>JAVTVX010000031.1:47500-10047500 GCA_033439265.1 Dillenia suffruticosa
GTTTTCGATACTGACCGAACAATAAACGTTCAGCCAAACGGAGACCTCGCGGGCCACATTACAAATTTACCAAAACTAACATAATTAAACAAAAGAGGCGCACGCTTCTGAGGACCAAATTGTTTCCCGCCTCTCCCATCGCTTCCAAAGCCTAGGGCAACAACATTCGCTGCTGGGACGAATTGTGATGAAGAACGATCAAAGGTAAGGCAGGCGGCTGCTCCTGGAAATTTGAAACATCCCTATTCTCTTCTTCTTACTCTTATTCATGTTTCACTTTCTGGTTGTGTAGCTCTATTTGTTTTTTTTTTTTCATCTCAAGCATTGGTCTACTCTCTGCTTTAGGATTTTTCATCTCAAAAATTCGTGCGATGCCCGTGCAGCGTGCTCATGGCCTGGGCGTTGCTTGTGCAGCGCGCGCAAGGCCTGGGCAATGCTAGTGCGAGGCCAGTGCAGTGCGCGGGCGCTGCCAGGGCGATACTCATGCGGTGCCCCTGCTGCGCGCGCATGGCCTGGGCAATGCTCGCGCGATGCCCGTGCAGCGTGCGCATGGCCTGGGCGCAGCTCGTGCGGGGCCAGTGTAGTGCGCGCACATGGCCTGGGCTCTGCTCGTGTGGTGCCCGTGCCTCGCTCGCATGGCCTGGGCGCTGCTTGAGCAGGGCCAGTACAGTGCGTAGGCATGGCTTGGGTTCTGCTCGTGCCGCGCTCGCACGGCCTGGGTGCTGCTCATACGGGGACAGTGCAGTGCGCGCGCATGGCCTGGAGCCGCTCGTGCGGTGCCCGTGCTCCACGCGTGCATGGCGGGGGCCGTGCTCGTGTGATGCCAGTGCCTCGCACCCATGGCCTGGGCGCTGTTCGAGCGGGGCCAGTGCAGTGCGTGCGCATGGCCTAGGCGCTGGTCGTGCGGTGCCCCTGCTGCGTGCTCGCATGGCCTGGGTGTTGCTCGTGCGACGGCCGTCGCGTGGTCATGGCGTGGGTGCTGCTCGTGCGCTGCCTGTGCCCCGCGCGCGCATGGCCTGGGCGCTGCTCGAGCGGGGACAGTGCAGTGCGCGCGCATGACCTAGCGCTGCTCCTACGGTGCCCGTGCTGCGCGCGCGCATGGCATGGGCCGTGCTCGTGCTGTTCCCGTGCCTCGTGCGCATAGCCTGTGTGCTGCTCTAGCGGGATAGTGCAGTACGCGCGCATGGCCTGGGAGCTGCTCGTGCGGTGCCCCTGCTGCGCGCGCGCATGGCCTGAGTGTTGCTCGAGCAAGGGCCAACGCGCACTCGTGGCGTGGGCGCTGCTCGAGCGGTGCCCATGCCGCGCGCTCGCATGGCCTGGGTTCTGCTCGTGCCGCGCGCGCAAGGCCTGGGCGCTACTCGTGCGGTGCCGGTGCAGTGCGCGCGTATGGCCTCGGTGCTGCTCGTGCAGGGGCGGTCGCGCGCTCATGGCGTGGGCGCTGCTTGCGCTCATGGCTTGGGCGCTGCTCGTGTTGTGCCCGTGCCGCGCGCGCTTGGCCTGGGGGCTGCTCGTGCGGGGCCAGTGCCGCGCGAGCGCATGGCCTGGGCGCTGCGTGTGTGCTGCCCTTGCTGCGCGCTCGCATGGCCTTCGTGTTGCTCGTGCGAGGGCCGTCGCGTGCTCATGGCGCGAGCGCTGCTCGTTCGGTGCCCGTGTCGCACGAGCGCATGGCCTAGGCACTGCTCATGCGTGGCCCGTGCAGTGCGCTTCTCATGCGGTGCCCGTACTGCGAGCGCTCTTGTCCTGGGCGCTGCTCGCGCGGGGTCCTTGCAGCCCGCGCGCAGTGCCAGCGCCGCGCGCAGTGCCAGCGCCGCGCGCGGGCATGGTGTGGGTGCGACTAGTGCGGTGCCCATGGCGAGCTCGAGCATGGCCTGGGAGCCGCTCGTGCAGTGCCCATGCCGCTCGCACATGCCCTGGGCGCCGCTCGTGCAGTGCCCATGGAGAGCGCGCATGCCCTCGGGGCCGCTCGTGCAGTGCCCATGCAGCGCGTGCATGCCCTGGGCGCTGCTCGTGCGTGGCCCGTGCGGTGCGCCCGCTGTGCCTGTGTCGGGAGCACGGCGTTGCTCGAGCAGTGCCCGTGCCGCGCGCACGCCAGGGGTGGGTGCTGCTCGTGCGCTGCCATGCCGCGAGCAGGCATTGCCCGTGCCAGGTGCGTGCATCACTTGGGCACTGCTCGTGCTCTGCCCATGCAGCGCGCGCGCGGTGCCCATGCGCAGCGCAGGCGGTGCCCATGCGACGGGGGCTTCATGTGCGATGATCGGGCTTTTTTTAATATTTATGGTGCCAAATTGTTTCAAATTTATTTAAATATTTTTTAAATCATTTTTCATAATTTCCCTATTTTTTCATCATTTTTTTATATTTATTTTGAATTCAAATTAATTTTAAATAATTTTTTAATGCTTAAATATTCTATGATTTTTTTAATTTTTTTTGCTTGGTAAAAAATCTGAAAAAAAAGTATGTAATGCCCACGATTTTTCTATGAATTGTCATACAAAGAACCCAAAATAAAAAATTCATTTGGATCAAAAAAGTGGCGTACGTTTTATCAAACATTTCAATGTCTCCTCCTCCTAGGCCTAGAAAGGCTTAAGAAGCTCTTTAGGGGGGAGCTCTCTCAAGAGCTCCAGGCAAGCGAGACCCTGCGCGCTGCATGGGCACCCGCGCGGCCATGCAGCATGTGACATGCGAGGTGCCCCCCTGCCTCGACATGGAAGCATGCCCAAGGCGCCCGGTGGCATCCTCCGTGGGTGGCCGACGGCCCATGGTGGCGGCCCCCGGCAGAGGGCCGCCGGCGCGCGTGCGGGCGCTTGCATGCGCCCCACTCGCGTGCTATGGCACCAGCGCTCGGCCCAATGAGCGAGCAAGCGTGAGGGTGACCGAGCGAGGGGTGCAAGGGCAACCAAGCACCCGCGAGCAAGGCACCCAAGCAATTGTCAGCGAGGGCAAGCGTGGGCGAGCAAGGGGCGCGAGCGCCCGCAAGCGAGGGTGACTGAGCGCCCTCAAGCGAGGCGACCAAGCATGCATGCATGACCGAGACCGAGATAGAAAATGCATGCTACTTGGGAGACCGAGCGAGCGGGCGCAAGGGAGTCCAAGCCCATGGGCGCAAGAGACCCGAGCGAGCAAGAGTGAGGCCGGCTGAGCGAGCGGGTGCAAGGGCAACCAAACACACGTGAGCAAGGCCGCCCGAGCGATTGCGAGCAGTAACGAGCACCCGCAAGTGAGGGCGACTGGGCACGCATGCATGACCGAGACCAAGGAAGAGAGATAATGCATGCTGCTTGGGAGACCGAGCAAGCGAGCGCAAGGGAGTCCAAGTGCTTAGGCGCAAGGGATACTGAACGAGCAAGAGCGAGGCCGGCTAAGCGAGCGGGTGCAAGGGCAACCAAGCACACGCGAGCAAGGCTGCCCTGGCAATTGCAAGCGAGGCGCAACAAGCGTCCGCAAACGAGGGCAACTGGGCACGCATGCATGACCGAGACCGAGGAAGAGAGATAATGCAATGCATGCTACTTGGGAGACCGAGCAAGTGGGCGCAAGGGAGTCCAAGCGCTTAGGCGCGAGGGACACTGAGCGAGCAAGAGTGAGGCCGGCCGAGCGATCGGGTGCAAGGGCAACCAAGCACACGCGAGCAAGGCTGCCCTGGCAATTGCAAGCGAGGCGCAACGAGCGTCCGCAAGCGAGGGAAACCTAGCACGCATGCATGACCGAGACCGAGATACATAATGCATGCTGCTAGGGAGATCGAGCAAGTGGGCGCAAGGAAGTCCAAGCGCACAGGCATAAAGGACACTGAGCAAGCAAGAGCGAGGCCGGCCGAGCGAGCGGGTGCAAGGGCAACCAAGCACACGTGATCAAGGCCTTCCGAGTGATTGTGAGCAAGGCGCGACGATCGCTTGCAAGCGAGGGCGACTGAGCGCCCACAAGCTAGGGCGACCTAGCACGCATGCATGACCGAGACCGAGATATATAATGCATGCTACTTGGGAGACCGAGTGAGCGGGCGCAAGGGAGTCCAAGCGTGCGGGCGCAAGGGACACCGAGCGAGCAAGAGCGAGGCCGGCCGAGCGAGCGGGTGCAAGGGCAACCAAGCATACGCGAGCAAGGCCGCCCGAGTGATTGTCAACAAGGCGCAATGATCGCTCGCAAGCGAGGGCGACCAAGCGCCCGCAAGCGAGGGCGACCTAACACGCTTGCATGACCGAGAGTGAGATACATAATGCATGTTGCTTGGGAGACTAAGCAAGCGGGCACAAGGGAGTCCAAGCACGCGGGTGCAAGGGGCACCAAGGGAGCGGGTGTAAGGGCAACCAAGTACACGCGAGCAAGGCCTCACGAGCGATTGTGAGCAAGGCACGACAAGCGCTCACAAGCGAGGGAGACCGAGCACGCAGGCATGACCAAGACCAAGAGGGAGATGGATAATGCATGCTACTTGGGAGACCGAGCGAGCGGGCGCAAGGGTGTCCAAGCGTACGGGCGCAAAGGACACTGAGCGATCAAGAGCGAGGCTGGACGAGCGAGCGGGTGCAAGGGCAACCGAGCACACGTGAGCGAGGCCGCCCTTGCGATTGCGAGCGAGGAGTGACGAGCGCTCGCAAGCGATGGTGACCGGGCATCCACAAGTGAGGGCAACCTAGCACGCATGCATGACTGAGACTGAGATACATAATGCATGCTGCTTGGGAGACCGAGCGAGTGGGTGAAAGGGAGTCCGAGCTTGCGAGCACAAGGGACGCCGAGCGAAAACGGGCAAGGGAGTCCGAGCAAGCAAGAGCGAGGGCAACCTAGCATGGGCGGGCAATGTGCAACGACCACGCACAAGCGAGGGATTTCAAGCTCCCGCAAGCGAGGGCGACCGGAGACATTAATACCGACACATTAATACCGGAGACCACTGTGAGAGATATTACCGAGAAGGGTATTGTGACATCTAAATACACCTTGACATACAGCATGAGAGCTGATCTCTTCAGAAAACCCGTTGTGAGAGATTCTTTTGTGAGATAAGGAATCATTGGGTTTAATGTATTTTTTTTCATTTCTCATTATATACTGTTTTAGATGCTTATTTTAATACATGACATATATGCATTTTTGGGTCACATATGTATTTCATGCACTATTTATTGTCATATATTGTGATCTTGTGATAAAAGTTGTGTCAGGCAGGCGTGGTCGACTCTCTCACACGAGTGACCACCTCCGACTCTGAGTGAGCGGAGATTCGAAGGATTCTAGTTGTAAGAGGCTTTGAGAGTGGCCCTACTAGAACATAAGTCGCCCTGATATGTGTTCAGGATGAGGTCATATACGATATGACCAACATGGAAATACCCACATCCATGTTGCCTGTAAGTAGCCAGGTTTGAGATCTCAGATATCACTTGCGATTTATGATATTGTCTCTGAGATGCTCTCTCTGAGATCTCTGGGTAAAGTCTTATGTGTAGACTGAGTCCCGTACCTGTACAATGTTAGAGAAATCTGACATATGCCCTTTGAGAGATGGGGGAATAACACTGTGGCACGTGTTTCATACCACGTGTGATGAGATGACCATGGGATAGTGGGAGCTATTATTTGAGACGATAGTTTGATCTTGATCCCCGTTCCCACTGTGTGAGACCTGAGATCCATTGGGTGGGATCTCTTATGCCCTTATTACTTTCGGCTGTCTCTAGAAGTCTTGGTTCAGTGTTGCTACTTTAGTCTGTTTACCTATGGCCCGGAAGATAAATTGAGGTCTAAGGGGCAGGTCTAGGAAAGCAGCTGAATTGAGACCGATAGATTCGAGTTTGGGAAAAGGAAGGCCAATAGACATTACATCATTGTCGTGTATTCACAGGTCGACCTGTTATGTTAATCTATGTTGGGATTAAAACATAATAGTGAATACATAGTCGAACAAATTGATTGGGGATCACTTTCGATGAGGAAAGTGGCTCGATGGATATAAATGCATTGAGTCTGGGGTATAGCGAGTTGTTTTTTATACTAACTGTGACTTCTCGATCATCCTAACAGGTGTATCGAGAAGTCTTTGCTTGCAGGTGTACTCGCCGGTCACACGACGCCCAATCCAGTATGAAAGTCCAGTAGGGTGATGTGATAGATCGCATGAGTTGCGATCTTGTGATTGACGGAAGTGAAATGCCCTCATGTGCAAGTGGGAGATGTTGGAAATATACCCATTGAGGTGGGCATTTGGGTAATTTAGGAAAGGGGTAACTCCCATCCTTAACCACCCTAATTAACCACTCATTAAAGTGGCAACTCCCCAATTAACCCTTTGAATGAATGTGAGCACTCTTTCCTTCTGGAGTGGACAGCAGCAACATGGCAATTTCTTCATGCATGAACATAATAACACTTTTTGATTAACTACAAATTGTTTCCTTAGAAACAAACTCTCATGAAACAACTTAGTTTTCTCCTTATAAATTCTTGAATTCTCATAGACTTTCAATCTCGGTTTTACTTCTTGCAATTGCAACTTTCTTGACTCAACAACCTCTTCTATATCCATATTGTAACACTTTGTTACCCGGTATGCCTTGTGCTCAATTTCAATTAGTGAGTGACAAGATTTGCCAAAAACTAACCTATAGGGAGACATCCTGTTTCATATGTAGTTTGATAATCCCATAGTGCATCATCTACGCATAAACTGCAATCTTTCTAGCACCGATTAACCGTTTTCTCCAAAATGAACTTCACCTCCTGATTAGAAATTTCAGTTTCTCTATTTGTTTGAAGATGATAAGTTATGGTGATCCGGTGCTATACCCCATATTTCTTCATCAAAGCTTCAACTGCTTCATTACAAAAATGGCTTCTTAGATCACTTATGATGGCTTTAGAGATTCCAAACCTATTAAAAATGTTAGAGTTTTAGAATTATTAGTTTTGGTGGCTTTTGCTTCAACCCATTTCGGCACTTAATCAATCGCCATGAGTATGTAAACAAAACAACAAGATGAAGGAAGGGCCCATAAAATCAATACCCCATGCATCAAATATTTCACAAATGAGAATGGGAGTTTGGGGCATCTCTATCTATGAGACAATGTACGTGTTCTTTCCTATCGTTCACAAATTTTACAAAACAAGTATGCATTCTTAAACAAGGTTTCCCAATACAAACCACTATCCTAAATTTTCCTAGCGGTTGTTTTTAGTTCAAATTGTCCACCGCAAACATAATTATGACAAAAAGCTAAAATGGACTTATGTTCATTTTCAAAGATACTTCTCCTCATTACTTGATCAAAGCAAAACTTCATAAATAAGGTTCATCTGACACATAATATTTTGCTTCATACCAAAATTTTTTTCCTTTCTTCAAAATACTAGTAACTAAATAGTTTACAATATCTGCATACTAAGGGATTGTACCTTTTAATTGGAACAATTGCTCGTTAGGAAAACTTCTAAAATATGTACTGACTCTTCTTCCTTTTTGTGACCTGCTTAAATGATCTGCCACCAAATTTTTAGCTCCTTAATGATCCTTGATTTCCAAATCAAAATCTTGGAGTAAGAGTATCCATCTTATCAACCTCGGTCTCAACTCCTTTTTTGCCAATAGATACTTCAAAGATGTATGATCAGAAGACACAATCATTTTAGAACCAAGAAAATATGATTTGAATTTATCTAATGCAAAATCAATTGCTAAAAACTCCTTTTCAGTGGTGATGTAGTTGCGTTGTGCGGGATTCTTTGTCCCTGAAGCATATAAATGATATGGCTCTTCTTATCAACTCGCTAGCCAAAAATAGCTCCTACAGCATAATTGCTTGTATCACATATGATTTCGAATGACAAATTCCAATTAGGTGGTTGAATTATTTGTATAACGATCAATAAATTTTTGAGCTTATCAAATGCTTCCTTGCATTCTACTCCAAATTCAAGTGGCATATCTTTTTAAAGCAATTTGGACAATGGTAGAGAAATTTTTGAAATATCCTTAATAAATTTGTGATAAAAACCTGCATTTCCAGGAAAAGCACGTACTAAGATTTGTAGGTTAAGGTAAACTCATGATAAAATCAACATTTGCCTTATCAACTTCCATGCTCCTAGAGGAAATTACATGTTCTAAAACAATACCTTCCTTCACCATGTAATGACACTTTTCATAATTCAAGATGAAATTAGTTTTCATGCATCTTTTCAGGATTTTAGTCAAATGATCTAAGTAATCATCAAAGGAATATCCATAAATAGTGAAATCATCCATGAACACTTCAATATACTTCTCAATGTATTCAAAAAACATACTTAACATGCACATTTGGAATGTACTTGGAGCATTGCATAGACCAAAAGACATTCGTCTATAAGCGAGTGTTCCAAATAGATGCGTGAATATTGTCTTCTCTTGATCCTCTTTTACAATTACTATTTGGTAGTAACCTGAAAAACCATCAAGAAAACAAAAGAATGCTTTTGCAGCTAGTCTTTCTAACATTTGATCAATAAAGGGCAAGGAGAAATGGTCTTTTCTAGTGGCTAAATTGAGTTTTCAGAAATCAATAACCATACGCCATCCATTTTGCACTCTCATAGGTATCAACTCATTGTTTTAGTTTCTTACCACGTGATCCCAGTTTTCTTTGGTACTACATGGATTGAACTCACCCAATTACTATCCGATATAGAACAAATTATTCCTTCATCCAACAGCTTGAGAATCTCCTTCATCCCATTTTGCACTTTCAATGCGCCTGTCACTCGTAGAGGTAGACCCTTGTCGGGAATATTTCATTGGTTAGCTCTTCATGACATTGATGTAAATATTGGATACATATCTTGATTTATGATGTATGCGTATGATATATGGTTTCGAAATGATATGATCGGTTTGCACACTGTGGATATTATTACCTTATGCTTTGACACTCCAAGTTCACACTAATATTAATAGTACGATATCAATCTCTTCACTTGCTGAATACCATCTCCCTTTAGGTACTCACCCCTCACATTCCCCATCGTACAGATTTAGTCTTGAACTGAGAGCTAGTAGAGCTTTGATTTCGTTGGGATTTCGGAGACACTAGGCTTGGGTACGGTTACCCACTCTTCCGCGGTAATCATTTGAGGTTATTGTTATATTTGGAGCATTTAGTTGACATTGTATTTATATATCTGGGATGACTGTATTATATTTATGTTGACTTGTGAAAATGATAACTCTCATTTGATTTGATATATTGATGCATTGAGACACATTGTGATGACTTGAGAATTGAATTGGTCTGTGATACATTAGATTGGATGTTGTCATTAGCCTTATGGTGTCTCGATATGCAAGACGTTGTGCTCGTATATCGAGGTGCCGTGGCGGTTGTTGCATGCTCGGCCCGAGGGCAAGTCAGGGCGTGATAACCATGATTTCTTGCCTATTGGGGCCTGACCCGTTAGATACACCAAGAAACTCTCTACATATACTCTTAATATTAGTAGATATCTCTTCCCGCATTGTTTCTAAATCATTATTACCCAACCAATTTGCTATTTGAATTAATTTGTTTTTAAAAGTTATCGTTGTTTCTCCTTTTAGATTCCATCACTGAATTCTTAACTCCACAAATGGATGATATTTCTTTTGCTTTTTAGGCACACATATATCTAAAACTAGGAGTCTATTCTGAGTTGCTACACTCTCCCCCGGTATAACCTTGCAATTCTTACAGGTCATTCTATCATCTCTACTAGTGAGAGAGAAATCCATTTAGCTAGCATTAGACACAGTTCTATATGTAACTATGTACGACTCTTTTTTCTTAAATAAGGTGTTTACGAATATCAAATTTAATGACGTGACAAACTCTAAAATGAAACTTCCCACCACATTTCTACTATCAAATCCAAAGTTCCCATGTACGATTTCAAATCCTTCATTCATCTTTCCTATATGTCCATTTAGTCTCATCCAATAAATAACTTCTCTTTACTAGATATGACTTATATAAATTCATCTAAATCCTTAAAAAATTGTTTTTTATTAACTATATCTATATCTATTAGGAGTACATATACACTAACTATATTAACTACGTTTTCTCCATCTGCCAACTTGACAAGCATAATTCTTTCTCTATTCCTTCTTATCTATACTACATTTTCTAATAGATCCTTATGTATAATTATTCTTATTCCATTCTTAGTTTTATCTCTACCTGTATACCAAACCATATGATCATAAAACTTTACTACTCTAGCCTTCTTCCTACCCACTTAGTTTTTTTAAGACACAAGATATTAATTTTTCATCTATTGATTGCTTCTCCTATCTCTCTTAACTTGACAGTCAAAGATCTTATATTTCAAGTGGATAAATGAATCTTATTTTCATGAACTAACTTATTTACCCACACTTTAGGGTCCCTTGTTAACTTGTTACTACACTCGGGATCCGATATAGCATGTTGCTAAGAGGGAAATGCCCCAAAAGTTTTTTTATATTTGTCTCTTATTTTTTCATTTGATAAAAAAATTTTACACTGACTGTCGACCTATCACAACCCTACTCCTTTACTCGAGTTTGGGATCGACCGTGGTGGAGTTTTTCAAACAATAATAAATAAAAAAAATTAAAAAATTTAAGAAAAATAAAATAAAATAAAATAATATATATATATATCTATAATAATAATAATAATAAAGTAATAGATTTTATATTACAACTACACCGCTATGAGTTTGAAATATTTTAAATTTTAATAACTTTAAATTTATAGTAATATATTTTATAATAATAATACTAGTAGTAATAATACTAGTAATAATAGTAATAGTAATAACAAAAACAATAATGATGATAATGATAATAGTATTAATTATAATAACACTAACAATAATAATAAGGGTAATATTGATAACAACACGCAATAGAGAGTGAAAGTAGTGGAGATCAGGGGAGAGAAGACGGAGAACAAGAGAGGGAGGGCGATAGAGAACAGAGGAGAAGTTTTTGCAGGGATCGAGAAAAGGTGGCAACAAAGAACGGGGAGGTAGGGAAGGCGGGGTTCTTGTCATGGAGAGGGCAACTGAGAGAGAGGGGGAGAGAGAGATCTGGAGAAGATCTAAGTTTTTAGAGGGCAGTTGAGTGCTAGATCTGGGATTTTCCAGTAGGTTTGTGGTTTTGGAGGACAGGTCTAAGCTAGAGGCAAGCAGATCTGGGTCATCTAGGGGTTGAAGAGAGACAAAGGTAGAGAGAGCTCACTAGAGAAAGAAAGAAGAAGATCTCGAGAGAGAGAGAGAGAGAGAGAGAGGGAGAGGGAGGAGGTAGGTAGAGCTAGGGAGATCACGAGATAGAAATCCTGAAATAGAGGAGATAGAGATCACGAAAGGGAAAGAGAAGGGGTGGGTGCAAGAGAGAGAGATATGAGAAGAGAATACTTACCTGATCGAGCAGCATAAGAGAACTGCTCGAACGATCGAGGTAAGAGACTTGGGTGATGCGAGCAGTCATGGGTTGAGTGAGACCACGAGAGAGAGAGAGAGAGAGAGAGAGAGAGAGAGAGAGAGAGAACAATTTTGGGTTGGAGCAAATCGAGTAACCGATTAATCAAAACTCAATGGTCATGCAATTTTGATTAACCCGAATTATATTAAGATCTATAAAAAAATCTATAATCTAGGGTTTCTCGTAAAAATCCACAAATGAAATTATCCAATGATCATACTCATAATCTTATATGGATTTTATTGTTCGGTATGCAATTATATCGGTTACATTTGCATTGGATCTCAAATCATCAAAATGCAAATACCTATACGTATGAAACATTAAATTCAACAATAAAATCTCATCAAACAATAATTATGCCAATAAATATTTAAACGAAAAAAATAAATCAAATCATACTATTAATCAAAGAATAGAATCCATCGAGTCCTAGGAACAAGAAATTTAGTTAGACATAATAAAAAAATTAAGAAAAGTAAAGAAAACATTACAACCCCTTTTGTATCCGAAAGAAGATGGGAAATCACGTCCAAAGGAGGCTGCTAGGATTTTGTGTCTCCCTTTAGTTCATGTGTAGAGCTCCTATTTAAAGACTAAAACCCCTAATGAGTTGTGTTTCTTTGGAAATTTGGTTTTTTCTCTTTGACTTGGAAACTAGTACTATGATGATAAACTTTATCCTCTTTTTTTTCCAAAATTTGAAAACTTTTTCTTTATCCTTGATTTTGAAGATTTTTTGAATTATCATCAACTTTATCTCAAAAATCTCTCATTGGATAAGCTCAAGTAATTTCCCTCTTCAACAAAGGCTCATCTTTCTTGAATTTCGGTATTATAGTAGATTGTTTCCAATTTTCAAATATATTCTGGTCTGAATTAGCTTTTATACTTTGCACAACATTTGTAAACCTTGAAGTCTTCTTTCTAGCGCAACAAGAATCAAACCAATTGGATATCGAAGTAAGAAGTTATGCTCAAAATACTAATTGTTGTCTGTCCAATCCGAATTTCTTTAAATAAGTCCAAAATTTCTTAAAACAAAATCCACAAAATTAATTAATGTAAAATCACAAAATAAAGTCTAAAACAGTCCTAAAACTCATAAATAAATTCTAAAATAATATAAAATCATATAATTCAAGTATATAAAATTATTGTTATCACATACCCCCATACTTGAATATTTGCATGTTCTCAGGCAAAAATAAATTTTTTCCAAAATCAATTCAACCTCCCAAATCCTTAACCATGTATATGATAAATTCAAACCGAATTTGCAATTAAGATAACCAATATTTTATAGTATTCAGCACTAAAAAAAACAATTACATCTTCTACATTCTCATCAAAATCAAGAACAAGGTAAGATTTAATCATCCTTACAATAAATTCACTCAATAGATAAAGAAAACTAAGATTCAAAATACTCAATTTTATGAAAGGGGTAAGCATATTACTCAAATCAAAATAATAAGATTACATTACTATAATTTTGCTAATATATTAAATCTTCATCAATCAATATGTGAAATCTATACACCAATCAAAAGATTTTTTTTATTTGGTTGTAATGGGGAAAGATTAGGGTATGATAAATAGGTAAAAAGGTTAAATTAAAATAATTTACTAAAAATACTCAAATATCGATATTGTTTATATCAAAACAAAGAAAATACTAGTTAGTATAACTTTGAATCCTAAAATATAGCATTTTAACTACATATATGCAATGTGTTATATTATTTATTCAAAACAAAAAACAATATAATGAAACACCACTATAAGAGTGAATAATATCAAGAATGAAGAATACTTTTCTCAATTTTTCTCTTCTATCTTTTTTCTCTCTGTTTTTTTTTCAAACCAGCACCATTTTTTCACTTTTTTCTTTTTTTTTCAACAAGCACCATTTTTTTCACTTTTTTTTTCAAATTTTGCTGTTTTTTTTTCTTCCATAACTCAACATGATAATGACTTAAAAAATATATATAAAACTCTAATATATAAAGAAAAAAACATAATGTCCAAAAACACAATATCATACTATCAACTATAAATATATTAGCGAATTTGAGTTTAAATTATAAAGTTAGAAAAAAATAGGTTATGGGAAAAAAATTATGTGAGTAATTTAAGAAAGAAAAGATTTAGACTCAAATGAGTTAATTAATAGATATAAAATTTTAGAGATTGTATTTTTCACAAGATGAAAGTGTGTAAACCTATGTGTTTTAATCATTTGGTGCATGAAAAGATCAAACGTAGTTTCAAAATGCATAACAAAATAAGTTCTAAAATGACCAAATCATGTGTGATATATGCTCAACTAGAAAAAAGGAGTAAGAAATTTTGCTTATTAAAAGTCAAATCCTTTTTTAGGAAAATTTTATATCAAATCTTATACGTCTATCTTTCAAATCAACCATAAAAAAATGAATAACTAATAATGTATCAAATAACCATTAATTCCAATCATCTCTCATACAACCCAATTCAAATCAAGTAACACACAAAAACTAGAAAACTTAAGAAAATTTAGTCAACATGGAAAAAAGTTAATCAAAACTCAAAATTTTCTCTAAAATCAAAATTTTCTAAAAAAGAAATCAAAAATGAAATATCCTAAAAAAATCAAAATGCGCCCCCACACTTGAACCAAACATTATCCGTAATGTGCAAAATAAAACATAAAAATAAATAAAAGAGAAGAGAAAACTCTCCTAAATAAACCGGTGAACTTGCACCTTCCTCTTCAGCAACTTCTCTTCCTCTCGTGCAAAGAGTTTGTTATTCGCCTACAAAATACCATCAAAGCTAAAATTTAAATTAAATCAATAAAAACAAATATTAAACAAAATCATAAAAGCATTGGGTTGCCTCCCAATAAGCACCTTTCTTTATTGTCATTGGCCAGACATAATCTCCTTGTTTTAGTTTAGCTCATAAATTGGTCCTGTTTATCTAGATTTTAATCTGTCTAACATAAACTTCAATCTTGTATCAAATTGATGGATTTTTTGGCCTAGTATGGACTGTTGTGATTTGTCACTTTCATCAACACTCAAGGATTCTTTTGTAGAAAAAGTACCTAAATTTGCATCTAAAATAACGCATGCATCACTATGTTCATTATCTAGAAACTCATGATTTACATCCAAGGAGTTAGCAATGCAATTTTCAAGAGAATCACTAAAGTAAAAGATATTAAAATCATGTTCAACAATCCACTCAATGCAATCAGGCTTAAAATCAACTCTAAAAGCTTCTTGTGTATTAAAGTTTTTCATTGACCAAAGGATGCCAAATTCAATTTTTTCATCATTAACTCCCAAAATCAATTTTTCATCAGAAATATCAATCAAAGCATGTCTAGTGGCAAGGAAAGGTCGACTAAAGTCAATGAAGTATCCTCTTTATCATCCATATCCAAGACAACAAAGTCAATAGGAAAAATAAACCTATCAACTTTAACTAATATATCTCAACAATGCCTCATGGATATTTTATATTTTTATCAACCAATTACAAAAAAATATTGGTAGGTCAACATTCCTTTAGTCCTAACTTCAAGAACACAGAATATGATATAAGATTAACACCAACACTCGAATCACATAAAATATCAGAAAAATCAATTGAACCAATATTGCAAGAGATAGAAAAACTCCTTGTATTCTTAAGTTTCAGTGGCAGCTTCCTTTGTAATATCGTAAAACACTCCTCCATGAGTTTGTCGATTGAAATTTCATCCAGCTTCCTATTGTTGGTGATCACATCCTTTAGGAACTTCCCGTAAATCAGCATCTATTTGATCATATCCAAAGAGAAATGTTAATTTGCTGTTTCTTAAAAAACTTCTAAAAATTTTTCAAACTGCTTCTCTACATTGGCACGTAAAGTGACCAGGAAAAGGGACAGGGAGTTTATATTTACTCAAAGAAGTACTTTCCTATTTTGTCTCTGGTGCCTTGGACTTCTCACTATTAAGCTCTTTGCTCTTTTTCTTGGTCTCATGTTTATCCTTTCCATCCATTCACTGAATTGGCCCCTCTTATAGTTCCTTCCCACTCCTCAATGTGATTTCCTTGGCTTTCTCTCTAGGGTTCTTCCCAGTGTTACTTGGTAGTCTACCTAGTATACGAGAATGGAAGACGTTAGTCAATTAGTCAATCTTATTTTCCAACTTATCGATCCTTTCATTTGTCACTATTGCCAAGCATTCGATTGCCATGTCCCATGTTGGCTTGTTCTCCCTTTGTTGTGGTTATGGAATCCCTAGGTTAAAGTCTTGTGGTTGTTTAGTCATGGTGCTCCTCCTTGACTCTATAAAAAGTTCGGATGGTTTTTCCATCTAGGAATGTATGTACTAGAGTAAGGGTTGTTCTGAGGCTGTCAAAGTTAGAAACATAGTTTGCATATTGTACCTACAGACACTCAGAAGACATGTGAATAGAATCGCTACACCAATCATAATATAAGACCTGGTTAGTCACAACATTAAGTTTTTGCATTAAGGAATCAATTTTTGCATTAAGTATAGTATAACTATCAACTTCATGCATACCAGCTTTCTGCCTAGGGATCTCACGCTCATTAGATCAATCATACTAGTTATAAACTATATCATCAAGCAATACATATGCCTCATTATACAACTTACTCATGGATGCACCCTCAACTATAGCATCTATGATAATTTTTACAGAATTTAAAAGACCACCATAAAAACTTGCAAAATTAGCCAATCAAGTATACCATGATATGGACATCTTCTAATCAAATCCTTAAATCGTTCCCAAGAATTGTATGAAGACTTTCCCTTAAACTGTCTAAAATTAGTAATATAATTATGCAGTTTAGTTATCTTATCAGGTGGAAAATAATTAGGCAGGAATGCTTAATAAAGATTTTCCCAATTTGTAAAGTGCTTAACAGCAAAGAAGTTTAGTCATACATTTGCCTTTCCCTTGAGAGAGAAATGAAACAACCTTAACTTTATTGTATCTAGGATGATTCCATTTAATTTGATCATATCACCGATCTCCATGAAGTTCTTCAAATGACTATTTGGATCTTCAAAGGCTTCTCTACTGAATTGATCTACTTATACCATGCCATTGGATCTTCAAAGGCTTCTCTACTGAATTGATCTATTTTGAAGTCTAGGTATCAAATACTCCCTCATAGCTCTGTTCTCATAGGGCATTACTTTTTCCTTGACTTCCTAGCTTGTTTATGAATAGATCTCAAATTTCTTTGTATCTTAGAATTGAAATCAGTTAAGTCAAGACCCTTCGGTTACAGCATGCACTATATCTACACTAAAAAGATCACAAAATTAGATCATCAAAATCGATTATAAGAACCACTCAAGAAAATATAAATTAACTATATAAAAGTAGAAATCATGACAAAACAACAAGATAATGCACAAAGGCACCCAAGAAAGTAATCAAAAATTCCTAAGAATCAAGAAAAAATAAAAAAAAATTGAAAAAACCTATGAAAATGATGAAATTCGGCCAAGAAAAGGTGGCATACGTAGCAAGCTAGGCCAAAATTCTTTGGAACAAGTGGTTGCAGGACTTTATATAACAAAAAATTTTTTTGAACCCCAAAAATTCCTAAATTCAGACCAAATCTAACCCATAAATAGTGATTTTATACCAAAAAATGAAAAAGAAAGTAAAGATAGTGTCTAATTTCAAACAAGATTATTTTGATTGATATGCAAAATTATCCCTGGCAACGGCGTAAAAAACTTGTTACGTGATTTTGATATCATGATTTTGGACAAATATACCCTATTCAAGTGTTGAATGCAGTATGAGTAAGTATTATTCCCATGATAATATTTTGTATTACCATGTATGAATAAATCTATCTAAATTAGACAAACCAAAACACAATTTCAATTATATTAAAGAACTAAAATCGAAATCCTAATTAACAAGAAACTCTAATTTATAAAAATCCTACAATATCGATTTTATCTATTTTTAATTTTTCACATGGTCGAATTCTTTCAAATCCTCTAAAGTTTATTGATTATAGAATTATTGTTGATGATGACAGAATTCTCATAAATTAGATTCACCTAATGGTTATGCAATGAAACCCTAACTCGATTAATCAAAACCCAATAGTTATGTAATTTTGATTAAATCAAATTATATTAAAATCTATGAAAAATTTGTAATATAGGGTTTCCTATAAAACTCCACACATGAAATTAATCCAATTGTATGCTTATATCTCATTTAAATTTTATTGCTCGAACTAATTTCATGAATTATATTGATCATGCATGCATTCGATCTCAAATTATCAAAATGTAAGTACCTATACTAATGAAGCATTAAGTTCAATAATAAAATCTCATCAAACAATGATTATGTCAATAAATATTTAAGGGAATGAAATAAATCAAACCATATTATTAATCAAAGAGTAGAATCTATCAAGTTTTAGGAACAATAAATCTAATTAGACATAATAAAGAAAAACAAGAAAAGTAAAGAAAACATTACAAGCCCTTTTGCACCCAAAAGGAGATGGAAAATCACGTCCAAAGGAGACTACTAGGGTTTTGTATCTCTCCCTAGTTCATGTGTAGGGCTCCTATTTAATGACTAAAACCCTAAGGAGTTGTGGCATCTTTGGAAACTTGGCTTTTTCTTTTTGACTTGGAAACTAGTGTTGTGATGATATGCTTTATTCTCTTACTTTTTAAAATTTTGAAAACTTTATCCCTATTCTTGATTTTGAAGATTTTTGAAATTATCAGCAATTTTATCCCGAAAATCTCTCGTTGGATAATCTCAAGTAGTTTCCATCTTCAACAAGAACTCCTTGAATTTCAGTACTGCAACTAATTGTTTTCAATTTTCGGATACATTCTGGCCTGAATTAGGTTCTACACTCTTCACAAGATTTGTAGGCATTGAACTCTTCTTTCCAATGTCTCAAGAATTAGGCCAATTGCATATCAGAACAAAAAGTTATGCAAAAAATACTAACTATTGTTTGTCTAGTCTGAATTTCTTTAAAGAAGTCCAAAATTTTTTAAAACAAAACCCACGAAATTAATTAGGGTAAAATCATAAATAAACTCTAAGACAGTCCTAAAAGTCATAAATAAAGTCTAAAATAATATAATTTAACTATATAAAATTATTGCTATCAGTTGGTGGTAGTGGTGGTGGTTTGCTAATATGTTAGGGTGGATATCTTAGCTACCCTCCTTGATTTCCATAACTCAAATTTGGATGATCTCTCTATCCAAAATTGTAATGATTAGAGTAAAGATCATACTTACATTTTGGTTGAGCAAGAAATCCTCCTACGGTGTTAAGTGGTTGAAAAGGGTCTTCTTGCAATGTTGGATACATTTATGTAGGATGCCAAAAATTTGAGCATATTTCACAAACCTTAGCTACCTACGATTGTCCTATAGCCAATTAATGAACCGAAGCAGCTAGTTCAAAATTTTGATTTTCAAGAGTCAAGTGACTTAACTCATTAACTCGTTTGGTAACTCCATCCACTCTTATCCCAAACTATTGAAAATTTTCTCCGATGTTGGAAATCAATTACTTAGCTGCTTCAGGAGTTTTGTTAACTAAAACTCCTCCACTAGCTACATCTACCATACTTCTATCGATAGATAGAAATCATTCATAAAAATATTGAATTAAAAGTTGATCTTGTATTTGATGGTATGAGCAACTAGCACAAGGTTGCCTAAACCTCGCTCAATATTCATATTGTGTCTCACCACTAATCCGCTCAATCCCGCATATGTCCTTCCTAATGTTGGTAGCCCCTGATGCATTAAAGAATTTCTCTAAAAATAACCTCTTCATTTTATTCCACATGTTTATTGAAGCAGAGGGAAGATAATATAACCAAGTTTTTGCCATATCTCCTAGAGAGAAAAGAAAAGCTCTCAATTTTATTTGCTCTTCAGTTACACCCTGTGGTTTCGTGCTTGAGCTGACAACATGGAATTCCTTTAAATGCTTATGCGGATTCTCACCTGGAAGATCACAAAAAATAGGAAGTAAGTAAATCAAATCCAATTTGAATGCAAATGCTACCTCAATAGCTACGTACTCTATGTACAAGGGTTGTTAGTTCAAATTTGATATAGCTAACTCCTTCAGAATTCTTTCACGATTTGTCATCTTTTCTTCTTCCTAAAAAATAGACCTACCACAGATTGTCAAATCAATTTCTAAATTCACCCTTCAAGGTAACCTACTTTTCCTTTGCCTAGCATCCTTTCCTAATTTACGAGCAATTTTCTCAATCTTAGTAATATATTCCAATTCACCTTCTTGAGAAGAATAGGTCATAAAACAAAATAGTTTAGCAACACAAATGAAAAGTACAAATTAAGAAATTAATATAGTTCCCTAGTAATAATGACAAATTTTTACAAGGTTGTTGAAGTTCTCAAAATTAATAATGAATCTACACTACAGATAAATTTGTAATACTAGTGGTATTATGTCGAATCCCAAGGGAGCTGATCAAATAATTCCTTAGCTAAAATAATTAAAATCAAATGGGGGATTTTCAAATAGTTAAATTTCTAAATTAAATTCAATAAGCTCTAAAACACTAAATAGAATTAACAATAAATAATAAAAATCAAAGAAATATTTAATCTTACCAAATTATGATCCAAGGGTTCTATTACATCCAATTGTTTTATTGATCACAAGTTAAGAAAATAATTATCTTGCAATTTAAATATTTAAACTTAAATTTATTAGGATATCCACAATAAATCTAATATTTTGCTAAATTAATTGACCAAATCTAATATCCAATTAAAATTTATCATTAATCGACCAGATACAGTAGCATTCCATATCAATATAATGATAACAATACACTGTGTGAAAATAGTTAAACCAAAATCTAAACAATTGAGATGGCTGCAATTATTCAATTTCATTCCATTGATTCTCTTAAGTTAAACAAACATATTGTCTATTGACTCATAAATATAGATAAACTAATTGCTACTCATACCAATCTTTCGTGACAATTACGAATTATTGAACTCATGGATAACAATAAAAAGAATAATATTGAATTAAATTGTTAAATTAATCAATATCAATTTTTCATATAAAATAAAAACAAGAATCAATGAATACTTAAATTAATGGCAAGAAATTCAAATTAACTACATAACCTTATAGTGATAATAATTGAAATGAAAATTCCCCTTGAATCGAAAAGAAAAGTTTAGCCTCTCATAGTGAAAAACATGGTCTTTTGAATTCTTTAGCAAAATAAAAAAAAAAAAGGATTTGTTCTTGGAAGAAAATGCAAAACACAAGCAAGCAGGTAGCCACCCTTCTTGGAAAAGTAGACATGCTTCCCTTTGATACCCTAGATTTAAAAGAATTCCCAAATACTAAAAATTAGGAGTAGTTCCTCCAAAATAGGAAAAGAGTTGCACTACTAATTAATTAGTTCTCTTAAAATAAAATTTTGCTAAATATGAAATAAACAAATTAGCTAAAACTGAAAATTTTCCACTCTTGTCTGACTTCTTGTTTTTTTTCTCTTCATCTGGCTCAATTTTGATATTTTGAACAATTAAACTCCAAAATGTTGCTTTAAACCTAATTTGATCTAATCTTCCAATTTTCGATCCCTTATAATAAACAGCATAAAATTCACTAATTAGATCAATAACAACTCAAAATAATGCCATAATATAAATAACAAATTCAAACTTTATGCACTCTCACCAATTCATTCACATGTGGGTGATTTAGATATTTTATAGTTTTAATTGATATCTCTACAAGATGGTGATATGTGTACTTATTATCAATTCGAAACTTGATATTTTTGAGGTTGTTCAATCAAATAATTCGATTACGAGTACAATTTTCTGATTATACTCTCAAAACTATTCATCTTGATAATATTGGAAAATTTACATTTCAAGCATTAAATGATTATTACATGTTTATTGGTATAAAGGTTGAGCATATTATTCTTCATGTTCATACCCAAAATAGTTTGATATAGTCATTTATTAAGTGTCTTTAGTTGATTGCAATGCCATTATTTATGAAAATCAAATTCCCAGTATATGCTTGGGGATTTATAGTTTTACATACAACAACATTTATTCGCATCCGACATACTAGTTATAAAAAATTTCTCCCTATTTTAATTGGTTTCCAGATAATAACCAAATATCTTTCATTTGTGCACCTTTGGATATGCTGCATATGTTCCAATTGCTCTCCCACATAGAACTAAAATAGGGTCTCAAAGGAGATTAGACATTTGTGTTAAATATATATCTCATTTTATTATAGAATATCTTAAGCCATCCACATGCAATGTTTTTACAAATTGTTTTACTGGTTGTCATTTTGATGAAACAGTTTCCCAACTTTAGGGGGAGGTAATACAAGAAAAGAATAGATGACAAAAAAAAAGAGATTACATAGAATAATTCATCCTTACTTCATATTGATTCTTGTACAAAATATTGTGAACCGAAAATTCAATGAATAATTTACATACAATAGATTGCAAATCAACCGTCAGATAATTTATTGATCCAAAAAGAATAACCAAATCACATGTTCCAAGAAATGAATCTAAATCATGCTTAAAGTGTGGGAGACCAATCGGTTCTAAACATAAGAACACTCGAAAGAACATGTGAGCAAATGGTCAAATTGACCATATAGAAGAAGGAAACATGCATGATTAAATACAAGAAATATCTAAAGGCAATCTTCTAAAAGAATATGAAATACTTTAAGAGAATATGGAAAATAAAAAATATATATATCAATAAATTATATTTTCACAACAAGAACTTGGGATCGAAAAGATACATTTGTTGAAGATAGATTTATATATAATGTGGCAGTTGATATTTTAAATAAAAATAAGGATTTTGAGTACAGGTCTATAAAGCAATGTCAATCAAGAGATGATTAACCCAAATGGAAGAATGCAATCGAGGTAAAAGTAGAATCTCTCTCAAAACGTGTGGTCTTTGGATCCATATTCAAAACATCTAAA
The DNA here is from genome assembly GCA_033439265.1 of Dillenia suffruticosa. NCBI lineage: Eukaryota > Viridiplantae > Streptophyta > Magnoliopsida > Dilleniales > Dilleniaceae > Dillenia > Dillenia suffruticosa. The sequence goes on from JAVTVX010000031.1 coordinate 70,065, forward strand.
AGTTTTAACCAATAGTTTACAAATGGGTATTTGTGTGAAAAAAATACTTAAAAAATGAGATTATGCGATATGAAGCAAAACTTGTAGCATAAAGTTTTTCATAAAGACCTGATATTGACTATGAAGAGATTATTCACCTATGATGAGTGCAATTGCATCTCATTATCTTATTAATTTGATAACAGATGAAAAGTTTTATATGCAGAATGGATGTAGTCATCATATATTTATATGGGGCACTTAATAGTGAAATATACATGAAAATTCTAGAAAGATAAAAATGCCTAAAACATATAATTCAAATTCTCAAGAATTGTTTTCTACTAAATTGTAAAGATTTTTTATATGTATTGAAACAATTTAAGCATATGTGGTATAATTGTCTCGATGCGTATTTGTTGAAAGATGGTTATATAAATAATCTTATTTGTCCCTGAGTATTCATAAAAGAGTTCAAACATAGATTTGTGATAATTACTGTATATGATTATGATTTGAATATTATTAAAACTACTGAAAAGTTTTCAAGTATGATAAACTACTTAAAAAAGAGTATGAAATGAAATATATCATGAAAATAGAATTGTCTCAGCCTGTAATTTGAGTATTTAAAAGGCCGGATTTTTATTTATCAGTCAATTTATATCGAGAAAGTTTTGAAACAATTTAATATGGATAAATCTTACCCATTAATTAGTCTAATGGTAATTAGTTCACTTGATGTGTACAAAAGGAACCTTTCCAACCATGAGAAGATGACAAAGAAATTTTTGGTCTTATAGTACCACATCTCAATACAATTGATACCTTGATATATCTTGCTAACAATACTAGACCTTATTAGTAGCATATAACTCTGCTCCAACCAGAAGGTATTAGAACGAAGTTAAACATATCATACTATATATCCAAGGGATGATTAAAAAGGTCTATTTTACTCTGCTGAGTCAAATGCACAATTGATTGGATATGCAAATGTAAGATATTTATTTGATCCACACAAAGTTCGGACTCAAATAGTTATGTATTTATATATGGTGGTACAACTATACGAAGCAAAACTATAGCTATTACATTTTGGAATCATATTGAGATATTAACAATTTACAAAATAAATCATGAATGTGTGTGGCTCAAATCATAACTAATTATATCCAAGAATAATGTGGTTTGCTTACCAACAAGAAAACTCTAACAATAGTACATGAAGATAATGTAGCATGCATAGCAAAGTTAAATGGCATATACATCAAAGGTGATAAAACAAAACATATCTCTTCAAAGTTATTTTTGCGCATGATCTACTATAAAGTGGAGATATTGATATTCAGAAAATTCGATCAAGTGGCAATCTTGCAAATTTGTTCACAAAGATATTTATCCGCTACATTATTCAAGAAAATGGTTCACAAAATTGAAATGATGTACCTTAAATATATTAAATAATGCCGATGTGAAAAGTTTTATGTATAAGGAATGGTGTACTCATTTTCCTTCATTAGGATTTTTGTCCCATTAGATTTTTTCCTAATAAGATTTTAACGAAACATATTTTTTATATAATAAACATTTATGAGAGAGTATTATAAAATATTATAAGTATCAATTGACTTCCTAAAAACTCTCCATTTTTCATGAGTTCATTCATTTCCAAAGTGTTTCTTTTCTTTTTTCTTTTTTCTGTGAGTCGGTTCACCTTTTTAAAAACTTTTCCTTTTCACTGACTTCTCATTTCTCAATATGAGACTAATCACTTTTGAGAAATTCAAAAAAAGAAATTCATAAATTTGAGTTCATGTGTTATTCACTAGTTTGGAGTTATATATATATATATATATATATATGAGTGTATCAAGCGGAGAAAAAAAATAAGAAAGAATTATTTATGCTCTTTTGATATATTTTTTTTTTCTCTCTCTCTCTCTATTAGAATTATCTATATTTTATATTTAAAACCATAAAAATATGAAAGAAAAAAACAATAAAAAATATACAAGAACTATAAAAAACCAAGAACCAAACCAGAACTAACATTATTTGGCTCTAGAACTAGATCTAGGTCAAAATCATTTGATTATAGAATCAACTCGAACCAAAATCTCAATTTTGATTTCGATTCTTTTTCCCACTGAGCCGGAATTTTCAAGTTCTGGTTCAATTGAGTTGAGTTTAGATTTTTTGGCATGTACACTTTGTCTCCTCCTTAGTCATCCCTCATTTAGACCATTCTAACTTATTGCCTAATGAATATTATTCTCTCTCATTCATACAAATTATCCAACTATAACCTAATCATTTTTCCAAAAATGCCTAATAAATTTAATTAGTTTAAACAAAAAACTATATTAGTTTTATTAAATAAATTAAATTTTTTTTATTGAAATTCGGTTTTAGACCACCAACTATCTTGAACAGCACCTGAGACAATAATATAAATTATTTTTAAAATATATATAAACACTACAACTTGTGTACGGACCATACATTTCAGATTTGAATTTTTTGCAACAATTTTTTTTTTGGGTGTGGGGGGACAAAACTATATAAATCTCTTGGTCAACGAAATTCGTTCAAATGATAAAATGATATATTTTAGGAAGTTGGCATGCGTTGATCAGTAATAAATTATGGACTTCAACAGTGGGCCGGTCGATGATTTGGAGAGAACAATGCAACGGTTAAAAAGAAAGCCATTGAAAATTACAAAACACCCAATTTGGCAATTTTGTCATTATTTTAGCTGGCTCTCTTGCCACCTCTCACTCTCGCTCTCTCGGTGCCTTTTGGTCTTCCTCTTTTGTTATCCTCTTTGGCTTTAGAGAGAATGTCAGTGAGACTCTTCTCACCTTTTCTTCTTCCTCTCTCCACACAAAACCACCCTTCCCAATCCTCCAAGCTATGTCCTCTCTTCAAGACTTGCTTGCAGAGGACGGTTTTGAGCGTCGAAAAACTAGAAAACAGGGCAAATCTAGAGACAGAGTTGCTCCAGAGGAGTCTGTAATTCTGCCTATATATATTTGCCATGACAGTAGAAGCTTGGATTTCTCGAGACAACAGACTCAGAAGAGCATAGCGCCGAGTGGGTCTATAGGAGTTTCGTCGAAAAGGGCGAATTCGGACTTGGAAAGGCCTAATTCCATGAGGAGAGATGATCCCGCCATTGATGAAGTTGCAGTCAGAGCTGTGATTTCAATACTCAGTGGTTATATTGGTAGGTACTCAAAAGATGAGAATTTTCGCCAGACCATTCGAGAAAACTGCTCTTCTTGCTTGCGGAGAAGGAACAAGGATTCAGACAGTAATGGGATATTTGCGAATCTTGAGCTTGGAATTGAGAGCATTGAGACTTTGATAGAGAGTCAAGGGTCAACGAAGCAGGAATCAAAGATGAAGTCCTTGAGGAATTCAATTCGGCTTTTAAGCATAGTTTCGTCCTTGAATTCTCAGTCATCAAAGAATGGGACTACTTGTGGTACACCCAATTCACATCTATCAGCCTGTGCACAGCTTTACTTGGCAATCATTTACAAGCTTGAGAAAAAAGATAAAATCTCAGCTAGACATCTTCTTCAAGTGTTTTGTGACTCTCCATTTCTTGCTCGAACCCACTTGCTTCCTGATCTTTGGGAGCATTTTTTCCTTCCTCATCTTCTCCATCTCAAGATTTGGTATACTAGGGAACTTGAATTGCTTTCAGAACCACAGTTCCGGGAGAAAGAGAAGAAGATGAAGGCATTGAACAAGGTTTACAATGACCATATGGATTTGGGTACTACACAATTTGCTCTATACTACAAGGAATGGCTCAAAGTAGGTGGTGTTCAAGCTCCTCCAACTCCTTCTGTGCCTTTGCCATCAAAACCCAGTTACACAGATCACAGAAGATCTTCTGATTCTTATAGCTCGCATTTTTCCGTCAATAGAAACTTGTGAGTTTTTTCACAACCAGGTTTTATTTACTACCTCATCCACCTGTTTAAGATTTTCTTTTTCTAATCCATGATTTTCTGAAACTTGAAAGATATCAAGCTGTCTTTGGGCCTAATGAGATTAATAGGCAATCCATGGATGCCTCAATTAGTCTGTGGAACTTGGAAGAAGAGGAAAATGAGAACATAGATGAAGAAATAGCTGTCAAGCTATGCGGTTATGTTCATGTTGGTTATCCTCTCTTTCTCTTCTTTCTATGTTTTATGAGTTGTGACATAGTAATGCTCTGCATACTGTGTTGTTTCTAACATTAACAGAATGGAAAGGCAGCTCATCGAAGATCATCAAGCCAAACCCACAAAATCTCAAAAGCAGAATTGTGGCCAGATGCATCAAAATCAGACTATCTCAGGTTCTGGACCTGCAAAAGTGAGCCAAAAGAATGCATGGTTGATGCTAATACTCAGAAGGCTAAAGATTCTTGGGTGAAGAAAGAGGAAACTACTAATTCTGGTCGAAGTCATCTAAGTAAAGCTGTTACCACCATCTGCTCATCGGACAGTCTAAGCGATTGTGAAATTGCAATCCATGATATTACCAAGGCTTGGTTAGACTCACAAGGAGATCTAACAGTAGAAGCTGCAATATCAAAGCCATCTGTCATTGAAGGCATGCTCGAGGTTTTGTTTGCTTCCAACAATGACGAAATTCTAGAACTAGCAATCTCAATCCTAGCAGAAATAGTAGCAAGAAAAGAAGTGAACAAGCAAGTTATACTAACTTCTGATCCACAGCTTGAAATATTTATCAGACTTCTAAAAAATGACAGTCTGTTCTTGAAAGCTGCTGTTCTGCTTTACCTAGTGAAGCCACAGGCGAAACAGATGATATCAATTGAGTGGGTGCCCTTAGTCCTAAGAGTTTTAGAATTTGGTGATCAATTGCAGACTCTTTTTACCGTCCGCTGTAGTCCATATGTGGCAGCTTATTATTTCCTAGATCAACTTCTTGCTGGTTTTGATGAAGACAGGAACATAGAAAATGCTAGACAGCTTGTTTCTTTTGGGGGATTGAGTGTGCTAGTTAGAAGAATGGAGATAGGAGATACTCGAGAGAAGAACAATACTGCTTCCATCATATTTGCTTGCATTCGAGCAGATGGAAGTTGCAGACACTACTTGGCCAATAATCTGAACAAGAGTTCTATTCTTGAGCTGATTGTCATTGGAAAACAAGGGAAATCTGGTGGATGTGCTTTTTCTTTACTAACAGAACTGCTCAGTCTTAATAGGTATTACAAATCCTGCTCATTTTCTATTTCCTCCTTTGGCAGTTAATTTCTTCTCAGTTTGATGATTTTAGAGAATTTACTCAGGAGAAGCCAAATTACAAAATTTTTAACTGGATTGAAAACTGGAGAGGGTAGCTTGAACACCATGCACATCATGTTAGCCTATATCAAACGTGCTTCAGCTGAGGAACGCCCCTTAGTTGCAGCAACATTGTTACAACTTGATCTCCTGGTAATGTCATTTGTGCTTTCATCTTTTCATGCTTTGTTTCAATCATACAAGAAGATAGGGAAAAACTCCTAATCTATTACCAAATTCTCCTCTTCTCACACCAAATTCTTGCTATCACCAAGGACATTAGTACATTTAACAGCAACAACAACAATAACAATATTATTATTATTATTATTTAATGTCAAATATCAAATTGCCTCCTTATGGAGTAGCAGTAATGTTGCAGGGAGATCCTTGTAGGAGTAGTGTCTACAGAGAAGAAATAATGGACGCAATTATAGCCAGTTTAGGCTGTGGAGTATGCAATGAAAAGGTCCAACAACAATCGGCAAGGGCTCTCTTATTGTTGGGAGGGCGTTTCTCGTATGTAGGGGAAGCATCAGCAGAGAAATGGCTTCTAAGGCAGGCAGGTTTTTACGATACCTCTAAAGATTCATTTCATCGAAGTGATGTTACAGTAGATGAAATCATGCCCTCGGTAAGTTTTCACATTTTCACTGGGCTTAATTGGTAAATTTGCAAATTTTATCTGTTAAGAAAATACAAAGGTTGTTCATGACACTGATTTGAAACTAGTGAAATCTGTGAACTTGTTCGCACTTGTTTTTGTTTGTACTCAAAACATTATTTATTTTGGCATCTAGAGGAGAGTACAGTTGGCAAAATTCAGTCTTGATTTCAGAGGCCTGAGGTTAGGGCACAGCCAGAACAATTAACTTAATTATGTTTTATGAGAATGGTGGACACCAACATTTGCAAAAATCAATCATTAAGAAGATTCTATCATTGTTCCATTACAGGGAAGATTTAGTATATGTAGGCGCTTTCTGATATTTTGTTGTTTGCATCATGCTAATTGTATAACTAAAAACTAGAATGAAGAAGAAGAGGCAATGAGAAATTGGCTGAGGAATGCAACTATTGCCTTGCTTACAAGTGGGAAGAAGAAATTATTGGTTGCACTTTCAGATTGCATTGCAAATGGGATGCCATGCTTAGCGCGAGCAAGCCTAGTGACAGTTTCTTGGATGACCACTTTTCTCCAATCCATCGTAGATGAGAATCTTCATTCGATAGCTTCCTCAACTCTCTCGCCAATGTTGTTAGAGTCCCTAAAATATGACAGGGCTTTGGAAGAGCGCATCCTTGCTTCATTTTCATTGCTAAATCTCACAAAATGCTCAAGTATGATTTTTTTTTTCTTTTCTTTTTAACTCTAAAAGAAAGAATACTTGTTTCCTTGGTGGGTTTGGTTCCATCATTTGAGTGTTTGATTGTTTGTTTTCTTGTTAGCACAAGGTGCTTCTCTTTTGGAGCCAGTGGATGAAGTCGAAGAACTAATAGGGCTTCTTAGAAATCTGTCACTGGTGACATGGACAGCTTCTGAGCTTGTTTCAATCCTTAAAGTCAAGACTAGAAAATGAGCAAGCATGAGTAGAAGCAAATCTCCGTTAGCTTTTGTTCCGTTTTGTCTTTGCTTCTCTGACCGTATATGTTGGTTTTGCTTTTGAATTCTTTGATTGTGGTGTGAGTTGAATATTTTGTTCATGTACATTTAAGAATCTTGTGTACTTTCAAAACAATCTATTCCTCCAAATGAATAAAAAAGGCTTCGTGAGCTACATCTCAACTATCTTCAATCCTTCTCTCATTTGGAGTTTGCTCTACTGCTACCTCTGTCCTTCAACTTGTTTAAATTGCTATTTTTTGATTTTGAATAAGACACAATGACCTCTGACACACTTGAGAGAGAACTTCAAGTCCACATTTTGTAGTTTTGCTGTTCCCCTTGAAATTCTAAACCCACCCCCCCCCCCCAAAAAAAAAAAAAAAGAAATTCACCAATTTGAAGACTACAAGAACAATTCATCTCATTGGGCATAAGTTTTGTTGATAAAGATTAATTTGGCCTTATTATTGTTTGGTTATTTGGCCCGCAGATTGCCTATTTGGGTGGCAACCAGACTCCAGAGGTGTTGGGATTCTTAAATGTTGCACAATTTTATGTCTCGTCTTTTGGTTGGTTTTCTGCCTGAAGACAGGAAATCGATCTTTTCAGACGATTTGTTTTTCTTATTTTCATTTATTTTTTTTTCTTTTTCTGTGATTTTTACCCATGTTGTATTTTGGCAGTTTTGGTGAGAGAGAAGTGACCGGGTTTTGACAAAACTTTAGGGTGGTTTTTTTCCTCATTATTTTCCCTTTCAGAAAGTAATGCGACTGAAGGCGTTCTTGAATGACTTACCACTCGAGTAAAGCGCGGTTTAGCATAAATGGAGACTTCAAACATGCAATGCAGGGACGGACTTAGAGTCTATGAGAGAGGCCAAAGTGCAAGAAACTTTTAATTTGTTATTGAATTTTACCTCAAAATATTGTGTAACAAGTGCCACAGGTTGACTTTTGGCCTGCACTCTGACTCGTGCGGCATTAACACTCTCTAAGACTAACTAAGAGTGTTGTTAGTTTAGTCTAAACTCAAAAGATTATCTAAGTATTGAAAACGTGAGAAAAGAAGATAAGTGGAGAAAGTTGTATAGAACTTTTTTAGCTTGTACTCACAACTTTGATTGATGTCTACAAATGAGAGGGTCAAGTCAAAGAGCTCATGAGAGTGATCTATAGTGTTCTGAAACCTCTATGGTTTACATGTCATAGTTGGGCCTCTTGGACCAAAATTTGGGTGGGAAATATGCGGTCTACATCATTCATAGGCATCATCCTTGATGCCTTGGCTGCCTCATAGTCTCGTATTAGCTTGGTGAACTACCACAACTTCTCGACCGGTTCCCAGCTGATCTTAGACATAGGTAAGTCTCGCCATTTCAATAAGTACTCCTTTGTTGGCGCATGATTCTTATGGCAAATGATATGATCTGATAGTATTTTTTCGGATACTTTGTCGTATTAGCACTTCGTCCCAATAGGTTCTCTTGATGACACATTTTGTGAAGGGTAATGGGAATCTTTGTAGTACGGTTTAAGTGGACTTACTTGAAAGACTGGATGTAGCTGGAATGAAAGGTCGCTCGTACTATCGCATTAGCCCTTTATGGATCCCTTGAATTCACCCATGTTGGTGGCACACTTTTTCATCCGTTGTGAGGCTTTTTGCAAGTAAAGCTTGACTATGTGCACTCACTCTTGCCAATCCTCGGTGAATTGATATGCAGGAGAGATCGATCCCTTGTGGTCGACAACAATGTCTTTGGGGGTTGTTAGCTAAAACCCTAGGACTATCTCAAATGTACTCTTGCCGATTCTCTCATTTTTCTTCAAGTTATATGAGAATTTGACTTCCTCCAGCAACTTAACCCAATCTGTTTGATTCACAGCCACAGTTCTGATTATATACTTCGAGCATGTTGTTAACTCGTTCCGTGTACTTATTTGTTTGTGGGTGCTTCTTGTTGACATGTCAAACTCTGTCCCAAGCAAGTAGAAGAGTTCCATCCAGAAATGAACCATGAAACATGAGTCTCGATCACTTACCATCAAAGTTGGTAGCCCCCAATACTTGACTACATGTCTCATGAAAGGCTTGGCAATCACTTCTGTTGTGCACTCCTTAGGGGCAGGAATGAATTCAGCATATTTAGACAGACGATCCATTATCACCGGTATGCTCATGCATCCTTTTGATTTGGGCAGCTCCACAATGAAGTTCAGATACTGTCCCATATTTGTTCAGGGATTTCCAACTGTTGCAACAACCTAGGAGGCTGTTAATTCTCCACCTTGTCCTATTGGCACACAAGACAAGTATGTACATAGACCTTGACATTATCTCTTTGCCTCGGCCAATAAAAGCGTTCTTACACCATGGACGCGTGATGTATTCCCGGATGGCCAGCGTAATGACTATCGTGGCATTCCTTGAGAATGTCCGACCACAAGTTGTCCCATGCCATCACATATATCTGTTAGCCTTTTGTGTAGAGGGTCTGGTCCTCGAGCCAAAATCTTGTCGTCTTGCTTTGCTTGACCAACCCTTTAAATGCTTGGGCTTGTCGATCATGTGATGGCCCTTCCTTGATGCGTTCAATGAGCTGTCCCTTTGGTACACTTGCTACTGGGGCAATAGTGCTCTTACAACTTTAGAGTGTCGGCCACAATTTTGGTCTTGTGTGGATTATATTCGAGCTCATACTTAATTTGGTCAAGTAGTCCAGCCAACATGCCTATTTACTTGGGAGTTTCTATTGGGTTCGGAGGTAATAGCGTGATGGCTTTAAGATAGTGTTCCCAAATTCTTATTTGATGGCCTGGATGAGGGAGTTTGGGGTTGCTGAACAAAAATGAAACCCTATTGTTGACCATTTCTTCCTCCTTGAGTCTAGTGGTGAAGATATTGATACTGAGTTTGATTTTGTTCTCTTCCTTCTCTGGCTCGGCCTCTTCCTCTACCCTTCTTCCGCCGCCATCGCGACCATCATGATCTCATCCTCTATAACCACTTATTCATCCATAATTACTAACTAATTTTGGAAGAAACAAGAGACTGAGAGGGATTTGATTTTTTAGAGCGTAGAATGAAGAAAGGAATGTTGAGGGCGTGTAGCTTATATATTAAAACCCTGGCCCCCTAGTTTTAGGGAAGCGCTGCTGGGCTGGGTCAACAGAAAGACCATTTTGCCCATACGCACCCTACTTTACACCTAGGTCAAGGCAAGTCAGCTGTGTGTAGGGAGGGAGGGTTAGTATGGACTATGGAAAGCAAGGAAGGAATGAGAGAGAGAGAGAGAGCGCGCGAGATCGAGAGATTTATTTCCAAAAACATGGAGAATATTGATGGGGAAAGGAAAATGAGAAGAAACAGGACCGAGGTTTCTATGGGATTAAAACGTGCGAGAATAGAATCGGAGGCGTTATCTATTTTGTGAGGGTGGTAACGGTCTCACTTACTGCCAGCCCCCCACAACGTCCTGCTTTGTGTATAATTTTTACCCCATAAAATTCTAAAAATATAAAGGGCTAAAATTGTGGAGTTATAGTTAAAGAGGCTGACCTAAATTGCACAAAAAATTAAATTTGAATGCATTTAGCAATCCCCTCTTTCTTTCAAAGTAATAAAAGCTTTGCAAATTATTCAAGATCCCCTTATTTTATCACAAAAATTTGATCAAAGATGGAGTATGGCTTAAGGCCAATTATCATTAGACTAGAAACCTTTCGAATTGATTGCCCATTTAGCATTACATATCGGAAGCGTGTCGTCAATATGAGATTTATCTTCTAAGTGGGTAGACACGATCCATCTTCTCGGTACACATGGTCAAATTCCTCTTGATAACTGCCAACTCAGCTTTCAGATCTGTTCGGTATTCTATGCCCTCGTTTGGCTAACAAAAATATACACTTTCCCTCAAAACACGGAGTCAACCTCTCGTGATTGGAAAGAAAACCCTTGTATGCAGTTGAAAAAGATAGGAATCTACGATGATTTGAATTTTCTTGAATAATAATATTTCAAATATTTGAGAATCACTCATTATGATTACCGTGATCTCGGAATATTTCTATAAGAAAATTAGAGTTTTGACACCCTAAGGCATATGAAACTCATGAAGGAAAACTATAGATTCATGGTAAAGCTAACCGGCCACGTAAGTCCCCTTTCTCTCTAAATTCAACCATAGCACACAATGGCTTATGAACTCTCAATTCAGTTTGTTTCTTTCTTTTTGAAAGTCACTCTTTGATTTAAGTGTTAAAGTCTCCCCTCCGGAGCACTTTCTGGCCGTTCTTTGTAGCTCTCATCCATCAAGATCATTAGAGAAGAAGTCATCCTGTTCGAGTCGTAGAGTTATCATTTATGGAGTCAAACCCACCTCCAACAAAACCCCATGAATTAAGAGAGATGAGAAAGGAGGAGTTCATCTGTTTTCTTCTATTTCCTAAATGAAAGATATTGTTTGGCTATTGTGTTTTATTTTATTAAAATATTTTGTTTGTTATTTTAAAAATGTAAAAAAATATTTTTCAGTTTTTATTGCAATATATAACAAAAAGCAACAATAAACATTGTTTTCTACAAAATTTAATTTAAAGAAAAAAAACCATGAAGTTCAAAATTTTTCTATATAAATTTATTTTAAAACCAATTCTGTAGAATTCAAATTTAAACCATGTCTATAAAATCTCATGCATTAAACAAAAAAGTGTAAAGATAAAATAAAAATATATATAATTTTGAATAAAAAAATCATAAAATGAATAAAAATAATAAAGTGTAAATAACTTGCACCGCCGCGAGTATAGCAAAGGCATGCCAACTTTTCAACTAAAATAAAGCTTTTAAATATAAAATATAAGATTTTATAAAATTTTTATTATATTATTAATTTTGTATTAAAAATGTTATATAATCATAATTTATCTTGATTTTATTTTAAACTATAATAAATTTTTAACTAAAATAAAAAATGTTTTTAAAAAGAAAATTTAAAATTTTTATCATGTAAAGGATTTTTTATATTAAAAACCTTACGTGAACAAAAGGTTGATGATGTCACTCAATCAATTGGAGAAGCATGTTTTCAAACTCGTGTGGCTTTTCCAAGTAGGTCCAATGCGAACTTCAATTACCTCTTGATGGTACATGATCTTACAGTCTATTACTATAAAAATAAAAAACTATCAAGCCAAGTGAGGTCATAATTATAAAGCTCATAAATCACCAAGAGGATCTCTCGACTAAATGCCCTCTCGATCGAACACTTTTGCTTAGACCTGTCGGCCACCTTGGTTAAACCCTCTCAGGCAAGCTACTTGTCACTTCTTGGTCGAGCGTTCTCTTTAGCCTCCAGACGAATACATTCTTGTTAGGCAAATTGAGATCATGATCACTCAAAATTTGAGCTCCCTCTAACTCTAAGAGTAATCTTTCTCGATAAGAGGGAAGTCTCTGTAATCACTCTCGATAAGATAGAGAATTTTCAGGATAATTTGAATTTCTCTTAATCAATAAAATTCTAAATCTTCTAAATATCTTTTACTACAGTTCCTATAATCTCGGAAGATCTCCACCCATCTCTTCACAAGAAAACTAAAGTTTCTATATTCTCTAACAGAGACTTACTATGCATGCACGCAATATATATACTAGGCAGGGGCAACCTGTGAAAGGTATGCAATACACTCAACTTTACACTTATTATACAAAGACTACACAGAGTTATTCTATGAATCTATTCAATCTATTTCTCTTTCTTATATCACTACTTTTTCTGACTTGAGTATCGAAACTTCTTCCGCTAGATCCACCTCTGGCGATATTTGTAGGTCTCATCATCTACAAAGGCCCAGAAGACTCATCAACATCGATTCCTTGAGCAGTTATCTGTAGAGCAAACCCTACTTCTAATATATTGACATCATTTGTGTGAACGGACTGACTTTTTAGTGAAACATAGTTCATGCCCTACTTTATTACCCTTTCAGATGCCACGCTACCAAAAAGAAAGAATGAAACACCTCAAAGGCCATGTCTACTGTCAAAGGACAAATGTCTAACCCTGTGGACCCTTTTAAACCAGCAGTTCCTATTAATCAACCGAACACTTTCATCATCCGCTCATAGCACCATATGGAACCACCTTCCCAGGGAGAACCCCAACCGCCTGACACTCAACTTCAAATCTGACCGATTCTATCCCCTACTCATACCTCTCCTAATATAGTCAACCGCTCCAAATTGAAGAGACTTGAATCAAAGATGCTGGTCATGAACAAGCAATTAGAAGAGCTTTTTTGTGCCCTCAGACAAGAAGCTTTATCCATCTCCTAAAGATCAGAGCATTTGCGCTCACATAAGCTTTAACCTCGAAGGCGCAAGAACCTTCGGTGACCTCTCAACATGACCCAGACAACCTGAAGAAGCAATTTGGAGAACACATGGCCATTGAACACGCACTAGCACATGCAGAGACGACGCCACCCAATACACTACTAGTCTATCACCCTTCGATCCCAAAATTTCTATTGAGCTGATGTCCCTGATAGCAATAATTTAATGTATTTGAATTATATTATTTTAGCATTTATTTATGAATTTTATTATTGTTATAAACTTATTTCATGATATTACACTAATTAATTTCGTGGGTTCTGACTTAGTAAATTTTGGACTTATTTAAGGAAATTCAAACTGGAAAATCAGCTATCAGTATTTTGGGTTTATCTCTTTACTCTAATGTTTGACTGAGCTAATTCCTGTTGTGTTGGAAACTAAATCTCAAGACCTACAAATCTTGTGAAGAGTTCAGAGGATATTTCAGAAGAGAACATATCCAAAATTTTGGATGAAACTACAGTAGTGCTGAAATTCAAGAAAGTTAAGTTCTTGTTGAAAATAGAAACTAATAAATCTTATCTAATAAGCGATCTTTAGAATAAAATTACTGATAACACCAGAAACCTTAAAAATCCAAGATTAAGATGAAGTTTCCAAATTTTGAGAAAGCAAAAAGATAATATCTATCATTATAATGGCAAGTTTTCAAGTCAAAGAGAAAAACCAAATTTTCAAAGAAACTTACAACTTGTTGATCTAGGGCTTAGTTCTATAAATAAGAGGCATACACACATGACCTTAGAGAGAGAGAGAGGAAGAGAAAGCGTGAACCTTATTAGCCACCACGTGATTTCCATATCTTCTTTGTATAAAAAGGTTGTAATATTTTCTTTACTTTTCTTTATTTTCTTTAATATGTTTAGCTAATTTATATTTATTCCCAAAACTCGATGGATTCTGTTTCTAATTAATTATATACCTTGATTTATTTCCTTCCTTTAAGATTTATTGGCATGACTATCTTTTGATAAGATTTTATTATCATTGTAATATTTCAAAACGTTAGAATTCAAGTTTTGTATGATTTGAGATTGATTGCATGCATGACCAATACAATTGTATGATATTAGTCCGTGATAATAAAATCTAAATGAAATTATGAGATTGACCAAAGATTAATTTTATGTGTGGGAATCTAGAAGAAACCCTAAATTATAGTTTTTCTACAGAATTTAATACAATCCAATTTAATCAAAATTGCATGAACATTAGATTTTGATTGGTTGAATTAGGAATTTTATCGCATGACCATTGGGTGTGATCTACTTTTGGGCAATCTGCCTTTATCAACAATTGTTTATTAGCTAGTAAAGTTAAGAGATTTGAAAAGATCAAATTGTATAAGAGATTAAAAATAAGATGAAATTGATATCCTAGGATTTTATTATTCATAGATTTCCATCAAAAGATATTTTCATAGTTTTTGATATTTTCGTTATTTTTAATATCTTCATAATCTTGATTTGATTTGTCCAATTTAGATTAAATAGTTTATATTTGGTAATACAAAATATCTTTGTGAGAACAACACTTGTTCTCATTATAGGCAACACTCGACTAGTGTATATTTGTCCAAAATCATAATATAAAAATCGCATATCAAGTTTTTAGCGTCGTTGCCGGAGATATTCTTGTATATCAATCAAAATAATTTTATTTAAGATTAGACACTGTCTTTTATATTTCTTGTCACTTTCTTTTTCATATTTCTTAGTATACAGTCTTTTAGGATAATTGAATTCGTCTGGAAATTTCTACGGTAAACTACTGTCAGAGATAACTTAAAATCTAGAATTCTGCAACCATTTTTTCTAAAGGATTTTGGTATGTTAATCAAAACTCGTCACTTTGCAATAAACACCACCCTAACTTGGCAAAATTTCATTGTTTTCATAGGTTTTTCTTTTTTTTTTTCTTTATTTTTAGGATTTTTCGATTGTTTGCTCTTTGTGCATTATTTAGCTACTTTTTATGATTTATACTTTTATATAAATAATCTAGATTTTCTTGAATGGTTCTTATAGACTATTTTGAAGATCTAATTTTGTGTTATTTCTGGTGTCGATATAGTACATGCTAAGATCGAAGAGTTTTGACATGTCTAAATTTGACTCCGAGATAGAGAAAATTTTGAGAACTATTTGTAAACAAGTTAGAGAAGTCAAGAAAGAAACAATGGATCAAGATAATAGAGTTATTAGAGACTATTCGATATCTAGAGTTCAGAATATACAGACTAGCATTGCCCAACCTGTCGTAAATGCAAACAACTTTGAACATAAATCGAGTCTCATTAGCATGGTGTAAGGAGATCAGTTTGGTGGAAAAGTGTTTGAAGATCCAAATACCCAGGATATTTGTGTTACAATCAAGTTGAACGGAGTAAGTCTTGATGCAATAAGGTTATGGTTATTTCTTTTCTCTCTTAGGGAAAAGACAAGGGTATGATTTGACTCATTAATTGCTAATCATTTTACAAATTAGAAGAATTTGTCTCAAGTATTCCAAACTAAATATTTTCTACCTTGTAAGATGACTAAACTACATAATGATATTACTAATTTTAGATCATTTGACCCTAAATTTTCATATTATGTTTGGAAGCATTTTAAGGATTTGATTAGGAGATGCTCACATTATGGTATACCTAATTAATTGATCCTATAAACTTTTTATGGTGATCTTTTGCATTCTATTAAAATTACCATCGATGCTGCAACTGAGGATGCATTTATAAGTAAATCTTACAATGAAACATGTGCATTACTTGATGATATGGTCTCTAATCAATATGATTGATCTAATGAACGTGAAATTCTTAGGCAAAAAGTTGGTGTACATGAGGTCGATAGTTTTTCTATCTTTTACACCATTTGCAATTCTACAAAAGATTTTACTATCAAAATTCAAGGATCTAGGGACTTTTTCTATCTCTTACACCATTGGTTCCACTGATTTCTCTGTTGTTTTATGTGATCTCGGTACTAGTGTTAATCTGATACTATATTTTAAATTCTTGAAGATAGGACTAAAAGAATGTCGACCAACTAATATTTTTTTACAATTAGTTGATTGATTCTAGATCAACCTTTCCTTGCCACTACATGAGCATTGATTGATGTTTCTTGTGGGAAGTTGATTTTGAGACATAATGATAAAAAATTAAGTCTAATATCTTTCATTCCATAAAAACTTTAGATGAACAAGAAGTTTTCAAAGTTGATTGCATTGAGAGGATTGCTAAATACGATTTGAATGTCTTTTACTCAAATGATCCTCTAGAAAATTGTATTACTAGTTTGTTGCATGTGAATCATGATTTTCTAGACAATGAACATATTTATGCATGTACTATTTACGATGTGAATTTAGGTGACTTTGATACCTTTCCTACACAAAAAGAATCATTGAATGTTGATGAGAAAAGTGATAAATCACAACAAGTTACTCAACCATTTTTTGCACTTGAACTTAAATCGCTTCCTTTTCTTTTGAAATATGTCTTTTTGGATGCTTCTTTGATGTTTATAGTGATTATTTCTTTTGATTTGATAAGTTTTGAGGAGGAGAAATTGTTATAAGTTTTGCAACAACACAGGAAAGCAATAGGCTGGACCATATCCAACATCCACAGTATAGATCCCTCAATTTGTATGCATAAGATTTTGTTGAAAGATGGGTTCAAAGCCATGGCTTAACCACAAAGGAGGTTATTTTAAGGAGGTAGTAAAGAAGATATCATTAAATGGCTTGATGCAAGTATTATCTTTTCTATCTTTAATTCTTTTTGGGTAAGTTTTGTACAAGTTGTGCCTAAAAAGGGTAGAACAACTGCGGTTGAAAATGATAAAAATGAGTTGAGCCCTATACGTGTTATCACAAGTTGGAGGGCTTGTGTGGATTATAGGAAATTAAATGATGCTACTACGAAAGATCATTTCTCTCTTTCCTTTCTTGATCAACTTGTTGAAAAATTGGCTAGCCATGTATTCTATTATTTTTTTTGATAATTTTTCTAGCTAACCAAGAAAAAACCACTTTTACATGTCCATATGGCACCTTTGTAGTTAGATGCATACCTTTTGGTCTTTATAATGCTCCGGCTACTTTTAAGAGATGTATGATGTCTATATTTGCTGATTTTATTGATAATTTTATGGAAATTTTTATGGATGATCTTTCTGTGTTTGGTTCCTTATTTGATAATTGTTTGAATAACTTGAAGCAAGTTTTAAAGAGTTGTAAGGAAACCAATTTTGTGCTTAATTGGGAAAAAGTCATTTATGGTAAAAGAATGTATTGTTTTGGGTCATAAGGTATCTTCTAGGGGAATAGAGATTGATAGGGGAAAAGTTGAATTAATTGAAAAACTTCATCCCCTAAATTATTAAAAAATGTTAGAGGATTTGTTAGGTATGCAAGTTTTTATCGTAAATTCATCAAGAATTTTTCTAAAATTGCTAGATCTCTAACCAACTTTTTAGTGAAAGATACACCTTTTGTGATTGATGATTCTTGCTGGAATACCTTTAATTGCCTAAAATAGAAATTGATTGAGACTTCTATTGTGCAGCCACCTAGAAGGGATTTGTCTTTTGGTATTTACTGTAATGCGTATGATGACACTGTAGGTGCAGTATTGGGCCAAACTGTGGATAAGAAATTTCATGTTATATATTGCACGAGTAGGACTATGAATAAAGCACATAAATTACACACCACCACTAAGAAAGAACTCTTGCTGTGATTTTTTGTCTTGAAAAGTTTCGATCTTACTTGTTGCTATCCAAAATTGTTATTCATACTAACCATTCTATACTTAAATATTTGATTTCAAAAAAAGATGCAAAGTCCAGGCTGTTCATTGGATTCTCTTGTTGAAGGAATTTTACATCGAGATAGCGGATGAAAGAGTAGTTGATAATATAGCAGCTGATCATTTATCTTGATTGGAGGGAGATTTCATTGAGACAATGATTGATCCTAATGAACTATTATTTTTGTTACTCAAATTGATGAACCATGGTTGCTAACTTTGTTAATTATCTTGCTTGTAGGACTGAACTTTGGGGATTGATGCGATAGCAGAAAAAGAAATTTCTTTCCAATGTACGCTACCATTTATGGGATGAGCCAGGTTTATGGTGATAGTTTCAGTAGGAGATATGTGCCCCAACAAGAGATAAGTAGTATCTTTGGTTTTTGTCATGATAAGAAAGTTGGAAGCCATCATGGACCATCTCGTACGACAGCTAAGATATTTTAATCTGGATTTTATTGGCCAACTTTGTTTAAGGAGGCTTATTCTTATGTCCATGTATGTGATCAATGTCAAAGAACTGAGAATATTTCAAATTGTCATGAGAAACCCCTAAACAATATTTTAATTATGAATATTTTTTATGTTTGGATTATAAATTTCGTGGATCTTTTTTCAAAATCTTTTAATAATGAATTTATTCTTGTTCCTGTTGATTATGTGAGTAAGTGGATAGAGGCAATTCTATGTATGAAAAATGACTCCAAAACGGTGTGTAAATTTTTAAAGAAAAATATCTTTTTCCATTTTGGTATTCCTAGAGTCATAATTAATTATGGAGGTTCACATTTTCGAAAAGATTTTGAAAAATTTTTGCCTAAATATGGAGTTACCTATAAGGATGCTCCCCTTACCATCCCTAAATTAGTGGGCAAGTTAAGGTTTTAAATCATGAATTAAAATGCATTTTGAAAAAAACCTATAAATCTTTCTCGTAAGAATTGATATATTAAATTAAATGATGCACTTTGGGCTTATAGAACAGTATATAAGTCTCCGATAGTATATAAGCTGTGGTTAAATGAGTAGAAGGAATGGTGAAATGAGGCATATAAGAACACTCGGATTTATAAGGAAAGGACAAGGGTATGGTATGATGCTAGGATTTAGAAGTGAGAGTTCGATCTTTGTGATAAAGTTTTATTATATAACTCTTGTTTGAGACATTTTTTTAGGAAAATTGAGATCAAGATGGTATAGACCATTCATGGTGACACAAGTTTTCTTGTATAGAACTGTAGAGATTTTAATTGAGTAAGGAGAAAAATTCAAAGTCAATGGGCATCATTTGAAGATTTATGAGGATCAGACCAACTTGAATCATTTTCTTAAATGATTCATGAGAATAAGAAATCCTTTGCACAACAGAAAGAGATTTTGCTACTAAAGAAGAGGCCGTTGGTTTACTGAATTTATCACGTGAATTGTCTGTTCTCTTTTGATTATTTTATTTATTATTCATCTTGCACACTATGGACAATATTTGGTTTAAATGTAGGGGGAGCATAAGTTGATTTTTTTTCCTTAAATTTTTTTATTTTGCACATTTTGGTTTGAATAAAAGTTAAAATCTTAAAAAAAAACTTAAAAATTAAAAAATTGAGTTTTTGCTTATTTTTTCCTACCAACAAATTTTTTTTGAGTTTTTTAGTTTTTGTGCATTACTTGATTTGAACTGGCTTGTATGAATAATGATAGTATTAGTAGTTATTTGGTATATGATTAATTGTTTATCTTTTTATGGTTGATTTGAAATATAGGTATGTAAGATTTGACACAAAATTTATCTAAATGAGAAATTAAGTCTTAAAGAACAATTTCCTGCTCTTATTTTTTCTCTTATTTTTTTGTTGAGCATATATCACACATGGTTTGTCATTCTAAACTTGATTTATTATGTATTTTGAAACCATATTTTTTTATTTTCTTGCATCAAAATAATTAAAATATCTAAATTTACACACTTTAGACTTTCGAAAAATATCAACCTTAATATCTTATATCACTTAGTTAATCTATTTGAGTCTAGACCTTTTTTCTACTTAAATTACCCACATAATTTCCCCCATGGCTTTTTTTTGCTAGCTCCAGATTTTCAATCCAAATTTACTAATTCACTTATAGTTGATAGTATGACATTATGTTTTTTATGTATTGAAGTTTTTTTAGTAGCATGCTATATTGGCTCAGTGCAGTAGAAAAGAAAAAAATTATCATGTTGAGCTTCCAAAAAAAAATAAAGAAAGAAAGAAAAGGAAAAAATTGGGAAAAACCATCTTCATTCTTGAAGATTGTTCATTCTTTAGTCAGAGTTTTATTACATATTTGTTGTTTTGGAGGAGTAATATATTACACTACATAAGTGTTATACATATTTTGGGATTGGAAGTTCTAGAAAGCATGTTCTTTACTTTATTGTAAAAAATATCATATCTTGATATTTAAGTATTTTTATTGAATTATTTTAACTCAATATTTTTGCCTATTTATCCTACTCTTAATCTTAGTCATGTTACAATCAAATAAAAAAACATTTTGATTGATGTATGGATTTCACATATTTGAGTGGTGGAGATTTGATATAGTAGTAAGCCTATGGTAATATCATTTCATAGTATTGCTTTGAGTGATACACATACTCATTCTATAAAAATTGAGTGCATTGAGTGAATCCATTGTGAAGGTGATTGAATTTTGCATTGTTTTTTATTTCAAAAAGACTATAGGTGATGCAATAGTTATTCTAGTGCTGAATGCTATAAAGTATTTGTTAGTTGATTGTAATTCTAGATTGAGCTTGTCAAACGCACGATTAGGGACTTGGGAAAGTTGAATTGGTTTAGGAAGAAAATTATTTTTGTTATTTGTCTTGCTTCAGGACAAGTAAATATTCAAGTGTAAGGATATTTGATAGGAATAATTTTATATAATTGAATTATATTATTTTAGCCTTTATTTATGAATTTTAGGGCTATTATAAATGTTATTTAGTGATATTATAGTAATTAATTTCATAAATTTTGATTTAGGAAATTTTAGACTTATTTAAGAAAATTTGGATCAGACAAGCTGCTGTTAGTATTTTGGTTTATCTCGCTACTATAATATCTGATTGAGCTGATTCTTATTGCATTAAAAACTAGATTTCAAGGCTTACAAATCATGTGAAGAGTTCAGAGACTAGTTTAGACCAGAAGATATCCAAAAATTTTGATGAAACTGCTATAATGCTGAAATTCAAGAAAGTCAAGTTCTTGTTGAAGAAGTAAACTAATAAAACTTATCTAATGAATGATTTTTGAGATAAAATTGTTAATAACTCCAGCAATATGCCTTCTGCAGGTCTTAGGAGGATATGACGCTTATTCTCTTGACTATAGATACCTTGCATTGATCCTAGTATACGAGTGAGATTTAGCTCATGTTTTCTTGGTTTCAGTACCTAAAAAGGTTTTGACACCCTCTCTTGGTTGTAATGTACTAGATGACAACTCAATGCTCAAGTCCTTTTATTTCAACACACAATCAACAAGACAACATGAATACAATTGAGACAAGAAAGCACCAGAAAATGAGATTGCTAAAATTCTTCATCCATTTGTTTAAATGTCACATGTATAACAAAAGAGACAAGACCTGTACAAACTAAAGAGAAGTACACAAAAGCAAAATACAGCAAAAGAAGAGGAAAAGAGTAAAACATAGAGACTACGATGAAGGAGGCGGAGGAGGAGGAAGAGCCTTTTGCTACAGAAATTCAAAATTAGCCCAAAGAGCAGCAACATTAGAGCTTGCATTGATTGCCTCATGAGAAGCACAATCCTAATGAGTATCGATGAGGATTGACCTCAACACTTCAGAGTTAGTACCCCCAACACCTACTGTCATAGCCTCTTATAGCCCTACTTGGAGGGTAACCTCCCCAACACACTATAGATTCTGCGAGAGCTCACATTGAGTATGCTTTTGGCTCTCAATCACCTTCTTGAATTTATTCCCTAAGTCGGTCTATTTCTGCTCTATGGCAAGACATGATTGCTCTCAAGCTTATGCCAACCCTTCAATAGCCTGCAACATCGCTTCGTGCACCTTTGCTTTCTTGGACTTCACCAGAGCTACGTCATGCTACTAAAATACGGATTCCAAGTCAGCCCTTAAGCGCTCCACCTCTTCATTTTTGTTATCTAGAGCAGCTTTGGCTGTCGTTTCCCCTTCAATCTCCCTCTCCCTTTAGACCAGAACACCATAAAATCAGGAGATCTCTTTATCCCTTTAGTTCACCTGGTGATCCAGGTGCCCAATCACTCGGTCTCTCTTCAGTCTTTGGAAATATAGCTAGACAATAGCCTACACAAATTAGATTAAATTTGTCTGCTATGACCAAAAACCTAGATAAAACATGGCTCCAAAAAAGAAAATCATACCTAAATCCCAAGAGACAAGGGTTTCATCACCTTGCTCCATTAATAAGCCATTTAACTCTAACTTGGAGTGGTGATAATCCAACCGATCGGCAGCCTTTCTTGCCTCGGTGATATCTATATAACTTTGGCGATGGTTACTGGCACTAATCGCTATGGTACCCCTTTCCCTCAGATCCTTTCTACCATCATAGGACCTAACCAAGATAGAAGGGAGAGGAGCAGCTCTCTCTGGCACCTTTCTTTTGCCTGTTTACATATACAAGCTCTCAGGAAAGGCAAAAGATGATCCAGCTATAGACTTCCAAGCCATAAGCTCGAGAGGTACATGCCCGAATTCATGGAGAGTATCCCTCTCTGTGTCCTCTCCCTTCACTCGACCCTTGGTATCCTCTTGCACGAGCCCTCTCCTAATAGATTCTCCCTTAGTACCCTCGTCAAGTGCCAATACTGGTGACTGAGGAAAGGATGCCTCCAACTCAAACCCTTCAACCCCTACTTGGTCAACCACCTCTAGCGGGGGAACCTCAAACACGCTTGGCAAGCTTTGCTCCCCATTTTCTCCTACTTCTTCACTCATCGGACTTGGCATCTGCACTTTTCTCTTTTTCTTTCCCAGTATCAAAATAGGGAGAGCATCAGTCAATGGAGTACCCTACTTTGATGCACTCTCCCTCTCTTCAGTACTTGTCTTATACTTGGCCTTCATCTACCTATCGGTGGTGATCTTCATTAGATCCTCCTCCTTGGCAAAAGGGATAGCATCCAAAAACCTCATGGCCTTTTTTTCAACCAAAAGAGGCCTCTCAATTTTCGTCTTTTCTCCTACCAACAACCCGCCAACATTAACACTTTCTCATCCAAGAGAGTTTCTACACAGATGGATATACTCCACACAGAACAAAAATATCCCAGAGAATGCATGAATCTTGAATGATAAGAAGGCTTTGGGGATTTCAACCCCACCAAAGGCTCTCTACTAACCTCTGATAGAATTGGCATCGGTTCCTTATTTACAAACTCAATAAAAAAAAAAAAAAACTTCTCCATCCAAACTTTATCGATCATCTCCTTGTAGAAAAACCTTTACTCTAACTCTGACCTGGTTTGGAAGCAAAACCAACCCTCCATGGAGCTCTGAGTGAGACATTTTCTCAAAGAAAAGATTGATGACAGTATCTCAAAATCAAAATTCAAATGGCAGTGCCAAGAACTAGGGATCAATAAAGCATGAAAGATGTTTTAGCCTTTTAAAACACCATCAAGGGGACCCATATATGATACCTGAAGGCTATACCTCACATACTCCTTGTACATCGGGACACATCTCTCCGGCGGCATATTTGCCTACTCTTTCCCCGTGGGCAACAACAAATTATAACCATCTCCTAATACCATGTCATTCACCATTCCCCATAATTCCTCCCATGGCAGTGTACTCCTAATGTTGCCAATGGTATAGTAATGGCAAAATCTAGAACCTTTCACTATCTCAGTTCCCTCACAAATCTCGCAAACCCTAAGTTACTGAATCTTTTCTCTCTCAAGAAAGCAAATTGACAAAAGTACAATAGCCACAATAGTTATAACCAATCGCATACTACTCAAAAAGAAGTATGTCAATGAAGATTTGCAAAAATCCAAACAGCACATCTTGCATAATGCTCCACTCTCGTGCCCATTCCACTTCCCCAATTTTTAACCTTGCAGAACTACTCATAATACCACTTCTTCAAACTAAAATTAGAAGTAGGGGACAAATGATGGTATACAGTCCAAAATCCTATTAATATAAAGACCAGAGACTCCCAACTCTAGTAAGGCCACAATTATAAAGCACATAAACCACCAAGAGGATCTCTTGACTAAACGCCCAACACTTTGCTTAGGCCTCCTGGCCACCTTAGTTAAACCCTCTCAGGTAGGCCACTTACTCACTTCTTGGTCAAGCGCTCTCTCTAGCCTCCCAACGTATAACGCTCTGACTTAGCAAATTGAGATCATGATAACTCAAGATTTGAGCATCCCCTAATTTCGGGAGTAGTCTTTCCCGATAAGAAAGGAAATCTCTATAATCACTCCTGATAAGGTAGCGAACCTCCCCGACAACTTAAAGTTCCCTTAATCAATAGGATCCTCAATCTCTTATTGATCTTTGACTACAGTCTCTATAATCTCAGAAGATCTCTAACGATCTCTCCACAAAAAAACTAGAATTTCTATACCCTCTAACAGAGACTTATCATACATGCACATTCTATATACACTGAGTAAAGGCAATCTATGAAAGGTGTGCAATACACTCAACTCTATACTCATCACACAGAAGATACATAGGGCTATTCTATGACTCTACTCAGTCTATTTTTTCTTCTTTTATCACCACTCTTTTTGACTTGAGTATCAAAATTTCCTTTGCTGGATTCACCTCCAGTGGTATTTGCAGGTCCCACACAGACATTAACACCAGGTCCCTGCTTGAGTTAGTAGATTAGTTATCTGT
Source organism: Dillenia suffruticosa (assembly GCA_033439265.1). Lineage (NCBI taxonomy): Eukaryota > Viridiplantae > Streptophyta > Magnoliopsida > Dilleniales > Dilleniaceae > Dillenia > Dillenia suffruticosa. The sequence continues at coordinate 95,119 of JAVTVX010000031.1, forward strand.
GGAGCAAATCTCACTTCCAATACCTCCCAACCAAGTCATCAAAATTATATTGTCTCCCTTTGTCATTCCTGCTTTCAATTACTAATAACAGAGCAAAGCTAGGGATGGACTAGTTACATCTTCAAATATTCAATATGGGATAAGAACCTTTAAAAAATGAGCAAAATGAGAGTTGTATCTTCAAATATTCAATATGGGACAAGTCACCTTACAAATCTCTACCTTAGCATGCCCCAATATCAACAAATGGTAAACCTACTCCACGTTCTCAACAAAAAGGCCTAATAGGATAGTCATGAACAATGAATACCAACCAAATTCAAGCACTACTTGAACTTGTAGACCAAAAGAGAGTTCATAAACATGTCAGCAAGATTGTCCTTGGAATTGATTTTCCAAACAAGGACCTTTCCCTTAGAAATGATATCCTGAATGAAATGAAATTTCACATCAATGTGTTTTGTCCTCTGATGATACATTTGGTCTTTAGTTAAATGCAGAGTAGTTTGACTATCACAGTAAATAATAACAACACCTTGATATAAATTAAGCTCGTCATACAAACTGTTCAACCACAAGGTTTCTTTTATTGTCTTGGTAACCATCATGAATTCTACTTTCATAGTAGACAGTGTCATAATAGGTTATAAAGTAGATTTCCAACTGACTGTACAATCGTCTATCTTTTTCTATCAAAATCTCTGACATAGTTAGAATCTACAAAACCAACCAAAGTGTTATTGTTATTTCCAAACTCCAAACAAGTATTTGAAGTATCTCGCAAGTATCTAAGAATCCATTTTACATCCTGCTAATGTACTTATCCCAAATAAGATATATATCGACTGACAACACTTACTTCTTGTGAAATGTTCGATCGTGTACAAACCATTCCATACATAATACTGTCAATTGCACTAAAATATGGAATCTATACCATATAATCATTTTCTTCAACCAACTGTTATATTTGCGTAGCAGATAACCTAAAATGGTTAACAAAACGAGTACTCAAAGACTAAGCACCTTTCATACTAAACCTTTCCAAGACTTTCTCAAGGTAATTATTCTGGGTCAAAAATAATTTTCTAACCCCTCAGTCTCTCTTAATCTCCATGCCAAGAGTATTCTTAACTGCTCCCAAAATTTTCATATCAAATTCATTGCTTAACTACAACTTCAAGGTGTGTATTTCTGACAAATTCTTGATAGCAGTAAGTGTGTCATAACATAAAGCAATAAATAAATGCAAGAACCATTATTTAACTTTCGAAAGTAAGCATAACTATCATACATGCTCCTCTTAACATCGAGCTATTCTAGCTCTAACTCATACATGGCAACTAAAGAAAGCAAAACACAAATAAAGTTATGCCTAACAATAGGTGAAAATATATCATTAAAATCAATACTTTGTACCTGATTGTGGCCATTTACAATCAAAAGTGTTTTGTATCTTGCATCTTCAACCCCTGGAATACTTTCCTTTTCCTTGAAGACCCATCTGTAACCCACAATTTTCTTATTCAAATGTGGCTTCACAAGAATCAATGTTTCATTTCGATAAAGAGACTCAATTTCCTCATTCATTGCAGTTAACCACTTAATAGAATCATCATAGGAAATGGCTTCTGAATAAGTAGAAGACTCACCTACCCCATCAATTTCTTCTACAACTAACAAAGCATATGCAACTAAATTTGCATATCTTTGTGGTGGTCGAATATCCGGTCAAGGTTTATCTATGACAATGGAATATTGCTCCTCCTCTAAAGTATCTCCATCAGTAGATTCTAGTGCATCTATTGATACTGGCTGAATTGAAGAGGCCAATTGAGGAGGACCAGAACTGCTAATCTCAAGCTCTACTTGCTTGTGCATACTATCATCTATACCATAAGAACTAGAGGACTCTTTCTTGGATGATAACATAGATAATTTATCAAAAGTAATATTCTTACTAATTACAAATTTTGGGGACTTGGGATCAAGTCACCACAATATGTATCCTTTTACCACTGAAGTATACCCAAGGAAAATGTACTTCTTAGTAAAAGACTCTAATTTACCATCATTCATATGCATGTATGCTGGATACTGAAAATTCTTAAATCAAAGTAATCTACAGAAGTACCTGACTAGAATTTATGAAAAGTTTTAAAATTAATAGTCGCAGACGGAGTGCGGTTAACAATATAACAGGCCATATTAATTATCATTGCCTAAAATTCTACCAAATTTGTATTGGAGATCATACACTTTGCTCTCTCCAAAGCATTTTGTTCATTCGTTTGGCCACAATATTTTGCTAAAGGGTTATTTTAACAATGTAGTGGCAAACAATTTCTTTATCTTTGCAAAATTCATCGAATTTACCTTCACAGAATTCCATGTCATTATTTATTTTGAGCCGCTTGATCTATTTACTTGTCTGTTTCTAAATCAAAACTTTCTATTGTTTGAAAGTTAAGTAAACATTATTCTTATACTTAACAAAATAAATCCAGACTTTTCTTGAATAATCATAGGTCAGCATATACTTAGCACCACCCTTAGATTGAACACGAGATAGCCCCCACAAATCTGAATGAATATAGTTAAGAGTACATTTTGTCTTATGAACTACTATTGAATTGAAGCCAACCCTTTTTTACTTCCCAAAAATACAATGTTCATAGAATTACAATGACCCAGTACTCTGCCTAATATACTGAAGCCTTTCTCACTCATGTGCCTCAACCGCATATGCTACAATTTGGTGATGTCAGAATCAGAAATTGATGATAAGGCCACAACTGAACCAATAACAATAGATCCCTACGGAAGATACAATCTACTAAATCTACAAACTTTTATAATAACAAGAGTACCACTAAACACTTTCATAACTCCACCTTCGGCAGTGTATTTTTATCCAAGAGCCTTTAGGGTGTCTAAAGGGATGGGATTTTCTTCAAATTAGGAGCATGTCTAATATCAGTAAGTGTCCTCACGATACCATCATATATTTTAATTTGGACTATGCCCTTACCAACAATGTTATAAACAGTATCGTTGCCTATCAAAATAATTCCGCCACTTACAAGTACATAAGTAGAAAATAAATCCCTATTGGGATACAGTGATAAGAACAAGAAGAATCTTAAATCCATTCATTTTTAAATCTTGTCCTATTATTAGTTATACAAAAAATATTTTCATTACTCTCATTCGCTGCAATGCTACTTTTGGTGGTCTAAATGTTTTTCTCACAAGATTTTTCATTTTGCTTTGATTTATTTTTCAACTTAAAGCAATTGACCTTAATATACCTCATTTTGTGACAATAATTACGTTCCAAATTTTTATATTTAGATCTAGATCTGGATTTAAATCTACTACTATCAAATTTTCTCTTATCAGTTCTGCTCTTAACAACCAAACTTTCAGCTTGACCACCATTAATTTTTTCAATAATATCCCTATCTATTTGCTCCTTAGATTTTAAAGCAAATTTTATTTTTGATATGAAATAATTTCTTTACCATAAATCATAGTATCGTGAAAATAGTTAAAGCATCGGGGAAAAGAACACAATAATAACATGGTTTGATCCTCATCATTAATTTTTGAATTTATATTCTCCTAATCCATAATGATGAAATCATATTTATCAAGATGAGAAAGTATACATGTATCTTCTATTATACAAAGCACATATAAAACCGCTAAAACATATACCTTCCACTAAACCAGCCCTAGGTCTTGGTCTCCATAGCAACCTCCCTTAAAACCTTATATGAGAGGTTCAAAATAATCCAAATCTCACCTTTTTATCTATCTCAGCAAAGTTAGCTAATTTTTCTCTACCCTATTAATGCTAAGTTAACTCTGTTTTGAATCAAAATGGCCTCCATATTTAGCTGTCACACCCCAAGTTGTCATTTCTATCGAATTTCTCAATAATTGTCTTTGTTATTATCATATTGCTAAAGAAATTGCCCTAAAAAACTTCCTCAAAAAAGATCTAATACTATTTTGTTAAAACTCGGTCGTTAGAAGTTAACCAAAAAGATTCTTTGACAATGCAATAGACAAATAACAAAGCAAAACTAAATAAACAGAGAGAAGCAAAATAAAACAAAGTGACACAAAATTTACATGGTTCGATCAGATAGACTTACATCTACAGCCAAGGAAGGAGCAAAATTCACTACAAAAGAAGAAGAATACAGATGCTTTAGGAAAGTATTTCAAGACTAAAAACAATTAAAAAATACAAGAGATAATAAAAGGGGCTCTAAACTTAATAACCCAAAAAAGGAACATAATAATAACTCACTAACAAGCTCTCTTGGTTTTTGATGCAATCAATTATACTAAAAAATCCACTTATTTATACTTACAAATATGGGTATTGACTTGATTGATATCTGATGTAGAGTAAAACCCTTTAAAAATTGAGCAAAAGGAGAGTTGCAATTTCAATTATTCATTGTGAGACAAGCCATCTTGTTAATATCATGTTTTCCTTTTTTTATTCCTTCTTTCAATTACTAATGGCTGAGCAAAGCTAGGGAGGGACTAGTATGATACCAAGCTATAACAAAAGACCAAAAAGGCCCAAAAAATAATAGGGTTAATTGGGGTCCATAGGGCAAATGTTTGCAGCCTAAAGAAGAAGAAGCAAACATGAATAGTAGGTGGCTAAGCTTATGAATTACCAGATTCTATTGAAAAGAAGGAAGGTAATCAAGTGTGTTCATCTCAGGAAGACCACAAATATACCTCCATTGCTCATTGCATCTCAACCCTTTTAACCTCTTTAAACCACATGGTTAAAGTGCTACAATACGCTAAGGAGCTGGCTTAAGAAGAGAGGATATAATTTGTCTAGAAAACTCCTATGAATATTAGACAAGAACTGGCCAATCCATGGATACACCATAAAGTCCAAAAGAACTGGCCCAAGGAGCAACATTCAAGTTTAGTTTGGAAGCTTAAAAGTCAACTCAAAGAAGAACCCAAAGAGACCCCATTCATGGCCCAAGAGCTAGTCCAACCAAGTAAGTGTAGAATGGGCAATTTACTGCCCAGAAATTCAAAAAACTAGCTGTTGGAAAGCATAGTCTTCTTCATACTTTGTTTGCATCTAATAGCTATTTTATTGTGTGTACTGGCTAGTGACAGGTCATGGGTTATAAATAGAAGTTTCTTAGATGGTTGGAAAGCATAGAAGAACAATCTCTTCTTCTCCTCTACTAGCTTTCTCTCATTCCTTTTTCTTTGCTTCCTTAAAAGGGCAATTGTCCCTAGTTTGTATTGCCGTCATTATAGTCAATAAATTTAGTATTTTCTACATTATTGCTGTTCTATTTCTTCTAAAATTCTAACATGGTATCAAACCAAAGAGAGATCACAATGTTTTCTTCTGAGCCAAAATTGAGTGAATCACATCTCTCTCAATATCTTGCTATTCTAAACTCTTCCAACTACTTCCAAAGGGCAGCAAGCATCAAGTGAATACTAAATTCTTGAAATCTTCTTGATCACATCCTTGAAATACCTCCGGATGAAACTTACCCTGATTACAAAGCATGGAAGATAAGAGATCACTAAGTGTTTCTCCTCATAGCTAGCTCAATGGACCAAATTTACAAGAACATGTTGACTTGTGCTCCAAATACTAAGGCCTTATGGGATCAAATGTTTTGCCTTTATAGGAAACAATCAAATTTGGGCAGAATATTTAAAGTAAAAAGACAAATCTCCTGCATGAAAAAGGAGGGCAAACTACTATAACAACTCTTTGGAGAATGTGAGGACTTATGGAACAAGCTTGAATCCTTACGCCCTATCACTACCGATCTCAAGATTATTTTGCAATGAAGAGATGAGGATAAATCTTTTAGTTTGCTCAATTCTCTTGGAGAAGAATTTCTTAATGTTTAGCAAGAGATATTGAGAATGAAAGAGTTCTCATCATACCAAGAAGTCTGGTTCATGATTCAAAAAGCTGCTACAACTATGAGGTTACGTCATGCCCCGAACCAGGGTCAGGAACAGCCGTCCGTTACCCTGGATGCCGACTACATCTTTACAAAAAATCAGACAGAATCTTCCCATACTTCAGGGGCCTCCCAATTATAATTTGACCTGTATATCAATATTCAACCTGTAAAATAAATAAATGGTCATCCCGACCTCTCCAAAATCAACCAATGCTACGGCTAACATTCAAAACAACGCAAGACTATAAAAATTTCCAACAGACCTAATCACAGACCTCTACTGTCATACACAACCAAAACATGAGCAGCCGCCATACCGAGCGGACCTAAATTTTTACATAATATATAATAATTTTTCCAAATGACATTTAAATACGTACAATCGCCTCAATACAAATAAATTATAAGAGTTTCACAAATAAATATACATAAATTATACAGTCATCCCAAAAATAAATAAATGAGTACATTTATCAACTAAAATCTCCAATAATCGTAGCAGAAGATATGGTAACATCCATACGCAACCTCAGTACTATCAATTCCACGTCACAACACAATAATTTTTCTTCAGTCCAAGACAAATCCTGTGGGGAGAAAGTGAGTGGTGAGTATCTACGGGAGGATACTCAGCAAGTGAGGGGATTGATATCGTGCTATCAATATCAAGGGTGAATTTGGAGTGTCAAAGCATATAACAAAATATCGAGAGTGCGAAAATAATATGTTGTTTCAGGATGAAACATATCTCAAGGCACACATTAGAAAATAACATATGCATCCATTCATGTATCAAGTCACATATGTAGAGCCGGCAGAACAAACAACCCTGGCAATGATCTACCTAGACCAAGGACAGGCGCATTGGGGGTTTTCACTATGCAAATATCAAATAATGGCTCTCTACCCCAATGTTGGCCACAAACTACTCCAACTAGCTTGTAAATAATAATAATGATACATATATATAGTTGGCTGTGTATAGTGTCCCACCTAGTACTAGACAGAGGTAAACTCACATCCTCCCCGATGAGGGTTAATCTGGGCACCCATACACATGATGATCTGGCGGATACCTCCGGTCGAAGCGTATCTGGGTACAAGGGGTGCCTCTACCAAATGTCCTTCGTAGTTACGGAATGCTATAGGAAGCATATCACCATATCACCAAGTCGGCCGGGCACGTAGCCCCATGCATCACATCATGTCGGTCGGGCATATAACCCCATGCTTCGTAACATAATTTCGGCTGGACGCATAGCCCAAATAGTACATATAAATACATTTAAAACTACGTGCCAATACAGTAGAAGTATTAAAACATGTCAATATGTCAAAAAAGTGGCACAATATCAGTTATCAAACTCATGGATGCATAATCTATAAAATCAGCAGTTGGGACACTCCAATGGTCACAAAATATGCCTATCAAAATCCACAAATTTAGTTTTCACGCGTATAGAAATCATGTCGTTTGAAAATCGGTAAAACATGATTTGTCACAAAATAATGTCATCAGTTGCATTTCATTATAAAAATTAATGTACCTTTAAACCAAGTCAAATTCAACTCTAAAATCACTCAAAGTTAGAAATAAGCCTTAAAATAAATAATTTTTCTATAAGATGGAAAATTTTTGAAAAATCATACACTTTTCGATTCTCATCCAAATGTTTCAAGCCATATGTCATTTTCAAGATATATGAGTCTATTTTCATAATACGGAGATCGTATATAAATTGCTTATAAGCAGAATAATTTATAATGAGAAAGGCTGCATCAACCCTTGCACTCAAATCCCAATTTCTGACTATTTTCATGCATAGGTCAATTTAAACTCCAAAAGAAACTATTCAAATCAACTTAATTTGATTCTATCATCCTGAACAGTCCCGTTTCATATAAATTCCGGCACTTAACCAATGAGTCGCATAAAATGTCCGAAAATGCATTCATTTAGAATCTAATATACATTCTAGTATATACAAGACTTCTTATCTTAAATTTACCCTAAATTCGATAACCAAATCGAATGGGTTCGAAATCACTCATCTAGGGTTTTTCTCGGATCGCAAACTTTTGTTCGAATGTCTCCTTGATCACTCCAAAATCTAAAATGCTACCTATCAAGATAGGGTTTATTAGTTAGGTTCAAACACTTAGATTGAAAGCAAAACCCTAAGTCAGTTACCTACATGGAGCTTCGTGGGATGTCACGGGCTCACGGGCCGTCACGAGCCGTCGCAGGCTCACGTGCTACAGCGGGATCGTGGGTTCGCGGGCCAGTGGGCCAGTGGGCTTCGGCTAGCGGGCTCACTGGTCTGTAGGCCAGTGGGCCAGCGGGCTAGCAGGCCTATGGGCAGATGGGCCTGCGGGCTAGCTGGCTGGCCTGTGGGATGGAGGGCCTACGGGATGGCAGGCCTGTGGGCTGGCGGGCCTACGGCAGATGGGCCTACAGCTGGTGGGCCTACAGGCCGGCAATGGCTCGCGGGCTGCAGTAGCTTGCGAGCTGGTGCACGCTGGTGCGCTGAGGTGCGCTCACGCGCTCTCTGCCTGGGTCACGCTCGCGGGCTGGCTCGCGCTCGCAGCTTGGCTCACGCTCACGGGCTGACTCGTGCTCGCGGACTGGGTCGCGCTATGTTCGCGCGGGGAGGATCACGCAGGGGCGTGATCGTGCTCATACTGGGTGGATCGCGCAGGGGCGCGCTCTGCTCGAGCTAGGGAGATCGCGCTGCAGAAGGCGTTGCAGTCGCACGCTGTGGCTCGATCGCGTGCAAAGGCGCTGGGTTGCGCTCGCGGGAGGAAGGAGCAACGGCAGTCACGAATGGTGGCGTGCGGTGGTAGAGCTCACGGCGGTGTGTAGCGGAAAGGAGAGATACCACGGGAGATTCGCGAGAGGGAGATAAGAAGAAGAAGAAGAAGAAGAAGAAGAAGAAGAAGAAGAAGAAGAAGAAGATGGTGATGACCCGTTGGCGGCAGAGCTCACGGCGAAGGAGGAGTGGCGCCGCGGTAGGGGAGAAACGAAGGGTTGGGGATAGAGAGAGAGAGATGAGAGAGGGATTAGGGTTTCCAACCCTAGTCCCCAAATCAAGTTGGGGACGCAGCTTTTTGCCCCAAAACGTTGCGTCTCCATTTTTCTCTGTTTTTTTTTACTAAGGAAATAATTATATATATATTTATGCATATATATTTTCACACTCATATTTCGTTAGAAATGCAAATTTCATAAAAAATGGGGTTTATTTCGATTTGCCGATTCGGCAAATTAAAATATACAAAAAAAAATTTAATTTAAATACTCCAAAATCAAATTTTATCTCATTTATATATATATATATATATATATATATATTTCGAAAATGGTACTCTTCTACGGACACCGCAGTGTCAGTGTTATATTTTCTAATCCCTTAAAAACAAGTTTCGTCTCGAAACTAAAGGAAAGAAGTACACTGAATAAGTGGGGGTACTATCTCCTAATAGTCTCCTCGAACTCCCAGGTCTCTTTCTCGACCTGGTCACTCCTCCACAAAACTCTGACCAATGAAACTTCTTTGCTCTACAGCTTTCTGACTTGTCGATCTAGAATAGCTACGGGCTAAGCTGGAAAACTAAGGTCCTCTCTGATTGGTCATCCATCGTCAGTCATTGTTTGAGCTCCTGAAATCTCGTCTCACAACAATCGTCCCAAAAGAATTTGACGTCCTTCCATGTCAGTCTGGTAAGTAGAGCAGCGATCCGAGAGAATCCTTCTACGAACCGCTGGTAATACCCCTCAAGACCAAGGAAACTTCGCACCTCGGTCACTGTCTGTGGCTGCTGGTGCATTGGTCAGCCCAAACGACATGACCACAAACTCGTAATGTCCATATTGGGTGCGGAATGTGGTCTTGGACACTTCCTTAGCCCTAATCCGCAACCGATAATATCCAGATCGAAGATCAATCTTTGAGAAAAACACGCGTACCCTGGAACTGATCAAATAAATCAGCAATACACGGCAGAGGGTACCAATTCTTGATAGAAACCTTGTTTAGCTGCCTATAGTTCACACACAATCGTAGAGTCCCATCTTTCTTCTTCACAAATAACACCGGAGCACCCCACGGTGAATTACTCGGACGGAGTAAACCCTTGTCCAGTAATTTTTGTAACTGGACCTTGAGCTCTCTAAGCTCAGCTGGTGCCATTCTGTATGGCGGAATAGATATAGGAGTGGTCCCTAGAGCTAGGTCAATTTCAAATCAAACTCCCGAACTGGGGGTAGTTCGGGTAGCTTCTCAGGAAATATATCTGGAAACACCTGCACCACTGGGATCTCCTCAAGCCTCATCCCCTCCACAGTGGTGTCAATACTATAAGCCAAGTATACCGTGCACCCTTGGCGTATCAATCTCTTGGCTTTCATCACCGATACAACACAGCGTGGTAACACTCGCCCCTCGCCTGGGAACCTCAACAACTGCTCCTCGGGTCTCCGAAACTCCACTTCTTTAGTGAAGCAATCTATTGAGCCCCTATGCATGCTTAGCCAAACCATCCCTAGGATGGCATCGAAATTCGTCATCTCAAGTGGAATTAAGCCTGCCTCAAGTATCGCATCTCTGACCATGACCTTACTCCTTCTGTAGATAGCATCTCTAATTATCTGCTCACTGAGAGGAGAAATGATCAATATCTCCTCATCAAGTGGCGACAAGGCTTACCCAACCTGTAGGCAAAAGACGCTTCTCACATACGAATAGTTTGACACGGTGTCAATAAGGACACGAACGTCGACTCCCCATATTTTCATAACTCCTATTATGAGAAAATAAAAAAAATATCTGTTGATAAATATGGAAGAAATAATATGCTCACATATATATATATATATATCAAAATGTATGTACAACCAACATAGTTAAGCCTCTAAGGCTTTAACTAGTGATGGTGCTCAAGAGAAGGTATATAAAAAAATATCTATAAACATGAGGATCAGTGGGAGGAGCACCAATAATCACGTCCGGACTAGCCTGAGCGTCCTCCTGCGTCATTGCGTATACACGGGCATATGTCCTCTACTGCTGTTGGAATGATCCTGGCACCGTGTTGCTCCCGACTGTTGTCCGTGGAGTGGTATAACTCGAGTGCACAGGTGCTCCCTGTTGTTCTCCTCGGGGAACACTCGAGTGTCCTGAAACTATCTGACCTCCAAATCCTAACTCAGGGTAGGTGCTCCTGATGTGCCCTGGCTTCCCACACCGGAAGCATGTAACAGGCACCCCACACTCTCTAAAAGGGTGGTATTCACCACATCAATGGCAAAAGAGGTGCCACTGATCTGCAGTCTGAGTAGTGGCAATAGGGGCGGGTACTCTAAATCCCTGAGATTGTGATCTCTGTCCAGGATGTGCTTGTCTCGGCTAAGAAGAGCCTTCCTGATATCCTGAACTCCTGCCCTTCTTCGAGCCCTGGCTCGAAGAAGCCCTAGATCTCTTCTTCCTTAGCTCTCTGTTCTCCTGCTGTCTGCCCTCAGCACAGATGATCTCCTCCACCCTAAGTGCTGAGTCCACTATCTCCGCAAGGAGAGACTAGGAGTCACTGCCATATACCTCCTGATGTTTAAGTTGAGGCCGTCCTCAAACTTGAACCGTAGCTACTTTGGCATCGCCAAGTCTAGAATGAAAGCAGCTAGTCACCTCATCTCTGTCTCATACTCTGTCACTGTGCAGAAACTCTACCCTCTTGCGGTCCTGCTGGAACTCAGAGAAATACCTGTAATCGAACTCCCGCAGGAAGTCCTCCCATCGCAGCGGCTCGGAAGCATCATCACAAATCGAAACCGGTAGTCCTCGCTTAACCCCCGATCCGTCAAAATTCTGCGGGTGTGGTTGATCCAATGCTTCGTACTGTGGGATCACCCATTCCCACAAACTCCGTGCAACCTAACTGCCTTGCCTCCTTCACCGATTGGGTGAGCTCGTGAATACACCTCAAAGTGGAGGAGGTAGTGTCACTAGGTCCTGAAACAGTGGAAGGACCAACAACTGGGGGCTGATATGGTACAACTGAAGGTGGCATGGCCATAGAAGTCGGCACTACTGTCGGTGGTGGTGGGGGTGGTATCTGAATCCCGTGGGAGGTGTACCACTCATACACCTGCCTAAACACCTCAAGGGACGGAGGTGGAATCTCGGCTGGAGCAGCCGGTTGAATAGGCATTGCAGGGGGCGCCCGTAAAGAGGAAGTAGCCTCAGGCACTCCAAGGGTCTCAGGTCCCCTCGAAAGGTCAGGCACTTGAGAAGTCTCGGGAAGCGCAAATCTAACTCTACGTCCCGCTGGTCTACCTCGTCTAGGCTGCACAATTCTGCAATGAGAGAACTTTTCATTAGATATAACTCTAGAATTTGACATCATTTAAAAATTAGGGTTAGTTACTAATAACTAACCCCCTAAAATGAATGAAATTAATGGTCTATGACCACGTATGGGACTTTATATGACTGTACGAAACTCTTTAATGCATTGAGGACTTTTAAATGTACTTGGGAAGACTTGACTTTTATTACTATCCTTTCTCTAACCCAACCTCGCTCTGATACCAACCGAACTGTCACGTCCCGAACCGGAGTCATGAACAGCCACCCGTTGCCCTGGATGCCGACTACATTTTTACAAAAAATCGGATAGAACCTCTCCATATTTCGGAGGTCTCCCAAGTACAATTTGACCTGTATATCAACATTCATCCTGTAAAATAAATAAATGGCCATCATGGCTTCTCCAAAATCAATCAATACCACAGCCAACATCCAAAACAACGCAATAGTATAACAATTTCCAATAGACCTAGCCACAGACCTCTACTGTCATGTCCAACCAAAACATGAGCAGCCGCCACACCGAGCGGACCTAAATTTTTACATAATATACAATAATTTTTCCAAGTGACATTTAAATATGTACAATCGGCTCAATACAAATAAATTATGAGAGTTTCACAAATAAATATACATAAATTATACAGTCATCCCAAAAATAAATAAATGAGTACATTTATCAACTAAAATCTCCAATAATCGTAGCGGGAGATATGGTAACATCCATACCCAATCCCGGTACTATCAATTCCACGACGCAACATAATAATTCTTTTTCAGTTCAAGACTAATCCTGTGGGGAGAAAGTGAGGGGTGAGTATCTATGGGAGGATACTCAGCAAGTGAGGGGATTGATATCATGCTATCAATATCAAAGGTGAATTTGGAGTGTCAAAACATGTAACAAAATATCAAGACTACAAAAATAACATACTGTTTCAGAATAAAACATATCTCAAGGCACACATTAGAAAATAACATATGCATCCATTCATGTATCAAGTCACATATGTAGAGCCGGCCGAACAAACAACCCCGGCAATGATCTACCTAGACCAAGGACAGGCGTATTGGGGGTTTTCATTATGCAAATATCAAATAATAGCTCTCTACCCCAATGTCAACCACAAACTACTCTAACTAGTTTGTAAATAATAATAATGATACATATATATAATTGGCCGTCTATGGTGTCCCGTCCAGTACTAGACAGAGGTAAATTCACGTCCTCCCCGATGAGGGTCAACCTGGGACACCCATACACATGACGATCTGGTGGATACCTCCGGCCGAAACGTATCTGGGTACAAGGGGTGCCTCTACCAAATGTCCTTCATAGCTACGGAATGCTATAGGAAGCATATCACCATATCACCAAGTCGGCTGGGCACGTAGCCCCATGCATCACATCATGTCGGCCGGGCATATAGCCCCATGCATCGTAACATAATTTCGGCCGGGCGTATAGCCCAAATAGTACATATAAATACATTTAAAACTATGTGCTAATACAGTAGAAGCATTAAAACATGTCAATATATCGAAAAAGTGGCACAATATGAGTTATTAAACTCATGGATGCATAATCTATAAAATCAGCAGTTGGGACACTCTAATGGTCACAAAATATGTCTATCAAAATCCAAAAATTTAGTTTTCACACGTATAGAAATCATGTCGTTTGAAAATCGGTAAAATATGATTTGTCAATCAATAGAAAATGTCAAAATGCCACTCACAGTTCTAAGGAGGGTGGTCACTCTCTATTTTCAAAACAAATCTAATCTGACTTCTCGAGTCTCCAAAAAGATCAACCTAATCAGATCATCACAAGTTAACATCAAATTTTCAAGTATTATAGGATTTATCCATTTTCCTTAAATTTGTACAAGCTTTAACTCTTCAATTTTTGAATATACTCTAATATCATCAGTTGCATTTCATTTATAAACAATTAAGGTACCTTTAAACCAAGTCAAATTCAACTCTAAAACCACTCAAGGTCGGAAATAAGTTTTAAAATAAATAATTTTTCTAGAAAATGGAAAATATTTGAAAAATCATACACTTTTCGATTCTCATCCAAATATTTCAAGCCATATGTCATTTTCAAGGTATATGAGTCTATTTTCATAATACGGAGATCGTATTTAAATTACCTATAAGTAAAACAATTTATAATGAGAAAGGCTGCATCAACCCTTGCACTCAAATCCCAATTTCTGACTATTTTCATGCATAGGTCAATTTAAACTTCAAGGAAAACTATTCAAATCAACTTAATTTGATTCTATCAACCTGAATAGTCCCATTTCATATAAATTTCGACACTTAACATAATGAGCCGCATAAAATGTCCGAAAATGCATTCATTTAGAATTTAGTGTACAATCTAGTATATATAAGATTTTTTATCTTAAATTTACCCTAAATTCGATAACCAAATCGAATGGGTCCGAAATCAGTCACCTAGGGTTTTTCTCGGATCGCAGACATTTGTCCGAATGTCTCCTCGATCACTCCAAGATCTGAAATGCTACCTATCAAGATAGGGTTTATTATTTAGGTTCAAACACTTAGATCGGAAGCAAAACCTTACCTGCGTGGAGGCTCGTGGGCTGTCACAGGCTCACGGGCAGTCGCGGGATCGCGGGCTATAGCGGGCTCGTGGGTTCACGGGTCAGCAGACTAGTGAGCTTCGGCTAGCGGGCTCGCTGGTCTACGGGCCGGTGGGCTAGCATGCTGGCAGGCCTACCGACAGATGGGCCTGCCGGTTGGCGGGCCTGTGGGCTGGCGGGCCTGCGACTGATGGGCCTGCGGCTGGCGGGCCTACAGCTGGATGGCGGGCCTACTGCTGGCTGGCCTGCAGCTGGCGGGCCTGCGGCTGGCGGGCCTACAGCTGGCGGGCCAGTAGTGGTTCGCGGGCTGTAGTGGCTTGCGGGCTACAGTGGCTTGCGGGCTGGTGCGCACTCGTGTGCTGGTGCGCGCTGGTGCGCTGAGGCGCGCTCGTGCACTGAGGAGCGCTCGCGGCCTGGCTCGCACTCGCGGCCTGGCTCGCGCTCTCGGCCTGGGTCCAGCTCGCGGCCTAGCTCGCGCTCACGGCCTGGGTCCTGCTCGCGGCCTGGCTCACGCTCACGGCCTGGGTCCTGCTCGCGGCCTGGCTCACGCTGGCAGGCTGGCTCGCACTCGCGGCCTGGCTCGTGCTCGCGGGCTGGGTCCTGCTCGCGAACTGGGTTGCGCTGTGTTCGCGCGGGGAGGATCGCGTAAGGACGCGATCTTGCTCACGCTGGGTGGATCGCGCAGGGGCGTGCTCTGCTTGGGCTGGGGAGATCACGCTGCAGAAGGCGCTATAGTCGCGCGCTGTGGCTCGATCGCGTGCAAAGGCACTGGGTTGCGCTCGCGTGAGGAAGGAGCAGTGGCAGTCACGAGCGGTGGTGTGCGGTGGTGGAGCTCGCGGCGGTGTGTGGCAGAAGGGAGAGAGACCGCGGGAGATTCATGAGAGGGAGAGAAGAAGAAGAAGAAGAAGAAGAAGAAGAAGAAGAAGATGGTGATGACCCGTTGACGGCGGAGCTCGCGGCGAAGGAGGAACGGCGCCGTGGTAGGGGAGAAATGAACGGTCGGGGATAGAAGAGAGAGAGAGAGAGAGAGAGAGAGAGATGAGAGGGGGATTAGGGTTTCCAACCCTAATCCCCAAATCAAGTTGGGGACGCAGCGTTTTGTCCCAAAACGCTGCGTCTCCATTTTTCTCTTCTTTTTTTACTAAATAAATAATTATATATATATATTTATGCATATATATTTTCACACTCATATTTCGTTAGAAATGCAAATTTCATAAAAAATGGGGTTTATTTCAATTTGCCGATTCGACAAATTAAAATATACAAAAAAAATTAATTTAAATA
The DNA here is from genome assembly GCA_033439265.1 of Dillenia suffruticosa. Classification (NCBI taxonomy): domain Eukaryota; kingdom Viridiplantae; phylum Streptophyta; class Magnoliopsida; order Dilleniales; family Dilleniaceae; genus Dillenia; species Dillenia suffruticosa. Next base: position 111,376 of record JAVTVX010000031.1, read on the forward strand.
CCCTAAAATCAAAAAATTAAATTTTATCTCATTTATATATATAAATATATATATATATATATATATATATATTTCAAAAAATGTACTCTTCTACGGACACCGTAGTGTCGGTGTTATAAGTTAGAAGAACTAAAGCACTCCAGAATAAAAGCCCATGGATTTGCTATTGAAGTTGAAAAGCTCGAGGTAAGCAAGGTTCAATAATCAAAAAGGCCTCACCCAATGTGTGCATACTGCAAAAAATCCAAGTATGCCAAAGAAAAATGTTGGATTCTTCATGCTCATTTGAAGCTGAAAAGGGCTCCCCCAAATGCTGGCCAAGATACATCTCCCGATGGAGCTCAAGCACATCAAGCCAATGTTGGGTATGGTCTGATGAAATTTCAAAAATGCTCATCAAGTGATAAAATCCCTCGGCGATAAAAGTACTATCTCAAACTTATCGTTAAATTCTTAAAAATGGGTAATAGATTCTGGTTGTGAGCATGGTTAGGGATAGGAGGAAAATTAAAAAAAAAAACTAAAATCCTTACCAAATCACAAAGTGATTAAAGTCGCTAATGGAAAGAATCTAAAAATTGAAAACATAAGAGAGTTGGAATTACCTGGAAGAAAAACCGAAGCCTTATATACTCCACAATTCACCTCTAACCTTATGTCCATTAGCAAATCACTAAAGACTTAGATTGTAAGGATGTCTTTGACCCTAATACTATTGTTTTTCAGGGTATCAAATCAAACCAAGTGATTCATAGAGGGTCAAGAAGAAATAACCTGCATTTTTGGAAGAAGACAATCAAGCTTTTGTGGCATGCATCATTAACTCATATGGACGTTGGCATACTAGACTAGGTCATCCAAATGATCAAGCTTTAAAAAGCCTATTTCCGGCAAATGATTGTACTAATAGGCAATGCAAGGCATGTATCTTTGGTTAAAAAAAAAAAGAAAAAGAAAAAAAAAACTAGAAATGTATACGCCATTCTGGATACTAAATATGAACATTCTTTTGAGTTTATTTATTCTGACGTATGGACTTCTCTCATAGAGTCTAGATGTGGATTCAAGTACTATATCTTGTTCATTGATCATAAATCAAGATATACTTGGGTTTACATGCTAACAACAAAATCACAAGCTTTGGAAACATTTAAAAACTTTGTCCAATATGTCACTAAGCAATTTGATACAAAGCTTAAAATCTTAAGAACTGATAATGGAGGAGAATACATGATCCATGCCTTCAAGGAATACACAGAAGCTAGAGGGATAATTCATCAAAACACATGTCCATACACATCACAACAAAATGATGTAGCTAAAACAAAGAATAGGCATATATTGGAAATAGCCAAAACAATTATGTTTCATGCACATATGCCTAAGATTTTTTGGAATGTTGTAATAAGCATAGCTACACACTTAATTAATTGACTCCAATCTACAAGGAAAATCTCCCTTGAAGTTACTAAGAAATACTAAGCCAAATATCTCTTTTCTCAAAGCCTTTGGATGTGTATGCTATGTTCACATTCCAATACAACATAGAGATAAATTAGACAAAAGGGGGAGGTGTTGTGTTTTTACTGCGTATGCTTCCTTTCAAAAGTGATATATTTGCTTTAACGCTGATACTAACCGAATATACACATCTAAAGATATGATATTCATAGAAGATGAGTTCTATTTTGCAAGAAAAGAAAAAGGGAAACAAAAATTTCATGATCTTCACATATTTGTCCATCCTGGATTGGAAATTATATTATAACTCTCTTTCTACAACTCATCCAATTTTTTAATTTTAATTAATAACTAATGTCTCCCAAAGTTACCAAGTGGCATAGATCAATTTCAAGAGTCGAAAAGCTTCAATGAAGCAAACAAGCATCCAGAATGGAGAAAAGCCATAAGGGAAAAGTTGGAAGCGCTAGAGAAAAAAGGAACTTCGGATATCACATATTTTCCAAAAGGAAAGAAAGCCGTAACATATAAATAGATTTACAAATCAAACAGAAAAGTGATGGATCCATTAAACACTTCAAGTAAGGCTAATAGCCAAGGACTTCACTCACACTCAGTGAGTGAACTTCTATAAAACCTTCACTCCAGCAGCAAAAATAATCACAATCAGATTACTAATGTCCCTCGCAACAAATTTTGGATGGCCAATGTTTCAAATGGACGTAAAAAATATATTCCTTCAAGGAGAGCTTGAAGAGGAGGTCTACATGCATATTACTCAAGGTCTTATCAAAGATCGAGATGGCCAAGTGTGCAAATTGAAGAAAGCTATATATGGCCTCAAGCAGTCCCCTAGAGCATGGTATGCTAAACTCAAGTCTGCTTTTCTTAGTGATGGATTTACAAAGTAAAATAGTGACTCCTGATTATTTACCAAAAATCAAAATGGAGGAATCACTATTGTATTCATCTATGTTGATGACATAATCAACACTGGGAAGGACATGAGCGAAATTTCTCATATTAAACTATTTCTCATGCATAATTTTGAAGTTGAAGATTTGGGAATATTAAGGTATTTTCTAAGTATAGAACTTGCATACTCTAACAAGGGGCTTGTTCTATCCCAAAGGAAATACACACTTGATCTTCTTGGTGAAATAGAAAAACTTGGGGGGCCAAACCTGCATGCAGTCCTATCTCCACTATGCAAGAAGATGAATCAGATAATCTAGCATTTGAAGATATAAGAAGATATAAGAGACTATTTAGGAAGCTCATATACCTCACCATCACCCCACCCAGACATGTTTTTGCTGTGAAAAGGATAAGCCAGCACATGCACTCACCAAAGTTAAAGCATTGGAAGGGAGTAGAAAAGTTTTGAGATACTTGAATGGAAATCTGAGCAATGGGATATACATGAAAAACAATCAAAACACTACTATTTTTGGATATTGTGATGCAAACTGCGTTAGAGATTCTGAAGATAGAAGGTCCACAACAAATTACTGCATGGTCATGGAAGGCAATTTTGTCTCTTGGAACAGCAAGAAGCAAAAATATTATGTGAAGGTTAAGTGCTGAAACTAAATATTGAGCCATAGCAACTGCAACAAGTAAGATTGTAAGGTTGAAGGCCTTATTGAAAGAGCTTGAGTTTCCTTCTCTATCTTCAATCCAACTTTATTATGACAACCAATCAGCAATCTACATTTCATGTAATCCCATTTTTCACGAGAGGCCAAAACACAAAGAGGTCAACTGTCACTTTGTGTGATAAAAGGTGAAGGATAAGACCATAGTCACGTTTCACGTGAAGAGGGATAAGTAACTCACTGATATCTTCACTAAGACAACTACGGCTAGTCATCTATAAAGCATTCTCAACAAGTTAGATTTCATCAACATCTATTCACCCAACTTGAGGGAGAGTATTGAAAAGAAAGAAGATTATCAAGTATGTTCATCTTGGGAAGACCACAAATATGCCTCCATTGCTCATTGCATCTCAACCCTTTAACCTCTTTAAAGCACAAAATTAAAGTGCTACAATACTCCAATGAGCCGGCTCAAAAAGAGAAGACAGAATTTGTCCAAAAAACTCCTCTAAATATTAGGACAAAAATCGACAGAATGTAAGTCCAGAGGAACTAGTCCAAGAAGCAACATTCAAATCTAGTTTGGAAGCTTAAAAGTCAAGTCAAGGAAGACCAGAAGAGGCCGTATTTACAGCCCAAGAGGTAGTGTAATCAAGTATGGTAGAATAGGCAGTTTGCTACCTAGAAATTCAAAAAACTAGTATTAGAAAGTACAATTGTACTTTTCAACGGCTAGAAAGTCTTCCTCACTATTTTTTGTGTCCAAGAGCTATTTTCTTGTGTGTATTGGCTAGTGAGCGGTCTTGGGTTATAAATAGAGGTTTCTTAGATGGTTGGGAAGTATAGAAGAATAATCCCTTCCTCTCCTCTACTAGTTTTCTCTCATTCTTTCTTCTTTGGTTCTTTGAAAGGGCAATCCTCCAATGTTTGTAATGCCTTCTTTATAGTAAAAAAAATAAGTATTTTATGCATTATTGCTCTTCTATTTCTTCTAAAATTTTAACAAATTTAGTGCAACCTTTTTAAGCAACTGTGTGGAAAAACTCTTTCTTCATCTTTCTATTTTTTTAAGTTGTAATTTTATTTATTTTGTTAGTTTGGGAGTTAAACACTCGCAATGGCACTTGATTGACACCACCCTCTGCTAACATAATTTAGTCATACTTAAGAAATTATATCAACTTAATTTTGAACATTGCTATGAAGTAAATTCAAGTAATTTATAAATTGTGGTTTTATTTTAATTTTGGAGAGTCTTAGCCTTCCAATTTAATATAGTCATTCTTTTGTCTTTCCTCTCAATAAGCATTATGAAAGTAAACAAAGTAAGCATTATGGTCTAAGGTGGCAATATAGAACATCAACTAGTATCCGAATGAAGTACAATATCACTAATATGGATTGTGTTCAAGGATTGCACATAATTTTGGGGAGATTTTTATGCTTAACTAAAAGCTATACATTTTTTCATAATCAAATGAAAAATGAATCTAGTTTATTTGAAAATAAACTAAAATATAGAGTTCAATTATGAATAAACTTCTATATTTAAAATCAAAAATTAAAACAGGAAATTCAATTGAATATTTGGAATAACAAAAATCAAAAATCAAACAAGTGCTGGGTTTGACTTGATATAGAGTTCAATTATTTTAATTTTTGACTCAAACATATGAAATTCAATCGATGCTCTTCTTGCCTCCATCTCAACATAGGAAAGCCTCTTGACTGATGATGGTAAGGATATGGGGTGGTTTGACTTGGCTACACTCATGGCTGGTGTACCGAAAGGCTGTGGTATACTGTGGTGAGCTTGTGCAAAGCTGTGGGCTACCAAGGTGTTTTGTGGCCTTGCTATTTGGTGGATGTCCTGCAACTGATCTTCTTTGAGTCTTGCATTCTCCAAAGCATGCATTAATATTTTGGGATGCTGCAACTTAACCTCAACAGCTAGCTTATGCTTGAAACTAGCCACAAATGCACCAATAAGTGCTTTCTTGGGCCAATCAACTCGGGTTGATAATCTCCCGAATTCCCTTTGGTATTCCCTTAAGGAACCGATTTGCTTCAAGTTAGATATGGCCTCAGTATGTATGCTATATCACCAAACCACTTCATCATCTCCTTGCAAAGGCTCTTCCAAGACAAATCCTTTTGATTAACACTATACCTCTCCATTAACCATTGCAACAATAGTTGCGACTCATCCTCTAGGTAGAATCTAGCAATTCTAACCTTCTCATACTTATATGAAAGGTAGTAACCAAAGTAAATCTTAGCTATAGATATTCAAGAGCTGGAATCTCACCCATTGAGATTAGGAAATTCAAGCTTATGTACTATAGCCCTTCATCTGGACTTGCGATGACCTCATCTCCATTTTCTTAGCCCTTTTCCATCATTATGGGTAGTAGATTTGAAGGGATCCTCCCCCTCATTACCTGAGGACTTAGGTCTAGGATCATATAGGTCAGATCTAGCTTCCTCCTCACTACTCATGGGCTGGACAAGATGGTTTCGTGTAGATCATATGTGCTATGTCTCCTGCGTTCGATGTTGTTTTAAGATTGCATTGTTTGAATCAAATTAGCAATTGCTTGTATGATTTTCTCCAAATTATCCACCTTTTCATTGAATTCTAGTATATTAGCATTGTTTTGGACTAGTTAGTCCTTGAGGGTCTCAAGGCATTCATGTTGAGTTGGCTGCCTTGGTTGTTCAGCCATGAGAATATGCTGTTACTATTTTCTAGACAGATCTGAGTGCAGTCTTTTTTTTGTTGTGAGGCTGTGCGTTTTGGCTTGAGGTTGTGTTTTCTGATGGGAAAGGATGTTTAAATGATTAGATATTGAGGTATGCAGAGAAAGGAAAGTAATATATCAAGTTATTGATAGATCAAGGCTGGATATTCTTGATTTTCTTGACAGGCTTTGGGCAGCATGAATTTTTTTGTTTGCAAACAACTTTTTGGGTTGTGGGTTAGGTTTTTTTGTGAATATAAATGCTTAGGTGATAGAATATAATATTTTTTTTATGGAAACAAGGGCCTTGTGGTTACTGGATTGAAGGAAGTACTGCTGCAATTGTGATCTATAAATATCATACAAATTGCTATGTGCTGGTTCTAGGGTTGTGTGGCTAGGGTTTTTTAATGGGGATAGATGTTGTGCTCTCAAATCTAGGATTGGAGTGCAAAACTTCACATAGCCCTCATATCACATGTGAAGGTAGCTAAAATTTGCAAGGACGAATGCACTAGGGTTATGGTTTTTGGGGTATCGATTATGGCAATCATTCTCTCACAAGGATTGACCGAATGTCTCACCTCTTTGTACCCGGGGATCTCTCAAGAGGTGATGTAATACTAAAAAAATAGAGTTCCTTCGTGCTCCTAAGATAGGTGGAGAGAAAACTCTTCTTTTGATAGAATAGCAAAAGTGACTAGAACAAAAACTAAGGTTACGAAATGCCTCATTTAGTATTTATGCTACTAAGCATTTGGGGTGACACTTTCCCACTACTAGGTCCAGAACATAAACTGTTTTTTTTTTCCTGCCAAATAAGTCCTGAGAAATAAATGAAATCTAATCAAACAAAAATCCCTAATAAAACTACTCATGGGCCATAAAGTGGTCTGGCATACTTGTGGGTCGAGCCGCTTTGGGCTGGGCCATAGATCATAGGCTAGGGTTAGGCCTTGGGCCGGGCCTTGGGCCATTTCTTCAAAAAACTCTAAACCTCCTCTAATATCCTTTAGGAACCTAAGATGGCCTAGAACGCCTGGACTACTGCCCATAGGCTCTTAACTGCATGGTTTGGTACCAAAGGCCCACAGTTGGTATACCTCTTCTATTTTGGGCTAAAGCCCTTCTAGGTTGGACCCTCTTACTTGCATACTATCTCTAGGCTTTGTAGGAGTCTTTGGGACTCTGAAACATCTGCCCTCATGTCCTCCTTGCTACTAGTCAGCATCAGCTCCTTTTCCATGCCGTTCGTGTGTGGTTGCTGTGTACCAAGCTCAACTGCATGCTCAATGGCCCTTAAGGACTACTTCCTTGCTTCAACATGCCTCGCTCTAAGCCTTGCATTCCTCATGGTCCTCCTCAGATCTACAATAGTCACCCCCTTGGAGAATGACCTTGCCCTCAAGGACGAAAGTAGGATAAGCTTGGTTGAAGTAAAGTAACTCCTCCTAAGTCGCATCTTCATCTCCTAGGTCTTTCTACTTAACCAAGACTTCAATTCTTTTCTCATCACCAACATCATCATCTTCCTCCTCAAGTTTTAGAAAGGGTAGCTTGGATCTCATCCCAAATCTGCCAAGTAGACCCAAAAATTGCAAAGAGAATTTCACCCTCTTCGCATCGGGATACATTGGCTACCTTGTTTTCTCGGCTAGGCTTGTACACTACTTTAAACTTATGTCCTTAGAGCTTTGACACCCATTTTTGCTACTAGGGAGTGGTGATTCTCTGCTGCAAAAATGCTTTTAATGGATACTAGTCGATGACAATCTTGAACTTTCTCCCTTGCAAGTAAAGTCTTCATATGCGGATAACTTCAATGATAGCCAACATATCATGTGCATAGACTGACCAAGTCTTCTTTTGCTCACCCAAAGCCTTACTAAGATAGACTAAAGGTCTCCCCTTTTGACTCAGGACAACACCTACACCAATTGAGCTTTCATCCAAATGTATTTCAAACTCACAATCAAAATTGGGTATGGCAAGAACCAGGGTTTGTGACATAGCTAAATTTAGCTTCTCAAAGGCTTCCTTAGGAATGTTTAAGTCATGTTCAGAAGGTTAAGTCTCATCTTTAGAGATGTCTTTTGTGGCTGGTTGGGAAGCAGGTTGAATGGTAAAAATCTGTCCATCTTTCTTCACCATCGATTGCATAGAAGCCATCTCAACTCTCTTGAGAAGTGCTTAGTTATCCATTTTCATTTTGACCCATTGTCCATTGTGCAAAAACTCCATTTCCATCATCTTATAATCTACAACCATCCCCCCTAAATTCTCAAGCCATTACACTCCAAAAACAACATCCAATCATACAAGTGGTAAGGAATAAAATTCATCTTTCAACTCCAAACCTTGAATGCGAATATTAACACCCTTATAAATCTCTCTACACATCATCTTTTCACCATTAGCCACCCTAACTTCAAACTCCTCTATCTCTTTGAGAGTAGGCATAAAGATTTGACAAATTTTATACTAATAAAACTTAGGACAAAACTATTATCAATCAAAATAGTATCTTGCCTCGTACCAATTTGTGCATTCATGCGCATGGTTTTGGTCCTTCGATCCCAGCCATGCTATGGATGGTAACCATGGCTTTTCTATCATTGTTATCCTCCTCTTGGACCATATTTTCATGTATGAAAGGCTCATGATCAGACTACTCCTTGAACTGCAAAGTTTCTTCCTCACTAACAGGCTCAACCATAAAAATTCTGGGTATTTTGCATTTGTGCTCGGGGATGAATCGTTCATCACAATTAAAATAAAGACCCTTTGCTCTTATTGCCTCCATCTTAGCATAGGAAATCCTATTGACTAATGATGGTAGGGATATTGGGTAGTTTGACTTGGCTGCTCTCATGGCTAGTACACCAAAAGGCTATGGTGTACTGCTATGAGCTTATGCAAAGCTGTGGGCCAAGGAGTTTTGTGGCCTTGTTGTCCGTCGGATGTCCTACAACTGATCTTCTTTAAGTCTTGCAATCTCCAAAGCATGGATTAATGATTTGGGACTCTACAACTTAACCTTAACAGCCAACTCATGCTTAAGACCTACCATAAAGGCACCGATAATTGCTTTCTTAGGACAATCGACTTGGGTTTATAATCTTTCAAATTCCCGTTGGTATTCACTCAAGAAACCAATTTGTTTCAACTTAGATATGACCTTATTGTAGTCTACATAGGCTGTATCATCAAACCTCTTCATTACCTCCTTGCAAAGGCTCTTTAAAGACAAAACCTTTTCATTAGCACTATGCCTCTCCATTAGCCATTGCAAACATTGTTGTGACTCATCTTTTAGGTAGAATCTGGCAATTTTAACCTTCTCATACTTGTTTGCAAGGTAGTAACCAAGTAAATCTCAACTCTAGATATCAAAGAGCTGGGATCTCCCCCATTGAACTTTGGAAATTTGAGCATATGCACTGCAGCCCTTGATCTTGACTCGCAATGACCTCGTCTCCTTTCCCTTAGCCCTTTTCGTTCATTATAGGTAGTAAGTTCAAAGGGGTCCTCCTCATCAACATTAGAGGACTCAGATCTAGGATGGTATGTGTCAGATCTAGACTCCTCCTCACTACTCATAGGCTGGGCATAATGGTTTTGACATAGATCGCACAGTCGATGTCTCATGCATTCGATGTTGTTTTGAGGCTGCATTGTTTGAATCAAAGCAATGATTACTTGTATGTTTTTTCTCTAGATTATCTACTTTTTCATTGAAGTCTAGCATATTGGCATTGTTTTGGGCTAGTTGGATCTCAAGGGCCTCAAATGTTCATGTTGAGTGGGCTGCCTCAGCTATTCAGCCATGAGAATGTGTTGTTGCTATTTTTTGGATAGATTAGAGTATAGTTTTATTTTTTTATTTTTTTGTTAGGTCTTGTGTTTTGACTTAAGGCTATGTTTTCTGATGGGAAAGGATGTTTAAATGATTGGATACTGAAGTATGCAGGGAAAAGAAGGCAATATATCATGTTCCTGACAGATCAAGGTTGGATATTCTTGATTTTCTTGATAGATTGTTGGCAGCAAGAATTTTGTTGTTTGCAAACAACTTTTTGGGTTATGGGTTAGGTTTTTTGTGAATATGGATTCTTAGGTAATGGAATATGATGTTTTTTTTTATGGAAACAAGGGTCATTGTGGCTACTGGATAGAAGGAAGGGCTACTACAATCACGATCTGCAAATCTCAAATAGATTGCTATTTGCTAGTTTTAGGGTTGTATGGCTAGGGTTTTTTTAATAAAGATGGATGTTGTACTCTCAATGAAAGCACCAAATTGATGGTTCTCATGTCTTAGGGGTTTAGATCCAGGATTGGAGTACAAAACTTCATGTAGCCCTCATGCCACACCTAAAGGTTGCTGAAATTTGCAAAGGTGAATGTTTGGGGTATCGATTGTGGCAATCTTTCTCTCACAATGATTGATCGAATGCGTCACCTCTTTATACCTCAGGATCTCTCAAGATGTGATATAATACTCAGAAAACAAAGTTCCTTCATACTTCTAAAATAGGTGGAGAGAAAACTCTTCCTTTGATAGAATAGCAAAACTGGCTAGAACAAAAACTAGGGTTATAAAGTTTCTCCTTTAGCATTTATGCTACTAGGGTTTTGGAGTGACACTTTCCCACTACTAAGTTTGGAATATAAGTTGGTTATTTTCCTACTAAACAAGTCCTTTGAAATAAATAAAACCTAATCAAACAAGAAACCCTAATCAAACTACTCATGGGCCGCAAAGTGGGTCGAGCCCTCTTGGGCCAGGCCAGGCCATGGATCATGGGCTTGGACTAGGCCTTGGTCTATCTCTCCAAAAGGCTCTAAACCTCCTCTAATATCCTTTAGGAGCCCAAGATGGCCTAGAAATCTTGGGCTACTATGCATAGGCACTCGGTTATGCGGTTGGCCACTAAAGGCCCACGGTCGGTGCACCTCTTCTATTTTAGGCTCTGGCCCTTCTTGCTTGAACTCCTTTTACTTGTATACTATCTCTAGGCTCTGTAGGAGTTCTTGGGACTCTGAAACATCTGCCTTCACGTCCTCCTTGCTGTCAGGCAGCATCGGCTCCTTTTCCATGTCGTTCGTGCATGGTCGTTACGCACTGGACTCAACTGCATGCTCAATGGGCCCTAAGGCCTGCTTCCTTGCTTTACTATGCCTTGCCCTGAGCCTAGCATTTCTTATGGTCCTCCTTAAGTCTACAACATACGTGCATGGACATGTTGGCCACACCCGTGCACTTTAACATGCTAGGCACATACAGATGAACATGCCTATGGCTTATACTTTGGAGGAAGATTGAGACAATATACGAGTTTCCTATACTTGGCCTTGATTTGAAATGGCCCATAGTATTTAGCTTGGAGCTTTGTCAACCCTTACTTGGAATCGCCTCTCTTCCTCTTGAAATGGTATTTCAAATAGACCCAATCCTTGATTTGAAACTCTTCATCCAGGTGATTCTTGTTATGCAGCCTTTTCAATCTTGTTTACGCCCTTTGAAGGTTTGATTTCAATTGTTGAATCACCTCATCTTGTGTCTTCAATTCGTTTTCAACTAGATCATTGATTGCTCATCCGCTAGTATAATAGGGAAGACTTGGTGGTGGCCTTCCATAGAGAGCTTCAAATGGCGACATCCCAATTGCTTCATGCTTATTGGTGTTGTACCAATATTCTACCCATGAAAGGTGTTCTTCCCAATTCCTAGGGTTGTGATAAACAAAACTTCTAAGGTAATGCTCCAATGTATGGTTGGTTGCCTCAGTTTGTCCATCGGTTTATGGATGGTAGACCAAACTCCCTGAAAGGTGAGTTCCATGGAGGTGGAAGAATTCCTTCCAAAAGCCACTCATGAAAATCCTATCTCAATTATGCTCTTAGGAACTCCGTGAAGCTTCATTACATGGTCCACATACAACCTTGCAATTGTCTTGGCCGTAAAGGGAAGTATAAGAGCAACAAAGTGAGCATACTTAATGAATCTGTCCATGACAACCAAAATGCCATTATATCCATTGCTTAATGGCAATCCTTCAATCATGTCCATCTTAACATCTTCCCAAGAGTGTTGTGGTATTAGTAGTGGTTGGATTAGTCCTTCAAGCTTCATGGAATCTCCCTTAGTCTTTTGAACACTTGACATGAATGGAAGGAATTGAGGACATCCTTTTTCATGCCTTCCCATGTGAAAAGTTAGATGATATGAGCATAAGTCTTGAAGACTCCATTGTATCCTCCTTCATTGTTGTCATGGAAATGCGAAAGGATTTTTTGTCTAAGGCCTTGGATTGAAGGGACATACACCTTCCCTTTCCAAAACAACATTCCTTTCTTCATCTTGTAATGGACTGTTTCAGCCTGATTGGACTTCAATTTTTGAATTGTCTCCTTGCTCTAGCTGTCCTTATGAAGGGCCACCTTTATTTCTTCCTAGATGCTCCATTTGGGACTGGAGATGGCAATAAGAGGGGCAGTTTGCAGCTGCTCCTTCGGTGACTCTTCGTCATAGGTTAACTTGAGTTGAACCCATTTATCACCATATATGAATTCCATGGTTCTATTGCAATAGTTAGTTACCACTTTTCCAAGGGTTAAGAGCCATTGAATTCAAAGAACTACTTCCATACCGGTTAGTGAAAGTGAGTAGAGATTGGTTATGATTACGTAATCTTGGATGTTAATAGTAACTTCTCGATGGATTTCCAAATATTACAACTTTTCAGTATTGGCGACCTTTACTTCAAAATGTTCTATCTTTTCAACTAGCAACTTGAGTAATCCTACTACTTTGTGGTTGATGTAGTTGAGTAAGGATTTATTGTCAACCAAGAGAATAACTTATTTTCCTCTAATATGCGCTTTGGTCCGTATGCTCTTAAGACCTTCTATGCCAACCATTACATGGATGGAAACGTGTGGGTCATCTTCAAAAGTTGACTCTTCAGACTGCACCATTTCAGTTTTAGTTAATGTCTCCTTATCTTCTTGAGTTTCAATCATGAAAATCCGGGGTCTGTCATACTTGTGGCCTGGTATGAATTTCTCATCACAATTGAAATATAACCCTTTTTGTTCTTCCTGCTTCTATTTCTGCATAAGAGAGATGTTGCACTCCTTAACTCTTATTACTCATTATGCCTTGATGGTAAGTCTTAAAAGTAGTGGGCTTTGTAGGGGTTCGTGAATTAACTATCCCCTTAAGTGATTGTGGCCTTAAGATCCTTCTAGCATCTTGGAGTTGGTCATCTTTGATTCGAGCAATCTCCCAAGCGCACATCAAGGTCTTAGGTCAATGCAACTTTACTTTGGAGGCTAATTCATGCCTCAATCCACCTACGAAGGTGCCTACTAGAGCTAGTTTGGGCCAATCGACTCATGTTGAGATCTTCTCAAACTCCTTTTGATACTCTCTTAATGAAGAGGTTTGTTTCAAATGGGTAAGAGCCTCATTATAGTCAACATAAGAAGTTTCACAAAACCTTTTGATGATTTCTTTGCATAGTTTCTTCCAAGAGAGCGCTTTTCTATTGGATTGATACCTTTCTCATATCTGTTGGTACCAAAGTTGTGCCTCTTCCTTGAAATAGCAAGTAACAACTCGCACTTTTTCATATTTATTATCTGGATAATATGTGAAATATGTTCCTGTCCTTGCAATCCAAGTACTTAGATCTCCTTGAGCAAATGTTGGAAATACAAGTTTGGGCTGGCACAGTTGTTGTGGTTAAAAAGTTGCATTTTGGTGCATGCTAGGGGTCTTAATTTCACCTTCTCTTGATGATGAATCATCCACTTCAGTGTGCGAAAACGCTGGTGTTGGATTGGGGCTCGAATTTGCAAGGATTGATCCTCTTCTTGGATGGGGATTGCATTTCTTGCTTGCTGTCCTTGACTTTCCACATGGAGTTCTCTAAGGATGGTACTCATAGCGGCTAGGCTTTTGCTCTATTTGAGTCAAGCGCTGGTTCGTATTGTTGCAGACTTGTTCATTGGCATCCAAGCATGCTTCAAGAGCCTCGATCCTTTCTCTTTGTGACATGGTGGTTTAAAGATGAAAGGGTGTAAATAAATGGTTTGTTCAAAGAGAACAAGAGTCCTTTTTCCAAAGTTTGAATGGATCCTTTCAAGGAAAGTAAGGACTGTTTGCTTTCTTCTTCAACGAATCGCAGGGATCCTTTGATAGAAGTGAAGATAAGTAATCTCTCAACGAAAGGATGTTTTCCCCTCAACACAAGGATGTTTTCCTATCAACGAGAGCACCAAAGAATGATGCATTCCCTCGATGTTGGACACGCACCACTTGAATTATCTCTCATGCAGAAGGGAGAGATATGCAATAATCCTTGGCTAAGCACAAGAATGACCGAATTGCCTATGGATCTTGCATAGTTGAAGGGTTGTGGGGGAGGTTGAGTAAAAGGGATGGAACTCTTCCTGATGCATGGTACCAAAATGCCCTATGCACAAGACTGGCACTCAAGAGAAATGGGTGGAAAAGAAAAGAAATGGAGAAGAATGGAAAGGATTTGAAGCCTTTGATGGGTGTTGTCAAATGCAAGAGCCTTTATCACGCGATGGTGATGTAACCTAAGGGTCTTCGACACCTTTAATCCCTAAGATAACTATCTCACGCTGGAGAAGAACAAAACTCTATTTTTATGCTATGATAATTCACAATTCGCTTGTTACAAATGGAGGAGGCCAGTCCTATTACATTAACAAAAGCCTTATAAAAATAAAAAGAATTTATTTAGAAAAATAGTTATTGCATGGGGGAACCGGTAGCCTTTCGGCTAGCATGGCTGCTACTGGGCATGTTGGCGTACACTACTTATGCGCTGGTGCCCATTGTCCTATGCATTAGAGCACTCTGTTCAGGCCATGGCTTTATTTCTTCAAGCATTCTCTTTGTTCCCTCGAGCCATGTGTCTTCTATTGGTGTCTCTTCATTTGCTAGCTTGACCGCATGTGTTTCCTTGACCTTTTCTTCATGCTTGTGGTGTACTAAGGCATGATAGTGCATTGCCTTGTTTTCCTCGACCTTTCGCTCATGCGGGTGCATTATGGATTGCACATTTTTCATGCAATGATATCTCTTGGCATGGACTGTTGAGTGACTTATTGTGCAGTGGTACTTCCTTGCTTGTATTGGGCGCATACTCATGCATAGGCTGCTCATGCAATAATGCCTCTTTGCTTGGTATCCTTTTGAGTGGAGGCCTTCTTTCTCGCTCCTTTTGATGTGCAATAGCCCTTTTTGCTTCCTTAGAGACAATTGCTTGAGGGTTGCTTGATGTTGCATGAAAGGTTGCGACCTTTGGATGAAAGGTCGTGTCCTTTACATTTAAGTGCTAGATTGTCTTGTGTTGTGGCTTGTACACTGCTTGTCCTTGCTTGGGCAGCTACTAGTAGTGTCATGCAATGCCTTAGGCAATTGTATTGCCTTGTTCAATGGTGATGTTACATCATTTGTGACCTTTGGCTTGATATGAGCAATTATGCTCGTGCGAACCTCCTTTGAAATTGTGTTAGTGCAAACCTCCATGATTTTTTCTTGTGCTCGCCTTGCGGCCAATCTCTTAGCACGGTCTTGAACATGTCTTATGGCTTTACGAAGAGTTACATCAACATTTTGAGTGCATGTGCAACGGAATGGTAGGCATGCCAGCCCATGGGCATGCCAGATGTGTATGGATGTGCTAACTCAACCAAATACGGGCATGCCATAGGGGTACGGGTGTTCCGAGTGTGTGCATGGGCATGTTGTAGGCATATTTATTATTCTAGTTGTGCACATGGATGTACAGTGTGTGTGCCATGAAGGGCCTCGCACACAAAAGGACATACTCAAGTGTATAGCCATGTTGGGCATGTGCATGGGTACGACACACGGGCATGGATGTCCCACAGAGGAGAATGGTCATGCCAAAGACAAGTGGCCATTATGTGCATGGCCATATCATGAGCACATGCCCATGTCGTTTAAAGGCCGGGGTGTGTTGTTGGCACATAGGCATATAGCACATGTGCATAGGTATACCACCCACACAAATGGGTTTGTGTGCCACATGCAGTTGGGCATGTAATGCAACCATGCACAAGGCTATACGCAATGCAAAGGAACATGCATGGTGCAAGGCAGCTAGGTGTACGCAAACACAAAGCATGGAGGATCAAACGGATAAATATGTCCAACCTCATGACATGCAAATGGGCACCATTAGAGAGTCACCTCTTGTGCACAAGTGAAAGCAATCACCCATGGCACTGCTTGAGAGTGCACCTCTCAACCCAAGCTAGGACATGTAGTGCCCAAGCAATGGCACATGGCCCCGAGCATGCATAGGCGAAAGGACACGACCTTTGAGCCAAAGGTTGTGGCACTTCATGCCATATTGAGTGATCATAAAGCAATACTCTCTAAGGAAGACAAGGAGGCAATTGCTTATGTCAAAGAGAAAGCTAGAAGACCATCACTTGAAAGGACTGGAAGCACATCAAGCCAAGAGGCATCATCGCATGAAGAGGTGAGAGCAATAATGTGCTAGCATGAGCCAAAGCCTGATGGAGGCAATGCAGCACACTATCATGGCATAGCACAAGGCGAATAGGAGCATAAGGTCAAAGAACCACAAGCAAATGAGCTAGCAAGTGAAAAGACACGAGCAGGAGCACCATTGCTAGAGGACATAGACCCTTTGCTCGAAGGAATGAAGACATGACTTGAAGGAATAGGCTACAACATGAGCCAGCACGCAGCTGCACAACACCACCATAGGCTAGCATACAGGCAACGTGCTAAGCAACCGAAAGGCCATGTGTCACCAAGCATTAACTATCCTATTAAATAAATCCATGTATTTGAAAAGTATTGTGATAAAGGCAATAAATGCCTAATAGGTAGTTAATATTAGTTCTTAGGAGTTATTATTAGTTATTAAGATTATTATTAGTCTTTAGTGGATGTTAAATGTTGTAAGACCCTTAGAGTGCAAGGACTTGTGTAAAGAGGCTTTTAGCCTCCCACGCCCCATCTATAAATAAGGCATCCCACTCCCATTGTAAAGCAGCAGAAAATTATCAAGGAAAAACTCAGTCCTTTTCTCCAGCTTGAGAATCTATCCTTAGGGCCTCAAAGTGGCACCGCCCATTAGGTTACATCACTACTGCGTAATATTAGGCTCTTGTCTTGGAACAACCCATAAAAGTTAAGTTCAAATCATTCTATCCTTCTCCATCCTTGACTTATCCGCCTACTTCTCTAGCACGCCAACTTAGTGCATTAGACTTGGGCACTGTGTACTAAGGAGAACTCCAACCTCCCCGCCAAACACAACTAGCCCGCGAATAGTATAGCTGCCAAAGCCACTCCATTGCGCCACCAGTCTTGGAATGCAACATTATTTGGTGCTTTCATTGAGATTACCATACCATTTCATCCATTCCACTTGTTTCATTAAGAGGAGTCAATAAGAGATTTTATTCCAATCAATCAAAGGTTCATACGCATACCTTGAAGAAGAATTCAATCAACCATTAAAAGGATTCAACTGAACTTGTAAAGAAAATAATCGTCCTTCACTCAAAACAAATACAGCCTATCAATTTCATTGAAGAGGCCGTAACATTTCAGTGTGAGGAAAAAAATCTACCATCCCTTAAGAGTACTTCAGCTATTAATAAGTTGGTTGATCTTAAGTTGATGCAAAGTACTCACATCACATTCAGCCCTTGACTTTCATTGAAAAGTTGTGTTGAAAGGGTAGCCTTACACTCTTTTCCTATTAAAATAGCTAAAAGAGAAGGTCTTCAAGCCCTCAAGAAGAGTCTACAATTAAGGAAAGAGGCTGAAGTGCATATGATTTGCATGAACCAATGTTTTGATCACATGGATCAAAATGCAACCATCATCAAAAGCACTCTCCAAAGCATGTTGCCAAAAGCATCACCACTCAAGCAATAACAGAACTAGCAAAGGGACCAAGAATGCCACCATGATGTGCCTTCCTCTAACAATGAAGAAGTGCTTTGGCAAACCACCATCCAAGAGCATGACACTTCATGCAGAACCAACCACGACAAGGTATTCCATGTAGTGGCAATGCACACATCACTCCAGGCCCTCATGCCATAGATAATGCAATTGCATCAGGCCATTGTGCCAAAGAAAGTACAGTCACACCAGGCCATTATACCAAAGACAATGCAGTTGGACCAGGCCATAGTGCTCAAGATAGTGCAATTACATTAGGCCATTGTGCCAAAGATAGTGCAATCGCACCAAGCCAATGTGCCAAAGACAGTGTAGTCACACCATGCCATAGTGCCGAAGATAGTGCAGTCGCACCGGGCAATAGTACCATAAATAGTGCCATTGTACCAGGCCACCGTGCCACAAGCAGTGCCATCACACCCTGCCACCATGTCATAGGCTATAAGCCATAATCAAAGCTACCATACTGTAAGCCATGTGCCACAAACCAATCAGCCCCTATCCATCACAACCTTTCACAATTCTTATCCTACCCTAGCCGAAAAGGTACCAACCAAAAGGGTCTAAGTCAAAGCCCTTGAGTAATTCCCTGAAACCACTCACACAAAGAGGAACCAATATTTTTGCAAGGAGTAAGTAAACTCACTTATGCTGAGAATGAAGCAAGGTAATCCAAAGGCCTATACTTCACATGTGATGAGAAATTTGTACTTGGTTACAAGTACAAAAGGCCAAGACTTTTCATGGTCAAGCCAAGTGAAGATGAAGAGGCACTAGACGAAATAGTGCCCCTCAAAGAGGAGTCAATTAAAAAGTCACCAAGTGACAAAGACTCACCCACAACCTTTTATACCTTAGCCGAAGATGAAGAACCAAAGCCCAAGAGAACCAAAGTACTCATTGACAAGCAAGAAGTCACCATCTTGGTTGATAAAGGTTTGGCATACAATTTCATCAACCCAAAGGTTGCAAGAGCATTAAGGCTAACCATTGGGCAAGTTACCTTTTGAAGTAAAGGTCACGAGTGGTGAAAAGTTTTAATGCTCAGAGATACACTGAGGAGTCACGATCAACATCCAAGGGTATGAATTTATAACTGATTTTAATTCCCTTACATCATGTACACCCACAAGGATGAACATATCCATGAAGGCAACAATGCACATGCTGCACATACCTCTTCAACCAAAGAAGAAGAATTCCATTTCCACCAAGAATGTTAAAAGAAACTTCTTAACGTGATAAGTAAAAGACCGCCACCATAACCAAGTAAACAATTGTAGACAACGCCATCAGCTCTTGAGCCAAAAGCAGCCAATATGTGAACATGCACTACTAAGTCAGCCATGGGCAGAATACAAGTCTCTACTCAAGAGGCATAATTGACTGGCAACAAGATTCAAATCGAAGGCCACCATCTTCAGCGCCAAGCAAATAGTTTCGAATGTTGGGCATGGATAAGCAACCACCAATTCATGTCATTAATGAATAGATACAATCAATAGATGCGATCAAGTAGACATCTATGCATATAATTACCCTGCAACTCATCACACAAGGTAAAAATGAACAGGCAGCAATCACCAACAAAAGGGTACCAACACAAGTAACCCGTGAAAGGCCACCCTCAACCTGCTGAACAAATGTAAGTCTTAACTCTTACAAACCTTGACAAGATACCTGTGACAAGTAATGAGGTGCCAAATCAAGGAAACTAAGCAGCAATGCCATTATAAGGCTCCACTAATCCAAATGTTATTGTAAAGGCAAATTCTCTTAAGGCCAATGAAGAGGATTAATTCCAACAAAGGTAGCCCATGGCTCCCATCAGTAAAGTGCTTGGAATTCAAAGGACATCTTGGATTGTTGCAAGACTCTATCTCTTAGATTTCAAGATACTCACCCATGAACAGCCACCATTAGAGCAAGCGATCATTTTAACCAATCTTGAGAAAGACGACAGCATCATCTTTGAAACCAAAGATGTTATGGGTTCAAAGCTAGTCCAAAAGGAGACCTCTTTCTGCAAGAAATAATCATAAAGCGGAAAGGCCTCAATCAAGAGGAAACTACTTTGTAGGATGTTTTAAGCATTATCAAGGGTAATCTATCGTTCAGCCTTGGGGACAAGGTTCGTCTTCAAGATGGCGAATGATGCAACCCTATACCAGGCTATACACAATGTTAAGGATCACACATGGTGCAAGGCTGCTAGGCGTGAGCTCGTGCAAAGCATGGAGGTTCAGATAGACAAATGCGTCCAACCTCATGACAAGCAAATGGGCACCATTAGAGAGTTACCTCTTGTGCATGAGCCAAAGCAATTGCCCATGGCATTGCTTGAGAGTGTACCTCTCAGCCCAAGCGAGAACATATAGTACCAAGCAATGACACACGGCCCCCGAGCATGCATGGGTCAAAGGACATGACCTTTGAGCCAAAGGTTGCGGCACTTCATGCGACATTGAGAGATCATAAAGCAATAGTCTCTAATAAAGACAAGGCAATTGCTCATGTCAAAGAGCAAGCTAGAAGGCCATCACTCAAAAGGATAAGAAGTACATCAAGCCAAGAGGCATCATCACATGAAAAGGTATGAGCAATAATACGCCAACATGAGCCAAAGCCCGATGGAGGCAGTACAGTGCACTATCATGGCATAGCATAAGGTAAGCAGGGGCATAAGGTCAAAGAACCACATGCAAATGAGCCAACAAGTGAAGAAACACGTGCAGAAGCACTATTGCTCAAGAAAATAGACCTTTTGCTTGAAGGAACAAGCTACTACATGAGCCAGCGTGCACCAACGCACGAGCCAGTGTGCAACAGCACAACACCAACACAGGCTAGCACACATGCAGCGTGCTAAGCAACGAAAGGCCATGAGTTACCAAGCATTAACTATCCTATTAAATAAATCCATGTATTTGGAAAGTATTGTAATAAAGGTAATGAATGCCTAGTGGGTAGTTAATATTAGTTATTTGGAGTTATTATTAGTTATTAGGATTATTATTAGTCTTTAGTGGGTGTTAAATGTTAGGAGTCCCTTGAGTGTAAGGACTTATGTAAAGAGACCTTTAGCCTCCCATGCCCTATCTATAAATAGGGCATCCCTCTCCCATTGTAAAGTAGCAAAAAATTATCAAGTAAAAACTCAGTCCTTTTCTCCAGCATGAGAATCTATCCATAAGGTCTCAAGGTGGCACCATCCCTTAGGTTACATCACCGCCACTTGATATTAGGCTTTTGTCTTTGAATAATCTATCAAAGTCAATTTCAAATCATTCCATCGTTCTGCATCCTTATCTTATCCACCCACTTCTCTAATGAGCCAACTTAGTACATTAGACATGGGTGCCATATACTAAGGAGAATTCCAACCCCCTATCAAACACAACCAGCCCACAAATTGTATAGGTGCCAAGGCCACTCCATAGTGCCACCAACCCCGGAATACAATAGCATGTCCGACGCGCACATGCATCATCATGCTTAGAGTATGCTTGCATGGGCTTGTCAGGCACACAAGCATAAGGGACTATCATTTTGTCATACTTAGGCGTGCATGATGCCTATAGGCATGGGCATGGTGAGTAAGTATGAAGGCGTAGGCATGGGAACAAGCACGGGAGCAAGCACAAAAAAGTAGGCGTGCTAGCTATGCACTTGTTGTGTGTTGGCAGCATACACACACAATGGCATACAGGTGTAAGGGTGAACTGAGGCGGGCGTATAGATCATCGTGTTGAGTGCGTAGGTTCATGGGCATTTTACTCACATGCATAGGCATGTCACAAGCATATTGATGCTTACAAGATCATGGACTAGTCAATCGTATGCACTTGGGCATTTTTTGAGCTGGCATGCAGGGGCAGATAGGCGGTCATGCACGCAAGTGCATGGGCATGTGTTAGGTTCTAGCTTTAGGGATGCTTGAAGGGGTGTAGAGAAATGGTGGAGTACACTTGTGTCATGGCACTTATGTCTTATGCACAATGGTGGTTCGAAAGGAAAGGTTGATCACAGATTTAGGTAAGTGCCTTTGGTTGTGTACTACTTTGCACCGGAGGATCTCTCAAGCAATAGAGGCTAAAAATATATCTCTCTTGTGAAAAGGGACTAGCTTTACTTCTTAAAACTTGATGCTTACAATCTTGGATGGAAGGCTTGCTTATAAACTAAGGTCGTAGGGCCAAAGGCCTTGATTACATGAGCTATTTAATTCTAAAAGTCTCTTAATGCTACAAACTACTAGGCAATTACATTATTTGTGCCCTTACATCTTATTTTCTTGATACATCCATTCACTAGCCTAGAGACATGCAGGAGTTCTTTTGGCCTAGGTAGTTACCACACACGCTGCTTATGTCCTTTCGGGCATTGGCTTTGCTACACAGAGTACTGGTGCCTTATTGGGTACTCGTGTCATTGCGTGTGGCTCCTTTCTCATGTGTGTCTATGCGTGGTGTCTTTGAACTCAGGTGCCTACTTGTTGCATGCTGGTGTATTTGTTGCCTGGCACTGGTACTTTGTCGCCTAGTACTGGTGCCGGTGCCTTGTCACCTAGCACTGGTGCGGGTGCCTTGTCACTTGGTACGGTTACTGGTGGCCCTTCACTCTTTGCTTTTGCCGGAACCCTATCACCTATTTCTTAAGGCTCATTACTTGTTGCCTATGCTCATGCACTTTTGTCTATGTAAACCTCCATTGTATCCATTTGGGCATGCCTTGCTACTGCTCGTCACACTCACTTTCGAGCGTTCCGGATGGCCTTATGAAAGGTGGTGACATTCGGAACCTCCTTGAAGCTAATCCTTACCCTCAAGGTTAAAGTGAGGATAAATCTTGATGATGGTCACAACATCTTCCAATATTGCTTCTTCTTGATTGAACCATTTCCACTTGCACAACTAGAAAGCATGGCTTCAGTGACGGACACATTCGTCGCTGAAACAAATATTTTCGATGCTGAAGACTTTCAGCGACAGATATTTCCGACGGTGATTTCTATCGCAAAAAAGGGCCTCGCTAATTTTGCCGACGAATTTTTATTCCGATGCTACAGACATCGACGAGCATTACCGACGGAATGTTTCCGTCAGTAATATCTGTTGGGATGCCGTCGGTAATGGATTTATATCAGCGACGGATTGCTGAAGAGTTAGCAACAGAAAGTTTGTGACTAATTATAAATCCGTCGTAGATCTGACGGAGATTGTAAATCTTCTTAAAGAAGGATTTCCGACGGTTTCGTATAGCCGTCGGAAATCCGTCGGTGAATATTGAACAGAATAAAGAAATTCAGCGACGGATTACCGACGGGTTTTATTTGCCGGTGCCTAAATCCGACGGTAATCCGTCGCTGACTATGTTAATGTTTGACAGAATAAAATTTGTCATTGGTCCCATTAACTAATAAACCTGTTCACCTGTAATATGCATTTCGAATAACCTGTTTCAATTGATTCATTGTACCACCAAATATACTAGAGCATACTCCACATCAACAGAGGAAAGAAATTACCGCATTTTGTACAACTTTATACATAAAATATAATAAATTCTAATAACTTATATTCTCATAACATAACGTAAATGTAGTGAAAGGAAAGTACGACATAATACATAAGTTCTCATAACATTAATGTAGAATTGATACATAATCAAAGACATCAAAGATATGAAAAAAAAAGTCAACAATATCACAAACATGGGGGATCAGAGTCAGGTGGCTGAGTGCTATCAAGGTCAGGTGGTGTAGGCGATATACCTACTTGTCCAAGTACTTGACAAATTTCTGCATACAATTCCTCTCTCACTTGCGACATCATTTGATTTCTCATGTCTGCTATCATTTTGTCAAACTCCTCTTTAGTGTACATCTGAGTCGAAGTAAGCGATGGAGATGAAGTGGTGCCGGAGGAATTTCTGCTTGGTATATCATCAACTCCCTCTCCAAATCCATATAGACGTCCCTTCAATGGACCCCCCGTAACCTCACACCATGATATCGCATCATATCCTGGCTGAGAAGCACCATCTGAGCCATATTTCTCATCAAGCAATTGTTTGTACTTGTCCTGTAACAACCAATTTTAATTACGTATCCTCAGTTTAAATGTGGATGTTTGAAATGTTATGTAAACGAAAAAGCAAAAAACGTTTTTGGCTTACACTAATTGCTTCTGATTTCTTGTCAACAAAGTCACCTTTTCCTTTATCCCGCCTATAAGTGCGATTGAAGAGTTCAAGATGCGAAACCGAGTGGCTGCTTTCTTCTGCCTGTCATAAATGAAATTAACAAATTAGTCATTATTAACTATACTTTTGATCCAAATTGGTTTTTTCAAAATTTGTAAAAATTTTGAAAAAATTTTACTAACCATCCTTTTCATGTGTGTAGCAAAGGGGATCGAACCGGATGTGTGCTTCGTAATTTCTCCATCCTTTTTCGTATTCCGGTTTTGCTTCGCAGCATTTGATTTCTGCTGCCATTTTGGCGTACTCCAATATTTATCAATTAATTTGTTCCATACAGCAGCTGTTAAAAATTGCGGAGGATGGCCTTTCATTTCTAACAAGTTTGTCGTACTAAGAGTTTGCATGGCATGCTTTCTTGCTGTGCCAAGCATATCCGCATATCTCCTTGTGCATGAAGCTTTCCATGCATGGTAGATCAATGCTGCA
Organism: Dillenia suffruticosa; assembly: GCA_033439265.1. NCBI lineage: Eukaryota > Viridiplantae > Streptophyta > Magnoliopsida > Dilleniales > Dilleniaceae > Dillenia > Dillenia suffruticosa. Next base: position 135,888 of record JAVTVX010000031.1, read on the forward strand.
TCCTCATCTCTCCAAGTAATTTTTGCTACACATAGTGAAGTGAGAATATGCATGTGAAATAAATGACAAACAATAGGAGTACATGTTATACTTGCTAAAAGAACTACAAAGAATGATGAGGAAGATAATTTGATATTATGGCATGTTGAACTTGCAGATTGAGTAATCAACTTTACTGAATTAATGTGGATGAGTTTCTTCTTTATTACAATTTGTGTGGAAGAGATCATGAAGGTCTGATCTCAAACTTTTTCTCCTCTTGTGAGACCTAAAACTCGATATAAGAAGCATGACATAAGAACAAAGAGCCAGGAGAGCGAAAAAATTTAAAAGGGTTATACATAATTTTAAAAATTATAACCTGAAGTTCATTTACTTATAAAATTATGGAATGTGGAAAAGATATCAAGACAACCAATGCCAGAGGAACAAAGTCTATTTATGATCCTCAAAACTCCTCACTGACATCTACAATTTACATGCTATTATTGTCATGATAGAAATTCAAGCCAAACCCAACCAAAGGATGAGTGAATTTTGCACAATATCCATCTGCATTTCCTTGTAAAGATAGAATGAAGAAGAAACAACACATGAGAAATACAAGGGCAATATTCTGCAGTAGCCCATCTCCCCTCCACTACCTACGTGCCCTTTGAAAAAAAAATTTAACTCTGGCCTCCCTCGCTTAATAATTCCTTCATTCTTCTTCTTTCTTACATTGAAGACCCCCTGGTTATATGCTTCTGAAGCCAGGCTAAAATAAGCTTCAATATTCCACAGTGATGATAAAAAGTAAAGGGGAAAAAAAACAAGTGCAGAGAGAGAAGCATGTATCCATCCCTATCTGTCAGTTTTGATCAAGAAATCCCAAACAATATTACTCCTTACCAAGTTAGGTGGATGGAACTACCAGTCCGGAATGCTAGCAACAAGCTATCCGTTAATACTTAGAGATTTGCCAACTTAGTGACAATAAAATCATTGGGCCAAGAAATATTTTCAAGATAACAAAATGGAAATGATATTTTATTGACAAGAAAATGAAGGTTTAAGTGCTGCATTTGTGTATATGTGAACTAATTGGCAACCCAGAAAAAAGGGTTGAAAATAACTTGCATAAATCTCCAATTTATATATGGAAGGTCAATGAGCTCATAATGAGAAATGGAATGAAGCATCTGGGAAACCCTAGTGGATCATCTTCTGTCTCTAAATATTTGGCAGTGCTACCATTTCAAATACTTGATAAAGCAAAAAAACAAGTGTATGAGAGAATCCATAAGATAATCTATATAAATATTTTCATAAGAAAATCCAGAATAGGAAAGAATGACGGCAAAATTTTTCTAAATAATTACTAACCTCGAACTTCTCCCAAAGTCCATCTTTTGTCTCCTTTGGCACCATCCGCCAAGTCGGCCATGGCCCCGTAAGATGTCCCTTAATGTCCTCAGTAATAGAATGGACAACTTTAGCATCAAGAAAGCTACATTTAACAAAAATAATGTAATTGTAGTCATAATAAAACACAACTCAATGTAATTGTAATTGTAGTAACATCAAATCGACTTACGTATGGTTCGCTGCTTCAATAAATGTTCGACCATCCGCATTCACCGGCACGGGGGTGCCATGGTTTGGCCCTCTACTTCGAGAGGAGGAGGAACCAACAATAGCATCATCTTTAGGATCAGGATCTTGACGCGGAGCAATTGTCCCTGGGAGATCACATATATTTGTAGACCCTCGACCGCTCTCGTTGCTTCTTCTAGAGCTTCCCCTAGAGCTACAGCCTCTGCCTCGTACCATATTTGTAGACCTGAAAAGATTAGTTAATAAATATTTAATAGGAAAAGTCATGTGGTAACATGCATTGTAGTAACATTGGTAAGCACATAATGTTAGGAAACTAGACCATAACATTTAACAAAATATATAATACAAAATTTAAGGAGGTGAACCAATTAATTGTTTCCACATGGCTTAACATATAATACATGTTAGTGTTATATTTGAAACGTGCAATTACATAAGTCCACTAAATATATAATACAAAATTTAATGAGGTGAACCATCACTATCAACTTCTTCAATTTCTTCGGTTTCTGAAGAATCAAACTCTTCATCTTCTTCCTCTTCTTCTTCTTCTTCTTCTTCTTCCTCTTCTTCTTCTTCTTCTTCTTCTTCTTCTTCTTCTTCTTCATCTTCTTGAAATTCAACATCCGGTGACAATTCGAACCTGTTATGTCATTCTTCAAGTATATCATTTGGATTTACCTCCTCCATATAAGGACCAATAAGAATAGCTGCATCATCAAGTTCAGTAGATAGCTCTATAAGTATAGGAATTTATGGTTCATCTTCTTGGTAAAATATTTCAGCTCCCATCGGATGCGTAACACCATCATTAGCTAACCCTCGAGCCTTTATTTTACATACAACCTACCAATCCCTTCTCTCTCTCTTGTTAGAAGGGTATGATGTATAATAAACTTGTTGTGCTTGTATTGCCAAAACAAAAGACTCATTAGAATGCAGTCTTGATTTATGATTAACTTCAACAAGTCCATGACGAGCGTGCACCCGAACTCCTTTTTCAGTATCATACCAAATACACTTAAATAAGACAACTTTGTTATCAATTCCAAAATACTCCAACTCAATGATATCCATCAACATACCATAGAAATCACGTTCCAAATCATTATAACAATTCCCTTTAACACATACACCGCTATTCATTGTTGCTCTATCATGTCCATACTCGGCCGTGTGAAACTTGAAACCGCTGACAAAATATCCTTTGAAACATTTCACTAAACGTGATGGGCCTTGTGCTATGTCAATGATATTTCGAGGTGCATGATTTCTCTCATCAGAGACCTAATGTAAAAAAATAAAACAATACAACATAATTACGTATTATATTAATATACTTATACATCAAAATTTCGTCAATATTTTTTAAGTAAATCAAGTACGTACATATCTCCTCAACCAACCCTCAAATTCTTGTTCACGTTTCTTCTCTAGTTGTTCATCTGTAATGCTTGAAGTTTGTTGCCTAACAAGATCATCGTAAATCCTATTACAAACAATAATTTATGACGTCATGAACTTTTGGCTTGCAATGCACTTAAATAGTAAAAGGTTATTCATATACGTACCCTATAAATTCATTTAGCTCAATATAATTCAACAAGACATATATGACTGCAGTCTTGTATTACGTTTCATCTAGGAATCTCCGGTGACATTCCCCAAGGGGTCGACCTGGAAGAGAAAATATTGATAATCTCCCCAACGATTGAACGGCTCCCCCATCATCATTCTGAGGAACTTGGTTGAACTTTGTTTTAATATGCGGTTCGAAATAGAATGAGCAAAATGTAGAAATCTCCTCAATTATATAGCTCTCACATATTGAAGCTTCAATGCGTGCTCGATTTCGCGCTTTTTTTTTCAATCGAGACATACACCTACCAATATACGTCATTAAAATTATAAGATGAATATAAATGGTATAAATAATAGAGGGCCACACAATACCTCTCAAATGGGTACATCCATCTATATTGTATGGGTCCTCTGACCTTCGCTTCATAAGCTAAGTGAATGGACAAATGCTCTATACTATCAAACAGAGACGGTGGAAAGATTTTCTCAAGTTTGCATAACGTCTCTATTATATTCTGATCTAATAACTCCATATGCATCATACGTAACTCAGCCGCACATAAGTCCCTAAAGAAATGACTGAGTTCTGTAAAAGCATCCCAAACAGCATTAGGCAGAAGGTCGCGAAAGGCAATAGGGAACAATCTCTGCATGAAGATGTGGCAATTATGACTCTTCATCCCAAAAAAAGTACATTTCTCTAAGCTAACACATCGAGCCAAGTTCGAAACATACGAATCAGGGAACTTCAAATTTTTTACCCACCGACATACCTCCAAGACTTGATCCCTATTTAATGTGTATGAATCTTGAGGCTTCCAAGTCCTCCCATTAATTTCTTTCAATTCCAATTCAGGGCGTTTGCAATACAACCCCAAATCAAGTCTCCCCTTAACACTGTCCTTCGTTTTTCCTTTGACATCCATAACAGTGTTAAAAAAATTATCAAACATATTTTTCTTTATATGCATCACATCTAAATTATGCCGAATAAGAAGTATTCTCCAATATGGTAACTCCCAAAATATGCTTCTTTTAACCCAATTGTGTTCTACCCCAAAACCTTCAATCATCTGTTTGCCGCATTTTGTACCAAAGGTAATATTAGGAAGACAAGATACTCGATAAAACATCTTTTCACCAGATAATCGAGGAGGAGGCACATCCATCTCGATTTTTCCATTCCGAAATTTATCCCTTTGCTTTCGATATGGATGATGAGTAGGAAGGAATTGACGATGACAATCAAAAAATGAAATCTTTCGACTATTAGCAAGATAAAAAGACTTTGTAAGCTCCATGCAATAAAGGCATGCCAACTTTCCATGAGTGCTCCATCCAGATAACATCCCATAAGCAGGAAAATCACTTATTGTCCATAGAAGTGATGCCCTCATCTGAAAGTTTTGGTTTCTTGAAATATCATACGTGTTAACCCCTTCAACCCATAACATTTTCAATTCTTCAATTAAAGGTCTCAAGAATACATCAATATGCTTATTCGGATTTCTTGGCCCCGGGATAATAAGGCTAAGATAAATAAATGGCTGCTTCATACACATTGAGGGCGGCAAATTGTATACAGTAATAAATACTGGCCAACAAAAGTAAGGAATGTTTGCCGAACTAAAAGGGTTAAATCCATCTGTGCATAACCCCAAATGAACATTTCGACATTCTGAGGCGAATGCTGCATGACTAATATCAAAATGCTTCCAAGCTTCACTATGGGCCGGGTGAGTAACAACATCATGATCAGTATGTTGATTTCTATAATGCCAGGTCATGTGCTCTGATGTAGCTCTTGACATGTAAAGCCTTTGAAGTCTTGGTGTTAGAAGCAAATATCGTAATACCTTGTTTGGTATGTTATTTCGTCTTCGACGATCTACCGTTGTTCTTTTATATCGAGAATGACCACATACAACACACTCAGTCTTATCCCGATTTTCTTGATAATATAACATGCAATCATTCTCACAAATATCAATCTTCTCATACCCAAACCCAAGTTTTTTCAACATCTTCTTTGCTCTATAGAAATTCGATGTCAAATTTGAATCTTGGGGTAACATATTTTGTATAATCGCATTCATGCGATCATAACATGCCTCACTCATGTTGAATTCAGACTTACAATTTAACATTTGTGATACAGCAAATAATGTTGTTTGCTATTTGCACCCAGACCATAATGGTTCTGCAGCCTTTTCAACAAATCATAAAACAATGCCGCCTCTGGATTCAGTTCCTCGTTAATGTCAAAATTCATACTATCATAATTACAATTCCAATCAAATAGAGGACGTAAACCATCCATAACCATCAATCTATACGGAGCCTCAACTTCCTCTATATGTCTAGATGATTGTCCTTCATTTGCTTCACAATTTCTGACCTCTCCGTGACAGTCCCATATGGTATAACCATTTACAAACCCTCTGGAAAACAAGTGCACAGCGACATCATCTCGACTTAAAAACTTTCGATTCCAACACTTCTGACAAGGACATCTAATATTCAATCCATCCATGAAGTTATGTTGACAACATGCATAATTCAAAAATTCATTAACACCCTCCACAAATTCATCTATTAAGTATCCATTCGCTAATCGATTAAACATTCAACTACGATCAATGGACCCCATTTGCAAGTACAAACTGTATATCAAACAAAACAATTTCAAAAATAGGACAATTTTCTAATAAAAAACAAGGGATGTAATTTTAGTATTAGAGAACTAAATAATAGTCACATGAAGGTATAACATGAGGGGTGTAATTATGAATGAACAATAATATACCCATTTTATGTATGGTCAACGTTCATACTCGGTTTGGTCGATTTTAATGGAATACCAAAGTTCACTTTGACCAAATTAACATTTGATATGGTGATTATTGAACTAAGGCATGTACAAAAGCAAAATGTCGATAGGTTTTCTCCATATTTATTCAAAGTCCAAGGGGACTTGAAATGTCATCAAGTTTAGGAGTTTTTTTCAATTTGGTTTTTTAAATTCTTTCTCATGGTAAATATGATTGAACCAAAAGGTTCATTTAAACTCTCAAGAAAGATTATTACCGGATTAAATCAAATAAAGGTATTTCGACCTTTTTCTTTCCTATTTCCCCATGTATATATATATGACATTTTTCTTTCCTATTTGCCAAAGGAAGGTATTGCGACATCAATGTAATTTATATTATTGATCAATTCCCAAATTATAGATGCCCTGGCTTTTAGCAAGGTTGAAGACTTCAATTTAAAAGAAAATATAAAAAAATTTTAAAAAAAAAGCAAATTTTTAATGAATTTCATGATTTCAGAATCTTATAAAGATTCTTATAAGGTTCGACTATGGAAAATAATAATAAGGAACTAGTATCAACTTTTGAGATCCATATTAACCATCTTTACATGAAAATGAAAAAATGGTTAAAAGAAAAGGAAAAAAAAAAGAAAAGAAATGAAAAGAAAAGCAAAGAAAATGAATGTTTAAAACAAAAAATAACAAAACAAAATGTGAATGACAAATTAGATGAAATAAGAAAGGTTCATATTCTCTGGGAACACAATTTCTGGTCGAAACTCTACAAATGGCTCTTGATAGGAACTTACATTGTCTATGTCATTTTCTAGGAATCTGAGTTTGGAGAAGTGCTCACTAATTCTAGGAATCAAAATCTCTGTTCAACTGGTTCACAAGGATTAACATAAGAATTTTAACCTACTTCAGCTGTTCAACTATACTAGAGAATCATGACAAACAACAATGATAAGTGACGTGGAACCCTAGCTAGATTGACAAAACAACAGAAATAACCTGCATCTCCTGAACAATGACAAAAACTAGATCAAATAACCTAAAGGAAAATAAAGCGCTACACAAGTAATAACCCTAAATCACTTTGTTATTATTTCTGTGAGATATATAGTTATGTAAAAGGGAATCTTGAAAGCAATCCGCACCATGATTTATTACATTGAAAGAAACAAACATCAAGGGGAAAAATTCCAAGTGCAGATTCACAAGTAATAATTAATGTAATTGTAGAAAAATTTATACAGAGAGAAACAATCAAGCGATACACAATACTGATCGATCAATAATTATCAAGCATGGATGAGTTAGAGAGATTATGTTTATCCTCATCAACAACCCTAAAAACCACCGAAACTAAAATTCCATTACACAAAAAGAAAAAAAAAACATTTTCCAAGATCACAAGCATAAATTCAAAAGATGCAGAAAATTAATCCAACAAAATCCGTACCAACTAAGAGTGAGACAAATCGAGAATCAAGCACTCGTCCGCATCATTGAGTACTAGAGAAAGCAGACGATTGTATAAAGAATACGATGCAGAGGCGATGAGAGAGAAATTTCTGAAACCCTAAATAACAGAATCTGCTGTCCTTGATTTGAATCAAGAGGAGAGTGAAAATGTAGAAAGACAGAGGGAGAGAGACAGAGAGAGAGATTTGGAGATGAGTCGAACGGAGTCGGGTTTTTTGAGAACCTAGATTCTTGGCAATGATTTCAAGTTAATAACCAGTTGAGGGAGAGAGAGAGATATGTCCTTATCAACAATGATAAGGTTCGGCTGTGAAGTTGACGACGACGAATTTCTTCACCAGAGACAACGAAACTCGTCCTCCACCAACTCCACCAGTTGAGGGAGGGAGACAGAGACGTGAATGAATGGGAAAGACTTGTCGCTTTATTTTGACCTAAATTCCAATTCTGACGGATTTACGACAGATATAATTCCGTCTGTGATTTCCGTCAGTAAATCCACGCTAATCATTCAGTAAATAGTTTTCACAGGGAAAAAAAAGACATACGAGTAATTTTTTCCGTCAGAATTACCGACGGATATCTATCCATCGGTAATGGCATCCCACGACCGTCGCTATTCCGTCGTTAATGCTAATCTATAACCTTTTTCATGTTCTAACGTTATTCGGTCCGTAATCCGTCGGTATTACTGACGGATATATTCCGACGCTAAAATTCGATCTGTGTTGGCGCTTTTTCTAGTAGTGCTGACTAGTTACTCTTGCTTAGTATGGTCTCCTCTTCAGATCAACCTTGAGTTAATGATGTCTTCAAGCTCGAAGATGATACAATCATCTTCCTCTAAGTCTGGTAGTAAAGCCATGATTTAGGTAGGATTTACCATGAATCTTCTAAGCCAACTGATGTAGAAAACTGGATGGACTTGAATGCTCAAAGGAAGCTCTAGTTGATATATGAGTTTGTCATACTTGACCTTGATCTGATAGGGCCCATAATACTTGGCCTTAAGCTTCATCATGTCTTGTCTTCAGTCATGTCTCTTCTTCTTGAAATGGTACCTCAAATAAACCCATTCGCCTATTTGGAACTCTTCACTGGGGCGACGTGTCGTTTCTTTATTCTAGCTTGTACCCTTTGGAGGTTAGTCTTCAAATTCTCGCAATACTTCATCTCGTGACCTTAATTCGGTGTTGACTAAATCCTTGGTTGTTGTTCCGTTGGTGTATGTAGGCAAAGTTATTGATGGCCTTTCGTAGAGTACTTCAAATGGTGTCATTCCAATAAATCTGTGCTGACTTGTGTTGTACCAGAATTCTACCCATGGACAGAACTCTTCCCATTACCTTGGATTGTGGTATGCAAAGTACCGAAGTACTACTCTAGGGTTCTATTGGTTACCTACATTTGTTCGTCGGTTTGTAGGTGTCATACCAAGCTTCTTGTGAATCGTGTCCCATGGAGTCGAAAGAACTCTTTCAAAAATCCATTCATGAAAGTCTATTCCCATCCATCGTAATATTTTTTGGTGCTCTATGTAATTTCATGATGTTGTCCATGTATAGCTTGGCAATCGTCTTGGCAGAGTATAAATGAGGAAGGGGAAGAAGGTATGTATTTTGTAAGTCTATCTACCACGAACAAAATTTCATTGTCGCTGTGACTTGTTGGCAATCCTACAATTATATCAATTATAACGTCATCCCATGCATATTGTAGAATAGGGAGCAATTGGAGTAGGCCTTGTGGTTTTGTTGAGTTGTCTTTGGTTCTTTGACAAACTTGGCATGATCAAACATGAATAAAGGCATCTTGTTTTATACCTTCCCAAGTGAAGACTCGGTTGATTTGGGCAAAGGTCTTGAATACTCCACTGTGTTCGTCTTCTTTGCTGTTATGGAAATGTAAAAAGATTTGTTGTCGAAGTTCTCAAACCAAAGGGATATATGTCTTGCCTTTCCAAAGTAGCATGCCATTATTCAGCTCATAATGCACCGTTTCACTTTATTGGTCTCCAATTTGTCAATGATGCCTTGGCTATATCTGTTTTCACGAAGGGATGCCTTGATATCTTCCCGAATGCTCCATTGTTGTCTAGATATGTGCATGAGTAGTTGGTTGTCTTGTTTTTATGAAAGGGCAATAGCTACATGGTTATTTCTTCCCAGGGCGGTATATGAATTCCATCTTGTGCCCTTGCAACTTGCCTAACTCAATACTCTACTTAACGAGTCGTCCTAAAGTGTCTCTCTTCTATAGAATCTACTTCAGAGGCTGATTGGTCAATACCACAATAGTGTGGGCGTGGAAATAAGGCCGAAGGCATCTAACAATTATGACATGGTGAAGGCCATCTTTTTTATAGGTCAGTAATTAGTCTCAGACTCTTGAAATATGCAGCAACATAGTAAACCGTCTTCTATGTGGTGGATTCCTACCTCACAAGGACATCACAGAGCGCTCGATCAAAAATAAAGAGGTAAAGATACAGTTTCTCACTAGGAACACGTTGGGAAAGGAGTAGAGGCAACACAAGATACCCCTAAAGCCGTTCAAACACAATTTGGCACTTTAGATTCCATGCGAACTTTTGAGATTTCTTCAAAATATCGTAGAAGGGTTTATACTTTCCCCCCACTTTCAACGTGAACCAATTTAGAGCCATGATCCTCCCTATGAGGCATTGCATTTCCTTCATTGTCCTCAGTTGTACCATGTCAAATATGGATTGTATCTTCTCTAAATTCGCTTCGATCCCCCGTTAGTAATTAAAAAACCTAGAAACTTTCTAGAAGTGATTCTGAGGTGCATTTTGTTAGATTCAGTTTCATGTTACAGTGCTCAAGCATTTAAAATGTTTCTTCTAAATTTGTGACGTGATTTTCAATATTAGCACTTTTGACGAACATGTCATCGACATAATTCTCTACGTTCCTACCAAGCTATTCGTTAAAGACTTTGTTAACCAACTACTAAAAAGTTGCTCCAGTATTTTTTAGGCTAAATATGACGACCTTGTAAAAGAAAGTGTCAAACTCTGTAATGAAACTGGTTTTTTCCTCATTCTCGAGGTCCATATGTATCTGGTTGTAAACGGAGTATACGTCCATGAAACTCAAGAGTTGGTGACCCGATGAAGTTGCTACTAGTTTGTCGATGTTGGGGAGTGGATAACTGTCCTTCAGGCATGCTTTCTTGAGGTCGGTGAAGTCTATACACATCCTCTACTTGCCATTGGACTTTTTTACTATGATCACGTTAGCTATCCACTCAAGGTATTCCATCTCCTGAATAAATTCTACTACTAAGAGTTTTCAAACTTCCTTTTGTATTGCATGCTGACGTTTTAGTGCAAACACCTTCTTCTTCTTCTTCTACTTAACAGGCTTCCAACTTGCATTTTCAATTAGTTTATGAACGATAACCAAAAGGTGAATGCATGACATGTCTTCAGGGGACCATGCAAAGACTTTAGAGTGTTGCTGAAGGCAATCCACAATTGCATTCTACAGGGATGTCAGTAAGTGGGCTCCAACTTGGACTACTTGGCTGGGCACATCTATGATCGGGACTTCAATCACTTCTTTTCTAGACTGAGGCTTGGATTGATGTTCAGCATCATCTCTAAACTCTAGTGTATCCATGAGAGAACTTCTTTCTCCCCTCCGACAATGGGGATGGTCAACAGATTGGTGTCACTATGGAGTATTACAAACCCTAAGGGTGTACTGAATTTGATCTTCATATGCCTAATGCTCGATAGTGTTCCGAGACCATCCAAACTAAGATGACCTAGTGGTTTTGATAGTAGTATAGAGGGGAGGCATTCCTAAAGTTATGACAAACATGATGGTACCTTCTAGATGTATACACTCATTGGCAAATTCTTTTATGGGTCCGTTAGAGAGTTAAAGATGAGATTGGGTAAAACTTATCCGTTGGAAGGCATCTCAAAAGAGGAGATCTCAATATATGGTTGGGTTGTCGAAACCCTCAAATTAATACTGATTTCCCCAATGCAACAAACTGTAGCAATAGTGGTTACCAGGTCGAATCTCAAGGGAACTATGTTAACTTAACTGCTTAGTAAATGTCAAAATAAAATGGGGGGTTTATAAAATAAACTCCTAAATCAAAAATTAAATAGCTAAAATTAAAAGACAAATCAAATATGCAAAAATACTAAAATTTAAAGAAGAAATTCAATTCACCAAACTCCGATCCAAGGGTTTATATATTCGATTGTCTTATTAATCATTGGTTGAAAATATTATTCTTGCAATTCAAGCATTTAACCTTAGATCTATTAGGATAGCATAATAAATCTTATATTTTCCTAAAATAATTGACCAAACCCAGGATCCAATCAAAACTTATCATTAATTGACTGGACACGATAGCGTTCCATATCAAATAATGACAGCATTAAGTTTTGTGAAAATAGTTAAACCAAAATACAAATAATCAGGATAACCGTACAATTATTCAATTTTGTTCCATCGATTCCTTAGGTTAAAATGAATATCGGCAATGACCCATAAACATAAATAACCTATTTGCTACTTGTACCATTCATTCATGACAATTACGGATCACTGAATTTCTGGATAGAAATAGGAAAACTAATATTGAATTAAATTATCAGATTAACCAATATTAGGTTTCCCTAAAAATAAATCAAGAATCAATGAATACTTGAATAAAAGGACAAGAAATTAAATTAAGAATATAATCTCATAATCGATTAAAGTTCCCCTTGAATCAAAATAAAAAAAAACTAGCTACTCATGGTGACATGTTCTTGAAAATAAACAAAAGAAAGAATAAAACAAAAAAAAAACAATGTTCTTCAAAGAAAAAGAAAAAAAATAAAACGTAAACCTAAAAGGAGATGATTGTAGCCACCACAACACTTGTGAATATATATATATGAATAGTGTCGTGAACAGTAACGTGAATAGTGTCTTCTAGGGTTAATGAGGAGAGTCCTTCTTTTAATGCTCTAGGTCTCCAAGATTCTTCCAAAATAATAGGAAAAAGATCCACCAAAATAGAAAAAATTAGAAATTTTACTCCAAACAACAATTTTTACTTAAAGTAAAAATTCTTAAAATAAAATGTTCCACTTTTTTATGCTTCTTCCTTTCCTTTGTAGGCCCAATTGATATCTTGAATCATTTAATTCCAAAAATATCTCCTTAAGCCCATTTTGATCCAATCTCTATTTTTTATCCCTAAAAATAAAAAGGCCATAAAAACAATTATTAGGGTACTAACCAATCCAAAATCAAACCATAATATCAACAATAAAAATGACAATTTGTGCATTATCAATCTATTTCTTAATCAATGAAAGTCCTTTTGACAAAGTAGGACCCTATTCCTACAGTGATGATCAGCGGGTCATTTCGATCGATGTCAACTCCTATTAATTCGTCGTCATCAAAAATAATAATTAGCCTTTTTCTCTTGATTAATACCATTATTGTGAAAAGAAAGGGATGACAATAGAAACTCGGGAAATCAGCATGTTTTCCATGGATAGCGCCAATCTGTTGGAAATGGGTCTTACTCTACAAATAATGACTCTGCTGACTCGAATGGGATGACTAGCTGTCAGGTACCTTGATCGAATCGACCTACAAAAAACCATTTGAGGGTGCTTCGGTGGAGGAGACTCCGACGCTCAAGTCAAAGAGTGATTTTCAAAAAGAGAAACAGACTAAAAGAGAGTTTTGCTATGCGTTTATATGCTGTGTAGGGGCAGAGAACTTACCTGGTTCGCAGCCTTATGATGTGTCTATATAGCTTGCTCCCATAGATCTCATGTGCATTCGAGATGTTAAAACGCTAGTTTCCATATAAAAGTATTCTGAAATCATAGAATTCTTAGGAAAAGATTTTCATAAGATTTAGAATTCTTCTAGTTAAGAAAGTTTTGGTTGTCAAGAGATTTATTTTATTATCGATTAAGATCTAAAGTCTCCTTATTAATTATGAAACGTTGTTTTTGTAATTTAGGAAAAGTCAAATATTTCTCTGAGTTGACTAAATACCCGACACCGAGGAGGCTCTGATTGGTGAGTACCAAAAGGATGAACCGTGCTTACCCGACTGAGGGGTTCACTCCATTCTCATAATTTACTAGGTCATGGGCTTAAATGACAATGGTCCTTTGGACCATGTATCATCAATTTATATTACACAACTAAAACTGTTAACTATGCTAATTTAGTACATTTTACTCATTATTCGATGTCTGTACCAAACTTTGTATTCTTTTCATAACTTTCCTTTGTCATTAACTTTATATTTGAGACATTAAAAGAGGAGGAAATTACTTTCCTAATCCTTGAACATTTCCCTCAATTCACAAATTAGTCCTTAAATTTCAAAATACTATAATAAGATCCTCAGATTTCCAAAAGGGTAACTGATTTGGTCTTTCCATTAATAATAAAAACAAGTTATCCATTAAATACTAACGTGGTGAATGAGTCAGTGTTGACACTGCAGTGCCAAGTCAGCACTCCAAAACAATTCACTCTGCCTCGTCAGCAACATGCTGGCTTGGCAATGCCGCGTAACCAATATGCTGCGTGGCATGCCACGTCAGCACCCAAAAACAATTTGCTCTACCACATCAACAAGGGGCCAGTTTGAGGATCTTGACGAGCCAGATTTGGAGCACCTCCAACCCTTCTTTCTCTCTCTTTTTCTCTCTCTAGATTTGGAAAAAGGAAGCCATTTAAAAGAAAAATGAGTGCGCTAAACTACCAAGATAGTTCGAATGTTTTGAGAAGTTCATTGACGAAGAAGGCGAATTTTGTTGGGAAAGAGAGTAGAGTGAACGAATTTAAGCCAAGTTCTATTCATTTAGTGAAAATAGTTTAGAATTTCATCAACGAGAACAACAAGAAGCAGTCAGGGACTCAAGGACAGTAAAGTGTAGATGAAATCACTATAACTGCTTCAATGGCAATAGTAATGGTAGCTCCAATGACGAATTCGATGCTTTTGGTGAAATGATGTCATCTTCTTCCTTCAATACCTCTAAATTTCTCAAAGTAAATTAGTTCTCTCAATTACTGTTAGATTTATTCACATATATGGGAAGTATGGTAAATTACAAAAATTAAATAGTCAAAAATTTTGGGTAAATAACTTGATGTGTAGGTTTCCAAAAATTAACCAAATTGTAAGCTCTCTCATACGGATCGCTCGATCAGGATAGTGATTACAAAATCAAACCACCATCACTATGCCACAATGTCTCAACCAAAAATCTGGTGAACCAAAGATGGGAGAAATTTTTTTACTCAAATATTTCTCGATCCCTCGATATTTTGTCACTCTACACAAATTGATCTCTCACTTAGATTGTCTTACACAACTTCTCAATTTCAAGCGGTATGCAAAGAGAGTTTTTCTCATACAAAACTCCCTCTAAAAATTGTTTTTCATGTAAGTCGTTATGTTAAGAGATCTTGGGGGAGAGATTAAGTGACATAGGATAATGGGTTAACTACCCATTATCACTCAATTATAATTTAAATAAATTTAAATAATTTAAATTTGGTAAAACCCCCATCTTGGGCTTATTTTACCAACATCTCCCCTTATACACGAAGGCATTTTATATCCATAAAAAAATCACAACTTATGCAATTTTCCACATTACCTACTGAACTTTCATATAGTATTAAGTGTCGTGCGAGCAGCGAGTATACATGTAAGCAAAGACTTCTTGATGCACATGTTAGGATGATCGAGCCACTTTCCTCATTGAAAGTGATTTTCAATCATTTGCTTCAGTATGTATTCACTATTATATTTGAATCCCAATATTGATTAATATAACAGGTCGACCGGTGAATACTACACAATGATATAATGTTGATTGGTTTTTCTTTTCCCAAACTCGAATCTATCAATCTCAATTTAACTATTTTCCCAAACCTGTCTCTTAGACTTCAATTTATCTTCCAGCCCATAGGTAAACAGACTAAAGTAGCAAACACTAAACCAAAACTTCTAGAAACAGCTGAAAGTAATAAGGGTATATGAGATCCCACCTAATGGATCTCACACTCACATAGTGGGAACGGGGATCATGATCACACTATCATCTCAAATAATAGTTCCCACTATCCCATGGTCGTCTTATCACACGCGGTATGAAAGACATGCTACAATATTATTCCCTCATCTCTTAAAAGGGTATATGTCAGATTTTTTTAACACTGTACAGATATAGGACTCAGTCTACACATAAGAGTTTATTTAGAGATCTCAGAGAGAGTATCTTAAAGATAATATCACTAGACGCAAGTGATATCTGAGATCTCGAATCTGGCTACTTACAAGCAACATGGATGTAGGTATGTCCATGTCAGTCATATCGCAGATAATTTCATTCTGAACGCATATCAGGGCGATTTATGTTCTAGTATGGTCACTTTTAAAGTCTCTTATGACTAAAAACCGTATCATTCTCGCTTACTCAGAGTTGGAGGCAGTCACTCATGTGAGAGAGTCGACCACGTCTATCTGACATATCTTTTATAACAACACACAATAAAATATATGACAATAAATAAGTGTAACAAATAAACTTGTGACTAAATAATGCACATATATCATATATATTAATAAGCATCGTAATCGGTACATAGTGAGAAATGTTAAATTACATATGATTCCATATGTCTCACAAATGAATTTCTCACAATGATTTTGATGAAGAGATCAATCACCATACTATATGTAAAAGTGTATTTAATCGTCAATCGGTGATATCTCTTACGAAATGGTATATGGTATCAATATGTTTAGTCTTATTATGATATTTAGGCTCTCAGTTATGGCAACAGTGGCCTGATATCACAATAAATCGTATTGGCCTCCCACTATCTACCATAACCTCTAAGTCATCCAGAAATTTTTGAAGCTAAACACTCTCATGATCTGCCGTTAAGCATGCCACAATCTCAGTCTCTATCATAGATGAAATACACAAATTTGATTCTTGCTTCTTGCACCATTATCGAGTAAGACAGCAAAAACTGATATTGATTTGCGTCTATCTAGATCGCCACCCCAGTTGTTGTCTAAATACTCAATGTGACGCAAATCATTTCCTCCGTAACACAAAGAGAGGTTCACAGTTCTCTTGAGATATCTCAGAATCCTTTTCACTACTTTCCAGTGACCCCTTCCAGGATTCGATTAATATCTACTCACTGGATCAACTGCAAAACAAATGTCTGGTCGTATACACCTCATCGTATACACTAGACTGCTCATTACACTAGCATAAGGGATTCTACTAATCTTCCTTATTTTTTCCTGAGTTTAAGGACATATGTCAAAATTCAGATCTTCATCTTTAGTGATAGGAGTATCTATTAAGTTGCAATCGTTCATCTCGAAATGCTCAAAAACTTTTCTGATGTAGAACTCATGTGAAAGAGTCAATACTTTTCTCGAGTGATCCCTCTGGATCCAAACTCCAAAAATGAACTAAGCCTCGCCCATGTTCTTTATATCAAAACTCGATAATAACCATATTTTAATAGTCGTCAGATACTTTCTATTGTTTCCAGCCAACAGAATATCACCGATATATAAAAATATAATCACAAAAGAGTTACTAGAATATATTAAATACACGTAATGATCCTCCTCGATCATCACAAACCCATAAGATATCACCTCCTTATGAAACCTCAAGTACTCTACCTGCACGATAGTTTAAGGCCAGATATCAACTTCCGAAGTCGACGAACCTAATCCTCTTGACCTTTTAGAACGAACCCAGACAGTTGCTTCATGTAAATCTTCTCATCCAAACTTTCTCTAAGAAATGCATTTTTTATGTCCATCCGGTACAAATCTAAATCCATGTTTACGACAATTGCAAAAAGAAAATTAATCAAGATAAAATTGGCTACTAAGGAGAAAGCCTCATCGTAGTCCATGCCTTTAGTCTAAACGTAACCCTTGGCTACCATACGAGATTTATACCTCTCTATCGATCCGTCGACCTTTCTCGTGATCTTGAGAACCCACTTGTTCCCAATGACCTTTCTACCATCAAGCAAATCAACTAAGTCTCAGACCATGTTGATTCTCATCGACTCATTCCCTTCATCTATGGCCTTCAACAAATAGTCCTTCGTAGAGCCCTTGAGAGCTTTTTGGACCGCTTTAAATTCCTCATCATCTTTAAAGGTCACAATGAGGATCTTATCCTTAATTGAGAAGTGATATTCAAGTATGCATCCTCGATACTCCTACAAGGAGAAATAATCTTTTCACCTCTAGATGGATTACTCTAACTAGGACCAAAATCTGTAATGAATTCTTGTATCACACTGCTAGGCTCACCCGAGCCATTAGACTCATCCATCTCATAGAAAGTAAAGTCCCGATCAATTTTATCTCTTCTAGGGAAATCATTCTCAAGTAATGTGTTATCATGAGATTCAATCTCAGTAACAGTGCCGTCGTATGCTAACCTAAGAACACTTATCCTTTGAAGTGTTTTGAATATCTTATAAAGATACATTTCTTTCCTCGCAGGCCTAATTTGCCATGTGAATACGAGAAATCGTGATAATATGCGGCACAACCCCATGATTTCAAGTGTCTAAGGTCAAACTGCCTCCATGTCCAAAACTCACATGTGTCTAATTGTAGACTTTGATAAGACAGAGATGAGGACGTAGGCTGTAGTCAATAAAACATCTCCCCAACAGGAGATGGATAAATTGACCTGCGCTATCATAAATTTCACCATATTTAACAAAGTTATATTCCTCTTCTCGGCTACTTTATACTATTAAGGAGTAGTAGGAATAGTCATTGTCTTGTAATAATTTTCTCGAAACAGAGCTTTCTAAATTGTTCAAACAAATATTCGCGTCCAGAATCGATTCTGAGAGTCTTTGTTTTTAAGTCTAACTGATTCTCAATCTCGCTAATAAACCCCCTGAAGTATTCCAATATCTCAGATTTATGAGAGATCAGATAGATATAACTAGAATACAATAACTCTATTTCGGGCTCTCACGCTCATAAGGTCACAGATATCGGAGTGGACCAATTACAATAAACTCTAAGCTCTCATTGCATTGTTAAATGGTTTTCTTATAACTTTGCCAGCTAGGCAAAACTTATATAGGGACAACTTGAACATGGTTAGCAGGTCCATCAGATCACTATTTGCTAACTAGTTCATCCTCACTAGTCTTATGTGTCCAAGTCTACTATATCATTCATTTACATCATCATCTACACAATCATATGTAAAAGCAATAGAAGAACAACAAAAAATACCATTGAAAGAGATAGCATCTAGGGTATACAATTCATCATAGATAAAATCAGAACAGATCAACAAGCTGTCAATAAAAACAGATGATTATTTATATGATAAAGCATATCCTAAGAAATTTTAAACAAAGTACTGAATCAAGTTCCATTGAATATCCAAAGCGTAAAGAATGTCATTTAAATACAGAGTTTGGCTACTTTGCAACTCCAACTTACAAATGTCAATCTCTCTGATAACAACAAATACTCCATTCGTTATGTAAATCCTCCTAACCTGAGGATTCATTCGGTAGAATTCCACGTACGTGCTCCTATCTTGACCTATGTGATTCATGACTCCTGAGTTTATAATTCACAAAAGAGAGAAATCAGCGAATATCACAATAGATGAGATAAAACTCAAATCACGTAAAGAAGGACATTATTTCTACTCGTTGCACTCACGAGTGAAATGACCAAGTTTACCACAGACATAAAACTTCGCATTGGGCTTATCAAATTCCTTTTTCCTATGCTTTTGTACCTTGTTGTCGGATTTATCGGATGGTTTCTTCTTGCGTGGACCTTGAGCCTTCTTCTCACGCTTATACCATTTGTTTGATGCCACAAGAGCCCTTACTCGACTCCGCTACATAAGCATGACCTGAGTGCAGCCTACTCGCCTCCAGGTGCTCCTCCTCTAGTTCACAGTCTCTACTCACATCATGGTCTCCCATGAATAAGATAAAAACTGGATCACACTCAGTACATAAAGTTCATCCGAAATGAGCTCATTCGCATTTCTTAACCCGACGATCATACTCGACATTTGTATCAAATGTTGCATCATTATATGGTCATCCCTTTTCTTATAAGTTATGAACTTATAAATTAGTATCCTTAGTTTAGAAGCTGAAAAGAGTACCATAATACTCTTTAGGGCTAGCCAATCGACATAACAATAGGATACTGCTCATAGATCGGGATCATGTCATCATTCATGTTATGAAAAAGATTGGCTTAACTTGGCTATCCTTTTTCTTCTATGCATGATAGACCTTCTTATCCCGTCTAGCCTGAGGTGCGGTATCCTCTCTGGGGCACACCATTTTGTATGTTAGAATCTCATACAGATCTTGCTATTCGAGAATAAACTAAATCTTCCGGTGTAAAATCTTACAATTGTTACTATTCAGTTTATTTTTCTTGCAAAAATTTAATACAACATTTTTCATTGCTATAAGAGAGACTTTAATAATTTATAGATATTGATTTTCACATTTTGTGTACTTTTCGAATTAACAAATCAAAAATAATTCAAGTATAGACCCCAAAGCGAACGTATAAGTCAACGGACACTATTTACCATAACCTGAAATCGTATCTTACCATCCGAATTTGAATTTAATATACCCAAAGCCACAAAAAAATCACAAATATAAATGTGAAACCCTAAAAAAATTAGAAAAAAAAAATCAATTTGGAACGACCTAACGTACCGTCGGAGGACACACATGCCGCCACGCGTCGGTGGCAGCGCCTCAAGCGCCTTCGCCCACCAGCTACGCACTGGCACATGCGCTAGATGCACAACAAGTATGTTACGCGCCTGCACGAGCGCGACCGGATCCAGACCCGAATCGCCTCAATCCTGTTGACACGCCTCATCGCACATGAAATTTATGCGCTAGCTTCCCTAAGCCTCACACTCCTCCCGTACACGTGCATGTCACGTGGCCATGGGTTGGGTCGACTCGGGTCTTCTTCGCTCGACGGGTCTGCAATCGGGTCCTCACGACCCGACTGCCAAAAAATACTTTTCTGACCACTTTTGATGCCATTTTTCGGTCAAAAATTATAATTTAACTTCCAAATTTATCCTAAACATGATTTATTAGAAGATTCAAACCCTAATCTTGGTAATTTGAAATTCCTCTTCACGGCCCTTCGCGGCCAGCGGAGGAAATCCATTTTCTGGCAGCCAAAATGCACAATTAATCACTCAAATTGATAGATCTGATTGTCAGGAACACATCTAGACTATTTGCATACATCAATTTGTCCTCTAACTCAATAGACCTAAGGTTTTGAGATCCGTATGGTTGAAAATTTCGACCGAAATTTTCATAGGTTTAGTGTGTTCAAAAAATTTAACAAAAATTATTTTCATAATCTTTTGGTCATAGATATTCTCATGGTATCCTCAAATTCATGAAACTCATCTGTGATTTGGATCCTAAATTTTATACCTTATACATTCAGGGTTCTAATACCAATATTAAATTTATTCACATATATTGAAAGCGTGGAAAATCACAAAAATTAAATAAATAGAATATTTTTATAAATATCTTGATACGTAGTTTTTCAAAAATCAATCGAATTACAAACTTTTTCGTACGGATCGTTCAATCAAGATGGTAATTACAAAACGAACCACTATCATAATGTCACGACATCTCAACCCAAAATTTAATGAATCCAATGATGAAAAAAATTTTCCTATTCAAAAATTTCTTAATTCCTAAATATTTTGTTACTCTAAACAAATTAATCTCTCACTTAAATTATCTTACTCAACCGTTTTTCTTATACATAACTCCCTCTTAAAATTATATTTCATGTAAATCATTATGTTGAGAGATCTTGGGAAATGACACGGGATAAGAGTTAACTACCCATTACTCATTATCACTTAATTATTATTTAAATAAATTTAAATTATTTACGTTTGGCAGAAGAACCGTCATATTTTACCAACAATTACAATGCTTCGCTTTGCAAATCCAAATCGGAAAAATCCTCTTCTTTTTCGGCTGGTAATTATTTTTTCTCCAGTTTCATTCTATACCCAGAAACACGATTAGAATCTCTAAAAATCTCCATCATACCCTAAAAGTCTCCTCTCTCTCTCCACCAACCCTGTTCAATTTTTTCTCCACCATACCCTAAAAGTCTCCTCTCTCTCTCTCTCTCTCTCTCTCTCTCTGATAATCTTCGATTGCTGAGATTGCAACACAATTAGAATCTCTCTCTCTCAAGGACATGCCCGCTTCAGAGAAGTTGAATCTCTTTGTGAGTAAGCTGAATCTTTATTTTGTTGTGTTTGATTTCACTAATCACAAGAAGTCCAAAGAGATCTAACCCTTTTCTCCCAAGAAGGGCCTCCCCAAGAAGAAGTCCAGAGAGATCTGCGAGATGGGTCTGGAGTTGAAGTAGATGATGACGTGGATGGTGGGGATTTGTAGAAGATCAAGATCCTACCCAGAAACACAAGAGCAGAATGTTAGCTTCGCAAGAGATGAATGCTATCTAAGTCTGTGAATGTATGGAGAAGATTTCTCCATCTTGAATTTCCCTGGTGTTGATGGAATATTGACAAATTACTTCATTTGGGACATTTACCAAATGCCTAATCTCTTTGATGGGTCTGTTTAAAACCCTTAAATTGAATTGGGTTGGTATCAAATTTTTTGATTGGCTGATTTCAAAATGTGGGTTGACGTTTGGGGAATTTTTTCTGCTGCTAGTTGGAGAGAGAGATTGAAATTTCTGATGTTTGAAAAGAAGAGAAAGAGAGAGGATGGAAAGAGAAAGAGCTGAATGGATTTTAAAAGATTAATTAAATAGTGATTGCAAAGGAGCATCGAACAGGTAGTAGTAATTAAGGAAGAGAGAGAAAGGGGGGAGGGGAGGGGAGGATGTGTGTGCGTTTTTTTTCTTTTTCAACGAGAAGATCTTTATGCGATGTGGTACTATCACGTCAACACTTTGGTTACATGGCAGTGCCACGTCGAGTGAATTGTTGTGGGGTGTTAATTTGGTATCATCACGTCATATCCACATATCTAACTCATTTGTTACGTCGGTTTTTAACAGACTGTCTATCTCTGTCACTAATGAAAGCATCGAATCAGTTACATTTTTTAAAGTTGGATAATTTTATTATAACATTTTAAAATTTTAAAATTTATGAATTAATTTGTGAATCGAAAGAAATGTCCAGGGGACTAGACAATTAATTTCCTATTAAGAGAGTGTTTTATGTTACCACTGTCCACAGATTTTAAATATAATTCATGCTTACCGGAGTATAATTTTTTTTCCTAGAGAAATTACTTTTTATGCCAAAATTTGTCGGCAAATGATAATTTTGAATTTATTTTTGATAATTTTTGACAATTTTTTTAATCCATAAGAATTTCTTATATTGTTTGAAAAAAATGTCATAAATAAAACAAATTCAAGGCAAAAATAAAATATTTAAAACTTAAAATGAGTTTCACACAAAATAGGGAGCTATTCAAAATTTCTTACATATATATATTTGTGGTTGGATGACAATCATTTTTAGATCAATCCAAAAAAGGACTTAGTAACGTGAGCTAATGTGATCAATCTTATCAAGTTGATCGGATTATGGGAGTGGGAGTAGCTCAGTCATACTCTTACCCAACCATACTTTAAACCCAAATGATCTTGCCTTTTACGAGGGGCATACCAAAATTCGACATAAATTCTACTTTAATAAAATATGATATATCTTGTAAATTAATATGTAAAAAAAAGGGTAAGTTATTTTTAATGATGTATCTTGTAAATTAAAAGTTTTAAATCTAACATCTGAATCTATAAAATTTAAACAAATTGATTAGTTGGTTTTTTAAAAGCATATAGCTCTTATGAAATGAAAACCAAAAAATAAAAATATTATGTGAACAATAAGCAAAATACTTGTCATCTCATTATATGAGTGGATTATTACGGCACCGTCTTTAATTGATTCATAAATTAATTGATCGGACTTTTACGGCACAATCTTTAATGTAACAGTTGAAATTTCAATATTAATTTATATTTGATCGACAAATACAAGCAAAGATTTCGTTCAGATGAAAAAGAAGGCACACTTTGTGTAAATTTTTTTTTTTTTTTTGTCAATAATGTTCTCAAAAAATGATCATATTATCTTAGCAATTAATTTTTATTAATTTATTAATTAAAATAATAAAATTGGTAAAAGAAAGAAAAATTGAAGCAAATTTTCAAAGAAGAAAATAGATATTTTAATATAAATAAAAAATAAAATAATAAACAAGAGAGAGAGAGGGGGCGGAATCATCCCAAAAAGATAATTTAGTGATCATAATTTTTTTTCTTAATCTAATAATTTTGGATTTAAATCATGATGTAATTAAAAAAAAAAAAAAAAAAAAAAGAGAGGGTTTGGTCCTTTCAATGAGAGGAGGGACAGAAAGAGTAGAAATCTACGAGATAAGAGACAACAAAAAAATTTGTAAAGTACGCACGTGATTGAAACTTCAAAGAGTAAACTTTTCTTTTTTGAAAATAAAAAATTTAGTAGAAAATTAATTTAATTTTTTTAAATTTTTGTAGAGGCAAAATTTCTTTTTAAAAAAATTTAAAAGGGTAAATAATAATTTTAAGGGTCTGATCTTCGCAACCAACTATATTACTACCGATATCAATCTAGCCATGTGTTGAAAATTTTGAAATATATTTAATGTTAAATGATAAGAAAAAGATCTATAAAAAACTGAGGGAATTAACGAAAGGGAGGAGAAACGACTAATTTAATGATTAATTTCAATTTTTTAATTTACAATATTTCTTTAAAAAGCTGACAGCCATTTAAGTATTTATGTTTGACAAAATAAAATAAAATAGAAAATATTCACACATTTTAATTATTAAATCTCTATACTTTTTTGTATCATTGTGAATGATTTCCTATTTTATATACAATTATGAGCCAGCGTTGCCAAGAAAGAAGCCAGGCTGTGACACTCGTAGGAATATGATTTAAAAAAATGGACCACAAAAATTATTTCTTAATGATAAGGTACAACCAACAATTGTTTCACACAGTCATAATTCTCATTTCGAAAGGAAGAACTCGCCATAAATATTATTGGACAAAGTGAAGCTTTTAGGTCATATGCAAACATATGTACTGTCGGTAGTAGTAGGAAAATAAATAAACTATACTCTAAACTCCGTAGTCAAACTATTCACATTAGTGTAAAATTGTTAACAAATTTATTTCTAATACTGAATATAGTTACTTAATGAACAAATGAAAACATATAATTTAGATTTATAAATTATAATTTATCTGATGCTATTTACTTTTTAAATTTTGAATTTAAGTCTTTTTTTATATATTAAAAAATCATATGATTTACAAATAGTCTATATAGAATAAAATAAGAATATATCGTTGATATAAAAATTTAAAAAAATTAAATTTCATTTTTCAGGGGAGATGAAACTTTTGATATATTAAGTTATCTTGGAATTTGAAATTTAAATTCCGGACAATTTAAAAAATGGTAATAGTGGCTTCCCCGGGGGAGGAGGACCCCAGCAGAGTACTATTCACAAGGCTCCAGGCACCAGAATACCCCTCACACCGGGTCCCGACTCCCAACTGTCTGTCACTTTTTCTCTCTCAACATTTTTTTTCCTTTTTTATTTCCTTTCCTTTGCCGATTTGTCCCCTGCCTTTATCAATTGTACACTATCCATCCCTCTCGGTAGATGAAGGTACAGGTGTTGGGGCTCTGAAATGTCTGATCCCTGAGATCCTCCTCAGGTGCTCTTGTCTATTCCCGTATTGCCTTTCCTCTCTTATGCTTTCATACTGTTTTTGCCTTCCCTGGATTCTTCCTCCCTCCCAGAATCTTCTCTATTTCGTTGGCAATGGTGGAGTTGTTTCTCTCTTTAATTTCACTGCTCAAATTGGGTTTGGTGGTTGTTTTGTTTCTGGGTTCTCGTGATTTTTGACGGGTCTTTGCCTTGTAAAAGTGATTGTGAGTGTGAATGTGAATTCACGTGAGGAATCTCTACTTTCGCAGAAGACGCTGTCCTGCACGAAGTTCTCTCTCCATCGTCTTTTTTTTAATTTTTATTTTCTGGGTTTATCAGATTCCCTTTATGAAAAGGCGATTTGGATTCAAACACTTATTTCTTGGAGTGATTGCTTCACCTGCAGGAATAATTGGTCAGTGGGATTCATTTCATTGTCACTTTTTTACAAAAGTAAATAGAAAAGGAAAAATCTTTTTGGGTTTTCTCAGTTTCTCTATAATGGAGTTTCTCAGTGGATGATTAATTTTCTTATTGTGTTGTATTAATTTTTTCTGAAGGTTTCTCTTATTTTTGTGTTTTGGGAAGATTGTATGGGGTTTCTTGATGTTTGTCTATTACAGGTTGTTGGGCTTCTTGGGATCGACAATGGAACTTGGGTTTGTTAATCCTATTTAATAGAGCATTGATGGTTGTGGATGATTTCTACCAATCTTTTTAAGGATGATATGATAGAGTTCATCTGTATTTGTTGGTAAATCTCAAATGGGCTTTTCCGGTTGTAAGCATTTGAGATTCAGTGGTTACCATTTGAAATCCTTAACATGCAAATGCGTAGTTTTGGCTGGCTTAGTTCTGCTGTTTAGAGCTTTGTTTTTTCCTAAATTCCCTGCCTTTGCTGGGTTTGATGCAAATGACTCTGTAGCAATTCAAAGTGACTCATCATCGTCCTTGTCATTCTCAAATGCTGAATCTCAAATCAGGGAAGATAAATTTGTGGAGGTTCCTCAAATTGTTTGGGGATTAAACAATCAGAAGATTGCTTTTGCAAGGGCTTGTTTAACAGCAAGAATGATGAACCGGACGCTTTTGATGCCTAATTTGAGTGCTTCTTTGTTCTACAAAGAAGTAGACCAATTGCAGCCTATTTCCTTTGATAAAGTCTTCCAATTTGACAAGTTTAACTTGCTTTGTAATGGATTTGTTAGATTGGGTCGATATTCTGATGTATTGAACCAGACAGATGTATTTGAGCTTCAGAAAGGCAGTGGAAGGAAGTGGACAGCTGAGAGAGATCTGGATCAACTGAAACAATCTAGCAAGTTTCCGGTTGATGGGTATGAGGTGATCAAAATAATTGGGAAAAATCCATTTCTTTGGCATGATCATTGGCCTGTGAAGGACTATGCCAAAGTCCTTGAGTGCATTATTCTAGTTGATAAAATAGCGAAAGAAGCAGATAGGGTTGTTTCCAAGATTAGAGATATAGGAAAGAAGGTCAACCCTAGAACTAATTTAGATAAAATCAGCAGTGTGAATTCAGAGAGCTTGGCATTGCAGCCTCAGCTACCATATGTTGCTGTCCACATGAGGATAGAAAAAGATTGGATGATTCACTGCAAGAAGGTGGAGCAGAGATCCAACAAAACCCAAATCTGTAGTAGTAAGCAGGAGATTTTAGAAAGAGTAGGAAACATTGTGGGCTTGAAAACTCCAACTGTCGTTTATCTTGCAGTTGCGGATACTTTGCTTGAAGACCACTCTATATTAAATGGTTGGAGAGAAGGGCTAATTCCATTTGCAAAGAAAAATTTAGGAGTTATGGGGATTTACAAGAAGCACCCTTATCTCATTCAATCTGCAATTGACTATGAAGTGTGCTTAAGGGCTGATGTGTTTGTTGGGAATAGCTTTTCTACATTTTCAAGTCTTATCGCCCTTGAGAGAACACATAAGATGATCAAATTGGGTGTTAAAGATTTTTGTGCCAGAGATGTAAGATGGCCATCTTATGCATACAATATTTTGGGGGAGTCAAAAGGTCCTCGGAGATGGGCAACAGATATGTATGCTTCAAGCCTTCAAGCTATAAGCTATGGTTCTGAGGATCTCTCATGTTAGAGCTTATGATTCTTCTGCTGGTACTGAAAAACTTGGTATAGCTTCACTCACTTTTTCTTTCAGGGTATAGATACGTGGTTGTTACAATGGTGAAAATGGGTACAGTTTTGAGGAACATTTTTTGTTTATAGAATACAGATAGTTGTCATTGAGAAAGTTATTATTATTATTATTATTATTTTATTTCAGTATTTCAGAAGTGAAAAGCTTTCTTGCCAATTGGAATTTTTCACTTTTATGGTCTTGTTCTTTCTTATTCTTTGATTTGTTAATTTTGGTTGGCGAGACCTTATGTATTCTTGCTTGTTTTCAATTCCATGTTTGGTTCAAGAAGTATAGAAAATTTAAATGATTTTCAAGTTCTATTATTGTACATTTTCTCCTGTATTGTCATTATTTCTTCTGTTTGAGTATGATGGAGAAATTGTGAGATTTGAAACCCTATCTTTTGAGTGAAAGCAATCAAGAAACAAGTTATTTATGTTTTCCATCTACTCTATCTCTCTCTCTCTCTCTCTCTCTCTCTCTCTCTCTCTGGAATTTAACCATGTTGGTTGATTACTGGCTATTATAAGGTATCAGGAGACAAGTTATACATGCTAACTATGCGAATCCTTAGGTACTTGTATCATGCTTCCATTAGAAAAACTTGAAAACTTTGGCTGGCTAAGCGGGTAGTGGTATTTGCAACCGGTCTCCTTTTTAATCAGTTCCTTGAATATGAAATTCAGCTGTCTTATGATAAATTCAGAGAAAGATTATCTACTTGCTTGGGACTTTGGTGTTTATGTTTAATGACACTTTGTTATGGCAGGAAAGAAGTTTTCCCCTCCCATCCCAGCCCCCTAAACCTCCCCAAAGTGATTTATAAGATTTAAAATTTCAATTTTGTTTGGAGAGAAGTGCCTTTTACTAGGTGGGTCGGAAGTTGTTTGCGCGGGGGATTCATCTTATTTGAACATACGAGTGTTTAATTTTTATCTGAAAACGGGAAGTTGGTTATATGTCAAGGGGAGCATTTCGATTGCACCAAGCACCATAAAAAAATGTACTTTTAGATGAGGAAGTAATTAAAGGAGAGATGCCCTTTTCCATTGCTACAAATAAGAATATTTCCAAAGTGGTTCACTTTACCCGGGCTTTTTATTTTTTTATTTTTTATTTTTTTCTTCTCGCTACCAATACCTAGATTTTATTCGACTAATTCTGTTCAAATATTATAGGCCCATTTTAGAGGTTGGTTTTTTTAAATTATTTTTCATCATTTTCAGAACTTGAATTTAAAATTTCTAATTAAATGGGTAGAGTGTTCGTTTACTCAATCCAAATGAATTTGATCACTTTTCCCCCGTTGATCATCGTAGAAGGTTTCTTAGGTAATGCCACTATAGTGCCACAGATTCTTTTATTAAACCTTTTTTTTTTTACCCCACTATTTTATTTTGGAAATGAATTCACAGATACGAGAGAAAAAGGCCGGTGGATTGGGACCACTACACCTTTTCTAATGAATTCAAATTTCTTTTCATTCACATGCGCCTCAACTCAAGGTACCGGTCTTTTACATTATTTAACGACACCCTATTTGTGGTTCTCTCTCTCTCTCTCTCTCTCTCTCTCTCTCTCTCTCTGTAGAATCCTAGGAACAGAGCAGGTAGTTCACTAGAATTTACGTATAGGATGAATTAATTAAGTTTGCTTGATAGTTAATTTTGTTCTCTTATCGAACGAAACAACGGAAAATTGACTGTCCATAAAAACATTTATGTGTAAGAGGTGTTGGAGGTGGATTTTTTCCATAGATACTTGCCCAGCCTGTTTGAGTAGGAGTCTCGCGATCTAAAGCTATGAAACCTGTAAATACCACTAGAGGGTGTTTTGGTGGGGAAATTCCAATGCTCAAGTAAAAAAGAATGGTTTTAGAATATGGAAAATAGACTAAGAAGAATGGTGTCTCAACTCTGTGTTGTCAGTGTGTTTGATGTGTAGGGTTCAAGAGAACCTACGTATGTGGCGGCTGATATTGTACTTATATATCTGTTGTCGTTGGTAATAGAGGTGTTACAACACTAGTTTTCTTATGAAAAAATTGTTGAGAATTTCTGAGATTGCAGAGATTATAGTCAAAGGTCTCTTTGAGATGCACTATCTCGTTGATTATGGAAAGTCCCAATAGTTATGGGAGTTACATGCCTTATCAATAGTGCTTGTTGAGCATGTTTCCTTGTCCCGTGGGACTGCTCCGAGAATAAGGAAGATTTTCATTCACATAAGAAAAGTTTAAATTGATTTATTTCCTTCATAAATTATCTCAAGTCATGCTTATCACATTGATTGAACAAATTATCGTTGTGAGATGCATTCACCGAGGAGCTTGAGTACCAAAAACTAGGATCACTGAGGTGCTATGGGTGCATTTGGTTTGATGGACCCAATAGTAAGGTTCTGATCTCTTTGGTAATAGACTTTGGGCCCTATACCATCATTCACCGCCACTCCTAAGGTTAAGTCGAAGAGATAATGTTAAGGGTAAAGATGATACTTTCAAAACTTTTTCTTGAGAAGGTACATCAAGTTTATTGGAGGAGTGGAAAGCTTGTAAGAGTTAAGTTGTGGTACATTAAGCGTAGGTGCCATCATGAGGCGGAAAAGATGGGGAGTAAATCATTACTATGGGAGTTGGACAGTCGATCTCTTATTTAATGAGAACGTGACCGTTTCATTTTTGGAGAGTGTTGCTTCATTTGTTGGGCCTGTTATTAAGGCACTGGCTATACATGGTGGTAGCTTGTGATGTGAATTTGTAGGGCAATGGTCTAGCCTATGAGTTAGTAAGCAAACGAAAGAGTGAAGTTTATGAGATTTTAGATATAACAACACAACATTTGGCGATCCAAACCCATGTTGGTTTTTAGTAGTTGTGTAAGCCAAAGATAAAGGATTTTGTATGGTGGTTCTTTTGTGCTATCCGGATGCTGTCGATATGAGATTCCATCAATGATGGGGGACTGTCAATATGAGATCCCATCACAGCATTTGGTGATCCAAGTCCACAATGATTGGTTTTCGGAGTTCCTAGAGATGCCTCGCATCTTATCGGATTCTAGTCTCCTTTTTATATTCTAAATTGGAGGATTGTGGGATCCCTCTCTTGTGAGATCTGACAGAGACGGCTAGGCTCAGCATAGAGTGGACGGTTGGCAATTGTCACTACCTCTGTATCTAAGGGTGAAGAGAATGGTGGAACTAGATTCGAGATCGGCATCTCCTAGTAGGTGTAAAGGGGATGGGAGAAATTGATGTTGAGAAGAGAGTTTCAGCGTCTCCTCTTTCTTCATCTTTTGTTCTTCCTAACCATTGTATATGTAGGAACTTAGGTTTCTGGATGTTATTATAAGTTCTAAATTGTCATGTAAAGATGTTACTGAAAAATGGATGTGAATAGTGTGTACCTGATGATTTTCTTGTGTGCTTTTGTTGATGTGCTTGTTATCTGTTCTTTTTCTTCCTCTTGGATTCCTTTGCTTTTATGTCATTTGTGGTCCATTGATGAGTGAGTAGAAATATCTTTTTGCAATTACATAATAGATGGATAAGAGATATGGAGTCGTAGGTAGAGATTGCGCTAGGAGAGTTTGTTAGCATGGCATCGAGAGTGTCTATAACACTTTAGTGTACACGGTATGGGCATTGCACCTCGGAAGCATTTAGCGTACCAGGCATTGTTTAGGGTTTAGAATTTAGCGTTGCGCTGAGGGCTCTTGCATGCGTTGTGTTGAGGGTTCTTGCAAGCATTGTGCCTTAAAAATGTATCGTGTATTAGGAGTTGCACCGAGGGTACTCGGAGGCATTGACCCTTGAAAATGTATAACGTACTAGGCATTGTGTCGAGAGTACTTGGAGGCGTTATGTCTTGAAAGTGTATACTAAGCATTGCATTAAGGGTACTCTAAGGTATTGCGCCTTGAAAATGTATAGCATACCAAGTGTTGCGCTGAGGGTACAAGAAGGTGTTGCATCTTGAAAATGTATAGCATACCACGTAAGGTGCCATGGGGTGGGTGTTTTACGTTAGGTCCTGCTAGCTCAGCGGTGGGAGGATGGCGGTTTGTCTGACTGAAAAGTGCATGTTCATTGTGCTGAAAACATTTCATGAACATTGATGAATCGTAAAGTGATAGGTGTTCAAGATAAGAGGGTTGTGAAACTTATTGATAATAAATATGCAAAATTTTGGAGTTCCATGTGCTTGGTATGGCCGAACTGTCCAAATGATTGAGTGAGTAAGTTCCAGGTCGAAACACTACACGTACCCGGTATGGGCCCTCTTAGTTGGGTGCTAGTTTGCCCTCGAGCTGTGGTTGTTTTATTGCTTCTACTCTTCAAAGTACTAGATCTTCGGGTCTGAATGTTTTAGCCTTGACCCTCTTGCTGTAGTACCGAACCATTTGTTGTTGGTAGGCCGCCATTTGAGGAGATGCAGTGTCTCTTAATTCTGATAGGAAGTCCAGTTGTTCTCACAGGGTAGACTCATTT
Organism: Dillenia suffruticosa; assembly: GCA_033439265.1. NCBI lineage: Eukaryota > Viridiplantae > Streptophyta > Magnoliopsida > Dilleniales > Dilleniaceae > Dillenia > Dillenia suffruticosa. The sequence continues at coordinate 167,953 of JAVTVX010000031.1, forward strand.
AGCTCCATTTGGTACTATTCTACTTGCAGGGAGAGAATTCATATTTCAACCTGTAGTACTACTTTCAACCCATATGTCAAGCTAGATGGCGTTTCCCTAGTAGCCCTTCTCGGTGTAGTACGGTATGTCTGGAGAATTCCAAAAAGTTTGTCTACCTAGCGACCTTTCATTTCGTCTAGCATGGTCTTAAACCCTTGTAGAATCATTCAGTTTTTTACCTCGGTGAGGCCGTTGGATTGGTGATAGGCGACTGATGTCAACTAATGTTGTATCTTTGGCTTATCGTAGAATTCCCTGAACTCTTTGTTATCGAATTGTTTTATATTATTAGTGATCAAAGAGTGAGGTAACCCGAACCTCGTAATTATCGACGACCATATGAACTTCTGTATCTTTTTTGTTGTGATTTAGGCCAATGGCTCCGCTTTTGTCTACTTGGGGAAGCAATCAATGGCGATGATGGGGAATTTTCGCTATCCCATGGTGTGAGGGAACGAACCTACTATATTTATCCTCTCATTGCGCAAATGGCTAGGGATTGGTAATCGGGCAAAGTTTGGAAGAAGGTTGATGGGGGATTGAGGAGAAGCGTCGGCATTTGCGTATTTCTTGATGAATGTGTTGGCATCGAATTTCATGGTAGGCCAAAAGTATCCCTATCTTAAAGCCTTGTTTGCAAGGTTCTGTGGTCCCAAATGATTGCCACAGATCCACTCATGTATCTTTCGGAGGATGTAATCTCCCTCTTTGGGAGTCAGATACTTAAGTTATGGGTGAGTGAAGAATTTCTTATAGAGAGCCCCATTGATAATGATGTATTGAGCGGCGTGTCATTTAATCTCAGCGGCTTCTGTGGGTGTCTTTGGTAGTTAGCCATTGTCTAAGTAGGTCTGTATTAAATCTTTCTAGCTTGGTGATTTGTGTGTTGACAGAATTAGTTTTGCCTCGTCGATGCTAGGGTAGGGAAGGCTCTCAACATATACAGTTCTGGTCGTAGTTTTTGAATCCGAGCTAGCTAGCTTAGATAACATGTTAGCTCTGGTGTTTTTCGATCTCTGGATTTGTTGTATGTCAACCTTATGAAATCCCTATATCATTTTGCTAGATAATTCGCCATTACTGGTTCCCGTGTTCCTAGGTGCCTTCGATTTGTTTAACCACAAGTTGGCTATCCGTAAATACCCTTATTTCTCGAGCTCCCTATGATGCCATTACTCGTAGCCCTGTCAAGAGCACCTTGTATTCGGCCTGATTGTTAGTGGCTTTGAAGTCAAAGTGGAGAGAGTATTCAGCTTTAAAGTCATTAGGATCCATGAGGATGAGTCTAGCTTCACTTCCTAACGAATTGGAGGACCCATCTACATGTAGTGCCCAAGGTGGTAGCATACACTCCAGAATGAAATTGGTAAGGGCTTGACCTTTGATGGTGGGTCTGGGTTGATAGTTGATATCGAATTCACAGAGGTCAATGCTCTATTTGATCTATCGACCCAAGGTATCCCCTTTTTGCAGGACTTGTTTTAACGGTTGGTCAGTCAATACCCCAATTGTGTGTGCTTAAAAGTATAGGCAGAGGCGATGAGCTGCTATGACGAGAGCAAAGGTTGCCATTTCAATAGGCTTATAGTTTACTTCTACCTCTTGGAGGACACAACTGACATAATATACCAGATTTTGTATGTTGGCATCTTGCCTTACTAGCACAGAACAAAGGGCATGGCCAGAGATAAAGAGATAGAGATAAAGTTTCTCACCGGGGGGTAGGTCGAGAGAGCAGTGGCAATGATGAAATCATTTAAGCTTATCAAAGGCAACTTGATATTTGGCTGTCCACACGAATTTTTGAGATCTTTTCAGGGTGATGAAGAAAGGTTTGTATTTTTCCCCGACTTTAAACATGAATCGGTTTAAGGTAGCAATCCACCCCGTAAGGTGTTGCATTTCTTTTAATATTCTAGGTGGTGTCACGTCCATGATGGCTCGGATCTTTTTAGGATTTGATTTGATTCCCTAGTTTGTGATTAAAAAGCCGAGGAACTTACCTGACGTAATCTCAAAAGTACACTTTGCCATATTGAGTTTCATGTTGTAACACTCCAATATTCTAAAAGTTTCCTCTAGGTCTACCGCATGACCTTCTGGGCTGGTACTCTTAATGAACATGTCGTCCATATAAGCTTCCAAATTCCTGCTGATCTATTCATTGAAGACTTTATTGACCAATCTTTGGAAGGTGGCTCCTGCATTTTTTAAGTCGAAGGGCATGACTTTGTAACAATAAGTGGCAAGTAATAAAACTCATTTTTTCCTCATCCTCGGGGGCCATGCAAATTTGCTTATAACCAAAATAGGCATCCATGAAACTTAAAAGATGATGGCCTGAGGAGTTGTCCACGAGTTTATCAATATTAGAGAGCGGATAACCGTCCTTTGGGCATACTTTGTTGAGATCTGTAAAGTTGATGTACATCATTTATTTGTTGTTGGCATTTTTTACCATGATTACGTTGGCTAACTATTCTGGGTATTCACTTCTCTAATGAAGCTTGCCGTCTAAAACTTTTGTACTTCCTCTTGGATCGCTCATTGGCGTTGCAGTGCGAATATCCTCTTCTTTTGCTTTATAAGCTTATGGCCTCGTGCAAACATGGTGGGAGATGGGCTCCAATCTGAACGGTTTGCACAAGATTCTCAGTAATTTGGATCTCCTTTACCTCAGTGACGGGATGGGGATTGTTCATCGGCGTGAGATCATCCCATAAATCAGCTATTTCTATCGAGAGATTTTCTTTGTTTTTCCCAGATGGAGGTAGTTTACAGCAGTCAAGGATTGTAATACCCTGTGTCGCTCGAAATCTAACTTTCATGTTCTTAGTGCTTGGCAAGGCCTCCAGGTTGTTTAAACTGGGACGATCGAGGATGACATTATAAGTAGAAGGGGATTTTATGATACTGAATGTGACCACAGCGATGGCGTGATTTGGAGAAGTCACCAAGTTTATAGGGAGTGTTATGGTGCTTTCTGGGTGTAACGACTCACCGAAGAGTCCTCTTATTGGAACTGTCTAGGGTTGTAAGTCTGTAGGGATGAAACCCATGTGTTGAAAAACATCCCAGTAAAGGAGGTCACAACCTGTACCTTAGTCGATGAGGATTCTCCTAACCATGTATGAACCTATCTCCGTTGTAATAACAAGAGGATCATGACGATTTAGCGGAACCCCGATTAAGTCATCATCATCAAAACCGATAGGTGGTCTTTTCCTTTTTTCGACATAATTACAACGGTGAGGGAGAGCAGGGTTAGGAGTGAGTTTCTTCCTAACCTATTCCTACAGATGGTGCCAATTTATTGGAGGTGGGTTTTCTTTACAGATACCTATCTTGCCTGTTTGAGTAGAAGTCCTAAACTGAGAGGCAATCTGAAGCTATGAAACCTACAAATACCGCTAAAGAGTGCTTCGACGGGGGAAAATCGAAGACTCAAGTCAAAAAGAGCGATTTTAGAATATGGAAAACAGACTAAGAAGAATGGTATCTTGGCTTTGGGTGGCGGCCGATGTTATAATTATATATCTATGGTCCTTGGTGATGGAGGTGTTAAAACCCTAATTTTTTTGTGGAGAGATTATTGAGAATGTTTGATATTGTAGGGATTATAGTCAAAGGTCTCTTTAAGATATGTTCTCTCGTTGATTAGAGAAAGTTCCAATAGTTGTGAGAGTTTCATGCCTTATCAAGAGTACTTGCTATGGCATGTTATAGATTTATTTTCTTTATGGATTATCTCAAGTCATGCTTATCACGTTGATTAAAGAATTATCATTGTAAGACGCATCCACCAACAAGCCTGAGTATCGAAGACTAAGATGATCGAGAAGCTATGGGTACATTCGGTTTAATGGACCCAATAGTAAGGTTCTGATCTCTTTGGTAATGGGTCTTGGGCCTTGTATCATCAAGAGGTAAAAGGAAAATTGAAAATCGTAGAAAACATGAGAAAGTTAACAAAAATAGGACCTAAGAGAAAGAAACACTAAGAAGCTTAAGTTTCAACAAGGTGGCTTAGACTAGAAGCCATTGGTTCAGGGTCCTTCATCAATCCTTACTCAGAGCTGGAAGAAGATTTGGAAGAGGAGGAAAAGATTCTGAGGACTCTCCCTAGCCTGTGGTTTGAATCTTTACAAGCTTCAAGAGCCATCTTCGTCTATCCTCAAAGTACTTGATTACGAAGGTAGTAGGAAAGAATATTGGTTAAAATCTATTAAGACCATGTTCATATTCCTGTGGAGGATAAATGAAGGAACAAAGATTATGTTATATATATATATATATATATATATATAAACTATCGGTATCTGATAATCATGTTATATTTAACTAAATCTTATTCGAGTCGAGTTTGGCCAAGAGACAAATTTTTTCTAACACCTATTTTCATTATATAAAAGATTCGAATATGAGATTTTACTTATAGGATATCAGTATCTAGTATCTGATTACTAAATCAATTGGACATAAATAGACATGATGTTCTATTAGAAAACTGAAGGATAAATAAGAGATGATCCTTATATTAAGTGGTGGGCCATGGATTGTTGCAGGACAACATTTTTGGGTCATTAGGCTTTTGTCATCTATGGCTACTTATAATCAGATGCCAATTTGGATAAGGCATTAAGGCTGCCAGAACTACCTACCGAGTACTTCGATGTACAAGTTCTAGAATCTCTAGGGTAGTAGTTAGGCAAAGTAACGAAGGTCGACAGTATCACATGCATGGCTACTTGAGCAAAGCACACTATAGATTCTTTCCCCAGTAAAACTACAAACACAAACAAGGACTAAGCTCCAACTTCTAGGCAAAAGCTAAAGTGGAGCCTGTAAAGGGGGAGGGTGCTGAGGTGCATTATTATTATTATTATTATTATTATTATTATTATTATTTTGTTACGATGAAATTTGAACTCTAAATCTAGAGTTGGGGTTGGAGGAGGGCAATGTGACTCTTAAACCGTCCCTGGGAGACTGAGGTGCATTATTTCTTACAAAACATTAGACATGTATTCATTTGACTACATGAATAATTGTTAGGACTCAGTGTTCATCATTCTTTTTTATTTTTATATTGAACCAATCAGTATCTAAAATTATATTATAACAAATTTGATCTTGATCTACCTTGGGTCCTTTTTAGGGAAGAACTCTTCCAACAAAATTTTTTCTATTTTCAAGATTCGAATTTAAGTATTGATTAAGGGATTTAACACTTTTCCCACTAGACTAATTGTTCGTCAGTTCATCCTTTGTTTTCTAGGGATAAAGTTCATGTGTCTTGGTCTTGTTGTGTTGGGCTGTTTTTATGGTTGCCCCGGCTTGAGTGAGTTACAGAGTTGGGTCTTCCATGATCGGGTTCTTTTATGTTTAGTTTGGTGCCGTGTGGATGGCAATTGGATGGGGTGAGGTGAGAGCCGTTCTCTTTATATTCATGCCCCTTCGTGGGCTTGATTTTCCCCCGCCCTTCCGTGCCACTTCCCGCGATAACCACGTACTCAAATTGTTTAAAATAAAAAAAAATTTAAAGATAGAAAATTCAAAATGCAAATTCATCCAAAGTTCAACATTTATTTAAATCAACATAATAAATTTAAAAATCACCTAACTATCAACAAATTAGCTCTCCAAATCATACCTTTAAAATACTTCCCATTTTAAACCAAATTAAAATCATGAGTGTACTTTTTAAAATAATACTAAGTATACTTACACCCATGGATTTTTACGGTACTCACCTCTGTAGGTTAATTTTTTTCTTTTGTTTTTTTTTGGGTGAAAAGAGAGTAGAAACCCAAAGGCCCAAAAAAAAAACTGGACTAATACCTTTCTCGGCCTTTTGGCTAAGATCAAGAAAAAAAACTGAACTAGGAGGGGACGGCCAAAGGCCCAAAAATCTTAGTTCTAACCGAGGGAGTGCCTAGCTCATCATGCAACAACAAAGCTTTATGCAGTCTAGTGAGGACCTGAAGACATGCATCCTTGGATCCTGGGAGTGCCCAAGGTTAGCAAGGAGATTTGTGCACTTGTTTCCTTCTCTGCTGATATGAGCCACCTCCCAAATGCCTACCTTCTACATGAGCATTCTACATTCATCAATGATGGCTTGCATAGAGTGAGAAGCCTGAGCGCCTTTGTTCAGGAGAGTGGGAGTTTGAGAAACAATTTCCAATGATAACTTTATGGAAATTGCGCTTCATAGAAAGGTTCAACCCTTCCCTAATACCCTAAAGCTCCACTTTAAAGCTATTTGTGATTCCTATATTTATAGTGAATCCCCGGATCCATTTATCTGCACTATTTCTGAAGAGTCCTCTTGTACCAGCTGGTCCTGGGTTGGATTAGGAAGACCCATCATGTTGAGCTTTAAGAAACCTTGGTCACGGGAATTCCATTTAACCCAAGAGACAGAAAGCTAGACCCTTGTGATGTTCCTAATGGTTGTAGTGGAGTTATATTTAGAAAATTTCCAAATTTCTTAGCTAGGCAAGTTGTGAGGTTAGGATCAGTTGTGAGGTTAGGATCAATAGTTGTTTTTTTTTTGAAAACATGCTTGCATATATTCTTTCAAATGAACCAGATTGTTGCAGAGAACATGATGCTCCAGGTGCAATTGTGGACAATGCTATAATCAAGACAGTTCTTAGCTAACCAACTCTATCACATACCTCAAACTAGTTGTATATAGCAAAGAGAAATAACTTATTGTTAATAGTAGAATAATGATACTACTCAAACAAATGAGTTGTTACGAAATCGGATGTTTGGAATGTTGAAAACCTAGGTTTGACCAATTCCATAGAGACTAAATACCCAAAAAACTAGATATATGAATCATCTGGAAAATAAGCAAGAAAAATGTCAATAATTTTTTCTCATGATTGAATTAGGTTAAAACCTATTTTTTTAGAATTTTTCTAAATTGTTAACCTTCCACACAATATCTATCCAAATTAGACGTTGTGAATTTTGTTTTTTAAAAAGAGAGTTGACTTTTAATTCTTAAAAATTATATTTTGAAATAATTTTTATTAAATTTAAATGAGGGTATTTTCTTATTTATATGTAATTTTTAAGTAAATGGATGAAAATAAGTTACAAGTGCTGGATACCAAAAAACTCTGTAACATGGATGAAAGTACTTTGAACCTAAAGACCCAACTTGCGGCCAATGGATGTTCCACCGCCTTATCATCACTCCACTACCTTACACATGTGCACATGCGTGTTATCCTCACCTCCTCACATGACATGTGTCAATGCCATTGCCAAGTGTCTTCACCTCGTGTGCTAATCCGCTGACTCATCAATCCCCCCAATGCCTATAAATACCTCTACCCTTGTTCCAAACCAACTCGGCTAAGGAAAGAAAAGAGAAAGAACGGAAGGGAGAGAAAGAAAGAGAAAGAGAGGAAAAAGTAGAAGTGATGCTTAGAGAAAACGAGTAAAGGAGAGAAGGTAAATTAATTGAGCAAATTTCTTAGTTAAGACAACTCTTTGAGGTGAGTATTCACTGTATTCATATATTTTTTTATACATAACTACCATGATTTACAAGTATTATACATTCCATTAATGTATGTGTTGGTGCATATTATGCAATCACGTATTTTATTACACTAATGCAAATAATTATCTTGAATTACTAGTATTATATGTATTTCATCAGTGCATGTGTTTGTTATGCCAGTTGTGTACTTTATCACACCAGTAATAGTGATAGCCAGTATTGTGTTGAGATCGCAACGAGTTTTGTCGAATGTCGCAACACATACCGGTAACAGCCTATTACTTGGATAGGAGGATTTCCATATAATGACATGGAGAGTGATAGGTTTTTCTGAAACTGATCTCTTAATTAGAGTAATAAGATTGCACTCTGTGATCGTAATGGTCGCATAAAGTGGAACCGGGTTATGCCCAGAAATCAGTGCTTTATCCTTGGAATATGTTATTGTTATTACCATTTCATGCATGCTGCTACTGAATATTTATTGCAATCTTACTTAGAAAACTTTTTCATACATGCACACACGCGGATCTCACTGAGTTATCAAATTTACACAAAAATATTAACAAACCTTGCAAGAACCCAAGATAAAGAAGTATAGAATATCTAGCATATGGAGTGGTACCCTTTGTCATAATAAGTCCATTTCAGGTAAAATTGGAGTCCTAAAAGTTGTAATCATTCCACTGCCTTGTTATGTACACATCAATATGGCTAATTATATGAATAAAAGTTCTGGTCTTTTTTTTTTCATGTCTTGAGTTATCCAAGTGAGTGAGTTCTGGCGAGAGCCAGGTAGTGCATTGCCAATAAAATCTTGCTCGGGAGTGGGGTTAAACGTGACAAACTCTTGGTAGAATTCATAAGGAAGAAGGGAGAGGAGGTCAAGCCCAAAAAAATGGTCTTCTATACTTCACCAGCCCACTTGCAATCTCTAAGGGTGTGGAGATTTGTTTCTTCCTAACTTGCGTAGATAGGACAACTACGATCTTTAGTAATTCTCCTTCTCTTTCTTTCACTATTTTGTGAGAAGTCTTCCCTGATTGGCAACCTAAAAAAAAGAGCTTAACTCTTTCTGGGCAAATCAAATTCTGAATCCATTTCCAATCCTTCTGGACATGGGGGTAACTTTTCAGCATGCCATAGGCTGAGGCAACTAAGAAAGTCACATCAGGAGAAGGACCCAATCAAAAAGAATCTTAGACTTGGCTTCCTTGGGGGACTATGATGGCTCTGATTTTGTTCACTTTGTTGTCAGTGAGTCTATCGGCCAACTTTTGTCAGCATTGAGGAAGTGACAAACTTTGGTGTTTGCACAGAGGTCTTCTTACTAGCTCAAGCTGTGATTCAAGAGCTCGTCTCTTCCTACCTAATGGTCTTTCCAAAAATTGATGTTTTGCCCATCTCCAACCCTCCAAAGAATGCCTCTTCTTATGCATTCTTTACTTTTTTAGAATACTTCTCCAAATATGGGAACAACCTTGCTTCTTTTTATGATCAAGAAAACCCTCTCCCTTGGGATGCTTACTTCTAAGAATTTGACACCATAAGGTTTGGTCTTCATTGAAAATTTTCAAGCAAGCCTAGTGAGGAGGGCCAAATTGTTGTTTCTAGCTATCCCGATTCCTAATCCCCTACCAAATTTCTTTCTACAAACAATCTGCCAATTAATGGGGTGGAATTTGGTTGAGCCATCCTTTCTTCCCCAGATGAAATCTCTATTGATCTTGTTTGCATGGTGTAGAGGGAGATAGCTGTGTTGACTGATTTTATAAGGGTGAACCTATAGTGCTTAGCAAGTTCAACTTCCAGGTTGTTAGATTAGTTCAGATTCTTTCCTCCAAGTATTTGTTTGTATTTCTCCTAATTTTCATATGAATTATGGGGACTCCTAGGTATTTCTCTAGATTTTTAGTGAGGTAAAACTTACTTGATGCAACAATGAAGGTCTTAAGACTCCAAGGAACTTTAGGGGAGATCCAAAGCTTTGATTTTCTTGGATTTATTCTTAAGCAACTCTCTACTAAGGACTCTTTTAGATACTCCATAATGTAGCTTAAGTTTAGGTGATCAATTTCAGCAAAGAACAGGTGAGCAATAGGGGGTGATTCATTGATGGTTTGATGGGATTCCATCTGCCTTTCTTAATTCTGTCCTGGATCATAAAGGATAGTTACTCCATGACAAGGATAAAGAGGTAAGGGGAAAGAGGATTCCCTTGCCTTAATCCTTGGCCAGTTTTTATGTAGGGGAGGGTCTCACCATTTCAAAGGATAGACAACTCACAACTAGAGACAATGTGCATGACATGCTTTACAAGATGTAGGGGTAGATTTAGGTTAAAGAGTACTTGCCCTCGGTAACTCCAATTGACCATATTGAAAGTCTTTTGGAGGTTTATTTTCATCACCATGTAGGGTCTTTTGCTTTCGGAAGTGCAGATTATGTGAATTAGCTCTTGAGTGATGATAACACTGTTGAGAGTTCCGCTCCCACAGAGGAAATGGGGCCAATAGGCTTGTTGAGGAGGGGTCTCGGCCTCTCTACTATAACCTTAGAAAGGATTTTATAGGTGGTATTGAGGAGGCTTATAGGCTTGAAATCCGCTACAGTTTCCGGCATGGGGATCTTAGGAATCAACACAATGTGAGTCTTGGCATGATTAAGGGGAAATAACCATCCTTAATGGCGTTTTTTATGAAAGCACAGGTGGTTTTCTTCATAGTATGCCAACAATGTTGTTAAAAAATGGGTTGCATCCCATCTAGACTAGGGCACTTAAGACCCTTTATGGCAAAAACTGCATGCTTTATTTATTCTTGAATCACTTCCTTCAAGAGCTTGGATTGGTCTTCAACTAAAAGCTTGTTCTGGTATTTCATGTATCTTGAGTTGGGATTGTCCACCTATTGGCTTGCAAAGAGGGTGGAGAAGTAATTGGTGACATGATTTTCCACCCTATTGGAATTCCTCTTGATTTTGGTTGTTGCGTGATAGAACCTTGTAGTTTTATCCCCTGAACAAAACCTAGCTAGTCTTGATTTTTTATGCCAAAGGACTTCTTCTTGAGCTAAAGTTTGCTCCAAGTTCTATAAGAAGATTGAGTGACCAGAGTTGTAGGCTTTTTGGATCCTATTTAGTCTGGCCTCAATATTTCTTTTTCTTCAAAAGATGTTGCTAAAGACTTCTCTATTCCAAAGCTTGAGCTTTTCTATAGTATGAGCTGTAGCCTGGAGAAGAGAATTGGAAGAGGTCTACCAAGCATTGTTGAAAGCTTTTCTAAAGTTTGGATGATGATGGCATGCTGCCTCGAACCTAAATGGCCTTCTGCCTTTCTTAAGGGGTTGAGTTGCTTTAATTTTTAGCAAGATAGGGTTGTGATCTCCATGAATATGAGATGGGATGATTAATTCCAGCTCAAGGAATGCTATTCTAGCTTCATGGTTAACAAGAACTCTGTCTAATCTTTTCTGCAAAATAATTGTTCTATTCCTCCTATGCCAGGTGCATTTTGGACTTGCAGCTCTAGGGTTAGAGAGGATACAATTTTCACACCCATTTTTGAAATTTTGCATCTATATATTAGCCTTACAGCTTTGTTATTTGTTTCATTAGAGCTAGCTATGTCATTTAGGTCCCCCATAACAAACCATGGCAGTGAACACTTCTTGCAAAACTAACCATATCATTCCAGAAGGTGTTTTTCATTCTGCTACGTGGCTGAACATAGGCCAAAGAGAGGAGCCAGTGTTTGTTGCCTTCCTTAATCTTCGGTTACACCACTTGGTCAACCCAATGAATGATGGATAAGTTTATCTTGTTAGAGTTCCAGCAAAGCCACATACCACCCTTAAGGCCAAGGTTTGGACAATATGGTCTCTGTCCGTACCTAGAGATTTAAGGAAATCTAGAACTTCATTATTTTTTGCTTTGGTTTCAAGAAGGTAGAGTACCTCCGGCTGGTGCTGCTTCCAAATCTCCTTGCAAGATCTTTTGAATTTGCTAGTTCCTATCCCACAACAATTCCAAACAATAACTGATTTATTCATTCCAAGGATGGAGCGGGCAGAGAGATTAAGGGAAGTGTAACACCGAAATAATATGAATTTTTTTTTGGTGATATTAATAAAGATCCCAAGAATGCTTCTATAGAGTTTTCATATATATTATGGTGATAAAATAAAGTAAATCAAATTTGGAAAGAGAGAATGAAATTTTAAATGTTGTAAAACCCAGGTTTGATCTTGCACGAGACTAAGTATTCAAAATATTTAAGTACATAAAATATTTAGAAAATAGGAAACAAAAGTCCCAGTAATTGTTTCTCGTAATTGAATTAGGTTGACAAATAGAGACTAACTTAACTAAAATGTTATGTTAAGATTTAACCATGCACTGAAAATCAGAAATTTATTCTTCATAGGGAGAGTTGACATTTTATTTTTAAGGAATTTGACTTTGAAAATATTTTTATTGAATTCGAATATGGGGTGCTTATTTATTTATTTATTTGTAATTTTTAAGTAAATGGAAACTAAAATAACGTAAAGACATTTACTTTAAGGGAAATGACTGCAATGTTAAATTTGGGTCAAAATGACTAAATGACCAATGAGAACTTTAAGGGATCTATTAGAACTAAGGGATAAATTTGTAAATGGACCCATTAATATAAATAAGGTGTCAAAGGAGCCTAAACCCTAACTCCTCATTCCCTCACACACACACACACTCTCTCTCTCTCTCCCTCACCCTCTTGACCTCTCTCCCGCCACTTTCTCTCTTAAGAATCTTCAAACAGCATCAAACCCAAAAACCTAACATCTTTAAACCCTAAACCAACCTTTGGGAACAAGGATTTTGTCAGAGGAAAGCTAGGGTTTGAAATGGTTCGATTTGGAACAAAACTGGTGGTTCAAATCTAAGATAATCCTCTCTCAACTAGATTTAAGTCATTTTTACATAAATTTGAGGTTTTGTGTAGAGATTTGAATGGTTAAGGTGAGAGTTTGTAGAGAGAGAAATCTATAATTTGTAAATGATTGAGATTTGGATAAATTGAAATTAGAAATCATTTATAAATATAAATATGGTGAATTTGAAGAGGTTAAAACTTAGTTTGGTTGATGTTGAAAATTTAGGGCTTATGCTAAATTGGAAAAAATTAATGAACCCTAGTTCTATGAATGTTTAAATGATTAAAGTGTGTTTAATGCCTTGGGTTAAGGCATTTGGAATCTAATTCATAGTTCAACCTTGCATTGGAAGTTAATTGGGAGTGATTACCCTCCCATGAGATGAGTGGAAGGACCTTTGTGTTTGAATGAGAAATATTTTACTCAAATGTTTTGATAATTAATTTACAAATGTGTTTATATATGTTTTGTGAATTGTGGATTATCCACGGTATAATTTATATATTACCATGACTTGATTTATCTTCTTCATGAAATTTGTGCTATGGTTGGTTTGTTATATAAATATGAATAAATGAAATTATGGAATATTGAAATAAATGTTGAAATGTCATGGCACGGAAACAGAACTAAATTTGGTGCATGATAAGTTGGATGTAACTACCCCTTTTAAACGATTATAGCCTAGCCTATCATGGACTGATTGTTGGGATGACGTGAATTTGGCAGTTAATAACTTGACAGAAGGATAAACCTCTCACAAGTTGCTACCTTAATGGGATACCAAGGTTGCACCACATTAGAATCCCATGGCCAATACCAAAGGTGGAGAAAAAAAATAAAAGAGAAATAAATAAATAAATATAAATATAAATATTTGGCAATAATGTGAATGAAAAATCCCCTTGATAGCTCCCTAACCAAATGTCAAACTAAGCATTCGTGGGGGATTTTCTTGGCATCCCCATAATTTTTATAAAATCAAAGAATTTTTCACTGAATTGCAAAATTGAGTAATGGTTAAATGTTTAGCATTTGATGGAAAAAATGATTTGAAATTCAAAATGCAGTTGTTTGGAAATCATAAATGAATTTTTAGAAAATAGTTTGACATATCCACATTTACTACTCATTTTAACACAACTATGTTATTGTACTTCACTTTCTAAATATTTTATACTCATATTTTAATATTCATTATTTTTTAGAGGAAGTTTAGACCCGTGGTATCCAGCTACTAGTAGATTTGTCAAGGATATCTTATCGAGGCTATTTATGGTATAGGATCCATTTTGTTCTTCTTTGAGTAACGTAGTTGCACCCAATGGATCTTAAAAAAAATCTTTATTGTTAAATACATTTGGGCTAGGGTCTTTGTAGGGAGGGGGTCTTTTATGGGAAGGGAAGGAAGGGGTTTCCTTCATGGGGTGGATCTCCATTTGGGTGCACTCATCATTTGGATTGTTGTGGGTTGGTCCAGTTTTTTCCCCAGCCCAAGATATCAGGCCCAGCCCCTGAGTGTTCTTTTTATAGGTAACTTCAACCTCTATCTTTTTATCAAACTGGGATCTAAGCTCTTCTGTGACTTTAAGGAAGTTCTCTCTAGTGGCCTTGGAGCTTGCCTCGTGCAAAACAAGGCTCCTTTTGTCTCAAGATGGAGTCTGATTTGCTTCCTTGTGTATAGAGCTCTTCCTATTAGTCTCCTTTTCCTGCATCTTTCTTGGGTCAATTGCATAGGTAATCTCCGTTTCTGCTTCCCCCGAGGTGTCTAGGTCAACAAATAGTCTGTGGAAGTGGTTCTTTCGTTGTATAACTCTCTGTTTTTTCCTTTTATGATTTCCATATTTGGGAGGTCTATGCTTTTCTTTGGACCTGCATCCAAGGGTCCTAGCCCCTCTTCTTGATTTGTGCCCATCTATTGTTTTGTATTGGGGAGAATGGAGGGTTTTCCAATGTCGGGGTGTAATCAAGAGGCTAGTTTTCTATACAATTCTCTCTACTATGCCCTATGTTCCTACAATTGAAACATATGAGATGAACGTCTTCATATTTGTTGACATATTGATAGCTTTTCATGATATGTAAAACACGGTTAGAAGAATTAATATATAAATTTGAATAGCGTTAAACAAATCTAAATAGTAGCTGACATGTTACACGGACTAGTCAACTCATTAGTTAAAACACGACAATCAACTCATTATAGTGGTTAGTCGACAAAGATGTGCATGGTCACTTGACAGAACACATAGTCTCGTCGACTTATAAGAAAAGAACAAGCAGATTTGTAGACAACTCCCAAAGACTAGTTGACTATATCCTAGGATCACTAGAGACCCAGTCAACTATCCCTTCGATTAAGTCAACTCAAGGAACAATTATCACTTAGAATAGGCGACAGACACATAGAACAAATCGACTAAATTTTTAGATGGTCAACAGTTATATAGTAAGGAGAAATAACTTATTACTAATAGTGGGATAATGGCGATACTCAAGAAAGTAAGTTAGATAGTAAATAAGATAATTTAGAATGTTGAAAACCTAGAGTTGACCAACTCGCCGAAAACTAAGTACTCGAAAATATAGATGTCTAAAATATTAAGAAAATGAGAATGAAAAATGATTGTATTTTTTCTTTATATATCAATTAGGTTAAAACATTTTTTTTTCAAAATTTTTGTAAATTGTTAACCCTCTGAACAAAATACATCTAAATTGAATCAGAAAATCAAAATTGGGATTTTGTTCATTTAAGGGAAAGTTAATTTTTTATCCTAAAGAATTAGGTTTTAAAACAATTTTTTTTAATCCGAATGGGAGGTAATTCTTTATTTACATGTAATATCTTAAGTAAATGGAAATGTAAAAACTCAAATGTAAAAGTTAAGACATTTACTTAAATGACACTAAGAAAATAAAGACATTCCAATAGTTAAGCATACAAAAAGAATGTATTCGGCAGACCGACCAAAGCACTTGGCCAACCAACCAAGGCACTCGATAGACCAACCAAACGCTTGGATGACCAACCAAGGCATTCTGTCGACCGGCCATGCATGTGCAAGCTTATATGGTCAATCGACCAGCCCTCTCTATTAGTTGACCATCCAAAGGACATGGTCGACTAGCCAAAGCAACCGGTCGATTGTTCCATTCCTTGGTCGACCGTCCAACCTCTTGGTTGACTATTTCATCCCTCTAGTCGATTGGCCCAATGTGTGAAAGACCAAACACAAGCATCAGTTAACTGTCTATCGATTGAATTGACTGATCATATAAGACTGAACCATAAAGATATATTTAGGTCAATCATCACCGCATATAAGATTAATGACTTGATTTAAATTGACGACCAATGCCATATTATATAGTCAACTGCCAAAATCATCCTATGCATAACTTATGTGGATTTTCAGTTGGTTGAGCACATACATATATATATTACACTTGCTTGAAAATTTGACTTAGTCAAAGATGTTAAAATAGATGACCAAATCTTTTTGACAGGCAATACATTTTTTAAAGTAAGGGAGTTAAAGTTTAGGAATAAACATAATACGGTTGACCGATTAGCAAATCCAATCGACACTTGTTTAGAACTCTCTAAACCCAATCGACTTGTAATTTAATTAGTCGACAAGCTTTAGTATATTTTCTACAAATAGAGTGAATCAAAAATCACTCGACTTAAAGTTGCTTAATAACTTGAGTAACTGAAAATCTTTTAGACATGTTTTAGTTATGACGTTCATCTTATGTAGCAAAAGCAAGTTATCTTATTGGCTACATAGAGCAGTATATAGAAAAGCAAAAAGAAAACATTTTTATTGGTTGAACGGAGCTATGGTTGAGAGCATTCAATGAGTAGATTCAATGTGATGGTTGAAACATTAATGAAGATTATTTAAATTCGAATATACCCAATGGCTCTCTCAACAACTCTCAATAAATACATACAGAAGAAAAGAAGAAATAAGAAAAAGAGAGAATGAATTGAATACCTTCTGAGCTCTCAACTTGAACTTCTACGATATACTTTGTTTTACTAAGTCGGTTCCACATTGCTAAAGTTTAAATTTCTGCCTCCTTAGAAGTGAACTAGGGTTGTCATTTCCTAAAAATCAAATAATGATCATGGATTATCCAAGGTCCACCTGTCAGAGCCTTGTAGTGGTCTTCCTTGAGTGAGAATCTAGAGAGGAAATTCCCTTCGCCTAGGTCCAAGAGCTCTAGGGAACCTTATGGCTTCCAAGGAAAGTGGACTTTGGAGTAGGTGTCCGATATTTTTGCCCAGTAGCTTGATAATGATGGATTTTCTCCATGGCTCCCAAAGGTTTTTTATTTATCATTTGACACTTTAACTCCAAGAATTTTGGTGTTTGAAGTGTCTGAGGGTTGGTTACCATCTTCCTCAATTTCATTATAGATCTCAAATTCTTCATTAGAGATGTCTGCATAGTCCTTACCTATACTTTCATGTGTTTTTATTAGTTTGTATGCCCATAAGTTGCATTTTTGAGAGAAAATTCAAAATCCTTTTGAATTTAAATTTGGGATAATAGGATAACACCCATTAACCAATTAACCTCCCATGATCTCCTTTAGATATCTATCTCTCTGTGAACTACTATGTGAGTTAATTTTCTACAAATTAGAGTTTGAACATAATTGTACTCTCTACACATAATTGAGAAAGTGAGAACGAAGGCAATTGAGAATTGCTGAGAGAAATTAATTAAGTGTATCGAGAAATTTTTGAGACGAAAATTTTTTCGGTCATTGCATTCCATGGATTGTGGATTGAGATATCATGATATAATGTTGGTGATTCAATTTCGTGATCACCATCTCAGCCATGCGTTTGATCAAGGGATTTTGTAGTTTGGTTAATTTTTAAAGACCTACACATCGAGTTATGACTAGAAAAATTTCGACTAGAAAAATTTCGATTTAATTTTCATACTTCCACATACATATGTAGAATAAATCTAACATTGAGGACATTTAGATTTATTAAATTTTTTTTGGGATTTTATTTCAGATATAAAATATGTAGGGTAAAAAATTAGGGTTCGAATCACGAATGAGTTTCGTGAATTCAAAGATACCATGAGATTACCCATGATCCAAGGAACATGAATATGATTTTTATTTAATTTTTAGAGCATATTTAAGCCATGAAACTATCGGTCGAAGTTTCAGCCATGAATAGTGACCCCGAATACAAAACCTTAGATTTATCGAATTAGAGAACGGATTGATCTGTGAAAATGCTCTAAAAGTGTTCATCATATTCTGATCTATAATTTTGATATATTATTTGTGAGATATGGCTGTCGGAATGTGAGTTTCTCCATTAGCCATGAAGGGTCGCAATATATAATTGGGGTCAAAGAGACTTGAAATGGCCGAAAAATGAATTTGTCGACAATAGGGTCAAAGAGACCCGGTTGCAGGTCGGTTGAGAAAAGATGACCCGACTTGGGTCCAAGGTTCATGCACATCACGCGTGCAAAGGCACATGTTGTGTACAGGTATCAGTGCATGAAAGTTACGTGGGCAGAAGCGCGTAAGCAGCTAGGTCGAGGTTGAGGTCAGGGTCAGGGTCAGGGTCAGTTTTGACCCGAGTCCGTGACCCAACCTGCATCCTAAACCTGGATGCGAGTACATGTATCCAGGTGCATGGCTGATGCACTGAGCGTCTGGCGCATGTGCCAGTATGCAAGTAGCGCATGCAAGCACATAGAGCATCGCCAACTCTGCATGGTAGCCCGTGGGACTAGTGGTGGCGTGTCAGGTCACTCTAGATAAATTTTTTCTCATTTTTTTAGGATCCCATATTATTAATTATGACTTTTTGTGGGTTTGTATGTATCGAGTCCGAGTACAGTTGGTGAGATGTATCTCTGGGTTATGGTGGATGACTCCGTTGATCCATTCATTCGTTTTCGGGTTTACATTCGAGCTATTTCATGTTTATTGATTCGAAAAATATACAAAATATGAAAATAAGTATAAATAAGTTACTAACATCTCTCTTTTCTATGAACTAGTGACTATGGTTGTTTCAAAAACTATTATTTTAGATCTTTGCAAAAGAGATAAACTAAATGGTGACAACTATGACATTTGACACTAGAAGTTTCAGTTTGTCCTTGAGGAATAGGATTTGTCTGAATTCTAAGGCATGAAATGGTGGACCCAAAGAGGGTACCGTACTTTAGGCAAGACGGAATAAAGAGGTCTATCATCTGTGGAAGAAGAAGGATAGTTAGGCTAGGGCAATCCTGATTTGTTGCATGTACAATGATATGATCCCAGTATACAAGCAGTAACCTATGGTTATGTCAGTTCGGCTTGCCCTAAATGAGCATTATAGTGCTCTTATTACTCCCAAGGTGGGAATGTAGACTTATAAGTTTATCACTTATAAGAAAAGAGCTGATCATACTATGAAACAACATTTGATACAAATATCAAGTATGATCGCAGGGCTAAAGAACGCGGGTGAGCCCATTTCGGATGAGATTCAGGTACTGAGTGTGATTTAGTCATTACCCCATTCATGGAAGACAATGAAAACCTGCCTTACGCATGATGAGGGTATTCATACTCTTGCTCATGTGAGCAGGTGTTGTAAGCTTAAGGAGGAGTGCCTAGAGGTGAATAGGTCGTAATCAAGTCATACTTCTGCAACGGGGTTAAGCAAAGGCTCTCGTGGTACCAAACATAAAAAGGAAGAAGCATGAGAAGAAGACCTGAGATCTAGACAAGAAGAAACCATATGAGAAATCTAACAGCAGAGTACAAAAGCACATGAAGAAAGAGATGGATAAGGTCAAAGTGAAGTGTTATATATGTGGCAGACTTGATCATTTCGCTCGTGAGTGTGACAAGCGAAAAGTATGTCCTTCTTCTTTACATGGTTTGAGCTTTGTGTTCTTTACTTTGATGCTCACTAATTCCTTTCCTTTACAGATAATAGACTCAAGAGCCACCAACCATGTAACTTGAGATAGGAGCGTGTATGTAGAGTTATGCCGACTGAGTCCTCAAGCTAGGAGGATTTATATGGGGAACTAAGCAATTGTCTTCATCAAAGGGATTGACACTTACAAGCTGGAGTTATGAAGTGGCCAACTCTAGATTTGCATGATGTCCTTTATGCTCCAAATATTCGACGAAATCTTATTTTTGTATTTTGTTTAGACCGCCTAGGATATGTTTTATCTTTTGGAAACTCTATTGTTTCTATTAGTTACGATAGTTTATTGATTTGTTCTGGTTTTATCCATAATAGAATATATGCACTAGATGATATTTCTTTTAATGGTTATTTTTGTTATTCTTCTATTGCCTTTATATCTGATTGCGTTATAATGATGTGATTGTATGACATAGTAGACTTGGACACAAAAGACAAAAGATGATAAACCAGTTAGTAGCAAGTGATCTGTTGGGCCTATTAACTAGGATCCAGTTGCCCGTATGTAAGTTTTGCCTAGTCAGCAAAGCTACAAGAAAACCATTTTGCAAGGCAATAAGAGCTGAGACTCCATTACAGTTGGTTCACTCCGATATCTGTAGCTCGATAAATGTGAGAGCCTAAAATGGAGTTGTGTATTTTATTACATTTATAGACGATTACACGTATTTCGATTACATCTATTTGATCTCGTATAAGTCTGAGTCATTGAAATATTTCAGGAGATTTATTAGTGAGGTTGAAATCCAGTTAGACTTGAGAGTAAAAACTCTAAAAAAATATTCGACAGTACGAGTATTTGTCGGAACAATTTAAAGAGTTATGTTTCGAGAAAAGTATTATGAGATATTTGACTATTCTTGCTGCTTCTTAGTAGAATAAAGTAGCCATGAGAAATAATAGGACTTTGTTAGAGATTGTGAGATGTATGATGACGTAGGCCAATTTGCTCATCTTCCATTGGAGAGATACATTATTGACTGCAACTTACATCCTCAATCGTGTTCCATCAAAATCCATAGTTAGTACACCATATGATCTTTGGACAGGGAGGCAACTTGACCTTAGCCACTTGATGCCATGGAGTTGTGCCACATATGTTCATGACTCCTTACATCCATACGGCAAGTTAGACCCATGTTATTCAATTAGAGGGGGTGAATAGTTGAATAAGGGTGACTTTTAAAATTAAAAATGAATGTGCTAGTATTTTTAAAGAAAATGGTTGGAGACTTGACAGAAGAGAGAAAAGAAAACACGAGATTTTTATAGTAGTTACACCAAATTCAGTATACGTCTACTCCCAATCTCCCCCTGGATTTTTTACTATCAATTCGATGATACAAACTTGATTGCAGATTCAAATTAAACCTTTACGGTGTATTTACTTAACACCACTCTTCAATCTTTCACAAATTGATTTCTCACTTACAAGACCTAAGACAGTAACACTCACTCTTTGGTATTTTGAACATTTAGCACAAGCACTAACAGAATATCAAAGATAAGAGGATTTTATCCTCATATTTGACAGAATTAAGTTCAACGTTAAAATGCTAGAAGAGGATTAGAAATTAAGAAAATAGAGTAAGACAAGCAATGACTACAGATAATGAGGTTATTCAGAAATTTAATTTGGCATTCACTCTTCTTTTGTATTTTTTCATTTCTCTTCTCTAGTATTTATTGTGGCATTGAAGAGATCCGTTGAAGGATTGTTGCATTTGAACGTTTCACATTTAATGTTCGATATTAATGTTCTGTGCAACAGTACCAGGTTTCAGGATAAACTTCTATTCCTTTACTGGCGCCACTTTCATCTTAGCCGATCAAAACTTATTTATGCTGCATTTGAATGTTAATAAAAAAATACACTGCTAAAATTTTGAATTCAAGTCGATGTGCTATTTACACATGTCGACCTAAGGTTGTCAGAAACCAAATTTACGAAACAGATTTGCACTCAAAGAAAGGGAGTAACCGTTGAGTGCAAATCTGTTTCGTAAATTTGGTTTCTGACAACCTTAGGTCGACATGTGTAAATAGCACATCGACTTGAATTCAAAAATTTAGCAGTGTATTTTTTTATTAAACAGGTCGACAAGATTGTATTCAGGTCAACAAGATCATGTACCGAATAAAATAGGTAGACATACAGATTTAAATTGGTCAATGTGCTCTGAAATGTCGACATGTTTCTTATGGGTATCAACATGTCATTCTTTGGAAATTAATATCCTAGGTCGACAAACTTTAACTATACATTGACATAGTTCTGTGTATTTATAAAATTGGTGGATCTGTACAAATGAATAGGTCAATGTATGTTTGTATGACGACACGATGTAGGGCAAGTCGATATGTGATCATAAGAAGTCAATGACCATTAGGTCAACAAGTCTTCGCCTACATCGATATGTTACTATATAGATAAAAAATTGGTAGACCTGTGTTCTAAAATTGGTCGATGTGTCGATGTGTTAAGGTATGTCGACAAGGTTAGATAGCAAATCGATATGTGATATTTAAACAATACTACATCAACTCGACATGTCTTGGTCTTACAACGACATGTTTTTATGTCTTCTTAAAATTGGTGAACATGACTCATAAAATAGGTTGATGTACTGTTTTCATGTCGACAAAGTCAATAGCACAGGTCATGGTGTGTCTCTGAGGAAACAAGTGTAACAGGTCGACAAGTTATTGGGTGTGTCAACCTCCTTAGATTTTTGCCTAGTACATGTCAATGTGTTTTGTAGATAGGTCATTGTGTCTTTATAATTGGTTGACACGGTAGTTCAGATTTGTCCACATGACATTGTTAAGGTCAATGTGTTCTAGAGATCAAGTTGAAGTGTGAGACATGTTGATGTGTTTATAGGTATGTCGACATCCATGTACTTGTCATAATGTGTTGTGTTTCTATAGTTCAGGTCGACAAGGGTCACTCAATAGGTCGATGTGTCTAGAGTTAGGTTAAAATTGGTTGACATAGTTCTTAAAATTAGAGGACCTGAGGGTAGGTCGATGTATATGAAGAACAGGTCAACAAGCTGTGTAGTTTTCTGAATTCTAAGAACTTTTCTGATTTTCCTAAACCTATTTTCTCCCAAATTTATCATCATCACAACTCATTCATCTTAACAATCTCCCCCTTTTTTATGATGACAAAACTTCTGATGCATTATTTTAAAGTTTCTGTTCACATATTCAGAGTTTAATCCCTTTCTTATGCTTTCAACACATCTTGGCCTATTCTCTGCACTTCACCTAAGCTATCACTCATTCCTACTACACTACACCTTTGCATTTTGCATTTCTCCACCAACAGTACTGCATCATTACACTTGCTTAGCCATTCTTAGCTTAGGTTTCACAATCACTTAGCTGCTTTCCTATTCTAGACATCATTGTACCTACACCACTTCAGTATATCATCAACAGATCAAACTTCATCCATCAGTCAGTCCAACACCAACACCAACAGACAAAATTAGATCATTTCATTCCCTACACTACATACTCCAAATCAATGCCAAAATTTAGATTTCTCTCCCCCGTTTTGTCATTAATAAAAGGGGTACATTTCATCTGCTAAATCGATCTCCATTCAATCAAGCATACTGCCATTCAATCATACTTCAACTAGTAACCAGACTATATAATTCTTCAAGAACTCTCCCTCAATTTGATCATCAATAACCATCCAATGACTTAATGCAATTTCATAAGCAGTCATCAGTTTTCAAGCAAGTTCAGAATTGTAGACACTTACAAGTTAGATGTTATTCGCAGCAAACATTTAGTATAGCATGCAGACATTTTTCATCATTTAGCAAACATGTACCATTCTCCATCCAATTTCAGAATTGCATGTAGATAACTAATCAGTAAGCAAACATTTTCTTAGAAAGTTAAGATGAAACACACTGTTAAACATTGATTAATAGATATTGAGACTATAGCAAATAAGATAACATGAAAATTTAAAGATTAAGCTTAAGATTAGATCTAAAAACTCATAAAAATAACAGAAGATTCATAAATTAATAATGAGGTTGAGTCTAGCATGAGTGAGAAGGCCTAAGAGGGTGAAGGATCTTTCTCTTATCCTTTTCTAGGGCATTTAATCATTTCTTAATTCCTTGAGTTCCATTATCAACACACATCCTATTTGTCCTCAAAGAAGTTGTCTTTTCTCAAATTTTTCCAACTTGTCCCAAATCATATCAAGTGTTACAGGTTGAGAGCTTGAAGGCTGTCCCTCTTCTGTTCTTCTTTCTTCCTTTTGCATATGATCAGTTGCTTCTTCAATGTCTTCTCTAACTTCTTCCATTTGTCTCTTGTTTGGTTCTCCTTCCTTTCTTATCCACTCTCCTTCACTGTTAGTCACCATCTTGCCCAAAGCATAGAAGAAGCATTGATGCCATTCTTTTCATTTAATTCAATGACCATATCATTGTCTATTTAACTCTATTGCAAGACAGGATTTCAAAAATTATACTGGCATAGGGCAACAATGAATTCTCAGATCTATGTGCTGCAATCATGAAATAAGGAACAATGAAATGCAATCCTGGATTCTTGCCACTCATGATGCAAGCCATTAACCAAAAGTCCTCTTAGGAAATTGTTGTGTAATTTTCTCCCCTTGGTCTGAACACATGTGCCACAATCAAATGAAGGATACATTCATGAAAACCTAGTTCTGTGACACTAGTTTTACTACTGTCAGATTCTCATCTTCGAAGACAATTCTAACATTTTCTAAATAATTAGATTTCATATATGGCTCGCATTATCATAAGGGACCCAAGTTAGAGCATTCTCTCTACAAACAATTTTAGGTGTCACTTCAATCACCTTTCCATTCACATAAGTTCTAAAGGCACATGACACAGAATGATCATCAAGTATAATTTGGGATTCATTATCTCCATCAGAAATTATCTCAATATTATTGTAGAACAACTTGATAGTTTTCGCATTGATAAACTTGTTCGGTATCATCAACCATTTAGAGCATACCTCATTTAGATGCTCTTCATACTTGAAATTCACCTTTTTCAAGAACACCTAATCGATCAATCTTCTGTGATTTACCTTTCTTCATGAAAATACTTTCTCATACAATTCACTATGTTCAAGTGATTTGAATTCGTGTGTGTTGAATTGAGGAATTGGATATGGTTGAGGAGGAGGTGTGGGAGGTTTTGTCGATTGCTCTTTTGCGGAAAAGGGTTTAGAGGATGATCCTTTGGCCGCAGGTTTCGAAGATGGTTTGGAAGAGGCCGACTATTTTGTGATGGGTAACTTCATCTTTGGCGCCATGGCAGGTGCGATTCTTGCAGAAATGGAGTTATCTAGGGTTTCAATCGAGGGATCAGGGTTTCAATTTGGCGATTTAGGGTTTTAGGAGAAAATGAAAGTTTGAAATGGGAATAAATAGTTAGATAGGTCAATATATTAACCGTTCATATTCTATTCTGCATATCACAGGTCGACACCTTTTCATGTACATCGACTTGTTTAATGGTTTTTAGGAGTCAATGGGTCGACACATTATTAGAGACATCGACCTAATTTGTTGCTACACAGGTCAACATATTTATACTCGGGTCGATGTGTCACTTTCTGTTTTTCATTCCAAGTGTTAGGTCAACAAGTTTTTAAATCCAACGACTAATAGGTTGACACAACTTTATATTCTTTTAATTTGTCAACATATTTAAGAAATAGGTCGACCTGTAGTTTGTTTTTCATAATTGTGAGTGTACTCTATTTTTCATATTTTTCTTTCCTACTTCTCTATTTTTGTCATTCCTAATTCTCTTCTGAGTTCACAAAATCTATTCTTATCCAAAGGTTTGGTAAGGATGTCGGCAATTTATTTTTGAGTTTCAATATACTCAAGAATAATTTTATTTTCCAAAATATGGTTTCTGATGAAGTGATATATCACTTCAATGTGTTTTGTTCATGAGTGATGAATCGGGTTCTTTGTTAGATTTATAGTGCTTGTATTATCACATTTAATTGGAATACAATCGAAATTTATGCCATAATATTTCATCTTGTGCTTAATCCAAGAATTTGTGTTGTGCATTGTCCAGCAGAAACATATTCTGTTTCGGTTGTTGACAATACCATACTATTTTGTTTTTTGGAAGACCAAATACCAACATATTTCCACAGAATTAACAAGTACCACTAATACTTTTTCTATCTATTTTGCATCTAGCAAAATCAGTAACAAAAAATCTATATAACTAAAAATTTGAATTTCTATCATACCAAAGATTTAGTCAAGTGGTTTCTTTTAGGTATCTAAAAATTTTTTAACTACTATTAAATTAGACTCCTTTGGGTCTAGTTGAAATCTTGCACAAAGACATATACCGAATTATATGTCTGGTCTTAAAGTAGTGAGATACAAAAGCGATCTTATCATGTTTCTGTATAATTTTGACAAACTGATTTAACATTTTCATCTTTATCTAATTTTATACTTGTGCTCATGGGTGTAGCATTTCCCTTACAATCACTGAATCCAAGTCTTTTGATTAGATCATTTGTATATTTTGTTCCACACTCATCAAGTTTGTTTCTGAATACCCATTTAGTTCCAATCACAGTTGATCCAATGGTCTAGGGACAAGATTTCATATTTTGTTTCTTTCGAATTGATTTAATTCATCTTGCATGGCTGTTATCCAATTTTCATCTCTTAAGACTTCTTCCATATTTTTAGGTTCATTCTGAGAGATGAAAGTTACATATTCACATTGATTTTGCAAAACTGATCTAGTTCTGACGCTTGAGCCAACATCTCCCATTATATTTTCTGGATTTATATCTTTCTGATTTGGGGGTATTTGATTTCATGTTCTTGTTGAGTTTATTTCTTTCTTCTTGTTCATTGGTTTCATTAACTTCTTCCTTTTGGAAATTCATGTCATTAGTGAGTTTCAATTCATTTAATTTTTCAGTGATATCTTTATCATCTAATCTTCTTTGACTAGAGTCATTTTCTTTGTCAAATTCAACATGCATTGATTTTTCTACTATCATGGCTCTTTTGTTATAAACCTTATATGCCTTACTTGTTATGGAATATCTTAAGAAGATTTTTTCATCACTTTTGGTATCAAATTTTTCTAATACTTCTTTTCTATTGTTTAAGACAAAGCATTTGCATCAAAAGATTTTAAAATATGTTATGTTTAGTTTTCTTCCTTTGTAATGTTCATAAGGTATTTTCTTTAGAATTAGTCCGATTAGTGCTCTATTCAGAATATAACAAGCAGTATTTACTATTTCTACCCAAAAGAATTTTAGTAGATTATGCTCATAGAGCATGGTTCTAGCCATTTCTTGTAGAGTTCTGTTCTTTCTCTTTACCACACCCATTTTGTTAAGGTGTCCTAGATGCCGAGCAATTATGGTCAATACCATGATTGCTACAAAATTCTTCCATCGTTCTATTTTCAAATTCTTTTCCATGATCACTTTTAATATTTTTGAAGGATATTCCTTTTTCTTTTTGAATTTTCTTGCACAATTTGGTGAAAGCCTCACTTGTTTCCTCTTTCTTGGCAAGAAATAGAACTCATGTATATCTAGAATAATCATCAATGATTACAAATCCATATTGTTTTCCTCCTAACCTTTGAGTTTTGGTTGCTCCAAATAGATCAATGTGAAGAAGTTCCAAAGGATTATTGGTTGACACGTAATTTTTGGGTTTAAAGGAGGTTTTGGTCTGTTTCCCTTTCATATAGTCATCACACTACCTATCCTTTTCAAATCTTAGCTTAGGCAATCCTTTCACAATGCCTTTCTTTACTAAATTTGAGATTGTGTCCATACTTGCATATCCTAACCTTCTGTACCATAGCTATGGTGAATTCTTACTTACTGCAACTAAACAAGATTCATTTGGAATTTCTAAATGTTTTAAATCTATCATATAGATGTTTACTCTTCTATGACCAGTAAGTTTAACATTGCAGGAGGCTTTGTCAATGATAGAGCATGCATCAAATTCAAACATGACTGCATAGCCTTTGTCACACAATTGGCTTACACTCAACAGACTAAATTTAACTCCAGAAACAAGAGGAACATTCTAAATTTGAGAGTTAGTAGACTTACCTCCAATGTTGTCTATTCCGATGACTTTCCCTTTTGAGTTGTCACCAAAAGCTACCTTTTCTCCTTTCTTCTTCTCAAGATATGAGAATTTTGAGATATCTCCAGTCGTATGTCTTGAGCATTCACTATCAGTGCACCAGACTAACTTTTCAGGAGACACTATTGATTTCAAACAAATCTGCAACAAGATTTAGTCATATTTTTCCCTTTGATATCCCAGTCTTCTTGGATCTGACTGAGTTAGCTTTAGGAATCCATTTTACTATCGATGAATTCTTAAACTAATAGGAGTAAACTGAGTATCCAAATTTTTTATAGAATGTGCATTTAAACTATTTACTTTTGTGTTTTTTACAAGGTAAGATTTATTTTTCAATTTGTAGTTGTTTGTTTTATATCCCATTTTCATGCAAGTATGATACTTTTGTGATTTAACAGACTCTAAGCTAGGTATGAAGAAGTTATTTAGCTTTTTCTGAGTTTGACTTGGATTATATCCTAACCCAGTTTTGTCAAACATAGCTCTCTGCACTCTAAGAATGGCATCTAATTTCTCTTGCCCCTATATGAATTTCATTAATAAGATATTTTGTTTAATATTCTTCTCTTTCTGTTCTGTTAGTTCCCTTTTTAGAACTAAGTTTTAATTCGTTTCATTTTCCATCTTGTTTTGTTGATTCAAATGCTTGATTGTTAATTCCTTTTATAACTCAGCAATTCTTAACTCTAATTTAGTATTCCTTTCTCTCAATTTATTAGCTTTTAACTTTGACTTTTCTAATTCATTGGTAGTTTCTGTCACTTCTCTTTTTAACAGGTTATTTTTTACTTTTAATCTTTTTGATTCCTTTAATAATTTAGTAAAGCTTCATGTAGTTCAGTGATGGTGAAATTATTTTCATCAGAATCAAAACAAGAGGAATAAGAAGTAGAATTTACATCATTGTCTGAAAATTCTTCATTGGTCATGAAGCATACGTTAGCTTGTTCCTCTATCTATTCTTCTTTACTTGAGCTAAAGTCTTCATCACTCCAAGCAACAAGTGTTTTATTCTTTTTCTTCTCCTTTCTTTCCTTCTATTCTTCTTTTCTTCCCTCTTTAGCCTAGGGCAATCAGCTTTTATATGCCCCAACTTCTTGCATTCAAAGAACCTAATTTCCTCTTTCTTTTCTAGCCTTTTGAAGACTAATTTGTTCTTGTTTCTTCTTCTCATCATGAATTTTTTGAACATTCTGGCCAGTAGTGTTTCATCTTCCTCATCATCTTCTTCTTCTGAACTTGAGGTGCTTTCATCTTTTGCCTCTTTCATCTTTTGTCGGTTTCTTCACATTTAGTTTCATCTCATGGGTTATAGGAGACCCCACGAGTTCGTCCATGGTCAAAGTTTTAAGATTCTTGGATTCTTTTATTGCCGTAACCTTGGGCTCCCATGACTTTGGCAGATTTCGTAGAATTTTGTCCACCATATCTTCCTCAGGAATTCCCTTTCCAAGTAATATTAACTCATTTGTTACCTTATTGAATCTTGTTATCATTTCGATGATTGTTTCTCCTTCTTTCATTTTGATAATTTCGTACTTCTATTTCAACTGCCTGATTTTGCTTTTGCGAACTTGATTAGTGCCTTCATAAATAGTTTCAAGTCTTTCCCATATTTCTTTTGTGGCGATGCATGAAGAGACTCGATTGTATTTATTGACGCTCAAGGCAAAGTGAATGAGATTATGGCTTTACAATTAGCTTGATAAGCCTTTTTCTACTCCATTATCATATTTTTCAACTTGATTGGCACACGCACACCAGTAACTTCTTCTATGGGAAATTCAACTTCTTCTTCAATTATCTTCCAAGCATTTAGATCCTGAGCAATTATGAAATTGCGCATTTTTTGCTTCCAATAGTTGTTTGCTTTCGTTGAGGAATGATGCACAATTTGTTGAGCAAGATTCTATGGTACATTGTCTCCGTCAATGGCCATTTGGATCTGTGGTGTTAAGCTGTTAGACTTCCTATCAATACACCCGCTCTGATACCAATTGTTATTTAACTAGAAAGGGATGCATAGTTGAATCTGGGAGATTTTTAAAAATAAAAATGAATGTGCTAGAATTTAAAAAAAAAAATGGTTGGAGATTTGACTCAAGAGAGAAAAGAAAGCACAGAGATTTTTATAATGGTTCCACCAAATCTGGTATACGTCCACTTCCAAACTCGTCCTGGATTTTTCACTATTAATTCAATGATATAAACTTAATTGCATGTTCAAATTAAATCTTTACAGTGTGTCTACTCAACACCACTCTTCAATCATTCGCAGATTGATTTCTCACTTACAAGACCTAAGACAGTGACACTCACTCTTTGGTCTTTTGAACAGTTAGCACAAGCAATAACAGAACATCAAAGATAAGAGGCTTTTATCCTCGGATGTGACAGAATTAAGTTCAATCTTAAAATGCTTGAAGAGGATTAGAAATTAAGAAAACAGAGTAAGACAAGCAATGAATACAGATAATGAGATTGTTGAGAAATTCAATTTGGCATTCACTCTTGTTCTATATTTCTTCATTTCTCTTCTCTAGTATTTATTGTGGCATTGAAGAGATACGTTGAAGAGTTGTTGTATTCAAACATTTCACATTTAACATCCAACATTAATGTTCTGTGCAACAGTGCCAAATTTCGTGCTGAACCTCCATTCCTTTACTAGCGCCACTTTCATCTTAGCCAATCAAAACTTGTTTATACTGCATTTGAACGTTAGTTTTAATAGAAATAGAAATATTCAAAGATCAGAGAAAGGGAGTGACCGTTGAGTGTAAATCTGTTTCGTAAATTTGGTTTCTAACAATCTCGGGTCGACATATTTAAATAGCATATCAACCTGAATTCAAAAATTAAGTAGTGTATTTTTTATTAAACAGGTTGACAAGATTGTATTCAGGTCAACAAGATCATGTACTGAATAAAATAGGTGTACATACAAATTTAAATTGGTCGATGTGTTTTGATGTGTCGCATATTTCTTGTGGGCATCGACTTGTCATTCTTTGGAAATCAATATCCTTGGTCGACAAACTTTAACTATACATCGATATGGTTCTGTGTATTTATAAAATTGGTGGACCTATTCAAATGAATTGGTCGATGTGTGGATATACGTCGATACGATTTAGGGTAGGTCGATATGTGATCTTAAGAAGTCAATAACTATCAGGTCGGCAAGTCTTCTGCCTACATCAACATGTTACTATATAGATAAAAAATCAGTAGATCTGTGTTCTAAAATTAGTCGATATGTTAGGGTATGTTGACAAAGTTAGATAGCAGGTCAATGTGTGATATTTAAACAACACTAATCAAGTCGACATGTCTTCGTTTTACATCGACATGTTTTTGTGCCTTCTTAAAATGGGTGGACATGACTCATAAAATAGGTTGATGTGCTGCTTTCAAGTCGACAAAGTTAATAGCACAGGTCGTTGTGTGTTCTAGAGATGAAGTTGAAGTATAAGATAGGTTGATGTGTTTATGGGTATGTCGACATCCATATACTTGTCATAATGTGTTATGTTTCTATAGTTCAAGTCGACAAGGGTCACTCAACAGGTCGATGTGTCTAGGATTAGGTTAAAATTGGTTGACATAATTCTTAAAATTAGTGGATTTGAGGGCAAGTCAATGTGATGAAAAGCAAGTTGATAAGTTGTGCAGTTTTCTGAATTCTAAGGATTTTTCTAATTTTCCTAAACCTATTTTCTCCCAAATTTATTATCATTAAAACTCATTCATCTCAACAACCCACGAGGAAAGAACTATATCTTTATAATATGCTCAGAACACTCCAAAGAGCATGTGCTCTTAGGTGAGCATTGGACGACACTGTCACTGAAATTGAGTCTCATGATGCCACATTTCTTGAGAATGATTTTCCTAAGAGGGGTAAAATTGATCAGAACTTTACCTTCTATGAGATAGATGAGTCTAGTGGCTCAGCAAAGTCCAGCAGTAGGATCGAAGAACCTGTTACGAATTTTGGTTTTAGTGAGAGTGGTCCATCTAAAGGTGAAGAGGTTCCCCTCCTCATAAGAGCAGTCATAGACATGTATCTAAACAACATTTCCCGATTAATGGTAAAACTCGTGTTGTTACTCCTGAAAATGATAAGGAGCCTAAAACGGTCCAAGAGCTTCTTGAGGGTCCTGTGAAGGACCATTGATTGAAGACCAAGGATGAAAAGATGGAGTCAATAAGAATCAATGAGGCCTAAGACTTAGTTGATTTACCTGAGGATAGAAAGGCCATTGGGAACAAGAGGGTTCTCAAGATTAAAAGAAAGGCCGATGGATTGGTGCAGAGGCATAAGACCCGTCTAATAGCCAAGGTTATAGTCAAACTATGGGTGTGGACCATGAGTAGACTTTCTCCCTAATAGTCTAATTTTACTCAATCTATTTACTTTTAGTGATTGTCACAGACATAGATCTAGAGTTACACCAAATAGATGTTAAGACTGCATTCCTGAACAGAAGTTTAGATGAGGAGATCTATTTGCAGCAATCATCTCGCATTGTTCCTGTAAGTCAGAAGGATAAGGTTTGTCGACTTTGGAAGTCGATATATGGCCTTAAGCAATCATTTAGACAGTAGTACCTGAGATTTCATAGTGAGGTGATAATTTACAGTTTTGTGATGATCAAGGAGAATCATTACATGTATTTGATACGTTCTTTTTACTTTTTTGTGATCATGTCCTTATATGTAGATGACATTCTATTGGCTAGAAATAATAGAGAGTACCTGATGACCATCAAATTGTGGTTATCATCAAGTATTGATATAAAGGACATAGGTGAGGTTCAGTTTATTCTCGAGTTAAGTTCTAGAGGGATCGTTCGAAACGGATGTTGACTCTTTCACAAGAGTCCAATATCTAAAAGATTCTTAAGCGCTTCAGGATGAGCAATTGCAACCCCATAGATACTCCTATTGCTAAAGGTGAGGTGATGAGTCTTGACATGTATCCTAAAACTCAAGAAGAAGTAAGAGAGATGAGTAAAATCTCTTATGCCAATGCAGTTGGTAGTCTGATGTATGCAATGTTGTGTATACAATCAAACATTTGTTATGTAGTTGTCTGGTGAGTAGATATCAATTGAATCCTATAAGAGGTTACTAGAAAGCAGTGAAAAGGATTCTCAGATATCTCAAGTGAGCTATGGATCTCTCT
The DNA here is from genome assembly GCA_033439265.1 of Dillenia suffruticosa. Lineage (NCBI taxonomy): Eukaryota > Viridiplantae > Streptophyta > Magnoliopsida > Dilleniales > Dilleniaceae > Dillenia > Dillenia suffruticosa. Next base: position 200,809 of record JAVTVX010000031.1, read on the forward strand.
TTGTGTTATAGAAGAGGTGATTTGCATCTTGTAGGATATTCAGATATTAACTGGGGTGGTCATCTGGATGGACGTAAATTGACATCAGGTTTTGCTATCTTGCTCAATAACGATATCATTTCTTGGAACAACAAGAAATAAACCTATATATCTTTATTTACGATAAAGGCTGAGTTTGTGACATACTCAGTAGCAATTTAGAAAAGTATTTGGCTCTGAAAATTTTGGATGACTTAAGGGTTGTAGCAGATAGTGTGAGATTAGTGATAATTTATTGTGATAATCACACTGCTATTGCCTACACCCAAGACCCTAAATATCACAGTAGAACCAAACACATTGATACCAGATATTACTTTAAAAGAAATATCATTGAGAAGGGTAAAGTGACGATTAAATACATTTCTACACACAGTATGGTGATTTATCCCTTCACTAAACCCATTACGAGAGATTCCTTTGTAGGATATTGGGAATCATTGGATTTACATATATTTTGACATTTCTTATATATACTATGTCGATGTTTTGATACTTATTATTATATATGGCATATGTGTATTATTCAGTTATTTATTTATTTATTGTACTTATTTGTTGTTATATATTTGGTGGTGTGATATAATAAAAAATATATCAAGAAGGCGAGATCAACTCTCTCATATGAGTGATCACCTCCAATTCTGAGTGAACGGGATAAGAAGATTTCTAGTCATAAGAGATTTTGAAAGTAGTACTGCTGGAACATAAATTACCCTAATACGTGTTCAGGATGAGGTCATATGTGATATGGCTGGCATGGACATATCTATATCCATATTGTCTGTAAATAGTCAAATTTAAAATCTCAGGTATCACTTACGATTTGTGATATCGTCTCTGTGATACTCTCTCTGAGATCTCTAGGTAAAATCTTATGCGTAGATTGATTCCTATATCTATACAGTATTAGAGAAATCTAACATACCTTTTTGAGAAATATGAAAATAATTCTATAGCACGTGTTTCATATCGCGCGTGATAAATCGAGTATGGGATAGTGGGTGTTATTATTTGAGACAATATTATGATCTTGATCCCCGTGCCTACTATGTGAGACCCGAGACCCAATGGATGGGCCCATCAGTACCCTTATTACTTTTTGCTATTTCTTGAAGTCTTACTTCAGTATATGCTACTCTAGTCTACTTACCAATGGTCTGAAAAATAATGAGATCTACGAGAAAGGTCTAGGAAAGCAACTAAATTGAGATAGATAGATTCTAGTGAGAAAAAAAAAACCAATCGATATTATATTATTGTGTTGTATTCACCAGTAGATTTATTATATTTATCCATATTAGGATTGAAATATAATAATGAATATATAATCAAGCAATGATTGGAGATCACTTTCGATTAGAAAAATGGCTCGATAGATGTAATGCATTGAGTATGGGATAAACGAGTTCTTTTTGTATTAATGGTCACTTCTTAGTCATTTTAACAGATGTATCGAAAAATTTTTACTTGCAAATGTATTCGCCAGTTACACGACATTCAATTCTGTATAAAAATCTAGTTGGGTCATATGGAAGATCACATGAATTATGATCTTGTGACGAACGTAAAATTGTACAAATAGGAGATATTAGTTTGTATGCCTATGAGGGGCATTTTCAGGAGAAAATTTGAAATCCTTTTGAATTTAAAGTTGGGATAATTGGATAACTCCCAATTAACCTCCTATGATCTCCTTTAGATATCTCTCGCTCTCTCTAAACTACTATGTGAATTAATTCTTTACAAATTAGAGTTTGAACGTAATTGTATTCTCTACACATAATTGAGAAAGTGAGAATGAAAACAACTGAGAATTGTGGAGAGAGACATTAATTTCTAGTATGAGAAATTAATTGAGAGTATCAAGAAATTTTTAAGTAGGAAATTTTCTCCATCATTCAGTTCACCGAATTGTAGATTAAGGCATCATGACAAAAAGATAGTGATTCGATTTTGTGATTACCATTCCAGCCATCTGTTTAATCAAGATATTTCACAATTAGGTTAATTTTTAGAAATTTACACATTAAGATACAATCCGAAAAATTTCGATAATTTAATTTTCACGCTTCTGGATACATATATAGAATAAATCTAACAGTTTAAATTTGTCCAATCGGCATCTCCTTAAAAGAAATTTTTGGACCTTCCACAACTTTGTTTTTCATTGGCCTTGACTGTTTGGTGTTGCGCTGGAGATGATCTTCCTGTTCTCGAGACAGGTCTCTGTTTCGTAAGTCCTCCCCGTTCCCAGTGGGATGGAAATTCAGAGGTTGTGACATGGTGCTCTATGACACAAATGACCCTCTTTCTCTAATTTGCTTATTCTCTTCAACTACAAGACTAGGGCTTGGTTTCTCTCTCTCTCTCTCCCAAAAGAAAAAATGGAACGGTGGAGTGCGTTGCTCATTTTAGAAGTTACTTGTCTGGGTTTCTTTTGTCCTTCTGGGGTTGGGAGTGGGCTCCCTGTTTCGGCCTCTTATTGCGCCTTGTTTCTCTTTTCTTGGGCTTTTGCCCCAGTAGGACCCGAATAAAGAGGGGGAAAAAAGTCTCCATTAATTAGATTTTTAAAATGCGTCCCACCTGAAAGGTATTCTGAGTACCAATTCAGCTTCATGCTTGCTTTTAGAATTTTCCTTTCTTTATAGAAGCATGTCTTTACCGTTGGCAGGTTCAGGGTCTCACGCATTTTTAACCAGGAGACACCCATCTTCATTTCATGCTTTGTAAAGAAGAATAGATATTTAATGATGATAGCTCAATCCTAATGGTAGAGGTCCATTCAAAGCCGAAAACATATGGCCTTCGAAATCATCGGACTTTATTTGTGTATGTACTTGTAGTTGCCAGTCAAGTTTTTATTCTGGCCGCCCTGCGTATTTACCCAATGATAATGCTCTTCGGCCGAGTCATTAAGCGCCCTAGTTGGATTGGATTAGACTTGCGGGTTGGACTGGATTGAATACTAGTTGTGCTTAACAATGCATTTTCTTATACTCCTTGAGCGCATATAAGTGGAATAAATACAAATTTATTATACCAAAATGTAAACAAACAAATTCGAATTCTAATAATTATGATATATTTATTTCTATTAGTTTAAAATTACACAATAAAAGTAACTACTAGACTCTGTTTGCTTATCTCATACAAATTTTTTCTATACATATACTTTTGAAAAAGCAATTTCCATCCTATTTAAATCTCGTCATTTGCACTAACTATCAATATTTTGGTGCAAACATATGCAAAAATAAAGGTCATTAGTATTTTAAATCAAAACATTGTTGAGCACCAACTTTTTTGCCGCATTTCACCTTTAATTGCTCTATGAGAAAATAAGTTGAAATATTGTAGTCTTCTAGAACGGTACTTTAAGTAATCTTAAGAAATCACATGGGTGTTTATGTAGAAATAGGAGATCAACCATTGCCTAGATATGAACATTTGCTTATATATAGGGAAAAGAAAGTGAAGCATGGGAATAAGAAAGATGAGAGAGCGAAAGAATAGGGAGGGGGACTATCCAACTTCTTTGATCATTTAGAGAATGCCCGATTTAATTCATTTAATCAAAGTATATCATAAATAATAAATTCTAATGTCTTAAGCATATATCCAAGATCCCTAAAAAAATATAAATATAATAAAAAATCTCATAAAAGCTAGAAACAAACTAAATTATAGAAATCTATTCTAAAACCATAAATATTAAATAATCCAAATATTTTTTGTATCAATCCTCATGCATATCCTTCAACTCCCATCCTTGGTATTTACAAAGCTGGATCTACATATGGACTCATATATGCCCTTTACACATAGCAACTCTTCCACCTTCTTATAGAGATTCTCACTTTATTATGGACTCATTCAAAATAATGAGGCAAGTTCAGTAAGCTTGCCTATGGTATTAAATCAATGTGATTCTGAATATCGATCATGGGCGCCATCTGGCAAATCTTCCAACTTCACTATGCTAAATTTTTCTAGCAACAGCTTGGTTACGTCTAGTGTTGGAGGTGGATTTTGCTTTACAGATAATTGCTTTGCTAATCTAAGTAGGGAACTGATGCTAGTGAACTTTCTAGACCTTCGTAAATGATAAGACCTGCAAATACCATTGGAGATGGCTTCGGTGTAGAAAGTTTCAATGCTCAAATCAAAAAGAGAAGTGATAAAAAAGATAACAAACTGGGTAGAGCCATAGAATAGTCATGTGTAGTCTCTATGTAAACTGTGCAGAATTATTAAACATACACGGTGGATCACCTTTTTTTTGGTTCATCGCTTGTGCTTAGTATATATAACATGTGCTTGCATGGTAAGTCTCTTGGTTGAGGGTATAGAAACCATAATTTTCTTGTGGAGACATCCCTGGGATCTTCCAAAATTACAGGAACTATAGTAAAAAACCTTTAGGAGATTTAGAATCCTATAGAATAAAGGAAGTTCAAGTTATCATGGAAATTCCCTACGTTATTGGGAAAGATTATGGAGACTTTTTTTCTTATTAAGAAAGATTACTCCTAGGATTAGAGAAGATTCAAATTTTGAGTGATCATGATCTTGGTTTGCTAAGCAAAAACGTTATTTGCCAGGAGGCTAGTAATAGCTGAGAGAATGTTCGATCGAGGGGTAAGCAGGCAACCTACCCAAGAGGGTTTAACCAAGGTGGTTAAGGGGCCTAAACAAGAATGTTTGATCGAGAGGGTGTTTGGTCATTTTGGGTATTTACTGAGAGATCCCACTAGTGGTCTAGGGGCTTTATGATTATAGCTCCAATGGGCATGTAATTTCTGGTCTTTATGGTAATGCCCTATTTAGACCATGTACTATCATTTGTCTCTCACTCCTGATGCTAGTTCAAAGACATGACATTAGAAGTAGTTATCAATTGATAGGAGTTGAAAAATCATAGAAATAGAGTTATTATTGTAAGACTTTGGGACGTCAGGAAAGTAAAGTGTATGGGGAAATTGCGAGAGACATAGAAGTGGAGCATTAAATGCAGGGCAAGTCACTCCAACTATGAAGTGTATCGCTTTTAGAAGCAAGTGAAGTGTTTGAAGGTCTAACCCAAATGATCTAGATTCTTTTAGAAATCCCCGAATTTGGCTTGCTCTCCAAACTCTCATGCACTAGCTTAATTCGACACTGTAGTTCTTTCTTTAATTATTAAATTAAATTGGAACAACAAAGATGAAAAAATGATAATGATTCTGAAAGTGACAATTGTAATTGTTTTTTTAATTTAATGTGCATCTCCGATACACTGGCTATGTTTACAATGCTTACATGGTGTTGTTAATATTCTTATGTCTGCTTGCTTGCTATGCATGCTATTGGTTCCCCGTGTACTTGCTTAGGTTTTGCTAACCTCGATATCCTTTTTTTTTTCAGGTGATCAGGGAGACGAGAGGAAATCACAAGGTAAAGGCCTTTGAGCCAAGGGACTTAGATCCCTACTCGTTCTAACCACTTGTTTTGTTAAGGAATATAGTCTTTGTATTTCTTTTGAAATTGTATGAGCTATATTTTATATGTAGATATATAATTGATGGTCAAAGAGAGCCCTATATGTATAGTTTGTTTATATTATGATTACATACCATAGCATGTTATGTTGGATGGCCGAGAAAGCCAAGTATTCAATTTGCTTTATCAGATTTTATGTTAACTCTAGGTGGCTAAATGGTCACTGAATAGGGGAGACTCCACCAATTTTTTTCTATTTGGAAAGAACAAATAATTTGTTTTCTTTTAATTTAAATCTCATTTTGTATTATCACTCATGGGGAGTATGACTATCGCGAGTCCAGACGTCACATTTTAATTGTATTGGTCACTTCTACATTTGCATATCTGTCTCCTTTTGCTAGGGACTAGAGGGTGCGACGCCTGGATAATGGATCATCACAATGAAAACCCAGATGTCCTGAGCTCTCAATGATGCTATATCCCTAATCCTATTAACAATGCTTCAGATTCAGCCTGGTTATTGGTGCCTTGAAAATCAAAGTAAAGTGCATATTTTAATTTGAAGTCATCGAGACCCATTAAAATGAGTCTAGAGTTGCTTTTTAATAAGTTAGAGGAACCGTCTACATGCAAGTTCCATGTTGGTGATAGACACCGTTCTGGGTGGTCATTGGTGACTTGTTCGGTAAGACTCGGGAGTGTGCATTTGAGAATGAAGTTGGCTAGGGCCTAGCCCTTGATGGCTGGTCTCAGTTGATCTTTAATGTCAGACTTACCAAATTCGATGTTTCATTTGATAAGCCAGCCCGAGGTGTCTCTTTTCTCCATGATCTACTCTAGAGGCTGGTTAGTTAGTACCATGGTGGTGTATGCTTGAAAGTGTAGGTGAAGACACCGAGCAATTATGATGAAAGTGAATGCCACTTTCTAGATAGGCCTGTAATTAATTTCTGATTCCTGGAGTACTCAGCTAACATAATGTACCGGCTTTTACACGGCGATATCCTATCTTACAAGTGTAAAGCAGAGGGCTTGTTCAGAGATAGGAAAATTGGGATACAGTTTCTCACAGGGATAGGTCGAGTGAGTATTGGAGGAGATGAGAGGTACTCCTTGAGCTTGTCGAAGGCTATCTGAAACTTCGATGTCTACATGAATTTTTGAGATTTTTTCAAGCGTCAAAGAAGGGCTTATATTTTTCCCTACTTTTGACATAAATCATGTAACACCGAAAAATACAGTGTTAGAAAATTTATATTCAATTTTTAATGTTCTCTGTAAAAATACCAATTGTAATTAATTGCAATTTATCAATGAAGATTTTATAAAGTTTTGTTGGGAGAAAAATATGTTTTTGGTGATGATTTAGGACAATAAAAACTTATTTGGAGTCAATTGAATGAAAACGAGCCAACTTGTCCCATGAGAAGATGACTTAGGGCTCAAAATTTTCATTTTGCTTAAGTATAGAATTCACCAAGGTGATCTGAGGAAGTTTCAAGATGACCTAAAGAGATTAGATCTCAAAATTCTTAACTCTGCACATAGGCAAGTAGCCTTGCTCCAATGACAAGTCGGCTTGTGCTTCCAAAACTCATAGGCAAGCCACCTTACCACAATGACAGGTCGATTTGTGCCTTCTAACTTTGTGTCTAACATGACTGCTTCCAGCACAAGCCAACCCACCAGATTCAAGTCAGAGAAACATGTCTGCACAATAAGCAAGGCGACCCACTAAAAAGTGAGTCGACTTGGGAGTTATGCAAGAAGGAAATTTGGTCACCTTAAGTCAATTTTGAGTCTTGTTGAGGGCTCAATAAAACAAAGAGCAAGGCGACTTGTTAGACAACAAGGGGACTTGGCTTCTAAAAACTTTAGACACATAAGGCAACTTGTACTATTTGCAAGGTGACTTCTATCTGCAAGTCGACTCATGGGTATGAAAGGTTATGAAATGACAGAAATGGACAATCAAACTTGTACAAAGGTTAAAATTTATTAGGGATAGAATGGGGATTTCACCTCCTATTATTATTATTAAGGCTTGAACACAGCCTCATTCTCTCAAAACACATTCGAACTCTCCTCTCTCGACTCTCTATCTCTCTCTCTTGACTCTCATCTCCCTCATCCATCTCACTTTCAATCTCTCTTGAAATCAACCTCATTTTCCCTAAACTCACTCCCTAAAGCTCTTAAACCCTCAAGCAAAGTTGTGAAGGAAGGGGAATTTGGGGGAAACATAGGGTTTTCACAAAAAGGGGAAATTAGGGTTTTTGAAACCTAACGTTCAAAACTCAATCCAAACCCAAAATTGAGGTAATTTTTTCATTCTAAACTTGGATTTAGCTTCCTCATTAGTGAATTTAATTTTGTTATTGAGATTTGAAGCATTTGTTTGAGAGCATAAATCTAGAGTTTGTAAATGAGAAAAAATTGAAAAATTTGTGAATGAGAATTGTATATTGGCACAAATAGTTTGTAGATGATGGAATTAGAACATACGTTCTTGGATTAGAGAAATTAAGGTTTATGCTAAGTTTAGGAAAACTCATAAACCCTAGAATTAGATGTACATTTTGTACATTTTATTATGTTTGGATTTGACAATTACTTGCTTGATTTTCTATAGGCAAGTATTATCAAATCATTATTTTTAGGAAGTGGAATCATATTTAAATTGCTTAAAAATTTCTTTGGGCAAGACATATTGCTTTCATTTGGATATTTGGATTATGTGGTGAATTTTAAGCATATTTTGAATAAATGAAATTATTTAGATACTTGGGATTTGGTTTGATGACTGTGTTGGCCTAAAAATAATTTAAATTTATTTTGAAATGTTTGGAATATTAAAATGTCTTGCAGTATCTCGGAATATAGCGTAGGGTTCACTCGTGTTTCGAGGTAACACAGCAGTTGTCGCGTACTCGATCCTAGGGTTGAGGCGTGACAATTCTATTGGTATCAGAACTTTGGCTCACGATTTTAAATGCTTTAATTGCTTAAAAACATTTCCAAATGTTCCAAAGAGTTTTTCCAAGATTTCAAAATAATTTTTCTTTTTGAAATTTCAAAATTTGAAAGATTTTTCAAGGAATTCTCAAAAACCTTCCATGGATTCTTAGGGACTATGAATTATTTTTATTTTAGGGGGTTAAATACCTAGTCCAAATTCTATTTAGTGAGCTAAGGATAGAATCTATCTTTTTATAGGATCATGCCTCCTAGACGAAGGTTGAGGAATGTAAATGAAATTCCTCCTTCCGAGCAAGAGGATGGATCATCCTCATGTGCTCCTTTTTCTCCCTCGGCAACTACTGGCAATTACCTTGCTACTCCAATCGGGATTCCTCCACCTTCACTCGACGCACTTTGACAATGTACCAAGTGGTGGAATACCTATGACACTCATCTTTATGCTCCTTGTCGAGTGCCAATACCTCCTCCACCAAGCCCAATTATTCCAGTTATCCCTCTGACAGCACCAATTGCTCCTCCTACTTCAATAGTCCCACCTATCAATCGTCCAACCATCGAGTTATTCAAGTTGATCAAAGAGGCTTGACAACTTGGATGCGTCACCTTTTTGGGCACTAGTGATGCGATGGTGGCAAAAAATTGGATAAATCGGGTTCGAGAAATTGTGGCTGACATGAGGCCTGACAATGAGTTAAAGCTCATGGTGGCAGTAAAATTGTTGGATGAAGATGCCCGAGTATGGTGGGATAATCTCAAGGTGAGGTCCCTAATACGGATTTCTTGGAACGAATTCCTTAGGGAATTCGACAAAAAATATTATACTCGATTTTACCAAGACTTGAAGAGAAAAGAGTTCCTTCACCTCCATCAAGGCAACAAGTCAGTGGCGGATTATGTGACAGAGTTAAGGAGGTTGTCCTCATTTGTTCCGGAATTGGTAACTGATGAGGAGTACTTGCATTTCAAGTTTGAGAAAGGCCTAAATTTGTCCATCCGAGAGAAGATATCTGTGACCTTGGCCCATACTTATAAAGATGTCTTCGAATTGGCATTGAGGGCTGAGAATATGGTTGAGGAAAGGGAAAGAACAAGAGAATGCCAGAAAAAGAAGAGAAGGTCCGAACATGTATCAGGCCAGAGTTCAAAGCAAAGTAGGAGCATGGCCTCCTACAGTTGAGTCTCAGACATTGGGTCCGTTGGCACTCCTCAATGCTCACGACTATCTAATTTTGTATCTCGTACCTCTAGTACCACCTCTGGGAGCAAATCAATGGGATACAAGAATGAGCAGTGTAAGCACTACGATAGGTTCCATTTTGGAGTTTGTTATGCACTCATGAAGTGCTATCAATACGAAAAGGAGGGCCATTTTTGCAAAGATTGCATGTAGTTGGGACGAAAAAGCCAAACAAGCCGAGATCATCCTATTGGATCAATGGGCGAGGAAGCCAACATCACTATTTCCTCCCCCAATGTCACACCACGGACAGGGATGAGGAGCAACACAGTGGCTGCTCCAACTCAACGTCCACAACCACGGATTCAAACAAGAATTTATACAATGACGAATAAAGATGCACAAGATAACTCGAACATAGTCACGAGTAATTTCCCTAGAACTTGAATTTGATGATTTAGAGATTTGGATATAAATACTATGTGATTTTGAGTGCGTGATTGAATTTGGATTGCAAATTGATGATATTACATGATAATGAATTTGAGGAGAGATGATTTTGAAGTCTTGAGATAGTTATGGTGGCATTAAGCACTATGTCCTATCGATACCAATTTTCTTAGATTTCAAGCATTTCAAATAGTTAACCCAAATTGTTTAATGGTTTCAATTCATAGATATGATGAAAACTTTTGACATTGACTCCCGTGTATTGATTGATACAGGGTCAAATATTTTTTTTATGAGTACGACATTCATTTAACACTCTGATAAGCCTTTGACCCCACTTCAAGAGGAGTTGCTAGTTATCACTCCATTGGGGGAATGGTTAAATTGGGACACCATGTACAAGACATGTGAAGTAGTCGTATAGGATGAGATCCTTGAAGCGGACTTGATTCCATTGGAAATGAGGGACTTTGATGCCATACTAGGTATGGATTGGTTACACCTTTACCGAGTTTCGATGGATTGTTTCACTAAAGAGGTGGAGTTCCGTAAACCAGGATGTCCCTCACTTATGTTTGCCAGTGAATGACAGGTCTTAGCGAATTATGTGATCTCAGCAATTGAGGCATAGAGATTAGTGCACAAGGGTTGTGTGGCTTACCTAGCCTACGTCATCGATACCACAATAAGAAGTCCAAAATTGATAAACGTTCTGGTGGTGAATGAATTCCCGGATGTATTCCTAGATGATTTGCCGGGTTTGCCTCTGGTTTCAGAGTTTGACTTTGCTATCAACTTGGCTCCCAGAACTGCACCCATTTTTATACCACCATATAGGATGGCGCCCGCAGAGTTGAAGGAGTCGAAGACCCAACTTCAGGAGTTGTTGGACAAAGGGTTTATCCGACCGAGTACCTCACCTTGGGGTGCTCTGGTTTTATTCGTAAAGAAAAAAGATGGCACCCTCCGGTTGTGTATCAACTACCGGCAGCTAAATAAGGTGACCATTAAGAATAAATACCCTTTGCCAAGAATTGATGTCTTATTCAATCAACTCCAAGGGGTTAGTGTCTTTTCAAAAATTGATTTGAGATCGGGCTATCACAAACTGAGGATAAAAGGAGATGATGTTCACAAGACCGCCTTTAGGACATGGTATGGACATTTTGAGTTTTTGGTGATATCATTCGGATTGACAAATACTCCTACAGCCATTATGGATCTGATGAATAAGGTATTCCATTCTTATCTTGACAAATTTATCATAGTCTTCATAGATAACATCTTGGTGTATTACAAAGACGATGAGGAATATTCAGAACATCTTCGAATTGTCCTGCAAACTCTCAGAGAGAAGCAGCTATATGCCAAGTTCTCCAAGTGTAAGTTTTAAAAAAGGGAAATTGGTTTCTTAGGGCACGTTGTATCCGAATATGGAATACTTGTAGATCCAAAGAAAGTAGAGGCAATTTGAAATGGAAACAACCCAAAAATGTCACTGAGGTGAGAAGTTTCCTTGGATTAGCAGGGTACTACTGAAGGTTTATTAAGAGATTCTCTAAAATTGTGGCTCCATTGTCTAACTTGACTCAAAATGGGGTCAAATTCGAATGGAGTGACAAGTGTGAGGACAATTTCCAATGACTCAATAAGAGGCTCACATCCATTCCAATACTTGCTCTTCCTACTAGTGATGGCGACTATGTGGTTTATAGTGATGCCAGCAATCAAAGGTTGGGATGTGTTTTAATGCAAGGCGATAGAGTGATTGCCTATACTTCTCGATAATTGAAGAAACATGAGTTGAAATACCCCACCCATGACCTAAAGCTAGCCGCCATTATTTTCGCCTTGAAAATTTGGTGACATTATCTATATGAAGCCACATGTCGAGTCTTCGCCGATCACAAAAGTTTCAAGTACTTGCTCACTCAAAAAGAACTTAATTTGAGACAACGGAGATGGTTAGAGCAGATTAAAGACTATAACTTGATGATTGACTATCTCCTGGGCAAAGCGAATGTAGTAGCAGATGCTTTAAACCGTAAGTTTTCTTCTTCAGTATCTCATGGGAGTTCTTATCTCTCATGCTTGCTAGGGCACCGTACACTTGGAGTCGAGCTGGTCAATGATGAGCATGGTACACTTTTGGCTAAATTTGAAGTGCAACCAACGTTAGTAGATCGGAATATAGAACTTCAAGCAACCGATGAGGAGATAAAAGGCATAGTGGAAAATGTTCACAAAGGTGAAAGTGGCAAATTCCACATTTAGGAGGATGACATGGTGGTATATGGGAAACGAATTTGTTTTCCCAAAAATGATTAGTTTTAGAGAGCCATACTGGAAGAAACACACTCTTCGGCTTATGCAATGCATCCGAGAGTACAAAAATGTGCCAAACCATCAAGAAAACTTATTGGTGGTCGAGGTTAAAGCCACTGAATTTGTGGCTGTGCCTTGTGTCTCAACATATCAAGGCCGAATTTCAAAAACTAGTCAGAATTCTATAACCATTGCCGATACCTGAATGAAAATGGGAGCACGTCACTATGGATTTTGTAGTAGGATTGCCACGTACACCGAACCGACATGATACTTTATGGGTGATAGTAGATCGGGTCACAAAGTTAGCCCACTTTTTGCCTATTCAAAATTCATATTCTTTGGAAAGGTTAGCAAAGTTCTACATAAACGAGATTGTCCGACTCCATAGGGTCCAGTATCGATTGTATCTGACCGTGATCCCCAATTGATAGCGATATTTTTATACACTTGAATTTATTTTATTTTATTTTATTTCAGGCTTTATTTATAACTTTTAGAACTATTTTTAGGTTTTATTTCATGATTTTAAATTGATTATTTTTATGGATTTTATTTTAGGATTATTGAGATTATTTAAAGATATTGGACTATACATATAGTTGTTAGTATTTGGGCATAACTTTCTGCTCCGATATCCAATTGACTTGATTCTTGTTGGGTTGGAAAGACGAGTTCAAAGGCTACAAATGTTATGAAGACCTTACAGACTGGGTCAGACCAGAAGATATCCGAAATTTGAGTTGATATTACTACAGTGCTAGAAATCAAGGCCTATGAGTTCTAAAAGCCCAAATCCAAGTGAAATATCAAGCTATTATGAAGACCCATGAAGTTTTAGTCATTTAGGACTCTTAGGAATTAGATTATAAGAAGGAGACATCATTTACACTTGGTAGGAGGAGGAGAAACCCTAGCAGCCACCTCCTTAGTCTTCTTGGACGGGATTCTTCGATCTTCTTTGGGGTTGAATGAGTTGTAATGTTTTCTTTATCTTTCTTGCGTTTCTTTATCATGTCTACTTAGATTTTTTGTTCCTAGAACTCGATAAATTCTGTTTTTTGATTAATAAGATGGTTTGATTTATTTCTTTCCCTTAAATATTTATTGATATGTTCCTTCTTTGATGAGATTTCATTATTGAACGTAATGCTTCATTCGTAAAGAGTCCTACGATTTGATGATTTGCGATTACATGCATAAGATTGAGAAAAGATTGTACGAAATTAGATCAATATAATAAAATCCATATGGGGTTATGAGATCGATGGATGATTAACTCTGTGTGTGGGGATTTTAGGAGAAACCCTAGATTACAAATATTCCATAAATCTTAATGCAGCTCGGTCTAATCAAGATTGCATGACCACTGGGTTTTGGTTAGTCGAATTATGGTTTCCTTACATGACCATTGGGTGAATCTAATTTAGAAAAATTTATCATCATCAAGAATGAATCTTTAGTCAATAAACTTTAAGGGATTTGAAAGAATTCAACCATGTGAAAAAATTGAAGATAGATGAAATCGTTGTTCTAGGGTTTTTGTTTATCAATATTTCTATTTTTAATATTTTTATAGTTTTAATATTTTTACTATTTTGATTCGTTCTGTCCAACTTAGATAGGGTATTTTATAATTGGTAATACATAATATTCTCGTGAAATCGACATTGTTCTGCAGTATACAAAATACTCGATTAGGGTATACTTGTCCGAAATCGTAACATATCTAAATCGCGTAACACCAATTCACATCCCGATTTTGGCCTAAGCTACAAGAGTCCTTAGGGACTAAGTTGAAGTTCGACACTGCTTTTCATCCACAGACGGATAGACAGTACGAACATGCTTTCAGACATTGGAAGACATGTTTAGGCCATGTGTGATAGACTTTCAAGGGAGTTAGGATAGACACCTCCCATTAATTGAATTTGCATACAATAATAGCTATCAAGTTAGTATTGGGATACCACCCTATGAAGCTCTCTATGGAAGAAAGTGTCAAACTCCGTTGTATTGGGATGAGGTAGGAAAGAGGAAGATTAACAATGTTGAATTAATTGAAACAAGGTAGAGAAAGTGAAGGTGATTAGGGCAAGGATGAAGGCGGCTCAAGATAGACAAAAGAGTTACGCCAACAAAAGAAGAAGACATTTGGAATTTGAGATCGAAGACATGGTTTTCTTGAAAGTCTCACCCTGGAACGGTGTAATCTGATTTCAAAAACAGGGTAAATTGAATCCTAGGTATATTGGCCCTTTCAAGATCCTTGATAGGATAGGAAAGGTAGCATATCGGATAGAACTGTTCTCGGATTTAGAGAAAATCCATGACATATTCCTTGTCTCCATGCTAAAGAAATACTTGTCGGATTCCTCACACGTATTAGAAGCTCTTCCGATAGAATTAAATCTAGATTTGAGTTTCAAGGTTCATCCGGTGAAAATCCTTGATCGACAACTCAAGCAATTGAAAAGTAAGCACATCCCCATGGTTAAGGTGTTGTAAAGAAGCAACCAAGTGGAAGAAGAAACTTGGGAGACCAAGCAGTCAATGCGAAAATAACACCCATACATTTTTTATGATGTATAAATTTTCCATTAAATTTCAAGAACGAAATTTCTTTTTAAGGGGTTAAGTATTGTAACACTAAAAAAATCGGTGTTAGAAAATTTATATTGAATTTTCAATGTTCTTTGTAAAAATACCAATTGTAATTGGTTGCAATTTATCAATGAAGGTTCTAAAATCTTTTGTTGGGAGAAAAATAGGTTTCTGGTGATGATTTGGGACAATAAAAACTTATTTGGAGTCAATTGAAAGGAAATGAGCTGACTTGTCCCATGAGAAGACGACTTAGAGCTCAAAAATTTCATTTTGGTTAAATATAGAATTCGCCAAGGCGACCTTAGGAAGTTCTAATGTGATCTGAGGAGATTGGTCTTAGAATTCTTTACTCTGCACATAGGCAAGTCGTCTTGCCCCAATGACATGTGGACTTGTGCTTCCAAAACACATGGGCAAGCCACCTTGCCACAATGACGGGTCAACTTATGCTTTCTGATTTTGCGTCTGACTAGGCTGCTTGTGTCCAGCACAAGCCAACCTGTCAAATTCAAGTCTCAGAGAAACATGTCTGCACATAAGTAAGGCGACCCACTAAAAAGTGAGTCGACTTGGGAGTTATGTAAGAAAGAAATTGTGTCGCCTTAAGCCAATTTTAAGTCACCTTAAGGGCTCGATAAAACAAAAAGCAAGAAGACTTATTGGACAACAAGGGGACTTGGCCTCTAAAAACCTTAGACACATAAGGCGAATTGTGCTATTTGCAAGTTGACTCATGGGTATGAAAGGCTGTGAAATTACAGAAATAGACAATCAAACTTGTACAAAGCTTAAAATTTATGAGGGATAGGATGGAGATTTCACCTCCTATTATTATTATTAAAGCTTGAACACAACCCCATTCTCTCAAAAGATATTTGAACTCTCATCTCTTAACTCTCTATCTCTCTCTTTCGACTCTCATCTCTCTCACCCATCTCACTTTCAATCTCTCTTGAAATCAACCTCATTTTCCCTAAACTCACTCCCTAAAGCTCCGAAACCCTCAACAAAGTTGTGAAGGAAGGTCATTTTGGAAGAAACCTAGAGTTTGCACAGAAAAGGGAAAATCTAGGGTTTTTAAAGCCCAATGTTCAAAACTCAATCCAACCCCCAAAATTGAGGTAATTTCTTCATTCTAAACTGGATTTATCTTCCTCATTAGTGGATTTAAATTTGTTTATGAGATTTGAGATATTTGTTCGAGAGCATAAATTTAGGGTTTGTAAATGAAGAAAAATTAGGAAATTTGTGAATGAGAATTGTATATTGGTGCAAATAGTTTGTTAATGATGGAATTAAAACATACGTTCTTGAATTGGAGAAATGAGGGTTTGTGCTAAGTTTGGGAAAGCTCATAAACCCAAAAATTGGATATGATTTAACATTTAATTCATGTGATTATTTTAAGATAATTCAATTGGAACTCGAGAAGGGGATTACCTTAGAATTGATTGTGAATTTGGAAGTGTTCACCCTCCCAAGAGGTGAGTGGATGGTTATATTTAGCATGGATGATAAAAATGTTTTCAATTATTATTTGTAAATTGAATTTTGAAATGAATTTGAAATTGATTTGAAATGTTTTGTGATTATGGTGTGCCCAAATAGAATTGTTGATAAATCATGACTCTTTTATTGATCTTTAAATTGTTTGCACCGTGTTACAAACATTGATTGTGAATTGTGAATTTGCTTTCTTTTGTATATGAGCACAACTATTGAATGATGAAATGGATATTCCTGTAACATAGTGCTAGAAAAAGAAAAGAAGTATAGTCTAAATCTTTCACGGACCGGGCCATCGGGGTGGCATGGTCAAGGTCGGTTTATAATTGGCTTGGAGGTAGGTGGAGTAAAAAGCCTCCTCAGGATGTTCTCATGATAAGGTGGCAACACCCACTAAATTTTGGGCCAACGCCAAGAATATGGTATTTTATAAAAATTGTGGAAAATCTCTTGGCAGATTCTACCAACAGCCATTGGTAGGAAAAACAGTATTGACAACCCCAAACAAATTTGGAAAGAAAATGAAAATGGATTGTTGATGAATAACTTCTGAGTCGTATATAATTTGTTTCGAAATTTAATTCGTGCAATTGATTTTCATTATTGTATTGGAAATATACTATGACATGTGTTTGGCACTATCACTTTCACTCCTTATTCATGTTTAGCATGGCATTGCATTTCACTCACTGAGTATTTTTTTTTATACTCACCCCTCACTTTCTAATTTTTAGAGAAAGTTTAGATTAGAGACCTAGACATTATCTAGTACCGTTGAAGAAAGTATATTTTATTGGCCTTCAATAGGTAATAGTCATAAGAATATTCTTTGGGAACTATGTTATGTGATCCATGGAAGGAAATTTTTTTATATTTTGTTATATTTGGATTTAACAATTACTTGCTTGATTTTCTATAGATAAGTATTATCAAATCCTTACTTTTATGATATGGAATCATATTTAAATTGTTTAAAAATTTCTTTTGGCAAGACGTATTGCTTTCATTTGGACATTTGAATTCTGTGGTGAATTTTAATCTTATTTTGATCATGTGAAATTATTTAGATGCTTGGGATTTGGTTTGATAGCCGGGTTGGCCTAAGAATGATTTAAATTTATTTTGAAATGCTTGGAATATTAGAATGTCTTGCGGTATCTCAAAACATGGAGTTGGGTTCACTCATGTTTCGGGGTAACACGGCGGTTGTCGCGTACTTAATCCAAGGGTTAGGGCGTGACAAATCAGCTTAAGGCAAGAATCTATCCCATGAGACGGTGCATCTCATTCAATGTTCTAAGTGGCGCCATTTCTAGGATGGCTTAAATCTTCTCCGGATTGACCTCAATTCCTTGATTGGTATCAAGAAATCTAGAAATTTGCCTAATGTGATCCCGAAAGTATACTTAGCTGGATTCAGTTTAGTATTGTAATGTTTAAACATCAGGAATGTTTCCCCGAGATCTATTACATGGCCTTCTGGGCTGGTACTCTTGACAAACATATCATCCCTGTAGGCCTCCACATTTCTATCGAGCTACTCGCTGAAGACCTTGTTGACTAGTCATTGGAATGTTACTCCTACGTTTTTCAAACCGAATGGCATGACCTTGTAACAATAAGTGCCAAACTCCGTGATAAAGCTGTTTTTTTTTTTCATCCTTTGTGGCCATGCTTATCGGGTTTTATCCAGAGTATGCATCCGTGAAACTTAAGAGCTGGTGACCTAATGAATTATTCACAAGTTTATCGATGTTATGGAGCGGATAGTTGTCCTTTGGGCACGCCTTATTGAGATTGGTAAAGTCGACACACTTTCTTCATTTGTCGTTTGCATTTTTCATCATGACCGCATTTGCCAACCAATCAAAATATTTTACTTCTCTAACGAAGTTCACTGCTAAGAGCTTTTCTACTTCTTCTAGTATCATTCACTGGCATTCTAATGTAAACACTCTCTTCTTTTGTTTCATTGGCTTGTGACTTACATCCATGTGAATGATCACTAAGGGATGGATACCTGGCATGTCTTCTTGTGTCCATGCAAAGACTTGGGAGTGTCATTGTAGGTATTCGGTGATGGCATCCAAAGTGGTGTTAGCAGGTGGACTCCGATTTGAACAATTTGGCTGAATACATTCATAATCAGGACCTCAATCATCTCTTCACCAGGTTTGGGTTTAGCAACTTGTTCGATGTCGTTTCTGAGTTCTATAGCTTCTATCGAGAGGTTCTTGTTTTTCTTTCTTCAGCACAGAGGCAATTTAAGGGTTTGGATCGCATTAGAGCGTTGTGATACTGAGAGGCATTCTAAATTTGATCTTCAAATACTTGGTGTTTGGCAAGGCTTCTAAGCCATATAAACTAAGGCGGCCTAGGATAGCATCGTAGGGGGACTGAAGTCTGACTACATTGAAAACAGTTGTGATAGTAGCATGGTTAGGGGGTATTCCCAAGGTTACTAGGAGCGAGATAATACCCTCAGGGTATAGTCACTCATCAAAAAGTCCCTTTTAAAGTCCAACGTGAGGTTGAAGATATGCATAGTTGAAGCCTATTTGCTAGAAGGTATCACAATAAAAGAGGTCGCAGCTTATCCCTTGATTGACAAAAACTCTTTTCACAAGATATTAGCCTATCACGACAGTAATGACTATTTGGTCATGTCAGATAGGATTGATCCCCACCAGATCATCGTCATCGAAATCAATAATTGGCCTTTTCCTTTTGATAGCATGGTGATAAAAAAAAGGGGTAGAACAGAGCATGAAGTGTTTTTGGCTAAACAATTAGTCTATTCCTACGAACAATGCCAAACTGTTAGTGGTGGGTTTTGCTTCATAGATAATTGTTTTGCTAACCCAAGTGGGAAACCGATACTGGTGAACCTTTTGGGCCTTCGTAAATGATGAGACCTACAAATACCACCAGAGGTGGTTTTGTTGAAGGAAGCTCCAATGCTCAAGTTAGAAAGAGAAATGATAGAGAAAGAGAACAGACTAAGCAAAGCTGTAGAATAGTGCTATGTAACCTCTGTGTGAAGAGTGTAAAGTTATCAAACATATCTGGCAGATCACCTATGCATAGTATATACAGCATGTGCTTGCATGGTAAGTCTCTTGGTTGAGAGTATTGAAACCCTAATTTTCTTATAGAGAGATTGCCAAGATCTTCTGAGATTATAGAGATTGTCGTCAAAAACCTTTAGTAGATTTAGAATCCTATAAAATAAGGGAAGTTCAAGTTATTTAAAAAATTCCTTACCTTATCGAGAGATATTACAGTGACTTCCTTTCTTATTAAGAAAAATTATTCCAGAGATTAGGGTATTCAAATATTAAATGATCATGATCTTGATTTGCCAAGTAGGAGCATTATGAGCCGGGAGGCTCATAATAGTCGAGAGAACATTCAATTGAGTGGTGAGCAAACGGCCAACCCAAGAGGGTTTAATTGAGGTAGTTAAGAGGCCTAAACAAGAATGTTCGATTGAGGCATGTATTTCTCTCAACTCTTTCCATCATGTTGCATATAAGTATTTTGATGATGAGCAAAACAGATTAATTTAGTCAAGAAAAAATTAGAAAAACACAGTAACAAATATGAAGTAGCTTAACCATAGGAGTCAATGGATGTATTGAATTAGTCGATAGATTAGTCTCCTAAAGAAGAGATTTTCGACTACTCTCAGAACCTAGTCGACACATGGGATAAAAATGCAAAGAGTAGTTGACACGGTCCTCTGAATAGTTGACACATATCATAGGTTAGCCAACTATCATAATGTTAGCCAAGTAAGTTCAAGGTAACATTGGATATATTCTTCATAGTAATTATCCCTAATTACTGACACAAATCTCTCGAGCCAGGGAAGCTGATGGAGATCCTTCATGGCATCTACGTATGAGTCTGTACAACGTGGTGGCGATTGGTAAGGTTGGTGATCGCTCAAACTAAATCCTCCTTCGAGGAATCTCTAGATAAGAGCTAGCTGTGACCTCTCTTGCTCTGAGTACGCATCCATTATCATGGGAAGTGAATTGAAGGACTCCCATGCCCATTGTTCAGATTCTTGGGCAGATTGAGCTATCAAATCTCCTGAATTCTCGTCATCCCAAAATGCACATCTACAGCTCTGCTGGCCACCCCTATATTCAGCACCACAGGAATAACTGAACTCATGTCCGCACCTGCAAGATGAGAAATTTATGATTCAAATAAAGTTCTAAAATTCAATGAATCTTACTGGGAGCATTCAACATTGGATACACAACCAAAGATTGTGAACAACATGGTCCTTTAGGTGAATATTACCGGGATAACTTGATCCAAACGATCATTAGAGAAGCTCACATAGTACATGCCTGCAACTCCAGATTTGATTGTCTTTATTATTTTAGCATTTATCAGATTATAGCTACTCCAAAATATTTCCTTCTGATTCACCAGGATATTTTGTTTCTCAAATGATCGACCTCAAATATAGGAATTAAGGCTCAGTTTTTTGTTGTTGTTGTCGTCACAAGGATACTTTGTCTTATAAATTGTGTTCAGGCTTCAATCTAAAACACCAAATCATGGTTCTTCTTTGCATACTAATAGTACAAATACCAACAAATGTGGATAGAAGAACCAATAATTTATTTTCTAAAAGTTGTAACATTCCGCTACCTCCAAATATACCAAGGAATATCCAAAAAAGCACATCGTCAAAACGAACTAAGTGTTGTTTTACCCTCAACCTCTATATTGTGTAAGCAACAATTCAATGAGACTCCTAGAACAAAACCAATCATTATCACACACAATAAAGTAGTGATTCCACATCCCTTGCGCAATAAACAATGCAATAGCATGTGATCTCTAGTTCCAAAATTATTATTACACAACACAAATATCATTTATTATTTTTAATTCTGGCATGCAACTCTACTAGAAGATTAATTGGCATGAATG
Source organism: Dillenia suffruticosa (assembly GCA_033439265.1). Classification (NCBI taxonomy): domain Eukaryota; kingdom Viridiplantae; phylum Streptophyta; class Magnoliopsida; order Dilleniales; family Dilleniaceae; genus Dillenia; species Dillenia suffruticosa. The sequence continues at coordinate 222,335 of JAVTVX010000031.1, forward strand.
GAGATAAATAAAGCAACACTAAGAATGATCATTTTCTTAGGACATTAGAATTTCCATCTGAATCCCTTTTCTACTGCACTTGGAGTACGTAATTGCATCAGCTTGAAGTTAATCTAAATATGATAATGATATGCATCATCCATATCATTGAAAAGAATTATTCTAAAAAGTGCATATCATTGGAAAGAAATCTTCTGAAAAGATATTTAGATATTAGTAAGAAAATAATAGTTTTTTATTTTAGTGGATAGTCATCTTTTTAAAAAATAGCAGTTATCTTAATTTTGAAATTATTTATATTATAAATGATTTTAAAAGTTTGCGTAGAAAATATATTATATTGTAAACCTTAGTTTTCCATATTTAGAAAAAGTATTATTAATAAAAAACATGTCTAATTCTCATAAAATAAGTATGATAGGAAACTTGTTAGGGAACAAGTTCCCAGCCATCAAGGTCCAAGAGAGAGAAAACTCTAGAAAGAGAAGAGAGGAATTCCCTATAGAATATCCATTGACTAAACCCTATACTAGAGCTCATATTAATTTGGTGTTAGAACTAGTCATCATGAAAAACTCTGCAGAATAGTTTAGCCGAATGGAGAAATTTTAAAAGTTTGCTTTTAGTAGAAAATATATTATATTGTAAACCTTAGTTTTTCATGTTTAGAAAAAGTATTATTAATAAAAAAATAAGTCTAATTCTCATAAAATAAGTATGCTAGGAAACTTGTTAGGAAACAAGTTCCCAGCCATCAGACCTGAGGTCCAAGAGAGAGAAAACTCTAGAAAGAGAAGAGAGGAATTCCCTACAGAGTATCCATTGACTAGAACCTATACTAGAGCTCATATTAATTTGGTGTTAGAACTAGTCATCATGAAAAACTCTATAGAATAGTTTAGCCGAATGGAGAAATTCATGAGGAGCAGCCACTAGCTAGGGTGTGGAGGGAGTCCAGCAGTCTAACGAGAAGTTGCTGCAATAACCACAAACAACACTGATCTTGCAGATGGAAAGGCTTCTGCAAGAGCTACAGGTGCACAACAAGGTCCAAGAGGAGAAGAGCAACAGCCACACCCTTGCAGACCAAGAGGAGGAAAGGATTAGTCTGCTGAAAGTAGGGACTGCCATCCCCAGAAAGTACCGACTTCGAGGGCGCAGCAAAACCACTCAATATGACATCAGATGGTGGCCTGAAACCTCTTTGGCTGCTGGTCATCCTGCTCCTCCCAAGTACACTGACCCTTGGACACAAATTCCATTACAAACCACAGGTGTCATGCTACCTCAAGTCATTCAAGGCCCCTCTTCGTTTGGATGCTTTTGGCAGGGAAGTAGATGACCATGGAAATGTCATAAATGTGCCTATCATAGATGCTTTTGTTTTCAATCACCAGATGGGTAGAGGAAGGACAACCATTCTCAGGGCAGAGTCAACTTCACTTAAAGAGCAAGTGGAGTCTCAGGCTCGGGATCTCGGACAAAGGACACTGCATATAAAGGAACTTGAAGAAAAGGAGAGTGCTAGGTGCAACTATTGAAGGTCTTATGCTGGTTATTGCTTCTGCTGAAGAAGAAATTACAAAATGGAAAGTAGCTGCGGAACAAGAGGCTGCAACAAGTAAAGCTGTTGAGCAAGAATTTTTGGGACAGTGGGCAGCTCTCCGTCAGGAACTTGAAAAGGCTAAGTGGGCTATGATAAAGCCCAAAGAAAAAGATGAGGGTGGAGGCTTCTTGGGAGTTCTTGAAGACTTGAAAAGACCCATCCTAAATTTGAGCTTAAGGACAAGCTCTTTGTTCACGAGGGGAATAATGATATGCACAATGTATATCATTGGAAAAAATTAATTTAGAAAGTGCATATCATTAGAAAGAGAACTTCTAAGAGAATGTTTAGAAACTATTAAAAAGAAAATATTTTAGAAAAATAGTAATTTTCTTATTTTAGTTGATAACTATCTTTTTAAAATTAGTAATTACTTAAGTTTTGAGAACTCTTCATATTATGAATGATTTTAGGGATTTGATTTTAGAAAAATTCTATTCTATTGTAAACTCCAATTTCCTCTATTTAAAAAGAGTATGATCAATAAACAGATAAATCTAATTCTTATAAAAAAAGCGTGGTAGAAAACTTGTTAATGAACAAATTTCCAATTGTCAAACCAAGGTTCTAATAGAGGGAAAACTCTAGCAAGGGAAGAGAGGAATTCCCTGCAGAGTATCCATTGACTAGATCTTATACTAGAGCTCATATCAGATAACTTTGTTATAATTAAAGTATTATATACCTAAAAAAGCTAAAGTCATAAATTTAATAAGCTTTCAAAGTAGGTATATTTTAAGAAGTTTAAAAACTTCTGCGATGAGAAACCTAGTCAGAACTACATATGAACAAAGAGACTCAAACTGGATGCACAACACGAAATACAAAAAGAACAAAGAGTATGGCCATTATGGACATAGGAAAAACTCAACAATAACAAAAAACTGAGTCTTAATCCCAACAATTGGAGTCGGCTGGACATAGGAAAGACTCAACCAATATGTCCCCTTCTTTTATTTAAAAAAAAAAAAAAAGGGCTAGTTACTTCAAAAAAGGGAGCCCAAGACTATGGATAACATGCAAGCAACTTTGCAATTATGATAGGGTTTGCCCACAGGCGATAACATTTTGCACAAGGATTTTCCCCCTGTTAACAATATAATGTTATCAATAATGTACGTTCCATAGTTCTATAGAAAAGGTAACTTCTGATTTGAGATTTAATTTGTGAGCTCATGTTTCATCTCTGGAAGAGATACTTCCCAAGATTCTTGCAGTGTTCTCTCTGTTATATTTCTTCTTGCTATCTTCAAAATGCATGTTCCACTTTACATAGTACAAAAATATTGGAAGAAAATAACAGGACACAGCACTCAGAAATACTGGAGGCAATATATTTGCAGCACGAAAATAAGATAACAATAACTTTTATGTCTGTAATAACAATACTCCTATTATACTAATAAGTCTAGCTACAGATCCACAGACATACAATTTATATAATTCAAATGTGATTTATAATAATTCACACCTAATAATAGAACACTAGAGACACAAATTGATACAAGCATCCAACTTAGGACAATTACATAAGGTATATATTTCTAAGTCTATCTACTATAATTTTTAGAATGCACTGACTTTTGGGCGGAAAAGAGTAGGTCATTGGCCATTGGTTCCATTGTGGTCGAGCCAATGGTTGTAAGAGACATCAGTAATGATGTTATAGATAATATTCAAATTTTTTTAAGGATTCATAATAAACTTGTCCAAATTTATTGATAATAATATTCAATACATAATAAATTGATATGCTATATAAAATTTTAATATATTTTTAGTTTAAGTTATCTTTTACCTTATTCAAGAATAATTAAAATGTGACCCCAATCAGTTGGCTTAAAGTTGAAATTGAACCCAAGCAGTGTTATTATTCAAATATTTTATATAATCCTTTTTTGCTCTCTCTGATGTCTTTTAAAGTGGGTGATAGGTCTCGGTTGTATCTTTTTTTGAGAGAATCAATGGATTGGGGATTCTCCCCTATCCACTGCTTTTCCTCGTCTCTACAAGTTGTCTACGCTTCATTCGGCCCCTATCTTAGATTTTTATTTTGGGAGAGTTATTTGATTTCTTGAATTTTCTTTTTTCAAGTAATCTTAGTGATAGAGAAACCATAGCATTCTCTTTTGTAGTTTCTCTCCTATAAGCAAATTCCCCTTCCTTTAATGCTTCTGAAACTAGGATTTGGAATCTTGACAACTGTAGTACGTTTTCATGAAGATTTTATATCCATCATCTTATTAGTCTTTCCGAGTACCCTCCTTTTCCTTTAAATGATTTTATTTAGAATGCAAAGATTTGTACCAAGGTTAAGGCTTTTATCTGGTCCATGGTTCTTAACAAGATCAATACCAAGGGTCTGTTACAAAAGAGGAAACCTTTTAAAGCTATGTCTCAGGAGTGTGAGTCGTGCGTTACAAGAGTTCTTAGAATAAAGATCATTTATCTTTGCATTGCCTCCCCCTATTTGTCATGAGGGACAATGATTAGATTTGTCCTTTGAGCCTCCTTAATTTGTTTCTTACCAATTTCAGAAATTTTGGAGGGAGAAAATATGCTAGCTTTGAAGATTTGCTTTTGTCGCTATTTCATGATGCATTTGAGGGAAGCCTAATGATGCATTTGAGGGGAGCGCAATGTTAGAATTTTCAGGAATTAGTTCATTTGACCCTCCTTTTCTTTGGAATAAGATTGTTCTTTATACTTCTCTATGTGCCCATGCTTTAGGGATTTATAAAAAATTATATTTTAGAATCGAGGAAAGATTGAAGAGCTAGCATCCATTTACTGCTTTGTATTGATCTTGGCTTTTTCCATTTAAGGATTTCTCATCATTGGAGTCTTTGTACATTCTTCTTTCCTTTAATCCAATTTTCTGTTGCCATAATAATAAAAAAGGAAACTATATCCAAAATAAGAAACTAATTTAAACAAATCTTGAAAAATAATTACTGTGACTTGAGCTGTGTTTGTATGTATTGAAATTCTAGGTGAGGGAAAGAAGAATGAGAATAAGAAAAAGAAGGAAAGGAAGGAAGAGAGAGAGGGAGGGCCGCGGCGGGGTGCGGAGGGGGGAGGGAGAGAGAGAGGGAGGGCCGTGGGGGGGCAAGGGGGGAGGAGAGAGACATAGTGGGGGCGGAGGGGGGAGGGAGAGAGGGAGGGCCGCGGGGGGCAAAGAGGGGAGGAGAGAGACACAGCGGGGACGGAGGGGGAGGGAGAGAGAGAGGGAGGGCCACAGGGGGGCGGAGGGCCGCGGGGGGCAGAGGGGGGAGGAGAGACTCTCTCCTCCCGTCTCTCCTCCCCCCTCTGCCCCCCCGCGGCCCTCCCTCCATCTCTCTCCCCCCTCCGCACCCCCGCGGCCCTCCACACACCCCCCTGCGGCCCTCCTTCTCTCTCTCCCTCCCCCCTCTCCCCCCCCCCCGCGGCCCTCCCTCTCTCTCCTTCCCCCCTCCGCCGCCCGCCTCCCGCCGCGGTCCTCCCCTCTCTCTCCTTCCCCCCGCCAGCCCCCTCCCCCGACGGACCCCCCGCTGCTCTCCTCCCCTCTCTCCCTCCCCCGTGAACTCCTCTCTCTCTCTTTCTCTCTTCTCTCTCTCTTTGGACTTTGGGTTGTCGCGGGTTGAAGACGCGACACAGTGTGTCACGTCTCCAACTCCCGATAAATTTGGGTTATTTGAGGAAATATTTTTCGGTTGGAGTTGTTTTAAAAAAAATTTTTTTTTTTTTTTTTGTTATTTTGGTACATGTCGCCTAATCCAACAACAGACCTTATTTGCCTCCACAAGCCACAGAGAGAGAAGAGAATCAATGAGTAGTTACTGTTGGCATTAATGCCGTTGGATAAAAGGAAACTGCGCTGGCATCTGCCAAATTATTCTTTTCTTTTTTGTCTCCTATATTTGGATAACCATATTGAGGATCCGGAGTTTTAATTTTGACCGAGCTGTTATAGTATCGCAGAGAGCTCAATCAACATTATTTTTGTTATTATCAAAATTTGAACCCTATTTTTTATACGAGATATTAGTGTTATTCTCACTCGAATCCCGACTAAACTTGGCGTGGGTCCCGGTGATTATTCTTTCATAATCACTGTGATGCAATTCCACAGTAAACTGAGTTAGAAATTAAAATAAAAAATGTATTTATCTTAAGTCTTATCCTAGGTAAAATAAATATTGAAGCAAGATTCTTTCAGAGAGAGAGATTTGGTTTAAGAAAGAGGAAAGCGGAACGGGGCATGTGCCCATGGGTGTTGAAGGTGCTGTGTCCGTTTTGTAGCAGAAATTTTGTTATTTTGTTTTGACTTTTCATGCCATTTCAAATTTTTTTTATTTGTTAAATTAACACTAAAATATTTCTCCAACACTTAAATCAATGAAAAGGTCTAAAATATTGTGGGGGTAATGATTAAACGGATTCTCACCCTCTCCATATTTCTAATAAAAAATATTTTTTATTTAATTATCGATTCAATTAATTATGAAATTTAATTTAAAAATTAAATTTATTTATCTATTTTTCGTTTCATAAAACCAAATTCAATATTTCAATAAAATAAATTTAATATTTTATCATTAAATATATGAGTTATTATTTAATAAAAATTTATTGATTGCATTTTGTTTCAAACATATGCTATGGGTCTATTTATCTAAAATATTGAGATGATATTTGATTAAAAGATATAAAAATAAAGAATGCGATTGAAATTCATATAAATTATTGGGTCAGTATAATGGAAATAAAGGTATGACAGAGATGTGTCCGGATCGATTTGGGTCCAAAAACAAGCCTAGTCTGCCCAGAAACACCCGGCCTGTGAACCGGACCGGAGCTACAGTAACCCAACCCGGCACAAACCAGGTACTGTAGCGGTCCAAGCCAGTTCAACAGATGTTGGAATTGGCCCAGACATGGAACCGGAACCTGCCAGGCATGGAACTGGCCCGGCCCGGCCGGTTTCAATGATTCCTTGTCTCCTTTTTTTCTAATTTTACACCTCCTTTTCGGGCCAAACCGGGCCGACCCGGTGTGAACCGGCCCGCCGGTTTCGGTTCAGTGGGCTGGGCCGGTTCACTAAAAAATTTTTGGAATCAGCCCGGTCCGGACTGGCCTAGGAACCGCAGCCAGCCTGGCCCACGGTTCCTGAAACCGCCCTTGAACCTGCCCGGGCCCGGCCCGGTTACAAGTCTAAGGTATGGAATCAAATTCGCAACAATGGGTTTTGTAAAACCCAAGTGGAATGTCGAAACCCATCTCTCAGGCCCAAGGTCTGTCTCTGCGTTCTTTCTCTTTCTCGATCGAAACCCATTTCTCACTTGTTTTTTTTTTTTGGTGAAAACCCATTTCTCACTTTCACACTCTCTTCTCTCCCTTGGTTGCTTCGATTCCATCTTTATTGGTTGCTTCACCTTCGCCGCTCGCCGTTTGCTGTTCGCCATCAACTATATCACCTTCAGCCGCCATCAATTCCATCTATTTCTCTGTCTTCTTCATCGCCTTCTCTACCCTCGATGTCTCCACCTTTCCTCGATTCGACTTCACTGTCTGTCTCCGACGTCAGGTTCAGTCATCCAAATTCACCACCGCCATCTCTCTCTCTCTCTCTGTTATGTTCAAATGAAGCTATTGCAGAACAACAATGGCGAAACTCAGGCCACAATCTGGTCCCAAATTCTCCTCAATCAACTCCAAACCCTAATCAAACCTCTCAACCTCGCTTGAACACGAACGTTCTCCTCTCACCTACTCTCCTCACATTTCCCAAATCCCAATCATTTCCAACCCCACCAATTCTTCTCATCCGGGAGTAAAATCCAACAATTGTTAGCAGAAGTAGAGAGGGTAGGCAGAGAGAAAAAGATGAGCAAAAGAGGCAAGCCCTTGACTTCAAGGACATAGAGGATGAAGAGAGCGAAGACTATATGGGTATGACTCCTTTCATTGAGAAGCTCGAGAAGAAGAAAGACAAGGACATTGATGATCTTGACTTGTTTGAAGAGCCCACCGATTCGAACAGTGAAGATGATGAAGAGTTTGATCCTGGGGCTGTAAATAAAGAAATTGATATTTAAACTTAAGATTAAGAATTACTTAAATAAATTTAAATAATTAAAATAAATTATTTATTAACTAGAAAATTGACTAATGTGATAAGATCGATAACGTATTCACTAAAAATATTACGTCAAAAATTTCATTAGAATCACTAAAAATATTTTTTATTAAGATTAAAATTAATAACTACATTATTCTCATTCTAAAAAATATACAAATTAAATTTTAACAATACTAATTATATTTATTCCATAATTCGAACCAAACATAATGTGTCACACTCTGATTCTTTAGATTTTTTTTATTTTAATTTCGATTTAATTTTCAAATACAAATCAAATGACACCTAAAATTTTTAATATATCATCATGATTTTTGGTTTTCATAAAACAAAAATTTATTCTATTACTCTCAAGTTTACTTTTTCCTGTCCAAGAATTCTCATGGCTTGTTGTCCATAAAAGAGTTGCCACTTCATTGACATAGATCATTTTGGAAAACGGGGTGGGTCTACTCATGAGAGTAGACCCAACGCAATCTCTTTTCATTGAATTTGAATTAAAATAAAATAAAAAAAAAAGTGGAGTGAATTTTTATAACCATCCCTCAACCTTCCAACTCCCTCTCTCTCCTTAATAAACTCCCTCCATGTATGAACTTCCTATATATGAAAAACATACATAAATATGGAACAAGGAGGAGTGACTATAGTATAGAGAAAAGAAAACTTATGAGAGAGAGAGTTTTTTTTTTTTTTTTTTACACTTGAAAAATTAAAGAAATAAGAGGATTTGAAAATTGTTGATCATTACTCCAATGTGATATTTAGATTGGAACAATAGAGGGTGATCCGACTTTGTGACATTGTTTTGACCTTGAATACCCAACCATCGAAAAAAGATAAGTGATTCTAATCCATTTTAAATTCAAGAATTTCCGCATGTGAAAAATTATTTGTTGGTTTGTTTAAAATCTTCATTGCTATCAGAGCCATAACAGGTATTTCCTATCTCTTTTTTAGTGTTAAAAATATGAAAATTGTCATGAATATTTTTTTTAGTACATAAATGGCAACTTGAAATTGGTTTAATGGAATGCTCTAAATTTTATACAGTTGTATGTCTATAACATGAGGATTAAATCTATAAAATTTGGAATGCATACGATGAGTACATTATAAGATATAACAAATCCTAACTGAAATTTAATGTACTTGTATTTTGACAAATATTATGTTTCCTGACATGAAATCTATATGGTTAGATTCGTCTTGAAAAATACTTTCAAACCATATAAAGATCGCAAAAATTAGTTAAAAATTGAGAGAGATAGTCATTCAAAATTTGGGTCAAAAATTAGAATTTTGATGAAAAAGATGAACAGTAATTTAGTCTTTTGCACTCTTGGTTGTGGCAAGTGAACTCTACCCCTTAGGCTAGAGATATTTGATTTGGTGGTCCAAAAATTCCGAAAAGGCGGCGCATGGATTACACACGTCACCCAAGGAGAGTGAGCACATGTCCATTTTGGACAGCCCATCCCGACGGCACGTGGGAGTGCATGTAGCCTCGTTTTCTACCAAAATTTTTACCAAAAATAATTTCTATTCTTTTCGGATTTTTTTGTAACTTTTAATTTATTTTTCAGATTTTAAAAATAATTTTTATAAATTTTGAAACTTAAAAATTGTCTAAAATTATAGAAAAACTATTTTCAATGCTAAAAAAATTTTGAAAATTTTATATGGGTTTAAAAATTCATTTTCTTAATTTTGACTATCCGAGTGGAAATTTGTTCTTCACACTTATTATTTATTTGTATTTTTACTCATTATTTATATTTGAAAATTAGTTTTTCTAATATAAAATTGTTTTAAATTTGAGCAAATATATTTAAAATAAATAATTTAAGATTTATTATAATATTATTGTTGGCTACATGTCTAATATAATATTGTTCCCATTTGCTGAGAAAATAGTGATAATCGAATGCATTCTTGAAAGTTTTTCGGGCCCTTGGGGGAGGGAAAAAGATTTGAGAACTGCAAAACGTTTGATAAAATTAGGTCAATTATTGACTTATAAAATGGATCAATCTCATTTTTGCCGGATCATCTTGAGATCATGGAAGAGAAACGTTTGAAACTTATTCAATTAGATCATACCTTTTGGGGGATAACGTGTATATACTGAGAAATTCTCCATCTTTTTATTGGGTTAGCATTGTTGATGAGTTGTTTGTCAAGAACTGGTACATGATTCTTGACAATATGAGGCCATTATTAATAGAAAAGTGAAAAGTTAAGAATACAGAGATTCAAATAAAAAAAAAAGTTATCTCAAAATATAAATAGTTTCTCACGAATAGTAAGAAAATTTACTCGTAGGGATAGACTATTTAAGAGAATTGAAAATATGATAATTCGAATGGATTTGTCCCGAACAAGATAATTTATTTACATGTTTTATTTGTGTTATGACTGTTGACTAAAAGTATGATCTTGTAATTAAGAATTTTTTAAATTTTTTTAATGTAAAGTTTCTTTTAACTAGTTGTTGGCTATATTTGTTAAATTATATGATCATGTAGACAAAAGAAATCTAAGATCTCTTGAATTAAAATTTTAGATCGGTAGAATTTGAATAATTTTCATCCAAAATTTAAACGTTATTTAAATATTTTGTATATTTAAGTGAAAATTTTGAATTGGTAAATCTGAATGAATCTTATCCAGAATTGTAAAATTATTTAAATACTTTATGTATTTAAGTGGGAAATTTTTTTGTTGGAAGAATTTGAGAAATTTTTACATAAAATCTATTGGATTTTGTAACTTTAAATTAAATTTATGGTGATGACGCATTAGAACCATATATGATGATTGGAAATCTAGTGAATTTTCGATTCTATATCGAATATTGATATGTCATAAATGTTAATTTTGAAGTATAAGATTATGTGTATGATATGAGTATTAGTATTAGTGTTCACTTTCTTAGAAATCCAAACCATAATATCAAAATCTATTATTGCAGACTTAAATAGAGGTGACAAATTGAATGACAACGATCATGAAATATGACGCCATAAAATGTGATATGTGCCGAAAGAACAAGATATATCGGAAGGAATCAAGTATGCCATGTAAGACCTTAATGTGGGCAATGCTACTCCGCAGAGAAGAGAACAAGATCCTTACCAGGCGTGGAAAATGATAGATTCCATTGTTCGAGCAATTCTGGCTAACTATGTAATTGATGATATGATACCCAAGTGTGGGTAATATGTGATTGCTTATGACAACTAGGTATACCTCAAGGAGAAATATAGCGATACCAGTGACTCATCTTAAACACATGACCACGAACTTTGAAATTGAATAAAAACGAGGTGGCCATAATATCAAACAATAATTAAGGGTCATGTCTAATATGATTAAAGAGTGGCAGTCAACTGGTCATATCCTATCCAATAAACAGAAAGTTCAAACCTTAATCCGATCCCTTCCTGCCAAATGAGAGCAACTTAAAGTCAGGATAGTGTGAATACTTTCTCGAATGTTGCTCTCTACGTTAAATTTGAGGATAAGCGGCTTAGTACTGCAAGATCCAGTAGTTGATACTTTTGTTGTAAAACCTAGTTTTAAGAGAGTTTCGAACTCTAAATGTGAGAGAGATTAGAATGAAAGCAATAAAGGAAATGAGATTAAAAACAAATCATAAAAGAACAATTCAGAATATAAGAACAGACTAAAAGACATTTGTGCATTTTCGTCGAGTACTTTTTGGTAGGAGATGATTTTATGTGGAGAACAATACAAAAATAGAGATTATAAGAGTTGACACTTGTAAATTGAAGTGACAACGCGGACGAACTCTCATTCTACATGATATTCTCTATGTATCAGAAGTTCGATTAAATTTAATATATGTTCTTATTCTTTTGAAACTTAGCTACATGTTTTTTGAACTTTCAGATAGATTGGGTGAATTTGCATTTGAATGACATGTATTGATTCTGGACAAATTGTAAATGGTTTTATGGTGTTGCAATACGATAGACGAATGCTTAACTATTAAGTTGAATATTGTCATACTTGCACAATGATTAGAAACTATTTGGAAATACCATTTAGTCTGAATTTCCATTGATGTTAGTCTATTGGACATTTGTGATCCAATGAATATGAAGGCAAAATATGGAGTTTTGATTTTTTTACGTTTATAGATGATTTCATATGTTTTGAACATATCTATTTGATTTCTCACAAATCTAAAATACTGAGTGCTTTAAACCTTATATGAGCGAGGTAGATAATCAAATGGATAGATGACGTGAATATCTATTAGATCGAATTAAAAATCCATGTAATGAAAGTAGAATAATCCAATATTTGACCAACCCTTAGACACATAAGTAGAGTGGTATTGTAGTAAGAAAGAATAAGATATTATTTGATATAACAAGATCCATGATGGTGCAGACTAACTTGTCAATTCCCTTTTGGGAAGATATTTTGTTAACTGCGGGTTATATTTGGAACAAAATGTCTTCAAAATTAGTACTATTGGAATTATATGAATTTTACACTAGTAAAAAGCTAAATTTGAGTAACTTTAGAAATTGGAGATCAATCATCTCTATTTAAGATTTCCAATAAGTTTAGAACAATGAGTTCCCATGAAAGTACGAGAATCTTTATAAAATACTCTGATCAGTTTAAAAGTTAAGTATTTATCGGTAAACAAAAAGATGGTACCGTAGCAGAAATTGGATTACGGATGTCGTATTTTTTGTGAATGAATTTCCTAACAGAGATGACATGAAGAATATAGAGTCTTTATTTGAATTAGTTAATTCAAGGATGACTCTATCTATAGTGAATCATTAGAATTATATTGATTTCAGTGAGAAAAATTTAAATTCTAGTGATCTAACTGAGTTACAAACTCAAAAAAGTGTTAGGAAAACCGTACCTAAGTGTCACTTTGAGATTGATGGATACATATGTATTGTTTCTTCAAAATATGAAAAAGATCCTAAAACGTAAATGAGTTTATATCTAATCCTGTCAATGATGAATGGAAATGCCAATAAAAGAAAAATTAGAGTCAATGAGGTTCAACTATACTTAAGGAATTGGCTGAACTTCTACTGTGGCGCTAAGTTATTGAGAACAATTAGATTCTCAAAATGAAGCATACGGTAGATAGAACTACTAAAAGAGTGTTGACTATTAGGAAACATTTTTCCAGTAATGATATTTATCTCATTTCACTTATTATTGTTAAAAGTAGTCAATTTGAATTTGGAATTATATTATATGGATGCGAAAACTGCGTTTCTCAGTGGAAAACTTGAGGAAGAACTTCATATGATACAACCAGAGGTTTTTGTCATTAAAGGCCAGGAAGACAGAGTATATAAATTGAATAGATCAATTTATGGTTTTAAACAGTTTTTGAGACACTAGTATTAGAGATTTCATAGAGTGTAATCTCTTACGATTTCATCATGATAGACGAAACCAATGTATCCATGTTGAGAAGTCCGATGATAAATTTATAATTCTATTCTTATATATCGAGAACATACTATTAACAACGAATGATAAGGAGTATATTTTTCAAATATTGAAATGATTGTCTTCTAATTTTAAAATGAAGGATAAGAGTTGAGATAGATTGAAAATTAAAACCCATAAATATCATTCTAAGATATTATTGCGATTATCTCATGAGTATCATATTATAAAAACTCTGAAACAATACAAATTTGAAAACTGTAGACCCATTAATACTCCTATAACTAAAGGCGATAGTTTTAGCAATGCAAAATGCCTTAAAACTCCGATGAATAAATAAAATATCTAGAGTATAACATTTTAGCATAGTTGGAAGTTTGAAGTACGAAATGATGTGTATTTCTCCAAACATTTGTCATACTATAACTTTGGTCAGCAGGTATCTATCTAATTTAGGAAAGAGTGATCGGATTGATGTGAATAGAATATTGAGATATCTGAACTGAATTGCAAAGTATTTCCTTCGTTATTAAGAAAATGATCTGGTATTAAAATGATACACAGATAATGATTGAAGAGGTGATTTAAATGAGAGAAAATTTACGTTTGGTCATATTTGCTTACTCAATGATAGCGCTATCTCATGAACTAGTAAGAAACAAATCTATGTATCTCTTTCTATGATGGAAGTAAACTTTATGGCATGTACTTCAACAGTTCAGGGAGAAATTTGGGTGTATAAATTTTTATAATGTTTAGGAGTAGTAAACAATTTGGTGGGAACCATGACTTTTTGACAATTAGTCAACTATTGTTTATGTTAAAAACTCCAAATATTATAACAAAACCAAACAAATAAACACAAAATTCAATTTTGTCAAACACATAATTGAAATGAGCGAAATAACATTAAATTATATGCCTACATATTTGATAGTGGTTGGTCATTTTACGAAACTAACGCATAAAAACATGTTTTTGAGACATGTTAGAATACTTGAGTTATATAGATTGTGACAGTAATTGTAACTATGTTTATGATTGTAATTATATACTGAGTATATATGATATAATATTCATATTTATTGATATTTGAATTTTATTTTTTATATCCAAAATTCTTGTGTTTGTAATTGAAGGTATGCCAAATAAGTTTTGAGATTGGCTCTTACGCACGAGCAATCACCTCTAATATTTGTGTGATATGTAAAGATGAGACAATATTAATTTGTGATGGATTAATATATATATATATATATATATATATATATATGCCGCCTTAGTTAAGTACTAAGATGAGATTACCGATTGTACATACATATATGGTAATCGAAATGGATTCCCTACAATCTATTGAACTTGTTAAATAGCTAGATGTGAATTTTTTCCTTAATATTCTGAGATTTTTTGAGAACTTGTAAGAAGGAAAACTCAGATCAAGTGTTGTGTGTATTTGGATTAAAACTTGTATGCTGCATTAATTTTATAAAAGAAGACATATGCTTCCAGATGGGAATAAAGAGTATTATAGCATATGCTTAATACCACGTGTGCTTATGTGACCATATGGGGAGTGAGATGGTGCATCCCTTTTCATCTCATTGTGTGAGAATCAGAGATTCATATTTAATCTCAATTTATACTCTTAATACTTTCGTCTGTCTCTTCAAATTTTATTTTGGTGTTGCGGCTTTAGCGTGTCAACAAAAAACCATGGTTGATTCAGTTTTGCGGTACTTGTCTAGGAAAGCAGTTAAGATAAAATCTTTGTATTTACAAACTGATCAATTATGTCTATAACTTAGTATTTAGAGACGCAATTGTAAATACATGATTGGAGTTTGAGTTAAATATGCTCTTATATTATTTTTTAGGGATAAGAGGTGCGTTGACTGTGTCGAGTAAAAGAGATCTGGGGTATAACAAGAAATGATGTCCTCAATACCATATCGAAAGTGAACTACTATATATTTTTAATCGGTGTATAATCTTAGAGCTCTTGGTATTCTTGCAGGTTACACGATCCATTTGTCTGTATGAAATTGATACTCGATTGTAAAAATCACGTTATGTGCGAGTTTAGCTCTCATGTGTGAGTGAGAGATGTTTAAAAATAGGGCATATTCACCCATAAGCGTAGACCCGACATAATCCCTTTCCATTGAATTTGAATTAAAATAAAAAAAAAGGTGGGATAGTTTTTGATAACCACCCCTCAACCTCCCAACTCCTTCTCTCCCCCTAATAAACTCCCTCTATGTATGAAATTCCTATGTATGAAAAACATATGTGAATATGGAATGAGAAGAAGTGACTATGGCACAGAGAAAAGAAAACTTCTTTTAGAGAGAGAAAGTTTTTCTAATTTTTACACTTGAAAAATTAAAGAAATGAGAGGGTTTGAAAATTGTTGATCATTAATCCAATATGGCATTTGGATTGTGAATAATAAAACGTGATCCGACTTTGTGATATTCTTTTGACCTTAAATACCCAACTGTCGGAAAGAGGTAAATGATTCTAATTCGCTTAAGATCCGAGAATTTTCATATGCGAAAAATTATTTATTGGTTTGTTTAAAATCTTCGGATAAAAATATCATTAACATGAACAATTAAAGATTTACAAATAAGAGGAAGCAATACTCAGTCGTGACAAGCATAAATGTGCATGTACATTACATAATTTTGAAACACATTTGATCTGAAAGCTATTTTTCCACTTGTCATCCAGTTTCTGTAATTTCATGATAATCACTTTTGAGATCCACTTTTGAAAAAATGGTGGCTATGGCCATCATGTCCAGTATATTGTCAAGTCGCAGAGTTGAAAATCGATACTTAACAATTTTCTTAATTATTGTACGACTATTTACGCACGTTCGCCCAACTTCTTTCTTTCTTGGATGTTAATAAAGCCGATACTACACATGAATTTAAGCTTTCCCAAATGAATCCCTTGGATAAAAGCTGATCCACATGTCTCTTCAACTCTGTCTACTCCATAAAATTCATCATATTATTTGCGCATAAGTGGCAAGGCACTTAGCAAGTCTTTCGGAGCAACATCAAGGATGTCCTCAAGCAGTTGTGACAACTCTTTGGGAACTTCGATAAGTTGATCAACGGCTGATATTTTAGCTTCTTTGATTACCACTACAGCATTCTCTTTGCTCTTTGATTTCACCAAAAAACTCTTTCTCAACAAAATAACTAATTGTAAGGACTTCTTCTCTACTGTAACTTTTTTATGAGGCTTTTCCACCTGTTGGTTAGGCTTGCTTTCTCTCAATTTTTTCAGTTCTTCATTAGGAATGGCAATGGATGAAAACCATAACTCTATGGGTTTTTCTAAATATTTGATTCGATTCAATCTGATATATAACATATTTCTAAAAACCTGATCCGACCATAAACCGATCCATATCTAACTCATACATGACCTATGTTAACAAATTTAAACTATGTAAAGCATCCACTTGAAATTAAATCAAGAACTGTATATAAAATGTTTAAAAAAAGAAAAACTAAAAACTAAATTCATTTGAAATTGTTTCAAAATCTACTATGTAAAAAAAGAACTAACAAATAAATTGGCCTGTGCAACATAAATAATCTAAAATTAGGGTCAGAGATAAACTTACAGACAGAGATGCAAGATGCATCCATTTCCCCTTCACAAATAATCCTACCATGTACAAATACGTGATTGCACTAACCAACGGATAGTTGGCCTACTGGGATATAGTGTTAGGTCCCTTAACCAAGTTTACTCCCGGCTTGGGTATGGAAAAAACTACGTTGGGAGGGTAACCCTCTTAAATGGATCACTACAAGTTCCGAACCGGATTAGTTGGAATATGATTTCGAATACCCGTCGGTATAGTACAAAAAAAATAAGTGATTGCACTAAGTGTCTGAAGTTAGCTTCAACACCATTACGCCACTTCTTTGCAAGATGCATCCGTTTCATCTTCACAAATCAGACTCTCCTTTCATACAACATACCATACTAATCAAAATACTCTTTAATTGCTAATAACCAGTATGAGAAAATTGTTGGATGAAGCTTTCTGTCAATGTTCGGGATATCAACCTTCACTTTCTTTGTAATATTTCCTATCGTATCAAGAAGGTTTTGATGGTTTCACATAAAGACATCTCTATTCTAAAGTGATTGAAATCACCTTGTGTTGAAACCAAATTCAACTCCATAGAAAGCTGTCTTCCTTACTCGAACAGGGGACTAGAGATACTGCATTTGATGCATGGTGAGGCCTGCAAAAAACTTGCCAGAGATGGTTCTGGCGAAGGAAGTTTTAACACTTAAGTCGGATAGATCGATTTTGAGAAAGAAAAACAGACTGAAGAGAGCTATAGAATAGTCTTGTGTAGCCCTTAGGTGTCTTGTATAAAGAGATTGAATGTACCAAGATGGTCACCTTTATTTAGTATATATAGCATGTAGAGTGTAGAAACCCTAGTTTCCTTGCAAATGCTTCCCAAGATTATCGGGACGCCATAGTCAAAAATTTCCTGAGAGATTTAGAGTCCTTGCGATTAAGAGAAATTGAAATTGTCACGAAATTTCCCTTCTTAATTGGAAGTGATTATAGAGATTCATGCCCTAACCGGGAAGGCTTTTCCCAGGATTGAAAGAAATTCAAATCTTGGATGATCGTTATCTTGATCCCGAAGTGTCCTTGGCTGAGAGGCTAGCAATGATGGAGAGATTGGTCAAGATGCAAGCGACTTAACCGAGAAGATTCTACCAAAATGGCTCAGAAAGGAGCAAAGCGATAGAGAGAAAGGAGCAAAGCGATAGAGAGGCCACAAACCCGAGAGAGTGGCATCAAGGAATTTCGAACAAGAGACTCCCCTTGGTAGTACATGGACCTTACGGTAATGGGCTCTCGGTCCATGTACCATCCCAAGATTACCGAGGGCCATAGTCAAAGATTTTCTGAAAGATTTGGAGTCCTTGTAATTAAGGGAAATCCAAATTGTCATAAACTATCCCTTCTTAATCGAAAGTGATTATAGAAATTTCCTTACTTATTTGGGAAAGCCCTTCCTGAGATCGAGGGAAGTTCAAATCTTGAATGATCATTATCTTGATCCCCAAGTGTCCTTAACCAAAAGGCTAGAAATGATGAAGAGATCAGTCAAGAGGTAGGCGACTTAACAACAATGGTACTACCGAAAGGGCTCGGTGAGGAGGCGAAAGGACCAAAAGGCTGCAAACCCAAGAGAATGGCATCGAGGAATTTCAAACAAGAGACTCCCCTTGGTCGTGTATAGGCCTTATGGCAACGGGCTCTCGGTCCATGAACCATCACATTAAAACCTGTAATTCATCCCTTGGATGGTGGCTACTCTCGCAGCTGGTTGTCCCATACAGCACCTAACTCTTTTTTAAGAAGTGTCAAAAGGCGTTCTCCACCCTATTGTTGAAATCTCTCACATGCAGTTCATACGACGACTTCAATGCTTGACCCTATCTTTTACACCTCTAACCTCTAATCTGTAACCTTACACTAACAAATTCTTCAGCTATACTATGCAGTAAATCATTTCTTCTCGGCATAAGTTTCCCATGAACAGCCTTCTAATTTGTGTAACTATAACTGTATCCAACTTCTTTTACTCTAAGTGGCAACAAAGATGGTTTCATGGTAATGGCTATAATGATAAATAACTATATAGAAAAGTAAAATAACCAAATCAATCACACTAAGGGTTTCTAGAAATCACGTATTAGAAGAAGAAGAAGAAGAAGAAGAAGAAGAAGAAGAAGAAGAAGAAGAAGAAGAAGAAGAAGAAGAAGAAGAAGAAGAAGAGGATGTAGACATCACAACTTGTAGATTTGAGAGATCAAATCAATTTTGCTAAAATATTGTGTATTGTTTTCCTCAAGAATAAGCTTATAAATCTTAAATAGACAACTACAAACCGTACTAATAACAAAATTTTTAAATTTTTAAATGACTTGAAATTAACTCAAATAATAAAGAGAAATAAAAAATGTAATCCAATTGAAATTTAGAAATTCCTAATAGGCAAATTCTAAATTGGAATATTGCCAAAAAAAATGAAGTAAACTTTTGAATCATTCATTGTCCTTTTGTAGTAATACTTTTCGAATCTGCACGCAAATAGTTTGCATTAGCTTTTTAAAACATCTTATAAAATGTTTTAGATTTTATAAACTCATAAAATTTATTTGATAATGTTTTTTTTCAAAAACAGCATATGATCTCTAAAAAGAAAAAATATGTTGAGAGCTTTAAGCATATCAGGAAAATAGTTATTAATTATCATATCATTATAAGTCAGAGAAAGCTTTCGGACTTCAAGCATTCCAAATCTAATTAAGGTATTAATTATTATATCATTGTCAAAATTTTCTGCCCTCGACTTTCAAAAACAATTCAACTTTTAACAAGTTATTTCCAATCAGGCAATCATCGAGCGTAACCCATCAAATGGTCAAGTTTGACGGGTTAGACCAATGTTGATTTAACTGAAAACGACGCCCCCAACACCCCCTACTTAAGGAAAAAAAAAGAGTAGAAAATCTAATACTCAGTTGAAAGCCTTTCTATTGAATCTATTAGCAAAATTTTATAGCAGCTCCTCATTGCTCTCACCCGTAATCAAACTATTCCCACCATCAAGCTAAAAGAGTTGGCATTTATGAATCTCTCTGGTCTAAGAAAAGGCAAACAATAGAACAAGCAATTTTGATGAAAAATTGCAGATCTTGGTTTAAGAACAAACATTATTGAACTATATAAGACAACCAACGTATTGAGCTCGTGGATATTTTCTTTGCAGCTGAGGCCACTGCACAAAGAATTGATCAGCGATCCTTAGTTCGTACAGAAGAAAGCCACTTAGAGACGGTCTCTTCACTCTTGCAATGCTCTCAATGTAAAATACAGAGGACCATCTTATCCCTAAAACTTGCATCTCAAAAATTGAAAAGTATTGGTCAAGTTGGAAGTTTTATGGATATAATCCGCATAGGTATGGAAGTTCATCTATACGAATAAATAAGAAAGCAGAGGCAACAAAATAAGTGGCTATGACATCTAGACCTTGAAGAGGAATGCAATTATGCAAAGTGGAATGCATGTCCTAGGCCTATTGCACATGATCTGAAAGAGAAGGAGGAAAAGAAGAATTACTTATGCATTCATTGTATAAAAAAATAAGAGATAGAAGAATAGCATATATACCACATGAGGTCGGAGTTTGATCATTATCAAGAAAGCATGGGCCTTGCAATTAAGGTTGTTCCAATGGAGGTCATATATGATTGTCCTACTTCCCGGCTTCGATATATTTGTATGAACTTAGCAGTTTCTCCAACAGGAATCCCTGACTGTATAAACAGAATCATTCAATCGATCTATTGCTGTACATTAACATAGAAAAAGGAAAAGGAAGACCAACAAGAATGCCCACAGAAAAGAAAAGAATAGTATAAGCTCTTACCCCCAAAAAAAAAGTATGGGATGAGCAGTTTTCCAGTCCCTCTACTATTTCCCCATAAACATCTTTCAAAGCTCCTTCCCCTACAGCCCATACTTGAACAATCTTATTTCAACTCATGTAAGTACGAAGATTCTAATCCTCAAAAGTCCAAGCATTTCCTTCCAGCCAAATACACACATTCTATACATTTTACACAGTTTTGAAGGAGGCTTTGTTGGCAATGGAAAAAGATAATACAAGAATAAAAAATTTGAGTGCTGATGGGAAAAGTACCCGTAATCATCCCAAAAGTTCAAATACTTTAGTGTTAAGCCTTTGCACTTTTTTTTAATATACTTTCATTTTACATAGGATTTCATAAGAATTGATGAATATATGATCTTAACACAATCAAACTTCATCCAAAACTCAGCAAACCTAACTCAAGCTAGTGATATTTTGAAAATTGGTAAAAATAGGAGTGGATGTTGGGCAGGCTGTGCAGGGCTTGCAACCCCTTATAAGGGCCCTAAGCTAGGCCTTGTCCCAGGCTTAATATCTTTTATATAATTTTAATAATTTTTTATGGAAAAAGAAATTGTAAAGAATTAATTGAGAATATACGAAAACTATTTATGATGAGAATTCCTCATAATTGGGGAAAAAAAACCAATAAAGAACTACTCCATGATCTTTCTTCAACGCCTTTAAACTCCAATCTTTATAAATCAGTGAGACATGATCTCATGGAGAAGCATAAAATACAATTTTATGTTATAGGAGATAAGAACCGCTTGTCAGCATTCCGCCCACTTCAAAAACATTGAGAAATAGAGACTTGAGCACATCCCCAAATTGAGTGAGCATCATTCCCTTGTCCAAAACCTAAAAATTTTGTAAGAAATAATTCACGGAGGCTCCTAAAACAAAGATTCCAAAATTTGGTATCTAAGAAGGTTCATTGAAGAGGAAAATTAAAAAAGAAAACTAAACGACTTCTCTATTACTAAGATATCTTAAAAGGTGAAAATCACAAGAAATTGAAAATCCCACCACATTATAATTCTTTAATAGGAGATGAGTGAAGCCTACACAACCAAGTCAAGAAGAACTCATGGATAAGGGAGAACCCTAAAAAAAAAAAAGAAAAGAAAAAGAGGAAAAAGGAGCATGAGAACCATCACCCACTTACTTACTTTGAAAGATACAAGAGGAACGAAAATCTGACACAACTAGAGATGAATATTTAAGGACTACAATGAGAAGCTCTCGTTCAAACATTGGCAGCCCATTCATTTTGTCGTAAACCATTTACTCTTGGTAACCTTATGCTATAAACAATTGGATTGTAAGGAAAATCTCAACAGTCATTTACCAAAAATGTTCTTGGATACCACATTATCAAAATACAAACCCTTAGATTTAGGTTTAGAAATCTACTCTGACTTATGAAATAAACCCTTTTAGTTGACCCAATTCCCGATCAAAAGAAATGTATTATCTATCTCTCTCTCTCTCTCTCTCTTGTTACTGCAATAGGAATCTTAAAAGGGAAAGAAAAAAGAGAGGATGTTAGACAAACCTGCAAGGATAAGGGTGATAATGCATAAGATAGGAAAAGCCCCCTTCTACCCATCTAACCTCGTACTAATTCTATCCACAACCCTACTTTTCATAGGTGAGGGCCTAATAATTAGATCCCTATCAAGTCCGATAGGCCTAAAACCTAAGGCCATGCTAGAAAAAAGGATCAGCCTTCTAGGCTATTCGGTCCACGGCCACCTAAGGTAAGATTCATAAATGAAAATTAAAAAAAAAAATCCAAGATTAGCACATGCTTGTGCCATGATGTTTGTTTAGGATGATAAGATATTTGACTTTGATAACAAAATGGAAATTTAGGAGATTTCTCAACAATGCTTGAGCATCCATTTCTTAATTGGATATACCTAGGTGTAAAACTATGCATTACCATGAAAGATTACCAAATTTTTCACACTTACTTTTTGTGGAAAATAATTTTCGTAATCATAGATTCTCTAAGACTATTTACATGAAGCATTTATGGTTCAGTGTTACTATAACTAAAAGTCGTCACATATGGAGCATTTAAATTGGCTTTATAAAATGAAATAGAATCACAAAACTTTAAGCTAACTAACAAAAGATAATCAAGAAGGTAATTTACCTTTTCATTTAAGGAATTTTCGAAGACACGTGCTTTTATCAGACTCATACTATCGGTAGCAGCAGCAACATAAAATCGGGGCATCAGCCTTTCTTTGTGCAAAGCTGATAGTCGGTTAAGTATCTCAGCTGTGTGACCACCTAAGCATAGGGGAACAATAAGATTAAATAAAGGAAAGCAATCACAAGACAAGTAATAAACAAGATAATACAACATTCAATATCCTACTTGATCCTAAGACAACAAGGGTACTAAGAGGTTTAGCATCATTCCTTTCTAGGGGTTTCCCATTTTGCAATATCACATAGACAACCCAAATTATGAAAGTGGTGATTGCAATGATAAAGAGAACAAGAAAA
The DNA here is from genome assembly GCA_033439265.1 of Dillenia suffruticosa. Lineage (NCBI taxonomy): Eukaryota > Viridiplantae > Streptophyta > Magnoliopsida > Dilleniales > Dilleniaceae > Dillenia > Dillenia suffruticosa. The sequence continues at coordinate 245,550 of JAVTVX010000031.1, forward strand.
AATGAGAAGGACGCCATTTGCTAAAAAAAATGGTTGAAATTTAGCCACCTCTCTGCTTTCCTGCACCATTGATCAAAAATACAATAGAAACAATCTACAATCGAATAAAATGCTCACTGGTCAAATTTAGTATTTTCAAACAACCATAAACCAAATAAAGGACTCAAACAGAAAACGCACAACATGATCTTCATAAAATTTCCATAGGATTAAGGATCTATAAACCGTAACAAATATAAAAGAGAAAGAGCCAGAGAATTACAAAGGTATTTGCAGAGGCGATTCATGTGACTTTTCATTGACAACGAATTTGGGAGAGAGAGAGAGAGGGAAAACAATGAAACTCACCCGAAAAGCTTCGATTTGTGTATTGGATAGTGAATCTAGGGTTTGTCGCGTTCAAATGCTAGGTTTCTTCAAGAGCATATTCAATTCCGCTAGGGTTTCCTCCTTCAATCGGGCCGGGGCCGGGGGAGAGAAAGAGAGAGAGAGAGGGAGGTAGAGGCAGAGGCCATCTGACCTGAGCTAAAAAGAAAGAATTGATATATATATATATATATATGTGTGTGTGTGTGTGTGTGTGTACTTTATTTATAAATTAATCTTGTGAACCTATCATCTTCCGCTTGGAACTAAGGTGTTATGATATTCGAGTTGAGTCAAATAGTATCAATACCCGATCTCGGCTCGAGCATTGGCTAGGTGAGCTCAAGCTCGAGCTCAAACTCGTCGAATTTGCATTTCTCGAGCTTGAATTCAACTTGAAGTGTCATCAAGTAGTATCACGAATTCGTTTAAATTACATTCTCTTAATTAATCAATTTCGGATAAAATATTCAAAAGAGTATACTTATAAATATAATTTCATATATAAAAATTATTTTAAAAATATATATATAATTATGTCAAGTAGTTTGATGAACTTTCAATTTCGACACAGTATGGGCTTGAACTCAACCTCAAGCTTGATGTCGAATTACTCGAACTCAATCTCGAGTCGATTCTTGATCGGGTAGTGTTACGGGTACCCGTGACACTACCAGACAATCATAACACCCCTACTTAGAACTAAATAAATAATAATAAATGTAATAAAAAACAATTCATTTAATGAAGTTCTATAGTGGGAAAAAAGAAAAAAAAAAGTAGAAGGCAGAGTTCATTTCAGTTTATCACTTGAAATAATAAAAATAAAATGTGAAATTTATTTATTATTTATTTTAAAAGTATTATAACTTAAAAATCAAAAATATGAAATCTATATATGTTTGTAAGTTTATCAAAATAAAATCTATATTCATTAGTTCTATTCATTAGTTCTTTTAAGGATAATTCTAACTTATGTGTAGAAACAACAATAAACTGTACCTTAATCTCAACATTTGAGATAGGCCGTTTGAGAAACAAATTTGGAAATAATTAAAAAATAAAAATAAAAATAAATAAACAAATATATATAAATATATATATAATATGTTGGTTTAATTTGTGCGGATTTTTTTACACCACTCATTTCTATCCAAAACTATTTTCTTGTCTAAACTTTTCACTATCATGTTTTTACGGATAATTTGCATTCAAATTTTCAGCGGTCCATCTCTACGTTTTATTAAATCTCGTATATTTAAATTCTCAAGTATCTTATCCGATGCGTTTTTTGATTTTCTTTGCACATACTCAAATCAGCTCAAACGATACTCTCATATGTTATCCATAATTGAACTAACTCCCAATTTGTTACGAATATCTTCATTCTAATTTTATCTCTTCTAGTTTTGCCACACATTCCATAAATATTCTCATTTTTGCTACAGTCATTTTTTGTTTTTACTGTTATTTAATAACTCAACACTTAATACTATACAATAGTGCAAGTCCAATCGTAGTTTTATAGAACTTTCCCTTCAAATGTAATGGTATAGTGCTATCACAAAGAACTTCAAATGCTGTTCTCCATTTCATCCAATCCGCTTGAATCATATGATTCACATCCCCATCTATATTACTATTTGAATGATAAAATCTAGATATCTAAATCGTTCACTTTTGGATACAACTTATCTATCTAATTGAATCGTTTCTTTATCATTCCGATAACTGTCGCTAAAACTATATCTCATATATTCAGTTTTCGATCTACTCAATTTAAACCCTTTGAATTCTAGTGTGACCCTCCATAACTTTAATTTATCAATAATATCTTCTTTAGTTTTGTCAACTAATATTATATTATCTACAAAAAGAATACACCATGGTATTGCATTTTAAATATTTTTTGTGATTTCGTTTATTATTATTACAAATAGAATGAGACTTAATACCGAATTTTGATAAAGTCCAATATTAATGGGAAAACTATCGCTCAAATCTCTACAGATTCTTAAATTAGTTACAACTCCCTCATAGATATCCCTCATACAGATTCTTACTATCGCTCAAACGATACTTGTCAATGAAAACCATATACAGGCCTCTCTTCTGTACTCTATATATCTCTATCAAATATTTTAACAAGTAGATTGCTTTCGTAATGGATCTTCCTGGTATAAATCCAAATTAATTTTGAGATATATTTATCTCTAATCTCAATCTACACTCTATCACTCTCTCATATAATTTCATGATATGACTCATAAATTTAATTTCTCTATAATTAGAGTAATTTTATATGTCTCATTTATTCTTATATAACGGTATAATTGTACTCGTCCTCTATATTTAAGACATTCTCTTGATTTGTCAAATTTTGTTGAAAATATCCATTAACATTATTATACCAAATTCACCCAAATATTTCCATAATTCTATAGGCCATCAAATTCTATGACTTTATTATTTTTCATTCTCTTTAAAATTTCATTCACTTTATGGGGATATAGTTTAAAATCTCTATTAATCTCTTTTACAGATATCTCGATACTTCATACATCTATTGTACTCTCAACATTATAGAAATTATCAAAATAATCACTCAAACACTTTCTTTTGTTCTCATTCTTTACAAGTATATTATTGACTCCACTCTTAATATACCTAACACCATTTAGATCATTTTACTTCATATCCCTTAACTTGACAATTCTGTAGATTTTTCTTTTTCCGTTTTTAGTCTCCAATCTTTTGTATAATTTATTATACACCTTACTCATTGATTCTTGGATAATTTTTTTCACTTCTTTTTTTGTACTTTTGTATTTTTCATATGCATGGCTACTACTATTATCTTTAAGGTTCCTATAACACTCTCGTTTGGTCCAGATAACAGTTTGTATTTTTTCGTTCCACCACCATGATTTCTTGCCTATTGGGGGCTGACTCTTAGATATACCAAGAACCTCCATACCTATACTCTTAATATTAGTAGATATCTCTTTTCACATTATTTCCGAATCATCATTAATGAACCAATTTGCTATTTGAATTAATTTATCTCTAAAAGTCGTCATATTTTCTGTTTTCAGATTCCACAACTTAATTCTTAACTTTACAAATGAACGATACTTTTTTTGTCTTTTAGACACACGTATATCTAAGATTAGGAGTTTATGCTGAGTTGCCACACTATTTCCCGGTATAACCTTGCAATCTTTACAGGTCTTTCTATCATATCTCCTAGTGAACAAAAAATCTATTTGGTTAGCATTAAACTCATTTCTATATGTAACTAAGTATACTTCTTTTTTCTTAAAAATGGTGTTTACAACTAGTAGATCGAATGTTATAACAAACTCTAAAACGGTACCTCCTACCTCATTATTACTATCAAATCCAAAGCTTCCATGTTCGGTTTTAGATCTGTCATTCCTCTCTCCTACATGTCTATGTAAGTCTCCTCCAATAAATAATTTCTCTCTACTATATATGAGTTTATAAATTCATTTAAATTCTCCCAAAATTATATTTTACTAATTACATCTATACCTATTTGGGTCATATATACACCGACTATATTAATTACGTTTTCTCCATTTACTAACTTGATAAGTATAATTCTATCTTTTTTTCTTATCTCTATTATATCATCTAATAGATATTTATGTACAATTTTCCTATCACATTCTTATTTTTATCTTTACCTGTACACCAAATCTTATGATCATAAGATTCTACTATTCTAACTTTCTCCTAGACCCACTTAATTTCTTGAAAACACATGATATGAATTTTTCGTTTATTCATTGTTTCACATATATCTCCTAACTTACTGGTCAAAGATCCTAAGTTCCAAGTGATTAGGCGAATCTTATCTTCATAGACTAAATTATTTATCTACACTCTAAGATCCCTTGTTAACTTATCGCCACATCTGGGATCCGATGTAACGCATCGCTGAGGGGGAAACAATCCAAAAGTTTTTATATTTTACACTGCTTGTTAACCTACCGCAATTCAACTCCTTTACCCGGGTTTGGAACCGCTGTGGCGGAGTTCTTCATATAAAAATATATATAAAAAAAATTAAGTAAAAAAATAAATAAAAATAATAACAAATTGCATCTTAATCCCAATATTTGGGATCGACCATTTGAGAGACAAATTGGAAAAAGGTAGAGAAAAGAAAAATGAAATAAAATATATATATATACACAATAAAAATAACTAGAAAATAAAAGAAAAATAAAAATAAATAAATCAATAGATAAATATCTAAAATATATTAGTTTAATTTATGCGAATTATTCTACGCCATCAATTTCTATTCAAAACCATTCCCTCTTCTAAATCTTTAACTTTCATGTCTTTATCGATAACTTGTATCCAAATTTTTGGGGGTTTAGCTCTATATTTTATTAGATCTTCTATATTTAAATTCTCAATTCTACTAACCGGTGTATTTTTGGTTTTCTTTGCACATATCCGAACCACCTCAAGCGACACTCTTACATCTTATTTACAATTGAATTAACTCCCAATTTGTTACGAATCTATCAAAATATTCTCATTTCTGTTACACTCATCTTTTGTTCTTATTGTTATTTAATAGTCCAGCGCTCAGTACCATACAATAGTATAGGTCTAACCGCGATTCTATAGAACTTTCTCTTCAAATGCAATGGTATCGTGCGATCGTAAAAAACTCCGGATGCCCTTCTCCATTTCATCCAATCCGTTTGAATCCTATAATTCATACTTATATCTATATTGCCATCATTTTGAACGATAGAACTTAAATATCTAAATCGTTCATTTTTAGATACATTTTACCCATCTAACCTAATCGCTTCTTCATTATTTCTATAGCTATCACTAAACTTACATCTCATATATTTGATTTTCGATTAACTCAATTTAAACCCTATGGATTTCAGTGTGAGTTTTCATAACTCTGGTTTAACATTAACACTCTCGTTAATTTCATCAACTAGTACTATATCATTTGTGAAAAGTATACACAATGATATTTCATTTTAGATATTTTTGTGATTTCGTCTATCACTATTGTAAAAAGAAGGAAACTTAATACCGAATCTTGATAGAGTCCAATATTAATGGGAAAACTATCACTCAAACTCCCGCAAGTTCTTATGCTGGTTTCTGCTCCTTCATACATATCTCTAATGAGATTAATGTATCTCAAGAATATCTCTTTTTTCATCGGCCCCCACCACAATAAGTTGCTAGGAAACCCATCATGTGGTTTTTCTAATAAACTAAAATATATATATCTATAATAATAATAAAGTAATAGATTTTATATTACTAATGCTATTAGTAATAACACTAATAATAATAGCAATAATAGTAAAAATAATAGTAATGATGATGGTAATAAAAATAGTAATAATAATAATAATAGTGATACATAATAATACCAACAATAATAATGATAATAGGATTAATAATAATAGCACTAATAATAATAATAATAATAATAATAATAATAATAATAATAATAATAACAACACTACAAAAAAATACGATTTTAGCCACGGATTTTCGCGACCGAAAAAATTCGAAGCTATTTTGCGACGAATTTAGCGACAAAAACTTTTTCGTCGCTAATTTGTAACAAAATTTGCAACGAAAAGGAAGTCGTGGCTAAATTAGCGACGGACACATCATTCGTAGCAAAATTTGTCGCTAATTAGTGACGAAAAAATTTTCGTTGCTAAATTCGTCGCTAATTAGTGGCGAAAAAATTTTCGTAACTAAATTCGTCGCTAATTGGCGACAAAAAAAATTTTTCGTTGTAAATTTCGTCGCTAAATAAGTTTTTTATATATAATTAAATAAAATATAATATTAATATAATATTTAAATTAAAAAATTAATTTAACAACCACGGTTAGTAATTTAATTTAGCAATGGATTTCCAAATCTGTGGCTGATTCAGCGACGGATTCCAAATCCGTCGATATTTCGTCACTAAATAGGTTTTTTATATATAATTAAATATAATATAATATTAATATAATATTTAAATTAAAAAATTAATTTAGTTGGTAATTTAATTTAACGACGGATTCCAAATCCGTCACTGAATTTTATCTTCTTTTAATTATAATTTTATTTTATTTTTATTTTATTTTATTAATTTATATTAACAAATCATATTATTATTTTATAATATTTTAATTTACATTTTATTTTATTATATTATATTTCTTAATTCTTAAAAAAAACCATATATTTTATTTTATTTAAATTATATATATTTTTTAATTAATTTATTATTTTTTTTCTTTTTTTTTGATTTAATATTTTTTATTATTGTATAGGTAATTTTATTTTATTTGTATTATTTTATTTAATAATATAAAATTTTTAATTAAATATTAATCTGAACCTGCGCGGGCGCCGGCCCATGCACGCACGGGCGCCTGCCTGCCTGGGCGCCCGCTCCCTCGCCCTGCGCGCGCGCGCGCCCGCCGCCATTCATTGTTTTAATACAAAAAATATATATTTGTAATTGAAGGGATTCGAACCTTGGACTTGGACCTCGACATAACAGAAGACATGTTACCACTGCACCACCGGGTGTTGTTGTGTGACTTTCTTCCTCCTCTTTTTTTTCTATTCTCACTTTTTTTTCCTTATCTCTATTTTTGGGTTTTTTTTTTCTTTCTTCTCTCATTTCTTATATATAATAATTTTATTATAATTTATAATAATTTTATTATAATGAATAAAAATATTTTGTAATTAAATATATAGATTTTTAAATTATTAATATATTATAATTTATTGATAATTATAATTTTATAGTTTTGAGATATTGTAATCCATTTTTAAATTATGGATTAAAAAAATAAAATAAAAATGAAAAATAATAATAAAATAATAAGATAAAAGAAAAAAGAAGAAATCAAAATATAATATTAACATTTTTTTAATTAATTTATCATTTTATTTTAAATTAGTATTTTATTATTTTTTATTTTATTAAAAATTATCATATTTATTATTTTTAATTAATATTATTTTTGGTGGGTGGTATAAATAAAAAAAGTTATTATATTTATTATTTTAAATTATTATTATATATTATTTTATTATTATTAGAAAAATGTGAAATAAAGATAATAAATAATAAAAAAGAAATTTATATCATAATAATATCTTTGGCTCGATGGTTTACAGGTTACATGCAGGAGTTCGGAGGAGTTCGGTGTTCGGAGTTCGAACCACGGTGGAGGCAGAAGGCGCGGCATTTTCCAGCAATTAAGAGTGCCTGCGCAGGATGCTGGCTCAGGTGGCACGTGCGCTGGCTCGGGCTCGGGCGCTCGGGCGGGTGGGCTCGGGTGGGGAAGGGTGGCACGGGTAACACGTGCCCTCCCTGAACATTTTAACATTTGACGGAATTTGAAATTAGCGACGGATTTTTTTATTATTACAGATTTTTTTTCCCTAAATTAGTAACAGATTTTAGCGACAAAAATTATCTGTCGCTAAATTTAGCGACGAATTTTAGATTTTCGTCGCTAAATTTAGCAACGGATTTTTTTTATGTCGCTAAATTTAGCGACGGATTTCAATTTTCGTCGCTAAATTTAGCGACGGATTTTTAATTTTCGTCGCTAAATTTTTGCGACGCGTTATTAGCGACGAAAAATTTTTTATCGCTAAATCCGTCGTTAATATTTTTAGCAACGAATTTTTTTAAAATTTTCGTCACTAAATTTTTGGCTAAAAGACTGTTTTTTTGTAGTGTAATAATAATAATAATAATAATAACAATATTAGTATAAATAATAATTATGTAATATTAATAAGGTAGAGGAATAATCATAGGAGGGAAGACAGAGAGGAGGCAGAGAACATTGACGATGGAGGGAGGCGGTGATGGATGAAGGGGGAGATCGATGGAGAGAAGGCGACAAAGGGGAGACAGTGACGGGTTCTTGTCAGAGGCCTCAGGGGTAGAGGGAGGCAGAGAACAACGGCGGGGAGATAGAGAATAGAGGGATTCTTGTCGGGCTCAGCAAGGGAGAGTCGGAGATCTGGGTTTTCGATGATGGGTGAGGTAGATCTTGGATTTTCCAGTAAGATTGGGGCTTTGGAGGGCAAATCTGGGCCGTAAGCTATGGTCGGAGGACAGGTTGTCTAGAGTTTCAGGGAGTGAGAGAGAAAGAGAGAGAGAGAGAGAAAGCTCACGAAGGATATGAAGAGAGCGATCGCAAGAGAGGGATTAGTGCAAGAAAGGACGCAAGAGGTATAGAGAGAGATCACGAAAGAGAGGGCACAGGAGGTAGGTTTTGAAAGGGAGAGCGAGAGATGGTGAGAGAGAGAAATAGAGAGAGAAGAATAGGAAGGGGAAGAGACTACTTACCTGCTCGAGTAGCATTAGCTAGCTGCTCGATCGATTGGGCGAGAGATTTGGGTGAAGCAAGCAACCAGACGGCGTTCGTGAGAGAGAGAGAGAGAGAGGGGGAGTGAGAGCGAGCCAATAGGCATTTGATTATATTTGTTCACATGTAACTACAGATTATATATGTGTAGAAAAACAAGTAAAAACTATTTTAGAGGGAGACAAGAAGGCATAAGATACATTTTTGAACTACAGATTTAATTTTTAAATATATGTAAAATGCATCTGTAAATGAAAAATGTTTTGTCTTCTATATATGGTTTGCCTTAGTACAAACATGAGAAAATCCAGAAGACATTTTTGAAAACAGGTGTGTACTCGGTAGCAATGATATACGGGATATTAATATTTTCTGCTTTCTAATACGTTCTTAATAGTTACGATAAAGTCATCATATTTTCTACATTTATGTATTTTTTACATTTAATATATTATTTATTTATTTATTTATAATTATAATTTTTATATTATTTATTTTATAATTAATAATTATAGAATATTTGATTATTTTAAATTTTTATTATAAAATATGATTGTTTTATTATTTTTATAATATAATTAATATTTATATATAAATCTTTATATTTTTAATATTTATGTATTTACCTACATTTTCATTTTCTATATTCTTATAAAATATTATTTTTTTATATTATTTTTTTATATTATTTTATATTTATTTTTATTTCCGTGCAACATAGCTCAGTAACGTAGCACTCATTCAACGAACTTGGCGATTTAGTATTCAATTGTGCGGCCACGGATGTAACATTGGCTTTACCCCTCAACCCCTTTTTTATATGCATATTTTAATTAATTTTAATCATCAAAAGTAATATTTTTTTTTAAAAAAAAAAACTTAGTCAAATTGTTCAAGTTACTTTTTAAGTGTATAATAACAAAATTCACATATTTTTCATATTGACTAAATAGATTATATTGAAAACTTATTTTCGAACAATAATAAATATTGAAATAGTTACTTAAAATGAGAAAGAGAGAGTATTTCTTTAGATAAAAATAAATTTTGACACTATTCCTGTTAATTTTAGTTTGTATTTAGGGAAAAGGTTGCAATCATGTATATAAGCCAAGGACTTTCCGAATCGCATTCGGAACGACCTTTTATTTTATTTATTTTATTTATTTTATTTATTTTATTTATTTTATTTCTAATGACAATGAAATTTTAAGCATATATTATGCTTTGGTATATATTGCAGATATATGCTAAGAGATCTTATAGGGATTGAACAAGCTGGGTTGGACATAAATTAAAATATACATAAAAAAGATAAACAAGAATAACGCCCACGTTTAAACCGAAAGAAAATAAAGACATAATTATTTTACCTAATATTTTTCTAATTCTTTTGTTGTGAGAATAAATCGATATCATTAGTAGTACTCAAATTCAAATGTATCTCTATAAAAAGTATTAGTGTTTGGTAAGATTCCTTGTTGTCAAAGTCATTATTTATTAGAAAGTTTAATACCAGCTGGCGGCCAATGTGCCGCCTCCATTATTCAACCCTATCAAAGAAATCCTTACCCAAGAATCCTCGTAAGTATGATAACAATCAAATGTGATATTTAAATTGCTTTTGATTTTAAGAATTGGATTGGATTTGTGTTGGACTTTCACTTCTATGTTTTTTTAGCCCCCATTAATCGCTGAATTTTTTAGCCAGCTGAGAAACACTAACTAGCAGCTCAAATAATAATGATGATGATGCTGTGATTGAAATTTTGAAAGGAATACAAAATATTAATATTCAAAGAATGCTACAATATCATAGTACATGACCAGATCAAGTCAGAATGTTTGATCCTCTTTTTAAACTTGACATAGCATGGTTCAAAAGTCCAGTATCATAGAATTTGATATCCTCTAAACCCGTACTCCAATGACAAAGTGTACTAAAATATGTCATCAATATGGGATATATCTCCAAGACAGTAGACACGATCTATTCTCTCGGTACCTATCAACCAAATTCTTCTTGATAGTCAGCTAATCGGCTCCAACACCTTTTTGTTGCTCGATCTTGTTATAATTTTTTTTTTATAAAAATTTAAATATGAAATTATCAAATTAGGGGAGAGGGGGTTTATACCACTAGTCTGTCTCCTTAGGGACGCTCAATATTGTTATTCAATCCATTAGAATAATATTTGCTTTATCCTCAGAATGTAAAAATAACCTCCCATAATCAAGAAAGATATCTTTAACTACTATAGACAATGAAGGGAATCTCTTAACAACTTGGATTTTCCCTAACTGTTAGGATCCTAAATCTTTTAAAAATCTTTCACTGGAAATCTCGTAATCTCGAGACATTTTCGTAAGAAAATTAGGGTTCCTATTCCCTGATAACATACGAAACTTATCAAGCAAAAAGATTATATATATATCATGAAATCCAATAGTCAGATACAATCTCTTGACTCAATCTCTTGACTCAACACTTAACACATAAAAGGCTACACAGAGCACGCTCTCTCTCTCTCTCTCTCTTAGTCTGTTTCTATTCTCAAAACCACTATCCCGTTGGAGCATTGGAGTCTAGTCCATTGGAGTCCTCCGATGGTATTTTGCAGGTTCCATTAATCGGAAGGCCCTACAACCATTCATCATGTTCAAGTAAGCGGAGATATTATCTGTGGAGTGAAATCTAACTTCAACAAATTGGTGCCATCCATGGGAAACAGAATAGAAAGAAACTTATCCTGCGCTCTATACAGCCAAAGACCATGCCTCCTGAGATAAAGACTAGAACCACTTCCAAAACTATGTCCATGATGGAAGGATACACTATTACCCCAACATACACTGTCCAACCTATGGTACCGAATAACCTTGTAGAAGCTCCAGTTGCTGGCAATCAACCTCTGATGGTATCACTCATCAAGCAAAGGCCCAACTACCGGTCATACAATAGTTTGAAGCTAATTTTGTGATCAGCAGAGAGGTCAAAAGGAAATCCACATCCCTCCTCTTCTTGCGACAGAGGGGTGATGAGCCATTGAGCGATTTCTTTGACAAATTCAAAATTGAGATGATGAAGGTCGAGTTTAAACCATTCTATCGTATTGGTGGCACTATTCACTAGGTTGCGGCCATTAGGAATGAAACATCCATAGCAAAGAAGCTCCCATTTACCATCCAAGAATTTATACTCATGCTGAAAAGTATATTACTATAAAAGATGTTGAAGTATTCGATAAACGACAAAACCGACCAAGTCAGAATGAAGGCAGTCAATCACCGCAACCACCTTCACCTAGGAGAGGCCGATAAGGACCCCTACAGCAATGGAGATTCACTAGCTACACTCCTCTGAATGAAGCACAGAGCTAAGTTCTGCTTTAAATCAGGAATAAACCCTATATCAGGTCGTGTCCTCGCTTTACAGAAGATGACTAAAAGGACAAAACATGATATTGCCACTTCTATCAGGATTACAACCATCTGAGGATGAATGTAGAAATCTAAAGGATGAACTCGAGTTTCTCGTTCAAAGAGGTTGGCTCCAAAGTTTTATAAGTGTGGAGAGAGAAGGCCCTCCTTCTCAAGGCCAACATGTTGCAAGGCATGAGAATGAGCAAGACGAGTAGCCGGTTCCAGGCGCCACCCACAACCTTCTAGATGGGGTAATTCTTCAAGTACAGAATGAGTACAACCCCTTGGAGCCTTTTTTTCTAACTCACATCCTCATGGTCCAGCATCAATACAGTTAAGTGTATTTGTAGTAGAACAGGACGAGGCAAACGGTGGCCCCAATCTTTTAGAAGACTGAGGCATCTGATCCTACTTCTAAAGAAGTTCTTCTACCTATGACGACAAGTAGCCCAAGAGGAAAAAACCAATGATTAGTTTCGATGATGATGGCCTGATAGGACTTGATCCAGATGACATGATTCTTTCATTATGATAGCCATGATTGGACAATATAAGGTAAAAGGAATTTTCATGGACTAAGGGACTGGCTGTAAGCTCTTTTACTAAAATATTTTTCAGCAAATAGGGTTTAATCAAATGTACCTTCAACCTCATGTCAAGCTAATCAAAGAACTCTCATGTGAATAGATATACCCCAAAGGCACTATTTCATTCCCAATTACTCTTGGGACTCCACTCGATCATGCAATGACTATCACGATGTTTAGAGTGGTCAAGATGTCTTCACTCTACAATATCATTCTAGGCCAACCTGGCTTGAATGCCTTGGAAACACTGCGGATCATGAACACATGAAGATCAAGTTTATGACATTCACTAGCATTTGGATGCTATTCTATAATCCAGAATTCTCGGCATTCTCTCCTAAGTAATCTTAAACCCTTTTGTATTACTATTGTGACTGTGACCTTTGGTCGCCCACTAAATACTCTTGCATAAGGGCTTTTTTCTACATTATAGTTATTCTTTTAATAACATTTTGTTTCATTATGTTTTTGTAAATACGCGTAACTAAGTTCCACTCTCTCAATCAAACGAATGTGTCATTAATAAGGGATGTATGTCTCCCATAGGTAGGCATGGCTCACTCTCTCGATCAAGCAAATGTGTTGTCAATGTATCTCCCTGACGGGTAGGCACGACCCACTCTCTCAGTTGAATGAACATGTCATCAATAAGAGATGTATCTTCTCGATGGGTTGGCACAACTCACTCTCTCAATCGAATGAACATGTCGTCAATAAGAGATATATCTCCCTAACTGGTAGCCATGACCCACTCTCTCGATCAACTAAATGTATTTTCAACAAAAGATGTATCTCCTCGATAGATAGGCACAGTCCACTCTCTCAACTGAACCAAATACATTACTGATATGATACTTGATACTTAAATAAAAGGTCATGGTTAATGCTCGAAAAGTTCATTGACAAAGTTACTACAAATGTTCATCAAATCGACTAGGCAACAACAAAAAATAAAGAGGATCCTTCAACAAAAAGAAGAAGAAACCAGAGTACAAATAGAAGAAGTCATGACAAAGATCACAATCAAGGAGGAATAGGAGATGGGAGCGCCTGGAGGGAATTGTCGGTAGCATTTTCAAGAGGATCATCATCCACACAAGCGATGGCAAGGCTTGAGTCAAGCGCATCAGAACTGGCCTACTCATCATTAGGAGGTAATGCATCTATGAATCCCGCATGCTGGATAACCTCCACGGTGCATTGTAAGCTTTCAGATAATCAACGCCAGACATGCTCGTGATGATTGATAGTTCTCGCGATAGTTTCTCCTAGCTATACTATCTTCTGATTGGCAACCTAGAGGGGTTGCTCGCATGCTTTGGCTAGTTTTTCTATGGCTTATAATGTGCCTCACAAACTCTAGTTTCAGTCCCCAGCCGTTCATACCTCTTTAAAGCCACCTCATACAGCTGGAGCACCGTGTTTAAGAAAGTCCTCAAAAGCTCCATTTCCTCTTTCCTACAATTCAAAGTGGCCACAGATGTTCTCTTCTCAATCTCTTTCTCTCTCTGTGAAAGAATGTCTTGTAACCAAAAGACCTCACTACCCATCTTGTTTGCTTAGTACTTCAGATGATTAATCTTCTTCAGAATATCTTGTAACCGGGATGTGAGAACAACAGCTGGGATCGTCTAGAGAGATAGTAAAATTTGGCACATATCAAACAACTATCAGATGATTGATGATTGGATGGTGGCAATATATATATAATCCATTGCAAGGATTCAAATAACTGTTATAGAGATTTCTGGTTATGCATATTGCATATAAGAGGGTTAATGAAGATATGGATCTTATCTATGTGATCGTCTCGAAAAGTATAACCATTTAATATATGTCAAATGACTATTAACTGACCTAATAAATGATATCAAAATTGAATAGATGACTTAAAAAATCTAGAGATATTTTTATAACTCTTTTCACAAAAGAACTTATGATATTATAAGAATCAATATAATAATATGAAATTCTAATAATTTATTACTTCTCATCTTTAATATGGTATTAGAGCTCTTTAGGTTAGGTGTGAGGCCCTCTTTTCTTATGACTTTTCTCGCTTTCATTTCTCATCAAGTTACCTTTTTCTTTTTTTTGGGGGGGGGGGGGAACTTAATGTTTCTCTTTTCCTTTTTTTAATTTCTCCTTTCACATATTTATGTCCCTCACTTTCTCTCTCATACATATGCGCAGGCTCACAACCTTCTTTTTTTTTTCTTTCTTTTGAATGACTCTTTAATTATATTTAATCTATTTGTTCATTCAATTTAAGTTTTTCTTACACTCTTTCCAATATATATAAGGCTTTTTATAGTTAAATAGTTATTTTTATATTAATATTGAGAAAATTTGGTAAAATTGTAATTAATATATGATCTTTTTAGGATTTTTTTTTAAAAAAATTAAAATTAATTTAAGGATTATCTACAATTGAACGTCTAATTTCTTTTATTAGTATTATGAAAAATACATGATTGATAAGAATTTGTAGCATTTTATATTTCGTTAATCATTCATATCTTTTTTTTAAGGTTTTTCTATAGTTGAATGTTTGATTTTCTTATCAGCACTGAAAAAAATTAATATTGTGATTTGTAAGAATCATACTTGGGACAGGGTTCATGCATGTGATGCCCGACTCAGTTGATATGTTGTCCTCTCAATGCCTAGAAGAGAATCCATGGCATAAGTTTCATTTTATCGGTTGGTGGCTATGTTATCTACTTTAGTGACTCTAGCGGTCGATTCAATGGCCACAAGTTTTTATTCCAATAAGAGCAAAGCTGGAATCACTCCAAACGGTGATGCTAATGGTGATGGAGTGGTTCAACATGACCATGAAATGCAAGCCATTGAAGATTTTCATGGACATCATGGACACTCTCATGCTTATGGCTCTCATGCTCTTCCATCTAAGGATTGGGTTGGAGAGGCACAATTGTTTCGTTATCGCGTCATTGACATGTTAAAGTTTTCCAACCCTAATGAAAACTATAGAAAAAATTCTTTTATGTTGTTTATTGTATTGTATCATTTTTCTAAAACACGTCTTAATTAAAAAGGAAAAAAATGTGATACATGGTATCCAATAACTAAATTGTCATTAGTATTTTTTTTTATTTAACCACCGATATTTAGAAATCTGACTAATTCGATTCGAGTAACTATGGAGCTCAATTGAGGAACTGACTCTTTCAATATCGGTTTTTTATTCCCATGACTTGAATTCAAAATTTTAGTTAAGAGAATTTAGTATTTTGTCATTAGACCCATAGATAGTTGGTTAAATCGTTTGTAGTAATGGAATGCAAATATATTGATTGAAAATTTTATTTCTTTTTTCCTATATAAATCTATTATTCATATACTTAAAAGAATGTTAATACACATGATTCCTAACCACGGACATCAACTAAAATAAATGAAATATATGTAAATTTGTTGATTTACAATTTTTTTGTACACTATAATCATATAATCTTTATATGCATTTAATGCAAAATTCAGAAATATGCATAGCATTTTTTTTTAATTATTGTGAGATTTCAAAACTTTCCGGAGTAATAAAATGCAATCATATAATCTTTGAAGGATTGGGTCTTGGGAGCAGCATCCTTCAGGTAAATTAACAAGGTTACATGCTTAATTTCCACAGTATTTTCTTATTAAAAAATTATTTACAATGTTAAAAATATAAACAATCCTTATTTTGAAATCACCTCCAAACCATTTTTTATCACAAAGGGTTTGACCCATCACGTCTCCTTCATGTTAAAACCCATGTTAATGTTATATCAGTACCATGCTAATTTAGAAAAAAGTATTTCTAATCAATGGCATTCAACTGTTCTATGTGGTATAATCGATCAGACCCCTCTGATAAAAAATTGTTTAGGAGACACAAAAATAAGAATCATCAATGTTTTTAACACTATAATTGGATTCTACATTTTAATATTTTTACTTGTTTCCATCCATACTCCTAATTTTTCACTCACCTAAAAATCATATCTATAATCATGATTAGGCTAACTACAAGCACTTGAGTTGGACTACCTTTTTTTTTTTACTAGACTAATCGGTATCCAAGTTTCACACAACTAATTAGGTCTAAGTATTGTGGGGTCCTTTAAGGGGTTAGCTTTCCCAAATCATTTTTCTTCATTCTCAGGGCTAAAACTCGAAATCTCTAGTTAAGGGGGTCAAGTGTCCGATTACTCAATTCTAAGGAATTTGATAATTGGACTAGTCGATGCATCATCAGTTGAGCTTCTTATCAACATGGCTTTGGTTGATCTTCTAGCGGTTGTTTTTTTTTATTAGACCAGTTGGTGTATAGGATTTGCTCAACTAATTTGGTCCGGACAATGTGAGACCCATTAAGGGGTTTGCTCTTTCAAATCCTTTTCCTTTTTTTTTTTATTACACAAGATTTGAATCTGGGATCAGCAAGTTAATGGAGGGGTTGTGACCACTAAACTATTCCCTTGGGACCTCAAATCATTTTCCTCCATTCTCAGAATTTGAACTCAGATCTCTTGTTAAGGGGTAGAGTATCAGATCACTCAATTTAAAGAACTTTGGTTTTTAGCAGTTGATTTTATAGGTCCAAAGCTACGTTCCAATTTCAAGCTTCTAATTCAATGTACTCTCGCAGTTCTTCTAGCTCTAGGTGCTAGAGGCATGTCTTTATTGCTATGTGGGCCTAATTAATTTGATTTATTTTTAGGTTTTTCAATTTCTTTTGTCACATTACCGGTAATAGCACCTTCAATTTAAAATTTTATTGGCTCTCAAACACTTTATGGGAAGTTCTGAGAATACGAAGTTTTTCCATGATAATTGGCCTAGAGCTTGAATTGGTTTTGGGCTTCAATTGAGCTTGGCCTTGCATCGGTCTTGGGCATCCTCTTCAATTAGAGTTGAGTTTAGACTTCAATTGTGCTTGAGATTCGGCTTGAACTTGGGCCTTGGCCTTTCGTTTGGAATTTTTTTTGGTGGGGTCATTCGATAATTCTTTTAAATTTGTCCGAAAGGTTTACAGAGAAAATTAAACTTATTGAATAGCATCTTGAGACAAAATTCTAGTGTATCTATTAAAATTAACGAGCAATTTAGCATAAAATTAAAACTTATCACTTACATACTACGATCCTTCTGATGTTCCTCGCTCATTTGCAGCATGTCCCTTACCTGAGTTTATTTTTACAACATGCATTGTCACATCATTGTTGTGATACTGGTGAAGTGGATCAAGCCGGCAATTAGGTGAGTGAAGCTTAATGTCGATGATGGAGCCAATCTCGAAGATGGTCATGCTGGTGCTTGTGGCCTCTTTAAAAACTCCAATGGGGAATGGCTCCATGGATTTTGGGCTAACATGGGTGCTTCGGAAAGTGACTAGGTGGAGTTGTAGGGGCTGACAGAAGGGTTAAGGATAGCAAAAGAAAAGGAATTTAAGAACTTAGAGGTAGAATGTGACTCTCTGAAGGTGGTCTCGGCTGTGAAGAAGGGTGTAGGCATTAATCATCCGTGGAGAAACGTTGTTCTCGATTGTAGGACATTAATGAGGGAGCTAATCACTTCAACAATTTCCCATGTGTACAGGGAGGCAAACAAATGTGCGAACAAGCTAATTGAGTTAGGTAAAGTTATCCATCCTGGGATCATCGAGTCTGGCACCCCTCCTCCTGTGGTAGAGCCTCTTTTAAAGCTTGATGCTGAGGGAGTTTCTTGGTCTAGAAGGAGGAAGAAGTTAGCTTCCTCCCACGCCTGAGCTCATGTAGCTTCGGGCCTGCCTTGCTACTACTTCGTTTCCCCCCTTTGTGTCTTATGTGTTCCTCTCCTTTTCACCCAAAAAAAAAAAAATTGTCGCATCATTGTTGCATCAACTCATTCTTCCCAATGCATATTGGGCCTCTCTATCTAGACCATTGTGTCTGGCTTGATCAGCCCAATTAACATATTAGTACTCGGCCCAATCTAGTCGTGCTGGGCCCATGGATATGACCAATCAGCTCAAGCATGTGAAGTTGATTTTTTTTTTTTATACTTGATCACCGCTATCCGAGTCACTCGATTAATCTAGTTTGAATATTATGGAATCCAATTTATGGATGAACTCCTCTAGCGATTGTTTTTTCATTTTCAAAACCCAAATTCGAGATCTTGATTATAAGAATTTAGTACCCTACAACTAAGTCCACAGAATGTTGGTCTAGAAGTAGAAATACCATGCTTGGTACAAGTATTATATTGTTTAGTAAGATTTGCTAGGTAAAAAGGTAGCAAGAGTTATTAGCATTGCTATCCCCTCTGGGCATTTTCATGAAAGTCTTCATCCATTATAAAATATCTAATTCGAGCCTAGTATTTTTAATATTGTCTAGTCTAATGTCAGAGCTCAGGGATGCAGCTTAAGTTCATCCGAACCAACCAACTCATGTAATACCTATACTTGTGTCTTGTGTGGCTCCATCACATTCCAACGGTACCTGACCCAAATTCATTTGAGCACTAAACCAACCCAACACAAAAAATGGGATTGGGCATGTGTTCAAATTTCAATGCTCGTAAAAGTTTTAAATTTCACATTTGAAAAAGGTATAATGTGTGGAAAATGATAAAGCAGTCATTGATTTAGAAAATTTGTTTTGAATTAAAATCAGCCATTAATCATTTGACAAATAGGGACCTATAAATCAATTTGATATCAGCAAACATGTCATCTACCACATTAGACTTTTGGGACCATGTCTACCATGTCATCAGACATGTCAGCGGCCATGCCAGTAGCCATATCTACAACACAACATTTGTTATGTCAGATATCGGGGGCCACGTCTACCATGTCATCAACAACGTATTCTCCATGTTAGCATCCATCTGTCCCTCCATGTTAGCATCCATGTGTTGAACACGTCACCATCTGACTCTACCACATAGCTGATGTGGTAGCACATGTGCCACGTTAGCCTGCTTACACCTTGGCCTAATTCAAGTAGCCCGATTCAACCGTTGACCATACTTTGACCGATCAGTTCAACCATTTTATAACTAGTTTTTTTTTATCAACAAGATCGTTTCCTAAGATTTTTAGATGCCTTAAATCTATTTTTGGGGTCAAATTAACTAAATTTTGACATTATAAATAGCTTCCTTTCATTTCTTGTGATTGTCAAGTGCTGTTATTACTTATTTTTGTATTATGGATGTTTTCAAATTCTCCCGACGCATTTCTCATCTAATTAATGTCATCTTTGATGATTCTAATTATGATTTATTGAATGAGAAATTGTATAGTTTTCTCAAAAGAAGGTTTCTTTGATATATTGTTATCGGAGAAATATTCAAACCTACACAAAAATAATGAGGAGGCAGATGCATTCATAGAGCATTAGTAAATTGACATGGCATGAATTATCAGGTTTTCACATGGTTTAAAACACCAGTACCAAAGTTATCAAAATCAATTTTTGAAATTTTAACACTACAAAAGTGGTATAAGATTTATTAAAAACTCAATATTGTATCTTTGATAATTTCAATCAATTTCAACTCTATATTAATTTTTAACACATGCAACAATAATCTGACCAAACTATCCATAGTTATGTCTCTAAACTACAAGAACTTTGGGATAAATTGGCACTTGGGAATCTTGCATGGCCTAGTATTGATACAACCACTATATATGCTAATTTTTGTGATCACCGACATATATGGCATTTATTGATGACTCTCAAAGATGCATTTGAACCCATCCGCAATTTCTTTTTTCATTATAGTTTTGTACCCAATCTTGATAATGTCATTAACGAATTGATTACGAAAGAAAGTCATCTCAATGTTCATCTCAATGTTCATCACATTGAGTACCATCTACTAGTATTATCTTTAACACTTAAATCTTGCCTCATCGATATTCTCCTTTTCAAAAATCATTTGTGAAGCCTCGAAAAGGATGTTATATTTACTGCAACAAGAATGGTCATCATTTCTCTAAATACAGAACAAGAGTTAAATAGATATCTAGATAACAGACTTTTGGATAAAGTAATTCTTTTAAGTCCCTTTATGCTCAGCCTACTACTTTTGATGTCGCTACAATTAAGGGTCCACAAAAGAGCACATCTCCCAGATTTTCCTTAAAAGATCTTCAAATGTTTCTTTAGCAACTTTAACCAGATTCTGATATTCTTTCTTCTCTTGTCTTGTTTACCTAACCAGATACCCCCTTCATGATACTTTGATTCTGCATGTTGTAATCACATGATTTCGGACGTATCCATCTTTGACTCTTCTACTATTTCTTCAGCCTCTCATGTTATTCATACTGTTGGTAATTCCAGTATACATGTTCAAAATATAGACACCGTTTAGACATGTAACTTATTCTTGTCAAATACTTTTCTTGTCTATAAACTATCCTTAAATCTCATATCTGTTGGTTAACTGTTTGACCTTGTTGTTAACTTACATTTTTTGAGTTGTGATTGTATGATATAAAGCCCACATACAAGCGAGATCGTAGGGATAGGGCTTAAAGTTGGTCGACTATTCCAACTCACTTGTCTTTGTTTTCTATCCAAACTAGTTGTTGCTGCTATTTCATCCTTTATATGACATTCTCGTCTTGATCATCCTAATGACAGATTGGGATCTTTCATCTCTAGTGGTTTCTTAAAACAAATTAAGTTCGAAAGTTTTTTATTGTATCACATGTCAACTTTCAAAATGTCATGCTTTACTTTTTTTTTAATAATGATTATACCTCTTTAGCACTTTTAATTCATTCTCATCTTTGGGGACCTGCATCTCATAATACTACAGGAGGTTCACATTATTATATTATCTTTATTGATAATTTTTCTTGTTATATATAGATTTATCTAATATGTCATAAGCTTGAATTATTATCTATTTACTCTCGCTTTGTGAATATGATTTAGATTCAATTTCTTTACAAAATTGTAACAAAAAAAAAATTCTTTCACAAAAGAAAAATACTCCGCACAGATAATGTCATAGAATATATATATATATAATCATTTACTCACTTTCTTACTCAACAAGACATTATTATCCAAAGATCTTTTCAGGAACATCTCAATGGTCGAGCAGAATAGAAATATATACATATTCTAGATACCATTCAAACCCTTATCATATCTTCTTCATGTCCAAAATTATTTTGGAAAGAAGCAACTCTTTTAAGTGTCTATACTATCACCCATATTCATACTTCAATCATTGGTAATGTCTCTCTTTATGAATGATTATATAATTGTATTACAAACTACCGCACTCTTAAAATTTTTGTAGTCCCTAATTTATACCCTTACAACCTTATGAGCATAATAAACTAGAGAACTATGACACTACCAAAAAATAGCCTTTTAGCCACAAATTTAGTGAAGAAAATTTTAAAAAAATTCATTGCTAAAAACATTAGCGACGGATTTAGCGACGAAAAATTTTTCGTCGCTAATAACGTGTCGCAAAAATTTAGCGACGAAAATTAGAAATCCGTCGCTAAATTTAGCGACAAAAATCTGAAATCCATCGCTAAATTTAGTGACAAATAATTTTTCGTCGCTAAAATTCGTCACAAAATTTAGCGATGAAAAATTATCTATCGCTAAATTAGCGACATAAAAAAATCCGTTACTAAATTTAGCGACGAAAATCTAAAATTCGTCGCTAAATTTAGCGACAGATAATTTTTATCGTTAAAATCCGTCGCTAATTTAGGGGAAAAAAAAAGTCCGTCGAAAAATTATCCGTCCCTAATTTAGCGACGAATAAAAAAATCCATCGCTGAATTTATCAACGGATTTAGAATCCGTCGCTAGTTCCAAATTTCCAAATTCATCGAAATGTCCAGGAAGCTCACATGCCGCCCTTGCCCACCCGAGCCAGCACGTGCCTGGATGGCCCCGCCCGCCCGAGCCAACACCAGCCTGCAAGTTGCCCGCCTGCCCGAGCCAACACCCTCGTATAGGCGCTCCAGCGTCAGCTCTTAATTGCTGGAAAATACCGCTTTGCCTTCTGCCTCCACCGTGATTCGAACTCCTGCACGCACACGCATAAGCATAAATCTGTAAACCACCAAACTAAAAGATATTATGTGATATAAATTTTTTTTATTATTTATTATCTTTTCTTCACATTTTTCTAATAAAAATAAATAATATATAATAACAATTTAAAATAATAAATATAATAACTTCTTTTATTTATACCACCAACCTAAAATAATATTAATTAAAAATAATAAATATGAAAATTTTTAATAAAATAAAAAATAATAAAATAATAATTTAAAATAAAATAATTAATTAATTAAAAAATATATTAATATTATATTTTGATTTCTTCTTTTTTCTTTTATTTTTTTATTTTTTTATTCTTTTTCATTTTTATTTTATTTTTTTAATCCATAGTTTAAAAATGGATAACGGCATCTCAAAAATATAAATTATAATTATCAATAAATTATAATATATTAATAATTCAAAAAATCTATATATTTAATCACAAAATATTTTTATTCGTTTGAATATGTAAGAAATTTCAATATAATTATTATATATAAGAAATTTCAATAATGAGAATATAAAGGAAAAAAAAAACCCAAAAATAGAGATGAGAGTAAGAGGAAGGAAAAAAAAAGTGAGAATAGAAAACAAATGAGGAGGAAGAAAGAAAAACAAAATATAATCACACACACTAAGTGGTAGTGCGGTGGTGCAGTGGTGCAGTAGTAATATGTCTTTCGTTCAAATCCGAGAATCCGAGATCCAAAATTCGAATTCCTTCAACAGCATTTTATCATTTTTTTTAGTATTAAAACAATGAAGGGTGGGCGCCCGTGCGTGCATGCGCGGGCGCCCAGGCAGGCAGGCGCGGGCGTCCAGACAAGCGTGGGTGCCCAAGCAGGCGCCCGTGCGTGCATGCGCCGGGCGTGCATGCGCCTGCACCCACGCAGGATCGCGCCCAATATGTCCTGACGGATTAATATTTAATTAAAAATTTTGTATTATTGAATAAAATAATACAAATAAAATAAAAGTTATCTATACAAAAATAAAAAATATTAAATCAAACAAAAAAAGAAGAAAAATAATAAATTAATTAAAATATATATAATTTAAATAAAATAAAATATATGGTTTTTTTAAGAATTAAATAATATTATTCTTCTAAAAAAATGAAATATAATATAATAAAATAAAATATAAATTAAAATATTATAAAATAATAATATGATTTGTTAATATAAATTAATAAAACAAAATAAAAATAAAATAAAATTCTAATTAAAAAAAGATTAAATTCAGCGACGGATTTTAATTTGTCGCTAAATTATCAACGGATAAATTTCGTCGTTGTTAAATTAATTTTTTAATTTAAATATTATATTAATATTTTATTTTATTTAATTATATATAAAAAACTTAGCGACGGATTGGGATTTTCGTCTAGTGACGGAAAAAAAATCTGTTGCTAAATTAATTTTTAATTTAAATATAATATATTAATAAAATAAAAAGAAAAATTAAATTCTATTTAAAAAAAAATTAAATTTTGCGACGGATTTTAAATTTGTGACAAAATTTAGCCACAAAATATTATTCGTCGCTATTTAGCGACGAAATTTGTAACGAAAAATTTTTTATCACCAATTAGCGACGAATTTAGTCACGAAAATTTTTTCGTCACTAATTAGCGATAAATTTTGTTACGAATGATGTGTCCGTCGCTAATTTAACCACGATTTCCTTTTCGTCGCAAATTTTGTGACAAATTAGCGACGAAAATGTTTTTGTCGCTAAATTTGTCGCAAAATAGCGATAAATTTTTTCCGTCGCGAAAATCCGAAACTAAAACCGTGTTTTTTTGTAGTGTGAGCACGATTATATTGTTTTCTAGGATACGAAATAAAACACATACGAAATAAAACACAAAGAGTATAGATGTTGTGATTCATTATCTCAAAAGTTTCGTATCTCTAGATACATAATCTTTTGGGAATATAAAATGTTTTCAACTCTTTCCAAATTCAGAATTAGCAACCATCCTTAGCCATTCTTCTCTAACCCAACTATATTTCTATTTTTTGACATTTCTCTTATAGATTCTTCTAATAACTCATGTAACTCGACCTCGCCTCCACTTGCTACTTTCAACTCTCATGCAACTATGAATCCATCACATATTTCAATGTTTCATCCTTTACCTCTTCAAATGATCCCTCAACTTCAACCGAACCTTCTGCTCATATCTTTGTTGATCTGATTATGTAAGTCATCTCCCGGATAATCTCATGATTTTTATATTTATTATACTATTATCTCTCTATATGAATTTCACACTTATCGTGAGGTCAGTAGTGCCTCTTTATGGCAAAATTCTTGTAATGGTTTAGACAACGAATAGAAAATGCACTTAGGATACTTCTTAGAATATGACAAATGCCTTCTTTTGCAATCATGAGACACTATTATTGAGACCATAAATTATATCTTTATCTTTATTTTTCTCTTGGTTATTGACTTGAAAAGTTTCTTCTATAAATCTGCTATGCTCTATAGCATGGAGAGTATTAATGAGTTTTAAAAGATCTTTAGATATCACAAGATAGAAAATCTTTGCTTCAAATTTTTCTTGAAAAATTGCCGGAACATTTTCAACAACTCTACACCGTCTCTTATCAATTAATTTAGTTGACTATTTTTATGATAATGTCACTATTTTGTTCAGTCTAGTTTCAAAATCTCTTCTTAAATTCATGACATAATTTATTTGGTTCTTTGTGTACTTTGGGAACCCTCCTTGAAATTGTCCCAAACTTCTTTTGGAGTTTCATGTGCCATAATTCTAGTGAAAAACAGCTTTTATTACTGTATTATAAAGTCAAGTAAGAGTTTTGAATTTGTTGCACTTTTTGATATGATTTTTTATTTAAACCAAGATAGTATTAACCCAAGGATGGAGATCTTTCCTTTTTTCAACAACCTCCCTGAGATCTACTCTGAAGTAGGTTTTTATTTTGACAACCCATATCCGGTATGACAAGGAAAGATTGCTTTGCCAAAAAGGTATATCATGATTATGTATCAAGGTATATAAGGTTTGAAAATCTAAGATTTGAGAGGGCTTTCAAATAAGAAGTTTTGTTGATTTCTCTTTTCACAGCCACTAAGTTCAAAAGAGCTTTGATAACGGTTGTTGGATGCTTAAAAGCATGAAAAAGAGAAGGCAAAGAAAATGCAATGAAGAGCTGAAAAGTGAGAGAAAAGTGTGATGTTCTCATTTATCGCAAAGGCATTTATAAAGTTACAAAGTAAAAGTACTAACCAAAGTATGTACTAGCTCAACTAGCACCAACCGTTTCATATCAACAAATGTCATGCTTTCATCAAACATTCTTCATAGAATCCATACATGTATGTGGGTTGTTCAAAATTTTTGATTATAAATATTCTCATATCACGGATGTATGATAAATATATTATCAATGGACAATCTTGATCACTACATGTAGCAAATACAATATGCTTTTAATTCTATTCTTTGTTCTCTTAATGTTCTAGTTTATTTAGATTGCATAATCTATCAATCTATCAACATTTCTTTTAAAGAATCTTATACTTTGAAACTTTTATACTTGTTTGAGTTCTTCTTTTACTCTTGATAAGTGTCCCATACATCTTTGATAATAGATTGATTTTCCTCATAATATCTTTATCATAATTTTTTTTCCAAATAATAAGACAACAATTTATCAATTTCTCTCAAATTTTAAATCAAAGAAAAGTACAAAATAATTTAAAAAAATGCACAATGATCAAGCCTTTTATCCATCATTTTTTTTAGTTGGAGGTCTTAGAGAGAAAAATGAGAACAATAATCAAAATGACAGGAACCAAAATAAGTACAAGTGATGATGGAGGATGGACCGGGTCCCGGCCCATTCCCCATGAAATACACGATAGCAACAAAAGTACTATCATAATTAGCACAATTGAGAATGTCCCACAAACTTGATCTTCATCCCTTTGTTTTTGCCTTAACATGTGTCTTCTGATTTCTTTTGACTATAAACCCTCCTACCCCAAGTAGAGAGAAACCGGAAAAGATA
This sequence comes from Dillenia suffruticosa, assembly GCA_033439265.1. Lineage (NCBI taxonomy): Eukaryota > Viridiplantae > Streptophyta > Magnoliopsida > Dilleniales > Dilleniaceae > Dillenia > Dillenia suffruticosa. The sequence goes on from JAVTVX010000031.1 coordinate 272,495, forward strand.
CAAATCATGGAGAAATAGAATTTACTTTCACTATCCTAATTCTTCTTTTTTTTTTTTGTGAGGCTTTTCACAAAGTGGAAATCCTTATAAAAAATTAAGGTATACCGCAAAAAGTGGCAAGCACATGGTATTGTTTAACAAAAAGTGAAAGAATAATTTGTTCTGTGCACAACTTGGTATAATTACCTCACCACCTTCGTTAATATCTCCATTTGTTTTATCGGTATCCCGCATGAAACATGACTCATCCTTACATTTTTTTGTCAGTTGATTTAGAACAATCATATTCGTCTTTAACAATACAATATCAACACATTCATTAGACCATCTACCATATCAATGTCAATTTTGATCTCAAAAGAAACACTAATCCTTTCATATTTCCTCCATCACAATAACCTTTTCCTGTCTCCCAATGATAATCTTCATATTCATTTTTCCACTAACATCCTCACCGATGTGTCTATACTCTTCTCCACTTCAATTTTCATCATTTGCCCAACTGTAGTACAACCTCCTTTACTAATTGCTTCCGGTTTTTTCATTAACCTCTCTACTAATCCCATAAATGCTCTAGTTGTGCATACTATCTCTAACCCCTCAACCATATCCTTTATTCCCATTTCATATACTTTTTCTACCTCCTATATCAACCTCTTCATTAATAAACTTACTTCCTATTAGAACTAATACTTTCCCATACAACTAAATCCAATGTCATTTTGATCACTGAGATCTTTATGGAGAACACCTCCTTCCATATTTTTAACTACATAGTTTTTTTTTTCATAAATTTAAATTTCTAAATTAGTGTTATCGAAGTTTTGGATATGATATTCATTTCTAGCCAAAATTTTGAATGTTGGAAGATAAACATCAAATTTCTTTTTTATGCTTTAAATTACACCTACATATAACTCTATCTGTTCATCCACAAACAATTCTCAAAGATTTCCTCTCAAAATGAATCACAACTTTACATAATAATAATAATATGCACAAAATTCTGCTTGTGAAGTTAGCAGAGATACAAGGGAGAGGAAGAGCTTTGGTCGCTTCTCAGTCTCTTACCGCCGGCCAAGTTGTCCTCCGTGACTCTCCTCTTCTTCTGTACTCTGCTCTTCCTCCCCTTAATCACCACTCTCACCGTTACTGTTCCAGTTGCTTCAGAACCCTTGCTTACTTGCTTCTTCTTCTTCTTCTTCTTCTTCTTCAATTGTTTCTTGCTCTTCTTGTTCTTCTCATGCTCTTTTCTGTAACCCCAATTGCCTTTCCCTCTCTCTCTCCTCCCCTCACTCCTCTTGGGTCTGCCAAACTCTCTCTCGTCTCCGAGACCCTCCATTTTTAACCCATCTCGAGAACCGCCACGAGCTTTAAATCCAGGCTTAGTTCCTCATTTCCGCTTACAACCTCGCCGTCATTAACCCTTCCAACTTCCAAATTCTGCTCTCTCTCCAAGGCCAGCCGACCGATTTGGGTCCCGATTCTGATTCCCTCTCTCTGCTTCACTCTCTCATTGAATCTCTCTCTCCTCCCCAATCCAATTTTGGGGTTTCCTTGCAGCTCACGGCGGCTTTGTTAGCGAAGGACAAGATCAATGCGTTTGGATTAATGGAGACTTTGAATTTGAAAGAGGAGAGATCAGTGAGAGCCTACGGTATTTATCATATGGCTTCTTTTTTCAATCATGACTGCCTTCCAAATGCTTGTAGATTTGACTATGTTGATGCTGTAGACAGAGATTGTCCCGGTAATGTTGAAATTATTGTGAGAGTGCTTCATGATGTTGAACAAGGGAGAGAGATTTGCTTGAGTTATTTTCCTGTCAATTTGAAGTACTCTGAGAGGCAGAAGAGATTGTTGGATGATTATGGGTTTGTCTGCGTGTGTGATCGGTGTAAGGTCGAATCGAACTGGTCAGATGAGGAGGATGAAGTCATGGATGACGACTACGGTGGTGATAGCTTAGATGATGATAATGATGATGAACTAATGATGGGTTCTGGGAATGAGAATGATAATGGGGTTGAAGGGGATTTTCCACATGCATATTTTTTTCTGAGATTTATGTGCCAGCGAGAAAATTGCTGGGGTACGTTGGCTCCATTGCCTCCGTCTGACGGTGTGACTTCTACTATCATGGAGTGCAATGTGTGTGGAAACTTGAAGAAAGGTGATGAGATTGATGGAGATGCTGTGGATGGTAGCTTTGGAATGGATAACTGAGCTCTCTCTCTCTCTCTCTCTCTCTCTCTGTTTTTTTTTTTTTTTTCTTAGGTACTGTTTTGTTTAAGCTTTATACTATGATGTTTGTTTTGTCGATTGTTTAGTTGATAATTCCCTTGGGTGTTTTGATATAAAACCATGGATGATGCTACTGCGGCAATGTGGCTTAAGTTATTGCTTTATGGTACAAGCTACATTTTTTTTAAGTTACTATCTTGGATCTTTCCTTTCATTTCCACACCTTGGACTTAACTGGATTTCATGTAGTCCAACGAACCTAGGTTGAAGTTTGCTCCTCCATAAGGCCCAATGTTTTACAATGGGGTATGACTTTTATTAGCATTATTGTTTTGGGTTTCAGGTCTCATATACAAATTTTCACTCTGAATTTCATTTTGCTCTCCTCCAGAGCCTGATGTTGCTATTCACAAGATATGGTTGTTTGTTTACTTAAAATTGTTATTATGGAAGTTGTTGCATTTTCAACATTGTATCATCGGATTAGATGAGAACCATAAGGATGGACGGTGAAAGTGGTAGAATTTGTAGGATGAAGAATTAAAAAACTCTCATGAGCTCTCCACTGTGTTTGGAATCAAGTGAAATCAGAAATGAACTTAAATTACTCGTTTAACGCAATATTTCCACAGTTGATCTCTTTGAAGTATCATGAACTGCTTGCTATAAATCCAAGTTTGTAGTTGTCACATTTACAAGCAAAGTACTATTACAACATGTCTATAATACTACTAGGAGGTGTACACCGCGCGCTGCGGGTGTGGAGTTTAGGTTTTGATTGTAAACTAGGGGAGTTGCCCAGTGTGGTTTCGTGAAATTCGCATTAGTTTTAGTTTAGGAATATGTATAAATGTTTTTTATAATACCAAAAAAATGATAAAAAAAATACCAAGAGAAATATATTTTAAATATATTTATTTAACATTCAATGTATCATAATAAAAAAAAAATACATTGAAATGGAAAGAAAACATGTTATATTTAAATATATTTATATTTAAGTTGTTTATTTATATACGTTTGGAATTAAATGTATATATTAAAAATGTAGTGTACGTGGTGTTGTGTGTTATATATTAAAAGTTATATGTTTTCCTAAAAAATAAAAGTGTTTAAAACAGAATAAAATATGTTTGTTTTTTTATCGGTTTTAATTTTTTAAAATGATTTTGTGGTGTGCAAAATGATAATGAAGTTCTACATTTTGGAGATCCACAAGGTGGTTCTGTGTTTTGGAGGGCCATGAGGTGTTTAGATATTTGAGATTGGATCGAAATATTAAATTGCAATAGGATGCGATAATATTAAATAATAAATGAAAAGTAAATTATTATTTAATATCTAACGTAAGAATCGTATAAGAAGAACAATATGAAGATATTTAATTTAAATAGTTAGATTTTCATTTACCATTAAATATATTATATCACAATAAAAAAAATATATTAGAATGGAAAGAAATATATGTTATATTTAAATATATTTAGATCTGAAATGTTTATTTAAATATATTTACATGTAAATTTCTGTATTAAAAATGTCGTGTTGGTTTTATTTTAACAATTTCATAATGGAGAGTAATTTTGGCAAAGCTAATGGACATCGTAATAGGAGAATATGCATTTTATTTGACTATTTTTTAGTTTTTATTATATATTTTATCTTTTGATTGCTATCGTTGTTTTTTTTATTATCATTATTTTTTAAAAATAATAATAAAAAGAGTCCAATTTGCTTTCAGAAGAAAATAATTATAGTCAAGGTTGGAAGAGGAAGAATAGCCGTAGAAGTGTGGCGCAGCGAGGGGAGATAACTAAGAGAACTGTTTATGTTTTTGACATTAAATAACATGTGAGAGATTGTATATCCATGGAAATATGGTTAATCTGTTACAATGTGGATAAAAATTAAACCTTTATCTTCTTGGGGGTGTTCTATTTGTACATTAATTTCATAATACATGTATTTTATTTAGAATATATAATATTATTTTGAAACTATAATATTAAATAATTTTGATTTAAAGAATACATAAATTTTAATATTTAATCAGAAGTTTGCAAATTATACAAATTTCATAGTTCTGCCATTGTTCCCAATAAAAGAAAAAAGAAAAAAGCTTTTTTATCTTTCAAAATATTATATTTAATTTTAAAGAAGTAGAAAAAACCATATGGTTCTGCTATATAGAACTCTGAGGTTCTATGGTTCTGCTAGCAAAATCACATTGTTCTACCATGCAGAATCTCATGGTTGTGCTAGCAGAACAATAAGGTTCTGTAATGCAGAACCTGGTGGTTCATCTTTTAATATATTCACATTTCGATTAACTTATTTTTATTTTATTTAAATAAATATGAAATATCCAATTAAATTATTTTTAATATTTTAAAAAATGGAATATTCAAGTAATAAGTCGATACGCAGAACCAGATGTTTTGTCATGCAGAATGTCATATTTTTGGAATGCAGAACCTAAAAGTTCTGCTATGGAGAATCGAGCTTGTTGAATTCTTTGCCAAAAAAACAAAAGCGTTTTTTATCTTTGAAAATCTTATTATGATCTTTCGAGGAGGTTTTTTTTTTTTTTTAGGGTTGTAATGGTGTAAATTTTTTAGAAACTGCATCCAAACGATTTAAAAAAGTTTAAATCGGATTTATTTCTGTAAAATAAATATAGATTTTCTTTTCTATATATATTAAATTTTTTGAGAAAGATTGAGATATTATGAAAAAAGATAATTTGGTAAATAATTTAAATCAGAGGTGGAATGGTTTTAAGAGTTGTTGTTTGTGTAAAAACTTTACAGATTTATTTTTTGGCTATTGAAGAAATTATAATTTTCAGTTTTGAACAAAATGTTAATGGTAACATAAAAATAAAAATAAGAAGTTTAGAATCAAATTTATGTACGTAGTTAGTTAATATTATGTAATTTAAATCAAAGATATGCAATATTAGTATGTTGTCATGCACTTCGTAGAACTGGAGGGCAGATCCATAGGATTTAAATAATCATTTAATAATAAGCAGCGTTGATTTGAATAACAATGATAATATTTTTAAAAAAATTAAATTTTATAAGAGCCAAAATAATTAAATATCAAACAAGAGGGTTATGCTATGCAGCAGAACCTTGGAAGCGGAGAGATACGGTTCTGCTACGTAGGAGAACCACGTGTTTCTGCTGCGTAGCAATATATGGCACAAGCATGAGGTTTTGTTAGGTAGCCGAACGACGTGATTCTGTTATGTAGCAGAACTACGTGAGAGAAGTACGATGTTACGGTATTTTAGGAAAAGTGAAATTTTATAAGAATGAAAATAATTGAATATTTAAAGTAAATATAAATGTATTTATTTAACACTGTGTAAAAGTTGAATGTCGTATGTAAAAAAAAAAACCGAAAGAAGTGTTCCTTATAGGATAGTATGTATGTAAATCTAATAACGAGGGTTTAGGAGAATAGGGTAGGTCAGTCGTAATGAATGCTCGCAATAAATGGTAAGAAAGAGAGTTACGCAAAGGGCGTGAGTTTTTTGAAGTCTTTGATATCTTTTGGGATACGCCTTTTTGTTTTCTTCAGCTTGTTGTCTTTTCTTCTTCTTTGTTTTGTTTTATTTGTATCCTTTTGGTATTTCTTTATCGTATTCTTTTCAGGGTGCATTCCTTTATTTGCTGGGTCGGTTTTTTTATTCACAGGGCATCTCTTGTTTTGCTGATTTGCTCTGGTTGTTTCATTCCTTGTTTGTCCAGAGCAGAGCACAGTGCAGAGAACAAATATTTTTAAGAAAACGGTTGCAAAAACAAGTTCCAAGTAAGTATCGTTAGGTTTATGCGGTATATAGAGTGTTATTGTTTGGACGCCTTCCTTACAGAGTCAAACATTTGGGAAAAACAACCAGGGAGGTGAAAAATGGATAAACGGATGCCGGAATCTATTAAATACGCTAAGTTAATCTATTGCTATCTGTTTTGTTGTTTTGTTTTGTTTATTGCATATAGTGACTTTTTTGTTGTAGAAAGCACACCAGAAGAAAATAATATAAACGCAGAAAGTATGTAATGGGGAGGATTGTGGAGTTGATGGAATTTGATTGGTTGTTTTTTTGTTTTTTTTTGTTTGGTTTTTTGTGCGATAGACAAAAAATATCTTATGAAGGAGGACGATAGTACGGTCTGAGGCAAGTACTGTGATCTGAGTTGTTTTTTATGGGATTAATGTATTAGTATTTTCATGATGGGTGTTGGTATCCCTGACCATGTAGTTTGTTTTGCTGTTAGAAATTGTATAGAAAAGTAAAAAATTTTAGGTTTAGTTTCAGGGATAGTGCGGGTTAATTGCTGCGACACAATGGAAAAAACAGGAAGCATTGGTGAGATTAAGAGCATAATGACATGCAAAGAATTAGAAACCACAATGAAAGAAATGTGTTTAGGTTCTGATTTTCGTTTGAGGTTGCCCAGAGGGGACGAAAGAGCGAATCAAGTGGGACAGAGATTCGTGCCCATGTATAAGAAGTATGTAAGATATGGTGTACGGGTGCCGTATTTAAGTCCTTTGTCGGTTGTCCTAAAAGGTTGGAATATATTTCCAACTATGTTCATTCCTAGTGCGTGGAGGTTGATAGTAGCTATTGTCAGTTTAGTAAGTTTCTGTCGGTTGAGGTTTGATTTTGAAATTTTGCTCTCTGTTTTCATTCTAAGAAAGTGTGCAACAGGAGGTGCCAATGAGGATTGGTACTGCGTCCAACCACGTAAAGAGTCAAACTGGAAGTTTTATTATAGGGAGACTCTCGATAGATCGTGGAAGAGAAAGTTTTTCTTTGTGGAGTTTCTAAAGGAAAGTTTGCTGCCTTTTATACTAGCAGAAGGTGAACCTCTCATATCAGCTTCCAACCTATTTACTCCTGCTTCTGTGCATGCCGATTTTGTGAAATCAGTCGGTAGATACTGTGTTGGGAGGGGGAGTTCTATTTGGGTGGATACACTCATCCACGATGAGATGTTAATGTTCGCTGGTCTTTTGTTAAATGAGAATGTGAAGATTGAAAGGTTAATCTTGGTAGAGAAAAGAGCAATGGAAGTTGTGGACTCTCTAAGGTTTGCAGAAGTTGATGACCTGGACAGAGTGATGACTATAAAAGAAATAAGAAATATAACGCAAAAAAAGTTGGAGGGGGAAGGAAGTCAGCCTGATGAGCATACACCAGAAGAGGTCTTTCTAGAAGGAAAAGAAAGTTTGTTTGCAGATCCAGGAGTGATGAAGGGGATGAGAGTGAGGAGTTAAGAAAAGAAAGGGAAGAAAGCGGGACTGTTGGGACCGCTGGTGAGTACTTGAAGGATTTGGTCATTATTAGTGATGAAGAGAACGATGGTCAGAGGAAGGCAGATCTGGGAAAAGAATTTGTTGCAGGGCCAATGGAATTGCTGGGAGAAAAAGAAACAGAGTTAGCATCCGAAATGTTAATTGTTCAGAGTGGCTCCAGCAGTGTTGTTGCGCCCATTGATAGGTCCAGAGATGTGAAACAGAAGGGAGTTGCTGTAAGTGGCGATCATCTAGAGTTTTGCCATTTGGATTTGGAAGAAGCGAGAAAGTTTGCTAATGGAATCAAGTCACAAGGAAAGTCTATTGAACCAGTTATCCTTGGAAGAATAAGATGATGCTGTCATGAATTTTTTGCTTCAAGTAGTTTTTCCAAAGATGTTAACATTTTTTTGAAATATAGTACATGATATATTTGGCATGACAATATAGAATGCGTGAATTAAGAATTTTTTTACTTGTGTGTATGTGTTTTTTTTTTAAATTAGGCTGCCACATTTGTTAAATTTCAAAGACTGCGAAAGACAAGAATAATAAATGAGATGCATGGGAAGTTGGAGGAGCATTCTGGTGTGACTGCTACTGATGCTGAAAGGATAGAAGAGCTTATCACAATGATAAAAAAGAAGGAAGGAATGTTGGAAATATTGAAGGCGGATCTTCAATCATCATATGAAATCAGCGATGTAGCTTTATCAAAATGTGAGAAGTTGAATGCTATACTGAGTAAGACTGAGGGGGAGTGGCGAGCTGCTATAAAATTAGCAGAGGAGAGAGGTGAGTCTCTGAAAGTTTCAGAAAAAAGGATCTTGGAAATCCAGCAAGAATATGAAAGCAGGAATCAAGAACTGGTGGACAAACTGAGAAAGGCGGAAGAATTTATCTGTAGAGCTGGATTGGAGGAATCTTTTCTAGGTGGCAAGGAAAATGAGAATTCATCTGGATCACAGCCCGAAGGTTTTGCTGGTTTTCTCAGTGGAGAAATCAAGGATATGGGTTCTCGTGTTGCTTCCCTTTGAGAAGATTTGAATCGGCTGAAGAAAAAATCTAATGGATCGCCATCTGGATAGATTTCGTGAACACTGTTCAGATTGTCAATAAATTTGGCCTACACTCTCTCATATTTCTTGACAATGGTGTAAAGTTTCAGGAAACTATTTTGAGGTTTTAGTTTTTTGTTTGCCTTCTCTTTATGAGTTTTTTTTTTTGGTTTGCTTTTTTTTTGCTTTATGGTATAAAGAGGTTGCACAATCAGTGAACTAGATGTTAGGTTGTTTTGTATGCTGAACATATGAAAAGAAGAGGAGAAAGCTATCTCTGGCTTTTTCTTTCTTTTATGTTTGTATAGTTGGTTGTGGCTAGTTGTGATTTATAGGGAAAGCTGATGAATATTGGAAGTGAGAAGCAAAGCGTCATTCGTTTTTTGTCATCTGCTATTTGTTTATCCTTTTGGTGTTTGTGCAAGGTAGTCCTATGTCAGTTATAATCTATATGATTTTGTTCTGCGGTATTGTTTTTTTTGTGTGATCCTGGTTGTCCTTTCTTCTGGTTGAGTTTTCTGTAGTCTTGGTTTGGTAAGGGTTCTCTAGATATGTGTTTGCAAAGTAGTTTACTGTGTGCTAGTTGGTCCTTTGATTAAATGCTTAATGGAATGGATTAAGTAGTTCATTGATTGGCATTGAATGATAGAATTTTTAAATCAAAGTGTTTGAAAATGCAGGTTGTGTGCTAAAGGCGAAAAAGTACCCAAATAATATTATTGGTGGAAAACTTTTTTTTCTAAAATATTTTTTTGTCGTTGTACGCTTAGAAGCAGGGAGTTTTCCGACGAGCAAAACCATATTGTGGTTCCGGGGGTGATAGATTCACAGGATAGTTCTGAGTGTAGCAGGATTCCAATTTGACTCCATTCGAGTAAAACTAAAACGATGACTGTGCGCTGGTTTATGAGCCATGATATATACATATATTTATTTTTTTTGGCTGGTTGCTTTTTGTAGGGTTCATACGGAAAATCTATGTAAATGATTAAAAAATTTCACATTGTTTTTGTTTGTATAAAATAAACTCGAAAGGTTCATTTTTTTTGCTTCGTGGAGTTGTTCTGCAAAAAAAAAGTAATCTGTTAAACGATCTGACTGTTGAAATAATGTAATGATATTGGAAATAAATCGAACTACAGTATATTTGACTATTTGTATTTTGATATCTAGGATCCGACTATTGCTTCTAGTAAACGTTTAATAGAACGTATTTAATATTGCACTGGATGGTATTTAATGGGAAAGTTTTTGAATCGCAGCATTGGAAAATCTAGCTTGTGTGCAAAAGTTTAAAATACACCTGAATAATGTTATTGTCAAGCTTGTTTTTTTATTTTCGTAAATTTTTTTTGTCGCTGTGCATGGAGAATGATGTCGTTCTGCGGGTCAGGGAATAATAAAGTGGTTCTTCGTTCTGTGGGGTGGAACGTGGTCCTTAGATGAGCAAATCCACAGGATGGATCTGCGGGGTGGAGAATCACAGCGTGGTTCTATGCGTAGTGGAACCACAATGTGGCCTTGTTCTAATAAATCGGATGGAGCCGGGTGCCCTGGTGGAACGATGCTATAGCGGAATCACATAAGTATTAAAATATTCTGATAACATTTTGAAAATCGAAAAGAATGTATGTCATACTTAACTATATTTAGATTTAAACTGCTTAAATCTATTTTTTTTAAATGGAATGTTGATATGTGTATTTAACATGAAACATATAAAGTTTACAAGGTAAAAAAAAGAAAAATGAAGGTATAATATTATACCTATATGTATTTGCTTTTTTTAATTTTTTTTAGTCGTTGTGAGGGCAGAACTTGTGTTTTTGTGGGTTGTAGAACCACGAGGTGGTTCTGCGTTTTGCGTTTTGCTGAATGAGATCATGGTGCGGAAGTACAAAATAGTTTAATGATCATTTAACTAAAGACTAAGAATATGGAATTGATGAACTATAATGAATGCAAAGAATAAAGGGTACGAGAGAGAGAGCGAGAGAAAGTAAATTAATTTATTGAGTTTTTTTAATACGTTTCACCATATATGTTTTTGCTTCCCTCTATTTGTTTTGTATTAAGCATCCTAAATAGTTTTTTTTTTTGTACTGTTTTCATGTAAATGATTTGTAAAATTTGACATTGGATCTGTCTGCGTTGAAAAAATATAGCTATGTTCTTCCATTTTTTTTTTGAGTTGTAACAAGGGGTTAGGTCTGATAAAAAAAATATAATGTGGCATTTTCAATTGTAGCAAAATTAGAAGGGTTTCATTATTATAATATCATAGCAAAGTTATTATACATCGTTTATTTCAAATATTTCTCTCATTTTTAAGCGTAATTATCCATCTATAATCTTTATTATCTTTAGTAAAAGTATAAGTGTGTTTTTTCCACGTAGAAGAACAGAATGGTTCTGCATTTTGGTGAGGGATGGGAACTGGAATAGATATCGGTGTCTCGTGGAAAAAAAAAACAAAGAAATGGTACGAAATGTGAAATCTGCCATTAGTTTGTATTCGTGAATACACAGAGTATGAATGATACCAAGGGAAAATTTTATCTACTCCGTAGGGATCAAAAATGATAACACAAAATATTGTTTCTGATTCTGGAATGAAAATAAGGATATCGTTATGACTGAGGTTATGTCTCAGAACAAAAGTGTTCCAGTTCTTCTTAATATGTCTTCCTTGGATTCCAACTTGAAGAGATTGTGTCCCAGTCTTCAAAATGAGGGTGGGAGTTTTTTCAGCATTAATAAAATAGTTGATGAATGGAGGTATTTCCTAATCATTCAAGAGGAAAAGAAGGAAAATGTCAATATGAAGAAAGGTAGGCAATGAATTATAAAAGGAGACATGTATTACTAATTTATATGGATCGGCTGCAGAAAATGCTTGATAAAAGTACACAGAATCGGAAATATCCTGAACACAATCAGCTTTCAGTGACGTAGAAATGACTTCTTTCAATAGGGAACAATTTTCTTGTCCTGCAGATCAGTATTCAATTAAATGATTAATATGGAGAGATATATATATATATAATTACATATATATACATACGGTATCATGATTAATAAAGGAAAATTTTAAATATTTGAAACCTTGCTCTTCCAGAAAAGTGGGTAATGGAGTTGTCCAACTTAGGTAAACTTGTTTTTGGAATTCACAGAAATGGAGGACATCAAAGACAAGATTTTCAACGTGTCTAACAAATAAGGCGTGGTGTTCTTTAATAAGATTACTATCAAGCTATTCCCCTGGGGTATCTTCATAGAGGTTATTTGTGAGAGGAAAGAGCTAATTACGCATTCCGTGCCTGAATGTAATTCTATTTTGGTTGTGCCGCTCTAATAGCATCCGAAATTGTATAGGTAAAACCTACGTTTTTTAGGTAAAGAGACTCAAGAAATGTTTTCTTCTGGTTCACGTAAGCCGATAAAAGCTATATGAATGATACAAAATGCGCCACACAAAAAGTGGATACCTGGTCATTCCTGCAGCGTAGGAAAAAGCAGCACGATTGTAAATCAACATTTTGTGGATCTAAAAGCAAAGCCATTGTTTTTTTTTCATTCAAGGAGTTATAACACACTCTTAGTTGTTTTAGTGGTGATATTTTTCTTTTTTAGTCCTGAAGAAGAAACGCTGCAATAAATTATCAAGCGTTACCAGTAGAAAGGACAAGGACGAATAACAAGAAGCTGTAAGCTGTAAAGCAAAGAATATATTATGTTCTGCAGTAACCCATGACCTCTCTGCCTTTTTTTTTTTGTTTTGTAGTAACCCGTGAACACTTTTTTTTGGATTTTTTTTTGTTCGATTTGATTTGTCTCTGAAAAAATTTTACATGCCCCTATTAGAACATCCGTTTTAGCAATTATACCTATTATCCGCAACTACATATTAAAACAATTTATTGTTTCTTAGTGCTCTAGAAAAGAAAGAATTAAAGAATTCATAATGGTATACACATTAAATTATGTTAAAAGTAAGATCTATGTTAAATAAATTTGTAGCGATCATATTATATATTTATTATTCTTATATATTTATAAGTATGAGTTCTTTATCTGCCATGCTTGTTGTATTGGTGGATCAACAAGAATAGCTGAATGAAATCAAGTATAGAGTTTGACACCTTATAAGAAGAAGTGACACAGATAAGAAAAAACTATATTGAAAAATAATAAATAAAGGAGGAAGGATATTTTTTTTCTGATACCATTGAAAAGAATTCATCTTGACTCTTTTATAAACAACAACAAGATATGGACGCATATCTGCCATTTTTTGTTGTTTTTGATTATGAATGAAATGGTCTCATAGAGACAAGTTAAGGGTGTGAAAACTGGTGTATCAAAAGGAGATATGACATATAAACGCATTATTGTTTTGTTACAGATGGCAACAGTTAAGGGTTTTACGTTTCATTGATAATCACAATTTTTTGAACAACAAAATTCTTCTTTTATCTAGCAACATTTGCTGCTTGCAATGCATAAATGAGAACGTGCAAAATATCTGTATCAAAAACAATTTCATAAGAGAACCCACAATGAATATTTATAGTAAAAAAAGAAAACACAAGATACTTTTTGAACGGGAAGAAAAAAACCCGAAAGGGAAAAATGTAAGTTCTTCAAAAATAAAACAAACGCAGAGATTTGTCCCTGTGGTCGATGTAACGGACGAAATTCGTAAATTTTGTATAGTAAAAGTTCACTGGTCTGACATCATCCTTGTTTTTTAATTTTTCTATAAGTGTTCTTGTGTATATCATCTATTGAGTTTATATGTGTGCATTCCAAAATAGTTGTGGGAATTGTTCTTACAGTGGTATTTTTTTTTAGATAAGTTCTGTATACTTGTAAGAATGGGCTCATTGTAGAGATGTTTGCGTTAAACATGATTCCTTCTATTTGAGTTCCCTATGTCCAAAGCGAAAAAAAAAAATTTAGCTAATACATTGGTCAGGTTGTCGAAACCCTCAAATTAATACTGATTTCCCCAATGCAACAAACTGTAGCAATAGTGGTTACCAGGTCGAATCCCAAGGGAACTAATTAATTCAATCTCTTAGTTAAAAAAAATAAAATTGGGGGTTTTCAAACAAATTGCTAAAATAAAATTTGCCGAATAAAAATTAATAACCTAAAAATAAGAAACAAATCAACAATGCAAAATACTAAAATTTAAGGAAGAAATTCAATTTACCAAACTCCGATTCAAGGGTTCATATATTCGATTGTCTTATTGATCATTGGTTGAAAATATTATTTTTGCAATTCAAGCATTTAATCTTAAATTTATTAGGATAGCCATAATAAATCTTGTGTTTTCCTAAATTAATTGACCAAACCCAGCATCCAATCAAAACTTATCATTAATCGACTGGACACGATAGAGTTCCATATCAAATAATGACAGCATTAAGTTCTATGAAAATAGTTAAACCAAAATACAAATAACCAGGATAGCCGTACAATTATTCGATTTTGGTTCATCGATTCCTTAGGTTAAAATGAATATCGGCAAACGACCCATAAACATATATAACCTATTTGCTACTCGTACCATTCATTCATGACAATTACGGATCATTGAAATCCTGGATGCAGTAGAAAAATTGATATTGAATTAAATTGTCAGATTAACCAATACCAATCTTTCATAAAATAAATCAAGAATCGACGAATACTTGAATAAAAGACAAGAAATTAAATTAAGAACATAATCTCACAATGAAGAACAATCGATTAAAATTCCCCTTGAATCAGAATTAAGAAACTAGCCACTCATGGTGGTAAGTATCAACACAAGAAAATAAAAAAATAATGTTCCTAAAAAGAAAGAAAAAAATAAAAAAATAAAACCTAATGAGAGATTGAATGAACAGTCATGAAGTTCCTCTCTTTTCTCCTTAAGATGCAGCCACCTCCTTGGAGTTTTGTGTACAGAGTATTGTGTTCTTTCATTGAGTGCAGCCCTTCATTTAAATAGGCAAGGCAGCCGGCCCCTTTTTGGAAAGAAAATATATGAATGTGCTCTTTCCTTCCAACCTCTTTGAGAGAATTAGTAACATGAGAGATTTAGTAGCATTTTCCTTCCTTTTAATGTTTCAAATCAATTAGAAATCTTCCCATTATAAACTTTACTCCCAATTAGCTCCAAAATTTCCTTGTTAAGCCCAATTTGCTCCAAGTCCTCAATTTCAATTTCTTAAAAATAAAATTCAATAAAACCAACCATTAGTGCATTAAACAATTCAAATTCAAACCATGATAACAATAATAAATTCAATAAATTGCATGTTATCATATATCATGATATTTTTTCTAAGTAAATATTATTTCATGATAACAAAAGCGTAAACACTGTATGGGAAAAATCTTAACTTGTAAAAATACACAATAGGTTCTTGATCGCAAAAACATTATATGAGGAAAATGCATGCTTATGAAAATAAAAAGTTAAAAAAATATATGATAAGGTCTTGTTTTCAAAAACAATCTAAAATTAACATCCATACCTCCGAATCCATGAAAATGTACTTTTCATTCTTCGTTATGGGGTTGATTGACGTTGCAACATGTTGCTTTTCGTGGACCGTTGTTTTGCAAGCCCAGTTTTGCATATTAGGAGTGATATCTTTCATGACAGAATAACTGTGTGTGTTGAAAAAAATGAAGGAACAACAACAGAAAACGTTAGAATATGATATTGAGGAAAAACTACCAAATAAGAGCAAAAAAAATTTATATATACCTGAATCGTGAAATCTATAATTTAGCAAGAGCAAACACTTCAGTAAACACAACATTTCTTATTTTCCCATCGAATTTTACACTAGTAAATGTTCCAGGAACTCTTAGTACCTTAATCGCATCAACTGATCTAGCTCTAGACAACGCAATATAGAGTTGACCTTGAGAGAAAACAGGTTCTCGTATATAAATTCCAATGTAATCCAATGTTTGTCCTTGAGATTTGTTGATTGTCATAGCAAAGCATAATCGAACAGAGAATTGTGTCCTTATGAAAAGAATTTTGTTTCTTTCATTGTCAGAGGTCTGCAGTAGGATTTTAGGGATAAAAACTATTTTTCCTATGTACTGGCCACAAGCAATCTCAGCACAAATAGAATACTATCCTAATTCCTTGCATATCAGTCTGGTTCCATTGCAGAGGCCTGCTGTTGGATTCAAATTTCTAAGTAGCATAACAGGACAGTTTTGTTTAAGTGATAACCTATAAGTCAGTAGACCTCTTGGATTTTGACTATTTAAAAAGTCTTCACAATCTCCCTGATGGCATTTGTCAACAGTCCTATCCGATGCTATATAGGTGTGCAGATCTCCAGGAAATCTTTCGATTATGAGTTTATTAAGTTCATGAACAGAAGTATTCTTGGGAGCAAGAATGCATCTATTTATCATCTCATAAGGATTATCTGAATAGAGTGCTATGTCATGGAAAACAGATTGTATCAATCTGTTGCAAACAAAAACAGATAGATTAAAAATAGAAAACATCATTAATATAATATTGTGTCATTGGATGTTAGCGTAGATGAGAACAAATTACCTGTCTAAAGACTCATTTCTATCAATATATGGTATTACAATATCAGAAGGAAGTGTGACCTCTCCATTTACATCAGTTGGTTCTTTCCCTTCACCGATCCTCAATAAGAAATCACAGAATTGTGGATCTGAAAGAGCTCTCATATTTTGTTTCAATGCTAATTTATACATATCTTTCCATAAAGGTGAATTTAAAAGACTTGAGTCAATCAGAACCTGTCTAGAAGCTTGTTCTATGACTGGCAATGTTTGCCTAAAATCTCCATAAAAAACAACAACTTTTCCTCCAAAAGGGATTTCGCAATCCAATAGATCTTTAAGCAAATCATTAACTACCTCAATGGATTGTCTTTTTGCCATCGATGCTTTATCCCACAAGATTAGTCTTGATTCAACAATTAGTCTAGCAACGCTACTTTGTTTACTTAACTGACAGGTTTTAACTTTTGAGAAATCCAATGGTATCTTGAATCTAGAATGTGCAGTTCGACCTCCCGGAAGAATAGATGCTAATTTCCATTTGTTAGCAAAAACGACAGCTAAAATGATATTAAATGCATACTTTTGGTCAGAATTTAGCCATGAAGGAAGAAGTAGATCCTCCAGATCGATTTGGATGCTTGCTTCACTCTCAGCTTCTCTTGTCAGTTGCTGTTGATAGTGAGATCCATCGGGATCGCTTTCTACTTGATAATCAGCTAAACGTTTCCCCATTGAATAGAGTAGTCTATTTAAGTCAAATAGGACCTTGTGATTTACTTCGTAACAATTAAGTTGTCCTAGTTTCACAGTATGGTTAGAATCAGTAGAAAGATCACCTTTAAATTTCTCCCATAGAGATGGTGGGTTTACAAGAGAACAATAACACAAAACAGTAGCAAATAGCAACCTAAAAGATGATGGCATCTGAAAGATGACAGTCTCAGAGAGAGTTTCTTCAATATATTGATCATATCTTAATAGTCCCAGCCTTAGTGCTGCTTCTCTATAAGAATGAGTTTTTTCTCCTTGAACAGTCAATAGATCATCAAAACATGTAGGCGCACGAATATGAGTGAGTAAAAGTCTTAGATAATATCGTTCACCTTCTTTTGGACTCACAGTAACTAATCTTCCTATGACCATCTGTCGTTTTCTTTCTGACCATGCCTTTATCCCAGCATTCCAAACAAAATGTTCAGGGAATTCTTTATACAGGCATTTCAATTGTTGTGCTTTTTCATTATCTGTATTCATTTTGAAAAATTCAGTTAACATGGTTGTGGAGAAGTCGACATTTCTTAACAGATAGGTCAAATCAGATCCATTGTCGAACGAGACAAGTTGATGATCTGGGAGATGAACCTGGAGAGTATAAATTGCTGGGTCATTTCATTCAGTCGAAATTCATAAATCCGCCATAAAGCCTCAGGAGGAGAAATCCACCTTGTCTGCTGAAATTGTTTTATCTCATCAATATCATCAAGAGATTCTTCGTTAACAATTTGAAAACTCATAAGGTCATTGCCTTTAAAAACATATTTGTATAGATACTTTCCAAGTTTCACAGTAGAACATATCTCAACATTTATGTGACAATTGAGCAAGACAAGAAGATATGGATTATAAGGCACGATCCATCAATTGTCCAAATCATAACCTTGTACTTTAATGATTTTCCTGTTATTTCTCCTTCTGTAATACGGATACGTATCTTCTCCATGAACTGTGTAATCTAGAAAATTTTTTGGATAATGATTCTTGCATATACCACTTTTCATGCAGGGACAATCCTTATTCATATTGCCACAAGGACCATGAATCATGTGCTTAACAACAAGGGAATACAAGTAACCATTTTCTTGAGGTATTTCAGCACACACAATTTTATCATATGATTGTGGATTAAGTAACTTAGACTGCGGCTTCAATATCAACAACAAGTGAGCATGAGGGAATCCACGCTTTTGAAACTCGATAACATAAACACATGCTGCAACTTCTCCAAAGATTTGTTTTTTTAGAAGTTCACATTTCAATATCTCAAATTTTGCTCTAAAAATACGAACCAACAGATCCGGCCTATCTTGTGGCTTTTCTTGATATTCCAAATTATCCTGAATTTCCTTCCACATAGGATTACATGTCATTGTCAAGAAAATGTCAGGTTTTCCATATTTTTGAACCAAAGCCATAGCATCTAAATATCGTCGTCTTATATACCGTGGTCCACCAATAAAAGAAGTAAGCAGTATTATCCTGCGACCAACCTGACGACCCTGCGTCTGACCAAGCGATATATTGTCCAAGACTGCTTGTAGAATCTCTGTTCTGATTTCTTTTTGTCTGTTTGTGTAAAATTCAAGTCAGGATATTTCTATTTTAATATAGGTACCTACCACAAACTGTTGCAACAGTTTAAGCGTATGTAATAACATAGAGTGGTCATTATTTCTTATTTGGAGTCTGTAGCAGTAGTATTCTCTTGCTAAAACAGCACGCTCTCCATATCTGTTTTTCTGAGCAACTAAAAAAAAAAGCAAATAAGGGGAAAATGTCCCTGCTAGAACAATGGGAATAGTAAGACAAAGATTAAAGCATCTACCTATTTCTTCCAAGTTTATTAAATCCATTGGATGTTCAATTGAGAAAGGATCAATGTTACAATCAGGGAGATCCCTGCATCTTCCTTTCTTATATAACCTCTTAATGCCATGATGCCATCCAGATTCCCCTCTAGGAGACAAAAGAGGATACTGCAAAGGATCATAGCATGCATAATATGGTTGGACCCGATAGCTCGAGTTGGAATGACTGTAAACCTAGATGTGAGGGAGTAAATTAAGAGGTTCTTCTGTTTCGGTCCAAATGGCAGCAACCTGGGAAGCAGTAGGAAGATTATACGCTCGTTGATCCAATGTTGGATAATAGTTTAGAATAATTTTATAATCCTGCAAATCTTGAAGATATCTCAAGTCCCTAAAAAACCTTGCATAAGGATTGTGGGAAAGGACGTCGAGAAGGAACTATAAAATATTTTTTCTCAATTTGTCAGAGTTTTCAGTTCTCCTCCTGACAGCTTCGTCTGTATCAAAAAAATAGAGTTGAATTCCACATGCTTTGTCCCCTGATGGTACCAAACTATCTAGCAGATGATAAACTTGTTCCTGTACGCGGAAAGTATAAACTCCATGTTTGTTTTTTGTAAGCTCCTTATCATATTTTGCCGCATACGATGTAAAGGTCAAATTATTATTATAGGTGCGGATATTTTTACGACAGTGTTCATATTGTTCATCACGCCCAACAAGCAGGTGCTTAAGAGAATAAGGCATTGTTGGCGCCAGTATAGATATTTCTCCTGTACGATAGCAAAATGAAGGGGGTTCCAAATGAAATTATTTAGCGGCACAAAATTCACACTGTGGAGCATCAGGAAGTATAAAGGTTTGCTGCGGAATATTCTCCAACAGAGAGTAGGTTTTCTTCTTCACAAGACGAGCTGCAATTTGTTTTAAATTGAAAGACGGTTTTAGGCTTAAATCGAAAAGGGTGTAAATTCAGGAGAAAAACGTCATGGACGAACAACAATGGAGGCAGTTTATACAGGATTCAAACCGTAGACACAGGAATGTGAGACGGTATAAGTTTGATATCGATAACAATCAGAAGGCACAAAAAGCTTTTTCAGAAACCGAAAAAATGAGGGAAGATGAAATTAGTTAGATGCGTAAACATTTTTTTTTTCTATTTTGAAAAGTAGGCAGCACAATTCTATAAGTACAAGCACAATTCTGTGAGCACTAAGTATGAAGAAGAAAAGTAAATATAAGCGAGAATAAAACGATTAAATTTATCTGAGAGTATTTGAAAGGTTTAAAATTAAGGGGACAAAGTACAAAATAAAAAGCTGAAGATATTTGAAAGACTTACCCGTAGGGGTAGAAGACGATGGAACCGTTGGATCCAAGTGAGGTGTTGGAGCAAAAGAAGACTGGTCATTTTGATTAATGGAGGTGGCATGATTAACTGGTTTCAACAGAGTTGTCATCATGCGCACCATCAACGGTGTAAACTGTATCCTCAGCATTAACAAAAGCGTTTGTATCTGTCTAGACATGAATTTCATCATTATTTCTATTTCGTCTTGTAGCATAGGCCTCTCGACGACGACGCAAAAGTTCATCTTTTTTATGTTGCGCCATCTGTGCTTATCACTTACGTCGTTATGCATTTTTATTGATTTTATCCATGTTTCTATCGGATCAGGAAAAACACAAAAGCATCAAAATAAAAGAGGAAAATAAGAAAGTGCAGAGTTAAAGTCAGAAGAGCCGTAAAGTATAAAATAAAAAATATAATCAGAACAATACGAAAAAGTAAAAACGGCGAAGACAAATGTCAGACAACATACGGTGTTTGTAGACGTGCATATCGCTATTGATATTTTGAGCACAAAAATTTCAAAATATGCAATTGTATTGTAAAATCTGCAAGAGTAAAGTTACCTGGTTGCAGAAAACAAGCCTAACAAGAATCCGGAGGGCGGATATTGAACCGTATACAAGAAGAAAAAAAGATAACAGCAAAGAGAGAGCACAGACACTGTAAAACACATAAACAAAAGAAAAGAAGATCAAAGGAGAAAAAATTAAAGAAAACAAATTAGCTAGTTATCATCAGATAAATCATCATAGATATTTCAAACGAAACAGGGAAAAATAAACAAAGGGGGTTCCAAGGGCCGGGAGGAAGGAAAAAGCACCTGTCAAAAAAAGAAGACAACAAGAAAGAAGGAGGTTAGGAACGTTAATAAAAAAAAGACAACAAGTATATCTAGATAAATAAATAGCAATCAGACTAAATCCTGAGTAACGTGTGTTTTTTTTTTGGATATATCAACATCATGACAATTCAACAAATCTCGTATCACTTCAAGACGTGTAAAAAAAGACGTTTACTTCTAGGAGAAAAGCATTTATTTAAAAGATAATGGTCATTGCAATTTTTATTTTTTATTTTTTATTTTTTTTGTAGTTATGAGCACAGAACGGACATTCCTGTCTCGAATGTATAGTGTTGATTGCATGTTCAGCATACAAATGATAACACATATGTGTTTATGACCACACGTCAGAACATAAACATCATTTATCTATTTTTATATCTGACACGATTGATTTATTCGTTCATTTATTTATTATTAAGTAATATAAGAAGAAACACTACAACGCAGGCGATATATAGCTATAATTGTCAGTTACATCTTCACGAATGGTTTGAAACAACAAGATAGGGTAACACTGTGCGTCGGTGATAACACGCAACAACAATCAGTGCTGTCGATTTTTTGTGTCTATACATAATTTTTTATTTTAATCGTAAACATCTGAAAAATACTCTGCACTTGCCATGCTAAGTAGAACCACCTAGTTGTGCAATCTAGCCGAAGTACACCGGTTTCTTGCCGATCTTGCACTACACGGGACAATATATACTTTTGCTAAACAGAAGAACATATAGCTTGGCTAGATAGCAGAAGCATAGAAATTTAAAATTACATTCCTCCTACAGTTTATGTTTATGTGACATAATTTGACTTTTCTAATCTTTTCCAGGATACTTCGTATCTGTAAACCCATTTGGTGAAAATAATCAAGGTGAACGAACCTAGAAGATTCAATTTTAGATAGCATCCGTTGTCAACCAGTGTAGGGAGTTTGGATTGGAAGGGATCAAAGCATACGTTCTCCTCAGAAGTTTTCATAGGCTTCTTGATTCGATAAATAAGTTTGATTTTCAGTTGACTGAGAATCAGAACCATGGACAAACATGAAACTTGATCTTGAGTTGAAAGCATGCGCATAATAAGCTAACTGAAAACTCCAAGAATTGAGATTCAAAGAGTTAAATCCAAGATGTTAATATGACGAGAAGATGAGCTCTTTGATGTTCTCTGCATGATTCTTGAAGATCTGTGTGAAGTGATGATCAATTTCGGTCTAGGGTTCTCTGTTGGTGCTCTCGAAGACAGAGAAGATGAGCTTTTTTTTCTGTACTGCGCATGTATAAACATGTTCTCTACCGCAAAAACTGATTGACCAAATAAAATATATGGTTCTTTCTCTCGACAAGGGGCATGACACTCTGCGCGCACAAAGAAGCATTTCACAGGAGAAGACGCAGGAGTCACTGGAAAACACATGTTACCATAATCCTATCTTGATTATCATTTAATATCTTCACATTGTATGTTACAATCTGATAATTTATTTTAAAAAAACAAAACAATTCATTAAAAAAAAATGGGACACCTGGATAATAAGGTGGCATGCATAAGTATGAAGCTCTGATATGCGCAGAACCACGTTACGGCGTCCTACTATGTGCAGAACAAGGTCGTTTTGCATAGCAGAATCATCTAGTCCTACACTATGTAATCCTGCCATGCAGAACCATACAGTCCTGCCATGTGTACAACACGTCGTTCTGCAGAGCAGAATCATATAATTCTGTTATGCGCAGAACCATGCATTCATGACAATGAAAATTCCCCCCCTTTTTTCCAATCGAGCCTTTGTCAATGAAGGCTGGTCCTTTGTTCACGAAGCCTGGTTCCTTTGTCGATCAAGATGCCATGTTCATCGACCAACGAAAGATCAACATGAGCAAAAATGTGAACCAAAACGATTTAAAAAAACCAAGAATCAGCTACGCAGTAGAATCTCAAGACCCTACCACATGGTTCTGCTAGGCAGGAGAACAACGCCGTCCTCCTTCCAAGTCCTGCTATGCAGCAGGGCCACATCGTTCTTCTTGGGAAGGTTAGTTCTGTTACATCGCAGAACAACGTCATCTTGCCGCATAGCAGAACCACAGAGTTCTGCCACCCTGCAGAACCTCATGGTACGCAGCAGAACAACGTAGTTTTTCAACTATCCCATGACCCCATCACATGGTTCTGTTGGGCAAAAGAACAATGTCGTCCTCCTTCCGAGTCCTGCTATGCAGCAAGGCCACATCGTTCTTCTTGGGAAGGTTAGTTCTGTTACGTCGCAGAACCACGTCATCCTGTGGCACAACAGAACCACAGAGTTCTGCCACGCAACACAACCTCATGGTTTTGCTTGGAGGACTCCGCTATATAACAGAACCGTCTTGTTCTACTATCAAACAGAACAACAGGTTCTGCCATCTAGCAGAACCCCGTAGTCCTACACAGCAGAACCATGCAGTCCTCTTTTTTAAATAATTTTCAAATTTACGCAATCCTTTTTATATTTTTACTTTTGATCCTTAATGAAATCTTTTGCTCATTAACTATCAAAACCTTACAAGATTATTATCCTCGTTGCATTTTTAATACCATCCTACGTAGCAGAACCACACCGTTCGCTCTGTAGGTCCTGCTACACAGCAAAACAGTTCGTTCCGCCATGTAACAGAACGGTAGCATTGTACCATGCGGCAGAACCATGAAAGGCCGTTACATAGCACAACCTCACACTTCTACTATGCGGCACTCACATACCTTCATTAACAGACGCTAAACAGTCAAGGAAGATAACAAACTTGCGGTAGAAGCAATCAACCAATCAATACCAACAATCTTAAAATTACGTCCTTCTTTAAATCCGAACACAACATCAAAGTTGTTTATTTTGTTGGATCTTTAAATAACCTTGCAATTTTTTTTTTAGCTTAAATTCCTCTCCTCCGTGGATTTTCTTGCTTATCAAATATCTAATTCTGTCAACACTAATATCTTCGTAGCAAATTCGACCACAACACCAAGATGTATTTAAGCTAATATTGCATTTTTTTATATATCTTCAATTCTTTCTCCCATGAATTCTCTCACACCAAAGTTCTATTTTTTTCAACATTAATATTCCTGTCCCTACACCTCGAAAAAAAAAATTTACCGTTACCACAGAGCATGACAGAAAAGTTCGGGCATGCAGCAGAACCATGTTGTTCTCCTTCACGAGGTTAGTTCAACAGCATCGCAAAACCACATAGTTCTGCTGCATAGCAAAACCACAGAGTTCTGCTATGCACCAAGCCAGATGTTTCAGTTCTGCGTAAAACCATGCGGTTCTGCTCAGCATGCTCAGCTGCACAGCAGAACCCTCTCGTCCTGCTCTCCAGCAGAACAATACGGTTCGCTATGCAGCAGAACCATGTAGTTCTCTTACACAGTACAACCATACAGTCCTGTTACACAGCAAAAACTGATATTTCTACAACGTCACACTTGCATCACTCCGTCGACGAACGCCAAATACTCTAGACAGATCGTACAGCTCCATCGGAAGAAAGAAACCAATAAAGATTGTCAGAGCATAAATTTTTTTGTTTTCATTTCTTGCCTTCATTGAATATTTTTTCCACCAAACAATGTTTTGGTCACAATTTTTTAGCACACAAAATTCCCGAAAACCAACAACAGCAAGACCACATCTTTTAAACCAGAACACAATATTAAATTCCAACACAATCAGCAACGACAGGAGCAGGCAATACTGCAAAATCCCCGATAAGACAATGCCCTAGAGAACCACCCACGGAGCCGGTGAAGTCAAGAGGTACAAACCTGTTGATTCTATGAGGATTGCTTCTGATAGCTGGTTAACCTACATCGATTGAATCCCGATGTTCCTTACTACACGTGAAAAGCACAGCTCGCTGCATGTTAGCTTACCACGATGCAGAGCTTCCACTTGCCAGAACCTCGTCCTTTTTTCTTTCTCCTGTTCCTAATGACACAGAGTAACCAATATCGAACCTAATCAATGCAACTTAACCAGCCATCAGAACTAATCCCATAGAATCAACACGCGTGCACCTCTCCACTCCGCCGGGTCCATGCAGTTCTCCATCTATAGTCCTCCATCAACACCTGCACAATGGCTGCAGAAACAGGCCTGCACTTTGGCAGCCCTACACCAAATCCACATGCAGTCTCGTCGTCCAGCATTAGACCCATATGTATTCCCTTACTTTCCTTGTTCTGCACCCCGGTAGCTCTACAAATACCCCATAAGCAGCAACGTACCCTCAAACCCACGTACCTACGGAGAGACCTACTCCATAACACCAAACAATAAATACAAGAAGTAGTTAAACAAAGCCCAATCAAAATAAACCAAACATCCCAAAACAGGGAATCAAACAACCCAAAACAGGGAAAATAAACACAAACCCTGAACACAAAAGGAAATACATTCGCCACACTGGTAAACACAACAAGAGAAAACCCGAGCGTGCATCATCAGCAACAA
Organism: Dillenia suffruticosa; assembly: GCA_033439265.1. NCBI lineage: Eukaryota > Viridiplantae > Streptophyta > Magnoliopsida > Dilleniales > Dilleniaceae > Dillenia > Dillenia suffruticosa. Next base: position 297,957 of record JAVTVX010000031.1, read on the forward strand.
AGAAAAACGGATTCCAGAAAGATGCCGAAAAAGGCCGGAGCTGAACGTCTCCATTCGCCCCACCCAGAGAGATAAACCTCTAAAAGGAAAGCAAAAGCAAACAATCACAATAGAGAAGAGAAGAATAACCTCCACAACGCATCCCAAAACAAGGGAAAAACCCACAAACCTTGAACGAAGAGGATAAATATATTCGCCACACTCGGAAACACAGCAAGAGAAAAGCCCAGTGGCCATCTTCATCAACACCAAATCGCGGATACCAAAAAGACGACGAAAAGGGCCAAAGCTGAACGTCCGGCACGACTCAGAGAGACAAACCTTTAAAAGGAAAGACAAAGAGAAACCATTACAACAGAGAGAAGAAGAAAAGGAAAACTGCCATAATCAGACCTTTAAAAGGAAACACAAAGAGAAACCATCACAACAGAGAAGAAGAGAAGAAAAATTGCCATAATCAGTACCAGAAACTGGACGTATCCACTTGCCCCACTCACAGAGCGAGAAACAAAGAAAGAGAGCACCCGTCTTGCTCTTATGGAGAGAAGAGAACACAAGACACAACAAAGAAAAGAAACACGCAAAACTCTAATCACAATGAGCACGAGCACCAAAAGAATGGCCTCACCTAATTTATTTTCCCCCATAAAGCACAAATTGCCAAAGAGTCCTCTCAACCACTCCAAACACGTCTTCCGTGAAATCCACAAATCACAACAGAGAAGAAGAGAAGAAAAACTGTCATAATCAGTACCTGAAACTGGACGTAAGAGAAAGAGAAAGAGAGAAAGAAAGAGAAAGGAAAAAAATTAATAACGAAAAAATACAAAAACAAAAAAGAGAGAACATAAAAGACAGAAGAAGAAGGAAACAACGGGCCACATCAGCTCCACCTCACCAACGACCAATCACCCTGCGCCAATTGGAGGGACGAAATCTAGGTGGCAAGGGGTCTTTAACGCTTATATCTATATTGTTAAGAAGCTCAAAAGAGTCCTTTTCTTTAATAATGACTTCCGACATTTTAACAACTTATAAGAAAGTTTATGCAGCTAGAAACCCTGGAGAAAGGCATACCCTTGTTCCGCAATCTTCCTTTACTTAATTAGAAAAAAGTAGGGAGAGCATATTTAATCCCATAAAATTGTACAACTATTAAGTAGATATATAATATCATGACTTAAAATTGTACAACTATTCTATACGAGATTGATGTACGTATGATTGGGTGAAATCCTTTAGCTTGGGAACAATAATTTTTGTGGAGTGTAAATTGAACTGTGTTAGTCTGCAAAACTGTAATCTGCAGTTTTGTTTACTATCGAAAAAAAAAAAAAATTGGAGTTTTTTTTTTTATTTGAACTTTAGAAACGGGAAGAAAAGAAATCAGTATGCCGTACTAAGTTTACATTCTTCGCAGGCTTACGGTTACGATCAGATGTTCATGTACTCGGAGATGTAAGGTCGAAGGATGTGACTATGGGGTATTTGGGAAGTCTACAGAAAGGCTGTAATACAGTAAAAGCTCTATGTGGCTAGAGAAGAGCTAAGTGCATTTTCCTAGAGATATAACACCCTTGACAGTGAGAGTCCATTGTCCAGAGAATGGTTGCCGTATCCTCCAGCTGCTAGTTAGGGTTTTTATATATGGCAATATAAATTCTTAGGGCAACAAATTGTTTATGTGAAAGCAATCTATATTGTAAAAAATTAGTGGAGAAATATTTATTTAATAGATTGGGGAAGAAGAGTATACAGATGAACAAACCGGTGAAAAAAAAATAAAAAGGAAAAGAGAAAAGAAAATACACATCCTTATCTATTCTTTGTAAGCATAATTCAGTGGAGAAAAGCAGAGAAATATGTGGTGGAAAATGGCTGCAAGTCGGTATAAGCAAATGGGAAAATTAGTTGGAATTATGGTGATATGGATAAATGGTGTATATGGTCCGGAGGATAGTGAGCGCAAATAGAAAAATCGCAGCCACAACAGACAGAATGGCCCAGGGGTTTCTGAAGTAGGTATGAATGAGATTGGAACGCAACTCGTTCCACCGCTTCTTGCAGTATTCGTTAACCTTTTTGTGAACAATGTCTAAGCTGCTGTCAGGATCCAGAGTTATATCCTTAGAGAACGATTTAAACAGCTTAGCAACAGCTTTATCACTTCCTATAGCATTTTGGATTATCCCTTTTGAGTGTAGGAGGCTAACATCCCCAGCACTGTCGATAATATTGTCCATGAAGAATATATATGAAATCACTTCGTTGCCAGCCCCTACATGGAACCGATCAAAGGCTATTAGGTTCAAAAACATTGACTCAATAGTATCATCTACAACTATGATTGGGAGCTCAAGCACGCCTTTATGGAAGGATATGCCTCTGAGACTAGCACTCTTGCTTTTCTTAAACCGGATTCCAGCTTCATTAAGCTCTGTGGAGGAGCGTATGATTTCATCAGTTCCACCATGAACTGTAGCATGCGTTTTAGCCTTGCGGGTTTTCCGGCGAGGGTCTTCTTGCAACATACATTTCCTATGTGCATCTAGTACGTGCAAGCATCTTCCTATCTTGTTGACTAGTGGAATCCCAGGAGAACAGAAATTGTTAATAAGCTTGTTGAGAAATTCATCATCCTGTATGTGATTCCAAAATAAATCAAAGAATTCCAAATAATTAGTTCTCAGAGAAAATCAAATGATACAAATGTCATTGTTAATAGGGAGCAAATTTGCCAGTCTGTTGCATCATGGTCAAATAAACTGAAGCCAAATAAACTGATAATAAATTGGATTAGGGAATTTACCATAGGCTTCCCACTTTCAACAGTTAGCAGCTTTTCAAGTACAAGCATGGGCAATTGATTTTCAAGCATCAGCATATCACGCGTCACATAAGGCATGATATGCAGCTGCCCATGGTTGCTAAAGTTCGGGTCATTGGGAGCATAATCTTGTAATGTTTGAGTAGCAGTGCGCAGGATTTCAAGCATGAAACAGCCATCCAGAATCATCTATTGCAGGAATGCGTTGGTGTCTTCTTTTTTTTTGGTACAATGAGATGCAATCAAGCGGGTTCGAATCGGGAAATGAAGGATGGAAGTAGGGAGACTCTACCGATTGAGCTGTCCCTGAGGGACGCATTGGTGTCTTCATGCCATCCAGGATCAAGCAAATCATACAAGTCTTTCAACTCTTGCACCACTTCAGCTAGAGAATCAATGAATAATTGAAAGGTCTATTTGATCTCCTTAGAAAATGGAAGAGCTTGGTGCGTGCTCTTCCATCTGCTGCAAATGCTTCTCTCCATGGTGATAGGGACCAAAGGATACAACTTGTGTCATGTATGCCTTTTGTTTAGTTCAGTAACGCAGGCAGGTATTTTGTAGATTGAGCACTTCTTCCAGTATTCCATCTCTTTTGATGTTTCTGGCATCTTCTTGAGGTCTTCATTGACTTTGATTACCCAGTCCATTTTTTCTTGTCTCCCCTTAGCTGTATCACCTACAACTCCAGATAGAGCTTGTCTCTGTTTCAACTGAAAGCCAGTGGCTTGAGCTGTAGCACTCTAAATCTTAATGTTGGATCCTTTGTTGCTAGGCTAGGAATTGATAGTTAATATATATAATGTCAAATACAAAACTAAACTGATTCGTGTGTATGAGTATCATGATTGAGAAATTTTTTGAAAAAATCACTAGTATGGACAATTCATAATCCTGGAATTTTGATGAAAAATTATAGATCTTGGTTTACGAACAAATATTATTGAACTACAGAAGACAACCAACATATTGGGCTCGTGGATATTTTCTTTGCAGTTGAGGCCACTGCACAAAGAATTGATTAGCTATCCTTAGTTCGTACAGAAGAAAGCCACATAGAGACAGTCTCTTCACTCTTGCAATGCTCTCAATGTAAAATATAGAGGACCATCTTATCCCTAAAACCTACATCTCAACAATCGAAAAGTATTGGTCAAGTTGGTAGTTTGATGGATATAATCCGCATAGGCATGGAAGTTCATCTATATGAATAAATGAGAACGCAGAGGCAACAAAATAAGTGGCTATGACATCTAGACCTTGAAGAGGAATGCAATTATGCAAAGTGGAATGCAAGTCCTAGGCCCACTGCACAGGATCTGAAAGAGAAAAAGGAAAAGAAGAATTAGTTATGCATTCAATGTACAAGAAAATAAGAGGTAGAAGAATAGCATATATACCACATGAGGTTGGAGTTTGATCATTATCAAGAAAGCATAGGCTATTGCAATTAAGGTTGTTCCAATGGAGGTCATATATGATTGTCCTACTTCCCGGTTTCGATAAATTTGTAAGAACTTGGCGGTTTCTCCAACAAAAACCCGACTGTATAAACAGAATCATTCAATCAATCTATATTGCTATACATAAACATAGAAAAATGAAAAGGAAGACCAACAAGCTCTTACCAAAAAAAAGGAAGTATGGGATGAGCAGTTTTCCGGTCCCTCTACCATTTCCCAATAAACAACTTTCAAAGCCACTGCCCCTACAGCCCATACTTGAACAATCTTATTTCAACTCATGTAACTACGAAGATTCTAATACTCAAGAGTCCAAGCATTTCCTTCTAGCCAAATACACCCATTCTATACATTTTACACAGTTTGAAGGAGGTTTTGTTGGCAATGGAAGAAGATAATACAAGAATCCAAAATTTCTAGTGCTGATGGGAAAAGTACCCGTGATCATACCAAAAGTTCGAATACTTTAGTGTTAAGCTTTGTACTTTTTTCGAATATACTTTCATTTTACCTAGGATTTCAAAAGAATAGATGAATATATGACCTTAAAACAATCAAACTTCATCCAAAACTGAGCAAACCTAACTCAAGCTAGTGATATTTTGAAAATTGGTAAGAATAGGAGTGGATGTTGGGCAGGTCATGCAGGGCTTGCAACCCCTTATAACGGCTAAGCCGTATCCCAGGCTTAATATCTTTTATACATAATTTAATATAATTTTAATAAATTTTTATAGAAAAAGAGAATTAATTGAGAATATACGAAAACTATTTATGATGAGAATTCCTCATAATTGGGAAAAAAAATAAACCAATAAAGAACTACACTATGATCTCTCTTCAACTCCTTTAAACTCCAATCTTTATAAATCAGTGAGACATGATCTCATAGAAAAGCATAAAATACAACTTTATCTTATAGGAGATAAGAACCGCTTGTCCACTCTATGAAAATTCTAGCATTCTGCCCACTTCAAATACATTGAGAAATAGAGACTTGAGCACATCCCCAAATCGAGCAAGCATCTTTCCCCTATCCAAAACCTAAAAATTTTCTAAGAAATAATTCACAGAGGCACCTAAAACAAAGATTCCAAAGTTTGGTATCTAAGAAGGTTCATTGAAAAGGAAAATTAAAGAAGAAAACTAAACAACTTCTTTATTACTAAGATTTCTTCAAAGGTGAAAATCACTAGAAATTGCAAATCTCTCCACATCATAATTCTTTAATAGGAGATGAGTGAAGCCTGCACAACCAACTCAAGAAGAACTCATAGATAAGGGAGAACCCTCAAAAAAAATGTGGAAAAAAGAACATGAGAACCATCACCCACTTACCTACTTTGAAAGATACAAGATGAACGAAAATCTGACACAACTAGAGATGAATTTTTAAGGACTACAATGAGAAGCTCTCGTTCAAACATTGGCATCCTATTCATTTTGTCATAAACCAATTTACTCTTGATAACCTTATGCCATAAACAGTTGGATTGTAAGGAAAATCTCAAGAGTCATTTACCAGAAATGTTCTTGGATACCACATTATCAAGATACAAATTATTAGATTTAGGTTTAGAAACCTACTCCGACTTATGAAATAAACCCTTTTAGCTGACCCAATTCCCAATCAAAAGAAATTTCTCATCAATTTCTCTCTCTCTCTCTCTTGTTACTGCAATAGGAATCTTAAAAGGGAAAGAAAATAGAGACGATGTTAGACAAACGTGCAAGGATAAAGATGATAATGCATAAGATAGGAAAAGCTCCCTTCTACCCATCTAATCTCATACTAATTCTATCCACAACCCTATTTTTCACAGGTGAGGACCTAATAATTAGATCCCTATCAAGTCCTATAGGCCTAAAACCTAAGGCCATGCTAAAAAAAAAAGGGTCGGCCTTCCAGGTACTTGTCCCACGGCCACCTAAGGTAAGATTCATAAATGAAAATTAAAAAAAAAAAAATAATCCAAGATTAGCACATGCTTGTGCCATGATACTTGTTTAGGATGATAAGATATTTGACTCTGATAACAAAATGGAAATTTAGGAGATTTCTCAACAATGCTTGAGCATCCATTTCTTAATTGGATATACCTAGGGGTAAAACTATGCATTACCATAAAAGATTACCAAATTTTTCACACTTATTTTTTATGGAAAATAATTTTCGTAATCATAGATTCTCTAAGACTATTTACATGATATGGTTCAAGTAATCTATAAGTGTTCCTATAACAAATTGTTAGATAGTCACATATGAAGCATTTAAATTGGCCTTATAAAATGAAATAGAGCCACAAAACTTTAAGCTTATGAACAAAAGATCATCAAGAAGGTAATTCACCTTTTCATTTAAGGAATTTTCCAAGACGTGCTTTTATCAGACTCATACTATCGGTGGCAGCAGCAACATAAAATTGGGGCATCAACCTTTCTTTGTGCAAAGCTGAGAGTAGGTTAAGCATCTCAGCTGTGTGACCACCTAAGCATGTGGGAACAATAAGATTAAATACAGGAAAAGCAATCACAAGACAAGTAGTAAACAAGATAATTCAACATTCAATATCCTACCTGATCCTAAGACAACAAGGGTACTAAAAGGTTTAGCATCAGTCCTCTCTAGGGGTTTCCCACTTCGCAATATTACATAGAAAGCCCGAATTATGAAAGTGGTGATTGCAATGATAAAGAGAGCAAGAAGAAATGAGAAGGACGCCATTTGCTAAAAAAAAAAAAAAAAAAAAAAAAAAAAAAGTTGAAATTTAGCCTCCTCTCTGCTTTCCTGCACCATTAGATCAAAAATACAATAGAAACAATTTACAATCGAATAAAAAGTTCACTGATCAAATTTAGTATTTTCAAACAACCATAAACCAAATAAAGGACTTAAGCACAATATGATCTTCATAAATTTTCCACAGGAATAAGGATCTAAAAACCAAAACAAATATAAAAAGAGAAAGGGCCAGAGAATTACAAAGGCATTTGTAGAGGCGATTCATGCGACTCTTCATTGACGGCGAATTGGGGGGGGAGAGAGAGAGAGAGAGAAAAGGGTGAAATTCACCTTAAAAGCTTCAATTTGTGCATTGGATAGTGAATCTAGGATTTGTCGCGTTCAAATGCTAGGTTTCTTCAGGAGCATATTCGATTCTGTCGGGGTTTCCTCCTTCAAACCCCTCTTTTCTTATGACTTTTCTCGCTTTCATTCATCAATCTGGTTACCATTTTATTTTTTTGGCAAAACTCTGTTTCTCTTTTCCTTTTTTAGTTTCTCCTTTTTACATATTTATGTCCCTCACTTTCTCTCTCATACACTTGCGCAGGCACACAACTTTCTTTTTTTTCTCTCTTTTTGAATGACGCTCTAATTACATTTAATCAATTTATTCATTCAATTTAAGTTTTTCTCACGTTCTTTCCTATAAATATATATAAGACCTTTTATAGTTGAATGGTTATTTTTATATTAATATTGAGAAATTTTGGTAAAATTTTAATTAATATGTGATCGTTTTAGGAGTTTTTTAATTTTTAAATTAATTTAAGAATTGTCTATAATTGAACCTCTAATTTCTTTTATTAGTATTGTGAAAAGACATGATTGATAAGAATTTGTAACATTTTATATTTTATTAATTATTCATATCTTGTAATTTTTTTTTTTTAAATAGCTAAATTAATTTAAGTTTTTCTATAGTTGAATGTTTGATTTTCTTATCAGCACTGAAAAAAATTAATATCGTGATCGATAAGAACCATACTTGGGACAGGGTTCATGCATGTGATGCCCGACTCAGCTGATATATTGTCCTCTCAATGTCTAGAAGAGAATCCATGGCATAAGTTTTCTTTCACCGGTTTGTGGCTATGTTATCTTCTTTAGTGACTCTAGCGGTCGATTCAATGGCCACAAGTTTTTATTCCAATAAGAGCAAAGCTGGAATCACTCCAAACGGTGATGCTAATAGTGATGGAGTGGTTCAACATGACCATGAAATGCAAGCGGTTGAAGATTTTCACGGATATCATGGACACTCTCATGCTCATGGCTCTCATGCACTTCCATCTAAGGACCGGGTTGGAGAGGCGCAATTGCTTTGTTATGGTGTCATTGTCATGGTAAAGTTTTCCGGACCCTAATGAAAATTGTAGAAAAAATTCTTTTATGTTGTTTATTGCATTACATCATTTTTCTAAAACATATCTCAATTAAAAAGAAAAAAAAAATGTGATACATGGTATCCAATAGCTAAATTGTCATTAGCATTTTTTTTTTATTTGACTACCGATATTCAAAAAATCAACTAATCTAGCTTGATCAACTCGCGGACCCAATTGAGGAATTGACTCTTTTGATATCTATTTTTTATTTTTATGATTTAAACTTAAAATCTTGATTAAGAGAGTTTAGTATTTTGTCACTAGACTCATAAATAGTTAGTTAAATCATCAGTCGTATTGGAATCTAAATAAATTGATTGAAAATTTTATTTCTTTCTTCGATCTAAATCTATTATTCATATACTTAAAAAAATGTTAATAGAGATGATTCCTAACCGTAGACATCAACTAAAATAAATGAAATATATGTAAATTTGTCAATTTACAATTTTCAATTTTTTTTACACTGTAGTCATATAATCTTTATATGCATTTAATGCAAAATTCAGCAACATGCATAGTATTTTTATTAATTATTGTGAGATTTCAAAACTTTCCAAAATAATAAAATGCAATCACATAATCTTTGAAGGAATGGAACTTGGGGGCAGTATCCTTCATGTAAATTAACAAGTTTACATCCTTAATTTCCATGAGCATTTTCTTATGAAAAAAAATAATTACAATGTTAAAAATATAAATAATTCTTATTTAGAAATCACCTCCAAACCATTATTGATCACGAAGGGTTTGACTCATCACGTCTCCGTAATGTTAAAACCCATGTCAATGTCATATCAGTACCATACTAATTTAGATTAATATATTTCTAATCAATGGCGTTCAACCGTTCTATATGGTATAGCCGATCAGACCCCTCAGATAAAAAATAATTTGGAAGATATCAAAATGTGAATCAATAATGTTTTTAACACTATAATTGGATTCTACATTTTAATATTTTTACTTATTTCCATCTATACTCCTAATTTTTTACTCACGTAAAAATCGTATTTGTAATCATGATTAGGCTAACTACAAGCACTTGAATTAGACAACTTTTTTTTTATATTGGATCAATCGATATTTATATTTTAACCGATTAATTCGATCCGAGTATTACGAGACTCATTAAGGGATTGATTTTTTCAAATCTTTTTTCTCTATTTTCAGAGCTCAAACTTAAAATTTCTGATTAGGAAAATAGAGTGTCTGACTATTCAATTCAAAAAAATTTGGTAGTTGGATTACTTGATGCATCATCAGTTGGGCTTCTTATCTACATGGCTTTGGTTGATCTTCTACAGTTGATTTTTTTTTGTATTAGACCAATCGGTATTTGAGTTTTATTCAACTAATTCGATCCGAATACTATGAAACCCATTAAAGGGTAGTTCTCCTAAATCTTTTTTTTTTTCTATTTTTAGGATTTAAACTCAAGACCCCTGATTAAAAAATTAGAGTATTCGATCACTTAATACAAAAGAGTTTAATTTGTTACCGTTGATTTTATGGGTCCAAAGTTGCAGTCCAGTTTCAAGCTTCTAATTCAATGTACTCTTGCGGTTCTTCTAGCTCTAGGTGCTAGAGGCATGTCTTCATTGGTTATATGGGCCTAATTAGTTTGATTTATTTTTAGTTTTTTCAATTTCTCTTGTTGTATTACCGATGAACAGTTAGACTAATGAGATGTGATATTAAATCGCTTAATCAAATTTCTAAGTTCGACTCGTGGTTTGGATATGAAAAAAACTATATTGAGAGGATAACTCCCTTAAATAGGCTACTGTAAGTCTCGAAATAAATTAATCGGAATATGATTCCGGATATTAGTTGGTATAGTACCCAAAAAAATTACTCTTGTTATATCACGGGTAATAGCACCTTCAATTTAAAATTTTATTGGCTCTCAAAAACTTTTATGGTGAGTTCTTAGAATACGAAGTTTTTCGATAATAACGGAGCTCGGCCTAGAACTTGAATTGGTTTTGGGCCTCGATTGAGCTTGGCCTTGCATCAGTTTTGGGCATCCTCTTCAATTAAAGTTGAGTTTGGACTTCAATTGTGATTGATATTAGGCTTGAACTTGGGCCTTGGCCTTTCGATTGGATTTAGGCATGGGGTCATTCAACGATTCTTCTAACTCTGTTCTGAAAGGTTATAGATAAAATTAAACCTATTGAATAGCATTTTGAGACAAGATTATAACTGTATCTATTAAAATTAATGAGCAATTTAGCATAAAATTAAGACTTATAACTTACATAGCGCGATCCTTTTGATGTTCCTCGCTTATTTGCAGCATGCCCCTTACCCGAGTTTGCCCTTAGGGTCTTATTTAATCCAAAAGAGTTTAAAAGGTGGCAAGAGTTATTAACGTTGCTATTCCATCTGGGCGTTTTCATAAAAGCCTTCATCCATTATAAGATACCTAATTGGAGCCTAGTCTTTTTAATATCATCTTCTAATAAGTACCATATCGTCTAGTCTAATGTAAGGGCTCAGGGATGTAGCTTAAGTTCATCCGAACCAACCAACTCGTGTAATAACCACACTTGTGTCTTGTGAGGCTCCATCACATTCCAATTGCCACCCGACCCAAATTCATTTTAGTACTAAACCAACCCGACACAAAAAATGGGATTGGACATGTGTTCAAATTTCAACGCTCGTGAAAGTTTTGAACATCACATTTGAAAAAGTATAATGTGTGAAAAATGATAAAATAGTCGTTGATTCAAAAAAATTGTTTTGAATTAAAAATTAATCATTAATCATTTGAAAAGGTAGGGACCTATAAATCAAATAAAGAACTGAATAAAAGAATAAACAAGTAAATAAAAGAAGGGCGGCTAAATGGAATATGATAAGAATAATGTGTGGGTCAGATGTTAATGTTTGATGTCTTTTGTGGTATAAAAACAGATGGCTCAAGTCCAAGACGAATATGCTAAAGTGGTTGTGCCAAAATTTTAATTTCAACATTAAATTGTCATTTTAATGTTAATCAACCAATGTATGATTGAAGTTGAAGAAGACCCAAATTTGAAAGTCATTTTCAAACAGTGAGATTCCTAGTCTTGTCACCATTAAACATCTAGAAATTCATCTTTTGAAAAATGATAAAGTTGAACATAGACAAGAGAGAGAGAGAAACATCAATTACGTTCTTCTTTTCCTTTCCCTATTCCCTATTTATGATCAGTGCTCATTTTTAGTTTGAATATTTTGTCCATGTCAATATCCTCCAATTCTTATCCCTCCGCGTCGAAAAAGCCTATGTTTTCGCGAGATATCAAGGTCTTAGTATTGATACCCACTCAGACCCATTTTGAAAAGAAAGGACTCTCTCTCTCTCTCTCTCTCTCCCGCACCTTGAAGGAAACAATCCACTCACACTCACGCAATCATTCATGTCGTGTGGTTGAGTTATGTTGGTTCATCAGATTACTTTAAGGTAATAAAACTCCAAAAAGCAAGACACAATCATTTCATCCAAGATAAGACGTTGGGTTTGAACTATTGCAACTACTTTTGCATTTTTGAATTCCTAAAGACCGCCCCTTTAGCAGGAAAAGCGATAGGAAAGGAAGGGTTGGTAGTTTTGGAGCTTGGAATTATGGATTAAACAAATGTAACATGAACCAAAAAAAAAAAAAAAACAGGGCTCAAAACTTTAAGTGTATAAAAAGTGACAATTTTAATAGTTATTAAAAGAATAGACAATAAAAAAATTAATATATTCAATAATTAAATTTCATTCTAATGTATGCAAAATGCATACTTTCTTTTTTTTTTTTTTTTCTGAATTTGGTCCACCGTTAAATATGTAAAGTTTTTCTCTGATTAATCTCTACCGAGTTGCTATCGGGTCTCAATTTAGAGGGAGATCTCCCAATATCATTTTTACTATTATCAAAATTTAAATCTCAATTCTTGATATGAAATGTTAATAATTTTTCTGATGAGAACAACAAAACGCGATTCTCTCTCACTTTACGAAACACTCTCTATATTGCTTTTTGATTCAACCATGAAAAAGATTATTCCTTGGCTTTACCCCTACTGCACTACCTACCCTACCAAATCCATTCTTTCTAAGGTTTAAAAGAGAAACGCCATCTAAATTCTCACAAAAAGGCAATGCAATATTGTGGAATGGAGTGTAATGATTCTAGATTTGTGATTTGGGGGGGATTGTGTGTGGACACACTCTCTCTCTCTCTCTCTCTCTCTCTCTCTCTCTCTCTCTCTCTCTCTCTCTCTCAACTTGTCATTTTGTAAGTGGGTCCTACTCATTTACAAAGTGGGAATGTGTTGTTGTAAGAGAACAAAGAAACATAAAATTAAGTGATGGACCAAGTTACTAATGTGGGGTTGCCCCACCCGACCCCACACTTGACAATCACAAATCAGAATGGGAGAAGAAAGACAAAAAGTTGGAATCCATTACAATGGGGGCCCAATGGGCGTGCTGATTTCTGGTTCCCCATAAATCATTCTTAGCATTTTTTTTTTCTTAGCATTGTCCACACCAACACCAACGCCACCACCAACACCATCCCATTCTACAACATGCACAAAATTATATATATTTAACAGTAAAACTATTTAAAAATATTATTAAAAATAACTAAAATGCCGGTGAACATTCTAAAATTTCATCAAATTTTTTATAATACTAATTATTTGTTTAAAATTATGAAGTTTGCACTTCATCTGTCCTTTGTCCTTTGTCTACCTAAAGTAATTTTATAATGTTGAGCCGGTGTTTGTCCAAGTTTGACGGTTCATTTCAAATTTGAAAAATAATTACGACCGAGAAAGTAGGGCAAACATAAACAATGGGTCTTTATATTTAAGGATCGGCATTTAGGATACATCTGTCCACAATTACGAACTAACCCAATATCCACGTTTTTTAGAAAAAGATGAATCGGACCGGAACCATGAGGGCCTGCCTGCCTCCATTCCTGCCGGTTCTGAGTCGGTTCATCTCTCAATTTTATGATCCATTGCTTCTGAGATCTTTAAAAAAATAAAATAGGTAACATAGATTAAAAAAAATAGATATTTTAAATAAGAATCTTAATTTTTAGTACAAAAACGGTTAGATAGTATTTGATTAAAGTAAATAGAAATTAAGAATTATATTAGAATTCATATAAGATGTTTGGGTTAAAATAAATTGCTTTGTTGGGCGTAAGTGGGAATTGCACATGAGAAGAAACAAAATTTTGAATAATGATTTAATTAGTCCAATTGTGACAGCTCTTACTTTAATAGAAAAGCTATAATTTTGATGAATGAAGACATTAATTAGCAGAAAATATTAATTAAATATCATAAATAATAATTAAATGTATTGAATTTCAAAATAAATTGATAAGAAAGGATGGACCCATGCTGATGAAGAGGACAGATAATTGAGAGTGCTGGTGTAGAAAGCAAAAGAAGTTTAGTTTTGGGATGTTCCTATCACTTCTTATGAGAGAGAAAGGGACCCAAGATTTGTTGCCTTAAGCCACAAAGAAAAGTTGATTAAATTAAAAGATAAATTGAAATCGGTTCATAGCGGACATGTAATTCTGGGGACGGGCTTGAAGGGACAACTCTCTGATCACTAGTAATGCTTAGTATCAAAGGTCATGTCGCTCGGAAACGGTTCAAATGATAAAACTTTTCTTTTTTTTATCTTTTTTTTCTTATTTGATTCTATTTTATCATATTTTCTTATAATATAAAAAAAATATACATCAAAAGTCACGAATAAAGAAATCAAAATAAAAAATCTTTCTTAACACTCCTAACTATTTTAACTTTTAACAAGCATAACAATGATAATAGGTCTCATAACATTTTCCACACGTAAAAGGTATCATCATAAGCATACCAAACACTTAATTTGAGATTTCATCGTGTTGAAGTTATTTGGTCAACTTTCAACTTAATTCTGCCCGATTCAATCCTGAAATGGGTATAACCTTCTCGGGACCATTTGAAAAATATAAATCTTTTTAGTATTCCATTCTCTCTCTCTCTCTCTCTCTCTGTGGATTGTCAACATGCGCCAGAGTAGAGGCGAGGACAATGTCGTGTAGCGTGGAGTGTATACAAGAAGATACGACCGTTCAATTTTTGGATTTTGAGATAGTGTGATAAACCTCTCTCTCTCTCTCTCTCTCTCTCTCTCTCTCTCTCTCTCTCACACACACACAACGGAATGGAACCTTTCCCCCAAAGACGAAAGACGACAAGACTTGTACCCTAAAACAGTCCCAATCCTTTTCCCAAATGAACACGTGTCAAAGTCGAAGGTATTTATGGTAGAAAATGTTTTCCCACATGGAGCCCCCAAAGATAAATTAATAATGTGAAAACCAGATTTAGAGAGATCCCACCAATTTTGTCTGCATTGTAGACTCCAAGGTTAGGCAGAAAACTCTCTGCAGCTGATTTTTGGCAGATAGAGAGAGACCGACTCAACAAGCTCCTGGCCTTGGCCTTTGCCTTAGCCTAGGCGTGATACATATCCCCTAGGGTTGTACGTATCCCCTGCCTTCCTCTTTACTTCCCGCGTGTTTCTAGATCCTGCTCCGCTTGCACCTCTTTGCTACAGAATTTATGATTTACCAAATTTCACAGGTTTCAAGGGGTAACAGTCAGAATATTTACTTTAATATTTTGATTTTTGGTAGGGAAATCTATTCCCGGTGAGAGAGAGAGAGAGAGAGAGAGAGAGGGAATATGGTATAAACCGTGGGAAAGGTAGGGTCGAAACGAAAGGGGGAAAACTAGGCGTGTAAGATTATGGGGGTATGATCCAACCACTCTCAGGCAACGTTGGCCATGATTATAAATTATAGCTATAGATCACGTTCATTGCCCTTTGCTTTGCCGTCTTTATTTCACTTTCAATGAACCTCCTATTCACAATTATATAATTATGGTACTCTATTTGCATTTCTTATCTTAAATACAAGCTCTAATGTGGCAAAGATTCCTGCTACAATCACAATAGAATAGAATATATAAGATCAGACCAAACACCCCGGGTGGAGGGCGGGGGCTTGACAGTATAAGATGTATTTGTGTATAGACAGATAAAGCGCTAAGATGTAAAGATTAGTTTATTGACAATTTCTCTTTTCAAAATGGGATTGCCATTAAGAAATGAAAGAATAATTAGTCAAAAGAGGAAGGGTGGGTGGTAATAGAAATAAATGGATGATTACTGTATTTTTTTTTGGTGGGGGGGGGGGTTTAGTTCTCTGGATCTCGTGATTTGGGATTTTCAATATTCTTAGGCAAAATTAAACTTCTCATAAATATTTAGGAAGAAAATAATACGAAATTCCTTTAATAACAATAAAACAAATATTCGATGTTTTGGCCATATGACTCGCATGTCTCAGCTGGATTAATATCTTGGAACTTTGTCAATATTTGGTTGCAATCGAATAAATAAAAGAAACAGAGAGACTTTGTTCAATTAAATGTTATCAAATATACCCCCCCTTTAAAGTAGCATTAAATTTTAACAAAATAACAAGTATTATAACATATATAATTTCAGCATTTTGAAACCATATATATGATTTACTTTTCGTGCAATAAATTAAAATAAATTACAACAATGAACAAAAAATTTTGATTTCATTCGCAAAATGAGACCATAACCTGTACATACCTGTAACTGTAATGGGCGATTTTTATTTTTTTTCCACCACCTTTTTCTGTTTCAATTTATAAGATTTTAATAAAATTTTCAAAATTTAAATGACAAAATGATTTGTAACCGTTAGATCAATCAAGCCGAGACATGATCGAGGCCGAACCCATCTAAGAAGACATGTTAACATGGACGCTGGCGTTGAGCTTAGAATTACAGACGGGGCAAGTGTGGACTGTGGACCCACACAACGTGCACACACACAGATGCCTGCAGGGCAACACCACCACACTTGATTCCTTCACCCCACACTTACGGCACATCTTCCTCGACGTCGACCTCTCCCCTCCTCTCTCCTCCCTCGCTAACCTGCACCTCCTCTTTCCCTCCTCTACTACTACCTCGTTACCAAAATCACTGCTCCCGCAGCATGACTCCGCGTCCTCCGCCACCGCCGCAGCCGCCGCGTCGTTTCCGCTGGAAACGCGCTCCTCGCAGACGTGGGCCAGGACCTGTTCTAGATTGTTGCGGAGAGAATTGGCTGCGGCTTCGTTAGACTGCGCCAAGTCTCTCCACAACTGATTCTCTACACATAGACTCTTGATTTTCTCTTGTAGTGCCCAATTCAATTTCTCCATTTTCTGCAACTCCTCGTCTCTCTCTTTCATCTTCTTCACGAATGTTTCTTCAATTGCAGACATCGACAATCTTGAACTCTGCGTCTTCCTCCCCAGGATTTCTAATCTCAGTTTCTCATTCTGTTCAAATCAAAAACTCAACATTAGCAAACAGAACAATAATAAATAAATAAATAACGCAGATTAAAAATCAGGAGAAAAAGAAAGAAAAAAAATACATGGTGTGAAATCAGGCGGTCGACATCTGCTTGATGTTGTTCAATCTGGAAAGCAATTTCTGGGTCGAGAATCGAAGGGAATTGAGATACAGAAACGTTGTTTGACAAAACTGAACCTCTGCTTCGCTTCCTTGAAGGGGGAAGAACACTGTATGTGAGACCACTATCCGATGTTTTGGGGGCTGGGGTTGGATTTAGATTTGGATTCGATTGACACAGAGGAAGCAGTGATTCAGGCACTGCTTGTATCAAATTAGCGGCAGAATTCATCTGGATGTTGCACAGATTTGGGTTTCCGGTGCTGGGAATCATGAATCCTCTGTAGAAGAATTAATTCCAACACACGCAAATGAGAAAACCCACTAAACTATAAAAAAGAAACAGAGGCTTTGAAGAGGAATAATAAATAAAGTACCTGTTAGTCATTAATTGAGGATGGAAAAGGTTGAGATGCCGAGCTTCAACGGCCATGACACCCTCTTGCTTTTATATATATTCTTTGCTCCTCTCCGCTCTGATCTTGCACTTTCTTTTTCTTTTTCCTCTGCTTGCAATTATATATATACACAGAGAGAGAGAGATTTTTTTTGGGGGGGGGGAGGGGGAAGAGAGAATATCAACAGAAGGGTAGTGGTGCCTGCAATAGGGAGGGTGGATGGTTTGGTTTTTATTTAATGGTACCTCTTTAGAGAGAGAAAGTGGGGGTGTATCGAGAGAGAGAGAGAGAGAGAGAGAGAGAGAGAGAGAGAGCAGATAAAAGTCAAAAGAGGTGTAGAGAGAGAGAAGATATAGTGAACTTTTTTAGGAAGGACATGAAAGTTATTTTGGAGTTTTCTAATTATTTTGTTGTATGATTCCCTTTTTTTAATTTGAAACTGTCTAAATTCCTATTTAGCTTTCCGGCTTTTACTTTGCTTACCATTTAGAAATCCACACAAAGTTGGCACTTATTTTTCCATATTCAGTTCAGCTGATTTGGAGCGTCTAAATACTATATGGCCTCATTATTCAATTAGCAATTTCAAATTTTGCAATTAATCTCTTTGGATCAATTAATGTTTTAAAAAAAAAAAGAGGAAAAACCGCCACGTAGCAACAACGTTGTTCAAGGACTAAGCAGGAGACACGTAAGCAGTGTGGGACCCTGGTGTCGCACGTGTTGGAGTGGTCTCAGATTCGGACAAAAAAAGGTGAGAGTGAGACCCATGTTGCCACGTTTTCGCGGGGCCACCACCACCCCCTTATTCAATTCAAATCAAAGTTTCTAATCAATTCAACTACTTTGGGTCCCACCTCCCGAGTCCCGTATTAATAACGTTTAATAATAATATTTTTCTTATTAAAAATTTAAAATTTTTAGCGTATAATGCGTTTCTTTCTTTTTTTGACTCCTCTTTCATAAACTTTGTCCTCGTTCTTTAACCGGAAATTTCTGTCCGGATGGACAATCATCGATTCTCCTCCCCACCCCCTGGCGCTTATCTCCTGTGACCAACTCCACGCTGTAATTATGGTGAGCCCGCACCCTTCTCGCCACGTCTACTCCTTCATTTAATTGGAAATTGGATCACATATTTATTTTTAGTACTAATTAATATAAAATCAAAATTTCCTCGGATCAATGAATCTTTATTGTCAACGCATTTGTCCTTTCAAAATTGTGCATGCACTTTTTGTTCATTAACTCAAATCGAGAAAAGGAAAAAAATGAATTAATATAGAAATTGAAATTTTTGAATAAAATGATACATGGAAGGTGAAGAATAAAAAGAAATACAAGGTAATATAAATTTTTTTATTATTAGATTAATGCCAATTTGATTAATCAAGCAGATCAAACCCACCATCGTTAATAATTTATACACTACAATAAACAAAAAGAAATCATAAAAGTATTATATGTTTATACAATAAATAAAAATATAACATTTTTTAATTATTAGATTAACCCTAATTGATTATCTTTTAATTTTTAAATTTGTTGGTTTTTCAAAATATAAGGTAATATAAATTTTTTATCCACATCTTATCTTCTTTTTTTTTTAAGTCATTTAATATATTATTGGGTTTTAAAAATTGGCCCAACACATAATATGTCATAATATTTGATGTTTGTAATATCTGCATTATCTGCAAACATTAATATTCAACTTGCTATATCCAACTTCTCACATATTTAAATTTTTTCTAGCCAAATTATATCTTACCAACTTTATCCAACGAGGGGCAGACTTAATATGATGTTAGTAATATTAATTTTAGTAATCACAAAAAAGAAAAAAGAAAAAGAAAATTAAGAAAGAATAGAGTGGAGTTGTGAGTATTGTCAAATCACAATAATTTTGGATTGGACCCCCGAAATTGTAGAAATGGCAGCCTTGATGGCCATAAGGACGGTCCATGTGAGACCTATTTATATTCTGGCAATGGCTATAATAATTGTGGAATTTTAAGGTCACATGCTCTCTTCTTTGTTCAATTCAACACCCAACCCACAAAGCCAAACCCATCTAAAATGTATATAATAAATTTCATCTTTTTTGGAAGTACTTTTGAGTAGCTTTAAATTCTGTTAACATAGCCGACACATCAAAGGATATGAAGCAACGGGAGAGAAAGAAGAATTAC
The DNA here is from genome assembly GCA_033439265.1 of Dillenia suffruticosa. NCBI lineage: Eukaryota > Viridiplantae > Streptophyta > Magnoliopsida > Dilleniales > Dilleniaceae > Dillenia > Dillenia suffruticosa. The sequence continues at coordinate 317,573 of JAVTVX010000031.1, forward strand.
GTGGTGTTTGGTTAAACGACATTGTTAACTCGTGAGTTATATTAAACTGCTCATAAGTTTAGTTTGAACAAATTCTGAATTCAAAAAAAATAATTCATTATATAATAAATGAGTTATGAGTCGTACAAAATTTAACTGAGTGGACACTGAGTTAACCTGAGCTTAGCTCTGGACTTATTTCCATCCCTAACTATAACTACAACGACCCAGTCCGTAAGTGTTCGAAAATTGCAACGGCATCACAAAAGTTGAAAAAAAAAGACAACTTTATTACGTTAAAGACAAAGATATCACTAAATATACCATTACAAAGTAAACTTCTTATTATTTTTTTTTTTTTTTGGGTAAGGACTAAGTAAACTTCTAAACAAAATATTAGTTGCCACATCGATAAAACCATACAAATAATCCAACAAAAGTAGGGAGCTCTACAACTAAGTAAACTTTTTTTTGGACATATCCGAGGATAAACTGATAGTCACAATTCCCCTTTTCTAATATTGGAATCTAGAGTTTAAATTTTTATATAACAAAAAAACCCTTATTTTCTGAACATCCTCACAAGACTTCCCTTTTCCTTTTAACTCTGGGCCCAAGAATGTATCCTCACGATCTGATCTCGCATGCACTTCATCTTTGGCCCTTTTTTTTTCATAAAAAATACAATCAAATGGGATCGAATCAATAATAAGGATGAAAGTAAGAAAGTGGTACGGCTTGACCTATTCCCAAGGGACATCATCTTAGCTACTTGGGGAGAAAGAAACAAGATAGAAAATTGTGAGATTTGAGAATTTAGCAAATATTAAGACAACTAAGAGACGTAAAAAATTAGACTAATGGAGAAATATTAATCGAATCATAGCTTATAAACATAGCATGAAATATTGTTAGTATCGGTGGAATCAACAAACCATAATAAAATCAAAATAAGTTAGATTATCAAAGTAAACTCCAACTCATAGCATATCAAACAATAACACATACCAGTTGATTTGAATTATCAAAGATTATCGGCTTATCCCAAAATTATTAAAACTCATCAATATACAAGGTCAAGATATAAAATTATCAAAGTTTGTATTATGTTAACACTACAAAAAAACACGGAGTTTGCGACGGACCTTTGCGACAAATTTTTTTTTTTGCTATTTTGCGACGAATTTGACAGCGAAAAAAAATTTCATTACCATTTTCCAACGATATTAGCAACGAAAAAAACTTCGTAGCTAACTTAGCGACGAAATCAATCCTCGTCGCTAAATTTGCGACGAATACAAAATTCATCGCTAAAGTTGCGACGAAAACGAATTTGTCGCAGATTTGAGCGACAAAAACTAATTTCGTTGCGCATTTCAGCAACGTTTCAGCGACGAACGCGCAGTTCGTTTCGTCGCTGATTTCAGCGACGAACTTCGCGTTCGTCGCTGAATTCGTTGCAAAAAATATTTAATGCTTCTTTCTTCTACCTCTCTTCCCCCACTTTCCTCTCCCTCTCTTCCTCCTCTCCCTCTCTTCCCTGCGGTGGTCTCCCTCCAACGAGGTACTCTCTCTTTCTCCCCCCCCTCTCTCTCTCTCTCTCTCTAGTTCCGGCGGCAATGCCGCCGGATCGTGGCGGGGGAAGGGCAGCGCCCCTCCCCCGGCTTGCTTTCAACGGCGGGGGAGGCGCTGTGGCGCCTCCCCCGCTGAGATCCGGCCACAGAGGCCGGATCTAGGATGGGATGGCCCCGCTCGCATCTTCGCGGGCGGGGCCGACCGGGGGAGGGGCAGCGCCCCTCCCCCGGGCTGCTTTCAACGGCGGGGGAGGCGCCGCAGTGCCTCCCCCGCTGAGATCCGGCCACAGAGGCCGGATCTCGGACGGGATGGCCCCGCCCGCATCTTCGCGGGCGGGGTCGACCGGGGGAGGGGCAGCGCCCCTCCCCCGGGCTGCTTTCAACGGCGGGGGAGGCGCCACAGCGCCTCCCCCGCTGAGATCCGGCCACAGAGGCCGGATCTCGGACGGGATGGCCCCGCCCGCATCTTCGCGGGCGGGGCCGACCGGGGGAGGGGCAGCGCCCCTCCCCCTGGCTGGTTTGAATGGCGGGGGAGGCGCCCCTGCGACTCCCCCGCGGAGGCCGGATCTCATACTTACCATGAATAAATTTTTTTATTAAAAAAAAAAAATTATTTTAACCATATTCCAAATTTTAACATATCTGCAATTAATAAAAAAAATTATTTTTTTTATTCAAAATTAAACATTTTCTAAGTAGGGCTTTTAAATATTAATTATTATATTTTGAAAATTTGTTTATAAACTATATTTAAATTAGTTAATTTAATATAAATCTTGATTTTGATTTTAACGATTGCTACTTTCTTCCTATATTGCAGATGTGTTTGCGTTGATCGGACGTGTTGTTCGATTAGAGGGGAGAAATTCATGTCTTCAAGCGGTTGAGGTATATATTTTTTTTCGTATATTTTATTTTATTTTCTTTGTTTTATATCCCTTATTCCTAGTTTCAATGTATGTATGTTGTGAATTCGCGAAATGCAATAGTTATAAATTATTTTGTTATTTTTCTGACTCAACGTTTTTATATTTGTTAAATTTTCTGAAAATATGTTAAATAATTTTAAAATGTTTTGTTATTAGATGTTCTTTATTTCTTATTAATGTTATTTTTTCAGTATAATATATAGTTTGTTAATAATTAATTTATTAATATTTTATAATATTTATTTTTTTTAACAGCGACAATGCAAAACGAAAGAAATTGGATGTATAATAAGAATTTACCTGATCGTCGTGGTTTAACTGATGAATTTATTTGTGGGGTGGAACAATTCTTGAATTTCGCTACTAGTAAAGTTGAGTTTATGGATGGAAATAAGTTAAGGTGTCTGTATAGAAAATGTGGTAATGGCAAATTTCATGTATGTGATAAAGTTAGGGAACATCTTTGTAGATTTGGTTTTACTTTAAATTACTACAATTGGACTTCTCATGGTGAACCGTTTATATCTGATGAAGAGTATGTGCGAAATTTGGATTATTCAAGTAGAGGGGATAACAATTGTTATGATCAGTTAAATCCATATCAGCAGATGGTATTTGATGCAGCGGGTCATAATTTTTTTCCCCAAACAAACTATGCAAGTTCTAGTTCTGTACCAACAAATCAAGATGTACCTACAAGTTATGCATCATCATTGGAGGGGGTAGAAGCAACACGTGTCGATGAGAATGTGCAAGATGAGAATTATTTGTCTAACCAATTTCAAGAAATGTTGAGAGTTGCAGATGAACCGTTATGGGTTGGTTGTGACACCCACACTAAATTGTCATTAACGGCTAGAATGTTAAATGTTAAGGCAGAGCATAATATGTCTGAGAATTGCTTCAATGATATTGTTCAAGTAATGGGAGAAGTACTGCCTCGTGATCATATAATGCCGAATGACTTTTATAGTATGAAAAAGTTGGTGAATGACTTGGGCCTTCCGGTGGAAAGAATTGATGTATGCATAAATGGTTGCATGTTGTTTTGGGGAGCTGATGAAAATGTAGAATTTTATAAATTCTGTAACCAAAGTAGGTACAAGAGTAATAGGACAGCAGGTCGTACTGAGCGACGTAAACCATTCAAGCAAATGTTTTATTTGCCCTTGACTCCTAGATTGCAAAGACTTTATGCATCGAAAACTACTGCTGAATATATGACTTGGCATGCAAATCATCAAACAGAGGAAGGGTTAATGTGTCATCCTTCGGATACAGAGGTATGGAAAAATTTTGATATGACATATCCTGAATTTGCAAGAGAGACTCGAAACATTAGGTTAGGTCTTTGTGCTGATGGCTTTGCTCCATTTGGAAAATCGGGAAAAAGTTATTCATATTGGCCAGTGATATTAACTCCTTATAATTTTCCTCCGGGTATGTGTATGAAAACACCCTATATGTTTTTGACATTGGTTATACCGGGCCCGCAAAATCCGAAGAAGTTGATTGATGTTTATATGCAACCATTGATTGCGGAGTTAAAACAGTTATGGGATAACGATGTTCTTACGTATGATGTTAACACTGAGCAGATGTTTGTAATGAAAGCAAATCTTCTTTGGACGATAAATGACTTCCCAGCTTATGGCATGCTATCGGGGTGGAGTACTGCTGGGGTTTTAGGATGTCCAATATGTATGGAGAGATCTAAGTCATTCAGATTGAAATATGGTAAGAAGGCGAGTTATTTTGATTGTCATAGACAATTTTTGCCACAAAATCATAAATATAGAAGAAATAAAGAAGAATTTACGAAAAATAAATTTGAAAAAACACCTCCTCCGTTGAGATTAACTGGTCAACAAATTTGGGAGCAAGTGTCTCAATTTCCATCTGCGATTGAAGACCCACATGGTACAACGTACGGATATGGAAGTGTACATAAATGGACCAAACGGAGTATATTTTGGAATTTACCATATTGGAAGACCCATCTGATTCATCATAATCTCGATTTGATGCATATCGAGAAAAATGTTTTCGATAATCCGATTAATATATTGATGGATGTCTCTGGAAAAACGAAAGATAACTTGAATGCGAGAAAAGATATGCGGTTTCTTTGTAATCGGCCTACACTTGATGCGGATGGAAGTAGTAAGGGACCAAAACCAAAGGCAATTTATACAATAAATAAGGATCAGAGACGGAAAGTTTGTGAATGGTTGAAATCCCTTAGATTTCCTGATGGTTATGCCTCAAATTTTGGGAGATGTGTAGATATGAAAGAATGCAAGTTGATTGGTTTGAAAAGTCATGATTGTCACATATTTATGAAAAGATTGATTCCGATTGCTTTTAAGGAACTATTACCAGATTTTGTATGGGCCGTCATTACAGAGTTAAGTATTTTCCTGCATCATATTTGCTCGACAGTATTAAAGTAATCACATATGGCGAAATTGGAGAGAGATATCCCTATCATTTTATGTAATTTAGAAAGGATTTTTCCTCCTTCATTTTTTGATTCCATGGAACACCTTTTGGTTCACTTGCCTTATGAGGCCAGAGTTGCAGGTCCCGTCCAATATCGATGGATGTATCCATTTGAAAGGTAACTTTTGCACATTCTCATCATAATAATATTTATAGTGCATGTCAATGTACTTAATTTATTATATATCATTTTCTGATACATTTTTTATTTCATATCAATTAGATTTTTATATCATTTGAAGAGAAAAGTGAAAAATAAGGCACGGGTTGAAGCATCTATTGTTAATGCATACATTGCGGAGGAAGTGACAACTTTTGCTTCATATTATTTCGAGCCTCATGTCCAGTGTAAGAGACGGCGCGCCAGTAGAAATGATGAGGGTCCTGTTGATCCTAAATTAAATTCATTCTCTATTTTCAACTATCTCGGTCGACCAAGTGGGTCATGTAACGTTAGATATTTAACTGACAAAGAATGGCGGGCAGCCCATATATATATTTTACTGAACTGTCCAGAAGTTACGCCATACTTCGAGTAAGTCATTTTTTCTCAAATATTAAAAATGTGTTCTTTTTTTGATAAAATTGTTGACATAAATCGTTTTCTTTAATCGTAGGATTTTTCAACATTCACGGTCTGAACTATCGATGCATGAGTTCAATCGTGTGTCCGATGAAGATTTTGCAGCATGGTTCAAAACATATGTTAGTTTTACGAATTTTAAATTTTAAATCTATTTCATTATTAAAAAAATAACACATTTATTTTACTTCAGGTTCAATGTAATCAAGATCAAGTTGAACAAGAATTGTTACTTAATCTGTCATGGGGTCCAAATTCGACGGTGCGAACTTGGCCATCGTATTTTATAAACGGGTATAATTTTCACACTAAAGAATATGGAACCGGAAAAGCTACTATGAATAGTGGTGTTTGTGTTCAGTCATCCAACGATGGAGGTGTAAAAGATGAGTTTTATGGTTTGTTGGATGAAATTATAGAGGTTGAGTACACTGGAGCAGAGTTGCGAGTAGTTTTATTTATGTGCCAATGGTTTGACCCCGTAAAAGGGATGAATGTGCATCCAAAGTTTAAATTGGTTGATATAAATCATAAAAAATTTTATAAAAGATATGAACCATTCGTATTGGCACAACAAGCGATTCAAGTGTATTATGCTTCATATCCTAGTTTGAAACGTGACAAAAATGATTGGTGGGTTGTTTGTAAAACGAAAGCACGAAAGAAAATTGAGGAACGTTGGGAAGACATGACATATCAACAAATGGAAGTTGTCAATACGTTTCAGACTGAGGAATATATTATTCCAACATTACGAGATCCACATGGAGTAATGATAGATGTGGATTAAAATGAAATTCATGAGTCTGGCGATGAAGAACCTGATTTGGAGACAGATGATGAAGATGAGGATGAAGATGAGGAAGAATTTGATATTGAAGACTCTGATAATGAGGATGATGATGACAATAATGACTTTGATTTTTGATCGTCGGTAAGTATTGTTTTTTTAAGATTTATTAAAATTGTCTAACATCGTATGAAATGTTATTTTACTGTTTTCATGTGAAAATACATTTACATTTGTATTTTAAATTTCTCAATTTGTATGTTATATTTAGTGCCTCATGTTTCAATTTCGAAATATTATTTGCTAATATATATATTTTTTTATAGATCATTTCTGACGACAATTTAAATATGGTATGTTTCTTCATATACTCTAATATATTTGTTATAATCATGCAATATTCATTGCTTGCGAGAAAAAACTCTTGTTACAGTTTCAACGTGGAGGACATAGACGATCTTCTAATGCAAGACCAAACTTTTCGGCGTCACCGTCCGTTTCAGCTGCACCTTCCCATGCCCCTTCGCCTTGTACTGATATACCTTCACCGTTTCCATCCGTTGCACCTTCAATTGTACCTTCAATGCAAGATTCACACGTTGAAGGGGAAGATACGCGAGAGGTGATATCCCCTTGCGGAGATTCGTAAGTATTAAATTTCGAAATATTATCACAATTTATTAGTTTATTTAAAAAATTTTTTTACTAACCATTTTTTTTTCTAATTTTATGATAGATTCACAAATTTTGTGTATGTTATTCATGAGCTGAATAGAATCATTAACAACCATTGGGGAGGAGCATCGATGTCATACACAAGTACTCCAGATGATATCAAAGAGCTATGGTGGAGAGAATTCAAGGTAAATGAGGCCTCTAAGTTTAAATATACAATTCAGTGTATAAATTAAATATAACAACTTGTTTTTTTTTAGCGAAAGTTCAATTGGGATGAGACCGAGGAGCTTGAAATAAGAAAAATATTTAAAAAAAAATGCGGTCATCACATCCGAGGTGTACTGAATCATGCCAAAAAGAGCCGAAAGAAGCCACACTGCATCACCGAAGAAAATTGGCTCAACATTTTAAATTTCTGGGATTCCGATGAGAGCCAACGGAGGAGTGAGCAAAATAAAATAAATCGAGCTTATAATTCTGGGGAATCATCTGCTACTTATGCGGGAAGCTCAATCAATATTGATGAGCATAGAATTAGAATGGTAATTTGGTTCAATTACCATTCTTTTGTATTTAATTCATTTATTTTTTCATTAATTCATCTAACGGTGTTTTGTTTTTAGACCAAGGAAATGGGATCACCGCCATCATTTAGAGAGACTTTCGCACGAACTTTTCAGAAAAAAGACAAGACCTGGAGTGGGGAGAGAGCTAGAACGGTTATGGTATGTAATTTCAAAATTTTAAATTGTTTTATAAAAACTTTTATTTGAACATATTATGCTCAATTTATCATCACAACATTATAATAAGAATTTAATAGATTTGTCTATTCCAATAATTTCTCAAATACTTACTGTCAATCGCTTAATGAGAAATACAATTTTGTATTCTTACTTTATTTGTTAGATTTTTTAGAAAATTGTTCAACTGTTAATTAACACTTCTCAATTTCGTTGGATATTTTAGTATGTTGTTATTTTATTTTTCTTCTAATTTCTTATACGATAATGCAGGAGAAATATGACCAGCTTCTACTTAGAAATTCCAGTGGTAGTGATGATGCTGCAACGTCTGAGCCATCTGTTAATGATATGGCTTTATGGCTCGAGGCAACTGGTGGAGCAAAGAAGGGAAGAGTACTTGGGATGGGCTCGTTGAGCAGAACTTGCAGACTCAGTGGTCTAAGTTCTTCCGGCCAGACACCAGTAAGAGCAGAATTAATGCAAATGAACCAAGAGCTGAGCCACATGAAGGAGCTGTTAGCACAAAAAGACAATGAACTTCAAGTCATGCGCGTAGAACAGCAGCGAAGAGACAATGAAATTCAAGCCATGCGCGTTGAACAGCTGCGAAGAGACAATGAATTTGAAGAGTTTCGCGCACAACAGATGCTTATAATGCAGTATCTTCAGCTAGTCTCCGCTTCAAGTTCGATTCCCCCTTCTCTATCTCCTCCAAATGATGGTGATGATGATTTTGACATATTTGGTGATGGTGATGGTGATGGTGATGGTGGCGGTGACGGTAATGGTGATGATGATGGTGATAATGTTTCTTGAAACAATTTTTATTTCACGTTTATATTTAATTAGACTTCTCATTAGAATTTCATTTATACTTCTACAAATTCGATATTCTGTAACTTATTTAGTACTGTTTAATATTATTTCATGACGATGGTAGTGTTTTTTTAATTATTATTTCATTCATACTATTATATGGTCAGTTATTTGAATTAGTAGATACTGCATAAATTTCGTATTCATGGCTGTTCGATGGTACCCTGGATGATTTGTTGATGATGATGTTGGTGGTTTAGCTCATAAATTGGTTGGTTGAGACTATCAGGGAGGAATATGATATACATGGAAATTTTGTGCAAATATTAAACAAATTAAATTTTTTTGTCGCAAATTTTCTATATTCGTCGCTGATTTTGACATTCGTTGCAAAATTTGTTGTTGAATTTTTAAGATTTCGTTGCAAAATTCGTCGCAAAAGCCGACGCTGATTTTGTCGCAGAATTGCGACAAATTATCTCACAAAAAAATTTGTCGTAAATTGCGACGAAAATAAATTCGTCGCAGATTTTGTTGCAAATTTTAGCAACAAAAAACTATTGCTAGAAATTTGCAACGACAAAATTTGTCGCTAATTTGGGACAAAAAATATTCGTCGTTGTGTTGGTCGCTAAATTGCAACAAAAAATTTTTTGATACTCGCAAAATTGGTCGGAAAATTACAACAAAAAATAATTGGTTGCTAATTTCTGCAACAATTTTTGCAACAAACATTTTATTGTTGGAAATTTTTCCGACAAAATCTTTCGTCGCAAATTTTGTCGGAAAATTGCAATTAAAAAGTTTTGGTCGCTAATGTTTGCGACGAATTTTGCGACGAACTATAATCTGTCGCTAATTGGCGACAAATTTCATATTTTTTGTCGGAAAATTTTGCGACGAGTTATTAGCGACAAATTCCGATTTGTCGAAAAATTGGTCGCTAAATAATTTAGCGACGAATATTTCTTTAATTTTCGTCGCAAAATTTGTGGCTAAATACAAGTTTTTTTGTAGTGTAAAATTATCAAAGTTAATTTTATCATTTGTGTTACTTTACTTACTCTTTTTTTAAACTTAATCTGGTTATTTGATAATTTAGGGAATAAATTTATGTTATGTACAAATTATTTAATCTGGTTATTTGAAAATTTAGAGAATAAGTCTGTTGTGTACAAATTATGTAGATGTAATTAGATGTTTAGCTCATTTGAGATGTTGAAGAACTTGGCTTGTTAGCCTCGTTGAAGGACCTTTTATGAATTTGGCTTTTAAATAGACGAATAAGCAGGTTGAATTTTTCCAAGATCTCGAGTCGAGTTGAGATTTTGTATTGAGTCGGGCTCATAAGAGACACAACTCAGACTCTTTTTTTTTTCACAAAAAAAAAGACTATTGTTTTTTTTATGATATTGGCATGATTTGACATGACCTATTTTCATGGATAATTATAGATCAAACTCAAATTTAAAACTTATATTATAAGTAAAACTTTTGAGTTTTCCTAAAATACAGTTTGAAATATTAAGCCAATAATTGCCTATGCTAACTAAGAAGTAAATATTAACCGAAATTATTGGAAAAAAAAATTCATGCAAAAAATACTATATAATATATTTCCTTTGGTTGTTTTCCAAAGTCATGATACCTGGCCCCTCTCTTTCGCTTTCTCTACCAAGAAAGCAATGTGTTGGCTCCTTCTTGATGTTTCTTTGAAACACAATTGGGATCAACTTCACCGCGACAAGCTATTCCACCTTTCATTTTCCTTTAGCTTGGGCAAATACAAAGGAAACAGCTAAGACCCTTGGCCTATCTCCACCAGCCAGTGAACACATTAATCTTGCCGTAATACACGGACACCAAACAATCAGCCAAAAAGTTATAGCCGCAACTCTTAAACGACATCACCCAATACTGGCTTTTCAAAGAAATTTACAAGTAGCAATACATTGTTGACAAATGTGTGCCCGTTCCGGTCAGTAAAATGGACAATGGACCTTAGGGCCATTTCTATCGTTTTGGAAGTTCACATTTTTCCTACTTGGTGGCTGCATTATGCTCACAACCTTCATTAAATTGTGGGGAACTCCCTCCAACTCAAGTTATCAATTGATGTGATAGCATTTTAATGCCTTCTTTTTACTTTTTCTAGGTGGGCATTTGTTTAATTTTCTTGTGTGACAAAACATGATCTTTTCTGAGTTTGTACAAAGAGGGGTTGTTTTCAAGTCCTTTCAAACCCTTTGTCTCGTGTAACCGATTAGAAAGATGGTGGGGGTACATACTCTAAAATTAATTGTCTGTTTGGTCGACTAGATCAAGGAAGGTCCATATCCTCCTCATATGTCATGTCAAATTCACTTTACATGCTTTTAGCCATATCTAATGGCTTGACTTCATCCTTACGACATTCAGTTTTCTCTTTTAATCAATAAAAGACAACCTACACCACAATAATGCTATGCAAAATCGTTTAAGTTCAATCCATCTTCATAATTCATGGTGCTTAGATGGCCGTCATGGTAATTGTACAAGTAAATATAAAAATTATTTCATAATCTAAAATGATAGATTCCATTTCAATAAAAAAAAAAAAGTAAAATAAAAATCTTAAAAATTTTACAAATTTACTAACTTATAGTTACAGAGAATATGTTAGGCGACACATGAAATATGAAACTCAACATGAAGCATGAAACATGAAACATGAAACATCAAACATGAAACATGCGCATTGCATTTGCACGAGTCATCTCGAGGAAAAGTAGTACACAAATTTGGCAGCATACTGAGGGAGGAAGACCAAGCACGACTTCCATAGGGGTTAAGTTAGGTACGCGTAACTTGTAAAATGAAGCTAAGAAGGAATATTTGTAGTTGTAGATAACCATGACAATATAGAAAATAAAGCTTGAAAGTGACTCGATCCATTTCTTAACTTCAAATTCAACAACGGATAGCAGACCAACCCTAAGATAGCATTATGTTATGTGTCACGCTTTGTTGCTTTGACAAGGTTATCTTATATATATATATATATGTATGTATGTATATTCTAATAAACTCAACAAATGTGATAAAGAAATGCCAACAAAATTTGATTATTGGTCTTATATATTATGAATTGCTACAGCCAAAGACATCAAAACGGAGACAACCACGAGAAAGATTATGACAATGACTTCATCCAAAATGAGAAAGCATCAGCAATAGCATGGTTTTCGTATGTGCATCAATGGTTACACGACTAGGACTAGAAGCCTATCACCACGTCAGCCGTGAGGCTTGATGGCGTTGTAATTTATGGTGGTAAATCATTTGGAACATTACAACCTGTGGGGTTTGCTTTGTCTGGTGGTAAATCATTACAGAAAGATTTGTTAAGATTTGTTATTAATTATCATATCTTATCACACTTTTAAGTAATACATTTAATCACGATTAATTTTTTAAATAGAGTAAAAGCGAGTCTGACATTTAACTCAAAATCAAAATCAAAATCTCCCATATCAATTTATGTTTTGTATGACTGTTATCCATTCTAAAAGAGATATATTATTAACTATTTTATATTTTAGCAGATCTAAAGAGACAGAGAAAGCGTGGAGTGACAATGCAGGGATATTGGCCAGCTACATAGACAAAGTTCGAGCATGGAAAGCAAGTCACTCCTTTCATTGAAATTTGATTTCGTAGAGATATAAGGGAAAAAAAATTCTATTAATTCACGAAATTAATTTGTTTGAAGTAAAAATAATTTCAAGTTTTGATGATTTATTCCATTTCGGCGTAAACTAAGTTTAAACTCGAAATTTGAGGACATAAGTACTAAATTTGTCTTTTGAAAATGTTTTTCTTTTTTGATGGAGTAGAATAAGAATTTGTGTGAAATACATTGAAGGTATTGTAAAAAGAAGTTAAAGGAAAAAAATTGAAGGTATTTAATAATTGAAATGCAGAATGATTTGATAAGGGAATGCCTCACCCAGATATCATATTATCTTGAAGTGAGAGAGACAAATAAATTATAGTTCAACTTATATTGTCCCCTCTTTTCTTGTAAAGGTGTTGAGTTCAAATCTCTCTACGTACCAAAAAGAGAGAGAGAGATAGAGAGAGATGACAAACAAGAATTTCAATAAAAAGAAAATTAAAAAAAAAATTATCAGATGGCAACGCCATGTTTCACCATCACTAATGCCCTTCTCTTAGTCTAAACCTATCCTTTTCGTGAATACTACAAAACAAGTTTCAATTAATTGTATTGTGATTATTTGTTTCAACCCATATCACGTGATCGCTCTTGTCCTAGCTTGGTAGACCCATTCCCCCATATTTTGCTATGTTAATTAAAATGTTTGTAGATTTGTAGATTTCTCTGAGCGACCCTCAATTTTGTAAAATGTTTTCAAGTTGTGTAGAGTATTCTAAAGCCACTCTCTAAGCTTGCAGCAATGTTTAGTTATAATTGGAAGACTTGTTTAGCATAACCCAAAGTTGGGAGGGAAAAAGGGTGTCCTAAAGAGGAGAATGTGAAACATTCTTTGGGGAAGGTCACTCCGTGGCCTACAAAAAGGGTTTCTCTTCTCTTTGTACTTTTTTATGATCTAAGTTTGAACTATTCCTTTCCTAGACGTAGGCATTTGGAAGAAATATTCATAAAAAAAAAACAAAAATTGAGTTAAAAGTTTCATCTATTTAAATTTTAAGGTTCAAAATAGTTCAAAATTACTAATTGAAAAGGGTGGTATTGATGCTATCGTTGTGCACATGAGCATGGTCTGGGCCAAGAATGGGCGCAGTGGAACACAAGAAATTTGGGCCGATGCCTCACCTACTCATATGGTTGGAAGGGCCATGGTAGGCCAAGTCAGGCCTCAGGCCACATTGTACTCTCGGGGTAGGCTAATTCTTGGTGTAGTATGAGCCCAAGATTGTGAGTTGGACTATTTGTCATGAGCTGATTTCGCATAACCATGTTGATAAAGCTCTCTTAAGCCAATGGGTTTCGGCTTAAATGGCACTTTCCCCCTCCTCTAATGTAATATATTCAAATTCGAGCCCCTATGTATACACAAAAAAAATATTTTCTCTTAAATTGAGTGCAATAACACTTGAATTGAATTAATTAGAATATAACTTTGATTACCTGTTGGTTATAAAAAAAAATAAATAATGAACTTTAGTTGGAAAATGTTTTGATCACAGCTAAGAACCATCTAAAGTTTTGGGTGTTAGTATTAGGTTTTCGGACTGATTGCTTAAGGACTTCATATTGGCCATACCTAATCTCATACAATTCTAGCCAATTTCTATGTAACCTCCCCACCCCCACCCCCACCCCCACCCCCACCCCCCCAAAAAAATTATATCATTCTTACTCAAAATACCATTAATGTTTGTGTATATATAATATATTGTGTATAAGGAAGGTGATTCTTGCCAAAACTTAGTTCATGATGGAACGTGAACTATTTAAGGTTGTCTAATGTTCTTTGATGTTTTATTTTAAACCAAGTGTTCTATCTTGGAAATCTGATATGGGTAGAGATATTGATCCTTAAATCTAAATTTCTGGTTCAAAATACGTGAGTAAATAGGGCAAACTCAGAATGACTCATTCAACTTAGAAATGATAAAATGGGTTTTATAAATATCATTGCGAGTGCCTTTCACTTTTGTATCCCCTTTTCTTTTGGGGGGGGACAATTGGAAAGAAAAAAAGCTTCCATGTCCAAAGCAAAGTCTTGGGCCTGACTATCTGTTAATGTGCATAGATTTAGACACATAATTGGCAACTGATAATAATGTGTAAGACTAGTAGTTTTATACCTATTAGACAAAAAATCCCAAATTTCTTTTGCAGTATTAAAGTCAGCAAATTGAATATGAAAGCATTCTCTTATGCATTTACAGCGAAATAAATGTTGAATGTCCCAAGATCTAGGGTCGGATCACTAACCTTTTCGATGTACGGGTCCGAAAAATGTCACCAATGGATCAATCTCCTTTCTCTTTCACAATCCAAGAGTCTTTTTGATAGAATGGTATATGATGCATGTAGATCTTCTTCTTTACTTTTTCATTTTTCTCTCAACCCTCTTAGAGCACCATGGATGGAAAAAAATGGGGATAGTTATTGTGGGGAGTTGGAGTTGGTTTTTTCCATAAAAAACCACTCCCTCCCTTCCCTCCTTTGGCAAATTCAAAATAAGGAAAATGGGTTTGGGTCAAACCCACATGGGCGACCCGACCCGGTTTTTCCCATAACTTACATCTCCCACTCGCACATGAGGGTTAGACCTACATTTTACTCAATCACTTCCATATACCATCGATTTCATACAGACAAATGGATCGTGTGACCAGCGAGTACATCAAGAGCTCATAACTACACACCGTTTAAGGATATATAGCAGCTCAAGATCTAATATTATGAGGACATCAAGTCTCGCTATACCCCAGACCTCTTTTTACTATATATATATAGAGTCACTGTACCTCTTATCCCTCTATTAATAAACGAGAGCATACTTGACTCATCTCAACTATGCATTCACAATTATGTTTCAGAACATCAAGTTAAAAACATAACTGGCCAGTCTGTGAATACAAAAATTATGTACAAACTTTAAGACAGTCTTCCTTTCGCACTACTATCTTTCCACTTCATTTTAGCTGCTTTCCTAGTCATGCACCGCAAAATCGAATCACGCATGATCTATTGGTTACATGCTAAAGTAGCAACACTAAAAATAAACTTTCAAGAAACAGGCGAAAGTCTTAAGGTATTAAATGAGGTTAATTACAAACCTCTGGGTCTCACACAATGAGATAGAGAGATTTATCAACTCATTTCCCATAGGGTCACTGAAAGCACACGTGGTATGAACACGTGCTACGATACCTTTTCTATTTATTTAGAAGCGTATGTCTATTTCAAAATTATAATACATCGTACAGGTTTTAGTCCAAGTATATCACGATACTGACTTGATTCTCTCTTCTTCTAATTCCTCCAAAAACTTTTCCAAGAGAGAACCACACCTGGCTTCTAGACAAGTGTAATGGATTGTGGGAAATTCATTTCGATTATCCAATAAGTAAATATCAACGATAATCTCATCTTAGTTCTGTACTAAGGTGGCTAATTTATGTTAATTATCCAAAATTAACATTGCCTCATCTCTACATATCACATAGATATTAGAGGCGATTGCTCGTGTGAGAGAGCCAATCTTCCAAACTTGTCCGACATACTTTTTTAATCAAGACATAAGAACTCGCAAATGCAAAGAAATTCAAATGTCATATAATAATGAGCATTACATCACGTTCATTGCTTATACATACAATTACACTCTACGCAATCCTAGAGATTTTACATGTTTCAGAAATACATCTCTAGGTATCGGTTTCGTAAATGGATCAGCCACCATTAAATGCGTAGATAAATACTTCAATGTCACCTCTCCTTTTTCAACAATGTCTCGAATAAAGTTGAATTTCGTATCAATGTGTTTGGTTTTCCCATGATATTTGGGATCTCTCGTATAAGCGATTGCTGCTTGACTATCACAATAAATTGTCACAGCTCCCACTGTATCGCTTACGATCCCTAAATGCTGTAAAAAATGTTTCAACCAAACACACTCCTGAACTGCTGAAACACAAGCTACAAACTCTGCTTCCATCGTCGACAGTGATACACATGTTTGTTTCTTACTTCTCCAAGAGATGGCGCCTTTATTTAGCAAGAAAACATAACCTGAGGTGGACTTACGTTCATCTAAGTCACCACCCCAATCAGCATCTGTGTATCCGTTCAATAACAAGTCATTTCCTTGATAACAAAGGGAATAATTCGCAGTTCCTTTCAGGTATCTTAGAATCCTCTTCACAACTGTCCAGTGACCTTTACCTGGATTGGATTGATACCTGCTGACCAAACCCACGGCATAGCAGATGTCAGGGCGAGTACACATCATAGCGTACATCAGACTCCCAACAGCGCTAGAATACGGTACTTTTGACATCTCATGTTTTTCTTCAGTGGTCTTTGGGCACATTGCTAAACTTAAACTTTCGCCTTTAGCCACAGGAGTATCAATAGGTTTACAGCTATCCATCCTAAATCGTTCTAAAATCTTTTTAATATAAGATTCTTGAGATAAAGCTAACAATCTCTTAGAACGATCTCTGTGGATCTTAACACCCAGTATGTACTCTGCTTCACCCATGTCCTTCATTTCAAAATTTGATGATAACCAACTTTTGATATTCAGGACATACTCCATATCATTTCCGGCTAACAATATGTCATCGACATACAGATTTAGAATTACAAATTTATCATTGGAATTTTTCACATAAACACAATGGTCTTCGTCTATCATTACGAAGTCATAAGAGATTACGGATCTATGAAATCTCAAATACCATTGTCTTGAAGACTGTTTAAGGCCATAAATTGATCTATTCAATTTACAAACTTTATTTTCTTGACCTTTAACAATGAAACCTACTGGTTGTTCCATGTAAATTTCTTCTTTAAGTTCTCCGTTGAGAAACGCAGTCTTCACATCCATTTGATGTAATTCTAAATCTAAATTGGCTACAATAGCTAATAATAAGCGAATAAAGGCAAATCTCACTACTGGTGAAAATGTTTCTTCATAATCAATACCCTCTTGTTGGGTATAACCTTTTGCCACCAATCGAGCTTTGTACCTCTCAATTGTTCCATCAGCTTTACGTTTAACTTTAAGAACCCATTTGTTCCCAATAGGTTTGCGCCCAGGTGGAAGATCAACCAGTTCCCAAACATAGTTGGAATCCATCGACTCTATTTCTTCCTCCATTGCTTTTATCCACTCATCCTTGGCAGGACAAGATAAAGCCTCGTTCACATTTTTCGGCTCATCCTCGTCCTGTGGAGAAATGATGAAGGTGTGCCCTTCAATTTCGTAATGACGTTTGGGCACAGCTTTCCTAGTACTTTTCCGAATTGATGATTCGGTTGGATCGTTAGAATTTGAATCCCTCCCACTGGGATCATCTGGGGATTCAACTTCTCGTAATTCCCTTGATCCATCCTCCACGGAATCATCATTTGAATTATTTAATTCAAACAAAGGTTCTCCTTTTGTTATATCACCTTTACTAGGAAAATCATTTTCCAAGAATGTTACATTTCGTGATTCAATTTCGGTTACAGTACCATCTTCTCTTTCACCGATGAACATATAACCTTTTGACTGATGAGAATATCTAATAAAGATACATTTCTTCCCCGGGGACCAAGCTTTCCAAATTTATTAGAAGGATCATGAACATATGCTGCCGATCCCCAAGGTCTAAGATCAGTCAGACTTGGTGTCCTACCAGTCCATAGTTCGTACGGTGTTGTGGGTACTGTTTTTGAAGGCACTCTATTTAAAATATAGGTCGCAGTTAATAATGCATCTCCCCAAAAGGAAATTGGCAAGTTAGCCTGCGCCATCATAGATCTCGTCATTTCTAACAACGTCATATTCCTCCTCTCAGCAACACCATTTTGTTGAGGCGTGTGGGGAATAGTCAATTGTCTAATTATTCCTTTTTCATTACACAGATCATTGAACTGATCTGATAGATATTCACGCCCTCGATCTGTTCTTAAGGCTTTAATCGTTCTATCCATTTGATTCTCTACTTCATTCATATAACGTCGAAAACACTCAAGTGCTTCAGACTTGTGAGTAATCAAATAGACATGACCAAAACGCGTGAAATCATCAATAAAAGTAATGAAATATGACGCTCCATGCCTAGCCTTCACATTCATTGGACCACAAATGTCAGAGTGAACCAATTGTAATGGAAGTTCAGCCCTCACGGCTTTTCCAAAAGGTTTTCGAGTCATCTTCCCGGCAAGACAATATTCACAATTCGGTAAATCAACTTTAGTAAGCGAACCCAATAGTCCTGCTTTCAGAAGTCGATTCATCCTGTCCTGCCCTATGTGACCAAGTCTAGCATGCCATACTTTATCATCTATATTAGCATTACTAGAAGAGCAAACATTTAACGAAATATAACGATCGGTATAACAGTTAAATATTTGTCTGTCACAATCTAAAGTAAGAAATCCATTTAACAGATGTCCAGTACCATAAAACACACCACCATTATAAATACAAACTCTATCACGAGTAAAGTTCAAGTCATAGCCAAGTTTAAGAAGAACAATAACAGAGACTAAATTTCGTCGAATTTCTGGTGCAAAGAGAACATCATGTAAGATTAGAGTTTGGCCACTTTGTAACTCCAGTTTACAAGTGCCAATTCCTTTGACTTCTACTCTTGTATTGTTTCCTACGTATATCCATCTTGCACCAGGAGGAACTCGACGAAAGTCCACGAACGCTTCTCGATCTCTTGTTACATGGTCTGTTGCTCCTGAGTCTATAATCCACACAGGATATGATTCAGAAAGTAAAACAGTGCTAGAGACATATATAACACTTAGAGAAGTGTTACAAGGTGCTACCTTTTTCGGCTCGGGACATTCTCGAGCGAAATGATCAAGAGCTTTACAATTGTAGCACTTCAGTTTGCTCTTATCCTTCTTTTTCCAAAACCGCTTGCGCTTGTTCTTGCGGTTGGAATTGCTCTTCTTAAACCCTTCCGCAATGTCCTTCCCTTTCTTGCCCTTGTTCTTGTTCCCTTTCCGTTTAAAGCCCGCAACTTTCTGGGAACTTGACTCAGCTACAAAGGCATTAGAAATCGATTTTGCAGCACCAAGCCGCTCATCTTCGAGTTCTACGTGGCGAGCAGCATCAGCGAAAGTCTTAATGCTATCATTGTGAGTCAGATTGACCTTCAAGTGCTCCCACTGGTCTGGAAGGGATCGGATTAAAGCTTGAACCTGTTGCTCATCAGATAAAACATGACCTGCTGACTTCAATTCCCTTATCATGTTTGACATGGTTCTGAGGTGTAGTTTGATATTGTGATCGGACTTCTTTTTGTACGTGTCAAATTTGATAGTCAACTGTCTCAGACGGGTCACACTGGTACCTCCATACTTCTCTCTGAGGTACACCCATATGTCATGAGCAGTAGGGAATTGCTCACATTCATGTATGAGATCATCAACTACAGAACTAACCAGAATGCCACGTGCAGTGGAATTTTTTTTCTTCCACGCCTGGTAAGCTTCTTGATCTCTTCTTTGTTGAGCAGTGTTTCCAATTCCAGGGTCTTGCATGATATGGTTGATACCCTCCAAGGCATCCTGCTCTTCCAGCACATACCATATCTTGTGGCGCCAAATGTCATAATTGTCGCCATTAAACTTATCACCTTTATTCAAATCTGCTATTATTGATTTTGATGCCATGGTCTGGGTTTTCAAAAAGAGACTATTATAAGTATTCATACTCATTCATTCATATAATTTTGTACATGAAATCTAATAAATTTATCATAAACGAACATAAGGTGTAAACTCGAAAGATCACTAAGTTCCCAATCATCATCCATCATCCAAATGTTTGATTATCATAAATTTGATTTCAAAGTAATAAAATTCTTTTAGTCTTAGGTGAGAATTACTTAAATTCTTCCAACCTAAAAACTCCCACAAAAAAAAAATCATGTGAATTTAGAACATATCTCTTCACATGCTCGCATAAATATACAAAGTATGCACATTGTTGATACATATATATATAAAAAATACATCATATGTTCATGGCATTGTTCTCATTACAGTAGGTAACTATGTACAAAGAAGGAAAAGAGAAAATATATATATATATATAATCAAATTTCTCTTTTCTTATCTTTCATATACATGCGAGTGACCATATTGACCATCCCAACTGAAAGTCTATCTCTCGGAGTGAATCTTCTAACAGCTTGGGGTGTAGAGCCGTTGATCTTTAGAGATAATGCCCTTTTCATTTTAATCTCTATCTCCTTAGCTCTCCACATCTTAAGCAATTTTAGTCTGAAATCTTTAAGATAGAAACACTTATTATCCTCTAATATTTTGTCAGCCATTCCAACCAAATGATCAGAGAGGGAGTTTCTTATAATTTTAATCTCGGCTTCGTCGCCTCCAAACCAGTGACCCAAACGCCGAAATTTATAACGTTTTCGACTCATAACCCACAAATGTTGCGGCAAAGTATGCGTTGCTTTCATCTTATAATGCAACATCATATATAGCTTTGCCAAACGTTCTGGGGTCCTCTCATCTCTGCATCTCCCCCGGAGAGGTGCAAGGGTACGTCTGATTCTCACCATATCCCTAAAATGGGGTAAATATTAGATTGGACACGAAGCCAACCAAATAAATTTTTTTTTTTAAAACACCATCCACAATTTATACTTAAATTAATGAGTACAAATCAAATATGTGTTATAAAATTTAATTCGGGTAGGCATAATCTGGAATATATATATATATATATATATATATTTATATATATTTTTTTTAAAACATGTGAGAAATTTTCAGAATTTTGTCTCACTTGTTAATTGATTTTTCTACAATTTTCAAATAAAATTTATAACTTAATGAATATTTTCAGTCATAAAAAAAATAATTTAAAATACAGAAAAAACAATCAAAAAATAATAAAAATAAATAAAAAAAAACGGGGCCTGAGAGGGTGCTTCACGCGCCCTCACGCGCCGCTTGGTTGCGGCGGCGCGTGAAGCCCACGCGCCGCCTTCCCGGCGGAATCCGGCCACCAGATTTTGCCTACCCCCCCATTTTTGGGGTCTCTGAATCTAATGGTGCTTTTAGTTTTCTGATCTGAGGTCTGGATCATCACGTTTGGGCTTCATAACCCACGGCCCGAGAGTGGGATTTGTGCTGACGTCACCGCTGACGTCACTGCTGACGTCACTTCGTCTTCTTCATGTAGAAAAAAATTTTCCTGCATTTTAACCCTAATTTCCCTAAACCATATCTCATTCATTTCTGAACCGTTTCGCATGTTCTTTATATGGTTGGAAAGGATTTTTGATGGGGAATTTAACCATACAAATATTAAATCATGAAACCTATTATGCAAATAGATATAAACATTTTTATTTTCGACTAGGGTTTCATTTTTCTCCAAAAATACATAACGGCTATGCATGAAACTTTGCAGATCAATTCCTAACATCATGGGTACTCTACCTTTCAAATTTCAAAGCATTTCATGGTCTATCATGAAAGTTACCATTTTCAAATTTTTAAGGAAAATGAAAACTCGAAAATACATCAAAAATAGGAAACACCCTAAATCATGCTCTGATACCAATGAAAGCATTCTCTTATACATTTACAGCGAAATAAATGTTGAATGTCCCAAGATCTAGGGTCGGATCACTAACCTTTTCGATGTACGGGTCCGAAGAATGTCACCAATGGATCAATCTCTTTTTTCTTTCACAATCCAAGAGTCTTTTTGATAGAATGGTATATGATGTATGTAGATCTTCTTCCTTACTTTTTCATTTTTCTCTCAACCCTCTTAGAGCACCATGGATGGAAAAAAATGGGGATAGTTATTGTGGGGAGTTGGAGTTGGTTTTTTCCATACAAAACCACTCCCTCCCTTCCCTCCTTTGGCAAATTCAAAATAAGGAAAATGAGTTTGGGTCAAACCCACATGGGCGACCCGACCTGGTTTTTCCCATAACTTACAGAATATGAATGGATGAAATAGAAGTGGTGCAAAACCAAGTAATGATCTGATGATTTTTGCTATCCCAATCCTCAAGATGTTCAGCATATGTCGCATCATTTTCATTTGTATCACGAATTGGTTTGACAATATCACCGGTAATAATACACCAAAGTTTATGTCCAATTAAAAAACTTTTCATACGTTGAGACCACAATGTATAATTAGAGCCATCCAGGATAGTACCAATAGGATGAGAAACTTCAGATTTGTCCATATCAAGAAACCCAAAAGAAGAACCAGACATAGACAAAAAAATAATTCAGAGAAAAAAATAAATAAACTGACTAACCAAAGCTACAAATTGGGTCACAAATCAATTGTGACAATGAGAGCAAGAGACAGAAACAAATTGATAACTCGAAAACCTAGAGAGAGCAGGGTTCTGATACCAAGTAAGTGAAATACTATTTATATTTCTTTGTAATGATTTTGTACAAAAGAATATGACTTACATATATACACATCAACCTAGTAAAAATATGAAAGAGAATCAAGAGATCAGCCGAGTTACAATAGGAAAGAGAATAATAGAGAATAATGGGTAATAGACTAAAATATATAATTGAAGACTAATTATGTGTCTAAATCTATGCACATTAACACTATCCAACAAGCAAGTGAAGGGAGGGTCATTTTTTGAAGCCGCTGGTCCTTTTCCTGAGACAAAATGATTCCCAGTAAAAGGCCTATAAGTTGATTTTTTTTAGTACTATATTAATCGGTATCCGAAATTATATTCTGATTAATCCAGTTCAGAACTTGTAATCACTCATTTAAGGGACTTACCCTCCTAATATAGCATTTTTTATGCCTAAGGTGCGAGTCAAACTCGTGATCTTAGTTAAGAGGCCTAAAGCTATATCTTATTAAGCCAACTGCCCGTTGATACCCATAAGTTGTTGACACTCACTATGGAAATTCGTTCTTTTTTTGTTACACTAAAATTTAAACCTTGTTTCACAAGATTTGGGAAGAATTGTAACAACTAAACTGTTCCTTTGGAGATCCTGTGAAAATCCTTTCAATCGTAATAATAATGAAAATATTATTATTATCTTTTTTACTCAGAGATTATGAGAAGAAATTATTATGAGATATGGATAAATCTAGTTGAACTGATTTTAGAAAGCTATCAAAGCAAAACTCAAAAATCCCATACTTCATAACTTACTAGGCTTTCAAAGCCATCTAGGGTCTACCCTGATGATTTTGGTTTAAGAGGGGAAAGAAAGAGTGTGAGAGGGGAGCCGTCGAGTGTGCGGTGGGAGATTGAGAGTGTGTGTCAGGCTTTCAATGCCATCTAAGAGACCACCTTGATATTTTGGTTTAAAGGGGGAGAGAGAGAGAGAGAGTGAGTGTGTGTGTGAGAGAGGAGTCGTCGGATCGTCCGAACATAGAACGAACACAAGCTGTCTGATTATGACCAAAACCTCCCTACCCACAAATTATTACTCATCTAATAAACACTATGTATGGTTATAAAGAATAGTGAACAAGTTAAGCTGCAGATTCTCTCTCAAATATGCCATTAGGCACTGGGATATGGGTCGAGCCCCAAAAATTTGGGCTCGATGCTCGATGGTTGAAAATGACAGGGTGGGTCATATCGGGCCTCAGGCCACATAAAACCCTTACGCTCAGTTTAGGGGAAGAGAAAAGAAAAAAAAATCAAGAAAGAAAAGAAAAGATGGGAAATGATGAAATTTTCTTTTCATTTTATTTGAAAGTTTTAAGAAATAAAAAACTAATAAGAGACTTATCCAATAGTATATTAAAAAGTTAATATAATCTAACTTTTATTTCTCATTTTCTTTTTATTTTTGGAAATTTTTCATGTTAAAAATCAGTAAATTTCTTTTCTTTCGTTTCCATATAAAAGTCTAAAACGAAGAAAATTGAAACATTTTTCCTCTTCTTTTGTAATACCGAGAACTTAAAAAAAAAGTCAAATTTTGTTTTATTATTCTCTCTCCCTTACCCGAAACCCAATACCCTTTTTTCCCATCTCTTTCGTCTTCGTCTTCCGTCTCTCTCTCATCTCTCTCCCTCTGCATTTTTTATTTCTATCTTGAAAAAATCAATTTTCCCTCCACTAAAATCACTCCTTGAAGTGTTGAAAACACCAATCTAACTCAAGCAAAGAAAGATTTAAAGGAAAATCAAGGATTGTTCAACGAATGAGAAAAATTAGGTTTTTTAAACCCAATTTTCAAAAACCCATTCCGATCCCAAAATCGAGGTATTTTCTTATTCTTAATTTTGGGTTTAGTTTCTTTAATACAAAAATTGGATGTTAGTGTTGAGATTTGGTAGAATTTCATAGGAAGATCCAAAAACCTAAATTTGTGAATAGTGAAAATTTGGGGAAAATGAAAATGAAAATTTTATCTACATATAAAAGAGTTGCAATTGCAAGCATCGAAGGTGGAAAGGTTGAATATGGAATACTGGATGAATGACACACAGATAAATGTGAGATCGGAAATGTTCCATGAAAGTAGATTGTGCATGTATTAGGTAGAGAGTGCAACAATGCGATTAATTTAGGTGTACAGAACCATGTGCTTTTGGTGGAGTTCTATAATGTGCTAGAAAATGGTATATGAAAAGTGCGAGGAAATCTAGGTAGTACGGTGAATGATTCTCAAGAGAGCAAGATTTAAGAGTATAAACTTCCTTAGTGCTCTAAACTTGACATAGATATAAGTGCACTACTTTTATTAGGCTTGACTTGCCACAAAGCCATGAAACCATCATCTTTAATCATGTTTTTAGGATGGCTGTTATGAATAGCAGTTTCACCAATGAAAATAATAATAATAATAATAAATAAATGTCTAGCATTTTTTTATATATAAATTAAATATTGAATCAATGTCCTTTGTGACTTGTTGTTATGATGATGAGTTGAGCCACACCCCTTGAATTGGCAATAATCTTGATCCTGCAACGAAAACCAAGATTATTTGGTGTGCATGGCTTGGAAATAGAAATTGGCAGACTAGTTGAGATGTAGTGCAAGTGAAAAATCCATGTAGCATAGCTTAGGTATGATGGTGAGATATGAAAAATTTGTAAACCTTTAAATTTCATGAGAGACCCAAAAATTATTATTGTTGGTTTAGAACAATCCATTGGAGCTTGAAAGGAGATATCTTTGGAGCCGATAATGCTATAGAGAGTGAATACCCTCTTCAGGTGAGTGGATGTCTATGTTTCATATGAATGAGAAATTGCTTTCAATCATGGTTTCTCAATTGAAATTTTAAACGAGTTTGTGGAATAGATTTATAAATGTTTTGTGATTGTGGTGACTCTTGAAATGGATTTTGTGACAAAGCCATGATTCCTGAATTTGAATGATGATTTATTTGCACTATGTTACGATTGAATACTCATATGAATTGTGAAATATTACTCTATTTTATATATTGAGCATGTATTGATTATGAAATTGAATGTGGTAACGTGGTGCTGGAAATGAAACGACTATAGCTTAAGTCTTGCCACGAATCGGGCCATCGGGGCGGCATGGTTAAGGCTGATTAAATTGGCTTGGGGGTAGGAGGGTTGGAGAGCCTTCACCAGCCACCGGATAATGTGGTAGCACCCCACGGAGCTCCGGGGTAACTCCAAGGAAAAAGGAGATTTTATAAAAACTGTGGAAAACCCATTGGTGGATCCTGTCAACGTCTATTGGTAGGATAATTTTTCGGTACACCCCAAAATTATGAAAAAATGAATATAGACTGTTTGATTCGATTATATGAGTCATGGTGGTTTGATATGAATGATTTTATGTGAATGAATTTCTTTATTGCATTAATTATATTTGATACATGTATTTGGTATCACCACCTTCACCCCTCATTTATATGCTGCATACCATTGCACTTCACTCATTGAGTATTTTAAATACTCACCCCTCCGTTTCACATTTTTCTGAGGAAATATAGAGTGACGATGTCTACTAGTGCTGATTGAAGGTCTATTTTTGGTTGATTTTGAGTAGGTATGAAGTATGTAATCATTTTTGAGTTGTAGATCATCAAACCATGGAAAGAAAGTTCTGTACATCTTATAACGTGTGGACCTTACTGATACTGGCTGAATTCTTCGAGCAAGTATCAGAAAAATCCGAATAACTCTGATTTGGGACTTGATTCTTTTGTATGAAATTATTTTTGAGAAAATGTTTTATCTTGTATTGGGAGATTTGGATTATAATGATATATTTCGATATATTATTCCGATTTTATGAGTTTTATGAACTGTTTGAGAATTCTGCATTGGTTGGGATGGCCACATTGCATGTATGCATATACAGGGATTCCCCGATTGTGTGCCGATGCATGCATGTGTGTACATGTATGGGCCGGATGGGTCCCTTGCATGTGTGTTGTGTATATGATTTTTTATTTGATGGATTTTATGTTTTGAAAAATTTATTGTACAATTGGAATATTTTACACCATCCTGGTATATGGGGAGGTCATGCTAGTATGCCGAGATAACGAGGCAGTTGTTACGTGCTTAATGGGAGAGTTGGGGCGTCACATCTTTTCTCTTCTATCCATCCAAACGTAATGTTATGAAATTTGAGCATTTATTAGGAAGTAGCAGATTTCTCAATCATGATGATGTAGAGCTTGAAAATTGGACACTTCATGCAATGGCAGACCCTTGAAGAGGGTTTTTTTTTGCAAAAACATACAGATTCAATCGGTACAAACAAGCAAAATCACATGTGGAAGGCAAGGCAATTCACGTAACAAAAAATGAGGTAAACTGTTTTCTTCCATGTCAATTTACCAAGTTTCTATTTATGTGTCCCTTTGATGTAGTAAAATGCTGTCAGGGTTTTGGTTCCTTTGTGACGTGTAATATGGTTTATCTAAATGTGGGTATTGTATGAATCAACACGATAGTATAATTATAGTGTTATGTTAGCTAGACTCTTTAAATTTGACAAAACCCTTTTAGGATTTAGTTGGGGTTGGCCTCAATAGTGGTGTAGATCATTGAATAGTTGTTATTTCATGAATTAGTTATTTGAATATAAAGAGAGGATGGAGTTCAAGGAGTTAAATTTGCGAGAGAAAGCAAGTTAGTTAGAGAAACATTTAAGGATATGAAACATTGGAATGTGGGAGTGTGAAATCCTATATCAGATAAATAATGGGAGAGGCGAAGTCATAAATTTATTTATTTATGTATTTATTATTGTTATTATTATTATTATTTTGCCCGGGGGAGCACAATATATATGGGGCAGAAGGGGCTTAGTTAATATCATTCTAAAGACTTTTAGCCTCATTTTTGAGTCTTTCAGCCGTATTTCTAAAACTTTTAACAAAAACTTCTAGGGGCATTTGCTGAAGTGCTACTACCATGTATACACATTAATTTATCATCTTAAAATTGCAGACCCGGGAGATGTGGAGTAAAGTTCCCCATGCACCCCATTGTCTTCACCTTGTGTGTGTGTCTAAAGTATAGGTTGACCAAAGACTTGGAAGCTTAAACTTTTAGGTATGAGTTTGCAAACCTTCAAATCCAACTTAAAATAAGTGAGTACAGAAAAAACGTGATGAGCTATATAGTATTGCTTATGAGTTGGTACTAAAGTCAGTGATAGCTATAGAGTCAATAATATGTTGTGATTTATATAAAATGATTAGATAAAGAGATTTATATTCTTGTCATAAATTGGGCTTTAACTGTGGAAAGGTATTTCCATTTGACACTAGTGATATTTTTAAATAGTTATAACTTTAATTATTTAATGATCTTAACTTGTTAAAACTTCTTTGAAACATAGAAATGTTTTTTTAATGTGTGTGTGAAGATGGTTTCTCGATAATCAAACATGTTTGAGATATGTGGAGTTTTATTTGGAAGTAAAAAATTAGTTAATTGTGATCAACGGGTTCATTTCTTGGCTATTGTTTATTTTAAACCTTTGAATAAAGTTGTGATGTAATTAAGGAAACCAGAGTCTCGTATTTGTTTTCTATTATAGTAGATTTTACTGTTGAATAAATTGAATTTTCTTTGGTTTATACTATTTCCAACATTAGTGCAGCTATGTGTGTTTCTTAATTGGGTTGATCTTGAACTTGTACTGTCTTAGGAAATCTACCTTCTCTATATTTTCTTTTAAAGCATACTTCGAGATTTATCGATAGAAGATGTTATACACAAAGAACTACTATTAGTGTTTCTAAGCATGAATCAAAGTGATCTTGGTTATGAAATTGAGAAGAGTAGTGAATCATTGTTAGTGGGAAGAATTATGACATTTATAGTGGAACTGTGTGAACAGAAGACAGTTATTTTGGATCACTATAAAGAGCATTTTGAATTTGCATTAGGTTGAAGAAACTAACACCGCAACAAATTAAAAATATATTCTATGAAAAGAACAACTATGATATTCAATACTTTTTTCTTTTTTTTTCTTTGTTTGTTTTAGTGTTAAATCAAATTTACTTTACAAATTTTTATCAATGAACTCACACACAAGAACACGTGAAGGACCTAAATCAATGTAATTTCAACTTTAAGTAGCTTCACATTATCCAACTAAATCTCATGTAGCATGCTGCCTGTGTCCATCATGGTAGCTTACCACATTGTTGAAGTTGTCCGTCATATGTTATTAAGAGTCAATAGTGGAACTCTAGGTTGACAAATTATGAAGTTTGCATATATGCTAAGGTAGATACGCTAAATTGTGTTGTCAAGTGCTTTTACAATGCAAGGTTGCTAAAACTGAAGAAAGAGGAAATATGAATAATAAAGGGGGCCACAATCTTGCTTTGGGGGCTTGGATTGTTCTTGGTCTAGTGTAAAGCCAACATTGTGAGTTGGACTATTTGGCATGGGCAGATTTGAGATATCTTTTTTTTTTTTTTTGAAGAAAAAGCAAAATCAATATGAACTTTAGTTAGAAAATATTAGACAATGTTAGATATTCTGATAGTAACTAAGAACCATCTAAAGTTTTCGGTGAAACCATGAGGTGTTGGACTTTAATTGCTTAAGGAGTTCATATTAACTGAACCTAATCTGATACAATTCTGGCTAAACTTTGTATAAACAAGTTAGTCAGTTTGACGAACTAAAATAATCACTTTGCCTTGTCGTTTTTTGATGTTAGGACTTAGGTATATATTAAGCATCAAATTCTAAGTTATCTAAGCTGGTGAAAAAAAAAATCATAGTATCTGAATATGACAAGACGCATAAATGAACCATTTATCATAACTCCAAAACAACTAATGTGTCTTCTTGGCTAGTGCTGTATATGCAAGTAGATGATGAAATTATGGAATGAAAGCTAAGGATGATTCTTATACAAAATACCATCAATATCCCTTTTTTGTGTATAATAAAGATGATTTTCTCCAAAACATAGTTCACGGTGGAGTGTGGAGGGTTCTTGTAACGTTGGGAACCTAATGGCATAAGGTTCACCGGTCGTCTTTGACGTTGTAATTTAAATCAACTATTATATCTTCAAAATCTGATGTAGGTAGCGAATTAATAATTTTTTAAATACGAGATTGTGGGAGATATCATCCTTGGTGAAGAATAAATGCCGTAAATGAAGAATTCTTGTGGAATTGATTTTCTGAAGCACAAGTGGTGTGGTTCTTAAAATTTAGATTCAAATATGCTAAATATAGATTCAAATGAAATAATGTAGTTTGCCATGACAAAATTAGGATAATTATTATCTTTATTTGTTTAATGGTTCATGCTGTAATTTTTTTTCCCAAATAATTTTTCACATCCAAGTGTAAAACCTACTGCATGGCATGCACTTGAGTACGTTTATTGATATAGTGATAAAAAGGATAAAAGCAATTTTATTGAGAAATTACTTTGCAACTACTGATACTTTGGGATGGCCATCGGGCTGGATTTGGGATGGCCTCATAACTGTATAAAAAGTTTTCATCCGAAAGCCTATAAGATTTTGGTGGATATGGGACAACTTGGGACGGTCTTTTGATAGTTAAAAAATCTCTAGATTTTAATTTATTAAAGACACATTTTCAACATCGCTTTCTATTAGAGATCAGAGATCATATTTTTAAGCTGGATGCATTATATAAGAACATCTTAACTAATATATAATAAATATCGAGATACAAAAATATAAATATTCATGTATGAGAAAGATGTAAATAGATGCTATGATATATCTACATATTTAGTCAAAAAAAAGTTTGATTACGTAAAAGCATAAATAGCTTTTTCAAATATTAAAATAAATCAAAATATGCAATAAATGAGTAACTTGTCTCAAATTTGGCATCAAAATTGACAAATATAATAAAAAGAAAACATAATTCAGTTTTAGATTTACGATGAGCTTGAAGTTCTAATTCTATCCCCTCTAGGTTTTTCCTAAATCCTCCCTATTGGGGTGAGGTTTGGACAGTTACACTACCCCTGCTGCCTTGGCCATCCTTAATACTAACGGATCATTAACCACGAACATAACATAATTAGGTAAAGAAAAAGAAAGAAAGAGAGAGAAAGAGAGAGAGAGAGAGGAATTAGTACATTATCATTTACTTTATAATGCTTGCACCATTTTGTTCGTTTTTCCTTTCAAAGGACCTTTTGAGATTTTGTGCATTAAAAAATAAATCTCATAGCTGGATTTTATTTGATTCACAAATCTCACTATGAGCCATATGTCTCTCTACATAATACACTTTGGTACCTTTTAAGTTCCTAAAGTAATGGGTAGGTGACCCCACGACCTATTAACACCATAGACAGTTCACCCCTTGCCAGACATCAATGTGAGGTAAGCCTTTGCCACACAACAAAGAGAGGTAAGTTTTAATGTCTATATTCGGTGTATGCCCACATGTTATCGTAGTTCTTGCTCATGAGAGCCATGTACATGTTATCATAGTTCTTGGTTGTGAATCATACTTACAATCAGCAGTCTTTTGTTTTTTGTTGACATGAATTTCTTGATTGGACATCCGTGGAAATGCTTGCATTGGAATCATAGTTCATCTGTGTATCTCTTTTGCATGCCTGCACTTATACGTGTGTATATTCTTTGTAAGACTAGTTCTTGTACGTTTTGAGTGTAGTAACCTAAATCAATAGGTTGCCTAGGTCATTATTTCTTTTCTCACCTTTTGTTTATTAGATGGTTGAGGATCTTGGAGTTTTGGGGGGAGGGAAATTCTATATTATGGTTTCTTATTTTCATTTTTAATAGAGATTTATTAGATAATTAATTAAGTCATTATGTGTTTTTTTTATTACTATTTAACCCTGTCTTAATATCCTTGCTTTCCAAATTTTGGAAATAGGTTTTAATGAGAAAAAATTAACTCATTACAAAATGTACACTTGTTATGTTTTTAGCAGTCTTTTCATTTAAATGCCATCATTTAAATTTCTTGCACTGATAAATAGCTTCCTTTTTTTTTGATATAGTATTACTAAATAGAGGGCAAATCTTGACACAACGGTTGAGTTACTCCTTTGGTGATCTCGAGGTCACAGGTTCGAGGCGTGGAAACAGTCCATTTGCATAAAAATGCAAAGGGAATGTTATATATATATACGTCTACTCTCCCCCTACCCCTACACTAAGCTGAGAAGTGGGGGGAGTCAGGCAAAAGGTTGACTGCGCTTGTGATTGATGATCCATTCTGTCAAAAGGTAGAAAGGGCATTTCTGGTGTCTCTTGGTGGAAAGACAGCATCGTTTGAAAAGTAAAAGGTATTTATGTCTTTACTTTTTCTTTTTTGTTTACTAATGTCGGTGGCTAACATCTTCATGTGAATTCTTTATGTGTGGTCCCCTTCTCAGTCCTTGGCAAAATATTGGTATTTGACTACAGCTTGCATAGCTATCTTTGAGCATCCTTACTTGACAAGAGTTTGAAATTAGCGACATGTTCTACCACTCTTTCAAACTTAGTGGCATCTCCTCTTCGGTTGATGATAATTGTATTATCTTTATCTTGAACATAAATCTAAAGATTTTATCTCGTCATTCATTTAAACTATTGATAAATGATGAACAATCTAGGGCTCTTTTGAAGTTCACAAATTCTAACCATTCTTCTTTGAAATCTAGATAAATGTATAGCTTTTGTGGTGCTCTAGACTTCAAGTTCATCTTGTTTCTTCTTGACAGCTTGAATACTAATGATATGAAAAGTTTTGAACTTCTTCCTTTTTGTAGTATCTGAAGAGCTGACTAGAATTTTATACAAAAATTTTAATTTTTTGAATGATAAGCCATAAATTTTCTTATGGCTCCCTGTAACATTTTTGGAAGTAGATCTAAATCTAAGATAGAATCTCAGGTTAGGTACAAAAGATCTAAAACTCCATAATTATAACTCCTCTCCATCATGGTTGATCCAATTCCTGATAGTAAGGTTAACTTTGGGTACTTTCCTTCACTAATGACGTAGACATTGGGAATGTTATCATTATTTGTGTTGCAGAGTATATCTATTATCTCTGTATACTCTTTCAAGAATTTTTTCCTATATAAGGGTTCTTCAACAAGAATCATTTTGGATTTCTTTCCAAATCCATATCTTCAATGATCTTCATTTTATTTTCACAACTCAATTTCGTCATAATTTAAAATCATTCATTCATTAAAAAAATACCAATATTAGAAGAGTTGTTGGAACAAAACTTTTCTGAAAACTCATTGAAAAGATAGCATCTAGATAAAATATATGCAAAAAATAAACTAGTCAAATCTTATGTATAACAAAACATCCCTATTAGTGCCATAAAGATGAAATACTCACACGAAAATGTTAAAGAATTTGAAAAACAAATCAAAAAATTGCTTCAAGCCGAAATAATCCATGAAAGTGAAAGTACTCATAGTAGTGCAACTTTCGTGGTAAGAAATTATAGAGAATTAAAACGAGGAGAAGCCAGAATGATTGTAAACTATAGGCGATTGAATTAGATTACGATCTTTGATTGATATTATATTCCATACAAAGATGAGTTATTCCAAAAAATTGCTGAATATAAATATTTTAGCAAATTTGCTTATAAATCAGGCTTTTGACAGATAATACTAAAAGAAGAATTTAAAATTTTAACAGCATTTAGTGTACCACAATGACAATATGAGTGGAACGTAATGCTATTCGGACTTAAAAATACCCTCCAAATATTCCAAAGAAGATGAATAAGGTATTAAGGAATATCAAAGATTTCTGTGTAAGTTATATAAATAATATTTTGATATTTTCAAAAGATGAAAAAGAAAACAAAAAACATTTATATAAGGTCGCGAATGTTTTTTATAATTATGGAGTTATGCTAAGTAAGAAAAAAACTGAGATAAACAAATGCGGAGTTGAATTTCTAGGAACAATCATAGATCAAACAGGAATAGAACTCCAACTTTATATATGTGAAAAAATAGGAGCCTTTTTAAAAAAGTTAGAAGATAAAAAATAAGTTCAAAAGTTCTTAGGAGTATTAGATTATGGGGAATTTTACATAAGAAATCTAAGCAAGATCAGACAATCTTTACAACGGGTAATTAAAGGAGAAACCAATTTTAGATAGATTTCTGACTTAACCTTTGCTGTTTAATCAATAAAAAAGTAGTGCGAAAAAATTACCTAAACTAACCTTGTCCACAAAGCAAGATGATTTGTGTATTTTTGCATATGCATCATAACAATACTGCGGTCGGCTCTAGTAACTACAGAAAGAAAATCATATCGATATTCAGGAGGAACCTTCAAGAGAGCTAAAATAAACAATTCAGTGAATGAGAAGGAGCTTTTGGCAGTCAAAAGATCTTTAGAAAAATTTTGTTTATTTATTATAGATAGGCATATAAAGATCTTCACTGATAATACACAAGTCAAAACTTTTATTTTTAACAAATTATCTAAATTATCTCAATATAAAAGATTAATAAAATGACAAACTTATTTTACACATTTTGATTTTGAAATATATTCTGTTAAAGACATTAATAATTCTCTTGCAGATTTTCTAAGCAGAGAATATGGCCGAAACAATAGTAGAGCAATATGAAGATTTCCTAGATAAACTGGAAATGGTAACTCAAACATTTGAGGAAATTTCTCAAGAGCAAGAAGAAATCAATACTCTGATTAGGCAGCTAATAGAGAAAAATATCTGGATGGAAAAAGATATAAAAGTAGTAGCAGTTCAATGTCATTTCTTATTTATAGATTATGGTAAATATATCTAGGAAGAGGATAAATTCGAATATTTGGAAAGTATGGACGCAAGTCCTTCACAACAATAATTCTCAAAAATATTTGAGGAAATGCGCCCTAATAAGGCTAATGATCATTCAAATGATCAAAATAAGTCTCCAAAATCTAAAGGCGAAAAATTCTTTGGAAATTCATTACAAGATGATAAGGAGGAATCACATGCCCCAAAAAATATTAACGGACCTTTTCTTGTAGCAAAGCCAATCATACCAATTGATCTTCAGAAAAAGGAACTATCACTTAGGCCTCAAACCAAGGAAGAAGGCTTGACCACCTCTATGGTAGAAAGCCTGAGAAAATAAGAGTAATATTCCCAACCAAGGTCAGGATCATTAAAGATGATGGTTTTACAAAGAAATCCAAAATGATTCTTGCTATAGAACTTTTTGACGGGAAAAAATTCTGGAAAGAGTATACAGAGATAATAGATATACTCTACAACATATATAATGGTGACATTCCCAATGTCTACGTCATTGGTGAAGGAAAGTACCCAAAATTAACCTTACTACCAGGAGTTCGATCTACCATGGTGGAAGAAGAGTTATAATTAAGGAGTTATAAATCTTTTGTGCCTAATCTGAAACTCTATTTTAGATTTAGATCTACATCCAAAAATGGTGCAGGAAGCCATAAGAAAATTCATTGCTTATCATTCAAAAAATCAAAATTTTTGTATAAAATTCTAGTCGGCTCCTCTATATGCTACAGAAAGGAAAAAGTTGAAAACTTTTCACATCATTAGTATTCAAGATGTCAAGGCAAGACAAGGTGAACTTGAAGTCAAGATAGCACCACAAAAGCTATACCTTTTCCCCCGATTTCAAAGAGGAATGGCTAGAATTTGTGAATTTCAAAAGAGCCTTTGCATTTTTCATCACTCATCAACAATTTAAACGAATGACGGGACAAAATCTTGAGATTTATGTTCAAGATAAAAATAATACAATTATCATTAATCGAAGAGGAGATGCCACTAAATTTGAAAAAATGGTGAAAATTGTCGCTAACTTCAAACCCTCATCAAGTAAGGATGCTTAAAACAGCTATGCAAGATGATTCATCTGGTTGCATTAGTTAGATGCCAATATTGTGTCAAGGACCGAGAATGAGACCACACATAAAGAATCCATGTAAAGATGTTAGCCACCGATGCTAGTAAACAAAAAAGAAAAAATAAAGACATAAATACATTTTGCTTTTCAGAATATGTTGTCTTTCCCACAACAGAATGGCCTAACAAAATAGTTGAAGTTATGTTATTAGAAGAATAGGGGAGATGTAAGGCCTCCTATGTTTTATAAATAGGGGAGTCGAAAATGAAAGAGGGTATCGAGTTTTGAAGTGCATGTAATTAGCCCTCAAATCACTCTACTCTCAGTTCTTAACTCTTGTAAAATCCTTTTTAGGATAAAAGTATCCTGAAAATTATTCCCACTGAACAGTATCTTTTGTTGTAATATTTTATCATAAATAAGATATTAAATTAGCCGGTATCTTTTATGTTCATAAAAAAATTTAAAATTCTTTAACAGAGATGGTCATTGTGAAAAGTTTAAGAAACGTTCAGATCAGGATATCTTTCTTAATTTTGAAGTTGGCTAGGCTATGCTTGCCTAAGACTGCAAAATAGTAGCCATAAGAGAAGGCGAAAGTAGCGGTTGGGCTAAAGGCGTGCCGAGAAGCTCGTGGTAAGCTTGGAGACTTTGAAAAACCAATAAGCATATTTTGATTTATTAATTCTTTTACTGTTTACATCCTATAATCTGAAAAATGAATTGTAAATTTTTAACGATAATCATGAATACTCTAATTCTGAAATATTTTATGATAGAATTTGAAGTAAAACAATTAGATTGTTTTTACCCTCACATTTTTGGTATCAAAGCTAGTTACTCTAACAATTTTCTGATTATTAGAAAATTGTAAATTCAGACTCCGACACCTTCAAGAAAAAGAAAACTATCTGAAAGAACAATTGGATAGAAATTATAATATCTAGACCCACAGGATATTTTTGATAAGCCTTCATCATGTAAGAAAACGCATGAATGAAATAAATCAGACTTTATGGAGTTTACATGTTTAAAATCATGCAGATGACATATAAGGCATTATCAGAAGTCAGACACAAGATCTATTTGGCAAGATCTGAGATCAAGGCCCTAAAGATACAATTCAAATAAGAACATCATTGGGATGACTTCCTTGTCATTTAACCAAGAATTACGATAAGTCCGAGTGTGGTTATTAAGAAATCATATGTCAAGGCTTGTCTTTTAACTATGAAGTAAATAAAATAACTTTGTGTTGAGCTAAAAGCTGATGAATAAAGGTATCTACTTAACTAAAAATTATCAGAATTCAATTCTTATGATATCTACTATACACAATATAGAAAGAATCACAAGAAAATCAAAGAAATAAAAAGTCTAATTAAAACCCTTATGAGACAACAAATGGATTAACTCTCTAATGTGTTTGCTATACCATTTACCCACTAGGACATACTAATGTGGTAACAGAAAATGTCCCTAATGTGGCATACTCTAGCAAAACGGGAGACAACTCTAGATGTATAAGAGTTACAGTAATCAAAGTAGGAGACCGTAGAGAAACATAGATACAAAATTGGACTAACCTATATTTGTTAAGAAATATAGAAATACCTACAGATGAAACAATATCTTAATTAAATGATTTAACCTTACTAATACAAGTTAAGGTCTTAAATGAGGATACAAAGAAAAGCCTCACCATTATAGCTAACAGGCTAGGAGAACCCTATGTAACTAAGATAAATCAAATAGGTACTCTAAATGACCTAATACATGTATAGCAACTCATCAGTGAGGAGTTAACATATACAAGTCTATGTGAAAGAATGAAATGAATAGAAAAGAAATTAAGGAGTTTAGAATTAAAAGTGGAAATGATTCTACAAATGACTCTTAGAATACATAATAAAAGTGTAGGACCTCAGTTAGAGGTTTGTGAAAATAGAGTAGAGATCCATTAGTCTGAAAAATAGTGGAAACACTAACGAAAGAATTTACGGGATACATAAAAATTTGGATATCGTAAATAAAAACCTAGAGAGCGCGATGAATCTAATTTTGAGCTTTAAAAGAGGTAGAAAGGAAGCGCAAAAAATTAAATCTAAAAGAACAGGTTCCTAGTTGCTCTTAAAAAGACGATAGAAACTCCTACCACTTCGATAAAGGAATAAAAGGATAAACAGATCAAAAAACTAGAAAAAGAGTTACAGCAACTAAGAGGTTTGCTATTAAAAGAACAAGAGGGAAAAGAGAAGGTGAGAGAAGATTCAAAATCCACCAAAAAGATAAACACCCTCACAAGAGATGATGAAAACTTTGAAAACAAAAAAAAAAAACAGAAATGGTTGAAATTCTAGGATTTGAGAAAAAATCCACAAAAGAAGTTTCAGGACTAGTAGTCAATCTAGATTTAGAAGAATATGAGAAATAGTTCTTGAAAACTAAATTCGAAGGAGAAGATCTAGAAACCAAACTATCAGAAGAAGATATTTAAGAATATCTTTCTGAAGATGATTCCGAATTAGCAATATATATGGCTGATTCTCAAACCTTGGGAGACAATCCTCATGTATTTCATGATCATTCTATGAAAGGAGAAAGTGGAGTAATGGGACCCCCTAAAGAATATCAAGATAGACCTTCTAGTATTGTCTCGAGAGAAAATCAAGGGAGAAGAATGTGAACATTTGATGGACTAAGAGAGCATATGAGATACATTGGTAATAACATTGCCGCAGAAGTACTTAGGCAAATTGAAGAAGATACCATCAAAAGAATGGGAACATGTTAAACCTTGATTTTACGATCAATAAGAAAAAAGGTAATCGATCGTTGGGTTCAAACTATCTAATTAATAGCCATAACAAATAATTGGTCAATGGATCTATTAAGAATATATATTCCCAAGTTATGAAAGGAAACATAACTTAAAACTGGTGGGATAACATGTCCTTACCAGAAGAAAAGATCATCCTATATGGAACTAAAAATGGAACTATACTCAACACTGAAAATATAGAATCCATCATGGAAAGAGCTAAAATAACATTATACCTAGAATTTTTGGGACAACAATTAGTGTCCAAGAAACATTATATAAAAATAATTTAATCCAACAAAATAGATATAGATTGAAGAAATTGGAATGTTAATCCTTAAAATATTTTAACGAATATGTAGTACACTTTGAAACACATTACTAGTAAAGTAGTTTTTCAAAAGATGAACAGAAATTCTATTTAGATAAATTCTTTGATAGGTTGCCTAGGAGATTTGGGACGCAACTTAAAAAAGAATTCATTATCGAAAAAAAAGTTAAAATCCGACTCTTATAGATAATTTAGGAGCTCGAATTGAATATACAAGAACAAAACTAAGAGAATGGTGTCAACATGCCAAACTCTTAAAGAAACTAAAAAATAATGATGATCGTCTATGGTGTGGAATCAATTATGATATTCACGATTTAGAATGTAGAAAATCCCATTCTAAAAGAAAGTGATATAAGAAACAAAGGTTCAAAAAAAAAGACTCGATACAAAATTCAGAAAATATAAGAAAAAGAATGAAAGAAAAATCGTTCCAAAGAAATGAAACTGAAAATATATAAGAAAAGATCATAAAAAGGTAAAATCTTATGCCAAATCCAAATGTGAATGTTGGAATTGTGAAGATAAAGGACATTTTGAAGCCGAATGTTCAAAATAAAAACATGGAGGAAGGATTTACTATCAAGACACAGAAATCTCTAAAGATATAGAGATTCCTAAGCATTTACATCTGATAGGAAAATAAGAATGCAATTATATCTCAGAAAATGAGACTATATATGAGTTTTATATAGATACAGAAATAGAATCAGATAGTGAGACTCCTTCTGAAGAAGATGAGTGACACTTCAAGTATAAGTAGTGAAATATTATAAATAGAACAGATTAATGACAATCACATTATCAACAAGTGACAATCATTAGTAATATACATACTAGAGAAATTAAAGATAAAAAACTTAAATCTCACGAGAAAACTAGATTTAGGACCAATTAGACATTTAGAAGTATAATCTATCAGAAAAATGAGATTAGATATGGAATCCATTATACTGAAATCTCACAAACATTTTCAAGATCATAGGATGTGAACAGTAAAATAATTAAGAAATCAAAATATATCTCTTGGTTTCCAAAGTTTTCAGGCCTACCACGAGCTTCTTAGTATGCCTCTAGCCCAATTGCTACCTTCGCCTTCTCTTACAACTACTATTCTGTAGTTAAAGGCAAACACTAACCTAGCCGACTTCAAAATCAAGAAGGATATCCTCATCCGAACGTTTCTCAGACTCTTCACAATAATCGTGCCTATTAAATTTTGAATTTTTTTGATGAACATGAAAGATACCGACTAATTTATCATTTTATTTATGATAAAAATTAAAACAAAAGATACTGTTCTTGTGGGATCAGTTTTTAGGATACTTTTATCTCAAAAGAGATTTTATAAGAGCTATGAATTTAGGGTAGAGTGATTTGAGAACTAATTATAAACACTTCAAAACTTGATACCCTCTTTCATTTTTGACTCCCCTATTTATAGAATATAGGAGGCCTTACATCTCTCCTTCTCACCTATTCTTTTAATCACATGACTTTAACTACTTTGTTAGGTGAGAATATTATTGGCCGACAATCAGTTGTGGGAAGGACAGTATCTTCTGAAAAGCAAAATGTATTTATGCCTTTACTTTTTCTTTTTTGTTTACTAGTATCGGTGGCTAATATCCTCACGTGGATTCTTTATGTGTGGTCCACTTCTTGGTCCTTCACACAATATTGGCATCTGACTAACATAGTCGGATAAATCATCTTGCATAGCTGTCTTTGAGCATCCTTGCTTGACGAAGGTTTGAAGTTAGCAATATTTTTTGCCATTCTTTCAAACTTAGTGACATCTTCTTTTCGGTTGATGATAATATATTATCTTTAATATGAGCATAAATCTCAAGATTTTGTCCTGTTATTTGTTTAAACTATTGATAAATGACGAACAATCTAAGACCTCTCTTGAAATTCACAAATTCTAACCATTTATCTTTGAAATCGGGGGAAAGGTATAGCTTTTGTGGCACTATCTTGACTTCAAGTTCACCTTGTTTCGCCTTCACAGCTTGAATACTAATGATGTGAAAAGTTTTGAAGTTCTTCCTCTTTGTAGCATCTAGAGGAGCTGACTAGAATTATACAAAAATTTTGATTTTTTGAAAGATAAGTCATGAATTTTCTTACGGCTCCCTGCACCATTTTTTAAAGTAGATCTAAATCTGAAATAGAGTCTCAGATTAGGTACAAAAGATCTGTAACTCCATAATTATAACTCCTCTCTACCATGATAGATCCAACTCCTGGTAGTAAGGTTAACCTTGGGTACTTTCTTTCACCAGTGACGTAAATGTTGGGAATGTCACCATTATTTGTGTTGTAGAGTATATCTATTATCTTTGTGTACTCTTTTCAGAATTTTTTCCTGTCCAAGGGTTTTTCAGCAAGAATCGTTTAGGATTTCTTTGCAAAATCATCATCTTCAATGATCCTGGCTTTGGTTGAGATTATTGCTCTTAGTTTTCTCATGTTTTCTATCATAAAGCCGGTCGAGCCTTCTTCTTTAGTTTGAGGTCTAAGCGATAGCTCCTTTTTCTGAAGATCAATTGGTGTGATTGGCTTTGCTACAAAAAAAAGTCCGTTAACATTTTTTGAGGCATGTGATTCCCCTTTGTCACCTTGTGATGAATTTCCAGAGAATTTTCACCTTTGGATTTTTTAGACTTATTTTGATCATTTGAATGATTATTGGCCTTTTTAGATCATATTTCCTCAGATATTTCCGAGGATTATTGTTATTGCATTTGACTATACTCAGAGGGACTTGCATCCATGCTTTCCAAAGATTCAAATTTCTCCACTTCCTAGATATACTTGCCATAATCTATAAATAGGAAATGACATTGATCTGCTACTACTTTTTCTAGCTTTTTCCATCTCAATATTTTTCTCTGTTAGCTGCCTAATCAAAGTATTGACTTCTTGCTCCTTAGAAAATGTGCAAGAGAATTATTAATACTTTTAACAGAATATATTTCAAAAATCAAAATATGTAAAATAAGTTTGTTATCTTATTAATCTGTTAAATTGAGGTAATTTAGGCAATTCGTTAAAAATAAATGTCTTGACTTGTGTATTATTAGTGAAGGTCTTTATAATAAATAAGCAAAATTTTTCTAAAGATCTTTTGACTGCTAAAAACTCCTTCTCATTCACTGAATAGTTTATTTTAGCTCCCTTGAAGGTTCCTTTTGAATATCGACATAATTTTCCTTCTGTAGTTTGATGCATTCGTAAAAATACACAAATCGTCTTGTTTTGTGGGTAAAGTTAGTTTAGGTAATTTTCATATTATTTTTTATTGATTGAATAGAAAAGGTTAATTAGAAATCCATCTAAAATTGTTTTCTCCTTTAATTACCCATTGTAAGGGTTGTCTAATCTTGCTTAGATTTCTTATGTAAGGTTTCCCGTAATTTAATACTCCTAAGAACCTTTGAAATTATTTTTATCTTCTAACTTATCTGGAAAGGTTCCTATTTTTTCACTGATATGAGGTTGGAGTTCTATTCCTATTTGATCTATGATTGTTCCTAGAAATTCAACTTTAGATTTGTTTATCTCAGTTTTTTTCTTACTTAGGATAATTTCATGATTATAAGCAACATTTGCGAATTTATATAAATATTTTTTGTGTTCTTTTTCACCTTTCAAAAATATCAAAATATCATCTATGTAAGTTATACAAAAATCTTTGATATTCTTGAATATCTTATCCATCTTTCTTTGAAATATTTGGGGGGTATTTTTAAATCCGAATAGCATTACGTTTCACTCATATTGTCCTTATGGTGTACTAAATGTAGTTAAAAATTTAGGTTCTTCATTCAACACTATCTGTAAAAAACCTGATTTACAGTCAAATTTGTTAAACAATTTCTATTCAGCAATTTTATGGAATAACTCATCTTTTTATTTAATATAATGTCCATAAAATATCATAACCTGATTCAATCGTCTATAGTTTACAACCATTCTATCTTTTCCTCATTTTAATTCTCTTTTATTTCTTTTTTTAGGTACCATGGTTTGGCCACTATTCAATATCTGGAGTTTCGTTTCGACTAATCAGGATGACCGCTGTAGGGCCCACTTTGTGGGTGCAGGTCTCCCAACATTATTTTTTCCATACCCAGGGGAGTCGAACTCCTGACTTGGTTAACGGACGAAAATGCCCATCCTACCTATGCCAACAAATGTTGGTATTCTCCTTGATTTCTTGCCATGTAAGTTGCACTACTATGAGGACTTTCACTTTCATCGATTATTTTGGCTTGAATCAATTTTTTGATTTGTTTTTCAAATGTTTTAACATTTTCTTGTGAGTATTTCATCCTTTTGGTTTTAATTTGGATGTTTTGTTCTGCAAAACATTTGATTAATTTAATTTCTATATATATTTTATCTACATGCCATCTTTCTAATAAGTTTTCAGAAAAGTTTTGTTCTAAAAATATTTCGAATATTGGTATTTCATTTAATGAATGAATAATTTTAAATTATGGTGAAATTGAATTGTGAAACTATATAATCTTACCACGATTCAGTATATACTTTGATGGTTCAAATTTGGTTGGTAGCCTAGTTTGATAAGTAGCCCATAAACGTGTAATAATCTTATGATTATGAGGAGTAATCCAAATTATCTTATCGGTTAATAGAATCACAGTTTTAAATGGTTTTATTACATCCATTCTGAGTAGGAAATCTAGTCTCATCTCTTCCGATATCTAAAGATGTTGAAGATTTATTTTCTAATCTAATCCTTTTATCTATCTTTGGCTTTGTTAGACTCAAGGCTATTTCTATTACATTTGTAGGATTTGTTCTTGGTGGTTCCAAAAAAGTTCCTACATTTTTTAAAATTTCTTCGATTTCAATTGTTTTCTTTTTTTCAAATTGAAAACTATTTACACTGGAGTTTCGTGCAAATGTAGTGTAATATGTGATTGTAAAAGATATATATTTTGCTTTTCTCATTATATCTTTTCTGACAAATTCATAAATAATTCTTAATTCAGATTTTTCCTAATCCATTAAGCCTAATGTAATTTAGGGATAAATTGTGAATTAAACCTGATTATAGTAAAGATTTCCCTTTACTATTTCTAAGATTTTATCTCCGAGATCTGTAAATCTATCATTTACTACTACTAGTAGAATTGGTGAATCTATTTTTCCACTATAGTTGGGTTTAACGCTTATTCGAATACTTCCTATATGGATGTATTTCATTTTATTTTTTATTTCTCGAGACATCTTGTCTAAAGCTGATTTAACTTTTTCTTCAGGTGTTAGGCTAATACCAAAACTTCCTTGTGCCTGTTCTCATGTTTGTGGGGTTTCAGCAAAATGGATTCCATATTTAATCTTATTTTTCCTGATGGATTAGACTTCCAAGCGTCTAACTACTCCTAAATCCAGTTTTCTCATGAGATTTAAGTTTTTTATCTTTAATTTCTCTAGTTTGTTTATTACTAAGGATTGTCAGTTGTTGATAACGTTGGTTATCATCAATCTGTTTCTATATATATGATCTTTTATTACTTATGCTTGAAGTGTCACTCAT
Organism: Dillenia suffruticosa; assembly: GCA_033439265.1. Classification (NCBI taxonomy): domain Eukaryota; kingdom Viridiplantae; phylum Streptophyta; class Magnoliopsida; order Dilleniales; family Dilleniaceae; genus Dillenia; species Dillenia suffruticosa. Next base: position 361,977 of record JAVTVX010000031.1, read on the forward strand.
CGTCTTCAGATGGAGTCTCCCTATCTGATTCTGTTTCTGTATCTATATAAAACTCATATATAGTCTCATGTTCTGAGATATAATTGCATTCTTCTTTTCTTATCAGATGTAATTGCTTTGGAATCTCTATATCTTTAGAGATTTTTGTGTCTTGGTAGTAAATCATTCTTCCACATTTTTGTTTTATAAATTCGGCTTCAAAATGTCCTTTATCTCCACAATTCCAACATTCATATGTGGATTTGTCATAATATCTTACATTCTTATGATTTTTTCTTGTTTATTTTCGGTTCCGTTTCTTTAGAATGATTTTTCTTTCATTCTTTTTTTTTATATTTTCTGAATTTTATATAGATTCTATTTTTCTTGAACGTTTGTTTCTTATATCACTTTCTTTTAGAATAAGATTTGATGTATCCTACATCAGGAATATCATCATTGATTCTATACCATATACAATCATCATGATTTTTTGGTTTCTTTAAGAGTTTGGTCTGTTGACACCATTCTCTTAGTTTTGTTCTTATATATTCAATTCGTGCTCCTAAATTATCTATAGGATTTGGATTGTGACTTTCTTTTTCTATAATGAATTCTTTTTTAAGTCGCATCCCAAGTCTCCTAGGCAACTTATCAAAGAATTTGTCTAAATAGAATTTATGCTCATTTTCTGAAATATTATTTTGCTAGTAGTATGTTTCAAAGTGATATAGATATTCGTTAAAATATTTTAACGAATAACATTCCAACTTATCCAACTTATATCTATTTTGTTTGATTAAATTATTTTTATATAATATTTCTTGGATGCCAAATTATTGTCCCAAGAATTCTAGGTATAGTGCGGCTTTAACTCTTTCCATGATGGATTCTATACTTTCAGTGTTGAGTATAGTTCCATATTCAATTCCATATAAGATGATCTTGTCTTCTTGTAAGGACATATTATCTCATCAGTTTTGAGTTATGTTTCCTTCCATAACTTAGGGAATATATCTTCTTAATTGATCCATTGACCAATTATTTGTTGTGGCTATTAATTGGGTGGCTTGAACCATCTATCGATTACCCTTTTCTTATCGATTGTGAAATCAAGGTTTAACCATATTTCCATTCTTTTGATGGTATCTTCTTCAGCTCGCCTAAGTACTTAGTTGAAGTCATGTGATTAGAAGAATATGTAAGATGGGGAGATATAAGCCCTCCTATGTTCTATAAATAGGGGAATTGGGAATGAAAGAGGGTATCGAGTTTTGAAGTATTTGTAATTAGTTCTTAAATCACTTTACTCTCAATTCTTAGCTCTTGTAAAATCCATTTTGGGATAAAAGTGTCCTGAAAATTGTTCCCGCTGGAACATTAGCTTTTGTTGTAATCTTTTATCATAAATAAAATGATAAATTAATCGGTATATGTCATGTTTATCAGAAAAATTCAAAATTCTTCAACAGACACGGTCACTGTAAAGAGTCTGAGAAACGTTCGGATCAGGATATCCTTATTGATTTTGAAGTCAGCTAAGCTAGCGCTTGCCTTTGACTGCAGAATAGTAATCGTAATAGAAGGCAAAGGTAGCGATTGGGTTAGAGGCATACGGAGAAGCTTGTGGTAAGCCTGGAGACTTTGAAAAACCAAGATGTATATTTTGATTTCTTAATTCTTTTAATATTCATATCCTATGTTCTGAAAAAATGAATTGCGAATTTTTAACGATGATCATGAAAAAACAAGTTCAAAGGTTTTTAGAAGTATTAAATTACGGTGAATCTTAAATAAGAAATTTAAGCAAACTTAGACAACCCTTATGATGGATAATTAAAGAAGAAACCAATTTTATGTGGATTTTTGAATTAACCTTTGCTGTTCAATCAATAAAAAAGCAATGTGAAAAATTACCTAAACTACCTTGCCCATGAAGCAAGACGATTTGTGTATTTTTGCAGATGCATCAGAACAACACTGGGTCACTAAAGTTAGCTTTAATGCTTATTCGAATGGATGTATTTCATTTTATTTCTTATTTCTCTAGACATCTTGTTTAGAATTGATTTGACTTTTTATGGTTAATACTAAAACTTCCCTGTACCTGTTCCGATGTCTGTGGGGTTTCAGCATAATGGATTTCATATCTAATCTCATTTTTCTGATGGATTAGACTTCCAAGTGTCCAACTGGTCCTAAATCCATTTTTCTCGTGAGATTTAAGTTTTTTATTTTTAATTTCTCTAGCTTGTTTATTGCTAAGAATTGTCACTTGTTGATAACGTTAATTGTCATCAATCTATTATATATATGATCTTTCACTACTTATGCTTGAAGTATCACTTATTTTCTTCAGAAGGAGTCTCACTATCTAATTCTGTTTCTATATCTATATAGAAATCATATATAGTCTCATTTTCTGATATATAATTGCAATCTTCTTTTCCTATCGGATGTAATTGCTTTGAAATCTCTATATTTTTAGAGATTTCTGTGTCTTGATAGTAAATTCTTCCTTCACGCTTTTGTTTTGGACATTCCAAAAAGGTTCCTACATTTTCAAAAATTTTTTCGATTTTAATTGTCTTCTTTTCTTCAAATTGAAGACTATGTACACTTGAACTTAATGCAAATATTGTGTAATATGTGATTGTAAAAGGTACATATTCTACTTTTCTCATTATGTTTTTTCTGAAATATTCATAGATAATTCTTAATTCAAATTTTCCTAGATCCATTAAGCCTAATGTAATTTGGGGGTAAATCGTGAATTGAACCTGATTATAGTAAAGATTTCCCTTTACTATTCCTAGAATTTTATCTCTGAAATCTGTAAGTCTATCATCTACTACTATTAGTAGAATTGGTGAATCTATTTTTCCACCATAGTTAGTTTAACGCTTATTCGAATATTTCCTATGTGGATATATTTCATTTTATTTCTTATTTTTCTAGGCATCTTGTCGAGCTTATTAAACCCATAAGAGTATAATAATCTTATGATTACAAGGAGTAATTTAAATTATCTTATCGGTTAGCAGAATCAAATTTTAAATAGTTTTATTATATCCATTTCGAGTAGGAAATCTAGTCTAAATTCTGAATATTTTTAATTTTTTCGAGTATTTGGTGTTCCTATCGCAATATGACTTATAGTCATAGTTGTGATTTCTGTTGGGTTGCCTTCAATTCCTTTAGCAATCATCACTTTTTCATTTGGTTTCCACATTTCTTTTGGAAATACATTTTTATGTGCCAATGTTATTTGACTTCCTGTGTCTACCAAACAATGAAATAATTTGGGTTTATATTTCACTTTTTCATACTTTATGAGAGCTTGAGAATATGTTAGGAAAGGCCTTCCAAAAACTACTTCTTGAGCCTTTGTGCTTATTACATATGGTACTATTACCTCTTTATTTTGTAACCTAAAAGGGATTTCGGCATATGACTTATCGTCCTCAAATAGACTACCTATTGGATATCGATCTAATTGATCCCCAATTAGATTATGATTTATTAGATTATATTTTGTTAAAGTATCTAATTCCATTTTTACAGTATTCCATGGTCCTGTAGTTCTATACTGAACTACAATCTTTGTAGGTTCTTTATTGATAAAAGGATTTCTTATTATCAATTTTCTTTCGAGTTCTTCAGCAGGTTCTGAACTGATAGACCTTTTACTAGTTGATGGTTTATTTTCGCTTAGTACTTTCCTAAGTCATCTACATACAAAGGCCCTAGGGATCTACGTCTTAATATCTCATCTCTTCCGATATCTAGAGATATTGAAGGTTTATTTTCTAATCTAATCCTTTCATCTATCCTTGGCTCTATTAGACTCATGGTTATTTCTATTACATTTATAGGATTTGCTCTTGGTGGTTCCAAAAAGGTTCTTACATTTTTTAAAAAAATTTCGATTTCAATTGTCTTCTTTTTTTCAAATTAGAGACTATGTACACTGAAACTTAGTGCAAATGGTGTGCAATATGTGATTGTAAAATGTACATATTCTGCTTTTCTCATTATGTTTTTTCTGACATATTCATAGATAATTCTTAAGTCAGATTTTTTTGGATCAATTAAGGCTAATGTAATCCGAGAATAAATCGTGAATTGAACCTGATAATAGTAAAGATTTCTCTTTACTATTCCTAGGATTTTATTTCTGGGATCCATAAGTCTATCATCTACTATTACTAGTAGAATTGGTGAATTTATTTTTCTACTATTGTTGGCTTTAACGTTTATTTGAATACTTCATGGATGTATTTCATTTTATTTCTTATTTGTCTGCATCTTGTCTAGAGTTTATTTGACTATTTTTTTAGGGATTAGGTTAATACTAAAACTTCCCTGTGCCTATCCCAATGTTTGTGGGGTTTCAGCATATTAGATTCTATATCTAATCTCATTTTTCTGATGGATTTGACTTCCAAGTGTCCAACTGGTCCTAAATCTAGTTTTCTTATGAGATTTACGTTTTTTATCTTTAATTTATCTAGATTGTTTATTATTAAGGATTGTCATTTGTTGATAACGTTGATTGTCATCAATCTGTTCTATATATGATCTTTCATTACTTATGTTTGAAATATCACTCATCTTCTTCGGAAAGAGTCTCGCTATCTGATTTTGTTTCTATATCTATATAGAACTTATATGTAATCTCATTTTCTAAGATATAATTGCATTCTTCTATTCCTATCGGATTTAATTACTTTGAAATCTCTATATCTTTAGAGATTTTTGTGTATTGGTAGTAAATCCTTCCTCGATTTCAAAATGTCCTTTATCTCCACAATTCCAACATTTACATGTGGATTTGTCATAAGATCTTACCTTCTTATGATCTTTTCTTGTATATTTCGGTTTCATTTCTTTGAAACGATTTTTCTTTCATTTTTTTCTTATATTTTCTGAATTTTGTATAAACTTTATTTTTCTTGAACTTTTGTTTCTTATATCCCTTTCTTTTAGAATAGTATTTTCTGCATCTTAAATTAGGAATATCATTATTGATTCTACACTATAGACGATCATCATGATTTTTTGGTTTCTTTAAGAGTTTGGCCTGTACACCATTCTCTTGGTTTTGTTCTTGTATATTCAATTCGGACTCCTAAATTATCTATAAGAGTTGGATTTTGTCTTTCTTTTTTTATAATGAATTCTTTTTTAAGTTGCATCCCAAATCCCGTAGGCAATCTATCAAAAAATTTGTTTAAATAGAATTTCTGCTCATTTTCCGAAATACTACTTTGCCTATTGTATGTTTCAAAGTGTGCTACATATTCGTTGAAATATTTTAACGAATAACATTTCAATTTATTCCACTATATCTATTTTGTTGGATTAAATTATTTTTATATAATATTTCTCGGAAGCCAAATTGTTGTCCTAATAATTCTAGGTATAGTGTTGTTTTAACTCTTTCTATGATGGATTCTATACTTTCAGTGTTAAGTATAGTTCTATCTTCAGTTCCATATAGGATGATCTTTTCTTCTGATAAGATATGTTATCCCACTAGTTTCAACTTATGTTTCCTTCCATAACTTAGTTAATATATTTTCTTAATTGATCCATTGACCAATTATTTGCTATAGCTATTAATTGGATGGTTTGAACCCATCTATCGATTACCTTTTCTTATCCATTGTAAAATCAAAGGTTTAACCATATTTCCATTCTATTGATAGTATCTTCTTCAGTTTGCCTAAATACTCCTACAGCAATGTTATTATCAGAGTTGGGAATGCATCCCATATACTCTCTTAGTCAATCAAATGTTATCATTCTTCTCCCGACTTTCTCTAGGGGTACTGGTAGAAAGTCTATTTTGATATTCTCTAGGGGGTCCCGTTACTCCACTTTCCCCATACATAGGATGATGCTAAAATGTATGGGGATTGTCTCCAGAGGTTTGAGGATCATCCATATATATTGCTAATTCGGGGTCATCTTCAGAGAGATATTCTTTAATATCTTCTTCTGATAGTTTGGTTTTTAGATCTTCTCATTCGAATTTAGTTTCCAAGAACTGTTTTTTATATTTTTCTAAATCTAGATCGACTACTAGTCTTGAAACTTCTTTTATCGATTTTTTCTCAAATCCTAGAATTTCAACAATTTTTGTTTTTTCTTCATTTTCAAAGTTTTCATCATCTCTTGTGAGGGTGTTTATCTTTTTGGTGGATTTTGAATCTAAATCTCTTAGTTAGTGTACCTCTTTTTTTAGTCTTTGGATTTGTTTGTTTTTTTCTTCCTTCACCGAAATGGTAGGAGTTTCTATCGTCCTTTCAAGAGCATCTAAGAATCTTGTTCTCTTAGATTTAATTTCTTGCGCTTCCTTTCTAGATCTTTTAAAGCTCAAAATTAGATTCATTGTGCTCTCTAGGTTTTTATTTATGATATCCAAATGTTTATGCATACCATAAATTTTTTCATTAGTGTTTCTACTATTTTTCAGACTAATAGATCTCCATTCCATTTTCACAAACCTCTAACCAAGGTCCTACACTTTCACTATATATTCTAAGAGTCATTTGTAGAATCATTTCCATTTTGATTCTAAACTCCTTAGTTTCTCTTCTATTCATTTTATTCTTTCACATAGACTTTTAAATGTTAACTCCTTACTGATAAGTTGTTAAACATGTATTAGGTCATTTAGAGTACCTATTTGATTTATCCTAGTTACATATGGTTCTCCTAACCTGTTAGCTACAATGGTGAGGTTTCTCTTTGTGTCCTCATTTAAGACCTTAACTTGCATGATTAAGATTAAATCATTTAATTGAGATGTTGTCTCATCTGTAAATATTTCTATATTTCTTAACAAATATAGGTTAGTCCAATTTATGTCCATATTTCTCTATGGTCTCCTACTTTGAATGTCATATCTCTTATACATTTAGAGTTGTCTCCCATTTCTCTAGAGTATACCACATTAAGGACATTTTCTATTGTCACATTAGTATGTCCTAGTGGAGCAAATGGTATAGCAAACACATTAGAGAGTTGATCCATTTGTTATCCCATAAGAGTTCTAATTAAACTTTCTATTTCTTTGATTTTCTTATAATTCTTTCTATATCGTGTACAATAGATATCATAAGAATTGGATCTTGATAATTTCCACTTAAGTATGTACCTTTGTTCAACAACCTTTAGCTTAACACAAAGTTCTTTTATTAACTTCATAGTTAAAAGACAACTTAACATATGATTTCTTAATAACCACACTCGGACTTTTAGGGTCCTAATTCTTAGTTGAATGACAAGGAAGTCATCCCAATGGCGTTCTTGCTTGAGTTGTATCTTTAGGGCCTTGATCTCAGATCTTGCCAAATAGATCTTGTATCTGACTTCGATAATACCTTATATGCCATCTGGATGTTTTTAAGCATGTAAACTCCGTAAAGTCTGATTTATTTTGTTCATGCGTTTTCTTACATGACAAAGACTTATCAAAAATATCATATGGGTCCGATATTATAATTTCTATCCAATTGTTCTTTTAAATAGTTTTCTTTTTCTTGAAGATGTCGATGTTTGAATTTACAATTTTGTAATAATTGGAACATTGTTAGAGTTACTAGCTCTAATACCAAAAATGTAAGGATAAAAACAATCTAATGTTTTTCTTCAGATTCTATCATAAAATTATTTTGAATTAGAGTATTCATGATCATCATTAAAAATTCGCAATTCATTTTCCAAATAATAGGATATGAACAGTAAAAGAATTAAGAAATCAAAATATATATCTTGGTTTTTCAAAATCTCATGTCTACCACGAGTTTCTCGATGCGCCTCTAGTCCAACTGCTACCTTCGCTTTCTATTACGACTACTATTCTCCAGTCAAAGGCAAGCGCTAGCCTATTCGACTTCAAAATCAAGAAGGATATCTTGATCTAAACGTTTCTTAGACTCTTCATAGTGATCGTATCTATTAAAGAATTTTGAATTTTTCCAATGAACATGAAAGATAGTGACAAATTCATTATTTTATTTATAATAAAAGATTACAACAAAAGATACTGTTCCAGTGAGAACAGTTTTCAGGTCACTTTTATCCCAAAAGGGGTTTTACATGAGCTAAAAACTGAGGGTAGAGTGATTTAAGGACTAGTTACAGACATTTGAAAACTCGATACTCTCTTTCATTTCCGACTCCCCTATTTATAAAACATAGGAGGCCTTACATCTCCCCTTCTCACTTATTTTTCTAATCATATGACTTCAACTACTTTGTTAGGTGAGAGTATTATTAGTTGACATTCAGTTATGGGAAAGACAACATCTTTTGAAAAGCAAAAGATATTTATGCCTTTACTTTTTCTTTTTTGTTTACTAGTATCGGTGGCTAATATTTTCACGTGGATTCTTTATGTATGGTCCCCTTCTCGATCCTTGGCACAATATTGGTATCTTACTAACATAGCTAGATGAATCATCTTGCATTGATGTCTTTGAGCATCCTCACTTGACGAGGGTTTGAAGTTAGCGACATTTTCCGCCACTCTTTCAAACTTAGTGGTATCTTCTCTTCGGTTGATGATAATTGTATTATCTTTATCGTGAGCATAAATCTCAAGATTTTGTCCCGTCATTCGTTTAAACTATTGATAAATTACAAACAATCTAAGGGCTCTTTTGACATTTACAAATTCTAACCATTTTTCTTTGAAATCAGGGGAAAGGTATAGCTTTTGTGGCGCTATCTTGACTTCAAGTTCTCCTTATTTTGCCTTGATCGCTTGAATACTAACGATGTGAAAAGTTTTGAACTTCTTCCGTTTTATAGCATCTGGAGGAGCTGATCAGAATTTTATACAAAAATTTTGATTTTTTGAATAATAAGCTATGAATTTTCTTACGGCTTCCTAAACCATTTTTGGAAGTAGATCTAAATCTGAAATAAAGTTTTGGGTTAAATACAAAAGATCTATAACTCCATAATTATAACTCCTCTCCACCATGGTAGATCCAACTCCTAGTAGTAAGGTTAACCTTGGATACTTTCCTTCACCAATGACATAGACGTTGGGAATGCCACCATTATTTATGTTGTAAAGTTATCTATTATCACTGTATACTCTTTCCCGAATTTTTTCCCATCAAAGGGTTTTTCAGCAAGAATCGTTTTGGATTTCTTTGCAAAACCGTCATCTTCAATGATCCTGACCATGGTTGGAATTATTACTCTTAGTTTTCTCAGGCTTTCTACCATAGAATTGGTTGATCCTTCTTCGTTGGTTTGAGGCCTAAGTGATAGTTCCTTTTTCTAAAGATCAATTGGTGTGATTGGCTTTGCTGCAAGAAAAGGTCTGTTAACATTTTTCAGGGCATGTGATTCCCCTTTGTCATCTTGTGATCAATTTACAGAGGATTTTTTGTTTTTGGATTTTTTATACTTATTTTGATTGTTTAAATGATCATTAGCCTTGTTAGGGCATATTTCCTTAGATATTTCTGAGGATTGTTGTTGTTGAGTTTGACTATGCTTAGAGGGACTTGCGTCCATACTTTCCAAATGTTGGATTTATATGCACATACACATGCGGAAGCGTGCAAAATTTTTGGAATCATAAAAGGTTAGGGTTTTCGGGCATACCTCAAAGAGTAGATTGCAAAATTCGGGGAACCACGAACCTCGATCAATCGACCTCGCCGTCGGGATGATAACCACGAAAGTCGAGCTATCACCGCAGTACCACGACACCGCAATCGAAATCCGGTGACACAAATCCTCTTCGCAGAATTTTTTCTCCCCCTCTCTCAATTGTCTCCTCACAATTGTGCTAAAAATGGTTATGGTATGCTTCCTAGGGTTTTGCCCTAGTTTCCATATGCCTCCGACACCACAAATGGTAGGGAATTCAAATCCTATCAGTTACCATTTGTGCATATGGAAAGTGGCATAATTTCCTTTTTTCAAATATGGAAAGATGCCCCACGTGGGCATTCATTCCTTCACCAAAGATTCGGATTTCTCCTCTTCTTGAATATATTTGCCATAATCTATAAATAGGAAATGACATTGATATGCTACTACTTTTATAGCTTTTTCCATTCGATATTTTTCTCTGTTAGGTGCCTAATCAGAGTATTGACTTCTTCTTGCTCCTGAGAAATTTCCAGGGCTTGAGTTACCATTTTTAGTTTATCTAAAGAATCCTTAGATTGCTCCACTATTGTTTCGGCCATATTCCCTACTTAAAAAATCTGCAAGAGTATTAACAATGCCTTTAACAGAACACATTTCAAAATCAAAATTGAAAAAATAAGTTTGTCATCTTATTATTCTTTAAGGTAATTTAGGCAATTCGTTAAAAATAAACGTCATAACTTGTGTATTATCAGTGAAGATTTTTAGAAAAATTTTTATAATAAATAAGTAAAATTTTTCTTAAATTCTTTTGACTACTAAAAACTCATTCTCGTTCACTAAATAGTTTATTTCAGCTCTCTTGAATGTTTCTTTTGAATATCGACATAATTTTCTTTCTGTAGTTACTAGAGTTATGCCCCAATATTGTTCTGATGCATCTGCAAAAATACACAAATCGTCTTGCTTTGTGGGCAAGTTTAGTTAGATAATTTTTCGCATTACTTTTTCATTGATTGAACAACAAAGGTTAATTTATAAGTCCATCTAAAATTTGTTTCTCCTTTAATTACCTGTTGTAAGGGTTGTCTAAACTTGCTTAGATTTCTTAAGTAAAGTTCCCCATTATTTAATACTCTTAAGAACTTTTGAATTTGTTTTTTATCTTCTAACTTATCTGGACAGACTCCTATTTTTTCACAAATATGAGGTTGGAGTTCTATTCCTGTTTGATCTATGATTGTTCCCATAAATTCAACTCCGGATTTGTTTATCTTAACTTTTTTCTTACTTAGGATAACTCCATAATTAAAAGCAATATTTACAAACTTATATAAATGTTTTTTGTGTTCTTTTTCTTCTTTCGAAAATATCAAAATATTATCTATGTAAATTATACAGAAATCTTTGATATTCCTGAATACATTATCCATCATTCTTTGAAATATTTGGAGGCATTTTTATGTCTGAATAGCATTACATTCTACTCATAATGTTCTTGTGGTGTACTAAATGCTGTTGATTTTGCCCAAGATCAATCGACAGTAGAAATATGAAACCTTATCAAACCCAAAACAAATGAGAGAGAGAGGGTTTATACTATTCCCACGCACAGGGGTGACACCGATGAGATGCAATTGACAGTGACGAAAAAGCGTAGGGTTTGTGGGAAGTTAGGATTTGAGGGGAGAGTGAGTTAGGGTTGAGGAGCTAGAGAGAGAAAGGATTGTATTGAGTGTCCTATTGAGCAACGAAGAAGACCACAGTGAAAAAAATGAAAATGGAGTGGCTGCAAAGAAACCCTAGCACACAAGAGAGAGAGAGAGAGGGAAAGAGTTAAAAAAAAGCGTTCCCATTCACGAATAACCCTAGTGACGAAAATCTAAATTTGTCGCTAAATTTAGTGACGGATTTAGATTTTCGTCTCTAATTTAGTGACAAATTTGTTTTTTAATCACTAAGTTAGTGATCAAACTCACGATAAAATCAATTTTTATCCACTCCAATTAATTTAACAACGAAAAAGTAGTTTCTGAAAATTTATGACAAAATTAGAAACAAAAAAATATTCGTCGGGTGGTTCGTTGATAAAAGGAATTTGATTTTCATATTTACATAATTACTAGATTATTTAAAAGAATTTGTAACTTCTCTAAAAGTTATGATTTATAATATTTAGAACAAATATGAATTCTTTTGCCTAATCTTTAAAAGAATTGTTCGATACCTAATGCACTCTTGTACTTAGAATAAAGCTATGATTAGTTGAATCATTTATTGTTGAAAATGGTTAATTTGGTGAAAATTATAATATTTATTATGTATTTAACCTGATTCCATTACTCAGAAAGGGTCAGGGTCAAAAAGAAAGATACAGTGGAAAATGTTTCATAAAAGAGAGTATAAGGAATTTAGCTACAAGTTCTCAAATGCCACAGCAAATTAGTGACAAATTTAGTCACAATAATATCTTTTTTGTTAATTAGCAATGAATTTAGTCAAATTCACAGAATTCGTTGCTAAACTTTGTTACGAAAATATTTTAGTAGTTAATTAGTGATGAATTGTGCTATGAATCCAGTACTCATCACTAAATTTTGTGATAAGATAGAGATTTGTCGTTAAATTTAGCAACAAAAATTGGATTCGTGACAAAATTTAGCAACAAAATTGCTATGTCACTAATTAATCACGATCTTAGTCACGAAAATATTTTCGTTACTAATTAGCGATAAATTTAATTACGAATACACAATTTGTTGTTAATTTTGCTATGAATATGGCATTGCTAATTTCGTTGCAAAATAACAACGGAATCCATTTTTATCCCTAAATTTATTACAAAATAGCAATGAATTTATTTCATCGCTAAAATCGTAATTTTTTTTTTTGCAGTGAAAACTGCAATTCTCACTAGCCAAACACTTGAAGTTCAGAAGCGCCGGGGGAGGAGGGTGTCGGACATGATTTCCAGGCATAAATTCAGTTACCATGCAATGAATCACGAAGCTGGCAAAACGACATTAGCATATGTCTATTCTATTCTTTTGAATACAAGCAATGGTTTCAATGGCAAATTCATGAAAAGAACTCTCAATTTATGACCGTCATACACCGAACTGTACAAAAGAAAAGGGCAATGCTGCTGACTTACATACGGTTGACAAGAGCAATCCATATTTTCCTCTATGAAAAAGGTCCTCTTGCAAATGCAAGAAACTGATTATGTCACACACGCCACGAATGACCTCTGCAGATCCCTGACCTCCATGGCCCTTCTTGGGTGGTTGAACTTGACCAGTGCAATCATGTGAACCAGGAAAAAAAAAAGCAGTCGCTCGTGCAAATATTTGATGGCTCGCAAATTTCCCACTAGTGTCTTCAGATAATCCAAGCGTCTTTGAAACAACAGCTGGAAACCTAAATAACCATGGATTGGCTGAATTTTTTGTCCCCATGTATCCGATTGTTCCACCACTTGTAAGATTCGTATGCCAAATGCAAAATTACTCTAACAGTGGATATGGTGTACTCATCGGCCAGTCTTAGATTGATAAGTGCTGCAAGTTCCAGACCTGCATGGTGCATTTAACAACATTAGCAAAGTTATAATTCCTTCTCCTGAACCAAACAAAAAAAAACAAAAATTGCCTTTTTTAACTGACATACCTTGCTGGACAAACGACTTTTTCTTGAAGATATCAAACGGCATTGAAGAGCACTTCTATTTTAACTTTGTTTTCTCTTTTTCTTCATGGGGCGATAACTTATCCTCCTATACTTCTTTCTTCCTACGCAAGAAATAATACTGCATCTGCATCTGCATCTGCATCTGCTCATTATCAACAGCCCACATATTAACCTAATGAACTTGAAAATGCACCTCTTCTCGAATCCATGCACCGGAGATAATTTGAATAAGGTTCACATTTTTGGAGGCTTCTAAATGCTTCACAACAGTAGTGAAAATTATGGGAACTTACCGAAGGTGGTTCTCCCAATGGTAGTCTTCACAATTGCTACAGGAATTTTACTCAATTTCGGAAATTTCAAAATTGTTAAATGGGTCCTACAGAACTATATGCTGGAATTTTGATAACTCCAGCATCTGTCATAGCGCTTCTCAAATTAGCTGCAAGGCCCCATTTTTATGCTGCTTGAAAAATGTTGGATAGCACCACGTATCATCAACAATGCCATGGTTGCAACTACAGTACTTGTTTCCCCAAAAATCGACATAAAAACAAATGACATACATATTCACAAAAATTCACACAATTCCAAAATTATATGCATTAATAAAGTCTTAATCATACGTAGAAAAATTCTAATGGCTCAATCACGAGTAACTCTGATATCACTTATTAAGAAAAGTAACTTAGTACAAAAGCATATCAAACAACATATTAAATTACCAAAATTGAAAATTAATCACCGCAATTAAAAATTTAGATAAGATAGAAAGGTATCTTATTCCAAAGCCAAAACTAAACTGAAATCGTGGTCTAAACCGAGTGCTCAGTCCTACTCGGTGTGGCCTTTTGGGAAAACTAAAGAGGGTGATGTATTGACTTGGAGACAATAATCTTTTATAGTTGCAAGGATGACTTTGACCTTTTAAATTCATAAAAAAAAAATTATCTATTGAGCTTATTTCAGTTATTTTATAGAATTCTCATAAATCAAGTAACTTTTTAGCTGTTCTTAAATCACAATTTGACATTCTCTATTTACCCATATTCATTGATATTCACACATTTATTTATTTTCATATTATCATTGGTCTTGTTAGGGTATATTTCATCGATATTTCCAAGGATTGTTATTGTTGAGCTTGTCTATGTTTAGAGGGACTTGCGTCCATACTTTCCAAGATTCGGATTTCTCCTCTTCTGGATATACTTGCCATAATCCATAAATAGGAAATGACATTGATCTGCTACTATTTTTATAGCTTTTTCCATCCTGATATTTTTCTCTGTTAGCTACCTAATCAGAGTATTGACTTCTTTTTACTCCCGAGAAATTTCCTCAAGGGATTGACTTACCATTTCCAATCTATCTGGAAAATCCTTAGATTGCTTTGCTATTGTTTCGATCATATTCTCTGTTTAAAAAATCTGCAAGAGAATTATCAATGCTTTGAATAGAATATATTTCAAAATCAAAATGTGTAAAATAAGTTTATCATCTTGTTAATCTTTTATATTGAGGTAATTTAGACAATTCGTTAAAAATAAACGTCTTGACTTGTGTATTATCAGTAAAAATCTTTATATATCTATCTATAATAAATAAGCAAATTTTTCTAATGATCTTTTGACTGTCAAAAACTCCTTCTGAGAAGCTCGTGGTAGGCCTGGAGATTTTGAAAAATCAAGAGATATATTTTGATTTCTTAATTCTTTTACTGTTCACATCCTATGATCTGAAAAATGAATTGCGATATTATGAATACTCTAATTCAGAATAATTTTATGATAGAATATGAAGAAAAACAACTAAATTGTTTTTATCTTCACATTTTTGGTATCAGAGCTGGTTACTCTCGCAATGTTCCGATTATTACAAGATTGTAAATTAAGACTCCAACACCTCCAAGAAAAAGAAAACTATCTGAAAAAACAATTGGATAGAAATTATAATATCCGAATCCATAGGATATTTTTGATAAGCCTTCATCATATAAGAAAACGCATAAACGAAATAAATCAGACTTGACGGCCAAAATCTACCATAAGGCTGCATTCCTTCTCGTATTTGATGTCTTTATACTTGCTTCTGGAAGCTCTGCTTGTGTTTCTTGCTGGGAGTTACCTGTCTGGTGGGCGTCATGGAGTGTGATGGTGTTTCTGGGAATGGAATAAGAATACTTGTTTTTACATGAATAAAAGTTACTCCTCTGGAGTACTCAATACTCTCTCTCATATAAATGTTAGCCATATCTTTCATAACAGAATATTTTCAGTGTCAATATCAGGAAGTTATAACAGGTGGAAAAATGGTGACTCTCAGCAAGTAAGTCACTCATTTTGTGTTTTTTTGATTATTATTTAACCCTGTCTTAACATACTTGCTTTCCAAATTTTAGAAACAGGTTTTAATGAGAAAAAAGTGGCTCATATTGCAACAGGTGCACCTGTGTTTTTAGCAGTCTTTTCATTTAAATTTCTTGTGCTGATAAATATGTTTTTTTCTTCTTTTTTTTTTTTTTTCTTTCTTTCTTTTTTATTAATATAGCATTACCCAACAATGGACTATTCTGCTGGAAACAAGAGTGGGAAGGGAGAGCATTCGAAGTGGGGGGATTCAGGAAAGAAGTTGACTGCATTTGTGATTGATGATCCATTTTGTCAAAAGGTGGAATGGGCATTCCTGGAGTCTCTTGGTGTTCAAGTCCATTGTGTTGATACAGCAAATGATGCTTTCAAACTTATTGCTGATGGAAGAAGTTTTGATCTTATCTTCCTATGTTGGGTCCTTCCTGAGATTAATGGCTTTATAGTAAGAATACCAAAAAACTTTATTTGGCTTGAAAATCGAGTCTCTTATTCAAGCTGGCCTAGGCCTTGCTTGGGGGCCAGCTTGGGACTCTAATTGTTTATGTGCAATGCCCTTGCATCACTCATTGGCGATTTAGATTTGTTATCTTGTTTTTGTAATCTTAACAGACAACAAGGATACTTCATCAAATGGGTGTCCAAAGAAAAATCTTGGGTCTCTGTGTACTGACAATCGAACAGGGAAGGGAGCCATTTCTGGAAGCTGGAGCTGATGAGTACCATGAGAAGCCGCTGACTGCAGCCAAGGTGGTCCCTTTCCTGAGACAAATTGATCCTAATTACAAGCTGCAAAATCTATTATAAGGCTGCATTCTTCTTGTATTTGATGTCTTTATACTTGCTTCTGGAAGCTCTGCTTGTGTTTCTAGTTGAAAGTCATCTGTCTGGTCAGTGTCATGGCGTCTGATGGTGTTTCTAGGAATGGAATAGGATTACTTGTTTTTGTATGAATAAATTTTACTCCTCTGGTGTTTGGAGTACTCAATACCTCTCTCTCTCTATGGTTCCAGCGCATATAAATGTTAGCCATATCTTTCATGACGGAATATTTCCAGTGTCCTAACAGGATGAAAAACAGGGGACTCTCCGTATCTTTGAATATTGTTTTGTTGAAGTTATGCTTAATATATTAGAATATTTCGTAAATACCAACAAAGTAACCTTAAAAATTGCTAAATATCTCAAAAATAATAGTGAAGGGACAATATATTGAAAATGACAATGGTGTTGATATCCTTTTTCTGCTCTATTTGGAAGCTATTAAACGAGAAAAAAGGGTACTTCTCCTGTCCTATTATAATCAAGATCGGAGGTGATTGTCATAAATAACTATATATTTTATTGGAAACTTTTTTTTTAATGCATTATGCAATAATTAATTGATGAAAACTGGTTAATGTAATCCGGAATTTTACGTTGATTTAGAGTATTGACAAAATTTTTATCGTAAATTAGAGCTATCTAATTCAAAGCTCAAATGACTTCCGAGATGAGTGATACATTGTTGGCTTTCTTAGGTGAAATTGCTTCATATCAATTGTGCTATAAGTTTCCATTTAGATGTAGAACCAATACGTAAACTTATTTTAAAGTTTAATCTCCTGCTGATATTAAAAAAAAAAAAAATCCTTTTAGTGTAGTATTTTGTATACTACTACCATTTAAGGGTTGTTTGGTTTTTCTTCTGATAAATACTTAAAAGAGGTTTGTACTCTCTAATATTTACTATTGAAATCAAAAAATTTATACATAAAATATATATTATTTTATATGAAATTAAGATTTTGTAATGCAATACTTTATAAAATTATTATTTTTTATAATTTCAGGCAGGGCAAGGGCCTAAAAATCATTACCATTGGTCAATCTAAGGGATCCTTCACTGCCAATTTGGGAACTGTAGACCAAAATGTTGTAGAGTTATGTGCTGTTTATGAAGGTCTGCATATTTTGATAGACTATCGATATTCCCCGTTGATTATAGAGTTGGATTCTTCCTTGGTGGTGTGGCATTGATGGCTAACAGTCTGGCTTCCCATCCCCGGTCTCTTTTG
Organism: Dillenia suffruticosa; assembly: GCA_033439265.1. Classification (NCBI taxonomy): domain Eukaryota; kingdom Viridiplantae; phylum Streptophyta; class Magnoliopsida; order Dilleniales; family Dilleniaceae; genus Dillenia; species Dillenia suffruticosa. The sequence continues at coordinate 379,699 of JAVTVX010000031.1, forward strand.
CTGAGGGAGTGTGGATTGCTATTTGAAAGTTATTAGTTCATGATGTTCAGCATGTGCCTTAAGAGGGGAACCATATCGTTGATGCTATTGCTAAACTGGGTCATAGACTCCCTGCAGGGTTCAAAGGCTCCATTTACCCGCTAGTGAGGTGTATCGTCTCCAAAGAGGGATGCGAGAGATATAACCTCATTTTCAGGGCAAGCTGTGTTATTCTCTCCATGTTACCAAAAAACAAAAATATATCTTATTTCCTAAAATGGTGGGAGTATGTAACAACTAGCTGGAATCTGCCAGTCGCCCTTCAACCACCATTGACAGTCGATGGTAATTAATATGGAGATAAAGGAGAATTTCCTTGTTCCACCAAATATTTTGCAAATTGTTAACTTATGCTTCATTGCTATATAATGGATATCAAATTGTAAGACTTGCTAATCGTAGATATTTCACAAAGAATGCTACATAGATAATCCAACCATTATGTTGCAACCCTGAAAATTTCGTAAATCCATGTACAGGCTACAAACTAGCTATGGTCTTCTTCAATTTTCACCATACAAAAATACATATACAGTCTATCACTAAAACTTACCATACAACCAAAACCAATGCTAGGAAAACAACACAAAGAATGTTGAGCGTGGGACGGTATCCTAACATAGAGGACTCAGAAACCAATGTTTTCTGAAGATCTCGGATGCTCCAAGGAAAGCAAATATCTCCATCACCATTGTAACATTTTGTTACCAAAATTTTATTTGCAGCTTCTGTCAAATGTAACTTATCCCAAAATAGTGTTTTCAACCTATCCTGGCATGGCACGCCCTTAAGTACACAAAAACCCCCAGGACTTTGTACAGGACAACATGAATTTGTAACATCTGAGAACCCTGAAAAGAGAGGGAAAAAAAAAATCAATCATCCTTTTGTATTCTTTGCTGGAAGCTTGCATGAAAAATCATTAGGTGAAACTATCTTCCATGATCACTTTCCATTTTAGTGAATAGTAATTTTATCTAAAAACAATGAAGATATTTGCTGCAGTGCTAATATAAGTGGGCCAATGAATAATTAATTTCTCATAAAGAAAAACAGATTGAAGCTTTACCATATTTTCTGGTATTTATGATTTCATGGACAAGCTTGTAGGTGTTGGCAATAGTGAAAGTGGAACCACTTAGCTGGCAATTGAGGTAATCCATTTTATCAGTGAGCTTGCCATTGTAAAGGCTCACAAGCCGATTGATGTCTTCATTGCACTTCGCTTTCGAGTCTGAAGTTGTTGTCAACCAAATTGGATAGCATCCCAGGGGCCCTATATTAAATACTAGAAACCTTCTCGCTCCCAACTCATACAAACGCTGCAACCACATATACATATATTGAACTGGTAAAAAATTAGCTATTCAATGTTTGTATAATACATACATGTTAAAAGCACACAAACATGGTAGACTAAATAGCGTTCATTCACTAAGAGATAGAGGAGTAAGTTTACTGTATCAATAAAGAGATGCCAGGTATAGAGAGGGGGGGGGGGAAGATACCACTCAAAAACCTCCTGATACACCCAAAATTAGAATGTGTCAAAATAAAAAATTCATCTGCCCTCAAGTCACCCCAGAATATACTTCTTAGTTTCAGATTCATGAGGAGATGGAGGAGAGAGTTCACTTATGTCAATAAAGATATACAAATCATAGATAAAAAAAAAAAAGATATGCCACTCAATAGAGGAGTAAGTTCACTTATGCCAATAAGGAAATACAAGGTATAACCCGGGGGGGGGGGATATGCCACTCAAAAGCCTCCTGCTACACCAAAACTACAGAGGGTAAAAAACTACAACTCCACGGTCCCCATGGGGCCCCAAGATATTCTTCTTATTTTTAGAGCATCCATATGAATTTAAAACACAATTTAAGGCTTTCAATAATAAGCCACCCACCCAACTTTGGCTTCAGTCCAAAATAATTACTAATAAATGAGAGTATATACCTGGAGCTGGACTGTAAGATTGCCCATCAAGTGATCAAGGTATAGATCAAACTTGGTTTCATTATGGTCGGCTCGGGGAACAAGGTGCATCAAATCATTGTTGCCTATAGACACAGCAAACAGAGCTAGGGATAAATACCGGGTTCTGTTTTCCACTGTTATCTCAATGTGTCTGTACACAGTCTCTTCGAACAAATCCACTTGTCTCGCTATCTCCATGCTCAACCCCTGCATGTTCATTTGACACCAGGCTCACATCTTTCATACTCTATCCCAAGCAACTTTCGCAATTGGAAAAAAAAATCTCAATGATTACTTCCTCCATTCCACTTCAAGTTTTCTTTACGAGAATTGACTAAATTATCCTTTTATCATTATAATATATATATTCTTATTTGCAAAATGATTTATGAAGAAAATGAATACTCCATGTAAATAGACGAGCACCAAGATTTTCTTACTGTTGTGGGTTCGCGAGGAGGCCGGATGGTAGCGGAGCCATAGGCATAATTGAAACCTGACTCTGATCCATTCATTTTTGTTGCATCATCAGCTTCCAAGTATGGAATCCCAGGCTTAAAACCAAGAAGATTATCTGCCATATCATTTAATTTTCTTTAAAAAATTCCATACAAGAAAAGAAGAAAATTGTTGAGGGTACTTTTTATCTTACCCAAGAAATCTGAAATTGATAGGCCATTTGAAAATCTTGCATGATAGAGATGGTAAGGAAGATCAATGCCGTATGGCATGTGAGTTTTGCCGGAAGAGGGGGATTGAGCAGCCATGTTGGAGTCGCCAAAGGTGTACAAAGCTGTGAAGGGCTGAGCTTCAAACATGTCTACCAAGAAGCCAAGCTGAATTAGGAGAAGAAATGAGAGGAGATTGAATATGGATGCAGAGGTGTTTCCCATTTGTGTTCGGAAGAAGTTTTGGAGTCGGCTCTAAAATAGTCTCTTGTCCGTCTCACCATCTCTTTTTCTCTGTTTTGAGTTTGCAATCACCATTGACGTTAAGATTGTTGCCACCCAACTTCGGCCAACCCTAATGGGTTTGCCATGCTTTCTGATCGTGCTGTAATTAGAAAATCTCTCTCTCTCTCTCCCCCAAATAAATTTCAATTTTCTATTTTTAAACATGTATATTTATCCCCTATTGTGTTTATTTGCTAAAAAAATCTCCATTTTGAAATTATTTTCGGAAATAAATCTAACAAAAAATCTTTGTTTTTTCAGGATTACCATTTTCTATTTTGTCCAAAAATATTTTCTTTTTGACCATTTTGAGAATTTTCGATGGAGACCCTTTTTTTTTTTTGGTCATAATCAACTTTAAAATATTGGTAAAAATATTTATTTTTTTAAAAGTCTTTTCTTTTTGAAAATTATTCTTTTATTATGAAAATATTTTAAGAAAACCTAAATAAAAAAATATCAATGAGGGTTAAAATTCAATTTATGCATAAATTTCCATTTACATACAAATTTCGTATCACGGGAAAATAGTAAACGATATCTAAAATTTAGATTATTTGTTATCATCATTAAAGAATTATTAATTTGTAATTAAAAAATAATATTAATATGGAATTTAGTAAAATTAGTTATGTTTTTCAAAAAATTAATATATAAATTAAAATCATTATAATCATATTTAAAAATAATTTAAAACTGTTAAGTTTTTACCTACACCAGATAAAGTACACCCGAGGTATAAATTATATATTTATTTAATAATAATTTTTATTTTTATATTTAATAATTATATATTTGATTATTTTAAAATTTTATTATAAAATATGATTATTTTATTATTTTTAAAAAATAATTAAAAATTTTTTATATTTATATATTTATCTATATTTTTATATAATACCATTTTTTTTATCATTTTTCATTGGAATTTGGTAGAAAAATTAATTATGAAAAGGAACAATAATAAAAATAAAATGAACAACGAAAAAAGAATTATTGCAACAATTTCCGGTTGGATGGACAAATAATTGCGGAATGTTTGAGAGACAGAAAGATCGATAGAGAGGAGGGAGGGAGAGAGAATTCTTTGTCCGCTCTGCCTTCGTCGTCCCGCCCTCTTCTTCGGTTTCTTTCTGCTGCTGCTGCTGCTCTCTCTCTCTCTCTCTCTCTCTCTCTCTCTCTCTCTACTAACAATGAAGCTCGTCAGGTCAGTTTCAGTGGTATTCGCTTTTTCTCTCTTCGTACATTTTGTTTTTTTTCCTTTTATTTGACAAATATTATTAGGGTTTTGTTCCAAAATCTCAGGTTTTTGATGAAGCTGAACAACGAGACTGTCTCCATTGAACTCAAAAACGGCACTGTCGTTCACGGCACCATCACAGGTCTCTCTCTTTCTCTCTCTCTGTACGATTATTGTTGCCCTATGGGTTTTCCATACAGCCTTAGGTAGTCGTTATGGTTCTATCTTCAATTATATCTCATCAATGTGTTTGTCAGTGATCAATTTAATTAAGAAAGAAGAAGTATAAAGGATTTTGGACGATGAAGGGGTAACCCTCTTCTGCGCTTTGAAAAACTACTGAGTGAAGAGAAGGGAAGGTTTAAGCTAAGATTTTGCAAACAAATTACCCTGCTAATGTCTAATCTTTAACTATATTTTGATAAGCATGGAGGGATAATTTTTTAGGGTTGTGACTGACTTTTGGCTTGGGTGGATTTGGCTTCTTTTGTAGATACTTTGCTTCTCTGTTTACTTGTACCGGGTGCAACCCCTTGGTGCGTGTTTTCTGGAAATCATAGGTGCAAAATTTTTTATTAATAGAAAAGATTTAACTAAAGTTTGCATTGTGTCAATCACATAAATGTACAAAGAAATCAAGTTCGCTTTTAGCAATTTAAACTCATAGAAGATTAGGGTTGCAGTTCCCCTTGGTAAAATGAGCACTATATTTGTACATAGAACACATATAGCATGGCCAAACACATATTTGTATCTGAGGCTGGTATGTAGAGCTTTCATTTTGAAGTTAGATGCTTGATATACTAGTGAAGTTTTAGGTTTTCTTTTCCCTTTTTTCTTGGTTCTCCTTTTAGGGGGTTGTGATGTGAAAGATGTTGCTAAGTTTTTGTTTGATGTATGTGGAACGATGGAAGATAAGAAAGTCCACATTTTATTCAATAGTGCTCAACATGCTTGTGCATATGATATTTTCTAGAAACCTGTTAATTATTGATCTTCTTGTCTTGTTGGCCTTTTTTGTATCCACATGTTGGATTTTGAGGGTTTAAAATTTTCTTGTATGTTAGTTGTATATGTGATACAGCACGTTGGCAACAACCTCTTAAAGTTTACAAGAGACGTGCAAGATCAAAAGTACAAATTTTGGTTTGGTATATGGATGATAGCAAAGGATTTAATTGAGTTTTATTTTAAATATATTAGATCATATCTCTGGTGGTAGATAAGATTTATTTTGAATTTATTTTAGATTTATTTTGATTAGAATTGTTATCTTTAGATAGAGTCATATATTTATATAAATTGGCTTTCCTCACAGGAGAAGAGTCATATTTGAGTAGGGTTTCTTAGGAGAAGAGTCATATTTGAGTTGGGTTTCTTAAACTTTATTTTTCCTATAAATAGGCACTTATGTAGCCTTTCAAAGGAGGATTTTTTTCTGATTAATAAATATTCTTCCAGATTGTGAGATGCGGTCTTCTCTTAGGTGTGAAGCCTAAGAATTTTAGGTTGCGATCTAGGCTTACTTTCCTAATTTTCCACTTTCATCGCTATTGTTTCACCCACTACGTTGTCCTGCGTCAGTTGGTATCAGAGCTGAAACCTTCATTAATTTTAAGATTGTTTTCTCATACACAACCATGGTGACGAATGCTGAATTGAGTTCAAGAGTTGAACGCCTAGAAGGCAATATGCAAGAAGTGAGAGAGCAATTAAAAACTTTAACTACAGCAATTGAAACACTGCTGAAAGGGCCAGCACCTCCCACAGATGAAGGGACATCTGCAGCTCCAACTATGGCAACACAAAACCTTCTAGTGGTACAGCCACATCCCCACAGAAGATCAGAACGTGACATGGCCGGAGACATCACACAGAAAATCAAGATTGAAGTCCCAAATTTCGAAGGCAAAATCGATGCTGTCATATTTTGTGATTGGTTTAGTTCTCTTGAAGAATTTTTTGACCGGTATGATATGGAGGACTCTCAACGAATTCGATTTACTAAGATGAAGATGGTTGGACGGGCAAAGTTGTGGTGGAGTACAGTGGAGAGCAGCCTCCAACGACTAGGCCAACAACCTCTTAGAACTTGGCAAGAGATGAAAGCTAAGTTACAAGAGAAATATTTACCTTACAACTATTTTGAATGGATGCGTGAAAGGGTTTTTACATTAAAGCAAGGCAGCATAAGTGTGACCGAATACATGCAGCAATTTGAGGAACTCAAGATGCGGAGTCAAATGGAGGAAAGTGCAGAGCAAACAACAGCTCGATTTAAGGCAGGATTGCGAACAGATATTAAGCGAGAACTGGCTAAACAACCCATCTATGGTCTAGAGCATGCCTTCCAAACTACACTTGATGTCGAAGAATATTTAAACCATCTAAGTACTAAAAGAATTGGGGTTCAACGTGGAGAATTTGGAGCAAAGAGACAATTCCCACAAGATTGACAAGTCACAACAAGACCTAATGGAGCCAATCCCAATAACAAAACGAATCAGGTAGGAGGAAAAGCCAATAAGGGTGTTACATGCTTCAAGTGTGGGGAGCAATGCCACATGGGTTTTCAATGCCCACAAAAGAATAATTTACATATGGGTGCAGAGGGAACAGCAAAACAGGCAGCTGAGGACGATGAAGCAGACAACTCTTTTGACTATGGAGAATATCAGGATGATGATCATGTAGATGATGATGAAGTGGACATATCACTAATGACAATGGTACGATGAATCCTAGCAGCTCCAAAGGCAAAGGAAGAAGACTGGAAGCGTACATCTATTTTTCAAACATTAGTGTGCTGTGGGAAACATGCTAAGAAGCTCATCATCGATGGGGGTAGCTGCATGAATGTGGTGTCTTCCACTGTTGAACGTCTCAAGTTACCAACTAACACACACCCTCAGCCATATAAGGTTGCATGGATTGAAAACACAACTATCCCAGTGAGCAAACAGTGCCTCATCTCCTTCAGGTGTGGAGCTTATAGTGATTCCATCCTATGTGATGTCATCCCTATGCAAGTGACACACATTCTTTTGGGTCGCCCATGGTTTTATGACCGGAGTGTCAATCATAATGGCAGAGAGAATACTTACACATTCTCTTATGAGAATAAGCTCATTGTACTATAACCTATGAGCACTTTTGAGATAAGGAATTATGGGGGAAAACCGCCATCAGAATCTGAGAGCAATGTTGGAGGCAACAAAAGACATCTCTATGTCCTAACAAAGGAGTTTGATATGGAAAGTCAAGAATCAAAGGTGGTATTTGCTGTTATCACAAGAGAAGTCAGAAGTGCTGAAGATGTTCCTAGCAGCAGTATTCCTCCAGAAGCAGCAAAACTACTGGCTGAATTTGCTGATGTGGCACCTGAAGAATTGCCTAACGAGCTTCCGCCTATGCGCAACATCCAACATGCTATTGATTTGATACCGGGAGCCCAATTACCAAATCTACCTGCCTATAGGATGAATCCAAGTGGGCATGAAGAGTTGAAGAGGCAAGTTGAAGAGCTGTTATCAAAGAGCTTTATTCGAGAGAGCTTAAGTCCATGTGCAGTCCCAACATTACTCACGCCAAAGAAAGATGGAAGCTAGCGTATGTGTGTTGATAGTCGAGCTATTAACAAGATTATCATCAAGTATAGGTTTCATATACCTAGATTGGATGATATGCTGGATGTGATGAGTGGTTTCACTGTTTTCTCAAAATTAGATTTGAAGAGTGGATATCACCAAATCAGAATTAGACTAGGAGATGAATGGAAAACTGCTTTTAAAACCAGGGATGGTCTTTATGAGTGGTTGGTCATGCCTTTTGGACTTTCTAATGCTCCCAGCACATTTATGAGGTTCATGACCCAAATATTCCAACCATTCATCGGATGATTTCTTGTTGTCTATTTTGATGACGTTCTAATATATAGCAAAGACAAAGAGCAACATATTTTTCACTTGCAGCAGATATTTAGAGTTTTTCGCCAAGAGAAGTGGTGTGCCGTCAAACAACCAAAAATAAAATACCTACTTCAAACAATACGAATATAGCGCGAGTAGGGTCGTATCCACAGAGAACGGTGGATCTATTTCTTTTAATAAAAATGAAAATAAAATATGGGGTGTTTTGATGAAATAATCTAAAATAACTAAGCAAACAAATCACTGCAAATCAATTCAGGTAAAACCTAGCCAAAGGAGTTATTTCCGCCTTGATGTGTTTGATTGATCATCGATACAAAAATTACTCGATATTATGCGAATAAATTGGTTATAGTCACTAAATACCACGAAACGACCAATCTCTCCGTACTTTTTCAGTAATCAAGATACCATCGTTAATTACTTCTCTAATCGAAAGACAACCCAAGAGACCTTCGTTGGATTTAATGTTCCGACAGCATTACGATCTAGAGAGACCCAATTCTAATCAGTAAATTCCAACCTGGATTTATTTAAATTAAATTACCTAATCTCTTGACATAAATCCTACCGCTTGCGAGGTCATAATATTATGTCAATTACCACTCCATTAAAAACACACAAACCTTGCTATTTTTAAATGGTAGTAGACTATTCTAAGGTTATTAAATATAGGCCTCTATTTAACAATTCCAAAACAATCATAAACACTAAACATAGAGATTAAATAAATACCCACAAATATCAAGCAAATAAAATTATTTAGATCTCACAATCATCATTCATCAAGGTTTCAATAATTCTTTGATTAGAAAAGAAATTAAAACAAAATCATCTAAAAAGAAAAACTCACAAATTAAATTAAAAATGAAAAGAAGATGTTGGGCTACATGGACAATGGCTGCCGGCTGCTACTGTAGACGTGAATAGTGCTGCCCCCAAGGGGGCTGCCCGGCTGCCTCCTTCAAAAAGTTCTCTTCAATAATATGGAACACTCCTATATATATAAGAGTAGAAAACCCTAAAATTCCTTCCTTATTCAAATTGGTTTTTAAGAATGAATAAAACTCTCTAAAAGATAATATTCTAAAAATTTAAAATAAAACAAAAGTTCCTAAAAACATGAAATTTACATTTTCAAAAATTTCTTTTCCTAAATATTAGGAATGGAATAAAAATCTTCAATATCTCCAATTCCATCCCAATTTCCTCTTGAATGTGTAACTGGAAAAAGAAATTTTTACTGCAGTAAATCTTCAAAACCTCTTGTTTGTCTCTTGAAATCCACATGCCCACGTGCTAATGAAAGAGTATTGCTGTCCAATTTTTCATACTTTACAAAATTACTCCAATTTAGCTTATTTTTCTTCATTTTTCATAATAAGTCTCCTCCTAAATCAAATGTTACAAAACATAAATATTAGTATAATATTTATTCAAAAATAATACAAAATCAATCACAAATATTACACTTATTTAACCTCTATCAAGAAGCTCTATATTAATTTGAAGAAGTGTTCATTTTTGAAGACCAACGTGGTTTTCATGGGTTATATTATTTCCTCAAAGGGAGTTGAGGTGGATCCTAGCAAGATTGAGGCAATTAAAACATGGCCAGCCCCTACAACTCTGCATGAAGTTAGGAGCTTTCATGGTCTGGCCACATTTTACAGGCGTTTCATTCGAAATTTCAGCACTATTATGGCTCCTATCACAGATTGTATGAAGCAAGGAGGATTTTCATGGACCAAGGCTGCATCCAAGGCCTTTGAAGAAGTCAAGAAAAGGATGACTGAAGCGCCAATTTTGAGATTGCTAGATTTTGACAAAGTGTTTGAAGTTGCCTGTGATGCTTCACACGTTGGTATTGGAGGAGTATTAAGTCAAGAGGGACATCCAATTGCCTATTTTAGCGAGAAACTAAATGAGGCAAAACAAAAGTATTCTAATTATGATCGGGAGTTCTATACAGTAGTCCAAGCCCTAAGATATTGGTGCTATTACTTGCTCCCAAAAGAGTTTGTCTTATACTCTGCCAATCGCCCTTCACTTAGTCGGAAACAGCAAATCCTTACTTCCATGGCTGTTCAAGTGATTAGTTTTGAATCACTTAAGAGAGATTATTCATCTTGCAAGGATTTTAGCATCATATATGCTGAATTACTTACTGGACAGCGAGCTAATTATCCTAATTTTTCTATATCAAATGGATATCTATTCAATGGAACACGATTATGTCCACCTAACACATCTTTGCGAGAAAAAGTTATTCGAGAACTTCATTTTGGAGGAGTAGCAAGGCACATTGGGTGAGATAAGATTGTGGCTCTTGTAGAAGATCGATTCTATTGGCCAAGTTTGAAGCGCGGTATTGCCAGAATTGTGGCCAAATGTCGGATATGCCAAATTTCAAAGGGAAGGAGGAAAAATACAGGTCTTTATACCCCTTTACCTATTCCACATGAACCATGGCAAGACTTAAGCATGGATTTTGTGCTAGGATTGCGCAAAACTATTAGGGGTTTTGATTCAATCTTTGTGGTAGTTGACCGCTATTCTAAGATGGCTCATTTCATTCCATGTTCAAAAACTTCGGATGCCCTTCATATAGCAAAACTTTTCTTTAGAGAAGTTGTGAGGCTTCATGGGATACCAGTTACAATTGTTTGCTGAGTTCAAGGAAGGAGACATGGGCATGATTCGCCAAAGATCTGAGAGGTTTCCTAAGGGGCGATATAAGAAACTTCACTCAAGGAGTGCAGGTCCTTATAAAATCCTTAAGAGGATCAGTTCAAATGCGTATGTCCTTGACTTGCCAGATGATATAGGTATAAGCAATATCTTCAACATTGAAGATTTGACCTTATACCATGGTGATGATTCACTTACAAATGACACTGTTGTTTCTAAGCTTCCATTGGGGCCACAATTGAAGCAGGAAGTTGAAGAAATTGTAGACTTCCAAGAAAATTATACTACAGATGGCATTTAACAGAAATTTCTAGTTAGGTGGAAGGGACATCCGCTTTCTGATTGCACTTGGGTTACAGAAATGGAGTTGCAGGAGATTAATCCGACTCTTTATGATAGCTTGCATGCTTTTAACTCACCAGAGTCGAGTTCTTTCAAGCCGGGGAGAGATGATACAGCACGTTAGCAACAACCTCTTAAAGTTTACAAGAGACGTGCAAGATCAAAAGCACAAACTTTGGTTTGGGATATGGATGATAGTAAAGGATTTAATTGAAATTTATTTTAAATATATTAGATCATATCTTTGGTGGTAGATAAGATTTATTTTGGATTTATTTTGATTAGAATTGTTATCTTTACATAGAGTCCTATGTTTATATAAATTGACTTTACTCACATGAGAAGAGTCATATTTGAGTAGGGTTTCTTAGGAGAAGAGTCATATTTGAGTAGGGTTTCTTAAGCCTTATTTTTCCTATAAATAGGCACTTATGTAGCCTTTCAAAGGAGGATTTTTTTTTCTGATTAATAAACATTCTTCCAGATTATGAGATGCAGTCTTCTCTTAGGTGTGAAGCATAAGAACCCTAGGTTGCGATCTAGGCCTACTTTCCTAATTTTCCACTTTCATCGCTATTGTTTCACCCACTACGCTGTCCTGTGTCAATATGGCAAATAGGTTGTGTATTTGTTGTGGAATTGTCCTCTGAAGCTCTAAAACTTCACTATGATTTTCAACATGTGAAATCTGGATATTATTTCCCCTTGTGAATTAGCTGGTAATCCTATTCAGATGGAGCTAGAAGTTCTAATAAGTGTTAGAATAACAATCCAAAAATTCTCTTTAGGTTGTACTTTGTTGTTGTTTCTGAATCTACCATCTTGGTGTATGCCTAGACATTTGACCTTTTAATTCAACTAAATAAGCATTTTTTTGTTCATAAAACTAATGAAGGGTGATGATTATGATAATTTTCTTATTAGTGCTTGTTTTGTATATTGGAAGTATCTGGATGTTTTCTCATCACCGAGAGTATGGAGTTTAGTTTGTTTTGAACATTGTATGATACTATGAATTGCTATATTTTTCTTTGCTGGAGCTGATCTTTGACCTCTATTCAATATTTTTGTTCTTGCCAAAATTTTAAGATGTCCTGTGGCTCTTTGTGATGCTGTGGAGCACATGAGACATTTCGATCACAAAAATACATTATCTTGACCTTTTTTAATTCAACTAAATAAGCATTTTTTGTTCATAAAACTAATGAGTGGTGATGATTGTGATAAGTTTCTTATTAGTGCTTGTTTTGTATATTGGAAGAATCTGGATGTTTTCTCATCACTGTGACTATATTCTTTAGTTGGTTTTGAACAAACGGTATGATACATGGCATCTCTATATTGGTATTCTATCAACTTGTCATATTTTTTTGCTATGAATTGCTATATTATTCTTTGCTGAAGCTGATCTTTGACCTCTATTCAATATTTTTGTTGCCGAAATTTTAAGATGTCCTGTGGCTCTTTGTGATGCTAACTGTGGAGCACGAGACATTTCGATCACAAAAATACGGCATCTTGGATGTACAGAACTAAAATATCATAAAAAACTGAGCATTTATTTAGACAACAAACACATTTTGGGAGCGTTTAGTAACAGTTTTACAGTATAATGGTTCAAGTATACCAAACAATGGAGTGAATTATCCATAGAGCTTAGTCTAAACAGCCCAATCTTTATTGACATGGGTAAAGTAAGATAGCTATGGATATGTTTAAATTAATAATTAGATAGAGAAAAAATATGATATGAGCCCTGTACAAGATCTGGTCATTAGATACTCTGTATAGAATTTCTCTCTTCTCTTGCTTTGCTAGTGTTTTCTCTCTCTTAGGCCCTAGGTTTGACAGCTGGCTAACAAGTTTCCTACCACACTTTTTTTATGAGAATTAGACTTGGCTTTTTCTTGATCACACCTTGTTTAAATAGAGGAAATTAGGGTTTACAATAAAATAGAATTTTTACTAAAAACAAATCCCTAAAATCATTCCTAATACGAAGGATTCCCAAAACTAAAGTAACTACTAATTTTAAAATGATTGCTATTAGCTAAAATAAGAAATCCACTATTTTTCCTAGAATCCTTCCTTCTTATTAATTGTTAAATATTTTCCTAAAATAATTCTTTCCGGTGCATATCATTACTCCCTTTCTGGACAAGAGTTTGTCCTCAAGCTCAAATTCAAGTTGGGCCTTCTCAAGTCTTCAAGAACTCCCAAGGAGCGTCCACCCTTATCCTCTTATTTGGACTTTATCATACCTTGCTTAGCCTTTTCAAGTTCCTGACAGAGAGGTGCCCACTGTCCCAGAAATTCTTGGTCAACAGCTCTACCTGCTATAGCCTCTCATTCTGCAGCCACTTTCCATCTTGTAATTTCTCTTTAGTAGCGGCAATGACCAACATAAGTCCTTCAACACTTGCACCTGCCAGTCTCTCCTTTTCTTCAAGTTCCTCTATACACAGTTTCCTTTAGACGAGATCCCTAGCCCAAGCCTCCACTTGCTCTTTAAATGAAGTTGACTCTATCTTGAGAATGGTTGTTCTTCCTCTGCCCATCTGGCAATTGAAAACAAAAGCATCTGTAATAGGCACACTTATGACATTTCCATGCTCATCTACTTCCCTTCCAAGAGCATCCAGTCTAAGAGGGGCTTTGAATGGTTTCCGTTGGATTGCTAGGTCAGTTGTTAACTGACCCCGAAACATGTTTAAAAGAGGCACAGTTCAGGATCTTGGTGAAATCCCATCTTGGCAGCTAGCTTATGTGCGCGTTTTACAGCTTCAATGTTTGGAATATTTGTAAGACCAGCCTCCAGCTATGCCACCCATAGACGGCTTCACAGAAGCTGCATAGCAGCAATAAGCATTGTGGTTGCACTTGGTTCTGCCTACATAGAAGCAGTAATAGTAAGAGCTGATGAAATATGCAGAGGTAATTTGCGGGTACCCAAGGTGGTTTTTGTTACATCCTTTGGTCCTACAGATGGTTTGCTATCTGAACTTGTCCTAGCACCCTTATTCAACAAAGGAATTTTCTTCAGCTTCTCTGCCAATTCCTTCTGCATTTGTAAAGCTTTTTAGCCTTTGCTAAAGTATCAAGAGATAGGCTTTCACTTTTGCAAGTAGCTGAAGTAGACCCATCTGTGCTAGATTTTCCAGTAATCTCATGAGATCTGATAATACTAACTCCATTATTTTTTTTTTTTTGGTGGTAGTAATGGAAGATACCATAGAAGCGGAAGGATGACCAATAGCCAGAGAGGTCTGAGGCATACTATCTGATGCCATATTGAGTGGTTTTGCTGCGCCCTTAAAGTCAGGGTATTTTCTAGGGATGGCAGTCCCTCCTTCCAGTAGACTACTCCTTTCCTCCCTGTGGTCTGCAAGGGTGTGGCTTCTGCTCCTTACCTTTTGGACCTTGCTGCACCCTGTTGCTCTCGCAAAAGCCCTTCCATCTGAGAGATCAGTGTTGTCTGCTGTTGCTGCAGCAACTTCTCATTGGACTGCTGGAGTTCCTCCACCGTAGCCAGTGGCTGCTCCATTTGCTGCACAAATTCCCTTATATGTCTCTTCATCCGGCTAAACCATTTTGCAGAGTTTTCATAATGGCCAGCTCTAATACCAAATTGATATGTTCCCTAGTACAGGATATAGTCGCTGGATATTCTGCAGAGAATTCCTTTCTTCCCTTGCCAGAGTTTTCCATCTCTTAGACCCTAGATGTGATGGTTTAGAACTTGTTCCCTAATAAGTTTCCTATTACACCTTTTTTTTTTTAAAATGAGAATTAGACTTGGCTCTTTATTGATTACACTATCTTTAAATAGAGGAAACTGTGGTTTATAATAAAATAGAATTTTTACTAAAAACAAATCTTTAAAATCATTCCTAGTATGAATGATTCCGAAAACCAAGGTAACTACTAATTTTAAAAAGATTGTTATCAACTAAACTAAGAAAATTACTATTTTTCCTAGAATCCTTCCTTCTAATTATCCTAAATGTTTTCCTAGAATAATTTTTCCAATGATATGCACTGTGCATATCAAAATAATACTGGACCGCTGCTTGCTGTTACCTATGTTTTGTCTAAGTTGGGAAAAGTAATTGATATGGCTAGTGACCAGATTTAAGGCCACTACCGGGGAGAGGGGCTTGCCACCTGAATGTATTATCAAAACCTAAGGAAATGTAATGGCATAAGCATGCTTGAATTTGCGGAATCTAGCAACTCAAAATTTGGTCCAGTGGACATTTTATGCATGTTGTTGTCTTCTCTTATTTAGACATAGAATCTTGATTCATTTTGATGCTTTAGGAAACTTGTAAGTAAAGGAATATTCAAATGTTCAGTACAGTGCTTTACTATCTCTATTTTACTTTTTAACTATGTTTGAAGGATGGGTGCAATCAGAGCTTCTTAAGCATCCAATGATATACCTATTATCTTATCTTGAGGGATGTTTGAGAGGTGGTATAAAGGTAGATAATATTTTTGGAGGACTTTCCAAGGGTTTTCTGGACAAGGGGGGATGCTGCTTAGGGTAGAATCTTAAGACAGTCTTTGGAGAAAAAGATGATTTCTGTGAGCAGATATTCTTACTGTGGAAGAAAGCTTGAGACGGTTGACCATTTGTTATTTCACTTTGTTGGATGCATTGCTTTTCTCCATGCATCATCAAGGTGGGTTTCCTGAAAATGCAGAGTGTTGAGCATGTGTGGTTTAGCGTTGAAGCCTGCCTCAACAGTTCAAGGAATAGTATGAATACAGAATATGAAACGAACTCTGTTAAACCCCCTAACCCCAAAACGTCAATTTATAATAATTAAAATTACCAGGCAAGATCCAAAGGGATGCGATATACTTTACTTGCATTAAAATCAAGTCAAGATTGAGTTTGAACTGGCTCCCACACTCGTGCAAGATCTCTCCTTCAAAATAGGGCTTCATAAAACTGTCTACCAAGCTGAATGCAAAATAATGTGTGAATATTGAGATGTGGACAGGAGGTGTATTTGTTGTATAGCAAAACAGATGCTTGTCAGTTTGATCTCTCCAGCAAATTTTCACTAGTTTGGCAGGAAAGAGATTTGAAAAATCATTGACAGTGTTGAAAGATTTGGATTTGTGGCACAAAGCTCTCCGTTTTTGGTTTTCATTGCTCCATTTTGTGCTTGATGAGGGTTTAGCCTTTTTTAGAAGGTTGCCTGCTTATCATTTAGTGGATCTGTCTCCGAAGTGCTTCTTTCTATGCCTTCTTATAGCCCCCCCAACAAAAAAAAAAAAAAAGAAATAAAATACAAAAGACAAGGGATCTTGCCTGTAAATTTAGATTTGTATTTTGTGTGTTTGTCCCTCTGAAAAGACATATGGGGTTTACTTTTTTCTCCTTTGTAAGAACAAGTTCCCCTGCAGGGCTAAAATTCAACCTTTGTAGCTGGCAGCAATGTTGGAGATTTTGAAAAACATCATTTAAGTAGTTCATCACAGATGTTAAGCCAATGGACAGCTCAGTAAGATGTGCTACACTGTTGCATCTGCTCTTTTATTTATTTATGTATGATTTGTGCCCCCGGGGGGGATAGCCAAGAAAGATTTCTCATGATTTATTAGTTTCCTTTTATTTCAATGAGGGATGGAAGCAACAGAATGCGAGTGGCCAATGAAAATAACCCTAAATGGGGTTTCCAGGTTATGGGACAAAGGGTGTCGATTTATGAGGAACCATTTGGTTTATTTTGGTTTTTTACTAATTGAATCTGGAGCTGAAACTAATAACTTTGGATATGCATTTATAAGACAATGAACTTGGCTAAGCTGAGACTTGCCAATTTCTATGATTCAGTTTGATATTCTGTATATTTTCATATCTCACTTAAAATGCTTTACATCGGTTTTTATACAATTTTAAGAACATAAAAGATAAGATCTAGTTTCTAATACTTGCCTAATAGATTTAGATCTAAATTTGTAATTAACTCTTCTAACAAACTTGTTAACAATCTACTAACAGAATAATTATTACATATGATTCTGCTGTAACAGAAACTAATTCATCTGACAGTCCTCAAGCCGATGAATATATGTCCATTCCAAGCTTGCATACGAGATCTTAGAACTTTTGGTTATTTAAACCTTTAGTGAACACATCTGGAATTTGTTCTTCAGAAGTAACAAATAATATCTCAATTTGTCTTGCTTCGAGTTTCTCCTTTATGAAGTGCTTGTCCACTTCTGTATGCTTGGTTCTGTCATTCTGGACACAATCATGTGCAATACTGATAGCAGACTTATCATCACACATAATCTTCATGCTTTGATCTATCCTCATTCCAAGATCCTCCGTAACAATTTTCAGTCGTAAGAGATCACAAATACCTAGAGTTATGGATCTAAATTCTGCTTCTGCACTTGATTGAGCCACCACATTCTCCTTGCTCCTCCAGGTTATTAAATTGTTTCCGATAAACATATTATAACGTGTCTTTGATCTCCAATCCACTTGAGAGCCTGCATAGTCAACATCAATACATATTTTTGGACTTAAACCTCGTTTGGCTTTGGACAAAATGTCTTTATCAGGTATTCCTTTTAGATAATGCAGGATTCTTTCCAGAAAAATTATATTACTAGTTCCAGGATCATGCATAAACTGACTTACACATATGCCACTCTGGTTAGTGTGATTAATCTTCTCACCGGTCTGATATTTTCTTTTTGTCTTTTTGTCTTTCACCGGTCTCTGATAGTATGAGACAAATTGGGATTAAGGCTTAGTTTGTTGTTGTTGTTTCTTTCTTCATCGGATCTTTCTTTAAATTTGTGATTCTGTTCAGTAGGATTATTTGTTGCCTTTTCTCTTGACAGTCATATTTCTTTTAGTAAATCTAGGATATATTTCCTTTTAAGATAGAAAAATGCCTTATTTTGAATAGGTTACTCGTATCCTGAGAAAATATTGAAGTTTTCCTAGATTCATCATTTCAAATTCCTTAGCCGAGCTGTCCTTTAAATGCTCCTACTTTCTAGAATCATTTCATGTCAAAATGATATCATCAACATATATAAAAGGAGAGCTGTAACATCACTGCCATCCGTTTATTTAATAGACACTGCGTGATCTCTTTTTATCTGTTTGTATCCATTTTTTTTTTCATTGCTGCTATTAACGTCTCAAACTAAGCCATTGGAGATTGTTTTAGACCATATAAAGCCTTTTTCAACCTATATATCTTTTCTTGATTTTCATTAAAACCAGGTGGCAACTCCGTGTATACTTCTTCTTTAAGATCTCCATGACGAAAAACATTCTTCACATCAAACGGTTGCAAGTTCCAGCCATAATGAGCTGCCAAAATCTGGACTGTATTAATCTTTGCTTAAGGTCTCCAAGTAATCAATCCCATACATTTGAGAATATCTTTTTACTACTAATTTGGCTTTATATCTTTCAAGAGAACCATCACCCTTCTATTTAAGTGTTAAAATGTGTTTGCAACATGCTTGATTCACACATTCAGGTCTAGACACAATCTTCCATGTCTTTTTTTCCTCCCCAAAAATATTTCATCTCTTCCTTGTGGCAAGCATCAAGTTCCTGTTCTTCATAGTTATTTCAATGGCTGGAGGAATCTCAATGGAATTAAGGGAAGATATGAAGGTTTTATGATTAGGGATAATTGGTCATAAGAGATAAAATATGCTAATGGGTGTTGAGTACAAGATCTCATGCCTTTTTCAATGCTATAGGAAGATTAAGGTCATTTGTTTGAGAACATACCCGGTCTTTATTTAGATCAGAATTCTAGACTTCTGACTGAAGTTGCTACTGGGAAAGATTCAATTTATATTCATTCTTTGATAAAATTGAGTTGGTGAACCAGCTTTTAGTTGTAATGACGGTCTTTTGGCTACCATACCTGTTTTTGGCAATGAAATATCAATACTGTGATCAGCAAGATCATTGCTTAGTTTCTCCATTTGATGACTAGTTTGGATAGAAGCAAAATAGGGTTCTATTCCAAAAGTGACATCCATTGTAACATAAAAATTCCCAATTCTGGGATCAAAACATTTGTAACCCTTTTATGTGCTAGAATAACCCACAAAAGACAATTTAGAGCTTTAGGATCAAGTTTTTTACTGTTTTGTTTATGAACACGAATAAAAGCAGTACATTCAAAGACAGGAGACTCAAGAGTAGCTGAGAGGTGAATGCTAGGAAAGTAGGTTTTAAGTGTTTACAAGGGTGTTTTGCCACCAATAATAGAAGGAAGTCTATTTATTACATAGGAAGATGTTAAAGTTGTTTCTCCCGATAAATAGTTTGGGACACTCATTTGGAATAGAAGAGATCTGGTCATTTCTAAAAGATGCGTATTTTTCTTTTAGCCATACGATTTTGCCGAGGGGTATTAACACATGAGAACTCATGTTTGATTATTTTTTCAAGAAAGAAAGACTTTAAAACAATATTGAAGTAGTTTCTAATATTTTTAGATCTGAATTGCTTAATATAGACCCCGAACTGATTTAGAATTGTATGCCGGCTGTAGCAACCATTGATTTGACTTTCAAAAGGAAAAGGCTAGTGGTTCAGATGCAATTATCAAAGAAAGTAGCCAGGTGGTTTGGGTGTAATTATCAATGAAAGTAATAAACCAATGACATCCATTGATGTTTGGAGCTTGAGAAGGACCTTGAACATCAGAATGAACTAAAGAAAAAGAAGTGGAATTAAACTAATCTTTTATTGGATATGCTGTTCTACAATGTTTAGCAAGCTCACAAGAATCACAGCATAGAATTTTAAGATCAATATGGTTGAACAAATAAGGAAATACATTTTTCATATGGGAAAAAAGTGGATGTCCAAGCATGTGGTGATGGAATTTTATTTGTGTATGGTTGTCTGCATTTGAAGTATTTATTGAACAAGTAAGATAACTCTTGGGATTGCAATTAACATCCTCAATTTTAACCAAAAAATAAGGCTCATCCTTCTCTTCAGCATCGAATCATTCTCCTTGAATCCTTGCTCTAAAAAGTACAATAAAATTATCAAAGATAGTAAAACAGTTTAATGATTCTGTTAGTTATGTATGGAGACTAGATTAATAGACAACTGAGGCACATGTAGAACATTCTTAATGTAGAAAGATGATGCGAAGAATAGATCACATTGGCCTATAGCTTTGATTGAGTTTCCATCAACTACGGAAATATTTTCGATTTTAGAAGGTGGTTGATATGTGGTAAAGGTTTTAATTTCTTTGGCCATTTGGTCTGAAGCACCAGAATCAATTATTCAAGAATCCTGTGAAATTATTGAAATATATTAAAAGTTTAAGAAATTAGACACTTGCCTGTGTGAGCAAGTGAACAAGCGTCGGATACATTTGTTGGCAAGGTCTCCATAAATGCCTTAAGCTTAGCAATTTCTTTCTCGCTGAATACCAGAATACTAATTTTAGTGTTTCTTTTTCCTTCTACCAACTGCTTGTTATCTTCTCCAGTAACAGAATTATTTGCTTCAGTGACTTGATCGTGCTGGTTTCTGATCTTGCTCAGCACTTGCTCTTTTCCATGTAATTTGAAGCAGTTTTCTCTAGTATGTCTTTGTTTCTTGCAGTATGTGCACCATATTGAATCTATTTTGGTGTCCCCCTCTGATTTTGTTGTCCACTCTTCTATTTTTCTCAGCTTTCAAGATTGAATGTATTTTGTCTAGACTCAATGACTTATCTCTTCTAAGAATTTTATGTGTCTTCTGTTCACATTCTACATTTAAACCAACCAAGAATTGAAATGCTCCATCTCTATGAACTCGCGAAGCTTCAGAGTGTCCTTGATGCAGTCTATATGTAAATCTTGATCTGATTCCATCTAGAGATTATTCAAGGCATTGTAATACTCTGAAATAAAAAGATAACCTTGCTTCAAATTCTGCACTTTTATCTTGAGCTCATAGATTACCGAAACATCTCTAATCTTGGTATAAGTCTTGCATGTTTGCTTCCTTACTCCTTTGGTAGTTTTGGGCTACATGAAGTTCTTGATCAATTCTGGTGCATTGAATGCTATAATCATAATATATGACTGCATCTTCTATAACCCATTCTTGGAAGTTTGGAATATCAAAATCACGCGGACATCCCTCTATATGATCCAGCTTTGCCTTGTGTTTCAGCAGTACTTAAATCGGTTGAGCCCATTGGAAATAATTTCCACCATCAAGTCTGTAGGCTACTCTACTTTTGGAAGATAACCATTGCTATTGCTATTCTGATTGCTTGAAGGACTTTGATCCATGGCTAATGATTTGATTGAAAGATGAAACAAAAAAGAATCTGATTGAAAATTTCACTTAAAATGCTTTGCAGAGAATTTAGGTTATGATTGCCCAGAGGATTTTAGAAAATTTTTTAGCTCTGATTCCATTATGAATTCTGTGTATTTTCATATCTCACTCGAAATGCTTTAGATCTGTTTGTATGCAAGCTTAAGAATCATAGAAGATAGGATTTGAAAGTTTCTAATAACAGCCTCACAGATTTAGATTTGTAACTAACTCTTCTAACAAACTACTAACAGATTAGTCGTTACCTATTATTCTGTTGTAACAGAAACTAATTCATCTGATAGAGTTGTTCAGGCAGTTTCTTAGTAACTTTTTCTACCCTAACTGATAACTTGAAAATTGTCTTGGAATTTGATACTTGCTTCCCTTGAGCCTCCCCTTCCAAAATCTTCTCTTCTTAATTGTTCTTATTTCCTGGAAAATTCTTGCTGCTCACTGATAGTCTTCTTTGGGGCTTATGTTTTATTGCATTTTTTCAGGTTTTTGGTCAGTATTGGTTCTATAATATGATATTGCATCTTCTTCTATCCCAAGTTCAGTAATTTATATTATGTTTCCTAGTATTGGTTTTCTGTCAACTAATCATATTTTCTTTCCTCAGAATTTCTATCCAATTTTCTCATCAGTGAGAGCATGGAGTTTTGGTTTTTTGTTTTGTTTTTTAATTGTATGATACATGGTATCTCTGTATTTGTTTTCTATCAACTTACCACATTTTCTTTGCTTAGATTTGCTATATTCTTCTGTGCTGGATCTCTTTTACCTCTATCTGTTGTTTTTGTTCTTGCCTAAACTTTAAGATATCCTGTGGCTTCTTTTTGTGATGCTAACTGTGGAGCACGACACATTGCAAACACAGAAGTACATCATCTTAGATTTATGCAACTAAAATATGGTAAAAATTTGGCATATGCTTTATTTAGACAACATATATATTTTGGGAGTATTACTAAATAATTGAGTAAATTATCCATTAAGCACAAAGTTAAGTGTGTGTGTGTGTGTGTGTGTGTGTGTGTGTGTGAGAGAGAGAGAGAGAGAGAGAGAGAGAGAGAGAGAGAGAGAGAGCGTGCTTTATCCCAAAGCTCAAGTGTATCAGTGGCGGTCTTCAACTAAGTGAATTAGCTGAGAACAAAGGAAAAGGAAAACAGAGTGTGCGTATAGTGAGAAACAACAGAAAAATCCCACAATGATCCTCCCAACTTCAGGAGACGATATTCTCATGGTTTTTTATTTTATTTTATTTTTAATTTTTGCTTTTGCTTTTGCTTTTGCTTTTATCTCTAATTGGTAATCAACATGTTTACTTCTTTTGATAAAATATTGTGCATTCCATTTGATCTATATTTTGTGTAGATTTGGAGGCAGGTTTGTGGATTATGGAGATTACAACTATTTGATCTTGAATATAGCAACCTCTCTCTCTCTCTCTCTCTCTAAGCTCAAGTTGGTTGCCTTTCAAATTTTGAGGCCTCCCTCTCCGCATTATACATAAATAAATAATCAGTTTTATCTTGTGTGGAATAACCAACCCCATGTTCATCATAGTTCTGCTCATTCTTGAATGTTGCTCAATTTACCCTATTGTGGTTCAAATGAATCCATCATGTATTTCTGATAATCCATTGTGGATTCTTTATTATGCAAGTAAGGGGGCATTTGGTTCACAGTTGGAAATCAAAATTGGATTCAGTATCAAAGATTTTGGGAATGGAATGAAGAAATTGATTTCAATATCAATTGTTTGGTCCAAATTCTAGGGTGGACATAATTATCATTGTTGATATTTGATTTATATGTATTTTGAAATTGGAATCATAGAATTGTCAATTTTGCCCTTGTAAAAAATGTTTTTATGATTTAAAATGATTTTTTATTAAACCCTATTAATCCTTTGGGATTGGCAAACCAAGGTTTAATTCCATGGTCATCTAAGTTTTCTGTCCGATCCTGTTGAGTTATGGGAGCTGATGCTTTTTCTTCACTTCGTTTTGGCTTCTTCCAAGAAGCAGAAACCTTTTCATCAATTTTTTTCTTCTTCAATTTGTACTAGCTTCTCCATCAGAAGCCGAAATCATCTCAACATCAACAATGTTGTTCTTCGGAGTTTAGTTTCCTTCACTGTGTTCTGAAGTTGTTCTTCTTTGATTTGCTTTGACTTCTAAAAGAAGTCTTCTGATTTCTAGGGTTTATGGGATTGGAGTAGGACGAAATCTCTTTCTTGCACGCCATTTTTTGACTCAAGCGAAAGAGAGAGTGAGAAGATAGCAAAACAGAAGCTGTTTTGAGATGTTGAAGACGTCCTCCATCTCTATTTTCTTCTTCGGCTGAATGGAAGGGCAAAGAAGTGGCTAGTGATTTTTCTTAGGTTTGAGATATGGGTTTCGGCCAAAACCCATCATTTTATTTGGGTTTCACAAACCCCTTATTTGGGAGGGTTTCATTTCCAAACCTTCATTCACATTCCATTAATCCAAACAACTCATATGGTTTCAGTCCAATTCTTGATTCCCATTCTCTTTAACCAAACACCACTTAATAGTATCAAGGATAACATATTTAGTGTGACCAAACACATTTTGTATCTGATATTGGTATCAGAGCTTTCATTTTAAAGTTACACGCTTGGTACACTTGTTAAGTTTGAGGGATTTTTTTTGGGGGGGGGGGGGGGGAAGAGAGGGTTAAATCAGAGATTTTGCAACTATTATTATTTTGATATATGTGGAATGATAGATGATAAAACTTTACCGTTCAACATGCTTGTGTATATAATATTTCCTAGAAACCTGTTCATTACTGATCTTATTGTCTTGCTTTCCTTTTTTGTTTCCACTCCTGAGATTTTTGGACTTAAATTTTTCTGCTATATTGGTAGTGTATTAGTTGTGGAACAATCCTATGAAGCTCCAAAACTTCACTATTGATGATTCTCAACATATGAAATATGGACTATATTTTTCCTTGGGAACTAACTGGTGAACCTATTCTCATGGAACTACTAGTACATAGAAGTTATTTCACATTCCAAAACATCTCATCAGGTTGTTTCCTTTTGTTTTTGAATCTATTATCTTAGTGTATTTCCTGGCCTTTCTAAATTCAACTAATTATGGGTCCCCCCCCCAATATAATTAATGACCGGTGATGATTACAATAAAATTTCTTATTAGTGCTTTTTTCTGTTTACTGGAAGTATATGGATGTTTGCTTATCGCTGAGCATCGAGTTTGGGTTGTTTTCACCAAATGGTATATGATTCATGGCTTTTCTGTAGGTGTGGATATAAGCATGAATACACATCTGAAGACTGTCAAGCTCACACTAAAGGGTAAAAATCCAGTGACTCTTGATCACCTGAGTGTTAGGGGAAACAACATTCGCTATTATATCCTTCCTGACAGCTTGAATCTTGAGACATTGCTGGTGGAGGAGACTCCTCGGGTGAAGCCTAAGAAGCCCACTGCTGGTGTGTTAAATCTGTCTTGTGCAATTCGATGTGTTTTTGGTGTTGCCTTGGCTCCGTTATGATTCTAGTATATAATTATGATGTTTATGTTGCAACTTCAGGGAAACCTTTGGGGCGTGGAAGGGGCCGTGGCCGTGGGCGTGGACGTGGTCGAGGGCGTTAATCATATAAATCTATTTTTTTTTGTACCATCAGTTCCTTGGTCACCCCCTTTGTTGTCTTGCCGGAGTTTTATCCAATTTAGATTTTGGATATTTGAAATTGTAGTATGGGAGAGGATACCATGGCACGGGTAATTAAAAGAATGGTGTTTTGATGCTAAATACAAGTTAATTTTGGACTATTGCTCACAGCAAGTATGTTTCTTTTGGGGACAGGACTAAGAGAGGGGTATGGACCCAAGTCAGTCCTTTGTTTTTGACCAAGGTTTTGGTACAAAACAAAAGTTTGCTTTGGGCAACGCCAAATAGCACTCTAATTTGGGAGCTCAAAACCCTAGTTAGGGGCAAAATGAGGTGAAATTTGCATCCGGTGTCAAGATGATGAACCTTTGGATAATTTGGATGGTTAGAGTAGAGCATTTATTATTTTCCTTTTCTCTTGGCTTATGCTTTCTCACCTAAATCCTTGTTCTATTTGTGGAAAACAGCAATAATATAACTTCTATTTGCTGATAATTCTTGTTATTCAGAATCATCTTGGGTGATCCCATGTCAAAATTTTGGTTTTCCTAATCGTGAAAGAGGTCTTTTTCTATGTGGAGTTAACAATTTGTTTTCTTCTTCATGCTTCCTGAGAAAACTAGGGAGGACCTCCTATTTTTTTAGGGGAAAAAATCAGAAGAATTACATCGGAAAGGAAATAAATTGACTAGACCGAAAATTGGGGAGTCACCGAAAATAGAAGGAGAAAATATAAAAATACCTCATGTGAAATACTAAAAATTCAATAAACTTTAAAAATACCAAATTCTCTCCTCATTAAATATATAAAATGAATTCTTCCCTTTACTTCCCATCTATTTCCACCCATCTACTTTGATTTATTAAATTAATAAATGAGTTTTTTTTATTTCATCTCTCAATAAGCATGAGTGACGTTGTTGAAAAAGAATAGTGATGGAAGGTTGATGATCGGAATCCATACAATTTTCTCTTTCATCGTCTCTCTCTCAATTTCTATATGGTATCATAGCTCTTTTTATAAAAATTACAAAAATATTTCTATAGTTTTATATAGATCTAAAAACCCTCATTTTTTCCTACTCCCTCAATATAATTATATTGATCGAATTATATAAGTAAATAAACACCTATTTCTTTTTTTTTCCATAACGCATCTCAGCTTTCTTCAAAATCACCTTCATATGTGCCACCATTCGCCCACGATGTGCTAGTAATCTTCTGCATAATTGACAATACAAATTGCGGCCAAATCCAACACCTAACGTCCTCTCAGGCTCACCCAAAGTTCCCAGTAGCAACCATCAATGTCCTGTCATAGCTAGTGATGAGAACCTCTTTTCTAGTTTTATGCTACTCATCTGTTGCTTTGGTTTCCAGTTGATATATACCAAATTATTTTGTCTCCCGACAATGACAAGGTGGTAATCAGACCACCATACGACTAAGCTCGCGCCCTCATGCATTGCTAGAATACTTTTATCTTTTAGAAAAGCTACTCTCCTAGGATTGAAGAAAACTCAAATGACATCCTCTTGGTTTGACGAGTACAAAACGATGCTATTTCGATCCTTCAACACACTCCCTCAATGATTGTCACATGTCATGCCCTGATTAGCCAATACTCACCTGGTTATTAGCCATGTCATCAGAAACATCAGTAGACATGTCATCTACCACGTTAGACTTTTGGGACCATGTCTACCATGTCATCATGCATGTCAACAGCCATGCTAGTAGCCATATCTGCAACACGTCATTTGTTATGTCAGAATCGGGGGCCACGTCTACCATGTCATCAAGAACATATCCTCCATGTTAGCATCCACCTGTCCCTCCATGTTAGCATTCATGTGTTGAACACGTCACCATCTGACTCTACCACTTATTGACATGGTAGCACACATGCCACGTTAGCCTGCTCACACCTTGGTCCAATTCAAGTGGCCCAGGCCCAGTTCAGCCATTGACCATACTTTGATCGATCAGTTCAGCCATTTTATAACTAGCTTTTTTTTTTCAACCAAATCGTTTCCTAAGGTTTTTAGGTGTCTTGAATTCATTTTTAGGGTCAAATTGGCTAAATTTTGAACTACAAATAGCTTCGTTTCATTTCTTATGATTATTAAGTGTTGTTATTATGTATTTTTGCATTAGGGATGTTTTCAAATTCTCCTGACGCATTTCTTAATCAATTAATGCCATCTTTATGATTCTAATTATGAGGAACTATGTAATTTTCTCGAAAGAATGTTTCTTTGGTATATTGTTATAGGAGAAATATCCAAATCTACACAAAAATAATGAGGAGCCAGATACATTCATAGAACGTCTGGTAAATTAAAATGCTAAGAATTATCACGTTTTCACATGGTTTCGAAACACCAGTGCCAAAGTTATCAAACTTGACACTACAAAAGTGGTATGAGATTTCTTAAAACTTGATATTGTATATTTGATGATTTCAATCAATTTCAACTCTATAAGCGGTTTTAACATATACAACAATAATCTGGCAAAACTATCTATAGTTATGTCTCCGAACTATAAGAACTTTGGGATCAATTGGCATTTGAGAATCTTGCATGACCTAATACTGATGCAACCACTATATATGCTAATTTTTTGTGATCACCGACATATATGACATTTATTGATGACTCTCAAAGATACATTTGAACCCATTCGCAATTCCCTTTTTCATCATAGTTTTGTACACAATCTTGATAATGTCGTTAAGGAATTGATTACAGAAGAAAGTATCTCAATGTTCATTACATTGAGTACCATCTACTGATGTTATTTTTGATAGTCAAATTTTACCTCATCGATCTTCTCCTTTTGAAAAATCATTTATGAAGTCTCGAAAAGGACATTGTACTTGTTGCAGCATGAATAGTCACCACTTCTTTAAATACAAAACAAGACTCAAATAGATCTCTAGATAATAGACTTTTAGACAAAGTAATTCTTTAAGTCCCTTCACGCTCAGCCTACTACTTTGGCTATTGCTACTATTAAGGGTCCACAAGAGAGTACATCTCCAATGTTTTCATTAAAAGATCTTCAAATGCTTCTTTAGCAACTTCAACTAGATTCTGATATTCTTTATTCTCATCTTATTTGTCTAACCAGATACCCCCTTCATGGTATTTTGATTCTGCATGCTGTAATCACATGATTTTGAATGTATCTATCTTTGAGTCTTCCACTATTTCTTTTGCCTCTCATATTATTCATATCGCTGATAATTCCATTATTCATGTTCAAAATATAGACACCGTTTAGACATGTAACTTATTCTTGTAAAATACTTTTCTTGTCTATAAATTATCCTTAAATCTCATATCTGATGGTTAACTGTTTGACTTTGTTATTAACTTACATTTTTTGAGTCGTGGTTTATGATATAGAACCCACATACAAGCAAGATCGTAGGGATAGGGCGTAAAGTTAGTTGTCTATTCCAACTCACTTCTCTCTTTTTTCTATCCAAACTAGTTGTTGCTGTTATTTCATCTGCTATATGACATTCTTGTCTTGGTCATCCTTATGTCAAATTGGGATCTTTCATCACTAGAGGTTTCTTAGAACAAATTAACTCTAAAAGTTTTGATTATGCCACATGTCAACTTTCAAAGGGTTATACTTTACTTCTTCTTTTTTTAATAATGATTATACCTCTTTAGCACTTTTGATTTATTATGATATTTAGGGACCTACACCTCATAATATTATAGGAGGTTTATATTATTATATTATCTTTATTGATAATTTTTCTTGTTATATATAGATTTATCTAATGCGTTATAGATTTGAATTATTATCTATTTATTCTCGCCTTACGAATATGATACAGATTCAATTTCTTCACAAAATTGTAACAAAAAAATTCCTTCACAAAATCAAAATTGTAACAAAAAATTCCTTCACAAAATCAAAATACTTCGCATTGATAATGTCATAGAATATGTATATAAAAAAATCATTTACTTACTTTCTTACTCAACAATATACTATTATCCAAAGATCTTGTTCGGGAACATCTCAATGGTCGAGCAGAATAGAAATACAGACATATTCTAGATACCATTCAATTCCTTATCATGTCTTCCTCATGCTTAGAAATATTTTGGAAAGAAGCAGCTATTATAATTGTCTATACTATCAACCATATTCATACTTCAATCATTGGTAATGTCTCTCTTTATGAATAATTATATAATTGTATTCCTAATTGCCACACTCTTAAAATTTTTGGTAACCTCTAATTTGAACTCTTACAACCCCATGAGCATAATAAACTAGAGAACTACGAGCATGATTATATTGTTTTCTAGGATACGAAATAAAACACAAAGAGTATAAATGTTGTAATCTACTATCTCAAAAATTTTGTATCTCTAAACACATAATCTTTTGGGAATACAAAATATTTTCAAATCTTTCCAAATTCAAAATTAGCAACCGTCCTCATCTATTCTTCTCTAACCCAACTATATTTCTATTTCTCGACATTTCTCTTATAGATTCTTCTAATAACTCATGTAACTCAATCTCGTCTCCACCTACTCCTCTCGACTCTCCTACAACTATGAATCCATCACATATTTCAACGTATCATCCTTCATCTCCTTCAAATGATCCCTCCATTTTAGTCGAACTTTCTGCTCATTTCGTTGTTGATTTGATCATGAAAGTCACCCCCAGGATAACCTCAAAATTTTTATGTTTCTTCTAGTATTATCTCTCTATATGAATTTCAACGGTTTAGACAGCAAATAGAAAATGCACTTAAGATACTTTTTAGAATATGTCAAATGCCTTCTTCTGCAATCAAGAGACTATATTATTGAGACCATAAATTATATTTTTATCTTTATTTTTATCTTGGTTCTTAACTTGAAAAGCTTCTTCAATAAATCTGCTTTGATCTATAGCTTGGAAAGTATTAATGAGTTTTGAAGGATCTTTAGATACCACAATATAGAAAATTTTTGCTTTAGATTTTTCTTGAAGAGTTACTGGAACTTTTTCAATAGCTCTACATCTTCTCTTATCAATTAATTTAGTTGACTATTTTTATGATAATGTTACTATGTTTGTTCAGTCTAGTTTCGAAATCTCTTCTTAGATTCATGACTTGAATTTATTTGGTTCTTTGTGTCCTTTGGGACCCTTCCTTGAAATTGTCTCAAACTTCTTTTGGAGTTTCATATACCATAATTTTAGTGAAAACAGCTTTTGTTATTGTATTATAAAGTCAAGTGAGAGTTCTGAATTTTTTGCATTTTTCACTATGGTTGTTTATTTAAACCAAGATTGTATTGACTCAATGATGGAGATCTTTCCTTGTTTCAACAAACTCCTTGAGATCTACTCTGAAGTAGGTTTTTATTTTGGTAGCCCATATCCGATATGACAAGGAAAGATTGCTTTGCCAAAAAAAGGTATATCATGATTATGGATCAAGGTATATAAGGTTTGAAAATCTAAGATTTGAGAGGGCTTTCAAGTAATAAGTTTTGTTAATTTCTCTTTTTATAGCCACTAAGTTCAAAAGAGCTTTGATAACAGTTGTTGGATGTTTAAAAGCACGAAAAAAAGAAGGCAAAGAAAATGTAATGAAAAACTAAAAGCAAGACAAAAGTGTGATGTTCTCATTCATTGCAAAGGTATTTAGTTATAAAGCAAAAGTACTAGCCAAAGTATGAGTTAGCTAAACTAGCATCGAGTATTTTATGTCTACAGATGTCATGCTTTTATCAAACATTCTTCGTAGAACCATATATGTATGTGGGTTGTTCAAAATTTTGATTATAAATATTCTCATATCACATATGAGTAATAAATATATCATCAGTGGACAATCTTTATCACTACATGTAGCAAATACAATATGCTTTTAATTCTATTCTTTGTTCTCTTAATGTTGTAGCTTACATGGATTGCATAATCTATCAACATTTCTTTTAAAGAAACTTATACTTGGAAACTTTTGTCCTTATTTGAGTTTAATATTCTTCTTCTTTGCATTTGATAAGTGTCCCATGCATCTTTGATAATAGATTGATTTTTGTCATAATTTCTTTATCATAATTTTTTTTCCAAATAACAAGATAACAATTCATCAATTTCTCTCCAATCTTAAATCAAAGAAAAGTACAAAATAATTTAAAAAATACAAAATGATCAAGCCTTTTATCCAATATTTTTTCTTTTTTAGTTGGAGCCTTTAGAGAGAAAAATGAGAACAATAATCAAAATGACATGAACCAAAAGGAGCACAAGTGATGATGGAAGATAGACCGGGTCCCAGCCCATTCCCCTTTTTTTTGTACCATGTCTTGGACACCATTCGGTATTCAGAATTTCACCCCAACTAATCTGAACTGACCACTACAGTGGCTCCTTTCGGAGGGCGGGTCTCCCAATAGAGAACGCTTTATACATATGAGGACCCGATACTCCCAGTGGGAGTTAAACCTCGATTATGCTTAAAGGTATTCAACTCTACATCCAATTGAGCTATGAACCAAAAGGAGTACAAGTGATGATGGAAGATGGACCATGAGCCAACCCATTCCCCATGAAATACACAATAGCAGCAAAAATACTGCCATGATTAGTATAATTGAGAATGTCCCATGCCAACACTTATTGATATAGGTGGAATGGATATTTTCATCTTTTAACTAGATCAGGAGTTCGATTTTCTCTTAATACGGAAAAAATAATGTTGAAAGATCTATCCCCACAAAGTGACCCCTGTAGTGGTCACTCCAGATTAGTCGAGATGAAATTCTAAATACTGAATGGTGGCCAATCCATGATACAAAAAAAAAAGAATATCCCACACACTTGATCTTCATCCCTTTATTTTTGCCCTAACATGTGTCCTCTGATTTCTTTGACTATATGCACTACGCTCCGACCCCAAGTAGAGAGAAACCGTTAAAAATACAAATCATGGATAGAATTTACTTTCACTATCCTAATCCTTTTTTTTTTGTGAGGTTTTCCACAGAGTGGAAATCCCTATGAAAAATTATGGCATACCGCAAAAAGTGGCAAGCACATTGTATTATTTAATAAAAGGAGAAAAAATAATTTGTTCTGATAAGACCTAACCACTTTCATTAATATCCCCATTTGTTTTATTGGTATCCCCCCATGTCACATCACTCATCCTTACATTGATTTAGAATAATCATATACGTTTTTAACAATACAAAATCAACACATTCATTAGACTCTCTACTACATCAATGTCAATTTTGATCTCAAAGGAAATGCTAATTCTTTCATATTTCCTCCTTCACAATAACCTTTTCCTGCCTCTCCATCGATAGTTTTCATATTCACTTTTCATCTAACATCCTCACCAATATGTCTATACTCTTCTCTACTTCAATTTTCATCATTTGTCTAACCATAATACAACCTCCTTTACTAGTTGCTTCCGATTTTTTCATTAACCTCTCTACTAATCCATAAATGCTCTAGTTGCATATACTTTCTCTAACCCCTCAAGCATATCCTTTGTTCCCACTTCATATACTTTTCTAACTCCTATATCAACCTCTTCATTAATAAACTTACTTCCTCTTAGAACTAATACTTTCCCATACAGTTAAATCCATTGTCGTTTTGATCACTTAGATCTTCATAGAGAACACCTCCTTCCATATTTTTAACTACATAAAGTTGTTTTTTCTTTTTTTCATAAATTTAAATTTCTAAATTAGTGTTACCAGAATTTTGATATCTTTGATACGATATTCATACAAGATACAACTCTCAAAGATTTCCTCTCAAAATGAATCACAATTTTACAAAATAATAATATGCTTAAAATTAATAGACTTAAAAATTCAAAGAGAAATGGGAAAAAGCAATAACAATATCCTATTCTATTCAAATGAAGACAACTAAACAAGTTCTTCTTTGTTAATAACCTTAGGACCACTAATTTTCATGTTGGGGGTTAAAAATAGTAAAGATGTAGAAAAAGTGGAGAATGAGAGAAGGAGATAGCAAAATCAAGGTTTCAATTTCAAAACCTCAATTGTGTTAGGTGTGTTTAGAAACTAAAATTAAGGTTTTAATTTTGGATATTAGTTACGCTTAGCTTGCTTGTAAAAAGGTAGGCGCACTATAAAATAAAACCATTATGTCGACGGTAACGTTTACTGTCGATAGACCGTTTTTTGAAACTATACAAATGATTATGGTTGAAACCGTTGGAAATAATATAGATTTTCTGACGGTTTTAAAATGGTCGTCAATAAAACAATTTGAATCGTGGGTAAAGGTAGCAAACCGTTTGTATAAACAAGAATTTATACTTACAGATATAATAACGTCTGAATTTACATATCTCTATCCTTACGGCTATAAGTTGTGATGACAAAATATAGATTTTAAAGTCATGATTTTAAAATGTGTCTGTATAGACAAAACTATATGCACAGCGGTTGTGATGATGATAAATATAGTAAGAAACGGTAAGTATAAAAGAGTATAGTAAATAGCAATAAGTGTAAAAAATATAAGGTATGGAAAGTGTAGAGATGTAAGGTAGGTAACTGTAGAATATATAAGATACGGTAAGTTGCGGTAAGTATGGTAAATATAGGATATTTAAGATATGATAAATGTAAGATATATAAATTGACGTTTAGAAGAGTGTCGAAAATAATTTATCGGGTATATATATTAGTGAATGTTACTATTTCATAGTAAATGTTACTATAATTTATTGTAATTATATAGTAAACGTTACTATATGTTATTATCTGTTAATTCTGATTAGATTAATAGTAAATGTTACTATTCTTTTATCATGAGAGAAAAATAAATTTAGTAACTTTCACATCCGTTATTATAATAGTAAATGTTACTATATTTTATTATGGTGATATAGTAAATATTATTATATTTTATTATCTATTAATTTGACTATTATGATTAACTTAATAGTAAATATTAGTATCTTTTATGATGATAAAAAAATAAATTTACTACTTTTTATATGTGTTATTATAATAGTAAATGTTACTATATTTTATTGTGATTACTTAGTAAATATTACTATATGTTATTATCTGTTAATTCGACTATTGTGATTAATTTAATAGTAAATATTACTATCATTTTATCATGAGAGACAAATAAATTTACTATTTTTCACATCCGTTATTATAATAGTAAATGTTACTATTTTATAGTAAATATTATTATATTTTATTACGGTTACATAGTAAACGTTACTATAACTTATTATTTGTTAATTCGACTATTGTGTTTAATTTAATTGTAAATGTTAGCATTCTTTCATCATGAGAGACAAATAAATTTACTATTTTTCACATCCGTTATTATAATAGTAAATATTACTAATTTATAGTAAATGTTATTATATTTTATTGTAATCATATAGTAAACGTTACTATATTTTATTATCTATTAATTCGATTATTGTGGTTAACTTAATAGTAAATGTTACTATCCTTTCATTATGAGAGACAAATAAATTTACTAATTTTCACATTAGTTATTAAAATAGTAAATATTATTATTTTATAGTAAATGTTACTATATTTTATTATGCTTACATAGTAAATGTTACTATATCTTATTATCTGTTAATTCGACTATTGTGATTAGATTAATAATAAATGTTACTGTCCTTTTATAATGAGAGATAAATAAATTTACTATATTTCACATCTATTATTATAATAATAAATGTTACTATTTTATAATAAATGTTGTTTTATTTTATTGTGATTATATACTAAATGTTACTATATCTTATTATCTATTAATTTGACTATTGTGTTTAGTTTAATAGTAAATGCTACTATCATTTTATTATGAGAGATAAATAAATTTACTAACTTTCACATCCGTTATTATAATAGTAAATATTACTATTTTATAGTAAATGTTACTATATTTTACTGTAATTATATAGTAAATATTACTATATTTTATTATCTATTAATTAGACTATTGTGGATAGTTTAATAGTAAATATTACTATTTTATAATGAGAGACAAATAAATTTATTATTTTTCACTTATATTATTATAATAGTAAATGTTACTATTTTATAATAAATATTATTATATTTTATTGTATTTATATAGTAAATATCATTATATTTTATTATCTGTTAATTCGACTGTTGTGTTAGTTTAATAGTAAATGTTACTATAAAGTTCTCGTTAAAATGTTAAAATGGTATATTGTAAAATAAAATATGAATTAAAATAAATTAATCATAAAATTGGTGGTTCATGTCTCGTGTCGACGGTTCATTGTATTATATACTACTATATTACTATATTACTAGTAGTAAATGTTACTATATTAGACTATTTTGTATTATATAAAAACCGGCGGTACTATATTAGTAGCTTACTATATTGTGATACATAAATGACACAACTTATTATAATAGTAAATGTTACTATATTTTATTGTAGTTACATAATAAATATTAATTCATGCTATTATCTGTTAATTGAACTATTGTGGTTATAAAAGTTACTATCTTTTTATCATGAGAGACAAATAAATTTATTAATTTTCACATCCGTTATTATAATAATAAATGTTACTATATTTTATTGTGATTATATAGTAAATGTTATTATATCTTATTATCTGTTAATTTGACTATTGTGATTATCTTAATAGTAAATGTTACTATGGAGTTTTCGTTGAAATGTTAAATTTGAAATATTAAAATGGTATATTGTTAAATTAAATGTAAATTAAAATAAATTAATGTTAAAATCGTTAGTTCATGCCTCATGCCGACGGTTCATTGTACTATATACTACTATATTATTATATTACTAGTAGTAAATATTACTATATTATACTATTTTGTATTATATAAAAACCGACAGTACTATATTAGTAGTTTACTACATTGTGATATATAAATGCTACAACTTATTATAATAGTAAATGTTATTATTTTATAGTAAATAATACTATATTTTATTATGGTTATATAATAAATGTTATTATATATTATTATCTGTTAATTTGACTATTGTGATTAGTTTAATAGTAAATATTATATGAAATTCTCGTTGAAATGTTAAAATGAAAACTATTAAAATGGAATATTGTTAAATTAAATGTGAATTAAAATAAATTAATGTTAAAATCAACGGTTCATGCCTCATGTGAGCCGGCGGTTCATTGTACTATATACTACTATATTTCTTATATTACTAGTAGTAAATATTTCTATATTATACTATATAAAAATCGACGGTTCATGTCTCATATCGCACCACACTACCAGTAAATATTACTAGTACTATATTAGTAGTTTACTGCATTATGATATATAAATATCACAATTTATTATAATAGTAAATGTTATTATTTTATAGTAAATGTTACTATATTTTATTGTAATTACATAATAAATATTATTATATGTTTTATCTGTTATTGAACTATTGTGATTAATTTAATAATAAATCTTACTATAGAGTTCTCGGTGAAATGTTAAAATTAAAATATTAAAATTAAAATGTTAAAATCATATATTGTTAAATTAAATGTAAGTTAAAATAAATTAATATTAAAATCGGCGATTCATGCCTCACGCCGGTAATATAAGTTCATGATAAATAACACTATATTATATAAATTAATAATTTCATATCATTATATAATTTAAATTAATAATATTAATAACTTTTTATTAAATTGTCATGTGATTAATCAAATGGACATAATTAGCAGAGTACAGTGTTCATGGTAAGGACCGTGTAAGCATGCGTTATGTAGTAAATGTAGTAATAGTATGGTAATAAGTAGTAAAACTTAGAAATGAAATATTGTAAGTGATTTTTTCAACTCCAAAGATGGTGACATTGATTAAAAATATAAAAAAAAATGAGGAATAAAGAACGCAGTTAATGAAAAAGCATGCTGGAAAAAAAGGCGCAAATATAAAAAAATGGGCAACACAGCCGCGCAGGACCCCACGGCACAGCCATGTAGGCATGCTCACGCATGCATTCTTGCATGGGCAGCACAACCACGCGGGACCCCCTGGCATAGCCGTGTAGGCGTGCTCACGCATGCATTCTTGCATTATAGTATTTAAATTAATAATATTAATTACACACTTAATTTGTAGGATAATTTATATTTTAGAATTTATAATTAAGTGATAATTTATATTTTAGATTTTATAATTAAGTTGTATAATATATTATAATACTATATTATATTATATTTATATTAAATTAATAATTTATATCATAAATATTTCTTTTAATTATGAGTATATAATTTTATATCAATTAAAAAAATATAAAATCTCGTATATCTTATATCAATTAAAAAAAATTGTCACGTCTTTCTCCTCGCTTCCTCCTCTTTAGCGCCATTTCTTGGAGCCAACAAAATTGGCGCGAAAAAGTTTGGTGCGAGTATTTGTTCATTTCTTTATTTAGATTAGATTTAGAGCGCCAACTTAATCAATTGGCACCATCAAAAAAATCTTTCTCTATTTATTTCATCTATTTATTTGTTTATTTCATTTTTCTGTTTACAATTCCCCCTTTATTTCATTTGTTTCCCTTTTCTCATTTATCATTTATTTCTCCTTGTTAGTTTTTGCAATTATGTATTGATTTATTGTAAATAATACATGTATAAAATGTAATTTTCTTTACATTTTTATCTTCTCTGTTTTTATATTTTTAATCAGTCTACTTTCATTCTTGGTACTAAGTGATATGGCATGCTAACAAGTGGTAAGAAGTAAATAGTAACAAATATTTTTATTATAACAAATAACAAAATAACAAATGCATTTCTCTATTTACATGTAACAAGTGATAACAATAACAAATTTATAACAAATAATAAATGGTAACAACGTAAACGATTGCTCCAATACCCGGTGACAACTAATAATAAGTGGTAAGATAATAATTGTATAAAATTTATATAATATGCTATGATAATAAGTGGTAACAAATGATTTTCAACAACAAATGATAACTGGTAATAAATGATAACAAGTGATATATAACAATTTCTTATAACAAGTGATTTTAAATAAATGATAAGAAAATAATTGTATAAAATTTATATAATATAGCATGATAACAAATGATAACAATAACAAGTGATTTTTAACAAATGGTAACAAATATTTTATTTTCTATCATGTCTGGTAACAAATGATAACAAGATAACAAGCGATAAGTTAAACAATTAATAAAAGTTTGGTGAGTGAAAATATTATTATTGGAGTATAATAAATTGCTAATTAAATTAAATTAATATTAATATATCTAATTCATTTAGACAATTAAGATAATATCTCATTTTTTACCAAAAACAAAGTCAATTTAATCAAAAATTAGGTTTTGAGGTTTTAAATTGGTGATGAAAATTTAAATGAATTCAAATAGTAACAATTCCTTTTATTTTCTATCTAATAAGTGATAACAAGTGATAACAAATAATAAAAAATGATAACAAGTGATGTAAAATAAATAACAATTATTCTCTATCTAGTAACAAATGATTTATAACAAATAACAAATGGTAACAAGATAATAAGTGTGCATTTGATGATTGATTGCTCCGTATGTACTTTTGTTATACTATAATAAATAACAAACTTTTGAGAATTTCTATGGCAATAATTTTATTATACTATAATAAATAACAAATTGTAACAGATGCATTCGTATTCTCTATCTAACAAGTGATAACATGTGATAATTAACAAATAACAAATGGTAACATGTAATAAGTGCATTTGATGAATTGCTCCAACACCCGATAATAAGTGGTAACACAATAATTGTATAAAATTTGTATAATATGGTATGCTAACAAGTGGTAACAAGTGATTTCCAACAACAAATGCTAACAAGTTATGGTAATAAGTGATGACA
This sequence comes from Dillenia suffruticosa, assembly GCA_033439265.1. NCBI lineage: Eukaryota > Viridiplantae > Streptophyta > Magnoliopsida > Dilleniales > Dilleniaceae > Dillenia > Dillenia suffruticosa. The sequence goes on from JAVTVX010000031.1 coordinate 418,846, forward strand.
AATAGTAACAACGTAACAAGTGCATTTCATGATTACTCCATCACCTGATAAAGCCAATAATTATAATAATTGTATAAAATTTGAATAAAATTTGTATAAAACCTAACCCGACATTGAAAAACATCAAAAATAATGTTACATATTTATCTGTTTATATGAATCAACGTAACAAGTCCTAAAAATCACATTACTAACAAGTGTAAAAAATCATATTACTAAGCTAAAGTTAATGGGAAAATAACACAAAAATATTAGTAACATATGGTAAAAGAAGTGATCACAAGTGATTTAAATCAAATAACAAGTGCAACTGTATTTCTGGCAACGTAATAATACTATAAAATTTGTATAATTTTTTTTTTAAAACTGTATGAAGTTTGTATAAATGGAAAAATAATGTTAATAAAAATAACACATATGAAACATATAAATATATGAGAGGGCATTCACTATAACTATACATTTAAAAAAAAGCGGTAAAAATTTTAAAATGCACATAAAAAATTAAAGCATCCCAATAGATTTGTAAAGGATGGAAAAAAGATGTGAATAGATTTTCAACATTTGGCGCTGACTTCACTTGAAACATAAAGCCTCAATATTTGAATATATTTTTTGGCGGTATAAAACAACTATTAGCGCTCGATTGAGTTGAAGTATAAATATATTGTTTGGTCAATATAATATAACTATAAATTATATTGTTTCATAATATAAATTTATAAATTTATTATAATTATAATTATCAATTTTATTTGATTAACATTATATTACTATAATTTAATATTATTATACTATAAACTTAATTAATTATCAATATTAATATTACTAAATAATACTATTTCCTAATTTCAATAATCATGTTTTATTATTAATATCAAATAATTATTAAATTTAAATAATGTTATTGAGATAGAGTTACATTTTAATTATCAAATAACGACTATATAATTATCATATTTCTTAATTATAAATTCTAAAATATAAAATATACATTAACAGATCAAATAAGTGGGTCATATGATAATAAGCGGTAAGAATTACTAGCTTCTTTTCGTACAAATAGTAACAATTACTTTAATTGTAGTAACAATGATTTTTATTGTGATAACAATAATAATAAGTAGTAACAAGCGATTTTGGTCCAATATAACAAGTGGTAAGACAATGATTATATACAATTTGTATAATAGAATATCGTAACAATGGTAACAATTGATAAGAAATGGGTCGTATGGTAACAAATGGTAAGAATTATTATTTCCTCTTCGTACAAATAGTAACAAATAGTAACAATTACTTTAATTTTGGTAACAATAATTTTTATTATGATAACAATGATAATAAGTGGTAACAAATGATTTTGATCCAATTTAACAAGTGGTAAAACAATAATTATATAAATTTTGTATAATAGAATACTGTAACAATTGGTAACAAATGTGTCGCATCTTAACAAGTGATAAGAATTACTATTTTCTCTTCATACAAATGATAACAAATTGTAACAATTACTTTAATTCTGATAACAATAATTTTTATTGTGATAACAATGATAATCAGTGGTAACAAGTGATTTTGGTATAATATAACAAGTAGTAAAACAATAATTATATAAAATTTGTATAATTTAATATCGTAACAATAGTAACAATTGGTAACAATTGGTTTGCATGATAACAACTACTGCCTCTTGTACAAAAGGTAACAAATAGTAACAAGTATTTTTATTCTGATAACAAGTATTTTTTAAAATTATATGAAATTTGTATAAACCGAAAAATAATATTAATAAAAATATGTAATGTTAAAAAGCTACAGACCTAACAATAAAATAACACATATGAAACATATAAATATCGGAGAAAATAATCACGATAACTACTCCAAAACTATTCACTGTAACTATTTCATTTTAAATTATAACCATACGTTAAATGGTAAAAATTTTAAAAAAACTCATTAAAAATTCAAATCTCCCAATAAATTTGTAATGGAGGGAGAAAAACGCGCGCAGATGGATTTTCAACACTCTCAATATTTGAATGCGTTGTTTGGCGGTATAATACAACTATTAGCCTGAAACATGAATATGTTGTTTGTTAATATAATATAACTATAAATTATATTGTTTCATAATATAAATTTATTGTAATTATAATTATCAAAATTATTTGATTAACATTATATTCTATAATTTAATATTATTATTTCATACAACTTAATTATTTCTTAATATTAATATTACTAAATAATACTATTTACTAATTTCAATAATAATGTTCTATTACTAATATCAAATAATTATTAAATTTAAATATTGTTATTAAGTTAGGGTTACATTTTATATAATAGATTTAATGGTACCGGTATACATACTCATAATATTTTTATAGTAGTATCCTTAATTTTCTTCATATTTCATTTAATTATTAATTTTATCATATTTCATTTAATTATTTTAGTTTTTTCTTATTATTGTAAAGTTTGCTATCATATTTTGATTTCAATTCCTTACCTTTCTAAATAATTAATATTAAATATAATTATCATATTCTTTAATTATAAAATTTAAAATATAAATTAACATTAGCATATCTAATCAATATTATTAATTTAAATAATACATACTCATACTCATCTCAATCCATCCAAAACACATGATCCGAAGTCACATTCCTTAATTATAATAAAATTTAAATTATAAATTAATTATCAAATGTTATTATTTTAAATAATATAATCATATGTAAATAATGTAGTAATAATAACATAAAAAATATATGACTTTTTGTAATATATGATTTTATTTAAAATTATATATGCATAAAAAAATATCATAAAATGTATTATGACACTATATAATAAAAATTATTAATTTAATATATTTAATGATTGTATATAACAAACTTAATAACATAATTTCATAATTTCATATATAACAAATTTAGTAATATAATTTAAATATTTCATATGATTATACTAATAATATAAATGTTTTATTATTTAAAATAATAAAATTATTATTTTAAATTAAGGTTTCGATTGAGCTACAGATTGTGCCGCGAGGGCATTTGCGGGCGAGCTTACTTGGGCGGCTCTGCCCGCGGTTGTGCCGCGCAGGCATGCACTCGATTTAATAATATGGTAGTAATACTTACTACTATTTCACGGAACTATATAATAATATATCAAAGTCAAAATTTTTTATTAATTACTTAAACTATAAAAATAGAGATAAATAGTAAAAAATTCAAAAACTAAAATATGATAAACGGAGAAAAATGATGGGTTTTGAAAAATTTATTAGGCATTACAAACCAAAATTTATTTGGCGCTAAACCAAATAATAATACTGCAACCCCTTCCTCCCTCCATAAATATCGAAACTTCTCATTTTCTTCAAAAACTCTTATCCCTCACATCTCTTAAAATTTTTAAGTCAAATGAAATCTCATTCCATCAAATATTTTCAACACATATCCAAAATTAAAGGGTCTGATTTAAAGAGAAGAATCAGATGTGTTGGCAAAGTTACAACTCCATCACAATAGTAGCATTCAAAGCAAACATGAGAACGAACATATGACTATTATGATGGAACAATTAATATAACAAAATCAGAATCTTACTACTCTGGTGAGCAATGTTCTTATGCATGTTGGTATGCATGTCGAAAGTGACCAGCGAGATGAATTGTTGAACTTCATTAATAAAGCAAGACTCATTGCTAGTATTGAGATACAAATATCATTTCTTTATTTCTTATCATAATCTAATTATTTTTATTTCTGAGTAATAATCAACATTATTTGTATTTATATTGTTAGTTTCCTCAGATACAAAATGTTGGGAGTGCACATCGAAACCAACCATCATCATCATCACCACCTCCTGAGTCTATTCTCAAAGGTAATATTTAATTGTACAAGTTTTTATAATATACCTTATAATTATATTAATTTCATTACTATAGAATGATACCACATATCATAGTGGATCCTGCAACCAGATGCTACGGATGCTGAAATTTTTCGATTGCTCCAAGTCAACAATTTTGCTCACAACATTTCATTTCAAAAGATATGAAAATATGTGTTGACCGGAAATTACAATCTTTTTTTTTCTCTTATAATGTGTCTGTAATATTATCATATATATTCAATGATAATATAAAAAGTACTTTATTTCCTAAAATACGATATTTATAATATTTCCTAACTCTTTTCTAACCCACAATTGTAATATTTTATTGAGGATAAAATAGTAATATTTTAACGATAGAGTAGTAATATTTGTATTAACATATCCTAACATTTACTAATCTTGTGATAACCGACGCAAATGAATAGTAACATTTGGTTACCGATAATAAGTAACAATTCTTTAACCATATATGCTAATCGACAATGAAAGTAGTAAAATTTACTCACCAACAATAATTCTGTAAACGACACTAAAGGTAAAAATATTTACTATCCCTTCTACAGTAAATATAATAACATTTACTAACTCAATAATTTTATAACTGATAATAAATGTAGTAACATTTACTAACCCAATAATTTTATAACCGACAATAAAAGTAGTAATATTTACCAACCATATAATTCTGTAAACGACAATAAAGTAGTAACATTTACTAACAAATAAGATTGTATGCTATAATAAATGTAGTAACATTTACTATCCCAACATTTCTGTAAACGATAATAAAGGTAGTAATATTTACTAATCAATAAGTCTGTAAATGATAATAAAAGTAATAATATTTACTAATCCAATAATTTTGTGAGCAACAATAAAGGTAGTAACATTTACTAACATACGTATTCTTTCATTGCCAACAATAAATAGTTATATCAATTCTAACGGTTATATTGAGTGATTGAGTGATTATAAAGTTAGAAACTTTTACTAACCTTTAAAGTGACGAAAAAAAAATAATTTTTACTAACCCTATACAAGGTGATGATAAAAATTATAATTTTACTCATCATTTACGACTGATGATCAATATAGTAACTTTTATTAACCATTTTACAAAGGTAACGATAAATGTAGTAATTTTTACTAATCGTTTATAATCGATAATATAACATTGATTTTTACTGATACTTTTCTAACCGTCTGAATGTTGAACATGCTCTGATGGTTATTACAAGTATCAGGATAGATCTATCTTGATTCGTGTTTAGTCAACTGAACCTCTATCCATCGAAAAAAAATTTATCGATGATTTTATCACCTTTTTTTCATGATTTTTATCCGTCTTTATAAGTCATTTTCGTTGCTATGGCTGAGTACATGAAACACAAATGCCAACATCAATATCTTGGAAACAGAGTTACAACCGTTTCAAGGTCATTATTGTTTCTTATCGCAAAATAAAGAGAGATAATAGCTGACGTAGATGAATTTGAAGTGGTTGGTTAAAAGTTGAAATATTATGAAAAAAGGGAAAGTCTTAAATTTTAAAAAAAAAAAAAAGGAGAAAAAATTATGCAAATTTAGGAAATTAATGTTAATTTAATTAAAATTTATGTAAAATTTTAATATAAATAATCAATAATATAGTGATAATGTTAGTTTTTAACCAAAATTTGTATTTGCTTTTGAACTATATATTTTCTATGACTTTTACGATATAATGGAATTTTCACAATATTTGTAGATTCGATATTTTATTATAAATTAATTAAAAAAAAAAAAAAAAAAAACTAGAGCCAACAACTCATTTGCATTAAAGACAAAATACAATATTGATTAGGATTGGTGTTCCCGCCTTTCCATGATTATATGCTTGTTTGGCAGCAGTGAAACAGTAAAACTAGTTGCAAATAGAAGCGGTGGAGGAGGTATTCCCATACCAAGTAAGGATCTGATCATTTTTGCCAATCCAACCATCATCAACTTGATCTTCTGGAGCAGTATAAATAATAGCACCAATAATATTCACAACCAAAAAATCATGGCGTTGTGATTCCTCTTTCATAACTTTAAATTTCTCAAATAGCGTTACCGGCCTAAACATCTTTGAGAGGTCTTCATTTCCGGCCAAAATTTTGAATGAGACCAGATAAACATTCAAATTTCTCTTTTATGCATCGAATTACGTCGACATAGATTATATCTCTTCATCCATGAATGAGTATCAAAGATTTTCCTGCCAAAGTGAATCATGAGAATATAAACTTTACATAATGACAATATGCATTGTCTAGAAACTTTAAAGAGTAAGAGGCAAACCATGGTAATATCATATCCCATACAAACGAGCACAACCAAAAAGGTTTTCTTCTTTGGTAACATTTGAACCACTAATTTTGAAGTTAGGGTTTTAAAAATTTTACATAAAGTATTAAAGACATATAGAAAGTGGAGAATAAGGGAGAGAGAGTGCACAATCAGGGTTTCAATTTTAAATCCCCAATTGTGTTAGATGCATTTAAAAATTAAAATTAGGGTTTTGATTTTAGATTTTAACTAGACTTAACTTGCTAATGAGATAGGGAGGTGAGTACGTGAAAGAGAGAGGTTCAAACATGTCCTCTAAGGGGGATAGGTTGATGGTCACAATCCCCTTTCCTAATCCTGTGATTTAAGATTTGAATTTTTGTATAAAAAAAAAAATAGCAAACATGGGTATTTTGGAAATAAAGCAATAACAGTTTTAGAGTTCTCGTCACAAAAGAGAGAGATAATAGGTCAAAATTTTGACATGTTGTAGCGAAAAGGGAAAATCTTAAATTAAAAAGAAAATGCCAAAAAGTTACTCAAATTTAGAAAGCTAATATTAAATTCAATTGAAATTTATGTAAAATTTTTAATATAAAATAATTAATAATATGGTGATAATGTTAATTTTTTGACAAAAATTTGTATCCACACTATGAACTATATATGTTCTATGATGTTTATATTTTTATTAAAAACTATTACAAATACAATATATAAAATAGAAAAAATTAAATAGTTCAGACAAATTGATATTTTTTGAAGAGCCTTTAATTAAATAACTAATTGAATTAAACACGTCAAATGGACTAAAATAATTATAATAACGCAATTGTATATATAATTATAAACTCATCCCCAAAAGAAAAACAGATATGATTTTATAAATTTAGTAAAACAATTATTTATTCCAAGGATTCAGAAGTCGAATGAGAAGGAGCTTGAGCAGTCGAATTATATTGGGTTAGTGGCCTAACTATGACACAAAAAAAAAATAGGAAAGAAATTCAAAGTTCCTATCGCGATGATCCATATGAAAGGACACTATGCTATAAAACTTAGATATGAAGAATCACTCACAGGATATTATATATATATATATATATATATAAATTCACAGTACTAAAAATAATTACGATTGAATGTGTATATTTTGAAAAATACCGATATATGTTTGTGTATGTATGCAAGTTGACCTTTTTGGGACATCATGGAGTTTGGAAAACATTTGTAGAATCGATATTGTTTATAAATTAAAAAATAGATATATATATATATATATATATATATCTCCAGCCAACAACTCATTGCATTAAAGGCAAATAGGAAACAATATTGATTATGATTGAATTTCCCTGGTCTACTGCATTTCTAGAGGTACAATACCTTTTTTGCCAAGAATTCCCATGCTTGTTTGGCAGAAGCTATTGAACCGGTTGCAAATCGAAGTGTTGGAGGGTATATAGAAGCCAAGTAAAGATCTGATAATTTTTGCTAATCCCATCAATGACTTGATCGTTGAATTGCTTCTGAGTGCCATTTTCTTCTAACATCAAAGTCACTATCAAAAAACAACAACGGTGCAACGTTGATTTGCGATGCCTTTTTCATAACTTTAAATTTCTTAGACCATAGAGTTGACATCTTTGATATGCTCTTCATTTTCGACCAAAATTTTGAATGATATTATGTAATCACATCAAAATTTTTTATGCATTAAATTATTTTATCAAATTTTGAACGATAAACACCAAAGTCTTTAACATCTTTGATAGGTGTCGAAGAATGCCGATCATCTCAACATGGGAGAACGAGATATTGCGACAACACCCAGAATCACAAATTGTATGCCCATGTCATTTCATGTGGGAAAATAGGATCGAAGGAATTAATGCACACGTGGGGCATCTTTCCATATTTGGAAAAATGAAATTTTCTCACTTTTCATATGCACAAATAGTAACTGATGGAATTTGAATTCCCTACCATTTGTGGTGACGGAGATATATGGAAACTAGGGCAAAACCCTAGAAAAATACAATTACACAACAATTGAGTAGAGGCACAATTGAGAGAGAGGGAAAAATTCTGCGAAGAGGATTTGTGTCACCGGATTTCGATTGCGGTGTTGTGGTACTGCGGTGATAGCTCGACTTTCGTGGTTATCATCCCGACGGCGAGGTCGATTGATCGAGGTTCGTGGTTCCCCGAATTTTTGCAATCTACTTTTTGATATATGCCCGAAAACCCTAACATTTTTATGATTCCGAAAATACACGCTTCCGCATGTGTATATGCATATAAATCCAACATTGGTATCAGAGCGTAGGGTTGGATTTATTAAATAATTTTCAGAATATTTTTGGGTATAAAAATATGGGGTTGCAAAAATGGGTTTCGGATCACGGATGAGTTTCGTGAATCCGAATATACTGTGACGTTACCCATGTCACGTAGATCTTAAATATATTTTTTTCTGAATTTTTGGAGTATGTTTAAGCCATGAAAATTGAAGTTAAAGTTTTCGGCCCTAAGGGTGCCCAAAACTTAAAAACCTAGATCTATCCGTGTAGAGGGATTTTTGATCTAAATAAATGGCATATTTGTGTTCCATGTGCATTGATCTACGTTTAGACATGCATTTTGCATTGATTCGTTGCCGGAAACTGGGTTTTCCGGCGAGGCCACGGAGGGCCAAAATTTGGATATATGATTCACCGTGTTTAGGGCTTGAATCTTTCAAAAAAACGAGTTCGAAATATTTTTGAGAAGTCCAAATATATTTTTCGATAGAAATTGTCGTAAAAAATTAGCCAGAAATGGGTTTTCGAAGAACCGAGTCGAAAAACCCGTTGCAGGACCCGTCGGGCGAAGAAGAACCGGCCCAGACCCGCGGGCACGTGACACGCACGCGCCAGAAGGCGCGTGTAGTGCACGCGCCACACAGGCGCGTGAAGCTGGCGGCGGTCGGGTCGGACCCTGACCCGGACCGACCCGCAACCTGACTCGACCGGGTCGGACCTGACCGTTGACCGAGGGCGGTCGGGTCAACCCTGACCCGTTGACCGACCCGGTCTGACCCGACTCAAGGCGGCTCAGTGCATGAAGGCGCGTGAGCTGCGCGCCCGATTGGGCGAGCGTGAGCCGAGCCGCGCGTGGACGTGGCAGCGGGTGTGAATCGCGCCGCGCGTCTGGCGCGTGCAGCAGGCTGCTACCGGCGCGTGGCGGCGCGTAGAGAGCACCGCCGGCGAGCGGCGGCGCGTGGGGACCCCGGCAGCGCGTCAGGTCGTCCAAAATTGATTTTTTTTCAATTTTTTTGGGTTCTTGTGCATATTTGTGACTATTTATGGGATTTTGTGCACCAAATTAAAGTCCGGATGGTGAGATGAGGTCCCGGGTTGTGGTGTATGGTGTTCGTTGACTCATATGCTCACTTTGGGGTCAATACTCGATTCATTTTGGATTGTTAATTCGTATGGTGCACGAAATTGTGAAAATAAGCATTATTAGTCACTAACGTCTCTTTCTTTTTATGTGACAGAGACAATGGCTGCGACAAAAAGTATCGTACTTGATCTCGTTAAGGGAGACAAGTTGAATGGAGACAAGTTGAACGGAGACAAGTTGAACAGTGACAATTATGAGATTTGGCACCGTAAAGTTCAATTTGTCTTCGAAGAGCAGGACCTAGCGGAGGTTCTATTACACGAGATGACAAATCCCGGGGTGGGTGATACGCCTCAGGCGAAACTGGATGAGGAGGCGTATCGTGCATGGAAGAAGAAGGATGGCCAAGCTAGGGTCATCCTCCTTAGCAACATGCACGATGATCTGATTCCAGTGTACGAGCAGTATCCTACTGCGATGTCGGTTTGGAGTGCTCTGAGAGAGCACCTTGGCTCCCGGTCAGCTCCTAAGCTGAGGATGCTGACTTATAGGTTTATCACCTATAAAAAGAGACCCGATCATACCATGAAACAGTATTTGATGCATATGTCAAGTATGATCGCTTCTCTAAAGAACATGGGGAAGCCAATGTCTGATGAGCTTCAGGTACTGGGAGTAATCCAGTCCTTGCCTGACTCTTAGGATGTGGTAAAGACCTACCTCACGCACACTGAGAGTATTCGTACTTTCATGGACGTGCGTAGGCATTGTGAGCTCGAGGAGGAGTGCCAAGAGGTGGCTAGGTCGGTTTCCGGTCATGTCTATATGGCGGAGTCGAGTAAGGGCTCCAAGGGCGTCAAGCGTAAATGGCGCAAATATGACAAAAAAACCTAGCCAGGCTAAGAGGAAGCCATCAGCGAAAACCGTTGACAAAGGGCAGAAACGTAAGAAGAAGGAGCTTGACAAGAGTAAAGTCCGATGCTACGTTTGTGGCAAATCTGGGCATTTCGCTCGCCAGTGTGGCGAGCGAAAGGTATGTCATTCTTCTTTACATGGTATGAGTTATGTTTCATCCACTGTGATGCTTACTAACTCTTCTCCTTTGTGGATTGTAGACTCAGGAGCCACCGACCATATAACTCGAGATAGGAGCGCATATGTAGAGTTCCGCCGATTGAGTCCCCAAGCGAGGAGGCTGTACGTGGGGAACGGAGCATTTGTGGTTGTGAAGGGGATTGGTACATACAAGCTGATGCTACCAAGTAACAAAGTCCTATATCTGCATCATGTGTTGTATGCTCCCGAGATTCGGCGGAATCTCATATCTGTCCTTTGTTTAGATCGTTTAGAATACTCTGTCATTTTCAGAAATTTGAGTGTTTCTGTCATTTACGATAACTCTGTTTTATGTACTGGTTTAGTCCATGATGGACTTTTCGTTGGATTTGGTTTCCTTTAATAAAATTTCTGATTTGTCTTTTATTGCGTATACATCTGATAGCGTAGTTGATGATGTTTCTATTTGGCATAGTAGACTTGGCCACATAGGGCAAGAGAGAATGAACCGGTTAGCTACGAGTGGCTTGTTGGGTCCGCTAACCCGGATAGAGTTACCCTTATGTGAGTTTTGCCTAGCCGGCAAAGCGACAAGGAAACCATTTGGAAAAGCAATGAGAGCTGGGACCCCATTGCAATTGATCCACTTCGATATTTGTGGACCTATGAATGTGAGAGCCCGAAACATAGCTACGTATTTCATTACGTTCATAGATGATTATACGCGTTTCGGTTACGTCTACCTAATCTCGCACAAGTCTGAGGCATTAGATTGCTTCAGGCGATTTATCAGCGAGGTAGAAAACCAGTTAGACTTGAGAATTAAAACTCTCAGAGCCGATAAAGGACGCGAGTATTTGTCTGAGGAGTTTAAAGAGATTTGTTTCGAGAAGGGTATTACGAGACAGTTGACTATTCCTGTTACTCCCCAGCAGAACGGGGTAGCTGAGAGAAGGAATAGGACTCTGTTGGAGATGGTGAGATCGATGATGACGCAGGCCAATTTGGCTATCTTCCACTAGGGAGATGCATTGTTGACTGTTGCCTACGTTCTTAACCGTGTTCGAACCAAGTCCGTAGTCAGTACCCCATACGAGTTTTGGACAGGGAAGTAGCCTGACCTTAGCCATTTGAGACCATAGGGTTGTGCCGCATACGTTCACGATTCCTCGCACCCACACGGCAAGTTAGGCCCACGAGGAAAGAAATGTATCTTTGTAAGGTACTCTGAACATTCTAAGGGACATGTGTTCCTAGGTAAACGTACAGATGGCACGGTCTCCGAGATCGAATCTCGTAATGCTACGTTTCTGGAAAATGATTTCCCTAAGAGAGGCGAAATCGACCAGGATTTCATCTTTTATAAGATGGGTGAGCCTGACGGCTCAACTGAGCCCAGGGGTGGGACCCAAGAGCCTGAAAAGGATCTTGTTCCTAGTGGGAGTGACCCATCTCGAGGTGAGGAGGCTCCTCCTCCTCGTAGGAGTAGTCGGGGACATGTACCCCGACATCATTTTCCGATAGAGGATGAGATCCTCATCGTGACTCCCGAGGATGATGAAGAACCTCAAACCTTTGAGAAGGCTCTCGAGAGTCCTATGAAGAACCAACGGCTAGAGGCCATGAAAGAGGAGATGGAATCAATGAGGGTCAACGGGGTCTGGGACTTAGTTGATCTACCTGAGGATAGAAGGGCCATAGGAAACAAGTGGGTTCTCAAAATCAAAAGAAAGGCCGACGGATCGGTGGAAAGATACAAAGCCCGTCTAGTAGCCAAGGGTTACACAAAGACAAAGGGCATTGATTACGAGGAGATTTTCTCCCCCGTAGTCAAATTTATATCAATCCTCTACTCTTGGCGATTGTCGCAAGCATGGATCTAGAGTTATATCAGATAGATGTAAAGACCGCTTTCCTTAATGGAAATCTGGATGAGGAGATCTACATGGAGCAGCCCTCTGGGTTCGTTTTAGTAGGTCATGAGGACAAGGTCTGTCGACTTCGGAAGTCGATATATGGCCTAAAACAATCATCTATGCGGTGGTACCTAAGATTTCACGAAGAGGTGATATCTTATGGTTTTACAATGATCGAGGAGGATCATTGTGTTTACTTGATACGATCTGATAACTCTTTTGTGATACTGTCCCTGTATGTGGACGATATACTGTTGGCTGGGAACAACATTCAGTATATGATGACGATCAAGACTTGGTTGTCATTGAGCTTCGACATGATCGACATGGGTGAAGCTGAGTTCATTCTTGGAGTTAAGATCCAGAGAGATCGATCAAGAAGAATGTTGGCTCTTTCACAAGAGACCTACATTAAGAAAATTCTCGAGCGCTTTGGGATGAGTGATTGTAATCCCATTGATACTCCAATCACCAAGTGTGATGGTCTGAGTCTTGAGATGTGTCCGAAAACTCAGGAAGATATAAGGAAGATGCGTAAAATCTCTTATTCCAGCGCAGTGGGAAGTCTGATGTATGCGATGTTGTGCACACGACCAGACATATGTTACGCAGTCGGTCTGGTGAGTAAATATCAATCAAATCCTGGAAGGGGTCACTGTAGAGCATTGAAAAGGATTTTTAGATATCTCAAGAGAATTGCGAGCTACTCCTTGTGTTATGGGAGAGGGGATTTGCGCCTCATAGGATATTCAGATGCCGACTGGGGCGGTGATCTGGATAAACGCAAATCGACATTAGGTTTTGCCTTCTTGCTCAATGGCGGTGCCATTTCTTGGAGCAGCAAGAAGCAGACCTGTGTAGCTTTATCTACGATGGAGGCTGAGTTCGTGGCTTGCTCAGTCGCAGTTCAGGAGAGTGTTTGGCTCCGAAGACTATTAGATGACTTAGGGGTTGTGGCTGATAGTGGGAGGTCAGTGATGATTTACTGTGATAATCAGGCTGCTATCGCCTATACTCGAGACCCTAAGTATCATAGTAGGACCAAACACATCGACACCAGATATAATTTTGTTAGAGATATCATCGAGAAGGGTGAAGTGACCGTCAAGTACATCTCGACACATTGCATGGTGGTTGACCCCTTCACCAAACCCATCACTAGAGACTCATTTATAGCACATAGAGAGTCATTGGTTTGGGAATATTTTGACTTTTCTCATTGTACTAAACTGACGATGTGATGCTTATTATATTTATATATGATTTTGTGCATTATTCAGTCACATTTATATTTTCTTAAATAATGCACTTATTTATATCATGTATATTTTTGATGTGATAAAATATATGTCAGGCAGGTGAGGTCGACTCTCTCACACGAGCGACCACCTCCAACTCTGAGTGAGCGGAGATAAGACAGTTTTTAGTCGTTAGAGGCATTGAGAGTGGCCCAGTTAGAATAAAAGTCGCCCTGATACGTGTTCAGGATGAGGTCATTTGGGATATGACCGACATGGAAATACCCACATCCATGTTGCCTGTGAGTAACCAGATTTGAGATCTCAGATATCACCTGCGATAGTGATATTGTCTCTGAGACACTCTCTCTGAGATCTCTGGGTAGGGTCTTATGTGTAGAATGAGTCCCGTATCTGTACAGTGTTAAGAAATCTGACATATGCCCTTTTGAGAAATGAGAGATTAACACTGTGGCACGTGTTTTATACCGCGTGTGATAGACGACTAGGGATAGTGGGAGCAATTACATGAGACGATGATCTATTCATGATCCCCGTTCCCACTGTGTGAGACCCGAGATCAATTGGGTGGGATCTCTAGTACCCTTATTTTACTTTCGACTGTCTCTAGAAGTCTTGATTCAGTGTTTGCTATTTTAGTCTGTTTACCTATGGCCCGGAAGATAAATTGAGGTCTAAGGGGCTGGTCTAGGAAAGCAGCTTAATTGAGATCGATGGATTCGAGTTTGGGAAAGAAAGACCAATCTACATTATATCGTTGTGTTGTATTCACCGACCGGTCTGTTACGTATATCAACGTTGGGATACGAACGTAATAGTGAATACACATTCGAGGATATATTGGGGATGACTTTCGATGAGGAAAGTAACTCGAAGGATGTAAATGTGATGAGTCTGGGGTACAGCGAGATATTTGTTTTTATTATTAACGGCGACTTCTCGAACATCCTAACAGGTGCTTCGAGAAGTCTTTATTTGCAGGTGTATTCGCCAGTCGCACGACACCCAATCTAGTATGAAAATCTATAAGGGTGATACAGGAGATCGCATGAGCTGTGATCTCGTGATGGATGACAATGCCCTCGTGTGCAAGTGGGAGATGAAGGAATTAATGCCCACGTGGGGCATCTTTCCATATTTGGAAAAAAGAAATTTTCTCACTTTCCATATGCACAAATGGTAACTGATGGGATTTGAATTCCCTACCATTTGTGGTGATTGAGGTATATGGAAATTAGGGCAAAACCCTAGAAAAATACAATTGCACAACAATTGAGTAGAGCCACAATTGAGAGAGAGGGAAAAATTCTGCGAAGAGAATTTGTGTCACCGGATTTCGATTGCGGTGTCGTAGTACTGCGGTGATAGCTCGACTTTCGTGGTTATCATCCCGACGGCGAGGTCGATTGATCGAGGTTCGTGGTTCCCCGGATTTTTGCAATCTACTTTTTGAGGTATGCCCGAAAACCCTAACATTTTTATGATTCCGAAAATACACGCTTCCGCATGTGCATGTACATATAAATCCAACAACAAGGATTTTATAAAGAACTATAATATGTGGCAACTCTTAGCCTAAGTTTAGCGACAAAATGAGTTGTTGCAAATGGTAAGCATTATCATGTCATCTTCAGGGATTGGGATATTACGAAGATTGAATCTTCATCGCAAAATTAAATCTAGCATCGTATCAGTCTTCGACCCTGAGATTTTGCAGGCCACACACACTACAAAAAAAACATGATTTTAGTTAACGATTTAGTGACGAAAAATTCAACGACGAAATATAAAAATCCGACACTAAAATAAAATTAATTAAAAAATAAAATAATATTATTCTTTAAAAAATATATATATAAAATAATAAAATAAAATGCTAATTTAAAATATTATAAAATAATAAATATGATTAGTTAATATAAAATAATAAAATAAAAGAATAATATAATATAATATAATATAATATGTCAAATTAAAAAAATTAAGTGTTTGGATGGTGTATTTAGAAACTTTAGGCAGGAGTGCAGAAGCGCATGGGCACGTGATTCTGAGAGTGAGGAACTTCAGACAGGGCGTGACGACACGTGGCAATGCATGTGAAAGGTATTGTGGGTGCAATTTTCGCCGCAGATATAGTTGGTGATGAGGAACACGATAGTGTTCATATTTAAGAACGAAGGTGTTTTTGGTTAGCGCCATGGAGGGATTTCGGGGTATGGCAAGCGAGTGGTGGGGAGGATAGATGAGGGGCCAATGAGAGGGTATTTGGGAGAGTGTGAAGGCTTATGATATTGGCCTCGATACCATCAAAAAAAGAAAAGAGAGAATTCAAAAATATTATGTGTTAGACACTGCATAATCGCTATATAGAGGGAGTTCAATTTCTAACTCTAGCAGTAGCATTTACAACAAATATGGTATACCGTATATAGCGAGTGTGTTTTCAATAATATTTCATTTATACATTGTGATAATATTATGTTACCAAAATTACATTAATAATAATATTAGTTTCACTAAATTTTAAGTTGAGTTTTTTAAATTTTATATAGAATATTAAGAAGACAAAGAAAATGGAGAATACCATAAAGAAAGAGCAAAATTTAGGTTTCAATTTTAAAACCTCAGTTTTATTTAAAATCTAAAATCTGGGTTTTGACTATAAATATTAACTAGGTTTAGGTTGTTGGTGAGAAAGGTCCGCGAGTGAATGAAAGAAAGAAAGACGTGAACATGAATATTTGGGAAACAGAGAAACAGTTGTTTCAACGTGATTTTTTTTTATAAAAATTTAAATATGAAATCATCGATTAAGAAAAAAAATTTATATTACTATGTTATCTTTTAAAAGGTTTCAATATCATTATCATTTCTCCCGAAAGAAACAGAGACGGGCACAAATTTTCTTTTATTTTCACCATTAGTATATTAATTGTGATTGAAGAACTCAAAGTTTAAGAAATAACGCGTCAATTTTTATTTTATTACATGAGATTAAATATATGGAATAAAGTAAGAAATTTTGTCAAAATAAATAATTCATTCCAATGATATTTTTTATTTTCGAAAAGAAAAGAGACAATAACTTACGCCCTTAGGGTAAAGTGTGCTTACAGCTTAAAATATAATTTCTTAAGCAATATAAAATGTTATTAGGAGTTATGGAGGTATTTTCCAATCAGGTTCCGCCGCTAATAAACCCTCTCGTTCGACCATGGAGGATTTCCAAGGAAAGCAAACCATTTCGACGGGCGACGCTGGAACAAAGCTTGTGAAGTAAGCGGAGATACAAGGAAGAGGAAGAGCTTTGGTAGCTTCTCAGTCTCTTACCGCCGGCCAAGTTGTCCTCCGTGACTCTCCTCTTCTTCTGTACTCTGCTCTTCCTCTCCTTCACCACTCTCACCGTTATTGTTCCAATTGCTTCAGAACCCTCGCTTCTTCTTCTTCTTCTTCTTCTTCTTCAATTGTTTCTTGCTCTTCTTGCTCTTCTTGCTCTTCTCATCCTCTTTTCTGTAACCCCAATTGCTTTTCCCTCTCTCACCTCCTCTCACCTCCTCTCACTCCTCTTGGGTCTGCCAATCTCTCTCTCGTCTCCGGGACCCTCCATTTTTAACCCATCTCGAGAACCGCCACGAGCTTCAAATCCAGGCTCAGTTCCTCATTTCCTCTTACAATCTCGCCGTCATTAACCCTTCCAACTTCCAAATTCTGCTCTCTCTCCAAGGCCAGCCGACCGATTTGGGTCCCCATTTTGATTCCCTCTCTCATTGAATCTCTCTCCTCCCCAATCCAATTTTGGGGTTTCCTTGCAGCTCACGGCGGCTTTGTTAGCGAAGGACAAGATCAATGCGTTTGGATTAATGGATCCTTTGAATTTGAAAGCGGAGAGATCGGTGAGAGCCTACGGTATTAATCCTATGGCTTCATTTTTCAATCATGATTGCCTTCCAAATGCTTGTAGATTTGACTATGTTGATGCTCTAGACAGATTATCCCGGTAATGTTGAAATTATTGTGAGAGTGCTTCATGATGTTGAACAAGGGAGAGAGATTTGCTTGAGTTATTTTCCTGTCAATTCGAAGTACTCTGAGAGGCAGAAGAGATTGTTGGATGATAATGGGTTTGTCTGCGTGTGTGATCGGTGTAAGGTCGAATCGAACTGGTCAGGTGAGGAGGATGAAGTAATGGATGAAGAAGATGGTGGTGATATCTTACATGATGAAAATGATGATGAACTAATGATGGGTTCTGGGATTGAGAATGATAATAGGGTTGAAGGGGATTTTCCACATGCATATTTTTTGCTGAGATTTATGTGCCAGCTAGAAAATTGCTGGGGTACGTTGGCTCCATTGCCTCCGTCTGAGGGTGTGACTTCTACTATCATGGAGTGCAATGTGTGTGGAAACTTGAAGAAAGGTGATGAGATTGATGGAGATGCAGTGGATGGTAGCTTTGGAATGGATAACTGAGCCCTCTCTCTCTCTGTTTTTTTTTTCTTAGGTACTGTTTTGTTTAAGCTTTATACTATGATGTTTGTTTTGTCGATTGTTTAGTTGATAATTCCCTTGGGTGTTTTGATATAAAACCATGGATGATGCTACTGCGGCAATGTGGTTTAAGTTATTGCTTTATGGTACAAGCTACAATTTTTTTTAAAGTTACTATGTTGGATCTTTCCTTTCATTTCCACACCTTGGACTTAACTGGATTTCATGTAGTCCAACGAACCTTGGTTGAAGTTTGCTCCTTCATAAGGCCCAATGTTTTACAATGGGGTATGACTTTTATTAGCATTATTGTTTTGGGTTTCAGGTCTCATATACAAATTTTCACTCTGAATTTCATTTTGCTCTCCTCCAGAGCCTGATGTTGCCATTCACAAGATATGGTTGTTTTTTTACTTAAAATTGTTATTATGGAAGTTGTTGCATTTTCAACATTGTATCATCGGATTAGATGAGAACCATAAGGATGGACGGTGAAAGTGGTAGAATTTGTAGGATGAAGAATTAAAAAACTCTCATGAGCTCTCCACTGTGTTTGGAATCAAGTGAAATCAGAAATGAACTTAAATTACTCGTTTTATGCAATATTTCCACCATTGATCTCTTTGAAGTATCGTGAACTGCTTGGTATAAATCCAAGTTAGTAGTTGTCACATTTACAAGCAAAGTACCATTACAACATGTCTAAACACCAGAAGCTCAAAAGAGTCCTTTTCTTTAATAATGACTACAGACATTTTAACAACTCATAAGAAAGTATATGCAACTAGAAACCCCGGAGAAAGCCATACCCTTGTTCCACAATCTTCCTTTGCTTAATTAGAAAAAAAGTAGGGAGAGCATATTTAATCCTATAAAATTGTACAACTATTAAATAGATATATAATATCATGACTTAAAATTGTACAACTATTCTATGCGAGATTGACTTCCGATGGGATGTTCATATACTCGGAGATGTAATGTCGAAGGATGTGACTATGGGGTATTTGGGAAGTCTACAGAAAAGCTGTAATACAGTAAAAGCTCTATGTGGCTAGAGAAGAGCTAAGTGCTTTTTCCTAGAGATATAACACCCTTAACAGTCAGAGTCCATTGTCCAGAGAATGGTTTGCCGTTTTTATATATGGCAATATAAATTCTTAGGGCAACAAATTGTTTCTGTGAAAGCAATCTGTATTGTCAAAAACCTGTGGAGAAATATTTATTTAATAGATTGTGGAAGAAGAGTGATGAGCACACAGATGAAAAAAAAAAAAGTAAAAAAGAAAAAAGAAAAGAAAAAACACATCCTTATCCATTCTTTGCAAGCATAATTCAGGGGAGAAAAGCAGAGAAATATGTGGTGGAAAATGGCTGCGAATCGGTATAAGCAATTGGGAAAATTAGTTGGAATTATGGTAATATGGATAAATGCTGTATATGGTCTGGAGGATAGTGAGCGCGAATAGAAAAATCGCGGCCACAACAGACAGAATGGCCCAGGGGTTTCTGAAGTAGGTATGAATGAGATTGGCACGCCACTCGTTCCACCGCTTCTTGCAGTAGTCGTTAACCTTTTTGTGAACGATGCCTAAGCTGCTGTCGGGATCCAGAGCTATATCCTTAGAGATCGAATTAAACAGCTTAGCAGCAGCTTTATCACTTCCAATAGCATTTTGGATTATCCCTTTTGAGTGTAGGAGGCTAACGTCCCCTGCACTGTCGATAATATTGTCCATGAAGAATATATATGAAGTCACTTCGTTGCCAGCCCCCACATGGAACCGCTCAAAGGCTATTAGGTTCAAAAACATTGACTCAGTAGTATCATCTACAACTGTCATTGGGAGCTCAAGCACGCCTTTATGGAAGGATATGTCTCTGAGACTAGCACTCTTGCTTTTCTTAAACCTGATTCCAGCTTCATTAAGCTCTGTGGCAGAGCGTATGATTTCATCAGTTCCTCCAAGAACTGCAGCATGCCTTATAGCCCTGCGGGTTTTCCGGCGAGGATCTTGTTGCAACATGCATTTCCTATGTGCATCTAGTACGTGCAAGCATCTTCCTATCTTGTTGACTAGTGGAAACCCAGAACAGAAATTGTTAATAAGCTTGTTGAGGAATTCATCATCCTGTATGTGATTCCAAAATAAATCAAAAAATTCCTAATAATTAGTTCTCAGAGAAAATCAAATGATACAAATGTCATTGTTAATAGGAAGCAAATTTGCCGGTCTGTTGCATCATAGTCAAATAAACTGATAATAAATTGGATTAGGGAATTTACCATAGGCTTCCCACTTTCAACAGCCAGAAGCTTTTCAAGTACAAGCATGGGCAATTGATTTTCAAGCATTAGCATATCACGCTTCACATAAGGCATGATATGTAGCTGCCCATGGCTGCTAAAGATCGGGTCATTGGGAGCATAGTCTTCCAATGTTTGAGTGGCAGTGCGCAGGATTTCGAGCATGAAACAGCCATCCAGAATCATCAATTGCAGGAATGCGTTGGTGTCTTCATGCCATCCAGGATCAAGTAAATCATACGAGTCTTTCAACTCTTGCACCACGTCAGCTAGAGAATCAACGAAAAGTTGAAAAGGTCTATTTGATCTCTTTAGAAAATGGAAGAGAGCTCGGTGCTTGTGGTCTTCCATTTGCTGCAAATGCTTCTCTCCATGGTGATAGGGACCAAAGGAGACTGCTTGTGGCATGTATGCCTTTTTGTTTAGTTCAGTAACGCAGGCAGGTAGTTTGTAGATTGAGCGCTTCTTCCAGTATTCCATCTCCTTCGATGTGTCTGGCATCTTCTCGAGTTCTTCATTGACTCTGATTACCCAGTCCATTTTTCTTGTCTCCCCTTAGCTGTTTCACCTCTTACAAAAGTATCAAAACCTACAACTCCAGATAGAGCTTGTCTCTTTATAAGCTGAAAGCCAGTGGCATGAGCTGTAGCACTCTAAATCTTAATGTCCTTTGGATCCTTTGCTGCTGGGATAAGGAATTGATAGTTATATATATAATGTCAAATACAAAACTAAACTGATTCTTGTGTATAAGTGTTATGACTGAGAAACTTTTTGAAAAATTCACCAGTATGGACAATTCATAGTCCTGCATGCTAATAAAAGCACTATCTGTGCTGCAGGAGACACAGCTGAAAAGAGGAAAATCACGATACAAACATTCCTGCCTTGCAACGATCAAAAGCACTTCTTTAATATTCTTTATTCTGTGATACCTTCTTGTTGCTTTATAGATTTTTGAGCTTGATAGTTTAAGGTGAGATGACTCCTTAAGTTTGCACTTTGTCTGATTCATGTTTTTTTCCTTTTCGACTTTAGTGCTCAATATTTTATAATTATACTCCTTGCTTTGCCTGTATTAATCACCAAAATGATTCTAAATTGTGATAAGATTTTGTTGCCCCCTTCGTTTCTCTACTTTTGGTAAATCGACTTGTATTATTTTCTGTCACAAATCACTTCCAGATTATGGTGAGTGTGCTTTAGGACATGAGGCAAGGGAGGGAGATTTTCTAGTCTTAATGTTCAATACATGTTCGGAGGAGATTCTTAATACCTAATTGGCTTTTGTGCTGGTATGATTTGTGCAAAGTGAAAGTGAATTGCATGGTTTCCTGATGATATATTGGAAACACTGACAAAACGAGTTGTTCGATCTTTGCTGTTTCTGTAAATATACATATACTATATATGTATATAAGTAATGTGTGTGCATATATATTATGTGTATGAGGAATTGGTGAGAACATTGACCTCGTCTCTATCGTAGTAACTTCTGATATTCAGTGTAATGTCTGTCTGTCAACACTCGAAGAGGGATGAAGAGGTTGGTGGTGATGTTAGAGGTGGTCTGGCTGTGGTTTGTTTTAGTGGCCTCATTCTTGCTATAGATTACTTCACTTTGGGTAACTTATGCTGTGATATTGTTGATTAATTGTGCAGATAAAAAATGCCTCTAGTTAATTCCTTTAATAAAGTTGAAATGGAATGTTCCAATGAAATCCTGGTCCCATTCTGATTTTAGAATTTAGTCTAGTGGGCAAGTCCTATGGTACTTTTGTTTAATTTTATTCATGTTTCAAAGTAAAAAGTAACGCATTTTAATCTAGGCAAGTCCTATGGTTTCCTCTTCTGCATGAGGCACGTAGGTCGTCTTGTTCATTTCTGCAACATAGGATTCTATTCCATTATGGATGGTGTCTTCTGGGTCTGCATCGATGATGTTTGTTCCATATTCTTTACATCATTATCCACAGTGATGATCCACTGATTCAGCTGTCAACTGATCCATTTTTTTTCTCTGCTGGACACGCTAGCTTATGGAGTATAAAGAATCCACAGCCCCTGCTACTTAAGGTAACCGATGCTTTGCTGCCAAGATACGGAAGCGGTTGTTTTGCCCTTACTTTTTTATTTTTTTGCCCTTTTTTTTTCTAATGGAGGACTAGTTAAGACTTAAGATTCGGATTTGGAACAATGTATGGTTCATAGGGCCACTAAGTGCTCTTTTTCAGGGAACTAAATTCCTTCTTCAATATTACTCTGCCCTTTCACATGTTGCCAATGTGATTCTGATGACAAAATCTTTGCTGTTGTCTCTTCTTTCCCTTTCTGTGGCAGATATCTGTGGCCATTGAACTCTTCCACATTCCATACTACATTACATACGCATGACAGATTAGAGGATCTATAGATCTAAGCCCAACCCATGCTTTAAAGTGTTCCATTCCACCATGTAATACAAGGGGCATCGGGGAAAAGAAAAGGAAAATTCTATAAATAGATCAAATAACTTTTATAGTATCTTCCAAGGATCGGAGCGGACGAAGGAAAAAGCAGTGATTGGAAAGCTTTCTCAACTTATTTTATAAATCGATGACACGGTTCTTAGATTCACTTATTGCTCCAATTTGTTGTTAGGATATGTTTGAAATAATATAACACTAATAACAAAACAGATGATACACAAGGTTAACATGAATCAACAACCCTAACATAAGAAATTTTGATTCATGACAAATGCTTTCGACCCGCTACCTGAAAATATCCAAAGCATGACTATGCAGGTGAAAGAAAATGATGTTTTATATGTAAAATTAAATACAACGTAGATAAACTGAATCATAATTTTAAATTTTAAAACGATACGTATGAGAGATTAATATAAAAAATAAAAATAAAAACTTTGATGCTTATTGGCATGAGAATCATATTGTTCTTATAAATAAACTATCCATAAAAACTAAAAATAATGATTAAAACGATGTTTCAATTGTTTCGAATTCGAATTCTCTCTTTCCCGTCATCTCTCTCTCTCTCTCTCCCCAAACCTCCCTCTCTCTTTCCCATCATCTCCCTCTTTCTACGGCCTTAGAAACCCTGGAAACCCACCCTCTTCCGGCCTCAAACGCCCAAAGATCTCTATCCCTCTTTCCATCCCCCCTTCGACCCGAGATCTATACTCCTCTAACCGTAAAACCAACCTCAGATTTCTCTCTCTCTCTCATTCTCCCTCTCCCTCCCTCTACCGCGATCTCCCTCTCTGTCTCTACTGCTCCACCTCCCCTTCGGCCCAGATCCTCCATACTCTACCTCCAAAGCTTCTAGACCCCCAGATCTACCTCATTTCAGACCTCAGAACTAGCCTCTACCTTTAGATCTACCTACCTTCGGCCCAGATCTACCTTCTCTTCACCCTTCTCTCTGCCTACGAACGTAACATCCTACGGAGCCACGAAGCTTTCCACCACCTACGCCTTCAGCCGCCTGAAACCTGCAACTCATCAGGCCCAAATCCTATAGCCGGAGCCCTCTGCCTATCCACCTCTCAGCCTACCTCCCTCCCTCTCTCCTGCAGCCGAAACAAACCCCCTGCCTTCTGCCTAGTGTTACATTAATAACAATTACTAATATTATTATTATTATTATTATTATTATTATTATTATTATTAGTGCTATTACTATTAATAATATTATTAGTATTATTATTTTATTACCATAGGCCTATACATCATTTTATTACTTATATAGTTTACTCATTTATATATTCATTTATTATTATTATTTATTTTTTCAATTAATTCGTTTTTACATATCATTATTTTTAAGAACTCCACTATGGTCAGTCTTAAACCCAAGTAAAGGAGCAGAGTTACGGTAGGTCGACAGGCAGCGTAAAATCTTTTGTCAAATAAAAAAATTAGAGACAAATATATGAATACCTTTGTGGTATTTCCCCCTCAACGACGAGTTACATCAAATCCCGGATGTAGCGACAAGTTAACAAGGGATCCTAGAGTACGGTAAATAAGTAAATCCATAAATATAGGATTCGTTTAGCTATTTAGAATATAAAATCTTTAATCAGTAAATTTGGAGAGATTGGAGAAATAATGAATAGATAAAAAATTCATATCATGTGTTTTCAATAAACTAAGTGGTTAGGGAAAAAAGTTAGAGTAGTAGAGTCTTATGATTATAAATTTTGGTACATATGAAGAGATTTGAGTAAGAATGTAATAGAAATAATTGTACATAAAAATTTATTAGATGATATGATAGAGATAAAAAGGAAAAGATATAGAATTATGATTGTAAAATTAGTAAATGAGAAAAACGTAGTTAATATAGTCAGTGTGTATTCACCCCAAATAAGTATAGATACAATTAGTAAAAATAATTTTGAGAGAACTTAGATAAATTTATACAAAACATACCTAATAGAAAGAAACTATTTATTGGAGGAGACTTAAATGGATATGTAGGAGAGAGGAACGAAAGATTCGAAACCGTACATAGAAACCTTGGATTCGGTAGTAGAAATAAGGCAAGAGATACCATTTTAGAATTTGTCACAGTATTCGATCTAATAACTGTAAATACCACTTTTAAGAAAAGAGAAACGCATTTAGTTACATACAGAAGTTGATTTAATACTAACTAAATAGATTTCTTTCTCACTAGGAAAGATGATAAAATGACTTGTAAGGATTACAAAGTTGTACCGAGAGAGAGTATGATAACTCTGCATAGATCCTTAGTTCTAGATATATGTGTGTCTAAAAAACAAAAGAGGTACAATCCCTTTGTAGAGCCAAAAAGTAAGTTGTGGAATTTGAAAGATGAAAATGTAACGATCTTTAGAGATAAATTAATTCAAATGGCAAATTTGTCTACTAATGATAATTCGGAAATAATGTGGAAAGAGATATCTACTAATATTATGAATATAGGTAAGGAGGTTTTTGGTGTATTTATGGGTCAGGTCCCAATAGGGAAAGAGTCATGGTGGTGGAATGAAAAAATTCAAATGGTTATCCATACCAAATGAGTGTTATAGAAATCTTAAAAGTAATAGTAGTAGTAATACATATGACAAATACAAATATACAAAAAAGAGGTAAAAAATATTATCCAATAGTCAAAAAATAAAATGTATAATGAATTATACAAAAGATTGGAGACTAAAAACAGAAAAAGAGAGATCTACAGAATTGCAAAATTAAGAGAAAGAAAAGATAAAGATATAAATGGTATTAGGTGTATTAAGAGTAAAACCAATTATATACTTGTAGGGGATGAAAATATAAGAAAACGTTAGTGTGATTATTCTGATGATTTCTTTAATATTAAGAGTACAATAAATGTAGAAAATAGTAAAATACCTACATAAGAGATTAATAGACATTTTAAACGGAAATTTGACATTATGAAGTGAAGGAAGTTTTAAAAAGAATAAAAAATAATAAAATCATAGGATCTGATAGCATTCCTATAGAAATGTGAAAATATTTGGGTGAATTTGGTCTAAAAGTGTTAATAAATATTTTCAATAAAATTTGATAAAGTAAGAGAATATCTTAAATATGAAGAAAGAGTGTAATTATACAATTATATAAGAATAAATAAGACATAGATGATTATTCCAACGATAGAGAAATTAAGTTTATGAACCATACCATAAAACTATGAGAGAGATTAATAAAATATAGATTGAAATTGAAGATAAATGCATTTCAAAATCAATTTGAATTTATGTTAGCTAGATCCACCACGGAATCAATACACTTATTAAGACATTTGATGGAGACATGTAGAGCACAGAAGAGAGATCTACATATGGTATTCATTGACTTAGAACAAGCGTATGATAGAGTTCTTAGAAATTTATTGTGATGGATACTGATGAAAAAGGGATATTCTTGAAATATATTAATCTCATTAGAGATATGTATGAAGGAGCTATAATCGGCGTAAGAACTTCCGGTGGTTTGAGCAATAGTTTCCCTACTAACATTGAACTCCATCAAGACTCGACATTAAGTTTTCTCCTCTTTGCAATAGTGATAGATGAAATCAAAAAAAATATTCAAAATAAAAAATTATAGTGTATGTTTTAAGCAAATGATATAATGTTAGTTGATAAAACTATGGAGAGTGTTAGTTTTAAGCTAGAGCTATGAAGATCAATACTGAAATTCAATGGGTTTAGATTGAGTAGATTGAAAACCGAATATATGAGAGATATGTTTATCGACAGTTATCCGAACGATGAAAAAATGATTAGATTAGATGAGTAAAATGTACTCAAAAATGAACGATTTAAATATCTAGATTCTATCATTCAAAATGGTGGCAATATAGATGAAGATGTGAACCATAAGATTTAAGCGGATGGATAAAATGGAGAAAAATATCTAGAATTTTTTACGATTGCACAATACCATTGTATTTAAAGAGAAAATTCTACAGAACAACGGTTAGACCTACACTATTATATGGTACTGAATGTTAAACTATTAAATAACAATAAAAACAACATATGGTTGTAGTAGAAGTGAGAATATTTATGTGAATGTGTAAAAAAACTAGAAAAGATAGATTAGAAATGAAAAGATTCATAACAAGTTGGGAGTTTGTTTAATTATAGAAAAATTGCGAAAGTATCGTCTGAGATGATTCGAGTATGTGCAAAGAAGACAAAAAAATATACCGATTAGAAAAATCGAGAACTTAAATATAAAAAATTTAGTAAAATATAGAGATTGACCATTGAAAACTTGAATACAATTTATTCGCAAAAATATTGAAATTAAGAGTTTAGAAGAGAAAATGGTCTTGAATAGGAATGGATGGTGTAGAAAAATTCATACAAATTAAATTAATATATTTTAAATATTTATTTATTGATTTATTGATTTATTTTTCTTTCTCTTTTTCTTTTCCTTTTTAGTTTTATTTTATTTTATTTTATTTTTATTTATATATTTTATTTTATTTATTTTATTTTTTATTTTTTATTTTACTTTTCTTTACTCTATCTTTTTCAAATTTGTTTATTAAATGACTGACCCTAAATATTAAGATTAAGATTCAGTTCATTGTTATTGTATTTATTCAACCAAACTCTTGACAATTATATATTTGCAGATAACTTATATCCAAATTTTCAATAGTATGTTCTGACATTTCACTAAATCTTTTATATTTAAGATCTTACTCATCTTAACTGGTGTATTTTTAGATTTTCATTGTACATATTCAAATCATTTTAGACGATACTCTCTCATTTTACTCACAATTAAATTTATTTCTAATTTATTACGTATTTTTTTATTTCTAATTTTTTCTTTTTTAATTTTATCACACATTTATCTAAATATTCTTATTTCAACTATAACAATATTGTTTAGTGGCCTAATACTCAATGTTATATAATAATATATGTTTTATTACGATTCTATTAAACTATAATAATACAAGTTTTATTGTTATTCTATTAAACTTTCCTTCAATCGCAATACTATTGTATGATTATAAAGAAATACAAATTTATTTCTCAATTTCATCCAACTTGTTTAGATCTTATGATTCACATTCCTATATATAGTACCATTGTTTTAAATGATAGATTCAAAATATCTAAAATGGTTAATTTTTAATACTCATATTCTTTTAATTTAATCATTTTTTTATTATTTTGATAATTGTTATCAAATGTACAAATCATATACTTAATTTTTGATTGATCAATTTAAATTTTCTAAATTTTAGTATATTTCTCAATAACTCTAGTTTAACACTAATATCATTCTCAATTTTATCGACTAGTATTATATCATTTACAAAATATATATACTATAGTACTTTATTTTAGATATTTTTTGTTATTTTATCTATCATTATTGCAAAAATGAGAGAACTTATTGCTGAAATTTGGTGAAACCCAGTACTAATTAGAAACTATTATTTAAACCCCTCACATTCTTATATCGATAATGACTATTTGTTACATATGTTTAATGAAATAAATGTATCTTAAGAAGATTCCCCTTTTCGTCAATGTCTAGAACAATATGTCTCTAAAAATCCTATTTTATACTTTTTATAAATCAATAAATATCATATGTAATTCTCTGTTTTGTACTCTAAACGTTTCTATCGAATGTTTAAATAAGTGAATGATTTCGGTGATTGATCGTTTTGATATGAGTTCAAATTGATTTTGAAAACATATTTACTTTTAATCTCAATATATAATTTATCACCATCTCCCACAACTTTATAGTATGACCAATAAGTTTAATTCTTTTGTAATTAGATCAATTTTGTATATCTTATTTATTTTTATATAGTGATACAACTATATTCTGTTTCCATAATTGGACATTTTCTTGCTTTGATAAATTTTATTAAAAAGATCCATTAATATTTATATCCTCACTTTATTCAAATATTTTCACACCTTAATAGAGATACTATCAGATCCTACCCCGTTCTTAGTTTTATTCTTACTAGTATAACAAAGCTTATGGCTATAACTCTCTATTTCTTTAATTTTATCTTCCATACACTTAGTTTTTTTGAGACATATAATACTAATCGTCTGTTTAGTAATTATTTCTCTTATCTCTTTCAATTTGTCGCTTAAGCATCCTATGTTTCTAATAATCAAACGAATTTTATTTTTATGAACTAATTTCTTCACTCATATTCATCCACATAATGAAGGAATCTTTACATATTTGATATCATATTTAAGCGATAATGTGAGGTGTTGCTTCTAGGTGATGCCCCCACTGGCCTTACTATTTTGTCTTTACATTTGGAATTTGATGTAGTGCGTCGTTAAAAATGAACGTTTTAATGAAATTTTTATATTTGTTCCTGATTTTGGTTTTGATAAGACTTTTATAATATTCATTAATTTACCGTAACTTTTATCTTTTACTTAAATTTGAAACCAGCGATCATAAAGTTATTTGTAAAATTAAATAATACTAAAAAATTAATTAAACGAAACAATATATTAAAAATGGCGATGTGCTTTGTATGTTGGGCCACTGGGAACGAGACATTATTTGTTGACAATAGATTTATTTATAACTTGACCCGTCGAAGAGAAAGATTGATAGACATCATTTTGTTAATTTTGTCATAATATTGAATTTATTTTAAAAAACCATAATACCGACTTTTTATGGATCAAGAGAAAAGAGAAAAGGGAGTAGCAAGACATTTTAGATTTTACATACCACATAATTTATCATTTTATTCCGGACGGCAAAGGGACGGGAGACATCGTCTCGATATTTCCGTCACTCCCCCCACCCCCTTCTCCCCAAAGAAAACCAGAAAAAAAAAACCGAATTTCAAGAAAGAGGAAGACTAACGTTCTCCCCGTAAGCTTCAAAATGAGACACCATGGAAATGGAAGAGATCAACCACTCTCGGTCTCAAAGCAAATGCTACACTCTCGCTCTCCCCATTTTCTCTCTCTATTCTTACTCTTACTCTCCCTCATCTTATTAACACTTCAAGTTGCGTTCACTTCTTCCTGGTCTGCTCTTTCTCTCTCTCTCTCAAAACCCCAACCCAAACTCCACTTCAATACTCACAATCTTCACTTGCCTTTAAAACCCATTTCTCCAAATCCCTTAGTCCCTCCAATTTCTTCAAATTTAACCAAATTGGCCGATGTTACCCCAAATGTTGATTCTCATAGGCCATACCACAATTGGGAACTTTTTGCTTTGGATTTTCAGGAAATGACTAAGAACTTCAAGATTTATGTCTACCCGGATGTGTATGCAAATGGGTCCGACACAAATTCGTCATTTGCTAGGGTTTTTCTCCCTCATCCTAACCCTTATGATCCCAAATTAGGAAATTACTTTAGTGAGCACATGTTCAAGGTTGCTCTAATGGCAAGTCCATTACTGACTACTCAACCCAAGAAGGCCCAAATGTTTTTCATGCCATTTTCCATCAATGTGCTTCGCAACGATCGTCGCGTGCATTCGGAGCATTCCATTGCCAAATTTGTGGCTCAATATGTGGAAAGAATTAGCAGGGAGTGTGGGTTTTGGAATGCCTCTTCTGGGTCCGATCATTTCTATGTGAGTTGTCATTCTGTTGGGAGAGATGCAGCTTCCAAGCATTGGGGTGTACACAACAATGCAGTTCAGTTGACTTGTTCATCTAGTTATTTTCAAAGGCTTTATGTTGCTCACAAGGATGTGGGGTTGCCTCAAGTCTGGCCTAGGCCTGCTGAGAAAGTGTTGAATTCACCTCATGCAAGGTATGGTTTTTACTGTACTTGTATTCTTTCTTATAGGGATACTAATAGCATTGAATTGAATGCCTACGTCATTTTATCATTTCTGCTTTGCTATTTCTTACTTATCCTTGATGATTGTCAAATGCCCGGATTCTGTGGTACTATATTGCTTGATTTGTATGTAGGATATAGCATACCAAACCCAAACCCAGGAAAGAGTTTACTGGTGTTTCGTGCCTCTGAAATACTTAGGCCCAAGTTGTATGTCTAAAATAAATTATGGTTGTTTTGCATTCTTTGCACTTCTTATTTGTGATTGACCTTCTAAAGCCTTCTCACTCATTTCATTTGTCTCAGCTTTCCTGTTTCTCTTTTTCTTTTTTGTAAATCTAATTGCCATAATGACTACATTCTTTTTTTTAAATGTTCTTTACGTGACGAGAAGTCACTTGACTACAGTTTGAGCATGTTCTCTTGTCAAATAGAAAATTGAGATATGCCACATCATCTAACTCACCATTCTCAGAATTACCATATCCAATGCATTTTCATCTTTTCAAAACACAATTCCCATACATTCATTTTGGAAGACCAAAACACATAAGAAGAATCCAATCCAATATCAGTCGCCAAAGGCTTGTGGTTGGTTAAGGGACATTATGTGTCAGTGGATCTTAAAAAAAAGAGCAAGCTAAGATTGGGCACTGTCATTCCTCAAGAATAGACCAAAACAGTTTGACTTTCCACTGGTCAAAACCTATTTCCTTAGCTTCTTTAGTAGGAAGGGTATTTTAAATACTCTAATCACATAAGTAAATGCTAGTAGATTCCTTTTAAAGCTCAATTTGTTATTGTTGTAGATTCCTTTAAAAAGGAGGTTTAAGAAAATTGAGATGATGAAAATAGAAGAGCACCTAATGTCCACTAGTCTTAGTGTATGCACAAAACCATGTCTGAATGATTAGCATCGATTGATGACTTCCCAACCATGAAATTATGATGAAAATTTTTCTTTTGCTTGAAATGGCTTCTAGATGATTCTAAAGTTTGATTTACAAATTCATTTCTGGAGCTTAAAGATAGAAATTGTTTATCCTCTCCACTGGTGTCACTTTTATAAGTTTGGGCTTGCATGCAACTCTTTTGGTTATCATATGTACAGAAATAAGTAGACTTCCATTACAACATATTTCCAATAAGTGGGCAGAAAGCAAAGTGATTGTTGTAACACTTGTTAAATTATTCTGCAGCAAAGTGATTGAATAAGTAGACTTCTACAGCACTTGGTAAGTTATTTTATCATGGTGTTAATCAGCACAGTTACTCTAATCTTTCAGAAGTTGACGAATTATTCAAACCTCAAAGAAAATTTGGACTCTATTCCACTTCAGTGCTTGCTCTGATGAATACTATTCTATGTATTAAGATTATACAATGCCTGCAGAACAGAAAATTCTTAGTCTACTTATTTCCTACAGCTTAAATTTTAGAGAATAGATTAAAGCTTTTTTTCACACTTGCCACGAGTCTCATCATGAAATGTTTGTGTTCCAATAACATAACTTCTCAAATGTTTGTTTCCAAGAATCCCGGATCTTATAGTTTGTAAAGTCAGAATGGCTTCACCTTCTTTTCTTGCATATGGTGTTAAGACTACCCCTCTGGACAATATTGGTGATAAGAATATCCCTGCAAAAGCTACTGGGAATAAACTTTTGATGGAAGATAATTTTATTGGTCTGTTGAGGGCTCTTGCCAGAAGGAAGAGGTAATTTGGAAAATAAATTTCAGATTTCTTGGTTGCAAGTAGGTGAGTTATTTGCATCAAGTCCAGAGGTTCAATCCTTGAAATTGCAATATGGAGATTTTGAGCCTACACATAAGGTTTACACTGTCCTTATCTAGTACACATGGTTTGTGTGTGCCCAATGCGATTTTGTTCCACTCCTGAAGGGTAATGGATAAGGTTCCCACTGTTATCCAAATAAAAAAGTAGGCGAGTTATCTAGTGTTTCGGATATGCCACTGTGAGTTTTAATAGAACATATAAGGGTTGACAAAGTGGCAAATCCAGAAATTTTCATCTACTTGCATCAATATATCCATGTATGTTTGTCTGTTTGGACATCTTCAAAGGTGATAATATTTAAACAACCACAATGATATCAAACAAAGGCATATTTCTATCGGCATGTTTTGATGTAGATGTAAAATGCATTCAGATTTCAAATAATTTCAGAGGCATTCACATTAAAAGATGCATCAAATTAATTAGGGAAATTCATGAATGAGTGGGACAAACATAAGAATGATATAGGAGACCTAAAATGTATCAGGTCTTGAAGGGGGTAGATTACCATCACTCAAACCCAATGTTGATCCCGATGGTGATCAAGGTTAATATTTGAAGTCAGGGGCGGGGGTTCGAACCGCCATATGTTGTCAGAATGTGCAGATATTCTGTTTACCATTATGTGGATTCAAGACTTTTGGGGTCATCTAGAAATAAATAGCCATTAACTTTCTATAACAATTTAATCTCATCAAATATGAACAAGAATGCCTAAACTAATCCATAAATTTTCTATCAGGAAAAAAAAAAAAAAAACCGCCTAAACCAAAGAAGATTATCAATATGATGCAATCGTATTGGTAATTAGAATATTAACAACAATAACAGTTCCCAATAGGCATTGGAATTTGTAAAATTTATGCATTGTCAGATTATGCATCAAGCTTGGCCCTACAACATTTGGGGCTCTGGAGAGGAGCCTTCATATAGAGCCTCCTAACAGTTTCGGTTTCATTGCATTACATCCACTATGGTAAGATCAACCTTCTAACTCACCGTTGAATCAAAGATGAGTGTGCTATCTCGATCATTTGCCAGCAGCTTAGAATGAAACATCCAGTCCTATCATGATCATTGACTGGCTGAAACTACCAAGCTGAGTTTGTTTCTTTTTGTTGGCTCCTTAAAAATTTTGATTATGAAGTCCTGAGAAAAGATTCTGAACAGATAATGTCAAGACCCAATTTATATTGACCCTGGAATGGCTAATGTTTTTCTTTTGCCATAAACAAGTGCCTGCTTATAAATAACCATTTTAATTTATGCAATTTATATAAATTGAAATTTGATAGTAATAATACTTTAATGACATAGATACAATGCATTATATATGCACTGGATCTCCACTACGTAGATACATGCGATAAGGTGCGTTTCTGGTAGGTTTCAGTTTCTATGACAGTTATTGATAAGTGATGGATTCTTTATTGAGGTCCATCTGAGGTACACTTTTGGTAGCTTTTGAAGAGATCAATGAAACCTAAATACGATCTAGCACTAGTGGATTCCAGAAAATCAAGTTACTCTTAAATTATTGTATCTGCATATGTACTGGTCATAATTTCCACTGGAGGGGAGAGAAATGAAGATCTTCAAATGGCATGAATGAAAGAACCTGTAAACATTGAAGAGTATTGCACATTTTATAAGTCTTCTGAAGGTATGGTGTGTTTATTTGTTTTTGCAGGCATAGACTCGCTTTCTTTGCTGGCAGAGTACAAAATTCACGAGTTCGTGAAGAGCTTATAGCATTATGGGCAAATGATACATCAATGGACATATTTCCCGGAAAACCAACCTTCCCTTATGAGGAAGGATTTAGGAGTAGCAAGTACTGTCTCCACGTGAAAGGCTATGAGGTGAACACAGCAAGGATCAGTGATGCCATTCACTATGGCTGCATCCCGGTTATAATTTCCAATTACTATGATCTTCCATTGGCAAACATTTTGGACTGGAGCAAATTCTCCATCATCATCCACCATGGAGACATTGGTCTCTTGAAGGACACGTTGTTGTCAATTTCCCAAGATACGTACCTAAGTATGTACAGGAACTTATGCCAGATTAGGAGACACTTTAGGTGGCATAGAATACCAAGGGGCTATGACTCCTTTTACATGACTGCTTATCAATTATGGACCAGAAGAAACATGCATGGATTTCCTTATTGATGCTGACGTCCTCGTTTCCTAGTACATGCAATCTAGATCTCCCTCAAGGGAAAGGGGAAGCTTTATCCAACCAAAACAACACATTCACAATCACAGTTGGACCCCCGAAAAAATTATATGGCATAAAGCAAGAACACCAAATCTAGCTTCACCCGCAGCTTCCTTCCGCATCCGCAGCTTCCTTCCGCATCCGAGCAGAAGCACAATATCTAAAAATGGTTAAAAGATTAAAAGACCATGATAGACCAAAAGAGCAATAGAACAGCATTGAAAAAGGCCATGTTTCTTGTGATATGCACTTCTGTCATATGTACCATGCCATTTACACACAGCACAAATACCCAAATCTTATAAATTCTTACAAAGTGATTACTAAGTAAACATGATCATCTCAAATATGTTCAGCAGCGTTAGAATTGTATGTGCGCCGCCTGAGTTGAGACTCAGAACTCGGCTGCTGCAAAAAGATCCTTGTAGGATCATTTGGATCAACATATCTGCACAAGATTCAGATAATGAATACCTATTGTTAGTCCCATTAGGGAAATTGTAAATCCAGCAAATTGAATTTACTGAGAAAAGATGTCCATAAACTTACGCATGTCTCATCATTTCGTCAATGGGAGTTTGGGCTGCTTGTAGTGGATCTACACGAGCCTCTGCTGCAGCTGCAAACTGTTGATTGTATTGTCTCACCGACTGGATTAGGTTGAAAAAAAGTGGGACAAAGGTTCCACAGCCCCCTTCCTTGAACAATATT
Source organism: Dillenia suffruticosa (assembly GCA_033439265.1). Taxonomy (NCBI): domain Eukaryota; kingdom Viridiplantae; phylum Streptophyta; class Magnoliopsida; order Dilleniales; family Dilleniaceae; genus Dillenia; species Dillenia suffruticosa. The sequence goes on from JAVTVX010000031.1 coordinate 454,565, forward strand.
TTGAAAGAATGAGTAGAATATAGAGCCCTGTGCTGATCATCAGGAACAACCTGAAGGATGAAGTCATAAAGAAGAATCAGGATTTTGATCTTGCAAGCCACTACTCAAGCTGAACAGGTAAATGGGTTCCTCTTGTACTTACGGGTTCCACCTGACCAGAGATATTGTTGCAATGAAATATTGGCTGATTGAACTTTTCATGATGGACATAGAGCTGCAAAATAGAAATTACATTAGTGATGGATGTAGCTATGGACACAACACAGAAGGATGTCATTATTCATTCTAAACCCTAAGAAACAGACGATCTTTAACATTGTCTTTCATATACATCTCATACATTTAAATCACAGTATTGATCACGATATCAAATGTGATTGCAGCCGCAATGTACATAATGGAATATAGGCAATAAAGGCGAAATTTTTTCATTCATGCCAATCATATCAAAACTTCATAAATCAAACTTTACAACAACAACTTGAGCTTTAATCTTAAATTTTGGAATTGGCCGTTTGAGAAACAAATATAGGATAAAGGGAAAAAAAAAACATAAAATTAAAATTTGAAAGAAAAAATGGAAAAAATAATACTAAAAAATAACAGTAAAAATAAAGATAAAGGAAAAAAAAGGGAGAAATAAAAATAACAGTAAGAGATGATTTAACTGTTTCAGATACTCCTATGCCACTCATTCCTCTAAAGTCATCTCCTCAACTAAATCTTGATTTTCATATTTTATGAATAACTTATATTCAGATTTTCAACTGTTTACCCCGATACTTAACTAAATCTCTTACATTTAAAGTCTCGCATCTCCTAGCTAATGCGTTTTTGGATCTTCATTGCATATGTCCAAACCACTTTAAATGATACTCTCACATCTTATCCACAATTGAATTCACTCCCAACTTAATACATATCTCTTATTTCTAATTCTATCATTTTTAGTTTTGCCACACATCTATCTGAACATTTTCATTATAGCTACAGTCATTTTATGATCTTGTTATTGCTTAATGGTCTAACATTTGATTCCCTACAATAATGCAGATCTTACTGTGGTTTTATAAAATTTTCCCTTCAATTACAATGGTATCGTATGATTATAAAAAATTCTAGATATACTTCTCTATTTTATCCAATCTGCTTAAATCCTATGATTCACATCCTCATCTTTGTTGCCAACGTTTTGAATGATGAATCCAACATATCTAAAACGTTCATTTTTTGGTACGTCGTGTCCTTGTAACTTAGTCGTTTTTTTATCATTTTGATGACTACCACTAAACATACATTTCATATATTCAGTTTTTGACTTACTCAATTTAAATTCTCTAAACCCTAGTGTGTCCCTCCATAGCTCCAATTTAACACTACTACTTTTCATAGTTTCATCGACCAGTACTATATTATCTGTAAAAAGTATACACTATGATATTTCATCTTGAATACTCTTTGTAATTTCATCCATCACTATTGCAAAAAGGAGAGGACTTAATGCCAAACTTTGATAAAATCCAATGTTAATTGAGAAGTTATCACTTAACCCCCATAGATTCTTATATTAGTAACAACTCCTTCATACATATCTTTGATAAGATTAATGTATCTCAAGAAGATCCCATTTTTCGTCAGCCCTCACCACAATATATCTCTACGAATCCTATCATATGCTTTTTCTAAATTAATGAATACTATATACAAGTCTCTATTATGTGCTTTAAATGTCTCCATCAAATGTCTTAGTAAATGAATGGATTCGGTGATAGATCATCCTGACATAAATTTAAATTGAATTTGAGACACACTTACCTCTAATCTCAATCTATACTCCATCGCTTTCTCCTACAACTTCATAGTATCACTCATAAATTTAATTTCCCTATAATAGGAACAATTTTGTCTCTCTTTTATTCTTATATAGTGGTACAAGTGTACTCTCCTCCAAGCTTGGGACATTTTCTTGGTTTGCCAAATTCATAAATCAAGCTTTATCACATTATATTAAGTACCGATATATCTAAAAAGTTTTATTAATTCTACAAACCAAATTTTACAATTTAAAATGATTTTGAACTATAAGAATTGAAGTTGTATGATATACTTGTTTGAATGAAATAATTGAGATAATAAATTAAGAAAAATCAATTCATTTTTGAAGAAATTTAATAATGATACTACTACACCTAATATTTACATATGTTGTCCATAAAAACATATTTACATACGCTAATTATTCAAGAAATTGTTTGAATTGTTAAAAAAAAATAGCAAGAGGATACTAGGATCCTAGAACAAACCCATTCCTGGATCTTCTTAATTAGCTCCTAAGGCTTCTATTGGGAGCAGGAGAAGGGGTAAAGCATGCAATTGAGCAAGGTAGACAATTGGGCTTGAGAATTTCACCAGCATTGGCAATGTTCATCAAGCATTAATCTCTCTTCTTTCTCCTCCTCCTCTTTCTTCTTTATCTTCCACGCTGATTTCCATCACAGCCATTATGGCCATGATAGCCACCTTAACAGCCAATATGGCCGTGATAGCCACCTTAACAGCCAATATGGACTCTACAGAGTCACACTCCTTGTAGCAGCCCATATCAGTGCTGCAACTGCCAGTATCAATATGTATCGGCCAATATGCACCATTATCTAATATCATAACCTCACTAGACCATAAAGATTTTGTTGCCAAGAAAACCAAAGGAAAAACAATCAAGGGGATAAAAACAAATCTATGAACCAGAAAAAGGCTTTCTTGCACATGATTTCGCATAAAAATAAAAATAAAGAAAAAAGAACTGGCAAAATATCCAAGAACGAATAATGTTCCTAATTTTTTTCTTCATTATTTTTTCTGAGATAATGATGGTAAAGTTAGCCACTATCCATCAAGTGAATACCAAGCAGATTCCTAATGTTTGTGACTTCAAATAATCATTACCTTAATTGTTAAATTAAGAAAATTAACACTCAGTCCCTATAGAATATGATCAGAACAAGGGCACATTTAGCACTTGCAATTTGACAGAATGGTAAAATGTATGACAAAAGCAGGTGCATAATCTTCGAAATCCTATGATTCAGCTTCAAAATCAAGACAAGAAAAAGAATCAGATAATGACCAAGAAATTGTATTTTCGTTTTTACTAACAGCTCATTGAAATTAAGAAGACAGAACAGTACAAACACTGGAACTATGAGAGCTTTCATTTAGAGCCATGCAAAGGAATAGGTTCTCATACCAAAGGCATATCAAATGCGAAGAAGTTCCCAACAGGCTTATTTGCAACAAAGACCATCCGGATGTTTGATAAATAAATTGTCCCCCTAGCTTTTACATTTCCTCCATGAGACCTTATAAACAAAAACAATAACCAGAGGGCAGGAGTCAGCGCCACGTATGGTACTTGTTTACAATTTTAAGAGAACATCTATAGGTTACCTTAACTAATCTCTTCATCAACAAGGGAGGGAGGAAGAAAAAAAATATAGTTTTTCATCAGGTCCAGAAATTCTAAAGAAGGCTCAGATTAAAAAACAATATTCATATTTCTGCACATTGTAGAATATGTTTCCTCTAAATCTTTCAGAACACGAAACAAGTTTGGAAGAACTTGGTCCCATTGGAAAAAAAGACCTAAAAACAGAACATGAATAGAAACATGCCATCTAAATGCTCACTAATTGCTAGCTCTATCGCATAGTTTACTCATTCCCCATAATACATCTCATTATACACATTTAAAGCTCTTAATATTGCAAATATATGAAAATTTCATAAAACCTAAGAAGTCCAACATGTAATATATTTAGAAATTGTTCATTTGGGCATACCCCACTGATGTCATCAACAAACTGAACATGCTAAACATCCTAATAGCAACATTACCACGCAAATATCAAATTCAAGCATTGACATGATACATGGTCAAGCTTAGTCAAGAAACAAACTGTGTATTAAGTACGACAGTTATAAGAATTGCAAACCTGAGCTCATGCAACTCCTCTACACAAGAATGTGTGCACAGGCTTAAATACCAGCCTGATGCCCCATCAAAACGCAAGCTCACAAAATAATGAAATAAAGCACACACAAGGTTCCACAAGAGCCCCCACAATGAGCAATGATGTATATGAGTCAATTCAAAAGCTCTTAAAAATCAAACATAGGGTTAAACATGTAACAAAACATAGGATTAAATATGCCAACATGATAGATACAAGAACCGGGCAATCTACACATCAGGCTAACATGAATATATACAGGTTGCAAATATAGATACAGACACCAGTATCATAGTTGACAATTCCAAAAACTTCAACATCCCCTCAACCCCATCAACTTGGTCTTATGATTAAATCAGCATCGCATATTTAAAAGCTTTTAAGATATGCACCTAATCATAATACAAACTATGAAAACTTCCGGACAATTGAAACCAACAACAATCATTCTGCCCTTATTTTCATTCACTTAAGGTTGTAATAACCTACTTGTTTAATATCCTTTCACCTATAAACCACAATGAGAACAATCTCAAACCCCTCTTCAGCTTTAGTTCTCCATCCTGACCTGACACCCTACAACTCATCCTCATTATCCAGAGGTTGCAAACGCACAGCCTTCATATGCGGCACATCCTTAAAACTAAACTCACCACTTCCAACCAGCTTTAATTGTCCCCCTTTCTAATTCTCATAATGCTATAATCAGCGCAACGCAGATACAGGGCACCATTTATAATCTAATTTGATATATATAAAAGCTTTTGGGGAAAATATCAAAAAAAGAATTTTGTTGATGAAGAAACCCTAGCATCAAGTAGAGAAAACAAGGTCGAATAACCACACAAACTAAGTATTCAATCAATTCATTCATTTTCTGCAGCCACGTAATGAGATAATAAAGATCTAAGGATGAAAGAAGGAGAAGAGAAGAGACAGACCCAGAGGCAGGAATCTTGTCGATTTCGAATTCGACGCCATCTCTGGCGAGGACGAACAATTCGTTAACGAACGGAGTCGGCATTCCATTTGGGAACAACTGAGGATTCATCGCCATTGTTGGGTTTTCCAAGAAGTTCTGGTTAAGCTTGAAGTTTGCAGAGAGAGGGAGAGAGAGAGAAAGAGGGATCGGATCGACTTCGACTCGGATGGCTATGAAAAGATTTCCGTACCAGCGAACCTTCTTTATTAACAATATAAATATAAGCGTGAAAGATCCCTTGCCACCTGGATTTCGTCGTCCTTCAATTGGCGCAGGGTGATTGGTCGTTGGTGAGGTGGAGCTGATGTGGAGCTGATGTGGCCCGTTTTTCTTTTTTTCTTTTTTGGTTTTTTTCCCTGTCTTTTTTTGGTCTTTTCCTTGTGGTTTCTCTCTTTCTTTCTCTTTCTTTCTCTCTTGTCAGAAACATTAATGAAGTAGATTTTGTTGTTGATTTCACGGAAGACGTGCACAGAGTGGTTAGGAAAAAAAAGTATGTAAGGTCATTCTTTTAGTACTCATTGCGATTAGACTTCTGTACTTTTGAGGGAAAAAAAGTGTATGAGGCCATCCCTCTATGCTTTTTGTATCTTCCTTTGTTATCTTTTCTCTTCTTCTTCTCTGCATAAAAGTATGACGGTGTTCTCTTTATCTGTTTCTCGCTCTCTCTCTCAATGGGGCGGATGGAGACGTTCGGTTTCAGGTTCGGCTTTTTTTTTATATTCGCTGTTTGGCGCTGATGAAGATAGCCACTGAGGTTTTCTCTTGTTGTGTTTCTGACTGTGACGAATATATTTACCCTCTGTATTCAAGGTTTTGTTTATTTTTCCTATTTTGGGATGCATTTTGAAACTTATTCTTCTCTTCTCTATTGTGATGGTTTGTCTTTATCTTTCCTTTTAAAGGTTTGTCTCTCTAGGTAGGAGGAATAGAGACGTTCGGCTTGAGACTTTTTCCGTTTCTTTTTTATATCCGCTTTTTGGTGTTGATGACGATGGTCACTGGGTTTTCTCTTGCTGTATTTCCGAGTGTACCGAATATATTTCCCCTCTGTGTTCAAGGTTTGTGTTTATTTTCCCAGTTTTGGGGTGCGTTATGAAAGTTATTCTTCTTTTCTCTGTTATAATGGTTTGTCGTTGTGTTTCTTTTGAAGGTTTGCCTTTCTAGGTGGGGGGAATGGAGACGTTTAGGTTCAAGTACTGATTATGAAAGTTATTCTTCTCTATTGTGATGGTTTGTCTTTGTCTTTTCTTCTGCAATTACACTTTGTTGGTTCTGCAATAGCCCAGTTCGGTAGTTCTGCCGGTGGTTCTTTCTGTAATAGCACTTTCTGTAAAAACTCATTTCTATAATAACTTTACTCTATAGTTCTGGGTTTAGGGTAGTTCTGCAATAGCACTTTCAGTTCTGCAATAGCTTCACTCGGTTGTTCTGCAATCGTGAGCTTTGGGTCTATAGAACTCCATAGTTTGTTTGGTTGCTTTGTTAAAAACTTGTTTAGTTGCTCTTTGTATAGTTTTTCTTTATATTGTTTTCTATATAGGCCACCGTTATCGTTTGGTTTCTACATATGTCATGGATCTTTGTGTGTTATAAAATATAAGTGGATTTACAATTGATACTTCAAAGCTATTGATTTTGCAGAATAACTATAAGGAGTTGCAGAAGTACATTTTTTTTAATAATAGCGTTTAAAGTCTGAAATTTTTTATTGATGGATTTGGTTCTGCCCAGCATAGAACGACATGGTTCTGCTCCGTGCAGAATGACATGGTTCTGCTCCGCGCAGAATGACATGGTTCTGCGTCACACAGAATGACATGGTTCTGCTAAAAAAAGTAGTTTTGCTAAAAAAAAAGATTTTTAGTTAGGAATGTTAAAAACAAAAAGTAGTTCTGCTACAAAAAAATGTAGTTCTGTAATGCCATTAAAAAAATTGTTCTACAAAAAAATTTGTTCAAAAGTAGTTCTGCAAGAAAAAATAAGTTCTGTAGTTAGGTATGTTCAAGAAAAGTAGTTTTGCAATGCCATTAAAAAAAGTGGTTCTGTTAAAAAAGAATAGTTATATAGTTTGGTACGTTAAAAAAAATGTTTCTGTAAGTCTGTAGTTCTGTAGTTCTGTAGTTAGATATATTGTCGGCTATGTTTTCAAAAAAAATAGTTCTCTTAAAAAATGTAGTTCTGTGGTTCTGTAGTTCTGTATGTTAAAAAAAAAGAGTAGTTTTGTAGTTAGATATGTTGAAAAAAAAAAGTAGGTTTGATATGAAAAAAAGTAGTTCTGTAATGTCGTTAAAAAAAAAAAGAGTTCTGTAGTTTGGTATGTTTAAAAACAAGGGTAATTCTACAACAAAAAAAAAAGTAGTTTGTAATGCTACTAAAAAAAAAATTGTTCTGCTAAAGAAAAAGTTCAAAATAGTTTTACTAAAAGACAAAACGATATAGTTTTGCACCGTGCAGAACTACATTGTTATGCTAAAAAAAAGTAGTTTTGCTAAAAAAAAATTGTTCTTCCATTAGGTATGTTAAAAAAAAAAGTTTTGTGGTTAGGTATGTTAAAAAAAAAAATTGAAGTAGTTCTGCTAAAAAAATGGTTATGTTATGCTATTAAAAAAAAGTAGTCTACTAAAAAAAATAGTTCTGTAGTTAAGTATGTTCGAAAAAAAAAGGACTTCTGCTACAAAAAAAAAAATAGTTCTGTAATCCCATTAAAAAAATAGTTCTACTAAAAAAAATAGTTCAAAAGTAGTTCTGCAAGAAAAAATAGGTTCTGTAAATAGGTATGTTCAAAAAAAGGAGTTTTGTACCGCCTTTAAAAAAAAGTTATTCTGTTAAAAAAGAATAGTTATGTAGTTTGGTATGTTAAAAAAAAATACTTTTTGTAGTTCTGTTGTTGGATATGCTGTCGGCTATGTTTTTTAAAAAATAGTTCTATTAAAAAAAAGTAGTTCTATAGTTCTGTAGTTAGGTATGTTTAAAAAAAAATGTAGTTCTGTGGTTTTGTGGTTAGATATATTCAAAAAAAAAGTTGAACTGATACGAAAAAAAAGGGGTTTTGTGATACCGTTAAAAAAAAATTATCTACAAAAAAAAAGTAGTTCTGTAATTAAGTACGTTAAAAAAAAATGTAGTTCTGCAACAAAAAAAAGTAATTATGTAATGCTATTAAAAAAAAGAAAATAATTCTGCTAAAAAAATTAATGAAATAGATTTTGTTGTTGATTTCACGGAAGACGTGCACAGAGTGGTTAGGGAAAAAAAGTATATAAGGTCATTCTTTTGGTACTCATTGCGATTAGACTTCTGTACTTTTGAGGGAAAAAAAAGTGTATGAGGTCATCCCTCTATACTTTTTGTATCTTCCTTTGTTATCTCTTCTCTTCTTCTTCTCTGCATAAAAGTATGACGGTGCTCTCTTTATCTATTTCTCGCTCTCTCTCTCAATGGGGCGGATGGAGACGTTCGGTTTCTGGTTCGGCTTCTTTTTTATATCCGCTGTTTGGCGCTGATGAAGATAGCCACTGAGGTTTTCTCTTGTTGTGTTTCTGACTGTGCCGAATATATTTACCCTCTGTGTTCAAGGTTTGTGTTTATTTTTCCTATTTTGGGATGCATTTTGAAAGTTATTCTTCTCTTCTCTATTGTGATGGTTTGTCTTTATCTTTCCTTTTAAAGGTTTGTCTCTCTAGGTAGGAGGAATGGAGACGTTCGATTTGGAACTTTTTCCGTTTCTTTTTTATATCCGCTTTTTGGTGTTGATGACGATGGTCACTGGGTTTTCTCTTGCTGTGTTTCTGAGTGTGCCGAATATATTTCCCCTCTGTGTTCAAGGTTTGTGTTTATTTTCCCAGTTTTGGGATGCGTTATGAAAGTTATTCTTCTCTTCTCTGTTATAATGGTTTGTCTTTGTGTTTCCTTTTGAAGGTTTGCCTTTCTGGGTGGGGGGAATGGAGACGTTTAGCTTCAAGTACTGATTATGGAAGTTATTCTTCTTTGTTGTGATGGTTTGTCTTTATATTTTCTTCTACAATTACACTTTGTTGGTTCTGCAATAGCCCAGTTCTGTAGTTCTGCCAATGGTTCTTTCTGTAATAGCACTGTAGTGATTCTGCAATAGTTCTGTAAAAACTCATTTCTATAATAACTTTACTCTGTAGTTCTGGGTTTAGGGTAGTTCTGTAATAACACTTTCAGTTCTGCAATAGCTTCACTCGGTTGTTCTGCAATCGTGAGCCTTGGGTCTACAGAACTCCATAGTTTGTTTGGTTGCTTTGTTAAAAACTTGTTTGGTTGCTATTTGTATAGTTTTTCTTTATATTGTTTTCTATACAGGCCACCGTTATCGTTTGGTTTCTACATATGTCATGGATCTTTGTGTGTTATAATATATAAGTGGATTTACAACTTCAAAGCTATTGATTTTGCAGAACAACTATAAGGAGTTGCAGAAATACATTTTTTTTAATAATAGCGTTTAAAGTTTGGAATTTTTTATTGATGGATTTGGTTCTGCCCAGCATAGAACGACATGGTTCTGCTCCGTGCAGAATGACATGGTTCTGCTCCGCGCAGAATGACATGGTTCTGCGCCACACAGAATGACATGATTCTGCTAAAAAAAGTAGTTTTGCTAAAAAAAAAGATTTTTGGTTAAGAATGTTAAAAACAAAAAGCAGTTCTGCTATAAAAAAATGTAATTCTGTAATGCCATTAAAAAAATTGTTCTACAAAAAAAATTGTTCAAAAGTAATTCTGCAAGAAAAAATAAGTTCTGTAGTTAGGTATGTTCAAAAAAAGTAGTTTTGTAATGCCATTAAAAAGAAGTGGTTCTGTTAAAAAAGAATAGTTATATAGTTTGGTACATTAAAAAAAATGCTTCTGTAGTTCTGTAGTTAGATATATTGTCGGCTATGTTTTCAAAAAAAAATAGTTCTCTTAAAAAATGTAGTTCTGTGGTTCTGTAGTTCTGTATGTTAAAAAAAAAGAGTAGTTTTGTGGTTTTGTTGTTAGATATGTTGAAAAAAAAAGTAGGTTTGATATGAAAAAAAAGTAGTTCTGTAATGCCGTTAAAAAAAAAAGTTCTATAGTTTGGTATGTTTAAAAACAAGGGTAATTCTACAACAAAAAAAAGTAGTTTGTAATGCTACTAAAAAAAAATTGTTCTGCTAAAAAAAAAGTTCAAAATAGTTTTACTAAAAGACAAAACGATATGGTTCTGCACCGTGCAGAACTACGTTGTTATGCTAAAAAAAGGTAGTTTTGCTAAAAAAAAAAAATAGTTCTTCCATTAGGTATGTTAAAAAAAAGTTTTGTGGTTAGGTATGTTAAAAAAAAAATTGAAGTAGTTCTGCTAAAAAAATGTTTATGTTATGCCATTAAAAAAAAAGTAGTCTACTAAAAAAAATAGTTCTGTAGTTAAGTATGTTCGAAAAAAAAGGACTTCTGCTACAAAAAAAAAAAATAGTTTTGTAATCCCATTAAAAAAATAGTTCTACTAAAAAAATAGTTCTGTAATCCCATTAAAAAATAGTTCTACTAAAAAAAATAGTTCAAAAGTAGTTCTGCAAGAAAAAATAGGTTCTGTAGATAGGTATGTTCAAAAAAAGGAGTTTTGTACCGCCTTTAAAAAAAAGTTGTTCTGTTAAAAAAGAATAGTTATTTAGTTTGGTATGTTAAAAAAAAAATTTTTGTAATTCTGTTGTTGGATATGCTGTCGGCTATATTTTTAAAAAAATAGTTCTATAAAAAAAAAGTAGTTCTATAGTTCTGTAGTTAGGTATGTTTAAAAAAAGTGTAGTTCTGTGGTTTTGTGATTAGATATATTCAAAAAAAAAGTAGAACTAATACGAAAAAAAGGGGTTTTGTGATACCGTTAAAAAAATTATCTACAAAAAAAAAGTAGTTCTGTAATTAAGTACGTTAAAAAAAAATGTAGTTCTGCAACAAAAAAAAGTAGTTATGTAATGCCATTAAAAAAAAGAAAATAGTTCTGCTAAAAAAATTTGTTCAAAAGTACTTTGGCTAAAAGAACCATGTGGTTCTGCACAGCACAAAACGGCATGGTTCTGCACCACGCAGAACCATGTGGTTCTGCCTGGTGTAGAACAACATGGTTCTATATTGTTCTGCTAAAAAAAATAGTTTTACTAAAAAAAAAGTGGTTCAGAATAATTCTGCTAAAAGAACCATGTGATTCTGCACTGTGCAGAACTACATTGTTCTTATAAAAAAAAGTAGTTTTGCTAAAAAACAAAATAGTTCCATAGTTAGGTGTGTTAAAAAAAATAAAGTCATTTTGCTAAAAAAAAAATAATTCTGTTATGCCATTTCAAAAAAAAAAAGTAGTCTGCTAAAAAAAAGTAATTCTATATTGTCATTGAAAAAAAAAAGTTCTACTAAAAAAATAGTTCAAAAGTAGTTTTGCAAGAAAAAATAAGTTCTGTGATTAGATTTGTTCAAAAAAAGTAGTTTTGTACCATCATTAAAAAAAATAGTTCTGTTAAAAAAGAATAGCTATGTAGTTTGCTATGTTAAAAAAAAATAAGTACTTATGTGATTCTGTAGTTAGATACGTTGTCAGCTATGTTTTAAAAAAAATTAGTTCTGTTAAAAAAAAAGTAATTATGTAGTTCTGTAGTTAGCTATGTTAAAAAAAAGAGTAGTTCTATAGCTTTGTAGTTAGATATTTTAAAAAAAAAAGTAGTTCTGTAATGCGGTAAAAAAAAAGTATTCTACTAAAAAAAAAAGTGGTTCTGTGGTTAGGTATATTCAGGAAAAAAAAAGATAGTTCTATTTCAAAAAAATGTAGTTCTGTAATGCTATTAAAAAAAAAGAAAATAGTTCTGGTAAAAACAAATTATTCAATAGTAGTTCTGCTAAAAGAACCATATGATTCTACATTGCACAGAACAACATGGTACTGTACCGCACAGAAGAATGTGGTTCTGCCGAATGCAGAATGACATGGTTCTACGCCGCGCAGAACAAAAATTTTTCTACTAAAAAAAATGGTTCCGTAGTTAGGTATGTTCAAAAAAAAAAAAAGTTCTGTAGTTAGATATATTAAAAAAAATAAAGTAGTTTTTCTAAAAAAAAATAGTTTTGTGATGCCATTAAAATAGTTATGCTACAAAAATAGTTCTGTATCGTGTAGAACTACATTGTTCTGCTAAAAAAAAAGTAATTTTGCTAAAAAAAAATAGTTATGTAGTTGGGTATGAACAAAAAAAAAAATTGCTATGCTAAAAAAAAAGTAATCATGTAGTTCTGTAGTTAGGTATGTTAAAAAAAAAGCAGTTCTGTCTTTTTGTAGTTAGGTATGTTCAAACAAAAAAAGTAGTTCTGCTACAAAAAAAAAGTTCTGTAATGTCATTAAAAAAAATGGTTCTGATAGGAAAGGAAGTAGTTTAGCTAATAGTTCTTTATGCTAGGAAATGAGTAGTTTTGCTATAAGAATGGAATTATAAAAAAAAAAAAAAAAAAAGTTGCATGATAGGAAGTCGTTAGGTATGTTTTGCATGATACAAATGGAAGTAGTTCTGTATGCGGTTCTGTACTGCACAAAACGATATGGTTTTGCACTACATAGAACGACATGGTTCTGTGTTTTTTTTTAATGGTCGGGTATATTTTGGGTTTTGTTGGCATGGTTGACCCCTTCTTCATTGACGATGGGCGAATGTCTCGTCGACAAAAGTCTCAACTTTAGTCGATGAGAACAGCAGGTTTCGTCGACACAAGGCTATTTGGTTACACTAAGCTTTTTTTTTTTTTCGCTATAGTATAGCATGGTATAATACGTATAGAAATATATTTTGGATTTTGTTTACTTTTTGTGATGTTATGACAAAACTATTTTTATGAAAAAAATCCCATCTAATAAAATTTGGTATTTTTATATTTTTGGGGTTATCGAATATTGGCATATATGCCTGCATGACTTTTTTTTTTCCTCTTCAAATTGTGCTGGCGATATGGCATCATTTTGTGATAAATACATTTATTAATATTAAATTGAAAAGTATAAAAAAAATTTGAAAGTGTTAGGTCAAAATATAAACAAAAAAAATCCGAAACGTTTTACTTTTTCGGTAGATGTATTATGGTATACCCCTTACTTTTATTTTTTACTGTGGTTTTTTGTATGATATTTAACCCGTTGTGGTCTGCGCTCCGCAGTGCAAAATAGTATTATAATATTATATAATATCATAACGTTTTTACTGTATTTCATTTATTTCATATTTTTTTTATATCTTTAGATTAAAAAATTTTATGATTATATCAAAAATATTTGAAATATATAATTTTTACAGAAAATATTACAACATTATAATGTTATAAAAAATTATAAATTTTTTATATTAAAAAACTCATAGTTCTGCAGTGCAGAATCAAGTTCTGCACGGGCAAAATTTCATTGTTCTACGCGTATAGTGCATAACTATCAAAGTGCGTCTCATGTTCGAACCCGAGTATAGTTCTGTAGTTAGGTATGTTAAAAAAAAGTGTAGTTTTGTGGTTTTGTGGTTAGATATGTTAAAAAAAAAGTAGGATTGATACGAAAAAAAAGGGGTTCTATGCTACTGTTAAAAAAAAGTAGTTTACAAAAAAAAGGTAGTGCTGTAATTAGATAATGTTATTATGTAATGCCATTAAAAAAAAGAAAATAGTTATACTAAAAAAAATTGTTCAAAAGTACTTTTGCTACAAGAACCATGTGGTTATGCATAGCACAAAACGGTATGGTTCTGCACCACGTAGAACCATGTGGTTCTGCCCGGTGCAGAACAACATGGTTCTGCGTCACGTAAAACTGCATTGTTTTGCTAAAAAAAAGTAGTTTTGCTAAAAAATAGTTCAGAATAGTTCTACTAAAAGAACGGTATGGTTCTGCACCATGCAGAACTACATTGTTCTTCTAAAAAAAAGTGGTTTTGCCAAAAAAAAAATAGTTCCATAGTTAGGTGTGTTAAAAAAATAAAATAGTTCTGAAAAAAAAAATTCTGTTATGTCATTAAAAAAAAAAAGTAGTCTGCTAAAAAAAGGGTTGTATGGTTAGGTATGTTAAAAAAAAAGTAGTTCTGCTACAAAAAAAAAGTAGTTCTGTATTGCCATTAAAAAAAAGTTCTCCTAAAAAAAAAGTTCAAAAATAGTTTCACAAGAAAAAATAAGTTATGTGATTAGCTATATTCAAAAAAAGTAATTTTGTATCGCCGTTAAAAAAAATGGTTCTGTTAAAAAAGAATAGCTATGAAGTTTGGTGTGTTAAAAAAAAGTACTTATATGGTTTTGTAATTAGATACGTTGTGGGCTATATTTTAAAAGAAATTAGTTATGTTAAAAAAAAGTAGTTCTGCACTGCATAGAACCATATGGTTCTGCACAAGGCAGAACGACATGGTTCTGTATTGTGCGGAACCACAAAGTGCAGAACGACATCGTTTTGAACTGCGCGGAATCACAAAGTGCAGAACGATATGGTTCTGCACTGCGCAGAACCACAAAGTGTAGAACCATATAGTTCTGCGCAGTGCAGAACGATGTGGTTTTGCACTGCGCAGAACTTACATAATTTTTTTCAATTTTTTTATTTTTAGATTAAAAATTTAATGATTATATTAAAAATATAAAAAATATTTGAAATAAATGATGTTTAGAGAAAATATTACAATATTATAATATTATAAAAATTATAATAATAAAAGTATTAAGTAAAAAATCTTTGGAAATATTTTTATATTAAAATATTCATAATAGAAATAATTTTACGATTATATTAAAAATACTAAAAATCTGTGAATTTTTTTGCATATATAAAAGTACTTTAATTTAATATTATGATATTAGAAAAACTATAATTTTAAAAATACTAACTAAAAAATAATTTACAAACTTTTTAGATTAAAAAAATATTTTTGCATTGATGTTCTGCACATGCAGAACTGCATAGTTCTGCGCGCATAGTACAGAATTATATAGTTCTGTAAAGTGTGTCTCATATTCAAATCTGAGTACAATCACTTTTTGCAATAACAAAATATTGTACTTCTTGCAACAAAAAAAAATTACACGGTATGCATCTGTGCTGGCAAATTTCAAATTTGCCTAACTAAAAAAATTTTATATTTTCTTGAGCACTGAATGATCCTTAAATGCTTGCGTTCGAGATTCAATCTCATAGTGTTCAATCTCAAATCTTTATGTCTTTAGCTCTTGAGAATATTTAATTTGTGCAACTAATATTTTTTTTTTTATATTTTTCTTTTCAATCTGTAGTTGGCCTTCTTCTCCAACCTTGTCTCAAGATCCGTGTCTAATTTTCTCTTTCATGTAATTGCTTTTTGATCTAACAAGGAGATAATAGGATAGGGTTTGTCCCTAAGCCGTAGATTGCTTCTGGAAATGATACCGACGTACTCATAGTTGTTAGCAAAGATCTTGTACAGAACTATCAAAGATGTATGGAGCTCATGCAAAGCCATCAAAGTCTATTGTTTGTTGTATGGCATGTGCCCAGTAATCCAACTTGCGAAGTGCCATTTACTTGACTTCAATTGCAAGCACGTTGTTGTGCGTCATAACCTCCATCAATTACAAAGTTTAGAAAATATAGTAAAAATGTGTTATAAGTAATAAAAAACTTATTATTAATTGCATATTGAATGGAAATGAAGAGAATTTCGTCAAATTTTTAAAGTTGTGACTCTGTTTGGTATGCAAAACTACCGAACATAATAACAAAATAGTGAAAAAATTGAATTGATAATTAAAAATTTGTTGGAAGAATTATATCTCTAAGATATCAAAACCTTTATGGGATGGAGAGACGCTTCTAAAATTACAAAAAAAAAGATTTAATGTATATCATTTTAGAAATTATAATTCATTAAATTTAAGAAAAAAATTATACGCACAGAACAAACATAATACGCTTTGATAATTCCATAGTTCGTAACACAAAATTAATTGTGATTCGTATAACTAGCGTGATCCCATAGTACTGCGTAGTGAGCTTCTCTTTTTTTTTTTTTTCCTTTTACTATAACTTGTATAAAAATATATTTGAAATATTTTATCATTTATGATATGATAAAACTATTTTTATGAAAAAAAAAGATTCCTTCAAATGGAACAGTGTTTGGTGTTTTTATATTTTTTTGTGTTATCAAATATTAATATGTGTGCCATAGGCATAGCGCAGGACTTTTATTTTTTCTGGTCAAAGTGATCTATAAAGATAAAAAAATATTATTATAACAGTGGCATGTTAAAAATATTATCAACATACATCTTAACTATTAATTTATTAAGTTCTTTACATGTTGTGCAATGCAGAACTCAAAATATTATAATGTAACCCCTCTAAAAAAAATAATTCATCAACGAAGACATTATAAATATTTTAGATATTTTTTATAATTTATCCCCTCAGAACATTCATTTTTTTTATATTTTAGATTTTACACATATATTAATATTATATAGATATTTTTTTATTTTAATTTAGGATATTTAGATCGAATTTAAACAAATGAGAATGAAAAAGGAAAAACAATGGACATAGTGCACTGCAGAATTAAGTTATGCATAGTACACTACAGAACCACAAAGTTCTACGGCTCTGTAGTCATGTAGAACTAAGTTCTGCAACGCAGAAGTTCATTCTACATGAGCAGAACTTCATTGCTCTGTGCGCATAGTGCAGAACAATCAAAGTGCGTCTCATGTTCGAACCCAGATGCAATCACTTTTTGCATTAAAAAAACATTGTATTTTTTCAACAAAAAAATTCTTACATTTTTTCAACTTAAATTATTAAATATTATAATTGCAAATTAATGTTTATATTTTTTAAATTTTACAAAGATATTAATATTATAATGATATGTTTTTCATTTTAATTTAATATATTTAATGTTAAATGAATATTTAAATATTTAAAAAATGTGTTTGGTAGAATTACAATTTATAAAAATTATAATTATAAAAATATTAAGTTAAAAAATATTTGAAAATCTTTCTTTTCATTTTTAAAATAATAAATTTTATAATTATATTAAAAATATAAAAAATATTTGAAATAAATGATATTTAAAACAAAAGAAAGATTTTTTTTTGACAAACTTTCAGATTTTTTAAAAATGACATTTGAGAAAATTTAAAAAATCAATTAAAATTTCATAAGATTAAAAACTTATCTCTATTCATATACAAACTTAAATTGAAAAATAAAAAATAAAGGCAAAATTAAAATCACAAAAAATTAAAAAAATTCTTATTATATGAGCCGACTGGGTTGTCATCCTAAATCTTCACAAAATTTAGCCCCTAAAAAAAATTTATCAAATAATGCAGAGAGCTATGAAATTTTGCTATGTAGCAGAACAACATACTTTTGCTAAGCAGAACAACGTAGTTCTGCTATGTAGCGGAACTATATGGTTCTGCTGTGTAGCGGAACTACATGGTTCTGCTGGTTCTACTATGTAGCGGAACTACATGGTTCTGCTGGTTCTGCTATGTAGCGGAACTACATGGTTCTGCTATGTAGCGGAACTACATGGTTCTGCTATGTAGCGGAATTACATGGTTCTGCTGGTTCTGCTATGTAGCGGAACTATATGGTTCTGCTATGTAGCGGAACTACATAGTTCTGCTATGTAGCGGAACTATATGGTTCTGCTGGTTCTGCTATGTAGCGGAACTACATGGTTCTGTTGCTTCTGCTATGTAGCGGAACTATATGGTTCTGCTATGTAGCGGAACTACATGGTTCTCATAGCGGAACTACATGGTTCTGCTGGTTCTGTTATGTAGCGGAACTATATGGTTCTGCTATGTAGCGGAACTACATGGTTCTGCTGGTTCTGCTATGTAGCGGAACTACATGGTTCTGCTATGTAGCGGAACTACATGGTTCTGCTGGTTCTGCTATGTAGCGGAACTACATGGTTCTGTTATGTAGCGGAACTACATGGTTCTGCTATGTAGCGGCACTATATGGTTCTGCTGGTTCTGCTATGTAGCGGAACTACATGGTTCTGCTATGTAACGGAACTACATGGTTCTGCTGGTTCTGCTATGTAGCGGAACTATATGGTTCTGTTATGTAGCGGAACTACATGGTTCTGTTATGTAGCGGAACTACATGGTTCTGCTGGTTCTGTTGGTTCTGCTATGTAGCGGAACTATATGGTTCTGCTATGTAGTGGAATTACATGGTTCTGCTATGTAGCGGAATTACATGGTTCTGCTATGTAGTAGCGGAACTACATGGCTCTGCTATGTAGTAGCGGAACTACATGGTTCTGCTATGTAGTAGCGGAACTACATGGTTCTGCTATGTAGCGGAACTACATGGTTCTGCTATGTAGTTCCGCTAAATGAATATTTCACATTTTATCAGTTTGTTTTAATTTATTGTTTAATAATTTTACATTTTATACTGTAATTTAAATTTATATTCAAATTTTAAATTTCTAAATATAAATATTTAAATATTTCACATTTGAAATTATTTTTAATATTAAAAAGTATTTTAATATTTAAATGAATTTAGAAAAAATTATAGATTTCATAATATTTTACTCATTATCACAATTCTAAAAGATTTTATTTAAAAAAAAAGTAAATTTATATTTGTTTTCTAGAAAAAAGTACAATTTAAATTTTTTAAATGATTTATATGTAGTTTTGCTCGACGTTCATTATTCACAGTTCTGCTCTATTTTCATACTTTTACTGGACTATGTTGGACTATATAGTTTTGCATTCCATGATTCATAGTTCTACTGGACTTTCATAATTCATATTTCTATTAGACTTTCATATTTCTAATGATGAACCAATATAGTTTTAAATTCTTTGATTCATAACTCTGCTACACTTTTATAGTTTATCTAGACTAGGAAATATCAAGCAGTAATTCAAACAATGTTTTGGAAGATGCGTACAGTATCTACTCCAATAAACGTGCAACTCTTAGAAGTAAGTTTCTCTCTATGATGCTATATTGACCTCACAATAGATAGATATTTTCTTTGTGCTTTACCACATTGACTCTGACTTTTGCTTTTGTTATGTATGCCTGCATCCCTTTTTCAGAAAAAGAATAGAAATTGAGTCCACACTCCTATGTTAAGTTGTCAGCAAATATCTTGACACTTGGTTCTTAGCAAGCAAAAAGGCAAACATGATGTGCATTTAAATTGCTTGGTCCGATATACATGACCCTTTATAACAAAGAGCAAGGTATAATAACATGTGATGTGGCAATAACACCGGAGGTTTATTATATTATAATTTCTTCCCAATTAATATTTTCATCTTATAAATATTTATAATCTATGTTAACATCTCTGGAATTTTACAACAGTCCACCAATTAGTACCAACATACCCAACTGAAAAGATGTATATATATGTATGGTAGTATGTGACTAGCATCTGCATAGCAAAAAATAAAATAAAATAAAATAAAAACTGAGTGCAGCTAAAATTGGGCTTGCTTTCTGAAATCAATACCAACCCATGTAGTTCATTCCACAATGTCGTTTCAGTTTAAAAATAAACATTAAATAAAATAAAACGTTTGCCATGTACATCTTTCCATATTTAATTTTATTTCTCATTGCCATTCCTGAATCATATTCTTTATCTCTTGGTAGGTATGAAATATTTAATAAGATTTATCTATTTTTGTTGATCTGCCAATAGTTTTTCGAGCTCCTATAGACATATGGAAACATGGGCACCAAATTAATCCTTACAGGCTTGGAACAGAAGCAATCTGAAGGAGCTATAGATAATTCTAAAGGCAAAATATATTTTTTTATGTATAAAGAAGAAAAGAAAAACACACATTGTAAAATCAGCACTATACATGCCCAAATTTACACAGTTACACATAATACTTTAAGCAGAACAACGTACCAAACATGAGAAAATATGTGCGCTCACTATCCTTAATAGATCCCTTTCTTTTCTTAGAAGAGATTTAAAAATATGGGTATCTTACACAATATTATGTACCCATTATAAAAAATTACTAACAAAATAAAAAAAGGGGTAGTAGTTCTGCGAAACCACAGAACTACTGAAAGTAGAAAAAAAATAAAAAAACTAATATTGTGCAAAATTGAAAAACTATCAATATTACAAGAATGCCATTATTTTAAAAAAATAAAAAAGTGTAGTCCTATAGTTACATAATGACAAGGTCGTTCTGCACTTTACAGAACGACAATGAGATTTTGTGTTTAGCATAACCACAACGTGATAGGCAAAAGGTTCAAATAGATGAAGGGTAATATTTTTAAATATTTATATAATATTAAATAATAATTTAAATATCAATTATTTAAATATTAATTTTTAGATATTTTATATTTAAATAAAATATTAAATTGTAATATAAAATATTAAAATATTAGATAATAAACTATAACTATATTATTGAATAATTTAATTTAAGTAAAATTATAAATATTATTATTTAATTTAAAAATTTATAGAAATAAAAAATATTTAGATATTTATTTAATATTAAATATATGATATTAAAATATTAAAAAAATTGTTATATGTATCTACCGCCGCTAGCAAGTTACAATTTTAATATTAAAAAAATTTCATATTAATGTTTTTAATATTACAAAAATCAATTCCTATTTTTGGAGACATATTTTAACTAAAACAAAAAAGTAAAATATCATTTTGCCTGAGAAACTTGATTTTATAAGTTTTATAATTAATTTGTTATACACATATATATCCTAAACAATGATAATTTTGGGTCAAATCTTAACTTTTCTTTTTCTTTTTTCTTGATCGCTGGATTTGTTTCTTTTTTTTAATTCTTTAATTTCTTTTTTGATGTCTAATTTAATATTATTTTATTTTAATTATTTAATTATTTTAATCAATTTATTATTATGTTATTATTTTCTATTTAAAATCCATAATTTCAAATTTTATTGATATTAATAAAAAATAATTCAATGATATCATTCAAATATATCGAAAAGGAAAAATTAATATGGAGTGAGGTAAGAACAGAAAAAAAAAACAGATTTTTTAGAAATGACATTTAAGAAAATTTAAAAAACCAATTTAAATTTCATAAGATTAAAAATTTATCTTCATTGATACTCAAACTTAAGCTGAAAAATAAAAAATAAAAGCAAAATTAAAATCCCAAAAAATTTAAAAATTTCTTACTATATGAGCCTAGTGGATTGTCATTCAAAAGTTTTACAAAATTTTACAAAAAAAAAAAAATTTATTGACGAACACATAGAACTATGAAATTCTACTACTTAACAGAACATTGTAGTTCTACTACTTCGCAGAACTATATAGTTCTGTTAAGTAGCAGAACTATAGCGGAATTTCATAGTTCTGCTATGTAACAGAACTATAGCAAAATTTCATTATTCTGCTATTTAACAGACCTATGTAGTTCTGCTACATAGCAGAACTTTGAAGTTTTCCTACGTAACAGAACTTATATTTAAATATATACAAATATAAAATTAAACAAATATTTTTCTTATTTTAATATAATATATTTAATATTAAATAAATATCCAGATATTAAAACTAAATTTCTAAATCTTTTTATTCTTATACAGTTTTAGATTACATAAAAATATTTATCAGTTTGTTTTAATTTATTGTTTAATATTTTTACATTTTATACTACAATTTAAATTTATATTCAGATCTTAAATATCTAAATATTAATATTTAAATATTTCACATTTGAAATTATTTTTAATACTAAAAAATATTTTAATATTTAAATTAATTTAGAATAAATTATAGCTTCCATAATATCTAACAAATTCTGTCCCGGCATCTGATTGCTCTTCTAAATTATCCAGGTGTCCCAAGAGAATATATTATGGATATTTGGAAAAAGATGCGTACAGTATCCATTCCAATAAACGTGCAACTCTTAGAAGTAAATTTCTCTCTGTGATGCTATATTGAACTCACAATAGATAGATATTTTCTTTGTGTTTTATCTGAGAGATTCAGTTGTCACATTGACTCTGGCTTTTGCTTTTGTTATATATGCCTGCATCCCTTTTTTAGAAAAAGAATAGAAATTGAGTCCACACTTCTATGTTGAGTTGTTGTTTTTTATAAATTCTTTCATAACTTGATGAGTTTTTCTTGAGAATGATGATTAATGTCTGCAACTCTTACTATTTTTGTACTTGATTCTTTGCCAAATTTTTTCTCATACCTTTGCCTTGTTTGGTTGGATTTTTCTATAGTTTCATTAAGGTGTAGAGAGATGGACAATTTTAACATTGCTATAATGATTTTATCTTGAACACCTATACTCTCTATGATGGATTCTATTTTAAATGTTCTCTTAAAAATGGTAGCCTTTTCCTCCAACCCAGAAACTTATGCTTGTACAGAACTACCAAATTATAGAGCTTGCCAAGGTATAGGATTACATGTGGATCTAATGCAGGACTACCAAAATACAGAACTGTAATTTCAGATTCTGTCAAAATTTCAAATATGAAGATATTAATATTTAAGTATTTCGTGTCTGAGATTACTTTTAACATTATAGTTGTAGTCATTTTATATGGTTCCGCATTGATAGTTCCGCACTATGTAGAACATTCTGCATAGTGCAGCACTGCTTGGTAGTTCTGCATAGCGCAGAACTTTGTTGTTTTGCATGGCATAGATATACCGTAATTCTACAAAGCGCGGAACTACTTGGTGGAACTACTTGGTGGTTCTACATAAAGCAGAACTATCGATATTTTTATTAAAAATAAATCATTACGCTTAATATAAAAAATATTTGAAATTGATGACGTATAATAAGTTTACTATAATATTATATTAATGCAAAAATTATAATTATGAAAATATTAAATGAAAAATATTTTAAGATATTTTTAAAACAAAACCAATTATAATAAAGATACGAAAAGATATTATATAGATTCTTTTATTATATACAAAATATTTTTGCATATAGCAAAAATACTATAGTATTATAATACGAATAAAATTATAATTTTATAATACTAAAATATAATATTTTGAAATTTAAGATTCCAAAATTTCTAAATATTAGTACTTAGATATTCTACTATTGAAACTATTTTAATGAATTGAATAGTATACCTTGCTTTATTATTTAATATTTTTACATTTTGCTTTTGCTCATTCCATGTGGTTCAAAGTTTGGTAGTTCTGCATAATACAGAACTATTTTGTGATTTTGCATAGTACAGAACTACTAATATTTTTATTAAAAAAATATATAATTACCCAAAAATATAAAAAATATTTGAAATAAATGATATATCTCATTCCTTGTGATTTGAAGTTTGGTGGTTCTATATTTGAAATCATTTAAATGTGATTTCTAAAAAATTTACACTATCACAACCCTAAACAAAATAAAGAAAAATATTTTCGAGTGTTTTAAAAATAATAATAATATTTTGAGAGATTAAAAAATAGCAGAATCATGAAGTTCTGTATAGCAGAACCATGTCGTTCTGCATAGCAGAACCATGTCGTTCTGCATAGCAGAACCATGAGACTCTGCATAGCAGAATCATGTGGCTCTGCATAGCTGAATAATGTCGTTCTGCGTACCGCCTTGTTATTCAAATATTCAATTTTTTTAATATTAAAAATAATTTATTTAGATATTTGATATTTATTTAAATAAAATATAAAATTATAATATGAAATATGAAAATATTAAATGATGAACAAAACCAACATTATTAATATTTTTATTTAAATAAACGTATAAATATTTTTATCATTTAAAATTTATAAGAATAAAAATTAACAAATTAAATATATAATTTTTAATACAGAGCATGCACACCATGCACACTATAAGCTACCTTTTGTCACGCCTCCCTCTATATAGAAAGAAAGACCCCAAAAATAAAAAAAAAAATGAATATATAAGCACCCAAAAACAATTATGTCGTTTAGACATAACATTGCATAACATTACATAGATAATTTTTTTTCAGATATAATTTATTTAATATCTAATTTATTTAATTTTAAATAAATATCTGCATATTTAAATTAAATATTTAAATTTTTTATTCTTATAAAATTTTAAATTGCATATTTATATTTATAAGTTTTAGTTTTGTTTTATTTCTTAATATTTTTATATTTTATATTACGATTAACATTTTATTTGAAATTCCAATTTAAAAAATTTTTAATTAGACAAAAATTAAAACTACTAGAGTAAAAATTTTAGATAGACAATAATTCTTTAAAATATCAAAACTATAATTTAAAAACTTCATAGTTAACTATAGGTAAAATTTATAAAATTAGATAACTTATATATAAATTGATCGAGACGAATTCATATGTAATGCCTACCAAAAGAATATTTGATTTATTATATGAAATCTTTAAATAACTAAATTATTTTTTGTATTTTTATACTTTACGAACCTTAAATTAAATATTAATATTTATGCATTTTTTAGACTTAAATTATTAAATATTATGATTTCAAATTAATATTTATGTAATTTTTATTTCACACCAATATTAATGTTATATATGTTATGTCCATGTCTTTTTCATTTAAATTTAGAATGTTTAATGTTATATAAATATTTAAATATTAGCTAACCTAAAAATGCAATCTATAAAAATTATAATTATAAAAATATCTACCATATTATGGTTTTTAATAATCTTTCACTTTTTTTGAAAAGATTTAATATTTATAAAAAAGAAAAACTATATTTATTTTATAGAAACAAATCGAATTTAAACTTTTTTAAATCATTTAGACGTGATTTCTCAAAAATTTACACCATCACAACCATAAACAAAATAAAAATTATGTTTTCGGGTATTTTAAAAATAATAATAATATTTTGGAAGATTAAAAAAGTTTTGCTTTTTGGCGGGGAATAATAGCATAACCATGTCGTTCTGCGTATCAGAACCTTGTGGTTCTACGTACCACCTTATTATTCCAATATTCAATTTTTTATAATATTAAAAATAATTTATTTGGATATTTGATATTTATTTAAATAAAATATGAAATTATAACATGAAATGTGAAAATATTAAATGATGAACCAAAACAATATTATTAATATTTTTATTTAAATAGATTTATAAATATTTTTATCATTTGAAACTGTATAAGAATAAAAATTAACAGATTAAATATATAATTTTTAATATAAAGCACGCACACCACGTACACTACAAGCTACCTTTTGTCATGTCTCCCTCTATATAGAAAAAAAGACCCAAAAAATAAAAAAAACAAGGAATATACAAACACTAAAAAACAATTATGTCGTTTAAACATAATATTATATAGATAATTTTTTTTCGGATATGATTTTTTTAATATATAATTTATTTAATTTTAAATAAATATCTATATATTTAAATTAAATATTTAAATATTTTTATTCTTATAAAATTTTAAATTGCATATTCATATTTATAGGTTTTAGTTTTGGTTTATTTTTTAATATTTTTATATTTTATTCTACGATTAACATGTTATTTGAAACTCCAATTTTTAAAACTTTTAGTTAGACACAGACAAAAATTAAAACTATTAAAGTAAAAGTTTTAGATAGATAAAGATTCTTTAAAAATTAAAACTCTAATTTAAAAACTCTATAGTTAAATAATAATTTAGTTTTGGTTTATTATTTAATATTATCACATTCTGTTTCAATTTAATATTTCAATCCAATATCAAATATCTAAATATACATATTCAAATATATCACATGTGGTTCTGCCAAACGTAGATCACCTTCTGGCTCTCCAAAATGCAGAATCACGTTGTGGGTAAGCGAAACGCAGAATTTCGTTATCGTCCTGTGCAGTATAGAACTATTTTAAAAAATTAAAACCGATAAAAAAATAGGAAAAAAAAACATATTAATTTTGTTTTAAACATTTTTTTGAGTTAACATATAACTTTTAATATATAGCACACACACCACGCACACTATATTTTTAATATATACATCTAAATCCAAATGTATTTAAATATACAACTTAAATCTAAATATGTTAAAATATAACATACTTTTTTTCTCATTCTAATGTATTTTTTTTATTTTAATATAATATATTTAATGTTAAATGAATATATTCAAAATATATTTCTCTGTCTTTTTTTGTTTTTATTTTTTGGTATTATAAAAAAAATTATATATATCACAAAAGTAAAATTAATACAAATTTCACTAAACTATACTGGGCAACTCTCTTCATTTTGTAACCAAAATCAAAACTCTACACCGGGCATCGCGCGGTGTACACCTCCTAGTTCTTACTAAACACGGGAAACGGAGATCAATCTTAAGCCGAGAACGCCCCAAAAAAAGATTGTGCACGTGTTGCCCAGCGATGCTCTCACGCGCTCCCCATCCTTCTCGAACAACCGCTTTCCTTTTCTTTTTCCTTTTTTTTCTTTTTCTAAAAAATTAAAATTAAATAAATTAATATTTTAAAATATTTCACCTTTTAATTTTGATACAAGCCATCGTAGCACGCATGATCTCCGTGGCAATTTCTTAGGAAGCGTTTAGTAACACACGATGAGAATGTGAAATAGGAATGAAATCCAAATTTTATGTTTGGATTAACACCGTGAGATCAAAAAATTTTAAATTAATTCTAAAAATATGAAAATCTACGAAATTTAAATGAATGGAAAATCTACATCTAATTTCCTAATAAATATTTTATTTTCCAATACTTCCAATACTTTTCACCTTCCCATTTTTTTTTTTGTTTTTTCACATTCTCCTTTCTCTATGTTTCTCTCCCTCAAGCTAGGGTTTCAAATGGTCTAGCATTGCTAATAAGATCTCTCTCTCACAAATTTTTTTTTCTTATATCTCTCTCTATAATTTTATAGATCCCAAAACTTTAGATTTTCACATTTTGTTTCGTACTTTTTCAATATCAATATTTCTTGTTCCCTACTCTCCTCCTTTAAGATTTTAATTTGCTTTGATTCATATTTGGATTAAGATTTATTTTCCTTATATCCATTCTAATCACATTTTCTCTCCCTATTTCAAACCCAGTTTAATTGTTTTTCAGCACCCAAAGTTGCAAAGCTCAAACATTTTCATGAATTAGCTCCACCTTTGCCTTCGCCTTCCTCTGTCAACTTCTAGCCCAAAAAAGGAAATTGTCATCTCTTACCTCATCAAAACCCGATTAAATAGAAAAGCCATCCAGGCTGTGCTAGCCTTACAACATAACAAAAAGAAAAAGTAACCGACCCGAGCAGTAACACTATTTCAAGGCATAAATTTTTCTATAAATGAAACAATACTTGAGCCTATAGAAACGCAATTAAGTATAGGAGACCAAGAAAACGAACATATTCAAATACACTCAAAGTAAGAGATCAGAAAAATTGAAATGGTGTTAAGATAAATAAGTTTTGATGATAGAAAAATATAAATTTAAGAAAATTAGAAAAAGTATTAAAAATCAGAAGTTTGCACATCTTGTTAACCTGATCTTCACATACATCGACCTACTCTTCATGTCCACTAATTTTAAGTTCTATGTCGATCAATTTTAATCCGATACGTCGACCTAATTAATAACCCTTGTCGACCTAAATCATAGAAGCATAATACAATTTACTAAGTAAATATATGCTGATATTCCCGTGAACATATCGATTTGTTTCACACAACGACCTAAATTCTGGCACACATCGATCTGTTAAACTCAGGTGGACAAATTTGGAGTGTCACATCAACCAATTTTAGGAATACAATGACTCACTTTCATAACATATCAATTAGCACAAGGTAAAAATCTACACAGGTCAACATACTCGATAACTTATCGACCTATTTCATTTGTTTCTTAATAGACACACAATGACTTATGTTGTTGATCTTGTCAACATGAACTATACATCGACCTATTTTATAAGACATGTCAACCAATTTTAAGTAGGCATAGAAATATATCGATGTGAAACTGAAATATGTTGATCTTATACATTTGTTATTTAAATATCACAAATTGACCTAATCTTTAACATTATCGACATACATAACACATCGACAAATTTTAAAAAATAGGTTCACCAATTTTTAATTTATATAGTGACATATCGATATATACACTGAACGTGTCAACCTGATGTCAAGTGAACTTTTGAATTCACACGTGGACCTGCACTTAATCTTGTCGACATGTGTAACACATCGATCAATTTATAAGAATAGGCCCACAAATTTTATAAGTACATTGGACTATGCCGATGCGAAGTTATAGTTTGTTGGCCTAGAATATTGATTTTCAAAGTATATCATGTCGATACCTATTAAAATCATGTCGATACATTAGAACAAATCGACCATTTAAGTATATGTATCCACCTATTTTATTTAGTACATACTCTTGTCGACCTGGATACGCTCTTATTGACCTAATTAGTCAAGAATACAACAATAAATTTTTGAATTTAGATCGATGTGCTATTTAAACGTATTGATCCGAAATTATCAGAAAACTTATTTTTGAAACAGATTTGAAATCAATGATTATTTTCTTTTTCTGAATCTCTAAATATTTCCATTTCGATCAAATTCACATTTAAATGCATAAAAAATAAAATTTGATTGGTTAACATGGAAGTGGAGCCAGTGGGAGACTGAAAGTTCAGTGCGAAAAATATATATTATTGCACAAAATATTAATGACGAACAATAAATATGAAACGTTTGGATTCAATAACCCTAAATGGATCTATTCAATGTCACAATAAATATCAGAGAAGAGAAATGAAGAAGAAGAATGCTTTAACTTTTTGAACAACTTCACTACTTGTATTGATTGCTCCCCTGTCATAATTTCTTAATTCTTTTTCAAAGATTTTAATTCAGTCAAATCTGAGAATTAGAGTCTCTTATCTTTGACATTATATTTATATATATACTAAGTATTTGAAAAATCAAAGAGTGTGTTACTGCTTTAGATCTAGTATGAGAAAAATTAATCTGTGTAGGATTGAAAATTTACGTTACGTAGAAATACTACAAAGGCTTAATTTGAATATACAATCAAATTTATATCATTGAATTGATAGTGAAAAATCCAAGGGGAGCTTGAAAATAGATGTACACTTAGTTTGGTGAAACCACTATAAAAATTTCTGAGTGTTCTTTATTTTTCTATTTTGATTTTCAAGCAACTCTGCTGTAATCCTTTTTAATTACTAAAAGTTTTTGAAAAATATCTATATTTAACTATTCACCCCCTCTAGTTAAATATCAATTGGTATCAAAGTAGGTGTGTTGATAGAAAGTTTAACAGTTTAACACCAAAAATCAGAATGACCATTAATGTAGACACGTACCAGTAAAAGTTTGCTCAACAAATCGTGCACCTTTTTTCAACGGAAACAACTTCAGTTACTAGAAGCAAAAAATATGCAATTTCATAATTATACAGAATCTTAATGCTTGGGAGATAATTGAAGAATGGGTTGAATTTTCCACAGAAGCGATTAATGGAGTTTGAGTACTAGTCAAGTTAAAGAACATGACAATTGAGCTTAAAAAGACATATCATGTTAACTGCAAAGTTATAAATCTACTTTACCTTACCCTAAGTGTTAATGAATACAATAGAGTTTTATCATGCATCATAGCAAAAAAAATCTAGGAAAGACTCGAAACTACTTACGAAAGCACTGATCAAGTTTGCAGTTAGCAAGAAGGTAAAACTACTAAGCAAAATCAGACAGCTGAAACAAGAGTACAAAGTCTTCAAAATGAAAGAAGGTGAAACTATCAGTGAAATGATAACAAGATTTAATAAGATAACAAATGAATCAAGGTTACTTGGAAAGGGAATTTCTCATGAAAATATGGTAAACAAAATTCTGAGAAATCTACCAAAATCTTAGAAACCCAAAGTAACAGCAATAGAAGAGTCTAAGAATCTTGAGATCTTGACCATGGATGAACTTGTGGGGTCTTTAATAATTCATGAGTTGAAGTTAAATGTGAAAGAGCTAGTAAAAGAAGAAAGAGGCAAAAAAATAGCTCTCAAAGCTGATAGTGATGAAAGCACCTCAAACTCAGAAGAAGAAGACAATGAAGAAGACGATACACTACTGACCAGAAGATTAAAGAAGTTCATGATGAGAAAAAAAAAAAAACAAATCATTCTTAAAAAATCCAGAAAAGAAAGAGAAAATCAGATGCTTTGAGTGTAAGAAATTAGGACATATAAAAGCCGATTGTCCTTTACTAAAAATGATGAAAAGAAAAATAAGAAAAAAAAGGAAAGGAGAAGAAAAAGAAGAAGATATTTGTAGTTTGAAGTAATGAAGACTTTAGATCAAGTGAAGAAGAACAGGTAGAAGAACAAGCAAACGTGTGTTTCATGGCCAATGAAGAATTTTTTGACAGTGAGGTAAGGAAAATTTTACTTTCTACTCCTCTTATTTTGATTCTGATAAAAATAATTTCACCATTATTGAACCGCATGAAACATTACTAGAATTATTAAACGAATCAAAAAGATTAAAAGCAAGAACTGATCTGTTAAAAAAAGATGTGACTGAAACCGTTAACAAACTAGAAAAATCAAAGTTAGAAACTAATGAATTAAGAGAGATAAATACTCAATTAGAATTAAGAATTATTGAACTTGAAAAGGATTTAATAATTAAAATTTTGAATTAGCAAAATAAGCAAGAAAATGAAACAAATAAAAACATAGCTCTAAAAAGGGAATAAATGGAACAAAAAGAGAAGAACATTAGGCAAAATACCATACTAATAAAATTTATACAAGGACAAGAGAAATTTGATGCCATTCTAAGAGTATAGAGAGTAGTGTTTGATAAAACTGGGTTAGGATATAATTATAATCAAACTCAAAAGAAGTTATATAATTTCTTCGTACCTAACTTAGAAAATGTTAAGTTACAAAGATATCATACTTATATGAAAATGAGACACAAAATAAATAATTGCAAATTGAGAAATAAATCTTCCTTCCCAACAAAGAACACAAGAGTAAATAGTCACAAATGTACCTTCTGTAAAAAATTTGGACGCTCAGTCTACTCTTGTTGGTCCAAAAACTTATTAATAGTAAACTTAAAATGGATTCTCAAAGATCAAATCAAAGCTAATTCAGCCGGACCCAAGAAAATATAGGTACCAAAGGAAAAAAATATGATCGAATCTTGTTATAGGTCTATCTGAAATCAAAAGAATCTCATGAAAAATCAGTCTGGTGTATTGACAGTGGATGTTTAAGGTATATGACGGGAGATATTTTAAAATTTTTATCTCTCGAAAAGAAGAAATGAGGAAAATGGTTTTCGGTGACAACTCAAAAGGAAAAATCATTGGAACAGGTAACATTAGAGCCAAGTCCACTGACTCTCAAATTCATAATGTTCTTCTTATTTTTGGTCCCAAGTTTAGTTTATTAAGCGTTAGTCAATTGTGTGATAAATGTTATACTATTATATTTGAATCTAATATTTGCTCTATTATTGATAAATTTACTAGTGTATTAAATTCTCTAGTTCGAGAAGAGGACTATGTGATTGATTTAAAAGAATTAGAAATTCCTGATGAATCTTGTTTAGTTACAGTAAATAAGAACTCATCATGACTATGGTATAGAAGATTAGGACACGTAAGTATAGACACAATTTCAAAGTTAGTTAGGAAAAATATTATGAAAGCATTGCCTAAATTAAAATACGAAAAAGATAGATTATGTGATATTTGTATGAAAAGAAAACAAATCAAAACCTCCTTCAAATTCAAAAATTACGTATGAACCAGCAATCATCTAGAGTTTCTTCACATTGATCTATTCGAACAAAATAAAACTCAAAATTTAAGAGGAAAATATTATGAATTTATAATTATCGATAATTACTCTAAATACACTTAAATTCTATTCCTTGTTAAGAAAGAGGAAACCAGTGAGACTTTCATTAAATTGTGCAAGAAAATTTCAAATGAAAAAAGAATATCAATTAAAAGTATTAGAAGTGATTACAATAAAAAAATTTGAAAATAAAATCATCGAAGAATTCTGTAACAATCATGGTATTGATCATAATTTTTTAGCATTTAGAATATCTCAACAAAATTAGGTAGTAGAAATAAAGAATAAAACTATGCAAGAAATGGCTGGAACCATACTCTGTGAGTATAATCTACCAAAATTCTTTTAGGCAAAAATAGTGAATACTGGTTGTTATATCCTGAATAGAGCATTAATCAGACCAATACTAAAAAAAATATCTTATGAACTTTATAAAATAAGAAAACTAAATATAGCATATTTTAAAATCTTTAGTTGTAAATACTTTATTTTAAATAATGGAAAAAATTTTTTAGAAAAATTTGATACCAAAAGTGATAAAACAATCTTTTTAGATTATCCGATAGTGAGTAAGACATATAGAGTTCATAACAAAAGAACTATGATAGTAAAAGAATCAATACATGTAGACTTTGATGAGAAAAATGACACTAATTAAAGAAAATCAGATGATAAAAATATAACAGAAAAGTTCAATGAACTGAATCTTACAGAAGATATAAATCCTCAAAAAGAAGAGGCTATTGAAGTCACTTAATAAGAAGAAAAATATATAATTCAACAAAAATAAAAAATCAAATACCCTCAAATCAGAAAATATATGAATCCAGAAAATATAATAGAAGATGTAAGTTTAGGTGTTAGAACTAGATAAACTCTACAAAACCAATTTGAATATAGCTTTTATATCTCAAAATGAATCTAAAAATGTGGAGAAAGTATTAAAAGATGAAACTGGATAATGACCATGCATGATGAATTAAATTAACTTGAAAAAAATAAAGTATGAAATCTGCTAGACCATCAGATCAATCTGTGATTGGAATTAATGAGTATTTAGAAATAAATTTAATGAATATAGAACAATCATAAGAAACAAATCAAGATTAGTTGCCAAAAGATATAGTAAAGAGGAGAGAATTGACAATGATGAAATATATACTCGAGTGGTTAGATTAGAAGTAATTAGAAAGTTTCTAACCTTTTCTATTATATGAATTTCAAATTATATCAAATGGATATTAAAAGTGCATTTATGAATGTCTATTTAAATAAAACTGTATATGTTAAACAACCACCTGATTTTAAAAATCTAAAAATTTTCAGAACATGTTTACAAACTGACAAAAATTTTGTATGGTTTGAAACAATCTCCTAGAGTTTGATATGAAAGACATAATAACTTTTTAATTGAAAACAATTTTGAAAGAGCAAAAAATTGACACAACTCTCTTTATCGAAAAAAAAAGAAAATAACTTTATGATAATTCAAATATATGTAAATGATATAATTTTCGAAATAACTAGTATTAAAATGTATGAAGAATTTACAAAAAAAAAAATATAGGGAGAATTTGAAATGAATATGATAAAAGAGTTAAATTATTTCTCAAGATTTCAGATCAAGTAATCTGAAAATTGAACTTCATTAATCAATCAAAAAATAAAAATTATCTAATTAAAAAATTTGAATTCAATGAATGTAAAGAAAGTGCTACACCCATGAGGGCAAGTATAAAGTTAAATAAAGATGAAAATGATAAATTAGTTTGTTAAAAATTATATAGAAGTGTGATTAGATTACTTCTATATCTCATTGCTTCAAAATTAGATATACAATTTAGTGTATATCTTTGTACAAGATTCCAATCAGATCCAAAAAAATCCCACTTGGTGGCAGTTAAGAAAATCTTTAAATATATAAAAGATACCATAAATAACATTTGGTATGACAGAAATTCAAAATTTCAGTTATATGGATTCTCTGATACTGATTTTACGATATGCGAAATAGATAAAAAAAAAAGTAACAACAGTATTTGTCAATTTTTTGAAAGTATATTGGTATTATGGTCATCCAAGAAACAAAACAATGTAGTATTGTCAACAATTGAAATTGAATACATTTCTACCGGATAATGCACTACACAAATCTTTTGGATTAAATACCAAATGAAGGATTATGACATGGATTTTGATTGTGTCCTAATTAAATGCGATAATACAAGTACTATAAATCTAACAAAAAAATCTAGTTCATCACTCTCGAACTAAACACATTAAAATGAGATATCATTTTATCAGAAATCATGTTTTGAAAAATAAAATTGTTTTTTAGTATATTGAGACTCAAAAATCAATTGTTGACATTTTCACAAACTTTTATATAAAAATAGATTTTGTAAACTTAGAAAAGAATTAGAAGTGACAGAAATATGAAAGTAGGAAAGAGATATGAAAAACAAAGCAAATATTAAGAATCTGAAAATGAATTCTAGGTGGACCTATTTCTTAAAAGTGTCGACAAAACAAAAATTATAAAGTCTTATTGACCTACTAGTTGTTTGATTAACAACTTGTCAACTTCACACTTAAAATGAAAATCAAAGTTTGGCTTGTCGATCTGAGAATAAGTATGTTGACCTGCATATGAGTCGAAATTAGGTCGATATCCTTAAAAATATGTCAACCCGATCATCTTTGGAAATCCTTGAAACAGGTCGATGTGCACAAAAAGATGTTGACCTATCACATGCAGAATGGAATATGAACGGTTAACATATCAACTCAACTCACCATTCATCCCAAATTTTCGAATTTCCTTCCTCTTTGAAACCCTAATTTGCTTTCTGAAACCCTAGACAATCTTTTCTGTGAAATCCGAACTAAGTATAGCTCTTAAGATGAAATTACCTATCTCCAAGCAATCCACATCCTCCAAGCCTCCTTTGAAACCCGCAAGCTAAAGCCTCATCTTCAAAACCCTCATCTGCAAAAACTCAATCTGTGAAACCTCCTATGCCTTCTCCTTAATCAACGTATATCCCGTCATTCAACGTTTACGAATTCAAATCGATTGAACATAGCGAGTTGTCTGAGAAGGTATTTTCGAGAAGAAAGGTTAACCACGGGAGGTTAATCGATTCGGTTTTTCTGAAAAGAACGAATTTCAAGTATAAAAAACATCTGAATGAGGTATTCCCTAATTGACTCATAATTCTGAACAAATTCATTCATGAAAAAGCCATCAAACAATTCTACAATAACGTTGAAGTGATTTTTGATGGAGTTGAAAATGAGACATGTATCACATTAAATGATCACTCTATGTCATGCGTATTCCGAACATATTTGAATGGGAAGGAGATTGAGGTTACCCCTAGGATTATATGTAGAGAAACTAGCTTAAATTGGATTTCTTATATTAAATGTGAACTATATATGAAGTCTAACTATTTGGAGAATGCTAGAACAGTGTTTGATGATCAAAACTTAATTGTAGTAAACATTAGTGCCATAGAATTAGGTTTTCATGAACGTATTCTGCACTTGATTGTGACACATGCGTTAAGATCTAGAGGAAAAATTACATAACCATTTCTAGAGAGTATTTTTGGTTGATGGCCTGTATCATGAGTGGTAAGAATCTCGGATTGCATTTCATAGTTCCCCATTTCATGATTGTTGCACATAGGTTTGAGAACTCACTGCTATCATATACCAGTTTGATCTCTGAAATTTTGTCTTGTAATCGAGTGGAGATGGACAAGGATATGGTAATTGAGTTAAATGAAAATAATGGAATAAATACATCATCTATGTTCCGAGCAAGATGGATGTGTAACAAAGAAGGAGAGTGGGTTAGAAAGAACTCGAGGGGAGGAAAAAAACCAATAGAAGAAATAGAAGAAGAGGCCACCACTCAACCTATCACATTGGAGATGATTTGGCAAAAATTGGAAAACATTGAAAGAAGAAAAACTTTGATAGGACAAATGAGTTGCTTTATGAAAATGGAACTTGAGAGAATTAAAACAGATTGGACACTTTAACAAAGAAAAAGGGAAAGTCATCTCATGATCCTAAGCCTTCACATTCCTACTGATTGGTTGCTGGTAGTTCTGGCTCTAGTTGTTATTGTAGTTTTCCAAACTTTGATATTTGTTCTCAACTTTACTTTGCAATATCTATTGTCTTCTTTCTATAATTATTTATGTAACTAAATTATGTCTTCTTTTTAGCCCTTAAAATTGCATCTAACTTCAGTTATATGAATTATGCCTGAATTGTGCCTTATTGACATCTATTGTTATTTATTGTTTAGACTCTGACATCTCTAGTGGAAATTGATTACTCATTTACATTCTCTTATTGTTTAGACTATGACATTTCTATGGTTGAAAGGGAAAATTGATAGCTACTGAAAATACTTATGCACTGATTAAGGGGGAGTATAGATTGGTTTACTGTGATTGAATGTGCTTGGATTGGAGTTTAGTCATTAATTGTATGGTTAATGATGACTAGACTATTAAGACTGCATGATTGTTGTAGTTGGAAAAACAACTTAGTTTGAGTAGTTATTGTGCCTTGGTAGTGTGGCTGGCTTAATGCATTAATGATGATGGATTGATAGAACCTATAGATACTCTGCTCATGTCTTGGTACTATTATGGTAACTATCATGTTTTTCAATATTTTTCCTGATGAAAAAAAGGGAGAGAAATATCTGAAGTGTGGGTAGTATGAGTATGATAAAAAAAATATGAATTATGATCTGTTGTCTGAGTATGGATGGAATTTGAATGTAGTCTGTAAAGCTTGCTTAATCAATGTATGTTCTATGATGCTGCTAAAATGTAATGTTAAGGAAAAGTGTAGTGCTGGAGTGATGCTACTATAATGTAAGACTAAGGAAAAGTGTAGTACTAGAGTTGTACTTAGAATAGGAGAAGTGTGTAGTGCTATTGATAGTATGGTAAGTGAAGTGCAGATGTTAAATTGATAATGTCAAGAAAAGTATAGTGTGCAGCGTGTGAAGGGTTGAAATAATGGTTAGATAGGCTTTTTAAAAAATGAATGGTAGCTTAGGTAGGAACAATCTTTGAATCAATAGGAATAGGATTAGAAACCTTAAGACAAAACATTAGAAGTTTGTAATTATCAAAAAAGGAAAGATTGTTGAGATAAATAAGTTTTGATGATGATAAATTAAAAGAAAATAAGTTTAAGAAAATTAGAAAAACCATTAGAAATCAGAAGTTTGTACATATTATTGACCAGATCTTCACATACATCAACCTGCTCCTTAGGTCCACCAATTTTAAGCTATATGTCGAC
Organism: Dillenia suffruticosa; assembly: GCA_033439265.1. Lineage (NCBI taxonomy): Eukaryota > Viridiplantae > Streptophyta > Magnoliopsida > Dilleniales > Dilleniaceae > Dillenia > Dillenia suffruticosa. The sequence goes on from JAVTVX010000031.1 coordinate 491,818, forward strand.
CAATTTTAGTCCAACCATGAACATGTCGATCTGATTAGTAACCCTTATCGATTTGAACCATAGAAACATAAAACAATTTGCTAAGTAAATATATGTCGATATTCACGTGAACACATCGACCTATCTCACACAACGACCTAAACTCTGACGCAAATCGATCTGTTAAACTCAGGTGGACAAATTTTGAGTGTCACATCGATCAATTTTAGGAGTACAATGATCTACTTTCACAACACATCGACTAACACAAGGCAAAAATCTATGTAGGTCGACATGCCAGATAACTTGTCGATCTGATTCATTTGTTTCATAATAGATACACGATGACCTGTGTCGTTGACCTTATCGACATGAGCTACACATCGATCTATTTTATGAGACATGTATACTAATTTTAAGTAGGCACAGAAGCATGTCGATATGAGACTAAAACATGTTGACTTAATGCATTTATTACTTAAATATCACATGTCGACTTGATCTTTAACTTTGTCGACAAATGTAACACATCGACCAATTTTAGAAGATATGTTCACCAGTTTTTAATTTGTATAGTGACATATCAATGTATACACTAAACGTGTCAACCTGATGTCAAGTAACCTTTTGAAATTATATATCGACCTATACTTAATTTTGTCGACATATACATCAACCAATTTACTAGATCAGATTTACAATTTTATAAGTATATAGGACTGTGTCGATGTGAAATTAAAGCTTGTCGATCTAGGATATTGATTTTCAAAATATATCATGTCGATACCCATTAGAATCATATCAACACATTAAAACATATCGATCAATTAAATTTATGTGTCCACCTATTTTATTTGGTACATAGTCTTGTCGACCTGGATACGCTCTTGTCAACCTGATTAGTCAAGAATACAATACTGAATTTTTTAATTAAGGTCAATATGTCATTTCAACGTGTCGATCCGAAATTATCAAAAAATATATTTTCGAAATAGATTTGAAATCAACGGTTATCTTCTTTTTTTGAATTTCTGAATATTTCCATTTCGATCAAATCTAACATTCAAATACAACAAAAATAAACTTGGTTAACATGGAAGTGGCGCCAGTGAGAGAATGGAGTTTTAGCGCGAAAAATGGATACTGTTACACAGAACATTAATGATGAATAATAAATATGAAACGTTTAGATTCAACAATGCCCAACGGATCTGTTCAATGTTACAATAAATACCAGAGAAGAGAAATGGAGAAGAAAAATGCTTGATTAACTTTCTGAACAATTTCACTACTTGTATTGATTGCTTTCCTGTCTTAATTTCTCAATTCTTTTTCATGGGTTTTAACTCTATCAAATATGAGAATTAGAGTCTCTTATCTTTGATATTGCATTCTTACATATACTGAGTATTTGAAAGTCTAGTGTAAAAAATGCTAATCTGTATAGAATTGAAAAGTTGTGTTGCGTAGAAACACCATAAAGGTTTAATTTAAACTTACAATCAAGTTTGTATTATTTAGTTGATAGTGAAAAATCCAGAGAGAAATTGAAAGTAGACGTATATCTGGTTTGGTAAAATCACTATAAAATTTTCTAAGTGTTCTTTATTTTTTTATTTTGATTTTCAAGTAACTTTGCTGTAATCCTTTTTAATTACTGAAAATTTTTGAAAAATATCTATATTCAATTATTTATCCTCCTCTAGTTGAATATGAGATGACAACGGGAATATAAAGAAAATAGACAAAATATATTTAGTTAAATGAATGGATCAAAATTATCAATTTTTCGCTTTGTCTAACTAAGTCACTCAGAGCAGAACTCAAAATATGTTATTATCTTTGCAAAACTCTATATCTGCATATGGTTAAAAAATGCAAGTGCATGTGTGAGATAGTTATTCACAAGTTATTTGATAAATATTTTATTTTGGCATCCATCTTTGTCATGGCATTATCGTATAATTTTTCATCACTAGTTCAAGAACTTGGGAGGCCACAGTGCCAAGAGTAATGGCGGTAGCAATTAAAACCCAAACTTGCGCTCTTTTCCTTTCTTCCGAACTTAAAATTGTAGATGTTGTTTAAATAATTATTCTTCTTAAATTAATTTCATAAAATATTTTTAAACAGTATATTTTAATTTATTAATTTTTTTATTATATATTGGAGTAGAGATAAAATGGGAAAATCATAAATTTTTATTTTGAAAAAATCAGCCAATCAAACATCAGATATGGTAATGATACTAATTTCAGTGTGCTAAACCAAACAGATGAATTAGAATGATTTTATCCATTACGATTTCAGAGTTTATGATTATGATTTCGATTCTGATTCTAATTCCCAGAATTGAACCAAACGTCCCCTTATAAATTTTGATAATGTTCATTAAATTAAAATGCTAAAATTTCTCTGGTTAAAAAGAATTTCAATTAAGCAAAATAAAAAAAAAAAAGAAAGAAAATTTTGTATCCCTAAATTCTGTTTCGGGCTTATCCTAAATTTGGTGCGCTTCCACATCAAGACTAAATTTGCTTTACAAATTTACGCATCAGGACTTAATTTGACTTACAAATTTATCAGCTTTCATTCATGTCCTAGAAATATTGTGATTTTTCTTTTCTTAAAGATAAACGTAAATTTTCAAAAATGTATATTAGATTGAAACTCTAAAATTTCCTTTAAGCCAATTAAGTGCGAAATGTTAAAAAAATAAAAAAATAAAAAGTAAAAAGATTGTAAAACCATAGACGAAACGAATAATTTGACGGGATTGAGACTGGGAACAATAATTTGATGTTCGCTAAAAAAGAATTTAAGTAGTAATTACCTTCTTGTGAGGCGATCCAATATTTTTATTAGATGTTGTCTCAAATGGAAATTACAAATAACGTAGAAATCGAGAGAGGGAGGAGAGAGAGAGAGAGAGAGAGAGAGAGAGAGAGAGAGAGAGAGAGAGAGATGTAACCTCTTTGAAATAGCCCCCATTGTAAACTCCTAATATAATTATAAACATTGCCAGTGAACGAAATTGGAGACCTTGGTCAAGGGGGAATACTTGAAGGTAGTAATTAGAGTCTTAAAAGATTCAGATTGAGAGGTTGTTTTTCAAATAGGAGTTTGGCGTGTGAGTGCCCATTACTGACTTACATGTGAATATCCCCACCCCCACCAACTATATCATATAACTACAAATGCTCCTCAATCAACCACAACGTTATCTTTGTCAAATACTACAACTTTCTTACTGTTTTATGTTTCAGAATCCAATCCCCAGAGAAGAGAGAGAGAGAGAGAGAGAGAGAGAGAGATCCGTGTGCTCCAATATTCCCCTAGACTTGCGCAGTTCCAAAATTATGATTTGAAAGCTTGTGTACATTTATAGTGATTGAAGATGGCAACCTTGTATGTGTCTCTTCCCTGTTATGACCAACTTTGCCCACACATATGCAGACAACAAGTCGCTATGGCTATCTCATTCAAAAATGGTGCTAATGTTGTGCATGTGCATGACTTGTCTGTGCAGTAGCAACTCATGCGGAGAGGAGATCACTCTTCTTTTTTTTTTTTTTTTTTCCCCTTCTTTGATAAAACGGGTACAACTTTCAAATAACAAAAACAAAAAATAAAAAATAACACATTTGTTGGGAAAAGAACAAAAAAAAAAAAAAAGGTAAAATTTCAAGGTCAGTTGGGGAGGATGGAGGATATATATTCGCACATTGATTTAAATATCGCCATCCTTGCTTTTTCAAACTGTTTTTGTCTTTTCCCATGTTGTCCTATTGCAGCAGAACCCAAATATCCGGACTGGGATTACCTTGATGAACCACGTACATCATATGAAATGCTGCCAGGGCAAGATTAGCCGACCCAGGTGTCATCACCTGCATCACGTAACTATTTTGTTTAACAGGCAATATGCCTCCTATGCTACCTAGTACCAACAATCTCTGACTCTGAGAGAATGAATGCGGGGTAAACGATGGCGCCACCATAGTCACTGAAACTGCACTTGTATTTAGTGGACCCGTCAACTCGAACTGAACCACTAGTACTTGCCCGTACCCGATTTGGTACTGGGTTGGGGGCAGTAAGATCTGCGGGCGCAAGTTGGATTCCTCAGCATTCAAATAATCTGGTGAAAATGCTTCCAACCTCATTTCAGTCGGGAAAATCACACAGGTGAACAAATACTTTTAATGTGGATCGCTTCCTCCAACGAGAACCCATCCGTCGCGAAGCAAGATTGCTGTAGAACGATACGCCCTGGCAATGGTAGACGGGTTTTGGACCTCAAACCGGGACCCAGGCTGGTTATCGGGCATGTTAAGAACTGGATTGAGAACCGCATTCCGACCCAACTCCCACGCGGCAACACCACTCTGTACACCGTTAATAATAAAAAATTTTCCGTTCGGCAACAAAATTACGTCGCCTATGGTTCTGGCCGTATAAGGCATAGTCTCCATGATCCAGCTTGGTGACTGGCCTGTGATTATAATCCTCCCACGTGTTGAGAGCTTTGATGAAGTTACCCTTGAGTGCTTGGAAATACGAATTTCTCGGAGCTCCACCACAAAACAAAACCTCGGCTTCAACATTATCCGATTACAGGTTCTTCAAAGGCAGCAAAACGGACGAACCCGTGCTCGGGTAAATCCTTGGGTCACCACCTGGAATCTGTGGGTATGTTTTGGCGACCACACCGTCGTTGTAATCGAACAATATAGATCGATTATTAACAAAAATGAATAGATTCCCATCTGCATTTAAATGAACAAATGGGTACAAGTTGTTTTCTTGATTCCGGTCGGCACTTAACCCGTATTCTCTCTCCTCTTTTAACTCCGTCTCTCTCTCCTCTTTTAACTCCGTCTCTCTCTGTACCATTTCCTGATATTTACAAGCGTAAATGTCGGAATCTTTCTCTCTTCTCCCTTTTTGTCTCTCTCTCTCACATATGTTGACGTGTACAAAAATGTTAGCAAAGGTTTTTTTAATAACGTCTTAGTGAAACATCGTTAAAAATTAGAAGGATATAACAACGTTTATTAAGTAACGTAAAAAAAAATTCCCGCAATTGCACCATTTGGATGCTAAAGAATTTTACCCACGTATTTACCTAAAAATATCATATCAATAAAACCTCCATATTTTACTGACATTTAGTATATAAATGTCGGCAAAGAATTCCCGCCAGCGCCCGCCAATGACTTTTTCTGATGTGATTGCCATGTTGGATTTTTGTCTTATTGTTGTTGACGTTTTGCTTTCGAAATATCAGGAAAGGATGATTGTTGTCGATGTCGACTTCATGCTTAAATGTCGGAAAAGTAGTTTTTTTTTTTTTTTTTTGTAATGATTATGAATTCTCCTTCCAAAAGAAATTGCCAAGTAGACATCGAGAAAACTTCAAAATTTATATCAAACTCATTTCCATTTTATTTATAACTTTCTTAGTAAAAATAATTTTTTTGGGTAAAAAAATATCAACAAAAAAAAAAAATAACAGTTATTATAGTATTAAAAAATTTCAAGTTTGCTCTTCCAAAAATCTTATTAGTGAAATAAAATTCTATGGTGGAGCACGAGAACCAAAGCCATCTTAGCTCTCCACAGACTGCTTCAAACTGCATGCGTTTTGCCTTCTTTCAAGGAGCATAAAAGAAAGAATGCAAAAGCTCTTTCATATACTCAAGCAAAGTGTAAGCCGAGTCATTTTGCTTTCAGAACAAGCCAATGAATCATGGGAGATCCTAAAGAATATTACTCCTCAAACTTTTAGAAGAGAATTCAAAAATTACCAAAATTGTGAAGAATATTACTCTACACAAAGATCAATTGAAGGAGGATGGCTTAACATATTGAAAAATCAATTGAAAGTTCTTTTCAATATAAGCTGATTTTCAGCCCCAAGACCAACGAATGAGAATCCATTAGTTGCCAACAAAGAGGAGGAGATTTACAAAAAGGTGGAAGATATGGTCCTAGAAGAGGTAGAGGCAGAAACTCAAAAAAGAGGAAGAAACAACTTTTAAAGGACTTTCGTTATTGAAAATTCACAGTCTCGTAGTTATTGTTGCAAGCGCAATTATCTTGACAAAGATTGTTGGTACAAAGACAAACCAAAGTGCTACTATTGCAAGAAATTTAGCCACATCAAAAAGGATTGCAAATTCAAGGGCAAACGACAAGCATAATTTTTAGAAGAGAAATAGGGTAAAGGAAACTTATTCTATACTTGTCAGATGGCCACCGAAGTTAAGAATGATGTGTGGTACCTTGACAGTGGTAGTAATAATCATATGACAAGAGTTGTTAAATCCATTTTTGTTAAGTTGGAAGAATCTGTGACACCTGAAGTGAAGATGGCAAATGGAGTCACAACTCAAGCACAAGGATTCATTGGAGTCCAAACCAAGCAAGGTGCAAAGTTCATTCATGATGTTTTGTTTGTTTCTGATTTGGATCAAAATTTATTAAGTCTTCCGTAGCTTCTTGAGCATAAATATGCACTTATCTTTGATGATTCCAAATACTGCATCTATGATAAAAAGAGTGGTAGAGAGCTTATTATAAAAATCAAAATGCAAACCAATCAAAAATTTCTAATTAACTTCAAATATGGTGAAAATCATACACTAAAAGCTCAAACCAATAAATACTCATGGTTATGACACAAAAGACTTGGTCATTTGAATTTTCACCGTTTCAAAATATTTCAACAAAAAGGGATGGTGCATGGCTTACCAAGAATTTGGGAGAAATATGAAGTCTGTGAAGGCTGTTCACTTGAAAACAACACCGACAACTGTTTCCTAAAGGAGTTGCATGGAGAGTTAAAAAGATTTTGGAGGTTATCCATACAGATGTTTGTGGACATATGAGAACAACTTCTCATGGAGGTAATAAGTAATTCATCCTTTTCATTGATGATTTTTCTAGAATGACTTGGTTTTACTTCATGCTAGAAAAATCTGAAGTGTTTTCAATTTTTAAGAAGTTTAAAAGTCTTGTTGAAAAACAGAGTAGCCATTACGTCAAGACGTTGATGAGTGATTGTGGCAAGGAGTACACTTCAAATGTATTCCAAGAATTCTGTGAAGAAGAGGGCTTGGAAAGACAACTTACTGTTGGCTACACACACAAAAAAAATAGAGTTTCTAAAAGAAAGAATCAAACTGTAATGGAAATAACAAAATCTATGCTACATGATAAAAGATTGTCAAAAGAATTTTTGGGCTGAAGTAGTTTATACAGCCTTGTATTTGCTTAATCAAAGTCCCACAAAGGTCGCGTGGAATCAAACACCAATTGAAGCATGGAGTGGAAGGAAGCCATTAGTGAAATATCTGAAAATTTTTGTGAGCATTTGCTATACTCAAATTCCAAAAGGGAAGATATACAAGCTTAACGAATTAAGTGAAAAATGTATTTTTGTTAGCTATAGTTCCAAGTCTGAAGGATACTGGTTATTTAATTTAAAGACTAACAAAATCATCATTAGTCGAAATATTTTGTTTGACGAAATGTTGTCTCGAATTGGGATGAAAAAAAATTGAAAAATAGGTCATTTTGTATCATGAACAAAAAGACAACTTTATAAATGAAGAAGGAAGTGGTGATGATGCACTTCAAACTAGAGGTTCACCATTATCCCCAAGCCCGAGTTATCCAAGCTCAAATTTCAGTAGTTCACCATCATCCCTAAGTTTGAGTTGTCCATACTCAACTTTAAAGAAAATGAGTTTCAGTGATATCTATGCAAGATGTAACTTTTATATTCTTGAACTAGAAAATTTTGACGAAGCATATGCAGAAGAAGATTGGAGAAAGGCAATGGAAGAGAAGTTTCTTTCGATTGAAAGAAACAAAACTTGAAAGCAAGTTGCAAAGGCTCAAGACAAGGAGATAATTTGAGCCAAGTGGATTTACAAAGTGAAATTAAATTCAATGATGCAAACAAAAAGAAGAAGGCAAGACTTATCGCAAAGGGCTATTCACAGTGGTTTGGAATTGATCACAATACAACATTCGCACCGATTGCAAGACTTGACACAATTAGAGCTCTCATTGCTATGGTAGCTCAAAAGGGTTGGAATCTCTACCAACTTGATGTCAAATCTACATTTTTAAATGGAGAATTAAATGAGAAGTGTACATTCAACAACCTCAAGGCTTTGTCAAAGAAAGAGAAGAAGATAAAGTATACAAGTTAAAGAAAGTATTGTATGGGTTAAAACAAACTCCAAGGACTTGTTATAACCAAATTGATTCTTACTTCTTGGAACAAGGTTTCATGAAGGGAAAAAGTGAGCAAACCCTGTATGTGAAGACTCAAGGTAACTCAAATATTCTCATTGTTATCATATATGTGAATGATTTGATTTACACAAGTAGCAATGGGAAGATGATTGCTGATTTGAAGAGAGACATGATGAGAAGATATGAAATAAATGATATGAGATTGCTATTTATTTTCTTGGCATATGGAGATTTATCAATATGATAATGAAATCTTCGTTTGCCAAAAGAAATATACTGAAAATATTCTTATGAAATTTGGCATCTATGATTACATTATTTGTTGTAAGTAACAAACTTGTTAAAGAAGATGGAGAAAATAAAGCTGATTCAACTTTGTATAGAAGTTTGGTGAGAAATTTACTTTATCTCATAGCTATAAGAGAAGACATTATGTTTGCTTCAAGCTTATTATCGTGATTTATGCACCATTCTAGCCAACAACATTTTGGAGCAGTTAAGAGAGTATTAAAATATATCAAAGGGACACTCAACTATGACATCAAATTTAGAAAAGGTGTTACTATAAAGTTATATGGATATTGTGATAGTGATTGCGGAGGATGTCTTGATGGTATGAAAAACATTTTAGGCTATTGTTTTTCACTTGACTCTCAAGCATTTTCTTGGGCATCAAAGAAGCAACAAAGTTTGGCACAATCATCTACTTAAAAATGTATCTGCTCGCTTGGCAACATCTCAAGTCATTTGGTTTAGAAAAATTCTTGAAGACATGGGTGAAAACCAAAATGAAGCTAGAGTGATATTTAGTAACAATAAATTAGCCATTGACACTGTCAAAAAGTCAATCTATTATAACAGCACTCATCACATTACTATCAAACATCACTTCATTCCTAATGCAATTGGAGATAGAGAAGTTGAGTTGAAATTCTGCAAGAGCGAAGAGCAAGTTACCAACATCTTTACTAAAGCACTTTCAAGAGACAGGTTCATCTATTTTCCCGAGATGTTAGGAATTCAAAAACAATACATTAAAGGAAAAAATGCTGAGTAATGTGTTTAATATCTAAAAATAAGTTAAGAAGTCACGTTGGCAAATGAGTTGTGTTTTCATATCCCAATAAATCTAAAATAATATAATTCAATTATAAATAAGTCTCATAAATTCAAAGAAAAATAAAATAAGAGAGAGAACAAATGAATCAATGAATTATGAGCGACTTTCATCTCATCTTTCTTGGCTTATGCCCAATATGCCATCAAGGATTTGTCTGTCTTCCGCAAAGTCATGTAGATAATTCCCCTTCACATTCACAACTGCCACCATCTACCAACACTATGTAAAAGCTCCTACACACTCCTCATGAAACTAATTCGGCCAAAGATCTTTCACATCTTGGTTTTTGGGAATTGGGATTAAAAAGGTATTGGGAGTCAAGATTAAAAAGGTTACTTGTAACGTCAAACTACTTAGAAAAAGCTTAACCTCCATCTTTTACCCAACCAATTCTCTTTAAAGAGTCACAGTAAACCCATTTGGCCCTTACATTTTGTTGCCATTGAACCCTTCCGAAGGCGATAGCACTTCTTCCCCATTGAAAGGTGTTTCAAGCCTCTTTCCAGTTCCTTACAAATCCTTATAGAAATTGCAAACTCCAACTCCATTCACTGGATTAGTAAGTACCCCCGCCAGTTTTAATGGTGAGGTTGTTATAGTTTGCGTGACTGCATCCCTTGAATATGCCGAAAATATTTTGTCATTGATGAAATTGATTGACATAGGACAATTTTTTTATTTTTTATTTTTTGGCAATAAACTGGCTTTAATTTATCTGCGTTAGCAAGAAAGAATGAATCAATTGACCTCCTCAAATGAAAATAAGATTTAAGTGGTTTCACCACCGTCCATGTTTGTCACATTGGATGCTTACTATTTTCTAATTTTTTTTTCCAGTTTTTTGACAGTCAGAAGCTGTTTACAACTATATTTAATCCTAACCGTCCAGCAAATGGCGAAGGCTCGACATTAGGAACTCCTATATTTGCATCCGTGAAGAAAACTTTTGGAATACTAGCTGCCGTTCATGGTAGAATTGCAATTGAAGTTTGACACAATCCCCTTCATTTCTATTTTGTCACAATTGGCTATCCTTTGCTTTATTGCCATGTTTGGGTAGTATTCTTTCTTCAGTTCTCTTGGCCCTAATTTTGAAATTACATGAGAGATCATCAAGTCTAGGAGGTTGCGTATGTTGATTTTGTGAGTAGAGATCATTGGATTTAACATTGTTTTAGCTGGTACGATCATGTGTTGACTTTGATGGTCTGGCATTGACTTTAATGGTCTCCTATATTTAGATGGTCTCACATTGACTTTGATGTTACCATCTGCCCACACAGGGGCTTCTCCCTCCCCCACCTTAAAAAACCTCTCTCTTTCTCTCTCTCTCTCTCTCTCATATTCTTGTCAACCACTACCAGAGCATTTTCCATTATAAACATATCCCTTACCTTAAAAAGCCTCTCTCTCTCTCTCTCTCTCTCTCTCTCTCTCTCTCTCTCTCTCTCGTATTCTTGTCAACTGTTACCGGAGCATTTTCTGTTGGTTATATATGCCCACCGAGAGACATTTTGGTAATTCTTGAGATAATGGAGTAACTCTCATTATTTCATTTACTACCTAGAAACCATCTAATTATGGCTTACTAGTTACTGAATTGGAAGATGCCCAGCGTGTGTGTGCTCCTTCTTCTTCCATAGAGAGAATGAAGGCTAGTGTTTGAGAGAGCACATACATCTCTAACATAATGAGGGTTTGGGGAAATTCCACGTAGGGAATTTTAGGTATCACTACCGTAATCGGACTTGAGGCTTGAGACGTTGTGGCAATGCGATGGTGGTTCGATCCCATGATCACCATCTCGACCGTGCAATCCGTTCAAGAGATTTCACGACACGGTTGAATTTTAGAAGACCGACCCCATCGAGATATTTATCTCAAAAAATTCCGATTTATTTTTTTGCTTCCGCATGCGTATGATGTGTCGATTAAATCCAATATAGGTATCAGAGCGTTTGTTGAATTTAATTAAAATTTTCAAAATTTTTTGACATAAAAATATAGGGTTAAAAATTTAGGACTCGGATCACGGATGAATGTCATGAATCCGACCACACCATGATATTGCCTATAATGTGTAGATCATGAAAATGATTTTTCACAACTTTTGGAACATTTTAAGGCTATGAAATGTGAAACCAAAGTTTCAAACTCTAATGATACCCAAAACTTAAAACATTAGATATATGGCTTTATAAGGCAAACTGATCTGTGAGAAGGGTTTATACATGTTCCTCATGCATAGATCTACATTTTGATGCATTTTATTGTGAGTTTCGGTTGCCAAAAATTGGGTTTCAAAAATGGTCGTGAAGAGCAGAAACCTTAGATGCTAGATTTGCCGAGATGAGGGCTTAAATCCAACTAAAATCAAGTCAAGGATAGTTGGATGATGATTAGTAGTAAATTTCCAGTGAAAACCACACAAAAAATGACCAAAAATGAGTTTTCTAGCAACCAGGTCAGAAGACCCATTGCATGACTAGTCGGGCGAGGAAGAAAAGCTCCAACCCGTGGGCACGTGCATCACACACACATAGAGGCCCGTCCTAGAGGAAGCAGTAGGCACGTGTACTTCACGCGCGAGCCAGGAGCGTGAAGTGGCAAGATGTCGGTTCGGGTCAGATCCTGACCCGAATTCGACCCGTGGACCGATATGGTCAGGTCGACTTAACCTGTTGACCGACCTGGTTGGGTCAGACCCCAACCCGTGTTCTGACCCGGTCTATGACTCGAGTGACACGGCTCGGTGTGTGAGGGAGCGTGAGCCGCACGCCGTGAGTGGGCCCCCGTGAGCCGAGCCGCGCTAGGTGCGTGATAGGATGTGTGAGGCGCGCCACGCGCCTGGCGCATGTAACAGGTAGTTGCCAGCGTGTGGAGGCGCGTGGCAGCGCGTGGAGAAGCACTGTGGGCTCGTGGCGGCGCGTGTGGACCCCGACAACGCGTCAGATCATTCAAAAATGAATTTTTTTTTAATTTTCTAAGAGTCTTATATCTATATTTTTGTGACTTTTGTGAGTTTTTGTATACCGAATTCAAATCTAAATGGTAAGATACGATTTTTGGTTATGGTGTATGATTTCCGTTGAATCATATGCTCGCTTTGGGGTCTATATTCGAGTTATTTTGTATTTGTTGATTCGTAAGGTGTACAAAATGTGATAGTAAGTATCACTAAGTCACAAATGTCTCTCTTACTGCATTGAGAACTATTATATTAGATTCTTTTTTTGTAAGAAAAGTAAACTGAATGATATGATTTGAGAGATTTTATACCGGTAAATTCAGTTTATTCTGGAGAAACAAAATCTGCTTGAGATTCTGAGGCAAGAGATGGTTGGTCCCAGAGAGGGCACCACACCCAAGATAGATGGGATAGTAGGTTTATTGTGTGTGAAAGAAAAGGATAGCTAAGTTAGGGTAGTCCTTATCAGTGGCATGCACAATGATTTGATCCCGTTCTATATACAATATCCTACGGATATATTGGTTAGGTTAGGCCTAAAAGTCATTGTGATGTTCTTTTCAACTCCTAATGTGAGAATGCTGAGGAAAATGGTTGATCATACAATGATACAATATTTGATATAAATGTCGAGTATGATTGCCGAATTAAAGGAATACGGATGATCCGATTTCGGATGAGATTCATGTACTAATTGTGATTCAATCTTTTACCTATTCATGAGAAACCATAAAAACCTACCTCACGCATGACGAGAGTATTCGTTCTTTCGCTAATGTGAGTATATATTGTGTGCTCGAGAAGGAGCGCCTGGAGGCGAGTAGACCACACTCAAGTCATGATTATTTAGAGAAGTCGAGTAAGAACTCCCATGGCGCCAAGCCAACAGCATAAGAATGTGAAGAAGACTTGAGACCTAGGCAATCATCCGAGAAAACCAACAAGGTACAAAAGTGCAGGAAGAAGGATTTTGACAAGATCAATACGAAATGTTACGTTTGAGGTAGACTTGGTCATTTTGCTCGTGAGTATGATGAGCAAAAAGAATGTCCTTCTTTTTTACCTTGTGGATTGTAAACTCAGGAGCTACTAATCACGTAGCTCAAGATAAGAGCGCGTAAATAGAGTTCCGCTAAGTGAATTCTCAAGTTAGGAGGATTTACGTCAAGGATAAAACATTTGTCGTCGTCAGAGAGATCAACATTTGCTATGACGTTCTTTATGCTCTGAGCATTTGATAGAATTTGAATTTGGTACCTTATCTAAAATTGACTAGGATATGCAAGAAAAACACCTGTTTTATTAAATACGACAGCCTTTTTTGATTTGTTCTGATTTTGATCTATGATAGATGGAATGTACTAGGTGCTACTCCTTCTAATGGTTTCTTTGTCATTCTTCTATTGCTTTTATATCTGATTGTATAGATGATAATGTAAATGAGTGACATAGTAGACTTGGATACATATGGCAAGAGATGATGAATTGGTTAGCAGCGAGTGGTTTATTGGACCTCTGATCATATTTGAGTTGTCCGTGTGTGAGTTTTGTCTAGTCGACAAAACGACAAGAAAACCATTTGGTAATGCAATGAGAGCTTAGACTCCACTGCACTTGGACCACTCCGATATTTGTAGCCTCATGAGCATGAGAGCCTGAAATGGAGTTTTGTAAGTTACCATGTTCATCGCGTTTTGGTTCGTCTCTCTAATCTCGCACAAGTTTGAGGCATTAGAATGCTTAAGGAGATTTATTAGCGAGATTGAAAATTAGTTAAACTTGAGAGTGATAACTTTTAAAACCGATCGGTGTCATGAATATTTGTCAGAACGACACAGAGAGCTTTGTTTCGAGAAAAGTATCATGAGATTACTAACTATTCATGCTATTTCTCAGTAGAACGGAGTATTCGAAATAAGGAATAGGACTTTGTTGGAAATTGTGAGATCTATGATGGCGCAGATCAATATGTCCGTCTCTCATTGGGGAGATATTTTTTTGACTACTACCCATGTTATCAACTGTATCTCATTAAAGTCCGCAATCAGTACCCTACATGAGCTTTGAATAGGAAGATAACCTAATCTTAGCCACTTGAGTTTATGGGATTGTGCTGTGATTTCTCGCATCTATACTACAGGTTAGGCCTGGGAGAAAGTATGTGTTCTTAAGTAAACATGCAAATGGCACTATTATTAAGATTGAGTCTCGTGATACCACATTCTTTGAAAATTATTTCCCTAAAAGATATGAAATCAATTTGGACGTTACCTCTATGAGATGGATGAGCCTAGTTGCTCGGGGAGCCCAGCGACGGGATATAAAAATCTACTACGGATCTTAGTACCAGTGGGATCGATCCATCAAAAGGTAAAGATTTTTCTCTCCTCGTAAGAGTATTAAGAATGTGTAGTTAAATGTCGCTTCTCGATTGAGAGCGAACCTCTCATTATGACTTTAGAAGATTATGAGAAATCCAAAACGGTACATGAGACTCTCGAGAGTTCTATGAAAGACCATTTGTTGAAAGTCATAGATGAAGAGAAGGAGTTGATGAGAATCAACAGGGTCTAGGATCTAGTTGATTTGCTTGAGGGTAAAAGGGCTATTAGGAACAAACAGATTCTCAAGGTCAAGAGAAAGGTCGATAAATCGAAAGAGAGGTATAAAACCCGTCTAGTAATCACGGTTACACTTAGACTAAGGGTTTGGACTACCAGAAAGTCATAGTCTAATTTATCTCGATTCATTTACTTTTAGCAATTGTCACGAATATGGATCTGGAATCATACCGGATGGACGTAAAAACCGCTTTCCGTAATGGAAGTCTAGATGAGGCGATCTACATGGAGTATCCTTCTGGGTTCGTTCTAGTAGATTAGGTGGATAAGGTTTGTTGGATTTGGATATCAATAAACAGCCTCAAACACTCATTCAGGCGGTGGTACCTGAGATTTTACGAAGAGATGATATCTTATGATTTTAAAATGATCGAGTAGAATTATTGTGTTTATCTGATACGTACCGATAACTCTTTTATGATCATATTCTTATATGTAGGTGATATTCTGTTGGTCAAGAACAACAAAGAGTATTTAATGACTATTGAAATATGGTTATTATTCGTGGGTGATACTCAGTTCACTCTCAAAATTAGGATCTAGAGAAATCGTTTAAGAATGGTGTTGACTCTTTAACAAGAGTTCTACATTAGGTCGATTCTTGAGTATTTCGAGACGAACGATAATAATCTAACAGATACTATATCGCTAAAAGTGAAAACTTGAGTTTTGACATATGCTCTACAATTTGAGAAGATGTAACATCGACACTATGGTATCCATACTGTTGTACTCCTATTCATGAAAATATATAATATTCCTCAGTTCCTATATAAAAAATCCACTCAGAAATTTTTACGATAAAATCATTTTAAAAAATTTCAGCAAAAATTGCAAGAGATTAAAATTTTTCAAAATGACCACTGAGAGTCAAATAATAATCAGAATAGCCTTAGAAGTACATAAGAACTTCAAATATAGATAAATCATACCTCACAGAGCCAAATCAGGAATTTCTGTAAAAGTTACCCGAAATCCTAATTTGGGACAAAAGTTATACAGTAAGGCTAAACGCCCTTGTTTTGACGTGGGGTCAATTTAATTAGACCTAATACGAGAGTTTGGGTCTACTGTGAAATTTTGAGAATTTTCGGAATCAAAATGAATTTTATAAGTCAAGAGAATTGAAATTTTTAGAAAAATAAGAGAAAGGAAAATAAATGGTCAAGTTAAATAAATTTGGGTAGTACTTAAAATATATTTAATGCATTTAAAAAGTAAAAAGAAAATGAAATTTATTAGTAAATTGATTCAATCGTGAGAATTTGATGATGGATAAATTAATGGTCAAGAAAGGAAGAAAAATTCAAATTGGCTTCTTTAACCTTAAGATTTAATAATTAAATTAGAAAAAAAATGTAATAAAAGAGTGAAGAAGTGTGTGGTGGAGAGGGAAAATGTGTGTGAGAGAGAGAGAGGAAGTGAGAGAGTGTAAAACTTGTTTATTTAAAGTAGAATAAATAAATTTCAAGAACTAGGATCAATTATTAAACAATGAAAGGCCAAGATCCAATGTGAGTTAAGTAAATGAGTTGGAAAGCCCTAACCACTTCTCATTTCTTCCAAGAGCCGTGAGAAACCCAAAGGAAAAAGAGAAAGAAATCTTTTCACCTCCTCCCAAAACTGTGAGTTCATTCTTGACGAAGCTTGTAATTTCTTCAAACAATTTACCAATATTATTACATAAATCCAACACTTTTTATCTCTAGTATAACATATCCAAAAACTAGAAATAAAGGAGAAGAGTTGCTAGATGATTCAAGGGTGGAAACTATAAGGTTCAAGTGAAAAGATCTATGGTTCCTTCAATTTTTCTTCAACAACTTTAGGGTGACCAAAAAAATAAGAAGTAAGGGAGGAAGGAAGGATTCTTTGGAGGAGAAGACTTGTGTGGGCTTGAAACGTCTATATTTGAGGTAAAGGAGAACTCTACACTTGCTGAAAAATTCCTACAGATTTTATCAAATGCTATAACATGATGTTTTAGTATAGTTTTATGGTTTAAGGTCTAGTTGAAGTCCAAAAGAATATAGAAATGGGTGTGCAGAAAATTTGGAATTTCTGGACATATACCCTTACCATACTATTTAAATCATGACTTTATCTACACTGCTGCAAATTGAAATAGGTAAATTTCTGATAAAATTAGACTTCAAGAGCTTTAAAATGACATATGGTTCACTAAATTCTAATGAGAATCGAAATTTTAATGATTTTTCAAAGTGAGAAGTGCTGCAGGATCATACTCTGTTTTGCCATGTTTCTGTCCGTGAATTTACTATGGTTGTGAGCTGTTTTCAAGGCCAAATTAGACTACGCTCTACTATGAAAAAATATCTTATCTTTAATTTGAGATAAGAATCAACTAAATCTGATGTATGTAGTGGAATTTATGACCATTTTTCAAAGACTGTGCAAATGTGCATATGTATAGAAAATTCTGGGTAATGAGTTATAGGTATGTATATTAAGGTGAGGAAGAAACGGGCTAAATGTGTGCAAAATTTTATGATGAGCTGTTGATTTTGTGTATGTGAATTTGAGGCAAAAAGGTGCGGAGAATATGTGTATGTACATGTAGGATCAATGTATGGCGTGTTGTGTTGGTGTATTGAAAGGATTAGAAAATGAGTGGTTATGTAAATTTTAAGATATAAGTGTGTGTTTGGTGAAATTAAAAATCAATTGAAATTCTCATTTCGGTGATTAAAGAGGGGACAGTGTATGTAACATATTTGGGAATCTAGTTATGATGTTCTAGGATTTGATCCTATATGAAGGATTAGTTAAAAATAAAAATGTAACATTGAATTTGTCAATGCTATGATGTTATATGTATTATCATTGTAGTGATACATTGGCTGATCGTTCGAGGAGAATACATTTTTGACATGTTATGATATTTTCAGGGAGTGCCATACTCTCCCATATATGTGAGTGAGACTTTGATGCTATGTTTTCAATTGAACACAAACTCCTATTTTATAGTTTTTCAAGTGACATATTTCCTGACTTGTATGAAAGCATATGATTTTGACTATATTTTGTAAATGTTGCTTTTGTGATTAATGGAGTGTCTCCAATGATTTGATTTAAATGATATGCATCCGTGATTTGTGATGAAATGATATCGTGCCGTGTTTTGAAATTTCGAAATATGATTTCTGACATGACTATGCATTTTGGCACATTTGATAGATATTGGTTTGATACTTGGACTGAGAGTCCATAGAATTGACGGATATGATGATGTAATGATATTTTTGATGGATTCCGTAGCTACGAAGGACGTTTGTAGAGACACCCCATGTTGTCTGGATACGCTTGTGCAGGAGGAATCCGCAAACGTCATATGTATAGATGCGCTCAGATGAACTAAATTGGGGAGGATGTGTATTACGCCACAATCTAGCTCCGAGTGATGTACTATACACGAATTGTTAGGTATATGTATAGACATGGACTAGCCGGTTGAACCAAATGTGAGGAGGACATATGTTACGTCACTGTCTAGCATTTGGTGAGGCCTATGGCTAATGTTGGGGTAGAGAGCTAAATTTTATTTACTTGCATATGAAAAAAAAAACCCAATGCGTCCTTCATTGGTCGAGGTAAACCACTGCAGAGAATGTTTTATTGGCAAACTCTATATGATTTTGGAATTGTAAATGGATGCATCCTTTGATATTACGATATGTGATATGTGATCACTTGATTTCTGGACATGACATACTTGGTTTTGATATCATATTGGTTTTAAAATATACTTTGACACTCTATGCTCACACTTATGATTAAGAATATATTGTCGATCCCCTCACTCACTGAGTATTTCCCCCATAATACTTACCCCTCACTTTTCCTTCATTTTCAGTTATAGACTTCGTAGGGAGACGTGTCGAGAGAGTTTGACACATTAATTTGTATTTGGAGATCTCAGACTTGGGTATGGTATCGACCATTCTTCCACAACAATTGTATTTGACGATTTGATATTGTATGTGTACATTTTGAGATCTATAGAATGACCATTGTATAATTATATGGGGATGACTGTAATTATATTATATAATATAATTGAAACTCTCGAATCGTTGTTTGTTCATGCATTGAGGCAAAGTGTTGTGTTTCAAGTTTACTTTTACTTGGGAACATGTATTTTAGGAAAGAAAATTTTGGACTAGATTCCATGTTAATTTTGATAGCTTTACGGTGTCTCGATATATGGAGAGATTCTGCTCGTATATCGAGATATCGCGACGGTTGCGCGTGCTTGATTCGTGGGTTGGGGCGTTACAGAAGAAATAAAGGAGATGAGTAGAATCCCTTACACCAGTGCAACGTGCATTCTAGTGTGTGCAACGAGGCATACACGTGTAATGTACGGTGTAATGTATGCGATGAGCTATACATGACCGGATGTTTAATTTGTAGTCGGTGTGGTGAATAGAATCAATCAAATCCTGGAAAGAAACACTGTAAAATAGTGAAAAGGATTTTGAGATATCTCAAGAGAATTGCGGACCTCTCCTTGTATTACAGATGAGGTCATTTACGCGTTCCGTTGAGTATTCAAACGCCAATTGGGAGTAACAATCTGAATGAACACAAACTAACGTCAGGTTTTATCTTCTTAAAGCAGTAAGAACCAAACCTGTATAGCTCTATCTACGATAGAGACTGAGTTTGTAGTATACTAATGGCAGTTCATGAGAGTGTTTTGCTTTAAAAATTTCTAGATAACTTAGGGGTTGTAGCAGATAGTGGGAGGTAAGTAATAATTATTGTGATAATAAAACCTCATTGCCAACAATTAAGACCCTAAGTATCATAATAAAACCAAACATATTGATAAAGAAAACCGCTTTATGAGAGACATTACCGAAAAGGGTATTGTGACAACTAAGTACACCTTGATATATAGTATCGTGGTTGATCCCTTCACAAAAACCCATTATGAAGATTCATTTGTGAGATAAGGAATCATTGGATTTAGTATATTTTGACATTTCTCATCATGTACTGTATTTGATGCTTATTGAAATATATGTCATGCGTGCATTATTAACTCACAAGTTTATTATTCATGTACTTATTTATTGTCATATATCTTATGAGATGTTGTGATAAAAGATGTGTTAGACAGGTGTAGTCGACTCTCTCACACAAGTGACTACCTTCAAATCTTAGTGAGCGGAGATGTGATGGTTTTTAGTCGTAAAAGGTTTTGAGAGTGGCTCTACTAGAATATAAGTCGCCCTGATATGTGTTCAATATGAGGTCATCTGCGATATTACTAACATGAAAATACCCATATCCATGTTATCTGTAAGTAATCAAGTTTGAGATCTCAGATATCACTTGCGATTAATGATATTATCCCTAAAATATTTTTTCTGAGATCTTTTGATAAAGTGCTATGTGTAAACTGAGTCGCATATCTGTATAGTATTAGAAAAATTTGACATATACCCTTTAAGAGATGGAGGAATAACAACGTGACACGTCTTTCATACCACGTGGGATAAGACGACCATGAGATAGTGAGAGTTATTATTTGAGACGATAGTTTGATTGTTATCTCTGTTCATATTGTGTAAGACCCGAGATTCATTAGATGAGATCTTTTATACTTTTATCATTTTCGATTGTTTTTAGAAGTTTTAGTTCAGTGTTACTATTTTAATTTGTTTACCTATGACTTGAAAAATAAATTAAGGTCTAAGGGTAGGTTTAGGAAAAGTAACTGAATTGAGATTGATAAATTCGAGTTTGGAAAAATGAAAACCAATAGATATTACATCATTGTGTTGTATTCACATGTCGACCGATTATACTAATCAATATTGGGATTTAAACAAAATAGTGAATACATAATCGAACAAATGATAGTGGATTACTTTCAATGAGGAAAGTCGCTCGATGGATATAATTGAATTGAGTTTGGGGTACAACGAGTTCTTTTTTTATACTAACGGTGGCTTCTCGGTTATCTTAACAGGTGTATCGAGAAATCATTGCCTGCAGGTGTACTCATCGGTCGTACGATGCCCAATTCTGTGTGAAAGTCTAGCAGGGTGATATGATAGATCGCATGAGTTGTGATTTTGTGATGGATATAAAATACTCTAATGTGCAAGTGAGAGATATTGGTTATGTATGCTCACTTAGGGGCATTTTGGTAATCCTTGAGATAATGGGATAACTCCCATTATTCCATTTATTACATATTAACCATCTAATTATGGCTCATTAATTACTGAATTGCAAGATGCCCAACGTGTGTGTGCTTCTTCTTTTTCTTCCATAGAGATAGAACGGAGGATAGGGTTTTTTTGAGTGAGCACATACATCTCTAACATAATGAGGGATTGGAAAAATTCTGCGTAGGGAATTTTCGATATCACTACCATCACCAGATTTGAGGCTTGATGCGTCATGACAATGCGATAGTGGTTCGATCGCGTGATCACCATCCTGACTATATAATCTGTTTGAGAGATTTCGCGATACGATTAAATTTTAGAAAACTGATCCCATCGAGATATTTATCTTGAAAAATTCTGATTTATTTTTTACGCTTTTGTATGTACATGATGTGTCGATTAAATATAACATTTTTTATTATAAACATATCCCGTACTTCCAAAAGGGGATCTGCTCCTCTCTTTTCTTTCTCTATCACTATTGCTTTGCTCTTTTTATGTTTACTAGTAGGCCGGAACTTCCCTAAGCTCCTAAATCCTTCTCTCATTCTTTGTTTCCCTCTATCGTAGAAAAATCTCAAAATTAAACTATAGACCCGCACCCGCACCCACACCCATCTTCACCTCCACCTCCAAAAAATATTTGCTTGAATTGAAGTTTTTCTCTTCTTTAAAAACCAAAAAGGAGATGACCCTAAACCACCTTTTTGCCTTAATTAATCATTTTTTCGTGGTTTAACCTATCTATAAACACCTTATGTAATAAGAGGTTTACATAGTTTTTTTTTAATAAAAATAATATTAGAGAGATTAAATGAGTCAAAAATTAATTAAATTAAATTTTAAATGGTAATCCATCTATCCATGTTTTAATTTTTTTTTTACTTAATATTAAAGATATTTTGTCGAATTCAAAATTACTTGACTCTAAAAATTCATGTTTTAGTGGATTTTGTTATTAATTTATTTGGAAAAAAATAATACTAAATGAACCAAATGATCAAGATACACACTTGCCCATTCATGCAAATATATTTAGACTAATTCATTCAATTATAACCAAATCAACAAATAAATTAAATTATAAATTAATCAAAACGACACCATAATTATATAAAATATCATAAATTTGACTCAAGATTTTATATCACAACTTGTAGTTTAAAACTTTATATTTTATTATTTTATGACAATTAATGCATATAGTTTTGAAATCATATTAAAAACGGAAGCAATAACAAGAAAAATATGACTTTATCGATTAAAAATATTATAAAAAAATTTCATTATCACCGATACAAAAATATAATATTATAAATAAAGTCAAATATTTTGAAAATCTAATGAATAATTGATTTGATAATAAAAATCCAAAATTCCAAAATCTAAACCATATCATTTTATACATAAAATTATTGTTTTTATTTAAATTTTAAATATTTTATGGGTTTTAATATCTAAAAATTTTAAAATCGTTAAATTATCGATGATCATTAAATTTTGATTCAAGAGATATAAACGAGGCTATTAATATTATGAAAATTATAGAATAATCCAAACAAGAGAGAGAGAGAGAGAGAGAGAGAGAGTTAAGAGAAGGTGGTGTCGTTTGGGTCATGGCCTTTGTTTTCGAGGGTGATAGGAAAGAACGTTTGTTTGAAAGGTGTTGTTTACGGCGGCATCATAATTAAAATATAAAAACATTGCATTTAATAAAAAGTATATGACGATTTGATTTGATGTACCAAAACTGATTGTATTTTTCAAATCCGGAAAATCAAAACCCCTCCAAGTCACTTAAAAACCCCCACTCCTCTCTCTCTCTCTCTATCTCTCTCACATTGCATCATGAAGGTTGAAAACAGAGAAAGAGAGAGAAACGGATAGAGAGAGAAATCTGAAGATGGGGCAGAAATCACTCATCTATGCATTCGTTGCTCGTGGAAATGAGATATTGGTGGAGTTCACAGAGTTCACCGGTAACTTCAATTCTGTTGCTCGTCAGTGCCTTCTCAAACTCCCCACCACCGCCAACAAGTTCACCTACGACTGTGATGCCCACACCTTCAATTTCCTCGTTGATAACGCTTTCAGTTCTGTTTCTCTCTCTCTCTCTCTCTCTCTCTCTCTCTCTCTCTCTCTCTCCCCCCCTACATCTTTTGTCTCTTTTTTTTTAATGATTGCGATTATGGGTTTTAGTGCAGATTGAAGTTTTCCACCTGCTGACAAATGGTAATTGTCACAGTTTTTGTAGAAATGATGATATTTTTTTTTCAATTGGATAGAGAAAGAGGTCATTTACATGTGTACAATTAGCACACATGATTCAATACAGAAGGATTAGTTGTGGGTTGGATTGGATTTCCCTTAATCTGTACATGCGTATTGTGTTTTCTGCAAGATAGGATAGTATAGGCTTTCTATATGCACCTATGTTTAATTGTGTGATTATATATACTTGCCAATGCCTCTGCGATTGATTCTGCCTATGTTGCAGTCCGCTGTGTCTGTATTGATGTTTCATAGATCTTTGCAAATATATTTACTTATTTATTTAGGCAAATGAGTTAGATGTGTGGGTGCATTCGTGTATCTGTGTGTGCGCGCTCGTGCCAGATTTATGAAGTCTCTCCTTGGTTGTTCCAGGGAAGCACACTAAAGGCTTGGACCAATCCTCGTTCTAAAATTAAGTCTTAAAAAACCAAGGATGGTATTGGACTAACAATCAAAGCCTTTTCTTATCCCATGTACCAAACACAATCGAAGTTCTTGAGGTTGTAAATAGTTTTGTAGGGCCATTGTTTCCAATTTGAAAATTATTTCTTCATATTTTCGTTAAAAACTTATGCTTCTATTTAAAGCTGAACTTTAACATTTTTGGTTTCATTTTTTTTTTGATTGATTGAAACAACGGAAAAATATTTTCCTCTCTACTTTTTCTTAGCCATTTTAGTTGTTATTACCGTTGTTTTTCCTATTTTGGGTTTAGGAAAAAAAAATTGTGGTCAATTGTCTGACAAAAGAGGTCCATACAAAATGCATTAAGTTCTATGACACGATCAACAAAAAAAATGATTTGCGAGAGAGAGGAAATTGGGAGCTTGGGGAAGCCAAACTTGTGGCTGCATTTACTATTATAGATCTTTCAAAAGAGAAAAGTATAGCTTAAGTCCCACTTTAATATGAGATGATATGGTATAGTAATTAATAGACAAAACAATCCTAATGTTTCACCCTAGCCTGATCCTTGTCCGAATTTCATAGTTCATCATCACAATGAACACCAAAGAAATGATTAATAAAGTTAGTTGCGGAGGTTGATGCAAGAGAGTGAGGTGTTTCTAAAGGAGGTGGTTAGTGCTATATATGGGAAGTAATGAGTGGAAAACCTTGGGGACTTGGATCCTTTTGGTTCCAATGAGGAAGGAGATTAATAGAGATTGGGATGCTTTTTCAAGGAAGCTGTGTTTTAAACTGGGGAGTAGACACTTTTGAAATGGTGGCGCAATTTTTTTGGGGCGGTAGGTTGTATAATCTGGAATTTGTTAGGCATACTAGTAATTAAGATGGCCATTTTTTCTGCTTGGGTGGCTGTTCAGATTAGGATTTTGATTCAGAAAATTTACCAATCAAGAGTAGTCAATCTAGTGAATGAGTGTGCTCTTTGTTAGACTCACGTGAGAATGATTGATCATCTGTTATTACACTGGTTCTGGGTGACAAGGTTGTAGGACATGGTTTTCTCCACACTTCATAAGGTTGCTTGAAAAAAGATGGGTATGGCAAGTTTTTATTGCTATGCAACAATACTCCCTTGGAAAATCCTTTGTGTTATTCCTCCTTTTTTTTTTTTTGCCCAATCTAGAGTATGCAAATTTGATGATCTTTTTAGGGGTGTGAAAAAACCATTTCCATTTTTTAGATCTATGGCTTAAACATCTACTCTCTATTTTCAGACTTTATATTAGTCTTTTGAACTCTGTGAATGAAGTTAAATTTGTAGTTATGTTGTCAATCTGCTGGCTTCTTATGGTGCAGCCCCCCCCCCCTTTTAGGATAGATATTCTGCATGCATATTCTCGATACTCTTCTTTTGTATTTGTTTGTTGAAAAATAAAATTCATAAATGCTGCCAAAACTTTTATTTATCTACAATATTTCTTGAGTATGCGATCAGACAATAAAAAGTACCTAAATTTTAAGAAAATGCTGAAAAGTGCTACTTTGTATGGTGGTGGATTCAAGACATAATGATTATTCTCATATTCAATGTAGTTTCTCAGATAGACAAACTTTCCATTTTTCAGTTAAGGAATTATGTGGACAATTCAACTTATGTGTCATTTCTGATAAAGTAATGTCACGGAATCTAACAGTTGTAGTTTAGATGATATTCTGTCAGTTTTCAGTATGCTTATGGTGGCCCATTGATACTCTCATGATCATTTAGCCATTGATCATTTAACCTAAACATATATGTGGTTTGCGCTTGAATTAGAAAGTTGAATTTTTATTTCTTTGTCTTTCTCCTCTGGGCCACCTTATAAATTAAGAAAAAAAAGGAATGAAATGAGTTTATTATCATGTTTTAACTTGCATTACGAAGAAACTGTCATTCAGAAAGTGATGGATCGTTCCTATGGCCATTATACTCCATTACAGGATATACCTCATCAACTTATTCTTTATGAGACAACAATTATGATAACTTTGTTTGAGGCAAAAGTTTCGAAAGCATTCTGGCTCTGTGCTGTATTTGCTATTGTTTCTTCCCCCCTCCCCCCCCCCCCCAAAAAAAAAAAGAAGAGAGAGAGAGAGAGAGAGAGAGAGAGAGAGAGAGAGAGAGAGAGAGAGAGAGAGAGAGAGAGAGAGAGAGAGAGAGAGAGAGAGAGAGAGAGAGAGTTCATGCACATTTGATCTTCCAATTTATTAAACGAGGTCACATTATTTGTTAGTTATTTTAGAAGTATTCGAATGTAGAAGAGTCTATAAATTTTGCAATACTCACATATTCTAGTTTTATTTTCCATTTGATGGCTTGATTATTCTAGAGGCAAGTACAAGTTAGACTAGGGCCCTTTCAGAAAATGATTGCTCCTCTAGTGTATCTGTTGCTTGCCAAAGCACTTAATTTTTTCAGATCAAACATTTTCCTTCAACAATTCTTTTTTCATTCTCTGGTCAATTCTTTCTTTTTGGGTCCAGTTCCATTTACCTTTTCCCTTCTTTCTTACCCTTGAAATGGTATTCTAGTTGTGTTATCTGTGGTTTCTCTGCATCATTGTCCTCTAACGGTGATGGTAAATTTTTAAACTTCCAGCTTATTGTGTAGTCGCTGATGAATCAGTAGGGAGAGCTGTTCCTATAGCTTTTCTGGAGCGTGTCAAAGATGACTTTATTTCAAAATATGGGGCTGGAAAGGCTGCCAATGCTCCTGCTTACAGCCTTAACAAGGAATATGGGTAATGTCTGATTAAAAGAGGACTTATATATGCTGAACCGATTCTTCTAAATGGTGGATAACTTGAAGTTTCTTGTAGGCCAAAGTTAAAAGGACAGATGCAGTATTGCACCGATCATCCTGAGGAGTTCAGCATGCTGGCGAAGGTGCACGCTCAGGTTTCAGAGGTTAAAGGTGTTATGATGGAAAATATTGAAAAGGTACAAATTTGTTGTTTAATGAAATGTGTCCTACTCTATGTAAAAGAGGCCTTGGTGTTGAGTCGGTGGTATTATGATGCATTGCAAAGGTTATTGAAACATGAATGCTTAATTTATTCTGCATGTTTTTGCTTGTGGGTTTATTTCCAAATTTCCCTTAAAGTGTTCAAAATTCTTAGAATTATTGCACTTAAACTATAGATGCTTTCCTTCTTTTGTAACATATATTCCCTACTTATGTTTGTGCGTGCAATTTTTGTTTTTGCTTTTTTTGTTTGTTTGTTAGGTTTTTTTTTTTGGGTGCTTAGCTTTGGACTTCACCATTGAGCAGCAAAACTGTAATTTTTTCTCATCAAACAAGATACATTTGTCCTAGTTATTTTCATCTAGAACCGTGATCTCTCTATTTAAGAATGAAACTGTTTGTAGTTTTAATCATGGCTAACAGTCAGACATCAGATTTCTATGTATTTTATTGACATGGCTGGTAATGCATGCTGAGTTGGCTGAGATAGTGTCTATAATCTATTTATCAAACTATGCTTGTTTTTAGGTTTATCACTCTTCATTATTGTTGAATGAGTTACCAATGTAGCCTTAATTGTTTGATGTACAAGCACCATTCATATATATATATAATATATATGAAAGTGTTAGTTGTGTGGAAGTCCCCCCACCCAAAAAAAAAAAAAACCTCACATTCAATGGAACACAAAGTTGTTTTTTCAAAAGCATAAAGCTGTTTCCTTTGAAAAATTCTCCCTCTACTTTTGTTGTCTCGCTTATAATTTTGGGTTGTGGCAAAATAGAACCAATATGACCGGATATATGGCAATTATATTGATTTTCCTCATTATGCATATCTCTTTCTTATACTTCATCTCAGTTGTCTCTATTACATCATGGTTGTATTTGGAAGGAATTATGGATAATCCAAATAATTTTACGTTATATAAGTTATTCCCAAAAAATGGATTTTATAAATGGAAAATGAATTTTTAAATTGTGTTTGGTTCAAAAATTCAAAGTTTTCACTTCAATAAAGCTTTATGCATAATATTACATAAATCATTGACAAATGTATTGAAATTTATTTTTTTTCCCCAAAATTTAAAAGTAACACGTCATTGTAATGATCCCTTAGGATGGTAAGTTTTTAATATCAAATATTTTTACAAAAGTTACTAAAATCAAAGGCTAAAAATCAGTTTTATAATGAGCAATGCAAGACAGTGTTACTTATCCAGATTCTAGTTTCTGAAGTAAAATTGCAAGTGCATTTTGATAAAATGCATGATATAATCCTTTTAATCAGAAACCGTTTCTTAAGAATGCATTATAGAAATTGCATTATAACCATGCACTCTAAAAATGTAGATGAAACAATTTTTTGGGTATTATTCAACTTTTTATAGTCAAGATATGTGAGGGTTTTTTCTTAAAATTTGGGTTACTGAAGATTATAAAGAAAGTAAGATGGAGGGACTGCCGTTTACAGATAGTGCATATCATTCATTGGCATTTAGCACGGGAATCATATATATGCTTTATAGTAAACCATCCATTTAGCATGGGAATCATTCATTGGCATCTGAATCTATTGGTGGTGTGATTTCTTCTTTATGTTTTGCATGAAACTAGATATGCATATATGCATATCAGCCGTGGAAATGATTATTTAACAGATTAGCCTCTGCCAAAATCTAAGGGCTAATACATTTTTTGTCACATTGAGTTGTAATGAGTTTACAGTGCTAGAGGTGCTTCAAAATATTGGCTCTTATGGCCATTAAGACCTAATTAGGGTTGGAGATCAAACTTTTTCTCATGCTTTACATGTCCTTTAATTTCACCCCAAAGCTTTCAATCAGACAGACTTTTACTATTTCTAATCTTTCAAAACTGCAATCAAAGTTTAAACTTAGGATTTTCATGTTGTATTTAATTATTTACTTTGAGGGGGCAGGGTGGGTTCAGAAGTGATGAATTAAAGTGACAATGTTAAATACATTGTGTTTAGCTAGATGCTAAATTGAGATGTGCATATTGCCTTTATCTCCTAGTTGAAGGTTTCAATTTGGACTTGCAACCACATTGCTAAATAAGAATGTGACTTGTGTTTAGAAATCTAATTTGCTCATTAGAGAGCTTAATACTAGATCTAGCATAATGGAATTAAAATTGGAGTGCTAGATGCTAAATCTAATTTGCACATTGCATTTATTTCAAGTATGGATCTTGAACACTAAGGTTACTCCACTATGACCCAATTCAGGGGTACATACCATAGAAATTGTCTTCCAATTTTTAGGGGAAGGTTGTGTACATATAACACTTTCGAGACACCTATGATGCAGGGAGCCTCATCTGCTTGTAATCTCTTTCATACTGGCCCTGTTTTATAGTAGGTGGATTTACCTTAGACTTGGAACCTCAATAATTTTGATTATAATGTAATTCATTTTACGTAAAATAGATTTGGTAAGTTGATTTCCTTAAAAATTCTGTGGTTTCCTAAATTTCGACCTTCATTTACAGGTGAATATGTTCAAATTGCTTGGGGTTAAATTCTAAATTTTGACCTGCGGTTCTAGATTTAGAGGGTTTTGGGGTTTCTTTGGTTAGTGATTGTTCTATTTGATTCTCTTTTTGTATGTACAAGCTATGAGGTACGGGCAGGGACACAGAACACATGCTAAAGTTATGAACATGTTTAAAAATATAATATATATATATTTAAAAGAGGTGGGGCTTTGCACAGTAGAATCACAATAGATATCTACAGTAGTGCATGCTGTTTTATGGCCACTGACATGACTTGGCTGTTAGCCATGCCCTCGCCATTTATGTGCTTTCCCTTTTTTTTTTTAAATAAAAAAGTAGTGATTTGCCATTTTTTCTCTCTTCTTTTTTTAGATGGTGGTATGTCATTTGAGAAAGCTGATCATAAGAGTTAGTTCTTTGGAGCAGCATGATGTTTGTTTCTTCAAGCGTGGTTATTTTTTTTTCTTAATTTGATATCATTAACATTTTATTTTTTGTCCATGGAATATCTCGATTAATAAAATTTGAGAAAAACTTTTTTAGTATTTTTTCTTTAGAAAAATAGAATTAAGCCAAAAGTCTTGAAACATTACCTTGTATGATAAGTAAAATATATAACAATAAAAACTGTATTAATATGAGACCGACTAATTTTAAACTTATTTTTAGTTTATGCTCGGTAATAAGGAATGGAAAGAAACCTTGAATATGTACACAAGATGAATCAAATCTTTTGATCATAATGCATTAGCATGTGGATAATGATCCTATATCAGTAGTTTGTATGAGAAAAGGCAAATTTATAGATTCTAATTGATTTAACACTAAAACATAGTTACATGAATCAATATTTTCTCAAAAAATCGATTGACTTAGGATAAACTTCTTTTCATCATATTAAGATTTAAGATAATTTTGTTCATATTGCCAAAAGAATATAATTGAAATGTTTTGGTTTTGCAATTGTGCATTCAATTCTAATATTTTTTATGGAGTTCATATCCTAGCACGTCTATAAAATTCTTTGCAAGAAACAAAAACGTAAAAAATAAAATTATAAAAATAAAATACAATTTTGCAGTAAAAAATAAATAAAAATAACAAAATTAGTTTTAACATATAAAAAATGCAGATAACTAGTACAAGCATCAATCCAGCACGAAACGCGAGCAAGTAGCTAGTATATTCTAAAGTTTGTTAGTGTCATATAAAATATTTGAATCATTATGTTTGCTGAGTAATTTAGTGTTAGGGACGAGTCCTAGTTATGCATATTGGTTGAGTATTTTTCAAGTGATACAACAAAAGTGTTCTATTTAAGTGTTTGGGTGAAAGTAAACTGTTGGAAAGTGTGGACATGAGTAAGTTGTGTCCATTATATCATTACTGTCATATACTTGTGGTGTTTGAATTAAAGTTTGACATGGATATTGCTCATTCTAGAAATGTTAGCGCAACATAGGGTATAGTAATATGCTAAAGCACTGCTAAATCTTCAATTCCTCATGAAAAGTTGAAATTGCTCATGGTGGTTATTGATGGGTAAAAATGAAGGGTTATTGTAGGTTTTTTCCACCTCTAAAGGAAAAGACAACTTGCAATCTTTTGGTTTCTTGTTGATGAAAAACTGTATGGCTAATGATATCCATATGCAGGTTTTAGATCGAGGGGAGAAGATAGAGCTCCTGGTTGAAAAGACTGAAGTCCTCCATGAACAGGTTTCTCTCTCTCTCTCTCTCTCTGTTCTCTGATTGTGTGTGTGCACATGCTGGCTCGGCTTGGATCTTTTATAGCATGCTGGAAGAATGGGAGATTGATTCATCTTGAATAATTCCTACTCGAACAAGATGTTTGGAGAGTTCAACACTTCTTTCATCTTTCTTTGTCTCCCTCCTTGGAGAAAGCATATGGAAAGGTGTTGGTCATTAATCTTTTGAGGACATGGATATGCTACAATGTATTTTTCTTGACGTGAATTTGCTATGTCCATATTTAATAGTTACATGAGCGTGACACGTGGTTAAACTAATGAACGTATCAGAAGTGCTTGAAAGCAATTGTTTAAAGATTAGGGGGGCAAAAATTGTTTTGGGCCATAGTTCAGGGGCTAAAATAGAAGTTAACTCTTGTAAATATTCTCTCTCTTGGAAATTATTTCTTACTCTCATTTGCATGGTTATGGTAACAGCTTTTTAGCTTCATATAATTTGCATGTACTAATCAAAACTAGGTGCCCTTGGTCGTGTGTGGCACATCCTCATTTTGCACCATGATCTTGTTTTCTTGTTTCAGGCACAGGATTTCCGGACGGCAGGAGCTAAAACCCGGAGGAAGATGTGGCTACAAAACATGAAGATGAAGTTAATTGTATTAGGAATGGTGATAGCCTTAATCCTGCTCATCATCTTATCTGTTTGCCATGGATTTAATTGTGGAAAATGAGCAGCATTCGTTGGAATGATGCCATTGCAAGAGGCACTGATGCTAGTGAAAGGCCTCATGCTAGCATATGATTGCGAGAGAGAAATCTTTATAGGATGTCCGCCATATTTACCGTAACAGAAACAGGCAAATAGTGATTTTTGGAAGGCAATCTCGCCATATTTACCATAACAGGCGGAATGGCATTCTCTAGGCTTGTAATGATTCGGTGTGAATTTTGAAGGCTGGAGAATGAGATTAGGTGTAACCTAGGAGTTGGGTTGGGCATACACCACTTGTTTCTTTGGGCTTGACAAGTCCTGATTGGACCCAGCAATAGCCGAATAACGCCAGATTTGATTTGAAATTGTCACCAAACGATGCAAGATCTATCAGTATTTTTAAAGTAAACCATTCGCGTTACTTGAGCTCAAAATACAACTTGGAGCACGATTCGGTTAAATTGTCTTTTTAAAATCATGAACTTGAAACTTAAAAATTTTTAAATGAGGGGATCAAGTTTGTGTTGTAACGTATAAGATTCGGTTCGATTCACAAATTCAATCAAGGTTTTTTGAACACATCTCAATCATAGGCTTTCCTTCACAATATTCAATTCTATTGAACGGACGAAGCAACAATTTAGGTTGCATTATGGTGTTGGAACAACCCTATTAATGAGTCTTTTTATTTTTAATAAAGGAGTCATCCCTAACATATGAGGCATGAGGGGCAAGTCTTTTTATAAGTGATTAGTTAACTAATTAGGCATATGAGGACTTGCCCCCTCATGCCTAATTACTTAATATTGTTCCTCCATAATCTCATCTCAGCTTCTATTCTTTTTCCTCTTAGAAATAAGTATGAGGCATGAGGGGGCAAGTCTTTTACCATCCCTAATGACAAAAAATTAAAAATTAAAAAAAAAAAAAATCAAATTTTTTACATATGATTACCAAAAACATTTCATCTTAATACGAATTATTAATATACAAAATTTAAATAACGACAGTTTCTCGTAAAAAGAATTAAGCTACGATTAACAAACACATCAAAATCTTAGTACGAAAGCATGTAAACCAAGTGATTAGAACTTAAAAGAACAGTGTATAGTTTTGGAACTTGATAAATAACGTGCTCTAACATCTATCCATCCAACACTAATTTAGTATAATTTATGAAAGATTAAGACTAATTTTTTAAACATTTTGAAGATTACTTGCTAATCTGAGAAATTAAAATAGTTTAGGGGACTAAATATGTAATTTGGCATATTTCTTTTTCTAGGAAAGAAGAGAGAGAGAATTCATGGTCTCCCTGCCTTCTTCGTGTTCGTAGTCCTGCCCTTTTCGCCGGTTTCTTTTCTGCTTCTGCTGCTGCTTCTCCTCTCTCTCTCTCTCTCTCTCTCTCTCTCTCTCTCTATCTAAAGAAGAGACAATGAAGCTCGTTAGGTTAGTTTCACCGGTATTGTCTTTTTCTCTCTTCATGTTTTCCTTTTTATTGACTAATAATCTTAGGGTTTTCTTCCAAAATCTCAGGTTTTTGATGAAGCTGAACAACGAGACTGTCTCCATTGAACTCAAAAATGGTACTGTCGTTCACGGCACCATCACAGGTCTCTCTCTCTCTCTCTCTCTCTCTCTCCTGTTGTTACTGTTTTAAGGGCTTTCCCTGCCACCTTAGGTTTTCGTTACGGTGCTATCTTCAATTGTTTCTCGGCAATGTCTTTGTCAGTGATCAATTCAATTAGGAAGAAACGCGTCGAATAGATTTTGGAGGATGAAGAGGAAACCTCTACTTTGAAATACTAATGAGTGAAGAGAAGGGAGGGTTTCGGCTAGGCTTTTGCGAAGAAGACACCCTGCTAATGTCTAATCTCTTTAACTGTATTTTGATTAGCATAGAAGGATAGTTTTTTAGAGTTCTGGGAGACTTTTGTCTTAGGAGGATTTGGCTTCTTTTCTGGTTACTTTGCTTCTCTTTTAGGTTGTATCTGAAG
This sequence comes from Dillenia suffruticosa, assembly GCA_033439265.1. Taxonomy (NCBI): domain Eukaryota; kingdom Viridiplantae; phylum Streptophyta; class Magnoliopsida; order Dilleniales; family Dilleniaceae; genus Dillenia; species Dillenia suffruticosa. The sequence continues at coordinate 525,608 of JAVTVX010000031.1, forward strand.
AACCTCCTTGGAACATGTCTTGAAACTAAATTCATTCAAGACAAGAGCTACACCCCGGAGGAGTATTGTGGAAATTGTAAGTGCAATTTTTGATTTATGGAAAAAGGATTAGGTGAAGTTTGCATGGTATCAATCACATAAAGTACATAGAAATCAAGTTACCCCTGATTTAGGGTAACCATATTTCTACAATGCTGCTTGCTGTTACCCATGATTTGTCTCCGATAGGATAATAAATTGGTATGGATAACTACCCTTGATTTAGGGCCACTATTGGGCATGGAGGGGTATGAGGTGTTGTATAGCAAGATGGACACACTTCAGTTTGATCTCTCTAGCAAATTTTTAGTCAGAGGAAAAGACATTTAAAAAATCAGCAGATTTGAAAAGTTTGATCTTTCTAACAAAATGTAATGCAACGGAGCTCTCCACTTTTGGTTTTCATCCCTTCATGTTGTCTTTGATGAGGATTTAGCATTTCTAAAAGATTCCCTGCTTATTATAGTGACAAAGGATGTATCTCCTGAGTGCTTCTTTCTATGCATTCACATTGTTATTCCTCCCCCTCCCGCCAAACAAAAGAAAAAGAAGGGATTTTGTCTTTAGATTAGATTTCTGTTCTCCAATGTGAAAAACATCACTTAAGTAGTTTACCATAGATGTGAAGCCAATTGACCACCAGTAAGATGAGCCACACTGATACAGCTGCTCTTTTATTTATTAATTTTTTATTTTTGTGGTTTTTGGGGTGGGGGTTTCTAGCATCCATTGCCCAGAAGATCCTCTTTCTTGGAGTTTATTCATATTCAAGACCCCCCTGCTAGGGCGTTTTTCTTAAAGAAGCTATCTTGTTAGGAGTACAAACCATTTTCTATAAGCATGGCTTGTTTCATAATTTTGAAGGATGTAGTGCTGTTTCTTGGACAAGGTGATACCAGAATTGCTACCTTCCCTGCCCATCAGGTTTTTGGTATTTGTGGTGCAATAACATCCGAGAAAGATTTTAAAGATGTTTGTTTCCTTTTACTTTAATGAAGGATGCGAGGAAGAGATTGTGAGTGGCCAAAAAGAATAACCTCTGGGTTTCATAGTTTGTACAAAAGATGTTGTTTTATGAGCAGCCAGTTTTGTTTATTTTGGTTTTTTTACCAATGCAAAGTGGAGGCAAAACTGATTACTTGGCATATCCATTTATAAGATAATGAACCGGGCGAACACTTAAAATAGAAGCTGAGACCAGCTGATATGGCTGGTTCAGTCATTCATGCAGTTTCTCGGTAACTTTTTGCACCCCTGCTGACAATTGTTCTGGAGTTTGAGGACTTGTTTGCCTTGAGCATCCCCTTCCAAAATCTTCTCTTCTCAAATTGTTTTTGTTTTCCCAAAAGTTCTTACTGCTCAATAATAGTCTTCTTTTCGGCTTTGATTTTATGGTGATTTTACCGTGTTTTGGTCCGTGTTGCTCCTATAATATGATATAGCATCTTCTTCTTTCCCCTGCCCACTGATTCATATTAAGTTTATGTATTTGTTTCCTATCAACTTATCGTATTTGCTTTCATAAGAACTGCTATATTCTTCTGAACTGAGTTGATCTTTTTCCATGTTCTTGTCCTTGCCAAAATTTGAAAATATATTGTGGCTTCTTTTAGATGCTAACTATTAAGTACATGACTTATTACAAACTCTAATACACAGCATCTTGGACGCTAGGACGAAGGGAGGGGTGGGTGGGGGGCTGCTGCAGCGTTCATATTTGAAGGAAAAGAATTATGTTTATAATCTCAAAAAATTGTGGCCTGAAATGTTGCTTGTCATGCTAAAGATTATAATACCCGTCCTTCGAAATTATAACCCAAAATACATGTATTTAGTCCCTCTAAAACAGATTTTAGTCTTCGTCCCTTCATGGACATATACAACTAAAATATGGTAAAAACTAAGCACGTGTTTTAACAATATATATTTCGGGAAAGTTTTAGTAATAGTTTTGCATTGTAAGGTTCTAACTATCCATAAAATACTAGGTTTTGTGTGTTTATATATATGTACATATATATATATATATATATATATAGAGAGAGAGAGAGAGAGAGAGAACTTTGTCTCGACAACCCAAGCTTAAGTGCATCATGGAGGTCTTCAACTAAGTAATTAATTGATAACAAAGGAAGAGGAAGAGAGATTGTGTGTAGTGAGGGGAAAAAAGAGATCCCACAACAATTGAACTCAAATTCAGGAGATCACTTTCTTCCCTTTTTATGTTTTTCTTTGGTTCTCTGATTGGTAATCAACAGGTTTGGTCATTTCTCTTTTAACATATTGTGAAAATTCCTCTTATCTATATCTTGTGTAGGGATGGATCAAGTTTGGGAATTCGTCCTGTTTGATCCTGGATATTGCAATCTCTCTCTTTCTCTAAGCTTAAGTTGGTTGCCTTTTAACTTCTGAAGCCTCCCTCACCAATAATACATAACATAAATAATTTAAATTAGTAATTATAGTTTTATCTTGTGGTGTTGAACAACCAACTCCAAGTTTGTCTTGTGGGCCTGCTTGTTCTCAGTGATAGTTGACTTTACCTCATTGTAAATTCCCTATTCTGCAAATAACTGCATCAAGGTATGTAATGTAAATAACACATATTTGTATCTGTTACTGGTACATATGGCTTTTATTTTGAATTTACATGCTTGATACATGTTGCTCATGAAGTTTTAGTCTTTTTTCCCCTCCTTTTCTTTTTGTTTAGGGGTGGTGGTGGGTTACATTAAAGATGTTGCTTTTGGTTTGATATGTGGAATGACAGATGATAAGAAAGTCTACGTCTTATTCATTACTGTTCAATGCTTGTGCGTATGATATTTCCTAGAAACTTGTTTGTTATTGGTCTCGTTGTCTTGCCTGCCCTTTTCGTATCTCCGCCCTAAATTTGTGGGCTTGAATTTTTCTGGTTTGTTGGTTGCATATGACAAAGTGGTAGTGTATCAATTGTGGAACAATCCTCTGAAGCTCCAAAATTCACCATCGGATGATTTTCATCATTTGAAGTCTGACTGTATTTTCCCATGGGAAATAACTGATGACCTATCCTGATGGAACTAGAAATTCTATTAAGTATATAGAAGTTATTTCACAATCTAAAACTTCTCATTAGGTTATTTTCTCTGTTTTTAAATCTATTATCATGGTGTATGTTCAGACATTTGAACTTTATAAATTCAACTAGATAAGCTCTTTTTTTTCAGAGTTAATGAGTGGTAATGGTTACAATAAAATTTCTTTGTTAATACTTCTTTTGTATGTTGGAAGTATCAAGATGTATACTCGTCACTGAGAGCATAGAGTTTGGTGTCATTTGTCCTAATGGTATGATACATTGCTTTTCTGTAGGTGTGGATATAAGCATGAACACACATCTGAAGACGGTGAAACTCACACTCAAGGGTAAAAATCCAGTGACTCTTGATCACCTTAGTGTGAGGGGAAACAATATTCGTTATTATATTCTTCCTGACAGCTTGAATCTTGAGACATTACTGGTGGAAGAGACTCCTCGAGTCAAGCCTAAGAAGCCTACTGCTGGTATGCTAATCTGCTTTTGTGCAATTCATTGTGTTTCAGTATTGCCATGGTTCCATTATGGTTCTAGTAATGATAATCATTGTACTTATTTGCAACTTCAGGGAAACCTTTGGGGCGTGGAAGGGGCCGTGGACGTGGTCGTGGACGTGGTCGAGGACGTTAATCATATGGATCAAAGTGTCTGTACTGACAAAGTCACTCTATTTGTTGTCTTTGGGGACTTTTTATCCTGTTTAGATTTTGGATATGAGAAATTTTCCAGTATGTAAGTGGAGAGGATACCTAAGGAACGAGTAATTAAAAAAAAAAATGGTGCTTTGATTTAAACTAGGAGTGTTGGTACAAAGCAAAAGTTAGTTTTGGGCAATTCCCAAGACATGCATTGCAACTTTGGACCAAAAAACCTTACTCTTCGGCAAAATGTGGCTTATTTTGTGCCTTATTAAAAAGGGTACCGTATGCATATCGCAAAATTTGCATCCGGTGTCACTGCTGCATGAATGCTTGAATCATCCAAATTATTTTGCCCTTCTCTGACAGGCCCAGCTCTAGCTGGGCTGTGGGCAGGCGTACGGCTGCCGACAGGCTTGACTATTGGCTGGCTTTACGCTGCAGACTGGACTTGGCTTTGATACCGAGATGACACTGAGCAACCGGGGTATCGTGGGATGCAGGATGCGAAATGTAATCGACCGGCCCCAAACCCTAAGGCACAAACTATACATGCATATCATGGGCAGAAATATTAGAATAATAAATATGCATCTTGATACAAATGAAATAAAACTAGGATCTATAAAGTCAAGCTAATAATACATAGATCGTAAAATGAGCAACTAAAACCAAAAGAAAAAAAATAAATGAGGCGACAAGTCAAAAGGTCCCAAGTGTCCCCTTTATATCTTTACTAGTCTCTATGGAAGTACATGCTACCGATCTAGTCATAGGGTCATTGCCTCGTGTCTCATTGGATCTCGAAGGATAATGAAGATTTAGCTCATGAAAGTTAAATGAGATATATATATTTTTGGTTACATGAACGAGACAAAAACTAACCTCTAAAAGGAAGTTACACCCTGATATCATGCAATAAAGCTTGATAAATTTCCGCAAGAGGGGATAACAAATTATAAACACTAAGATTTATCGAATGACCAAGACGTGCTAATATATCAGCACATGTGTTACCCCCCTAAGGGATACAAAGGATTGCTTGAACTTGCACTTGTCTCATGAATTGTTAACATTCCCGGATCATATGCAATGTTTGGTGATGCGAGTTAGCCTCCAACAACAGCTCCTCAACTAGATCCTTCAAATCCAACTCAACAACTATTGATGAAAGATTAGCCTTGAGTAGAAGAAGAAGACCTTCTCTAACTCTCTATAACTCAATCATAAACAGATCAACCACACCTAAACTTTCAATAAATTCCCAAAGCCAATGACCAAACTCATCCCTAATCAGGCCCCCAATGCTTCCTGAATTTGCTTCCAGGAGGACGGATCCATTTGTATTTAGTTTGTAAGTACCAGGCTTTGGAGGAGATCATGCAATCTAATATCCAATCCAGGGCAAGTGTGTGCCTTTTCTCGAGAAAGCTACCTACCCATCTTGAGAGTATCTAGAAACCAAAACCATAACACCTTCAGGGGAGAAATCGTTACCACCAAACACCACTCGACACTGCTCCTTCCAAGTGGTCCAAAGGCAGTATACAAAAGTCATTGCCCAATGGTGACCTCTAAGGATGGTATGAGATTTAAGATTCCAAACAATCCAATCTACAATAGGGAGACATGAGAATACTAAATTACTCAAAAAAGATGAGTTAATTATCCAGTGCCATACTTGACAAATTACTGAGCAATCCTAAAAAAGATACGAAAGTCGTTTCCTCATGAGACTTACATAGAGGGCATAGGGGATCTGTTGTCAAACCTCTCCAAAAACAACTATTATTAGTCATTAAACTATCATGTACCCAGAGCCATATAAAAAATTTCACCCTCTCTTGACATCTCAACCTCCAAATCCACTTTCAAGGGCCATGAGCCACTGTTCGGATTGGCTAGAGAGAGCGTAAGCCAATCTAATAAAAAACTCCCTGGATGGCTTACTAGCCCAACAGATGTAATCCCGTGAATTTGGGTCCCGCGGGATATGTATTGCTCTTATCTCATCTACAATGTACTCAGGAAAATGCCCTCTAGCCTCGCAATATCCCAAGTTTGCCATGGCACTATAAAATCACCGACTTTCGTAATTCGATACCCTACAAGACTGTCAACCTGAATCTTTTGTATCAGAGGAACTGTACCAACCCAGGTATCCTCCCAGAATCTAGTATCAGGTCCATTACCAATTTTCCAACGTAGCCCACTCTAACGAACATCCCTCACCAGTAGTAAACCCCGCCATAAAGAGAAGCATCTCGAAATACGACTACAAAAAAGAAACAATTCTTGTCCAAGATATTTCTTCCTTAATATCTCACACCAAAGAGACGGATCCCCTAAAATTAATCTCCACCCCAGTTTTGCCAGAAGGGCTTTATTCATATCGTGGAAGGTCCGAATACCCAACCCCATGATCTTTGGGCTGGCAAACCAATCCCCATCGAATAGCATGGGGTCTAGGATTTATCTCTAATCCTCCCTATAATAACTATCTTGGAATCCTGCCAAGATGAGCATAGATATGTTGAGGAAGCTAAGCATATTGCATAGCATAAGCAGGAATGGCCGAGGTAACTGCCTAGATAAGAGTTCGCCGCTTAACTGTACTCAATGTTTTGGATTTCTAACTTGCAATCTTATTTTGAACCCTTTCAACCAAGTAGTGGTGATAGCCTCTCCAAACCCTACCATGAATGATGGGAGCTCCCAAATAAATCTCTAAGTCCTCTATAAAAAGAAATTGACGTCTGAAAGTCAAACAACTCTTCAGAATTAGCGGAGCTCTTGGGGAGAAAAATAGTTTGGATTTCCTTGAATTGATCTTAAGGTCGCTATTATTCCCGTTGGTAATATATGCCCACGGGGGGCATGTTGGTAATTTGGGGGATAAAGGGGTAACTCCCATTATCTCATTTTTACCACACCATAACTTCCATTAACCACTAATGATAAGAAAACCCTAACGATCTCTTAGAGAGTGCCTTGTGTGATAACAATAACTTCTTCCATAGAGAATTAGGCGGTTAGGTCTTCTTGAGAGAAGATGCAAAAATCTCTAAAGAGAGACAATACGATGAGTGTTGGAGATTTTCACGTTGAAAAATCTCTTTCTCAAAGAAATCACCGGACTTGGATTGAGGCGTTGTGATATTGCGGTGGTGATTCGATTAACATCGTGATCACCATCCCGACCGTGAGATCCGATCGAGGGACATGCCGTTCGGTTGATTTTGAAGATCTGCATATTGAGATACCCCGATCATTTTATTTTTCTGAAAATTATTGTATGCTTCCGTTGTGTATGAATGAGTCACAAAAAATATCCAACATTGGTATAAGAGCTTATGTTGGATTATTAAAAATAAGTTTCGGGTATAAGAATATAAGGTATAAAATTTGGGGTTCGGATTACGGATGAGTTTCATGAATCCGAAAACACCACGGTGTTACCCATGATCCGTAGAACACGAAAATAATTTTTTCGGAATTTTCTGAGCACGTTTAGGCAAAGAAAATTTCGGTTGAAAGTTTCGACTGTGAATAGTGACCGAACCATTCAACCCTAGATTTGTCGAGTTTTAGGGCAAATCAATGCATGAAAATCATAGATCTGTGTTCCTTGTTTCATGCTCTTCGGTTTGATATATATATTGCATATTATTATGGCCGAAAAATGGGATTTCAAAATTGGCCGCGGAGGGCCGGAATTTTGGATCCAAAATACGCAGAGATTAGGGTTTGATTATTCCAAAAATCGAGTCAAGGATGTTTGGAATAAATGGAATAAGAGATTTCCTAAAAAATCCGGTAAAAAATAGAGCTAGAAAATGGGTTTTTCGGCATCCAGGTCAAAAGACCCGGTTATAGAAAAATTCGGGTGAAGATGAAGAGATCCGACTCGAGGGCGCATGCACCTCACGCGCGCTGAGGCGCGTCAGTAGAAAACAAGAAGGCGCGTGAACTGGTCTGGGTTTGGGTCAGTTATGACCCGGACACTTATCCCCCAACCCGGACCGACCCGACCGGGTCGGATCCTAACCCGTTGACCAGTCAGTCGGGTCACCCTTGACCCGTTGCCTGACCCGGTCCGTACCCGGCTCGACACGGCTCAGCGCGTGAAGGCACGTGAGATGTGTGCTGCGACTCGGCGCGCGTCAGCCGAGTCGAGCCAGGCGCGTGGCAGTGCGTGAAACGCGAGCCGCGACTGGGCGCATGTAAGCCGAGCCTCGCCAGGCGCGTGGCAGTACGTGTAAGGTGCGCCGCGCGTCTGGCACGTGTCCCCAGGCAGCTGGAGGCGCCTGGAGGCGCATGGAGGCGCGTAGGAAGGCGCCGCCAGTGCGCGGAGGCACGTGGGAAGGCGCCGCTGGCGCGTGGGACCTCTGGCGGCGCGTCAGGTCGTCAAGAATTAAAATTTTTTCAAAATTTGAGGGTCCTACATCCATAAAAGTGACTTTTGTGGGTTTTTGTGTATCAAATCCTAGCCCGAATGGTGAGATGCAATCTTGGATTATGGTGTATGGTGTCTATTGATTCATACGCTCGTCTTGGGGTCTGTATTTGAATTATTTGGGTCTTGCTGATTCGTAGGGTGCACAAAATGTGATAATAAACATCACAAGTCACAATTATTTTTTTGACTGCTTCTAAAATTGTCGTAATGGATCTTTGTAAGGGGGATAAAATTGAATGGTGATAATTACAAGATTTTTCACCGGTAGAATTAATTTAATCTCGAGTGACAGGATCTAATTATATTCTGAGGCTTGAGATGGTGGACTCTGGGAAGGGTACCACACCTCAGAGAGATGAGATTATGAGACATTGCTTACATGGAAGGGAAATAATGGCCAAGTTAGGACAATCCTCCTAAGTAGCATGCACGATGATGTGATCCCAGTTTATAAGCAATATCCTACGGCTTTATCGGTTTGGCTCACTCTATAAAGAGCATTGTGGTGCTCTTACAGATCCTGAGATTGAGATACTGACTTATAAGTGTAATAACTTATAAGAAAAGGATTGATCATACGATGATGTAACATTTGATGAAAATGTAGAGTATGGTCGCCGAGTTGGGGAATGTGACCAAGCCCATTTCGGATATGTTTTTTTGTGCTGGATGCGATCCAATTTTTATCTGATTCATGAGAAATCATGAAAGTCTATTTCACATACAACGAAAGTATTAGTACTTTCACTAATGTAAATAGGCACAGTGAGTTCGAGTAGGAGCACCTAGAGGCAAGTAGGCCAAATTCGAGTCATGCTTAAGCGATGGAGTCGAGCAAGGACTCCTGTGGGACTCGAGATTCAGGTAAGAAGAAAATATCCTGTGGGACTCGTGGATTGTAAACACATGAGCAACCGACTACGTAGCTCAAGATAGGAGCACGCTTATATAGTTCCGCTCAGTGAGTCCTCAAGCAGGAGGATTTACGTAGAGAAATAGAGCGTTTGCCGACATCAGAGGGAGTAGCACTTGCAAGTTGGAGTTGCAAATATGCTAGACTCTGTATACTCTTTACGCTCCGAATGTTCGACGGAACTTGATTTCAGCTTAGGATATGCTCTGTCAATTTGGAAATTTTATAATTTCTATTTATTACGATAATTCTTTAATTAGTTATATTTTGGTCCATGAGGGACTAAATGCACCGGAAGTTTCAATGGTATTTCTTGTTATCCTCTTAGTGTGAGAGAGGATGAACCGGTTAGTAGTAAGTGGTCTGTAGGAGCCGCTAACCAGTCTTGATTAGACGGTAAACTTACAAGAAAACCATTCGACATAATAATGAGAGCTGAGACTCCATTGTAGTTGGTTCACTCTAACATCCATGGCCTTACGAACGTGAGAACCTGAAATGGTGTTGGGTACTCTATTATGTTCATAAACAATTACACGCGTTTCGGTTACATTTATCTAATCTCGTGCAAGTCTGAGGCACTGAGGTGCCTTAGGAGGTTATTAACGAGATTGAAAATCAGTTAAACTTGAGAGTAGAGGCTCTTAAAACTGATCGAGGGCGCTAGTATTTGTCTGAAGAGCTCTGTTTCAAGAAAGGTATTGCGAGAAACTGATTATTCCTTGCTACTCAGTGGAGTAGAGTAGCTGTGAGAACAGAAAAGGACTTTGTTTGAGACGGTGAGGCCGATAATGGTGCAAGCCAATTTATTCATTTCCCATTGGGAAGATGCGTTATTGGTTGTAGTTTACGTCCTCAATCGTGTTCCATTGAAATCCATAATCAGTACTCCATATGAGTTTTGGACAGGGAGGCAGCCTGACCTTAGCCATTTGAGATTATGGGGTTATATCGCATATGTTCACTATTTGTTGCAATTACACGGTGAGTTAGGCCTGTGAGAAAAGAGATATATTTCTATCAGATAACAAGAATGCTCTGTGGGGAATGTGTTCTAGGTGAACATACAGACGACACTCACTGATATTGAGTCTTATGACGGTGAGTTTCTTGAAAGTGATTTCCCTATGAGAAGTGAAATTAATTGGGACTTTACCTCCTATGAGATGGATGAGCCTAACGGTTAGTTGATCCTAGTGAGAGCAATCCATTTAAAGGTAAAAAGGTTTTCAGTCATCTTAAGAGTAGTCGAGGATGCGTACCTGACCGTTGCTTCCCGATTGAGGGAGAGGCTCTCAGTATGACTCTTAAGGGTTACAAGAAACCTTTAACTGTCCTACAGGCTCTTGAGAGTTCTGTGGAGGACCATTGGTTTGAGGTCATGGATGAGAGAAGGAGTTGATGAGAATCAATGAGATCTGGGATCTAGTTGTTCTGCTTGAGGGTAGTAGGGCCATCGGGAACATGTGAGTTCTCAACATTAAGAAAAAGGCCGACGGATCGATGTAGAGGTATAAGACCCATATGATAACTAGGGGTTGCTCAGGTTGAGGGCGAGATTACCTCGATCCGTTTACTTTTAGCGATAGTCACGGACATTGATTTGGAGTAAGACCAGATGGACGTTGCGACTGCCTTCCTGAGTGGGAGTTTTTGGATGAGGGGATCTACAAGGAACAGTCATCTGACTTTATTCCTATAGATCAGGATGATTAGGTCTGTTGACTTTGGAAGTCGACATATGACCTTAATCATCAATCCAGGCAGTAGCGTTTGAGATTTCACGAGAAGGTGATATCTTACGGTTTCATGATGGTCAATGAGGATCATCGCGTATACCTTATACGTTCTCATGACTTTTATGATCATGTCCCTATATGTGAATAACATTTTATTGACTAGGAATAACAAAGAGTATCTGATGACCACGATGACTTGGATATTGTCAAGTTTTGATGTGAAGGACATGGGTAAGACTCAGTTCTTCCTCGAAGTTAAAATCCAGAAGGATCACTCAAGACAGGTGTTGACTCTTTCACAGGAGTCCAACATCAATGGAGTTCTCGAGCGCTTCGAGAAGAACGATTGCAACCCTAGATATACTCTTATCGCTAAAATGTTAAAGCCTAATTCTTGATATATGCCTTATGACTCAGAAAAGGACAAGGGAAATGAGTAGAATCCCTTGTTCTAGTGCATTGAATACTTTGATGTACGTAGTATCGCGTACACGATTAGACGTTTGCTTTGCAATCAGTATGATAATTAGGTATTGATCGAATCCTAAAAGGAATCACTGAAAAGCAGTGAAAGGATTCGAGACATCTCGAGAAAACTGCGGACCTCTCCTTGTGTTACGGAGGAGGTGATTTGTATTTTATTGGGTATTCAGTACCGACTGGGTTGGTGATCTGAATGTACACAAATCGATATCAGGTTTTGCTGTCTTGGAATAGTAAGAAACAAACCTACATATCTTTATCTACGATAGAGGCTAAGCTTGTGGTACACTCAGCGGCAGTTCAGGAGAGTGTTTGACTCTGGAAATTTCCAGATCACTTAGGGGTTACGATAGACAGTGGGAGGCCAGTGAATGATTTATTGAGAAAATCAGGCCGCCCTTGACCACACTTGAGACCCTAAGTATCAGTAAGTCCAAACACATTGATACCTAATATTACGTTATGAGAAACATCACCGAGAAGGGTGAAGTGACAAATTAAGTACACTACTATACAGCGTGTTGGCTGATCCCTTCAATAAACTCATTATGAGAGATTCCTGTATGAGATATAAGAATCATTGGGTTTGTATGTACATTGACATTTCTCACCTTGTACTGATGCTTATTGTGTTATATATATGACATGTGTGCATAGTTGAGTCACAATTTTATTTATTGTACTACTTTAATTGTCATATATTTTGTGATAAATGATATGTCAGGTAGGCGTGGTCGACTCTCTCACACGAGTGACCACCTCCAGCTCTGAGTGAGCGGACATGAGACGATTTCTAGTTGTAAGAGGTTCTGAGAGTGACCCTACTAGAACATAAGTCGCCCTGATACGTGTTCTGAATGAGATCATATGCGATATGACCGACATGGACGTACCCATATCCATGTTGCCTGTAAGTAGACAGATTTGAGATCTCAGATATCACCTGTGACTAGTGATATAGTCTCTGAGTTACTCTCTCTAAGATCTTTGGGTAAAATCTTATGTGTAGACTGAGTTCTCAGTGTTAGAGAAATCTGACATATGCCCTTTGATAGATGGGGAATAACACTATGGCATGCGTTTCATACTGCGTGTGATATGTCGACCAGGGATAGTGGGAGCACTGTTTGAGACATGATATAATTTAGATCTCCGTTCCCACTGTGTGAGACCCGAGATCTATTGGGTGGGATCTCTTGTTCCCTTATCACTTTCGGCTGTTTCTAGAAGTCTTAACTCAGTGTTGCTACTTTAGTCTGTTTACCGATGGCCCAGAAGATAAATTGAGGTCTGAGGGACAGGTCTAGGAAAGTAACTGAATTGAGACTAATAGATTCGAGTTTGAGAAAAGAAAGATCAATTGATATTACATCATTGTGTTGTATTCACCGGCATACCTATTATGCTTATCTATGTTGGGATGTAAGCATAATAGTGGATACACAGTCGGGCGTTTATTGGGGATTATTTTCGTTGAGGAAAGTAGCTCGATGGATGTAATTAGTTTTGGATCTGGAGTGCAGCGAGTTATTTTTATACTAACGGTGACTTCTCGATCATCCTAACAGGTGTATCGAGTAGTCTTTGCTTGCAGGTGTACTCGCCGGTCACACGACGTCCAATCATGTATGAAAGTCCAGCAGGGTGATGTGATCGATTGCATGAGTTGTGATTTTTTGACGGAAATGAAATGCTCTCATGTGCAAGTGGGAGATATTGGTAATAAATGCCCAAGAAGGGTATTTTGGTAATTTAGGGGATAATGTGGTAACTCCCATTATCCCATTTTTACCACACCATAACTCCTATTAACCACTAATGATAAGAAAACCCTAATGATCTCTTAGAGAGTGCCTTGTGTGATAACAGCAACTTCTTCCATAGAGAATTAGGTGGCTAGGTCTTCTTGAGAGAAGATGCAAAACTCTCTAGAGAGAGACAACACGATGAGGGTCGGAGATTTTCGCGTAGGAAAATCTCTCTCATCAAAGAAATCACCGGACTTGGATTGAGGCGTTGTGATATTACGGTGGTGATTCGATTAATATCGTGATCACTATCCCGACCGTGAGATTTGATCGAGGAACATGCCGTTCGGTTGATTTTGAAGATCTGCATATTGAGGTATCTTGATCATTTTATTTTTTCGAAAATTATTGTATGCTTCCGCTGTGTGTGAATGAGTCACAAAAAATATCCAACAATTCCCAAACTCCCTCCAGCAATCTAAAATCGTACCCATTGTCTCTGACTTTGCATCCATGAATAGCATGAGGTCATCAGTAAAGAACAAATGAGATACTGTAGGTCCTCTTCGAGAAGCTCTAACAAGAGTCCAAAGACTTTTATTCGCCCTGTTGAAAATTGTGTAAGATAATATTTTCATGATTAGTAAAGAGCAAACTAAGCATGCGTAACTACAAAACATAATCAGTCAAATCAAATGAGTTGGGATCTGAAAGTCCTTAAGAGTCGACCCCTAGATGGACCAATCTATGCGGTCATAAGCCTTATGCAAATCTATCTTCAAAACCATGCACCACCTTTAACCCTAGGCAGTAGAAATAGTATGTACTATCTCCTGAGTGACAATGATGTTATCCAGGGTGATTTGACTTGGGAGAAAACTACTCTGATGGGGATCTATCACTTTCTCGAGGACAGGATGAAGTCGGTTTACTAGGACCTTTGTCAGGAATTTATAGCTGGTATTCAATAAAGTAATGGGTTTAAAATCTACTAAGCTAATCGGATACTCCATCTTCAGAATCAAAGCAATAAAAGCCCAAAGGAACTCTGTAGGAATAGACCCAACTCGAAAGGCCTCCTCAATAAAGTGGATTAGTACGGAATGAAATCTACCCCAAAAAATTTTGATAAAAGATAGGTTGGATTCTATCCGGTCTTAGGGACTTCAAACCCTTCATCGAAAAAACTACCATCCTAACTTCCGATAGCTCAAACGGCCAACGCAACAAGATATGATCAATAGGCTCCACCACCTATTGCCAGGCACCATCATCTCCATTCAGCCTACTGATTGAGGTAGTAGTAAACAATTCCTGAAAATAGGAGGTTGCATGGTCCTTAAGCTGACTCTGATTAGAACACCGGTCTTTGTCAACCTTTAGTCGTACCATTCGATTTCTATGGCATCGAACAAGTATAGATAGGTGATAGAATCTGGTATTCTAGTCTCCCTAGCAAAACCATTGTATTCATGAATTTTTGTGCCAAAATACTTCCTCCATATCTAGGATTCTATGGTACTTTCCCAACAATCGGGATTCAAGTCCTCGAAGAAAAGTTGGGCTGGTGTAATTTTGAGAATTCTTAATGTCCCATAACCTGGCCTCCAAATGTCTCTTCCTATATAGCAGGTTACCAAAAAACCCTCTTGTTCCATTCCCTAACAGCTATAGAAGATTCTCAGATAGATTGAAAAAGAGAAGGAGTATGATTATGACTATTCCAAACTGACAAAAATACCTGAGGAAATTGATGATGGTATAACTAGGCTACCTCAAATCTGAATGGTCGATTCTCTTTTGGTAGAGCAAAATCGGCAAGTGTAGAAACAAATAGGATGGTGGTTCTATGAAGTCTGGGTAAATTAACCATTCTTGTCATAGGAAAACTAATGTGAATCAACTAATTACCCAAAACTGGATCCAATCACTCCTTAAGTACTACTAGACCATCTCTTTTTTGGACCCAACTATAAGGATTACCAATGGCCCCAAGATCATGAAGGTCACAGTAAGCCCAATAATCTTTGAACCTTTGGGCTTTAGCTGGGACTTGAGCCCTCCCATTGCTTGTCTCCGACAACCCCGCAATATCATTAAAATCTCTTAGCACAAGGCATGCATTATCCATAAAGTTTGCTAAATTATGCAAATCCTGCCATGCATCATTCTTTTTCCCTTTGTTAGGTTGAATATACACAAACATGAAAAACCAAACAATATTATGAATTCATACCTTAAAATGAATCAACTGATCAGTAGTAAATAGCACTTCCAAGTCACCTACTCCAGATTTCCAAACTAATCAAAGGCCTTCTTTGAACCACAAAGTCGAAACCACATGTTCTCTATCATACCCAAGGTGACTTAAAAATTTCAAACTCCTTTGAGAGCTATTTTTAGTCTCAGTTATGCATAAAACATCCTATCTGCATTCCAAACAATAATTTTAAGATTCAGAGACATAAATAATAAGAAAAAGCTATAAAATAACATACCTAGAGGTTCAGAAATTGTCTAACCACCACCTCACTGGGTCCTCTTTTTTGGCTATCTAAACTATCTTCTGGCCTCCTCATACCGATGTTATCCCCTTTAGATGATAGAAGTTGCCATCCACACTTATAGACGAGTGTGTACCACCTTCCATTGAGGTGCTGCTGGACCTTTCCATAACAGTAGAATCAAAGCTTCCCTGTATACACAACGATGGTGTCTTCATTCCAAACAACAGGGAGTGGGGTTCCCTTTGCCAATCTGAACTCGTCACATGATCAATCAAATCCCCTCCTCCCCCATCAAATACCAATGATGGAGAGTCCAATTTCATAAGAGCTTCCATGCCTATGCCATCTTGACCCAGAACAAAGTAAGACCCAAAAGCCTTCATGCTTACCTCCTTAGTCGTGCTTGCATTGGGAAGTTGTTGGAAGGATTCTGGTCAGAGAGGTGTTAATTGCCTTCCCTCCAACTTTCGGAGCACCAAAGAAAACCCAGAGGCAAACTGAGAGTTCACCATTGAGTTCCTCTTAATCGGAGAAGGAGAAACATGTTCTGCTTCTTAATCGGCCCGGGTTGATTAAGGGTTAGATTCATTCCTCTTAGGAACTGGGCCATTCAAAAGCTTAAACCTTTGACTTGAATTAGTCCGTGGTGCTAGGCCAGGTGCGCTTGTGGGCTATCTCAGGCCCATATCTCTCATCTATTGCTATTTAGGCTTGCTTCATGAGAAGCTTCAGCTCCTGTTCTCCAAGCCAAGGCCCATGACATTTCCCGCCTCTAGCCAACCAAGATAGCTCTCCCCCAATCCGTAACGATCACTATGGATAATGAATAATCTCCCTCTGTGATTCTTACGATATGATTAAATCGATTACACAAAATCTCCTTGGTAGGAATCTCATCTCTGGCCACTCTAGAACCTCTCCTCGATTGTCTCTGGACCTGCATCCAAGGTCCGAAACCTTCTGGCACTGGAGGCTTATGGGAGGATTGACCAGCAGTGGATTTTAGCTAAATAATCCTAGAACCCTTATCTTTATTCTTGGCTGAAGCTTCCTCCATCTCCTTCCCACATGGCTCTTTCACATGCCCAACATGCCCATATTCAAAGTACATCACATGCAAGCGCTCGTACTCCACCCTTTTTACCCTTTTCTTAATATGAATTTTTGGAACTAGATGTTTCATCAGGTTTAGTTCTACACATATGTGAGCATATTTACCACGTGAAGCCATAGCTATTTTAAACGAGATATATAAAACATGATGTAACAACAATAGAATTATAAGTATAAAAATAGGGTATATGTATTTTAAATCCAAAGCCAATAAATCCCAACGACCATTTTTTTGCAATGGGAAAAATTTTTGTGAAAAAAAGAAAGTTCAATTGTGGATACGAGAATATCGTTTAAGGCGGTTTGGACATGTGTAATAAAAATCTAAAGACGTACCTGTTAGGAGATGCAAGATTTTAAATATAGGAGATTTAGTGAAGCATGGGGTAGGTTGTTAAAAATCTAAATGCAAATTATCCATAAAAACATGAATTTCAAGAGTTTAGTTGAGTAGACGTTCTTAGATAGGAATGAGTATGTAGAAAAATCCAAAACAGTTAAATCATCACTTTTATTATTTTATGTTCTATGAATAGTTTTTTTTTCATTATTTTTATTTTTAATGTAAAATTCAACCCCATGAAATAAAGGAGATCTTAAAGAGAATGAAGAATAATAAATCTATAGGATTTGATGACATTCCTGTTGATATATGGAAATATTTTGGTTAATTAGATATAGTAATATTAATTGATTTTTTTAACAAAATTTGGCAAACCCAAAAAAAATGACCTAAGCATAGAGGGAGAACACACTTTTTCAATTATATAAGAATAAATGATACTTACAAGATAATTCCAATTACAGAGAAATTGAACTTGTGAGTCATACTATAAAGTTATGGGAGAGACTAATAGAGTATAAATTGATATTAGAGATAAATATATTTTAAAAACAATTTGAATTTTTGTTTGGATGATCCACCACTAAAACAATTCATTTGTTAAGACATTTGATAGAGACATTTAAAGTATATAAGTGAGACTTATATATGGTATTCATTGATTTAGAAAAATATAAGATAAAGTTCCTAACAAATATTGTGGTGAATGTTGATGAAAAAATTGATCTCCCTGAAATATATTAATCTTATTAGAGATATGTATGAGGGAACTATAATCAATGTAAGAAATTATGGGGGTCTGAGCGATAGCTTCTCTATCAATATTGGACTTTACCAAAGTTCGGCATTACATTGCATTCTTTTTACAATAGTAATAGATGAAATCACGAAAAACATTCAAGATGAAATACCACGGTAAATGATATAGTATTGGTCGATAAAACTAGAAGGGCATTAGTACTAAATTGGTGTTATGGAGAGTCACACTGAAATTCAGAAAATTTATATTAAGTCAGTCAAAAATTGAGTGGATGAAATATAGTTTTAGTGGCAATCATCAGAAATGATGAAAAAATGATTAGATTAAAAGGAAATGACGTTCCAAAAAAAAAATGTTTTAGCTATTTTGATTCCATTATTCAGAACGATAACAATATAGATGGAGATGTGAATTATAGGATCCAAACGGATTTGATAAAATGGAGAAGAGTATAAGAAATTCTTTGCGAACGCATAATGTCTTATATTTGAAGGGGAAGTTTTATAGAACCACAACAAGACATGCACTATTATGTAGCAATGAGTATTGGACCATTAAACAACAACAATAATTTAAAATGATTGTAAATAAGAATGATTAGATGGATGTGTGGTAAAATTAGAAAGGATAAGATTAGAAATGAAAAGATACGTAATAAGTTAGGAATTAGTTTAATTGTGGATAAAATGCGAGAATATCACTTGAGATAGTTTGGACATGTATAACAAAAACCCGAAAATACACTAGTTAGGAGTACCGAAAACTTAAATATAGGAGAGTTAGTGAAACGTAAGGGTAGATTATTAAAAATTTGGATACAATTTATCTGTAAAGATATGATAGTTAAAAATTTAGTTGAGTTGATGATTTTAAATATGAATGAGTGACGTATGAGACTTAGATCAAATTAAATCACCAATCTTGTCTTTTTTTTTTCTAGTGTTATCTTCTCTATTTTGTTGTAAAATTTAACTACATATATATTTTTATCTTTCCAATATTTGTCTCTCAAATAATCGATTCTAAAATTTATAATTAAAATTCGGTTTGTTATTGTTGTATTTTTATTTTCATTTTTTTGGGAATTATCTTCTTTATTTTTACTTACAAATTTTAATTTTATATTTTCTTTTTTTCTTTATTTTATATTTGTTTTTCAAACGATCGACTCAAAATTTGGGATTAAAATTTAGATTATTATTGTTAGAAAAATTTTGTGAAAACTAATTCATTTTATCATTTCAATAATCGTAAGATCAAACAATCATTCTCCATTGTATAGAGATTACGATTTTAAATAGCCTATGCATTTTTATAGGCCCATGAAATGTATCCTTCCAAACTTCAGAAAGAGAAAAATTGATAAATAGTAATTAAACATCCATTCATTGCATTTAACTTTTGATTTTGCTCTTCTTATATTTGAATTCTATGTTATTAGTTTGAGACAATAAAAAAATTTCATTCTCAAAAGTTGAAAATATCAATTACAAAAGTTTCTAGCAAAATATAAATTTGAAGAAGATAACTATTGGAGTTGGGTTTGGTTTCATAAATAATGGTTTTGCTAACTTAGATGGGATGATTTGTTATCTGTCAAACTTGGTTGATGAAACCTGTAAAAGAATGCTGTAGCGTGCTTCGATGGGGAGATTTCAACGCTCAAGTTAGAAAGCGGTTTTCGATGAGAGAAACAAACTGAAAAAGGGCTCTATTACGTCCTTGTGTACTGTGTAAATTCAGAGAACGCGTTTAGCCAATTGGCTTTGCGATATATTTATAGCTCGTCTATATGAGTTTTGTATGTATTCGGAGCGTTTGAATCCTAATTTCCTTATAGAGGTATCCCGAGATTACAAGGATCACAACTATAGATTCTCAAAGATTTAGAAGGCTATTGTTAGAGGAATTCCAGATCATCAAAGATTCATTTCCTTATTGACAATGGTTAAATGTTTCCTTCCTGATTACGAGAGATTGTCTTTGCATTTTAAGAGAAGGCAAATATTGCCTTTAGTTGAATAGTGGCACCGGGCAGCGTAAAGACTCAAGAGCCGATTAGATAGCTACCAAAGATGGTCTAGCCAATAGGTACTGAAAGGGTGGGCTATGCCTACCCGTCTAGGAGATAAATCTCATATTGACATCACGCTTTGGTAGGCCTTATTCATTGGGCTACATATTCAAAGGGTTTCAACTCTTGCGATATGGGTCTTTGGCCACGCTCCATTATTTACCCCCGACTCCCAGTATCGTTCCATTAGAAGGGCTCCAGGAATAGCATTAAACAAATAAGAGTTTGAAAATATGTTAGTACGCCACATTAAATATGGCACGTACTATTTTGATTTTCACGAATCATCTCTGATACGCTTTATAAGACGTGGCGTTTGGTTGGTTCGTAACGATCTTGTCTTCCTTTTGATAGTTTTATCTTTCGTATAGAGAGGCAATTCACATTTTCATCAGAGATTCGCAGGCGATTCTTGGAAAAAGATCGGATCGAAAATGGCTAATGGTTCGTCGCTGAGTACTAGCCAAGGCATCAATGATATCAGGAGCATGGTCGGGTTTGTCGAAACTCTCAAATTAATACTGATTCTCTTAATGTAACAAACTTGAAACAATATAGGTATCAGGTCGAATCTCATGGAAACTAGATTAACTTAATCTCTTAGTTATTATTAAAATAAAAAGGGGGAATTTTAAAACAAATTTCTAAATAAAAAATTAGAAACATAAAATTAAAAATAAATCAAGAATGCAAGAAAACTAAAAATTAAAGAAGAAATTCAATATTTTAAATTCCAATCCAAGGGTTCACACATTTGATTGTTTCACTGATCATCGATTAAAAATATTATTTTTACGATTTAAGCATTTAACCTTAAATTTATTAAATAGCCATAATAAATCTTACGTTTTCCTAAATTAAATGACCAAATCCAGTATCCAATCAAAATTTATCATTAATCGACTGAACACGATAACATTTAATATCAATATAATGACAGTATTAAGTTTTATGAAAACAGTTAAACCAAAATATAAATAATCAGGATAACCGTACAATTATTTGATTTTATTCTATCGATTTCTTAAGTTAAAATGAATATTGGTAAACGACCCATAAATATAAATAACATATTTGCTACTCGTATTATTCATTCATTAAAATTACGAATCAGTGAAATCCTGGATGCAGTAAAAAAATTGATATTGAATTAAATCGTCAGATTAATCAATATCAATCATTTATAAAAATAAACCAAGAATTGACGAATGTGAATTAAAAATGTAAGAATTTAAATAAAACACATAACCTCACAGTGATTATAATCAATGAAATTCCCCTTTAATCAGAAAAAAAAAGACTAGCCACTCATGGTGGAAACAAAATAAAGAAAAAATGTTATTGAGAGAAAAGAAAAATTAAACCTAAAAATCCTAGAATAATGTACAGCAGCCGCCTCCTTTTATAGATGGATGAATAGTACCATGAATAATAGACATGAATAGTGCCTTCTAGGGTTAATGAGAAGAGTCTTTCTTTTAGCACTCTAGATCTCCAAGATTCTTCCAAATAATAGGGTAAAGATACATCAAAATAGGAAAATTAAGAATTTTATTCCTAATAACAATTTTACTAAAAGTAAAATTCCTAAAATAAAATTTTTCACTCTTTGATATCTCTTTCTTTCTTTTGTAGGCCAATGTAATATCTTGAACCATTAACCTCCAAAATTGCCTCATTCAGTTCATTTTGATCCAATCTTCAATTTTTGATATCTAAAAATAAAAAGTCATAAAAATATTTATTAGGACAATAATCAATCCAAAATCAATCATAATATCAACAATAAAATAGACATTTTGCGCATTATCAAATTCTCCCACATGAAGCCAATGCTTGTCCTCAAGCATTCATTAAATTCATATTACAAGACTATTCTCTTCTTCACTCCTTCCCCTTCTTCAATTCATCTTCAAACAATCTAAATCAGTACATATCGAAAAATTCAAACCAAAACAATAATCCGGAAAACAAATGATCATAGTATCATAACCTTAAAAGAAAATATAAGCATCTCATCAAAGTCAACAATCTCATCAAAATTCAATGTATCAAGATTCAATACCCTCATAAGGAGTTCACACTATACACTCAAAATGTTTAAGAAAATTTATCAATAACTCTCAAAATCAAATCAAAGCATGTCATTATCATAAGTTTGCTTATTTATCAAATCTCTACTACCACTTATATGAATTCAAAACAAAAATCCGGGGATCTTTGCAAGGGTTGTAACGTGGTTTGGGTAAAGGTAGGATAAGAGAGTAAATGTGATGTGTAATGAATATATCAAAAGAAGCATGTTAAGAATGCAAAAACTATTTCCCCCCATCCATAACATGAAATACAATCAACCCAAAAGAAGAAAAAATAACCCAATCAAGAGCATCTCATTTCTCAATCAAAATTTTTAAATTTCTCCAAATTCTCCAATTTCAACTTTTGGGAATTCTTCTTCATTTTCTTCTTTTTTTTGTCCTTTTCTCTATCTTTTTTTCTCATCATCATCTTTTTTTTCTTTTTTTTTTCTCGAAGACAATCAGACTGATGATGAATGAAAATATGAAGTATACACAAATTACCCCAACATATGATCGAATCCCTAAAAATAATCCCCAAAATAAAGTTATCCCATTCCCTTTTATAAATAACCATTCAATTCTTATTCTAAATACATGTTTTTTTGATATAAGGACCCAAAAGAAGATTAAACGTAAAAAGAATGTCATGTGTCAAATAATGAGGTTATAGTAAAAGAAAATGGGTATAAACTCAAATTGGTTTACTAGAGGAAATATTATGCACAGGAAGGTCTTTTTTCGAAAGCTAAAATGGGTAAATCTAAGTGCCCCATCATATTAATGTATGAACTCATGGATGTGGTCTCAAAATGTATAGTAAAGCAAGTTCTAGAATAAATATACTATGATTGATAAACTCTCATGAAAAAAATTTAGAGCAAGATGATTGATATGCTCTTAATGCTCAAAAAGCTCACAAAAGTGTTTAATTTGTATCAAATCTATCACATTTTCAAATGACTCAATCATCAAGATTAGTAGGACACTTAAAATAATTTTATCCAAAAACAACTAATCACATTTGTCTCTTTCATGCATTTCAACTCAAATCAACAATACATATTAATTCAAAATCATTATCAGACAAAAATCAAAAGAGTACGAAGTTCCAAAGAAAAATAGAAAAAATGACATTGAAATGAAAAATCCTCCCCTACACCTAAATTCTACATTGTCCTCAATGTATGCAAAAAAATAAGAAAATTTGAGTACAAAGCCTAAGCAACTCACAACCAGCACAATTATAAACTAGTAGCAACACTCATAAAATCACCCTAATGCAACATATAAAAGTAGAACAATGAAAAAGAGAAAAGAGAGAAAACTCCCCTAGGGTGATGATGTTTACTGGTTTGAAGCTGATGGTCGCTGTTGTGAAGGAGCTGCGAGGGTGGAGAAAATTAGGTCAAGGATTTCTTTGTGGAGAGAATTGGATTTGAAAATTTTAGGGCTTTTGATTTTTTTTTTTTAAGAAACGTGATTTCGAAATTTGGAGGTTTTGAATGAATGATTGCTTCTATCATAAATTCATACAATGTGAAGTGGATTTGGAGTCTACTGAAAACAGCATGATCATGCCTTAAATGGAAGACTGCTTCTGCACAATTTCAAATTCCGTTGCTGAAAACCGCGTGATCACGCCTTAGTGAGGAGACTGCTTCTGCCTATTTTTTGCACTTCATTGCTCTATCTGTTTCTTGACTTGGATAAGTGCAACTCTTAGAATTCTTCCTTTTAAGCACTTAAAAAAAAATAAATCCATAAATAAAGGAGCAAATGTTACTAGATAACACCAAAAATAAAAAATTTACAATCAATTAAAACAATTTTTTTAAAAAAATGTTTGGGTTGTCTCCCAACAAGTGTAATTGTTTAACGTCTTTATGCTCGACGTTCTCCACTTGTTTCACTTCAAGGAGGCTTCAACTTTATTTTGGGAGGCTTATATAATTTTCCTTCCATATCTAATTGTACATTCAATTCAAAATCAATATTACATTTTTCATAAATTTCCTACACAATTAAATAAAAAATAGCAGCAGAATAAATTGATTGACACTCATTTGAGTACTTCATATGATCGAAAATAATAAATTTAACAATCTCGCCATTAAACTCGATGGAGAGAGTACCCTCATCCACATCTATTTTGGTCTTTGCTATCTTCATGAATGGTCATCTTAATAGAAATGGAGTTGAATCTATACTAGTGTCTTCTTCCATTTTCAAGATGTAAAATCAGTTGGAAAAATTAATTCGTTAATCTCTACCAAAATATCTTCAACAATATCCTCTGGATAAGTATAAGAGTAGTCAGCTAACTGAATAATAATCACAGTTTCTTTTAAGGGACCCAATTTTAGAGCACTCTAAATTGAATAAGGCATGATGTTAACAGGTGCTTCTAAATCTAGCATGACATACTCTATTTTTTTCTTACTAATAACACAAGTAGGGTGAACATATCTGGATCCGCACATTTCTCGGGTATAATTCTTTTGATGATATCACATATATTCTTATCCATCTTATCACCTCTTAGCTTCTCTACTTCCTTCTCGTATTCTTTCGTCTTAGATTCCTCAAACCTACAAGGAAAATGTGGCACAATTGTACTAAAAGCATTACGCAAAGAAGACTTGGATGTTACCATGTTGAATTTTTATGCTTGCATTCATCTTGATTGTCCATATCCTTCCCTTCATCCACCTTTTTAGATGGAGTAAAGCTCAAATAAAGTTTCTTCTCACCTCTCAACGTTATTACGCTAACATTCTCTTTAGAGTTTACTACTGTTTGTGAAGGTAGTTTCCCTGAGGTTTGAGCTTCCAAGTTACTAAACGAGATTGCCAGTTGAGTGATTTGATTCCCCAAATTTTGTATACGTGCTCTCGTTTCCTATTGAAATTGTTGAGTATTAGTCGCAAGAGCTTTCACTATATCCTCTAAAGACATACCACAATTTGAGGGTTGTGCAGTTGCGGGTGTTGGTCTGTTGAAATGTTGAGGTGGATATTTTGTCTGTCCTCATTGGTTTTCATAACTCAGGTTTGGGTGATCCCTTCATTCAGGATTATAATGGTGGGAGAAAGGATCATACGTACATTGAGGTTGACCAGGGAATCCTCCTACGACATTTACTTGTTGAGTGGAATCTTCTTGTAGGATTGGATACATATCCGTCGGATATCCGGAAATTAAGCATATCTCAAAAACATTGGTTGCCTGCATTTATCCTACAGCCAACTGACAAACCAAAGCAGTCAGTTCAAAATTTTGATTTTCAAGATTCGAGTGACTTATCTCAAGAGCTGGGTACTCAATACACAAGGGTTGTTGGTTCAAAATTGGTGTAGCTAATTCCTTCAGAGTTCTTTCACGATCTTCCATCTTCTCTTCCTCGTCAAAAATCAGTAAACAAGTGAAAAGTACAAATTATGAAATCAATGTAGTTCCACGGCAACGGCACCAAAATTTGGTCAGGTTTGTCGAAATTCTCAAATTAATACTGATTCCTCAAATGTAACAAACTTGTAGCAATAGTGGTACCAGGTCGAATCTCATGGGAAATATATTAACTTAATCTCTTAGTTATTGCTAAAATAAAAACAGGGGAATTTTAAAACAAATTTCTAAATAAAAAATTAGAAACATAAAATTAAAAGACAAATCAAGAATGCAAGAAAACTAAAAATTATAGAAGAAATTCAATATTTTAAATTTCGATCCAAGAGTTCATATATTCGATTGTTTCACTGATTATCGATTAAAAATATTATTTTTACGATTCAAACATTTACTCTTAAATTTATTAGGATAGCCATAATAAATCTTACGTTTTCCTAAAATAATTGACCAAACCAGTATCCAATCAAAACTTATCATTAATCGACTGGCCACGATAGCGTTCCATATCAATATAATGACAGCATTAAGTTTTATAAAAATAGTTAAATCAAAATACAAATAACCATGATAGCCGTACAATTATTTGATTTTGTTCCATCAATTCCTTATGTTAAAATAAATATTAGTAAACGACTCATAAATATAAATAACTTATTTGCTACTCGAACCATTCATTCATGACAATTACAGATCCCTAAAATCCTGGATACAATAGAAAAATTGATATTAAATTAAATTGTCAGATTAACCAATACCAATCTTTCATAAAAATAAATAAAAAATCGACGAATACTTGAATTAAAAATATTAGAATTTAAATAAAAC
The DNA here is from genome assembly GCA_033439265.1 of Dillenia suffruticosa. Classification (NCBI taxonomy): domain Eukaryota; kingdom Viridiplantae; phylum Streptophyta; class Magnoliopsida; order Dilleniales; family Dilleniaceae; genus Dillenia; species Dillenia suffruticosa. Next base: position 551,817 of record JAVTVX010000031.1, read on the forward strand.
ACATAACCTCATATGATTACAATCAATGAAATTCTCCTTTAATTAGAAAAAAGACTAGCCACTCATAATGAAAACAAAAGAAAGAAAAAAATGTTATTGAGAGAAAAGAAAAACTAGACCTAAAAACCCTAGAATAATGTACAGCAGCCGCCCCATTTTATAGATGGATGAATTGTATCATGAATAGTAGATGTGAATAGTGCGGTGAATAGTAGATGTGAATAGTGCCTTCTAGGGTTAATGAGAAGAGTTCTTCTTTTAGTGCTCTAGGTCTTCAAGATTCTTCCAAAATAATAGGGAAATGATACATCAAAATAGGTAATTTACTCCTAACAATAATTTTACTTAAAGTAAAATTGCAAAAATAAAATTTTTCACTCTTTGATGTCTCTTCCTTTTCTTTGTAGTCCTAAATAATATTTTGAACCATTAAAATGTAAAATTGTCTCCTTAAGCTAATTTTGATCAAATTTTCAATTTTTGATCTCTAAAAATAAAAAGTTATAAAAACATTTATTAGGACAATAATCAATCCTAAATCAAATCATAATATCAACAATAAAATAGACATTTTGCGCATTATCAGAGCACCATGATAAAAGATGAACTTTGCAATATTCAAAATGACATACTGTTGGGGGATGATTATGTCCTTTAGTTGGCTACGGATAATGATAGGGCTAGTAGGGTGCCCAAAGGTTATGTTTTGGTGAACAAGCAGAGTATTAAGTTTGGTTTAAAAGTATTGTATATGGGTCCTCTTACTCCGGTCTTGCTCCGCTACAACATATATCTGACGATGTTGATTCAAGATTTTGGGTTTTGTCTTTACTTTCAAGAGGTGCAGTCATGGGGGTTCTACTGGAGATTGCTATTATTTGTAGGCCGAACTAGAGTCGGGTTGAAAGTTCTTCTATAAGGGGACCTTCGACAAGAATTAGATGTTTAAGTACTTCTTCGTGGAGTTTTTGAACACGGATTTAATGTCTGTATTGCCAAAGATCGACGAGGAGCCATTCTTAAGGCTGAAGGCTTCACAGCCTTCTCGTCACTTATGGTTCATTCACTTTGTTGGCAATTATTGTGATGTCAAGAAGAGGCATATTCTAGTTGAGGCTCTTTTGGACAACAAGATGCTAGTGCCGGTAGGCCTTTTGTTAAGGGAGAAGATGAAGAATGAAAGGCCTCTTTTGGTCGAAAAGAAAGACAAGGGGCTTAGGAGTGTTCTCTCTGCTCCGGAAGAAAGAGATCTCGAGGCAGTGACTATTGACAAAGAAATAAGTCCAGGGTCGAAGATGAAGGCGATTGAAGGGGCGAACGCTTCTGATATGGGTGCCAACACCCTTTCTATTTTGTCCTTGATGTGGAAAAAGAGAAAAACTCAAATCTCAGTTTTATTTGGTGAAGGTGTTGGTGAGGATATGGGACAAGGTTCCCCAGGTGTTACAAGGGCTTTCGAGGCTGAAGACAATGAGACTAAGACTTAAGAAGACACGGGTGCTCGGTCGGAGTGCCTAGAAGACGTCAAGGAGTATTGCAAAGAGATCAAGGAGAGATAAAGATGGGAGGAATATGAGGAAGTCGAGGATCATCTCCTTAAAGAGCCTGAGGAGGGAGGAGAGAGGGCAGAGGGAGAACGTATTGGTACCTAAAGAGAGTTCCCCCAGAGACAACTAGTAGACCCAACATAGGCCTTTATTCTATTATTCCCTTGATACCAGGCAAACAAAAGATGTCTGGGAGAGTTGCTCTTCCCCCCTTCATTCCTGTTTTGTCTTTTGACGGTTGGCGAGGATTAAGGGAACACATGACTATAACAATTAGTGCTAATGATCATCGTTACAGCTATGTCTATGGTAGCGAAGCGAGGAAGATAGCGGAGCAAGTGGATTTCCATTGTTCTGATTAGGAGCTGAATAAGTTGTCCCTTGACTAAGGTAATGAAGCCATAATGTCCTCGGGGCTCACTGTATGATTGCCTTGTAATTTGCTTGTCTCTGGTTTTCATGTATGACCCTTTTTGTTTTGTATAGACATCATCTTAGCAAAGTTTCAAAGGTTAAGGGGAGAGCAGAAGATAGACCATTTGAAGTATCGGGCTTGCCAGATGGGAGCAAGGGTGTCCCGATTGAAAGATGTTTTGTCGCTGAGAGAGAGAAAGAAAGAGATTGAGGAGGAAATGACATCTACTGCTGCTTAAAATGATTGAAGTGAGGAGGTGGAATAGCTAATAGTCGAACAAGACGTAGTACTTCAACAGTATGGGGTAGTCTCCAAGAGGTGTGAGGAGTTGAAGGCGGAGGCTAGAGTGTGTGAGGTTCATCTACAAACCATACAGAGGTTGGTCAAGTTGACGAGCCCTGAAGGCCACTAACAAAAAATAATAGAGTTAGGGGAGGCCTTTATGAAAACTATCAACCAGCACATATGTACTCAATGCTGCTGGCATGAGAAATTTTGATGTGACAAAGAGATTATCGACTGTGTGGGGCTTCAGGGGCTATGCCCCCGGACATGGAGAGGGTTAGTCCTGAAATGCCTAACTGTGAGCTTACAATCATTCCCGTGGGCCAAATTCCTCTGGATATAACGGATGAGAATGCTGCAGTCGATGTACCTGAAGCACCCCAAGCCAAGTTGGAGTCCTAGTCTCTCCCATTTCATACTTTTCCTTGACTGTAATCTCTACTTAGCTTTTTCCTTTGTACGCTTCTTCTCGATAAGATTAATGAAAAAAGTCCAATTGCTTCCTTACTAACGATTGCTTAGAGTTTCATGTATATAGTATGTTTCATCGTATATGGTACCATTGGGGAGATGTATCCCTAACTGGCAATTAATTTATTCAAGAGAAAGCGGGTTTTGCCTATCCAATGGGGAGGTGTATCCCATGTTGTCCATTCGATAGAGTGGGTCGCACCTACCCGACGGGAAGATGCATCCCATGTTGTTGATAAGCTCGTTTGATAGAGTAGGTCTTACCTACTCAACAAGGACATGTATCCCATGTTGTCAGTATGTTCGCTTGATAGAGTAAGTCATATCTACCTGACGGGGAGATATATCTTATGTTGTCGGTACGCTCGTTTAATAGAGTGGGTTACTTCCCGATAGGAAGATGCATCCCCTGTTGTTAGTATGTTCATTAGATGGAGTGGACCATACATACCCGACAGGGGAATACATCCCATGTTGTTGGTATATTCATTTGATAGCACGTGCTTGGTGTATTAATATAGTAAATCATTACGAGTAAGATAATCATAGCATAATAAGTGAAACAAGTAATGAGACTAGGTACCACAAGATACCCGACTAGTAGTTCTATGAAAGTAAACATAAGAGAGAAAGGTTCAAAATTACTTAAGAGAGTTCGCCAAGAATTCTGGATCACAAGATAGTGTTCCAATACCGATAGAGGTTCTGAGCTTGACGTCATGTGCTTTGTGCTTGGTAGTACCTCCAAGGTGTTCAAACTAGGCCGACCTAGGATGTTGTTGTAAAGCAAGGGCAACTTCACCACGTTGAATATCGTTGTAGCTATTGTGTGATTAGGTAGAGTCCCATATCTATTCACCTAAAAGTACTCTGATTAGCTCGACATGAGGTTATAGGTGCATTTAGGTAAAGCCTATTTGCTAGAAAGCATTTCAATAGAAAAGATTGCAACCAGCCTCTTGGTCCATGAAGATTCTTCTTATTTCGTATTGTTCGATCTTTGCGGTAATGACAAGAGAATCATGTCAATCCATATCGACCCTGCCAGATCATCATTACTGAAACAGATCATTTGTCTTCTCTGCTTAAGCTACATCTTGGCACACATGGTGAGGACCTCTTTGGATGCAGAGCCTGATGGCTCTGTCTTATGAAAAATTGGGGCCACTGTCTGTCCAATCTCATTCGATCGTGTATATTCTTGATCATGTAATGTCGTTAAGATATAGGGCGGAAGGTAGGGGTCCGAGGGATCATACTCGCTTTGTATTTGGAGTATTACTTCATCTGATCGATTGCGGGTGTCTCCTGGAGTCAATTGTTTGACTTGTTCACTCTCATGCCTCGTAGCATATGAGCCCTAAGGAGGGAGGCCTTCCTTCTCCAGGATTATAAAACTTTGGAGCCAACCGCTTTTAACATAAGGCTTGTTTTGAATTTGAAGCAGAACTTGACTTAGTGTTTCATTCAAAGGAGTATAGCTCATGAGCCTTTGTTGTTGGGGAGGCTCTTGTCAGGCCCTCTTAGGCAAGGATTGTCGGGGTGATCGGCCGTGTTCATTTCAAATTGGTCGGTTTCGCGGTTAGTGAAATGTTTCGGCATCCTCCACAGCGATGTATTTTTTTGCACAGACATAAAACTCATGTATGGTAGATGAGGGATTCTTCATGATGGATGTTTTCATCTCTGATGGCCACAACCTAATGAGGAATGTGACCAGTGCAATAGAATGGTCCAAGACCAAGATCTTTATAGGGGAAGTTAGTTGAAACATGCCAACGCATTACCCCTTAGTTTTGTAGGAAAATGTTTGCACATGGTTGTATCTGTCATGTCTCTCGTGACCATTACGGTCAAAAAGTGGGCCATGTGATCCTGGGGATCGGTGTGCCATTGTACCCTCCATAGGGGGAGGAGCACATTGCGGGGTATCGGTTCTATGGAGACCTTGGAGTCGAAAGGCGAGAGATCGACAACATGTTGAGTAAGTTTGTCTCTTCTGGTGTAAGTATGTCTGAGTTCGTTTGTAATGAGTTCCTTAAGTTGTTTCCTAAGGTCATCTAAATTGTGTTGGGAGGTCACCGAAGGCTCTGGGGATTCCCTGGGCTTGACTCTTCATTGGCATATGTGACCTGACCCATGCGAGAAGGATTGTGTTCCTAGACTGATAATACGGCTAAGCTCCTCTAATTGTTTGCTCATGCCTTGCAACTTGAACTCGAGTCTTACTATCTCGGGTCGAGTGACATTTTTCGGAGATGCTGGGGCAAGAGACAAAGTCAGTTGATCCTGTTGTGCGACTGACAATTGGGTTTCTAGTTGGTTGAGAGTGGCAGGAACCTCAACAGGGTTATCCTGTACCATATGCTACATAGTACCTGTTGGGGCAATGGTACATCCTTCCATCATGGTTATGGCTTTGGACATGGTCCTAGTGTTTCTCTTGGGAGACATGATCTTTGGGAGAATGAAGTGTGAAGTGAGTTTCTCTTTAATTTGTTCCCACAAATGGTACTAATCTATTGGGGTGGGTTTGACTCCATTGATAATGATTCTGCTGACTTCGACAGGATGACTTGTTGTCTGCCGAACTTGGTTAATGAAACCTGCAAAAGACCACCAGATAATGCTCCGGTGGGAGGGACTCTAATCCTCAAATCAGAGAGCGGGTTTCAATGAGAGAAACAGACAGAAAGAGAGGTCTGTTACGCCGTTGTGTGTTATGTGTAAGTTCATAGAGTATATATTGCTGATTGGCTTTGCAATGTATTTGTAGCTCGTCTATATGAGTTCCATTTGCATTTGGAGCGTTTGATCCCTAGTTTCTTTACAGAGGTGTCCTAAGATTATGGAGATCACAATGAGAAATTCTCAAAGATTTAGAATGCATTTGCTAGAGGAAATCTAGATTATCAAAGATTCCTTTCCTTATTGACAATGGTTAAAGATTTCTTTCCTGATTACAAGAGATTGTCTTTGCATTTTAAGAGAAGACGAATATTGCCTTTAGCTGAATGGTAGCATAAAAAATCGAGAAGATTTGAGAGCCGATTAATAGCTACCAAAGAGGGTTTGGTCAGTAGTTATCAAGAGAGTAGGCTGTGCCTATCCGTTTGGGAGATAAATCCCATATTAATGGCATGCTTTGGTAGGCCTTGTTCATTGGGCTACAAAATCGAAGGGTTTCAAGTCTCACGATAGTGGGTCTTTAGGTAACACTCCATTAACAACGATGTAAATTCTAGATAAGGTACTCTAATTTCAAAAAAAAAAAAATGCTTCTCATGCAAATAAGCATGAAAGCATTCTTCATCACATAGACATAGGAAATAAATGCTTCCGCCCTATAATACTAGGCTTTTGCGAGTGGTTTGCTATCTTCAAGAGAAATCAAAAAGTAATGCAAATTAGTAGACATAGTTCACACTAGAGCGGCACTAGTTTCACCCATTTTTGGGTCTATTCAACTTTAATTGCTTTCCCACGTAATCTCATCTTTTATTTTTCTTTTTCCTCTTGAAAATGGATTATCCCTAATATTTGTATTCAAATAACAGGGGACCTCTGAGATATAAGAGGTATGTCTTTCGCTATCCTTGATGATAAGAAAAATCAGAATTTTTACATGTATTCACCAAAAATACTTTATTTTAATATAAACTATTAACAAATAAAATTTAAATAATAACTATTTTTCATAAAGAGAACTAAGATATAGTTAAGAAATATATCAAAATCTTAATATGAAACCCAGTAAATCAAGATATTAGAACTTAAAAGAATACAGTTTAAGAACTTGATAAATAATGTGCTCTTCATCTATCTTTTTTTTTTTTATTATACAGTGATTCAAATCCTGAATTTTAAGAATAAGGAAGAAAATTATAACAACTACTCTATCCTTTCGAGAACCACGGTCTATCCACGACTAAATTGGTAAATCTTTTGAAAGTTTAGGACTATTTTATAACATTTGGAAGATTACTTGCTAATCTAAGGAAATAAACATTGTCTAGGGACTAAATTTATAATTTGGTATATTTCTTTTTCCAGGAAGGAAGAGAGAGAATTCCCAGTCCCCCTGCCTTTTTCGTAGTCCTGCCCTCGTCTTTGGCTTCGTTTCCAATTCCGCTGCTGAAGCTTTGTTCGGAACTGGTCCAAAAAAATAAAAAAGTTTAAAACAATATAAATTATAAAAAAATTTTAAAAATAACACGTCATGTCGAGTTTTAAAAACTCGATATGATATTATTCATTGAATAATAAATACTGTTCATTAAACATATCATGTCGAGTTTTCAAAATTCGACATGTATAGTGCCATATCGAGTTTTAGACTCGACATAAGATGGTTATGAATAATATTATGTTGAATCTTTAAAACTCGACATGGTACTATTTCATGAACAGTACGTGTTGAGTTATCGAGTTTTAAAAATTTGACATGTTGTGATATTTGTAGAATTAGTTTATCACGGGGGAATGTTTTAAAAAAAATTTTTTCCATCGAAGCGAGTCCGCACAAAGCTCGCTGTTGCAATCTTTTTTCTCTCTCTCTCTCCCTCCTTCCCCCCCCTCTCTCTCTCAAGAAGAGACAATGAACCTCGTTAGGTCATTTTCAGTGGTATTCTCCTTTTCTCTCTTCACGTTCTCCTTTCTATTGACTTATAATGTTAGGGTTTTGTTCCAAAATCTCAGGTTTTTGATGAAGCTGAACAACGAGACTGTCTCCATTGAACTCAAAAACGGCATTGTCGTTCACGGCACCATCACAGGTCTCTCTCTCTCTCACACACTCTCTCTCTCCCTCTCTCCCTCTCTCCCTCTCTCCCTCTCCTGTTGTTACTGCTTTAAGGGTTTTCCCCACCACCTTAGGTTTACGTTACGGTGCCATCTTCAATTGTTTCTCGGCAATGTCTTTGTCAGTGATTTTCAATTAGGAAGAAACGCGAAGGATAGATTTTGGAGGATGAAGAGGTAACCTCTACTTTGAAATACTAGTGAGTGAAGAGAAAGGAGGGTTTCGGCTAGGCTTTTGCAAAGAAGACACCCTGCTTTGGTGAGCTTCTTAAAGGAGGGGGTAGTGGTACTCCCGATGCTTGTTATCGCCCTGCAATTCTCTTCTCTGTAGTAGTCCTGCGGGGAGTTATTTTTGGGCTGTTCCACGTGGGTGTTGTCTTGCAGTTCCCTCCTAACATAGTTTAGTTGATTCTTTGTTTTCTTTCACATGTGTGGGCCAAATTCATGCCAACCCCCAAGCTATGTGGTTGTCGTAATTCCACCTCCAGCCGTAGCCCCTCCAAGAGTCCAGCCGTGAATAGGCTGACTTGCTGCTTCTTGGAGAATTCTGAAGTGCAAGCGAGTAAGAACTAAAACTCCTCTTGGTACTCCTCTACTGTCCCTGCCTGTTTTAAATTGGCCAACTTGCCAAGGGGATTGAGGCTCAAGGGAGGGTCGAATCTCAAGTGGCATTGTTTGGTAAATGCCTCCCAATCCATGACCCCTCCTTCCTGCTTAACCTTGAAAAACCATTGCTGCGCTTCCCCTTAAAGTGGAATGTTGTTAGCCCCCCTTTTCCCCCGTGAGTGTTCCTTGATTTTCAAAAAACTGCTCACATCGATGGATTCAAATCAAGGGATCCTCAGTCCCATCATATGATGGTAATTCTAGTTTAGAGAACTTGGGAATGGCAATCCCTCTTTCTTGCTGGAAGCTTCGCTCCTTCCTGTGGTTTGTAAGGGTGCGGTTGCTGCTCCCCACATCCTAAACCTTGCGGAGCCCCTACAGTTCTTGCAGAAGCCTTTCCATCTGCAACCTCAGTGTTGTCTGCTTTGCTATAGCAACTTCTCGTGGGACTGTCAAAGTTGCTTCAACCTAGCCATTTGTTGCTCGAATTCCCTCACGAGTGTCTCTATCCGACTAAACCATTTTACAGAGTTTTCTATGATGGATGGTTCTGATACCAAATTGATATTAGTTCTTATACAGGATCTAATTAATGGATACCCTGCAGTGAATTTCTCTCCTCCCTTGCTCGAGTTTTTTCCCTTTCTTAAGTCCTATTTTTGATGGACGGAAACTTGTTCCCTAACAACTTTCCAACCGCACTTCTTTTAGGAGAATTTAGATTTACTTTATTGATCATCCCGTCTTTAAATAGAGGAAACTAAGGTTTATGGTAGAATAGAATTCTTCTAAAAACAAATACCTAAAATCATTTCTAGTATGAAAATTTCTCAAAACTTAGGAAATTATTAATTTTAAAAAGATTGTTTTCAACTAAAATAGAAAAACTATTATTTTTCTTAGATTCCTTTTTTCTTACCAATTTCTAATGTTTTTCCTAGAATTTTTGTTTTCAATGAATGCATCATGCTTATGTGTCTTCAACAGAGTAAATTAATTGATAACAAAGGAAGAGGAAGAGGAAGAGAGAGTGTGTGTAGTGAGAACCAAAAAGAATCCCATAACAATTGAACTCAGCTTCGGGAGACTGTCTTCTACCCTTTTTTGTGTTTTTCTTTGGTTCTGTAATTGGTATTCAACAGGTTTGGGTATTTCTCTTTTAACATATTGTGAAAATTTCTTTTATCTATATCTTGTGTAGGGATGGATCAGGTTTGGGATTTCCTCCTGTTTAATCCTAGATATTGCAATCACTCTCTTTCTCTAATTTTAAGTTGGTTGCCTTAGAACTTTTGATGCCTCCCTCCCCAATAGTACGTTAGTACGTAATATAAATAATTTAAATTAGTAATTATAGGTTTATCTACTGGTGTTGAACAACCAGCTCCAAGTTTGTATTCTGGGCCTGCTTCTTCTTGGTGATAGTTGACTTTACCTCATTGTAAATTCCCTATTTTGCAAATTACAGTATTAAGGTATGTAATGTAAATAACGCATAGCATGACTAAACATATTTTTGTATCTGATACTGGTACATATGAATTTACATGCTTGAAACACACTGCTCATGAAGTTGTAGTCTTTTTTCCCTTCCTTTTCTTTTTGTTTGGGGGTGGGGGTGGATTACATTTAAGATGTTGTTTTCTTTTGGTTTGATATGTGGAATGACAGATGATAAGAAAGTCTACATCTTATTCATTAGTGTTCAATGCTTGTGCATATGATATTTCCTAGAAACTTGTTCATTGTTGGTCTCGATGTCTTGCCTGCCCTTTTTGTATCTGTGACCTAAATTTGTTGGCTTGAATTTTTCTCGTATGTTGGTTGTATATGACAAAGTGGTGGTGTATTAATTGTGGAACAATTCTCTGAAGCTCCAAAATTCACTATCGGATGATTTTCATCATTTGAAATCTGACTATATTTTCCCGTTGGAACTAACTGATGACCTATTCTGATGGAACTAGAAATTGTATCAAGTATATAGAAATTTTTTCACAATCTAAAACTTCTCATCAGGTTATTTTCTCTTTGTTTTTTGATCTATTATCATGGTGTATGTTCAGACATTTGACCTTTCTAAATTCAACTAAATAAGCTCTTTTTTCATAGAATTAATGAGTGGTGATGGTTACAATAAAATTTCTTTGTTAATTCCTCTTTTGTACGTTGGAAGTATGAGGATGTGTACTCGTCACTGAGAGCATAGGGTTTAATGAAATTTGAAATGGTATGATACATTGCTTTTCTGTAGGTGTGGATGTAAGCATGAACACACTGCTTTTCCATAGGTGTGGATGTAAGTATGAACACACCTTTGAAGACGGTGAATCTCACACTTATGGGTAAAAATCCAGTGACTCTTGATCACCTGAGTGTGAGAGGAAACAATATTCGTTATTATATCTTTCCTGACAGCTTGAATCTTGAGACGTTACTCGTGGAAGAGACTCCGCAGGTCGAGCCTAAGAAGCCTACTGCTGGTATGTTAATCTGATTTTGTGCAATTCATTGTGTCCGAGTATTGCCTTGGCTCCATTATGATTCTACTAATGATGATCATTATTCTTTTCTGCAACTTCAGGTAAACCTTTGGGGCGTGGAAGGGTCATGGGGCATGGTTGTGGGCATGGTCGGGGGCATGGTCGGGAACATTCATCATATGGATCAAAGTGTTTGTACTAACAAAGTCCCTCCATTTTTGTCTTTGGGGAATTTTTATCCCATTTAGATTTTGATATGAGAAATTTTCTAGTATGCTTGAGGATAACTATGTAATTGAGTAATTAAAAAGAAATGGTGCTCTGACACAAAAAGCAAGTTATCTAAGTACTGCAGACGCTTCTTATAATAAACGTCAGCAAAGGTTTAAACTTTGCTGACCTTTAGTCAAAATGATGGGAAAGGGTAGAGAGAGAGAGAGAGAGAGAGAGAGAGAGAGAGAGATGGGTTAGAAAGAGAGGGAGAGGGAGAGGGAGAGGGAGGGAGGGAGAGAGATGGAAGATATCCCTTAAAATGTCGGCATGTTCATTGTTTGCCGACATTGCTGGGCAAAGCGTAGGGAAATCTTTTTAGAGAGAGAGAGAGAGACCAGAGAAAGAGAGAGCGATATTCTGACATTTTTAAGTAGAAATGTTGGCATGTTCACTGTTTGTCAACATTTTTGAGACAAAATATCGAGAAATCCTTTTAAAACTTACATGAACATACCTTCTCTCCCCAATTTTCTATTCTCTTCTCTCCTCTCTTCTGCCTTCTACACTCACCACCACCGTTGCCGAAGCTCCCCATTGAATCAGACTTCGCTGGTGCTGGCGTACCATCAAAGAAAGGTGACAGATTGCCCTCTCTCCTCACCGTGTGCTATTGTTGTTCAGCCCTCTCTCCTGTACTCATAGTGACTTCCATTTTTTGCAACTCTGAATGCCTTTTTTTTTTTTATATATGAAACTCTAAATGCATTGATAATGTTGTTAGTGTATTAGTTATTATTTTTTGGTAAACAAACGTGACTAGGACAAGATTAGAGTAAAATTAGGGTGAAATTATAGCAAATTAAGGTTAGATTAAGCTCTATTCATATTATCATGCTAGAATTATAGCGAAATTAGGACAAAATTAGGTTAATAAATAAATTAAGATTAATATAGTTTTTCAAATTTTTTTTTTCTTTTTCCTATAACGGAGGCCTTGTGATGAGGCATCTTCGGTCACAGTGTTGTGCAATAAATTTTTGATCTTGTAAAATGTCTTCTCCTTGAGTCTCATTCATGGAGAACTCTATTTGCGCTATTTTTAAGCAATGCATAAGGATATTGTGTTGAACACTTCGTAAAAAGAGGTTACATCCATGGAAATTAATTATATGTCTTTAGAATGGATACAAATTGTTGTCATTTTTGCAGTAATTGGAAACCCTGTTGTGGGTCTGAGCTTTATTTTTTATTTTTTATTTTTTTTAAGAAATACGTAATAGAGGTCCGACACAATACCTTGAAATTTGTGTCTAAATGATGGCTCACTTATTTGTAGGTTATGGTTATGGATAGAATATGCATTAATATTATGTTCAACAATGGGTAGGATGGGATGAAATAAGTTATGTTATGTTGATACAAATACACACAAACAAACATACGCGCGTGCACGCGCACGCACACACACACACACACACACACACACACACACGTATTTGTATGTATTTATGCACGTATTTTTGTGTACATATATCTATTTTTGGGTACGTGTTTCCATGTAAATATAAGTATGTGTATAGCTAATTTGAATGAAGCTATCATACCCCTTTTGATCTCGTCAGCATATGCGGAAGTGGTTTATCCTATTGAGCAATGTTACTAGAATTTGACCGTATATCAACCCAAAATACTTAAAATCATGGTTCCACCGTTCAAACGTGAGTTAATATGATCAAATCATTGATTTTTTAATAATAATTAAAAATATATATAATTAATTTTTAAAATAAATATATATATATATATTAATTTCATATTTACATATAAAATTTTAAAATAAAATTTTAATATATTGTATTAAAGTCACACTTAAAATTTAACAGTGAGTCAATAGGTAACATGTACCGAATATCCCTATAAACCTTGTAATCTCGGCCATCTGTTTGAAACCATTTTAAAAACTCTGGTGATCACAGTCGTTCCTTTTCAAAGATCATTGTAATCTTAGCCATTAATCTTTTCTTGATCTCAATCGTCCCTCCTAAAAACCTACCCAATCAATGAATCGACACCCATATTTATTTTAAATATCTCATTCTACCTCTCTCCCTTGTCTTTTCACTCGCCATTGTTTTAGACCCTACTGCCGCCGCCGCGGCAAATCCTCGAGGCAGCTGCGGAAATGGCTCCGTAATGGTGACCGTATCCGACCGCCGGTGAGCCTTGTCGTTGCGGTGTCTTCATCATTCGAGCTAGGTGAGACCCTTTTCCTTAGTTTCAACTTCGTCGCCCTTTGGCCTCGGATCTAACTTCTAACTTATTTCATATATGTGTTAGATTTGAATTTTGGTTAAGTTGATGGTGTGTTTTATTTATCATTTTAGTCAAACTGATCAATTATTTACGAATTTGAAGGGGAGTAATCGTAGAGGAGCCTTTTGGATCATCAGCAGGTTTTGTTTTAACCTGCCGGTTATGGTTCACTCGTAATTGACTCACGGATTTTTAAGGTTAAGTGCATAAACGGTATTATGGTTGGACCAACCCTTGAAATGTTTGAGTGGCCAGTTGAATCGGTCCGATTGACGGGTTGATCTGATTTTAATAACATTGTCATTGAGGTTCATGGAGTGGTTGTATTTTGGATAAATTAGTCCCTTCGTGAAATTAATTCTTGCCTTAATTAAACATAGGATTGGATTAGAACTAAAATTAAGATTAAATAGTTAAAAAGAAAAAACCCTTAATACTTGGTATTGACTTTACGTTCCTATTTTAAGTGTGATTATGATAGGCTAGATTTGACTCACATGGTAGGAATTATGTATAGAAAGGGATCCTTGCATTCTATATATATTATACAATTTCTTTCTTTTGGTTCACATAATATTTACATAAATTGAGATTAGAATTAACCCGGATGCAAACGCATTGTTTGTATCCAAATGTGAATATGTGTTTGTAAAATAAAGATAATATGAGTACATATTGTACATATTGGTATATATAACTTAATATGTACATATGAATTCAACAATATAATTATATATAAATGATATTATATATATAAACAATTGTATTTAAGAATTATAAAATAATGTTAAGCGGGTTCATGTATGTTTATATAAAGAATTGTTCTTAATATTATTTGTATTGATACTTAAGATAACTTGTATAAATGTTTAAGTGACATGATGATGTTAGTTTATATAAATGTTATATGAATATGATGAACATATATGAATATTGGTTTAATGTTCTATTTGCATATTTATACATATCTTTGGATTTGTATATGATTCATCTTTAATTCTGATATGTTTCTTTTGATGATATTTACATGTTTATTATATTTTATATTTGTTTGTATCATATTAACATATTTCAAACTTTAACTCTTGTACTTAAAATAGATGTAAACATATCGCAAGGAAGAGTAAAACTAAAGAGAATTAGAATTGTTGAAGTATCCGCACCATGAGCAACTGTTGATGAGCTCCCAAATGAAGAGGGACTTGTTACTTTGCAGGACGCTACCATTGATAATGTGGCAATACTTATTGTTATTTAAAAGCATATTGAGTGAGGTTGTTTAATCATTTATTACCTTATATTTTACGGTTGATCATGTTTGAAGTACCCATAGAAGAGGGAGGACCAATCTGAAGGATATATGGGATCTCAAATCTCAACGAATTGTAGTCTCTCTCAATTCTGACCTACAGCTTGTTGGACGAAAAACTTGAATACTAACTAGTTTCTTGGTCTTGTGGCAAAAAGTTTACAATTATGCCCTTTTAGTCACAAGGAGTAGCGCAGTATTTTAGCGATGTCAAAGGAACAAATGAAAGCCTTCATAAATGTATTTTCTAGATTTGTTTCCTTTTATAGTTATTGCATTATATTCTAATTCAAATGTTTTATTTTACGGTAAAGATTTTTATTCGAAATAGATAATGAGGGAATTACTGATTCTTTTGTTCTCAAATCAATTTTCATAAAATATAAAGAGTATAGGTATATTCTTAAAAAAAATATTATAACGAGAACAAGTCAACTAAAAAGGTTTTGACAAATGTTCCCGGAGGTCACAACTCTCATGAATGGAAAGTTATAGCTTCACATTAGTACTTAAGGTATGGAAAGGTAATAACATATTTAGAAAAATAATATTTTGTTTATTTTTATATTCTTATTATAATAACTCAAAATATTTTACATAAAAGCAGAGAAGTAGAGTCAATTGTATCAAACATAGATGCACACTTGTGGGTCCAAGTTATTTGCGAGGTGGGCAAAATTATTGGTAATTATTTTGTTTATTGATTGTGTATTTATTATTATTTTTTTAATTATCAACAATTTAGTTTCAGAAATTAAAAACATGATATAACATGGTAGAATTGAACTCCACAAAGCCATCCATAAGAAGGACGGTTCATATATAAATAGAGTTTGCTGGTATGATAGTGATTTACATAAACTTTTGATATAATTTCATGGTAAGTGTTTGAGTTGTATACGCACTTTCTATACATAAATACAATCTGATGAAATAATAACATCTCAACAAACAATTTCAACACAATAGTCTAACAACGAGATTGAGTATAGAGTGTTTCTCGAAATTACTGGCAAGAAATGTTTAGGCAGAGTAAGAGGAAAAGGAATACGCTAACACCTAACAACTATTACGGAACATCGTTATCTTCTCGTACAAAAGGTTATATCTAACCAAGATACGATATAAATTGAAGAAAGCAAATGAAAATTTTAAAATATTCTTTGAAATGGTTATGTCAGCATTTTCGTAGCTGCAGATACCTCTTTAGTTGACTCGACATTTTATAATTGTTTTAATTATAATTATTTTATTTCTACTGGATGATGATAGCACGTGCTACGAAGGTGGTGGCTCTCCATCTGTACAGAGGGTGGTTATATGTCTCGAGACAGAGAGACATGAAGGATATATTATATGTAATTTATTTATAAAATATTGATATTTGCTCATTAATTATTTTTTTGTAAATTTATTTGATTTATGAAATGGTTGTTAATGAGTTTTTTATTTTTGTGATTCAAATAGTATTTACATTATGTTTGCACTTGATATATGGTTCGAGTTTTGTGTGGGTGATTGTTTGATTGTCGAAATGTTGTTTATTTGTTGGAAGTGTTGTTAATGAATTATTTGATATTTGTGATTGATAGTTATTTATTTGATATTTGAAATGTTTTTAATGGATGTTTGGATCATTATGTATGGATAAAGTGTAGATAAAATATGAAATTTAGGGTTAAACTATGATTGTTTGTTGATTAATGTTTAATATTGTGGTTGATGCCAATGTGACGAAGACATTTGGATTTTGGAGTAGGTTTTGGCAACAAACATAAACTATGCATGCATACCTTAAAAAAATCCATAACTCTTCCGATATTTTTACACAAATATGTTGGTAAGTGCACATGGATTTGTCAACATTTCAGTTACAAAATACTGATAAATATTTTAACTTTAGCTATTGTTTTACTCATCAAACATGTTGGATCGTGAAGATTTACCAATATTTTTGTCACACAAATATAAAAAAAGATGTAAAGATTTCACGACGTTTATTTATAAACATCAAATGTACCTGTGATGACGCATCATGGCATGGTGTAATATAACTTGGTGGAGTGCACCCCGTTGTATGGTGTAAAGTTGAAATTTAGTTATAAAATATCAGTGATGTGTTCGGTGTTAAGAATTATAATTGTATGTCTTTAAATAAAATATAACAGCAAGCCACATCAGTTCCAACTTAGCAACGAGCAATCAGCTTCCATCAACTGGAGAACTACGAAATATGAAATTGTATGTTCATGTTTATATATATGGTTAATAATAATTATAAACTATTATCATTCCATATGATTTTGACCTTAAAAGAAAAAAGATTTGTTCTATCTCTATTGGCGGGCTTAAAAAAAACGGTGTCTCTCTCTTTATCCTCTCTTTATTCTAAATTTTAAATTTATTTTATGGATACCAAAGAAATTTAAAAAATATTCTATCGAAACTCTTTGTGAATGTGAACCAATATTTTCTTTATGAACAATGCCCAAGCATACATGCATTTTTTCACCTGTGCAAGAAGCAAATGAAAAAACATAAAAAATAAAAACATGGTGGTTGGGAAAAAAATTTCAAAAAAACTTGAATTACATGAGCCCAACTTAAGCCCAGCAAAGCAAAATGGGCCAGAGTCCACGCAAAGAGGAGCCCAGTTTATTTATGTTTACTTCTTTTTTTTAGTACCATGTCTTGGACACCGCCCGATATCCGGGATTTTACCCTGACTAATCCGGACCGACCGCTACAGTGGCTCCCTTCGGAAGACGGGTCTGCCAACGGGAAATGCTCCATATACGTGAGAACCCGATACTCCCAGCGGGAGTCGAATCTCAGTCATGTTTAAAAGTATTCAATCCCACATACAGTTGAGATAACCCACGTTGGTGTTTATTTATTTACTTCATTTGTTCTATTCGCAGGTTGACAACTTTAGTCAACTAAATCTACGCACTTTATATATTATATATGTTACACCATAGATATATATATATATATCTATATGTTATACCCAAAAAGTCATATAATTTGATATATGTATTTTTTTTACTTCCCAAAAAGTAACATAGAATTTAAAAAAAAAAAAGACATTTGAGTTTTATGATGAATATTAAATATTTTTTTGAAATACAATTATATAAAAAAGTATATGTGAAATAGTATATTTTTAGGAAAATGCTAAAATGAAGATTAATTATACTATTTATTGCTTAACTGCCTATCATTGTTAACATTGAGGCAGGTTAGATCATGGGTTAAAAATCTTTTATTAACTAAGAAGCGCATTAATACACACAATTGATCTTTTTTTTTTTTAAATAGGAGAAACTCGAAATGGTCGTTAGTACTTTTTTAATATAAAAATATTTTCAACTTAGTATTTTTATAATTAAAAGTTTTATAGTATTATAATATTATGGTCACTTTTTTAATATAAAAATATTTTAAAATATTTTTAATTTAATATTTTTATAAGTATAATTTTTTTGGTATTATAATATTATAATATTTTTACTATATGAAAAAATATTTTGCATATAATAAAATCATCTATATCAAATATTTTTAGTATTTATAGTATAATTGTAAAATTTTATAATAAAATTATCATTTGATTTGTTATTAATCATATAATATAATAATAATACATGACCAATGTAAGTACATTTTTGAATATAAAAATATTTTCAAATATTTCATTACTTGATATTTTTATAATTATAATTTTAATAGTATTGTAATAGTATAATATTTTTACTATACATCATTTATTTCAAATATTTTTAGTATAATCATAAAATTTTATAATAAAATTATCATTTATTTTGCATAATTATTATTTAGTATTTTTTAAAATATTTTTATAGTATCACATTATAAATTTTTTTTAATATTTTTATATTATAGATGTATTTTAATAATATTTTTAAAAATTTTTAATATTAAAAAATTTAAATTATAATTTTTAATATTTTTATCTTGTAGATGATTTTAATTATAAAAAATATTTTTTTGAAAATATGAATTTCACATTTTTTGTGAAATTTTCAAGTATAATAGTGAATTGAATTAGCCTTCGACGAAGAAGGAACAACCCTTTGTTGACGAAGGCTTAAAAGAAAATAATTAAATAATAAAAAGAAAAAAGAAAGATGTCTTGGAAGGTTGTCCACGAAGGCCATAAAAAATTCATAAATATTAATATTTAATCTAAAATTTTTGAAACTTAAAAATCTAAAAAAATAATCTAAATATTTAAATATTTATATAATATAAAAAAATAATTTGAAATATCAAATATTTAAACATTAATATTTAGATTTTTGATATTTAAATAAAATATTAAATTGTAATATAAAATATTAAAACATTAAATCATAAACTAAAACTAATTAATCAATAATTTAAACATTAAGTAAACTTATAAATATTATTATTTAATTTAAAATATTATAAAAATAAAACACTTAAATATTTAATTTAAATTTAAATCTATATTGTTAATTAAATATATTAAATTAAAATAAAATGATAAAAATATATTTTTTCTTTTTCTTCTTATTTTTATTTTTATATATATTTTTCTCTACCTTTTTCAAATTTGTCTCTCAAATGGTCGACTTCAAATATTATAATTAAAACTCAATTTGTTGTTATTATTTATTAATAGAGAGAGATGTGACATGGAGAGACAGGATCGAGGAGAGAGAGAGAGGTTGGGTGAGATAAGGTGAAGCACGATAAAATAAAAATAGATATAAAAAAATCTAAATAAGGGGAATGACGTGCTACGTGGGAGCACAACCACCCACTCCCTTTTCCAGAAATCCACATGGAATAACCTCACGACACTTATATATATATATATATATATATATATATATATGTTAATTAATAATAATAAAGAATATCATAAATACATCAAGGAAGCATTCTTGTCATTTTTCACTAGGAGACAAAAAAATTAACATCATTTTTAATGTCACACCATTATGTGCCAAAATGGTGTTGGTTTGTTTGTTTGTTTACTTATTTATTTATTTATTTATTTCTTCAATCAAAGCAGGTACCATTAAAAAATTAAATACTTAGAAGTATTTTGTAAAGAAAGGATTATATATAAATACAAAAATATTTCTGATTGAGTAATAGAGTAGTATATATGAAGATAGAGAGAACTAAATATGTTAATATACAAAATAATTTTTAATATTTATTTGGATTAATATTATAATGAATAATTAAAGAATTGAGTAATTTAAAATATAACTCTTTTATATATAATAGGTCATCAAATATATGAGAGATTTGATAAAAAAATATATATTTATTATAAAAATTATAATCACTATTCAATTTATATCCAATTAATGAAAATTATCATTAATTTTCTTAAAAGATTATATCTTACATACTTTCCTATCAACTTCACGATAAGCAAATATCTCCAAGGCCGATAAAATTAGGTCCTAAAACCTATTGGTCATTGAACAACTTTTTATAGTGAATTTTGATATCCACTTTGCTTCATTTTCGTTTAGTTTTATATCCAATTTTTATTCTTATTGATTCATTGCCATTAATTAAATTTCAAGTCTTTCTTCCTTTTTTTTCTTCCAAAAATGGAAATAGAATCAGAATTAAAACAGTTTGAAATGAAAACTTGGACCAAATCAAAACTGAAACCGTCCCTTTGAAACGACGTTTCCACTTTCTCCAAGTTTAAAAGTGAAACTAATAAGTTTAGAATATGATTCTAGAATTGAAACCGGTTGTTCTAAAATCCTAGCCATGTCTACCCAATGATAAGTCAACCATGTGGGTTTATTTTTTATTTTAAAATGAAGGGTTGTTAACTTAATAGAACAAAAGAGTAGAGTATAATATAATATGAGAAATACATTTTCCTATATTATTAAATCAAATAAACTTGTGCCTATTAAATAAGTTAATACATAATAGAATACCATGAAAAAAGGAATCAAATCCACTTATTGTATAAACTAAAACTGAACTCCTAAAGTTTAGAAAACAACTAAGTTACTTGGAGTAAAACTCTCCTAAGGACATGGACAATAACTGAACTACTAAAAAAAAACATAAAAAATATTATTTATTTTTTAACAATCCCTCCCTTAAACTGCATACTACAGTGTTTCAGTTTAATTGTGCAGCAGAAGCATTAATATCCTTCAAAGTGCAGACCCCCATCAAACTCCTCAAATTTCGAAAAGATGAAAATTTGAGAGATTTTGTGAATATATTAGCTAATTAATCCTCACTCTTACAATACTTCAGATCAATGGTCCATCGTTGTTGTGTTCCCTTAAAAAATAATACTTCACATCTATATGCTTGTTTCTTCCATGTAGCACAGGATTTTTGGACAATTTAATAGCTGAATTATTGTCATAGAAAATTGTGGTAGCGCCTGATTGCTTGAATTTCAGTTCTTCAAGAACTTTCCTTAGCCAAATTGCTTGACAAGCACAAGTTGTAGTGGGAACAAATTCAGCTTCTGTGCTTGACAAAATAACAATCGATTGTTTCTTAGATGACTACGAAATGACACATGTTCCCAACATAAAGATATAACAAGAAGTACTTCTTCTATCATCTTGATCTCCTGCATAATTACTGTCAGTAACAAATTCTCTTGCTCCTTGCAAGTTGCGAAGGATCCTTTTAATAGCCAACAAATGCATCTCTGTAGGTTTCTCCATATACCTGCTAATCATACTTACAACATGCATTATGTCTTGTCTCGTCGTAGTTAAATATATCAAACTGCTAACAATTTGTTTGTTAAGTGTGCTGTCAACCTTCTTCCCTTCAAGATCCTTGTGAAGCTTTAAACCAAACTCTAATAGAGTGCTTACTAGATTGCAGTCCTTCATCTGAAACCTGTTCAAAACTTCTCCCACATATTTCTTTTGACAAAGAAAGATTCCATCAGTTGTTTGAATCACTTCTATGCCAAGAAAGTAATGCATCATACTAAGATTAGTCATTTCAAACTCATCCATCATAGACTTCTTAAAATATTTAAACATGACATTACAATTTCCAGTAAAAATAAGATCATCAACGTACAAGCAAACAATGAACATTTTACATTCATCTCCAATTTTAACAAAGTGTATGTGCTCATAAGGATAGCTTTAAGAAAATAAGCTTCGATGCGACTACACCATGCCCATGGGCTTGTTTCAGCCCATAAAGAGCTTTCTTCAATTTGTATACTTTTTGCTTACTTCCAATCTAGACATAACCTGGTGGTTGTTCGATAAAAACTTGCTCTTTCAAGTAGCCGTGTAAGAATGCTTATTTAACATCTAGTTGGCAAATAGGCCTTGAATTTTGTGCTGCTCAAGCAACCACTAATCTGATCATGTCATGTCTTGCAACTGGAGAAAAAACTTTTATATAGTAGATCCCATGTTGTTGCTTGTATCTCTTCACCACCAAACGTGCCTTATACTTCTCAACTTCACCATTTTCCTTCAACTTTATTTTAAAGATCCATTTTACACCAATGGTTTTGTGTTCTTTAGGAAGATCACACAATTCCCAGGTATCACTCTTCATTCATTGCTTTTCGCCACTTCTTTTCCTTGATAGCACTCTCAAAAGTTGTAGGTTCACAATGTGAAAACAAAGCAAAGTGAGTAATTGAATTGGGAATTCCAGTTACCTCAAAGTCTTCCATCCAAGCTAGTCTTTTTCTAATACGAGGAGGTGATTGGATTTCTTCTTCGTAATTGTTTGCTGGTGAAGTTTCATCAATTGTTGGAGTTGTTCTTGGTGAAGTTTCAGATGTACAAGAAGCTGATGTTTGTTCTTTCTCATCATTTTCATCAAGCAATACTTAGGTAGGCTGCTGCGTATTCCAATCCCAAGTGTTTTCTTCATCGAACACAACATCCCTGCTTGTCACAATCTTCTTTGTACAAGGATTAAACGATTTGTATGCTTTAGACGTTTCACTTCCACCAATAAAGATGCATTTTTTTGCTTTGTCATCAAGTTTCTTTCTTTTCTTATCAGGAATATAGGCAAATGCAATGTATCTGAAAATTCTAAAGTGATTCACATTTGGTTTTCTCCCACTCCAAGCCTCTTCGGGTGTCATATTTTGAACAGCAAAAGTTGGACTTTTATTCAAAATATGAACACTCCAATTTATTGTTTCTGACAAAAAATTCCTTAGAACCCTTTCTTGTGCCAATAAACTCCTTACCATATTGAGAATCGTTCAGTTCTTCCTCTTTGATACACCATTTTGTTGCGGTGTATAGGCTGCTATGAGTTCTCTTCGTATGCCCTGCTCTACACAAAAATTTTTAAAATCTTTTGAGCAATATTCACCACCGTGATTTGTACGAAAAGTCTTAATGTTTTTTTTTAGCCTCATTTTCAACACGAGCTTTAAAATTCTTGAATGCCCAAAATGTTTTAAATTTTTCCTGTAAAAAATAGACCCAACTTTTCATTGAAAAATCGTCAATGAAGGTAATTAAATAGCTTTTACCTCCATTAGAAGATGGATTTATTGGACCGCATATATCTGAATGTACCAGTTCCAAAACATCATTTGCTCTCCATGACTTGGTTTTAGGAAATTGAGAACAATGTTATTTGCCAACTACACAATCCTCACACACTTGGGAAGGGCTGCAATTTGAGGAAGTCCTGTCACTATATTCTTTTGGTTGAGAGTCTTTAATCCACCAAAACTCAAGTGGCCATAACGAAAATGTCATAACCATGAAGGATCTTTGATTTCAGCCACCAAGCAAGATTAAATAGTTTCAATCTTCAATGGAAACAATCTGTTAGAACTCATTTGTACAACAGTAATAACACCTCTAATAGGATCATAAATTTCACAAGTGTCTTGTTTAATATTAATGACATAACCCTTTTTTTGTAACTGACCAGCACTTAACAAGTTACTTTTTAAATCAGAAACATACAATATATTAGAGATTGTTTTCACAAAACCATTCTTGGTTTTTATTTTAATATCACCTTTACCCATCACTTCTACAGAAGAAGAATCACCAAAACTAACAGTCGAATGAAAATCTTCATTTAGATAAGAAAAAAAAAAGACTTATTTTCATTCATGTGATTACTGCAGCCATATCCACATACCATATATCTGATTTGGAGTCCATGCTATTTTGAACAGCCATCAATAGCGTTTTAGTTTCGTTCTTTTCAACGAAATTTGAGGTTTCATTCTTTTCTTTATCATATGGCAACTTAGTGTAATACTAAGAACGGCAATGGTCGAATTGTGACATCGATAACACTAAATCTTGGATTTATCAGATTGTTGATCCCGTCCTCTAGCTCTGCCTTAAGAGTGATTGTCGTTGCCATTGTTATTGTTTTGATCTCCCCTTCCTCTACCTCTACCACTTCTCCCTCTGCCTCTACCTTTACCTCTATCTCTTGAATTTGAGAAAGAAACAAAGGTAGATGCCTTCGAAGCTTACTCTTCTGTAATTGTATCTCGATTCATATTTTACTTATGAACCAACAAAGAACTCTGGAGCTCATCAAGAGAGTGTATCAACATCTTTGGATTCTTCGATTGAACATACAACATAGTTGTACTTAGGTGTCATGGAGCGCAATATTTTCTCGACTATAACAACATCTTCCATCTTCTCACCATGGAATCGCATTTTCTTTACTACATCAGCTTTTGGTGTTTCGACGCCATTTTCAACAACATTCCAGTACTCTTTAGATTGTAGGAAATTCTCCATCACCATGTTCCAATGGTCATAGTGACCATCAAAGTGTGGAATAACTGGCTGCGCATAGTTTCCTTCAAATGACATCTCTTTTGCTTGTTGTTGTAAATCTCAAAAAGCTACTGTTTATTACCCAGTTGGGCTATGATACCATTGTTAACTTAATAGAACAAAAGAGCAGAATATAAAGTAGTATGAGAGACACGTTTTTCTGTGTTATTCAATCAAATAAACTTGCGTCTATTAAATACGCTAATATTTAAAAGAATACCATAAAAAAGGAATCAAATCCACTTACTGCATAAACTAAAACTGAACTTGTAAAGTTTAAAAAACAACTAAATTATTTGGAATAAAATTCTCCCAAGAACTTGGGCAACTGGACTACTAAAAAAAACATAAAAATATTATTTATTTTCTTAACAGGGGTAGCTTTGCAAATGGGAGAGAATTGTTTAGGGATTTCGTTTATTAACATTTTTAACCCATTTTGCGGATTTGGGTGACCCTCTAGACTAGACTGTTACTAATTTGAGTGGTAAAGAGTTGGAGTTGAGTGAACCAACTCTACCAATTTGAGCGAAAGGTGGTGACCCAATTTATAGGCCGAGTCGGGTTTCAACATGCTTGAGCTAGAATCGGCGGTGGTGTAAACTCATTAGAGAGAGAAGCAGAACCATGTTTCCTTGCCTTAATTCGAAATCCTCAGTTTCTCAGGGTAACCTCAGCGAGGCATTTCTACTTTCCCAATTTCTAAAAATGCTCTCAACCTGTTTGTGAATTTTACTCATTGGAAACTAAAACCTTTTCCAGGCAATTCGAGCGTCGATGCAGACTATGACGTCAACGGAAACGATTCAGACACCAATGCCGATGATCCTTCAACTTCACGCACAGCTAATCTCACACGCGAATACACTCTCCACGTCCAAACCAACTCGTACAGCGAAATTAGGTCTCAAATTAGAATTTACACAAGCGCGAATGTTGAAGACTCGGAAGAAGTGCTTTTAGCGCAAGTGCTTCAGCCCAATCATGACTGTGTACAAGAAGCGCTTCAAAATGCAAGGCCCAGTACGCTCACTAGTCTTGTCTCTGCTTATTTTGATCACAGCGAGAAAACTTCACATCTCTGTCTTTTGCTTAGTCGTAGTGTCAATCGAGCTCGAGCGCATTACAAGCCCATTCAAGCGCTTCTTGAGTTTTTTCCAATGGACTTAGAAGGGTCAGTGCTAACTCAGTCACAATGCAACTGGGCATTTGATGCTTTTGTCCAATTTGACGCTCTTGATAACCCTTTTCCTTCTCCTGATTCGCATAATTTTGGTGATATGCGGGAGTGTTTTTTGCAGTTGAAGCAACAATTCGAACTGAGGCTTAAAAAATCTCAATCTAGAATTAGAATTATCCGTAGGGCTACAGAAGGGTCTGCGTTGTGTTTGATTGGGACTGTTGTTGGGGTTGCTGTTACTGCTGTTGTTATTGTAACTCATGCTCTTGGTGTTCTTGTGGCGGGTGGTGGCTCTTTGTTCACCAATAATTCGGTTCTTACAAAAAGATTTACCCGGAAAGAGCTTGCCCATTTGGCGCAGCTTGATGCTGCGGCAAAGGGAACTTATGTTTTGGATAATGATCTTGCTACAATTGATCGACTCGTGGCTCGTTTGCATTCTCATGTTGAGGATGATAAGGCATTGATTCGAATTGGACTGGCAAGTGGCAAGGACAGGTATAACATTCAGGGAGTGGTGAAGCATCTCCGCATGAATCATCAGAGTTTTCTCTGCCAGCTCACGGACCTTGAGGAGCATATATATCTTTGCTTTTCCATGTTGAACAGGGCTAGGTCACTACTCCTCAGAGAAATTTGTCTTCATCAGGATTCTGTTTGTGTGCCCGCACAAACAACGTGAGCTAATAGCATTCACATGAATTGCCTATTGCTGTCTATGTACACTACATGCTTTGTTCTTTGGCCATTGTCTATCTTTAAAACTGCAATAACCAATAATTAATTTAACTTTTTGTGGTGCATAATTGAGTGATTGAGAGAGAGAGAGAGAGAGAGAGAGAGAGAGAGAGAGAGAGAGAGAGAGAGAGAGGGTACTTAAAATGTTTTCAAATATGCTGTTCTTTGCTATGATTCGTGGACTTGGACTAGAGGTCTTCGAAAGTTTGGATATACTTGTGGTCTTTTTGGACTGCACTTTGAGATTACTATATTGAAATAAAAGAACCTGTATTATCTCCTTACCCCTCTGTGGTTCTGTTCTTCTAATATGAAAATCCATGAGCTATAAATTTCTGTAAAAAGACAAGTTAGTTAATGGCATACACTAATTTTGAAAGAAAAAGCTATTCTCACATGCATCATATTTATGACATACAAGGATTGGTCTTTCTCATTTGTGTGCTTGAAAACCCCCTCATTTGACTCCAAGTCTCCCATATTCAAGTGTTTCTCCTTTTTCCAAATGCCAGTCTTTAATCTTGTGATACCATTCTGGAAGAGTTTTCTCAGTATTTTCTTTCAGAAGGTTGTGCCCTGTGATTGTCATAATTTCTTCTATGACTACTGAGGTTTTATTCTTATCTCTTGAATTTAATCATTGCAACCCCTTTTACTTGATTCCGTTTATTGGATTTGATTAGTAGCACTACCATCTATTTATCTGTCTAACAGTAGCAGTTTGTATTTCTTTGTTTGGACCAATTAGGGCCAATTGTTTGGGGCTGGTTGTTGCAAAAGTTTACTGTGTTGACAGTTGCCATTTGTTGGACCTTTGGTGATATGCAACTCTGTTTTGAGATGCCACATGTGGGAGCGACAATAGTAATTTTCATATATCATAGTTGAGTAGGCATGTTAAAGGTTCTGCTTGATCGTTAGTAAACTAGGAAACATGTATGATGCAGATGTGTTATATTTGACCTTTGTTGTCTTTTTGAATTATCAAACAAAGTTCTTGTTTTCTGTTTTGAGACCTCTTGCTTTCTTTGCTACTGAATTGAGTGAAGGAGCTGGGCTGTATGGCATTGACCCAAAACTGGATGAACCTTGGGGTTCTTATCTTTGCAAGATGCAATCAGCAGAGATATCTCAACAGCCACAAGCTATGGTCGGTGGCAGGTTTCCTTTATAACTAGCTATACTTTTGCTAGATAAAGATGTATCCATTTTAATTTTATAGCCTTGTTTTCATCTGTCTTTTACTGTATAACTAGTGTATATGTCTACTCATAGCTAAAACTGCATAGCCCCATTTTTGTTGGTTTACATTTCCAATCACATAGCAACATCTCAGTTTAGAGAAACCAACCCAACTTATGTCAATTTTCTACTGAACCTTTGTCTTGGTTAATACTGGGAGATATATATATATTTTCCATTTTACGCACCTAAGTCGGATTGGATGGGAAAGCATGCATTTTGCCCCTATTTGACTAATTTACATTTTCTTGAAGTCAGATTTCTCAGATAGTCCATATAACTGATACATTGGTTTGCAATTGTTAAAATATTCTCTTCCCAGAATATATCTTTAAAATTCTGCTCCCTATACATTTTTCCTTTTCGTAATCAAAGGAACAATTATATTAATGGGACAGAGGGATTGAAGAATAAAAGCAAATGAAAAGACATACCCTTAAAGGGAAAGCAAACATACAAGGGAAAACCTTAGAAGGTCCCCACCCTTTCAATGATATGAATTTTGGTGTTAGTAATGTTATGTTTTTTCCATTTTAGTCAATATTTAGTTCCTTGCCTAATGCCCGTACAGCTGCTTAGCTTTAGAGATCAATTGCAAATGCCATATGATTCTCAGTGATATGCCGGTTTTGGTGCAATAGTATATTGATTCTTCTCCATCTACTTTTCAGTTCTAAGTGCTATGCTGTGCTGCTGTCATTTTTGTCCACTGAAGTTGATTTCTAGTGTTTATGCTTTATCTATTAGGACTTATCAGATGGTAAAAGAATTTCCAGGATTTTTTCTCATTTCTCTTTTGATGATGGTGGGAAGCGTACCCCTTGGTGAACTCATCGGAAAATGCCATTGCTGATAAACATGGCGCAGCGGGCTCACAAGCCAGGCACACTAGGCAAGAACACTGAGCAATCGTGGGATCAAAATTTCCCTAATGCAGTTCTCAAGAGTTGAAACCTTGGACACTGCTTATGGAGAGGTGCATGTCTGACTAGAACTGGAATTTTGGATGCAAGAATCATGGAAACTTGAAACCAGAAAAGGTATTGGATTATACAAGAGGAAACCACCAAGATATTGAAGATCTATATATTCAAGCAACCTTTGTCTCCTGTAATTTTAAACTCAAGTCTGAAGAACCTTGCTTGGGGATGAATTGAAGCTTTGGGGCAGAGATGGATTGAGTAAACCAAAAAGATGTTCTACTTCTTTGAATGAAACAGGGTTCATGGCTGTTATTGGCAGAATCATGATGTCTGTATGCAGGTGGAAAAACAATTAAGAACTAATGAAAGAAATTATATATTTTTGCTTCCAAATTATGTAAGCATTGAATTTGAATTGTCGTATGCTTTTGTTGAGTTCAAGGATTGGGCTGCAATTGGGAATGCCTAGAACTGCAGGAGCACAATATCCTGCAGATTGAACTGAATCCAATTTAGATGCTCTGCTGGGTCACGTATTATGTAGTTTGCTAGGATTTTGGGTAGCCACTCTGGTGGCATCTTGGGTGTACTCATGGGTTAGGGTTCTGTGAGCTTGTTCTCAGCTCCTTCCTCCTTTACCCATGAAAGTTAGCTTCTAGAATAAAAATATATATGATTGTGTCTAAAAATGTCTGGAGAGGAGATTCTTAGCTTCAGCAGTTCTCTGATCCTTGTCATGTGTGGTCATTGTCACTAGTGTGTGATGGGTGGCATGGCATGCGAAGGAATGAGAAAAAGGAGAACAGAAAAATCTTATTTTTATTGTCTTGAGAGTGACGTTGGGAAGATTTGGAGAACAAGCTTATTTCTATTGGCTCGGTAGTTGAGTAAAGCTGTAAAAAAGAAGAAACTTGGCCTTGGGAAAGGCTCGAGTGGCACAAGAAAGGAATTTTAAGTGCCCATCAACAGCAATTGGCATTTGTTCCAATGGATCAGATGAAGGAAAGAATCTATTGTACATTGCTTTGAACTTCTTCGAACAGTATAAAGGAAAAGGATATTGGTTTTTTTGGTTTTGTAGTGCTGTTCATTGAGCAGAGGAAATTCATTGAGCTACCACTAGCTCAGCCACCAGGGATCTAATGGATCAGATAATAGTTGATATTGTTGAAGATGAAGACTTACGTAAGTGGATTGTAAGTGTTAAAAATGGTATGGAAAATACACCAACGGCCCGGAAGAGACCATCCATATACAAAGTACCAGCCTATGTTAAGGAGCTAAACAAGAGCGCCTATGTGCCACGTGCTGTCTCCTTCGGTCCTTACCACCATGGAGAGCCACATTTGGAGCAATTGGAGGTTCACAAGGGCAGAGCTCTTCTCCACTTTCTTAGACGATCCAACAAATATCCCGAGGATCTTGTGGATGTTCTAAAGAAAGTTGTGGAGGACTTGAAAGAATCCTATCATTCACTTGATGATCCATGGGTAAGCAATACTGACAAATTCTTGAAGTTGATGATCCTTGATGGCTGCTTCATGCTAGAAATCTTGCATGTTGGCGCTCAAAAGCTGGAAGATTATCCTGTAGATGACCCAATCTTCAGCAGCCATGGACGGCTCCATGTCATGCCATATATCAAACGTGACATGTTGATGCTGGAAAACCAGTTGCCTATGCTTGCACTAAAAAAATTGTTTGAAGTTGGACATCCCAAAAAGAAGGTAACGTTTCCTGTGGACCATTTTACTTTTGATACACAAATGATAAAATTTGTTCAAAAGTGCGGAGGTTTCACAAAAACATACGAGGAATCTATACCTTTGCACCTTCGACTTTATCCAGAAAAAAGGATCTAATGAACTAGTTTCGTTTGCATCTGTAGATCTGTATCAGTAAATTCTTTGCCCAATTTTGTTAATACTAAGGAGTATCCTCAAGCATTATGATAAATTTATTTCTTCGTCACAAAACGGCACATTTCCTTGTTTTTCCCCACCAACATTGATTTTAGTTTCTCTGTATAACTGTGCATGTAGGTTGAGGAATTGAACCAGCTTATAATCAAGTTTTGCTTGCCTGACGCGACCTACAAGGCAAAGGAAGAATCTTTGCATATATTGGATGCATATAGAAAATGCCTGCTGGTAGAACCAAAACCAGCAGCAGCAAGCATGAAAACTGCAGATACCGCTGGCAAGCCAACTCCGACTCCAAAAACTGAGATCATACGCTCCGCAATAGAGCTCTATGAGGCCGGAATCAAATTTGAGTCGACCAAAGGGCACTTTCTTGATCAAGTAACATTTGAAAATGGGGTTCTCAAGCTCCCCGTGATAGTTATCGATGACACTACAGAGTCAGAGTTGTTGAACCTAATAGCTTTGGAGCGACTACATGTGGGGAAGGCCACAAACAAGGGACAGGCGGTGAAGTGGCTGCATATGTTTTTTTCATGGATAATATTATAGACAGTGAGAAGGATGTTAGCCTCCTGCATGAAAGCGGGATAATACAAAATGCCATGGGAAGCAATAAAGCGGTTGCCAAGCTATTCAATTCAATCTCCATGGATCTGACTCTTGACCCACACAGCAGCTTAGGCAAAGTGCAAGCAGACATCAACACATACTGCGAGGAGAAGTTGCATGCATGGCGCGCAAATCTGATGCACACCTACTTTACAAACCCCTGGGCAAGTCTAGCGTTTGCTGCAGCAATTTTCCTCTTTCTGCTTACTATTCTTCAGACTATTTACACCATTTATCCCTTTTACAAGGAATGATTCTCCATCTCAAAATCTACCATGAAAGTTCCAAGTCTACTGTCATCTTCTGGTCCTGCAAGCATTTCATTTTCTTTCTTTTCTTTAGTTTCTGGGTTTTGTTTTTCTTGTTTTGATATTGGTATCTGTTTTGAGCTTTTTAGTATTCGCTGTGATTTGTATCATCGATTGTTGTGGCCATGGTTGATAGACCGCAATTGATGATATTTTCATACAATGACGGGACCAATTGTTAGAATACATGTTGGTCAAAATGTGTGCTTCCAATGTAATAATGGGCCAAAAAATAAAGCGCAAGTAAAAAAAGGGATTTTGGGTTATCTCCGGACATTTTTTTTTTCACCTCTGACAACTGCAAATGCACCAAAATGCTTTTTAAAGTGCAGAAAGCTTTCTAAACCCTTAAATTCACTCAATTGATAGCGTGAAGTTCTAAATTTTGGATTTAGGATTCTTTTGTTCATGGAAGGCCTATTTATAGGTGTTGCCTTATCAAACATCTTTAAAACACTTTAAATAATGTCACTGGAATTTAATGTTGGTCCATTTAGCGAAGAATTTAAACACTCAAAAATGGAAAACATGAGAAAGTGGGGAGGCTTGAACGGGCCATATAATTCCGGCCACATGAATCCTCATTCAAAACCCTTCAAAATTTATCAGTATTTAATCCATTTCAATTATATTTTCCCATTTGTTGATTTTAAGTTTTGAATTTGAAATTCTAATATTTTTTTCATTTGAGCCTGCAAGCCGACTTGAGGACATTCTCAAGGCATAATTTTGTAAAAATAGAGTACATGAGTTATAGCGATAAATCCCTTACAATCGAGTATTATCTCTCGCATACCATAATATATTCTACTTTCCAACTTTATGGTGACCATTACCTTATGAATGAATCTTATTTATTCAAAATCCATCCTTATTAATTTATCACAAAATCAAAATATGTGAATAATTTTATTGAGAAAAATTCAGACTTAGTTTCATTTAAATAGGGTTTTAAACCCATATTTACAACATGATTCCTGAACTTACTTGGTAGCATGTTGATGTGTCGTCGAACTATCAAAAATAAATTAACCTACTTCACTAAATATTAAGGAAATAAAAATATGAGATTTTATGGTTAACTAAACAAATAATTAAAGGAAAATAAATAATTGACTAAAAGAAATAAATAACTCAAAAATTAAAAGAATAAAATTAAATTGAAGATAAATTTCTAATCAAAAGAATTATATCCATTTTGATTTAGGTTGATTGATTATCGATCTATTTAATGAACTTAACAGATCATAAATAAATTAGTTAAAATTATTTAACAACTTTGAACAACCAATCTCTCATCACTTTATCCAATTCCAGTTAACAAACACAAAAGTGGGTCATTTAAATTAAATTATTTAATTCTAAGATATAGATTATATTAGTTGCCGAGTTGTGAATTTATATCATGCACTATTATATTAAAACAAACGAACAATTATAAATTTTCCATTTTAATTAGTTGTAAACTATTCTAAAATTATCAAATATACATCTTTTATTCAATAAATCTAAAAATAAATCATTAATATAAAAGTATAGGAATTAAATAAATATCTATGAGTTGTTGATACAATCTGCTCAATTAGATCGCACAGCCATAGATAATTAAGGCTTCAATACCTCTTTAGTTAGAAAATAAATTTAAAGAGAAAGCATGGAGGAAATAGAACTCACAAATGATAGAAAAATTCCGCTGGAATTAAAATAATGTGTGCCAGAAGAAGAAACTACAAAAAAAAAACATATATTGCTACCTCCCTTGAAATATGTAATGCCATTCTTTTATATAAGAGAACGAGTCTCCCATTTTTTTAAAGGAAAATCTTTTCAAAACCCCTGGACAACTACTAAATAAAGAAAGACAAAATTTTGCTTGACTAAATAATCTAATGGACATGTCAAATAAATAAACTATGTAAAATAGAAAATTACAAAAGTTGGACTCCCCAAAAAATCCATTTCTGAATATTATAAATAAATCAATGTATTTAAAATCTTTAATACTTTCAAATCAAGTTCAATTTTTCCTTGAATTCACGTATAACTAGAAAGGAAATATGTTGATTCAGCCTCAAGGAAAAATCTTGCAATGATTCCCGAGATTCATATGACCACGTGTTACTTGAAGAGCGCTGCTGCTGTCCACCTTTTTCTTCTCCTATGCATTGATGCTTTAATTTAACTTCTTTTTTTTTTCACTTTTCTTTACGATCAATCCTAAAATATTAAATATCATAAAATATAATTATAAGTATAATATTTATTGAAAAATAACGTAAAATCAACTAAAATTATTATACCATATCAAATTCTCCTACACCTAGACAATATTTATTCTCAAGAAATCCTAACTCAAATAAAATAAAAACTATTTGGTAAACCAACCTACTTTCTTCTAAACTCCCAAGCCAACATGTGTTATAAAAATCAAACCGGAAATATAATAAAAACAACAAGTATTTTACAGTATTTTATACTAAAACAACCATTATATCCTCTAATAGCTCATTTGAAATCAAAACTACAAGATTTAATAATTCTTTTCAAGGATTCACTCAAACACACTCAAAATTGGGTATGAAACATATATCAATTAAATCAACACAATGGAATGGCATTACCATAAATTTGCAAATATATCAAATCTCTACCACTCACAAGTTTGAATTCCGTGCACGAATTAAAAAGTCTTTTATTTAGTTGTAATAGGAATATGATTAATGATAGGATAAAATGGATATTTAAGGTTAAAATTGTACCAAAAGAAATATATAATTAATCATATATTTTTTTTGGCACCGAGTTATTTTACCCTCAAAGCACGAGTATTTTTGCCCTCAAACAAACAACACAAAACTTGTCTTCTTTCATTGTTTCCCTGTTCTTTTTGAAACTCCTTCATTCATGTTCTTTCTTCCATCTCAATAAATGAAAAGAAACAGGATTCATCATTTTTTTTTGTATTTTTGTATTTTTCTCTCTTTTTTTTTTCCTGAAAGATTCCTACTATCCCTCTTTTTTTTTTTTGCTCCAAACAATTACCCCAAAATGGTATGGTTAAGAGAATGAAAAAACTTCTTTCTTCCTTGCACGATCAAAAACTTCATCTTCATACCATGAAAGTATAAGAGCCAAGATTTTCAATCATCATATCTCCCATAGGGCAAACAAATAACCAAATCATGCCATTAATTACATATACTTCTGGTGTAAGGGTTTGAAAAGAAAGCCAAAATAAAAGAAAAAGGCTAAATGTTATATTGAGGTGGTTATAAATGAAGAAAATCACAGACTCAACTTGGTTTACTAAGGGGTTTATAAAATCAAGGTGGAGATTTTAACGAAAGCCGAAGGGGGTTAAACCTATATGATTTTGTCATTTCAATGTATGAAATTCTTAAAATGTGGTTGCGATATGCATAATAGAGTAAATTGTAGAATATTCAATTTAAGTATGATATTCACTCAACGAAGAAATAATTTTAAACATATAAAATGAATTTGCTCGTTTTTAACTCAAAACTTTACTTTTAATTAGAGTTTGTGTCAAATCTTACATATTTATCTTTCAAAGAAAACTATTAAAGAAAAGAACAACCATTAAAATACAAAAACATTAATACAAGTCATCTCTTATAAATTTCCAGCTTAACTAAATAATACACATCAACTAGAACACTTTTTATGTAATTAGAATAAAGCAAAACTTAAACTTAACCTATTGCAGAAAAATAAATATACTACCAAAACCAAAAACACTAAGCATCCCCCTATAGCTAAATCATACATTGTCTCCGATGTATGTTAGGTTGAGAGAAAAATAAGGACAATCAGCTCAAATAAAACAAAAATAAAAAGGTAAAGTACGAATAATACTTCCTTAGGGTGGAGCGGGGAAAGGAGGGCCAAATCCAACGAACTCGA
The DNA here is from genome assembly GCA_033439265.1 of Dillenia suffruticosa. Classification (NCBI taxonomy): domain Eukaryota; kingdom Viridiplantae; phylum Streptophyta; class Magnoliopsida; order Dilleniales; family Dilleniaceae; genus Dillenia; species Dillenia suffruticosa. The sequence continues at coordinate 586,926 of JAVTVX010000031.1, forward strand.
AGAAGGGCATCATGTCCTTCTCTAGCCAAGAGAGGCGCTCATCTATTTTTTACAAGGAGTTCGCTCATGACGCAAAGGAAGGTGATGCATCCCCTTTATTTGCAGTACTTACATGATGAAGGGTGGACTTTTCCTGGTGCTCACCCGGTGCATTAAAGAAATAATGACCATTCAAAGTAGAAACAATACCCATCCTAGCCAGACAATCAAGATCAAAAGGCTCCATGGGACATGCCAAATATAGGTTATGATTATCCAAATCAAATACACCCAAATTTATAGCTAAACGAGTAATAGGAGATCCTAGAATCAAGGGTCTCTTCTTTTTATTCACACAAGATTGAAATTGCCCCAATATTTGAAGTTTGTTTTTTGGTTAGTTGTCATGCAACAAAAGAAAAATAAGTTAGATTTAGTACATATTCTAGAGCTATCCTTTCTACATGAAAAACTATAAGCTAAAAATCTCTAGAGTACGTGAAAAGTAGGTTCTTTTAAGTTACTACACTTAGAATGGCCAGGATTATAACTTGCACAATTAATAGATAACTCAGACCAAATACCTACATATTTTGAATTAAATTGGCTTGTAAAATCACAAATACAGTTTAAATATGCATTGGAGTGTGATTGACGTGAATCAATGAATACTAAAGCAATACTAAACTTAGTTAAGGACATGTGAAATGCATGATTCATATGCATGAAACTAATTAACTTAGGAGTGTCTGAGTGGAAATCTTTAGGTGCTTGAAACTTAAACGTGGCATAAAATTCATGTCAATTCCCTAAATGCAGGACAATTAAAAGTGAGATAATGGTCCCAACCAATAGCAATTAAATATTAAATAATGGTCCCTAAATGTAGTAATATTTACTATTACTTTACGGAGTTATATAGTAATATGTCAAAATCAAAATTTTCTATTAATTACTCAAAATATAAAAAGAGATATAAAAAGAGAGGTAAATAGCAAAAAATTCAAAAACTAAAATATGATACAAGGGGTAAAATGGTGGGTTTTGAAAAATTTATTTGGCGCTAAATAAATTATATATATTACAAATCAAAATTTATTTAGCGCTAAACCAAATATATATATTGCAAACATTTTCTCTCTCCATAAATAAATGGTACCAAGTACTTTTATTTTAACAAATAACAAATTGTAACAAAATAATAAATGAATATCTCAATCTACGTGTAATAAGTGATAATAATAACAAATGATAACAAGTGATCTATAACAATAACAAATAGTAACAAGTTAAACGATTGCTCCAACATCTGGTGACAATCGGTAACAAGTGGTAAGACAATAATTGTATAAAATTTGTATAATATGGTATGATAACAAATGGTAACAAGTGATTTTCAATAACAAATAATAACTGGTAATAAATGATGATAAGTGACGTATAACAATTTCATGTAACAAGTGGTTTTAAACAAATGGTAACAATATAACAAATGATAAGACAATAATTATATAAAATTTATATAATATGGCATAATAACAAATGATAATAAGAACAAGTGATTTTTAACAAATGGTAATAAGTATTTTATTCTCTATCATGTCTTGTAACAAATAGTAACAAGGTAACAAGTGATAAGTTAAACAATTAATAAAAGTTTGGTGGGTCAAAATATTATTCTTGGAGTATACTAAATTGCTAACAAAATTGATAGGGTTTAAATAAGTATAATATTTGCGATTGATTTTGTATTATTTTTGAATAAATATTATACTAATATTTATGTTTTGTGACATTTGATTTAGGAGGAGACTTATTTTGGAAAATGAAGAAAAATGAGCTAAATTGAAGCAATTTTGTAAAGTATGGAAAATTGGACAGCAATACTCTTTCATTAGCACGTGGGCACGTGGATTTCAAGAGGCAAGCAAGAGATTTTGACGATTTACTGCAGTAAAAATTTCCTTTCCCAGTTACACATTCAAGAGAAAATTGGAGTGGATTTGGAATATTGAAGATTTTGAAGAATTTTATTCCATTCCTAATATTTAGGAAAAGAAAATTTTAAAGATGTAAATTTCTTAGATATTATATTTTAAGAATTTTACTTTTTACTTTTTACTTTCTTTTTATTTATTTGGTAGTTATTAGGGTTAGAAATATTTACTTTTCACAAATAGGAAAAATTCTATTTTCTTTAGGGTTTCTACTCCTATATATATATGAGTGTTCCATATTATTGGAGAGAACTTTTTGGAGGAGGCAGCCGGGCAGCCCCCTTGGGGGCAGCACTATTCACATCTACAGTAGCAGCCGGCAGCCATTGTCCATGTAGCCCAACATCTTCTTTTCATTTTTAATTTAATTTGTGAGTTTTTCTTTTTAGATGATTTTATTTTAATTTATTTTTCTAGTCAAAGGATTATTGAATCCTTGATTAATGATGATTGTGAGATCTAAATGATCTTATTTGCTTGATATTTGTGGGTATTTATTTAATCTCTATACTTAGTGTTTATGATTGTTTTGAAATTGTTAAATAGAAGCCTATGTTTAATAACCCTAGAATAGTATACTACTATTTAAAAATAGCAAGGTTTGTGTGTTTTAAATGGAGTGGTAATTGACATAATTTTATGGTCTCGCAAGCGGTAGGATTTATGTCAAGAGATTAGGTAATCTAATTTAAATAAATCCAGGTTGGAATTTACTGATTAGAATTGGGTCTCTCTAGATCGTAATGCTGTCGGAACATTAAATCCAACGAGGTCTCTTGGGTTGTCTTTCGATTACGGAAATAATTAACGATGGTATCTTGATTGCCGAAAAAAGTAATGAGAGATTGATCGCTTCGTGGTACTTAGCGGCTATAACCAATTTATTCGCATAATATCGAGTAATTTTTGTGTCGATGATCAATCAAATATATCAAGGTGGAAATAACTCTTTTGGCTAGATTTTATCTTAATTGACATTTTTTCCTTTAATTGATATTTTCTCATCATTTTATTGTAGTTAATTTTCATTAATTTGTTTGTTTAGTAATTTTAGATTATTTTATCAAACCCCCCATATTTTCATTTTTCTTGAAAAAGATAAATCCGCCGTTCCCTGTGTATTCGACCCTGCTCACCCTAGACTCGTCTTTAGTGAAGTGGATAATTTTATTTTTGGTTGTTTGACGACACACCAAAAATTAATATTAATATTAATATATTTAATTCATTTAGACAATTAAGATAATATTTCCTTTTTTTTTTTACCAAAAACAAAGTCAATTTAATCAAAAATTATGTTTTTTAATTAGGTTTTGAGGTTTTAAATTGATGATGAAAATTTAAGTGAATTCAAATAATAACAATTACTTTTATTCTCTATCTAACAAGTGATAAGAAGTGATAACAAGTGATAACAAGTAATAAAAAGTGATAACAAGTTATCTATAACAAATAACAATTATTCTCTATCTAGTAACAAGTGATTTATAACAAATAATTAATTAACAAGGTAATAAGTGCACATTTGACGATTGATTGCTCCATATGTACTTTTATTATACTATAATAAATAACAAACTTTTGAGAATTTCTCCGAGAATACTTTTATTATACTATAATAAATAACAATTGTAACAAGTGCATTCATATTTTCTCTCTAACAAGTGATAACATGTAATAACTAACAAATAACAAATGGTAACAAATAATAAGTGCATTTGATGAATTGCTCCAACACCCGGTAATAAATGGGAAGGCAATAATTGCATAAAATTTGTATAATATGATATACTAACAAGTGATTTCCAACAATAAATCCTAACAAGTTACGATAATAACTAATAACAAATGATGACAAATGGTAACAACGTAACAAGTGCATTTAATGATTGCTCGATCACCTGGTAAAGCCAATAATTGTAATAATTGTATAAAATTTTTATAAAACTTGTATAAAATTTGTACAATACCTAACCCAACATTGAAAAACATAAAAAATAATGTAACATATTTATCTGTTTGTATGAATCAACGTAACAAGTCCTAAAACAAATGTAAAAAATCACATTACTAAGCTAAAGTTAATGGGAAAATAATACATAGAAATATTAGAAACATATGGTAAAAGTAGTGATCACAAGTGATTTAAATCAAATAACAAGTGCAATTGTATTTTGGCAACGCAATAATACTATACAAGTTGTATAATTTTTTTTTTTTAAAAACTGTATGAAATTTGTATAAACGGAAAAATAATACTAATGAAATAACAACTCTTAAAAATTACTGACCTAACGATAAAATAACACATATGAAATATATAAACATTGGAGAGGGTATTCACTATAACTACTCCGATAGATATTCACTATAACTAGTCAATTCTAAACTATAACTATACATTTTTTTTTTAAAAAAAGGGCAGTAAAAATTTTAAAAAGTACATAAAAATTAAAGCGTCCCAATAAATTTGTAAAGTAGGGAAAAAAGGTGCGGATAGATTTTCAACATTTGGTGCTGGCTTCACTTGAAACATAAACCCCCAATATTTGAATATATTGTTTGGCGGTATAATATAACTATTAGCGCTCGATTGAGTTGAAATATAAATATATTGTTTGGTCAATATAATATAACTATAAATTATATTATTTTATAATATAAATTTATAAATTTATTATAATTATGGTTATCAACTTTATTTGATTAACATTATATTACTATAATTTAATATTATTATGCTATACAACTTAATTAATTATCAATATTAATATTACTAAATAATACTATTTCCTAATTTCAATAATCATATTCTATTACTAATATCAAATAATTATTAAATTTAAATAATGTTATTAAGGTAGGGTTACATTTTAATTATCAAATAACGACTATCTAATTATCGTATTTCTTAATTATAAATTCTAAAATATAAAATATACATTAACATATCTAACAAGTGGTAAAAATTACTATCCTTTCGTACAAATGGTAACAATTATTTTAATTCTCGTAACAATGATTTTTATTATGCTAACAATGATAATAAATTGTAACAAGTGATCTTGATCTAATGTAACAAGTGATAAGACAATAATTATATACAATTTGTATAATAGAACAACGTAACAATGATAGCAATTGATAATAAGTGGGTCGCATGGTAACAAGTGGTAAGAATTACTACTTTCTCTTCATACAAATCGTAACAAATAGTAACAATTATTTTAATTTTGGTAATAATGATTTTCATCGTGGAAACAATGATAATAAGCGGTAATAAGTGATCCTGGTCCAATGTAACAAGTGTTAAAACAATAATTATATAAAATTTGTATAATAAAATATCGTAACAATGGTAACAAATAAGCATTTTTGAAAACTGTATGAAATTTGTATAAACTGAAAAATAATGCTAATGAAAATATGTAATGCTAAAAACTACAAACCTAACAATAAAATAACACATATGAAACATATAAATATCGGAAATGATAATCATTATAACTACTCCAAAATTATTCACTATAACTATTCCATTCCAAATTACAACTATATATAAAACGATAAAAAATTTAAAAAGCCAATTAAAAATTCAACCCTCACAATAAATTTGTAAAGGAGGGAAAAAAACGCACGCGAAAGATTTTCAACATTTGGTGGTCGTTTCGCTTGAAACATAAACTCTCAATTTTGAATACGTTGTTTGGGGTATAATACAACTATTAGCCCGAAACATAAATATGTTGTTTGGCAATATAATATAACTATAAATTATATTGTTTTATAATATAAATTTATAAATTTATTATAATTATGATTATCAAATTTATTTGATTAACATTATATTACTATAATTTAATATTATTATTCCATACAACTTAATTACTTATCAATATTAATATTACTAAATAATACTATTTACTAATTTCAATAATCATATTCTATTACTAATATCAAATAATTATTAAATTTAAATATTATTATTAAGTTAGGGTTACATTTTATATAATACATTTAATGGTACTAGTATATATACTCATAATATTTTTATGGTAGCTTACTTAATTTTCTTCATATTTCCTTTAATTATTAATTTTATCATATTTCATTTTTATTTTAGTTTTTTATTATTATTATTTTCAATTAAATTATTGCTAATTTAAATAATTTCGATAATATTATGGACTCTTATTGTGAAGTTTGTTATCATATTTTGATTTCAATTCTTTACCTTTCAAAATAAATAATATTAAATATAATTATCATATTCCTTAATTATAAAATCTAAAATTTAAATTAGACATTAACATATCTAATTAATATTATTAATTTAAATAACTCATACTCATATTCATCATATGCAATCCATCAAAACACATGATCCGAACTCACATTCTTTAATTATAACGAAATTTAAATTACAAATTAAGTATGAAATGTTATTATTTTAAATAATATAATCATATCAAATTATGTAACTAATGTAGTAATAATAACATAAAAAATATATGACTTTTTGTAATATATGATTTTATTTAAAATTATATATTCATAAAAAATATAATAAAATGTATTATGACATTATATAATATAAATTATAAATTTAATATATTTAATCATTGTATATAACAAACTTAGTAACATAATTTCATAATTTCATATAACAAATTTAGTAATATAATTTAAATATTTCATATGATTATATTAATAATATAAATGTTTTGTTGTTTAAAATAATAAAATTATTATTTTAAAATAAGGTACGCTGCAGGTTGTGCCGTGACGGCATTTGCGGGCGCTTGCTTGGGCAGCTTAGCCGCCGATTGTGCCACGCGCAGGCATTTGCGTAAGCTCTTGCTTGGGCGGCTCAGCCGTTGGTTGTGCAGTGTAGGCATTTGCGCGCGCGCTTGCCTGGATGGCTCAGCCACCAGTTGTGATGCTCAGGCATTTGTGCGCGCTCTTGTCTCGACCGCTCAGCCGCCGATTGTGCCGGGCAGGCATTTGTGAGCGTGCTTGCCTGGGTGGCTCAGCTACCAGTTGTGCCGCTTAGGCATTTGCACACGCGCTTGCCTGGGCGGCTCAGCCGCCGGTTGTGCCATGCAGGCATTTGCGGGCATGCTTATTTGGGCGGCTTTTCTGATCTACTAACATGGTAGTAATACTTACTATTACTTCATTCATCGATATAGTAATATGGTAGTAATATTTACTAATACTTTATTCACGGCTTACTACTATTTCATTGATGGATCTAGTAGCATGGTAGTAATACTTACTAATACTTCATTTACAGATCTAGTAACATGGTAGTAATACTTACTATTACTTTATTTACGAATCTAGTAGTATGGTAGTAATACTTACTAATATTTCATTCACGGATCTAGTAACATGATAGTAATACATACTACTACTTCATTCATGGATCTAATAATATGGTAGTAATATTTACTATTACTTCATTTATGGATCTAGTAATACGGTAATAATACTTACTAATATTTCATTCGCGGATCTAGTAACATGGTAGTAATATTTACTACTATTTCATTCACGGAATCATATTGTAATACGTCAAAATCAAAGTTTTCGGTTAATTACTCAAACTATAAAAAGAGAGGTAAAAAAGAAAAATTCAAAAACTAAAATTTGATAAACGGGGCAAAATGGCGGGATTTGAAAATTTTATTTGGCGCCAAACAAATTATATATCTATAAATCAAAATTTATTTGGCGCTAAACCAAATATATATACTACAAACCCTTTCTCCCTCCATAAACATTCGAAACTTCTAATTTCCTTCAAAAACATTTCTCCCTCACATCTCTCGAATATTTTCAACCAAAAATTTTCAACGAAAAATATGAAACGAAATAAACGAAAAATGACCATTGTAGCTTAACACAGAGAATCAAAACCATCTGAAGAGCAAGTTGACTCTGAAGAATCTCAATTATTTGAAGATGATATTCCAGTTTGGTTTTGTTTATGTTTAAAAATAATTTAATTCTTTTTAATAATATATTTCTATGTAATTAGTTTGTTATCTATTTTTTATTTTTAATTTGCACCAGTTCTCAAAAGAAAATGTAGTGGCCCAACTCGCGCTGTCAAGATGTCTAGGATTTAGAAAAAGGAAAACGTTTGTTGGTTGAAATGAATGATTTGAATCAACCAATAGGATTTGAATCATTTCTTTATTTCTTACCATAATCTTATTTTTACTTCTGAATAATAATCTATATTACTTGTCTTTATATTGTTAGGATGCTGGGAGTGCATATCGAAACCAACCATTATCATCATCACCACCTCCTGATTCCATCCCCAAAGATAATATTTAAATGTACAAGTTTTTATAATATACCTTATAATTATATTAATTTCATTACTATAGAATGATACCATACATCACGGTGGATCTTGGAATCGGAACTGGATGCTACGGATGCTAGAATTTTTTGAGTGCTCTAAGTCAACATTTTTGCCATCAATATTTCATTTTAGAAGATATGAAAATATGTACTAACCGGAAGTTACAATTTTTTTCTTTCTCTTGTAATATGTCTGTAACATTCTTTCTCTTGTAATATGTCTGTAACATTCTTTCTTTTATAATATATCTGTAATATTATCATGTATATTTCATGATGATACAAAAGGTACTTCATTTTCTAAGATACTGTATTTATAATTTTCCTAACTCTTTTCTAACCTACAATTGTAACATCTTCTTGAGAATAAAGTAGTAATATTTTAACGAAAGAGTAATAATATTTATATTAACATATCATAACATTTACTAACCTTGTGATAACCGACCAAAAAAGTAGTAACATTTGGTTACTGATGATAAGTATAAAAACTCTTTAACCATATATCCTAAACGATAATAAAAGTAGTAAAATTTACTCACCAACAAAAGTGACACTAAAAGTAATAATATTTAATATCCCTTCGACAACAAATATAGTAACATTTACTAACCCAATAATTCTGTTACCGACAATAAAGGTTACATTTACTAACCCAATAATTCTGTAAGCGACAGTAAAAACAGTAACATTTACTAACCAATAACTCTGTAAATGACAATAAAAGTAATAACATTTACTAATTTAATAATTTTGTAAGCGATAGTAAAGATAGTAACATTTACTAACCAATAAATTTGTAAACGACAATAAAAGTAGTAACATTTACTAACCCAACAATTCTGTAAGCGATAGTAAAAGTAGTAATATTTACTGACCAATAATTCTGTAAGCGACAATAAAAGTAGTAACATTTACTAACCTAATACTTCTATAAGTGACAATAAAAGTATTAATATTTACTAACACAATGACCGACAATAAATTAGTAATATTTACTAACCCTTTATAAGTAACAATAAAAATTGTAATTTTACTCACCCTTTACAACTGATGATATAGGATCGATTTTTACCGACACTTTTCTAACTGTTCGGAAATTTAACATGCTCCAACAGTCTTGACAAGTGTTGATATAGGTTTATCGCGACCCTTATATACCCAACTGAAACTCTATCCGTCGGAGAAGACTTTATCGACGGTTTTACCACTTTTTCCTTACGATTTTTGTCCATCTCCATATGCCATTTCGGTTGTAGTGCATTGATGATAAACAAGGAGCAACGGGCTACAAACCAGGCACACTAGGCAAGAACACCGAGCAATTGTGGGATCAAAATTTCCCTTGTGCAGTTCTCAAGAGTTGGAACCTTAGACTTTGCTTATAGAGAGGTGCATGTCTGACTAGAACTGGAATTTGGGATTCAAATCTCGGAAACTTGAAAGCATAAAAGGTATTGGATTATACATGAGGAAACCACCAAGATATTAAAGATCTATATATTCAAACAACCTATATCTCATGGAATTATAAACTCAAGACTAAAGAACTTTGCTTGAGGATGAATTTAAGATTTTGTGCAGAGATGGATTGAGTAAACCAAAACGATGTTCTACTTTTTGAATGAAACTGGGCTCATCACTATTAACAGTAGAGTCATGAGGTCTGCATGTAGGTGGAAAGACAATTAAGAACTATAATAGCAATCTGAGTCTTAATTCTAATTTTTTACATTACTTATTTGAGAGACAAATATAGGAGAAAGAAAAAAAAAATAGAAAAGATAACACTAAAAAAATCAAAATAAAATAAAAAATGAAAAAAGAGAAATAAAAATAAACTATTCACAAGAGTGATTAAAAACTTTGCTTCCAAATTATGTAAGCATTGAATTTGAATTGTCATAAGCTTTTGTTGGGTTCAGGGATTAGATAGGTTGTTGAAACCCCTCAAATTAATACTGATTCCCTCAATGTAACAAATTTGTAACAATAGTGATATCAGATCGAATCCCACGGGAACTATATTAACTTAATCTTTTAGTTATTGCTAAAATAAAATAGGGATTTATAAAATAAATTCCTAAATAAAAAATTAAATATCTAAAATTAAAAAACAATTCAACATTGTAAAAATACTAAAAATTAAATAAGAAATTCAATATGCTAAACTCTAATCCAAGAGTTCATACATTCGATTGTTTTACTGATCATCGGTTAAAAATATTATTATTACAATTCAAACGTTTAACCTTACATTTATTAGGATAGGCGTAATAAATCTTATGTTTTCTTAAATTAATTGACCAAATCCAGTATTCAATCAAAATTTATTATTAATTGATTGGGTACGATAGCGTTCCATATCAATATAATGATAGTATTAATTTATGTGAAAACAGTTAAACCAAAATACAAATAATCAGGATAGCCGTACAATTATTTGATTTTGTTCTATCGATTTTTTAGGTTAAAATGAATATTGGTAAACGACAAATAAATGTAAATAACCTATTTGCTAGTTGTACTATTCATTCATAACAATTACAGATCACTGAAATCCTGGATATAGTAAAAAAATTAATATTGAATTAAATTGTCAGATTAATCAATATAAAATTTTCATGTTAATAAATCAAGAATCGACAAATACTTGAATTAAAAGGGTAAGAAATTAAATGAAGCATATAACCTCACAATAAAAACAATCAATGAAATTCCCTTTGAATCAGAAGAAAAACTAACCACTCATAGTGGAAACAAAAGAGAAAAAATGTTCTTGAAGAAATAAGAAAAAAAAAAAGAAAAACTAAAACCTAAAGAAAAAAAAGCTACAGTACCTGCCCCTCCTCTCCTGTGAACAACAACATGAATAGTGTCATCCCCACATTAGAGAAGTCTATGTATAGGTGTGAGACTCCAAGACAAATTAGAAGTGTTCTTATTTTTGACTAAGATTTCAAAAAGATTCTCTCTCTTAAAAATAGGAAACAATTAATTTCTTTAAAAAATTTTACTTAGTAAAATTTCTAAAATAAATCTTCCACTCTTGAGGTTTCTTTCTTTCCTTTGTAGGTCCAATTGATATTTTGAACTATTTAACTCAAAAAATGTCTCCTTAATCCCATTTTGATCCAATCTAATTTTTGATCCTTAAAAATAAAAAGGTTGTAAAAACATTTATTAGGGCACTAATTAATCCAAAATCAAACTATGATATAAAAAATAAATATAATATTTTGCTCATTATCATGGATTGGGCTGATGAGTTGGGAATGCAAGGAACTGCAGGAGCACAATATCCTGCAGATTGAACTGAATCGAATTTAGATGTTTTGCCGGGTCATGTATTTCTGCAGTTTTCTAGGGTTTTGGGTAGCCCCTCTCACTGCGTCTTAGGTGTACTCATGGGTTAGGGTTCTGTGAACTTGATCTCAGCTCCTTGCTCCTTTACCCATGGAAGTTAGCTTCTAAGCATAAAAATGTATGTGATTGTGTCTAAAAATGTCTGGAGAGGAGATTCTTAGCTTCAGTAGCTCTCTGATCCTTCTTATGTGTGGTCATGTCATTAGTGTGTTTTGGTTGGCATGGCATGCGAAGGAATGAGAAAAAGGAGACCAGAAAAATCTTGTCATGAGAATCACGTTGGGGGGATTTGGAGAGCAAGCTTATTTCTAATGGTTCAATGGTTGAGTAAAGCTGTAAAAAGGAAGAAACATGACCTTGGGAAAGGCTATAAGTGGTGCAAGAAAGGAATTTTAAGTGCGCACCAACAGCAATTGGTCACCCATTTGTTCTAAATTTCAATCAGAAGTCTCAACTAAACCTTAATCTACGCAAAGCATCAATTGTACATTGATTTGAACGTTTTTCGTACGGTACAAAGGAAAAGGATATTGGTGTTTTTGGTTTTGCAGTGCTGTTCATTGAACAGAGGAAATTCATCCAGCTACTACTAGCTCAGCCACCAGGGATCCAATGGATCGGATGACAGTTAATATTGATGAAGGTGACTTCCTTATGTGGATCAAAAGTGAATCAGCCAAGGGAGACCTGGAAGAGACCATCCATATACATGGTACCAGCCTATGTTAAGGATCTAAACAACAACGCCTATGTGCCCCATGTTGTCTCCTTTGGTCCTTACCACCATGAAAAGCCACATTTGCAGCAATTGGGGGCTCACAGGCGCAGAGCTCTTCTCCAATTTCTTAGACAATCCAAAAAAGTTTCTGATCGGGTTGTCAAAACCCTCAAATTAATACTGATTCCCTAATACAACAACTTGTAGCAATAGTGGTATCAGGTCGAATCCTACAAGAACTATGTTAACTTAACTCCTTAGTTATGACTAAAAATAAAATGGAGGAGTTTACAAAATAAATTGCTAAAACAAAAATTAAAAACCTAAAATTTAAAAGATAAATCAATAATGCAAAAATGCTAAAAATTAGAAAAGAAATTCAATATACTTAACATCCGATCTAAGAATTCACACATTCGATTGTTTCACTGATTATCGATTAAAAAATATTATTCTTACGATTCAAACATTTAATCTTAAATCTATTAGGATAGTCGTAATAAATCTTACGTTTTCCTAAATTAATTGACCAAACCCAGTATCAAATCAAAGTTTATCATTAATCGACTAGACACAATAGCGTTCCATATCGATATAATGATAACATTAAGTTCTGTGAAAATAGTTAAACTAAAATACAAATAATTAGGATAACCATACAATTATTGGTAAACGACCCATAAATATAAAAAATCTATTTGCTATTCATATTATTCATTATGATAATTACGGATCACTGAAATCTTGGATACAGTAGAAACAATTGATATTGAATTAAATTGTCAGATTAACCAATACCAATCATTTATAAAAATAAACTAAGAATTGACGAATATTTGAATTAAAAATACAAGAATTTAAATAAAATATATAATCTCATAGTGAATACAATTAATAAAATTCCCCTAAAATCAGAAGAAGAAAATTAGCCACTCATGATAGAAATAAAATTCTTGAACAAAGGAAAAATGTAAAGAAAACTAAAAGTAAGAAAATAAAAACTAAAACCTAAGAGAATGTGTAGCCGCCACAGCACTTGTGTTGAGATGAATAGTGCCGTGAGTCTCCCTTCTTGGAATATATATAGGCATGAGGTTCTTGAGGTAAATAAGAAGTTTTCTTTTGTTGTGACCTATATCTAGATTTAGATTTAGATTTAAAAAGATTTTTCTCCCTAAAAATAGAAAAATAATTAATTCCTTAAAAATAATTTACTTGAAGTAAAAATTTTTATTACAAGCAAATTTTTACTCTATATTTTCTTCCTTCATTTGTAGGTCCAATTGATATCTTGAACCATTTAGCTCCAAAAATATCTCTTTAAGTCCATTTTGATCCAATCTCCAATTTTTGATCTCTAAGAATAAAAAGTCATAAAAACATTTATTAGGGCAATAATCAATCCAAAATCAAACCTTAATATTAACAATAAAATAGACATTTTGTGCATTATCACTTTCCAGCGAACTTGTGCATGCTCTAATGTTAGTCGTGGAGGACTTGAAAGAATCCTATGATTCACTTGATGATCCAAGGGCAAGCAATACTGACAAATTCCAGACGTTAATGTTCCTTGATGGCTGCTTCATGCTAGAAATATTGCACAATGCCACTCAAAAGCAGGAAGATTATCCCTGTAGATGACCCTATCTTCAGCAGCAATGGCTGGCTCCATGTCATGCCATATATCAGAACTGACATGTTGATACTGGAAAACCAGTAGCCTATGCTTGCACTACAAAAACTGTCTGCAGTTGGAAATCCCGAGAAGCAGGTAACATTTCCTGTAGACCATCCAACTTTTGATACACAAGATAACATTTATTCAAAAGTCGCAGAGGTTGCACAAAACATACAAGGAATCTATACATTTGGCACCTTCGACTTTATCCAGAAAAAAGGATCCAACTCTAAGGAGCTAGTTTCATTTGGATCTGTAGATCTGTATTAGTAAATTCTTTGCCCAGATGATTTTGCTAATACTAAGGAGTACTCTTAACTAAAGAAATGACAAATTTATTAATTTATCACAAAATGGTACATCCTTTGCTTTTCCCAATCAACATTCATTCTACTTTTGGTTTCTTGACACGCCCTACAAACCATTTGAAGAATCCTTGCACATATTGGAGGCATACAGAAAATGCCTGCTGGCAAAACCAAAACCAGAAACCAGCAGCAAGCGAACTTTGAGGGCAGGAATTGAGATCATGAGCTCCATGATAAAGCTCTCTGAGGCTGGTATCAAATTTGAGTAAACCAATGTCACGTCCCAATCCTCGGATCGACCTCGCAACAGCCGCTGCGTTGTCTCGATATACGGGTAGAATCTTCCCATATACCAGGACTCCGCAAGACTACAAATCAATTCAGCAACTCATCAAATATACAACTCTATCAGAAATAGGAAAATCATATAACAATACACATGCAAACGACCCATCCGGTCCATCCGGTCCATCCCTGTACACACGAGCATGCGTCGACACACAAATGGGGTGGGGTTCCTATACATGCACGCATGCAAAATTGGCCATCCCAACCGTTTTAGAATTCTCAGCACAATTAAAGCATTTAAAACAAAAGAAGTCTCAAATCATAATCGCAGGATTTTACTAACACTCGCATGTAGAAACGAGCTAGCGTCAGTAAAATCCAAACAGAATGAGATGTACAGAAATTCACAACTCCAAAAGAAAGTATCGAAACTTAGAATTTCAATCCAAATGTTCCAAATGAGAGTTAAGAGAAAATAAACAAGTTTCGTACGAATTTCAATACAAACTATGTAAAGATTCCATTACTACTTGCTCCCATATATGAAACAAGTATTGATTTAATCCATACAAAAAGAATTATACAAGTCTTCCCTTCTATAGATTTCCAAATCAACTAAAATAACCCTACATCACTGTAATACCTACACAAAATAGCAAAAATCCTTCGCAAGCTTCAATCCCCGTGCAGACTCCGCACTAAGTGTCCTTTGTAAAATGTGAAAAAATGGGTGAATATCGGGGAATACTAAGTGAGTGGAGTGCAATGGTATGATTGTGTGATAAATGAGGGGTGAATATGAGAAAGTCAAAACGTATCTCGTAAACGATACTTTATATGTAAAAGCATTCTCAATAAATCAAGTAGTTCACAAAATATGCATCCACATCAATCATTCCTTTAGAAAATCACAAGGGTCCCATCGAAATCACTTCTGTTCTGAGTTTGGCCGAATCTAGACGGAAGTCCGCTAAGAGGTTTTCCATTTCAGTATTTCAAAATACTACCCCTTCTTTGGCGTTGGCTCGTACCTCACCGGGGTGCAATCTGGATGGTCCAATGTGACAGAAAAGAGACCGCGTATACCTCTCTCGTAATAAAACCCCACTCACGTCACCCTGTCGGATCGCTCCGTGGAGGGAATGACCATAGCCATTACACTCGTGCACCGTCATTTCACAATCATTCAAATTACAGTCAATGTGCCATGTTTCATCAAACAAATTACAAAATTCATACTACAAGCATTTACAAATCCAATATTAAATGCAAATGGTACAGATTCGTTAATAATTACTTAGGATGTATTCGTAATTCAAACTTTCATTCCAAACGTCCTACAATCACAAATGATTTCACATAAATCATGTAAAGATCATTCAAAATCATTTATAGAAGAATTTAAAACAGTTTTACTCATTTATAATACAACGGACCATCCACTCACCTCTAGAGAGGGTATCCACTCTCTACACCTTATCGATACTTAAGGGATTTCTTTTCAAGCTCTAATGGATCTTCCTAAATCAATAATAACAATTCTAAGATAGTACAAATCATAAATCTTAACACATTCTCTCATCTTAAACAGCCTACATTCGATCTATTATTGAAAGCACTTAGAAATTCCCTCACCTAGGTTTCTCCATTCATAGACCTAGTTTCCATCCTCCATCCATTCAGCTCAGAACCTGTAGCGTATCCAAATTAAAGCAAAGGTCAGCAATTAAACCTAGCTACTATGAACATTCAAAGTCCTAAAGTATTTACTCTGAACTATCACCCTTACCTACGCGGTGGATAATTGCAGATTCGACTTAGGGTTTTCAAAGGGTTACTGCTGTTGCCGGCTTGAGGCTTCTGCGAAGGTTGCAGAAGGGCTCTCGGCAGAGAGAGCAACACCCCACGCTAGTGAAGAAGAGGGAGACAGAGGGCTATCGCGCGAGAGGGGGAGAAGATAGCTATCGCGCGTGAGCGAGCAAGGGAGAGGTTGTTCGTGCGTGCGCGAGAGAGAGAGGGAAGCTATCGTGCGCGAGTGAGCAAGGAAGAGACTGTTCGTGCACACGCAAGAGAGAGAGGGAAGCTATCGCGTGCGAGCGAGCAAGGGAGAGGCTGTTCATGCGCGTGAGAGAGAGAGAGAGAGCAGAGCACGAAACAGAGAGAGAGAGAGAGAGTGATGGTGAGAGAAGGGGCAAAGGACGGTGGAGATGGTGGCGGGGGGCGACGAAAGAGAGAGAGGGAATCGGGAGAGAGAGGCGGAAAGTGGAAGAGATTAGGGATGAAAGCCCTAATCTAATTGGGGGGGAGATGCGGCGTTTTGGGGTAAAACGCGGCGTCTTTCCCTTGGTATTACAACCAAAGAAAACTTTCTTAAAGAAATAACCTTTGAAAAAATGAGGTTCTCCGGCTCCCCATGATACTTATTGTAATACAAAAAAAAAAAAAAAAAAAAACGGATTGGAGACGCAGCGTTTTGGGGCAAAACGTTGCGTCCCCAATTTGGGATTAGGGTTAAAACCTTAACTCCTTTTTCTCTCTCTCTTTCTCACTCTCCCGACTTTTCATCTTCCCGCGGCGCCTCTCTTCCCTCTGCCACTACTCCGCGCCTTCCTCCGCCATAGCCCACCACCATCATCGCCTTCTTCTTCTTCTTCTTCTTCTTCTTCTTTCCCTCTCGCTTTCTCTTTCACAGTCTCTCCCTCTCGCAATCTCTCTCCCTTCCGCCTCGCCATCCTCCGTCGCGAGCCACGATCGATCGCACTGCACGCCACCGTGCACAATCGCAGCTGCTCTTTCCTCCCGCGAGCCTTCACGAGCGCAACCCAACGCCCTTGCACGCAATCGAGCCACAGTGCACCTCAGTCCGCGAGCGAGCAGGACCCATTCCATGAGCGAGCACGGGCCAGGCGAGCGAGCAGGACCCAGTCCGCGAGCGAGCATGAGCCAGGCCGCGCACGAGCCAGTGCACGAGCACGTATGGGCACTCAGCAGCGCATGAGCGCGCACCAACGCAGCGCATGAGCACACGGGCACACACCAACGCACGGGCGAGCACCAGTCGGCAAGCCACTATGGCCCGCAAGCCACTACAGCCCGCAGGCCCATCAGTCGCAGGCCCATCACCCGCAGACTCGCCAGCCCGCAGGCCCGCTAGCCTGCAGGCCCATCAGCTGCAGGCCCGCCAGCCCGCAAGCCCACCAGTCCGTAGGCCTGCCGGCCCGCTAGCCCACTGGCCTGCAGACCAGCGAGCCTGCTAGCCGAAGCCTACTGGCCCGCTGACCTGCGAACCTACGAGCCCGCGATGGCCCGTGACAGCCCACGAACCTGCACGCAGATAACTAATTTAGAGTTTTGATTCTGATCTAAGTGATTAGATCTAACAAATAAATCTTGTTTTGATAGGAAATACTATAGACTTTGGAGTGACCGAAGAGACATTCGGACGAAACTTTGCGTTTCGAGAAAACCCTAGGTGAGGAGATTTCGGCTCTAATTGATAAATTGAATGAATATAAAATTGAATCTAAGATGAAAGGTTCTGTATATATTTAGAGTGTAAGTAGAATGCAAATAGAATACAATTTCTGAAATGATTATATGTGATTTTGAAGGTTAAGTATAGAATGTTATAGAAATTAGATGGTCTGATACAAAAAAAGTATGTTATAGAATTATAAAATCATGTCGAGTTAATTCGAATGGTTTCCCTTAGAGTTAAACTTTGAAATATGCATGAAAGTATCTGGATTGTAGGGTTGGAATGAAATGAGTCATAAAGTAGGGGATATTGTATATTTCATGTCTTTCTTAGGTTGTTTTGAGTAGTTAATTGGCAATCGTATGTATGAAGAAAGGTAGCTTAAAAATGGTGATCAGAGCTTAGGGATGGTTGAAATCGTTTTCAATATAAGTTATTTTGCATATAGACAATCTAAATACGATCTCAGTATTATGAAAATGGATAAACCCTAAAGATGATTGAGAAATTGATATTAAATTTTGATGATCTAATTAGGTTGATCTTTTTTTTTGAAGACTCGAGCAGTCAGATCTGATTCGTTTTGAAAATAGGGAGTGATCACCCTCCCTGAACAGTGAGTGAGATTTTAACATTCGCTATTGATTGAAAATCATATTTCAAAAATATTTTTTAAATGATATGTTTCTACAAATGTATGATTATTAAAACTTTCGAATATTTTATGAAATGTTTTGTGACCTTTGGAGTGTCTTAATTTCTGATTTTATTGATATGCATCTATGAGTTTTGATAACTGAATATTGTGCCACATTTTTGACATATTAACATGTTTTAATGCTTCCACTGTATTGGCACATGGTTTTAAATGGATTTACTTATATATTTGGGCTGTATGCCCGGCCGACATTATGATATGACTCATGAGGCTATATGCCCAGCCGACATGGTGATGGGATGCATGGGGTTACGTGTCCGGCTGATATGATATTGTGATATGCTTCCTATAACATCCGTAGCTACGAAGGACATCTGGTAGAGACACCCCTTGTGTCCAGATACGTTTCGGCTGGAGGTATCCGCCAGATCGTCATGTGTATGGGTGTCCCAGGTTGACCCTTATCGGAGAGGACGTTGAGAACGACTCCGTCTAGCACCAGGCGGGGGCACCATACACGGCCGACTAGTTATATGTACATTATTATTATTATTTACAGACTAGTTGGAGTAGCTTGTGGCTAACATTGGCGCAGAGAGTTATTATTTAATACTTACATTTGAAAAAAAAAAACCCAATGTGCCGTCCTTGGTCGAGGTAGACCATTGTCGGGGTTGTTTGATTGGCCGGCTCTTTATGAATTGATTTTCACATTGGATGCATATGTTAATTTCAAATGTGTGCGATATCTGATTTGTTGAAACAACACGTTATTTTTACCACACTTGATATTGTGTTTCATGCTTTAACACTCCAAGTTCACCCTCATTATTGATAGTATGATGTCAATCCCCTCACTTACTGAGTATCCTCCCATAGATACTCACCCCTCGTTTTCTTTTCCATAGAATTAGTGTTGGACCGAGGAGATATTGTTGGGTTTGTATAATTGTGACGCGAATGTGATATCACTGGGCTTGGGTATGGATATTTTCATCTCTTCTGCTACGATCATTAGTGATATCGTTATGTATTGGAGATTTTAGTTTGACCAATGTATTTATCTAATTTTTTATGGGATGACTGTATAAATTATGGATATTTATTCGTGAAACTCTCGTATTGATTTATTTTATTGTATTGAGATATTTGTGAATATTTAAAAATAACTTGGGAATTTATTTTATATATGCGTAGAATTTAGTTCCGCTCAGTGTGGCGGCTGCTCATATTTTTGTTGGACATGACAGTAGAGGTTTGTGGTTGGGACTGTTAGACATTTATATAGCCTTGCGTTACTCTGGATGTTTAGCAGTGGGATTGTTTGAACTTGGAGAGGTCGGGATGACCATTTGTTTATTTTACAGGATGAATGTTGATATACATGTCAAATTGTACTTGGAAGACTTCCGAAATATGAGGATATTTTGTTCGATTTTTTATAAAAATACAACTGGCATCTAGGGTAACGGGCGGCTGCTCACGACCCCGGTTTGGGGCATGACACTTGTCAATGAGATGACAGACTCAGACTTGTTGAAACAAATAGCTTGGAAGCGACTACATGTTGAGATAGCCCATAAACGTGGGACAGGTGGTGAAGTGGCTGCATTTGTTCTTTTCATGAGTAATATTTTAGAGAGTGAGAAGGATGTTAGCCTCCTGCAAGAAAGCAGGACAATACTACATGCCATGATAGGAGGTAATAAAGCAGTTGTCAGGCTATTCCAGTCAATCTCCGAGGATTTGACTGTTGATGCTGACAACAGCATATTCGAAGTGCTAGTAGACATCGGCAAATACTGAGACCAGAAGTGGAAAGTAAAGTTGAATGCATGGCGTGCAAATCTCATGCAAACCTAATTTACAAGCCCCTGGTCAAGTATATCATTTGCTGAAGCAATTTTCCTCTTTGCATTCACTACTCTTCAGACCATTTATACCATTTATACCTTTTACAAGGAATGATTCTCCACCTCAACACCTACCGAAAAAGCTCTAAGTCTACTGTCATCTTCTGGTTCTGTGTGTTTCATTTTCTTTCTTTCCTTTAGTTTCTGGGTTTTGTTTTGCTTGTTTTGATATTGGTGTCTGTTTTGAGCTGTTTTCAATCGGCTGTGATTTGTATCATCGATTGTTGTGGCCATGGTTGATTGACTAGCGTTGATGATATTTCATACAATATTGGGGCCAATTAGAGACAGTCACGCAATAGATGATACCAAGTATGGCCTCGGATTACAAACTAGTGTTTTTCAATAAATTGTTGCATTTTATTCTCCATGTCCCTTGGATGGAGTCCTAAATTTAACAAAAAGAATAGCAACAGAAGAACAAATCTGACTGGCCTAGAAATCTAGAGAACCATTGAAAAATGAACAGAATTATTCTGTCAGCCAAATGCCTTTGTTCTCCTGTTCCATAGGGCTGGCTGCCAATAGGACTACACGTAGAAAATAAGAACGCCAGTCTTGGCGCCAAGTGATAAGTTGACATTGAAGGTGAAGCTGCTGTTTTCCCTATGCCCAAATCAATCCCCCTCCCCAAGAAAAATGACAAAAAAAAAAAAAAAAAAGAAAGAAAGAGAAGGCAGTAGAAAATGATTAGTAGGTTTACCCAATATAAAAGTACACTAAAAAATGATGATGGGAAAATCAAGAAAATAATTGACAAGAGCAAATCAATTTGCAGAAAGAAAGCACGGGAGATGGTAGAGATGATACATGGAGATTAAAGAGAATTTGCAGTAAGGAGGTCCTAAGAATCATCACGAGTTGGTGGAAGCAGAAAATTCTACTTGGAAGAATTTTTACCAAGAGGCTGGATTTCATTATGATTCAAGAAAGCAAAATGAGAGGAACAAAATTTTGTCTTTATGGGGTGCCATAAAAAGAAGGAAAAGGAGATTTTTTAAGAAGGAGATTTTCTATATGGAATCCA
This sequence comes from Dillenia suffruticosa, assembly GCA_033439265.1. Taxonomy (NCBI): domain Eukaryota; kingdom Viridiplantae; phylum Streptophyta; class Magnoliopsida; order Dilleniales; family Dilleniaceae; genus Dillenia; species Dillenia suffruticosa. The sequence continues at coordinate 608,717 of JAVTVX010000031.1, forward strand.
GAAATTTTCAAGAAGGAAAAGGAGATGTTTTTTCTTGGATTTTCTGTGGTGTATGGGGTGTAACTTGGTGAATGTCTATGGACCTAGTAATCAAGAGGGAAAGAGAATACTATGGGAGGAGTTGTGTTCTGTAGGGGTAATTTTAACGCGGTTCACACTGAGGAAAGAAAGGGTTGCAGATGTAAGGACAGAGAAACCGAAGATTTTACAAGTTTTGTGTTGCCTTTGAATGGGTTTGTTCTAAAATGAGTAGCTTGGATGGATTCCTGCTGAATCGCTAATGGATGGATTATTAGGGGCACCAAACTCAATTAGGCTTAAAAGGTCTGCATCGGATCATTCTCCAATTATGTTGGTGGGCTGTGTGGATTGGCCGGGCCTAAAACCTTTTAGGTTTTTGGATTGCTGGTGGGGTAAAGGATTCAAGAAAGTTGAAAAATGGTGGAAAAACTCTTTATTAATGGGGGGCATGGTTTCAAGCTGGAGGAGGAATTGAAGGAGTTTGGAAATATTTCTAATGAAATAGAAACAAGGAGAGAGGACGGGATGTGTTAAACAAGAAAGCAGAAATTCAGTGCTTAATAGTTCTATTATGAGATAGCGAAGATATGTGAAGTGCAAATTAAATGATGGAAAATCTTGAGAAAGGAGAGAATTTAAGAAGATGGAAAGTGAGTTGGAAGCCAGATTAGAGGAGGGTTTTAATGAAGTGGAAATCAAGGAAGGTGTGTAGGATAGTGGTAGCTGAAAAGCACCTTGGCCCGAAAATGGAAGAAAAATTTAAAAAACATGAGCATAAATAAGTAATGGGCACAAGAATTTACATGGTTCTATCATATGAGCTACATTTACAAGTGGATTAAGAAAGAAATTATAGTATGAAAGAAATAAATAAAATTGAGTATACAACCAAAACTCTCAAAAACTTCAAATACTCCTTTTACGGTCAAAATTAGTATTACCAGACGTTAATCCGTAAAATTTAAAACTATGATTCAATCAGTTCAATTGTAAGTCAATATCATCAAACTATTGGTTTTTTAATAATAATAAAAAAATATATAATTAATTTTTAATATATATTTTTTATTTTAAAGAACCCCATTTTGATAACCCAGAAAAACAATTAAAAAACCCTATGGGTACTCACACTCTACGAGATTTCGCTGTCAAAGTAAATGGGCCAAGGTAAATGGCATAACAATTAAAGAACAGAGGGGAGGGAGAGACGAATTGGAGGCAACTCATTCTCGATGTACCATTGTCGGAAGTCGTTGTCATCGTCCCAGTGGCAGCGGACACCGACTGGAATCTCCTTCCCGGCCCCAAGGAATTGAGTCGACATCATTCATTGTTGTTTATTCAAGTTGTGGATCATTGTCATCGTCTCGGAATCCATCATTAGCGACGGCCACTAGTCATCTACAGTGGTCGATTTTTACGAGCGCCTCGAAATCCATCATCTTGGATCATTGTCATCATCCATTCAAAAGCACCTTGCCAAGATTGATTGAGAAAAATGGAAGGAAAATTTCAAAAACAAGTGCATAAATAAGTAATGGACACAAGAATTAACGTCGTTTCATCTTAAGACCTACATTTATGAGCGGATTAAGAGAGAAATTTTATTTTAAAATTTGGTTATCAAAGAATAAGGAAAAGCCCAACACAAATGGATTTATTTCCTGTTATGTGTAGAAGCAACTTTTTTTTTTAGTGACCTTTAGTGGGGAAAACTTGGCAAGGGTTGGTAACATATGGAAAAATACAAACTCCCTTCTTAGGTTCAAATTCTATTATGGAGATTGAATGTAGAGGCACTTCCAACAATTGACAATTTGAGGAAGAAGGGTGTTGTTATTACAAATCAGGTCTGTCATCTCTGTTTTAAAGAAAATGAATTCATTGATCACCTTTCCATGTTTCGTTGAAAATGCTGGATCGTCTCATCTTGGAAGGGTCTAATGATTGGGAAAGCTTGGAGCTATATATGGATATATATATATATATATATATAGTGTAATTTGGTCAATATGGGGGAGAAATGAGAGAAAATTAATAAACTCTTTAAGGAAAGATAAAGAGTCACCAAAGTAGATAGTTAGGAGTTAATGCCCATAGGAAAGTGGTGTACTCGGAGAGTGCTAGCTTCTAAAGCCACCTTTCTCAACTAGTCCCTTAAGCAAGCTTTTGACCATTTAATCTCTCTCTCTTAATTCAACTTCTTCTTTGTTCTCAATGTGATATCGCAACTCATCTACTTTTGTTGATCAAAAAAAAAAAAAAAAAAAAAAGAGTTGCAGAAAGAAAGTTGAAACATCCCACCCCACCAAATCATTAGCACAGTATGAAATAGGGCAGTAAACATCCATCTTTGACATTGCTCCCTATTTATGCTATGGACGGAGAGACAAAGGAAAAAAAAAAGAAGTCGTTCTTGGATATCGTATGAAAGAATTAACAGGGTCTATTGGAAATAGGAGAAAATTAATAAACACTTTTAGAAAATATAAATGGTCACTATAGTAGATAGTTAGAAGTTAATGCCCATAGGAAAGTGGTGTGCTCTTTATAGTATTATGGGCAGTGAATGCTAGCCTCTAAAGCCACCATTTTGAATCTAGTCCCTTAAGCAACGTTTTTGACCATTTAATCTCTTTCTCTCTCTGTCTCTCATTCAAATCAACTAAGTCAGCTTCTCCTCGTTCTCCACATGGTATCACAACTCATAAGCAATTCACTGAATATTTTCCAAATTTATTCTTAAGTTCTTTAAGAGAGTGCTGAACAATGCTCTCTCTCTCTCTCTCAAGTTAGCTTCTCCTCTGTTCTCAATGTGGTATCACAACTCATCTACTTTTGTGCTACCATAACACACATTAATATAAAATTCCTTTTTTTGTTTATAAAAAATAGTTGCAGATAGTGAAAAATCGAGAAGGTGTCTCGGAGGGTTTTGTGGAACCACTATAAAAGTTTTGAGTGCTTTGTCTTTTATTCATCTTTCTTTTCTATTTTCCTTTTGTACTCTATTTTTCTTCCATTCTTCTATGTCCAATTTCGGTTTCTTTTATTACCAGCTATATAATCTTTTAAACACCGGAAAAAGTGTCATATATCCTATTCACCTCCTCTAGGTTATATTTCATCTCTCTCTCTCTCTTTAGTTCAAATCAATTAAGTCAACTTCTCCTCTGTTCTCAACATAGTATCACAGCTCCTAAGCAATTCACTGAACATTTCCCAAGTTTATTCGTAAGTTCTTCAAAAGGGCTGAACAGTGCTCTCTATCTCTCTCAAGTCAGCTTGTCCACTGTTCTCAATGTGGTATCATGACTCATCTACTTTTGTGCTATCTTAATACACATTAATATAAAATTCCTTTTTTGCTTATAAAAAAAAAAAGAGTTGTAGAAAGAAAATTGAAACATCCCACCTCACCAAATCATTAGCAAAGTATGAAATAGGGCACTAAACAATCTTTGACATTGCTCTTTATTGATGCTAAGGAAGGGGAGACAGGAAAACAAAGATGTTCTTCTTGGATATTGTAAGAAAGAATTACTGATGTCTATTGGAAATATGAGAAAAATAATAAACTATTTTAGGAAATATAAAGAGTCACCATACTAGATACTTGGAAGTTAATGCCCATAGGAAAGTGGTGTACTCTTTGTAGTAATATGTGCTGTGAGTACTAGCCTCTGAAGCCACCTTCTTGAATCTGGTCCCTTAAGCAACATTTTTGACCATTTAATCTCTCTCTCTCTCTCTCTCTCTCATTCAAATCAATTAAGTCAACTTCTCCTCTGTTCTCAATATGGTATCACAACTCATAAGCAATTCACTGAACATTTCCCAAGTTTATTCTTAAGTTCTTCAAGAGTTGTAAGACAACTAGGGGGTGATAGTTGTTTTTGCTAATTTCTGGGAATTTTCAATAATTTAAAAGTTTTTATTGGAAAGTAATGAATAATGGTGTTTGATGGTTTGAGCAAAAGGAAACAAAGAATACAAAAGGTTTTATAGTAGTTCCATCAACTTGATATATGTCCACTCCGACGATTTTTACTATTAACTTTAGCTTACAAATTTGATTACAGGTTTGGACCTTTATAGTATTATTCTCAATACTTTTAAACTCTTTCTCTTTAAATCTAAGACCGTGACATGTCTACTGGTCTTTGCAATTTCTAGTATAAGGAAGAGTAAGAAATTTAGAATTTGAGGCTTTACTCCTCAGATGTAAGAAATGTCGCTTTGAATTGAAGTTACACTCAAGAGTATGAAAATGGATTAAATAACAGAGTATGAATAAAGGGAAAACAAAGCAGGCAGTTCCATTAATTAACAATTATGTATATCGTCATAGAAGTATTAACCACCCACTCTCTATTTCTCTTGTATTTATTGATGAGCAAAAGAGACTGTTGTGCAGTGGTTGAGCTCGAACGTTGATCATTAATGTCCTTCATTAAATGTTTTCCATCTGTTCCTCATTCTGCTGTTCCTCATCTTCCATTGAAGATTTATTTTACTACCAGCTCCTTTTCTCTAGCCAATTAGGTGAATAGCTTTTGCTGCATTTAAATGTTAGCCTTTCATTGAGAGAGATAAACTAATAAGGTTAGGCAAGGTTACTGTTGTGTTCAAACCACTTTGATTTCTGAGTTCTGAATATATTTCTCTTAGGTCGACAAAGCTAAAGGAGACATCAAACCAAATTAAAATTTTTCTTCTATAAATTAAAAGCCATATCAACATATTTGTGAAGCAAGTTGACTTGTTAAATTATGTCAAGCACTTAGTTTAAGGTGTCGACAAATTTGTGATCTTATGTCAACCAATTCTATGGGAGTATTTGAGTTGAATAGTGATATCTTGACCCTTTAAAATAACTTTTTAAAAAGGGTTGTTGACATACTAAAATCTTTGGGATGATACAATCCTGTTTTAGAGACAATTGGTAGACCTATTATTTTTAAATTGGTCGATAAACTATGTTGGGTCAACACAATTTTGGGATAGGTTGCCATAGAGAGTATAACTTCTAGAAGGATATGTCGACAACTTATCGAACATATCGACCAACTAAGTATTTTTGCTAGAATACCTGTCGACATGTGTAATAATGAATCAACCTGAGGTTTCAATTGGTGGACCTGTGAACTACAATAAATCACCATAAGGCATATAAAAGATAGTTAGGTAGACATTTAGAATAATCAGGTTGACATGAGAAGTAGGTCAATCAATTTGTATGTCATGTTGATAGGTTTTTACTTATGTCAACAAAGAGTAGTTCAGAATGATTTAGGCTTGTTTTATGCCGACATAATGTCGTGCACGTCGATATAATGTTACTTAGAAAAATTTTGATATATTTTAATCAAGTCGATAGGGAACTTGGAGCTGGTTGACATGTTTTCTGGCTTGATTAAGGTTTTGGTCAATTGGTCGACACTTAAAAATTGATTAATATAGACTAGTTTAAGTATACTCAGGTCGACATAAGCATATAGCGGGTCGACATGTTTTTATCAGGGTATTAGATTTAGGCATTTAGGTAGGCAAGGGATTTGGTAGGTCGTCATGTTTTGCTCAATTGGTCAACATGGGACTTAAAATAGGTTGACAAGGATGGATTCATGTACGATCAGGTGGACATGGAGTTACAACATGTCGACATCTTTGCAGGATTGTGCTTTTTCAAATTCTGTTTTTTCCATTCTCTTTTCACTTTCTTATTTCAAATTGTTTTATAATCGTCAAAACTTAATATATTCAACAATCTCCCCATTTTTTATGATTACAAAACTCTTACAAACTCCTATTTGATTTTTCAGAGTTGTCTCAGACCTTTTAATCTAGGTTTTTCTCCCCTTTTTGTCATCAACACAGAATGAATGACTTTAAAACTAAATTGGCAAAAAAATAGCTCAAATTTGAGGTTATTAACCTAAAATTGGGTGATAACCAAGAGTAACAGTATGCAAAATAAAACATTCCCCTATGAAAATTCAAAGGCAACAGTGGTCACCGCCAGATAATCAGAATCCATTCTTGAATTTGCTCCTCACTACTGGAGAACCCGACAATCAGAACACATAATGCTTTACTCCCCCTCAAAATAATGCCTAGATTTTCTTTTTACTCCCCCTTAACTGATGGCCTAACTCAAGATAAGCAATAAGTCAAGAAAGCCAGAATCCAAGAGAGAACATAATTGATCTTTGATAGAGCTCAACCAATAATTTCTCATACAGAGACTTGCCTTAATCAAACAGTTAACGAGAGATTTAATCAAACAATACTTTCTCAAAAAAGCAGTGCATGAATTAGCTTTAACCGATATTAATTGGCAACAACTAATTATGCAGGTTGAAGTGAAGCTAACTAATTGTATGGTGAACAGAGATAGGAAGGAATGTGATAATGATATGATGCAGTGAACTAGTGTAGTGATAGCAAGGTTAATTGACAACCAGTATAGTGTTAAAGTGTAGTTAACCAAAGTGCACTATACAGAATATGAAGCCATCATGATTCTGGGCAATGCAAATTCAGCTCAAGGAATGAAAATCAAATTGACACAAGTTAATGTTCACAGGTGTAGATTTGTAATCAATACTACTAGAAAACACACTTTTAGTGATGAAAATTTCCATCGCTGAAAGTGAAAAATCCGTTGCTGAAAACTACTCTACTAAATTTTACCGACGGAGATTGCTATCCGTCGCTGGTATCAGTGATGGAAAAAATCTATCACTAAAAATATCCATCGTTAATCCGTCGTTGATAGAAAAAAATATGTAAAAATATTAACGATGGATTAGTGACATAATTTTTCCGTTACTAAAAAATCCGTTGCTAATAATTATTTTCTATCGCTAATTCAGGAGACCTCATGCGCTCGCACGCATGTCCACGTGCCCGCCCGAGTCGTTATGCACCTGCATGGGCTCTCCCACGCGCCCCAGCTCCTCTAAACCTGCCCTCACGTGCCCCCCGCCCATACACACGCAGCATCCAACCCACCCAATGCGTGCCCCAGCTCCTTTGAACCAGCCCACACGCGCCCGCCCACCTGCACCCACCTGTACCCACGCAGCAGCCCGCCCGCCCGCTTGCTTACCTGCTTCTTAATATGTGAAAAATGCTTCCACAGCTGTTCGAACCCTGGCACAGTTAAAATGTTAAGAGCAACATAACCACGGACCACATTGTGATATGTTACTCAATTCTTTTTTTTTCTTTATTTTTTACCTTTATCTCATATTTTTTAATAATAATAAAATAAAATAAAATGATAATTTATTATAAAATAATAAAATAATAAAATTTTAGGTTAAAAAATATAAAAATAAAAAATAAAATAATATTATTCTTCTACAAAATAAAATAAAAATAAAAAAATTATTGAATAAAAAATATAAAAATATAAAAGAATAAATAAAATAAATAAAATAAAAAAAAGAAAAAAATCCGTCGCTAAAGTTTTCGTCGGTAATCTGTTGGAAAAATTCCGTCGCTAATCCATCGGTGATAGCTATACAATTTTTTTTTTACCCTTCATCACTACAGCAACGGATTAGCGATAGAATTGTTCCAACACTAAAAAATCCATCGCTGATAGATTTACAGATTTTTTTTTCTTTTTTTTATTTATTCTAAACCACTATGCGACGGATTATCGACGGAAATATTTCTGTCGCTAATTTCCATTGGTAATCTTTCGGTATTCTTTCCGACGTTAATCCGTCGCTATTACTGATGGATTTTTTTCCATCAGTAATTTTTCGTTACTGATAGCGTATTTTCTTGTAGTGCAAGATTCAAATAGATAAAGTACCAGATCATAAAGTATTATAAAGTACTCAATCACACAACATAAGATACTAGATTCTTACACAGCATAAGATACTAGACTCACATAGCATAAAGTACTAAATCACACAACAACCTGAGTATTTAAACCAATTATAGAGACTTTAGTAAAATAGTTTTAGAGTTCAAATCATGAGAGGACCAAGTTGAACAGAGAGATAAATCAATAGGACTGGGAGGGCTTAGGATCACGTAAGGTCTTTCCTTTTCTAGAGGATTCAATCTTCTTCTCTAGCCTTGTAGTTCCATGCTGATCATGAAATTGTACTAAATTTGCTTAGTTTATTTTTCATTCCAAAGCTTTATGCTTTGCTCAATGCTTCCCAACTTCTCCCAAATCATTTCGATAGTAATGGGATGAGCACTGGATGAGTGTTTTGCATATACATTCATGTCTTCCCCTCTCTCCACACCTGCTGCTTCTTGGTTTTCCTCTGCCAATTCTTCTAATAGTCCTTTTTCCTTTGCCATCATCTTTTTTAACCCATTCTCCCTCATTATTGTACACCTATTTTGCTTTAAGCATAGATGATGCATTAATCCCAATCTTTTCATTTAGCACAGTTCTAGAGTTAAAATCCAAAGCCACTCGATAGAATGAAAGAATATTAGAGATCATGTTAACATAAGGAAGGAAGCATTCTTTGATATATGTGTAGCTCTGATGAAGTAAAAGATAGTAAAATGCAGTCTAGGGTTTTTCTCTCATGATAAATGCCATTAACCAGAAATCTTCCCTAGAAATAATTTATAGTTCCCACCATTGGGTCTAATCACATGTACAACAATGGTGCAAAGGGGTTGCAATATTTCTTTAATTTTCTTATTTTTCTTTATTATGTCTAGTTAGATTTCTTGTTCCTAGAACTCAATGAATTCTGTTATTTGATTAATACCAAGACTTGATTTATTTCTTTTCTATAAATCTTTATTGGCATGATTATTGTTTGATAAAATATTTTTGTTGAATTTAATGCTTCAATCATTTTAAAGCCCTACGTTTTGATGGTTTGAGAACGAATGCATGCATGACCAATATAATTGTAGGAGATTAGTCTAATATAATAAAATCCATATAGGGTATGAGATTGACGGATGATTAATGCTATGTATGGACTTTTTAGGAGAAACTCTAAATTATAGATAGATTATCGGCTGCAAAGTGTGTTCAGCTTGTTTAGGGGGTGAGGGCCACGATTCAGTATTGGACGAGCCTTCAGTTATCCTATGTTGGACGGTTACAGTTGGTGAGTTCTATACTCTTTTCGATTAAGACTTATTGGTTTTTGATATTTCTCCTTCCAAAGGTGGTTTGCAAGGAGCTCGAGCAGGTCATGTCTTGGTTTTTATGGTCCGATCCTTCTTTAGATCTCTACAAGCCAAAGGAGGGGGGTTAGGGCTGAAAAGATTAACGGATTGGAACAGGGTAGTCCGACTCAAGCATATTTGGCATATTCTTTCGGTTCCCGACGATAATGTATAGAGTAGATGGGTGAGAACTTATCTTCTTCGAGGTCGTAACTTTTGGTATGTTTAGGTTTTGGACCGGTATTCTTGGATTTAGAGGAAACTCCTTACTCTTTGCCATTTAGTTTGAGAGCTTGTTGCTTGGAGAATGGGTGATGATAGCCACATTTCCTTCTAGTATGATACTTGGTTATCCACAGGGCCTTTGATAGAGGTCCTAGGGAGACAGGCTATGGAGAGATTAGGTTTTACTGATACATGTATGGTACACGACGTCTTTTCTAGTATCCATTGGTCAGAGTATGTTCAGCGACAGCAGATCTCGAGATCGATGTGCGGCTTCTTTGATTGTATTCGAGAGTATATCAAGGAGTTTGACATTCCTTCCATCGGTTATGATAGGATTATGTGGACGCTATTGCCTAATGGGGAGTTATCCTTCATGTCAGCATGAAGGCACCTTAGATGTTTGTATGGTCACGTCTCCTAGACTGACTTAGTTTGGTTTCCATGGGCGATTCCTCAGTTTACGTTTATTTTGTGGCTTGTTTTTATGGAGCGGCTTTAGACAGTGACCTTCTATTCAGACTCATACTTGCGACCTCCTCAACTTGTCATCTTTGCTCATGTCGGAGGGAGACTCTTAATCACTTATTTTTTCGTTGTCCTTTCTCCAGAGAGGTATGGTGTTTAACGATGGCTCAGCATGTTTCGGTGACTTTCCCTATCTCTTGGTCAGGTAGTCGTAGGATCCTACATTCCCCAACGAGGCACCTCCTTCGGTCGATCAGGGTTTTCATGCTCTCTCAACGCATGTGTTTATTATATCTGGATGGAAAGAAATAAGAGAAGGATCAACGATCGTTAGTTACTGCCTCGTATCATTGCAGCTTTTGTTTGTGCAGTTTTCCCTATAGCTGATACTAGGTCTTAGTTCAATTGTTTGCTCAGCCTTGAGGGCGTGTTGATTATCTGGGTATCTCAGGGCATCTCCTGATACCCGTATATTCTTTGTTATTGTTAGAAATATAGTTAGGCTAGTTGCAAAAGAATATTCACAAGAGGAAGGAATTGACTATAATGAGACTTTTGAACCGATTGTTAGGTTAGAAGCAATTAGACCATTTTTGGCTTTTGCAAGCTTTAAAAATTTTAAATTATATCATATGGACGTTAAAAGTGTATTTTTAAATAACTATATAAATAAAGAAGTATATGTTAGTCAACTCTTAGATTTGAAGAACCTAATAAAGAAAATTATGTTTATAAATTGGAAAATGTATTTTATGGTTTAAAACAAATGCCTAGGGTATGGTATGAAAGATTAAATGAATATCTTGTAAAAAATAATTTTAAAAAGAGAAATGTAGACACCACTTTATTTATCAAGCATGTTAGTAATGATATTCTTATTGTGCAATATAAGTTGATGATATTATGTTTGGTTCTATTAATGGATATTTGTGTGACAATTTTAGTAGATTTATAAAAAGTGAATTTGAAATGTCCATGATAGGTGAATTGAATTTCTTTTTAGGTTTACAAATTAAACAAACACCCAAGGGAATCTTTATAAATCAAGAAAAATATGCAAAAAAGTTAATTAAGAAATTTGATATGAAAAATTCAAAACATGTAAGTACTCCTATATCTATTTCTATTAAGTTAGATCTAAATGAAAAATGGAAGGATATAAATAAAAATTTTATAGAAGTGTGATAGGATCCTTACCATATTTGACCATTTCACGTCCTGATATCTTATACAGTGTGTGTTTATGTACTAGTTTCAAAGTAAATCTAAAGAATCTCACCTTAGAGTCACAAAAATAATTTTAAAGTATGTTGTAGGAACTAATAATTTAGAAATTTGGAATCCAAAAATTTCAAATTTTGAATTAATTGAATATTCGGATAACAACTATGGTAGAAATAAAATTGATCGAAATAGTGCATCGGGTACTTGTCATTTTTAAGAGATAGAATTATAAGTTGGGTGTCAAAAAAGTAAAATTCAGTTGCTTTATCTACAGTTTCATCGGAATATGTTTCAATAGAAAATTGTTATATTCAAATTTTGTAATTAAAACAATAATTTAGATATTATGGGTTAGATTATAAAAATATTGTGATAAAATGTGACAATATGATGCTATTTCCCTCACAAAAATCTCATAAATTATTCAAGATCCAAATATATAGAAGTTAGACACAATTTTATTAGACATCATGCTATAAATGGAGATGTGATTTTGGATTATGTTGAAACAAAAAATTAGTTTGTAGACAATTTTACAAAACCATTAGATAAACAAAGGTTTGAAAATATTAAATATGAAATTGGAATATGTTTTTCATTTCAGGGGAAGAAGTTTGTATAGAAGTTAGCGGGTTCACTCTATATAACATAACTCAAAGAAACCCTAGAGCCTCTAGCCACCTCTCATATCTCTGCTTTTCGCAAACCCTAACACAAGAAACACTAAAATTTTCTTTTGATGCAATGGCTCCTGGCAAATCAATAAGAATTTGAACAAAATCTCCAAAAATCTAACTATTTCACTTGTCAATCTCTCAAATTTGGAATCTTCCAAATTAGAAACTTCAAATTTTCATTCTGCTAATGAAGAAATCTCCCGATTTCCTCAACAAAATTCACAATCTTTTCATCCAGTATATGATTCCCCACAACAAGAATTCGAATCTCAATTTTCACGATATCAATTTCGACCTTCATAACCTGAACCCCAACCTTCTCAACCCAAAATTTCAAGAGAACCGGACCCTTAAAAATCCAAAATCAAAATCCCATACATCTATCCAGACTAATAATGTTCGAAATCAATCCTTGCAGACTTATAGATTTTGAGTATTTCGAAGAGAGGGGTTTGGAGATGAGAAGGCTTCTTGAAAGGATTGGAGGGGTTAGTCTGTGCAATGCAAATAGAAGTTGCATTCAAAGAGTTGTTTTGGACTTTTATAAGAATTTAGATGCAGAAAATTCTGAGAAATTGGTGTCAAGGATAAGAGTTTTTGGAAAGGAAAGTTTAATGGTATTGGTGGAATTGATTGTGCTTTTGAAGAAGAAGAAAACATAGTAATATAGAGAACTGCTTTCGAATAGGGTAAGTCTCAAAAAAGAAGAGAGATCACTATTGAGAAAAATGAGACTTCTAGTTCCAAAGATGATCTTGAATGAAAAGAAAGAATCGAAAAGAAAATTAATGAGTGTTTAAAAAGGCAAAAATAAACACAAGAAAAAATCCTAGAAATTCTAAAGTTACTTTTAAACAGTATAGAATAGAGTATGTAGTTTGCTATAGTTTTTCATATCTTCGATGTCAATTTCTATGACATCTTCTTGTACTGGTGTCCAAATCAATAAAGTTTCTCCAATGTTTCATTTTTATATTCTCTGTTTATCTATGTGCTTTAATATTTGTTTTGTTTTCTTTCAATGAAACAAAAAGGGAGAGAATAGAAAAAATAAAAATAAGCATACAATAAAGGTTAAGGGGGAGCGTGAATGTGCTTTCTTGATATTTTTAAGCAAAATGTGCATACCTGATATTTTTAAACATTTATTTTTATAGTTTTATTGTCATAAAAAAAGGGGGACAATGTTAAGGAAATTGTTGTCCCCTTTGAGTTTTGTTGAGAATAAAATCTTTCATATTGTTTTGATATTTTTACTAAGTGTACAAACTAAATCTTGTTTAGAAATTTTCATAAAAGTTGCCTAGAAGTAATATTGTAGTTATCATATAAGTATCATAAAAGCTTACGGTTTTCTTTGTGAAGTCAAAAGTGAGGTGACTCAAAGATACTACAGAGGTTGTCATAGAGACAGTCTAGAATCTATTGTAGAGACACATAGTCTATTGCAAGGTAGAAGAAAGGTAGAAAGTCCATAGAATTTGCCACTGAGGTTGTTGTGGAGGTTGCTATAGAGGCAGAAGTTCTTTTTCTTAATCGAAGACCCAACTTCACAATCTAAGTGTAGTATACTATACTTAACCTACAAACATGATCAAATATGTATTTCAAGGATTCAACAACTAAAGATCAAATTCTAAATTAGAAATTTCAATTTCCAGAGATAGACAATATTCGAGCAAGGATGAAGTGATCATTTACACATGTTTAGGCAATTACATCTCCTTATGCAATCAAGTATTTTCAAATTCAAAAATTACATATCAAAGAAGGTATGAAGGACTACAAATTCAAATATTTACACCATTAGAAGCATGAGGATTAGGTAGAAAAAAATGTGGTTGAAGTTAGCTGGTCACTTGGTTTTTCAAAATAGAAACATTATCAGGTAGTTGATTTTTTGGAGGGATTCTGACTTTTCTACAAGTTTCAAAAAATAGATAAATTCAAATAAGAGTTTACAAGTGTCAAGAGGGAAGTTCAAGCTTCAAATTTGAATTATAATAGTTGGAATACCTCAAGAAATTTGAAGAAAGTTCAACACCTAAAAATCAGTTTTTCAGGAAAGTTACTACTTTATGGCTGATAATTTTATGCTATTATAGCAGGTTTTGAAGATTGAAAATTCATGTTAAAAAGGGGTACGTACATCAGAAAACACCTTCCATTGACAATAGCAATTTACAAAAAAGTAAAAGTGAAGAAATCTCTGTGAATCAAGAGTGTTGCTTGACAATAGCCTGCTATGTTCTTTAAAGCTGTTCTCAGCACTTGTATTCTTTTAAGTTGAGTTGTGTGTGAGTTTTGTGCGGTAGTTTTGATTAGAGTTGACATCCTATCACTGTTAGATGAAATCATCTTTAGGCTAAGAAGATTAAAAGTCAACAGCTTGAATTGTATCTTGTAGCTTGTCATCATATGGAAAACTAGCAAATTGTTAGATCTCACCTTATTGGCTGAAAGAGTAGACATAGGTTTAAGGCCAAACTACTATAAAATTGGACTTACTTCTCTATCATTTACTTTTATTTTTTACTACATACATCTAGAATGACCGTAAGATTTTTTTGAATTTAAGTGGATTTAGATTGAAAAATTAAAACCAATCAAAGAGAACCAATTCAACCATCCTTCTTGGTTGTCATATAGATCAACAAGTTTTTTTAGAGAATACTTCTCCTTTCTTTCTTATTTAAATTCAAATAAGTTGGGTCAGGTCAAACTCTTATAGGCTACCCAATACCCATTTTATTGACATCAACCATTCACACATAAAGGTTAGACCAGTATTTAGTTTGGTCATTATCATGTACCATAAATTTATACAAACAAATAAATTGTGTAACCAGCGAGTATACCAAGGGTTTAGAGCTATATAACGGTTAAAAATATGTAGTAACTCACTTTTTAATAGTATGTGAATATCATATCTCGCTATACTCTAAACTTCTTTTACTACACGCAGACGTAGTCAGTGTATCTCTTATCTCTCAAACAAAATAAATAAGAACATATTTGACTCAATTCAAATTATGTATTTACAATTATGTTTCAAAATATTAAGTCAAAACATAATTGGTAGATCTGTGAATGCAAAATAGTATGTCAATTAAAAGATAATTTTTCTTTCACATTGCTATCTATTAATTTCATTATAGTTTCTTACTTAGACATTGACGGTAAAACTGAATCAATCATGATTTTTTAGTGACATGTTAAAATGGTAACACTAAACTAAAGTTTTAAAAAAAGGTTAAAAGTCCTAAGGGTATAAAATAAGGTTAAATAAAAAGATCTGGGTCTGACACAATGAGGCATAGAGGGATTCATCAACTCATTACCCATATGCTCTCATCAATACACGTGGCATGAAATACATATCACGATACATTTTCTTTTCTCAATTAGAAGCATATGTCTCCTTTTTAGAATGATTTATCGTACATGTCATAGTTCAAATATACCATAATACTTAACTTGAGTTTTCTTCTTATAAATTCTTCACATATTACAATTTCAAATAAAAAATTAAAAACAAAAACTCATATCTATCTATTAGATAAATTTAATGGACTGTGAAAAATCCATTTCGATTACCAAAAAAATACATAAACTGTAATCTTATCTTAGAAATTTACTAAACCAGTATAAATATTGATTATTCTCAAAAATCTATATTGGCTTATCTCCACATGTTGTTCAATATTAGAAGCAATTGCTTGTGTGAGAGAGTCAAATTAAAATTTGTCCGACATACCTTTAAATCACGACATGAGAATTTGTGAACACAAAACATATTCAAATGTTTAGAAGTTGATGCTCGTAGGAAAGTGGTTTACCCTACAGTGAGTGCTAGCCTTTGAAGCCACTTTTCTGAATAGAGGTTAGCATTTGATCAAACCGTAATCGAAATTATTAAAATTGAAATAATTGATATAATTCGATTTTGCAATTTTTATAACCACAAGTTAATCAAATATATTAAAAAACAAAAAATTTGTTTAACCGAATTAGACAGTTAATTCGATTCGTTTATCCAAATTAACCGAATTATTAAAATTTTTTATTATAAAGGAATTTTAAATAAGGATGTCTTCTACTTATGTCTATGTCAATATAATATATATCAATTATATCTATTTGTAGTTGTAAATTGTAATTTTAAAATTCAAAATTCATTTATAATTTTAATTTACTAAATGTCATTTTAAAAATTTTAAAATTCAAATTTCAAACAATTAGTGGAGACTAAAATTGAAATGTCATGTGTCGAAAATTGGATAGAGAAGGAGGGCAAAATTAGAGAATGTTACTTATTATACAGATAGATAACCAATTAATTATATGTGTTTGGGGTAGAGAAATTCATGAAAATTAAAAAATAAAAAAGTATTCAAAACAAGATAGTTACCTTTATTTTTATAATCTGTTGTGGTGTTGTGCAAGAGAGTAGCATGTGAGTGAAAACGAAGCATGAAAATAGCGGAGAGGAAGAAAAAAGAGTAAAATAAGAGAAGGAGAGAGAAAGAGAGTCTCGAGTTTGGGAGTAGAAAAGTTATATTTGGAACTAAAAAGGTAGAAACCGAAAACTTTTTATTAATTGTGCACTCTCCGCTATATTAGTTTCAATTTTTTAGTTTTCTCTCTTTTAGAATTTTTTATTAATTATAACATTTTTTCTCTTTTAAATTTTAATTATAATATTATATTAGTATTTATACGAATAAAAATTATCTAAAATTTATATAATATTTTTAATTAATTCGGCTAATTTGGTTTAGCAAAAATAAAAATTGCTAAAATCGATAACTGATCAAATAAACCAAACCAAAAACCAAATCAAATATATAATAACCTACCCAAAATATAAAAAATGGTTCGGAGAAAACGGTTTTTTTTTTGCTTTTAACTAAATAATGATTACCCTTGCTTCTGAATCTAGTCCCTTAAGCAACCTTTTTGACCAATCAATTGCTTTCTCTCTCTCTCTTTCTCTCTCATTCAAATCAATTCAGTCAACTTCTCCTCTATTATCAACACGGTATCACAACTCATAGGCAATTCACTGAACATGTCCCTAGTTTATTCTTAAATTCTTCAAGAGTGCTGAACATTGCGCTCTCTCTCTCTCTCTCCCTCTTTAGTTTGTTCTTGCATCCTTTCATGTTTTACATCATACATGCATATCTCTAGAATTCTCTTACTTTTTTTCCCCTCTTTTTTGTAACACTTGACAATTAAGAACCATAAAGAGAAGAGCTTCACATGGCTTGACATGATAGTAACTTGCAATGGGCTAACCTTTGTTCGCCAGCCCATTATTATAAAGACTAGAGATTACCATGCCCAATGGGGCCATAATTATAAAGCTCATAGAGCACCAAGAGGATCTCTCGATAAACAACTAAAATGACTGTATATACTCTATGTCAAGTTTTCTCTCGACTAAATGCCCTCTCGATCGAACACTCTTACTTAGGCCTCTCGGCTACCTTGGTTAAACACTCTCAGGTAGGCTGCTTGCTTACCTCTTGGTCGAGTGGTCTCTCGGCTATTACGAAATAGCATTCCGATGGGCGACGCTTGATAAATAAAGATCATGGTCACCTAAGATTTAAACCTCCCCTAATTTTGGGAGTAATATTTTCTAACAAGGAAGGAAATCTCTTTAATCACTCTCGATAAGGTAGAGAACCTCTGTGACAATTTGAATTTCTCTTAATCGATAGGATTCTAAATTTCCTAATGATCTTTAACTACAGTCTCTATAATCTCGGAATATCCCCAATGATCTCTTTATAAGGAAATTAGGCTTTTTGTACCTTCCAACAGAGATTTACCATGCAAACACATGTTATATACATTGGACAGAGGCAGCTATGAAAGGTAGACAATGCACTTAACTCTACACTTATCACATAGAGACTACGTAGGGCTATTCTACAGCTTTACTTAGTCTACTTTTTTTTTCTTTTATCGCCTCTCTTTCTGACTTGAGTGATTCGCTGTAGCCACCTACAGTGGGTAAGTTTCATCATCCACAAAGGCCCAAAAGATTCATCAGCATCAATCCCTTATTCGGACCAGTAGAGCAGTTATTTGTGGAGAAAAACCTACCTCCAACAGATTGGTGCCGTTTGCATGAACAGATTGATTCTTTAGTCAAAAATACTTCATGTCTTGTCTCATTATCTCTCCATCATAAAGTCATTAAACAGAAGAAGACCAACGATCGGTTTTGATGACGACGATGTAGTGGGGGCCAACTCGAACTGACACAGTCGACTAGTCTTCGTCGCTGAAATAAGCTAATATCTTATGAATGGAGTTTTTGTCAATCAAAAGGCGAGCTGCAATATCCTCTACTGAGATGCTTTCTAGCAGATGGATTTCAGCCAAATGCATCTTAAATCTCATATCAGACCTTTAAAGGGACTCTCTGACAAGTGATCATACCCCAAGAGTATTATTTTACTCCTAATAACCTTGGGAATACACGCAACCATGATACCACCACATCTACTTTCATTGTAGTCAAACTTTTGGGATCACATCTGGCAAATTCCTAGACTTCTTGATCACCAACCGAGGAATCGAGGCCAACCTAGAGAAGATTCAAACCATCTTACATACGGTGCCAACTAGAATATTAAAAGAAATATAACACCTTTTTAGACGGATTGTAATCTTGAGTTGATTTATGTCGACAGTGGGGGGAAAAAACAAGCCTTTTTTCGATGCCTTGAAGAAAACTTAGAAATTTGTGTGGACATCGGAATATCAGACGGCCTTCGACATGCTCAAGGTATACCTCTCATCTCCTCCTCTATTCTCTTGGCCTATCCTTGGTGGGAAACTCTACCTTTACTTATCTATCTCTAATCGAGCCCTTTGCTCTGCACTTGTAAGAAAGGATGCTACCATACAAAAGCTAATATATTATGTTAGCCATGTGCTCTAGGAAACAAAAATTAATTATAAGTCTATCGAGAAAGTAGAATTCGCTTTCGTCATAACCACTCGATGCCTTTACCTATACATTTCGGCGCACACCATCATAGTACTAATCGACTAGCCTCTGAAGTAGATCCTATAGAAAAGGTACACCTAAGGTCGGCTCATCAAATGGATTATCGAACTTGGCGAATTCAATACTAATCATAAACTAAGACCCACCATCAAGGGCCAAACCCTGGCTGACTTTATTCTTGAAAGCATGTTCCTAGTCCTTATTGAACAAGTCACCAACAACCATTCAGAAGGGTACCTGCTACTAGCATGGACTTTGTATGTTGAGGGTCCTCCAACTCATTAGGAAGTGGCACTGGACTCAACTTAATGGGTCGTGATGACTTTAAATATGCACTCTGCTTCAATTTTAAGCAATCAGTAACTAAACCAAATACAAAACACTCTTAATGGGACTGTGGATCATAGCATCATTGGGAGCCAAAGACATCTGGGTCTTCACTGACAGCCAACTCGTGGTCAAGCAAATCGAGGGGTCATACGAAACTAAAGAGCCAATGATGGTGAAGTGACTCTTTAAACTTCAAGAAGAAGTGAGCAAGTTAGACAAGGTCGACGTTTAACAAATTCCTAGATCTGAAAATGCTAAACCCAACATGCTCTCTAAACTAGCCGGTTCATACTCAATCATTACCGATCAAATAGTTTATGTCGAGAGGCTTCCATATTCAAGCATTGACGAACAAAAGTAGATCGTAATAGCTGATGACTCACCAAGATAGAAAGACCCAATCCAAGCCTACTTAAGGAGCGACCAAATTGCCAAGGTCACCACAGGAGACAGGGAAGGTCAAACGCCAAGCCGCGTATTGCGCTATCATTAATGGGGCCCTCTACAAGAAGTCCTTTACTCACCCCTATCTCAAATGCCTAACGTACAAGAAAGGAAACTACATCCTTAGGAAAATTCAAGAAAGGGTATGCGGCAACCATTTGACAACTCAAAAGCTAGCCAACAAGACCTTATATCAAGGATTCTTTTGGCTTACCATGAAGAGAGATGTAGAGGCTTATGTTAAAAGGTGTGACGAGTGTTAGGGCTTCTCTTTGGTGCCAAACCAATCTTCCTCTGAACTCTACCAATTGCAAGCTCATGACCATTTGCATAATAGAGGATAGACATTCTAGGACCATTCCCACAACTTACTAGACAACGAAAGTTTCTCATCATGATCATAGATTACTTCACCAAGTGTATGGAAGCCTAACCACTAGCCCAAATTACAGCAGGCAAGATACAAACTTTCATGTAGACATCTATCATCACTAGGCTTAGCCTAGCCCATGTTCTTATCACTGATAACAGCTAGTAGTTTGACAACAAAAGCTTTTGAGAATTCTGCAACAATCTTGAAATTCAACATCTTTTTACCTCCATTGTCTACCTATAAGCCAATGGCCTCATCAAAGTGACACATTGAACGATCCACCGAGGACTCAAAATGGCATTAGAAGAAGCAAAGGGTTTTTGGGTAGACGAAGTATACAAAATTCTTTGAGCCTGGCGAACTACACCTCGCACAACCACAGGGGAAACACCATTCAACCTTACCTATCGATGTGAAATGGTCATCCTAGTGACAATTGGAATCTGTTCATTACGCGTAGACCAATACTAGCCAAAATCAAATGAGTCTGCACTACGAGAATGACTAGATCTCATACCAAAGTTATGAGATACAGTGCTGACTTGAATGGCAGCCTATCAGTAAAAAATGACCCGATATTATAATGGAAGAGTCAAAGCAAGAATGTTCAAATTAGAAGACTTGGTCCTCTAGAGAGTAGAGGCTACAGGACAACTTAGTTGGGGGCAGGCTCGCACCAAGTTGGGAAGGCCTCTATTAGGAGTGCTCGGAAGTTCACTCAAGAATATACTGCCTCAACCACTTAGACGGTTTTGCTGTATCCGGAACATAGAAATCAAAAAATTTGCGTATCTACTACCAGTAATCTTTATCATTCTTACTAGTCTTGATATTTGTCATCTCAGAACCTGTCAGTAATAACATTATTCCTTTTTTGCATAATATCATTAATCTAATAGATTACAAGCGGCTCAGGCCCTTGCGTTCATAGGTCCCTAGTTTATTGTTTTCTCTTTTGCAGGTTTACTCTCTCGGCTCTATGCCTCCAAAGCGATCTACACCATCTCTCTCGACTTTATTCCTTGAAACGCGTCATCATATGTAGGGTCTCCAAGTCGAGTCGATCCCAAGTACCCCTATGCTTGAACTCAAACTCGAATTTTTAATGGTACTTATACTCAAACTCGAACTCAACAAATAGTAATAATATAACTCGAACTCGACTCGTTTATAATTTAATGAGCTTGAAATTGATTTGAAAACTTGAAAACTTGAAAACTTGAAAACTCAATTTTATTAATTTATAAAACTTTATTAATATATCTCATTTAATTTAATTTTTTATACTATAATAATATATAGTTATATATATAATATATATTAACATATGTTATTGAGTTACTTGACAAGTTTTCAAATCTAAAATTCTATTACTTAAACTTGACTCAATTATATAATGAAATTGCTCAAATTTGACTTGAGTTCGGTCAAAATTGAGTTGAGTCAACTCTTTGATCAAGCGGCTTGTGAGCGAGTCAAATTTGACTCGATTCGCATAACAACCCTAATCATACGGGTCCTAGAGCCCGACTTGGTAGACGTGACCACTCTCTCGGCTCTATGCCTTCAAAGGGTTCCACACCCTCTTTCTCGACTCTACGTCTCGAAATGCGTCATCATACGAGTCCTAGCATCTGATCGGGTAGACACGTCCTACTCTCTCAACTCTGCGCGTCCTATGAATTCCATACCCTCTCTCTTGGCTCTACACCTCAAACGTATCATCATACGAGTCTTAGAACCCGATCAGGTTAATACAGCTTACTCTTTCAACTCTAATCCAACAAAGGGTTCCACACACACATATACTCTCTCTCTCTCTCTTTTGGTTCTACGTCTCAAAACACATCATCACATGGGTACTAGCACTCGACTGGGAAGATGCAATCTACTGTCTCAGCTATATGCCTCTTAAGGGTTTCGCACCCTCTCTCTCGACTCTATTCCTCAAACGCGTCATCATACGGGTTGTAGCACTCGACTGGGCAGACATGACCCTCTCTATCAGCTCTATATCTCGAAAGAGTTCCGTACTCTCCCTTTTAGCTCAATGCCTCACATAGGCTTTAACAAGATATCTCCATCGCTTCTCGGACCTATAGATCCTACCATGTAAACTAAGTCTGACTCCTGTTCTTTTAGCTTCGACATCTCAGAGGGATTCAAATACTCTCCCTCGGTTATGATGCACTCGGGGACAATTTGGGGCTCAAGTCTTTTTGCTCCAACACACAGTGAGAATGTGACGATGACAAAGATGAAAATTCTCTAATCATTTATTGATATGAGTTTTCATATATGTGGGAGGTGAAGTTCGTACAAAAGAAAATCAGAGAACTCAATATTTAAATCTTTCAGCATATGCTTAATATGACAATAAGAACATCACAGTAATGAAGAAAGCAAGTTCTATATTTATTAATCAATGTCTCTACAAAATAGTTCAGAATCTATATAAGTGCAACTAGAAGAATAGTAACAACAAAGGAATTTAATTTCAACATAATGCATTGTTAACATATTAAGAGTACATCATTGGAAAGATGGAAATGCAAAGGAAAAAAAGTACATGAATAGGGAAATTTTAAGGAAAAGGAAGGACATCTCAACGGTCGGTAAATAACCTAGAGCTTGATGCTGCTATCCTTTATCCCATTGACTAGGTTTGTCCTCCAAATTTTAAGGAAAAGGAAGGACATCTCCCACTCGTCTCCTTTATAGGCCATTTGCCAACTCCCTTAGCTTAAGAAATGCTTGAAAACCCTAAGAAGAGAATTATCAACCTCATGTTACCTGGCCACTTGTTTTGGCATTGCAGAGGGGAAACACCCCCAACTTCCAAAGGACTCTCCAAAAAAGAGTAGGGATGCCTCCATCCAATGCAAGGCCCCTAAAACACCTATACCGAGCCACAATGACATTGGGTTTTTGAATGCCATGATGGAATCGTGTAGCAGTAGTTCCCCATTGTGTCGATAGTTTTACAACAATTGTTATGCCCCAGTTCTCAGACTTGAGCATGCAACAACTATCGTGTTGCAACCTCGGGTATGTACTCTGAGACCCCACAAGGTTAATCTATCATCAATATAATCTCAATCCTCAACCAATTCTCAATAATCATAAATCATTCTCTATAAGGCCACTTTCAAAATGAGATAAGTGAGGTCCCAATAACTTAACACAAATGATAAATAAAAATCATAATGTACATATACAAAAACAATAAAGCTTTTGCAAGTAATCCATAATACAACAAGGTTCGACTTCCATTAATCTTTCTTATGGATCCATCTACAAACTAAGTAAGCGAAAATGGAACTAACTCACACAAAATATATGGTTAAATATATGGTTCTGACTGAGGTTGATGTCACAAATCACAAAAAAAAGGTCCTTTAGCTGTGCTTACTAACTATAAATCTGAAAAGATGAAAGAAAAAGAAAGGAGTGAGTATAATTGTACTCAGTGAGTGGAAAATCTATGTACAAGCCGATAAGTAGAAGTATGATTTTGTCCTAAATCTATAACAACCCAATTTCTTTTTTATCATTTCAAAAATAATCACAAATTTACAAAAAATATTTACAAAGTATTGACAACCAATGCATTCAAAATAAAACATTTCTCTTTACATCAAAATAAGTTGCATTCAATTCAAAACTATGGGACTGCCAAAAAAGATACATCCCAATCCAAGACCTTGGTCGGGGTCAAGGATTGGATCCACCATGTTTTTTTTTTCTTATTTATTTGAAAATGTCATAACCTTGGTGTTGGCTTTGATATCACCATTGGTGACTCATGGCTGCCCAATGAAAACTTGGGTAGGTGAACCCCCCGCATCACACTACCCCAATCTAGTATCCGGCTTCACTCATACCACTATTACTCCTACCCGTCATGAGTGAGCAATAACAACAGCAACTGCGTATACCATTGGTCACAATAAAATATCATTTTCATTTATAATTAAATTCCAAAATCATTTCTCAACTCATATTCATCTTGTCTCAAATGAACATCAATCAACCAAACGATGTAAATTATGTGGCATTAATATGTCAAATTCAAATTTCCAACATCATTGATTCAAGAGAACATATCACAATCAAACTAAATTACAAAATCATTTTCCAAAAAAAAAAAGATTTGCGGAACATATAAAATCATTTCACAATAAACTAAATATAGAAGTCCCACTCACAGTTAGGGAAGAGTATGCACTCCTACTAGTCCAGATTCTTGGCTCTATCCTTAATTGAAAGACCTTCACCAAAATGTTATATCAATCACAATATAGAATTAAGATTAGTCATTTATTTAATACAAGCATTAAGTTAAATACATGATGGCGCAAATAAAAAATATGTTTCTATTACTTCGACATCCATTAACTCTATTTAACACCCATTTCCATTTCAAACTTTATAATTCCAACCAATATTACAAGTTTCCAACTCTTAAATATCTTATAGGAATGATCATATTTCAAACTAAAATTTCTGAATTCCAATTTTTACTTGAAGACCAGACATGATATAACAATTTTTATATTTATAATCAAGATGCATTCCAATCGCCTAAAAACATTTAAGTCTATAATGCAGTTATCATAACTGTATAACTCTAATTTGTGTCGTTACAAAAAAATGTCTATAACTTTCGCTACACATAGCCAAATCATGTGATTCAAGTCTCAGATTAAAGATAAGACTAAGATCTATAAATTTTATATCCAGAGCTTAGCCTAATTGCGTCTAAACGGATCTCAAAGTTGAAACAAAACGCTCAGTCGAAATAGGGCAAAATAGAGTATTTCTCTATAGAACACATTAATTTGAAAAATCATTAGAAATTCAATTTTTATTAGAATCTTGCAAATCATATGCCATTTTCAAGATATGGAAGTCTAGTTTGATATGAACAAAGCCTCACTTAATTTACCTATGTGCAGTACAAAACCTCACTTATTTTTACAGGGGAAAATTATAATTTCTAATGTCTCAAAGTAAAAACTCTTTTTGAGTCATTAGATATGTGGAAGCTCATACATAATGGACCTGAAAAGCCAGAATTATCTGCAACTTTGACTATAGCTCAGAGGAAAGAAATAAGAGAAAAAGCACCTTGATATAGTTGTTCTTTCCATGATTCAGAGTGGAGTTTCAGATACAATTTTTCCTAGAGTCATGAGAGTGATAAAGACAAAATAGGTATGAGATATTTTGCAAGAAGAATTTCAGGGACATCTTTAGGTACGATTGATAAAACTTCAATCTCTTAGAAGAGAGTTTGAGAATATTAGAATAAAAGAAAATGAATAAATGTAAGAGTTTTTCACTAGATTGATTGAATTAGTAAATCAAATAAAGGCTAAGGAGATTATTGATTAAAAGATAAACAAAAATATACTAATATGTTTGCCTGAAAAATTTGACTCCAAAGTCGTTATGATAAAAGGAACAAAAAATCTAGCAACCATGAGTATTCAGGAGTTGATAGGTTCACTAAAAACATTTGAGAAAAGATTAATTCACTCTGGTAAAAAAGTTATAGAAAGAGTATTTCAATCTAAACTTGTGCTTGATTCAAATAGTCAGGGTGTATCTAATGAAGAAAAACAAAATGATTTGGTTAGAAGTAGTGGATGTGGTTGAGGTAGAGATAGAAGTTCAAGGGGGAAGAGATAGATGCAGAGGTGAATTTAGAGAAATGGAAAGAAAGAATAATGAAGAAGGTTCAGTTAAAAAGTGTTTTATTTGTGAAAAACTAGGGTATCTAACAAATGATTGCTACCATAAATAAAACAACAATGCTTCAATGACAAAAGGTTTGGCCATTTGAAGAAAGATTGCAAATTAAATGTTAAACAATAGGGAAAGATGATAGAAGAATATGATGCAAAAGATAATATGATCTATGCATGTTAAAGTGCAGTACAAAAAAGGGGTGATCATTGGTACATTGATAGTGCTTATAGTAATCATCTTATAGCTAACATAAGTATTTTTTGTGAATCGAATACAAGCTTCCATTCAAGAGTAAAAATTGCCAATGGAGAATGTATGAATGCAGAAGGGGTTTGTATAGTTGCTATTCAGACCAAACATGGACTTAAGAAGATTTAAGAAATTCTTTATTTGCCTGATGCTGATGCTAATTTGTGGAGTCTTGGTCAGTTGCTTGTGCATAGTTATTCTCTTCATTTTAAGGATAATTATTGCATAATTTATGATAGAAAATTTTCTCAAAAATGTTTTGCTAAAGTGAAAATGAACAAGTGATGTTTTTTTTCTCAATTTTAAATATCTAGCAGAGAAGTCTATGAAAACTAATTTGAGCAATGATAGTTGATTGTGGCTTTATAGGTTTGGCCATTTAAATTTTGAAAATCTGAAGATGATGTAGAAAAAATGCATGGTACATGGTCTCCCAAATATTCATGATAAAATTGGAGTTTGTGAAGGGTGTGCACTTGGCAAGCAACATAAGCAATCATTTCCTAAAGGAGTGGATGGAGAGCAAAGGGAAATCTTGGGCTTGTGTATACAGATGTGTGTGGATCAATGAAGACGCCTTTGCAAAATAAAAATGGATATTTTGTTTTGTTTGTTGATGACTACTGTAGGATGACTATTTCATAAGGAATAAATTTGAGTTGTTATGTATTTTTAAAAAATTTAAGAATATTGTTGAGAACAAAAGTGATAAAAAATCAAGGCATTATGAAGTGATAGAGAAAAGGAGTTTACTTCCAGAGAGTTTCAGTAATATTGTGAAGATGAACGAATTGAAAGACAATTGATAGTAGCTTACGCATCATAGCACAACAGGTATTTGAGAAGAAGAATCAAACAGTAATAGAGATGGCTAAATCTATGCTATTTCAGAAAAAAATTATCAAAGAAGTTTTGGGCTAAATTTGTTAATACAACTATGTATTTAATTATTCTGTCTTGCAGCACAAGTGCATTGAAGGAGATGACACCTTTTAAAGTTTGAAGTAGCAAAAAACCTTCAGCTAGTCATCTCAAGGTGTTTGATAGTATAACTTTTGCTCAAATTCCAAAAGAAAAGAGGACAAAACTTGACGAGGCTAGAGAGAGAGATATTTTCCTTAGGTATAGTTCAGTTTCTAAAGGCTATAGATTATATAGTCTTAAAAGAAATACTGTGATCACAAGTATAGATGTGGTATTTGATGAATATAAGAAGTAAAAGTGAGAAGAAGAATAATAAAAGATCAAGAATGAGCCAAAAATGATTTGCCGCAAAGGCAATGAAGAATGAAGATGAAGAAGATGAAGTTAGTTCATAAATAGTTACAAGTTCTCCTAGTTCAATCTCTTCAACACTTAGCTCAACAACAATCAAGATGAGAAGGTTAAGTGATGTTTATGTAAGATGCAATTTGTGCATTGTTGAACTTGGAAGTTTTGAAGAAGCATTGAGAAAAGAAGATTGGAGAAGAGCAATGGAAGAGGAGATTGAAGCCATTGAAAACAACAAGACTTGGGAGATGGTTGATAGACCCAAAGATAGATAAGTAATTGGTAAGAAGTGGGTTTGTAAAGTGAAGTATAAGATAGATGGTTCTATTCAGAAAAGTAAAGCAACCTTGATAGCCAAAGGATATGCATAACAAATGGAAATGGATTTTTATGAAGTTTTTGCTCCAATTGCAAGGCTTGATACCATCAAGATGTTAATAGCATTAGCTGCTAAAACATGTTGGCCACTTTATCAATTAGAAGAGAAATCTACATTCCTGAATGGTGAGTTAAAAGAGGAGGTTTATGTGGAGCAACTAGGTAGTTTTATTGCTTAAAATGCAGAAGGCAAAGTGCTTAAGTTGAAGAAAGCATTATATGGATTAAAACAATCTTCAAGGGCATGGTGTAGTGAAATTGATAACTATTTCATCAATAATGGATTCAAGAAAAGAATGAGTGAGCCAACTTTGTATGTGAAGAAGCAAGGTATGTACGTTCTTATTATTGCTTTGTACGTTGATGATTGGTGTTTACCGGTAATAATCAAAGAATAGTTGAAAAGTTTAAAGAAGACATGATGTCGCATCATTTTCTTGGAATGGAGATTTATCATTGTGAAAATGATGTGTTTATATGTCAAGAAATTTATGCAAAAAAAATTTTGGTTAATTTAGGGTGAAAGGTTGCAAATCAATTGATACTCCAATGATGTTGAATGAGAAATTGAAGAAAGATGATGGTAGAAGAAATGTCTAGGAGCTTGATTGGTAATTTGTTGTATCTTACAGCAATCAACCCAGATATTATGTTTGCACTTAGTTTGTTGTCACTTTTATGCATTTTTCTAGCCATTTTCGCCATGGAGTAGCCAAAAGAGTGTTAAGGTTTGCGTAAGGAACCAAGGGTTATGGAACTAAATATTGCAAGGGTGAAATTTGTAGTTGAAGGGGTTTTTGTGACAATGATTGGGCAAACTGTGTGGTTAACAAAGGGAGCACATCTATATATGTTTTTATGATTCGTTTAGGAGCAATTTCATGGTGTTCAAAGAAGCAACAATTTGATGCTCAGTCATCTACAAAGGCTGAATATATTTCAGCTGTAATGGTAACTTCTCAAACAATTTAGTTGAGAAGAATATTGGAAAATATGAAAAAAAAGTAAAATGTTTCAACTGATATTTACTATGACAACAAGTGAACCATTGCATTGGCTAAAAATTCTATACAACATAGTCGGGCAAAGCACATGGTCATCAAGTACCATTTTATCATAAATGTAATAGAGGAAAATGAAGTCAGAATGAAGTATTGCATATCTAAAGAGCAAGCGGCGAACAGTTTCACCAAGGCATCACCAAAGGATAAGATTCAACTGCTCATAGAAAAGGTTGGTGTGTCATGCCCCGATCTGTGATTCAAAGGCCGTGAACAGTCACCCGTTACCTTGGACACTAACCCATCCCACCACGTATCCTCAAGGTAACGCAAAGCTAATCAACATTTCAGTTGCAAATATTTTATTAGTTTTTAAAATACAAAAGTTCTCAAATATATATATATATACTTCAAATGAAAGTTCCTTGGTTTCAGACAGTCATTCCGACATGATCAACTAATATCCTTAAAGATACAACGGAAGATAATTACCGTAAGCAGTCTTCGATATTACGTACGTCTAAATAAGTCAACATGTCTTTCCAATAACTAACTCTGTATAGATTTAAAGATATTGAGGGGTAAGTATAATCAAATATTTAGTGAGTAAGAAATCCGTGATAGGTAATTGACAAGTGAGGTGAGGATTGAGTGTCAATGTCACATATATATGTATATCCATACAAGACATATTATCAAAATCATAGCAATTTCAACACAATTTTCTATCCAATATAAACATATGCATCCTAAATCTCATGTCATAAATTGTAAGATCATGCAAAATTATATTCTCGACAAAGGTCTACCTCGACCAATGACGAGCCACCAAGGGGTTTTTGTATGCAAACAAAAAAACAACCCCAAAACCTTGGCGTGGCTCCCTAAGTGCTAGACTGAAATGTCATTCACTCATCTCCTTTCAGTTCAACTTGGCTAGTCCAAAACATAGTATCATATACATGCTACCTATCCATGTGAAGTGTCTGCATCTCGAAGACATTGCAATCGTGCAACTATCTCTATGTCGTGAGACGGGTTTGCTATAGCATATGAGGTAATTCTGTGCGGGACAACGCCTATCATATCACAGTATCATGGCTATAAGTACTATCCCCGATCTACGTTCAAGGGATTCAAGTACTAATATCCGAATACCTAGTTTTGCATCAAAATCATCAATAAACCAACCGTGCCATACATGTCGAGGAAAATCATGAAAATCCAATATAGTATATTATAACATATATCATCAAAGTACATTTCATGATTTAAAATATGAAACATATATTTTTCATCAAAATTTATGGATGCATATTTTAGAATTTTGAGACACTCCATTTATCACAAGTATATTACCAGTCATTTAACAAAACCATTTTACAATCATTTCACAAATCATACTTTGAAAGCGATAAAACATGGTTTTACTTATTAACTACATGACAACAGTAAAGCCCACTCAATTGTACGGGAAGGGTACTCCACTCCCCTAGAACCTCGATACTCAACTGAGTCACCCCTCGAGTATAGTATAGTCATCTACTCCTAAGACAACAACATATAAATATATAAATATGTCAATCCAATAAGGCTCAATTCCAATTCACCATAATTTGTTTAAGCCCATACATTTATGAAAATTCAGATTTTTAAATTCTACTCTTGCGCAGTCTTAAAAAAAATGTCATAACTTTGTCTATATAATTCGGAATCGAATGATTCAAATTGCTAAGTAACGCTACGACATATATCTACATTTTCTTGTTTAACTCATCTCCAAATTCCCACTGTATGAATTTATAAAAATTTATCTTCAATACAGTTCGTACTTATATAACTAAATTTGCACAGTTTTGGTAGAAAATACATGTCTCAATATATATATCTCCGCTTTACATGATTCCAAGTTCTACAGAAAGATAAGAGAAATCCTATAACTTTTATGTTTAGTATTACCTTTAATTCTAAGTGCAGAATTTCATATAATTTCATTTCTGTATCAGTTCTAGATCTAAATTATGCTCTTCACAGTTTTAGTAAAAATATCATAACTTCCAGTGTACTACTCTGATTCAAGTGACTTTTATCCAATTTTGCAGATAAGATAGAGAGCTAAAACTTTGATGTTTTAAGTTTCTTTAGATTTTGTACAAATGATATTTTAAAAATTTATAAAACATACTAGCCGCGTATAGAAGATGAAAAATAGAACATATCATTTTGCTGTTCCTTTACAAAAATCACTATAAATCACATTTTTAATGGAATTTTTTGTGCCATACCTTATTGCAAAGCTTAGGGAGTTTAGTTTTACCAGAACTAAACCAATCTAAATTTCAATCATCACAGTATAAGATATCATGGAATTACTACAGCTTGTTGACCCTGCTAGCTTACTTGAACAAACCTATTTCATAGGACCAATTTAATCCAATGTATACTTAAAGAAGAATGTATTACCTCTTTAATAAGATCTTGATATTCACATATTCATCACCAACACCATCCTTTAGCACTTGATCACCACATCTTGCAACACATATACATCAATATAAAAAAAAAAAACTATATATCATACTAATACTATCTAAACAATTAGAATCTTATCAACAAAAAATTTTCCTTACATCTTCAACACCTCAAGTCCTTGGATGAACACAAGAAATTTTCAATTCCTACACTTGAACTCATGGCTAATAGGGTAAATTTGGATAAGAAAATGAGGTCCAATGCTTAAAACAACTCATTTATGCAAATCTAGCAAAAATTTTGACCATTGATTCGTTTCCATGCAAGATCTCTACTCCACATTTGTCAAGACTTCTCTTATGTACTTGAAATGGCAGCAAGCAACCTCCATGCATGCAAAAGAAGTGTCCAATTTGGCCAAGAGGAAAGAAAGCACAAGAAATCCACTAAAATCCCTTTCAAATCACATTTCATGCATTAATTTTTCTTTACAAGCAACCTTCTTCCAACTTTGTTAGTGGAATTATCTTATGTGGCCACTAATAGTCTTGGTGTCCTTTTGTCCAATCATTTGGCTCCAATTGCCCATCCTTAAGTGTTTTGCTATTTAGTCCTTCTACTTTTCTTATTTGCATTTAGACCCCTAACTTTTAACAATTTGTATTTTTGGTCCCTATGAAATTTTGTTTGAAATTTCTTAAATATGTGAAATTTCATTTAAATATCTCTATTTAAATGTGTAGGCCTTCTTTTAGCCATTTTTGACGTCTTTAGGTCTTGCTGGTGCTTGTTGAGAAGGTTTTCAATTTACCGATAAAATTTTCGGTTTCAGCGATTTTGAGGGAAACCTCAAAGTAAATAAATAGAAAATTAAAATTTCATCTTAGATGCCTCAAAAGGATGTTAATATATATATATAGAAACATGAGAAGCGGTACATGATACATAGTTACCGAAAATGGTGTTACAATTTCTAACCCCCTAATAAAAAGTTTTGTCCTCGAAACTATATATTGAAAAGTTAGAGGTATTGTCTCCTCATAGTATCCTCCGGTTCCCAAGTCTACTCCTTGACTTGGTCACTCCTCCACAAAACTCGTACCAGGGGGCACCTCATTGCTTTTTAGCTTCTTGGTCTATGTCACGCCCTGGCCAGGATCGTGAACAGCTGCCCGTTGTCCTGAATGCCGACTGTATTTTTACAGAAAATCGGGCAGAATCTTCCCATATTTCGGAGGTTTCTCAAGTATAATTAATCCTGTATAAATCACAACCATTCTGTAAAATAAATAAATGGCCATCCCGATCTCTCCAAAATCAACAAATCCCACAGTCAACATTCAGAATAATGCAAGGCCATACAAATTTCCAGCAATCTAGCCACAGACCTCTACTGTCATGCCCCCGTCAAAGGCATGGACAGCTGCTAGTCACCCCTCTTGTGATTTAGAGGTGGCACCGAGCGATCCTAGATTACACTTCTAAGACATAACACATTCCCAAGTACATACACAACAAATAAGAAATGCCTCAATGCAATGTTATGCAATGACATGAGAGTTCCACAATTTAAATGTCCATATTTATACAGTCATCCCAGAATTACACAATGGTCGCCTATAGATCTCAGAATACATATATATTACCAATATAAATTTTGCAGCAGAAATATATAATGACTTCTCGAGTCTAAACCAGATCTCCCAATGATACTGAGCGTCCTAAAAGCAATGCTCCTTATCAAATATTATCTCTGAAACAAGAAAGAAAATAAGGGGTGAGTACTCAGGGAAAAAATACTCAGTAAGTGAGTGGGTCAATGCAATCGTCTAATATGAAGTGTGAAACTGGAGTGTCAAAATTTAAGTGTACGAATCATATTTCAAATCATCATACTTTTCATTTCAACAATATATCATTAGCACGCATTTTCAAGTCAAATATGCATTCAAAGCACTGTCATTAAAATCATAGAGCTGCCAGCCGAAAATGTCCTGGCAGAGGTCTACCACGACCTATGACAGCCGCACCGGGGGTGTTATATACAAGTTTATTTAAAGTGCTCTCTACCCCGGCGTTAGCGACGGATCTCGTCCAGGTACTAGACTTGGAGAGAGTATCCAAATTCTCCCCTTTTCAGGTTCAACCTGGCTAGTACCGTGTCGTTAATCAAATCACGACAACTCATGAGATACCCCAGGTCTAGGCATATCCGGACGCCACCAAAGCATCTTTCACGGTGTCCTTCGTAACTACAGAATAATACATATCAAAACCCTCAAGGCCAAATCCAAAATCGTATCAAAATGTACCGAAAATCAGGTTCACAAACCAAATGCAACATATAGCATAAAATGGCACATTATACATTTCAACCACATGAAAGCATAATTTCAATATTTCAACACAGTTTTTGGACACTCCATCGGTTCACAAAAATCAGTTTCAAAGCCAGTCAAAACATTTCAAGCACGCTACAAATCATGCTTATTTATCAAATATTTTAAAATAGGGTTTACACATTAAACAA
This sequence comes from Dillenia suffruticosa, assembly GCA_033439265.1. Classification (NCBI taxonomy): domain Eukaryota; kingdom Viridiplantae; phylum Streptophyta; class Magnoliopsida; order Dilleniales; family Dilleniaceae; genus Dillenia; species Dillenia suffruticosa. Next base: position 642,339 of record JAVTVX010000031.1, read on the forward strand.
AAGTATTAAAATAAATCCCACTCACCGTTTTGGGGAGGATAGCGTACTCCCCAATAAAACCACAACATGTAGAATCAAAGCTCCTCTCAATCGAATCACCAAGAAAGCCAACCTAATCAAATCATCACGATTTTCATCAAATTTCTGACTATTTTAAGGGTTTATCATTTTCCTTAAGTTTTTACAAACTCTAAATTCTTCAATTTATAAATATACACCAATGTCATTTTAACAATATCGAAACCTATTTTCATTTTCAAGTCAAAAACATACTCTAAAATTTCTGCACATTTAACCACATGTTCTAAGGACTTAAATATAGATTTTAAGCTACAACAACATAAATAAAACTTCCGATTCTAAATTCATCCTAAAGTCGACAAAAAGTAAATTTAAATATGGAAATAATTTCATTTCCCTCACCAAGGTTTATTCGAATCTCAACCCTAACTTTCGTTCGCCCGTCAGATTAATTTAAAACCTGTGATATTTACAAATTTGAACGATATTAGCAACTAACTCAAATTTCTAAACACCAAACCCTAGAACCTTAACCAATCACAGTCGTTACCTGCAGTGAAGATGCAAGTGAGCTCTCGAAGGAGAAAGCCGGTCGCGGGGTCGCGGGCCGTCGCGGGCTCATTGGCTGGTGGGCTGGCGGGTTGGTGGGCTGGTGGGCTGGCCCGCTGGTTGGCTCATAGGTCAGTAGGCTAGCGGGCTTGCAGGCCGGCGCGCTCACGGGCTAGGGGCTTACGGTCGCCAGCTGGAGCGCTCGTGGGCTGGAGTGCGCACTCGCGAGAGACCGCAGTCGCGCACTGAGGCATGCTCGTGCGAGGGAGGTCACGCTGGGGGTGCGCTCGGGCAGGGTAGCTCGTGCAGGGGTACGCTGGCGCTCATGCAGGGGCACGCTGGCGCTCGTGTAGGGGGGTCGCATAGTCGCGCTCTGTCGAGCGCTGTCGTGTTGTGGCATGCTCAGTTGCACTGTGGCGCGCTCGAGAGAAGGCCGCGTGCTCGCGCTTGCGCCGTGGCAGAAGGCGCTGCAGTCGCGCGCTGTGGCGGGGGGAGGCGCTGCAGGCTAGCGTGCTTGCGGAAGCAGGTGAGGGGGCGCGATTCACGGCTCGCGATGGAGTGCGATTAAGAGGGAGATCGCAAGAGAGATCACGAACAGCGAAGGGAGAGAGAGAGAGTGACAGAGAAATCGGGAGAAGGAAATAGAGAGAGAGAGAAAAAGAAGAAGACGGTGGTGGTGGTGGTAGTGGTGCGCGGCGGCTTCGGGCGAGGGAGGCGCTGCCGCGGGATAAGAAGAGGCGGGGAGAGGGGAGACGAAGTGTCGAAGAGAGAGAGAGATGAAGAGAGAGAGATAGATTAAGGCTTTTAGCCCTAATCTGACGAGGGGCAGTGCCGCGTTTCGGGCCGAAACGCGGCGTTTCCTCCTTCCTCTCTCTCTTCTTCTTTTTTTTTTTTTTTTTTTTTTTTAAAAGCATATATATATATATATATATTCACATCCACCTTTTTGCTAGCTTGTGAATTTCATAAAAATAATGGGTTCGCTACGATTTACGAGCACGACAACTTAATTTATACCAAAAATTCAATTTAAAGACCCCAAAAATCAAAAATCAATATAAATAAAAATTTTTCCTCTATGTATATAAATATTTCAAAACCAATACACTTGTTCGGGCACCGAGTGTCGGTGTTACAGTCTGCCTATCAAATATAGCCACGGGCTGAACAATAAAACTCAAGTCATCTCTTAGCTCTACTGTGGAGGTTCCAGCACACGAGAGGGATCTAGTAAATATTTCCTCAGCATGGAGACATGAAATACGTCGTGAATACGTGCAAGTTCAGTTGGCAGATCTAGTCTATAAGCTACCCTTCCAATCCTTTTCAGGATTCATAATGGTCCACTGTATCTGGGGTTGAGTTTTCCCCACTGTCTGAATAGTATCACTCCCTTCCAAGGAGATACTTATAGAAAAACCATGTCTCCCTCCTCAAACTCAAGTGGTTGCCACCGTCTATCAGCATAACTTTTTGTCTATAATGGACAGCCTTCATTCGAGCATGGATGACTTCACCTTCTCTCGAGTCTCCTCAATCAGCTCAATACTACAGAGTCGTCTTCTCCAACCTCGTCCCAGCATAATGGTGTCCTATGCTTTCTCCCGTACAAGGCTTCGTCTGGTGGCATTCCAATACTGGCCTGATAACTGTTATTGTATGCGAACTCCACCAACGGGAGGTGCTACTCCCAACTACCTCTGAAATGCATCACATATGCCTCAGCCTGTCCTCTAACATCTGGATGCTCTTCTGTGACTGACTATCTGTCTGGGGGTGAAAAGCAATGCTAAAGTGTAGCCTAGTACCCATGGCCTCCTATTGCTTTGGCCAAAATCTCGAGATAAAACAGGGATCTCTATCTAACACAATCGACACAGGAACCCCATGAAGTCTGACTATTTTGCTGATATATAGACGAGTCAAACCCTCCAGCAAATAGCTACTACGAATGGGTAGAAAATGTACAGACTTGGTGAGTCTATCAACAATCACCCAAATAGCATCATGTCATGTTGGAGTCCGTGGAAGTCCCATAACAAGATCCATCATGATGTGTTTCCACTTCCACACAGGAATGGGAAGGGCTGTAGTGTTCTTGTAGGCTGCTGATACTCAGCTTTCACCTGTTGGCAGACCAAACATTTGGTTACATACTCAGTGACCACCCGTTTCATCCCGGCCCACCAATAACTTTCTTTAATAGTCCGATATATCTTGGTAATACTTGGATGCATCGCATAGGCAGAAGAGTAGGCCTCCTCAAGTATAGCCCTCTGAAGATCGCCATCAGCGGGAACGCAGACCCGCTCCTTGAATTCCAAGAGTCCATCCTTCTGAACTTTGAAATTCCTGTCGTCTCCTTTGCGGATTTTCTCAATAATATCCTGGAGTTCCTCATCTAAAATCTGGAGCTCCCGAATGTGGTCAACCAGAGTCGGCCTCACCTCGAATCTAGCTAGAAGTGTACCATGCTCATCATTGGCCAGACTGACTCCCAATGAGCATAGTCCCTTGAGACAAAAGAGGTAGGCACTCTTGAATGATGAGGAAGATGATGACTTGCAGCTCAGAGCATCCTCAACTGTGTTGGCCTTGCTAGGATGATAGTCTATGACAAGGTCATAATCCTTGAGAAGTTCCAACCATCTCCTCTGTCTCAGATTAAGCTCTTTCTCCGTGAATAAGTACTACAGGCTCTTATGATCCATGTACACTCGGCACGTCACCCAATAGAGATAATGCCACCATATCTTCAATGCAAAGACTATGATTGCCAACTCAAGATTGTGGGTCGGATAGTTTAGTTCATGCTTTTCCAATTATCTAGAGGCGTATGCAATGACCTGATCGTCCTGCATTAGTACACAGCCCAAACCTGACCGGCTGGCATCACTGAACACTATATACTCCCGGCCGTTGGTGGGAAGAGTTAGAATTGGTGCCGATGTCAACCGTTGTTTGAGCTCCTTAAAACTCGTCTCACAGCGGTCATCCCAAACAAACTTTACGTCCTTACGAGTCAAGTTAGTCAGTAGAGATGCAATCCTAGAGAATTCCTCTATAAATCTCTGATAGTTTCCTGCTAGTCCAAGAGAACTCCCAACCTTAGTAGCCGTCTTTGGCTGCTCCTAGTTTATGATGGCTTCAACCTTCTGTGAATCAACCAAAATACCCTCCACAAAAATAACATGCCCTAAGAACCCGATTTTTCTGAGTCAAAACTACACTTAAAGTACTTGGCATATAACTTCTTCTCGCGAAGTATCTGTTATACAGTACGCAGATATTGGGAGTGCTCCTCATCACTCCGTGAGTAGACACGTATGTCATCTATGAATACTATGACAAATTGTTCAAGAAAATCATGGAATACCCAGTTCATCAAGTCCATGAACACGGCTGGGGTATTTGTCAACCCAAACGGCATGACCAAAAATTCAAAGCGGCCATATCTAGTACAGAAAGCAGTCTTGGGCACATCCTCGCCCCTGGCAGAGATGAAGAAACTTCGCCCTCTTCTGATCTTGTTGGTACTCCGTAAAGTACCTCTCGTTAAACTCTCGCATAAAGTCTTCTAAACCTGGGGGCTCTGTAGAGTCATCAACCACGGTCTCCCACCAAGCGAGAGCATCACCATCCAATAAATGCACTATCACCGTCAGTTTCAACTCGTCTTCTAGACCCAGATCTGTCAGTATTAGGTGGGTCCGGTTGACCCAATGCTTTACTGCCATAACATCACTTGATCCGCTAAAATCGGTACAACCCAACAATCAAGTCTCCTTGACCAACTGGGTTAACTCGTGGATGTGGCGGAGTACAGGAATCGTGTTGTTGCTTGGGGTAGGCACTAAAGAAATAAGGCTAGTCGGGGCAGGTGCCGCTACAGCTGGAGTGAGAACTATAATAGATGGTGGCGAGGGCTACATCCGTACCTCGTGGTTGTTCCACCACTCATGCCACTGCCTCAAGGTATCTAGCGGAGATATCAGATTTTGGCTCTCGGAATTTCGACCATAAGAATCGGCAGGGGTGGATTTTTATTCAGAAAAGTAAAGCAACCTTGATAGCCAAAGGATATGCATAACAAATGGAAGTGGATTTTTATGAAGTTTTTGCTCCAATTGCAAGGATTGATACCATCAAGATGTTAATAGCATTAGCTGCTAAAAAATGTTAGCCACTTTATCAATTAGATGTGAAATCTACATTCTTGAATGGTAAGTTAAAAGAGAAGGTTTATGTGGAGCAACTAGTTGGTTTTATTGCTTAAACACAACAAAAAAAGACAAATTTTGCAACAAAATTTGGGACGAAATTGGAAGAAAAATTCGTCGGAAAACACATTTGCGACGAATTTTGCAACAAATATTTTTTCGTCGCTAATAAGTTGTCGCAAAAATTTGGGACGAAAAATTAATTATTCGTCGCAAAAATTTGCAACAAATATTTATATGTTCGAAAATTTGTCGCAAATTTGCAACGACATTTGCGACGAAAAAGTTTTCGTCGCTAATTTTGCGACGAAAACTTTTTCGTCGTAAAATTAGCGACGAATAGATATTTCATCGCAAATTTCCCTTTGCGACGAATAATTATTCGTTGCAAAATTCGTAGCAAAATTTAGCGACGAAGATTATTTCGTCGCAAATTTTCGGACGAATACTATTTTCGTCGCAAAATTTGCGACGAATACTATTTTGTTGCAAAATTGCGACAAATCTTATTTCGTCCCAAATTTTTGCGACGAAACAATATTTGTTGCTAAATTTGTCACGAATATTATATGTTTTACAACGAATATAAATTCTATTATAATATTTGGACAAAATTTACGTGCTCACCCAACATTATCAACAATATTATCATCCAAATCATTTTTAATATAAAATATAAACAATCTATACTCATAATTATAACTACCTATTCAATAAGATCAAAAAATTAAACATTTAACAAGCAATCATATTTATAATATCTAACCAAAAAGCAACATCAAAACTAAATAAGTTGTCGGAATATCTATGTTCAAGCATAAAAAAAAAAAATCAATATAACAGTAACATAACAGTTCACAATCTCAAGTATGACCTCCACCATCACCATCATCATCATCATCATCAAAAAAATCATCACCCTCATCACCAACACCCTCATCACCATCGCAAGCATTATCAGGAGGAGAAATAGAAGGGGGAATCTGATTTGGAGCGGAGAATAACTGAAGATGCTGCATGATTAACATTTGTTGCGTGCGGACCTCGTGCAATTCTTGCGTGTGCTTTGCTTGAAGTTCACTGAATGCCTGATCTCTTTTCAGTAGCAAGTTCTTCAATTGGCTCACCTCTTCATTCAATTGATTTATTTGTGCTCTAACTGCTGGTGGTGTGGAAGAAGATAAACCGGCGTTTTTGTATGTTCTGCTCAAAGAACCTAGCCCAACTACTCTACTCCCTTTTCGTCCACCAGTCACCTCAAGCCATGTATTCATGTTATCAACAGATGGCTCAGATCCGCCAGCATCATCACTAGCACTCGAATTTCTACATGCTAGCTCGTCATATTTCTCCTACATTGTCATGACAACAATTAAAATAAAATTACAATAACATTATAATTCAAACACATAATCAAGGAAAATAAATAATTTTGTAACATAAATCATGACACCATATAGGATCTAAATTATGAACATTCATATTAACATTAAATAAGTTGAAATTTGAGGAAAAAAAAGTAAAAGAGAATGTGTAGCAAGTAATTCATTAGAAATCAAAGAATCAAGTCAAAAATAAAAATAAACTTGGGAGAGACTAACATAAAGAAATCATCTTCATACATCGTTATGATATTCTCAACATAAAATATTCATATCAACATTGAAAATGTAGATAAAGTAATTGGAACAATTGAAATTACAAACCTTAATTGCTCTAGCTCTCTCCCCGCTCCAAGTCTTGTCTTTTTTCTGAAATGTGCGCGTGAAAGTATCTATGAATGAAGGCTCGGTCCCTATTTCCTTTGCCTAAAATAAAAAAACACTATTACAATTAATGATATACTTTAAAGTAGATAAAAAAAATTAATATTTGTATAAAATTACCAATCTATTTCTATGTTCACCGATAGTGATCGAGCCTCCCGCATACGTCGCAGACGATTCCCCTGAATTATAAGATCGATTTTTTTTATTTTGCTCACTCCTTCGTTGACTCTCCTCCGATTCCCAAAAATTAAGAATCCTGCCCCAATTTTGCTCGGTGATGCAGTTGGGCTTTTTTGCATGTCTCTTTGCATGATTTAAAACGTGTCGAATGTGATCGCCACATTTTTTCTTCCAAATCCTTCTTACTTCCAATTCTTCAGTCTCGTCCCAAGTGAATACTCGCTGCAATGGAAAGCAAGCAATAACTTATAAAGCTATTAACTTCATTTCATATATAAACTGATTGGGATAACTTACCTTAAACTCGTTCCACCATAGTTCTTTTGTTTCATCCGGAGTGCTTGTGTAAGACATCGAAGCCCCTCCCCAATGATTATTCACAATTCTATTCAGCTCGTGAATAACATGTACAGAATTTGTAAATCTATCGTAATGTTTCAAACAAACAATGTTAAATAAATATGATAGTTAAAAGAAGAAATTAATTCATAAATAAAAAAAATAATACATCTAAAAATTTAAAATTTTAGTACTTACGAATCTCCATATGGGGCTATTATCTCTCGATTGTCTTCTCTATCGGCATGCAACTGTTCCACCGAAGGGACTGCTGAAGGTACATTGCTAGCGATGTGTTGAGAGTGTGAAGGGCCTGCAATAGAAGGGGGAGGCGAAGGTACGTTGCCGGCAAGGGAATGCGATTGCGAAGCTGCCTAAGCGGACTGCGATGGTGAAGAGCGTGAATTTCCATCCGAATTGCGTCTATGGCCGCCACGTCGAAACTGTCAACCATATTACAATTTAAACCAAAAAATATAAATTGCATATTCATCATATACCTAATTAAGAATATGAATAAACTTACCATATTTAATTTGATAAATTATTTCCGACGAAACAAGGTACCAATATGTGAAGAAATTTTCTTGAATGACCTATACAAAAAAAAAGATAGTATATTAACAAATTCAATATATAAATTTAAGAATAAGAATGTAAATAAACAAAAATTTTTATTAAGAAATTTGCAAAAAATACTTGTCGACTAACTTACCCACTTAAAAGAAATATATTATCATATATCAAGAAAAATATCTGAAATTTATTATATGAAGAGAACAAAATTTACCCGTCAACAAAAATCATAATCGTCATTGTCATCCTCATCGTCATCATGCGTCTCCAAATTAGACTCTTCAACATCATTTTCATCATCCTCTTCATTATCTTCATCAGAATCCTCATCCTCATCATTTGTCTCAAAATTAGATTCTTCATCATCTTCTTCATGAATTTCACTTGCATCCACATCTATCACTACTCCGCTAGGATCTCGTAACGTAGGAATATTATATTCCTCGGTCTGAACTGTATTGACAACTTGCTCTTGTTGATATGCTGTTTCTTCCCAATGTTCTTCAATTTTTTTCCGTGCTTTCGTTTTAAAAACAGCACACCAATCAATTTTGTCACGTTTGAAACTAGGATATGAAACATAAAATACTTGAATCGCTTGTTGTGCCAACACAAATGGTTCATATCTTTTATACAATTTTTTATGATTTATTTCAACCAAATTAAACTGTGGATGCACTTTCATCCCTTTCACAGGGTCAAACCAGCGACACATAAATAAAACAACCCGTAATGCTGGACCAGGGTACTCTACCTCAACGATTTCATCCAACAAACCATAAAAATCATTTTGACCTCCACCATCATTGGATGACTGAACGCAAACTCCACTATTCATTGTCGTTTTGCCCACTCCATATTCTTCAGTATGAAATTTATACCCGTTTATAAAATAGGATGGCCAAGTTCGTACCATTGCTTTTGGACCCCATGACAGATGGATTAACAATTCTTGCTGAAGTTGAGCTTGATTATCATGGACCTAAAGTTAAGTAAATATGTTAAAATATTTTAACATAAAATTTTAAATAATTGATAGTGAACTTACATATTTTTTGAACCATGGTGCAAATTCTTCATCGCAGTAACGATCAAACTCATGTCTCGAAAGTTGAGAATATACGTTTTGGAAAATTCTACCATCAAAGGAAATAATATTTATCACACATAATGTACGACATAAGAAATATATAAAATAAAAAATATACACTCACTCGAAAAATGGTGTCACTTCTGGACAGTTCAGTAAAATATATGTATGGGCTGCCCTCCATTCTTGATCAGTTAAATATCTACGTTTACATGATCCACTTGGTCGACCAAGGTAGTTAAAAATTGAGAATGAATTCTCATTTGGATCAATAGAACCCTCATCATTTCTTCCCGGTCTCCGCCTCTTGCACTGAACGTGAGGCTCAAAATAATATGATGCAAACGTTGTTACTTCCTCCACAATATATGCATTGACAATAGAGGCTTCAACACGTGCCTTATTTTTAACTTTCTTCTTCAAATGATATAGGAATCTAATTGTAATAAAACAAAATGTTTTAGAAATTTATATATAATGAAATTACGAAATTTATATGCCTTCATAACGAAGAAAAAAAGATGAAAACTCACCTTTCAAATGGATACATCCATCTAAATTGGACAGGACCTCCAACTTTCGCCTCATATGGCAAGTGAACCAAAAGATGTTCCATGGAATCAAAAAATGACGGGGAAAAAATCCTTTCTAAATTACACAAAATTATTGGGATCTCTCTCTCAAACATCTCCATGTGTGAATGTTTCAACACTGTCGAGCAAATATCATGAAGAAAAATACTTAGCTCCGTAATGGCACCCCAAACAAAATTCGGTAAGAGTTCCTTAAAAGCAATAGGAATTAATCTTTCCATAAATATATGGCAATCATGACTTTTCAAACCAATTAACTTGCATTCCTTTAAATCGACACATCTTCCAAGATTTGAGACATAACCATCAGGAAATCTCAATGATTTCAACCATTCACAAACAAGCCGTCTCTGATCCTTATTCAATGTATAAACTGCCTTTGGTTTTGGTCCCCTACTACTTTCATCGACATCAAGAGTGGGTCGTTTACAAATGAGTCGCATATCTTTTCTTGCATTCAAGTTGTCTTTCGTTTTCCCAGTGATATCCATCACTGTATTTATCAGATTATCAAAGACATTCTTCTCGATATGCATTACATCGAGATTATGATGAACCAACAGTGTCTTCCAATACGGTAAATCCCAAAATAAACTTCGTTTCGTCCATTTATGCGAATGTCCATAGCCATATGTTGTACCATGTGGCTCTTCAATAACAGATGGAAAGTTAATGACTCTATGCCAAATTTGTTCACCGGTTAATCTCAGTGGAGGAGGTGTTCTTTCATTTCTATTCTTAGTGAATTCATCTTTATTTCTTCTGAATTTATGATTTAACGGTAAAAATTGTCTATGGCAATCAAAATAACTCACTTTCTTCCCATGTTTCAATCTGAATGATTTTGATCTCTCCAAACAAATTGGACATCCTAAAATCCCTGCGGTACTCCATCCTGATAACATACCATACGCAGGAAAATCATTAATGGTCCAAAGAAGAGCAGCCTTCATTACAAACGTCTGATTAGTATGAACATCATATGTAGGAACACCTTCATCCCATAGTTGTTTCAACTCCGCAATCAATGGTTGCATGTAAACATCTATTAATTTCTTTGGGTTTTGCGGGCCAGGCACAACCAATGTTAAAAACATATACGGTGCCTTCATACACATACCGGGTGGAAAATTATACGGAGTTAAGATAACTGGCCAACATGAATAATTTCGTCCTGATTTACCAAATGGTGCAAATCCATCAGCACAAAGACCTAATCTAATATTTCGAGTCTCTCTCGCGAACTCATGATATGTTCTATCAAAATATTTCCACGCTTCTGCATCTGAAGGATGACACATTAACCCCTCTTCTGTTTCATGATTTGCATGCCAGGTCATGTGTTTAGCTGTGGTCTCAGATGCATAAAGTCTTTGTAACCTAGGAGTTAAAGGCAAATAAAACATTTGTCTGTATGATTTACGCTGCTGAGTACGACCCGACCTCCGATAATTCTTGTATCTACTTTGATTACAGAATTTACAAAATTCTGCTTCTTTGTCATCTCCCCAAAATAGCATACAACCATCTCTGCAAACATCTATTCTCTGTACTGGAAGACCTAATTCTTTCACAAGCTTTTTCATACTATAGAAGTCATTGGGCATAATATGATCACGCGGCAATACTTCTCCAATAACTTGAACAAAATCATTAAAACAATTCTCAGACACATTATGCTCTGCCTTGACATTCAACAATCTTGCGGTTAGAGATAGTTTCGTATGGCTATCACAACCAGCCCACAAAGGTTCATCTGCAGCTCTTAAGACTTCCTGAAATTGGAGAGATGATTCATTTGACAGATTTTGATCAACATCTACTACTTCTACCTCCTCCAATGGTGATGCATAACTAGTATACCCATATTCAAATGTTGGAACAAAACTAGAACTTGCAGCGCTTGGATCAGGAACAAAATTCGGACCCACTGCATCAATTACCATCCTCTGATACGGATTCAATTGTTCATAATAACTCCGATCCCCACTTACTGAGAATTGTCTATTTCGTCCATACTCTTCATCAGAAATGAATGGTTCACCATGGCATGTCCAATTATAGTAATTCGGGGTAAAACCAACTCTACAAAGATGTTCCCTAACTTTATCACACTCCAAAAATTTACCATTCCGACACCTTCTACACGGACACCTTAGCTTATTCCCATCCATAAAATCAACTTGAGTACAAGCAAAATGTAAAAATTGCTCCAACCCAAATATAAATTCATCAGTTAAACCCCGACGATCAGATAAGTTCTTCTTATACATCCAACTTCTTTCGTTCTGCATTTTCCCTGTCTCCAAATTTAAACTTTTTGAAATATTAATAAGAATTCAAATAAGATCTACAAACAAAACTACTAAATCATCATAAGTAATATAATCAATATTTCAAACTAAAATCATATAACAATAAACAAGAACGTTTATTGTACAAAAATGAAATGATCATAAATACAAAGATTAATTTCACAAAAATTAAATATAATAATAAATAATATTATAAACTTATTTAATATAAAACAAAATAACTAAATTATTACAATAACATTAAATATTATAATAAAATAAAATAAATTATCAAATATTAAACATTTAACAACATTGATTATTTAACAAATCCATATAAGATTTAATATAAACTACTGAGTATTGTTAATCACAAACATCTCATAATCATTTATCACATAAAATTTACTATTAATTACATTTTAACATCATTAGAGTACAAACTAAAACAATTATCACCACCAATTAATAACTCACCGATAGAGTCTGATATCAACACCAGTAACAGCTTCCAATCCAAATAGTCGATAACCGCAAAACCTAACACATAAAAAAGGATTTATAAATAACTAATAAGTTAGTTAAAACAATATTATAAAAAAATCTTTTAAATAACATTTCTCACAAATTTAAATAATACAATTCAAACTACATTGCTTTTTGTACGGGACCTGTCCCATTGGGCCGGGCCGGTCCGAATGGGCCGGGCCGGGTCGAATGGGCCTGGCCCAGTCCAATGGGCCACGATGGGAAGCCAGGGGCCATCGTGGCCCATCGCGCAGCAGGGACGCAACAAGGGCTGCGCGGCACCTTCCCGCGTCGGGGCCGCGCAGCCACTGCTACCCCTTCGCGCGGCGGAGGCGCAAAAAGGGACAGCGGCCCCTTCCCGGGGAAGACGCGCAAAGGGCCCAGCGGCCCCTTCGCGCGTCTGGGCCTCGAAGGGGCTGCAGGCCCTTGGCGCAGCAGGGCCGCGCAGCCCGGCCGCGCAGCACGGCCGCGCAGCCCCGCAGCGCAGCCGGGCCGCGCAAGACGCAGCGCAGCGGGGCCGCGCAGCCCGGCCGCGCCCCAGGGCCGCGCAGCCCGGCCGCGCAGCAGGGCAGCGCAGCCCCTGCCGCGCAGCAGGGCAGCGCAGCCCCTGCCGCGCAGCAGGGCAGCGCAGCCCCTGCCGCGCAGCAGGCCAGCGCAGCCACTGCCGCGCAGCAGGGCAGCGCAGCCCCTGCTGCCCTACTTCGCGGCGGAGGCGCAAAGGGGACAGCGGCCCCTTTGCGCCTCTGGGCAGCGAAGGGGCGACGGCCCCATTGGCCGTCTCGGCAGCGAAGGGGCGACGGCCCCTTCGCGCACCTGGGCAGCGCAGGGGAGGCAGCGCCTTCGCGCACCTCGCCCTTCATGGATCTGCCATAAAAAACTCAGATCCGGCGGCTGGCTGCCGGATCTGCCGTCTACGGCCAAGAGAGAGAATGAGAGAGAGAGATTACCTAACACTATCGTAGATCCGGCATCCCTTCCGCCATCCCTTCGCAGTACCCCTTCGCGGCTGCTCTTCACAAACGAGATGAACCCGAGAGAAAGAGAGAGAGAGAGAGAGAGAGAGAGAGAGAGAGAGAGAGAGAGAGAGACAGAGAGAGAGTGAGTGTGTGTGAAAAATATCTTGGATTTTGCTTCAAAATCCAAGTTGTCCCAAAATTCGTCCCTGATTCAGGGACGAAATATTTTTTCGTCCCTGATTTAGGGATGAATTTTTTTTTATCCCGAAATTCGTCCCTGATGCAAGGACGAATTATTTTTTCGTCCCTGATGCAGGGACGAATTATTTTTTCGTCCCTGTTTCAGGGACGAATTTGTTTTTCGTCCCTGATACAGGGACGAATTATTTTTTCGTCCCTGATTCAGGGACGAATTATTATTTCGTCCCTGATTCAGGGACGAATTTTTTTTCGTCCCTGATTCAGGGACGAATTTTTTTTTCGTCCCTGATTCAGGGACGAATTTTTTTTTCGTCCCTGTTTCAGGGACGAATTATTATTTCGTCCCTGATTCAGGGACGAATTTTTTTTTCGTCCCTGAATCAGGGACGAATTTTTTTTTCGTGCCTGATTCAGGGACGAATTATATTTTCGTCCCTGTTTCAGGGACGAATTTATTTTTCGTCCCTGAATCAGGGACGAATTATTTTTTCGTCCCTGATTCCGGGACGAATTCTTTTTTCGTCCCTGATTTAGGGACGATTTTATTTTTCGTCCCTGATTCAGGGACGAATTTTTTTTTCGTCCCTGTTTCAGGGACGAATTATTATTTCGTCCCTGTTTCAGGGGCGAATTATTATTTCGTCCCTCTTTCAGGGACGAATTTTTTTTTCGTCCCTGATTCAGGGACGAATTATTTTTTCGTCCCTGTTTCAGGGACGAATTTATTTTTCGTCCCTGAATCAGGGACGAATTATTTTTTCGTCCCTGATTCCGGGACGAATTATTTTTTCGTCCCTGATTCCGGGACGAAATTTTTTCCCCTCCCTGAAGCCGGAACGAATATCTTTTTCGTCCCATCTCAACTATATTAACATGGTTTTTCAAGTCAAAATTGAAGGAAAAATATTGAAAGCAATCAAACAATATCGAGTCTAGTATTTTTGATTAACTGAAAGATATGATTTATTCTTACGCTTTCTTATTCAAAAGCATAATACCTTAACTACCAGTTCTAATAGAGCTAATCTGATCACATATCACAAAATGTACATTGTAAAGAAGGGAATGAGAGTGAATTATTTGCCTTTTGCAGTGGGAAGAGTAGAGAGTTTATAGAGTGTAGATTGGAATAAATTCAGATCGTAAAGGGGCTTGAAAAAGACCCGATAAATGAAAAATAGATCTTTGTTCAAATAGATTTCTACGCATATTCTGTTTTTCAACATGGCCAAGAATTTGTCATGGGAGAGATGGTTTTTAATTTTTATTATTTTTATATGAAATATCTTCACTTTTGCTTCAAAAACAAATTTGTCCCAAAATTCGTCCCTGATTCAGGGACGAAATTTTTTTTCGTCCCTGATTCAGGGACGAATATTTTTTTCGTCCCTGATTCAGGGACGAATATTTTTTTCGTCCCGAATTTAGGGACGAATTTCGTTTTCGTCCCAAATTTAGGGACGAATATCGTTTTCGTCCCTATTTTTGGGATGAATTTATTTTTCGTCGCAAATTTAGGGACGATTTTTTAAATTCGTCGCAAAGTTTGCGACATATTTTGAAATTCGTCACAAATTTAGCGACGAAATATTTTTTCATCCCAAATTTGCCACGAATTTTGCTTCAAATAAATTTCGTCACAAATTTGCGACGAATTTTGTAACGAAAAAGTTTTTAGTTGCTAAATTTGCGACGAAAATATTTTTGTTGCTAAAATTATGGCTAATTTGCGACGATAACATTTTTTGTTGCTAAATTTGTTGCAGATTTGCGACGAATATGTTTCGTCGCTAAAGTTCGTCGCTAAATTCCGCTTTTTTTGTAGTGAAAATGCAAAGGATAAAGTGCTTAAGTTGAAGAAAGCATTATATGACTTAAAACAATCTTCAAGGGTACGGTGTAGTCAAATTGATAACTATTTCATCAATAATGGATTCAAGAAAAGCATGAGTGAGCCAACTTTGTATGTGAAGAAGCAAGGTATGTACGTTCTTATTATTGCTTTGTACGTTGATGATTGGTGTTTACCGGTAATAATCAAAGAATAGTTGAAAAGTTTAAAGAAGACATGATGTCGCATCATTTTCTTGGAATGGAGATTCATCAATGTGAAAATGATGTGTTCATATGTCAAGAAAATTATGCAAAAAAATTTTTGGTGAATTTTAGGGTGAAAGGTTGCAAATCAATTGATACTCCAATGATGTTGAATGAGAAAATGAAGAAAGATAATGGTGGAAGAAATGTCGGTGAAAGGATGTCTAGGAGCTTGATAGGTAATTTGTTGTATCTTACAGCAATAAACCCAGATATTATGTTTGCACTTAGTTTGTTGTCACATTTATGCATTGTTCTAGCCATTTTCACCATGGAGTAGCCAAAAGAGTCTTAAGGTTTGTGTAAGGAACCAAGGGTTATGGAACTAAATATTGCAGGGGTTAAAATTTGGAGTTGAAGGGTTTTTGTGATAGTGATTGGGTAGGCTGTGTGGATGTCAAAAAGAGCACATCTATATATGTTTTTATGATTGGTTTAGGAGCAATTTCATGGTGTTAAAAAAAGCAACAATTTGATACTCAATCATCTACAAAGGCTGAATATATTTCAGTTGTAATGGTAACTTTTAAAGCAATTTAGTTGAGAAGAATATTGGAAAATATGAAAAAAAAAAAACAAGATGTTTCAACTGATAGTATGACAACAAGTGAGCCATTGTATTGGCTAAAAATTCTATTCAACATAGTCGGGCAAAGCACATGGCCATCAATTATCATTTTATCGGAAATGCAATCGAGGAAAAAATGAAGTTAGAATGAAGTATTGCACTTCTGAAGAGCAAGTGGCTGACAGTTTCACCAAGGCATCACCAAAGGATAAGATTCAACTGCTCATAGAAAAGGTTGGTGTGTCATGCCCCGATCCATGATCCAAAGGCCGTAAACAGTCGCCTATTACCTCGGACACTGGCCCACCCCACCACGTATCCTCAAGGTAACGCAAGGCTAATCAATATTTCAGTTACAAATATGTTACTAGTTTTTAAAATACAAAAATTCTCAAATATATATATATACTACAAATGAAAGTTCCTTGGTTTCACATAGTGATTCCGACATGATCAACTAATATCCTCAAAAATACAGAAGAAGATAATTACCGTAAGTGGTCTATGATACTATGTACATCGAAATAAGTCAACGTGTCTCTCCAATGACTAACTCTGTATAAATTTAAAAATATTGAGGGGTAAATATAATTAAGTACTCAGTGAGTGAGAAATCCGTGACAGGTAATTAATAAGTGAGGTATGGATGGAGTGTCAAGATCATATATATATATATATATATATCCATGCAAGATATATTATCAAAATCATAGCAATTTCAATATAGTTTTATATCCAATATAAACATATACATCCAAAATCCCATGTCATAAATTGTAGGGTTATGCCAAATCATATTCTTGGAAAAGGTCTATCTTGACCAATGACGAGCTATCAAGGGGTTTTGTATGTAAACAAAAATAACCCCAAAACCTTAGCATTGGCATTGGGTCTCCCAAGTGCTAGACTGAAACGTTATTCAGTGTCCCCTTTCAGTTCGACTTGCCTAGTCTAAAACATAGTATCATATACATGCCACATAACCATGTGGAGTGTCTGCGTCTCGAAGACATCACAATCGTGCGACTATCTCTATATCACGAGACAGGTCTCTATAACATACGAGACCAGTCTGCGCGGGACAACGCCTTTCATATCATAGTCTCATAGCTATAAATACTATCCCCGATCTACGATCAAGGGAATTCAGGTACTAATGCCCGAGTGTCAAGTCTCGTATCAAAACCATCAATAAACTAACGATGCCATATATGTCGAGAAAAATCATGAAAATCCAATATAGTATATTATAGTATATATCATCAAAGTACATTTTATGATTTAAAACATGACACATATATTTGTCATCAAGATTCATGGATGCATATTTTAGAATTTTGGGACACTATTTATCACAAAATATATTACCAGTCATTTAACAAATTCATTTTACAATCATTTCACAAATCATATTTTGAAAATGATAAAATATGGTTTTGCTTATTAACTACATGTCAACAGTAAGATCCACTCACTTATACGCGAAGGGTATTCCACTCCCCTAGAACCTCGATACTCAATTGAGTCGCCCCTCGAGTGTAGTATAGTCGTCTATTCCTAAGACAACAACATATATATACATATGTCAATCCGATCATGCCCAATTCCAATTCACTTTAGCTTGTTTAAACCCATACATTTACAAAAATTCGGATTTTCAAATTCTACTCTTTCGCAGTCTTAGAAAAAAAATCATAACTTTCTTTATATAACTCCGAATCGAATAATTCAAATTGCTAATTAAAGCTACGACATATATCTACATTTTTCGTGTTCAACTCATCTCCAAATTCCCATTACACGAATTTATAAAAATTTATATTCAATGGAGTTTATACTTATATAACTAAATTTGTATAGTTTTGGTAGAAAATTCATATCTCAGTATATATATCTCCGATTTATATGATTCTAAGTTCTACAAAAGGATAAGAGAATTTCTACAAATTTCATGTTAGGTATTTCCTTTAATTCTATGCATAGAATTTCCTAAAATTTCATTTCTGTTTCAATTTCAGTTCTTAATTATGCTCCGCACAGTTTCAGTAAAAATATCATAACTTCCAATATACTACTCCGATTCAAGTGCATTTTATCCCATTTTGAAGATACGACAGAGAGATAAAATTTTGGTGTTTTAAGTTTCTCTAGAATTTGAATAGAAGATATTTTAAAAATTTATATAACAAACTAGCCGTGCATGGAAGATGAAAAACAAAATATGTCATTTTGTTGTCCTATTCCAAAAATCACTATAAATCACATTTTAAATGAAAAGTTTTGCACCATACCTTATTTTAAAGTTTAGGGAGTCTAGTTTTACCAGGT
This sequence comes from Dillenia suffruticosa, assembly GCA_033439265.1. Classification (NCBI taxonomy): domain Eukaryota; kingdom Viridiplantae; phylum Streptophyta; class Magnoliopsida; order Dilleniales; family Dilleniaceae; genus Dillenia; species Dillenia suffruticosa. Next base: position 660,648 of record JAVTVX010000031.1, read on the forward strand.
CAAACCAATCTAAATTTTGATTATCACTGGATAAGATATCATGAAATTACTGCAACTTGCTGACCCTACTAGTTTACTTGAACAAACTTACTTCATGGGCCAATTTAATCCCATATATACTCAAAGAATAATATATTACCTCTTTAATAAGATCTTGACATTCACATATTCATCACCAACACCATCCTTTAGCACTTGATTACCACATCTTGCAACACATATACATCAATATAAAAAAAAAAAAAACTCTATATCATACTAATACTATCTAAACAATTAGAATCCTATCAACAAAAAATTTTCCTTACGTCTTCAACACCTCAAGTGCTTGGATGAACACAAGAAATTTTCACTTCCTAAACTAGAACTCATGGCCAAGAGGGTAAATTGTGAGAAGAAAATGAGGTTCAATGCTTGAAACAACTCATTTATGCAAATCTAGCAAAAATTTTGACCATTGATTCATTTCCATGGCAGCAAGCAACCTCCATGCATGCAAAAGAAGTGTCTAAGTGGGCCTAGAGGAAAGAAAGCACAATAAATTCACTAAAATCCCTTTCAAATCACATTTCATGCATTAATTTTTCTTTACTAGTAATCTTCTTCCAACTTTGTTAGTGGATTTGTTCTATGTGGCCACTAATAGTTTTGGTGTCCTTTTACCTAATCATTTGGCTCCAATTATCCATCCTTAAGTGTTTTACAACTTAATCCCTCCACTTTCCTTATTTGCATTTAGATCCGTGACTTTTAACATTTTGTATTTTTGGTCCCTATAAAATTTTGTTCAAAATTTCTTAAATATATGAAATTTCATTTAAATATCTCTATTTAAATGTGTAGGCATTCTCTTATCCATTTTAAACTTCTTTAGGCATTGTCGGCACTCGCTGAGACGATTTTTGGCTTACTGATAAAATTTTCAGTTTCAGTGATTTTGAGGGAAAGTTCAAAGTAAATAAATAAAAAATTAAAATTTCATTTTAGATGCCTCAAAAGGATATTAATATATATATATAAGAAGTGATACATGATACATAGTTATCGAAAACGGTGTTACATGTTGTGTAGAAGTCATACAGAGAAATAGTTGGAGTGAAGAAAGTACATTAAGGAGGAGTGACAGAATTAATACACTTTTTTATTTTATAAAAAATAAAAAAGTTCAAGAGTTTCAAGGTAGAATAATTTAATAGTCATAAGGTAAAAGAGTAAAATTCAGACATTGAAAAAGTCTATTCACGTGGAATTGAAAAGTCATATGAATTTCAAAATAAATGTGTGTAATACCCAATTAAAAAAAATAAAAAAATAAAAAAAATAAAAAATAAAAAAAAAAAGGGGGAAAAAATAAAAATTAGGGCTTAAAGCCCAATTTTCTCTCTCTCTCTCTCTCTCTCTCTCTTTCCCCCTCTCTTCTCTCCCTCTCTCTTTCTCTTCTCCCGATCTCCCCTGCCGCCGTGTCCCTTCCCCTCCCGCTGCCGCCGCCAGCACCGCCGGTCACCACCATCGCCACCGCACCCAGCCGCTGCAGCTCCTCCCTGCACGAGCTGCCCGGTGCGAATGCGCGAGCTAACGCGCGATCTCCCTCGCGCGAGCGCCAGCGTGACCCCAACGCGAGTAGCGCACGATCCAGCGCGCGAGCCAGCGCCCGAACCAGCGCGCGAGCCAGCGCGAGCCCAGCGCGCGAGCCCAGCGCCAGCCCTGCGCCAGCCCTGCCCGAGCCCCTGCGCACCTCCATCACGCTCCAGCACGAGCGCGAGCGCTCCAGCGTGCGACCCACTGCGCGAGTGCTCGATCCAGCTCGCGAGCGCGAGCTCTAGCCACTGCGGCCCAGTCCAGCACACGGACCCGTCCGGCCCGCGGCCCACCAGACCCATCAGGCCTGCAGGCCCATCAGCCCGCCAGCCCGCGACGGCCCGTGACAGTCCGTGAGCCTCTGCGAAGGTTTTAAACCAAACCGACGGGCGAACGAAAGCTAAATCTGAGATCCGAAGAATCCTAAGTGAGAGAAATGAAATCTCTTCAACCCTTGAATAAACTTTGTCAAATTAGGTAGCATTAGTTGATTTGTTTATAAGTTGAGGAATTTAGGGTTCGTACGAAATTAAGAAAAACGATAAACCCTGAAATAGTCGGAAATTGATGAAAATCATGATGACTTGATTAGGTTGGCTTTCTTGGTGACTCGATTGAGGGGCGCCTTATTTTGCGTATTTTGGTGTTATTGGGGAGTGCGCTACCTTCTCCAAAACAGTGAGTGGGATTTATTTCAATACTTTTGTTTAATATGTAAATCCTGTTTTACAACATTTTGATAATGAACATGATTTGTCGTATGTTGGAAATGTTTTGACTGATTTTAAAATTGACTTTTGTGAACCGTTGGAGTGTCCAAAAACTGTATTGAATTATGAAATTATGCATCCATGTGGTTGAAATGTATAATGTGCCATTTTATGCTCTATGTTGCATTGGTTTATGAACCTGACTTCGGCACATTTTGATATGATATTGATTTTGGTTTTGAGAGCTTTGATATGTATTGTTCCGTAGCTACGAAGGACACCGTGAGAGACGCTTTGATGGCGTCCGGATATGCCTAGGCCTGGGGTATCCCACGAGTTGTCGTGATTTGATTATCGACACGGTACTAGCCAGGTTGAACCCGAAAGGGGGAGGATTTGGATTTGGATTGGATATCCTCTCCAAGTCTAGCACCTGGACGAGATTCGTCGCCAACGCCGGGGTAGAGAGCACTTTAAAGAAATTTGCATATAACACCCCCGGTGCGCCTGTCATAGGTCGCGGTAGACCTCTGCTGGGACATTTTCGGCTGGCAGCTCTATGATTTTAAATGATGGTACTTTGGATGCATATTTGACTTGAAAATGCATGAAATGATATATTGTTGAAATGAAGAGCATGATGATTTGAAATATGATTTATATACTTATGTTTTGACACTTCAGTTTCACACTCTACATTTGACGATTGCATTGACCCACTCACTCACTGAGTATTCTTTCCCGAGTACTCACCCCTCATTTCCCTTTTGTTTCAGAGATAGTATTTGACAAGGAGTGTCGCTTTTAGGACGCTCAGTATCTTTGGGAGATCAGGCCTGGATTTGATAAGTCATTGTGTATTTCCGCTGTAAAATTTGTATTGGTGATGTATATGTATTTTGAGGTCTATAGATGACTATTTTTTTATAATTCTGGGATGACTGTATAAATATGGATATTTAATTTGTGGAATTCTCATGTCACTGCATGACATTGCATTGAGGCGTTTCTTTTTCATTGCGTCTATATTTGGGAATGTGTCATGTCTTAGAAGTGTCCTCTAGGACCGCTCGGTGTCTCCTCTAAATCACAGGAGGGGCGACTGGCGGCTGTCCATTCCTTTGATGGGGGCATGGCAGTAGAGGTCTGTAGTTAGGACTGTGGAGAATTGTTTGTTAGCCTTGCGTTGCCCTGGATTGTGCAGTAGGATGATCTGGTTTATTGTTGAGGATAATATATGCATTTTGAGGCCGGGATGGCCCCTTTTGGACAGATAACAGGTTTATTTTAATATGGGAGACCTCCGATATATGGGGAAGTTCTGCCCGATTTTCTGTAAAAATACAGCCGGCATCCAGGATAACGGGCGGCTGCATACGATCCCGGTTCGGGGCGTGACAATGTGTGTATCATATAAAAAAAATAAATGAATGAGGAAAAAAAATGAATTAGTCTCTCCGGAAAAATTACACTAAAAAATCTGCTTTGGTCCATATTCTTGCAACACATAGGTAAAAAATTGATTGTTTTGGACATAAGTGATTATGAATTTTAGAGAGCATACTCATTTTTCCTGAATCACTTAAATTGCATATTTTAAATTTGAAGAATAATTAATTATTTGGGCAAATCTCAGATGAGCCGGTGTCAAATTTTGTGCCCTTGGCGGTGCTTGATCTTATTCGCAACTTGTTTTAGATAATTGTCAATTTTTTTCGGGTCAAAACGGAAAAGATTGAAAAAGAAGTTAAGAGAGGGGAAAAAGAAAGAACCAAATATAGAGGAATATATTATTTGTAGATTTGTCATCTTAACAACAGGGGTGAAAGTTATGATATCCGAAAATTTTTCAACACTAATATTTTTTCATTTTTAAAATATTTTGAGATATTAAATTAATTAATATTTATACAAAAACCATTACTTTTTATATTTATATATTTTTTCATATTTAATGAATATTTATTTATTTACTTATAATTTTTATTTTTATATTATTTATTTTATGATTAATAATTACATATTTGATTATTTTAAATTTTATTATAAAATCTGCCTATTCTACTATTTTTTTATATTACGTTTGGTTTTTATTTCCTTTTTTTTTTATATAAAATACCATTCCCTTTGCTATCCATTTTCGTTTTTTAGAGAGAAAACAATATTTCTAAACATTACAAAGAAAAAAAAAACACTCATGATAGCAACTATACGAACTCTCATTCACGTGTGTGGAAAAACAGAAGGGAAATGTGTAAAAAATTTTGAAACTTAACTATATTTTTATACAAAATCAGACGAAACCTCTCTTTAAAATTCGCTTATGAGGCCATCAAGGCATTACCTAAACCTGAATAGAGGCAAGAAAAAAACACTTGCATAACATCTTCAACAACAAAATCTCATAACATGTCCCCAAAGAGACAGTTTAGTGGTCATAATCTCTCTCCCCGACCTGAAAATCCCAAATTCGAATCTCTGTAAAAAAAAAAAAAAAAAATCTCATAACATGAGCTTACTAAACAAATGAACCAATACAACACCATTGAAATTGAGCATGAACATATTATATATATATATATATATATATATCCTTAGAACATGATGTAAACTTTTTAAAAATAGTATCATAAACATGTGGGGGAAATATGTAAAGCCCCCAAGATTTAACTGAACTTGTCTATGTCTTAGTTGTGAACATGCTATTGTACGATTATCATCTATTAAGCACATTGTGCCTTTCTTAAAATCTCAGAAGCATAAAGATTAGTTTATCATCATATGATGTAAAACATAAACTTCAAGTCATCGGTCACAAGAGAATCAATATAAGCATATCAAAGTATCCTTTTGTTATTTTCTTCCAAACTGGGGCCACCAAGATGTGGTTAATACCGAAGGGATACTTTGCTTTAATTTTGAATTTCTTTGCATAATTTTAAGTATGAACAATAACATATGCATAACATGTTCATGTATGCGCATAGGAGAGCATATTTACCTTTACTTTCTTATTCCTTTTCTTTTTTGCTTTTTATCTTGTAATTAAAGAAGTCAGAATTGAGAAACAAGTTGGTGAAGAAGGGTCTGACATTGTACAAGGCTTGGGGGGGTGTATTCCTAGAATCTAAGGTTAACTCAAAATGGGGTAAAACCGTTGGCGAGCTCGGAATTGCTTGTCCTTGCATTTGTCCCTCTAGAAGCAATTTTTAAATTTCAATGTCCCAGCATACACTTCAAATGTTACTAGGTCCTTTTGTGGTTGATTAGAACCTCAATTGGAAAGAGCTCTGGTCTGGCATGGTGAGAGCTTCTAACCACTTAGTCTTTAACTTTTACTTTTTATGCCAATCCCGAGCCACTAACAAATGAAAGCAGGGAGAGTTTCCATTGTCTTGTTCTGTACCATGCTATACCGGTGAACATGTGGTGTATGTATGCATGTCTCTGATCCTGGTTAATTTATATATAACATGTTTTTGAACATATAAAGAGGGCATAAAACATATGGAAAGAATTTGACTCTTATGACATAGCTAGCTTTTTTCTTCAGTGCAAAAGTGAGCACAACATGACTAAGATTGCAACCCAACCACGGAATAGCAAAGAGCACTATAATATCAAAGCATCAAGTATTTGTCTTAAGCTCATCTTTACATTTTCTTCTTCAAATTACCAAGATTGCATGCCAAACCTCGAAATTGGACATTCTTATCATAGAAGCTATACATACAACTAAGAGAATACAATGAAGCATGTCACTCTAGGATATACTTGTGATGACACATCATAGCGTGGAAGTATTCTTGTCATTTTAACTTGCTTTGTAAAGCATGAAAATGAAGATAGATTTAACATAACACATTTCATTAAAACTTTCTCACTAGCTCCATATCATTTTTCATCCAAATTGGGGTGGAATTTGTAGCTACCACAAGGCACATTTTCTGAAGACATTACATCATTTCCACTTTCCTTTACATGAAAACTCTCATTAGGAGACAAAACATTTTTGCTTAAGGGCACATAGTAGAAGTTCAAGAACATCATATTTCAAGCCAAAATATGTCATTTTCTAGTGCCGAAAACATTTTTTAATATTTCACACTATTATATGCCATTTTTTTTTTGAATCAAAGCATCTCCTCAAGAATCATCGGAGTTTTCTCTGCCAGCTTACACAGACCTTGAGGAGCATATATATCTTTGCTTTTCCATGTTGAACAGGGGCTAGGTCACTACTCCAAGAAATTTGTCTTCATTGGGATTCTATTTCCTAACAATTGCACCCACTCAAACAACGTGAGCTAATAACATCACATGAATTGCCTATTGCTGTCTTTGTACATTATATGCTTTGTTCTTTGGCCATTGTCTAGCTTGAAGACTACAATAACAAAAAAATTAATTTAATTTTTTGTGGTGCATAAGTGATTGATTGGGGGAGAGAGAGAGAGAGAGAGAGAGAGAGAGAGAGAGTACTTCAAATGTTTTTCAAATATGTTTTTCTTTGCTATGATTCGTGGACTTGGACTCGCAGGTCTTCGAAAGTTTGGATATACATGTGGTCTTTTTGGACTGCACTTTGAGATTACCATTTTGAAATGAAAGAACCTGTGTTATCTCCGTGGTTCTGTTCTTCTAAGATGAAAATCCATGAGATGTGAATTTCTGAAAAAGACATACGTTAGTTAATGGCATACACTAATTTTGAAAGAAAAAGGCTATTCTCACATGCATCATATTTAAGAAATACAAGGATTGGTCTTTCTCATTTGTGTGCTTGAAAACCCCCTCATTTGACTCCAATTCTCCCATATTCAAGTGTTTCTCCTTTTTCCAAAAGCCGCTTTTATAACACCGAAAATTCAGTATTAGAAAATTTTATTTAAGTTATTGTAAAATATAGGGAAGAATCAGAGTTGTAATCGATATTTTGGATATGAAACGTAAAAAATTGAAAATTTAGTGTTTGAATTTTTCAATTTATTATTTCCTATAATTACCAAGTGTTGGAATTTTCAAATTGTTTGTGTAAATAAATCATAAGGTATTAAATAGCTTGATGGTGCAATAACATTTTAGAAAACTTGAAATTATGGGTTCAAATCTCCTTGGAGACAAAGGACGAGAGATATTTCTTCCATTTATAAGTGACAAGAGGCTTTGTGGTTGGATGAGTCGACTTGTGGACATGGAGCTTGTGAGAGGCAAGGGGACTTGTGAAAAATTTGGGTTGGCTTGTGCAGGGGTGAGGCACCTTGTGAGTGTAGGAGAGATGCTTTGCATGTGTGCAGAGAAGGACTTCTGAGCCTTGGAGTTATTGAGTCGCTTTGCATGACATGATAAGGCGACCCAGGACTTAAGAAATTCCATCAAGGCGACCTGAGGAGTTTGGCCTTAGAATTCTTGTGTCTGCACATAAACAAGTCACATTGTCTCAAAGACAGGATGACTTATGCTACTGGCCTTAGGTTTGGTAAGGCGACTTGTCGCCAGCACAAGGCGACCTGCCATATTCAAGCCTCAGAAAAACATGTCCACAGTAAAAATAATGTGACTCACCAAGGAGCAAGGAGACTTGGGAGTTATACAAAAAGGGAAATTAGGTTGCCTTAAGCCAATTTTGAGGCGACTTGAGGGCTCAATGAGACAAAAGCAAGACGACTTGTTGGACAACAAGGTGACTTGTACTCTATTTCAAGTCGACTCATAAATGTGAAATATTGCGAAATAACAAAAATAAGCAATCAAAGTTGAACAAAACCTAAAACTAATAAGGGACAGAAGTAAGATTTCATATTCTAATATAAATAGGATTGAATAAAGCCCCATATCTCATTCTCTCCCTCTCTATCGCACGAACACTCTCTCGACTCTCATCTCCTTCACCCCTTACTCTCCCCCTCTTTCTTCTGTGAAATCGATCAATACTCTCTCCCAAACCCGTAGATTTGAGCTCCTTAATTTCAAGCAAACTTGTGAAAGAATGGGGTGTTGAAAGAAATCTAGGGTTTGCCGAAGAAAGAGAAAATCTAGGGTTTTTGAAACCTGACAGTCAAAGCTCATTCCAACCCGAAAATTGAGGTAATCTCTTCCATCTAAACTTGGATTTAACTTCCTTGTTAGTGAATTTAAATTTGTTATTGAGATTTGAGGGATTGGTTAGGGAATACAAAATTAGGGTTTGTGAATGAGAAAGAATTGGAAAAATTTGTAAATGGAGATTATATATAAATGCAAATGACATGTAAATGATGGATTGAAAATATAGAATCATGAATTTGAGAAATTAGGGTTACGCTAAATTTGGGAGAAAACTCATAAGCCCTAATCATTGGCATGATTTAACATATAGTTTATGTTTATTAATTTAGGATAAATCAATTGGAATCCAAGAAGGAATTATCTTGGAATTGATTGAGAATTTGGGAGTGTTCACCCTCCCAAAAGGTAAGTGGATGATTATGTTGAATGTGGATGATAAAAATGTTTTCAATTGTGATTTGTAAATTGAATTTTGAAAGGAAGTTTGAAATGGATTTGAAATGATTTGTAATTGTGGTGTGCCCAAAATGAAATGTTGATAAATGCATGACTCTTGTATTGATCTTAGAATTTATTTGCACTATGTTACAACTGAAACATTATTATGAATTGTGAAATTGCTTTCCTTTGTACATGAGTACAAACGCTAAATGATGAAATGAATTTCTTGTAACATGGTGCTGGGAAAAAGACTATAGTCTGGTGATAAGTCTTTCACGGACAGAGCCAATGGGATGGCGTGATCAAGGCTGGTTTATAATGATTGCTTGGAGGTAGGAGGGATGGAGCCCCTCAAGCCAGTTGTGATGACGAGGTAGCACCCCACAAAAACTCCATGCCAACGCCAAGACTGGGTAAATGTTTATATGAAAAATTGTGGGAAAAATCCTTTGGCGGGTTCTACCAATGGCCATTGGTAGAATAATAGTTTCTGGCAAATCCCAAAAATAATTGAAAGAAAGTTAAATTTGTTTATTGATTTGGGATATATGAATCATGGTGAATTTGAGCTGAAATTGGTTTATGCAATTGGTTTTACTGAATGCATTTGAATATATCTGACATATATGTTTGGTACCACCACCCTCACCCCTCATTTATGTTCAGCATGCCATTGCACTCCACTCACTGAATATTTTTATACTCACACCTCACTTTCAAATTTTTCAAAAGAAGTCTAGATTGGAGACGTAGACGTTATCTAATACCGTTGAAGAAAATATATTTTGTTGGCTTTCAATAGGTAATAAACATGAGAATATTTTTGGTGAACTATGTTATGTGATTCATGAAAGGAAACTTTTTGTACATTTTGTTAAATTTGAATTTGACAAATACTTGTTTGATTTTCTTTGGGCAAGTATTGAAAAATACCTACTTTTATGGTGTAAAAATTTTAGTTAAATTGTTTAAAAATTTCTTTTGCAAGAAGTATTACTTTCATTGGGATATTTGGATTTATGTGGAGAATTATGAGTATATCTTGAACGTGTGAACTTATCTAAATGCTTGAGAATTTTTGGAACAGCCGGGTTGGCCCGATGCATACATGTTTGAGTAGGGATGGGTCGAGCTGGTCCTTGATTGTGCGAATGAATGTATGTTGGTTTAATTTGATGGTTTGATTAAGTTGAAAAAAATAGGTAGATATTGGAATGTCTTGTGCTACCTCGGAACACGGGTGGGGTTTATACGTGTTTTGGGATAACGAGGCGGTTGCCGCGGTCGGGGCGTAACAATTCTACTGGTATCAGAGCATGGACTCATAATTTTAAATGTTTTAATTGTTTGAGAATACTTCCAAATATCCCCAAAAGTTTTTCCACGATTTCAAAGTAACTTTTATTTTTGAATATTCGGATTTTGAAAGATTTTTCCAGGAATTCTCAAAAAACCTTCCATGGATCTTAGGGACTAGGAATCATTTATTTTAGATGGTTAAGTACCTAGTCCGAATCCTGATTTAGTGAGCTAAGAATATTATGTCTCTTTGAATAGGATCATGCCTCTTAGACGACGGTTGAGAAATGTAAACGAAATTCCTCTTTCTGAGCACGAGGATGGATCATCCTCACATGTTCATTCTTCTCCCTCGGCAGCTACTAGCAATTACCTGGCTTCTTCAACCGGGATTCCTCCTTAAACTGTTGAAACTCCTTTTACTTGATTCCATTTATTGAATTTGATAGTAGCACTCCCATCCTTTTATCTGTCTAACAGTAGCAGCTTGTATTTCATTGTTCGAACGTATTAGGGCCAATTATCTGGGGCTGGTTGTTGCAAAAGTATGCTGTGTTGACAGTTGCCATTTGTTGGACCTTTGGTGATATGCAACTCTAAGATGCCACAAGTGGGAGCAACGATAGTAATTTTCATATATCATAGTTGAGTGGCCTTATAAAAGGTTCTGCTTTATCGTTAGTAAACTAGGAAACATACAATCCCTTCATGTATGATGCAGATGTGTTATATTTGACCTTTGTTGTCTTTTTGAATTTAGCATCTAACAAAGTTCTTGTTTTCTGTTTTGTGACCTCTGACTTGCTTTGCAACTGAATTGAGTGAAGGAGCTGGGCTGTATGGCATTGACCCAAAACCGGATGAATCTTGGGGTTCCTTTGCAAGATGCAATCTACAGAGATATCTTAACAGCGACAAGCTATGGTCGGTGGTGGGTTTCCTTTATAACTAGATTATACTTTTGCTAGATAAAGATATATCTATTTTAATTTTATAGCCTTGGATAGGAAAGCATGCGTTTTGCCATTATGATGGAGGAGATGACTAATTTACAGTTCCTTGTAGTCAGATTTCTCAAATAGTCCATAATAACTGCAAAACAGCATGTAAAACATTCAATGTCCAGAAGTGAGGGTAAATAAAATACCAAATTAAAAGAAAAATGTGAACTTCAAGATCATCATATCCTGGATTTCATCACAATGTGAATGAGTTGTGCCTTATAATTAAAGAGTTCATTAATTCTGTAAATAGACGTGGTCCAGTGTTGTTGTATTCGTCTCTGAAACCCATTTTGGAATTTATTGAATAAAAATTAAGGTTGTGGCTACAAAGATCATCAGCACATAACAGCAATTTTAGGCCCACTAGTGGAGAAATCACGATATTTTGTGCCAGATATATTAATTTGCAATTGTTAAAAAATTCTCTTCCCAGGGTGTATGTCACGCCCCAAACCGGGATCGTGAACAGCCGCCCGTTGCCCCTGGATACCGGCTATATTTTTTACAGAAAATCAAACAGAACCTCCCAATAAATCGGATGTTTCCCGTGTACAATTAAACCTGTATGATCAAAATCATTCAGTATAATACACAAATGGCCATCCCGACCTCTCCAAAATCAACAAACACCACAGCCAACATTCAGAACAACGCAAGGCTATAAACAAACCTAACCACAGACCTCTACTGTCTTACCCAACTAGAGCATGAGCAGCTGCTATACCAAGCGGATCTAAGCTTATACAATGTATAACACATTTCCCAAGTAACATTCAAATACGTACAATCGCCTCAATGCAAATGAAATATGAGAGTTAAACTATACAGTCATCCCAAAATAAGTACATGGCCAACTACGGACCTCAATGTCAAGACCTCACAGGGTCGAAACTAAATTAGAAGTAAATCTCACCGTCAGAACACCAAATCCGCTCTAGAGCCTGTAATATCGCTCTATCACAATCAACCTGTCTGAGGAAGGAAAAGAGAGAAGTGAGTATCATGGGAAGATACTCAGTGAGTGAGGGGGATAATATCAAGCATAAATAGTATAGGTGAACAATTGGAGTGTCAAATAATATAATTTGAAACAAAAATTTACATTTCGCAGCAAAACATGATATATTTATCAATTTGAAATCAGTTAATCAAACACACGATAGCAAACATGTATGCATCCATTTAAAATCAAATAATGTCAGAGCGAGCCAAAAATAGTCCTGGCAAAGGTCAACCGTGACCAAGGACAGGCGCTTCGGGGGTTTTATTATACATAAACTTTGAAATGCTCTCTACCCCGACGTTGGCCATGAGTTCGCTGAGGCTAACTCATCAACGTGTATAGGATCCCGCCCGGTGCTAGACGGTGGCGTCACACACGTCCTCCCCCTACGTGGGTTCAACCGGCCGCGCCTATAGCTTTTAGAATAAATGACGTTTGCGGATATCTCCTGCAGAAGGGTATCCGGGCAACCCGTGCCTCTACAAACGCCCTTCGTAGCTACGGAATCATCATAGTATCACAAAGGGCACAACGTCCCAGGGCACAACGTCCCACAAGTAATATCATATTATCGCATAACTAGTGGGCATCCAACCCACATAGCTCATCAAAAACATTTTAAATTTGCGTGCCAATACGTTTCATCAATTCATTTCAAAACAGCATATCAATGCAACAGTATAAAAATGAAATTTATACATTTTCAAGTAATGACACGATTATTGTTTCATTTGAAACTATGGATGCATAGTCATTGTAAATATAATTCAATACACTCCAATAATCACAAAATAGATTTTAAATTTAATATCATACGTCAAACGAATACATATCAAAGCATGTTTTATTGAAAACACGACAGAAAACACGTTTTACTATTTTATGCAAGAGATTAGAGTTCCATTCACAGTATACGGGAGGGTGGTCACTCCCTATTTTTCAAAAAGTCTTCAAAAGACAAATCTAATCAAATTATCAAATTTTTATATCATATAAAACCCTAATAAGGGATTTTATCAACAAAATCTATTCAAACTTTCATGTGAGTGCGTTTCTCTCACCTAGGGTTTCTCGGATTTTGGATCTAGTTTTCGTTCACCCGTCAACTTAGTCTAAAACCTGTAATGTTTACCATTTGAAACATAAGTGAGAAATTTAAGTTAAATTACCAATAATTTTCGAAACTCTAGTACGTACATGAAATCGAGAATTCATTTACCTACGCAGAGGGTCACGGGTCGTCGTAGGTTCGCGGGCCGTAGGTCAGACTGGGCCGCGGGCCGAACTAGGCCGGGCTGGGGGCCTGAACTAGCAGGCTGGCCTGGGCTTCGCGGGCTGCTAGTGGGCTCGCGGCTGGTGGGCTGGCCCGCTCACGGGCTAAGGCTCACGCTCGCGAGCTGAGCCGCGCTCAGGACAGGATCGCGCGCTGTGAGGCACGCGCGCTCGCACAGATGGGTCGCGTGCTCTGCGCACTGTGCTCGCGCAGGGGCGCCCAGGTTGGGTCACGGGAGATCTCGCACAGGCTGGGTCGAGGGAGATCGCGTGCTGGCTGGGTCACGGGGGATCGCGCGCTGTGGCGCGCTGGGCTTGCGCGCTGGCTCGCGGGATATCGCGAGCTATGGCGCGTTGGGCTCACGCGTTGGCTCGAGGGAGATTGCGAGCTGTGGCGCGCTGGCTCACGGAAGATCGCGCTCGCGCGAGGAGGCAGTGCTCGCATGAGGAGGCAGTGCTCGCGTGGAGGAAGGAGCTGCTCACGGGAGGGCATTGCAACATTGGGCGACGAGCGGTGGCGGGAGAGAGAGGCCGTGGCGAAGAAGAGAAAGAGAGAAAGAGGGAAAGAGGGAGAGAGAGAGAGAGAGAGAGAGAGAGAAAGAGGGAGAAAATTAGGGCTTTAAGCCCTAATTAAAATTTTTTTTTTATGGTGTTACATTTTCTAACCCCCTAAAAATAAGTTTCGTCCTCGAAACTAAAAGAAAATTATACAGAAAATAGATGGGAGTACTGTTTCCTAATGGGTTCCTCAGGCTCCCACGTTTGTTCCTCGACATGGTCGTTCCTCCACAAAACTCTAACAAGGGGAACTTCTTTGCTCCGAAGCTTTCTGACTTGTCGATCCAGAATAGCCACTGGTTGAACAGATAAGCTCAAGTCCTCTCGAAGCTCAACTGGCGGAGCCTCTAAAACGTGTAAGGGGTCTGGCTGATATCTCTTAAGTACTGAGACATGAAATACATCGTGAATACGCGATAGGTTTGCTGGCAGTTTCAATTTATATGCTACACTTCCGACCCTCTCGAGGATACAGAAGGGCCCAATATACCTGGAGCTCAACTTCCCTCTCTGCCCAAATCAAATGACTCCCTTTAAGGGAGATATCTTTAGGAATACCATATCTCTCACAGTAAACTCTAGAGGTCGCCGCCTACGATCTGCATAGGATTTCTGTCTATCCTGGGCGGCTTTCATCCGCGTACGGATAATCCTCACTTTCTCCTTCGTCTCCTCTACCAGCTCAACATTGGTGAGTCGTCGCTCACCAACCTCATCCCAGCACAACGGGGTACGACACTTCCTCCCATACAATGCCTCGTAAGGTGGCATGCCAATACTCGCCTGGTAGCTATTATTATAGGCGAACTCCATTAAAGAAAGATGCCGATCTCAACTCCCCCGAAAATCCATAACACATGCTCTAAGCATGTCCTCTAAAGTCTGAAGGGTCCTCTCTGACTGACCATCCGTTTGGGGTGATATGCTGTGCTGAAATTCAGTCTAGTGCCTAAAGCCTCCTGCAGACTTGGCCAAAAACGGGATGTAAATCTGGGGTCTCGATCTGATACTATCGATACTGGAACCCCATGCAGTCTCACAATCATATCAATATAGAGGCGTGCCAATGCCTCAAGTGAGTAATCACTCCTAATCGGGATGAAGTGTGCGGACTTAGTAAGTCGGTCAACTATCACCCAAATAGCATTATGCTGTGCCGAAGTCCGCGGTAATCCCATTACGAAATCCATCGTGATATGCTCCCACTTCCACTCAGGAATAGGAAGGGGCTGCAGTGTGCCCGCTGGACGCTGATGCTCGGCTTTCACCGCTGGCACACCAAGCATCTTGCCACAAACTCTGCTATATCTCTCTTCATGCCTGACCACCAGTAGCTACCTCTGATGGTCCGATACATCTTCGTACCCCCAGGATGCATAGCATATGTAGAAAAATGTGTTTCCTCAAGGATAGCACGCCGAAGATCACTATCGGCCGGAATACACACTCTGTCTTTGAATACCATGAGTCCATCATCACGGACTCTGAAGTCTCCACCCTCAGCTCTGCGAACTCTATCTGCAATACCCTGGATCTCCTCATCCGTACTCTAGAGCTCCCTGATACGGTCGAACAAAGTCGGCCTGACCTCAAATCTGGCTAATAAGCCTCCCTGATCATCGTTAGTCAAACTGACTCCTAAGGCTCGGAGTCCCACTAAACAAGAAAGGTAGGCTTTCTCTGTCGACTGTGAGGATGATGCTGACTTCCGACTCAAGGCATCTGCTACAACGTTTGCCTTGCCCGGATGATAGTCAATAATGAGATCATAGTCTTTCAATAACTCCAACCATCTCCTCTATCTCAAATTCAGCTCTTTTTGGGTAAACAGATATTTTAAACTCCTGTGGTCGGTAAATACCCTACAGGTTACCCCATAAAGATAATGCCGCCATATCTTCAACGCGAAAACTATGGCTGCCAACTCTAAATCATGTGTCGGGTAATTAACCTCGTGTTTCTTCAGCTATCGCGAGGCATACGCAATAACCCGACCATCCTGCATCAGAACACAACCCAATCCCTGTCGGCTAGCATCACTGTACACTGTATACTCCCGACTACTAGTGGGAAGGGCTAAAATAGGAGCGGATGTTAACCGTTGTTTGAGCTCCTGGAAGCTTGCCTCACAACGGTAATCCCAAACAAACTTGACCCTCTTTTGGGTCAATCTCGACAACGGAGCAGCTATCCGGGAGAATCCTTCTACAAATCTGCTGTAATACCCGGCCAAATCGAGAAAACTACGAATCTTGGTAACTGTTTGTGGCTGCTCCCACTTCACTATAGCCTCAACCTTCCGCGGATCAACATAAATACCTTCCGCGGAGACAATGTGCCCCAAGAATCCAATTTATCTTAACCAAAACTCACATTTTGAGAATTTGGCATATAGTTGTTTCTCACGAAATATCTGCAATACCACCCGAAGGTGCTGAACATGATCTTCATCACTCCATGAATATATCAAGATGTCATCGATGAATACGATGACGAACCGATTCAAATAGTCGTAAAAAACTCGATTCATCAGATCCATAAAAGCAGTTGGGGCATTAGTCAGCCCAAACGGCATGACTAGAAACTCGTAATGGCCGTATCGGGTACGAAAAGCTGTCTTGGGCACATTTTCGGCCTGAATTCTCAACTGATGATAACCCGAACGAAGATCAATCTTAGAGAAAACCTTAGCTCTCTGCAGTTGATCAAACAAGTCATCGATACGTGGCAGGGGATATCGGTTCTTGATGGTGGCTTTGTTCAATTGCTTGTAGTCCACACAAAGCCAAAATGTACCATCATTTTTCTTTACAAACAGTACCGGAGCACCCCAGGGTGAAGTGCTCGGGTAGATAAACCCCTTATCCAGAAGTTCCTGTAACTGAATTTTAAGTTCTCTCAGTTCAGCAGGTGCCATTCTGTATGGCAGAATAGAAATAGGATTAGTCCCCGATGCTATATCAATCTCGAAATCGAACTCCCAAACTGGTGGTAATCCGGGAAGCTCCTCGGGGAATACATCCGGAAACTCCTGCACCACAGGGACATCTTCAAGTCTCGGTCCCTCAACGGTGGTGTCGACAGTATAAGCCAGATAAGCCGTACAACCATGGCGTATCAAGCGTCTGGCCTTCATAACAGATATAATGCTACGGGGCAATACTCGTCTCTCACCCTGGAATACTAACGGTGGCTGTCCGGACCTCTGAAACTCAACTTCCTTCGTGAAACAATCTACAGAAGCCCGGTGTAAACTCAGCCAATCCATCCTTAGGATGACATCAAAATCCGTGATAAGGAGCGGAATCAGATCTGTTTCTAATATCGCCTCCCCAATACCGACTTCACAGCCCCTATAGATTGCATCTCGAATGATATGCTTGTCAAGAGGAGTGACAACCATAATCTCCTCATCAAGTGGCGAGAGAGATCTATCAGAATGGTGAGCGAACGTAGCGCTCACATAGGTAAAATTTGACCCGGTATCAATAAAAATACGGGCGTCGAAACCGAATATTCGCATGGTACCTAAAAGTAAGAAAAATATCAATAGAATTTGAAATGTACGAAGAAAAGTGAACAAATATATATATCAAACTAGTTAAGCTTCTAAAACTTTAACTAGTCAAAACTGTACATCGACATCATGATATACAAAAAGCTCAAAAGAAAGTACATCCAAAGAACTACACTGAGGGGTCTGCGGGAGGATTACCCATAATAACATCAGGGTTTGCCTGTGCGTCCTCCTGTGTCATCGCAAACACACGAGCCTGGGCCCTAGACTGCTGTCGCGACGATCTTGGCACTGTATTACTCCCGGCTGCAGTCCGAGGAGTAGTAAAAACTGAGTGCGCAGGTGCCTCCTGCTGGCCTGTGCCAGAAGTACCAGTACGACTCTGTAAAGTCGATCCTCCTCGACCTAAATCGGGACAGACAGTCCTAACGTGACCTTGCTTCCCACACTGAAAGCAAGTAACTGGTACTCTACATGCACCAAAGGCATGGTGGCTGCTGCATCTATGGCAGAAGGGCGGTCTCTGTGTAGTAGATTGTGTAGAGACACTAGGGGCTGGTGCCCCAAAACCCTGTGGTCGAGGTCCCTGTCCCGAGGCTGCTGGTCTGAAGCTAGAAAAACCTCCGGGATATCCAGAACCTTTACCCCTCTTCGAAGACTGTCCACCCTGTGACCCAGTCTTCCTCTTCTGGTGACTCTCCCTCTGTCTCGCCTCCGCTCGGACGATCTCCTCCGCCCGATACGCTAAATCAATCACCTCCGATAGTGTAAAAGAGGGAGTCACCGTTATATATTTCCTGATGCTCAGTTGGAGGCCATCTTCAAACTTGAACCTCAATTGAGCTGGTGTAGCCATATCGGGGACAAAGGCCGCTAGTTGTCTAAGCTCAACCTCGTATTCTGAAACTAACCTCGTCCCGTGGCGTAAGTGTAGGAACTCCGTCCTCATCCGGTCCTGCTGGAACGGGGTGAAGTACCTGCGGTCGAACTCTCGTAGAAAGTCCTTCCACCGTAGGGTCTGTATAGCACTGTCACGGATAGCCTCCCACTATGAGAGGGCATCTCCGTCGAGGAGTCTCTCAGCAACTCTCAATCTGAGCTCCTCTGACAACCCCAAATCCGTAAGGATCCTACAAATCTTGTTGATCCAGTGTTTCGCCGCTACTGCATCACTGGATCCTGAAAAGTCTGTGCATCCGAGCTGTCGAGACTCTTTTACCAACTGAGTGAGCTCGTAGATGCGCCTCAAAGTAGCCGACGTCTCATCGGTCGGAGTAGAAACGGAATAACCGGCCATCGAAGGAGGAATCGGTGCCGAAGGAGCAGGTACGGCAGTAGGTGCTGTCGCTAGAGTCTGTAGTGGGGGTGGTGGCATCGGCGCCCCATATCTACTGCACTACTCCTGCCACTGTCTCAAGGCATCGAGTGGTGGTGGAGGAATCTCGGCTGTAACAGCCGGTGGAGGTGCTGAGGGTGGCGCTGGTGAGCGTGCTCGAGTAGAGGAAGCAACCTCTGGTACTCGTGGTGCCTCAGGTGCCCTAGGTCTATCAGGCACTGTAAGACCCTCAAGTGAGGCGAATTTAGCACCTCTCCTACCACGTCCAGGTGGCATAATTCTGCCAAAAAAATACATTGTTATTAGATAGAAATCAAGAATTAGGGTTAGTTGGTCAGTAACTAACCCCCTAAAAATCAATAAACTATGATTCAAAACATTCGACTACGAAGTAATGAGTTAGACGCGTTATGTATCCAACTCCATAAAATAGATGAACTTAATGACTGTATGAAACTCTCTAATGCATTAAGGACTTTTCATATACTTGGGAAGACGTTTACGACTATCTTGTCTCTAACCTAGACTCTCTGATACCAATAGAACTGTCACACCACAAACCAGGATCGTGAACAGCCGCCCGTTGCCCCTGGATGCCGGCTGTATTTTTTACAGAAAATCGGACAGAATCTCCCTATAAATCGGAGGTTTTCCGTGTACAATTAAACCTGTATGATCAAAATCATCCAGTATAATACACAAATGGTCATCCCGGCCTCTCCAAAATCAACAAACACCACAACCAACATTCAGAACAACGCAAGGCTATAAACAAACCTAGCCACAGACCTCTACTGTTATGCCCAACTAGAGCATGAGCAGCCGCTATACCAAGCGGATCTAAGTTTATACAATGTATAACACATTTCCCAAGTAACATTCAAAAACGTACAATCGCCTCAATACAAATGAAATATGAGAGTTAAACAATACAGTCATCCCAAAATAAGTACATGGCCAACTACGGATCTCAATGTCAAGACCTCGCAGGGTCGAAACTAAATTAGAAGTAAATCTCACCGTCAGAACACCAAATCCGCTCTAGAGCCTGTAACGTCGCTCTATCACAATCAATCTGTCTGAGGAGGGAAAAGAGAGGGGTGAGTATCATGGGAAGATACTCGGTGAGTGAGGGGGATAATATCAAGCATAAATAGTATACGTGAATAATTGGAGTGTCAAATAATATCTTTTGAAACAAAAATTTACATTTCGCAGCAAAACATGATATATTTATCAATTTGAAAACAGTAAATCAAACACACGATAGCAAACATGTATGCATCCATTTAAAATCAAGTAATGTCAGAGCGAGCCAAAAATAGTCCTGGCAAAGGTCAACCGTGACCAAGGACAGGCGCGTCGGAGGTTTTATTATGCATAGACTTTGAAATGCTCTCTACCCCGACGTTGGCCATGAGTTCGCTGGGGCCAACTCATCAACGTGTATAGGACCCCGCCCAGTGCTAGACGGTGGCGTCACACACGTCCTCCCCCTACGTGGGTTCAATCGGCCGCGCCTATAGCCTTTAGAATAAATGACGTTTGCGGATATCTCCTGTAGAAGCGTATCTGGGCAACCCGTGTCTCTACAAACGCCGTTCGCCCGTCATCTTAGTCTAAAACCTGTAATGTTTACCATTTGAAACATAAGTGAGAAATTTAAGTCAAATTACCAATAATTTTCAAAACCCTAGTACGTACATGAAATCAAGAATTCATTTACCTACGCAGAGGGTCACGGGTTGTCGTGGGTTCGCGGGCCGTGGGCCGGACTGGGCCGCGGGCCGAACTGGGCCGGGCTGGGGGCCTGAACTAGCAGGCTGGCCTGGGCTTCGCGGGCCGCTAGTGGGCTCGCGGCTGGTGGGCTAGCCCGCTCATGGGCTAGGGCTCACGCTCGCGAGCTGAGCCGCGCTCAGGACAGGATCGCGTGCTGTGAGGCACGCGCGCTCGCACAGATGGGTCGCGTGCTCTGCGTACTGTGCTCGTGCAGGGGCGCGCAGGCTGGGTCGCGGGAGATCGCGCGCAGGCTGGGTTGCGGGAGATCGCGCGCTTGTTGGGTCGCGGGGGATCACGCGCTGGGCTTGCGCGCTGGCTCGCGGGATATCGCGAGCTATGGCGCGCTGGGCTCGCGCGCTGGCTCGAGGGAGATTGCGAGCTGTGGCACGCTGGCTCGCGGAAGATCGCGCTCGCGCGAGGCATCGCTCGCGTGAGGAGGCAGCGCTCGCGTGGAGGAAGGAGCTGCTTGCGGGAGTGCGTTGCAGCAGTGGGTGGCATACAGTGGCGGGAGAGAGAGGCCGTGGCGGAGAAGAGAAAGAGAGAAAGAGGGAAAGAGGGAGAGAGAGAGAGAGAGAGAGAGAGAGAGAGAGAGAGAGAGAGAGAGAGAGGGAGAAAATTAGGGCTTTAAGCCCTAATTTAATTTTTTATTTTTTTTATTTTTTTATTTTTTTTCAGGTGTTACAGTGTATCTTTAAAATTCTGCTCCCTCTACATTTTTCCTTTTCCTCATCGAAGGATCAATCATATTAATGAGACAGAGGGATTGAAGAATAAATGCAAATGAAAAGACATATTCTTAAAGGAACAAACATACAAGGGAAAACCTTAGAAAGTCCCCACCTTTTCAATAATATGAATTTTGGTATTAGTACTGTTATGTCTTATCCATTTTAGTTAATATTTTGTTCCTCGCCTAATGCCCGTACAGCATGGATGTCTCATCCACTAATTATGAATATGTAAACTTTTGCTACTTAGTTTTAGAAATTAATTGCGAGGGTCATATGACACTCAGTGATATGCCAGTTTTAGTGCATTAGTATATTGATTCTTCTCCGTCTACTTTTCAATTTGAGTGCTATGCTGTGCTGCTGTCATTTTTGTCAATTGAAGTTGATTTCTAGCATTTATGCTTTATCTATTAGGACTTATCAGATGGCAAAAGAATTTCCAAACCTTTTTCTCATTTCTCTATTGATAACGGTGGGAAGCGTACCCATTGGGTTCACAGTGATAAACTCATCGGATTATGCTATTGCTGATAAACAAAGAGCCGCCGGCTCACAATCCAGGCACACTAGGCAAGAACCCTGGGCAATTGTGCGAACAAAATTTCACTAATGCAGTTCTCAAGAGTTGAAACCTTGGACTTTGCTTATGGAGAGGTGCATATCTGACTAGAGTTAGAATTTTGGATGCAAGAATCACGGAAACTTGAAACCAGACAAAGTATCGGATTATACCAGAGGAAACCACCTGGAAATTGAAGATCTGTATATTCAAACAACCTTTGTCTCCTGGAATTATAAACTCAAGTCTAGATGAGGAGATTCTTGCTCCTTTAACCATGGAAGTTGGCCTCTGAGCATAAAAATGTATGTGATTGTGTCTAAAAATGTCTGGAGAGGCGATTCTTGGCTTTTCTCTGATCCTTGTCATGTGTGGTCATTGTCAATAGTGTGTTTTGGGTGGCTCGGCTTGCGAAGGAATGAGAAAAAGGAGACCAGAAAAATCTTGTCATGAGAATCACGTTGGGAAGACTTGGAGAACAAGCTTATTTCTATTGGGGAAGTAGTTGAGTAAAGATGTTAAAAAGAAGAAACTTGGTCTTGGGAAATGCTTTAAGTGGCACAAGAAAGGAATTTGAAGTGCCCACCAACAGCAATTGGTCGCCCATTTGTTCCAAATTCCAATCACAAGTCTCAACTAAACCTTAATCAACGCAAAGCATCTATTGTACATTGATTTGAACTTCTTCAAACAATGAATGGATCGTAAATGTCACGCCCCGAACCGGGATCGTGAACAGCCGCCCGTTGTCCCTGGATGCCGGCTGGATTTTTACAGAAAATCGGGCAGAATCTCCCCATAAATCGGAGGTTTCCCATGTACAATTTCACCTGTATATGACATTCATCCAGTACAAATAAACAATTGGCCATCCCGGCCTCTCCAAAATCAACAATATCCACAGCCAACATCCAGAACAACGCAAGGCTATAAAGTTTCTAACAGTCCTAGCAACAGACCTCTACTGTCATGCCCAACTAGAGCATGAGCAGCCGCCACACCGAGCGGACTTAAATTCTACGCATATATAAAATAAATTCCCAAGTTATTTTTTTTATATTTACAAATGCCTCAATGCAACGAAATAATCAACACGCGAGTTTCGCGAAATAAAGTCCATAATTTATACATTCATCCCAGAAAATTTATATAAATACATTGGTCAATCTAAAACCTCCAATACATAATAATATCACCAATCATCATAGCGGAAGAGATGGAAAATATTCATACCCAATCCCAGTGGTATCTCCTCGATCCAACACTAATCCTGTGGGAAAGAAAGTGAGGGATGAGTATCTATGGGAGGATACTCAGTAAGTGAGGGGATTGACATCATGCTATCAATATCGAGGTGAATTTGAAGTGTCAAAGCATAAAATAAGAAAATATCCACAGTGTGCAAACCGATCATGTTATTTCAAAATCATATATAATACGCACACATCAGAAAGCAAGATATGCATCCCAAAATTTTACATCAATGTCATGAAGAACCGGCCAATGAAATATTCTCGGCAATGGTCTACCTCGACAAAGGACGGTACATTGGGGGTTTTTCCAAATGCAAGTATTAAAGAATGGTTCTCTGCCCCAATGTTGGCCACAGACTACCCCAACTAGCCTGTAAAAAGTATATAGTGTACATATAACTAGTCGGCCGTGTATGGTGCCCCCGCCTGGTGCTAGACGGAGCCGTACTCAACGTCCTCTCCGATGAGGGTCAACCTGGGACACCCATACACACGACAATCTGGCGGATACCTCCGGCCGAAGCGTATCCGGACACAAGGGGTGCCTCTACCAGATGTCCTTCGTAGCTACGGATCACAATATCAAATCGGCCGGGCACGTAGCCCCATGCATCCCATCACCAGTCGGCCGGGCATATAGCCCCATGCATAATATCATAACGTTGGCCGGGCATACAGCCCAATGCATAATATCATAAAGTCGGCCGGGCATACAGCCCAAAACATAATATCCTAAAGTCGGCCGGGCATACAGCCCAAAACATAATATCATAAAGTCGGCCGGGCATACAGCCCAAATGTGTAAGTAAATCCATTTAAAACCATGTGCCAATGCAGTGGAAGCATTAAAACATATCAATATATCGAAAATGTGGCACAATATACGTTTATCAAAACTCATGGATGCATATCAATAAGGTCAGCAGTTAAGACACTCCAAAGGTCACAAAATATTTCATCAAATATTGGAAAGTCATAACAATCATACATTTTGCAGAAACATGTCATTTAAAAGATATTTTTGAAACATGGTTTTCAATCAATAGCGAATGTCAAAGTCCCACTCACAGTTCTACGGGAGGGAAGTCACTCCCTACTGACAAGCCAACTCGGATCTGACCGCTCGAGTCTCCAAAAGATCAACCTAAATCAGATCATCAAATTTCTGTAACATTCTATACTTAACCTTCAATTCATATATAATCATTTCATAATTTGTATTCTATCTGCATTCCACTTACACTCTAAACATATACAAAACCTTTCATCTTAAATTCAATC
The DNA here is from genome assembly GCA_033439265.1 of Dillenia suffruticosa. Taxonomy (NCBI): domain Eukaryota; kingdom Viridiplantae; phylum Streptophyta; class Magnoliopsida; order Dilleniales; family Dilleniaceae; genus Dillenia; species Dillenia suffruticosa. The sequence continues at coordinate 685,017 of JAVTVX010000031.1, forward strand.
CTAGATTCGTCCAATTTATCAATTAGAGTCGAAATCTCCTCACCTAGGGTTTTCTCGAAGCGCCGAGTCTCGTCCGAAAGTCGCTTCGGTCACTCCAAAGTCTGTAGGGTTTCCTATCAAAACAAGGTTTATTTGTTAGATCTAAACACATAGATCCGAAGCAAAACCCTAAGTCATTTACCTGCGTGGAGATTCGTGGGCTGTCACGGGCTCGTGGGTCGTCACGGGCCGTCGCGGGCTCGTGGGCCACGGGCCGAACTGGGCTCGTGGGCTACAGCTAGCGGGCTCGCTGGTCTGCGGGCCAGCGGGCTGGCGGGCCAATGGGCCGGTGGGCCTGCAGCTGATGGGCATGCGGGCTGACAGTGGCTCGCGGGCTGGTGCTCGCCCGTGTGCTGGCGCGCCGTGCTGGTGCGTGCTGGTGCGCCGGCTCGCGCGCGCTCGTGCGCCGGCTCGCGCGCGCTCGTGCCCCGGCTCGCGCGCGCTCGTGCGCCGGCTGGCGCGCGCTCGTGCGCTGCTGCGCGCTGGGCCGCGCGCCCGTGCCCACTCGTGCGCTGGGCCGCGCGCCCGTGCACGCTGGCTCGCGCGCTCGCGTCCTGGGCTCTCGCTCGCGGCCTGGGCTTGCACTCGCGGCCTGGGCTTGCGCTCACGGACTCAGTCCTGCTCGCGGCCTGGGCTCGCGCTGCGGCTGGGTCCTGCTCGCGGCCTGGGCTCGCGCTGCGGGCTGGGTCCTGCTCGGGGCCTGGCTCGCACACGCGGCCTGGGCTCGCGCTGTTGCTGGGAGATCGCGCTGCAGAAGGCCTTGCAGTCGCGTGTGGTGGCGGAAGGCAGTGCGCGCGGAGGCTCGCGGCGGTGTGCGGCGAGGCAGAGAGAGCGATCGTGGGAGATCGCGAGAGGGAGAGAAGACAGAGTGAGGTAGAGAGAGAAACCGAGAAGGAAGGAAGAAGAAGAAGAAAAAGAAGAAGGAGAAGAAGAAGGAGAAGGATGGCGGCGGCGGTGGCTGTGGCGGAGGAAGCCGAACGGCCGCGGAAGAAGAAAGGTCGGGAGAGAGAGAGAGAGAGAAAAGAGGGGAATTAGGGCTTTTGCCCTAATTCAATTTGGGGGGCCAAAACGGTGCGTTTTGGCTCTCCCCTCTTCTTTTTTTTTTTTTTTTTTTTTTTTTTTTTTTTTTTTTATAGTTTGGTGTTACAGTAAATGTTAAAATGTTTATGAAAAATACAACAACGGAGGAGACCCGGAAGAGACCATCCATATACAGGAGCTAAACGAGAAAGCCTATGTGGCACAAACTGTCTCCTTTGGTCCTTACCACCATGGAGAGCCAGATTTGCAGCAATTGGAGGTTCACAAGGGCAGAGCTCTTCTTCAATTTCTTAGACGATCCAACAAATCTCCCGAGGATCCTCTAAAGAAAGTTGTGGAGGACTTGAAAGAATCCTATCATCCCCTTGATGATCCATGAGTAAGCAATACTGACAAATTCTTGAAGTTAATGATCTTTGATGGCTGCTTCATGCTAGAAATCTTGCACTTTGGCGCTCAAAAGCTGGAAGATTATCCTGTAGATGACCCAATCTTCAGCAGCCATGGACGGCTCCATGTCATGCCATATATTAAACGTGACATGTTGATGCTGGAACACCAGTAGCCTATGCTTGCACTAAAAAAACTGTTTGAAGTTGGACATCCCAAACATCAGCTCACATTTCCTGTAGACTATTTTACTTTTGATACACAAATGATAAAATTTATTCAAAAGTGCAGAGGTTGCACAAAAACATGCGAGAAATCTACACCTTTGGCACCTTTGAAATATCCAGAAACAAGGATCTAACTCTAAGGAGCTAGTTTCGTTTGGATCTGTAGATCTGCATCAGTAAATTCTTTGCCCAATTTTGCTAATACTAAGGAGTACCCTCAACTAAAGCATTATGATAAATTTATTTATTCATCAGAAAATGGCACATTTGTTTGCTTTTCCCCATCAACATTTATTTTAGTTTCTCTGAATAACTGTGCATGTAGGTTAAGGAATTGAACCAGCTTACAATCGAGCTTTGCTTTCCTAATGCGACCTACAAGCCAAAGGAAGAATCCTTGCATATAGAAAATGCCTGCTGGTAAGACCAAAACCAGCAGAAGCAAGCATGAAAACTGCAGATACTACTGGCAAGCCAACTCTGACTCCAAAAGCTGAGATCATACGCTCCGCAATAGAGCTCAATGAGGCTGGTATCAAATTTGAGTCAACCAAAGAGTACTTTCTTGATCAAATAACATTTGAAAATGGGGTTCTCAAGCTCCCCATGATAGTTATCGATGACACTACAGAGTCAGAGTTGTTGAACCTAATAGCTTTGGAGCGACTACATGTGGGGGAAGGCCACAAACAAGGGACAGGCGGTGAAGTGGCTGCATATTTTTTTTTCATGCATAATATTATAGACAGTGAGGAGGGTATTAGCCTCCAGCATAAAAGCGGGATAATATAAAATGCCATGGGAAGCAATAAAGCGGTTGCCAGGCTATTCAATTCAATCTCCATGGATCTGACTCTTGACCCACACAGCAGGTTAGGCAAAGTGCTTGCAGACATGAACAGGTGCTGCAAGCAGAAGTGGAAAGTAAAGTTGAATGCATGGCGCGCAAATCTCATGCACACCTACTTTACAAACCCCTGGGCAAGTATATCATTTGCTGCAGCAATTTTCCTCTTTGCACTCACAACGCTTCAGACCATTTATACCATTTGTACCATTTACAAGGAATGATTCCTACCTCAACACCTACTGGGAAAGCTCTAAGTCTACTGTCATCTTCTGGTCTTGCGAGTTTTTAATTTTCTTTCTTTTCTTTAGTTTCTGGGTTTTGTTTTGCTTGTTTTGATATTGGTGCCTGTTTTGAACTGTTCTCTATTGGCTGTGATTTGCATCATCGATTGTTGTGGCCATGGTTGATTGACCACAATTGATGATATTTTCATTCAATAGTGGGACCAATTAGAGACTGTCACGTGATAGATGATAACCAAGTATGGCCTCGGGTTACAAAATTGTGTTTTTCAATAAATTGCTTGCATTTTATTCTCAATGTCCCTTGGATGGAGTTCGAAATTTAATAAAAAGAATAGCAACAGAAGAACAAATCTGGTAGGCCTAGAAATCTAGAAAACCGCAGAAAAATGGAAGAGAATTATTCTGTCAACCAAGTGGCTTTGTTCTCCTGTTGCATAGGGCTGGCCGCCAATAAGACTAAAAGTAGAAAGTAAGAACGCTTGTCTTGGCGCTGAGAGATAAGTTGACATTGAAGGTGAAGCTGCTTCTTTCCCTATGCCAAAATAAACCCCCACCCCCAAAAAAGAAAGAAAGAAAAAGAACACAGTAGAAAATGATTAGTAGGCTTACCCATGTAAGAGTACACTAAAAAATTCAAGAGTTTATGCAGTTCTTAGAGTATTTGTAGCTTCAACATCCCCGTCCGCAACGTGATAATATAAGCACCCAGTTTATTTTGACATAGTGCTCATGGTCATGAAAGCTCTCCGAGTTTCCAATATTTTTGACATTTAGTAAGGCTTAAAGAGGATGTAGGTAATTTTTGTAAGAGCACTCGCTATTTTTGTAAGTCAAGAAAATGATTGACAAAAGTAAATCAAGATGCAGAAAGAAAGTACGGGAAATGGCAGAGATGGTGGGGATTAAAGAGAATTGTAATAAGAAGGAGGTCCTAAAAATGATCATGAGTTATTGGGACCCACAAATTCAACTTGGTAGAATTTGTACCAAGTGGCTGGATTTCATTATGATTCAAGAAAGCAAAATGAGAGGAACAAAATTTTGTCTTTATCGGGTACCGGGGAGGTGGATTGGAATGATATGAAATCTCGAAATTTTTAAAGAAGGAAAAGGAGATTTTTTTTTTTTTTTTTATTTATTGTCTGTGGCGTATGGGGTGTAACTGGGTGGATGTCTATGGAACTAGTAATCAAGAGGGATAGAGAATAGTAAGGGAGGAGTTGTGGTGCGTAGGGGATAATTTCATCCCAATCCACACCAAGGAAAGAAACGGATGCCGAGGTAAGGATAGGGAAACGGATGATTTTACAAGTTTTGTGTGGCTTTGAATGGGTTTGTTCTAAACTGAGTAGCTTGGATAGAATCCTGGTGAATGCCAATGAGTTTCAGCTCAAATAGCACCAATCCCCCTCCTCTTTATAATAAGTTCAAACCTCACTATGAATCAAAAAAAAAAAAAAAGAATCCTGGTGAATCGCTAATGGATGGATCAGTAGGGGCATCAAACACAATTAGGCATTAAAAGGTCTGCGTGGAATCATTCCCCAATCATGTTGGTAGACTGTGTGGATTGGCCAGGCCTTAAACCTTTTAGGGTTTTGGATGGCTGGTGGGGTAAAGGATTCAAGAAAGTGAAAAATGGTGGAAAAACTCTTTATTGATGGGTGGCATGGTTTCAAGCTGGAGATTGAATGCAGAGGCACTTCCAACGATTGACAATTTAGGAAGAAGGGCATTGTTATTCCCAATCAGGTCTGTCCTCTATGTTGCAAAGAAAATGGATTCATTGACCACCTTTTGTGTAATTTGGTCAATATGGTTGCAGAGAAATGACAATTTTTCCATCGAAAACAAAATGCAAAAGATAGTGTCTTCAAATCTCTTAAAAACAAGTTCACAAGATTTGTAGAGTCAATATATGACTTGTTTCAAGAGCCCATTACAACAGCTGCAGAAGACGATAAGCAAAGTAAATCGGGACAGAAGAGGGATTTGTCGGGATGATGTAAAATGTGTGGTACTTTTGTGCTATCTTAACACACATTAATATAAAATTCCTATTTTTGCAGATAAAAAAAGAAAAAGAGTTGCAAAGAGAAAGTGAAAACATCCCGCCCCACCAAATCATTAGCCCAGTATGCTCATAGGAATTCATAGGCTAGTAAACATCCATCTTTGACTTTGCTCCCTGTTGATGCTATAGAAGGAGAGAGAAAGGAAAACAAAGAGTGCTTCTTGGATATCGTAAGAAAGAATTAATAGGAAATAGGAGAAAATTAATAAATACTAGGAAATATAAATAGTCACCATAGCAAATAGCTAGAAGTTAATGCTCATAGGAAAGTGGTTTACTCTTTTGCAGTATTATGTGCGGTGAGTGCTAGCCTCTGAAGCCACCTTTCTGAATATAGTCCCTTAAGCAACCTTTTTGACCATTCAATCTCTCTCTCTCTCTCTCTCTCTCAAATCAATTAAGCAATTCACTGAACAGTGCTGAACATTTTTTTACATCATACATGTATATCTCCAGAATTCTCTCTCTCTCTCTCTCTTTCCCTCTCTCTCTCCCTCCCTCTTTTGTTCGTTCTTTTTTTCTTTTAATTCCTTTTTCATCCTTACATATTTTACATCATACACGTATATCTCCAGAATTCTCTTACTCTTTTTTTTTTTCTTTTTTTTCCCCTCTTTTGTAACACTCGACAATGAAGAACCATAAAGGGAAGAGCTTCACATGGGTTGACATGACAGTAACTTGTAATAGGCTAACCTTTGCTAACCTTTGCTTGAGGCAAACTTCACATGAATTTCAACTTCACTGACAAAATGGAATTTGGTGCTTTGGTTTCCCGAGGTGACTAGGATTTTAGCAATAATAGTGGCATATTTGCTATCGTAGAATAGCTTAGTGGGTTACCGCTCTCCTTGTCCCATGTCTGACTAAATTCTTCTAAGGAAAATGTATGGATTCTCCGCTAAACAAGGGACAATATTCTCAGCCTTAGCATTTGATTGAGCCACTGTTCCTTGTTTCTGTGAAAGTCATGAAATGACTCAATTACTAAAGGTCAAAGCATAATGGAAAGTACTTTTTATGCCTTCAAGTGAACTAGTCGGTTTTGCTGGGCTATACCATATTCCATAATTGATTGTGCATTTAATATAGCTCAGTAGCATTGTAGTGATTTTGACTTGGCGTTTGCATGAATCACAAACTTGTAACCAAAATGATGTGTGGCTCAGTTGTTGTCAAGTGCAATAAACTCTCAATTAAGCCTCTGTTCTGCCTTTCATACTGGACCCATATTTTTTCAACTTGACCACAGATTATATGTTTTGGATAATGATCTAGCTAAAATTGACAACCTTGTGCCTCGTCTGTTGCATTCTTATGTTGAGGATAACAAGGCAAGCAAGGATAGGTATAACATTCTAAGAGTGGTGAAGAATCACAGGAGAGCCTTGAGGAGCATATCTGTCTATCACTACAAAAAAACAAGTATTTAGCCACAAATTTTGCGACAAAAATTTAAGAAAAATTCGTCGCTAATTTATTTTGCGACAAATTTTTCGACAAAAATGAATTTGTCGCTAATAACTCGTCGCAAAATTTTGCGACAAAAATATGATATTTGTCGCAAATTAGCAACAGATTATATTTCGTCGCTAAATTCGTCGCAAAAATTAGTAACCAAATCTTTTTAGTTGCAATTTTCCGACAAAATTTGCGACGAAATAAATCGTGGGAAAAATTTCCAACAATAAAATATTTGTTGCAAAAATTGTCGCAAAAATTATCAACGAATATTTTTTGTTGCAATTTTCCAACCAATTTTGGTCGCAAAATTCGTCGGATAAATTAGTATCAAAAAATTTTTTGTTGCAATTTTGCGAAGAATACAGCGACGAATATTTTCTGTCACAAATTAGCGACGAATTTTGTCATTGCAAATTTCCAACAATAGTTTTTGGTTGCTAAAATTTGCAACAAATTTTGCGACAAAATTTGTTTCGTCGCAATTTGCGACAAATTTTATTTGTTGTGCAATTTGTCGCAATTCTGCGACAAATTCGACGACGTTTTTCACAACGAAATGTTAAAAATTCAGCAACAAATTTTACGACGAAAATCAAAATCAGCGACGAATTTAGTGACAAATCTAGCAAATTTACGACAAAAAAATTTGATTTGTTTAATGTTTGCACCAAATTTCCATATATATCATATTTCTCCCTGATAGTCTTAACCAACCAGTTTATGAACTAAACCGCCAACATCATCATCAACAAATCATCCAGGGTACCATCCAACAGTCAATAATACGAAATTTATGTAGTCTCTACTCATTCAAACAACTAACCATCTAATTGTATCAATCAAATAATAATTATAAAAACACTACCATCATCATGAAATAATAATAAACAGTAATAAATAAGTTACAGAATATGAAATTTGTAAAAGTATAAATGAAATTCTAATGAGAAGTCTAATTAAATATAAACGTGAAATAAAAATTGTTTCAAGAAACATTATCACCATCATCGTCACCATCACCATTACCGTCACCGACACCATCACCGTCACCAAATATGTCATAATCATCATCACCATCATTCGGAGGAGATAGAAAAGGGGGAATCGAATTTGAAGCGGAGACTAACTGAAGATGCTGCATTATAAGCCTCTGTTGTGCGAGAAACTCTTCAAATTCATTGTCTCTTCGCTGCTGTTCTACACGTATGGCTTGAAGTTCATTGTGCGCAAACCTTGAGTTCGTCGCTGAAACCAGCGACGAACCTTGAATCCAATGCCAAACCTTTGAATTACTATTTAGAGTAATTGGTGCAACTAAGTATTGTTGTATTATTTACTTTCCATTAAAATCTGACAATACACGCACCATTAGTTTATTGGTGACCATGCATTTCATTATGTGGGATAATTTATGCAGTTTGGTATTGGATTGCCAGTTTAAGTGCCACTAGCCTTGTTAGCGACCAAAAACCAAAAGAAAACCATAAGTTTGGGGTAAAATCAAGTGCTACTAACCTCGTTAGTGATCAACAGGAATGAAGAGACCTTAAACTTAAACACCACTAGCATTTGCTAGCAATCATAAAAAGCAAAATAAGAAAAATTCAATATTTTTCTAATTGAGATAATTTTACTATAATTCGATTCTTAGCTCATGTGTTATATTATGCTTATCTCCATGAATTCAAGTATAACTCATAGTAATGTTCAAGTTGTCTTAATTTTTACAAAATAACGATGACTTACTCATTTTCCCTCATTTCTTAGGTTATTAGGAAAATGACTCTTTGCCTATAGGCTTGGTTGGGTAGTGAAAAGTTATCACCCTGCCAAATGACATAGAGAAACCTATGACCTTACCTATTCACAAAGAAACTTTGTTCAGACATTGTATGATAAAATAAGGTTTTCTACTCTGAAATTGGACTATATAGGTTTGACTCTCCTATTCACAAAGAGACCACTCGTCCATCGTCAAATTCTGGTTACACTTGGCACGGTATCTTGGAGGGAAGGAAGGTTGAACTCTAGAACCGACTTCGATTCTCTCTCCTAAATAATGAAGTAGAAAATCCACTAATAGAAAACAAATTTTTAGCGACGGAATAATTCATCACTGAAAATCCCTTTTCCGTCGTTCAAAGACATCAACGACCGATTTTTTTCATCACGAACCATGTTTCGTCACACATATCAGGGACATTTGTCACTTCGTGGTCAAATTTTAAAATTCAGCAACAAATATTAATTTTGTCTCTAAAATCAGTGACGAAACATGTTTTCGTCGCTGAAATCAGCGACGAATATTGTTTTCGTCGCTCAAATCAGCGACCAACAAGATCTTCGTCGCTGAAATCACCGACAACTTTTGTTTTCGTCGCAGAACTCCGCCACAAACTATTTATTCGTCGCTGAAATTAGCGACGAAATAGTCATTCGTCGTTGAAATCAGCAACGAACCAGATATTTGTCGCTGAAATCTGCGACGAAATACTTTTTTGTCGCAACATCAGCCACGAATTTGTTTTTGTCACTAAGTTAGCTACGAAGTTTTTGTCGTCGCTAATATTGTTGTAAAATGTCTATGAAAATTATTTTCGTCGCTAAATTCATCGCAAAATAGCAACAAAAAATGTTTGTCGCAAAGGTCCGTCACAAAAGCCGTGTTTTTTTGTAGTGTATGCTTTTTCATGTTACATGGGGCCTGTCACTAAATGAAATTTGTCTTCATCAGGATTCTGTTTCCTAATTACTATACTTGCACAAACAATGAGAGTTAACAACATTCACAAATTTCACATGAATTGTCTATTGCTATTTACACACTCTATACGCTTTGTGCTTTGGCCGTTATTTAGCTTGAAAACAACAATAAAAAGGTGTAAAAAAGAATTACTGGAAGTCTTGTGGAGAGGAATTTATTGAATGGTGCTTTGTAGTGCTAAGGTATCTGGAAACAAATACACATACATGTACATATATATATATAGAGAGAGAGAGAGTTGTGGATTAGCTGGTACTTCAAATCATTATACTCAAATATGCCTTGCTTTGTATTTGTGGACTTGGACTTGCAGGTTTTCAAAAATCTAGATCTGCGTGTGGCATTTTTGTGAAAAGACAAACGGCAAGTGGAGGATGTATGTCAATTTTATAGATTTTAATAAGGCATGCCCAAAATATAGCCATCCACTACCCAACATTGACATCAAAAACAATTCATCGGACCATCAAATTCTAAATTTCATGAATACATACTCCAGAAACAATCAGGTACGCATGGCCCCAGAAGACGAAAAAAAAAAACCAACTTCATTTCGGAGTTCGATACCTATTGTTATAAGTTCATGCCCTTTTGGTTTCCTTTGATTTGAAGAACACAGGGGTGACCTTCCAATGACCAGTCAACAAAGTTTTTAGTAAGCAACTTGGCAAAAACGTCAAAACCTATGTAGATGAAATGCTAGTTAAAAGTACTAGTCTAGAGAGCTGTATAGCACATCTTGAAGAAATATTTTAAACATTGGAGTATTACAACATGAAGTTAAACCTGGCCAACTGTACCTTTGAGTTATGTTGGACAAATTCCTAAGGTTCATGATCACCTATCGAGTAATTAAGACCAATCCAAAAAAGATACAAACCATTTTAGACATGGTGCTACCTAGAATGACGAAAGAGGTGCAGCACCTTACAGGACGGATTGCGGCCCTGAGCTAATTCATGTCAAAAGCAGGGTAAAAATACAAACCCTTCTCTGATGCTCTAAAGAAGTCTCAAAAGTTTGCATGGGTGCCAAAATGTCAGTTCGCCTTCAATCGGCTAAAGGAGTACCTTTCATCATCTCCCTCTGGTGAGAAACTCTATCTTTAACCTTCTATTTCTGATCAAGCCTTTTGTTTTGTACTCGTTAGATAGGATGCCAAAGTGTAAAAGTCGATATATTACATTTTACACTGTGAAGCATAAATTAACTACAGCCCACAAAGAAGGTAGTATTCACCCTTGTTATAACCGTGTGGCGCCTCATACCATATTTCCAAGCACACACTATTGTAGTACTGATAGACCATGCCCTGAGGCAAATTCTATAGAAAAGAGACATCTCAGGTTGGCTCATCAAATGGTGTAAAATTGGAACTCAATGTTTATTTGTACTAATGTATTATATCCTAGAAGGTGAACTTTGGTAGTGTAAATTTAATTTATGAAATTAAAAATTATAGAGTCCAATTCTTTGAACCCATGATGGAGCCCAATCTTTGAATTAAAAGTCTCGACATTTGAACCCAATTTTGTCTTCTTTCCATTTATTTTTGTTCTTTTTTCTTTTATTGGCCAACAAAGGACAGAAAAGTCAAAAGAGTATTTAAGGGTTGCATTAAATATAAGACATGTGTGAGGTGTGTCTGGTGTAGCTTCAAGTAGGAAACAAGAGTTGTGTGTGTGTGACCACAAGTGTAAGGGGCTCATATTCTTGAATCTGTATTAACCAAGCGAGGGAGAGATGAATTATTGAATCTTCTATAAAATCTTTATGCGTATGGAACCAAGAAAGAAAAAAAGAAAGAAAAAGAGTAAGAGAGAGAGAGAGAGAGAGAGAGAGAGAGAGATAGAAATGTACTTCTCTTCTTCCCAAAATCTAGCAACGAGTTCCATTTCTCTCCACCACAAAACTATCTCAAATTTCAACAAAATCGACATTTAAACTTGAAATAAACTATCTCCATCTATGTATACCTTATACATAGCCTCTAGAAAGTATAAAATGGTGTAAAAAGTTTTTAAATCAAGCTGAAAACATTAAGAGAACAAAGAAACCGAGGAAGCAAAATGACAAGTGAATTTTAGAGTTTAGGAAGCTAAGTTCAAAGTAAGCTTAAATTTATGCTTTTGGTTTTGATTTATCTTTAAAATCATGGAGAATAACATGTTTAATGATCTGAACTTAGAAGTATATTGAAAAGTTAGAACAAACATGGAACCCTTAATTTTTTGCAAATAGAACAATTTGACCTTATTGTAAATTTTTATTCATAACTACTTTTGCATATACGAAAATAAAGTGAGTTTTCTTGATATGAAATTAGACTTTCAGATCTTGAAAATGACAAATTATTTGTAGGATTCTGATAAGAATTGGATTTTTAATAATTTTTTAAATTGATATGTTCTGTGGAGGAATACCCTCTTCTACCCTGTTTCGATTGAGTAATTTGCTTCAATTTTGGGATGCCTTTTAAACTGAATTAGACTAAACTCTATATACAAAATTTGTAAATCTAAGTCTTCTCTTTAATTTGAAACTTGAGTCACATAATTTGGATATATATAACGAAAGTTATGGTTGTTTTCTCGTGACTGTGAAAATTAGAGTTATGCAGTTAGGGTAATTGCATTATGCAGTTAAATGTTTTAGCCGGATCGGAATGGATCTAGGTTATAAACATAAAAATTATCGTTTCATGTCTCATCTTCAAATAAAAATTGGAATCCAGAAATTTTAGTCTGCGATTTGATCATTCCTCTGAGGTATATAGGAGTTGAAAGCTTGTAATATTGGTTATAATTGTAGAATTTGGAATGAAAATGGATGTTAAGTAGTGCCAAAGTAATAGAGACACATTTTTCATTTGCACCATCATGTATTTAGATTCATACTTGCATTGAATGAATATCTAATGCTAATTCTTTGTTGTGATTTATATAATATTTAGGCGAAAGTCTTTCAACCAAGGATAAAGTTAAGATTTTGAACTAATGGAAGAGCATACCCTCTCTTAACTGTGAGTGGGATTTTTATGTCTTATTTAATAAGAAATAATTTTATATGTTTTGAAATCTTATATTGAAAAAAAATGGTTTAATAATTCAGTTTAAGTGTGATATGTTATTGGTCGGGTTGTCAAAATTCTCAAATTAATACTGATCCCCCAATGCAAACAAATTTGTAGCAATAGCGGTATCAGATCAAATCCCACGGAATCTATATTAGCTTAATTTTTTAGTTATTGCTAAAAGAAAATGGGATTTATAGAATAAATTCCTAAAATCAAAAATTAATAACCTAAAAAAAAATAAATCAACAACGCAAAAATACTAAAAATAAGAGAAAAAAATTCAATATGCTAAATTTTGATCCAAGGGTTCACATATTTGATTGTTTCACTGATCATCAGTTAAAAATATTATTCTTACGATTTAAGTATCTAATTTTAAATTTATTAGGATAGCCGTAATAAATTTTACATTTTTCTAAATTAATTGACAAAACCTAGCATTCAAAAAAAAGTTATTATTAATCGACTGGATACTATAGTGTTCCATATCAATATAATGACAGTATTAAGTTCTGTGAAAACAATTAAACTAAAATATAAATAACCGGGATAAGCGCACAATTATTTAATTTTATTCTATCGATTTTTATGTTAAAATAAATATCGGTAAAAGACCCATAAACATAAATAATCTATTTGCTATTTGTACTATTCATTCATTATCATTACGGATCATTGAAATTCTAGATAGTAATAGAAAAATTAATATTGAATTAAATTGTTAGATTAATTAATACCAATTTTCATGATACTTGAATTAAAAGGGCAAAAAATTAAATGAAACATATAATCTCACAGTGAAAACAATCGATAAAATTCGCCTCGAATCAGAAGAATGAATTTAGCCACTCATGGTGGTGAGTATGTTTCTCCAATAAACAAGAAGTAAAAATAAATGAAAAGAAAACTACAACCTAGAAAGAAGGGAAAAAAAATTTGTGATGTGCTTGCTGCTGCCTACGTCTTTCTGCCGCCAATTGAAGAAGCATATATATAGGAAAACAAATGTGCTTTCCGCTACATTGAGGCTCCCAAAAAATTAGAAATTTTCTCTTGTTGACCTAGATTTAAAAAGATTCTCCAACCAAAGGTTATGGTAATACTTCAAAATTAGGAAACAATTGACTCCTTTAAACAATTTACTTGAAGTATAATTTCTATGACAAATAAATTTTCCACTCTAAATGCTTCTTCCTTCTTTTATAGGCCCAATTGATATCTTAAACTATTTAGCACCAAAATTGCCTCCTTAGACCCATTCTGATCTAATCTCCAATTTTTTATCTATAAAAATAAAAAGTTATAAAAAACATTCATTAGAGCACATAATCAATCTAAAATCATACCATAATATCAATAATAAAATTGATATTTTGCACATATCAAATTCCCCCATACCAAACCAACGCTTGTCCTCAAGCATTTACTAGATTAATATCACACAATTATTCTCTTTTTCACTCCTTCCCCTCCTTCAATTCATTTTCAAACAATCCCAAATCAGCACACATCGAAAAATCCAAGCCAAAACAACAATCCGGAGAGCAAGTGATCATAATAGCATAACCTTAAAAGAAAATATAAGCATCCCATCAAAATTAATAATCTCATCAAAATTAATAATCTCATCAAAATTTAATGTATCAAGATCCAATACTCTCATAAGGAATTCACTCTTACACTCTAAGTGTTGAAGGGAATTTATCAATAATTCTCAAAATCAAAGTATAGTATGTTATTACCATAAGTTTGCTTATTTATCAAATTTTCATTACCACTTCTATGAATTCAAAACAAAAATCTGAGCCTTTATAAGGGTTTTAACGTGGTTTGGGTAAAAGGTATGATAAAAAGATAAATATGATGTATAATACATATATCAAAAGAAACATGTCAAGAATCACAAGATCATATCCCCTATTCCATATCATGAAATACAATCAACTTATAGAAAGATAACCCAATCAAGAATATCTCATTCCTCATTCAAACTTTTATATTTTCCCAAATTCAATTTCTAGGAATTTTCTTTCTTCCCCCTTTTTTTTCTCTTTTTTTTTTTTTGAATCAGAAGAAGCTAAATGAGGATGAATGAAAATACGGAACATATACAACTCATCCCAATCCTATAATGACTTCCCAAAAATACGTCCCACAATAGAAGTATCTCATTCCCTTTACAAATAACCACTTAATTTATACTCAAATCACATGTTTCTTTGATATAAGGACCAAAAAGAAGATTAAGCGTAAAAGAAGATTATGTGTTAATTAATGAGGTTAAAGCAAAGAAAATGGGTATAAGTTCAAAGGGTTTCACTAGGGGAAATATTATGCACGGGAAGGTCTTTTTTTGAAAGCTAAAATAGATAAACCTAAGTGACCCCATCATATCAATGCATGAACTCATGGATGTGGTCTCAAAAAGTATAGCAAAATAAGTTCTAGAATAAACATACTATGATTGATTAACAATCATCAAAGAAAATTTAGAGCAAGGTGATGTATGCTCTTAAGAATAAAAAACTCACAGAAAGAGCTTAACTTTGTATTAAATCTATCCCATTTTCAAATGACTCAATCATCAAAATCAATGAGACACTTAAACAATTTATTCAAAAACAACTAATCGTACTTGTCTCTTTCATGCATTCCAACTCAAATCAACAATACATATTAACTCAAAATCATTATCGAATAAAATCCAAAGAGTACGAAATTCCAAAGAAGAATAAAAGAAATGACATTGGCATGAAAAATCCTCCCCCATACCTAAATACTACATTGTCCTCAATATATGCAAAAGAGAAGAAAATTTGAGAACAAAGCCTATGCAACTCTCAACCAACACAAGTGTAAACCAATCTCAGAAATGAAAGATGTTTGGCAATGAAAAGGGATAATGAATAGAAAGATAAAGAACAAGAGAACTCCCCTAAGGTGATGGCGGGAGCGAAAGTTGAAAGCCCATAAATTCGGCTAGTGCTTGAATGTTCCTTTCCAACCTCGATATATGTTGTTGCATGTCTTGCACAGTTTGAGCCAGAGAAGTGAAGGTAGTTGTCTCAAAGTTTCTGAAGGACCTGCAAAATTGAGTTTGTGTTTTGCATAAGTGAATTTGAGGTAGCCTCCTAACTTCGATGGTTGTGGAGGAAATCGCCTTCCCTTTAGCAATTTGGGACCACGACTTTGATCTTCTGGAAGAAGATGGTTGCTGTTGGTCTGTAGGAGTTGGATCTCCATATTCCAGTGAAGGATTTTCAAGTTGTATTGAAGGGTTGTAAGATTCCATTGAAGGGGAAGGGGCTTCCGTAGCAGGATGTTTAGTTGTAGCGTTGGCACTCGAGGAGGTTGTAGTCGACCGCGGAAGCACATACGAGGTTGTCTCTGTGAATCCTTCGGTTTGGGTATTCACACCCGAGATCCGATATGCGATTCTGGACACTGTGGAGATGTCGCATTTGTTCATGGGGATGATTGCATAGAGGAGGTTGGTGAAGGCGATGATTGATTGTCTGAAGAGAGAGAAATTGGTTCTCTGCTAGGGTTGGCGACCCATGCTCAATCAGATAGGGCTTCGCGTGAGGAAGAAGCACCCTGTCGATCCCAAAGCCCATATCTATGTCCAGCAACTCACTTCTTCCCCATCGATGGAATTAGTCATAGCTATTTGAAGTATGGGTGCAGACCTTCGATCGATTTGGAACTGATGACGATGGAGACTCACAAGGCGAAACTTAGGGTTACAATCGAAATAGGGGAACTACAAAAGGGAAAATCTTCAAGTGATTAGGGTGGTGATCGATTGATGGGTAGGCGAAGCAAGCCTTCGGTCGATGATTATGCTTGAAGAAGGAAAGTTAGGGTTTTGGTTTTTTGGGCTCAATTTGGGAGAGTCGAAAGGGAAAGGCACAAAACAATGGAGAGCTTCTTCAGAACCGACTCTCTCCCTTTTTTTTTGTCCAAAACCGCGTGATCACGCATTGAGTAGAGGACTGCTTCTGTCTGCCATTTGAACTTCCTTTCTAAAAACTGCGTGATCATACCTTAACAAGTAGACTGCTTTTGTCCATTTTTGTTTTTTTGTTTTTGCACTTCATTGCTCTGTCTATCTCTTAACTTGAATAACTGTAACTTTTAGAATTCTCTTTCTTAGGCACCTAAAAAAAACATTAAATCTATAAATAAAAGAAACAAATGTTACTAGATAACACCCAAAATAAAAATTTACAATCAAAGAAAACAATCTCTAAAAAAAAATTGTTTGGATTGCCTCCCAACAAGCACAGTTGTTTAAAGTCATTATGTTCAACGGTCTTCATTGGTGACTCAGTTTGATGAATAATCAGGAAGCTTTATTGCAACGTCCAATGTTGTAGAGATCACCATATCATCTTGAAATATCTTTAACCTATGTCCATTTACCTTGAATATCTTATTTGTGTCAAGACTTCTAATTTCCACTACACCATGGGAATACAACAAATAGACCAACCAACCGAGAACGTAACTTACCCAGCATAAGTTTGAATTGAGAATTGTACAAAAGCACCATTTTTCCAACCTCAAACTGTTTCCTCAATATTAAACCATTGTGAAACGATTTGGTTTTTTCCTTATAAATTCTGAAGATCTCGTAGGCTTCCAATCTCAACTCCTCCAACTCTTGCAATTGCAATTTCCTTCACTCACCGGCTTTATCTAACTTCATATTGCAACGTTTGATCGCCCAATATGCCTTATGCTTAATTTCCACCAGTAAGTGACTAGATATGCCAAATACTAGCCTATAGGGGGACATCCTTGTTGGTGTTTTGAATGTTGTCCGATATGCTCATAGCGCATCATCTAGACGTAAACTCCAATCCTTTTGGCCCGGATTAACCATCTTTTCCAAAATAGATTTAACTTCCCGATTGGAAACTTCAGCTTATCCATTTGTCTGTGGATGATATGCTGTAGCGACCTGGTGATGTACCCGATACTTCTTCGTCAATGTTTCAATTGCTCGATTACAAAAATGGCTCCCTTGATCACTTATGATGGCTCTAGGAATCCCAAACTTGTTGAAAATGTTAGCTTTGATAAAAGCTACAGTAGATTTAGAATCGTCAGTCCTGGTGGCTTTTGCTTCCACCCATTTCAAAACATAATCAACTACTAAAAGTATGTAAGCATACCCATAAGAGGAATAGAAGGGACCCATAAAATCAATACCCATATATCAAATATTTCACAAACAAGAATAGGAGTTTGGGGCATCTCATTCCTATGGGACAAATTTCCTGTTCTCTGACATTTATCACAACTCTTACAAAATAAGTAAGTATCCTTAAACAAAGTTTTCCAATATAGTCCACTATCCAAAACCTTCCTAGCAATTTTCCTTGTCCCAAAATGTCCTCCATAAGCAAAACTATGGTAAAATGCTAAGATGGATTTATGTTCATTTTCTGGAATGCACCTCTTAATTATTTGGTCAGAGCACAATTTCCACAAATAAGACTCGCCCCACACATAATATTTTGTTTCACATAGAATTTTTTCCTTTCTTGACTTACTAAGGTAATTAGACAAAATACGAATGACCAAATAATTCACAATATCTGCATACCAAGGGGTCGTACCTTTCAAGTGAAACAACTGCTCATGAAGAAAAATTTCAGAAATGGGTAGTGGTTCTTTTTCCCTTATCGACTTGCTTAGATGCTCAGCTACCATGTTTTTAGCTTCTCTACGATTCTTGATTTCCAGATCAAACTCTTGCAACAAGAGTATCCATCTTATCAGTCTTGGTTTCGACTCCTTTTTTGCCAATAGATATTTCAAACTTGCATGATCAGAATACATAATCACTTTAGAACCAAGTAAATATGATCTGAATTTATCTAAAGCAAAACAAATTGCTAAGAGCTCCTTTTCAGTGGTGGTGTAGTTGCATTGAGTAGCATTCAATCTCCTTGAAGTATATTAGATGATGTGACTTCTCTTATCAATCCGTTGGCCCAAAACAGCGCCTACAGCAAAATTGCTTGCATCGCACATGATTTCGAAAGGCAAGTCCCAATTAGGTGGTTGAATGATTGGGGTTATGGTCAATAGATGCTTGAGTTTATCAAATGCTTCCTTGCATTGTTCCCCGAACTCAAAGGATACGTCCTTTTGAAGCAACTTAGACAATGGCAAAGCAATCTTTGTGAAATCTTCAATGAACCTACGATAAAAACCTGCATGTCCAAGAAAGGCACATATTTCCCTAACATTTGTAGGGTAAGGTAAGCTTTTGATCAAATCAACCTTTGTCTTATCTACCTCTATACCTCTAGAAGAAATCACATGCCCTAGCACAATGCCTTCCTTCACCATGAAATGACATTTTTCATAATTTAGGACCAAGTTCGTTTCCATGTATCTTTTCAGAATTTCTATCAAATGTCCTAAGCAATTATCAAATGAGTCTCCATAAACAATGAAGTCATCCATGAATACTTCAATGCACTGCTCAATATATTTAGAAAATATACTCAACATGCATCTTTAAAATATACCTGGGACATTGCATAGGTCAAAAGGTATCCTCCTATAAGCAAACGTCCCAAATGGGCTTGTGAATGTGGTCTTTTCTTGATTTTCTTGTCCGATCACAATCTGATAATAACCTAAAAAACCATCAAGAAAACAAAAGAATGATTTCCTAGCTAATCTCTCTAACATTTGATCAATATATGGTAAACAGAAGTAATCCTTTCTAGTGGCTAAATTGAGCTTTCTAAAATCAATAACCATTCGCCAATCATTTTGCACTCGCATGAGAACCAACTCATTATCTTGATTTCTTACCACCGTGATCCCCGTTTTCTTTGGTACCACATGGATTGTACTCACCCATTTGCTGTCCGAAATTGGGTAGATTATTCCTTCATCCAAAAGTTTAAGAATTTCTTTCATTACCACTTCGTTCATGATTGGATTTACTTTTCCTGTATGATTCCTTCACCGGTTTGGCTCCCTCCTCCAAGTGAATTCGATGCATACAAATTGAAGAACTAATACCCTTTATATCAGCTAAAGTCCAACCAATTGCTATCTTGTATTTCCTTAAAACTTGGAGTAACCAAGTTTCTTGTTCATCTATCAATTCTTTTGCTATGATCACGAGCAAGGTTTCTTCATCACCTAAGTAAACATACTTAAGATGATCCGGTAAGATCTTAAATTCCAACTTTGGAGCCTGTAAAATAGAGGGTAACAATTTTTTATGAGAAATAGGCAATAATGCACTCGAATTCAATGAACTTAGTGGTGGTTCTAATATTGGCTCTGAAATTTCACAAGTCTCAGTCATCTCCTCCTTAATGTTCAATTGTGCATCCAATTCAAGATTTGTGTCATTTTCTTCTTCAAAAATTCCTACACAATTGAATCAATGAAGTTAGCAGAACAAATCGAATGACATTCATATAGGTACCTCATGGCCTAAAAAATATTGAATTTAATAATCGCGCCATCAAACTCGACTGAGAGAGTACCCTCATTCACATTTATTTTTGTTTTTGCGTCTTCATGAATGGTCTCCCTAGTAGTAGTGGTGCTGAATTCGTAACAGTATTTTCCTCCATTTTCAAGATCTCAAAATCTGCTAAAAAAATTAACTTGTTAACTTGCACCAAAACATCTTCTACAATCCCTTCTGGATACACAACATAATGGTCAGCTAGTTGAATAACCACTCTAGTTTCCTTCAAAGGACCTAGGTTTTGAGCAATGTAAATAGAATATGGCATGAAGTTGATTGATGCATGCTCAAACTTCCTTATACCAATGACACATGGTAAAGTAAACATACCTGGATCCTTACCTTTCTTGGGTAGAGATCTCTTGATGACAACAGAAATATTCTTCTCCACACTTTTTTTCTCATCACCTCTCAACTTTCTTTTATTTGTACATAATTTCTTCAAAAATTTTACATATTTTGAAATTTGCCTAATGGCATCCAATAGTGGTATGCTTATTTTTACTTTCTTAAAAGTTTCCCAAACCTCCTTCTTATAGTTTTCCCTCTTGGACCTCTCTAACCTACTGGGGAAAGGCAGCACAATTGGGTTAGAATTCATCAAAGAAGGAGAATCGGACTTTACCTTAATAGGATTTTCATTGGTAGCTTCATCCTCATCCTCTTCATCCTTCTTTTCAGCTACCTTCTTGGGCGATGATGGGGTTGATCGCAACTCCTCTCCATTCGTCAACACCATTGCACTAGCAATTTCCTTAGAATTTACTACTGTTTCTGAAGATAGTTTCCCTGAAGTTTGAGCTTCCAAGTTGCTAAGCGAGGTTGCCAATTAAGTGATTTGATTGCCCAAGTTCTGTATGCTTATTCTCATTTCGTGTTGAATTTGTTGAATGTTAGTTGCAAGAGTTTTCACTATATCCTCCAGCAGCAATAGCCCAATGCTACAATAGGAGAATTAAAGCTAGAATATTCAAATCAGGAGACTTGGTTCTCCGAAAAGTGGAAACCACAGGACATCCTTATCCGGGAGGCAAACTCGAGCCGAATTGAGAAGGCCCCTACTAAGTCCGCTTGATTGTCCACCTAGGAGCATATCTCCCCAATCACTTAGATGGCTCTACTGTAACCCAAACACAGTATGCCAAAAATTTATGCATCTGCCTGCTATTAGTAATCTTCATCACTTTCATCACTACTGATAATTGTTATATTTTAATTTATTAAACTATGACATCATTACATTTGTAAGTTACTACATATCTAAAGCAATAACAAGTAGCTTGGGCCCTTGCGGCCATGAGCTCCTAGTCTACCAGTTCTCTTTTGTAGACCCAGGCTCTCTTGACTTTATGCCTTTAAGTGTCATCAATACATTGAACCAAACAAACACGACTAATTCTCGGTGCAATGCCAACGAGCACTCTCAGCGCAATGCCTTCAAATACTTTCTTCGTACAATGCTAACAAGCACTCTTGATACAATGTTTTCAAGTTCTCTTTTGACACAATACCAACAAGTACTCTCGGCATAATGCCATCAAATCTTCTCTTGGTAGAATGCGAACGAGCACTCTCGGTGCAAAGCCATCAAATTCTCTCTTGGTACAATGCCAATGAACCCTCTCAATGTCATGCCATCAAACTCCTTCTCGACACCATGCCCTGGAGCGATTTTGGTACAACACAGTAAAGGGTTCCATACCCTCATTTTTTTGGCTCTGTGCCTCAACCAAGTTCCATACCCTCTCTTATACTCTCTCGACTATACAAGCTAAAAGGGTCCTGCAATTTCACTCTTTGTCCAATGTCATAAGCCAGCAACAAGGCATTATTCTAGCCTCTCAGCATACAAAGGCCATTGTGCAAATTAAAACTTAACTTTCAATATTTCAATTCGGGCATGTCAGAAAGGTCCTAACACACAATCTCTCAATTACGAGCCAATTACAGACAAATCGATAAATAGTTTCGACATGCCACGAAAACACAATTATGACGAACTTCATACAAAAAGAAATCAAAGAATTGGGCATTCAAGACTATTAGCGCTATAGAGTAACAAAAGCATCTGGTGCAAGAAAATAGCCTTTGATTTATCCGTAAGATCTATACAGAGCAAGTCAGAATTCATACAAATGGAAGCAGAAGCAACATAATGTTAACATATTAAGAATATATAGAAAACAAAATATACAAGTAGGAAGTTATGAAGAAAGAGGAGGCACTCATTCAGGTTTGATCTTTTCTTGAGTCATAACCTTACAAAGCAAATTCGTTCTTCCAACTCTACCCTTGTATATCTAGTCCTCCTATTCTCTTTACACCTCCCATAAGACGCTAACATTACGCCTAGTGCTTGACCGTCTCCATCAGATCTCACATGAAGAAACGCCTCCGCCTTCCAATACAAGAAGGGGGAAATGTCTCCAACTACTACAAAGTCCCTTGAGACCACCAATGCAAGCCATCACAGTATCAGGTTACCAAATGACGTGATGGAACCTCGCATTGGTAGTTCCCTCACTAATGAAACCTCATATCGATAGTACTTGCACCCTTTTCAAAATCATTCCGTTAACAACAAGACACAAAAGAACCACCATACAAAACCACTTATTTTTGAACTTATCAATACCAAAGTATTACTGTAATGGAAAACCTCCTACGATCTCTATTTTTCATGTATTTCATCACCAATGAATCAAAACTCTAGTCTATAACTTTGGCTCATCCAATAAACTTTAGAAACTTTACCACTATCCTATACTATTTATAGCATCGGATATAGTCTTGAATACAACTCCCAGAGAATGAAGCAGTGTGCTTCGAAACTGAAATGGTTGGTTCCTTATTTAATGCCACTCACATCCTATTTCCGCGACCTTTACGTTCCATTAACATATACTAATTCTCAGTCCTTTCTATTCCCAACCTTTAGAAACAACCATAAGACCGGAATCACCCAAGTCCATTAGATCATAAAACCCAAGAATAGTCAAATACGCTCTCGGTCCCTTGACTGGGTGCTTTCTCTGTCAAGCACCTTAACTTACATCTTTCGACACTCTCGGTCTTACTCTCTTGGGGAGCCAACTACTCCCATACCTCTCAGTCAATCCAACTCTTGGCTCCTAGACCTCTCGATTATCCTACTCCTTAGTGAATACAACAACAACAACAATCTAGATCTTGATCCTAAATTTTGGGATCGGCCATTCGAGAGACAAACACAAGAGAGATGAAAAATATATATAGAATTAAAATCATCCGATAAATAACACCACTCCTCAGTGGATACATTTCATTAATATGGAAGTAATTCCATTATGTGATAAATTCGACTTGAAATTATCTAGTGAAAAAAAGAAATCTTTAACATTTAAAGCTTTCATAATCGGATAGGAATCTTCGTTGGTCTCCAGGAAGTCTTTATCAATAAGGAAATAAATCTTGGTAGTTACTTCCGATAAGGTATAAAATCTCCATGACAACTTGAACTTGTCTTAGCCAACAGAATTTTAAATCTCTTAGAAATCTCTAACCATAGTTCCTGTGATCTCAAAAAAAATTTAACAATCTATCTATAAGAAAACTAGGATTTCTACACTTCTAAGCACATATGCGATTTGCCATATAGGCATGCTATATATATATTCAATATAAGTAACCAGTCAGATATTCATTAACTCAACACTTAACACACAAAGACAATATCAAACTATCTTACGGCTCTTCTTAGTCTGTTTCTCATTCTCTTATAACCACTTTTTTTGACTTCAGTGTCAGAGCCTTCAAACACCCTCTGATGGTATTTGCAGGTCTCATCGCTCACAAAAACCCTGAAGAGTTCTCAACACACTGGTTCCACATTTGGGTTAATAGAGCTGGAATTTGTGGAGCACACCCACCTCCATCATATACATGGTTGAGTGGCCTTAATGTTCATACAATCCCTTGATGTATGATGCATATGTGTTATATTTGACCTTTGTTGTCTTTTTTAATTTAGTATCTAACAAAGTTCTTGTTTTCTGTTTTGATACCTCTGACATTCTTTGCAACTGAATTGAGTAAAGGAGCGAGCTGTATGGCGTTGACCCAAAATCTCAACAGCCACAAGGTATGGTCAGTGGCAGGTTTCCTTTATAAGTAGCTTATACTTTTGCTAGATAAAGATATATCCATTTTAAGTTATAGCTTTGTTTTCATCTCTCTTTTACTCATATTTGCTCATAAGTAAAAATACATTTTCACCAAAAAAAAATTAAGTAAAAATACATAGCCCCATTTTTGTTGGTTTACATTTCCAACCACATAGCAACATCTTTGTTTACAGAAACCAACCCAACTTATGTCAATTTTCTATTGAACCTTTGTCTTAATTAACATTAGGAGATAGTTTTTATTCATTTTGCATCATCCCAACAAAATCTATGGTGTCTGTGGTAGAAACTGTCAGCCCTATGTTAAGAGTTGCACCCAGAGAGAATGTGTTTTGACCGTAAAATGGTGTTTTGGAGTTTCTAAGAGTTTCAGTTGTATACTCAATTTTACTTCTTTCATACTGAAATTTCTCCATAATCTACTCGTAAATGTAGGTTTTAAGTGGAACCACATTAATTCTTGTCTACGTTACTTATTTATGCACTTGTTTTTAAAATTTCCTTCCAATTTTCTTGATCAATGGGGGGAAGTTGCTTTTGAACAACCACAAACCTGCACACCGTCTTTGATTTCCGCTTCATTAAAACCTCCTCTAATATGGCTTCAACTCGCTTTCCATCTTCTTAAATTCTCTCCTCTTTTCTCGGGATTTTCCATCGTTCATTCTGCACTTCACATATTCACTGTTTCAGAACAGAACTATTAAGCACCGAATTTCTGTTTTCTTGTCTAACACATCCAGTACCTCTCTTCTTGTTTCTATTTCATTAGAAATATTTCCAAACTCCTTCCTCTTCCACTCCTTCAATTTCTCCTCCAGCTTGAAACCATGCCGCCCATTAATAAAGAGTTTCTCCACCATTTTTCAACTTTCTTGAATCCTTCACCCCACCAGCACCCTAAAAGGCTCAAGGCCCGGCCAATCCACAGAGTCCACCAACATGATTGGTAATGATCCGATGCAGACCTTTTAAGGCCTAATTGAGTTTGATGCCCCTAATGATCCATCCATTAGCGATTAACCAGGATTCTATCCAAGCTACTCATTCGAGAACAAACCCATTCAAAGCCAACACAAAACTTGTAAAATCATCCATTTCCCTGTCCTCACCTCTGCTTCCGTTTCTTTCCTTGGACTGAATTGGGCTAAAATAAACCCCCACGGACCACAACTCCTCCCATAGTCTTCTCTTTCCCTCTTGATTACTAGGTCCATAGACATCTGCCAAGTTACACCCCATACGCCACAGACAATCAAAAAAAAAAAAAAACTCCTTTTCCTTCTTAAAAATTTCTAGATTCCATATTACTCCAATCCACCTCACCGGTACCCCACAAAGATAAAATTTTGTTCCTCTCATTTTGCTTTCTTGAATCATAATGAAAACCAGCCACTTGGTACAAATTCTTCCAAGTTGAATTTTCTGGTTCAAACAACTCGTGATCATATTTAGGACCTCCTCCTTACTACAATTCTCTTTAATCCCCATCATCTCTGCCATTTCCCATACTTTCTTTCTGCATCTTGATTTACCCTTGTCAATCATTTTCTTGACTTACACAAATAGCAAGTGCTCGAACAAAAATTATCCACATCCTCTTTAAGCCTTACGAGTCAAAAATATTGGAAACTCAGAGAGCTTTCATGACCAAGAGCACTATGTCAAAGTAAACTGGTTGTTTATATTATCACGTTGTGGACAAAGGATGTTGAAGCTACAAATACTCTAAGCACTGCATAAACTCTGAATTTTTTAGTGCACTCTTATATGGGTAAACGTACTAATCATTTTCTACTGCATTGTTTTTCTTTCTTTTTTGCTTTCTTTTTTTTGGGGGGGGGGGGGTGGTTGATTTTGGCATAGGGAAAGAAGCAGCTTCACCATCAATGTCAACTTATCTCTTAGCGCCAAGACAAACGTTCTTACTTTCTACTTTTAGTCTTATTTGTCACGCCCCGACTCTCCCGTTGAGCACGAAACAACCGCCGCGTTATCTCGGCAAACGCGCATGACCTCCCCATATACCGAGACAGCACAAGGCATTCCAATTGTATAATAAATCTTCCAATACACAAATCCCTCAAATAAGAAAATCATAAATATACAGCCCACATGCAAAGGATCCATCTGGTCCATCACTGTACACACCAGCATGCGTCGGCACACACATTTGGAAAGCGAGTTCCTGTACATGCACGCATGCAGTGTGGCCATCTCAACCAATTTAGAATTTTCAGTACAAATAAAACATTCCAAAGATATTTCAAATCAAAATGAAAGAAGACTCAAATTATAGTTGTTGATTTAACATTTCAATCCAAATGTTCCAGTATAAGATAAAACATTTTTGCAAAAATGGTTCAATAAAAATAATGAAATCCAAAATCATAATCGTCGGCTTTTACTAATACTTGACGAAAAACTCAACCAGTATCAGTAAAATCCGCCTGGTATGAGATGTACAAAACTTCCTTTCTATGGTTCTACGTTCTACAATTCCCAAAAATCCTACACTACTAAATACCTATACAAATCAGCAAAATATCCTTCGCAAGCTCCAACGTTCGATCTCTGAACTAAGTATTCTCTGAAAAATGTGAGAGATGGATGAGTATTGGGGAATACTCAGTGAGTGGAGTACAATGGTATGATTGTGTGATTAATGATGAGTGAATTTGTGGGTGTCAAAGTATATCTCAAACAATACTTCATATATATCGAAACATTTTCAATAAATCAGATAATTCACAAAGTATGCATCCATATCAAATATTTTTTCAGAAAATCACAAGGGTCCCATCGAAATTACTTCCATCTTGCGTTTGGCCGAATCAAGAAAGAAGCCCGCCAAGGGGTTTTCCATATCAGTATTTCAAACACTACCCCCTTCCTTGGCGTTGGCTCGGACCTCTCCGGGGTGCAATCCGGATAGTCCGACGTGGCATAGAAGAGGCCGCGTATACCTCTCTCGCAATGAAACCCCAACCATGCCACCCCGTCAGGTCGCTCCATGGAGGGAATGACTATAGCCATTAACTACTAGCACCATGCATTTCTCAAATATGTCATTTCTCAAGTTATGCGTCATAATTTCTAGCAAACAATCATCAATTTCATGTCATAGCAATTTATAGAGTAATATCAAATCACATATGGTACATATGCATTTATAAATATAATGGATGCATTCATACTTTACAATCCAGTTCGGACATCCCACAATCACAAAACAATTTATATAAAATATGTAAAAATCTTACAAAATCATTTATAAAACAATTTTAAACTCATTTTGCATATTTATAATACAATGGACCATCCACTCACCTTTAGAGACGGTATCCACTCCCTATTTCCATAATTCAGTCCAATAAAATCTTACTCTGACCCTCAATTGATTTTCCTAAATCCACAATCACAATTTTTATCATCAATTTTCCAAATATTTTCAGGGTTATCAATTTTTCCAAATTTTGTACAAATCTTACTTTTCCAATTTATGAATACCCTCTAATGTCATCAATTGCATTTCATTATAGATAAATAACATGATCAAAGTCGAGTCTAATTCAACCTAAAAGACCACTCAAAGTAAAAAACAAGCATGAATAGTTAGTCTTCTACAAGGTAAAATTTTTTTGAAAAATCATAAATTTTTTAATTCTCATCCAAACGTTTCAAACCATACTTCATTTTCAAGGTGTGAAAATCTAGTTTCATAATACGGAGATTGTATTTGAATTACCTATATACAAAACAAATTATTATGAAAATGCTATATCAATCCTTAAGCTCTAATCCCGATTTTTAAACTATCCTTCCATATACATACCGTTATGCAATTAGCAACTCAAAAACAACCTAAGAAAGATATTGGATGCAACAGTATCCTTCATTCTGCAGAATATTCCATTCTAACCTCAAAATTCTAATATTTTCATGCACATTCCAATCGGACTTCAAGAAAAGCTATTTAAACCAACCCAATAAGGTTTTATTATCCTCTAACATGTTCTCTCATACTAGACAACCTAAATTCGTATAGAATTTCAGACTTAACTCTAATAATCATATATAGAATTTTATAAATGCATTTTATTCAGATCCAACATACATTCTAGGCATATATAGAATTTCTCATTCTAAATTAACCCTAGATTCATTCAACTTATCGAAAGGATCAGAAATCCCCTCACCTAGGGTTTCTCGGTTCGCAGACCTAGCTTCACACCAAGCTTCAAAAAAAAAAAAAAAAAAAACAATATTGGAGACGCAGCGTTTTGGGACAAAACGCTGCGTCCCCAATTGGGGATTAGGGTTAAAACCCTAACCCCCTTTCTCTCTCTCTCTCTCTCTCTCTCTCTCTCTTTCTCTCTCCCCGACGTTCCCTCTCCTGCGGCCGTTCGTCTTCTCCCGCGGCCGTTTGGCTTCCTCCACCACAGCCGCCGCCACCGCCATTCTCCTCCTTCTTCTTCCCTCTCGGTCACTCTCTCTCCCTTCGCGATCCCTCTCGCGATCGCTCTCTCTTCGTTGTTCTCTGCCCTCCTCCGCGCGCCACCGCGCGACCCGCTTCCCTGCACAATCGCACCACCCGTGACCTTCCGCAGGCACCACCACCACAGCAACAGTGATTCCCTCCCTCGTGCGAGCGTGCGATCACCCGAGCACGCCGTAGCGCGAGCGCGACTGCTCGCGAGCGCGCGACCTTTCTTGCGCGAGCGTGAGCCCGAGTGCGCCTCAGCCTACGCGGTCCGTGCCCCAGCGTGCACAAGAGCGCGCGGCCCAGCGTGCACGGGTGCGAAGCCCAGAGTGCACGGGCGTGCACGGGCGCGCGACCCAGCTCACGAGCGCGCGCGGCCCAGTGCACGAGCGTGCGGGGCCCAGCGCACGAGCGCGCAGCAGCGCGCGAGCGCACGCGAGCGCACGCGAGCCAGCACAGCGGACGGGCGCGCACCAGCGGACGGGCGCGCACCAGCACACGGGACCACCAGCCGCAGGCCCATCAGCCGCAGGCCCGCCAGCCTGCAGGCCCAGTTTAGCCCATTGGCCCGCCAGCCAGCAGGCCCATCAACCGCCGACCCGTCGACCCGCTAGCCCGTTAGCCCACTGGCCCGCAGACCAGCGAGCCCGCTAGCTGTAGCCTACAAGCCCTCGATGGCCCGTGACGGTCCGTGAGTTCGTGACAGCCCACGAACCTCCACGCAGGTAAATGACTTAGGGTTTTGTTTCGGATCTATGTGTTTAGATCTAACAAATGAACTTTGTTTTGATAGGAAACCCTACAGACTTTGGAGTGATCGAAACGACTTTCGGACGAGACTCGACGCTTCGAGAAAACCCTAGGTGAGGAGATTTCGACTCTAATTGATAAATTGGACGAATCTAGGATTGAATTTAAGATGAAAGGTTTTGTATATGTTTAGAGTGTAAGTGGAATGCGAATAGAATACAAATTATGAAATGATTATATATGAATTGAAGGTTAAGTATAGAATGTTACAGAAATTTGATGATCTGATTTAGGTTGATCTTTTGGAGACTCGAGCGGTCAGATCCGATTTGGCTTGTCAGTAGGGAGTGACTTCCCTCCCGTAGAACAGTGAGTGGGACTTTGACATTCGTTATTGATTGAAAACCATGTTTCAAAAATACTTCTAAATGACATGTTTCTGCAAATGTATGATTGTTAGACCTTTCCAATATTTGATGAAATGTTTTATGACCTTTGGAGTGTCTTAACTGCTGACTTTATTGATATGCATCCATGAGTTTTGATAAACATATATTGTGCCATATTTTCGACATATTGATATGTTTTAATGCTTCCACTACATTGGCACATGGTTTTAAATGGATTTATTTACACATTTGGGCTGTATGCCCGGCCGACTTTATGATATTATGTTTTGGGCTGTATGCCCGGCCGACTTTATGATATTATGCATTGGGTTGTATGCCCGGCTGACGTTATGATATTATGCATGGGGCTATATGCCCGGCTGATCTGGTGATGGGATGCATGGGGCTACGTGCCCGGCTGATATGATATTGTGATCCGTAGCTACGAAGGACATCTGGTAGAGGCACCCCTTGTGTCCGGATACGCTTCGGCCGGAGGTATCCGCCAGATTGTCGTGTGTATGGGTGTCCCAGGTTGACCCTCATCGGAGAGGACGTTGAGTACGGCTCCGTCTAGTACCAGGCGGGGGCACCATACACGGCTGACTAGTTATATGTACATTATTATTATTTACAGGCTAGTTGGGGTAGTCTGTGGCCAACATTGGGGCAGAGAGTCATTCTTTAATACTTGCATTTGGAAAAACCCCCAATGCGCCGTCCTTGGTCGAGGTAGACCATTGCCGGGAATATTTCATTGGCCGGCTCTTCATGACATTGATGTGAATATTGGATGCATATCTTGCTTTTTGATGTGTGCGTGTGACATATGATTTTGGAAATAACATGATCAGTTTGCACACTGTGGATATTTTCTTATCTTATGCTTTGACACTCCAAATTCACCTCGATATTGATAGTACGATGTCAATCCCCTCACTTACTGAGTATCCTCCCATAGATACTCATTCCTCACTTTCTTTCCCACAGGATTAGTGTTGGATCGAGGAGATACCACTGGACTTGGGTATGGATATTTTCCATCTCTTCCGCTATGATGATTGATGACATTATTATGTATTGGAGATTTTAGATTGACCAATGTATTTATATAAATTTTCTGGGATGAATGTATAAATTATGGACTTTTATTCGCGAAACCTTCGTGTTGATTATTTCATTGCATTGAGGCATTTGTAAATATTTAAAAATAACTTGGGAATTTATTTTATATATGCGTAGAATTTAAGTCCGCTCGGTGTGGCGGCTGCTCATGCTCTAGTGGGCATGACAGTAGAGGTCTGTTGCTAGGACTGCTAGAAACTTATAGTTTTGCGTTGTTTTGGATGTTGGCTTTGGTATTTGTTGATTTTGGAGAGGCCGGGATGGCCATTTACTTATTTTTCAGGATGAATATGATATACAGGTGAAATTGTACTCGGGAAACCTCCGATTTATGGGGAGGTTCTGTCCAATTTTCTGTAAAAATACAGCCAGCATCCAGGGACAACGGGCGGCTGTTCACGATCCCGGTTTGGGGCGTGACACTGTGCGCTGTTCAATTTAGTCTGGAACCTGCAATGCTTCCAAATTGAAGCAAATTTTAGCAATTAAACCTAATTACTATTCGAAGCCCTAGAGATAGCATTAGGAACCCATCCTGACTTGTGCATAGAATGGGGTTCGGTCTCGATCTAAGGTTCTGAGGATTTGCAGCTAATTGTCGCTTAGGGCTTCGGTGGAGGTCGCAGCAAGGAACGCCGCGCGCAAGTGAGCGAGCGAGGGAGAGGGAGACAATGTGCTGCTATCGCGTGCGAAAGAGAGAGACAGTGAGTCGCAGGAGAGAGTAGAGAAAAAGAGAGAGAAAAGAGGCGGGACAGTTGTTTGCGGTGGTGGCTTGCCGATGATCGAGGGAGACGCGGCGCAGGAGGGAGGCGGAGAGTGAGAAACAGAGAGAGAGTGACGAACGAGAGAGAGAGACGGGAGGAAGAGAGAGAGAAATTAAGGCTTTTTGCCCTAACTTCACACTTGGGAAGAAAGTGCAACATTTTGGTCCAAAACGTTGCGCTTCCTTCCCCCTCTCCTTATTCTCTTTTTTTTTTTTAAGGTATTATATTATTGGCCGCCAGCCCTATGCAACAGGAGAACAACGGCACTTGGTTGAAAGAATAATTCTCTTTCCATTTTTCTGCGGTTCTCTAGATTTCTAGGCCAATCAGATTTGTTCTTCTGTTTCTATTCCTTTTATTCAATTTAGGACTCCATCCAAGGGACATTGAGAATAACTTGCAAGCAATTTATTGAAAAACACTATTTTGTAATCCAAGGCAATACTAGGTATCATCTAACGCGTGACAGTCTCTAATTGGTCCCATTATTGTACGAAATAGCCATCAATTGCAGTCAATCAACCACGGCCATGACAATTGATGATGCAGATCACAGCATATAGAAAACTGCTCAAAACATACACCAATATCAAAACAAGCAAAACAAAACCCGGAAACTAAAGAAAAGAAAGAAAATGAAACACTTGCAGGACCAGTAGATGACAGTAGACTTGGAGCTTTCCTAGTTGGTGTTGAGGTGGAGAATCATTCCTTGTAAAGGGGATATATGGTATAAATGGTCTGAAGAATAGTAAGTGCAAACAGGAAAATTGCTGCAGTAAATGATAGACATGCCCAGGGGTTTGTAAAGTAGGTGTGCATCAGATATGCGCGCCATGTATGCAACTTCCGCTTGCAGTATTTGTTGATGTGTTTTTGCACTTTACCTAAGCTGCTGTTTGGTTCAATAGTCAGATCCTCAGAGATTGAATTGAATAGCCTGGCAACCGCTTCATTGCTTCCCATGGCATTTTGTATTATCTTGCTTTCATGCAGGAGGATAACATCCTTCTCACTGTTTATAATATTATCCATGAAAAAAACATATGCAGCCACTTCACCGCCTGTCCCTTGTTGGTGGCCTTCCCCAACATGTAGTCGCTCTAGAGCTATTAGGTTCAACAACTCTGACTCTGTAGTGTCATCGATAACCATCATGGGGAGCTTGAGAAGCCCCTTTTCAAATGTTATTTCATCAAGAACGCACTGCCTGGTTGACTCAAATTTGATACCGGCCTCATAGAGCTCTATTGCGGAGGGTATGATCTCGACTGTGGAGGGTATGTTCTTGGTCCTTTGAGTCCGAGCTGCCTTGCCAGCGGTATCTTCTGTTTTCCCGCTTGCTGCTGCTGGTTTTGGTTTTTGCAGCAGGCATTTTCTATATGCATCCAATATGTGCAAGAATTCTTCCTTTAGCTCTTCTGGTTTTGGCTTATCTGGTTTTCCTTTTCCCAGCAGCCATTTTCCACATGCTTCCAATATAAGTTCCTCAACCTACATGCACAGTTAAGCAGAGAAACTAAAATGAATGTTGATGGGGAGAAACAAAGAAATGTACCATTTTGTGATAAATAAATAAATTTGTCATAATGCTTTAGTTGAGAGTTCTCCTTAGTATTAGCAAGATTATTTGGAAAGAATTTACTGATACATATCTACAGATCCAAATGAAAGTAGCTTCTTAGAATCAGATCCTTTTTTCTGGATGAAGTCAAAGGCGCCAAGGGTTTCCTCATATGTTTTTGTGCAACCTCTGCACAGTTGAATATATTTTATCTTTTGCATATTAAAAGTAAAATGGTCTACAGGAAATGTTACCTGCTTCTCAGGATTTCCAACTGCAAAAAGTTTTTTTAGGGCAAGCATCGGCAACTGGTTTTCCAGCATCAACATGTCACGTTTGATATATGGCATGACATGGAGCTGTCCATGGTTGCTGAAGATTGGGTCATCTTCAGGATAATCTTTCGGACTTTGAGTGAAAACATTCAAGATTTCTAGCATGAAGCAACCATCAAAGATCATTAACTTCAAGAATTTGTCAGTATTGCTTACCCAGGGTTCATCGAGTGAATGGTAGGATTCTTGCAAGTCCTTCACGACTAACATTAGAGCATGCACAAGATCCCTGGGAGATTTTTTGCATCGTCTAAGAAATTGGAGAAGGGCTTTGCTCTTGTGAGCCTCCAATTGCTGCAAATTTGGCTCTCCATGGTGGTAAGGACCGAAGGAGACAGCACGTGGCACATAAGCTTTCTTGTTTAGCTCCTTAACATAGACCGGTACTTTGTATATGGATGGTCTCTTCCGGGTCTCCTCCATTGGCGTATTTTCCAAAGCCTGTTCAACACTTACGATCCATTCATCTTCTTCAATATTAACTACCATCTGATCCATTGGATCCCTGGCAGCTGAGCTAGTAGCAGCTCAATGAATTTCTTCTGTCCAACGAACAGCACTATAAAACCAAAAACACCAATATCCTTTTCTTTTATACTGTTCGAAGAAGTTCAAATCAATGTACAATAGATGCTTTGCGTTGATTAAGGTTCAGTTGAGACATGAGATTGGAATTTGGAACTAATAGGTGACCAATTACTGTTGGTGGGCACTTATTGTTCCTTTCTTGTGCTACTTAAAGCCTTTCCCAAAGGCCGAGTTTCTTCTTTTTTACAGCTTTACTCTAACTACTGACCCAATAGAAATAAGCTTGTTCTCCAAATCTTCCCAACGTGATTCTCATGACAAGATTTTTCTGGTCTCCTTTTTCTCATTCCTTCGCATGCCGTGCCACCCAAGACTCACTAATGACAATGACCACACATGACAAGGATCAGAGAACTGCTGAAGCCAAGAATCTCCTCTCCAGACATTTTTTGACACAATCACATACATTTTTATGCTTAGAAGCTAACTTCCATGGGTAAAGGAGCAAGGAGCTGAGAACAAGCTCACAGAAACCTAACCCATGAGTACACCCAAGATGCCATGAGAATGGCTACCCAAAATCCTAGCAAACTACATAGATACATGACCAAGAAAAGCATCTAAATTGGATTATGTACCGTCAAGCCCCGACTCTCGGATCAAGTATGTGACAACCGTCACGTCACCCTGGCATACGGGCAAACCCTACCCGTGTACCAAGATAACATGACATAAGGCATTCATCGATATCTATCATGTTTTCAAAATAACACAACAATATCCAAATGACTCACTCAATCCATCCCTGTCTCAAAAGCATACATATAGTCAACCCAATCATTTCAAAATCTAATTAAATTTCATAATTTCAAAAAAAAATCTAATAATATAAAATATAAAAGATTCAAATACAGTTTAAAATTTAAAAATCTAAATGGGGTGACAATGTGGAGTTTTAATTACAATTAAAAAAAATACCCTCCCTATGATTCCAACTAATCTTCTCAAAAAAATCTCATCCAAAGCAAGAACTAGTACTGGTAGTAGGAATCTCCACAAAATTAGCATTCGACAATAATTCGGCAGTAGGGTTAGCTAATACTCTAAATTCAAGATTCTTTTGAAAAATGAAAGTAAAATGAGTTTAAAAATATATAATGAATGGAGTGTAATAATATAATTGTGACAATAAATGAGAGATGAGTGTGAGAATGTCAAATCATAAAATTTAAACAATTTACCTCCTGAGGGGGTGTAAATGAGTAGATTGCGGGTTCGACACCAAGGCCCTGCAGGGATGCGAAGAGTCGAATGGCCGGCCTACAGAGACAATACCTTGAGTGAAGGTACCCGCCCGAGGGGGGTAACCTCTCACAAATATAGTTTAAAAAATCATTATAATTAAAAAAAATACACCCATAATTTTCATGTTTTCCAAAGATCATCAAGTCTCCCTAAATAAACCACTTCTATCCAAAATTTGACCGAATCTAGGTGGAAACCCACCAAGGGGTTTTCAGTTCATTTTATTCACAACATTATCTCTCCCTTCCTTGGCGTTCACTCGTACCTCACCGATGGTGCAACCTGATAGTATGATGGGGGCATAGGAGGCCACGCCTACTATCCCTTGCCAATAACTCCTAACCACGGCATCCCATCGGATCACTCCGTGGAGGAAATGACTATAGTCGTTTAGTATACATGTACCAACATTTCACAAACATTCCAATTTTATTCAATGTGCCATCATTTTATCAAAAAGTTACCAACCAATTTCATAATATTTATAAATAAAATAACAATATATGGCACATACTCATTCATAAATCCAATGGATGCATATATATTTCAAATTCTCATTTTGGGACATCTCACAATTACAAATATGATACAAAATCATTTAAAACTATTTATAAAAGAATTTTGAAATCATTTTTCTCATTTAAAGGCACAATAGTCCATCTACTTATCTCTTGGGATGATAATCACTCATAAATTTCAAACCAAACAAAATCCAACCTCTTTCTTGATTCCGAATGTCTTAACCTAAGACAGTAGTCACAAATTAATCATTAAATCATATAGCAACTCTAGAGTAAATTGGTTTTTCTCAATATATCACAATTTCTAACTTTCTAAATACAACATATCATAGCAAAATCACCGTATCTTGATCTATATTTCTCGGATCGTGAAAATTCTAATTTTTACTTAAAGATTAAACATTAAACTACAATTTTTATTTTTATGTCCCAAACCCATTCAATTCATATAAAAATATCCAAGTCTATGAATATTATAATCCAAAATTCATGATTCACATTTGCGCAGCCACAAATTTTTTTTTTCATAATTTTCACTACATGTATTAGATTTGAGTAATTCAAATCTCAAATTAAAGATCAATTTTCATGTTCAAAGTCTAGTCTAATTCAACCTAGAAAGCCTCTCAAAGTCAAAGAAAACACGTAGCTGAAACAAAGCAGAACATGGTATTTTTCTGCACCACTCATTTTTTTGAAAAATCATAAAAAATTTAATTAGCATCCAAATGCTTCGAATTATATGTAATTTTCAAGGGATGGAAGTCTAGTTTCATGAGAAGAAAATCTTAGTTAATTTTCCTTTACGTAGAGGAAGTTATGATGGAAAAATCACAACATACTTGAACTGTCTATTATACAAAAAAATCAAAGGTTTTAACTTAATCTAACATTCTACCTGTAACACTGCACAAAAAAAAAAAAAAAAAAAAAAAAAAAAGTCAAAATTAGGGCTTAAAGCCCTAATTCTTTTTTTTATTTATTTTCTCTCTCTCTCTCTCTCCCTCTCTCCCTCTTTCCCTCTTTCTCCCTTTCTCTTCTCCGCCGCGGCCCCTCTCCCGCCACCGCACGCCGCCCACTGCGCCACCTTTCTCCCGCGATCCCCGCCGCTGCAGCGCCTCCCGTGAGCAGCCCCTCTCCTCCGCGCAGCGCGATCTCCTACGAGCTGCGCTAGCCCAGCCGAGTGCGCGACTGTCCGAGCGCTCCACTGCGCGAGCCCACGCCTGCTCGGGAGCTCACTTGCGCACCGCGATCTCCTGCGAACGCTGCCACCTCGAGCCATCGCGAGCCTTGTGCGCGATCTCCCGTGAGCCAGCACGAGCTAGCGCACGAGCCAGCGCGCGACCCAGCTCGCGTCCCAGCACGAGCCAGCGCGCGACCCAGCGCGAGCCAGCGCGCGACCCAGCGCGAGCCAGCGCGCGACCCAGCTCGTGACCTAGAGCGAGCCCTAGCCCGTGAGCGGGCCAGCCCACCAGCGGCCCAAGGCCCAGTCCAGCCGCGGCCCACTGCATCCCGCGAAGCCCGCTGCGACCAGCAAGCCGGGCTGAGAGCCCGTGAGCCACCAGCGGGCCAGCCCGCTAGCAGCCAGCCCACCGGCCCGCGAGCCCGTGACGGCCCGCGAGCCCGCGACCGGCTTTCCCCTGTGAGAGCTCACCTGCATCTTCTGTACTGCAGGTAACGACTGTATTGATTGAAGTTCTATGGTTTGCTGGTAGAAATTTAGTGGTTTCTAATACATCTGAAGTTTGGGAAATATTACAGGTTTTAAACCAACCCGACGGGCGAACGACAACTAGGTCTGAAACCCGAGGAACCTTAGGTGAGAGATGAATAAATTTTATTGATAGAATCCCTTATTAGGGTTTTAATCGTTATAAATTTGACGATTTGATTAGGTTTGTCTTTTGGAGAGTCGTTGAAAAAAAAATAGGGAGTGACCACCCTCCCTAGATAAGGTGAGTGGGACTCTAATCTCTTGCATAAAATAGTAAAACGTATTTTCTGTCGCATTTTCGATAAAACATGCTTTGATATGCATTCGTTGACGTGTGATATTAAATTTGGAAATCTGTTTTGTGATTTTTGGAGTGTCTTGAATTATATTTGCAATGACTATGCATCCATGGTTTGAGATGAATCAATAGTTGTGCCATTTTTTTGAAAATGTATAAATTTCATTTTATACCAATGTAGTGATATGCTGTTTTGAAATGAATTTGATGAGACGTATTGGCACGCAAAATTTAAAAATGTTTTTGATGAACTATGTGGGTTGGATGCCTACTAGTTGTGCGATGATGTGATGATACTCGTGGGACGTTGTGCCCGGGGACGTTGTGCCCTTGTGATACTATGGGACGTTGTGCCCTTGTGATATTATGATATTCCGTAGCTACGAAGGGCGTTTGTAGAGGCACGGGTTGCCCGGATACGCTTCTGCAGGAGGTATCCGCAAACGTCATTTATTCTAAAGGCTATAGGCGCGGCCGGTTGAACCCACGTAGGGGGAGGACGTGTGTGACGCCACCGTCTAGCACCGGACGGGGTCCTATACACGTTGATGAGTTGGCCCCAGCGAGCTCATGGCCAACGTCGGGGTAGAGAGCGTTTCAAAGTCTATGCATAATAAAACCCCCGACGCGCCTGTCCTTGGTCACGGTTGACCTTTGCCAGGACTATTTTTGGCTCGCTCTGACATTACTTGATTTTAAATGGATGCATACATGCTTGCTATCGTGTGTTTGATTAAATGATTTCAAAATGATAAATATATCATGTTTTGCTGCGAAGTGTAAATTGTTGTTTCGAATGATATTATTTGACACTCCAATTGTTCACCTATGCTATTTATGCTTGATATTACCCCCCTCACTCACTGAGTATCTTCCCATGATACTCACCCCTCTATTTTCTCTCCTCAGACAGGTTTATTGTGATAGAGCGGTGTTACAGGCTCTAGTGCGGATTTATTGTTCTGACGGTGAGATTTACTTCTAATTTAGTTTCGACCCTGCGAGGTCTTGACATTGAGGTCCGTAGTTGGCCATGTACTTATTTTGGGATGACTGTATAGTTTAACTCTCATATTTCATTTGCATTGAGGCGATTGTACGTACTTGAACGTTACTTGGGAAATGTGATATATATTGTATAAACTTAGGTCCGCTCGATATAGCGGCTGCTCATGCTCTAGTTGGGCATGACAGTAGAGGTCTGTGGCTAGGTTTGTTTATAGCCTTGCGTTGTTCTGAATGTTGGCTGTGGTGTTTGTTGATTTTGGAGAGGCCGGGATGGCCATTTGTGTATTGTACAGGATGATTTGGATTATACAGGTATAATTGTACATGGGAAACCTCCGATTTATGGGGAGGTTCTGCCCAATTTTCTGTAAAAATACAGCCGGCATTCAGGGGCAACGGGCGGCTGTTCACGATCCCGGTTTGGGGCGTGACAGTTCTATTGGTATCAGAGCGTCTAGGTTTGAGAAAAGATCAAAGTTTTCCCAAGTATACGCAAAGTTCTCAATGCATTAGAGAGTTTCATACAGCCATTTAAAGTCCCGTACTTGGCCATAGGCATATAAGTTCGCCTATTTTATGGAGTTGGATACATAACGCATCTAACTCATTACTTTGCATTCGCATGTTTTAAATCATAGTTCATTTATTTTTAGGGGGTTAGTTACGGAGTAACTAACCCTAATTCTTGATTTCTATCCGTTGACAATGTATTTTTTCGCAGAATTATGCCACCTAGACGTGGTAGGAGAGGTGCTAGATTCGCCTCACTTGAGGGTCTTACAGTGCCTGATACACCTAGGGCACCTGAGGCACCACGAGTACCAGAGGTTGCTTCCTCTACTCGAGCACGCTCACCAGCGCCACCCCCAGCACCTCCACCGGCTGCTACAGCCGAGATTCCTCCACCACCACTCGATGCCTTGAGACAATGGCAGGAGTGGTGCAGTAGATATGGGGCGCAGATGCCACCACCTTCACTACAGACTCCAGCGACCGCACCTGCGGCCGTACCTGCTCCTTCGGCACCGATTCTTCCTTCGGTGGCCGGCCCTTCCGTGTCTACCCCGACCGACGAGACGTCGGCTACTTTGAGGCGCATCCATGAGCTCACTCAGTTAGTGAAAGAGTCACGGCAGCTCGGATGCACAGATTTTCGGGATCCAGTGATACAGTAGCGGCGAAACACTGGATCAACAGGATTCGTAGGATCCTTACGGATTTGGGGTTGTCAGAGGAGCTCAGATTGAGAGTTGCTGAGAGACTCCTCGACGGAGATGCCCTCTCGTGGTGGGAGGCTATCTGTGACAGTGCCACACAGACCCTGCGGTGGGAGGACTTTTTACGAGAGTTCGACCGCAGGTACTTTACCCCGTTCCAGCAGGACCGGATGAGGACGGAGTTCCTGCACTTACGTCAGGGGACGAGGTCAGTTTCAGAGTACGAGGCCGAGCTTAGACGACTAGCGGCCTTTGTCCCCGATATGGCTACACCGGTTCAGTTGAGGTTCAAGTTTGAAGATGGCCTCCAATTGAGCATCAGGAAATATATGACGGTGACTCCCTCTTTTACACTATCAGAGGTGATTGATTCAGCGTATCGGGCGGAGGAGATCGTCCGAGCGGAGGCGAGACAGAGGGAGAGTCACCAGAAGAGGAAGACTGGGTCACAGAGTGGACAGTCTTCGAAGAGGGGTAGAGGTTCTGGATATCCCGGAGGTTTTTCTAGCTTCAGACCAGCAGCACCGGGACAGGGACCTCGACCACAGGGCTTTGGGGCACCAGCCCCTAGTGTCTCTACACAGTCTACTACACAGAGACCGCCCTTCTGCCGTAGATGCAACTGTCACCATGCCTTTGGGGCATGTAGAGCACCAGTTACTTGCTTCCAGTGTGGGAAGCAAGGGCACGTTAGGAGTGTTTGTCCCGATTTAGGTCGGGGAGGATCGACTTTACAGAGTCGTACTGGTACGTCTGGTACAGGCCAGCAGGGGGCACCTGCGCACTCAGCTCTTACCTCTCCCCGGACTGCAGCCGGGAGTAACACAGTGCCAGGATCGTCGCGACAGCAGCCTAGGGCCCAGGCTCGTGTGTTTGCGATGACACAGGAGGACGCACAGGCAAACCCTGATGTTATTATGGGTAATCCTCCTGCAGACCCCTCAGTGTAGTACTTTTGTGTACTTTCTGTATGAGCTTATTGTATATCATGATGTCGATGTACAGTTTTGACTAGTTAAAGCTTTAGAAGCTCAACTAGTTTGATATATATATATATATTCGTTTACTTTTTCTTCGCATTTTAAATGCCGTTGATCTTCTTTCTTACTTTTAGGTACCATGCGAATATTCGGTATCGATGCCCGTATTCTCATAGATACTGGGTCAAATTTTTCCTATGTAAGCGATACGTTCGCTTGTCATTCTGATAGACCTCTCTCGCCACTTGATGCGGAGATTTTGGTAGTCACTCCTCTTGACAAGCATATTGCTCGAGATACAGTCTATAGGAGCTGTGAGGTCGGAATTGGGGAGACAGTATTAGAGGCAGATCTTATTCCGCTCCCTATCACGGATTTCGATGCCATCCTAGGGATGGATTGGCTGAGTTTACACCGGGCTTCCGTGGATTGTTTCACGAAGGAGGTTGAGTTTAGGAGGTCCGAGCAGCCACCGTTAGTATTCCGAGGCGAGAGACGAGTGTTGCCTCGCAGTATTATCTCTGTTATGAAGGCCAGACGTTTGGTACGCCATGGTTGTGCGGCTTACCTGGCTTATGTTGTCGACACCACCGTTGAGGGACCGAGGCTTGAAGATGTCCCTGTGGTGCAAGAATTTTTAGATGTGTTCCCCGAGGAGCTTCCCGGATTACCACCAGTTCGGGAGTTCGATTTCGAGATTGATTTAGTACCGGGGACCAATCCTATTTCTATTCCGCCATACAGAATGGCGCCTGCTGAACTGAGAGAGCTTAAAACTCAGTTACAGGAACTTCTTGACAAGGGGTTTATTCGTCCGAGCACCTCACCTTGGGGCGCTCCGGTACTGTTTGTAAAGAAGAAGGATGGTACATTTCGGCTTTGTGTGGATTACAGGCAATTGAACAAAGCCACCATCAAGAACCGATATCCCCTGCCTCGTATCGATGACTTGTTTGATCAGCTGCAGGGAGCTAAGGTTTTCTCTAAGGTTGATCTCCGTTCGGGTTATCATCAGTTGAGGATTCAGGCCGAAGATGTGCCCAAGACAGCTTTTCGCACCCGATACGGCCATTACGAGTTTCTAGTCATGCCGTTTGGGCTGACTAATGCCCCAGCTGCTTTTATGGATCTGATGAACCGAGTTTTTCACGACTATTTGGATCGGTTCGTCATCGTATTCATCGATGACATCTTGATATATTCACGGAGCGATGAAGATCATGTTCAGCACCTTCGGGTGGTATTACAGATACTCCGTGAGAAGCAGCTATATGCCAAATTCTCAAAATGTGAGTTTTGGCTAAGACAAATTGGATTCTTGGGGCACATTGTCTCAGCGGAAGGTATTTATGTTGATCCGCGGAAGGTTGAGGCTATAGTGAAGTGGGAGCAGCCACAAACAGTTACCGAGATTCGTAGTTTTCTCGGTTTGGCCGGGTATTATCGCAGATTTGTAGAGGGATTCTCCCGGATAGCTGCTCCGTTGTCGAGATTGACCCAAAAGGGGGTCAAGTTTGCTTGGGATGACCGTTGTGAGGCAAGCTTCCAGGAGCTCAAACAACGGTTAACATCCGCCCCTATTTTAGCCCTTCCCACTAGTAGTCGGGAGTATACAGTGTACAGTGATGCTAGCCAACAGGGATTGGGTTGTGTTCTGATGCAGGATG
The DNA here is from genome assembly GCA_033439265.1 of Dillenia suffruticosa. Taxonomy (NCBI): domain Eukaryota; kingdom Viridiplantae; phylum Streptophyta; class Magnoliopsida; order Dilleniales; family Dilleniaceae; genus Dillenia; species Dillenia suffruticosa. The sequence continues at coordinate 727,514 of JAVTVX010000031.1, forward strand.
GTCGGGTTATTGCGTATGCCTCGCGACAGCTGAAGAAACACGAGGGTAACTACCCGACACATGATTTAGAGTTGGCAGCCATAGTCTTCGCGTTGAAGATATGGCGGCATTATCTTTATGGGGTAACCTGCAGGGTATTTACCGACCACAGGAGTTTGAAATATCTGTTTACCCAAAAAGAGCTGAATTTGAGACAGAGGAGATGGTTGGAGTTATTGAAAGACTATGATATCATTATTGACTATCATCCGGGCAAGGCAAATGTTGTAGCAGATGCCTTGAGTCGGAAGTCAGCATCATCCTCACAGTCGACAGAGAAAGCCTACCTTTCTTGTTTAGTGGGACTCCGAGCCTTAGGAGTCAGTTTGACTAACGATGATCAGGGAGGCTTATTAGCCAGATTTGAGGTCAGGCCGACTTTGTTCGACCGTATCAGGGAGCTCCAGAGTACGGATGAGGAGATCCAGGCTATTGCAGATAGAGTCCGCAGAGCTGAGGGCGGAGACTTTAGAGTCCGTGATGATGGACTCATGGTATTCAGAGACAGAGTGTGTATTCCGGCCGATAGTGATCTTCGGCGTGCTATCCTTGAGGAAGCACATTCTTCTGCATATGCTATGCATCCCGGGGGTACGAAGATGTATCGGACCATCAGAGGTAGCTACTGGTGGTCAGGCATGAAGAGGGATATAGCAGAGTTTGTGGCACGATGCTTGGTGTGCCAGCAGGTGAAGGCCGAACATCAGCGTCCAGCGGGCACACTGCAGCCTCTTCGTATTCCTGAGTGGAAATGGGAGCATATTACTATGGATTTCGTGATGGGATTGCCTCGGACTTCTACACGGCATGATGCGATTTGGGTGATTGTCGATCGACTCACCAAATCCGCGCATTTCATCCCTATCCGCAGTGACTATTCTTTAGAGGCGTTGGCACGTCTCTACATTGATACCATAGTTCGACTTCACGGGGTACCTGTGTCGATTGTTTCAGATAGGGACCCCAGGTTCACATCTAGGTTTTGGCCCAAATTGCAGGAGGCATTGGGTACTAGATTGAATTTCAGTACGGCATATCACCCTCAGACGGACGGCCAGTCTGAGAGGACCATTCAGACCCTTGAGGACATGCTGAGAGCATGTGTGATGGATTTCCGGGGTAGTTGGGATCGGCACCTTCCACTAGTCGAGTTCGCATATAATAACAGTTATCAAGCCAGTATAGGGATGCCCCCGTATGAGGCACTATATGGCAGGAAGTGCCGCACCCCGATATGCTGGGATGAGGTCGGAGAGCGACGTCTCAACAGCGTTGAGTTGATTGAACAAACAAAGGATAAAGTTAAGGTTATCCGTGAGCGGATGAAAGCCGCCCAGGACAGACAGAAGACGTATGCTGATCGTAGGCGGCGACCTCTTGAGTTTGCTACGGGAGATATGGTTTTCTTGAGAATATCTCCCTGGAAGGGAGTTATACGGTTCAGGCAGCGGGGCAAGTTGAGCCCTAGATATATTGGGCCCTTCCGTATCCTTGAGAGGGTCGGGAGTGTGGCATATAGATTGGAGCTGCCAGATGAACTATCCCGCATTCACGACGTATTCCATGTCTCAGTACTCAGGAAATACTTGACCGATCCTTCTCATGTACTTGAGCCTCCACCTCTTGAGTTGCGAGAGGATCTTCGTTTTCCAGTTCAGCCCGTGGCTATTCTAGATCGACAAGTCAGGAAGCTACGGAGTAAGGAAATTTCATTAGTCAAAGTTTTGTGGAGAAGTGATCAGGTCAAGGAGGAGACCTGGGAGCAAGAGGAAGCTATGAGGAGTCAATACCCCCATTTATTTACAGTGTAAATTCTCTTTTAGTTTCGAGGACGAAACTTGATTTTAGGGGGTTAGAAATGTAACACTGCACAAAAAAAAAAAAAAGTCAAAATTAGGGCTTAAAGCCCTAATTCTTTTTTTTATTTATTTTCTCTCTCTCTCTCTCTCCCTCTCTCCCTCTTTCCCTCTTTCTCCCTTTCTCTTCTCCGCCGCGGCCCCTCTCCCGCCACCGCACGCCGCCCACTGCGCCACCTTTCTCCCGCGATCCCCGCCGCTGCAGCGCCTCCCGTGAGCAGCCCCTCTCCTCCGCGCAGCGCGATCTCCTACGAGCTGCGCTAGCCCAGCCGAGTGCGCGACTGTCCGAGCGCTCCACTGCGCGAGCCCACGCCTGCTCGGGAGCTCACTTGCGCACCGCGATCTCCTGCGAACGCTGCCACCTCGAGCCATCGCGAGCCTTGTGCGCGATCTCCCGTGAGCCAGCACGAGCTAGCGCACGAGCCAGCGCGCGACCCAGCTCGCGTCCCAGCACGAGCCAGCGCGCGACCCAGCGCGAGCCAGCGCGCGACCCAGCTCGTGACCTAGAGCGAGCCCTAGCCCGTGAGCGGGCCAGCCCACCAGCGGCCCAAGGCCCAGTCCAGCCGCGGCCCACTGCATCCCGCGAAGCCCGCTGCGACCAGCAAGCCGGGCTGAGAGCCCGTGAGCCACCAGCGGGCCAGCCCGCTAGCAGCCAGCCCACCGGCCCGCGAGCCCGTGACGGCCCGCGAGCCCGCGACCGGCTTTCCCCTGTGAGAGCTCACCTGCATCTTCTGTACTGCAGGTAACGACTGTATTGATTGAAGTTCTATGGTTTGCTGGTAGAAATTTAGTGGTTTCTAATACATCTGAAGTTTGGGAAATATTACAGGTTTTAAACCAACCCGACGGGCGAACGACAACTAGGTCTGAAACCCGAGGAACCTTAGGTGAGAGATGAATAAATTTTATTGATAGAATCCCTTATTAGGGTTTTAATCGTTATAAATTTGACGATTTGATTAGGTTTGTCTTTTGGAGAGTCGTTGAAAAAAAAATAGGGAGTGACCACCCTCCCTAGATAAGGTGAGTGGGACTCTAATCTCTTGCATAAAATAGTAAAACGTATTTTCTGTCGCATTTTCGATAAAACATGCTTTGATATGCATTCGTTGACGTGTGATATTAAATTTGGAAATCTGTTTTGTGATTTTTGGAGTGTCTTGAATTATATTTGCAATGACTATGCATCCATGGTTTGAGATGAATCAATAGTTGTGCCATTTTTTTGAAAATGTATAAATTTCATTTTATACCAATGTAGTGATATGCTGTTTTGAAATGAATTTGATGAGACGTATTGGCACGCAAAATTTAAAAATGTTTTTGATGAACTATGTGGGTTGGATGCCTACTAGTTGTGCGATGATGTGATGATACTCGTGGGACGTTGTGCCCGGGGACGTTGTGCCCTTGTGATACTATGGGACGTTGTGCCCTTGTGATATTATGATATTCCGTAGCTACGAAGGGCGTTTGTAGAGGCACGGGTTGCCCGGATACGCTTCTGCAGGAGGTATCCGCAAACGTCATTTATTCTAAAGGCTATAGGCGCGGCCGGTTGAACCCACGTAGGGGGAGGACGTGTGTGACGCCACCGTCTAGCACCGGACGGGGTCCTATACACGTTGATGAGTTGGCCCCAGCGAGCTCATGGCCAACGTCGGGGTAGAGAGCGTTTCAAAGTCTATGCATAATAAAACCCCCGACGCGCCTGTCCTTGGTCACGGTTGACCTTTGCCAGGACTATTTTTGGCTCGCTCTGACATTACTTGATTTTAAATGGATGCATACATGCTTGCTATCGTGTGTTTGATTAAATGATTTCAAAATGATAAATATATCATGTTTTGCTGCGAAGTGTAAATTGTTGTTTCGAATGATATTATTTGACACTCCAATTGTTCACCTATGCTATTTATGCTTGATATTACCCCCCTCACTCACTGAGTATCTTCCCATGATACTCACCCCTCTATTTTCTCTCCTCAGACAGGTTTATTGTGATAGAGCGGTGTTACAGGCTCTAGTGCGGATTTATTGTTCTGACGGTGAGATTTACTTCTAATTTAGTTTCGACCCTGCGAGGTCTTGACATTGAGGTCCGTAGTTGGCCATGTACTTATTTTGGGATGACTGTATAGTTTAACTCTCATATTTCATTTGCATTGAGGCGATTGTACGTACTTGAACGTTACTTGGGAAATGTGATATATATTGTATAAACTTAGGTCCGCTCGATATAGCGGCTGCTCATGCTCTAGTTGGGCATGACAGTAGAGGTCTGTGGCTAGGTTTGTTTATAGCCTTGCGTTGTTCTGAATGTTGGCTGTGGTGTTTGTTGATTTTGGAGAGGCCGGGATGGCCATTTGTGTATTGTACAGGATGATTTGGATTATACAGGTATAATTGTACATGGGAAACCTCCGATTTATGGGGAGGTTCTGCCCAATTTTCTGTAAAAATACAGCCGGCATTCAGGGGCAACGGGCGGCTGTTCACGATCCCGGTTTGGGGCGTGACACTACCCTTCTTATAAGATTATATCATTAATCGATACTATAAAAAGATAAATATAGGTTGAAAGAGCAAGATTGCTTCTAAAGGAGCCGCAAATTTCATTCAAGAGCATCGCCAAAACTCTAACTTTCTCCCTTCTCGAGTTTCAAATCTCTCTTTTCAAACTATCAATCCTTGAGTTTGTTGACGAGTTTAGAGTGTAGATCAAAAGATTTTTAAAGAAGTATTAATTGATTTTGTAGAAAGGGAGTGAAATCTAGAGAAGACAAGAGGGAGAGAGTAGGAGAGGGGTAGAGGTGTATTGGTTTTGGGTGAATGAGAATGAGATGAGAAAGTGGGGGAGAAAGAAATAATAAAATGGGGTTTGACTTTTCTTAGGTGTCCCCTCCTCTCTTTTTTTCCCCTTCTTTTGTTGTTTTCTTGGTATTATAACATTTAACCCCCTGAAAGAAATTTCATTTTCAAAATTTAAATGAAAATTATACATTAAAAAGGTGGGGGTATTGTTTTCGCATCAATTCTTCAGTTTCCCAAGTTTCTTCTTCCTGGTTGATCCTCCATAACACCTTGTGTAACACCGAAAATTCGGTGTTAGAAAAATATTTATTTAATTATTTATTTTTCTGTTATAAATATTGGGAGAAATTGAAATTTTACAATCGAATATGGAGTTTGGACGTAATACTGGAAAATTTAATGCTTTGATTTTTCCATCTCACTTAAATTTTCAAGTGTTGGAAATTTTTCCAATTTTGATCATTTGCATAATACCAAAATATTGGGCAAGTAGGTAAATATATTATAAGCTATATAATTAACAAATGAGTTAAATGTCTGGATAGTGCATTATCTTTTTGGAAGAAATTTTGTGTATGAGATCAAATCCAATTGGAGACAATGTTGTGAATTGATTTGTGAAGAAAACAAAAGGGGGAAGGGAAATCGACTTAGGCATTAGTGGGATTGAGCAATGTCCAAAATTGTCACGCCCCGAACCGGGGTCATGAGCAGTCGCCCGTTACCCTGAATGCCGACTGTATTTTTAAAGAAAATCGAACAGAATCTCCCCATATTTTGGAGGTCTCCCAAGTACAATTTGACCTATATATCAACATTCATCCTGTAAAGTAAACAAATGGTCATCCCGACTTCTCCATAATCCACCAATGCCACGGCCAACATCCAAAACAACGCAAGGCTATAAAAATTTCCAGCAAACCTAGCCACAGACCTCTACTGTCATGCACAACTAGAGTATGAGCAGCCGCCACACCGAGCGGATCTAAAATTTTACATAATATATAATAATTTTCCCAAGTGACATTCAAATACGTACAATCGCCTCAACGCAAATAAAATATGAGAGTTTCACAAATAAATATACATAAATTATACAGTCATCCCAAAAATAAATGAGTACATTTATCAAAATAAAATCTCAAATACTCGTAGCGGAAGATATGGTAACATCCATACCCAAACCCGATACTATCAAGTTCACGTCACAACATAATAATTTTTCTTTGGTCCAAGACTAATCCTGTGGGGAGAAAGTGAGGGGTGAGTATCTATGGAAGGATACTCAGCAAGTGAGGGGATTGATATCGTGCTATTAATATCGAGGGTGAACTTGGAGTGTCAAAACATGTAACATAATATGAGTGTGTGAAAATAACGTGCTGTTTTAATGTAAAACATATCTCAATGGCATATATCAGAAAATAACATATGCATCCATCCATGTATCAAGTCGCATATGTAGTGCCGGCTAAACAAACAGCCCCGGCAATAGTCTACCTAAACCAAGGACGGGCGCATTGGGGGTTTTTGCTATGCAAATATCAAATAATGGCTCTTTACCTCAATGTTGGGCGCAAACTACTCCAACTAGTCTGTAAATAATAATAATAATACATATATATAGTCGGCCGTGTATGGTGTCCCGTCCAATGCTAGACAGAGGTAAACTCACGTCCTCTCCGATGAGGGTCAACATGGGACACCCATACACATGAAGATTTGGCAGATACCTCCAGCCGAAACGTATCCGGCCACAAGGGGTGCCTCTACCAAATGTCCTTCGTAGCTACGAAATGCTATAGGAAGCATATTACCATATCACCAAGTCAACCGGGCACGTAGCCCCATGCATCATATCTTTACATCGGCCGGGCATACAGCCCCATGCATTGTATCATATCGTCGGCCGGGCGTATAGCCCAAAGATTTTATATAAATCCATTCAAAATCATGTGCCAATACAGTGGAACTATTAAAACATGTCAATATATCAAAAAGGTGGCATAATATCAGTTATCAAACTCATGGATGCATAATCTATAAAATCAGCAGTTAGGACACTCCAATAGCCGCAAAATATGTACATATACTTATCAAAATCCAAACATTCAGTTTTCACACGTATAAAAAACATGTCGTTTGAAAATCGTTAAAGCATGATTTGTCAATCAATAGAACATATCAAAGTTCTACTCACCGTTTTATGGAGGGTGATCACTCCCTATTTTCAAAACAAATCCAATCTGACTCCTCGAGTTTCCAAAAAGATCAACATAATCAGATCATCACAATTTAACATCAAATTTTCAAGTATTATATGATTTATCCATTTTCCCTAAATTTGTACAAAGCTTAACTTTTCAATTTATGAATACACTCTAATTTCATCGTTGCATTTCATTTATAAACAATTAATGTACTTTTAAACCAAGTCAAATTCAACTCTAAAACTACTCAAGGTCGGAAAGAAGTCTTAAAATAAATAATTTTTCTATAAGATAGAAAATTTTTGAAAAATTATACACTTTTCGATTCCCATCCAAATGTTTCAAGCCATATGTCATTTTAAAGATATATGAATCTATTTTCATAATACGGAGATTGTATTTAACTTGCCCATAAGCAGAAGAATTTATAATACGAAAGGCTACATCAACCTTTGCACTCAAATCCCAATTTCCGACTATTTTCATGCATAGGTCAATTTAAACTCCAAGGAAAACTATTCAAATCAACTTAATTTGATTCTATCATCCTGAACAGTCCCATTTCATATAAATTCCTACACTTAACCTAATGAACCACATATAATGTCTGAAAATGTATTCATTGTGAATCTAGTTTACATTCTAGTATAAACAAGACTTCTTATCCTAAATTTACCATAAATTTAATAACCAAATCGAATGGGTCCGAAATCCCTCACCTAGGGGTTTTGCTCGGATCGCAGACCTTTGTCCGAATATCTCCTCGATCACTCCAAAATCTGAAATGCTACCTATCAGGACAGGTTTTATTAGTTAGGTTCAAACACTTAGATCGGAAGCAAAACTCTAAGTCAGTTACCTGCGTGGAGGTTCGCGGGCTGTCACGAGCTCACGGTCGTCTCGGGCCATCGTGGGCTCGTGGGTTTGCGGGTCAGCGGGCCAGTGGGCTTCAGCTAGTGGGCTCGCGGGTCTGTGGGCCAGTGGACTAGTGGGCCAGCAGGCCTGTGGGCTGATGGGCCTACGGGCTGGCGGGCCTGCTGGTGGGCCTGCGACTGATGGGCCTGCAGGCCGGCAATGGCTCGCGGGATGGTGTGCACTTGTGCGTTGAGGCGCTCTCGTGCACAGGAGCGCTCGTGCAGGCGTGCTCGCGGCCTGGCTAGCACTCGCGACCTGGCTCACGCTCGCTCACGGACTGAGGAGCGCTCGCTCGCGGACTGAGGCGCTGTAGCTCGATCTCGTGCAAAGGCGTCGAGTTGCTCTCGCGGAGGCTCGCGAGAGGAAGGAGCAGCGACAGTCGCATGCGGTGGCGTGCGGTACGCGGGGGAGATCAAGCAGTGGCGCGCTGGTGGTGGAGCTCACGGCGGTGTATGGCGGAAGGGAGAGAGACCACGGGAGATTCGCGAGAGGGAGAGAACTATGAGAAAGAGACCGAGAGGGAAACAAGAAGAAGAGGAAGAAAAAGAAGACGATGATGGTGGTCGGCTGTTGGGGGCAGAGCTCGCGGCGAAGGAGGAGCGGTGCTGCGGTGGGAGGAGAAACGAAGGGTCGGGGAGAGAGAGAGAGAAGAGAGAGAGGGATTAGGGTTTCCAACCCTAATCCCCAAATCAATTTGGGGATGCAGCATTTTGCCCCAAAACACTGCGTCTCCATTTTTCTTTCTTTCTTCTTTTTTTTTACTAAATAAATAATTATATATATATTTTCACACCCATATTTTGTTAGAAATGCGAATTTCATAAAAATTGGGTTTATTTCGATTTACCGATTCAGCAAATTAAAATATACCAAAAATTTAATTTAAATACCCCGAAATCAAAAATCAAATTTAAATAAATAAAATCTCTCTCTATATAATTAACTGAGAAATATCTCATTTATATATATATATGTATATATATATATTTCGAAAATTGGTACTCTTCTACGGATACCGCAGTGTCGGTGTTACAAAAATGCCCTTCAATCCTCAACAACACTTAAAATGAAGGTGGGGTAAAATGGTAATTTTAATCCCAAAAAGTGAAAAAAAAAAAAGAGAAAAAAAAGAAACCTATTTCATTCTCACTTTTGAAGACCCAAGTTCTCTTTTCTCTCCACTGCATTCTCTCTCTCCGTCACTCATTTAATTTCTCAACCAATCTCTCTCCAAAACAAATTTTTCTCCCATAAAAACTCCATTCAATCAAACTCCCATGATCTTCACTGAAACCCAAGTAATGGAAGAGTGAAGGAGGATATTGCTCTGTGAAGGAAAATTCTAGGGTTTGTGAAACTCAATCCACAACACTCATTTCAAACCCAAAATTGAGGTAATTTCTTATTCTAAATTTTGGGTTTAGTTCATTTAATGTTAGAATAAATTGTATTGTTGAGATTGATAGAAATTATATAGGAAAATCAAAACCCTAGGTTAGTAGGTGACGAAATTTGGGGGAAATTTAAATGGAGATTATATATATACATCTAAATAATGTGCAAATGGTGGAAATGGAATCATGAACATAAATTTTTGGATTTGGGACAAATTTAGGGTTCTTGCAAAATTAAGGAAAATTTGTAAACCCTTGAATTTGAGGAGAAATGACTCGAAAATTGTTATTGTTGGTTTAGAACAATCCATTAAAGCTTGAAAGGAGATTTTCTTTGGAAACTGATAATGTATAGGGAGTGAATAGCCTCCCGAGGTGAGTGGATGGCTATGCCTCATGTAAATAAGTAAATTGTTTTAAATTGTAATTTATAAACTGATTTTGAATTAAATTTGAAATGTTTTGTGAAATTGGTGTGCCCTGAAATGTGATTTAACAATTCCATAACTCGAGTATGTTTATTGAATTATTTACATTGTATCATGTTTGGATACCATGAGAATTGTGAGATGTTTGCCTTACCTTGAAATTCGAGCATAATTTGATTTATTAAATGGATATTTGGTAACAATGTGTTGAAAAATGACTATAGTCTATGTTTTCTCACAGACCAAACCATCGGGGTGGCGTGGCTAAGGCTGTTTAGTTTACCTTGGTGGTAGGTGGGTTGGAGAGCCTCCTCAGGCTGCCATGATAATGTGGATGCACCCCATAGGGCTCTAGGTCAACGCCAAGGTGAAAGGGATTTTTAGAAAATAGTGAAAAAAAATCTCTTGGTGGATCTTACCAACATCATTGGTAGGATAGAGATTTCAATATATCCAAAAATTGTGAAAAATGAATGTAAATTGTTTGATTTGTATGTATATATATTAGTCATGGTGATTTTAGATGAATTTTTTTACATAAAGGTTTTTTTTTATTATCATGGCAATGTAGTTTGTATATAATTGTTTGGCACAACCATTTTCACCACTCATGTATTTGTTGCATACCATTGCACTACACTCACTTGGTATTTTAAAATACTCACTTCTCTTCCAATTTTTCAGAGGAAGTGTAGCTCAAGGACATCTTGTAGTGGTGGTTGAAGATTTCTTTTGTGGATTTTTGGTAGGTTATGATTATACATTTTATTTTTGAATTAGGATTATGGAAATCCATGGGAAGGAAGTTCTGTACATTTCAAACTGTTTTGGATTTTATTTTATACTGGTTTAATTCCCTTGAGGAAGTATTGGTAAAATCCAAACGACTATGAATTGGGAGTTCATCATTTTGTACGAATCCATCTTTGAAAGCTATTTATTTTGTATTGGGACATTTGGAACATATCTTTGGTTTGTAAATTCATGAAATGTTTGAGAACTCTGGAATAGCTGGGATGTCCAAATCTGTAAGTATGCATGTACAGGGATTCTTGATTGTATGCCGATGCATGCATGTATGTACAGGGATGGGCCGGATGGATCCCTTGCATGTGTGTTATATATATGAATTCTTATTTTGATGGATTTTATATTTTGAAAGATTTATTGTACAGTTAGGATGTCTAGCGTCATCCCGGTATATGGGGAGGTCATGCCCCTATACTTAACGCTATCCCGGTATATGGTGGAGCTTCTGTCTAGACCCGTTGGCGTCCCTCAAGGCCAACGCATGTCTTAATTTGGGAACCCTGCTTCTATTGCATCCTCAAAAAGCAAATCAATGGGGAATACAAAGGAAAAATGCAGAAACTGTGGCAAGTCTCATTTTGGGGTTTGCCAAGCACCAAAGAGATACTACCACTACAGAAAACAAGGTCATTTCCCTAATGTTTGTCCAAAGTTGGGGCAAGGAAGCCAAGCAAGTCATGACTGTTCTAATAGATCTAGGGGCGGCCAATCCAATGTTCCTCCTTCACCTCCAAATATTATTCCACGAACGGGGACTGGGAGCAATACAGTGGCTACTCCAACTCAGCATCCACAACCAAGAGCTCAAACCAGAATTTATGCTATGACAAACGAAGATGCCCAGAACAACCCCGACATAGTCATAGGTAAGTTCCTTAGAAACTTAAACTTGGTGACTTAGACATTTGAAATGAACAGTTGAGATTACGGTTTTGTAATTTTGAATTTGGAGTATATTAGAGATATTACTTGATATTAAGGTGATGGAAAATGAATTTTGATGATTAATGATGGTTTTGTTGGCATGAAAGACGGTTTTGTTGGCATGAAGGATCTTAAATTTCAATTGAGTTTGATTGATTGAGAGTTAATTTTTATTGTTCGTGTGTATATAGGTATGATGAAAAATTTTGGGTTAATGCCCGTATATTAATTGATCCGGGGTCTAACAATTCCTTTGTAAGCACGGAATTTGCCAAACACTCAAATAAGCCTTTGGTCACACTTGAAGAGGAGTTATTGGTTATCACTCCTTTGGGGGAACGATTGAATAGAGACACCGTGTACAAGGCGATGAAGTGGTAGTAAAGGGTCAGAATCTCAAAGCAGACTTGATTCCATTGGAAATAAGGGATTTCGATGTAATATTGGGTGTAGACTGGCTACACCCTCATAGAGTATCAGTGAATTGTTTCACCAAAGAGGTGAAGTTCCATAGACCGGGGTGTCCTCCATTTGTATTCATTGGTGAACGGCCAGTCTTACCAAGCTGTGTAATCTTGGCATTAGTGGCACAGAAACTAGTGCACAAGGGTTGTAAGGCTTACCTAGCACATATCATCGACTCCACTATGCAGAGTCCAGAATTGATAAATGTTCTAGTGGTAAATGAGTTTTTGGATATTTTTTCGGATGTGTTGCCTGGATTGCCTCTAATTCGAGAGTTCGATTTCGCTATTGATTTGACTCCCGGCACAACACCTATTTCTATCCCTCCCTATCAGATGGCACCTGCGGAGTAGAAAGAATTGAAGATCCAACTTCAGGAGTTGTTAGACAAAGGTTTCATTCGACTAAGTACCTCACCTTGGGGCGCTTCGGTTCTATTCGTGAAGAAGAAGATGGCACCCTCCGATTGTGTGTTGACTACCGGCAGTTGAATAAGGTGACCATCAAGAACAAATATCCTTTATCGAGAATTGATGACTTATTTGATCAACTCCAAAGGGCCAATGTCTTTCCAAAAATTGATCTGAGGTCGGGCTATCATCAGTTGAAAATAAGGGATGATGATTGTAATACCTATAAAAAAAAAAGAGAGATGCAACATTTTAACCCAAAACATTGCTTCTTTCCTCCCCTTTTTGCCCCAAGCTCACTCTCTCCCTCTCTCTGTCTCACAGTCTCTCTCTCCTTCTCTATCGTCTTTCTCTGTTTCTCTCTTTTCCCGCTCGAGCGCAACAGCTTCTCTCTTTCCCTTGCTCGCTCGCGTGCGCTACTCCCTGCGAGCACCACACTTCTACAACCTTCGTAGAAGCCCCAAGCCGGCAGTAGCAACAAACCCTCGAAAACCCTAGGTCGCGATTCCTCCACTGATGTCTTGAATTGGACATCCGAGAACCCTAGGCCGACTGCAAATCCATCTCTGCGTAGGTAAGAACAGATTTCTAAATTCTAGTTCTAGAGTTTCGATTTTTCTAGGTGATTGAACTAACTTATTATACTTTGTTTTGGTAAAGAGGCACTGCAGATCACCGATAGGACTAAGGAGACATTCGAACGAGGCTGCGAATTGTGAAACCCCAGGTGAGAGAAATTCTAGTTCTTTCGAAAATTGAATGAGTTGAGTCTGAATTTAGAATGAGAGCTTTGTATATGCTCTGAGAATGTGTGGAATTTGAAGAGAATGCATTTGCTTGAATTTGATATGTAATTTCTAAGGTTACATCTAAATTCTACATGAATTTAGGTCGATTAATACGAAAGAAGCGTGTTAGATAAAATTAGAAACTTATTGGGTTAATTAGAATAGCTTTCCCTGGAGTTTGAATTGAAATTATGAATTATTGGTCTAGGTTAACCTTTTGGAGACTTGAAAGGATTCATTTTGGAAAACTTATGGAAATAGCGAGTGAATACCCTCTTTAGAGGTGAGTGGATGGTCTACTGTATTATAAATGAGCAAAATGGGTTTAAATTCTTTTGTGAATGATTTTTACATGATTTATATGAAATTATTTATAATTGTAGGATGTCTGAAATAGAAAGCTGAATTACAAGTACATCCTATGAAATTATAAATGAATTTGTGCCATTTACATTACATATTGGATATGTAAAGACTTGTAGTATGACTTCGGAATTTGTTTGATGAAACATGGCACATTAATTGCAATTTGAACGATTGTGAAATAATTTTGCACGAGTGTAATCACTATAGTCATTCCCAGAGCGACCCGACGAGGTGATGTAGTTGGGGTTTTATTGCAAGAGAGGTGTACGCAGCCTCTTCTCTGTCACGTCGGACTATCCGGATTGCACCCCGATGAGGTATGAGCCAACGCTCAGGAAGGGGGTAGTGTTTTGAAATACTGAAATGGAAAACCCCTTGGCGGGTTTCTATCTGGGTTTGACCAAACTCAGGACGGAAGTGATTTCGATGGAACCCTTGAGATTTTCAGAAAAAATACTTGATGTGGATGCATATTTTGTGAAGTACCTAATTTATTGAAAATGCTTTTACATATATAAAGTGTTGTTTATGAGATATATCTTGAATTTCTCACATTCACCCCTCATTTATCACACAATCATACCATTGCACTCCACTCACTAAGTATTCCCAATACTCACCCCTCTTTCCATATTTTTCAGAGGAAGTTTAGAGCCGCGACGGGGATTGAAGTTTGCGAAGGTTTATCCACTGTCTTATGTAGATATTATAGCAATATAAGGTTATTTTAGTTGATTTGGAATCCATGGAATGGAAGACTTGTATAATTCTTTTGATATGGATTAAATTAATACTTGTTTCATATATAGGAGCAAATATTGATGGAATCCTTACATAGTTTGTGTTGAAGTTGTACAGAACTTGTTCATTTTCTCTTAACTCTTATTTTTTGTTAAACTTATTGTTTAAATAGGATATATGATTTGAAATGTTGGGATTCGTTATTTTTTTTCAATTTTACGAAATTCTGTACATCTCATACCATTTAAACTTTACTGATGCTAACTAGTTTCTTTAGACGAGTATTAGTAAAATCTTGCGACTATGATTTGGGACTTCTTTTATTTTAAATGCTTTATTTGTGCTGAGAATTCTGGAATGGCTGGGATGGCGAATTTTGCATGCGTCCATGTACAGGAACCCCTATCCGAATGTGTGCCGATGCATGCTTGTGTATACAGGGATAGACCGAATGGGTCTTTCACATGTATATTGTATTTGGAAGATATATTGTACAGTTGTATAGCCTTGTAGAGTTCTGGTATATGGGGAGGTTCTACCCGTATACCGAGATAACGCGGCGGTTGTCGCATGGTCGATCCGAGGATCAGGGCGTGACAGCTTCATTGTTATCAAAGCCAGGTTGGCTCACGATTTTAAAAGTTGATGGTTTTGAAATGTTTTCAATTGTTTCCAAATGTCCCGAAAGTTTTTTAAAGATTTTAAAATGTTTAATTTCTGAAAAAGATTTAAATCTTTTAAGAGTCTCCGGAGAATGTACAGAGCCTTCCATGGATTTCCGAGTAAATTAGAAACATTCTTTTTAGGGGGTTAAGTATTAGCCTTCGCTTAACCCTTTGACTTAATTGTAATTTCTTGTTGTATAGATCACTATGCCTCCACGAAGGAGAATGAGAAATGTGAACGAGATTCCTCTACCGGAGCACGAGGATGAGTCGTCCTCGCATGCTCTCCCTCCTTCTGCGTCTTCATATCCTGCTCCTTCCACCGTGATTCCCGCTCCTCGTATAGCTACCCTCCAGCAAGTAATGGAGTAGTGGAATACTTTCGGAGCATAGTACCAAACCCCACATGCGACTTCAGCTCCTCCACCGACTACTCCTTTAGTACCAGTTGCTACGCCTAGTATACCAGTAGCACCCCCTCCTCTGATTGCTGCACCAATTACCCGCACCATAGTTAAGTTGTCCAAGCTAATCAAAGAGGCGAGACAACTAGGGTGTGAGACCTTCTCGGGATCTAGCGATCCTACGGAGGCTAAGAAGTGGATTAAGAGAGTCCGATGAGTTGTGACGGACATGAGCATTGATGATAGATTGAAACTCACAGTGGCGGTGAGATTATTGGATGACGAAGTCAGCACTTGGTGGGAAGATATGTAAGAAAGGGCAACCGCACCTCTTACATGGGACAATTTCCTTAGGGAATTCAATGAGAGATTCTATATCCGATTTGATCGGGACTTGAAGAGAAGGGAGTTCCTTCGACTTCGCCAAAGAAATATGTCTGTGGTGGAATATAAGGCGAAATTTAGAAGCTTAGCCTCCCTAATACCGGAGTTGATAACTTTCGAGGAGTACACTCTTCAAGTTTGAGGACGGTTTGAATTTAAACATCCGGGAGAGAATATCGGTTACCAATGAGTACACGTATCAAAATGTGTTACAATTGGCCTTAAGGGCCTAGCACATTGTGCTCAAATGAGGCAATGTGAGGGACCATCGTGAAAAGAATAGGTTCAGTGGGTTCACATCAAGCCAAGGTTCTAAGAAAAGTAGGACCACAAGTTCTTATGGCAGTGGATCCTCTTTGGGGTCGGTTGGATTTCCTCAAAGCCAATATACTTTTGGGTCAAATGCTCCCAGCAAAACTGTTGGTATGAGAGTAGGGTCCAGGGGTGGCAAAGGAGAAGTTTGCTCAAATTGCAAGGGGTATCATCCGGATCCGTACAGGGAACCGAAAAGATGTTATCACTGTGGGAAGGAGGGTCACTTTCGGCACTCTTGTCAGAAGTTGAATGTAGAAGGGTAAGGAAGCCGACAAGTTCGAGATCCCCCAAGTGGTTCTAGAAGAGATCCAACAACTGTTCCTACACCTTCCACTAGCAATGCACCGAGAACGGGTACTGAAAGTAATACTGTAGCTGCTTCCACATAACGCCATCAACCTAGAACTCAGACCCGAATCTATGCCATGACTAATGAAGAGGCCCAAATCAACCTTGACGTAGTCATAGGTACGATGAAAATTTTTGATGTTGACGTACATGTGCTCATAAATACCGGGTCTAGTAATTTATTTGTGAGTTTGGAGTTTGCTAGACATTCTGATAGGCCTCTAGTTTCACTTGTTGAATAATCATTGGTTATCACACCTTTGGGAGAACACTTGATCATGGATACAGTGTATAGGTCTTGTGAGGTGAAAATCGAGAAAGTAAATCTCGAAGCGGATTTGATTCCATTAGAAATGAAAGATTTTGATGTCATTCTAGGTATGGATTGGCTATATTTTCACCGAGCTCCCGTAAACTGCTTCACTAAAGATGTGAAATTCTGAAGGCTGGGACATACCTTGCTTGTATTCACCGGTGAACGGCGAGTGTTGCCGAGTTATATAATTTTAGCTCTTGAATACGGAGATTAGTGTATAAAGGATGTGAAGCTTATTTGGCTCACATTGTTGATATCTTAGTGGGAAGCCCTAGTTTGGATGAAGTTCCAATGGTGAATGAGTTTCTGGTCGTTTTTTCGGAAGAATTGCCTGTGTTGCCACCGGTCCAGGAATTTGATTTCACCAGAAAACAAGTACCAAACAAGGTGTTACGGTACTTACCTCTAACACCAAGACTTCAAAGACTTTACATGTCAAGAGTTACAGTAGAGCACATGACATAGCATGCTAGAAATCAATGTATTGACGATGAAGTTGTTACACACCCTGCCCATAGTCAAGCATGGGCACATTTTGATTCTACTCATCCATCATTCACCTCTGAAGCTCGAAATGTGCGCTTAGGGTTATGCCAAAACTAACTCAATCTTCTTTTCCCACTCAAGATATGCTTCGGGATCACTTTTACCTTGAAATGATGGAATTTTCATCTTGATACTACCTAAATTGTTGTCTACCTGATTATTAACTTCTCTATTTCGACCAAGTCTCCTATGACTACCCACTAATAACCTATCAAACTCCTCTTCTAACCCATCTCCTTCAAACTTATCCACAACTTCAACTTCTCTTTGATGAAACCTATTCCTCCTGGAGGTGGTTGGCACTATTGATGGTTGCCCCATTTGCGACCCCTCTTCTACCCTATCCAACCTTTCATGTATAAGATCTAACTCCTTCTTCATCATCCGTTTCATCTCCCCCATAAATGCTTGTAGTTGTAGATTCGATCCAACCTATGGTTGAACCTCCTCACTTATGTTATCTTTTTTATTTTGAGTCATGATTGGAATTTACAAGACAATATTAGAAAATAGGAAAGAAGCTCACCACACTCCCTCACATATTTCACTCAAAAATAATGATTCACTCAAATACACTCGTGTTTCACTCTTTGAATTTGGCTTTACTTTTAATGAATTCTCTCTTGCCTTTTACCACTCTACTTCACTTAGTCAAGTTCTTTATTGAACTCGATAACTCAACGCAAAAATAATTGTCTTGTGAAATTCAATGACTTATATAGAAGAAAGTATAATAAGAAAAGCAATAAGGAAAGAAAAAATGAGCAATAAGGAAAGTAGCAAATTTAAAAAAAAATTCTAAATTAGAAAGGAAACAAACAAGAAATGAGATAAATAAGGAAGGTGAACAAATAAGGAAGGAGTTCAAGAAAAGAGAACAAATATGGAAGGTTTAAATTTGGGTAAGTGCACAAATAAGGAAATATTTCAAAATTTTGGTAATAACACTTTAGAACTTGCCAAATTTGAATGAGATCACAAAATGGAGAGTTATCAATTTTGCAAAATTTGAAAACTGTCATTTTTTTTTCATGGCCTCTTCTTTTTTTTTTGTGGGTCTTTTTTTCTCCCTTTTTTTTGGCCTTTTTTTTCTCTTTTGGAATATGGCAGCACAAAAATAAAGAATAAATACACCAAAAAAAAAAGAAATAAACCAACGAATGAAGAGTTTTTGTCAAAATGATGAATCGAGATTGGAATTAGAGTTTTCAGACACAAAAAGAAAAAAAATTAAATAAGAATAATTCAAAGGAAAAAAAATTTGGATTGGCTCTGATACCAACTGATGTGAACCTGTTGGGTGTAAAAACCCTAGAACCCACGAACAATTAATTTAGCCCAAAAAAATCGTTCCAACGAATTATTTGAACCGATAGAATTAAAGACCTCAACCCTTGCCTTAAAGAAGGAAGAACTTAAGGTATATGAGTTTAAACACGTTTCTTACTAGATCAAAAACCTTAGTATAAAGATGGAATGAATGATGTCACAATATAGATGGTTCGAAACCTAGATTGATAAGTCAAAAAACTAAACAAAACTCCTATCTTGAATAAGTTCAAAGTTCTCAAAAGAACAAGATCTATGTGAAGAACCCTCACAATTTTATTAATTCTCTCCAAAAGTGTTATTTTTTTACACAATATATAATAGCCTATTTATAGCCTAAAGGTAAAAACTTAATTGATAACTAAAAATTTAGTGACTCCCTAAACAATAAAGAATTAGGAAATCAAAACATAAATTACAAAAAATAAAAATAAAAATTAGGAAACTAAATAAATCAAACTATTTTGATCAAATCTTACTGCTATTTGTCTTTATTTTTGTCATCCCTTGGTTTTGGGTAGTTTTGGACATTTTATTCTTCCAACTGACTTGTATGAGCATAATTAAGGCCCCTTTTGGTTTTTTATTTATTTGATCTCCAATTTCTTGTTGTAAAGCCCCCTGAATTAAGTTATTCAATGTTTTTTTGAATATTTTAATTCGGGCATTTGTCACCGGCTCAACTGGAACTTGAGTTGGATCTTGTAAATTCCTTACAATCTTAATGAGCTCATCACCTAACCTCTAAAGAAGCCATACCTCTCTCATCAATTTTTTATGAAGCAAAGAACCTCGTTAAGAGGCGAGTGAAGCATATGAACCCCGGGGGAAAGCTTATATCTCAAACTTAGCTAAGGCATTGACACAAAAATTCACTTCTCTAAAATATATTGGACATCTTGAATTGCAAGTTTGTCAATCAGCATTAGACACTCTTCTTGTGACTGATATTCTTGCGAACAACGCAAGGTTTGCCATTGTCGATGAGCACCGGAATCTTGTTAATTGGGGACTCTTGATAGCAAGGTCTTCATCTATGGCTTCATATTCAATTCCTTTCAATTTCAGTGCCCAATCAGCTCTCAGTCCATATGGGCTTGACCATGTCTTGAAAAGCTTCACTTCTTCCGCCATCACTTGTTCGCTCACAACCACTACAAAAAAACAAGAATTCAGCGACGAATTTTAGCAATGATAAATATTCGTCCCAAATCTGCAACAAAATTAGCAACAAAAAATGCTATCGTCGCAAAATAGCTAGGATTTTAGCAACAAAAACATTTTTGTCGCAAATTTAGCAACAAAAAATATTTTTGTTACAAAATTCGTCGCTAATTTTTGATAAAAAAGTTTTGACGCAAAATTCGTTGCAAATTTGCGACAAAAAAAAATTCGTTGCTAAATTTGCAACGAATATGAAAATTCATCCCAAATTTTGCAACGAATTAAAAATTCGTCCCTAAATTTGGGACGAAAAAAAATTTTGTCCCAAATTTTTGGGACGAAATAGAAATTCATCCCTAAATTTGGGACGAATTCGTTTATTCGTCCCAAAATTTTGTGACGAATTTCTCAATTCGTTCCTAAATTTAGGAACAAATATTTATATTCATCGCAACAAATTCGATTATTTGTTGCTAAATTTGTTGTAAAATAGTAACAAATATAACATTTGTGATAAAATTCGTTGCTAAAATTCATTTTTCCATCACTTTTTTAATTACTTGTATTAGAAACATTTTCTAATATTAAAAAATGATTTGTAAACGGTGATATACATTGAAAGTGTATAGAATCTTAAAATGTTCAAAAAACCTTATATAAAATAGTTCACTCATTATCTGTTTATATAAAAGAATGATAATATAGTGTAATATTTTAAATTGGTACATTCATTTTCTATAACTTTACAAATCTTTTAAATTGTAACAAAAAATTATTATTAGTACATTCATTTTCTATTCATTACCTGTTTAATTTTCCATTACCAACACTAATAACTCTATCTTAGAAATTTGTTTAAATATTCGATTCACTAAACTAAGAGTTAGTAGAAATACTTGTTAATTAATAATTAATATATTGAATGTTTTTTTATAATTATATCATAGTACGCAAATATCATTAATAGTTTGTCGATTTAGTTTCTATTTTAGTGCGTTCAATGAATTATTTATCAGAAACCATAAGTATCATTGCAAAATTCGTTACAAATTATAAAGGAAAAAATTATTTGTTACTAAATTTGTTGCAAATTGCAACGAAAACATATATTCTTCAGAAATTTAGCGAAAAAATTATTCTTTCGTCGTAGATTTTAGAGATGAAAAAAAAATTTCGCCCTTGATTCAGGGACGAAAAACAATTTCGTCCCTAATTCTGGGATGAAAAAAATATTCATCCCTAATTCTGGGATGAAAAAAATATTCATCCCTAATTCAGGGACAACGAAAATTTTCGTCCTTGATTCTGAGACGAAAAAAATATTCGTCCCTGATTCAGGGTCGAAAAAAATTTGCATCTCCAATTCAGGGACGAAAAAACTTTTCATCTCCGATTCTGGGACGAAACAAATTATTCGTCCTTGATTCAGGGACGAAAAAAACTTTGGTCCCCGATTTAGGGACGAAAAAAAATTTCGTCCTCGATTCAAGGAAGAAAAAATATTTCATCCCCGATTCAGGGACGAAAAAATATTTCGTCCCCGATTTAGGGACGAAAAAAATATTCATCCCTCATTCAGCGACGAAAAAAAAACTCTTACTCTCTCTCTCTCTCTATCGTGTTCATTTTCGAATTGTCGCGAAGGTGGTTCTACGAAGGGATGGCAGATGGTATGCCGGGTCTACGATGGTGTTAGGTAATCTCTCTCTTTCTCTTTTGACCGTAGATGGCAGACAAAGCAGCAAGCTGCCGAATCTGCCCTTCGCGGGCCAGCCACGGTAAGGGGCCACAGCCCCTGCGTGGCCCAGGCGAGCGAAGGGGCCGCCGCCCTGCGCGGCCATGCGCGCGAGGGGGCCGCTGCCCCTGCGCAGCCCCGCCTCACGATGGGGCCGCAGGCCCCTGGAAGGCCCCCTATGGCGATGAGGCCATGCCCCTGCACGGCCCAGCATGGCCCATTGGCCTAGGCCATTACACTGCCTGGCCCGACCCGGCCCAACAATTTACTTTTATTGAATTTTTTTTTAAAATTTTTTGAGAAATGTTATTTAAAAAAATGTTTTTATAATATTGTTTTCATAATATATTAGTTATTTATGATTGTTTTTGATGTATTAGCTTTTGCGATTCTCGAATATTTGTATTGGAAGCTGTTCCTGCTGTTGATATCTGAGTCTATCGGTGAGTTATTAATTGATGGTGAGAAATGTTTTAATTTGTACTGTAATGATTGGAAAATACAATTATGTTAATTTGTATCTTTGTATTGTTTTTATTTCTATATTAGTTTATTTTTATTGTATTTAGTGGTTGATTTAATGATATTACTGGATTTGTTAAATTTAATTTAATTTTTTTTATAAAATTGAAATCAAAAGTATTGATAATTGATTATGTGAAATATTATGTTAACAATAATTAGTAATTTATAGTAAATCTTATATCGATTAGTTAAATAATCAATGTTGTTAAATGTTTAATATTTTATACTTTATTTAGTTATATGATAACATTTAATGTTATTGTAATAATTTAGTTAATTGGTTTGATATTAATTAAGTTTATAATATTATTTATTATTATATTAAAATTTTGTGAAATTAAAGTTAGTATTATTGAGCATTTTGATTTTTGATGACGGGTAAGTTTTGTTCTCTTAATATAATAAAATCGGATATTTATCTTGATATATGATAATCTATTTTTTTTTAGTGGGTAAGTTAGTCGACACAAATAATTTGCAAATTTCGTTACTCAATTTCTTGTCTATTTACTGTCTCATTTATAAATTTATATATTTGATTTGTTAATATACAATTTTTTTTTCTATAGGTCATTAGAAAAGATTTTTTGATATATTGGTACCTTATTTCGTCGCATTTAATTTATCAAATTAAATATGGTAAGTTTATTCATGATTTTCATTATGCATATGATGAATATGCAATTTTTATATTTTATTTTTGTTTAAAATATATTATGGTTGACAGTTTCGACGTGGTGGCCATAGATGAAATTCTGATGGAAATTCACGCTCTTCACCATCGCAGTCTGTTTCGGCACCTTCGCAATCTCATTCCTTTGCCGGCAATGTACCTTCGCCTCCCCCTTCTGTTGCAGGCCCTTCGCATTTTCAACACATCGCTAGTAATGTACCTTCGCCAATCCCTTCGGTGGAACACTCGTATGCAAATAGGGAAGACAATCGAGAGTTTATAGTCCCTTACAGAGATTTGTAAGTACTAAATTTTAAATTTTCATATGTATTATTTGTTTTATTTATAAAACAAATTCTTCTTTTAACTATTTTATTTATTTAACATTGTTTGTTTGAAATTTTATTATAAATTTACAAATTCCGTACATGTTATTCACGAGTTTAATAGAATAGTGAATAATCATTGGGGAGGGGCTTCGTTGTAAAGAGCAGATTATGTATAAATATAAATATATTTTTATTGAGTAATAGAGTAGTATATATGAAGATGGAGAGAACTAAATATGTTAATACACAAAATAAATTCTAATATTTATTTGCATTAATATTATAATGAATAATTAAAGAGTTGAACGATTTAAAATATTTCTTTTATATATAATAGGTCGCAAAATATATGAGAGATTTGATAACAAAATATATTTATTATACAAATTATAATCACTATTCAATTTATATCCAATTAATAAAAAATGATCTTAAGTAAGTTTCTCAAAAAATTATATCCTATATACTTTCCTATCAACTTCAAGATTAGCAAATATCTCCAAGGCCGATAAAATTAGGTCGTAAAGCCTATTTGCCATTGAACAACTTGCTATAGTGAATCTTTTGATGTCCACTATGCTTCTTGCTCGTCTAGTTTTATATCCGATTTTGTTCTTATTGATTCATTGCCATTAATTAAATTACAAGTCCTTTCGTGTGTCATCAAATTATCAAAAATAAATTAGCGTATTTCACTAAATATTAGTGTAAAACGAAGAAGATTGTCTTCTCAGAGAATGGTGGATTCACTTCTTTTAAGGAAATAAAAATACGGGATTAACTAAACTAATAATTAAAGAAAATAAATAACTCAAAAATTTAAAAGAATAAAATTAAAGGAAAAATAAGATTCTAGTCAAAAGATTTATATCCACCTTCATTCGAGTCAATTGATCATCAATCTGTCTAATGAATTTAATAAATTATAAATAAATTGATTATAATCATTCAACAATCACTGAACAATCAATCTCTCCTTATTTTTTTGATAATTAAAAAAAGTTCGTTAATTATTTCCTCAATCAAAAGACAACTCTAAAGAAATTCATAAGATTTAATGTTTCAACGATATTAAAATTTAGGAAAATTTAATTCTAATTAATAAACACACAAATGGATTCATTTAAATTAGACTATTTAATTCTATTACATAGAATAGACTACTTGCAAAGTCATGAATTTATGTCATGCACCACTATATTAAAATAAACAATTAATTACTGATTTATCGTTTTAATTGATTGTAAATTATTCTAAAATTATTAAATATTGACCACGTATTAAATAAACACTAAAAAATCATACATACCAGAGTATGGGACTTAAATAAATACTTATAAAGTGTTGATGTAATATATTCAATTAAATCTTACAATCATTAACAATCAAAACTTTAATAACCTTTCAACTAAAAAAGAAAACTAGAACCAAACATGGAAGAAGAACAAAACAAGAAAAATAAATAAATTCTGTAGAAAATAATACAAACGTATTTCCCTTTTGGAGGAGTTTAATCCCTTTTTTTTAAGAGTGTGTCTCCTATTTTTAGGGGAAAGTCTTTTTAAATCTTGATAACTATTAAAAAGAATAGTCTTACTAAAAAAATATTCTAATTGGTTTCGAAAAAAGGAATTTCCTAAAAGATAGAATATTATGAAAGTTGAACTTCTAAAAAACTATTCATAAATATTATGAATAAATCAACATAGTATGAATCTTTAATGCTTCCAAATTAGACTCAATTTTTTCCTAAAATAACATGCAAATAGAGGAATTATGTTGACTTGGCCTTCAAAAAAATCTTGCAATAAATTCCAAAATCCATATGCCCATGCGCTAATATAAGAGTGTTGTTATCCACATTTTTTTCCTTCTATGTATTACGACTCTAAATTAACTACTTTTTTTTTCCACTTTTCTTTATGACTTTTCTCCACCAATTTCGAAAATATCAAATATCATAAAATATAATTATTAGTATAATATTTATTCAAAAATAAAATAAAATCAATTAGAATTATTTCATCAATTTATGATCTATCATTCTTCATTCATTTTTTTTTACTTTGTAATCTTTGGTTTTTTTTTTTGGTCCCATCCAAAAATGGAAATAGAATGAGAAGTAAACTGTTTAAAACTAAAACTAGATCAGAATCAGAACTGGTTTTAGAACTGTAACTAAAACTATCTCTTTAAAAAGCGATTTCAGTTTCTTTAAATTTAAAATCAAAAACTAATAGTTTTATAATCAAAATCGGTATTCTAGAATTGAAACCAATAGTTTTAGAGTTCTTACTGATGAGCGTCCATAGCAAACATACAAGGGAAAACCTTTGAAAATCCCCATCTTTTCAATAATATGAATCTTGGTGTTAGTAATGTAATGTCTTATCCATTTTTATCAATATTTAGCTTCTTGCCTAATGCCCATACAACATGGACGTCTGATCCATTGATTATGATTTTGTAAACTTTTGCTGCTGAGCTTTAGAGATATGCCAGTTTTAGTGCATTAGTATATTGATTCTTCTCAATCTACTTTTCAATTTGAGTGCTATGTTGTGCTGCTATCATTTTTGTCCATTGAACTTGATTTCTAGTTTTTCTGCTTTATATATTAGGACTTTTTACATAGAAAGTTCATAAAATCGGCATATAAGATCATATAGAAGTTTCTAAGATTATATTTCAATAAAACAGAACCAAAATAAAATTCCAAAGATTTTTTACAAAAATTTTTCTCCCTAGGGGTCCGTACCAACTATTCCAAAATAAATCAAAAACTCGTACGAAGTGGAATCCTACAAAATAATATCTCCAAATCTAATATTAGAAGTCGGCCAAAATGTCTGGTATCTAAATTTCCTCTGTAAAATGAAATAGGAGGGAGTGAATATGAATATACCTGGTAAGTGGAGTGCAATGTCGTAATAGTGTTAGAAAATAAGTGGTGAGCGTGATAATGTCAGAAAACCTTTTCAAATCATATTTTCGATTCAACCAAAAAAAAAAATTATGTAATTGTCAAAACAATTCTCAACAAATGTCATGATTTCCTTGAAATACAATAAGGGTTCAATATGCACTTGTTTTTAGAACAAATGTATTTGTCTCAAAATCTCTCTACCAATGGCTTGATTCTGACCGATGGTGGAATCGTCAAGGGTTTTCAACTATTACTAATCACAAATATCATCCGCAATCTTAGCATTAGCTTGAGACCTCCATGTTGGTGCAATCAAATTAGCTAGATAGGGACTTGGGAGGCATCTCTTTACCAAGCCTACCCCCTCAAGTATAACAAACTCTAATCAAATCAAATCGTGGAATTTTAAACTAGTCATTACATATACATGGGTGCTCATATCCCGAACATGCACCATTTCGTAAAAAGTGTAATATGTACCATGGAAAACTCTACAAATTCTCAATTCGTGAATTCAACAATATTATCCATGAGAAAATTTAGTATGACATAAAATATATTTGCAAGTGCATAGATTTCATGGGTTGAATCAAAATAATTCCAGGGACACTCTACATTCATAAAAATTTTTATAAAATTCAAGCAAGGAACACCATTTTAGAAAATCAAAAAAATATATATTTTTTCATTCACAAATACAACAATCCATCCACTCACAGTATTGGAAGAGTTTGAACTCCCACTAATCCAAATCCATGGCCTTATCCTTGGATGAAGGGGTTTTCGCCTAAATTTTATATACACCGCGACATAAGAATAAAGTTAGACACCAATTTAATGTAAGTATGAATTTAAATACATAACATACAAACATGATTCTATCCCTTAATGCTCATTTTTATTCTAAAATCATCAAATCTAATTAATGTAACAAATTCTCAGCACATATGTGTCTTAGAAAAAGGGACGAATCTTGAGCTACAATTCTTGGATTTTGATAATTCCAACTATCACAAAAAGATTAGATATAAAGTTATAAATTTTATGTATATGATCAAATTTCATTTTAATTACCCAAAAATATCAAGATCAACCAATATAATAATCCTTTCCTCATGACCCAACATGTGCAGTCACAAAAAAAATCACTATAACTTTCACTACACATATCAGATTTAAGTGATTCAAGTTTCATTTTAAAAATAAGACATAGAGTTATAAGTTTGATATTTAGGGTTTAGCATAATTCTGTCTAAAAGGTATCTCAAACTTGAAGCAACATATGTAGTTAGAATAGAATAGAATGGGGCTTTTTCTGCATAATATGTCTTTTTAAAAAATTACTAAAAATCAAATTCTCAATGAAATGTCTCCCACAATATGGCATTTTAAAGCTATAAAAATTTAGTTCCAACCGGAGAAAATCTAGTTCAATTTTCAGCTATGTAGAATGTCACACCCCAAACCGAGGACATGAACAGCGGCCCGTTGCTCTGAATGCCAACTACATTTTTACTAAAAATCGAGCAGAATCTCCCCATATTTCGGAGGTCTCCCAAGTATAATTTGACCTGTATATCAATATTCATCCTGTAAAATAAATAAATGGTCATCCCGACCTCTCCAAAATCAACCACTGCCACAGCCAACATCCAGAATAATGCAAGGCTATAAAATTTTTCAACAGACCTAACCACAGACCTCTACTGTCATGTCCAACTAAAGCATGAGCAGCCGTCACACCGAGTGTACCTAAAATTTTACATAATATACAATAATTTTCCCAAGTGACATTTAAATACGTACAATCGGCTCAATGCAAATAAACTATGATAATGATCACTATACAAATATCAAATAATAATTCTCTGCCCCAATGTTGGCCACTGACTATTCCAACTAGTCTGTAAATAATAATACTGATACATATATATAGTCGGCCGTGTATGATGTCCTGCCCAGTGCTAGACAGAGATAAACTCACGTCCTCCCCGATGAGGGTCAACCTGGGACACCCATACACATGACGATCTGGCGGATACCTCCGGCCGAAACGTATTCGGGCACAAGGGGTGCCTCTACCACATATCCTTTGTAGCTACGGTATGCTATAGGAAGCATATCACCATATCATCAAGTCGGCCGGGCACGTAGCCCCATGCATCACATCATCACATCGGCCAGGCATACAGCCCCATGCATTGTATCATATCGTCGACCGGACGTGCAACCCAAAGATTTTATATAAATCCATTCAAAATCATGTGCCAATACAGTGGAAGCACTAAAACATGTCAATAGGTTATAAAGGTGGCACAATATCAGTTATCAAACTCATGGATACATAATCTATAAAATCAGCAGTTGGAACACTCCACTAGTCACAAAATATGTACATATACTCATCAAAATTTAAAAGTTCGGTTTTCATACGTATAAAAATCATGTCATTTAAAAATCGATAAAATATGATTTGTCAATCAATAGAAGATGTCAACATCCCACTCACCGTTCTAGGGAGGGTGGTCACTCCCTATTTTCAAAACAAATCCAATCTGACTCCTCGAGTCTCCAAAAATATCAACCTAATCAGATCATCAGAATTTAACATCAAATTTCAAGTATTACAGGGTTTATCCATTTTTCCTAAATTTATAAAAATCTTAACTTTTCAATTTATGAATATACTCGGCTAATGGGCCTGCGGGCTGGCGTGCCTGCGGGCTGGCGCACCTGCGGGCTGGCGGGCCTGCGGTTGATGGGTCTGCGGTTGATAGGCTTGCTGCTGGCAGGCCTGCGGGCTGGCGGTAACTCGCAGGCCGCAGTGGCTTGTAGGCTGGTACTCGTGCGCTGGCTCGCGCTCCCGTGCGCTGGCGCGCGCCTGTGCGCTGGTGCGCGCCCGTGCGCTATTGCGCTCCCATGCGCTGTGCTCGTGCGCTGGTGCGCGCTCGTGCGCGGAGGCGCCCTCGTGCGCAAGCATGCTCGTGCGTTGAGGCTCGCTCGTGCGCAGGCGCACTCACGGCCTGGTTCGCGCTCGCGGCCTGGCTCGCGCTCACGGGCTAGGTCCTGCTTGCGGCCTGGCTCGCGCTCGCGGCCTGGGTCCTGCTCGCGGCCTGGCTCGTGCTCGCGGGCTGGGTCCTGCTCGCTCAGGGACTGAGGTGCACTCGGCTCGGGCTGGGGGATCGCACTGCAGAAGGCGCTGTAGTCGCGCGCTATGGCGGAAGGCAGTGCTCGCAGGAGGAAAGAGCAGCTGCGGTCTCGTGCTGTGGCGTGCTGTGGCGTGCAGTGCGATTGATCGTGGCTCACGGCGGAAGGGAGAGAGACCGCGGGAGATTCGCGAGAGGGAGAGAAAAAGAAGAAGAAGAAGAAGAAGAAGAAGAAGAAGAAGAAGAAGAAGATGATGATGATGAAGATGAAAGTGGTGGTGATGGCGGCGGAACACACGGCGAAAGAGAAGCGGCGCCGCGGTGGGAGAAGAAACGAAGGGTCGGGGAGAGAGAGAGAGAGAGAGAGAGAGAGAGAGGGAGAAAGGGATCAGGGTTTCCAACCCTAATCCCCAAATTATGTTTGGGGGACGCAGCGTTTTGCCCCAAAACGCTACGTCTCATCTTTTTTTTTTTTACTAAATAAATAGTTATATATATATTTATGTATATATATATTTTCACACCCATATTTCATTAGAAATGCGAATTTCATAAAGATGAGATTTACTTCGATTTGCCGATTCGGCAAATTTAAAATATACCAAAATTTCAATTTAAATATCCCCAAAATCAAAAATCAAATTTAAATAAATAAAATCTTTCTCTATATAATAAACTGAGGAATATCTCATATATATATATATATATATATATTTCGAAAATGGTACTCTTCTACGGACACCGCAGTATCGGTGTTACATTTTCTAACCCCCTAAAAACAAGTTTCGTTCTCGAAACTAAAATAAAGCAATACGCTGAACAAGTGGGGGTACTATCTCCTAATAGTCTCCTCGGGCTCCCAGGTCTCTTCCTCGACCTGGTCACTCCTCCATAAGACTATGACCAATAAAACTTTTTTGTTTCACAGCTTTCTGATCTGTCGATCTAGAATAGCTACGGGCTAAGCTGGAAAACTAAGGTCCTCTCTGACTGGCCGTCCGTCGCCAGTCGTTGTTTGAGCTCCTGAAAGCTCGTCTCACAACGATCGTCCCATAAGAACTTGATGCCCTTCATATCAGTCTGGAAAGTGGAGCAGCAATCTGAGAAAATCTTTCTACGAACCACCGGTATTACCCCGCAAGACCAAGGAAACTTCGCACCTCGGTCACTATCTGTGGCTGCTGGTGTGTTGGTCAGCTCAAACGGCATGACCACGAACTCGTAATGTCCATATCGGGTGCGGAATGCAGTCTTAGGCACTTCCTCAGCCCTGATCCGCAACTGATGATATCCAGATCGAAGATCAATCTTTGATAAAAACATGCGCACCCTGAAACTGATCGAATAAATCATCAATACGCAATAGAGGCTACCGATTCTTGATGGAAACCTTGTTTAGCTGCCTATAGTTCACACATAATCTTAGAGTCCCGTCATTCTTTTTTTTTCACCAATAACACCGGAACACCCCGAGGCGAAGTGGTCGGACGAATAAAACCCTTGTCCAGTAACTCTTGTAACTGGACCTTGAGCTCTCTAACCTCAGCTGGCGCCATTCTGTATGGCGGAATAGATATGGGAGTAGTCCCTAGAGCTAGGTCAATTTCGAAATCAAACTCCCAAACTGGGGGTAGTCCGGGTAGCTCCTTGGGAATATATCTGGGAACACCTGCACCACTAGGACCTCCTCAAGCCTCGGCCCCTCCACAGTGGTGTCAATAACATGAGTCAGGTATACCGTGCACCCTTGGCGTATCAATCTCCTGGCTTTCCTCACCGATAAAGCAATCTATTGAGGCTCTATGCATGCTTACCCAATCCATCCTTAGGATGGCATCGAAATTCGTCATTTCAATTGGAATCAAGTATGCCTCAAGTATCGCATTTCTGACCATGACTTTACTCCC
This sequence comes from Dillenia suffruticosa, assembly GCA_033439265.1. NCBI lineage: Eukaryota > Viridiplantae > Streptophyta > Magnoliopsida > Dilleniales > Dilleniaceae > Dillenia > Dillenia suffruticosa. The sequence goes on from JAVTVX010000031.1 coordinate 758,386, forward strand.
TCTGTAGACAGAATCTCTAAGTATCTGCTCACCAAGAGGAGTGATGACCAATATCTCCTCATCAAGTGGCGAAAAGGCTTACCCAACCTGTGGGCAAAAGACACTCTCACATACGAATGGCGAATGGTTCGACCCGGTGTCAAATAGGACACGAGCGTCGACTTCCCACATATTCATAACTCCTATTGTGAGAAAATAAAAAGATCAGTTGATAAATATGGAAGAAAATATATGCTCACATATATATATATCAGAATGTATATACATATCAACATAGTTAAGCCTCTACGGCTTTAACTAGTAAGGGTTTTCAAAAGAAAGTACATGGACATCTCTAAACATGGGGATCAGTGGGTGGAGTACTAAAAATCACGTCAGGATTCACCTGAGCATCCTCCTGCGTCATTGAGTATACACGAGCCTGTGTCCTCTGCTGCTATCGGAAATATCCTAGCACCGTGTTCCTTCCGACTGCTATCCGTGGAGCGGTGTGACTTGAGTGCTCAGGTGCTCCCTGTTGTCCTCCTCGGGGAATACTCGAGTGCCCTGCAGCTATCTGACCTCCAAATCCCAACTCGGGGCAAGCGCTCCTGATGTATCCTGGCTTCCCATACCGGAAGCACGAAACAGACACCGTACACTCTCCAAAGGGTGGTGTCTACCACATCGGCGGCAAAAAGGGTACCGCTGATTTGAAGTCTGAGTAGTGGAGCTAGAGGTCGGTGCTCTAAATCCCTGAGATCGTGATCCTTGTCCAGAATATGCTTGTCTCGATTGAGAAGAGCCTTCCTGATATCCTGAACTCCTGCCCTTCTTTGAGCCCTGGCTCGAAGAAGCCCCAGATCTCTTCTTCCTTAGCTCTCTGTTCTCCCGCTGTCTGCCCTCAGCACGGACGATCTCCTCCGCCCTAAGTGCTGAGTCCACTATCTCCGCAAAGGAGAGACTAGGAGTCACTGTCATATACCTCCTGATGTTCAAGTTGAGGCCGTCCTCAAACTTGAATCGTAGCTGCTTTGGCATCGCCAAGTCTAGAACGAAAGCAACTAGTCGCCTCATCTCCGTCTCATACTCTATCACTGTCCTGGTTTCTTGCCACAAGTGCAGAAACTCTGCCCTCTTGTAGTCCTGCTGGAACTCAGAGAAGCATCTGCAATCGAACTCCCGGAGGAAGTCCTCTCATCGCAGCGGCTCAGTAGCATCGTCACAAATCGCCTCCCACCAAGTGAGGGCATCACCATCCAAGAGTCTCTCTACTATCCGAAGCCGGTAGTCCTCACTCAACCCCAGATCAGTCAAAATTCTATGGGTACAGTTGATCTAGTGCTTCGTTACTGTGGGATCACCCATTCCCGCGAACTTCGTACAGCCTAACTGCCTCGCCTCCTTCACCAACTGGGTGAGCTCGTGAATACGCCTCAAAATAGAGGAGGTAGTATCATTAGGTCCTGAAACAGTGGAAGGACCAACAACTGGGGGCTGATCTAGTACAACTGAAGGTGGCACGACTGTAGAAGTCGGCGCGGCCATCCGTACTGGTGGAGGTGGCACAGTTGTAGAAGTTGGCACTGCCGTCGGTGGTGGTGGGGATGATATCTGAATCCCATGGGAGGTGTACTACTCATACACCTACCTAAACGTCTCAAGGGACGATGGTTGAACCTCGGCTGGAGCAATCGACTAAGTAGGCACAGCAAGGGGCGCCCGTGAAGAGGAAGTAGCCTCAGGCACTCCAAGAGTCTCAGGTCCCCTCGAAGGGTCAGGCACTTGAGAAGTCTCGGGAAGTGTGAGTTTAGCTCCGCGTCCCGCTGGTCTACCACGTCTAGGCGACATAATTCTGCAAAGAGAGTACTTTTCATTAGATATAACCCTAGACTTTGGCATGATTGAAAAATTAAGGTTAGTTACATAGTAACTAACCCCCTAAAATGAATGAATTTAGTGGTCTACGACCACATATGGGACTTTAAATGACTGTATGAAACTCTCTAATGTATTGAGGACTTTTCTATGTACTTGGGGATACTTTTCTTACTACCCTTTGCCCAACCTAAGTCTCTGATACCAACCGAACTGTCACACCCCAAACCGAAGACATGAACAGCCGCCCGTTGCCCTGATTGCCGACTACATTTTTACAAAAAATCAAGCAGAACCTCCCCGTATTTTGGAAGTCTCCCAAGTACAATTTGACCTATATATCAACATTCATCCTGTAAAATAAATAAATGGCCATCCCGGCCTCTCCAAAATCAACCATTGCCACAGCCAACATCCAGAATAACGCAATGCTATAAAATTTTTCAACAGACCTAGCCACAGACCTCTACTGTCATACCCAACTAGAGCATGAGCAGCCGCCACACCGAACGAACCTAAAATTTTACATAATATACAATAATTTTCCCAAATGACATTTAAATACGTATAATCGTTTCAATGCAAATAAACTATGAGAGTTTCATAAATAAATATACATAAATTATACAGTTTTCCCAAAAATAATTAAATGGGTACATTTATCAAACTAAAATCTCCAATAATCAAAGCGAAAGATATGGTAACGTCCATACCCAAGCCCAGTACTATCAATTCCATATCGTAACACACTAATTCTTCTTCAATCCAAGTCGAATCCTGTGGGGAGAAAGTGAGGGGTGAGTATCTATGGGAGAATACTCAACAAGTGAGAGGATTGATATCGTGCTATCAATATCAAGGGTGAATTTGGAGTGTCAAAGTATGTAACAAAGTTTCGAGTATGCGAAAATAATATGTTGTTTCAGAATAAAATATATCTCAAGGCACACATCAGAAAATAACATATGCATCCATCCATATATCAAGTCACATATATAGAGCCGGCCGAACAAACAATCCCGGCAATGGTCTACCTAGATCAAGGACGGACGCATTGGGGGTTTTCACTATGCAAATATCAAATAATAGCTCTCTATCCCAATGTTGGCCACAGACTACTCCAACTAACCTGTAAATAATAATAATGATACATATATATAGTCGGCCGTGTATGGTATCCCGCTCAGTGCTAAACAGAGGTAAACTCACATCCTCCCCGATGAGGGTCAACCTGGGACACCCATACACATGACGATCTGACGGATACCTCCAGCCAAAACGTATCCGAGCACAAGGGGTGCCTCTACCAAATGTCCTTCGCAGCTACAGAATGCTATAGGAAGAAGAAGAAGAAGAAGAAGAAGAAGAAGAAGAAGAAGAAGAAGAAGAGGAGGAAGAAGATGAAGGTGGTGGCGATGGCGGCGGAACACGCGGCGAAGGAGAAGCGGCGCCGCAGTGGGAGAAGAAACGAAGGGTCGGGGAGAGAGAGAGAGAGAGAGAGAGAGAGAGGGAGAGAGGGATTAGGGTTTCCAACCCTAATCCCCAAATTATGTTTGGGGGACGCAGCGTTTTGCCCCAAAACGCTGCGTCTCCATCTTTTTTTTTTTTCCAAAACGCTGCGTCTCCATCTTTTTTTTTTTTTACTAAATAAATAGTTATATATATATATATATATATGTATGTATATTTATGCATATATATATTTTCACACCCATATTTTGTTAGAAATGCGAATTTCATAAAGATGGGGTTTACATCGATTTGTCGATTCAGCAAATTTAAAATATACCAAAAAATCAATTTAAATATCCCCAAAATCAAAAATCAAATTTAAATAAATAAAATATTTCTCTATATAATAAACTGAGGAATATCTCATTTATATATATATATATATATATATATATATATATATATATATTTTTTTTTTTTTCGAAAATGGTACTCTTCTACATATACTGCAGTGTCGGTGTTATATAGAAAGTGCTATGGCCTAAATGCTATAGTAAGGTCAAACTGTTCAAATTTATAGAATTATGGTTTTCATTCTCATTCTAATATTATACTCACATTCAAATAGATTCAAATTATCAACTAAACCATTCATCAGGATTCAAATAATAAATCAAAATCTAAAATTATGAATTAAACATATCTTACACTGGGCTTTTAAAACTCTAATGTTCACTTCCCTTTTTACTCCCTCCGCTCCATTGCTCTCTTGATGTTTTCAGCTTGTTCTATGAACTTCCCATATTACTTTGTACTTTCTAAAGGTTGGGTATAAGATGTATATGAATGGAAATAGTTTATTTCAAGATTAAATAATGATTTTGATGGTGTTTGAGGTGCTTTTGTTGGAAAAAAGTATGAAACTTATGGTTAGGGTTTTATGGGAAAGGAAAGTGCTCTTTCTCTTTCTCTTTCTTTTTCTTTCTCGATCCCACACACACATAACTCAAAAAGGTTCCAGAATATATCCCTCTCTCTCTCTCTCTTCACTTTTCTACTTCATATTTCAAAAAGAAAAAGATGAAAAATAAAGAAAAATGTGGGTTAAAACTTGAAACTTGTTAAAGCAAGACTTGGGCTCCAAAATTAGGTTCAAAGAGTTGGACTGTTAACTCAAGATGCACTACAAGAAAACAGGATATTAGCAACGAAAAATTAGCGACTGAAAAAATCCATCGTAAATAACAATGGATTAACGTCGGACAGAATACTGAGAGATTAGTGATAGTTTAGCGACCGAAATATTTCCGTCGCTAATCCGTTGCTATAATAGTTTAAAGTAAAAAAATAAATAAATAAAAATTTGTAAATCTATCAGCAATGGAATTTTTAGCGACGGAAAACTTCTGTCGTTAATCCGTCGGTGTAATGGTGAAGGGTAAAAAGAAAAAAAATATATATATATATATATATACACACAGCTATTAGCGACGGATTAGCGACGAAAATTTTAGTAACGGATTACTGACGGAAATTTTAGCGACTAATATTTTTCTTTTTTTCTTTTTTTTTATTTTTTTTTTAATTTTTTATTTAATAATTCTTTTTATTTTTATTTTTATTTTATTTTGTAGAAGAATAATATTATTTTTTTAATTTTTTATTATTTTATTTTAAGCTAACATTTTATTATTTTATTATTTTATAATAAATTATCATTTTATATTATTTTGTTATTATTAAAAAAAAGTGAGATAAAGATAACAAATAAAAAAAAGTATATGGTTATATATTTCATTGTGTTTCGGTAGTTGTGGGGTTTCTAACATTTTATGCATGCACAATATCGAACTTGGCTGGAGGCGGGCTGGAGGCATTTTTCGCAAAAGGAAGTTAGCGTGCGAGCGAGCGGGTGGGCACGAGGGTGCAGGCAGGCTGGTGCGTTGGTGCAGGCGGTGCGCATGAGGGTGGGTGCGATTTGGCGGGAGCACATGAAGGCACATGCATGTGCCTGAGGGCTTCAAGAATCAGCGATGGATTAGTTACGAATATTTTAATGATAGATTTTTTCCGTCGCTAATCCGTCTCTGATATTTAGCAACGGATGGTACTCCATTGGTAATTTTTAATATGGTGGTTTTCAGCGACAGATTTAGTGACGGAAAAAATTCGTCGCTAATACTCTTTAGCGACGGAATCTTTACTATCAGTGATGGATATTTCCGTCGTTGATATCTTGTTTTCTAGTATTTGAATTTGGGTGGAATAGAAATATGAGATTTGGATTTGGGTTGAACTAGTATTTGAATTCAAATTTTAACTCCCATCACTACTAAAAAACAAGGTATCAGTAACGGAAAGATAAGAGTTAAAATTTGAACTCCCATCGCTAATACTCTCATGTATTTTAATTTTTCCCTAAACATAACATATGAAATATTTTTGTTTTACAACTTAATTTAAGATTTCCAAAATTTCCTTAATTACTTCAAAGTTCATGATTTAAATTTTTCAACACCAAAATTCATACTATAGAATACTAGATATCAGTACAATTAGATATCGGGTTCCGCTATTATAAATGCAGTTCTCAAGAGTTGAAACCTTTGACTTTGCTTATGGAGAGGTGAATGTTTGACTAGAGCTGGAATTTTGGTTGCAAGAATCACATAAACTTGAAACCACTAAAAGTATTGGATTATATATTCAAACAACTTTTGTCTTCTAGAATTATAAACTCGAGTATGAAGGACCTTGCTTGAGGATGAATTGAAGATTTGGGTAGAGATGGATTGAGTAAACCAAAATGATGATCTACAATAGAGCATAAATTGATATAATAATTTTAGTTGATTTTGTTTAATTTTGAATAAATATTATACTAATATTTATATTTTATAATGTTTGATATTTTAAAATTGATGGAGAAAACTTGTGAAAAAAAAAGTAAAGAAAAGGAGTTAATTTGAAACATTGATGCATAGGAGAAGAAAAAGGTAGACAGCAGCGCTTTTGAATTAGGGTGTGGGTATATGGATTTGTGGAATTATTGCAAGATTTTCCTGTAGACCGAGTTAACATATTCCTTCCTATTTCCATGTGAATTTGAGTTTGATTTGAAAGTATTGAAAATTCTCCATATATCTTCTTCCGGCACACGTTTTATAATTCCAGCAGAATTTTATTTCATTCCTAAGTTGTTATTTCTCCGTGCTTTCTTTCTAATTTAATTTTCTAATTGAAAAGATATTGAAATCTTGATTTTTCATAAGATCTAATTGACTTTATTAAATCAATATCTCGTAGGTATTTATTTAATTGCTATATTTTAATATTTATGATTTATTTTGGTTTATTGAATAAAAGACATATATTCGATAATTTTAAAATAGTTTACAATCAATTAAAATGACAAATCTGTATTATTTATTTGTTTTAATATAGTTGTGTATGATATAAATTCATAACTCTGTTAATAGTCTACTCTATGTGATGGAATTAAATAATTTAATTTAAATGAATCCGTTTATGCATTTGTAATTAGAATTGAATTTCTTTAAATGTTGATACTGTCGGAACACTAAATTCTAAGAGTGTTTTTGGATTGTCTTTTAGTTAAGAAAATAATTAACGAATTTCTCTTAATTATTAACAAAATAAGGAGAGATTGATTGTTTGGCGGTTGTTGAATGACTATAACCAATTTATTTATGATTTGTTGAATCCATTAGATAGATCGATAATCAATTAACCCGAATCAAAGTTGATATAATTTCTTTGACTAGATTGATTTTTTATTAATTTTTATTCTTTTAGATTTGAATTATTTATTAATTTTTAGTCAATTATTTTCTTGAATTAATTTGTTAATTTAGTTAACTATTAACCATATATTTTATTATTTTTTATTTCTTAAAAGAAATAAATCCATCATTTTTTGAGAAGACAATCTATTCACCCTATATTAATATTTGGTGAAATAGTTTAATTTATTTTTTATAGTTTCACGACACCATTCTACTTTGAATGGAATTAGGTTCATTGCTGTTAATGGCAGAGTCATGATGTCTGCATGTAGGTGGAAAAACAATTAAGAACTAATGTAAGAAATTATATATTTTTGCTTCCAAATTAAGTGGGCATTGAATTTGCATTGTCATAAACTTTTGTCGACTTCGGGGATTGGGCTGCTATTGAGAATGCCTGGAACTGCAGGAGCACAATATCCTGCAGATTGACCTGAATCCAATTTAGATGCTTTGCTGGGTCATATATTTATGTAGTTTGCTAGGATTTTGGGTAGCCATTCTGGTGGCATCTTGGGTGTACACATGAGTTAGGGTTCTGTGAGCTTGTTCTCACCTCCTTGTGCCTTCACTACAAAAAAACACGGTTTTAGCGATGGATTTAGCGACGAAAATTTTAGAAAAATTCGTCGCTAAAAACATTAGCTACGGATTTAGCGACGAAAAATTTTTCGTCGCTAATGACGCGTCGCAAAAATTTAGCGACGAAAAACAGAAATACATCGCTAAAATAGCGACAAATTTAGCGACGAAAAATTTTTCATCGCTAAATTATATGATATATAATTATTTTTTTATTTATTATATATATTTTATTTAATTATTATATTAATATTTTATTTTTAATATTTTATTTTATTTAATTAGCGACGGATGTATGAATCCGTCACTAAATTATATTATATACAATTATATTTTTTATTTTTTTTATACATTTTATTTAATTATTATATTAATATTTTATTTTTATTTAATTAGCGACGAATGGTTGATCTGTCGCTAACTTGCACCCGGTGACACGCGTACCCTGGATCCCGCGCACGAGCCCACCCGGGGCTAATGTTTAAAAATTAAAAAAATATTATTATTTAAAAATTAAAAATATTAAAAAAATAAAATGATAATTTAAAATATTATAAAATAATAAATATGGTTATTTAATATAAACTAATAAAATAACAAAAGAAAATAAAATATTAAATGTTAATTTTAAAAAAATTAAGTTTAGAGACGAATTCTAATTCGTCACTAAATCCATCGCTAAATAATAAAATATTTAAAAAATTAAAAAAATATTATTATTTAAAAATTAAAAATATTAAAAAAATAAAATGATAATTTAAAATATTATAAAATAATAAATATGATTATTTAATATAAATTAATAAAATAACAAAAGAAAATAAAATATTAAATGTTAATTTTAAAAAAATTAAGTTTAGCAACGGAACATTGAATCCGTCGCTAAATCAACGACGAATGTTTAGATCCGTCGCTAAATCAGCGACGGATTCCTTAATTCGTCGCTAAATTTAGCGACGGATTTCTAATTTGTCGCTAAATCCGTCGCTAAATAATAAAATATTAAAAAAATAATAATTTTAGTCTTTAAATAATAAAAATATAAAATAATAAAATTAAATGCTTATTTAAGATATTATAAAATATTAAATATGATTAGTTAATATAAATTAATAAAATAAAAGAATAATAAAATAAAATAAATGGATTACCGTTTATCAGTAGTTATCCGTCTCACTATCGCCATCCTCCGAAAAATAATGTTTGATCTACTTGCCAGACGAGATAGGTCGTCGGAAGTGAATATATTATATATTGTGTTTCTTACTGATGACAATAACGAATGAATATGAACAACTGAACTTTCACAAACAATTGAACTATATAAGTGAATCGAATGGATGTAGAAGACAAAAACACGAATGGTGAAATCGACAGTTACGACTAATTGAAAATTATTTGTTATAGATTGGTTAATTATTTTTTGTTAAAATTATCAAATTGATGAGAATTGTAATATTTAATATGTATCTAATTCGATTTCGTTATTTAGAATACGTTAAAAAGAGAGATACGGTTAAAAATATTTCATAATAGAGTATAGAAGAAATTTTGTTCGGAAATTATTCATGAATTTTGAAATTCCAATAATAAATTAGCGACGAATTTAGTCACGAATATTTTATTTGTGGCTAATTAGCAACGAATTTTGCCACGAATATTTTTTTGTGGCTAATTAGTGACGAAATTAGTCACGAATTTTGGAGTTTGTTGCTAAATTTTGTGACAAATATTTTTACCGTGACTAATTAACGACGAATTTAGCGACGAAAAATTTTTGTAACTAATTAGTGATGAAATTTGTGACGAAAATATTTTCGTCGCTAAATTTAGCGACGGATAAGAGTATCCGTGGCAAAATTTAGCCACGAAAATATTATTCGTCACTAATTAGCGACGAATTTTGCAACGAAAAATTTTTCGTCGCCAATTAGTGACGGATTTAGCGACAAAACTTTTTTCGTCCCCAATTAGCAACAAATTTAGTCACGAATAATCTATCCGTCGGAAATTTAGCCACGAATAATTTTTCGTCGCTAATTTCGTTGCAAATTAGCGACAAAAAAAATTTTCATCGCTAAATCCTTCGCAAAATAGCAACGAAATTTTTTCGTCGCTAAAACCGTGTTTTTTTGTAGTGCTTTACCCCTGGAAGTTAGCTTCTAAGCATAAAAATGTATGTGATTGTGTCTAAAAATGTCTGGAGAGGAGATTCTTAGCTTCAGCAGTTCTCCTATCCTTGTCATATGTGGTCATTGTCAGTAGTGTGTGTTGGGTGGCATGGCGTTCGATGGAATGAGAAAAAGGAGACCAGAAAATTCTTATTTTTATTGTCACGAGAGTGATGTTGGGAAGATTTGGAGAACAAGCTTATTTCTATTGGCTCCGTAGTTAGTGGCATAAGAAAGGAATTTTAAGTGCCCACCAACAGCAATTGGTCACCCATTTATTCCAAATTCCAAATCACAAGTCTTAACTAAACCTTAATCAACGCAAAGCATTTATTGTACATTGATTTGAACTTCTTCGAACAGTATAAAGGAAAAGGATATTGGCGTTATTGGTTTTGTAGTGCTGCTCGTTCAACAGAGGAAATTCATTGAGAACACTACTAGCTCAGCTACCGGGGATCCAATGGATCAAATGATAGTTAATGTTGAAGAAGATGAATGGATCGTAAGTGTTAAAAAGGGAATGGAAAATACACCAACGGAGGAGACCCGGAAATGACCATCCATATACAAAGTGCCGGCCTATGTTAAGGAGCTAAACAAGAACGCCTGTGTGCCACATGCTGTCTCCTCCGGTCCTTACCACAATGGAGAGCCACATTTGCAGCAATTGGAGGCTTACAAGAGCAGATCTCTTGTCCAATTTCTTAGACGATCCAAAAAATCTCCTGAGAACTCGTGGATGCTCTAATGTTAGTTGTGGAGGACCTGAAAAAATCCTATGATTCACTTGATGATCCATGGGTAAGCAATACTGACAAATTCTTGAAGTAAATGATCTTTGATGGCTGCTTCATGCTGGAAATCCTGCACGTTGGAACTCAAAAGCAGGAAGATTATCCTGTACATGATCCAATCTTCAGCAGCCATGGACGGCACCATGTCATGCCATATATCAAACATGATATGTTGACACTGGAAAACCAGTTGCCCGTTCTTGCACAAAAAAAAAAAAAAAAAACTGTTTGCAGTTGGAAATCCCAAGAAGCAGGTAACATTTCCTGTAGACTATTTTACTTCTAATATGCAAGGTGCAGAGGTTGCACAAAAACATACGAGGAATCTATACCTTAGGCACCTTCGGCTTTATCCAGAATGAAAAAAGGAGCTAGTTTCATTTGGATCTCTAGATCTGTATCAGTAAATTCTTTGCCCAAATGATTTTGCTAATAATGAGTATTCTCAACTAAAGCATTCTGACAAATTTATTTATTTATCACTTAATGGTACATTTCTTTGCTTTTCCACCATCAAACATTCATTTTAGTTTCTCTATATAACTGTGCATGTAGGTTGAGGAACTGAACAAGCTTATAATCGACTTTTGGTTTCCTGGCACGCCCTGCAAGCCAAAGGAAGGATCCTTGCACATATTGGATGCATATAGAAAATGCCTGCTGGCAAAACCAAAACCAGAAGCAGCACACAAGAAAACCAGCAGCAAGCCAACTCTGACTGCAGAAACTGAGATCAGACGCTCCACAATAGAGCTTTATGAGGCTGGTATCAAATTTGAGTCAACCAAAGATACTTTCTCAGTGAAATAACCTTTGAAAATAGGGTTCTCAGGCTCCCCACAATAGTAATTGATGACTCTACAGAGTCAGAGTTGTTGAACCTAATAGCTCTCGACCGACCACATGTTGGGGAAGGTCGCCAACAAGGGACGGGTGGTGAAGTGGCTGCATATGCTTTTTTCATGGATAATATTATAGACAGTGAGAAGGATGTTAGCCTCCTGCATGAAGAGGATAATACAAAATGCCATGGGAAGCAATAAAGTAGTTGTCAAGCTATTCAATTCAATCTCCAAGGATCTGACTCTTGACCCACACAGCAACTTATGCAAAGTGCATGCAGACATCAACACATACTGCGAGCAGAAGTTGATTGCATGGCATGCAAATGTCATGCACACCTACTTTACAAAACCCTGGGCAAGTCTATCATTTGCTGCAGCAATTTTCCTCTTTGCACTCACCATTCTTCAGACCATTTATACCATTTATCCCTTTTACAAGGAATGATTCTCCACCTCAACACCTACCAGGAAAGCTCTATGTCTACTCTCATCTTCTGGTCCTTCGAGTGTTTTATTTTCTTTTTCTTTAGTATATGGGTTTTGTTTTGCTTGTTTTGATGTTTGTGTCTTTTTTGAGCTGTTTTCTATCAGCTGTGATTTGCATCATCGATAGCTGTGGCCATGGTTGATTGACCGCAATTGATGATATTTTCATACAATAATGGGACCAATTAGAGACTGTCACACCATAGATGATACCAAGCATGGCCTCAGATTACAAAATAGTGTTTTTCAATAAATTGCTTGCATTTTATTCTCATTGTCCCTTGGATGGAGTACTGACTTTAATAAGAAGAATAGCAACGGAAGAACAAATCTGATTGGTCAAGAAATCTAGAAAACCACAGAAAAAATGGGTGCCTTTGTTCTTCTGTTCCTTAGGGCTGGCTGCCAATATGACTAAAAGTAGAAAATAAGAATGCTCGTCTTGGCGCTAAGAGGTAAGTTGATATTGAAGGTGAAGCCGCTTCTTTCCTATGCCAAAATCAACCCCCCCAAAAAAAAGAAGGAAAAAGAAGGCAGTAGAAATGATTAGTAGGTTTACCCAATATAAGAGTACACTAAAAAATTCAGAGTTTATGCAGTGTCAGAGTATTTGTAGCTTCAACATCCCCTGTCCACAATGTGATGATTTAAACACCCAGTTTATTTGGGCATAGTGCTCATGGTCGTGAAAGCTCTCTAGTTTCCAATATTTTCGACATGTAGAAGGCTTAATGAGAATGTTGATAAATTTTGTTTGAGCACTTGCTATTTGTGTAAGTCAAAAAAATGATTGACAAGAGTAAATCAAGATGCAGAAAGAAAGTATGGGAGATGGTAGAGATGATGGGGATTAAAGAGAATTGTAGTAAGGAGGTCCTAAAAATGATCACGAGTTGGTGGAAGCAGAAAATTCTACTTGGAAGAATTTGTAACAAGAGGATGGATTTCATTATGATTCAAGAAATCAAAATGAGAGGAACAAATTTTGTCTTTATGGGGGTAGAAGGAACAGGAGATTTTTTTGATTGCCTGCGGCGTAGGGGGTGTAACTTTGTGAATGTCAATGGACCTAGTAATCAAGAGGGAAACAGAATACTACGGCAGGAGTTTTGGTCTGTAGAGGGTAATTTTAACACATTCACACCAAGGAAAGGGATGCAAAGGTAAGGACAGAGAAACCGAAGATTTTACAAGTTTTGTGCTGCCTTTGAATGGGTTTGTCCTAAAATGAGTAACTTGGTGAATGGGTTTGTTCTAAAATTTGGTTATCAAAATAATGAGGAAAATCCCAACACTGATGGCTTTATTTTCTATAATGTGTAGAAGCAACTCTGTTTTTTAGTGACCTTTAGTGGGGAAAACTTGGCAATGGGTGGTAATATACGGAAATACAAAATCCCTTCTTAGGTTCAAATTCTATTATGGAGATTGAATGCAGAGGCAATTCCAACAATTGACAATTTGAGGAAGAAGGGAATTGTTATTCCAAATCAGGTCTGTCCTCTATGTTGTAAAGAAAATGAATTCATTGATCAACTTTTCATGTTTTGTTAAAAATGCTGGATTGTCTCAAATTGTGGGAGATTCAGGCACGGTGTCAAAATAGTGGATTGTTGAAATCTTTTAGGGGGCAGCATGGAGGTATGTTTTTTTTTTTTTTGTGTAATTTGGTCAATATGGTTGTGGAGAAATGAGAAATTTTCAACAAAACAAAATGGAAAAGATAGTGTCTTTGGATCTCTTAAAAATATTTTTATTTTTCACCAAGATTTGTGGACTCAATATATGTCTTGTTTCAAGAGCCCATTATAGCAGCCGCAGAAGAAGATAAGCAAAGGAAATCTCGACAGAAGAGGGGTTTGTTGGGATGATGTAAAATGTGTCGTCCTTTGGTGCTATCTTAATACACATTAATATAAAACATCCCAACAAACCCCTCCAGACCATTAGTACATTATGAAATTGGGCAGTCAATATCCATCTTTGACATTGCTCCCTGTTGATGCTATGGAAGGAGAGACAAAAGGAAAACAAAATAATTCATTATACCCTTAATGTTAAAGAGGTATCATGATATCGCCAAATATCTCTTATACCCTTATGACGTTGAGGAGCATATATGTCTTTGCTTTTCCATGTTGAGCAGGGCTAGGTCACTACTCCACGAAGAAATTTGCCTTCATCGGGATTCTGTTTCCTAACAATTGTATCCTCACAAACAACATGAACTAATAACATTTACAAGAATTGCCTATTGCTGTCTGTGTACACTATATGCTTTGTTCTTTGGCCATTGTCTAGCTTGAAAACTACAATAACAAAGAATTAATTTAATTTTTTGTGGTGCATAAATGATTCATTGGGCACTTTGTATTGCAGAGTATATTACATAAATAGAGAGAGAAAGAGAGAGTTGCAGAGTAGCGGATACTTAAAATGTTTTTCAAATATGCTGCCCTTTTCTATGATTCATGGACTTGGACTCGCAAGTCTTTGAATGTTTGGATATCGTAGAATCTGTAGGTTCTAGGATACCTAGTCAAATGATCTCTATTTCATTTAAAAGAGGTGATGTGCTTCGTATATATACAATTAGATAGAGAAGGGCATAGAAAACTAACTCCTAATGTACTTCTAATTTACAGCCATAAAATAGGAACTAAATCAATTATTCAAAAATTATAATTATTTTCCTAAAATAAACATTTATGAATAATAGGAACTAAACGCAACATTCTAATACTTCCCCTCAAATTGGAGCATAGATATCAATCATGATCAACTTAGATAAGTGTTCTTCAAATATGACTCATGGTAAGCCTTCGGTTAAAAAATCCTCAGGTTAAAAAATCCTTAAGTTGTCCCTTGGATGTAATGTAGGTTATACACACAAGTCCTTCTTCAATCTTTTCTTTAATGAGATGTATATCCACTTCTATGTGTTTAGTACGGTCATGATGAGTTGGATTGTGAGAAATAATGATTGCTGACTTGATATCACAGTACAGTAGCATAGGATTCCCACATTGAAGTGAAAGCTCATCCATGATTCTTCTTAACCATAGAAGTTCACATATTTCTCATGCAAGAGCTCGAAGTTTAGCCTCAGCACTGCTTCTCGCCACCACTGGTTGTTTTTTGCTCCTCCAAATTAGTATGTTGCCCTATATAAATGTACAATACCCAATAGTAGATCTTCTATCACTAGCCGATCCAGCCCAATCAGTATCAGTGAATGCCTCTATCTTCCTTAAATCATTTTTCTTGAAAAAAAAATCACTTCCCAAGAGTTCCCTTAAGATATCTCAAAATACGGTGAACTGTTTCTAGATGTTCCTCATAAGGCTCATGCATAAATTGGTTGACCATACTAACGGTATAGACAATATCAAGTCATGTATAAGACAGATAAATTAAATGTCCCACCAACCTTTGATATCTACCTTTATCAATAGGGATCTCTCTCTTCTTATACCCGAACTTATGATTCTCTTCAATCGATGTATTTACTTTCCAGAAAACTTGTCTCTTTGAGCAGGTCAATGATATATTTTCTTTGTGACATATAAATTCTTTTCTTTAATCTTGTAACTTCCATATCAAGAAAGTATTTCATAGACCCGAGATCCTTGATTTCAAATTCTTTGGCTAGAATCTTCTTCATTCTTTCTCCTTCAGTTGTATCATCCCCTGTAAGTAGAATTTCATCACCATACATAATTAGGACTGAGATCTTCCCATCTTGAGACTTTCTGAAAAACAAAGTATGATCAGTTTGAGTTTAATTGTAGCCATATTTCTTCACCGTCTTTGAAAAACGATCAAGCCAAACTGTAGGAGATTGTTTCAATCCATAGAGAGATTTTTTCAGTTTGCAAACTGTATCAGTGCCATAGACATCTACAAAATCATGAGGAATATCTATAAAAACTTCTTTTATCAATTCCCCATTGTGAAGTGTGTATGCAACTATTTTGATGAATGATTCCCTCTCCCTGAAAAAATACCCCAAGAACATTTTTGATATAATCACTTCCATTGTCTGTTTTAAGAATCTGGATTTGGGTTTGAAATTGGGGTTTGACCATTGAGTAAAAGTTTTTAAAGATCTGCTCTATTTCAGATTTTGGCTTCCAGAGATATACTCAACATAGTTTAGTATGATCGTCGATAAAGATAATAAACTATGTAGCCCCCGAGAAATTTTTGATTCATAAAGAACCCTAAATATCATTGTATATTATTGAGAAAGGGGTTGAATGCTTATATAACTAGGTTAAAAAAAATACACGACGATATTTAGAAAATTGACAAACCTCACACTGAAAGGAAGAGAGATCTTTATTATTGAAAAGAGATAGAAATAAATTTTTCAAATATGGAAAGTTAGGGTGGCAAAGTCTATAATGCCACAACATAATATTATTTTCATATAAAGAAACAGAAAATGATTTATAAACTGAACTTTGTTTATTTGAGTCTTCCTTATCAAGGTAGTAAAGTCCTACACACTCTTTAGTATTACCAATTATCTTCCCCGAAACCAGTTCCTGAAATTGACATGAGGGAGAACCAAATTTAGCCCCGCACTTTTGATCATGAGTGACTTTGCTAATAGACAACAGAGTACATGAAAACAAAGGGACATGAAGTACGGATTTTAAGGTCTAATTTCTTGATAAAATAATTGATCATTTTCCTACTACAGTGGCTAATGAACCATCAGCAATTTTTACTTTCAAGTCACCAGCACAAAGAGTATAAAGAGTGAAGAATAACCTGTCATATGATTAGAGGCACCAGAATCTAGGATCCAATGAGTTTTATTCTCAATTAGCGCACTAAAGGTAAGAGAAAAATTACCTTTCTATGCAATAAAGACATATGAAAGAGAAGTTGAATCAAGTGTGTGGTCACCCACACTTGATGTGCCGGACATGGTGGTAGAAATAATAAATAAGAAATGCTGCAGAAAAACGAAGGAGAAAAACAGCAAGAAGAATGTTCTGTTTTGGGACCAAAAAACAAGGCAGAACAGGGCACAGTGAAGATCACATAGGTCAAACAAGATAATGAAAGCCTATGATAGGATTTTGATGCCAGAAACGAGCCTAAAGCTCTGATACCATATGGAATCGGCAAGTTTTAGAATACTTAACCGAATAATCTCTATCTTATTCAAAAAATGTGATGTGCCTCGTATATATACAATTAGATAGAGAAGAGAATATAAAACTAACTTCTAATTTATTCCTAATTTACAGCCAAAAAATAGGAACTCAATCAATCATTCAAAAATTATAATTATTTTCCTAAAATAAACATTCCTAAATAATAAGAACTAAATGCATCATTCCAATAGATATACCTTTGGTCTTTTTGGACTGCACTTTGAGATTACTATATTGAAATAAAAGAACTTGGTATCATCTCCTTATCCCTCTGTGGTTCTGTACTTCTAAGGTGAAAATCCATAAGCTGTAAATTTCTGAAAAAGACGTAAGTTAGCTAATGGCATACACTAATTTTGAAAGAAAGTTATTCTCACATGCATTATATTTAAGAAATACAAGGATTTGTATTTCTCATTTCTGTGCTTGAAAACTTCCTCATTTGGCTCCAATTCTCCCATATTCAAGTGTTTCTCCTTTTTCCAAAAGCCAGTCTTTAATCTTGTGATACCATTCTGGATGAGTTTTCTTAATATGTTCTTTCAGAAGGTTGCGCCCTGCAATTGTCATGATTTCAGATATTTTCCTTCTATGACTACATAGGTTTTATTCTTATCTCCTGAATTTAATCGTTGCAACTCCTTTTACTTGATTCCATTTATTGAATTTGATTAGTAGCACTGCCATCTTTTTATCTAACAGTAGCAGCTTGTATTTCATTTTTTGGACCTATTAGGGCCAATTGTTTGGGCAGGTTGTTGCAAGAGTTTGCTGTGCTGACAGTTGCCATTTGTTGGACCTTTGGTGATATGCAACTCAGTTTTGAGATGCCATATGTGGGAGCAACAATAGTGATTTTCATATATCATGGTTAAGTGGCCTTATAAAAGGTTTTGCTTGATTGTTAGTGAACTAGGAAACATACAATCCCTTGATGTATGATGCAGATGTGTTATATTTGACCTTTGTTGTCTTTTTGAATTTAGTATCTAACAAATCTAACAAAGTTCTTGTTTTCTCTTTTGAGACCTCTGACTTGCTTTGCAACTGAATTGGGTGAAGGAGCTGGGCTGTATGGCATTGACCCAAAACAGGATGAATCTTGGGGTCCTTGTCTTTGCAAGAGGCAATCTGCATAGTTATCTCAACAGCCACAAGCTATGGTCGGTGGCAGGTTTCCTTTATGACTAGCTTATACTTCTGAAAGATAAATATATATCCATTTTAATTTTGCAGCCTTGTTTTCATCTGTCTTTTACTCTATAACTAGTGTATATGTCTGCTCATAATTAAACTGCATAGCCCCCATTTTGTTGGTTTACATTTCCAACCACACGGCAACATCTCTGTTTAAAGAAACCAAACCAACTTATGTCAATTTTCTACTGAATCTTTGTGTTAGTTAACACTAGGAGATATTTTATTTTTCTCCATTTTGCATCATCCCAACAAAATCTACGGTGTATGTGGTAGAAACTGTCAGCCCTATGTCAAAAGTTGCACTGAGAGAATGTGTTTTGACTGTAAAATGGTGTTTTGGAGTTTCTAAGAGTTTCAGTTGTATACTCAATTTTACTTCTTTCATACTGAAATTTCTCTCTTAATCTGCACATACATGTAGGTATTAGGACAGAACCACGTTAATTCTTGTGTACGTTATTTATGCACTTGTTTTTGAAATTTTCCTTCCATTTTTCTCAATCAATCGGCGCAAGTTGCTTTTGAACTACCACAACCCTACACACCTTGCTTGATTTCTGCTTCATTAAAACCCTCCTCTAATCTGGCTTCCAACTCACTTTCCATCTTCTTAAATTCTCTCCTCCTTTCTCAGGATCTTCCATCGTTCATTCTGCACTTCACATATCTTTGCTGTTTCAGAACAGAACCATTAAGCACTGAATTTCTGCTTCTTGTCTAACGCATCCAATTCCTTTCTCCTTGTTTCTATTTCATTAGAAATATTTCCAAATTCCTTTCTATTCCACTCCTTCAATTTCTCCTCCAGCTTGAAACCATGCCACTTATTAACAAAGAGTGTTTCCACCATTTTTCAACTTGAATCCTTTACCCCACCAGCAATCCAAACAGTCCATGTTGGGGAATGATCCGATGCAGACCTTTTAAGGCCTAATTGAGTTTGATGCCCCTAATGACCATCCATTAGCGATTCACCAGGATTCTATATAACTCCAATCCATCCATTTGCTACTCATTTTAGAACAAACCCATTCAAAGCCAACACAAAACTTGTAAGATCTTGGGTTTCTCTGGCCTTACCTCTGCATCCCTTTCTTTCCTTGGTGTGAATTGGGTTAAAATTATCCCCTACAGACCACAACTCCTCCCATAGTATTCTCCTTCCCTCTTGATTACTAGGTCCATAGACTTTTACCAAGTTACACCCCATACGCCACAGACAATCAATAAAAAAGAAAAAAAGAAATCTCCTTTTCCTTCTTAAAAATTTCTGAATTCCATACAACTCCAATCCACCTCAAAATTTGTTCCTCTCATTTTGATTTTTTGAATCATAATGAAATCCATCCTCTTGGTACAAATTCTTCCAAGTAGAATTTTCTGCTTCCACCAACTCGTGATCATTTTTGGGACCTCCTTCTTACTACTATTCTCCTTAATCCCCATCATCTCTACCATCTTCCATACTTTCTTTCTGCATCTTGATTTACTCTTTTCAATCATTTTCTTGACTTACACAAATAGCAAGTGCTCGAACAAAATTTATCTACATTCTCTTTAAGTCTTCTACATGTCAAAAATATAGGAAACTCAGAGAGCTTTCATGACTATGAGTACAATATCAAAATAAACAGGGGGTTTATATCATCATGTTGTGGACAGGGGATGTTGAAGCTACAAATACTCTAAGCACTGCATAAACTCTGAATTTTTTAGTGTACTCTTATATTGGGGAAACCTACTAATCATTTTCTACTGCCATCTGTTTCTTTCTTTTGCTTTTTTTCCTTTTTTTTTTTGGGGGGGGGGGGTTGGGGAGTTGATTTGGGCATAGGGAAAGCAGCGACTTCACCTTCAATGTCAACATATCTCTTAGCGCCAAGACTAGCATTCTTTTTTTCTAATTTTAGTCTTATTGGCAGCCAGCCCTATGGAACTGGAGAACAAAGGCACTTGGTTGAAAGAATAATTTCTTCAATTTTTCTGCGGTGCTCTAGATTTCTAAGCCAATCAGATTTGTTCTTCTGTTTTTATTCTTTTTATTGAATTTAGGATGCAAGCAATTTATTGAAAAACACTATTTTGTAATCCAAGAATCGGTTATCCTCTAATGCGTGACAGTCTCTAATTGGTCCCATTATTGTATGAAAATATCGTCAATTGCGGTGGTCAATCAATCATGGCCACAACAATCGAAAATCACAGCGGATAGAAGACAGCTCAAAACAGACACCAATATCAAAACAAGCAAAACAAAACCCAGAAACTAAAGAAAGAAAGAAAATGAAACACTAGCAGGACCAGAAGATGAGAGTAGACTTAGAGCTTTCCCGGTTGGTTTTGAGGTGGAGAATCATTCCTTGTAAAAGGGATAAATGAATGGTCCGAAGAACAGTGAGTGCAAAGAGGAAAATTGCTGCAGCAGATGATAGACATGCCCAAGGGTTGGTAAAGTCGGTGTGCGTCAGATTTGCACGCCTTGCATGCAACTTCTGCTTGCAGTATTTGTTGATGTCTGCATGCACTTTGCCTAAGCTGCTGTTTGGCTTTAGAGTCAGATCCTCAGAGATTGAATTGAATAGCCTGGCAACCGCTTCTTTTGCTTCCCATGGCATTTTGTGGGAGGCTTCCCAGGAAAATTGCAAGTCCTGCTTTCATGCGGGAGGCTAACATCCTTCTCACTGATTATAATATTATCCATGAAAAAAACATATGCGGCCACTTTACCGCCTGCCCGTTGTTTGTGGCCCTCCCCAACATGTAGTCACTCCAAAGCTATCAGGTTCAACAACTCTGACTCTGTAGTGTCATCAATAACTATCATGGGGAGCTTGAGACATTTTCTAATGTTATTTCATCGAGAGAGCACCCTTTGGCCGGCTGAAATTTGATACCGGCCTCATAGAGCTCTATTGGGGAGCGTATGATTGCGATTCTTTTAGTTAAGAGTTGGCTTGCCAGCAGTATCTGCTGTTTTTATGCTTGCTGCTGCTGGTTTTCGTTTTCCCAGCAGGCAGTTTTTATATGCATCCAATATGTGCAAGGATTCTTCCTTTGGCTCGTTGGTCATGCCAGGAAACCAAAACTTGATTATAAGTTAGTTCAATTAACCTACATGCACAGTTATCCAAAGAAACTAAAATGAATGTTGATGGGGAGAACAAAGAAATGTACATTTTGTGATAAATAAATAAATTTGTCATGATGCTTTAGGTACTCCTTAGTATTATCAAAACCATTTGGGCAAAGACTTTACTGATGCAGATCTACAGATCCAAACGAAAGTAGCTCCTTAGATCCTTTTTCTGGATAAAGTCGAAGGTGCCAAAGGTTTCCTCATATGTTTTTGTGCAACCTCTGCACTGTTGAATAAATTTTATCCTTTGCATATTAAAAGTAAAATGGTCTACAGGAAATGTTACCTGCTTCTTGGGATTTCCAATTGCAAACAGTTTTTTTTAGCACAAGCATCGGCAACTGGTTTTCGGGCATCAACATGTCACGTTTGATATATTGCATGACATGGAGCTGTCCATGGCTGCTGAAGATTGGGTCATCTACTGGATATTCTGCCTGCTTTTGAGTGACAATGTGCAAGATTTCTAGCATGAAGCCGCCATCAAAGATCATTAACTTCAAGAATTTGTCAGTATTGCTTACCCATTGATCATCAGGTGAATGATAGGATTCTTTCAAGTCCTTCACAACTAACACTAGAGCATCCACAAGATCCTGGGGAGATTTTTTGGATCGTCTAAGAAATTGGAGAAGAGCTCTGCTCTTGTGAGCCTCCAATTGCTGCAAATGTGGCTCTCCATAGTGGTAAGTGTTGAGTGCAATACCTCAGGAGCTGCTGCTGCAGAAGTGATGCTGAATGCAATTCCTCAGGAGCTGCTACTGCACAAGATGTTGATATGTTGCTGATAAGGATGCTGATTTGGCTGAAATTTTGCTGGCAGCTGATAAAATATGTTTAAAACAAATCAGTCAAAAGTCAGTTAAGAAGATCATGTGAAGACCTGATTTTCAGGAATTTAATTTCAAATTTTATAGCTATTTGTTATTAGTTATGATCTTAACATTATTCTCCAATTTATACTCACATTTTTCAGTATAAAAATGGGGTCTATGATTGAATAAAAATAACCTTCTGCAATCTGAAAATTTCTTGTTATTTTAGCTCCTTTGGCACTTTGTTTCTATCAAAAAAAACCCAACAAATTGGTATCAGAGCTACTAATCTTTAGGGATCTGTGAGATTGAGAGAGCTTAAACACTTATCTTACTTTATAGAAAACACAAAAATGAATTCAGAAACTTCATTCACTCCTATGGCACCTCCAGTGTTTGATGGAACAAATTATCAAATGTGGACTGTCAGAATGGAAGCATATCTTGATGGAAATGATTTGTGGGAAGCTGTTGAAGATGAATATGAAGTTCTTCCTCTTCCAGATAATCCAACAATGGCACAAATCAAAATTCATAAGGAGAGAAAACAAAGGAAATCTAAAGTCAGAGCCAGCCTGTTTGCAGCTGTTTCATCGACAATCTTCACTAGAATCATGACACTGAAGACTGCGAATGAAATCTGGAACTTCCAGAAGCATGAGTATGAAGGAAATGCAAAGGTCAGAGGCATGCAAGTTCTGAATTTGATCAGAGAGTTTGAAATGCAAAGGATGAAGGAATCAGAAACTATCAAAGACTATTCTGATAGACTTCTCAGCATAGTTAACAAGGTAAGGATTCTTGGTACTGAATTTTCTGATTCAAGAATTGTTCAAAAAATTTTAGTTACAATTCCTGAAAGGTTTGAGGCTACAATTTCATTACTGGAGAATGCTAAAGATTTGTCAAGCATCACCTTGGCAGAGCTTTTAAATGCACTGCAGGCACAGGAACAAAGGAGGCTTATGAGGCAAGAAGGATCTGTGGAGGGTGCTTTTCAAGCCAAATTACTAAATAAAAATGGAAACAAAAACAAGAAAAAGAACAACAACAACAAAAAACAGCCCACAACAAGCTCATACAGCAACAACAACACTCAAATCTATCCGCCCTGTCCTCATTGTAAAAAGACTAATCATCCACAAAAAAGATGTTGGTGGAGGCCAGATGTAAGATGTAACAAATGTGGATAGTTAGGGCATATGGAGAGGATCTGCAAAAATCAACAACAACAAGGAGAAGCCAACACTGTTGCAGATCAACCACATGAGGAAGAGCTATTTGTGGCTTCATGCTTTGCCACTAGTAGCTCTGCAGAAAGTTGGCTAATAGATAGTGGTTGTACACACCACATGACTTATAACCATGAGTTGTTCAGGGAGCTTGATAGAACAGCCATTACCAAAGTCAGAATTGGTAATGGAGAATACATTGCAGCAAAAGGCAAAGGAACGGTTGCCATTGAAGGCCTCTTAGGTTTGAAACTCATCCCAGATGTATTATATGTTCCTGAAATTGATCAAAACCTTTTGAGTGTTGGTCAGTTGCTGGAGAAAGGTTACAAGGTTTTGTTTAAAGACAAAAGTTGTTCAATCAAAGATGCAGAAGGCAGGAAGGTGTTTAATGTCCAAATGAGAAGCAAATGCTTTGCTTTGAATTTGTTGGAAGAAGAGCAAGCTGCAGTACACAAACAAGTGAGTAATGCAATGCTTTGGCATAGGAGATTGGGGCACTTTCATCATGCTGCCCTTCTCTTAATGAAGAAGAACAATCTGGTGGAAGGATTACCTGAATTAGAGGAGGAGCTTCCAGCATGTGCTGCCTGTCAGTATGGAAAGCAGACCAGATTGCCTTTTCCACAAAATAAGGCTTGGAGGGCTGCACAAAAACTGCAGTTGGTTCATACAGATGTGGGAGGACCTCTGAAAACACCATCATTGAATGGCAGTAAGTTTTATATTGCTTTCATTGATGACTATACAAGAATGTGCTGGATTTACTTCATGAAATTCAAATCTGAGGTTACTGACATCTTCTGGAAGTTTAAAGCTTGGGTGGAAAATCAAAGTGGATGCAGAATGAAGATGATCAGGTCTGACAATGGAACTGAATACACCTCCGAAAAATTCAGCAAATTTTGTCAAGATGTAGGCATTGAGCATCAGTTGACGGTTCCGTACAGCCCCCAGCAAAATGGAGTTGTGGAGCGAAAAAACAGAACACTCATGGAGATGACAAGATGCTTGTTGCATGATAAAGGGCTGCCAAAGAAATTTTGGGCTGAGGCTGCAAGCACAGCAATTTTTTTACTGAACAAACTACCAACAAAAGCTTTGCAGAATAAAACTCCATTTGAAATGTGGTATGGTTACAATCATAGCCTACTGAATTTAAAAACATTTGGTTGCCTTTGTTTCTCTCACATTCCTCAGGTTAAAAGAGACAAATTAGATAAGAAGGCAGAACCTGGAATCTTTGTAGGCTACAGCTCAGTTTCAAAAGGCTACAGGATCTATTTTCCTCAAAACAACAAAGTAAGTGTTAGTAGGGATGTCCACTTCCTTGAGTTAGAAAGCTGGAGCTGGAAAGATGATAAGAAGCTTGAATTTCAGGAGAAAAATGATGATGTTGATGAAGAACCTGTTCGGGGAACTAGATCACTCAATGACATTTATCAGAGGTGTAATGTTGTTGTAATGGAGCCTGCTGGGTATGAAGAAGCTGCAGGAGATCAAAAATGGATTGCTGCAATGAAGGAGGAGCTCATGATGATTGAGAAAAACCAAACTTGGAAGCTTGTGGATAAACCTACACATAAAAAGGTGATAGGTGTCAAGTGGGTTTATAGAACCAAACTCAATCCTGATGGTTCTGTGAACAAGCACAATGCAAGGCTTGTTATCAAGGGATATGCTCAGATGTTTGGGGTGGATTTCTCTGAGACTTTTGCCCCAGTTGCCAGATTAGATACTATACGAATGCTCCTGGCTCTAGCTTCTCAAAAAGGCTGGATTATACACCAAATGGATGTCAAATCAGCCTTCTTGAATGGGCAGTTGGAGGAAGAAATTTTTGTAGAGCAACCTGAAGGCTTTGCTATTCAAGGACAGGAGGAGAAGGTATACTTGCTGAACAAGGCTTTGTACGGTCTAAAACAGGCACCGAGGGCCTGGTACAGCAGGATTGATGCTCATTTGCATGACTTAGGCTTTACAAAAAGCTTGAGTGAATGTACTCTATACATAAAAAGGACTTATGATGAAATACTTGTGGTATCTCTTTATGTTGATGATCTACTTGTGACAGGAAGCAGTGTGGACCACATTGAAAAGTTTAAAAAGGAAATGAAAAATGTTTTTGAGATGACTGATCTTGGGAGAATGACATTTTTCCTTGGCATGGAAATACAACAAAAACAAAATGACATATTCATATGCCAGCAGAAATATGCCAAGGAGATTCTCAAGAAATTCAACATGATGGAATGCAAGGCAACTGCAACTCCAATGAATCAAAAGGAGAAGTTTTGTAAAGAAGATGGAGCTGAAAAGGTTGATGGACTTTACAGGAGCTTAATAGGCTGCTTAATGTACTTGACTGCAACTAGGCCGGATATTATGAATGCAGTAAGTCTTCTTTCAAGATATATGCACTGTGCTAATGAGATTCATTTTCAAGCAGCAAAAAGAATTGTTAGATATGTCAAAGGGACAGTTGATCATGGTTTAAAGTTTAGTCAAGTTAAAAATTTCAGTCTCCATGGTTTTTCTGATAGTGATTGGGCTGGTTGTGTTGATGACATGAGAAGTACCTCAGGTTATTGCTTTAGTTTTGGTTCTGATATTTTCTCTTGGTGTTCTAAGAAGCAGGAAATCATTGCTCAATCTACAGCAGAAGCAGAATATATAGCTGCTGCTGCTGCTGTGAATCAAGCTCTTTGGATCAGGAAATTAATGGTCGATTTGCATGTGGAGCAAGAAGAAAGCACACAAATATTTGTGGACAATCAAGCAGCAATTTCAATTGCAAAAAATCCAGTGTTTCATGGCAAAACAAAACATTTCAAGTTGAAGTTTTATTTTCTGAGAGAGGTACAAAAAGAAGGAGAAATTCAGTTGATCTACTGCAAAATAGAAAATCAGAATGCTGACATCTTAACCAAGCCACTTCCTAAGACTAGGTATGAGTTTCTGAGACAAAGGCTTGGAGTATGCAGCTCTAGAGATAAGGAGGAGTGTTGAGTGCAATACCTCAGGAGCTGCTGCTGCAGAAGTGATGCTGAATGCAATTGCTGATTTGGCTGAAACTTTGCTGGCAGCTGATAAAATATGTTTAAAACAAATCAGTCAAAAGTCAGTTAAGAAGATCATGTGAAGACCTGATTTTCAGGAATTTGATTTCAAATTTTATAGCTATTTGTTATTAGTTATGATCTTAACATTATTCTCCAATTTATACTCATATTTTTCAGTATAAAAATGGGGTCTATGATTGAATAAAAATAACCTTCTGCAATCTGAAAATTTCTTGATATTTTAGCTCCTTTGGCACTTTGTTTCTATCAAAAAAAACCCAACAGTAAGGACTGAAGGAGACAGCACGTGGCACGTAGGCTTTCTTGTTTAGCTCCTTAACATAGGCCAGTACTATGTATATTGATGATCCCTTCCGGGTCTCCTCCGTTGGTGTATTTTCCATAACCTTTTTAACACTTCCATTCATCTTCTTCAATATTAACTATCCTCTGATCCATTGGATCCCTGGTAGTTGAGACATGTGATTGGAATTTGGAACAATTGGGTGACCAAATGCGGGTGGTGGCCACTTAAAATTCCTTTCTTCTGCCACTTAAAGCCTTTCCCAAGGCCAAGTTCCTACTGAGCCAATAGAAATAAGCTTGTTCTCCAAATCTTCCCAACGTGATTCTCATGACAAGATTTTTCTGGTCTCCCTTTTCTCATTCCTTCGCATGCCATGCTACCCAAAACACACTAATGACAATGACCACACATGACAAGGACCAGAGAACTGCTGAAGCCATGAATCTCCTCTCCAGACATTTTTAGACACAATCACTTACATTTTTATGCTTAGAAGCCAACTTCCATGGGTAAAGGAGCAAGGAGCTGAGAACAAGCTCACAGAACCCTAACCCATGAGTACACACAAGATGCCACGAGAATGGCTACTCAAAATGCTAGCAAACTACGTAAATACATGACTCAGAGTATCTAAATTGGATTCAGTTCAATCTGCAGGATATTGTGCTCCTGCAGTTCCAGGCATTCCCAATTGCAGCCTGATCCCTGAACTCAACAAAAGCTTATGATAATTCAAATTCAATGCTTACATAATTTGGAAACAAAAATAATAGTTCTTAATTGTTTTTCCACCTACATGAAGACATCATGACTCTGCCATTAACGGCCATGAAGCCAGTTTCATTCAAAAGGTTGAACATCGTTTTGGTTTACTCAATCAATCTCTGCACCAGGAGAATTTATCCGTTGCTGATACTGTTTTTTCTAATAGTGAATTCACCCTCAAGCAAGGTTCTTTGGACTTGAGTTTAGAATTCCAGGAGACAAAGGTTGTTTGAATATATAGTTCTTCAATATCTTGGTGGTTTCCTCCGGTATAATCCAATTCCTTTTCTGGTTTCAAGTTTCCATGATCCTTGCATAAAAAATTCCAGCTCTAGTCAATAAGCAAAGTCCAAGGTTTCAACTCTTGAGAACAGCATTAGGCAAATTTTGATCCCACAATTTCCCAGTGTTCTTGCGTAGTGTGCCTGGTTGGTGAGCCTGCTGCGCCTTGTTTATCAGCAATGGCATTTCCTGATGAGTTTATCAATGAGAACCCAAAGGGTACGCTTCCCACCATTATCAAAAGAGAAACGAGAAAAAAGGTTCTGGAAATTCTTTTACCATCTGATAAGTCCTAATAGATAAAGCATAAACACTAGAAATCGACTTCAATGGACAAAAAATGACAGAAGCACAGCATAGCACTCAAATTGAAAAGTAGATGGAGAGGAATCAATAAATCACTAAAACTGGCATATCACTGAGAGTCATAAGGCACTCGCAATTGATCTCTAAAGCTAAGTAGCAAAATTTTACATAATCATAATTAGTGGATGAGACGTCTATGCTGTACAGGCATTAGGCAAGGAACAAAATATCGACTAAAATGGATAAGACATAACATTACTAACACCAAAATTCATATTATTGTAAATGTGGGGACTTTCTGAGGTTTGCCCTTGTATGTTTGTTTCCCCTTTAAGATTTTGTCTTTTCATTTGCTTTCATTCTTCAATCCCTGTCTCATTAATATGATTGTTCCTTTGATTAATTAGGAAAAGGAAAAAAGTAGAGGGAGCGGAATTTTGGGAAGAGAATTTTTTAACAATTGCAGATCAATATATCTGGGGTAAAATATCTTGATTTCTCCACTAATGAGCCTAAAATCGCTGTGTTACGTGCTGATGATATTTGTAGCCACAGCCTTAATTTTATTCATTAAATTCTAAAAAGGGTTTCGGGGATGAATACAACACTGGACCACATCTATTTGCAGAATTAAAGATCTCTTTAATTATAAGGCACAACTCATTCGCATTGTGATGAAATCCAGGATGTGATGATCTTGAAGTTCACACTTTTCTTTTAATTGTAAGTTCACACGTTTCTGAACACTGAATGTTTTACATGCTGTTTAGCAGTTATTATGGACTATCTGAGAAATCTGACTTCAACAAACTGTAAATTAGTCAAATAGGT
This sequence comes from Dillenia suffruticosa, assembly GCA_033439265.1. NCBI lineage: Eukaryota > Viridiplantae > Streptophyta > Magnoliopsida > Dilleniales > Dilleniaceae > Dillenia > Dillenia suffruticosa. Next base: position 787,489 of record JAVTVX010000031.1, read on the forward strand.
GCAAAGTGCATGCTTTCCCATCCAATCCAACTTAGGTGCGTAAATGTATTGTACTTTGGTGCTATCTTAACATACATTAATATAAAATTCCTTGTAAGAAAGAAAGTGAAGACATCCCACCCCGCCAAATCATTAGCAGAGTATGAAATAGGACAGTAAACATCCATCTTTGGCATTGCTGACATTGCTCCCAATTGATGCAATGGAAGGAGAGACAGAGGAAAACAAAGAAGTGCTTCTTGGATATCGTAAGAAAGAATTAATAGGGTCTAATGGAAATAGGAGAAAATTAATAAACTATAGGAAATATAAAAAGTCCCCATATAGTAAATAGTTAGAAGTGGTTTACTCAATATTATGTGCGGTGAGTGCTAGCCTCTGAAGCCTCCTTTCTGAATCTAGTCCCTTAAGCAACCTTTTTGACCAATTAATCTCTTCTCTCTCTCTCTCTCTCTCTCTCTCTCTCTCTCTCTCTCTCTCTCTCTCTCATTTAAATCAATTAAGTCAGCTTCTCCTCTATTCTCAACATGGCATCACAACTCACAAGCAAACCACTGAACATTTCCCAAGTTTATTCTTGAGTTCTTCAAGAGTGCTGAACAGTGCTCTCTCTCTCTCTCTCTCTCTCTCTCTCTCTCTCTCCCCCCCCCCTTTTTAAAAAAAAAAATTTCCTTTTCATCCTTTCATATTTTACATCATACATGTATATCTCCAGAATTCTCTTACTCTTTTTTTTTTCTTTCTTTTCTTTTTCATTTTTCCTTTTTCGTAACTCTCAAACAATGAAGAACCATAAAAGAAAGAGCTTCACATGGTTTGACATGACAGTAACTTGTAATAGGCTAACCTTTGTTCTCCCTAGCATAACACTCCTTGAAGGTCTTCCTACACACTCAAGTCTTCTTCTGAGTTCATAGGTTCTGTCTTGGGCAATACCTAGGTAAAAGTGTCAGCAACTTGCTATTGATTGCCGCAATGCTTGAGGAAAACTTCAACTGAACTTCAACTTCTCTAACAAAATGGAATTTGATGCTTTGTCTTCTTGTGGTGACTTAGGAACTTCAGCAATAATAGTGGCATATTTGCTATCATAGAATAGCTTAGTAGGTTACCATACCACTCTCCTTCTCCCATGTCCGAGAAATTCTTCCAAGTAAAATGTATTGATATTCCGCTAAACAAGAACAATATTGTCAACCTTAGCAGTTGATTGAGCCACTGTTCCTTGTTTCCGTGAAAGTCATGAAATGACTCAATTACTACTGTGAAAACATAATGGGAACTACTTTTCATGTCTTCAAGTGAACTAGTCGCTTTTGCTGGGCTATACCCTTTAACATACCTCAATAGCACTATACTGATTCTGACTTGCCTTTGCATGAATCACAAACTTGTAGCAAAAATGATGTGTGGCTTGTAAAGAACAAGTTTTTGGATGATCAATTGATTTAATTTGTCAGGTATATATACAAGAGAGTTAACTATTTAATGCAGAAAATACTGGAGATAAATATTAATCCTAATTGTTTACAACAACATTAGACCAGATCTAAAATGTGTTATTGGTTTGAATTATACTTTGACTTATCTGTTAATTGATTATTTTGGTGATCCTTTATATGCCACCGCAAGATGGAGGATTCGTCGGAGACTCCAATCTTGGAGCGAAAGGTGAGAAACTGGCCGCAACGTAGAGTTTTTGTAAGCATATCAGCTATTTGATCCTTTGAGCTAATATGTAGCACAATGTAAGGAACTGTCAGAAACTCTTTCATGAACAAAGTGATAGTCAAGAGACAAATTTTTCATACGAGAATGATAAATTGGATTGGCACATGAATCTGCGGCACCGGTATTGTCACAAAATAAATAAGAGGTTCGTGAATGCAAATACCCAATTCATGAAGTAAATTTTGAACCCAGAGAACTTTTGCTGCAATTGTCGAGCTGATCTCCATGAAATGATATTTGAACCAAGATATAACACATACACTGTTGTAGAGCGACCTCTGTCCTTGACACCACCCCAATCAGAGTCAGAGAAGGTAGTGAGAGGAATAGGGGAACCTCGTTTGTAAAACAAACCATGGTAAAAGGGAGCCTTTCAAGTATTTGAAGACTCTTTTTAGAGATTGCTAGTGGACTTGTGTCGGAGCATGCATAAATTGAAATAATTTGTTTACTGCAAAGGATAAATCCGGATAAGTGAGTTCTAAGCACTGAAGAAAGCTAACTAATCGACGATAAGGGGTAGCATCAATAAGTGGTGAACCTTCATCAAGAGTTAGAGTGAGCATTTAGAGGTGTGGTAACCTATTTTGTGCCAGTCATATGAATTTGTTCAAGTAGATCAGCTATGTGGCGATGTTGGGAGAGGAAAAGACCCTACAGAGTGGAGATGACTTCTATGCCCAGAAAATGATGCAAAGAGCCAAGATCTTTGGTGGAGAAGTGATTTGCAAGTTTGTGGACAAACTAATCTAAGAATATGGGATGATTGATGGTTAGAACCGTTGGAAAAAATAATTTAATGTAAAATTATATCAAATATCGTATTAAATTATTGAAATCGAAAACTTAATAAACTGAAATTAAAATTTAGAACGGATCGAAATTATATCTGATTTTATTGCCGAAAACTAAATAGAATGAAATCTTGATTTGACCTTCGTCTGGATAGAATCATGAGCACGACCTTCCAGATTAAATATATTCTCATTAAATCTCTCTATATGATGAGGATATCAGGGAAAAGAGTAATACATTAACCTAGGGATCATAACTCTTATTTATAGTTATAGGGATGACTTTATTTCCAAATTCATAATAGAATTTATCTATTTAACTTATTCCAGTTATCTTACAAAATTTACATGAATTTAGGTAACTTTCCAACTATCCTTAAATCACCCTTCGACATTACATATTTAACCCATCATAAATAATAAATATCTATTGTTTTCTACACATTTATTTATTTCCATATCTTTTGAGATACTTAAACACAAATTACCGAATTTTCCAAATTTACCGAATTACTTTCATATAGTCTTATTATGGGATTGACAGTATGTAATACATAATTATTTAACATATAAGCCCAATGTTGGATAATGATCCAACAATCTCCCATTTGGGATATATGTGAGACTTTATAATTATGTAATTGCGAAATAACCAAATGAACTCAACTTCTCTATCAATACTGAAATATATTTACAACCAATCTCGTCCATCAATCATATCAACTTAGAATCAATGCAGCTTTTGTTGTATTTTCGCAACTTAATCTTCAATGGTCACGTAAATTGATATAACCGAATGACATGAATCATGATATGGATACGTAGTATGGAAATGTCATACAATGTGATCTTTAACATGCTTATTTCTAACTGGTCTTTTTTAGTAAGATCGTACCAAATTAGAGAGTACATAAAAATTAAATCTTTATTTCTACAAATTTAACTATGGTAATTCAATGTTTATATCAATAGAGCATTCGTAATTTACAAACTCCCACTAAAATTATACATTCTTAAGTGGCATTACACCCATACGAGCAATATGCTCAAGGAATACTTTGGGTGTCAAACACATTGTAAGCGAATCCGCAACCATGGAGTTTGTTCCTATGTGTTCTATAGATATTTGGCCGCTCTATACTCTTTATTTAATAATCAGAAACTTGATATATATGTGTTTGGAATTTGTCGAGCTCCTGTTGTTATTGGAATAGAGAACTGCCGATTTATTGTCACAAAATAATTTGAGTGGCTTATCAATGCTATCTACTATCTGCAGTCCTGTGACAAAATTTCATAACTATATTCCATAGTTGGATACCTCATGACACGCTATGAATTCTATTGTCATTGTGAAAGATACTATAAAAGATTGTTTAGTACTCTTCCAAGAAATGGTTCCTGCCGCTAGCATATAGATATAGCATATTGTAGACTTCATACTATCTTGGCATCCTACAAAGTCGGAATCAGTATATCCAATGATCTCAAGCCGTTCCGACTTCCGAACGTGACCATATATCCCTTTGTTCTCTATAGATACCGCAAGACCCGTTTGATAGCTTTCCAATAGTCTATTTCAGGATTGCTTAAGTATCTGCCCAACATTTTTGTAATGTAAGCAATATCTGGACGCTTATATACCTGATCATACATCAGACTCCCTATTGCTGATGCATAAGGAATCTTCTGTATTTTTCATTTCTCAATATCATTTTGGGGGTACTGTTTGAGACTAAATTTGTCTCCTTTAGATACAGGGATATCACCTGATTTACAATTTTGCATGTCATATCTAGTTAAGATCTTTTCAATATATCCTTTTTGGGACAATTGTGAAATATTCTAAGAACGATCTCGGTATATCTAAATGCCCAATACAAAAGAACTTTCTCCAAGATCTTTCATCTCAAATTTCTTAGTGAAAAAGATCTTGGTTTCATATAATAGGTTTTTATTATTACAACAAGTAATATGTCATCGACATATAAAACCAGAAAAATATACTTACTTCCACAAAATTTATGATATATACATTCATCAATTAAATTCATTTCAAAACTAAAAAAGATGATTACTTGATGAAATTTAAAATATCATTGTCGAGATGCTTGCTTGTCCATAAATAGATTTTTTAAATTTGCAAACCATATTCTTTGGATCTCCCGACACAAAGTTTTTTAATTACAACATATAGATCGTTTCATCAATATCACCATTGAAAAACGTCGTCTTTATATCCATTTAGTATAACTCAAGGTCAAAATATGCTACTAATGCCATTATAATGCTAAAAGAGTCTTTCAAAAAAGCTGGAGAGAAAGTCTCTTTATAATTGATATCTTCTTTATGAGTGAAACCTTTTGTGATAAGACGAGTTTTATATCTCTCCACATTGTCTTTCAAATCCCTTTTGGTTTTAAATATCCATTTACAACCAATGGATTTCGTACCTTCAGGCAATGGGACGAGATCTCAAATGCCATTGTCTTTCATGGACTTCATCTCCTCATTCATGGCATCGATCCACTTTTGAGAGTTACAACATTCCATAGCTTGATGGAAGTTGATCTAATCATCTTCCATCACTCCAATATCAACATCATGTTCCTGAAGAAATACAACATAATCACTAAAATAACACTTCTTCTTTCTCTAGTCGATCTTCTTAATGGCATAGGTTCTTGAGGTGGTAGAGTTTGTTCTTCTGAATTCCAACATTGTCAGACTCTATTATATTTTGAACAGGATCAGGGATAAAAACCTAATCAAATCCAATAACACCTATGGAAATATCAACATATTCCTCTTGAAAGATAATGTCTCTAACCATATCTCCCCCCTCAAACTCAACATTCTCAAAGAACTGGGCATTTCCCAGCTAAAAAATGATCTTATTTGTGGGATCATAAAATTTGTATCCCATAAATTTGTCCAAGTAATCTACAAAATAACAACTAATTATCTTAGTATCCAGTTTTCTTTCATTGGTCTAAAAGACCTAGCCTCAGTTGGACAACCCCAAACGTGCAGATGCTTCAGACTAGGACGTCTACTGGTCCAAAATTCGTAAGGGGTTGTGGTAGTTGCTTTAGTAGGAACCCTATTTAGAATATATGCTGCAATCTTGAGTGCCTTTCCCCAGAGTGACTCAGGTAAGGTAAAATGAGCAATCATGCTTCTTACCATATCCTAAAGAGTCATGTTTTATCTTTCAACAACACCATTCATTGTGGATGATCCATGCATGGTATACTGTGGGACGATACTATATTCTTTTAGGAAATGAGCAAACGGTTCTGGACGTTATTCACCTGATCCATCATTTTACCGTAGTGTTCTCCACTATGGTCAGATATGATTTTCTTAATTCTTTTGCCGAGTTGGTTTTCAACTTCAACTTTATAAATTTTGAACACATCCAGAAATTGGGACTTTTCTGTAAGAAGATAAATGTAACTATATTTTGAATAATCATCTATAAACGTAATAAAATATTATTAACCATTCCAAGAAGCCGAAGGAAATGGTCCACAGATATCCGTATGAATCAATTTTAAGACGTTTGAAGTCCTTTTTGCCTCATTATTCCTTTTATTAGTTTGTTTACCCTTTATAAAATTTACACAAACGTCAAAGTCTGTGAAATCAAGGGAATCAAGAATTCCTTCTGACGCAATTCTCTCTATTCTCTGTATGGAGATATGACCTAATCTATTGTGCCACAACGAGGAGGAATTCTCATTGGTTAATTTGCGCCTTACATTTTGAGTACCAGTATGTAGGGATTCATTAAAACAAGCCACAGTATCAAGTAAATAAAGATTATCGGATCCTAATAAAAAACTGATACCAACTAATTTTAAATCAAGAAATAAATTTTCTCATTTCTGAAAGAACAAATAAAACCAAATTTGTTCAATACAGAAATAAAAATCAAAATCCGTCTGAAAGATGGTACAATAAATGTTTCATGTAGATCCAAAAAGAATCTAGTCCTTAACAATAACATATGGCTTCAACTGGAACCTTATTGCTGTCGCCCACAGAGATATATCTTTCACCATCATTTGGTGGTCGGTAATTTAGGCAACCCTGCATGGACACACTGATGTAAGTGGTTGTAGCGGAATCTAGCCACCAAGTGTATTCTGGTACTAAAATTAAATTAACCTCAAAACAAACCAAAGACAGAGGCATACCTTTCTTTGCACGCTAGGCGTGACAATTGGTACACTTCTTCTTTTTATGTCCCTCGGCACCACAAAAGAAATGTCCTTTCTTTTCTAGTTCACCCAATACTTTTATTGCTTCTTTTGAGGTATCGTATTTACAGCATCCTTAGCGGGCTTTCTTTTCTTACCTTTGGTTGAGACTAGATGAACACTTTCTATCCTATCTCGCCTCAACCTTTCCTCTTCTTGGACACAATGAGAGATAAGCTCATTTCAGAGACCAAGTCTCTTTCTGATAATTATAGCTCACTTTAAATTGATTAAATTGTCATGAAAAAGATATTAAAACCAAATGCACAAACAAATCCTCAGAGAGGTCAAGTTTGAGTACTCTTAACTTTGAAGCGATATGAGACATCTCCATGATGTACTCCCTAATATTGTCTTGACCTTTATACTTCATTGACACAAGATTTGCCGAGAGTATACCAATTTCTGACTTTTCATTCTTGGCAAACCTTTTTTCAATATCAGCAAGGAAGTCCTTAGTTGTAGCAATAGCATCAGATATAGTGCCTATAAAACTTTCTGGGATAGTCTTCTTCAAAATCATGAGACTAATGCGATTCGACCTCTCCTACCTATCAAATTCTCTATTTTCATTAGAGGTACTCTTATCTGTAATTGATGGGGGGTAGTCGGTCCATAGCGTAAAGTCTATATCCATAACCCTAAGAACAATCAAAAGATTTTCTCGTTATAATTTGAAGTTTGAGCCATTCAACATGGGAATAGAGTTGAATTGGGAATTGATGTTGGTGAAAATAGTGTTAACTGTCAAAATAGAGAACGACAATCAATATATGTTCAAACGGAACTTTTAAACCAAATAAATTCAAATATAAGAAATTTCCATCATAAGATTTCGATAAGTCCATTAATATTTTATCTTTGGACAAAATAATTAACTTGTTAATGGTATCTTAATGTAGTAATCAAATACTAACAATAAAGGTATGTCAACCAACTATCTTTCTTTGGGCCAATAAATTGATCACATGTAAAAGTGAAAAATTATCACGCATTTATTATTATAATATGCACATACAATTCCGTCAAATATGGACCTTCTTTTGGGCCGATCGATATCTACATAAACTGCATACACACAACTTTTTATATCCAAAAATAAATTAATTTCCACAAGAGATGTCACTTTGGTGACATGTTAATTTAATTAATTTATCTCAAAATATACACAAAACTATACTTATATTTGAATAATATCCGTAATTGAAAAAATTTTAATTTTATCCTGATAGACTCAATTTCTTAAGAATTGGATTATTTAAATCCCAATCTTATAAACTTTATATTGGGTCTAAAAAATCAATTTTATTAAATTTGTCTCCATCATCTTTCTTTTCCATCTCTATACCTTTATTGTCGGCATAAAACCAATGTTTTAACCTTTTACCGACAGCTAATCTAAAACTTGACCAATTGCCATTCTATAGTAGCAGAGAACAACAAGAAAGTTCCCAGGTATGTGGTAAGTTCATTTAAAACTGCTTAAGAACCAGTCAGCTTTAAAGTTATCCCCGTCTTGTTGTTAGAATTTTCTTAGACATGTCATATCATCGTATACTAAAAGAATGATCAGTCTTAAATACAAAAGAAACAGTGAAAAATGATAAGAATAAAAATTAGTTCAATTGAATCCAATGAGTTTTAAAACTTTTTACACCCAGGATTAAGTCTATTTGAGCACAAAATGTTCCATAAACCTTTTTTTTTTTTTTGAAAAACAAATATTGATCCTTTTGTGATGTGAATTTGCAATAAAAGAAAAAATTTTATTTTGTTCGAATTTGAAAGTTTTCTTTTGAAATTAGTAAGTCATACTTTAAAAAGAAATTAAAATCTAAAAATTTCCTTTTTTTTTTTTTATTTTTTTCCCAAATTCTGAAAGTTTTTTTATAAGAAACCAAAGTTAAAATATTTTTTAAAATCGAAAATTTTCAAAATTAGATTTACAATTACAAAAAAAAAAAATTACCATAAAAATGATACCCAAATAGAATGAAAGTCCATATAAAAAAGGTTCTTTGACTTGGACCCTTTTGGGGGGGGGGAAGAAAGTTCATTGCCAAAAAAAAAAAAGGGTAAGTTTCAAAAATAATGAACGGAAATTTACATATACACATATCATTGAAAATCCCAAATATCCAAAAAAAATGGTCAACCTCTCTTTTTTTTTTGAGTTGAAAAGATTCCAAAAATGGCACAAATATATATTTAAAAAAAAAAGCCGGATGTCGAATTTAATGAAAAACTGGAAATCGACTTTAATAAAACTAAATATCAACTTTGATAAAAACTGAATGTCGACTTGATGAAAAAATTTCTATAATTTTTTTTATTCAAATCCACACCCAAATCCATAAAAATCATACATATTCTCAAAATTTATATAGTACCAAAAATCATAAAAAAAAAAAAACTTAAAATATGCATAAATAAAAATTCCAATGACTCAAACAATCTGGCTCTGATATCACTTGTTGGAAAAAATCATTTAATACAAAACCATATCAAATATCGTATTAAATCATTGGATCGAAAACTTAATAAACTGAATGTCACGCCCCGAACCGGGATCGTGAACAACTACCCATTGTCCCTGAATGCTGACTATATTTTTACAAAAAATCGGGCAGAACCTCTCCATAAATCAGAGGTTTCCCATATACAATTTCACCTGTATATCACATTTATCCTGTAAAATAAATAATTGGTCATTCCGGTCTCTCCAAAATCAACAAATACCACAGTCAATATCCAGAATAACGCAAAACTATAAAGTTTCTAGCAGTCCTAGCAACAGACCTCTACTATCATGACCAACTAGAGCATGAGCAGCCGCCACACAGAGCGGACTTAAATTCTACGCATATATAAAATAAATTTCTAAATTATTTTCTTAAATATTCACAAATGCCTCAATGCAATAAAATAAATCAATACGAGGGTTTCACGAATAAATGTCCATAATTTATACAGTCATCCCAAAAAAATTAGATAAATATATTGGTCAAACTAAAATCTCCAATACATAATGATATCACCAATCATCGTAACGGAAGAGATAAAAATATCCATACCCAAATCCAATGATATCACGTTCGCGTCACAATTATACAAATCCAACAATACCTCCTCGGTCCAACACTAATCTTATGGGAAAGAAAGCGAGGGGTGAGTATCTATGGGAGGATACTCAGTAAGTGAGGGGATTGACATCATACTATCAATATCGAGGGTGAACTTGGAGTGTCAAAGCATGAAACACAATATCAAGTGTGGGAAAACTAACGTGTTGTTTCAACAAATCAGATATCATCAGGCACATATTTGAAAATAACATATGCATCCAATGTGGAAATCAATTCATAAAGAGCCGGCCAATCAAACAACCCCGACAATGGTCTACCTCGACCAAGGACGGCGCATTGGGGGTTTTTCCAAATGCAAGTATTAAATAATAGATTTCTACCCCAATGTTGGCCACAGGCTACTCCAACTAGCCTGTAAATAATAATAATGTACATATAACTAGTCGGCCATGTATGGTGCCCCCGCCTGGTGCTAGACGGAGCCGTACTCAACGTCCTCTCCGATGAAGGTCAACCTGGGACACCCATAAACATGACGATCTGGCGGATACCTCCGGCCGAAGCGTATCCCGACACAAGGAGTGCATCTACCAGATGTCCTTCGTAGCTACGAATGCTATAGTAAGCATATCACAATATCATATCGGCCGGGCACGTAGCCCCATGCATCCCATCACCATGTCGGCCGGGCATATAGCCCAATGCATAATATCATAACGTCGGCCGGGCATACAGCCAATATATAAGTAAATCCATTTAAAACCATGTGCCAATGCAGTGGAAGCATTAAAACATATCAATATGTCAAAAGACGTAAAAGACCGTTTATTGAAGGCCATAAATGAAGAGAATGAGTAGATGAGAATTAACGTGGTCTGGGACCTAGTTGATTAGCCTGAGGGCGGAAGGACTATTGGGAACGAGTAGGTTCTCAAAGTCAAGATAAAGGTCAACGGATTGATGAAGAGGTAAAGAACCCGTCTAGTAACCAAGGGTTACACTTAGAATGAATGGTGGACTACTGAGGTGTCGTAGTCATATTTACCTCAATCCGTTCAGCGATTGTCACGAACATGGATTAGAGTCACATCATAAGGATGTAAAAACCGCTTCTGTAGTGGAAGTCTAGATGAGGCGATCTACATGGAGCATCCCTCTGGGTTCGTTCTAGTAGATCAGGTGGAAAAGGTCTGTTGATTTTAGAAATCAAAATACGACCTTAAGCCATCATCCAGACAGCGACGCTTGAGATTTCACGAGAATGTGATATCTTATGGTTTTGTAATGACCGAGTAGGATCATTACATCTATCTGATACGTCCCGATGATTCCTTTATGAGCATGTTCTCATATGTAGGTAACATTCTGTTGGCCAGAAACAACAGAAAGTATCCAATGACCATTGTAACATGGTTATGAGGTTTTAGTTCATTCTCAGATTTTGGATCCATAGGGATCGCTTGATAATGGTGTTAACTCTTTAACAAGAGTTTTACATCAGGTAGATTCTTGAACATTTCGAGATGAGCGATGATGACCTAAAAGATACTCTTATCGCTAAAGGTAAAAAAACTTGAATCTTGACACATGTCCTAGAATTTATAAAGACATAAGGGAGATGAGCAGAATCCCTTATTCTAGTGCAAAATACATTTTTAATGTATGCAATGAGGTATACACGTACGATATACAGTTTGATGTATGCGATGAAGTATACATGACCAGACGTTTATTTTATGGTCGATCTGGTGAGTAGGTATTAATAAAATCCTGGAAGGGGTCACTATAGAGCAGTGAAAAAAGATTCTGATATATCTCATTTGAACTGCGGACCTCTCCATGTGTTACGGATGAGGAGATTTACGTTTTTCATTGGGATTCAGATACTGACTGGGAGTAGTGATCTGAATAAATACAAAATGTTTTATCTTCTTAGGGCAGTAAGAAAAGAACCTGTATATCTCTATTTACGATAGAGACTGAGCTTGTAGTATACTCAATTACAGTTCATGAGAATGGTTAGCTTCATAAATTTTCTGGTAGACTTAGGGGATCGTGACAGATAGTGGGAGGTCAGTGATAATTATTGTGATAATCAGACCGACACTGTCAACAAATGAGACCCTAAGTGTTATAGTAAAGCCAAACACATTGATACCGAAAACCACTTCGTCAGATATATTACCGATAAGGGTATTGTGACAGTTAAGTACACCTTGACATACAGCATGATAGCTGATCCCTTCAGAAAACCCGTTGTGAAAGATTCCTTTGTGAGATAAGGAATCATTGGGTTTAGTGTACTTTAACATTTCTCATTATATATTGTTTTTAGATACTTATTGAAATATATGACATGCATTATTGGGTCACATATGTATTTCATGCACTATTTATTGTCATATATTGTGATCTTGTGATAAAAGATGTGTCAGGCAGGCGTGGTCGACTCTCACACACGAGTAACCACCTCTGACTCTGAGTGAGCGAAGATGAGACGGATTCTAGTCGTAAGAGGCTTTGAAAGTGGCCCTACTAGAACATAAGTCGCCCTGATATGTGTTCAGGATGAGATCATATGTGATATGACCGACATGAAAATACCCACATCCATGTTGCCTGTAAGTAGACAGGTTTGAGATCTCAGATATCACCTGCGATTTGTGATATTGTCTCTGAGATGCTCTCTCTGAGATCTCTGGGTAAAGTTTTATGTGTAGACTGAGTCCCGTACCTGTACAGTGTTAGAGAAATCTGACATATGCTCTTTGAGAGATGGGGGAATAATACTGTGACACGTGTTTCATACCACGTATGATGAAACGACCATAGGACAGTGGGAGCTATTATTTGAGACGATAGTTTGATCTTGATCCCCGTTCCTACTGTATGAGACCTGAGATCCATTGGGTGGGATCTCTTATGTTCTTATTACTTTCGGCTGTCTCTAGAAGTTTTGGTTTAGTGTTGCTATTTTAGTTTGTTTACCTATGGCCAGGAAGATAAATTGAGATCTAAGGGGCAGATCTAGGAAAGCAGCTGAATTGAGACTAATAGATTCGAGTTTGGGAAAAGGAAGGCCAATAGACATTACATCATTGTCGTGTATTCATAGGTCGACCTATTATGTTAATCCATGTTGGGATTCAAACATAATAATGAATACATAGTCGAGCAAATTGATTGGGGATCACTTTCGATGAGGAAAGTGGCTCGATGGAGTAAATGCATTGAGTCTGGAGTATAGCGAGTTATTTTTATACTAACGGTGACTACTCGATCATCCTAACAGGTATATCGAGAAGTCTTTGCTTGTAGATGTACTCGCCGGTCGCACGACGTCCAATCCTGTATGAAAGTCCAGTAGGGTGATGTGATAGATCGCATGAGTTGTGATCTTGTGATTGACGGAAGTGAAATGCCCTCATGTGCAAGTGGGAGATGTTGGAATATGCCCATTGAGGTGGGCATTTGGGTAATTTAGGAATGGGGTAACTCCCATCCTTAATTACCAATTAACTAATCACATTTGGTAACTCCCTCAATTAAGCAAAAGGGCTCTCTTTCCTTCTGCGTGAATAGGGACAATGAAGGAGATCATGGCTAGGGTTTCACACAATTCTCTAGAGAGAGAAAATGGAGAGAGGGTTGAAGATTTTCGCGTAGGAAAATCACCCATCGTCAAACGATTCACCGGATATGAGGTTTGAGGTGTTGTGGATTTGTGGTGGTGGTTCGATTGCGTGATCACCATCCGACCGTGTGATCTGTTCGAGAGATATCGCGACACGGTAGATTTTGGAGACTACCCTATTGAGGTATTTATCCAAAAAATTCCGAATCGATTTATTTTACGCTTCCGGATGCGCGATTAAATCCAACATGACTTATCCGTTAACTGATTCTTGCGCTGATCCTTTACATAGCTTAGTTGTTGTCAAGTACAATAAAGTGTCAATTGAGTCTATTTACTACCTTTCGTACTAGACTTGACCCATATTCTTTCAACATGACCATAGGTTATGTTTCGGATAATGATCTAGCTACAATTGATCGCCTGGTACATTGTCTGCATTCTCGTGTTGAAGATAACAAGGCAGATAAAGACAGGTATAACATTCTAGGATTGGTAAAGCATCTTAGCAAGAATCATAGGAGGACCTTGATGAGCATATATGTCTATGCTTTTCCATGTTACACGGGGTCTGTCACTAAATAAAATTTGTCTTCGTCAGGATTCTATTTCCTAGCTAGTGTACTTGCACAAACAACATTCACAAATTTCACATCAATTAACTATTGTTATGTGTATACTCTATATGCTTTGAGTTTTGGGCATTATCTAGCTTGAAAACAACAATAAAAAGGTGCAAAAAGAGTTATCGGAAATCCTGTGGTGTGGAATTGATTGAATGGTGCTTTGTAGTGCTAAGATATCAGCATAGATATACATACGGATTAGTAGTTACTTCAAATCTTAATACTCAAATATGCCCTCGCTTTGTATTCGTGGACTTGGATTGGCAGGTCTTCAAAAGTCCATAGATATGCTTGTGGCCTTTTTGGACTATACATTACTTTATTATATTGAAGAAAATACCCTATGTTATCACTTTATCTATATGTTATTCTTTACTTGTTAGAGGGAAATATATAAGTTGTAAATTGATGACAAGAACATACATTAGATAATAGCACACTCCAATTTTGAAAGAAAAAGCTATTCTCGCATGCATCATGTTTAAGAAATATGAGGCTTGATCTTTCTCATTTAGGTTATTGAACACCCTCCTAGTTTAAGAAATATTAGGCTTGATCTTTCTCATAGATATGCATCATGTTGACACCAATACTCCCATGTCGAAGCATTTCTCCTTTTTCAGAAGCTCGGTCTTTAATCTTGTGAAACCATTATAAAGTTTTCTCATTATCTATTTTCAAAGGATTGGCTTTGCAACTATCATAATTTCAAATATTTTTCTTCTATGATAGCCTCTTGAACTTAAATCATTGAAACTCCTTTTGCTTGATTCCAATTATTAAATTTGATTACGATCACTTCTTTTATTCTAAGTATGGCAGCTTGGATTTCATTGTTTGGACCTATTAGAGCCAATTTTTCAGGGTACACTACAAAAAAACACATTTTTTGCGACGAAATTTAGCGATCAATTTTTTTCGTTGCAAATTTGCGACGAATTTAGCGACGAAATATTTTTTTATCGCTATTTCTAACGAAATTTCCAACGAAAAAAAAGTCGTAGCTCATTTAGAGACGACCGGAAATTTGTCGCTAATTTTGCGTCGAATTTCAACATTCGTCGCTAATTTTGCGACGAATTATGAGATTCGTCGCTAATTTTGCTACGAATTTTGAAATTCGTCGCTAATTTTGAAAATAATAAAATAAAATAAAATATTAATATATATATATTTATTAATTAATTAATTAATTTTGCGACGAATTTCAAAATTCGTAGCAAAATTAGCGACGAATCTCAGAATTCATTGCAAAAGTTGAAAAATAATAAAATAAAATAAAATATTAATATATATTAATTAATTAATTAATTAATTTTGCGACGAATTTCAAAATTCGTGGCAAAATTTGCGACGAATTTCAAAATTCGTGGCAAAATTTGCGACGAATTTCAAAATTCGTCGCAAAATTTTGAAAATAATAACATAAAATAAAATTTTAATATATATTAATTAATTAATTAATTAATTTTGCAACAAATTTCAAAATTCGTGGCAAATTTTGCGACGAAATTTGAAATTCGTCGCAAAAGTTGAAAAATATTAAAATAAAATAAAATTTTAATATAAATAAATTAATTAATTAATTAATTTTGCGACGAATTTCAAAATTCGTGGCAAAATTTGCGACGAATTTCAAAATTCGTCGCAAAATTTTGAAAATAATAAAATAAAATAAAATTTTAATATATATTAATTAATTAATTAATTAATTTTGCGACGAATTTCAAAATTCGTAGCAAAATTTGCGACGAATTTCAAAATTCGTGGCAAATTTTGCGACGAATTGCAAAATTCGTCGCAAAATTTTGAAAATAATAAAATAAAATAAAATAAAATTTTAATATATATTAATTAATTAATTAATTAATTTTACGACGAATTTTAAATTTCGTAGCAAATGTAGCGACGAATCTTAGAATTCGTCGCAAAATTTTGCGACAAATTTCAAAATTCATCGCAAAATTAAAAAAAATTAAATAAATTAAAATATTAATATATATTTTTTATTTTTTATTTAAAAAAATTATCACATTTATTATTTTTAATTAATATGTTATATTTTATTTTTATATTATCTTTTCTAAAAATAGTATTATTTTTTTTATATATATATTTTTATTTTATTTTAAACTAATATTTTATTATTTTATAATAAATTGTTATTTTATATTGTTTTATTATTATGTGAAATATGTAAGGGAAAGATAATAAGTAAAAAAAAAAATTTATAACAGATAGTAACGTTTAGCTTGATGGTTACAGGATCTTAAAGGTTTACGGAAGCGCAAGGGTTCGAACCATGGTGGGAGCAAAGCGGTGGAATTTCTCAAGAATTAAGTGAGGGAGGGCGTGTGGGTGCCGGCTCGGGCGGGCGTTCGGGCGGGCGGGCGGGCCGGATTCAGGCGATGGAATTAATTAATTAATTTTGCGACGAATTTCAAAATTCGTCGTAAACTTAGCGACGAATCTTAGAATTTGTCACAAAATTTGAAAAATAATAAAATAAAATAAAATTTTAATATATATTAATTAATTAATTAATTAATTTTGCGACGAATTGGGAAATTCGTAGCTAAATTTTGAAAATAATTCAATAAAATAAAATATTAATATATATTTATTAAATAATTAATTAATTTTGCGACGAAATTCAGAATTCGTCACAAAATTTGAAAAATAATAAAATAAAATAAAATATTAATATATATTTATTAAATAATTAATTAATTTTGCGACGAAATTCAGAATTCGTCACAAAATTTGAAAAATAATAAAATAAAATAAAATATTAATATATATTTATTAAATAATTAATTAATTTTGCGACGAAATTCAGAATTCGTCGCAAAATTTGAAAAATAATAAAATAAATTAAAATATTAATATATATTTATTAATTAATTAATTAATTTAGCGACGAATTTTTGATTTTCGTCGCTAAATGTAGCGACAAATAATTTTTCGTCGCTAAATTTGCGACGGATTTAGCGACAAAAAATTATTTGTTGCTAAATTTAGCGACGAATTTCTAATTTTTCGTCACTAAATTTTTGCGACGCGTTATTAGCGACGAAAAATTTTTCGTCGCTAATTTCGTTGCTAATGTTTTTAGCGACGAATTTTTATTAAATTTTCGTCGCTAAATTTGTTGCTAAAAACTGGTTTTTTTGTAGTGGTAGGTTCTTGCTAAAGATATCTGTGATGACAATTGCCATTTGTTGGATCTTAGATGATAAGCAACTCAGTTGTTGAGATGTTGCATGAGGGAGCAACAGTAGTAATTATCATACTTCATAGGTGAGTAGCCATGTAAAAGGTTTTGCTTGATCCTTAGAAAACTAGGAAAACATACTTTGTCATTGATGCATGATGCAGATTGCTTGTATTTGACCTTTATTGGCGTTTTGAATTTAGTATCTAATGTTTTCTGTTTAAAAACATCTAACTATTTGCAACTGAAGTGAGCAAAGGAGCCGAGTGATATGGCATTGACCCAAAACGGGATGACTCTTTGTGTTCTTATCCGGGTAAGATGCAATTGCAGAGATATCGCAACAACCACAAGTTATGGTCAGTAGGAGGTTTTCCTTTATAACAAGCAATATAGCTGCCATGTTTTCATCTACATCTTATACTTTATAATTAGTGTCTATGTCTGCTTATAACTGAAAAATTTATAACCCCCAATTTTGTTGGTTTACATAGAAAATAAACAGTTTGTCCTTAATGATAGAGAAGATGACTAATCTGTAGTTCCTTGAAGTCAGATTTCTTAGATAGTCCATAAGAACCGCCAAACAGCATGCACAACATTCCATATCTAGAAATGAGGATAAATAAATAATTAAATTAGAAAAAAAGTAAATATTGAGATCACAATGTGGAAGATTTGTGAAAAAGGGGTCCTGTGTTGCATTCATCCTTGAAACCCTTTGTGGCAATTATTGAAGTGCATTACATCAATTTAGGCCATCCATCGTCATATTTGGTCCCAAATATATTGATTGCAATTGTTTAGAAATTCTTTTCTCGGTTGAACTGGTGTCATGTTCTGAGCCCTTCGAAACTCCTCTTTTCTTTTTCTTTTTTCTTTTTTCTTTTTTTTTTCTTAAGAAAAGAATGAAAAAGGAGAGGGGAGAGAAAAAGAAAGAAGGAAATAAAAAAAAAGGAATATATATTTTTGTTAATTTACCCTTTTTCTGGATCTCTCTCCAACCAAACCGTGCATTCTGGTTTCGCACTTAAATAACTCTCACTCTCCCGCGGCAGCCCAGCCCTCGCGAAAACAAAGCTGCTAGTGTTCCTCCTTAGTTTCTTTCCCCGTTCTCCTTCGTCATCCTCACCCGCCATTGCCGTGAATTCATCTCCTCTGTCATTTCTGCCAGCCTTCGATTCTATCGTCGTAAGTCCTCTCTCTCTCTCTCTCTCTCCCTTCCCGCTTCTCAACAAACGCATTCCAATACGGAGTTCGAAGTCTGATTATCTTATTCGACCTAGTTAAATCGATTGCCGAACAAATTACCTCTCCTGTCTTATTTGGTAAAAACTCTGAATGGCAAATTTATAAAGGCCGGATTTTGAATCGAAAATTTTGATTACTTCTTAGTTTCGAATTCCTGGGCTGCTCTAAACCCTAATGTGGATTGGATTGATATTTTTTTTCCTTTTTATTTTGGTGCAGTTTTGAACATTCAAATTTGTCTGTAACTCTGGTTTGCAGCTATGGAGGCAACGGGAGACACAATTGCGGATGTGAGATCAGTTGCGGAAGCCATTGATGCTGGTGATGGTGACAATGATTTCCCCCTGTATGAAATCGAAAGCCTTTGCATGCGTTGTGGTGATAATGTACTCTCTCCCCACCCCAATTTTTGCATGTTTGAATTTGAAGATAGTGTCTGTTTGTGATTATTATTAATTTATTATTTCTACTGGCAGGAATTACGAGGCTTTTACTAACTATGATTCCGCATTTCAGAAAGGTAAAAGTCATTTAGCTTTAACTAGTAAACATTTGTTTTCCCTTTTCCTAATTGTATTTATACTTTCCAGTATTTAGTTAAATGGATTTAACGCTGTCCTTGTTTAATTGCATGTAGCGACCATTCTGGAGTCTCAGTGAATACTAAATTTTAGTTATTGCCAAGTGCTAAAAGATTTTTTTTTTGACTTTTAATTAACCTTATATTTTGTGAATCCAATTATGCATGACTAATTTTTATACATGAGGGTTGAGTAGTGCTAAGAATTGCAATTCCAATTGTTACTTGAGAATGGGAGACTGTGATTCGATAAAAGTAAAAAAAAAGTATCATATATGCATCTTGCTTTGAATCACATGTGAAGATGATTAATTTGTGGTATAACAGCAAAATATATATATATATATATATATATATATATATATATATATATTTATGTACATTGACTCAACAAGTTACCATTGAAAAGAAATTCTCTTGCTGTTCTTTGGTTACTGGTTCATCCTCAAAAGTGTTGGCCAAATGTTGAATGGTTTAAGGAATAGTGATTTATTATTTCATAAATTTGGACTTTATTATCAAAATCTATTAGTGTTGTTCTTTTTTTACTTAAGAATAAAACCAAGTGTTTGAGTCTCTGCAGATTCTGCTGTCTGCTTTTGAATGCCCACATTGTGGTGAGAGGTAAAAATGATCTTTTGTCTTCTTTTTATGGCTGGATTTTCTAAGCAGGAATTTTTATGTTCTTCTCTTTTGATATGTCTTATTTATCATGCATGCCCAAATACTTGCAGAAACAATAAGGTTCAGTTTGCTGGTGAGCTACAACCAAAAGGTTGTAATTACAACCTAAAGTTTCAAGCTGGTGATCTCAAGGTTTTATCAAACTGAACTCAACATTTATTGAGCAAATTATTGTTTGTAGTGATTTCATGTTTTTATTAGGCTGTATTTACTGAGAAAAGCTTGCAAACTTGGACCGCAACACCATTTTATTTGGTATCTTGTAATGGTCCTGAAGTAATTCAAATAATGAGAAAAAAGAAAGGGAACGATGTACAGTTTAGATGTTTTTCAAAATGAGACTGCATTTTCAGCTGACTTATGTTTGGTTACTAAGTACATGGTATTTGGATCATGGACAACTAGATGCCAAGGGTAAACAATTTAGATCATGCTTAATTATACTTTTTGCCAAATTGGATCACATTTAAGAATTTAAACTGGTTCCTAGGTGCATGGACAAGTAAACAAATTGCCTTCATTCAATTATTCGAGTGTGTAGTGCTTTGTGATGCAGCATGATTCAAAGTCAATAATGTAACTCAAATGACATCTTGCACTGAATTCAATATTTGATGTATGGACTATTGGTATGTAATATTTGGTATGTAATATTTGTCTTACTGGTTCTTCTATCCCTCTGGTTATCTTTTCTTGACATATGTTCTCAATGATGTCATTGTTGTCATGTTACATTATCTCTTAATTTTCACCAGACCTTCAAGCAACTACATATAGCCCACGATCTTGGTTCATCTTTATATATTGTGTTCATTTACTTTGAGCACGAGTTTTGTTGATTGTGCTTCTTGCTTAGTAGCTTCTTCCTGCATTTTGGGCACCGTTTTCCTTGTGAGTTTGAGACACATAAAAATCTTTAATGCAGATGCTCAACAGGCAAGTCTTGAAATCTGATTCTGCCACCATTAAGGTATGTCTTGGAGGTTGCATTCATAAAATCTGCAAAACTGAAATCTTTATTGTTGGAATTGATTTTCATGATATCTCTAGTGATGTTAACAAATTTGTCTTTGCCTCGAAGATAGTATGTTGAGGGCCAAAGTTATCCCTTGGGAAACTTGAATTTGTATAATAGTGATCGACTTCTTTTAAGTTGTATTTGTGTGTAGAAATATTAATTTAATGGATCCTCAAATGATGGAAAAAAAGTTAATAGTCTAATGACTAGGTCATTGTGCATTGCAAACAATAGTTGGGAAAGAATTGTTAATCTCAAGAGCAGTGGCTCTCAATTTCTTTGTTGATGCATCAGAGTGATACTTAGCGCTCTAGATACACATGGCACCATAATGAAGGACCCCAAATCATTGCATAGAAAACTACTCATCAATAATTGATTTTGAAGATTCCCATTTTTGTTTCCGTCCAGAGACACCAAATCATGGTGAACATGACAAGATTCCACAAATATTTTGCATCCTTTTTACAACATGTGAGCATGGATTACATGTTTTAGAGTAAGTTTGGATGGAGGAAAGCCCTCTTTCTATCCATGATGTTTTGTTAAAGGACCAGTGTTATGCTTGAGGTCTATTGCTAATTATATTGCTTTTTATTAAAAATAAGTAAATAAATAAAAGAAACAAAGCAACAACTAAAATCTGAGAAACAGCCTGAGGTTAAATCTGGAATCTCCGAAATTTCAAAAGATTGTACCACATATTTTGTCTAACAGAAAATGTAAGGAAAGATGACTACAAGATTTGATGTTTAGTACCTCACATAGTACACTATTGGAGATATTGTGTTGCTTAGCCTCCTAACATTAAATTCTCATTAGAGTTGATGGTATTATAAATTACAGACTATTAATCACATGCTAGACTCATGCTTTAGTTTTGAAGTGAAATTTGACCTCCCAAATAATCTTGCTTATTAGAAAAAATTTAAACTTGGGTGAAAACTTTGCCAAAAAATCTATTTTCATTATTTGTTGGGTCTTGGTTGAATCCTCCTTTCCTTCATCGTAATTGTAAATTGTTGGCTATGGAACTTTAAATTTATTCTTCAAGTTTCTTCCTTTCATTCATTGTAATTGTAAAGAGTTGGGCTGTGGAACTAGAAATTAGTTCTTTGAGATCTACTTATATTTGGGTAATTGATCCAAAGCTCTATTGTGGTATATGTGCTGTTTTCTTCTCCCTTGATAATTGGATTGATTTATTGTAGGAACTTTCACCCTTCCCTTTGATTTCTGTCCTATAACAAATGGTATTTCTATCCTGGTGCACAACTTTTCTACTTCATGGGGGAGAGACAACCATCAAAATAAGTAACTGTCATGGCATCTACTTGTGATTCATGTGGATACCGCAATTCTGAGGTTGGTATTTATTTGTTATTTTCCTTAATCTCTTCTTATAATGTGATAGTCATTATGTTTGCTGCATAGTTGAAACCGGGTGGCCGAATTCCAGAGAAAGGCAAGAAAATCACAGTTTGCGTGAAGAACATAAAAGACCTTAGTCGTGATGTTATAAAGGTTGGTTGTTTCTCAGTTCTGGCTTTCTGAATATTTTGATTACCTAGAAATTTCAAGCTTATCAGTATGAAATTCCTTTTCAAGCTCAGCAGTATGAAATTCTTTTGGTAATCCCCTTTTATTGGGAGTGTTTCCTCAGCCTCTCGTCAATCTTGTTTTAGCTACAACAGATGCCGAAAGTTCTCTCTCTCTCTCTCTCTCTCTCTCTCTCTCTCTCTCTCTCTTTATTTTTATTTTTATTTTTTTGCCTACTTTAACAAAGACGGCTGAAAGGCTTGTATGGTTGTTGTGGAATGCTGTTTCTTCCATATGTCATGTATATGCATTGTATTGTGAAATCTGCCTGATTTTGTTGCTTTTGGCTGAGTGAAACAGTATAGAAAGCTATTGGATTCTGTTGATGAAGAAAATTGGCATTTAAATATAGTGCGATGTGATTCAAATCTGTCATGCTTTAACTACAAATTCCATATGCATACTAAGAATGCTTTCATGAAGTTAGTTGGGTTGATGTCTGGTATCCTTTTTGGCATGACATCTCGCAAATACTAATTAAATGCTAAGCTATACTATTAAATATAATACTTTGCATGTCTAAACCTTTATAATATTGCAATATGTCTATTTTATTATATTTCTCTTATTAAAATTTGTTTATACTTCCTCGGTATCTGCAATATCCTGGCTTAATTTTCAAATGAAAAACTGATTACATGAAATAATGGTAGAAAAATGATGATTTACCAAATTGGTGATCAGGTTTTTTATAGTGCTATGTTAAAAAGCTAAATAGATGATTTGGTGGACATAGTTGGATGCCTTTAATTGTATCCAGGGCTCTATATTGGGTGCATTTTCTTTCTTGCTTCCTTATTGGGAAGCAATATGCAAGATTTTATTTGTCAACTATACTAAGAAAAGGAAATAAAATTTAGGCTGGTTGAGATGGGAAGATATAAGCCTTTGGTTTATAAACTAGTTTACCAAGGCTGTTGATAGGAATGAATTGTCTGAGGTGCTTGTCTTATTGTATCAGTCAGATACTGCAAGTGTACGTGTCCCAGAGCTTGACTTGGAGTTGGCAAGTGGCACCTTGGGTGGAATTGTTACCACTGTTGAAGGCCTGATTACAAAGATTAGTGAAAGTAAGTTTTTTATGAATTTCTGCCTCTTGAACTTCATTTCATTGAATCTACCATTGGCAGAGGGATTATTTTTGAGTTCGTTTCCTCATGCATCGTAAATGATAAAATCATTAATTTATTGAAAATGTATTCATTCACTCTCCCAATTGCTAAAATAAAATCATTTTCCAATGCTCACACATGAGGAAGTAATGTTTTGCAGAAATTTAATTATTCTGTTAAAACTAGAGTTTGGATTGCATGCTACTTTGTTAATGTAGTGTCCCCCCCCCAAAGGCAGATCTACTAAGTTATTAGTCGTTGACTATGGAGATTCTATCTTCTGGGTTTTTTTGTGCACAAATAAGTGTTCGGGTTAATGTAAGATGGTGGAAAGTCTTTAATATTCAATATTGAGCAGCATCAATTTCCTTCACCTTCGTCTCTCTTTCTTTGGCTTTATCTTGGATTTTGTGTACAGTTTCTCTGTATTGCCTCTCTTCTTTGACAAGTCTTCTCTCATGCTACTTTCCCTTTTCCTTGATGGTTCCTGAACCACCTGTACTGAATGAGTAATGGGATAGCTAGGGGATAGATGGATAAGAAGTAGGTAGTATAAGATGGTGGACCTATTAGATCATTGTACCTAGATTATTTTTTTCCTCTTTATTATTGCATGCACGGACTTGTTTAAGGTTGTGTTTGGAAAGCGTTGTAGATTATCAACATGTATGTTATGAATTTGACAGAAATGAATTTTACTAATTGAAAATGCTATTTAAAACTGTTTGGTTAAAAAATCCATAATTTTTTTTTTTTGGAGAATGTAATGTTTTATATGCTGTAATATAATATTTGGCTAATATGATCTTTCAGTTTGTGCAAATTTAGATGGATTTGAAATTTGGGTGATGAGGGTGAAAAGCAATTATCAGAAACAAGCCTGATGCTGTCTTGTCCACATTGTCAAGTCTATAATTTGTGGAAGAGTATTAGAGAAGGTTAAGAAAGACTGGAAATCCAAATCCAAAATCTCTTCATTTTCGGAATCCTAAATAAATGGAAATTCCAGGACAGGGCTTTCCTTGCAAGGAGTAAAAGCTGGATATGAACTGAGAAAAGAATGTATACGGGTGCTTTGTGAAAAGTAGATAGGGTAAAGTTGATATAGCACTTGGCATATGTTTCTTATTTTCATTGTCTAGAAGGGACAAAAAATAAATAAATGGATTGTTAAAAAAGATATCTGGACCTTCTGGTTGACTGTATAAAACAGATAATATATGCCTTACAATTTTCCTTTGATTATTTTTGAGAATTCTTTCTTTCCTTTGTATATATCATTTTGCAGTTTTCTGGAATTTTTTGAACCCAATTTCCTCCATTAATTCTCCATTCAAATGGACAGGAAGGGCATTGAAATGGGTTTTGGTTTTTATTTTTTGTATTCTTTTTACCTATTTAAAATCTGGTTCACCATATCTTTACAAGATTGATTTACATTTTAATGCCTTGTTTGTTGCTTTATCACTATTTTTCTGTCTTATGTAGGTTTTTAACCTCTAAAGGGACACTAAATATGCACTTTTTTTGGGGCACAAAAGAAAAAACAGTTTACTAGAAATGGAACATATGGAAGAAATTAGAAAGGAGAGTAAGGATCCTAAGGACCCTCTGAGAAGAAGATCTATAAGAAAGCAAAAGCAATGTCCATCTTAGGAGATCTTTCTACGCCCTTTTAATCTTGAAAAGAACATCCTCTAAAAGCACCAACAGAGTACAGAAGTGCTAGAAAGGCTATCGAAGCACAACACATTAGGAGAAAGATTTTGCTCCTTAAAATTTCAGGCATTCTTCACTGAAAAGAGATCATGCAAGACAGGGAGAAATGTAGGCCAGTGTAGCAGGTGTATACACTCGGACGCTTAAGTCAAGACTTGGGTACAACCAAAAAGATAACAATGAAGGAGAGAAACCCTAACGGCTAGATAAACATCCTCCCATGTTCTTGCCTTTCATTAGATTGGTAGGGTTTCTTATACCTAGGAACTATTTCGTTGTTTGTGTGTCTCTGTGATTTTTCAGGCACCATAGCTGCTATGCTGTTGTTTTTATCCACTAACTCTAGAAGATCTCAGCATGAGGATATTGTATTGCTCCGTGTTGAGTCCGTGTGGTGAGTTTTGGGCTTGACTAGATGTTCACTTGACAATTTGAACGAGGGTAAGGGTTACTTGGATGATGTTCTTGCTTGGATCTATCGCAATTGTTTTTGACCAGACTCCTGCTCGGTTGAGCTTACTCAAGACCCACAGGGCTGGCTGTCCTTAGACAGCAATTTTTTATCCCCCATCTTGGTTGAGGTTCAATCTTGAGTAAGTCTCCACTCACTTTTCTTTGTATGCCTTCGACAGGTTGTGACTGTTCAGGTCTCTTGACAGGCTACCCCATCATCCAAGTCTTGGTGCTATGCCTGCTTGGTTTGGAGAGTTTGTAGCTCTTCATCCTCCCTCTTTCTTTGTCCTCTTCTTCCTTTCTCTGCTCACTTGTCTTTCTACCACTTAAACAAGTTTGTCTAGGTTTTCATCTTGGAACTTTTTTGTGCATTTGCCTGTCAAAAATTTCTGCAATTAAAGAAACTTAGCCTCTTTCACTACAAACTCAGAGTTACTCTGCACAATATCTTTATTACCAGTTCTACATCCCCTTTTCATCTTTATCTACCATCCTTCCAATTGTAGGCAACCCTAAATTATTCGTCTTGTGGCAGGGGGTGCATTAAGTTTAATTGAAATGTTGTTTTGGGAAGACTAAACCTGGTTAGATATGGTTGCTATGACTGGTTTTTATGTTTGGAGATGTAAACAGAAACTCCAAAAATTGGCATGATGACCATATATGCATCTAGTTGTTTTGTTTCGTTTTAGGTTGTCTTCATTGAGATCTTTGTTCATGACTCTGTTTCTCATTGTCATTCTGAGAGGATTCTTTTATACCATCTACATTTTCCTTTTGGCTAAAAAATTTTTATTACTAGAAAAAAAGAAAATTAAAGGCAAAAAGATCCAATTGGGCTGTTTCTTTCTGAGCTTGATTGTTAGTCACAATGGAAAGCGTGGTATATCTTATATGCCATAAAAAGATACACAATGCCTAAGAGGATACACAATAAGGTTATCAACAGTAAGTATCACACAATGGATGAGATACCAATGCTGGAATAGGAGGTTCTCATTGTACTCCTTGGAAATTCATCTATCAACTATATCCAACTTTTCTTCCTCCTGTGTCTTTTGAAGTGGGTGATGGTTCTTGTGTTCTTTTTTCAGGAAGATTTTTGGATTGGGAGTTCTCCTATGCCCATTACTTATCCTCAACTAGGCTGTCCAGACTTCATTCAGCTCCAGTTAAAGAATTTTGTTCGTGGGTGGGACAGTTGATCTCTTAGGATTTTAATTTTTTGAGAAACTTTAATGAAGCGGTAGAATTCTGATGAAAACAATATGCATCGGAAGTCTGGAAAGAACTACGAGACAAGAGCAAATACTGTATAAAGCAACTCCTTTTAGGCAAGTTCTAAATTGGACTTTTTCCAGATAATGATATTGGCTCAAGTCATTCTTTGCGCTTCTCTTGCAGTACTTTCCAACTTCCAGGCATATACTTTGCATCAAGTTCTTTTCCTTAATTTCTCTTCCAGAGGCGCATGAACCTTCCAACAACATCCCTCATACTAGAGTTTGGAATCTTTGATGTTTCGGGGA
Organism: Dillenia suffruticosa; assembly: GCA_033439265.1. Lineage (NCBI taxonomy): Eukaryota > Viridiplantae > Streptophyta > Magnoliopsida > Dilleniales > Dilleniaceae > Dillenia > Dillenia suffruticosa. The sequence continues at coordinate 814,784 of JAVTVX010000031.1, forward strand.
ACATTTTTTTCAAATCTCTTTATCAACTTGTTATTAGCACTTTCCAAAATGCTGCTTCTTCTTTGACTATTTTTATTTGGAAGGCAAAAGTTCCTGTTGAAGTTAATGACTTTACTTGGTCCATGGTGCTTATCAAGATTAAAACCAATCAATTGCTACAAAAGAGGAGACCTTCTAAGGATATCTCCCAGGATGTTTGCATATGAGCTATAATAATTATTCTAAAACTAGAGATCTCATCTTTTTACATTGTCCTATTACTGAGAGGTGTGGAATTTGTTACTCGGTATGCATGATAATAACCAAGAGATCTCATCTTTTTTGCATTGTCCTATTACGTGGGAGACATGGAATTTGTTACTGGGTATGCATGATAATAACTGGGTTTGCTCTAAGACTCTCCTCATTTAATGCAAATTCTTTTCCTACTAAAAAGGAGGAATATATATATATATATATATATATATATATACACACACACACACAATGCTTACAGTATTTTTCATGGCACTGGACTATTGGTATACCATTTCTTTTTATAGGATGCAACAAAATGTCTTTCTTTTTATGCAAAATGTTTGATTACAAGCCCTAGCTAGTGAAAAAAATGCACTGGAAGAACAAAGTGAAGTTGCATGCAAGATTTGCTATTTGAATAGAGTGCTTCATTCTCTCTCTCTCTCTCTCTCTCTCAGTTTCTGATCAAACTTGTATATTTGCTTGCAGATCTCGAGAGAGTACATGGATTTACCTTTGGGGATAGTATTGATGAGTTCAAAAAGAGCAAGTGGCAGAATTTCAGGACAAGGCTTGAAAAGGTACCTCAGGACTATCTCGGAATGCTTTGAGCTGGATTTTTGTGTTCTCCTGTTAAAATAAAAAATTATAATAATAAATAAATAAATTGTCTTTATAACATATACTGTAACTCAGTGCCTGGGGTTCATCATGCCATTTCATGCCCTTTAGAAGGAAAAATGTTAATAAGTATCTCTTATCCATTTCTGTCTGTCTTTGTGTCTGTTTCTCTCCCCTCCCCCTCCCCCTCCCCCTCCCCCGGGTCCCTTCCTCCCTCCCTCCCTTAAAATTCTCTCTCTTGAGGATGCAATTGCAGTTCCAGTATCTTTTATAATCATTGAAGTCCAAATGATGTATTTGGGATTGCAGGTCTTGTCCTTAATTGTAGATGTCTGTACTTTCTTCTCAGCTCTCCTCTCTAAGCATGTGACTCTCTCTGTGTCTCTCTGTGTCTCTATCTATGGATATTCATAATAATGACTTAGACCGTATACTACTTTGTTTTTAGGCATGTTTCTCTCTCTCTCTCTCCCCCCCCCCCCCGGGTCTCTGTGTGGATATTCATTGTAATGAGTTAGATTCTATATTGCTTTTCTCTGCTCTTCTATCATTTTTTCTTGTCACCTGCTTTATTCTTTGCCAAGCTGCAGTTTAGTTGGGGATTAGCAGTCCTGCCGGTTCTCTAAGCTTGACCATTAATTTCATGAGGATCAAGCAAACTGCGTTTTTGTAGTCCAACTCTCTCTTTGATTGGCCATATGATTTTGTGAGTTTTCCCATTGTGGGTGTGTCACAGATTTAGAATGCTTTTTGATCTTGCCATAATTTTCAATTCTTTGTTTGAAGGGCAAGTCATTAAGAATCAAGTTTTCATTGATGTGTCATTGTAACATGTCTAAGATTATAAACATGAGATAATTGATTGCTTTCTATGTGCATTGGAATTTATTTTATATGTTAATGTGCTTTTATTTGGAATGCAATGCTCTAGTCAAAATTTCCGGGAATTGTGCTAAGAAGTTTTTACTGAGCTCCTTGTTTGGTATTTTCTTTTTGGTTTACTCTAGGGTGATATTGCATTCAAATAATTGCTGTTGTGTATAGTTTGTAGTGTTATTTAAACTGTAATAGTTTATGCTTTCTTTTCTAAGTGGATGGTTGGAGATATTGTGGATACATACATGCATTGTGTGGGTTTATATAGTTGTAGTTCTCTAGTGTGCACTATCTACATCATTTGTGGTTTTCTTATTACAAAGGATCTCCAAGCTACTTTGGGTAGTATTATATTTTTCTTGTTACAACAAATCAAAATCCTGTGTAGCTAGTATGTCCGGCTTTGCACTGCATCCTGTATGTGCTTCATGCCAATGATGAATAGTTTTCTTACTGAATATGCTCTTTCATAATGACCAACCTCACAAAATTCTTGTTTGGTAGCTTCTAAAGCTGGAAGAGACTTGGACTTTGATTATTGACGATGTACTTGCAAATTCTTTTGTTGCACCAGTCACTGATGAAATCGAAGATGACCACCAGCTATCCTGTAAGTTTTCACCATCTGACAACTATGTGTGTTATGTGAGATGTATGCACATTTAGTTTACTTGATATGTGCAGAAGAGTATTGGCTCTGGTGGTGTTGTACACCTCACACTTTGTCAACATTTGGTTTTGGTTGCATGAGAAAACCCAGTATGCAAATAATCTTACTGTGGCTTCTTTTGGCTCCATCTTCCCTTATGAATGCATAGCACTGTGCTTGGAATGGAGTGTTGAATTTGAGCTGTCAGAAATATGCAAGGATTTTATCAAAGTAATTTTAAATAACCAATTTACAGATACTAGCATTGTCCCAACTGGCTGCTGCTTGCTGTCTCAATTATAAGCCGTTTTTTTTGTAGAGTAGTAATTCTTTTATTAGAAAATGACTACAATCTTGTGGTGAAATGTGTGCCTCACGGGACATCAAGGTTCCTATTTCTACCTTTCCTTTTCAAACGAACATATATCAGTCATCCTCAGAAACCATCTCACAGCTTGTGTGTGATGCACTTTTTGTCCCCAGAAGCTGTCAGCAATGTGTAGGATGCACTTTTTCAAACACATATCAATCTTGTGATTCACAAAATCGACTTTTGACATGGTGCACTTTTTTCTGTTAACTGCATGCCCTTCAGCCATGTCACTGGAGAGCAAATTTATTATTATGATTCTGTTGAGATCTCTGAGGCATGAATGTGAGACTGACTTGGCATTGAGACAATTTTAAAGATATGTGAATTTTCAGAATAGTGTTATGTAATAAAAATCTACTTATATTTTTAAATAAATTAAAAACATGATGTTGCATACATTTAACTTATTAAACTTCCAGAAATCTGCTTTATCATTTTTGCACATGATAGCTTTACTTGAGTTTTATGTATTCTTCTATCAAGCTTATGTTGTCATAAATATACTGATGAATCATTGTGTCCATTAAGTGATTTGAGCAAGGGGCATGTGTCAGTACAACAGAATCTGAGAATTACCCAAGACTTGATCTGTTTCACATCCACAAAAAGCTTGTTGATCAATCTTGTTTCAGATTGCAAGATTCACTCTTACCATCCTGACCACTAATGTTTGTTAAGTTCAAAAGCCCATCTCTGTACTAGTTTTTTATGACCTTATTTTGATGGATAAAAATTTTTCTTAAATACATCAAAGAGTGACCTACCTTTTAAAGTTTTACTTGTTTGCATAATTTTTGTTTCTCCTTTGTTCTTGTTCCATGTGTGGTTATTTAGAAGGTCTCTCATATGCATTCTCTTACAGTTGAGGAATATGAGCGGTCCTGGGAGCAGAATGAGGAATTGGGTTTGAATGATATGGACACCTCCTCGGCTGATGTTGCATGCAATTCCCCGAGTACTACTGCAAACCAAGAACTTGATGGGAAATGAACATCTTTTTGCCTGTTAATTATGGTTTCTTTTCCATCTTTTGATGTGGTGGAAAAAGGAGTTTTGTGCAAACATTTTGCATTAGAACTAGAAACGTCGGGCTGTTCTTTGAGTCCTGTAAGAGAAAAAGCTTCTCTGTTAGCTGTCTGTGACATTAACTTAATGATTATCATAGTTGCAATCACAATTGTTCCCAGTTGCTTAATTCAAATTTAGCTCTTTTTCCAAGTCCAAAAGAATTCTTCATTCTTTTTTTTTTTTTTGGTACTGAGAATTCTTCATTCTTGGTTGTGTGCGTACCATAAATCAAACCTTGGCCCGAGGTCAAGTTCCCACATGGGATCCTAACCACTTGGCCAAACGTTCTACGGTGGTCCAAAAGAATTCTTAATTGATTGATTGAGATAGGGTTAATGTACGAATGGAGAGACTGTTGGAGAGTTAATCCTTTTATAGATCTCATGATAAAATGAAATAAGCGAAAGAATCCGGCAGATTTCGTTTGGATCAATATTGTGGGCCAAGTGGTATTTGGGCCTTGTAATTTTAGGCTTCTTGTTATATGTTAGGTTTTATGTTATTATTATTATTTTTTGGTTATAGGTTTTATGTTATTATGTGATATATATATATATATATATATATGTATGTATGTATATGTAAATTCACTGGGCTTATATTGTTTTGGCTTTGGACTAAATATGTTGTGGACCTAAAGTAATGATGGTTTAATCTGGTCTCTTTCTATTTTTTTTTTTTTTAATCAGAATTTGGTTAGATATTGTGTGATTGTTGCATATTTATATGTAAACAATATTTATATGTAATCGAAAGACAGTATCACAATTTATTATAATAATGACAATTGTTGGGAAAGCAACCCTTAAATAGGATTTCAACATATGCTTAGATCTAATTATTCAGAATATAACTCCATATATCGGTTGTGAAAAAAAAATAATGACAATTGCTAATATGAGATTAATTAATTTAACTAAGACACAAAAATCAAACCAATATAATATAAGCATAATCTGATATTCATCGTGTATATATAAAATGATAGTGAAATGTAAATAAACAAAAAATACATAAGACAAAATTAAAAAAAAAGGTTAAATTAACAATAAGCTCCCACTTGATTTTATATATATATATATATATATCATAAATTCTATAATAACATTTTGTGTGTCTAGTAATAGAATACCGAATTCTCTTAATTTAGATTTTAAATTCGATTATTCAGAACGTAAAAACAAATGTTGAGAGTCATCTCCTAAATTGGATTTTACGGTACTCAAAACTTGGATATCGTTTGGCCAATAAAAAAATAAATATCATAAATTCTAATTGAAGATGTATATGACTTGCATTATATTTTAAAAATAAGCACAAAATCGTATTGTTTGATGGTTTTGGTCTTTGTTTTTCGGGTATTGTCAAGTTTCGGTTTAAGAGCAGTGTTACTAAAATCAGATTGATTCAACTGGCCATTTAGACATTTCATGAGTCGGTTCCATTGTAATATTGTTTCTGCATTGAATCTTAAAAACCCGTGGATCAATTGCGGGTAAACCACGACCCGAGTGACCCCGCAGGTTAAAACAAAACCTGCTGATGATCTGGATGGCTCATTCACGACGACCTCTTCGAATCCATAAACAATGGATGAGTTTGACAAAAATGGTAAGTAAAACAGGCCACCAATTTAACAAAAATTCGGATCTAACACAGATATGAAATGAGAGAGAGTTAGATCCTAGGCCAAAGGGCGACGAAGATGAAACTAAGGAAAAGGGTCTCACCAAACTCGAATGATGAAGACACCGCGGCGGCGACAAGGTTCACCAATGGTGGGATATGGTCACGGAAACAGAGCTATTGCCACGACTGCCTCGAGGATTTGCTGCGGCGGCTACAGCAGGGCCTAAAACGATGGCGATTGAGAACACGAGGGTGTGAGAGGTAGAATGAGATGTTTGGAATAAATATGGATGTCGATCCATTGATTGGGTAGGTTTTTAGGGGGGGGGTCGGTTGAGATCAAGAAAGATTAATAGCTAAGATTGCAATGATCTTTGAAAAAGGATGGCTACGGTTACTAGAGTTTTTAAAATGGTTTCCAACCGGTGACCCAGATTACAAGGTTTATGGGGACTTTAAAAATAAATCATGACTTCAAACCAAAGTAAGCGTAAGTGATATTGGCAGTGATGCAGAATCACACAAATTTTTTCAAAAATTGAAACACAATATCTAAAAAATTAAAATAAAATAAACCATAATTTTAATAACATTGATTTAAACCAACGTAGTTTTCATTTAGTACTAGGCTCCACCAAATCATGTTCGGTTGTCGGGACGCGGACTCGGTGCCCAACGGAGCACGGCAACCACCTTTGGGCCGATGTTTCGATTTACGTGCGGTCAGCCCATATGAGCCCGTGGCTCCAGCGGTCTCAATTGGTTGTTTCTCTTTCAGATTCCGAGAAGTGAAGCTGAACTGAACTTCCGAAAGGGGGCCAACTCCGTTTATCAGTCTCGATCAGAGAAGGTCCTCTCCTCCCTCCCACACTCCTCAATCCTTTTACTTCTGATTTGCTTTATTTTTCATGTTTAACCCTCTAGCTAAACCCCTGTGTCTGCGAGGATTCCCTCCATTTGCGCTTTGTTTTCTGATTCCACTTAATGGATTAACGAGCTGCATTTCCCCCAAATTATGGTTATTCAATTGCCTCGGAATTCATTTTTTTGTTCAATTTTTTGGATAATCGATTTTGTCTATAATTTGGAAATTTTTTTATGGGCGGAAAGGTGCTTCGAACCAGTTGTTGTAGGTTTATATTAGGGTTTTCTTGTGAGTGGTAGGGTCTCTCTTCTTTGGCTATTACGTGTTTTACACTCTAACCGTGAGTTTCATCACTCTATAGTTTCTAAAATTGTATCACCTAACCTTGGTTTGAAAATTTTCTTTTTGGTTTTCTCAACCTTTTGTGAATATGGGCATATTCAACCATAGCTAATGGTTTTGTATTTCTTGCTAAAGCTTTCTTACTTGTACTTTGAGAAGAGTGCTGATCGTTTCAGCCCTTTTTGATGGTTAGATCACATAAAATTTTTCATAGCATAAATAACTATAAAAAGGAAAATAGGAAACAATTCATCCACATTCTCTTCCGAAATTGTCCTATGTCCTACTTCTGTTGAATTGCCATGTCCGTCATCTGGACTTCTGTTTCTAGTTTCTACCTGGGCACCTCTTATTGATATTTAATCTACTAAAGTTAATTGAAGCTTCCTATCTGCGAAATAAAATCCAAGTTTGGATGAGTGTTTATTTATAGAGCAACTAGGGTGAAAAAGCCTCTTCCAACCAATTTGGAATTTGCCTCATAGGCGAAAGGTGTAGAAAAGTAAAAGAGGCCTATATCACACACTTGACAGGCATGCGGTGCTTGAAGGAGGTGGCCTGAGGATTTTTCCGTGAGGTAATCAGAACGAATGTCAATATGCAATGAAAACAACATGGCTTCAGCTTATCAATCAAAGGGGAGGATGCAGTTGGGTTTAGGGCTGTCCATGCATCTCAAGATATTTTCTGTTTCTGGTGGTAAAAGTTCCATCATAAAGTCACATTGTCATCCCTATCAACAGTAACCTTGATCTAGGTAACACCGGTGGATGCCTAATATTAGAAGTCTTTTCCCTTCAAAGGCTATATATCGTCTCCTTGCCCCTAATGTCAAGAAGTCTTGCAACCTTTTGCCCCAGACGGTTAGATTAATGAGCAAAGCCCTTCCGTCTTATCTCATTGTGGAATCTCTCACATTTGAGAATTCTTTCATTGTTGGACCAAATATCTAATCTATTGTTGTCCATTCTCGATATTGAGTAGAGGTCCATATTTTATAGTCTTTATCTTCCAAATTATAGTAAAGCTGGAGTTAATGCTATGGCTTTCGGAATGATGGTATTTCAATAACATAGTCAGTACAATACATTACCAAAATTCTTGCTTATATTCAGCAATTTTTGTAATCTTCTTGAAATGATTAAGAAATATGGGAGATTATTGCTTCTTAATGTTTTGTGCTTCTTTTGTTATTTTTTCTCCCTTGTTCCACATTTATACTTCCTCTTCATTCCAATAGGTGTTTAATTATTGTGAAGTGTCTATTTTTCATAGCTAGGCTCTTATTCTTTTACATATATAGACTATTTCGTTAAATAGGATTCCCTTTTAATTTTTAGAATAGAGGCAATACTGAAACACTGTTGCTTTGGAACTAAGCATGGCAGATGATAGGGACAACTACTTAATGGTGATACCTGATCAAGGATTGCCTGATTCGCTTCTTAGCCAAACTAAAGGAAAACCTTTATGGTACAGTCTGGACTAGCGAGCTGTCAAAGATAAAACTGTAAAAAAAAAATAAAAAAAAAAAAAGAATAAACTTTGTACAAAAATTAGGATGTCATTGTGCTACAACTAGAGCTTTCTATAGTTTCCACATATATGTGATCAAGGTGGAATGCGGCGGTTTGATAAAGGGCAGCAGGAGGTGATGAATAATCCTCCAAGGATGATGTGGAATCTTCTGTTTTGCACCCCAGTGAGAGTTTAAATTATAATTTAGATGCTGGCGGTCTCCTAGGGCTAGCGTGCGGGGTAGATGCTTATGAAAATTATAATTCAAAACTATGTGACTTACTGGGATGGTTTCGCCTAGAGATTTTTGCCAAAAACTCCTTTTAGAATAGAAAATTAGGATACTTCTTTAAATAAAAAAGAAACAACCAAGCAATTGCACCCTGCGGTTTTAGGAATCACTCACTAAGATAGTACTCACACTCATGCCTTTGTATAATGATACTAAGTTGCCAAGGTAATGCGCCTGCATTGGCTTGAGATTGTCGGTGGGGTTGAAAGTGTATGTCTAGGCAGGAAGTACCAAGTAGGGTTCAGGGCGGCCCTTAAACCAAGTGCAACACGCTGGCAGGACTACACTGCTATTGTGGTGGCCAAGGTTGGAGAGAGTGGAAAAATGATCCCAAGGGGTTTAGATTTAAGCCAACATTATGGCAATGGATTGGTTGATATTCCAGCTGAGCCTCTTGTGGTTGAGGTTCCTAAGCAGGCTTCGTCAAGTGAGCGGAAGATCTCCTTTGGCTTGTACGAAATCAGGCAGGGAAATTGGAAGCACGGCTTGCAGATCCATTATGCTTTTGCAGGAGAGATTGGGAGCATGGGAGCAACATGAGTTCGGCTTCGGCATCGGCATCGGCATCGCTTGTTTCCCTCTCTCTCTCTCTCTCTCTCTCTCTCTCTCTCTCTCTCTCTCTCTCTCTCTCTCTCTCTCTCTACATGGATAAATAAATGAATAGATAAATAAGTTGTGAAACAATGATTTGATAATATTAGATTGAGAGAGTGGGTATTGCAATCTCTCTAGCATGTACGCGTGATACCAAAATTCAACCCTTTATTTCTACTTGTGCATAATATCTAGAGGCTTTACATTAACAACTCAAGATGGTTGTATATATTTTTAGGGTTGTCACTTATGCATCACAGATTGTAACAACGTGAAAAGTTATTGCATTATGTACGACATTTGGTGACAAGAAGTTTTATCACATAACCATTTCATTTTTTTTTAACTAATAAGTAATTGCAATACAAAATAATAGTTTAATAAGCAAATTTAAATGCTCTTATAGAGCGGAAGAATAATAGAATGTCATTACCAAATTTTTTTCGGTTGAGTGATCGGTTACTTTATCCCCTTAATCAAAAGTTTTAAATTCGAGTTTTGAAAATGACGAAAAAGGATATGGGAGAATTAATCCCTAAAATGGGTTTCATAGTGTTCGAATCGGATTATTCGGACAAAATCGAATACCGGTGATAAAAAATAATAATAATAATAATAGAATGTCATTAACATTTTAGTCTTAAGCCAAATTTAGGAGATGAAATCCAAACCGCTCATTCACAAATTTTAATGTCATGATCCACTTGTTATCCACTCCCCCATGTGCATGTAGTCCAAAACAACAATAGATGAGAGTAAAACAATAAGATCCCTATTACCCTAACCATACTTTTAAGAGGGAGCATTTCTTATTGTTTAGTCATCATGTGTACAGAGGTTAAAGAATGGCTTATCATTCATCAACCAAACAAACCAGCATTTGATGTTCTCAAAGCTAAAGGAAGCAAAAGTGAAACATAAATCCCATCTGAAATCACACATCATTCCCCAGAGTCTTATTCCCAGTTAACAATTTTCTTCTGTATTTACTAAAATTACGCCACTTAATCGAGAAAAAACAAAATTACACAAGTTTGCGATAATCGAATTGAAGAAGTAGATGAGAAAAATTAATGGGTTTTTATTTTAGTAAAAATACTTATACATATTTTCCGTACAGATGTTAATTTTATTATTATTATTATTATTATTAGTATTATTATTATTATTATTATTATTATTTAATTCATGTTCTCCGGTAGCAAGATTTGAATCAAAATCCTCTGAAAAAAAATATCAAAATAACTATGAATTTTGGTTTGCGGAGAAAATTGAAAATTTCAGAATATTCGAGTTATAAGTCAGATATGTACGGATGAAAACCATTGTAAAGTGGCACCAATATTCTCTACAAGTTAGTGTCACAATTACAGACGCAACATCAATCAATATAACCAAATAATTCCCTTTATTTATTTATTTATTTCCGATAAAAATTTAAAAGAAAAAAAAAGGAAAAAAAATGAGGACCGGAAATAAGTACAAGCAAGGCATTTTTTCACTTTAGTTCTCAAAAAATTTCCAAATTTTTTCTAATGGGTGTTCACCTTTGTTCACCTTCTTCTCGTTTATTATATCACAATATGCTGATTGCAAATTTAGTTTTATCCGATCCGATCAACTTGGTGTGTGATATAAATATATTATGAGAACTTTTTGAAAATCTATTATATTGTTTCGAGTTAATATTTTATCATTACACGCATATATACAGTGCGAATTAGTATCGGACGAAATGGAAAAACATATCCAGAATTTTTTACGATCGCACGATATCATTACATTTGAAGAGTTATATAAAACCACGATTAGAGCTATACTATTGTATAGTATTGAGTGTTAGGCTATTAAACAATAACAAGAACAAAGATGGCTGTAGCAAAAATGAGGATAATTAAGTGAATGTGTGGAAAAACTAGAAAAAATAGAATTAGAAATGAAGAGATTCGTAACAAGTTAGGAGTTAGTTCAATTGTAGATAAGATGTGAGAGTGTCGTTTGAGATGGTTCGAGTATGTGCAAAGAAGACCCAAAAATGCACTGGTTTAGAGAATCGAGAACCTAAATATAGGATATCTAGAAAAACGTAGAGGTAAACCGTTAAAAAGTTGATGCAAATTATCCATAAAGATATAGAAGTTAAGAATTTAGAAGAGAAAATGATTTTGGATAGAAATGAATGACGTAAAAAAATTCACACAAATTAAACCAATCTATTTTAGATATTTATCTATTGATTTATTTGTTTTATTTTTATTTTTATTTTTATTTTTATCTTCTTTTTATTTTTATTTTTACATATATATATTTTTTATTATTTCATTTTTCTGTTCTCTATCTTTTTTAAATTTGTCTCTCAAATGGTTAATTCTAAATATTAAGATTAAAATTTAGTTTGTTGCTGTTGTTATTATTAGGATTTGTTGATATTATTTGTTTCCCAATTTGAGATTTTCTACCTGAACTTATGTATAAATGTCATCTATGGTTATCTTGTTTATTTTTTATTTTTTTTTTGGGGGGGGGTAGTGAATTGATACCTTAAGTGTATGAAGGTGAAGGAATCCTTGAATAATCAAAGTTATGCCAACCCATCTTTTTATAAAGCAAAAGAAAGTAAAAGGCGAGGACTGTGCAATCTTTCAATCATCAAGCTCCATTTGCTTGATTCCTCTGGAGAAACTTGTCTGTATTGATAACCATTACATCTTGCCTTGGCCCTTCTATAAAAGCTATAGGAGTCTCAGTTTATATGCTCATATTTTGCAATTCAAATTCAATTAAACCCTATCTACACGAAATTATTCTTGTATTTTCAAAGGCATCTCCCAAACAATGAGCACTAATCCTCACTTTGCAGCTGAAGAAGGTGCCACAAGAAAGGTATTCTTCTTCTTCTTCTTCTTCTTCATTTATGGAATTTTATCTTTTCCTTTTTCAGGAAGGAAAGGATTTGAAAATATACCCCAGAGGAATGAATATTGTGTGGGGGAATGACGATCGATATTGGCGCATAGAGGAACCAAAGATAGGGTGAGTTTATCATTTTCTAAAACATATCTGCATATATAATTATTTTCATTTTTCTTTTTAAATTTCTCAAAGTTTTGTTCCTTCTTCCAATTGAAATGGAAAAAAGAAGGGAAAAAAAAAAGATTTATTCTGTACCATGAAACCACTTCATATTCATCCTGCAAATTTGCATGAGAAAAGTACAAGTTCAACAACATAAACTTGATGAAATTCCCTTGCAATTACTTTTGTTTCTCCAGAAAGGCGGTGTTGCTACAGGTGAACTGGCTTGAGATTACAGGTAAAGTCCCACTGGTACGAGGAAAGAAATACAAAGTTGGGTTCAAGATATCGATGAAACCAGACGCGTTTGGCTGGGGAGACTTTCATTTAGTTGTATTAGCCAAGGTTGGAACGAACGGAGACTTGGTATCTAAGAAAGAAGCATTGAACTACGGCAAAGATAATTCATTTGATTTTCCATCGGATGGTGTTGAAGTCAATGTTCCAGCCAATGGGGACAGGGACACTGACCTCCACTTTGGAATGTATGAAGTGTGGAGTGGAAAATGGAAGGGTGGCCTGCAAATTCACCATGCTTTTGTTAGGGAGACTTCTTAAGCAGCAAATGCTAATTAATGGCACAACTTATTGGCATCAAATTTTTTTAACACAACCATGATGTGCTTAAAAATTGTGTACAATAGTTGTGCCATATAGCTAGCATTGGCATGAGGGAATTCAACTATGATCTTGTCCGAAAATGGAGACTATTCAATAACACATGATACATGATTATGTAATGAACCAATGGATAACATTTGGATCTTACGGATCTGAATTATGCAACCTATACTCTCTCTCTCTCTCTCTCTCTCTCTTTCTCTCTCTCAACATGACACATTTCTATCCTCTCTCTCTCTCTACATAGAAACCCTAGCCGTCTAGGGTATAGTTTTGATGTATGTTGCTGGGGAGTCATCACATGCAACAAATATAGTTTGTAATATGTCATAAACATTTATCCCGTATTGAAAAGTTAAATAAAATTTGATGGGTTTATAACTCATCAAATTTGAAACCATTTGAATTTGGTTGAAACGGTGTGCTGAATGAAAAATAAGATTTTCATTAAATGATCCTTTAAAAATAAATAAATAAATAATTATTTAAGGGTTTACCTATTCAGTTATTTTTATTCAAAAGACATAATTTTAAAAATTAAATAAATCGATATTTTTGATTAAAATGTCAATTTTTAATATTTAAGTGATATCTATTGTATTGAGTAAATAGTTGATTTTTTAAATCAAAATGATATATTCATTATGTCCACCGTAGCATCATAAGATTTTCATACCGAATTATAATGTAAATTTGTAACTAAAATATATATAAAAAAAATCACATATTCATTAACTTGACCGAATTAAAGCATAATTTAGAAATATAATTTCTGAAAATAAAAAACAATGCATGAACAATGGAAAACAAATTCATAAACAAAATAAAGAGTTAGAATATAACCATCTTATTTTGAAAAATCGAAGGGTTTTTTTATTTTATTTTTTTATGCTATTTGATTAATATCCCCGATCATAAGGTAAGGTCTCTAGTTCGTTAAAACGAAAAATACGAACAATCAAAAATTAATTTATCAAAAGATCAAAAAATACAAACCATTAAAAGGCCTCTACAAAATTTTGAATTAGTTGAGAAAATTACTAAAATAATCCCTCGGGAGAAATTTCCTAATCTTCGAGACAAAGGATGCAGGAGCAAGGAGACTAGCTTGCTTCCCAAGCAATTGGCTTTGAAACGCTAATGAAGTTGAGAAAGAGAGGGTAGTTGGTCCGCCACGTTCGCGTGGCCATTGAGGAGAAGCCCACTGATGCGCCATGGTGGCATGCTAGGGACAATCCCAACACGCCACGTGGCACTACCACTAAGCATTTTTTATTTTCCATTTTTTAAAATTAAAAAATTCAAAATTTCTTTAAATTTAAAAAATTTCCTTTTCAAATTTATTTGCCAAACTTTTACTTTTTTGAAACCCTTTTCAAATTAGAACATTTCCCTCTTGTCAACGGACTTCAAATCACTTCCCAACATTGTCTAAAACTTGGATCTTATAATCGCAGTTTGAGGTTATGCTATTAATATTGTAATTTAATAACTACAAAATCGAAAATTTAATTTTTATTTTATTGTCGGTCACTTTATTTTATGTAATTTTTTAAATTCACAGCGAAATGAAAATAAGAAAATATTATCTATGATTGACAACTAACATAGAGTGTATTACACCACTTATTTAGCAATGAATGTGTCTGAATGAATAAGTAAAGTTTTAGTTAAGAGTCACTGTCTATTCAAACCCCTTCATCTAAAGATCTTCATTCTTTCTAGGGTTATAGATTTCAATCAAATTTTTTGTATTTGAATCATATGTTCTGATCTAATCAATAAACTTAATTAGAAACTAATTTTTAATTAAATTAATTCATACCCGTCAAAGAATTTCAACAAAAGTGTTATCCCTATTTTACTCATGGCAAGGAATTTCATATCTATAATCACCCATCTCCGTACGTTACCCATGAAGACCACCATATATATATATATATATATATATTGGTTTTTACTATCAATATCTAGGTTTTGTTAAATTAATCTGATTCGAGTATTGTGAAACCCATTTAGATGTTAACTCTCCCAAATCCTCTTTCGTTATTCTCAAAACTCGAACTCGAGATCTCTAATTAAAGGAAATAGAATATCTAACCACTCAATTTAAAAAAGTTTGATCCATTAGATATGAAGCATTCACACTTGATTAGTACGAATGCGTACACGTTAATAAATCCGAATCCACTATGCTTAATATAATTGTGTGACTTCAACTCTAGGAATTATATGAATCCACCAAAAATAATAACATATGTTGACTTCACATTAACCATACAATCATTATCCAATGGTAAAGTTTAGCCTACTCATCAATTGAGGGTTCCCTTAATAGTAGCGTGAGACTCGTGCTTTCTTTGTGATTGCCCAAAATGGTGCTAGATCCATATTATCCGCCAAGAAGCACAACAATTCCTTTGAATTTTGGTTTTGCTTTATTTACTCTAAATGGTGGAAACCTCAACCATCGCATACTCTACAAATCATGTCCAGCACACAAACAGATCGGACAAACCTTATTTGTGGGCTTAAAAGTTCTCGAGTGCTATCTTGAATTTTGTCTAAAAAAGAGGTACTTCTATTATCAAGTGATATCTGCAATCGAAATTATTACTTCAATGGCAAAAATGCCTTGTCCTCCCCCCACCCTCCCTCCCTCCCTCAGTGACTAAATGTAGTCTCGGTACCCACTAAGTGTTGGAAAAATAAGACTTCAAAAACCTAAAGAGAATTTAATAAATCTAGAAAAATATAAAGACAATTAGTACTCCAACTAATCAATTACAAATTATCATTTAATCACCGAAGCTTTTTGATGGATACTATCCATATTATGAATTTGTGATAATATGAACATTTTCTTAGGAAAACTGAAAAGTTTCTTGTTATGAACATCTTAAACATGTCATACGAGGGTCTACCTTCTTCCTACTTTTTGTTTTATTATTATTATTTAACTCCCTTTAGGTGGCCCATCCCATCTAATTTCCATCCCGTTTTGACCCACACGAACATGCAGGACGAGCCGAAAATCACGTCTACCTTTATGGAATTAAAATATTTAGCCCCATCCTGTCGTATATCCAAGGAGAGGACGAACCAGTTTGCGAGACTCTCCCCATTTTGATGGCTCTAAATACCTTTATGAATATATTATTTTTTCGAACTCTGGTGTAAATAAAACATTATGCACTATAATAAAATCAATTAAGACACTATTGGAGCATTAAGGATACCATTCATCTCAATTCTAATATTTATAGTTTTAATCTTTCCAAAATAATTCTAACAACTTAATTCTTTGAATTACAAGTACATCCAATTTGAAAATCAATCCAAACAGTATCAAGCAACCTCTATTAAATCTGTGGTGCAATTTTCATCTCTTTTTACATTTTTCATTAAAAAAATTACACCGAAAATTTATATTTTTATTCACAATATTAATCTTTTTTTAGTTTTTGCATTGAGCACGTTCACTTTAATTCCATCTCCATGCAAAAAATGAGAGAAAGAGATTTAGTATTATTGATGGAGATTCCCCTAAATTCTATTTCCATTAAGGGAGAGAGATTCACTTTAATTATGTTGTCATATAAAAAAAGAAGAGAGTTGAAATGATGAAAAAATGAAAAAAAAAAAAAGGAAAGAAAGCTATTTTTTTTGGGGGGGCAGAGGCTAAATTAACTAATGCAAATACCCAACCAAAGAAGGGCAAAACCAAATGCAAGTCTACAAAATCTGGTAGGCTTTATCCCGGCAACTCATGAAACCTAAGGTTCATCACCGAGTGCTTCCCAAAAATAGGTGTTGGCTCCTATAGATGAGATCGGGCCAGGCTGGGCCAGTCCGGCTTTGATCCGGTTCTTGGATGCGCCCAAGAACCGCAAACTGGTTTTGGCCACGGTTCTGAGACTTTCAGGGCCAGGTTGGGCCAATTCCCAAAAAAAATTTCTTGGAACCCACCTGGCCCAATAAATCAGGCCCACTATCACTACAAGAAAACATGGTTTTAACGATGAAAAAATTTCGTCGCTATTTTACAATGAATTTAGTGACGAAAAATTATTCGTGACTAAATTTATAATGGATAGATTATTCGTGATTAAATTTGTCACTAATTAGCGACGGAAAAATTTTCATCGCTAAATCTGTTGCTAATTGGCGATAAAAAATTTTTCGTTGCAAAATTCTTCACTAATTAGTGATGAATAAAAATTTTGTGACTAAATTTTGTCACAAATACTGTTATTCATCACTAAATTAAACGACGAAAATATTTCGTGATTATAAAGATATTAAGTGATATCTTTAACAGAAAGAGTATTGTATTAAAATACATAATACATGTATAGAGAAGAATGTACTCTTTTTCCTTCACTAGGGTTTTTGTTTCTCACTGGGTTTTTCCTTAATAAGATTTTAACGAGACATATTCTTTATACGATAGACATCCAAGGGGGAGTGTTATAAATGATATGCATTTATTGTGGATATCTATTTATATGAGATCTTTCAAATAGAGACCATTGGCTTTTGGATTACTCAATCATTAAATTTTGGGTTACCATATTAACTAGTGGTGCCTTTTCATAATTTCTAAAAGTGCCTATATATAGATACATTTGTAATCTCATGATACACAATCAAATATAGAGAAATAAAATTATTCTTCTCTCATTCTCTTTAAATTCTTTCTATGATTTTGTAATACGTTATCAGCACGAGTTTTGCTCAAGTCAAGAACACCTTCGGTAATCACAACTTGTAAGTATTTTTAATATAATCATGTCCCGTATACTGTTGATGATAACTTGTCTCTGATTATATATTGCATTTAGTTTTCTCAAAAATAATTGGTATGAGTTGAGACGACTTGTTTGGTTAATAGATATCATATAAAGTTTTGGATATCATTTTTTCATACTGCTACTAATAATATATTTTAGTAACATTTGTATAGTTTATTTTCTAATTTATTTTTGTGCTTATGTGATAGTAATTTATGGCAAATCTCACCAAACTTGAGTTTATGGCTCTCGACATCTCGAGCAAAAATTACTTGTCATGGACCCTTGATGCTGAAATCCATTTGAATACAAATTGTCTCAGAGAAACAATTAAAGAACATAATAAAGAGATTTTACAAAATCGAGCCAAGGCAATGATTTTTCTCCGTCACCACCTCCACGAAGATTTGAAAATCGAGTATTTGATAGTAAAAGATCCACTTGAATTGTGGAAAAGTTTGGAGGAAAGATTTAACAACCAAAAAATGGTAATACTTCCTAAAATTCGTTATAATTAGATTCATTTATGATTTCAAGATTTTAAATCTGTAAGTGAATACAATTCAGCCGTTTTTAAAATTAGTTCTCAATTAAAATTATGTAGAAAATATTACTGATTATGATATGTTAGAGAAAACACTCTCCACTTTTCATTTCTCGAATATGCTCCTGCAGCAGCAATATTGAGAGAAAAGTTTCAAGAAATATTTTGAACTAATTTCTTGTTTGCTTGTGGTCGAACAAAATAATGAGTTATTAATGAAAAATTATGAATTTCGTTCAACTAGCTCTAGTCCATTCCCCGAAGTGAATGCGACAATTCACAACAATTATGGACGTGGACGAGGACATGAAAATGGTTGTAGTCGAGGACGAGGACGTGGTCGTAGTCGTGACCGTGGCTGGAATGTTTACCGTAATGATCATACAAACTACCAGAAGTGGAAAAATAATGAGCAAAAACTAGAAAAATGTGGATCTAGTTAGAATGTTGAGAATAAATGCTATCGATGTGGGGTGATTGGACATTGGTCACATACTTATCGTATGCCAAAGCATCTTGTCGAGTTTTATCAAGCCTCCTTGAAGGAAAAGGATACAATGTGAAAACAATGCCTTATATCAAAGTAATGACCCTAATAACTTTTTTGAGGGTCTTAAAAATTTGCCCCAATTAGAAGTCGGTGATTTTCTTGAGAATGCTGAATATGGTGATTTTAATTAATGAAATTGTTTTCATATATCTATAATAAATTCAAATTTATTATTTATTTGTTTGTTTATTTATTCATTTATTTATTGTTTTTAAATATCTATGGATATTATTGGATCAAAGATCGAAGATGAGGATCTCTGTCTTGTAGACAGTGCAACTACACACACAATTCTCAAAAGTAAAAGATATTTCTCTTATCTTATCATGCAAAAACAAAATGTGAATACTATATCTGGTAGTATAACCTTAATCGAAGGCTCCGGAAGAGCAAACGTTTTACTACTAGGAGGAACGAATTTCTTGATCAGTAATGCATTATTTGCACCTAAGTCCCACCGAAATTTATTAAATTTCAAAAATATTCACCTCAATGGCTATCATATAGAAACAATTAATATGAGAAATAATGAGTATTTGTGCATTACTCATATTAAAATGAGACATAAACGAGTTTTGGAAAGACTCTTTATCTTCTCTTCAGGTTTTTATTATACATATATTAAACCAGTTGAAATAAATGTCATAGTAAACCAGAAGTTTATTAGTCAAAATGAATTCCTTTTATGGCATGATAGATTGGGTCATCTTAGATCTGTAATGAATCGACGAATTGTGTAACATTCTTCCGGACATCCATTGAAGAATCTGAAAATTCTTCAATCAAATGAATTTTCATGTGTTGCATATTATCAAGGAAAATTAATAGTAAAACCATCACCAAATAAGATTGAGTTTGAATGTCCTACATTTTTAAATCGAATTTAAGGTGATATATGTGGACCGATTCACCCACCATATGGACCATTTCGATATTTTATAGTTTTAATAGATGTATCTACAAGGTGGTCACATGTGTACTTATTATCAACTCGGAACCTGGCGTTTTCGAGATTACTTGCTCAGATAATTCGATTACAAGCACAATTTCTTGATTATCCCATCAAAACAATCCGTCTTGATAATGCTAGAGAATTTATGTCTCAAGCATTTAATCACTATTGTATGTCTATTGGTATAAAGGTTGAATATCCTGTAGCTTATGTTCATACTCAAAACGGTTTAGTAGAGTCATTTATTAAACGCCTTCAATTAATAGCGAGACCATTACTTTTGAAATCTAAGCTTCCCGTTCATGCTTGGGGACATGCAATCTTACATGCAGCAACACTTGTTCGCATCCAACCCACTAGTTCTCAAGCTTCCCCTTTCCAATTGGTATCTGGAAGAGAACCTAATATCTCTAATTTACGAACTTTTGGATGTGCAGTTTATGTCCCTCTCATAGAACAAAAACGGTGTCTCAAAGGAAATTAGACATTTATATTGGTTATGATTCTCCTTCCATTATCAAATATCTTAAACCCATGATAGGTGATATTTTTATTGCTAGATTTCTTTATTGTCGGTTTGATGAGACATTTTTTCCAACCTTAGGGGGCTATAATACTAGAAAAAGAAAGATGAAAAAAGAGATTATCTGGAGTAATCCATCCTTATGCCATTTTGATCCTCGTACAAAACAGTGTGAACTAGAAGTTCAACGGATCATTTATTTGCAACAGATTGTAAATCAATTGCCAGATAATTTCTCTAATCTAAAACGAGTAACAAAATCACATGTTCCAACAGAAAATGCTTCTATCAGAATTGATGTCTCTGAAGGACCCCTTCCAACAAATGAACATAAACCATGCCTAAAGCGTGAAAGATCAATGGGTTCTAAGGATAAAAACCCTCGAAAAAAAAGATAAACAAATGAACAAATTGATCGTAAAGAAAAAGTAAATAATTCGACCTAAGAAGAAAAACTTTCGGAAGAAGTTAAAATAGATAATTAAGAAATATCGATAAATTACATTTCTACAATGAAGACAGGATCGAACAAATACAAATATTGATGATATATTTGTCTACAATGTCGCAATTGATATAGTGAGTGAAAATGAGGAGTTTGAACCCACAACTATAAGGGAATGTTAATCAAGAGAGGATTGGCCAAAATGGAAGGAAACAATTCAGACAGAACTAACATCTCTCTCAAAACATGAGGTTTTTAGGCCCATTGTCAAAACACCTGAAGGTGTTAAACCAATAGGATATAAATGGGTATTCATGCAAAAAAGAAATGAGAAAAATGAGATTGTGCGATACAAAGCTCCACTAGTTGCACAAAGCTTTTCGCAAAGACCTGGGATTGACTATGAAAAGACATATTCCCCTATAATGGATGCTATTACTTTTCGTTATCTTATTGATTTAGTAGTATATAAAAGACTTCATATGCAGATAATGGATGTCATTACAACATATTTATATTGTGCACTAGATAATGACATATACATGAAAATCCCAAAAGAACTAAAAATGCCAGAAGCATACAATTCTCAAGAATTATTTTCTATTAGATTACAAAGATTTTTGTATGATTTAAAACAATCTGGGCGGATGTCGTACAATAGTCTTAGTGAATATTTGCTGAAAGAGGGTTATACAAATAACCCTATTTGCCCATGTGTTTTTATAAAGAAGTCCGGACATGGTTTTGTAATAATTGCTATTTATGTTGATGACTTAAATATTATTGGCACTTCTGAAAAGATCTCAAATGCAATAAATTATTTAAAAAAAGAATTTGAAATAAAAGATCTTAGTAAAACTAATTTTTGTCTCGGCCTGCAGTTCAAGTACTTAAAGAATGAGATTTTTGTCCATCAATCAACTTATACTGAAAAAGTTTTTAAATGATTTAATATGGACAACTCATACCCATTAACCAGCCCCATGGTTGTTCGGTCACTTGATATACAAAAGGATCCTTTCCGTCCTCAGGATGACAATGAGAAGATTCTTGGTCTTGAAGTGCCATATTTAAGTGCAATTGGTGTTTTAATGTATCTTACTAATAATACCCGACCTGATATTGCTTTTACTGTAAATTTATTTTTTTTTTGGTACCATGTCTTGGACACCGCTCGGTATCCAAGACTTCGCCCCGACTAATCCAGACCGACCGCTGCAGTGGCTCCTTTTCGGGGGGCGGGTCTCCCAACGGGGAACGATTCATACACATGACGGCCCGATATTCCTGGTGGGAGTCGAATCTCGGTCATGCTTAAGGGAACTCAACCTCACATCCAGTTGAGTCAACCCACGTTAGTCTTTTACTGTAAATTTATTAGCAACATATAGTTCTGCTCCAACCAGAAGACATTGGAACGGAATTAAACATATTTTTTGATATCTCCGTAGAACGATTGATATAGGTCTATTTTATCCTTATGAACCAAATACACAATTAATTTGGTATACAGATGAAGGATATTTATCAGATCCACACAAAACTAGGTCACAAACAGGTTATGTTTTGACATATGGTGGTACAACAATATCCTAGAGATCTATGAAGCAAACTATAACTATTATCTCATCAAATCATGCTGAAATAATTGCAATTCATGAGGCAAGTCATGAATGTGTATGGCTCAGATGAATGACTAATCATATTCAAGAATCATGTAATTTATTGACAAATAAGAAGACTCCAACGATACTTCATAAAGATAATGCAGCTTGCATAACCCAATTAAAGGGTGAATATATCAAAGGTGATAGGACAAAACATATCTCCCCTAAATTATTTTTCACACATGATTTATTACAAAGTGGAGATATTGACATACAAAAAATTCAATCAAGCGAGAATTCTGCAGATTTATTTACAAAAACATTACCCACTATAGCATTTAAGAAGTTGATTCATAATATTGGAATGTGGCATTATAAAGATATTAAGTGATGTCTTTAATAGGGGGAGTATTGTATCAAAATACATAATACATGTATAGAGAAGAATGTACTCTTTTTCCTTCACTGGGGTTTTGTTTCCCACTGGGTTTTTCCCTAATAAGGTTTTAACGAGATATATTTTTTATACGATAGACATCCAATGAGGAGTGTTATAAATGATATGCATTTATTGAAAATATCTATTTATACGAGTGACCTTTCAAATGGAGACCATTGGGTTTTGGATTATTCAATCATTAAATTTTGGGTTACCATATTAACTAGTGGTGCCTTTTCATTATTTCTAAAAGTGCCTATAAATAGATACCTTTGTAATCTCATGATACACAATCAAATATAGAGAAATAAAATTATTCTTCTCTCATTCTCTTTAAATTATTTCTATGATTTCGTAATAAATAGGATTTTATTCATAATATTTTAAAATTTTTATTTTCATTAGTTGAACAATATCACTAGAACTATCTTCATTTTTAAATTGACTAAATACGAAACAAATTTTACAAAAATTAGATAATATTAAATGAGTTATTAGATAGTAAACTCCGGAAAATAAATTTATACATATATAAAAATTTTCTAATAATTGAAAGAGTGGTTGCAAAATCAAAAGTGATATTATCAATAAAACTATATTTATTATTAAAATTAACAAATTAAATTAAAATATTTCTAAAAGGTATTACATATTATAACATATCATAAGTTGAACTCCACCTAATATCATGTTTTCGTTTAAATATTTTAAATTTTATATTATGTAAATTATATAATTGTCTTATTTCTTGTGTTTTTATTAAAAAATTTCTAATTTGATAAATTAAATCACGAATGGATCCTAAAACTAATTCCGCCGCTTTTAAACCATCTTTAACATATAAATTTAAAATATGACATACATAACTATTATGAAAAAATGTTTCATCTAAAATTGTTTTTAAAGTATTAACGGTACTAGTTTTAGCCGATACATTATTGAAAGATAAAGAAAAAATTATATTACTAATGTCATATTCATGAATAATATTCGTAATTACACTATCTATGTGAGAATTGGAATATAGGTATTCCCAACGTTGAAAAACTAAATTTTTTTTTAAATCCCAATAATCATTAATCCAATGATATGTTACTATAATAAAATGTTCATTTTTAGATTCATTTTTCCAAATATTTGAAGTTAATGAAAATTTACAATTAATGCTTATAAAATTTATAATTAAACCATTTTTTAAGGTTTGAAATCAATTTAGTGAGCTCCTCCTATCGGATTTTTTACTACTTTTTTTGTAATTCGATTGTAAATATTTTTGAACATATTTATAAAAAAGTTAACATTCAACCATACTAAGTGGTAACTCTTTACGTGCTATCAATTCTATTTGTCCTATTTTTTTGACCTCTGCATTATATCTAAATGTACCTGTGATATTTCCCCCTTAGTGGCGATTTGTGTTTATCTAGTTTGAGATAATTTATTCGGGTGATCCCTAGCTATGTGTCTCTTAAATGTGCCCACTCCCTGACCTTTCAAAATTTTATATTTTTTATGACAAATTTTACAAGTTACTTTTTGTTCCTCATAATTTTTAACCAAAAATCTAATACATTAAAACCATCTTTTTTAGTGCATGTTGTATTAGATTGTATGTGACTAGATTCATTTTTTTCGAAACTAATATCAATATCTAAGTATTCCGGAATGCCATCTTGCGAAAATGAAAGGGAGAGAAAATTATTTGGAAAATTGTGAAAAAAGTGTTATGACCATTTTTTTAAATTTAAGTTTAAATATGTAAAAAAAAATTAATGTAAATGAATATAAAATGTAAAACAAAAAGTAAAGTTGCAAAAAATTTATTGTTACCAACTGGATGGAGATTATGGTTGTTTATCACAAAATCTTGAAAATTTGAGTTTCTAACATTGAAATCTTGTCAAATCTTGATAGATATTGTAGGTTGTATGATTAGTAGGAGATTAAAAATGAATCGAAAATGGAAATGGTGGTGTGATTGGAAATGAGGCAGAAAGTTGTAAGAAATTAAAATTGAGTTGTTGTATAGTAATTTTGAGAGAGTGTAACAGAGAGAATACGATTGTGTGTGAGAGAGAGAGTATAAAATTTTGTTGTATGAGATTTGGAAATGAGATGTAACCCATTTATAGGGAAATTTTTTAATCTTACGAATCAAAATAATTCTCAAACTAGCTATTTTATAATTGTTAGGACGTGTAAAATTGGAAAAATTAATAAAAAATAGAAATAACCGTTGGAACCGGCCAGGCCAGGCGAGTTCCAGTGACCATTGAACCGGCGTGCCAATTTCGGGCTCAGGCCGGTTTCGGGGCCCCAGTTCCAAAAAGGAAGGAACTGGACCGGCCGCTATTGTAGCCAGGCCAGTTTGGTTTTGGGTTACTGTTCACTCGGGCCGGTTTCCAGTTCGTGTTAAGACAAATTGACTAGGCTTATTTTCAGGCAAAAACTGACCCAATCCCATCTCTATTGGCTTCTCTAACCTCATCTCAAGGCCAAGTATTTCCAGAACAGGGGACAATTTCCCCCTAAGCCATCTAGAAAAGTAGTACTAATGATAGCCTTGGAGTTCCTTCTAAAGTTGCTCAAGCAAGTCAGTAACAAATCCATTTTGGAATGAGTTTTAGAGTTGGTCATGCAACTAAAGGATCCCAAGAATTGTCAAGCCTATGAATTGGCCATTGATGGGATTATAAAGCTGCACAAGCAAACACAAGATGTGATGTACAGTTGAGGTATTTGTCTCAACTCATCTTCTTCAAATAATCATGCATCACATGAAGAAGATAGCTATGAACTATGACATGCTAGACTATGACATCTTCACAATCAAGCCTTAAAAAGATTGTTTACAAAAAAAAATTATAAGGATAGGCACTATAAAGCATGCATCTTTGGAAAAGAATCTCAGACACACTGTCGTGTGTCCAAGACCAAATATAAAAAGCCTTTTAAGTTTATGCACTTAGATATATGGACAGCCCCTATAAAATCTAGTCATGAATTTAAATATTTCATATCATTTATTGATTACAAAACTAAATATACACGGGTTCACATGCTTACATCTAATATACTTACATTTGAGACTTTTCAAAATTTTCAAAGATATGTCACTATTCAATATAATGGAAAAGAAAAAAGTATTTTGGACAAATAATGCAAGGGGGAGAATATATGGGCAATGCCTTTAGAAAATTTCTAGAAGAAAATGACACAATTCACCAAACAACATGCCTATATACAAAATGGTGTTGTTAAAAGAAAAAATCGACAGATCTTAGAAATTGTTAGAACAATAATGTTCTAAACAAATATATCTAAAAAATATTGGAGTGATGCAGTAAGTATGGCTGCTCATCTAATCGATCAATGAGCAGACATGGACCTTCTCTATTGGGACGCCTTCCAAGGAATGAGCTTTACTCACGCTCACCTTCAACCCTTTGAAGAACCTTTAAAGGGACCTTTAGACGAAAGCATACTTCCAAAAGTTACTATCTCGCTTGCTGCAACTCTGAGAACACCTCCCCATCATGCCACTACCAGAACCACTTTCCATGTCATCAAACACCCATCTTCTTACAACACTATCTTAGGCCATCCTAGTTTGGATGGTCTATAAGCATTACCAAGCACAAAAACACATAAAAATCAAGTTTTGAACACCTTTTGGGGTCACAACACTTCACATGACCTTGATTCGGAATTTATTTACTGGACTGAAGGAGAAAGGGGAAGTCATTCAAAAGAAACCTTACGGTTTAGAGATGATACCGAATAGTTATCGAAAACTCAACCTAAAGAGGAAGATATCAAAGTTCCCATCACGGATGTGCCCAGACAGTCAGTCCAAGTTGGAGCCCACCTATCACCATCTCTTCAGAAAGCAATTGTGAATTGTCTTCAACAACATTCTGAAGTCTTCGCATGGTTTCTAGAAGACATGTCAGGTATCCACCCTTCGGTTGTAGTCCACAAACTGACTATGGATGTGAGTTGCAAGCTTATAAGGTAGAGAAAGAGGCTATTCGCACTAGAACGCCAACATGTGATACAAAAGGAGGTTCAAAAGCTCCTAACAACAGGATTTATTCAAGAAGTAAAATATGCAGTAAAATATGCTGAATGGTTGGCCAATGTGGTCATGGTGAAAAAGGCTAACGGCAAATAAAGAATGTGTATAGATTTCAATGATTTCAATAAGGCATGACTGAAAGATAGTTATCCACTTTCTAATATCAACAAATTAGTGAACAATTCCATAGGATACCAACTCTTAAATTTCATGGACACTTGCTCCAATTTCAATCAAATACGTATGGTCCCGGAAGACGAGGAGAAAACCAGTTTCATCATGGAATTCGGCACTCATTGCTATAAGGTCATGCCTTTTGGTCTAAAGAATACATGGACAACTTTTTAGCGATTGGTTAACAAGGTTTTCAATGGATAACTTAGTAGAAACATAGAAGACTATGTTAATGATATGCTCGTCAAGAGTGCTAATGCCAAAAATCATGTCGCAGACTTGGAAGAAACATTCCAAACACCGGAGCATTATAACATGAGGTTGAATTCGACAAAGTGCACATTTTGGATCACATCAGGGAAGTTTTTATGTTTCCTAATTACCAACCGGGAATTGAGACAAATCCAGAGAAGATACAAACTATATTAAACATGGCATCACCGAGGATGCTAAAAGAAATGCAACACTCCATGAGGATAATCATAGCTTTAAATCGATTCATATCAAAAATAGGAAAGAAATACAAGTCTTTCTACGATGCCTTGAAGAAATCCCAAAGATTTGCATGGACAATGATGCTTTAGTACATGCTTCATTTTGACTTTCAAGTGACTAATAATTAGGCTGAATACGAGACTCTGTTGACCAAACTGTGAATCGCAACATCCCTCGAAGCCCAAAACATCTGGGTCTTCACCGACAGCCAACTAGTTATCAAGCAAGTTAAAGATGTTTATGAAACGAAGGAGCCAATGATGCTGAAGTACTTATTTAAGTTCCAAGATGTGATGAATAAATTCGACAATGTGGACATATATTAGATTCCTTGATTGGAGAACGCGCGAACCAACATGCTCTCCAAGTTAGCCATTTCTGACTCGGTCGCAACCAGCTGAACGGCATATATCAAGAGCTTGCCATATCCAAGCATTGACGAACTCGAGCAGATCTTATTGGTAAGTAATTCACCAAACTGGAAGGACCCCATAGAAGCTTATTTAAAATAGGGGTAACTACTAAGCCCACTCTCAGAGACCACTAAATTGAGGCATTGAGTCGCTCACTATGCTATTATCAATGGGGATCTCTACAAGAGTCCTTCACCCATCCATACCTAAGATACCTGACACCCGAGAAAGGAAATCATGTGTTCAGAGAAATTCATGAAAGGATATGTGGCTATCACTTAGGCGCTTGAAATTTAGCTAATAAAACCTTGCACCAAGGGTACTTTTGGCCAACTATGAAAGCTGATATGGATGATTATGTCAGAAAGTACGACAAATGCTACTGCTTCTCTTCAGTACCATGCTAGCCCTTTACCAAGCTCTACCCCAAGCAAGCCCATGGCCGTTCGCACAGTGGGTAATGGACATCCTTGGGCCGTTCCTATTAGTTATCCTACAGTGAAAATTTCTAATCATGGCTATTGACTACTTCACTAATTGGGTAGAGGTTGAACCGTTGGCCCAGATCACCACTGCCAAAACACAAACTTTTATATGGATATCCATCATCACCAAATTCGGCATACCCCACGTTCTAATCACCGACAATGGCAAACAATTTGACAATAAGAGTTTTCAAGAATTCTGTAACAATCTAGAAATCCAGCATCGTTTCACTTCTGTCACTTATCCACAGACTAACGATCTCCCGAAGTAACAAACCGAACAATCCTACAAAGACTTAAGGCTGCATTAGACGAAGTCAAAGGTTGTTGTGTAGACAAGCTCTACCTACAGCATCTTCTGGGCTTACCGAACAACACTTTAAAGGGTAGTAGGAGAAATGCCATTCAATCTAACCTACGGTTGTGAAGCGTTAATACCAATGAAGATTGGAATTCACTCACTTCAAGTAGATTAATACGAGGATAGACAAAATGAGATTGCATTATGTGAACGATTGGACCCGCTCCCAGAACTATGAGAGACTGCATCTGCTCGAATAGCCACTTATCAACAACAGGTGGCACGGTACTATAATAGGCGGGTCAAAATGAGAACGTTTAAGCCAAGAGATTTGGTTCTTCAACATGTAGAAGCCACTGGTCAACCCTAGTTGGGGGATAAATTGGGAAGGCCCCTATCAAATATGCTCGGTAATCTACCCAGAGACATACAGACTCAACCATCTAGACGGCTCAACCGTACCAAGCATATGAAACTCAGAGAACTTGTGTATCTATTATTAGTAATCTTTACTGCTCTTATTAGCTTTAATTTGCTATCTTTTGATTTATCAATAAAAATACTATTTCCTTTACATATTACTAACAAGATAAAAAGCCAAGGAACAGTTTAGGCCTTCACGCCTGACAAACTCTAGCCTATTGTTCTTTCCTCTACAATACCAAATGTGTCGTCAATAAGGAAAGTACCCCTATTCGGCTAGACATAGCCCACTCTCTCGATGATTCACATTGAAACATGCCATTAGTAAGGGAAGTGCCTTTGTTTGGGTGAACACGACCTACTCTTTCGATGATACACATTGAAACATGTCATCAATAAGAGAAGTACTCTTATTCAAATAGATACAACCTACTCTCTCGGTGACATACAATGAAACATGTCATCAAGGAAAGTACTACTGTTCGGGTAGACACGACCCACTCTTTTGTGATAAACATTGAAACGTGTCGTCAATAAGGGAAGTACCCCTACCCGGGTAGACACAACCCACTCTTTTGGTTAAACATATCAAAGTATATCGAAAATAACAAGGTGTTACATCTAGTGACTGGGCAAAAAAACCAACCCACTATAACCTCACCTATCAAGTTACTTTCTCGGTAGCACACCTTTCACATAGATGTTCTAAAGCTATGAACAAACAAAAGGGTCCTCTCTTGACCACAACAAGATTTCCAAGTGAGAAAATTTTCTTTTTCTTCTTAGTTCAAAGCAATAAACATACATTAGAGTACATAGTTCAAAGTAGAGAGTTTACATATTCATAAGTCAGATTAGATTACATTGAGGAAAATTTTGCTGAGAAAAATGTAAAACCAAAAAGAAAACACGAAAAATGCGCCGATGAGTATTTTTTCCTTCCTAAACGGATTAGTTTTCTAAATCTAGACATCTTTTTCCCGACAAAGTATCCGATGCCTTCCCGCACAGATTTCTGGATGAACTCTACGAATTTCACAACCATTGTCTAGCACCCAGTATATAACACCGACACTGCGGTGTCCGTACTACTGTACTCCTGTTCAGAAATTTAATAAAATATTTCTCAATTATATATGTGTAGAGAAATTTTTCATTTATTTTGATTTTTGATTTTGGGATATTTAAATTGAAAATTTTTTATATATTTTAAATTTTTACCATATCCGCGAATTTTGGTGTAAAATGAATATATATATATATATATATATATATATATACGTGTATATATATATATACGTGAATAATAATAATAATAATAATAATAAAGAGTAAAAAAAAAAAGAGAGCCCCAGCGGAGTGCTGCGTTTTGAGGCAAAATGCAGCACATCCCCCTAAAACTTGGATTAGGGCTTTTAGCCCTAATCCCTTTCCCTTTTCTCTCTCTCTCTCTCCTTCTCTCTCTCTCTCCGCCTATTCTCCTTCCCGTGGCCGCCTCACCTTTCTCCCCTCCGCCGTCGTGCTCTCGCCACCGCTGCTCTCCTCCCCGCGAGCGCAGCCTACAGCGCGATCCTCCTCACGCGAGCGCACGCCTCAGCTCGCGAGCTCGTAGCTCGCAGCCTGCAGCGCGATCCTCCTCGCGTGAGTGCGCCACTGCGCGTGATCTTCTGCCAGGGCTCCACAGTGCAAGCGCGAGCGCGCGCCTGCTCGGGAGCGCGCCTGCTCGGGAGCACACCTGCGTGCAAGCGAGCGCCTGCACATGGGTGCACTCCAACCCATGAGCGCTCCAGCTCACGAGCGTGAGCCCTAGCCCGTGAGCGCTCCAGCCCGCGAGCGCTCCAGTTCGCGAGCGCAAGCCCTAGCCCGTGAGCGCCTAAGCCCTCGAGCCCACCAGCGGGCCAGCCAGCGAGCCCACCAGCTCGTGAGCCCACCAGCCCATGAGCCCGCGAGCCGCGAGCCCACCAGACCGCCAGCCTGCCAGCCCGCCAGTCCGCCAGTCCACCAGCCTGAGAGCCTATCAACTCGCAAGCCCGCAATCAACTTTCTCCTTCAAGAGCTCACCTGCATCTTCACTGCAGGTAAAGACTACGATTTGGTTGACGTTGGTGTTAGAAATTTGAGTTAGTTGCTAATATCGTTCAAATTTAGAAATTTTACAGGTTTTAGACAAATCTGATGAGTGAACAGAATCCAGAAAGGAGATTGGGTAAATTAGGATTCTATTAAATTGGGATGAAAAATTGAAAATCCCTTATTAGGCCTTTATTTGATATTAAATTGGAATAATTTGATTAGATTGATCTTTTTGGAGACTCGAGGAGTCAGGTTGGATTATTTTAAAAATAGGGAGTGACCACCCTCCTTAGAAAAGTGAGTGGAACTCTAATCTCTTGCATAAAATAGTAAAACTTGTTTTTGCCTTGTTTTCAATAAAACATGTTTTCAATAAAACATGTTTTTGATATGCATTGACTCGACATGTGATATTAAATTTTAAAACTTGTTTTGTGACATTTGGAGTATCGTAAATTTATGTTCAGATGACTATGCATCCCTATTTGAAATGAAATGATATTGTGCCATTATTTGAGAACTAGATATGTTTTCTATTCTACCTCGCATTGGCTTGGATTTGAAATGATTTGATGAATGTATTGGCACACGGATTTGAAATGTTTTTTATGTACTATATCGGTTGGATGCCCACTAGTTATGCGATGATATGATTCTTACCTGCGGGACGTTGTGCCCTTGTGATACTATGATGATAACATTGATGATTTCGTAGCTACGAAAGGCGTTTGTAGAGACACCGGGTTACCCGGATACGCTTCTGCATGAGGTTTCCACAAACGTCATATGTCTAATGGCTATAGGCGCGGCCGGTTGAACCTACGATGGGGGAGGACATGTGTGACGCCACCGTCTAGCACCAGGCGGGGTCCTATACATGATGATGAGCTAGCCCCAGCGAACTCATGGCCAACGTCGGGGTATAAAGCTATTTTGAAAACTCTTTGTATAATAAAACCCCCGATACGCCTGTCCTTGGTCATAGTTGACCTTTGCCAGGATCATTTTTGGTTTGCTATGATATTACTTGATTTCGAATGGATGCATATATGTATGATACTGTGTGATTGAATAAATGAGTTCACTTTATTGAACATACCATGATTTACTGTAAAAAAACTTGAATTATTGTTTATGAATGGTACTATTTGACATTCCAATGTTTACCTACACTATTTGTACTTGAGATTAATCCCCTCACTCACTGGGTATCTTCCCATAATACTCAGCCATTTCTTTTCCTTCCTCAGACAGGATTTTTGTGATAGAGCGACATTTCAGGCTCTAGAGGTTTTGACAGCATACCATGGGATTTGGTATTTATGACGGTGGGTTTAAGTTAAATTTGAAATATGAATTTCGTATTTTGTTTCAACCCTGCGCGGTTTGATATTGAGATCTGTAGTTGGCCGTGTATATTATGAGATGACTGTATAACTTATGGGCCGTTGTGTGCATAACTCTCGCTTTAGTTCATTTTACTTGTATTGAGACATCTGTAAGCGTTTTAAACTTTCTATTGGGAAATTTGTTATACATTTGCATAAATTTAGGCCCGCTCAGTGTGGCGGCTACTCATGCTCTAGTTGGGCATGACAATAGAGGTCTGTGGCTAGAATTGTTAGAAATTTACTTAGTCTGCGTTGTTCTGGATGTCATGCTGTGGTTGGTGGGTTGTTGCGAAGCCGGGATGACCATTTTAGTTTATTTACAGGATATTTTTTAAATTATACAGTTTTATTTGTATATGGGAAACCTCCGATTTATGAGAAAATTATGTCCAATTTTCTGTAAAAATACAGCTGGCATTCAGGGCAACGGGCGGCTGCTCACGACTCCGGTTCGGGGCGTGACAGTTCTATTGGTATCAGAGCATCTAGGTTAGAGAAAGGATAGCAGTAAAAGTCTTCCCAAGTACGTTTAAAAGTCCTCAATATATTATAGAGTTTCATACAGTCATTTAAAATCTCGTACATGGTCATAGGCATATAAGATCGTTTATTGTCAAGGGTACGATATATGAGGCATACATTCAATGATTCCGCATTCGAATACCTTCATTCATAACTCAAATTCTATTTTTAGGGGGTTAGTTACCCGATAACTAACCCTAATCCTTGCTTACATATAATAGAACAGTGCTCTATTTGCAGAATTATGCCGCCTAGACGTGGTAGGCGCGGTGAACCACCGGAGAGTCCCTCAGTGCCTGAGGCTTCAAGGGGACTTGAGGCTCCACGAGGACTAGAGGGTGCTTCTTCTACTCACGCACCTTCCCTAGTACCACCTTCAGCGGCTCCACCGGTTGGTACAGCCGAGATTTCTCCACCACAACTCGATGTCTTGAGGCAGTGGCAGGAGTGGTACAGTAGGTATAGGGTGCAGATGCCACCGCCTCCACTACAGACTCCAGCGACTGCACCTGCGGCCATACCTACACCTATAGCACCGATTCCTCCTTCGGTGGTCGGTCCTTCTGTTTCTACTTCGACCGATGAGACGTCTGTTACTTTGAGACACATCCACAAGCTCACTTAGTTGGTGAAAGAGTCTCGGCAGCTCGAATGCACAAACTTTTTAGGATCCAGTAAAGCCGTAGCGGCGAAACACAGGATCAACAGGACTCGTAGGATCCTTACGGATTTGGGGTTGTCAGAGGAGTTCAGATTGAGAGTTGCTGAGAGACTCCTCGACAGAGATGCCCTCTTGTGGTAGGAGGCTATCCGTGACAGTGCTACACAGACCTTGCGGTGGGAGGACTTCCAACGAGAGTTCGACCGTAGGTACTTCACCCAGTTCCAGCAGGACCAGATGAGGATAGAGTTCCTATACTTACGCCAGGGGATGAGGTCAGTTTTAGAGTACGAGGCTGAGCTTAGCCGACTAGCGGCCTTTGTCCTCGACATGGCTACACCAGCTCAGATGATGTTTAAGTTTGAAGATGGCTTCCAATTGAGTATCAGAAAGTATATGACGGTGACTCCCTCTTTTACACTTTCAGAAGTAATTGATTCAGCATATCGGGCAGAGGAAATCGTCCGAGTTGAGGTTAGACAGAGGGAGAGTCACCAGAAGAGGAAGACTGGGTCATAGGGTGGACAGTCTTCGAAGAGGGGTAGAGGTTTTGGATATCCCGGAGGTTTTTCTAGCTTCAGACTAATAGGATCAGGATAGGGACCTCGACCACAGGGTTTTGGGGCACCAGCCTCTAGTGTCTCTACACAGCCTGCTACACAAAGACAGTTTTTCTATCGTAGATGCAGTAGTCACCATGCCTTTGAGGCATGTAGAGCACCAGTTACTTGCTTCAAGTGTGGGAAGCAAGGTCACGTAAGGAGTGTCAGCCCAGATTTAGGTCGAGGAGAATCGACTTTGCAGAGTCGTACTGGTACTTCTGGTACAGGCCAGTAGGGGGCACTTGCGCACTCAGCTCTTACCGCTCCCCGGACTACAGCCGGGAGTAATACAGTGTCAGGACCATCACGACAGCAGCCTAGGGCCCAGGCTCGTGTGTTTGCGATGACGCAGGAGAATGCACAGGCAAACTCTGATGTTATTATAGGTAATCCTCCCGTAGATCCCTCAGTGTAGTTCTTTTGTTATACTTTTTGTATGAGCTTTTTATATATTATGATGTCGATATACAGTTTTGACTAATTAAAGTTTTAGAAACTTAACTAGTTTGATATATATATATATATATGAAATTGTCTATTTTTCTTCACATTTTAAATATCTTTAATATTTTTCCTATCTTTAGGTGCTATGCGAATATTTGGTATCGACGCCCGTATTCTTATAGATACCGGGTCAAAATTTTCATATGTGAGTGACACGTTCGCTCGCCATTCTAATAGACCTCTCTCGCCACTTGATCAGGAGATTATGGTAGTCACTCCTCTTGACAAGCATATCATTCGAGATACAGTCTATAGAGGCTGTGAGGTCGGTATTAGGGAGGCAGCATTAGAGGCAGATCTGATTCCGCTCCCTATCACGGATTTCGATGCTATCCTAGGGATGGATTGGCTGAGTTTACACCGGGCATCCGTGGATTGTGTCACGAAAGAGGTTGAGTTTCGGAGGTCCGGGCAGCCACCATTAGTATTCTGGGATGAAAGACGAGTATTGTCCCGCTGTATTATATCTGTTATGAAGGCCAGACGTTTGGTACGCCGTGGTAATGTGGTTTATCTGGTTTATGTTGTCAACACCACTATTAAAGGATCGAGACTTGGAGATGTCCCTGTGATGCAGGAGTTTCCAGAGGTATTCCCCGAGGAGCTTCCCGGATTACCACCAGTTCGGGAGTTTGATTTCGAGATTGATCTAGTATCGGGGACCATTCCTATTTCTATTCCGCCATACAGAATGACGCCTGTTGAACTGAGAGAGCTTAAGACTCAGTTGCAGGAACTCCTAGACAAGGGGTTCATTCGCCAGAGCACTTCACCTTGAGGTGCTTTGGTGCTATTTGTAAAAAAGAAATATGGTACACTTAGGTTTTGTGTGGATTACAGACAATTGAACAAAACCACCATCAAAAACCATTATCCCCTGCCACGTATCAATAATTTGTTTGATCAGCTGCAGGGAGCCAGGGTTTTCTCTGAGATTGATCTCCGTTCGGGTTATTATCAATTGAGAATTCGGACCGAAAATGTGCCCAAAATAGATTTTCGCACCTGATACGGCCATTACGAGTTTCTAGTCATGCCGTTTGGGCTGACTAATGCCCCAACTGCTTTTATGGATCTGATGAACCGAGTTTTTCACAACTACTTGGATTGGTTCGTTATCGTATTCATCGATGACATCTTGATAAATTTATGGAGTGATGAAGATCATGTTGAGCACCTTCGGGTGGTATTGCACATATTCCGTGAGAAGAAGCTATATGTCAAATTATTGAAATGTGAGTTTTGGCTGTGATAAATTGGATTCTTGGGGCACATTGTTTCTACGGAGGGTATTTATGTTGATCCGCGGAAGGTTGAGACAATAGTGAAGTGGGAGCAGTCACAAACAGTTACTGAGATTCATAATTTTTTACGTTTGGTTGGGTATTATCGTAGATTTGTAGAGGGATTCTCCCGGATAGCTGCTCCGTTGTTTAGATTAACCCAGAAGGGGGTCAAGTTTGTTTCGGATGACCGTTGTGAGGCGAGCTTCCAGGAGCTCAAACAACGGTTGACATCCGCTCATATTTTAGCCCTTCCCACTAGTAGTCGGGTGTATACAGTGTACAGTGATACTAGCTGACAGGGGTTGTGTTCTAATGCAAGATGGTCGGGTTATTGCATATGCCTCGTGATAGCTGAAGAAACACGAAATTAACTACCCGACACATGATTTAAAGTTGGCAGCCAGAGTTTTCGCGTTGAAAATATAGTTGCATTATCTTTATGGAATGACTTATAGGGTATTCACGGATCACCAAAGTTTAAAGTACTTGTTCACGTAGCGGGAGTTGAATCTCAGACAGAGGAGATGGTTGGAGTTTTTGAAAGACAATGACCTCATTATTGACTATCATCCGGGCAAGGCGAATGTTGTAGCAGATGTCTTGAGTCGGAAGTCAGCATCATCCTCACAGTCGACAGAGAAAGCCTACATTTCTTGTTTAGTGGGACTCCGAGCTTTGGGAGTCAGTTTGACTAGTGATTATCAAGGAGGCTTACTAGCTAGATTTGAGATTAGACTGACTTTGTTCGACCATATCCGAGAGCTCCAGAGTACAGATAAGAAGTTTCAGAGTATTGCGGATAGAGTCCACAGAGCTGAGAGTGGAGACTTTGGGATCCGAGGAGATGGTTTGATAGTGTTCAAGGAGCGGGTTTGTATTCCCACTGATTCAGATCTCCGCAAGGCCATACTCGAGGAGGCGCACTCCTCCGCTTATGCATTGCATCCAGGTGGTACCAAGATGTATCGAATCATTCGGGATAGTTATTGGTGGCCTGGCATGAAACGGGAAATTGCAGATTTTGTGGCTAGGTGTTTAGTTTGCCAGCAGGTGAAGGCCGAGCATCAGTGGCCGGTTGGTACATTACAGCCCTTATCCATCCCTGAGTGGAAGTAGGATCACATTACTATGGATTTTGTGACAGGGCTACCGTGGACTTCATCATGGCATGATGTCATTTGGGTGATTGTAGATCAACTCACCAAGTTCGCACATTTTCTTCCTATTCGCAATGACTATCCTTTGGAGACCTTGACACGTCTTTACATTGATACGATAGTCCGGCTGCATGGTATTCCTGTGTCGATAGTATCAGACAGGGACCCGAGATTCACTTCCAGATTTTGGCCCAAGTTACAGGAGGCAATGGGCATAAGACTGAATTTTAGTACAGCCTATCATCCATAGACAGATGGTCAGTTTGAGAGGACCATTCAGACCCTTGAGCACATGCTGAGGACATGTGTGATGGATTTCTAGGGTAGTTGGGGTCGGCACCTTCCACTTGTCGAATTTGCATATAATAACGTTATCAGGCTAGTATAGGGATGCCCCCATATGAAGCACTGCCACACCCCGATATGCTGGGATGAGGTCGGGGAGCGATGTCTTAGCAGCGTTGAGTTGATTGAGTAAACGAAGGATAAGGTTAAGGTCATCCGTGAGTGGATAAAAGCCGCACAGGACAGACAGAAGATATATGCTGATTGTAGGCGGTGACCTCTTGAGTTTGTTGTGAGAGATATGGTTTTCTTGAGAATATCTCCTTTGAAAGGAGTTATATGATTCAGGCAGCGGGGTAAGCTGAGCCCCAGATATATTGGACCATTCTGTATTCTTGATAGGGTCGGGGGTGTAGCATACAGATTGGAGCTGCCAGATGAACTTTCCCGTATTCACGATGTCTTCCATGTCTCAGTACTCAGGAAGTACATAGCCGATCATTCTCATGTACTTGAGGCTCCACCTGTTGAGTTACGAGAGGACCTTAGTCTTCTAGTTCAACCCGTGGCTATTCTAGATCGGCAGGTCAGGAAGCTGTGGAGCAAAGAAGTCTCGTTGGTCAGAATATTGTGGAGGAGTGACCAGGTCGAGGAAAAGACCTAAGAGCCCGAGGAGGCTATGAGGACACAGTACCCCCATTTATTTGTTGTTTAGTTCTCTTTTAATTTTAAAAACGAAACTTGTTTTTAGGGGGTTAAAAAATGTAATACCGACACTGCGGTGTCCGTACTACTGTACTCCTATTCAGAAATTTAATAAAATATTTCTCAGTTATATATGTGAAGAGAAATGTTTCATTTATTTTGATTTTTGATTTTGGGATATTTAAATTGAAAATTTTTTGTATATTTTAAATTTTTACCGTATCCGCGAATTTTGGTGTAAAAGGAATATATATATGTGTGTATGTGTGAATAATAATAATAATAATAAAGAGTACAAAAAAAAAAAAGAGCCCCAGCGGAGTGCTGTGTTTTGAGGCAAAACGCAGCACACCCCTCTAGAACTTGGATTAGGGCTTCTAGCCCTAATCCCTTTCCCCTTTCTCTCTCTCTCTCTCCGCCTCTTCTCCTTCCGGCGGCCGCCTCACCTTTCTTCCCTCTGCCACCGCGCTCTCTCTACCACTGCTCTCCCCCCCACGAGCGCAGCCTCCCCGCGAGCGCAGCCTGCGGCTCGATCCTCCTCGTGCGAATGCGCCACTGCGCGTAATCTTCTGCTAGTGCTCCACAGCGCCAGCGTGCGATTGCCCGAGCATTCCACAGCGCGAGCACAAGCGCGCTCCCACTCGAGAGCGCACCTACGCGCGACCTCGCGCCTGTGCACGGGCGCACTCCAACCCATAAGCGCTCCAGCTCGCGAGCGCGAGCCCTAACCCGTGAGCTCTCCAGCCCACGAGCGCCCCAGCTCGTAAGCGCGAGCCCTAGCCCGTGAGAGCTCCAGCCCACGAGCACTCCAGCTCGCGAGCGCAAGCCCTCCAGCTCGCGAACGCGAGCCCTAGCCCGTGAGCGCCCGAGCCCGCGAGCCCACTAGCCCGCCAGCCCGCCAGCCCGCAAGCCCGCGAGCCTACCAGCCTATCAGCCCACGAGCCCGCAACCGGCTTTCTCCTTCGAGATTTCACCTGCATCTTCGTTGTAGGTAACGATTACGATTTGGTTGAAGATCTAAGATTTGATGTTAAAAATTTGAGTTAGTTGCTAATATCGTTCAAATTTGAAAATTTTACAGGTTTTAGACCAATCTGACGAGCAAACGGAATCTAGAAAGGAGATTGGGTAAATTAAGATTCTATTAAATTGGGAAGAAAAATCAAAAATCCCTTATGAGGCCTTTATTTGATATTAAATTGGGATGATTTGATTAGGTTGATCTTTTTGGAGACTCAAAGAGTCAGGTTGGATTATTTTGAAAATAAGGAATGACCACCCTCCCTAGAAAGGTGAGTGTGACTCTAATCTCTTGCATGAAATAGTAAAACTTGTTTCTGCCATATTTTCAATAAAACATATTTTCGATATACATTGACTCGACGTGTGATATTAAATTTTAAAACTTGTTTTGTGACATTTGGAGTGTCATAAATTTATGTTCGGATGACTATGCATCCATGTTTGAAATGAAATGATATTGTGCCATTATTTGAGAACTAGATATGTTTTCTATTCTGCCGTCGCATTGGCTTGGATTTGAAATGATTTGATGAATGTATTAGCACACGGATTTGAAATGTTTTTGATGTACTATGTAGGTTGGATGCCCACTAGTTATGCGATGATACGATTCTTACCTGTGGGACATTGTGCCCTTGTGATACTATGATGATGACATTGATAATTCTGTAGCTATGAAGGGCGTTTGTAGAGGCACAGTGTTGCCCGGATACGCTTCTGCAGGAGGTATCCACAAACGTCATATGTCTAATGGCTATAGGCGCGGCCGGTTGAACTTACGATGGGGGAGGACGTGTGTGACGCCACCGTCTAGCACCGGGTAGGGTCCTATATACGATGATGAGTTAGCCCCAGCGAACTCATGGCTAACGTCGGGGTAAAGAGCTGCTTTGAAAACTCTTTGCATAATAAAACCCCAGATGCGCCTGTCCTTGGTCATGGTTGACATTTGCCAGAATCATTTTTGGTTTACTCTGATATTACTTGATTTTGAATGGATGCATATATGTATGATACCGTGTGATTGAATACATGACTTCACTTCATTGAACATACCATAATTTACTGCAAAAAACTTGAATTATTGTTTATGAATAGTACTATTTGACACTCCAATGTTCACCTGCACTATTTGTACTTGAGATTAATTCCCTCACTCACTGGGTATCTTCCCATGATACTCACCCCTCTCTTTTCCTTCCTCAGACAGGATTTTTATGATAGAGCGACATTTCAGGCTCTAGAGGTTTTGACAGCATATCATGGGATTTGGTATTTACGACGGTGAGATTTAAGTTAAATTTGAAATATGAATTTCATACTTTGTTTTGACCCTGCGCGGTCTTGATATTAAGATCTGTAGTTGGCCATGTATATTATGGAAGGACTGTATAACTTATGGGTCGTTGTGTGCATAACTCTTGCTTTGGTTCATTTTACTTGTATTGAGACATATGTAAGCGTTTTAAACTTTTTACTTGGAAAATTTGTTGTACATTTGTATAAATTTAGACTCGCTCAGTGTGGTGACTGCTCATGCTATAGTTGGGCATGACAGTAGAGGTCTGTGGCTAGGATTGTTGGAAATTTACTTAGTTTGGCGTTGTTCTGGATGTCATGCTGTGGTTGGTGGGTTGTTGTGAGACCGGGATGGCCATTTTATTTTATTTACAAGATGTTTTTTAAATTATACAGGTTTATTTGTATATGGAAAACCTCCGATTTATGGGGAAGTTCTATCCGATTTTCTGTAGAAATACAGTCGGCATTCAGGGCAACGGGCGGCTGCTTACGACCCTGGTTCGGGGCATGACACAGTAAGTTTCTAAAACTAGATAAATAACTAGATGCTAAACAGATGCTAGAAAAGACTTTTCGTCCCATCAAGCAACTCTCGAGCCCTAATAACAAAAGAGCACAAGAGCAATGATGAGCTACATGAAGCCCAATAGAACATGCCGGTACAAACCCACCATACCAGTAGCCTTTGACTTGCCTAACTATCATGACAGAACCTTGTACCTACGATCCCTTTATTGACGGAATCTTTTACCCATGGCCTTAGCCGCCACACTTCCCTTGTACGCCAAACCTGCAGAAGAACATAAATTCTCTCAAACCTAAGGCCCTCCTCGAAGCATAGTCTTTTCCTAGCATACCCCGGTAAAAGGCTCTACTAAAATCTACCATGGCTTGTGGTGTGTGTGTGTATATACTCGAGGAGTGGAAACCATGTAGTCAAATCCCCTTTCAAAACTGAAGAAACATTCAACATTTAATAACTGCCTTAATTCCCATTATGCCTTTTTTATTTACCCATAATACTTCATGTGTCCTTTCGATTTCCCCAATAACTACAACATTTACTCAAAATCCCTAACACCAGATGATGATACAAACAATATTGCATTTAACATACCGCACTAACATCTTTTTGAATTCTTATCCATTTAAAACTACTCTTGAAGATATTCCTATGGAATGACACCAAGAGTCGGGGCCAAGTAATGGAGTATGGCTTGAAGACCCATTATCATAAAATTTAATCTCGAGGTCCAACAGACAAAATGTACCAAAACGTGTCATTGATAAGAGATATATCTCTTGGTGTTGTTGATAAGGGATATATCTCTCGGATATGTAAACACGGGTCACTCCCTTCGTACCTCCTGATTAGATCCTTTTCGGTTGACAGCTGATTGGCTTCAACACCTTCTGAATGCTCGACATTGTTATTCAATCCACTAAAGTAATACTCACTTTTTCTTAAATTGTAGGAACAACCTCTTGTAATTAGGAAGAAAATCTACTTTATTTCTTGGAAGACCATGATACTAACATATTTCCAAAGAATTGATAAGTATCACTATTACTTTTTCTATCTAATTTGCATCTCACAAAATCAGTATTAGAGAATCCATGTAACTGAAAGCTTAAATTTCTGTCATATCGAAAATCTAGATATGTGGTGTTTTTTAGATACCGAAAAATTTTTTTAACTGCTACCAAATGAGACTTTGGATCTAATTGGAATCTTATACAAAGATATACATTGAATTGTATGTTTGGTCTCAAAGCAGTGAGATACAGAAGTGATCAAATCATAGTTCTGCATAATTTTTGGCATACTAACTTGTCATTTTCATTTTTATCTAATTTTATACTTATGCTTATGGACGTGGTATTTCCTTTACATTCATTGAACCCAAATCTTTTAATTAAATCATTAGTATATTTTGATTGATTAACAAATATTTCATTTTCAGATTGCTTAATCTGAAATTCTAGGAAATAGTTTGACTCTCCCACCATACTCATTTCAAATTTTCTTTGTAAATTCTTCACACATTTTTATACTAATTCCTCCAAAAATTATATCATTTACATATATTTGGATTATTAGAAAGTTATCTTTTTTTCTTTTGATGAAGAGAGTTGTGTCTATCTTTTCTCTTTCAAAGTTATTTTCAATTAGGAAATTACTAAATTTTTCATACCAAATTCTAAGAGTTTGTTTCAAACCATATAAGGTTTTGGTCAGTTTGAAGACATGTTCTAGAAATTTCAGATCTTCAAAACCATATGGTTGTTCTACATATACAGTCTCATTTAAATAGCTACTTAGAAAGATACTTTTAACATCTATTTGATATAATTTGAAGTTCATATAACAGTAGAAGGTTAGAAACATGCTAATTACTTCTAATCTAACCACTGGAGTATATGTTTCATTGTAGTCGTTTCTCTCCTCTTGGCTATATCTTTTGGCCACTAATCTTATTTTATTTCTTGTGATTATTTTATATTTATCAAGTTTATTTTTAAATACACATTTAGTTCTAATCATAGATTGATCCGATGGTCTAGGGATAAAATTCTATACTTTGTTTCTTTCGAATTGGTTTAATTCATCTTGTATGGTCATTATCCAATTTTCATCTCTTAATACTTCCTCCACATTCTTAGATTCATTCTAAGAGATGAATATTATATATTCACATTGATTTTGTAAGGATGATCAGGTTCTAACACCTAAATCTATATCTTCTATTATGTTTTCTACATTTACATCTTTTCTGATTTGAGAATATATATTTGATTTCTCGGTCTTATTGAATTTCATCCTTTTATTTTTGTTCAGTGAGTTCATTGACTTCTTCTTACTGAGAATTCATATTTTCAGTAAGATTCAATTCATTAAGCTTTTTAGATAAATCTTCATCATCTGATCTTCTTTAATCAGTGTCATTCGTCAAATTCCACATGTATTGATTCTTCTACTATCATGATTCTTTTGTTATAAACTCTATATATCTTACTGTCAAATAGTCTAAGAAGATTTCTTCATCACTTTTAGTATTAAATTTTCTTAAGCCTTCTTTTTCATTATTCAGAACAAAACATTTGTATCCAAAAATTCTAAAATAGGCTATATTGGGTTTCTTTTCTTTGTAAAGCTCATAAGGAGTTTTTTTTTTTAAGATTGCTCTGATTAATGCCTTATTCAGGATGTAGAAAGCAGTATTTATTGCCTCTGCCCAAAAACATTTTAGCAGATTATACTCACAGAGTATGGTCTTAGCTATTTCTTGCAGTGTTCTATTCTTCATTTCTATTACCCCATTCTGTTGAGATGTCAAGTATTGAGAAGTTATGATCAATACTATGATTATTACAGAATTCTTTCATGGTTTTATTTTCAAATTATTTATCGTGATCACTTTTGATACTTTTAATTGATATTCCTATTTCATTTTTAATTTTTTTGCACAGTTTGATGAAAGTTTCACTGACTTCCTCCTTCTTGGCAAGGAATAGAATCTAAGTGTATCTAAAGTAATCATAGATGATTACAAAACTATAATGTTTTCTTACTAAACTTTGAGTTCTAGTTGATCCAAAT
Source organism: Dillenia suffruticosa (assembly GCA_033439265.1). Lineage (NCBI taxonomy): Eukaryota > Viridiplantae > Streptophyta > Magnoliopsida > Dilleniales > Dilleniaceae > Dillenia > Dillenia suffruticosa. Next base: position 858,878 of record JAVTVX010000031.1, read on the forward strand.
AAGTTGATGTGAAGAACTTTTAGAGAGCTGCTAGTAGATACATAGTTTTTGAGTTTGAAGGAAGTTTTAATTTGTTTTTTTTTCATGCATGCATCACACAACCTATCCTTTTCGTATTTTAATTTAGGTAGACATTTCACAATGTCTTTCCTGAGTGTTTTTGATTTGTGTCTATACTTGCGTGTCCTAATCTCCTATGCCACAGCCATGAGTTGTTCTTACTTAATGCAACTAGGCAAAACTCACTTTGAATTTCTAATTGATTTAAATCAATCACATAGATGTTTTCTCTTCTAAAACTAGTGAATTTAATACTATTAGAGAATTTATCAATAATAGAGTAAGCATCAGATTCAAATATAACAGTGTAACTTTTATCATACAGTTGACTGATGCTTAACAGACTGAATTTAAGATCAGAAACAGGAAGAATATTCTGAATTTGAGAGTTAGTGAACTTATCTCTAACCTTGTCTATCCCAATGACTTTCCTTTTAGAGTTGTCACCAAAAGCCATATTTTCTCCTTTCTTTTCCTCAAGAGACAAAAATTTTGAGACATCTCTAGTCAGATGTCTTGAACATCCACTGTCAATGCATCATACTGACTTTCCAAGAGATTCCCTTGATTTCTGACAGACTTGTAACAAGATTCAATCACACTTTTGCCTTTGATACCTACACTTTTTGGGTCTGGCTAAGTTAGCTTTGATTTGATTTTCGAGAATCCATTTTAGGTTTATTTTTTATGAGTTCTTAAACCAGCAAGTGTAAACAAAGTGTCCAAATCTTTTACAGTTGGTACATTTGTTATTATTCACACCTGAGTTATTAACAATGATGGAAAATATACCCCTAAGTTTAAAAATTTTTTGATTTGTGCCCCAATTTCATGCATGTGTGATATCTTTCTAATTTGACATTTTTTTTAACTAGGTATGAAAAATTTATATAACTTCTTTTGGTTTTGTGTAGATTATATCTTATTCCAATTTTATCAAATACTACTCTTTGTGTTCCTAAGATGACATTTAGTTTTTCTTGACCATGTATGAATTTCATTAGTATAGTACTTTGCCTAATATTTTTTTCTTTTTGTTTAGTTAATTCCTTTCGTAAAGTTATGTGATTTTTACTATTCTTTTCATTTTGCTAATCCAGATGTTTATTCTCTAATTTATTTTCAATCTCAGCAATTTTCAATTCTAATTTAGTATTTTTCTCTCTTAATTCATTTGCTTCTGTTTTTTAATTTTCTAATATTTTAACAATTTCAATCACGTCTTTTTCTAACAAATTTTTTTTTTCTATTTTTTATGTGATTCTAGTAATGTTTCATGCAGTTCAGTGATGATGAAATTGTTTTTATCAGAATTAGAACAATAGAAATAGGAAGTAGAATTTATCTCACTATCGAAGAATTCTTCATTGGCCATGAAACATATATTAGCTTGTTTCTCTGCTTGTTTTTCTCCACTTGAGCTAAAGTCTTGATCATTCCACACTACAAGTGCCTTCTTCGTTTTTTTTTCCTTTCTTTCTTATTTTTCTTTTCATCCTTTTTTAGTTGGGGATAATCAGCTTTTATGTATTCCAATTTCTTGCACTCAAAGCACTTGATTCTTCTTTTTTTGCTGGCCTTTTGAAGTATGACTTGTTCTTGTTTCTTTTTCGCATCATAAACTTCTTGAATCTTTGGCCAGTAGTGTTTCATCTTCTTCATCGTCTTTTTTTTTTTAGTTTAAGGTGCTTTCATCACTGTCAGTTTTAAGAGCCACTCCTTTACCTCTTTCATCTTTTCCTAGCTCCTTCACATTCAATTTCATCTTATGGGTTATTAATGAGTTCATCCATTGTCAAGGTTTTAACATTCTTTGAATATTCTATTACTGTAAGTTTAGATTCTCAAGACTTTGGTAGGCTCCTCAGAATCTTATCCACCATATCTTCTTGAGGAATTCCCTTTCCAAGTAATTTTGATTTATATGTTACCTTATTGAACCTTGTTGTTGACACTAAATATAATAACCTAGAGGGGTAAATAAGTTATTTACAAATTTTAATTAATTATAGGGATTTAAAACTTGATTTACACAAATAAACAAAGAAAAAGGAAATAGAATTTGACACACACAATTTATAGTGGTTCTACCTTCTTTGTGTACCTCCATTCTCAGATTTTACCAGAATTTTCAACTCCACTATTCTATTCAAGAATTACAAATTAACTTTCAGTGGTGCTCGTGAACCATACAAATATTTTCCCTAATACTTCAATTTGATTTTCACATGATCAAGCTAACCTAATCTAATACCTTTCATTGCCGCTTAGGCTCGAGATATAGAATATTACAACTCTGATATTTTTCAATAGATAGAGAAACAAAGACAATGTAAAGCTATTAATTTTCAGATTTTCAAAACGAACCAAAACAATGCAATAAGATTCAAAATCAGAATTTCTCAAAAATGATTCTCAATACTGTTCAGTGCAATCCCCTACATTCTTTATCTTTGACTTTTTACTTTTATAATCAGAGCAAAGATTTTAGCTGTTGAGTGCCATTGAACAAATGAACGTTAGACACAGTAGGTTGCTCTATCGAGGTTACAAGTAGACTTGTCTTTATAATTTGAATTCATGAGTGGTCTTGATAGATGTATGAGTCTACTTGTCAAGACTTAGAATGTGAGAGGCAAGAGGACTTGTGTAGACTATGAGTCGGCTTGCTAAATTATAGGTCCTCTTGTCTTTTAGTTAACTCACCTTAACATGATTATAAGAAGACTTGTTTAGTCTTGAGTTCGTTTGACAACTGTATAAGTCCATTTGTTAATGTGAGAGGTAAGGAGACTTGTCTTCACCATGAGTGGCCTTATATAAATAATGAGTCGCCATAACATTGTCTTTCATTTTACAAGGCGACTTATATTTATGGATAAGACGACTTATAAACTAAAAACTTTGGTTAGATCGTCTTGTGTTCATAGTTGGGTCGCCTCATTTGTTGTGCAGACTACTCTTTCTGAGGCATGAATAGGCCAGATTGTCTTGTGCATGACTTTGAGTCATCCTATAAGTATGCAGACTATTACTTCTGTGACATATTTTCCTCAGGTCATCTTGTCCATTTTATGGAGGCAACTTATGCTTTTGTTTTTCTATTTAGGTCACCTTGTGTTTATATTTGGGTCGTCTTATGAGTGATTAGGTCGTCTTGAACTTAAGGTTGAGTCACCTTTGAGTGCTACAGAATTATACTTATGAGGTTCAACTATGTCAGGTCGTCTTGTCTCAAATGCCAGATCATCTTAGGTTTTGTGCAGACATATTCTTCTGAGGCTTGACTTCCTTAGGTTGTCTTATGCTAATTGTCAGGTCACCTTAGGTGCTCTGCAGACTTAGAATTATGAGCCTTGATTACCTTAGGTCGTCTTATGTCAAATCTCAGGTCGCCTTGTCAATTTTTACTTAGTCAAATTTCTATCAATCATGCTCATAAGTCATCTTGTGCATATGAGTAAAGCGACTTGGACATCTAGAACCAATTTTAGCAATTATTCTAATTTATTTCTACTTTAAATTAATTACCTAAAATCAACATTTATTACTTCTAATTATCATCAAAATCTATTTTGTTCAACAATCTCCCCCATTTTTAATGATAGCAAAACCCAATTTGAAATAATTGATAAAATTGTTTGAAAAATCTCAAAATATTCCCCCTCAACTAATACCATATCAATTCAAGTTTTGAAATACCTTTGATTAGCCTTAAGCTTCACTTTCTCTTAGAGATATGCATTATGTGCTATATATACTTAATTTTATGATGTGTATGATTGATATCCTATTGCTCTCCTCCTCTTTCTTTTGAATACAACTACCATTTTCACTTATACAATCATCCTTTATTGTTACATCATTGAGAAACATATTCTATCTATACTCAATGCAAATTCATCCTAATATGGATATTGAATATGTCATAACACAATTACATACTTCATACGAATATGAAACAATTACATACTTCATTCAACATAAACACGCCAGAACATCAATACACCAAAACATATATACTTTTCTCCCCCTTTTTTATCATCAGCAAAATAAGTGCACATTGTCATTGAAGAGAATGTGAACGTCAAACATAACATCAAAATAAGTATGCAATGTCCTTGAAGAAAGTGTCCGCAAAAGGAAGAGACTAGCCAAACTAACATCAAACATAAAAATAGAGAAAATGTTAACTTTACAAGTAAGAAAAGATGTTGATTCCTTAGACATGTAGCTCATCGGATGGAATGATGGAAGGATCAATTTGTGGAGAACTCGAAAGACCAGTTGGATCTTTGTGAATTAAGGATTCCAAAGCATTCATTTTGTCATGAAAGGTCTTATTTTGGTCTTCCAATTCATTCAACTTGGCATGAGTGAGAGAATTTTGATCTTCAATTTTGAGAAGTTGTGATTGGATGTGCACCAAAGAACCCCCAATCATATCCATGGTGACTTCAGAAGATGGAATAGATATGGATGGAGCACCATAGGAGGGTGTGATTTGAAGTGATTGAGCTTTAATTTCTTCAGATGGTAGTTCCTTAGATGGTTCACTTGGTCCCGCCTCATCGTGTTTCCTCTTCTTACTACCCTCTTCTTGATCTTCTTCCAACTTCTCATAGACTCCATTCTTCAACACCCACTAAGCCTTTTTCAGTGATTGTTCCCCAATACCATGTTTCATACTTAATTTTGTGTAAATCTCCTTTTTCAAATCAATCTTTTTCACTATCAACACATCTGAAATCAGAGAGCAGTAGGGTAGATTTGCAGATTTGGATTTGGTCATTTCAATCATGAAATAAGGCATTAGGAAGTGGAGTCCAAGGTTTTTACCATCCATAATACAGGTCATTAACTAAAGATCCTCTTTGGTTATGTAGGTATGATTTCTTCCTCTAGGCCTAAGAACATAAGTGATGATAAGATGTAGAAGACGCTCATGAATTCCTAAATTCTTTGCATTCAGATCCACTTCACTTATATCCGACACATTTGCATTCCTAAACACAATCCTAACACATTCAATTTGAGCCATCTTCATGTATTTCTCACATCTAACAGAGGGAGTTTATTCTAAATTGTACATCATGCACATTACTTTGGGAGTGAGCATGATTTACTTTTACTTAATGTGTGTCTTGAAAGCGTATAATGCCATTCCCGTAGGAAAATGGAAATGTGTCTCAAACACATGATCTCCAGTCTCCTCAACAACTTCCATATTATTATTGAACTTCCTAACTAAAATGTCATAAATATTCTCATTCGGACTCATTAAAGAACTAGGCAAGATGTGTGAGGGATGTCGTTCATATGGAAACCCAATTTTCTTAAGAAAGTCCCAATTTATAAGCCTTCCTAGGTTCATCTTTCTTTTTGAAAAATTAGTGATAAAGGACTTACTTTTCTTCAACGAAGGGAAGTCACTCTCGTTGAATTTTGCTGGGTTCTTCATCTTTGGTGCCATAAGGAATGCTTTGGACTTATGTATTGAGAATGGGAGACTTTAGAAGGTTACGGTTTTTATAAGTGAGGTGGTATCTCTTTGTTCTTCACCGAAGGTACTAAAGTCGAGTAAGTCTATTGACGATTCGAATGGCTCGAGTAAGAAAGGTAACACTTGTTCGAGAGAGAAAGAGAATGCGAGAGGATGAAAATGAGAGGATGATTCATGAAGGGGCAAATAAGATTTGGGTTCTTAATTTGAGAGAAATGGTTGGAGGGATTGTGAAAAGATTTGATATTTAAACCTATATTGATGGATTAGGGTCGAGTTCCGGTTATTGGTAGATAGAAAATGGATCTAGGTTTAGGATTTTGAATTTGATCCACATAAGTCGATTTGGTTAAGCTTATAAATCGACTTGTCTTTACATACAAGGCGACTAGCATTAAATTGCAAGTCGTCTTATGAGAGAGAAACCTTAAGACATCAGGTCATCCTCCCAGATACGTGAGGCGATTTAGAAATATCTGCAAATAAATTTTCTGTAACATGATCATGATGAGTCGTCTTGTATTTATTACAAGGCGACTTGTAAAGTCAAGAGACGATTTAGAAAAATAATATAAGTCTGTTTGTTATCCTCAAGTCGCCTTCTCGATTTATTGAGGTGTCTTAGTTATGTTTTTCAGAGTCACTTCTGTGACTGATATTTGACGAGTCGTCTCATTCCTTCAGTAGGACGACTTGCTGAGATAGTTTTGTTCTCAAGACAACTTGTTCTCAGAACAAGGCGACTTGTCATCTCAATTCCGAACCAGTAAGGCGTCTTACTTATCCTATAAGATGACCCGTCCTTCGGTCAAATTTCATGACTATGAAAATTTTCTTAAAAATTTCTCTTATAATTATTATCTTTAAATGATTATAGAATAAGTTTAGATATATTTGAATCAAGAATTCATTCCATTTTTCATAATTCTCTTCTTAGATTGTAAAATATTTCTCTATCCAAGGGTTTGATAAAAATATCCGCAATTTATTTTTCAGTTTCTATATATTCTACAATTATATCCTTTTTGAGTGCATGATCTCTAATAAAATGATATTTTACCTTAATGTGCTTAGTCCTAGAGCGATACACTTGATTTTTTGTCAAATTTATTGCACTAGTGTTGTCAATTTTTATTGGAACATTTTCCAATTTCAAATCATAATTCTCAAGTTGATACTTGATCCATAAGACTTGTACACAACATTGCCCTACAGCCACATACTCTGCTTCTGTGGTTGAGTAGCAATACTATTTTACTTTCTAGAAGACCAAGATACTAGCATATTTTTAAAAAATTGACAAGTACCACTTGTACTCTTTCTATCTATTTTACAAGCATCTAGTAAAATCGGCATCTAAAATTTAAGATTATTGTATGAGATTCTTTAGGTTATTTAATAAGCTAAAAGGGGTGAATAGGTTATTAACAAATTTTGAGTAATTATAGGGATTTAAAACTTGATTTACACAAATAAACAAAGAAAAAGGAAATAGAGTTTGACACACATAATTTATAGTGATTCCACCTTTTTGGTATACGTCCACTCCTAGGGTTTACCAGGATTTTCAAATCCAATATTCTATTCAAGAATTACAAACTAGTTTTTAGTGGTGCTAGTGAACCATACAAGTATTTTCCCTAATACTTCAACTTGATTTTCACAGGATCAAGTTAACCTAATTTGATACCTCTCGTTGCCACTTAGGCTCGAGATATAGAATATTACAACTCTGATATTTTTCAATAGATAGAGAAACAAAGACAATGTGAAGCTATTAATCTTTAGGTTTTCAAAACGAACCAAAACAATGCAGTAAGATTCAAAATTAGAATTTCTTATAAATGATTCTCAATACTATTCAGTGCAATCCCCTACATTCTTTATCTTTAACTTTTTGCTTTTATAGTCAGAGCAAAGATTTTAGCCGTTAAGTGCTATTGAATGCATTTCAGAGATTGGTAAGGTGGGTAAATAGTACATTTAATTTGAACTAGCTTTTCTGAACAAATGGATGTTAGCACAGCAGGTCGCTTTATCGAGACTACAAGTAAACTTGTCTTTACGATTTGAATTCATGAGTCGCCTTGATAGATGTATGAGTCTACTTATTAAGACTTAGAATGTGAGAGGCAAGACGACTTGTGTAGACTATGAGTCGGTTTGCTAAATTATAGGTCTTCTTATCCTTTAGTCTAGTCGCCTTAACATGATTATAAGAAAACTTGTTTAGCCTTGGGTTGGCTTGACAACTATACAAGTCCATTTGTCAATGTGAGAGGTAAGGGGAGTTATCTTCACCATGAGTGGCCTTATACAAATAATGAGTCGCCTTAACATTGTCTTTCATTTTACAAGGCGACTTACATTTATGGGTAAGACAACTTATAAACTAAAAACTTTGGTTAGGTCGTCTTGTGTTCATAGTTGGGTCGCCTCATTTGTTGTGCAGACTATTCTTTCTAAGGCATGAATAGGCCAGGTCGTCTTGTGCATGACCTTGAGTCGTCTTATAAGTATGTAGACTATTACTTCTGTGACATGTCTTCCTCATGCCGTCTTGTCCATTTTATAGAGGCGACTTGTGCTTATGTTTTTCTATTCAAGTTACCTTGTGTTTATATTTTGGTCGTCCTATGAGTGATTAGGTCATCTTGAACTTAAGGTTGAGTTGTCTTTGAGTGCTACAGAATTATACTTGTGAGGCTCAACTATGTCAAGCCATCTTTTCTCAAATGCCAGGTCGCCTTAGGTTTTGTGCAGACATATTCTTCTGAACTTTGACTTCCTCAGGTCATCTTTTGTTAATTGTCAGGTCTCCTTAGGTACTCTGCAGACTAAGACTTCTGAGGTTTGATTACCTCAGGTCGTCTTATATCAAATCTCAGGTCACCTTGTCAATTTTTACTTAGTCAAATTTCTATCAATCATGCTCATAGGTCGTTTTATGCATATGAGTCAGGCGACTTAGACATCTAGAACCAATTTTAGCAATTATTCTAATTTGTTTTTAATTTAAATTAATTACCTAAAATCAACCTTTATTACTTCTAATCATTATCAAACTTATTTTGTTCAACACTTGTTATCTTTTTGCTGATAGTTTTTCCTTCTTTCATTTTGAAGATTTCGTACTCTTGGTTTAACAGTCTGATTTTGCTCTTGCGAACTTGATCAGTGTTTTCGTAAGTAGTTTTGAGTTTTTCTCAGATTTCTTTTGCTGTGATGCATTACAAAACTCGATTGTATTTATTGACACTTAGGACAAGATGAAGGAGATTTATAGTCTTGCAATTAGCTTGATAGGCCTTCTTCTATTCCATTGTCATGTTTTGTAACTTGACTGGCACATGTATACTATCAACCTCTTCTATTGGAAATTTAACACTTTTTTCAATTACTTTCCAGGTATTGAGATCCTGTACAATTATGAAATTGCGTATTCTTTACTTCCAATAACTGAAATTGTTTCCATTGAAGAATGACGCATGATTTGTTAAACATGCTTCTATTGGTACATTGTTTCTGCTAATGGTTATTTGGATCATTGGTGTTAAGTTGTTAGACTTTTTATCAACATATATGCTCTGATACCAATTGATACTCAAATAGATGGGGTGAATAGTTGAATATAAATATTTTTTTAAAAATTTCTGTAATTAAAAAGCCTACAACTAAGTTGCTTGAAAATCAAAACAAAAAATTAAAGAGCACACAAAACTTCTTATAGTGCTTCTACCAAATTAGGTGTATGTCCACTCTCAGACTCCCCCTAAACTTTTCACAATCAACTCAATAATACAAATTTGATTGCAGGTTCAAGTTAAATCTTTATAGTATTTTTTCTCAATACTATTTTCCTAATCTTACACAGATTGGTTTTCTCTCACACTAGACCCAAAGTAGTGATACATTCTTTGGTCTTTTGAACACTCAATACAAGTAAGAAAGGAATGTCAAAGATGAGAGATTTTAATTCTTAGATTTGACATAATTGATTTTAAAACTAAAAATGCACTCAAAAGGATAATCAACAAAGTATTAAAAAGAAAATGAATACTTAAAATTGAGGTTGTTCAGAGAGTTAAATTCAAGCATCCTATTCTTCAATTCTCTTCTCTTGTATTTATTAAGGTATTGAAGAGATCTGTTGAAGGGTTGTTGAAGTCAAACGGTGTTCATTAATATCCGTCAATTAATGCTTGGTAATAACACCCAATTTTTGCGCTAAATTTTCATTCTCTTATTGGTGCCACTTTCTGGTTAACCATCAAAGTTTGTTTTTGCTACATTTAAATGTTAATTTTGATCGAAATATAAATATTCAGAGATTCAGAAAAAGAAGATAACCATTGATTTTTAATCTGTTTCATTTTCTGACAAGTTTGGATCGACAAGACTAAATTATATATTGACCTGAATTCAAAAATTCAATGTTGTATTCTTGACTAATCAGGTCGATAAGAGAGTATCTAGGTTGACAAGGGAATGTACCAAATTAAATAGGTGGACATAAGGACTTAAATTGGTCGATGTGTTCTGATGTGTCAATATGATTTTTATGGATATCGACATGTCTTTACTTAAGAATAAATAGCCTAGGTGAACAAGTATTATCTTCACATCGACACAGTCCTATGTATATATAAAATTTGTAGACATGTTCTCAAAAATTTGTCGACATGTTATGCATATTGACAAAATTAAAGTATAGGTTGATGTGTGATTTCTGAGAGTTAACTAACATCAGGTTGACGTGCTCAGTGTATACATCAACATACCACTATACTGATAAAAATTGGTAGACCTATTTTCTAAAGTTGGTCGATGTGTTAGGTGTGTCAACAAGGTTAAAGTTCATGTCGACGTGTGATATCTAAGTAATACCTTACATCAGGTCGACATGTTCCAAGCTCACATTGACATGCTTCTGTACTAACTTAAAATTGGTGGACATGTTTTTTAAAATAGGTCGATATATTTTTCATATCGACACAATCAATAAGCAGGTCATTGTGTGTCTTTTAAGAGACAAATGAATCAAGTCGACAAGTTATTGGGTATGTCAACCTCTTTAGACTTTTGCTTTGTGCTTGTCAATGTGTTAGGAATTGTGCTTGTCAATGTGTTAGGAAAGGTGGGTCGTCATGCTCCTAAAATTGGTCGAATAACACTTTAAATTTGTCCATCTGAGATTAATAGGTTGATGTATATTAGAATTTAGATCATTGTGTGAGACAGGTTGATATGTCCACAGAAATGTCGACATACATTCACTTAGCAAAATGTATTTTTTTTTCAGGTTGACAAGGGTTACATATCAGGTCAACGTGTTTATGGTTAGGCTAAAATTGGTTGACAAGGTTATGAAAATTTGTGGACTTAAGGGAGCAGGTCGATGTGGGTGAAAATCTAGTCGACATGATTTGTAGATTTAAGGAATTTTTGATTTATTTAAACTTATTTTCCTTTAATTTATCATCATCAAAACTCATTTGTTTCAACAAGCCATAGTTGTGACTATAGCAAGGGATATACACAAATTGACAAAGAGGCTATTTTAGTCTAGATCAAAGAGTAAGACTACCCAATTTCCTCTAAATGCTCTAGTTATTACTACACTCTCAATTACATCAGCCTAACTCTAATTCCATCAATTGCCTCTCGGTGATACCAAGCCTAATTAGACACGGATCAGAGAGATATAAAGAACAAAGATGGACATAGGGATAGAAGGAGTAGAGGTGTATTTCAAGAGAATTGCCGATTTGAGAAACTGATGATTGAGTTTAGAAAAATAGAGCTAATGACTTTTTTTTTTATATAAAGCCAATAACTTTTCAAAGGAGTAATGATCCACAAATTGTAAAGACTTGGGTTGTTAAGGTGCAAAAACCTTTCTCTGAGTTTATAGTTGTAAATGAGAACATGATTAGATTTGCTACATGATATATAAAGGAATTTGTATATGATTGATGGAGTTTAGTATTGCAATCTTGGAATAAGAATAACCTTCAGAATGTTTTTTGGAGCAATTTCGTTTAGATCTTCCATGAGAGGTACGTGTGTGTTCATTTGAGATTAGAAAATATGTGAATTTCTAGAATTGAAAATTGAAACAAGGTAGGATGACTCTTAGTCATTATGCGTGTTACTTTACCAGACTATCAATGTATGGTTTCCAATTAGTGATAAAAATAGAGCAAATAGGTTAAGAAAAGTATTGAAATTCTTTTTCCAAAAGCATTTAGTAGCCCAACATCTTACTACTACTTATTATTATTATTTTATATTTTTATGAATAGTTTATTTTTACTTATTTTTTCATTATTTTTATTTTTTAGTTTTATTTTCTCTATTTTTATTTTCAAATTCTAATTTTAAATTATGTTATTTTATTTAATTTTATTTCCTTTTCCGTTTTCTTATATTGATATCTTAAACAACTGAACTTAAAATATGGGATTAAATCTCACTTTACTGTTATAGTGAATAATGTAAAAGCATTGGATACAAGACAAATTTTAAATTTTATAGATAGTTTATTTTTATTTCTCTTTTTTATTATTTTTATTTTTATTTTTAATATTATTTTCTCTATTTTTGTATTTAGACTTTAATTTTAGGTTTTTTTATTTTTATTTTTTCTCTCTACTACATTTGTCTTTCAATTAGTCGAGTCCAAAATTTGGGATAAGATTTAAATTATTATTATTGTTATTGTATTGCATACAAGACAAAGCTCCAGGAAAAAGCCTGGTTGAAATTCAAGTTTCATGTAAAAGAAAGTAACAGGAAAAGAAAAGGCACTTTGAGGAGAGCTAGAGCTCTCATATGAGGCCAATATGTCTCAGTTGTGGGAATTTCTATATATGGTTGTGCCACAAAGGGATGAAACTTTATTTCACTTATTATCAATCGGACCATTATGCCTCTTATTGTCCCCTTAGGCCGAAGTAGCCACACACTATCCCTTTGTAGCAAGCTGCAACACCTAGGCTTTACTCCTTGTCAGTTACCGGTTTCCCAAAATCCAACACCTCTTAGACCAGTTCTACTACCACAATCATAGTAGAGGAGACCTACTAGGACCAAGAGGTCATGCTAAGTTTATGTGGTTTCTGCAAACGGGTCGATGCATCACCAAATGTGATTATAAGTAGGACGATGTTATTTTCTTTTATGATGCATGTGCTTTAATTGATTTGGGAGTCACCTGTTCATTCATTTCATTATCACTCATGCATTTACAACATAACCTCGAGCCTTTAAAGTAGTCTCTATGGGTTGATAGTTCGACTAAGTATAAGGTTTTGGTTTTCTAGATTTATAAAGATTGTATTATGAGATTCCAAAAACAGGGTTTAAGTATTGTTTTGCAACCTTTTATGTTGCTTTGGCTGACTGTTGAGTTTTTCATCGTGAGAACAACCATAATTTTGTTTCTTGGTGATAGATTTGTCAAAAATCATGTAGTATCTTTTATTCGAGCTATCAAGATGTTGTTCAAAGGTTGGCACAAATGTTTTGCTTATGTCATCGAGGACAAGAGTAAACTCAGTTATCTATTATGTTTGATGTGTTCTCAAGTGATATATAAATGGAAACTACTTTAATTTTAAAAGTGAGAAATATGAAACAAGTGAAAAAATATGTAAAGTATCAACATTTGTTGACGTAGGTGGAATGAGTACTTTCGTCCTTTAACCAGATCAGAAGTTTGATTCCCCCTGGATACGGAAAAAACAACGTTAGGAGACCCGCCCTCATAAATTGGCTCTGTAACGGTCGATTCAAATTAATCAGGACGAAATTCTGGATATTAGGTGGTGGTCAAGTCATGATACCAAAGAAACAAAAAAGAAAGAATATATAAAGCTCTTGTGGAACACTTTAGTGGGCCTATAGATATTTGGGCCTTGGAACTTTGGGCTTCTTGTTATATATGTTGGGCTTTATGCTTTTATTTTTATACCTTAATTTGATTGCCGCATAATATTTGAGATTTCGTTCCGACTAATCTGAATTGATCACTATGAGGGTCCACTTTGAGGGGGCAGGGTCTCCCAACAAATCCTTCTCCATTCCCATGGGAAGTCAAACTTTTGCATGATTAAGGGACAAGCACACCGCTAACCATCTGTGCCAACATTTGTTGGTGGCTTTATGCTATTATGTGACACACATATATACATAGATTCATTGGGCTTAAATAGAGTCCTGGAAATGGAACAGTAGGTGTCGGGAGAATCCATCCTTAAATTAGGCCCCATAATAATTTAATCGAATTATTCGAGTAATACAAAGAATAATGGTCAAGTAAAAAAAGGCTTATATTTTTTGGTTTTGGACTAAATATGTTATGGACCTAAAGTATTATATGAGCTATTGTGTGATTGTTGAATACTTTTATGTAAAAGGAAGAATAACGCCTAATTGATTAAGTGACCATTTATAAGTACATTTTAAATAAAATTTTAAATTTAATTCTTGTGATGATAAAAACAGGCGGTGGAAGAGTTTTATCCTATAAGGGTATAACTCGATTTGGATCAGATTTATTCGGATTTAATATAATTATCGAATATCGGTAGTTTATAAAAAAAAATTATAAAAGGAAGAAAATATCATTATTTATTGTAATAGTGACCAAAGCTAATATGAGATTAATTAATTTAACTAATACACCAAAATCAACCCAATATATTATAACCACAACTGTGATAAGGTAATTATATTAATAATGTATATATAAAATGATAGCCAAGCGTAAATAAACAAACACCATGTAAAATCAAAATAAAAGAAAAAAGCTCCCACTTTTGATTTTTGTTGATCAAAAGAAATAGATACCATAAATTCTATTAGCAAGATGTATATAACATAAATGATATTTTAAGAATCACCACAAAGTCGTATTTTGGCTCTAACCATTATTTGATGGCTTTGGTCTTTGTTTTTCCTGTTTTGTCAAATTTCAGTTTAGACCAACGGAGTTCCAATTTGGTACTAGGCCGAACCGAGGCTCCACCAAACCATGTTCGGTTGTCGGGACGCGGACACGGTCCCCAACAGAGTTCAGGCCCCCTTTGGGCCGGTGTCCTATTTAAGTGCGCTCAGCCAAGATGAGCCCGGCTCCAGCGGTCTCAATTGGTCGTTTCTCTTTCAGATTCGGGAAGTGAAGCTGAACTGCCAAAAGGGGACAGAGAGAGAGAGAGAGAGAGCATGGAGAGCAGCGAGGAAGAAGACGACTTCCCCTTTCACGAAAAGATAACTCCTCAGTCCAACATCAACTCCGTTTATCAGTCTCGATCAGAGAAGGTCCTCTGCTCCCACACTCCTCAATCCTTTACTTTTGTTTTGCTTTATTTTTCATGTTTAACCCTCTGGCTAAACCCTTGTGTCTGCGAGGAGTCCATCCATTTTCACTTTGTTTTCTGATTCAACTCGAGCTGCATTTTCCCCAAATTATGGTCATTCAATTGCCTCGGAATTCATTTTTTTTTTGTCAATTTTTTTGGATAATCGATCTTGTCTATGATTTGGAAAATTTTTTTTTGGGCGGAAATGTACGTGGAACCAGTAGTTGTAGGTTATTATTAGGGTTTCTGGTAAATTAAAATGTGAAATTTTCTTTCCTTTTCCAGTAAAGAAGAGGTTTTTTTTTTTTTTTTTTTTTTTTTTTTTTGAGCTTTATCTGCCCCATGCAATCATCTAAACTGGATTTAGATGTTCAGTTAGAAGAAAATAAATATCTTGACAAAGTGTCTCCGCATGTGCTCCCTGAGGCTCCATGGATGCTAGGGTTGTGCTTTTAGTACCTACATTGCCTTTCACTTCATTGTTTATTAGATATGGAAATTTACGGAAGGAGTTCTTGCATATGCATAGCAAGAAAAGGAAAAAAAGAAAAGGAAAAAAAAGATTCTATTGGCTCTTCTTTCCTGATCTGGTTGTTTAGTCGTCATTGTTGTCCTTGCCATTGTTGTTGGCTATTTTATTTTTTATTTATTTTTTGTTGGATGTTTTAATTTTCCTAATGAGTCCGCTGCTTCCATTGTTGTAAGCCTAACATCTTTCAGTTCTGCAGGGCATTAGAAAGCTTTGCTGTGAGCTTTTGGATTTAAAGGATGCTGTAGAGAATTTAACTGGCAATATTCACTCAAAGTACTTGGCTTTCTTGAGGTAAGAATGTGCTTTTTTCAATGAATTGCCTCCAATATGATAATTTCAAGTAAATCGTATCAGAATGAATCTTATTTAAATGTTGAAAACACCAAATAAAGAATACTTCAGGTTCTGCAATGATCACTTCTCCTTTGACAAATGGATTACTTAGTGAAACATTATGAATATGGAAATATGGGTTTAGCCTGGTACAGAAATGGAATGAACTTTGAAGGTATATGCTGTTTTGTCAGATTACTTGTTGCATTCAGTTTTCTCTTCGTTTATTCTTCTTTACAGGTTGCCTCATCCTTTCTTGTATCTTCCTCTTTGCATGCCCATTTGGTCAAGTTGCTCTTTAGTACCCTCCAGTTCTCTCTTCTCAAGATTTTCTTTAGTCATTTTGCTTTTAAAGGTTGATATGATTGAACTGTCAATATGTCTATTTCTTTTGGAGGGAAAAAGAATGGATAGAACATCTTGTGGTTCTTGTTATCCAAAGGAGAACTGTCAATAGGTTATGTTTCATTTGGTGGGAAAAAGAAATGGTACCAAACTAATTGGGAGTTTTGATCACCTAGTTTTTTAACTTTTAATCTCTGGTTGAGTCACCAGGCCAAATAAAATTCCATACGCCATTCCCACGCTGATATTTGGCCCTCAAATTAGAATGTGCAATTCATATCATTGGTGTTTTTTTGTGAGTAGTAGGTCCTATCTTCTGTGGTAGCATTCATTTTACACTTTGACATCAAATTTCATCACTCTATAGATTCTAGCATCATTTATTCTTGGCTTTAAATTCTTCTTTGTTGTTTTCTCAACCCTTTATGAATATGGGCATATTCAACTATAGATAATGGTTCTGTATTCTTGTGAAAGCTTTCTCACCTATGCTTTTGAGAAAAGAGCTGCATCCAAGCCCTATCTTATTGTTTGAACACATACAATATGATTATAAAAAAGGAAAACGGAAAAAAATTCATCCACTTTCTCTTCGAAAATTGTCTTACTTTTGTTAAATTGCCATATCTGTCATCTGGACTTTTGTTTCTATTTGTGCACCTCTTGTTGGATGAAATCAGATAAAGTTAATTGAATCTTACCATTTTGTGAAATGAAAACCGAGTGAATGTGAGAGAGTTTATACATACTGGGGGTGAGAAAGTCTCTTCCAACCGATTTGGGATTTGCTGCATAGTCATAAGATGAAGAGTAGTCAAAGAAACTAAGGTGATGTGGTCTGCAGGCATGCACTGCCCAATGGAGGTGTTCTTAGATTCTTTCCGAGGAATTAAGCAGAGCGAATGTCAATATGCAAGGAAACGGACTTCATCTTAAGTTCTTCAGCTTATAAATCAAATAGTTGGATGCAGTTGGTATTAGGTCTCTCTATGCATCTCATGATATTTTCTGTTTCTGCTGGTAAAAGTTCCACTCCTAGAAGCAAGTCATCATCCCTAACAATAGCAATCTTGATCTAGCTATCTCGGATGGAAGGATGCTTACTATTAGAAGTCTTTTGCTTTCGAAGGCTATAAATTATCTCCTTACCCTTAATCTCTAGAAGCCTAGCATCCTTTTGCCCCAGATGGCTGGACTAATGAGCAAAACCGTTCTGTCTATCTCATCGTAGAATCTCTTACATTTTGAGAATTCTCTCATTGTTGGATTAAATATCTAATCAACCTAATTGTCTAATGTATGGTATTGCTTTACTGGACTAAGCTATATGATTAGACTAAAAGTGTCCTGATAACAAGAGGATGGTTTCAAGTCACTTTAACTGGGTAACCCTAATCCCTCACTCTTTATCATCCAAAGACTTCCCAAATTGGTTTCAATCCTTTTTTTGGGGGGGGGGGGGCAAAAGATTGATATTAATTATTGGAAGGCAAAAGGTTGACTTCCTGCCAGCCTAGAGTTGACCATTCTCGATAGAGGTCTATATTTTATAGTCTTTACCTTTCAAATTATTGACAAGCAGGATATATTGTTTAGATTTTCAGAAGGATGCCATTTCAAGAACATAGTCAATACAATACATTAACAAAGTTTCTGTGAAATGATTAGCAAATATTGGAGATTATTGCTTCTTAATATGCTGTGCTTCATTTGTTATTTTCTTTCATTGCTCATCCTTGTCCCAAATGTATACTTTGTCTTCCTTATTTTCAAAGTGTTTAATTATTGCGAAGTGACTATTTTCATTGCCACAACCCTTATTCTTTTTCTTATTTATGAGAGTTTTGTTCCGAATTAACCTAAAAAACAAAAAAAATTTTTAAAACAACACTATTCAAAAAATATTTCCAAAACTAACACACATATGTCGTGACTTGAAGTCACGACATGGCACTGTTCATCACGGTCTCATGTCGTGACTTCAAGTCACGACATGGTACTATACATGTCATGACTTGAAGTCACGATATGGCACTGTTCATTGAACAGTATTTTACTGTTCAATGAACAGTAATGTCGTGACTTCAAGTCACAACATGAGTGTGTTAGATTTGGAAATATTTTTTGAAGGGTGTTGTTTTAAAAAATTTTTTTGTTTTTGAGGTTAATTCGGAACAAAGCTCTATTTATGAGATGGGTTAGTCAGTTGGTAAGCAAAAGAGTCTGAAAACTTTTTCATAAGATAGGATTCCCTTTTTTACATGGTGACGATTCTGAAAAACTATTGCCTTGGAACTAAGCATGGCAGGTGACATGGGCAAGTACTTCATGGTAATACCTGATCAAGGATTTCCTAATTTACTTATTAGGTAAACTAAAGGAAAACCCTTATAGTACAGTTTGTGATGTAGCACTACAAATAAAATTCTGTACCTCACTCTGCTTTGGTGTTTTCTTGTGAGTGGCTCTCTTCTATGGCTATTACTTGTTTACACTTTAGCCTTGAGTTTCATCACCTTATGGATTCTAAAATTGTATCACTTAACCTTCGCTTGAAATTTTTCTTTCTGGTTTTCTCAACCGTTTGTGAATATGGGCATATTCAAACATAGCTAGTGGTTTTATATTTCTTGTGAAAGCTTTCTTACCTATACTTTTGAGAAAAGAGCTGATTGTTTGAGCCCCTTCTGATGGTTAGATCACATAAAATTTTTCATAGCATAAATGACTATAAAAAGGAAAATAGGAAACAATTCATCCACATTCTCTTCCGAAATTGTCCTACTTGTCCTACTTCTGTTGAATTGCCATGTCAGTCATCTGGACTCCTGTTTCTAGTTTCTACCAGTGCGCTTCTTATTGATATTTAATCTACTAAAGTTAATTGAATCTTCCAATCTGTGAAATGAAATCCAAGTTTGGATGAGTGTTTATTTATAGAGCAACTAGGGTGAAAAAGCCTCTCCCAACCAATTTGGAATTTGCCTCATAGTCAAAAGGTGTAGAAAAGTCAAAGAAGTGTAGAAAAGTCAAAGAAGCCTACGTCACATACTTGGCAGGCTCGAAGGAGGTGGCCTGAGGATTTTTCTATGAGGTAATCAGAACGAATGTCAATATGCAATGAAAACAACATGGCTTCAGCTTATCAATCAAAGGGGAGGATGCAGTTGGGATTAGGGCTCTCCATGCATCTCAAGATATTTTCTGTTTCTGGTGGTAAAAGTTCCATCCTAAAGTCACATTATCATCCCTAACAACAGTAACCTTGATCTAGGTAACACGGTGGAAGGCTGCTTAATATTAGAAGTCTTTTTCCTTCGAAGGCTATATATATCGTCTCCTTGGCCTTAATGTCAAGAAGTCTTGCAACCCTTTGCCCCACACGGTTAGATTAATGAGCCAAGCCATTCGGTCTATGTCATTGTGGAATCTTTCACATTGAGAATTCTCTCATTGTTGGACCAAATATCTAATCTATGGTAACTAATTTACTAGACTAAGCTATTTGAGTAGACTAAAACTTGTATCGGTAACAAAAGAAGGGATCCAAAATACTTTAATTGGGTAATCCTAATCCCTCACTCTTTTTCATCCCAAAGCTTCACAGATTGGTTTCTATCTGTCTGAGTCAAAATTCTTGCTTATGTTCAGCAATATTTGTAATCTTCTTGAAATGATTAGGAAATATAGGAGATTACTGCTTCTTAATGCTTTGTGCTTCATTTGTTATTTTTTCTCCCTTGTTCCTCATTTATACTTCATCTTCGTTATTTTCAAGGTGATGGCTTTTGTCATTCCAATAGGTGTTTAATTATTGTGAAGTGTCTATTTTTCATATATAGGCTCCTTGTTCTTTTACATATTTATGGGTTGGGTAATTTAGCAGGTACAAAGAGTCTGTTAGACTATTTTGTTAAGTAGGATTCCTTTTTTATCTTTTAGTTTTAGACTAGAGGCGATGCTGAGACACTGTTGCTTTGGAGCTAAGCATGGCAGGTGATAGGGACAACTACTTCATGGTGATACCTGATCAAGGATTGCCTGATTTGCCTCTTAGCCAAACTAAAGGAAAACCTTTATAGTACAGTCTGGACTAGCAGGCTGTCCAAGATAGAACTGAAAAAAAAAAAGAAAAAAGAAAAAAGAAAAACGAACTTTGTATATAAAATGAGGATGTCATTGTGCTTCAACTAGAGCTTTCTACAGTTTCTGCAGATATGTGATCAAGGTGAAATACGGCTGTTTGATAGAGGGCAGCTGCAGGTGATGAATACTCCTCCAAGGATGATGTGGAATCTTCTGTTTTGCACCTCAGTGAGAGGTTAAAATTATAATTTAGATGCTGGGCGGTCTCCTAGGGCTTGCATGCAGTGTAGATGCTTATGAAGATTATAATTCAAAACTATGCGAGTTATTGGAATGGTTTAGCCTAGAGATTTTTGCCAAAAACTTTTCCTTTAGTAAGGAAAATTAGGATACTTTTTTAAATAGAAAAGAAATAACCAAGCAACTGCACCCTGCATTTTTAGGAATTACTTACTGAGATAATAATGACACTCATACCTTCGAAAAAGGATTCTAGGACCAGTGGTACTAGGGAGAAGACTTTGAAAAGTAAGTGGCAATAAGAAATAGCCATATGATAACTTGCCTTGTTTTTGAGGATATGGTTTTAGTGCGGTTGATCTGGTGTTGGGCTTGGGAGGCGGGTAGGCTTTATTATTATTTTTTGGAGCCTGGGGGGGGTGGGTGGGTGGGGTTGGAATGGGATGGAGTTCGGATTATGAACTCTTTGTGTCAAAACATTTAGTGAGAGCAACTTAGTGTTTCTTCGATTGTGAGCATGTCTTCCTTTGCCTCCCTTTTTTGTTGGAGGGAGTTAGGAGATTCTTTTAAGGTATATATTTGTTGCCACTGCAGATGCTTCTTTAACTAGTTCTGTTAGCCAATCCATTTTGTAGTCTTTCCTCATTTTGACTCCTTTGAAATAAAAAAGTTATGCTTATTTTTGTATCTTTCTAGCTTTTGGTTCCATGATATAAATTATTTCGACTTCAGTTGCTTGATTTTCAGTATTTAGTTATTTTCCTATTGCAGAATATCTGAAGAGGTTGTGGAAATGGAGCATGAGTTAATTGAGCTGCGAAAGCATGTTTCTGCTCAGGGGATTGTAGTGCAGGATCTAATGAGTGGTGTATGCCGAGAGCTGGATGAGTGGGGCTGTGCCAACAGTGATACCCTTGAAGATCAGCAAGATACTCAAGTCGATGACCTTTCAGAACCCCTTTTGAATGAAACAGACTACCACAAGACTGCTTTCTTGATTAACATTGATGTGCTATTGGCAGAGCATAAAATTGAAGAAGCTATACAGGCCTTAGATGCTGAAGAGAGAGAATCCTCAGAACTGAAAGGATCAGGGGATACTTCTTCATCTGAAGCCTCTTCATACAAGTCAGAATTTCTGAAAAGAAAGGAAATGCTTGAAAATCAGCTAGTTGAAATGGCTGAAAGGCCTTTAATCAGTTCTCTTGACCTGAAAAAGGCTTTATCTGGGTTAGTAAAGCTTGGGAAAGGTACTTTGGCACATCAGTTACTACTTAAATCATATGGGGCTCAACTCCAGAGGAGCATTGAAGCTTGTACACCTTTGTTTTCTATATGCCCTGAAACATATTCAGCTACATTGTCTCAGGTTGTATTTTCCACAATCTCATTGACATCAAAAGAATCCAGTTTAATTTTTGGTGATGATTCCATTTACATCGATAGAGTAGTGCAGTGGGCAGAATGGAAAATTGAATTTTTTGTACGATTAGTGAAGGAAAATGCACCCCTTTCTGAGACTGTATCTGCTTTACGTGCGGCCAATGTTTGTGTTCAAGCTAGTCTTAGCCATTGCTTGATGTTAGAATCCCAGGGCTTGAAACTCTCAAAACTTCTGATGGTGCTTTTGAGGCCATATATTGAAGAAGTTTTGGAGGTGAACTTCAGACGAGCTAGGAGGGTAGTTCTTGACTTGGCTGGAGATGCAGATGGCTTTCTGTTATCTCCACGCTTAGTCTCTCCTTTGTCCATTTTTACAGCACATTCAGACAGTATGCTAATTGACTCAGGAATGAGGTTCATGTTTATGGTCAAGGTAAGGGAATCCTTTTTTTTCTCCTTTCAATGGTTCCCCTTTTTTTGCTTTGGTAGCTACTCTTATAGAAGATGTTATTTCATTTCATTGTCTCATTCTTCTGTCTCAAGTGGAAAGTTCAGATACATGTACCATGCATTCCATTTCCTACTAGTTTCTGACAGTGATACTTGCTAGATATTGAAGATACCTGACCACTTGCATTGAGCTTGTTTTCTTTTACTTTACGCTCTGGATACTTGGTTGACACATTAAAAATTGTTCAGGTTTACTTGGTATATCTATTAACCATACAACTTTGGAGTTTTCAACTTCTTTTTGTTTGAGAGTTTGAGTTTATGGCCAAGTCTTTTTTAGTAGTTAAAATTCTGTTCTTGTTGTAGTTGATTCCAAATTTGTTGTAGCTATTATTTATTGTTTAATATTTTGTGCGACTTGGCCAATTACTAGGTACTAAATTTTTACTTTTGATACTGAATTGTATTTTCAGTGGCTTTTAAGGGATTCTTTTTAGGGCACCTGCATAATTCCCTGTCTACCTTTTGTTGTTCTGCCCTCACTCCCTCCTTTTTCCTTTTAGATAAGAATTTTCCTCCTCCCTCTTGTTAGAATGTTTACGGAGCTCCTTATATTTTTGTCAGAAAAGATGTATTGAACGGCATAGATATTCAGTAGAAATAATTGCATTGAACAGCATAAATTCCTTATTGTTAGGTGAGAAACATTTAAAATGTGAAAATTATTGAGTACGTACAAATAATTACTTTTATATATGTTGCTGTATCTATATCTTGCTCTAGTTTTTCAAGACATTTTCCAGATCATTAATCATACCTGTGTCATATCATGTTTGTGTTCCAGTTATTATGCTTTTGTAGTTTAAGACATAAATATTAACAAGACTGTTGGGAGGTTACAACTGAGTCTCCAGGGGTAAGTATGCACGAGTTTTTTATGTGCTTGTCTAGTCTGCTTTATTTGTGAGCTAGACTTGGTGTCCAATTGAGGGGTGGTGGCCGAGGGTTCCCACTGTTGTAGAAGACAAAAAAGAATGATGAGGAATCTAAAAATGGGAATTACCATGTTTATGACTCTGTCTGAGCATAATGACTGAAAAAAGCCTATATCTATGATTCGAAATCACGTAATTGCTTTAACTACCAATTGTCTTATTTTAGAAATATTTAAGGGCATTTTGGGAGATATTGAATGGTGACCCTGGATGATGCTCAAGGTTTCTGCTTCTTGTGTCAGATTTGGATTATATATGAAATCTATGCGCCCTTTAATTCCAAGATAAAGAGGCTTTGCAAGTCTGCAAGAGTTAAAAAGTGAAATACATAAAATATATTCCTTGGTTCCAAAACATAATAGACAGTGCAACAGTTATTGTGAAATGCTTTATTATTTCAGAAGTTTGCATGATCAATTCATGTTGTAAATTGGAGTTCAAACATTGTGTACAGGAAATTGTGGAACAGCTAACCCCTCTGACGATGTTGCATTTTGGAGGAAACATTTTAACAAGGATTTCACAGCTTTTTGATAAATATATTGATGCTCTAATTAAAGCTCTACCAGGGACCCTAGAAGATGACACTCTTGCAGAGCTAAAAGAGGTCATGCCATTTAGAGCTGAAACAGATTCTCAGCAGTTGGCACTACTAGGAATTGCATTTACTATTGCTGATGAATTATTGCCTATGGCCGTGTCAAGAATTTGGAGTACACAAAATGAGAGCAAGGAGCAAAAGATTGTTCCCAATGAGAACGTTGCATTAGCTGCAAATAGTACAACGGAATTCAAGGACTGGAGGCGCCATCTTCAGCACTCGTTAGACAAGCTCAGAGATCACTTTTGCCGACAATATGTTCTAAATTTTATCTATTTAGGAGAAGGTCAAACAAGATTAGATGCACATATTTATTTGAGTGGGGACGCAGAAGATCTCTTTTTGAACTCTGAACCAATGCCTTCACCACCATTTCAGGTAGAGTTCTTTTCCTCTTCCTATTGCTTGTTGTCTCTGAGTTCCATGAAAGTTAGATCCAGTCTGGGGGCTGCCTTTTTGAATCTCTCTGTGGATACTATTCATTGGATAATTGCAGTACATTTCATATTATGTGGGAAAACCTGAATGCGGTTGTTTATATTAGCTCTTTGCCCCAATACAACATCCATTCTGTTTCAAATGTCTTGTTTTATCAGGAAAGAAGAATATTGTCAGTAGGAGTAAACATAATTACAGTAAAGTGAAAAAGGGACACTACATGAAAACAAGAAGAAATTACATACGTTAATAAGGAAAACCCGTTGCAGTCAATGAAGCCTATTAAATTTGAAGATCAATATTTTGGGGCAGTTTTGAAATTTATTTTGGCATCTTAGGTTTTTTAAGGCATTTGTTGTTATTATTATTATTATTAGTTTTTGGTTAGGTTATTAAGGATTTCAATTGTGTTTTTATTTGTAAAGGTAGCGGGGAACAGCCCAGGGGATGTATAGGTTGTTGCAACCTCTCTAAGGGTTTAAATTTGCTTTTATGTGAAGGGAAGGACTCTTTCCATCTTTCTCAAGACTGCTTCTCTCTCTCTCTCTCTCTCGACATTGTTCAACAATAGCCCCCTAAACATCTGGAAGAGTACTACTGTTGAATGAACTTGTTGGTGGAGATCCTAAGGAAGCAAAGAAAACAATCTTTTTCCCAGTTGTGTTGATGAGGAGGAAATAATCACCATAATGAAAAGAAAAGATAAAAAAAAAAGAACTAGCATCCTGTTGCTTCCAAATACACCAAATAATTGCCCTTTCAAGTGCAACCATGCTAGAGGTGCATGGCATCTTTTCTCTATAGTCTTTAAATTGGGTGATCAGAAAAGTTTGAAACTTTGGGCTGGACATACCTTGTTTCCTACTATACATATACATATATATATCCATTTATGCAATAATCTGTGCTAGGAGGGCAATGAAGGAGTAAGCAACCTTTTTGGACTAGTGACAATCAGAGATGTTGGGGAAAGAACCTTGTTTGGTCTCCTACTTTGCAACAAATTCTTACTGTTGCTCCTATTCAAACCACAGACCATGTGAAAGCCCTAAATGAGCAACTCCAATCGTCAAGAACTGCAAATAGGAATGGCGAATGGTTTTTCAAACATCCTCAGATAGTTGTAGACATTATTTTCTTGTCAATAGGAATAGCAAGGGAAAATGTTTTTGAACTTGTTGAAGATATTAATCTGTCTGGATCAGCCTCCATTGCAGGCATTCCACCTTATTTAATGGTTTGGGCAGTTCTAGTGACATGTGTAGTCATATTCAACCATATTTCTTTGAAAACTCTGTGACTGGATGTTTGTTTGCTCTTCTGCTATTTCATGCTTTTGGTTGGCTTCGTGCAAGGGTGCAATATTCTGAGATGCATGATTAGCCTATAAGAGAATGTTGATTGTGCTGAGTATCGCTATTTTTATTGAAAGTCATTCTAGACATCTTAATAAAGCCCAATAACTATTTTATTTATATAAGCTCTTCTGCTATCTCATGCTTTTGGTTGGCTTCGTGCAAGGGTGCAATATTCTGAGATGCATGATTAGCTTATAGGAGAATGTTGATTGTGCTGAGTACTGCTATTTTTATTGAAAGTCATTCTAGACATCTTAATAAAGCCCAATAACTATTTTATTTATATAAGTGTAATGGGTTTGAGAAATACGAGCTCCTTCTGTGATGAGTATAAGATGTTATTGGGAAATTCCTTAGTGTGTTCTAGGGAAAGATCATTTAGAAAACATATAATATGTTTATTCTGGAGGTGGCAGTATAATGATTCTTCACACAAACAAGAACAGTATTTTATTTTTATTGAGGATTGTGTGCATTCAAGGTTGTAATATTGTGAGAGTTTATATCCAATATATATATATATATATATATATATATATATATATATATTGTGAGAGTAGAATGAATGTGCCAAATATTGGTATTAAAGAGAAAGTTGATAGCATTCATTGGGTGTAGTCACTGGACCTCTACTCCGGGGAATGCAGGAGCATATGTGACATGCAATTAACTACTTTGACTGTTTGATTATAAAATTTTCTTGTTCTTCTCGACTATGTCTTTTCACTGTTCGGTTTCTATTCATGAACACAGGCATTATTTGAAAAGCTACACCATCTAGCAAGAGAGGCTGGAGAAGTCTTGCTTGGAAAAGAGAAAATACAAAAAATATTGCTTGCTAGGCTTACAGAGACGGTGGTTATGTGGCTATCAGATGAGCAAGACTTTTGGGGTGTCTTTGAGGATGATTCTGTTCCACTTCAGCCGCATGGTTTGCGGCAGGTACATGGTCTTTTCTAAATAGATCTTTCTTAGTGCTGCTTACAATGTAAATTTATTCATCTTCAGATAAAGCTTCCTCCAGGTGCGATAATATCCTTGGAGACTAGTTCACATTCCCAAATTTGTTTTCTTGAAAAACTTTATTTTTATCCTAATATTTCATACTTAACTCCAGTATAAATGAGCTTTATGCTTCAACAGATTATTTTTTTTTTTTGGTTGTAAGCCTCAACAGATTTGGTTCTTGTTGACTGAGATTTTTCCCCATTTCCTCTATTTAAAATTGAATCCATTATGATATTGTAAACTATCCTTATGTTTTGTGTTTATACCTCATTTCATCATGTGCACTATGGTTATAGACTATAACCCTATTTAAAATTGTATCCATTGTGATGCAGCATTTTAATCATTTATTTTGGTTTCTCTACATCTTTTCTGCATCAATATGGCTGCACATGAGAATCATGTACTGTTGTGGATGTTTCAAGCCAAGTTTCAAGTTTATCTGTAAAATCAGATCTTTAGTTTTGATCAGTTAAATCTCTAATTTTCATTTGTTGGCAGCTAATTCTTGACATGCATTTCACCGTTGAGATTGCACATTTTGCTGGTTATCCATCCAGAAATGTTCATCAGATTGCATCAGCAATTATAGCACGTGCAATTAAAACCTTCGCTGCTAGAGGCATCGACCTGCAAAGGTACTACTGCTTATTGTTATCTTTGTTTTCTTATTATCAATACCATGTTCTGTTCGCATACTTTGCTGGTGGCCTTATCTTTTTCGGTAACCTTAAAAGTTTAAACAATTTCTCACTCTTCTGGAGTTTGCTTTTTCTGTATCTGATTCAGAAATAAATAAATTAAAGAACACCCTCTAAATTGTTAATTGTTGGTTATGTCCACATAGGCAAAAAGAAGACAACCAAAGGGACTATGCAAAAGGGCAACTTTTTAACATTGTTATATGGAAGCACGGGACATACAGCTTTGCCCTTAATTCTGTTGTCACCACCTTCCTCCTTCCTTTCCTCAATCCTGATAAACTGCTGTAGTCAAAATATGCCTTCTATCTACAAATGCAAAACCATACTCGATATTGGAAGGGTTTATTTGCGCCCCCGCCCCGCGGGGGGGGGGGGGGGTCTCAAGTTCAAATCATGGAAACGTTTCTTCTCTCTCTCTCTCTTCCCCCTATAATTTTCTTCATATGGGTTATGAATGCTTGTAATACCAAAAGTTGTTTTGGTCAGAACAAAAACAAAAATCATTATATTCCTGATTATTTTACTAGGATTTTTGGAATATGATTTTGTTTTACTTCCCGTCTTCCCCCTTAAAGTTTTATCATTTTCTGCTTGGTTATTCAAGTTCTTAATTTCTGGACTTCTTACCATTGTTTTGGTTCTTTTATCTTCTTTCATGTTCTTAGTTATTTTAGCTATTATATTTATCTATTTGCCAAAGACATCTCTCGTAGGCGTTAGAATAGTGGATCTGAAGTGGATTGTCCTAAATTAGTAGAGTCTCAAGTTCTTAATTTCTGACTTGGTTTATTGGTTTGGTTGACTAATTTTATGGAAAAAAAATTTGAGGTAGTCAACCTGAGAATTAACATGGTTTAAGGATTGGTAATAAAGGCTCCTACCTTAAAGGACTTGGGCGTTATATGCGCAAATTATGAAAAGGCAATCAACAAGCTGATTGAAGTGTGATGCTTATTTTCAGTGCACTTACCAAAGATGAATGGTTTACCGACGCAGCAAAGGCAGCGATAAACAAGCTTATGCAAGTGACATCTGGTTCGGAGGGATCAGATATTGATGAACATATTGTCATTCATGATGAGATTGTTTCAGATTCAGAAGGCTCTCTTTCCTGCCCCTCGACAATTGAATCCTCGGAGACATTTGCATCTGCAGATATGGGTGAAAGTGAAAGCCCTTACTTTACTGATCCTGAAGGCTGAAATGTTGGGAAATTGATTTAAATGGTCAGGAAGTGATGTCTAACCAAATGGCAGAAGGGGTTCTCATCCTGGTATGAGGCACTTTCATCAAGGTTTACTCATATTGCACTTTCGAGTCGGGGAGTTAATTGAAATGTTGGTGTCACAAAATGTACCAGACAATATTTATATCCAAATCGATTGCACTTTTTAGTTCTCAGTATATAATATGTTTTTATAACCGGGCTGAGCAGCACCTATTTCTCTCTCTCTCTCTCTCTCTCTCTCTCTCTCTCTCTCATATGCAGCTCTGTTAGGTTTGTGTGTTCTCTCTTGAGTCTATTTGCCTTGATCCATGTGAGAATATATTATTACTGAGATACCAAGCTAGCAGTATTTGGTGACAGCATTTCCTTGATAAAGAAAGCAACAAGATCAACCAGACAAGAATGGCAGGCTCACTTGGTTACGCGGTTAGAATGTCATTCTCCGGTGACTTCTTAATTGTTGGCAATTGTTTTATATGTAGCTTGCCATATGCAGGTCTCTTGTACAATATCCATCACGAAAGCACCTTCACATGCTTATCAAAATGAGGGGTTATTTCTCAAAATATTGAAAAAATAGCACAAAATTCCCAAAAATGGTCCTTTTTTTTTTTTGGTTCTTTCAAAACAGTGAACTCGGTTTCTAAGATGTTGACTTCAAACAACCCGGATCAGATTGTCCATTTGGGGAAAAAAAATTGAAATCGATTTCCAGGAAATCAATTTCAAAGCAAATATATTTATTATTAAAATAAATTTTTTACTTTATAAAAAGCAAAAAAAAAAAAAAAAAGAAAGAAAAAGGAAATCAACTCCATTAAAATAAAATTTTGAAATAAAATAGACTGGATACATAAAAGGCAAACACAGATATTGGATGGTTTTCTTGAAACAAGGATTCCTCCCCGCTAAGGTGACAAGTATGAAAGAATGTCATTCCCATGCAAGCCAAAATAATAGTTCACTTCAATCAATTGTTAGGTTAATAAAATGTAATGTTAGATTTTTTAATCAAAGTTCTGAATTTGATTAATGATTTGAATATGAAGAAAACTGTGTTGGGAGGATAACCCCTTTAAATGGATTATTATAAATCCCGAATCGTATTAATCATAGTATGATTTTGAATACCGATCGGTATAATATAAAAAAAAAAAAAAATTAGTTCACTTATGATCTCTCTCTCTCCCTCCCTTGTTATATATGTCACCACGGCACGCTACCCGAAACGGTTCACTTGCATTTTCATTACTAAAATAAAATTGCTTTTTATAATTGCCTTTTGTTTTCAAAAGTTGCAAAAACTGCCGTTTGTTTTCCTTTAATAAAATTTTTTACTTTTATAAATATTTTTCGTTCAAAATTTTTACTTTCACTTAATAATTTTTCAAACTTACCTTTTTTTACGTTTTGTTTTGTTTTCTTTTTTTGGAAAATATTTTTTTTATAGAAATTTTATTTTAATAATTTGAAAAAATTGTCATTTTTTTTAAAAAAAATTAAAATTTGGAAAAAACCAAACAAGAAAAGGAAAGAAAGCAAAAATAAAAAAAGTAAGTTTGAAAATTCGAATGCCGAATAAAATTATTAAAAGAAACAACTTACTTTTTTTTAAAATAATTTTCAAATTTGTAATACTTTAATTTGAATGCTAAATTAATATTCTATAATTTTTGCTTTCTTTTAATAATTTTTCAAACTTGCTTCTTTTTTTATTTTTGCTTTCTTTCCTTTGTTAGTTTTTTGCATTAAAATTGTTATACTTTTTATTTTTAGTTTCTTTTAATAATTTGACAATTAAAATTTGGAAAAAAAAAACCCAAAAAAAGGAAAGAAAGAAAAAATAAAAAAAGTAAGTTTGAAAATTTGAATGCCGAAAAAGAAAGCAAGTTACTTTTTTTTATAATTTTTAAAATTGTAATATTTTAATTTGAATGCTAAATTAAAATTCTATAATTTTTCTTCCTTTTAGTAATTATTCAAACTTACTTTTTAAAAAAATTTTTGATTTCTTTCCTTTTTTGGTTTTTTTCTTTCAAAATTGTGAAACTTTTTATTAAAAGAAAACAAAACACAATTTTTGCAAATTATTAAATTAAATTTTCCAATAAATTTTTTTGCAAAAAAGGAAAATATTTTGCTTGTAATATCAAATAATTAATATTTAAAAATAAATAATTTAATATTTTATAAATATTTAAATTTTAATTTAATATTGCAAATATTCAATTATTTGAATATATATTAAATATATAAATTTAAATATTAATTATTTAATATTACGAATTAAATATGAAATAGGCGGAGAGAGAGAGAGAGGTGGAGAGATGACTTCAAAAATTAATGATGTTGGGAATTGGGGTGGAATTTAAGAAAGATAAAATTTCTCAAACCCAAAATTTAATGACTTAAGAAATATGAAATTAAAATATTAATGATAAAAATAAAATAAAAAATATGAAATTTCAAATTAAAATATTAATGTTAAAAACAAAATAAAAATATTAATATTGTAAGAATTAAATATTTTAAATATGTAATATTTTTATTTTGTAAACTTAAAAGTATTAATATTTAATATATTAAAATGTTAATGCTAAAATTTATATATTAAATATAAATTTTAAAATTTTTACATTAAATACCAATTCTTATAGTTATAAGTTTAGGGTTTAAAATAAAATATTACATATTTAAAATATTTAATTATTACCATATTAATTTCAATTTTAAAATAAAAATTGAATCTTTTACCATTATCAAATTTAATTAATTCCACCGTAATTCTCAATATAATTAATTTTGGAGTGAACTCTCTATCTCTCCCCCCACCTCTTTTCTCTTGACCCAGATTTTCTCTAAAGCCGATTTCCCATAAATCGACTTCGTGACATCGACTTCTATTATTATTATTATTTTGTGAATAGGATAGTCTGATCGGGGTAGTTTGAAGTCGATATCTTAGAAGTCGACTTTGAAGTCATAGTTTGAGAAGGAAAAAAGAAAAAAAAAGAAAAAAAAGAAAACCCCAGCTCTGAGATTTTGTGCCATTTTCTTAATATTTTGGGAAATAACCTTGAAAAGGTAGATGTAGTGATATCAAGTTCAAAAAGGCACAAAATATTGGGAAAATGGAACAAAATTTCAAAAATGGCATTATTTTTCTCCTTCCAAAACTACTTCAAAGTTGATTTCTAGGATATCGATTTCAAACTTGTCGAATCTGACCACCTGTTCCAAAAAAAAAAGAAGAAAGTCAACTTTAGGAAATCGAATTTAGGACAAATATATTTATTATTAAAATAAATTTTTTACTTTATAAAAAGCCAAAAAGAAAAGGGAATCAACTCAATTAAAATACATTTTTGAAATAAAATAGACAGAATATATAAAAAAGCAAACACAAATTTGGATGGTCTTTTGAAACAAGGGATTCCTCCCGGCTTAAGGTGACAAGTACGAAAGAATGTCATTCCCATGCAAGCCAAAGTAATAGTCCACTTCTGTTCTCTCTCTCTCTCTCTCTCCCTCTCTAGCTGTATACGTCACCACGGCACACTACTCAAAATGATTCATTTTCATTTTCATTATTAAATTAAAATTGCCTTTTGTTTTCCTTTAATAAAATTTTTTTATGACAGCCCCATTTCTGACATTTTGTGCCATTTTCTCAATATTTTGGTAAATAACCCAAAAGAGAGGGAAGGAATACATAGGCACACGGCGAAAAATGTGTTAAAGCTAAAGGGGGAGGGCATCAAATACTTTGCGCACATATTTATGGTGAATGGCAAATCTTTATTCTCTTCCAAGATAAGGTTCTTTCTGAATATTTATGGGAGTGGAATCAAAACTGTGTCGGTTGACATATCGGAATTGACACGTAACGTGTGGTGGGAGTAGATAATCTACAGGCATTATCCTTTAGAAAGCTATTGGCACCCACCAGCTTTTACAAAAGTCATGACACTTGCGCTGCTGCATATTTCCTTGCGTAGCTGATGCAAAAAAGTTCCTTCCATAAAATCCCTCCAAGACCCCCCTCACATTTGCACACCAAAGAAAAGAAAAGAGAAAAAACAACCCTTGCTTTTTGAGAATGCCTAAATGTGAATGCAAGGACCTTGTTGGAGACACTGATTTCATTGAATGGCAGGTAAAACTTGCTTATCAGTTTTTTCTTCTCTCTCTCTCTCTCTGTAGTATGTACCGAAATTAAGGTTGTTGCTATTACAGGAAGCAGAAAGGCAGTTCAAAGTATCTCCAAGGGGTCTTAACATTGTGATGGGAAATAGCCCCCAGTATTGGAAGCTGTTCAAATCTATGAATGGGTAAGAGATAATTGACCCGCTTTACATCAAATCATGACATTCATGCTGCATACTATTTGTAGCGAATTTTATTTTTGGAGCCTTCTATGACTATCTCTATAAATACTGATACTTTTAGAATTCATGACTGTTAGATTATTATCAATGATCACAATTTTTCATGAGATGGAATTGTAAAATTATTCATGACGCTTGGATGGTAATCCAAGCATCAAGAACCTAATGAGTATTGTTTTTTTTCCTTAAAATAGTGATGTTGGAAATCTTGTTTTAACTTGTAGTTCAGAAGTCGCTGAGCTAATACGCGTGTGTTGGCTTGAGGTTGTTGGTGCAGTTGAAAGTGTATGTCCAGGCAGGAAGTACCAAGTAGGGTTCAGGGTGGCCCTTAAACCAAATGCAAGAGGCTGGCAGGACTGCACTGCTATTGTGGTGGCCAAGGTTGGAGAGAGTGGAAAAATGATCCCAACGGGATTAGATTTAAGCCGATATTATGGCAAAGGATTGGTCGATATTCCTGCTGAGCCTCTTGTGGTTGAGGTTCCTGAGCAGGCTTCGCCAAGTGAGAGGAAGATCTCTTTCGGCTTGTATGAAATCAGGGAGGGAAATTGGAAGAGCGGCTTGCAGATTCATTATGCTTTTGTCAGAGAGATTGGGAGCATCGAAACAGAGCTACGGCGTGTCCCGCGGGGGCATTTACCTCCCAGTGACTGAAATTTTTTCTCTTTAGCATAAAATTTTAACTTTTAAACATTTGAACTCCCCAAATAAAGTTGTGACCCTCCAAATGTCTAAATAAAACAATAAATGTTGTCTCTTAAAAGTTTAAAATAATATTATATTTGATATTTAGATTTTGTGGGGGTTGACTCTTGTTTCAATAAAAATATAATTCTAATTTAATAAAAATATGAGGGTTTTTCTTTTATTTAAATTTTTCTCTTTTTTTTTTTTAGCTTTTGATTTTCTTTGTTTTCTCGCTCAGAGATTCAAAGAAAAAGACGAAGAAACATTTATGAGAGAAAATACAATAGATTTACGATGATACCGATTTTGATAGTCCAAGTTCATGCAACCCACAACCATATGACCCAAAATCTATTGGTCTTACTAGGTTATAGTCAAGTTCAGAAGAAATCGAATCAGCTCTCGATCTCTCGACCCCCAACTTCTCAATCCTTACCAAGCTGACCCCCATTACGTAATGAATTTTATTTGTGATTATTTGATAAGAAGAAAATCTTTGGCGAGTCTAAATCTTACCCGGCCTGATATGAGTTTGTTGTGCTTTCTTTTAATAAGGAAATGGATTTTCTAATAATTCAATCCTTCATGGGTCTCCATAGTGATAATGGGAACTTTCCTATGTTGAAAGATCCCTAGATTTATAGAGAGTTTACTAACACAATTTCTATAATCTTGAAAAATCTCATACGGTCTCTCCAAAACAAGTAAGGTTTTTACACCTCCAAACACATATGACACTACCATACATGTCATTTATTTATCAAACATAAGTAGTATATACCGGGTATGCATTTTTCTCTATACACACTACATATAAAAACTACACAAAACACAGACTCTTTCAGTCATTCCATCTAAAATCTCTCCTTTTGATTTAAGTATCGGAGTCTTCTCTGTTGGGTTTTTGTAGGTACATACATCAAAATTCTCCTTATAGACGCGCGATCACGGGTTCTAGCTTGAGAAAGAAGGATGATCTACTGAGGTCATTTTTTGACATCAATAATTTCTTTTTAAAGAAAAAGGTTAATTATCAACAATTCAAATAATAACATAATTTTCAAAAAATCATGATTTTTCTTCTAATCAAGAGTAATCTTCTCAGAAGCGTCCAAAAATTGTTATAGAACAAATGTCTTCTATTTTTTTGGAATGTGATCTAGGCTTTCATCCATAAATATTATAATTTCCAATTAATCAATGTGATGAAATTCAGCGAGATTATATTAAAATTGGTTCATACCAACCAAAACTTCCTCGGCTTCCATCTTTCAATCCAGTGAATCATCCATATCGATTTCAATCATCTTGATACAAAGTACATTCTACTTGGTTAGAGTATTCACTTTTTAAGGATGCTATATATATTTTTACCTTGTTATCTCTTTAGTAGAGTTAGAAAAATCGTCTTAAAGAATGCTCCAGAAAATGCTAGAGACATTTCACATGAATTCTTATATATATTTGTTGGTAATGTACGGAACGTGAATCATGAAGAAATTGAAGATGCAAAATTTTGTATTATTATTGGTGAAGCTAGAGATGAGTTTAAAAGTGAGCAAATAACCATTATTTAGAGATTTGTAGATAAAGATTAGCATATTCGTGAGCGCTTTTTAGACATAATACATATTAAAAATACTGTCACAATGACATTGAAGAATGAAATATGTACAATATTTTCTCGCCACAATGTTCTTATTGAGAATATTAGAGAATAAGAATATGATGGTATTAGTAACATGCCTGGTGAATGACATGGATTTCAAACTTTATTTTTGAATGATTGCTCGTATGCCTATTATGCATTGCTTTGCTTATAGATTACAGTTAACACTAATTGCAGCGTTAAGCAATGAAGTTCATGTTCATACATTTTTTGATCAATTGACTTCTGTTGTAAATTTTATTGCTGGTTCTTGTAAGCGTTATGATGAGTTACAAGCCATCCAAGTAGCTAAGTTTGCAGATATCACTACAAAATAATTGCCCTATCTAGACGGACAAAATTCGTCTACAAAA
Source organism: Dillenia suffruticosa (assembly GCA_033439265.1). NCBI lineage: Eukaryota > Viridiplantae > Streptophyta > Magnoliopsida > Dilleniales > Dilleniaceae > Dillenia > Dillenia suffruticosa. The sequence goes on from JAVTVX010000031.1 coordinate 894,601, forward strand.
TGCACTAAGATTGTCAGCAGAACTTTTTTCAACGGATAGACCTTTAGTTAGCTATACATCTATTGAGATAGATCTTTCCCGATGATTTTGGTTGTCATTGGAGCATGTTCTAGATCTACACTGATGATTAGAAAAGTATTGGTAAAAATTATTATCTTTTATTATTGTTTATCACTGGTGTTAGGTAAAATATCCTATCGTTGTTTATCACAAATATTAGAAAAAGTTACTATCTTTTATCATTGTTTACCATAAGTGTTAGAAAAAACTATTATTTTTTATTATCGATTTAAAAATATTGATAAAAATTACTATTTTTTATCATCGAATACCACATATCTTAGGAAACATTACTACACTTTATCGTTAGTTACCACGTGTTAGGAAACGTTTCTCTATTTTATCGTCGGTTACCACAACTTTTAGAAAAATATTAGTAAAAGTTATTGCTTTTTATCATGGATTGTCACATGTGTTATGAAAAATTATTGTCTTTTATCATCGGTTGCCAAAAGTATTAGAAAAAGTTATTATCTTTTAACTTAAGTTGCATAAGTATTAGCAAAGTTATTGCCTTTTATCATCGGTTTGAAAAACGTTGATAAAAGTTATTATTTTTTATTCTCGGTTATCACATATATTAGGAAATATTATTATTTTTATCATCGGTTATCACGTGTTATAAAATATTACCATCTTTTATCATCAATTACTATATTGGTTTAAAAAGAGTTAGTAAAAATAACTATCTTTTATCCTTGTTGATTATATGCATTAAGAAATGTTATTATCTTTTATCGTCAGTTATAACATGTGAGGAAATATTACTGTTTTTTATCATCGGTTACCACATGATGTATTAGAAAATATTGCTATTTTTTATCGTCAGTTACCACAAATATTAGAAAATATTACTATTTTTTATCGTTATTTACCACATCGGTTTGAAAAGAGTTAGTAAAAGTTACTGTCTTTATTTTTTATTATCGATTACCACATGTGTTAAGAAATATTACTAGTAAGAAAAATCGGTAACTTATATATTTCCTTTATCACTCAACCAGAAAGTAACAAGTTTCTTGTATTGATTTGGATCAACCCTTTTATCTTCCATTGTCTTGATATTTTTGTGAATTCCATTCTCTTGATAATTTCGTGAATTATCGAACTATTTTAATTTCAGAGTATTTTTAAAACTTTTCCATTTGTCACACAAATTTCTAATAACCTATTTCTTAGTATCATCTCTGAATGATTTGAAAGTAATCTTTGACTACAATTAAAATAAACAAAATATGTAAAAAAATAAAATTAGATATATTAAGCTCTGTCATTGAGTAATAAAATTAAATACATGTACAAATTTTCAAATGTTGTCTTTATACTCTGTTGGCATGTCATGCTAAGTTTTATAATTTATTAGATCAATCAAATGCACTCTAACTATAGAGCGAAAGAATCTAGTAAGGATCGTACTATCAATTCCTATTAGTTGATTTAATTCATTTATTTCAATGATCAAGTGTTTTTCTTTTTCTAAATCCCAAATATCTTAATAGTGTATTGGATTTCTATATTTATTGACAATTGTTCAAAAAAAAAAACGAATAATTATTTGATAACATATTAATATTAAATCTCAAATTAAAATGATCTGTTTATTTTTAAATCAGGGTAAAATCTTTGTATGATTAGGATTCTTCAGACTGAACTTGTTCTTGGGATTGTTGTGATTTTTCATGGTCAACTGTAATACTCATCCATTGTTTTGTTCATCCCATATGTATAGCTGGAAAAATTTAAAATCTTTTAAATACTCATTCCCAACACAACCTAGTAGAACCCAAAGTGGCTTTTCTATAAAAAAAATGTGATTACCTTTTAATAAAATTTTGCAAAGTTGTTCATCTTGTAGATCTAAATATATATTATAAAGTGCTTTAGTGAAAGTTTGAGTGAGAGCTTTAGATAAGTTAAGAGAGAAAAGCATTCGATTGTTGATTAAAAATATGTTTGGTTAAGTAAGAGATGGAATGAGGCAAAATATATTTGATTGAGTTAAAACTTTCCATAGATTTTGAGGGCTTTAAGGGGGAGGAGAGCTTTCGAGATGAGAGGCTTTGATGATTTTTGGGATGATTTATAATATATTTGATTTAATCATTTCACCGTCATTTTCACAAACAAATTTTTAAAATCCGTCACTTTTTTACCATTTTTTTTGCACTTTTTTACGACTCTAACTGTTATTTTTTTTTCATTACACACTTTTGTTTTAGTCATTATCACGTTATTCTTAATTTCTCACTTTTTTCATCCTTTAATCAATATTACCATGTGCCTTTCCAATATGCATTATTTAGATTGGTCAAAAAATCGCTTACTACATTTCATACAATTTTTATCCCTTGTTACCCTACTATTACTATATTTTATACAATTTTACGATTTGTTACTTTTAAGTATATCAATATATACCATACTTTAAAATATATCAATGCATGTCATGTTAAGTTAATATATAGTCCCAGTTGTTGTAGCAAAAATCAATAGCCGTATTATACTTTGAATAAAAGAAACCTAGAGGGTGAATAGGTTTGGCTTATTTTGCACAAGGTGCTTATGGTCCGCAAGCACACGATCAATCGCGTGAGCGGCACAAACACTCCCGGTTAATATTAGCTGCTTTTCACATTCTATCTAGGATTCATATTGGTAGCTTAATTTAAACCAATTTATTAGATTATTATTTTCAGTAATCTAATTTTTGTGATATAGAATACACTTATTAATACATGATAATACCACTTTTATATCATACACTTATTACTACTTATTATCACCATATCACTACAGATCATACGAAATCTCCTACCTAATCAACCTCGTTATCGTCATTCTTATCTGTGCTGATATCGCTTTCCTAACTCCTGTGAAACATTTAAATAACTCTGAAATTTTAAAATTACTAATATAATACATTATTTAAATTATTTAAATTACTAATGTTTTTATTTTAATAACTCTAAATACATTATTTAAATTATAATCACTAATATCTACATTAAATTTATTCTCAAGAAAAGATGATCATATAAACTAAGAAAATTATATTAAATTAAATTATATTATAAACCAAGTACAAATAAGTACAAAGAGTGGAGGAAATTGGAGAGAAAATTGACAAGGGTAGATACTGCCTTCCGAACTCCTCTTATCTTCCAACACTGAAAAAATGCTGGAGGGGAATCCTCAACCATATGGCTGGACTATGATCTTGAGAGGAGAGATTCTTTCCCTGCACACAAGGCCAGAATCCTGATGAGTTTTGAAATATTCCATTATATGACATAATGGAACCTTGTATGGGCAGATGTTGTAAGAACCTTGTATCGGTAGAAACTGGGTTTTATGGTTCAAAACCCATATTAACCTTTCTAACATCGGCTCTCACTTTCACATTAGTCACTCAAAATTACTTTGAGGTAGCACTAACTACTTATAATTACAAAGGTAGGCATGATCGTCGCTATCAATGAATAAGGAATTTAAGCTCTCCAACTTCTATACCCCACACAACTTCTACACACATACCATTTATTGAGAGTATTTATTCAGAATCAACCTTCATTAATATCAAGAGTTCATCATGTGGAGCCAAACCATGTTTAACTGCACCCCCACCACTAATATTTCACATGTAATATTATTTAGAATTACTAATTATTTAAAATTACTAATAATATTGATAATGCAAACCACCTCTAATTTAATATTTCACATATAACATTATTTAAATTATTAATATTTACTAATATAGATAATTAATTAAGTTATGTAACATTATATTATTTAAATTAATATTGATAATCATAATTTTATATTATATAATGTCCTCCACTCATCCAACATGAGTATACCACTTGATTCAATGGTTGAATGGTGAATTACAATGCCACCTAAATTGGTCCAGTCACTGCATTAGATAATGTAATTTATAATAATATATATAGTAATGTATAGTAATGTATTACATATTAATGTAAGATTAAATTATTATATTATTGAAAAATGGTGTATTTGTGTCTCAAAAGTATTGCCAATGTTACGAAAGCAATCTCAATTTTTTTGCATGTTGTTGTATAAATCACATTTCAAATAACAGTTAGGTAAATCTAGACATATCACTAATTAATCTAATGGCTCAGGATTATTTCAACAACACGTCTTTTAACTTAAATAGACATATCATATCACCGGGACAAGATATTATATCACACAGAGGCTAATGTCATTTGATAGCTATTTTCACAAACAAATTTTTAAAACTTGCGTTTTCCTCGCTTTTTTCATTGCACATTTTTTTTTTCATACCCGGCTCTTTTTTTCATTACACTTACCACTGTTTTTCATACTTTTCACTTTTTTCCATACCCGCTCTTTTTTCTTCATTACACTTATTATTAATTATGTTTATGTGTCATTTAGCTTTGCACATTATAGTTTGTGCTTTGCATGTTCGCTACTGAGCCACTAAGCTTTTGCAATTTAGTTGTCTGGGATTGGGATTGATATTGATAGCATAATTTAAGCTAATTTATTAGATTATTTTTGGATTATTTTAAAATTTAGTTTTCACTTAAATTTTCATCATCAAAATCAAAACCTAATTTTTGTGACATAGGATGCGCTTGTAACACCTAACGATCTATTATAACAATATCACTTCATATCACTTTATATCATGCACTTGTTACCACTTATTATCTTGCATTATAACCATTTCATTACATATCATCATGCACGGAATTAAAATAGACCAAATAAAAATAAAAAAAAAAACAAATTAAAGACTTGTCTATCATATTAAATACAAATACAAATATTTTGCAAAAGTCAATAGAGAAATATTTGCAAAAGCTAACATAGAGAAATAAATAAAATAAATACACGGACCAATAGAGCGGCAGAAAAATATTCTTACTGCAAAAAAAAAGATGATTAAATTGACGCTAAATAAAGAAAAAAAATATTTTTGATGACAAAAACAGAAATTTGATTAAATTGAGACTAAAAGTAGAAAAATATTTTTGGCGCCAAAAAGAGGTTTTGTTGTATGAGTTATTCCTTAAAATGCCGAAATGTTAAAATGCCAAAAAGAGGTTTTGTTGCAAAAGTCACTATCATATCTTTACGTATAATTTATATCCAAATTTTTAATGGTCTATCTCTACATTTTACTAAATCTCATATATTTAAGTTCATAGTTATTCTAATTGGTGTGTCTTTAGATTTTCTTTGCACATACCCAAAAGTAGCTCAAACAACACTCTCATATCTTATTTACAATTGAATTAACTCTCAATTTGTTACGAATCTCTTCATTTTTCATTCTATCTCTTCTAGTTTTGTCATACATCCACCTAACCATTCTCATTTCTGTTATAATCATTTTTTATTTTTAGTATTATTTAATAGCCTAATATTTAATACCATATAGTAGTGCAGGTCTAACCGCGATTTTATAGAATTTTTCCTTCAAGTGCAGTAGCATTGTTCGATAGCAAAGAATTTCGGATACCCTTTTTCATTTCATTCAACCTACTTGAATCTTATGAATCATATCACCGTCTATATTGCTATCATTTCGAATGATAGAATCTTATTATCTAAATCGTTCACTTTTAGATACAGTTTGTTCATCTAATCTAATTATTTTCTCATCATTTCGATGACTGTTCTTAAACTTATATCTCATATACTCAGTTTTCGATCTATTCAAGCTAATCCTTTTGGATTCCAGTATGACTCTGTATAACTCTAATTTAGCAATAATATTCTCCTTAATTTTATCAACTAATACTATACCATTTGAAAAAAACATACAACTTGGTATTTCATCCTGAATGTTTTTTTTTGTGATTTTGTCTATTATTATTGCGAAGAGGATGAATTTAAATACTGAATCTTGATGGAATCCAATATTAATGGAGAAACTATCGTTCAAACCCTTATAAGTTCTTATATTGGTTACAACTCCCTCATATATATCCCTAATGAGATTAATGTATTTCAAATAAATCCCTTTCTTCATTAATGCCTATCAGAATACATCTCTATAAACTCTATCATATACTTTTTTTAAATCAATGAATATTATATGTAGATTTCTCTTATGTGTTTTATATGTTTCCATCAAATATTTTAATAAATGGATTGCTTCCGTGGTGGATATTCTTGTCATAAATTCAAATTAATTTTGAGACACATTTATCTCAAATTTCAATTTATGCTCAATCACTCTTTTTCATAATTTCATGATGTGGCTCATAATTTTTATTTTTCTTACTTGGAACAATCTTATATATCTCATTTATTCTTATATAGCGGTACAATTATACTCTTTCTCTATATTTGAGATTTTTCTTAATTTGTCAAATTTTGTTAAAAATATCCATTAATATTATTATACTAAATTTATCTAAATATTTCCACACTTCTATAAAGATGCCATAAAATCCTATGACTTTATTATTTTTTATTCTCTTTAAAACTTCTTTCACTTTATGGGGGACAAATGTTACGCTTAAAATTTTTATTAATCTCTTTTACAGATATCTCGATACTTCTTATATTTGTTGTACTTTCAATATTATAGAGATTATCAAAATAATCTTTCTAACAATTTTTTATGTTCTTGTTCTTTATAAGTATATTATTGGTTCCACTTTTAATACATCTAATACCATTTAGATTTTTTCCTTTCCTTTCCCTTAATTTGACAATTCTATAGATCTCTTTTTCTCCGTCTTTAGTCTCCAATCTATTGTATAATTTATTATATACCTTGTTTTTTTTATTCTTGAATAATATTTTTCATTTCTTTTTTTGCGCTTTTATATTTTTTATATGCATCGTTATTACTATTATCTTTAAGATTTCTATAACATTCTCGTTTGATTCCGGATAATAATTTGTATTTTTTCATTCCACCACCATAATTTCTTGCCTCTTAGGGCCTGACCTTTAGAGATACTAAGAATCTCTTTACATATATTCTTAATATTACTAGACATCTCTTTCCTCATTATTTCTAAATCATCATTAATGGATCAATTTGGTACTTGAAGTAATTTATCTCTAAAGGTCGTCACTTTTTCTCCTTTAAGGTTCCACTACTTAATTCTAAACTTCACAAATGGACGATACTTCTTTTGTCTTTTAAACATACGTATATCTAAAATTAGAAATCTATACTACATTGCCACATTCTCCCCCGGTATAACCCAATTATTACAGGTTATTTTCTTATCTCTCCTAGTGAAAAAGAAATCTATTTGACTAACATTAAATCTACTTCTACATGTAATTAAGTATGTTTCTTTTTTCTTAAAAATAATGTTTATAACTAGTAGATCGAATATTGTGACAAACTCTAAAATGGTATCTCCTACCTCATTTCTATTACCAAATCCAAAGTTTTCATATACGATTTCGAATTTATTATTTCTTTCTCCTACATGTCTATTTAAGTTTACTCCAATAAATAACTTTTCTTTACTAGGTATGGATTGTATAAATTCATCTAAATATTTTCATAATTATCTTTTACTAATTGCATCCATATCTATTTGGGACGCATACACACTGACTATATTAACTATATTTTCTCTATCTACTAACTTGACAAGTATAATTCTATCTTATTTATTTTTTATCTCTATTATATCATCTAATAAATCCTTGCGTACAATTATTCTTACCTCATTTTTAGTATTCCTACCAGTGTACAAAAGTTTATGATCATATGGTTCTACTACTCTATTTTTTCTCCCCGACCTACTTAGTTTCTTAAAGATACATAATATGAATTTTTCGTTTATTCATTATTTTTTTTATCTCTGCCAACTTACCGGTCAAAAATTCTATATTTCAAGTGGTTAAGCAAATACTATATTCGTGGACTAACTTATTTACCTACATCCTATGATCTCTTGTTAACTTGTCATTATATTTAATATTTGACGTAATGCGTCGCTGAGGGGGAAACACCCCAAAGATTTTTATATATTTGTCTTTCATTTTTCATTTGATAAAAAATTTTACGCCGGCTACCGCAACCCAACCCCTTTACCCAAGTATGAGACCGGCTATAACGGAGTTTTTCAAATAATGATACATAAATGATATATAAAACGAATTAATGAAAATATAAATAATAATAATTAAATGAATGAATGAATAAATGAATAAATAAACTAAAATAATATATATATATATATATATATATCAAAGTTATAGATTTTATATTATTAATACTATTAGTAATAATACTGGTATTAATAGTGAGAATAGTAATAATCATAATGGTAATGATATTAATAATAATAATAGTAATTATTATTATTGTGCTAATGCTATGCAGTGATGATAATGGGAGTAATAATAATAATGAGCAGAGGGAGAGGGGGTATCACTGGGAAGAGTCAAAGAGATCTCATCTGATAGAAGGTGACAAAGGGATACCATTGGAGCAGGGGTCAGCAAGAGGAGAGAGAGGGAGACAGTGACTAATTCTGCCAGGGGAGGGGGAGAGAGAGAGGGAGAGAGGGAGATAGAAGGAGAGATGGGCACAACAAATCTGGGTTTTTTCACAAGGTTCAACAAGGGTCCGCAAGAGGAGAAACAATGACGGGTCCAACAATGAGAGAGAGAGAGAGAGAGAGAGAGAGAAGGGTCACCACAGATCTGGTTTTTTCATCGAGAGAAAGATGGATCTAGGAATTTTTGGCAAGATTGAGGCTTTTTGGGTCAGATCTAGGTCATCTAGAAGTCGGAGGGTGAGAGAAAGAGGAGGAGATAAGATCACGAGAGGGCGGAGAGGAGAGATTGCACAAGAGAGGCTTACGAAGAGGGAGGGAGAGAGAGAGAGAGGGGTCACCACCGATTTGGGTTATTCTGTCGAGAGGGAGATGGATTTGGGGTTTTTCGGCAAGGTTGAGGCATTTTTAGGGCAGATCTAATATGGTACTTAAGGCAGGCTGCGCAAGCCTACGCCTTGTGCTTGCCTGCGTGGTAGAGCTATGCGGGCAGCATGGGAGCTTTGAACGGATGTGGCACCCTTTAAAAAAAATTTTAAAATATTACCCGCGGTAAACTAATTTTGAAAATATTACAACATGTCGAGTTTTAAAAACTCGATATACACTGTTCATACATGTCGAGTTTTGAAAACTCGATATACATATACTGTGCATGTCGAGTCTTTAAGACTCGACATGTATGTACTCGTACACCTAAGTTGATGTTCCCATGTATTCCATTTCCCGACGATCATATGCATGTCGATCATCGTTCGTGTTAGTGCAACAATTGCATGCGAGTAAAATATTCTATAAGTTTGCCACTTCTCACATGTGCAATGTTCATTTATTCACAAAGGAAGGGGCGGGAGTGTTTTATGGCATGATCATGTCGAGTCTTGAAAACTCGACATGCACAAGACTTGAATGCACAGTGCATGCATGTTGAGTCTTCAAGATTCAACATGCTTTATTTTTCAAGCATATCGAGTTTTTAAAACTCGACATACATAAACCGTGCATGTTGCCTTTTAAAAACTTGACATATTGTGACATTTTCGAAACTAATTTGCTACGGGTGATGTTTTAAATTTTTTTTTTAAAAGGGTATTACATCCGTACAAAACTCGGTAGCATGGTGGAGTTGTCCATGCCCGTGCCCCATGCTTGCCAGCACAGTAGAGCCGCGCAGGCAGCATGGGGGACCGCGCAGCCATGTGCCCTGCTGAAGAGTCGTTGTCGTGCTTGGTGATGATTTGGATCCCTGCATCGGCGACGCCTAGCTATTGCATTGGATTCAATCATCACCATCAACTCATGTTCGGCCATCATGGGCTACAGATCGAGCATCAGAAGTGTCTACAGAACGCGACTGTGAGAGACCGCGAATAGACAAAGGCAGACAGACGGAAATCTCAGATATTGGCTTCCTACGGTGGATAATAATTCAATTAGACATCGGATTTGTATTCAGTGACATTCTCTTGATCTTCCCCAGTGTCGAATTCCTCCATTGGTGTTGACGGCAACCAACCAGTGGAGCGTCATCGACGATACACACGGAATGCCTTTGAATCGGGGTTGCGACCATCATAATCGAGCCGTCTGGAGTCAAACTAAGTTACAACTTAGTTTGATTGCGGCGCCGAAGACGGTTGCGGTGGCATCAGTAAGTTGCAGATGGTGGATCCAATGGGAATTCGGGAACAATTGGGAAGCGATGGACAAAACTGACCAGATCCAACCTCAGATCCGACATCAGTGTACCCAAGTCTTCCTTGTCCGGCATTTTCCGGTGACATCGCTAGCGGTGTAGAAACAAGTAGCAGAGGAGAATCTGTGAAAAGGTTCCAAAAAAAAAAAATGGAGGGTGGACTATAGTACATCGTAGTACACAACAACTATGGTGCACTGTAGGTAAAAGAGCGCCCCAAAATAAAAGTTCATGTATATAAAATATTGTAGTGCTTAGAGAAATTGAAATAAATATAATTTTTATAAAGAAATAATGTTTTTATATTTTTAATTTTGAACAATGTATGAAATCAAAACGTTTTTATAAGGACTATGTGAGTATTTTAAAGGAAGAGGGCATAATGTGAAGGAAGTTGGATTGAGAAAGACTATTGTTATTACCAATCATTGCTATATTAATGACGAAGTAATGATTCAATATTTTTATCATTGTTTTTTGTTCTCACTCTAGTTTCGTTCGCCTTTAGTGGTCTTCCTAAGATGCTCATCTAGTGGAGTTCTACTAGATTGAAAGATGAAGGAGGACAAAGGACTATGTGAGTATCTTAAAGGAAGAAGGCATAACACGAAGGAAGTTGGATTGAGAAAGACTACTGTCACTACCAATCACGACTATATTAATGACGAAATAATGATTCAATATTTCTATCCTTGTTTTTTGTTCTCACTCTAGTTTCGTTCACCTTAAGTGTTTTTCCTTTAAGATGCTCATCTAGTTCTACTAGATTGAAGGATGAAGGAGAATGAAGGACTATGTGAGTATTTTAAAGAAAGAAGGAACAACGTGAAAGAAGTTGGATTGAGAGAGACTATTGTCATTGCGGATCATTGTTGTATTCATGATGAAATAATGATTCAATATTTCTATCCTTATTTTTTGCTCTCACTCTAGTTTCATTCGCCTTAAGTGTTCTTTCTTTGAGATGCTCATCTAGTTTTACTAGATTGAAGGACGAAGGACTATGTGAGTATCTTAAAAGAAGAAGGCACAATGCAAAGGAAGCTGGATTGAAAGAGACAATTGTCACTGTAGATCATTGCCATATTAATGATGAAGTAATGACTCAATATTTCTATCCTTGCTTTTGCTCTCACTCCAGTTTCGTTCACCTTGAGTGTTCTTTCTTTAAGATGCTCATTTAGTTCAATTAGTTCTACTAGTTCTACTAGATTGAAGGACAAAGGACTATGTGAGCATCTATCTTAAAGAAGCACAATGCAAAATAAAACCAATTAACTATGATGCACTAGGTTTCTATAATGCACGATAACATTCTCATTCGAAATAATTTTTTTTAACTTATTAAAAACAATAATAATCTATATTAATAATACTAATAATAATCTATATTAATAATCTTTCTATAATTTCTTACGATTGTGCATTACCTCATGTTACTAATAACTATACAATTATACACAAGATTACAGTATTTTTCTCTAATGTATAATAATATTACCATGCAAATTAATCACAAGTTATCATCAATTCACACAACCTGTTTTACAACCTTACCGGTAATCATAATCTTATCACATGTTATTTTATCACAAACTTACTATCTTTTATAGCAATTTTACCACTAGGCATCACAACTCTAATGTATAATAATATTATAGACTTTTCTATCCATAATAGTTCTTTACCAACTGCAATTGGCAATTTAGTAACTGTTACTGCAAAATCACTACATAGTATTTCACTTCAATTTATAATAATATTACTACTCTATATTATCACTAGTTATTATAAACTTACCATAAGTTATTGCAGTAACGCACCATCTGTTATAACAATGCATCATATATTATCCCAAATTATCCCCTATTATTACAACTTATCACTAGATATCGCAAATGGTTTGATACCTTAAAAATTAAAATTTTAAATCGTCTCTAAAGACTATACAGATGGTAGGGCGGTAGTGGACAGTAGTTAGTATAGATGGTATATATAGACTATTTTCAAATAATACATAAAAAGTATCATATATACCATCGAAAACTAATAACCGTTAGAAAAGTATATAGCATTTACAAATTGTACAATATATGGGTTAATATAGTTATATACTTATATAGACAATATGGTTCATTGGACAGTATAAATTACCCATATAGAGTCTAAACACATTTATTGACAAAAAGTGATAATAGTCAGAATTGTAGATAACAATTACATACGATACAATTTATGGTTTAGCATAATTATAACTTTTACGCAGACGGTATGGTTCAGCAATCAACAAAAAAGACTCATATAGAGATTGTTTTCAAATTGTTCATAAAAGAGTGTCATATTTATGAACGACAATTGATAACTGTTCTAATTGAGCATGCTTTTATAGATGGTGCAATATATTGGTTAGCATAGGTATAGAATTTATGCAGAGGATATGGTTTAGCAGTGGGTAAAGAAGACTCGTATAAAGATTTTTTTCAAACTATCACTAAAGATGACCACATTTATTGACGAAAGTGATAACCGTTCGAATAGTAAATAGCATATACTGACAGTAAAATATATCGGTTAGCATAGATATAAAATTTATGTAGACAGTATGGTTTAAGTAGACAATAAAAAAATCATGAGTCTGTTTTCAAACCATCCCATATTTACTGATCACAAGTAATAACCGTCATATTTGAACATCACTTTTATGGACGGTTGTGCTTTTTTAATTAACGGTTGATAAACTTTTTTCAATAGATAATTTATACTATTAGAAAATATAAACATTTCTCGACGGTTTCTTCAAAGCATCTATATAGGGTATAAAAAACTATCATTAAAGGTCACCGACAATAAAAGTTATCGTCAGCAAAATGTTTTAATTTTGTGGTGTATGATTAGTATTGATGAGTTTGAAATTGGTAGAGGAGCCAATCAAATTGGTGTTTTGCAGGGATTAGGAGATACAAGATTGGGATCACATTTTCAATCTACTTACAACTTGATCAAGATATATAAAACAACAACATCTATTATTGAGAATATCAAAGAGAAAGAAACTTAGATACTCAAAGAGGTGAAGCTCATGATGTTCTTATTATATTAAAATCTTTTGATTTTATTTTCATCTTGCATGTTATGAAAGAGATCATAGGGATTATTGATGTTCTTTGGTAGGCTTTGCAACAATCTTCTCAAGATATTATAAATGCTATGCATCTTATTTCTATCACAAACTCCCTCATTCAAAAATTAAAAGAAGATGAATGAGACATATTAATTGAAAATGCGAAAGCATTTTGTGTTAAGCATGAGGTTGACATTCTATATATGAATGGTCCTTATTTTTGTGGGTTGAGATAGATTCATAGAAAACAAGATAGACACTAAAACACTTTTATCGAAATGAAATTTTTATTGTTGCAATAGGCTATTAGTTGAAGAAGTTGAATAACAAATCTATTGAGCACGTAGTGGAGATCTTTATTCTTAACTCTAGCTTGAGTCAAAAAGATGATTTTAAATCATTTAAAATTAATAACATATGTTGTTTAGCTGAAAAATTATATTCTCTTGATTTTTCTGAATAAGAGCGAATTCATTTGAAAATTTAATTGTAACATTATGAGGTAAATATGCTAAAATTAGGATTGGCAATTGAGTTGGGTTGGCCCGAGCTCGACTCATTTTAGGATCGGGCCAAGCTTAGACACATTATTTAGACCCATTTTAATTACGGGTCAAGCCTAGACACAAGTGCACTCAGCTTGTTATAGGCTTGGCCAGTTTACCCATTCACAGAAACATGTTTTAATTTCTTTCAGCAACCTTTTATTTTTCTTTTAGAACTTCATTTTTGCCGATTCTCCATCTCCAACCTCTGTTATGCTCTGCTCCATCCTCCATCACACCAGCTACAGAGAAGAGAGAGAGAGAGAGACGATGCTTTCTATGAAAGTTCGAGAAGAAAACCAGACTTTTTTTTCCTGTGAACCAAATAGCCGTGGTTCGGAACCATTCGTTACTCCACCATCTTCATCACCATTGGAGAATTAAAGTGATTATTGGTGAACATCAATCCAAGGATGAAGATGTTGGATCTGCTAGCTGATCGGAACGATTCCTTCACAAACTTTTCAATTTCATCAATTCCTTACTATGAAGGTTTTCAAAATTGGCCGTTGTTGACAAGCAATGTGTGCCGATGATGGTCCAAAAAGTTCTTCCATGATGTTTCCTCTTCAAATCTGCGACGTATCAATAGATGCCCCCTAATTCTCAAAAGAGGATAGCAAGCATGTCGATGGTTGACACCACAAAAGAGGATAGCAAAATTTTGCCTCTTCAACATCACATTAATTATATGCGCCGACCGATTGCTACTGCTATCGTGGTGTCGGCGATAGCTACTAACATCGGAAAAAGGGTGGCAGAAGCTGAAAGTGTGATTCCTCTCTCTCTCTCTCTCTCTCTCTCTCTCTCTCTCTCTCTCTCTGGGTATTTTGGGTTTGAAGGTTCGACCTCGAGATTGGCCTAACGCCCTTGTAATGTTTTGGGTCGAGCTCGAGCCTTGATTTTTTTTTTTTTTTAAGTACATAAGCTTGAGCCTTGATTCTTCGAGCTTTCTCGAGCCGGGCTTGGATTCAGGTCCATAAAATTTTAAACGAATCAAGTTTAAGCTACTACTAGAAAATAAGGTATTAGCGACGAAAATTTCCGTGGCTGAAGGTAAAAATCCATCGCTAAAGGATATTAGCGATAGATTTTTTCCGTCACTAAATCGGTTATTAAAAACTATCTCGCTAATTTTTACAAACGGAATATTATTTGTCGCTAAAAATATCTATCGCTAATCCGTCGTTAATAGAAGAAAATATATAAAAAAATCAGCGACGAAATTTTTACGTCGCTAATAATTCCGTCGCTGATAATTCACTATTAGTGACGGATTTGTTCATCGCTAAATCGGGTACCCTCACGTGCACGCACGCGCCTAAATGCGCTCCCCGCCCACGTCTCACACGCCTACACGTGCGGACCCGCTTGCGCCTCACTCACCTAAGTGTTGTCACGCACGCAACCCAGTCCTGTGCCACCCGCCCACCCGCACCCACGAACCCGTGCCTGCAAACCCACCCCGCCTGCTCAGCAGCCCGCCCGCCGACCCGCCCGCTTTCTTTAATGTGTGAAAAATGCCTCCATTGCCTCTAGCGTGGTTTGAACCCAGTACGCCTAAAATGATTAAAGCAACACAATCACCGGATCACAGTTAGTCATATGACTATATCCATTTTTCTATTTATTATATTTATCTCATAATTTTTAATAATAATAAAATAATATAAAATGATAATTTATTATAAAATAATAAAATAATAAAATTTTAGCATAAAATAAAATAATAAAAAATTTTAAAAAATAAAATAATATTACTCTTGTACAAAATAAAATAAAAATAAAAATAAAAAGAATTATTAAATAAAAATTAAAAAATTAAAAATAAATAAAAAAATCCGTTGGTAATCCGTTGATAAATTTTTCGTCGCTAATCCGTCGCTGATAGCTGTACATATATATATATATATATATATATATTTTTCCTTTACCAATACACTGACAGATTAGTGACAAAAATTTTTAATCGCTAAAAATTCCGTCGGTAATCCGTCGTTGATAGGTTTACAAATTTTTTTCTTTTTTTTTTCAACGGTTGACCACTACAGTGACGGAAATATTTCTATTGCTAATTTGTTGCAAATCTCTTGGTATTTTGTCCGACAGTAATCCGTCATTTTTTGTCGGTAATTTTTCATCCCTGAAAGTGTGTTTTCTTGTAGTAAGCTTTGCAAAACCCGGCTTAGAAAGCTCGATTGTTTTCCCGGTTAAAACATGAGAATTTTCAAAATTGAATGACCACATCAAAGTTGTGCAAGAAGTTGGTGGAAACATGAAAACAAAAAATTTATCATTTAGCTGATAGATTGATATGTCTTTTATTGACTCTTCCAATTTCAATAGCAACTAATGTACAGAGTTTCTCAACAATGAAGATTTTAAGTACAAGGATTCGGAACAAGATGAAAAATGAGTATCTTGTTGATATTTTAGTTATTTATATTGAAAAATAAATTGTTAGTGCTTTCAGTTTTGAATCGATTATGGATGCATTTAAATCAATGAAGAACGTGCGGCACAATTTTCATAAATTATTTACTTTGTTTAATATTTTCTTTTTGTATTTTTAATTAGAATTATATGAATTATTAAATACATTTTTATTTTATAATTTTTATTAATTATTGCTTTTTGATCCCAAAAAGAATTTTCTGGCTTCAGATCAACTTGACTTCAGCATCGCTCGTCTCCCTCTCTCTACATGGATAAAAGAATAAATAGATAAATAAGCTGGTAAACAATGATGTGATAGTATTAGATTGAGAGAGTGAGTATTGCAATCTCTCCAGTATGTACAAACGAGGTTTCTTGCGTAATACCAAAATTCATCTCTCTATTTCGAGAGATGTACGCATCTGACTCCAAAAAGAAAAAAAAAATTTAAAATAACCCTGAATCAAAAAAATTTCAAAACTAACCCACGTTTGTCGGGGGTGGAAGACGCGACAGGCTATGTCGCGTCTTGAACCCGCGACAGGCTATGTCGCGTCTTGAACCCGCGACATGGGTTCCTCCGCCGCGGCATTCCTCCACCCGCGACTCTCTCACTCCCTCCCGCGTGCGACTCTCTCTCTCCCTCCCTCCTCTAGCCGCGGCTCTCTCTCTATCTCCTCCCCGCCGCCGCCGGCCGTCCTCTCTCCCTCCCTCCCCCAGCCGTGGTGCTCTCCCTCCCTCCTCCGCCCGCGGCAGTCCTCCCTCCCCCCGCGATAGTCTTCCCTCTCTCCCCCCGCCCGCGGCAGTCTTCCCTCTCTCCCCCCCGCGGCTCTCTCTCTCTATCCCCTCCCCCGCCGCCCGCGGCATTCCTCCCTCCCCCCGCGGCAGTCTTCTCTCTCTCTCCCCCCGCCCGCGGCAGTCTTCCCTCTCTCTCCCCCCCACGGCTCTCTCTCTATCCCCTCCCCCGCCGCCCACGACAGTCCTCCCTCCCCCCGCGGCAGTCTTCTCTCTCTCTCCCTCCACGGCTGTCCCTCTCTCCCCCTGCGCAGCTCCCGCGTCACTCCTTCCCTGATCCTGCGACAGTCCTCCCTCTCTCTCTCCCCCTTCGCGGCGGAGTTTCCTCTCTTCCCCTCCGCGGCGGAGTGCAACGAGAGCGAGAGGAGCGCCGATGTCACGTCTTGGAGACGCGACACGCCTCTGCTGCCGACACGTCACAACGTCGCGGGTGCAAAACGCGACATAGCCCGTCGCGTCTTCCAGCCACGACAAACGCCGGTTAGTTTTGGAATTTTTTTGATTCAAGGGTTGTTTTAAAATTTTTTTTTTCTTTTGGGGTCAGATGCGTACATTCCTCCTCTATTTCTACTTGTGCATAATATTTTGTTATTTTCCTCATTATCTTGGAAATAATAGAAATGTTGAAAAATGATTCATTGTACATATTCATAAAATCTAGGCCATTTCTTTTTCAAATATTGTACAAAGTTTTCAATAATGACGCACAAATGGTTGTACATATTGTTAAAAGGAATGTTGTGTATCTGTCAAACACCATAAGAAATAAGAGTTTGACACCAAGAGACAGTCGGTTTAGTAGATAATTTTAGTACATACAGAACAAACTTGCTAATTAGCATTGGTTTTTATTCTTATAATCTGTTGTGGATGTGTTTTTTAGCAGGATTGTTGTGAAGCAAACAAGTGTTAGATAGAAAATGGACAAGTATATGTTTGATTTCGGATAGGATTCATGTTTGCATTTTTGCTTCCTTTAGCTCTTATCATGCTGCTTTGAAAAACAAGAAACGCTGCTTCTTTTCTCTCCCTCTTAAAGTATGGCTAGTGTACAGGGATCTAATTGCTTTACTCTCATCTATTGTCAATACATTTGATCCGATGGATAACGGTGATAGATTTTTTAATCAAATTTCATGTTTAAGTTTCGAGAATGAAAAAAAGTTATATCAGAAGAACTCCGTGCTGAATTAGATCCAACAATACTCGGATCAAATTAATTAGAGTATAAGTTTAGATATCAATTAGTTATAAAAAAAGAAAGGAAACAAGAGTTTGACAACTTGAGTTGTTACTATATTATATTACAAAGTGTTATGATTATGGATTTTCTCTAACAAGAAATAATTATCGCAATGTTGTCACCATAGGTCTGTCATTGAAAAGGTTCTTTTAACGACTTTTCTAGAATTGTTACTTATGTGTATCACAGATCGTGACAACCTCAAAAGTTATTGCATGTGCTTGTATTATCATCCACTTGTTATCCACTCCCCATGAGCTTGTAGTCCAAAATCATGTATTTAGAATCATATTTCGATTAATTCGATTCCCACGTTATCGAGCTCAATTTAAGTGAAAGTTCTCTCATTATAGTTTTTTTTTTTCATTCTTAAATTTTGAATCCAAATTTAATTAAAAGATTTAGTATGCTTACCCAATAAACCGATTGTTAATTTGTCCAAAACCACATATGACAATAGATGAGAGTAAAGCAATTAGATCCCCATATGCGAGCCATACTTTAAGAGGGAGAGAAACAGAAGCAGCATTTCTTATTGTTTAGTCATGTACACAGGTCAAAGAATGGCATTTCATTCATCAACCAAACAAACCAGCATGAATAGAGCTCAAGGAAGCAAAAATGCAAACATGAATCAAATATATCTAACACTTGTTTGCTTCACAACACTCATGCCAAAAAAAAACATCCACAACAAATTATAAGAATAAAAACCAATGCTAATAATAAATTACGTAGAGAAAAACAAAATTACCCAAGTTTGCGATAATTGAATTGAAGAAATAAATGAGAAAAATTAATGGGTTTTTATTTTAGTAAAAATCTGGTATATTATTGTACTAATATACTTATACATATTCTCTGCAAGACATTAATTTTATTATTTTTTTTATTTCTTTTAATTCATATTCTATTGTAGCAAGATTTGAATCAAAATCTTCTGGAAAATGCCAAAATAACTGCGACTTTTGGTTTCTAGACAGATTTGAAAATTTCAGAATATTCGAGTTATTTGTGGGATATGTACGGATGAAAAATATTGTAAGGTGGCACAAATATTCTCCGCAAGTTGTGTCACAATTACAATCGCAACATCAATCAACGTAGCCCAATGATTCCCTTTATTGATTTATTTATTTCCCATAAAAATTTTAAAAAAAAAGGAAAAAAAAAATGAGGACTTGTTATGAATGGATGTGCTGTACTGTGATATAAATTATATTTTATTTAATCCAATAAACTCATGGTGTGAAGTATATATGAAAAATACATTATGAGAACTTTTTGAAAATCTAAGATGATGGTATAAACCTACTATGTTTTGGATTAACATTTTATTATTGCGCATATATATGTAGTGCGCATTAAGATTTGATGATATTAATTTGGTTTTTGATTTGAGATTTTCTACCTACGTTTTTATGTGTAATTTTTTTCCCTATTGTTTTCTTGTTTATTTTTTAATAATTTAATTATTTATTTATGAAAAAAAACGAATCAATACCTTACGTGCATGAAAGTGTAGGAATTCCTAAAGTTATGTGGACCCATCTTTTTATAAAGTAAAAGAAAGCAAAGGGCGAGGACCGTCCAATCTTTTATCATCAAGCTCCATTTGCTAGATTCCTTTAGAGAAACTTAGTTTGCATTGATAGCCGTCACATCTTGCCTTGGCCCTTATATAAAAGCCTCATGAAGATCAGTTTATATGCTCATATTTTGCAAAAGCATCTCCCAGACAATGACCACTAATCCTCACTTTGCAGCTGAAGGAGGTGCCATAGATCCGGTAATCTTCATCATCATCATCTTGTTCTACTTCTTCTTCTTCTTCTTCTTCTTCTTCTTCTTCTTCATTTATGGGATTTTATCATTTCTTTTTTCAGGAAGGAAAGGAAACGAAAATATACCCCAGAGGACTGAATATTGTGTGGGGGAATGACCGTCGATATTGGCGCATAGAGGCATCAAAGAAAGGGTGAGTTCATTTTCTAAAACATATCTGCATATATAATTATTTTTATTTTTCTTTTCAAATTTCTCAAAGTTTTGCTCCTTCCTCCAATTGAAATGGAAAAAAGAAAGAAAGAAAAAAAAAAGATTTGTTCTGTACTATGAAACCACTTCATATTCATACTGCAAATATGCATGAGAAAAGTACAAGTTCAACAACATAGACTTGATGAAATTCCCCTGCCATTCCTTTTGTTTTTTCCAGAAAGGCAGAGCTGCTACAAGTGAACTGGCTTGAGGTTACAGGTAAAGTCTCACTAAACGGAGGAAAGAAATACAGAGTTGCGTTCAAGATATCGATGAAACCAGACGCGTTTGGCTGGGGAGACGTTAATGTATTCATATTAGCCAAGGGTGGAACGAACGGGGTCTTGGTAGCTAAGAAAGAAGCATTGAACTACACCAACAATCAATCATTTGATTTTCCTTCGGGTGGTGTTGAAATCGATGTTCCCCGTGGCGACGGTGTCCTCCACTTTGGATTGTATGAAGTGTGGAGTGGAAAATGGAAGGGTGGCCTGGAAATTCACCATGCTTTTGTTACGGAGGTATGAGAGAATTGAACTATGACCTTGACTTGAAAATGGAGACTATTCAATAACACCCAATACATGAATATGTAATGAACCAATGAATAACATTTGGATCTTGTGGATCTGAATTATGCATCTCTCTTTAACATTTTGATCTTATGGATCTGAATTATGCAACCTATAGTCTCTCTCTCTCAACATGACACATCTATCCTCTGTCTCTCTCTCTCTCTCTCTCTCTCTCTCTCTCTCTCTCAACCCTAGACGTCTAGGATATAATTTTGATGTATGTTGTTGGGGAGTCAACACTATGCAACAACTCGTGCGTGCATGATGCTGTGCAGTTGTAGGCGTGTGCCAACTTGCTGAAGCGTATAGGCCCACCGCAACATGGTAGTACCCCTGCATGTGATTCTATTCTAGCATGTCAAGATTTTCATACAGGATTATAATGCAGAAGCGTAGCTAAAATATAAAATTTTTGATAACACAAACTCAAGAAAAATATCACATATTCAATAATTTGATCGAATCAAAGTATAATTAGAAATATAGTTTCTCAAAATAAAAAACAATGTATGAACAATGGAAAATAACCTTCTAGTAAAAGGAATTATATTTATATTGTTTTGGGTTGATTGATTATCATTCTACTTAATAAACTCAATAAATCTTTAATAAATTAGTTATAGTCATTCAACAATCATCGAAAAACTAATTTCTCCTTATTTTATTGATAATTAAGAGAATTTCGTTAATTATTTCCCTAATCGAAAGATAATTTTAGAAAAATTCGTAAAATTTAGTATTCTAATAGTATTAAGATTTAAAAAACTCCAATTATAATTAACAAATACACAAGTAGATTAATTTAAATTAAATTATTTAATTCTATGATATAAATCAGATTAGTTATAAAGTCATAAATTTATGTCATATACTACTATGCTTAATAAATACTTTTGAAGTGTTAATGTAATATGCTTAATTAAATCTTACAATTGTGAAAAATTAAGATTTCAATAACTTTTTAACTAGAAAGGAAAACTAGAAACAAAACAAAAACAAGAAAAATAAATAAATTCTATAAAAAAAATACTATACACATATCTCCTCTTTTGGAGAAGTTTAATCCCTCTTTTATAGGAATGAATTTCCTATTTTAAAAGGAAGTTTTCCTAAATATTGATAACTATTAAAAAAATAGTCTTACTAAAAATAATATTCTAATTGTTTTTTTTTTAAAAAAAAAAAACACTTCCTTAAAGAACAAAGAATATAAAAGTTGAATTTCTAAAAGAACTATCCCTAAATATGAGAAATAAACCAACATGGTGAGAATTTTTAATGTTTCAAATCAAACTCAAATTTTTCTTGAAATTACGTACAAATAGAGAGGAATAATATTGACTTGGTCTCTAGAAAATTCTTGTAATAATTTCCGAAATCTATATGCTCACACACTAATCTAAGAGTGATGCTATCCACGTTTTTTCCCTTCTATGCATTATGATTTTGAATTAACTCATTTTTTCCACTTTTCTTCAGAACTCTTCTCCACTAATTCTACAATATTAAATATCATTAAATATATCTATTAGTGTAATATTTATTCAAAAATAAAATAAAATTAATTATAATTATTATATCAATTTATACACTATCAATTGTCATTGAGAAGCCCACTGATATGCCAGGGTCGTATGCTAGGGGCAATCCACTACTAGAAAACGATATATCAGTAACGAAAATATTCATCTTTTTTTTTGATACCATGTCTTGGACACTGCTCGATAACCGGGGTTTCACTCCGACTAATCCGGACCGACCGCTACAATTGCTCCTTTCGGAGGGCGGGTCTCCCAACGGGGAACGCTCCATACACATGAGAGCCCGATACTCCTAGCGGGAGTCAAACTTCTATCATGTTTAAGGGTACTCAACCTCACATCCAGTTGAGCCAACCCACGTTGGTGGAAATATTTATTTTTGATAATAAAGATTCCGTCGATAAAAAGTATTAGCTACGAATTTCTTCCGTTGCTATATTCGTCACTAAAAACCAACCCACTAAAAATTACCGACGGAATACCATCTGTCGCTAAATATCAACAACGGAAAAAAATCCGTCACTAATCTATCAGTAATAGAAGAAAATATATAAAAGTATCAGCAACGGAATTTTCCCGTCGCTAATTCTTAGAGTCCTCAAGAGCATGCATGTGCCTTCACTCACTCCTGCCATATCACACGCGCCCTCACGCTCGCCTACATGTGCCCTCACGTGTACCTGCATGTGCCCTTATGGGCCCCGCCTGCCCACCAACCCCCGCGCGAGCTGACTTCCTTTAATTTGTGAAAAATACCTCTGAGTTCACCTCCAACCAAGTTCGATCCTACGCACATGTAAAATATTAGAAATACCATAACTACCATACCACAATGAGCTATCTAACCTTATTCTTTTTTTTATTTGTTATCTTTATTTCACATTTTTTAAAAAATGATAAAGTAATATAAAATCATAATTTATTATAAAAGAATAAAATATTAGCTTAAAATAAAATAATAAAAAATTTAAAAAATATATTATTCTTTCACAAGATAAAATAAAAGAAAAAGAAAAAGAATTATTAAAAAAATAAAAAATAAAAAATAAAATAAAATAAAAATATTCGTCATTAATCTGTCGCTAAAATTTCCTTTGGTAATCCTTCATTAAAATTTCAGTCACTGATAGTTGTATATATTTTGTTTTTTTTTTCTTTTTACCTTTTACCACCACACCCTCGGATTAGCGACGGATGTTTTCTTTCGCTAAAAATTCTGTCGTTAATCCATCACTAATAGATTTATAGATTTTTTTTTACTCTAGACGACTACAGTGTCAGATTAGCAATGGAAAATTTTCTGTAGCTAATTTTCGTTGCTAATCCTCAGTATTCTGTCCGATGTTAATCCGTCATAATTCTGTCAGTATTAGTGACGGATTTTTTTCCGCTGATAATTTTCTGTCGCTGATACCATATTTTTTTGTAGTGATCCCAACATGCCACATGGTACTACCACTTAGCATTTTTTTTTTCATTTTTAAAATCAAGAAAAATTTGAAATTTTCTTCAAATTCAAAAAATAATTATAAATTTGAAAAAACTTATTTTCAAATTTATTCACCTAGCTTTTCCTTTTTTGAAACCCTTTTCAAAATAGAACCTTCCCCTCTAGTCAATAGACTTCAAATCACATCCAAACATTATTTAAAACTTTGATCTCATGATCCCAATTTCAGGTTATGCTACTAATCTTGTAATTTAATAAATACAGATTTGAAAATTTAATTTTCATTTGATTGTCGGTCGCTCTATAATGTGGGGATTTTTAGATTCACCATTAAATGACAATAAAAAATAGTATCTATGATGAGATACTATTCAAGGAAAAATTTCTAAACTTTTTGAACAATATTAGCGAAATGCTTTTTAGCTCTTGTAACTGTGATTGACATCTAACATAGTGTATTACACTACTTGTTTAGGAATGAATGTTTCTAAACAAATTTTACAACATTCAAGTAAACCTTTAGTCACAGTCACCATTGGATTCAAATCCATTCATCTAAAGATCATGTTTCTTTCTAGAGTTATAAATTTCAATCAAATTTCTTTCTAAAGATCATGTTCAAACTTAATGTAAAAACTCATTTTTAATTAAATTAGTTCATATTGGCCAAAGAATTTCAACAAAGTGTCAACTTAAAAGGCCATAGTAATTTGTCCCAATTTTATGAGTTGGCAAAATTTGAGAGGTTCGACAAACCCGACCAATACTCAAATCAGAAAGAGTTACAGGTAAAGAATGAGAAACAAACTAAGAAAACTAATAAAATAGTCTTGTGTTGTCTCTATATAATAAATGTAGAGTTCATGAACATATTTGACTAGTTACCTTTGTTGAACATATGTAGCATGCGTGTGTGGCAAATCTCGTATGCCTTTAGAGGAGTAAAAACCCTAGTTTTCTTATAGTGAGATTGCCAAAAATCTTTGGAGATTATAGAAACTATAATCAAAGATTTTAAAAAGATTTAGAATCCTGTCAATTATGAAAAATTCAAGTTATCACGAGAATTCTTTACTTTTTTGGGAATAACTACCAAGATTCGTTTTCTTATTGAGAAAGATTTTTCTAAGACCATGGGAGATTCATATCCGACTAAAAAGGGTTTAAATTTGTTAGACATTTCTATCCTTACTGAATAATCTCAAGTTGAACTTATCACGTAATGGAATTATTTTCATATTAATAAAACGTATCCACTAAGAAGTGGGGGTAACCGAGTGGTCCAAGGACCGAAAGCTAAGATGACCAAGAGGTCAAAGAGTAGTTGGCTTCTTGAGAGGGTAAGACCAAGACAGTCGAAAGGCGTAAACTAGAGCACTTGACCGAGAGAGCACTCATCTGAGAGACCAAGAGCATATTCAACTATTCATAGGTTTCATGACCTAATGGGTTCAGATAGTTCCGGTCTTGTAGTAATGTGCCGTTGGACCTGTTCCATCATTTACTCCCCACTCCTAATGATAGCTCAAAGAGCTAGCATTCGGAATAGAGATAATATAATAAGAGTTTGATAACTTGAAAGGACACGAAGAGAAAGTAGTTTTGGGTAAGTGGAGTGGGCATGAAAGTGAAACATCAAATGTGATACGTGCTACCTCGGTGTTCGTGAATTTTCCAGGACACGCCTCTTTTAAGGAGGGCTAGGATTAGTTGTAGCCATTGTGGCTATTACACTCTAGTCAGTTTGCTTTCGCTGATTAAGAAAGTTCTGCAAATTAGGGCTGAGAAATTTAAAAAAAAGGTGTAATGGCAAAAGATTCTAAGTCTCATGTTCATTGCAGCATTAACGACATTAAGAGTACAACATCATGGGATGACTTACGTGAGACAGTTAACATCATGGATTTGGGGGATGATTATAATTTTGTGTCGTCAATGAAGGGGATAGAGCAAATAGGCCACCTATAGGAAGTATGTTGATATACAAGCAATATGTGAAGTATGGCTTTAGGTGGCCATATACGGGTCCTTTTGCCCCGGTTTTGATATGTTGGAAAATTTTTTTGACTATGTTAATTCCCAGCGTTTGGCACTTGGTTGTCACTATAGCAAGTTTGTTGAGTTTCTGCCACCTAAATTCGATTTTGAAATGTCATCTTTGATTTTTATGTTGAGGAGGTGCCCTACTGGGACTTCCACGGAAGGCTGGCTCTATCTCCCAACCAAACCAAAGTCGAAATAGAAATTTTTCTATAAGGAGACTATTGATAAAAATTAGATGTGGAAGTTTTTGTTTTATAGAATTTGTAAAAAAAGGAAGGGATGCCAATGTTGTCCGACATTAGGGAGGAGGCTTTCCTTGAGTTGAAGTCCTTAGGACCTCCTCATCAATCTAAATTTATGCATTCAGTCAGGGGTTATTGCTCTATGAAGAATAAATGCATTTGCATAAAGGCCCTTTTGGATGAATAAATGTTATCTTTAGCTGGCCTGCTGTTGGGAGAGAAGAGAAAGATATAAATGCCTCTTTTAGTGAAGAAAGAAGGTATTAAGCTTCTGGATGTTCTCCTTTATGCTAAAGGAGAGGATCTTATCGTGGTTACCACTAGCAGACATATAACGCCAAAGGCCAAAATGAGCACAGAAGAGGCGGGGAGCGCATCGGTACAGAGTGCCCCACTGAGTGATGCCCTCCCATTTCAATGTTGGAGAGGAAAAAGAGGAAGGTTCCGATACTGCCGAGTCCAAGCGAGGGAGCAGGTGAAACTAAGGGACATGGTTCACTAAGTATGGCTGAGGCTCCCCTTTAAGAGGCGACCGAGCAAGCAAAAGCTGAGGGGTTTGAGCTAGAGGTGACATTTCCACCATCTCTAGTATTGGCTTATAAGGAAACCGAGGAAGGAGAAATTGATGAGGGTTTAGTTTTGGAGAAAGTGTTGAGATAGAAGCGGTGGGAGATGACACTGAGAGGGGTACTCTTAGTGGGACTAAAAATGCACCCTCCGAAAGCATAGTTCAGGAGTTGGAACTCAGCCTTTGTATACATTTTCTTATGCCCTATTTGTGCAGAATGATAAATGGAAAGCATTAGAAAGGACTGCTCCTCTCTTTTCTATTTCTGTTAGGTCTTACAATAGTAGGAAGGACCTTCGGGAGACAGGCACTGTAATAATTAATGTCGATAACCATCGTTACTTCTATCTAGATGTCACGGAGGCAAAGTGGGTGGCCGAGTAGAAGGATTAAACTAGAGCTGAATGGTTTGTCGATGGAGCAAGGTGATGATGCCCTCACATCCTTTGGACTCGTGGTACGAACCATCTTTTTAAGATATGTTTTATTTATATTTTCAATTTTATCTAACTAATATGCTTTGTGTATACTATTGCTTTAACCAAATTCTAAATGCTAAAGAGGGAGCAATTAATCAAGCATTTCGAACACTGTATAGAGCAGATAATTGAGGAGGTCTCCCAGTTGCACGGTGTTCTCGCATAAAGGGAGAGGAAAATGGAAGAGGAAAGAATAGCCAGGGCTACTTTAGGCAACCAAAATGAAGCGATTGAGCACCTAAGGGCTAACTTGCGGTTGGCACTTCAATAGTTTAAGGCAACTTTGGCAAAGTGCGAGAGACTGGAGGTGAGGGCGAAGGTGAGCGAGGCAAGGCTACAAGCTACTAAGAAGCTAGCTCTAGCATAAGAGCAGTCATTTGTTGCTGCAAAACAAAAGATTATTGAGTTGGGGGAGACTATCACGAAAGCGATCAATAACCACAAGCTCACCCAGCATAAATTGTCTAAAAAATATAGTATGTTGAGAAGATCATCCGCCCAGTAGAGTTAATAGAGGCGATGACTACAGATGTTGATAGCTAAAGTACCAAGTTCGAGAGGTAGTCGACGAGGGTGCTGACATTGCAACCCTTCGAGCCAATTTTGAATATTTGTGTTAGATGGCTCTTCCTCCTCCTCCTCCTTTATTGTAGACTTTAGGCTCTGCTTTTCTCTCTCCCTTGTTCCATCCTTATGTATCTTTCCTTGATTAGCATAGGTTTCATTATTTTTGCTATACATATCATGTTTGAATCAATGAATTAATTTGTTTACTGTGCTCTTGTTGAGACTTCATTCGTGTCACCTTGTTTATGTTGTGCTGGGAGTGTTAAAACCCTTTAAAATGTCCAAATTGCTAGAGTAGGGATCAGACTTAGTTCGCATTACATGATCTTTGATGGTATTGCTTTTTAAGGCCCCCACTAGATACTGGGCAGAGAGAGTGTGTGTGGAGTACTTATGAAGCACGAACCGAGAGAGCGAGAGTGCAAAACATTTACAAGATGCTAAATCGAGAGAGCGGATCATGTTCGCCCGATCAGGAGTTGCTTCCTATATTGATGACAAGTTTTAAGGCATTGAATGGCATTGTGTTAAAAGAGTTCTTTGACATTGTATCAAGACAGAGCATTTGATGGTATTTTACCGAGAGGGGCACATTGGCGTTGCGTCTAGTGAGAGCATTTGATGGCCTTGCACCAAGAGGGACTAATTCGCATTGCACCAAGAGAGAGTATTTGATGGCATTGTGTTGAGAGGGGGCTCATAGCCATTGTGCCAAGAAAGAGCATTTGATGACATTGTGCCTAGAGGGACTCATTGGAGTTGTGCCAAGAGAGAGTATTTGATAGCATTGCGTTGAGAGGGGCTCATTGGCATTGCACTAAGAGGGAGTATTTGATGGCATTGTGCTAAAAGAGTGGGCCATGTCAAACCGGTTGGAGTAACACCCCGTATTAGCGATGTGTTTGAGGGCATTTGATACTCGTGAGCTATTCTCAATTGCATGTGTTTGTTTTGGTCAAGATGTTATGAAAAGACAATGTAGCATATGAAAGGAAGATGTTATTATAAGAATAACTGTAAACACCTTGATTCAATGTATCTAATCGGTAACCTAGAGTCGCGGACAAAACGATAATAAATAATGATAAAGATTACTCGAATGAAGTAGTAGATGACCATAGGTCACATGGTAGCGTCCTGATCTCGAGAGGTGTCCTGAATTTAATTCTTATATGCCTGATGCTGAGCGCTTCCAAAGCATTCAAGTTAGGTTGACCCAAGATGGCATTGTAGACGGACTGTAGCTTGACCATGTTGAGCATTGTTGCTGCAGCCGCATTAGATGTCACTCCAAGAGTTACCCGAAGAGGGATAGTACCTTCAGGGTAGAGCCATTTGCCCGAGAAAGTCCCTTTAAAGGCTAACGTGAGGTTGAGGGTGTGTGTGATCGAACCCCATTTGTTAGAAAGCATCCTAATAGAGGAAATCCTTGATTGAGAAAGATTCTCCCACTATATATTGGCTTATTTTGGTTGGGTGACCAACAGGCCATGGCAGATTGGATCAGTCATCATCAAAGCCTATCATGGATCTTTATTCTTCTATCCTTTCTCGACATGAGTTGTGAGAACTTCTTTAGAGGCGGATGCCCTAGTTATATGGAAAATTGATGCAACTACTTGTTTCGTCTGGCTCTATTGGATATCCATTTGGGCCGTTGGGCTCAGAATAAGACAGGCTTCCCAGAAAAGGCAGATGTTGAAGATGGGTGTTCGCTCTATATCTAAAGGATTATCTCATTGGCTTGCTTGTGGGTGGCCATTGGGAGTGGTGGTTCATTTTGCTCGTTTGCTCATGCTACCACATGCGGACTCCAAGGGGTTTGTTCTCTCATTCCATGCTAATACACCTCTAGAGTCTGTCATCCCGAACTAAGACCTCTAGCACATCTTTTAGCCTCCTGCATTCATCCATTAGATGGTCGTAGTCTTTGTAGAAATGATAATATCGAATCTTGTCTTTATTCGAATCATCCTCCGGGAGGCATGGCGCCATCTAGCATAAGGCTTATTCCTATTCTACATTAGGATTTGGCTACACGTGTCAATTAGGGGAGTGTACTTGGTGAATCTGTGATGAGGAGGAGGCCTCGATCAAATCCTCTTCGGTAAAGATCATCGAGACGAGTGACTGCATTCATTTTTCCCCAATCTGTTTCGATGTTTATCAAATACCTTAGCTTTCTTTGTTATGATGTACTTTTCTACTTGTGTATAGAATTATTGAATGGTGGATAGATGATTTTTCATTATAGAAGTCTTCCTCCCTGAGGGCTGTAAACCAGTGAGCAATTCTGTCAGTGTGATTGAGTGGTCTAAACTAGAGATTTTTATCATCTTGTTCTTGAACTTATCTAGAAAATCTCTTAAGGGCTCGTTGTCCCTTTGTCGTAGAGAAAGGAGGAAGGTAGATTTCCTATTATCTCTCTGGTTGATCACAAAATGAGATTCGAACTGTTATCGAAATTGGGAAAAGTTCTTAATGCTGAATGGAAGAAGCGAATTGAACCTTGTCTCGGCGTTACCATTTAAGATTGTAGGGAAGTGCTTACACATGGCCATATCTGACATTTCCCTTGAAATCATGACCATCATTGGGTTGCATGGTCTCGAGGTTCTATAGTACTGTAGTATCTCTCCATAGGAGGAAGGAGTACATCTTGTAGCATGGGCTCAGTAGAGATTTTAGGATTGAAAGGAGAGAGACTAACGACATATTGGGTGGCTCTTCTTTTCATGCACTAGCATGTTTCAATTTAGTGGTCATGAGATCCTCAATTTGCTTCCTCCGGTTATTCGGATCATGATAGGAGGTGACCAAGGGCTCGAGGTGCCTTTGAATTGTGCGATTGTTTTAACCCCCGGGGGGAGGACGATTCTTCTTGTCGGTGAGCACGACTAAATTCTTCCGATCATTTGCCCATCCTCTTTAACTTTGATTCAAACCTCTCCATCTTTGAGCGGTGGACTCTGTCAAGAGAGGCTAGAGTAGCAGGTGGAATTAGTTGATTCTGAAGTTGGGTGGCAAGTTAAAGGGGATTTTCCTGGAGGAGTGTTTCTATTTGATGCTGGTGGCAGATAGCCGAAGTATCCGGTTGATTTTCGAGAGGTGCTAGTGGAGGAGTGTCTGCAATATTAGACATTTGTCCTCTCGCCACGGACATGATGTTGGAGGTGTTTCCATTCTTTTTTCTTGGTGGCATGGTGATTGAATGACAATAAGGCAAGGCGTGAGATATGTTGGCTAAACAGTTAGTTTGTTCCCATAGATAGCGACAATCTGATAGAGGTGGGTTTTAATCCACAGATACCGCTGACCTGAGTGTAGAACTGGTGCAGAGGAGTCTTCTAGGTCTTCGTAAATGATGAGACCTACAAATACCGTTGGAGGGTGCTCCGGGGAGGCGGTTTTGATACTCAAGTCAGAAAAAGCGGTTTGGAAAAAAAATGAGAATTATTCTGAAAAGAGTCGTAAAATAGTATTGTGTTGTCTCTGTATGATAAGTGTAGAGTTCATGAACATACCTGACCAGTTGCCTGTGTTGAACATATATAGCATACAAGTGTGAGAAGTTCTGTATGTCTTTAGAGATGTAGAAAGTCTAGTTTCCTTATAAAAAGATTGTTGAGAATCTTCTGAAATTACAAACATTGTAGTCAAAATTTTCTAAATGATTTAGAATCCTGTTAGTTAAGAAAGTTCAATTTGTCATGTGGATTCCTTACCTTATCGGGCGTGACTACCAAGATCCGTTTCATTATTGAGAAAGGCTTTCCCAAGACCAGAAAAGATTCATATCCTATTAAGAAAGATTTAAATTTGTTTGAGATTTTCTTTCTTACTTGATGATCTCAAATTGAATTTATTGTGGAATGGAATAATTGCCGTATTAATGAAATGTATCCACTAAAAAGTGGGATAACTGAGAGGTCCCGAGTTAGGATGGAGTTACTAGCTTCTCAAAAGAATAAGACCAAGAGGGTCAAAAGGTGTATTCAACTGTTTATGGGTTTTATGACCGAATAAACTCAATAGTTCCGGTCTTGTGATAATGGAACGTGGACGTGTACCATCACAACCCCACAGGCATAAGCCGCCAGAAGAAGATTATTATTCCATCACTCCATGAATCATTGTAGGAACCATTTATCCAAATGCCTGCAAGCAGAAAATAAGCAAAACATTAGTCACAATATGGAAAAAGCATATGGGTGCATTCTGACGTTCAAATTGGACTCGGAGAACAATTCACTTTTGTCACAAAAATGCTTAACTTACCAACGTGGGTTGGCTCAACTGGATGTAGAGTTGAGTTCCCTTAAGCATGACCGAGGTTCGATTCCCACCGGGAGTATCGGGTCCTCATGTATATGGAGCGTTCCCCGTTGGGAGACCCGCCCTCCGAACAGGAGCCACTGCAGTGGTCGGTCCGGATTAGTCGGGGCGAAACCCCGGATACCAGGCGGTGTCTAAGACATGATACCAAAAAAAAAAAAAAATACTTAACTTTTGAAAACCAGGCAAAAGCTAATGTGTTCCCTTGAGCATCTCACCCCTTCTTGTATATAAAGGTTTTCAAGATGCCCATTATCTTCAAAAAGCATTATGCAACAAGAATAAAGGTAATAAACAAACCTTATCACTAGAATAAAACACTTAACTTTAACCAATTTGTAAAGCAAGGGCTATAGCTCTACCTTTCTAATTCCAATTGGCATTCCCAAAATGTGATATTTTCCACACATCTGCTAAGCCCGTTCCTCAAAAGTGCATGAACAATCTTCATGCCAATGGGCACAGTAAAGAATTTTCTTCTAATTAATGTAATCTATTTTGCCGTTCCTTGTACTCTCTTTTTCTTTTTCTTTTTTTCTTTTTTCCTGTTTCTCTTGTCTAAGAGGATTACTCATCTTCTATCTATATTCTTTTCCCTCAAAACTATTCCTCTTCCGATTCCAAAAGGTACAAGCATAATTCTTTTATCACCTACTTTTATCACAATAACCTCAGCTAATTACAGCAAGCACTATCAAGCCTTTATCCCACTAAGTGAGATTGGTAATACGAATCATTCATACCATTGTACTCCATTTCATATTGCATACTCACACATATGATTGTTTTTTTTATATACAACAATAATAGTTATATTTTTATTCTACTAAGTGGAGTGGATAATATAGATGCTTCTGTACCACTGTAATTTATCTTGTATTATATATCTATATTTAGATAATTCATATCATATTTTAATGTTATTATTCAAGTATTTTAGATCTCTCTTTCCCTCGGTTAATATGAATATTTATAATAGACTTGCACTGCTTAACTACAGTCTCTATCGATCGCCTATATACATGTTCATATCATCTTAATCGTATTTCTCTAAACTCTTTTTAGATAGACACAATCCCAACTTTTTCCCAAATACATTCATTTTTTTATCTTTTTCATTGTTGTGTGTCTGCACATCTATCTTAACATCTTAATTTCTGCAACTCTCATCTTTTGTTCGTGCTTTTGATTCATTGCTTAATTTTCAGATCAATACAATAAATCATGTCAAATCGTCATCCTATAGAACTTTTTAGAGATATCTTTTGATCGCATAGAATGTTCAATACATTTCTCAATTTCGATCATATTTATTGTATTCTATGTAATACATATTTATTAATCCCTCCGTCTTTTTATAAAATTGATTGTAAATATTTAAAACTCTCCCTTACGATAGTTCATCATCTCCTATTTTAACCATTGTCTCATTAAAGCAATTATTATTAAATTTAAATTTCATATATTATGTCTTTGCCATGCTAAATCTAAATCCTTTCATTTCCAATGTTTCCATCTAAGATTCGAGCCTAGCATTTATTTCTTTACATGTCTCATCCGCCAAGATAATGTCATTTGCAAACAATATGCACCATTGCACCATGCCTTGGATGTGTCTTGTGAGAAAGTGACCGATCTGACCCTATCATGGCATATATATTGTAATTTGTGGTTAAAAATCATTTAGTTAAAGAGGAGGGATGGGGTCAAGTTTGTCGCAAGAAGTGGCTTCGCAACAAAAAGAGGAATCCCACAAAATACTATGGGGGATCGGTGACAGTGAAACCAAGGTTACAGAAAGTCCTAGAGAAGTGAGGTTCCCCCATAAATTTGAAACCATTTTTAGAAATGCAGACTCAGTTATTGACAGGTCCTCCATGGACAAATTATATGATCGACGTTATGCAGGTTTATTCCTAAACCAAAGGGGTATGGTAAGATGTCCTTTTTGCAACCTTGTGGACTGCCTCCAGATAATCTACTCTCTTTTGTATTCCTGCATGACTCGAAGCAGATGCTCGCCTCACTCTAAAATTGCTTTACAACACTATAATAACTTCTGGCACTGCATAAAGCAGTCTGACTAATGACCAAGTAATAACTTTGCAATTTGGTTCAGAAATACTGGATAATAAATCCAATGGTGTTTGCAAAAGATCTTGCCATCACTTAGGCTGAAGACAGTCGTTTTTGGCAGTGGCGTTGCCTAAAACAAACAAGGTGGCCAACCAACAACATGACTACTGAAGGGGGGAAATTTCTCATTCTTTTAACTATCAAAAATGTGCTGGCTTGAATCTGTACATGTTTGTACGCTATACATCCAACTTTGACCTTTGATCATGCTGTGATGTGCATATCAACGTGGAAGAACCATTTAACGTTTGCTGGCTAGAAGTGCATGGGAAGTTTGAGATCGCAAAACTTTCATCCGGCTTAGTTTATGAAGTTGCATTCACTGTAATGTTGAAAGATCCTGCTTTGGGATGGGAAATACCAGTAAATCTTAGACTAATAATGCAAGGCAAAAACATACATCAACATAAAGAATGTCCAATGGAGAAAAGGGAAAATGGATAGAAATCCTGGTAGAGGAGTTCCAAATTTCACCAGGAAATGTAGGGGAAATTGGATTCTCCTTGTATGAATATGAAGGAGGGCAGTGGAAGAGGGGCCTCATCATTAAAGGTGTAACCATCAGACCTAAGAGCTAGGGAACAATGGCATGTAACCAACACAAGAAAATTATATTTATAGTCAGTAAACAGCCAAGTCGGAGGCTAATGATGCATTATATTTGTTGCGCTTAGCAAACAGTTACTTGACCTCTAGTTACCTGGAGAATGGAAAAGAAAATACCTTATTTTTAGTTGAGCTAAATAGTAGTGCTAATAACAATTGTCAGGTTGAATGGGCACCTTTATCTTTTAATCAAGTTGGGAATTTAACTTTCGTTGGATACAAAAGAAATAATATTGAAAGAATCGTTTTCAAAATGGGCCCTATAACTATCGATTCAGTTTAATTGAGACAAAACTTCATATATATTGGATGATGGTAAAATGAAGCATTAGTTTCATGACTAATTTGGCACACAAACCCTTAATGAACATCTTTTTCCAATGCTTATCCGCCGAATCAATTATGAGCATTTGATATGCCACATGATTGATATGGATCAAACAGTACGGCATTTCCCTCGACATGAAAAAGTAATGATAAAATTTAATGACATGTAAGGTGACAATTGGAGGCCATTTGGGATTAAATGAATATATACATTGAAATGACTGGCCATGCGAATACTCAGATATGGTGGTGAGAAAATGCAAAATCAAACACTTGTTTTACATTTCTTGCTCTGAGAACCGTGAAAACCAAGAAAAGAGTTGGCAATCAAGGAGTCCCAAAATTTTGTTACATCTTTGAAAAATGCTTCTTATTGCAATCAGATATTCAGAATTTTATTTTCAGGACACCTGAATGAACAACACGTGAGAGAAATAAAAAGGATTTCATGTATTTGCCTAAAATGCATCTTAAAATTCAGTATTTTATTTTCATTACCACATTTTAATTAAAAGGGATGTTGAACCATAAAGCATACTCCGTTTTTCCTTGGAAAGCTATATTGTAAACCTCTCTGCCACTAAAGGCTGCTTCCCTCCTCCCCTTTTGCTTGGAAGTGGCTTTGAAGGTTCTTAACTCAAGATAACCTTTTGGGAAAAAAGGAGTCATTGGTTAATGGATATCTTCTGACCTTGGGTCATTTGTTACTTCATTACTCTGGACTTGCTTCTTACCTAAGCTGGTCTTTTCCTTACTCGATGCTTACTGTGTGCTTACCTGTGCATAATTATTTGTTGGCATAGGTATTTGGTGTCGTGGAACAGAGATGAGGATCATCATCTAGACAAAGATACATTCCTATTATTTTGTTAGTGTGGAGGGAACGCAGGAATTATTTGGACGCTGCAATAAACTCCTCTTTTTCTGTGTGGATATGTTCCCTTTAACCCTCCATTTTGGTTCCCCAAAAGTGCTTGTATGGTTGCACCTCCCTGGTGCTACTTTGCATATAGATCCTTTCCTATTTTCCAAATTCTAGGAGAGGACAATAAATAAATAAATAAATCCAATTGCAAGGAATCTGTGACGAATCCAATAATACTGCCTAAAACAAGCACTGCAACACTGATGGTGGACTTTGTGTCCTATCAACATACTGTGACTATGTCAGAAAGAGTTTAGCACTGAAGGAACCTCCTTGACCATCTATCCGCCAAAGTTCTTAGACACTAGTGTTTTAATACCCAATCCACCTTCAGATTTAGACGCACAAACATCCTTCGCTAACCATTTCTTTTTATTGTATTTTGTTGCAGGAAAATCCTTCATCCTTTCCTCTATTTGACTCCATCCCAACATAAATTTAGACAAAAGCAAATAGCAAAGGAATATTGATGTATAAGATTGAACATGTCTAGCATCCACCGAGGTACCTTTCCAAACATGTAAATAGATATAGAAGGAACAATGCAAGACTAAATACAAAACATTCATAATCTTTGGTACATAACCCACCTGATTAGTTTCACTCACATGAATCTTCTAGCCATTAAAATATTCTCCACCACATTAACAAACACAATTAGTCACTTGGAATCAATATATTTAATCTAAAAATTGGATAAAACGGAGATCTCAGTCGGTAAAATTTTCAGTTACCAGCCAAAGCAGAAAATGTCCAATTACTCCAACACATAGAACCCCCACGAACTCTACCTACAAAAGCAAACCACAAAATCACATTAGTAAATAGAAACAATACTTCGGGTGCCTTTTTCTTTCATGAAGCTTATCGCCTAAGGAAGCAATCAAATAGTTCCATATCCTTAAAAAGAGGGGAAAAAAGAAAACACTTTGACACATTTGGTTTGAGCTTTGTTGCATGCACATTTATAAAGAGCCATGTCCTGGTTGGACACTTTGAGCACAAACCATGTCCACATTTAATAGCATATTTTTCTTAACATACACAACTGGACAATTTACTGATGCATAAATAATCTCTGACACAAATGTATTCAAAGGTATAGTGGCTTGCCATGAAATAAAATGTGTGAAGAATAAAAAGCTGGACAAAAGTTAATATGAAACTCAAAATGATTTGCTCTACATGTGGAAGGGCTGGCATTTTTTTTTTTTGGTTGTTCAATGATTTGAATTTAAGATCGGAGGAATGAGGTTTGTACTATTAAACTGTCCTTTTGGGGATGGAACGGCTGGCATTATGACAAAACATGAACATGAATTCAAA
The DNA here is from genome assembly GCA_033439265.1 of Dillenia suffruticosa. Lineage (NCBI taxonomy): Eukaryota > Viridiplantae > Streptophyta > Magnoliopsida > Dilleniales > Dilleniaceae > Dillenia > Dillenia suffruticosa. Next base: position 932,197 of record JAVTVX010000031.1, read on the forward strand.
TAGCATGCATTCATGCTAGTAGTTGGAAAAATTTTTGGTCCTAAAGTTGGTGAAGAAAGGAGATGTGCTTACCGTAATGCACTCCAAACAAAATATTCTTCAAAAGTTTCAAATTATAGGCAAAAGAGAGTTAAATTGGGTTCTCACTTTGGACGTTGTATTGTTGGTCTTGTCACACTCCATCCTAACAATGCCATTAACTTTTCAAACTTTCAATGTCTAGAACACTATTATTTTTTTGTTAGCCAAGTAGTTTTTTTCACAACCAAGATCAGCATAATAGGTTTACCAAGATGTTTTCCATTCTCCAAGTTGGCCACTTGAAATCAAAGTTGTAGCCATTTAGCATACTAGAAATAGAAGGATATATTGAAGCTAATTTTTTGCTCGTACTTTTTCGGACCATCAAACTTAAGTCCATGGCTTTTTAGAACAAATATAATCACCAAGAAATACAAAGACAGATATTAACAGTTTCATCATTTGCCAATTTGGAACATTAATGTTATGCCCCAACCCTCAAATCAAACAAGCAACAATCGCTGCGTCACCTTGGAACACGGATAAACCCTATCTATACACCGGAATGGTGTAAGCATTCTTTGATATCCATCAATTTTCAAAACAATTCAACAAAATCCAAAAGACCAACTCGATCCATTCTTCTCTCAAAAGGCATGCAAAAGGCGAATCGACCATTTTAAATTAAATAAAACTCTATAAATTTCAAATAAGAATCCAATGAGAGAAAACGTAAAAGATTAAAGTACAATTTAAAGCTAGAAATCCAAAGGATTGACAAGATGAAATGTAGCACCAAGAAAGAGAGAGAGAGTAAAAAGAAAAAAAAAAGTCAACATTTTTAACTATTCCAATTCTTTATTTCTATCAACCCAAAAACCCAACCCTCCCCTTATTCTCTCATCTCTCTCCTTCGTCTCTCACTCTCTCCCTCTCCTTCGTCTCTCACTCTCTCCCTCTCTCCCTCTCTCCCTCTCCTTCGACTTCTCTCTCTCCCTCCATCACTCTCAACCATCTCTCAAAACCCCAATGGAATCTGTGATAGAAGAGATTTTGGGAAAAATCTAAAGTTTCCACACAAAGGAAAATTTAGGGATTTTTGAAATCCGACATCCCCGACTCAAATTGATCATGAAATAGAGGTAACTTCTCCTCCCTAAATTTGTATTCAAGCTTTTCATTAGAAATTTGAATTTTTTTCTTAGGTTTGGATGAATTGAATTTGAGAAATCTAAACCTAAAGTTATAAAATATTGGGATTTGGACAATGGATGAATGAAAATTGTTATTTGATTCTAAGTTTAGATTGAACATGATGAAAAGTTACTAGACTAGAATGCAAAGTATCATGTTAGGCTGAAATTCATGGTTTTGCATAATGAGTATACTGTGATCTTTATATTATAACTTCCTCTGCGCAAAAGTAAATCATTTGAGGTTTTTTGCATATGAAATGAGACTCCCATATCTTGAAAATGATGTATGATTCATTGAAATCGGATAAAAAATGAATTTGTTATGAATTGTCAAAGAATTTTCGTGGTGCAGCAATATCCTGTTCTGCCCCTATTCTGGCTGCTTGTTTCTCTTCAATTTTGAGATGTCTTTTAGGCTAAATTAAGCTAAACTCTAAACACGAAAGTTGTAAACATATTTCTTACCTTTAATTTGAAATAAGAATCATCATCTGATTTGGATGTGTGTACCAAAAGTTATAGCCATTTTCCCATGATTGCGTAGATTAGAAAAAAATTGTTTGAAAAAAGGAAAATCTAGGAGAATTGTGAATAGGGATTTTATAATAATGCAAATGATAATAAATTGATAAAATGAGAACAAGAACAAGAAAATATTTAAAATTAGGGTTTAAATAAAATTAGGAAAATTTGTAAACTTTTGAATTTGAGGAGAAATGATCCAAAAATTGTTATTGCTGGCTAGAACAATCTATTGGAGCTTGAAAGGAGATTTCTTTGAAGCCAATAATGCATAGGGAGTGAATACCGTCCTGAAATGAGTGAACGGTTATGTTTCGAATAAATGAGTACACTAATTTCAATTATGTTTCATAAATTGAATTTTAGAATTATTTCGAACTAGATTTATAATGTTTTGTAAATATGGTATGTCTCAAATAAAATTTGAATAAATCCATGACTTTTGTACTAAATTATTAAATTATTTGTATCATGTTACAATTGAATACTCATGTGAAACCTATATTGTTGCTCCACATTGAAATTTGAGTCTGAATTGATTTATAAATTGAATTTTAGTAACATGGTGCTAAAAAGGGGCTATAGTCTAAGTCTTGCCACTGATAACGTGGATGTACCCCACGGAGCTCTGGGCCAACGCCAAGATGAAAGGGATTTTTATAAAATAGTAAAAAACCCCTTGACGGATCCTATCAATGGCCATTGGTAGGATAATAATTTCATCATATCCCAAAATTGTGGAAAATAAATGTAAATTGTTTATTTTGTTCATATGAGTTATGGTAGTTTGAAATAAGATATTTTATATCAATATTTTCAATTATGTTTCATAATCATTTTTACTCTTCATTTATGCGTTGTATGCCATTGTACTCCATTCACTAGATATTTTAAATGCTCACTCCTCTTTTCTAATTTTTTTTTGAGGAATCTTAAGTGGAAGACATTACTTTGAAGCGAACTAAAGAAGGTAACTGTTGAACATAGCCAGGTATTGGAAATGCAGACTTTATTTTGAATTGGAGTAGAATAATCCATGGAAGGAAATCTTTGTACATTTTATTTTGATTGGATTTGTTAAATACTTGCTTAGCTTTCTTTATACAAGTATTTGAGAAATCCATACTTCTATGATAATAAATTTGTATTTTCCTGATTTAAAAACTCATCTTACAATTTTTGTTATTTAAATTGGGACATTTGGACACTTCATAGTGAATTTTAGACTATTTTGAGATTGTAAATTTATAAGAATTCTGAAATAGCTAGATTGGCCTATTTGCATGTGTGCATGAACAAGGATGGATCGGATTGATCCTTAAATTGTGTGAAAATACATGCCTTTGATACTGAATGACCAATGATGGTCATTAAGGTGATATTTGAGTTATTTTTAAACAGGTTGAATGTCTTGCACTATTCCGGTATATGGGGAGATACTACCCGCATACCGAAATAATGCAGCGGTTGTCGCGTGCCCAACGGGAGAGTCAGGATGTGACATGAAATTTTAATTACAACCTCAAAAAAAGTACCTTCCCTATGGGTTCAACTAATTTCCTCAAAATCTCAACCAACACAAAAGCTAGTATCAAAAGTAGGAATCTCCACAAAAACTCAGACTCAGCAATGTCCAGTACTAGAGTCAGCTAAAACTCCAAATTTCAAACTTTCTCTGAAAAATGAAAGAAAAATGGGTGAATATAAAAATACTTAGTAAGTAGAGTATAATAACAAGATTGTGACAATAAATGATGGGTAAATATGGGAATGTTAAAATCATCTTTCTCAAACAATTTATCAATTGTAAATAATTTTAAATAAACATGATAATTAAATAGAATGCATCCATAAATTTCATATTTTTCAAAACTCAAGGGCTCTTCCTAAAGAAACTACTTCCGCTCAAAGTTTGGTTAAACCCGGATAAAAATCTGCCAAGAGTTTTTAATTCATTCGTTTGATAACTCTATTTCCCCCTTCTTTGGTGTTGACCATAACTCACCGGTGGTGTAATCGAATAGTATGACGTGGTCGCAAGAGACCACATCTACTATCCCTTGCCGATAAACCCCCAACCATGTCACCCCGTCGGGTTGTTCTGTGAAGGGAATGACTATAGTCATTTACTACATATATACTATCATTTCACAAATATTCCAATCTTATTCAACGTGTCACGTTTTTAGGAAATGATTACCAAACCATATCACAACGTTAATAAATAAAATATCCAATAATATATAGCACATTTTCATTCGTAAATACAATGAATGCATATATAATTCAAATTTTCATTTTGAGATATTCCACAATCACAAACAATTACACAGAATCATATAAAGTTATTTAAAACTAGTTATAAAAGGATTTTAAAACAATATTGCTCATTTAAAGATACAACGATCTTTCCACTCATCTCTTACGATGGTAATCAATTTCGATTCACAACCAATTTGATGTCTAGTTCCTCTTTAGGTTCCAATTGCCTTGACCTATAACATTCAACACCAATTCCATTCATAATCACTTATAGGAATAGGGTGATTCAATTTTTTCCAAATTTTACAGAAACCCTATTCTCCTAAATCCATCAATGTGTGTTTCTAAGTTTATCAAATATATGCTACTTGCATCGATAAAATATTCTTATTCACATTTTTCCCAATTCGCATGATCTCACAAACCCTATGTTCATATTTCTCAATTCAATATCGTAAATCTCAACAACGAAGTTCAATCTAATAATGAACAACTTAACCCAAGTTTAGGAGGAAGAAATTACCTCAATTACATGGTTGATTTGAGTCAATTACATGGTTGATTCGAGTCTTGTTTGTTGAGTCACAAAAACCCTAGATTTCCCCCCTTTTGGATCAAATTCTAGATTTTTTCCCCAAATCTCTCTATTTAAAGGTTTGATTAGGAGTTTGGAAGCTTTATAAAGTGGGTTTAAGGGAGAGTAAATTGATTTGAGGAGAGATTGAGAGAGAATGAGGAAGAGATGAGCGTGTAAAGGAAGAGAAGAGAGAGAGTTGAGAGAGAAGAGAGAGTTCGAATGTATTTTGAGATAATGGGGATGTGTTTCAAGCCCTAATAATATTAGAAGGTGAAATTTCCATCTTGTCTCTCACAATTCTTTAGTGAGATTTTGATGTCCTTTTTTATCATTTCGCAGCACAATATTGCCTACAAGTCGACTCACAAGCAATACAAGTCGACTTGTATGTCTAGTTTCCTGTAGGGTGAAGTCAACTTTGATAGTGATTAAGTCGACCCAATTTCCTCTTTATGCAACCCTCAAGTCGACTCAACTTCTTAATAAGTCAACTTATTTATATAGTAGACATGTTTTCTGAAACTTATATTTGATAAGTCGACTTATAGAGTCATTGTCTGGAACTTAAGTCGACTTGTCAGTGGGCAAGTTAACTTGTTTAAGTGTAAGGTTAAGAATTTTGAGATCTAAGTTCTTCAAATTGACTTGACAATTGCTCAGGTTAACTTAATAAGTTCTATACTTAGCCAAAATTTAATTTTCCAACTCCAAGTCAACTTATCAAGGGCGAGTCAACTTGTCATCAATGAATTGATCCCAAATAAATTTTTAATTATCCCAAATCATCTCCAAAACCTATTTTATTCTGTAGAAATTTTTTCGATTTTCGTTGATGAGTCAAAATCAATTACATAGTCAAAAATTCAATAAAAATTTTCTAACATTGAATATTCAGTGTTACGATTAATCCATCTCACATTAAGCATCCTTTCTTGCCTGGAGCTATATTAATGACAAACCATGTGCTTGGTATTCTTGTAAAGGAAAGACGAGATGTCTACGGTAAATGTAGTTAGCTCTAAAGCTTAAAATCACATCAGATCTTTTCATTTGTTCTGAACAATAAGACGAGGAAATGTAGATCCTTTGATTTTTTTTACCGAAGCCTAGTTTGACATACAAAACTCCACATGTTAAATCCTATAGGCATCTCCATCTTCTGACCATTCAGTATAATCAATTTTCTATTGGTAAAATATGCCCATGAGGGGCTTTTATTGTGAGTTAAAAATTTAAATTTGATTTTAACTTAAAAGGGTAATGGGTGGTGGTTAACCTCCGACGTATCTCTCCCTTTTCTAAGAACTTTATAATTTCTTGGATTTGGAGTTTTATGTATGTACGTGAGTTCTCTTAAACATCTTTGCGGAAGAAAGTTTTGATTAGAAGATTTTTTCTCTACACATTGTGAGAGAGAACCAAAACAATTGAATATTGCCAAGTTAGAAATTCAGAGATTTGTAAAAGAATCATTTAAGGGATCGAAAATTTTCAAATAAAAAATTTTTCTGTTATTGTACTCACCGAATTTTGGGTTGAAATATCATGATACTATGATGGTGGTTTGATTTCATGATCACCATCCCGAATACAAGATTGTTCGAGAAAAGTTTCATGATTACCAAATTCTCTACATTTATTCATTGAGATACACAGGAAATTTAAACTTTTAATTTTTCAAAAATTACCATGCTTTGGCTAATGTGAAATAAATCTAACATTGGTATTAGAACGTAATTAGATTTATTAAAAAAAATTTTGAAATTTTTTTCGGGTATAAAATGTGAAGGGTAAAAATTTAGAATTCAAATCACGAGTGAATTTCATGAATCCAATGATACCATAAGATTATTCATGACCCATAGATCACGAATATGATTCATGTTGAATTTTTTGAGTACGTTTAGGCCATTAAATGTCTGGTCGAAATTTTCGACCATGAATAGTGCCCAAGAATTTGGAACTTAGATCTATCGAATTTAAAAATGAATTAATCTATAAAAATGCTCTTGACATGTTCATCATGTTCTGATCTGGACATATTAATTATGAGTTTTGGTTACCGAAAAATGAATTTCCTCCGTTGGTCGTGAAGGGCTGTGAAGGGGAATTTCAAATCACTGAGATTAGGGCTCGAATCTTCCTAAGAAGAATTTCAAAGTTAGATTACAGTTTCTGGGTGAAATTGGTGCTTAAAAGTGGCCAAAAACTTGGTTTTCTGGTAGCCGAGTCACACAACCAAGTTGCAAACCCGTCGGGTGAGGAAGAACTGGCCAAGAATCGCGGGCGCGTATAGTACACTTGCGTTGAGGCACGTGACAAGTATAGGGGCGGGTGCGTCAAGTTCACGCGCGGGAGAGGCACTTGAACATCAAGGTCTGGGTCCGGGTCGGTTGACTCGAATCCGCGTCCTGACCCATGTCCTAAATCGAGATCCAAATCATGTGCGTGCAAGCATGTGCCCCACGCGCTGGTGTGTGCCAGAGCGCAGGTAGCGTGTGCAGAAGCATGGAGCACCACCATCGGCGTATGGTGATACGTCAAGTCATTTCGGATTTTTTTTCAATTATTTTGAGAGTCCTGTATCTTTAAATTTAACTTTTTTTGGGTTTTTGTGTATCGAATTCAAATCCAAATGGTAAGATACGAACTCGGATTGTGGTGTAGTGTCTATTGACTCATATTGTCATTTTGGAGTCTACACTTGAATCATTTAAAACTTGTTGATTCGTAAGGTACATAAAATTATGAGAATAAGCGTCATATATCACTAACGTCTCTCTTTTCTGTATGTTAGAAACAATAGCTGCAACAAAGATTATTTTGTTTGATCTCGTGAAAGGAGATATACTAAACAATGTTAACTATAAGATTTGGCATCGAAAGGTTCAATTAGTTTTTGAGGAACAGGAACTAGCTGAGATTCTACAACACGAGATGAATGACCTCGGGGGGAATATCATGCCTCAAGCGAGACAGAATCAGGAGGCATTTCATGTATGGAAGACAAAGGATGACTATGTTAGGGCAATTCTTTTGAATAACAAACACGACGATATGATCTTGATTTATGAGTAGTATCCTATTGCGATATCAATCCGGTTTGCTCTCAAAGAGCATTTTGGCTCTCGGTGAGATCCTAAGCTGAGGATGATGGCCTAGGTTTATTACCTATAAGAAGAGGTAAGATCATAGCATGAAACAGTATCTCATGCACATATCTAGTATGTTCGCTTCTCTAAACAATATAAGGGAGCCAATATCACATAAGCTTCAAGTACTTGGAGTGATCTAATCTCTACTGGACTCCTAAGAGGTTGTTAAGAGTTACCTCGCACACAATGAGAGTATTCGTACTTTTATTGATGTGAGTAGGCACTGTGAGCTTGAGGAGCAGCATCAAGAGGTGGCAAGATCTGTTTCGGGTTATACTTTTCTGGCAGTGTCGAGTAAGGGCTCCCAGGGTACCAATTGTAAATAGCACAAGCATGACAAGAAGACCAAAAGCCATAGTAAGAAGAAACCATCTATCAAGATCGGTAACAAAGGACAAAAGCGAAAGAAGAAGAAGCTCAACAAGAATAAGGTCAACTGTTGCGTATGTGGTAAGTTTGGGCATTTCGCTCGCTAGTGTGACAAACGAAAGGTATATCTTTCTTCTTTATATGGTTTAAGTTTTATATTATCTACTACGATACTCACTGACTTTTCTCCTTTATAGATTGTAGATTCGGAGCTAGCGACCATGTAGCTCAAGACAGAAGTGCGTACGTAGTGTTCCGTCGATTGAGTCTCCAAGCGCGGAGATTGTACGTGGAGAACGAAGCATTTGTGACTGTTAGAGAGATTGGTACATTCAAGCAGGTGCTGCAAAGTAATCAAATCATGTACTTACATGATGTTCTGTATGCTCTTGAAATTTGGTAGAATCTCATATCTTTATTTTGTCTAGATCGCTAGGGATATTCTGTTTTTTTAGGAAATTTTGGTTTTCCTATTTTCTATGATACTTCTCTGGTCCATTCTGGTTTAATCCATAATAAATTGTATGCACCAGATGTGATTCCTTTTACTGGTATTTCTTATTTACCTTATATTGCTATAACATGTTATAGTGTAGTTGAAAATATTATTATATGGTATAGTAGACTTGGACACATAGAGTATGAGATAATGAACCGGTTAGTGGCCTTGCTAACCAAGGTCGAGTTACCCCTGTTTGAGTTTTGCCTAACTAGCAAAACCATAAGGAAATCATTTAGAATAGCAATGAGAGCTGGAATTCCATTACAATTAATCTACTCCGATATTTGTGGGTCTATGAATCTGAGAGCCTGAAATAGAGCTACGTACTTTATTATATTTATAGACAATTACACGCATTTCGACTATGTCTATTTGATCTCGTAGAAGTTTGAACCATTGGAATGCTTTAAGAGATTCATTTGCGAGGTAGAAAATCAGTTGGATTTGAAGGTGAAAATCCTCAAAACCGATCGACAGCACGAGTATTTGTCTGAGCAATTCAAAAGGCTTTGTTTCAAGAAAGGCATTACGAGATAGTTGACTATTCTTACTACTCTCCAACAAAATGGAGCAGCCACAAAAATGAATAGAATCTTATTGGAGATGGGGAGATCTATGATAACGTAGGCCAATTTGCCTATCTCCTATTGGGTAAATGTATTATTGACTGCTGTTTGTGTCCTCAACTGTGTTACAACAAAATCTATAGTCAATACCACATATGAGCTTTGGACAGGAAGGAAGTCTAAACTTAACCACTTGAGAGTATGTGGTTGTACTGCATATGTTCACAATTCCTTACATCTAAATGACAAGTTAGGTCGGCGAAGAAAGAAGTATATCCTTCTAAGATATTCAGAACACTCCAAGGAGTACGTGTTCTTATGTGAATATACAAATGACACTATTACTGAGATCGAGTCTCATAATGTCATGTTCTTGGAGAATGATTTCTCTAGGAGAGGTGTAATCAATAGAGATCTTACCTTTTATGAGATGGGTGAGTGTGATAGTCCAACTAAGCCCAGTGGTGGGACCCAATAACCCATTACGGATCTTGATCCTAGTGGGAGTGGCCGATCTAAAAGTAAGAAAGCTTCCCCTCCCCGTTTGATGGCCAATGGTTACACGCAGACTAAAGGCATAGACTACGAGCAGATTTTCTTTCCTGTAGTCAAATAATTTACATTGATCTATCTACAATTGCCAATTATTGCGAACATGGATCTAGAGTTATACTAAATAGATGTAAAAATTGTCTTCCTTAATGGAAGTTTGGATGAGGAGATCTATATGGAACAACCCTCTGGGGTTCATTATAATAGATCAGAAGAATAAATTATGTCAATTTTGGAAATTGATATATAGCCTAAAGCAATCATCCAGGCAGTGGTATTTGAGATTTCACGAAGAGGTGATATCTTATGGTTTTACAATGATTGAGAATGATAATTGTATTTATCTGATATGTACTGATAACTCTTTTGTGATCTTGTCTCTATATACGGACGATATAATGTTAATTGGAAATAACATTGAGTATCTGTTGACTATTAAAACATGGTTATCATCGACTTTCGAAATGAAAGATATGGGTAAAGATGAGTTCATCCTCGGAGTTAAGATCTAAAGAGATTGCTCGAAACGGATGTTGACTCTTTCACAAGAGACCTACATTAAAAAGATTCTCGAATGCTTTGTGATGAGGGATAGCAATTCTATAGATACCCCTATCACCAAGTATGATGGCTTGAGTTTTGACATATGTCCCAAAACTTGGGAAAAAGTGAAGGAAATAAATAAAATCCCTTATTTCAGCGTAGTGAAAAATTTAATATACGCAATGTTGTATACACAATAAGACATTTATTATGCAGTCGGTCTGCTAAGTAAATATCAATCAAATCCTGAAATAGGTCACTAGAGAGAAGTAAAAAGGATTTTTACATATTTTAAAGGAACTGCGACTCTCTCCTTATGTTATGGAGGAGGTGATTTGCGTTTTATTGGATATTCAAATGTCTATTATTGTGGTGATCTAAATAAGCTCAACATCGGGTTTTACTTTCTTTGTCATGCCTCGATCTACGGGTCCGAGCACACGACAACTATCGCATGATATAGATGTACATGCAGTCACCAGCATGCACTCCATGATCCCGCAAGGCTTTGAGAATACCATTTCCAAATTTAAGAAAACCAATAGATCAAATATTTAACACTTCAAGACATAATTTTCAAATTTAGGTGAATATATATAAATATGCTGATGTGAAGTTTCAAAATAAAATTTTCGAAACACAATTTTTAACTTTCAAAATACCCTTCGATGGGGCCATCTACAAGGTTCAAGAAAATCCATAACTAAGAAGGACCAATACCGATAACTGATCCCAAACAACTTTCCTCTCGGCTGGATCTAACTAGCAGTAGGGCTGCTTCTATGTCTACACTTCCTCTAAAAAAGAATAAAAATATAGGAAAAATATAAAATAGTTAAAGAGTGGAGTGCAATGGCATGGTCCTGACAGTAAATGAGTGGTGAGTATGAGACTGCCAAAAATCATAATTTCAATCAAGTCATCAAACATATGTAGTTTCAAATAATTCATATAGTTAAGAAGATAGATGCATCCACAAGTTCATATTTCCAAAAAACATGGGGTCTCCCTAAAAAAATTCCTACCCAAAGTGTGGCCGAACCTTGATGGAAGCCCGCGAAGGGAATTTCAATCCATTCATTTCATAACACTACTTCTCAATCCTTGGCGTTAACTCATACCTTACCAAAGTGCATTCACGATAGTACGACAAGGGTGCAGAAGGCCGCGTCTACCATCCCATGTGAATAAACCCCAATCATGTGATCCCGTCGGGTCATTCCGTAGAGAGAATGACTATAATCATTTACACCACATGTACCATCATTTCACAAATATTCTAATCACATTCAATGTGTCATGATTTTAGCAGTTGGTTACGAAACCATGTCACAATATTCATAAATAAAATATCCTATAACATATGGCATATATTCATCCATAAATACGATGGATACATACATGTTATAAACTCTCATTTCTACACATCTCACAATCACAAAACATATATATATCAATCTATTTTAAAAATCATTTAAAAATATTTATAAAGGAATTTAAAAATCATTTTGTCATTTAGAGACACAATGGTCCGTGTTAAGGGGGGTAGTCACTCCTAGTTTCCTCAACAGTGAGGGTTTTGCATGATCGGCTTGTTCAACTCCTAACAGACATTATCAAGTAACAATCATCAATATTAGCTTTTAAGTTAACCCAAAAAAAAGTTCTAAGTTTTTTCTCACTTACTATAACTTAATGTTCTCCAAATCCAAGTGTATAATTAGGTAAACAAACTAAAACTTGGGGTGGAAAGATGATAATACATTGATTTTTTTTTTTTTGGCCTCCAAAGAGTTCTTTTCCATTTGGATTGTACCAAAACTGTAACACCAAGCTAAAAAAAAAAACAAAAAAAAAAAAAAAAATCCCCAAATTTGATTTAGGGCTAAAGCCCCAAATTCCCTTCACTCTCTCTCTCTCTCTCTCTCCCCCGACCTTTCCTCTTCCCGTGGCTCTCCTTCGGCTGCTGCCCCGCGCCTTCCACCGCCACCGCCGCCGCCGCCGGCATCTTCTCCTTCACCTTCTTCTCCTTCTTCTTCTTCTTCTTCTTCTTCTTCTTCTTCTTCTCCTCCTTCTTCTTCCCTCTCGGTTTCTCTCTCTACCTCACTCTGTCTTCTCTCCCTCTCGCGATCTCCCACGATCGCCTTCTCTCCGCCTCGCCGCACACCGCCGCGAGCCACGATCGAGCACCACCGCAGGCCGCGAGCGCGAGCCCAGGCCGCGAGCGCGAGCCCAGGCCGCGAGCGAGCCCAGGCCGCGAGCGCGAGCCCAGGCCGCGAGTGCAAGCCAGCGCACGAGCGTGCGCGGACCCAGCGCACGAGCGGGCGCGGACCCAACGCACGAGCGTGCGCGGCCCAGCGTGCACGGGCGCTGCGCGGCCCAGCGTGCACGGGCGCGCTGCCCAACATGCACAGGCGCGCTGCCCAGTGCACGAGTGTGCACGGGCGCGCGGCCCAGCGCACAGCAGCGCACGAGCGCGAGCGAGCCGGCGCACGAGCACGCACCAGCACAGCGCACCAGCAAACGGGCGAGCACCAGCCCGCGAGCCACTGCGGCCCGCGAGCCACTGTCGGCCTGCAGGCCCATCAGCAGCAAGCCCACGGGTCCACCAGGCCCTACAGCCCGTCCAAGCCTGCAGGTCCAGTACGGCCCGCGGCCCAGTTCAGCCCATCGGCCCGCCAGCCTGCAGGCCCATCAGCCGCCGGCCCGTCGACCCGCTAGGCCGTTAGCCCACTGGTCCGCAGACCAGCGAGCTCGCTAGCTGTAGCCCACGAGCCCGCGACGGCCCGTGACGGCCCGTGAGCTCATGACAGCCCACAAATCTCCACACAGGTAAATGACTTAGGGTTTTGCTTCGGATCTATGTGTTTAGATCTAACAAATAAATCTTGTTTTGATAGGAAACCCTACAGACTTTGGAGTGATCGAAACGACTTTCGGACGAGACTCGACGCTTCGAGAAAACCCTAGGTGAGGAGATTTCGACTCTAATTGATAAATTGGATGAATCTAGGATTGAATTTAAGATGAAAGGTTCTGTATATGTTTAGAGTGTAAGTGGAATGCGAATAGAATACAAATTATGAAATGATTATATATGAATTGAAGGTTAAGTATAGAATGTTACAGAAACTAGATGATCTGATACGAAAGAAGCGTATTTTAGAATCACAAAATCATGTCGAGTGAATTCGAATAGTTTCTTTAGAGTTAAATTTTGGAATATGCATAAAAGTATCTGGGTTGTAGGGTTGGATTGAAATGAGTCGTAAAGTGGAGGATATTATACATTTTATGTCTTTCGGATAAACCCTTAAGATGCTTGAGAAGTTGATATTCAATTTGATGATCTGATTTAGGTTGATCTTTTGGAGACTCGAGCGGTCAGATCCGATTTGGCTTGTCAGTAGGGAGTGACTTCCCTCCCGTAGAACAGTGAGTAGGACTTTGACATTCGCTATTGATTGAAAACCATGTTTCAAAAATACTTTTAAATGACATGTTTCTGCAAATGTATGATTGTTAGACCTTTCCAATATTTGATGAAATGTTTTGTGACCTTTGGAGTGTCTTAACTGCCGACTTTATTGATATGCATCCATGAGTTTTGATAAACGTATATTGTGCCACGTTTTCGACATATTGATATATTTTAATACTTCCACTGCATTGGCACATGGTTTTAAATGGATTTACTTACACATTTGGGCTGTATGCCCGGCCGACTTTATGATATTATGTTTTGGGTTGTATGCCCGGCCGACTTTATGATATTATGCATTGGGCTGTATACCCGGCCGACGTTATGATATTATGCATGGGGCTATATGCCCGGCCGACTGGTGATGGGATGCCTGGGACTACGTGCCCGGCCGATATGATATTGTGATCCGTAGCTACGAAGGACATCTGGTAGAGGCACCCCTTGTGCCCGGATACGCTTCGGCCGGAGGTATCCGCCAGATCGTCATGTGTATGGGTGCCCCAGGTTGACCCTCATCGGAGAGAACGTTGAGTACGGCTCCGTCTAGCACCAGGCGGGGGCACCATACACGGCCGACTAGTTATATGTACATTATTTATAGGCTAGTTGGGGTAGTCTGTGGCCAACATTGGGGCAGAGAGCCATTCTTTAATACTTGCATTTGGAAAAAACCCCCAATGCGCCGTCCTTGGTCGAGGTAGACCATTGCCGGAAATATTTCATTGGCCGGTTCTTCATGACATTGATGTGAATATTGGATGCATATCTTGTTTTCTGATGTGTGCATATTATATATGATTTTGAAATAACATAATCGGTTTGCACACGGTGGATATTTTCTTATCTTATGCTTTGACACTCCAAATTCACCTCGATATTGATAGTATGATGTCAATCCCCTCACTTACTGAGTATCCTCCCATAGATACTCACCCCTCACTTTCTTTCCCACAGGATTAGTGTTGGACCGAGGAGATATCACTGGGTTTGGGTATGGATATTTTTCATCTCTTCCGCTACGATGATTGGTGATATTGTTATGTATTGGAGATTTTAGTTTGACCATTCCATTTATCTAAATTTTTGGGATGACTGTATAAATTATGGACTTTTAGTCGTGAAACTTTCGTGTTGATTATTTCATTGCATTGAGGCATTTGTAAATATTTAAAAATAACTTGGGAATTTATTTTATATATGTGTAGAATTTAAGTCCGCTCGGTGTGGCGGCTGCTCATACTCTAGTTGGGCATGACAGTAGAGGTCTGTTGCTAGAACTGTTAGAAACTTTATAGCCTTGCGTTGTTCTGGATGTTGGCTGTGGATATTGTTGATTTTGGAGAGGCCGGGATGACCAATTGTTTATTTTTACAGGATGAATGTCATATACAGGTGAAATTGTACATGGGAAACCTCCGATTTATGGGGAGGTTCTGCCCGATTTTCTGTAAAAATACAGCCGACATCCAGGGACAACGGGCGGCTGTTCACGATCCCGGTTCGGGGCGTGACAAAAACTCTTGATTCTCCCCTTTTGCGATGGCACTAAATCCTTAAACTTTTTTCCTCAAGGCTAAAAATCTTACTTTGGAGAGTAAGAGGTGTAGTTTGGAACCTTTGATCTAGAGATTTGGTGGTGGATCGAGTTAGTTTGGAAAAAGAGAGTGAAGAAGAATCTAGAGAGAGAAGAATAGTCTAAAAGGTGAAGTAAGAATGCTTGGGTCTTGTGAGTTAAGGTCTCACTTCTCCTTTTTATCTTCCAACCCATTCCCAATATTGCTCATAGTCCTCTTACACATCCAAATTACACAAAATGCCCCATGTGCCATTTTTGGGTTATTCGAAAGCTCAACCCTATGGGCTTAAGAACTTGGAGTTTTATTTTACAGAGAAAGTGTATCCGATGACGAATAAGAAAGTTGAAATAAAAATGAATTCCTATGAAAAAATAAATTAAAAATATTAAATATTTGAAATATTAAAAAATATTAAAAAATATTAAAAAATATGAAATATAATATAGATTATGTACTACATAATTAATGTCTTGAGTGGCATGGTGGTAATAATTCATTTTGGGAGTTGGAAGGCTAAAGATCAAACCTTTGTGAAGACAATTTCACAAGGAATTACCAATGTGTGCATGTTCTGAATGTCAACCGAGAACAAGATTGCAAGTGGAGAAAATTGGATGTTGTCAACAATAAGTTGCAAGTGTCAACAACCAAATAGAAATAAGCAATGGATATGAAATGTTAGATGAGGTTGTGCCGAGAAGGTAGTACCGAGAATATAGAGTGAGTACCAAGGAGAAACAAAAAATGGTGTGTCCATTACCAAGTGGTAAGTGTCTAACACAAAAATGTTTGTGTCCAATACTAGAGTATTCGTGTTCAGTTTGTGTCGATACCTGTCCAATACAAGAGTGTTTGTGCTCAGTACAAAGGTGTTTGTGTCGACACAAAGAGGGTTGTGTTGGCACAAGAGTGTTTAAGGTAGTGTCAACGTCAATTCTCTTGTGTCGACATGGATGAATGGGTTGTGTTGACATACAATTTGATCATTTAACAAGTTTATGTTGGTGTAAGTATTGACACCAAACATAAATCAAACTTTAATGAGTACCGACCCCTCAAATAATTGAACACTTAAAATTGAGGATCTGTCAGCCAAGATCTAGAGAAATTCATGTGCAACCCTAAAGGGAAAAAAATAATTCACATTTATATCTAAATTAATTATTTTTTCACATTTTCACAAAATATAAAAATTTTCAAATTATCCATTTAGAATAAACTTTACAATCCGAATTTGTCCAGAGTTACAATTCCTATTCCCTAAAAGAAAATTTTGTCCTCAAAATTTTAGTATATAATTATTCCTCATGTGATATAAAAAAGTGGTGAATGTGGATATGTCAAATTTTATTCCCAAAATCATTTCATCATGCCAAATATATGAATGATCATCAAATAATATCAAAACTTCTAACAATTAAATAAATATGATGAAATAATAAAAGAAAAAGAAAAATGATAGTGATGATGATGATGATGATGTATCCAATCACATCATCACTTTCCAAAATCCATGAAGAGCTAAAATTCCATTCTTTTTCCCGACAATAATCTACCATGACCAAGAGTGGGACCACTAAGAGTTTAAAAAAAAATCAATTTCAAATAAATACCTCCAACCTTGGCATTAGCTCGGAATCTCTCTAATGGTACAACCAAATTAGCCTGAGGAGACTAAAGAGGCGTCTCCCGTACTCGACTACCTCTCCAATCTAAAGAGGCCCTAATCATGTCGCCCCATTAGGTCACACGGTGGTAGAAAATAACTATAGCCATGAATCCAAAGGGGTGCTAGCATTACAATTTTACACATGCACCTTTTTACAATTCTACAATGCATAAAATGTATCATATTCAAATAAATATTCCATTCATACCATCAACAATAATAATCTCAATTTATCAAATAAGATATGACATATATTCGATTTCAAACACATTGGATAAATAATTTAATAAAATCCAAATATCGGGACATTCTATGCACACAAAAATCCATTTAAAATCTCCTTTAAAACATTTTAGGAAAAGTTATTTTTCATTTGTATCACAAAACAATCCATGCACTCAACTTTTTGGATGGGTAACCACTCCCAATCCAAATCCAAATTAATGATTACTTACTCCTTGGGTTTCAATTGTCTTAAATCTAAGACAATAAACACAAATTTATTACTTAACTCTAAACCAACATTAGAAAAAATTAATATTTTTCACATAACACAAGCCTTAATTTTTTTAAAATTCACCAATGCATTATCTAATTTCATCAAATCTCATTATTAACATAGGAAAATAATTCTTAATTCCCCTTTCAAGATTCCTCCAAATTTTAACATTTTTTAAACCCTGAGTTTAACCCTCAAATCCAAAGTTTCAACTCTCAACATAATTCTCAAATACAAATAAGAATAATTTAAACTCAAATTAAAAAAGAAGTATTACCTCTATTTCTTTCACCAATTTTGCCTCTTTGTTGAACCACTAACAATCTTAACATTCTCTCTCTACAAAACCCCAAATCTCAACCTCAAATTCAAATTCATGAATAAAGAAACTAATCCCAAGACAATGGTAATGGTGAGAGTATTACCCTAATTTTGTTGCTAGATCGCATTCTCCAAGTTAGGTTACTCCAAACCCTAGATTTTTTTCTTTTTTAGGAAAACTCTAGATTCTTCCAAACTCTTATGATTCTAGGGTTGAATTAAGGGTTTTACAAGCTTTAGTGTGCAAGATTGAAGAAGATTTGTTAAATTCTTCAAGAGAGAGAGGGAGTGGCAGGGGGAGAGATGATAAGGAGAGTGTCAAGAGAATAAGGGTAGAAAGAAATAAGAAACTTGATTTAATGAGTCTCAGGTGTAGTTAGGAGATCATTTACCAATTTACCTTTCATAAAATCAAGAGTTTCAATTTGTTCCTTCTACCCTTTTTCTATCAATTTACCTTAACTCCAAACTTGATTTCCAATACATTCAATCACCAAAGAATATATAATATTCCAAAGGAAATTCATAAAATTCAATTTAATATGCGATAGCCAATTCAATCGGCTCTCTTAGCATTTTACATTAAAGAAATTCAATAAAAACTCGAACATCAAATTTTTGGTATTACAAAGCCACTCACATCACCAAAGCCACTCACATCACCAAAGCCACCCGCAACCGAACCGCTACCCGTGCCATCACCTAATCCCCTACGAGCAGATCTGTCACAATTTGTGCTTTCATTAAAGAGTAAACCAGCATCTATTCCACCATTATTTTAGCCTATATTCTGCCCAAATCCAAACTCTTCCATGGTTGAAAAAGTTCCCACTCAAGGAAAAAGGCTTGAAACTCTTGAGGCCCAACATGGAAAGACAACTTACAAGGGGCCGAGCAAAGAACCCCATCACTCTCAGCCGACCAGCACCTAACATTGAGGAAATAGCCACTCCTCTTGATCGAGTTACCCCAGCATCATCCATTGCCGAAGTAAAAGAACATGGCGACGAGCCGCTCTCAAGCAATAGTGAAAACGAAGCACCACAAAAGATAAGGCCAAGGGCTATCCAATCCCCCTTAGAATTCCCTAAGTTCCAAGATGGTGATCCCACCACTTGGATTGCCAAAGTTAACACTTGTTTCAGCTATTACCTGGCTAAAACAGAAGAGAAAGTATGTATAGCAAGTTTCTATCTTGAGGGCGAAGCACAACTATGATACCAATGGTTGAAAGAAAGGTACCAAGCTCAACAAAGAAGAATTACTTGGGAAAGGCTACATCAAGAGATTGCCACAGGTTTGGAGACACCGAATACATGGATTACGATGAAGCTCTCACTCAACTCAAGCAAAATTCATCCTTCCGTGAGTATCAAAAGGAATTTGAGAGGATCCCAACTCATGTGAGATGGTTGCAGAAAGCCTTGATCGGAGCATTCATCAGAGGTCTCAAGATGGAGCTAACAACCAAAGTCAAGTTGAATAGGCCGAAGACTCTCATTAAGGTATGGGAGATCACCTGGATCAAAGACGATCAACTTCAAAAGGTTCAGAAGAGTGTCCACCTATAATAGCCCAAAATGTCAAGAGGTACAATATCCTTTAGTTCATTCTCTAAACCTAACTCCTTTATATTTATGTCACGACCCACAACAATTAAGGTATCACCATCACAAGGAGTGAGAAGACTTACATATGCTGAGATGGAAGCTAAGCAAGCCAAAGGCCTATGCTTCAATTGTGACGAAAAGCTCACATCAGGTCACAAATGCAAACATCCAAAACTCTTCATGATCGAACCCACCAATGAAAAGGAGGATCTTTAGCCCATGGAGGAATTAGCATAAGAAAGTGAAGATGAGATCCATGGGGAGGATGATCCCTCCATATCCATTCATACCCTAGCCAGAGTGCAAGGCCCAAGGACCATATGCGCTCAAGCCCATATTAACAATAGGGAGGTGATGCTTCTAAATGACAATGGATATTCCCTTAACCTCATCAATCATAAGGTGGCTGGAATGCTCAAGCTGCACGTGGAAAAGGTGCCTCTATTTGAAGTGAAACTAGCAAGCAAAGAAAAGCTACTTAATAGGAATGCATGTTGTGTTAGATGTGCATTGGCTAGATACTCTTGGAAGAATTGTGTCTAACCAGAGAAAAATGGAAATGAAGTTTATGCACCAAGGCAAGTAGATAAAGCTTAAAATAAACAGTAAGACCACAACCAAAGGAGTGGAGATCACATGTATGGAGTGGATTATCTGCAAAGGTGGCCAATCCTATGCAATCTAACTCTCCTCCACCACACATGAGAAGCTATCACATGAAGAATCTACTCCCAGAGGCTTCAGGACATGCTGGCCAAGTTTCCACAAGTAATCGAGGAGTCCAAGGTACTCCCACCGCCTAAGGTCTTCAACCACTCAATCAATCTCAAGGAACCACACCAAACCATCAATGTTCCATCCTACCGGTGTGCTCAATTTCATAAAAAACAAATTCAAAAAAAGGTCAAAGAGATGATGGACAATGTCCTTATCCGTCCGAGTACAAGCCCCTTCTGTAGCCCTATCTTGCAAATCAAGAAAAAGCATGGGGCTTAGAGGTTTTGCACAGACTACCGAGCTCTAAATAAGGTCACCATCAAAGACCGGTTTCCAGTACCAACCATTGATGAAATGCTTGATGAACTTGGAAAAGCCAAGATTCTTCACCAAGCTAGATTTAAGATCCAGATACCACCAAATCCAGATGACAGAAGAGGACATACACAAAGCAGCACAACAGCCACTACAAGTACTTGATGATGCCGTTCGGATTGTGCAATGTGCCCAACACCTTTCAAGCATGCATGAATGAGATTTTCAAACCATTCTTGAGAAAGTTCGTGCTTGTATTTTTCGATAACATACTTGTTTATTCAAAATCAAGGCCATAGCACTTGACGCACTTGGAAATAGTGCTCAACAACTTATCCATACATCACTTCCACATCAAGCTCTCCAAATGCTCATGGGGACAAAAGAAGATGGACTACCTTGGCTACATCATCTCGGCTAGTTGTGTGCAAGTTGACCCGAAGAAAGTAGAAGCTATGCACTTATGGCCCAAGCCTTACTCACTAAGCTCTGAGGCTTCCCTAGACTCACTATTATTTTCAATAATTTTTCAAGAGTATAGCAATATTGCTAGACCCCTAACCAACATGCTAAAGAATGACTCTTTCACTTGGAGTCAAGAAGGAAAGAAGGCATTCGAAGAGCTCAAATAGACCATGACAACTATACCAACTCTAGCTATGCCCAATTTTAATCAAGCATTTGAAAAACACATGGATGCAAGCTCCATGGGCATTGGTGGTCCTAGTTTAGCATGGGAGACCTTTGACCTTCCTAAGCAAAGCTCTCAGCCCTAAAAAAAAGCCTGGTCCATGTATGCTCGGGACATGCTTGCAGTCCTTGAAGCTGTCCACCTTTGGAGGCCATACCTTCTTGACTGGAAGTTCAAAATCTTCATCGAACAACAGCCACTTAAAACCTTATTGGAGCAAAAGATCACCACCCCACAGTAGTAAACTTGGGTAATCAAACTCCAAGGCTACGAGTTTGAAGTGATCTATAGTCTCGGAAGAATCGCCGATGTCTTGTAGCATCGAGAAGCTAGTGAGATAATCATGGCCATTTCAAGACTCGAATGGAGTATATAGCAAGAAATTAAAACTACCATACAAGAGGACCCTGATAACATGCAATTTATTGAATTTATTACTGTTATCATGGTTTGAATTTGGATTGTTTAATGTCCTAATAGTTGATTTTATTGAATTTTATTTTTAGGAGATTGAAATTGAAGACTTGGAGCAAATTGGGCTTAATGAGACAATTTTGGAACTAATTTGGTCAAGACATCTTATTGGGCTTTGAAGAAAAGGAGCTTGAATTTTAACTTCAGTATTCTAGTAGAGTTTTTTTTAGTAAAAAGTTTTTTTTTTATGGGAAGAGTCCTAATCAAATTGGAAGATTAGAAGGAAGGAAAGTTGCATTATTCTTTAAGAGAAACTTCTTTCCTATTTTCTCTGAAGAGGGTCGGCTGCCCTTGCTTATTTAAATACAAAAGGGCTGTACACAATTAACTTCATACATTTTTACACAAAAAGGAGGCGGCTGCATCTCAAGGAGGAAAGAGAGGGTTGCTCCTGCAGGGACTTCATTCACTCTTTCATTAGGTTTTATTTTTAATTTTTTATTCTCTTTAGGAACTTTGTTTTTCTCTATTTTCTTGTGTCGATACTTACCGCCATGAGTGGCTAGTTTCTTTATTCTGATTCAAGGGGAAGTTTAATCGATTGTTCTTCATTGTGAGGTTATATTCTTAATTTAATTTCTTGTATTTTTAATTCAAGTATTCGTCGATTTTTGGTTTATTTTTATGAAGGATTGGTATTGGTTAATCTGACAATTTAATTCAATATCAATTTTTCTACTGCATCCAGGATTTCAGTGATCCGTAATTGTCATGAATGAATGGTACAAGTAGCAAATAGGTTATTTATGTTTATGGGTTGTTGCCGATATTCATGTTAACCTAAGGAATCGATGGAACAAAATCGAATAATTGTACGGCTATCCTGGTTATTTGTATTTTGGTTTAACTGTTTTCACAAAACTTAATGCTGTCATTATTTGATATGGAACGCTATCATGCCCAGTCGATTAATGATAAGTTTTGATTGGATGCTGGGTTTGGTCAATTATTTTAGGAAAACGCAAAATTTATTACTTCTATCCTAATAGATCTAAGGTTAAATACTTGAATTGCAAGAATAATATTTTCAACCAATGATCAATAAGACAATCGAATATATGAACCCTTGGATCGGAGTTTAGTAAATTGAATTTCTTCCTTAAATTTTAGTATTTTGTATTGTTGATTTGTTTCTTATTTTTAGGTTATTAATTTTTATTCGGTAAATTTTATTTTAGCAATTTGTTTGAAAACCCCCAATTTTATTTTTTTACATTAACTAAGAGATTGAATTAATTAGTTCCCTTGGGATTCGACCTGGTAACCACTATTGCTACAGTTTATTACATTGGGGAAATCAGTATTAATTTGAGGGTTTCAACAACCCGACCAGACCCTCATTGCCGAGACATCATTCAAAAATTGGAAACCAATAACCATGGTGAAGTGCATTACAAACCAAAGAACAGGCTGCTCCTTTGGAGGGGCAAAGCATACATACCGAATGCTAAGGACTTAAGGCAACAAATCCTCACACACTTTCACAACATCAAAGGAGGGTATAGTGGAGTGTTCAGAACAGATATGAGGATCACAAAGTGGTTCGCATGGGTATCAAGCAGGACATCCACCAACATGTTCGAACATGCGTTGTGTGTCAAAGAACGAAGGGAGACTCGGTCAAATCTCATGGACTGCTCCAATCTCTTCCCATTCCTTAATGTGTATGAAAGGACATGACCATGGACATCATCGAAAGGCTACCCTCAAGCAATGGCTGCACAAGCATCTTGGTTGTTGTTGATCGGCTTACCAAGTATACACACTTCATCCCAATCTCTTATCCATTCACCACCAAGACTATAGCTTAATTATATGTCGATCATGTGATGAAATTGCACGGTGTTCCGAGGAGTATAATCACTAACCGAGATAGGCTGTTCATGAGTAATGTTTGGCGAGAGTTTTTCTATCTCCATGGGACTAAGTATGCCCGAAGTTTAGTGTACCACCCGCAAACCAATGGTCAAACGGAGATCACTAATCGAACTTTGAAACAATATTTGAGATGTTTTGTTCACCACAACCCAAGGAAGTGGGAGGAATTCCTATCATAGGCTGAGAACTGGTATAAGACGAGCCATCACTCCTCAATGGGCATGACTCCATTTGAAGCACTCTATGACCAACCACTCCCTAGTCTCCCTACTTACATCGAAAACAGCACAATCAATGACATGGTAGACTCCAAACTTTGGATAAGAGATAAAGCGCTAGAGAACCTCGAAACCAACCTCAAACAAGCTCAAAACCGGCAAAAAAGCTTATATGACTAAACCAGCCCCAATAAGAGTTTAGTGTAGGGAAATGGGTATATCTTCGTTACCATTTCAAGAAAAAGAAACGGAATTCCAAGACCAAGCTTAGGGGCTATGTATTATGGCCCATATCTCATCATGGCTAAGTCTGGGAAGTTAGGTTACAAGTTAGATCTTCCCCTGAACATTCAATTGCACTCCATCTTCCACATAAGTTAGCTTAGGAGACATGTAGGAGATCCTTCAAAAGTCGTAGCCACGTTGCCAGAATTTGATGAAGATTGAGATATGCTCAAAGAGGGAGAAACTCTCAACTTTGGTCAGGGAGGACCAAAGAGAAGGGCTAAATTCTGACGAACCAACTCAGGTGAATCCTTTACAACTTGTGAGTGCCATGAGGGCAGGAGTTTATAGGTCCCTCATGTATGTTCAGATCATTTTAAATGACACGGCTGCATTAGCAATGGTGGACACGGGTGCCACTCATAATTTTGTAGCTGAAAAGGAGATGTTAAAGTTTGGACTTCAAGTCATAAGGAATTCAAGCCGACCAAAAACTGTTAATGCGGAATCAATTCAAGTACATGGATTAGCAAGGGTTGCTAATCTCAATGTTGGCACATGGCATGACAAGTGTGACTTCATGGCAGTCACTTGGATGACTTTGATGTCGTGCTAGGATTGGAATTCTTGGAGCAAGCTCGGACAATGCTTGCACCCCCACCTTCGCGGCCTGTTTATCATGGATGATAAAGTATCTTGTTTCATGCTAGCAAATGACCTTATGAAGATAGAGGAAGGGGAATCCTTCAACCCAATTTCAACCCTACAGGTGAAGCAAGAACTGAAGAAGGAGCAGTCCATTTATTTGGCTGCAATGATTCAAGTCGAGGAGGAACATGCTAAGGAGGGAATACCTCAGCCAGTTGCTGAGATTTTTGGGGACTATGAGGGTGTCCTCCCTACTGAATTGCCCAAGGAATTTCTTCCTCACCGAACCATTGATCACCGCATAGAGTTGCCGCTTGTACCAAGGCCACTGCGCAAGCCCCTTACCGAATGTCTGCTATGGAGTTTGAGTTTGATTTTCGATGGGAGCATGGGACGGGCAAGCACAACCAAGTTACGGATGCATTGAGATGCAAGGATAGGGATCATTTGGTTACTGTACAGACCACAGTGGAAGCTAATTTTTTGCCAAAGATTAGGCAAGAGACTCAAGAAGATAAATTTTACCAAGACTTGAAGAAACAAGTCGAGGAAGGATTGGTGTGACGATATTGGCTAGAGGATGGCTTACTCTAT
This sequence comes from Dillenia suffruticosa, assembly GCA_033439265.1. Lineage (NCBI taxonomy): Eukaryota > Viridiplantae > Streptophyta > Magnoliopsida > Dilleniales > Dilleniaceae > Dillenia > Dillenia suffruticosa. The sequence goes on from JAVTVX010000031.1 coordinate 957,382, forward strand.
GCCAAAAGCAGGAGGCTCTATGTTCCAAACAGCAAGGGAATACGCCGCATGGTGCTCAAAGAAGTGCATGACACCAAATGGGTAGGACATCCAGGAAGGAGAGGATATATGCGCTGCTAAACCAGGCATACTTTTGGCCAAGAATGGAGCTAGATGTTGAACCATATGTGAGGTCTTGCTTGGGGTGTCGTAAGAACACTGGAAGAGGCATTTGACGGGGATGCCAAACTCTTCTGGCGGGGGAGAAATGTGACACCCCTGGCATGTAGCACGTGCTATAGCCCCAGCCAGCACGTGTTGTGGCTTAGTGGAGCCAAAGGAGCGCATGGACCAGGAGATATTTGGTCTGAGCAATATTTGGGGAAATGGTAGGAATGGTTAGGAAGGACTTTCCTAAGGTCAAGCAAGACACGGTCAGGAAGAATCAAGGTCCAAAGACCAAGAGTGCACATTGTGACTCGGATGAGAGACAAAGGGGTGCACCGAGCTAAGTAACAATTGGCTCGAGCAATCCAAGGAGATTGGACTAAGGAGGTTATGGAGACTCTTTTAGGTCAGAATTAGACAGGTTCAAAGGAAGAATACGGCCAAAGCATGGGAATGGCAGATGGCTCAACACATGAGCCATGGTGGCACGGTTGGGAGCCAAGAATCAATTGGCTCGAGCAGAATGTTGAATCTATGAAAAGTGCTCTGAGCACTCATCTTTGAGGGTAAAAGGATGGTTATTCTCAAGAGGACAAAGTTAGAAGAGCAGGATTACTCAGCACTGCTCGTGAGATGAGACATTATAGCATGGAAAGGGACCATGGAATCAATTGGCTCAAGCAGAAGGTTCGATCTTCGAAAAGTGCCAAAGGCATTCATCTTTTAAGAGGAAAAGATGGTTATTTTGAAGAGGGCGAAGCTAGCAGAGTAGGATTGCTCAATATTGCTCGTAAGATGAGCCATTGTGGCATGGAAAGGGACCATGGAATCAATTGGCTCGAGCAGAAGGTTTGATCTTCGAAAAGTGCCAAAGGCATTCATCTTTTAGTAGGAAAAGATGGTTATTCTAAAGACGGCAAAGCCAGCAGAGCAGGATTGCTCAATATTGCTCGTGAGAGGATCCATTGTGGCATGGAAAGGGACCATGGAATCAATTGGTTTGAGTAGAATGTTCGATCTTCAAAAAGCACTCAAGGCATTCATCTTTTAGGCTAAAATAAGGTTATGTTCAAAAGGGCAAAGCCAGCAGGGTAGGATGACTCAGTACTGCTCGTGACATGGCATGGTGACAGGGTGGGGTGAGCTGTCCAACAAGCAGTTGCACGGGCAGAACGTGGGGCAGAGTTGGGGCATCAATGGAGGAACAATTTGAGGATGTGAGGAGGTCATTTCGTCTATCATTGAAGCCAACTGTAGCAGATTGCCTGAATGAGTATTGGCATGACCAACAAATTAGGGTTTATGGAGCCAAGTTGAGAAAATGAGCAGCACTTGGGCCATAACCCTAGAGAGACCTTATTTTCGTGCAAGAGGGTATTTGAGTGGATCCTAACAGTTGGGGATGTCAACTGCTCATAAAACCTAGGCTAGGGCTAAATAGGGGTCATATGTGCCATCCTAAAACAATCTAAGGCATTTTGGGGTTTTGGGCACGAGCAAGCTATGAGAGAACTTGTAAAACCAAGGCTTAGGGTTTGATCTCAGGGGAGATTAGGGTTTTGCTCGTGGGAGTCTCCTTGTAATTGTATTAGTGAGCAATAAAAAGAGGTTGGGAAGATTTTCCCGTAAGCTGTATGTCTTGTTGTCATTGCTACCCATTTGTTTTAGAGAGAGAGAATTCAAACAAAGAGAAAAAAATAGAATTGCCGATACTAGTGTTGAGCATTAGTCGCATCACTTAAGGCAAAAAATTTATGAGCATTTTACGCCCCAGTGACACATGGATAAAGGAGTCATAAGAGAGATTTGAGACGACCAAGAAAACACAAGAAGACAATTATAGGAGTAATCATGGAGAATGTTACAATTGACGAGCACGAGTTAGAAGGAAAAGGCAAAAGAGGACAAACAACTCCGATTTAGATCAATGCGTTCTTTTTTTTTTTTCCTGAACAATTCATCAACACTTGCAGGTTCTGAATAATGGGTTACTTTTCTATATAATTCATTTGATTTCTTACTAGTTACGTAGAATTCAATTGACTTGTCTGATATGGCTAGGTGAAGGCACCTGCTCACCCAGCCCAAGAGAAGCCTCTTCTAGGTGCATATGTTGCTCCCCCGCCCCACCAATAATGGAGAAGGCCATGCACGCTCCGAAGTGCCGACTGCTCCAATCAAACATACCGTTCCCACTCATCTCAGCAGCACCTTCTGTGAGGAATCGTAAGTACAAATATAATTAAGCTCGCTCACTCGCTAGCTCTCTCTCTCTCTCTCTCACATACATATCATAAGTTTGTGTATTTGTCTTACATCATAGTTACAGCGTTCATACGAAATCAGCACAACAATGGTATGGCCAACAATCAAAAATTTAATACAACCATGGATACATCAAAGAATAATAAGTATTTCTTTATTAGTATTATCCTATACAACTAAGTTATTTTGAATAACAAGCAAACCCCATTTTTTTTCTTTGGCTCCAAATACATCACACATTACCCAGTTACAACCATCCAGAGTCATACTAACAACATTCAGCTCGACATGTTGCTTACCTTCACGAGAGGGATGAACTTTTCCCTTCGACATTCCTTCTCTTCCCCTTGAGCAACTATAATCGAGCTCACCAAGGGTTTTCCATCATGCATGTTCACGATATTTCTATCATTTTGTTCTGGTGAGATGATTTCCCATTCTTCTTTTAGCGAAGTAACTTCATAGCCTTTCTCCCTATGCCTTTCAATTTCAAATGCCGTGGGCAAAATCACATAATCATTTAATGGGTTGTAATATGGATCGGGGTCACCCACTTTCAGCCAGTGCTTGAGCATCCGAAACAAGTGCTGATCCCACAGTATGCCACGGTGCTCACCAGGTATTCCAACTCTTGCTTCTGCATCCAGTCCATCGGCCTATAATGTGGAAAATGAGAAAGTAATCAACAGGTATAACACCTGTTTTCTACTGCTCACAATCACCAAAGGACTCTTAACGTATGGAAGCCAATTAAGTTACTTGGAAGCAAAATGATTGCCAACCTAACCACAACAGGGGAAAGTGACTACCATTTTCTGATAAAAGAAGATTTTATAAGGAAGATCATATAAGTGAAGACTTAACCCCAAACAATATAGTGTATCCTGGGAAGTGAATATAATAAAGTAAAAACTAGAGAAGATTTTCAGACTTGGACCAAGAATGGAAAATCTGTTCCTTAAATCGATTTATTTTTGGTTTTCAACCAAAGCTTCTGGAATGTGATGTAAATGTGGCCATTATTTTAGACGAGCTTAGGTTCTAAGTATCACTCATGGTGCTCCTCTTAATATAATATTTTCTTACTTTCCCAATCAAAAAACAAAGAGAATACCTTTACAAAACCCAGACAAACACAAAAGCAACACTTGAAATTTGAAAAGAAAAAAAAAGTCTCATCTCACAATATTTTATTTTATGAGACAACTACCAATCGTATTTCTTATGAGGATAAACATGCAGTTCACAAAAATTAAAAAAATAAAATAAAATAAAATAAAACTCCCAAAGAGCCTCTGTCTCAAGCCAAAAAGAGATGTCAGCAACTCTCATTGAGAAAGCGTCACATCACACAAATATTAGGTGATAATAGTATTAGGCTCCTGTGGTCTAAGCCCTTGCTTAAGGAGCTTCTTTTCATAGTACCCCACCTGTCATGCTCCACGCTACGAAGCACAAAGACTCAAAAATGCACAAATGTCAGACATACAATAACTCGGATATGCCCAATTACCAACCATACAGAATAAATACACCACCAGGAGTATTTGATTATTTTAAATTCAAATAATGAGACATTATCGAATATCACGTTTGATGAGAGATATGAACAAGAGGCTTCAAGAAAACTAGTGTTTTGTGAATTATATAAAGTGAGCAAGCAAACAGCGAATCATGGATGCTTGAAACCGAGTATCCAGGAAAATGCAGAATATTTGATGGAACAACTGGGGATCCTTTTGAACAAGCTGTTATAATAGGAAAGTTTTATATCTTGAAATTAATTAATCAAGATAATTAAATCCATGGACGTTTCAATGGGCATTATGCACTTGTTACACAACATCATCTTAGAGGAAGGGCCAAGCAAGGGGGACAACTGGTATGAGAAACAGAGGTTTGACTGCTAGAAGGATTTGATGTTGCTTATATTTTACAAGTGATGCTTACCTGTAAATCCGGTCATATTAGAGCTCAACTGGAAGTGTTAGGTACAATGATAATTGGAAGAACAATATCTAATCCCAAGGAGACACAGGAAGTACAGCCTGAAATTGGAAAGAATACACAGAGGACACATACAAGGCACAACTAGATTAGAAAACGAATTCTTTTTCAAAGACACCAGAGTGCAAAAAATTGGAGTTTTGAGGAAAGATTTTCTATACGTTGTTCTGAAAAGGTCAGGCTCTATTCAATTGAAGGAAAACAGAAAAAGGTAGACAAACGTTGAAAACAAGTCCCCCTCAATCTAATTCAATGCGAGAAAGGAGGAAGAAAACGAAAGATTGTATCGCTTTCAGAGAGAGAGAGATTGCTACCTAATGCAGTACGCAATAGGGAAGGAGAGAAGAAAGTAAAAATAAAGAGAGGAGAGAATGAGAAAGGCAGAGAGGAGATAGAAGAAGCAGAGGAGGGAGAGAGAGATTCAATAACAAACAATTACTCCATTATGCAAAGCATAACATTCAATTTACCTCAATGCCCAAAGATATCTAGGCAGTGCCTAAAAAGGAAGGGAAAAAAAGGGAACTAAAATCAAACTACAATCAATAAGAAATTAGACATTAAGAATAATTCTAAAACCCTAGACACTTCATAACTTTACTCTTTACCAGGTTTGCCTCTTCTCTTGTTCAGATTAGAGTGCCTCTCACTCATGATTAGATCTGATGATATTTTTGTTACTTTGATATAGCCACTATATTTTATATTGTGGATTATGAAGTTTATAAATTTGAACATTAGGAATTTTAAGCTTTGTTTATAGATTTTTATGATTGTTAACGTTCATAGAAATTCACCAGGACTGAAATCTTTTAGATGCACCATAAAACTGTTAAAAACTGACAAATATAATCTTTTAATGTTTTATCTATCTATACTGATCCCATTATTTAGAAATTTAAAGTATCATGGTATATGATTTTTATTTATCAAAATCATATATGTACCATGTTGTATTCCATACATGCATTCTTCCTAGGCAGGCTATTTTCTGCTGTAGGGAGCTACTTTCAATGGCATCTTTCTTGACATAAAGTACTTTAAACAATTAACGACAATAGTTTTTAAGAGAATAAAAAGACACCAGCAGAAATACACATGGCTAAAACGGGAAATGGAGAAAGAGTTCACACTTCCACAAAGGTGTCTGAAGAACAAAACATGTCAAGAATACCTACGAATACCAAACCAAAGAAATTTTGTAGCATTGATCATGGATGCTCTACCCCATAGAATATTTATTTAGACTTCAGGATCCATATAGACCAATATGAACATGGAAATTATCTTTACATGATTATACATGATTCTTTGAAACAGAAGAGAACCCACATCCACCTGCATGGTACATAGAAACAGAAGCCCACAACCAACAACATAAAAATTAAGGCTTAAATCTCATTGTGGCCCTTAAATCTGGCTCAAAGCCAGTTGGGTTCTTAATCATTAAAAAAGTGCTCTTAAGATCCATAACCTTTGCAAAAGGCGTCACTTTTGGTAATTCTGTTAATTTGACTGTCCCTCAATCCTACATAGCTATTAAATGCCGTAGTGGCATTTCTACATCATAAAAAGGTGATGACATAGCATATCCAAGTCATCAAGAATAAAAAATCAAATCAAATCAAATTTCAGTTACTTCTATAAATTTTAGGATGCCGTGTCATCTTTTTTCTGACAACTCCAACTCTTTTATGATGTAGAAATGCCATGAATACATGGACAATCAAACTAACGGACATACCAAAATGACACTTCTTCACAAAGGATTGGGGCCATAAGAGCAGTTTTGAAAGATTGGATCAAGAGTGGTTTTAGGCATAATTTATGAGACCAAAAAGGACTTTAAGTTAAAAATTAAAGAAAGCCGATGAGAAAGTAAAGAATGAAATATCTCCCTACTCTCCTTGCATAAAGCACATCTATTATTATTGATCAAGCTTCCAATAAGATGGTCGTGTTCAAGAATCTTCTTATGTGCCCAGATGCTAGTAACATTTCACCGGAGCCTTTCCATAATCTTCACATCCAATTCATCCTTTCTGCTATCCTACAAATGTGACCAAGAAAAGAAACAATCGTGCCCTTATCCCAATGAAAACCAAAATTCACTGTAATGAAGACCAGAAACTTATCATTCCTGTCTCCCTTACTTAAAACCACAGCTCTTAGAACCACAACTCTTAACTCGTCTTTCACCTTCTCTATTCAGGTATCTAAATTGATCCTATGCTGTTGTTTCCATAAACAAGATGCTACTGAAAACCTCCAATAACTGATAAACAATAAAATTGAGAAACTTTCGGGATAGGAAAAATATATATTTGCAGAACCATATTTCTCATTTTTTTTTTTATTTACTTTTTTCTGGTTGGGGTGGATAGCCTTACAATAGGCTTCTAGAGATCCACATAACTTAATTCATTGGCAGGTTAGTTCAACCCAAAGTGTTCATGGTAAACTGGTGCAATTTTATAAAAATTGAAAGCCGATATGCTATTTGATGAGGGATTGTACCAAAACTATAATGAAGATGGGATCGCACATGGCATTAATATAAAAAGCTGTTGCCATAGAAGATAGTCCAGTTAGTTCATCATATTGCCGAGGTCAACAAACCTTCGCTGACTCCGTGGGAACTGTTCCGTCTCCATCAACACATATGTATGTAGCCTAGAAACATGAATCCACAAATTAGTATCATTTTTTACTAAATTCAATTATAAATTGACAACTAAGTCAAGTATCTACAGCACCACCCAGAAAAAAAATGTAAAATGCAGGCATGAGTTAACCGCAATAGTGATAGACGAAATTATAAAAAATATTCTAGATGAAATACCATGATATATGCTTTTCGTAAATGATATAGTGCTAGTTGATGAAATTAGGGAGAGTATTAGTGTTAAAGTAGAGTTATAGAGACTCACACCGAAATCCAGAGGGTTTAGATTAAGTAGATCGAAAACCGAATATATGAGATGTAGGTTTAGCAACAGTTATAAGAATGATGAAGAAACGATTAGCTTAGATGAACAATATGAACCAAAAAATGAACGATTTAAATATCTAGATTCCATCATTCAAAATGATGGCAATATAAATAGAAATGTAAATCATAGTATTCAAGCGGGTTGGATGAAATGGAGAAGGGCATCCAGGATTCTTTGTGATCGCACGATGCCATTACATTTGAAGGGAAAGTTCTATAAAACCGCAATTAGACTTACACTATTATATGGTACTAAGTGCTAGACTATTAAACAATAACAAGAACAAAAGATGGTTGTAGCAGAAATGAGAATGTTTAGGTGGATGTATGGAAAAACTAGAAGATATAGAATTAGAAATGAAAAGATTCGTAACAAGTTAGGAGTTAGTTCAATTGTGGATAAGATGCGAGAGCATCGTCTAAGGTGATTCGGGCATATACAAAGAAGACCCAAAGATGTACCGGTTAAGAGAACCAAGAACTTAAATATAGGAGATCTAGTAAAATATAGAAATTGACCGCTGAAAATTTAGATACAAATTATCCGTAAAGACATGGAAGTTAAGGGTTTAGAAGAGGAAATGATCTTGAATAGGAATAGATGGCGTAGAAGAATCTGCACAAATTAAACTAATATATTTTAGATATTTATCTAATGATTTAGTTATTTCTTTTTCTTTTTCTTTTTATTTTCTTTTTATTTTATTTATATATATATATTTTTTTTTTTTTATTTCATTTTTCTTTTCTTTACCTTTTTCAAATTTGTCTCTCAAATAACCGACCTCAAATATTGGGATTAAGACTCAGTTTGTTGTTGTTGTTGTTGTTGTTGTTGTTGTTGTTGTTGTTGTTGTTGTTGTTGTTGCAGGCATGAGTTAAACAAAGGCAAAATTTCCCAAGCAATAGCCAACGAGGGTTGCATGAGCATAAAATAATGACTACAAGAGCTAAAAAAATAACCTGGAAGAATGGCAGCTGCTTTAAATCTGACACGGGAGCTTCTTTACTTCCATAGCTGTAAAGCAGCTTGTTGGTATTTAGACAAGGCAATGATCAAATTTAACAAGATATAATCTTCACAACATCAGCATTTATGTTTAATAGGAAATAAATAAATATACAAGCCATATTGAACAACATAATATTAAGAAAAATATGGTCCGACTGCATAAAATTGTTGAAGGCTTATATGAAAAGAATAAAATAAAAAAAAATACCAAACACTGTGAGGTGTCTCTACTGAGATCCCATATATATTGTAGAATTTAACAGTTGGTGGAACCTTAGCATCAGACATAATTCTGCGTGTCTCATTAGCCCATTTCAAAATCTCTAAGTTAAATGGCAGAGGAATACTCTCCCCATGATAATTAACCTGAAAATACATAGAGGTAGCAAATGTGTTAAATTATCGAAATAATCCAATCAAGTTCAAGTTCTACAACTGCAACAAGATTTCCCATTCCAAAATATCAAAAAAGCATATTGAAACTAAAAATTAACTCGTGGCTTAAGGCTGCAATATTATAGTTTTTCCAACTTCAACCATGGTTGTTAAATTAGAATAGAAACAATGGGAGAATTGCAAGAATTTGATCATGAATCAAAAGATTCTACATTTTATTGAGTCAAAAAGAAAAAATAAATAAAAAAAGAAAACTCTAGAAACATAAAACAAATGTTAAGAAAACAACAGACAAGACCCAACTCCATTTCTGATAACAAGGCAGAAACCCCCTCACTCCGCATTCATTAGTTTCAAGTGAAGAATGAAGAGTGCCTGCCCTTATATTTCTAATAATGCAGATTAGCCTTTTGGTGGACATATAACCTTAATTAGGAAAAGAAAAGAAGTAAAATTTTAAATGAGATCTGAGGTAAATGATGCTGTCAACTATAGCCAGAGAGTATAGTGGTAGGCCATAACAAAGATTAAATGAAATTATTTTCCAGCTTTTGTTTTGTAAGTAGTTATCCATATGGTAGGGGAGGAAGGTCCCAAGGTTTAAGAAGCAAAAATAAGAATCATTTGCAAAAGGAAGCAAGTACCGACCTCCAATCCAAAAACCCCAAATAGGAATCTGTTTCACAACATATAAGCTTAAAAAATCAAAAATAAAAATAAAAAAAGGAAGAAGAAAAATGCATAAACGAGAAAAGGAAGGGATGAATAAAAAGAAAAGGAAAAAGAAGATTCACGAAGCATGGGATAGGATCTTAAGACCCTATTAATCTGACAAATAATTGTACAACTTTAATGCGATCCTCACTCTGCGTGATGTTAGCAGTGATTTGAATCATTTTGCCATTTTAGAACAGCAAAATCGTAAGATTCTACAGACAGAATCACTATTTTAATAACAATAACTTCAACCTCCCACATGTCAAAAAATGTTACATACATCTACCACGTAAGAAAAAATATTTCAATCTGCTTCTCTTAAAAATAAGTCAACTAGCTCACCGTGTTACTTGAAAGAGCTTCACAGAAAACGGATATAGTCTCTGTTGGTGGATAAGACTCCAGCATGACATCACAACTTCCCTCACTATTATGCTTCTCTCTCCAAATTTCCAGAACTGGACTGTGTTCCCATTGGAAGTTTGGACAACCCATCAATTCATAAGCTGAAGGACATTCAATCAACTGCAGGATTGCAAGTTTGGTTATTATAGACCTATATCATAAATAGGAGAAAATACACATGAATGAGAGGTATAACAAACAACATGAAGGGAGAACCCATCATTGTTGCATATCATGCACAGAAAAATAAGATACACCAAAATCAAATTAAGGAACCAGTCAAGCACTCTTGAAAAGGAGGATGATTAAAAAAGCCACAAGAACCACAAAACCTTCTCTTAATCTTTTGCAACAAGAGTAAGCAAAGATAAAAGCTTATTCCTATTATTTATACAAGTTCTCACTGCCAGGTAGCCATATGTAACCAACAATATCATAAGCAAGCAATACGTCAAAAGCTAACAGAAAATCAGCTAAATGGGAGAGCCACTTAGAAAATCAGCTAAATGGAAACCACTGTAAAAATGCTAACAGAGAATTAAAACTACGGCCTTAAGCTGGTGACCAGTAATATCTGAGAGAAATTTTCCTGCCTACTTAGACTTTTACTAGTCATGCTCATGCCACATAGAAAGCCCTTTAAAGGTGTTGTGCAACTACACATCCAACAGACATGGCAAAACTGATACTCCCATCTCTTTCAATCACTCTACGCCATCGATCGCTGGAAGTCTAACCAATCCCTCAAAGTTCCACCAAGCCAGCACTTCTACTCTAGGTACACGAGATAAAAAAGCAAGCAGCTAAACCAAGGAAGAGTTAACCATTTTTCCTAATGATCAACTTCCTTTTTCATGATAGCAATTCTTATGGCATTCTTAAAATTTGTCGATGTCCCTCATGCAAAATTTATATCAACAATCAGCATAGAAATGACAAGAATAAAGAAAGAAATGAATGAAAGAATATAGACGACTGTTGACACAGGAGTATCTACAAGCCAACTTAGCATGATGCGGGAGGACTCAACTCAGCATGTTCCAACCGTCATTTTTAACCAACTTTACTATTAAAGAAGACTTCTCTGATCGTGCACATTTATAAGGCTAAGTAAACGTTAGAACAAGTTACTCCAGATAATCTATGCTTTTTTTGGGACGGGGGTGGTGTGTTTCCTGGTCTACAAATCAGCATTGTATTTAAAACAAAATCAGAGCAGTTATTTTGCAAAGAAAAGGCTTTTAAGGCTTGTTCATTATTTTCTTTATCTCTTGGTAAATCCCAAGAGCGGTGAGATCCCTTGAGTTTTGTATCTCTAAGGTGGTGGTCTGCCCTCTACTCATAGGGTGGTGAATATCTTATCCTAAAGTCTGTCTTTTGTTTACACTTCCAGCATTGGTTAATCCTTTTTCTTTCATGGCAATTCAATCTTGGGCTAAGATATCCTCGACTGAGTTTGTTACTTCTAATTTCTACTTTAAACATCCTTGGCCAGAAACAATTGCGGTGCTGAAAATGGAGAAACCAACCACCAACTAGAGCAATATGAACAGCCAACATGATAAATGTTGGGTATTTTTGTCCTGAAAGACAAAAAAATATAAATATACAACCCTACCGGATGATTTTTCTCCGATCCCTCCTCAACTTTTCTAAAATATAATTTATATAACTCTTCTAAAGTATATTTTCTCAAAAAAAAAAAAAAAAGCGTTGAATTTTCTTCTTTGAGTTCCCTCCTGTAAATGAGCCTTCTCCTTAGGATAATGACCCTAGGGTTTGCCTTTTTGAATCTTTGGGAGTTTTTTCATGTAGATCTCTCTTTCATCATCTTGTTAGTGTTCCTGAGGATGCTCCTTTTCATTTAAATAATTATATTTCAAAGACAAAGGTTATTTACCAAGGTTAGGGCTTTTACTTAGTCCATGGTGTTTTATAAGATAAATACCCAATAATTTTTTACAAAAAATGGAGACCTCAAAAAGCTATCTCCCCTATATATGTATTATGTGTCACACCAACACTAAAACTAGGGATCATTTATTTTGCATTGCTCTATCATAAGGGAGACGTGGAATTGCCTTTTTGCTCCATGATAATGCTTAGGTTTGCCCCATGAGACTCCTTGCAAGTTATCACAAAATTTAAAGATTTGGGACGTTTGTGAATATGCACACTTTTTACAATCCCATGATGTCCTTGAAGAGGGCAAAATGCTAAAATATTCTGCAAGCAATTCATTGAAACTTCATTCATATGAGTCAAAATAGTTTTTTGTACTTCTATTTGCGCTCACACCTCAAAAATTTATAAAGACTATAGTTTAGACAATTTGACAAGAGAACAGAGAGCAGATGTATATTAGTCTTCTCGTATTGTTTTGCTTTGTTCATTATTGCTTCTAAGGTCCTTCACTCCTGACTTTTTAAGGTCCTTCACTCTTAGGAGTTGTTAACATTCCATTTTACATCTAATATCTTTTTCTTCTTCTATCAAAAACCCAAAACATAGGATCACAAAGAAGTATAAAAAAAAACAATTTGAAATAAGTATCAATCAGTCCACTCCTAAAATTCTAGCATTCCGTTCTCCCCAAATGCACTAAGGAATACCCACTAACGCACATTTTCAAAGTAAGCAGGCATCTTTTGTCCCAACAAAACCTCTGAAATTAGTGAAATCATAATCCTCTACACCCACAGGGCAGTTCCACATCTCCCTATCAACTGGAGCAATACAAAAGCAAATGGTCTTTGTTCTCAAAATGGTTATAACATAAAGTCACACATTTGGATAGATAACTTTAAAAGGTCCAGATGGTCAAGATTCCAGATATTAGTGTGAGAAACATTGAGCGAAGGATGATTTCTCTATAAGAGGAAACCAGGAAGCTGAGGAAGATATCTCTAAAAGTTATCTACCATTAATATTTCTTAAAAAAATGAAAATCCCAAGCAATTGAATGATCCTCAAAACTTATCTACCAATAATATTTCTCAAAAAAAATGAAAATCCAAAGCAATTGAATGATCCTCCCAAAAAAAGTCTTTGGTAGGAGTAATGAAGCCTAAGAGACAAGGAAAATTGATGGTTAAGGGAGAGTTCCCAATCCATTTATCCTCCCACAAACGAATATGAGAACTATCCGCCCACTTTAAAAGCCACAAAAGACAGAAAAGAATGATATAAATTTTCGAGGACAGCAATGAGAAACCCCCATTCTAGCATTGACATCCCATCCATTGTGGCAAAGTTGAGACTTGCTTCTAGTAACCTTATGCCATAAAGATTTGGGTTCTAAGAGGAATCTCCAAAATCACTTATGACGGAAATGTTCTTAGAAACTACATTACCGAGACCCAAACCAGCCTCAGTCTTAGACTTAGACACCTGATCCCAACTTACCAAATGATCCCGACTAGCCAGCCCCCTCCCTAACCAAGGAAAATCTCTCTTCTACTTCTCAATCTTGTTTAACACCCCAACATGAACCCTGAAAAGGGAGAGGAAATAAAGAAGAATGCTAGACAAACATGCACTGACAAGAGTGATGCACCCTCCTAAGGTGAGAAAAAGCTCACTTTCACCTGTCTAATTCCTCCTAATCCCATCCATAACAACTCCACCCCCCCCCCCTCCAAAAAAAAAAGAAGCTCTAGATAAGCAAAAGGTCACTCCCTCTTTGAACAAGTGGCAACAGCAGCCAGCTGATCAAGAGTTTCACTGGGAACATTAATACCAAGAAGCCCACTCTTTGCCAGAGATTCTCTTAAAAAAAATGTTAAACAAGGAGATCATGTATCTAAAACTCTCGATATCCTTTCATCCACAAACTGAAGATAAGAAATAGAACAGATTGGCTTGAACTCATCTTAATCACCTTACTCAACAAATCCACCGCTAGAGTGAAAGGGATGGGAGAAAGAGGGACAATCTATCTCAATGCACGAGAAGCAAAGAACCACTTTTTGGAATCACCATCAGTAATAACAAAAAAGGAGGTTAAACACAAGCACCTCCAAAGAGTCCCGGTGCTTCTCTTCTAAGACCATATCCAAGAAATGCTAACTAATCCTATCATAGACATTCTCAAAGTCTAGCTTCAAAACTACATCCCGACCATGCTTCTTAATGTAATCAATCACCCCATTAGCCAGCAGGGCTGCATCCAAAATCTGTCTTCCTCTTATAAAAGCACTAGCAGATATGGTATCATTAAACACCATGAATAACCTATTAGTTAGAACCTTCGCCACAATCCAGTAAAGGCTAGCATAATGACCCAAACCTTAATTTTCCCATTTGAAATGCTAGCAAGTATTTTGAGAAAATAAACCTAGAAATTTTCTACTTGGGCTATAAAAGCTTGACAGTAAAATATTTTAACTATGGAAAATATGAAATAGCGTCAACCATTGAATCAGAGTGGAAATACATGCCTTGGTATTGCCATCAGTTTGATCCACTTATCACAAACCAAACATGTCTTGATCCTAGCATTACAAATGTCATCTCCTTCTATCACAGGACATCACCTCCATCATTATCCTTACTGGCTTGAGCCACCAAAAGAACCCTTGCTTGAACATCTGAACAGAATCTTGCTTGAACCACTAAACAAGCTTGACAATTGTTGATTTGCTCCTAACACATGGATTGATCTTGACCTTTGATTCATGCTCTCCATGCAAGATTAAGGCTATAAATTGGGGGTGGTGCCAAGCAATCAAAACACACCACCCTTGAGAAGAAGTAAGGGGAAGGAAAAAGGAAGTGCAGAACAGAGAGGGAATTGTGCACAAGAGGCCCTGCCTCTGTGCAAGAAGAAGAGAGAAAGAGAGGGAGTGCAAGAGAGAGAGGTAGACAGAGAATTCTGCTGCTGCACAGAGAGAGAAAGGAGAGAAAGAGGGATTTAAAAAATAAATAAATAAAAAAAAAGGAGAGAGGGAGATGGAGGAGAGGAGAAACGAAGAGGAGAGGAGATAGAGTCTCTGCTTTTTATTCCAAAGAGGTAAAATGTTTTCACATGTTTAGGAACCCATAATTTTCCCATTTTTTGAAACAATGACAAAGCCCTCGGAAGTAAGTATTAATCAGTACCACCTTGTTTGCTTTAGCAAGTGTTAAACAACACCTCTTTGCTTGTCTCTGTGTTTGTTAAGTATTTGATAAGTACCATTTTCTGTGCTTCACTCTTTGATATTCATAAGTTTGGGCAGCATCCACAAATATATCTGCTTTGCAACTTTGTTACATTCAAGTATTCTCTGACTTTGATATTTGTTTGAGATAATAGTAACTTGTGACAATTTTACTGATACCTAACCTCCGGGTTAGCCATTGTCTATTTAATACCTAAACTCCTACTTAGTCATTGATAATTATTACCTAACCTTGAGAGTAGCCATTGTTATTAAATACCTAATTACCAAGTTAGCCATTGATTAAAGAATGCCTAGCCTGCAGATCAACCATTGTGTTGTCTGGGTTGGCATTGTTTATTGAATACTTAACCTCAGGTTGATCATTCATTCCGATTCTTATATAACTTTGATATATCCAATAATTCAAATCAGTTGTTGTCCATACTTTGTATGTTATGTTTGAGATACCATGATTTGATATGTGATGTGATATCTTGACTAATCTGTGACCCACTGCAATTTTGTGTCCTCACAGACAGGACCATTACAACTAACAGTAACACTAATAGATCTAAAATTTTTCAAGGAACGGGATTTTTTTGTAATAAAGATAATAAAAGTAGAATTCATACTCTTACCTATCACCCCATTTGAATAAAATCCATCAAAAACTTTAAACAAATCCTCACAAACAACATCCTAATAACCCTAGAAGAATGCCAGTGTGTGAAACCATCGAGGCCATGGGCTTTATCACTATCAAAACTAAAAAACACAACATGAATTTCCCCTCTCAAGAGGTCTCCATAACTAAGACGCTTTAGAAATCTCAAAGGGAAGCCAATCAAGGCCCTCAATAGCAGGATGAAACCTATCCCCCTATGTATGTCAGTCCCTATAAAAGCCAGAGATAATCTTCACCATAGAGGCCGGATCTGTGATCATATTACCCTAATCATCCTCTAACTTTCTAATGGATCTACTCTGCCTCTTACCATGGGCAACTTAATGAAAAGATCTAGGATTAAATCTCATTGTCTAATCCACTTCAACCGAGTCTTTTGACGCCAATTAATCTCCTCCTTAAGAATAAACTCCTCAAGATCATTCCTAAGATTATATCTACAGATAGAAACATTATCGAATAATCCTCTCCTAACATTGAGATTATCTAAGTCATCAATCCAATGAAGAATTGAACACTTCCCAACCATAATGTCACCAAAACCTTCCTCATTCAACACTTTGAGAGATTGTTCTAAATTCATCAATTTCCTCGTAACTTAAAACCCTCCAACCCAATTACATCATACATCAGAACTTCTCCAAGAATCATTACCACTCTTCTAAGGTCTCTATGAAAGAGCCACACGTTATCAAATGTAAAAGAAGTGGGATCCCAGGAGATGGGGTAAGACTCCAAAAGGATAGAAAATGATCAAAAGTGGTTCTTGTGAGAATATCATAACTAAAATTAGGGCAAAGGGACAATCAATAAAGGATCCAGCCCCTCTCCAGCCGCCAACCATGTAATTGAGCATCAGCCAAGGGGATGACCCTTAACTTGCAATCCCTAATGAAAGAGTCAAAAGCTGACATACTACTCTTACTCCTAATGCCATTTGTTTTCTCTAAGGAAATCGAACAACATCAAAATCCCCACCCAAAATCCAATTCTGGAAACAAAAACCAAAGACTCCATTTGACTCCTCCCAAAAGGGATGGCGCAACCTAGGAGAACTCGGACCATAAACGGATGGAAACCAACAATGATGGAGACCTCTAACATGAAACAGAACACAAAGAGATCAGGATCCGTGAAGACTATCAATCTGATGAAGGGTCCTAACATCCAAATCCCCACGTGAAGAACCACTGAGGGAAGACATTCCCAAACCATAAACCTAAAGTTCCAAATAGAGTTAATCAAGCTAGTATCCACCTCCTTCATTTTCGATTCCTAAATAAAAACAATATAGAGAACAACTCAAGGATAATTTCTCTAGCCTTCTTTTCCTTCCGCCCAGACCCTAAGATTCCAACTAAACACCTTTGGCAGCCTGCAAAACCACACTAGGAATCTCTAAAGACTCCTCGCCCTACCTAACCATTGTTCTTTTTCCTTTTGGTAACATAGACAATAAAAGCTGGGTTGGATTCTATGGGAATAAGATTTGTTCAAGCATAGAAATCTTACTATTCCACAATCCAACAATTCAAAACTTCAACAATCAAAACCGACTCTAGCTGTAAGATCTGTTAAAGCATCACTAGTAGATTCTTGATTCAACAATCTTGCTCAGTGTCCCCCAATAAAGAAAGGAGGACCAACTTCTAGCCGTGGTCTATTTTCAACCAAACTCTGATAAATTGAACCACCAGTAGCTAGTAGTTTTTGAGTCATCTTCCACAAAATATAATAGATGTAGACATCAATTCTATTCATAATTCCTCACTAATTTGTTCGGGTCTGATTGCCATTATTTCCAACGTAATCCATTACAAATGAATTTGAATTCATATTCATACAACAAAATATCAACAATTTTTCCCCTTCTCAGGAACTGAAAAGCAGCATCATAATGTGTAACTAACACACTTGTTAAAATAAAAAAGGCACAAGTTTGGAATTTATTCTGTATGAATTAGCAGAGCAGTAATTGGTGATATCCCTCTTATTGTGAAGTCTGCATTAGTATCATCCTTGACCTTATTTCAGTTACAGGGACCAAAAAGGCAAGAGCCTAAAAAAGAATAGTCATTGTAAATGAATTTTTAAGGTCTTTAGTACTATGTATTCTTCTTGGAATGAGAACACTACAAAGCCCTTTTATCCAAGTAAATTATCAGGATCAATTCATCTTACCAGCTGGTGCATACTCCACTTTGATATGAAAAAGTTCTGCTCCCACCCTTCCACAAAGGACATTCCATTCAGAAAGGTTGATGTCACATATCCGGGTGCACCTATCATTAGATTCAACAATTTAAAGGTCATTATCTAGTAATTCTAACCCATCATCCCATGTATATCAAATTCTACAAATTAAAATTGAAAATTTTGGTAAGTATTAACCTTCACCTGCCAAATGGATACATTATAGAGTAAAAGGTGTTTAGAAAGAGACAGAGAAAGCAACAACAAATCTAAGTTCTATAAAATATTTAGTTCTAGTGATGGCTGTCACCAAGGCAATAAGGGGATAAATTAATGGATGTTAATCGAAAGGCAATATCACAATGGCAAACTAGAGCTTCAAATTAGAGTATAAGATGTTCTTTAATTCTATGTCAAGAAAAATAACTAAGATTTTAGTTTCCTGAAAATCAAAAAGGATACTCCAATTCCTTGAACTTTCCTCCTCTTTGCAGAATACAATTTGAAAATGACTAATAGCATTGTACAAACATATAATACCAAGCCCCTTATCATGTAGATAGCAGGAACACAACTTGTAGAATTATCATTTTGTGTTACAATTTCAGGCAAATAAATAACTAGTGCTCGATTGTATGAAAACTCCTGTTTCGAAAAGAAATCTCTATGACAAACTATAAGAACTTACCTCTGAATGGTGCAGCAATTGCTATCCAATTCTTTACATACTTCTCAAAAATCTGCAAGAACAACAATCTAGAAATCTTAAGCTTCTAAAATCTTACCCAAAGGACAAGACAAAATGAGCAAACGAGCAGTAATATGAGAACAATGAATTAACAAATAAGTAAGTGCTGTACATCACTGTGAAGGCACATGAAGCATTTAACCAGGAGGCCCCCCATGGAATGACTTATTATATTTATCTTTTTGCCACCTGAAGCAGTGTAGACAGACTCTAGTTTTTCCGCTAAATGCTTCAATGTTACCTCATACCTGAATAAAATAAACATGGGATAAGAATTTCATATTTTCAATCTCAGAAAAGAAAGACTGCTATCTAAATTGAATGATTCATAGATCTATATCAACAGAACAAACCAAACCAGATACACACTACATCTTGTTAAAACTGTGCAAATTCTCTTGTTCATATTTTCACTTCGGGAAATAAGGTAAAGGCCTAGTTACAATAAATCCAGATAGCAAGAACTTCAACTTAATTCCTTAATCTTAAATTTCATAGCAACAGCAGGCACGCAAAATGAAACTGCTAAGCAACTTCTCTATTGACATTTCTTTGTCATGCCACCAATGACACGAAGCATGAATACACCAAACAAAACGAATCATGCACACCATTTCAGACAGAATACTTAGCCGATGCTCACTGGACATAAGCAGGAGACTCCATGTGCTTCTGATTTTTATTTTTTTTTATATAAAATGTTCCTTGGTTACTTGTCGATACTTGATAGATATTTTAAATAGTTACAATTAATCAATCCAGATTTAGAACATCTGTATTATTAAGATGTTAAAATCTTCAAGTAAAAAACCAATGTTTTCACAATCAATTTTAAATCATATACACCAGTTTCTTTTTCTTTTTTTTTTTTATTTGGGAAATGAAAATATATATATCACAATAAGAAAAATATAACAAAATCGGGGTAAAGTACTAATTAGGTGCTTACCCA
The DNA here is from genome assembly GCA_033439265.1 of Dillenia suffruticosa. NCBI lineage: Eukaryota > Viridiplantae > Streptophyta > Magnoliopsida > Dilleniales > Dilleniaceae > Dillenia > Dillenia suffruticosa. Next base: position 977,045 of record JAVTVX010000031.1, read on the forward strand.
GCATTCCACAAAGAAAGAGGATCTATGAAATCAACATCTACAAAAGATTCATAAGACTTTGAACTAGACCAAAAGCGCAAACACTTTGTTAACCATCCACCTAAAACCATCAAAAAATTCTCAACACCCATAAAGATTCTTCCATTTCTTTCACTCCAAACAAGCAAAAACACAGGAAGAGGGAGCATTCTAACAACTCTCCTCTTTATTGTACAAACCCTCACATGACACCAAGCCCATAATTTACCGTGGACAAAGCTTGAAATCACTCAACAAAGGTGCAAAAGAGAAAATTTTTTCCCACAAGAATCAAGTTCATGTGCAATGAAGCAACAAGTGATCAACACACACAGAACTTTTGTTTGAATAACATGCATCCAATCACTAATATCATACCTCCCTCTTGAAGAGTATCTTGAGTTAGAATCCTTCCCCAAACCACCTCCCACACAAAAAGAGCTACTTTTGGGAGCAAATCAAAGTTCCAAACAAACTTCTAAGAAAACATCTTATCCAAGCCATTTAATCTTAGCCTCTTATAGTATCCCTGGACCTCAACACAATCAATTAACTCCTCCAACCCACAGCAACTTACCTGCCAAGATTCATCTCAACCCTCTCCGGTGCTTTGAAAAAAATTAAAAAACTCCACCAACTCCCAATCATTTACTTGGCCAACAAAATTCACAGCCAAGAGCAATGATCCCCTACTGAGAAACTAAAGAGCCCATTACCACCTTTGTTCATTGCTAAATCATATAAGGAAACAACTTTTTATCAAACCACAACCACACCACTTACTGTGACAAAAGAAGACTCTCAAACAGTTAACCCCCATTAAACTCCACTGTGCTCCTAGACACTTCCCACCTTCTCCTAATCTCCTTCCATACAGCCAACCAATGAGGCCTAACAACCTCATTAGACATCCACCCATTATGCGAAGTCTCATATTTAACCACAACAACATTTTTCGGAGGGAGTTTTTCTAAAATAAGAATCTCAATAGCCATTTCTCGAGCAACATCTTGTTAGAGTCAAATGACGGATCTAATACACCAAGACCTCCTCTTCAAATGTCACTTTGATTAGGTTAAACTTCTCTCCACCATTCTCACTGCTTCCCCATAGGAATCTTCTTAAACTATTCTCTAATCTTTTCACCACCAAACAACGATGCAAAAATAAGCATGAAGTAAAATAAAAGTGTATTTGATGTGATTAAGCTTCCCCACCTGACAGAGATATCCCCTTCGCCAACCTGAAAAATTTTTCTCCAACTTCTCCAGAACTCCATTCGAAATCACATTCTCCTGGTGCTCTGCTCCGTGAGCAAGCCTCAAATAGAAATAAGTTAACGAAGACTCCCCACTCTACACCCAAGGATTGACACCAACAAACTACTATTGTTCCCTTCACCCATCGAAATAATCACACCTTTTGCAAATTCATTTTCAAACCAGAAGCCATCTCAAAAATCAACAAGACACCCTAGAGAAAGAGAACCTAGATGACATTTTATGGCAGAAGAATACTGTCCGATCCTCAAAAGAAATGAGAGATAGATAGAGCCTCTCTCCCCCTTTCCTCAACCTGAAAATCAGTTATCAACCCCAATTCCACTGCTTGAGCATATTGCTTAGCACATCCATCACCAAAACAAAGTGAAAAGGGAGAGAGGATCCACTTGTTTTAAATTCTGAGAGCTCCAAAAGTAACCCATATACTCTACTTTCTTGTTAAGTTCAAAATATAAGCAAAACCATTCTAAGTATATCAGAACTTTGTCATAATCACAATTCACAACAAAAATGTAGCACCGTTTTAAAGTTGAATCCTATTTTTATTGAAACAGATCTCATGTTTGTTTCAATCTCCAATGCCGACGTTTGCACCTCGTGGGATTAAGTAAGCCAAACCATGTACGAGATACTTCTTATCATCCTACCAAGGTTTTTTTTCCAGATAGACAAAGAAATTCTATAAGGAGAAAGAAAAATGAACAAAGACACTGAGGATAAGAAATCCTCAGAAAAGAAGAAGCAAAGAGACGAACAGAAAAACTACTCTCCAGTCCAACCTTAACACTTGCAACTAAAAGCCAGGAAAGATCCCTCAGCTATAGACCACAAAGACAAAAGGAGCACAAGCTAAATCCGAAGATAAAGAGATCAAAAGATACCTAACACATTTTGCAACACACTTTCTTCCAACACCTCAGTGCTGCCCGTCTCCAATTATGCACATGCAATCTGCCTGAGCTACCCCATTGCAGAGCTCTGAAATATCTTTACCTTCCCTCACCCTTTTTTAATCCATTTTCTCTTCTGGTTACATCGGCCATAAGGTTGGGCTTGGCTTCTAATGAGGCAACCAAGGATCAAACAACCTCAATTTTTTTTTTTTCTTTTGGGGATAGAAAAAAACCTCAAATCCAATTTATTAAAAAGAGTCTCTTCCCGACTTTCCCTATTATCATTTGGGGCAATAACTATGGTTGGGTGACCCAGAATCGAATTATTCTACTATTGTTCCGAACCTCCTGTCCCCAAAAAAGATTCAGCTAGTTGAGCCTCCTCAATCAAAACCTCCAATAACTTCTGTGCTCTGACTCCATAGTCCAAGGCCTTTTATTCTTTGGATGAAATTGAGTTTTGAATTTTCACTTCTTTAAAAATCAATATGACATGGAAGGCTTGTATCTTAAACATTTTTTTTCGTTTGTGATAACATTAGAACCTCAACCACTACCATTTTGATGTACATCAGTAAACCCACCAAACACATCCAATAACCTGCAAATAGCATGCACCAGGCAAGAACACAAATTCATAGCCTATGTGTAAATGGGCCAAAATTCCCCTCCATTACTAATACCAAGAATTGAATAGCAGAATGAAAAATAGGAAAAGGTGCATCACAACCACCAGAGCAATTGATCAATTGCAATACCTAAACCACATGATTAGCTTGTTGCAAGGTGTTCAAGCCTTCCTTTGACGTTTGATGAGAGAATCTGGAAATTTTTTGAGCAAATCTCGTCATAATCATCCTTCTCGGTTTCTAAATGCCACTTCTTTTCCAGTATTAAGATTTATTACAAAAGTCATGCTCATTCAAAAAGCATAGCCTTTATCTAGTCCATGACTCTCAACAAGAAGACGACCTTTCAAGCTCTTTGCATTGAAATCTGTCACCTATTGTATCTATAGTTCATTACTTCCTCTCTTATCACATGGCTTGTGAATTATGGCCTAAATAAGTGGGTGTCTTTGATGGGACTTGGGTCTGCTCACTAAAAGTGAATGATAGCTTGCAATACAATTCAGAGAAGGGTCTAGGAAGGATGCAATTTCATCTGTGCTTATTATCAAACTTTTATATTTTTAGAATCCGGCGGGTGAGTAGGATTTGATTAGACAGTATGGAGATATGATAGAATTTTTTTTCCCTTTTTTTCGAGCTTTACCTATATATGCCTGAATCTATCGTAACAGTTAAGACTCTGAGTTAGGAAAAAATATTTGGAATTTTAGGACTGGCTGCCCTCATATCTCTCTCATCTCATTTGGATCCCTCTGTTTCTCTTCCTCTGGTATCTATCTTCTTCTTCAGCTTCTTGAATTACTTTCTCTCCCCTGCTTTATTTTCTCCCCTTTAGCTGCTGCGGAAGCACACTTAGAATAGGATCAGTCGGGAGACCTCATCCAAGGTCTCCCTCGTTTGATTCAAGAAAGGAATGGCCTTTTAGTTGGACTGCAAGTGCAGTCTTCCCGAGGAGGGGGAGTGAGGTAGAGCTTGGCACAGGGTCGAGAATAAGGTAGGGTCCAGAGACGACGCTATGCCTCACTCTTCTATCCATTTGGTGTCATCTGGATGGAGTAAAGCACAATGATTTACTGAGACCAATTTATCAACACATCCTCTCTATGGGATAAAATTGCGTCTTATGTTGCTCTATACAGTCAGATCCATCTAGTGCCCTCAAGGATTTTCAGTTTGGAGGAACCAAAGAGGGATTGGTAAACTGTTATTTTTATGTTTTCGTTTTTCTTTTTTTCTTGAAAAGACTTCTTATCCTATTTCTTTGTGATATCCCTTTCTCATAAGTTATAAAAGATATCTCCTCCAAGAAACTATCCAACATAAATCAACAAATAAACAACTCTTCTTCCATATAACTACATTTAGGACCCTTATCATAACAGCGATCGGGCCACTATTGACTTTCTATATCTTTGGAATAAGAAATCCCTATAAAAAAGCCGGCAAGACTACCAACGGACAATCGATATAGTGAGATGGAGTGCTAGGTCTCTTAACCAAGTCTCGGTTTCGAAACTTGGAAATGGAAAAGATTACGCTACGCGAGCTGCCCTAAATAGGGCCCCCACAGATGTTCGAACCAAATTAGTGGGAGTATGACTCCAGATACCAATGATGGAAACCAACAAAAAAAAAGCTGGCAAGACTACTAATTTCAAGCGTCATGTAATAAATGGAGACATACATAATTGCAAAAATACGAACATGAGAGTCTGAGAAAATTTTGCACCTTATATCATGGAACTTTAGGCTAGTTGACCTTGTTTATTGCCTGAAGCAAGATATTCAAGCATAACAAGAAAATTTTATGTTATACCAGGGCCTATTTAAGCAATAAAATACAGGATTATACAAAGGATGATATTGGCGCTTCAACAATCCCGACAAATTAATCACCCCTCAAAACCCAAATTGCAACTAGTACATTCATCATGACATATCCGATAGTTCCTTTGATCTCACCCAACCAAAACTAAAATGTTCAAGAGCATACCTATTGCTCTGACGAAAATCATATCCAAATCCAAAAAGTGTTGTTCCTTCTTGAAAACCCCAATTTATCATCTCCATTATCATGTTGTGGAAATAATAAACGCAATCACGTCCAATTATCTGCACGAGTCAAAAAATGATAACTTATCAACAACTTATTCCTGTGCAAGCTTATACAAGAGAACACAGAAAATTTCCATGTGCATGGCTTAGGTTTTATTAAAAAAAAAAAAAAAAAAAAAGACATCTTCCAACACAAAACATATCCAGAAATTAGCAAGAGCTTTGTTTAGTATTCCCTTTACTAGTTCTAACAAAATGAAGCCAATCTGCAAAATTAACAGGAAAATTGACTTCATTTTGTTGAAATTGAAGCAGCAGCAGCAGCACAGAGAGAGAGAGAGACGGTTGTGTGGAGAAACAATTCTAGGAAGGAATTTTAACAGTTTTCAAACAAGTAATGTTGTCCCAAAATTAAATTGCACACGACATAAGATGTAAAATAAATACTGATTGGGTTGTTCCACAGTTAAATCAAATTTAATATCGTTAGATAAAGCAAATATTGACTGGGCAGGTCAATTGCTTCCATGAAAGAAGATTGAACCGATCAATTTCATCTATTTTCAACCAGGAGTGAACCAGTTCTTTATAGGTTCTACATTCAGAATCACAAGACAGCTAGCTTTCTTTGGTCAAACCCAGATGATTTGGCCCAACTCATCTGGTTTTGCAGTTTTTTTTATTATTTTGGTATATTTGTTCCACCCATACCACCGTATATATTTAACTTCTCAACTAATTCATCAACAAAACTCATTCACCCAAAAAAAATAAATAAAACTTTCATTCTAGGAATTAGACAACTCACAATCATACATAACAAACTAGGGTAGCACATTCCAGCCATGTTGAAGCTCTTTAGAGTATAGACCACTGAATGTGGCAAGATGGAGAACAACATCTTCCAAATGAGGTTAATGCTGATTAAGAAGGGGGGATCTTTTGTTCCTCTTCCTAACACTCAAAAATCTCTTCGTATTCATTTTTTGACGATCCCATTATCATTGTATATTAGTAGCATCGACAAGCATTTGTCTCAACCATTAGCATAACTTGTGAAAGTGAATTGTTTTATAATAGACACCTAGAATAAATCACAAACTCCTAAAGCATATATATATATATATATATATATATATCTAGGAAAAAGAGGGGGGGGGGGAATAGATTTCAAGGCCTCAACTGTTGAATCCAAAGCAGGATGGAAAGGGAAAAACTCCAAAAGGTATGCATTTTACTGTAAGCTATTAAGATCCAATTTCTTTCATTCTGCAACTCGGCAACATGAAGTGAATGCAGAAATTAACAACAAGGAGATAAGACATACCATGTCCGGGTCCAACATGTCGATTGCATAAAGCCCAAATCTGTCTTCTGGAACCATAATACTTGTTTTAGGATCTAACGTTATAGTTTTGCCTGAAGAGGAGCAAAAGGGTTTAGTAAGCACACAAACAAAACATCAAAAAAATCACAAGCAGACCCATCCCCGACACTGAATAAAACTTCAGCTAACCCTAGAATTGAAATCAAACTCCGCCATCACAAGCCAAGAAGTAACTCAGACACTCCATGTTCCTTTTCTTACTCAGAACCCCAATTGTAATTTAAAGAAGATATACCCGTAGAAGGATCAAAACGAGACCAAAGCTTAGTCCTCAGCTTGTGGTCAGCACCGAAAATGCGAACCCAGACACGTTCACTTCGGCCATTCTCGTCGACAGCTTTGAGAACGGAACCGGCAACCCCAGGAACCAGCAAGACAGGATCAAGATTAGGGTCGACGTAAGGATGTTTCGATCTTAACTTCCTCAACTGACTCAACCATACTTCGACCGATTCCACAATCTCCTCCAACAAAATAGCCATCTCCGATTAGGATAATCGGGGGGAAACAGGAAATCCGTAACGCTAGCATTTTGTACGAGGATGGAGTCGAGATTGAAATTATCAAACCCTAAATTCTACGCGATGTTCATGATTCACAGAGAAATTGTGAATGAAGCGTGTAGAAAAATGAGGGCTTGGATTTTGGATTGGGGTGAGAGATGCTCTAAAAATATTAAAGTTTTTAATGATTACTAATATTCAATAATGCATATGAGCTAGGGAAATAGAATCATAGGGTTGAATCTACCAAGTAATCGAATGATAATTTTGTTAATATTGAAAATTTGAAACGTTGTACAACGGTCCGTTAAAAATACATAGAAGGCTGTTTGTTTACCAAAAACCTATGCAATTGGCTATGCAAGTATGCAAACTTGAAAAGAGCTAAAATTTTGTCCTTTCCTTTCCACCATGCTAAGCTATTTGTTTACCTCACGTTTTTGTTTCCTTCTCAGCTAAAAGTTTATGAAAATAAATGGTTATCTGACTTCCCAGCAGAAAAAAAAAAAATGAGAAATACCCAACACCAATCATACATCAGTTTACTTAGAACCCTTAAGAGTGAGCCCTTCAAACAACTCAATCCAAAGCTTACCGGCATTTGCATAATCCTGCACTCTAATCTACCACCATAACTTGATATCCCCTAGAAGATACATTGATGTAATTTTCACATGTTGTGACTTTAATATACAAGTAATTTTAAAATACTACTCTGTATTTCAAAGGAAGTTGTCTCATTCTTTCATGAATCTAGTGCCATTGAAGGCCTTCGGGTCTAGAATTTTCACCTTGAAGTGAGCTACTTCCAATTTCGATGTTCCGACATCATGAATCATCCATTTCAAAATCATCATTTTCTCCTCAACCGTGAGAAGATTTGTTTGCACTATACCAACAAGTAAACAATAAGTAAGGGACGATTTTGAGTTCATATGTGAGATTTATTGCTTTAATAGCAATGCAATTGAACTCATTAAACAAAATTATTTGCAGGGGAGGATCTAGAATTCCGAAGATCTCTTCAATCCACAGTAACCATTCACAAGCATCACTCTGCATTTTCTACAAAGAGAAGAACCTTGCACAAAAATCAACTATCTTACTGCACGAATACCCTTGTGACACCACCAAGTTTGGTTTCAATATTTATTCCCGCTTAATTTTAGAAAACGATGGAGGTGGATTTTTCTCCATAGATACATGCTCCGTCTATCTAAATAGGTGTCCTGAATTGAGAGATGGTCCAAAATTTCGTGAGAGATGAAACCTGCTAATACCCCGAAGGATGTTCCAATGGGAGAGATTTCGACACTCAAGTTAGAAAGAATGATTTTTAGAATATAGAAAACAAACTAAGAAGAACCCTGTTTCAACTATGTATTACCGGTTTGTTTGATGTATAGGGTTCCCGAGAACTTATGTAGGTGGTAGCCGATGTTGTGCTTATATGTTCGTCATCTTTAGAAAGTTTCGTAGAGCATTTGGGGTATTGAAACCCTAGTTTTCTTGTGGGGAGATTATTGAGAATCTCCGAAATTGTCAGAACCATGGTCAATGGTCTCTTAGAGATTCGTTATTTCATTGATTAAGGAAAGTCCCAACAGTCATGGGAGCTCCATGCCTTATCAAGGGTGCCTGCTTAGGCACATTTCTTTGTTGTGCAGGACAGTTCCAAGAATAGGGAAAATCCTCATCCATAAAGGGAAAGTTTGAATTTACTTAAATACTTATTTCCTTTGTGCATTATCTCAAGTCATGTTTATCACGTGATCGAATGATTTATAGTTGTAAAAAGCATTCATCGAGGAATGAACTGACCGAGGACTAGAGTGGCCAAAGGTGAGGTTCTGATCTCTTTGGTGATTGGCCTTGGGCCAGGTACCATAGGCCTTCGGCTATATATCATCATTTACCCCCCACTTCAAGTGGATAGCATTAGGAGTAGAGATAATGCTTTCTTTTACTTGAAAAAGTATGTTAGATTTAGATGAGGAGTGGAATGATTAGGAGAGTTAGTTTGGTATATTAAATGTAGGTACCATCACGAGGTGGAAAAGACAGGGAGTAAATTATGTCATTACTACGAGAGTTGGATAGTCGATCTTTTATTTAATAGCGATGTGGATGTTCTTTTTCCTAAGCATGTGGTTTCGTTTGCTGGGTTTGTTATTAAGGCATCGGTTATAAATGGCAGGGGCTTGTGATGAGAAAGCCTTGGGTAAGGTCTGGCCTATGAGTCAGTAAATGAATGAAAGAGTGAAGTTTATGAGATTCATAGGTAAGGCAACATGGCATTTGGTGATCCAAGCTCATGATGGTTTTCAGTAGTTGTATAAACTAAAGATGAAAGATTTTGTATGATGGTTTTTTTTGTGTTTTTCGGATGCTATCGATACGAGATCCCATCAACGGTGGGGGCTGCCGATACAAGATCTCATGCAGCATTTGGCGATCCAAGTCTATAATGGTCGGTTTTCAGAGTTCCTGGGGATGCCTTACATCTTGAGGGATTCATGTCTCCTTCTTGTATTCCAAATTGAAAGATTAAGGGATCCCTCTTTCATGAGGTCAAACGGAGATAGCTAGCAGTACACAGTGGGCGGTTAGCAATTCTCATTGCCTCTGGGTCTAAGGGTGAAGAGAATGGGGGAGATAGAGTCAAGACCGACATCTCCTAACAGTGTAAAGAGGTTGGGAGAAATAGATGTTGAGAAAAGAGTTTTTTCCTGTCTTTTTGTTCTCCCTAACTGTCATGTATATATAAGAACTTAGGTTTCTAGGCGTTAGTGTAAATTCTGAATTGTCATGTAGAGATATTATTTTAACAAATGAATGAAAAGGATTTTCTTTTTGCATACTTGATATTATTTATTTATTTATTTATTTGCTCTTATTGATACGCTTGATACCCACTTCTTTTTCCTCCCAGATTACTTCATTTTTATGTAATTCATGGTCCATTGATTAGCAAGTAGAAACATCTTTTTTGTAGTTATATATAAGATAGATACGAGATCTAGGCTCGCAAGTAGAGATTGCACCAGGAGGGCTTGTTAGAATGGCATCAAGAGTGCTAGTAACACCTCAATGTACATGGTATTGGGTATTGAGCGTTGAAAATGTATGTCATACCAGGTGTTGCGTCGAAAGTACTTGGAGGCTTTGTGTCTTGAAAGTGTATAGCGTACTAGACGTTGCATCAAGAGTAATCATAAGCATTACGCCTTGAAAGTGTATAGTGTACCAGGTATTATGCCGAGAGTACTTAGAGGCGTTGCGCTTTAAAAATTTATGCGTATCAAATGTTACGACGAGAGTACTCAGAGGCGTTGAGCCTTGAAAGTGTATAACGTACTCAACGTTATGCTAAGAGTACTCAGAGGAGTTACGTTAAGGGAACTTGGAGACATTGCACCTTGAAAATGTATAGTGCACCACATAAGGTGCTATGAGGTGGGTGTTTTATGTTAAGTTTTGCTAGCTACGCTGTGGGAAGATAGTGGGGAACCTGACTGACAGTGCATACTTATCGTACTAGAAACATTTTATTAATATTGATAAATCATAAAGTAATAGATGTCCATGATAGAAGAGTTGTGAAACTTAGTGATAATAAATACGCAAGTTTTCAGAGTTTCATGTGCGAATTATGGTCGAACCATCCAAACGACTGAGTCAGTAAGTTACAGGTCAAAGCACTAAGTATACCTCGGTTGGGCCTTCCTAGTTTGGTGCAAGTTTGCCCCCGGGTTGTGGTTGTCCAGTTGCTTCCACCCTTCGGAGTATCAGATCCCCAAGCCTGAATGTTTTAGCCTTGACCCTCTTGTTGTAGTACAGAACCATTTGTTGTTGGTAAATTGCCATTTGAGTGGATACAGTATCCCTTAGTTCTAATAGGAAGTCTAGTAGTTCTCGTAGGGCAAACTCATTTGGCTCCGCTTGGTATTATTCTATTTGTAGAGAGTGAATTCCTATTTCAAGTGATATTACTGCTTCCGACTAGTATGTTCTATTTCCCCAGTGACCCTCCTCGGTGTGGTCACATCGTCTAGCGTGGTCTTAAGCCCTTGTAGAATCATTTGGTTTGTTACCTTAGCAAGGCTGTTGGATTGGGGATAAATGACTGATGTCAACTGATGTTGAATCTCCAACTTGTCATTGAATTCCTTGAATTCTTTTATTATCGAATTGTTTTCTATTGTCAGTGATCAAAGAGTGAGACAACCCGAAACTTGTGATTATTGATGACCAGATGAAGTTTTGTATCTTTTTTGTTGTGATCTGGGCGATTGGCTTTGCTTCTACTCATTTGGTGAACTAGTCAGTGGCGACGATGATGAACTTTTGCTATCCAGTAGCACAAGGAAACGGTCCTAGTATGTTTATCCCCTATTATGCAAATGGTCAGGGATTGGTAATTGATCAGAATTCCATAAAAGGTTGATAGGGGACTGAGGAGAAGTGCTGGCACTTGTCACATTTCTTGACAAATGCGTTTGCATCAGTTTTCATGGTAAGCCAGAAGTACTCGTGTCTAAAAACCTTGTCCGTTAGGTTTCATGCTCCCAAGTGATTGTTGTATATCCCTTCGTGTATTTCTCTGAGAATGTAGCTTCCTTTTTCAAGAGTTAGACATTTAAGGTAGGAGTGAATGGAGGATTTTTTTGTAAAGGGCCCCATTGATGATGGCGTATTGGGTGGACTTTCATTTGATCTTAGTTGCTTCTGCGGGCGCCTCTAGCCATTGCTTAAGTACTCGTCTATGGAATCCTTCTAGCTCGGTGATTCATTTGTTGACAGAATCTATTCTGATTCGTTGAAACTTGGGTAAGAGAGATTCTCCATGTATATTGTTTAGCTCGTGGCTATTGAATTCGAGTTGGGCAACTTAGAAAGCATATCGGCTCTAGCGTTCTCTGATCGGTGAATTTGTTGAATGTCGATTCTATGGAACCCCCATATTACTTCTTATATCTTCGTTAGGTACTTTGTTATTATTGGTTTCCTAATTCCATAGATGCCTTTGATTTATTTAACCATAAGCTGGCTATCCATAAACACCCTTATTTCTTGGGCTCCCAAAGATGCCGTAATTCATAGTCCTGTTAAGTGCATCTCATACTCGACTTGGTTGTTGGTGGCCTTGAAGTCGAAGTAGAAAGCATATTTAGTTTTAAAGTCATTAGGACCCATGAGTATGAGTCGAGTTCCACAGCATGACGAGTTGGAGGATCTGTCTACATGAAGTGTCCAAAACGATAGCATACACTTTTCTCGAGGATTGGCGGGTATTTGTTCGCTACAATTCGGGAACATGCACTCAAGAATGAAGTTACGAGGGCTTGGCCCTTGATAATGGGCCTAGGTTGATAATTCATATCGAATTCATCGAGTTCAATGCTCTATTTGATCAACCCGACCGAGGTATCCCTTTTTTGTAAGATTTGCTTTAACGATTGGTCAGTCAATACCATAATTGTGTATGCTTGGAAGTATGGACGAAGGCGATGAGTTGCTATGATGAAAGCAAAGGCAATTTTCTCAATGGGCTTGAAGTTTACTTCTACCTCCCAGAGAACACGATTGACATAATATACTGGCCTTTATATGTTAGTGTCTTGCCTTACTACTATATAATAAAGGGCATGGTTAGAGATAGAGGGATAGAGATAAAGATTCTCACCGGAGGTAGGCCGAAAGAGCAGTGGCGGTGACGAAAGACATTCCTTAAGCTTATTAAAGGTGGCTTCATATTTGGTGGTCCACGCAAAATTTTGAGATTTTTTCAGGGTATCGAAGAAGGACTTGTACTTTTCTCTAACTTAAGACATGAATCCGTTTAAGGTGGCAATCCGTCCCGAAAGGTATTGCATTTCTTTTAGTGTTCTAGGCGGTGTCATGTCCATGATGGCTTGGATCTTTTATGGATTAGTCTCGATCCCCGTCTTTGTGATTAGAAAGCCAAGGAAATTACCCAATTTAATCCCAAAAGTGCACTTTGCCGGATTGAGCCTCAAGTTGTAGTGCTCCAGTGTTCTGAAGGTTTCCTCTAAGTCTGCCACATAACCTTCTGGGTTGGTGTTTTTAACGAGCATGTCGTCCATGTAAACTTCTACATTCCTGCTGATCTACTCATTGAAGATTTTGTTGACCAATCTTTGAAAGGTCGCTCCTATATTTTTTAAGTCGAAGGACATGAAACAATAAGTACCAAATTTTATAATAAAGTTCGTCATCTGCTCATCCTCAAGGGCCATATGAATTTGGTTATAACTAGAATACGCATCCATGAATCTTAAAAGCTGATAGCCTAAGGAGTTGTCCACGAGTTTATTGAGGAGCGGATAATTGTCCTTTGGGCAATCTTTATTGAGATTTGTAAAGTTGACGCACAATCTCTATTTGCCGTTGGCCTTCTTCTCCATGACTAAGTTGGCTAACCACTTCCGGTATTTCACCTCTCTAATGAAACCTACCGTAGGAAGCTTTTGTACTTCCTCTTGGATCGCTTGTTGGCATTTTAGCGTGAATATCCTTTTCTTTTGCTTCACAGGCTCACAGTTAAGTTCAACTGTCAGTGGCATTCTTCGGGTGAGCATGCAAAGACCTTATAATGGTGACGGAGGTATCTAATAATTTCCTGGCACAAATATGGTAGTAGATAGGCTCCAATTTGAACAGTTCAGTAATTGGAATCTCTTCCACCTCTTCAGATGGTTGGGGTTTCTTCATCGATGTTGGATCATCCTTGAACTCGGGCATTTCTATTGAAAGGTTTTCTTTGCTTCCCCTGGTGGAGGTAGTTGAGATATGGGACAATGTATTGGAACCACCTAAGGTTGTTAGTCTGTAGAGACAAAACCCATTTGTTGAAGAGCGCCCCATAAAGAAAATCATGGCCTATACCTTGATCGATGAGGATTCTCTTAACCGTGTACAACCCTATCTCCACTGTATTAACAAGTGGATCATGGCGATCTAGTAGAACTCTGATTAAGTTGTCATCATCAAAACTGAAAGGTGGCCTTTTCCTTTTTTGCGATATGATTGTGACGGTGATAGAGATTGGGGTTGAGAGTGAGTTTCTTCCTAACCTGAACCCATAGATGGCGCCAATCTGATGGAGGTGGGTTTTCACCATAGATATCTTCTCTTCCTATTTGAGTAGGAGTCCTGAGTTAAGAGATGGTCCGAAGCTCTGTGAGAGATAAAACCTACAAATATCATCGAAGGGTGCTTCGGTGGGGAAGATTTCAATACTCAAGTCAGGAAGAGAGGTTTTTAGAATATGAAAAATAGACAGAGAAGAATCGTGTTTAAGCTCTGTGTTGCCGGTGTGTCTGATGTGTAGGGTTCTCGAAAACTTATCTAGGTGGTGGCCGATGTTGTGCTTTTATGTTTGTCATCCTTGGAAAGTTCTATAGAGTGTTGGAGATACTGAAACCCCAGTTTCTTTGTAGGGAGATTGTTGAGAATCTCCAAGATCACCGAAACCATGGTCAAAAGTCTCTTAGAAATTTGCAATCTCATTGATTAAGAAAAGTCCCTATAGTCGTGGGAGTTTCATGCCTTATCAAGGGTGCCTGCTTACGCATGTTTTCTTGTTCCGCAAGGCTATTCTGAGGATGGGGAAAATCCTCATCCGTAAAGAAAAAGTTTGAATTTACTTAAAATTTTATTTTCTTTGTGGATTATCTCAAGTCATGTTTATCACGTGATCGAATGATTTATAATTGTAAGAAAAGTTTATTGAGAAACAAAATGATCGTGGATTAGAATGGCCAAAGGTGAGGTTCTAATCCCTTTGGTGATAGGCCTTGCCCTGGTACCATGGGCCTTAGGCTATGTATCATCAGATAACACTGAGTATGAAATGTTAATGAAGAGACAATAATTTACAAGAGTAAACTCAACCTTTACTTTTTCACTCAAATCAAATAAGGATTTTGCCCAGTGAGGCTTACAACCATTTCCAATGTTATCGTTGCTAGGATCCCATGCTATCCCTGGTCGCCAGGTAAGAATTTTATACATATAGATGATATTTGATAATCCTAACTCCTCAGGGACTGAATTAGAAATCAGGATAGCAACCTTAGACTTGTTTAGAACGATCGCAGAGAAAAATTGCCCATGTAGTTGTTCCCGAAATCAACATATTCACCCAAAAAACTGCCTCTTTTCTGCATGCAGACAGTAGTAAGTGTTGCAGACTGTAGTAACTGTTGTAGATACTAATAACTGCTATTGTCAATTGGCTAATGTTTGCACATGTTGCGTAGTGTGCAAGCTTTTTCCTTAGCCTACCAACAAACTTGAGCTTGCATAGTTTGGCCAACATGTTGCCATGATTCAATGACCTCAAGCTTGTTCAAGACCTTAGGATTGACCACCAATAAGCGTAACATGCCAAATAACTGCCACCCTCAAGAGACTGCACCTGAAATATACAACCCGCATTACTTTCTCCTTGAATCATCGCAGGGTGTCAAGCAACTTGTTGGATTGGAGCACGTATTTCTATTATCCCCAAGTCCATGTTTGCCATAATCCCATCTAGCATGCTCCCGGCATGCTATTACCAAGTTTTGCTGCCGCACCTTGCCCTCGTGTGTGCACAATAATTGTGACTTCATCATGCAACCAAAGTATCAAGGGTATTACATATGAAGGTTAGCCGGTCTTGCAAACTTCAACATAGCAATTGATTGTTCACTCAAATGGTGCAATATATGGGGTGCACGTTCGTAATTAAATCTACTTCATTACATGGTGCCTGTGCTTTAGCTAAAAAATGTCGGTTCTGTCAGATAGGATCCCTTTTTTCTTCTCTTTACAACACTCCTCACGAGGGACGTGACTGACTTCTATTTTGATGATTTAAGCAGCTGCCATTGGCTTGTAACGGCAGTGATTTTACAATCTAATTTCTTTGGGTGGGAATGTTTGATTACCGGCTTAATAGGAAAATATTGATTTTTTGTTAAAATTTAACCTTTTTCTTTCTTTCTTTCTTTTTTAATTTCCATTAATTACATATAAATATTTGTAATCATTTCATATCATTAAAAGAGATTGAATACAAGAAAATTTGTATTTATGAGTGAGAGTACTAATCTACAACTTTCAATCATATGGGAAAAGGAGACCGAGTACAAGAAAAATTAGAATAATAAGTGGGATCATTAATTTAGAATTATTTATTCATGCTGTAGTCGTGACCGATTGATGTGGGACAAATATATATATATGTTACTAATATTCTGCGAGTATAATGATAAGTGTATTAAAATTTTTTAATTAAAATTTTAAATTTAAGTTTTAAAAATAGAGGTCTAATCTTCTCACAATTAAGAATTGGAAGGGCATTCTAATAACATTTTGGGTTATCAAATGGGTTTATGTCGTAGATTGTAATTCCTATTGCAAAAAAATAAAGATAAAGAATACACAAAATCTTTTTTTTTTTTTTTTTTTTTTTGTTCATAATGAGATTCGAATCTGAGTTTATTATAAAAGTGAAGGGATTGATGCTATTTGAATCGATGCCCATCGGCAGAATACTCAAAATCCTGATTGTGGCGTAGGGCCACCAAATTGGATGTGTCATGTTTCGAAGTAAGAGTGAACAGGTCATGCCTTTTGCTGCTTTAGGATGTGGGCCTTTTGATAATTTGTCTCCTCCTATCCTATAGGCCCATTTATATAGGGTCTTCTTGGGCTTGTTCTCTAAAGCAGACTCTCAGTCAATGGCAATGAGTTTTCAAAGAAAAATTACATCCTAATTAATTATGTTATATATAACTCGTATTTTAGGTTATTTATAAATTACTTACTATTTGAAATGGTTTGAAAATATATTAAGGTGACGCTAATATAGTTCTAGTGTGACACGATTGATGGTTGAGATAAATCATGTATGCGTAAATTTATTTAATCAAAATTTCGAATTCAAATTTTGAAAATAAAAAAATAGGTATTTGAAGAGTCAACTCTTTAATTGATTCTTACAATTGTTAGAATCAAATTAATAAAATTTTTTAATACCCGTAATCAAGTTAAAAAAAAAATTTGATAGTTATATATATATATTTTTTTGGAACAAAAATTGATAGTTATATGAAATGATCAAACCCCATTAATAATAATAGCTTAAAAATAATCTTAAAAGCAGAAGATTCATTTCAATATGACAGGCTCTGCCGTAAACATGTTTGCCATGGTCATGAAGCTACCATGTTAGATTATGAAGCTCATGATTAGAACCCTTTAAATATCCACAGCATAGGAAACATTGATAGGACATGGGCACGTTGGAGGGGACCTCTCAGCCCTCAATCATAAAAATTGGTGCCATGCCAACCTTGCTAATAGTAGACCATAGTTTTCTGGGGTCCATTTTAGTTTTGCTTAGTGGCATTCACAAGCCATAACCATGTGATTAGGGAGATTTTTTGATTTTAAGTTTGTTTTTATCTCAAAGAAAAGTCATCTCCTTTCTTTACTTCTCCTTAGGACTACTATTGTCCTGTCATGCGATGAACATTAGTGAAATTTTCAATAGATTTGTCAACTATTCACATTGAAATAAATCGTCCTCGCACCATTGCTAACATCTCACTGTAGTCTATCTTCCTTTATTTTTTTTTAATTTTTATATATAAGGATATTCAAATTCAAAATTTATATAAGAAAAAAGAGGATGGTGTCAGTTAAATTATAGTTTATTAGTACAGTCTATCCTCTCATGTCAAATCGCATTTTGGTACAAATTCTACAAAATTTTTTGGCAAAATTAAGAATTTAGATAAAAAGAAAATGTTAATAAGCTTTCTAATTATTTTTAAGGGTAAGAGGCATAGAAATAATAACATATTTAATGTTGAGGATATCGCTTTTTTATTGGGAAATTTTGGAATATATTTAGGACAAAATTGCCCTTTATGCCATTTGATATTTTTCCAACCCTTTGAAGGACCAATAATGGCAGACTTGCGGCCACACACACACACACACACACACACACACACACACACACACACACATTTGTATATATATATTAAGGGCATTTGGTTATGTAATATTATTCTAATCCGGAAAAGTAAATTTAATATTAAATTATCTCAAACCTCAATTACCATTTTTTTTCTTTTTTATTTATATTACTTGTGAAAATAAAAATCTTTATATATAAAGATAAAGAGAATTGTTTTATGAAGCAAATATAATTATTTATATTAAGACAGAGATGAATAAATAACAAGAAACTATGGTATGGCTATTGCTTGCAAAACCACCAGAATCACAACCAATTTTATCAAACCCTAGCAAGAATCTACAAGACTATCAAGACAGAGATGAATAAATCTCAAAGCTTCGTAAGAGTAAAAAATTATGGTTAAGCATTACAATCACAGAAATCAAACCCTTATTCTAAGGGTGTTATGGTAAAAAACATGCTATGGTTTCATCACAACTCTAGATTACAACTTAGTTTTTCATGAAATTGGAAAGGTACAACAAAGAATAAGGAATTGCTAAGATTGCTATGATCTTCACTCTTCTTCTTCTTTGTTGATTCGATGAAGTCTTCTAATCCTTTGCATCTCCAAATTCACACCGGGGGTTTTTGTGGTTAATCTAATGATTATGATCATTTTTGTGAATTACATGTTTCTGTTATTTCCTTTATTTTTTTGGTCCCTAGATTTAATCCACCACCGAATATCCAGAGTTTTGTTCCGACTGAATTCAGCCGAGCTGCTGTCGGGTCCCAATCAAGAGGGAGTTCACCCAACGTCGTTTTTGTCACTACTAAAACTTGAATCCGGGTTCTTGATGTGGGGTACTAATACCCTTCCCACTAAACCAACGAAACTGGTTTTCCTTTATATCCATAGGTTTTCACATTGTAAACATTATGTATTGGTGCAAGCTTTAGACATGCACCAGACGCCTGTGAATTGCAAATCAATCCTTACAGTAAAATGTGGAAAAATTTTAGGACTTGCATGCCAAGCCTTTGCTCTAGGCAATGGAAATCTTACGAGGGAACCTAGGCCTTCACTGTGGTTGGGCCTATACGAAAATCACAATCATAGGACTTCGAAAAACAACTAAAACGTTGTTGGAATTTGAACAATGCATGGTAATAACATTTTATCACTGCCGTGATGTGTTTGTGCACTTAGTTTTCAAACTTAGGGTATGCACTTCGTACTGTAATCCCCCTTCCAAAAATATTTTTTAGCTTGATATCTAATACCCACGTGAAGGCAAAAACTCAATACAAATATAGTAGACTTCAGTATTGCATACGCAGTTAAGGTGGAGGTGTCCCTCTCTTTTTGAATCTAACGGATCGATATTTAAAATTATATTCTGATTAATTCGACTTAACTTATTTTCAAACTCCCTATAGGAGAGAGTTCTCCAACATAATTCTTTTTATTCCCAAAATTTGAATCCAAATTTTGATTAAAAGATTTAACATTTTTTTCATTAAATCAATTGTTCATTGATCTCTCACTCCCCCCTTTATCTGATCTTTCTTTCTTTGTAGCCCCATCTGGCTTAAGTGAAGTTTCAACACTTTTCAATGTGTTTTGCAGGATTTCAAGTATGAATCTCACCACCGGCTACAAGACGACATCTTACTTCAACAAGATAGAGCTTTTTTCAGTACTTTACTATTACCTGAATCATGAAATGTTTCATTAATGTAAATCATAGAATACAACCATGAAGAAGCCATGTAACCTTAGGGGACAATATCAGATCATTAGGAACATTAGATAAACCTTTTTTTTTTCTTTCTTGGTGACGAGAAAGTGGGTCTAATGTTGACTCGAAGATCAATCACACCTCACATTCGCTTTCTAAATCCAACAGCAACCCAGCCACTCAACTTGCCGAAACGAGAAAAAAGCACATGCACTGTTTACGCTTTTGCAAGTTGGTCTATCATCCCCCCCCCGGCGGGTGGGGGGAGTTATTCCTATATTATATAGGATCTTTTCTAGAGAACAGAGTTCTTGTTTCATGTGCATCGTAACCATTTTTCTTGATACTGGGCAACACTGATATATATATATATATATATATATTTGTTCTTTCTTTCTTAGAGGCAACAAGAAATAATACTACTACAGCAATAACAATAACCACCACCACCACCACCACTTGAGCCTTAATGCCAAATCATTAACAAGAAATAATAAGTAAACAAAATTATTATTTAAGCAAAATTTATAAATTCATCTCAATTGTAAGTAAATAGAAACTTTATATTCTAACTTTGGTGAAAAAAGTAATATAATCAAACCAAGGTAGCAAGTGCCATATTTCGTATCAAGAAAAAAATGCGGATACGGTCGAATGGTAAAATACTTGATGTGGATTTTGAGTATTATGAAATAAAAAAAAATAAAAATGAACGCAATACAGGGAGAGAAATTTTAGAGATAATAATATTCTTTTCTCTTGATATTGCACAAATAAAATTACAAGGAGACTTAATATAGACATTTGAAAAGAACACAAGAAGTCACTCTAATTAAGTGGGACAAATTAAGAGTAATACAATGAATAGCCACATTCCTTAAATGAAGTAATTCAAAAGTCAAGAGTTACCTAGAAAACCAAAAAAACCAATAGTTATCCTAACACATATTAAACATGTGTTACTTTTAGATATCTATTCAAATTTTCAAAAATTTATAATACTCATTCTTGAATATGTCTATTGTAAAAGAAATATATTTTATTAAAATTTTACTAGAAAAAACTTAATTTGACAAAAAAGGAAAAAAAAAAGTGCATCTTTCTTTATACATATGATTTTCATATAAAACTCCCCTCATAATAGCGTCACTTAATATCTTTAAAGTATCGCATTTAAATTTTGTGAACCATTTTCTCAAATATTGTAATATAAAATGCCTTTGTAAACAAATATGTGGAATTGTTATTTGATCGAATTTTCTAGATATTAATATACCCACTTTGTGGTAGATTATATGTGAAAAATAACTTCGGAAAGATTTTTTGTTCTATCACCTTTGATGTATCCTGCCTTTAATTGGATTATACATACCGCATTATCTTCATGTAATATTGTTGGAGTTTTCTTGTTATTAGGCAAATCATATGATTCTTGGATATGATGCCTACTATTGGATTAAATGCCTAGTATTGTAAAAGTATTATGAAATCAAAAAATAAAAATGAACATAATGTAAAGAGAGAAATTTTAGAGAGAATAATATTTTTTTTCTCTTCATATTGTACCGATGAAGTTACAAGGGGTCCACATATAGACACTTGAAAGAAACAAAAGAAGTCACACTAATTAACCGTGACAAATTAAGAATCATACAATGAATAGTCATATTCATTAAGCGTAACAATTCAAAAATCAAGAGTCACCTAGAAAACCAAAAGTTAATAGTCATTCTATGGATATGCATTCAAATTCTCTAAAATTTATAATATTTGTCCGTGAATATTAATTGTATAAGAAATATATTTCATTAATATCTTATTAGGAAAAAACCTAGTTAGACAAAAAACCCTTAATTAAGGAAAAAAGAGTACATCATTCTTTATACATATAATTTTTATACAATGCTCCCCTCATAATGGCATCACTTAATATCTTTAAAGCGTTACATTCTAATCTTTTGAACCATTTTTTCAAATATTATAGAGCATAATGCCTTTGTAAACAAATATGCAAAATTATTATTTGATCAAATTTTCTAGATATTAATATCTCCACGTTATAGTAGAACATGCATGAAAAATAATTTTGTAGAAATATGTTTTGTTCTATCACCTTTAATGCATCCACTCTTTAGTTGGACTATACATGCTGCATTATCATCATGTAATATTGTTGGAATTTTTTTTTCTTGTAGACTGATCACATGATTCTTGAATATGATTGGTTATTGATCTAAACCATACATTCATGACTTGTTTCATGAATTGCTAATATTTCAATATGATTAAAAAATGTGTCACTTATAATTTGCTTCATAAATTTTCAAGATATAGTTGTACCACTACATGTAAATATATAAATTGTTTGAGATCAACTTTGTGTAAATTAGATAAATATCTTGCATATGTATATTTAACTCATCGTGCATTTGATTCATTTGAATAAAATAAATCCATTTTAATTGTTTCTTGGAGATATTATAGAATATGTCTAACTTCGTTCCAATGTTTCTGGTTAGAGCGAAACTATATTTTACTAATAAGTATACAATAAAAGTTATATTAGATCAAGTATTGTTAGCAAAATATATCAAGGCACCAATTGCATTAAATATCGTAATTCAGGACCAAAAATTTCTTCACCCTTTTCCCGAGGTCAAAAGGGATCTTTTTATATATCAAGTGATCGAACTACCATTGTAGTAGTTAATGGATAGAATTTATCTATATTAAATCATTGCGAAAGTTTCTCAATATAAATAAACTGATAGATAAAAATTCTGCCTTTCAAATACTTAAACTATAGGTTGAGACAGTTTTTTTTTTTTCAAGTTCTTTAAGACAAACTATATTATAAGCAGCTTAATTATATTTCAATATTTTTTTGAATATAAGATATAAAAACTTATAAGGTTCAAAACACTTTATAAATTTTAGAAATTTATAATCTATTCAAAATAATTTTAGCGTAGTACCATCTAAATAGTTAATACAAAAATTTCTTTCTTTTCTTTCTATTTTTGGTTGGTTTTGTTCGTAATAATTATGTGGTTATAATTTCAACATTACATGCGATAAATTATCGAAGACAATTTCTTTAAAATTGTCTTAACCATGACTATTGCATCTTTTCTCACTCACCATTGTTGTTTTCTTCTAAAGGACTTATTTGAGAAAGTTGATCTTTTGTTCGGTTAAATTTTAGTATAATTTCTTAATGCAAAAATTGTTGATATAATAGTAATTTTAGGCTTTTTATGAAACATTAATTTATATTTCTAAAATTTTATACTTTTAATTAAAATATTTTAAGTAGAATAATATAAAATGAAAATAAATTTACATAAATTAAGATGAAAAGAGGTTTTGTTGAAGGTTCCAAATTTTCATCTTCTTCCTGGTCTTAAAAAAGAGTACCTCAACAATGTTGACCTCTAACATCAAAGAGAGCATGAAATGAATGAGCTCTCCTCATTTTGCCCATTGGATTCCCAACCCATTTTCCCTAGATTGCATCACATGACACAGTGTTTGTCCGTGCCAAGTATATATCATCATGTTCACAAATCAGAGATTAGAGAGAAAACATGGAAACTGAAGTAATAAATCTAGACCATTTCTTAGCAGTAGCCTAACCTTATCCCTATCTATCTACAGAAATTGTGCACTTTAATAAAATAATATTAGTGGGTCCATGGATATAGGAGGACAAAATAAAAACAATAAAAAAGAGCCAATTTTAATGAATAAGAGAAAGAGTGATAGACGGTGAGAAAAACGTTAAATCACCTGATCAAGATTTGGATTAAAATTTTTGACAATGAAATGAATTTTGTTGAGAGAGCTCCCTCCGAAAGGGATCAGATTAATCAAAATATGACTTCAAATACTGGTTAGTGAGAAAGTATTCCATGACATTAGAGAGAGAGAGAGAGAGAGAGAACCCTAATTTGGACCACTTTATTTAGAACCACCCACCACACCAACCTTAATGACATGTTTGAGCAAAATCACAAGGCAAAGCCATGTGAGGCCATCCATTAATCAAAGTATAAAAATTAAAGTGTGTGGTCCTTTTTCTCCATTAGGGCTTTGTCTGTATGTCATTGTTTGTCAACCCCATTAGACATCCAAGGACAGAAGAACCACCCAAAGCTAGAGACAAAAGGATGCCCTCAACTGATTCCCCCAACCTGGCCAATACATAGACTCTTCATATATATGAAAATAATGTGACATTCCATTCTTATTTTTCTTCTTCTTTTTTATGAATATTGAACAATTGTGGATCTATCCTTGTAATTATGGAATAGTCTGTTGTTTGTTGGATTTATACAGAGAAGAGAAGAAGCTAGCAATGGGTGAAATCAAATTATTGGTTATAAGATATTCCATCTAACTTTAGTGTAATCCGTAATTTAGTGATTGTGAAAATTAGAAAATTATCATTAGACATAGATATTGAATTTAAAAAGAATTATTAAAATTAAAAATATCAAAACTACGAAATATAATAAGATTTTTTTGAACAAGAGTTGATCACTTTTTTAATTCTATTTTTGTGCCCATAGTTTTATAAAAATGGCCGGCCAAAATGGTAAGGGCCGTAAATGTCATCCCTTGACCACTTGGACAAGGGGCTCATCTGTTGATCCCCGGAGGGCATTGCCCTCCAGCACACCAAAACACACAATTTTATTTATCAAAACTTAATTGATTTAATGACTAAATACTCTAATTTTTTTTTTTTATAAAAAAAGATTTAAAAAATTTAATCAGAAATTTTAGGTTTTATTAAAAAAAATAGATATCAGAAATTTTGTTTTTAAAAAAGATTTAAATTAAATTTAGTCAGATTTATAACGATAATTTATTAAAAAAAATGTCACGAGAACTAGGAATTTCAATATATATTTTCCTTTTTAATTTTATCAATTTGACACGAAATTAGAGGTGGAGATTAGCGCAACTCATTGACTTGCAAATTGCAAGAAACATGGAAGACTTGCTGTGATTAGTTTGACACCCCCTTGTTTAAATATTATCTTTTAAAGAAAAATAGAGTAAATTAGAAGTAAAGTAATATTATTCAAATTTTTTTAAAAAAATAATAATTAAAATCAAGATTTAATGTGCCACCATTTTATTATAGCAGTGAAGTAAAAATTTTTATCATGTCATTTTCTATAATTGTGAAATTATTACTTGAATATTATTTTGGTTACTAAGAATTCTGTTTCTCCAAAAAACAATTATTTCAAAATTGTTCAAATTTATTTCCATATGGAATATATTAAATTAATTAAAATACCTTTTTTTCTTTATTTTGGTATACGTTCACTGGATCAGATTGACGCGAGAGAGAGAGAGAGAGAGAGAGAGAGAGAGAGAGAGTGTGATTAAAGGGTCAATGTCAATAGCTGGAAGGAAAGCACCAAAACACAAAACCATTAAAAATGCTATGTATGACACGGTACCAGAAACAAAGCTGTGACAGTGAGGGTGAAGAAGAGGTGCATTTATATAGATTTGGAGGAACAGGAGAAAGATAGCCTGGAGAGATAGATAGATAGTCACGAGGGTCTTCCTTGCCTGCAAGAAACATGCATGCCTCGCGAAGCACCTCTCTCTCTCTCTCAAAAAAAAAAAAAAAAAAAAAAAAAAAGAAACAGCCAGCGTCTTTTTCTTTTTGTTCATTCTTCAGTACTACGTCATGTGGCGACTTTACACCATTAATGTTGGTTTGAGAGGTTGAAGCTGCCAGCATGATCTGGTAAAAACAAACCCATCCTTTTCTCTTTAACGTATTCCGGGTTAAGTAATATACTAGTAGATATTGTGTGTGTGGGTTTCATTCTTTGGGGTGGATGGAGTGTGTATATATATATTACATATAATTGGGGGGAGAGAGAGAGAGGGAGGGAGGGAGGGAGGGAGGGAGAGCTGAGATAGGATATGGCTTCATCAGGTCATCTTGCAGCTTCAATCCCTCACACACCAACAACCAATTAACCCAAGACGAAGAAGAGACTTTTCCCATTTCCGTCTGAGGTAATTTCTTATCTTTCTCTATCAACAATGCGTGTTTGTAATTTGTATCCTTTGATTTTTATTTGAATAATTATGAGAAATTTTCTTTCTTCATATGCCACCTATATAATTCAATACTAATAATACCATGAAGCCATGTGCTTGTCCAAGTCAAATTGAACTTCTTGACAAAAATTAAAGACAATAAAATGTCACCGGTACTCTCTCTCTCTCTCTCT
This sequence comes from Dillenia suffruticosa, assembly GCA_033439265.1. Classification (NCBI taxonomy): domain Eukaryota; kingdom Viridiplantae; phylum Streptophyta; class Magnoliopsida; order Dilleniales; family Dilleniaceae; genus Dillenia; species Dillenia suffruticosa. Next base: position 1,002,811 of record JAVTVX010000031.1, read on the forward strand.
CCCCCTACCCTTCCCCCCCCCCCCTTCTCTCTCTAGGCGTGTTGTGGTTGTTTGATGTCTAGAATCCCAATATGAAAACAAGCTTTGCTAGCTAAGACAATAATTGGATTTGCTAGCTTTGCAAGGCGTGTTGTGGTTGTATAACTAAATATTTGGTTTCTCTCTCATCGTTTCCTGCGCTCTCTCTCTGCTGTATAACTGCAGCATTTTACAGCCTTTTGGGAAAGATAGGCTAGTCAAAGGAGGTATGATGGGGGTGTATCTGAGGTGCGTGTCCTTTATTTCTGTCATCATGTACAAAAGGGGTCTGTTATTATTATCGACCAAACACTTTCGAAAATAAACTTCAGAAGAAATAAATAAATAATTAATTAATTAAAATAAAAATTAAAAATACTTAGACCCTCCAATTATTTGTCTTTTACCTAAAATGTCAAGCAATTTGGAGCCACATAAATGCCAAATAATTATCTATAATTATCTATATTTGTTATATATGGGTGTGTTCGAAATCAAATAAATTTTATGAAAATCGCAGAGTTTAATTTTAATTTTAATTTTTTTTATCTTGGAATAAAAAACAAAATGGATCTGAATTATAGCTTCATAAAATATATAAATTTTCAAATTAGTTAAAAAACAGAAATTTGATAACGAAATTCACAAGTATTTATATATCGATATAAATTTATTTTTTAATTTTCATATTATCCTAGTTTAATTAACCCTACATGGTGGGGGTGAACCTATTTTTTCTTTATCGAACTTGTGCGACTCTTCCCCCTCCATGCAATTTTCTATACGAACATCGTTTTCTTCTCCCATGTTCCTCAATCTTTTTCCATAGTCCCTCTCTTCACCTCCATTAATGTTATTTTTTTGTTGGTCAGGTTTTGATTTGAAAACTAGGTGTGCATCTAGGGTATTAATTTTGAGTTATTAAGCAGAAGATTGGGAATCATTTTTTAGGGGGGGTGGAGAAATAGAGAGAAGAGCTTAATAAACCAATTTTCAAGGATAATGCCCTTTTCCTTTTGACCCACTCTTTTGCTTTCCTTTCTGTTTCTGTTTCTGTTTCTATTTTAGTTTGGTCATCTCTCTAAACCTAATTTATCTTGTCCTCTCTCTCTCTTCCATTAGTGATAATTGTTTACACATTATCTCATCAGTAGATATATGCAGTTTTGTCCATGGAAACATACAAGGATTATTTGTTCATGGAGACAACGATGATGGAGATGATCCTACGATGTTTAAAGAAACTATATTAGACATAAATTCTTCACAATAACTAAAAGGCCATGAAATATTAAATAGAATCCATGTACATGTACTAAGTTTATGATATTGTTGACCCACCTGAAGGCATAATACCTATAGGGAGCAAATAAGTTCTCATGAAAAACATGAAACAAAGAGGCCAAATTGGGGGTATTACAAGCATTAAACAAGCATGTAACTTCAAAAATCCAGAATATCACCTTGTGTTCTTGAGCGGTGAGTTCATGACTCCTTTCTGAAAATCAATGCATTCCCAATGTTTCCTTATGTCTAAGGATAATTTTACATGCTTGCCGAACCTTTCCTCTCTTTACATGATAGCGGCAATAGGTACGAAGGGGTAAATGATCTTGAGGCATAGAAATAAAGTTCTCCCAGCTGGGTTTCAAGTTTTGGCTCAAGACATAAAGGTTTCGAGATATTAAACTATGGTTTTTGCTTACATACATCCGTGGTTTTGAGTTAGGCAATGAAGTTTATGTGCAAACAAGTTCTTGAGAAAAGTATTCCTTTTCTAACATGCTCTAAGTTTAGTTAAGATGTAGATGATGATGGTGGGGTATAATCTAATGCGATTTCCATGCTTTAAGTCAATAATTCTAATATATTGCTCAATAGGTTCCAACAGCCAAGTGTTGTGTCATGGAATTCGGATCCCTTTTATTGTTCAGATCATGTTTTCTAGAGAACATTTATGTTGATGACTGGGTATCAATGTATAAGTTTTTTTGCTAAGTTCCTCACATGTTTAAACTTGTGTTTTGAGGTTTGCTTTATCTATGTTCAGAAATATGCTTTAATACTGTGATATCAAATATGCTCTCTTATGTTTAAGGCATATATGAAAATTTAAGTTGTCGCCTTTGTCACCTAGGCATCGCTCTGGTATCTACTCAAATGTTCAAATAAAAGTTTAAAGCTTAATAAGTTTGCTGTTGTTGATGGTTTTGTCAGGCAAGCAAGGAGGACCATCTGAGCCATGCCATAGCAATACATTTATATTCTATCAACTTTTTATGTAGTGGCCGAATAGCTATTTTTGAATGAAAACTTTGTTTGATTTTCTAAAATAAGTAATACTTTTATACATATGGATGGCAATCTGTAAAACGTTATCTTATTTTTTATGATCTCCAAAGTTCTAATAGGGCTCCATTTCTCTTAATATGACCTAAAATGCCCAACAGTAGCATTTTAACATAATCAGCACGGGGAAACATGCTTAAAACCATAAATAAATGCACAAATCCCATATATTTTATATATCTATCATTGGGTTTTCACATCAAACCATGGACTCGGCTGGAGCAAGACTTTATGACGAAAGAATTCGATTGCATGGAAATTATGGCGATAGGTTAATTTAAATTTTAGTGATTGTATCAAAACATTTACTATTAATCGGGTAGTCAAGACATACTATAGAAGGTGTTAATCATGACTTATGAGAGACATTTATCTTGGTAATTCTATTCAACACATGGGAATGAATGTTTCCAAAGAAGTCACACACAATAGAATAACTTTTGAGAAAATTATGTGTCAATTTCCTGAACCATGGGGTGAGCCAACGTTTTAGTATTTGAATTTTAAAATATAACACCTAAACATTCAAATTTTAAAAAGTGCAACGAAATGATCATTTCATTTCATAAGTAACGGTGATACTGTAACTATTAAAAGTTAAGTTAGATTGATGTGACTTATGACGCGACACATGCTCAGCAATTCGTAAATGTGGCTTATGGCTGTTAAACTGAGTCCAACATCAACTACGACGGCCATGGTTGCTGCTGCATGAGAGAAGAGAGAAGAGAGAAGAGAGAAGAGAGAGAACGCTAAGTGTGAATCCAATTAAAAATAAATTTCACCTATATCTAACAATATGAATATAGTGTAAGTATGGTCATATTTATAAGAAACGGTAGATCTATTTCTTTAAAGAAAAATAAAAATAAAATGTGAGAACTTGAAAAATTATCTAAATTTAATAAAAATAAATAAATCAATTATCTTGAGCAAAACAATTAAATAACGGAAATTAAAGAAATAAATATCAATGATAATGAAATCTAGTCAAAGGAATTATTTCTACCTTTATATACTCGATTGATCATCGATATACAAATTATTCAATATTATATAAATAAATTGGTTATAACTATTAATTACCACAAAACGATCAATCTCTCTTTATTTTTTCGATAATTAAGAAACTATCGTTAATTATTTTTCTAATCGAAAAATAATTCAAAAGACTCTCGTTCGATTTAGCATTTCGACAGTATTAGGATCTAGAGAAATCTAATTTTAATTAACAAATTCTAACTTAGATTTACTTAAATTATTTTATCTAATCTCTTAATATAAGTTAAACCGCTTGCGAGATCATAAAACTATACCAATTACCACTCTATTAAAAACACATAAATTTTACTATTTTTAAATAGTTGTAAACTATGTTATGTTTATTAAACATAGATCTCTATTTAACAAATTCAAAACAATCATAGATATTAGGATATAGAGATTAAATAGATATTCACAAATATCAAGCCAATAAAAATTTTTAAATCTCACAATTTTCATTCATCAAGCATTCAATAATTTTTTTACTAGAAAAATAAATTAAAATAAATCATTGAAAGAAAAAACCTCACAAAATGATTTTATTGCTGTGGGAAAATAAAATGAAATTATAAGAAGAAAGATACTTTCTCGACTGCTCACTTTTCTCCCTAAAATGTGCCTCTCAAGTCAAGAAATAAGAAAATTGTGTGTCTCTAAAGCTGTCGACTGTAGCCCTCTCGGGCTGCACGCCACCTAAAACCAATGTATTACTCCTATATATATAGGAATAATAACCCTAAAATTTCTTCTTTATTCAAATTGGTTTCTAAAAAAATATAAAACTCCCTAAAAGATAATATCTTAAAAATAAAAGTTTCTAAAAGGTAAAATAACTTGAAATTTACATTTTCAAAAAATTCTTTTCCTAAATATTAGGAATAAAATAAAAATTTTTAATATTTTCAATTCCATTTCAATTTATTCTTGAATGTACAATTGGGAAAAAAATTTTACTGTAGTAATCTTAAAAATTTCTTGCATTCTCTCCTTTTAATCAACGTACTCAAGTGCTAATAAAAGAGTATTGCTATTCAATTTTTCATTTTTTGTATAATTGCTCCAATTTAACTCATTGTTCTTCACTTTCTTAAATAAACTTTCTCCATCAATTCTAACATATCAAATATCACAAAATATAAATATTGGTATAATATTTATTCAAAAATAAAGTAAAATTAATCACAAATATTACACACATTTAATCTCTATCAAATCCCCCCATACACATTTAAGCATCCCAAATTCAAATAAAACTAAAATTAACCAACTTATTTTTTTTTTCAAACTTTCAAGTCAATAAATACTACAAGAGTTAAATCAAAAATATAATCGAAATAGCAAATACTTTACAGCGTTCTGTACTTAAACAACCACTAAATATTCCAACAGTTCTATATGAAATCCAAATAGTAAGATTCGACAATTCTCTCCAAGGGTTCACTCAAATGCACTGAAAAGGGTGAACTCCCAAATCAATAATATGGAATGACATTACCATATATTTACAAATATATTAAATTTCCACCACTTAAAAATTTGAATTTCATACATCAATTTAAAAGTTTTCTGTTTGGTTGTAACGAAATTTTGGTTAAGAGTATGATAAATGTGATATTTGAGAGTTAAAAATGTACCAAAGAAAATATATAATTAATCCACACAATTTTCATGGTGTTAACCAATCTTTGCCTCAAACAAATAGTAGACAGAATCGACTTCTTGCTTCCCAGATAAATGTCAACTAATTTCTCAATTTTTATAACTGAAGTGTAAATGAATGAAATTTCAATCAAGACACAACACTTCTCTTTCTCATCTTTTTTTTTTTTATTTTTTTTCTCTGTTTTTCTTTTCTTTTTTTTAATCATTCATTTTTTTATTTTCTTCTTCATTTTTTTTTCTTTTTTCGATCTTTTTCTCTCATTTTTTTTTGCTTTTTTTTTTAATATTTATCATTTCCGTGAAAACATCAAAACTTAACCTTATAATCATCAACTTTCTATTGTGACAAATACAAAACAAAAATCATGCAATTAACTATATATACACCTTTGGAACAAGGGTTTGAAATGAAAGCTAAAATTAAAGGTTTGATATTGTATTGAGGGTATTTTAAAGAAGAAAATGGAGTAAAGGCTCAAATTGGTTAACTAGCGGTTTAAGAAATCAAGGTAGGGTAATTTTAAAAAGCCGAAAAGGGGTAAAACCTAAGTGTCTTTGTTATTTCGATGGATGAAATCCTAAAATCTGATTTCGAAATACATAACAAAGCAAGTTATAGAATATATAATCCAAGTGCGATAATCATTCATCAAGAAAAATAATTTCAAGCACAAAAAATGAAATTGCTCATTTTCGGCTCAAAATTTCACTTTTTAAATAAACTTTGTGTCAATTTTTACATGTTCATGATACAAAGGAAAATATGTAGGACATGAGCAGCCATTTCAAGCATATAAAACTATTGATACAAGTTATTTTCAAACATCTCCAACCCACCAAATAACATACATAAACTAAAAAAGTTTAGAATTTTTTTCATCATTTTTTTATTTTTTTTTATTTTTTTTATTTTTTATTTAAAGAATCAAAACCTAACTAATACAGCAAAGAATACAAATATAATGTCAAGAACTAAAATAGAAAAGAAAACACCTAACATCCCCCACACCTAAATCATATATTATCCCCAATGTAAGCTTAAGTTGAAAGATAAAAAATGCATAAAATCAATCAAGTAAAATAAAAGAAAGAGAATAAAGAAATAAAAGAGGAATGTGAGAACAATACGGTAGAGTGGAGAATGGAGGATCAATTCCAATGAATTCAAAAAAAGAGCTAACATGTGGGCACGCCATAAATATCAAGTATTTCTGTCTATTCCTGAAACTTAAAGGTGAAGAGAGAAACCCTAAAAAAATGAAAGGTAAAATGTAAGAAGTTAAGTTCAATCGTTTCTCTCTCTTTTTTTATTTTTTTTATTTTTATTTATTTATTTATTTTATTTTTGGCCATAAATGAAAGTGGTTTAGAGTGTGGGCACACCCTAAACTAGGAGTGTTGCTGTCCATGCAATGAAATATATGCTTCCTTGGAATAAATGAAATTAGTTTAGGGCGTGGGCACGCCCTAAACAAAGAGCATATATGTCAATATGTTCCTGTGTTAGCAGAAATGATATTGGCTTAAGGTGTGGGCACGCCTTAAGCAAGGAGTGCTTTTGTCCGTTTGTACTCTTTTTGGCAGAAATGAATTTGACTTAAGGCGTGGGCCCACCTTGAGCAAGGAGCACTTTTGGTCAAATTTTTTTTCAAGCCTAAATTAAGCCAACATAAATGAGAATAAATAAACAAAAATAAAAATAAATAAATAAATCATAAAGAAAATATTTTATTGTCTCCCAATAAGCGCCCTTATTTAGTTTCTCTTGCTCGACATGATTTTCTCGTTTCAACTTTACTCAAATATTGGTTCAGTCAATCTAGACTTCAATTTGTTTGGTAAGAATTTCAATCTTGAAATAAAATAAAGGATTTTTGGGGTTACCATTGATTGCTTTCGGTATGAGAGTTTGTCTTGGAAAAATTTGTCCCATTTTGAAAAATTATTTGTCAAATTCTCCTTAAATACAGAATCCAATTCATTTTACACAAAATTAACATGTATAATGAAATCCATCTTCTTCTCATCATTTTGTTTCTGAGAATGTGCCAACCTATCAGGAAAATGAGGAAAAATAGTTAGTTTCAAATTTGAATCATTTGGTACATCACTTACCTTTCTTGTTGTAGCATCGAGAGGTATTGTTTCCCTTTTGTTTTCCTCTTCTTTATGTGCCTCTTTTGATAAAAAATTATGTACTTCTTTTCCATCTTTGAGTAGCATAGCACTTCTATTCTCCCTTAGATTAACCTCAACTTGAGATGATAATTTTTCTTGATTGGTTTCAATTTTGCTTATTACTGTCGTCAATTATAACACTTGATACCGAGAATTTGAATACTTATTCTTGTTTCCTACATAAAACTTTTAAAAAGATTCTCAAAGGCTTGTTCTCAGCTCTGTAGAGGTTGTTGCGGTTGGAATGGTGATCTTCCATAAAATTGTAACAGAAATTCTTGTGATCTAGCTCCATAGCTTAGATTTGACCGATCTTCCCAATCTTGATTGTAGGTGTTTGAATAAAAATCATATGTTTTATTAGCTTGCCCTGAAAATTCACCGATAACATTCAATTGTGCGTTAAACTTCTCTATAAGGATAGGACATGTCACACCCCGAACCAGGATCGTGAACAGTTGCCCGTTGTCCCTGGATGCCGGCTGTATTTTTACAGAAAATCGGACAGAACCTCCCCATAAATCGGAGGTTTCCCATGTACAATTTCACCTGTATATGACATTCATCCTGTAAAAATAAACAATTGGTCATCCCGGCCTCTCCAAAATCAACAAATACCACAGCTAACATCCAGAACAACGCAAGGCTATAAAGTTTCTAATAGTCCCAGCAACAGACCTCTACTGTCATACCCAACTGGAGCATGAGCAGCCGCCACACCGAGCGGACTTAAATTTTACGCATATATAAAATAAATTCTCAAATTATTTTTAAATATTTACAAATGCCTCAATGCAATAAAATAAATTAATATGAGAGTTTCAAGAATAAATGTCCATAATTTATATAGTCATCCCAAAAAAAATTTATATAAATATATTGATCAAACTAAAATCTCCAATACATAATAATATCACCAATCATCGTAGCGGAAGAGATGGAAAATATCCATACCCAAACCCAGTGATATCTCCTCGGTCCAACACTAATCCTGTGGGAAAGAAAGTGAGGGGTGAGTATCTATGGGAGGATACTCAGTAAGTGAGGGGATTGATATCATACTATCAATATCTAGAGTGAACTTGGAGTGTCAAAGCATAAGATAAGAAAATATCCACAGTGTGCAAACCGATCATGTTATTTCAAAATCATATATAATACGCACACATCAGAAAGCAAGATATGCATCCAATATTTACATCAATATCGTGAAGAGCCGGCCAATGAAATATTCCCGGCAATGGTCTACCTCGACCAAGGACGGCGCATTAGGGGTTTTTCCAAATGCAAGTATTAAATAATGGCTCTCTGCCCTAATATTGGCCACAGGTTACCCCAACTAGTCTGCAAATAATAATAATGTACATATAACTAGTCGGTCGTGTATGGTGCCCCCGCCTGGTGCTAGACGGAGCCGTACTCAATGACGATCTGGCGGATACCTCCAGTCGAAGCGTATCCGGGCACAAGGGGTGCCTCTACCAGATGTCTTTCGTAGCTACGGATCACAATATCATATTGGCCGGGCACGTAGCCCCATGCATCCCATCACCAAGTCGGCCGGGCATATAGCCCCATGCATAATATCATAACGTCGGCCGGGCATACAGCCCAATGCATAATATCATAAAGTCGGCCGGGCATACAACCCAAATATATAAGTAAATCCATTTAAAACCATGTGCCAATACAGTGAAAGCATTAAAACATATCAATATGTCGAAAATATGGCACAATATTCAATTATCAAAACTCATTGATGCATATCAATAAAGTCAGAATTTAAGACACTCCAAAGGTCACAAAATATTTCATAAAATATTCAAAAATCCTAACAATCATACATTTTGCCGAAACATGTCATTTAAAAAGTATTTTTGAAACATGGTTTTCAATCAATAGCGAATGTCAAAATCCCACTCACAGTTTTAGGGATGGTGGTCACTCCCTATTTTCAAAACAAATTCAATCAGCTTTCTCGAGTCTCCAAAAAGATCAACCTAATCAGATCATCAAAATTGAATATCAATTTCTCAAGTATCTTTAGGGTTTATCCGAAAGACATGAAATATACAATATATTCCACTTTATGGCTCATTTCATTCCAACCCTACAATTCAGATACTTTCATGCATATTTCAAAGTTTAATTCTAAGGGAAACTATTCGAATTCACTCGACAAAATTTTATGATTCTATAATATGCTCCTTTCGTATCAGATCATCTAGTTTCTATAACATTTTATACTTAACCTTCAAAGTTACATATAATCATTTCAGAAAATGTATTCTATTCGCATGCTACTTACACTCTAAACTTATACAGAACCTTTCATCTTAGATTCATTCAATTTATCAATTAGAGCCGAAATCTCCTCACCTAGGGTTTTCCCGAAGCGCCGAATTTCATCTGAAAGTCGCTTCGGTCACTCCAAAGTCTGTAGGGTTTCCTATCAAAATAAGATTTATTTGTTAGATCTAAACACTTAGATCAAAAGCAAAACCCTAAGTCATTTACCTGCATAGAGGTTCGTGGGCTGTCACGGGCTCGTGGGTTCGTAGTCTGTGGGCCAGTGGGCTAGCAGGCCGGCGGGCCTGCGGGCTGGCGGGCTTGCGGACTGGAGGGCCTGCGGGCTGGCGGCCCTGCAGGCTGGTGGGCCTGCGGGCTGGTGCTCACCCGTGCACTGGTGCGCTGTGCTGGTGCGCGCTCATGCGCCGGCTCGCGCGCGCTCGTGTGCTGGGCCACGCCCCCGTGCGCTGGGCCTCGCGCCCGTGCACGCTGGGCCCCACGCTCTCGTGCACGCTGGGCCGCGCGCACTGGTGCGCCGGCTCGCGCGCTCGCGGCCTGGGTCCTGCTCGCGGCCTAGGCTCGCACTGCGGGCTGGGTCCTGCTCGCGGCCTGGGCTCGTGCTGCGGGCTGGGTCCTGCTCGGGGCCTGGCTCGCGCTGCAGGCTCGAACTGTGGCGGAAGGCGGTGCTCGCGGAGGCTCGCGGCGGAGGAAGGCAAGGCGGAGAGAGTACGATCGCGATGAGAGATCGCGAGGAAATGAGCCACGGGAGAAAGAAGAAGAAGAAGAAGAAGAAGAAGAATAAGAAGAAGAAGAAGAAGAAGAAGAAGAAGAAGGAGGAGGAGAAGGAGAAGGAGAAGGAGGAGACGATGGCGGCGGCGGCGGTGGCGGTGGAAGGCGCGGGCCAGCAACCGAAGGAGGAGAGCCGCGGGAAGATGAAAGGTTGGGAGAGAGAGAGAGAGAGAGAGAGAGAGAGAGAGAGAGAGAGAGAGAAAAGAGGGGAATTAGGGCTTTAGCCCTAATTCAATTTGGGGAGGGCCAAAACGCTGCGTTTTGGCTCTTCTTTTTTTTTTTTTAGTTTGGTGTTAAAGGACACATGTCGGTTGGGTGATCCAGACTCGAGCAAATTCCGCATACCTTTACTTGATATACCTGTCCTACAACCAACCTTTCCACCATAGAAGTTAGAAAATCTAATTTGTGTTCAAGGAAAGAAATACTCATCTCATTGATGCATTTTAAAACATCGTGTTGTCCCCCAAACTGTTGTGCATCTGCTGTCATATTAAGAAAATTACTGTAAAAAGAATGTTCATTAAAATCATAGATTAACAACTCCCTTAAAGTTTTTTGAGTGGCCATATCTTCGTGTCTAAAATCCTTCTCTTTTATGTCCTTGAAAATTTCCGACAAGTTCCCTGCAAAGGGTTAGTTTTGAAAACAAGGGGAAAACAAAACTTAAAATAAATAAATCTCTTAACACCATTTCTCGATACGGCATCAAAATTTTGTAGGTGTCAATCCAACCAAAAATAAATTTCTCCTGCTTCAAACAATAAGAGTATAGTGTGACTAGAGTCATATCCATAAGGAATGATGGAGCTATTTCTTTTAAGAAAAATAAAAATAAAATATGGGGATTTGAAAAATTTTTTAAATAACAAAAATAAATAAATCAATTATCTAAAATAAAACAGTTAAATAACGAAAATCAAATAAATAAATATCAATGATAATAAAATCTAGCCAAAGGAACAATTTTCACATTGATTTACATGATTGATCATCGATACAAAAATTACTCGATATTATGTAAATAAATTAATTATAGTCATTAAATATCACAAAACGATCAATCTCTCCTTACTTTTTTAGTAATTAAGATATCATCGTTAATTTTTCTAATCGAAAGATAACCCAATAGACTGTCGTTGAATTTAGTGTTTCGATAGCATTAGGATCTAGAGAGATCCAACTCTAATTAACAAATCTCAATATGGATTTATTTAAATTAGATTATCTAATTTTTTAATATAAATTAAACCACTTGTGAGAATATAAAACTATGCCAATTACCATTTTATTAAAAACATATAAATTTTACTATTTTTAAATGGTTGTAAATTATTCTAAAATTATTAAATATATACCTTTATTTAATAAATTCAAAACAATCATAGATATTAGAGTATAGAGATTAAATAAATATTCACAAATATCAAACTAATAAAATCACTTAGATGTCACCAATTTTCATTCATCAAGTTTCAATAATCTTTTTACCAGAAAAAAAATAAAATGAATTCATGAAAAAAGAAAACTCACAAAATGATTTTATTGTTGCGAGAAAATAAAATGAAATTACAAAGAAGAAAGATGCTTTCCCGACTGCTCACTTTTCTTCCTAAAATATATCTCTCTCAAGTCAAGAAATAAGGAAATTGTGTGTCTCCAAAGTTGCTGGCTGCAGCCCAAAGCCCTCTCGGACTGCACACCACCTAAAACCAATGTATTATTCCTATTTATATAGGAGTAATAATTCTAAAATTCTTTCCTTATTCAAATTAGTTTTTAAGAAATGATAAAATTCCCTAAAAGATAATATTTTAGAAATAAAAGTTTCTAAAAGATAAAATAACTTGAAATTTACATTTTCAAAAATTCTTTTTCCTAAATATGAGGAGCGGAATAAAAATTTTCAATATATTCAATTTAATCTCAATTTACTCTTGAATGTGCAATTGGGAAAGGAAATTTTACTACAGTAAATTTTAAAAATTTCTTGCTTTGCCTCATTTTAATCAATATTCCCAAGTACTAATAAAAGAGTATTATTGTCTAATTTTTCATTATTTACATAATCGTTTCAATTTAACTTATTTTTCTTCACTTTTCTAAATAAACTTTCTCTATCAATTCTAACATATCAAATATCACAAAATATAAATATTAGTGTAATATTTATTCAAAAATAAAATAAAATTAATCACAAATATTACACACATTTAAGATCTATCAGAGAAGAAATGAGTTTTTTTTTTTTTGTCAACCTAGTCGACCTAACTTGACATGGCATGCCATTTCAGTATTTTTCTGTTTAGATGTATGCCAACTTAGCAATTTGTTGATGTGGTGTATGTGATTAACAAATTTGCTAATGTGGTGTTTGCCACATCAAGAAAACGTGTCAGGTTGATGCCAAATCAATGAGTATGTGCTATGTCATAAGCCATGTCAATCGTGTTCAACTTTTAATGCTCAGCATGTCATCATTAGTAATGAAGAGATGATTTCATTGCACTATTTGAAGTTTGAGTCATTTGGTGTTGTATTTTGAAGCTCAAAGAGTAAAAAGTGTGTTAATCCTATAGTTTAGGGAGTGAACAGATCATTTTCTCAATAACTTCAAGGCAAGAAAAGAATTTAATAGATTATTAAACGTGTTTAATAATTATTGAAAGAGAAAATGCAAATAAACCCCCGCAATTTGCAAAATTCGTAAGGTGCCCCATGATTCAATTTTTAGGCATACTACCCATATCTTTAATAGTTTATCCTTTTCATTTACAACGTTACAAAAATTAAAAGAAATAAAATTAAAGGACATGTGAAAAATCCACCACATTCAAATAATAAAAGAATGACCTCACCTTCTTCTTCTTTCATGTGCTTTCAATTTCTCTCTCCTCTCTTTTGAGGAAAATTCACATACATTTCACTACAAAACAACATGAATTCAATAGTTTCATGTTCTTATCTTCTTTTCACTTTCTAGGTTCTTAAATCTCTGATAGCTTTGTATTCCCTCTCATCCTTCATTTCCCTTTTTTTATCATTTGTTGGATGTCAATTGATAGGAAAAAAGAATCCTTCCATAAACAAAAGGTATGTCAATTTCATTGCAAACAAATCAATAAAAGAAATTAGTACCATTTCAAAAAGATGAAGAAATAAAAGAAGAATTAAGTTTAGATTTTTTTAAGAGGTAGAATAAACCGAAAAACCTAAAGTAATCGAGTTAATCCATCTTCAATACCAAAATTCATGAAACCCAAAAAAGATGAAGAGATTTTGGATATTTTGAAAATTGAGTCTTCAAATGGTTTAGTGAGTACATGTTATCAACCAACACAGATAGAGGGGTGGAGGAAAAGGGAGATGCAAAACACGTGAAGAATGGAAGAGAAAATGAAAACATCGGATGAGTAGAGAAATACTTGGTTAAGAAATTTTGGGTTGGTTGAGGAGAATTTTAATAAATTTGGAGTTGGAGGAGTATTGCCTAATTTGGTTAGTTTTGTTGAACAATGTGGAGGGGTAAGGTGGAGGGGTAAAATGGTAGCCCAAATAGGCAGTGGCAATGATAGCGACTATATGGCAAAATACACTTCAAAATCTTTGCTTTCCGGTCTGGGCAGAGTACACTTTTTTTTTAAGTACCTCACAACGGCATTCAAAATCATATTCTGATTAATTCAGTTCGAGTATCTGCAAGAGACGGTTCTTTTAGTAGAGGTTTTCTTTTTATTCTCAAATTTCAAATCCTAAAAATGATCTAATTCTCCATCTCACAAGACTGACTATCATTGATCTCTTTACTACATTTCTGTTTAACTATTGGTTTGTTACCTAATTGTTAATTACCTACATTTTTTATTTCTCTATTTTCTCCGGAACCTCACCCTTTTTTTTTAATTTAACAAATGGATTTTGTGTGCTTTTTAATTTTAATTTTTTTTAAATTTAGTAAGTTAAACAATAAAGGGAAAATTGTTAAACATGAGTAACATGCCAAAAAGTGAATGATATGGGGCTTTTGGCTATAATACCATAAGAGCCAACACGTCAATCTTGCAAATAAGAGGGTTATTTGTAATTTTTCATTAATTAAATTAGTTGGCCCAGGCTTTCAATTTAACTTCCAGGGTTGCTAAATCCTAAAGTCAAGTCCAAAAATGATTAAGCCTCCAGAGCAATGGGATGATCGGTGTTTTTTTATTTTATATTAACTAGATTGGAAGTTTCTAAAATTAAGAACCCTGATTGCATTATGAGTTTCCAATTTTAGTAAATCCAAAAGGGATTAGGAATCCTATTGGAAATGGAATTCTCTTGGCACTACTCACTATCCTATAGGGTTTCAATATCAAGAAATTTTTTAAGGAAACCCTAGTATAGCAAAACATGGGAATCCAAGTTAAGCAATTTTTATTTATGGAAACTTTGAAATGTCAAAAGGAAAAACTAGTAACCCTAAGGGATCTTGGTGCTTGAACAAGTTTGTATCAAAGGACTAGTGTCTCTATAATCTGAGAGCTATCGTTAGCAACAACAAATGCAAAAGATCTACACTACAAGAGTAATGATTATAAACTTCTTCTCAAGTATACGTTGGTGTGAAGAATTATGTGTTGTAACAAATAAGAGCTAGTTTTTTACTTTCATGATTAGACTTATATTATGATTGTACGTTTGATATACAATAAGTTACATTCTTACCATAATACAATATCCTATACTTCTAAGAGTAACAAAAATCCACATTACATAAAAATCTTTCCAAATTCCTAAATGTGAAATATTTCCTTTCTCTACTTGCTATTTTATTTTCTTTTTACCAAAACAATTTTTTATTTTACATATTTGGATTCAATCAAAATATAACACATCTCCACCTCTAAATCGAAAACATCTTTTATCCCAAAACTTAACCACTCAATCAATTTTCAAAACCTCGCATGTTACAAACACTTTACTAAATTATAACCCCTCAAGATCCATGCACAACAACTATAAATTCCACCATAAAAATAACTCTTCATACCCTTAGCGATACCATGGAGCTCTAAATCCAATTTGGTAGGAAAATTTTTCCGAGCATAAATAATATACGCATTTACCGGAAATAAATCAAACATAAACAATAATATTTTATCTAATTCAACCAATTTTGTACATTCTAACAATCACTTGATACCAATCTACTATACAATTAGTCCCTTCAATTATCTTTATAAGCACTCTGACATATCCAATCTCTTCAATAACGCTCTTTGTAACACAAACTTAAAAAAAAAAAAAAAAAAAAAACAATCCACTTACTCTCTGTGTTCCTCTCTCACCCTTTTCTATCATCTCATGAACACAACCCCCACCCAAACTCTCTCTCTCTCGACTCACTCCATCTCTAGCCCTCTCTCTTTGCTCTCTTCAAGATCACCAAAAATCAATTAAAACGCCACAAAACCCATACTCTAGAGATCTCAAACCCTTACCCAATATCTAGAAAGTTATATCTAGTGAGAGATTTGAAATTTTCTAGTGAAAAGAAAACCTAGAGTTTGGTGGTAACTTGAATTAGAGACGAAATTGATGACAAAAATTGAGGTAATACTCTTTCCTTGTCTTAAATTTGAGAAACTCTTTTACAAAATTCAAGCCTTATGTTGAGAATGAAATGGAATCTAGGGTTTGTAGAGGTTCAACTACAAAGGCTCAAATTTGTAATGAAAGTGAGATAATCTTCTTATCCTTATCTTGGGTTTACTTTCTTCTTTTATGAATTTGAAAATTATGTTGAAATTGGATGAAATGAATTTGGGTTTAGTTTCTTTATTCCTTGATTTGAAATTGAGGTTGGAGATTTAGGATTTTGTAGAGAGAGAATCATGTACCATTGTCATAAAACTCCTGATTTTCTTTTCCTACAAACTGGACAAGTTGAGTATGCTATGGTTTTGCACTTATAATTTCTTCTGCACAAATATAAATTGAACGGAGTTTTCTTTTTGTGAAACTATACTCTAAAATTTTCGATAAGAGTTTGATTTTTTGTCATTTTTCAAATAGACTAGTTCTGTAGAAGTGCTCTGCTCCCTTTCTATTTGTGGTCGTAGATTTACCTCAAAATTTAAAGGTTGGCTAAAATTAAGCTAAATTTTAAATATCAAAGTTGTAAATCTATATCTTATCTTTAATTTAATACTTGAATCACTTGAATCCGTTATATATAGTGAATATTACGGTGATTTTTTCAAGACTACTCATGTTGCGTTCTGAATTTCAGGTTGTAACTTCGTTGACTTGGGTATTTTCGTGTGATTGGAATTGAGTCTAACTATAAAACATAAAAGTTATAACCCTGTCTTAACTTTAAGTGGCAATTAGAATCACCTCAATCCAAGTTTTGTAAGTCAAGATATGATAGTTTCTTTTTTTTTAGAACATGGTTGTGTAAGAAATTTTGGGTTATGAGACAATTTGGGGAAATTTTGGTTAATCCTAATATTGACCTACATTTAAGTGATGAAATTATATTTATTGTCTTAGGTTAAGATAGTTGAAGGGTTAAGAGAGATTTACCTTGAATTGAATTGTAGCTTGAGAGTGATTACCCTCTTAAAAGGTGAATGAATGTATGGTTATAATTTTGAATGATAAAATATTTTTCTAGATTTCACAAATATTTTTAAAAATTGGCTTCTGAATTGATTTATGATTGTAGAGTATCCAGAAAGAAAGTTTGAAAAGAAATATGTATCCAGGTATTGAACTTAAAATAATGTGTCATGTTTATTGATTTATGTTGAATATATAGGCAATAAACTTATGATTTGAGAAATATTTTAACAATGTCGACACATTTGATACATGTGATATTTGGGAAATAGTAGTTGAATGTATGATCTAATGGCTATAGTTATTCTCCCATAGTATGGCCCGACGGGACAACATGGTTAGGGGCGTTTGCCTTGGAAGATAGTCACGCTCGAGAGGTATCTCCAAAACCGTAATTATTATTTTTCGGACTATCTTGATAGCATTCCAAGGGAGTTCGAGCCAACTCTAAAGTTGGAGGCATTTGTGAGTTAGAAAAACGTAAAAACCCTTGGCAGCCTGATCCTTGATCGTGGTAGACCATTATCGAGAATTATGATTTTGGTAATCCCATAATTTTAGAAAAAATATGGATATGATTGGATGCATATAACTTGTTCATTATGATTTATTGAATTTTATTTGAAAACTTGATGTTTGGTGATAAACCTTGAATTTTGTGGGCATGATAATATGACTTTGAGATAATTATTTGATAGATCCACAATTATCTCTCATTTACCTTCATAATTTTTATTCACTCCTGAGTATTGTTGTATACTTATCTCTCTTATTTTATTTTTTCACAGAGAAAGCTTAGATGAAGATACTGTCAGTGTTAGTATCTCAAGACAAAATCATCTTGAAAGACTCATTGAGGATACTAGTTTTGTCTAAATATTTTTTTAAAAATTTTAGATGGACCCCTTTGAGATATTTTGTATAAAATCTTTTGGAAACTTATCTAACTTTCATATTTTAATCGTTTAGTTAGAATTGTATAATTTTTCTTGAAAATATTCACTTTTCTTTCTTGAAATTTACTTGAAAATTGTTTTTTGTGAAATTTAATATAGATCTCTTGAGTAGGGATTTATTTTATATTCTATAGATTTGATTTGGATGACCTGGTTAGCCTTATGCATGCATGTTACCGACAGGGACGGACCGAGTTGATCTTTTGATTGTGTGATGAATGAATGTTGGTTAATTTGGATTTGTTAAATTATTTTGAAAAATCAACAGATATCAACGAATACCTTACTACATTTTGGTATACGGGTTAGGGTTACTCGTATTCCAAGATAATGTGGTGATTGTCGCGTACTCGATCCAAGATTCATGACGTAATAATTTTATTGGTATAAGAATTTAGTCTCTCGATTTGAGAATATTTTAAAATGTTTGAAAAGTTTCTCAAATATTTAAAAAATTTTCAATTGTTTTTAAACTATTTTGAAAAATTCGATATTTAAAGTGTTTCAAATGATTTTAAAAACCTTCTACGGGTTCTAGAAAGTTGAGTTTATTTTTATGGGGTTAGGTGTTCAAACCTTTACTTAGTCTTGTATGCAAAGATGTGCCCGGGCAGGTTTAGGCCCGAAAATCGGCCCAGTCGGCCCAGAAAAAGCCTGGCCCGTGAATTAGACCGGAGCTACAGTAACCCGGCCCAACCCGAACCGGGTATTGTAGCGGTCCGGTCCGGTTCGATAGATGTTGGAATCAGGAACCTGCCCGGACATGGAACCGGAACAAGCCCAGGCACGGAACCGGCCCGACCCGGCTGGTTCCAAAGACTCCTTGTCCCTCTTTTTTTTCCCAATTTTACACCTCTTTTTCAGGCCAAACCAGCCCGGCTCGGTGTGAACCGGCCCGCCGGTTCCGGTTCAGCGGGCCGGCCGAATCAACTAAAAAATTTTTTGAAACCGGCCCGGCCCGGACTGGCCTAGGAACCGCAGCCAACCCAGCCAGCGATTCCCATAACTGCCCTTGAATCGGCCTAGGCACGGCCTGGTTACAAGTATACTTGTATGCTAAGCATAGCTCTTTCTTTTTTGTAGAACTATGCCTTTTCGAAAAAAGAATGAAGAATATGAATGAGATTTCTCCTGCTCTACCTCCTCAACTTGAGATCGTATCGTCTTAACATGCGCCTCCTTCAACATTAGCACACCCAACTCCTCCAACCGGGATCCCTACTCCTCCCTTAATCACCCTCCAATAGGTAATAGAGTGGTAGAACGCCTACAGAGCTCAATTGCAAGCTCCACATCAAACTTCAGTTCCCCCACCAGTTCCTCCTTCAACACTAGCCATTGTACCGAGTGCCCTAATGGCACCATCTTCTCCTCCAGTTGTTGCTACAACTAACCACTCTACCATAGAGTTGTCAAAGTTGATCAACGAGGAGAGATAGCTCAGATGTGAGATGTTCTTGGGCACATCTAATACGTCAGTGGCCAAGAATTGGATTGGCCGAATCCAAGAAATTGTCACCGAGATGAGGTTAGATAACGAGGTGAAGTTGTGGGTGACTGTTAAACTTTGGATAAGGGTACAAAGACTTGGTGGAAGAATGTAAAAGGTAAGACTTCTACTCCTCCAATTTAGGGAGAATTTTTTAAGATTTCTGAAGAGAAATACTACACTCGGTTTTATAAGAACCAAAAGAGAGATGAATTCTTCAAGGTAACACAAGGGAATAGGATGGTGATAGAATATGAGACAGAGTAAAGAGAACTAACAACATATGTTCCGGAGTTTGTGAACTCCGATGAATCATTGTGTGTAAAGTTTAAATCGAGGTTAAAATTAAATATATGGGAGAAGATGTTGATAACAAAGGGTCATACGTTTCAAGACATTCTAGAATTGATCTTGAGGGTCGAGAAGATGGTAATTGAGAGGGGAATGGTTAGAGATGGCCATAGCAAGAAGAGAACACCGGGGTTCACATTGGGCCAAACCTCCAAGAAGAATAGGAACATAGGCTCCTACGATGGCATCTCTATTACTGAGTCCGTTGGCTCTTCAAAGGTTAGCAACCATCAAAATTTGGAGTTCCCACTTCGAGTGCCACATTCGGGAGCAAGTCAATGGAGTCAAGGAAAGAGTCTTGTAAGAATTGTAAGAAATTCCACCCTGAACCATGTGCCGAGCCCCCAAAGTGTTACCAATGTGGAAAGATGCAGTATTGCCATAATGCTTGCCCTGAATTAAACCTAGTGGACATGGAGACCATTCGAGTCGAGACTATTCGAGTGGTCAATCAAACGCCCCTACACCATTGGTTAGTACTGCTCTACGAACAAGGACCGGAAGCAACACGGTAGCCGCTCCTTCTCTACATCCCCAATCAAGAACTCAAATGAGAATTTACATGATAACTAATGAGGAGACACAGAACAATCCGGATGTAGTTACAGGTATATCCCCTTAAACTAGGATTTGGTGACTTAGAATATAATATAAGTATCATATGATTTTTATGTTGAGACTTGTTGATGATTTGGTATGTTAGAAGTAAATTTATGGACCAATTTGAACTTAAATTCTATATGAAGGGGCACAGGGATGATTATGTTGTTATATGATGGTAAAATTATAAATAGAAGTGTAAATCCCTATTGTAGGAAAAACATGTAATATGCCCATGATTGTATAGTAGGATAAGATATTATGAGAAGTCATGTATGAAGTATATATTTTAGAGATTAACTAATAATTATTTGATAGTTTATACTATTAGATACAATGAAAATTTTTTGTGATGATGTCCATATACTTATTGATACGGTTCAAACAATTCATTTATGATCATGATGTTCGCTAGGCAATTTGATAGGCCTTTGATTTCGCTTGAGAAATAATTGTTGATTATCACTCCTTTAGGGGAATAATTGTTTAAGGATACGATTTTATAAGAGTTGTGAAGCGAAGGTGGATGAAGTGGTTCTTGAGGCAGGTCTGATTTTGCTAGATATGGTGGACTTTGATATCATTCTGGGTATGGATCGGCTACACCGCCACCGGGCATCCATGGATTGCTTCACCAAGAAAGTGGAGTTCTAGAGATCGGAGTGTCCAATGCTTGTGTTCACCGGCGAATGGAAGGTGTTACCAAGCAGTATAATCTCAGTAATGGAAGCTCATAGGTTGGTACATAAGGGCTGCCAAGCCTACTTAGCCCACATCATTGACACCACGGTGGGAAGTCCCAACATAGATTATGTCCCGATGACAAAGGAGTTTCCGAATGTCCTCTCGGAAGAGTTGTCCAGCTTGCCTTTGGTTCAGAAATTTGACTTTGCCATCAATTTGGTTCCCAACATTGCCCCGATCTCAATCTCTACATATAGAATGGTACCTGCAGAGTTGAAAGAGTTGAAAGTTCAGTTCTAAGAGTTATTTGACAAGAGATTCATCTAACAGAGTATCTCTCCCTGGAGTGATCCGGTTTTGTTTGTAAAGAAAAAGGGTGAGACCTTTTGATTGTGTATAGACTACCAACAATTCAATAAAGTCACAATCAAGAACAAGTACCCCCTCCAAGAATTGATGATATCTTCGATTAACTTCAAGGGGTTAGAGTGTTCTCAAAAATTGATTTAAGGTCGAGATACAATCAATTGAGAATCAAGAAAGATGATATCCACAAGACCGTATTTAGAACACAGTATGACCATTACGAGTTTATGGTAATATCCTTTGGATTAATAAATGCTCCCCAGCCTTTATGAACTTTATGAATAGAGTGTTCCACTTATGTTTGAACAAATTTGTTATTGTGTTTATAAATGGTATCTTGGTATATTTCAAGAACGATGGAAGCACCCCAAGTATGTTACCAAACATACTAATCAATGTTATCAAGTACACAGTTTTTAAAGATATTAATTTTTCAAATAATACAATATTCTATTGGTAGAAGCTGAGGTTTTATAGAGGTGTCTGAACAAAAATTAAACTATCTAAACACAAATATAGAAGCTGTTAGCATAGATGCTATCTTAACACGATGGTGGAGAGTTTCTTCTTCTTTTTGTTATCTTCCTTCAATCAAAAACTATTTTTATGCATTTGAATTGAACTAAAACATTACACAGGTTGGAGTATCATGTTGTTTCATGCTGTATTCTTTCTCGTGTTATTGTTTGTTGGGACTTTATTTCATGTTGAAATAAATGAGAGATGATAGTTTCGTGTCAATTGAAATTGGTTTGAGGTTGGAATTCTAATTATATTTGGTGTACATTGTTTTGTTGTTTGTGAAATCGCCATGTTTTTTGCATTCTTAAACTAGTTTGATGAGTTTCGAGAGGCTTCAATCTTGGGAAATATCTTAGATAAGCCTATCTTGTTGGCATATTAGTGGTTAATTACCTACTTATAGGTTCATTTTTGTTGATTAGATGCATCATTTCTATATCATGGTGCTTGTACTTTCTACGGTTTAGTTTCATTCTGCAAATATGTTTCCTCTGTGTCATTTAGTACATGTATCGCAGTGGAATGAATGTAAATACAAAATTGTTCCCTTAAAAATTTACCCCAATTTTCCACGAGCCGCAACCTTAATGTGTAGGAGGGAATTAAAAGATTTCACATAACCTTTCAGTTTGCACCAACTCTTTGTGGGAATTTCGGAGGTATTTAGATTTTAATTAAAATTAAAAATATACAAAATTATCTATCCTCTTCATCAAGCTTTTCTCATCCAAACAAGAAAAGGGTCACCCAAACAATATAAATCAGAAGAAGACGGGCTAAAACTAATAGGTGTTCAAGTGTTGACCCCTTAAAATCACAGATAAGTTCCACCTAAACCATTTGAATCTCCTACAAATCATCTGAGAGTTCTTCTTTTGGTTACATAAGAACCATGAAAATACATGTGTTCACTAAAGTTCAAATACTGAGACCTCGACAAAGACAGATGAACAAGAGCCCTATACCACTGGAATGTAAACATTTTGCTCTGCTTAGCATTTTGGAAATTTCATTGGATTAGTGTGCATGGAAGTGAGGCGAGAGTAGAATGATCATTTCCAAATTAAATCTAATAACAAAGTAAGTGGCCTCAGCTCCAATTAAGAGAGTGCCTTATGATACAACATTTACCAAAATAACAGCAGAACATCTATAGTTTTTTTCCTACTTAATATTTGTATGACCCACATAAAGTTATGTAACCTGTAATTGTGACCCTGACTGTAATATTCCCCAGAAAAAAAGAAAAAAATAATAATAATGACTTGACTTATGCAGTCAGATGCATAGTTCACCTAAGACTCCAGTCTACCTGTATGGGAGAACACAAGGCTCCACCATGCTGTGGAGAATTTTGGTCTTCATATCCATATGTAGGTTCTTATGGACAAAAATTGTGCAAGAGCTATTCCTTCTAAGAAAATATTTCATTTCTCGATGTTAAATGGAGTCAGATGACCTTTGTCGCTCTGGCTCTGATGACCTTTGTCGCTTTGGCTCAGGCTCGCCTAACCGTAATGACATTGAGATGTCTTCATTTGATCCATTCCTTAATGCCAACAGATTCTGATTCTTCGACTCAAGGATTTCTTGGTGGTTGCTTTGATGCATTGGAGACCTCCCCGTGCAATTGGAAATGAACTGATGTTCTACACTGGGAGAAGCTTCAACCCCACTTTCTATCTGAAACTCCGCTTTAACTGAAGGAGGGTTAATATCTCGGTGATTTTCACTTTCCACAGGAATCTGCTGAATGTTTAGGCCAAGAGGCTCAAAGCTCTCTTCTGGTCTGCATTTTGGAAGCATCTGATCAGGAGGAGATGACTCTCCAACAGTTGAGTCAATTCCAGCTGCTGAAGCATTTCTTTGTTCTAGCACTGCAACTATAAGAAATAAATACACAAATGCATCAATAGCATACTCATACGAATTAAGTTCCCAAGAACTACATGGTAAACAACAAAAAACTGGAAGAATGCTGGGTGGTCAGAAACCAGTTATTAGGTTAAGTCAGTATTGGGCTGTTATAAGAAGCACAAATTTTTCAGGCAAAACATTTTCACCATAAATCATAAGTGAGCAATCAACCTATCATAGCCTCCCATCAACGTAGTAAAAAGAAAGGCTAATCTGAATAACAAATATATTCTACAACGCAGTTGGAAATCAAAAGGCTATTGTTTTTCACTATGGCAGAACCACTGAATTTTCCTTGCACTAATAAGGGCTAAGTCCACATTTAGCCCCTGAACTTTTATTTGTTCCAGTTCCAACACTTTAATTTGGTTCAGGTATCCCCCTGAACTTCTCTAAATTATCCAGACATGGTCCTTAATCAAATTAGGCTTGATAATACCATTTATTGGAAGACAGCGAGTGGGTTGAAACAAATGAAGGTTCAGAAGCCAAAATGGAATTTCAGCAACAGTTTACGGTCTAAATCAAGACTTAACCCTTTATTAATAACAACACTATCACACTCTTTTCATCAGGACGACTATCCTAACATTTTCCTGATGATAAGCTAACATCCCATTGATATAAAACTAAATGCACCAAATAGGCTAGAGTTATTAGACAAGAAAGTAAAAGAGTTCAAAAGAGCAGACCTTGAAGCCCCTCGCTTGTTGTGATTAGATCAAGCTCAAGGAAATCAAGGAGGCGTCCAAGATCTACTCCGCTGGTCCAATTCTCTGGAGGTTGGCCAACTTTGAGTTTCAATCTTCCTCTATTAGCTGTTCCACCCCATATTATTCCCACTGGTTGTGACTTCTCCCCATTCTGACCTGTAAGCAGAATAAGGCTCCCACTATCCCCTTCGAGGTCAAAGGTCTGATGGTTCTCACCAACTACAAGAAAATCAGTGAAGAAACAAATTCCTTTCTCATCATTGTACTCTAACGCATAGGCCATTATAGTTCCAGTAGTCAAGCCTGAACTTCTTCCAACTTTCACCACTTGCCTCCCTATAAGACTATTGATCGAAGACTGCAAATCAATTTTATTAACTTCACCGATTTCACCAACTCCTTTTACTAGTGTCGTGACATTAGCAATGTTAAAATCTTCAGCAAAAGGAATAAAAGCTCCATCCGCTCGCACAAATGTTTCTGCAGGGCCAAAACATAATAGGCATGTATGGGGGTCAGGACGCAATGAGAAACCAAAATACACAATCATAAATACTCAAATATTTGGACATAAGAAGGAAAGGAAACTAAGAAATTTGGGAACATTATCCTGAGCAAACAAAATAAAGCAAATTCATGTAATCTCAAGTGTTCTCCAAACAAAGAAATTTCCTCCTGTGGAAATATTTGACTACATCATCAATGCAACAACAGTAAAAATAGAATAAGAAAAGCCGCCATACAAACTCATAAACAGAAATTCAAATACTGAAAAATTGTTAGCCCAGTGCACAAATTGTATGAGTCCAGAGTCTATGATATAACTAGACAGACCACAACTGAGTCGGTTTCCCTGGACCAGATCTTTTGCTGGCTTTTCAAAACAAGATTCTCATAGAACATTCTGAATTTTCTTGCTCTCGACAAACAAGTGTAGGTAACAAGTAAAAGGAAGAAATACTTTAGTTTCATTTCTGTTCCAAAAGCTGATCACTGGAGGTTTGGTCCATTAATACTGCATTCAAAGGCTAAGATACTTGCTGGAATTAATGCAACTCACCCCTGATAAGATACATTGGGTTAAAAGATATTGAGACCCCAAACCATAGCTTCTGCACTTCCCCAAATCATACCACTTTTTCATTTTCTATCTCACAAGCTCCATCCCCAAAAAAAACATATGCTGAGCATAGTGCTGGTGCCTGCAGGTTCCACGTAAAGGTCTATCTCCTAATTTCTCTTCTACCCTATTTGTTTGTGGGTGCAGTACCCAAGACAGAGGATTCTCCGAATAATGACAACTTAGAAAGTAGTTTCCACTCAGATGGGCTTATCTTGTGAAATATATACACCACTTTATTTCCCGTTTTAACTCACTAGCATTGCAAAATTTTCTGTTAGAGGTAGGTTATGACTCCACAGATACCGGCTTCTTTGACCCGCGCGGGAGGTCTGGTCACTGCTCCAGTTCAGGAAGTAAAACAAGCAAAAGACCGCCAGAGGATACTCTTATGGGAGAGGCTCCGACGCTCAATCAGAAAGAGTGGTTTTCGAGAGGAATGAAACAGACTAAGCAAAAGAGGGCTGAGAATGAGAGCCCTATGTCGCTTTTTGTGTTGAGTGTCAAGTTATCAGAATGTGTACCTGGGAGATGGCTTGCAAGATGCATTTATAGATTGGTCCCTCATGAGTTGTGTGCATTAGGGGCGTTACAACCCTAGTTTCCTTGTGGGAATGTCGTGAGATCTCAGGACTCCATAGTCAAATATTCTCAAAAGCTTTAGGATCTTTATCATTTAGAAAACTTAACGAACCGAGAAGATTCTCTCCTTATCGATTTGATTTCAAAGGTCTCCTTCCTTATCTAGGAAGCATGCCTCATAACCGAATAGGGGATAAACATCAACGTGAACCTCAAATAAATATTGGCCCTGGGTGAGTCATCCAGGGATGTAAGAACGATCAGCCTCCTGTCTAGGCTATCGGTCATGAAAGAAGAAGGAATGTACCAAATTGAGTTTACCGAATGATAAAGGCCCATGAGGGCCACGAACCGATTAGTTTGTGGCTAAGAGAGATTGACCAAGGAGTCAGGCCGTGTCCATCCTTCAAGGAGATAGATCCCTCATTGTTGACATGTCTAGATGTGGAATGCTCACCGGATCATGGGCTGGTAAGACTTTGGGCGTAACCGTAACGGGTCTTTGGGCTATGTCCCATCATTTGCCCCCGACTCATGGTGTCGTTTCGTAAGAAGGGCGCCATGAGTAATGGTTATTGAAAAGGTACAAGCACAGAGCTTTTAATGCAGCACATGCTGCTTCGGGTCCTGTGAATTGTCTTCAGTATGCTTTATAAAGCGTGACGTCTGTATGGACTGAGCACTGTGCATCCTCTTTTCAACAATTTTGTCTTCTTCAAAAGCACTCTGTGAACCACCCCTTCACAAGAAAAGCTTAACCCTGTAGAATGGCCAGAGGCTCTCCATCGTAAACTGATCAAGACATCAGTGACATCCAGAGCACGATGACGGTGGATGAAATTCGCGAAGTTCAAATTGATATGTTGTTGGGGAACAATTATGCCCTCGTGTCGGCTACGGACAAAGATAGGACTAATAGGGCACCGGAGGGCCCTGTTCCAATGTACAAACAGTTGGTAAAATATGGCCTGAAAATTCTGTACACCGGTCTGATCAGAGAGGTATTACTTCGTTGGAACATATTTCCAACAAGGCTCATTCCAAGCGCTTGGCGTTTGGTTGTCGCTGTGATTTCTCTGTTGGGTTTTTGTCGTGTCAGATTCGATTTTGAGATTCTGGCAGCCATCTTCTCGTTTATGAGGTGTGGGAGTAAGGCTGGTACAGGTTGCAAACCCAGCCTGAATCCAAGCGGAGATTCTACTACAAACAGTCGATCGATAAGAGTTGGATATATAAATACTTCTTCGTAGAATTCTTGAATAGAGATCTCTTGCCGACGTTGCCTAGAGTTGACAAGGAACCATCGATTGGGTCGAAGCCTTTGGTTCCTTTTTGCCACTCTAACTTCGTGCGTTCGGTTGGCAGCTACTGCACATCTACTCGGAGGAACATCTAGGTGGAATCTCTTGTGGAGGATCAAACGTTGTCTCTGACCGGTCTGTTAATCAAGGAGAAAAGAAAGATTGATAGACCCGAGCTCGTTGATGTTTTGTCTTCCCCAGGGGACGCTGTTCTGAAAGAGATCATAACCGATAGGCAGGTGAGACCGAACGTGAAGAGACCTTCAAGGGAGCATCTGGAGCTCAATCATCAAAAGCCACACCTCCTTTGTCAAAGAGGAGAAAAGTCCAACTGCCAGAGTCTTCGTCAAAGAAAGAAGAAATCAGAGAGGTCGGAGAGCGCGTATCTCCCACTTCATCGAGACATTCCAAACCGATGGCCATTGGATTAAAGGGGGCCGACAGCTTGGCATCTGGAGATCATGCTTCCCCATCGACTGCAGCGGTTGGAGAGCCCCATGAAGATTTCCAAGTGAGGGATGCACCCAAGGCAAAGGAGCTTGAGAGCACCCACATGACAACCACCAAGATGAGGCCATCGGGGGAACCAGACGCTCCAGCTGTCATTATGGAGGAGATGTCTGGGCCATCATTTGCCGTTCCCTTGTGGCCCCTGTGCAAAGGGAAACGTAACGTAGTTGATGGGACTGCTCTTACTCCCTCCATTCCCATCTGGTCTTTAAACGGTACAACAGGCTCAAGAGAAAGGGGCACGGTTGCAATCTGTGTTGGGAACAAGCGGTATAGCAATGTCGACATCACTGAGGCTGGTTGGATAGCCAATCGGTTCAATTTCCGTCTCTCAAAACTAGAACTGAATAGGATGTCCCTTGAGCAGGTTGACGAGGCTCTTCAGTCTCTTGGCTTGGCGGTATCATTCTTCATCCAAACTTGACTTGTTTTACTTCTTTCTTCCTTTTGCTCCCGATTGATTCGGTTTCTTTCTCTAGACAATGGTTCTAACAGAGTTGCAGAAGCAACGTAGAAAACAAACGGTGGGGCACTTAGAGAAGCGTGCCGATCAGTTGGACAGTCCAGTTTTGGCACTGCAGGCTGCCTTGAGCAGAGGGAGAAAGACGTAGAAGCGGAGAGGGCGTCCATTGCCTTACTTGCCGAGATGGATGAAGAAATTAGGTGTCTACAGCTTGACTTGCACTCGTCACGGAAACGTTGCGAGGAGCTAGAGGCCGAGGCAAAGGTTCGAGGCAGGCTTGCAAGCTGCCGAGGTACTGGTTCGATGCACGAGGAATCGGTTCTAGCTGCTAAGTGGATAGTGAACTGCTAAACGGATAGTGAACGAGTTTGGGGAATCTTTTGCCCAGAACACCGAGACCTATCTGCGTTCTCAATGCAGACTGACTGAAAGATTGAAGTGTGCTGAGGAGATGGTGCGTAGGGCAGGCTTGAGTGGGGCCTTGACATCTGGTGAAGGAGCTGCCAGTCAAGGGGCATCAGGCCGGGGCTTAACCTCCGTTTGTCCTACTGATGTTCCCGTAGGGTTGGCAGTGGCTTGAGCTATTGTAAAGTCTCCTCTTCGAGAGGTTTTTGCACTCCTCCTTGTTCTCCCTGAATCCATGTCGGACTCTTAATGGAAATTTTCATGTATGGTTGTGTTTTTCCCTCCGGTGAGAATATGCATTGCCACCGAGAGATGATCCTGGTGATGAAATTTGATATCGAAGATTAGTTTTGTCTGTATGGTTTTGTGTTGAAATTTGGAGTGCGGAAACTTTGGTGGTTGAGCTAGGGTTTTTTGTGTTTGAGCAATGGATTGAAGGCTTTGTGTTTTGTGTTTGAAGGTTGAAGAACAACAAATAAAATAAGAGTTCGAATTTGTGAGAATGAACTCAATTATATTGCTTTGATGAAATATCAAATATAAGATATTTGTACAGACAATACCCTAGAAAATATAAAGAGACAATTTGTGAGAGAGACTATACTCTAACTATGCTAAGGAAGACAATGCTCCAAAATTACATGAAGACAATTTTAGAGACTTTATGCTCTATTCTAAGACTAGTAGGAGACAAGCTCCAAGATATTTTGATCCATCCCTTAGTGCCCTATTTATAGTTGAAGAAAGGAGCCAAAAATGAGAAAAGGTCCTTCAAAAGCAAATGAGAGGTTGGGGGGGACAGGGGGACAGATTCCTGCCGCCAAAGGACTGTATAACAGTCATATTTTTTACTGTTATACAGTCCAACGGCTAGTTTATTTGAAATAGCCGTTTGAGCCCCTTTTAAGGGCTTTTCTTCATCCCTTATTCAGCTCAAGTATGCCCAACAAATTGGGGTTTAGGACTGTCTTGGGCCGGGCTAAATGCTGGCTCAAAGATGGACTTGAATTGCACTTGCTTTGGGAGCCTTTCTGGAGAGCATACTAGACCAGTCTTCAAGGCTCTTCTCGGATTGGTTACTTAATCACTTGGGACCCTTTTTCTTCTTCTTTCTTTTGGGCATTTGATGTGCATTTGCTATCCAAGGTTTTGGCGTATTAGGGCTATGTAATCGGGGGACATCCACTCGCATATTTCTCTGAATGCTCCATTGTCATCGTCATCTTCAACACTCCCCCTCAAGTCCGACAAATGAAAATCCATGGAGTCAAGACTTGGAGAGATAGAGATGGAAGGTTGAGCTTCTTGAGTTTGTTGGCCTTCTTTTTCTTGTTCTTCTTTTTCCTTTTTTTGGCCTTGTCTTTTTGCTCCCCCTCAATGATTTGAGCATTACAAACTATGTGCACATGACCTATTTGTTGTGCTCCCCCTTGCTCCTCAATCAGAGCTTTAATAGGCAGACTCAGTGGTGCTTGCTCACCGGATTCTGCAAAATAAAATTCTTTTTCGATAAATTCATATCTTTTGACATGTATGCCATATTAGTCTTAGGATTATAACAAATATATCCATTTTTTCTTAAACCATATCCTAAGAATATGCACCATACTTCATTAATGTAGCAAACACATCCAAATGTCCTAAGATGCTTGAAGTTTGGTTTCTACTTCTAATTGTCTTTAATGGAGACTTGTTAAGTGATTCTTGAGAAGTACGGTTGTACAAGTGTGTGGCAGTACTAATTGTATCACACCAATATTCATGAGTCATGTTTTTATTTTCAAGTAGTGAGTATGCAAGCATATGCTCATTTAAAATGAGATTTTCATGACTCATGATTTCTAATGTTATGCCATTTTAATTTAAAAAGCTTTGAAATCTAGGACATACAATTTGTCTATCATTCGTCCGTAGTGTTTGAATTGATGCATTATACACCTTAGTGACTAGATGATAGTACTTTCTAAATGCATCATGTACTTGTGCTATGTCTTTAATCATATATACTCAAGTATACTTAGAGAGGTGATCAATAAATGTTATGATATACTTGTATTCTTCTCTAGACATGCAAGAGATTTCTCTGATATGGCAATGCACATATTTAAATGCATTTAAGTTTGGTTCGGAGCTTATACCTTTGTAGGGCAGTTCACTCCTCTTTTGATCCGGCCTTACTCCATTTGGCTTGAGGTTTGGATGAATATCCTAATACCTTTCTTTGGTGTGGACTATTCTTTTACAATGTGGGCACACGATCTTAGTGCGTTGCTCCTCCATTGTTGCTTTGAATCTGAAAGCTTCCATTGGAGTCCAGTTTTCCTCCTCAAGTCTCATAGAGGTTTCGGCTCTTTGGATCATTCCTCTAACCTCCTCATAAGATGGTAGAGCTTCCCTTCTTAAGATTTCTCGGCGCATCTCTTTACATGGTTCTCCAAGGAAATGAACAAGGCAAATGTCTTGTCTTCATTTCTCTTTTGTTGTAGAATAGTGAGATCCATTGTTAGTGGCCTCAATGTCTCCAATTATGTCCATAGTCTTTCGAGGTTACCAAAGGCTTGGGGTAGAGTTTTGTCACTTCTTTGAAATTTGGAGATTTGTTGTTGAAGTTCAAAAACTCTCCCCAAGTTGTGTTTGTTGCCGTAGAGACTTTCCAAAGTATCCCACACGGCCTTGGCATTTGGACAGCCCCTCACCATGCTTTGATGTGCTTCATTCATTGATGTGAGGAGCATGAGAGTGATGCCATTATCTTGCCTTTTCCATTGCTCAAAATTTGGGTGTGTAAACTCAAAAGGCTCTTCTTGGATATGCTCCAAAGAATCCGAAATGTTTAAGAGCCTTTGGATTGCTGCAGCCCATTGAGGGTAATTTTCGAAAGTGAGGGAAGGAAATGTTACCCGCTCTGATACCATGTTGAAATTTGAAGTGCGGAAGCGTAGGTGGTTGAGCTAGGATTTTGTGTGTTTGTAAGTGTCGATGAACAACAAAAAGAATGAGAGCTTGAATGTATGAAGATAAACTCAATATATTTCTCTGATGATGTATCAAATACAAATTACAAGAATTGAGACAATACCCAAGAATATAAAAAGACAATTTGTGAGAGAGACTATGCTCCAACTATGCTAAGAGAGAATGCTCCAAGATTACATAAAGATAATTTTAGAGACTTTATGCTCTATTCTAAAACTAGTAAGAGACAAGCTCCAAGATATTTTGATCCATCCCTTAATGCCCTATTTATAGTGGAAGAGAGGAGCCTAAAATGAGAGAAAAGGTCCTTCAAAAGCAAAAGAGACGTTGGGGGGAACAGGGGGACAGATTCCTGCCCCAAAGGACTATATAACAGTCATATTTTTTACTATTATACAATCCAATGGCTAGTTCATTTGAAGTAGCCGTTTGAGCCCCTTTTAAGGGCTTTTCTTCATCCCTTATTCAGCTCAAGTATGCCCAACAAATTGGGGTTTAGGACTGTCTTGGGGCGGGCTAAATGCTGGCTTAAAGATGGACTTGAATTGCACTTGCTTTGGGAGCCTTTCTAGAGAGCATACTAGACCAGTCTTCAAGGCTGTTCTAATCACTTTGGACCCTTTTTCTTCTTTCTTTTGGACTTTTAATGTGCATTTGCTATCCAAGATTTTGGCGTATTAGGGCTATGTACTCGGAGGACATCCACTCGCACATTTCTCTGAATGCTCCATTGCCATCGTCATCTTCAACATTTTGTTCGTTTGACCAATAGGACTCGTTTGAGAGACCCAGTTAAGTAATATACCATACACATTCATATGAAATCATCCGACAGAAGGAACAGTGTGCGTCTGCCTGGGGTGCATTATACTCATTAGGAGGCCACCCGATAAGATGGGTTGTGCCTACCCGCCTGAAAGTTATCCTTATTAATGGCATGCTACGTTCTTTAGGAATCAACCAATAGGATGGACCGTACCCACCCGTCTGGGAGTCATATCCTTTATTGACGGCACGCTATGTTCATTAGAAATGAACCAATAGGATGGGCCGTACCTACCCATCTGAGAGTCATATCCCTTATTGATGACACACTACGTTCGTTAAGAATCAATCAATAAGATGACACACATACAAATCGTAAATACGAGAAATAAAAAATACCAAGGGAATGATATGGAAACCTAAGACAAGACAATCAAAGCATACCCTGAGGCTGCTAGGGAATTGCAATTACTTGGAGAGAGGTACCAGAGGTTTTGAATGACAAGATAATGTTCCGATACCGAGAGGGGTCTTGAATTTGACCTTCATGTGCTTAATGCTAGGCAGGGCTTCCATGGCGTTTAAGCTGGGCATACCCAAAATCGCATTGTAGAGCGAGGGAAGTTTGACCACGTTGAAGACGGTGGCGGCTATTGCATGGTTCAACGGTAGACCAAAGGTGATCGGCAGTGAGATGCTGCCTTCAGCGTATATCCATTCACCAAAAAGCCCTTTGACCAATCCTACATGGGTTTGAAGGTACATCTAACTGAGACCCATTCGCTGGAAAGCATCCCAATAGAGGAGGTTACATCCTGCTCCTTGATCAATGAAAATTCTTCTCACCTCGTACTGGCTAATCTTGGCAGTAACGACGAGGGGGTCATGACAGTTAGGATCAACTCCTACCAAATCCTCATAAGTGAAACCAATAATGGGTCTTTTTCTTTGGGATCGCTTATCAACGTGAGTTGTAAGTATTTCTTGAGAGAGAGGAGGGGGTGTTTAAGCCATGTAGAAGATAGGTGCTATCATGCATTCAGCTTCGTCTCTCCACGAGTCACTTTGAAAATCTAGATTCTGGATCGGGAAGATGTTGGTAGGAATGTACAGCTCATGAAGAGAGCGTTCGTCATAAATTTGGAGGATCACCCCTTCTAGTAAGTTGCGTGCCGATCCGTCAATCGATTGTTCGTTCGGCTCATTTTCCTGCGGTGGGACTCGCAAATCAAGAGAAGGTATATTTCTCCCTTCCACACTAAGGAACCTCTGTAGTTTTGCACATCGAACTAAGAATTCTAGTTCATCTTTGAGCTTTCTACACTCGTCCGTCGTGTGGCTGTAATCTCAGTGGAAATGGCAATACTTGGTTTTGTCTTTCTTAGCATCATCTTCCGTGGAGCAGGGAGGCCACCTAATATAGGGTTTGTTTCTGATCTGTAGCAAGGTTGACTGGGGGTCTCATTCAGAAGTGTATAAGTATTAAATCTTCGCTGAGGTTGGGGTCCCAGCTGGTTTTTCTTTGGTGAGGGCTGTCGAGGTGACCGGCTGCGTTCCCTTCAGGGAAATCGGTTTTGACGTCTGTCAAATGCTTCAACATCTGTGGCCCCTATATACTTCTCGATGCAGGCATAGAATTCCTGAATAGTAGAAAAAGGATTTCTAGTGATGGAAGTTTTCATACCTGAGGGGCGTAGTCCCGTAAGCATGGCGGCCAACGCAATGGAATGGTCCAAAACTAGAACCTTCATTTCGATTTTGGTCTTGTCCAGAAAGTCTCTCAAAGGCTCAACGTCCCTCTGCCACAATGACAATAAAGTAGACTTCTTTTGACTCCCCGACTGATCACAAAGTGAACTTGAACCATGTCAATACGTTGCCTTTGAGGGTAGTAGGGAAGTGCTTGCACATGGCTTCATCCGTCATGTCTCTCAAAACCATTATTGTCACAAAGTGGGTGGGCTGCATGGTCACGGATTCAGTCGTACCATCGTACCTCTCCATGGAAGGCAAAAGTATATCACAGAGCACTGATTCTAAAGAAACCTTCGGATCAAAAGGTGACACATTGGAGGGATAAAGAGGGGCTTCGTTCCTCTTTGCGTTGGCTTGTTTGAGCTCATCGATGACAAGTTGTTCAACCTGTCCTCTTTGATCATCAAGATCATGACAGGAGGTTACTAAGGGTTCATGGTTCAAGCGAGGCGCAAGCTGACAAGATTGTGCATTTCCTTATCCTCCTTAAGAAGATTGTCCCTTTGGTCTAAGGGCACGATTGAGTCCTTCTAGTTACTTACTCATGCTCTGTATTTTGGACTCAAGTCTTTCCAACTGGGGAAGGTTGGCTCTCTCAAGGGACTTTGGCACTGGAGGCAAGACTGGGTGTCCTTGAGGCACAGGCTATAAGGTCTCCTCTGGGCAAGGGTGTTGAGACCGAGTAGCTGGGATGAAAACAGGATGAGTGGACGCCGCCGGTAAAGCGGTGTCCGTTGGAGTAGCTATTTGTTCGTCTGTAGCAGATGCAGCCTTCGAGGCGAGCTTGGTCTTTCTTTTCAGAGGCATGATTGTTTGACAATTTGAGGCGTTCGCAAAAGCTGCTCTAGTATGTTCCCATAGATGGCGCCAATTTGCTAGAGGTGGGTTATGACTCCACAGATACCAGCTTCCTTGACCCGAGCAGGAGGTGTGGTCACTGCTCCAGTTGAGGAAGTAAAACCTACAAAAGACCACCGGAGGGTGCTCCGACGGGAGAAATTCCGACGCTCAAGTCAGAAAAAAAAAGGTTTTTGAAAGGAATGAAACAGACTGAGTAAGAGAGGGATGAGAATGAGAGCCCTGTGCCACTTTTTGTGTTGATTGTCGAGTTATCAGAAAGCGTACCTAGGAGGTGGCATGCAAGATGCATTTATAGATTGGTCCCTCATGAGTCGTGTGCATTCGGGGCATTACAACCCTATTTTCCTTGTGGGAATGCCCTGAGATCTCAGGATTACATAGTCAAATATTCTCAAAAAATTTAAGATCTTTATCATTTAAAAAACTTAAAAAACTGAGGAGATTCTCTCCTTATCGATTTGATTTCAAAGGTCTCCTTATCTAGGAAGCATGCCTCGTAACCAAATAGGGGACAAACCTCAACGCGAACCTCAAATAAATATTTGCCCTTGGGTGAGTCATCGAGGGATGTAAGGACAATCAGCCTCCTGTCTAGGCTATCGGTCACGAAAGGAGAAGGAATGAACCAAATTGAGTTTACCAAATGATAAAGGTCGATGAGGGCCACGAACAGATCAGTTCGTGGCTAAGAGAGATTGACCAGGGAATCAGGCCATGTCCATCCTTCGGGGAGATAGATCCCTCATTGTTGACATGTCTAGATGTGGAATGCTCACCAGATCATGGGCTTGTAAGACTTTGGGCATTACAATATCTGGCCTTTGGGCTATGTCCCATCATTTTCTCTTCAATCTAGCACCGATTATAGTTTGATTAAACCAAGTTATGACATTAAAGGATGATGAATAATTATCAGAGTTCTTGTAAGTTGACACCAAACAGAAAAACGACTTTGAACAATTACCATAATTTTTATCCTTTTAACTAAAAGAAAGACAGAAAGACCGGCTGACAATAAAGAAGTGGGTGCACAAAAGGACACAAAGTGCCTCTACTGCGAAATAAATGCTTCAATTTCCTTTACATTCTCATTTGGTAGTAGTTTCAATTAAGTAGAAAGGTACAGAATAAAATCCATTGACCCTGTTAAGCGCTAAACTTGCAAATAATCCTCCATCCAAAATCAGCCCAAGGACAATATTTGGTAATTAATTATCATCCCAAGATAATCAAAATAAACAAGCTACCATGGTACCATACTGATCATATAATTATTTTTCCAGTATTACCACTTCCCTTGGTTTTGAACAGTTTCTTGGGTTAGCAGAATCTTGAAAGTTGAGATATCAGCAAAAAGAAGTGCGTATAATGTTTTCTTCAGTCTGGCTGCTTTAAAAGAGATGAAAACATCTTTTTGAAAACTGAACAAATGGCGAGAGGGAGGGAGAGAGAGAGAGAGAGAGAGATGATAAGTGGATGAATTTGATCATCAAGTGATGTGGATATAAAGCTTTTGGCAAAATCTTAGGTTCTCTTTTCCCATCTCTTGCTTGTTGCCTTTCCTTTCCGAGTTATCCTTCAAATGTTCTTTCCTAGCTTTTTGTTATGCTTTTCTACAAATGTTACCTTTTAGAGGACTCTATTTCCAAAGTGATTTATTAAAAATACTCTCCATTTATCAACAGATGGAAAGAATTTAAAGAAACTTGCTTAAATGTATACAATAGATATTCTCTAGTTCATCAACTCCCTCAGTCATTTCATTCATCTCAAAGTTAGTTGAAGCTATCTTTCCATGATACCTAGCGCATATATGCTGCTAAAAGCTATAGCATCCTGGTACTCCAGGAAAAATTTGGCAACATATATTGCAAAGTGATCATACATCAAGTACAAAAACTGCTACACATTCCATCTATAAGCAATCCACTACTATTTTTCTCAAAGCATCAGAAACAGGATCTACAATTATATTTGGCAAGAAGAGTTTTTGTTTTTTCAGTTTGGGCTTCCAAATTCTAGTTCTCTCACTTGAAACATATTCATATCACCAACTACATACCTTTTTTTAAAATGAAACGCCAAGTACATATTTTAAATGAATATGATTTAAAAATCAACCAGGATAGGAGAGAATACATGTGATACAGATAATCTGGAACTACATTACCTGGGTTTGTTCCAGCAAAGATGCCATACCATAGATCATCAGTTATGAAAGATGTTGCCCTCTCCACGGCACCCAGATATACACCAGGTCCAAGACTGGGAGGCAGAGGATGGAACATCTTTTGACTTGGATAATCTAAGTCAACTGCTACATGCCGATTTGTCAAGAAACCAACCTGTCGATTCCCTGTCCGGCTTTTAACTATAGCACCCAAAGTTCCATAAGTCTCCTGGCTAGCAACCTAGATAAGGAAACAAAAAGCTTAACAACCTTAAAAGAAACCATGCAGAAGCCATTTCAAATTATAAATCATGACCTGCCATTATCTAATGATGAAATTTCTAACCAAGTTACTCTTCCTCATTGGGTAATTTCTTCAATTTAATTCAACAAGGTTGAAAAGTATTCATAGCATAACTCAGCCTTCAAATTAAATGTAATCTAGCATGATTAAACTAAGTTTCAGACTTCAGAAAATAAACTAGGTGATATACTTGCAAGAGAGAGCTTATCAAAGCCCCTTCTAGTTTGCTTACGCTGAAGATACAAACTCATCAAGTAGTGATGAAACTTTGGGTGACTCATTGTCCTAAAAATCCCAAAAAATTGCTACTGAATAGATTTGGGCCTGCATGAACTTCTTACCCCTCCATCACCCCAAAAACAAAAAAAAAAAGGAGAGTAAGAGGAAAATGGTTTTGCTCTGATGCAAAAGGAAACATCTGTGCTACATTATGACCTAGAAGCCAAGGACTCGATGCATAAAGAGAGCTTCTCTATTTGCTAGGATAAGGCTGCAAACAACAATCCTCCCTATACGTCACAATGGGAGCATTAGGCTACCTAGAAAGGAGTTGTATCTTGATAATTAGACGTGCAGCAAAGTTGGTGGATCACATCACATCTATTAACAGTGAATATTAGCTATGACCTTGTAAGATATTAATTCCTATTTCCAACATGTTTTACATAGCAGTATGCTCTGTTAGGAATGAGCTTTTGGCCTCAAAAAGCAGAAGGATTCATATGATCAACTCATGGGAACTAGGAACTTGAGTCTTAGACCAACTCAAGGCAATTAATTGAAGTTACTCAGTGTATTCCCATTTAGAGATACAACAACAATAACAATCTGGATCTTAATCCCAACAATTTGGGATCGGCCATTTGAGAGACAATTATGAGGATTTATAATTAAAAAATAAAAATAAAATAATAAATAAATGAAAAAAAATTAATAACAATAATAATAAAATGAATAGATAAAAAATAAAAGTTTAATTTGTGCGGATTCTTTTACGTCACTCATTCCTATCCAACTTCATCCTCTCGTTTAAATCCTTAACTATCATATTTTTACTGATAACTTGCATCCAAATTTTTAGCGGTCTATCTCTACGTTTTACTAAATCTCCTACATTCAAATTTTCTACTTTTCTAACCGGTGCGTCTTCGGGTCTTCTTTACACATGCTCAAACTATCTCAATCGACACTCTTATATTTTATCCACAATTGAACTAATTCTCAATTTTCTACGAATCTCTTCATTTTTAATTCTATCTCTTCTTGTTTTACCACGCATCTAGCTAAACATTCTCATTTCTGCTACAGCCATTTTTGTTCTTGTTGCTATTTAATAGCCAACACTCAGTACCATATAATAATGCAGGTTTTACTGTGATTTTATAAAACTTTCCCTTCAAATATAGTGATATCGTATGTTCACAAAGAATTCCGAATGCTTTTCTCCATTTCATCAAATCCGCTTAAATTCTATAATTCACATATCCATCTATATTACTATCATTTTGAATTATGGGACCAAAATATCTAAATCGTTCACTTTTTTGTACATCTTGTCTATCTAACATAATCGTTTCTTCATCGTTCTGATCATTGTTGCTAAACCATATCTCATATACTCAGTTTTCAATCTACTCAATCCAAACCCTCTGGATTCCGATGTGTACCTCCATAACTCTAATTTAACAACAATATATTCTCAAGTTTCATCAACCAACACCATATCATCTGCAAAAAACATACACCGTGGTATTTCATCTAGAATATTTTTTGTGATTTCGTCTATCACTATTACAAAAAGGATGGAATTTAATACCGAACCTTGATGGAGTCCAATGTTAATGAGGAAACTATTGCTCATACCCCCGCAAGTTCTTACATTAGTTGTAACTTCATCATACATATCTTTAATGAAATTTATGTATCTCAAGAAGAGCCCTTTCTTCATCAGCACCCACCAAATTGTCTCTAGGACCTTATCATAAGCTTTTTCTAGATCAATGAATACCATATGTAGGTCTCTGTTATGTGCTCTATGTATGTCTCCTTTATTCTTTTATAGTGATACAATTATACTCTCCCTTCATATTTGGGACATTCTCTTAATTTGTCAAATTTTATTGAAAATATTCGTTAGCATTAATATACCAAATTCACCCACACATTTCCATACTTTTATGAGAATACCATCTGGTCCTATGACTTTATTACTTTTCATTCTTTTTAAAGCCTCCTTAACTCATTAGGACGAATTTTACGTTTAAAGTCTCTAATAATCTCTTCTATATTCTCTATACCTGTTGTACTCTTAACATTAAATAGATGATCAAAATAATCCCTCCAATATTTTCTTATATCCTCATTCTTTACAAATATACTATCTGTTTCGCTCTTAATACATCTAACACCATTTAGATCTCTTCCCTTTTTCTCCCTTAATTTGGCAATTCTGTAAATCTCCCTTTCTTCGTCTTTAGTCTCTAATCTCTTGTATATTTCATTATACACCTTACTCTTTGCTTCTTGGATAATCTTTTTCACCTCTTTTTTTGCACTTTTGTATTTTTCATATGTATCGCTATTACTATTACTTTTACGATTCCTATAACACTTTCGTTTGATTCGAATAGCAGTTTGTATTTCTTCATTCCACCACCATGATTCCTTGCCTATGGGGGCTTGACCCTTAGATACACCAATAATCATTCTACCTATATTCTTAATATTAATAGACATCTTTTTCCATATTGTTTCCGAATCATCATTAGTGAACTAATTTGCTAATTGAATTTATTTATCTCTATAGGTGTTCACCATTTCTCCTTTAAAATTCCACCACCTTTTCCTCGACTCCACAAATGGACAACACTTCTTTTGCCTTTTAGGCACACATATATCTAATACTAGAAGTGTATACTGATTTGCTACACTCTCCCCTAGTATAACTTTGCAATCCTTATAGGTCATTTTATCAAATCTCCTAGTGAGAAAAAAATCTATTTGGCTAGCATTAGATCCACTTCTATATGTAACTAAGTGCGCTTCTCTTTTCTTAAAGATGGCGTTTACGAGTACCAAATCAAATGTTGTGGCTAATTCTAAAATGGTATCTCCCGCCTCATTCCAATAACCAAATCCAAAGTTTCCATGAACGGTTTCGAATCCTTCATTTCTCTCTCCTACATGTCCATTTAAATCTCCTCCAATAAATAATTTCTCTCTACTAGGTATGGTTTGTATAAATTTATCTAAATCCTCCCAAAATTGTCTTTTATTAATTACATCTGTACCTATTTGGAGTGCATACACACTGACTATATTAACTATATTTTCTCCATCTACTAACTTAACAAGTATAATTCTATCTTTCTTTCTTCTTATCTCTATTACATCCTTTAGTAGATCCTTATGTACAATTATTCCAACCTCGTTCTTAGTTCTATCCCTCCTTGTATACCAAAGCTTATGTCCAGAAGGTTCTAATACCTTAGCCTTCTCCCCCACCCACTTAGTTTCTTGAAGACGTGATATGAATCCTTCGTCTATTCATAGTTTCTCCTATCTCTCCTAACTTACCGGTCAAAGATCCTATATTTTAAGTAGCTAAACAACTTCTATCTTCATATACTAACTTATTTAACCGCACCCTAGGATCCCTTGTTAATTTATCGCTACACCCGGGATCCGATGTAACGCGTCGCTGAAGGGGAAACGCCCCAATAATCAGATATTCTAAACTATGTATCCATATGAGTGTGCATGCGTCAACTGATGTAGCACACCACATGTACAATAGTCAGTGTCACACAGTAAGATATCCACTCTACGTTTTCAATCAAAGTAAAAGAGTTATACTCCAAAATCAGTGGATTTTTGGGTCAGCACTTGTCTCCTTTATGTTTAGCTAGTGAAATACAGATCAATTTCAATTTGGACTCAAATTCTTAATACATGTTAATTGCAGAAGACACAGCCCATTACAAAGTGAACCTAAAACAAAATATTCAAAATGCAAATCTAGCAAAACAAGTATGGGTTTAAATAGTGATCATATATCACCCAAAACCAAGCAACTTACAATTTAGGAACTCGAGAATTCACAATTCAGAAGGTGAAGATAATAAATAAAGTCACATATGACTAGCATGATTAAAAAAAAAGTCACATATAACTACGATAGGGTGAATAAGTAGGATAGGCTTAACAATGAATAAGTATATTTATTATTTGTTACGAGCAACTTGTGTCTGAAATACAAGAAAAATTTTCGAGTAAGGATATTGAAAGTTGCATAAGTATAACAAAAAAAATGAAGATATGAAATTAACTACACTAGAAAAGATTAATTTTAACAAGTTTGGATTGAAGAGGAATGAAATAATTTGAACATTTGTTAGAGAGAGCAAAATTAATTAGAAGCACCGAGGATGGCAATTTTGATCCATCCGGACTAAACCCACCCCGCCCACCCGTAATATGCCAGATTTGAACAGCCTGTTTAAGAGTTAGTGGCAGGTTTTGGAGGGAAAAACTAACCCCAACATGGGTTCAAGGTGGACACAGGATTTACATAAACCCTGAACCAACTCCCCTGCCACATCCCTGATCACTATTAGGGGTGGGTGGGGCGTGCCTTGAATTGTAATAATAATAATAACAACAACAACTATGCTAAGTTAAAAAGCGTGATATTGCGTCATGTTTAAAAGATATGAGTGGCACCGACTAACACATCAAAAACTATCAGATCCCCAGTGAGGTCCCTGACATGCCTTGAATTGTCAGGTTGGTATATATGGAAACGGAGTGTGATCCAGAACATACAATGGACCATTAGAAAGGTCCAATATCATACACAATGAGAAGTTTCTCAGAGATCAAAAGGAGGTATTTGGACAAGATTGAGGCCCACATCTATACCTTTGATTTGCCAATACATGAAGCTATAGAAATTAAGGAAAGACAATGAAAAGAAGTTTGTAAAGTATTATAACTTTTAACAGATTAGGGGATTCACCGGATTCTTCTCCATGATTTCTCTCTCTTATGTTTCTGGTTCTCTTAACAATTTCGAACAAGCTCTTGTCCACATTTTGGCATCATTAGGTAGAGTCGTCCCCAGCTCAATGTACTTGTCACACCTACACCTAAGCACTAAAGTGTGCAATTCCAACAACCTGCTTGGCTCTATGTTATGCC
Source organism: Dillenia suffruticosa (assembly GCA_033439265.1). Lineage (NCBI taxonomy): Eukaryota > Viridiplantae > Streptophyta > Magnoliopsida > Dilleniales > Dilleniaceae > Dillenia > Dillenia suffruticosa. Next base: position 1,045,755 of record JAVTVX010000031.1, read on the forward strand.
TTTTTCAACAATAAATGAAATAGCTTTTACACTGCTTAAAACCTTAGCACTTGGTCCACGAGTGGACCCTTAAAACACCATATACCAAGCCATATATGATTAATTATATTGTTTCCTGGTACTGTACCACCATTACTTGAGAATTTCAATGATGAGATTGCAACTGAATTTAGATAGGAAAGCAGATGGAAGGAGAATAAGGTCGTCACTGCATGCAGATAGATCATAGGACATCTATGCCTTGAGCCTCTGGGCTCTACTTCAGGTATCTATAGGGATTAAAACTTTAACGAGTTGAAGGAGGATTTGAATGCAGAATACTAATTTCTGCTACACTCCTTGTTTTTTCTTGCTTCTAAGGACATCTATCCTTCGAGATTTAACTATCTTTTCTAATATATCCGATACAATCACCTTTCTATCAAGAAAACATCCATGCCTTGTGCTCTGATTCTGATTAGAGGGCTATTAAAGATTGGTTAAGACTTAAGAGGGAAAGTCATTGACCAAGCTCATTTCAGTGCAGCTTGCACTATTTTTTCCGGAATCAATGCAACTCACTTTACTAGGTGAGATTGAGATGTCAGAATGTAGTATATAATTGTGCTTTGATTATAATAGGAAAGTTTCTTATCTATCTGTTGCCAGCCATGGTCATGGAGGAGGGGGATTTCCATAATTTCCTTTCATAACCTGGGCAAGACACACTCAAAGAAAATGAACAAGCCGAATGAATCAAAATGATCCATTATGCTTGTTTATATCCTATAAAACACGGACTAGAATAGAGGAAACAAAGATGATACAACACTAACACAATGGCAACAAATTTTGAATAAGGTTGGACATGATACAATTAGGACACGGCAATAAAAGAATATTACTTCCACATAACATTATTTCATACTGTTCATAGATTTTGCTCACTAATATTTCAAATTAGAACATGGATCAACCATTAGCAAACAGTTGCTACTACAAGTTTCTTCTAGCAAAGAGGCTCTAATGAAAATTTGAAAATGTAATTACAATCATTGTTGATTTTAATGGGTGATGAATCAAGTTGCAGAAGTAGCTCCTCTGTTCAAAGTGCCAAACCTACAACCATAGAATTAGCTTAGACTCACCGGCATGAGCTCTCCAACAGTGATTGGAAGTGGGCTACTTTAGAGAGGTGAGCGCATGAGAGAGAGAGTTACTCAAGGAGAGGTTCATTGGTGAGAACCTACTCTTTTTTCCTGATGTGAGATGCCATCTTAAACCCACTCTTTGTCCTTTCACCTAGGACACGTGAATGGGATCTTTTTGAAGAGTATGCTCGTGGCAGTCCTGCATGGTTGATATGCTGGGAATCCTTAGATAGTGACCTACATATTTTTTATGATGGAAGAAGCCTTCTTATAACCCATCTTCTTCTTCCTTTCACCAAGGACACGTGAATGGAATTATCTTGGAAAGATTTCTTACAACAGTCCCACATGGTCATAACACGTTCGACCTTAAACGAGAGCCTCCTAGTTGGCCTACAGCTGGGTATCCGCCAATAACTGTGGGGCCTTATGAAATGGGCTTCCCTCAGTTTCCAATTTGAGAAGTCGCTGGCCCTGCTCAGCCAAGATTTGGCCTCATACCCCCCTAGCTGATGGTTGTCCAAACCACATGGCGAGCAAGCTTTTTAATTTGGTGGGAAAATTGAAATTTGAATCTCGTCAACTAAAAAGTCATCCTTTCAAATGACACATTGCTTTATTACTCAAGACTAGTGGGGAGCACGGTGCCACTAATTTTATTTTTAAAATTTATTAATATTTTTATTTTTTTATCACTTTTTAATGGATTTATAACAATTTATTTATTAAAAATGAGTCAAATTAAATAATTTCATGAATTAAAAAGCAAAGGAAAGCCATGTGATAAAGGGAAAATATCAAAAGGCCCTTCTTCTATGCGTGTATAAAAAATTATTCATCATATCCTCATTATCGTCGTCACATCTCTCTCTCTCTCTCTCTCTAAAATCTATGTACCTTAAAACCCCCCCCCACAAACTCATTACCTTCATCTTATTTTACTTTTTGTTATTGTTTTGAAACGTTTTACTTTCATAATCATTCTCACATGCATTGCAAAGATCAAACCACCCCAAATCAATTCATTATACAGACTATTGCCATTGGTCATACCCCCACCGGAACGCCAAAATACTTACGTCAATGCACGTGTGTAAGAACCACATAATGTTACCATACTAAATTTCCATTCACTTTGACAATCAACTATATCTCGATATAAATTATGGAAATCAAGATTTTCTTTGCATTTAGAGCATTTTCAAATAATTTTACTAAAATTAGTATGACTTATGTATTAATTAATTAGTTAAAAATCAAATATAAAATAGAAATTCTTGTTTGGTTATCAAATCCATGCTCAATATAAAAGAGTATATAAAAAAATTGATTTCTAAAGATTTTATCAAATAGAACTTTTTTCTACAAATGATTTTTTCAAGTGATTTTTAGTCTAAATAAGGGTACCTACTTAACATTAGAGGAGAAAAGGCATTAGAAGGCGCTCTTTTCGATTAGTATCTTTTTATTAATAACAATTTACCCACACGAAAAATATTATCATGTGCTTCTTAATTTAAAAAAAAAAAGAACTTAATTAAGTATCTTTAGATTAAAAAATATTTTTATTCATGTGTTATGTATTTAAGAAATGTTAATAAAATTATTACAACAACAACAAATTAAATTATAATCCCAAATTTTAGAGTCAGTCGTCAGAAAAACCAATATAGGAGAGAGAGGGGGAAAAAAAGGAAAGAAAGAAAGAAAACATAAAATTAAAGTTTGAAAATAAAAACAGAGAACATAAAATTAAAAAAGAAAAAGAAAAATGAAAAGAAAAAAATAAAAATAAACTATCCATAGAAATTTAAAAATAATAATAACAACAATAATAATAATGATTAAATAACTCAATTAATTTGGAATCTTGTACGCCACTCATTCATATGTAAAATCATCAACTCAACTAAGCTTTTGACACTTACATATTTTCGAATAATTTGCATCCAGATTTTTAACGGCCTATTACTTCTTACATTTAAGATTTTGCTCCTAATTGCTGCATCTTCGGGTCTACATTGCACATGTCCAAACCATTTTGGACAATACTCTCTCCTTTTATCCACAATTAAATTCACTTCTAACTTATTTCGTATTTCTTCATTTTTAATTCTATCTTTTCTAATTTTATCACGCATCCATTTGAGCATCTTATTTTCAGTTACAGTCATTTTATACTCTTTTTGTTGTTTAACCGCCTAACATTCTGTGTCATGCAATAACGCAAGTCTTATTGCGATTCTATAAAACTTTCCCTTCAATTGCAATGGTATCATACGATTGCAAAGAACTCAAAATGCACTTCTCCATTTCATCCGATCCGATTAGATCCTATGATTCATATCTCCATCTAGTTGTCATCGCTTTGAATGATACCCAAAATATCTAAAACATTCACTCGTTGGTACATTTTATCCTTTTAAATTAATCATTTTTTAATCATTCGAATGACTATCACCAAACGTACATCTCATATACTTAGTTTTTGACCGACTCAATATAAATTTTCTAGTGTGTCCCTCCATAATTCCAATTTGACACAAATACCCTCTCTATTTTTATCGATAAGTACTATATCATCTACAGATAGCATATACCATGGTAGTTTATCATGCATTTTTTTGTTATTTCATCTATCACCATTGCAAAAAGGAGAAAACTTAATGCCAAACCTCAGTCAAATCCAATGTTAATCGGAAAGTTATCACTTAAGCTCTTATGGGTTCTTACATCGGTAACATCTCCCTCATACATATCTTTGATGAGAACGATATATCTCAAGGAGATTTACTTCTATCAATGCCCACCATAGTATGTTTCTAAAACCCTAACATATGTTTTTTCTAAATCAATGAATACCATATACAAATCTCTTTTCTGTCTAAAAGTTTCCATCAAATGTATAAGCAAGAAAATGGCATCAATGGTGGATCGTCCTCACATGAACAAAAATCCATCAACATTCATATCCCTACTTCATTCAAACGCTTCCACACCTCAATTAGGATGTTATCGGGTCCTATAACTTTATTATTCTTCATTTTCTTTAAGGTCTCTCTTATACCCTCAATATTAAAAGGGTTATTAAAATAATTCTTCCAATGATTTTTTATATTCTTACTCCTTACAAGAACACTATTGGTCTCTCTTAATATACGTAACACCATTTAAAACTTCTCTTCCTATCCCTTAGTTTGGCAATACCGTAAATCTTCTTTTCTCCATTTTTAATTTCTTATTTATTAAATAATTCGTTATATACTTTACTTTTTAATTCGCAAATAATCTTTTTCACCTCTTTTTTTTTTTTGATCTTGAATTTCTGAAATACATCACTATCACTTTTACTCTTAAGAATCCCATAACACTCATTTAGTTTATATAACAGTTTGGATTTTCTCATTCCTCCACCATGACTCATTGCCTATCAGTGCCCGACCCCCTAAATGTGCAAGAACCCTTTTACATAAGTTCTTAATATTATTAAACATTTCTACCCACATAATTCCCAAATCATCATTAGCATACCAGCTAACTACTTGAATTAATTTGTCTCTAAACGTTGCCACCTTTTTCTCTATCAAATTCCACCATTTAATTCTTGACTCCCTAAATTACAATCTTTCTTTTGCTTTTTAAACACATGTATATCTAAAACTAAAAAGCTATATTGAATTGCTACACTCTCCCCTGGTATAGACTTGGGATCTCTATAGGTCATTCTATCGCCCCTCCTCGTGAGTAAAAAATCTATTTGACTACCATTTGACCCACTTTTGTATGTAACTATGTGCGACTTTCTTTTCTTAAATAAAGTGTTAACAACAATCAAATCGAATGCCGTGACAAACTCTCCTCACCTCATTTCTACTACCAAAGTCAAAGTTTCCATATACGGCTTTTCTCACGTGCCCATTTAGATCTACTCCAATGAATAATTTCTCCCCACTAGTTATACTTGTATATATTCATTTAGATCTTCCAAAAACCGTTGTTTATTAGTTGCATCCACACATATTTGAAATGCATAAACACTAACTATATTAATTACGTTTTCTACATTAACTAACTTAACAAGTAAAATTTTATCTCCCTTCCTTGTGATCTCCACTATATCCTCTTGTAAATCCTTATGAACAATTATTCTCACCTTAGTTTTAGTTCTATTCTTACATGTGTACCAAAACTTATGACCATAAGGCTCTACTGCTCCCCCACCCACTTAGTTTCTTGAAGACATATGATATTAATTCTCCATCTAGTCATTATTTCTCCTCTCTATCCTACTTTAATGGTTAAGGATCCTATATTCCAAGTGGCCAGTCAAATTCTATTTTCATAGACCAACTTTGTCCATATAAATGAACCCTTGCCTATTCAACACTACATCGAAGCAGCAATATGGCACGTCACTTCTGGGCAACACCCTAGAGACTCTTTCTAACTTGTCACTATACCTGGAATCCAATGCAATGCAACACTGAGAAGGGAGCGCCTCGAAGAATTTTCTATATCTGTCACTTATTTTCGTTTTGACAAAAATTTTATACCGACTATCAATTTACCGCAACCCTCCTCCTTTACTTGGGCTTGGTACCTGGGACCGGCCATGACGAAATTTTAATAAAATCATTATACTATTAAAAATTATTTATTAAAGGACTTATAATTCATAATAAATGTTCGAGAGTACCCGTACAAAAATCTTTCCTAAATTCGGCAATAGGAATAAAAGATTTGTTTGGGTTCGAGACAAGGAAAAGAATTGGTGATATAGTGGTTTAGAAGACCAATTCTTATGCAAGAGAGAGAAAACTGATGTACTTCTTTATTTAAAAAATGATTATATATAATATTTTATTTTTAAAAAATTTGTTATTTATATGAATCATTTTTTGAGTAGCCCATAGTTTCAAAAGGCGAAGCAAAAAAATTTATAATGAAAGCAACAATACAACTATGATATGTATTTATAATTATATGTGTCTAAATAGCCTGTTCTTTTTTAACTCTTTTTAAATTTTCACAGGATCCATTGATATATAGTGAGTATTCCCAAGAGTGGCAACCTTGTGTGGTTTTGTATTACCAATAATCAAAAACTAAATTGCTTGTGCACAATAAACTTTGCATGAAAAAGAAAAAGTTAGAAAAAAAGGTTTATTGGACCGTACATGAAAACCATAGTTTACCCGCAATTTGCTTATTTCACAAAGTTGATCTAGAAGTCTTTTAATATTAAATACTAATAATATAATAATAATTTTAATTTTTATAAATAATTTTTTTGGCTTGTAAATTCCATATATATATAAATATGCAGCCTTGACAACCAAATCGTGATTTTTGATGATGTTGTTAATCTGAAAGGATGAAGTAAATGATAATTTGTTAACTTTTTCATCTCTATTATCCAACATATATTTGCTACAGCCATGGATTATTTGATATCTCTTGGTGTTTATCGAAAAAGATAATTGATATACATTTTGAATGGACAAATATGTTATTCTTTATGTTTAGTGACAAATATGTGCAACATTTTTTCATTATATTGGTCCACTTCTGATTTAGTTTTTCTTGGGTCAGGTCCTGCTAATATGCTACCCATTTCTCTGGTTGAAACTTTATCTGCATTTATTCAAGAAAATAAGGTCAAAACTGGGTAGGCAGCAGGAAAAGAAGAAAAAAATGACACTTTCAAAATCCATCACTCCCAAACCCCACTTTCTCTCTCTCTTCCTCACTATTATTTTTTTCTCTCAAAACCCACCTCCTCTCTCTCCTTCAAAAGCGCAACATCAAAACCACTCTAATAAAAGCCTCATCCTCTTCTTTCAAATTCTAATCCCCAGAACCCCATTTCCAAATCCGAAACCCTATTAAAATCTGCTTCTTGTGTCACTATTGCCACCGCAGCTCTTGTCCTGCACCGCTTCTCCGCCATCTCTACCACCATTCCACCACCACAACCACCACCAACGGTTGAGTCCGCTGCTTCATATGAAGAAACATGGAGAAGATAATTGATAAGCAATTGAGCTCAAACCTTGAAGATACTGAAGCTCTTAGGGCTCTTTCGGAAGTCAAAATTAAGACCTGAAAACTTAATGAAGCGATTGACATAAATGATGGGAAAATTGGATTCGAGAGCACTGGAAATGACGAAAGCGGAAGCTATTGAAGGATGGTAGAAGAGGTCTGGTTTCAAAGGCAGCTAACTCACTCCCTCATCATCATCTTCTTCTTTATCCTCTCCATCTCTCTCTCTCCCCCCCCCCCCGAAATGCTTGTTTTGTGAGGACAGTAGGATTTGATATTGTTGAAAATGGGGATGAAAATGGACATATTTTGTCAATTTTATAGAATCAACATGATGGGTTTTGACAATCCAGAGCTAGAGGCCGTCTATGGGTAGATGTCACATCCCACATGCATGCCCAGCATATTGCAAATGTGGTTGTGGGGCCGCTGCCAGCAAGTGTAGACTACACTCGCAAAGCAAAGCGACACCGTAATATTGCTCGTGACATCCATGTGGGGGTGTATAGATATGGGGGATGCACAATGTCATGCACTAGATGGATGCCATGTGTTGCTCGTGCATCACCTGACCTGTCCACTAAACATATATTATTAATTCATCTATTGTTAAATACTAGTATTATGCCAAACCCAACCGCAAAGCATAAGACCCTATCTTCGCCAAGCAAGCCTAAGAGACCTTGTAGACATGAAATCAACACAGCCATTTCATAAAGGCCCATGATTATGAGTGAAGGCTTACTGATAACTAACGGCTCTCCGTCTAACATCTCCCATAGAAGTATTAGACACGGATTCAAGTAGACAGGAGCCAGACAAATACTGGAATATTCCACATGGTTGATCTCATAGTTTATTATTGTTAAACCTAGATACAGTCAAGAGATGTCCCAGATATGCCCAAGATAAGTAGAAAATGAATTAATGATACAATGGCAGTCAAAATGAATTATTTTCTAGAAAAAATGGGGGCCTAAGTGTGATATTAAAAGGGTTGGATGGAGTTTGAAGGCGGCTTTAAATTTTATGAAAAGATGATTAAAAGCCCAAACGACATTGGGCATCTCACTTCTTCACTTTATTTGGTGAATAACCCTAAACCCTTCAACAAAGGCTCCCTTGGGGACAATGGAAGATATGGAGAAGGGGTAGATAACACCAAGCAGTTCGTCTCCTTCTTAGTCAACAGTTTCTTCTTTTATTGTTTGAATTTTTCATTCACACTCCCTATGTGGGATCGCTTCCATTTTTCATCATTAGTTTTGCAAAATCATGTCCAGCAGCTGCTTCTTTTTTTTTTTTTTTCTTTTTTCTTTTGGTGCCTCACAATTCTATTTTTCTTCCCAAACATGGAAGAAGACAATTTGAAGTTTAATGAAGTACAACTAAGTTCAGAAACTTTACATTGCTTAGAAACATCTAAAGGTAAAAGAATTTACTAACAAAATTCAATTTATTTTTGTTAAATAATGTCCGCATATCCTAGCTCATGGAAATTATCTATATTGCCATCTCCCTATCGTGTAGGACATGACACCCTTGTCCGCATGAGTGCTCCTTAGGTTATAAGGCATCAATAAAATCATGAAAAAAAAAGCATGATCTCACCAATGAACCTCTCTCTCTCTCTCTCTCTCTCTCTCTCTCTTCCCATTTCCAATCACTCTCTTAACCTTAGTGAGCTACCCCAGCAGAGCCCAGCCTGTGTTTCTCCTGGCAGGCAGTTTGGACCACAGAACTACCTCCAGGGCTCATCTAATCCCCCATCGACATCAACAATTGAACTAGTAAAATATCTCTCAATTATCTAAGATGTACTTAGCAGTTTAAATTACTTAAAACATTGGAAAAATCATGCAGCTTATCCTACAGGTTTTATTGCAATTGACTAGCAAGAATCAAGGATCCATTTTAGTCTCCATGCTTCACTTTTTCCATCAACATATGTGGAGCACCTAGGAGAAATTTCTACCTACCTGTTTTGCTTTTGAACATACAGGATAATGCATAACCTTGGTCACAACACATTGATACTTGAAGACCCAAAAGGAAGTCCACATGTCTATGCATAAATATAAGTTGTTACCATTCGCAATTTTACAAAAGGAAGTCCACATTATATTCACTATGAGTTAGCTTAAGAATGCTGAATCTAGGTGTTGTCAAGGCATCACAGATGACAAACAGATTGTTCCACTCAAGTGGAATACCTAAGGATCAGGTTGGCCAACAAAAATTGATGAAACTACGATTTTAGACTCTTACAAAAATGCATAGACCAGCCACAGAAGAACCCAAGACAAACTCTTAGATCACATTTTTAGCTTCTCATTTTAAATATAAATGCATAAATGTGCCTTTATTTTATGCAGAAGCCATATCTGACGTTTCCAGGGGGCAAAGATTTGGGAAAGTTGTTCTTGATTATATGAAGTGTATGCACAACAGCTGGAGAAAGATATGGAAGTCCTGACTTTCGGGATTCTATGAGCTGTCAACTGAAATGTCGGTATAAGAGACATAAGGGAGGATAACATGCATCCGCATGGAACAAACCATGAGAATTCTACAGTGCCTCTTTTATAAATCATGAGATTTCATACTTCAATGAGTGATTCCAAACTAGTTAGCCTTCAGTAGTCCCCATGCCCCTTCATCAAAATTTGTATCATCCTTCACAATCTCCTTTTTGCATAACACTAGTGACCAAGGACAACAAAGTTTGTGATACAATTTACTCTATGCTCTCAAAATAAAGCAATTCGTTTGCAGCAATACCAATCAACCACAAACTTAATAGCACCACACTCCCTCTAAATCGTCTGAAAGCCTAGGCCTAATCATGAATCTTAACACAAGAAATTCGCGTCAAACTAGACGCACAATTATTAATCTAAATCCTATGTCCTATCTGCACAATAACCACCAATACTTGCAGTGCGAAGTATTAAGTATTCACTTCCCTCAGAAAGAATAAAGAAGCTATTTCAGAAAAGCATGGTACCTGAGAACCCGAACCAATGGATGGGTCACTTCCTCGTAAGCCATCTACAAGTTCGTTATATAATTGCTCCTTCGGAGTGGGGGCAGGTGCACCATAATAAGAAAATTCCACAACATCGACATCACACCATACACCTCCTGGTCCCTGCTCAAGAGTTGAAATACATCTCAAGCTCTAAAGAAACAGATAAAGTGCTAAAAACAAAACACATCTCAACATAATTTCAAAATCTCAATTATAATCTGAAAATAAAGATTCACTTACATCTCCTAGATTTCATGCATGCCATAATTTTGAGACTAAAAAGGCAGTATAAACAGAAAATAACAGAAATCCAATCTCTCCTAACGCCCCAAAACAAAGGAAAAATGGACCATAACAGAAATTTATAAATATAACAGCGAGAGAGTTAAAAAATGACAAGTGATTCACCTCAAGGTAAGCAGGTAGGCACTGTATGTGGTTAAGCCACTGTCTATGAACTTTCCGTGCAACAAAGACAAGAATTGCTGGTATATCTGTCAATGCAGCCCGTCGAATACGGAATCCAATAGCAGTTCCAAGACTAAAACGGCGCAAGATCTTGCTATGAAATGCTCTGATGGTCATCAGCTCAAGCAAGGTGGTTGCTTGTTGCCCAGTTGGTAGCCGTCCTAAGGTTTCAGGCAAAACTCCTTTTTGAAGGTTGGCGAAATAATTTGCCCTGTCTTCTGCTGCATCATTCAACCTACTAGAAGTAGGCCACGAGAAGTAAGCAGCATTACTTTCAGAATGCTGGCCACCAGAAGTAAAGGCATGAAGTGGTGGCGGACTTGACGAAAACAAATTGGGATAATTGCAGCAGTTTCTTTCCAAATCCAGAGCCGATTCCTCTGATGGGGTTGATCCGGAATGATGCAATCTCAAATCCAGTGCAGTCTTCTCCATCCTTCAGCTCTCCTACATGAATACAATCCAACACTCTTTAACTCTGTCACACGCTTTAAGATTTTCAGAAAACGATACTAAGACAAGACTCGTAAAAATTTCACATCATCATAGGCCAAGAGACTATCAATAAAATCAAGAGAATCCAAAGTGGGTCCTGAGAAGTAGCAGCAATACGACCAAAAATTTGCAATAGGACAGTGATGACAATAACACCCTATTTTTCAGAAATTAAGCTGTTTTCACAAATTTCTTGTTTTAATGAATGAGAGTAATCAATCATTTGCTTCTAAAGCTCACATCACAAGGTAAACAAAATTACAATCACAAGCATCCTAAGAAGTGAACCAAGAAAAAGTGCTAGTCTCACCATTGTATGAAAAGTTTACGAATCAATTGATGGTAATCAGCAATTGAGAGTGAGAGAGAGAGAGAGAGCAGGAGAGGAAAAATCTCCAATACCCACTTCATTAGAGAACAGAGGACTAAGTTAGGACCACTGGAAAATCCATAAAGGCTAAGAAATAAAAGAATCAGTCGAAACCCAGAAAGCAGAATTGAAAACCCAGATGAAAAAAAATCAGATCTTGAGGCAAATTGAAAAGATAAAAGAAGGCTCACCCGACAGCTCGGGAATGGCGACGAAGCAAACAACACAGGTGGATTTGAAACACTTTCATGCCCTAATCTCCCCCAAACCCATATCATTATTTTGACGATCCAATAGTACCCCACTCCACTTCACTCTCACTCACTCTCACTCTCTCTCTCTCTCTCTCTCTCTCTCTCTCTCTCTCTCTCCCTCCCTCCCTCGCTGTCAAAATTCACATGTTGCCCCCCAATATGTCAAAACCCGTGGAAAAAATGAGGGGGAGAGAGAGAGAGTGAGAGAGAGATTTATTTTATTCATTTTGTTGAATATCATACGACTAACAAATAAGAAAGACAAATAAAAGAAGTGTTAATTATTTGTTTAATCCTTAAATTTTATTTCGAATTCACAAATTCATTTCTAAATTTTAAAATGCAACGGATAAAGACCTATACTTCAAAAATCATTATTTGTTAGTCCCTCTGTTAGTAACGGTGTCAATCTGTCTGTTAACTACTGAGCTGGTCGAACGATGGAGATGATCTAGATGCCGCGTGTTTGGGTTTTGCTAGCGTGTCTAATGACACATCGGTAGTCAACCGTGCTTATAATGCCACGTAAGATAATTTGCTAACGTGGCATGACACGTCAGCTGGGTTGCTTACGTTTCGTTGCCATGTTATTTTATTTATAGCGCCATTTTTCCCTCCATAGCGTAGGTTACAAAGAGTTTAGTTGGTTTATAATAAAAAAAATGAAAAAGTGTTAAAGAGGGCGAACGCAAGTCAAAGGATTGGAGGGTTAGGGTTTTTGAGCAAGATTCGGAGGGTTGAATGTTCGAGGAGAAAACGAATTTAGGATTTTAGTTCTTGCAATATCCTTACGAAGAAGAGTTAGGTTTTGGGCACTGTTTTCAATCATATATTTTTCACCAAAGCAATAGCCATACAATGTCATCATGAAGTATGGTAAAAGGTACCTTGAAGTGCAGATGCAATCTCGATGCTGTTCTGGTGACTTCATGGTCAGAACGAAATTCATCACGAAGGTTTTATGGTTGCCCTAATTTTTGGGTATGTGAAAACTTATTTTATTGAAACATAATTTTTGGAATATATTTGCCATAAATTTTATTGTGATGAATGTTAATGTCTCTTGCAGGAAGGTAACGTTTGCAATTTTTTTGAATGGTATGATCCATCATTCTGCCCTCGAGCAATAGAAGTCATTCATGGGCTGAAAAAAAAAGTTGATGAGCTGAACATTGTACGGAACTCTGTAATACTTGTTTGGAGTTTGAGAATGCAGAATGCACGAAACACCATCGACAGGTTGATGGAAGAAAACAATCGTTTGTTGCGCTGTGTTGAAGAGCTTAAGGAAATGAATTTGTCAATGAATGAGGATATTTGGAAGTTGCAGGAGATAGAGGAGAAAGTTAAATACAGTTGGAAAATTTTTATACGCATAGGTGGAATATTGTCAATGGAAGTGCTATTTTTTGGTATTTTGTATAAAGCTAGATAGGTAATGAGTTTGGTTGCTGTAAGCATTAATGTAATATAGGAGGTTTTTTTATTTTTATTATTATTATTTTTTTGAATCTTATAACACTAATATTATTTAATGGCGGTGGTTTATGAAGAATGTAATATTATCTTTGGTCAGAAATGCATGAACAACGTGACAGCATTCTGAGTTTGCATTCTGAGTTAAGAAGAAAATATCAGCATTCTGAGTCAAGAAGAAAAAATCACATTCTGAGTTTGACAACACCATCGAGAATCTAATCACAATCTGGAGTTTAGAAGAAAAGAACATGACAACATTACAATCTAAGTTAAAAAAAAAACTGCACTTCATTTGCAATTCTGAGTTATACAATATCATAAAGTTCCTAAACAGAGTTCTGAGCATTCAAACATCAGAAATTGTTAAAAATATCAAAAGTAGAATCTGATTATAATTTTTACAATACAAGTCTTGTTAAAACATGAGAAATTATTCAAAACATTAAAGTTTACAACATTGCCTTCTGAACTATTGGGAGTAAGGTTGCTCGGATGCTTATGAAGCAGGTTGGTTTCTGAAGTGCTGGGAAGAAGGTTCTGTGACTGTTGTGATGGAGCTTGGCTTCTGAAGGGTTGAGAAAAAGGTGCAGTTGCCTAAGACCCTCGTGATGGAGGTTGCCTTCTAAAGTGGTGGCAAGAAGGTGTTGGTGCCTGTGACCTTTGTGATGGAGGTTGGCTTCTAAACTGTTGGGAAGATGGTGGCTGTAACCCTTGTGATGTACCATATTGCTGGCCCTGCATGGAATGTTACTGGATTAGTTGTTCATGCATTTAGAACTACAAGCATAGTATGGATTCATGAAACTAATCATTTACCTGGTTGGCATTTGAGCCGCATGACTTCATGTTGTGTCTTGCTTGCTTGCAAATGGTACACTTGATGATGGTTCCAACTCTAGAAAGTGTATGAGGATTTCTAGGTGGGATATCAGTGGGCTCTTTTCGCCTTTTTTTTATGGCCTTCCAGCTTTTCTTTTATAGTTAGGAGACAATAAGGTTGAGAGTTGACATTTGTCTCATACATGTGGTCCATTGCAAGGATAAATAATAGATGCGTAGCACTCCGCATAACAGGCTGGAATATAACAATTAGATACATATTTCTTTGGTTTTTCTCTACAAAGAAACATGCAACTAATTGCATGACCACAACGAATGCCACATAAATCCCATGCCCTACAGCTACAGGTCCTGTTATCCAAATCAACAATGAATTTATTAAAAAATAATGTCACCTCATATATCCCACCACCTGCTAAGGTTGGAAACCAATGTCTACTTAGTTTCTTCTGTTTTTCAAGTTTCCTTTGAATAGCAAAACAAATATCACCATGGAAAGATGATATTTTGGTCATATTTTCAGAAAATTTTGACATCTGCCCATACCTAATTGCCTCTAACAAGCTGATAATAGGCACGTCTCTTGCCTCCAAAATCTTAGCATTGAATGATTCACAAATATTGTTAATGAATAAATCACACTTACTGTAATCAAAAATGCAGGCCATGTCCATGTATGAGTTGGCTTCTCCATGAGCCAAGTATAGGCAGCAGCATTTGAGGTCTGAATCTCTCTCATCACTCAAATGAACTCAGCCTCATATATGACCCTGGCAGTAGCATAGAATATGTTCTTCAACTCCTAGTCTTTGAACTTCTTGTGAAGATTATTATATAGATGTTGGACACAGATTCTATGTTCCGAATATAGAGACAGGTTTGAAATAGCATTAAATAGTCCCTGTAGAGAAACATGTTCACACAGTTGAAGGATGTGGAGACAGTTGAAATAATATAGAAAGTGAATGAATAATTGTCCAATTTTATACCTTTTGTTAGTCAGACATGAAAGTCCATTTCCTATCATCTCCAATGTCACCAAGTAAGAGTTGCAGGAATCACATCCAAGAATCTGTCTCCTCCAACTCCACAATTGCAAAAGCTAGTAGAAAAATTCTATCATTTGGGTCTTTTCCAACCGTAACCAGGAACTAACCTCCATAACTAGATTTCAGAAAACAACCATCCAATCCAATAAATGGCCTACAAGCTGTCAAAAAACCCTTCTTACAAGCCTCCAGACAAATGTACAATCTTTTAAAAATTGGAGTTAGAGGATATTGGATGGATAAGGGATGCTCATCACCACAAGATAGATAACTCTCTATTTTACAAGTACTACCATTGTTTGTTCTCAAAAGCTCTTCAAAATATAGTTTTAACAAAAAGGATTGCTCTTTAACCTGCCCTTGGGCTAGTTCCTTAGCCACAACTTTTGCCCTCCATGCTTTCATTCTCCCACAATTGACCATAAATTTCTTTTTAGTCTTTTATTGAAAACTACACACTTTTAAGTTAGAATCACTTTACACACTCTTGACCCATTTCCCTGCAAGCCACTTAGTTGATGCATGCTTATTATTCCAACTTCTAACACAGCTATGTTTAGGCTTACATGTCACCACCACTGTTGTCTTCTCATGATCTCGAACTTTTTTTGCATGCACCAACCAATCACAACCCTCAATACATCTAACTCTCACTCTATTTTTGTCATTTTTAACAAATCTTAAATTTGTTCCACTGTACACAACATAATCTATCCTTAGTTCTTTGAAAATTTTCAGACTTTCATATATCTGGCCCTGCTTGAATTCAATAAATTTAGGATTATAATCTCTCATGAACTCTTCATATCTACGTTTTTCTCCACCCTCATCCCCTTCATCATCACTTCCAGTCTTTCTCATTATGTATTTTAAGTCTGAATCCTCATCTGCCTCCTCCCAATCAGAGAAATGAACCCATCTTAAGTTTTCCTCTTCTTGTGGTTATACAAGGCCCTCTTTATCACTTGCATTGGGATCTTCACCTTCTATGGGATTATCACTGCATATTGAATCATCCCCTTCTTCCCTTGAGATCTCATCATTACTTTGTTCAGAATCACTACTCACTAAATTCTCAAAACTAAAAACCTCATTTTCCCCTTTATCTTCATTACTTTCATTAAATAAATCAGTATCATTTTCTAATACACAAGTATCATCAACACCATGTTCTATATAAAAATGAACTTCCTCATCTTTTTTCCTTTCATCAAAATAACATAACAATGCAGAATCAGTTAAGATTGGGCTGAAACCATCTCCAAGCAAATGTATCTATGACCTTACATAATTTTTATAACCTAACTCTCCTATCATGTGTTCTAATTCAAATATTGACATTCTATCCATATCACAATTATCAATATATGTTATATCACCACCTTCATAGCTAATTGTTCCTATCAATTTACCACCATGATGTACTGCAACTGTGAATTTGGTTGAATCCATATATGAGAAACGAAAAATTATGAAAAATGCTAAGACACTATTCACACAGTATTTAAATAATTTCAACAATCTCAGCATATGCAGTATAATACAATTTATTAACAGAATATTAACAAAATATAATACAGAGTTTATAATAATATAAACAATCTCAATATAAACAATATAAACAAAAATTATAAATTAAATAATATTTTATTAACAATAATAAAGAAACCTTAATTTTTAAAACTTAAAACCCTAATATTTAATGAACCATAATAATACAGACTTAATTACATTTTATTAATAAGTTTAAAGAAATAACTTTTTCAAAATCTTAGTTTTTCCGTTTTTCAGAAACCCTAATTTTTTCGAAACCCTAATTTTAAACACTTCAAATTATAGTAATAAAAATAGTATGGTTAGATTTCATACCTTATATGGACCCCACCTTCAGGAAATAACCACAATCACGACCGCAAACCAAGGATCGGGACCACAAGCCTCAATTTTTAAAAGGACAGTAAAACAAAAGCAAAAACCAAATATGGACTCCTTCTCGATATTCAAAATCAACTATTGTTTCTTTCGATTACAGTAAAAAATTCCTAATCTTCACTACTCCGACTATTATTTCCTTTGAATACAATAAAAAATCCATAATCTTCACTAACCCTATTCGACGAGTTACCTTCGCTTTCTCTCCGCCTATAAATGTTCTATCGTTCTCTCTTCCTTTTGTTTTTACTTTATTAAGACTTAACCTCTCGATTCTTACCCCTTCGAAAAAGTAAACAGCCCAGCTGACGAGTCATGCCACATAAACAAATTATCTGGCGTAGTATCATAAGTATAGTTGACTACCGACGTGTCATGTGACACGCCAGTAAAACCCAAACACACAGTATCCAGATCATCTCTATCGTTCGATCAGCTCAACAGTTAACGGAGAAGTTGACGCCGTCACTAACAGAGGGACAAACAAATAACGATTTTTTAAGTATAGGTTCTCATCCGTAACATTTTGAAGTTCATAGATAAATTTGTGAATTTAAAATAAAATTCAAGAACTAAACAAGTTATTAACACATAAAATAATACACTTTCCTGTAATTTCAACCTTTTTGTCGTCTTTATCTTTTCATTACTTTTTGCCCTCACCTCATCTATCATTCATATGGATGACTCATCATATTTTATATCTTTTTTTTTTTAATTTAATATATATATTGGTGGGTTGATGAGATGGGCAGGCAGACAGAAAATGAAGGTAAGAAACATTTCTTTTTTAGTTTTTAATCCTTGGATGCTATTGCGATATTTGGGTCGGTGGTGGTGGCGATTTTGGGCCCATTCATATTTGCTCCCCAAAAGGAGCACATTCTTCCCCCATTTTGTCCGATCCTAAACCTATCTTCTCACTGTGGGGTTAAAGGGTTTTTGCTTTTTTATAATCAATTAATATTTAAAATTATATTTTAATTAATTCAATCAAAATATTATCAATTAAATTTAAAAATATTCTTTCGATATAATATTTTTTATTTTTAAATTTTAAATTAAAAATTTAATTAAAAAATTTAATACGTGTCACTCGTGGGATTAAGGGTTGTTTTCTATTTCACTTCCCCTTTCATTTTCCTCTTGGTTTTGTTTTATGCTTTTTATTCTTCTTTTGGGTTCATCAAGAGTCCATATTCATAGTTGCATAATAAAATAACTCTCTAAATATTTATTAAATAAATTTAAATCTTAAATTTCAAATTCGTCCCACGAAAAAATATTATCAAATGCATACAATTAGATAATGATTATCACTCGGCATATACTTTTTGAACGGTAGTCTTGAATTTCAATCAAATAAAAAGAGATAGCATAAGAAAATGTCATGATCCCAACTCTAGGTTACGCTAATGTGGCTATTTGAGACAAGTATACGATAACATAAAATATAAAAATAAAATAAAAATAAAAATTTAATGAAATTATCAAAAATTTAAATCTTAGATGTGGGGCCCAAAAAAAAAAAAAAAGTGAATTGGTTACCATGTGATTAGAATTTCAAGATGTGATTTAGAGGCCAAATAGTGAATTGTTAGTGGGAGCATAGAAAGAAAGATAATGTTTTGCTTTTGCTACCTTCAACGTTTCCCTATCCCTATAATGGGATTTATCATTGCCACTAGATATTTTGGGACTCTCTCTCTCTCTCTCTCTCTCTCTCTCTCTCTCTCTCTCTCTCTCTCTCTCTCTCTCTCTCTCTCTCTCTCTCTCTCTCTCTCTCTCTCACACACACACACACACCTTATCTTGCCTTATCTTCATTTGCTTTTTCAATTACCAAATTATGACCTATCAACTCAATTGCCCAATAATATCACACCAATAACCAATCATGCATTTCCTTCTCTATTTTTTCTAATCCCTTGAAAAAACATGAAAATTCAAAAAAGTATGAATAAAAACAAGAGTTAAAAGTTAATCCTTTTATTTTATTTATTTTGTTGGAAAATATATAAGACTACAAATGAATCAACATTATTTATAAATAATATAAATATGCATGGAGCAAACCTCTCCTAAACTTCCATCCAAATGGTTATTATTTTTTTTTATAAGGATTTGAACCTGGAATCATCAGATCGGGGGAGTGGATTTGTACCACTAGACTATGCTTTTGGGGACCATCCAAATGGTTATGAATGAAGATAGAACAAGATCATTAATGTCAATCATACAAGGGTGCGTTGGGTAAGTAAAAATTAAATTTAATTAAAATTAGGTAATTTTAATAAAACATTATTATTATAATAATTAATTTATACCCTTTTATGTAGAAATTCAATTTAAATTCTAAAATTTCTATAATGAAAATTTTTACTTGATTTTAAATAGTTTTATAAATAATATAAAATAATGATAACAATAAGTTGAATCAAATTTGAAATTCTCCAAATGTTCAAAAACTTCCTCCAAAAGTTCATTATAGACCTTCATGTGGAGGTTTTGATCAATTATGCACAACTGGACATCCAACTCTTCCATTGTAGACCATCCTCGATGCCTCCAAAATTTGAAAATTTTGATCAATATTTTAGTTTTGATTTTCATTTTCATTTTGAATGAGTTTTGTTCGGAGGGTTAATAATTTAGAAAAATTTTTTTAAAAAATGTTTTAATCATATTGATATATGCAGAACAAATACCGCTATTTTTAATTATCATTTTCTTGATATTTTAAATGTTCATAGTTTTGAGTATTTATTTTGCAATGAGTTGGTTAAATCTGGCTTTTGAAGTCTCTCATTTCTCATTCAACTTGCTTGCTTGAGTAACACTATTAATCATTATTAGTAATGTGTTATTTCTCCTTATTATATGACTGTTCTTCAATGTTCTTAAGTGTCAATTTTGTTTATATGCATTACTATCTCTTCCTACTAGTGAGTCGACTACACTATAAATTCTTTTCTTAAATCAATTTAATTAAGTTTATCTTCAAATTCTTTTCTTAATCAATCTAACCATATTTTATTCATCATTAAAATCTATAAATATACTAACAATCTTTCCCTTTTTTATAATGACAAAATATATTAGTTTAAACGAGTTGAATGAAATTGAAAAATGTATTTAGAGTTTTTTACAATCGCACGATACCATTGCAATTGAAAGGGAAGATTTATAGAAATGTAATAAGACATATCTTATTATATAGTATCAAGTGTTAGACTATTAAACAATAATAAGAGTATAAAATGGATATAACTGAAATAAAAATATTCATATAGTTATGTAATAAAACTATAAAAGATTGAATTAGAAATGAAATGATATATATTAAGTTGAGAGTGAATTCAATTAAGAATATGATACAAGAGTATCGTTTAAATTGATTTGAACATATATAACAAAAATAAAAAAACATAACAGTTAGGAGGAGTGAAACCTTAAATATAAAAGATTTAGTGAAAACGTCATGGTAAACTATTAAAAATCTGAACGTAAATTATCCGTAAAAATATAAATATTAAGAATTTAGTTGAGAAAATAATTTTAGAGAGAAATAAATGGCGTAAGAGAATTCGAATCAATTAAATCAATTTTTTTATTATTTTAAGTTTTCATGGATAGTTCATTTTTATTTCTTTTTTTCATTATTTTTATTTTTTTAATATTTTTTTCTCTATTTTTACTTTCTAAATTTAATTGTATTTTTTTTAATTTTTAATTTTTTTATATTATATTTGTTTCTCAAATGGTTAACCCAAAATTTGAGATTAAATCTCAGATTGTTGTTATTGTTTCCAAAAATCGATTCTTTTAGAAAATACTAAAGACGAAAGCAAGAAATAGTTTTTAGTTATACTACCAAGAGGCAGACATAGCACACGTTGTGCAATGTGTGTCACGAAAAGAAACAGTTAAAAACAATTATAATTTGTTAGGTTTATGATATAGCTACCAAATTATAGATAATACATTCCAAAATATTAAGATTTAACTTATAATCAAATATTTTGATAATTTTTAAATCTTTTTTAACATATTTAGGAGTTTTTAAATTTTAAAACTAAAATCGGTTCGGATCAATCTTATCTTTGAGACTTACATTATCTAAATGTGTTAAGATTTAAAGTTTCAAAAGGATATCTAAGTCTTAAAGTAAAGCGGCAGATGGAAATGATGAACAAATACTAAATAGAGACGTGAACAGATTTAAATAATTTTTTGACTTTTTTAGACAGAGATCACGTATTGGTCACGTAAAAGAACGATCATGCTCATTAATTTTTTTCTTTTATATTTAAAGTTAGTGCGGGGTGCCCACAAAATGTGGATTATATTTTTTTTATTATACAAATACTTGTTAGATCTATATTTAACTAAATATCTAAACTAAATTATTGTATAAATCAATAAAAAATACGATATAAATAAACGAGACTAACTGCTTGACTTTTAAAAAAAACTAATGAGTAAGATAAAAAAGAGTAATAAGTGAACTAAAAATGTAATAGAAATAAATAGACGACTATCCATGTCGTAAAAAAATAAAAGGGGAAAATCAATTTAAAAAAAAAGATGAACGATTTAAGAGAAAAAAAATAGACAAAAAAAAAAGAATAAGAAGTTGAATGTAAAAAAAAGAAATAAAAAACTATGGCCTAAAAATTAAGAAGTGACAATTCATAAGGCCAAAAAAAGGAGAAAAATAAATATTTAAAAAAGACGATGGAGTTAAGTGCAAAAAAAAAATAGATAAAAAAAAGAATAAGAATTTGAATGGACAAGTGGAGCCAAAAAGGGAGAGAAAAACCTATATAAAAAAACGAAGGATTTAAGGAAAAAAGGGTAAAAAAATAAAAAGAAGAAGGTTCTGAATAAAAAAAATGGGTAAGAAAAGAGGAATAATCTGAATGAAAAAAATGATAAAAAATGAAAAAACAAGAATGAAAAAAAAAAAAAACTATGGTCAACAAGCGAGACAAAAAAAATAAAAATGGAAAAAATTATGTCCCAAAAAAATGAAAAACCGAAGTAAAAAACAAAATCGGGTAAAAAAATAAAATAAGAAAAAAATTCAAATGGAAAAAATGAATAAAAAAAGAGAAAGGATTTAAATGAAAAATCTGGAGTCCCAAAAATAGGACGGCGACACCCACCCCACTTTTTATTTTATACCCAGATAAAATCTTATTTTTTAGAACAAATTTCCTTCCTATTGAAGGCTATTCTTACCAATACTATCAATATTTTTATAATGGTTTTTTTTTTCGGTGCAAATTCAAATTCACATAAATTACCAAGGCTACCTTTTTTCTTTTTTTTTTTCTCGTTCAAACCATATATTTGTCACAGTAAATGGATACATTCTAATGCAACCTTGTTCTCTTCTTAGTTTGTAAAAGCTTATGCATAACAAAGTTTATATATATTAAAATTGATTTTCTGATATCAACTCTCCATATATATATATATATATTTCAAACTGTTTTTATATTTCAATAATACATGTAATTATTAATAAAAATATGATTTATGAAAGGTCTTCGTTCTAAAATTTCTCTCTTTTTGTTAATGAAGGAAAATTATAATTTTTCAAATTTAAATTCTCATTTTATGTTAGTCCACCCATCAAATATTTCACAAGAATTTTCATGAAAAATATATATCTTACTATTATAGAAAAAAACAAGTGGGGGAGGGGGTGTGGGAGGAAGTGCCACGTCGGATGGAAACAGTATGCAATTGTTCTCTTTTTTTTTTTTTCTCTTTTTTTGGATTTCTTTTTTTTACCCATTTATCTTTTTTTTTTTTTTTTTTACCTTTTTTACCTTTCCCCTTTCTTTCTTTTTTGTTTTTTTTGTTTTTTTTGTTTTTTTTTTACTTTTTTTTGGGTTTCTTCTTCTTTATTTTTTTTCCACCCTTCACCCTTCATTTTTTTCACTCATTTTTTTTTTAGGTTCCACGGTTACCATTTTGTTAATATTCTTTTTTTAACTTCTTTTTTTTTTTCACTCATTTACCCATTTTTTTGCTTCTTTTTTTTTACTTCTTTTTTTTTACCCTTCACCCTTCCCTCCCTTTTTTTTTTAACATTTTTTGGGTTTTTTCTTTTTTTTTTTTCATCCTTTACCTTTCTTTTTTTTTTCTTTTTTTTTTTAAGTTCCACTGTTACCGATTTACTACTGTTCCTATTTTTCTTTCTTTTTTGGGGTTTTTTCTTCCCTTTTTTTTTTACTTCTTTTTTTTTTTCACCCTTCACATTTTTTTGTTTCTTTTTTTTTCACTCTCCACCATTTTTTTCATTTTTTTCTTTTGGGTTCCACTATTACTAATTTGTTACTATTCTTTTTTTTTTACTTCTTTTTTTGTTTCTTCTTTTTTTTTTTACTCTTTTTTTTCCCCACCCTTCACCCTCCATTTTTTTTATTTTTTTACTTTTTTTGGGTCTCTTTTATTTCACTTTTTTTTTGGATTCCAAATTATCGGTTTATTACTATTCCTTTTTTTGTTTTCTTCTTTTTCTTCTTTACTTTTTTTTCTTCCTTCACTATTTTTCCTTATTAATCTATCTCTTCTCCTCTCTCCGCTTTTTTTTCATTTCTTTTTTGTGGGTTTCACTATTTTCACAACTCTTTCTGAAAGTCCCTCCTCCTCTTAATGCCTCTTGATTCAATTTGATTTTTTTCTAGTCATTTTCTTTTTTTTTTTACCATTTTTTATTATCTAATTTACTAAAATACTCTCCGATAAAAAACTATGTGCATGTACAATTACACACCATTGAATATTTTTTAAAAAATTAAAACAAGTGGGGAGGGAGAGATGAGAGGAATTACCACCTTGAATAGGAACAGTTTGCTACTATTCCTTTTTTTGGGTTTCTTCTTTCTTTTTTTTTTCATCCTTTATCTTGTAGTTTTTTTCTTTTTTTTTTTTTCACTGCTTTTTTTGGGTTCCCCTGTTACCCGTTTCCGCCTATTTCCATTTTTTTTTGGTTTTTTTTTTTTTTTTTTTTTTACTTTTTTTTTCACTCTTTTATCCTTTTCTTTCGACAATTGTAACGCAGGCATAAACCCGGTCAGAACCCTCCTGGTATTTTAAAATTAATCTTTACAGGCGTTCGTTTGGGTCCGGGTTTTAAAACGGTTAAGATTTGACGAGAAGCAAGGTGGCGTTTAAAGGCGAGTTGGAAGGGAAAACAAAAGATGGAAGTAGGAAAGGGCGAGCGCGAGGGCGAAGGAAGATGCGAGCGCCTGCAGCGGTCGCTGACGGAGTGTCACCGGCGGATTCCGGCGGGGCCGGGACGAGAGGTGGCTTGCAGGCACCTGAACAGGTCCTTCGCTGAATGCTTGGTGTCCATGATCTGTCCGGACGAGTCGGAGGCTGTTAAATCATTCTGCTCCAGCAGCGGCACTTCTCACAAGCGCTCTCTCTGCCAACAAGCTCAGCTCTCTCTCTCCCTCTGTCTCTCTTTTCATCAACAGCCCTAATTTCATTCCCCAAGTAATTCCCTTTTCCCAACTGAAATTATTTTATTATAGAACCTGATGCATTTGACAATCTAGGGTTGTTTGATTGTTTCTTACCCCTTTTTTCCTAGATGTAATTGTGATTTTATGCTGTTTTCAAAGACTAATTAACCCTTCTTTTTTTACCTAAATATTTTGTCGAAGAATAAACTCAAATAAACTGTAGGAAATGCGGATATGCTTTGACAGAATTTTCGTGGAGATAGAGAAAATATCATGGCTCTCAAACCACCAAATCTCGAACTCCCACATTTTTTTTTTCAATTTATTTGATCACTTGCCTTTCTGAAATCCAACATGTATCAAGAATTTCTCTGTTTTGGAAGGAGCCCCTTAATCTTACTGTCCATTTTGATTACTGGTCAAATCTTCACCAACACTACAGAGGACATTCCTGTATGACTTGAGAGCAACAAAAGTAGCAAAATCAGATGGAGCAGCAAAAGTGAAATTAAGACTTCCCACAAAGTTAAGAAAGAGCATTCACAGATTTTTGATACTACCTTTAAATTATCTCTGAGCTATGATTTAACATTGTAGCTTGAGCTTTACCCCATTGAGCTCATTCGAAGCCTCCAGTTTTGGAAGCCAATTTTGAGAATTGAACTGAATTTACCAGAGTTTAAAGGAGTAACCTGTTGCCTTTGTCAGTTAAGGATAAGGATATCACCCTTTGCCTGAATATTTTATGACCAGCCACATGGCATATTTTGAACATTTATTATTACAAGGATACAACATTAAATGTTAATTTGATTTATAGAATTACGTACTTATGATTATCTATTGGTAAAGCTTTCCTATAACTATTCAAACATGGCAAATGAAAAGTTACATGGTTCGAAATTACTGCCGGTGAGATTATTCTTTTTGATTGAGACTGTTATAAACATCTTAAACAATAGAAACTACTAAAACCTATTTCATGCACTGTGCATCTTCGTTTACATAGTTCAGTGTCAGTGAATGTTAAACTCTTTTTCCCTGCAACATTGGGGTTTTTCAGCTGCTGTTGCAGCTTCTGGTTAACATCTTCATTTCCTTATTCTGTTACTTTGTGGACTTTTCGCATCGTCTTACAAGCCCTCAGCTTACATGTCTGTGGTTTTCTTATCAGTTAAATGCTCCTTGATACAATGTCTGGAGTTCTCTCCTGAAGTACATCTTCCCCATGTAGTGGGGACATCCTTTTTGGCAGCTTCTTAAACTTCAATATCATCTCTCGGAGCTGGAAAGAATTGCCATTGTTTCAGCTCTGGGGCTGAATACTACTGCATTGCTGCCACACTGCTCCTGCATCATCATTTTGGCCTTCTTAACCATTAAGAATTGGTCATAGTTTGGGAATTATAAGCATCTCTACAGATCTAGCCTCCTGTTCCAGTCATCTCCCTCGCTTAAACTAGCTTTTACCATTTGAAAACTAAATCAGAATTTTGGTTGTCAATCCTTTTTTTCCTCCTTTAAAGCAGAAACCATGCTGGACACCAACTTATTCACTTTACACTTTGAATGTGTGAGACCAGAAAAGCCACCTCCCTCCTAGTTGACCTCCTTATTCAACTTTTCTGCTGCTTGATTACCAGCCTCAAATCTAAAAATAGGACGTAGTGGTGGACCATGTGAACCCAGTGTTAAACTAGTCAACAAGCCGTTTTTTTCTTGCAGAACTACCTACTGAGCCTGAACCAGGCTTGTAATGGTTCTATGGGCCTCCAAAATCTGAAGCTCATTCAGCTCTTTCCTGTCAAGTAAGCCTCAGTGCATCTGGATCAACTTCAGGGCTACCCTTTTAAAGAAAATTTCTGGCCAACGAATAAGAACTGTAGATTTAATGTACTATTTCAAAGAATACGGTATCTGTGCATAAATTGCAAAAGCTATTTGATCCTATATCAACTGAAACAAATGGTAGAAGTACCAAATAAGTGCTAAATCACAATCCTAATATGAGCCAAAGTAATCACTTCAGAAGTCCTAGAAGCAAAACCATGCATAAAGATGAGGAAAATTATCTTACACATTTCTATAACAAATATGCCTTAAATTGGAATTTTGTTTGAAATAAATGCAGAAAACTCTTTCAATTATATTCCCTTGCTTGCCTCTTCCTTTCAGTTCCGAACTTTGTAAGAAGAATCTAAGAAATCTAACAGGAAATACACTGCTTACTAAGAACAACAAAACCCAGGCTAAAGAAACAAAAAGTATATTTATAGTAAAATGTTATGGAAATTCTGCTGTTTACTCATCTTAGACCTGGTTCTAAAACAAGCATTAAGGGTGGACTTGAACCCATGTGAAAGTGTCTGTGTAGTGCATTGTCATTGTCGAGGGCCAGAAGATGAGCTGAAGTATTCAGTTTGTCAATTGCAAAACTCGTAATTGACCAAAAAAGGGGAAAATTGAAAAAACAATGATTTGTCTGGCTGCTTTTAGTTGATGATGGTTGGCTTTCATTTATAAAATTCAGGTCCACTGAAAGCATCCTTTGTGCCCGTTTTCTCTATCTGCTTTTCGCCCACGTTCTCGGTCGCCCTTATTTGCACGCGTTCGGTCACTCTCTCAAGCACACACTATTGTTATTGCTGGCACATGCTTGGTCATTGTGTCACGGATCAACTCTACTTACACACAGCGTGTGCGACACTAACACTCCTTAAGACTAACTAAAAGATGTTGCTAGTTCAGCATATGCTCGATGGATTTCTAAGTGTTTGGAAAGTGATAAAGGAAGGCAACTGAGGAAACTTGTAGAGAACTTTGTTTGCTTGATTGCTTGATTGCTTGATTGCTACAAAGGCCTATTTATAGGCAAGCTAAAGAGTTCTTGATAGTTCTGGAGAATTCTACAAAATTGCCCACAATACTTTATCTCTATAACTTCTCTAGACTATTCTAGAAGTCCCTACACAATTCTACACTATACAAGCCTCTTATCTACAAGTCTAGGGCTTTCTACAACATTCAAGAGTGATCTAGAGTGTTCTGGAAACTCCATGGTTTTTGGGCCTCTTGGGCCAAGAATTGGACTGGGAATGTGCAGTCCATGTCATTCTCCCCCATTTGAGTTAGACATCGTTCTTGATAGGTCTCAAGTAGTCTATGAAGTTCATGGCAAAGACTATTATAATCGTCTAATGGGGCAATAGAGAATGTGGTCATACCTGTCCATTGGCCCATCCGGACTGGCATGTTCTTGGCTTCCCCCTCGAGGGATGTCCACTTGCCATTTACACCCTTGAACTGCCCCTTTGTCGGCATCCACATTAGCCCCAACTTGCATGTAGTGTGCCGGTTCATGTAGCGTCCGAGGGAACTCTTTACTAGTATTCTGCAAATGAGCAAGAGTATCGTGTGAAACAATTAACCCAAGAAGTTCACTCTTGGTCAAACTGATCTTAAGCCAGGAGATTCTCTAAAAAAATATTAAGAAGAGCGACCATGTCCCTAAAATCACCCCTATCCTCTTTACAAAAGAGGAGAATATCATCTGCAAACTGATGATTGGACATCACAACTAGAGAAAATATAAGCGTGAATCCCTCTTAATCATCTTACTTGAGGGGTTTACGACGAGTAAAAAGAAAAGGAGAACGAAGGCGATCTTGTCCTAACCCCTGGGACACTGATACCCAAGTTTTTGGCTCTCCATTAATATAAACAGAGAAGTAAGCCAAAACTCAAAACATCCTCTAATCCATCTTCTCCGGCAAGTCCCAAAACCCTGATTCTCCAACACATTATTTAAAATACTTCAACTAACTCTCTAATTAGCTTTTGCAAATTTTAACCTCAAAACAACGCCCATATCATCCTTTTTAACAATATCAGCAATCTTGTTGGCCATAAGTACAACATCTATAATATATCAATAAAAGCACTTCAAGCACCACACAATCTATTTAACTAAAACTTTAGTTAAAAGATAAAGAGTGGTAATCAAAATGATGGGTTTGAAATCCTTCAACTTCAGATAGCGAGATTTCTTAAGTATAAGGGTAGTAAAAGTAAAAACTCATGTACTTTCCTACCACCGCATTGATATAAAACTCATCAAATAATAAAATCCTCACAAATTACATACTATCAAAATCGAAACTGTCCCTATCTCATCCCTCTCAAAAGGCCTCTCTAACCATGCGGTTCTCAAACTCTTGATAGGAAACCTATCAATCCCATCAATAATAGGGAGAGCCATATCCTCCATGGTGTGCAAGTCCTTGTAAAAGGTCATAATAGTTTCCTCAATGGAGGCAATATTGGTGATCACATTACCCTCATCATCCTCTATTTCTCTTATGGATCTCTTTTGCCTTGTACCATTGGCTACTTCATGAAAAAACCTGGTATTAATATCCCTCTCACAGACCCACTCTGGGTGAGATTATCGGTACAAGCTGACTTCCTCGTTAAAAATGAGCTCCTCACTATCTTAGATTCGCCTTATGACTAGAAAGATCCCCATTCAAACCTCACTCTACCTCTAACATATCTATCTATGGAACTCTTTTGCCTCGTACTATTGGCTACTTGATGAAAAAACCTGGTATTTTTAATATCCCTCTCTCGGACCCACTTTGGGTGAGATTTCCGCGCAAGCTAACTTCCTCCTTCAAGGTGAGCCCCTCACATTAGAATTCTCCCTATGACTAGAAAGATCCCTATTCAAACCTCCCTCTTCTTTTTGATATCCATCTCTCGGACCCACATATCTATCTTTTTGATATCCCTAAGAATATAACTTTTTCAATATCACCAAAGACCTCCTCATTCCAATTCTTAAGTGCTTGCTTTAACTTATTTAGCTTTCTCATTAATTTGAACTCCTCCCACCCTACTACACCAATATCTCTCCATGATGACTTGATTTTCCGAAGGTCTTTATGAGATAACCACATGTTCAATCTAAAGGGTGTGGGATCTGAGTTGATTTGATTAGACTTCAACAAAACAGGAAAAATGGTCTGATGTGGTTCTAGTGACTGTTTCGCATCTTAAATTAGAGAAATGGGATTCCAAACATTAGAACAAAGAAAATCATCAATACGAGAAGCACCCCAATGCTCCCTGGTAACTGATCAAAGTAATTTAAGAATTGGACAAACGAATATCCTTTGTTTCGGAGAGTTTTGTACACAGAAAAAGCATTTTTAGGAACTACCTCATGGTATGATTCTAATCTGAGCAATGATAGATTCAACTTGTAACATTGCATGTTCTTTATAATTGGGTTCATCCTTGAGGGTGGGATAAGATTGGAGTTCAAACCTGTTGGTTTGAAGTGTAGCGTAGGGCAAGTTACATTGCATAAACTTCAGCTGCCTGTATTGAATTGAAATTAGACTGATATGCTTGATCTTAGGATGGAAGAATCACCTCAGACGGACCTATTTATGCATTAATTATGGGAGAGTGCACTATATGCTCTGAGTACACCACTTGTAATGCTGATAATTTTATATCTCTCAGTAATTTTTGTGTAAATCCAACAAGACAGTACAATTTTTTTTCTTTTCTCCTTTTTTTTTTTTTTTGAAATTTTCACTTGTGTACATTATATAGAACCTTTAAAAAACTTGAGAAAAGAATTTTCAATATGGAAAACAAAATACGATTAATGGTGTTTGATATGCCACTAAACTGAAGATTCACCATAAATTTGAATTGTGAAAAGATACAGTACACATCTAAAATATTTTTTCAATTTTCACTTTCCAAGACAATCTTTGCTTTTACCAGTTGGCAATTTTGAAAGGTTTCATTCTATTACAATTGGCAATTGCAAATTTGCATTCCTTTTATTTTATTTTATTTTGTTTTTCTATTCATGTGCAAACAAACTCTTAGTCTAAGAAAGGTTTTTCTATTCATATGCATTCCTTTTATTTTTAAAGGTTTCATCCTTGTGGACTTGCATAACTTTTCTATCCTGCACACACACAATCAGCACCCCTCTTCTCTCCCTAGGAAGTGGATTTTGAAAACGCATTGTATTTATTTTATACTATCATTATTTGTCTTCATAATTTATGCAAATGTTGTTCATGCACACATTTCTGTCTGTGTTGCTACTATTTTTAGGGGCAGTTGCAGATCGTAGAAGAGCTATGCAAGTGCAGATTTCAGACAACTTGCATCAGTTCTTACCTTCCACACAGATGACTCTGTGAGCTGTGTCTTGAAGCCCACCATAATGTGATATATTGTTGTGGCAGAATATGTTCAATTTTCCAGCTTGTGAAGTCCAGAATGTGGGAATAGATGAATGGCGGCAAGTGCAGCTGTTAACTGCTGTTCTTCAATCAAGTGTCATTGGTCAAATATCAGTCACTTTAATGCACAATAGTGGCTGAATAAGTAAATTTGTTTCTTTCATACATGCAATAAGGGTTAGCCCAGAAGGTGGCATTCTTATGTAAATGAAACTAACTATTCCAATGTACTCTTTGCCAAGTGCATCCCAGCCTTTGTACTTCTGTTTTTGCATGATGGAATATAGCCCCTCTTAGGGTCATTATCAGGGAACATGATGATACAGAAATACTTGTTAGAAGTGCTTGGAAAACAATGTCGGCCAACATTGCTGCGCCATGATTCTGTAAGATTAGAGAGAGAGAGAGGAAGTGCCCTATTGATTTGTGTAGATTGTATTTGGAAATTCTAATCCGACATTTGAATGTCCGGTTTGTAAGTGTCAGTTGGAACCCTTGGCAAAACATAGCAACTCTAGCCACGAAGAAAATAGCACATAATTATTTGTTCGAGCAATAGCAGTTATTACAGACCGACAAATCTTAGTTAAGTCACACATAATAACATGCAACCATCCTAGAAGAAAATGATAAGTCAATAGCACTCTTAATTTGTACTATGCATTTCTCAACAACAATGCATGAAAAAAGTAGATGTCTGCCCTGCAACCAGGTCATTCACAAAAGTACAAATAGTTGATAAGGCACTTATCGAGTTGCAAGTACATTGCTTTTCTAAAGGGAGAACTTGTCTCTATCATGTGGCGAAGAATAGTTGATACTGGGCCCGATAGGTATGATTCCACAAGGATCAATAGAAGGATGGCTTCCGTAATAATTCCGCTTAATGTGTTCCATGTTGACAGTGCTACTGATTCCTGGAATTTGATAAATGTCTTTGATGTAATTGAACAGGTTTGGAAACTCTCGAACCAACTTCTTGTTGCACTTGAAGTGAACTGCATAGACCTATATTTTTAGGCGAATCCCACTTAGTTAGATGCTTGAATTAACAGGTGAAATATGAAAATTAGGATTTGCGTGATTCAAGGATATAGAGAAAGCAAGCACTTGACCAATATCTTAATTTTCTTCACTCATTATTCAGAAATTCAGCCTCATATTCTTATATTGATGTTCAATGCAATAAACTGAAAGTATTGTCTGTCCAAAGTTTCAGTTAACAGCCAGATCTCTGACAATGCATAGGGGAAAGCTCACTAGATCAGTAGAAGAGGTGTCATTTGAGCACGTTCTCTCAATTCTGGCAGCTATGGGAGGGTAAGATAATTCAATCATTTACAATAGCAAAAGAACATACCTAATTGATGTTTAATGAATTGCCAACAAAAAAGCATTGTTTTTGCATTTGTCTTTTCACTCCACTATTTGGAGCAAGCTCTTAACAGTGAAGAATATCTGATCATGTCAGATATATGTTTGAACAAGTGTACACTCAGTAGTCAGAGTGGTGTATTGAGCGGATGTTACTTGACTTTTGAAAAGAACTAAAAATGTTGTCAAGATTACACACCATTTCATTAAGAAGATATTAAGAACTAGACTCATAGTTCTGAAACCAGGTTTCAGGCTGGTTAACAAGAGAGCTCCTTGGACATCCAAACTAGAATTACTCTCAGGAAATTGCTGACACCGTGGGTTGACCAGACAAACTACAAACCATTCGATTTGTCACAGGACAAGTGACCATGTTCAATATAGCCACTAATGAATCCATAAATAGAACCCAGCTCGCCAATGTATTGAAACAATAACTTTACCTGCTGGCGAGCCTATATCAGTCTTAATGCAGGATCTGGTCAATGGATGCTCTGTGGTGAATTCCTCTTACTGATGTTGGACAACATGTTCTTAGGAGTTATCGAGATCAGATAGACCACATGATGGAGGATAGGGTAAGTTAACTAATTGTATGCATCACAATCATAATACAATCGAGTTTTTTTCTAGTTCACTACTATATGTCACATTTATATTTTCATTTTTCATTTTCAATTCATCTGGATGTCATATTCAGACCTCAGTTTAGATGCATTGTTGCCTTACTGTGTCTAGGGTAGTGACATTTGGCATACATCAATTCCACTTATATGCTTCGAGATTGTAGAGTTCCATCTTTCAAAGAGAGTCCTGAGATAGTTAGGCATCCAACAGGGCATACCGGTCGATGCAGATACTGTATCGGATTTGCAACGCATCGATCGATGTGAGAGAGTGGGCCGGGATTGGAGTAGGATTCATGCATTGTATATAGAGAGATGCAAGGATTGTTGCAATTATGTTGTCATGGACCAGCGATCCACGGTTTTGTTAAAATGTCTCCGAAGTACATGCCCTAGTATCGCGGACATAGTTCCATAACCAGTTTTCGCCCTACCGTATCACAGTTAAAAGTTACTGTAAGTTTAAATAACTTATCTATTTTTATCTCATCTTTTATTTTTTGACTGATTAATTGATCAACATTCTACTATAGGATTAATCAATCGGACACATTCACCGGATTATGTGCAATATCCTGGCCCCAAATCCATCCGATCCTATAGCGATCAAGGTCAGAGACTTAACATTACGTGCACTTTTTCATTTTGATAGTGATCAATCCTTGGCCTCTGCAGCAACGGACGACAATGGTCATCCGTTGACGTCTAGTCAGACGAATGAGGATGATGCAATACAGATAGTGATTGACTCTACATATCCAACGTTAAGTCCTACGCCAAATTTTGGTGTTAGTCTTGATGATCTTTCATCCATTGTTCCTCCATGCAGGAGTGACCACCATCGACACCGTAGTCAATTATCTCAGACAATGGAGTCCCAACCAATCGTTCCCACCTTCAATGAGACTACGAAGCCATTTCACAGACCTGGTCCTCATCCCACTAGACGTCAGCCCTGTAAAAATGCTGATCGTCCTCCATGTGGCACTTAGACTTACTCATAGTTGTAGATCCTACCTTTACATATATATGTGTGTGTGTTTTTCATTTGATCACCAAGTATGTACATATTTCTCACCTTTATATATATTTTTCACCAACTCATCTTGTGACAATTAATTTATATTTTTCATAATTCTCATAGGATGATAATAGTTTTCAAGACAAACACTTGTCCTAAATAATTTTAAAAATTAGATATACATTTAATTTATGATGATGTTATCAAATCATTTAATTTATAAAAATAAGGTCATTTGAAATCATTCTAATAAAATAATTTATAAATTCATTCATTTTTAATTTATGTCAATTTTATAAAATCATTTCATTTATGTTAATTTTATAAAATCCTTTAATTTATAATTTTATATTAATTTTATCAAAAACATTTTATAAAAACCATTTTATTTTATAAAAATCATTTAATTTGAATCATTTTAAATCATTTAATTAAATTGATATAAATCATTTAATTTATGTTATTTTTTAAAAAATTATTAATTAAATTTACTTTATTTTTAAAATTTAAATGATTTCCAAAAATTAATCAACTTGCAAATAAATATTATTATTTAAATTACTTCATTATTAAAATTAAGCATTATTATTATACATATAGATTAAATGAATTTATCCGTAAAGTTATAACAGTTATGGATTTAGTTGAAAGATAACTTTAGATACGAATGAATAACGTAGGAGAATTCGAACAAATTAAATCACCTCTATTGTCATTTTAAGTTTCTATAGATTTTTTTTTTAATTTTAACTATATATATTTTTTGTATTTCTCTTGTATTTGTCTCTCAAATGACTGATTCCAAAATTTGAAATTAAGGTACAGATTATTGTTGTATATAGCTTAAATGAATTGTAAAATAAATTAAAATTATATAATCAATTAATGATGTGTTAGGTGAGAGAGAGAGATGACTAGATTAGAAAACACGTGAAGTCGACTTCACTTAAGTCAACTTTAAAGTCGATTTTAGAGAAATCGACTTATATATATATATATATATATATATTTTCGCGGGCAAGCTAACCAGTCACTATTTGAAATCGATATCACAGAAATCTACTTTGAAGTCGATTTTTGTATTTCTGTGATATTAACTTCACTACTTTGGGACGAAAAAAAAAAACCCTCGGATTTTGTGCAATTTTTTGCAATATTTTCAGAAATAACCCTACTGCCACTGATTATACTATTGCATTTTACTGAATAGAGTATTGTAGGTTTATCCTCAGATATATACAAACTACCAAGATGCAGAAGGTATGTGATAAAGAGAGAATGATTATGCATGGAGTGCGTGAACACGTATTGTTCATATATATGTTACAGACTACAATAAAATGTGTCCTCAATTTACTTTTGTTCTTCTTTCAGTAGTCCCAGAGCATTGAACAGGTTATTGGTTAATGAAGAAGAATGTGAAAAAGGAGAAAAAGAAGGGCATATATAGAGGAAGATAGAATTCGAAATTGGAGGGTCAAATATCTGTACCTCATCAAACCTTACAAGAGTGACAAACAACCGAATATCCGCTTCTGAGAGACTTGTCCCACATAAGTAACGCTGCTTGCTGAGTATTTCCTCACATCTGTCCAGAGCATTGTACAAATTCTTTATGGCCTGCAGGAGGAGAAATGATAATAAACCTTAGTCAGATGGAATATTATCCATATAAATTACGGTCAATTCTTGCTTTCGTCTTGTTTGCTAATTCGATTTGTTTTTTTCTTCTTATGCATTTTTATTTCTTGTTTTTCCTCCTTTTTGTGTGGTACCATTCATATTTACCTCATCATAAGGCTCTTGCTTTCTAGCAAATCCACATCTGTAGACACCATTGTTAATTGCATCATATATCCATTCATTAGTCCTATGGATTTCAGTCTGCAAGTGCAGAGGATAGAGGTCCACAGTTGTATTCTCTGCCACATCATCAAATTCAGTATTCAGCATGCGAACAATCTCTGAACTCTCATTGTTGACAATTGTCTTGAGTTTCTTGTCCCACAGAACCTAACACAAAGCATAAATTCTTAGACTTATGTTCCAGAGAACCAAAGCTCCATTTCATGAAATGCTACATACAGGAACTGAATATTTTCCAGTGTAGTTTGCACTTGCAAACTCATAAAGTTCTCTTATACTTCTCACGCCATACAAAGGATCGGGCTCTGCTCCAGGCTCTTCATCATCTGACTTGGGAAAAACCCATCCCATGTGCTGATCAGTCTCCTTTGTTCTTTCCCATTTGGATTTGACTACCTCTACAGCAGTTAATTACCATGTCAACATCATTACAGAAGTACTAATGACCATATGAGCCCACAGAAAAACTTACTGTGAAACTGATAGCTTTTTCAAGTCCTTTGATCTTCAAGCACATAAGGCACCTGCATGCCCAAGGACAGGCATATGATACATACAGATGGTATCTGCCAGGTTCTGCTAGGAAAACCCCATCTCGTGATATAAAACTACGGAAGGCAGACTGACTTCTCGCGAAAGCACCGGATTCTGAAATCTCGTCAATTGAAGACCTTGCCATTACAATGTTCCTGGTAGGTACATCATATTCAAACTTTAAATGATCTCCCTGTGCATACTATACAGAACTAGTTATAAAGTAAATTAGTCCAAAAAACGAGTGGACCTGATACAAGAGAAACAGAAACCAAACCTAAGAGAGAAGTCAAGTGCTACAGTGGTCTTTATGGCCCACATGAGAAAAACCTCACCAGCACAGCAAAAGATAGAACATAACAAACTCAACAGAAGACAAAAACACACCTCCCAACACCACCTCACAAGAACAAAGGGTTGAACCTGGAGGAAGATAAGAAAAAATTATCAGAGCCAAGTAAGAAACCAACACTCCTAGCACCAGCTTTGGCTGGGGAGCTGGCTGATGAACTTTACCATGTTTAAAAATGCTGAGAAGAAACTAACCTGAAAAGTTCGATTACATTTTTATTTT
Organism: Dillenia suffruticosa; assembly: GCA_033439265.1. Taxonomy (NCBI): domain Eukaryota; kingdom Viridiplantae; phylum Streptophyta; class Magnoliopsida; order Dilleniales; family Dilleniaceae; genus Dillenia; species Dillenia suffruticosa. The sequence continues at coordinate 1,082,602 of JAVTVX010000031.1, forward strand.
CTTAGAATTATTATGCAACTTCCAATTGATATTACTAAAGGCATCCATTCAGGATCAACTATTACTAAAAAGGACCTTAACCTAAGTAGACTCCACAATAGCTCCACCACCATCACAGCAATAATCTTAGCTTACAAACTATAGGAACATATACTTCAAATTCGCACTGGATGCGAACATTGACATCGTATGAATGCCACCTTTGCCTGGTTTTAAAGTGGAATAACTTTTGCTATGCCAAAGTGAAGAGGGTTTTGGTTTAGAGGAAGTAGAGCCTCTAACTTTTACATGAGTTTTAAAATAATTGTATCTAAAATAGAAAAGCCTAAAATTATTAGCATGAGATTTGTTCTTAGAATATAGTTTTGCAGATTCGTGTAATTATAATATGCTTTTGATTTTGTATTTCTGTGAAATGCAAGAGGGAATTGGTAGAAAGAAGGGGCTTCGCACTTTTTCATTTGTACTTGTATGTTCTATAGTCCACTGGTTTCCCTTCCAGAATCGTTATCCCAAAGACTTTCTGTAATCAGTATGCTACTAGTCCATACTGCCAGCCCGAGATTTATAAGGTCAGAAGAACTGAAAATGGCATTTATAATCAAAATTTAATTCATATCCAGCCAACCATATCAACCAAAGGACTATAATAAGAGTTGTTACCAGACCCTCTGATACTCCATGATACAAGAAGAAATACACAATCTAACACCCATTACAGCCGATTTCAACCTCTCTCATAATGAGAGAAAAAATATGCAAAGGAAGAGAGAGACTACTATTTATAGCAACCCACTGGAGAGTCTGCGGAGAGGCTCCATTTTGAAGGTGGACACACCCCCACAACTTCGCTAAATTGAAAGAATAGGCAAATGATGAAACAAATCTTCCAAATTTGACACAAAGAGATTTGACAAAGAATTTCAGGACAAAATTGACTTCAATGTAACTCTTCAGATGATAGCCTATTAGAGGCTAATCTACTGCTCTTCAACTTCCAAATCAAAGCATCCCTCATACACTGAATCTCCATATCAGATCAGTCCTCTCCAGCACCCATTTTGGCAAACAAAACCTTCCTTTTTGATACCCAAATCATGTAACTTGATGGACAGGCTCATCTATAAAGCCCAGTCTATAGGTCCAAAGTTAACCTAGATCCTCAAGACCAACTGAAACATCATTACTAAAAGAGAAGAACTAGATGGAGACCTACCTTTATTATCTAATTTTATGCTCTAGCCCCAATGTGTGTCTTCCAAATTCTCCTACCAATGCTTAAGCTAAATCAGAACCAAAGAGTGTTCTCCCAACTCTCCCAACCACTCTTAAGAAAACTCAGAAATTAAAAGGTATATGCACTTTCTCTGCCCAAAAGTCTAGTGAGATGGACTTAGGCCATTGTTCTAATGGTTGTAAACGGGAAATCATACACCATGGTCATGATGAGAAGAAATCTCAATTCCGACTCAAAGATAAAAATGTATTTAGCAAGAAGAGGACGACAGGAAACTTGCAGATCGTCGCACATGCAAATTAGCAGCATTTTCAATCTTTTACATGTCATAATATATGTCAGCTACTGAAAGAAAATACGGTCAGTAGAATCCATTTGGCAATTAGCATATACATTAAGGTCCTGTTCGGTTATCCCATGATACAAATATTTTTCTTTTCATTTGTAAGATTAGCAAACCGAAATAATTCCCTTAAAAGTGATACAATTTTCTCTTGTTTTGTTACAGCAAGGCAGGGGGCAACGGTATTGCTACCCCCTCTGGGCATGACTGTAAGGGCTTCCTCCTGCAGTGCAATATCTGGTCTTAGGGATAGCTGCTGGCCTTAGGGCGAGTGTGTCACCACAGCCCCACCAATCTTAAAATGAAACCATTCAATTCCATTGGTGGGTGAAACTATAGCAACATAATTAAGTTGTTAAAGTTCAATTTTCTGGAAATAGCCTCTCCCCGATAAAATGAAGGTAAGGCTATCTACAGGTCGTCCAATCTTGGACTCTGACCTTTTCATTCAAAATTGTTTTATCTAGACTTCATTTAGCCATGGAAAGGTCAAGGGGTGCAATTCCAGTAATAGAAGAAACCTTTTCTTTCCCTGATTATAATGTATAACAATAGATCTACACTCAAGGTTCAGTATGGGTGAAAATGAAATCATTTTGGATTCCAAAATTTTATTCCTAGAATTTTACCTGTAAAATGTTCACATGAATGCAATGAAGTAGAATATTAAACCTTTCTGGGATTGTCATCTTAAATTTCTCCTATCCAAGCATATATTCCAGCTAAGAAATCAAATTTATCCTAAGCACATGTAAAAGGATCGTTACCAAAAGAAAAATGACTAGAAATAGTTCACAAATCAATTAATTTCTACAAGAACAGAGCAACCCAGTTAAATTCCACTTGAGTTGAAAATCCACCCAATGAGAGAAAACCTAAGTGAGGTAAACCCTATTCCAATGGAAGCATTGATTCAGGCATACATCAACATAACTTCTAAAGAACCCAAAAAAGAAAAATATCAATCATAATGTGGGAATTAATTTACTTGTATAGAATTCTGAGAAATCAACACCCATATCAAGAATTTTCAAGAGACAGAGAGAGAGAGAGAGATCTAGCATACAAGGTGTTCGTAGTTGAAGGGAAGCGGCGGCGTTCCCCCATCAATGGCACATCTTAGAAATGGGAAAAAATTATAGAGTCCCGCATCGATAATCGAGTAATGTTATTTTCTGTTTTTTTTTTTTTTTATTTATTTATTTATTTTTTTTATTTGGCGAAGGCGCGTTCCTAACACGCATCGATGTATTATGCCTTTTGATATACATATATGATTATGGTTTAGGACTGAGAAAGATTAGTGCAGAATATTGGCAAAATTAAATCAAAATTAAATTGAATTAAAGATAAATTAGAGTTAATTCATATTGCTATACTGTAATTAAGATAAAATTAGAGCAAAATTAAGACAGAATTAGAATAAAATTAGCACAAAATTAAGATTAAATTAGAATATGTTTGTATTATCATGTAATAATTAGGAAAAAAATAGTTCAAAATTAAGACAAAATTAGGATTAAAAATTTTGTATTTTTTTAATTCAACAAATAAATTAGGAAGATATTTTTTTTTTAAATAAAATAAAGAGATGGATAATGACTTTCAATTGGCAAGTCGCTTTTGACTTTCAAATTCATAAAATGTAATAACACTCTGTCTCTGTATGGTAGAATATTTTTTCAGTTTCTCTTCTCCTTATAAGAAGAAATTCTGTCAAATAATATTTTTAGAAACTTAAAAAAAGTTTTTTTTAAGAAGAAAAATTTAAAAAGTAATTTTTAAGAAAAAGTTTTTGAGAATAGTTTTTTCTTTTCCTTTTTTTTAATACTTTATTTTTTCATAAATATATATTTTTTATTTCATTTATATCTTCATATAATTATTTTTATTTTATTAATATAATCATTTAAATGATACAAATTTTTAAATTTGACCACTAATTTTTAATTTTTAATTTTACTTCAAAAGTAAAAAAATAAAAATGAAATTAACTTGAGAAAAGCTAAATTTATCAAGTAAGCATTTTGGGTGCTGTGTTTATGTTTATGTTATTGGTTTAATGCTTGCTTATGTCACATATTTATGTAATTTCATACTTTGTTTTATGTTTGCTTATATTTCATGCTTAGTTTATATTTCATGAATATGATGTTAGTTTATATTTCATGCTTACTTATATTTTAAGTTTAGTTTATATAACTCTGATATGATTCTTTTGATGATATTCACATATTATTATATTTTATATTTGTTTAAATTAAACTAATATGTTACAAATTTTTAATTTTTGTACTACAAATAGACATCAACGTGTCTCAAGAAATAAGAAAATTTAAGAGAATTAAAATTATAGAATCATTCGAATAAGCATCCGAATAACCACTACCTTACGAGACACTAAATCTAGTAATTTATCAAAGTTTAGTATTAATTATAAGTATATTGAGTTTGATCATTTATTAATTTTTTATTATATTTTACAATTGGTGATGATCAAATTACTCGAAAAAGGGGGAGGACCACTCTCAATGACATAAGAAATTTAAGATCACAACGAATTGTAGTGTCCTTCAATTCTGAATTGTAATCATTGGATGGAAGTCACAAAAACAAACCAGTTTTTGTGGTCTTATGGTTAGAAGTTTACGATCTTACCCTCTTAGTCACAAGTATCGATTCAATGTCTTTACGATTTCAAAAAACAAATAAAATCTTTCGTAAAGATAATTTCAAAATTTAAAGCATTTTTTTAGGCAAAGATTTCTAATTATTTTACCATCTGTTTTAATTCAAGCGTTTTCTTTTACAATAAATTATTTAAAACAAAAAATAACGATAGCGTTGATACATTCATCCTCAAAATCAATTTCTATAAAATTATTTAAAAAGTATAAGTATACTCTAAAATATATATATTATGATGAGAACAAAACTGTTAAAAAGATCTTAGCAAATGTCTCAGGGGCTCACAATTCTCGTAAAATGGGAGGCTATAGTTTCATACCAGTACCACCGACGTGGAAAGGTAATAGCATATTTTGATAAATAACGTTTCATTTATTTTTATATTCTTACTATAACAACATAATTTTTTATAGAAGAAGTTTGAAGCAAGGAAATAAAGCCAATTGTAACAAACATATCCACACACTTGCTCAAAGTCATTTGCAAGGTGAGTAAGAGAACAAATAATTATTTTATATACTGATAATGTATTTAATAGTATTTTTTAGTTACTAATAATTTAGTTCTAGGAATTAGAGACGGGATACCCATGATAGAATTGAACTATACAAAATTATCCATAAGAAAAATGATGCCTCATGTGAATTCAGAGTTTACTAATATGATGGTAAGTTACATAAACTTTGAATATCACTTCATAATTAGTGTTTATATTGATATTTCTATAAGAATTTATACTGATATTTTTAATACTTTTTTATATGCAGGAACAACAAAACGAAACAATGACAACTCAACAAAGCATCTTAACATAAGAGTTCATCAATCAAATTGAGGATAAAAGTATGTTCTTAAGATTACTGATAAAGAACGTATGGATAGATTTAGAGATAAAAGGATAGAGTCAACACCCAATGGTTACTATGTTACATCTTCATCCAATGATACAAATATTAGCTCCAATAAATAGTTGACCAAGATGTGGCCTCAAATGAAGGAAAAAAAAAAAAATTCAAATATTTACTTCAAAATTTCTAGATATACAAATATATTTTTAGATATTGAAATAGATAATATACTAACTTTTGTTTTTTTTACACGATAGAAATTATTTTATGTGATATTCTATAATTGTTTTAATTATAAATATATTATTTTCAAAGAATGATGATAGTTCGTCTGGTGAAGGCAATGACTTTCAATCCATACAAAGTCCTATGCTTGAGGCTATTACATGTAATGGGAGGTTATGCTTATTGATTAACTATTTTTTGTAATTTTATTTGACTTATAAAATGTTTTTTAATGAATTATTTATTTTTGTAGTTTAAATTTACGTGTGAATAGTTATTTATTTGTTAGAAATGTACATTATATTTAAAGTAATGAGTTATTTATGGTTCAAAGGCCATAGTTCATTAGATTTGCTTGGAGTATGAAGCATTTGATAATTAATGGTTTTTTGTTTGAAGCATGAAATATAGATCAAATTTCGGATATAAAGTGTAGATTATGTTTATTTGATAATTGATGACAATGCGATAAATAAATTTAGGTGTAGAAGCTAAACTAACCATTTAAAAAAATAGCCCTCGTTAACATTTTTACAGTATCGGCAGTTGCATATAAATTTGTCGACATTTATGCTTTGAAATGTCGGCAAATTCTTAACCTTTACTAAGGTTTCTTGAGTAAATGTCGGGACATACTCACTTCTCCTAAAAGTTTATTCATCAAACGTATTAGAAAATTTTGAAAATTTTTTAACATTTTTGTAATAAAAATATCGATAAAGATCAAAAGTTTTCCCGATATTTTTCTATAAATGTGAGGAAATCCATGACTTTTTCTCCGATATTTTGTCCGACCCTTTTTATTTCGTCGCAAAATTCTTTAGGGACGGTGTTGGTAATGGTAGAAAAATATAGAAAAAGATTGTATTTTTTTTGTGGTGTCTGTGTTTTCACATTGCCACTTTGCTCGCTTGTGTAAACGTTCTCTCATTTTACCTCTTACGTTACCACTTTACTCCCATGTGGGGTTTGCTCCATTTGATATTTTCATTGATTTGACCAGTGCAAGTCATGTGTATCAATAAAAAAGAGGGGAAAAAAAAAATAATACTTCTCCATGTCTTCTCACTTCTCTCACTTCCCACCTTAGTTATTTTTCTCCCCCGCTCTCTCTCACCGTACGTAGCACTCATACCCCTTTTCCTCCTTGCCTTTCGTCTGCAATTCTCTCTCTCTCCCTCGCTCATAGGGGTATTAAGTGCAATTAGGGATTTGAGCTTATGCAAAATAGGCGCATAGAAAGCAAACTTTTTTATTTTGTTCATTCAACAAATTATGGTAGGCTATGAATGGAAAGGGTCATATGTTATCAATCTTTGAAATACAGTGACAATGTGCAAATAGTCCTCAAATTAGAGGGCGCCTCTCAACATTTACCCTTATTTTCAAGGGCCATTATTTAAATTGCCATAATTGAGTGGATAGAAGAGTGGGAAGTTTAAGAAGTATAAATGAATTCAAATTATAGTGCAACATTCATATGATTCATAACATACAATATATCGTCATCATTAATTTTATAAAAACAATCGTCTTATCATATTTAAAGTGTAATTAGAATTCAAAATAACTTAATACGATACTAATGTCTATTAATTTTTTAAAATACTTGAGTGAAAAAGAATTTTTATTCAAATATTTTTCCCAAAATCTAATATTCGAAACTTTTTGGACCCACGTATTTTTGCAATTTTCAAAATTCTATATAACAAAAAAGATGTCTATTAATTTTTTAACAACACAAAAAAGGGCTAAACAGGCTCTTAGGTGTCAAAAAGAACACATGACAGATTGTGCATTCAATGTGTTTCATTCATCTAAAAGACATCCCGTCCAGGCCAAACACTGATATTCCAATTTAAAAATCAGGCTGTGTCTGCCCCCGATGACAACAGGAACACTGCAAAATCTTACCTTTGAGGGGACAACAAGTACACTCATGACTATATCAGGTCATTATTTGGGCATATAGAACGAAGGGCTCCAACTCCCGCTGCAGATCTTCTACAAAACATGAGTCAGCAGGAAATATTTTAGGAAGCCATAGCACTAGCATGACTGTTTGTTTTGCCTTTGCGATTCCAAATGGGAGTGGTCTCGATAAGCTGATGTGGTACAAGCCGTCTTTCACGCTTTGTTAGCTTACGGAAGTTGCTAACTCTCAGCCTGGCTATTTCTGCCTCCTCCTCTGGAGTAATCTCACGAACTACCACTGTCAGTCTACATTCTGGCCTCACTTTTATCCCAGATCTTCCTTTAGAATGGTAGGAGACTCTCTTCTTAAAAAATCCTTTTCCCACAAATGCCTCAGCTGGAGAAAGACAATATCAGACCATGCAGCTTGCTGAAAAGTAGAATGATCTCTATGCAAAAGGGGAGGAAGTGTTGTTACCAACAAGGAGACGATCTGGATCCAATCCATGATTATGTGTTGCATTAGCACGAGCAGAGTGAATAACCTGTGGTTAGAAGATACATTAGATCCCCATGCAATTGAGGGTTATGCTTAAGTGCTTGGTTGGATATCCCTTAAGAAATGATTTGATGTGCAGTTGAGAAAAAAAAAAAAAAAAAAAAATCTCAAATGAGTCATAAAAAATGAAACCATTTCAACAGAAATGTTTAAATTCATTGAATTCCAACCATATTTAGCAATGCAAAGAGGGTTAGGGGGATTTAAATAATAGGAAAAATGGTTCGACTCCAACATGAAATCTATGACAATAGATTGACATCCAAAAATTAGCATGGATTAGAAATGAAACCCTTTTCATTACAAACAACCCCTATAAGTTGGACCATCCCTTTTGTAAAAAACAAAACTACAAGAATTTAGGAGCAAAACTTGCATAATCTGTTAGTAATGTTTTTCTATCTCTGTGGAACATGAACTTTTGAGCTAATCCTGGGCAAGAGCCCCTGACACTTGAACAAAATTAATTCTAAAAATAAAGTGATGAGATTTAAAAAAAAAAAAAAAAAAGACAGAGAATCAGTGAAGTTTCATTAACCTTGGGTTAGAAATTAAGAAAACTAGAGTCTTCTGAAGTAAGAAATAGGGTTCAGAATGGTGATTGCACCTGATAAACAGTCTTTGCAGCTCGCTTTACTGTCACTTGCAACTGCAATAATGCATCTTCAACACGCATGCCACGAACTAATGCAGCAACCAAGTTGACCTTTTTGGGACTCTACAATGAAGTTATAAGTGGTGAATACAAGTTCAAAGGAACTAATATTGTCATTTAACAGTTAAATTTTTTCTCTAAAATAGCACAAAAACCTCTCCAGGCCTCTCTAAAGCATTATATCAAAAATATTTAACCAGCTATAAAGTAGTTATGCAGTTTACATTGGGGACATTATCTGCAGAAGATGTAATCACTTATACTTCCAAGTATGTTAACATTGGAACAAGAAATCAAAGAATAATTTCATTCTATGATGGCTAACCTCTAAGCACAAGCAAAGCAATATTGCTTTCTAGATACGAACGACCAAAAATGTGCACCAACCCCTTTGTACCTCCAAGACAGAAACATGCAGAGACAAGGAGAAAAAACAATTTTCCACATAAATGGTATTTGGGACCAACTGTATTCATAATTGCAGTTACAAATCATGCAAGACTGAATCATGGCATTAACATTAACACTTAAATTTCATAAAGATGATCAACAATGTTTTGTAATGTGAGAAACATATGCTTTCGCGAGTTTATGAAAAGTGAGAAAAATGGAAGCTTATTTGTGATTAGGCACAGTGAGCTCATACAAACACCATCAAATGCATTTGATCATTAATATGCTTTTCACATATTAAACACAAACTTGTTAACTAGCTCATTCAATCCTTCCAGGATAAAGAACTTTCAAATGCTTGGAATAACTAGCTTGTGATATTTGATACCTGCTTTATTTCTTTTAAAACTGCTTGAACTTTCGAACGCTTGGACATTGCTTTCGGCAATTCAGTTTCGGCATTGCTTGAGGGGAGAAGGGGTATTAAGGGAGAAGGAACGGGTGTTAGGTCAGATGAATCTGCAAGTAATTTTCTCGAGGTAGATATTCCCTGAAAAAGCAGCCTTTATTTGTCAGATGACAAAATGGCATTCTTCTTGAGCATGCCCCAAAGAGAGAGAGAAGAAACAAAAGGAATTCTGCCTTCTACCAATCAACGAGGCAAATAATTCAATTATGATCCCCTACATAAATCTCCAAACTGCAGAGAATTTCATTTGTCAAAAAGTTCCTGGAGATGTATTCATCTACCCATAGAACCTCAGATTGTGTCACTTGCTCTCATGGAAGTGATAGCAACTTTTCAAATGATAGAAGAAAGATTAGAAAAATAAGTGTGCAGTAACCACGTTTAAAAGGCAGAAAGATACCAGATTCGGAAGATAGCGATAAGTCCTTGAGATGTTTGTAGATGGGGAATTCAACAACCCCTTCAATCCAGGTGACCCACCTACAAAAATGATCATTTTAATCAACATGATAATTGGCCTTAGAAGAAAGCAAACACTAAAAGGCAGAAGAGACATTTATTTGGGCCACTCTGCTTCTCCGTTCATCTCAACTCCAGCACCAAAGGAGGAATATATTATTCTCTTTCTTAAAAAGTAAAAATGATATGATCATGCAGGAGGGACCTAATCCTATCCCACTCAAATTTCATGCCCTCAAAAATGAAATAGGGTATAGGTAATCATGTATAACAAAATAACCAAAGGAGGAGCAAACAAGTGTTCTAAGCATAGCTTAATTGTTTAACAAAAGGGAGTTGACGCATATAGGATTATGCCTTATGGATGCTTTGCAATTATGTTGCACACTTTTGAAATGATTATGTACTAAACAAGAGAGCTGAAATGATTTACCAGGCCTCAAAAGGGAGTTAAGGCATATAGGATTATGGTTTAAGGATGCATTGCAATTATGTTGCACACTTTTTCCAACCTGACGCAGTAAAGACTGTAAATGCCTCTGCCAGCCTGAGCCTACCATGACTGTCTAAGCTAAAAGAAGTAAAATACTTAGACAGCAATTTGAAACCAGACAATGTCAAATCATCTGCACCAAAGTTACAAAAATCAACGTTAGGAATATCAAACTGAAAACATTTTTAAGATATAATTTGGTAATCTTTCACAATTTTCGTATGGCTTTCGGGAGAATTTGCTAATATTCAGTAATAGAGAAAAGGCTGCCGTGAGATTGCATAGTGGGATTTCTCAAGGCAATTAGAAATATTCTAGAACAGTGCTTGCAATCGAACAATCACAGGCTAGATTGAAGTCTTTTCCAACATTTTCAATAACTTTGCTGAAACCCTAAATCTGAGAGATTAAAAAAGAGCAAGGTACCTTTTTTGCGTTCTTTACGTTGACGAAAGATCCTTCGAGTGAAATGAGAGAGAGAGAGTCTCCAGGGCAATGGGAAAGAGGAAGAGGCGGGCGGAGGGGTTTATGAAATGGATTTAGGGGTTTGTTCGCCCTGAACGACGTCGTTTCTTCGTGGGGGAAAATTAGATTTAATCTAGACTATTTCTTTCTTTCTTCAAGCATTTATAAAGTTCTAAAAAACCATGATGACAAGTAATAAGAGATGCACGTACTAGGGTGTGAGGCAAGTATTTTGTGATAATTTTAAAAAATATATGTATAATTTTACGTATATATTTTCAGAATATATAAAAAAAAATATGCATATATTATTCATCAATATCTGTATTTTTCGTGATAATATTTTTAAAATTTTAAAAGTGAATCAATTATTTTTTTAAAACTAATATTTGCATATGACATTAGTTTAAATTTCTCTCTCTTTCTCCCTTTCTCTCTCTACGCATCATAAGATTGATCGAGGTATTTTAAAAAATGAATGTTGCATGGGATATGGGCACCCTCTAAAACCAACCGGCAGATTATATCTCACATGCAAACCGAACAAGAACTACGGATTGTCTCTGAGGACTCCAAGGTGAGTTCAGACCCCGAAAGATTAGCAATGATTGTTCTTAATTTTGCTTCTTAGAGAAACTGTTTTCTCTGTTCTTCATCAAAACCATGCTTTTATTTTCAGTTGGGTATGCAAGAAAAGGACATACCGGGTGGAGCTGTAAAAACCCAGCAGGCCATCCGGTAAGTGCACGCCTTTTCAATGGCCTTTGCCCTTTCATCTGCTTCACCCTTCGTTGATACGGGTTGGTGTCAGGTCTTTGCAGAAGGCTGTTTCAACACTTGAGAAGGAAAAAGCAGCGGCCCGAAGTTCTGAGGATGTCACTAACCTATGGAAAAGGATGAGTTCGCCCATATTTGGGAAATCAAGGAAGAAGGCATTTGCTGTCATTGGAATGAATACGGCTTTTAGCAGCAGAAGAAGGCACAATTCCATCAGGATGACCTGGATGCCTCAAGGTAACCTCTCTGTCTATCCTAAATTCCAAAATAGATGTATGTAAAGTACATTTATCTGCAATGCATACGTTGCATGGCCCTTTTTTGTTGAAACTGCCTTGGGAGAAAAGCTACTTCAACTCAAAAAAGAGAAGGGAATCGTCATCAGGTTCATGATCGGACATAGGTATATGCTTGCTTATGTTGAATCCAAGAAAAGAAATGCTATGAGTTTCCATCAAGGCAGGCTAGTCTTCTTTAAGCACAAGGAAGGCTACAATTTCTTTAAGCAGAGAAATGCATCTGTAGTTGAAAGCTTGTTCATACAATCAATGGGCTAAGTGAAGAAAAGTTTCATTTCATTTATGTAATCCTTGATGGGCACCAGTCGCATGGTGTTGAGACAGAGAGAGTTGTTTGCATGAAGGATACAAGAAATTTACCACACTTCCATCTCCAACCATCAAAGCCACAGGACTTCTTCTATGGACTGATTCGAGCAGAAAACTGCAAGTGTTGTCATTGTTCTTCTTTTCTTGGTTGATTTGTTCAGAACGGAAAATGAACTTTTTTAGCAAGAAACTATCCCTCTCTGACAACTTCACTTTTTGTGATTCAATCCTTAGCTAACAAATTCTGTCTACTTTGGTCTTTTTTGATCCTATGGAGGCCTAATTCTGGCAGAGAGTCCATCAGTTGGCAAACAAAAAATCTTTTTCAAATTTCTTGTTTCAGTTGGTGAAGCCTTTAGTAAATAACTCCCTTAATGCAATTCTAGTCAATAAAAACCAGCTTCTTGAAGAGCCAAATCAAAATCTAAACACTTACAAGTGTCTACTTGGCAAGTAGCCAATTCTAAGGAGATTTATCCTTTGCTGTTGTTGCACTTGCACAAGGGGTTTGAAGTAGAACATACAAGCAAGAAAGGCATGACAAACAAATTGAAGCAATGACCAAACATGACTAGCACCCACCACATATACCTATCCATTCAAGAAGTTTTACAACAATGGGTATTTGGTAAAACTCCCCAAGTCCCACAACCTTAGATTGATTCTCCTAGTTCAGTATTTGGTGCTCTCCCAAGGCATCTGTCTCTTCAACGTATTGTCAAGGCATCAACAAAAGTGGTCTAGCACCAGAAGTTTATCTTCTTAAGAATTGTGGCAAAGCTGTCAGCAATTTCTGAGGAATACTTATCGAGAAAAATCACCAAATGTAAATTATTCATAAAGCAGTAAAAGGGCAATAGATGTTTCAATCCTCTCTCTTGTAAGTTTGCCTTCCCTTGGCGCTTTTGTAAATTCTCTATATCCCATTATTTTTACAAATATAAATAATGGAAGGAGAAAGAACATAATGCAGAGTCTTGATAGTACCACCAAAACATCAGAAGATATATTTGAAGCTGCTTGTAGACATGGGATTGCAGCGGCATCAAAAAATCTATCTGGTCGATGTGGGGACAACAGAATTATAATGCTCACCAAGTCCAAATGCATGTTTATGGTACGACAGCTTGACGCTTGATTTACTTAAACCTGTCCCGCATTCAGATTTGTACTCTTTCCCCATCTCCACATCGGGGAATGATCCTGAAAATATCAAGATATGCTTTTTCAGGCAATGTGTCAGTGCACCAAGCTCTAGTTGTCCACCCCATGCAGCAGTTGACTCCACTTCCTTACAATAGCACTCAAATCTCTCTGCAAGAGAATCATCAGAATCTTCTACAGCACTCTCAGACAGGAAAAATGGCAGGAAATCAGATGCATGTGTCCTCATATAAGTAGCCACCATCTCTCGAAGTTCTTGGTAAGAGTATGGCGATAAACCCCCAGACATAAGCGCCAGCTGATCCTCAACAGCTCTGTAGAGGCAATGCCCATCTGGCTTGATTTCATTAACAGTCAACCCAAGGGGTTCAAGCTTTTGCTCTAATACTTCATTCTCAATAATTCGATCACTCACAATGTTGCTCTGCTCTTCTTGTATTCTCTGCTCCCTTGCAGCCTCTTGCTGAGCTCGTTTCTCACGCCTCCTGGCACCCTTGCTAGCCTTTTGTTTGTCAGCTTGACCAGAAATAGATACACCAGCAACAGCCTTCACCAAATTATCAAAATTGCTCTTCTCACCATTCTTGCAGTTATAGCCCAAGGAAGCAAGTTCTTTGGCATGCTTTTCTTTAAGCTTAGTAGAAAGTTGAGAAATCTCATCCTCAACCTGCTTCTTTTTCACTTTCTGTTCAGCCTTGCTGCCTCTAGCAGCAGCCTTCTTCAAAGCAACTTCTTTGTCCTGTAGCTGTGAAATCTCCTTCCTGTCAACGAAGTATACAAAATCATACATTTACAAGTATAAGGTCCATAGAAAACCTTCCAAAAGATGTCTAAACAAGAGGTTTCAACATAATGCTAGAGCTCATTCAACCAAGAATAATAACAAGAAATGTTCAAGATAGAGTCCAGCATTTTTGAAACTTTAACATTCGGACATCACAATGTCACTTCATGGGAAAAAGAGCAACTCTAAACAAAGTAAGAACATTAATTAGAAGTTTAAAACCCATTGGCATTTCATAGAGACAAGTCTGCTTCACAAAATACCTTGCATATATATACATATTTTTTCTCGCAGCATTATTCACCCAACAACTGCTTCAATTAATTGCACTAGGAAAAACTGGAGAATCAGATACTATAGAATCCTTTTGCAAGAGAAGGAATTGAAGCAGTCTCTTCCTATTTTTTTTTTTTTCCATTGAAGCAACACTTTAATCTACTCTAAACTATGAAATAGTTCTAGATGCAATGAACAGGTGATCCAGCATTAGGCAAAGCCTACCTTTTACCTTGAACACTTACCACACCTCCATGCCCCCCCCAAAAAAAAATTTAACTCCAATAAAAACATCTTTAGTGAATTGCCAATCCAGAACATATAATTAAAAAGGAAAAAAAAAAAGATACCTGTGCCTAGAAAGCATTTCTTCAAGGGTTTCCAGTTTCTTTGGGGAGTCATTTTGGGAGGTTGTGTCACATAACTTCTCAATGGTTTTTCCAGATTCCTCCATCTTAATAGTCGAGGGATTGTCAAGGTATACAGAAAATGCACCTAGCAGTGAAGGTATTCAATCTGGAAATATAAACTCACCTAACAAAGTATCATAAAAGGAAATCATTAACCGAAGATAGACATGAAAAAATAGAACCACAGCAAATGCTCCTTTTCCAAATCAACTCCAATGAAATCAATAATGAACAATTTTGTAGGACATTCAAATCAATCAGACAATCATAGGTGCACCTTGGTAGAAGCCAAATTCCATTTAATGGACTTGCGAAGAACTTCTATTGCGATCAAAAGAATGTCAATTCGTTTGCACAGCTCTAAATGGACAATGTTTTAATAAATATCATGCAGCTCCTGCCCTTTGTACATTGCTTTATGTACCCAAGATATTACCATAACTCACAACCATGCACCATCTATCTCTAGCCAAAGCTACTTGTCATAAATTTCTGCAAATAATGTCTCGTTTACTTACACATAGCTTCCTTAAATTCCAAAATGGAAGTTGCATGCATATAAAATGCGTATGAGTACCGTGGATACATGTCAGATGCTCCACCTGAAAAATCTATCTTGTATTTTTTTTAAACACTGGATACCTGTAAGACATTCAAGAGATGCTTCCAGTAGACAACTCTTTGTGACAATTATATTCACCATACCATGTATAATTCTTTTACTTGCTTGTCAATAATAACACCAGATGCACACAGTAAAACCAAAACTTTTCTACCAATTTGTCATAATTTTTTTTTATACTGCAAAAGAAATTATATTAGGAAAAAGAAAAATGTACGATATCAAAAAAAAAAAAAAAAAAAAGAGAAAGCACATTTGACAACCCACTTTCTTCCCACTGGGCTGCCCATCTCCAATGAAACGTCAGAAACCACCTGAACTAGCCCATTACTAAGCTCTAAATTGCCCTTCACCTCCCCTCATCTTTTTTATTCCTTTTTCTTCTGGACCATAAAATCAGAATTAGCTTCTAATGGGGCAAGCCAACATTCAAACAACCTCGAGTCCAATGTATTAAACCCTGTTATCCTATAGGACCATACTACGAGTGGTTTCCTTAGAATTGAATGAATGTGATAAATCTTTAGTATTCACTTTATAAAGATGTAAGTTATCCATTTGATAAGTTAGGCTTACTATTATATAACAAATTATCAAGACAAGAGCAGAAGTTCTAACATTTTAAATACATTATTATTATTTTATAGTTGTGCCTTGTATCTATATTCATGCTTTGTAGCATATAACTTACCAATAATGACATTACGCAATTAAACTCAAGTATTTAGACATGTATATCATATATGGACCCCTTCCATCTTTAAAGACCAGCATTGAAACCAAAAATAAATATTAGGTAGTTAATTCTAGGATTTGACAAAATGGCACCATTCAGGTCTTGAAACATCAAATATACTCCTAAAAGCATGTTTGGAAAAGGAGCAATCAATGAGAGGTAAATAATACAAATAACCATCTAAGCCTCTCAAGATACGCTTCATATTATGTCCTATTTATACAAAATTTGTGTATCTCTGCATCAATGTTTCATAGCTTTGAATTACTAATAATGAACTTAATAAATCTCTTAACCATAGACACATATAATCATATATGGCCCTTTCATCCTTAAATATCAGCTTTGAAACCAATAATAAAAGTAAAAACAAATATTAGGTAGTAAATTCTAGGATTTCAAGAAATGCCATCATTCACATCTTAAAATATCAAATATACTCCTAGAAGCATGATTTGGTAAGGGACAAGGAGAGGTCAAAGAGAGAGATTAACCATATAGCCCCCTAAATATCTATTGTGCTCTTGGACATACATTATAGACACACATACACAATAAATACTCTCTCTCTCTCTCTCTCTCTTTCTCTCTCACACACACACACACACACACACGCGCAGAGAGAGAGAGAGAGAGAGAGAGAGGAGGACTTATTAAGGATATATCGGACATACAAGATAAAGTCGAAGAGGATTCTATTATTTATTTCTCTATCTTCAAGTTTTGAATTGCAATGTGCAAAAAGGTATACAACATGCACTGTACTATGCAGTATTTTCCTTACTTGAAGAACAGATGTATCCCACTTGAATTAGCAAGAGATCCTGTTATCCATTTCTTTATCTGCAATGCCTGTATCACACATCAATAAGATAAATCCACACCACAAACAAAACTAGCTTATTTGAATCCACTTTTCTATTTCTGACATTCGAATTTTACCTAGCTCACTTGAAAATTATGTTGACATTCCAGCTTAATCACTATAGCATTTTACTACTGCACAACCATTCAAAATCTTAATGCAATTGACCTAACAGCATTTTTGTTGAAGCGAATCCCCAACGTTATGGAATTCTAACCGATATCTCTATATTATGATTTTTGATTTAACTATATTATAAATTCAATATTAGCTAATCATTTGTAAAAGACTAAATAAAACAACATTGCAATTTGTGGCTTGAAACTAAAGAATGAGTTTACCATAATTGAGACAAAGAAGGTCACTACTAGATATGACCATATTTTCAGAAGTTACAGATTGCAAATCTACTAATGTGCAAAGCACATATGCAAAAGACTATATACAAAGAAGTGGCTTATTTTGGCCAATGTTCTTTCTTTTGACATTGCTAAATTACTTCGCCAACTCGTACACACCTCGAATACAAACAGAATACATGAACATCAAGAGTGTAGCTAGGATAAAATACAACATAACAATGTCTTAATGCTTGCAAGCATGATTCTAATTTTAGGAAATGAACACTTCACATAGTTCAACGTCACAGTGATAACTTTGGATATTAACTCAAAGACTACTAAGTATTCACATAATAAAAGTATTTGGAACCGGTATTAATTGTTTAGGGGAAAAAAATACTTTAAATGACTTAAGAGAAGCATGCGGAACCTCAGTAAATTCTGCTATTGTCAATCATTGTCCAAAGGTCATGAAGATAAGTGCATTGACATTCCCTTTTTTTTTTTTTTCTGTTTTTAAGCTATTTTATTCGAACATAGCTGCACTACATCATATGGTATGATTACATGAAGGATCATGCATGATGCACATGGACTAAGATATGTCAAAATGGAATGTAGTACTTGAGTCATCAAAGCAATGGGGGTTAATTAATACTTCTTTGCTACAAGTGTGGCCAAAAAAAATAAAAATAATAAAAAAAGCAAACTTCAAGTCCTAAACATGGTTTGCTCCAAAACATCTTGTATCATCAGTAAGTATCCCCCAAGCATCAAACAAGTACTTGAGAAATATTTTGTGTTTTAAAAATTGCAATAGAATTGGATACCATCCAATGTGCATCAAACAAATGGGCCTTTTTAGGCCAATTGAATGATGGTGGTGAAGAGCCAACCAAGTATATAAGTGTTAGAACGCCAATTCATGAAGATAAATTATTAAAGTTCAAGTAAGACTATCTATATATTACATCAAGTATTCATTTTTTAGGGTTGATTTAAAATATGTTGGAATTACTCACATCAAGCATTCTATTATTTATTTTTTTTTTAGGTTCAAGTGGCCAATTGAATGGGTTGCAAAGGAATGAAGGCAAGAGAAATGGGGTTGCATTTCCACTAGACTAACAGCTCAAAATGAAATCAAAGAGATTATGTTGCTATTAGCTCAACAGACAGACGCTTACGAAAGAATAGTCAATCATTAATCATAATCACATTCAGAAAAAGCATATAACAAACCCAGAAACTAGGCAATTTTTACTAAGGAAACCAAAAAAGAGAGAGAATTTCTCTCTCATTCCACCTGACGCAGCCATGTAAAGATTGATATTTATTACCCAAACCTAATTTTCGTCTGATTCAATTAAACTAATTAAATGAGAGAGAGAGAGAGAGAGAGAGAGAGAGAATTATACCTGAAGATGTTAGTGTTTTTAGGGCAAGGGGGAGAGAGGGAGAGAGAGGGTTTAAGTCGAGAGGACCGGGGAGAGTGAGGAAGAGGAGAGGGAGAGGGAGAGAGAGAGAGGTTTTAAGTCGAGAGGGCTAGGGAGGGTAAGGGAGATTGAGAGAGAGAGAGTTTAAGTCAGGGATGAATCCAAGTCAGTGTCCGACGCACCACTAACCTCGCCGACGAAGGCTAATAAAGAGGCAAGGGGAAGGGGAAAATCTCGAAAAAGGATTCTAAAGAGGAACTAATTACTCTTAACAGATACAAAAACTATGGAATATCATTTCAGGTTAAGATATTAAAATAATTTCAATCGAAGATAAAACCATCAAACGACTGCTCTGTGGGCCAGCCCAAGAGTTTAATTGATTGAGAGGAATTAAAATAAAAAAAAATGTGGAATTGCGAAAGTACAGAAGCTCTATGGTCTCATACATTCATAATATTAATATAAAAAACTCGTGATCAAGAGTACATACTAATAAGTTTTATATAAAATATTTATAAAATTTTATAAAAGTGTTAGCGATTATATTGAAAAATCTGATTAGTAATATCATCAGCTCAGTAATATCATCAGCTCAGTAAAAGTGGATACGAGACATATCATGGAGGGGCTAATAGTGGTTACTATGGTTGTTATAAGATTCAAAGAAAAAGAAAAATCGATGGTTTTACTTTTAAATAGAATTTGAGAAGATTTAGAATAGAGTTAATTGAGATTTCTTCGATTATATTAAAAATAAAAAGTTTTGGTGAGAAATAGAGAAACTGGATTAGGAAATATATCTTTACTTCATCTGTTTTAGTATTAGTCAATGGGAGTCCTACTGAGAAATTCTCAAGGATCCATTGTTACTATTCCTTGGTTACAAAAGGTCTCAATAGATTGAGGGAAGCAGTACAATTCAGAGGTTTGCCAATAGGGAAGAGCAAGATCATGGTTTCACACTTTTAATTACCGGATGATACTATCTTTTTTAGAAAAAAAAAAAGCACAAAAAATTGAAATACTTGAAAAGATTATTGAGAGTACCAATAGATGAGAAACACAAAAGAAAAGGAAATTTCTAGAGGCCAATTATTAAAAAAAGAAAAAAATGTTGATGACATGAAAACATTGTTCAGGTTCTTGTTAGATTAGTGTAAAGTAGCTGTTGGATTTATATGCACATACACATGCGGAAGCGTGCAAAATATTTCGGAATCATAAAAGAATAGGATTTTCGGGCATACCTCAAAAGTAGATCGCAAAATCTGGGAACGACGAACCTCGATCAATCGACCTCGCAGTCGGGATGATAACCACAAAAGATGAGCTATCACCGCAGCACCACGACCCCTCAATCGAATCCGGTGACAAATTCTCTTCGCAGAATTTTTCCCTCTTTCTCTCAATTGTCTCCTCACAATCTTTTGCAATGGTTGTCTGTCCTAGGGTTTTGCCCCTAGTTTCCATATGTCTCCTTCACCACAAATGGTAGGGAATTCAAATCCCATAAGTTACCATTTGTGCATATGGAAAGTGGGATATT
The DNA here is from genome assembly GCA_033439265.1 of Dillenia suffruticosa. NCBI lineage: Eukaryota > Viridiplantae > Streptophyta > Magnoliopsida > Dilleniales > Dilleniaceae > Dillenia > Dillenia suffruticosa. The sequence continues at coordinate 1,102,918 of JAVTVX010000031.1, forward strand.
TCCTTTTTCCAAATAAGGAAAGATGCCCCACGTGGGCATTCATTCCTTCATCTCCCACTTGCACACGAGGGCATTTACATCCATCACGAGATCACAGCTCATGCGATCTCCTGTATCACCCTTCTGGATTTTCATACTAGATTGGGTGTCGTGCGACTGGCGAGTACACCTGCAAATAAAGACTTCTCGATACACCTGTTAGGATGTTCGAGGAGTCGTCGTTAATAATAAAACATCTCGCTGTACCCCAGACTCATCACATTTACATCCTTCGAGTCACTTTCCTCATCGAAAGTCATCCCCAATATATCCTCGAATGTGTATTCACTATTACGTTTTTATCCCAACGTGGATATACGCAACAGACCGGTCGGTGAATACTACACAACGATGTAATGTAGATTGGTCTTCCTTTCCCAAACTCGAATCTATCGATCTCAATTCAGCTGCTTTCCTAGACCTGCCCCTTAGACCTCAATTTATCTTCCGGGCCATAGGTAAACAGACTAAAGTAGCAAACACTGAATCAAGACTTCTAGAGACAGTCGAAAGTAAAATAAGGGTACTAGAGATCCCATCCAATGGATCTCGGGTCTCACACAGTGGGAACGGGGATCATAAATAGATCATCGTCTCATATAATTGCTCCCACTATACCTAGTCGGCATCACACACGGTATGAAACGCGTGCCACAGTGTTAATCCCTTATTTCTCAAAAGGGCATATGTCAGATTTCTTAACACTGTGCAGATACGGGACTCAGTCTACACATAAGACTCTACCCAGAGATCTCAGAGAGAGTGTCTCAGAGACAATATCACTATCGCAGGTGATTTCTGAAATCTCAAATCTGGCTACTCACAGGCAACATGGATGTGGGTATTTCCATGTCGGTCATATCCCAAATGACCTCATCCTGAACACGTATCAGGGCGACTTTTGTTCTAGTTGGGCCACTCTCAATGCCTCTTACGACTAGAAACTGTCTCATCTCCACTCACTCAGAGTTGGAGGTGGTCGCTCGTGTGAGAGAGTCGACCTCACCTGCCTGACATATATTTTATCACATCAAATATACATGATATAAATAAGTGCATTATTTAAGAAAATATAAATGTGACTGAATAATGCACAAAATCATATATATAAAAATATAATAAGCATCACATCGTCAGTTTAGTACAATGAGAAAAATCAAAATATTCCCAAACCCAATGACTCTCTATGTGCTATAAATGAGTCTCTAGTGATGGGTTTGGTGAAGGGGTCAGCCACCATGCAATGTGTCGAGATGTACTTGACGGTCACTTCACCCTTCTCGATGATGTCTCTAACAAAATTATATCTGGTGTCTATGTGTTTGGTCCTACTATGATACTTAGGGTCTCGAGTATAGGCGATAGCAGCCTGATTATCACAGTAAATCATCACTGGCCTCCCACTATCAGCCACAACCCCTAAGTCATCTAATAGTCTTCGGAGCCAAACACTCTCCTGAACTGCGACTGAGCAAGCCACGAACTCAGCCTCCATCGTAGATAAAGCTACACAGGTCTGCTTCTTGCTTCTCCAAGAAATGGCACCGCCATTGAGCAAGAAGGCAAAACCTGATGTCGATTTGCGCTTATCCAGATCACCGCCCCAGTCGGCGTCTGAATATCCTATGAGGCGCAAATCCCCTCTCCCATAACACAAGGAGTAGCTCGCAGTTCCCTTGAGATATCGAAAAATCCTTTTCACTGCTCTCCAGTGACCCCTTCCAGGATTTGATTGATATCTACTCACCAGACCGACTGCGTAACATATGTCTGGTCGTGTACACAACATCGCATACATTAGACTTCCCACTGCGCTGGAATAAGGGATTTTACGCATCTCCCTTATATCTTCCTGAGTTTTCGGGCACATCTCAAGACTCAGACCATCACACTTGGCGATTGGAGTATCAATGGGATTACAATCACTCATCCCAAAGCGTTTGAGAATTTTCTTAATGTAGGTCTCTTGTGAAAGAGCCAACATTCTTCTCGATCGATCTCTCTGGATCTTAACTCCAAGGATGAACTCAGCTTCACCCATGTCGATCATGTCGAAGCTCAATGACAACCAAGCCTTGATTGTCATCATATACTGAATGTTGTTCCCAGCCAACAGTATATCGTCCACATACAGGGACAGGATCACAAAAGAGTTATCAGATCGTATCAAGTAAACACAATGATCCTCCTCGATCATTGTAAAGCCATAAGATATCACCTCCTCGTGGAATCTTAGGTACCACCGCCTGGATGATTGCTTTAGGCCATATATCGACTTCCGAAGTCGACAGACCTTGTCCTCATGACCTACTAGAACGAACCCAGAGGGCTGCTCCATGTAGATCTCCTCATCCAGATTTCCATTAAGGAAAGCGGTCTTTACATCCATCTGATGCAACTCTAGATCCATGCTCGCGACAATCGCCAAGAGTAGACGGATCGATGTAAATTTGACTACGGGGGAGAAAGTCTCCTCGTAATCAATGCCCTTTGTCTGTGTGTAACCCTTGGCTACTAGACGGGCTTTGTATCTTTCTACCGATCCGTCGGCCTTTCTTTTGATTTTGAGAACCCACTTGTTCCCTATGGCCCTTCTATCCTCAGGTAAGTCAACTAGGTCCCAGACCCCGTTGACCATCATTGATTCCATCTCCTCTTTCATGGCCTCTAGCCATTGGTCCCTCATAGGACTCTCGAGAGCCTTCTCAAAGGTTTGAGGTTCTTCATCATCCTCAGGAGTCACGATGAGGATCTCATCCTCTATCGGAAAATGACGTCGGGGTACATGTCCCCGACTACTCCTACGAGGAGGAGGAGCCTCCTCACCTCGAGATGGGTCACTCCCACTAGGACCAAGATCCATTGTAGGCTCTTGGGTCCCTCCCCTGGGCTCATTTGGGCCGTCAGGCTCACCCATCTCATAAAAGGTGAAATCCTGGTCAATTTCGCCTCTCTTAGGGAAATCCTTTTCCAGGAACGTAGCATTACGAGATTCGATCTCGGAGACCGTGCCATCCGTACGTTCACCTAGGAACACATGTCCCTTAGAATGTTCAGAGTACCTTATAAAGATACATTTCTTTCCTCGTGGGCCTAACTTGCCGTGTGGGTGCGAGGAATCGTGAACGTATGCGGCACAACCCCATGGTCTCAAATGGCTAAGGTCAGGCTGCCTCCCTGTCCAAAGCTCGTATGGGGTACTGACTACGGACTTGGTTGGAACACGGTTAAGCACGTAGGCGGCAGTCAACAATGCGTCTCCCCAATGGGAGATAGCCAAATTGGCCTGCGCCATCATCGATCTTACCATCTCCAACAAAGTCCTATTCCTTCTCTCAGCTACCCCGTTCTGCTGGGGAGTAGCAGGAATAGTCAACTGTCTCGTAATGCCCTTCTCGAAACAGAGCTCTTTAAACTCCTCAGACAAGTACTCGCGTCCTCTATCGGTTCTGAGAGTTTTAATTCTCAAGTCTAACTGGTTTTCTACCTCGCTGATATACCTCCTGAAGCAATTTAATGCCTCAGACTTGTGCGAGATAAGGTAGACGTAACCGAAACGCGTGTAATCATCTATAAACGTAATGAAATACGTGGCTCCGTTTCGGGCTCTCACATTCATAGGTCCACAAATATCGGAGTGGATCAATTGCAATGGGGTCCCAGCCCTCATTGCTTTTCCAAATGGTTTCCTCGTCGCTTTGCCGGCTAGGCAAAACTCACATAAGGGCAACTCGATCCGGGTTAGCGGGCCCAACAAGCCACTCGTAGCTAACCGGTTCATTCTCTCTTGCCCTATGTGTCCAAGTCTACTATGCCAAATTGAAACATCATCAACTACGCTATCAGATGTATACGCAATAGAAGACAAATCAGAAATTTTATTAAAGGAAACCAAATCCAACGCATAAAGTCCATCATGGACTAAACCAGTACATAAAACTGAGTTATCGTAAATGACAGAAACACTCAAATTTCTGAAAATGACAGAGTATCCTAAACGATCTAAACAAAGGACAGAAATGAGATTCCGCCGAATCTCGGGAGCATACAGCACATGATGCAGGTATAGGACTTGGTTACTTGGCAGCATCAGCTTGCATGTACCAATCCCCTTCACAACCACAAATGCTCCGTTCCCCACGTACAGCCTCCTCGCTTGGGGACTCAATCGGCGGAACTCCACATATGCGCTCCTATCTCGAGCTACATGGTCGGTGGCTCCTGAGTCTACAATCCACAAAGGAGAAGAGTTAGTAAGCATCACAGTGGATGAAACATAACTCATACCATGTATAGAAGAAGGACATACCTTTCGCTCGCCACACTCGCGAGCGAAGTGCCCAGATTTGCCACAAACGTAGCATCGGACTTTGCTCTTGTCGAGCTCCTTCTTCTTACGTGTCTGCCCTCTATCAACGGTTTTCGCTGATGGCTTCCTCTTAGCTTGGCTAGGTTTCTTGTCATATTTGCGCCATTTACGCTTGACGCCCTTGGAGCCCTTACTCGACTCCGCCACATAGGCATGACCAGAAACCGACCTAGCCACCTCCTGGCGCTCCTCCTCGAGCTCACAATGCCTACGCACGTCCATGAAAGTACGAATACTCTCAGTGTGCGTGAGGTAGGTCTTTACAACATCCCAGGAGTCAGGCAATGACTGGATTACTCCCAGTACCTGAAGCTCATCAGACATTGGCTCCCCCATGTTCTTTAGAGAAGCGATCATACTTGACATATGCATTAAATGCTGTTTCATGCTATGATCGGATCTCTTCTTATAGGTGATAAACCTATAAGTCAGCATCCTCAGCTTAGGAGCTGACCGGGAGCCAAGGTGCTCTCTCAGAGCACTCCAAACCGACATCGCAGTAGGATACTGCTCGTACACTGGAATCAGATCATCGTGCATACTGCTAAGGAGGATGACCCTAGCTTGGCCATCCTTCTTCTTCCATGCACGATACGCCTCCTCATCCAGTTTCGCCTGAGGCGTATCACCCACCCCGGGGTCTGTCATCTCGTGTAAGAGAACCTCCGCTAGGTCCTGCTCCTCGAAGACAAATTGAACTTTACGGTGCCAAATCTCATAATTGTCACCGTTCAACTTGTCTCCCTTAACGAGATCAAGTACGATACTCTTTGTCGCAGCCATTGTCTCTGTCACACAGAAAAAAGAGACATTAGTGACTAATAATGCTTATTTTCATAATTTCGTACACCCTACGAATTAACAATCCAAAATGAATCGAATATTGACCCCAAAGTGAGCATATGAGTCAACGGACACCATACACCACAACCCGGGACCTCATCTCATCATCCGGACTTTAATTCGGTGCACAAAATCCCACAAATAGTCACATATATACACATAGGACCCCAAAAAAATTGAAAAAATCAAATTTGGACGACCTGACGCGCCGCCGGGGTTCCCCACGCGCCGCCGCTCGCCGGCGGTGCACTCCACGCGCCGCCACGCGCCTCCACGCGCCGGCGGCAGCCCTGCTGCACGCGCCAGACGCGCGGCGCGCTGCTCACGCGCTGCCACGCGCCACGCGCGGCTCGTCTCACGCGCGCCCAGTCGCGGCGCGTGGCTCACGCGCCTCACGCGCTGAGCCGCCCCTGAGCCGGGTCATACCGGGTCGGTCAACGGGTCAGGGTTGACCCGACCGACCCGGTCAACGGTCCGGGTCTGACCCGGTCGGGTCGGAAGCGGGTCGGTCCGGGTCAGGGTCCGACCCGACCGCCCACCGCCACCCGCTTCACGCGCCTGTGTGGCGCGTGCATTGCACGCGCCTGCTGGACGCGACCTCTGGCGCGTGCTCGTCACGCGCCCGCGGGTTTGGGCTTCTCCTTCTTCGCCCGACGGGTCCTGCAACGGGTTTTTCGACCCGATTCTCCGAGAACCCATTTCCGGCTAATTTTTACGACGGTTTCTGCCGGAAAATATATTTGGACTTCCCACAAATATTTGGAACTCGTTTTTTTTGAATGGTTCAAGCCCTAATCACGGCGAATCATTTGTCCAAATTTTGGCCCTCCGCGGCCTCGCCGGAAAACCCAGTTTCCGGCAGCCAATCAATGCATAATGCATGTCAAAACGTAGATCAATGCACATGGAACACTAATATGCCATTTATTTAGATCAACAATCCCTCTACATGGATAGATCTAGGTTTTTAAGTTTTGGGCACCCTTAGGGCCGAAAACTTCAACTTTAATTTTCATGGCTTAAACATGCTCCAAAAATTCAGAAAAAATTATATTTGCGATCTACGTGACTTGGGTAACGTCACGGTATATTCGGATTCACGAAACTCATCCGTGATCCGAAACCCATTTTTGCAACCCCATATTTTTATACCCGAAAATATTCCGAAAATAATTTAATAAATCCAACCCTACGCTCTGATACCAATGTTGGATTTATATGCACATACACATGCGGAAGCGTGCAAAATATTTCGGAATCATAAAAGAATAGGATTTTCGGGCATACCTCAAAAGTAGATCGCAAAATCTGGGAACGACGAACCTCGATCAATCGACCTCGCAGTCGGGATGATAACCACAAAAGATGAGCTATCACCGCAGCACCACGACCCCTCAATCGAATCCGGTGACAAATTCTCTTCGCAGAATTTTTCCCTCTTTCTCTCAATTGTCTCCTCACAATCTTTTGCAATGGTTGTCTGTCCTAGGGTTTTGCCCCTAGTTTCCATATGTCTCCTTCACCACAAATGGTAGGGAATTCAAATCCCATAAGTTACCATTTGTGCATATGGAAAGTGGGATATTTCCTTTTTCCAAATAAGGAAAGATGCCCCACGTGGGCATTCATTCCTTCAGTAGCCTTTCACTAATACTCTTTCCCAATGTTTGAAATGATGAGGAAATTTCTAGAGGCCAATGTATGTATGTATGTACGTACGTATGTATGTATGTATGTATGTATGTATGTTATATTTGGACACACAACATACATCGACACACTAACTGAAATTTTACTGGATCAAATAAATAAAATGTTATTGTATCGAGGGAAGCCCTAATATTTTTATTTTTTATTATTTTCTCTGAGTAAAAAAAAAAATCTTATAAAAGATCAAGTTAAATGATGATTCGGAATACTTTTTTTATACAAATAAAATTTTGATCTATTTTAAGAAAAATTTTATTTATACAATAGAATTTATTAAGTAAAAAACTAAATATACAGATGAAAACAAAATTATGTACCCAAATTTTGTTTGTACAGTAACAGATGCTTTTGTCGATACAAAAATATTTTACAATTTATTTGAATTTTTTTACAATTATGAATTCTTAAAATTTATATTATTTTATTTTATTTATACGGTTTTAAAATCTATATTTTTTGTGTGATTTTAAAATAAAATTCTGTATAAATAATTATTTTGATACTAGAAAAATTTTATTTTAAAAATAAAATTCCATATGAATTTTTAAGAAATGAACTTTTATATAAACTCGAGATTCTAAATTTAAATTCAAATAAATAATATAAATTTTAAAAATTTATTTTATTTTAGAAAACAAGGAGAGAAAAAAATAAAATAAAAAAAAATAAAAAACAACCATACAAGATATTATAGTGTAGTGGTTATTATTTCAATGCTTCTGAAATTTGAATTCACGTATTTACATTTTTTGTAATGAAAAAAGAATGGGTGCGAAATCAGTTCGAGTGTGAAACTAGTTTGCACTCAAACCAATTTCGCACTCTGAGAGTGCAAAACTGGTTTGAGTACGAGCCGGTTTCGCATTCTCAGAGTGCGAAATCGGTACTTTGGAAAAGAAAAAAAAAGATATTTAAATAATTTTTTTGAATTTACAATAATTAGGTAAATAACCCAAACATGTTGGGACTCAGCATTCGCGAAGCAACTCTCTCCTAAAGGTAGAACAAGTGTACTCTTGGGTCATCAATTCATTACAACAACAACAATAACAATAAATTGAACCATAATTCTAATATTTTGGATAATCCATTTGAAAGACAAATTTAAAAAAAAAATAGAGAAAAATAAAAATAAAATAAATAAAAAGAAAATAAAAAGAAAATGAGAAGTAAGTAAATAAATTATTAAATAAATATATAAAATATATTGGTTTAATTTATACGGATTCTTTTATGTCATCAATTCCTATACTACACCATTTTCTCTTCTAAACTCTTAATTTCAATATTTTTACGAATAATTTGTATCCAAGTTTTCAATGGTTTATCTCTACATTTTACTAAATATTCTATATTTAAGTTCTCGATTTTCCTAACCGGGGTATCTTTGGGTCTTCTTTGCACATGTCTGAACCACCTCAGACTGCACTTTCGCATTTTATCCACAATTGAACTAACTCCCAACTTATTACGAATCTATTCGTTTCTAATTCTATCTTTTCTAGTTTTTCCACACAACCATCTAAATATTTTTATTTCTATTATAGCTATACTTTGTTTTTGTTATTATTTAATAGTCCAACACTCGGTACCATATAATAGAATAGGCCTAATTACGGTTTTATAAAACTTTTCCTTCAAATGCAATGGTATTATGCGATCGTAAAGAATTTCAGATGTTTTTCTGATGTTTTTCTATATTTTAACCAATTCGCTTGAATTCTATGATTCACATCTCCATTTATATTGCTATCGTTTTGAATGATGAAACATAAATATCTAAATCGTTCATTTTTATGTACATTTTGTCTATATAGGATCGTCAATTCATTGATACCAAGAAATAAGAATTTAAGATAGTGCAGAAATCTTTTATTTAACTGCAAGTTCTAATCAGAATATGAAGATGGGTTCCAATAATTCATCCACATCAACGATTCCTAGTCGTGCTTGGCACACAGGACAGGACTAGATTGAATTAGTAGTGATAAAATTGGATTAGATTAGACATATAAATAGTAATACCTAGTAATTAAGGTAACTGCATTATTTTCATTGTGATTTCTATGGTTGTATCTTGTTTCTGCCATTTCACCTTGGCTTGTTGCCATCACTAGGAAGTCACAAGTAGCGTGACCACCGATTGAAATCTACTTTGAGAAACAAGTAGTTTATGGGCCAAGGCTTGAAATGAGAAATTATGGTAGTAACCCTCTGGAACTTGTAGAAATGTTGAATTCACTTTTCAGGATTCCAAATTTGGAGTTGAAGTGTAACTAGGAATGATAATAGTCCAGTGACGAAGCAAATTCGCAGAAACAATTCCAAACTGAAGTTGGATCGAGACATTTGATGTGCCTTACATGTACAGCTAAAAGAACCTGTTCAAGTAGTAGATGTGGATGTGGATGTTTGTGCTCAAAGCTTGACAAAAACAAGAGATTTCTCATTGCTTCTTCCGTGTTTGTTTATCGGACATGACCTTGAAGTCATAAATAGCAAATGTAGGTGGCACTTTTATCCAGTAACTGTACTGCTAACATTTCTAAAGCTAGTATGCTAAATTGATTTGATTGTGCCTTATAACAAGCTTAAGACTTGTTGGACGTCTGCAAGTACGGCAATTGTTCTGCAAAAGCATTATGGGGTTTCTTAGGCATTCTGGTACTAACTAATTCCTCCACTCGTTCGAACGATTATTAATTTCATCAACAACCAATATAATATTCTTAGACACCAAAAAGAGTTCAGAAGAGCAAGCGAAGAGTCTTCCTACTAGTGTTGAAGGGGGCTCCATGTTTCAAGGCATCCTTCACAATAATCTATCCTTTGAGATTTTGTTACACCTCATATCTGTTTTTCAAGAAAGCATTAAGAAGACAACACCGTTTACTTTTATATTAGCCTATTCGAAGCTTGTAGAGGCATTTTTAATGTCATATATGTTGTAAATTCTTTTATGGACACTATTATTGTATGTTCAAGAAGCAGTTCTAGGCAAGATTACAGAAAATGATGGCAGTGCTTTTGTTTAAGCTTCTCTGGTTTCCTTGGTTCCTCTCATCCATGTGGACTCTTGGAAAGAGGAATTAAAGGTAAGAGTGTCAGACAACAGATTAGACTATGGGACTTTTCATTGTTACCCGGAGTAAGTGTTTGTTCCTATTAACTATGCTGTGCAAAAAGAAGCTTTTCTGATCAAGCTTTTTGTATAGTTGACAGGAATTTGTAGTGGTGCTTCCCAGAGTGTAAGAGGGCTTCATTTGGCTGTATTGATTGTTTCTAGTTTCCTTTGTACATACAAAAATTGTCCAGGCAAAGAGTATTGGGATGGATAAACAGGATATGTATTTGTCCCCATTGTTTGCTGGTAGGCCTTATAAGCATCACTCCCTCTGTTCCATGAAGCTATTCTTTTTTTCAGCATTGAGCTGTCATCATCTGCTGGAGTCACTGGCATCTGGTATTATGAAACTTTAATGAAAAGTATAGAATCAGAGGCCAGAACACCATGCATGTTGTTGTTAGCCTGGCTACAATATGCAGGTCTGAAGCAGCTTGAACCTGATATGAGAAAGTTTACTGCCATCTTCTTCTTCATTATACTGCACAATTTAATTTAGTACATTTACAGGAGTTCATATCTTTGTTGTCAAGGTTTGTGCTGGATATTTACAAAGCGGAGGATAGGCCAGAGAAAGAAGAGTCATACCATACACCTCTCCTCCTACCGATGGTCATTTACTTTGCGATCCGGATTAGATCCACATGAACTTGTATTGCAGCTTCCTAATTAATAAGTGAAACTATTGTACAGCAGGTACCCCAACAGAGGGGTGAAGAATGTGGGAAATTTGTTCTTTGCTGCATCAAGTTATTCATGGAGAGTGCTCCTGAAGAATTTTACTTTTAGAGGCTGTCCATGTTTTGTAAGTTTACATGCTCTCACTCTCTTCCTGCTAGGTGCTAGGGACCTTCTCTCACATGGCAATGCTATTCCGTTTTTGTTAACAGATAAAGGAAGACTGTTTTGGATATGAAGACTTTGAATTCTTCTCCAGGAGCCTTGACTTGACCTCTATGGGGGATGAAATATACTGAGAGTTTGTAATTGAGTGCAACCATTTCAATGTTGATGTAACAATCAGATTATATGGAGGACTTGGGAAGGCGCCCATTTGGGCACACAGATAGTAGATACAGGGAAACAGGAAAGGCCAGTGCTGAAATATGTATGGTATAGAGTCTTGACAGTTTTCTCTTGTATTCTTAAGCTCTCTCTCTCTCTTAGAAATACTAGCAATGATAGCTTTGGTTGTATTTATACCTGGAATGAAACGACTTATGAATTCCTTAAATGCAATTCAACGAAATAGAGCTCTGGCAACCCTATTACTTGAGTGTTATTTAAAGATGCAGAAAGGTAGATTTTTTTGTTTCAACTGGTGAAAGAGTTATGTGTGTAGAATTTCATGGTGTGTATCAGTAAAAAAGGCAAATTTAAATAATTGTATGAGGAGGAGGACACTAACTTAGTCATGAAAAAGAATCACTTTTGGAAATATAATGATGATTCCATATCAAACACTATTCGGTGCCTTAAATTGCTCTTAAATCAATATTTTAACCATCACCCATGTGTTCCAATGTACTCCATAACTTGTTTAATAAAAATCATGATTAGGACTTGAAGATATTGTCCATTCTAGTTGGAGAGAGAGAGAGAGATCTTCATTTTGTCCACCTTCTAGTTAAAGAGGTGTCAACTGTCACATGCACCTCCCTCCTTTCCTTGATTGTAGGATCTTTCTGTTACCATAATCAGCACTTAAGTCTCCCCCCCCACCCTTCTTTTTTTTTTTTTTTTTTTTTTTTTTTTTTAGAGTTTTGCCTATAACGAATGACTCTTCACTCTAAGCAATTAGTCAAAAGTGAGGAAAGGAAAGAGAAGCAAATTGACTCAGCACCCATCATTTATGTTTTTTTTTTTTTTCCCACTTTTTGTTGGATTTTTTCTTTTTCACCATCTTTCTACCTCCATCAAAAGGAACAAAAGGAACAAAAAGCACTTTAAGGTCAGACTTTGATCACTCCTGTTTTTATTTTGACTGTACAACTCCTTTCCATACCATAAGAAACTCCACTCCTTTGAGAGGTGCTCGCTACCACAATCATGTGTATACATTTTTTCAAAAAAAAAAAAAAAAAAATCACGTAGTTGATGAACGAAAATATTTTCAAAATCTCTTTTTTTTTTTAATACAGGGGAATTTCTGAACAGATTCGAACACCTAAAATGTCATTTGAGAAATGGAAAAAAAAAAAAAAAAACCCACAAGGGAAAAGGCCCTGTATAGAGAAGTATTTGCTGCTAGTCAAAAATTATAAATAACCCAATAAGCTTTAAAGTTATTTTCAATTATCTCCTACAACTTTAATTATCTCCTTACAACTTTTAAATTGGATTTCACAATACTCTCTCTATAAAAACACCACTTTAAGAGTTCATATCCGTCTCCCTCTAAGGTCAGAGAGGATTTTCATTTCTTGTGCTCATTCATACAATTAAATACTTTACTTCTCGTCTTGAAAAAAAAAATACCATAGTTATAATCCGTAATTTATAGGACAGGTGTCCCTTAAGATAGAGGGGAACCAAAAAAATATTGAAATGGAAGTGTCATACTGCCGTGGCTTACTTAAAAATGTAGAAGTTGCAATCCCAAAGCTACATTGAATTAAACTTGTATTAATGTGGCACAGAAATACAACATAAGGTCAATACACCAAGACCCTAGAATTAGAATAAGAAGAATACAATGAAAAAAGGACACCATGGCCACCCCATTTGGTCATCATTTAATAAGGAAACAATGATGAGCACAGTTAGCATCATTTAAGCATGCCAGTCCACCAAAAGGGAGATATTATATTGACAGTCCCCTTACCCCAAAACGTGAATGCATCTGACTCTTTATAAGAGACAATTTGATGTCTCTGCATTGGACAAATATTAGATACAAAATGCAGAGGCTGCTTTGCGATTTCCTCTTGCTCTCTCTTTCTTGCTTCTTTGTTCTTGCTCTCACATGGACCCAAGACCAGCAATACAAACACGCCAAGAACTACGAGGGATCTTCTGATCTTGTAGACCTTGAATATCACATGGGTCCAGTCCTAACATCTCCTACTAACCTTTACATCATCTGGTATGGTCAGTGGAACCCAAATCACCAAGCAACCATAAGAGATTTTCTTTATTCTCTCTCTTATGCCTCCACATATCCTTCGGTGGCGGACTGGTGGCGCACCATCAGGCTCTACACTGACCAAACAGGCTCTAATATCACTGGAAGCATTTCCCTTACAGGAGAGTTCTATGACACCTGGTACTCAGAAGGGAGATATCTGAGCCGGCTAGCTATACAATCAGTCATCAGAACCGCTGTGAGATCGTACCCACATGCTTTGCCTCTCAATCCAGACAATGGCATCTACTTGGTGCTAACATCATCAGATGTCCAAGTTCAAGATTTCTGCAGGGCAGTTTGTGGGTTTCATTACTTCACCTTCCCGGCCATTGTTGGGGCAACTGTACCCTATGCCTGGGTTGGATACAGTGGCACACAGTGCCCCGGAATGTGTGCCTACCCATTTGCTTGGCCTAACTACTCAGGCAAGCCACCACCGGGCAGCAATGGAGGAGCCAATAATATACTTCGTGCACCAAATGGAGATGCAGGTGCAGATGGGATAATCAGTGTGATAGCACATGAGCTTGCAGAGGTCTCAAGTAATCCTTTGGTGAATGCATGGTATGCAGGGGACGACCCAACAGCACCCACTGAGATAGCTGATCTCTGTGTTGGTGTGTATGGTTCTGGTGGTGGGGGTGGTTATGTTGGGAAAGTGTATACGGACTCCTGGGGCAATGGATATAATGTGAATGGAGTAAGGGGAAGGAAGTTCCTAGTGCAGTGGATATGGAATCCTGTAAGAAGAAGATGCTTTGGACCCAATGCTATGGACTAGGACATGAGACAGCCGTCCATAGATAAATTAATATAAAGTACTTCAATTCAGCAAAATATAAGAAGCACAAAGTTGCATACCTTGGCAAGATGACTATATCCCTTTCCATTCAATGCTTGTCAATGTCTTGTAGCTTCTTTTTCTGTATTTGATTTAAGCTGTAGAATAAACAATGTACATTGTCAGAGTGAGTTTTCAGTAAGACCAATTGACTCTTGCAGAAACTAGATCCTACCTCACAGTTTGAGGACCGGGACAGGGAATTAATCAGGTCAAAATAAAAACTATGCTTAATTCTGTCTCTGCTCTATTTATAGTCCAAATAAGTCCACACCAGAACCACCTTCATTCGCCAAGTAGCTACTAGACTACTAGAATATACAGATCTGACAAGAATGCTATACATAACTGGTCCCCAGATCGATAAGTTTTTAACCATGTGGAGAAGGGCCGGCTCCGTAGCTAAGACAACAAGAAACATGGAGATTTGATTACGGCAAAGATACAGTAATGAACACTGGAGGCAGATTCAATCTCCAGTGACTGATAAATACACAGTCAATTATGTTGCATTCGATACAACATGAAAAGTGAATGAGGTTACATATATATCCTATTGCTCAGACGCAATAGATGATAGAAATATGCTCAAAGTATACAGCTGCATTGGTGCATCCCAGCTTCTGTACAACCAAGGAAAATTCCAGATCCAGCTTAAAGCTTTTTGAGAACCGGAAGCAAAGAGTCTTCTTGGTGATGTTCGATTTTGTAGATATGAGTCCTGTTGTATTTTACAACACATCAAAGCAATGGATGCAGAAGCGGTTGATAAGCCTGGCAGCAAGACTCTCTTCCTCTGGAATGAGTGCGGCTGTTACGCTGTTCCAAAAATGAAAAGTGAACGACTCACTCAAAATATTCTTGAGCAGAATATCTTGCTGCGATCTTTCAATATCACCCGTTGGTGCAATGAAGTACCTGTTTACAGCACAAAGGGTGAGAGAAAGCAAGTATGTCAAGAATTTCAAATCCACATGAAGAACATCTAATAAAAACATATTTAGCATCTTACACTCCAGCAGAAAATAATACACATCTAGATGAAATTGAGAGGAAAGTCTTAGATGTGTTTACTCAGCTATCATAGCATACCCCTATATCTCATAATACAAACCAAAGGTCCCTGATAAACACATGCCCACATTAATAGACACCACCTTAACTTTTGTTCTTTTCATGCTTAAGTGTATGCACATTTATTAAATCTGCAGGCAACATATTTTCAATTAACCATCACATTTTTCTGGCTTGTGCAAACATGCATATGTGATCCAATCTGCATGGAAGAATTCCTATAACTATATGCCTGTTATACCTAAATATACATATTGCAGTTCAAACAATAATAAAAAAATAAAAATAAAAATAAAAATTGTGCTAAATTCATTAAGATATTCATTGAGATCAATCTATAGGGATCACTTCATCATATTGATCAAATATACTTTTACATTAATCATACAAAGTATATTGGGGCACTATAACTTATGAACCATTTTTCCTAAAGAAACACCAGGTGGTCCAAAGTGGTGGAATGAAATTAAATATCATTCATTTTGTTTAATGGATATAAGTGTATGCATTTGCAATGGATACACAAATAAGAAAAATTCTAACAATGCTAGTTTATGACCCAGTTTTCATTACATAACAACCGGAGATTATCAAGTGCATCTACATTCCAATGTCTTTGAAATTGAGTACAGTAAGTGACTACTCTTAATACATATTTTCCACTATACTACCTAAATTAAATCAAACAAGAACACACGTTAAAAGAAAAATATTATCATAATGAATTCAATACTTTGTTGGCCAATCATCATGCTCCAATTTTTCTGAACAATAAACATTTGATTGTGAAATTGTTGATTCAACTTAATTCTCCCATCAACATTACTTTGGCTAAATTTGTATCAATGCATAAATGATTTTGGACCCATAAATCTGAAATTTTTCTTTGCACAGCACTAGTTCATTTTAAACTTTGATTTTATTATCATTTAATTGAAGATAATACCATCTGCAAATAAAAGAAACCAAGAATCTACACCTAATAAACATAAACCACATTAACATTTAGTACTGGCACATGATGTGAGATTGATTTGGGAAACTCATGCCCTTTCTCATGCTTAACACTAGTTACGATGCTGTGCATAATTAAACCATCACCTCAAAGCCACACTCTTAGTAGTCAAGGATCAAGCTATACGATCTCCCACTCACTCTCAGAGATACAGGTCATATATCTACTAAGACAAACAGCTTTTCCATCAACTTTCCATGTTTGTGTCAAAGTAAGAAGCAAATACTTTTGTCTTAATTACCTTCGGTCTATTTTAGAGGTGTTTGATGTCACAAAAAAATAATAAAACGATAAAGCCGAAAATTTTTCTAAAATTAAAAATAAGAAACAAAAATATATATATATTTTTTAAATTGAGTTTGCTCCATCACCACCATTGTCTATTTTCTCTCCCAAAATGTCAATCAACCATTATCACCCACCATTCCAAATGTCAAAGTATCATAATCACAAATTAATCATTAAACTTTTTTCTGCATATACTCAAATTTTAAAACCTTTTAGTTTTTGTATTTAGAATTTGTTTTTATATATATATATATATTTTAAATTGACATAGGGTCCACTGAATTTTTCTGCTTCAGATTTCAAAAAACACTAAGTCACTCTTTTATTCTGCTTCAGAGTGAAATACATTAACTATGAGATAAATTAACAGCCTAGGACAGCAAGTATGATTGTTGCACTAAGACCTACAAGCACAATATTAATAGGCCATCCTTTTTCAATTTTTTATTTATTCTGAAACCATGATGGCCATTTTCTACACATAATGCTTATGATAGCAGTAATATTACATCCATGACTATTTTGATTAACAATATCTCAAACATTATTTATATGTTGCGCATACTCTAATAAAAAGGTTCACCCAGTCAGCTTAAACCATCCCACTAACATGTGAGGGCCAGGCTGGGGATATCTAAACAACTTTACTTTCTTTTTATTAAAAAAAGACTGCTTCCGGCAACACTTGGACCAATCAAGTGAAGATACTCCAATTATTTAGCTAAATAAAGGTAGAACCCACAGTCCAGGCGCTGCCCTATTAGCCAATCAAAGCCGATGCATGTCCCAATCTGCCATTGAACTGGCAGAGAAAATGGTTTTCTAGCTCACTGAAACCTCATTGAATGCACTTTAAATCAATTAACTTAACTGAACATGAATGTGGACCTTGGAAGGCCAAACCAGGCCTTCATAAATCCAATACATACGAGTGTAATAGAACACTGAAAAATTGGCTTCAAGAACTACAAATTGCAGACCTGCAGTAAGAAAACTTCCATATTGTTGTAACATAGAAGGATAGAAATTACCTTTTAATGTCATGAGAACTTATAGGAAAGAGAAGTGAAGCAGGCTGCACTTTCAGCTCCAGCATTTCATCAGAACTAATTTTCTTGCTTAAAAATCTTTTAGCCACTCTAGTTAATAGTTCAGCCCCATTCCACCTCAAGCGGGTATCGTCATAGGTCGTATAGAACTCTGCCAAGCACTCTATTATGAAAGGACTGCATATATATGAGAATTGAATATCAGATAGAGAAATTTTGGAGAAGTTAGATTATAAAGTAAGGAAATGAAATTTATTCTATGGCAAACATCAGACAAACAGTAAATGAATCAGCTAATATATGCGGGAATAAATAATAAACCTAAGCTATTCTTAGAATCGTTTATCCTTTTCTGTTGCAGTAAATAACTAATGGAACTCATTCCATGCTTCGTTACATGCTTGCTTCCTCCTCTTTCAGGAAAAAACTTTTTCTTATGAATAAATTCTCAATAAAAGAACATCAAAGGAAATTAGAAGGCAATATACCTCATAGGTAGGTAAAGATTTAACACAATTTCATGTCGGAAATTAATCTGTGATAGCAAATATTTAAATATAGCATTTTTTAAATTGAATGTGAGGTAAAATAAATAAATAAATAAATAAGCACCTTGGGTTGACTTGAATACGATACATACTGATGTTTCTAAAAGTAAGCATATCTCAAAAGAAGTTGTCACCCCTTAGAAAATGTGGATGTTTTGGAGAAATGCTTTGAAATTAAACATGATGTGCTTGAAAGTACCTGTGCTTTCTAAATGCCATCACAGCACCATTTAGAGGACTGTCAGTGAGATGATCCTCTGCACCAAGTGAATTGTTAAGGGACGATAATGGCTTCAACACGATAACATCAAAATCAAGATAAACTCCACCATATCTGGATGGAACACAATATAACATCTAAAGTCAGCGAGTACTATAAAACAACCAATAATGCATGCCTCCCTGCCCAAAAATAATAAAATAAATATAAATGCACCTCTAAGCTGGCTTTTCTAAACAAAGTAAAAGAAAGCAAACGGGTGCATTTTCCATTGGAATGAGAGATTCAATGAGATGGAATAAAAGAAGGGAGAGAAAACTTCAGAAATTCAGGGGTGGAGGGGGGTTCTCAAAAGCATAGCTAGAGGATTATCGGGTGGAAGTAAGGTTTTGATCTCATGTCTCGACTAATAATGCAGTTCTCTGTGTTAAGGAGTTGAACTATTCCACAAGTAACTACAACAATCTCCGAAGAAAGAAACCCAAAATTTAGAAATTCTACAATGGTACCAGATAAAACCATAGGGATCCGCGAAAAATAAAAGAAAAAGAAGGAAGCCTATAATACTATCCTAAATACCTGAAATATCAATTAAAAAAAAAATTAAAAAAAATTACTTCTATTCCTGTCAAACATCAACTAGATTGTTGAAAACTAAGAACCATATTGCATGACAGATTAATGACAGACAAATCATATATGAAGCATGGACATAGAGTACAGTGGATATTAGATATGACTAGATTTGGAAGACACCATAACCAAGAAAAGCTTAAATGAAAAAGGACAAGACAATATGACCATGTTAGATTTATGTGAAAATATGCTGTAACATAATGATCTTTTTCTTTAGAAAGAAAAAATATAGAACATAATGATGATGACTATGACATCATCATTAAAGTTTAAAATTGAATTCAAAAAATAAAACAAAACTATAGAAAACTATAGTTTTCATTCAATAGAAAAAGCCCAAAGTGAGGTGTGTTAGGATAATTGCTAAGACAAATGATTATCTTTTATTTAGAAAAGGTACAAATGCACATGCATCTTGTTTCACAAACCAAAACTATAGCAAGTCCTTATCGTAATGAGACACTACCCAATTGGTGAGCCACATTTGTGGTCAACCATCAAAATCTCCTACACAAGCAATGAAGAGAATCATTAAGATGGTGCACTCTAATAATTAAAAGAACTGGCAAAAAATATAGAACATCCTCTTCGGGAAAATTAAAATGTAATAAGAATGAATGGCTACAATCCTAGAAAGAAAAAGTCTTAAGCCAAAATCAACAAAATTAATGAGGCATTTCTCGATGCCTTCAAAGACTTGTGTGTCTTTTCATTCCACATACACCGAGAAATTGGGATCACCTTCAAACCACACTAACAGGTCTTCCATGAACTCTGTCCTTCAACCAAAGATAAAACTCCCAGATCACTAGTAAAATAAGTCTTTTGATTGCATGCCCTTGCCAAGCTAAGGTATGGCTTCCTCTCATCTGAAAGCTCCCAAAAAAAATTCGTTTGCATGCTATCAGGCCTCCCCAGCACTGAAGTTTGGAACAGGAAAGACATGAAAAAGATGGGAAGGTTGGACAAAGTGCTTTTATCAATGTCAGCCTCCCTCCCTCAGTCCTTTCTACCCCGCCAATTCTCTTCTTTAACCATTCCACCACTCCATCCCCAGAGAGTTTTTATTTATGCTAGGGACCAAGAGGGATCCCAAGGTAGACCAAAAGCAAACTCCCAACTCTACGCCTCAAAAGGATAACTAAGCCCCCAATATCCAGCCCTATCCTACCAGGACAAGTTCATTTTTATCACAGTTAACCTTAAGCCCAAAAAATGAAAGGATAAGCTTTAGAAAAGGGATTTGCTCCAACTTTGCATCAGAAAGAATAATGGTGTCATCTGAAAATAACAGAGGGGGCACCCTGATTTACTCCTCAGCTAGGAAGCATGCATACTTCATATATGGTCCCCTACCGGTGTCAGACACATTTCTAATATGGATACATGTGGATATGCCTTGGATATAAATAGGTGGCATATCCTAATATTTTATTATTTCAGAAGTTCAGGACACGTGTTGGATATAGCCAGGATATGCAAGGGGATATGGCCAAGATATGTCAGGACAATTTTTCAAGATTTATTTCCAAGGATGCAGGGACCAAAGAGAAAAATAAAACCTTTCGAACCAGAATCACTTCAAGCTTCACAAGCTTAATTTGATTGCTTGAATCTTCAAGCATGCTGTGATAAGATGGAACAATCGACTGATGCGGATAGAGGAAGAGGCTTGAAGAACTTGATCTAGAAGAAGGAATCTTGGTAAATAGAGAGAGGAGTGAATTACGTTTTCTTTGTTAATGATTTTCATAGAATATTATAATAACTTAAAAATTCTCATCGAGTTGTATCCTTGTATCCCAGTTTTGAAAACTTGCAGTGTCTGCATATCTGTATTATGTCACATATGATATAGTATCCATCCGTGCTTCCTAACTCCTCACTCATACCATCTAGCTTACAGTCATAGTTCCAATCGAAAACTTTGCTAAAAACTCCAAGACAAATAAGAAATATCATAGGGGTTTCCTAGCTTGAGGGACATAGAAGATATGAGGAAAAAAGCCAGATCTGCATGTATTCACCAAAATAGAGAAACTAGCTCCTCCATTTCCTCCCAAGGCCCATTCCAAACTATACAACAAATAATTGAATTTACTATGTCATATGCTTTCTGTTTGTCTAGCTTGGATATCACTCCACACTCTAGCCCTCCTCCCCGCAATTCGACATCCACAACCTCATTAGTAGTCATAGCTGCATCAATAATTTGTCTACCTTCCACAAAAGCATGTTGGAATTTCCCCCACAATGTCACCCATCACAACTCTCATCAGTCTCGCCAACACCTTGGAAAACAGTTTGAACACTCTGAACCAATAAATCCATGTGCTATTTATACTAAGCAAAAAATTCCTGTTTGCAAAAAAGCAACAGAGAAATGTCACTCTTCACCACATCCCAATTAGCTTCGAAAAATACCAAGCTAAACCACTTGTGCCAATCATTGTGCATTCCACCTCTTCTGTAGCCCATTTTTTATTGTTTATCCAATGTAGTTGGCAACAAAGTCAGTCTCCGTCTATACAAGTCAAAAGAATGTAGGCTATGAGCTCCTTAGTTTGGCAGACCCATCTGACCATACAAACAACGCCCAACCGACTATACTGTTGGTTTAATCTTTAGTCGTTGCCATGGTTAACTAACAACACCATCAACCACTAAAAATTTCTTGGGTTGCTCCTTATCCTATTCTCATTGAAATTCATTTTATATGTTTTTATGGCCCTGCTTTCCAATTAGAGTGCCCTTTTAGCAAAATCATATTCCATGGTATGTATTTGTCCCCAAACATTAATTGTAATGAAGGTCATTCATTATCCGCATGTTAATGGTAGAAAACAACCGTAAGTTCCTTCTATATCTATCTTTTCATCAATTGCTAAATATACATAATTAAAATGAAAAGCATACTTGTAGAGTGCAGCAAGTCGAATAAGTTCACTGTAGTGGATAGAGTAATAGCTTGTCTTCCTCCACTCATGCCACACAGAAGCAAATACAAGGGTGGCTGTATCCTTCAACAGTTCGTCAAGATTTGCCATAGCAACTCCAATTTTATAGCTGAAAATAAAATGTACAAAATGTTAATTAACTCATTCCTCTGTCCCTTAATTCATATGCTGAAATACAGAAACTTTTGGGATGTGAGGATAACTGATCTCATGTGTCAACATATAGAAATTACGTATGACCACGAAAACAATCAATTAAGTACTTACAATAAGATCCTCTGAAGGAAAACATTCCTTTCTCCCATTGCATATAAAAATTATGACAAAAAAAAAAAAAAATTATGGGGAAGAACTTTGGAAACAGGGAATAAAACCATACTTTGGATTGCATATTTGCTGAAGCAATTGATCAAAATTTAATATTAAAAAAGAAAAAAGTATCATGATACCATTTGCTCCACATTACTATTCATACACTTCCTTCTATTCAACAAACTAATAGCAATACAACTGAAACTTATAGCTTTTGTATTGATGTCACATCCATTCTTCTTTTTAAACATAAATTGCGTGCGAGAAACTTAAGGTTTATCTTCAGAAATACTCAAGTATATTGCAGGGAAAAGAAGTACGATCAATTTGGAAGTCAAATAACACAGAATTTGCATATAATAAGTTAATTAATAATTTGGAAGAAGATACTAAAGTATAAGAGCATAATTTAAGGTTATACCCATCCTTGACAAGGTCCTTGAAGAAATCTAGCTCAATTGTTTCTGAGAAGACCACAACACAAGCATCTTTATGATGCAAGAGTAGACTCTCAAGGCTCCGTTGATGCCGAACAGTGAACATCCATGGCGGAGAATTCCACACCATAAAAAATCTCAAGGTGCATTCGCCTTTCCGAAAGAATTCATTCATGAAGTCTGAGAAGGTTAGTCTAGGATACAGGCCAGGGTAATATCCCCATTTCATTCCATTAGCATATACATGTCCGGTCATCTCAGATTCAATACGAGCATTAGAATTCTTCTCATTAGCAACATTTGCCATTCTTATGTTACCAGAATCACTCGTAGTAACATTTTCATGCAATGTTCTTCGTTCTGTTCTCTTAACTTTAGCTCTTCCATCCAAATTGGCCATTTGGGTCTCCTTCAAATCACCATTTACCTTCCCATTCACAGCATTTTCACCATTTTGAACAAAATTCGGCTCCTGGGAGTTCTCTGGAATGGCCAACAGCTTCTTACCTAGAAAAGGGGTTTTCGTAAACTCATTGAACAACCATTTCTGAACAATCTTATCACCTCTAGTCAATCCAGTGACTCCAACCCCATCAGGATCTTGCAACATTGGATTGTTTAGCGGATTCAAAATCTCCATATTTGACTTAAACATTCGATCCCTCCTCAAAAAATCCGATTTAGCATCGAACCAGCTTCCCCAACCTTCTCTCAATGGTGAAACCCTCTTAGGAGTTTTCATCAAAAGCGCATCCTCCACAAATTCTACGTTACTCACCTTCCTCCTCACATTCTCATCCACCGGCTCATCGTCCGACCCAAATGCCGCCTTACTCTTATCATCAACCATAAACCCCAGATCAAAATTAGAACTCTCCTCTTCTTCCCACTGATCAATAGAACGCTTATCAAAAGCTCTTCTAAACACTTTACTGATATGATCCCAGTAAAACCCAGAAACCCTAGATTTGTCCGAATCATCATCTTCATTCTCAACACTTCGGAGAATTTCCTCTTCGTTGGAGACCTTGTCTTCTTCAACGATGTCAAGCTCGTCGATTCGATCGTCGCGGTTGGGTTTGTTGGAGGAAACGACGTCGTTGGGATCAGTGTCGTCGACGAAGAAATCGGAGAAGAGGTCATTGGGATCGTAAAGGGCATCGTTGTGGCGGCGGAGGTGGGAGTTCGCGTTGGTATGGCGCGTGAGACGGCTGTGGAGGACTGAGACGGAAAGGAGGAGGAGAAGAGCTGCGAATATGGCGCATGCTTGCGCGCCACACCGGAATCGCCGCCGTGGGCGTGGAGATCGCAGCATTTTTTCAATTCAGTTCTGCCGTGAAAGGAGTTGTTTCTGATCAGCTGAATGAATGCTCGAGAGAGGAGCTTTGTAACGAATTAACAGTTTTTTAAAAGAAAAATTTTAAAACAACGCATCCCTAAAAAAAAAAAAAAATTTGAAAATTCTATACAATTAAAAAATCAGTATATCGAGTTTTCAAAACTCGATATATTATTGAATAGTGACATGTCAAATCTTAAAAACTTGACATTCATAAACAGTACATGTCAAATCTTAAAAACTTAATATGTTTGTGAATCAAAACCCCCACTTCTTTCTTTCTTTCCTTCACTTCTTTTCTTCTCTCCTCCGCGGTGGCAATAAGATGAACCCCCGCACACAATCTGCATCATCTGAGAAAATCTGCAACCTCTGACAAGTTAATCGAGTACCTTCTAACCTCTTGCACAATCTATAACATCAATTTGAGAAGATAAATTATTCTCCTATGTGTTTTATAATTTTTCAAAATTGAAATATTTATATTGATTTGTTATTGATATACATTATTCTCTTTGGTGAATTGTTTGCTAATTTGTTAAAAATTTAAATTTAGAATTTAAATTGAAAATTGAATTGTTGAGTCATATATTTTGTTGAATTGGTATAATTATAATTTTTGAATTTAAATTAATTTTAAAAATGTTTGGTTATTTTGTTGTTTCATGTATTTATTGAGTGATAATATTTTTAAATTAATTTAGTGTCTATATTTTTCTTAACGCACAATAACTGTTATGTATTTGTAATTTTAATTAATTTTTCTTTCTCTTTTTTTTTTTTTTTTTTTTTTTTGTAAATGGATCTAGAATCTATTGATTCGAGTTTTCTACGCTTATAATGATTAAGGGTGTTATGACACTTGGGTTGAGATCGGGTATCATAATACCCGAGCTTGAGCTCAATGCAACTTAGGTGAGCTCGAGCTTGTCAAGCCCGTAATTTCAGAGCTCGATCTCGACTCGAAGTGTCATCGAGGAGTTTGACGAGTTCGAGGTCGAGTGTCGTGAGCTTGTCGAGACCTGAATGAGCCCAAACCCGAGCTCCACATGATACCCAAACTCAAGCCCGAGATGATACCAAAGCTCGAACCCGAGCTCGAACCAGGATTACTGGAGCTCGAGATTGGCAGATCGTGCTTCAAATTTCGGT
Organism: Dillenia suffruticosa; assembly: GCA_033439265.1. Taxonomy (NCBI): domain Eukaryota; kingdom Viridiplantae; phylum Streptophyta; class Magnoliopsida; order Dilleniales; family Dilleniaceae; genus Dillenia; species Dillenia suffruticosa. The sequence goes on from JAVTVX010000031.1 coordinate 1,127,998, forward strand.
TATCTATTGGGCAAATTCAAATTCCTTGTAAAATGGGCAAAATTTTGCCTAAATTCATAATTGCCTAAATTCCTAATTTCAAAATTGACAAAATTTCCCCTGTTTTTTGGATATTTCAAATCCAAATCTACTTATAAAAGTAAATAAAATTCAAATCATAATTGAATCCAATCATAATCTTATTTATAACCATGCAAAAATTAAATAAAATTCATAACAACTATCGAATAAATCCAACCACATAAGTCTCCAACCATACAAATCAAAACTAGTTACATATTATATTTATAACAGTCCATTCGAATAAAAATATGTCAAATCCTAATAATAACATGATATAAGATAAATAAAGGTACTCAAATTAATTTTAACATCAGCATCCTCCAACAACAAACCAACATCATCCTCCAACATTCACCAATAGCAACATTCATAAAATAAATCTTTCCCAACAGCAACATCTAGAAAATAAAGTCATATCAAATAAACACCAGTTCAATAACATTCTCAACACCCTTCAGCACTCAACAACTCAATCTACACGAGTCATAAGTGTTATGAAATAAAATTATACCAACAATAAAATAAAGATGTTGTCACGATTATTTACTTACTTTTTATTAAACGTACAAACGAAATTTCCTTTATCATAACGATATCTTTTTGCATATAACAAAAATCAATATATTAACAACAAATATATATATATATATATAATTTAACATAATAAAATTGTTTAACAAAAATTTAATACGATATATATCAGCAAAATATATATTAATTTTATTACAAAAATAAATACTTACATCTGTCTTGTTTTTAATCCTATAAAATTTCTATAGCCAATCTCCTCCGCACATGAGTGCCTGAACCGTTTTTGGAGCCAAAGAATCGCGATATGTGTCTATTCATCTTCTACAGCTCCAAACTCTCATCCTTATCTGATTTTGTTTTAGAAGGTTTGGCCAAATAATCATCTAATTCATTGATTTGATAACATGTACCAAATCTTCTCCTAACAAAATCCTCAAGTCCAGCATCAGTATCACGTGAAAATTTTGATCTCCGAGTAGAAGAACCCGCATGGGATGATGGAGTTAGGTCTTTGCCGTGCAAGGATTCAGCAAAGGCATATTCATCATACAACTTATACAATACATTTCTCACCTTACTAACATACTGGTTGGCTGCATCTTCTCCAACCATGAGTTCATAATAATATTCAACGGCAATTAGTTTCTTCGTAGGGTCAAACACAGTAGTTATTGCTATAAGCAAATTCACTTCGCCCTAATATTTATCAAATTTGATTTTTATTTTTTTCACCATTCTTACAATGAAATTATCCGAATTATAAATCTTTTGACCCAACATCTTCTTTATCGAACCCAATTCCATTAGGAATAAATTTGTTATCGGATAGTCAGTCCAGAAACAAGCAACGTAGCAGATTTAAAATATTCAAACACTTTGCAAATCTTATCAACTTTCTCCCAATCTTCCACCGTTGGACAATAAATATATCTAGAATCTCGCTCTTTAAAACGAGAAAAAACAATACGAGAATCATAAGCGCATCTCAGCATATCAAATGTTGAGTTCCAACGGATTTTACAATCATTAATCAATTTTTTTCAGAACCAACCAAGTTTTTTTCAACTGTACATTCAGAGAACATTATGACCCTAACCTCTGAATGGTTGATATAATCAACCATATCTCTTATTTTGTCAACAACATCACGAATCTCTCCAATCTCATCTTGAACCAACAAATTCAAAATATGCGCACATAATCATATATAAAAAATCTTTCCATCAGACATCAACTTGCTATAGTTAGATAAGTCTTATTTCATAATAGTTATAGCCAAGTCATTGTTAGAGATATTGTCAAACGATACGGTGTACACTTTACTTTCAATTTTTCATTCCTTAATACACTTGAACAAAGTGACTGCAATTTCTCTACTCGTATGTAGCGGTGGAATATTGACAAAATTTAGTACTCTCTTTTGTAATTTCCAATCAGAGTCAATCCAATGGCCTGTTATAATCATGTACCCAATTTTTTGGGTCTTTGACTTTCAAAAATCTGTTGTCAAACTATTCTTTCCAACATTTGCAAGTATATTTTTCAATTTCTTCTTTTCAGTTTCATAAACCAACATACAATCATTTTTTTCCGTTTGTCTTGATATTGGTTTCCATTCTGATATCCCATGCCTTTGTATTAGATTAAACCCTTCATCTTCTATAATGCTAAATTGATGCTCATGCATTATAATCCAATATGCAGCTGCTTCTCTCATTCTCCATATGTCAAACTTAGCTGAAACAATTTGAGGGCGTTTAAAAGACGAGACAACTCAAATAGGTTGAAAGTTGATAAGAGTAGATTGTATATTTCTCATTTTCCCCACAAACTATCGATATTTTTTTAGATGTCTGATGTAAGTGTTTGTTGATTTCGTTTTATGCACTTTCAACTTTAAATCACAATGGTTGCACTTTATCTTCTTAACACCATCTACAAGGCCAATATGAGAAATGTTTTCCCAAACCCATGGTTTTTTGTCCCCTTGCTACTCCCCAAAAGCAGATCTTCTATACTTTCAGCTGCTAGCATTTCACTACCATCTCCTCCTTCAACATCATTATCATCTCCTTCTTCTTCACCACCAAATCCTTGTTCCTTCATTTCCTTATTCCATTGTTCAATTTGTACCTCCATTAGAATGGATGATATGAGATTTGCACATTTTGTACTCCTTGAACAATAGGCATAGTAGAATCAATTGATGTAATAATAGGTGTAGTCGACAATTCAGTTGGATCTACATTTTCAGATTCATTTCTCATTCTCTTCATACTACTAGTGTTTGTTTTTGGATCCATCCTTTTATTAAGAACAAAAACAAAGAATTAAAAATCAAAATCAAGTATTATTCGATGATAATGCATAAAAAAAAAAGAAAAATGAATGGCAGAAGGGACTTCCATTAAATAATTGCAGATCATTGCATTTATTATGATAAAAGAAAAAAATGAAAAAAGAAAAATGAATGATAACGCAAAATGAATGATAATTGCAAAAAAATACGTGTCGCATTGACAGAGATTTTACACTTGCAACATAAGAAGATGAAAGTAATCTACAAGGGAAGCTGCATTTTTGTCATTCTCAAAGGAAATAAATGAAAAGTTCTCCACCATTGTAGTTCTAAAATCTCAGATAATTTTTGGTGTTTTAAAATTTAACCCTTTCTTCTTGTTCTTTTTTGCATTTAAATCATTAAAATCAATCAAATCTCATTTTGGAGCAAAGAATAACACAGATTTCTACAAATTCTATTGGAAGTAATCAATTGATTAGTGCACTACTTTTTGAAATAAATTGAAGATACCTCTTCTCTGTAGTATTTTACTCGTAGTTAAAACTCTTGCAAAGAACCTATATCATTACAAAGACTAAAATTTCACCTTTTGCTTTAACAAATTTTCTTTTAAAGCTTCTATATCAAACACATTCTAGACTTCAGATAATCAGGAACTTGAATTTAACATCCCATTACTAATAAGTACAGTATCAGTTCATACCTGTCTTCTTCCATGCAATGAATCCAATCCCCTTTAGGAGATACACAAGCTACAACAAAATCCCCACCTTCCCTTTTATCAGATGAGAAACTTTTTACAACCTGCACAATATTTGGAATCCATCAAAATGATAGACATTTCAAATGTAGCTTTCTTATTAGCAGAACAAATGGAATTCATACGTAATGGATTCATGGTCAAATTATAACAAGTTGTAGAAACTTGCAAAAGCAAAAAAGGTAATGATAGCAAGCAAATGTGTCGAAAGAATGAACAACAATTTCAAATCGAAATCTTAGTCAATTGTTTTAAACATCATAAAATGAAAAGAGTAACAGAAAGGTAAACATGATTTCAATACTATCATCTAAGCTACATTATTCATGCCCTAAAGTTAGATCCCTTCATCCTACCGCCCAATAGGAATTCATACTATAACAGTCTCCACAATCCATACATATATTTCTCTTAAAGATTTCACTCTCTCTTCTCCCTTAGTCTCTATTTTTTGCCAAAAAATATAAGAAAATAAACCGAAATTTGTAAAAATGAGATTGAGATTTGCAAAATCTTAACACTACTATCCCAAAAAAAAAAAATATTGAAGCACTAGATTTAATGCAAGCAGATGTAGCAGTGCCAATACTTACAGAATAAAGACACTTGCACCTGACAACTTCTATTGTGGCAAATTGCCTAAAGTAATATATTCATTCTTCTAATTTCTATCTAGAAAGTTTACTCTTGAATTGAATTTTTATAAGATGTGATCTTATAAATACAAGAAAAAAAATGAAAGAAAGAAGCACATTGATTCTGTACCCTAAGCACATGATATATACAAAAGGGTTGAGTAGGTACCTGATTGAGAGACTTTAAGTCTTTGCTTCTGATCAACTCAGACAGAGAGAGAGAGGGGTTCTTCGATTTTTGAATTTGAAGGGCAAACAAGCACAAGAACACCAAAGCAAAGAAGACGCGGGCAGCTTTTATTGGACTTTCACTGGGACATGAGAAACGCTACTTAGCAAGAAACAGATGGAATGGAACTAGAATTTAAAACCTAGATTAAGTATCTTCGGCTTAAAGTTCTCACACACACTTTGCACTTCGCAAATCTTGCAAAAACCTAGATCTTTGCACTTCGCACTTCTGCCTAAATTTCTCACACCTAGACTAAGAATTTAAAATCTAGACTAAGTAACTAAAAGAGAGAGAGAGAGAGAGAGAGAGTTTATCATCTTTTGCAGAGGCGACTAGCGATGGCGACATCGATGAATCACAGTCGCACTTCACAAATTTCTATTGAAAACTTGAAAGCATCAAGCTGAGAAAAGAACAAATCATCAAAGAAATCATCAAAACTCTAAGAGAGAAGCAAAAAAATCGCAAAACCCCTAATCATGCAGAAACCCTAGATAGAGAGACAGAGAGAGAGAGATTTCACCTTTCAATCGAGAGGAGAGAGCGCAAAACCCTTGCAGCAACGACGCAAGAAGAATGAGAAACTAGAGCTTGATTTTTGCCCGATAGCTGCGCTGCTCTGCTAGGTCAATGCGAGAGGAGAGAGCATTCGATTCGAGAGATCCAGAAGAATGAGCAACGAACGAACGAAAGAGATAGGAGAAATGAAAGCGAAATTACCTTTTTGTCCTTAAAAATGTTAAAAGTCAAGAATAATAAGTAGGGATATATACGTAATTTTATAAATGTCGAGTAGCCCGACGAGCCTTCGAGCTCAATACTATTTAGTCTTGAGCTCTAGCTCGAGACAGAAATACTAGGCTTGAGCTCGACCGGAGCTCGAGTTGACCAAGCTCAAACTCGAGCTCGAGTCTTGACTGGATAGTGTCACGAGTACCCGTGACACCACCCGAGTGTCATAATTGCCCTAATAATGACGCTATCGTTCTTTTAGGGTTTGAGAGGGAGAGGACACCATCGCTTTGCTCACTTCCCATCGACATGAGGCCATGCTATGCCATTGAGAGCACAGTCACATCGACAAGTGAGTGCTTCCTCTTTTGGAGCAGTCGGGATTTTTGGACGTAACTCGACTGCAATTTATTTAGTTATATTAACATTTGATTATGGCCCTAGTGGAGCGATGGAGGTCGGAGACCCATACTTTTCATCTCCACCACGGTGATTTGACTATTACCCTTCAGGATGAGAGGTACTTCTAGGGTTACCTGTGGATGGGCATCCTATAATAACTAGGACGATGGGAGTGCTGTGGGGTGATGTATGTGAGAGACTATTAGATGTTAGACTTCTACGGTCTACATTTAGAGGTTACACGTTAAGCATGCCGTGGTTGTCTGAGTTTTTTTCTGATTTGGCCGATGGAGTAAATGATGTAAATATTATACGATGGAAACGGACTTATATTTTACTATTGATAAGGGGTGTGTTGTTTTGTGATAAGACAGCATATTTTGTACATTCATAGTTTTTATTATTATTAGAGAACTTAGAGATTTCAGATAGTTATAGTTGTGGGGTTTACGTACTTGGTATATTTGTACAGACAGTTTTATATTGCCATGCACGTAGATTCACATGAAATAGATGACCCACTAGTATTGTTACAGATTTGGGGGTGGAAGCGATTACCTTACATAACTCCTATTCGACGATCTTTGCATGTAGATGAGGATAATCCACTCGTTTTGCGGTGGAAAATAGAGTTTGATATCACTACATTCCTTACACACGTCGTGTTAGTATATAAAGAGGCACTAGAAAGACATATTATAAATCAGGTCATATGGGTCCCATACACTGAGAACTTACTATCATTCCTCCTCGACTACTGTCACGAAGGGAGGGATATTTGGCATGTGCGGGGCCCATTGATATGTTTTAATATCGTGGAGTGGCACTTTCCTAGATTAAGTGTTATGATAGTTTGGAGAATTTTAATATATTTTTATTTACTGTGACACACGACTCCACGATACGAGCACGAGAGATATACTGGAGGTCGATTGGTCAGTAGAACATGCAGTTTACGTTGATATTTGGATTCATCGACATGACTATCTAGTTATACTAGACACTTCCATCAGACCTGCCATCTATTCTGCCTGGTTTCGCACCATCTCCCGCAGATTCATCGGTCATTGGAGAGGTTCTTTGATTTACGTGGTAAGTTTTCTACATCTACTTTGTTTTCTTTCTCAATCAATGATTTTAATTTATTTTTTAATTAACTTTTAAATAATTTCTTGTAGTGGGATACATTGCACGAGATACGAGACAGTCTGGGTATCGATATTCAAGGACTTGCTGATTCAGTCATCTCTGTTCTAGCATATAACATGGAGTGTCTTTTGAGACCTAGACCCAGTAAAGGTGGTGACGATGGTGGTGATATAGACTGAGCATGTGGGTGATGATGAGGGAGAGGACCGCGTACGAGACCACTACCCTCGTCCGATCATACGTCACCGCCACTGTTTCAGTAGCCAGATGACGTCGTAGGACTTTTGATTACATACGGTGAGTTTTCATCTTTATACACACCTTTGTTTGATGACTTCTCTCAGATTTTCACTCCAAGGACTCTTTAGAGGGGAGTTCGTCCCGATAATTATATAGATGAGGGATTGACACAGATAGAGAGAGATGATATATCACCCGTGTATCATGTGTCCTCGCCCATTTTTTCTGACCCCCACTAGTAGGATATAGGCCTCTCCCAGATCACACAGATAGATGATCTGAGTTTAGTATATCATGATGCTTATATAAATAATAGAGCAGATTTAGGTGTTAGACAGTATATTAAGAGAAGAAGACGACATTGAAATCTGTCTTCTGTAATATGTATATTTTTTTAAATTAATGAAATTTTTGTTTTTTTTCTCTTGATTATACTTTATTTCATTTGTTCGTTTTCTTGGATTTGTTATATTCTTGAGATATTTGGACTGTATTGTTGAGAAATTTAGTTGTATTTCAAAATTTGGCTGTGACTAATATTTTGAACCTTGTAAATAGGGTCGGTATAGTATTTAGAAAGTTTTTAGGTGTGAGGGTGGGTTCCATGTCGAGTCTTGAAGACTTAACATGTCCGGTGCATGTCGAAATGTACTGTTCATGCATGTCGAGTCTTCAAAACTCGACATGCCACTGTTTAACAGTATGTCGAGTTTTAAAGATTCGACATGCTGTTTTTTTTAACTATATTGAGTTTTCAAAACTCGACATATTTATGTCATCTTCAGAATTTTTTCTCGAATATGTTGTTTTAAATTTTTTTTAAAAAACTGTTAATTCGGTACAGAGCTCCTAAAGAGAGAGATAAGAAGTAGAGCGCAGAAGGGCATTTTGGGAAAGCATTGAATATTGAAAATTAATTTTTTTTATAAAAAATAAGAAAATTGATATATTCTTGTAAAATTCATCTATTTTATTCCTTTCCCCAAAAAATATAGTTTAATTTAAAAAATGAATCGAGATCAGAACGGTTTACGCTTAACATAAACTACAGTAAGGATTTAATTATTTTTTACGAGCTACACAATGGTAAAATAGGGATTTATTCAATTGATTCCTAAATTGTGGTCCTCCTAAAGCATACGTGGTAAGAAATACATAGTATATGTTGATTTTCTTCACTTCAAACCATACAACTCTTAGTTTAAACATGCCTCTCATTTCTTCTTTAGGTACTATATCAACTAATATCTAGAATTATATTTTGACTAATTCGGTTTGGGACTTACAATGATCAATTTAAGGAAACTACTCTCTCAACATAGTTTTTTTCATATTCAAGTGACGAGTCGATCTCGAAAATTTGATTAAATAATTTAACATCACATCTCACTAAACTAATTATCCATCGGTATGCCTCTCATTTTACTCAATCCATTCCATTTCACTTGCTTTTACGATGGCACCCAAATGAGATCTCTCATATGGCTACAGGTGTTTTGAATGGTAGACATTCATAATTCGATCCAACAATTATATTTCTATTGGATCTACCCTATTCTCTAATCGGTGTGACATTATAAATCATCTTGTATTTTAATTCACTAGATGACTCCTTTGGCTAGTTTTCTTAGTGTTAAAAAACAAACTGTACCATCTTAATTTGCTCATTAAAAATACAAACGGGATTACACCTATGAGAGAGCCAACTTTATCCATCCTTATGACATATTATTGTATCATTATATGTTATCATAATATTCGGAGCCATTAAATGAATTAAAAATGACAAACTCATTTACTCCAAAAGCTCATAAAAAGTATGTCTTTTTAGATCGATTATTAGGACACATTTCAGTGCCTAAGTTCTTAGTTATAAGAGTATCAGAGTCTTTTATTCTAAATTTTAAAAAAATTTCTTGATTTAAGATCGTTGAGAGGGGAGGTGGGGGCAAAAGGAAGGTGATACAAGAGAGAATCATTATTGTCCGCGGCCGTTTGATAGATTTTTTTTCGACTTATCTTTTCTTTATAAGAACAAGTTCTATTAAATAAGAATTCTTCTACTTAAAAATAATTTTTTTATAAAGAAAAATAGAAAAAAGAGTTTTAAAGGAGAACCTCCTAATAGATACTTTTTATTCTTTTTTTTTCATACGCCACTTTTTCCAGAATTATATTTTTTTTCATCTGTATTCTCACTTGAATGATAATTTCAAATATATATATATATATATATATTACCTGATTTTAAAATTCTATTTGAAATTTGAAATTTTAAATATTTCAAATATATTCAAATTTAAATATTCTCTCTCCATCTCTAATTTGGTTATTTCAAACAATTTTTAACTTTATTTTAAAAAATATTAATTTTTACTTCCTACAAGGAAAAAAAAAAAACTCTGCCCAGTATCCTCTCGATAACCAACATTGATTTAGTTGAGAATTGACGGTTGATGATGTCAAAAAACTTACCCCGTAGTTACATCTTACATCAAAGTCCCAACAACACTTTACAAGAGTCTGTTGATGATGTCCTCTGCAGGTTGAGTTACCACACATTCAATGCTAAGGTTTTTATAGTTATAACGTCAATAGCTTTGCAGTTCAATGAAGTTCATTTTTTTGTTTTTTAAATTCCGATTGGATTAAGGGATTATCAACAACCAAACCTTCAATTACAAACCAAAAAATCCAAAGGGAGGAAACAATGTTTGGAGCCTTCATACAATCCGAAGAATACAGAGGAGACAAAAAAAAAAAATGCAGTTCCACATTTTCATCCCCTATGCTCCTAGGATCCTTGCAAAAGTGCAATTGTCAGCCCAGCATCATGAGAACTCAACCAAAAAAAGCATTATCAACAATTAGATTGCAGGCGCAGAGGCAGAAGCCCCCCTAAAGATAATCTCATTAAGCATGTTAAGTATTGAGGACAAGCTTGAGTTCTGCACTTTGACCATCTCTCATTGCAAAGAGAGCCTCAGGATTGTTAATCACATCAATGAAATTCAATTTCACTGCCTTCGTTGCTACCGGCAGTCAAAGCAACCTTCCCGGCTATTCCATCTCGACAACCTTGTCCCCTGGATGATTCTTGCACATTTAAGCAACAACAACTAAATTCAGAAGTTGCCCTACACTCAGCTTTGGTTGATCCTAGTGAGATTTGCAGTTTGCTTCCATCCCTTTCAATTTTTTTTTTTTTTTTTTTTTGTGAGAATCCCTTTCAATTTTAACATCAATGTTGATCGAGTCTCATCTATTATCTGTGTCCAAATTCTTGTCATTCAGATCAAGGTTTTGATCCCCAATACTAGAATAATCCACCATACTCACATCTTGACTAGATTGAAGCAGCCCCTCACCGAGTATACATTCATTATTAACCAAAGGAATAAAATCATCACCACTTAACCCTTCAATTTTGTCTCTACAAGGATCAGTAGTTTGAACATCATCCCCTTGTAAAATTGATTTCTCATCTACTACTATGTCGGCTCCCAATGAGGTCTCACAATAATTTCCATCCATTTGACTTCCACAATTCATACTACCTTCCGCCTCCTTACTCTTGTCTTCAACATCAATCGGACAAACTGGTGGCAACATATCTCCTTGACCTTTCTTAGTGCTTTCGACATCATTACTAACCAAAATCTTGCTACATGCAATATCATCTTTAACCAAGCTCTCCTCAGACAAAGATGGTAAACTAGGAGGTCCAATGCCACTAATATCTTTGACACTAGATGTACTGCCAGTGCCAAAATCAGGCCTCATCAATTTCCTCCTCTTCCGATCCTTACCCAAAATATCCCCACTCCCTGCACTTACTATGCAGCTGCTTGTATTAGTTTCACCTCGACTCTTCCGAACTTCACTACGGCGCTTAAAATCTATACATGGTGTCCCTCCCAAGTTTTGATCAATGCTTCTTTCGTCTCCCAAATTTTCCACCTTGTTCATCCCAACTGAAATTATTATTGAACCTTCCTGCTCTTTCTTACTATTTAAAGCAGCCTTTCTAGTTGTGGTGTTTTCAACATTTTCATATCCCTGGATTACCAGCTTGGACTTACTACTTTTCTTGAACCAGGGGTAGTGACTTCTCTGCAACGAGTCCATGATTTGATCTGCTGATGCAATCATATTCCCATCATCATGTTCAGCATGGAGAGCTCTTTCTCCCTTGCAACTTTTTGGAATCAAAGCTAGTCTGGAAAAGACACTAGGCCGCTGATTTTCAGGATAAGTATATATAGCTTTCAAATTCTGGAAATTTTCTTGGCCAAAGGAATCATTCCTGTGACTTTGTTTGCAAGTAGATTCAAAATTGATACCACCTGGGAAGTGAGACCTGAGATTGCCAGAACAAGCACCCATGACAGACACATCATTGCTTTCCCTTGGCATTTTATGCTTGACTTTACCTTGCCATGAAACACCATAATCATGATGGTGTTCATGACCATGACCAACGGAACCACTCCTATGACCATTTTTGCCATGAGGTTCTTCTAAATATGCACCTCCTGGCAAGTGAGACTTGCACCTGCCAGAAGAACACGAAGTAAAAGACCGGTTGTGTTCTTCCCTTGGTATTTCACACTCTCTACTTTGAGGTAAAGCACTGAACTGGCCATCAAGTTCCAAGGAACTAATTTTGCTAGGACTATACACGTAAGATGACATGCCCACAGATTCCCCCTGATTATTTCCACCACTTGCATGGGGCATATGAGCTAAAGAACTATAAGAAGTTGTCTCAATGTAGCTACTCAGACCATGGTCTGAAAGTAATCGGAATGGATGATCATGTGATGCACAGTACTCCTTACCCACATAATCTTTCTCATTTTCAGAACTATGACCACAAGAATATGACAGTGAATCATAGGCTACAATAGGGACTCCTGGAGAGAATGAATCAGAAATTAAACTTGATTCCCCATAATAAGTAGCATTAACATGGTCACGTCTCCTAGATAACTGAAGGCGAGAAGACTCTGGATGGCAAATATGAGCGCTATTAACTGCCGCATCTACATGAGATGGGTATGGCTTTATCTCTTCTTGAAATAAAGGGTTATCAATGTGTGGAACAGGATTAGAAGAATAATCAGTGGGGCCCATATTAGACGGGCCAAAACCTTGATACCCCGTGACAACAAGGTAGTTATCTATTCTATCACTCCTCAGAACTTGACCATCATATGCAGCTTCCCTTGTATCATTCGAGAATCCCTGGAAGTGCTCATTTGAATTGAGCATCCCAGCTGCATTATCAAGACACTGTTCTTTCTCCACCCTGGGTATCTCCAATAACCTACTTCCACCAGCCGAAGAATAACCATAATTCTCTGCTTGATCTCTCAGCCAAAGATCGTTGTTCATGACAGGTTCATTTTCTACCCTATTGCTCAACAAGAATTTAAGATCAGGTGCAGCATGAAGATTGGCACCAACATGGTCTCGTGATATTACTCGACTAACACCATAATCCATATCTTCTTTAGTCTCCACCCTATTATCAGCCATAGACTCGTCATCAACAAATACTCTTCTGCCTTTATCAAAACCTACCCTCAAAAACTTCTCACCATCAACTCTTCGGCTTTTGTTCAGATTTTTTGCATTATATTCTGAAGTTTCACTAGTGGTTCTAGTCAGCTGTCTTAGACTTGATTCATCTTTCAACTTTCTTGCTCCAAACAATGTTAGAAGCCTATAAACCTGAAAAATTTTGAAAGAAAAAAAGAATACTGAGCAATTCCAAAGAAGCATATGAATAATTTGGAAGAAAAGCTAAATTCTTATTCCTTGAAGCTCAATTAGTGGGAACGAGAAACCTGCTCTTTGGACAAACCAAGGTTGAACTTGTAAGGGGCATAATAATTTTCCCTAATCGCATCCCGAAATTCCTTTTCAGAAAGTGGATCACAGTGCCAAATTGTGGTGAAGGAAACCTGCACATGGAGCATTAAAAAACAAGGAAAATTGTCCTGGAAATGACAGCAACTGCCAAAATGATAGCAAGTTCTATTTTACTGAAGACCCCCCCCCCAAAAAAAAAAAAAAGAAACAGAAAAAGGAAGACATTTCTTTTCCCAACGGAATGAAGACCACAGAAATCTTCATAAGTGGTAATTGTATAATGGCAACCCTCGCTCTAATATCTCCAACCCATGTCAACATAAATACTACCAGGTAACTGTATCAGAGGAAACTTACGAAACAGATGAAAAAGTATTTTCAATAAAAAGCAATTTCCTAAAACTATATTTTGTAACTTCAGACAAATTATTCAAACAATGGTTCAAACATGTACTTTGTGCATAAGTCCTGCAAAGGAATGGTAAGGTCAAGTTTTTCTTAACCACCTGTTGCCAAAACTACTTAGCGACCAAGTTGTTCAAACTGTGTCAATTGTTCATATTTGGTTTCTACCATTACCAAAACTGGGCCCTCCTTACACTTAGTGACAAAGTTACCTATCTTAGGGTCCTGATTGGGAAGCTCTGAAAGTGGTTCCTTCACGACCCAGATCCTTTAAATTAGGGATCCCTTTCTTTGTAAGTGTCTTTTCAATAAAAACCAAACAACTGACTTTTTAGAGAAGAACAATTTTAACTTGCCAACACATGATAAAGAACGTCAATCACTTTGTTCAGTTCCATTTGTAAGCACTTCAAAAGGACAACAAAACTCCAGCAGATTTTAGTTTTGTTATTCTTTTCTTTATTTCATATCAGGAAAAGTTAATTAGTTGAGATTTTTGTTTTGAACCATGAATCCATGATTTGTCATCTTTAATATTTCAATTTTATTCGTTAATCATTGTGGGTTTTGAATTTGGAGACAAAGTTATAAATATGAGTAATAAATTTAAACTTTTATGAGAATTCTGTCTTGTTTTAAATATTGATATATTTCTTTACCATATGTGACTTGCATGTATGCATGACCCACCTACAAACAAGCCACGACCTGGAATATCAACCCTGGTACTAAGCCTACTCCCATGTAACTCGTTCTCCCCCCCCCCCCCACGGTTACCGCGTCCCATGTAACTCTAAGTCAGTCAAAGGCTCTAAAGGACACCCTACTAAAAGACAAAAGCATGAAGAGGAGCCCAATAACACTTCTAAAACCTCCTGGGCTAAGTGATTCCAACAAATCAAACTAGTTGTGTGAAACATTCTGACATCAATAACTAACGGAAGGACCACTATTATGCTACAAATGAAGGCATCACTGGCAATATGATACACTTGAAAGATAGTTTGGTTGAGAGACTTCAAATCAAACCATGGGGTGTACAACCATAGTTTTATCTAATTATAACTATACCTGGGCAGCAAATTGCTTTCCTGATGTGCTGTATGCATGGGGCACAATATTCATTGCACCATCAGAACATGCCTGGAACACACCATAAAGTCTTCTTTTCTCATATTCAAACAGAAATAAGATCATTCCATCTTTAACTTGTTTGACAAAGTTCCCGTGAGCAGATGGAAGGCCAAAGAGTTTCCTTCTCATGCATTCTTTCTTAGTTGTGCAGCTTGAGATGAATATTGCGCCAACTTCGGGAACTTTTCCAGAAAAATGGCTTTCGCCAGAATCAAATGCCATAGCAACCTTTGCCTAACAAGCTAAATAAAGAAAATATCACGTAAATTTAATAACTTTACACTATATGCAATTGCATAAAAATTTAACATCTATTCAAGTGAAAAATAAGGGATCTCTAAAATGACTTAATTAAAGCTCCTAACTTGTGCTCCAAGAAGAAACAAAGATAGAAAAAATATGGAAGAGAGAGAGAGAGAGAGAGAGAGAGAGAGAGAGAGAAAGAGAGGAGAAGAATCAAAGACAGAAGCCAAACAATACTAACAAACTCAAATCAGTAAATCAGTTATCATGTTTCAAAGAGTAACCCTAAGCCTACCACTCTAATTAAACAAATTGATTAGAAAAGAAAGCTTAAATTCAAATCCAAATAAACCAAAACCTAATACTCTCAAAGTCCCAAGCAAATAAAAATCCTGTGCATACATTAAAACTGCAAAAGTAAAGAGAAATGCCAACACTCTTCCTAGACTTCCCAAAAAAAAAAATTCATAATGTGGAGACAACAATCTCAAATCAGTACCGCGTAACATTTTAATTTCAGGGTAGGTTGTCTAATATAACTCACTTATTGGAAAATTCATAATAGAAGTATAACCTAGAAGACAGAAAAGAAGGGAAATTGAAAACCATGAATGTTTTGTAGTTAGAAAGCCAGCTTAATGTAAAATCCTATCTGAATTATACATTTAACTGCAGAATATACTTTTCTATTGCATTCTATCAAAATGACCAGTAAACAACAACACCCATTAATCCCACAAATCACATCATGATGAAACATTGTTATCTTTTTGTCAAACCACACCATTAAGACTTATATTAACTTATATTAACTTGGCCCTTCTCCAATTGGCAAAGCTTGTGTTGCTCTTCCTTCTATAAGTTTGAAAAGACCAGACAAGGAGATATAAGTGACAATTCCAATTATTAGGGGTTGAAATGTTACTGTCTTTATGTTTTTAATTTAAAAATAAATAAATAAATAAGATAAGACCAGGAATAAATAATGACTATTTAACAACCTGTTTCAATACTTGAATGCATTACCAATGTAATGACAGCGAATGCACCACAAGGCATGATCTTGAAATAAAATCCGATTCCTTCTCCCATGACTCCAATTCATGTTTTGTACATTTTCATTCTTATGTCAGAAAAACAAATGAAAGAAATGGTTGCAAGATCTCATTTAAAATAAACTTTCGGCGCATTAAATTTCAGAAAAACATTCAGCGTTAGCCACAAATTTCATAACATCCCAACTTTTTGTGTACTTTGGAGTTCTCGCCTTTACGGGAGATTAATTATATACAGAGTGGATATGCTGATTCACTGTCAAACTGATGCTTGATCTCTATCGGTTTGTCTTTGGCTTGTTCAAGTAAAGACCCTAAATTGTTGTTTTAATGTCTTTACCTTGCCTGGAGATCTAAAACATGCTTGGAGAACCACCTTCAGAGATGTCTAAGGGGTCATGGTCACCTTTTGTAATCTCCATTCAGGCTCCCACAAGTTTCTGCCGCCACAAAGCGTGTACAACCCATGACAACTCTTCAATAATGTGTCTCATCTCAATCAGTTCTGTCTGATGACCTTGATTTCCTCTTTGACAGCTTCTACCATGCCCAACCATGGCTCAAAATTGAATCTAAAGGACAAATCTAAGATCTATTTTGCTATGATACCAATTTAATGCAGGGAAAAGGCAAGGAAACCACAATTGAAAGGACAAACAAATTGAAATTCAAAATTAATTAAAGCTCGAATAGAAAAATTAGGTTTAGCGTTTGAAAACCTTGGTTTAGGGTTTGAAACCTCCTCACTGCCTTTTATTCTAGATTTTTTCCTTTAGGCATGATTTCTTCTGCCTATTTCTTATTCTAGATTTGTATGAACTAACTGCGATTGTTAGAGTTTGGAGGTTTCACTTATACAAGATTGCGATGTGTATAGCACCACTTCTCAATTTCCTTTCCCTTATTTAGTTCTTTTTACAGATTGAGTTTCCTTTGATCATAGAAATCCTATACCTTAGGGTTCTTTTGAACTATAATGGTTATACTCAACAGGTTATAATACATCCTAATAAGCCAAAACCCGTGAAACAAGTGTGAAGCTAAGTTCCCTAGGTTTAGGGGCGCACTAGGTCATGATGGGTTCACAATAAGTGTGCTGAGCTAGATGATTTTTATGTTATGTTTTGATAGCTAGCATTTCTTGTGTTCTTGCTCATATTGGTTATCAGGACTAGGAAGTTTTTGCTATCGATGGCGGGTGATGGATCTACATGTCGTGATGCATTATGGACTTCTGTTGGTCCGGATCCTCAATTTTCATGATGTATTCAACAAAGGCAGTAAGGAGCTTGACATTAATATGTGTATAGCCAATGAACCACCTATTCTGAAAGACCAAGCATCAAGGAATGTCTCGCTTGTTGAGAAGGAAGGGTGCCACTAGACTAGGTCTGTTGACGTCTACAGCACATCCTGAACAAGGACATTTAACCCACATGAATTATAACATGTATATAACACACCTTCTTATATGTCTATACAAAAATTAATCACCCTCTAATCCTTTGAACGACCTTCACAAAACAAATCAAGATTCATCTTCGATGAATTTCATGTTTACAGTTATGTTGTAAGCACATTTTTTAAGAAAAAAGAAATGCACTTAGTTATATATAGAAGTGAGTTTAATGTTAGTCAAATAGATTTCTTTCTCACTAGGAGAGGTGATAGAATGACCTGTAAGGATCGTAAGGTTATATCGGGGGAGAGTGTGGCAACTCAGCACAGACCCGTAGTTTAGATATATGTGTGTCTAAAAGGCGAAAGAAGTTCCAGCCATTTGTGAAACCAAGAATTAAGTGGTGAAAACTGAAAGGAGAAAATGTGACGACTTTTAGAGATAAATTAATTCAAATGACAAATTGATCTTCTAATGATGATTCGAAAACAATGTGGAAAGAGATATCTACAACTATTATGAGCATAGGTAAGGAGATTCTTGGTGTATCTAAGAGTCAAGTCCCAATAGGCAAAAAATCATGGTGGTGGAGCGAAAAAATTCAAACGACTATCCGTACCAAACGAGAATGTTATAGAAATCTTATAGGTAATAGTAGTAACGATACATATGACAAATACAAAAATGCAAAAAAAAAAAAACGTGAAAAAGATTATCCAAGAGTCAAAGAGTAAGGTGTATAATGAACTATACAAGAGATTGGAGACTAAAAACAAAGAGAAAGAGATCTACAGAATTGCAAAGCTAAGGGAAAGAAATGGTAAAGATCGAAATGGGGTTAGGTGTATTAAGACTGGAACCAATAATATACTTGTAAAAGACGAGGGCATAAGAAAGCGTTGGCGTGATTATTTTACTACCTTTTTAATGTTAAGAGTATAACAGATATTGAAAATATCGAGATATCTGTAAAAAAAGATTAATAGAGATTTTAAATGTAAGATCCGTCCTTTTGAAGTGAAGGAAGCTTTAAAGAGAATGAAAAATAATAAAGCCATAGGAGCTTATGGTATTCCTATAGAAGTGTGGAAATGTTTAGATGAATTTAGTATAAAAGTGTTAATGGATATTTTTAATAAAATTTGACAAATTAAGAGAATGCCCCAAATATGAAGGAATAGTGTAATTGTACCACTATATAAGAATAAAGGAGACATACAAGATTGTTCTAACTATAGAGGAATTAAACTTATGAACTATACCATGAAATTATGTGAGAGAATAATAGAGTTTAGATTAAAATTGAAGATAAACGTATCCCAAAATCAATTTGGATTTATGCCGGAGAGATCCACCACGGAAGCAATCCACTTGTTAAGACATTTGATAGAGACATATAAAGCACATAAGAGAGACCTACATATGGTATTCATTAATCTAGAAAAAGTATTTGATAGGATTTCTAGAAATTTATTGTGGTGGACGCTGATGAAGAAAGGGATATCTTTGAGATACATTAATCTCATTAGAGATATGATGAGGGAGCTGTAACCGGTGTAAAAATTTATAGGGGTTTGAGCGATAATTTTCCCATTAACATTGGATTTCATCAAGATTCAACAGTCAGTTCCCTCCTCTTTACAACAGTGATAGACGAAATTACAAAAAATATCCAAAATGAAATACCATGGTATATACTTTTCGTAGATGATATAGTGCGAGTTGATGAAATTGGGGAGAGGGTTAATACTAAACTAGAGTTATGGAGACATATACTAGAATCCAGAAGGTTTAGATTGAGTCGATAAAAAACTAAATATATGAGATGTACGTTTAGCAACAGTTATCAAAATGATGAAGAAACGATTAGGTTAGATGGGCAAGGTGTATTCAAAAGTGATCGATTTAGATATCTAGATTCCATCATTCAAAATGATGGCAATATAGATGGAGATGTGAACTACAGGATTCAAGCGGGTGGAATAAAATGGAAAAAAACATCTGAAATTTTTTGCGATCGCACGATGCTATTGTATTTGAGGGGAAAGTTCTATAAAACCACGTTTAGACATATATTATATGATACTGAATGCTGAGCTATTAAACAATAATAAGAGCAAAAGAGGACAGTAGCAGAAATGAAGATGGTTAGGTGAATGTGTAGAAAAACTAAAAGAGATAGAATTAAAAATGAAGAAATTCATAACAAAGTAGGAGTTAGTTCAATTGTGAAAAGATGCGAGAATGTCATTTGAAATGATTCGGGTATGTGCAAAGAAGACTCAAAGATACACCAGTTAGGAGAACCTAGTACTTAAATATGAGAGATCTAATAAAATGAAGAGATAGACTGTTGAAAACTTGGATGCAAGTTATCTATAAAGATATGAAAGTTAAGGGTTTAGAAGAGAAAATGGTCTTGAATAGGAATGGATGGCGTAGAAGAATCCGCACAAATTAAACCAATATATTTTAAATATTTATCTATTGATTTATTTATTTACTTTTCTTTTTCTTTTTATTTTATTTTATTTATCTATTATATATTTATATATATTATCTTCTTCAAATTTGTCTCTCAAATGGCCGATTCTAAATATTGAGATTAAGACTCAGATTATTGTTGTTGTTGTTGTAGTTATGTTGTTACCATATTAACATATAGTTGACAGTTTTAATCCACAGCCACTTCTATTAAAGGATTAGATATTTCCACAAAAAATAAACAGTGGCCCAAAATCAAAACCCTTTGAAAACTTTGTATGGGCCAAAGAAAATTGGGTAAGCCATCACATCATTCATCACACAACTAAATGGCAATGAACTCCATGATCTGATCAATATCAATACAAGTTGTTTGATTGGCACTGCACTAAATCTACCCTTCTGATTCACTAACTTAAAATAAAAAAGAGAAGAGCAAACCAATCTTCAAACAGAAGAACAACAAAATGAATCCAGATATGAAGTTGAAAGTGACAGAACATATATAACAATGAGAAAAAAAAAATAGAAAAACGAACCCAGAGAAAAGAAGAAAGCAAAACGGTGAGTATTCAAGTTCTAGGTCAGGCTCTGATATTATAACCTGCAAAAGAAAAGAAAATAATACGTCAATTTCATAAATCACAAAGGAAAATAAAGATTCACTGAACTCAAGTTAGATTCAATATAAAAGGAGAAAAATCTAGAATAAGAAACGGCAAATTTGAGTCAAATTCAAATACTCGAGTTTGATTAAGAGCATTGAAGGAAGAGGAAAAAAAAGTTGTGATTCGATTGCAAAAGCCAGAGATAATCTGAATTTCGAAGTTCAACGAGAAATGTTGGGTACGAAAGAAAAAGAAAACCGAGAGAGAGAGAGAGGGAGAGAACCTAAGACAGATGAAGTTGGTGAGTGAGTGAGAATGGAAAAGTCGTGGTGGCGTATGTGGCGAATGGATATGTACTGCGACCGACAGAAGGGGAAAGCGTTTGGGTGAATCGTATGTACTGGGGGTCTTCGGACGCTTCACGTCCCCATGCCTCTCCCTCTCTTTTTCTTCGTCCGCCGGGCAAATGGCGGTATTGACACTTCTTTTTAAAGATGTAAATGGGTCGGGTTTCAACCCGAACAATTACCGATGGTTGATGGGCTATTTACTAAAAATTTTTTTAATTAAAATTATTTAAATATCGTTATTTTTTTATTTCCCAAACTATTAATTTCGCATTCTAAAAATACAAAATCATATTGTTAATCTTTTTTTTTTTAAAAAAAAAGAGAAAAGCAAACCAATCCCGAATTAGTTTTTAAGTCAAGCATGATTTTACACTTTCAAAGTACGAAATCAATAATTTAAAAAAAAATAACGATATTTAAATAATTTTAATTAAAAAAATAATATTTTAGTAAATAACCAGATGGTTAATATCATATTTGCATGGGCTTTTACAGCGATATCCGAATTGTAAACTAATTTGGTTTAAATGTTTTTTTTTATGATTTCGTATTTGTATTTTTCTGGTAAATAATATTTGTAAAGTAATTAAGAAAAATCGAAGGGATGAAAAATTATAAAAAAATAAAAGTAATTATGAAAAGAAGAGAGGCAGAGATAAAAAATGACTATGTGAGTGTTGAGATAGAGAAAAATTAAATAAAGAAAAAATAATTATAAAAAAATGGAAGATCAAGAGGAAATAGGGAGGTGGGACATAAGAGTAGAGAAATTATTGAAACGGATATATTCTTTTGCCCTCATTATTTTTTGAATGTAAATATTTAAATATTTTAGTAATACGACTCACTTTTTTGTTTAATTAATAGGAAAAATTAAGATATCTGAATTTTAATAATAATGATTTATTTAATAATTATATAAGAGAGGATATAAATATCTAAAATGTTACTTAAAAATATAAATTATAAATTTTTGACATAAAGAAATTAATTTTTCTTACTTTCTTTTTTTTTTTTTTTTTTATACGTGAATTCAACTTATACCAATAATATACATATTTTAAAGTTTTTTTGTTACAAAATTTTCTTAAATGCTGATAATTAGATTTGACAATGTCCAAATTTAAATTAATTAATAATTATTGAAAAATAGACTTTAGCAAAATGCAAAAGATTTTTTCTTCTTCATTGTGCTCATCCATAAAACTTGTTGCTGCTCATTTCACTATAAGAAAACAAGTCATCAACGATAAAAAATTAATGATAGAAAAAAATCCGTCAGTAATAACGACGGATTAAAGTTGAACAAAATATCAAGAGATTTATGATTTTTTGTCGCTAATCTGTCACTATAGTGATTCACCGTAAAAACAAAAACAAAAGAAAAAAATTTTTAAACCTATCAACGACGGATTATCGACGAAAATTTTTCATCGTTAATCCGTCGATGTATGTATAAAGAAAAAAAACTTTAAAAAAAAATATGTACAGCCATCAACGACGGATTACCGACGAAAATTTTAGCGATGGATTTTTTTATTATTTTTATTATTTATTATTTATTTTATAATTCTTTTTTATTTTTATTTTATTTTGTACAATAATAATATTATTTTATTTTTTAAAATTTTTTATTATTTTATTTTAAGCTAAAATTTTATGATTTTATGATTTTATAATAAATTATTATTTTATTATTATTAAATATATGAGATAAAAAATAATAAATAAAAAAAATAAAGTGACTAACTATGGTCCGATGATTGTATTGCTTAGATCATTTTACATGCGTCGGGGATCAAATCACACAGGAGGCATGGAGGCATTTTTCACAAATTAAAGGAAGCGGGGTTCAGCGGGCGGACGAACGGGCTGCTGAGTGGGTGGGGCGCGTTGGTGGAATTATTAGCGACAGAAAAATTCTGTCACTGATTTTTTTATATATTTTATTCTATCAACGACGAATTAGCGATAGATATTTTTAGTAACAGAAAAAATTCGTCGTTAATCTATCGTTGATATCAGCGACGGATAGTATTCCGTTGGTAAAAAGATGGTAATTTTCAGTGATGGATATAACAACAGAAAAAATTCGTCATTAATATTATTTAGCAACGGATTTTTTACTTTCAATCACGAAAATTATTATCGCTGATATTTTATTTTTTAGTAATATTTTCAACAAATCTCTCTTCTTAATTCCAAAGGGTTTGCCCATCAACAAACAAGTAAGTCTTTGCATCAAGAAGTATCATTTATTTTTTAGATTAAAAATGATACAGGCTATGAATGGGCAATCAGTCTAGTAAGTCTAGTAAGTAAAAGTATTAAATCTCTTAATCAAGTTTTAGATTTAAAATTTGAGAATGAAAAGATTATGTTACAAATGTTCACTCTAAATTAAAATCGAACTCGAATTAAATTAATCATAATATTATTTCGGATAATAATAGATTTTTTAACAGAACCCCAAAAAACCCTCCATAGCCTTGGGACCAGATACCATACCCAAGAAAGAGATGTCATTGTCTGCCTTTCTTGAAAGTTTATCCATTCTCAAGGTCCACGGCTGTTTTCACAGCCTCTGACCAAAAGTTTTGTGGCAGCTTCTTCTCATTTGACACACACCTCGCCATGTCGACCACATCACTGTCTCTACCCATTTTGCTATGGTGGGCGGGAACTGTTAGCACATGTTTTTTGCCCACGTGCTCACAAAATTTATTGAAATTGGAGGAGGTATACTCTTTCCATTGTCTCCCAAGTGTTTTTAAATTGCAATCACTTTGTACTTCAACAAACACCAAAAAAACTCTTAAAATTTGAAAAGACTTGGTTTTTGGTAGACAGAAAATACATGTATGTTATTCGAGAGAAATTATCCATAAATAGAATAAAAATATTTGTTGTTCCCCAAGGATGGATCCTCATTTGGTCCACAAAGTTCATGGTGAACCAACTAAAGTTTCTCCTTGCCTGCGCTTGATTAATGGGAAAGGAAGTTGTCATTTGTCAGGATTCACAAACACCAGCTTTAAGGTTTGACAAGAGGGAAATTCTCTACCAAACTCTCAGAGGACAAAATATTTAAAACTTGGAAGTTCGAATGATCAAATCTTTTATGCCAGAGCTAGTATTCATCTTCTTTGCAAATATGGGCATGGTGATAGATTGTTCTCAAATTCAGTGGAAAGCATCTATACTCCATGGAAACTTTCGCTATCACCCCACCTAAATAATGAAGAGTAACTTCTAGAAAGTAACTACTCTATGCTCAACAAATTTCTACTCAGTTCAGATACTAAAATAACATTGTAAATGAGTTTAATATCTTTTCAAGTTTCCATAGCAATGCAGCCCTTTTCCATGGACTCAATTTCATCATCATTCCCCAAGATATTTGATTCGTAGGAAGTGTCAAAAGTGTGGAAAATCTTTGCATCATTTTTCATGTGGCTGGCACAAACACTGTCAAGTTGACACTCTTGCTATTTCTGAACCTCCATTAGTCAACATAAAAAGAAAACTTTCAGCTTGCTAGTTTTAAACACAATTTGCATGTTGGGCTTAAGTTCGTTGCTGTTGTGCTTGATTTCCTTGATTTTGTTGTTGTTGTTGCTGCTGCTACTGCTTCAACTTCTCGCTAAACCTTCTGCAAAAATTGCATCTATATTTTCCTTTAATCCAACAATCCTTCTCTTTGTGACCCGTTCTGTAGCAACCACAAGGTGGAAAATTGTCCTCCTTTTCTCCTTTTGCTTTCACAGGCTGCTTGTCTCTGTCTCTATTTTCATCAGATTTTTCTTTTTTCCATTCTTTGAACTTAATATCTTGCCCTTTGCTTGGCTTCAAAGTCTCCTTGGTACTCTTCGTTTCTAATTAAAATCCTTTGCCCAGTGCTTGTAGTGACCCAACCAGCTCCATTACAAACAACTTGTTCATGTTAGACACTTCAATGGCTGCAAATTTGGAGTCAAAATTTGTCGGGCAAACTGATCAAAATCTTTTGACTACTCTTTCATCGGTCATCACCTCACCGTGAAGCTTCATTTCATTTACACCCTCTTGCAGCTTCGAGGTGTAAGCTTTTATACATATTTCATCCTTCATCAACATTTCAAACTCTCTTCTCAAAGTTTGCAACTGGATAGCCCTTACTCTATCAGAACCTTGGAACTTGAAGATTATCCCATGCTTGCTTTGCTTCAGTGTTTGGCACTATTCTAGGAAAAATGGACTCATCTATGGATGAAGGACAAAGCTTTAAAATTTTTGGAAGACTCCTCCTTAGCTTGCTTCATCTGAGCTACTATTGGAATGTCCCCAAATTGTGCCTGTTAATAACCTTTCTCAACTGTCTCTCATGGATCAGAAGCCAAAGAAAAGAGGTTTCATCTTTACAGACCAAAAATCTTAGTTCTAACCTTTGAAGAGAGATGAAGAAGGAAGACTTACATTTGATTGAGCCACAGAAAGTGAAATTAGATTACGTCGCTCAAGAATACATTTTTGATACCATTGTTGGAAACTTTGACACCTTTCTTACGATCTGTGAAATCTTTTCATAATGAGATTTGAAGGCTCTGACACAAAATCTGAAGCCATTGTTTCGTGTTCACGTGTGATGAACACTTTAAAGTAAGAAAGATCTAAGAAAATCTAAAAATTTGAAGAAAAGATTATGATGAAGTAGTGGTTCGGGAGAACTCCTCTTTCTGATCAAATATACAAAAGTCTTCTATATATACAAATAGGCTTCTCCATGAAGCTATGGAACTCTACAACAATACACTAAACTATGGTGTGGGAACCAAATTTTAAACAATAATGAAAACATAGAACATACACGAAAATAAAAATAAAAGATAATATTTGTCTTCAAAAATCTCACCACATTTAACAAAAACCAGCAGAAGATAGCTCTTTCTTCTTGAGATGGACTCATTGCAATGATTTGATGGTGGCATGGCTACTTCGCAAGATTTCTCCACCAATTGCACCAACTATCTTGTAGATGGATAGTGCTAGTGAAAAACCAGAAGAAGTTGAGCAAGAGACTCTCACAAGGGCAAAAATCTGTCGTTTAGAGCATAAGCTGAATGCATCGGTGCAAGGTAATTCCTCAATGGATATCTATTGCCCTCTTCCTCATTGTATGTGTGGGAGTTGTAATCAATCTCCACACTTTGAAGATAATTTGTTAATGACATTTAGGCATTGGCACTTTAATCTATGCAACAGGCAAATGGATCCTCATGTCTTTGTGCATGGTTCTAATGACAGTAGTCATTTGCTCAATTTGGTCCTCACTTGAACAAGCATTCAGGAGTACCTTGGCAGTCCCCCCATCTGGATAACAGCTAGCATCAATCATTTCTTCAAATATTTTCAAGCACTTTTTGTATTGCTTCTTTCTTGAGTAAGCTCCAAGCCTTGAAGTCCATGTGACAACATCAGGCTTCAGAGTTTTGGTTGGGAGAGATTCAAAGAGTTCTTCCATTTTGTCAATGAATCCTGCTCTTCCGTAAACATTAATCAAAATGTTGTATGTGCTAATATCAGCTACATGGGGTTCTCTTTCCATTGCACTTAAAACTTGCTCCATTTTTTGGAACTGGCCTGACCGACCGTATAAGTTTAGCATACTATTAAGGACAAAAGTGTCTGGTTGAAGCCCAGATTTGTGCATTTGATCCACAATTTCTTCACATTTTGCTATATCACCTTTTTTTGAGTAGGCAGACAAAAGCAACATGTGGGATTTCATTGTTGGTGTTTTTCCATGGCGCATTAGGTCATCGAACACACCCTGTGCCTCTGAAATAAAGATGAAGTCCACAAGTTAGAGAAGACATGATGAAACTTCACAATGACAACTTCTTCGGAAACTTGACATGGAACTTCATTGAGATATACCAAGCATTACAGGATGCGCATTAAAAAAGATAGGTAAAAAGATTGATCTGAGTTTGCTATGGGTTGTTGCCTTTCATTCACACATTTGAAAGTATAGAAATGTGGTCACAATTTTAGCAAATTTCAACCAAGTACACAAAAAACAGGAAACTTTTACTTAAAAAGATATGGAAAATCTTCAGGTCTTTGCAAGAAAACATGGGGGAGATTGTGGCAAGTCACTGCTTCAAATAATCAGGTTCAGCATTATGTAGCTCCAGCTAAAGGAAAAGAAATTTTTTTCCTGAAATTGTTACCCTCAAGGAGACCAGCCCTTCCATAGGCATCCACCATGATATTATATGAAGCTCTATCAGGTTCACAACCCATGTGCTGCATGAGTGAGAAGATCTCTGCTGCCCCGTAAGGATAGCCTGCACGACTGTTTGAGATGGTTGACGGTATTAGAGACTTAAGGATCACTTATTTCTAGGAATCAAATTTAAAGACAGTATGCAAGCTAAAAGAGGCAATGGTAAAAATGTAAAACCTAACCATTATGCAAGTTCCTGATATGTTCTTTTAGAAATCATAAATTGCAAGTACTTTTAAGGTTAGATTATGAGATCGCAAAGGTTCAAATGACACTAGACAACACCATTAGCTTTATAAACCCAGTTGTATATCTTATATTGAGAGTTGCTAAACTCAGTTGACTTTTGCTTCCTTGAATCCTGAAAATTTAAAGACCTTACCAGTACATCAGATAACAACCTGTAGGCTTCCATCAGGGCATTATAAGCATAGACATCAGGCTCATGGCCGGCTTCTTGAAGCTGCTCAAAAATCTCTTCTGCTTTTTCACAGAGTCCTGCTCTTGCAAATGCATTTACCAAAGCAGTGTATGTGCAAATATTAGGTCTGCACCTTTCAGCTTTCATTTCATTAAATGTCTTCAAGGCCATATAAGATTTATTTTCCTGTGAGGCAGGAAAAAAAAGTTATAATAAAGGAGATTACAAATAAGCAATGACTATGGCATCAATACAGAAAATTGAGCTAAATCTTTTTCACCTTTGATTATCCTCATAATTTGACAAGGCGCCATTGTTTAGTAATAACTCTTCTAGGCTTCTTTCATCTATGAAAGTGTTGAAAACTAAGTTTGTTCTTCATAGGGAAGTTAATTGTTTTAAGAGCAAACGATTGGCTGACCTTTCCATACATGCTTATCAACATTGTGTAAGTATCAGTTGATGGCCGGCAATGGTCTCTCTTCATCCTTTGAAAGATATCCAGAGCTTTCCGATTGTTGCCCAGCTTGATTAGCCCATCCATATATGCATTATAAACAATGGCACCTAAGTAAATAGAAAAAGTTTAGAGATAAATTTCCAAATTCCCAGATCATCAGCAAACTACAAATAGAAAGCAGGGTATGTAATTATTTTAAGCAAATTTTAAGAAGTAATTAGCAAAATACAAGGACGTGAAGCAAAAGCAAGAGATTGTGAGTATATCTGTGCACTGGAATCTGTGTTGGACTTAAGAATTTGCAACAAAACATACTCGATGTGATTCCGGCCTTTCTCATCTCTGCAAAGACAGCTTCAGACTTCTCTAGCACCCCAGATTTGCAGTATGCCCTTATAAGCAATGCATAGGTATCTTCTGTAGGAATGCATCGAGCTTCAACAAGTTCTAAGTATGTCAATTCTGCCTTCCGATACAATGACATCTGAGCGTAAGCATCTATAAGTAAATTGTAGCAGATGACATCAGGCTTGAAGGAACTTCTGTACAATAGCCACTCACATATCTGCACTGAGGCTTATGATTGTTAAATTCCGTGATTTTGATGAAGAAAGAGTTTAATTGAATTGAAGGCAAGTAAACATTTTAAATTGCAAATGCCAGAGCTAATGTATACAACATAAGCAGAGTCCAAATTTTACTTTAAACTAGTTAAGGACTGCACTTAAAGAACCAATTTAAGGTTAGATTAGCCACAAGACTTGGGATTGGAAAGTAGAAATCTTCTTAGGTTAAGGACTGCAAATAATAAGATATAGAAAGGGAATGAACAAGTACCAGAATGATAGACTCCCATTGTTTATTTAGACGAAGTTGAACGGCTACATTGATGATATCATCCCACGTGGCATGTGTGGCATCAAGAGTATCAAGGGCTCCCCAAATTCTAGCTTTATCTTTTTCCCTCTGTAAGAATTTCAAAATTTGCTGAGCAATGGAGCTCAACACTGGGAAAATTCCATCAACAAATCCTGAGCCATATTTCCATCCTTGTCCCCTCAGAGAACCACCTGCTTGCAGAATGAGCAGGAGGAAAAGCTTACGAATCTACATGGGGAACCACATGAATGCTGCCAAAAGTTATATTTAATCATTGCAATATTACCTTTCTTTCTAGAGAGCCTTTTGTGATTAAAGCTTCTAAATTTTCCACGTTTGTCAATAAATAGACTCTCGTGTCTGTACTTTTCAGTAGCTCCTCCGCTAGAAGCTTTAACGCCACATTGGCAAATTCTTGGCTCGAGAGAGAGATAGCTTAATGCACTTTGAACAAGAAACCTACAAAGAATTGATGCTGCATTATGTTCATTAACCTAAAGAGCAAAACGACTCTCTTTGAAAAGCTTCTTCTGCCTAGTTTATCTCCTCATGGAATAGCATTTATCAACAAAGGCTAAAAACTTCTAACAGGAAAATTATAGTTCTTCATACCAAACAAAAATTTTTCATTAAAAAGCTCTAAAATTGTAGATATTCAAATCATTTTTGGGATTTAAAGTTTACAATTTAAGCCAAAAGAGTACATACTTTGCAGAACTACTTCTCCACCACACCTCTTATATATATAAATAATGATACTTGCATTACTAATATAAGACTGGAAGCCATTGGTCACACTAAAAAAAAACATCTTGGTAATAGGTTTGGATCATTGCAGGGTAGTAGCAAAAGTAGTAAATAGGCAGTACAAGTAGCATTGCTCAAAGCCAAGATACAAAACACACAAAATGGATAAGGGTATAAGAGCCAATTGCTTGTAAGTAGGAGGTCTATGACTCATTTAAAAAAAAAAAAGACTGACGAAGTTAAGAAGCCACAAAACACATTAGTTTCAGTTTCAGACATTAAAAAATTAGAAGACCCAGTTATGGAATTCAATGTAGAAGGCTTGGGTCTTTAGTTTCCTCAAATTTGTTTTTTCTTGGATTTTCATGAGAGCCCAAAAAGCCCCACTTGCAAAAAACACGTATTCATACCAGAAGAAGCATCAGTGAAGAAAGAGAGATTAGAATGGAACAGAGAAATGAAAAAGGAGGAAGAGACTTACATGAGTGGATAGATAGAAAGGGTGTGGTCTCCAGTTGGGATTATCCCGGGAAGCAAAAGATAAAGCAATATATGATGGGAAGGGCAAACAAGCATACAAATCGACAAAAGCAATAACAAAAATATCTCTTCGCTGCTATGCCATCTGCATGGATGTGGGGACAAACCCTCGCTCCCCTATCTCTATTATTTTTGATAACTCAAAAATAAGTAGGAATCCAACTTATCACCTAAATCCAATTCCCTAAAAAAATGTAGAGGTAGTTTTCTTACTTTGTGTTATATTGAATTCCATAAATCCAGTGCTTGTTTAGACCAATTTATGGATACCCCGACAAAGATTTTATTTACAATTTCAAGCAAAAAACGGGGGGGGGGGGGGCGGGGGGAGAAAAAAATGGGACCAGAAAATATGTCATTGGGCCCGGGCTGAATTCATATGCTCAGACTACTTATTAAAGAGTTTAATCCAACTTGTAGGGTGCACATGCCTTTGTGAATATTACGAGTAGATTATGTCTTGCATTTTCAAGGATTATTTAATTAAATCTTTACAAGTTGTCTATTTGACCCAACTAAAATTGTAAACCCATCACTATGAACAAAAGTCCGGGGTCATTTCTAGGGTTTTTTTTTTTTTTTTGGGATCCTCAAATTTTGACTTATTTCCTAGTATCAAGTTGCATTTTAGGATTTAAACTGAAATTATATTATTGTGACAAACCAATTATGACGAGATAGATAGCATATATTCCACTACTAACCATGATGGATTCAGGGTCGTAGCATTTTCCGAGAATCTATTTTGCATGTCTGTTGTGTTCAAATGGATCAACCTTTTACACTACGATTTCATGCAGAAAATTAATTTATTTCTTAAAAGAAAAATAAAATTCTCTCTTGACAGAAAAGTTTTTTTAATGGCAGATTGTCCTGACACTGTTTCTTCTTTCAAAGAAAAGCTCTTATGGACAAGAGCTCGTTTTTCCTTTTCATTAAGAGGACGGCAGAGTGTTTTTTTCAATGTTATAAAAATTAGACCGAATCGCCGGTTCAGTCGGTTCAACCCTTCTCATAACAATTTTTCGGTTTAGTTGAATAAAAATATCATTTTACAACTGAATCGGCAGTTCAATGATGATTCCAACATGAACCGCTTGAACCGTCAATTTTAAAAAACCGCGATTTAGGGTTAAAACCTAAAAAAAATTGCTTTTTCTACTTTTTGTCGCTCTCTTTACATTCGCGATCTTCGTCTTCGTCTCTCCCTCACCCTCACCCTTACCTCACTGCTCTCTCTCACTTTCACCATCACTGCTCTCTCTCGCTCTCACTATCACTGCTCTCTCTCTTGCTCTCTCTTACTCCATCGCTCTCTTTCACTCACTGCTTTCTCTCACTCTCACGGTCTTCATCTTCGATTTCACTCTCACTACTCACTCTTGGGCTCAGCAGTTCACAGTCCATGGTTCTAGGCTTGATGTTCATCGATTCTTTAGTAAGGTAAAGTCGATCACTCAAGCTTCAATATATTTAGGATTAGATTTTAATTTTTAGGTTTTGAATTGAAAATACCAATTTTTAGGGTTTTTATAACAAAAGCCTTCAATTTCGTCTTCTCACTCTCAATTTCGATTTCAATTTCAATAATCTTCAATTTCAATCGCAAGTGATCACTCTCTGTTTTGGAGTTGCGGCTCTGCAATCACGATCTAATATCCAGGTTTCTCTCTCTCTCTCTCCACAATGTGCAATGTGCAATCTTCTCTGTCTCTCCAATGTGTATCACCTTTGTATTAGCATAGTTTAATTGTGAACATGTAAGGAACATGCAATCTTCTCTGTTCTGTAACCGCAAGCATAAGGAATCAATGCAAAACATTTGAGATTTGTCTGAATTAGCATTGTTTAATTGTCTCCTTAACAACCTGCTTGAGATTTGTCTGCAACATCAATGTGAACAATGTTTGTGAACAATGTGAACATTTGAACAATGTCTACAGCATCAATTAGTATGGTTTAGTTATGTGCTTCATTTCTGTAGCATCAATGTGAACTATGTGAACATTTGACAAGTTAAGATCTAGTTTGTGAATAATGTGATTGTGAACATTTGACAAGTTAGGACCTTGTTTGAATCATTTATGCGGCATCATCAATTGTGAGTAATTCTTTTTTTTATACATTTGACAAGTTCACTTTTTTAATTGAAGACATGTCATCAACATCACCATCTCCTATAGGCTCAACCCCAAGTTCTTCTCCTCTCTATAAATCTGTTAGAGGTCAAAGTGATCATGTTTGAAATTATTGTGTGGAAAAAGGATTATCTGAAAGTGAGAAGAAAAAATGTGGTTTGATATATATATTTTGCAAAAAATCTTTGAAAGGAGGAGGCGTTTCTCGATTTAAATATCATTTAACTGGAGTTAAATGTGGAGCTGTTGAGTTATGTTCCTGATATTTAATATCAAATGGTAATTTATTATTGTACGGTTTTAAGACTAAAGTTATATTGATAATTTTTATCGTATAAAACTTATATAGTTGATTTTATATTTTGTTTTCTAGATAAAATTATCAACTTAGATAATTTTAATAATAAATATGAAGATGAAGAAAATGATGTTGGAGTTGGTGTTGCGCAAGATAATGGAGTTCATGCAACTCAAGATGATGGAGTTGATATTGTTCAAGATGAAATTACTTTCATGTTCATGTAACACGTTGGGATTAGTAGGTGTCGGATATTATGAAATTATATGAAATTTGTTGATCGGAAATATTCGTAGTTTTAAGATTGTTTTTTATTTTTTTTAATTTTTATGAGATGATGAGACTATCAATTTTTGATATTATGATTTTAATTTATATTTTATATGACTTTATAATTTAATTATTTTGTTCTTAATTATCAATATGAGTTTTAAAAGTAATTATTGATTATATATATATATATATTTAATTATTATTAAAAAATCAGCGGTTCGACCATATTGATCCACGGTCCAATCGGTTCAACTATATTTTTGAATTTTACATGTCAATACGAGATACGGTTCTGATAACATTGGTTTTTTCCCTCTTTATCTTCTCTTTTAAGGAAAATTTAAAATTATTTTTTTCAAATAAAATTAAAAGTTATTTGGTATTTTTATTTTTAAATATTACTTCTATATATTTTTTTATAAATATATTGTTTAACAAAATATTTTTATAAACTCTATTTTTAATGAAATTATCATAAATAGTATAAATATTAAATATATTTTTTTCTCTTTATAATCGATTGATTAAAATTCATTCATAGATTTATATTTTAAAAATAAAATGTATAAACACTAATAATTAAAATAAAAATAAATTAATTATTTTT
The DNA here is from genome assembly GCA_033439265.1 of Dillenia suffruticosa. NCBI lineage: Eukaryota > Viridiplantae > Streptophyta > Magnoliopsida > Dilleniales > Dilleniaceae > Dillenia > Dillenia suffruticosa. The sequence goes on from JAVTVX010000031.1 coordinate 1,161,230, forward strand.
TAAACTATTAAAATCAAATATTTATAAATATAAAATCATTTTTATATAATATAAAAAACTAAAAAAATTCAAAAATAACATAAATCATATATTTATGAACACCTAAATCATATAAATGGAATAAAAAAATATTTATGAACATATATTTGAAATTTATAAAAAAATATATTTAAAATCACCCAACTCATAACATTTATAAACATATTTATGGTATAGATATATTTAAAATTTTATATCATTCAAGTGAGAGTATAAATATAATAAAAATATAATTTCGAAAAAATTAGAACATTAAAAAAAAAAGAGGGAAGAAAAAGATTCTCTCAACAGTTTCTCTTTTAGAATTATTTATTCTATTTTTTATTACAAAAGTTACTTTTTAAGAAGAAAAAATTTTATTTGTTAGGATTTCTCTTATAAAAATAAGAGAAATTGAAAAAAAATCCTGTCAAACAGACACTAATTAATTAATGAACAAAATGACCATGAAGCAAAGCATGAATATCAATTATTTACCAAATTTGAGAAACATTAGTTTTCTACTAATTTGAATATATGGATAATTTGTGAAAATCCGATTACAACATCTAACTACCACAAATTTGTTGCCAAATTTTTTCTCTTAATTTGAATATGAAGATCTTATGTAGCCCTATTATGACATCCGGGTAGCTTGGTGTCGAGCTCGAACTCGAGCCCAACTGTGTCGAGTTTGAAGGATCGACGAGCTACCCGAGATCTATTATTTTTTTTTAAAAATAATTTTTATATATAATTATATTTTTTAAAATAATTTTTATATGTAAAATTACGTTTTTAGGTATATTTTTTAAATATATTACCTACACTATCTGACGACACTATCTAATGACACCCGACGACACCCGACGACACTTCGAGTTTGAGTTCAAGCTCGAAAAATACAAACTCAAGGAGTCACCTAAAGTATACTCGAGCTGAGCTCGGGTATTGTAATATCCGAACTCGACCCGAGTATCATAACACCTCTAATTTTATGATTTTTCCCAGCCTATATACATCAAATATATTTGTTTTGTAGAAGGTAAATAATAGATAGATTTTTTAATCAAAACTCAAATTCGAATATTGAAAATAAAAAAAATTATGTTGAGAGAGTTTTTCCTAAAAAGGGTATGATAGTTAGCTCGGATTAGAGTAGTCGAAATATGGATCCAGATTTCAATTGGTCAAGTATCCAAAAAAAATGTAGAATCAAAAAGAAAAATAGTGAGAAGAAAAAGGGAATATGTTGTGTAAGAAATAAAAAGAAAATGTTTGTGTAATGTGCAAATTTATTACTCCTATAGATATAGGAGATCGTGTTATAACTAGAGTACGGCTTGTTAGAGTTAATCAATGAGTTAGTAATCCAATAGATGGCTTACCAACATTAGCATGTTTGGCATACGATAAAAAGGACTCTGCATCATTTGTGAGAATGAGAGTTTCTCCTTATTTATTTAGTTATTTATTTTTGTTAATGTCGGAAGGGGGGTTTTGCTCCACACATAAATTGTTCTACTAACCCGAATGGGAAACTGATGTTGATATGTTTTTTAAGCCTTCGTGAGTAGAAAAACATGCAAATATCTGCCGGAGATAGTTTGGCAGAGAAAGTTCCGACACTCAAGTCAAAAGAAGAAGTCAGAGAGAGATAATAGATTGCGTAGAGTTTTAAAATAGCCCTGTGTAGTCCCTGTGTAATGTGTGTATGTAGAGTTATGAGACGTATCTGGCAGGTCGTTTGTGCCTAGTATATATAGAATGTATATGAATGACAAGTCGCTTGCTTGTAATTAGCTTATGGAGAGATCACTGGAGATCTTTTGAGATTATATAGACTGCAATAAGAGATTTAGGATATTATAGATTAAGAGAAATTCAAATTGTTTAAAGGATTCCCTCTTCATCAGGAAAGATTACTAAAACTTCTTTACTTATCGGGAGAGATTGCTCTCAGGATTATAGAAAATTTAAATTTTAGGTGATCATGTTCTTGATTTGTTAAGTAGAGACGTTACTTGTGTTGAAATTTGGAGTGTGGAAGTTTTGGTGGTTGAGTTGAGGTTTTTGTGTTTGAGCAATGGATTGAAGGTTTTGTATTTTGTTTTGAAGGTTGAAGAACAATAAAGAAGAAGAGGGTTTGGATTTGTGAGAATGAACTCAATATATTTCTTTGATGATATATCAAATACAAATGACAAGAATCGAGACAATACTCAAGAATACATGAAGACAATTTTAGAGATTTAATATTTTATTCTAAAACTAGTAGGAGACAAACTCCAAGATATCTTACGAGTGAAGATAGGAGTATTATTTATAGGCTAAAAGGTCCTACTAGTCGGTAGACATAAAAACTAGCCAGTAGACACAAAAACTAGCCCGTAGACACAAAAACTAGCCGGTAGACACAAACCCAAAAACTAATCGTTATCAATTCTGTCCATTCTACCTCCAGCTGATTGGGCTGCTTTCTTGGGCTTTTCTCTACACTTTTGGGCTGTAAATTCTTGCTCCTTTTTAACTAAAATATGGCTTATAATTTTGGCATAATTGCTCTCCCTTTACTGAACCAAATGCTGCCTCAAAGTGGGCTTGAACATGGCTTGAATTGGATTGATTCTGAGAACAATTCTGGACAGATTATGGGCTAGCTTTGAGGGTTTGTTTTTAGCTCATTTTGGCCCATTTTTTCTTCTTCTTTTCTTGAACTTTTGATACACATTTGCTAACTAAGGTTTTAGCGGAATAGGGCAATATACTCGGGAGACATCCATTCGCATGCCTCCTTGAATGCTTCATCGTCACTTTCAACACCCCCCTCAAGTCTGACGAGTGGAATTCCGTGGAGTTGTGACTTGCGAAAGTAGAGTCGGATGGTTGAGCTTCCTTGGCCTTTTTGTTCTTGTTCTTTTTTTTTTCCTCTTTTTTTGGCCTTGTCTTTTTGCTCACCCTCAATGATTTGAGCGTTACAAGCTATGTGCACATGACCTATTTGTTGTGCTCCCCCTTGCTCCTCAATCGATGATTCAATAGGCAGACTCAGTGGTGCTTGCTCACCGGATTCTGCAAAATAAAATTCTTTTTCGATAAATTTCATATCTTTTGACATATATGCCGTATCAGTCTTAGGATTATAACAAATATATCCATTTTTCTTGGACCATATTCTAAGAATATGCACCGTACTTCATTTATGTAACAAACACATCCATATATCATAAGATATTTGAAGTTTGGTTTACTACTTCTAATTGTCTCTAATGGAAACTTGTCACTCAGTGATTCTTGAGAAGTACGGTTGTACAAGTATGTGGTGGTACTAATTGTATCACACCAATATTCATGAGTCATATTTGCATTTTCAAGTAGTGAGTATGCAAATATATGTATTTTTTCCTCATTTACAATGAAATTTTCATGACTCATGATTTCTAATATTATGCTCTTTTGATTTAAAAAATTTTGAAAGTTAGGGCATACAATTTGTCTATCGTCCGTCATTAGTGTTTGAATCAATGCATTATATATCTTAGTGATTAGATGATAGTACTTTCTAAATACATTATGTGATTGTGCTATATCTTTAAGTATATATACTTAAGTATATTTAGAGAGGTTATCAATAAATATTATGATATACTTGTATCATTCTCTAGACATGTAAGAGGTTTCTCTAATATAGCAATACGCATATTTAAATGCATTTAAGTTTGATTTGGAGCTTATACCTTTGTAGGGCAGTTCATTCCTCTTTTGATCCGGCTTTACTCCATTTGGCTTGAGGTTTGGATGAAGATCCCAACATTTTTCTTTGGTGTGGCCTATCCTTTTGCAATGTGGGTACACGATCTCAATGCGTTGCTCCTCCATTGTTGCTTTGAATCTGAAAGCTTCCATTGGAGTCCGGTTTTCCTCCTCAAGTCTCATAGAGGTTTCAGCTCTTTGGATCATTCTTTTAACCTCCTCATCGGATGGTAGAGCTTCCTTTCTTAGGATTTTTTGGCGCACCTCTTTAAATGGCTCTCCAAGGGAAATGAGCAAGGCAAATGTCTTGTCTTCATTTCTCCTTTGTTATAGAATAGTGAGATCCATTGTTAGTGGCCTCAATGTCTACAATTCTGTCCATAGTCGTTTAAGATTGCCAAAAACTTGGGGTAGAGTTTTGTCACCTCTTTGAAGTTTGGAGATTTGTTGTTGAAGTTCAAAAACTCTCCCTAAGTTGTGTTTGTTGCCGTAGAGACCTTCCAAAGTATCCCATACGGCCTTGGCATTTGGACAGCCTCTCACCATGCTTTGATGTGCTCTATCCATTGATGTGAGAAGCTTGAGGTGATGCCATCATCTTGCCTTTTCCATTTCTAGAAATTTGGGTGTGTGGACTCAAAATGCTCTTCTTGGATATGCTCCAAAGAATCTGAAATGTTTAAAAACCTTTGGATTGTTGTAGCCCATTGAGGGTAATTTTCGGAAGTGAGGGAAGGAAATGTTACATGCTCTGATACCATGTTGAAATTTGGAGTGCGAAAGTTTTGGTGGTTGAGCTAGGGTTTTTGTGTTTGAGCAATGGATTGAAGGTTTTGTATTTTGTTTTGAAGGTTGAAGAACAACAAAGAAAAAGAGTGTTTGAATTTATGAGAATGAACTCAATATATTTCTTTGATGATATATCAAATACAAATGATAAGAATTAAGACAATACTCAAGAATACATGAAGACAATTTTAGAGACTTAATTCTCTATTCTAAGACTAATAGGAGACAAACTCCAAGATATCTTACAAATGAAGATATGAGTCTTATTTATAGGTTAAAAGATCCTACTAGCCGGTAGATACAAAAATTAACTGGTAGACACAAATCTAAAAATTAGCCGTTATAAATTCTGTCCATTCTGCCCCTAACTGATTGGGCTACTTTCCTGGACTTTTCTCCACACTTTTGGGCTGCAAATTCTTGCTCATTTTTAACTAACATATGGCTCATAATTTTGGCATAATTGCTCTCTCTTTGCTGAACCAAATGCTGTCTCAAAGTGGGCATGAACATGGCTTGAATTGGACTGATTCTGAGAACAATTCTGGACAGATTATGGGCCAGCTTTGAGGGCTTGTTTTTAGCTCATTTTGACCCCTTTTTTCTTCTTCTTTTCTTAGACTTTTGATACATATTTGCTATCTAAGGTTTTGGCGGATTAGGGCAATGCTTCCTTGAATGCTTCATCGTCACTTTCAACAACTTGGTAGGAGGTGAGAGAGGGGACATGGGGAGGGTTTAGCCGAGTAGTGGTTGGCAAACATGCGTGAGAGTGTTCGACCAAGAGAGAGATAGTTTGATCACTTTGGGAATTTACTGATAGGCCCGTAAGTGAGCTATAGTTGTGGCTTAGTAGGCCAGGTTGTCTCTGGAGTTTGGTTATGAGTTGTTAGATTATATGCCATCATTTGTTTCTCACTTCTAATGTCATTTCGAAGAAGTAATATTAGGAATAAAGTTAAAGCGATAGGAATTGAGAAATTTGAAAAGTCGTGAAGGTGGAGAATTTTAGGTAAGTAGAAAACACACAGTAGTAGAGCATTAAATGCGAAATATTTCGACCGTTGAGAATCATATTTGAGATGCTTTACTTTGTTATAAATAGTAAAGGCTATTTGGTATATTTTCGTCATTTTTTTGTGAGATGAAAATTTAGGGGTGTGGTTTTGAGTCATGAGTGGCAAAGTTTTTGAGAAATGGAGATTGTGAAGGGTTTTGAATCACAATTTTATTGTCGTATCAGTAAAATCAAGAGTACGATGATGGAAAAGGAACTATGGGGACATAAAATTTTTTCTTTCTAGAAGAAGACAGAGAAGGAACTGTGGAAGCACATGAAAGGTTCATGATCTGGATAATGCAAAGAAATTTGTATGGTGATCGTCAGCTACATCCTATTGAGCATTACTAGGATGCTCTAGAAAATCCCTTGTAAAGTGGGAATGTTTCCAGTTTTATCCGTGAATCCATGGGTCATATAATTAGAAGGAAAAAGCTTTGCACCTTGCGACCCAGGACTTCACATAGTTAAGAGGAGTGGGAAAATGAAATATATGAAGGATGGAGTTTGGAGGACGAACCTGGTTGGCAAGGCAAAGAATAGTGACATTGATGTCTGAGTTGCTTGTCGGTTGTGAGATAGTTTTTCTTTTCCCTTGTAATCTCCTCACATTATTGTCTATATAGTTTGTATTTTCCTCTTTTTAATGATGTACTCTATTCTTATGTATTCTGTCTCGATTTGTATGAACTTTGTTTCCTTCACATGTGTAATGAAAATTTGAATGAATTTGTTAAAAGCTCATTCTCTTACCATTGTCTTATTTTTGCTACCTTGCTAATCGTGTGTTGGAACAAAACAACTTGAGTTTTGAGTTGCCTTTGAGTTCGTTATAACTGAGAGGGGGTGTTAGAACCCTTTCTGAGTGCTAAATCCAAAAAAACAGGAGTTAGACTTCACTTGAATGCTAGGACCTGTAGAGCCAAGAGATGTGGAGTTATGTCCCGCTAGGATCTACATAAGGCGTAGGGCCGAGAGAGTGGATACAGAACTATATGTGGTATGGAGTCAAGAGAGTGAGTTCAAAACCTGTATGAGGCACGGAACCAAGAGAATGGATGTGTCAGCCCGATTGGGTGCTAGGACCCATATGAGATGCGTTGAGAGGCGCAAAACTGAGAGAGTGAGTATGGAACCCGTAAGTAGGGTGAAGTCAGGAGAATGGGTGTGGAACCCATATGTGATACGGAGTTAAGAGAATGGATGCATTAGCCCGATCGAATGCTAGTACTTGTATGAAATGCATTGAGAGGCGGAAGCCGAGAGAGTAGGCATGAAACCTGTAAGTGGCGCGGGGTCAAAAGAATGGGTGTGTCAATCCGTTCAGGTGCTAGGATTCGTATGTGTTGGATTTAATCGTGCATGCGGAAGTGTAAAAATAAATAGTTTAGAATTTTTTCGGGATAAATACCTCTATAAGGCAGTCTCCAAAATCGATCGTATCGCGATATCCCTCGAACAGATCGCACGGTCGGATGGTGATCACGCAATCGAACCACCACCGTAAATCCACAACGCCTCAAGCCTCATGTTCGGTGAATCGCTTGACGATGAGAGATTTTCCTACGCGAAAATCTCTAACCCTCACGTTGTCTTCTCTCTCTAGAGAATTGTGCAATCCTAGTCATTTTTTCCTCTCGATTACTGTTCATCTCAATGGAAGAGAAAAACCAAAACCTCTCTTATAGGAAGGAGAAGTCTTTTTTCTTGCCACATGGCCGCTGTCCACACCGGAAGGAAAGAGAGCATTTTGCTTACATTCATTCTAAAGAATAATAGGCTTCATTAGGGTTAATTGGGGAGTTACCAAAATGTTTGGTTAATTGGTAATTAATAATGGGAGTTACCCCATTATCTCACTCTTACCAAAATGCCCCACAATGGGCATAAATAATCAACATCTCCCACTTGCACATGAGGGTATTTCATTTCCGTCAATCACAAGATCACAACTCATGCGATCTATCACATCACCCTACTGGACTTTCATATAGGATTGGGCGTCTTGCGACCGGCGAGTGCACCTGCAAGCAAAGACTTCTCGATACACCAGTTAGGATGATCGACGAGTCACCGTTAGTATAAAAATAACTCGTTATACCCTAGACTCAATGCATTTACATCCATCGAGCCACTCCACATCGAAAGTGATCCCCAATCAATTTACTCGATTATGTATTTACTATTATGTTTGAATTCCAACATGGATTAACATAATAGGTCGACCTGTGAATACACAACAATTATGTAATGTCTATTGGCCTTCATTTTCCCATACTCGAATCTATCAGTCTCAATTCAGCTGTTTTCCTAAACATACCCCTTAGATCTCAATTTATCTTCCAGACCATAGGTAAACAGACTAAAGTAGCAACACTGAAGTAAAACTTTTAGAGACAGCCGAAAGTAATAAGGGTATAAGAGATCCCACCCAATGGATCTTAGGTCTCACACAGTGGGAACGGGGATCAAGATCAAACTATCGTCTCAAATAATAGCTCCCACTGTCTCATGGTCGTCTCATCACACGTGGTATGAAACACGTGCCACAGTGTTATTCCCCCATCTCTCAAAGGGCATATGTCAGATTCTCTAACACTGTACAGGTATAGGACTCAGTCTACACATAAGACTTTATCCAGAGATCTCAGAAAGAGCATCTCAGAGACAATATCACAAATCGCAGGTGATATCTGAGATCTCAAACCTGCCTACTTACAGGCAACATGGATGTGGGTATTTTTATATCGGTCATATCGCATATAATCTCATCCTGAACACATATCAGGACGACTTATATTCTAGTAGGGCCACTCTCAAAGTCTCTTACAACTAGAATCCATCTCATCTCCGTTCACTCAGAGTCGGAGGTGGTCACTCGTGTGAGAGAGTCGACCACGCCTTTCTAACATATCTTTAATCACAAGATCACAATATATGATAATAAATAGTGTATGAATTAAATATGCGACCCAATAATGCATGCGTCATATATTTCAATAAGCATCTAAAACAATACATAATGAGAAATGTTAAAGTACACTAAACCCAATGATTCCTATCTCATAAAGGAATCTCTCACAACGGATTTTTTGAAAGGATCAGCTATCATGCTGTATGTCAAGGTGTACTTAGCTGTCACAATACACTTTTCGGAAATATCTCTCACAAATTAGTTTTCGGTATCAATATGTTTGGGTTTACTATAACACTTAGAGTCTCATTTGTTGACAGTGTCGGTCTGATTATCACAATAATCATCACTGACCTTTCACTATCTGTCACGACCCTAAGTCATTCAGAAATGTCTGAAACCAACCATTCTCATGAACTGCAATTGAGTATACTACAAGTTCAGTTTCTATCGTTAGAGATATACAGGTTCTCTTCTTACTGTTCTAAGAACATAAAACCTAATGTTAATTTGCGTTTATTCAGATCGCTACTCCTAGTTAGTATCTGAATCCCAACAAAAAACGCAAATCACCTTATCCGTAACACATGGAGAGGTCCGCAGTTCAAATGAGATATTTCAGAATTCTTTTTCACTACTCTACAGTGATTCCTTCCATGATTCTATTAATACCTACTCACAAGATCGACTGCAAAATAAACGTCTGGTCATGTATGCCTCATCATATACATTAAACTGTATTTCGCACGTGTATACCTCATCGCATACACTACAATGTACATTGCACTGGAATAAGAGATTTTGTTCATTTCCCTTATTTCTTGATAAATTTTAGGACACATGTTAAGAATCAGGTTTTTATCTTTAGCGATAGAGTATATATCAGGTCATTATCGCTCATCTCGAAATGTTTAAGAATATACTTGATGTAAAACTCTTGTTAAAGAGTTAACACCATTTTCAAGCGATCCCTATGGATCCAAAATCTGAGAATGAATTAAAATCTCATAACCATATTACAATGGACATTGGATACTCTCTGTTGTTCCCGGCCAACAGAATATCACCTATATATGAGAACATGCTCATAAAGGAGCCATCGGGACGTATCAGATAGATACAATGATTCTACTCGATCATTACAAAACCATAAGATATCACATTATCGTGAAATCTCAGGCGCCGCTGTCTAGATGATGGCTTAAGGTCGTATTTTGATTTCTAAAATCAACAGACCTTATCCACCTGATATACTAGAACGAACCCAGAGGGATGCTCCATGTAGATCGCCTTATCTAGACTTCCACTACGAAAGCGGTTTTTACGTCCTTGTGATGTGACTCTAGATCCATGTTCGTGATAATCGCTAAAAGATAAACAGATCGAGATAAATTGGACGATGACTCCTCGATAGTCCACCCCTCAGTCTAAGTGTAACCCTTAGTTACTAGACGGGTTATTTACCTCTTCATCAATCCGTTGACCTTTATTTTGACTTTGAGAACCTACTTGTTCCCAATAGTCATTCCGCCCTCAGACAAATCAACTAGGTCCTAGACCCCGTTGATTTTCATCAACTCCTTCTCTTCATTTATGGTCTTCAATAAACGGTCTTTTGCATCTTTTGCAGAACTCTCGAGAGCCTCTTGGACCGTTTTAAATTTTTCATCATCCTCTAGAGTCGTAACGAGGGTCTCACCCTCAATCGAGAAGCGACGTTTAAATATGCATTCTCGATACTCTTATGATGAGAGAAAAATCTTTACCTCTTGATGGATCGCTCCCACTGAGATCAAGATCCGTAATGGATTCCTGTATCCCGCCACTGGGCTTCCTGAGCCACTAGACTCATCCATCGCATAAAGGGTAAGGTCCAAAGTGATTCCACCTCTCTTAGGGAAATCATTCTCAAGTAATGTGGTATTACGAGACTCAATCTCGATTATAGTACCGTCCGTGTTCACCTAGGAACACGTATTTTCTCGCAGGCCTAACTCATCGTGTGAATGCAAGAAATCGCGGCACAATCCCATAACCTCAAGTGGCTAAGGTCAGACTGTCTCCCTGTCCAAAGTTCAAATGGGGAACTGACTAATAGTTAGTAATCTCGTAATACTCTTTTCAAAATAGAGCTCCATGTGTAGTTTAGACGAATACTTGCGTCTTCGATCGGTTCTGAGAGTCTCTACTCTCAAATCTAACCGATTCTTAATCTCGCTTATGAACCTCCTGAAGCAGTCTAATGCCTCAGACTTATGCGAGATCAGATAGATGAACTGAAACGCACATAAGCATCTATAATTATCTACACAACTCCATTTTCGACTTTCATGCTCATAAGACCACAAGAAAAAGAAGACACAATGGTCTAACTACAATGGAGTCCCAGCTCTCATTGCATTGCCAAATGGTTTTCTCGTCATTTTGTCGGCTAGACAAAACTCACATACGGGTAACTCGAATCTGGTCAGTAGGTCTAATAAACCTCTCGCTACTAACCGATTCATCATCTCTTACCCCATGTGTCTAAGTTTACTATGTCATTCATTTATATCATTATCTACGCAATCAGATGTAAAGACAATAGTAAAACGACAAGAAACCATTAAAAGGAGCAGTACCCGGTGCATACAATCCATCATGGATTATAATCATAACAATTCATAGAATTGTCGTATTATTAAAAAAAGAATGGTTTTATGCATATCCTAGTCAATCTTAGACAAGGTACTAAATTGAAGATCCGTCGAATACCAACAGTATTAAGAACGTCATGGCAAGTATCATTCCCTTTGACAACGACAAATGCTCTGTCCTTAAGTGTGAAATAGGATTACGTATTCACGTCAACGAAAGTCTGAATACTGTCGTAAAGTGTGAAATAGGATTTCACGGTTTTCCATGAATCAGGTAAAAACTGTATCACATCTAGTACCTAAATTTCATCCGAAATTTGCTCGTCCGTATTTTTTAACTCGGTGATCATACTCGACATTTGTCTCATTGTATGATCAGTCATTTTCTTCTGCATCCTCACATTAGGAGCCGAAGAGAGCAACATAATGCTCTTATGGGGCGAGTCGAACCGACATGCCCATAAGATATGACTCGTATAATGAGATTAAGTTATCATGCATGCCACTGATAAGAATTACCCTAACTTGACAATTCTTTTCTACCATGCACGATAAATCTCTTTATCTCGTATATTCTGAGGCGCGGTGCCCACCTTGGGGCCCATCATCTCGTGCCTCAGATTCCGGTTAGATTTTGCCTCTCGAGAATAAACTGAATCCACCGATGTGAAATCTCGTAAATCACATCATTCAGTTTACTCTCCTTACAAAAATTTAATACGACAGTTCTCAACTTATTAAGAGAGACATTTGTGACTTGGAGATGCTTATTATCACATTTTTGTACGCCCTACGAATCATCAAGACCAAAATGACTTAAGTACAGACCTCAAAGCGAGCATATGAGTCAACGGACACCATACACCACAACTCGGAATCGCAACTTACCATTTAGACTTTGATTCGGTACATAAAAACCCATAAAAAGTCATATTTATGGATATAGGACCCCAAATAAATTGAAAAAATTCAATTATAAGCGACCTTACGCGTCGCCCGGGGCCCACACGCGCCGCCGCGCATCGGCGGTGCGCTCCACGCACTGCCACGAGCCTCCACGCGCTGGCAGCAGCCTGGCGCACGCGCCAGACGCGCGGCGCGCCTCACATGCGCCTGGCGTGGCTCGACTCACGCACTCCCAATCGCGGCGCGCGTCTCACGTGCCTTCACGTGCTGAGCCGCGTTGAGCCGGATCATACCGGGTCGGTCAACGAGTCAGGGTTGACCCGACCGTTCAGTCAATGGGTCAGGGGTCTGACCCGATCGGTTCTGTTGCAGGTCGGTCCGGGTTAGGGTCCGACCCGAACCGTTGACTAACCGCTTCACACGTCTGTGTGGTGCGTGAAATACACGCGCCTGCTGGACGCGCCTTAGGGCGCGTGCGTCTCACGTGCCCGCGGGTCAGGGCCTTTCTTCTTCGCCCAACGTGTCCTGTAACGGGTTTTTCGACCCGGTTGCTGGAAAACTCGATTCCTGCTATTTTTTCTCACATTTTTCAACTGAAAAAAATTAATGGATATCCTCGAAACATTCTACACTCGATTTTAGGAGGATTCATACCTAAAAATAGCGAAAACCAACTACCCCAGTCGCGGCCATTCGGAAATTCCGGTTTCCGGTATCCAAAGCTCACAATAAAAGACATGAAATTGTAGATTTAGATGCAAGGAACACACTTATAATATTTTCATATATCGATCCGTCCTTTAAAGCCATAGATCTAAGGTTTTCATATTCGTACGGTCGCAAACTTCGACCGGACGTTTTATGGCCTAAACATGTTCGAAAAATTAAACAAAAAATAGTTTTGTAATCCCTGGGCCATGGGTATTCTTACGGTGATCTCAGATTCACGAAACTCATCCGTGATCCGGACCCCAAAATTTTATACCCCAAAAATAATTCCGAAAATCATTTAAATTAAATCCAACGATCGCTCTGATACCAATGTTGGATTTAATCGCGCATGCAGAAGCGTAAAATAAATAGTTCGGAATTTTTTTGGGATAAATACCTGTATAAGGCAGTTTCCAAAATTGATCGTATCGCGATGTCCCTTGAACAGATCGCACGGTCGGATGGTGATCACGCAATCGAACCACCACCGCAAATCCATGACGCCTCAAGCCTCATGTTCGGTGAATCGCTTGACGATAGGAGATTTTCCTATACGAAAATCTCCAACCCTCACGGTGTTTTCTCTCTTTAGAGAATTATGCAATCCTTGTCATTTTTTCCTCTCGGTTACTGTTCATATCAATGGAAGAGAAAAACCAAAACCTCTCGTAGGAAGGAGAAGTCTTTTTTCTTGTCACATGGCTGCTGTCCACACCGGAAGGAAAGAGAGCATTTTGATCACATTCATTCTAAAGAATAATAGGCTTCATTAGGGTTAATCGGGGAGTTATCAAAATGCATGATTAATTGGTAATTAATAATGGAAGTTATCCCATTATCTCACTCTTACCAAAATGTCCCATAATGGACATAAATAACCAACAGTATGACGCACATTTAGAGGTACAGAGCTGAGAGTGTGGGCTGCGCTAATCCACTCAGGTGATAAGACCCGTATAAGACGTGTTTGAGGTGCAGAGTCAAGAGTGTGCTGAGATTATAGAAATGGGTTTGGATGAGCATGTAATTGGGTTATAGAAAATGGTTATGGTGGATGATGATGATGATTGATCGGTTTGATTAATTGTAATATTTGATTAATATAAATGAGTGAATGATAAAGGATGAGAATTCGTTGTCTACATACTTGTTTGTCATCCGTCTTGATAGTTATCTTGATATTGAAAGAGATATCCAAAATAAAATTTGGAATCCTATCAAAAGTTACAAGAAGGGATCTTATGTGCTTCGGTTGTTCTTCACAGATGGTCTGTTGCTGTTTGCTCAAGCTTCAACCAACCAAAATGCAGAGGTTCCAAGTATCCTCCATTCCATTTGTTTGATCTAAGGTCTAAAGGTCAAAATTTTAAATCTTCCAGGTTTCCTTCACTTAAAAGATATTATTAAATTTCAAATTTCCAAATGAGTTTTAAGTTAATCTTGTACTTATATATTTTTTAATAATATTAATTTTTTAATTAAATATTAAATTTAAAATATGAAATAAAAAAATATTACATTAAATTTTTTTTTGATAATATTTAAATTAAATTATTTAAAATATGAATTTTTTTTTTAGAAAAACAGGAAAAAAAAAAGGATTGGTGGTTGAAATTGGAAATTGGAAATTGGAAATTTGGTGGGTGGTTGCGGCAATTAATTCTATTTTTGTGCAGGAGAAGAGCAGAGCAGCCGCACACAGAATAAAAACCACCGAATATCGTCGTTTTCACGTTCAATCTCTCATAACTAAGCTATCTTCTCCTCTCTCTCTCTCTCTCCCCCCCTCCTACCTGTCATTCTTCTCTTTCTTCTCCTGAAATCAAAGACCATGCAGATCTTCGTGAAAACCCTAACTGGGAAGACCATTACTCTCGAAGTCGAGAGCAGCGACACCATCGACAACGTCAAGGCCAAGATTCAGGTTTCTTATATTTCCCTGCGCTATTTTTAGGGTTCTTCCTTGGATTAAGATCATTTGCTTCTTCTTTTCTCACGATAGAAGAAGGTTGTTTGTGTGAAGCAAAATCAAACTCCTTTTATGTGCTTCTGCTCTTTCTATCCATCTATCTTTTCTTTATTGTTTGCACTTTGTTTTCAACCACTTTCCTGGGGCAATCAACTACAGACATGGCGTTCTTTCTTGTGTACACAATTGTATATATAATTTTCAATTCGTAATAAATAATTTCTCTTAGTTCTGAAGGGATGGGGAGCGAGATTAATATTTTTGAATTGAAGACTGTTGTTATTTGTTGATGAAAGATTAGATGAACAAATTTGCACCTGTGGATTTTGAGCCCACACTATGTGTTTGCCTCATTTCCTCGGCTTCCTGAAGGGTAATGGCTGAGCTTACTACTGTTATTGAGAGAGAGAGAGAGAGAGAGAGAGAGAGAGAGAGAGAGAGAGATTGGAGGAACAATTATGTCTAAGTATTTGATAAACAGAAAATCGTTTCAAGAAGCTCACTCCAGGAAGTAGTGTGAGTAATGTAGTTCTCTGTTAGAGTATTCTGGAAATGTTTTATTCACGATTGTGTAAGCATCCTAGAGAAAAATGTGCCAATAATATGAACTGGAGTTTAAAATCCAATTCACAAAAATCCTCTTATCTGCTTGGTCAGGCTTGCATTAAATTATTGCAAGAAGTGTGGATTTTTGATTTACTGCATCATGATTGGGTTTAATAAGTCCTTTTGTCGAGGGGTTCAAATGTTTTTCTAATGGGTTGCAGTTGCAATGGTGAAATCAGAAAATTATGGTCTGTAACAAATAGGAATTTTTGAATTCTTGTTCACAGTTGTCATTGGAGAATTCGTAATGCTGAGAAGGAGATTTGTTGTGTGATATTTGCTGACTCCCTTTCTCACCACTCCTGCCTCATAGTTTGGGCCATATACTACTCAAAATTTTATCCCCTGGTTTTCTTTGTTCCTTTTTTGCATGGCATGCCCATTTGTACTATTGGCTAGGTTTATGCTTAGTGTGTTCATGTGTTCCTTCCACTAAGCTTGTATTTTTCTCAGGACAAGGAAGGAATTCCACCAGATCAGCAACGATTAATCTTTGCTGGGAAACAATTGGAAGATGGCCGCACTCTTGCTGACTACAACATCCAGAAGGAGTCCACTCTTCACCTGGTTTTGAGGCTAAGGGGAGGAACTATGATTAAGGTGAAGACTCTTACCGGAAAGGAGATTGAGATTGATATTGAGCCAACCGACACCATTGATCGAATTAAGGAACGGGTTGAAGAGAAAGAAGGAATTCCTCCTGTGCAGCAAAGGTATAAATTTTGTGAAATCAATTAACATGAACTTATTATAAATTGCCTGGCCCATCTGTCTTAAATCATTAGCATCCTTACTTTTTGCAGCTTATGTTATTCATGAATATGTGGGATGGCTGCCTTGTCTCTGATTTATAGGATATTGTAATATCATACTTCAGGATATTGTGCCTGTGAATGTTTCATAATATATGAAAAAATGATTTCTTTCCTTTATAAAATCATATGTAGAATCTTTTCCTGTATTAAACAGGAATATTCTTATTGACTTGCCCACTTGGCACATTTTACGCACTCTTTGCAGCAAGTAGTTAAAACTCATTGTTATTCCTGTATATTTCATATGTAATTGCTCTTTGGTGTTGGCTTTTCCTCTGATTTACATATGTATTTTCCATTATATGAACCGACTCTTTTGTATGCATAAAAACTCTAACTGCACTTTGTTACAATGTCATACCTCAAGATCTTATGAAATTTTTCCTGTGCCCATGGTTAACTGTGCACAGTGAAGGAGAGGTGCCCAAAAATTTTGGGGGAAAAATTTAAAGGAAAGAGATGAAAGTAGTTAGTGTTTCTCTGGAGACTTTTTTTTTTTTTAATTGTAGATTCAATGTAAAAGTGTGTATATATATAGTCTTGTGATTGATTACATTTCGTAGAGAACATGAAACTTTTGGTTCCTAAGATATTACTTTGCCTCTGTCTTTTCTTTTAATGGTTATCCCGTGCCAAATTGCGATAGTTTTGGAGCGTCATTGACTAGTTTCCTTTTTTTGTTTAGGTTGGTTATCTTAACCTTACCATATCCATGGTTTTGGAACTCTCCTACCCCTGCTAATTTTCCATCCTCCCCAGAGAAAGAAAATATGCAAGGAGGAGCAATGTTTTAGGTCTAGTTGTGGCTGAGCTGATTGTTGTGTTTCTTAGGCTACGAATTCCTTCACCAAAAAATATCTTTTTTAACATTGTTTCATTAGAGTTGTGATTCCGTTGATTTGTTTTGGTCAATGACTCCTGAAGCTGAGACAAGCACCTGTGTATGAGGTGCTTGGCCAGTGAGGTTTGGACGCCAGCTTGGATCTTTATTGTTACTTTCTATTAGTTGTCGGTTTTTGGCTGGTTGTTATAATAATGACTTAGAGAAATTGTTTGCCTTAGTACTTTGTGTTACTGCCCTGCTAAAACCATGTCATCGTAATCTTTCATATTATCACTTGCAGGCTTATCTACGCTGGGAAGCAGCTTGCAGATGACAAAACAGCTCGGGACTATAACATTGAGGGTGGCTCTGTTCTTCATCTTGTGCTTGCACTACGCGGTGGCAGGTTCTAAAAATACATATGGAATTAAAGAAAAAATGGGGAAACTTACTTTTGCTGATTTGTGCTATTATGAAATGGACTTTCTGAGTTTCACCTTATATGTGGGAGCTTTTCTCTTATCTTTCTGAAACATTATGAAACCGATCATTAAGCTCCCCACGGTATCTATATGCATTTTTGTGAAGCGAAATCCTCCTACACAGCCGCAAATATTTCTGCTATTGTATTTATTGATGATACTATAACAAAATTGATCTTAACTTCAGTGTTTGGTTGTTGTGATGGCTTGATGGTTATTTACACTTTTTATTATATGGGACCTATGATTAATTGCTGAAACTAAAGAAACAGATTTTGAAACAATTATGCAGGAGTGAAGTTACTCCGGGTATACCTGGATACTGAATATATCATCCAGACCTGTTTGGAAAGTTGAGGTTAGACTGCCATTAGATAATGTTTTTCCTCTTTCTATTGTGGACATTGTCCTGACTTTGAATTATTTCTAGTGTATTTCTATGCAAGTAGGTCGACAAAGAACTGTACCAAATGAAATCGGTAGACACGAGATTTTTAATTGGTCGATCTGTTCCTCTGTGTCGATAACATTTCAACCGTGTCGATATGTTATCTTTCTGACTTTGTGAGAGGTAGGTCGACAAGTCTAATTTGGTGCATCGACATGATACTATTTACGTAACAAATTGGTCGATATGTGGAATATAATTGATTGATGTGCATATGTTGTGTCGACATGAAACTAATAGGTCGATGTGTATTTTAATAAGCAATTGAACATCAAGTTGACAAGACTCACTATATACATCAACATCTTATTGTGCAAATAAAAATTGGTAGATCTGAGTAATTCAATTGGTCGATGTCTCAGCAGGTCGATAAGACTTTTATTGTGTCGATGTGTGTTTATTTACGAAACATAATGGACGGGTCGACATATGTTCATCAAAGGTTAATGTGTCACTATTCATTTGTCAAATTTGTCGATGTGATGAAATGAATTGGTTGATGTGTTTAGATTAGGTCGACAAGCATGACTCTGAGTTGATGTGTGTATTTCACGATCAATGACTAATAGGTTGACGTGTCAAACCATCAGGTTGATGTGTTACTATTTGGTTTTTAAATTGGTGGACACAGTGTTTGAAATTGGTGGACATGACACTGTTCAGGTTGATTTGTTGAAAAACAGGTTGATGTGTTTTTGCAAAACAGGTTGATGTGTGTAGAGAACAGGTTGATGTGTCACTGTTCACAAAAACAATTGGTTGATGTGTTGTGATAAATGGGTCGACGTGTTAGTGTTCCTATTGCTTTGTGTTGACAAGGTTTGTGCAGACATCGATATCCTAATGTATTCTCTTTTCATAGTGTCAATGCCTGATGTGTTTAGATCGATGTGCTTGAGCAATTGGTTGATGTGTAATTTTAAATTAGTCTACCTGACTATCTATAGGTCGATGTGCGTTTGTATAAGTCGAAGTGTTTAGACTTATGTTTTCAATAGAAAACATTTGATTCAGCTCGACAAGAGTATCAAACGGGTCGATATGTGTGTGTGAATGTCACAGGTCGATATATTTTCTAAACAGGTCGACTTGTATCGTAGAATTCTGAATTTTCTAACTTGTTTCTTATTTTTTTAAACTATTTTCTTTCTAACCTTTCATCATTAAAACTCTACTAGGTCAACATTCTCTTCTTTTTTTATGATGACAAAATTTTTAGTATTCAATCTATGATACCTAGTCATTTAAATCCCAATTTCTAGACATTTGTAATTTGATGGACTTCATTTGAGCATGCCATCTTCCTTAGCACATTTTTAATTCAGTATGTAGACACTACACATGCAGACATTACATATTTCATCACTTTCAGCACATAATCACAGCATATTACTATAACACACACGCATACACATATGCACTTGTACACATAGGTACTACATGTGAACTTTTAATTCATAAAGAGCACATCCAATATAGCACATATGTCAGCAAGCATACACTCAATACATGTACTCTTATTTCATTAATTTCACAATCATCGCAAATCACAAAATCACAGTAGATAAAATCAAATCACAGCAGAATCATCTCACCCTTTTTGTCATAAATCAGTAGTAAATTAGGTCATGGCATGTACATTTCAGATTTAACAAGGTTCTTCAGTAGTCTAAGAAATTCAGCATGCAAATTTCAGAATCAGAACTATAATTCAGCCCCTTCAACATTAGTAAAACAAAACTCAAGTTTGCTTATAAGTAGTCATATCTCAAATTTAGATTAGAAAACATATTTGACTGTATCTATTTTAGAAATAATCATCAAAGTTTGAAAAGAAAGTCAGAAAACAAATAGACTTCGAGACTCCTAAATTAAATGGCTTGTTCTCTGGCTTTCCCTTCTCCTTTATTAAAACATCCAATTTTTCTTAGATATTGGAAAGATCTATTCTGTTAAAACGGCACATTTGACCAATTATAGTCTGTCTCCTATCCATATGTTCTAACTTGTTCCAACTTGTCCCAAATCATCTGAAGTGTGATTGGTTGAATATTAGAAGATTCTCTTTCTTTAGTCCTCTTTCTTGGTTCATGTTCAGTTTTTTCATTTGGTTTAGCCTTAGTCTCCTCAACCTGTCTCTTTCCTGTCCCTTCTTTTCTGACTCATATTCCTTCATCATTACTCATCTATTTTGCCCTTAACAATGAGGATGCATTGATGACATTTTTATCACTCAATTCAATAATTGAGTTCTTTTCCAATTCTACTCTATTCTTAGACAGAATATCAGTTATCATACTAGTATAGGGCAGGAGAGAGCTTTTAGATCTATGTACGAAGATCATAAAATGAGAAACTATATAATAGAAGTCGAGATTCTTTTCACGCATAATGCAAACCATTAACCACGAGTTTTCTTTCGAAATTGTAATATAGTTGCCTCTTTTTGGTCTAAATACATGACTAACTATCAAATATAAAATTTTTTCATGAAAGTCAAGTTCAGTAGCACTAGTGTTCACTACATTCAGATTCTCATCACCAAAAACTACTCTACATGGTCCAGATAGGTAGACTTCATGTACGGTTCATACTTTTCATACGGGACTCATAAAATTCTATTATCTTCACATATCTTTTTAGGGGTTACCTTAAATTTCTTTCCATTTACAAAGGTTTTGAATGCACAAGATATGTAATGATCATCTATAGTGATTCGCATATCATTTATGGGTTCTTCACAGATGACCTCTAGGTTATTGTAGAATAATCTGACTTTCTTCTCATGGATATACTTGTTAGGGTATAAGATGGAAGAAGGACATATCTCAATAAGGTGTTCTTCATATTTGAAACCAACCCTTTTTAAGAATTTCCGATCTATCAATATTTCATGATTCACTTTCCTTTTCACGAAAACTGTATTGAACAAATCACTTTGCATATTATCATTTGCGCAATCAGATGTAGAGGCAATAGAAGAATAACAATAAATATCATTAAAAAAAGTAGTATCCAGTACATACAGTTCATTATGGATAGAATCAAAACAATCGAAAGAATTTTCGTAACTAATAGAAATATTAGAGTTTAAAAAAAAAAGCAAGCATATCCTCGGCAAATCCAAACAAGTACTGAAATTAAGCTCCGTCAAATATCCGAAGCGCAAAAAATGTCATTTAAATACAAAGTCTATCCACATTGTAACTCCAACTTGCAAGTGTCAATCCCTCTGCTGACGATGACAAATGCTCAATTCCTCATGTGAATTCTCCTAGCATGAGGACTTACTCAACGGAACTCTACGTACGCGCTCTTGTCTCGAACTACATGATCAGTGGTTTCTGAGTTCATAATCCACAAAGGAGAGAAAATAGAGAGTTTCACAGTAAATGAGACAAAAACTTGATCCACGTAAAGGTTTCACTCGTCACAATGACGAACGAAATGACCAACTCTACCACAAATATAGTACTTCACATTGGTCTTATCAAATTTCTTTTTCTTATACTTTTATACTTTGCTGTCAGATTTCTCGAATGGTTTTTTCTTACCTGAAAATCGAGTCTTTTTCTTATACTTATGCTATTCGTTAGGTACTATGGGAGTCCATACTTGACTCCGCTGCATTAGTATGACCCGAGTGCGGTCTACTCGCCTCTAAGTGCTCCTCCTGAAGCTCAAAATGCTTACTCATATCATTGAAAGTACAAATACTCTCGTTATATATGAGATAGATTTTCATAGACTCCAATAAATCAGATAAAAGACTGGATCACACGCAATATCTGAAATTCATCCGAAATGGACTCATCCACATTCCTTTACTCAACGATCATGCTCGACATTTACATCAAATGTTGAGTCATTGTATAATCATCCATTTTCTTATAAATTATAAATTTATAAATCAACATTCTTATCTCGTGAGTTGAAAGAGCACTATAATGCTATTTTAGGGTGAACCAAACCGATATAACTATAAAATATTGCTCATAAACCGAGATCATGTTATCGTGCATACCACTGAAAGAAATTACCCTAACTTAGCTATCGTTTTCTTCCACGCACGATAGATCTTTTTATCCCGTATATACTAAAATGTGGTGTGCTCCACGGATTCACTATCTCGTATTTCAGAATCTCATACAGCTGTTGCTTTTCGAGAATAAACTGAATCTTTCGATTAAAAAATCTCACAATTGTCACCATTCGGTTTATTTTCCTTGCAAAGAATTATTACGATAGTTTTCAACACAACTAAAGAGACTTTAATGACTTATTAATGTTTATTCTCACATGTTGTGTACTTTCGAATCAACAAATCTCAAATGATTCAACTTTGACCCTAAAACAGGCGTATAAGTCAACAAAATCCATACATCACAGTGCAGAAACGTATCTTACCATTTGGGTTTAGATTCGATATACAAAAACTCACAAAAAATCACAAATATGGATGTGAGATTCTCAAAAAATTAGAAAAATCAAATCTAGGACGGAATGACTCATCGCCGGTGGTCTCACGAACCCTCATGCGCCGCCGGAACTCCTCCACACACCACCCGCACTGCCACGTGCATGTGTAGCATAGCACATCTGACACGTGCCAAACGCGCAGCGCGTCCGGCACACGCCTTCACGCACTCCCGGGTCGGGCACGGGTCCAGGTCGGAGCCAACCCGGTATGCCCAGACCTATCCATGTGCATCAGTGCGTATGGATGACACGCGCCAGCTTCATTTCTGTTCACGCCCTCCTTCGCGAGTGCATGTCACGTGCCCGTGGGTTTGGGTTGGGTCTTCTCTGCCCGACGGACTCTACAACAAATGCTTTCACTCGGTTTCTAGAAAATACTTTTTCAGCCAAATTTTGACATAGATTTAGACTATTATTCAAAATTCAACCTTCCCAATTCATTCTTAACTCGATTTTTGGAAGAAATAAACCTTGGTCTAGGCGAATCTAGCGTTCAAAGTTTCGATCTTTCGCGACCATTTTTTAAACTCGATTTTCGGCAACCAAAATATACAATATATGTACTAGGGAATGTACTAGGGAATCTTTCTCTCACATAACACCATTTTGCGTAGTATTCATTCTTCTTTTCATATTGCCAACAAGGACATTTCTTTCTTGGGAAAAAAGGGAGAGAGATGACAGCGAGAGAGAGGGGCATTTGGGAACAGTGGGAGAGTTGTTTTGGGAGTTACGGGATTATATGAATTCTTCCGATAATGTCCCTCCATGATTTGAATTTGTCCCAAAAATGCCCCAACGCGGATATAACTTCCAACATTCTGTCTTATATTGATCACAAAATTGCACTAGATGAGAGAATGCATCCTTGGCAACTTCAGGAGGAGACTGCTTGCAGCTCTGAAAACTGATACCGATCTTCAGCGGCCTTCCTCTCTGGAGTCACTGATACGTGGACATACCAGCATAATCCATCTGGCTGAGCAGCATGTCACTATGGACCTAACTCAAGGTATCCGAGAAGTTTTAACTCACAGAAGCTTTCTCAGGGCAGTATCTTCTCTTCACTTGTTTGAGAAACCAACTGAACTAAATACTGGTTTGGCCATTGCAGCTGTCTGTAATTGGTACATAGAAAACATAGTTAAGGATGTTTCGGGTGCCAGAATCCTGTTTGCACCACTCCACAATTGCTTTAAGAGCACAAGGCCTGTTGGTGGATACTTAGCTGACTCAATGACAGATCTGCGGGAATTGCAAGCCTTTGCCCGCATTTTTGGCGGCTAGGGAGTTGACAGACTTGATAGGATGATGAAAGAGCATACAGCTGCACTTTTGAATTGTATTGACTCATCATTGCGGTCTAACCGTGAGTTGCTTGAGGCAATTGCTGGAAGCATGCATGCTGGTTACCGAATAGAAACAGAAGAAAATTTAAGGCAAATATGAAGATTAATTTGAAATTATTATTGTGTTTAAATTCAATAATTTATTGTGGATTATGTCAATTAAAGTTATTGTGGTGTATGTCAAGAGTCTAAATTTATTTGGTATATATGTAAAGAGTCGTGTGTTTATTTGTTTCATGAATATAGGTTTTCAAAAAGTCATTTGTAAGCTAAATATATTCCCTTTGAACGAAGGTGTGGGTGTGAGATGAATAAAGCACAAAACATTCTCTTAAAATTCTGAAAGTTATGGGAGTATCGGGTCGGGTCGCCCATGTGGTTTTGACCCAAACCCATTTTCCTTTCTTGTTTTTGAATTTTCAAAAGGAGGGAAGGGAGGGAGTAGTTTTTTATGGAAAAAACCAACTCTTAACTCCCTTTAACCATCCATCCCCATCCATGGTGCTCTTGAAGGTAGAGAGAGAATATAGGAAAATAGAGAGAGGAAGAAGATTTCTATACACCATAATTTCATTCCATAAAAAAGACTCTTGGATTGTGAACGAAAAAGGAGATTGATCCATTGGTGACATTTTTCGGACCTGTACATCGAAAATGTTAGTGATTCGACCCTAAATCTTGGGACATTCAATATTTATTTCGCTGTAAATGCATAAGAGAATGCTTTCATTGGTATCAGAGTATGATTTAGGGTGTTTCCTATTTTTTATGTATTTTCGAGTTTCATTTTTCTTAAAAAAATTGAAAATGGTAACTTTGATTATAGATCACGAAATGTTTTGAAATTTGAAAGGTAGAGTACCCATGATGTTAGGAATTGATCTGCAAAGTTTCATGCATAGCCGTTATGTATTTTTGGAGAAAAATGAAACCCTAGTCGAAAATAAAAATGCTAATATCTATTTGCATGATAGGTTACATGATTTAATACTTGTATGGTTAAATTCCCCATCAAAAATCCTTTCCAACCATATAAAGAACATACAAAATGGTTCAAAAATGAATTAGATATGGTTTAGGAAAATTAAGGTTAAAATGCAGAAAAAAAATTTTCTGCATGAAGAAGACGAAGTGACGTCAGCACAATCCCACTCTCGGCCCGTGGGCTGTGAAGCCCAAATATCATGATCCAGACCTCAGATCAGAAAATTGACAGCACCATTAGATTTAGAGATCCCAAAAATGGGGGGTAGACAAAATCCGGTGGCCGGATTCTGCCGGAAAGGTGGCGCATGGGCCTGCACACACCGCCTGGGCACGTGGGCGAGTCACCCACGCGCCGCCGCCACCAAGTGGCTCGTGAGGGCGCGTGAGGCACCCTCTCAGGCCCCTTTTTTTATTTATTTTTTATTTATTTTTGATTGTTTTTTCTGTATTCTAAATTTTTTTTTTACTGCAAGTATTCATTAAGTTTAAATTATTAAATTTTATTTGAAAATTGCATAAAAATCAATTAACAAGTGAGATAAAATTCTGAAAATTTCTCACATGTTTGAAAAAATATTTTCTAATTTATGCCTACCTGAATTAAATTTTTATGACACATATTTGATTTATACTTGTTGATTTAAGTATAAATTGTGGATAGTGTTTTAAAATTTTTTGGTTGGTTTCGTGTTCAATCTAATATTTACCCCATTTTAGGGATATGGTGAGAATCAGACGTACCCTTGCACCTCTCCGGGGGAGATGCAGAGATGAGAGGACCCCAGAAGATTTGACAAAACTATATATGATGTTGCATTATAAGATGAAAGCAACGTATACTTTGCCGCAACATTTGTGGGTTATGAATCGAAAATGTTATGAATTTCGGCGTTTGGGTCACTGGTTTGGAGGCGACGAAGCCGAGATTAAAATTATAAGAAACTCCCTCTCTGATCATTTGGTTGGAATGGCTGACAAAATATTAGAGGATAATAAATGTCTCTACCTCAAGAATTTCAGACTAAAATTGCTTAAGATGTGGAGAGTTAGGGAGATAGAGATTAAAATGAAAAGGGCGTTGTCTCTAAGATCAATGGCTCTATACCCCAAGCTGTTAGGAGATTCACTCCGAGAGATAGACTTTCAGTTGGAATTGTCAATATGGTCACTCGCATGTATGTGGAAGATAAGAAAGATGAGAAAAGAGAAATTTGATTATATATATATTTTTTGTGTGCATAGTTATCTACTATAATGAGAACAATGTCATGAACATATGAAGTAATTTTTTTTTATATATATATCAACAATGTGCATACTTTGTATATTTATGCGAGCATGTGAAGAGATATGTTCTAAATTCACATGATTTTTAGTGGGAGTTTTTAGGTTGGTAGAATTTAAATAATTCTCACCTAAGACTGAAAGAATTTTGCTACTTTGAAATAAAATTTATGATAATTAAACATTTGGATGATGGATGATGATTGGGAACTTAGTGATCTTTCGAGTTTACACCTTATATTCGTTTATGATAAATTTATTAAATTTCATGTACAAAATTATATAAATGAATGAGTATGAATACTTATGATAATCTCTCTTTGAAAACCCAGTTCATGGCATCGAAATCAATAATAGCAGATTTGAATAAAGGTGATAAGTTTAATGGCGACAATTATGACATTTGGCGCCACAAGATATGGTATGTGCTGGAAAAGCAGGATGCCTTGGAGGGTATCAACCATATCATGCAAGACCCTGGAATTGGAAACACTGCTCAACAGAGAAGAGATCAAGAAGCTTACCAGGCATGGAAGAAGAAAAATTCCACTGTACGTGGCATTCTGGTTAGTTCTGTAGTTGATGATCTCATACATGAATGTGAGCAATTCCCTACTGCTCATGACATATGGGTATACCTCAAAGAGAAGTATGAAGGTACCAGTGTGACCTGTCTGAGACAGTTGACTATCAAGTTTGATACGTACAAAAAGAAGTCTGATCACAATATCAAACTATATTTCAGAACTATGTCAAACATGATAAGGGAATTGAAGTCAGCAGGTCATGTTTTATCTGATGAGCAACAGGTTCAAGCTTTAATCCGATCCCTTCTAGACCAGTGGGAGCACTTGAAGGTCAATCAGACTCACAATGATAGTATTAAGACTTTCGCTGATGCTGCTCGCCACGTAGAACTCGAAGATGAGCGGCTTGGTGCTGCAAAATCGATTTCTAATGCTTTTGTAGCTGAGTCAAGTTCCCAGAAAGTTGCGGGCTTTAAACAGAAAGGGAACAAGAACAAGGGCAAGAAAGGGAAGGATATTGCGGAAAGGTTTAAGAAGAACAATTCCAACCGCAAGAACAAACGTAAGCGGTTTTGGAAAAAGAAGGATAAGAGCAAACTGAAGTGTTACAAATGTAAAGCTCTTGGTCATTTCGCTCGAGAATGTCCCGAGCCGAAAAAGGTTGCACCTTGTAACGCTTCTCTAAGTGTTATATATGTCTCTAGCACTATTTTACTTTCTGAATCATATCCTGTGTGGATTATTGACTCAGGAGCAACAGACCATATGACGAGAGATCGAGAAGCGTTCGTAGACTTTCGTCGAGTTCCTCCTGGTGCAAGATGGATATACGTAGGAAACAATACAAGAGCAGAAGTCAAAAGGATTTGCACTTGCAAACTGGAGTTACGAAGTGGCCAAACTCAAATCTTACATGATGTTCTCTTTGCACCGGAAATTCGTCGAAATTTAGTCTCTGTTATTGTTCTTCTTAAACTAGGCTATGACTTGAACTTTACTCATGATAGAGTTTGTATTTATAATAGTGGTGTGTTTTATGGTACTGGACATCTGTTAAATGGATTTCTTACTTTAGATTGTGACAGACAAATGTTTAACTGTTATACTGATCGTTATATTTCGTTAAATGCTTGTTCTTCTAGTAATGCTAATATAGATGACAAAGTATGGCATGCTAGACTTGGTCACATAGGGCATGATAGGATGAATCGACTTCTGAAAGCAGGACTATTGGGTTCGCTTACTAAAGTTGATTTACCGAATTGTGAATATTGTCTTGCCGGGAAGATGACTCGAAAACCTTTTGGAAAAGCCGTGAGGGCTGAACTTCCATTACAATTGGTTCACTCTGACATTTATGGTCCAATGAATATGAAGGCTAGGCATGGAGCGTCATATTTCATTACTTTTATTGATGATTTCACGCGTTTTGGTCATGTCTATTTGATTACTCACAAGTCTGAAGCACTTGAGTGTTTTCGACGTTATATGAATGAAGTAGAAAATCAAATGGATAGAACGATTAAAGCCTTAAGAACAGATCGAGGGCGTGAATATCTATCAGATCAGTTCAATGATCTGTGTAATAAAAAAGGAATAATTAAACAATTGACTATTCCCCACACGCCTCAACAGAATGGTGTTGCTGAGAGGAGGAATAGAACGTTGCTGAAAATGATGAAATCTATGATGACGCAAGCTAACTTGCCAATTTCCTTTTGGGGAGATGCATTGTTAACTGCGACCTATATCTTAAATAAAGTGCCTTCAAAAACAGTACCACAACACCGTACGAACTTTGGACTCGTAGGACACCAAGTCTGACTGATCTTAGACCTTGGGGATCGGCAGCATATGTTCATGACCCTTCTAATAAATTTGGAAAGCTTGGTCCCCGGGGAAGAAATGTATCTTTATTAGATATTCTCATCAGTCAAAAGGTTATGTGTTCATCGGTGAAAGAGAAGATGGTACTGTAACCGAAATTGAATCACGAAATGTGATATTTTTGGAAAATGATTTTCCTAGTAAAGGTGATATAATAAAAGGAGAACCTTTGTTTGAATTAAATAATTCAAATGATGGTTCCGTGCAGGATGGATCAAGGGAATTACGAGAAGTTGAATCCCTAGATGATCCCAGTGGGAGGGATTCAAATTCTAACGATCCAACCGAATCGTCAATTCGGAAAAGTACTAGGAAAGGTGTGCCCAAACGTCATTACAGAATTGAAGGGCACACTTTTATCATTTCTCCACAGGACGAGGATGAGCCGAAAAATATGAACGAGGCTTTATCTTGTCCTGCCAAGGATGAGTGGATAAAAGCAATGGAGGAAGAAATAGAGTCGATGGATTCCAATGATATTTGGGAACTGGTTGATCTTCCACCTGGGCACAAACCTATTGGGAACAAATGGGTTCTTAAGGTTAAACGTAAAGCTGATGGAACAATTGAGAGGTACAAAGCTCGGTTGGTGGCAAAAGGTTATACCTAACAAGAGGGTATTGATTATGAAGAAACATTTTCACCAGTAGTGAGATTTGTCTCTATTCGCCTATTGTTAGCCATTGTAGCCAATTTAGATTTAGAATTACATCAAATGGATGTGAAGACTGCGTTTCTCAACCGAAAACTTAAAGAAGAAATCTACATAGAACAACCAGTAGGTTTCATTGTTAAAGGTCAAGAAAATAAAGTTTGTAAATTGAATAGATCAATTTATGGCCTCAAACAGTCTTCAAGACAATGGTATTTGAGATTTCATAGATCCGTAATTTCTTACGACTTCGTAATGATAGACGAAAACCATTGTGTTTACGTGAAAAATTCCAATGATAAGTTTGTAATTCTAAATCTGTATGTCGATGACATATTGTTAGCCGGAAATGATATGGAGTATGTCCTGAATATCAAAAGTTGGTTATCATCAAATTTTGAAATGAAGGACATGGGTGAAGTAGAGTACAAACTGGGTGTTAAGATCTACAGAGATCGTTCTAAGAGATTGTTAGCCTCATCTCAAAAATCTTATATTAAAAAGATTTTGGAACGATTTAGGATGGATAGCTGTAAACCTATTGATACTTCTATGGCTAAAGGCGAAGGTTTAAGTTTAGCAATGTGCCTAAAGACCGCTGAAGAAAAACATGAGATGTCGAAAGTACCATATTCCAGCGCTATTGGGAGTCTGATGTACGCTATGATGTGTACTCGCCCTGACATCTGCTATGCCATGGGTTTGGTCAGCAGGTATCAATCTAATCCAGGTAAAGGTCACTGGACAGCTGTGAAGAGGATTCTAAGATACTTGAAAGGAACTGCGAATTATTCCCTTTGTTATCAAGAAAATGACTTGTTATTGAGCGGATACACAGATGCTGATTGGGGTTGTGACTTAGATGAACGTAAGTCCACCTCAGGTTATACTTTCTTGCTAAATAAAGGCGCCATCTCTTGGAGAAGTAAGAAACAAACATGTGTATCACTGTCGACGATGGAAGCAGAGTTTGTAGTTTGTGCTTCAGCAGTTCAGGAGTGTGTTTGGTTGAAACGTTTTTTACAACATTTAGGGATCGTAAGCGACACAGTGGGAGCTATGACAATTTATTGTGATAGTCAAGCAGCAATCGCTTATACGAGAGATCCCAAATATCATGAGAAAACCAAACACATTGATACGAAATTCAACTTTATTCGAGACATTGTTGAAAAAGGAGAGGTGACATTGAAGTATTTATCTACGCATTTAATGGTGGCTGATCCATTTACGAAACCGATACCTAGAGATGTATTTCTGAAACATGTAAAATCTCTAAAATTGCGTAGAGTGTAATTGTATGTATAAACAATGAACGTGATGTAATGCTCATTATTATATGACATTTGAATTTCTTTACATTTGCGAGTTCTTATGTCTTGATTAAAAAGTATGTCGGACAAGTTTGAAAAATTGGCTCTCTCACACGAGCAATCGCCTCTAATATCTATGTGATATGTAGAGATGAGACAATGTTAGTTTTGGATAATTAACATATATTAGCCACCTTAGTACAGAACTAAGATGAGATTATCGTTGATATTTACTTATTTGATAATCGAAATGGATTTCCCACAATCCATTACACTTGTCTAGAAGCCAGGTGTGGCTCTCTCTTGGAAAAATGTTTTTTTTTTGGAGGATTTATAAGAAGAGAGAATCAAGTCAGTATCGTGATATATTTGGACTAAAACCTGTACGATGTATTATAATTTTGAAATAGACATACGTTTCTAAATAAATAGAAAAGGTTTCGTAGCACGTGTTCATACCACGTGTACTTTCAGTGACCCTATGGGTAATGAATTGATAAATCCCTCTATCTCATTGTGTGAGACCCAGAGGTTTGTAATTAACCTCATTTAATACCCTTAAGACTTTCGCCTGTTTCTTGAAAGTTTATTTTAGTGTTGCTACTTTGGGATGTAACCAATAGATCATGCTTGATTCGGTTTTGCGGTGCATGACTAGGAAAATAGCTAAAATGAAGTGGAAAGATAGTAGTGCGAAAGGAAGATTGTCTTAAAGTTTGTACATAATTTTTGTATTCACAGACTGGCCAGTTATGTTTTTAAGTTGATGTTCTGAAATATAATTGTGAATGCATAGTTGAGATGGGTCAAGTATGATCTCGTTCATTAATAGAGGGATAAGAGATACAGTGACTCTGTATATAGTAAAAAGAGGTCTGGGGTATAGCGAGACTTGATGTCCTCATAGTATAAGATCTTGAGCTGCTATATATCCTTAAACGGTGTGTAGCTATGAGCTCTTGATGTACTCGCTTGTCACACGATCTATTTGTCTGTATGAAATCGATGGTATATGGAAGTGATTGAGCAAAATGTAGGTCTAACCCTCATGTGCGAGTGAGAGATGTAAGTTATGGGAGTACCGGGTCGGGTCGCCCATGTGGTTTTGACCTAAACCCATTTCCCTTTCTTGTTTTTGAATTTTCAAAAGGAGAGAAAGGAGGGAGTGGTTTTTTATGGAAAAAACCAACTCTTAACTCCCTTTAACCATCCATCCCCATCCAAGGTGCTCTTGAAGGTAGAGAGAGAATATAGGAAAATAGAGAGAGGAAGAAGATCTCTATACACCATAATTCCATTCCATCAAAAAGACTCTTGGATTGTAAACGAAAAAGGAGATTGATCCATTGGTGACATTTTTCGGACCCGTACATCAAAAAGGTTAGTGATTCGACCCTAGATTTTGGGATATTCAACATTTATTTCGCTGTAAATGCATAAGAGAATGTTTTCAAATTCTCATCTCCTTTCAACACTCTATTCCTGTATAATTATCCTATGTTTTCTACAATAGTGGTATTAGAGTTTAGTCATTTAGATATGGCAAACAATAGTAGAGTTCAGATATTTCAATTTCCTCACCTCACAGAAGTTAATTATGATACACGGTGTCTTCATATTAAAGTTGTTATTGGCTCACAAGATGTGCGGGAGATTGTAGATAAGGGTTTTGAGTAGCCAGAAAATGAAGAGGCTCTGCCTCAACACCAGAAGGATGCTTTGGCACGATTAAAGAGGATGGATCAACAAACTCTCACCCTCATCCATCAATGTTTGGATGATTTAATATTTGAAAAAGTTGGTAATGCGGTCACTACAAAGGAAACTTGAGAGATTTTGCAAAATTCCTTTCAATGAATGGATAAAGTAAAGAAGATACATCTCCAACCATTGTGAGATGACCCGTAAACATGAACGAATCCGAGTTGGTTTCGGATCATTGCATAAGGGTGAAAGTTATTGTCAATCAAATGAGGAGATACGGAGAGCAAATTGAAGATGTTCATGTGGTAGAAAAGGTTCTTCGTTCTTTGATTTCACAATTTGATTATATGGCATGTTCTATTGAGAAGTCTAAAGACTTAAGACACCATGACCTTTGAATAGCTGGAGGGGTCGTTGCTTGCCCATGAAGGGAATATCAAAAGGAGGCAAGAAGAACCTTTAGATCAAGCTCTCAAGCTGAATGTCTCTTTTAATTGACGACTTGGTGTGACAAGATTAAAGGTATTAATTATAATGTTTCTGTCTTGTCCCTCAAGTTATAATGTTACTTCATTTCTTTGCCCATTATATAAGGGCAGTTCATTTCTTTGCGTCTGTGTTTCATGAATTTTTGTAAGGTACTCGTTCATTCTTCTGTTTTTTTTTTTTTTTTTTTTTTTGGACTTTAAATTTGATTTTGAAATGTTCTTGTAAAAGGGGTTATTGCATAATTTTCAAATTTATTGTTGTACCTACTCTTAATGAATTAAGGGTTGCAGTTTTGTCATGAGGGTTCTGTTTGAGAAAGTTAATTGATTTCCAGAGAGAGTTGATGAGGTAGTGGATTTAGATGCTGAGATAATTTTAAATGTGATATATGGTGTCAGCCCGCCTTTCCTCAAGTTGTCTGACTAAACGATGGGTTTTATCTATTTTCATTTGGAAAAGAGTTGGATCGTTAGTGTCTTTGGATGTCAAGGTTTATTTTGTGTTATTGGCAAGAGAAGCCAAGTGGCAAATTTCCTTCTTTATGACATAAGAGAAGAGAAAATGGTTTCACTAAGAGATAGAAAACCACCACAAGATTTGTCAGTTTTCTTTGCCCATTTGCCTAAAATGTTAGTGAAACTATTGGGTTTCCAAATTCACCTTTCTTTGGTGACCTTGTTACTCAACAACAATAATCAACATTGGCCATCAAAGGTTGGAACAACCCACCAGAACAATGGAAAGAATGGGAACCCACCTGAATAATGCAAAAAATGGGTTGCTTGTTTGGCTTTCGACACTGGTAAACGATTTGGAAAAGAAGTTGATATATATATATATTTTTTTGTATCTTAACCGTCCGGTATCCAAAACTTCGCCCCAACTAATTCAGACTGAGGAGTCTATCAGGTCTCAATTGAGGGAGCCATCTCCCAACAATATTTCTTCCGTATTCAGGGGGAGTCGACCTCCCGACCTAATTAAAGGACGAAGGTGTTCTTCCCATCTACGTCAACATATATCGATAGAAGTTGATATTTATGATGCAATTGCAAGTTTGATATATAGAGTTTCCCATAGCAATGAATTGTTTGTTGGGTTCTGCGACTTTTGTTGTTCTAAAGCTAGTACAATTTTTTTTCCTCTTTTTTCCATGGGGTAAAACTAATATCACACTTGAAGATGTGATGTATTTTTGTGGTTTACCAGTTCCAGCCAGGTCTATGATTGGTATTCTAACTAAAGATTTATCTAAACTCGGGGGAAAAACTGAGGAGATAGAGAGAGGATTATTAAATCTGGCAAGGTGAGATATGAATGCCACATAGTTTGGTTTATAAGTTTCATGGATTGGACTACGAGTTTGAGCATGTCGGGTTGTCAAAGTTTGTTTTATCTTGTGGTTCGGCCTCTACCATTACGCAACATGTGTTTGTATCGCAATTCTTTTGTCTAGGGGAACACCTATTTCACTTGCCCTTCTTGCAAATATTTATAAGGACTTTGAGATCACCAAGTTGATCATGTTCATGCTTTTGGGGGTGTTTTAGCCACTAGTCTAGAATGGCCTTTTATCACGAATTGGGGGAACTTACTCTCCCATGTGCTAGATTGGTTATTAAGTCAGCTGAAAATTTTGTTTGGTGGCTTTATTGCAAGAGATGCAAAGAACAACAGGTTGATTATCAGAGCCTAGACAATGATTTGGAATCCTATCTTTTGTGCTCACAGGATTCTGATGTAGTTGGAATAGACTACAAAGAGAAGTGTGCAATTTGGATTAGATCAAGACCTTCCTGGAGAATGTGAACTTTCTAGCTTTGGTTCAAGCTTGAAAAATGTAAAAAATTTAGTTTCTTCTAAGTCCTCTGAGCCCAGTATTTCGGCGAGGTATTTTGATTGGTGGAGGGAATCAATGTAAACTCGTGGAGATCATAAGCATAAGTTGGTGCTTAATGAGCCTGGTGCATCAAAAATTTCGGGTAGCTCACACCTAGCTATGGTTTATTACGACAATGATGATGATAAGCATTCTACATTCAGTAAACTCACAATTGGTGCTTTGTAAGCCATTCAAGCATCAACAGGTATAGGATATATCATGCACAAAATCTTATTTGAATACATTTTCTGTGTCAAAGTTGTCAATCTCTGCCCAACTCCAAAAGATGCATTATTTGTCTCAGCGGAGGTGATGCCTGCATTTTTGAAGAGTTGGATTCTCTTTTATTTACTTAAAAATGAAAAATAAGAAGATAGGGGAACTGAAAAAGCCAAACCTTAAAGTTTCTTTTGTTCCTTTTCGGACCTTGCAACGGATTGTGTGGAGCCCCAGTTTCTGGTGAGCCTCATATCGGTGACAACCGGAGAAACCTTGCACAATAATAACAGGGATCTAAGGGCTGGTTTTGGGAGAAAAAAAGGTTTTCCAGCAATTGATAAGAAGAGAGAGCTAAAGTGCAACCAGTGAGGCCTTAAGGTTTTGACTTATCAACTGCTTTGTAATCTGAGAATGGGAAGAAGTGGCATATCACGTACCATAATATACTCCATCAACCTCAAGCACATCAATCTGCATTTTTATCGTGGAGTAAACTTTATTTAAAATTGAGTTCATATTGTTTAATCAGGGAAAAACTGTTATCTCAAATGACAATACAAAAGATAGTCAACAATAATTGATATGAAACAAGCAATGTGGTTAGCTTTCAATGTCGGTGAATGGAAAAATATAAACCAAAACAAGTTAAACTTCTGATTTGAAATTGCAAAAAAGTGGGACTTAAGAATTAAACTATGAAGCACACTGACAATAATAATGTATGATCATCATTCTCTTTGTTCTACAACTCTCCAAAACCCCACCAACTGCACAAGACACTGTCTTGTTCAGAGTCAACAATGAATGAACAAGTAATACACCGACTTGGATTTCTTTTAGCAGTGCAAGAATCTTCTTACCAACACAAAATCCTTCTAAAGGTTGTCTTGGGTTAGAACCATCTCCCAAAAAGGATAACAAGGTGGAGTATTCTTTTGATACTCAATCCGCATGGTAGGGTATGGTGACCAAAAGATATCAATTAAATGATTATTTGATTTTTGGGTACGGTAGTGATAGCCACATGGCCATAACAAATAATAAGGAAATTGACCATTGTCTTGAAGTGAAATTTCATTTTCTTCTCGAAAAGCATTTTTTCCCCTCTTTTAACATATTAAAGGTGTGCAACAAAATCTAGAAAGGGAAGTCAGTACTTTCGTCAAGACCCAGCTGAATCTTTAAAATGCTGAAGAAGCTAAATGAAATAAATGCAACAGTAATCGTGCTCTGGTCGCCAGCAACCTAACACACATGACTATATACATTTAGCAGAAGTTTCGTGATACCAATAAGTTTTATACACTTGAATTAGATTATTTTATTTTATTTTAGGCCTTATTTATGATATTTAGAACTATTTTAAATTTTATTTTATGATATTATACTAATTAAATTCGTGGGTTTTGATTTAGTTAATATTAGGCTTATTTAAAAAAATTCAGATTGCACAGATAGTTGTTAATATTTTGGATATAATATTTTGCTGCAATGTCCGATTGAAGTGATTCTTACTGCGTTGGAAAGAAGACTTTGAGGCCTACAAATCTTGTGAAGAGTCCAGGAGCTAATTCAGGCCAGAAGATATCCGAAAATTTGGATAAAGTTGCTGCAGTGTTGGAAATCAAGAATAATGATGAAGTTTTCAAGTCAAAGCGAAAGAACCAAGTTTCCTAAAGACTTACAACTTCTAGTAGATCAAGGGTTTAGTTCTATAAATAGAGGCATCCCCTACACTTTTTGACACACATAGAGAGGACACAAAAACCCCAGTAGCTGCCTTCATACAACATGATTTCCATCTCCTTTGTTGTGTAGAAGAGTTGTAATATTTTTTTATCTTTCTTATTTTTTTTATATATAGCTAATTTTCTTGTTCTTAGAACACGATTGATTTTATTTTTTGATTAATAGTATGATCTAAATTTATTTAATTTTTCTTAATATTTATTGACATGATTATTGTTTGATGAGATTTTATTGTTGATTTTAATACTTCAAGTATTTTAGGGTCCTACATTTTGATGATTTGAAATCGAATGCATGCATGCCCAATATAAATGCAGGAGATTAGTCCAATACAATGAAATCCACATAAGGTTATGAGATCGACGGATGATTAATTTTGTGTGTGAAATTTTGGGAAAACCTTAAATTATAAATAATCCATAAAATTTAATACAATTCGATCTAATTAAAATTGTATAATCATTGGGTTTTGGATAGTCGAATTAAGATTTCATTACATGACCATTGGGTGAATCTAATTTAGGGAAATCTACTATCGTCAATAATGACTTTTTAGTCAATAAACTTAAAGCGATTGAAAAGATTTACCCATATGAAAAGATTGAAAATAGATGAAATTGAGGTGCTTTTTATTTATTGATTCAAGTCTTTTAATATTTTCTTGATTTTTAATATCTCTATAATTGTATTTGATTTGTCTAAATCGGATGGAGTAATTCATAGTTGGTAGTACAAAATATCTTTATGGGAACTACACTTGCTCGCACTACACTCAACACTTGACTAGAGTATATTTACCCAAAATCGTGATATCAAAATTGCGTAGCATTTCGCATCAAGAAAATGTGAATGTTTCCCTTTCTTTTAATTTTTAAGGGTGGGTTTAGATCTTTGATGATTCATCTTGTTTTTTAATATTTCTAAAGATACGAATATTAAAATGATCATGAAGTTCTACATTTCATTAAGTATCACCATAACATAGTGATCCAGGGACTCAAATGCCTCTTTTCATTCCTAGAATGCTATTCGAGTGACCGTTTTAGATAGAAAATCATATCAGTTAACTAAAAAGATTTCATCAAGAGATGAAGCTAAAGTAAAAGAACTTCATGTTCATGTACTCAAGCTGCACAAGATACAACTGCAAAGAGATAAACAGAAGTAGTAGAGGGGCTCACTAACACTATTAAAGGGGTATTTGGAAGATAGAGGTGGCACCATATGATATTGCGGGCCATAGTGGTTGTCAAGCAGTGATAATGGCTAATACCTATTGGTGTTAGCAGTGAGGTCTGCTGCACACAAACGTAGCTTGATCATTGCGATGGGAGAAAAGATGGAACACTAAAGCCCCACATTGATTGATATTCCTAGGACTAATATGCTATAGGAATTGGTTAAGAAATTTTAGTTTATAGGACTTGAAGAGGGATTGGAAGGCAGTTCTCATTAGATCATTTTCTTTTCTTTTATTGCTTGTGTTTGAAGATTTCTCAACCTTCTAAGCTTTATGTATAAAGCTTGAAGCCTATTCCTCCTCAAAGTACATATGATGGTGTCATATTTATATTAGAAAGGGAAAAACGATTGATGATAATGAATGAAGGGGGGAGGGCTTACAGGTACTTGGAGACCAATTTGTTGAATGCTGTCCATGAGGTCCTTCACCTTGTGAGGATCATTAACTCTGGTACGCATAAGCGGCCTCCGTATCTTGTCAACTGGCAATTCAAGAATTACAGGCCCTCCTCCTCCTCCTCCTCTTCCTCCTTCGTTTTGGTGATCGCCGGGAGGAGCCCCTACCAAAATTAAGAGCATCAAATTCATAAAAACGTAGTGAGTGGAAGCCAAAGTTTCAACAAATTCATCAAATAGTATTTTTTATTACTAATAAAAAATCACCCACCAAATCCAAACAACAAAGAACAAAGAACAAAGTATTTTCTATGATTGCAATTCAGCCCCATCAATTGAACTAATAGAGAGAGAGAGAGAGAGAGAGAGAGAGAGAGAGAGTAAGTGATGACCATTTGATGCAGCAGCAACTACGAGGTTCCTCCTTAAGCTGAAATTGTTGGGAACTTGCGGCAAAAAACTCCCCATTCGACCATTTGATGAAGCAGCAACAACGGGGTTCCTCCTTAAGCTGAAATTGTTGGGAACTTGCAGCAAAAAACTCCCCATTCTTTTCTATTCTCTCTCTCTCTCTCTCTCTCTGTGTGATACTGATGTACGAACACAAAAAGAGAGAAATTAAATGGAGAAGGAAATGAGGACCAGAGACTCCGACTCTCTCGGTACTTTCCGACTCTCTCGGTACTTAAGGAAATGCTTGTCCGTTCGCATCTCTTAAATAACAAATTTGGACCAAAAGATCAGAACCGTACATCCTACTAAAATTTCAGCAAGTGATTCGATTATGTCAATCGAACGATCCCTGTTATGCCACTGCAAACATTGGACATGATCATGAATTTCGCCGAATAGAGGAGCATTTGCATTCCCGTACTGCGAATGTCACCCAAAACCCAAAGGGTTTCTTTCGTTCTGCTTCAATGGCTGCACTAAATTCTTTCTCTCTCCTCAGGTTCTCTCTCTCTCTCTCTCTCTCTCGCCATTTGCAATTGGAAATAATAATATTTTGTTTTTGGTCTTCGGATAGAAATTCGGCAAGCGGCAGAACAGCTATAGTTTCGGGGTGTGTAAAAGCAGCCTCCAGTTATCTGGTTCGACAATCTAGGAATTCGCTTCGTCAATCTCAACCTCTACTACCTCTTCACTTGCGCAGGTATTTCCGTCTTCCAAATCATTTGCTAAATCAAGGAGTACGTTTATTTATCTTGTTAATTGTGGGTGTGGAGTGGGAAACCAAGAAGAGCTTTCCCTGTGATTGTTGTTTTGATTTTAGTAAAACTACTTTAGTCATTTGGGAATTCCACAATTTCCTACCTTCACTCATTTGCATTTGAATAGGATACAATAGGATTCCATTGCTTGGGAGATTATAAGTATTAATACCATGTTTCGCATTGATTACGTTGGAGATTGATTTGAGTGTACTATGTATGTGTCTAAATGGGTTGTGAAATTCAATCCTTAACTCTTTTTAATCCATGGGTTCCCTTCGATCCTTCTCATTTTTATTTTGAGTACGCTAGATTTTACAATTCTATTAGAATGATGATATGTGGCTTTGTTTCATTTTTTTTCCTACTAGAGTTGGATCTTAATTAAAGAAAAAGAAAATGTGGATAGGCTCTATGATCGGTTTATTTCTCCCCTTATTGTCAACCTTATACAAATCAAGTTGGTATTTTCCGTAAGTTTTACATGCATTTATCAATCAATAGTAGCACAACACAACTAGCTATGCGTCAATCTTTTCTACATAATTCTGTATTTTCTCTCCCAAGTTCATCTGTGCAGACCATGACATGCTCTGAAATTTCTGAGGGTCAGTCGAGGTATCATTTCCTTCTTCATTGTTCATGATACATACTAAAAGAAAACTTGTTCATTCTTTTTGTTGAGTCTTGAAATGATGCATGGAAGTTAACCTCCCCTAACAACTCCAGTGGAAAATATGACGGACAAGATCTTAAAATTTGTGTTTTTGTTATAGTATAAATACAAAAAGTATGCCATTCTCCATCAACTCAAAGATTTGTTGCACATGGTTTTTTCAAGTCATCAATTATCACTTCTCTAAGATAGACATTGAAGACATTAGTCTCTTCTGTGAACTCTAAATTGTATGTCTTCAAAAATAATTTGATTAGTCTATCCACTTATTTTGGGTTTTAATTTGTACATTGAGATTTTTAGGGGAGATTTAACATAATGCCTATTGTTCTCTGTCTCTCTCTCTCTTCCCCCCCCCTCAGATCCCTATGCCGTGTTAGTGCTATAAATGATGAAGAGGCTTCTGCCAAAGCAGCTGCATCTAATGCTGATACGGGAGTTCCTACCATGTATGCATCTTTCTTTCCTCAGATTTGTTATCTCACTTCTAGTGTTGCTATCTTGTAGTATGTGCAAAGGTGTTAGTGTTGAATCTGGGGCTTAGTAGAGCCTTTTTCTGGTGAAATCATCTCCACTGAGGGCACTTAGTATATACTCTAATGTTTTGGTCTAACATCTAGAGAGATACAATGTGACAATCATGATTACGTAGATAATTAAAAAAAACCTTAAAATGCCATAGGAATCAACTGCCAAAGTTACGCCAGACTGAAATGATTATTGCTACTTAAAGAGTCTTTGATTTATGGCTGACTGGGCTTGACAAAAAGCAAATCAGCTTGCTTTCCAGTTATATCCTCCATACCTACTGACAAAGGTCGAGTTCAGGCGGGGCCTTAGTCTCTAAAAGAAAACTTACCTGTAGTAAAAGGCATCTGATTAGGAAGATTATCAAGGAGTTCCTAGTAAACTTGCCACTAAGGGTCGTACAGTTGCCTAACTTGAAAATCAATTGTGCAAAGGAGAAAGATCTGAAAGTATCTTGTATGATAAGCAATTAAAGTGGTATATCACCCCTGTTTTAGGGCTTTTTGACAAATGATGATCTCCAAAAGTGAACTTCCATCTGGAGTGATAGATTGAATGGAAACACGAGCGTCATAACACTTAAGAGATATAAAACCTGGAAAGAGGAACCTTGGTTAATATGATGATAACCTTGACATATTAATCTTTACACTTGGCATGAAAATTTTCTCGTTGCTATATGATTGCTAATTTTTGAAATCCAATTGATATACATGTCTCCCTCATCAGATTTGACAAGATTATAGCTAAGGAGATTCCTTCAAGCATAGTGTATGAGGATGATAACGTCCTTGCATTTCGGGATATCAGTCCACAAGCTCCTGTACATGTTTTGGTCATTCCAAAGTTGAGGGATGGTTTGACACAGCTTGGCAAGGTTACTTTCTAATACTTCTTTTCTTCCTTCTACATTTTCACAAAGCAGTCTTCTTCATCGTTTTCAACAGAAGACTTGCATTTTTGGATGCGAGTGAAAAAACTTTCATGGTCACCTAAAGACACATATTTTATATCTTAAAACTTAATTTAGTGGTGCCTTTGTTATGTAACTGCTGATTGAGTGGTTTTTCTAAGCCCAAAACTTGTATTCCTTGAGCCATGAAACCTTGGAAGTTGGAGCATTTGTAGCCATGGGCTTTTTACCTGTTCTGCTTGCTTTTATACAAAATAAAAATAAATTACAGTTAAAATTGCCCAAAGTTATTTTTCTCCTTCTTCCCTAGAACTAAATGAGAATGATTTTGTCCGTGTGTTATCTGGTGTAGCGCAACACAGTCCACTTCCCTCCAGCATTCCCCTATAGACTTAATATCCTGTTAGGCTAATAGCAATCCTGCAAAGAAATCCTTGCCATTATGCTTTAGTAATCAACTGTCCTGCAGTTTAAGCTCTGTTTGTTGTGCAGAAATTAACTTCTAGGGAAAACGTTCTCCATTTTTTGGTGTTTGGCTATCAAAAGATATTCTAGTCAATGAAAAATAATTTTGAGTTGAGAGAACCATAGGAAGTTTCAAGGAAAATTTCAGAAGTCATTACTCTGTGTAGTTGGTGCTTACCGATTGCAAGTTGACCTTGCTATAGAGTTAACAACAACAACAACAATAAACCAAGCCTTATTTTCATCAAGTGGGGTTATATGGATCCTTCTATGTTATTGTATTCTATTTCATATCATATGCTCATCTATATAATTGTTTTTTTATACGACAATAATTATACTTTTATTCCACTAAGTGGGGGTTGGCAACATGGATACTGTGATTTCATTGTACTCTATTTTGTATCATATCTTCATCTATATTTAAATAATTCATATCATATTTTATTGTCGTTATCTAACTCTTCTGTAGAGTTCTCAATAGCAACAACGACAACAATAATAATAAAATACTAGAATCAACATATTCTTTCAAGTCAGCCAATTCAAATGAGTTTGATATTGTTCAGGTTCTTTTTCTTTTTCCTTTGCTATCCCGAAAAGTTTAATTGACACTCGCTATGGATATATATGTTTGCTTCTTTGGCAGGCTGAAGGCAGGCACGTGGAGATATTAGGCCAGCTTATGTATGCTGCCAAAATTGTTGCAGAGAAGGAAGGTATTCTTGATGGCTTCCGTGTTGTCATCAACAATGGTCCAACAGCATGTAAGCTCTTCCTCATTGCCTAGACATCTTATGCTCCTTGATTCCTAAGGCAAAGAAATTTCTAATTTATTGCCTGGCACTCATGGAATTTAAGGTTGCAAAATTGCAATACATAT
Source organism: Dillenia suffruticosa (assembly GCA_033439265.1). Lineage (NCBI taxonomy): Eukaryota > Viridiplantae > Streptophyta > Magnoliopsida > Dilleniales > Dilleniaceae > Dillenia > Dillenia suffruticosa. Next base: position 1,203,995 of record JAVTVX010000031.1, read on the forward strand.
TAGTTGACATGTGACAAAAACTAGCTTGCTTACATGTGGATGAGATATCCAAAAACGTATTTAATGATGCTAAGAGATATAAAATTAACAGTATAATTCTGTTTGTGGATGATGTCTTCTATGAAATTCTTTTATGTATTGCATGAACTATTTATGAACCAAAGAAAGAAATGAATGGAAAGGAGCTAGTCATGGAAATCACAGAATATTACACAGCTTGGAGATAGAAGAATGTACTATCCATGTCACGCTGTAAATAACATGATGCACTTGGTTATTGTCTGGAATTTGAATGCCAATTGCTTCAGTTGATCATGCTAAATACTCATGCTGGCAGTACATGTCATCAGCAAATTTTTTATTTTCCCTTTTCTCCCTGGTGATATAATTAAGAGTTATGGATACAGACACTATATACATAATTTTTGTATGTGTTAAGATTAGGCAATCCGAACCCCAGATAAGAACACTAGTCCTCATCCAACATCCATAGTGTAACCATAATGATCTGAATTACATAATTGCAATGTGGCTATATTTTCTAGCTTGAGCTGCAATTTGTTGCAATCCTTTCATTTCATATCATCCTTTTTGTAGAAATCTATTTGACTTTGACTTTGATAGATATATCTGTAATACGGTCTCTGCAGGCCAGTCTGTTTATCATCTACACTTGCACGTACTTGGTGGGAGACAGATGAAGTGGCCACCGGGTTGAGGACGGTTTCATACTTGGTGATACCGTCCTGTTGTTCTCATTCTGGTCATCCATTTCTTTCTGTTATAGGATAGAGGCTCTTTTTGGATACCCTGCACTTGGTAAAAACTGGTTCTCTCTGTCAGCTGTCTACTGAACCAAAAACTCTTCACCAGAAAATGCTATTCAGCTGGGGATGTCATCTTCCCAGCTTGATTCTATGAAGATCCAAACTAAACAGCATGATAGTTAAAAGCAACATTCTTCTTGTCGAAGCTACCGGAAAGAAGAGGCCATTTTTAATTGACAGTTGAACCCTGATAATCACGAGGGACTTGTCAATATCTATCTAAAGAAAGAGAACTTAACCATTTCGAGATATGATTGATGACTTTATCATTAGCTTAAAGTTTCCAAAAACCTGAACATGACATGAGATGAGATGGAATTTTTTGCCTTCCACTGTAGCAACTATTCGCAGAACATCAATGTTTGGGTTTTCCCAAAGGACTTTTAGGATATGAAACAAAGTTAAAGCAATTGAGAATCGAAGGGATGCAAACAGATAATATTCTTGTAAAACAGAGTCTAATTCTTGGCTACAGAATGCAGAGGCCAATAATTTCTCACCAATGGCCGATACATCATTACAGCAAGATGGATCTCTGACAACAAATGGATATTTCAAAAGTAAACACTGAGCACAGTCTCACGAGTAACGCACAGATATGAGAAACAAACACTAATGAACAGGAAACTTCCAATCTTAATTGATAAAAATAGTAGGATGATTGCCTTGTTGCTTGTGAGATGAACAATTAAAATTTGGATAGATTGAACGAAAGATCAACCATCAAGTTGTTTTCCAGAGAAAAGCGACGGGTTGAGGAACAGCAGGGCTAATTGCTCCCGGGCAATGAAGACCTCAGTCACTTGCCTCCCAGATCTTACCTTAGTAAACTAAGAATAACATCCAATGATTCTACCAATATTCCACTAAAATGAAAGTAAATAAAAACGAAAACCAAATTTGCATTGATCTCACTCATTTGAGAAGATGTACAATGGGCATTGAAGAGAGGGAGCATCCCAAACTGCAGATAACGAATTTCTTATTTCTACCATGTACAGTTCAGTTACAAATACACAAGTGAGATTTGGAGCAGCTAGGTTAGCATCTCTCCCAATTTAGACAACAGGAAAAAGGGGAACTGTGAAACAAAGCAACACTCATTAAAGACTCTGTATGGTGACTTCAATAACTCAAGGTGACATCACTGCTAGCTGGACGAGGAGAATATTCAGGTTCTACTGATGCCATCATATTTCTGGTGGCCTTCTGCCTCCGAGCTGAAGCCTTTGGCTGCCAAGAGCCATGAGTCTTGTCCTCAATAAAACCCGTATCCTCATAAAACCCATAGATAGATGACAACAGCATCACAGGGTGGATGTAATCCCAGTCTGATTTGAACAAATACAAGAGCAGTCCGACTCAGTCAAGTCCCTCTTGACAAGACGTTTGTCACGATTAATTATCAATTTAACCAGGGGAAGCTTCAGCGAGACTTGTCGCCAGATCTCTTTCACAGTTCCATCTGGATCCTCATACTCAAAATAAGTCTTTACCTGTAATAGATAATTTTGTCATCAGGCCAACAAGAGAGAATTTTTTACCTGCACCAGAGAGTCAGATGCTGCAGACTCTCAACACAGTTCTCTTTGATTAATTAGCAGTTAGCAGGACACTAACAAAATCTGTATAAAAGAAAGAAAAGAAAATTATAAATGCACTGTTGCATAAATCGCCACAGAGCAGCAGCTACAAATGGAGAAATACATCATGAATTCAATTAATATTGAATTCTTACACATAGAACAATATGTGCGAGTATGAATAAACACTGAATAGAGGCACCCATTATTTGTAATTCTGGTTTAGCCCCAAAAAATGTTGATAAAGAACTAATTTCTATCCTTTAACCATGCCATCCCTGCATGTAGTTGATTCTCCATAGAAGATTATGCGGCTCAGCAACATGAAGGCAACCTAAAGATTATACTTTTTTCTCCAATTTGTCAACAAACAAAATTCTCTATAAACCGAACTTCCATCCCCTATTTTCTTGTTTTTCCCTCCAAATTCCAATGGTCAAACCAGCTGTTTTGTTTAGATGTAGGGTAGTTCCCAAAACTACAAATGAAGAGGAGGAATGCAAAAGGAAAAAAAGAAGAGGGGCAACCCCAATGCATCAAGCTCCTGCTCCTTGAAGGATTTAAGTCTAGGAAGCTTCTTATTGCAAGCTGAGAATTTATTTTGCTTTATTTTTTGGCCAACTGCAAATAGGAATGACATTGCAAGACATGATACCAAATAAATCTTACCTATTCTATTATAGATACTACCTACTCTACTAGAGTATCATTGATACCCTGCAGTTTTATTTCTGAAGAATATTACTGGTATTAATACCCTGCAGTTTTAGTTGATACCCTGCTGTATGCAACAATGTATGTGCACACCCATACATGGTCACATACAGCAAAAAAGATTTTTCACATTACTCTCCTGATAAAGCAATGTAAAAATAAACTATTTCTAGATTTAGCATTGGTATGACAGATGATACACAATATTCGGAAATGGCACTTGGGAATTGGAATCAACTTAAGTGGGAATGGGGAAGAAGCCTACCACAGGTTCCATGAAACCTGTGAGCGGAAATTGCAGAATTGATGACCAGAATGATGGAAAAACATGAAAAGAAAATCAAGAGACTTGCCTCAGTTTCATCTTTGTGACATTCTCTACCTCTCTTCCACCCTCATCCTTGTGATATTCTCTCTCTCTCCCCTATCTCTGGTCACTGTCAGAGACATTAAAACTGGTTTCCAGTGACACAACAAAACTTATTGGAAGTTGACATCAAGAGATTGGATCTTGACCACAATAATGGTCATAGATTTCGAGCTTGATTCTGATGAAGCAGAAGTGCTTTAGATGGCAATGAGGGTTTGGATCTGAAAATGAAGTGTGGAGCCTGAGCTCTTGAGATCATCCCTCAAATGAATGCCTCTCTCACCTTCCTTCAGTTCAGAATTCTCAACATCTCCCCAGTAAATAGCATTTCAGGATTGCCCACATTGGTTAGATGAAGAGAAATTCAAGAGAGAGAGACAGAGAGAGAGAGAGAGAGAGAGAGAGAGAGAATTGATGCCTGATGATGATCAGTTAGACATGAGAAAGTAACTTGGTGAGATTATTGCATGAGAAATTAGTCAGGAGTGTTCTGTTTTAGTGAGAGAGAGAGAAAGAGCCTTCAGAAGTTGTGATTTCCTCCCTTTGAGTTAATAAGTTAAGAAGATGGGTGTTGATTGTGTTTCTATATACATATTTTTTTCTTTAATTTTTAAATCACAAATCATGCAAAAATTTTGTAGATGGTTTTTGATCAAGGAAATTGTGTCTGAACAGGCATCACTTTTACGTGCACATGAATTGTTCGATTAAATGAAAAATGGGTTTCAGGTTTGCCTATGCACTCCCAAACAACCAAATTGGGAATGAATAATTTCATTCGCAATAATCTGGAACAGGAAAAAGAACCATCCCAATACTGATTCCCAATGCCCATAAAAACGAGGCCTGAGGCTTTTGCAAAATACTTAGGGCTACACAAACAAAATCCAAGGCATAAAATTAAACTGTGTGTTGGTAGGGGAGCAAAAGAGGGTAGTGAATTTCCTTTTCTCCCCAAATAACCCACATTAAGCAGAGAAAACTTCTTAGCAAATGGCACAGTATTGATGACTTCAAACATAAGCATACACATGGATAGAACACGACAAAGTGGCAAAAAGTTACACACCTTTTTCAGTTCCTGCTGATATTCCAGAATCCTCTCTGTGCTTACAGCCCTCAGCAGCTTTATCAAGTACTTTGGCTTTACAGCTGAGACAGAGTCTACAAATACTGTGATTTTACTATAGTCAATAACATCTTCAAAAGGCAACTCAATCTGGTCACTGATAATCACAGGAACACACAGGCTGACAATAGCATCAAAGAGTCGACATGCTGATGGAGTATCACCAGCAGGATGCAAACAGAACTTTGAAGAATGCATTCCTTGTGTGGCCATTCTTCGACTTACTCTCGATTGTGTCCCATGTTTTATTACAACATCTTCTTCATTCTCAAGTATCTGGAAAAGCAGGTCACGAATTTTTCCCCCCTGGCATCCCATAACTGTTAGATCACAAATAATTCCATGCACATGTGCAAAAGTATATAGAGAAAACTAATTAAATTGTGATGACCCTGACAGAAAAGTGAAGGCATTGACCAACAAAAGCAAATTTTGGATCTACATTTGGCACGAAAAATTTCATAAGCAACTACATTCTTCATAGGCTCAGAAAGCACCCCCCCCCCCAAAAAAAATCCACACACACACACACACACAAAATTTCATCACAAAAAAGGACCATATTCAAAGAAAACGGGGGAATGGGCAACAAGTAGGCCCAAGCAAGAGATCATTGCAACAAAGAATGTACAAAATCAACAACCTTTTCAAGGGTCATTACAGGTTGCAAACAATACCAAAAATACAAGCTTTTAAAGAAATTGTCTAGGCAACCAATCCAAGGAGTCTCCACCCATTAAAACCTTCTGACTCTGTTCCATCTAAACTGCCCAAAACAGGGAAAGAAAAAGCATCCTATGAACTGTCCTCACTGTCCATCCTGTCAATCAACTCCAAGCCCATAACTAAGTCTATGCAGGGCCCAGAGTAACCACGAAAAACATGCAGGGAATAGAATTTTCCTGTGAAAAATGGGTCAATGGAGCAGCAAATGGACAAAAGTGTTGACCTCGCTCTTGCACATGGCTCCCCTCCTCCATGTAGCCTCCAATACAAAGAAACTAACCCATAGAGGCATGTTAAATTCCAAATTACCTTCCATGGAAGAAACCCTATCCTCCCCTCAACACCCATGTCTGAACTAAGACTTCTCTAGAAGTTCCTAATGTCAAAAACCTGAAAGTGAACCCTTCAAATTCTTCCCTCATTGAGTCAATTTACACCCCCAAAAGCTTGAAGAAATTAAAGAAACTTTCCAAGCCAGAATCATTGGCTTGTCTAGTGAAATTTCACGATCCAATGATGGCCCTTCATTTTGATACAAGGACACTAAGCAAAGCATCTTTATCCACATCAGTCAAATAGGCTGGGAAAAGAGTTCTTTTCAGGACCAAAGCCATTGCAATGATCATGCCAAACAGATCCTCAACCAATCAGCTGCTACAAACCTCTTAGAGACCACTTCCTAACCTCTTGTAATTTCTTTCCAAACTACGACTCCAAAAGGCCCCAGACAACTTTCCCCTCATCCTTCCACTGAAAGATAGACCATATTTGGCATCAATTACAACCCTCAACAAATAGTTTGTTTTAGTTATGAATCTCTATGACCACTTCCTCAAAAGGGATTTGGTAAAGTTTTGAATAGACATAGCGCGCAACCTCCCGGGGGCGGGGAAGGGCGCAAGGAGTTTAATGGCCCCCTACCTTACAAGAAAAAACTTCTCACTTCTCACTTTCCCACTAAAAATTCCTTTAATGTTTCTCATATCTCTTGGCCATGAACACTGGAATCGGAAAAAGTGGCATTAAGTACATGCAATCTCTTGGCTGAAAAAAGAGACATGAACTAGAAATTAGATCGCTCAAACCGGGCGTTATGATGTGAATGCAGTTGCAGATTAATAGTATGCCTACAATCTCTAGGTGGTATTACCCGATGGCAAGATACACTCTAATAACAAATAGGAAACCTCAATAGGGATGCAATTTCATAAGGGGCCGCAGCACACACAGCATTGACATTATGAAGGATGCATTACCCTATCAAATAAATCACAAGAAAATATAGAGAAAACCAATACAATCAAATGAATTTCTACGTAAAGAAATGATAAAACACATTAAAATCCGGTCCATTTTACCTCCTTGCGATATCGATTGCCCATGAAGAAAAGCAAGGACTTCCTATTTTCAACACCAACATCCCCATTATATGAATTTATCCGATGGGTATACGGCAAGATTACATCCTTCACTAAAGAAGCCTGATTTGGTCTCAATCTCCCAAAATCCGACAAAAGAAGAACCCCATTCTTCACCCGATCCACAACTTTGTACAATGCATTAGGATCCTGACATATAAACACGTGATCCCATCCATTGTTCCTTCTCCAATACTCCTGCTCTTCCAACCATTTCACCAAACTCTCTTGCATTTCCTCATCGCTGTACAAATTATCTCCTTTCTCACCCACATTGCCTCGAATCGGATTCACCACCAAGCTCAACGACGAAAAGAAGGGCACATAGAACAAATCAGCCTCCTCCGGATCCAATACTCGAACCACACTCGAACTGTCCCGATCTTCGCGAATCAAATCGGAGAACAAATACCACTCGGCAGAATGCTGATGCCCCGGATACTTCAACGACGACACATCATCGACCGGGAATTTCAGCGATCCTCGAGCCTTCAAGTAGCTCTCGATAACGCCATAAGTGAATTTGCGAGGCAAATCGTACAAGTAGACCTTGACGGGCTTGGAGTTGGAAGGAGGAGAATCGAGGCGAGCAATCGCGCCGGAGAAGGAAAAGGAAGAAGACGAAGTAGGGAACAAGGAAGCAGGGTTTTCGGGAGTGAAGAAGAAAGAGTTGAAGAGGGCATAGAAGGCGAGGATGATGAAGATGGTGGTTACTGTCTGCCTGAGGAGGGATTTTCGCGCCATTAGGGTTTGGATGGTTTTGATTTTGACATTGGAGAGAGAGAAGCGAAAATGGAGTTTCCTAGCTATGGCTTTCGGGGAGTTGAGTTATATTCATTGCTTTGTGTGTATTTTATTGTCCGGGTATATGATAACGTGCGCAGGGTTGGCATAGAGTATGCGGGGGATCACGATCACATTGACAAAAGAGACTCTTCGCATTCCGAACACTAATTATAATAACTTGTAAATTATTAATTATAATTATTACCTTAAATAATGATTTTTAACTGTGTTAGGTGAAAATACAATTTTGAACTGATAAAATATAATTCAATTAATATTATTTTTTAAAAACTTTGTTAATACTATATCGATCGATATCTTAAACTATACTTTTTTTTTAATTTTAATTTGAGCAAACTAGTCTCTTTATTAGTTTCTATGATTACTTGAATTAAATTAATTGAATTAGTTAAATTTTTTAATACGGATGTTCAAGTAAAGAAAATAAAAAAGAAAAGAATGTTAAATCAAGAATTAAATTGTTGAAAAAGAAAAAATCAAGTAGGAGCACTTCATTAAAATAAGTTTAAATTTAAGGAAGATTGCAAATATTTTAGACTTCAAAAATCATATGACATTGATTTATTGATAAAAATAAGTTTAAATCTTTGATTATTTTTTCATTAACGATATAGATATATGTATGAAAGACCCCTTGTCACCTGGATTTTGTCGTCCTCTAATTGACGGAAGGTGATTGCTCGTTGGTGAGGTAAAGTTGATGTGATCTTTTTTTTTTTCTTTTTCTTCATTTAATTTTTTTAATTTTTTTTAATTTTTTCTGTTTTAAATCTTTTTTAATCATATAAGTGTCAATAACCCTCTATCACTTATCTTCATCTTTAGAAATATTAATGAGGTAGAATTTGTTGTTGATTTCACAGAAGACACGCCTGTAGTGGTTGGGAGGACTCTTTAATAATTTACCTTTTTACCGTTATTTTTTTTTAGAATGGACTTCCTACCGTCCTTGTATGATGATTTGGGAGTTTGAGTATTTTTGCCAATTTGCCTACCGTTGTACTTTTGGGGAAAAAAAGTAAATGAGACCATTCATTTTGGTATTCATTGCTAGTTTTCTGTGATTAGACTTTTTCCTCTTATTTTATTTACCGTGTAAATGGAGTTATGTGATCTTGTTAGTCAGTATAAAAGGGGGCATCTCTGTCTTTTTCTCATTCTCAGTGGGACAAATGGAGACGTTCAGTTGCTCATTATGGAAATGATTGTTCTCTTCTCTACCGTGAAAGTTTGTGTTTGTCTTTCTTCTTTCTTATCATTTACTTTGTTCTGCTTGATTCTACCTTTAATCTACTTGCTGCTCTTTGTATTTGTTTTTGATTAAAAAATGTTACTTTTTTTAGTTTTTGTTGAGGAGGGTGGTATGTCTGATGATGATAATTGTGGTGTATGATGGTAATTCCTTTATTTTGAAGGTTTGTGTTTTTAACCATTTGTTTTATTTGACTTTATTTTGCTATTCTTCGTATTTACTGCTGAAGGTTTTTTTTTTTTTTTTTTTTTTCAGCTCTCGGAGAGTGGTGTTGTTTATGATGATGATATGGTGTATCGAAATTATCCTATAAAAGATTGTGTTTGTTTTTTCCTATTTCTAAGTATGTGATATCGGAAAATTCGGTTCTCATGTTGATTGTAAAGAATCGTTTATGATTTAGAATTTCTGTATATATGATTTTTGTATTTTGTAGGATATATGAGAATAGTTGATTTAAATATCAATGTAGATTTTGTTTTTTGGGTTGGATTTTTTTTAGAGCTCAGTTGATGACTATTTTTAAGTCATTGAGTCGGTTACTAAGTTATTGAAATTCTCATTTACTTAAGTGTTCAGTGTTTGGTGGAATTTCATTGCTCTGCTCAGTGAGGGTTTTGTGTTTGGTTACTGTTTTACATTATTTATTGCAAGTTTTGTTTTTCATCTATTTGAAAAGTTTTTCATTTATTTTCTAATATAGTACTTTGAATAAGTTAATAAAATTGTGATTTCGTAATAAAAAAACTGTGATTTCGCAACTACAGGACAGTAATCGCAGAACCACAGGATCCCAATTAAAGAGTATATCAAATATAATGATGATTTAAAAAATCTATGTATCTAAACAATATAATATGATTTAAATATATTAAAACCTAATTCAAATAATATATTTGAATATATCAAAATTTATATCGAAATTAAAGAGTAAAAAAGTTCAATTAAAATAGAAAAGGAAAAAAAATTGAACCAAGGTGAAGGAGAAAAAAGGAATAGAGGTGAGAATGAGATAAAAGAAAATAAGATGAGAGTGCGATAGAAAAGTGGTTCTGTAGAATGGCAGAACTATCAAAGGTAGAACTGAAAAGATTATAAAAAAATAAAAAAAAATGTGGTTTTATAGAACTACAGAATTACCACTGTGCATAGTACTGTATTATTACAATAATGCCATTATAAAAAAAGTTAGTTTTGCATGACTACAGAACTACCAAAATGTATAGTTTTGCATTATTACAAGAATACTATTACAAAAAAAAGTAGTTTTGCATGATAAAAAAAAGTAGTTCTGCATTATAGGAAAAAAGGAAGTAGTTCTGCTATAAAAATGCAATTATATAAAAAAATAGTTTTGCATGATGGGAAGTGGTTAGTTTGTTATGTATGCATGATGGTTCTGCATGATTACGTTATTACAATAATACCATTATAAAAAAAAATTGTTCTGCATGATAGAAAGTAGTTATGTTACAAGAATGCCATTATAAGAAAAAAAAATTTACATGATTGCATTATTACAAAAATACCATTATAAAAAATTATAAGAAAAGTAGTTTTGTAATATTTGGTTCAGATAAAGTGTTAATTTTAATATTTAATTTTTCAATTTACTTTTATTATTATATAAATATCAAAATATTAAAATTAATTTTAAATTAAAAAAAACTTTTAAGTAGTTCTGCGAAGTACAGAACTACCAAGTTAGTTTTATCAAATAAAAAATATTCTGATTTTTGTAGACAAATAATATTTGATTTAGGATTTAATATTTGGGTCAGATAAAATGTTAATTTTAATGTTCAATTTTACAAATTACTTTTATTATTATATAATTATTTAAATATTTAAATTAATTTTTAAAATTTTTATTTTTTAAAAAGTTTAAATCAATTATTAATATTTATGAATTTTTTTAGTTAAATTATTAAATATTATGATTTTAGATTAAACCATTAAAGCGGTGTTGGCCTAATGTATTTTTGTTGTGGTTTTGGTCAATGAAAGTTCAGCTTTTGGCGGACTGAAGGAGGACTTTCACCGACCAAGCAAGGGTTTTGGTAGACGAAAAAAAAACTGACTTTGGTCGACAAAACAGTCTACAAAAGCATTAAGCAAGAATCCAAGTCTATGCATGAGATAGGATTAAAAGTTTCGTTTATAATCAATCTGTTATTTATATACAAACTATTAAAAAATTAATTATTTTTTCATGTATTTTGGTGTGGATAGACATATTTTATTTAATTTTATTCATTTATTTTTCCATTTTCCTTAGTTTTCTTGCTATTCAATTAAAGAACTCACATGTTTTTTGAGCCTCTCGGAGAAAAATGATTTCAGAAAAATCTGAAACTACATTCTGATATTGTCTTCATAGAAATTGATGCAGGAGGTGTGTCAATTAAGTGACAGGAGTCATGGCTCCTATCATATTATGGCTCATGTCTTCACCAAACCAATCTATGGAATATAATGGAGTACATGGCTACTGGTTCTATTGCAGATCTGGCTGCTTACTTCTATTTGTTTTTTCCCATTAACTCTTACAATTTGCGATATTTCTATGTGTCCAAAATATTTCATATGGCTCATGGCATATTTTCTTCCATTATTTAATTACTTGACCATGCAATGGAGAAGCTTATTTCCTGAAATATTTTACCACGATAAGACTCCACCATTGTTTTTCCTGAAATTTTTTTGTGCAATAAAATGTTTATTAGTTTAGCTGATTTTTCTTACACTAAAATATATTTAGAGAATTCAAAAAGTGGCGATATTTAGAAAAACAGGTCTGGAAATAGGAAAAGTAGGAAAACGGTAGGAATTAAAAGTATCTAGGAATTTAATGTCTCCCCTGAAAAATTGAACACAGCGATGTGCATCTATTCTGCACTTGTTTCATATTCGAAATAATTTTACGATTATATTAAAAATATCCAAAATTTTTTTGCATATATAAAATAACAGTAATTTAATATTAAGTAGTTCTGCATGATAGTTTAGTTAGGATATGCTGTCGTTCTGTTCAAATGGTTTTTCATGTCATTATAAAAAAAGCATGCCATTATAAAAAAATAAGTAGTTTTGCATTTGATGTATGGAGCTCATGCAGAGCGATCAAAGTCCATTGTTTGGCTGTATGGCATGTGCCTGGTAATCCAACTTGCGTAGTGTCGTTTACATGGCCTAAATTGCAAGCACTTTGCTCTCCATCGGTTAACCTTCATCAATTACCTTCGTCAACTACAAAACTAAGAAAAATATAGTAAAAATGTGTCATAAATAATAAAAACATTATTATTAAAAGCATATTCAATAGAAATATTGAATCGAAATGATGAGTATTTCATCAAATTTTTAAAGTTATGACTCTATTTAGTATGCAAAACCACCGAGCATAATAACAAAGTAGTGGAAAAATTCAAATTGATGATTAAAAATTTATCGGATGAATTATATCTCTAAGACACTAAAACCTTTATGGGAAAGAGAGATAGTTGCTTTTAAAATTTTAAGAAAAAGATTTGATGTACGTAATTTTAGAAATTATAAGTCATTAAAAAAAAATTAAAACCCAAAATGGACATAGGAACATACTATGCTCTTTCTCGCTTTTTCTGTCTCTCTATGAGTGAGGCAGATAGAGATGGTGATAACCGCAGAAATATTTTATGTTCTGTTATGGATGCTTATGTTCTTTTTTTATTTTGTCAGTGATCTTCACTATTATCATTATACTAACTAATCTGCTTGCCTAATTAATGTGCCAACACTTTATAAATTAATTTATAATTAATTTGTTATATATATTCACCACCACTACCAAGTTAGAATTTTAATATTAAAAAAATTTCCATATTAACGTTTTTAATATTAAAAAAATGAATTCCTGTCTTCGGAGACATATTGTACTTAAAACAAAAAAGAAAAAAAATTATTTTGCCTGAGAAACTTGATTTTATAAGTTTTATAATTCATTTGTTATATATATATATCCTAAACATGGCAATCTTGGGTCAAACCTTTACTTTTCTTTTTCTTTTTTCTTGTTCACTAGATTTGTTTTCTTTCTTTTAATTTTTTAATTTCTTGTATGATGTCTAATTTAATATTATATTATTTTAATTATTTAATTATTTTAATCAATTTATTATTATATTATCATTTTCTATTTTAAATCCTTAATTTCAAATTTTATTAATATTAATAAAAAACAATTCAATGATATCATTCAAATATATAAAAAAATAATAATAAGTAGTAAGGTAAGAAGAGACAAAAAAAAAAAAAAAAGAAATAACCAACACACACTGTGATGTGACGGTTGTTAGTTCTTCACTATACTTCAATATTACAAGAATACCATTGCAAAACTACCAATTTACAGGAATGTCATTACAGAACTACCAATTCACCACAACAATGTCATTACAGAACCACCAATTTTATAAGAGTACCATTGTAGATCTACTAATATTACAAAAGTGTTATTACAGAACCACAATTACTATAAGAGTGTCGTTGCAGAACTAACAATATTACAAAATTGTCATTACAGAACCACCAATATTACAAGAATACCATTACAGAACTACCATTATTACAAGAATATCGTTATAAAACTACCAATATTATAAGAATATAATTTACATAGTTTTGGAGAACTACTAATATTACAAAAATACCATTACAAAACTATCAATTTACAGAAATACCATTGCAAAACTACCAATATTACAACATATCATAGTTTTACAGATAGTTCTTCACTATACTTCAATATTACAAGAATATTATTACAAAACTACCAATATTACAAGAATGTCATTATAAAAAATTTATAAAAAAATAAATATATGCAAAAAATATTATAATTTTATTATATACAAAATATTCGTGCATATATAAAAATACTTTAATATAAAAATACTTTAATACTAATATTAATATACTAGAAAAATTATGATTTTAAAAGTACTAAGTAAAAAAATTTTTTCAGATATTTTTATATTAAAAATATCTAAAAGTGTTATATTAAAATATTATATAATACAAAAAAAATTTTTATAACGTAATACTATAAAAATATTTTTAAAAATACTAAATATATGCAAAATAACGATAATTTTATTAAAAAAATTTATAATTGTACTAAAAATATAAAAATGATTTGAAATAAATGATGTATCGTAAAAATAATTTAATACAGATGCACTATTACTCAAACAATAAATATTTAAATATTTATATGTAAAATTATATAAATATTTTTTTATTTTAATTTATTATATTTAATGTTAAATAAATATTTAAATTAAATATTCTTATATTTTTATTCTAATAAAATTTTAAATTAAATAATAATATTTATAACTTTATTTAAATTAAATCATTGAATAATAATATTCGTCGATGAAAGTAACCTTTCTCTCCCTCTCCCTCTCCCTCTCCCTCAATTCCTCTCATTCTCTCTCTTCATTTATTACTCAACCTCTCTTAATCCATTATGCATTAAATACATACATTCAATTTCTCTTTATTCTCCTCTCTCTCTCTCTCTCTCTCTCTCTCTCTCCCCACCTCCCTCCAACCTCACTTTCACTTTCTCTCACACACTCTCTCTCTCTCTCTCTCCGTCTCCCTCTCTTTCTCTCTCCCCACCTCTCTTGCGATGTGCAGAACTACAATACCTTTTATGATGTGTAGAATTATCAAGATAGTTCTGTCAGAATTTCTATTTTTTTTTTACATAAATAATATTTAATTTAGGGTTTAATATTTGTTTCAGGTAAAGTATTAATTTTAATATTTTATTTTTAAATTACTTTTAATATTATATCAATATCTAAATATTTAAATTAATTTCTAAAATTTTGATATTTTAAAAACTTTAAATTAAATATTAATATTTATGAATTTTTTATATTTAAAAAAGTTTAAACTATTAAAAAATTAAAAAAAAAAGTTACCAATATTATAAGAATGCCATTATAAAAAATTTTTGAAAAATAAAAAAAAATAAAAAAAGAGAATACTGTTATAAAAAATTGTTAAAAAATAAAAAAGAGTTACCGATATTACAACAATGTCATTATAAAAATTATTAAAAAGTTAAAAAAAGGAGTAATAGTTTCGTAGAACCCAAAACTACCAAAGGAAGAAAAAAAAAATTCTTCTGCAAAACTGCATAACGACCAATATTATAAAAATGTTATTATATTAAAAAATAAAAAAAGTTATAAATATTACAAAAATGTCATTGTAAAAAAATATTAAAAAAAAACGAGAATGCTATTATAAAAATTATCAAAAAATAAAAAAAGAGTTGCAAATATTATAAGAATGCCATTATAAAAAATTATTAAAAAATAAAAAAAAGGAGTAGTAGTTCTGCAGAACCGCAGAACTTCCGAAGGTAAAAAAAAAAAAAAAAAATCTTGTGCAGGATTGTAGAACCACGAATGCCATTATATTAAAAAATTATAAAAAATATAGTTCTACAGCTACAAAACTAGAATTCAACTCACTGTTATAATACTATTATAAAAATTTATTAAAAAATAATAAAAAAGTTGATTATTTAAATACGTTTGGATTCAAATTTATATATTGAAAATGCAGTGTGCGTGGTGCGCATGTTATATTTAAAATTATATGATAACTCAAAAAAAGTGTTTAAAATAGAATTACATATTATTGTTCACTTTGTTTTTTAATAGTTCTGCAGTTTGGAGATCGACAAGATGGTTTTGCGTTTCGTAAAACGATAACATGGTTCTACGCTTAGCAGAACCACAATGCATAGAACTACAACGTTGTTCTATGGGTCACAGAACGACAAGATAGTTCTGCGTTTCGTCGAACAACAACGTGATTCTACGCTTCACCGAACTATTAAATATTTAAATAATTATTTAATTTAAGTATACTAAATTATTTACTAAATCATAATTTTTACGGATTGTATTTCTACTATAAATACTATTTAAATATTTAAATAATTATATAACATTAAATATCCTAAATTAAAAAAGAAAAAATATCCGGATAATATTAATATTTGTGTAAAAATTAAAATATGTGAATATTAATTTGAAACTATAATATTTAATAATTTAAATCTAAAAAGTACTTAAATATCTAAAATATACAAAATATAAAAAATAATTTAGTTATTTAAATATTTAATAGAAATTATTTAAACTATGTAGTTTTGCTTAACCATATATATATATATATATATATATATATATATATATATATATATATATATATATCTATTGTTGAAAAATCAATGCCATAACAATAGCAACTATTTGCTATAATGATTGTGGGTTTGTTTTGAACGATGGGCTCGACGAAATATATATAAATATTTTTGTGGGGCTACATTTTGTAAAGTCTCTCTATCGATAGAAACCTACCAAGTACACAGAACAACCACGTCATTGTTCTGTAAAAGTATTGAAACTTTAATTGTTTGGAGTACAACGTGTGTGCGCATTGCAGAATTTTAAGTTTGGTTGCATAACGAGAGGACGTGCCCAGTGTGGTTAAGTGATTTTCGCATTTGTTTGAGTTTCGGAATATTTGGTTTCCTTTCTACTATAAATTCCCACATTCACACTTATAGCTTGGATATTACTTGCATTTTCTGAATGATTTCTGATTCCGAATACTTAGACCGATGGTTTTGGTATATGGCGGCACTTGATAAGTGTGAACTTAATATTTCATTTAGATTTATGTTTGCTTATTTTTGAAGGAGAAAAGGAGCTTAACAGGGATAGGTTTCATTACTTAGGATCTACTGTCCAAAAGGATGGAAATATTAATGAAAATATTGCACATATGATTAGATTAGCGGGGATGAAATGGAGAACTGTATTTGTAATAGTATTATGTGATCGTAATATTTCACCTAAATTAAAAGTCAAGTTTTATAGAATTACAATAAGACCAACAAAATTTTATGATATGCTATGGAGTATCGGTCTATTAAAAATCAACATGCATAGAAAATGGGTATAACAGCCCGTTGAGCTACTAAATCATGCCCATCCGTTTCAAATATGATTTGCTAGGTGAGCATATGTCCTCCCTTAAGTACTTCAACCTAACATGGACAAAAGGGTGGAATGTTTTTCCCCCCTTTTCTTTCCTGCAGATTTCAAATGCCCTCTCGATCATCAAATGTATAATAGTAATTTCATCCGAGTTGGATGCAGGAGTGAGAAATCAACGAGTTTTTCTTTGCCATTGATGACACCTATAATTTTTTTAGATGAATTAAGATACTTCATACTTATAAAATGAAATGATTTGTCTTCTTTCAGCAATTAACCAAAAAAGAAATTTTTGTCCCGGCACCTGATTGCTCTTTTAAATTATGGAGATGTCCCAAGGGAATATTTTATGGATATTTTGAAAAATGGTTTGGAAGATGTGTACAACATCTACTCCAATAAACTTACAGCTCTTAGAGGTAAGTTTCTCTCTGTGATGCTATGCTATATTGACCTCACAATAGATAGATATTTTCTTTGTGGTTTATCTGAGAGTTTCAGTCGTCACATTGACTATGGTTTTTTACTTTTGTTATGTATGCCTTCATCCCTTTTTCAGAAAAATAATAGAAATTGAGTCCACACTCCTACGTTGAGTTGTTATTTTTGTAAATTCTTTTGACAACTTGGTGAGTTTTTCTTGAGAGAAATGATTAATGTCCACAACTCTTGTTGTTTCTGTGCATAATTCTTTGCCAAAATTTTCCTCATGCCTTTGCCTTGTTTCGTTGGATTTTTCAATAGTTTCGTTGAGGTATGGAGAGATGAACACTTTTACGGTTATCAGAATGATTTTATCTGGTATACCTCTCAAAGAACCTTACTTGCAAAATTGGTTGTCTATCCTAATGAATGAGGAGAGGAAAGTACTGAAGGGAGGATGATTTCCTGTTAGCGATTGTTATTACCTTATGGGCAATACGGATCCGACTGGTATCCTAAAACATGATGAAGTTTGCATTATTCTGTAAGAAATTATGTCATGATAAAGTTTGCATCAACTCCAGGCATATTCTCTCTCTCTCTCTCTCTCAGAAATTATTGTGCAGTTGATAGGATCAACAGACTAATCAGTAACTATCAATTATAAAATCCCGTAATTCTGATTCTTGAATCAGAATGGGACTTATGAACCACCGGTCTATCCCTCTCCGCATGCTACCAATTTAAAAACTACACATCTCAACTTTGTTTTGTGTGTATGTGTATAAATAGATATTTTATATTACGAAATGAAAACTCTCGTTATTGACTTCCTCTTATTGAAAAAAAAAAAAAAACAACTTTCTTGTTATGATTCATATAATCAAATTTGGGAGGTTAAAGCAAAAACTTTTTAAAATTATCCTTCTTCATTTTTTTCTCTAATATAATTAAAATTTTTGAGCCTTTAGATTTAAATTTTTCAATATCGATACAAAACCTAATGTTCACGTAACTACGGTAGTCATAGCACGAGCAAAGAAATATCAAGAGAAATATCTACACTTCATAACACTTATTATAAATACAATCTCAATTACAATTTCAATACCAATCCTAACACCGTGCACACGACACAGGGCACATGGCCTCATATTTGAAACCAAACTTTGAATCCTGCACCGTTCAAACGCAAAACTATTTTAAAAAATTAAAACCAATAAAAAAATCATAAAAAAGTGAAGAAACATATTTAATTCTATTTTAAACATTTTTTTTTAAGTTAACATGTAACTTTTAGTATATAACACACACACACACACCATGCATACTACATTTTTAATATATACATTTAAATTCAAATGTTTTTAAATAAACAACATAAATATAAATATATTTAAATATAAGATATGTTTTTTTATTCTAATGTGTTTTTTTATTTTGATATAATATATTTGATGTTAAATAATATATTTAAAATATATTTCTCTCAATCTTTTTTTTTACGATTTCATTTTTTTGGTATTACAAGCAAAAAATTATACGTGTCCCAAAACTCAAATTAATACGAATTTCACTATTTCAAACCGGGCAACTCCTCTCATTTTGCAACCAAATCAAAACTTTACACCGCGGAGGGCGCGATGTACACCTCGCAGTGCGCGGTATACACCTCCTAGTTGTAATATGTTTTTGTTGAAATTTCTTTCTCTTCGTCGTGCTCTCCCTCTCTTCCTGCACAACACAAGCGTAATAAACAAATAATTCTACCAAACTCCTTTGGATTGAGTAGTCTGATACTCTATCCCTTTAACTAGAGATTTTGAGTTTGAATCCTGAGAATGACAAAAAAAAATTTGAAAAAATCAATCCATAAAATGGCCTCATAGTGATTGAACCAGATTAGTCAAATAAATGCCAGATACCGGTGGTGAAAAAAAAAAAAACAATTCTGATCAACTCCCAAACGAAGCCTAGAGAGGCTAAAAGAAAGAGAATAAGAGATGAAGAAGGCCATTCTTTTTTTGTCATTATGTTTGAATCAGATAATTCAATGTCTCTTTTATGAATCACGATGATCAATTGTTCAACATGGGAATTATTCACATTGAGGATTCAGATGGTTGGTAAGGTGTTTGGGATACTTATAGAGGATTGAGATGCATTTTGTGGAAAATGCATGCTTAACTGTGTGATAAAAGCATGGAACAATCCTTACATGCCACAATGTCTTTATTCCCACCATGTTCAAGACATCAATCAAGACCCCAATTACTTGTACAACCTTGGTTGGGGTTCTACTTCTTGTACCAATATCAGCATTCAAGAAAACCCACTAAAGAAAATCTTTCTGAAAATTATTGAGAGAAGTTCATACTATTAAAAGCAATCGATCAATAGATGGCACAAGGCTGGTAATATTCAATTCAATAAACACAACTGAGCTGAACCAAATACTTCTACATTCATCTTTCCGCTTTTGACATCCAGAATCCATGTCAAAGCAGGTAATTTCAGATGGCATTGCTACTCATCGAAGTTACGTATGTTCTGCTGAGCAACAGAGCTGAGGTGGAAAGAGCGAGTATCTAGTTCATAGTCATCTTTTTCCACCACAGTTCAGCAGCATTTCCCAATTTCAGAACATCAATAAGACAAAAGTATAGACATCTTACATGAAGTGATATATTTCTGAACACTGGGAAGGAAGTAAAAAGAATCATTACCAATACCCGGTATTGAAAATAAGAACATCATGAAATTTTAATTGATTTTACTGGTTTTAATGAGGCAAGGCACTTTCTTGGCTTTATTAGTGAATCATTGCAGTTGCTCATGCTTGAAATTGACAATGCTCTAGCATAAGAAATCAATCCAAACCTTCACTAACTAGATGTGGAATTGAGAACAATCTTTGGAAGTACAAAACTTGCCTCCCACCTTCCCCTTCCCCATGAAAAAGAAAAATAAAAATACTTGCATGCACTTGCAGTGAAAGAATAAACCAAGCATGAACTGCGCCATAATGCTCAAATGCAGCAATAGTCCTATGTAACTCTACTACTACAGAACTTACAGAGGAAATAGCATGCATTGTATATGTATAATAAATGGGCACAAGCACCCAGCACAGAGGTTGTTCCCAGAAAACAGCAGTTAAATAAGGAAATCCAAGAGAAATCATATGAGAAGCAAAAATCATATAAGAAATCATCTGAGGTCAATCTTTGACAGTCAAAAAGAGTGATCGTGCCCTGCGACGGACAGCCTGTCTGTCACTAAAATTTGCGATGGAGAGTCCGTCGCTAAAATTAGTGGCGGATAGCTGCCTTCGTCGTTAAAATTAGCAATGGACAGCAGTGTCCGTTACTGATTTTTGTGATGGACAGCACGATGGTCGCTAATTTTAGCGACAGGTAGAACTTTCGTTGCTAAAATTAGTGACAAAACCATTTCTTTGGTTTTGGCACTAAATAACAACGAAAGTTCCTTTTCGTCGCTAATTATCGACAAATTTTACGATGAAATTGATTTTTATCTGCTTCTTACAACGAATTAGGTGTTTGCGAAAAAATTAATAGGGAAAAAATTATTTTAAAAAATTTACAACAAAATTAGAGACGAAAAAATATTTATCGTGTGGTTCATTGATAAAAGGAACTTGATTTTCATATTTTCATATTTTCATATTTTCATAATGACTTGTCTTAAGATTATGATTGATAAAAGAACCGTAACTTTTCTAAAATTGTTCAATGTCTAATTTTCAAAAAATAAAATATATGCTTATATAAGTAAAATAGTAATATTTCGTTAGAGATTGATTAAATTATTTATTATAAAAAATGATTAATTGATGAGAATTATAAAATTTATTATATATTTTACCCAAATTCATTACTGAAAATGGGACAAAAAGTGAGACATGGTTGAAAATGTTTTATAAGGGAGTGTCAAAAGAATTTAGTCACGAAATTAATCATGAATTCTAATTCCGTCGCTAAATTCATGTTTTTTTGTTGTAGTGGTTCGACAATCCAACTAAATTTAGTTCACATATACGTAGGAATCAGTTTGTCCGCATTTTCTTTCTCTCATTTCATGCCCATCAGATTTTTAGAATTTTGCTATAGGAAGGACTTCACAGGGAGAGTGTCTATGTTATAGCTATTGGCAGAGGAAAGGAAGATCTAATTGGCCTCACAATGGAGCCCGTAAAGAAGAATCAAGTGTTTTCTCTCCGAAGATCGGATTTTACAAGGAAGACACAGCGTGGATGGACTCGGAGTTGGGGGACACCAAAAGGCACACAAGAGTTTCGATCACTGAGGGAGCATCTCTTCTATGTTCTCGAAATATCTGTGTGAAATTCATGACTTGGTTTGTAATATATACCATTTCGAGTTTCAAAAGTATTTAATAAATCAATCTTTATTTTTGATGCCAAGGGAGGGCAGAGGCATTTGATTTATCACAACCAATGCATCCTATGTTAATGTACGAGAGAATACTTTCATGTTTGTGTGCCGGACATGTGCGGGACAACCGAGTGCACCAACCTGAATTCAATTGCAAGTGTTTCTCATATTCTTACCTAAGTGCGCTCTTGTGTCTCGAATTTTTTAGTTCTTTAGCTTTAAATGCACTTGCAAGAGCAAAATTTAATCATCATTTGACTCACACTGTTCCCTGCGAGTTAAGATACGAGTTTTGAATAATCATTAAAAGACTCCACACCCGTCGATGCTCAAGAGACTTTTACTTTGTAAGGATATCTGAATAGTGAAAAAATTTTACTCATCGTTCATATACATAGATATCACAGTTGATTTATCGAGAAAAATAATAAATTCCTTAATTAAGATTTAGATTCGAATTTTAAAAATGAAAAGAGTTATGTTGGAAGTACTCTCCCCTTGAAAAGACTCCGATAACAATTCATATCGAATTAATTAAAATATAATTCTAGATATCGATTAATTCAAATAAAAAATACGCACGCCAGTGTAGATTATCTTCCCTTATTCAAGTTTTCCTTATTTATGTCATGTAACCTAAGGGTTCTCTTGAAAGTTTATAAAAGCCTGTGAAATCTCTAAGATCAATAAGAAAGAAGAAATTATCTTTATTCTTGTCGTTCAAAACTTTTATATTGTACCATACTGATTGTCTCATACTTATTTTTGTTTTTCACACTCTAAATTTGTCGATTACAGTTTGTCTCTCGCACTTTCTTATTGCCATTTTTTACTATTTTTACACTTAAAATCGTACGTTTAATCACTTAAGATCACTATGAAATACGAACGGTCAGTTAATTTAGTGAATTGTGATATTAGATTCTTTAATCAAATTTTGGGATTTGATTCATAATTTAGGTATAAAACAAACTATATTAGGAGGATAGCCTAATGGGTCACTACAAGTCCCTAACCGAATTAATCTGAACATGTCTCCAAATACCAATCGGTATAATATAAAAAAAAAAAAGGAAAAAGATCACTGTGAAATGAAAAGAACAATCGGTCACTCATATTACATACATGTATCTTTTTTGCTACTAATTTTAATTTTTATATATTATTTATTTTAATTTTGTAATCTCAATATCAGTATATTTTATTTATCCATTTATAATCTATTCTGTTTATCATGTCAACCCTTACCAAGCTCGACTTTACAACCCTAACAAAACGAACAATAATTACCCACCTTGGATTTTGGATATTGAAATCCATTTCGATCCGATGGGTTTTACCGCGTCCAATCCAAAATCAATGATTTTTCTTCGTCACCATCTCCGTACCTTATTATAAAAAGATCCAACAAATGTATAGAAAACTTTGAAAGACCATTCGACCACCGAAAAACAATAATTCTCTCAAAAGCTCGTTATAGCTGATGTATTTAAGACAGTAAAATTTTAAGACTATACGTAACTATAACTCAACCATGTTTAAAATCACTTCTCAATTAAAATTGGATGGAGGAAATGTTATTCATAAAGATATGTAAAAAAGGTCCCAAGAGAATAGTTTAATAATACAAATCTCACTCATCCAATATGGTAATTTCAGATTCAAATCCTTATATAAAAAAAAAGATATGTAAAAAAGAAAAAGAAAAAGAAATCTCCATTTTTTATGTCTCGAATGTGCCCTACGGTGAAAAAGGCTTTAAGAAATATTTTGGGCTAATTTCATGTGTTGTTGTGACTGAGTTAAACAATAGACCTTAAAATATAGAGCTCAACCCACTATATTTACTCCATTCCTTGAACTGAATGCAGGTATACATAACAATTATGTGAATAGACAAAATCATAACAGTGGCCGTGGGTGTGGCTGCGGACATAATCGTGGTCGTGGTCGTGGGCGAAGACGAGGACAAGGATATACTAATTATCTTTACCACCAAAAGTGGGTTAATAATAGAAACAGCGGGTAAGGTGGGTAATCAAAGGAGAGAAAATGAAACATATTTCATCAAAATTCATCTTCACACATGATTTTCAGACAAATGGTGACGTTGATGTTCAATAGTGATAATCTAGTAAAAGAAGATGGAAGTCCCGAAGACGAATAGAGAATATTCGCAATTAATAGCCATTTATGAGAATTATTATAAGCAGTGACGCTCATTTCCAAGAGATGTGCCAACTTTACATTTGAAATAAGAAATAATCTTAAAAATCCATGTACTTAAGAAATAAGCATAGATTACTGACATTCTTACGCTGAACCCGGGACAAGGACACATCACTGGAACTTGCACAATCATGTTCTGGGTTAGTTCATTTCGGACTTGTTCCTAGTGCCATTACCATTCTTTTTTTTTTTTTTTTTGGTATATACAGAGACTCGAGCATATTACATGAGGAGGGGGAAGGTGTCATTTGGGCCATTTGGGCTGAAACTCATTGGCGCCATTACCATTCTTACTAGAGAGCCAAATTCTTTCTCAACCATAAATGACTCAAATCCTCCACCAGACGGTGCTAAATGGTTCGGGAAAAAAGGAACCGGCAGATGCAGCTATACATTCAGCATCAGAATTTGTTTCAAGGATAAAATTATTTATCTTAAAAGGTATATTATATCTTTTCAATGCCTAATCTCAACAACTAATCTCAACTCAGTGTGCAGGTTTACCTGCTCTTTCTATTCTGCAATATAATTTTTAAGAAGAAAGGTCATGAGAAAGATGTGAGACCTAGATTGAATTCAATGTCATGTTGTCAAGGTTCAAGGTTAATATACCCGACAAATCACCCATGAAATCTGTCAATCCTCCTGCGACGCAATTCTTCCAAAGAAAGGTCAGGAGACCGATCTGAGCCCCAAGATTGCAATCCATTGTCATTCCGAGCAGAGCCACACATCTCACATCTACTTTGTGAACCAGAATTTTCAAATGTACATGTACGGCAACGCCAAGGTTGCAATCCACTGTCATTCCGAGTAAAGCCACACATCTCACATCTACTTAGCCAACCTGAATTTTCAAATGTACATGTGCGGCAACTCCAGCGTCCAGTTGCACTCCTCCGTGGCTGTGCCCTACCAGTGGTTCCTCTGCCAAAAATTCGGCGCTGTCTGAATGGGATCAAGTTTTGCATGTAACTCAAAGGCCGGCTCAACCAACCAGCTACAGATTGGAATATTACCGTCAGTGGATCAGATCCTGAAAATGTCCGCCTTAACCAGAGATAGGAAATTCCAGCAAGTATTCCACCAAGATGGCCTAGGAATGAGACACCAGGCACAAACATTTGGATTAAAACCAGTTCAATCCATGCAGCATGACGTGCTGGAACAATGATTCCATGAACATATGCGCTGCTGTTCTCTGACTGCGAGTTGAGGATAACTTTCATTGCAAACAGGATACCAGAAAATCCAGCAGAATACTCAGAATAGTAAGCCCTCTTATAGTCAATGAACAAAAGAGATTTGGCCAGTAGCAAGGTGATACCCTGTGACATTACTAGGACTGCGAATACCATAGATGCAAATTCAACCCTCCCCATTGAACTTTCTAATTGGATTCCTTTCCAAAGGAGTGACATCATGTTGTAGAACAGGTGAGATTCACCCATATGGTAAAATGGAGACAGGAAGAAGCGCTTCAGATCCCTGTACTGCTCAAACAAAAGTATTACAAAGAAAATAAAAATATGTGAGCTTAAAAACTTGCAAACTCTGTATCATGAGAAGAAGTTTAGTTTTTATGACCTCTCCATATATGGACACAATTGGTTAATTGGGAACTTGGGAATTTCAAGGAGTGAGAATTTCTCTGGACAGCAAGGAAAGAAATAAGGTACTTTCTTGCAATGCACAGTGTTTTCCTTCATTCAATAACTGTAGGAATCAGCCAAATACTACAAACTTACAACGTGCAGTTATCCCCAGATAATTCATCGGAGTTGTGATAACATACAATTTGCAGATTAAAAAAGCGCGTACGCCCCTAAAACTTTACCACATTGGCACACATTGGTGTACATGTTACCTAGTAGTTAAAACGAAGCCCAAAACAGGTGCAAGGCTTAAGAAAGTAGCTGCTGTAATAATAAAAAGGAAAAACTTTTAACGTTTCCTAAATGTTTAAAATAACAAAAAAGAATTCCACAGACCACAGTTGTATTTCATGCCTCAGTCATGATATACTTCTTGTCAAGAAGTTTACTACATAAAACTCCAAAAATATCTTACATACAGTGTAGCAAATGAAACCAAAGTCTGGGAACTTAATTAGTGGCAGGCATATAAAAAAACACCATATTTTGTTAACTAAGCTTTTCTCATATCTAGCTAAACAAGACCTCTGTTGCCCCAGCCTTAGTTTTGCCATCTACAATCTTAGCACTATTGAATTTGGCTTCACCAACAAAAACATATAGAAAAATGAGAGGATAACCATTTCCATGGTCACCTCCCTCAACCTTGAGGCAAGACAAGTTCCATCCAAACCTCTCATAAACTAGTCATATTAGAGATCATAAGGTCCTTGATCAAACACCACCCAACACTCTTGAAGAAAGTCTGAAGATGGATGGTAGCAATGTAGAGTAGCATAGGTGCCATGAACATATCCCAATAAATCATAGACAAAAAAGAGGAACAAATTGTGCTCTCCAAAGCATGAGAGTTGAGTTTAAAGGCAGCAATGGCACTATATTAACATTAACAAGTGATGGAAGGAATGAACTGACATTGAATTGGGTCAAAGTAAGAGAAGATGTGGTCATCGAAGAGGATCATAAACTTTTTTACACTCGTAAGAGCTTAGTAGCACTCTGCTACCACAAATGCAAAGAACAATGGTTGAGGAAACAACATTCATACCTTTCATTACATGGAGGTTTATAAATGTACAGAGAAAACTTCAAAAAATTACATCATTGACTGTAAGGAAACAATTTAAAAGATAAAATAAATAGAAAATAATGTGAGTGTTGTACAATTATTGTGATCTCTACAAAGCATGTGAAAACCTGTTAATTAAGGGCAGGGAGAGATTTTTCTTAATAGTGATCATCCTCCCTCAAAAGTGCTTTCTTTAATGCTTCAAAAACAAGACCCATATAGGGTGGTAAAACCAATTTCACTCTTTATTAGTTTCTCCTGTAATCCGAAATGATCACAAGAGTAGAATTTGAAAAACTTGTTGAATTTGTAAGAGTTGACATAACTAGGAAGACTTAGAATCAACAATCAGAAAAACTCCAAAATTGGAAAGCACCTGTACCAAAAATCAATATTTTTATTAGTACATATGGAGATAACATCATGAGCTGATTACATCCAACATCAACCATTTTGGTAAATTTTCAAGACAAGAAAAAGGTTAATAAATATGTCCCATCATCTTCGATGTCAATCAATCAATCAAACACTGGTTGGATGTTAAAAGTTAATCATTTCAGAGAAGGGTTTTTGAGTTTCATTCCAAACAACAAATGAAGGGGGAAAATCAGGATCAATGACTTGGATTTAGAATGCTGTTTTTATGATAGTATCCCGGATCTATATTAGGACCTAGACCTTAATCACAAATAACTCAGAAAACACAATGTAGGTCCATTGAGAAACCAATAATAATTAACTAACTAATTAAGGTTTTAAGCAAGAATGCAAATATACGAATTCACAATGTAGGAAACAGAAAAGTAGCATAAATTCCTTGAACATGCAATAAAAATAGAGAATCACCTTGAGAATGATATGGGGATTGAACCAGACTTCCTCAATGGAAGGAAGGACGGCATCAAGCAAACCAGGCCTCAAGTAAACAAGTGTGTTAGCAGCAAGAAGGCCGGCAGTGACCAAGGGTTTTCGGTGGAGTCGGTTAAACTCACTTGCTGCATGGAGTGCCAATATTGGTATAGCAACCCCTGAAATTCTGCCTCCTCTTCCTCCTCTTTCCATCTTGATCGCTATGACACCAACCTTAGGGTTTGTGATATGAGTGTAGAAGGTGTTTTGCAATCTTAGTTCCCAAATTTGTGAAAAATAGGGTTTCAATGGCGCAATTGAATTGGTTAATCAAGAACGAGAGGGGCAACCAAGAGAGAGAGAGAGAGAGAGAGAGAATAAGAAGGAGAGAGAGAGAAATAAAGGGCAACAGAGAGGAAGAGTGAGACAGAGAGGAAGAATCGGGAGAGCTCTAGTAGACTCTTCAGAGTCGAGATGGAACAAACCTGTCCATTATCGTAGTCAGCAAGTTATTAAACCCGAACCCAGATAAAGGACCGGATCACCGGTTCAACCGTTGAGGCCCGACAGTCAAACTGCCTTGACTTTTTGTAGACCTGGCCCGATAGTAAACCGCGTAGATCATCTGTGGTAAAAAACAATAAAAGCATTAATAGTATAATATTAAGGGAATTAATATTTTTGAAAAAATATTAATTCTTTTAATTAAGTTTTTTATTCAAAATTTAAGAATAAAAAAAATTATATTAAAAAAACTCTTCTAAATTGGATCCGACAATATTTAAATTGAATTAGTCAAAATATAATTTTGAATACCGGTTGATTATATTAAAAAATGAATTGATATTCTTTGGCACGATAAGATAAATGTAACCTTATTAGCTTTTGAAAAATTCGGATAGTTGTAGACCTAGCCATTACCCGATCAAACATTATGACTCGGTGAGTTGAACTTAAATGAATCGACTCTATATTTATATTTAACATTAAACTTAAATCTCAAGAAGTGGAGTGAGATATATTTATATTTAGATTTAACGTTGTTTTGAGTTTTGAGGTTTAGAGAAAAATAATATTTGTTGGGTTTTTATCGACTCGTGATTTTGAGTGTGTCTGGTTAATTAAAATGAGGTGCCTGTGGGATCCTACCAAATCCTTATGTTTAATGAAAATGGAGGATGGAAAAGAATGGAGAATGCTTGATTAGCTGTTCTAGGTAATTAAACAAGGCTTAATCTGGCCTTCCAACAAACAATATAGAAGCTACATGGAAGCCCTACATTCTCATATTATTTCCGGAGTATTTTTAAGTTCAGACAGAATCGTCTGTATTTATTTATAGAAAAACTTTTAATACTTTTATAAAAGAAATTGTATTTCTTCGATTTGAGAATTAAAACAAAAATCATCGTATTTTCATTGAATATAAGAGGAAAAAAAAAAAAAAAACCTCCAAAAGGGTGTTTAAAGCTAGCTAGCTAAAGTGTGTTTATCGTTCCATATGAAATTTAGTCCAGGACACAAGAATTCAATTTCTCATCCTCCCACAAATGGTGGGTTCCTTTGGCCTCTCCCATTTTGCCTGTTTACTCCACATTTAAAATCATTAAAGCATATGGTGTAATCCTAATTAAATGATATTGGTGAAATTAAAATTTTACTTTAAAAAATATAAAATATAAGGGTATAAACAACACGGGCAAATGTTGTAATTCTTAAAAATTTTTAAAACTTTTATCGATATTTTTGTGACTTTTAATAGTATTTTTATTTTTATTTTTTTAGAATTCACTAAAAATATACATATTTAAATCCCGATCTAAATAACCCTCGAGATGAACCGTTGCCCAGGAGCTCCAGCTCTAGTAGCATACGATCTGTTGGATACAAAGCCCTTTTTACAAAGTCACAACCCAAGAAGATGAATAGTTTAATTAGTTGCAAAATTTTAACATAGTGTTTAGAAAGGGGGGAAGTGAAGGGAATGGAGGGTAAAGTACACAACCCTTTATTTGTGTTTAGGAATTAAAAAAAAAAAAAAAGTTATGAGAAAGGGAAGAGAATTAGAGAATTTTAGATAATCTCCTCGAATAAGTAAGATTAAACGTGCATAACAGATAATTTTTTAAAATATTTATTTAATTAAGTTATATGAATTCAAATTCGAGTATTTTATAAAAACTATCGACTTTCAATTTATATCAAATTACTCATTATATTGTGTCAAATTCATAATAAATGCTGCATTAGGGTTACTTGAGTAAGATATGAAATAATATAATACATAATTAAGAAATAGTACTATAGTAATTATCTTATATATTGTTAAAAAATAAATATATAAAAAAATAAATACATATGTATTATATTTAGCTTAAATATGCATTACTTGTTCTAACATAATTAAAGAGAATTATATTTTAATTGTGTAATTTAATTATTTTAAACATATAAATAAATAAATAAATCAAATCCCGCAATCTAATTGTAGAACTTTGGGTAAGGACGCCTAGCTTCTTTTTTCTAAACAACTCAGTGTTTGTCGATTAAAATTAAAACGATAAGGTTATATAAGAATTTGGATCTTAATCTAGACCAGACGATGGTTTTGGAACGTGGAAACTTAAAATTTAAAATGAAATACATAGGTTTTCCTATAGAATGTCTGTCAACCTTGGAATAAAACATACAAGAAAGGATATGCAAATATTAGGAGGCAAAATATATAAATCCAGCCCTAGTTAAGCTTATTTTCAAATTTGACAAATATAGATATTACTATAGAAATAACTCCCCAAACTCTTCAACAATCTTGATGGGTTCCTTGCACTGTCACCCTCCCATTCAGCCCATTCACTCTGCATTACAAATCATTAGCAAAAGAGCAGTAAGCCCTTTGATGTGCTCATGCAAACAATGTAAAATGAAGTTATGATTGATTACCATAGTTTGTGCGGAGCTGGAGATTGGAGTCTTGTAGGTTAGGCTGACTGGGCTGGAGGCGGTATGGGTGGAACTGAGGAGGAATGGCGGTGGCAAGCTGAAGCACACTGCCCGGATGTTCATCACCGAAGAACGGGAATTGGTCGAGCATTTGCTGGGCTTCCACTGGTTTTGCTTCCAGCGCCACGGCTGCGTGCTGCTGCTCCATTGCCTGCTGCATCATCGCCGTCTGTCTCTCGTGCATCTGCATTTAAATCCAACCAAAAAATTAAAATAAAATATTTTTTTTTTTAATGATCAATATGGCAGAATACACACCCAGTGGTACATTTGGTTGTTTTCCTCATCCAGTATGTGCACCTGAAAATGAAAATATTTTAACCTTTTCATGTGAGCAATTTCATTAATCTGCGGTAGACAAGGAATATATTTTACTGATATAAGAGGACTTCAGGTTTCACTATGTGATTGAGGTGAAAGAAGGAGAAAATTTTACCGTCCTACGAACATTATCTTGTTGCTGTTGCAGAAGCTGATACTGTATTCATCATTCAAAAGATTAATTAGAATAAGTACATCAACATTAAAATTGCATAACAGAAATATATATTTTTCGATTTATTCTGTTCTTTGTTTAAATGACATGAGAACAATAGTTGGTCTTAAGAAATAGTAATTTCCAACGATCTATAAGGAGGGAGAGAGAGAGAGAGAGAGAGAGAGAGGGGATGTTGAATAAAACAATATTAAAACCTTAAAAAAACACATAACATAGACCATATCTTGTCGAACCTGCATTTGAGATTAAAATTTTTACCTTGCGATTTCGGACCTTGTCCACGGCAATCTCAAGCTGTTGTTCCATTTTATCCAATTCCTCATAATGTATGGAACTCATGTCCTCGCACATGTAACGTTTCAGACTCAGTTGAAGATTATGAGTTTCCTTCCTCATTTTAGCCACCTCAGTCTGCAACTCTAGCTGCAGGAAATATTCAACACAGAATTAAAAATGAAAATATGAAAAAGGAGAAATATTGGTTTTGAATTATGGTCCAACTGGAATTTGATCTTACCCGATTATCCTGCTCCGGAATTTGAACACCTGTAACCTTGATATACCTCTCTATGATTTGCTCCATACTGTATCCAGAGAAAGATCAAGATTTTCACTAATTTTACACTAATTATCCATGAACAAAGTCATCCAAAGGCTAATAAATCAACCAAAAGATCTGAAA
Source organism: Dillenia suffruticosa (assembly GCA_033439265.1). Classification (NCBI taxonomy): domain Eukaryota; kingdom Viridiplantae; phylum Streptophyta; class Magnoliopsida; order Dilleniales; family Dilleniaceae; genus Dillenia; species Dillenia suffruticosa. The sequence continues at coordinate 1,235,720 of JAVTVX010000031.1, forward strand.
TATACTTCATTTTATAAGATTTAGTCTGAATGTCACTAATTTAGGTGTAGCCAGAAAACAAGATCTGAAAATAATAATAATAAATTAAATTAATAAAAAGGGCAGCATCAGGCATCAAATCTAATTATTTTTTATTTAAATTTAATTATTTTTCAAAAAAAAATTGGTGAATTTATGTATTTGGTTAAACTGAGGAAACCCCAATTAATACATGAACAAATTTATACCATGCTCAAGAGAACAGAAGAGTTGTGAACAGAAATCACATGAGGAAGTATGCAGAAGTGGGACCACTGTGAACCATCATGATTACAAGGAAAGAAAAACCCTAGTTTTGAGAGTTCTCGGATGGTTCTTGAGAGAGAGAGAGAGAGAGTGAGAGAGAGAGATTTGCTCCGGTATCATGAATGCAACAAAAACCCACATACTAAAAATCAGATCTGTATTAGATCAAAATCATAGAAAGAAAACACTTCATAGATGCAAAAATTTTACTCTTTGTTCCTCCAATCCAACATATCTCAAAATAAGGGTCAAAAGCAAAATAAAAAGATAATTAAAAAAAAAAAAGTTCGTAGTAGGATCTGAACCTTGGAGGCTGACTGCAATACTCAAACAATTTTCCAGTGCTTGAAAAGATGATGAGGCCAATCTGTGCATCGCAAAGAACTGAGAGTTCACGAGCTTTCTTCAACAAGCCTGCACGGCGCTTGGAGAAGGTGACTTGCCTGCTTGTTTGGTTTTCAATCCTTTTGATCTCAATTTTTCCTCTACCCATATTTATCTGAAATGCAAGTAGTGCACTTCTGCAATTCCTCTTCTAAAGGAAACACACCACAAAAAGAAAAATTATACTCTTTTGGATTGCTCAAGTGCCTCAGTTTATGCAAAAGAAAATGAAACCTACGGCTGTTTTTAAGAAAACATACCAAAAAATGTGTTGGATGGCACAATAAAATATGTTTGATTTTTCTAGTTGAGTTAAAGGGGGATTCATAAATAGGATGGATTTAAATAAGAGACTACTCAACCTGTCATTTGAAGTGGAAACCATGCATTTTTGAAAGACTAAAATGATTACTTGCAGGAAATACAATTAAACATCTATAGAATGAAGACTGGTAGAGAGAGAGAGAGAGAGAGAGATACTTGGTTTGGAATAAGTTGCTTCCCTTTCTTTAGGTTGGAGAGGTTGGAGAATAGAATGAAATGAGCTGAGGTGAGACGCTTCATATAGAAGAAAATATTTTTTTCCCCTAAAATGCCCTTGTTCTCAAATACCCATGAACAAAAAGGGTCGTCTTCACTGTTAACCATCTCTGCAAGCCATACAAGGCCTAATGAAAGTTTTCCAAATAAGCTCTCTTTGACACAATTCGCAGAAACAAAAAGATTTCCACAAAAAGAAAAGGAGAAGGGGACCAAAGGAGGGGTTGGCCGAAACCCTAACCACATTGGAAAGGGTGAAAAAAACAATGAAGTGATTTTCAAGAGTTTCACATGTTGGTTTCAATATGGCTTAATTAGTAATTAAGCATTTTGGAAAATTAAAATTATGTGCAAGCTACAATTCAACCGAACACTCGCGGATTATTTTAATTTTGCTTTGTCGGATTGCTATCCAATGGCCATTATTTTAATTTTCTAACACGCAACAAATAATATCCGTTAAATATCATTTAACGGCCATACAAATTTCATAAATATGAATACCCATAAATATAAATACCCATGTTATAAACGTAGAAAAGTCCAACACTCAACATACTTCATCTTTTTCTCCATTATTAATTTCAAAGTTGCTTTTGCTTTTATGCCTAGAGGGATCATGGAAAATTCCTACCAAGTCACATAATTCAACTTGCCTCTATTGGTAATAACACTAGGGTGGGTGTTGTAACAATTGTTTCTCGGAAAAAGAAATATGGGAATCATATACTAAGCAATGCATAAGAATTCACATTTTTACCTATGGTTTTCTAATCCCAAAAAAGGATAAAGATATTAGAACCAGAAAGAACTAAGGTCTTGAAATTTTTAGTCCCTATGGATATTTTCGGCTAACATATAGTGTTTGGGCTATTATAGTAGGATCCAATGTTGCTATGTAGCAATGGGAACTTGAGAAAAAAAATGAGGAAAAAAAAAAGAAAGTTATTTCCATTAAATTGAGGTAACTTTGGGAACTTGTATGAGTCCTTATAACCCTAAGCTTGAAAAGAGTGTGCACCAAATCATGAATATTCCAGAAATTATCTTTTTAGAGTAGCTTATATTCTGGCACAGCTGCTTTGTTGGGTAAATTCCTTTTCTATCTTAAGGGTGCATTGCACCATCCCTTAGACTTTAGGGCATTGGTACCATTTCCTGAGTCTTAGTTTTTGGACTTCATTCTTGGATGAAAAGCTACACTATTTTTGTGGTAAATATAAGCACTCCCCATTGGTTAAAGCTTTACCCATAACAAATAATAAAAAGTTGAGTATTATGAAATAAATAACAGTGCATCACGTTCATGACAATAGTGGCTATTTTGGCACAAAAAGAAATATAACATTCTTCTTCTCTACCAAAATAGAGTTATATTATTTCAATGGAGTAACATAGTTTAAGTGCTCTATACCCAATTTTACAAGTTGTACTTGCCCAGTTCAAGTGGATTATTAATAAATCTGTTAGTTCAGAGAGTTTCAGTATTCAAATTTGATCTATCCCTCTCTCTCTCTCTCTCTCTCTCTCTGGGGTGGAGGGTTTTTGGGTGGGGATGGGGATGGTGGACTGAACAAAGGGTAATCCATATTAAGAGGACGCAGGCACTAAAAGTCTCAACTAGGTTTTTGGTTATGGTAAACGGTCAAAAGAAAGAATATTTCCTTTAATTTTCTGGAGTTTGATTTTTCCTTTTCCTATCTAGATATTCCTATTAGTATAATTTCCAAACCCTAGTGTATAACCTACAGCAAATGGAAAGCAATGCATTAAATTCAATTAAAACGTTTAAATATTAGTTTAATCTCATTTTACTTAAAATTAAGTTATGTGATCCATTAAAATGAGCAATGTATATAATGAATATAATGAAATGTTCAAGAACAATTCTTTTTTTTTTTTCTTTTTTTTTCTTTTTTGAGACTAGCTAGGGCAGGAATTAAATAAGCATGTGGAAGCAGTAGAAAGATGACACTATCTATAGTCATAATTGCAGAAACGAAACCCACTGTAGGAAAGAATAATAAGAACATGGGAGATTTGCTCAATTTGGATATTGTCTCAGAGGTGGCATATAATCAGTTTTATGTCCATTTCAACCATTATATTGAGAGAGAGAGAGAGAGAGAGAGAGAGAGAGAGAGATTGATTTGGGATTGTGAAATATGTTGGGGTGGAACAGTAGGAAGGTAAAATAACAATGGTGAAGATGATGAAGAACAACATTATAAATGGGAGAGTTACTTGCATTGAATTGATGTGGACATGCACTTTAAGTCTTCGTAGCTACTTAATCATGACGATTTGGTTTGCTACTACATCTGCTCAGACCATGAGGTCAAGCTCAGATGAAGTCACATGCAAATAAATGACCATTTTGAGTTACTATTTTGTACAATATTTTTGGTTCTTTTGGTGGTTAATTCATCTGTCTCTACCATTTCTCACAATTCATGTTTACCCATTTCTCATTTTTGGATCCTTTTTAGATTGGTGAATTTTGGTAAATAAGATATAGTGTTTAATTTCTCTGTGTGATGTTCATGTCCGCAAAGTACTTACTTTTTTATCGACATTCTATGAGTTTAATAATAAAACATTAAATTTCTTAATCAAAATTTTAAATTCAAATCTTATAAATGGAAGAGTAGATCCCTAAATTGGGCCGCATAACTATTTGAATCAGATTAATTAAATTTTTGAATACACGTCAGTCAAGAAAAAAAACTAGTTTTTTTGACTTCATCTTTTGAGAAAACATATTATTCTTTAAAATTGAATTGTTAAAGGATATTGTGATCGATAAAAATATTTTTTGGTCAAAAAACCCTAAATCTCATCTTTTCTTGACTCTTTTTTTATTCCTGCAAATCATTTTCTTAGTTTTAAGCTATTTTGGAGGTTAACTTCCCTAATTGAGTCTAAATTAATGAAAGAAATACAAACCTACACAACGAGAATTCATAATTTTCTAAAACTTTTTAATGTGTTTTTACATATAATCGTACAACATGGTACAAATTCGAAATGTTGATAAATTAAACTTTTTCAGTATATACGAGAGGGAATCAAAATTCTTTTTGGTTTATATTAGTCATTAAGAAATAGAGGACTAGCCAACAGAATTGGGATATTGAAATTTCCCTTATAATTATGCAGGAACATATACATAAACACATACGTATTCATATAATATAGACTTAAAAAGGCCAATCACTCTATACACATTCTTGGAAAAATACCAATAATCCCTTCCCTACCCGTATCTCCGGGTTCAACAACCTCTATTTTTTATTTTTCTTTGTTGTTGATTGGTTGAAATCAACTAATGTTGACCACCAAAAAAAAGAAAGAATTATTTACAAAAATATTCAGGAAAAAAAAAAGAAAAATGATTGTTGTTCTTAAAAAAGAAGAAGAAGAAGAAGAAGAAGAAGAAGAAGAAGAAGAAGAAGAAGAAGAAGAAGAAGAAGAAGAAGAAGAAGAAGAAGAAGAAGAAGATAAAATTTGTAAATTAGCATGACAATTAATTGTGGAGCAAATGCTTATTAATTATCATTTCTTTTTTCTAAAAACAAAATTAGAATTATTTTCTTCTTCCTTGGTTCTGGAGGTCTCTCTCTCTGTTCCTAATTTCTTTCTTTTTAAAAGATTGATGGAGTAACAAAGCAAATAGATCCAAAGGTTGGCAAATTTTAGCACTTTCTTACTTTTGTTTGAAACGCTAATGTCTTGTAGATTTAGTTATATAACACTACATATTTTTAATCAAAATCTTAATCTTGAATTTGAATTTTAAGAATAGAAAAATAAATATTAAGAAAATTTGCCTCTAAATTGAGTTTCAAATCCATTGAAACTCAATTAATCAGGTTTTCGGATATCGGTGATAAAGAAAAAAAAATATCTGAAACCAAGTTAAGTTGGGGGAAAAGGGTATCAAAATTGGGGCCCAATTGAGGTTGAGGGTCAAAAGCAAATCAGATTTCACATTGTATTTATCACAATTATTTTTTCCATGAGCTCTATTTTTCATGATTAACTTTTTTTTGGCTAATTAAACAAATAAATGAGATTTTTAGCTTATTTTTGGCTATTTTTCCTATCTAAAAGCACTAGTTTTTAGAATTTTATACGTAACTACAGTGTCTTTCTTAGAAAGAGAAAAGATTTATCCTTATTCTTCTATAGGAAAGAGAATGGGGGAGGACCCAAATTGGAACCTCAATCACAAACAGAACTAGGGAGGAGAGTCATCTAAGATTAAAGACCCTCCCCTCATCATGTATAGAAGCAGTCCCTATGGAAACAGTTTAATGGTACAAACCCCCCTCTTCAAATTTGATGATATCAAATTCAAATCGTTATACAAAAAAAAATCATATATAGAAATAGCTAAAGATGTATCTCTTATTAATTCATGTTCTAATGACATGAGAGAGAGAGAGAGAGAGAGAGAGAGAGAGAGAGAGAGAGAGAGAGAGAGAGAGAGAGAGAGATTGACTATTTTTCATTTAAAAAAAAAAACATTTTATGGCTGCATTATGGAGATGCATGCCATGAATTTTTGAATCCCCAATGTTTTTATATAGTTAAAAATCATTGGAAGTCACGAATATTAGAAAACATGGTAAGGTAAAAGGATTAATGATGGTCAAGAGTCATGAGTTCTGCATGTTCTGTAACTTCATCATATGGTGGCAGAAACCCTAGAAAGGGGTCTTTTGTGCAATGTGCTTGGCATTATTCTTTCCGAAAATTTCCACTAAAAGAAAAGGACTAAAGAAAGGTTGTCCAAAAGCCCTAACCATGTATGGGAAATCACGTGTTGCCGATTACGCGGAAATAAAGTTACTCTCTAGGATGGCCACTAGGGAGCAACCCTCTCTCTCTCACTCTCTCTCACATAAATGGAGCTTAGATGGTAGAAGTAGACTTTAAGATCTTCAAACTCACAAATCTCAATTATTCTAAACTTGTAACTTCTTTTATGAAAGCTGGATGCGGTTAGTGTTTAAGTTAGGTTCTTTTAAACCCTAGATTCAATCCGTTTAAAACCTTTTGTTTTCGAACCAAAACCAGACTCAAGAAAACTCGAAAAATAGAGCTTGAGATCGGCCCGAAAAATTAAAAAGGCCTTGGACCTGTTTTGTGTCAGGCTTGAGTTTGAATAATAATTTTATTTTTCATATTTTTAACTCATTTTATAGTATAATAAATACAAAATAAAAATTCTTTAACCATTCAAAATAAAACACAAACCAAATAGCACCATACTAAATTAAAGATTATACATTATTATGAAAATTAACAATAATAATATCATGAAAAATTAAAAAATTACATCAAGAATAATACATTAAACCCATCAAAGTCACCATCAAGATCACAATATTTTAAAAACACAAAAAATAAATCTGTTTTTAAACGAGCTGAACCTATAATGGGCCTGAGCTCGACCCGACCCTAAAATGGTATGAGCTTTGCTCTTCAAAATGGGCCAAGTTTGAGCCACCCGACCTAATTGTTAGTCCTAGATGTTCTACTCAAATCTTTATTATTATTATTATTATTATTATTATTATTATTAGTTGCTACCTGCTATAATGTTATATTTATAATATTATGGTAAGTATAAAGGTTAATTGAAACCCTTAAATTGTTTTTTGTAAGTTGAGTATTATCAAATACGGTTCCCTCTTTTTCTTTCTTGGACTTGGTCCATATTTCCCATTCCATTAACATCTGGGGTCCCTGGTAAATGTTCCCAAGGTCTTTGCAAATTTTGGGTCACACCATTTCTATTCAAAAAAGTTTATTTTGGAGAGAACTTCAAATATAATATCTTAAATGGTATTTATTTTATAAATATATGTTATGTAAGTTTCACAAATTTTATTTGGTTTAAAAAAAAGGCATACGAACCAAATGGATTTTGCACATAAAGAAGAAAGACTCTAAAGGCTTACCAAAATGAATACTAGGTTAGGAAAATCAAGAGATTGGAAGAGTGACAAAGATCTAGAGGAAATGGAGAGAGTTGATGGAGAGAAAGAGCTCAAGGAGAGACAATTGAGAGAGAAAGAGAAAGACAAATGGATTTTACCGACACTTGTTGGCGTAGGTGGGATGGACACTTTTGTCTCTTAATCAAGTCGGGAGTTTGACTCCTTTTGGACACCGAAAAAACAATATTGGGAGATCCGTCTCCAAAATGGGCCATGTAACGGTCAATCCAAATTAGTCGGGATAAAATTTTGGATATTGAGTGGTGGCCAAGTCAAGGTACCAAAAAATAAAAATAGAGATATGCTAGGGAAAACTTTAGTTTAGGGTTAAATTTTGGATATTATCAAAGTGCCCCACATTGGATGTGTTGCATAATTATTCAAAATATAAGGTAGACTCAAGAAAACTTAGTGGACTTTAAGTCCTCAAAGCAAGCTCAGGGGATTTCAAACTTTAGAAAAAAAACCTCCAAAACAAGTCGCACACAACCCCTAATTTTTATCTTCGTCCCACAACCCGAAAGACATCACAGTATAGAAATCTCAAGATGTTATAACATCCGACCAAAAAATTTCACTTACAAATATTTAGTGTTCTCGTGAAACCACTATATATAAAATATGATTTACTAACAAACAAAAAGTTGGTTGTTAAAACACAAATATACTAATGGATTTTAACTTTCATTAACTATTAAAAAATATCATATATTTTGAAAATATTTAAAAAAATATTACATATCAAAATTAAATCAATTATTGATTTGATTTTTAAAATATGTGACTTTATTTATTTCTATATTTGTAATATTTATTTTTTTATATCTATAGCAATGAATTTTTTAATATAAACTTAACAAATTGTAATATTTCATACAAATAATAGATCATTAGAGTTTAATATTCTTATATTACTTCCTAATATTTTTAATATGGTATCTAAAGTCCCTTTGCACAAGGGTTATCAATGCGTCTGCACGCGCATCCAGAAGACCCATGATCCACTTTGAAAAATGCTGCTCTTCAATATAGGTTAGAGTCAGAACTCAAGACTACCACTTACGCGCCTACACATGCATTTAGAAGATCTATATTCCATTCTAGAAAAATCTACTTTTTAATATGGTTATAGTTAAAGTTCAAAGCAATCACTCATACACTGATACGCACCTCTAAAAAACCCCTAATCTGTTCCCAAAAAATTAGCTTTTCATTATGGATTATAGTCAGAGTTCAAGACAATCACTCATGTACCCGCACACGCCTCCAGAAAATCCCTAGTATGTTTTGGAAAAGGCTATTCTTTGGGTTTGCAAAAACACATTTTCAACTACGTCAGCATACACCTACCATCTTTTGAAATTCAAATGATTTTCATTCTACTGTATTGAATTTGAGAGAAATATTAGAAAATATCATATATTTTGAAAATATTTTGAAAATATTATATTTTAAAATCAAATCAATTATTGATTTGATTTTGAAAATATTTGATTTTTTTATTTTCATATTTGCAATATTTATTTTTATATTTCTAATCATGAGATTTCTATATAAATCCAATTTATTGTAATATCTTTTTAGAAACAATAGATCATTAAGGTCCATATTCATTATATTGCTTCCTATATTTAATACATATATTCACTAACATCTATCAAGAATTATTAATAAAAATATCAAATTTTACTAATGATCATATTAAACCATTAGGATAGGGATATGTTATTTTAGTAACTTAGATCACTCCATTAGGATAGAAGGGTTGTAAACGAAGTTTTATTGAAATTCCATTGATAGATGTATTGCAAAAAGGCAGGCCACTTCTAGAAATGGAATATCAAAAACAAAAAGACCTTGTCCAATATTAAGATTGAATTTTTAAATTTAGGGTTTTCTTTTATAACTCAGCATTTTTAAGGTTTCGGATTTGTTTGCTTAATACATAAAACTTTTGGGACTTTACAAAAAAAAATGAAGGAATTGATGGAGTGTTGAAAGAAGGAAAATTGGAATGAGATTGGTACAAAAGTTCATAAAATTAATTTGATAAATAATCTAATAGTCTCAATCAGTATTAGTATTCAAGTTATTCATTTAGAACTTAAAGTAATTACTTTTTTATCATTTTAACAATTAAATGCTTTTCTCGTGTTCCATGGCCTAACGAGATAGAAAAATAAAAGAAATTATGGTGATATCACAAGTCTTTGTAGTGCCTAACAGATTGCAAAACTCACACTTCTCCTTTTTGACAAAGAGATTTTCTCTAAATCTTTGTAGTGCCTTTCTCAAGTGAATCAAGTGGTTTTCCAAAGTTTTACTGTATACCACAATATCTAGATAAACTATCACAAAATGATCCTGGTAGTCATGAAACACATCTATCAACAAGTTGCAAAATGTGGTCACATATATTGTTTTAGACTTATCAACCTCCATAATCCTTACTTGCCAATATATGAATCTCAAGTCAAGTTTGGTGAAGTACTTGGCCTTTGCAAGTCGGTCAAACAAGTCGATGACCAAGGGCACTGGGTACTTGTTTTACTTTGTTTAAAGCTTTGTAGTTTACACACATAGAGTCATCTTTCTTCATCTGAAAAAGAACTGGAGCATCATGGAGCCTTTAAAGCTTAGATATATCCGCAATCCAATAGTTCCTTCAATTGCTTCCTTAACTCTTCCAACTCTTTAAAGGGTAATGTATAAGGTGCTTGTGTCGGGGCCCTTGCTTTTGGTACCAACTCGATCTGGTGGTTAATGTCTCTTCTAAGAGGTAATCTTCTTATCAAGAAAAACGTCTGAAAACTCTTCTAATACTTTGACCACCGGTTGAGGAACACTTCCCACTCCTCTTTTTCGGCTTTTATCATTGCCGACAAGTATGTCACATCTCATTTCTTTGGTCTCTGCATGATCTATATGGCAAAGATCAAGACAAGAAATGCACTATCCTCCTCCCTAAAAGGATCTTTTGTCCTCACAAAACATGGTGCACCATCATCCATCACATAAATCCCTTACAAGTGAGGGGCTGGCATGGCCTTGTCATGTGTCTAAAAATCCAATCCCAGGACTGTCAAAATTATCCAATTGCACCACCATAAAATCATATCTTCCATGTCAATCTCCTATCTTGAGACTAACACATTTTCTGCTTGGTTCACAGGCCTTATCTTGGCATTTACTATTTTCAATCTATTTGAACTCCTTGCAACGTGCAAAGACTTTGCACCATGCAATCTGCCACAAAATTAAATGTGGCTCTTGTGTCAATTATGGCCAATGTTGCCCTTCCATTTACTATGATCTTTACGTACAAAAGTGTTTTAAAGGCCCTGTCCTTATTGCATTTACCAACTTCAGGGGATTCACTTGAATTGTTTCATCCAAGTCCTCCTTCTCTTGTTCTTTTTCCATAACTAGTACAGATAATTTTCCTTCTTGTAGTACTCTCTTGCAAAGTTTGGACCATTGCAGTATCCTCCTCTTGGCTTGTTCCCTTGTTGGTCTTAAAAAGGTTCAAAGCAATTGTTGAACTTTTTGTTGTCTTTCCTTCCTTTCTTCTATCCAGACTTTGATACTTTGTTTCAGATTGCGGGAACTTGAAGAAAATGTCCTAAAATCGATAAGTCCTTCTACAATCATCATGGCAGAGGGAAGATCCTTGACTCTTTGCCTTCTTAATTCAGTTTGTTCCCATGGTTGAAGGCCATATATGAAATTAAATAGTCTATCTTCATTTGACATGTCTCTGATGTCCAACCTGATGGTGCTAAACTCTTTCATATATTCTCTCACTGATTTCTCATGTTGAAGTTTCTTCAATCTCTCTCTCGCAATCCAAGGTGTGTTGTAGGGAAGGAATTGCTCTTTCAATTCCTATTTCAAGGCAATCCAAGAAGAAATAAGAGGTCTGGGTGTAGTAAGTTTGTCATAGGTCCACCATAATTTCACATATCTGTTAAGAATATTGTCACGGCTGCAACTTATTAATCCTCTGAAATGTATGCTGACTTAAAATATTGCTCCATATTCCATAGGAAATTCTCTAGTGCTCTGGCCGATCTTATTCCCTTGAATGGTTTTGGTTCAAGGACCTTAATTCGAGAAGAAAATGTCTCTGAATCTGTTCTTTACTTTTCTCGGAGAGTCTGTCTTAGTTGGCCATTTCTTCTTCATCTTTTGAAGTTTTTTATGAACAAAGTTAGAGATGGAAGGGTCAATATTCGAAGATAAAGTTCCTACGGTTGCGGTCCGGGCATTAAGGGTTTCCATGGCTTCCATAAGGGAAGTCACTTTTGTGGCAAAACTCTCAATGTGATAGAACAATAGTATTTCCAATAGCGTTTTAGGGATGCCTAAGGCCGTTTCAACATATCCCAATCTATCTCTAGTATTTATGGTCCTGTCTCCTATTAACAAACCCTGCTCTAATACCGTCATGAGGTTGAATTCTGAACATAATTTTTTTCTCACGATGATATAGACCAATACCCTAGTTGATCTCAGCACTTTACATCTTTGTTTTCTTTGATTAGTCTCATTAAGAACAATTGTTGATAATAATTAAATGCACTAAAATTTACATGAAGATGTCCTAACCTTGCCTTACTATCTTTCCATCAAAGAATTACAAGAAAATGATTCAAAACTTTACAATGTTCTACTAAACTTTTCATTCTCCAATTTTTGTCATTTCATGCATGTTTGTATGCCTATTTCATGGTGTTTTGGGGCAGTTAACACCCCTAAATACCAAACAGGCCCATGCATGAGATAACCTATGCTATTATAGAATATATTACATAGTTTTACATTGGTGTCCTTTTGGATAAGGCACAACTGCCCATAATTAACTCTTAACTACCCCTTAACTACCCCTTGTTGTGTCTCATGCCTTGGTTGTTTTCATCTCTTCATCCTCGATCTTCAGAATTCATTGCACCCTTTTGTTGATGTCTAGAAACATGAGTTAGTTACTCTTAACCAAACTCCGACAGCTAGTTGCATTTGAATTCAAATTGTCTCATTTGAATTCCAACCTAGTTTCCTCTCATGCCTAGTGCTCCTACACCAAAGCCTCCTACATAATGGTTGTGTTCGAGCAACTTTTGCATGCCCCAAATTTGTATATCAAATTTGTGGTTCAAAGATGACTTGAACGTTCAATGGTAGGAAAAATTTATATTTAATTGTCTTTTCTTGCTTGTATGGTTGTTTAAAGTTATTAACTCTAGAAAAAGAGTCTTAGGGTTTTATTTATTTCTAAATTTAATTTAAGTAATTTATTCAATTTTTATTTATTTCTTTATTTTCTAGATTTTAGTAATAAAGAATTTTTTTCTCCTTTTAAGTTAGATTCTCTTGCAGAGTTTTAATATATATACTCTAACAAAACTAATACCAGACTCCCGCTATGGCAATTGATATCGGAGCAAGTTTATTCTAGGGATGCAATCTTTTAATGAATCTATAGAAGTAGATAAAAATTGTCACTCCGCTGATATAGATTAGGGATTTTCAGTTGTCTGGGTGAGACTAAATGCTCATTTAGTGGCCATTAACAACCTCCAAGCCCATATGGACGAAAATCACGATAGTTTTGGAATCACAAAGATTTATGTCCAACATGAATCAGAATATGATGGTCATCATTATCCAACCCCAAAAACAATTTGTGTGAATCTATCTAAAGGATGTGGTTACGAATCTAGAAATGAAAAATATAAAGGCAGAAATTCTAAAAATCATATGTAAGAAATGATCATCATTTAAAAGTTAAGTTTCTATATTTGGGAGAGATTTAGGTATATAGGATTTTTTTTATTTGGATTGTTGCAGGTCAAAACAACTCTTCAATATAGGTTACAATCAAAGGTCAAGACAACCACTTATATACACACGTGTCTCTAGAAAATTCTTAATCCGTTTTAGAAAAAGTTATTTTTTAGAATTACAAAAACACATCTTTACCCACGTCAGTATATACCTATTGCTTCTTTCAAATTCAAATGGGATTAATATATTGATAAATTTTGATGATAAGCAAAATATGGTTAGAATACTTAAGTTGTAAATTTGGATAGAGTTAAATAAATCTAAAGAGTAGTTGACATTTTATTCAAACTAGTTGACTCATTAGTTAAAATGTTAAGAGGATAATCGACTCATTATAGGGGTAAGTCGACAAGATAAGCATGACTAGTTGATTGGACACATAATCTAGTTGACTTATCAGAAAAAAAACAAGCAGGTCGGTTGACAGCATTCCCAAAGACTAGTTGTATATATACTAGGATTTTCGAAAATTCAGTCAACTATCCCTTCAACTAAGTTGATTGAATGAACAATGATCACTTAGAATAAACGATAAGCATATAGAACAAGTTGACTAAATTTTTAGATAGTCAATAGACACATAATAAGGAAAAAGAAATCATTATTAATAGTGAGATAATGGTGTTATTCAAGCAAATAATTTGAATAGAAAATAAAATATTTTAGAATGTTAAAAATTTAGTTGACCAACTTATCAAAAACTAAGTACTCAAAAATATAGGTGTTTAAAATATTAAGTAAATGAGAGTTAAAAATGACAGTATTTATTTCTCATATATCAATTAGATTAAAATCTGTTTTTTTTAAATTATTAACCCTCCGAACAAAATTATCTAAATTGAATTAGAAAATCAAAACTGAAAATTTGTTTTTTGAAGGGAAAGTTGACATTTTATTTTTAAGAAATTAAGTTTTAAAATAATTTTTATTGAATTCGAATTGAAACCATTTTCTTTTACGTGTAATATTTAAATAAATGGATATGTAAAAATTTAAATGTAAAAGTTAAGACATTTACATAAATGATATTTGTTAAGAAAATAAGAAAATATCCAACAGAATAGAAGAAATACATTCAGCCGACCAAGCAAGCTATTTGGCCAACCAAGCAATAACTTGGTCCACGAACCAAGTAGCCTAACTTGGTCCACCAACCAAGTAGCCTAGCCAACTGACCATTACATAATCGACCGGCCAAGTCTCCCAACTGACCGACAGGCCATATGCAAGTCTCAGTTGACCGAACCAAAGGACTCGGCCAACCGTCCAAGCATAACTGACAATCCTACTTCCTTGGTTGACTGACCATTCTTTCGGTCAACTGTTTTAACATCCTATTCAACTAACTTAGCTTCTAAGGAAAACCAACAATTGACCGTTTCATCATCCTATTCAACTGGCTCAACATTTGGAATACAAACAGTCAACCAAATGCAAATATTAGTTGATTATCCCTTCATTAAATTGATCAAACACATAATACTGAACATTTTTAGGTTAATCATCAGTATATAGAGATTTACAGTTTGATTTTAATTGGCTGACAAATGCCAATGTCATATTATTTGCCAATACATAATTTATATGGTTTTTCAATTGGTTGATGATTGCATACACAACACATATATATCTTATAATTGCTTGATAATTTGAGTTAGTCAAGGACATTGAAATGGTCGAATAATTTTTTAACAGTCAACACGTTTTTGAACTAAATTGCTTAAAGATTAGGAATGAACGGTCAATTGATTAGCAAATTTAGTCGATACTTGTTTATGATTCTCTATAGTCGATTGACTGATAATTTAATCAGTTGACACATGAATTTTAGTACGCATAGAGTTAATCAGAAATAACTTGCTAAGTGTCTGAAAATCAGTTCATTAGTGAAAAAATCTTTTAAAACACATTTGAACTGTAATGGCCATCTTATATAATAAAAGCAAGTTTTCTTATTGGTTATCTAGAACAATATATAAAAAAGTAAAAAAGTAAACATTTTTATTGAATAAACAGAACAATAGTTGAGAGCATTCAATCTGTTTATTGAATGCAGCGGTTGAAATATTAATGAAGAAGATTTAAAATTAAACCAACTAAAACGACTCTCTCAACATCTCTCAATAAATACACTAAAAGAGAAAAAAGTTAACAATAGAGAACCAAATGTTGAACATTCATAATATTCTGAGTTTCAAATGACACACTCTAGTTTTCTTACATTTGCAAAATTCTTTGTATGAGATTCAAATCTATTACATGTGAAATTGTAGTTTCACTTATAACTTTTCTTCTCCTCCTGTACTAAAAGTTTATAAACCAAAAAGGGTTTTCTCGGTTTAAGATTTAAAGAGAGAAACAATCTATGAAGGTTGTAAGTATTTAAGAAAAAATACTAGAAATGTTTGATTTGTATCTGGAAACAAGTTTGCTAGTTCAAAGTAAATAGTAAAAATCAAAGTGGAGACTATAAATGAACGTATATCGAGTTTAATAGAACCACTACAGAACTTTGTATGCTCTGTCTTTTGTTCTTCCTTCATTTTTATCTTCTCTTCATACTCCGTTTTCTTATATTCTTCTATTTTCACTTCCTGCTTCTATTGCCACCAATCATATAATTTTTTAAATTCTCTTAACAAAGTTATACAATTTATTCATCTCCTCTAAATTGTATTTTAAATGATTTTTATTATGTCACTTTGAATTTGAGTAGATATTAGAAGATATCATATGGTTTAAGAATATTTAGACAATATTATATATTAAAATCAACTCAATTATTAATTTAATTTTGAGAATATTTGACCTTCTTTATTTCTATATTTGTAAAAATGAATTGATTATATAAATCCAATATATTATAATATTTCATCAAAACAGTGAACCCTTAGGGTTCATATTCCTAATATTACTTCCCATCTTTAATACTAACATTTATTAATGTTTATAAAAAATTATTAATAAAAGTATTAAATTTTACAAATGATCATATTAAACCATTAGGTTAGTCTAATGAATTAGACCACTGTATTGGGATAGAACAGTTGTAAATGAAATCTTATTGAAACTCTGTTAATAAATCTATTAATAAAAAAAGGACAAGCTACTACTTGAAATGGCAAATCAAAAACAAAAAATGTCTCTTTGCAGTCCAACATTAAAATTGAATTTTTAGATTTAGGGTTTTTTGTCTTAAAGTTAATATTTTTAGGGTTTCGAATTTGTTTTCTTAATACATATAACTTTTGGGATTTTTCCAAAAAAAAAATGAACGAATTGATGAAGTGTCAGCAGAAGAAAAATTGGAACGAGGTTGATACCAAAATTTATAAAATTAATTTGACAAATAACTTAATCGTGACTCAATCAATATTAGTATTCAAGTTATTCATTCAAAATTTAGAGTATTTATTTTTTTTTTCATTTTAACAATTAAATGTTTTCCTCATGTTACATGGACTAAGAAAATAAAAAACTCAAAATTATGGTGATATCATAAAAGTAAGTTTTGATATATATTTTTTTTAATCAGATCTAACAAATATAATGACAACAACATATGGTATATTTAGGAAGAACATAATAAATAAGGCTCTTCACTATTTAAACATATCACTATTTTTTTTGTTAGCAAGACAACATTTCCTTTCTCATTGTATGGTTTTCAAACTGATATTAGTTTGTATCTTGAATATGCTACAAATGAATAGTGTTGGAGTTTGCATGATTTAAAAAAATAATCTTCATTTTATTATAAAAACAAGTAAAATGTGTTAAATTTTCATTTTATTTCACAAATAGAAAGTAGACAACATAAAAATATATTTGAAAGGAGATTATCCAAATATGATATGCCTTTAGATGTGATTATTATTAAAAATAATTATTACTATTTTGTCTTTGAACTAATTATTGAAAATAATGGAATGGAGACTCAAGAAATTAACATTTAGCAATTTAAAGAAGTTAAGACCCATTAGAAGAAGAAGAAAGCAACAAACAATACAAATATTTGACAAACATTTATAAAGTATTCTTGGCATAGAAATAGTAATTTGTATAAGCAAGTTTACTTAGACTAATTTTAGATATATGAATGCGATTTCTCAACCATAGAAAGTTGTCTAAAACCTTTTGCTTTCTTGTTGATGTAGAATGAGGGGTCCTTAATCCAAGAATCAAGTCAATGGCATAAGAGAAGGACTTAAATATCAAATTTGTAGTCTAAAGGTGGTTAGAATGTCATAGGCAGGAAAAATTTATGTTTAATTATCATCTTACTTATATGGTTGTCTATAGTTATTAATTCTAAAATAAAAGTCGAGTTTTATTATCTATTTCTAAATTTAGTTTGAATAAGTTATTTAATTTATATATCTTTTATTACTTTTCTAGAGTTTCGTATTTTCTCTTAATAAAGAATTTTTTTTCCTCTTTTAAGATACATTATCTTGTAACGTTTTAACGTATATATTCTAACAAATCCAAAACCTGACTTCCACTACAACAATTCATATCAAAGCAAGTTTATTCTAGGAATGAAATCTGATAACAAATCTATGCAAGTAGATGAAAGTTGTCAATCCGGTTATGGAGATCTAGGATTATCATTTGTTTGGGTGAACTAAATACTCTTTTGATGGTGATTAACAACCTCCAACCCCACATGGACGAAAATCATCATAGTTTTGGAGTCGCAAAGATTTATGCCTAACATAAATCAGAATATGATGGTCGTTATTATCCAACACTATAAACAACTAGTGAGAATCTTTCTGAAACTTATTGTTGACATAAAGACCTACAACTTATTGTTTGGCAGACCATGGCAATTTGATGTATATGCTACCCACCAAAGACAGACACACATATCATATTGTGAAAGGAGAGATAAATTTCATTCATACTCCTTTAAAGGTTAGTCCACAACCAAGGGCTCTAAAAATTATGGGAAAGACGCTATATTTAAATGTATAGGTGGTTTAAGGAAATGGCGATGGGAGTGTAATGGACTTGGTATGAAGCAAGTGTGACAACCAATTGGAAAACCAAACTTGAAGTTGATTTCTTGTTAAATGGCGACGATCATGTAAAAGGTGGGGTCCTTAATTCTAAAAATCAAGTCAAAAGTAGAAGATGAGGTTTTTGAGATCAAATTTGTGTTCAAAAAAAAGTTAAAATGTATAATCATAATAAGAGAAAAAACAATTGGGCAAAGCTATAAAAAACGCCATGGTGCATGTCTCAAAACAGAGAGTGCTACGGTAATGCTCTTTTTTTTATAATATAATCAATCGATATTCGAACTCATACTCCAACCAATTCGATTCAAATATTGTCGCGTTTAATTTAAAAATAACTCTTTCAATATAATTTTTTTTATTCTCAAATTTAGAAATCAAGATTTGATTAAGAGATCTAACATCTTTACCTAATAAATCGATTGTTCATTAGTACAGTGGTGCTCGTAAAACACCCGGTGCCTGTGACAAGAAAGGATTAGATTTTTCTTTCTTCTAATTTCATTTCTTTCACCTGCTTAATTGTTATTTTTTTACTTGTTTAATTGTCTAAACTTATTATAACTTTAGAATAAGAATATTAGGGTTTAAGTATTTTATGGTTTTAAGTATTTTTGAATATATACATAAAAGAATTCATATATGACTTCTAAAAAGGTAGTTTTTCTAAAATGTAGACTCTTTCTTGCATTACAAATCGAGAGCATTGAAGATAAATGAACCATAAACGTTTAGATGTACAATTTTAGTAACATAAATAGTAAAGTACAAAAATTCATAGTGAAAATGGTTACTACTCAATTAGCTTTTCTAAATCACACTTGTAATTCTTGGGACACAATTAGGAGTGAAAATGGTTGGTCATAGTCTTTCGCAATAAGCTCACAATCAAGTTTAGGTTTGCGGCAGGGCAGGGCAAGACTAACTCATTTGTCCAACAGAAACTCAAACTTTAAACTGGATTTGCAAACAAATTTAAGCTCATTCAATCTCACGAACAAGCCAAAATTATGAGCTCATACAAATGCTCATTGAGCTCCTTTAGAAGAAGAAAACACTAATTTTTTGTTATATCCAAATACTTGTACAAGGGGATATTTATAGGTACAAAATGACACATACCCTTGTTAATTTTAAATATATTAAACCATAAACATGTCATCCCAAGAGACACATTTCAGAAATTTATTACTCCAACAAAAGATACCCAACAGACATTCTAGAAATGATCCCCAAGAGGCATATTCTAGAAAATTCAAATTATTATCATCGGATTTGTTTTCTTAATACATGTAACTTTTGGGGTTTTGCAGAAAAATAAAGGAATTGATGAAGTGAAGGAAAACTGACATGAAATTGATACCAAAGTTCATAAAATTAATTTGATGAATAACTTATTGATGGCTCAATCAGTATTAATTATATTCAAGTTACTTATTTAAAATTTATAATATTTACTTTTTTATCAATTTTATAATTAAGTGCTTTCCTCGTGTTACATGGGCTAATGTATGGGTGTATTCGAGCCGAGTCGATCCCAAGTATCCCTATATTCAAACTCGAACTCGTGGAGTAGTAAATAATAGGACTCGAACTCGACTCAAATGTATAACAAACTATTCGAACTTGGCTCAAAAACTCAATTATTTTATAATATACTAATATATTTTATTTTATTTTATTTTTATATTATATTCATATATAAATATATATAATATATATAATATATATTAATATATATAAATCGAGCTATTCGTTGAGTTTTCGAGTTTAAAATTTTATTAGTCGAACTCGACTCGAACTCGGTCAAATTCGAGTCAAGTCGAGCCGTGACCGAGCGGCTCACAAGCGGCTCGAACTCGACTTGATCCGTGTAACAGCCCTGGGCTAATGAGATAGAAAACTCAAAAATTATGGTGATATTATAAGAGTAAGCTTTGATATTTGTTATCAGATTTAACAAATGCAATGACAAAATGAAGCATATTTAGGAAGAATACAATAAATAATTCTCTTCAAGATTCAAACATGTCGCTATTTTTTTTTTTTTACATCCCAATATTTCCTTTCTCATGGTATAGTTTCCAAACTAATATTAATTTGATCTCGAATGGGTTTTAAATGAATAGTATTGGGGTCTGACATGATTTTAAAAAAAAAAATCTTCATTTTATTATAAAAACAAATAAAATGTGTTAAATTTTCATTTTTTTATTTCACGAATAGAAAGTAGACATAACAAAAATAAATCTGATAGAAAATTATCTTGAGTTTCTGATAGCATTTTTCATCTCACCTTGACCTTCCAAAATCATACTTATTCATGACAAATTATAGTGGTTAATATTGATAACAATATCTACTCAATGTATTTAGAGGTGGTTTACGACTGAAAATACCTTATATGTTTTTAGATGTGAAAATATCTTATATGTTATTTTGTCTTTGAGGTGGTTATTGAAAATAGTAGAATGGAGACCAAGGACTTAACATGTAGCAATTGAAAAAAGTTAAGACCCATCAGAAGAAGAAGAAGAAAGCAACAAACATGGATATTTGACAAACACTTCTAAAGTATCCTTAGGCATAGAAATAGTAATTTGTATAAGTTTACTTAGGCTAATTTTAGAAATTCGAACACAATTTCTCAACTATAGAATGTTGTTTAAAAGCTTTTGCATCCTTCTTGATGTAGAATGAGGGGTCCTTAATCCAAGAATCAAGTCAATGGCATGAGAGGAGATCTTAAAGATCAAATTTGTGGTCCAAAGGTGGTTAAATTGTTCAAAGGCAAGAAAAATTTATGTTTAATCATCATTTCTTGCTCATATGGTTGTCTAAAGTTATAACTCTAGAATAAGAGTCTTAGGGTTTTATTATATGTTTCTATATTCAATTTGAATAAGTTATTTAATCTTTATTTCTTTCATCATTTTCTAGATTTTGGTGAATTTGTTTCTTTTTTTGAAGGTAGATTCCCTTGAAGAGTTTTAATGTATACACTCCAAAAAATCTAACACTAGACTTCCAGTACATCAATTGGTCTCAAAGCAAGATCATTCTAGTAATGAAATTTTGCAATGAATCGATGGAAGTAGACGAAAGTTGTCAATCCTTTGATGGAGATCAAGGATTATCAGCTATTTGGATGAGACTAAATACTCATTCGATGGCCATTAACAACCTTCGAGCCCACATGGATAAAAATCACCATAGTTTTGGTGTCACAAGATTTGCCCAACGTGAATCAGAATATGATGGTCATCATCATCCAACACCAGAAACAACTCGTGAGAATCTTTTTGGAGGGCATGGTTATGAACCTAGAAATGAAAAATATAGAGACAGAAATTGTGAAAATCATATGTATGAAAATGGTCATCATTTAAAAGTTGGGGGAGATTTAGGTATATAGGAGTTTTTGAATTGGATTGCTTCATGTGATCATTTTTACAAATATACTAAATTTTTTTATTATAAGATGCTTTAATAAGTAACATATAAATTAACAAGAGGGGTTCAAATATGGTGGGACAATGAAATTGCATCTTGTAATGAGATGGTAGGAGTCCCGTAGAGATTTAGCGTGTGATGAAAGACATATTGAACCAAGGGTTTCTCCCCCAGATTGTGAGCAATATTCGCTCAGCAATTGTCAAAGCTGTTGCCAGAGTATCAAGTCTATTATGAACTACACTACAGAATTTATGCCTTAAGCAAGAAACAACTTAAATGAAAGCTAGAGTAGTAATCTGCTAGAGGGTTGAAGCTAGAAATTCTGAATAGAATTGAATTGCTGATATTAAACAATGTCAATTAAGTAAGAAATATGTAGGGAAAGGGTAGCCAAAGGGTTGGACATATGGAGAGAAGCTAGCCTGGAGGTTTAGGTTAATTTGATTAAAGAGGAGAATGTATCACTATCTACTCTTCAACACAAAACTGTTGTTTGTGGGCCGAATGGGATTAAAGATAAGGCACCGGAGGTGGTGGTGGCTGAGAAGGGAATCCAAGGAGGTCGTATATGTTAATTTTCAAGTTTTGTGCTCAAATAAATCCAACACCATATTCCCATTACATCACCTGTATTTCAAATTTACTATTGGCAAGCGAATTCCAATTTCTGAGGTTTCATATATTAATTGTAAATCTCAATTTGCATTCCTTTCTAATAGGAGGACCTCGTTTTGAACACATACCTAAAAGAATTCATACACTTCCAAAAAGGAAGCTTTTCTAAAATGTAGCCTCTTTCCTCCTATACAAATCGAAAACATTGAACAAAAGTGAACCATAAACATATAGATACATAATTTTAGTAACATAACTAGTAAAGTAACAAAAATTCTCACCTAATCGCACCTGTAATTCATCAGACACGGTTAGGAGTGAAAATGGTTGGTCGTAGTCATTCACAATACTCTCACAATCAAGTTGGGGGGCGGGGTAGGGTTGGCTTGCTTGTCCAGGCAAAACTCAAACTTTAAGTTGAATTAGCAAACAAATTTAAGCTTATTCAATCTCATAAACAAGCCAAGATTAGCTCATACAAATGCTCATTGAGCTCCTTTATAGGCTTGTTCATAAGCTTGCGCAGGCTAGAACCTTGCTGGCCCTGGTGGTATAATAGCATATGCATATTGCAAGCACCAACCCACAAGCTTGGATAGCTTGGGATATGATTTTGCCAATTTGTTTGGCTGTTGCAACCTGCAACACTTGCACTGTGAAATGTTTATGCAGCCGGTTCTTATCAAGCCAAGTCAAGCCAAGCCAGGTTCAAGCACTAGAATTTGTACAGCTTGACCTCAATGAATGAATATAACTTGTCAGCGTCTCAAAGCTCAACCAGGCTAACTTGCAAAGCTAATTTTGATTGAGCCGGACAAAACTTTACTAAGCCAAGCTTTAGCATCCCAGATCTCAAGTCATTTTCTGCCCTAATTCCCATTCTGCTGCCATCTGGTTACTACCCAGCCAGAGAACTAGGAACAAGATGTTCTGCGGAGCTAAACCAACCCCATCCCCAACATAAATAATGAAAAACACAACTGCACGCATGAGATATTTCCTTCTGGCCTTCAACAATTTTGCAATTCCTCTACCAGTGAGCAACGATCATGCACACAGCGGCTTGATAAATGCTGCAACTTATGTTACATGGGACTCAGATTAAGGGTCTCGGGAGTCTACACATTATGTTGGGTGTGATGACGCATTTTGACAAAATTTTCACTAAAATAAAGTTTTCGACACTAATTTTTTTTTTTTTTGTTACACAGAGATTCGAAACTGGAATCATCAGGTTAGGGGAGGGGAACTGTGACCACTAGGCTCTCCCCTTGGGGACAAATTTTCGACACTAATGCTTACATAGTGAATGGTCTGTGTAACAAAGAATGTAATAATCTTTTTTTATCCCAGATAAAATGGAAAACAAACAAACAATTGTAGTGATTAAGTGTGGAAACCTACATAAAACCAGAGATGCCCAAATTTTAGTTGACAGAAAAAGGTTGCATGAATCATTAATTGCCTCTTTCAGGCAGAGTATTTAAAGAAACAGGAAAAAAACTCCAGAGATGGGTGGTCGTCTTCCAATGTTACTGCTCATATTAGACCATCAGTTGTGGTGCAGAACCTGAAACTAGATGCAAACCATTATGACCTTTTTTAACCACTTCAATCCCAGAATTAACCAATATTCCTTCAGAAACGCCCTGCCTCAAAGTATAATTATGGATACAATATCAATTTTGATCACGAAATAAGCATAAATTTCAGTTTTCTTTGAAAAAAAAAAAAAGGAAACATGAAGTAACCTATAAGGACACCCCTTCTATGTGTAGAAGTGCATTACAGTAACAGAGGCTTAACATTCAGTGACCATAGGACGGCAGCTGGTAGAAGAAATGCCTACCTTAGGCAAGGCCCAACGTCTGTCCCCTGTAAATTGCACTAGTAAAATTTTGAACCACCACAGGTCTATAATGCCTATTCAATGGGTTTACCTGTGTATGTCCAAAGGGTAGTTACTGAGAGTCCCACCATGTTATACTATATATATATACATACACATATAAATATAGAAACTTCAATTTTCTAATCAATGATCACAGTTAAAAGATCTCTTTGTCCATACAAAGCACAATTCCTTCAAAAACTCTCCAAAAGAAAGAGATTATTATTTATGCATAAAAATCTTTTTTAGTCTCTCACCTTCGATAACTACTTTACATAACACAGAACACACACCAACCACCAAGCGAATTAACACACACTATAATGCACTAACCAAAATTCTCAAACCCCCCCCCCCATCCACAGGCATTAAAAAAATTTTTTAAAAAAAATTATCCCCACAGGTACTAGCTAAAGCCACCGCTTTGAAGGGCCTACTATTGGCCGGACAGTAGGTTAAACAAGTTGTAAAGAGGTTCTTTCCATGTCTTCAGCACATTGAGAAAGCAGCTTCCACCACCTTTTCAACAACTTCCCAAATGGACAAACATTGGTTACATTTGGGAACTTAAAATACCGAAATTGCCTCTAAGTTTACCTACGAATTTTGAAATATTAGCATTCAAATCCCTTGATTTAAAATGCCTTTTCATATATATTATCCACATTTCTTTAAATGCTAGGCTACAATTTTAAGGACTATCTCAAGAAAATATTCGACTTTCCTCGTATGATATGAGAGAGAGAGAGAGAGAGAGAGAGAGAGAGAGAGAGAGATTCAACTTTCCAAATAGACAATCATTAGGGTTACATTTGGGAACTTAAAAAATTGAAATAGGATTTACCTGTGAATTTGAAATATTAGCATTTCCATATCTTGATTTAAATTTCTTTCGTGGATGTGTTACTGCAGTTCTTTAAATGATTGCCTACAATTTAAAGGACTCTTGCTCAAGAACATATTCCATGCCTCAATCTCTACAGAGATTTAGCTTTTTATATGGTAGGAGATTCACAAATTATTGATCAGAACAAGTGAACCCCCTCTCTAAGAGATACATATCTTCTTTGTGCCAACTGATCTGCGGGTTGGAGAGGAAAAATGATGGGGGAGGGGGGATGGCTATGTTAAACAGTAACTAATCATAGAAACTTGCTCAATAAGTCAGAAAAATGAATCATTACTTCCTGCTGGTTCTGTCGTTCTAAGACTGCTGAGTTCACTTAAGAAGCGAAGGGAAATGAATGCAACAGTCGACAGAAAACATAACAAACGAAACAGATAACAAAAATTTCAATCAATTTAATTACACTTTCAGTTTACCTAAATTTCATTTGCCAGATTGCTTTGGCAGAAATATCGTTCAAATACTTAAACCAGACAATACCCAATTCAGAGTTGCAGAAATAGGTAACTAGCCATTACAAAAAGGCAGTAATTGACTAACTACAAAAGAACACTACATTGTAAGATAATACCAGAAATTGAGAACTTGTGGCATACAAGTCAATTCAGAAACTCAAGGGTGTGCAATCACCAAATGTTCAAGATATTACCAAATTAAGTAAAAGGGGTACAAATTCTTCTACTTAGGTGAACTGCTGTACATTTGACCATGGAAACATCAAACATCTAGCATTTTTACACCATTGATTTAAGCCTCATTTTATTGAAGACACAAGCATACAAAAGCAACCACCAAGAAAAAGAAGAGAAAGAAAAACTCACAACATAACAGAGAAGGAACCTCCTGCTTCTACATATTCTGATTTGAGAATTTTTGCTTATACAAGTGATGATAACTAGACATACACATTTTCACAACCCTCATATGTCCAAATTCTCCATCTGAATGCTGCTCTTGAGAGGCACATACTCTCCCAAATACCCACCAAGATGATCATACAATGCACTCTTGTCAATACCCTGACGATGAAAACTCTTGCATACATAATAGAACACACTCTGCACCAACAACCCCACCAAATTCACAATCACCAAAACCCCAACAAGAAACCCACCAACCACAATCCTCACAAAAACCCCAAAATCATCCCCACCATGAACAACCACAAAAGAAAAAGTCCCATTGATAGCTCCACAAATAGACAAGTATAAAAACACAAGAACACAAGCCATACCTCTCCTACCCTTCAACAATTCCCAACTCTTTTTCATAGCGGCGAACCCATAAACAGGCTCCAAAACAGACACAACACTAGCCAAATGCCACATTGCAGTAATGTAAACATGAACCCCAAAGTAAAGAGTCAAGACTATAATAAGAGAGAGGAAAAACAGAAATGGATTTTGAAGATCAAGTGAAAGGAGCAACAAGACAACAAACCCAATTAAGAAAAGATTGTAAAGAGCCATCAAAAGACTCACATAGAGGAAAGTAATGAAAAGCCTTTTGAATACCTGAGGAATGGCAGAGCTAATGGAGGAGAAAGACACAGGCTTGGAAGTGTAGAGAGAGGCAACAGTGAAAACAACAGCAGCAGTGGAGAGGAGAGAGAAAGCAAAGAGGAAAAGCAGGTAAGTGAACTGGTAAAAGAGGAGGAGAGAAACAGAGTGGCGGGATTCTTCAGGAGTGAGAGAAGGGTTGTCAATCTGGGCAATAAGAGGGTGGGTGAAGAGAGAATGCGCCAATATGGCGAAGGAAAGTGGGAAAATTAGGGTTAGGGTTATCTGATAGAAAGTTTTAGGGGACTGTCGTGGGATTGCGATTGATTCTCTCAATATGTCTCCTACGCTAAGAGATTGCAGCTCTTCAGCTTGAAGATCCATCTCCAGTCCTTTCAATTTTCAGATCTCCCACTAACAATTTCTAGAAATCAAACCGAAAAAGTTCGATCGAGAGAGAGAGAGAGAGAGAGAGAGAGAGAGAGAGAGAGGTCGGAGAAGATGAGGTGCGAAATTGGAAAGGAGGCCTTGGCACCGTCATTAAGCTTCTTTTGCTTTTACCAATTTAAGCTTCCTCGCTTGAATTCTCTTTATTCTTCTTTTTTTTTTTTTCGTTTACTTATTTTTGGGCCCACGCCACGTTTCGTAGCTGTCCAAACGCGTACTTAAAGCAAACTTAAATTGAATATATTTTTACTTTTTGTTATCGAAGTTATTATTTGATTCAAGTATTATCGGATTTAATTCTAATAAACTTTTTTATTATAATCTTTTTATTTTTAATTTTTAAATATCAGATTTAATTAAAAATTTTAATATTTTTAATCATTAAGTCAATTATCATTAATATGTTTTAATTCGCGCAGACCATATTGAAAGAAGTTTGGGATATGGGATTTTTTCAAAATTTCTTAAATGTATTTAAGCCCTAATAACTCAATTCCACCTGCCCTATACGAATAACCATTGAGACCTTTTCAACACTCCAATGAAATAGCTTTCATAATCTCCAGAAGATTTTTCCAAGACATTAAAATTCATAAATATCTTTATTTTGAGATATTTTTTTGATACTATATCTTGGACGCCTCCTAATATTCGACATTTTGTCCCGACTAATCCGAATCAACCGCTGTAGTAACTCCTTTCAGAGGACGGGTTTTCTGACAGAGAACGCTCTATACACATGAGGATCCGATACTTTCAACGGAAATCGAATCTCAATAATATTTAAGGATACTCAACCCCACATTCAGTTGACCCAATCTACATTGGTTATTATTTTGAGATATTTCTGAATTAATTCCAAACAAAAGAGTTCAATGTCAATACATGAGTAACATACAAGATGGTCAAAATCAAAAATTGAAAATAGTTTAAAAACGACCCAAAAATAAAAATTAATTAAAATTTTAAACTCAAAAATAGGATTTTGATCAATTTTTAAAACGGACAAACCAGGTTCCAAGTTCCTGCCATGCTTATCCCAATTGGGTTGCGTTTAGGTGCAGGAGGCGCAAGTTGATAGAATTTACTTTTGATCTGTGTTGGCAAAAGTGCAATCCACTATGGATTCTGAACCTGCAACCCAAATCAAGCAAAAGCCCAAATATCATCCAAGACCCTTTCTTTTTTTTTTTTTTTTTTTTTTTTTTTGTACCTTGGCTAGGCCATCACCCAGTATTCAGAGTTTTATCCTGACTAATCTGGATCGACTGCTACAGGGCCCATTTTGGGGACAGATCTCCCAATATTGTTTTTTCCATGTCCAGGGGGAATCGAACTCCTGACCTGGTTAAGAGACGAAGGTATCCATCCCACCTACGCCAACAAATGTTGGTTCCAAGACCCTTTCTTAAATATTATTTTTTTTTAACCAACTGGTATCCAAAATTATAATTCTACTAATTCAATTCGAACGTTGTCAGACACAATTTAAGAAAAACTCTCCCTATATAATATTTTTTATTCTTAAATTTTAAATATGATATTTAATTAAAAACTTAACATTTTTATTCATTAAACCGAATATTTCATCGTTGCCTTTCTTAAACATTATCTTCAACCGCAGGTTGACTCATGGAAAGAATCCCGTAAATATTCTGACGGACTACACTCCAAAAGGGTATTTACAAAAGCAAAAACACATCACTAGATTTTGGTAGAAAGGTTACTTATACAGAAGTAATTGTATCTATTCAAAGAAGCACTCCTGCCTATTTTGAAGAGGATCCTATTCCTTCATCCCATCAGGATTTGTATGACTGTCCAGGAAAAGAATTTCATTTGAAGTAACGTGTCCTTTGATAATTATTAGATGATCTTTGGTTTAAAAGTAACAAATAAATCCAATTTCAGAAAGGTCCTTAATTTTTATAAAGGTAAGAGAATAGCGTTTATATTATGATTTGGACTATCAGTGATCTGTGCACTAAAATCTCTTAATCAAAATTTCAAATTCAAACTTTAAAAATGAAAAAATAGATATCAAAAGAGTCAATCTGTTAAATAAATCTCATAATTATTCGAATAGAATTAGTTAGATTTTTTAATACATATGGACAAATACCAAAAGAAATTATAATTTGGATCAAAATTTTTAAATTTTGAAAATAAAAAAATAAGTATCGGAAAAATTAATTTTTTAATTAAACCTCACAACTGCTCGAATAATATTAGTCATCAAATACCAAAATGGAATTATAATTTGGACCTTTATAGGGTAGTTTGGATTGGACAAGAAAAAAAAATGCTTAACAATGCCCCATAAGCATAAGGCATATTCGGATGCTTCATTATCATATCTTGAGCTTCCCTTACTGACTAAGAAAATTAAAATATGGCACGTTTGTTTGATGAAAATGTCAATTATAGATCTGTACGGAACTCACTTTGTAACTAGGTTTGATACATTGTACGACATGGATCTATAATTGTACCATATGAAACTCACCCACGATCTATAGTTGTTTTCTATATGGATCCTTTTCTAAGTTTGTTTATACTCTTACATTACTTCCAACCATATGAATGCACGCTCCCTTTTTCTCTTCCTTGATCGACCCGTATCTGAGTTACTGATTAATCCGATTTAAATATTATAGAATTTAATTTATTAGTTGACTCTCTTATTTTCTATTTTTAAAATTTAAATTTAAAATATTAAGTAAAAATTTTAATATTTTATCATTAAACCTATAAGACGTCGGTGGTACTATCTCCCGCTCTAAACTTCAATTCACTTCTTCTATTTTAACTCCCAAAATAATATTTTTAAAAGCTCAATTCCTACTATTAAGAAATAACTAAGAAAATGCGTTGTTCATAAATATATATATATATATATATATTTTATTTGTGCAAATTATTTTTAAAATTAAAATTTACAGATTTTTATTTCTTAAAATGTTTTAATGGGGGAGGATCTGACAACTCATCTTTTTTCCAAAAGCTGGAATGTGACGTCATCAGTTTGATGACTTGAACTTGAACCATCATTTCTGAGTAGAGTTCTTTAATGGGATTAATTTTTTTTTTTTTATGGAGTGGTGGATAGAAATATTAATTTCTAAATTTAAAATTCAGAGAAAGAAATTTTGAAAATGCAGAAAGTTAATTTTAATAAAAATATAGATAGAGAGATCAATCTTTTTTTTTTCTTTTTTTTCTTGTAATTAAAAATTTTATTTTAAAAAAATATAATACTAAAACACAGATAAAATATATCGAGAATGCTTATTAAATGATGCTTACAACTGGTTAATCTATGGATTACATCATTTACATTTGTTCTTTGAGTAAGAAACAAAAGAATTTTACGATTGACCTAGCTTCTATCGTCCGGCTCATAAATTAGACCATTTATATGGCAACCATATAAGCCCGCATGTCAATAGCGGGTCGACCCTCAAACCGTGCGACCAATGGAATTTTTAAAAAATAAAAGATTATTTCAATTCCACTTCAAATTTTAAAGTAATTTAATTTAGGAGTAAAATTAGAAATAGGAAAAATCTCCTCTTCTTCTCTTCAATGTCCGATCTCCAATCTGACCTTACTCCAAATCCATTCCATTCTGAAATTATCTCCAATCTCAACTTTAAATTTGAATTCGAATCTAAATTTATATAGTCTCATCATCTCATTCTCTATCCCTCTCTACGCCTCGATTCTCATATTTCCCTTGAATCTTCTTTGAATTTTTATAGTTTAAGAGTTTTGAAATTATATTCTCAAAATTTTCTTTTATATAGTTCTCAGATCTCTTTATCTCTCTCTAGTGCAATTCTTCTCATTTTTAATTAGTCTAATTAGTCCTAATTTGAGCGAGTGATCGCCCTCTGTAGTCACGATTTGTTTCCTTTTGTCACTGTCAGCCATCGCTAATATTTTGTGCATTGATACCCCCGAACCTTCTTTCCCCTTCTCAAACTATCTTGCATTCTCTGTTTAGGTTTGGTTCTCTCTCTCTCTCAATGCAAACCTTATCTTCAATATTATTTTACATTGTTTCCAATATTGTTTTGGAGAAAGCTGCTTTTTTGGATCGTAAAGAATTCCGTAGAGTATTAGATTTTTTTATTTAAATTTTCTTTCAAATTTAAATGATTTTCACCCGTCACATTAAATTTAAGAAAATGTTAAAAAATATATTAAATATTTAAATCAAATTAGCTATTGATTTGATTTTGATATATATTTAACTTTTCTTTCTCTTATATTTCTATATTTATATTAATATATTTTCGTATTTATGTCAATGAGTTTTTTTATACAAATCCAATTTATTGTAATAATTCTAGTGAAATAATGAAAAAATAGAACATGGTATTCATCGAACCATTTTTATGTATTTTTTATATTCATTTCATTTTATATTCTTAATATGGTTTTAGAGTCGTATTCAACTTTCTCCCATGGGAACCAAATCATCTATTTTTTTGCTTCATTTTTTTTTTTTTTTTGGTTATATGAGATTTGAATTCTGAATGATTGATGGAGGAAGTTGTGACTATTAAACTGTTCTATTGGAGACATCTTAATGCTCCGTATCCATATCCCCCTTACACTCATCAAAGCTCTTCAATGCAGAGTTACCAAGAAGAAGAAGATGAAAGATGGACTTGAGATTGTCATTCCGAGATGCATGACAGAAAGGCAAGAGTATGAATAATAATTTCATAATAGGCATCTTAAACATACCTTTGATTCTAATATTTGTCTTTGGGAGATATTATCCACGTAATGGGACTTTAGGGGAAATATTAAGATTCCAAATAAATTTCCATACCCTTAAATTTTGGGACCCTTCGTTCCCTTCTTCCACACAGCCTATTGCTAATGGGAGCTTGTATGCTTTTCTGACTATAATTACACCTTCAGAGGGAATATTAGAGGTTATCTTCTAGAGGTATGCTTGGTATAGTATCCCATCCCAATCAATTGACAAAAATGTATGAGAGAGCATAATGGTAGTGGTGCGTCTGCTCGAAGATTTCAGATCCTGCGAGACCCTTCTTTAATAATTCTCCAAGAGAATGATGAGTTCTACTCATTTTACCCATTGAGAAAGGAGGTACGACCTCTCAACATCAAAGAAGACTTCTCTCTCAATAACTTTTAATTTTATTGAAACTCAAAATTTATGAAAAATACAGTCAAAATTAAAATTTCGAGGAAAATTTAAATATGTAGGAATAATTTTGCATTTTGCATTTTGCATTTTGCATTTTTCGCAGCCTAGAATGGTGCAAGTTGAAAGGGCTTCTATTTTTTTACTATAAAAATTTCATATGTTTAATATTTTTTGTTTTGAACTTGATCAACTAGTATCCGAATTATCAAAATAATTTGGTTTGAATATTATAAGATTTAATTTAAAAACTGATTTTCTCGATATCTATTCTTTTATTCCTAAAATTCAAACTCGAGATGTTAATTAAAGAATTTTAATGTTTTACTACTGTACCCAAATCACATTGATTTCGTATGTCTAATATTGGGATCTCATTCTCACGTCCAACGTTGTTGTTGATGACTCCACTTTAAGACTATATTGTATAATATTGCATGATGCACAGTCATCATATTTATTTATTTATTTATTAAAAGGTTTGTACGATGTAGAAACTAACATTAATTAATACTATAAACTCGATTTGTAACAACGTGCATTGTTCCTTAGACACGGGACCAATTTGATTCGGGCCGGTTCCTGTCCGGGACAGGCCCAGAAATGACGGTTCAGTTGGCTCGATTATAAAAAATTTTACTTGAAACCGACCCGACCTGGTAGACCAAACCTACTAAACTGGGCCTTGTTAGATCAGTCCAGTTTAATGATTTTTTAAAATAATAAAAAAAAAATTGTGAATACTAATAAATAAGGGTATAATAGGAGAAAAAATAAATTTTATGTGAATAGTAATGCTGGTCAATAAATACCGGCGGTTGCTTCTCTCGTTGTTTGCAGTTTTTGGGTTAAGATTGATTTTGTTCTTTTGCAATGAGAACATCTTTTGCTTCTCTCTTCTTTTTCACATGTTTTGTGTGTCTTAATGTTGAGACAACCTCGTATGAGCTAAGAGCTGATGCACGGTTGAAAAAATTTATCACAAGATTGAATTTGCCTATGGGGATGGCCTGGAACCATAGATTTTGAATTTTTTTGTACTATACCAATCGAAATTAGGAATGATACTCCGATTAATTTTATTCAAGACTTACAGTGGCCCAATTAAGAAGATTATTTTTCCAAGCGTAGATTTTTTTATACTCAAAACGCAAGTTGAATATGAAAATTTGATTAAGAGATATAGTATTATATTTTATCAAACCATAGATTTTGATTGCAAAGGAGAAGGCCACTTTTACTTTTTATATATAATGTTTACCCATTACTTTTTATGTCTATTGGGGACCATTTTTTGCAAGGTGGTCGTGACACTATGTTAATAGTTCATGATGGTGTCACCTTCTTCATTTAAACATTGAACCTACGGTTATGAATTCCACATTGAGTCCTAAAAAAAAATCATAAAATATTACTTAAATCCAATAAATTTTTTCATTCAACGGTTCAATTTTTTTGATTGAGTTTTCTTATTGAATTTGAGTTTATCATTTGGATTCATGACAAATTGATATCAGAGTTTCTGGTTTAACATGAAAATAGGCTACCTGAAAGAGAGCTACCTGATACCAGAATAAGAGCCGTCCAAAAATAGAAAAAGATTATTTGGTGTCGAAATGAGAATCGTTTAAAAAAGAAAAGGGTTATCTGTCAAAGTTTGTGGACGTTCGACTTCTCAAGAGAAGAGTAATGTTACGAATCTCATATCAGATTTTAAAAAAATCATAAAATATTATTTAACTCAAATAAACTTTCTCACTTAATAAATCAAATTTTTGGATAAGTCTACGATTTACTTCCGTGACATATGCTAAAGCACGCTAGCGGGTGACCATCCGATGTGGCTCGGCTCTCAAACCTCCTCGGACATCCCCGCATGGCTCTTCACGTGGGGGGGGGGGCGTCATTTACTCCTTTTGGGCATTAATTTCTTCCTGGGGCAGAGACCATCGAGTTCATGGCTCAGGCTACGAAACTTATAATTACATCATTTCGTCTGGTTCTAATTTTTTAATTTTAAATAGAATAATAATTTTAATCTTTTGTTAAAAATAAGTTAATATTCATTTGAAAACCTCGTAGCAAACACGATCTTCCAAGATTCATCGTCGTTGGGAGTGATTTGTACGGTAAACGTGGTCGTCACCGTCAACCTCGGACTTCAATCAACCTAGTGGTGAATCGTCTTAGAAAGTCGAAATTTTACGCGTTTTCCCAAGAATTAAAGGTTTCTAAAATTATTATTTTTTAAGAAAATTATAAATATATATTTTATCTGAATTATTACCGTATGGTTAAAAAATTTTAACCGAATTCTTGTCCAATTGCCGTACAGAATAATTAGTAGTTAAGATTAATAATTAATATTTTATTACACCTAAATTCTTTACTGATAATTTTTTTTAAACGAATGGATAAATGAAAAATATTAGTATTTCGTGAATTATTAGAATTATTTTTAAAACTATCGATATTAGTTACTTAATTATTAAAAAAAATTAATTAATAATGATTTATGGGATGAAAGGAGACCCATTTTTATTATATTCTTGATTAGTACTACACAAAAAAAAAATTACAAAAAAAAATATTTTTAATTAAAAAATTAAGATCCTTCTCGAGATATTAAAATATGGTAAGATTGAATAATAAAATAGAAAATCGGGAGGAGTGGAAAAAAAGCATTCACCAGACGATGAATGAGTGCAGAGTTTGAATATATGTTTTGATTTTTTACAATTGTATGTCTCAATATACTTTGCCATATTTAATATATTTTACTGAGATGTGCAGCGCAAACGTGTTTCTCCATTCTCCATGATTGGGTCTCCGATAGTAAGCGCACAAAGCGATAACAATAGCAAACCAAGACTAAAACCAACTCCTCTCTCTCTCTCTCTCACTGGTTGTTGTGTTGTCTGTTGTTTAATGGCTAACACTTCAGAGAAACCTCCGTTGGTATCTGTATCCGCACCGTGAAAAATAAAAAAGATAGAGAAAAGAAGCCTCTGACGGACCACTTCCATAAACAGACATTTCTGTTACATACGGACACACACACACAACCCCCACCTCTTTTCTCTCTGTTCTCTCTCCTCTCTCTCTCTCTCTCTCTCTCTCTCTCTCTCTCTCTCTCTCAAAGCTGTGAAAATGGTGATTCTGAGATATTGAGGCATCGAATTCGATGGTTTTATTAAATGGGTATGTGTGATTTTTCTCTGTTTCTGGGTTTTGTGGCTGAAATTTGATCATCTCTGGAGAGCTGACCCCACTTTGTGAAAATTTTTATTTGCAGTAAAATTCTGATTTTCTATTTTGTCTAGTTTCATTTTCATGATGAGTTGGTTTGAGCTGTTCATTTCATACACCAGTTTCTGTGTTTTTCTACTTTGGCCTCAAAGTTGAAGATTATTACTATTTTTGCGTTGATTTCCATTTCTAATCTTGGCGAGTCGTATATTTTTCCAGATTGAGAGATATTTTGAAGATTTTGGAATCTGGATTTGGTTTGGGGATTGCCTGTACTTGTTAATTATTGGGGGTGGAATAGATGCAAGAATCAATAGAACTGGGATCAATGGCTTCAAGAGTGGATGTTGATGATGGGACTGAAAATAAAGGAAGCATGTGGGTTTTGGACAAGAGGCTTGATCAACCTATGGATGAAGAGGCTGGCAGGCTTAAAACTATGTACAGAGAAAAGGTCTCCCTCTCTCTCTCTCTCCCCCCCCCCCCTCTCTCTCTATTACTTCATTCAGATGCTGAAAAATTTTGATCTTTGCCGTATTTTTTGGGGCGGGGCGGGGAAGGGTTTTACTTGACTGGGGTAGGCTTTATCAATGGCAATGCTATTTCAATGTGATTTGAGTTTTCTGTAATATTTAACTTGACTAGTTTTGTTTGTTTTGACTTTGGGAGTCAGCTTGTGTCTAATGTCATTGTA
The DNA here is from genome assembly GCA_033439265.1 of Dillenia suffruticosa. NCBI lineage: Eukaryota > Viridiplantae > Streptophyta > Magnoliopsida > Dilleniales > Dilleniaceae > Dillenia > Dillenia suffruticosa. Next base: position 1,271,748 of record JAVTVX010000031.1, read on the forward strand.
AAAAGCCATATTCATTGAGATGATGGTTCATCCTGTACAGCGTAAGAATTCACACTCCATTGAAGTGAAAAGGCGCTATAACTTGAGTCAGTTTTCTTGCATTAGCTTGTTTTGGCTAGAGGGACTAAAAGAATTGAGAAGATGCTAGGCGTATTTCAATAGAAAACTTCAACTAATTTATTCTTGTAAGTCTTGTGCAGAAATTTTCAGCATTGTTAGTTCTTCGTCTTGCATTTCAAAGTCTTGGAGTGGTCTATGGTGATTTGGGCACATCTCCTCTCTATGTTTTCTACAATACATTTCCGCGTGGGATTAAAGAGCCGGAGGATGTTCTGGGAGCTCTCTCTTTGATCATATACTCCCTCACGCTTATCCCGCTCCTTAAGTATGTTTTTGTTGTGTGTAAAGCAAATGACAATGGTCTAGGTAAGGTACTTCATAACCTTTTCCCAGTTTGGGACCATCTTAGTCATTGCACTTGTTTAAACATGTGCTTTCTTGTGCTTGTTTTCATATGCTACAACTAAGTGTTTGGCTGTGCTGTCTAGTCATGCACAGCCATTTGTGTGCATATATAAAATCATAAGAGACTATGAAGTTGGGTTTCTTAACTAAAACCAATTGGTGGAAAGATCGAAATGAGCTGTGCTTCCCTTAAACCCACGATTGATTGTATATGATCAGCATAGAGCCATATGCAACTTTAAGTAAAGTGCTGTGGATAAAGTAGTCGTTAACAACTGAGTCTTAAATTAGCAAAAGTGGGTGTGTGTAGCTTCATTACTCTAATATATATGTTATAGGGTGATTTACACTTTGCTGTTACCTGCTATACTAGCAAAGCACTTCGAGTCCGCTGACATGACATGATAAATTTGCATTGTTTCCTCTGAAGTTACTGTGTCACACCTTATTGGTGTCCACTCCTTTGCTTAGAATGTTTGGCAATTTGTTGACCACTGCCTTCCCCCTGAAATGCAGGAGGAACATTTGCTCTTTATTCTTTACTATGCCGGCATGCTAAAATAAGAACTATCCCCAACCAACATCGGACCGATGAGGATCTAACAACTTATAGTCGCAGAAAATTTCATGAGAACTCATTTCCTGCAAAAACCAAGAGATGGTTAGAGGCACATACATCAAGGAAGAATGCACTTCTTATCCTTGTCCTGGTTGGCACTTCAATGGTGATTGGAGACGGGATTCTCACTCCTGCTATATCAGGTATGCTGCTCAACTCAGTTTGATCAAATTAGCATGTGCAGCATTTTGTATAGCTCATATGATTGCCCTATGTTCACGTAGTTTTGGATAAGCTATTTGTGTAAAATTTAATTGACAGCCTAAAGAACTGTCATATGCTTGTCAAACATTACATATCGCAGCATTTGATTCACCTGATCAGTGTGCAAAAATGGTGTCTAGAATTGTCTTGTTGGTAGGACTTTTGAAATATTATAAAGCAATGCTTGGATCATGCGAAGAGGCGGAATTAGTTATAATATGTCGTTAGCATCTTGTTCTCGGTGGCATGTTGGAAGCAATTTTTGGCCTGTGGTCATCTGTGCAGTTGGCTAAGGAACTTTTTTTCTTGGAAGGGAAAAAGAAATCGCATAACTGAATTTAGGGGTTGGTTGTCTTGGCCACCACAAATCCATTAAACACAGCTGCCACTAAGTCAATCATGGCTAAGCAGGCTGTATGCCACCCTCGGATACCATGCCTCATAATCATCAACACTCCCGGTACATCTTAATGATCATCATGCATGATAATGGATGCCGCAACAGCCACAGCTTTACTTGCATTTCTAATTATATTTATTGTTGGGTCAAAGATTAAATGTTTACACTTTAATAAGTAATGGTGAAGAGATAAGAGCCTTAGGACCAGATCCAAGCAGCTTGCACTGGATGATAGCTCAAAAGACCTTTTTGCTTTAATTACATATGGATAATGTTGACTATTACTATATAGCCCTACCCACAAACAGCAAAAGGAACTAATGCCTAGTTGGTCCAGTGGCTGGGCACTGGATCGCCGTAAGCAAGATTTTGGATTCAAGTCTTGTGTACGAAGAAAACACACGCCGGGAGTGTTTTGCTCCTTAAGGGCCCAACCCATCTCAAATCGGATTTACTCAGAATCAACATAGTCATTGATACCGTGGTTTATACGCCCCCCCAAAAAAAAAGAAAACATAGAGAGAGAGAGAGAGAGAGAGAGAGGAGAAATATAGAGAATGTAAGGAATTACACTTTCTTCTATAGCTTTCCAATCACAGCTTCATCCTAAGTGCCCTGCAATAGCTCTACGATGACTTAATCTTGCTTGTTCAGTTATTGGCCGTGGGGAACTGCTCTTTGTAGCTGGTTAAATTCTTTCCATCTGTTACTCTTACCTATTATTATCTTCTAGGGCGGATGTGGTTTACTTCTTTATCGTCTTGATTCTCTGTCCCTGTCATATCATTGGATACTCATAAGAACTTTCTGTATTGCATTAAAGTTGATTAACTGTTAATGACTCTCTTTGGCAGTCCTCTCTGCCGCAGGCGGGATCAAGGTAGACCACCCATCATTGAGTAATGGTATATCCTGCACCCAAAGAAGATATTTACTTGTATTTTCTCAGCTGTACGTGCTAACAGCTAATTACTTTAGTATCCATTTCTCTTCACTGATTCTGGACACCTGTGTCTGACCGGGTGTCCCTTTCATCTCTGCAGATATAGTAGTACTTGTTGCTGTTGTAATTCTAGTTGGCTTATTTAGCATGCAACACTATGGCACTGATACAGTTGGGTGGCTTTTTGCTCCAATTGTCCTGGTTTGGTTTCTTGTTATTGGAGGCATTGGTATATTCAACATCTGGAAGTATGACAGCGGCATTCTCAAAGCCTTTTCACCTGTGTATATATATCGGTATTTTAAAAGGGGAGGAAGAGACAGTTGGACATCACTTGGGGGAATCATGCTAAGTATTACTGGTTAGTTTCTTTTTGTACATCTTTTTCTTAGCAGTTATGCTCTGCAGTTTTGAATGTGCCTCTTGATTTTTTGTAAGAGTCAGGAAAATTCCTTACACTATCAATCTTTGTTATTCTTCGTAACAGGAACTGAGGCACTTTTTGCAGACCTTGCTCATTTTCCCGTTTCAGCCATACAGCTTGCTTTTACATTAGTTGTATTTCCTTGCCTTCTTCTAGCATATTGTGGGCAAGCTGCTTATATTATGAAAAATAAGGATCATGTACAGGATGCATTCTACCGTTCAATACCAGGTTTGCTTACAGCAGTAATGTGATAACAGAAAAAAATTAACAGAAGTTGAAAAACCTAATTATAACGAGGGTAACCCGAAGGAAAGTTGGGAAAGGTTACTGTTACTCTTTCTTTCCAAAGTTGGGGGTAGTTAACAAGGCTAAATAGATGGCCATTTGCATATTTCATTGTACTTTTACATAAGGGCTGATGATAATCCTTGCTTGCAGACAGCATCTATTGGCCTGTTTTTATTATTGCAACAGCAGCAGCGATTGTAGCCAGCCAGGCCACAATATCTGCTACATTTTCAATAATCAAGCAAGCCCTAGCACTTGGCTGCTTTCCAAGAGTCAAAGTTGTGCACACATCTCAGAAGTTCCGCGGTCAGATATATATTCCAGATATTAATTGGGTACTTATGATTCTCTGCATTGCTGTGACGGCAGGATTCAAGAATCAGAGCCAAATCGGAAATGCTTATGGTGAGCATCTCTTCTCTTGCACACTTAATCTATAGTTCGTTCTGCCAAACAAATCCTTTTTTGTGGCAGCAGTTCTGTTGTTCATTTTATTTTATTTTGTTTTTATGGGAATCTCTTTGTCCATAAAATACTACTTCTGGACAACCGCTAAATCTCTTTTTTCCATAAAACACATCTCAGAGGTATGGAGAATTTGAGTTTTGGGTGGAGCGGGAAGGATTGAGAGGAACTGGTTAATATTGTTAGTCTGCCAGTCATTTTTTCTTTGTACTCTAGTTCTTCTTCCCTCTCTTCTACCCCAGCATGATCTTTTCGCATACCCAGCCCTTAAAATCACAAAATCTTACCACCGGACTGTTGTCTCTTTCCATTCAGGTATTAGCACACAAATGCGGATAAAAATAGCTGCTTAGTCATATGCCATGTAGATTCATGGAGATTTGTGAAAATGCAGATAAAAATAGCTGCTTTTACTTTAGCAAATCATAGGAAGAATATGCCCCAAATACATGCATTGACGCCTATTTTTAATCTTCTTGCTCCATGTTACGGCATTGAATTTCTGGTTGCTAAGACAGGACATTTTTATCTCAACAGGGACAGCAGTCGTGATAGTCATGTTGGCGACAACTTTTCTCATGATTTTAATCATGCTTCTAGTGTGGCGATGCCATTGGATTCTCGTAACAATCTTCACAACGCTATCGCTAGTAGTGGAACTCACTTACTTTTCAGCAGTCCTTTTTAAGGTCGATCAAGGGGGATGGGTTCCACTTGTGAATGCAGCAGTCACTTTTCTGATAATGTATGTCTGGCACTATGGTACACTGAAGCGATATGAGTTTGAGATGCACAGTAAAGTGTCTATGGCATGGATTCTTGGGCTTGGCCCTAGCTTAGGACTAGTTCGCGTTCCTGGCATTGGACTTGTATACACAGAGCTAGCAAGTGGAGTTCCTCATATATTTTCTCACTTCATCACCAACTTACCAGCCATCCATTCAGTAGTCGTCTTCGTATGTGTGAAATATCTTCCTGTCTACACGGTACCTCCAGAGGAGCGGTTTCTGGTGAAGCGGATAGGACCCAAGAATTTCCACATGTTTCGATGTGTGGCAAGGTACGGTTACAAAGATCTCCATAAGAAAGACGATGAATTTGAGAAGAAGCTTTTTGAGAGCCTTTTCTTGTTTGTACGGCTCGAGTCCATGATGGAAGGTTGTTCAGACTCGGATGATAATAGTATATATGAGCAGCAGACCGCACAGTCAAGAGATTACCTATTAAATGATAATGGTAACACAATCTCTTCCATTGTCGACCAAACAATTTCTTCGGTGGACTCAATCGTGCCGGTGAGGTCTCCGGCTAGGGGTCCTGGTACAATTAGGTCGTCCGGGCAGGGAAGTAGCCAAACTGAGACCGATGAATTGGAGTTTCTGAATAGTTGTAGGGATGCTGGAGTAGTGCACATATTAGGGAACACAGTAGTGAGAGCAAGAAGAGAGTCAAGGTTCTATAAAAGGATTGCAGTTGATTATATATATGCATTTCTTAGGAAGATTTGTAGGGAAAACAGTGTTATATTCAATGTTCCTCATGAGAGTCTCTTGAACGTAGGACAGATATTTTATGTATGATTCTTTCTGATATCACCATCTATAAAAGAACTGGTATAGTTTAGTCCAATGGAACAGCCAAGCTTTCCTTTTTTTCATTTTTCTTTACTTTTTGTGGGCATGATTTTGTTTACTGTTCATTGGTTGCTGTCCATCACCCATCAAGACCCCACTAGGAAACAGAAAGGCCCAGTTGATAATTATGGCTTTTTGTAGTTGGATAGCATTTTTCTTGAAAAGGGGAATTAAGAAAACAATTGAATCAATTCATTCACATGACCAGAAGAAACTCTTCTGCAGCACCTTCAGCGTACCATATTATCCCTACTTTTTTCACCAAAAATATATATATACATTATCCCTACTTTGGTCACTCCAATTATCTGCTCCATCCTACGATATTTCTTTCTCTTATACAGGAGGTGAAACAACACTTGGTGGATTGAGTTTGAAAATAATTAATTATTTTTAACTCACCATAAAACTTTCTAATTTCGAAAACAGTTATCTTGAAAAATAATTTGAGTTTTTGACTATAATTAACATTTTATACATTTTTAGAAGCTACTAGATTTTCTTATATTGCAATTTTTAGGACCATTTTTGAGAATGACACCTGGTCCAATCAATGTTATTTGAAAAATTGGTGAGTCTTCCCTGGCATGCATTAATGGCTAGAATTTAGAAGCCAAAGTCCTGCTAGAGCACCAGTAAGCAAAGCACGTCTCTCGCGACAACCAAAATGATTAACGAATGTATAATAACTCCGTTGGTTAAAAAATTAATATTTTTTAATTATTGTTAGGAGTTTGATCGCTCATGAGAATTAAAAAATCAGTCTTGAAAGACCTATTTCCTCAATTGAGTCTTACAAATGATTGATCCAAATTAATCGAAACAAAACTCTAAATACTGTCTTGATAATCTAATCATGATACCAAAAAAAATAACCAAAATGATTAATGATCGTTCTTTTCTTTTTTCTTTTTGCGTTTTATTAGAAAATATATCCGTTCCAACCTTTGTACGATCCTCTACCCTTTTATTACAGAGCTTTTGGGCTTGGCTCAAAATGCTGGCGTTCAAGGGTTATTTATCAAAATAATATTAATTTAACAAAAGATTATTTAAATGTGGTTATTTTTTTTTCTTTTCCAAAATGTCGATTTCACATTCTAAAAATACGAAATCATAATTTTTTTTTATAACTTTTTAATTTTTTTGACGATTTAATTTTTTTTATATGACAAAAATTACATTTCGTACTCCCGAAATCTCATTTCTCTCTCTCCCTCTTGGTTCCTCTCTCTCTCCATACAAACATTAAATTACTCCCTCTCTCTCCCTCAATCCCTCTCTTTCTCTCTCTCTCCCCCTCTCCGTCTCTCCCTCTCTCTCTATCTCTCCCCACTTCCCACCCTACCTCCCTCCCTCCCTCTCTCTCTCTCTCTCTCTCTCTCTCCATTACATTCTCTCTCTAATTAAAATAATATTTTTAATTAAAAATAAAAATATATTTTAAAAAAATAATATTGATATAATAATTAAAATATAAAAAATAAAAAAATTAATTTAAATATTTATATAACATTAAATAAAATTTTGAAATATCAATTAGTTAAATATTAATTTTTAGATATTTGATATTTGAATAAAATATTAAATTGTAATACAAAATATTAAATAATTAAATAATAAACTAAAACTATATTATTAAATAATTTAATTTAAGTAAAATTTTAAATATTATTATTTAATTTAAATTTAAAAAATAAAAATATTTAAATATTTAATTTAAATATTTATTTAATATTAAATATATGAAATTAAAATTATAAAAAGATTGATATAATATTAATATTTGTGTAATATTTAAAAATGAAGAAATAGAGAGAGAGAGAGAGAGAGAGAGGGAGGTAGGTGGGAGATGGGGAGAGATAGAGAGACGGAGAGAGAGAGAGAGAGAGACGGAGAGACGGAGAGATGGAGAGACGGAGAGAGAGAGAGAGAGAGAGAGAGAGAGGGAGGGAGGGAGGGAGGCAGGTGGGAGGTGGGGAGAGATAGAGAGAGAGAGAGAGAGAGGGAGAGATGGAGAGAGAGGGGGAGAGAAAGAATGTATTAAATATATTTTTTGAATATTATTTTTTTATTTTTAAATATATTTTTATTTTTAATTAAAAACATTATTTTAATTAAAGAGAGAATGTAATGGAGAGAGAGAGAGAGGGAGAGTAATAAATGCAGAGAGAGAGAAGGAGAGATCGAGAAAGAGAGGGATTGAGGGAGAGAGAGGGAGAGTAATTTAATGTTTGCACGGAGAGAGAGAGAGGGGAACCAAGACGGAGAGAGAGAAATGAGGTTTCGTACTTTGGGAGTACGAAACCAATTTTGCGTTTCACAAATGCGAAATATAATTTTTATCACATAAAAAAATTTAAATCGTCAAAAAATTTAGAAATTGTGAAAAAAAATTATGATTTTGTATTTTTAAAGTGCGAAATCGATATTTAGAGAAAGAAAAAAAATAATTATATTTAAATAATTTTTTAAAAAATTAACATTATTTTGATAAATAACCAGACGTTCAAGATTCGGTACAAACAGCACAATCATGTTGCATAAAGTATTAAAAATGTTTCTGCAATAAACACTTTATGTAATCAATAAAATTACAAAAATACGCTCTCAATTATAAGTAATGAAATACGGAAATACCCTCTCACCCTCGCTCCCTCTCTCTCTCTCTCCCCCCTTCGTTGGACACAGCAAGCTCTCTTTTTTATTACCCAAAAAAGGAAAAAAAAAAAAAAAAAAAAAAAGAAAGCTCTCTTGTTTTTTGGTAGACAAGGAAGGAATAAACAAACCCAACTAGGACCCAACCCACTCAACCACTCAGCCAACACGGCCTGCTTTCTTACCTCTCAGGTTCCCCAAACCCTCTCTGTTTCCCAAAGGAGGATTCTCCAAAATATTTACCCCAAGGGAAGCATTGCCACTTATTCTAGCAAGAAAATCAGCACACCTGTTCATATCTCTAAGCACATGAGACACTTGAGTGACTCCCAACTCTAACATGAGATCCATACACTCTACCATGATAAGGTACACGAGATGCTCTATTTCCTTCTCATTTTCAAATAGATAGAATAATGATAAACAGTCCACTTGGCTTGAAGATGGTTTATGTGCATCTCTTTAGCAAGACTCGGACCCTATCTCAACTCCTACAATTCCACCACAATGACATCTACATTTCCAATGTTGATGACAAAGCCCATTATCTAGCCACCATCCTCTCCTCTTAGCAAACCACATGCGCTGGCTTTTTTGGAGACTAGAGGGACAACTCCATTCGAGTTGAGTTTAACTCTCCCTTTGTCAGAAAGATGCCATTTCACCCACAAACTTGCTTCCCATTCCTAGTTCCAACACCCACAAAGGCTTCAACCCAGGCTTTACTCATGCTATGGATCCTTCTCACTATATCCTTATTGTCCACCTTTTTGTTCTCCAAAGCTACCATACATCTTCTTTTCCATAAAAGCCATAAGGCTATAGAAAAGGAGCAACCATCTTGCTGCTGATTGGGACCTGGCTTGCTCCCTATCCCTGTCCTTATCCAACTACCAATATCCCTTTCCCAGAACCCCCGACCAAAGAAACTTCCAAACACCCTTAGACTCCCTACAATCTCTAAGCGCATGCAACAATGTTTCAGGAGATTCCTCACATTGGAGGCATTGATCATGCTCAGTGAGGCCCCTTCTCCTCCTTTCTTCATTAGTCAGGCACTTTTTCCCTACACAGTAGTCCACATAAAGAATTTAACCCACCTCACTCCGCCCTTTGACTACCATTGCCTTGCCCCCTGCATAAAGTCATAGGCACTTGCCATTGTAAATCTGTCATTATTAGAATTCCCCCATATGAAAGAGTCTTCCACTCCTCTCCTAAGGATCATGATCCTTTTAATCTCCTCTACCTTATCTGCCATCACCCATTCACTAAACTCCTAGACTTTCCACTTGCCTCCATTGTCAATGAAATTTTCTACCTTGAAATGAGGAAGCTGTCTTGGTTGCGGAAGTAAAGCAAACTCTAAAAGCCTTTCATCCCCTACCCATCTATCTTTCCAAAAATCTATAACTCTCCCATTCCCCACCCTCCATTTCACTCCTTCTACGAAGCATCTCCTACTGTTTAGAATGCCTCACCACATGCTTGAGCCACCTGCTCTCTTTTTCCATTTTTTTCCTAGTCAAAGAGGTTGTCATTCTTGAGGTATTTAGCTCTCAGTAGTTGACTCCGAGAGGTTTCTCATCCTTAATCAACATCCAGCTTAGTTTAGCAAGCATCACAATATTACTTTCCCTCATCTTGTGCACTCCCAAACATCCCAACTTCTTAGGCTTGTAAAATGTCTCTCAATTAACTAGATGATCTTCCTAACTCCTTCCTTACTTTCCCACAAGAAATCTCTATTTAATGTATCCAACTTATTACACGTGTACCTTGAAAGCCATGCAGTCTGCATAATATACATAGAAATAGCAGTGTTCAAAGCTTGAATGAGAACTCTCCTCCTTGTCACACTTAGCATTTTGGCCTTCCATCTGCTTAACTTGCTTTAAACTTTCTCTACCAATGGATTGTGGAAATCCTTTCTCGCTCTCTTGTAGATGGTTGGGACTCCAAGGTACCTTTCCAAGTCTTCAGAGGGAGTAAATTTGGTCACCACAGTTAAAGACTTCTTGATGGTATAGGGGGTCCTTGGAGAGAACCAAAATTTGGACTTGTCTACATTGACCTCTAACCCCGCTCTCTGCAGAGAACTCTCTCAAACCCTCCAAAATGACACTAAGGTTCAACCACTCAGCCTCTGCAAAAAGCAACAAATCATCGACAAAAAAGAGATGGGAAATTGGGGAGTTGTTCTTAACTACTTTGAGGGGTTTCCATTTCCCTTTCCTAATTCTTTCATGAATCATATAGGTTAATCTTTCCATTACTAATATAAACAGATAAGGAGACAAAAGTGGTCCCCCTGTCTTAACCCCTATCCTATTTGTCACGCCCCGACCCGGGATCGTGAGCAGCCGCCCGTTACCCTGGATGCCGGCTGTATTTTTACAGAAATTCGGGCAGAACCTCCCCATATATCGGAGGTCTCCCATATTAAAATAAACCTGTTACCTGTCCAAAAGGGGTCATCCCGGCCTCAAAATGCATATATTATCCTCAACAACAAATCAGATCATCCTACTGCACAATTCAGGGCAACGCAAGGCTAACAAATAATTCTCCACAGTCCTAACCACAGACCTCTACTGCCATGCCCCCGTCAAAGGCATGGACAGCCGCCAGTCGCCCCTCCTGTGATTTAGAGGAGGCACCGAGCGATCCTAGAGGACAATTCTAAGACATGACACATTCCCAAATACAGACGCAACGAAAAAGAAATGCCTCAATGCAATGTCATGCAGTGACATGAGAGTTCCACAATTTAAATGTCCATATTTATACAGTCATCCCAGAATTATAAAAATGGTCATCTATAGACCTCAGAATACAAATACATCACTAATACAAATTTGCAGCGGAAATATACAATAATTCCTCAAGTTCAGGCCTGATCTCCCAAAGAAACTGAGCGTCCTAAAAGCGACACTCCTTGTCAAATACTATCTCTGAAACAAAAGGGAAATGAGGGGTGAGTACTCGGGAAAGAATACTCAGTGAGTGAGTGGATCAATGCAATCGTCAAATATGGAGTGTGAAACTGGCGTGTCAAAACATAAGTATATAAATCATATTTCAAATCATCATGCTTTTCATTTCAACAATATATCATTTCACGCATTTTCAAGTCAAATATGCATCCAAAGCACTGTCATTAAAATCATAGAGCTGCCAGCCGAAAATGTCCTGGCAGAGGTCTACCGCGACCTATGACAGGCGCACCGGGGGTGTTATATGCAAATTTCTTAAAGTGCTCTCTACCCCGGCGTTGGCGACGAACCTCGTCCAGGTGCTAGACTTGGAGAGGATATCCAATCCAAATCCAAATTCTCCCCCTTTCGGGTTCAACCTGGCTAGTACCGTGTAGATAATCAAATCACGACAACTCGTGGGATACCCCAGGCCTAGGCATATCCGGACGCCACCAAAGCGCCTCTCACGGTGTCCTTCGTAGCTACGGAACAATACATATCAAAGCTCTCAAAGCCAAAATCAATATCACATCAAAATGTGCCGAAGTCAGGTTCATAAACTAATGCAACATAGAGCATAAAATGGCACATTATACATTTCAACCACATGGATGCATAATTTCATAATTCAATACAGTTTTTGGACACTCCAACGGTTCACAAAAGTCAATTTTAAAACCAGTCAAAACATTTCCAACATACGACAAATCATGCTCATTATCAAAATGTTGTAAAACAAGATTTACATATTAAACAAAAGCATTGAAATAAATCTCACTCACAGTTTTGGGGAAGGTAGCGCACTCCCCAATAACACCAAAATACGCAAAACAAAGCGCCCCTCAATCGAGTCACCAAGAAAGCCAACCTAATCAAGTCATCACGATTTTCATCAATTTCCGACTATTTCAGGGTTTATCGTTTTTCTTAATTTCGTACGAACCCTAAATTTCTCAATTTATAAACAAATCAACTAATACTACCTAATTTGACAAGGTTTATTCAAGGGTTGAAGAGATTTCATTTCTCTCACCTAGGATTCTTCGGATCTCGAATTTAGTTTTCGTTCGCCCGTTGGTTTGGTCTAAAACCTGAATGTTTCCAAATTTGAAACCATTGCGAACAATTTAAGTCTAATTACTAAAGAGATTCGAAACCCAAGTGCGAAAAATCGAAACTTAGAGTCATTTACCTTCGCAGAGACTCACGGACTGCCACGGGCCGTGGGCCGCGGGCTGGCGGGCTGATGGGCTGGCGGGCCTGGTGGGCCGGCGGGCCTGATGGGTCTGCGGCCTGGTGGGCCTACGGCCTGGCAAGCCGGATCACGCGCTGGAGCGCGCTCGCGCTCGTGCTGGCGCTGGCTCACGCGCTGAAGCGCACTCGTAAGCTGAATCGTGCACTGCTCGCGCTGTGGGTCGCACGCTGGAGCGCTCGCGCTCGTGCTGGGGCGTGCTGAGGCGCGCTGGGGTCGCGCGCTGGGGATCGCGAGCTGGGGATCACGGCTGCTCGCGCGCTGCTCGAGCGCTGTTAGCGCGCTGCTCGCGCGCGGTTCGCGCGCTGCTCGCGCTTAGGCTGGGTCGCGCTGGAGCGCGCAGGGACACGCTGGGGCGCGCTGGTGCTCGCGCTGGGGCGCGCAAGTGCGAGCTGGTGCAGGGACCGCACAGGGGCGCGCAGGGGCTCGTGCTACGGCGTGCTCGAGCGATCGCGTGCTCACGCGAGGGAGGGTCGCGCTGCAGCGCTGCAGCGCTCGCGCGCTCACGAGGAAGACTGCGCGGTGGCGCTAGCGCTCGCGCGGAGATGATCGCGCGGCTGTGCTCGGGCGGTCGCTCGCGGCGGAGGGGGGAAGCTGCAGCGGCTGTGGGTGGCGCTGGTGGTGACCGGCGGTGCTGGCGGCGGCAGCGGCAGCGGGAGGGGAAGAGACACGGCGGCGGGGAGAAGGGAAAAGAGAGAAGAAAGAGGGAGAGAAGAAGAGGGAGAGAGAAGAGAGAAGAGAGGGGAAAGAGAGAGAGAAAATTGGGCTTTAAGCCCTAATTTTGTTTTTTTTTTTTTTTTTTTTTTAATTGGGTATTACACTATTTTCATGGAAGGCAACACTTCCCCATTCCAGATAATAGAAACTTCCCCATAAGTGACCATGAACGTAAACAACTTAATTATGGGAAGAGAGAGATCAATATCCAGCAATACCTTTTCTAAATAGCTCCAACTAATGTAAAAGCCACCTTAAAGATCAAACCATGTTTCTTTCTCTTGGACTTACATAGAGAGTCAATCAATTCTTGCATCACTATAATGTTGCCTAAAGTTCCTCTTCCAGGAAGGAAGTTGCTTTGATGTGGCCCAATCATCTCTTAAAGCAACAGTCTTAATCTATGGACTAAGATCTTAGATAGTACCTTATAAGTAGTATTTAATAAGCTAATTGGTCTTAAATCATTCATTATCTTAGGGTTGTCACTTTTAAGTATCAAAACTATATGGGTATCAGCTAACTCCGGCCAAAAGTACCCATCACTACAAAACAAGTGAGTTATTCTAACGGACTAAAACCGTCTCCTAAATATGATAAAACCATCGGCAAAAGTTTTTTCGACGGATGGGGTTTTAGTCGGTAATACACCAGTCAAGATAGGTATATTCTGACACTTTTCATGACCGTTGAAGCATGTCATATATTTATAGTGACGGTTAGAACTGTTGGTATAATTTAGTATTTTATTATCGGTTTATAATAGTATTGAGAAAACTTAATACTTTTATCATCGGTTGTCATATTAGTACCTATGTCGGTTATGTTACTGTCATATTATGACATATATAAAACCGTTTGGAAATATTATTACTTTTATTTTCGGTTGTACAAATGTTAAGAAATATTGTGGTCAATTTATGGTCGGTTAGGAAATATTAAGAAATGTTAATACTTTTATCATCACTATAGTTGATTACTACTATCATCGCTTACAACTCACTTACTAATTACTTATTTCTCGGTTATTACTATCATCAGTTACTAGTTACTTATTTCTCGGTTATTACTATTGTTACTTACTAGTCTGTTACTAGTCGGTTACTGCGCATATTTTCGTATGTGAGGAAATATTATAAGTTTTATTGATAGTTAGTACAAGTATTAAGAAATATAATTAAAAACTTGAAAAGAAAGAAAATAATAAAATATTATAATCTTAGAGAATGATTGATACAAAAAAATAAATAAAAAAAATACATATCTTACAAGCATATCCCACAATCCATATATTTTCTTCTGAGATGTTTATACAAATGTTTCACTTCAATTATTAAAAGGATTATTGGCACAATTCATCTTCATTCAATCTATTCATTTACAAAAATAAGTTAAATCAGATGAAATATAATATAACAGTACAAAAATGGTCATAAATAAAAATATTACTATATTAAAAATAAAATAAAAATAAGTAGTGACAAGAGTATAATGGAATGGTACATATTAAGAATAGTTATAGATAAAAATATTACCTTTTGGGACGGAGTCAGGCGATGATGATGATTGTTGGTTTTTATGTGCACTCCCGGCATCTTGTATTGAAGAAACCTAAAAAACAAATAATTTGGATTATTTTTTAAAAGTAAGAGTGAAATTAATAAGATTGTGTTGAAATAGAAATAGAGAAATAACATACCTGATCACCAGCAATAAGTCTTGCTTCATTAACCATATTCATCAATTCATCTTTATGTCTAGTTCCAACATGCATAGCAATATGAAGAAGAACATTACTTAATATAATTTTGTTCTATTAATCATTGCATCATATTAGTTATATTTTTTTTCTCAACTCTGGTTGAATGTATATTTTGTAATACAAATTTGATTCTTCCCCGCGAATCAGGACCTTTAACTTTAGAGATAATATCACTTTTTCAAGATAAATTTGAATTTTCTACTTGGTCTTTTTCACTCTCGAGAGACTCCATTTGACTTTTCATCATTTCGTATAAAGTAAATAAATGAAACGTGAATGTCGATAAATCAAAAACTATATAAAAATAATCATCTATATCATAATTTTTGATACTTTCGTAGAAATAAAACTGTCATCCAATCAGGTTCTACTTATTCTGCTCTACAAGATTTCGTTCTAGATGATGTTGTCTGTAATAATAAAATATGATTCCAAATCTATAAAATATTATACAATAAAATTAATTATAAGTAAAATAAAATATGAATTGTTTATATCTTTTCAACAATGAGTTTGACAAATGATTTAGATCCTAACCAATGATATGTTTTTAAACCAAAACCAAATCAAACCTGGGTCGCATATTAGGATGATTGGGCTTCTTCTTCAAAGTAAAGTTGTTTTTCGAATGGTTTCGTTTAGTTTTTCCCATGTTGAGTAAGGAAAATTTGAAATAAAATTTTAGTTAAGTCGCAAGATTTGAAAATTTGAAAAAAGAGATTATGGTTAAGTCACAAGATCTGAGATTTGAGGGAGAAGAGCTTATCTAGAGAGGTTTTAGAGGGAAAGAGGGTTTATCGAGAATGATTTATTATATATTTGATTTAGGCGCTTAAATAAATTTTTAGAACCCGTCATTTTTTCTCGCTTTTTTGTAAGTTTAATTTCAAATTTCATTTTTTATATTTGTATTTTTGTTTTTGTTATAAAATTGTAACATTTTACTACATTTTTACCCTAAATATTACATTACAATAAAAAATAACCTTAAATTTATATCATTACATTATTTAAATTAATAATATTAAATATATCATTATTCTACATTATTTGAAAATTTTGATATAATCCATAAGTGAAAATTTTTATATAATAAAAAAAGCAGAGACATGGGATGTATGGGCCGACACGGGCGCCCAGCCATGCCAGCACGGACGCCTGCTCACGCATGCCACCGCATGCATGCAACCTCCTACGGGTGCCCGGTAATGTCAGCGCGGGCACCGGTACATGCATGCCTATACAAGCTCGTGCGACATTATTACTACTGACTACCTATTTACTACCTAACTTATAAATTTTGGAGGGAAAGAAAATTTGTGGAGAATGATTTATTATATATTTAATTTAGGAACTCAAATAAAATTTTAGAACCCGTAATTTTTTCCCGCTTTTTGTAAGTTTAATTTCATTTTTTTATTATTACATCATCAGCAATTTCATTTCATGTATTTGTGCTTTTGTTTTTGTTACAATATGGAAACATGTTACTATATTTTTACGCTAAATATTACATTACAATAAATAATGACTCTAAATTTATATCATTATATTATTTAAATTAATAATATTAATTATATTATTATTTTACATAATTCATATTTGAAATTTTTGATATAATCCATACGTAAAAAATTTTATATAATAAAAAAAGTATTGACATGGCATGTGTGGGTCAACACGGGTGTTCGGTCATGCCAGCACAGGCGCCTACATACCTAACTTATAAATTTTCAAAAACTCTACTACATTATTACTATTTATTATATTATTACTATTAATTGTAAATTTTTAAAAACTCTACTTACTACTTGTAAATTTTGTATGCTAACAATTTATTTAATTTTTAACCTGTCTCTTTTTTTTCTTAGTGAGCTTATTATTATAATCATATGCAATGTAATTTTTAGAAATATTGTTACAACTTTGAGTATTTGTTTTAATAAACTAATTAAGAATTAAATATAATTTTCATATTTGTTATACCAATTGTTACTATGTATGATACCGAGTGCATCGAATAAATTAATGGAAAAAATATAAAAAATAGAAAATGATTAAGTAATATGTAAACAAAATTACATTTCCTATACATATGCATCTCATATACATCTCATCTTACTCTATCAACATCATTATCATCATTCATCTCGATTAATATATTTCCTTCATCTTCATCAATATTAGTTCAAACTCACTGATTAGTTGAGTGATTAATTTCTTAATTGAAATGATGAATTGTCATTTCATCACCCATATCAAATTCATCTCTAATTTTGACATGTTTTATAACAAGTCATCCCTTATGTCTTTCATCAGCCACATAAAATATTTTCTTTGCTTGGAATGCCAACACATAAGACTCATCCAGCAAATCATCGTCGGTATGATACTAGTATGATTGAGATAGAAAAATTTGATAAAAGTTGAACCAAATCTATTTTTCTTGCATCCTCATTGTAGGTCAACCCAATTACACCGAAATAATACAAATGTATACATTCCATTATAGTTCACTTGAATGATTTCTCTTAAGATGCCATAATAATTAACTTTACCTTGAATTGATCTTTTATTCCTCGCACTTGCATAACTAACATCATTAACTACTGTGGCCGTAATTCTTGAATTCTGAGTTTAAAAGCATTTTTCACGATCTTTTACATGAAATCGATATTAGCCATTGTAATTTCTAATGAATGGATCTGGTCCACGAGTAATCCATTTAATTTTATTTGTAATCTCTCCGATATATTTTGGATTAGTAACTTAAAAAAAAAATCTTAAAAGATTATGTATTTATATAAAAAGAATAAATTAATAATATTAAAAAATGATATACTTACATGATGAGTAAACCAGGTTGAACTCTTTACTATGAAATTTGTCAATTTGGAATAACTTCTTTCTATTATATTATATTCGATAAATTTTCAAAAACTATAATACTATATTATATAAATTATTAATTTCACATCAGTACATTATTTAAATTAATAATATTAATAAATTTATACTGAATATACATTATTTTTTATTAATCAAATGGATATAATTAACACAGAGCAAGGTTTACAGACACTTAAATGTAGTAAGTATGTAGTATGTAGTAATTAAGTAGTAAGTGATTTTTTCAATAACGTGGCAGTATTGATTTAAAATATAAAAAAAATTATGATGAATTAAAAACACGGTAATGAAAAAAGAGACGGGAAAAAAAAGCCAAAGAAAAAATGGGTGGGATTTTAAAAATTTGTTTGTGAAAAAATTATATTATAAATTCTACGGGGTCATCAAAATTTCTTCATCCTTTCACCATCAAAGTTTCTTCATTTTTCTTAAAAGCTCTCCTCCTCTAACCCATTTAAACCTATAGATGAGTATTGTATGAAAAATCACAATAATTCCAAGAAGGGGAACAAGTTTCAGTCTGAACAATCTCAATCATCCAAAATGTTACCAAATTTTAAAAATAAGCATATTATTTTAGTTTGATATTTAATATTAAAATGCCATTTTTAATTTTTTATTTTGAACAGTTATGAAAAAATGTAGTAACATGTAGTAACATGTAGTAACAATGTGGTAACCGATATAAAAACCATATGGTAATCATGGGCATCCACGCTTGTCTGTGCAGGGCAGGAGCGGCCAAGCTTTGTGCATGCCCGCGTATGCGCAGGGTCCGCACTCTTGCAAGAAACCACACGGGTGCCCACGTGCTCTGCATGCCGACGCACATGCAAGCGCTTGCCCATGCTATGCGCATGGTCCAACACATGTAGTAACATGTAGTAATCATGTGGTAACCGATATTAAAACCATGTGGTAACCATGGGCATCCACGCTTGTCTGTGCAGGGTAAGAGCACCCAAGCTTTGTGCATGCCCGCGCATGCGCAGGCTCCGCACTCTTGCAAGCAACCGCACGGGTGCCCACATGCTTTGCATGCTAGCGCACATGCAAGCGCTTGCCCATGCTGTGCGCATGGTCCATCGCCCAAACGGGCGTCCGCCCTTGCCCACACGGGCCCCCGCACGCGAGCATTTCCGCATGCCTTGCAGGCGTCCGTACGCTACCTGCCCGCACATGCGATATTACTGCTGTAGGGATTCAAACCCATGATTTGAATCACAAAACACAATTGAGTCAACCATTATACCACGATGTGATATGTGTTATTCTATTTTCTTTTCTTTTCTTTCTTCTTAGTTATCTCAATTTCACTTTTTTTTCTTTTTTTATCTGATTCTTTTTTTCCCCATTTCTTACTCTCACCTCTATTATTTTCCTTCATGAGATCTTTTTTTTTTTGTTTTTCTATTCTCATTGAGTTTTTTTACTACTATTTTGATATATTCAAACCAATTTATTTGAATGATATCTAAATTGAATATCATTAATGAATTATAATTTATTAATTTTATATATTTTGAACAGTAAATATTTGTCGTTAAATATATAGATTTTTTAAATTATTAATATATTATAATTTAAATTTCATACTCATTCGAAAAACAAAAATTAAGAAAAAAATAAAATACAATTAAATTAATTGAAATAAAATTAATTAAAATAAAAAATGAAAAAATATAATAGTTGAAATATAAATAAAAATAAAATTAGATTTAGTGAAATTACAAGCACGAAGTTACCATTAAGTGCATATGTCGCTTGGCATGTGCGGGTGCTTGTGCTAGTATGGACGGGCGCCCGATAGCCACTAACTTATCACTTACTATCCACTTACCACTTAGCAATTAATTATATATCACAAATTTATTACTAATTTACCACTATATAAATTTACTTACTTACTTACTACCTACTTACCACCTACTTACTGCCTACTTATCTAGTTAAAACTACTATTATCATAAATTTACTACAACTTACTACCTACTTAGCATCTACTTACCACCTATTTACTATCTACTTATCTAGCTAAAACTACTACTATCATAAATTTACTACAACTTACCACTCAGACTATTTTCAAATATAAAAGTATATGATATAAATATGATAATAATTTTACGTTTTAGTGACGTTACAATATATATGTTAGTATAAATAGAATTTATACAAAGGGTTTGTTCTAACGGTAAGAATTGAATATGATTTTAAAATACGGTAGAATTTGTATATTACCATACATTTAAAACTTATAGAGAAGTAGACAATAAAAAAAATTTATATTGAGACTGTTTTTAAATCGAGTCAAAAAGACTATTACATTTATTGATTATAATTTTTAACCATCACAATAGAATATTACTTTACAGACAGTTGTGTGGTACCTTTACAGACGGTTGCTGAACTTTTCTTCACGGAAATTTTAATCTATTGGGAAAGACTTATATTTTTTGTCGATTTCGTTATAAGCCGTCTCTATAAAGTATAAAAACCGTGACTAAAAGTTTCCGACACTAAAAGTTACCATCGGCATAATGCTTTAATTTTGTAACGCCTCCTTTAAAACGGCATTGACAAATCTACACAAAAAGTTTTTCACAACCACCCACTGCTTTTGATAGAAGATAGGTTGAAGACCATCAAGATCCGAAGCTTTGAGTCCATGCTTTGAGTCCTTATATTGAGAAAACTGTCTGCTCAACTTTTTCTTCCTCCATTTCTTTAGTAAGCCCATTTTACTGATTTCCCTCAATTTTTTGAATATTTCTCAAAAATCTATCACTTAACTGAACCACCTCTTTCCCTTTGAAAAGCTCAATAAAATAGTTCCTAATATAGTTCTCCAGCTTCTCTTGATTAGTATACTAACCTCCATCCGCTTGCAAAGCTATTATTCTATTCCCTTACCTCCTGATTTTGGTAGTAATGCGGAAAAATTTTATATTTCTATCCCATTCATTGATCCAGTTAATGCTTGACTTCTGGTATCAAAAGAGTTCTTCCTATTTTAACATTTTATTGTGTTCTTCCAGCAGCTCCTCCTCTAACTTTTTCAGAGTTTCAGACTGTCTGTAATTCCTAACGGCTTGAATATCTCTTAACCTAGCTTCCAACCTTCTTTTCCTCTCAAATATATTCTCAAACACCTCCTTATTCCACATCTTCAACTCTTCCATAGTGTTCTTCACTACCTGAAAGAGAAACCCCTCTCTTCCATCTTATGCTTTCTTGAAGACCTCGTTGAAGTCTAGGTGGGATAACCATGTAGCCTTACATCTAAAAGGCTTTTTCTCAGGGTTAGAGAGAGAAAACAGCTTTGTGCGGAGCATTACTGGGTTATGATCACCATGAAGGCATGGGATAGTAGTAACTCTCATTTCAGGAAACTCTAATTTTGCCTCCATGTTTTCTAGCACTCTATTTAGCTTTTGGTGGAGGATGACCTCCCCTCTTGTCTTCTATCCATGTAAATTTTGGTTCTAGAGTTTTCATATCTTATAGGTTGCATGCTACCCATCTTTCTTTGAATTTGATACCCCTTATCCAGCCTCTACCACATTTACTCATGGTTTCATTGTTGCTAGCGAAGTCATTGAAGTCACCCACCACGAACCACGGATCTTGCATCTCCTCGACAACTATTGTATTTCCCTCCAAAAGACATCTATATCATGGTCATATGGTTGCACATACATATAAGTTAGCCACCATTTAGAACTCTCCTCTCTTATCTCCAAGTACAACCACCGGTAGTAGTGCTTTATGACTTGGTCATCTACTTTACCCTTATTCCATTTGAGCTACAACCCTTCTTGGAAACCCTCCATCTTCACAACAAAGTCCCCTTCTAATCTATCTTTGTTAGGAAATTTGGAAACTAATTCGAAGCTGCCTTAGTTTCCAAAAGGCAAAGGATCTCGAGGACTTCGGTTTTCACTAGTTCCCTGCACACTCTTTTGAATCCACCGTTACCAATTCCCTGACAATTCCAGGTGATAATTTTGCAATCCATTTTTAAACCTTGCAACCAAAAATTCTTCATACCCCAGTCAGTAGCAGTCACACTCCATGCCATCGTCCTTTGAGAATACTTCTCCCTTCTCTCTTCTTCCCCGGAATTCCCACTCCATTCTTTCCTTCACATAATCATCTCCTTGTTGGTAACCATTTGAAGCTTCAGTTACCATTAGATTTAAACTTTTAACTTCCCTGCCTGGACTTTCATCACCTAGATCAAGCCCCTTCCTTGATTGTGTATGGAAACGTTTTCAGGCCAGTGGCCTTTCTCATCTCTTCTCCATCCATAGTAAGTGTCTCAGACCCGCTTGTAAAGCAACTCAGCCTAAGATGCCCCTTAGGCCTGGTTCTATTCTCTCCACATCCCTTGTCCCCTTTAAATCCCCCAACCCACTTACCAGTGCTACCCACTATCAGCCCATTTATATTGTTTTTTCTGTCCACAATATAACCTTCTCAACCCGTCTCTTTCCCCCTTCTATCATTTGACCCATCTACTTGGCTCATCCTTTTCAATCTCTGCCCTATTTTCGTGCTTTGCCCAGATTTCTCTCTCATTTCTTTCCTTCACTGCTGACCTTGCCTTCTCCATGTATGATCCCTAATCTACACAACAATCTCTCTCTCACTCTTCAACCTACACTCTCCTCTTGATCTCTTAGTCTCTCTTTTTCTCCCTATATCTCTCATTCTCTTTGTAGCCAAACACGTCATTAGGGAAGGACAAATTTACGATATAGATTTATCGAATTATTTAATCTCTTTTATTAATTATACTCTTTTATTTGTTAAATCAACTCTATTTGATTGTCATTCTTTTTTACAAATAAAAAAGTGTAAAATATTAAATTTGACATGTTTTTTATCACTCTCCTTTTTTTTAAAAGTGGGAAGGGAATAATGGTTCTTCCACCTTGTGCTACACCTTACCACACCCTCTCTTTCTCTTTCTCTCTAATTTATAAAATTACATAATTTTTTTATAACCAACTGATATCCGAAATTATATTTTGATTAATCCGATTCGAGTATTGTTAAGTCCAATTTCAGATAAGTTCTACAAGTATAACTTTTTCTATTTGCTGATAGAATTACATAATCCTTTTGTTAATAAAAATCAACATGTGTGCTTGGTTTGGAAGTTCACCCTCTTTTACTTCCAACTATATGCATGAGAGTAAATTACTAAAAATGCTTTTAAAAAGTTCATTTAGTTTTAGTGAAATTTAAATTAGAAATAAATAAATAATTTTATGTCAAAATCTTAAATATTATGTATATAACTTTATGTATAATTTTAAAAATCATAATATTACATTTTTTAGATTTTTTTGAAAAAATTTAGTCAACAACCACGTGGGCTAGGTGTCGAATCAGCAGCCCAAGCAGATTGCTAACTAAACCCTAGCTGAGATAACAATCGGAGCTTGAAGTTCCAACATTCCATTGGGCTGGCTTGGCAGCCCACACAGTAGTTGACTAAGCCCTAGCTGAGATAACAGTTAGGGCTTCAGCCCCAACTTTGCCTCCCTGGTGCCATGGCTGCCCCTTGACCTCTTAACGGCGGCGAGTCAGACTTTACAAAGTTCAGGCTTAGCTCATTTAAAATTTTATCAGCCCAAGTCCATGCCCAATTCGAGGAAACTCAAAAAATTGAGACTCGAGCTCGGTCTGAAAAATTAAAAGATTTAGGCCTATTTCGGATCAGACTCAAGCTCATATCATAAATTTTATTTTTCATATTTATAACTCATTTTATAACATAATAAATACAAAATAAAAATATGTTAATCATTTAAAATAAAATACAAAACAAATATTATCATACCAAATTAATACCAAATTAAGATTTACAAGATTGACAATAACAAGTAACCATTCAACAACCACAATATTTGATTTTCAAATGGGTCAAGTCTATGACGGACCGAGCCCACTAGTATCCAGATTTGGCCTGAAATTACAATAAGTCTAAATAATGGGTCTAAACTCAATCTGACCCTAAATGAGCGGAGACAAACTCATGCCGAGCTCGAGCCAGCCTGGCCCAATTGCTGGTCCTGGCGACAGCAGCTTACTTTTCACTGCCAAGATGGCCTTTCTCTGTCTTCGGTGGACAGAGAGAGGCCCCCAATCGTAAGCAACACTCATGGCTGAACCTCTCGCTTACCAAGGAGAGAGGCGACCATGGTTGTAGCCGCCACCATGATGAAAAGTACCGTCGGGCTGTCGCACTGCCTTTCCCGGAGGGGTAGAGAGGTTGAAGAGATTTGAGAGAGGAAGAATGCACGGAGAGGGTTTCGGGTGGGGATGGAAGGGGGGGGGGGAGGGGGAGAGAGTGAAATGGAGAGAATTTTTTTTCCTTTTATAATTTTAAAATGAATAAAAAGCAAAATTTTAACAATTTTTTTATTCTTTTAATGTACAAATGATTTATGGACGAAAAGGTTTATTTTACACATTTTCGTAATCGAGAGAATTTTGTATTTTTTTTAATTTGGGGGGCCTTTTTAAATTTCATCTATAATTCAAGGATATTTTTGCATTTTCCCTCTTTATTTTAACCTAATCTTGCCTTCAATCATTTTATTGATTTCTTATTCATCATTAACTTAATGAAAGAGTTTAGCAAAATCGATCAGAACTTTTTGATCAAACAAAAGATATCATATACATATATATATATATATATAAGCACATTTCAATGATCTACATCACAGGTTAAACCACAAAATAATTCTCCAAGAATCAAGGAAAACCAAAAATTCAACAGCCAAGCTTTTATATAACATTTAAATGAGTAGCTTTACATATGAGATGATCAAAAAGCTTTTTTTTTTTTTTTTCTTTGCTCAAATAGACAATATCCAAAGCACCTATTATCACATACTCAGAGATGGGAGCACACCCTTCTCCCTACTAGTATGTATTTTATACACACCATTTTTTTACAGTAACCATTGTAAGATATGACTCTTTATCACTGTAAGCCCAACCGGGTATGGTAAGAAAGACCAAAAGTAAAACAAAATATTGAAGAGAGGAACATGGCAAACTTCACTTTAGTACCTGAACTTGCGGATGATAACCTTGGGCTTTTGTTTGGGAAGCTGTAGACATTATGCGCAAACGTCTGGCAATCTCTGTGAATGATGGGCGAGCTGCCGGATCCGGAGCCCAGCACTGCTCCATCAGCAATCTCCAGTCAGGGTCGCAGTAGTTCGGTACGGGTGGCCTCAGGGTGTTATTCACAATACCACCTGCAGATGAAAAGAAGCATTTGTTCAGATTACAGTTTAATATTATAGAGACCTGATGGCCAACCAGCAACAACCACAGGCCATGTAGTTTATTAGGACTAGTTTACCAGAAGGTCAGAAACATTTTGAAACCATAATTAAAGCTACATAGGAAATGAGTAGTTATCCATTGTTATCAGATTGCGGAAGAAATTACCCTCCCTCCCCCTACTCTATCAAGCATAATGACACACATTTCAAGTCACATTTATGTTCCACCAACTAATACAGTGTTGTGGGGTTGCGCAACATTCTGCATGAGGAACCAATACAGTGCCCGACAAACATTTCAAGCACATTTCTTCTCAATGTCAAGAATTAAGATGGAATTACAACAACTGAAGTGCTGTTTGCCCACAAAAAAGCACAACTAGAAATTAGGCCTCTATGCGGTTCAGCCCCCAATATTATACAAACGAGCAAGGGCCAACAATTACAATTAGGCAGGTGGTGCGGACATCCCAAAAAATTTTCACCATATCAAAAAATTTTAAGGCTGCCAACAAGTTGCTGTTGGGGAATTAGAAATTAGAAACAAGTGTCACTTGAAATAGCTTAAGACATTTTTCTATTGGATTTCCTGTTCATATTTGTATCCCAGTTTTAGAGAACCTACCAAGGTAACACTATAGACTGCTTGCTAAAAAAAGTAGCCTGCAATTATGCATGACCACCATGAAGAGACATTTGTTGGAACTAAGTCGAAAAGAATACAGATAGATTTGAACATGGAACTAACTTGATCAGAATCTGCCACATTTTTTCAGGGCATTAAGATATATCAATCATTGATTAAGACACTCTCTAACCCCTAAACCCTAGTTAGTGAAACATTTTTGCCAGATCATAGCTAATGCAGTGCTCTAATGTCTCTCTCTATCTTCTTTCCCTTTTTTTAAGATTCTTACGGGTGTAGTGGAGGACAAGATTATGGCAGGGAAGTGGGTTAGCTAAAAGGTCTGATGTGGCAATTAGGGAGCAAGTTTCAAAACTTAAACCTGCAGATGGTCTGGGTCATGGTAATGCGGTATTCAGAAACAGTTCTGTCATAAGCAAATGACTTTGGAGATTTCCTTGGAACCGAATTCTTTTTAGCCAAAAGGTTATCAAGAGTAAGCACGAGCTCTGACAAAATGGATGGAAGCAAATGCTAGAGTCAGTTTCTTATTGTATCCCTTGGAAATTTCTCTCTCTATTATATTATACTTTCCTTCATCATGTCTTTCGAGGTAGGTGACAGCTCTTGCATTCCATTTTAGGAGGATTCTTGGATTGGGGAGTCTCCCTTATCCATTAATTTTTCCGACTCTACACTAAGTGTCACGGGTCTTAACTTTTCAACAAACTAGACACGTGTGGCATGCACTTGGAAATGGTAATCCAAGAGCATTCAGCCAACTCAAATAATGCACAAGCTTCTTTGTTATGCGATACTTTGAGGATAAAGAGATTGAACAGAACAGAACAAGCATACACAATGAGGCAAATGATAAGCTTTTACTTAGATTGGATTACAACTTGCTAGCGAAAGGACTCTTTCTAAGCTACATCACGGGCAATGACTGTTCTGTGTCTCTTGTAGCATATCTTTGTACCACCTAAAGAGATTTATAAGAACTTGGTCTTCTTGCATGAGGAAATGTTAAAGGTTGAGGAGCTGTCCGTTGTCCTTTTTGAGTTAGAGATTTTTCTCCACTCTCAAATTTGCTGCACACTATTACAATAGGCATGGTCTATGCCATACGTCCTCCCAAATTTGTAAAAATTCTCTCAAGGATGCCACGATTGGTGCCGCCCAGCTGCACTTTGAAAACACTCCTTGTATCTATTCAGTGGAGACGGTTCCATGTTCAATTTAAGGGAAATGTTTAGCTTGGAATACAAAATCTTTCACTTCATTATGCTTCTATCAGAAGTTCTGACTCCTATGTCAATTCTTTTTCTTGGAATTTAGGTAAACTCTATACTTTCGCCACTATGATTAGTTTGTTGAAAAGATTTCACCTCTCACCTTTGGTAACGGATATCAGAGTGTAAAATCTTAATAGGGCTGGTAATTTCTCTTGCAAATCCCTCATCAGTCATATCATAAGGTTTCTAAATTCCCCTTTTCTATTGAATAATTTCAATTGAAAAGGCAGGCTCTTTTGATGGCTAAGGTTTTCATCTAATCCATGATTGCAAAGGAGAAAAACTTTCAAAGCTCTTTCCTGGAAATTTGTGTCATGAGCAGTAATTCCAGTAAATCTAGAGTTGACATGCAGCTCCAGAACTTTGGAATCATTTCTAGACATTTATAATGACCACCAACTTTGTCCAAGAAGCATGAATTATTTGCTTCTGACTAAATTCTGTGTCTTTGGATGTAAAGAGTGCCATAATAGCAATTGTTTGGCATATTTGGATAAAAAGAAATGCCATGATTTTGAAGAGCCAGTTTGTTCTTTCTCCCTTTGGGACATTATTGTATACCTTTTCCTATTTTAATAGAGGTCTCTTCTTGCATTCATAACCAAAAAAAAAACGAGATCTCTTCTTGTATATAGTGCATCTCAGAGGGATCCTTAAGTATATGAAAGGGGATTGGGAAAGCAATCCTCTTCTAGTTTTTCTCTTCTTTGGTTCTATCCACTCCTAGGAGGTTTTTTTTTTTTTTTTTTAATCCCCTTCCTCTAATAAAATTCCTATCTTAATGCTATAAGCTTCTTTTTCTATCAGCGAAGAGCACAAAAGAAAAAAAATGGAAACTATGGCCCTATGAACATTCTATCTATTTACATATATATAGATTCCTATAAATCATAAAGAAAAAAGATAGAAATGGTAGTAAAGTTCAATATTTTGTGAATATTAATGGAATTTATCTCCATATTAAAAAAAAAAAGCAATTCTGATAAAAAAATAAATAAATGAAGAATCCCACAGGATAATAAGCAAAATTGTCAAAGGTCACTTAAAGATATTGAAATTGTTAGGATAGTAGGACACATAGCACAGAAGGCTAAAGCTATGAGCAATGGAAAGAAATTGAAAGACAAGAGGGTAAAAAGATGAAAGATGTCACAGGGAGAACCTATAAGAGAAGATCCCCAAAGGTTGAATGAAAAAAAGAATTGCATATGGTATGGTTAAGGAGTTAAAAGTTGAATGATTAAGTTCCTACTAGTTGGAAAAATAAAAATTTAAAAGGAGCCATATAATATCACCAGTTATCCATCCCATGAAATAATTTGGTCTTACTAACATTGATAGAATTCAGACAAGAAGAGGCAGTTACTAAACTATGAATAAAATAATAATGCCACTCAACCTAAAATCAACAACAGAAAGTTTACTTCATATATATATATAGGGGGAGGGGGAGAGAGAGAGAGAGAGAGAGAGAATCAAGCACCTATAATTGCTCCGTAATGCATGTTGGCGTATGGCTCCTCTCCGGTAAGAATCTCCCACAAAACAATACCAAATGAGAACACATCGACCTGCCAATCAGCAAAGAGTTGGTTCATACACTTGTATTATTAATTTTGGGACCAAATAACATGGAAAAGTCCTAAACAATGCCAAAAAAAAGGTAACAAATAAAGGCTTGCCATCAAATGATCGTCAAAAATTAACAGAATACTGACATAGGTTGCTAACATCACTAATCTGAAAGCTTAGTTGACATACACAGAAAATGTCACCGTCCTCCCCATTTGCCTCAGTCTCTCTGACTCTTTATAGCTAGCTGGCCTTCCCACTTGCCTTGGCCTCCCTCTCTCCCCCCTCCTCTCTCTCTCTCTCTCTCTCTCTCTCTCTCTCTCTCTCTCTCTCTCTCTCTCTCTCTCTCTCTCTCTCTCTGTGAATGCCCACAGTGGTACTTGCAGTTTTTCTACTTTAGAGGTAATCTATGGGAGGAGGGTAGCATATTTACTTCAATGACATTGACTGTTTATGAACCACATTGGTTGCCTGCACCATCTACCCCCAATTATCTTGCATTTGAACTGCATTTTCAGGATCCGTCTGCAAACACTCTTAATTTTTGTTGCTTTTCAAAGCCTGAGTTGGTTGAATTTTTCTTCAATTTCAAGTGTTCTTCACAGATCATAAGCAGAAAGCACATTGATGCTTTCTTTTCTTTTTTTTTTCTCTCCCAAGACAGAGGAAAATTGAGGTATTAATAACTTATTATGAAGGACAAAACCACAAATAATCCCCTAAAATTTAGACATACTTTCATATATCCCTTTGAACTTTTATTGCAGTTGATGAAACCCCCTAAAACTTTTAAAATAAAAGTCAATTAGCCCCATAAGTGGAAGTGATTAGAATTTCGCCCACTTAAATTGAAAGCCAAACTAGGTCGCCAAAAAAATTTGCCACTGTCAGAAATTTCATGGGATTTCCCCCCCCCCCAAAAAAAAAAGAAGAAAAAAGTAAGTGATATGCACTATTTGAGTACTAAATTCAGATTTCTGGCTAAAAGTTTATGGGAAACACCCAATACATAACCTTACTGGACGATTGACATTCTTGTCTCTCTCTCACTCTCTCTTCCTTTTTTGAGTTGAGGAAAATCAGGTGGAACTTTTGCAGTGGTATCAGCAGAGTAGGAGGATGCTTCTTGATTTGTTACACTCAATATGGATGACTGGCTGCAAAATGAGTTCAACAATGGGCTATTTCTAGTGTGTTAGTGTGATTCTTCGATGTGACTAAATAGCCAATCAAATTTGATGGCCATACAACCAAAAAAAAAAAAAAAAAAAAAAAAAAAAAGGTGCAAATAGAGAATGAACAAGGCTAGCAGGCAAAGCCGGAAGAGTGCTAACATCTGGCTATGTGAAGGTGAAAAGGGGAATACAGCAAGGGCAGAGCTAGTGACACAAGGAAGGGTTAAGGACAATTAGAACTCAACAATTAAGGCTAGAATAGGGTAATTGTGGTTTGAATAATAACTAGATTTAAAGAAAACCAAACAAAATTCTTTACTGAGGGAGAAAAACAATTATATCACAAATTGACTACTATTGCCCTTTTATACTGGTTAGAACAAACCATAATTCTACACTAAAAACTTTCTAAGCACTTCAAACCTCCTAATTAATAAAAAAGAAACAATACCCAAAATTACGAGCTTCCTAAATAGAAACCTAAAAAAGGTGGGAAAATTTAATAAAAGAGAAAAATAAAAAAAGAAAAAAAGAAAACCTAGAAACTTTCTGTTTTCTTTGATGCTAAAGCACCCAGATTCTAATTCCTTAGAACTTCCACACCTGTTCCAAATTTTTATGATACTCCTGCATCACCTAGAAATTTTCAAAAGTCACGGAGTACAGTACAAAATATATACCTCAAGCAATTGCATCTTATATGAAATTAGCTTAAAATATCATTTGGATGTTTCAAAATAATAATTATCAAGCCAAAAGGAAAAGAAAAAGTGCTCGATGACCCATGAAAATTGACTTTCCATCAAAATCCATAATCCTATAAAAGATGGACTATCTACATTATGGTGTCTGATTCAATTGTTATCAGATATAGTTACAAATAAAAAAAAGATGATCCTATAATTATGGTGGTAACCAATTGAACAATAGATGATGGTAAACAATTAAAGAATAAAGAAAATAATTGATAGATTAATTAAAAATGAAAAAATAAATAAGTAACAGAGAGAGTTGGCTTTGGTTTTGCTGCATGGGGGCTATGGGTAGGAGAGAGAGAGGAGAGAATAGAACATAGGAAAAAGAAAAAAAAAAAAAAAAGAACTCTGCATATGGTGGGTCAAAAGAAAGGCTTAGGTGTTGCCCTTTAATTGTTTGCAAATGAAAAATTCAACAGGTAGACATTATTTGAAATTTTTTTTTTTCAAATTTTTAGAGGGGGCAGATTATAATTTTTAAAAGGGGCGGAATAAAAATTTCAGTGGGGGTCAATATCATTTTTAGTCATAATTTTTATAACTTTATACAGTAAAACCTTTTCAAAAATAATTTCAGGATGAGCAGTTGTCTCCCATGTACCACACATCCCACTACCATTGAGAAAAGCAACATCTAATTTGGTTACCTTTTAATTTCATTTTAGGTCGTTTTGTTTCATTTTATTTTTATCTTTTGGCTAACTAAGCTTTCAGATTATAGATACTAGCAAGCCACATCAGCATTCAATTAATTTGTTCATTTGAAGACAACACTTATTTGTCACATTATAAAGTTGAGAACCTGCAACAAGTTTACATCATTCAGGATTTGTACAGTTTAGGACTTCACATATAATTTGGTCTTAATTTTGAAAAGAAAATATGTAACTGAGAAACAAACCGTCATTTGGAAATTTAACAATAGCAATGAGAACTATCAATAGCAATCTCTAATCATACACTGATCTATATTGGAATATGGAGGTAAATGTAGAAACACGGGTTTGAAGCAGTTTTCTCTCCATTAAACATAAAATTTGTAAGATTAAATTGTAAGGAATTCTAACACAAAATTAGTATATGCATGCATATTTAAATAGTATATGATAGAAGTTAGCACCACAAGTTGACAAAAAACTTACCTTTTCAGAAACCTTGCTACTGCTATCATTCAACAGCTCCGGAGCCATCCATGGAAGGGTTCCCCTCACCCCACCAGTAACCAATGTGTTTCTTTTAATTTTCGACAAGCCAAAATCACCTACCTAGATAGTAAGAACACAGTAGAGCAAATAAGGCTATCTTTAATTTCAATCATTTTCTTGGCAATGCCAACAACACACTGCCCCTTTTACATAACTGACACCAGCCAAAAACTGCAGTAGTGCACAATTACCTTGCAAATTGGTCTAAAAGGATCTTTCAAGTTTACAAGCAAGTTGTCGCATTTCAAGTCGAAATGTACAATATTTTTTGAATGCAAATATTCCATCCCAAAAGCTGCATCCATCGCAATTATAAGCCGCTTGCGACGATCAAGATATCTGGGCATGCAAGAACCATAAAGATAGTAAAGAACTATCAAAAAGACAGAAAGCCATACATATCATCAAAAGAGAAAAAGAAGATTTTACCTCTCTTTGCTAAGTAAAACATGTCTAAGAGAACCATTCACCATATACTCGGTAACAGTGGCCAGAGTTCCACCTGGCCCATCCTGAACCACTCCATAAAAGGCCACCACATTGGGATGATGAAGCTTTGAAAGAATTTCGGCTTCACGCCAGAACTCCACAGTCTGGAAGTAGCAACATGTGTTACCGCATAAACTATAAGATATTCTTCAAAGGAAGTCCCATTAATGAGAAAAAGGTCACAAACATGAAATTTGTACACATGCAAGAACAAAAGGGAGGGGGGAGAGAGAGAAAGAGAGCGCTTATACAATATAAATATCAACATCAATCATTTACAAACATCATTTCTACAAATCATCCAAAGACTATAACTAAGACAATATTGTTAGCTCACCAATCTCTCTTGCTCAGATGAACGAGCGGTGAAACAACTCTTCTTGATTCTTTTAATGGCAACATCAGTTCCCCGCCATTTTCCATGATAGACAGTCCCAAATGTGCCTGAGCCCAATTCCCTCAGCTCTTCCAGATCTTCATTTTTTATAATCTAGCAACCAGATGTCAAGAAACATTACAATAGAACCCAAAAATTGACATCTATCAATTAAAACAATTTGTAGTCATTCATTAAATACATTAAATAGGTGGTATACATCATTGAATTCTACTCTAGGAGATTATAATAAAAAGGCAGCCAAATGTACAAGATTCCAGCCACAATTCGTCCATGTATTTTGAGATATTATGGCCAGAGTTATGAAATATGCAATTACTTTCATCACCAAATCTAATAATGAGGAGTGTAAGGCCTAACATAAATGCTGAAATCCTTTAGACAAAGTTACCAGAATAATTAAACCAGATTTTAACTTCAATATTGTTCCCTCACTCTGCTTATGAATATTAGTGACCAATATATATCAAGCACCATAATAGATCTAATAACTCAAAAGGATCCAAAACTTAGGTCAAAGTTTCAGTAACAATCTTCTTTGGAAAACAGTCCTAGCCTAAAAGGTCTGGTACTCATTTCCTAGCATAGACTTTAATAAAGATGGTCTGGCACATGCTTTCTAAACCATCAAGACATATGTGTCAATTTCAATTATCAATCAGGAACAGTTTGGTACTCTAAATATTCTAGTAGCTCTTACTTATTATCTGTTCCAAATCTATTAAGCAATTCTTTAGAAGACAGATACGGATGTATGAATTTATTCCCCAACTACTGTTCACAATCAACTTCCACAATGTTCAAAATTAACTTAAGTGAAGGACATAACTCCGTAAAATGCCAAGCATAGTATTTTCTTTTCCTAATTTTAACCATCCATGATCCATGCTCACAGGGGTTGGAACAAAGTAATTACCTTCTGTTATTTATCAATGTAATGTGAACATTGAGTGCCTTTTTTCCCTTTTAGTTGGAATCATGACGAATTAAGGAGTTTAATGAAAGTCCATTTAACACATCACCTTCCTTTGGTAACCTGCATTAGGAATTTCTTTAAACTCATAACATAATAAGCTATTGTTAATTTGTTATGTTTCAAGAATTGAAAGATTTATACAATATGGTCACTTTAGGTTACAATACACAAATGCGGTTATATATGTATACGTATCTATGTTTTCTCACACTGAACAAGCTCTTTCTTCTTCCAACCAAAGAATCAATCATGGCAAGACATTTACCTCACAACCACCAAAAGATCTAGCCACATTCTAATAGTAAAAAATTACTAATTGATCCTTGGATACATAAGATGAGAAACATTCCTTTTTAAATTTGTCCTCTATGTGGATTAAACCTTTTAAGGAGTCAATGTTTGACCAGATTATGAATCAAAGTGAAGGAAACACTATATCTAAAATGAGTTAGTTGACAAATTGCAAATTTACTACTAAGATATGCTCGCTGCTGTGTGATTATAGAATGTGCGTGTGTGTGTGTGTATTCTTTTGTCAAACAAGGGAACTGAGCATGACAATATATTATTCTATTAGAATCATGAAATTACAATGGAGATTGGACAAAGGTTCAAGATTACTGAAATAATTCCTTTAAATATGAAAAAACAATAATAATAAGTTCAATCATTTTCTTTTGCTTTGCCAACAAAAGACCTGCATAGTAGTAGTGGTGGATCTCAATAATAATAAGTTCCATCATTTTCATTTATGACATGAAAAAAGTCAAGTAGACATTTAACAGCCATGATTTAACTAACAGTCAAACCGATAGTGGTACCAAAAATGTCACTTTTTGCCAAGGATAGAGGTTTTAAGAGCTCTTTAAAAGTTAGGGTCCAAATGTGGTTTGAGGCCATAGTTCAAACACGATAAAGGGACATGAGCCTAACAGCTTCTTTAGCAGTCAAGTTAAACCAATGTTTGAATTCTTTAACAGGAGAACTGACAGTGTCACCAACAGAACAGTTAGTCAACTAGGCAAAACCTTAGCAACATCCGATAGATATCAGTGGTTAAACTAATGGCATATAATCATAACCCATACTCAAGTAGACCTTTGCAACCATACTAGAAATGGAGCCACAGTTGATGATTAAAACAGTAAAATGTGGTAGCAAACACAACAATAATCACTAAACTGAGCCTCCATCTAATCATTCCAAAGAGACACTAAATCAAATAGAAATAAATTGCAAGAGGAGCATATGATTAATGAAATGAGTAAACACCAAAGAGGATATGACATTTTCCAGAAAACTACACCAAAAAAGAAAAAAGAGGAAGAAAAATCACTTAAGGAAAGCCTCCGAGCCTAACATCTTACACAGGAAACTCTAGATGTCATACTTTCACTGCTCCATAGGCATATTTTTATAAATATTGGGCGACAAAACCTCAGACACAGCCACTAGATGTGAAAACTGGTTGAAAATATGTAGCAATATTAGTTTTATGTATATAGATATAAAATTTAAATAGCATCAATAGATTTTTCATATAAGTATCACACAATTAGCATATAAGCAAATTTTATAATTCAAATATCACCAACAGTACAACTTAATAGGCGAATACAAGAAATAACTCCCTAAAGTTTAAGCATGCTTTCAAATAAACCCCCCTAAACTTTTAATGCAGTCATCTTGTCCCAAAGTGGAAGTAATTATGCTTTTGTCCACACATGGCCATGTTTATTTCTCATCCTCTTCTACTTGGACCCCCCCAAAAAAAAATCCACATTTAGTGAGAGAGGGGAAAGAAGAGAGAGGAAAGGAAAATTTATATTTGAAGACTAATATGAAATTCTTGTGAAAAATTCATTTGGGAGGATCAAAGTTCATGAAAATTTATTATTGGAGAAGTCCAAATCCAAAATAGTTTACCAAAAAATAACAGCTATTGCCAAAAATTTATGAGTTTATCAGGAAAGAGAAGAAAGAGGCAAAAAGCAAGTTGCATGCACAATTTAGATGTTTGATACAGATTCCGTGTGAAAAATTGATGAGAAGACTCAATACACAACACTAATGTCATCCATTTATGGGCACACTATAACCTATTTCAAAAGTTTTGGAGAATAATTGACTGCAAGAAATTTTAGGAATTTATTTCTTTTTTGATGAATAATTTTAAGAAGTCATATGAAAGTAGGTCTAAAGTTCAAGGAGCTATATGTGCCTTTGCCAATCACTGTTGAATTAGAATCTCTTATAAATGCATCAAGGCATACAAGTATTCTATTTTTGACAAAAGCATCTTTATATTTTAAGAAAAGTATGATAGAAGAGGATGATATTGAATATAATAATAAAGAATTGGACATGCCCATTGGAGTATCCAACATGAGTTGGGCAACAAGTTACAGCGCCCAACAGATTTTTAACACAAACTGGCTTCCATTTTGGAGTGTCAATGCTTGTCATTTGTTTATTTCATACATTGCTTCTTTCTTACAGTAAAACTAATCTTGGCAAAGGAATTGAGCAAGTAAAAAGTATTTATTTCATGGGTAAATTTTAACTTATATTATTTCAAGCATAGTTCACTGTGGCATGATAAACAACTTAGACATGATATGGTACCCCTCACAAGTATGTGGCATATGGGATGCAAACCTAGCTAGATGCTTGGACAACTATTTAATATGAGAATGGCATTCATTTGGGTCCTTCAGATACTGATAGGTATTTTATTTCAAGTACAAGACAGAGGAGCTTGAACGTGTGACCCATTGATTGGGGAGGAGGCTACAAGAGCCAGCAAAAAGAGATATTTCTACCAAAATTTTATATAATCCTAAAACCATTAAAAAGGGGGGGGAATTTAATATCTTAATTGCTCTCAGATTAATGTATTCCTCTCCACTTACAAGGTCTAAATTTGCTCAATTTTTCAAGCCTATATTCAATCTAGATCAACCTTTTTGGTCTAGAACACAAAAAATCCACATCTCGGATCACACAACTTTGGTCACGAATCTCTCTTTTTTTTTTTTGGTACAAGGAAATGCAACTAAACAAGATCGAACCGGGAAAAGAGAGGATAGAAGTGCGGAGGCTCTACCGCTTGAGCTGTCCCTGAGGGACTGGTCACAAGTGATAGAATGGTGATAGAATCTCTGAGTGATTGAGGGATCACACACATTGGATAAAAAATCTCCCAAGTAATAGAATGGTACTGATACCGTTGCGTTCAAATTTTATATGTGATCCACAAAGGGGAAGTTGCTAATAGAATTTCAGAGAAGAAAAGATTTACCAAAGAATGGTCTAGAAAAATAGAAACTCCAGGCCCTCCTCTTTTGAAATCCAGTGGATGAAACGGATAACAAAAACTAATCATAAAATAAGATCAAGAGCCTCCCTACCATTCAGTGTCGAAATTCCAAATGCGATCATCACAAAGGCTAGTATCTTTTGACAG
This sequence comes from Dillenia suffruticosa, assembly GCA_033439265.1. Classification (NCBI taxonomy): domain Eukaryota; kingdom Viridiplantae; phylum Streptophyta; class Magnoliopsida; order Dilleniales; family Dilleniaceae; genus Dillenia; species Dillenia suffruticosa. The sequence goes on from JAVTVX010000031.1 coordinate 1,308,738, forward strand.
AACAGCCTCGATGAAATTAATCTAGGAAAGGCTATGAGAGGGGGGCAGCATTAATACAAGTTTTGTCTCAAGACAACAAGCCTTATAACTTTAATATTCCAAAAGGAGCATAAAAAGTTCAAATTGTTCTCAACTTCATTATAAGCTTTTATGGGAGCTTTAAAAGCAATATTCTTGGAAATGCTGAAGAGGGTGGCAGAATGCTCGGAACCCCCCCCCCCCCAACAAGGAAAAAAAATAAAACAAAACCAACACTTGGAGGTACCACTTTTATAAATATCAAAATTTACATTATATGATTCACTAATCAAAACAACTCCTAGTGCTCAGAATCCTAGAGGAAAGATGATGATATCAAGTCCAAATGTATCTGAAGTTCAATTAAATATGAAGACTATCTGAATAAGAAGTTTAAGACCTTTACACGAACCAACCTTCCAAGCCAGTTAACAAGAGAGGGGTTTGACTCCACCCAATTGTAAAACAGCAAGAAGGAATAAAAGCAAGCGAAACCCTAAAGTGTTTCAAAGTTAAGGAAACACAATTCTGAGTGTTGTGAATCCCAAAAGCCAAAAATGCCCATGACAAGAAGAGCGAGAGAGAGAGAGTATTTGCATCACAATGTCGAAATAACAGCATACACCTTTTTTATTAAATTATCATTGTGGTGATAGCAGCACATCTCAATAATGGAGTTGTGGAAATGGAACACAAGTATTAATCTTGGAACCCAGAGTAGGAAGAAGTAGCAATAACATGGATGGCCACAAAATCAGCGGATTCCAAGTTGCATGCACCAAACTATTTTCATATATAACTACTAGTTTTCCTCTTCCATTAGCCTACTTCACTGTATTTTCACCTTTTTTCATTGATTATTTTTTCAGACAGAAGGATGGAAGAACTATTGAAGCCCATGCCATCCAAAAATTTCTGGCCCCTTTTGGATTTTGACTTGAAAAGGATAACAGGGTTAGGTGAACAATAGTTTCTAACATAATATTGCAAATTTTATCTATCATAGTTAGGAGCCAAGAAAAAGCACAACACACCTGCAAATCCACAAGAGGAAGATCTAAAATGGGCAGACCAGTTTCATGGATATCTAGTTTCCGATCCTACAAGAGATAAAAGACAATCTAAATAAGAAAAATGAAAGACCATGAAATTCCAAACCCCTAAGACAATAGATAAATAAATAAATCAAGTCAAATCATTCATGACTACAAAAATGTTGAAGAAAACTGCACCTCATACTGTGAGTCAGGTAACCCAATATTCATTCTGCCATCAAGATGAGCAATTTCATTAGCCTTGAGAAGAGAAGAATTGTAATTGGCAGTATCCATGATGGCAGATCCAACAACACCAGATGATTCTGGCTGAATGCCATCATCAAAATTTAAATGCGAGTCCATATGGCCAACTGCATTCCTCTCGGTCTTTAATGGAGGAAAACTGTAATCTATGGCAGCTCTTTCTTCGAGATCTGTGACTGGGGGCAAGAAACCAAGATGATCCTGATCCATAAGGGAAACATCTTTCCTCGAAAACTCACCTTGAGCCAACTTTTGGAAAAATGACCAATGCTTAGGCTCATGATTTTCCATATTCATGCTCACACCAGCTCCATCATTATGGAGAGGGCTGATCTGAGAGGAGTCCTCAGAGAGTCTTTGCTTGGAAAAAATATCAGAAAGGAAATCATGGGAGCAATGATTATTAATATCAATAAGAATGTCTCCCTGTGCTGATGTGCCAACAGCACCAGAGGATTCCTTAGAAGTAATGGGTTTATCTTCCTTCTCTGTCCAATCCAGTGCCTGTGCAGACCCCTCACCATCTGCACCAGTCTTCCTGCCAGTAGCCATTTCACCCCAGTTAATCTCAGGTGTAGGAGCAGAATTATCCAATTGTTTAGCAGAAGCACTTTGACTAGCAGCTGGAAGTCCGACAGAAGCTGTTTCTGTAACTGTGATAGAATCTTTGCCAAGTCTGGCAATTTCATGGTCATCATTTGAAGTATGTTTCAACACAGATTTCTGAAACTTTGAGCCTAATCCTTCATCGGGAACATTTGAACACGTATTACTGGCATTATTAGCAGAATCCTTATACATTTCAAACTGTGCTGATCCATCTTGAAGATTTTGAAGATTTGCAGTTAGCAATTTTCCAGATGAAACAGATTGATCTATTTCAGAGGTTACACTCACACCATGCAACTTATCAGCTGACTCTATGATCTGCTGTGACATGTCAGAATGTGCATGAGATATCAGAAACTGAGAATCAAAGGAATCATCTGACTTCGAGAGACGGTTAAGTTCAGCCTGCTCCCTAGGAATTCTCTCGGAGTGGAAAATGCGCAAAGGAAGCACCAGTGGTTCAGAATAGCCAAACTCTGTTTGGTCTGCCTCAGAGTCACCACGACCAGGAGTAAATGCACCCCCCTTCATGTAATCTTCATTGACTTTACTCAAGTTACCCTCATTTAAAGCTACACTAGGCACTAAGTTCTGCACATGGTCCTGTTGTATTGTGTTAATTTTTGAAGGCAAGAGAGGTGATCCACTATTGGCAATGGATGATTCTTCTTTAGGCATAGAATTGGACACAGAATTGTCGAATGGACATGGGCGAACAGCAAGCTCATTTTCAAGTGGTTGACTCTTGTTGGATTCATTAATCTTCTGAAGTGACTTATCTCGCTTTAGTTTGACCTCCTGTAGTGGGACTTCCTTCTCTAAAGACCAAGTTACTTCAGATTCACTAAGTTTTGGAATTAAGCTGTCTCTTTTCAATTTCATATCCTTGGTGGGTATTTCTTGGTTGGGGATATTAAAGCCACTGTATAACTGCTCTTCAGAATGTCTCACCTGTTGAGCAAAGGGGCCATAAAGAGGATCCGAAACTAGGTTTTCTTTCATTGGAGCATAATTGGAAGGGTTTGAACCATAATTATATTGCAACAGACTTGGAAATGGAATATTACCCTTGCCATCTATATCATGCAATCCATCCATGTAATGAACAGCAGATGTTAAATGCTGTCCAACTTCCACTCGATGCATCATCTGACCCTGATAAGGATGTGCATTTAATTCATATGGCTGAGGGAAATCGGACAACTTTGGTAAAGAAGACTGAATGGTTGATGCAGTTATATTTTCTGAAAAAGGAGCTGAGCTAGTGCCAGCTGTTTCTGCTGCGAATTGTGTGGAGTCACTTTTGACATTTAGGTTCATCAATTCATCCAGATTGTTTCCCGAAGAACTTGCTAGTCCAAGAGAGCTTTTCCTTGATCCCAGGTCTATCCCATTTACAGCAACCACATATTGAATCTCAGAATCACCCTCAGCACTTCCCAAACCATACTGAACATCATCCAAATCAGAAGTAGAAAACAAAAACATCCTTAGCTTCTGCGATCCACCATTTTCAAGCACACTGTATTCCTCCATCATATTCTGTAGATCTTCATCAGAAGATACAGAAACCAATGAATCAAGATCTTCCCCAGGAAGCTGATATTTGATTATATGAGGTTGGTTGTAAATCATTAACGTCTTTTGCATAAGCTCGTGCCAAGAAATGTCCCTGCTTAACCGAATAATACGAGTATCACCTCCAACATATCTAAGTTTACCATCACTTGGACGAGGAAGAATTTTACCACCAAAACTGCAGAGGAACTTCACCTTCGTAGAGGACCCATCAGAAGTTCCAGAAGAGGCATAACCCCGATTGCTATCATTTCTTGACAACGTCTGAGGTATCGAGTGGACAGATTCATAATAACCTTTGGTGTCACCAACAGAAGTGACCTTCCTATTTAATTCCTCGACCTTACCTTTATCTGCTGAGTAAACCATAGAAATATCAGACCCACTCTCTGATCCTGCATGGGAATTCCCGAGAATGCCTTTAAGATCCATATATCCAGTAGGAGCATTATGATCACCTGAAAAAGTAGGCACTAGTTGTGGCCTGGGATTCACCCCAGCTCTCATAAATTCAAGAGAGAATTCCTCACCAGTCTGAATAGAGTAGTTTAGTACAGGTCTGGCAACAACAGGCACACCGAATTCAGGAGGACTCACACCAGCGTTGATAGAAGCTGAAGGATCCTGAAAGAACCTCGGATTGGCAGTTCCAACCCCATCATTCCTAATATCTGTAGAACTATATCTAATTTGTTCATATTTTTTCTGCTGCTCCATCATGCCTTTACCAACATTTCTCTCCATTTACTTCACAGCTTAACCTCAAACCGTAGACGAGGCTTCATGGGAGTTCAGCTATCACACATGTATCATCTTCTTCTTACCACTAAACCACAAAACCAGATACAATCAAATTCCTAACAAACAAGTCGATACAGAAAAACAAAACCATTTGCATCATCAATTAACAAACCCTAGTTCGAATTTAAAAGCCCTAATTCTCTATCATCAGTTAAAACCCACTGAAGAAGAAAGAAGAGGAAAGAAAGCGGAAAGAAGGTTACCGAAGAATATCCGGAGTTCAGAGACGAAGGCTTAGCTTTTCGGACATCGAAGAGCAGGTGAATTGTGAGAAGTGGCGTTGAAGAAGAAGCCCTAGCTTGCTTCGTCTACCTTTTTAAGCTTCGTCTCTGTTCAATAGTCTTACTCTATTCCAATTATTATTATTTATCTTTCAAAATCACGAAATTGAAAAAGCTACTCTAAATCCTTTCCCATTTTTTATTGTTCAGACTCTCTCTCTCTCTCCCCCCACCCCCCCCCCCTCCCCACGCCCCCTTCCCTGTGAAGTGACTAATGGCTAGTGTGGCGAGGTCATCTGCTGGTTGCTACGTTATCATGACCATTCCATGAAAGGCATCAACTGAACCGGGGCAAAGGTCCAGGCTAGCCATTTTAAAGGTTGGGCATGGTACCGATGCCTTTAAACATAATTTATGTCAAGAAAAATTAAAATATTTTAAATTTAATTAATTTTAAATTAATCAAAATAATTTGAGATGTCATGATTAGTTTGGGATGTGATGTGACAGCAATCGAAAGGGAAGTAAATTTGGCAATTTTGATTTCCACGTGATTTTTTTCTTTTTTTTTTTTTGTAAAATCGATATTTAAAATTCAATCCGATATAAATAATTATAATATTTAATTTAAAAATTGATTTTTCCCGAATTTATTTTTTAGATTCAAAAGTTAAAGTAAAATTTTAATTAAAAAATATAATATTTAATTACTTAGTTAAAAAATTATTGATCAATTTTATATTGTTTGCATTGTTTTGTCTATACTTTGTAACGGTCTAATAGTAGAGAAAATGATTTAAAATTTACTTAATTTTCATATTCAAGTGGCACATGTATTTGAGTACACAAAACCAAAAAACAGAGCATGAAAGTTGACTTGGATGTGATGATTGAAGATCAATATAGTAATAAGAGAAATATTGCTTATGTTTAAGAATTAAAAGAAGGATTGAGGGAGAAGAGAAATAAAAAATTACAAAGAAAGAGGGAGACAAAAAATAGAGAGAAGTGGGAGATACAACAACTTTCAGTTTGTCTTTCTTCTCGATATTACACCCTTTTATACATTTCTCTTGACCATCCTAACTTATCTGACTCCTCCAACCATTTGCAGCTAATTGGTTGGTTGATTAACTAACTCTAATAGCGCAAAACCTCCTACACTAGCCTTTAGTTTCAAAGGTTCATTTAGTCATTACAATAGGTTGTTACAATTTCCCTTTCCTTTAAAAAAACACATTGCCCCCAAGACTGAAAGCCTAGAAATTGTGCCCTTACGAAACTCATATCCTCCCGGATGGACTTTTATGGACTGAGATTTATTCATCTAATTAGCCATTAGGTGAATGGCTTATTGACTACTTTTAGCTCTACTAGAATTTGTTCGTTAGCCTCCACCAAAAGCAAAGTGGTCATAGTGACTTAATGCTTCTCCCGATACCTTTGCTTGTTCATACCCTGATTCCTCTTCTTCTTCTGCAACTACTATCAAGTTCAGAATCCTAAATTTGCACCAGCGCCCTGGGATATACTTCTCTCCACATTTATAGTAGAGGTTGTTAACTTTTCTATACTGAATCTCTTGTGCTAATATCATAGTTGTCTTATCTTCTGAACCTATGCCATTTGACCAATATTTGCCTTTAGTTGTGACAATTTTATGAGTGGAGTTGTTTCCTCCTACTCTTGCTTCACCGGCATCCCAACTCTTGTTTTCTTCAATTCTCTTTTATCTGGCCAACTCTATAAATTGTTCTTGGAAAGCAACTATTTCAAATGCTTGAAGTAGGGTATTGGATTTAAGCATTTTTAACATGGGTTTGATTCATTAACAAAGGGTAGAAAGAGAAAGTTATAGAAAGAAAAGAGGAGAGATTAGGACAATGGGATTTATAGAGAGAGAAAAAGGAAGAAGGGGAACAGAGTGTGAAACCTTCATTCTTCATTGCCTTCTTTACGTAGGATCACTTTGATACCATTTGTAATAGTTCAGCAGTAGAGAAGGGGATTTAAAGCTTACTCAGCTTTCACATCCAAGTGGCATACGAAACAGAGCATGCAAAACCAAGAAATAGAGTATGGAAGTTGGCTTGGATGTAATGATTGAAGATCAATACAGTGACAAGAGAAGTGTTACATATGTTTAAGGATTGAAAGAAAGATTGAGGGAGAAGAGGAAAAGAGAATTACGGAGAGAGAAGAGGGGAGAGAGAGAGAGGGAGAGGGAGACAAAGAGTAAAGAGAAGTAGGGATACAACAACTTTTAGTCTACCTTCCTTCTTGATACACCTTTTATACATTCTTCTTGACCTTCCTAACTGATCTAACTCGCCCAACCACTTTTAATTAATTGGTTGGTTGATCAACTAACTCTAACAGCTCACAACCTCCTACACTAACCGTTAGTTTCAAAGGTTCATATAGCTGTTATAACTGGTTATTACATTTTTCCATTATTTTTCCATTTTGGTGTGGCAGTTCATTCTCAAAGTGAGCCCCTCGGCTCGGGCCAAAGCATAGGTGATTGTAACAACTAGCAACTAAAATTTGAATGTTAACGACTAGTTTACGAAATTGAAAGTTATTAAATTCAATTAATAAATCAATCAACCAACTAAAAGTTATTAAACCAATTAGAATTAAGGGAAGAAATGTATTAGAGCTATTAAAAAAAAGAATCAATTCAAGATTTTGGCGGTTGAATTCTCTCTTTCCTTCTCTGTGTCTATTCTCCTTCTCTCTCTCTCTCTCTCTCCCCATGCTCTCTCTATCACTTTCTCATTCAATAATTGTCCTAAACTCTTATTTTCACCTTAATCCCCTGAATCCATCCATATGAAATAACTAAAACTCATTCCATCTCAATTGATAGCTCTTACTCCTCTGTTTTCTTTATGATTTATTTTCCTTATTATTTTGAATTTAACTGCTATAAGACTTCAAGTTAACTTTTGAGCCTGAGCTGTTACATTTTGTATCAGAGCAATTGTTTCTTGGCTCTACTGAAGGATCAAATGGCATATGGTACTCACAAAAAATCACTGAGGATCAACTCCAAAAACAAGAAACCAAACTATGAGAATTGGCTAATGAGTCTAAAGATCATCAATTACAAGTGACAAGAAGTCAGAAGGTATGTACAAAAAGATAGATGAACAAAACCAAAGGTTAGAAGCTTTTATGCCTAAAACTGGTCAGACAAGAAATTAGTTGGGAAAAATTCACAGAATTGCTATGTCAAAGGTTTGAAACAAAAGACTTGCAAGACAAAATTGAAGAATTTAACAAAATGCAACAATATAGTTTTGTGACTGAATATTAAGAAAAATTTGAAAAATTATAGTCAACAATACTTCAAAAGAATACCAAGTTAACCGAGTTCTATTTCATTTTTAGCTTCATCAATAGATTAAAAGAGGACATCATACATATGCTAAGATTGATGAAGCTTATAACCCTCTTCCAAGCTTTCAGGATTGCAGCTTCACAAGAGTAATCTTTGGAGTTGGCCAAGAGAGGATGATCTGGAATTCATAAGCAATGGAATTCTGGGGAAGTCCAAGTGGGAAACAAGAATCCAAGAGCATTCAATGCTTCCTCCTAATAGATGATCAGCTTAACTCAAGTAGGACAAGAAAGAGCTAGTTCTGTAAATCACTGGCCCAAACTGTCACCACAAGAAATGTAGTTTAGGAGATACAACAATTTATATTTCAAAAGAGGCAAAAAATTCACTTTAGGCCATAAATGTAGATTCAAATATCTTAACTTCATCTTAGTAGCAAAAGGAAGAGAAGAGACTGAAATTATCAATAAAAGAGTCGAATTAGAAAACAGATTGCAGACTGAATCGGAAGAAGGTATTCAAGTGTCCTTCTGTACACTCTCAAGTTCCTTGCAAAGGCAAACTATAGCCTTATAAGGAATCTTATGTGGATCAGGCATTATCATCCTAGTGGACACAGGTAACTCTGGTAGCTTCCTACATAAAAGGGTAGCCACTCAGTTAAAATTTCTTACTGAACCAACAAACATACTCCAAGCAGAGATAACAAATGGAAATAAGATTATCGGTTCTACTAAAGTCAGTAATATAAAATGGATCATTCAAAAATATACTTTCTTTTTTGATATAAGAGTAATTACTATAGAGAGGTGGGATATGAAACTAGATGCAGATTGAATGTGTAATTACAGTCTAATTATATTCGATTTCAAAAAGTTATAAGTCTTGAAGAAAGAGTGACATATCTTCTAATGAAGTTGATCTAGGACAAGAACATAAAAAAATTCAAGAAACAACAACTACAAAGCTGTATAACAATAACCATCAACTATGAATCCCACTATTCCAAGACACTAGAGGCAATTTTTGTAGTACAATCTGAATTCAAAGAAGTATTATATATACCAACTAATCTTCCACCAAAACGACCCCATGATCACTTAAGCCCTCTAAGATCATACTCTCAACCCTTCAAACTCAAGCCTTACAAGTACCCACATTCCCAAAAATCAAAGATTGAGAGACAAGTACAGAAAATGCTCCATAATGGCATTATTAGACCCAATATAAGTTCATTTGCCTCTATAGTCCTACTGGTTTAAAAAGAATGATCATGTATTACAATTCTATGTAGATTACAGAAAACTAAATCACTTAATCCTTAAAGACATACACAACATTGATGAACTAATGGATATGCTTTATGGCTCTAAAGTCTTCTCCAAGATACACTTAAGAGCATGCTAGCATCAAAACAGAGTAAAGCCTTCTGATATGGAAAAAACAACCTTCTAAATATATCATGAACATTTTAATTTCCTAATCATACCATTTAAACTAACTAATGCCCCTACTACTTTCTAAGATCTGATAAACCACATCTTTCAAATATATCTAAGAAAATTTGTCCTAATATTCTTTGATGACATTATTATTTACAGTCCAGATATTGACACTCATACTCAAAACCTTAGGATAGTCCTGATCTCTTTGCTAAGCTATCCAAATGCACTTTTGCACAAACCTAGGTTGAGTATTTATGGCATGTGGTCACAAGAGAAAAATGTTAAAATGAACTTACAAAAAACAAAATGCATAGCTTGATGGCCAATTCCAACTTCATTGAGGCTTTGAGGGGATTCTTAGGATTGACCGGGTACTATATGAAATTTGTAAGGAATTAAGGATTATAGCTAGACCCCTAAATGATCTCCTAAATAAGGACACTTTGCAATGGAATAAAGAGCCTGAGAAAGCTTTTAATCAACTCAAATTGGCATTGAGTACAGCTCCAGTAATGAGATTGGCTGATTTTTTCAAACATTTTGTTGTAGAGACTAATATTTACTCTCAAGGTTTGGGAGCAATACCGATAAAAGAAGGTTAGCCCATAGCTTATTTAAATAAGGTTTTGGGATCTAAAAGTAAAGATCCATCTATTTATGAGAATGAGCTTCTTATAGTGGTAATGGTAGTCACGAAATGGAATCACTATCTGTTAGGCTACCATTTCATAATTAAAACTAATCACCAAAATTTAAAAATCTTATAGGAGCCGAAACTTACCAACTCCTTGCAATATAAGTGGTTAGCAAAACTATTGGAGTTGGATTATGAGATCTAATACAAAAAAAAATGTCAAGAACAAAGTAGCTAATGCCCTTTCATGAGGAGAGCTTCAAGAAGAAGAATGCTCAGAGCCTACCCTCTTAGCAGTTTCTATAGTTCAGCCTAGATAAATTCTAGATATACTGCAGAGATATGAAGATGATGAAAATTGCTAAAATCTAATAGCTTAACTAACCCTTCAACTAGACTGCAAACCATAGTTTTAGTACAAAGATAGAATTTTGAAATATAAAAAGAAGATTATAGTAGAAAGTGGTACTCAACTCTGAGAGAAAATAGTACAACAAAAGCATAAATCTGCCACTGGAGGACATTCTGGGCAGCAAGGAACATTTCAAAGGGTCAAGACAATATTTTATTAGCCTTTAATCAAGAAAACAGTTAATAAATTGGTGCACAATGTGACCTTTGCTAAAGGAATAAGCATGAGAGTGCTCTTATTCGGGATTGTTGTAGCCATTACCAGTCCCAACTCAGGCATGGCCACAAGTAAGTACAGATTTTATCAAAAGGTTACCTAATTCTCAAGGCTATTGTTGGTCTCAAAGACAACCAAGAAGGGGGGTTGAATTGGTTGTCTTAAATTTGACTTTTAAAAAATCTAACTCTATCTAGATTTAATAATTAAACATATGATCAATCTAATGCAATAATTAAAGGTAAGAGTAAGGAGACAAATCTGTTTTTACAGTGGTTCGGCCTTATGCCTACATCCACTCTTTCAGCCAAACAAGTCGGGGTCTAGCCACTAGCTAGTTTCCATTATAATCGAATCAATAACATACACTCCAGTTGTTGACTTCTGATTTTTATACCATGAAGAATTCTTTGTCCAACAATGGAAGACAAATAAAAAACAATTAAAAGTTTATAGTAAATGTAACATGAGAAAGTGTGACAGCAGACTTCTCAGAATTGCAGAAGTTCTTCTTGAGTTTTTCTTTTTTGTGCTATGAAGTCTCAGAAAAATAATACTCATTCACCCACTCACATTCTCTGTTCTCTCTCTCTCTAAAAAACCTACTGATAACTGCTGTATTTGGTAGCAAAGAGACTCAATTAACTGCAATAAAAATTCTCAAAGTTACCCACAACAACTCCACCAACATCCTGAAAAATAGACTTCAAATGCTCAATGAATAATGATATTTACCAGCAGTAAATATTTTTGTTCTGAAGTTAAATATCCCTCTAAGATATTCAAAAATTGTTTTAATTATATCTATATGATAGCTCCTCTAAAAAATTCGAAATCAACTCCAGGAAATCAAACTTACGTTCTGAATTTTTCAGAACAACTAATCAACTTTACCCATTTATTTCTCCACCAAAATCTCGATAAAATTGTACTATAACAATACATATTTATTGTCCAACTGTAGTAATATAATGTTGAATAAATAAACTCATAAGTCTCTGACCTGTAGTGAAATTATCGAGATCCAAATATCAATCGAGAAGTTGATTCAGATCATAAATTTTGCTATAGAAAATGGGTGACTAACCAATTTCTAGTTGAATTTTCTCCACTATTCTAATAAGATAATTGTACTGTAATTACTCGAATTTGAAGTTCCATATATTCTCTTTGAAACACAATTTTCGGTATTAAAAGTACTTTAGCATATAGGAAGATATGAAGGTCCAAATATGATTAAATGATCACTATTTTTATATTTAGAAAAATTTTCAAATAGTGGAATATGAAGTGTTCTCATGTTGAGACATTTTTGTGTACATCTAGAATCAATTATAGGTTAAGTGTAGTACCCAAACTACACTTACCTTAATGCTTGAGTCTTCAACAGATATCATAAAATATTAATTCTATGACCAAATAGGCCTTATTTCTATGATTGATTCTATGACTGGTTTTATCACTTTTCAATTGAATAAAAAATTCTGCATACTAAATAAATTGATTAGAACCATATGAGCGATTTTGTTATTATCAAAATTAAGAAAACAACAATTTCCTCAATAGCTATATTACAATCTTAGTAGTTATTGATAGACTTACTAAATTTGGCCTTTTTTTAACTTTGTAACACCCATTCCTGCTACTAAAGTACTTAATTATTTATAAATAATGTCTTCAAATTATATGGTCTTCCTAATTCCATCATTTCAGATTGAGACAAGGTTTTTACTACTCTATTTTGATAAGAGTTATTCAAAATTATGGGAACTAAATTGAAGTTTAGTAGTACATGTCTCCCCCAAACTAATGGACAAAGCGGGAGACTAAATCAATGCCTAAAGTACTATCTAAGATGTATGACATCAGACAAACCTACGTCTTGGCTAAAATGGCTAAATCTGGTTGAATGGTGATACAACTCCAACTATAATAGCAACATTTAGATGTTTCCTTTTAAGACCTTATATAAATATCAGCATAAGTACATTTCTTTAAGCCCTTATGTTAATACCACTACTCTTACTGTTGGAGAATTCATTAGAAATAGAGAAGATATGATTCAGATCTTGACAGATAATTTATCCAAGACTCATGATAGAGCGAAACTGTATGTAGATCAGAATAAGTCAGATAGAAAGTTCATATTGGAGACATGGTTTATTCGAAAAACCCTATATATTGCAATCTATAAAGCTACAAAGACAACTAATGCTGTTTTCCAAGTTCTATGGACATTTTCAGGTGGTAGCAAGAATTGAAAAAGTGGCCTATAAATTGCAATTGTCTCAAGGTTAAAAAATTCTTCCAATATTTCATATTTCTCTATTGAAAAAAACTAGACTCTAGTTAATCCACAATGCCCACTGTACCCTTAATTGTTATCAATAAGCAAGCTCTCATTGAGCCACAAGCAGTACTTAAAAAGCGTATCATTTGGAGAAATAACAAGTCAGTGACTCATATATTAGTCAAATGGGTCAATCTTAGCTCGGAAGAATCAACTTGGAAGGATCTGGATTTGATTCATGCATTGTCTTTTACCTTTAATCCTTGAGGATAAGGATGTTCTTTGAAGGGGAAATGTTGTAAGAAGTAGCAATTGAAATTTGATTATTAACGACTAGCTCAAAAAGTTGAAAGTTGTTAAATTCAATTAATCAATAAATCAACCAACTTAAGGTTGTTAAATGAGTCATATCAGTTGGAATTAAAGGAATACATTTACAAAAGGTGTTAAAAAATAAGAATCAACCCAAAATTTTGGTTGTTGAGTTCTTTATCTTTATCTATTTTTGCTCTCTTTCTCTCTCTGTAAACCCATGCTCTCACTCTATCTCAATCGACAACTTTCACTCCCATGTTTTCTTCGTACTCTATTTTTCTTACTATTTTAAATTTAATGGCTATAAGGTTTCATGCTGATTTTCTAGGCTTGGGCTATTACAATGATTAAGCATACATGCCCAACCCTAAGGCAAGCCAAAGGTGCCGACACCAACAATCCAAAATAGCCTATAATCTCGATTTGATAAAGGAGAGCTTATTATTTATGATTAAGGTGAGATCTTGTTGACTTAGTAGAGTTTTGATGATGAAAAGTTGAAAGAAAAATAAGTTCTAGAAAATAAAAAAAACAGTTAGAAAATTTAAAAATTTACAGTACAAGTCTACCTGCTTTACAAACACATCAATCTGTGTCATTCACACATACATATCGACCTGGTAAATGTTCTTGTCGATCTAAACCAAATGTTTTATATTAAAAATATAAGTCTGAATACTTCAACCCACACAAACGTACATCGACCTATAAGTTGTAGGTGGACCAATATAAAATTACATATCAACCAATTGATTAAGCACATCAACCTAAACATATCAAAAATCAACACTAAAAGAAGAAAACACATTATAATATCGATGTCTGCACAAACCTCGTCGAAATAAAACTATAGAAACACTAGCACATCGACCAATTCACCTCAATATATCAACCAATTACATTTGTGAACAGTGAAACATCAACCTGCTCTCTACACATATCAACCTATTTTGTAAAAACACATCAACCTGTTTTACAACACATCAATCTGAATAGTGTCATATCCATCAATTTCATACATTATGTCGACTAATTCAAAGTCTAAATAGTAACACACAACTTGTTGGTTAGATACATCACCCTGATGATACTTGAGTCAGAAACACACACTTCAACATGTTTCTGTTCGTGTTGACCTGGTCAAAACATATAAACCAATTTACTGAGACACGTCGATCAATTCAATAAGTGAATAGTGACATATCAACCCTTAATGAGCACATGTCGACCTGTCCATTATATTTTTGAAATAAACACACAACAACACAGTGAAAATCTTGTCGACCTGCTGAACCTCATCGACCAATTAAATTACTCAGATCCACCAATTAAATATCACACAGTTGTATGTCGATGTATGCCATTTGATTTGTCGACCTAATGTGTGACTGCTCATTAAAACACACGTCGACCTATCATCTCATTGTCGACACAACATATAAACATCGACCAATTTATTATCTGAACAATAATAGGTCGATATCCACAAAATAACCTGTCGACCTACCTCTCACAAAGTCAGAAATATCACACATCGACATGGTTAAAAACTTGACGATTCATTTAAACACATTGATAAATTAAACATCGCGTGTCCACCAATTTTATTTGGCACAGTTCCTTGTCGATCCTAAATAATATCTTGTCGACCTGTTTGCATAAAAATGCATTATGAATGATTCAAATTCAGGTCGATATCCTTAATAGACTTGTTGACCTGCGTGTGTCAGAAACCAAATCTGGGAAACATTTTTGAACTTAACGAGCATATTCTTTTTTTGATTTCTGAAATGTTTCCTTTTCTATCAAAACTAACGTTCAAATGCAGTGCAAATAAAGTTTGATTGGCTTATTTAAAATAGACGCCAGTAAAAAAAATGAAGATTCAGTGCGAATGAAAGAACAGTTGCAGAAGTTTTAATGACGGAACTTAAATGCCTAACGTTCGAATACAACAACCACCACCAACTCTCAACGGATCTATTCAATATTTCAATAAATACTGGGAAGCAAAAAATGGAGGGGGTTATGAGACTTACGAGATAGACGAGAGACAATGACACACAACCACTTGAATTAAAAGTTCCATTGAATACTGAAAAATCTTATCTCTGTGTACTTGAAAGTTTTTAATTGTATTAAGTGCTTCTCTTAATTTTTCATTCTGTCAAATCTGAGGAAAGTAAATTTAATTCTTAACTTTCATTTATAGATTAATTCGAGTGTAAAAAGTTAAGGAGTGTGTGACATTGTCTTAAGTCTAGAGAAACCAAAATTCAGTCTGAGTAAGATTGAATTGTAGTGTTCAGATGTAACACTATATGAAGTTGAGTTTGAACCTATAATCAAGTTTGTAACTAAGTATTTAGTGAAAAATTGAGCGAGAGTCTAGGAATAGATGTACGCCGGGTTTGACGGAACCATTATAAAAATTATTTGTGTCTTCTTTATTTGTTTTCATTTACTGTCAAATAGTTTTAAATTAATAAAAAGTATCAAAAAGTCTATATTGAATATTCACCCCTCCCCTCTAGTTGAATAACAGATCTCTTTTTTATATGATTGCAACCTTAAAACACATTTCTCTAACCTTATTGTGTCCATTTCTTCAACCAAAGTTCCATGACATACCTAATACAAAACACTATCTTGATTGTTACTAGTTTTGTCAAAATTATAACTTGTTAGAGTTAAGAGGGCGAAAAAAAGATACAAGAAGAAAGAGATTGATTTTTAAAGAAATTGAAAAAGGGAGAGTGAACTAAAACTAAGAAGGGAAGTGAAATTGGGCAAGTAGGAGAGAGAGAGTGTGTGATTTGGTTTAGGGAGAGTATAGATAGGGGTCAAAAAACATTCAAGACAGAGGTGAATGGAAAAATATAATGGGAGATTAAATGAAAGGAGAGAGATTGAAATGGAGGACGGGAATGAATTCAAAAGAGAGAGTATGATATGAGTAAGAGATATGAATGGGGTTTAGAGTGGTAATAAAAAAAAGTGAGTAGAAAAGAGAGAGAGAAATGAAACAATAAGAGAGAGAGAACTAAAATGTAAGGTAGGTACACACCGTCACAAGATAAGAAAGAAAGTCACATGGAGAAAAAATCACACAAGTTGACCTACAGTTAATATAATTCGACTAGTATAAGCAACAAGTGAAAAACAATGAAGTAAAATGAAATACAAGTCGACTTAGCATATATATGAAGTTGACTTGCATATTTTGTATTTTGTATCACTTATAAAATCATTATAAGAGATCACAAAAAGGATCTTCTGATCTGAGAATTGAAGTGTTTGAGTGAAACAGTAAAGATAGACAAGCACCTATCAAAACTAGTGGGGAATGTTGAAACATACCGTTAAAGGTTCGACCAATACTGTGTAAACCAGTTGGTGATAGTTTTGACTAGCACGTACGAAAACTAGTTGGTATATTATTTTTTAAGAAATAATGGATTCAAAATTTAGATAAAATCTGAGAGTGGACATACACCTGTCAAAGCCAGTTGGCACTTTTTCTCTTTGCCCTTTTCAATCTTCTTCAAAACCTAGAAAAGTTAAAAAGTGCAAAAAAATAATTTATTCACCTCTTTTAGATTATTCAAATCTAGTTCTTCAAGAGACACAAAGACAGAGGGAGGAAGATGGAGAGGAACTGTTCATCAAACCATAGCCTTTTCCTTAATTCAAATCCTAAGATTCACACTACCATTTTGTTTTCTCTTTTTCAAAAAAGAAAACCTAACAAATTGGTAAGCCTATCATAAACCCTAAAGGTCCATACACAAAATTTATCTCGTATACATAACAAACAAAACACAAGTGCACACATAAATTAATTCATATATTTTATATTATGTTTATGTAATAAAAATGAAAATGCATGGAAAAGGGTTCAATGGTTTTTCTAAATCTGGATCCTCACACAAAAGATCCTAAAAAAATTAACAAAATTCTATCCTTAACTTTAAATCAATATATAGCTCACTAACTATAAAATCACCATTAGCCTAAACACTAGAAACAAAATAAAACACAAATAAAATGGATAAAACCAAAGTTAAAGCAATAACGATATAGTATAACTTCATCTATAAAGTAAACACTCTTGTTCTCTGTGTATAATTAACCCCCATAATAAACAATACATTCGTAGCACAAAAAGTCACATCTTTGTACTATTATTCAATGTACTAACCAAGTTTTGATTTGATTTCAAGAGAATAACTGAACAAATATTTTTAGATAAGAGAATGGATAGTTTTAGTATTTTATTCATGATATTCATCCCAGCATATATATATCATTATTACTTTAATCCTAATTTTAGATTATAACTTAGACTTATATTTGGTATTTTAAAGTTTTATAATTTTTATAACTCTCTTCTTTCACTTAAAGAAAACTCATCATTTGCTTCTTGATTGCCAACTAGTTATATCTCAATCTTACCAATATAGCCACTAAATTACAAAAAAGATTGGAAAAGATCACGTCAGGATTAGATGAGTCACTAATCTTGTCTCTCTCTTACTTGCTCTTCCATTTGCTACATATCCATTCTTCATCAGTCTTGCAACAGTTCTTCTCCCTTTATCTTAGTTTCCTTCGTGCCTTTCTCTCAAGTATATTCAATGGAATCTATCATTTTGATTTGGGACAATTACAAATATAAAAGCCACCAAACTTTATAAAAAAATATAAAATGTTTCCCTTAACTATGAAAATACTTAAACTTAACCCTTCTATTCATGAATCATTTATTCCTACCATTAAAAAATTAAAAAATATTAATTTTTTATTTAAAAATTTAGAGCAAAAAATTTCTCTCATTTACTCTCTCCGTCTTCTCCATTCTTCTTGCTTCTACAACCTGAGACTCTCTCTTCTTAAACTCTCCCTCTCTCAAACACCTCAACCTCTCTCTTTCTTTCTTTCTTTCTCTCTCTAGTAGCAGTGGTGTGAGGTGCCCTATCACCTCATCGTCAAATGACGAGACTCATCGCCCATATGAGGTGAACGTCTATCATTCGATGACATCAGTGGCCATAGTTGTGAGCCTTATTGTGTTTTCTATCATGGTGGCGGCCATAACTGTAATCACCTCTTCTACCTTCTGAAGGTGGAGAGATGCCATCGTGGCAAGTAGTAAACTGCAGTGGCCATATAAAGTTGGGGCTTAAAGCCCCAACTATTCTTTTAGTTAGGGCTGAGTTAACAGCGTGCATGGGCTACTCAATGAACACCTAAGGGTTGACTTGATAGCCCATATGAATGCTGTTATCCTTAGTTAATTTTTTTTAATGAAAAGTTGAAATATATTTCATATTATGATTTTTAAAATTATACATAAATTATAAGCATAATATTTGGATTTTGACATCTGAACTCTAAAAATATATTTTTTTAATGAAGCTTAAAAATATTTTATCATGAGTAAAGACTTATAGTAACGATTATTTAGAATTTAGTTTTCTTTTCTTTGTTGCTTACCAAGGAAAAAGAAAATAATAATTTGAAAATTTGAATGAGATAGGTTTACATACTGTTAATAGAATGTTCAAAGTTTTTTTTGTCTATAAAAGATAATTGAAAAAATTAATTGCTAAAATTTGATTATTTTAGTAATAATTAGGAAAATACAATATTTTTCTCTTTTTATAATTTCTAAATTATCTCAAATCTTTGATTTTGAAATTAGAAATGACTTCTTTAGGCATGTGTGCTTGGAAAGGACTTCATGATTGCCTCCGATTGATTTCTTAGTTAAGAAAATTCGTTTAAAAGAAAAGTGACACCTTATATGAATTTTTCAATTTCTTTCTATTATTTCAGTTTATTTCACATCTTTTTTTTTCATTTTTTTAAATTCCATTTGAACAATTATTAAATAAAATAATTTGTTACTCCTTTTCAAAATACAAATAAAGATTATATTTCTATTTTCTAAGATTCAAAATTTCTTTTTTCTCACCATTTATGACATTATCTTTATAAGAGATTATCAAAAATTTGAATTTGAAATCACAATTACCATATGTAAGTAAGAAAATATAATATATATTGAAGTAAATTAAATAAACGTTTGTATTACAACCGCAAAAGGTGGAGAGAAAGAGAAAAATATTACAATTATATCACAAGAAACTTTTTTTCTTAAAAAAATAAAATCAAAACTCACAATTTTTGTTAAAAATTCGATAAAATAAATAATTTTAAGTCAAATTTTCAAATATTATATATAATTTTACAAAATCAAAATATTAAATATTTTTCATTTTTTTAAATTTCGGTTAGGGTTGATTTAGTAGTCACGTGGGTTGCAAAGTTAGCCCTTGAGTGCTGACTTAGTAGCCTACCCGTTGAGAGTATACTTCGAGTTTTGTCTCACTGCTACCATGATTTCTAGTAACCATGCTACTGTAGTTGCAACTAGATGATAATACAGCCAAACAACCCTTAATCTCCAATGGCAGTGGGTCATTCCTTATCACTATGGTTACTTCTCTCTACCTTTGATGAGTAGAGAGAGAAAGAGATGTAAAAAGAGAGAAAAGTTGAAGAAATTGAGAGAGGGAGAGTCTCAAGTTTTGCAAAGGAGGAAGAGGCGAAAAGAAAGAGGGAGAGAGTGAAGGAGGGAGAATTTTTATCTTTGGCTCTAAATTTTTAAATAAAAAATAAAATTTTTATTATTTTTTATTCCTTTAATGGTAAAATTACACGATTTATATATACAATGATTAAAAATTTATATACTTGATGAGAGATTTTTGTACACTTTTTAAAGTTTTGGTGACTTTTTATATTTTGCATATAATTTAAGGGCTATTTTTATATATTTGCAATTTTATTTTAAATTTATGGAAGACTTGATTATCTCTCTCCACACTTGTGTGTGCATGCCAATTTGTTTGAGGAAAATGTTTGAAAATAGGGTCAAATTATATAAGATTTATTTGTCCTATAGCTGGAATTTTTCATAAAAATTCTTTTGTTGGTTTCATTGTAATAAATAAGATGTTTGTGGTTGTGTGTATCAGAGAAATATATAGGCATAATTATTAATTTTGTAATAAGAATTTAATTGATGTGAATTTTTTTCTTAATTAGTGTAAAAATTATTTTGAACCTTTAAGAGATTGGATGTAAACAATTCGGCATCTCCTGATAGTCATTGATGGTTCTCAAAATCCTGTCCCTATCAACAAATGGGAAATCATTGAGTGACATTTGAGGACACGGCGGTGGGGATGAGGAAGGCAATAGTCGGCTTCACATTGCCATCTCACTTTATGCATAATGTAGAATTTATTGTATTTGTGTTTATTGCTTTAGAAAGATCAAAATGAATAGTTTTCTCATTAATATAGAGAAAAGAAGAAAAATTCCCTATTTATAAATAGATTTTATCTCTACCTATTTTGAATTGTTAAATTTACAAGATTATATAAATAATCTTAATTGATATTCTTTTTTTTAATCTCAATTATTATTCAAGCCAATACAAGTCTTCCTAATTGAAAACTTATGTTCAAATTTACTAATAATAAAACAAAGTTAAGTCACCCCCTAGAAGTCAAGTTTCAATAAATAAAGTAGGAGGTCTCCAACTCTTTATTTAAGTCTATTAGGTTGTTGTAAGCTACATACCAATCCATTTTAATTTAGTACGTATTTGCTCCCCACAACAAATGGAAGAGAGAGAGAGAGAGTATATTAAAGGAAAAAATGCTACAAAATACAAAAAGGATGGAATGAAGAAGGTGGACGCTCCTATTATCCATCACAACCTCGAGCAAGCAATTGTCCCCAACTGTGCCCTCAAACTCTCCCGAAACTGATATACAAACCATGGATCCCTATCAGAGATTACCCCATGTAAAGTGACCATCTTCTCCAGATATAGTTGAACCAGTTTATCTAATGGGTCACTTATCACTATGATAATGAAACGGACAAATTTTGTGAGTCGGTCAACAACTACCAAAATAATATCACAACCCCTCATAATCCTACGTAATTCGTGCATAGCGATGTACTCCCACATCCATTGAGGAATCTCAAGCAACTCAAGTAAATCGGCTAGTCTCTGATGCTCAACTTTGATTTGTTGACTTGTTGAACAATAACAAACAAATTAAGCCACATCTTTTTTCATATCAAACCACTAGTAGTAAACTTGGAGATCCCTATACATCTTTGTCGTAACGGGATGAACAAAAAAAGATAACTTATGTGCTTTATCAAGGATCAATTGTCTCAAACCGTGAGTTTCGATAACAACCACTTGACCTTTAAACTTAATTATACCCTGAGCCAAAAGTGAGATCGGACTTCCCCCCTCAACTTAAGCATTTCCTTGTCAACCTAATGATCATCCTTGATCCTATCAAGCAAAGTAGGCCAAATCACAAATCGAGTAAGTAGACAACCATAGTGGACCACCTTTATATCAATAATCAGTCAAACTGAGATAGCAAACCATAACCCCTCAATCGAAGACGACCAAGGAAACAACTAACTTGCGACTCAGAGCATCTACAACCACATTTCATTTGTCAAGATGATAATTGATGGAGATATCATAATCCTGTAAGTAACTTAAGTCATCTCTTCTATCTCATATTGAATTATTTTTACGTGAAAATATACTTAAGACTCTAATGGTCAGTGAAGATCTCATAATACTCATTATATAAGTACTGTCCCCAAATCTTGAGTACAAAACACAGTAGCAGCTAACTCAAAATCATGAATAGGGTAATTACTCTCATGTGGCCTATATTGTCTTGAAGTATATACAATAACTCGGTAGTCATGTATCACAACACAACCCGCAATATATACATATAAGCATTTCAAGAGATAGGGTTTCTTTCATTGAAAAATTAGGATCGATGTGATAACAATTTTCTCATTCAATGTCTAAAAACTAGTGTCACATCTATCATCCCAAACAAGCGTAATCCTCTTTATTGTCAATCGATGAAGTGACCCAATAGTCATAGAGAAATCCACAAAAAAAACATTTGTAATACCCAACCAACCTAAGAAAACTGTGTACCTTGGTCACATTAGTTGGCCTTGGCCAATCCACGATACTCGCAAACTATCACCCAATACAACATGAAGGAAAGTTACCTTACTGAGCGAGAATTCACACTTTTTCTAAGTTGGCAAAGATCTTTTTCTTATTCAAAATCTGAAGAATAAGATGGAGGTGATGCTCATGCTCGGTTGCATCTTGGGAGTAAACAAGTATATCATCGATGAAAACCACAACAAAGTCATCCAATTAAGATTTGAATACCCAATTCATTAAATCCATAAGCACAACCAGTGTATTTGTCAACTGAAATGACATAACCAAAAGGGATCTGACTATCGGGCCGATGATAAAGGCGATAGAGATGAAGATGGTGGTGATAGCAGTGGTGGTTTCGAGTTTGCAAAAGAAGGAAGAGAAAGTGATTATAGAGAGATAAGCTTGAAAGAGAGACATCTTGTATGAAAGAGAGATATAGAGATAGAGAGAGGGAGATGGAGAGGAAGTATTCATCAACCCTAGCACATTTTTCTTACTTCGAATCCCAAGTTTTACGCTTCCATTTAAAAAAAAAACTAATAAATTGGTTCATCTATCGTAAACCCTAAAGGTCCTTACACGGAATTTATTTGGCACACATAACAAACAAAACACATATGCATACATAAATTAATTAACTTATTTTATCTTTATGTATTGAAAAAAAATGCATGAAAGGGGTTAGTATGGTTTTTCTAAACCTGGATCCTTACATAAAATGTCCTAAAAAAATTAAAATAGCTCTAAAATAAAACATTCTTAATTTCAAATCAATATCTAACTCATTAACCATAAAATCCTTATTCGTCTAAACACAAAAAACAAAGTAAAATATAAATAAAATGCATAAAACCAAAGTTGAAGGAATAACAATATAGTATGATTGCATCAATAACATATACATTTTTCTATATATAATTAAAACCCACAATAAGCAATATGTTTGTAGTATACAAAAAGTCACATCTTTGCACTATTATTCAACATATTAACTGAGTTTTGATTTGATTTTGAGGGAATAACTGAATAAGTATTTTTGGGGTAAGGGAATGGATAGTTTTAGTATTTTATTCATAGTTATCCATCCCAATATATATATTTTTAGTATTTTTATTACTCTCAAAAACATATAGGACTGTTCCAATTATATATAAATTAAACTTATGAGTCATATTATGAAATTTTGGGTGAGAGTAATAGAATATAGATTGAAATTGGAGATAAATGTATCTCAAAATCAATTCGGATTTGTGCCAGAAAGATTTACCACTGAAACAATCCACTTGTTAAGACATTTGATGGAGACATATAGAGTACAAAAGAGAGATCTACACATGGTATTCATTGATTTAGAAAAATCATATGATAGGGTTTCTAGAGAATTATTGTGGTGGGCGTTGATAAAAAAATGATATCTTTGAGATACATTAATTTCGTTAAATATATGTATGAGGGAGTTACAACCGACATTAGAATTTGTGAGCGTTTGAGTGATAGTTTCCCCATAAACATTGGACTCCATCAAGATTCGACATCAAGTCCCCTTCTTTTTACAATAGTGATAGATGAAATTAAAAAAAATATCAAAAATGAAATATCATGGTGTATACTTTTTACAGATGATATAGTGTTAATTGATAAAATTAGAGAGAGTGTTAATATTAAACTAGAGTTATGAAAACTCACATTAGAATCCAGAGGGTTTAAATTGATTAGATCGAAAACTGAGTATATGAGATGTAAATTTAGCGATAGTTATAGGAATGATGAATAAACGATTAGATTAGATAGACAAGATGTCTCAAAAAATGAACGATTTAGATATCTAAACTCTATCATTCAAAATGATGGCAATATAGATGGAGATGTGAACCATAGTATTCAAGCAAATTAGATGAAATGGAGAAAGACATCCAGAATTCTTTGCGATCGGACGATACCATTACACCTGAAGGGAAAGTTTTATAAAACCACGGTTAGACCTACACTATTGTATGGTACTGAGTGTTGGGTTATTAAACAATAACAAAAATAAAATATGGTTATAACAGAAATGAGAATACTTAGGTGGATGTGTGGAAAAACTAGAAGAGATAGAATTAGAAATGAAAAAATTGGTAACAAATTGAAAATTAGCTCAATTGTGAATAAGATGCGAGAGTATCGTTTGAGCTGATTCGGACACGTGCAAAAAAGACCCAAAGATGCACCGGTTAGGAGAACCGAAAATTTAAATATAGGAAATCTAATAAAATATAGAAGTAGACTATTGAAAATTTGATACAAGTTATCCTTAAAAACATGTAACTTAAGTGTTTAAAAGAGAAAATGATCTTAAATAGGAATGAATGGTGTAGTAAAATTCACACAAATTAAATCAATATATTTTAAATATTTATCTATTGAGTTATATATTTATTTATTTTTATTTTTTTTATTTTCTTTTCTTTATTTTCTTTTTATTTATATATATATATATATTATTCTTGTTTTTCTCTTTTTTATCTTTTATAAATTTATCTCTTAAATGATCAACCCCAAATTTTGGAAATAAGATTCAGTTTTTTGTTATTGTTGTTGTACTCTAAACTTAATTTTAGAGTATAACTTAGACTTATATTTGGCATTTTAAAGTTTTAATAGTAAAACTCATCGTTCGTTTCTTGTTTGTCCTCCAACCATACCTTTACCTTACAAATATAGCCACAAATTATATGAAAGATTCGAAAAGATCACGTCAAGATTAGATAAGCCACTAATCTTGTCCTTATCTCTTGCTTCCTCTTCCATTTGCTACATATCCATTCTTCCTCAGTCATACAGGAGTTCTTCTCCATTTATGTTAGTTTCCTCCATATCTCACTCTTACTCTCTCTAGAGTATATTCATTGAAACTTTATCATTTTGGTTTAGGAAAAGTAAGGGGTGTTTGGTTTAATGATACAAGAATCAAGAATGAAAATAAAACTCATATGAATTGTTTAGGTTAATGGAATATGAATCAAAATATGGGAATCAAACCCTTAAGATATGAATTTCACGAAATCCAAATAAAATGATGAGTTTTGTTGAAAACTCTTACTCAAAACCCAAGAAAATTAACTGTCATTGTTGTCCTTACATTCAACCACACACTCTCTCTATACTCTCTCTTCTCTACTGGATTAGCCGCCGACTCCATCTATGTCATTTCTTAACACTTTTCCAGTTCTCATCTAAACTTCTCTAGCAAATAACTTCTCTCCGATCTCTCTCACTCCTCTGGCATTCTCCAAAACTCACTGATCATGGTTTATTTACTATTTTGGGCTTTCTTCCTCTTCTTTTCATGTTTATCTCTCTCTCTCTCTCTCTCTCTTTCCCTTTCTAAAGTCTTCCTTTCTCATGAAACCCAGATATCTCATAAATACACAGTCACGATTGTAGGATTTTTCTCATAATTTTTTTATTCCAAATGAATTTCTGTTCAATGTCATAGGTTATCATTCTCGTGACATCATTCTTCATCTTCAATTTTGGAGCCAAAAGTATCAACCCATACAAGGTATGGACAGTTCAAAATTTTTCAATTTTTTATGTGTATTTTTCATATTTTAATGAATTTAGGATAATGGTTCAAAATCCCTAATTTTTGTTATTTTGACAGTTCAAAATTGTTGATTCTCCTATTGGCTGCTCAGAATCCCTAATTATTTGGGCAGTTCAAAAATTCCTAATTTTTTTAAACAAATAACTTGTGTTGAAAGTGACTATCCTAAGGTAGATGGTACGTGAAAAAATGCCAAGAATTTAAAGTTTTTGAAGCGCCAGGAAGTCCTTTTCTTGTAAAGTCTCTGCAAATGACTTGATTAGTGAACCTAGTTTGACATTGTTAGTAGAATGTTGACCTGATAGTTGCGCCTTCACGTCTTGTATCGGTGTTTCATTCTTGGAAGTAATCTCTTCTTTATGGATGGTCTGTTTGCCCACACATTGTTCATCTTGGAATACACATGTTGAAGGTGATGTTTGTGCTCCGAGTGACCATGTAAGGCCAAGAATGTTATCAATGAATTTGAAAAAAAAAATGACTTGTCATGAGCTAATAATTAAGAGGTTTGATCACTATATTTTGCTTCCTCTTTAAGGAAAAAAAAATTCTGGACTTTGTAGCTATCTCTCCAGTGAACTCAAATTTATAAATATTGAGATAGGTTTCTCACACAACAAAAAAAAGAAAGAGAGAGAGAGGGTATGTTCACACCTTCAAGAGGGGTCAAACTTTTAATAAAAAAGTATTTATTAAACATTTGTTCATAAAAAATCTATTTTTTATCAAATATTTTTTACCATTAAAGTTCTTTAATAAAGAAAAAAACATTTATCAAACATTTTATCATAAAAAATTTTTTTTAATCAAATATTTTTTACAATGAAAAGTTTTTAATAACAAAATCATAAAAATATTTTTAATCATGGACAAAACTAACAATTATATTATTCTCATTTCGAAAAATATACAAACTAAATATTAACAATGGTAATCATATTTATTTTAAAATTTGAATCAAATAAGGGATATTGAATTTCGATTCCGATTCTGATTTGTAAGCTTTTTTATTTCGATTTCAATTTCAATTTCAATTTCCAAGTGCAAATCAAACGCTATCTAAAAAATGTTCTCTCAAACCATAAATATAATACAAAAAGCAATCAAAACTTAAGAAAAAAAATACAAAAATCTCCCCCTAACTACGAAAATGTATAAACTTAACCCATCCGTCCATGAATCATTTATTCCTACCATTAAATGAATAAAAAATATTAATTTTTAATTTAAAAATTTAGAGTTAAAAATTTTCTCTCTTTCACTCTCTCCATTTTCTCCCTCCTCGTTCCTTTCACAATCTAAAACTCTCTCTTTCTACACTCCTAAGGGTTGACTTGACAGTTCGCATGAATGCTGAGTCAGTCTTAGTTAAATTTTTTTAACAAAAAAATTGAAATATGTTTCTTATTATGATTTTTAATATTATACATAAATTATATGCATAATATTTGGATTTTGACATCTTAACTCTAAAAATATGATTTTTAATAAAATTTAAAAATATTTTATCATTGGCAGAGACTTATGGTAATGATTATACAAAATTTTAAGTTTCTTTTCTTTTTAAGAGAAAATAATAATTTGAAAATTTGAATGAGATCGCTTTGAATACTACTAATAGAATATTCAAAAGTTTATTTTGTTTATAAAAGATAATTGAAAAAAATTAATTGCAAAAAGTTGATTATTTCGGTAATAATTAGGAAAGTACAATATTCTTTTCTTTTTATACTTTCTAAATTATCTCAAATCTTTTACTGAAATTGAAATTGACTTCTTTTTTGTATGTATACTTGAAAATGATTTCGTGATAGCATGCAATTGATTGCTTAGTTAAGAAAAATTATATAAACGAAAAGTGACACCTTATATAACTTTTTCCATCTCTTTCTATCACTTGAATTTATTTCATACCTTTTTTTTTCTTTTTTTCTTTTTAAACAAAATTCCATTTGAACAATTACTAAATAAAATAATTCATTTCTCATTTTCAAAATATAGATAAAGATTCCACTTCTATTTTCTAAGATTCAAAGTTTTGCATTTTTTTTACCATTTATTGCATTATTTGGTCGAGAGAATATCAAAATTTTGAATTTGAAATCGCAATTACTATCTGTAAGTAAGAAAATATAGTACATATTGAAGTAAATTAAAGAAATATTGTAGTACAACCACAAAAATAGAGAGAAAACATAAAATATCACAAATATATCACAAGAAGGTTTTTTTTTTTTTTTAAATCAAAACTCATGTTTGTTAAAAATTAGATAAAATTAATTATTTTATGTTAAAATCTCAAGTATTATATATATAATTTTATGTATAATTTTACAAAATCATAATATTAAATATTTTTAAAATTTTTAAATTTCAATTAGGGCTAACTTAGTAGTCATGTAGACTGCAAAGTCAACCCTTGGGTGATGATTTAGTAGCCCACACAAGCTGCTAAGAGACTATTTGGGGCTTCGTCTCCCTCCTACAGTGGTTGCTAGTAGCCATATCATTGCGGTTGTAACAAGATGACAATACAATCTGATGACCCTTAACGTCCTAGTAGTTGCGGTCTGATTCTTGTTGCTAGGGTTACTTCTCTCCGCATTGGTTAAAAACTCCATTGGACTTACAACCATGGTCCCCTAATACCCTCAAACCGTAGGGGCTTGCCTTCCATGAGCAGTGAGTCTTGCCATTTGATGGTGAAGCTGTGGGGTGTCAATCCCCACCTTACACTATCGCTGTCAGAGAGAGAAGAAGAGATGTATAGAGAAATAGAGAAGTTGAAGAGATTGGCAGAGGGAGAGTCGAATTGTAGAAGGAAGGAGGAAGAGAATTTTTGTTTTTTGCTTTAAATTTTTAAATGAAAAATAAAATTTTTTATATTTTTTATTCCTTTAATGGTAATATTACACGATTTATAGATATAATGATTAAACATTTATATAATTGATGAGAGATTTTTGTATACTTTTTAAAGTTTTGGTGGCTTTTTATATTTCACATATAATTCAAGAGCTATTTTTATATTTTTGTCTTATTATTTTAAATTTACGGAAGACGTGATTATCTCTCTTCACGTATGTGTGTGTATGCCAATTTGTTTGAGGAAAATGTTTGAAAAAAGGGTCAAATTATATAGGATTTATTTGTCTTATAGCTGAAAATTTTCATAAAAATTCTTTTGTTGATTTCATTGCAATAAATAAGGTGTTTATGGTTGTGTGTACTAGAGAAATACATAAATATAATTGTTAATTTTAAATAAGAATTTAATTGATATGAATTTTTTCCGTAATTAATGTAAAAACTATTTTGAACTTTTAAAAGATCCGGTGTAAATAATTTGGCATCTCCTGTTAGTTATTGATGGTTATCAAAATCCTGTCCCCGTCAACAAATGGGAAAGAAATGGAGTGCCATTTGAGGACACGATAGGGGGGAAGAGGGAGGCAATAATCGCATGAGAAAACCTAATTTTCTAAACGTACCCGATTATTCCTCACGAAGGATAACATTCCTCTATTAATCATAAATGACTGTGATTGAAGTGTGTTCATAACACCTAATAAATATTTATTATCGTTACTGTGCCTCTTGCTATTGCTATTTAGTAATATGTTTAAATGGCTATAGTCATGGAAAGATAAGAGTTAGTAACGATGGCATATTTCTCCCGATGGCTTTCACGTTACCATCTTATTTTATGCATTATGTAGAAGTCATCATATATGTGTTAATTGCTTTACAAAAGTTCAATATCTTATTAATATAGAGAAAAGAAGGAAATTTCTCTATTCATAAATAGATTTTATATCTATGTATTTTGAATTGTTAAATATACGATAATATGTAAATAATCTTAATCTATATTTTTTTTTATCTTAATTGGTATTCAAGCCAAAGCAAATATCCCTAACAGAGAATTTGTGTTTAAATTTGTTTTTGTAAGGATATTTGAATAGTAATGAATTTTTGTTTAAATATTTTTATTAAAATTTAGTATTTAAATTTTTATAAATGTAAATAATTTTTATAATTTTTATATAATTAAAACAACTTGATGTTCAAATTTATTAATAATAAGCCAAAATTAAGTCACCCTCATAAGTCATAGATTCAGTAAAATAAAGTCGGTGGTCTCAACTTTTTGTTTGGGTCAATTGGGTGGTGAGCCATACTAATCGATTTTAATTTTGTACGCGCTTGCTCGCCGCAACAAATATGAATGGAAAAACAGGGGGAGAGAGAGAGAGAGTAGATCAAAGGAAAAAAAAGGTTCAAAATACAAAAGTGATGGTGGAAAAGGAAAAGGAAGAAGCCGGACACTCCTGCCATCCATCACGACCCCCAGCAAGCAATTGATGGCGGCGACAATGCGAAAGAGAAAAAAAGAAAACTAAGACCATTCTCTTCTCCCTCTCTCTCTCTAGAGAGTGGGAGGGAGGATGAAGAGAGAGAAAAGGAAAGAGAGATAGGGGAGCATGCGTCCTGGGTGTGACACGTGGCAAGATCGGAGTGGTTTGATCGATTTTTCTCACAACTCGAAGCACCCCTCCTGCCATGTCAGTAGCCCCGTCCTACGACCCCGGCGAATCCGTATCATATGCCCCTCCTTTTCTCTCTCCTCTCTCTCTTTCTCTCTCTATTAATTCAATTCCTTTGTCGCCTCTCTCTCTCTCTCTCTCTCATCTGAAAGCTCTCGCCAGCCCTAACCCCCCCTTTCCTTTCTCCTCTCTCCTCTCTCCTCTCTCTCTCTCTCTCTCTCTCTCTCTCTCTCTCTAGCTTCCCCTTTCACTCTCTCTCTATATTACCCTCTTCTCTCTCTCTCTCTTTCTTTTTCTTGGATTCACTGCAAGTACGACTGCTCGATTCCATCAACAAGATTGGTAAGCTTGACTGTCCTATTCGTCGTTCTTGTGTTCTGACGTTTTCATTAATTTCATCGGCGTGCAGTTTTCAGCTGATATTTCTTGTTGACTGTTGTTTGATTGCTGATTTTCGTTTAGATTTTTTGGTTTTTTGATAGATTGTCAGACAATTGTGCGTTTTCAGTGGATTCTCTGGCATTCTTTACTATAATTAGCCTTCTTTTCATCAATTCCAGTTAATGTGTTTGGTTGCTTGTTTAATTTTAGCTGCTTATGTTGACATTTGAAATTGTCTGTAACCGATTGGAGTTTATTCAATTTAAAACCAAGTTTGAGCTTGTTTGATTTGATTGTGATATTGTGTTTAATTTTCTGGCTCAATTGAGTAATGTAGGGTTTTTGCATGCTCTTTACAATGGTGTAATGTAAATGGGACCAGTCAATAGGGAAAATTCTGGAATTGGTTTTTGACGGTTTGATAGAAAATCTGGACTATTTTCTGATTACCTGTTAATTGCTAGGTGCATCCTATTTAGAACTGATAGCCGGAGAGCAGCCTATTTCATTCTTTCTCGTGTATAATTTTGATTAATGTAATGTGCCTGCCAGGTGATGATTTTTGGATGCATTAGGTTTGAATCTTTTATGGCTTCCCATGTATTCTTAACACATTGTCTCGATCAATCACACTGTGTTCTCGATGTCTCTTGGTGTTTCTGGCTTCCTGAATTTTTTTTTGGTGATGTGTGTAAACCTTGAGTGCTTTGATGGTCTGACATTAAGCTTTACTTCTTTAGATTCTGTTCTGTCTGAAGTTTTTCTTACAGGCAAGATGTTACAAAATTTAAGAGAATATATATCTTCTATGCTATATAGAGTTGGGTAAACAGAAAAGAAATATTAATGACTGGGTATATATGGCTAAGAGAACTGTTTTTTCCTCCCTCAAAAGCTCATATTATATATGCTATCTCCACACCACCACGGGGAAATCTAATGCAGAATGCAATAATTTTTTTTAGACAAACCTTATGACTGCTCCAAGCCCCAGCTTCTCCTTGATGGGACCCCTCAAGAAACACCAACTGTATGCATGGTTTCCCATGATCTCCTCATTCGGTCACAATATATGAACCCCGCCTCCTTGACTTTTCAATGGTTAGGATCATTCCATGGGCATCAAAGCTATCTTGAGTGGAGAGCAATGGAAGTCTTCCATATAGCTTTGCAAAGGAAGGTTGTTCCAACCTCGACTCTGTTTTCAGTTGCTTCTTCTCCTTAACAGAAATTAGTCTGGAGAACTTATCCCTTCGAGGGTCTTCAATTTTGTCTGACTTCTCAATATACATCCAAAATGGTTCTATTGGTAACAATAAGAAGGGGGAGAATCATTCTAGGTAAAAACTGATGTCCTAGTATTCCTTTATATCCAGTAAAATGGATACACTCTTACTGATCAAACTAGATAAAAGAAGCAATACCTTATCTAATATAGTGTTTGTATATCTCTGTTGTTTGTCCTGTTATCATAACTTTGCAAGGTGTTTGTCCACTCAAGCATCGTCATTACTCTGTGAAATCCTTAACTTTAATACATCTGACGGCATCCCTCTCATAAATACAGTTACTGTTTGTCTTATCTGTCATCTTTGTCCTCAATTGTTGTTAACTTATTGAATGACTTGTATGCTTTGATCTTGCAAAATCTTGTTCCTGTTGCTTTCTTTGTTATTTTGTTTACTTATTATGGTTGGTTATGGAAGTCGGGGTTTTTGCTATATACAATTATTACCCATGTTTTGATTGATACAGAATTTGTTTCATATCTTCTACTTATTTAGATATTTTTCTTGTCCCTTTTCAAATAACACACTATGGTAACTGATTGGAATAAGTGGCATTTTGTTGTTCCTTAATGTACTAGTGTTTCTCGTTCCGTTTTCTTCTGCTTTGGTTTTCCTCTTCTTCTTCTTTTTTTTTTTGGGTGGGGGAGGGGGGTTGCATTGCTGAAGCTTTTCTTATTTGAACACAGAAACAAACTCGAAGGATTTAGATGCTAGATTAATACTGTTTCAATGTGCTGAACCTCTTAATTCACTCATTTCTCCAAGAAAAAAAAAGAAAAGAAAAAGTCAAATGCAATGTACCTTTTGTTTTGGGGGTGGGTTGGGGGATGGTTGTTGATAATTTACGAATTACAGCATGGAAGCAAATGTTGCAGAATTTCTTATCCTCTTCTAATATATGTTTCTTTTCTTATTGAAATAATCTATAATTTTTCCTATCAAAAACGAAAAAAAGGAAGCATCAATGCATTGAAACTCTTGAGTCACTTATGACCTGTTTCCAGTTGGTATTAGCCACAAATGTAAAGCTGAGGATCCAGAGATTAAGGAAAATGGTTCCATAAATACAAAAATGCTGCACAAAAACTGGGTGCTGAAACGTAAAAGGAGAAAACTTCCATGTGGACCAGACCTGGCCAATGGTAGGGAAGACGCTTCAGCTACCTCAGAATCTTCAAGGAAACCTGCTTGTTTTAAACACAAGTTGAGGAATGAGACAAATTCTGGCCCTGCGTCAAGCAAAAAAAGGGGAAATGATGGGGTGAGTTATGTACCGTCTTTTATAGTTTTTGGCTAGTAACTTTACATTTTGACAATCTTACCCTCTTGTCAAAACAGTTGGATTATGTCTTTCATGCTCGATCAAGCTTTTATCTTCTTCTGGATAATTTGAAATAACTTAAGCAACAGAGCGAAAGAATTTAAGATCTATGGTTCTATACGCCTCTAGAAATTATGAATTGGACAGTTTAGTTGTATATAAAAGACTTTGACAACATCATTGGAGGGTATTCAGAATATCCAAATTGTCGAGGTTCCTTTAGAACGAGAGGCAAAGATGTCAAAAGCCTGATGCCTGTGCACTTCAAAGTAGAAGTCATGTTGGATAGTCACTGGACTCTTTTTTGAAATGCCATGTGGCATGTTGACCATTTTTGAATTGTTTGAAAGATCAGACACCTGTTGGACAGTTCCTGGATATTTTTAAACATTTAGAAGGCACTTTAATTGTTATTATTAAATAAGGTAGAACGATTTTGGTATTTGGTATTTAATATAGTTGCAAGAGTCTCTTGTCTTAAAGTTTATAATCATAGATTGTCATATTTGAAGTCTGTTATGCCATCTGCTTACATGCCATTGCAATACTCAGGGTAAAGCTTCTTAAAACTAATTAAATTTTATTCCTCTGTATGTGAAAATAATATTAATTCAGCGTCATGTCCTAGCTATGTGCTTGTTTTACTTTTTATGAAGTTTCCATGTTCATGTGATTTTGTGTCCATGTATTTCCTGGGGAAAACATAGGAGGAAGCAGTGAGATAAGAAGCAATGTTCTTTGCAATTTGACATCAGATGTTGCACAAAGACAGAGTTGAAACTAAAGGCATTTATATAACTAATCCAAATGGGTTGGGTGTTGACCTTCACTTGAATGGAGTTGAGTTGTTTCAGCATTGCTGGAGATAGAGCCCTGATCATAACAGTAATTGTTTTGAGTACCATGTTTTTTATCCTTCACTATTTCTTTCTCCTTTTCCCCTTTTTGTCAATTGTGTAATTTAGCACAAGTCATATCTATAATTGAAGAAATTCATTTAAACTGAGATGAATTTTACATTTAACTTGGTGCCATCTGAGGCTTGCGTGCTTGAAGATGACTTTTTTAACTTCTGTATGAAAGCTGCTTCTGAGATGGATACTTGGTGAATTTTCAGTACTACTATGAATGTGTGGTCTGTGATCTTGGTGGCAACCTTCTCTGCTGTGATAGTTGTCCCCGAACTTATCATCTACAGTGCCTTGATCCACCACTTAAGGTATCTTTGCTCAAGAAACAATGTTCTACCTATCTCACTGCCCTCCTTTTCTCTTTTGTTTATTATTATCAAAATCTATCGGGTATGATTATTTTACATATTAGTTCCTAAAGACTAGATCTTGTGAATAATACATTTCTCCGTATATTGTTTGCCTCATTTATTTCATCACTCAAGCGAACTCCGCTGGGAACATGGCAATGTCCGAACTGCTGCCAGAAAAGGAATTCTTCGGAACCT
Source organism: Dillenia suffruticosa (assembly GCA_033439265.1). NCBI lineage: Eukaryota > Viridiplantae > Streptophyta > Magnoliopsida > Dilleniales > Dilleniaceae > Dillenia > Dillenia suffruticosa. Next base: position 1,343,598 of record JAVTVX010000031.1, read on the forward strand.
TTGAGCCATCTGGATTCAGTCTCAAAACGTGCTCGCACAAAGATGAACTCTAACAAATCAAGATCTGGAATGAAATCTTCCAGCATGGACAATGTATCCCAAATTTTTGGTGGCTCTATCTTGGGTAAGAAAAGATCATCTGGAAAACAGAAAACTGAATTGCTTCAAGCAGTCCAATCCTCTGAGAAAAGGCTTGATGTTTCCAAGTTGGATGCGACTTGCAACAGCAAGCCAAGACATATATCCCTTGCTAGTTCACTTGAGGGCTGTCCATCATATGCAGATGCCAATAGTGACAAGAAACCAAACTTGTCGCCAGTGAAAGAAACTTCAGACAGAAACTCAGCATCTCCTGTTAAAGATATCCTGCCTCTTTCTCCTAGTGCAGGATTGGACTCAATTGATGCAACTACCGAGAGGAAGCCTGATTTGGATTGTAAAAATGGGTCCTCAGGAAACAAAGTTACTTCTGGATTGGGTGATGCAATCCGGAAAACCAAAAAAAGAAAGCATACTGGAAATAGAGCTGACAGTAGAAAGAAGTCTAAGGCTGATAAAGGAAAAACTGTCATAATTGCTCAAAAATGTGGAAGTAAATCCAATTCCGCCATTGCAGGAGTCAGCAAAGCACCTCGAAGACACAAAGCTATCGACCAACCTAGTTTTGCATCATTATCAAAGCAAGAACTAATAAGCAAGGATCCAAAAGTCCAGCAACAAGAGGAGGTACTCATGTTTTTACTTATATAGCAATGTGAACATAATTCATTTCTCCCAGCTAATAAATGCTTCTAATATGGCATTTGCAAGTGTATAGTCGTAATTCTTTAGATGGTTAGTACCACAATGCATGTGATACATTTAATTACATTGGTTGCTGCATTGGTTTCCACTGGTGTTCTTGTATTAGTAGAATGCTGCTTCTGCTTTCCAATCTGCTGGTTCATTTAATTGGGCTCTATTTGAGGTTTTGAATGTTAAGGATCTTTCTTCCTCAGTTGGGGAATATCTGGTCTTTTCTAGATTACTCCATGTGATGAACACTTTTTTTTGTAGTCTTTATTTTGTTTTATTAAATCTCGTGCTTGCTTTTCCCTCTTTCGTGTCTGTTTCTCCTGATGTTTCTTTCTTTAGCTTGTGAGCCTTATTGGTGTTTTTATTTTCTTTATTTTCTTTTTTCCTTAATTCTGATCTCACTTGTTTTTGTACTTGAAACATGGTTGAAGACATCTGTATTCTGTTTGCCAGTTAGTTGATTTGTTTAATGCACTGACTTGAAGGTTAACTAGTCTCTGATTCATTACATACAGATGCTTTATAATTAGTTGTTAATAGTATAAGTCACATTCCAGAGGAAAAATCCAAATGATCATATAGGTGAGGGAAAACTTAAGGCAACATTAAGGAACAGAATAGATGTTACGTTACTGGTTCTTATGGAAATGAATTTAATGTTTGATCCTAGTCAACTGTAGCAAGAGTGCTTAGTATCAGATGTTCCTTTATTGAGTCTTTGGTGGATTAGGGACCAATTCTTGGGCTCTTTGTGTGTTGATGGAACTTGGGGTTATGTATTTACCTGTTAGCCATTTCATATTGCAGGCAAATTGGGAATTTCTGTTGGTGGAAATATCAACTAGCTTTGATATTCATAAATGCAGTCAAGTTGTATAGTGTCAAAATAGTTCATAATTATGAAGCACAAAATAAAAAAAAAAAAAAAGAAAAGAAAAAAGGGAAGGTAGTTCATAAATGGATGCCCTCCTTTATTGAGTCTTTGGTGGATTAGGGACCAATTCTTGGGCTCTTTGTGTGTTGATGGAACTTGGAGTTATGTATTTACCTGTTAGCCATTTCATATTGCAGGCGAATTGGGAATTTCTGTTGGTGGAAATATCAATTAGCTTTGATATTCATAAATGCAGTCGAGTTTTATAGTGTCAAACTAGTTCATAATTATGAAGCCCAAATAAAATTAAAAAAAAAAAGAAAAGAAAAAAGGGAAGTTAGTTCATAAATGGATACCCTTCCAATACGCCTGGAATCATCATTTACTAATTATTTTATTTTTCAAATATTGCTTATTTGTACCTGTACTATTTTCATGGATGCAGAGGCCTGGAGAGGAAGCAATATTGCCAACAAATGAGCTAGGTAATGCAGGTAGCAATGTAGCTGAAGCAATTCGATGTGAAGATAATAACTCTGGTGAACTTCAGCAGGTAAGTTTTTATCATTGTAGTTGTAGATACACTGTCATTGGAAGATTATGTGCACTCTGTTAATAACGTGGGATCAGGAAGGGACATGTCATTTATCAAAAGTTGTATCAAAATTTCAGGTCGATCGGGTTTTGGGTTGTCGTATACAACAGAATGACACAAGCACCTTGCTGCATACATCTACAACTGGTGCAGGTGGTTTGCCTATTGATTCTGAGAATCAAATCAGAACATCAGAGGAGAGCCATGGACAGAATATAGTTGAAGATTGTGAAGATGCTGATCCTGGTTCTTTAGGTTATCAGAATATTGAGAACCATATGGCTGTAGAAAATGGTACCAGGAATGATATGGAATCATGTAAGCTTCACATATACAGAAGATCTCTGACCAAAGAGTGTAAAGAAGGGAAAGTGATATCATCCAGGGTAGGCATCAAATCTAGTACAATCATAACTGATTCGGGTCAAGATGAGTCCGCTGCTGCTATAAACAATTGTGCAAACTCAACTGAAGAGACTAATGCTGAAGAAAATACTGATAGCATTGGAGCTCATGAGAACAATGAAGTCCCTACATCTTATGATGAACTTCTAGGCAATCAAACAATAGGAACAAATGAAGTGGCTGATGATGGGACAAAGCTTAGTCATCCAGGGGTTGAATCTGCATCTGATAAGAAAAATGTCTCTTCAGAATTTTTAGTTAAGTGGGTGGGGAAATCTCACATCCATAACAGCTGGATTTCAGAATCCCGTCTGAAAGTTCTGGCTAAGAGAAAACTGGAAAATTACAAAGCAAAGTATGGAACTGCAGTGTTAAACATATGTGAGGAACGGTGGAAGCAGCCTCAACGTGTGATTGCACTTCGTGTTTCCAATGACGGTAAAAAAGAAGCTTTTGTCAAGTGGACTGGGCTTCCTTATGATGAATGCACTTGGGAAAATTTAGATGAACCTGTGATTAAAAATTCTTCACATCTTGTTGATCTGTTTAAAGAATTTGAGTGCGAGACTTTAGAAAAAGATGCAACCAAGGATGTTTCACCAAGGCATAAAGGTGAGTTACAACAGAATGAGATAGTTGCACTCTCTGAACAGCCAAGGGAACTAAAAGGTGGTTCATTGTTCCCACATCAGCTTGAAGCTTTAAATTGGTTGCGTAAATGTTGGTATAGGTCCAAAAATGTCATACTTGCTGATGAGATGGGGCTTGGAAAAACCGTTTCTGCTTGTGCCTTTATTTCATCCTTATATTTTGAGTTCAATGCCAAGTTGCCTTGTTTAGTGTTGGTTCCTCTTTCGACCATGCCTAACTGGCTTGCAGAGTTTTCACTGTGGGCTCCTCATTTGTATGTTGTTGATTATCATGGTTGTGCAAAAGCAAGATCCATGATACGCCAATATGAATGGCATGCAAGTGATCCAAATAATTCAAATAAGAAGTCTCACTCTTACAAATTTAATGTACTTCTAACTACTTATGAGATGGTTCTTGCTGATTCGTCTTATTTACGTGGAGTTCCCTGGGAAATTCTTGTGGTTGATGAGGGCCATCGCCTGAAGAACTCGGGAAGTAAGCTTTTCAGCTTGCTTAATTCCTTCTCTTTCCAACACCGTGTATTGTTGACGGGTACCCCTCTCCAGAACAACATAGGTGAGATGTATAACTTGCTGAATTTCTTGCAGCCAGCCTCGTTTCCTTCTCTGTCTATGTTTGAAGAAAGATTCAGTGATCTTACAACTGCGGAGAAGGTAGATGAACTCAAGAAACTTGTTGCCCCCCATATGCTTCGGAGGCTTAAAAAGGATGCAATGCAAAATATCCCCCCCAAGACTGAGCGGATGGTTCCTGTTGAGTTGTCTTCTATCCAGGCTGAATACTACCGTGCAATGCTAACTAAAAATTATCAGATGTTACGGAATATAGGTAAAGGGTTTGCCCAGCAATCAATGCTTAACATAGTGATGCAATTAAGAAAGATCTGCAATCATCCATATCTCATACCAGGTACTGAACCTGATTCTGGATCACTGGAGTTTCTTCATGAAATGAGGATAAAAGCTTCAGCGAAGCTGACTTTGTTGCATTCGATGCTTAAACTATTGTATAAGGAAGGGCACAGAGTGCTTATTTTTTCACAGATGACAAAACTTCTTGATATTCTTGAAGACTATTTAACAGTAGAATTTGGGCCAAAAACTTATGAAAGAGTTGATGGCTCTGTTTCAGTGGCTGACCGTCAAGCTGCAATTGCGCGTTTTAATCAAGACAAAAGTCGGTTTGTCTTCTTGCTATCAACACGATCTTGTGGACTGGGGATTAATTTGGCTACTGCCGACACTGTTATTATTTATGATTCAGATTTCAATCCTCATGCTGATATCCAAGCAATGAATCGGGCCCATCGAATTGGACAATCAAATAGGCTTTTGGTGTATAGGCTTGTTGTTCGTGCTAGTGTTGAAGAGCGCATCTTGCAACTTGCAAAGAAGAAATTAATGCTTGATCAGCTCTTTGTTAACAAATCTGGATCTCAAAAAGAAGTGGAAGATATACTTCGTTGGGGAACAGAAGAACTTTTCAATGATTCTTCCAATGTGGCCATGAAGGATTCAATTGAAAGCTGTAGCAACAAGGAAGAACCAATTACCGATACAGAACATAAGCACAGGAGAAGGTCTGGTGGCCTGGGAGATGTGTACAATGATAAATGTACTGATGGCAGCACAAAAATTGTGTGGGATGAACAGGCAATTATGAAATTGCTGGACAGGTCAAACCTTCAGTCTAGCTCATCTGATTGTGCTGAGGGAGAAGAGAATGATATGCTTGGTTCTGTCAAGGTGATTAACGAAACTTGGGAGTTTACATGTCAAATCTCTTTCACATTCTGTGCTGCATTCATAGACTGTTATTTTTTTATTTATTTATTTTTTCCTACTGCATCTATCAAATATGTGACCTGTGAGCCCTTGACATTTACATCATGCATTTCATTGCTTTCTTCCTCGACCTGTGGGATGTAAAGCTTTACTGAGTTGTCCTTTGTTTCATGCTGTCGAAGAACCTCAAACCTTTGAAGTTTCCAACACCAATATTAATGTGAAACTCAAGTAGATAGGATGTGATCTAAAAGGATACTACTCCAGTTCTTGTTGGAAGTTGGGACTACTTATGTGGAATTCAAAGATAAGTAAGATATAAGGTAACATTGAAGATTAGTCCCAAATCTGATAATTATTACTTCAAGAACTGTAATAAGGAGACATGAAAGTTCTGATGACATGTGACTTGAAAATGGTGTATATTTTGGACGGGAAACAGTTGTTGGCTATGAGAGCTGTCAAATTGCATTTCTGTTTTTTGATGAGAGCACAAAGTTCCATCTTATTCAACAATGCTAGGGTAGATGCATCTCTTTATCCTGCATGTGATCTGGGTCCAATACAGGGACTGATCCTTGTTGGGAGTACCAATACTTTAAAGGCCAAGTGAAAATTTGGAAAAGACTTAACTAAACTTATTTATTTATTTATGTTTTGATAGATCTACTGATTATATTAGTCTATGAATTGTAGACTTAGATGCAAGACTTGGGACACGACACATTTCATAGTGACATGGTAGACTTAATAGATGATTAGACAAAACATGGCTCAGACTCCGTACACTGTTAGGTTTATACCAATGTGAAGTTAAGCTAGTATTATGTATTCTCATGTGTTTTCACTTACTATCTTGAAAACATTATTTATGTCTTTGTTTTGTATGCAAAGTGGTTTTAATTTGAATAGTTATTTCTATCAAGTTTTTTACTTTCTTAGTTATATCATTTGTGCAATCTTCGGTCAATGATTCATTTTGTTTATTTTTTGTTTATAAGCATTGGAAAGTGTAGATGAAGTACCTAATTTCAAAAGGTATGTTGAATATGTGGATGTCTCCAAAGCGTACTAGGAGTATGGTGTTTGTTTTAGCCACTAAGAGTGTCGTGTACAATGAAGTTTTCGACACAGATGTGATTCCATGGGAATGTGATTGCAACATAGATTTTAATAACCTATTCATTGCAATAATTGGCATTTTTTATGATTAGCATTTAGAAATCAATACGAACATGCATAAGTTGCATGGACCCTTCAATTGGCCCAATTACCTATGCTCAATACATATACTTGAGTCTGTGTGGCACAGTGTGTTGCATTAAGATGCAGAGTACAAATTTTGGTGATAGATGCCTGAGCAATGCAACTATCATTTATTATTGTTGAAAGAATGAATGTTTAGAAAAAAAAAATAGTAGAGAGAGAGAGAGAGAGAGTGAAGAAAACTTCTTCTCTTGAATAAAAAGAGCTTTACAAAGTAGAGACGATTGCCCTTTCAATGCTTGAACACAAGATCAAAGAAAGAGAGCACAAAGAGAGAGATACAAGGGAGGAAGAAGAGATTGTTCTTCCATGCATCAACCTATCCAAGACACCCGTATTTATAGTCCAAGACCCCAAACTAGCTGTTAGACACAAAACTAGCCGGTAGAGAGAAAGAAAAAACTAATCGTTATAAATTTTGCCCAAAATGCCCTTGGTTGATTGGGCCGTGATGTGGGCAGTTTCTTGGATGCATTCTTGGACACATTTTGGGCTTTCTCGGTTGGACTTTGAAGCTTCAAAGCTTCGGCCAAAACATGTGCTATTAGGCTGAACTTTTCTCGACAAAAATTATGGGCAGATTCCTGGGCAGCTTGGGCTGTCTTTTTTTTTTTTAGCCATTAGCTAGGTTGTGATGCAATGAGCTATGCTGGATATTCTTGGAGCAGAATGGTCTTGATGAGAGGAGCTAGCTTGATTTTTTTTCCTTACTTTCAACAATTATTGCTTTGGCTGTGATATTGAATTAGGATCGTTGAGAAAGGAAACAAGTATAGCTTTTACTGAATTAAGATTGCTATTTATTGTTTACAGAGAGGGTAAATAAGACTTGAAAATAACATGGCTTTCCAGTTATTTGTATCCTTTATAGGAACGGATTTTAAGGGAGGTAAGGGGGCCAAAATTTTGAAAATTTGAATATCTGCCCAATTATTTCTCATGTTTTTTAGATACATGTCTTAAAATCATTTCTTAGCCTTTGCCAAGAGTGTAGCACATACATCTTGGATCCATCAAATCTCATTTTCTTGATTCATCCTTGATACCAGTTGCACCCTTTTCCTTCATCAGAACCCCATGAAGAAGTCAGGAGCACAGCCTCATCCATCGTGACAGAGAAAGGGAGGATTGTTTCTTAGAAAATTACATTGCTTTCCAGTGAAAAGCATAAGAGAAAATCATGGCATTTTTTCAAGAATCTTATTTACTAGGAAAGATCAGATGGCATCTCTTAGCAAGAAGGTTTAGAATCGCTAGCTTGAAGGTGCCGAGAGAGATTACTTTCCTAAGGAATGCTTACCGAAGCGAAATGTTTAACTACTTGAATAAGAAGACCGGTGGGATTGAGCTTTCCCCCATAGAACCGGGGGAATTTGGGATTTCAAGTATCTAGGTACCAAAGGCCCTTTTCCAAAATTTTCCATAAACCTCTATGAGATAAATAGTCTTTTCTGTGCAATTCCAAATGTGAAGTAAGTCTTCGTATTTTATTAGTGAAACTGAATACTCGAAATTCAACAGACCTTTTCTTTTCTTCTTTTTCTTCGTGTGAATTAACTGAAATGAAGGAGCTTTTTACCATAAAAAATTCTTCTCCTCGATTTATTATTTATAAATTAAATATGATTCTTTTTACAGATAGAAATTTGGGCGATCGGTAATAATAGTAAAGTAAATAAGAATTCCATTCATGGTAACTTGTTTGCATCCTTTTTATTCCCATGTCTGTAATTGATTACTAGGAACACCATGAATGGTGTTTGTGCATGCACAAGACTCCTTGAAAAGACTAATTTTGTTATTTTATTTTTCATTTTTGTACTGACCCACAAAAGGGACAGCACAAAAAAAAAAATCCCAGCTCCGTTAATTATTGAACACAATCAACATTTGGATATTAGGATTTGTAAAATCTCCTCATTTAACAACAAATCATCTGTGTTAATCTTGCTATGGATCACCTATATGACAAATATTATATGGATTTGTTGAGTCCAAAAGATTTTAAAAGCAGAAAGGAATAAATTATTAGTTAAATGATTTTCAGTGATAAATTAGAAAGAATGCATCTAAACTTCCAAACATTGTTCTCGTCCTCTTAAATAAGTTCACTAAGGGAAGAGAATTAAAGTATGTGAAAAATCATTCTTATATACTTATGGAAAAGGAAATTAATTTGTGAAAAAACATCTGAAATAACTGGAAACTGTTGCCCTTTAATAAAGGTATAATAGATGTCTTTTGTTTTGTTTATTTATTATGTATTTATTTTAAATCTATGAAAAACATAAACAGAAATAATTGACCTGATAATAGTGCATTTCTTGTTATGATTTGATAGAAATAACTTCAGGTGTTATATTCTTTTCTTATATGCATAAAGTTTTTGTTAGGCATAACAATATGTTAATTTTCTGTAGTATTCAATCTTATTTTATTTCATATATACTCTTAAGAATTCTTTTTTTATCTCTAAATATGCCTTAGTTGAATGAAAGTGCCGGGAGATGAAATTTTTCTAAAGTAGGTTAATCAATTTTGAATGGGTGGTGGAAATTGTGTGTAAGGACTTTAGATAACGTGGAAAATATTTCTGGCAAAAGCAAGTTTTAGGGAGTTCTTTTGGTTGAAATGAGAATTTCCCCTTCTTCACATGCGTACACACCTAGATTGAGAGAGGGGGGGATGTCACATGGTCCCAGGGAGGAAACTCGTTTTATTTGTATAAAGTGATGTGTTTGCACTTGTGTCCGTATGTTCATGAACTTTTATAGTTGATTCCATCCATGAATTGACATGTTCCACATGAAGACAAATTGGCTTGAGCTATGGGAAGCATATATGTTTATGGGTTGGCAATGCTAAGGTTGTTTTTAAACATTTCTATATAAAATAATTACATCATTCTCTATAATTTAAGCTTTTTGAGCAATTGGTAACATGGTATCAGTCGAAAATGTGTTGGGCCTCTTTAATCCCATTCAGTATGGTTATCAAATCAAGATTTGAACCCTAAATTGAAAAACTCATTTTTCGAGTTGTGAATCAAATCGAATTGGGAAGATTTAGTGTTATGTATTTAGGTTCTTATTAGCACTTACGAGGAGAATTTATTAAAATAAAGTATTCATATTTATCAAATAATATGATTCAATTTTTAGGTGCAAGTAAGTAACTACTAGCTAGTAGTGATTTAATTTAAGTTATAACATCCAATATACTCCTAAATTAAAAAAGATCCGATTATTGTTCATGATACTTAGTGTCTTAAAAATCATATTATATACTCGAAAGCTAACATTTAATTAATCAAAATATTAAGTCTTCAAGTTTTATTAAAATCGTTAATCCTCCCACTAATCAATATTGCTATCACTATTTCAATCATTATGTTCCAACTAAACAATTTCATTTTCTTCTTCCTCCTCACCACTGTCTTGAATCACTTCTATATCTTCATTTTCAGTCACTTTTCCTTTTATTTATCTTTTTATCGGCATTCTAGTTTCTTGGATCTATTAAAAAAGGTAACAAGAAATTATTAAAATAATATTCTATCATTAATTATATAATTATAAAACTAAATGCTCTAAGTTATATCATTTATTTATTTATTTATTTTTTTGGCGAGGAGCTCCTTCATCATCATTGAAGCATTTATGGATATCCATTCATGAGTTATCATTTGGAAGACAAGGATCTTTACATTTAGTGATCAACTCATCATCGAATTCCATATCCGACTAGGAAATAGGATTATAAAAACTGAATCTATTTGTGTCTGAATTGAATTGAATCACTCAATTCAAATCATGAATCATAAGATTCTTAAATTTCATATACATTTGCCTGAATGGGTTCTATTTTTGTCTCGATTCAATTTGTGAATCATAAGATCCTAATAATTATTCCATGCACTTGGGATTCTTTTACAAGCTATCGCAATGATAGTCTATGAGATGTCCAAATTTTCTTGTTCTTTCACCAAACATATCTTAACAACTCCTTGGACACGTTGCACAGTAATATTATGACAATTAGAATGCTTGTATTGTTTTGAATACTCACAGGAGTCTGCTTAGTTGCTATTAAAACATAATTGACACTTGTGCTACATAAATTGCTTAATTGCTATTTTTAGGTGAAAATGGTTGTTCTTTGTTAACACTAATTATGAATATAAACCCTCTGATTCTCTAATGCCTTATCCTAGTTGTTTTGTCCCCTTTTCTTCTTTAATTACAATAGATACATGTCATGTCGTGTTAATGTTCATGCTTCATAAAGCCTAATCAATCCCATTTTAGTTTATTTACCAGAGGTGTATTACAAGCTTTGAGGAGCCTCCTTTTTGTGCTCTAGGTTTAGCTTCAAGGAGTTGAACCTAAGCTTGCTTTGGAGCTATAAGCTTTTGTATCTGTAGAAGATGATGAGAATATTGTCTTCCTTCTCTTGGCCTTGTTTGTGTCATGTTTTTCATCTATAGAGCATGCGAGCGTCAAAATAAACCCTTGTTGGACAAGTGGCTGATATGCCATGTAATATGTCCATTCTGTCTTTTTTTTATACTTGACGCTTCTACTCCATACACTACTGGAGCACTTTTTGAAACTACACACTTATTGTCACTTGCTTTAATTGTTTAGTATAGTTTCAAAAGTTCCAATTTAGAATGACGATCGTATTTGAAATATATAAATAGCTTATGGGCTAATTATCCAATACTTATAACCAAAACTCGTTTATTATTATTTTTTAAAAAAATTATATACCTACATACATATCAGTAGTATTAAGGCTAGACTATGGTGTATATCTAGAATTTTCACGTTTCCATGTCACTTTATTGTATGTTTTCACATTTATTGTTAACCGGTTTTACAAACAGGAAAAGGAAAAAGTGAAAAATTAAAACTTAACACAACAAAAAGTATGCGACAAAAAAGAATGTCTCAAGTAAATGTATTTTAAAACAGGTATACAAGTTAAAAGAGCACAAAGAACGGGGAAAGGAGAAAGTGTACACCTAAGGAAAATCCTACTAAAAGCCTCATATGCCTGTTATGACTTGAAATACAAAGTGATGTAATATGCACACAAGGCTTCTGATTATCGCCTGAGGATGGAAATTATCTTATCCTTATTGGGATTTAGAATTTAGTTTCTTCATTTGTTTAAGATTTGATTTGATTTCATTTCTAAATTGTTGAGTTGTGGCTCATAATATAGGCCTTAGGGTTATCGTAAGAGAGGCTTGATTATAAATTATTTGTGTTATTTGTGTTGATTCATATTCTTGTTGTCTTCTACAAGTTACCTAAGGGCTCCCATGCTTCTCTTCTTCCTATCCTCCGCACTATCGCAGTTCCCACCATTCAGAGCATGAATTTTGCCACATGGAATTGAATGTGAGATTTGCTGCTTTTTGGCATACATTTTGTGGGATAATCATGACAACTTATTTGGAATTTCATTATTTTTATTATGAGACAGTTACTTTAGAAATAATATATAATCAAATCAATGTTTTTAATCATTGTTTATGTTATAGTGATACTCCACAAAGCGGGGATAGATTAATTTGAGAAATGTTTTAATAGCACCCAGACCTCTTATACTATATGCATTTCTTTTGTTATTTATGTGAGTTAAGAATATCTTAATCAAAAGACAGGTAAAGGATTATAAAGCTTCTTATGTTCAAAATTTTATGTGAAATGCTATCTTTTTTTTTCTCCTCCTAATTGTGTAGTTATTAATCCATGTACAAAGTGATGTAGAACAAATTTCTTTGTGCTGCATTTTTTTACCAGTCAATTCCGCCAAGATCCCTTACTATCTGTTTTCTTCGAATTATTTACATCATACAAGGAGTTTCTCCTTCTTCACCCTTAAGCTAAAAAACTAAGATACCCATGTCCAGAGGTTTGGCCTTGTAAAGGGGAAATCAGCAATGGGCATTGCTCCTGCTAGTGTCTAGAAAAATAAATAATCAACTAATTTATTTACATTTATATTACTCAGGATTCTGCCTGTCAGAAGTATATTCTGTTAGGGCTTTCCATAATTTTAAGAGGACTTGCCAGGATATTACTTAAGCATCTGCGAAAGGACTTTACATGAAAACTATCAATTTGAGTATAATGCATCTACTCTGTCTGTGAAAAGATGTCCAGAAGGACTTGGGGATGTGGCACTAGGGATGCAGCGACAGCAACAGCATAAGAGTTGGAGGATTTGAGATGGGTAAGAGGAATGTTTTCTGGGATGGAGGAGAGGGGGAGGGCAACTACTCTTCCATTGTTAAACAGAGGCCAGGGCCCCCCGTCTTCATTCTTTATTATTTTTGGTTTTGGGCCTGGGCATTTGCTGGTCGGCATTAATATTTAGTGCTTCCTTCATTCATTTCCCATTTCCATTCTTCTAAATGACCGAACTGAATTTGCAGTGCTGTTAGGTCAACAGGCCTCCTGGTACCCTAAGTTTTCAGGTTTGGGTTGAAGTGTTCTATATAATAGTAGGTTGGCTAGACCAACTCAAACACATTTGCTCCCAAGATTGCTATTGGACCAATCTTGTTAAATCTTGGCATGTAGTATCAGAGGACCACACTATATTCATCCTAATGAAATGCTTGTTGTGTTTCTATGGTCAAACAACTTGTTAGTTTTTTGCTAAAGCTTTTTGTCTCATTTATCTCATACATTTGGATGCATGGCTTGCGGCGAAATTTAATATGTGAGATTTTAATTGTTTGTTAAAGGGTTTGTGTATATCTCTAGCTTTGCATATTTATCTCCTCCCAAATGTCCCTTTTTATTTGTTGTTCTGCATACAAATCTATTTTGTTATTTCCTTTTACACATTTCCACTTTTTGGTGCCTTACCACAATGGCCTAACTGATAATTGATCCCTCATTTTCATGTACCTGACATTCCGATATACTATCAGTCTGTCGAATGGAATGAGGAGCCAACTGAAGATCCAGTGGGTACTGAATCGCCAGTTGTTGGAGCTGATGATGTGGGCACACAGAACTCTGAAAAGAAGGATGATAATATGGTTAATACTACTGAAGAAAATGAATGGGACAGACTTTTGCGTGTAAGGTATGTGATGATTTTTTTCCCCCCCAACATGTTTCCTCACAATTTAGAAGTTCATTGCTGTTATGCTGGATAATTTGAATAAACTCGGTACTTTCCATTCCAAATTTTCCTGCTGTAATGCATGTTTTGAGAATATTTTACCTTTGTTTTCCTTGTTAGACTATTTAACAAAAGTGGCATATGAAATAATTAATTAATTGTGGATATAATGATTAGTTGCTAGTTGGATAACTGCAATATGATTTGGTATATGATCATTACACCATTATAGCAAATGGGTTATGCACAATCTTTCTTCCATCTTCTGTGGTGGTTCTTGATTTATTAATGCTTTAAAGTTCAATGGTGCAAAAGTTTCCAAAGCACACCCCGAAGATAATCATGGAAAAGCACAAGTATTTTCTTGATTATCTACACTAATTCCTGAATCTAATGTTGATTGGTGGAGCTTTGTATGGATATAACCATAAAAAATAAAAAAAAAATTAAAACATCTCTCGTGAGAAAGTAATTCCGCAATTGACATAACATGTCGAGTCTTCAAGACTCGACATGCGTGAACAGTGCATGTCGAGTCTTCAAGACTCGACATGGCTCCTCTCCTGGCCTCACCCATGTTCTATGCTATTTTATGCCAACCCTAAAATACAATCTACAGATACAATTTTCAAATTCTGCCATCCCAACTTCGAAACATGAAAAAAAAATATGGTGCCATTTTATGCCAACTCTAAAATACAATCTCCAAATATAATCTCCAAATAATACCATCCTAACTTCGAAACAGGAATAAAATTTAGCAACAATACATATCTCTACAGCACCAAAGTAGATAGATGAAAATAAACAAAGTACAATGAAATATAAAAAACATAAAAGATTTTATTAATAAAAAAATTATTCATAATACAAATGATCAATGACATCTTCTTCTTCTAGTATAATATTTAATACCTACATCAGGTCTACTCTCAGTATAATCAAACTGAGATACTAATCTTAGGTCATCTATCTGTGAGATCTGGGAGGCACTTGCATCATGCTGGTGGAGGTCAGAGAAAACAGGTGTGGAGACATGAAACAAGGGTGGTGCATCATCTTTCTACCTGTGCTAGTCCCTCGCCCATAAAACTACTGGGACGAACTCCCCTTTGAGGAGTCTCTGGAGTGAAAACCTGAGGGAAGTCATCAAACACAGGTGTGTAGAAACATGAAGACTCACCGAACATAGTAGAAGGTCCTGCAACATCCTCGGGCTGCTGAGACGGCGGCGGTGACGCATGATCGGTTGAGGGTGGTGGTCTCGTACGCCATCCTCATCCTCGTCGACGCCCACGTGGTCGGTCTGCATCACCACCATCATTGCCATCTCTAGCGGGTCTACGTCTGAAAAGATAAGTCATGTCAATTGCCAATGCCGAGATGGCTAAATCAACAAGCCCCCAAGCGTCGTCACCCGTAGTGTCTCATAACTCGTGCAATGTATCCCACTGCAATAAAATGTATTAAAGTTAGTTTAAAAAACAAATCAAAAATATTGATTGACTAAGAGAAATGCAGATGTAAAGTAGTTACCACGTAGGTCAAAGAAGCTCCCCGACGACCAACGAACCTACGGGAGATGCTGTGAAACCAACCACTATAGGCAGGACCGAGAGCAGGTTCGCACGAAGTGTCTAGTAACACTAGATAGTCGCGTTGATGCATCCACCGATCAATATAGACTGCATGTTCCACCGTCCAATCGACCTCTAGCGTACCTCGACTGCTCGTATTGTGAAGTCTATCCTCCGTGTCACAATGTCTCGGAATGTGCTGATATGCTCCAAACTGTCGTAACACTGTCTGGAAAGTACAAATCCATGATACTAAAACAGATCAACGGGACCCGCGTGTGCCAAATGTCCTCCCCTCGTGACAGTAGCCGGGGAGGGATGCCAGTAACTCATCCATGTAGGGTACCCATATGACCTGCTCCACGACCTGCCTATCTAGTCCCTCCTTATACACTAAGACTACGTGTGTAGGGAAAGCAATGATGTCAAAATTTACCCTCCACCGCAAAGCAAGCGGGCCATCCCCATCTCCGTGCAATGACCGTCGAATAGGAGCCATATAAGGGAACCGCTCCCACCCCCAAATCTGTAACAAAACTAAAGCGTCACCTATCTCAGGTGAGTCTGGGTGCGTGGCAATACAAAGCTGCCTATACATATATGCCAGACACACAGAATCCCAATCATAACTACCTGAAACCTCCAAATCCTCTAACAATACTAAAAACTGTAAATGTATATAATATGTTGTTTTATCACAAAACAGCACACCTCCTAACAAAAGTAATATATAAACCCGTGTCCACTGTGCAATATGTACATCATCAACTCCATCATGCAACTCAGAAAAAAACTCGGCCAAACACGGCATACTCAAAGTTTAACCTCTAAATGCAGTCCATGGAGGTCTAGCACCTAACAGTCTCTCACATACATTACCCCACGACACTCCCGCAGTCCTGGATGGCCATCCACAGGTAACCCTAGGATGACCTCTACATCCTGAGTGTAATAGTCAACTCACCGTGGGGCAGGTGAAATGTGTGCGTCTCCGGCCTCCATCGCTCGATTACGGCCATAATCAAGTGCCAATCTAGCTGAACAAATCGTAGTCGAGCAACACCCAAAAATCCCGACAACTAGAGAAAAGGGAGAACTTGCTCGTCGATTTGATTGTGCTCCCAACTGCGTAGCACGGCCTCACGTCGCCGACAAATAAGAGAAACGGTAGTGTTGTCTCCCTACCAAACCGTAGAAGAACGGTGGCATTGCTGTAATCGTAGAAGACTAGGATCAAAAGGTCCAGAATCCATCTACAAATAAATAAATTGAAAAATTAATTAATAATTCAAATACAATACGTAACACCTAAAAATGTGCATTAACCATTAAAAGAAAAACAAATGAATCGAAAGTTTAACAAATTCATAATATACAGTATTAATAAAAATATATGAAAAGTCAATGACACATTAATACCTACGAACGTGCATTAACCATTATAATAAAAACAAAGGACTCCAAAGTTTGACAAATTCACAAACTACGGCATGATAACAAATACATGGGGAATTGTGATTAAAAGACATACAATCAATTTTCACGCGATAGGGTGGGACAATGTCGTCCATTATGTCATTGTCTGCCACAGAGACCACATCTAATTTGTTTTGTGCTTGTTCTCCGATTATGACCATCCGCACTACAACTGCCACATGATGACTCGTGAAGATCCATCTCGTTATGATATCGAGATGACTTAGGTCTTCCTGTCATCCGTCGAAGAGATCCATCGGGAATGACAATTGGGGTACGAACCCATGGGCCATCTAGATCTATCTCCCACCGGCCAAAAATGAGACTTGTACACACGAAGTTGATGTTCCCATGTATATCATTGACCGACGATCATATGCATGTCGATCATCGTTCGTTTTAGTGCAGCGATTACATGCGAGCAAGGTATTCTATAAGTTTGCCACTTCCCGCATGTGTAATGTTCATTATTGACATCGACGATTTGTTTGTTACCTCTCTTGTGGCCATACCGAGTTTGTCTATGCCCTGTCTCTATCTTGAAGATCCCATCCTCTCTACTAAATGAGAGCACCGTATGGACATTAGCGGTGTTCATCCACCGTCCTAGTATGGCATTTGCATACTTCGTGTACCGCTCTCCTCTTGCCATTCCTGCATTCGCCTCAGCAATTCTAACCTCAAAGTGGTTTACCGAATTATAAAAGGTTTTAAGTACCAACGCTGAAACAGGTAGATTTCTTGCACCTTTGAGGACGGCATTATAACTTTCATTGATATCCATCGTCATGTAGTCAAAACGAAAGCCACCGTTGTGTGAAAGGGTCCACTGTTCAGGGGGAATGTTCGCAAAGTACTCAGGGGCATCATTTTTTATCTCCTTCAATCTCGCCATATAAATATCAAATTTCTTTTGTTGTTGTTGTAAAGCAGCAATAGTGGCGACTCTCTTACAAGCTTGGCTTTTGTGATGGGTGCTAAAATTACTAACGACATGTCATGCAAAAGCGCCACACAGTATTTGGAGGTGACCATCCAAACTCCGGCCGAGCAATAGTTGTTCTTATCCCTTCATGTCGATTTGAAATCAAGCACAAGGGACCCTGCCTATCTCCAACAACAAAGTCTCGCACACACATCAAAAACCACGACAATGATGCAAGTAACTTAACATCCACTAAAGCAAATGCCAACGGAACAATGTGATTCGCCCTGTCCATACTGCACGCAATCAATAACTTGTGCTTGTATTTCCCATACAGGTGAGTTCCATCTATACTTATCAATGGCTGACAACTCCTAAATACGGTGATACTAGGACCAAATGCCCGAAACACAGCTTCAAAAACCCTTTCACCATTTGCTCATGGCGGACCCAACTTCCATGAAACTTGTGATTTGGACTATTGCATCCAAAACCCGCAGCAGCTCTTTGTATGATCAATTATTCATATGTTTTGGAATTCTTCTTAGTTCAGATACTTCCATCAAGCAAAACTGCATGTCAAACCTGACATGATATGCATTATGCTTTCTGATTGCATCATGAATTGCATTAAAGGCGATTAGCATTCATGGAATACATGAGTTGCTATCTTCTCTGAATGTATCTTTCTTCCTTTAGGGTCTTGAGAAAAAGGCACAATGTTTTTAAGGGGCAAAGGCTCTTTTAATGTGATGGTTAAGTCTCATTTTAGGCTGTGCAGTTATAGTCCTTGTATATTTCATAATTGGATCTCTGTTTCTTTCCATGCCCCAAGCACCCAAAAGAAATAAAGGTCTCCATAGAAGAGGAAATTGCTTGTTGAGGTCCTAAACAATGCACTGAGTCACAAATAAGTTCCTAAACTTTAAAAGACTATATTTAAAGTTCTAAAGTTTAGTATGGTAATAAATAAGGTTTTTTTCCCCCTCCAATTTGATGGACATCCACACCATTACTTAACAGCAAACATAATGACCATGGCACATTTTTTTTAATCTTCTGGTGTTTCTTGGACCCTGTATTTTTGAAGAAAAAAAGAGAGAGGAGAGAGAAAGGTCTCTGCTGCCTGTGGTTGGCGGTGGAGAGGGGAAAGAATGAATAGGGAGAAGAGAGGAGAGAAAGAAAAGAGAGGAGAGAGGAAGAAGAGAGAGAAGAAGAGAGAGTTCAGACTTCTATTTCCTATAATGTGAAAATGAAAATTCCAGATATAGGGCAAATTCAACTGTGTTTAATTCACTCTAGGTTCACAATTGCAATAGATGAACAAAATCATGAATTGGATTGAATTGAACATCATAGAAGTCAATTTAATCTCTTTCAACGTTTGATAAATCAAGAATGAGAAGAATTGAGATTAGGAATTAGAAGCAAACCTGGTGGAGGTAGAGAGAGGAGAAAGAGAGGAGAGAGCCTGGCAAGATTATGACTTTTGAAGTGAGCATGAGCTATGACAACTCCAACTCTTTCTATGACTTCATAGCACAGATGACCTCAATAAAACCCTCTACCAAACTCTCTCTCTCAACATCCACTAAATTCTCCACACATGGTCCATGTATTGCTCTGCTCTCCTATAAATCAGACCAGTTAATTCTCCACACATATTGCTCTGCTCTCCAATAAATCGAACCAGTCGCCGGTCAATTTTGTTTAAGAAACAGCACAAAAAAAGTTGTTATCTTATTTTCCTCAAAATAACAAGTCTAGGAGAGAGAGAGTCACTTTGGTGGAGAATTTGCTCGATGTAGAGGTTGATTTAGTGGCCAAAGTCTTAACAGTGAATTGGTGCACAGATTTCTGTGTCCGTGATGTTATTCCCTAAGTTTTTCCTTCAATTTGGGTTTTCGCCAACAGTATCAACAGCAGCTGGTTTTTACTGCCAACTGAGTTTGTGACCTATTTCAAAATCGTAATTTCCTAAGATGAAAACTCTGGTAATATTAAACTTTCCGGTGTTAAAGCACATTGGACTGATCTCAGCCAGATCAAGCCTGTTTGAATTCGTGCTGTATCTGGAATTTTCATTTTGACATTATTCGAACTCCTCTCTCTTTTTCTCTCCTCTCTTCTCTCCCGTCTCTGCATTTTTTTTAGTTTAAAAAAAAGGCTCAAAGCAACACACGAAGACTTGAAAACTAAAAAAAGAAAAAAGAAAGTGTCATTAACAATGGTTAGTGTGCCGTTAAATAAGTAACAGATGTTAACAACTTAAAAAAAAATATATGTCTTAACAATGGTTAGTGTGCCATTATTTGTTAATAGAAGAACCTTATTTGTTACCATATCAAGGTTTAGAACCTGAAGTATATCCTTTTAAAATTTGGAACCTTATTTGTTATTTAGGGCATAATTTAGAACCTTGATGTGTAATTTGCTTCCCATAGAATTATCTAGTTGATGCAACAAATACATCATACAGCTCTCTTCCAAAAAATTGTTATTATGTATCACTCTTGGACTTTCAGAGAAAATAAGTTGAGGTGTTGATACAGATTCTATGCTTGGGACTGAATCAATCTATAGAAATAAAATGTGCTCTTGACATATGGAACTGCGGATCTTATACAGTTTGATTCACACTTGAGTGGCTTTTGTTGGAAGAATTGAGAAATTCAACTCAGATTCTGTCTAGCAAAATCATTTTAAGCAGGCAACTTGTTTTCTGACCTGTTTATTGTATTAATGTAATCACAATAAGAGGAGACATGAATTGTGAGAGATGATTTCTTTTGATTCAACAACTTTTAGTATGTAAAAACTATAAGTTGTGGAAGATTAATTGGGATCCGAAATGCAAAAATCAAGTGTGCTATTCAAACAATCTTAACTTGGTCAAGTTGCACGTATTGTATTTACAAAGCACACTTGCCATGTGCAATATTATCAATAAGTTTCATGTTTGTAGATGCTCCCGTGAATGTATTTTATGTTTAATGAGCCATATATGAGATGCATATCAACTTTAAAGCCTGGTCCTGTATCAAATCATGTGAAGTTGTGTTGACCCATGTTGGCCCAAGTTTTCCAACTTCTTGTCATGTTTAGGATATTTTTGTGTTATTGTGGCCAACATCCTCATCAGCAATTTATTTCGTCCTGATGGATTTCATACATAGAATAGGTTTTTTCATCCTTCAGTTGGATACAAATTTCTCATGCAACAATTCTTGTCTCCAATGTCCAGAAATTTAGTTACCTTTGATTTTGTCATGATTGAGTTTTAAGGCCTTTCGCATGCAGTTCAGTTGCCATTTGAATGTAATACTTTATCTATTGTGTTTGGATGAGGGGATTTGAGAGTGTGGAATGGATTTTGAAATTGTAAGGGTCAAATTCTTTGTTTCAATAACTAAAGATTTTTAATAGGTATTTTATGAATACCGGTGGATTTTTCTAGGTATTTTGGGTCTCAAAATATCTTGTTGCAATAGCTACTACCCTGCGTTATTTCAAAATCTGCATTTAGAGGATTTTAGATTGTGTTTGTTTGGTGGAAATTTACCATGCTGGATTATTTTCTGTTGCTTGGTGAAATAGTGAGAAATTATTTCCATTTTTATATTGTAAAAGGAATAAGGAGAAAGAGGAAAAACAGAGAGTGAAAAGTATCCAATTCTTTTCAAGAACAAATTATCATGGGGTTAAGTCGAAAAATCAAAAGTGACGTTTTTCTTTCAAAACTCATTCCTTCCCTATTTTTCAAAACCCCATGCTATGGAAAGTGTTGGTCATTGCCCTCTCCGTAGTCAACTGTTGAATAAAAAAAAAAATGTGTTGGTGAAGCCAGTTGTAGGAGCAGAGCATGAGTTTGATAGGTTTTCTGGGTTTGATTTGGATAGTGAATTAGGGAATGATTTACGAAGTTTTGTGGGGTCTGAGAATGAAATCCTTTTGAAAGAAATCATGGAAATTGGGAATGATATCACAAGTGAATCAGATGATGACGGCTTTCTTGAAGAGGTTCAGTTAGCTGATTCAATCTTGGGAAAGAGTTTCAGAATGATGCCCAAAATGTTTCAATTGTGGGTTAACCTCCGGTTGTTACTGTTAGAAAAAATAATACGGGAAGCTTGGAACAATCTCTTATTGAAAAAGTGGATTTGATGTTGTCCCCATGGAAGACAAGCCTGGCCTTCTGGTCTACATTACCAGGAGAAAAAGGAATAAAAAGTTGAGGGGAGGCAAGGAGTCTCTTTTGATTTATATTGGGGCAGCTCAAGTGAGTTGTAGGTGGTTGGAGAAGGGCAATCTTAGGGGTATAGAAAAAGGGAATTGCTATTCTTGACAGAAATTATTTGTTCCTTTTCTTTTATTGGTTTGGGTGTAGCTCCAGGGTTTGATACTGGTTTAGAGAAAATGCTCCCATTGTTTTGCTTTGTTTGCTCTTTCTTTTCCTTTCTTTTCCTAGGATTTCTTTTCGTTGGCATGTTTGTGCATTCTTCTTTTTCCTAATAATGTTTCCTTTTATATCCAAAAGAAAAAAAGAATTTGTTGTAGGTTGATGTTTTTTTTTCTTTTCATCTTCATTAAATAACTTTTTTTTTTCCTACAAAGTATAATTTTTTAGATTTTTTTTTTCAAATTCTTATTTCGTCCAAACAAAATGTTTGTGAATTTAAGGTAAAGATTCTCTTCTTTGTCAAGGTTACCCAAACAGCTAAAGAAATCTAGGGACTTAGAAATACCAACGCTTTCATTATATTCACACACAACTAGGGTCTAGTATGTGAAAACTATTCAAAAGAAAATAACATGTAGAAAGTTGCAAAAAGGGATCGTCTTCTCCATCGATCAAGTAGGTTTAAGCAGAAAACTCAACTTTCTTAAAGGATGAATATTCATTAAATGCAATGAACACAAGAAGTTCTCAATTTTGATGTTCAATAGTTTCAGGTCTTTATCCTGTTTTCCTTTTAACTTGTCTGTTTTGCTGGTTTGCAGGTGGGAAAAATATCAGAATGAGGAGGAAGCAGCTCTTGGTAGAGGGAAACGCCAGAGGAAAGCTGTTTCTTACAGGGAAGTGTTTGTTCCACAGCCAAGTGAGACACTGAGTGAGGTACTTCTTCTGACTCTGTCTCATGGCTATGAAGTTTGTGGCTATGCATATAATAAGTCTTGATGAGCAGTAGCATGATCTTATTTTTGAAGTTATATACTTGTCCAATGGTATCTCAAATTTATTAGATTGGAGGTTTTCATTTCCTTTTTTCTTTTTTCTTTTTTTTTTTCCCCTAATAAGCTTGTCGTACACTCTTGGAGAGTTGATGAATGGCATAGGTATGGTATTTGATCATGCATATTAAATTGCTGGATAATTTTTTTCTGTTCTTGCCCAAAATTATCTATTTATTCTTTAATAAGAAGAGAACCAAAGAAATGGTCTCCCATTAAACCACAACGACAAAAAAATCACAAATTTAACCCCTACAAGAGAGAAAAAGGATTTAAAAGGCTAATAAAAGATACAAGCTTTTTTAGGAAATTATCCACCAAAATATTAAATATAGACATATATATATTATATTCTCTCATTTCATTGCCTCCAAACCAACCAAAACAAGGGTAAATGGGGGGGCATATTAGACAATCTTCTCCATGCTGTATAGATTCTACACAACTCCAAGCGCATAGTTTATATAACTCACTTTGCATGGGAAGTTACCCAATGAATACGCCAAAAGAAAAAAAAAAATCTACTCCCATGCTCAATGTGTCTAGGGGCAATGGAGGAGTGGATGGTGAAGAGACTCACCTCTTTGTAATTATTTAGGTGAACCCAAGAAGCCAATAAATTGATCAATATTAGAATATATTTAAGTGATATTCCCAACTTGGGGAATCCTAAGCCATTATCTAGAATACATAAATAGGATTTCTAATATTTGTTTCCCTCCAAGCTGACCAGATAATGAAAAGAAAGACAAATAGTCCATGCCCTTATTCATATATTTCTGCACACTTTCTATTTTGATTGGTCTCCTCATTGGTCCACATTGTTTGTTCATCTGTGAGAAAGTAACCTATACAGTACCAATAAACTGGTGTCCAAATGAAGAAAATTGTCTGGTAAATAAGTTGCAAGAGCAGCCGTTATTTGATCTCAAGCTGATTGGAGTTCTCAAAAGTCCAGCGTCCTTATTCATCTATTCAGTATAATCCAAGGTGATTGAAAATTGCCCATTTGATCTCCCACTGCACCAGCTAAAAGCAGCAGCAAAGGGCTCAAAATGTGATGTTTTTTTCATTTTCCATTTGTGAGCACCGCTGTGGCTCCAAACTATTTGCTGCATGTCCTTGATTTATAGGAGAGAGTGTTGATGGTTAAGCTGTTTCCCCAAAGTTCCTAAAGTACCTACACATTATGCTGATGAACTACGTTAATTAGGCTGCACCTTCCAGTTTTTAAAAGGTGGAATGCATTTGTTGATAAGGTTAGATCACAAATGAAATGTTATTGGTTCCTGTCCCTCATTACCTTTATATCAGGGATGAGGGTTCATACTAGCACTAAGATGCTATTTGTCTGCCATAAGTTATTATTAACCTGCTCATGTCTAATCAGAGTGGTGGTGAAGATGAGCCGGGACCTGAGCCAGAACCAGTGCGAGAATATACTCCAGCAGGACGAGCTTTTAAAGCAAAGTAGTAAGGATTGCTATTTCTGAGAAGTTTTGCTGCACTTTATTTTTCTGAGGTCTAGGAATTATCTTGATTTTGGGAATGTGGGTGTGGAATTTTATCAGCTTACAATATACTTGAAAAATGATGTTCAAAGAAATAGTGAATTGTCTTGAATTGTTTTTGGTGGTACACCTTTGCAATTTGCTGCTGACTTTTCTTCTTAACAGTGCCAGACTCCGTGCAAAACAAAAGGAACGAATTGCCCGGAGGAATACACTCAGTGCATCTGATTATGTTGCAGGGGCTGAGGCCCTTCCACAATTGACTGCTAATGATGCCATGAGGGGAGATGTTGAGGGTCCAAGGGAGAAGGCCTCATTACTTGCTTTGGAAGAGAACCAAATTTGCCATTCACCAGATGTATCAAGGAACAAGAGTGACTCAGCATTGAAAAAGCAATCTAAGCACAAAGATGGTAACCTGGATCTCTCTGTCAGACTTCTTGGCCATCCTTCTGATGCTTCCCATTCAAGCCACAATCCGCAGGGCACTAGACATCTGAATGCAATTACAAGGAGCAATTTGTTTCCAGTTCTCGGACTCTGTGCTCCTAATGCAAACCAACTGGAGTTAACAAACCGACAGTTAACAAAGCAAAATGACTGGCACAGCAAACAGGAAACTGGACCTGAGTTTCCATTCCACTTAGTTCCATGCTCTGGGACCTCGAATGGGGTTGAAATAAGAGGTCAGGAGACAATCTTAGACAAAATACAGTTGCCAGACTCACTGGTAGATCCTTTGCGTCAGAGGCTGAAGAATAGTGTTCCTGATAAGGTCTCCTTCAATCCTGTATGTCTGCTTCTGCCCTCCTTAAATTTGATTTGTTATACCAATTTATTTGAGTTGCTTATTTGCAACTTCCATATTTGTTTTCTCTTGTAGCATCCTTTGGCAGTCTCACAAGATAAGATTTCCAAGTCTTTAACAAATACCAGTGCTCTTCTATCTGATTTTAGAGAAAAAATGATGCTGCCAAATTTACCTTTCAATGAGAAGCTTGTGCCAAGTTTCCCACTTCCTCCTAAAAGCATGCCAATGCCCTATCCACATCCCGACTTTTTCCCTAGCCTATCACTGGGAACAAGAGTTGAAACTTCACATGATTCCATGCCAGACCTTCAGACAATGTCACTATTTCCAAATTTGAGGTTTCCCATGCATGATGAGCTGAAATATAACCATCAAGAGAAGGAAATTTCTCCCTCATTGGGGTTGGGTCATGCACCCAGTACGTTGCCAACATTTCCTGAGAACCATAGGAAGGTTCTACAGAACATAATGCTGAGGACTGGATCTGGATCAGGCAACTTTTTAAGAAAGAAAGCAAAAATTGATGGCTGGACTGAAGATGAACTTGACTTCCTCTGGATTGGTGTGCGTAGGCATGGACGAGGAAATTGGGATTCCATGCTAAGAGACCCCAGGTTGAAGTTCTCCAAGTATAAGACTGCTGAAGAATTGTCAGCACGGTGGGAGGAGGAGCAGTGCAAGATTTTGGATGGGCCTGCATTTCCAGCACCAAAATCAACCAAGTCATTGAAATCTATCAAACCATCTGTATTTCCTAATATCTCAGATGAGATGATGACACTGGCATTGCATGGAACTAAACTTGGACATCCCAAATACAAGGCTCACATGACAGATATGCAATTAGGTTTTAGTGATCTTACTTCAAACCTGCTACACAATGAATCATCCAATCAGTTCAGTGTGCCTTATGAGCATTTTGCTTCTATTCCAAGTTGGAAATCTGACATGTTTCGGACAAATTTTACTGGAGAAACATCTGCTGGTCCAATAGATAGATTGAGAGCTTTGAGGACACATTCTGATCAGCCATTTATATTTAATCCTTTTAGCAGTGTCAGTTTGGGCTCCTTAGGTTTGAGTTGCTCCAGTGGCACTGAGTTTCAGAAAAAGGATGATGAACAAGGAGCAATCAAGTGTGGGACATTGCCCAGCTTTTTGGACAGATCTCTTGAAATTTTGCACGACTCCCAGAATAATTTCATAGGTGGTGCATCTACCAGTTCCGAATTGCCGCCAGGCCCTCCAAGGCCACCATCTTCTGTGAACTCAAAGGTCAAAGATGTAGCTACTAGCAGTTCTTCAAAGGACAAGCTCCCCCATTGGCTTAGAGATGCTGTTAGTGCTCCAGAGAGAACCCCAGATCCTGAGTTGCCACCCACAGTCTCAGCAATAGCTCAGTCGGTGCGGTTAATATATGGTGAAGAGAACCCAGCAATTCCTCCATTTGTAGCTCCCGGCCCACCTCCTCCTCAACCAAAGGATCCTCGATGCAGTTTAAAAAGGAAGAAGCGGAGGCTAATTTTATTCAAACAGGCTGTTCCAGATGTGGCCGGAACCAGCCAGGACATTTGGAGAAATCTCCAAGGTGAAGATATTGCCTCTAGTTCCATTCCATTGGCCCCAAAATTTTCAGATCCTAACCAAGAGACCAACCTCAACTTGCCTCTTGTAAATCAGAGTACAATGAACCTGAGCTCCAAAAAGAGAAAAAGTGCTCGAATGTCCCCTTCACCTGAAGAACTAGAGTTAGTAGCTTCCTGTGTTGCACCAGGTCCTCAATTGCCATCAACTGGTGGGATGGCAAGCTCGGGCATCCACGACAGCAGTCTCCCTTTGCCAAAAGACGCACAACCTGTCGAACAAGAGGAGAAGATCACAGAACTGGCAGGTGTATTAGTCGAGCAGAATAGTGAGCAGAGTTCTCCCCTTAGCAATTGGGCTGGGGATGGAGTTAAACATGCAGCATGTGGGGATGACTCTAGCAAGACACGGTCAGACCCGGCTCGTATAGAGCAGCCTGATAAAGAGGAAGTCTCATCTGAAGGTACGGTGTCCGATCATCATTGTGCAGATGGAAATGAATCATAGCCGTAGATTGGGCGAGTGATAGAAGTGATAATAGCCATTCTTTCAATGATACTAAGAAGCTTCAGACCATTAAAATCTCTTGAATTTTTGTAGGCATTATGTAGATGGGGTAACATTTAAACTTAGGAAAGAATTAGGAACTTTGAAGTGATATATCATATGTAAAGGTTCTGTAAGGAAAAAAAAAATGAAAATCTATTAAAAATATATATATTGCCAGCGTGACATTCTATATTTTCCTTCACCCTCTCTAGCCCTGTACTTCATTTCCATATTTTTACCATTCTTCCTTTACTAGTTTTAAGCTTCATAAAAGGATGCTATTGAT
Organism: Dillenia suffruticosa; assembly: GCA_033439265.1. Taxonomy (NCBI): domain Eukaryota; kingdom Viridiplantae; phylum Streptophyta; class Magnoliopsida; order Dilleniales; family Dilleniaceae; genus Dillenia; species Dillenia suffruticosa. Next base: position 1,371,071 of record JAVTVX010000031.1, read on the forward strand.
GTCCTTAATTAAAAAGATGGTTTAGTGATCTCAATCATTTTTTCTCTGATTCAGGAATTATATATATATATATATATATATATATATATATATATATAAAGAGATGCTATTGATAAGCACTTTCACTGTTGGAATCAGACTGCAAGTGATCTTTACTGGGGTGGAAAAGTTGAGAGAATAACTGAGTTGAAATTAAAATTTTAAATACAAAATTTTATGAATATTGCATGAAAATTTGATCTTACTTATAAAATTCTGAATTTTATAGTAAAATTTTCTGTTTTATTTGAAAATTGTTACATGTAGAATAAAATAAGTATAACAAAATAGAGATAAGACGATCGGAGCTCGGCTGATTTCCTAATTTTACTGTTTTATTTGAAGATTTTTTCTTTTATGGCTGAGAATGATGCTTATAATGAAGATGGCATAAAGGTCTCAAGATTGAAACAAGAGCTTGGGGACAAGAGGAAACCACTTTTTAACCAAACATGGTGTAGTTTTAGTAATAATATATTAAACTCTTTTAATTAAAATTTTGAGTTCTTGTTTTGGAAATAAAAAAATAGACGTCAGGAAAATTTGTCCCTAAATTGAGTTTTATAATTTTTGAATCGAATTAGTCAAATAACTTAAATTTGAGTTTTATAATTTTTGAATCGAATTAGTCAAATAATTCAAATTCCATTGATCAAGTTAAAAAAAAAGAAAAAAAAAGAAAAAAAAAAAAGGATGAAACCACTTTTATAGACTTGAAATTTTCAGATTCACTGTCCAAAGTAAATTGGGGAGAAGGTATAAGTTGGACAATTTTATCAAGCAATCTAGTGGGATTTCCAACGAGTAGCAAAAATAAATAGTTAGCTGTCAGCGGTGTTGAATCTCTCTCTCTCTCTCTCTCTCTCTCTCTCTCTCTCTCTCTCTCTCTCTCTCTCTCTCTCTCTCGCCTCTCGGGAGTTGAGTAAAGGTGTATGAGAATTAATAAATAAGAAAAGCCACAAAAACTGGTACAATAGATTTTATTATTTATTTCTTTTACCATACAATGCCGCCCCATGTGGCGGATTTTGTCCCTCAAAATTAAGAGCATGTGCTTTAATTATTCAATTGTTTTACACTGTGTTTCAAGATTGTAGCGCATTTGCACATGCATTGCCCCCACCCCTTTTGGTACCACGGGATTTATATGAAATTATATTTATATTACTTCAGTTTAAATATTTATAAGAGATTTATTAGAGAGCGATTCTCGTAACGTAATTTATTTTATTTTCAAATTTTAAAATCAAAATTTTATTAAAAAATCGAATATTTTATCATATTAGACCGACTATCTGTTACACCGCTCTCTCTCTCTCTCTCTTTTCTTTGAAACTCTTAGACTACTTGCGTTCATTGTACATTTTGATTCCACATCACAATGGCCTAATAAAAGGATATGAATATCAACACTTGTTGGCGTAGGTGGTAAAGGCATCTTCCTCCCTTAAGCAGGTGGAAAATTAGACTTCCCCTGGATACGGAAATGTTGGAAGATCTCCCTCTCAAATGAAACTCGACAGTGAGGTTGATCCGAATTAATCAGGGCGAAATTTCAGATACTGAAAGGTGGCCCAGCCATAGGGAAAAAAAATAGAAATGTGTGAATTTGAATAGATGGTTGGGCCAAGAGGACACATTAGATGTTAGATTTTCATAAACATTCATATTTATAATTTTGTAATAATTTGATCATATTATCTAATTATTATCATTTCTTAAGATAATATAATAAAATAATTAATAATTATTGAATTAATGTTGATTTGATGAGCTACATCACCAAATGTCTTAACCCTTCATCACATCAAGGTTACATGTAACCAATGATTTTTCAGATGCAACAAAGTCCAATATCATAGTGGAGAATCAATCTTCACCATAAAAGAAAGTCACTCACCAACTCTTTATCTTTGTCCACACCTCACTGCGTCCCCCCCCCCCCCAACCCCCAAAAAACAAAAAAGAAAAAAGAAAAAGACCGAAGCCAGAAAAAAAAATCATAGTAACTGAACAAATCATTAGTCGTGACCGTTTCTTCAATGTAGGAGATAAAGTGGGCTAAAATTTTGGCAATCTGCGTAAGACATCCAAATACATAAAACTTTTTCTAAGGATTTTTCACATCTCAAATCTACTTTCAAAAAGAGAGAGGAAAAAAAATGTAAAATTAGTGACGGGTGTGACAAACAACCCGCATGTGAGATGCTGGTTCAAAGAATTTGCTCTCTCTCTCTCTCTCTCTCTCTCTCTCTCTCTCTCTCTCTCTCTCTCTCTCTCTCTCTCTCTCTCTCTCTCAAACACACAGATACACACATAAAACAACCAAGCAAAGTAATTTTGTTCCTCAGGATACTCCATGAAATGTATCAGAGAAAGTAAAAACTCTTTCATTTATATATATAAGACCTACTAAGTAGATTAATTAACCTAAACGGGCTGAGGTACAAAATTTGATGCAAAAAAAAAAAAAAGAGGACTAAAAACTGCTACAAGGATACAAGGTTTAGTGAGAAGAGGCAAGTAATATGGGAGATGGAGCTGATGGGGTTGCGACAAACTTGGAAGAGAAGGCACAGAAGTGATGATAGTCATCATCATCTAACAAGCCTCCGCACCCACTTGTGTCAAAGTTTAGTGCATAACTCATAGGATCATATCTGCATTGAAATTTTGACGACTTCTGATGTTGACTACTTGCTTGACAACGTAGCATTATTCTGCCGTGTTTCTTTAGCTTTTTCACAAGTTTTGTGATGCAACAACAAGTGGGTATTGATGATGCACTTGAACTGGTTGTTGATCTTGCCATGCTGTCCACGCTGCTGGTGCTGGTGGGAGCTGTTTTTGTCCACCAATGCAGACCTATTTGTCTCATCTCTCTCTCTCTCTCTCTCTCCCCTCTATATGAGGACGATGTTTTGGTGTATGGTAATGGTTAGGGCTTGTTACAAAGAGGAAGTGGGTCAAAGTGAAACAAGAAGGGGGTGTCTGTGAGGTTTGGAGGGGTGGTGGGTCTGCTTTGATTTGGTATGACTGGTGCTATATTTATATGGAGGATTGGTGAGAAGTGTTAGGGAGTTGGCACACCCTTATCAATGCAAGTGCCTAAATAAGGCCCCTCTGCCCCATTTTACAAATTTCAATTCGGAGTCCGTAGCCTAACCTCATGCGCTGCAAACAATTTTGATGAGAGAGAGAGAAAAGATCGGAACCAACAAATAATTGGCCTAATAAAAAGAACGGTAGATCTCTTAATTAAAATTTAAATTTAAATCTTGTAAATGATAAAAATTACGTTGGGAGAACTCCTCTTTCAACAAGAATTCGATAACAGTTCAAATCGAATTAATCAGAGTATAGATTCAGATATCGATTAGTTTTAGAATTAAAGAAAAAAAAAAAAAAGCTGCATTGGTTTAAGTATTTGATGATCCAATCAAATTTTATAAGAACACTTCCCCTACCCTAAGTTCAAATAAAAATATTATCAGTGAAAATAAAAAATATTATCTTGAGGGTTATAGATGATATGCGGCGATTAGTAGTGTCCTCATCTAGCCGATCAATACATAATGTGATGCCTTAACGTGATTAAGGGTCTTTTTTGCCATAATTGTTAATCGTGCTCCATTAATTTCTCTAAAAAAAAGGGTGAAATTATTATTTTTTTGTTTCTTTTTTATCCATTTTCTTGAAAAACTACCTAGAAAAAAATTCACCATATTTGGGTACGAAGATATGATTTTGAAAATGACCTGCATATCCTTGTAGAAACAATTAAATATACACGTGTGTATGTGTGCATGTATATATATATTTTTTTGTTATACAAAGATTCGAACTCTGAATGTCAGGGTTAGACGAGAAGGATTATAACCACCAAACTATTTCTTTGGAACTATACGTGCTTATATATATGTATGTATGTATATATTACAACGTAAAGTGTCAAATTATCAAACGCACCCCAATGTGGTATTAGTAACGAGGGTCAAGAGAATTTTATTATTTAAAATTTTAATTAAACTAAATTTGAATTTATTTAAATCTAATATGATCACCGAATAAAAATAATTTTTTTTATCATATGAGAATTACAAAAGTCATGAAATTACACACTTTTACGAAAATTTAAATATTAGATTTTAAAATAGATATTTGAATAAAAGGTTTTCAACGGTCGATTGTGCCTATGAGGCCAATGAACAGAGATAATTTATCCCAAAAGAAAAAGGTAGTGAAGGCCTGGCATGATGGAATGGTACAACTAAAACACAAGGCAACTTTGCATACAACCTTGAGATTTTCTCTCTCACTGTCACACATGGGATTCTTTTAAATCATATTCTATGTATGTATAGTCTGCTCTAACAGCCATACCATTATCAAAATTTTGTATTATTAATTTATTCACCAAATGATTTAAGTCAAAAAAATTTATAATTTCTTTTTTAAAGTACTTGGAGGAGTCTTGATGTGTGAAAGCAAATCGCAAGCTGGGGGCATGTGACTTGTGAGAAATAGGAAACTCCATTGGACAAAAGCTGTTTAATCTGAACCCAAAAATGTTGAAAAGAAATCATTTTTGGTTTCTGTAATTTTTTTTTTTTTTTTTTTTAATTTCTTGGGGTAAATTATTTAAACCATATTTATGTTGTTTGGAGTAGAGCTACGGTGGGGTCAAGTCATGTGGATTGGATGCATCATGGTTTGTCTTTGCTTTTCACATGTGGTTCATCGTTTTCCTGGTTTGGCCAAATCTGTCAACATTCTTTCCACTAAACTTCTCTTTTCTTTCGACTCCGTTTGGGATTTTGATATTGTTTGCCTCGTAAATCTAATTAATTTTTTTTATATAAAAATTATAATAATATATATATATATTTATGAAAATTTAAATATTAAAATTCATAAAAAAAAAATATTTAAATAAGACTTTTTTATCACTCAGATGTCTCTATAAGAATTATAAATCTTTTAACATTTTCGGTGGTTTGGAAATTAAATAGGACCCCAAGGGTTTATGAATGGTTTAAGCAATTTTCAGATATCAAACCCAATAAACAAATTCAATGTGATTGAAATAGTAAATTCAATTTGGTTTATATTAAATTTAGATTTTAATAATCAAAAGTAAATTAATAGAAATTAATTTGATTTTTAAAACTTAAATTATAAAATTTTCAGAAGGTGGGTGTCAGAAATAATTTGACTGAAACTATCAGTCTCAGTGTCAGGCCAGCGGTGGCCGCAACCCCAACACCAAATCAAAAGTCTCGCTGGTCCCACACACCACACACCCACCATCTCAATCTCAATCTCAATCTCAATCTCCACTCCCATCTCAATTCATCCCCAAACCTATGCTTCGGGTGTGCGGCAACAATTAAGCAAAGGTTAATGCATGCGATTACATTTTACAGGGAGATAAAATTTTTTAAGTTTATGGCGGAAGAGTAGTAATAAAATAAAATGATATGTTAGTCCTAAAAGGACAACATGAAAATACTATGGGAAAGATTTAGTTTTGTATATCCAAAACTTGGTATTAGTGGCCCCCGTAAATATTATTATATATACATACATACATACATATTAACGGTACAGCACCCAATAGCCCGTAACCTTAAAATTCACGGAGTACCAAACGGTCTCTCGATAAGCATCGAAGACGACCGAGTAGGCACTCGGTCGAACACTTTCGCTTAAATCTCACGGCCGCCGCTCGGTTAAATCCTCTCGATTAAACTTTTCAGCTACTACTGAATGGTCTCACACCAACTAGCACTACCTAACGAATCAAGACCATAATCACCTAAAAGAATCTTTCCCAATTCCGAGAGTAATCTCACCCGATAAAAAAAAAATTTGTAATCTCATCCTATAAGGTAGGAATCTCCGTGACAACTCGAACTTCTTTTAATTTATAGGATTTTAAATTTTTTAAAGATTTTTTACTACAATCTATGTTATCCCAAAAAATTTCCAATAATCTTTTCATAAGAAAATTTAGGTTTCTATACTCTCATGCAAGAGATTTGCCATACAAACATATTGTATGTATACTAAGAAAAGACAACATGTCATGTATATTCTCTACACATTAATTACATATATTATACAGAAACTACACAAAATTAAACTAAGACTCTACTCAATCCATTTTCTCTTTCTCTCTTATTTTTCTTTCTGATTTGAGCGTCGGAACTTTTTTTGCCGAACCACCTCCGACAGGTATTTGTAGGACTTTTCGTACACAAAGATCCAAGAGACTTGTCAGCATCGGTTCTCCCTTCGAGTTAGCAGAGTATTTTATCTATGGAGCAAACCCACTTCTAACAGACACAGACACAGACACACATAGATATAACAATAACAAAAAATTAAGTTTTAATTCTAAATTTTACGGTCGTCCGTTTGAAAGATCAATATAGGAGAAAAAAGAGAGATATGAGGATGATAAAAGTGCATTAATTGAACTAGTTCGGATATTCTAATTTAAAGTCGTCTTCATAACTAAATATTTGACATTCATATTTTTATAAATAATTTGCATTTAGATTTTTAATTGGTTATCACAACGTTTACTAAATTTCTTATATTTAAACTGTCGCTCCTCTAAATTATTGAGTATTTGAGTTTTCATTACACATGTACAATAATTAAACATTTGACATTCGTATCTTCATAGATAACTCGCATTTAGATTTTTAACGATATATCTCGACATTTTATTAAATTTCTTATATTTAAACTCTTGCTTATCTTAACTATTGCGTATTTGAGTTTTCATTATACATGTGCAAACCACTTTAAAAATATTCTCTTAATTTATCCATAATTGAATTTACTCATAATTTGGTTCATATCCTTTTATTTCTAATTCTATATTTTTTATTTTTATCACTTATTTATCTAAGCATTCACATTTTAGTTACGACCATTATACACTATTGTTTTTGTTTAATGATCCAATACTCGGTATCATACCCTTCTACTGCAATGGTATCATGTGATTATGAAGAACTCTAAATATATTCTCTATTTCATTCTATTCGTTTGAACTTTATGATTCATATTCTCATCTATATTGTAATTTCTTTGAATAATAGATATAAAATATCTAAAATGTTCATTTTTTAATACGTTCTCTCACTTTAATTTAATCATTTTTTGATCATCTTAATGACTATCAGTAAACGTACATCTCATATACTCGTTTTTTACCAACTTAATTTGAATTTTATGAATTCTAGTGTGTCCCTCCATAATTTCAATTTAGTGTTAATACCCTATATAGTTTCATCGATGAGCACTGTATCATTCGATAAAGTATACACCATAATTGTTCATTTTGAATATTTTTCATTATTTTATCTATCATTATTGCAAAAAGATTAGAGCTTGATATCGAATTTTGGTGAAATCCAATGTTTATTATCAAATTATCATATAAATCTTCACAAATTCTTATATTGATAATAACTCTCTCATATATATTATTGATGAAATCATTATATTTCAAGAAAATTTCATTATTCATCAATCCCTACTAAAGTATGTCTCTCAGAATCTTATTATATACTTTTTTCTAGGTCAATAAGTATCATATGCAAGTCTCTCTTCCATGCTTTGAACGTCTCCATCAAATGTCTGAGTAAGTGAATAGTTTCGATGGTAGAACATATTGGTATGAAGTCAAATTGATTTTTAAACATAATTACTTCCGGTCTCAATCTATGTTCTCTTACTCTCTCATATAATTTCATAGTACAACTAATAAGTTTAGTTTTCATATAATTAGAATAATTTATATGTCACCTTTACGTTTATATAGTGGTACAATTGTACTATCGCCTCTATATTTGAGATATTTTCTTGATTTATCAAATTTTGTTAAAAAGATCCGTCAATATTTTTATCTCACTTCACTCAAATACTTCCATACTTCAATAGAAATGCCATCAGATTCTATACTTTTATTATTTTATTTTGTTCAGATCTCTCTTAGTTTCTGAGAATGAATTTTGCGTCTAAAATCTCTATTAATCTTCTCTAGAGGTATTACAATATTACCGGTATCTCTTATACTCTCAAGGTTAAAGAGGTAATCAAAATACTCACTCTAATGCTTTCTTTTGTCTTCATTTCTTACAAAAACAATATTGATCTCACTCTTAATACACCTAATACCATTTAAATTTTTTTCTTTGTATCCCTCAATTTGGTAATTCTATAAAACCCTTTTTCTTTATCTTTAGTTTTTAATTTCTTAAATAATTTGTTATACACTTTATTTTTTGATTTGTGGATAATATTCTCTATCTCATTTTTTTGTTTTAAATTTGTACTTCTCAAATGTATTGTTATCTCTCTTATTTTTAATATTTTTATAACACTCTCGTTTGATTCATATAACAGTTTAGATTTTTTCATTCCACGATCATAACTCATTGCCTATTGATATCCAACCCCCAAAATACACTAAAAATCTTTTACTATATTGTTAATATTATTAGATATTTCTATCCATATAATTTTCAAATTATCATTAGCAAGCCAAATAGTTATTTGAATTAAATTCTCTTTAAATGTTGTCACATTTTTTTTTTCAAATTTGATCACTTAATTCTTGACTCCATAAATTTACAATTCTTTCTTTTGCATTTTAGACACACACACATATCTAAAATTAAAAATCTATATTGAATTACTACATTCTCCCTAGTATAACCTTACAATTCCTATTCATCATTTCGTTCCTCTTGGTGAGGAAAAAATCTATTTAGTTGGCCGTCGACCCACTTTTATATGTTAATTTGTGTAATTCTTTTTTCTTGAAAAAGTGTTTACGAGTATCAAATTGAATACCGTGACAAACCCTAAAATAGTACATTTGTCTCGTTCCTACACTTAGGAATGAGGTTGTTTCAATTTTGATGTTAATGCAGCTTCTTGATGCCAAGTTAATGGCAATCTCAATGCGCACATATAGTTGCTTTCGGACGGCCTTTCCAATTGATTTATGAGCAAATTTGACATTTTACACAAATGATCAACCATTATTAGTAAAATAAACCCATTTTTTGATACTCAAAACTCATGACAAATGATCTAAACTAAATAATCTTGAAATTTATTCTTTTGCTTATTATAAAATTTATTTAAAATTATAAAATTGGTAATATATATAAACATGGTTATGGTTTGCACTGAATCATGGAATCAGAAGAAACTAAATCGTGGTTCACGACTTAAAGAACCATTGACTGGTTTATGGTTCAGGAATCGGATCTAGAACTGTGTATGAAAATTCGGTTCTAGATCCTCATTTTGAAGAAACAGATACCATCGAATTTAAATTTGAATCGGTGGTTTTTAAAAATATATTTATTTTTAATTTGTTAACTACAAAATAAATCACATTAAAAATTGAAAATATCAAAAACTATTATTATTATTATTAGTTTGAAAGAAAAAGTAGAAAATTTTCTATTTTATTTAATGTTAAATTTAATATAGTTATGAAGATAAATATAAAACTTTACCACAACATTGCCAAAAATGTGGTGAAAACTCATTCTTAGTGCTATTTGGTATGTGCCATTTTTTTAAATCTAATTCTAAATAGGGCCCATGTTGGCACATCTTTTCATGACAATAATACAGATGGGGGATACTCCGATATGACATTATTAGCACTCTGGTCTGAAAGTTTTACTATTTTTTTATCCATAAGTGGCGTGAGAATTAACTCTTGTTGCATGTCCAAAGGTGAAAATTCATTCACAAAAAGATATTTGTTCTGCGAAGGCTTAATCACCTGCAAGTAGCATTTCCCCCAACCCCACCTCCTCTCTCTCTCTCTCTCTCTCTCTCTCTCTCTCTCTCTCTCTCTCAAAATTAGTTTTGTAGCAGAACAGGGAATTTGTCGGTTTGATCTCTGGGAGAAAAAACAGAAAAACAAAAGGACAATCAAATAATGTAGTAGATATGAAAGGATGAAATCAGGCAAGGATAAAAGAGGAGCTAAGTCAAGATTCCTTTACAGTGCTGAGTAGTGTGTCAGGGCAGGAGAGGTAGATTTTCTTTGTTGTTTAGGCATTCAAAGGAGAGTGTCTGCATTAGCATAGGGATTATTTATTGACGCTTAGATTATAATATTTTGCTCCAGTCATCACAATTACTTTTTAATCTGACGGTAGATTCCGACCAGATTTGAAAGGGGTTTCACTTTGTACGCCAATTTTTTTTTTTTTTTTTTTTTGTATCAATCGATATTCAACTGATTAATTTGATCTGAAATTTACAGTAATCCATTTAAAAAATTATCCTTCTAATATAATTTGGTCTATACCCAAGTCATGAATCAAAATTAGGATCTTAATTAAAAGACTTAGTATCACGCCCTGCTATCTTAATAGATCGCTCATTTTTTACACCAATTTTAACAAAATGCCATGCCTCATCCAAGCAGTTTTGTTCACAGATTAAGACTATGTAGAGTACAACTTTATAAGGATGGACTTATTTTATGACAAAATTAAGTGTTTGTGGATTCATATTTTATTTTAGATAATTTTTAAGAAAATCCCAAAAAGAAGGTATCCAATATACAAAGTTTGAGAGCGGGAAAAACTCCCCAACCCTGAAACATGCCGTACAAATTTTCGGATATTTCAGCATTTCTTCCTATCAGAACCATAAGTGTTTAAAAAACTCGTCAGGGGATAAGAATTCCTAACCAGAGAAAGAGACTTCTCAACCATCGGTATGGTTTACTGAGAGTTCTTTCGCTAACAAATTGTACACACTCTTACTGGTTAATAAAATTTATTTTTACCTTCAACCATTCATTACTCGTTTACTCAAATTACTCATAATTGCATCTTTCGTTACTTGTTTACTTGATTATCGGTATTTAAAAACTTGATAAATTTGATTCGAACAGCTACGTATTTCAATTTACAGACCGACTCTCTTAACACTTATTTTTTATTTTTAAAATTTGAAATCGAGATTTTAATAAAAAAATTTTAATATTTTATCGTTACATTCATATAAAAGCGGTTAAATCTCTTTATATAACAAAAACAATTTCATATTCACATAGTCGATTGACAGTTCTGAATTATCAAATTTAAATGCGCATCGCTCGTATCTCAATGGGGCAAAATCTAAACCCGTGACACTTGGAAAAGCTTGTAATTTTGATATATTAATTGAATTCAAGTTGCAGCTCGTACAAAGTGCATCTTTGCCTCTAGTCCAAATTTAGTCCAACCTCCTTCGAATCCTCTTACTGTTTCTGAATTTTCTACATAACCAATAATTTTAATCTTAGCAAAATTAAAAATTTATATAAAAAAAAAAAAATGTACAATACAGAGGAGAATGGGCTGAGAGAGGACGGAAGGTATAATTTGTGATTCCTTCGTTTACCCATTTATACCGAATAATTCAGTTCAAATACTGTGAAATCCATTGAGAAGTTAGCTCTTTTAAATTCTTTTTTTTTTTACCCAAACTCGAAATCTTTAATTAAAAGAGTAGAATATCAATCATTTAACTCAAAGAACTTGGTACTTCTGCCCCAATTTTTTATTTCGTTCCAAGGAGTTATGCTCCGCAACCCATACACCTATGGTGGAATCCAATTGATATAAGATTTTTTTATTTTTATCTGATTTTAAACTAAATTTTTTGAAACTAGTGATATGTATATATATAACCAAATAAAACTATATTTTAACTAAATTGATTTGAACGAGTCGGGACTAATTTATGAAAGCTCTCCGAATGTAATGTTTTCTAATTTCAGTTTCGAATTCAAGATTTGATTAAGAAATCTAACACTTTTAATTTATCAGATCGACTTCCACATTAATATCCACCAAATTTTTTTAAACCAGTTGACTGTTGTCTTCTTCTTCTTTTAATTATAAAGGGTAAAAAAATAATAATGTTGTAGAGTGAAGTATGATAATACTATCTGAGCAGAATGTCATGTGCAAGTGTATGCTCCAAAGTCCAACCAAATTTATATTCAAATTTGTTTGGTAATGTCTGCATTGAAATTCTGAACTAAGAACATGCTATACCTAGCTAGGTTTCCACCTTTTTTATTTTTATTTTTATTTCACGGTACACAAGGTAATACTGCTTTGTTCTTTTAACATGTGAACTTTTAGAGTACATCTATGTAATTAGACATTACTTAATTAAAGAAAAAAAAAAAGGGAATGGTAATTAATTTAAATCGGGTAATTATAATTGAAATTACTTAATTTAAATCGGGTAATTAATTTAAGTAATTAGACATTACTTAATTTAAAAAAATATATTTACGTAATAATATTTCAAAAAATAAACACTAACATAGTAAATCAAGTTTATTTAATAATATTTCTCATCAAGATATAATTGAAATTATAATTCAAAGTCACACATTTCACTATTTAGTTGGTTTTTTTTTTTTTTCTGTTTCGATGGATATTATGTAAAACATATTTGCTTTTTGGAAAAATTTTATTTCTACTTATAAAACTAAATATCCTATCAAATTTATTTTAATTTAGTTGAAAAATTAAAGTTAAAATGTTGGTAAATTAAATGCGTCAAGATTTCTCAAACGCCATTGCACGAACCTATTATTTTTTATTTATTTGACCACCGTTATCCAAAAATCCAACCAATTCAATTCGAGTAGCAAAGCTCTCTCTCTCTCTCTCTCTCTCTCTCTCTCTCTCTCTCTCTCTCTCTCTATGCCTATTTTTTTATTTTCAAAACTCAAATTCGAGATTTTAATTAAGATAGTATAATGCCCTGTCACTCATCTTGTTATTTATATAACACTAATTTTGTTATTTATCAAAAGAATAATTTAAAAAGAAAAAAAGTTGATGCATGCACTGCTTGCCCCCCTTAGTGTACATAGTATAAAATAATGATAGATAGTTTGGTGGGCATTCATGTACAACCATAAACTAGAATTTGCCATCTATATGGATTTTCATGGCATTGGGATTTTTGATATCAGAAAAAAAGGCATTGGGATTTGAGGAAGTTGTTTTCTGATTCAATTCACCTGCAAATGCAAATGAAAATTAATGTATAAGGTAATGTATGGTTCATGAATCTCTTATTAATTACAATTAATAAATTATCATAAAACTGTGCCTATGCATATGCATATGCATTTGCTTCCATAAAAATTACAACCACCAAGGAGCCTTCCCTTTTGAAACCCAACTTAGAGGTTTAGTTGTTTCATTCATTTTTTTATATGGGTTTCTTGTATTTTATTATGACACCCGCAAGTCTTCTAAGGCTATACAATAAAATATGTCTCCTCGTTCAACTACTACATAAACTGAAATTTTCGCTAAAACTTGAATTTAATCCTTTAAGGAGTTTTTGTGGAATATCCATTTTATTAATATACTATAAAGGACTCACTCCGTGCATAAAACACTCCCCAATTTAGTACGGGAGTAGAGGAAATGTGAACGTATATATACGCAACCTTCCCCTTGCTTTTTTTCAAAAAGCCTGTTTCCACACCTCAAACCTATAATCTCGAGATCACCAAAGAAGAAGCTCAACCGTTGCATCAAAGCTCACCCTCAATTCCAAGATTCAGTAAATGTGTTATTTTGTACATTTTATTAATACACTAATGTGTTGAAATAAAGAGAATAGTAATTTCAAAATTATTTTCATTTAATTGTTGAGGAAAACAAAATACAAAATATAAAAAATAAAAAATAAAAAACAAATAACTTAATTTCTCATCTATTTGTTCACATTGTCCTCAATAAACCCATTATCTTCTCAACTCTTTATCTGCTAATGAAAATAAATTAAAAGAGCTAAATTTGGATTTTTCGTTTCTATTTTCTTGATTAAGAAAAAGCTCACCAAAAAAGGAAATGGAAAAGGAAAAGGAAATGGGAAAAAAAAAAAAAAAAAAAAACTAAGGGTAAAGGTGATGGAGTTATTGAGGACAGTGTGAGAAAATAGAAGATAAGTTCCTTTTTTTTTCCTCCTTATTTTAAAATTTCTTAGCTTCAATAATACTTTAGATTATTGAGTGCTTTTGATTATTGAGTGTTAATTCTTTCAGATTCTTAAGAGTGCTTTTTAAAAATCAGAGGGTCAAAAATGATTCATTGGGCATAGTTTAAGTAATCAAACAAACTCAAGATTGCTATCTAATACCAATGGGTTTCACTGTCAAGCCTAAAATTCACGAGCAAAAAATTTGAGCTTCAAACCTAAATTTTGACTCGAAACAAAAGTTAGGGAAACCTTAATGCAAGTCAATAACACTTAAACAAATTCATTTGTAAACAAACAAATCTGAGAGAAGCACCTTGTGTGAGTCAATTACTACTTCCAAATTGCTTCTGGATGTCCTGAAAGGATATTGTCGCCGATCCTCTTCTTTTTGCTTTCTGCTGCGATGGGTGCTCCCTCCACCCGGTCATGTAAATGACCTAAAAAATAAAAGGACTGATGTGAGAAAGTAATATTTCATTTTCTTTATCCTACCAAATTGCACAAATAAAAATAAAATTAAAATCGTAGAAGAAAAAAGTTAAAAATGAAAAAGCACATGATCAATACCAACGCAAAGCCAAATTGCCAAAGAAAATCAAATAGCCTAATGCTCCGTGTTTGTTGCTAATATATTAGAAAAAACACATACAATCTCATATGGTGCAACTTTGGCCTGCACTGTCGGATATACCAGACCCTACTCAGCCTGGTACAAGGCTCATTAAACTCATTATCAGTTTAATCCTCTACAGCATCCTCATCCCATGGTATATTTGGGATAGTGGAACACTAGAATTTTCTGCAATCACACATTGTAGTTTCTCTTTTGTGAGACAAAGTTGTTTTTTATACTTCTCTATAAACTCACACCTTGGAGATTTATAAAAATTATAGTCTAACAAGAATTTGAAAAGAGATTGCAAAGCAATTTAACATTAGTTTTCTTTGTTTTTTTCTTGATTCGTTTCATCTTACTCTAAAGACTTTTTTCATCCTTTTGAGTTTTTTTATATACTTTCCTTCATCCAATACCCAAAAAAAAAAAATATTCCTTTCCAGCATCTTAAAGTACTATATGACCATTTCTTGCAACCACTTTTTTTCTTCCTTAGATTTTCATCTTTTCCAGGATGCTTCAGACCATGAATATTAGCTATTGTTGGCACATCCATATAACCTTGAGCATCCCCCTCAAGACACATTTCTAAGAGAAAGAATGTTGGTAGATCACCTGGAAAGTTGCTGGGATGGTACCATCTTCAGCTCCAAACATAGACTTGTAAATAGCTGCGGTTGCCAAAGCAGTTTCTCTCCTTAAAATCTGATACCGGCATTGTTTCGATAAGAGTTCCAAGATGGCATGTCTCATGCTGAATGAGATTAAGGGTTTTTGTTTGGGGGGGGGGGAACACACATGGTAATAACAAATACAACAAGAATCTTACATTTGTCCTCTGCATAAGAGCATTGGTTTCACCCATTGCACGCAAATGATCAATCAGCTCCAGAGCTACACAAAGCAGAAGTATTACAAGAAACTTAATTAACATCATGCATCTGTTTAAACTAAAAAAGAAAGGATTTTTTTATCATATGCAAGTCAAATTTCCAAAAGCTTGCTAAATTAATTGGAAGATCATTCTTAATGGAGATTAGATCAATTCAAGGGCCAATCAACATTAGCAGTCCACCATAGATTTTCAGGTAACTGGGTATGTTCAAAGCATGATCATTTCTAAATATTATTAGTAACATGATACAGAAACAGCAATGATCATACCAAATTTTCTTTTACTAGCATATTTTATTTTTCATGATCAAGTGATCAATTCAATGTCATCTGTTACCCACTAATAACTCAAAAGTTTAATTTTGTTAAAATGGATAATAAATAAAGTGGTAAAAGCTAGTCACCAACTATATCTAACCAAACTTTTCAGCCCAAGGTTAACCAAATACTACACCTTAATGGTCCATCCATATTCCTTTTTTATCTTGGAAATCCATGCATTCATAATTTTGTGTCTCAGACATAATAACTTCACTATTTTTTCTTTTATAAAAAAAAGAAGAATATATTAGATGTAAGAAAAAATCTACAAAAATCCTACAGATAAAATCCTTAGAACAATAAAAAAAAAAAAAAAAAAAAAAAAAAAAAAAAAAAACTAATGCACATGTGTTCTCCAGGCCTCTTCAAATCTTCTGGACCATAATTTTTAAAAATTCCCAAAGCAAAATCCATAGATAAATATAAAAAAGAAGCTTCAATAGTTTAACTTAGGAAAATTCTTGCATTCCTCTCCCTCCAAATACACCATGAGACGGGAAAAAGCACACATTTCCACCACATTCGAGCATCTTTCTTCCCTCCAAAACTTCTAAATTTTGTAAGGAACAAAAGAAGTAATCTTCTAAGGCAAACTCAATCACCATCACTCACAGCAAAGAGGCGATTCCATATTCCATTTTCCATATTCTATGCTAGATCCTACCTTCCAATTACTTATTTTAAGAATCTGAACCTGTATTTCTGAAGTAGCATCCGCCCTCCCCCACCAAAAAGGAAAAAAAAAATAATAGTAATTAATCATGTAAATTGCTAAGTTAGTAGATGGATAAGGACTCCTGCTGAAATTACCTTTGAAGCGCATAAGTTCAGAAAATAGGAGATGTTTCTAAGTGCACCAATAATTTCATCATACAACATCAGTCATCAATTTCTAGATAGAGCTTTCCTTTTCAAACATCAAAGTCAGGTTTTTCCCTCTACAACAAACACATTAATATTTTGCTTTTTATAATTATTAAAATGATATCCCTCTCCTAAAGTTATAGCATCTCAGCATACATCAGCAGTTAGCAACAGCAAAGCATATCACACCTTCTGTTTCACATTTTAGTCCCATGCAACCAAACATGATAATGCTAAATTTTACCAAACACAAACTTCAGAATACTGCCGTTCACAACCTGAAAGACCAGTTACAATCAGAAGTTGAAGATTAACAGCATGTCATGCTCACCACTATTATATCTAACGGTGTATTGATCAACATCAACACTAGGAAGAGTGAAGCCAGCCCTAGTCAACAAATTTCCCGCATCCCGCACCTGCATGAAATAGCCAAATTCTTCTTATAACAAGCGATTTGATGCAAAGTGAATTGGGGAACAAATTTGTATGTACGTCAAGTTTGATATTTCACAGCAAGGTCAAGCAGAAGGCAATGAGAATTATTGCACACAGAAGCCATTGTGAGCTGGACTAAAAATTATTAAAGAAACAAACCAAGTATTTAACAGAAGCAGCAATGGGTCCCACTTTTTGCTGTGACCAAAGACTAGTTCTTTTGTACTGACCAAAGACTAGCAACCTTGATATTGCTTACAAGAGATTGGATACAAACTGAAGGTGCCAAGAAAAAGGGATCTTGAAGTCGAAGTTTTATAAGCAAAAGGAATGCACAAACTAACTTCATGAGAGCAAAGCTACAAATCAATTCCATCTCATCAACTCTATCAAATATCTCATTAGTAATAAAAACGCGGAACTCCAAAATCAATATCCAATAAAACAAATATGTCATCTTTACTCAAAACGGATAAGGATAAATTTCCCACCGATCCATCTAAAAAACAAAACCACTATTAGATAAATTGAAAAAGTATCTTCACACCAAAGTAAAGCCTCACTAGCTCCCCAACCCCAAGGCCCATGCTCATCAGCCACAACTGTTTAAATTATAAGCTCAATGCCAAGGGCTGATGAGATCAAACTGCACATGTGCCTGATCTAAGCACAAGGCAGGAGAAGATGGCCAACCAATACAGGTAGATTAACAAAGGGCAGACCCATCAGAAATCCCTTTCCAGTGCATCATCAAAAATAAGTCTCCAAGACACAAGAAAAAAAGCCCCAGCCCCAAGCTTACATGTAACACCAGTTCTCCACTGCTTTCTAGCATCCATATCCACATATCACACATCGAAGAAATCCCTAAACAACTCATGCACACCACATGAAGTCGACTCGCAACACCCTAAGAATGAAGATGGGTAGGTGAAGAAATTGTGACTGGTAAGCTGGAAAATATATAGCACGAGAGCAGGAGAGGAAAAGGCGATTCTCAAGGATTAAAGCTTTATTGATAGTTTAATAATCTTTTGATGGTGGGGAGGGGGAGCGGTAAGGTGAAGAAAATATATAGCACGAGAAATGGTGACCGGTAAGCTGGAAAATATATAGCAAGAGAGCAGGAGAGGAAAAGACGGTAAGAATTAAAGCTTTATTGGTAGTTTAATAATCTTGAGATGGCGGGGAGGGGGAGAGATGATGATTAGTACCTGTTTCTTGCCTTAACTGTTCTCAGGCTGTATTTATCTTTGTTTTTTGCCATTGCCTCTCATGCAATCTCACTATTTCCACTTCTCAGCAAATCAAACTTTTGCTTTTCTTCCATGCTTATGTTCCTGGTAACCTATTTCCATAGTGTTTTCTTCTTGTTTGAGTTGCAAGAATTCTATGCTTTTTTTTGGGGGGGGGGGGGAGGGGGAGGTTGAACTACCAAGTGTTTTGTGCCACCATATAGTTCAAAAATTCCTCAGTTAGCATTTTACGCCCTTAGTCCAAAAGCCTATGGAAAATTGCCAGACGATTGCAAAGCTCAGAGATAGTTATGCTGTCATTTTTGCTCATAAACTGTTTTGAGTTATTTTCATGATTTAAGGTTTTGTTTAGAATTTTAAATAGGAGATTAGTTTAATTGTTCAAACCAGAGCTGAATTTGGGGCTAATAAAGCAGTCATATCCGTGAGACATGACATTTCCATTGGTTACTATTGCCGGCCGATGGTTCTGCTTCTGGTTGACAGATTTAGGTGACTCATAGAACATTTTTGAACATCAATCCTGAAATTTCAGTGCCTTTGGGCCTATGGTGAGTGGCGTTTATTATTTGGATTTACAATTTAGTATGTTAGCAAGATTTTTTTTCCCCATAAACCACATGGCATCTCGTGTTTGGTAATCGAATTATGTTTGGCTCAAAGGTGTATCTGGCTTCGTTTTTTGGAGTTTTGTATTGGATTAGTCATTGGCTTTATGAGTCACTTTGGAAGCCAATTCACCATGCTGGGTTTGTAATTCTTCTTTTATTAATAAATGAAGTTACCTTAACCAAAAAAAAAAAGAAGGAATTGAGGGTTCCGATCAATTAGGTAGATTTGATTGTTGTGACTTCAAGAATGCAGCCACGAAAGGAGTAGAGCCTTTTTCTAGTTGTGGCTCTCTAGTCAAAAAGGTTATAAGAAAGATAAAGGACACCCAGCTGTCAAGCAATCGCCAATATGGAAATGCAAGCAAAAGGGGGCATCCTGTGAGAATGTAGTATGTTAAAAGACAGCACCGTGGCAACCACATCATGCTCCATGTCTCATCCAATGCCCCCAAATCAATTTGAAACAGAAACCTTAAAGATTCATATTTGAATAAAGAAAGCAATAAATTGCATACTTGAGCCAAAGGTGATAATCTAGGACTAATGCCTCCTTCACGCTCCATCTGAGCAATGGTGCATGCAATTCTCAATTCTCTGGTCATTCAAACACGAACGGGCAAACTATAAGCTATGAAAATGTCAAAAGAAAAAGAAAAAAAAAAGAATATTGAGTTAGAGAATATAATTAAATAAACAACTTTAAGGTTTCTCCACCAAGAATAGCTGCCAAGAAAAGGCCATCGGGCTTCAATGCTAGTTTACACTGCCATAAATAGAACAAACATGATCTACAAGTGACAAACACATGCCCTAAGGCCAATAACACAATATGGATCGGTGCAATTTAAATTAGCAGCAACAAAATGTACAGACCTGTATCATAGCTCCAGGAAGATCATTTGTCCAATGCAGTCCCAAGCAACTGATTACCAAGTCTATAGAACTTTTCAGGTAAAAAGCTGGTTAGAGTAAACACAAAACTCTCATAGATATACTTTTCTTAACATGTACTACTTAAGTATTAATCAGAACAATAGAACATGAGGTTTCTGAATATGGTAAGAAAAACTAAGCCACATAACTAGTTATACCTCTCTTTTACAGGCAAAAACTCCTCATCACCAACAATAAATGATGTTTCAATATTTCCTTTAGATTCATCTTGCTCAGTGTCCTTGCATAACTTTACCATGTCATATGACATATCCATCATAACGAGCCTCTCTATGGCACCTGACTTTGAAAAAGTCAGTAATGTAGAACTTATGAAATTCATGTAGTCAGATGTCTAAAAAGGCCAAATAGCAATCTTCATGATGGTTCAGATATAGAAATCACTACTGTCATCACCAGATAAGTTTCTTTTTCTAATGTACAACAAGAATGCAGGAAAATTGAACCAACAATACTAGAAATACTACTTGCATGAGTCATAACGATGTCCAGCACTAAAAAGAACAAAGGTGAAAATTGCAACTACATTAATTATTACACCTAGAGGGAAAGGGGTCCATTCAGCAATGGTATTCTGCATGGCACAAGAAATGGAAGAAAAGCAATCTGTTTAAGCCACAAGATATGAGCATACTATCCAACACCCCACCCCCCCAAAAAAAAGCCCTCCTAAAAGACTAAAATCTCTGTCTAATAACTGTAACCTCTGAAACATAATAATGGATGGGATATAGTCTGATGCATTTGCGATCATGTTAGTGGATAGCCCCCACAACTAGAACAAATGTATAATTCAGAAAAGGAAAATTTTGAATGCTGCTATACTAAATAATCATGAAAAGAATGCAAGCATCAATTTTGTAAATTCAAGCAAGTTGTATCCGGGAGGATGGGGATGAAACATGTTAAATGTCAACAAAGGTAGTTTATTTGCACAAGTTTCCAATGCTCACCATCGGAGAGAGTGACTCAGGCATATGCCTAGTTTGTTTAAGTGATTCCGGTAAAACTTATTACGGGTTTCAACTGCCATCTAAGGTATGGTTATTTGGATAAAATCAATGGAACTTACTGCCACCTTCTCTCTCAACAAAGGACACATAACAAACACAACAATTTCCAAACCAAAGTTCAATGGACTAATCATTTTGACCAACCCTATCTAGGCAAGACCATAATTATTAAACCTGGACTCCACTGATTCGTCTGACCAAAAACTTGAGAACTGGACCCTTGACAGATCAGGGTTTCTTTACAGACAGTAATTGCATTTAACCAGCCAAAATGCTGTTCAAGCACAAACAGACAAATTCGAGCTGGTTGAACCAGCCAGTATTTAGAAAGGTAGTGTCTTTTCTTTAATTGCCTTAATTTTGTTATTTATGGTTAATTTGTAATTCAATGTACTTGTTCTATTATAGTTAATAATTACATCACATGGGTAACATGGGTCTAAGACTACATTTCAGTAGAAGTTTTGCAAAATGAGGAGCATCTAGTGCTGTTGTGGGGTCACATTGGCCTGGTTTAAATGCCACTATCACCTAAGCCTTAAAGATTGCCTCATACATCATAAGCCATCTGCCCAGGGAAAACTCATATCCAGCATTACCAGCATAAAATTACCATCCTTTTGCTTTTCTAGGTCAACATTTCCTTGATTATCAAACCATCACGTCTTTCATTTTCTTTTAGGGTTTCAGAAGCTCTTGACTATCTTCAAGCTAGGCACTGCCTATCAGCACCGCTTCTTCCGCCATCATCGCAAAAGTCGTCGGAAGTCAGAAAAAAATTGCCAGTAAAGCAAGATCAGACGACTAGTCTACACTGCTGCCGCCTACACATCGCCGCCCAGATCCTATCGACTAGCCGATGGGAAAGCCAATACACTACAGAACCAATATGAGAAAATTCCACTCCATCGAGTTGTACGCCTTCACAATATCCACCTTTATCGTGCATCCAGGGGAGCCGCAATCCAAGTGATATCCATGAAAAAGCTCATGAGCCAACAAAATGTTATCCCCACTACTCCTACCCCTCACAAAGACAGACTGTTCGCTGTTGATGATGTTCGGCAAAACCTAGGGTATTGCAGCAAGAAATCACTCTAAAATCCGACAATGAGGTCGGGTTATCCATTTTCGAAATAATTGAAATGATAGTACCATTCACTTCCTTTAGAAAGCGCCCATGACTAAAGAAATCTATAACTGCCCTGTAACATCAGATTCCATAATGTTCTAGCTAGCTCAAAAGAACTCCACACTCATCTAAACCCAAAGCCTTATGTCTAGCCAAAAAGAACATAACCTCCCTCACCTCATCCCCCAAAGCCTGCAAGATATGAATTTGAGTCTCAAAGAGAGTGTCTCGGATCGTAGATACAATAAACCCAGGATCCAACTAACCCGTCAAGGTCTACTAGTAAATACGCCCCTAAAATAACTGTCTGCCTCTCATCTGATATCACCCGGATCATATATCCATGTGCCATCCTCCCTGACTAGAAAACATACAAAGTTTCGATTATGTCTATGCCTGACCATATTGAAAAAGAATGTATGCTCCAACGTCTTCTTCTGAGTAACCAAAGCAAAACTGTCCACTCCCTCCTCAACCTAAGGTGCAGCAAAACCCTGATCGACTCCTGAATTCTCCCTAGGAGCCTCCACCTATGGCCGCTTATCTCCGGTCCATCTTTGGAATTTCTTCCCCCGTATTCTCTGTTTCCTACCAACACCCTGAGAACTCTCCTCATCCCCCGTTGGTGCAGAAGGCTGCGTACTATCCTGATTCGGGGATTCTTTGGGCATTTAGCATGATTATGCCCAACGACCAAACATGATGTACAATAAGACGGATTATAGGAATAATCCACTTTAACAGTGATCTCGCTCCCATCCAAAAAAGTGAACACCGCCTCCCTCTTAATGGTACTCTCTGTAACAATTTCAATGGACACCCTGACATATCCAAATCTGGTACCTGACGTCGAAATACCATCCAAAAACAGCGGTCTCCCAAATGTAGATGTCATGAAACTCAATCCATACAATTTGACCCAGAGAGGAATTTTCCTGAATTCATACTCATTGGTGATCATATCCATGGTATACTTATACACTATAAATGGAATTCCAAATATTTGTCGGTGACTCATATACATAATCTCCTCAAAATGGGTATCAGAACTAAATATTATTTTTAAAAAAAAAAATTCCTAGTCCAATCACAGCAACTTTACTGATACTCCATTTTCCCCACATCAATATAACAAAAAGTTTAACCTCTTTAAACGATAATTGTCATCTAATGAAATTCCCAATCAAACAAAAATTATAGGCTTTAGTCCCTTCATCTACTAAAGGGGGAGGCACCCACATCATCAGGAGATAGCCTCAGATAATGAATAAGTGATACGTGCTCCTGGTGCAACCCATGATCCATATGATCCCTCTCTAGCCTAACTTCCAAAATTGCTGTATAACTCCTTGCCACCTTTGGAGAGGGAGTCGAAAGTATTTTTACTCTACTGTGAGCCGCAGACAAATTGGACAACTATGAACAATAGTATGCCCCTTGATTTTTTAAAGTTTTTTTATCCTATTGTGCACTGTAACTACAATGTAGCTGCAATGCATAGTAGTTTGGCCCTCCATCGCCGAAACACCGCCATCACCTACACAGTAGCAGTCCCTACCAACAGGGGTTGCTTCGCCAGCTGAAGACCGGCTGTTTACCACTGCAAGGAGGAATAGGTGGCTTTTCAGAGAAGACAAGAGAGTCGCAGAAGTTGAATGGTAGCAAGAAGCTGATCGGCCAAGCATCAGACGCGTTCTTTGTCAAAAAAGACCAATCGTCATCTTAGGCGGTGATTCAGTCCTTGTTGTCGCTATTTCTTGAGCAAGAGGGGAAGCAGAAGAGACACCAACTCTTTGTTTTTGTTGACTGGTAGCGTCGATTGTCACGGACAGACCTCTTCGTCGTGGTCGTCGACCGTCCAGCGTGATCCAAAGAGTCAACATCAAACAAGGGAGCTTCTGGACAAGCGACGGTTCTCAGATTTGTTAACAGCGACGGCAAATCGAAGCGATAGGTGACGGATGACAATCAGTCGTGCATAATATTGTAGGATTTCACAACATTTACCGTTAATCAACGACTGATCCACACTCTCCATCATCCGATCTTGCTTTATCAATAATTTTTTCCGATTTCCAACAGCTTTCACAATGATGGCGGAAGAAATGGTTGTTGACAGGCAGCGCCTAATTTGAACATAGTCAAGAGCTTGTGAAACCCTAAAAAAGGGTTGGACAACTGTGCATTGCATCTACACAATAGTTATAGAGTTATAGTGCGTTGTAGAGTAGAAAAACCCCCAAAAAAAGGGACAGACTAGTGTTCACAACTATCCAATTTGGTCACTATTCACAGTAAAGTGTAAAAAAAAAAAAAAAAAAAAAAAAAACATAAATTATTATTTTCAAAGTTGGAGGCGGATTCAAGCATTGGTGAGAGAGAGAGGCCGACCCTTTCACTAAACGAAGTGAGGAGTTATGTAGTAGTTTTGGGAATTAGGTCAGGAAAAAATCATATGGATCAGAACAGTATCAAAAGCACAAATCATTAATGCATGATAAAAGTCTATCTCATGATATGGAGAGTGATAAGATTTTTGTACCTCCTTTGGTAGATGAAGGAACTAAACCCTATAAATTTTGTCTGATCGGGAACCTCATTGGACGACAATTACAGTGTAAAAAGATTAAGTGTATTACTACATTGATGTAGAGAAAATGGGGACTCAGTGAAGTTATACTGTGGTTGAACCAAGATATTTTTTATGAGATTTAGTTCTAATACACATTTTAAGAAAATCCTGGATAGGAGTCATCAGAAAATATTTGATTTTCCATTTATAGTGCGTAGTAATACCATGGTTATGATCACAGGAAAATTTCTCTTTGGATCAAGTTATATAATATACCATTTAGTCTCTATAATAACGCTGGATTAAATTTTGTGACATCTGTGTTTGGAAGACTATTGTCTATGGATGATATTACAACGTCAAGTACCAAATTTGGATATGTCAGAGTGCCCATTGAGATTGATACGAGGAGTACAATTAAGAGGGAGGTAGTGTCCATTGAGATTTCTGGAAGAATATGCACTGTGGGACCCCGATGTATCGCATGTACGGGAAGTTTAAAGGGTTGAGACAGAGATCCAGACATCTGAACCATCAAGAATACAGTGAGTTGTTTGTCAGAGTTTAGAGGCTCGAGAGAGATTTGTTCGGATACAGCAGAAGCTATTATCAGATGGGGCTGTAAGTGATTGGGTGATAAGGAGAGGATTGTTGTTTATCACTATCACAAACTTGCGAATATGGAGGAGAATATGTTGAGACAGAAAACCATGATCGATGGCTTCAATTGAGAAATTAGAATATTCCATCCTTTTTCCTATTGGTCAGATATAGATATAATCAAAATTCTGTATGTTCTCTGGTCATAGAGGATGACACAAAGATATCTGATCTGCATGATATCAAATGAGAGACAGTCAGTTATTTCAGAAAACTATTTTCGAGCAGACCTAAAATGGGTCAATTGGATCTGGCTTTATTGCATCTATGATCCAAGGCACTCTTTCTGATGTTCAGATTCATGCCTTGGAGGCTCCGATGACGGCAAATGGGGTAAGATGGCAATGTTCTCTTTAGGTAGACATAAAGTTTCAAATCCAAATAGGTATTGCGCGAAGTTCTTCCAAGTTAGCTGGGATACTATGAAATCTAATGTTACAAGAATAGTTATGAATTTCTTTACTGACAGGCACCTTTTGAAGGAGGTGAATGATACAATCATTTCACTTATCCTGAAGAATGATAACCCAACCTCATTGACGGATTTCAAGTTGATTTCTTGCTATGATACGATATATAAATGCATCTCCAGGGTTATTACAGCGAGAACGAGTCAGATTTTGTCAAGTATCATCGATAGCAAGCAGTCTACCTTTGTGAGGTGTAAAAGAATTGAGGATAACATGTTATTGGCTCATGAGCTTCTTCATG
This sequence comes from Dillenia suffruticosa, assembly GCA_033439265.1. Classification (NCBI taxonomy): domain Eukaryota; kingdom Viridiplantae; phylum Streptophyta; class Magnoliopsida; order Dilleniales; family Dilleniaceae; genus Dillenia; species Dillenia suffruticosa. The sequence continues at coordinate 1,397,216 of JAVTVX010000031.1, forward strand.
GATATCACCTGAATTGCGGTTCCCCTACATGCGCAATAAAGGTGTATATCATGAAGGCATATGACTCAATGGAGTAGGATTTTCTCAAATCGGCTATACAGTGTATTGGCTTTTCTATCTAACTAGTCGATAAGATCATGGTGTGTGTATCGACAGCAAATTTCATGATAGTGATTAATGGAGAGTTGACGGATTTCTTTCGGAACTCGAGGCCTTTGATAGGGGGATCTTCTATCACCTATGCTCTTTGTATTGGTTATGGAGGTTTTTTCAAGTTTGATACGCAAGGCAACCAAGGAGCCACTATTTGAGTATCACTACAGATGCCAATGATTTAACACCAGTTATTAATGGAGGTTTTTGACCCATCTCTATCACCTATGCTCTTCATACTAGTCTTTACCACTTATAATTTGCAGATGATTTGATACTATTCTATCGGGGTAGTCCATCTTCTGTGTAATGTATTTTGAATGTTTTGGATCAGTTTGAATCTCTATCTGGGTTGTGGATGAACGCTCATAAGAGAGATCTTTTTTGGGGCAGTTGAGCTAACGGTGCGGGACGATATTTTGAGGACTTCGGGGTTCCCTTCCGGTCAAATATTTAGGAGTTCCATTTTTGTCAAAGAGTCTCAACAGCAGAGTATGTCGAACTTGTTCAAAAGGTGACGGCCCAACTTCAGCATTCGACAAGTCGTCATTTATCATATGCAGGACGGTTACAATTGCTTAGTACTGTACTGTTTTCGATTCAGGCATACTGGTCTTCTATATTTCTCCATCCAAAGGCAGTATGCAAGGATCTCGAACAGGTCATGTCTTGGTTTTTATGGTTTGGTCCATCTATAGACCGTCATAAAATCAAGATAGTCTGGTCTCTTGTCACACAAGGAAGGAGGGGATTAAGATTGAAGAGAGTAACAGATTGGAATAGGATAGCCTAGCTCAAGCATATGTGGCATCTCCTTTTAGACCCCAAGGATAATATATGGACCAAATGGGTGAGGACGTATCTTCTGCAAGGTCGTAACTTTTGGTATATTCTAGTCACAAACAGGTGCGCGTGGATATGGAAGAAACCTATACCTTCGGCACTTGGTTCGGAATCTTGTGGTTTGGAGGATGGATGATGGTAGTCACATTTTCTTCTGGTATGACATATGATTACCTATAGGGCCTTTGGTAGAGGTCCTCAGGAGGCAAGCTATCAAGAGGTCAGGTTTTTCTGATGATTGTCCCATGCACGATGTCTTTTTAAGCACCCATTGATTGGAGTATGTTCAGGCAGCGGATCTCGAGATCAATGTGAGCCTTCTTCGATAATATCCGAGAGTCTATATCAAAGTCTGATCTTCCCTCCGCTGTTGGTCATGACAGGATTTTGTGTACGATCACACCCAGTAGGGAGTTCTCTATTGCTTTAGCTTGGAGGCATCTCATATGTTCATATGACCATGTCCCATGGACTGATGTGGTATGGTTTCCAAATGCGATTTCTTGATTTGCATTCATTTTGTGGCTGGTCTTCATGGAGCAGTTATTGACAAGTGGCCACTTATTCAGGCTCAGACTTATGATTTCCTCAACTTGTCATCTTTGTTCCGGTCAGAGGGAGACTTTTGATCACCTATTTTTTTGTTGTTCTTTTTCGAGAGAGGTATGGCGATTAACAATGGCACAGCATGTTCCTACGACCTTTTCTATCTCTTGGTCTGGCATTGAAGCAATCTTGCTTTCCCCGGCGAGGCACCCTCTTTGGGGAACAAGATTTGCAAATGTCTTCTCGATGCTTAAATCTACTATATATGGATGGAAAGGGGAAAAAAAGGATAGGTGAGCGTCAGTTATCTCCGTGAGTCATTGCGGTTTTTGTTAGTATAATCTTATCATCAGTTGAGACAAAGTCTCAAATATTTGTTTGGGCCTTTCATAATGGCTTCTTGATTCTTCAGGTATCTTAGGATATATCGTGATACCTGTATATTCTTTCATTTTTTTGATATATAGATTCTTTTATATATATATATGTATATAAGCCTTCCATTTTGATCCCAAAGGAATAGCATGTATTTATTCATCTAATAAAGGAAAATTACTATTTTTCAGCAATAATTGAAAATAGCATTCATCCAGGGAGTTCTACTAATTTAACTTCTTTGTTAGAGAGAGAGAGAGAGAGAGAGAGAGAGATAGAAATAGAAAACAATTTAGCATATGATCATTGGTGCATAGTCAATATGGTTAATGCTTTCTAAAAGACAAAAACATAAAATGACTCTAAATTCCTTTTTGATAGAAAAATAAGAAATATAATAAAGACAGAAGAATATTATAAAAGAGGATAGAGATTCTCATAGAGAAAGAAGAACAAAGGCCTAACTGGAATACATTGAAAAACAGATCCCTTACATAATCTCTTTTTATGTGTCTTTAAATGCCTGATACAATCAACCATAAGCAAGCAGAGAACAAGATTTTAGCCTATAAGAGCAACAGAAATATAAAGTGATTTTGATAATTTTGGGCAGTTCTTTCCAATCAAATGCTTCAAAAAACTGTCACAATGGTGTATGTCCGCAGCAAATTGATACAATTAAAGTTACATCAGGCCAATTAAACTCCAAAACAAAGAGTTTACACGATAAAACTCATTCTGCCTCTATGACTTTACAAACACCATAGTGTTTAACTGCATGGGGTGTTCTGGGAATTTGAGTGGGTGATAATGAATATTTTATTGGCAAAAAATTGCAACTCTTAAGGGCTTCCAAGAAGTTGTATGCAATGAATAAAACATCGGCCAATGTGTACGGTGGGTACATAAAAGCACTAATGGATGGCATGGAAATTAAGAGACAAAATATCAGCCACTATGAACTTTTTCCCTCATAACTTCACTACAAATCAAAATTTTCACTCCAGTAATGAAGCTCCAATCCAACTCTAATCACTGTAGCAACTTATATCTTAGATCATACACATCTAAGTAGTAACCAAGATGCATTGACTATCTTCGTTTGCTTGGGAAGGGGAGGAGGCAAGAGTCAAACCCAAGAACTTTATTCTAGGCAAAAATTTCGTGTGATTCGGGGGAAGGTTTGTGCCAAATATTTTAGTCCATAGATGCAATGACTGCGTACTATTCTTACAGGACATAATAAAATTAATGAACATTTCCTGAATCATCAACTGAATCAGCTTACAACAAACATCCAGTATGGGTGATGTTCCAGATCCAAGGAATCCATGTAGCTTCATCTTTCTAATCCTCTATCCCTGTTCTGCACTTCCTAATTTTTATCGAGTTCATATCTCAAAAAAATATATATATATTCTCAAATCCTATAAGAAAAAAAAAAATCTCAAATCCTATAAGAAGCTACCTTTCAACACTAAACCCAACAGATAAATATCTGAGAGAGAGAGAGAGAGAGAGAGAGAGAGGATCAGCTATCCTATTCGAAAACTACTAATCTGAAGTGTTTGCATTTTTTGTAATAAAAAGAGGACTGTATTAAGAATAGAAATATAAGGGAAGAGCTAAGATGATAAAAATCCTCTTAGACAATACAAAAGAACATTGAAAAACCGAATAGAGGATTGCGTTCCAATCTCTTTTCAGGTACCCTAAACCAAAGTCTTTGAAAACCCTAACATAGAAGCCAAGAGACGAATAATAAGTTTTCCTATAAGAGATAAACAAAGTATTTGCACTGATTCATGGACAAATAACAACTAAACTCATAAAACAACAAAATTCAGAAGTTCTGAAAAAGGGGAGGAAAGAGGGGGGAAAAGAATAGCAAGCCATAGTGTCTTACCGTGCTCTCCCAACAAGTTCCGAACAGCTTTTAATGAACCCCCCAAGCATAATGCTGAAGGAAATGTCCTCTTGCAATCCTGGAAAGGAAGTAAAGGAAGTTCAGCAAAGGACAATAAGTGTGGAAAATTAAATAATTTCAAACACAATCAAATTGTGCTTCTAATTTCTATTGAGAAAACAAAAAGGACACATTATGATTTAACAACTCCCACCCCAGTCCATTGTGACTGCACACACAACAAATTTGTAACCTCTATATATCAAGTTCATAGCTACATTCAGAAATGCGCATATAAAAAAAACAACAGCAACAACAAATTACGCCTTAATCCCAATATTTGGGGTCGGCCATTTGAGAGACAAATTGAAAAAAGGTAGAGAAAAGAAAAATGAAATAAAAAATATATATAAAAATAAAAAGAAAAAGAAAATAAAAGAAAAGGAAAAGAAAAATAAAGAAATAAATCAATAGATAAATATTTAAAATATATTGATTTAATTTGTGAATATTTTTCTATGACATTCATTCCTATCCAATACCATTTTCTCTTCTAAATTTTTAATTTCCATATCTTTACGGATAATTTGCATCCAAATTTTCAGCGGTATATCTCTGCGTTTTACTAGATCTCCTATATTTAAGTTCTCAATTCTCCTAAGCGGTGCATCTTTGAGTTTTCTTTACACATACTCGAACTACCTCAGACGACACTCTTACTTCTTATCCACAATTGAACTAACTCCCAACTTGTTACGAATCTCTTCATTTCTAATTTTATCTCTTCCAGTTTTTCCACACATCCACCTAAACATTCTCATTTTTGTTATAGCCATCTTTTGTTCTTGTTGTTGTTTACTAACCCAGCATTCAGTACCATACAATAATGTAGATCTAACCGATGTCCTATAGAACTTTCCCTTTAAATGCAATGGCATCGTAAGATCGCAAAGAACTCTGGATGCCCTTCTCCATTTTATCCGATCCGCTTGAATCCTATGGTTCACATCTCCATCTATATTGCCATCATTTTGAATGATAGAACCTAAATATCTAAATCGTTCATTTTTAAGTACATCTTGTCCATCTACCCTAATCATTTCTTCATTATTCCTATAGCAGTTACTAAACCTACATCTCATATATTCGGTTTTCGATCGACTCAATCTAAGAAAGAAAAGAAAAGAAAGACTTCTTGCAAAAGATTGATTGTAACCAAGTTGGTTGCAAGTTGGGCAATTTGTCTTAGACTCATCTCATCTCCTTTTAACATCTCACAATAGGATAGACCTCTCATTAATTTTTATGCTCTCTCATATATAGACTTCATCTCCCTAACCTTTTATTTTTAGTTTATTTTGATCCTCCAACTCTTATTTTACCTTCAATAGTTGGGAAAATTTCAGATGTGCCACTTCAACATAATCCATAGCAAGTCTTGTTGTCAGGCTAACATGAAGGACTAAACTGGATGTAAAATAAGAGTTTGACAGACCACACTGAATTAATAAAATGTTACGAGCAAGTTGCATCTCACCTACAGTCTATGGGCTGCAAACAGCTCTTAGTATCAGCTATCATATCCTATCACATTTTTTCGTTAAAGGTAATTTTTATAAAAAGAAAATTTTGAAGCGTGGTGGGGCCATAGCCCCTAGCTCTGGCCACTATTTTAAAGACAACAAGGCCAAATAGTACACCAAATGTGGAACACCAAACAGAATTATTAAACCAACAACATATTAAGTCCCAACCAGTGTCCTCCATTTTTTATATAACAACCACAAGCATAGCATCAGCCAGAACTTACCAATAACCATAAAATGCATAATTCTCCAATGTGCTCTAAAAGAGTAAAACGCAAAGAGACTCCCTTAACACTTAATTCTAGGGAATTGTTTCCTAAAAGAGTACAAAAGGAACCATGTATTCTTACTTCACAAAATACTTGTATTTTAATTTGACAATCAGAGAAAAATAAGGATTTAAATCACTGCAGCTCCACCACACCAACACCCCCAAAAGGGCTATCATGGATAGGCTCTGACATTGATTTTGGATCCAAAATCCCTAAATTAGAGTGTCTTAATCGAGCTAAATACATCTATTTTGAGTTTAATATGTTATTTAAAAATCATTTGAAGGTCAGATTACACAAAAGGTCACAAACATAAATTTAATTTTGACAAGGTGAGATGCAATATTATGAATCACATTATTTTTTCTATGAAAAAAGGAACATAAGTTTAGTTAAGAGTAGAAGCATTATACTTTCTAATTAAAGGTCTAGAACGAAGATGTCAGAATTCAACAACTTAGTTAAAAGTACAAGCATTGTCCCCATTGACATACGTACAACAATTTCAGAAGTGAAGGCAGGTGACAATGCATGAACCTTAGACTAACAGGGAATACAAAAGGTTGAATGGTAATTGACGAGCATTGTAGAAAGTGAAGTATGTCCTCAATCAAAGAAGAAACTGGAGTCATAGATGTCACTACCTCAGCCATAGTAAGCATTACAAGAAGGAATTATTGACACTACTGCAAGAATGATTACAGAAGATTCAGGAAAGAGAAAAAGTAGTCGTATCAACTAGCCACAGCAGCACAGCCACAATGAGAAAAATTATGCGATGGTCTCCTTTCAATATTGCGAAAAGAGTAAGCAGTGCTTAATTCATTGTAAGCCATCCAAGCCAAGGAATCTCACTCTTGTACCACACCACTTTAATGCAGCACTAGAGTGTTGTAAACAAGGATGATTTACATTCTGGATTTCTCTGGAGTCTACTAATACTATGAATACAAATAGAATTTATGACGAAATTATTGGCATCTCACCTACCAACAGCAATGACTAATAATCATCAAAGGGCTACTTAACACAATGACTAACAATATACTTCAAACTCATTGCTGGGAATGCATTTATACAAAGTAGGCATCAATCCCTCCCCCAAATTCTTAAACTATCAGGTGTGGAACCAATTTTATATGCCCCCACATCTCTCTGCATCTATCATGCCCTAACCAATAAGGTGAAAGAATCCAAAATTGTTATAGGAACCACAATTATGTGAGAAAGAGAAAAGGGTTTGTTAAGGGAGATCTAAACTTCATGGTTACACCAGGTTCTCAATTTAGAGATGAAACTAAAGAAAGCTATGTTAACTTCTTTTTTTTTTTACCTGCAAACGATCCAGTAGATTATCAGTGACCGTATCAACCAAAGAATCCTTTTGAGAGTTCAACCAAGCTGCTCGATCACGCTACCACCAAGAAAACGATAAGCTTTTGAGATTATTAAGCAATATGAAAAACCCTAATTTTTTGGTTCAACGTCAATGTCAATGTAATGCAAGCATGAATTCGGCAAGCTCAGTAGTCAGGACTGAAACCTGTGCGCGTTTAAGATGACGATCAAAAATTTTGATCTTGGAACTCTCGAACCCATCTCCCCCGTCCATTGTCGAGAGAGATCGAAACCACCATGGATTTCCATTTCTTGCACGACTGCTGATGCAACTCAACACTCTCCTCATCCTCTATTCTATACCACCGGCAAAATCTAGGCATGGTCTATACCCAAGTCTCAAATACAAGAACCCTTCTCACATTTTTAAAGTATAGAACGGAATATCCTAATTTTGGCGTCGAGAAGAAAAAGAAAATTTGAATCTCGGCCTATTTTCAATATTTAGGATTTGAGTGTCGTGCTACCGGTACTATTTTTTTAAAAAAAAAAAAAAAGAACTCAAAGAAAAATCCCCCTATTGTAAAGTATTTAACTTCTAGGTTACAAGTTTTGATAAAAAAACATTTAAAATTATGTAATGTAAGGTAATATGCAATGTGATGATTCGTCTAATCCTACTATAATCTATTGACTCCAATTCACACACAAATCTCAAATATTTGATTTATAAAAATACTCATATACCGATAGATAGTCGATATAGTTGGATGGGGGAGTTAAATTTTTTAATCAAGTTTTGAATTCGAAAACATTAAAACGAGATTAGTCGGAGTATAGTTCTAGATATCGATGATAGGTACAAAAAAAATGTTAACATGATTTATCTATTACTAATCATGATCCATTTATGATATTGTCATGAATCATGTAATCTAAAAGCATAAATCATTCAAAATCTGCCATAAATTGACTGCAAAGATTGCAAGTAATTTCACCATTATCAACAAACCCTATGTTTAGGCGCAGACAGAGCCAGAGATCAAATGGTCTGTCACTTCCTCCTTGTAGTTTTTTCTCTAAAGATGTAGATTGCGACATCCAAAACTTCAATTGCATTATCTCCTAGTTTGGGGTTGGCACTTGCAGGGAATTGAGATAATTGTCACTTTCAAGTATATTCATGTTTGAACCTTCTCTTGTTTTCTCAGGTGGAGATAGCACAAACAAGCTAAACAAAGGGAAATTCTTGTTAAGGAAGAAAGGCATTCTTTTTACTTAATTTTCCTTCTCTCCTTTTTACTTAAGTACATTCAAGTAAAATAGTTTTTTTTTTTTTTCCTCCTTGCCTAGAAAAATACCAAATTTTAACCTTCAATACATAAGAAAAAGAATTTCAAATTTATCAAACAAGCGTGATATATCGTTTGTTGAAACATGATATTCAGAGATGGGCTTGCTTTGGAGGCTAGTCTATCCATCCTCTTATGTAAAAAAAAAAAAAAAAAAAAAAAAATTATCAAACAAGCATAATAGATTAAAAGTAAATGACTTCTTAATTATAATAAATTAAGTTATTTAATGGTTTGAAAATTACTAGAGAGTGCTATTTGGACAGACAATCAATCAATGAATCTCCAATCGAAGGTGTCATCATTTTGTTATGGAAATATTTTATTATATGCCTTTTAATAATTAAAAGAATCTCATTATATTAGATTTTGTAATTTTTGTTATTAACTTTTTTTTTAGTTTAAATGTTCTATTATGTCTTATACGTATATCTAATCGGTATAAATATTTACTTACATTAAGTAATTAGAAAATTGAAATATCACATAAGTATAATCGTCTGATTGCATATTCAAGTAATTTTCTGATAGAGTAAATTTAAATTCCAATGATTATGATTTATTTAATAATTAAAAAAGAAAAATCATTCTTCATAATACTAAAATATTCATTGTTTAATGTCATTTTTCTTTTTAAATTCTCCCTATCTCTCTCCATAATTAATCATTTCTTAGAAAGAAATATCTAGATTTAAATTTAGGTGGGTAGATACTTTGAATTTAAATTTTAAAGTAAAATTTTTTAAATCAAAAGATGAATAAATAAATAGAAAAGATGAAATTTTTTTTTTGTTATATAAAAATCGTAAAAATACATTTTCATAAAAATTCAAACACGAGATCCGTGTAATTATTTTCAATTTTTTTTTTTTTTTTGGTATGAGTGGGCCGAGAAGCCCAACAAGAAGGAAAAACCAACTTACACAGAACACCTTCGGAGGGACCTAATACCTGACCTATCCCTTTAACATAAAATATACCAAATTTGGCAAACTGCAGAATGCCTGTGTTTTAACTTTACTTTTAGTTTCATTAGCTAGCAAATTGCAAAATATATATCATTTCATATCACTTGTTTCCAAAATATAATACCCAAAATCAAATTTAAAGGATTTTTTTCTCCTCCAAAATTATTTGCCAAGTGTTTTTTGAGTTTTTACATATCCGACTTTCAAACACAAGCTGATATTAAATAATCGTTGATATCAAAGTTTAGTCCAATATAGAAGCATAATTATGCATTTTCAATCGTGTGAGGGTTTTATTATTTCTAGAAAACAAAACATAGGATCGTTTTCTTTCAAATTTTTTCCTGAATTACAAAAAATTTGAATTACGAACCAAATAAATTCAGAAAAATACTAAATAATAATGGTAAAATATAAAATTAAAAATTTTTAACCAAATTTTCTATATTTTTAGTTGCTCGACAAGGGTATCAAAGAAATTTGTCAAGAAAATCTATAAAATATAAAATATAAAATTTCAACATTTCCTTTTTTTTTTCATTAATGCTAAGAGCAACCGGAAATTGAGCGGTCTCTCCGGTGATTTTTCTACATTTGAAGCGAGAAAATTAGCTTCTAAATGAAGCTAACCCCTCGAATATCAGTGAAAGAATTTTGACTCAAGTGACATCTTTCTCTTTCTATATAATAAACTCGAGTTCGTGTCCCAGTATATACCTTAAAAAAACCCCTCAAATATCACACAAAAGGGCAAAATACACCTGCCGATCAATTTCTAGCAATTTTGAGATCATGATTTGGAAACAATCTAAAACACTTATGAAGTCATCTACTTATCTCGTACTAACAGCAAGATAACTACATTTAAAAACTATAGACATGTTTTAATATTATTATTATTATTTGATAATAATCATCCCTTAAAGTGGAAGGAAGGAACCTCATATCCTACTAATTTATAATTATTTTTACTCTAACACTATTTTATATTAATTATAACAATCATGTATTTTAAAAATTTAAACCGGCGAACAAGACCATATTAATTTGTTGTATTTTAACAAATGAGAAAATTAAATTAAAATTGATGATAAAATATTTTTCGGTATGGATGAAGAACTCGGCAATCCTGAAACTCAAAACCCTAAGTAATTAAATTTTTTGGTTAAATATCAAGTAATTGAAAATTGTTTGGTTAAATTACTTTTCTCACACAAATGATTTAGTTTTGAGTTGAATTTATATTGAAATTGAGGCTCCAAAGTTACCTAGAAACAACAACCGAATAATGTAGGATATGCTCCTCCTAACCACCGGGCACAAGGGAAGGCCATGAAACTACATGGCTCTACCTTGTCTTATAGTACAAACAATCTCTCTCTCTCTCTCTCTCTCTCTCTCTCTCTCTCTCTCTCTCTCTCTCTCTCTCTCTCTCTCTCTCTCTCTCTCTCTCTCTCTCTCCATATATTTATTTTCTATATGTAATGGTAAACCCTTGATGGTGAAAGAAACATGTGGGTTGGTGCGATTTTCTATATATTCCTTGGTTGCTTGAATAGTACTCATTGAGCTAAGACATCAAGTGGGAGATTGCTACAATATGAAGGCATCCAACTTTGGAATATCCATATTCTAATTCTTAACTAAATCCCAACTCTTTGCCAAATCTGATTTTCTATTCTAACAAAGCCAGCTTTGTAAATATCAATCTTTTGTCTTCCCTATTTTGGCCTCCTACCTTCATTTTGTCTCACAATTGGGCAATTATTCTCTTTACTTTGCACTAATGATAAAGCCATGGTCACCGTAAAACGTAAGATACAAAGTTAAAATCTACAAGCATGATTACCTTTCTGCACTTGAGTTAGCCCAACCCAACTCTAATAATAAAGAAGAAAACACCGACAAACCGTTAACTCAATAGAAAAGATGTTAGATCCATTAATTAAAATTTGAGTTTGAATCTTCAGAATAAAGAAAATTATATTGGGAGAACTTCCCTCTGATAATAGTTTAGATTAAATTATTCGAAATATAGTTTCAGATATCAGTTGGAACAGATATAAAAAAAAAATATCGGTAATAATTAAGCCATATAAAAAGATTTATCTACTAAATATATGTAATAATTTGAATTTTAAAAAATATTAAAAAAATAGGATGAATACAATTTACAATTACAAATACAAAAGAAAGTACTTGGAGAGGCAAAAGGTGTAGATTTACAATTTAGGTTACGCTTTAGAAGGGATATCATTTTCGCTAGTCATTATTCTCATCATGGCGGTACAAATTTGAGTAAGGGCAGGTTGGGCGGGAGAACCCCATCACGGAAAGGGAAAGGAAAATTATTGAGCACAAAATCAGACCAACGTGAGAAAGACGTCTTACCCAATTGGGTGGTACGTCAACTCAGCCATGTTGAAATGTATAGACCAAGCATCAATCCTTTTCACAAGCTTGGAAAATCCGGCAACTTAATAAAGTCAATATGTGCATTTATATCCTTGGCCCACCATATCCTTGGTATTACCAGGCCTTTTCATTTTTATTTTCTTTAAAATATATTTAAAATACGATTAATTCAATCTAAATATTCGAGATTTAATTAAGAATTTTAATATTATTTAATAATAAAGAAAAAATACTACCGAATAATAAACTTAATGAAAATGATATTAGTTTCATTAATCAAAATTTACGTTCGAATTTTGAGAATAAAAAAAATTATTTTACAAAAGATATCCTTAATGAGAGTCTGATAGTCGTTTGGATCGTATTATTAGGAGTATGGTTTTGATTTTATTTTATTCAATGATTATATATAAGAGGGTTATATTTTATTATGTTATTTTAAATTTTCAATTTTTTATCGAATGAAAATTTTAAAAATTAAAAAAGATAAATAATGAATTTAATAAGAAAATTAGACTTGGAGAATAAAAAAATTATAATATTAATAATAAATTATAATTTAATTGGTATAGTCTCTTTATATAAAATATACGTAGAACGAAAATCAACGTTGTGAGTGAGGGGAAGGTTGAGTTTACCGACGGGTGTCGAAAATCGGATATAATGAAAAATGTTAATTAAATATTAGGTGTTGATGAGGTCAGAGTTGGGTCTTGTGATCTGACCACTATCCAACCTGTTGACAGCACTCCATCCCTAACCGACAAAATCTATTATTATTTATATAAAATATCAACATATAAATTCTTTTTTTTTTTTTTTTTTTGTTTTTTCAAAAAGCATCCGATAACTATTTCATAACCATTAATTATATTTTGCTATCATTAAAAATATTTTAATATTTTATATTTATTTTATTTTATTTTGTCTTTGTAATATACTTGAATGATAAAATATTTTTATTTAAATGTTTTTTTTTTGAATTTTAGTATTGAAATTGTTGTGAATGCATGTAGTTTTATGTTTTTATATAAAAAAGTAATTTAATTTTAATTTTAATTTATTTTATTTCTGATAAAATCCTAAGAGGGAGAACGGGGGAATCAGGAAATGAAGGGGAGAAAGGAGGGCAAATGGGGGAATCGGCGAAAATTCGGAGAGGCAATGGACGTGTTTCAGTTATTCTGTCTTTGCTGGCTAGTGTTTCTATTCCTTGCTTTGCCTATTGCCTCTCTCTCTCTCTCTCTCTCCCCCTCGACCAACCTACAAACATAAACACATCACATCACTTCACTCTGGTCTCATTTCAATCAAAGACTGGTAGAGTGAGAAAGAGATCTAGAGAGGAAAAATGAGGGAACCGACGGCGATGGTGGAAGGAAATGCAATGGCAGCAGCAACAGCACCGCCGCAGGCGCTGTTGGAGAGACTCAAGGATTATGGTCAGGAAGACGCTTTTGCTCTCTGGGATGAACTCTCTCCCGAAGAGCGTGACCTTCTCGTCCACGACATCGAGGTCTTTTCCTCCTCCCTCTTTCTCTCCCCTCTCTCTCTCTCTTACGCGTTCTCATGCGCAATTAAATTCGGTGTTTGAAATTTCTTTCTCAATTTCTCCTTTTGATTTGCCTAAATTTGAACGAACCGTGTTATTATCAAATTTAAGGAATCGACTTTAGTTGTAAAAGTTCGGAAATTTTTAAGCTGCAACTGCGTGATGTGATTTGACGTTGTGTTACAGGGTTTGGATCTTCCAAGAATAGATCGGATCATTAGACGTTCATTGGGATCTCAAGGTATGCGTTCACGTCTCTCTCTCTCTCTCACTCTTCCAATGTTTTTATTACTTTTCTGTCACCTGCCTTTTAACTTAGTATATGTTACCAATAAATATGTGATTTACGTTTGGAACTGCTTTACATTTCACACATCAAAGCTAGCATCTTATTTAGAGGAGGTCCATTTCAAAGCATGCAAATGAGCAAGACAATTTGTGCTGATTTACACATTTATCTGATTTTTATTTTATTTTTAAATTGAATCTGTCCCATTTTCTAAGATTTTTCTTTCTCTTAATAATGGGAACCTCAGTCACTAGCCTGTGTAATGCACATCATAGATTTATATTGTTGATTGCAGCCATAATAATTTTGGGCATCATAGGCATAGGTGTGATGCAAAAAACAGTGGCCATTTTGGATAGGCGGGCTTTTCTACTTTGGTGGGGTATCATGGCAGCATTGCAGTAGCATTATGGTCCTATTAGTGGTCCCAAAGCCCCACCTATGGCAGCCTGTAATGGTTGCATATTAGCCATTTGCAGGCCTTTGTGTCATGTGCACGACTCTAATGAGTTGTATCATCTGCGGCTTAAGTCCATAGACACTTTAAGCTCTTTGGGGACACATAATAGGCGATTAACCATGCGCATCCAACAAACACATTGGATAAATCCTATTTGATACCTAAAGCAGATTACAAAGTTCAAATCTCATACTGCACAAACACACATAGTTTGATGGTTAGTACACTCGTATGATGCACAAAAACTTTTTAGCATCAGCGTTTTTCCATTTTCAAAATGTTTCAAGAAATTAAATTAGTTAATATTTCTATAAAAGTTCTTAAACTTTTTATATTTACAAAATTTTTCATATTTAATAAATTTTTATTTAATATAATTTTTTATATTATTTTTCTTATAATTAATAATTATATATTCGAATTTTATTATTTCTATAAAATAATTAATATTTACATAAAATCATTATATATATATTTTTTATATTTACTATTTGCCCACATTTTCATTCCTATATTCTTATAGACTGCCGTTTCTCTGTATCGTTTCATATTCGCTTCCATTTCCACATTTCCGTTTCCGTTTTTGTGCAACCTTATTTTCCTTCATGGGAGTAGGTTCGAGTTCTAGTAGTGATTCGGACTTATTTAGTGGTTGTACGGGGGAGGGTTACCTAAGCATGCGGATCTCTTATTGAATTAAAAAAGGGGTTACCTAAGCATATGGATCTCTTATTGAATTTGAAAAAGGGGAAGGAAGGTTTATAAAAAGGGTTTCAAATCCTATACCTTGATTAGGGAGAAATGCACTGTGACTAATGAACAGTTTCTAGAGTAGGAATTTGGAAATAGCCTAATGGTACCAAAAACATAATGTTAACATCAATAAATTTGCTTAAAAGTACTGGTTGAGTTGAATAGATTGAAGCCAACTAAAGGGTGATATTATAGCACCATAATTAGCTGCTAAGTGAAAAATGTGAAACTGCATGTAATTGAGTTTAGAAATAGTGGTACCACAGCTTCTAAGCTCTCAACATCTCACTTATTTGATCTTGGCCCCATAATGAAAATTCATTTTCTTTTTCTTATTTTTCATTTGTAAGTCCACATCAATGCACCATAGAAACCCTTTCCTTAGTTGACACTAGCCTGTCCAATTTCGGATGTCATTTAAGTTATTTTACAAAATTGGCACGTGGGAAGCTAATTTATTGACTAAAAAATGGCGCCACATATGCAAAATTTTGGCACTTGCAATTAAGTTGGGTTTCTTAATTGGTTTAATGGGCTAATTATGAGTCTTTATTTTCTCACATGAATTTTAGGTTTGATTGTCCTGAAGCACTAAATCAAGATTTACACTTTCTTACTGTGCATGATAACAATGCATGTGGTCCAAGCCAATATATGTAATTCTAGTTATGAGGTAGAGTGGCAGAAACCTCGCCATTCTTTTACCGATTGTACTTTAAAATTTAAGATTGAGGCATTCAAGAAATGTTCACCAGTTGACTGAATTGTGGTTTTTCCAATTCCATTTAAAGGTCTTTCTATAGCAACAATCGAGCCTGTTCCAGAGAGCAGTGTATCAAAATTTGAGGATCGAACACCAGAAGAGAGGGAGAGATTATGGAAAATTGGTCTGAAGGCTATCTCAGAAGGGAGACTGGCTGTATTGCTTTTATCAGGTGGACAGGTATTTTGCGTTCAAGTAGTAGAATTTTCTTACCAGTTTTATTTGGGGTTCAGTTGGTTCATTTATTGTTTGAATTGGCTAGATTAGTTGTTCTAATGCCCTAATTTACTCATATGAGCTCTCTCTCTCTATGGAATTTCACACACAAACATGGAAGAGGCATGCTGTTGAATTCTAATATAAAAATATATTCTTTTTAGAGTTTAATTCCAGTCCTAGACGGCTTGCATTAAAAATGTCAACACACTATTCTTTCCTTCTCCAATTCCAATGTACAATAAAGAACTCACACAAAATTATTTTAGACTATTCTTGCAGTACAAATCCTAGATTCATGAAAATAGAATACACTTTACCTTGATAAACCATTTCGGAAGACGTGACTCTTACAATTCTTTGCAATTATGAGAATGTGGGCAGTGAAATTTTAGGAGTTATTCTTTTTTTTTCCTCTATAGAAAAAGAAATATATTAAGAGAGGATAATGTAAAGAAGTTCAAAAGATTTTAACAGATAATCTTTTGAAACTAAAAAGTACATAGAAGTAAAATGATAATAGAGAATTAATCTCAGATCTCTTTTCAAGTTCTCCAAACTATAATTGCTTAAAACACCTAGACCATGAGCTGGAAGAGACCTATAAGAAACAATGTTGTCTCTTAAGAAAAAGGGACCGCCCTAGCATTCTACTCCTTCCAAATGCACCAAGAAATAACCATTATAGCCCATCTCCAAAGCCAAAAGGCATTCTGCGATCTGCCAAAACATCTAAACTTTGTTAATTATAAATAGGAAGGCTTTTAGGACAAACCTACTGATTATCACAATTGGCAAAGAGGCGATTAGACATTTCTGGTCTTATGGCGCAAGGAAGGAACAACTGAACTCTGGATTCAGACTCTTTGCAGCACATACCCAAATATTTTGTGAGATGGCACTAAAAGTTCTTCGCTTTTGTAACAGATCAGTTGTATTGATTTTATTAAGCAATATAAATGAAGTAAAAACCTTGACTTTGGCAGGAATATTTACCTTCCAAACAACTTGGTTAAGAGTGATGATTGGAAGCAAGATTGTGAATTTTGCTTGTTACCTTCATAAGGATGCCCTGTATCGTGGAACTCAAGGATTTAAGGGTGTATGTACTGGTTATTTAGATATTTGAGGGGAAAAGATGTCTTGGAAGAGGGCATATTTATTGAAGGGGAAGAATTTTTATCCTTAGGAGTATGTAGTTTAGTCAGTTTTGTCTCTTACTTCATATCTCTAACCTTTTCCTTTGTTCATTCTAACTGATTAAGTGCCATTCGGAGAAAATTCAGATGTCAAACTGAGATGAAGACTTAAAACATTATCTAGTGTGATGGAATATGGTAAATGCACTATGTAGACGAACAAATTAAGACTTGTATTTTGTTTTAAATAGTTCAATGGACAGGAGTCACCCTGGTGTTTCATGGTGGAAAAGGATCATCCTTTTGATGCGTTGTGCATTTCAAAGAGGTGCTCCTTTTTTTGGTGTTACAGCTAGGTAAAATAAACTCATTGTCTGGCTTATGAATCTGCAAGGGATGAGAAGTTCTCAATAAGCGTAAAAATTAAGAATGGTGCTAATGCTTGCTTATTGTTGAATATTGGGTATGGATGGTCTACCTCGAGGCATAGTTTTTTGGATGTAGGTAGTGTTGAAATATGAAATAAAGAATGAACAAAATGTACTTGAAGAAATCAAAATTTCATTGCAATTTTGAGAGAGTTTTTACATACATTCTTGAAAGTGTTTTTCATGATTTACAAGAGAGAGGGGACAATCTATTTATAATCCAAGACCCAAAATAGCTGTTGGAGACAAGGAAAGAGCTATTAGACACAAAAAACTAGCCGGTAGAGAGAAATGAATAACTAGCCAGTATAAATTTTGCCCAAAATGCTCTTGCTTGTTTTCTGGACAAATTCTGTCTTCTTTTCTTGGGCTTTGTTTATGAGACCCAATAGCCTTTGTTGAACATTTTTGATTGAGTTGATAAGAGGAGTAATTTGTTGGTATGTTAGGTGGGTTGAGTGAAACTTTTTTTCAACACTCTCCTACAAGTTGGGCGCGTAGATATCGATAGTGTCCAACTTACTCATTATTTCTTGAAGATGAACTGCGGTTCCTCCTTTAGTGAAGATGTCCGCAAGTTGATCTCTTCTATTGATGTATGTTGTAGAGATTATTTTTTACTTTTTGACGTATAAAGTGACAATCTATTTCTATATGTTTTGTGCGTTCATGAAACACTGGATTAGAGACAATATGAATGGCGGATTGATTGTCGCAATGAAGCTTGATTGGTGTTGTGACTTTGAGCCCTAGCTCTTCTACTAAGGCTTTTAATCATATTATTTCACTAGTGGCAGACGCTATGGCTCTATATTCGGCTTCCGTGCTTGATCTAGACACAACATGTTGTTTCTTGCTCCTCCAAGCTACTAAGTTTCCTCTTACGAACATGCAATATCCTGTGGTTGATCTTCTATCCATGGAGTCACCTGACTAATCAGCATCGCAATATCCTACAATTTCTGAATCTCCATTATTCTTCATCCAAATTCCTAATCCGGGAGATTCCTTTAGATAGAGCAAAATCCTTTCAGTAGCTCTCCAATGTTGCTTTTTCGGAGTGTGCATGTGCTGGCTAACCCTACTCACAGCGCAAGCGATGTCTGGTCTAGTGATGGTGAGGTAGATTAGTCTCCCTACGAGTCGTTGATATCTTCCAACGTTCTCATATGGCTCATCATCATCAATTAGTGGTCCGGATGTGGAGATGAGGCTACATGCTGGTTTTGCTCCTGGTTTACCTGTCTCGCGCAACAAATCAAGAGTATACTTTCTTTAGGATATAACTAGTCCATTAGGATAATAAGCTAGTTCAATTTCTAGAAAGTACTTTAGCTTTCCTAAGTCGTTGATTTCAAATCCAGCCTTCAAAAAATTTCTAACTAAGTATATGTGGTGTGTGTCATTCCCGGTGATAATAATATTATCTACATAAACTAGAGTGATAGTAATTTTTTCACCATCTTTCTTAACAAAGAGTGATGAGTCACTATTGCATTTTGAAAATCCACAACTAAGGAAAGCATGACTTAATTTGGTGTACCATACTCTACGGGATTGTTTTAATCTGTAGATGGCCTTGTGAAGTTTGCATACTTTCCCTTCATAATTTTAGAGCTCTTGTGGTAGTTGCATATAAACTTCTTCTTTGAGATCTCCTTGTAGGAAGGCATTTGCAACATCCATTTGATACATGCTCCATCCATGATTTATGGCTAAGGACATTAGCACTCTAATTGTGTTCATCTTTGCTATGGGGGCATAAGTTTCTTTGCAGTCTATTCCATAAGCTTGAGTGAACCCTTTAGCCACCAATCTTGCCTTGAATCTATCTATTGAGCCATCACTTTTGTGCTTGACTTTGTATACCCATCTGCATCCTACGGCTCTTTTGTTTTTAGGCAGCTTGGTGAGTTCCCAAGTTCCATTCTTGGTGAGAGCATCTAGCTCCTCTTCCATGGCTTTCCTCCACCTTGGATCCCTTTTAGCTTCTTCAAATGATTTAGGCTGCTGTTCTTTGTCTATGTTACTCAAGAATGCTTGATTACCCAAATAAACATGTGAAGTAGTATAATAATCATAGATAGAATATCTAAGGTTGATCCATTCTGATGATGGAAGTCTCAATCTAGTTGATCTTCGTAAGGGAGGTGAAGAATTAGGAGGCTCTTCGGATTCCTCTGAATTTTGTTTTCATGTTCGGTCTCTTCTATTTGTTGAACCCCCTGAATCATTTGATTGTTCTTCCTCCGAATGACTTGATTCTTCTTCATTTGTTTGGGTATTTTCATTAACCCTTTGAGTTTCGGTCATAGGGGTTTGATAAGAAGGAACTAAGAACTCCTGTTGTTTTGTTTGAATCTCTTCTTTTTGTGGTTCATGTGCCTCATTTCCTGCAAAATAGAACACTTTCACCACAAATATCACATCCTTTGATGTGTATGTTTTATTAGTCTTTAGATCGTAACATCTATATCCTTTTCGAATGAAGCATATTCTAGGAATAGACATTTCCTTCCCTTATGGTCAAATTTATCTCTAAGGTATGGTGAGATGTGGATATAACATACACATCCAAAAATTCTAAGATGTGAGAGGTTTGGTTTCCTTTTTAAGACTAGTTCTAAGGGAGATGCACCCTTCAAAGTTTCGGTGGGCATTAAGTTTATAACATGGACAACGGTTTTTACTGCATCATCCCAAAATTTCTTTGGCATATTAGCATGGAACATCATGGACCTAGCTGTTTCTAATATGTGTCGATTTTTGGGTTTGACAACCCTATTTTGTTGGGGTGTATAAACACAAGACTTTTGGTGAACAATGCCATTATCTACCAAGAAATTTTCAAATTTGTGACTCGTATACTCTCCACCATGATCGGATTTAAGGACTTTTATTTTTGCATGACACAATGTGGTCACATCTTTAATGTGGCTTTTGAGTGCTTCAAAAGCTTGATCCTTTGTATGTAGAAGATATATCTAAGTATATCTAGTCCTTTGGTCAATAAATGAAATGAAGTATTTGTAGTCTAAGTGAGATACAATAGGGGAGGTTAAGATATCTGAATGCACTAATTCAAAAGGAGTATTATATCTAGTTTCTGAGATTGGATATGTTGACCTAGTTTCTTTTTCAAGAATGCATGCTTCACAATGCTTATTTTCAATACTTATATTTGGAAAAAGGTGTTTTAGAGTTTGACTACTAGAGTGACCTAAACGTGCATGCCAAAGAATGCTATCATCATGAGTATGGGCAGTAAATGCATGTGGCTCTTGATCTGAAAAATACAAGCCTCCTTTCCTGGATCCTTTTCCAATCATTTTATTTGATTTCAGATCTTGAAAGGAGATGGTATCCGGATTAAAAATGACTCTACACCCTTGATCCTTAGTAATCTTGTTTATGGACAAAAGATTGGAAGTGAGTTTGGGAACATATAAGGCATATGTTGTTTTTCCAAAAATATCAATTTTTCCAATTTTATTCATTTTTAATTTCTGTCTATTAGTCATCCTAACTGTCACATGATTATGGAGGGTTTTAAAATGTTTAACTTTTCTTTGATCTCTAATCATGTGACAATCGGTTCCGGAATCTGTAAGAAGATATTCTGAATTTAGATGAGTAGAAGTGTTTTGATTGTTACCAACCAATGACGATGATTGTTGGTGCCCTTTCAAGCAGCCGTCTACCCTTGTTTGGGGTGCAGAACATTCGGTCATCATAGAGGTATAAGTGACTGCACATTGATCTATTGCTTGTGAACCGAAATTGGATGGAACCTCAGGACTATGATGATCTTTTAGAGCCGGCTGCTGCACGCCTTTTGTGCATTCATTCAACTTGATTTGAAACTCATCACTTTTGGCTCTTATTGAGGATAGTGGATTTACATTGCGTGCATAAGCTTGGTGGCCGATTTTGAGAGGAATGGAAGGATTTTGTTGCAGTTCCATTGTTGTGTTAAATATATTTCTTCCATTCAGATTCTGGCCTTGATTTTGAGGCATTTCAGATGTCTTTATTTGTTGAGTGATGGCCTTCATCTCTTTGCAATGTGGAAGTGCTTTTATATCGGAGGTATTTTGATGCAACTTCCTCCGTAGCTCTAAGAATTTGAATGTTCCAAATGACTCTTTCAAAAGGAGACTTAATTTATCACACAAATTCAACAACTTTTGCATGAGATCCACTCAATTTGGGTGATCTTTGGTGTTGAGAAGATGGAGCGTCATCCGCTCTGATACCATGTTGAAATATGAAATAAAGAATGAACAAAATGTACTTGAAAAAATCAGAATTTCATTGCAATTTTGAGAGAGTTTTTACATACAATTTTTAAGAGTGTTTTTCATGATTTACAAGAGAGAGGAGACAACTTATTTATAATCCAAGATCCAAAACTAGCTGTTAGAAACAAGGAAAGAGCTGTTACACAAAAAAAACTAGCCAGTAGAGAGAAAGGAATAACTAGTCGTTACAAATTTTGCCCAAAATGCCCTTGCTTGCTTTTTGGACAGATTCTGTCTTCTTTTCTTGGGCTTTGTTTATGAGACCCAATAGCCTTTATTGAACATTTTTGATTGAGTTGATGAGAGGAGTAATTTGTTGGTATGTTAGGTGGGTTCAGTGAAGTTTTCTTTCAACAGCTAGATGATTGACATGGTGTCTTATTTCATGAGGGTAACTTAGAGTGTTTATTTTTGAGAATTGCCAACAAAATGTGTGCTGCTGCTGTCTTATAGATGAGGACATGGTAATTTGGAAAAGGTATTATGGTGGTTTGTTTGAGATAAAATATTGTGCAAGTTTCTGGTGGAAGAAAAGTGAAACTTCCTTGAAAACAAACCCCTGCTCTCCTGGTCTTCCATGCATGAAATAAGTAACTTTAGTTTTTACTAGGGAGCTACATGGGGTATAATCCAACAATTGGAAATGTGCAGGACGCAGAGGCTCTTTGCAAATAGATGCTATCAATATAAGCTGGTTGCTTGAATCAGTTGACCAGCTTGAAGTGGACACCAACATTTTTGGATTTGATTATCAATTGTGTGGTACATCTTTTGAGTGATGGATTATTTTATGAAGGAGATATGGATGTCAAGAGACAATATTATAAGAACTAGAGGAAGTATACTTATCTAATCCCTCATGCTTTTGTTCAGTCTGGAGGAGGAGCATTCATAGAGAGGCTCTCCATTCACCGGCTGTTTTGGAAAGCTCTCTCTTGGGGTGTGCAAAGGTGTTTCCTGTATGAATTTGTGTACCCACAAGCACCATGTGGTGGCTCTTTTATTATTTTTGCCTATTAGTATCTAAATTTTTCTTTTTGTTTGCACATTATTGATAAACTTTTATGTGTACTTCAATAAGGAGAGGCATATACTAGGACATGGCATATGGACAATATTCTTGCTCCTCTTAATTTGATGCTAACTAAAGTCTAAACACGCTGATTGAAGTTGAATGTGGTTGCTATAAACCACCAGAGTCACCATATGTTGAACTTGACACACTTGGGCAAGTTGTGGAAATGCATCGTACTATCTTATGTTGTAGAGACACTTCTGTAAATGAGCGTGTCGGTTAGGTCCTATGGAGACAAAATAGGCAGTTTGCAATGTCATCCTCCGTGTTATGTCAAGTCCCATGCCCGTGCTTCATTGGTACATGTACAATCATGATAAAGAATGACTGTGGTGACATAAATGGCCCCAATTTTCTGTTATTCATTAATGTAATTCTCAAGTTAGAATCAACTCAATTCTCACCGGATTGTAAATTTGGATTCAAATTTTCAAATGGTACATGTTGTGGTCATTCAAATACTTCTTGCTTAATTTTGTGCCTACAAATATATTTGCATGACTATTTTGCGACTTAGGAAGGAAGTCTCAGAATTTCATTGCAACAAACCAAGACCATAATTTATTAAGAACTAAATGAGCATGCTTTCCTTGTTCATGTTTCCCCTCTACTGTAAGTTTTTCACTCGTTTATTTGCAGTTGTCATGCATGTTTTGAATGTCTGACCTTCAATCCTTTCCTTTTTTCCTTGTGTGAAATTCGAATTCAGGGTACACGCCTTGGAAGTTCAGATCCAAAGGGATGTTTTAGTAAGTACCAAATATCCTCCTTGTACACTAAATGCACAATTCTTTGTTTACGGAGTTATATCATCCATGATGAGAGGTTTGATTTGTTGTGTTCAAAATGCCTAAGGAGGACTTTGGACTCGACCAATTTAAAGCTTTCAGGAAAAGGTTATGTTCTAGGCAAGAGATTTCCATTGGGAGTTAACCTAGGTGAATTTTTAAAACAAATTATAGATCAAAATACAGGCATATGCTAGAGCTATGACTTGGTCTCTTTTGAAGCTTAGTGCAATAAATGCCTTGTCTGAAACATCTTGATGGTTAAAAGCTTGAGAAGGCAAGCTTTCAGTGGATGCATATCATGATTGGAATTTTGTTTTGTTCCTCGTTTCCTTGGGGAATTTGTAATGTGCTTGAAATACTTGGTAGTCTTAAATTATAAGGTCAGTTTACATTATTGGTTTTATCTAGGTATTGCCTATGTCTTTCGAAAATCCTTCCTTTATTTTTTCTTTTCCAATAATGGGGATAAAATAGGATAAAATCTTATTTAAAGTTAGGTAACTTAGCCTATCTCTCTCTCTCTCTCACACACACACACACACTCTTTTTCACTTAAAGTATGAAAATCCAATGATTGTCCATTTCAATCGTATGAAATGTATGAAAATAATGTTAAAGTATGAAAATCTCCAATAGCAATAAATGCCACTGCTGATGCTCCTTGTTGCCACCATACCGAACTCCAGGGTAGTGCTGCTGCTGCTACTGCCTGCAACATCACTTTCTATCATTTCTTCTGCCTCTACCTTCTCACTGCTGCATTATTTTACCAAAAACCTGTAGTAATCCAGTGCACCAGAATACCAAAAAATTTCCATTGCTTCATTTAAGATTGCTCATTTATTTGAAACTCTTCATCTCTAATACTTGCTAATTGATTTTAGTGGCATCTTATATTTTTGTTGTTTTTCTGAGTATTATTTTGCTTCAACATTATAATTTATTTCTTAGCATACTTCTGTCTGAGTGTTCTGTTCATTTATATGTGTAGCTATACTGTTTAACAGATATAGGACTCCCATCTGGAAAGTCACTCTTTCAACTTCAAGCTGAGCGTATTTTATGCATCCAAAGACTAGCAGCACAAGCAGCTAATGAAGGTCAGCATGGGATAGTTCTGGGTTCTTCTCTTTCAATTGATGTTCTGTCATAAATAATTTCCTAATTGATAGGTTCAGCTGGTTTTGTTCAAATTCATTGGTACATAATGACTAGCCCCTTTACTGACGAAGCCACACGCAAGTATTTTGAGAGCCACAAATATTTTGGTCTTGAAGCTGATCAGGTAACTTGAAACTTATTTTGATATGGTCAGCAGTCTATTCTTCATTATTCTTCCTAGGATGACATGGGGTCTATGATGTAGGTCACCTTCTTCCAGCAGGGTACCATTCCTTGTGTTTCCAAGCATGGTAAATTCATCATGGAGACTCCATACAGAGTAGGTTTCCATTTTTTAGTTGTTGTAATCCTCCTTTTATGTTGGTGCAACATAGGACACGGTTCTGAAAGATCAGCCAAGTTATCAGAAAAGGATCTGTGAATTGTTCTAAGACTTCATTACATTATTCTGGCAAATGGTTTAGTACTTTGCTTTTGTCTAGTGCATCTGCTCAATCTTTTTGGTCCTTTCATTATTTTTATTGTTTATTTTTTAGCATTATATTCTTTATTATTGTTTTCAAACTTTAGTTTTATATTTTATTTTATTTTGTTTTATTTATTTTTTCCTCTCTCCTGTATTGGCTTTATCTTAAGAACTCTGTCACGGCTGGTCCCAAGCCTGGCAAAGGAGTATGGTTGCGGTAAGTCGACAGTCAATGTAAAATCTTTGTCAAAATGAAAGAATGGGAGACAAATATGGGAAAACTTTTGGGGCGTTTCCCCCAACGACGTGCTATATCGAATCCCGGATGTAGTGACAAGTTAGCAAGGGACCCTAGGGTGCAAGTAAATAAGCAAGTCCGTGAAGATAAGATTTGCACGGCCACTTGGAATATAGGATCTTTAACCGGCAAGTTAGGAGAGATACGAGAAGTAATGAATATACGAAAAATTAATATCATGTGTCTCCAAGAAACTAAGTAGGTGGGGGAGAAAGTTAAAGTAGTAGAGTTTTATGACCATAAGATTTGGCATACAGGTAGAGACAGAATTAAGAATGTGTTAGAAATTATTGTACATAAGGATCTATAAGAAGATGTAGTATAGATAGGAAGGGAGATAAAATTATGCTTGTTGTCAAGTTAGTTGATGGAGAAAACGTAATTAATGTAGTCAGTGTGCATGTATTCCAAATAGGTACATATGCAATTAGGAAAAAGCAATTTTGGGAGTATTTTGATAAATTTATACAAATCATACCTAGTGGTGGAGAAGTTATTATTCCAAATGTAATTAAGGGTTGGGTTTCAATAGGCAAGGAGTCGTGGTGGTGGAACGAGAAAATACAAACTTCTATTCGAATCAAACGAAAGTATTATAGGGACCTTAAAAGTAATGGAAATAGCGATACATATAAAAAATATAAAAGTGTAAAAAAAGAGGTAAAAAAGATTATTCACAAATCAAAAAGTAAGGTGCATGACGAATTATATAAGTGACTGGAAACAAAAGAGGGAAAAAAAGAAATTTACAAAGTTGCCAAATTAACTGAGAGGAAGGGAGAAGATTTAAATAGTGTTTGGTGTATTAAGAGTGAAACTAATACTATAATTTTAAGGAATGATGATATAAAAAAGTGTTGGATGGATTATTTTAATAATCTCTTTAATATTGAGAGAACAAAAGATACAAAAAATATCACGATACTTGTGGAAGAGATTAATAGAGATTTTAAACGTAAAATTCGTCCCGATGAAGTAAAGGAAGCCTTAAAGAGAATGAAGAATAATAAGACTATATAACCTGATAACATTCCTATTGAGGTGCAGAAATATTTGGATGAATTTGGTATAGTAATATTAATCGATATTTTTAACAAAATTTGACAAACCAATAAAAATGCCACAAGCATGGAGAGAGAACACAATTATGTCACTATATAAGAATAAAAGAGACATACAAGATTATTTTAATTACAAAGGAATTAAACTTATGAGTTACACTATAAAATTATGGGAGTAAATGATAGAGTATAGATTGGGATCGGAGATAAATGTGTTTCAGAATCAATTTTGATTTATGCCAGAATGATCCACTGTTGAAACGATTCACTTGTTAAGACATTTGATCGAGACATTTAGAGTACAGAAGAGAGATTTACATATGCTATTCATTGATCTAGAAAAAGCATATGATATGATTTTTAGAGACGTATTGTGGTGGACGCTGTTGAAGAAAGCGATCTCTGTGAAATATATTAATTTTATTAGAGGTATGTATGAGCGAACTGTAACCAATGTAATAGCTTGCGGGGGACTGTCCGATAGGTTACCTATTAACATTGGAATTTATCAAGGATCGACATTAAGTACTCTCCTTCTTGCAATAGTGATAGATGAAATCATAAAAATCATTTAAGATGAAATATCATGGTGTATACTGTTTGCTGATGATATAGTGTTATTCAATGAAACTAGAGAGGGTATTAGTGTTAAATTAGAGTTTTAGAGAGACATACTTGAATTTAGAGGAGTTAGATTAAACAGATAAGAAATTGAGTATATGATATATAAATTTAGTAATAATCATTCAAATGATGAAGAAATAATTAGGTTAGAAAGAAAAGACATACAAAAAAGTGAACGGTTTAGTTATTTTGGTTCTATCATTCCGAGTGATGACAATATAGATAGGGATGTAAATCAAAGGATTCAAGTGAGTTGGATGAAATACAAAATGGAATCTGCAGTTTTTTGCGATCGCACAATGTTATTGTATTTGAAGAAAAAGTTTTATAGAATTGCTGTAAAATCTGCATTATTATATGATACCGAGTGTTGGGCTATTAAAAAACAACAAGAGTATAAAACAGTTGTACTTGAAATGAGGACATTTAGATGGATGTGTGACAAAATTAGAAAAGATAGAATTAGAAATGAAGAAATATATAATAATTTGGAAGTTAGTTCAATTATGGAAAGATACTTGAATATTGTCTGATATGGTTTGAT
This sequence comes from Dillenia suffruticosa, assembly GCA_033439265.1. Classification (NCBI taxonomy): domain Eukaryota; kingdom Viridiplantae; phylum Streptophyta; class Magnoliopsida; order Dilleniales; family Dilleniaceae; genus Dillenia; species Dillenia suffruticosa. The sequence goes on from JAVTVX010000031.1 coordinate 1,424,852, forward strand.
CATGTGCAACGTAGACCCAAAGATGCACCAGTAAGGAAGATCGAGAACTTAAATATAGAAGATATAGTAAAATATAGAGGTAGACCGTTGAAATCTTAGATGCAAGTTATCCGCAAAGACATGATAGTTAAGGGTTTAGTTTAGGAGATGATTTTTGATAAAAATGAATGGTATATGAGAATTCGCACCAATTAAATCATATTTTTATTATTTATTTATTTATTTATTTTTATCTTCCCGATATTTGTCTCTCATAGCCGACCTCAAATTTTTGAGATTAAGGTCTACATTGTTATTGTTGTTGTTGTTGTTGTTGTTTTCTCTCCTATATTAGTCTTTCAAATGTTTGATCCCAAAATTTGGGATTAAGGGTCAATTTTTTGTTGTTGTTTTATCTGCTTAATCTTTCTGGTATGAGATCTTGACTATCAAGAATGTTTAGGGCTTTGTTTGTATGCAGCTTGTAGGTACAATGTTGTTTTGACAAGTTGGAAGACCAAAAGGTCTAACAAAGTTGATTACCGGAAGATAGTATTGCCTTGCTCTTATGTAGTCTTTCTCTGCTGAAGTTGATTGCAGTGTATTACCAACCTTCCCCTTCCTTCCCAATAGTGCTAACAGGGACCTAAGTACAATCTCTAGAAATTTCTAATTTTTGCCATTGAGATTCAGAGTTTGGTGATTTTGCATGGGTGCAACTTAGTTGTCGGATAATTGGAAAAACAAGTAAAAAGACTAGATTGGATCTCAAGTCTCTACAGTGTGCTACAATTAGGGTAATGGAAAAACACTTGTCTGGAGTGATTGTCCTTTTTTTGCAGTCTAACACATTATTTTGGTCCCTTGGGCTAAGACAAATGACTGTCACAGGAGTTGCTTCCAGGACAATGAAAATCTAAATAAAAGGATGTAGGATATGAAGCGCTGGGTCAACCACTCCTATTGTTCTCGAGCAGAGTCGGCGCTTTCTCATTGACATTTTTCTATACCTGTTGCCATTGATTCCTAAATCAGGAGTAAGCAGTAAAAATACATCTTAAAAATACACAAGATTTTCTTTATCTGTTGCTATTGGTTCCTAAATCAGGAGTAAGCAAGAAAAATACACCTTAAAATGCACAAGTTTATCCAATTGTTTGTGCTAAAAGAATCTTCATGTGCTTCTTTTTTTTGCTCTGTATCTTTCGAATACACATTTTCTTCTTTGTTAACTTCTGATTTTCTCCCTTTTTGTTCTTCAAATATGATGACTGCGTGAATATGATTTTTTGTAAAGCCAGGTAGCTAAGTCTCCAGATGGCAATGGAGGAGTTTATACAGGTATATACCTTGAGCAACACTTATACTTGTGTTGCTATATGTCACTTATTTCCTCGGTTCCAACGGGGACATGATCAATCACCACTAATGGGTCTTAAGTTGATTAATCAGCTCTCAAATATTCAAAGTTGCTGGAAGATATGGCTATGAGAGGGATTAGATACATAGACTGCTATGGAGTTGATAATGCATTGGTGAGATCTCCTCTTTTCAATCCTTCTTTTTTGTAGGGGATGGAATGTAAGTTTTCCATTCTATTCAGAAAGTGACATGTTCTGAAAGCAGGTTCGGGTTGCTGATCCATGTTTCTTGGGATATTTCATTGATAAAGGTGTAGCTGCTGCTGCAAAAGTTGTCCGTAAGGTAACTTTTGTATATCGGAGATCATTTTACTAAGACCAATATAATGCATATTTAGGAAAATTAAATGGGAAGATGGAAAGGCAATCAATTGTCAAATATTAACACGACTTTCTGAGTATGATTTTACCAGTAGGGTGAACTCCTTTGGTGCCTTTCTAAATGTAATGCAATCTACATGTGTGTGGACAGCTCTCTTAGTTTTGTTGCTTTCTTCGTAGAGACACTGGATGCGCTAAAAACAAAAGTTGTAAATGAACTTTGGACTCTAGGCCAGTGATTTTAGTGAAACTCTTAATAGGATAGCGAGAAAAAGATATATGAATTAATTTTGTGGATCAAAATTATATAGATATTTTTATTGTTTTGTACTTTTCGTAGTAGATTATTAGTTGGAAACCAAGTTGCTTGTACTGTTTTCTTCTGAGAGTTGGATGAGTTAATTCTCATCTATGATACAATGTCTTGAATCATATTAATGGGCCAAGTGTGAAATGGAGGTTAAGGTCCTGTCGCAATCCTTATATGTGAGAAGAAACTCTTATGGGAAAAATTATTTAAATTACTTATCATAAAAGCAGTGCAGCGTGTTTGGTTATCTAAAAAACTTGAACTGCTGGATAAACAATTTGTTTAAATAAATCTGTTCGGTTGTCAAAAACTGTAAAGAGAATTCAATAAGTAAATATATCAAATTGCCACAAATTAAAAATTCTAAATAACAGATACTGAAAAAATTGTTATATGGTTTCTCGAGGCACGTTAAAAAAAAAAGAATATTTTATATGGGTATTTTACTAAAAAGTATTTAATATCCACTCAATATATAAAACATAAAGAAATTTCTACTAAACTAACATGTTAAGTCAATCCATTGAAGTTATTTGACTTCGCTATTTATAGTATCCAAAAGATGTGTCTTTTTTTTAAACACAATCACAGTGCTGCAACCCTACCTTGGGGCGGGCGGGCCGCGGGGGGGGGGGGGGGGGAGGAATTTTACCTGAGAATCAAGTGCCAATTTTGAAACCATTAGTCATAAAGATAACTAACTGGTAGCTGGTAAAGAAAGACAAAAGAAACTGAAGTGGGTTTTTGATATGCATGTGACTTAGCTGTCATCTGTCCATTTAATCTGGTTTATGGTCCTTTCTTAGATCCATGGGTGCAGAATAACATGAACTCAAAAATATGCCCAGTCTTATACACATCCGAAAGAATGAAAGAGGAGATGTGAAGAAGTAAACATAATGGCAATCTTTCTAGTTCACATAAAAATAAGTAGTTGATCATGTTGCTTCATGCATGCAATTGATATCAAATTCACTGTAACCAAATGTCTACAAGGTGAAGGTGGATATCTTTCATTTGTTGAATAATTAAACACCAGCCTGTTCCTGTAGCCTTTTCATGTATGCAGTTGTAGAATTTATGCATGTTTCTCATTCTCACTTCTACTGCAGGCATATCCACAGGAGAGGGTCGGTGTGTTTGTCAGGCGAGGCAAAGGTGGACCTCTTTCAGTGGTCGAATACAGTGAGTTAGATCCATCACTAGCCTCTGCAATCAACCAAGAGACGGGACGTCTACGCTTTTGTTGGAGTAATGTATGAATTTTTTTTTTCTATATTTTATGATTTTAATTTGCATTTTTTTTGGGAGATAGGAAACAAAGAATATATTAGATATTAAGAAAGTATATACAAACAATCCTGTGGATGAAAAATCATCGGAAATAATATATAACTAAACAAAAAGACTAATACACAATTGCTCTCCAGTCCCTCTTTATATCTAATCTGTATAAATCCCCAAAATTGGAGCCCAAACAGAAGCATAAACAACAATCTTGTGACACAGAGGAGAAACTTCAGTTGTCTGATGCGGAAGTTTATGACAATCCGCTCACTCCAAATACACCATGGGATGGCCAAAAGCACCCATTTCCACAACAATTGAGCATTTTCTTCCCTCCAAAACCTTGAAATTTCGTGAGGAACAATGTAGTCTTAATTTGCTTAGGAAAAAAAAATGCGCCTTGACACCTTCTGGTGATGATCTCACTTTTACTTTCCTAACATTGATAAATAATATGGTCGGAAAGAGATGGTGATTCATGCAAGATGTATCATAACAGTTTTAAATATAAAATTGAAATCTACTCCATTAAACATTTAAGTTTGAGCTTGATATAAGGGCACAAATGACTATAATTTTTTCATACATTCCTAGTACAGATTAACAGATATTGCAGACAGTGGAAGTCTTGCTCGATAGGTATTCAGAAGTTGATTTTAGAGCCCATTGGTGGACGTATGTAACAGATGAACCAAATTCTATTATGAGGAGAAAAGGGAAGAACCAAAAAACAAGTAAATAGGAAAAGGGATGTGCAGATTTTTGCTTTTATATAGTCAGGTTACAGAGCTTAAGTATCAAGGTTCAAGAAGAAAGAGAGGAACAATTTGAAAGTCACACTAGTTGCAGCAACCGCTGGTTACGATTAACCCAGAGTTCAGAAAAGAAATAAAAAAGAATGGGAAGTAGTCAACATATTAATGGTACCTAGTTTATGAAGCAATGTCAGCATGAAGAGAAATGATCAACACCTTTGAAGTCACATTTCCCTACAGACAATTTACTGAATGCCGAAATCTCCCTCTGGGCTAAATGGTTTGACAAACAGGATCGGTCCTCTTAGATATCGGAATTTGAGGAGGATCAAAAGAAAATACTGAATGAAAGCCAAGTTGGCTAGTTTTCAAAGAGTAGCTGAATAACAATGAGATAAATCCAGGCTTCCAATTTTGGAGGACATAGAGGTGGTTGGAGACATTAAACATGTCGTCATTTCTAAATGCTTTTTCACTCTTATTGTGGCTTCAAGAAAATGAGATTTGAAAACTTTGTCATCACTAAGGTTGATAAGAGTTGGGAGTTTACCTTGATTTGTTGGGACTGGGAGGTTCTAAAAATCTGATCATAGAATCAGATTGGAAAATCATAAAATTCTACTGGAATGGAACATATATTGACAAAAGAACAGAACTGCTGTTAACCAACCACTGGATAGCACTTAGTTCTGTATGATGCAGCATTAAACCCTGATGGAGCGCTCAGAATGCATTTTCTTTTGTATTAATATTGAGGACTTTAAAGAAGATGATAATCTTGTGGTAGCAGAACCAAGTCCGAAAGACTCTTCCTGCATCACCCAAAATCAACTGGAAAAAAAGAATAAATTAAAAACATACGTACATATATCCGGTAAATTGGTGATTCAGGTTTTATTAGCTTTATTTTTGTTGCTATATTTGAGAATGCTAGGAAGAATATATATATATATATATATATATATATATGTATATAGATATGCTCAAAGATGAGCTTGATTGTCAATCCATTTATATCTTATTCACTAGAATCCAAAATGTTACATGCCCAGAAACAAGTAATATCTCTCTTGAGCACTCTTCATCAGGTGGGAACAAGAGGAGTTTATGTTAACACCTGTATTTAGTTGATTTTTTGGTTGAATGCTATAGCAAATTATGAGGAAAAAAGGAAAGGAAGATTAGATCTCTTTTATGCCGTGATCTTTGCTCACATAAGTTATGCTTCCTGGAGTTCTTTATTTGAGGGCATCTGGATTATATTGTTTCTCCATTCACTATGGTAATTCATGGTTGGAGGACACATGGACATGCCTGAAAATAAATTTGTTTCCTCCAATACTTTGCATCGCTTAATTGGCCCCGCATTTTGTGGTTTCCAGGTGTGCTTACATATGTTTACATTGGATTTCTTGAACCAAGTGGCAAATGGGCTTGAGAAAGATAGCACGTGAGTGATACCAACTTCCATGTTTTGTCTTTTTTATATTTGTTTGTCTTTAGTTTGTATATCCTCATCATTCTAGAAACTTGATGAGCTTTCTGCATTGATTATATTTGCGAGGTCTTGTAATATATAAAAAACTTACAGACCTTTGCTCCTTAGGCAAATGTTTTTGGCACAGCCTAATTCTCGTGCATTTAATGTAAATGTATCTCTATAGCACCCCAAGCCAGGTTCTGTCCTGGGAATACTATGTCACATACTGTAAAGTCTGAAGGATGTCAGTCTATCCGTGATGGACACTACCAAATTTATTCATTGGTTCTTGCTCACTTGTTGTAGGACTATCTCTCTCTTGGTTTAGTTGTTCCACGTGTGAGTAAGGTTCTGATGCATGCACATTGTCTATGTGCAGTTACCATATTGCTGAGAAGAAAATTCCTTCAATTCATGGATATACCATGGGGTTCAAACTAGAGCAATTCATATTTGATGCATTTACATATGCTCCTTCCACTGCATTGTTTGAGGTGATCATTGTTTTTCTCCGAAATTTTTATCTTAATTTTTGCTGCATCATACCCAAATACTTGCTCATAAACAATAAAACAAATCTGAACTGTTGGATCATAATCTGTTTATCATTCAGGTGTTGCGGGAGGAAGAGTTTGCACCAGTTAAAAATGCTAATGGATCAAACTATGATACTCCAGATAGTGCTCGCCTGCTTGTTCTCCGGCTCCATACACGTTGGGTTGTTGCAGCTGGTGGTTTTTTGACTCATTCAGTGCCTTTGTACGCAACTGGTAAGTCCCTTGTTACTGCATTTTGGGGCATCAGTTTAATGAATTGAAATTAGTTAAAAGCAGGACGGGACAAAGGAATGGGTCTAGGATCTTTGGCAAATGGCCTCTTCTGGAGACTCTGTCTGTCCATCCAGTCCACCAAAGAAGCTCCACCATGTGCCCCTCCTTGGTGGCAATATTAGGTCCTTGGGATTGGGTATAGATTTAATTGGTATTGATACAGTTTTCATTAATTAATCGTGTTACTTGAATAAACATTTCTAGTGCCATGCAGTCGTTTGAATTAAAAACCAATATTGGTGATAGCTGTTTTGAAAGATTACACCTTCATAATGACTTATTTGGTCAAACTCTTTTGATCAGAATATTTTTCAATCCAATATCGGAACTCAAATTAAATTGTGAACAAGCCCACAAAATTGGATTTCACCTTCCTTTCATGTTGAGCCACACCGAAGTGTGGCTTTCTTCCACCCCTACCCCCCTTACCCACCCTAGTGTAGGTAGAATTTGATCCCAAAACTCTTCATACCACCTCATAACAACTACATTAGTGGGCAGCCACGGCCATGGGTTTGCCCTCTTTCAGGATGTAATTGTAGGTGTTCTATACCAGCTGCATATTAAGTACTTTAAGAGCGTAGCTTTTTTGTTTGTCGGAAGAAAATTTGTCATTGAATATCAGGCATGCATATGCACGCATGGTTAATTTATGATCTTTGAGAGCAGGTGTGGAAGTTTCACCACTTTGCTCATATGCCGGCGAAAACCTAGAAGCGATTTGCCGTGGAAGGACATTTCATGCACCATGCGAAATCAGTTTCTAGTGGAACAATAACCTTTTGATTATGAGGGCATTCTGTTGTTGAGGCATTGTGTATTGAATGTAAGTTTAATTGTAGTTTTGTCAAGTGATTTAAAGTTTTGCAATAGCGTGAACAGAATAATAATGTTATAATTTGGTCCTGTTGCTTAATTTTTCTCTCTTCAGTAGCATAAAGCCATGCCATGTTTCACCAAAAAAAAAAAAAAAAAAATGGAGCCACGCCATGTTCACCCGAGCGATGGGTGTAGGCTAGAGCACTGGATAGGCAACATTGGGACCAACGTGGGTTGATTCAATTGAATGTGGGGTTGAGTATTTTTAAGTATGATCGAGATTCGACTCTCGTCAGGAGTATCGGACTTTTATGTGTATGGAGCGTTCCCTATTGGGAGATTTGTTCTCCGAAAGAAGTCACTGTAGCGGTCGGTCTGGATTAGTTGGAACAAAGGGTCGGATACACGGTGGTGTTCAAGACAGTACCCAAAAAAAAAAAAATTAGGCAACATTGGGTTTGGACCATCACTAGCTTGGGCCTAACAAAATTGTGCTGAAGTTAAGTCAAAGGACAGGTCCACATTATTAGTTTAATAAGAAGAGCCCACGGCGAGACAAGTAAATTATCTCGTCCACTTCCCCAAAAACACCGTCCAAGGTGTTAAACCTCATCACTGCTCGCCCAAATCTTATCAGTGATGCGCCGGGTAAGCTTATTTAATGTCAAAATGATATGTTGGTCAAATGTTAAAAAAGATTCTAAGTCTAATTCTCATAATACTTTGGACCCGAGTAGGCAATTGGGCTCAAAAAAAGTCTAAACCTCCTGAAAAGGTCAGATAGACTTACTGACATCACCGTGCGGGTCTAATAACAGAGTATTATAATTTTTTAAATAAGTTTTCAAGTTCGAGTATTGAAAATAAAAAACATATATATAAAAAGTTTTTCTAAATTAGTCCTTATAGCATGGATGTAAGTCCATGTCTTAATCTGCTAAGCATACAAGCCCCAAGTAGCCAAGAAAAAACAGCACAAGCAGGAGCTAGACCGCCGTGCCCGTCTGGGGCCATAGTATCTTTGGATCTATCACGTATTCCGAATACTAAAATGACAAAACCATGTACTGTGGTCTTTTATGGAAATAAAAATAGGTGATTTTATGGCATTATAATTCTATTTATTTGGTTATTTCTATTCAAAATGAACATGAATTAACCATTTAAATTGTCACACATTCTTTCGGGTAGCGCAAGTGTAAGACATACAAATATACGATGAAGAGAATCTGAATCTAAAGATTAAATTTATAGACTCAAAACCTCTCCCAATTTATTATTTGTTACTTATTATTATTTAAAAAACCAAGTAACAACGGGGATTCAAGAAGAGTTACAAATGAGGGTGATGATAACTCAAAAATGGCATGTTGACACTAACGTAGAGTCGATCTATTGAGTTGAGGTGATAGATTTTTTAATCAAATTTCGGATTCAAAATTTAAGAATGAAAATAATTATATTGGAAGAATCGCCTCCTAAATAGGGCTCCTATGGATGCTAAAATCGGATTGCTTGAAATATGATTTTAAATACCGATAGTGAAAAATAAAAAAACAACCATGGCACATTGACAGATTTAGACATAGAAAATTGTTTATATCTAACACCAGAATCAATTGTGAATAAGATATATGGTGAATGATGAATTGCAAACAGTCAACAATCCAGTCTTTGCTGAAAATAGCAAAACAACATATATGTTACAAATGCAGTGCTTGAATTGAACCTTACATGGGAGTGTTAGGAACAAGCAGCAACAGCTTAAACAGCAATTTAACCACGATAAGGCGCTACCCCCAGCAAGAACTCCATGCCACCCAACTGATGCTCCAAAAACTTGTAAACTGATTCTGTTGTGGTTGCAGCTATTCTGACTACAACACCTAACCCCTGCATATCCACATAGCCAGCCCCTTTTGCGAATGAAATTCTAAGCAAACATCGCTCAAACCTTTTTTTTTTTGTCATTTTCATGCACAATTCTAAAATTTTTCGATTTCTCAGTTTGGTTCAAGCTTTTTTATTAATATCTTCAATTTCGTATGGTCACCACCTTATATCTTGCCTTTTGTGCTACAGGGTCACATTACACCTTCCAGTAACCCCGATAAGTTTTCTTTTCAAACTTTCACATAGAAATGGCAAAAGAAGAAGAAAAGGTCTTAATGACCATTTCAAGATGGCACCATAGTTCTTCCATCCAAATCAGTAAAAGTTTTATCTTGAAAGGAGCATCAAAACTAAATATGATTAAGGTGGAAAAAACACATTGAACATCATTGTTTTTTTTTGGTGGGGGGGGGGGGTGGTTGGTTGGGGTATGCACTTTCACAAGTGTTATACATGAAGAAAACCATAAAAGATCACCAATATTCACAAATTAACTATAAGCTTGAGACTAAAACCTAAAGTAAATGCACTTCAAGAAACTACCCACCAAAATTGTCAAGGGTTTCTCAACTATTGAGAAATCCTCTTATTATTGAGAAATCCTCTTATTACTGTTCCCTCCAAACAAATGAAATATTCTCTGGATGGACCATTTTATACTCTCCTCTTTATTGTTCAGGTTCTCAAGCCACTCCTAGCCCACAGCTTACTTAACATTTATTTATGTTATGATTATCGTGAAAAAGTAACATGGAACACATCCATGAGTTAATTGCAGAAAGTACCTTGGGACCAAAGGTGCTGCAAGAAGCAAGAAATAGTGGTTTGACAATAGAATGACCAGAATTTGCCTTGTTGTAGTGTCCCATGACACCTGAATGGTGTAACTGCTCAGCCATCATCTTTCTGACATTTTCTTGAACTTGATTCTGAATTTGTTTCAATTTAGGCCTGCATTCAAGCAGGCAATGCATTTTTATCTTCAACACAGCAATTCAAGAGACAAAAAATTACTGCGGACACAATCAAACTAATATGCCATACAACAAAAGCAACCATGATCAATACCAACCCCAAAAGGACAACCATTGCAATTACTTGGTAACCTTGCATTCTTTCAGAGATGGCTGCTGTAGTCCCCTGCTCTAAGACTACCTGTGTCGCAAAAGAGGCAAGGCAGTGAGCAACGTCTAACTGTAGAACCCTCATTCCACAGTTTATGGAGTACCACACAAAATTAAATAGACAGCAGATTTCAAAATAGTATATGCAAAGTCTCTCAAAGTCAAGAGGTTGAAAATTCGAGTCCCCCCTCCCACTGTGTATGGGCATAGTAGATCTCCTTTAAGCTCAAAAAGGGCCCCTTAAAATCTTGAATCTACTCACCATGAAGTACTGACCAAACAAGAGTGCTAAATCATGAGGATAAAAGATGTGGATGCATATACCAGGTTTTTCCAGATCAGCAGATATGGAAAAGTCCTTCAATATACGGCTTTTGAAATCTATCATTTACATCAGATTTTCCATCTGATGGGTTAAACTTGTTCAAACATAGAAAAGGAGAAGTAATTACACACCTCACACATTCGTGCCTCTAAATTCCTTGATGAAGAGAAAATTGTCTCAATAAGTTAATTTGGCCTTCTCCTATGGAACAAAAGTGGCAGAAAAAGAAAGTGTATCCCATGGCCCACAAGCATAGAAACTAGTAATGAATTCTATTAAAATAATTATGTGTTAGCTTGTCAGAAGATAATTTCAGAATGTGACATTTGTTCTCACAGATGAATTTATATTTATTAAATTGCAACATGGAAATACCCTAAATAAAATCAAATGAATGGCAAACCAATTAATATATCACATCACTTCGATCAACATAAGGTATCAATTTCCTTAATCACCATTGTTAAAGAAAAAAACTTAATATAAGTGCTCAGAGTAAAGGTAGCAAGAATTCCATACAAAATATATTACAATTTAGGATTGCATTGCAGAAAACTTACAAATTCTCACTCTATACCATCGTTATCAGAATCTCACTATTCGCGATTTGAATCCTATGATTTGATTCGATTAAAACAGACAGATTTAATTCGGGCAGATTTATATGAAATATATAAGAATCTTGCTGTTCATAATTCGAATTGTTTGATTTGATGCAATTCAGACAGAAATATATTCATGGGCCTATGATCCTATTTGCTTATTGGATATGGAATCCAGCGTATTTTTTTTTTACAATAGCGAGAACACTATAATTAACTCCATTGAGTTCGCCACCATAGAACTCAACAGTTATGCCTACTTGTTCGACACTATACTTCGATTCTGGGCTTCTAAAAGGAACATCTGCTTTCCATCTCCGTCTACCAAAATGATTGGAAATGTTTCAAAAAAGTCAGCATACGACGTACAAAAAGTTCACGACCCTCTTTATCTCTAAAGATAGGGCGTCCTAACCATCCAATAGCTATGCCATCCCCGTTGTCCATTGAGCCCACTTTGAATAATCCCCCTTTTGCCAGATTATTTCCGATGTAATCATAAAAAGCTAAATTTTCAGGAATTTTAGACCAAGCCTCTGATAAACTTTGATCACATTTCATTTGATGGTTAGAGGAGAATTGAAAGCTAAACAGTGGTAATTCTAAAGATTTCCCAAGGAAAAATACACATGATGAGTGGATCAACGAATGTGAAGATCCTTGTCTTCCAAATAATGAATCATGAATAGATATAAATGATGGACCTCCTAGCAAAAAAAGAAAGAGAGGTATAACTTTTACAATTATATAATCAAGGGTATAATTTAGTTTTAATAATGTTTTGCAATTATATAATTTAGTTTTACAATTATACAATCAAGGGTATAATTTAGATTTAAAATAATATACTCAAGGGTAGAATGTTGTTTTCATAAAATCTTACTTTTCTCAATTGGTTCAAGAAACTTGAATGCCGATGAAAAGAAATGACTGAAAATGGTGACTATGATATTGATCTTTCGGAGGATTAATTATTTTAATAATGTTTCAAGATTTAGTATGGTATTTTGATTAATTAAATATTTTATTTTTAGTGTATAATAGGATTTTTAAGGCATTAAGTATCACAAACAATATCTTGAATCCTTTAAATTTTAGAACTTAGGAGTGTTTTGGAGCATTTCAAATCTTACAACTTAGCTTGAGTTATTTCTAGTTAGTAGTTACTTATTTGAATAATGTTTGATTAATTATAAATACTTATATTATGTATGTATGTTCTAAAAGGTACCTATACATATAAGACTGAATTTTAAGATTCACAATTCAATTTGACTTGCGATTCAAAAAAATTGAGCTTTCCGATTCATGTTTTGAATCTTGATTTGATAAATATGCGCTATACTACAAAAGAGTGTGGTGAAGGTGAATTTTCTTACCAGAAAATGTATGATGGCGGATAAAGTTATTTTCTGTCAGTTCTTGCCGAATAGTTGGCTGATACTAGATTTATCTTTTTTTTTTTTTGGTAGGAATCCAATGAATTTATAATAAAACAAACTCTGCTAAAATCATTAAAAACAAGTCTAAGATTTTCATGGTTACTTGAGTTAGAACTCTACAAAGTCAACTCCATCTAGAGTACAAAATTAATTTGTCAAAAATGGAAAGCTGGTCAAACCAGGTCATTTCTACATATAACATAAATTGTTTTGATATTTGAATGCATGGAGACTACAAGTATCTCGTGGAGGTTGCATCTTTCCAAGCAAACTGCCAGCTTTAAAAAGATAAGAGACAAATTCTAATAAATAATAAATTTCAAGATGAGCAAAACGTAACAAAACCTTCACTTTGTAAACTCTACTTCTACCATGAAGATAATAAATTTAAGAATATTATATCGTAAACACTCTCATCCAAACATTTGTCATATTACATAAAGAATTCTTTTTTTTTTTTTGTAAAGAATTTGTACGACAAGAAACTTAAGCATGACCTATGGCTTATTTTAAAGTCTCAGCATAAACTTATAGTTTCATTGGTTCCAATTTAAATTGCAATGACTTTCAAATTGACTTGCACAAGGAGATTAACAGACAGTTCTGTTGGCAGGAGATCACAAAATCCTTAGCACTATCAAAGTTTGAATAATATTACGTGGATCAAATGGACCAAATCGTACGTGACAGTCCACATCAGCATACTTTTGTTGATTCTTAATTAAACATTTTTTTGAATAGTTCAAAACATGCCGATGTGCATTGTGAGATATGATTTGGTCCATTTGGTTCGAAACTCATCACATCCATGTAGCATTACTCTCAAGTTTATTTTTGCTTGGGAAACAACTTGAGGCATGGTTCTGCCACTACTTTTAGCTAAACAGAAACTCTCTTCTTTTCGTATGCAATTCATCCTTGAAAATAATGTATCACGATTTATGGGAGGGATATGAGAAGTTGTACAATGAGGAAGAAACCTTTAATTAGTCTAGTTAGTTTTTATTCGGTAGAGAAAAAGAGAAGCAGGATATTTTAAGGAATTGAGAAACCTCCAGTCATTCATTTAAGGAGTTAAAAATTCTGTGCATAATTCTGATTGTTGCTTTCTTTGCTTTCATCTCAGGGATGAAGATATTGCCATTATTGTACATAATCTCTAGGACAGTTTGATTATATCATTACTCATTGCCGTGGTTTGGTGCTTTTTAGGACATCATCATGCTTTAAGCATGGGATATATAATGTAATGTGTAAGATATGTTAGTTCTTCTACATTTAGTGCCTAATTTGGACCAAGAGAAGAAAAGGTGCCTTTGAGGAAGAGGTGGTGTTCCCTTTACCATTGCTGATCTGAAGCTCAGGGAGACAGTATTATGATGCTGCTTTTCTCAAGTATCTTCCTTATTTTCATATCATACTTCAGTTGAAGCTGCCTAGATATTTCTCTCTCAGCTCATAAGAAAGATCTGGAGAGGGGGAAATATATCTTGTTGAAACTATGCTCTAAGAATATCTAGCAATCCCTCTTCATCTTCAATAATTATAATTATAAAAGATATGTGCCAGCAAAAATCTTTCTAGAGGACTTTAGAGGAAATAGTAAAAATTTCTAGAGTTGCTATAGTGGGGCCTTGAACTTCCTTGATGCCTCTAGATTGTTATTAGAGGAATTACGGAGAGACAGTTATAGGAAATCCAACTGTCTTCCATTTTGAAATTATTCTGGGAAGGTAGTTAAATATGATACCTAAGGTCATGTAAAGTTTGAAGGAAATCTTGCTCAGAATCCATAGTTCAACAAAATTTGATGATGAAATTAAAACACAAGATGTTTCATGTTTCCCCATAATCAAAGACATTGCGTTCATTCCACAGTCAAAAAATTTTTTCAAAGAAATGTGAAAGATTCCTATATAGGAAAGTAACCACTAAAAGTTATAGAAAAAGGAAAAAAAAAAGTTGCAAAGATACCAAAAAACCAATAAAATACGATGAAACAAGAAGATTACCGAATCAATAAACAAAGGTTGGTCTCCTTCCCCTTGTAGATAGATGTGGTTGGAGCTCTTGTACAGCTGGAAATCCCATTTTTCCCCACTTTCATGACGTCCACTGGTAATCCAATCAACTAAAAGTAAGCTTGATGTGGAAGCCACCCTAAATACTTGCTTTTGGGTGTATCTTGCAGTTGAAAAACATGTCACTGGGTCGGGAATTATGGCCAGAAGTGCATTGCTTCCAATTCTTGCCTACTGCATCAAAAACATTGCCCACATTTACTTATTACCTATTCATCATAACCAGCAGTGAAGCCAGAAATTCAGTTTGGGAGGCAGGGCAAGTGTGAGGAAAAAATATGAATACATAAAAAGATAATAGTATAAAATGAATAAGCAATATTTGCAGACAATGAAGAACATACAAAAATAAAAACTTATTAGGAAACATTACTTGCTTTCCTAGAGCATAAAAACTCGAAATAAATTAGTTGTCTCTTTATATATAAATATTAAAATTTTGAAGTAGTTAAAGAAAGACAAAGAAAAATAAATTATTATTTCTTACTTTCTTTTCACTTTCCATTTTGATTATTTGGAACAGGAATGGATTTTTTTTTCCCTTTCCACCAAACCACATGCAGGTATAGATCACAAATCTAGGGACAAAATGGCAGAAGTAATTATATTGGCAAGGGATTTTCAAAACCTCCAAAAAAAATAAAAAATACAAGTTATAAACTTTTATCAAATCAAGCTTGATCCAAAGTTTGTGCTGACTGATAGTTTCTATTTATAAAATTGCTTCATAATATTCTTCACATTTTATTTAATTATTTTTTTTTAAATTATGATATAATTGGGGGGGGGGCAATTTTTTTAATATAGAATAGACAAATTTTTGGAGCCAAGGGGCAATGCCCTCAGTTGCCCCCACCACCTTGCCTCTGCCGCTGATCATAACACTGTAAATTGTTGTACAGAATCATACTTGGCTTTGAATTGAAACATAAAAACCTATATTCTTTACGCAAAATTCTGATAACCGAAAATCATAAATGTAATAGATGTCGACCTGCACAGCAGGTGTAATTGAATTGAATGGGCGAAGCATATAAATTGGCAATCAAATGTCAAATTTTTTGTGTTTTCTTTAGATTAAAATAATAATAATAATAACTTTAGCATGTAAGCAGGATCACATCAAAGAATCAGGCGAGAATCCGGCGAGGGAAACAATAATTTCACGAAAACTTAAAACTCCCAGAAAAACTTTAGCAAAGCCGAAACAGGAATCAATGGCATAAACAAAATATAATACAAATTTTAACAAGAATCAGGATATTAGTAACAATGAGCATACCTCCAAAACTTGCACAGAGCACTTCCCTTCCACAGATTTGTACACCTATACCCATAACATATCTTCAATTACAAGTAAGAAAAGTGAATACCTAAATTAAATTGGACACATAATTATAAGATATGTGAGAGAGAGAGAGAGAGAGAATTGACCTTAGTGGAAGCCTGTGTAGTGAAGACAGCAGTACAATCATGTCCAATGTCTAATTCTACTGAAACAGAATCCCCCTGAAGCCCCCACCCCCATCCCAAAATTTCCATTTCAAATCAACAACAACCCCTAGGGGCGGAACAGATAGAGAGAGAGAGAGAGAGGAGAAGAGACATACAGAGACTAAGCCACCACCATAGGTGATTGTGTAAATCCAAACAGCATCAGTTTTGGAAGGACCCACCTACCCATTTTACGATTACAACAAATACATCAGATGTAAAGTCAAATCAATATCTTCTTTCGCTAAATCAAATATTCAAATACCTTTCTGGGAATGATAAATTTGAGAGGATATTTTGAGAAGCATCCTGTCACACTCGATCTTCCTCCAACCTTCTCTACTACCACTTTACCTTTAGGCCCCTCCATCTCCCTCTCTCTCTCTCTCTCTCTCTCTCTCTCTCTCTCTCTCTCTCTCTCTCTAATTCACCGGCCATAAGGGATGAGGGGACTTCTTCCAAAAGACAAATTTGCTATTTTACCCAATTCTTTCATTAGAATAAAATTATTTTCTTTAATATTATTTTGTACTATGGAAATTGTATTATTAAAATCGAAAACTTTCGATTTATTATTGTAAATGGTCCATAGTTTTGATACTTTTATGTAAGATTTCATTGATGATCACTATAAAATGAGAAGTTTAAATTCCTAAGTACTAATTTTATTTCAAATTACGTTCATATTAAAAAAAAGTAAAATTTTGTTATGAATTTCTTTTATAAAATAGATTTTCATTAAAAATATATCTTTACATAATTTAATATTAAAAATAACCTTTTATACGAGTCACCTGAAAACTTAGATGTCAACTATACTCAACTGACATACTCCCTTTTCCCTTATAATTTTTAAGTTTGAACATTTTCTTTATAGAAAAATAGGGAACTTATGTTACATTAGAATGTTACTATATGCTATAAGGAATATATGGCTTTTTTTTTTTTTTAAAAAAAAAGATATGGTGACTTATAAAAGTTAATGATTTTTCAAAAGTATAAAAGTTAACTTATTTCAATTTTTTCCCAAAATGACCTAAAATTATTATTATATCAATAATTTTTATCAAATGTTTCAAATAATTCACATTTAGTCTCTGAATTACACCGTTACTTACAAATGACAAATTCTAATTTCCAAAAGTATAGCTATCAAAGTGCAATCAGAGGCAAAAATACAAGAGTTTACGTGTAATTTAAATAAAGAGAATAAAAAAAAAAGAGGGCAATATGAAAAAGTGAGATTTTAAGTGGTTAACAAGTGATCACTAAGGTTTTATTTTTTATTTTTTGCAATTTCAAATTTTATAATATTTACGTTACAGTGTTACTATATGCTATAAGGAATATATGTATTTTTTTTTTAAAAAAAAGAAGCTATGGTAATTTATATAAATGTGCACAAAAAATATTTATATGAGTATAGATAAAAAAAATTAATGTGATAAAATAAGTAGATTCAAATAAATACAACATCAAAAGCAATTACATAAAAAAGAAAAAAAAACATCAAATAGTAATGAAGAAGGGCAAGTTAAATTACTAGCCTTTACATGCATTTTCAAAAGAGAAAATATAATGGTAAATTGAAATTCGCTTTGAGAATTAATTGTTTTTTTAGTGTTGTAAGAAATTTAATATTGATTATGATTGCGATATTTATGTATCTGAGTGTGATATTTATACGTGCTTTTCATGCATTTCATTTCATATATATTAAATTTATAATTTGCATCAATTATTTATGAATATGTCTCGACAATGATATAATATGTGTGATAGGATATATCAAAGAAGATAGAAAAAACATATTCTCCTTAAAATCCTTTTTCATTTATAATCTTTATAAAACAGTGATATAAGTGTTTAACAGATTCTTTCAAATGACAATCTAGTTGATTTATTCATCAAGACATTACTGATTATAGTTTTTGAAAAGTTAGTTCACAAAATTGAAATGCATTCACATAGTAATTTTCAATGATATTCATAAGCGATATTTGAAATACATTCACGTATAATATCTTGTTCACAAAATTGAAAAGTTTGTATCAAATCGAAACCTCTAAATGTAGTGGTTTGATTTTGACTAACAATCTACTCTAAAACCGGTGAGTAAGTGATTGTTTAAAAATGAAATATTTTTATATTGAATATGATATTTTGAATTCATAATTGATTAAATACTTTTTAAGAATGTCATATTAGTTTCATAAATAAATTGCTCTGACATTTTCAATCATTTAATCAATAAGTATCTGGTAATAATATGAACAAAAAATTGATTTTTTCCAAAAAAAAAACCGAAAGGATTACAAAATCTTCAAAAGTGTAATATGATAAAATAAAAAAGAAAAGTAGAAAATTCATGTTTCAAAAATATTTCGGGAGCTATGGGAGGTGAATCAGACAATTTAGGGCTAAAACTTTGTATATGTGCTATCTTAATAAAACATGTATCATACCTCAAAGAGTAGTCAGTGTTATTATAATTTATTGTCTTACATCGCCATGTTTCTTTTAATTTATGTTATAAATCCTAGAAAACTTGAGTGGATATATAATACATGGAAGGTAAATATTTTAAAAAAATACACATGATATCAATATTGTTATTAGAAGTATTTTTCATATGTTAATATTATAATATGAAAATATCACATATTTAAGAGAATACTTAAATTTAGAAACTTCCATTTATATACACATCCCAATTTATATAAATACCTCATTTTGTAACTTCATTATACATATACAATATAAATACAAAGAGAATAAGAAACCTCTCTCTTTATTTTCTTCTTTTGATTAGTATTTATTTTAGTTTACAACATGTTATCAACACGAAACTCTACTTTACCGAGTACGAAATTTTTACTAACAAAGAATAACCTTTTTTTGGTATGAATTTTTTATAACTTTTATTTATTATTTTTATATAGAGATTTTTATTGAATATTATGATTTTTTTTTTCAAAATATACTTTGTGGTTGCAGTTTATTTTGATCTTTCACATTAGAAAAAGGAACTTCCATATTTTGTTGTGTTTAAATTTTTCTTAATTTAATAATCTTATTATTGATTAAATAAATAAATAAATAAATATTTCTTTTTCCTTACTTGATATTATAAGAAAGAATTATTTATTATGGGTATTAGATGCCGAAATACATCTAAATGCAATGAGTTTTGAAGATATCACTAAAATAATTTGAGAGAATAATAATGATGGAAAAGTATAACCATCTGAAGATGGTTGATGGAAAGTTTTGTGAAAAAATATTATTAGGCAAGATATGTTAGAAAATTCTCTATTTTCATGTCTCAAATTTGCTCCTGTAGTAGATATATTGAAAAAGGGATTCAAAATATTCTGAATTAATTTTATATCCCATTGTGGTTGAACAATGATAAAATTCATGAAACTCGACTTATGGGTCATAGTTCATTACTTAGAACGAATGCGATTAAATATTATTATGAATATAGAAAAATGTCATGATTATAGTAATTGTTATGATTATGTAAATTTATCAAATCACTAAAAGTGGTCATGCAAATTTATCAAATCACTAGAAGTAGAACAATAATGATAAAAAAAGACAATATAAGTTCTTAAAAGGTTATGAGAATATCCTCATATCAATAAAGACAAAAAAGATGAATGCTTCATTGATAGTGTTGTGATACATATGATACTCAGAAAAAAAAAGAATTACTTCTCTTGCCTGAAGTTGGGAAAAACAACTATTAATATTATAAGTGGTAGTGCGAAATTAATTGAAAACTCTATTAGAACACAAATATGTATCCCTGAAGGAAAATTGACCACTTGGTTGGCGATGAGAGTATTCAAAAATAAGTTTTCTTAGAATTCATTAGAATACAATTGTATTTTATTTTAAACATATTGAATTAAAAAATATTTGTCATATTTAAATATTATGTTGAACTATTTATTTTAAATAAATATATTTTGTCGTGAAAATAAAATTTTTAGAGTTTACTAGTATTGGCATTGTCAAAAATTCTAAAATATTTATTTGTTTATTAAAAAATATAGATATTCTCTTGGTTCGATTTGCGATGAATAGTGGGAATATATGTCTTATAGATAGTGCCACTATACAAACTAGTTTATTCTTATCTGAAATGCGAGAGGCCAATGTTAATATCATATCTGGTAGTATAAATTTGATAGAAGGCTTCGGAAGAGCTAGTATATTTTTATATAGAGAAACTAAATTTGAAATTGATGAAACATTATTCTCTTTTAGATCTCAAAAAAATTTATTGAGTTTTAAAAATATCCATAGAAATGGGTATCATAAAGAGACAACAAGTAAAGAAAATATTGAATATTTTCTCATTACGAGTATAATTTTGAGTGAGAAAGGATATTAGAAAAAATTATTGACATATTTCTTTGGTTTGTATTGCACATATATTAATGCAAGAGAAGTATATACAATAATAAACCAGAAGTTTATTAAATTAAATGATTTTATTATTTGGCATGACTGATTGGGCCATCTCGGATCAATAATAATACAAAAAATTATAAATGATTCATGTGGACATTTTTTAAAGAATCGAAAGATTTTTCCATCCAATAAATTTATTTGTATTATTTGCTCTCAAGACAAATTAGTTGTGAGACCATCACCTGCTAAAATAAATTATGAATCTCTTGAATTTTGGGAATGAATGCATGGAAATAGTTGTGGGCCTATACACCCACCAAGTGGACCATTCAAGTATTTTATGGTTTTAATTGATATATCAATTTGGTGATCACATGTATTATTATTATCAACTTGCAATCTATCATTTACGAAATTATTTGCTCAATAAATTAGATTAATAGCACATTTTCCTGATTATCCAATCAAGAAAATTCATCTTGATAATGTTGGTGAATTTATATTCCAAAGTTTTGATAAATATTATATATCGATTGGGATAAGTGTAGAATATTCTGCAGTACATGTTCATACTCAAAATAGTCTAGTAGAATCGCTCATTAAACGTATTCAATTGATTGCAAGACCATTGTTTATAAGAGCAAAATTACTAGTTCTGCTTAGGGTATGCTGTTTTACAAGTAGTAACACTTATTCGCATTCAACGAACAAATAATAATGATTTCTTCCAGTTGCATTTAATTTATGGTAAGGAGAATATCTTCTATTTGAGGATTTTTTGGATATGTAGTATATGTCCCTATTGTTTCACCACAACGAACTAAAATGGGATCTTAAAGGAGATCATAGATATATGTTGAGTATCAATCTCTATCGATTATTAAATATATTAAACCCATGATAAGAGATTTATTTACGGCTCGTTTTGCCGATTGTCATTTTGACGAATCTGTTTTCCCAACATTAGGAGAAAAACAATTTGGAAATAAAATTAGTTGGAATGAATCATCATTATTTTATCTTAATTCTCGAACAAATCAATGTGAATTGGAAGTTCAAAAGATGATTCATTTATAAAGATTAACAAATCAATTGTCAAACGCATTTACTAATCATAAAATAGTGACTAATTCATATATTTTGACTATTAATGCTTTTATTAGAATTGATATCTTTAAAAGACAACATAATATTGCTAATGAGTTTAAAGCGCGCGCAAAATGTGATAGATCCATTGGTTCCAAATATAAAAATTCCTGAGATAGAAAAAGAGCAAAGAAATTGGATGGTTCAAAAGAGGATATTACATATCCTAAATATGTACCAGCCATAGATAATGTTCCAGAAAAATATTAGATATCTGAAAATATTGATAATCATGAAATCTCAATAAGTTTTGTTATGACTGAAGAAATATAGAACCGAAATAATGTCAATGTTGATGACATTTTTGTATACTAGATGACATTTTTGTATACTAGATGACAATGGGTATTGAGAATGAAAATGAGGATCTTGAACCAAGATCTATTGAGGAATTCAAATATAAACATGATTGGCCAAAATGGAAAGATACAATTGAAGCAGAATTGAAGTCTCTTGACAAAAGAAATGTTTCAGACCAATAGTTCATACACCTATTGGTGTAAAACTAGTGTGATACAAATGAGTTTTTGTACAAAGACGAAATGAAAAATGTGAAATTATGAGATATAAATATCAAATACGTTTAGTTGTACAAGAATTTTCTCAAAAATCCGGTATTGATTATAATGCGACATACTCCCTTATAGTGGATGTGACTACTTTTCGATTTATAATCAGTCTGGCAATACAAAAGGAACTCGATTTAGGTTTAATGGATGTTGTTATAACTTATTTGTATGGCCTACTGGATAATGACATTTATATGAAACTGCCAGAAGGATTTAAACTCACAGAGGCATGTAGTTCTGGTTCTCAAGAACATTACTTGATCAAATTAAACAAATCCTTATATGAATTAAAACAATCTGATCGCATGTGGTATAACCACCTCAATGAGTATTTGTCAAATGAGAGATATAAGAATGATTCAGTTTACTCATATATTTTATAAAGAGACCTGAATGTGATTTTGTTATTATTGCAGTATATGTAGATTATTTGAATATCATTGAAATTCCTGAAGAGCTCTCAAAAGCGGTAGAGTGTTTGAATAGAGAATTTGAGATAAAAGATCTCAAAAAGACAAAATTTTGTATTGGATTACAAATAGAAAATTTAAAGTATGGAATTTTTGTGTATCAAACAACTTATACAGAACAAGTGTTAAAACGATTTTATATGAACAAAGCACATCTTTGAGTGTCCCGATGGTTGTGAGGGAACTTGATGTAAATAAAGACCCTTTACGACCTCAAGAAAATAATGAGGAGATTCTTGGTCTTGAAATATCATATTTAAGTACAATTAGAGCACTTATATATTTTGCTAATCATACATGACCTAATATATCATTCTTGCTCAACTTATTAGTGAGATATATCTCTTGTCCAACTCGAAGATATTGGAATGGGGTTAAACATGTATTTCATTACCTACAAGGTACAAAAGATATAGATCTGTATTTTCTTAAACTATTCAAAATAAATTTGATTGGTTTTGCAAATGTAGGGGACTGATTTGATCCTCATAATAGTCGATCACAAAGTGGATATGTGTTCACATATAGTGACACTGTCATTTCATGGCATTTTATGAAACGAACAATTGTAACTACATTCTCTAAGCATGCTGAACTTTTGGCAATTCATGAAATTAGTCACGAATGCGGATGGTTAAGATCTAAAATTTAGTACATACAAGGAGTTTGTGGTTTGTCTTCAGGAAAAAAGGCACCGACGGTCTTATATGAAGATAATACAGCAAACATCGCCCACTCAAAGAAAGATATATCAAAAGTAATTGAACAAAACATATTTCATCAAAATTCTTTTTCACTATTGAATTTCAAAATAATGGTGATATATATGTTCAACAAATACGATCAAGTAAGAATTTAGCAAATTATTTACAAAGTCTCTGTCAACTGCTACCTTTACAAGATTGGTGAAAGAAATCAGAATGTATCCGCTAAAAGATCTTAAAGAATATTCTCAACAAGGGGGGTAAGTACATTATCAAACACTTTGAATAGTGTATTCTATTTCCTTCATTATAATATTTTTCCTACTGAATTTTTTTCTAGAAAGGTTCTAGCGAGACATTTTTTCTATGTAATAGATATCCAAGAGGGAATGTTATAAACCTTTAGAAAGTTGGATGGATATCCAATATATGGAATTTAAATATTTTATAAGGATACATATGATACCAATATTGTTATTAATAGTATTTTTTATATATCAATATCACAATATGAAAATATCATATATTGGAAGAATACTTGATTTTATAATTTTTTATTTATGTACACATCATAATTTGTATAAATACCATATTTTGTAATTTCATTATACATATACAAAAATAATAAAAAATCTCTCTCTTTATTTTTTTTCTTATTAGTATTTTCTTTAATTTATAACAATTTATATATTTTTAACAAGTTTTGATTCTTAATAAAATTTACAACGAAATAAATCTTCATATCTCAAATCGATCATAATTTCTTCTCATTCCTTATTCATTACACCAAAATCTTATAAAATTTGACCAAATAATACCAATTAGATCTAAAACATTGTAAATGTACATTTCTTGCAATTTTCTCTTTAAATAAGCCCATATATGCATGTCATTCACACAAAAGAGAATCTTTCTTCTCATATCTTATCCTTTATCTCTGATCTCTCTTTTGGTCTTTCTCTTACAAAACACGACCATCAACAATATTTCATCAATAGCCAAACCAAAACTGCCAACAATGGCAATTCCATTCCCTATGTATACATAAGAACCAAATCGACATCGAAAAGGCAATCCTCTAGTTGACCAGAATCAATTTCAATGAGGGTAATGGCAGGTACACAAGAAGCCCCACAAGGAAAAAGATAGAAAACCTAACGGAAGAGTTGATAAGGATTTGTTTGACATACTTCTCTTTCTTTTCTTTCTCTTTCATAATTTATAAAGTTTTTGAAAACTTAGTATCTTTTTTGGTGTAATTTGTATAAATATAATTTTGAGCTTTTATGGTTTTGAATGTCTTTGTTGTAGAAAATTTGACCGAACCCTAGCTATTTTTAAGGTACAGAAACAAAAACTTAAGATGATCAAATGATTTTTTTAAAAAAAGAAATAGTTTGTAATGATTCTGAGATTTTTTTTTTATTTTCTTTTATGAAATACTCTTTGC
The DNA here is from genome assembly GCA_033439265.1 of Dillenia suffruticosa. Taxonomy (NCBI): domain Eukaryota; kingdom Viridiplantae; phylum Streptophyta; class Magnoliopsida; order Dilleniales; family Dilleniaceae; genus Dillenia; species Dillenia suffruticosa. Next base: position 1,449,779 of record JAVTVX010000031.1, read on the forward strand.
CGTAGCTAGTCAACAAGTTCAGAGTGATATGAGTTGCAAGTTTCACCACTCATTAGAAGTTGTGAAGCTGTATTAGGGTAAAATAAGGAATTTTCTGTAAAAGTTCATCAAACCCATTTTAGAGCCTAAATCTAACTAATTTTTTTTTAATATAAGAATAAGAATATCAAAGAGAATAATAGAATATCTGGAGCCTCTTGGATATATATATTTCTTTTCTTTTAGGGTAGTAATTTTTGTAATAGTTTTGTTGTATTTTTTTTTGTTAAGAAAGATGATAATAAAATTCTTGGTAGTAGAGGTTTATTTTCATATTCATATTGCTTTATGTATGGCCACAAGTAATATTTATGTTTAGAGAGTATTCTATAACTTATCTAGATTTGTATTGTTTGTTTAGTTCATTATATAGCCATTGACTGTTCGTGATATTTGAAATTTTAGGTGTTTTATTATTTGCATTAAATAGAAAGCTATAAATATAGTAATTTAATTTTGTGAAACATGGTGCTCTAAAACTGTAAGTAAGTAATTGTCTAAAAATGAGATATTTTATGACTGAATGTAATATTTTTAATTTATAATTCATTAAATAGTATTTAAAAATGTTAACTTAGTATCATAAAAAAATTGTTCCGGGGTTTTCAATCATGCGATCAACAAGAACATGGTAATGACAAAAACAAACTATGTACATTTATGGGGCATACTAACCTTAGAAAATATGTGTGACTATAGTTCATGTCTTCAATTATTATTAATAATGTTAGCTTTTCGTTCAAATTTGCCAATCTTACAAAACTAATTTGGTTGCACAACATTAATAATGCTCACATTATTAATATGTTTTTAATCATTTAAAATAAAAGTTAGCATTATTAATATGCGTGACAATTTTTAATGGTAATAGTTATCATTCCAAAATAGTAAAGGATAGGTTTTTGTCATGGTAACTTGTGACAAATTGATATTTTCCGAAGAAAAAAGATGAAAGATTACAAAATTTCCAAAATTGTAATATTATTGAATAAAAAAAGAAAAGAAGAAAATTCATATTTCAAAATTATTTTGTGTTGCTAAAGGAGGTGAATTAGACAATGTAGGGCTAAAATTTTGCATGTGTGCTGTCTTAATTAAGAAAATTCATGTATGATACCTCAAAGTGTAGCTTTTCTTGGTATAATTCTTGCCCATCCCCATTTTTCTTTTGGTTTATATATTTTTAACAAATTTTGATTGTTAATAAAAATTATACAGGAATAAATCTTCATAACCCAAATTGACCCTTATTTTTTCTCATCTGTGATTCGTTACACCAAAACCCTATTAAATCTAATTAAATAATACCCATTAGGTCAAAAACATTGTAAATGTATATTTCTTTTTCTTTCCCTCCATTTCTCCCGTTAAAATAAACCCATCTATGCATGTGCTTTGCACAAAAGAGAATCTCTCTTCTCATCTCTATCCTTTATTTTTAAACTCTCTTTTAATGCTAACTTTGACACACATAATGAAAACATGATCACCAATAACATTTCATTAATAGTCTTGTCACAACTGTCAATAATGGAAATTCTATCGATTGTATATCGTCCTACAAAGAACTAAATGGGCATAAAAAAGTCATCCTCCCGCCAACCAAAATCAGCTCCAACGAGGGTACTGGCAAGTACTCAGGAAGTCTTGAAGGGAAAAGATGGAAAACCTAATAGAAAAGTTGATAAGCTTTTGTTTCACCTACTTCTCTCTCTATCCTTGCTTTTTCATAATTTACAAAGTCTTTGAAAACTTTATGTCTACTTTGGTGTAATTTGCCTAAATATAATTTAGAGGTTTTACAGTTCTAATTGTCTTGTTGTAGGAAATTAAATTCCAACTCCAATTTTCTTTAAGGTGATCTAACTATAAAGGAAAGTAAAACTTGATATGGTCAAATAATCTTTTATCATAAAAAATAACATTAGATGTTTGTGATTATGAGATTTTCTTCATTTTCTTTTTTGAAATAATTTTTATCGTAACAAGTCAACAAGTTTAGATAGATATGAAAGTTACGACTTTTACTACTCACTACAAGTTGTCAAGCACATGCATGTGTAAATGCATTAGGGTAGAATAAGGATTTTCTATGAAACCCAGTTAAGTGCCCAGATCTAACCAATTTTTATATACAAGAATAAGATATCAAAGAGAAAGATGGAATATTTAGAGCCTTTTGGACATGATTTTTTTTTCTTTTAGGGGAGTATTTTTGGATAGATTAGTCAATTTTTTTTCTTTTTTGTTAATAACGATGGCAATAGAATTATTGGTAGAAGAGTTTGTTTTGTTTTCATATTCTGATTGTTTTATGTATGGTTACAAGTAATATTTATGTTTAGAAAGTGTTCCATAAATTATTTAGGTTTGTATTATTTGCTTAGTTGATTATATGGCCATTGGTTGTTTATGGTATTTGAAATTTTGGGTGTTTTGTTCTTTGTATCAAATCGAAAGTAGTTGAGGTAGTAATTTGATTTTGGGTAACAAACTGCTTTCTAACCAGTAAGTAAATGATTGTTTGAAAATGAGATATTTTTTTTTTGTTAAATTGGATGTTTTGAATTTATAATTCATTAAGTACTTTTTAAGAATGTTAACTTAATATCATAAATAAATTGCTCTGGATTTTTTAATCATTTGATTAATAAACACTTGCTAATGATGGAAACAAATTGTGTACATATGTTGTATAACAATTTTCGAAAATATGCATGACTATAATTCATATTTTCAATCATTATTGATAATGCTAGTATTATTAATATGTTTTCAATTATTTGAACTAAAAGCTAGCATTGTTAATATACATGACAAATTTTTAATGGTAATAGCTATTTTTCCAATATAGTGAATGGTAAAGGTTTTTGTTGGGGGAAGTAATGATCAATTAACGTTTTTTAGAAAAGAAAAATGAAAGAATTACAAAATCTTAAAAAATTGTAATATGACAAAATAAAAAAGGGAAAAAAGAAAATTCATATTTCAATGTACTAATTTAATTAAGAAAAACCACGTATCACACCTCAAAGAGTTGCTGGTGTTGTTATAATTCTTGCCTCACATCCTGATCTTTCTTTTGATTTATATTTTTTTTAACATGTTTTGATTCTTAATAAAATTTATAACCAAATAAATCTTCACACCTCAAATTGAACATAATTTTTCTCATTCATGATTCATTATAGCAAAATTCTATAAAATCTAACCGAATAATACCAATTAGATCCATAACATTATAAATATATATATATATGTGTGTGTGTGTGTGTGTGTATATATATTTTTTTTTCTTTTTCTCTCATGCACTTTTTCCTTTAAATAAGTTGATCTTTGCATATATTTTACACAAAAGAGAATTTACCTTCTCATGTCATCACTCTTTTACCGTTGCCTTTCTGACCCACAATGGAAAACACAACCACCAAAAGTATTTCATCAATAGTCCTACCACAACTACTAATAATGGCAACTCCATCAATTGTGTATTATCCTAAACAAGAACTAAATGGGTATCAAAAACACCATCCTCCCGCTGACCAAAATCAGCTCTAACAAGGGTAATGACAGGTTTGTATTATAAAGCTTTTGAAAACTTAATTTCTACTTTGGTGAAATTTGTATAAATATAATTTTGAGCCATTACAGTTTTGATTTTCTTGATATAGGAAATTTGATCGCAATCCTGGCTAACATTAAAGAGTGTTCCATAGCTTATCTAGCTTTGTATTATTTGCTTAGTTGATTATATGGCCATTAAATGTTTGTGGTATTTGAAATTTTGGGTATTTTGTTTTTTGTATCAAATCAAAAGTTATAGGGATAGTAATTTGATTTTGAGAAACAAGCCACTCTAAAATCAGTAAGTAAATGATTGTACAAAAATAAGATATTTTTCTTTTAAATAAGATGTTTTGAATTCATAATTCATTAAAACTTTTTAAAAATGTCAACTTAGTATGATAAATAAATTACGCTGGTTTTTTCAATCATTTGATTAGTAACTTTAGAAAATATGGATGACTATAATTTATGTTTTCAATCATTATTAATAATGTTAGTTGTATTAATAAGTTTTCAATTATTTGAACTAAAAGATAGTATTATTAATATACATGAAAAATTTTAATGGTAAGAACTATCTTTCCAAAATAATGAAGGACAAAGGTTTTTGTTAGGGTAAATAATGACAAGTTGATATTTTTCGAGAAAAAAATAAAAGAAATACAGATCTCAATAACTGTAATATGATAAAATAAAAAGAAAAATAAGAAAATTCATATTTCAATGTGCTACCTTAATTAAAAATAAAAGAAAAGCATGTATCGTACCTTAACGAGTAGTCGGTGTTGTTATAATGATTGCCTTATATCTCGATTTTTCTTTTGATTTATATATTTTTAACACGTTTTGATTCTTAATAAGACTTACAACCAAATCTTTACACCTCAATCTGACCCTAATTTTTTTCATCCATGATTTATTACACCAAAGTCCTATAAATTCTAACCATATAATATCAATTAGGTTTAAAATATTGTAAATATACATTTCTTTTTCTTTCTCTCCTGCTCTTACATTTTTTCCTTTAAATAAGTCAATTTATACATGCACTTTACACAAAAGAGAATCTATCTTCTTATCTCTTATCTTGTATCTTTTGTTTCTCTTTTCTTATGGTGTCTATCATCCATAATGGAAAAACATGACCATCAACAATCCTAGCACAATTGCCAATAATGGAAATTCCATCAATTGTATATTATCCTATACAAGAAATAAATAAGCATTGAACCAATCCTCCTGCTGACCAAAATAACTCTAATGGGGTAATGGCAGAATGAAGTGCCACAAGGGAGAGGATTTAAAACCTAATGGAATAGTTTATAAGGTTTTGTTTCACCTACTTCTCTCTCTCTCCTTACTCTTTCATAATTTATAAAGGTTTTGAAAACTTAATATCTAATTTGGTATAATTTGCATAAATATAATTTTGAGTCTTTACGGTTTTGATTTTCTTGATGTAGGAAATTTGACCACAACCATGGCTATCGTTAGAGAGTGTCCTATAACTTATCCAAATTTGTATTATTTGCTTAGTTGATTTTATGGCTATTGACTATTTGTGATATTTGAAATTTTGGGTGTTTTGTTCTTTATATCAAATCAAAAAGCTATAGGGATAGTAATTTGATTTTGGGGAACAACTCGCTCTAAAATCGATAAGTAAATGATTGTTTGAAAATGAAATGATTTTTTGCTAAATAGATGTTTTGAATTCTTAATTCATTAAATACTTTTTAAAAATGTCAACTTAGTATTATAAATAAATTGCTCTAATTTTTCAATCATTTGATCAATAATCATTACTACTTAGGAAAACAAACTATATACGTAAATGTGGTGTACCAATATTAGAAAATATGTATGACTATAATTTATATTTTTAATTATTTTTAATAATATTAGCATTATTAATATATTTTCAATCATATGAACTAAAAGTTAGTATATTAATATACAAGACAAATTTTTAATGGTAATATCTATCTTTCCCAAATAGTGAAGGGCAAAGGTTTTTGTGAGTGTAACTAATGACAAATTAATATTTGCTGAAAAAAATAAAAGGAATACAAATTTCAAAAATTATAATATGATAAAATAAAAATGGAAAAGAAGGAAATTCATATTTCAATATACTGGCTTAATTAAGAAAAACCATGTATCGTTCTTAAAGAGTTGCTGTGTTGTTATAATTCTTGTCTTACATCCCAATTTTTCTTTTGATTTATATACTTTTAACATGTTTTGATTCTTAATAAAATTTACAACCGAATAAATTTTCACACATCAAAATGACCTTAATTTTTCTCAATCGTGATTTATTACACCAAAATCTAATCAATTCTAACCAAATAATACCAATTAGGTTTAAAATATTATAAACATATATTTCTTTTTGTTTCTCTTCAGCATCAGCATTTGCACTCTTCCTTTTAAATAAGCCCGTCTATGTATGCACTTATACAAAAGAGAATCTATCTTTTTATCTCTCATCTCTTATCTTTTATCTCTCTTTTACCATTGTTTTTATCACCCACAATGGAAAGTATGACTACCATCAACATTTCATCAAGAATCTTACTACAACTGCCAATTATGGAAGTTTCATTAATTGTATATTGTCCTACACAAGAATAAAATGGGCATTGAAAAGGCCATCCTCTTGCCGACCAAAATCAGCTCCACGAGAATAATGGTAGGTACTCATAAAGGCCCATGAGAGAAAACATGCAAAATTTAACAGAAGAGTTAATAAGATATTGTTTCACCTACTTCTCATTCTCTCTTTACTCTTTCATAATTTATAATACCTTTGAAAACTTAATAGTTAGTTTGGTATAATTTGTATAAATATAATTTCGAGTCTTTATACTTTTGATTTTTTTTTTTTTGTTGTAGGAAATTTGACTACAACCCTGGTATCATTTGAGAGTGTTCCATAACTTATCTGGACTTGCATTGTTTGCTTAGTTTATTATATTGCCATTGACTACTTGTGGTATTTGAAATTTTGGATGTTTTGCTCTTTGTATCAAATCAAAACTATAGATGTATTAATTTGATTTTAAGGAACAAGCTGCTCTAAAAACCATGAGTAAATGATTGTTTGAAAATAAGATATTTTTCCACTAAATAAGATGTTTTGAATTCATAATTTATTAAATACTTTTTAAAAATGTCAACTTAATATCATAAATAAATTGTTTCATTTTTTTCCATCATTTAATCAATAAATACTTGCTAATGGTGGAAACAATCTGTGTATGTAAATGTGACATACCAACCTTAGAAAATATGTATGACTATGATTCTTGATTTCAATCATGATTGATAATATTAGATTTAGTTCAAATTTGTTAATCTTAAAAAATTGATTACCTTTCACCATATTAATAATGTTAGCATTATTAATTCGTTTTAAATCATTTGATCTAAAAACTATCATTATTAATGTGGTTGACATATTTTTAATACCGAAAGGTATCTCTCCAAAATAGTCAATAACTGGAGTTTTCTCTGAGTATAGATTGACATTTCTCTAAGAAAAAAATAATGAAAGGATTACAAAATCTCCAAAATTATAATATGATAAAATAAAAAAGGAAACTAAGAAAATTCATGTCTCAAAATTATGTCAGGTAGCTATAGGAGGTGAATTAGACAACCTAGGGCAAAAATTTTGTTTGTGTGCTACCATAGTTAAGAAAAAACATGTATTACCTTAAAGAGTAGCTAGTGTTGTAATGATTCTTGCCTTCTATCTCTATTTTTCTATTGATTTATATATTTTTTAACATGTTTTGATTATGAATAAAATTTATAATGGAATAAATCTTTACATCTCAAATTGACCCTAATTTTTCTCATCCATGATTATTACACCGAAATACTATAAAATCTAACAAAATAATATCAATTAGATATAAAATTATAAATATACATTTATTTCTCTTTATCTCCTACACCTTTTCTTTTAAATAAGCCAATCTATGTATGCACTTTGCATAAAAGGGAATCCCTCATCCCTCATATTTTATCTTTATCTCTCTCTTAGCATACTTTCTCGCACGATGGAAAATACGGCCACCGACAACATTTCATCGATAGTCCTACCACAACAACAAATAATGGCAATTCCATTGACTATGTATTGTCCTACATAAGAACTAAATTGGTATTGAAAAGGCCATTCTCCTACCGACTAGAATTAGCTCCAAAGGAGGTATCACAGGTACTTAGGAAGCCTCGAAATGGAAAAAATGGAAAAACTAATGGAAATTTGATAAAATTTTGTTTGATATGCTTCTCTCTCTTCCTTTCTCTCTCCTTCTCTTTTGTAATTTATAAAGCCTTTGAAAACTTATTATCTATTTTGGTGTAATTTATGTAAATATAATTTTGAGACTTTACTGTTTTGATTATCTTATTATAGGAAATTAGACCCTAACTCTAGTTTTCCTTAAGGTAATCTAACTATATAAAATACTAAAACTTGATATCACTACAAAAAAATAGATCTTTCCCGATATTTTTTTGACCTTTGCCGACATTTATTAACATTGGTAAAATTTGGGCCGATCAAAAGAAAATGTCGACAGAAAACATTAGGGGCATGATAATTGGGGAAAGTTGCAATATTTCATCATAAATGTCAGCAAACGATTTCACTTCTGCATACATATTAAAAAAAAATCACATAAAGTGTATAGATTTTCTAACATTTTATCAAGAAACGTCAGGACATCCTTTCCATTTTTGTTGATGTTTTGTCATGAAGCGTTAGGAAAAGATATCCATATCCCAACATTTTAAGAAATGTCAAGAAATTGCTTGGGAAAACTATCAAAAAATATGTTTTGTGACGTTTATTTAAGAAATATCGGCATGGGTTGTAAATTTTTCTGATATTTGTGTAGGAAATATCGACTAAAATATAGATTACGATAGGAAAAATATAGATTGCGATGTTTTGTATTGTTAAATTTTAGGAAATTCATATACTTATGGTGATATTTTTAGTATTTAAACATTAGAAAACGTCGTAATAATTGTAATATTTTTTTATCTACAAACATTAGTAAAAAGCTACTCGTTTATTTTTATTCATTTTATACATACATTATCCAAAAAATCTAATCATTTTCATTCATCAATAGTAATGCTAATATTCATTTTCAAACTTGTCGTTAAGTACCAATATCCATTTTCATCCATTAATAGGAATTTAAATATTCATTTTCAAATCTAACATAAAGTACCAATATTATTTTCATTCATAAACAATGAAATACAATTTATGGAGGTTGAATAGTTTGTTGTGAATATTCAAAGTATTTTTCAGTGAATTTTGGAATTAAAATTGAATTTTGAAAAGGATTTGAAAGATGACTAGAAAAATAAAGGGAGAATGGTAAGAAACAGGACGCTAAAATTTTAATAATGGTTTCACTGTACGTCTACTCTCAGACGACCCCCTAGATTTTCTACTATGAGATAATGCTGATACAAATCTTGCTTATAGGTGTAAGTGAATTTTTATAGAGTTTTTCTCAAACTCTACACAATCTTTTTCTTTTCACATTTATATATAAGGAGAATTAAAGTTGTTACAAGTTTGAAGTTAGAGAGTTTAAATATAACAAATTTAAGCACAAATAAAATTTTTATAAGAATTTTGCTCAAGTAGTGTTTAATAGCAGAAGTAGTGGCAAAACCTTTTCCTCTTGCACAGAGGTTGAGATTTATAGGCAAGCCTTTCTCAACCATTAGTAGATTCAAATTTTGAATGCTTCATTTAATTTCTTCATCTACCTTGATCAAATATGAATCATCTTTTGCGGATATTGTGTTGAGTTATGACAGAATGTTGTCTTTGGTGGTTGAGAAAATTTAATGCTCACAAATATATTTGTTGAAGTCTGAGAAATAAATGTTAGCGCAAAAAGATGGTCGAATCAATGTACTATCGATTATGTTTTAAGATCAGTTGTCAGACCCATTTTTGGGTAAATAACCATACAATCATCTGATAGTCAAGTTCAAACCACTCATTCAATGATTGCCCTTTTACTTGTAACTTAAGACTTTTTACTCAATTACCACTATTATCACATAATAATCATGGACTGTAGTAAGAAGATGATCTTTCAAACTAATGTTTGCCAAGTCAAGAGTTCTTAAATCATTAACTTACTTTTAGAATTTGTGCAATGATGATCCATCTCTTATATTTAACTATTGAGAATTGAACATTTCATCAATCTTTTAACGATGTATTCAATTCAAAAAACTACAAAAGATATTTATATTTAAAGAGAATACTTATATTACTATCATTAAGATTAATTTATACAATACAATGATTGTTCTACGGTATAATCTAAAAAATAGATTGAGTAGATATACAAACAATTCCAATCATGATCATTGGGTAACTTTAGTTAAACTAATGAAACACTTGAGAGGTGCCATGAACTATAATATTCCATATAACAGCTTTTTTGTTGTATTATAGGGATACAATGATCTTAATCAGATTTCAAGTTCTATGAGACAAATTAGACGCCATAAAAACAAGTAATATTGCTAAATCTATAGTGGAGTCAAATTTGTTGCTATTAAGTTGACCGTAATGAGGCTAAGTGGCTAAAAAACTTCTTACTAAATATTCCATTAGGTAACAAAACCAACACCTTCTGTATCCATGCACTATAGCTACCATTGTCATTGTAGACACAATTATCTAAGAGATAATGTGATTTAGAAGTTGTTAAAAGATAGAATCATATCCATTGATTATATAAAATTAGAAGTGAATTTGATCGATCTGACTAAACCTTTTAAAAGGAAAATAAATAATTGAAATAATGAGGGGGAATACGACTTGAGCCAATTTAAAATAAAAAATGATGGTAATTTTACCTTTATGATCGGAGATTCTATGAACAAGTTTCATATGGGTAATAATAAGTTATTTTTTATTTATGTTATCACAATATTTTTTTTTTGTCCCGGATGTATGCCTGGAGGAATGCTAGACTACATTAAATGGGAGGATAAGTTAAAAACTCTTAATAATTTTCATAACCCTTATAGGTGGTGTAGTAATTGCACTATATCGAATTTGTGTTTAAAATATAATTAATAGTCACTTTTGAGGCCAAATTGAATATGAAGTTCACTCATATTTGGGCTAAAATTTTGTTAGATTATTTACTTCAACATGAGTACTTAAAAAACGAATAATAGTTAAATGAAAAATTGATCTAAAAGAATCCTTAGGATGCAATATATTTCAATCTCAAAATTCTTTGCTGAGCTAGACGAAAATTGGGCATATAGGACATGGATGCTATTAGAGGGGAGGAAACTTAGCTCTTATATAGATTGGACCTTATTCCACGCACATCACTTGGTTTTTCCTAGTCATAGGCCATGGGCTTGTGAGATTGGAATTTCTTTACTTGTCCAATTCTCACAATGTATATTCAATTATGAGTTTCTTTTTATGCTACCTCTTCGTGGTCTTCAATGTCAAATCTCTGGCATTAGTTGAAGGGGATTGGAGGTTATCTACTTGTTTGCAGACTTTTTTTAATTCTATGTTAGACGAAACTCCAGCCCATGAAAGAGACCTTTGTTACATTAAGATTGAAGAACTAAGAAGACAAAACCAACAGCTTGAAGCACGTCTTAAACGATATCAAACCCAAGCAGAAGGTGCTTTCTTAATTGATAATGAGGATCTCAATCCTTTTGCTTCGGCTCATAGTTTGGATGGCTCAGTAAAGATTCTTCCAGCATCATAGGGGCAAAAAGAATTAGAATAGACAACAAAGGCTGGAGGCCAAAGTAGACATTCCAGAATTCAAAGGAAATTGTAACCAGATAAATTTCTAAATTGGTTGCATACTATTGAGAGGGTCTTTGATTTCAAAGACTATCCAAAAGATCGCAAGGTGAAATTGGTGGGCCTTAAACTCAAAAAATATGCTTCTTTATGCTGGGAGAATTTGAAGAAGCAAAGAGATTGTGATGGGAAGAGGAAGATCAAGATGTAGGAGAAAATGAAAAAGAATTGAAGAAGAGATTCCTCCCAGAAAACTACAGACAAGATAATTTTCTCCAACTTCACAATTTAAGCCAAATTGACTTGTCCATGAAAGAGTACACCATTGAGTTTGAGCTGTTACTGCTGAAATGTGATGTTGTTGAATCAGAGGAGCAAACTATAGCCTACTACTTGGGTGGTCTAAATGAGAAGATTGGAAATGTAGTTCGGTTGCAGCCATACTATTCATTTAACGATGTTAGCAGCTTGCTGTGATTGTAAAAAAACAACAAAAGACATCCTCAAAGTCTAGATTCAAATCAGCAAAACATGGCAATTCTTATAAAGGGAGTTCCTGATCCTTTAAATGAGTTTCATATGCAAAACCCATCAAGTCTTCATCCATTCTATTTGTTGTAAGCAATCTGCTAATTCAAATTTTAGTTCTAGAAAATGCTTTAAATGTTAGGGGTATGGGCATATTGCCTCAGAATGTCCAAACGGGAAGGCTTTCACTATTGTGGAAAATGAAGATGTTTTTGAAGATGAACCAGAGTATTTAGAAAGTGAAGATAAGGTTATCTATGTAGATAAGTGAGCATTATTTGTGATTCGTGGGGGTTTGAGTGCTGTATAGAAACATGAAAATGATGATTGACTTCATTATAATATTTTCCATACTTGATGCAAATCTCATGGCAAAGTTTGTGATTTGATCATTGACAGCGGTGCCTGTGAGAATGTTGTGCAATTGTTATGGTAAAGAAGTTACAACTCAAAACAGAGCCACTTCTACAACACTACAAGCGAAAATTGCTGCACAATGATTTTGGTTTGAAGGTAAAGAAATGACGCCTTGTCACATTTTCTATTGGCAATGAATACTATGATGAATGCTGGTGTGATGTTATTCCTATGCATGCATGTCATATATTACTTGGTCGTCCATGGCAATATGAAAGGAGAACTTAGCATGATGGTTACAAGAACACTTATTCCTTCCTGAAAGACGGTGTGAAAATTGTTTTTGGGGTCATTTAAGCCTGAGGCTATTCCTAAACCTTCTAAAGGAGAAGGACTTTGTTTGGCTATCCAAGAGTTTATTGATTGTCTAATGCGGCTTATGATTCTAATGTATTTGATGAATCTAATGGAGAAATTGTTGTGCCTCCTTTTGTTCAACATTTGCTTGATGACTATAGGGATATCTTTCTAGAAGATATTCCCGTAGGTCTTTCTCCATTGAGGAATATTCAACATTGTATTGATTTTATCCATGTGGCTACCATTCCTAACAACGTTGCATTAGAATAAGTCCAACAAAGCATGAGGTGTTGCAAAGGCAGGTTTATGAACTCTTATCTAAGGGTTTAGTACGTGAAAGCAAAAGTCCTTGTGCTGTACAAGCTTTTTTAATGCCAAAAAAGGATTACTCATGGAGAATGTGCATACATAGCAAAGTTGTCAATAAAATTACTGTAAATTACAGATTTCCTATTCCTCGACTTGTTGATATTCTAGATCAACTCCATGGTGCTTCCGTGTTTTCCAAAATTGGTTTTAGAAGTGGTTACTATCAAATCAAAACGAGGGAAGGAGATGAGTGGAAGATAGGTTTTATCACAAAAGATGGTCTTTATGAGTGGACGGTCTTGCCTTTTGGCCTATCCAATGCTCCTAGCACGTTTATGCTATGGATGAATCATGTCTTCAAATCTTTTGTTGGCAAGTTTTTTGTTGTTTATCTTGATGATATTCTGATATAAAACAAGGAGAAAGAGCAACATTTGGAGTACTTGCAACAGGTGTTTTAGACTTTGATAGACCAGAAGGTTTATAGCAATCTAAAAAATTATGAATTTCTTACTGATAGCCTTATGTCTTGGGCTTCATTATTTCCAGTGATGGAGTGAAGATGGATCCAAAGAAAGTGGAAGCAATTCTTAGTTGACCTACACCAGATACTCTTCATCATATTCGGAGTTTTCATGGCCTTGCTTCTTTTTACAGGTGCTTTGTCAAAAATTTCAACACTATTATTACTCCAATTACTGAGTACTTGAAAGGAGGCAGTTTTAAATGGACCCAAGATACAGAGAAGAGCTAAAAAGAAGGTGACAACTACACCTATCCTATCTCTCACAGATTTCCACAAAGTCTTTGAAGTTGAATATGATGCTTCTAACGTGGGAATTGGAGCAGTTCTTAGCCAAGAAAGAAAACCAATTGCATTTTTTAGTGAGAAGCATAATTAGTCTCGTAAGAAATACTCAACTTATGATAAAGAGTTTTATGCTGTTGTGTAATCTTTGAGGCATTGGAGTCAATATCTACTTCTTAAACCTTTTGTTCTGTTTTTTGATCATGAGGCTTTGAAATTTCTTCATAGCTAGCAGAAACTCAACAACAGGCATGCTTCTTGGGGGGAATTTCTGCAATCTTACAATTTTGTTCTAAAGCACAAATCTGGTGTTCAGAATGTTGTTGCTGATGCTTTGAGAAAGAGACATCATTTGCTATCCTCAATGCATTTCCAAGTGGTGGGATTTGAGGTCTTGAAGGAGCTTTACAAGGATGACCCGTATTTTGACAAAATCTTTATTAAATGTTCTATTGGTCCTTTTCACCAATTCTTTTTGCAAGATGGTTTTCTGTTCAAAGGAAATCAATTATGTGTCCCAGAATGTTCATTGAGGGATGTTATTCTGTTTGAAGCTCACAATGGTGGACATGTTGGGCATTTTAATAGGGATAAGATATTGGCGCTTTTGAAACAAAATTTCTTTTGGCCCAAGGTGGAATGTGATGTTATAAGGCATATGAAGCATTGCAGAACCTGTCATGTTGTTAAGACACATGGGCAAAACACAGGTGTCAGGTTTGTACACCCCTTTTCCTGTGGCGAATAATCCTTGGGATCATGTTAGTATAGATTTTGTTTTGGTTTTACTAATGACTCAAAGACACAAGGATTTTGTCATGGTAGTTGTTGATAGATTCTCAAAGATGACACGTTTTGTTCCCCGCGACAAAACTCTAGATGCTTCTCATGTAGCAGATTTATACTTTTGTGAAGTTGTAAAACTTCACCGAATCCCCAAAACTGTCACTTTTGATCACGATTCAAAGTTTTTGAGTCATTTTTAGCGTACTTTGTGGAGGAAGCTTAGTACTAATTGCAATTTAGTTCAACAACTAGCCATCAACAATCTGATGGCCAAATAGAAGTTGTGAATGGGGTGTTTGGAAATCTTTTACGAAGCTTTATTGGGAAGAACATAACGCATTGGGATTTGTTATTGTCACAAGTAGAATTTGCTTATAATCGATCAACAAGTCAAACTACTGGGTATAGCCTTTTTGAAATTGTTTATGGAAAAAATTAACTCAATCATATGGATTTATTACCCATTCCAACAATTGGAAATTTTAGTAGTGATGCAGAAGATAAAGCAAAGCAGATTAAGAAGTTGCATGAGCAAATTCAAGCTAAGATTATGAAGCAGAATGAGAAGTACAAGATTCAAGCAAATAAGCATAGAAAATTTGCTATTCTTGATTAGGTTACGTTGTTTGTTGCATTAGTTACACTTAGACTACGTTTTGTAGAGACAAAAACTCGTAGTCGAGGTCGCTGCACAAACCTTATCACAAACCTAACTATGCTAGTGGAGAATTCCTAGAAAATAATTACAGTTAATCCAATCTTGAACAATAACGTATTCTTTATCTCTGGGGAAATTGTATTCTTTTCTTTTTAATTTTCTTATAATGTGGTTGCCATAGTATGCTTACTATTTACTTTAATGTTTTTATGCATTATTATGTTTATATTAAATCTCCATTTGAACGGTGTAACAATTCTCTCTCTCTCTCTCTCTCTATTTTTTTCCCCTGAAAATACCTATACAAGTGTGAAGTGGGCCAGGGTTATTGACTGTAACATAATCTCCGAAGCACTTATGAACTACTAGAATACAAGCCAATGACTAGGTTCATTAAAATCCTCAGGTATGACAAGGCCTCACTCCACATCCCCTTAAAGGTCTACTGAGCTCTAAGAATATTAGCCGCCACCCATCGACTATTTTCTCTCATGTCTCGCTAGATCCATGATGAAAGGAAAGGGGTTAACTTGTGAAATCCAAAGCAATGGAATATAAAGTATAGTGTAGCATAACATATAAAAAATAATAGATTGAAAGCAGATTTAATGAAATACAATGATAAGTATGAAAATAACGTAAATTGTACAAAACATCCTAAAATCCTAAATAAATCATCACTGAATCCCCGCTTTGATAAAACTAACAGCAAAAATCTCTCACAACAGATATAGAATAGAAGATTTGTTGGCGTAGGTGAGATGGACACTTCCGTCCCTTAACCAGGTCGGGAGTTCGACTCCTCTGGGTACGAAAAAAACAATGTTGGAAGACCTACCCCACAAAGTGGGCCATGCAGTGGTCGATTCAGATTAGTTGGGATGAAATTCCAGATACTGAGTGATGACCAAGTCATGTACAAAAAAAAATGACTAGCGGACAATATACAACAGTTATGTAAAGCACAATACCAAACAAGCCAAACTAAAATTTGGTCTAAAGCAGGCTTTATTAGGCCTACTGATGCAATGCGGGACAATCTGGCTCAAACTATGTCAAAACTTGGGTCAAATTTAGAGTTGTCAATAAGGGATCCCTATGCTAGCCCGTCCGACAAGGTGTTGAATTGAAGGATATGTTCAGTCTCTTATAGTAGAAGAGAACTTCAAATACAAAATAAGGGAGACTTACTAAGGCAAAGCTTAGATTGAAGAACTTCCAATACAAGATAAGCAAGATTAGTGATTTGGAGAGATAAAGGAAGAAAGAATGAAAGGGAAGATATAGAGGAAGAGACGACTTAGATAGATGGGGAGAGTATTAATCACACAAAATAAAGGGCAAAAGGCTTTTAGTGTTAACTCTTGATGATTACAGAAGTGCCTTGCATGAGATACTTTATGTAATTATCTTGAACTTTATTCTTTCACAAAGAACACATTAAAACTCAACGTATAGGTTCTCGTAATGCAAAGAGGCCTTGCAAGAAGGTTCCTAAAGGGGAAGGAAGGTGCATAAACGCTTTGAATAATAGTTGACGAATTGAAGAGAAACAGACCGTAGGTTAGGCTATTAAAAATCGATATACACAAAGAATAAGCATAGTAGATATGAGAATATTAAGATAAATGATAAGAGTAATAATAAAAGATAAAATTAGAAATGGGCATGTTAGATCAAAGCCAAGAGTCGTCCTATTCGAAAATAACATGGAAGGAAGTAAATTGAAATAAGTTGGGTATGCTCAAAGAGGACTACTTGGTAGTCATGTTAAAGAAGGTGATAATATGGAAGTTGAACTAAGAGTATTTGAAAAGTTTGAGAAAACTCTTTGACATCATAAAATATGATATGAACCAAACTTCTATAGGCATAACGGTAAGACATTACATTTTGTTAATCATAAATTTCGGATTCAAATTATGAAAATGGAGAAATAGAATTTATGATAACTAATTTCTTAATGAATTTTACAGTATTCGGATCGAATTAATTAGACAAAATAATATATATATATATATATTTTTATATGATAATTGTGAACTTCACCGGTAAAATAATTTTTTTTATTAGAGTTGAATGAAAAGTATGAATTCTTAAAACTAATTCAACTAAATTGAGAGACATTTAATTAAGCTGTGCTAAGTTGAGGCGGGAATCTGTAAACCTCACCTTGTAATTTCGCCTTCCAATTCAAGATTCAATAGAATACATTCCCTATATGGTTTCACATTCGTTGAAGCAACCAGATTGCAGAGTCCCAAATGGAGGGCTTTCTATCACTCCTGGGCTAACATCCAATTCAAGATGGGCTACGATGAGGAGTCCAGATTCCAAGAAAGATTGGTCAAGATTGGATCGGATGGAAATGGAACAATCGATCTTAGACTCCCCAACCACCACAAAAAGAGAGTCACTTATGTTGAAGATGAGGTGTCCCAGTGACAGTCCCAAATCATTACATCATAACTTAGAGAGAGAGAGAGAGAGAGAGAGAGTCGTGGCAGGGCATAGATTGTAGGGTAGTCATATAGGGGAGGGATCTAGTGAATAGGGCCAAAGCAAGGGGGAAAGGGATAAGAGCATAAAGACCAACAGTCAAAGAACTGTACCCTTATGGGGACACCAAAAAATCTGAAATTGGGGATAGGGGCTGGGTGTGTCTCCCAATTCTCCATCAAAGAAGGGGTCACTAAAGTTTTCTCCTTTTTCTTTTACTGCCACAACTTTATTGCATCTAATTATGATGGCCAGCTTGTGGGGTGAGAAATTAACAAATTAGTACTGCAGCACCCCAGGAAGATTACATCAATGCCTCAATTGGACTGTGACTTGTGCATTAAATACATCTTCACAAGTCTACAAGATCTGCATATCCACCCTTTGTACCCCTTCTTTCAAACAACCAACGGTCCATCGAGAGAGAGAGAGAGAGAGAGATTGTGATATGCAAATTTCAAAATTTTTTTACTCAATTCAAAAATTTAAAAAAAATTTTATTTAAGAAAACAAAATTTAAATATAATTTTTTTATTTCTAAATTTTAAATTTATAATTTTATTAAAAGATTTAATATTTTATTTCATTTAATAATCTATTTATTTATCATGCAAATTTCATCCTTAGCTTCGATCACTTTCGAATTGGACGGTTGTCAGAAACAGCTTGCAAAGCACAAGACGTTTCTGTCTTTCTGGTGGGCAACCAACTTGGGGATTCTGCGGGTAATAAATCAATCATTGACATTGGCAACTTGAACAAACTGTGCCCCTTCCCTTCCCAACATTTATCAAAACCCCTTCGCCTTCGAGACAAAACCAAACTCCACCCCTTATGTTTATCATTGGTTTTTTTTTTTTTTTTTTACGATATAAAAAGTAAAAAAGGGTAATATACTAATTATATTCTTAAAAATACAAGTAATTTTTATTTTGAAAAAAGAAATTATATTCCCCGCAGTCATTCTCTCTATAGAAAAAAGAAAAAATTTAATTCTTGGCTAATCTTGCTGGCTTTTACTAGACTCTTCATTTGCTTTGACATATTTACTTTATTTTGTAGTTACTTTTTTGTTTTGTGTTTTTTTTTTTCTTTTTGCTCTTTGTTTGACATTTCGCACGAGGGAAGAGATACTCATACTTCATATCTATTAGCTCAAGAAATGGCTAAATGTCACTTAATAAAATACAAGTCCGCATCCTTCTCTTTTTTATCTTTTTATAATGAGTTATAAAAATTATAAAAGTAAATATATTTATAAAATAAGAACTCTTTACCCTCTCATGAGGCATTAATATTCACACATATGCTAACAGGTGTTAGTAGGAAAATATCTTTTCTTATTGGATTAAATGCCCCACTCACATTTATCTCTCTTTCTCATCGAACCAACCATCACAATAGTTGAACGATGTCAAGTATGTAGTAAATTTGACAATGGATCAACGTTTTGACACAAAGTAAGAAGAATTTAGAGTTTGAAGGAGGGGTGGTGGAGATTTGAAATATTCCAGCTTAATCGATACTAGTCGAGACCCTTAGGTTAGGGTCCAACCTTCACAATATTTTGACATTGTTGTGCATCAATGATGAAGTTTTTGTCTTAACAAGGGTGTAATTCCTTAGATCTAAGAAAGGCCTTAATGGTTTTGATCAACATTGGCAGGGTATGGTGATGGCTAATTGTCTTCGGAAGAATTCATCAAGGTCTTGATCCGCTTATTTTATTATGACTTTTTTATATAAATTATCGGTATCAAATAATTACGTTGATTTTAATGAAATCCGATTCGAATTGAATTGGATTTTTAAAAAACAAAACTTCTCGATATTGACCCGAACTCAAAATCTTGTTTAACTGATATTAATGTCTGGACGAACTAGACTATATTTAATCAATATTTTGAACGTTAGTATTAAAAAAAATTATATGGAGTGTTATTTTAGATTAAAAAAAATATATATTAGAATAACGATAACTTCAAACCATTTTTATAGGCAAATTCTAGTTTGATAAATATATATCAGTATGGAGGAAATCTGTCATTTGGGCGTAAACACGATATTCACTAGATTAAATAAAAGGTGTAATCATCATAGGAGAAAATATTGTTCGTTGAGGTTGCATTTAATTATTAGAAAGCCATAAATATATTTTCCAAAAATTATAACATAATTAAAGCTGGTTGGAGTTTTCTTTAAAAAAATTCATCTACTATTAACCAAAACATTAAAAAGTGAAATTTTAAACAAAATAGAAAAAAATTCATCTACTAAAAAGCTCCATATATTAGAAAGAAATCCTAAGGCTTTTATAACTGAAACATATAAATAGAAAGAAACACTACAAAAAAATATATATTTTTGTGATGGATTTTGTGAGGAACTTTTGTGAAAAGTTTGTCAGCGACGAACTTCGTCACTAAAAGTATTAGCTATGAATTTAGCGACGAACACATGTTCATCGCGAATAGCTTGTCGCAACTATTAGCGACTAACTTTTTAAAATCCATCGCAAAATTTATGACGAACAGTATTTTGTCGCAAAAGTCTGTCGCTAATTCTAATCATGAATAGTGTTTCATTGTAAATCAGTGACGAAATTAGTGACAAATTTTTCAAAATTCATCACAAAATTTGTGACGAACAATATTTTATCGCAAAATTCTATCATTAATTTTAACCATGAATCGTCTGTCATTGAAAATTCGCTAAGAAAATAGCGACAAATATTTTGCGTGAATTTAGTGACGAATTTCTGTAACAAATTTAGCAACGAATTTCTGTGATAAACTTTTACAATGAATCTAGAAATTAGCAACGAATTTTGCGATGGATCTGAAAATTTTACGACAAAAATTAATTGTAATGGCATATTTTTAAAATTTTATCTATATGTCATATTTCTGTTCATCCATATAACATTCGACATAATCACACAATAATATCAAACATCCAATAGACATCAATATCAAATTTCTCTTGTCTCTACTCATCCATACAACTAGCCATCCAATAATATCAACCAACTAATGATTCAACAATAATAACTAATCATTTAATTCAAATATTACAAAATAAGAATATTATTAAGAGTCACAATATTCAAATGTAACATTCAAATTAACAATATTCAATATTTAAGTAATAATAACCATCAAATAACAATAAATAGTATCAAGAGTCACAATCATCGTCGTCGTCATCAGCATTATTACAAGGAGATAGAGAAGGGAGAACCTGACTTGAAACAGGGGCTAACTGAAGATGCTACAAGATGAGTCTCTGTTGTATCTCTCTAAATTTGTTGTCTCTTTGCGCCAATTGATCCTTCAAGTGGCTCACCTCTTGGATCAATTGCATTTTTTCTATCCTTATTGCTGGCAAGATAGAAGAAGATAACCTAGTGGTTTTGCAAGTTCTGCTTAAAGAATCTATCCAAGTATTCTTCCCTTTTTGCTCCACTAGTTGCCTTGAGTCATAGAGTTATACTATCAACAGATGGTTCAGATGAGGTAGTATAATCACTACCACTCGAATTCCTTCGTAAAAACTCATCATATTTCTCCTGTATTGTCATGAAAAAAATTAGAAAGAAATTAAAATAATAATATAATAAAATATCCAACACGATATGTTTAAATCAATATTATCATTATAATTAAACAAAACATGTTATGGTAGGTTTAAATATATCCAATATAATCAAATAAAAATATGATAACTCACATAGTTGATAAAAAAAGATGCAACAATCAAGTTTACAATTAATACTTTTCATACATTGATAACTAATACTCAACTTTCATAATTATTCTGATATGACATAAGTTCATTAAACCACTAAAACAATTAAAAGTTTTTAAATTACATGCCTTAACTACTCTAACTCTCTCCTTACTCTACGTCTTGTCTTCCTTTTAGAATGTTTACTTGAAAGTCTCTATAAATGATGGCTCGGTTCCTATTTCATTGGCCTAAAAAGACACTGTTAAAAATAATTGAATTAAATTAAAAAAATAATGTTTTAATAAAATTACCAATCTATTTCTATACTCATATATATTGACTAACCCTCCCGCATAAGTGGCAGACAATTACCTAGAATTACAAGATCAGTTCTTCCTGTTCTACTCACTCATTCGTATGCTCTTATTGGATTCCCAAAAATTCAAAATTCTAGCCCAATTTTCTTCAGTGATATAATTGGACAATTTTTTTACTATTCTTTGCATGATTTCACACCCCTCGGATATGATGATCATATTTTTTGATAAAAATTCTTTTTATCTCATTCTCCTCAGTCTCATCCCAAGTGATTGTCACTGCAATAAATAAAAATACAATTAGTTATATTAAAATTATAAACTTAGTTTCATATATGAACTGAAGGTCATAATTTACATTAAATTCTGTCCACCATAACTCTTTTGCATCTTTTGGAGTTATAGTATAAGTAATCTAACCCCATCTCCGATAGTTGTTCACTATTCTATTAAGTTCGTACACAACATATATAGAATCTGTGAATTTATCACAAAGTTACAAATAAATAATGACAAGTAAATAAGATAATTAAAAGAATAATCTGCTAAATAAATAAAAGAAATAATAGTGATAAAATTTTAAAATCTAGTACTTGCAAATCTTTGCAAGGAGATATCACCTGTCGTCTATCTTTTTTACCCCTCAACAAGTGAATATTGCACCGAAGGGGACGCCGAAGGTGCATCAGTGGAAGAGGAAGGGAAAGGTACAACTAAAGGGGACTGCGACACTGAAGAGGAAGGATCTGGTCTTCCATCACTAACTTGTTATTCCCCCCACATCGATACTATCAAGTATAAATGTTAGAACAACAAAGAAAATAGAAATTGCATGTTTATCAGATACATAATGAAGTACATGAATAAATTTACCATATTTAATTTGATGTACTAATCAATACAAAAAACACCAATACTCCAAAAAACCGACTTTAATGATATAGAAAAAACAAAACAGTGTATCAGCGAATCAAAGATAATATATAATAAAAAATACACTACTAAATGATGTATAATAAAGATTAAACTACTAAATCTAAAGATAAATATCAGATTTTTGTTTTATTAATAAAACAAAACTTACCCACAATCAAAAATCAATGTCCTCATTGTCATCTCTACTGTCAAATTCATCTTCATCATCAACGTCATCCTCATCCTTATCCTCATTCCCATCCTCATCCTCATCATCTGTCTCAAAATTAGATTTTTCAATGTCATCCTCGTGAATTTCACGTGGATAAGGTTTTAAAGTTTCAAAGTAACCTTTAGAAAAAACTCCCCGCTGAGAAAAATCAGATAAAATTTTCTATTCCAGCATATTTTTCTCCTTCAAAATCTCCAATTTATTTTGTTGTTATTTTTCAAATTTAAACACCAACAATCCCCTTAAAGTGTGAAGATCCAAATTTTAAAAAACTTAACTAATAAGATAAACTCAAGCAAAGTGCTCGTGAAAACTTGTTGTTCTCTTCTGGAAAAAGATTTCAGAATTTTGAAACCTTTTTTTTACCTTTAGTAAAAGAGATTTGAATTTAAATGACTATTTAGACAAGTTTAAGGATTAATTACAATTTCCAATCTGTACTTAATATGTTGAGTTAACTCTTAAAAATGAATTAAAACCATAACAATTCATATCTGGTATGAAAATATGATTTTTCATCATTTTTACCCCCACTTCTATGACAACATCTTTTATGAAACTAATTTTTTAAGCTTTTAGAAGATTTTTTATAGAAACTCAACTTTTAATCATAGAATCTTGTGCTATTTGAAAAATGAATATTTTGAAGACCTACACAATTGGTAAATTGTTAATAACACAAATAATATTTTGTTATTATCAAAATATTAGCGTTCGACAAAAATTTGTTTAACAGATTTGAAATTTCAATTTAATTTGAAACCTTAATTTAGTTTAAATTCTAATTTAATTCAAATTCTTAATCTAATTAAAATCTTAATTTAATTCCATATTTTAATTTGATTTGAAATTCTAATTTAATTTGAAAACTTTAATTCAATTCAAAATTCTACGTGAATTTAATTTCTAATTTAATTCAAATTCTAAATTTAATTCAAAACTCTTAATTAATTCAAAATACTAATTTAATTTGAAATATTAAATTGATACAAAATTCTGATTTAAACTAAAACCCTAGATTAATTTAGCACTCTTAACTAATGAGAAATAAATTTACACTATATAAGGGAAAAAATTAAAATAGGTTCTAACTAATCTGTATTGTGATAAAAGTTAACTAATTTGGCTAATACGGCACGTGTCATGTCTAGCTTTTTATTGACTTGGCACTCAAGTTTTAACACGTGCCGTGGTGAATGTCATGATACTGTTATTATGATAGAGTATATATCACGTTATTGTTTTGAATTTTTTTTATAAAAAATGATTTAAATTTAAGATTTTTATAAATAAAAGAGACAATGATATCATTTGAATTATAATTTATTAATCACGTTTTTACCTTGATATTTTGAAAGTTGAATTATGAAATTAATCTAATGTGATACCATGTTTGTTACGTTAACATGTTATTTTATCTGTCATATTGTATCAATGTACATAAATTCGATTTGTATGTCATGTTACATCATGTCATGTCAATATAAATTCAACTGGTTTGTCATATAATTCGTACGTACATACTGTTGGAATTTAATTGATTCGATTCACATGCAGCGGAAGCATTCGAACAATTTTCGAAAAAACAAATATAGATCGGATATAGGGTATAAATACCTCGAATGTGTAGAGACTCCAAAAGATCAATCGAACGTCTCTCGATCCGATTTCGCGGTCGGGATGGTGATCACAAGGTTAGTCGAATCACCACCACAGTGTCACAACGCCGCAACCCTCAATCCGGTGATTTTAACGATGGGGAAATTTTCCTTCACGAAAATTTCTCATTCCCTCATTGTATATTTTTCTCTCTCAAGCAAGAACATCAAGAACAACATTCTATTTTTGTTTGTATTTTTGTTACATTCAATAGGTTACTTGGGGAGAGGTTATTAAATCAAAATGGGAGTTATGGGAAGTTATCCCATAACCCCTCAAATGCCCCACGATGGGCAATATTAAAACCAATATCTCCCACTTGCACACGAGGGCATTTTACTTCCGTCGCAAGATCACAACTCATGCGATCTTTCTTATCACCCTGCTGGACTTTCATACAGGATTGGGCGTCGTGCGACCGGCGAGTACACCTGCAAGTAAAGACCTCTCGATACACCTGTTAGGATGATCGAGAAGCCATCGTTAGTATCTAAAATAACTCGCTGCACCCCAGATCCAAGACTAATTACATCCATCGAACTACTTTCCTCAACGAAAGTAATCCCCGATAAATGCTCGACTATGTATCCACTATTATGCTTACATCCCAACATGGATAGACATAATAGGCTAGCCGGTGAATACAATACAATGATGTAATGTCAATTGGTCTTCCTTTTCCCAAACTCGAATCTATTAGCCTCAATTCAGCTGCTTTCCTAGACCTGTCCCTCAGACCTTAATTTATCTTCCGAGCCATCGGTAAACAGACTAAAGTAGCATCACTGAGTCAAGACTTCTAGAAACAGCCGAAAGTGATAAGGGTACAAGAGATCACACTCAATGGATCTCGGATCTCATACAGTGGGAACGGGGATCTAAAGAATATCAATGTCTCAAAATGATGTTCCCACTATCCCTGGCCGTCATATCACACACGGTATGAAACGCGTGTCACAGTGTTATTCCCCCATCTCTCAAAGGGCATATGTCAGATTTCTCTAACACTGTACAGGTATGGGACTCAGTCTACACATAACACTTTACCTAGAGATCTCAGAGAGAGCATCTCAGAGACAATATCACAAATCGCAGGTGATATCTGAGATCTCAAACCTGACTGCTTACAGGCAACATGGATGTGGGTATTTCCATGTCGGTCATATCGCATATGACCTCATCCTGAACACATATCAGGGCGACTTATGTTCTAGTAGGGCCACTCTCAAAACCTCTTACGACTAAAATCCGTCTCATCTCCGCTCACTCAGAGTCGAAGGTGGTCACTCGTGTGAGAGAGTCGACCACGCCTGCCTAACATATCATTTATCACAACAAATCAGAAAATATATGACAATAAAATAGTGCTATAAGTAAGTGACTCTTTCATGCACTCATGTCATATATATATATAATGCAATAAGCATCAGCACAAAGTGAGAAATGTTAATATACATATAAACCCTACGATTCCTATATCTCATACATGAATCTCTCATAATGGGTTTATTGAAAGGATCAGCCAACACGCTGTATAGTAATGTATTTAATGTGTCACTTCACCCTTCTCGGTGATGTATCTCATAACGTAGTATTAAGTATCAATGTGTTTAGACTTACTGATACTTAGGGTCTCAAGTGTTATCAAGGGCGGCCTGATTTTCTCAATAAATCATCACTGGCCTCCCACTGTTTGCCACAATCCCTAAGTGATCCAGAAATTTCTGGAGCCAAACACTCTCCTGAACTGCAACTGAGTGTACCACAAGCTCAGCCTCTATCGTAGATAGAGATATGTAGGTTTGCTTCTTGCTACTCCAAGACAGCAAAACCTGACATGGATTTGCATACATTCAGATCACCAACTCAGTTGGTATCTGAATACCCAACAACACAAGATGCAAATCACCTCCTTCTTAACACAAGGAGAGGTCCGCAGTTCTCTCGAGATATCTCAGAATCCTTTCACTGCTCTCCAGTGATCCCTTCTAGGATTCGATCAATACCTAATTACCATACTGACTGCTAAGCAAATGTTTGATCGTGTACGCAACACTGCGTATATCAGGGTACCCAATGCACTGGTACAAGGATTTCTATTGCCCTTCACTGAGTCTTAAGGCTTATGTCAAGAATTAGCGTTTAACCTTTTAGCAATAAGAGTATCTTTAGGGTCGTAGTCGATCTTCTCGAAGCGCTCAAAAAACAGTTCTTGATGTTGAACTCCTGTGAATGAGTTAATACCTGTTTTGAGCGATTCCTCTAGATCTTAACTTCGAGGAAGAACTGAGACTCACCCATGTCCTTCACATCAAGACTCGACAATGTCCACGTCATCGCGGTCATGAGATACTCTCTGTTGTTCCCAATCAACAGAATGTCATCCACATAAAGACATGATCACAAGAACGTAAATGGTATGCGCGATGATCCTCCTCGATCATCACTAAAACGTGAGATATCACCTTCTCGTAAAATCTCAAGTGCTACTGCCTGGATTGATGATTAAGGTCGCATGTCGACTTCCAAAGTCAATGGACCTTATCATTCTGATCTATAGGAATAAAGCCATATGTTCTTTATAGATCTTCTCATCCAAAACTCCCACTCAGGAGAACAGTCTCAACGTTCATCTGGTCTACTCTAGATTTATATCATGTCCACGACAATCGCTAAAAGTAAACGGATCGAGATAATCTCGCCCTTAGTCTGAGTAACCCATGATTATCAGATAGGCCTTATACCTCAACACCGATCCATCGACCTTTTTCCTGATATTGAGAACCCACATGTTCTCAACAGCCCTACTACCTTCAGGCAAATTAATTAGATCCTAGATCTCATTGATTCTCATCAACTCCTTTTATCCATGGCCTTTAATTAATGGCTCTTCACAGAACCCCTAAGAACCTCTTGGACAGTTAAAAGATTTCTCGTAATCCTCAAGAGTCACACTGAGAGCCTCTCCCTCAATCGGGAAGCGACGGTTAGGTACGCGTCCTCGACTACTCTTAAGAGGATGGGAAACCTTTTTAACCTCTAGATGAATCGCTCCCACTCGGACCTAGATCCATAATGGATTCTTGAGTCCTGCCACTGGGATTAGCCAGCCACTAGGCTTATCCATCTCATAGAAGGTAAAGTCCCAATTGCTTTCATAGCTCATAGAGTTTAGGGTGTCATCTGTATGTTCATTAGATACAATCCCTTGGTGTGTTCTGAGTATCTCATAAAATACATCCTTTTTCTCGCAGGCCTAACTCACCGTGTAAATGCGAAAAATAGTGAACATACGCGACACAACCCCATAATCTCAAATGGCTAAGGTCAATACTGCCTCCTTGTCCAAAGCTCATATGGAGTACTGACCGCGGACTTTTATAGAACACGATTGAGGACGTAGGCTGCAACCAATAACATATTTCCCCAATGGGAAACGAGTCAATTGGCTTGCGTCATCATCGACCTCACCGTCTCAAACAAAGTCATATTCCTCTCTCACAGCTACTCTACTCCACTGAGTAGCAAGGAATAGTCAGTTTCTCGCAATGCCCTTTTTAAAAGAAAGTTCTTCAGACAAATACTCGCGCTCTCGTTCGGTTATGAGAGTCTCCACGTTCAAGTCTTATTGATTCTCAATTTCGTTAGTAAACCTCCTGAAGCATCTCAATGTCTCAGACTTGTACGAGATCGGATCAACGTAACCAAAACGCATGTAATTGTCTGTGAACGTATTAGAGTACCCAACACCATCTCAGGTTCTCACGTTCATAAGACCATAGATGTCAGAATGATCCGACTGCAATAGAGTCCCAGCCTTGATTGCATTGTCGAATGGTTTTCTTATAAGTTTGTCATTCAAGCAAGACTGGTTAGCGGGCCTTACAGACCACTCACTGCTAACCGGTTTATCCTCTCTCACACTAAGAGGATAACAAGAAATACCATTGAAAGTAATCACTTCGAGTGCATATAGTCCCTCACGGACCAATATAAAACCAATCAAAGTATTGTCGTAATAAATTGAAAATTATAAAATCTCCAAATTAATAGAGCATATCCTAAACTGAAATCAAGTTCCGTCGAATATCCAAAACGCAAATGACGTACAGAGTTTAGCAACTTTGCAACTCCAAGTTGCAAGTGCTAATTCCTCTGATGTCGACAAACGCTCCGTTTCAGTATGTAAATCCTCCTTCTCGAGGACTCATTGAGCGGAACTACATAAGCGCGCTCCTATCTCGAGCTACGTAGTCGGTTGCTCCCGTGTTCATAATCCACGAAGGAGAGAAAACAGAGAGTTATTCAAACTACGTAAAGAAGAAAGAGTTAATTTTCACTCGTCGCACTCACGAGCGAAATGACCAAATCTATTATAGGTAACACTATACCTTGGTCAAATTCAACTCTTTCTCGCTGCGCATTAATATCATCGGTTTTCTCGGTTGTTTTCTTCTTACCTAAATCTCGAGTCCCACAGGAGTCCTTGCTCGACTCCTCCGCATAAGCATGACCCGAGTATGGCCTACTCGCCTCTAGGTACTCCCACTCGAGTCCACTGTGCCTAGTCACATTAGTGAAAGTACGAATACTTTCATCGTATGTGAAATAGACTTTCATGATTTCTCATGAATCAGGTAAAGAACTGGATCGCATCCAGCACAAGAAAACATATCCGAAATGGGCTCGGTCACATTCCCCAACTCTACGACCATACTCGACATTTTTATCGAATGTTACATCATCGTATGATCAATCCTTTTGTTATAAGTTATTACACTTATAAGTCAATATCCTTATCTCAGGATCTGTAAGAGCACCACAATACTCTTTATAGGGTGAACCTAACCGATAAAACTATAGAATATTGCTTATAAACTGAGATCATATCATCACGCATGCTACTCAAGAGAATTGCCCAAACTCGGCCATTATTCCTCTTCCATGCACGTGATGTCCCCTAATCTCGTCTGTCTGAGGTGTGGTACCTTCCCCAAAGTCCACTATCTCATGCCTCAGGATTTTAATTAGATATTACTCCTCGAGGATAAATTGAATCTACCGGTGAAAATCAAGTAATTATCACCATTCAATTTTATCTTCCTTGCAAAGATCTAATACGACAATTTTAAAAACAGTCAAATAGATATTCGTGACTTGTGATACTTATTTTCACATTTTGTGCACTCTTCGAATCAACATGACCCAAATAATTCGAATACAAATCCCAAAACGAGCGTATGAATCAACAGACACCATACACCACAATCCGGGATTGCATCTTACCATTCGGATTGGGATTCCGTACACAAAAACCTACAAAAAATCACTCTTATGGAAGTAGGAACCTCAAAAAATTGAAAAATTTCAATTCTTGACGACCGAACTTGCCGCCGGGAGGTTCCACGCGCCGCCACGAGCCGCCACGCGCTGCCAGCACGCGCCAGACTCGCGGCGCGCCTCTCACGCGCGCCCAGTCGCGGCGCGCGTTACACGCGCTTCCACGCGCCAAGAGTGGCTTGGCTCACGCGCGCCCAGTCTCGGCGCCAGGCTCACGCGCCTTCACGCGCCGAGCCGTGTCGAGCCGGGTCTGGACCGGGGTCGGTCAACGGGGTCATGGTTTGACCCGACCGCCCGGTCAACGGGTCGAGATCCGACCTGAAAACCCTGTTCACGCTCCTCTTTAGCGCGTGAAGAACACGCGCCATCTCCAAGGCGCCAGACGCGCCTTACGGCGCGTGCGCTGCACGCGCCCGGGTCGGACCTCTTCGTCTTCACCCGAAAATTTCTGTGTCCGGGTCTTTCGACCCGGTATCCAAAAAACACATTTTTGGGATCTATTTTCGCCGGATTTTTTATGAAATCTCTTATTCCATTTATTCCAAATATCCTTGACTCGATTTTTGGAATAATCGAGCCCTAATCTCGACGTATTTTGGATTCAAAATTTTGGCCCTCCGCGGCCAATTTTGAAACCTCAATTTCCGGCCACAATAATACTCAATATATATATCAAATCGAAGAGCATGAAACGAGGAATACAGATCTATAATTTTCATGCATTGATTTGCCCTAAAAACTCGACAAATCTGGGGTTGAGTGTTTCGGTCACTATTCACGGCCGAAACTTTCAACCGGAATTTTCTTCGCCTAATCGTGCTCAGAAAATTATGAAAAAATTGTTTTCGTGTTCTACAGATCATGGGTAACACAGTAGTGCTCTCGGATTCACGAAATTCATCCGTGATCCGAACCCCAAATTTTATACCCGAAAAATTAAATCCGAAAAAATTATTTTTCCTAATCCAACGTATGCTCTGATACCAATGTTGGAATTTAATTGATTCGATTCACATGCAGCGGAAGCATTCGAACAATTTTCGGAAAAACAAATATAGATCGGATATAGGGTATAAATACCTCGAATGTGTAGAGACTCCAAAAGATCAATCGAACGTCCCTCGATCCGATTTCGCGGTCGGGATGGTGATCACAAGGTTAGTCGAATCACCACCACAGTGTCACAACGTCGCAACCCTCAATCCGGTGATTTTAACGATGGGGAAATTTTCCTTCACGAAAATTTCTCATTCCCTCATTGTATATTTTTCTCTTTCAAGCAAGAACATCAAGAACAACATTCTATTTTTGTTTGTATTTTTGTTACATTCAATAGGTTACTTGGGAAGAGGTTATTAAATCAAAATGGGAGTTATGGGAAGTTATCCCATAGCCCCTCAAATGCCCCACGACGGGCAATATTAAAACCAATACATACATACTTGTCATGTTATGATTTTAGTACGGATTTCACTACGAAGTTGAGGAACCGTACGTATAACCTAATCAAAACAATTATATCCTGTGAAATTGGAAATAAATTTTAGGAAGACGTATACCATACCAAAATAAATAAATAAAGAAAGTTTTAGTACTGCAGATTTTAACTGAGTCAATGATTAATGAGACAGAAAACCTTAGGCCCCACCAATTTGTGTGCATAGCAAATGGAGTTTTCAGTAAGAAAATTTGGAGAGTGACATGTCATGGAGCGCAAGTCGTCATGTCATGGTGAGAAAGATTCTGGCTCTGCAACTTGGGTTCACTTCAAAAATTGAATTTATAATTTCCAGATTATTATTATTATTATTATTATTATTATTATTAATTATTTTGTGTGGAGCTTAGGTTTGATATTATAGTTTGAATAATCTCTCCGGCCAACAAGCATGCAAATTTTGGTATTTGTATTCTGTGTACCTGTGTAGTGTACGGTTTTGTTTTTTTCTCCATCTTCATGGTGGCTACCCCGTCCTCTGGTCATACTTTTTTTTTTTTTTCATAAATGAGCAAAAAATGGTCGCTAAAATAATAAGTTTAGTATTAAATTTATCTGTATTTTATTTTATTCAATTTATAATATTTTTATAAAAATAAAAATATTTTTTAAAAAATATAAAATTTTATAAATACAAATTAAATGTTATTAAAAAGAAATTAAGATTATGATTGTATTAAAATTTTCTATATTAAATTATTTGCTCTTTTCATGATGAAAGCTACTCATAAAGAAAGGGGGGGGGGGGTGGGAAACAGATTCTCGTGAAAGAAATTCAAACTGGTTATTCATTTTCATGTTGACCTTGACAGACATGACCAGCCTCTCCGAGAAGAACAAAATTTGAAAAAGCGCTAGTGTTTTGGTTGGCCAATTCATCAGACAAGCCACACCCTAAAACCCAACAATCCTCTCTCTCTCTCTCTCTCTCTCTCTCTCTCTCTCTCTATTTTTCTGGGCGTGATTGATATATGCTACCAATGACCAAGAGTTATCAGCGGTGTGTAGAGTTTCAAAGTGAGAGAGAGGAGAGGGAGACTGTCTTTTTGCACTCGGAAAGAGAATGAATGAATACCAGCTTGATTGGGTGATGACGAAATCATGAGCCAAAGGGCTAAATACACATCACTTTTTACAAGTCCTCGAACTGTATACCACCTTGAGAAGCGAGGTCTCTCTCTCTCTCTCTCTCTCTCTCTCTCTCTCTCTCTCTCTCTCAGCCCATAAGATGCCCTCTGCCCTTCCTGCTTGGCACTCTCATGAACTGCATGTTTTTGAGCCCATGGGCCCTCTTTTACTCTTTTATTAATTTTCTAATTACTCTTTTATGTACATATACGTATGCATCAAAAGCATCAAAATTCAAATAGCACACATATTGTAGCATAAGCACACCCTCACATACATAAACAATATTACTAATTCATTTATTATCTAAAATTCTCTATTCGAATTCAATTTCATTTCATCTCATTTATGATCACCCGGGACATTTCTTTTTTCTGAATAAAAGATTCATATCGTTTAACTCATTCTTTATTGTATGATATATAAATTTAAAAATTTTCATATTTGTATCTAACTTTTAAAATAGAAACTAAATTTTTATAATTTAATATTGAAGTAATTTTAAATTTTAAATTTTATTAGATGGTTGATTTTCAAAGGGCCTTGAGTTGCACCTAATTTTAATGCATGATCATGCTTTCCTAAAATATGAATACTGTATGAATATGAATATGAATATGATGGGAAGTGAACATGAATAGTGTCTGTGAAGCCTTGATGGTAGGGTTGACACGTGGCGAAACCCCACAACACAATAATGGTGAGCAGACTTGGTTCGCAAGTCCTAGAAGGCACTTTCAGAACAATGAATGAGTAGAAGGCGAATAAAATGTGACAACCCCATGTGACCCTATCTGACTCCTCCCTATGTGGTTTTGGCGGTCCTTCTATCAATCTCAACCTTTTCTATATGCCAATAATTTATAACTCCCCATTTGATCTTTGCCGCGTGGCACCTCAGAGAGCGCTTACGTGTGCAATCGTGACACGTGTCAATTAGAATTTGCCACGTGTGATGTACATAAACAACCAATAAAATGTGTTAACAGTGTCAGAGAATTCAACTCCCTAATTCGAAAATACCCCTTTCGTTTTTTTATCTTTTCGAGGATTTAAAAATAATAATTTATATATTTATTTAATTAAAATATTCATTCTATCAATGAGAGAATGCAAGAACCTAAAATAACTATTTTGGATACGGCAGATGGATGAAGAACTTAGTAGAGGATGATGATTGATGTTGTATTTTAATCTTTTTTAATTAAATTAATTAATATTAAAAATTATATTTTAATTAATTTAATTCGATCGTTATTAAGTCTAATTTAGAAAAAACTCCTTTAATATAATATTTTTTTTAAGTTTCGAATTCGAAATTCGATCAATGAATATAGTAGCCTTACTCACTAAACTCTATTTATTGATGGGGTTGATGCTGTATTGAAGGAGGGCATGGTGATTGTAATGGTGCAATCTACCACCTGTTCATCATTGATAAAATGCTGTTTCATTTTTTGTAATTCAACTCTATTTTATTTTATTTACTCAATAATTTTCTACTACAGATCTTTTTGTATAGAAAAAATAGAGTTCTATGAATAAAAATTCAATTTTTTTATATAAAAGAAACTAAAATATAAGGACTTTCTTAAATTGCAGATTCATCCACCATATCATATTATGCGATGCTTTGGTCTTAATTAAAACTTATGATATACAGAAACTTTTCAATATTAATATTTTTTTGTTTATAAAATATTTTTGAAATGTTTTAATACAATAAATTAATTAATATTTATATAAAAATTTTTATATTTTTATATTTATACATTTTTCATATTTAATGAATTATTTATTTTTTAATTATAATTATAATTTTTATGTTATCTGTTTTATGATTAATAATTATATATTTGATCATTTTAGATTTTTATTATAAAATATAGCTATTATATTATTTTCATAAATTAATTAATATTTATATAAAAATTTTTATATTTTTTAATATTTACACGTTTGTTCACATTTTCATTTCCTATTTTTTTTTTATAAAATGTCTATTTTTATATCATTTTATATTCGTTTCTGTTTTTCATTTCCATTTCTATGCAACCTACATAAAAACTACATTCTCTCTGATTAAAATTTGATATTTATTTATTTTTTTTTTACTTTAAATTGCTATTTTCTTTATTAGTTGTAATTTTCTTTTCTTTGGTCTACCAGAACTAAAGTACAAGTTGTAATAAAACTTTTATTTATTTTCTAATTTTGGTTTGAATTGTTTTCAAATTCAAGTTATTTTTAAAAAATTTGTATTATGGTTTTATTTACCTGATCATTACTTGTAACGGAGACTCGAGACTTTAATTATTAATATGCTTTTGAGATTTTCCCGTTAACCAGGCACCCAGTTTGATCTATTGGTATGAATTTTCATACAAAGTTCTAGGATTTTAGTTTAACTCAACACTATCGCTTTCATTCTGCCTCCAAGACATTGCTCGTGGATTATTATGCATATAGGTGAATTTATTTGATAAACCCCTCTCTCTTTTAATTAGAACAATGATAAATTTTAATTAATTCGATTCAAATATCGATAGATTCCTATTTAGGAAATAAATTTTCTACTGTAATTTTTTTCATTGTCAAGTTTCGAACTCGAGATTTGATTAAAAAAATTTAACATCTCATCTTACTAGACAGATTGTCCGTTGATCTCTTTTCTTTTCTAAATTTTTAAAGCTTGTTTTTTGGATAATCATTCACAACATATCAAAAGGGGCAAAGAAAAATGCAAATGCACGGTGCTCCGACCTTAGTCCTGTGCAGAGGAGAGCACCAAAAGTTGCACGTGAAACTCTCTCCTCCCAAGAACTTTAGTCACATGCACAGACCGTAGTTTAATTTGGATAGTACCATCAAATAGTTTTGGATACTCACATAATTCCATAACCCATTAATATCACATTCCAAAAATCCAATCTAAACTTGAATATCATAATAATATATTATATATTAAATAAATGTGCATAATCCATTACATAACATACAAAATTGGGAGCATAGAGAAACTAGGTTTTTCTCATAAAGCCTTCTCTCTACACTACCTAAACAGTAATGGAGAAGCCCGATTAAAAAAGGACAAAAAAAAAAAAGAAAAAGAAAAATAAAATCCGAAAATAGAAGTAATAGAATGACCAACGAAGCAACCATGCCATTGCATGGCATAAATATGGACCATGAACTAACATAATAACACCTAGATATATATAGAGTTCTATAATAGAACATAAATCAAGCCACCTCAAGTTTGCCTTGTTGTCTAAGAAAGTGGAGATCTATGAGGAGCACCCTTTCTCCTGTTGCTAAGGGAAAGAACAATTCCGGGGAGGAAACCACTCCCCTTCTTTTTGTTTTTCCCCAAAACCTCGGGATCACGTGAAATTCCAGAACTGCCTATGGTATCACTAGAGCATGATGAGTGTAAGGGGTCCTCTAGAATGGAGTTTGGAGTAATTTGACCGTCATCGTCCAGCTCCGAACTGTCCATTCTTAACCCTTCAAACTGGGAGAATGCAAAATCAGTCTCATCAAATCTGCAGAGAATGCTTGATAAGTCTTCACCTTGATGTACCATATGATCAACCTGCATTTTTTTTGGCCCCCCAATTTAATTTCCTATAAAAACAGTTTGGAGACCAAATGACACCAAGAGAGAGAGAGAGAGAGAGAGAGAGAGAACTTTTATATCTTCTTTAAGGCATGCTACTATTCTCATACTTTCTAAATTATAAATTAGAATATAGCGCTCCCCATATATGTACTATTATGATTGGTTATGGAGCACCATAACATAAGAGATGCTTGGGGAACAAAACATGGTCCTCAAATGCTAGATGGTGCCTATCGAATGGGATAATTGCATGGTTTTTCATTTTAATACAAGGTTTTTAGATTTGCAGACCTCAAACAGGCTTCTTTATTCATCAATATAAATCATTAGAAAATAAAAAATAAAAAATTAATAAAAACCATATGGTTGGAACCAAACAAGACGACAACACTGCAACAACATTGACTAAAAATTAAAGTGCAAGTCAGCATCAAAATTTAATGGGGTGTGGAGGAAGCAATAAATGAAAAAGAACAAAAAATAAAAAGACTGAAAGGAGGTGGGAGTCGAGTGAGAAGAATTGACCTTGCATGAGAGAGAACAGAAGTGGAAAGGGTCTTGAAGAATCCTGTCACAAGTGAGGCATATGTTGGCAGAGCCTTTACAAGGCCTTGACTGTGCCCTCTGATTCAAGAATATCACTTTGGCACTGTTGATCGTATACGGCTGCACCCCATCCACACATATATTATTTATTTATTAGTAATTAATTTAATTTAATATATGATTTATTTTTCATATTTATTAATCCAAAAACAAACCTGAATAAAGGCACAATTAATGAGCTTCTCCAAATCTTCCAATCGAACAACATCATGATAAACATATCGTCTCACCTGTCACAATATTGCATTAATATTATTTTTACTATTATTATAGTTTCCAAATTTGCAGTTCTACTTTTGTTTAGTTAATTTTGAAGTGGGGGGACCGGACTTCCAACCGGGTCTGGGACCGTGTCTGAATTCAATTTAACAGTGCAGAGCTTTGGACTTGACCATGAAATCATCATATATACAAAAAATACCCAATTCACCATATAACATGAATCATACTAAATTAAGATGTCTCATGTCTTATTTAGCTTAATTTTCTTATTTTTTTTTAGCTGAAATATGTTTGGACAAAACTCTCCGTTCACCTATTGCTTTTTCTATATACAAAATTTGAATTCGACCAACTTGTTGAATGAGAAGGAAAAGCTAGGCGTTAGTCATACTAGGAACAGATACATGAACTAAATTCTGATATTGAATTAAAGATATTTTGCTAAATAAAAATCAATAATTCAAGCGAGTTCAAAAATTGAGTCAAAGTTTCACTTTCTTTGAAAGACACAGCAGAGGAAACTTTGCAGGAAAAATTGGATAAAAAGAAATCTTCTATAAATGAGGAAGAAGCCAAATGCATAAAGTTGGAGACCAATAAGATGGCATTTAATTCAATCACTTATTTTCTTCACAAATAAATAAATGGATACAATATCCTACAAACCAAAGTAGTCAGATTTTGCTGGGAGAGAAAACATGCAAAGACTCACAGGCCACAAATTCTGAGTGAAGAATCCAAAATCAGGGAAAATTTATGAATTTACAGAATTGTAATTATAAATTCGAAAATTTGTAGAATTTGTACATCAGAACAGAGAATAATCCGAAATAGACAGATGGGTATTATTTATTTGCACCGAATTATTTCAAAATTGTCTGAAACTGAAAATTCATGATAAGATCTATGAGCTCAAGTTACACAAAAATGAAAAACTAGGGTTACCTGTACCTGCCTAAAATTCAATAAAAAGTTCTAATTTTGATCAATTCACAACATGGTTATGAACCAAAAGAAGAACTAAGAAATTTCCTAAGAAATTTAGAGGAAGCTATATATGTTATTTTAAACTTAATTAAGAACCAAAAGTTCAAGTTCGAAGCCAAAGTAAAACTCAAAATCAGGGAAATTCCAAAGAAATTCTACAAGTACTCAAGGGAATCTAAAGAAGATTTTTATTGTTCTCAATTATAATAATAAATTAAATTAAAAAAAAAAAACAATACCACAATAGTTAAGTTGGATGCTGATAATTAAAGGAGTGCTGAGTAGACATGAAAATTTGAGAAGAATTAAAAAGAAAAAAAGGGTAATTATTATGTACATACTATATGAAATGAAATTTGTGGAGAATTGTGGAATAATACCTGAAGAAGAGGATGAGAAGAGTGAGAAGAAAGACAGTGAGGGCAAATGCTCCGACAACAGTGTAAGCAAAAGATGTTCTTCTCATTCTTCTTCTTACTCTCATGGGTCCCACACCCAGCAAAGAATGTCTCCCCAATTAGCCCTTCTAACCATGCAGGCTTCACCACCATCATATTTTCATCCTCATCACCACCCAATTCCAATTCCCTTTCCCTTTCCCTCACCATGGTCTTTCTGTTTTCTCTCTCTCTCTCTCCTATTTTTCTCTCTCAGTAAACAAAGTGCTTTCTCAGCCCAGACACGGCCTTTCTCCTATTTATAACCAAGAACTTCTAGAAAATGTAAAAACATGAAATTATATGGTCTCCTTTTTCATTTTAATGTTTTGTTTTATATTTTCTACCATTTCTAGAGAGAGAGAGAGAGAGAGAGAGAGAGAGAGAGAGAGAGAGAGAGGGAGAGGGAGGGTCTGGTGTGCCTGTGTGGGTAAATGGCGGGAAGACAGCCCACCCCACCTATGCGTACTTTTTTCTGCAAAATACAAAGCCCTTTTGGAGACCCTGATATTGAGAACCTACCTAAATTTTCACCTACATAACGTTTTACCCCCATCACTTTTCACTTATTATTTACTAACCCAACTCCGTCAAAATATTAGCTTTTTCTCGTACATAATTACCCAAATGCATGAAGCAAGAGCCGATGCAAATTCCAATCTTATTTAGGTCACAATATAAATATAAATTAGAGTGAAAAATAATTCCACATTCTAAAATTCGGAAGCATCGAAAAAGAGGGGTTTAATAAGAAAAATAATTCTATATTATCTTTAATACATATATCTATGTCCCCAAAGGGACAACCTAATGATACAAACCTTCTCTCCCTTGACCTGATAATTCCAAATTCAAATTTTTGTACAACAAAAAATATATATATATCTTTTTTCTTGATGTGTAAATAAGGATATTTTTCAACTTCTTTTTTTTTTTTTTTGTTCGTTAGATATTATTAATAATTGCAATTTACTCCCTGAAGTTGGTAAATTTGGGAAGTAGCCCCCTATATTTACGAAACTAAGATACGGCCTCCTTCGAATAACTCTTTAATCAAAAAAACCCTGACACGAGGGAAAAGTGAAAACAAGAGGAAATTTTTTTTTTTCTTTTTTAATCTAATTTAGTGTCCTAGATGATCTCCTTGTACAAGGAGAAAGTTCACCGAGTCAAAAATTGCGTGACAAAATTGTGCTCTTCCCTCGCACTAGTATCATATCATTCATCCCCCTCTCTTCAATGTCCCAAAATTTGAATTGTTTCCTATTACAACTCTTACTCTTACGCAGATAAATGAATTTCCATCCACCATTATCATCTATCTCTTTCCTCTTAACAAAGTTCTCTACACCAAAATAAAAATAAAAATAAATAAAAATAAAAACACTCGAATGAGGCAAATTTCTAGAAACACTATAAATCATTGTTAAGATACAGATGATTAATTATATATTTTTTTTTATTAATTTAAAATTTTGGAGTGTATAGTAATTAAATAAGATATACAATTATAGGGAATTAATGAGTGTTGTGTTAAGCAACAAACAAGCACAAAATTAAAAAAAAAAAAAAAATTACGTAGGAATTCTTTATAATATTATGTTAATACTAGATTATTAAGTGAGCATGCAACATAAATTAGAATACAAAGACTAAAATGTTCTATATAACTAATTTCACTCGGTAGGATAAAGATTTCAATATTGTTATTGTATTTTTTTTTTCAGTAACTTGATTAAACTATTACCCGGTGTCCAGAGTTTTGTCCTGACTATTTTGAATCGACCGTTGTAGGACTCGCTTTACGGAGCCGGATCTCCCAATATTTATTTTTTTCGCTTCCACCCCTAGTCGAACCCTAGAGTGGTGGAATGGTGCAACCCCCTTGACCAGTTACACCAACCAATGTTAGATATTGTTGTTGTATATGGTTATAGGGAATTAAATGAAGCTTAAAGATAAAATTTAAAATCTTAGTACAAGATTAGAGGGAATTAAATCTTAGTGGGATGGAATGATTCGAAATTTTGAAATGGAAAATAATCGTCTTCTATATATGTTTGAATCGAATTAATTAGAATATAGTTCCGGATATCAATAATAATAATAGTATAAAAAAAAAAGAAATCGAAAGAATAAGGGTTATTTAAAGAATAAGGGTTATTTAAAGAAAGACTTTTTCGGCGGATTCTCATTTTAAACTCCC
Organism: Dillenia suffruticosa; assembly: GCA_033439265.1. Lineage (NCBI taxonomy): Eukaryota > Viridiplantae > Streptophyta > Magnoliopsida > Dilleniales > Dilleniaceae > Dillenia > Dillenia suffruticosa. Next base: position 1,490,437 of record JAVTVX010000031.1, read on the forward strand.
AATCTTCTCATCCTTTAAAAGTTCCACATTTTTTTTTAATATTTTGTTTCTATTTTTTTAACGCCTTATTAACGGTAGGCGTCTTTATGTTAACGGGTGAACAACAGGGAGGCTTCTACCCATTTTAAAAACTGAGGGGTCTATATGTAAAACATGAAAACTACTAAGGGCAAATTGCAATTTTTTCTTAAATACTGCATTGGGTTTGGTTTGTCTTTTAGGTGTGCAGTAGCCGTACCTCGGTTTGAAGACACGTAAAATGACGAAAATGACCTTGATTATAATTTATTCCTTTTTTTGTCCTTCGACTCATCGAATTTCTAAAAAAAAATGGCATTGGGGTTGTGTTGAATGACTCAAAAACCAGAATTGTAGAATTGTTGTCTTCTTAATTTTGGGAGCTGTGTCCCCATTGGAGATGAAGATGAGGTCTTCTTTATGCTCATGTGCTATACTCGTGCTGGTTGGTGTTGAACATACTCTTTTCACTTGAATAAAAGCGACCATGCCATTCTTTTCTATTTATATTTTTGTGGTGTCACCAATTTTATATTTGATTGGAGTCGTATATAGTTAGAATTATAAACGAGAGTAATTTTTTTAATCTAGCTATAAAATAAATTAAAATTACCGATAGAGCTCGAATCTTTCCGATCGACCCCTTATTTGAAAATAAATGAAAATTTATGCGGTACGTAGTTTAAGAGAATAAAAATAAAAAATCAAACTAAAATTCATAGGAATTGTTTGGATGAATAAAATGAGAAGAGAAGTTTGGGAATTAAACCTTCCAAAATAGAATGTTTGTAAAATCCAAGTAAAAATATGGATTATATGAAAACCATATCAAAATTTTTGATTTCGATTCTTAAATATAATTCAAATGTCCCCTTAATTTAGCCCGTTTGAAATAAACTATATAGTAAAGTTAATTTATAAAGGAATTCTTCTACTTAGATTAAAAAATTTAAATGTGGAATTCAAAATTAAATTTATATGTTTAAAACAACAAAAAAAATATGAAGTTCATTTTTTTTTTCATTTCTAAATTAAATAAATTACACAAAAAGTGGTAATAACACATGATAAGAACCAAAACTATCAAGTTCATTTTTGTTGTAAAAAGGGCTTTTACCCCTTTCCCATGAACATACCAAAATTCAAAAGAAAAAACAAAGTTCATTCGTCCATGTTGATGGTGTAAGAATCAACCTTTGATGTGGGTCCTCATTTAAATTCTCATCTTCTTAATCTTACTATTATAGAAAAAAACAAGTGGCGGAGGGATATGAGAGGACGTGCCACGTTGGATGGGAATGGTATGCATCTCTTCCCTTTTTTTTTTTTTTTTTTTTTTTTTTCTTTTTTAGGTTTCCTTTCCCTTTTCTTTTTTTTTTTTTACTAATTTATCCTTTTTTTTTTGCTTCTTTTTTTTTTCACAATTCCCTTTTCTTTTTTTTTTTTTGGGTTTCTTCCCTTTCCTTTTTTTTTATTTCTTTTTTTCCACCCATCACCTTTTTTTTCACTCTTATTTTTTGATTCCATGATTACCGGTTTGTTACTATTTTTTTTTTACTTCTTTTTTTTTTTTCACCCATTTACCCATTTTTTATCTTTTTTTTCACCCTTCATCCCTTGCCCCTTTTTTTTACTTTTTTTTTTGGGGTTTTTTTCACACTTTACCCTTATTTTTTTTCGCTCTTTTTTTTTTCGGGTTACACTATTACCAATTTACTACTATTCCTATTTTTTTTTTTTACTTCTTTTTTTTCAACCATTTACCATTTTTTTCCTTTTTTTTAACTTCTTTTTTTTTTTATCATTCACCATTCCCTTTTTTTTTTTTTTACTTTTTTTTGGGTTTTTTTTTCATCTTTCACCTTTCTTTTTTTTCACTCTATTTTTTTTGGGTTTCATGTTACTGGTTTGCTATTATTTCTTTTTTTATTTCTTTTTTTTTGAATTTCTTCTTTTTCTTTTTTATTTTTTTCCCACCCTTCATTCGTGGAAAGAGGGGAGTGAGAAGGAATGCCACCTCGAATGAGAATGGTTGGTTACTGTTTTCTCTTTTTTTATTCATTTTTTTGGGGTTTTCTTTTCCTTTTTTACTTTTTTTTTTCACCCTTCACCCTTTCCCCCCCTTTTTTTTTACCTTTTTTGGATTTCTTCTTTTTTTTCACCTCTCACGCTTTTTTTTTCATTCCTTTTTTTTTAGATTCCACTGTTAACGGTTTGTTACTGTTCTTTTTTTTTACTTCTTTTCATTATTTCCTCTTTTCTTTTTTACTTTTTTTTTCTCTTCTTCATTCTATATATATATATATATCTTAATCTTAATTTTAATCTTAATATTTCTTAGTTTTCTTAAATAATAATAATAATCTTACTATTATAGAAAGCAACAAGTGGGGAGGGGGTGTGGGAGGACGTGCCACGTCAGATGGAAACAGTAGGACATTGTTCCCTCCCTTTTTTTTTTCTCTTTTTTTGGGGTTTTTTCTTTCTTCTTCTAAGATAAGAAATAAGTGGGGGAAGGGGAGGGAGTAGCACCTCGGATGGGAACAGTGGATAACTGTTCTCTTCTTTTTTTTTCCCTCTTTACTTTTTTTGGGAATTTTTTTTTATAATCTTAATTTTATCTTAATTTTAATTTTTCTTAACTATATATAAAGAAACAAGTGGGGAAAGGGTGGAAGCGATTGACACCTCAGATGAGAACAGTTTGTTACTATTTCCTTTTTTATTTCTTTTTTCTGGTTTCTTCTTTCATTTTTTTTACTTTTTTTTTCTCACTCCACCCTTTTTTCACTTCTTTTCTTTTGGATTCCACTATTACTAGTTTGCTACTATTCTTTTTTTTTTTTTTTACTTCTTTTTTTTGTTTCTTCTTTATTTTTTTTGCTTTTTTTTTTACTTCTTTTTTTCCACTCTTTACCCTCTGTTTTTTTATTTTTTTATTTTTTTACTTCTCTTCTTATTTTTCTTTTTTTTTCATTTTACTTCTCTTTTTTTTCCACTTTTTTTTATTCCACTGTTATCAGTTTGTTATTATTCATTTTTCTTGTTTTCTTGTTTTCCTTTTTTACTTCTTTTTTTTTCTTCCTTCATCATTTTTTTATTAATCTATCTCTTCTCCTCTCTCCATTTTTTTCACTTCTTTTTTTTTTTGATTTACTATTTTTGCAACTCTCTTTGAAAATCCCTCGTTCTCTTGATGCCTTTTGGTGCAATTTGGTTTTTTTCGAGTCATTTTCCTTTTTTTGGGTTTTTTTTATTGTCTAATTTACTAAAATATCATCCGATAAAAAAACTGTGTGCATGTACAACTACATATTATTAAAAGTTTTTTTTAAAAAAAACAAGTGAGGAGGGGAAGGTGGGAAGAATTGCCATCTTGGATGGGAACAGTTTGCTACTGTTTTTTTTTTTGGTTTTTTTTTTACTTCTTTTTTTTTCATCCTTTACCCTTCAGTTTTTTTCTTTTTTTTCACTCCTTTTTTTTGGGTTCCCCTGTTATCCGTTTCCTACTATTCCCTTTTTTTACTACTTTTTTTGTTTCTTCATTTTCTTTTTTACTTTTTTTTCACTCTTTACCATTTTTTTTCAATAATTATAACGTACACAAAAAAAAAAGAAAAAAAAAACTTGGACCAATGCCACACCTTGTGCGGCTAGAACCCTCCTAGTATATATATGTGTGCATGTGTGTGTGTGCGTGTGTGTGTGTGTGTGAACAGCTCTCAAATTTTGTACATCATTACAATTTACAATAAATCATGACACATGCCATTCAAATTTTCTAGATTTTTACAAACGTTTTTACACCTAAAACTACAAAGTAGCTGAATACTTGAATTTATTATAAATTAAACCTATCACTACTCCTAAATACATTTGAGTCCTAAGTTTCGGGATGAAACTCATTATAGATGAGGTATAACCACTCATCAAAATTTGTATAGAACTATAGACCATTGACATTTTCCACCGCCCAATTTATCACCATCCTTAGAGATAGGATGTGAGCTTTGACTCTTCGGTTGAACTCTTTGATCTGTACTTCAATATTTTGAAAAATGTTATATTTTTCATATCAAAACTCGATAATAACCATATTTTAATAGTTATCAGATATTCACTGTTACTCCAGACCAACAAAATGTCACCCATATATAAGAATATAATCATACAAGAACCATTAGAATATATTAGATACACGCAATAATGCTCCTCGATCATCACAAACTCATAAAATATTACCTTCTCGTGAAATCTCAGGTACCAGTACTTAAATGATTGTTTAACCCCATATATTGACTTTCAAAGTTGATGGACATAATCTTCCTGACCTTTTAGAATGAGCTCAGAGAGTTATTCCATATAAATCTTCTCATCCAAATTTCTATTAAGGAAGACAGTTTTTATGTCTATATGGTATAACTCTAAATTCATATTCGTGACAATCGCTAAAAGTAAACGAATCGAGATAAATTTAACTATCGGGGAGAAAGCCCCTCGTAGTTTATGCCTGTAGTTTGAGTGTAACCCTTGGCTATCAGACAGATCTCATACATCTCCATCGATCTGTCAGGTTTTTCTCTTGATCTTGAAAACTCACTTGTTCCCAATGGTCCTTTTATTCTCAGGCAAATCAATTAAATTACATACCCTATTGATTCTAATCGACTTCTCTTCATCCATGGCCTTCAACCAATGGTTTTTCATAAGACTCTCGAGAGCCTTTTAGATTACTTTAGATTGCTCATCATCCTTAAAAGTCACAATGCACGTTTTACCCTCAATCGGGAAGTGACGTTTAAATACGTTTCATTAATATTTCTACGAGAAGAGAAAATCTCTTCATCTCTAAATAGATCACTGTCACTAGGACCAAAATTTATAATAGGTTTTTGTATCCCGCTGTTGGACTCATCTGAGCCACTAGGCTCATCCATCTCATAGAATTTAAAGTTCTGATCGATTTCACCTCTCATAGGAAAATCATTTTCAAGTAATGTGGTAACATGAGACTCAATCTCAATAACGTGTCATTCATATGCTCACTTAAGAATATTTATCCTTTGGAGTGTTGTAAGTATCATACAAAGATATACTTCTTTTTTCGCGAGTCTAACTTACCGTGTGAATGCGAGAAATTGTGATCATACGCAGTATAATCTCATGACTCAAGTGGTTAAGATCAGACTGTCTCCCTGTCCAAATTTCATATGGGGTACTGATTGTGGACTTTGATGAGACACGGTTAAGTACATAGACTGCAATCAACAAAATATCTCCCCAATGGGAGATGGACAAATTGGTCTTACTATCATAAATCTCACAATCTCTAACAAAATCTTATTCTTCCTCTCGGCTACTCTATTCTGTTAAGAAATAGTAGAAATAGTCAGATATCTCGTAATATTTTTCTCGAAACAAAGCTCTCTTAATTATTCTGACAAATATTCGCGTGCCCGATCAGTTTTGAGTATTTTTACTCTTAAGCCTAATTGATTCTCAATTTCGCTAATAAATCTCATGAAACATTCAAATTTCTCAGATTTGTGTGATATCAAATAAATATAACTGAAACGTGTGTAATTATTTATAAACGTAATAAAATATACAACTTCATTTAAGACTCTTACACTCATAGGACCACAGATATTGGAGTGGACCAATTATAATGGAGTTTTAACTCTCATTGTGTTACCAAATAGTTTTCTTGTAGTTTTGCTATCTAGACAAAACTCATATACGGGCAACTCGAACCTGGTTAGCAAGCCCATTAGAGCACTCGCTGCTAAATAGTTCATTCTCTCTTATCCTATGTATCCAAGTCTACTATGACATACATTCATATCATCATCTATGCAATCAGATATAAAGACAATAGAAGAATAATAAGAAATATTATTGAAAAAATAGTATCTAATGCATATGGTCCATTATAGATAAAATCAAAACAGATAAAAGAGATGTCGTATCTAATAAAAACAAATGATTTTCTATATGATAAAACATATCCTTGGCAATCTTAAACAAAATACTGAAATCAAGTTCTATCGAATATCTGGAATGTAAAAAATGTCATTTAGATACAGAGTTTGGCTACTTTGCAACTCCAAGTTACAAGTGCAAATCCCTCTGACGACGACAAATGTTCCATTTCTCACGTAAATCCTCATAACTTGAGAATTCACTCAGCAAAACTCCACATACACACTTCCGTCTCGAGCTACATAGTCGGTGGCTTCTGAATTTATCATCCACAAAGGAGAGAAATTAGTGAATATTATAGTAAATGAAACAAAACTCAAACCACGTAAAAAAGAAAGACATTTTTTTCGCTCGTTATGACCAAATCTATCACAGACGTAACATTTTGCATTGGTTTTATCAAACTCATTCTTCATGCATTTTTATATCTTGTTGTTAGATTTCTCGGATAATTTCCTCTTGCTTGGACCTCGAGTCTCCTTTTCATGCTTATGCAATTCGTTTGGTACCACGGGATCCCTTACTTGACTCCGCTGCATAAGTATGATTTGAATGCGGCCTATTCACCTCCAGGCCCTCCTTCTTGAGCTCACAGTACTTGCTTACATCAGCAAAGTATGAATACTCTCGTCATGCATAAAATAGATTTTTATGATCTCCTATAAATTAGGTAAAGACTAGATCATATCTAATACCTGAAGTTCATCTGAAATGGGGCTCTTCCACATTTTTTAACCCGGTGATCATAGTTGACATTTGCATCAAATTTTGAATCATTGTATGATCAGTCATTTTTTATAAATTATAAACTTATAAATCAGTATTTTCATCTTAAAAAATAAAAAAAGTACCATAATACTCTTGTACGGTGAGCTAAACCAATATAACCGTAGAATACTACTCATAGATCGGGATCATATTATTGTGCATGCTATTGATAAGGATTACCCTAAGTTGGTTATCCTTTTTCTTCCATGCACGATAGACTTTCTTATCTCATTAAGCCTGAGATGTGATACCCTTCCTGGGGTACACCATCTTGTACCTCAAAATTTCATAAAGATCTTACTTCTCAAGGATAAAATGAATCTATCAGTTCAAATGTTGTAATTATCACCATTCAATTCTATCCCCTTGCAAAGATCTAGTACGACGATTCTCAAAGCAACTAGAGAGACTCTAATGACTTTTTGATACTTATTCTCATATTTTGTGCATCCTTTGAATCAACAAGTGCTAAACGATTTGAGAATAGACCCCTAAAGTAATCGTATGAGTCAACGGATGTCATACACCACAACTCAGAATCACATCTTACTATCCAAATTTGGATTCGGCATACAAAAATATACAAAAAGTTACAAATATGGACATAAGCCTCTTAGAAAATTGGAAAAAATCAATCTGGAATGACTTGACGCGCCACCATGCACTGGAGGCTCACTGCCATGCGCCTGCATGTGCCACACACTTGTACGTGCGCAATCCGTATCCCAAGTTGGGACACGGGTCAGGATGCGAATCCGTGTCGCAACCGACTCGGACCACCTAATCTGGTTCACTCTCCTCTGCAAGCATGAATTTCACGCGCCTTTGCGCTCGTGTACTGCACATGCCCATGGGTTGGGTCAGTTCTTCTTTGCCTAACAGGTCTACAATGAGGTCGTCTTGCCCTGATTGTCAGAAAATGCTTTTTCAGATTATTTTTCATGTTATTTTCGCCAAAAAATTATAATTAATTATTCTCAAACCATCCTTAACTCGATTTTAGGAGGATTTAAACTCTAAACTCGACGAATTATGCAACATTCATTATGGTCCTTTGCGACCATTTTGGAAATCTCATTTTCCAACGATAACAGCTGCAATTGATCACTCAAATCGATAGATCTGATTATCAGGAACACATCTAGACCATTTGCATGCATCAATTTATCCTCTAATTCGATAGATCTAAAGTTTTGTTGTCGGTATGATCAAAACTTTTGACCGAACTTTTCATGATTTTAATGTCTTCAAAAAATTCAATAAAAATTATTTTCATAATTTTTGGGTCATAAGTATTCTCGTGGTATTCTCAAATTCACGAAATTCATACGTGATTGGAGCCTAAATTTTATACCCAAAAAATTTCAATTTTTTTGAATAAATCTAACATAATTCTGATACCAATGTTATATTTATTCATATGTATCGAAAGTATGATAAATCACAAAAATTAAATAGTAAAAAATGTTGGATAAATATATTAATGTGTAGTCCACGAAAATAACCGAACTACAAATCGCGAAATCTCTTGATCTAAATTCTCGGTCGGGATGGTGATCATGAAATCAAACCATCATCACAGATTTATGACACCTCAATTCAAAATCTAGTGAATCCAATGATGGAAAAATTTCCTATTTGAAATTTTTTCGATTTCTCGATATTTTATCGCTCTAAACAAATTGATCTCTCTCACTTATCTGATAATGAACCCACTCTCTTGTTTATCAAGAAACTCAAATTGGTTCACACAATTCACGTTAGAAGAGAGAAAAGATATATGAGAGTTAGTAGGAGTTATGGGGATAATGGGAGTTAACAAATTATCTCCAAAATCAAATTAAAATTTTTTTTTAACCTTTAGCAAAATGCCCCTATATAGATATATACCAACAGAAGTAAAATACAACTTAAAAAGGGATGAATAGGTTGTATGATAATTTTAAAGAGTTTGGAGGTTTTACAATAAGTTTTTGAAAAATGATTTGTTGAAATACTAGCAAAACAAAGCAAGAGAGATAAGAAACAGAGTACCAAGAGTTTTATAGTATCTTAGTGTAGGTCCACTTTGAAGCGACACTTGGATTTTCACTATCAGATAATACTGATACAAATTTTGTTTGCAGGTACAAGTGAACCTTTATAGAGTTTTCACAAACTCTACGCAACCTATTTTCTTTCTCTCTAAAACTTAGATTAGAGACCCTCTTCTAATCTTTTTTCACTTATGTAAAAAGAGAAGTAGAGTTGTTATAATTTTTAAAGTTAAGGACTTCAAATGTAACAAAAATAAGTGCTAATAGGATTTACAACGATTTTGTTCAAGTTGTGTTCAATAGCAACAACAGCAAGAGCATCAAAACAAATAATAATAATAATAAATCTCTTGTTTAGAGGTTGAGCATTTATAGACTAACCTTTCTTAACCATTGGTAGATTCAAATTTTGAATACTTCATTTAATGTCTTTATTTACTTGGTTAAAGGTAAATTATCTTTGCGGATATGGTGATGAATTTTTTGCTAAAAGCTGATTTAGTAGTTGACGCATTTAATACTCATAGCTCTTCTATTGATATCTTAGAGATAGCCATTAGAACTAAATATGGTCGAATGCTTGTGTAATCAGTTGAATGGTTTAAGGTTATTTGTTGAACTCATTCAACCATTTTGGACACGATATTTAACTGGAATAAGCATTGTAGTTCAAATCAGTCGAATGCTTCTATTTAATTCGACCATCAAAGACAAAGTGCTTAGACTTGTCAAATAGTTAGCCATCTTGGTTGACAGATTTGGACCTTGTGCTTAAGTTGGATTCGACTTGATCTTCTTTGATTCAACTGAGATATATATTTCAAACATTTTTTATAGTCTTGGTTGAATATTCCTCAAAATGTTTTCTGTGGATTTGTTTAAAATCTACTCAACTGTTTATGTGAAACAGATATATATTTGCCAATTTCCCATCATATCAAAACTAAGTTAAAAATTTTGAGATATGAATTAAGAAGAGATATGGAAATAAGGCGGTGTTACCTGAGGAAGAGCCAACGCTTCGAGAAAGGAAGAGAACCGATGACAACTGAACAGCTTTCAAGAAGGTTCTTGGAGGAATTAAAGACGAATTTCGATAGGAACGTGCAGTAGAGTATGAAGAAGTAGAGAGTGCCGATGAAATGGGACATAGTCTACTACGCGGACGTTGCAGTGAAGCTCGAACAAGACTCACAAACTGTCTCTTCATCTCTCTCTCTCTCTCTCTCTCGGTTTGAAAATGGGGTTTCAAGTGCACGGCCGCTTACTGCATTTCAACTTGTCTAGGATTCTCCGTGTGGATTGGACTGGGTTGCGCTCCCATAACTTTTCTGCGCCAGGGAAGGGTATTCCAGTCCCAAATATGGGCTTTGGCCCAAATTTTCATTTAATGGACTAAACTTTTTTTTTTTTTTTTTACGGAATCCATATGTAGTTTTGGCTCATCCCCTTAAGCAATCCAAACTTGAGAACAGCATGACCATAGATCAAGCTTAGTGAAACATTTTGCTTTGCACAACTGATCAAACAGGTCTATTATTAGTGAAAAAAGATAGGTGTTTCTCAAGGTCACCTTTTTTAATGCCCCATAGTCCACACACAAGTACAAACCCTCATCATACTTTTTCCGACACAACACTAGAGCCCTAAACGGTGCTTGGAACTGTCAAATAAACCCCGCGGCCATTAGCTCATCCTATTGTCTTTGCAGCTATGCAAACTCTAAAGATGTTATTTAACATGGCCCTTGTATCGGTAGTTTCACACCTAAAACAAGTTTAATATCATGATCCGTAGTTCTTTGTAAGGGAAACCCATCTAACAACTTTTTTGACATTATATCTTGGAACTTATCCAATACATGCTACATAGGTCTCAGAATGTTTAGATCACCACATTTTACTTTACTAATAAAACAACTGTTGGATTTAATTGCGCATGCGGAAGCGTGAATTAAATAGATCGGAATTTTTGGAATAAATACCTCGATAGGGCAGTCTCCAAAATCCACCGTGTCGCGATGTCCCTCGAACGGATCGCTCGGTCGGATGGTGATCACGCAATCGAACCACCACCTCAAATCCACGACGCCTCAAGCCTCGTGTCCGGTGAATCGTCTGACGATGGGAGATTTTCCTACGCGAAAATCTCCATCCCTCTCTCTATTTTCTTTCTCTAGAGAATTCTTTGAAACCCTAGCCTCCTCCCATGGCTGCTGTCCACTTCGGAAGGAAAGAATCATCCTTTTTCAATTCCATCAAAATAATCATAGCCATTAGGGTTAAGTCTTTGGGAGTTACCACATAAGCATGGTTAATGTTGGTAAGTAATAATGGGAGTTACCCCATTATCTCATTCTTACCAAAATGCCCCACAATGGGCATAAATAACCCACATCTCCCACTTGCACATTAGGCCATTTCACTTCCGTCAATCACAAGATCGCAACTCATGCGATCTCTCACATCACCCTACTGGACTTTCATACTGGATTGGGCGTCGTGCGACCGGCGAGTACACCTGCAAGCAAAGACTCTCGATACACCTGTTAGGATGATCGAGGAGTCACCATTAGTATAAAAATAACTCGCTATTCCCTAGACTCAATGCATTTACATTCATCGAGCCACTTTCCTCATCGAAAGTGATCCCCAATCAACTTGCTCGATTATGTTTGAATTCCAACATTGATTAATATAATAGGTCGGCCTATGAATACATGACAATGATGTAATGTCTATTGGCCTTCCTTTTCCCAAACTCGAATCTATCGGTCTCAATTCAGCTGCTTTCCTAGACCTGCCCCTTAGATCTCAATTTATTTTCCGGGCCATAGGTAAACAGACTAAAGTAGCAACACTTAACCAATACTTCTAGAAACAGCCGAAAGTAATAAGGGTATAAGAGATCCCACCCAATAGGTCTCAGGTCTCACACAGTGAGAACGGGGATCAAGATCAAACTATCGTCTCAAATAATAGCTCCCACTGTCCCATGGTCGTCTCATCACACGTGGTATGAAACACGTGCCACAGTGTTATTCCCCCATCTCTCAAAGGGCATATGTCAGATTTTTCTAGCACTGTACATGTATGGGATTCAGTCTACACATAAGACTTTACCCAGAGATCTCAGAGATAGCATCTCAGAGACAATATCACAAATCGCAGGTGATATCTGAGATCTCATACCTGGCTACTTACAGACAACATGGATGTGGGTATTTTCATGTCGGTCATATCGCATATGATCTCATCCTGAACACATATCAGGGCGACTTATGTTCTAGTAGGGCTACTCTCAAAGCCTCTTACAACTAGAATCCGTCTCATCTCCGCTCACTCAGAGTCGGAAGTGGTCACTCGTGTGAGAGAGTCGACCACGCCTGCCTGACATATCTTTTATCACAAGATCATACTATATGACAACAAATGATGCATGAAATAAATCTGTGACTCAATAATGCATACATGTCATATATTAAAATAAGCATCTAAAACAGTATATAAGGAGAAATGTTAAAGTACACTAAACCCAATGATTTTTTATCTCACAAAGGAATCTCTCACAACGGGTTTTCTGAAAAGATCAGCTCTCATGCTGAGGTGTACTTAGATGTCACAATACCCTTCTCGGTAATATCTCTCATAGTGGTCTTCGGTATTAATATGTTTGGCTTTACTATTATACTTAGGGTCTCATTTGTTGACAGTGTCGGTCTGATTATCACAATAATCATCACTGACCTCCCACTATCTGTCACGACCCCTAAGTCTATCAGAAAATTTCTGAAGCCAACCATTCTCATGAACTGCAATTGAGCATACTACAAGCTCAGTCTCTATCGTAAATAGAGATATACATATTCTCTTCTTACTGCTCTAAGAAGATAAAATCTTTTGCGTTTATTCAGATCACTACTCCCAGTCAGTATCTGAATCCCAACGAAAAACGCAAATCTCCTCATCCGTAACACATGAAGAGATCCGCAGTTCAAATGAGATATTTCAGAATCCTTTTTCACTGCTCTACAGTGATCCCTTCTAGGATTCTATTAATACCTACTTACCAGATCGACCATAAAATAAACATCTGGTCATGTATGCCTCATCGCATACATCAAATTGTATATCACACGTGTATACCTCATCGCATACACTAGAAATGTATTTTGCACTGGAATAAGGGATTCTGCTCATCTCCCTTATTTCTTTATAAATTCTAGGGCATGTGTCAAGATTCAAGTCTTTTTATCTTTAGCGATTAGAGTATCTTTTAGGTTGTCATCGCTCTTCTCGAAATACTTAAGAATCTACCTGATGTAAAACTCTTGTTAAAGAGTCAACACCATTCTCAAGCGATCCCTATGGATCCAAAATCTGAAAATGAACTAAAAACTCATAACCATGTTACAATAGTCATTAGATACTCTCTGTTGTTCCCAGCCAACAGAATGTCACTTACATATGCGAACATGCTCATAAAGGAGTCATCGGGACGTATCAGATATATGCAATGATCCTACTCGATCATTACAAAACCATAAGATATCACCTTCTCGTAAAATCTCAAGCGCCGCTGTCTAGATGATAGCTTAAGGTCGTATTTTGATTTCTAAAATCAATAGACCTTATCCACCTGATCTACTAAAACGAACCCAGAGGGGTGCTCCATGTAGATCGCCTCATCTAGACTTCCACTACGAAAGCGGTCTTTACGTCCTTGTGATGTGACTCTTGATCCATGTTCGTGACAATCGCTAAAAGATAAACGGATCGAGATAAATTGGACTATGACTCATCGATAGTCCACCCCTCAGTCTAAGTATAACCCTTGGTTACTAGACGGGTTCTTTATCTCTTCATCAATCCGTTAACCTTTATCTTGACTTTGAGAACCTACTTGTTCCCAATAGTCATTCCACCCTCAGGCTAATCAACTAGATCCCAAACCCCGTTGATTTTCATCAATTCATTCTCTTCATTTATGGCCTTCAATAAACGGTATTTTGCATCTTTTGCAAAACTCTCGAGAGCCTCTCGGACCGTTTTAGATTTCTCATCATCCTCTAGAGTCGCAACGAGGTTCTCACCCTCAATCGAGAAACAACATTTAAATACACATTCTCGACACTCTTAGAAGGAGAAAAAAATCTTTACCTCTTGATGGATTGCTCCCACTGAGATCACGATCGGTAGTGGATTCTTGTATCCCGCCGCTGGGCTCCCTGAGCCACTAGGCTCATCCATCGCATAAAGGGTAGGGTCCACATTGAGGGAAATCTTTCACAAGAAATATAGTATTACGATATTCAATCTCGATTATAGTGCCGTTCGTATTCGCCTAGGAACACATATTTTCTCGCGGGCCTAACTCACCGTGCGAATGCGAGAAATTGTGGCACAACCCCATAACATCAAGTGGCTAAGGTCAGGCTGCCTCCCTGTCCAAAGCTCAAATGGGGAACTGACTACTAGTCAGTAGTCTCGTAATACTCTTATCGAAACAGAGTCCTATGTGTAGTTTAGACGAATACTTGAGTCCTCGCTCAATTCTTAAAAGTCTGTACTCTCAAATCTAACTGATTCTCAATCTCGCTTATGAACCTCCTGAAGCAGTCTAATGCCTCAGACTTGTGCGAAATCAGATAGATGAACCGAAACGCACGTAAACATCTATAATTATCTACACAACTCTATTTCCAGCTCTCATGCTCATGAGACCACAATAAAAAGAAGGAAAACACAATAGTTAACTGCAATGGAGTCCCAGCTCTCATTGCATCGCCAAATGGTTTTCTCCTCATTTTGCCGACTAGGAAAAACTCACATACGGGTAACTCGAATTTGGTCAGCGGGTCCAATAAACCTCTCGCTACTAATCGATTCATCATCTCTTACCCCATGTGTTTAAGTCTACTATGTCATTTATTTATATCATCATCTACGCAATCAGATGTAAAGACAATAGTAGAACGACAAGAAACCATTACAAGGAGTAGCACCCAGTGCATACATTCCATCATGGATTAAAACCAGAATTATTTAGAAAATTATCGTATTAAAAACAAGGGAGTGATTTCACGCATATCGTAGTCAATTTTAGACAAGGTACAAAATTGTCGATACGTCGAATGCCTACAATATTGAGGACGTCATAGTAAGTGTCGTTCCCTCTGACAACGACAAATGCTCTGTCCTTAACGTAAATCCTCCAAACTTAAGGATTCACTTGACGGAACTATATTTACGCACTCCTGTCTCGAGTTACGTGGTCGGTTGCTCCTGATTTCAAAGGATAGAAATCAGTGAGTATTATAGTGAATGAGACAAATCTCACACCACGTAAAGAAAAAGGATATTAATTTCTGCTCGTCACACTCATGAGCGAAATGACCAAATCTACCTCAAACGTAGCAATTTACATTAGTCTAAACAAATTCCTTCTTCTTGTGTTCTTGTACCTTGTCGGTTTCTTCGGATGATTTTTATTACATAGATCTCGAGTCTCGTTCGCATGCTTATGCTATTGGCTTAGTGTCGGGGAAGTCCTTACTCGACTCCTCTGAATAAGCATGACTCGAGTGTGGCCTACTCGCCTCTAGGTGCTCCTCATCGAGCTCACAATATGTATTCACGTCAACGAAAGTACGAATACTTTCGTCAAATGTGAGATAGGATTTCACGGTTTCCCATGAATCAGGTAAAAACTGGATCACATCCAGTACTTAAATTCCATCCGAAATTTACTCGTCCGTATATATTAACTCGGTGATCATACTCGACATTTGTTTCATTATATGATTAACCATTTTCTTCTGCATCCTCACATAGGAGCCGAAGAGAGCAACACTATACTCTTATGGGACGAGTCGAACCGACATGTTCATAGAATATGACTCGAAAAACGAGATTAAGTTATCATGTATGCCACTGTAAGCATTGCCCTAACTTGGCAAATCTTTTATACCATACACGATAAATCTCTTTATCTCGTATATTCTGAGGCGCGGTGCCCACCCTGGGGCCCATCATCTCGTGCCTCAGATTCCCGTTAGATTTTGCCTCTCGAGAATAAACTGAATCTACTGATAAAATCGCGCACATCATATCATTCAGTTTACTCTCCTTGCAAAAATTTACAAAAATTTAATACGACAGTTCTCAACGTATTAAGAGAAATATTTGTGACTTGGAGATGCTTATTATCACATTTTTGTATGTCCTACGAATCATCAAGACCAAAATGACTTGAGTATGACCCCAAAGCGAGTGTATGAGTCAACGGATACCATACACCACAACTTGGAATCGCATCTTACCATTTGAATTGTGATTCGGCACACAAAAACCCACAAAAAAGTCACATTTATGGATTTATGACCCCCAAAAAATTGAAAAAATTCAATTTTAAGCGTTCTCATGCGCCGCCCGGGGCCCACACGCGCCGCCGCTCGCCTGCGGTACGATCCATGCGCCACCGCGCGCCTCCACGCGCCGGCGGTGCGCCTCCACGCGCCTCCACGCGCTGGCAGCAGTCTGGCTCACGCGCCAGACGCGCGGCGCGGCTCAGACGCGCTGCCACGCGCCTGGCGCCGCTCAGCTCACGCGCGCCCACTCGCGGCGCGCAGCTCACGCGCCTTCACGCGCTGAGCCGTGTTGAGCCGGGTCTGACCGGGTCGGTCAACGGGTCAGGGTTAACCCGATGACCCCCGGTCAACGGTCCGGTCCGACCCGGTCGGGTCGGTTGCGGGTCGGTCCGGGTCAGGGTCCGACCCGACCACTGACCCCTACCTGTTCACGCGCCAGCCAGACGCGCCTTCTGGCGTGTGTGTGTCACGCGCCCGCGGGTCTGGGTCGGGTCCTCTTCGCCCGACGGGTCCTGCAACGGGTTTTTCGACCCATTTTCTGGAAAACTCGATCCCGGTTGTTGTTTCTTCCATTTTTCGACTGGAAAAAATTTGTGGGCATCCTCCAAACATCCTACACTCGATTTTAGGAGGATTGAAGCCCAAAAATGGTGGGATTCAACCACCCCAGTCGCGGCCCTCCGCGGCCATTCGGAAATCACAGTTTCCGGCACCTAAATCACACAATAAAATATATAAAACCATAGATCTAGATGCAAGGAACTCATTTATATCATTTTCATGCATCGATCCGCCCTCTAAAGCCATAGATCTAGGGTTTTTATGTCCGTACGGTCGCAAATTTCGACCGGACATTTCATGGCCCAAACATGCTCCGAAAATTAAATAAAAAATATTTTTGTAATCCCTGGGCCATGGGTATTCTTGCAGTGTTCTCGGATTCACGAAACTCATCCGTGATCCGGACCCCAAAATTTTAAAACCCCAAAAATAATTTTGAAAATTATTAAATTAAATCCAACGATTGCTCTGATACCAATGTTGGATTTAATCGCGCATGCGGAAGCGTGAATTAAATAGATCGGAATTTTTGGGATAAATACCTGATAGGGCAGTCTCCAAAATCCATCGTGTCGCGATGTCCCTCGAACGGATCGCTCGGTCGGATGGTGATCACGCAATCGAACCACCACCTCAAATCCACGACGCCTCAAGCCTCGTGTCTGGTGAATCGTCTGACGATGGGAGATTTTCTTACGCGAAAATCTCCATCCCTCTCTCTATTTTCTCTCTCTAGAGAATTCTTTGAAACCCTAGCCTCCTCCCATGGCTGCTGTCCACTTCGGAAGGAAAGAATCATCCTTTTTCAATTCCATCAAAAGAATCATAGCCATTAGGGTTAAGTCTTTGGGAGTTACCACATATGCATGGTTAATGTTGGTAAGTAATAATGGGAGTTACCACATTATCTCATTCTTACCAAAATACCCCACAATGGGCATAAATAACCCACAACAACAATAGGTTGACTCCTCTCTCTTCAAACCCTTCTTCAACTATAAAGCTAACAAGAACTTATTGGTTGAAAATCGATTGAAAATTCATTGATAATACTGACTAAGCACGGATTGTCTCCTAAAATCCACAAACACTCAAAAAACAAAATCGATACCACCTTGTTACCAAAAACAAGAAGTTAATCCCTAAAATGAACATAAAATCATCCAATGGTACCGCGAAAAATTCAAATTTCATTTCTATTCACCGAGTTTTGATTTGGCTTGACTCCTCCGACTTCAAACATATACTTTTTGCCTCACGGTTTGAAGTGAAATTGTGTAGTGTCAATCAGCATGTGGGTTGGTTTCTTGTTTAAGCAAAGCTCCACAAATATTAGCCCCTTCTTCAATTTCCTCTTAGGTGTCGTTTGCTTCTTTGTGGCATTAGATGACACCCATTCTTCATCGTTTTCTTCCTCTTCTTTCAATACTTGCCTGTGTGGGCATCCAACAACTCTAGATGATCTCTTACACAAAGGGCCAACAAGGGTGTCCTTTGTGTAAGGGATCATATGACTTGGCCTCATGCTCCTGTGGAATGGGGCATATAGAGTTAGGCCAAGTCATTCTTGGAATGAGATGCTCCCCCATTCCACGGTTCGCCCCCTTGTGAAATTTCTCTCCGTTACTGTTTAATAGAGAAGGATAATTCTTTTTGTTAGGGTTTGACATGCAATAGACTGTCAAATGTTTTGTTGTGGCCTGAGCTACCGAGAAGTCCTTGACACATTGTCTTAACTCTTCTTAGAAATGAAACAACTTATCTTTGTTTGGCATGTCCTACATGTCAAACAAGATGGCCAAATATTGCTGGACATATTTATGGACTGTTCCCGTCTATTTCAAACCTCACAATTTCAAGCGAGCATGATAATCCATATTTTCATGAAAAAATTGAGTTTTCAACTAGTTTTTCAAATCCTTCATGTACGATGGAACATCGACCTTGCTCCATTTCCACATGTTTGGTACGCCACCACAGCTTGGTGTCATCCACCCTAATGAAATGGCATCCTGGACACCCTCAATAGGGTCACGACTTATGAACTTACATCTTGGATGCCATGTCCAATATACTGGGGCTGCTCGAGCTCACTACTTGCACCAATAAATTCATTTTGGTGCTTAACTCTCCAATTTCCAATAAGTCCTTGCACCCAGTTGTAGAGGTTGTTCATGCATTCCACTACTATAAAGTATCTTGCGGCACACTCCTCCAACTCCTCCAGCCCCTCCTAGTTGGAAGAACCCGCCATCGTTACACCAATAGCAACCCTGCCGAATCTGAGCACCTTCTAGAGTCTCACATTTAATACCAACTATCACGAGCCTAACTTTTCCCTCAAACTAAAAATGTGTGCGATGATGAAGTTAAGGAGGGGGTGAGGGAGGCAATTGCTCCCTGACTTTTTCAAAAAATTCACCAACCTCCTTAATTTCTTAATATTGCCCATGAGTAAAAGATAATATTAATTTTCCACATCCTCCCTTTTATAAATAGCTATAAATAAATTCTTCTCTCATTATTAACATAGTGAATAATACATAATATTTTTCAAATTTTCTTTTTTTTTTCCTTTATTTTTTATATCCTAAATAAATATCTAATTATTATGATCTACTTCTTTATGTTTTCAATAAGATTCATAGCTTTAAATTTTTAAAACCCTAATCTCTTATTCACTTTCTTTTCTCACAAATTTCTTTCTCTTTTCTGCTTAAAAAGGAGAGAAAAAGGCTATTAATTGAAGAAAAATGAAAAATTCTGAACTCAACTATCTATTAAATGAAATCGAGTTGGGATATATATATATTTCAAACCTTCCATCTGGCCCTCATTTGAGACCCAAAAAAAAAAAAAAAAAAAAAAATCAAGTTCACTGCTTATTTTCTTTCTCTTTGTTAACTAGAAAATGTGAGTGTAACTTGTTAGAGTGAGAGAACTCTTGGGAAGCTAGTCCAAGGGTCTAAATGCTTTGCAGACGCAGAGAATGTACTCCTATAATGATAAAGGTTGTTCCCCAAATATGCGCAACAGAGTCACACAGGGTTTACAAAGTAATTGAGACCGGATAAGAATCAGAATAATATTGGAACGAAATTTATTATTTTTTCTTTTTATAGAAGTAATTATTTTTTAGATGTATAATAATAATAATAATAATAATAATAATAATTTATCAACATGTGTCTCAAGAAAATATATAGATAAACTTTGTGTTCGTAATGTCATCATCCCTGATTAACATTAATTTATTTTGTTAATAAATTATAATTCAATTAATACTGTCTTTTTTCTCTTTTAAAAATTTTTGAATTTGAGTCTTTCTATGTATAAAAAAAATTTATTTTTTATTTTAAAATTCGAATTCTAAATATTAGTCAACGAAGTGCAATATTCTAGCATGAGATCTACAAAACGTTGGTCTGGTTAACATTTATCTACCCCTTGAGTTACACAGCAGTCACTATCTCTACTTTTGAAAGATTAAAAGAGAAAAATCATTAAAGATTATGTTTTTCATATTTAATTATGGCAGAAGCTAAACACTAATTTAAAAACATAAACAGATAAATCTATAAATTAGTTAGTAATCTAAAAATCATGCAATTCCACAAATGTTATTTATGCATAATTCACTACTAAATACAAAAAAAAAAAAAAAAAATCCCCACATCATAAATAATAAAACTATAATTTTTTTGGTGCTGATTTCACCATTTGTCTGTCTCCAGAGCAATATGTTGCTGATTTCAAAGAGACGAACCCATCAATGGATGATCTCTCTCTCTCTCTCTCTCTCATGTCGACAACTCGATGGAATTGGGATTTCTCCAACCAGTTCTCCGAATTAATTTATGGAGATTTAACTGTAATGTTCTTCTTCCCGTTAGGCAACAGGATGCACGGAAATTTAGACCGCGTATGATTTACATTGAGGAATCAAAATTGCAATCGAAATAAAAAATATTGAGAATCAGAGATTCAAATTTTGAAATCGACTGTTCGGTTCAAATTCTAAAATAGATATGATTATTATTATTGATATTTGATTTATATTTTTTTTGGAATGAGAATAATATAATTATCAAATTTATTCTTGAAACAAATAAATCACAATCAAGTCAAGGGCACAATAAATCAATGCACAACAATGGCTTCGGGTTCATGATCGGTGGCTTTGGTAGATGTTCCCAAAGAGAATTGGTGGCAATCATGTGGAGGAATGAATGACGGCTTCATCGATGAGAACAGCAAATAATGTTTGCGATTATGTGGATTAGTGTTCACATATCGAATTTCGAGTGGATGTTACTATGGTAAACATGGATAGAGACATGGATAGAGATGTGGATAAAGAAGAAATGACAAAAGAAGAGGCTGAAGAAGATGTCGAGGAGGAGGATGATGATGAAGAAAAAGATGGCAGAGAAGTTGGTCGTACTAGTGGTCGTAGTTTTGGAAACCAGATAATGTTTGGGTCATCCTCAGCGCCCGCACCCATTCATGGTGGTAGGAGATATGTCTATAGCAGAGTTGATGAGTCAATTCCTTTCATAAAAACTATATTGGGAGGAGATGGTTACGTCACTTTTAAGAAAAATTGGCGATTGGCAATCGATAGTGGGAGTTTTAGAAATGAATTGAAGAAAGTGATGAGATTTGAGTCGAAAGATTAACTTATATATTTTGTAAAAATGCATCATGTAGAGAATCACTATCAATTTCGTGTTGGGAGATCAACCTCAACATTTTGGACAACGGTATGTATTCAAAATGATGAAAGTTATGAGTGGAGGTTGCATGCACGTAAAACAAGATATTTGATGCCTTTGTGATAATTGTTGTGGAGGGATCGCACACGTGTCAATGCTGGGTTGACGCAGGATCATACGTAGTTGGATTCAAATATGACCCGACAGTTTGTTAATTATGTAAAAGAAGACCCAAGTATCGAAGTATCTTTCCTACGAACCGTTATGACGGAGAGAACCACGTATGCAGTTTCCAGAAAATGAGTTTAGGTCCAAAAAGAAGGATGATAGAGATGGTATACAGGGATTAGGATGAATCATACAAAGAGTTTCTCGAGTTTTGAATACAATTATGCAAAAAAATCCAGGATCACAAGTGTCATGGAAGTTGGGTCCAGTCCGAGCGAATGGTGAAATGGTCTTTGAAGCTGTCTTTTGGGCATTAGTATCATGACATTTAGAAATTGTCGGCCATTGATAAGTATAGATGGGACTCACTTGTATGAGAAATACAAATACAAGTTGTTGATTGCATGCAATATGAATGGAGCGAATCACATAGTGCCGTTAGCATTCGGATTGGTAGACGTAGAGTCACTAGCCTCATGGTCGTGGTTTTTAATGTGTGTATGAGACTATGTTGTCTTAGATAGGGAGGGACCAATTTGTTTGATTTAAGATCGACATGAAGAGATAAGAGCCACTGTTGCTCGTCCGGAGTTTGGATGATCGCCTCCACATGCTATGTGGCGTTTTTGTGTGAGGCATGTCGCTAGTAATTTTAATATGCATCACAAAAATCAAGTTTATAAGAGAGTCATCACTATTGATGTATTACTATCACAACATAGGAAATTTGATCTATATATGACGAATATGAAGGAGATAAAAGATGATGGCCCTGATTACTTTGCGATCAAAGCCCTTGAACAGTGGACCCTCTCTCACGATGGTGGCTATCGTTATGGCTATATGACAACCAATATCAATAAAAGTTATAATACCGTGCTAAAAGGTGCAAGGAATCTATATGTTTCTGCGATATACGAAGTATGCAAATGTCATGTTAGGAAGGTGGATGAACACCGCTAACCTTTATACAGTTGTCTCTTTTAGTAGCGACAATGTGATTTTCTAGATAAAAACAGGTCATAGATAAATACGGTATGGCCACAAGGGAGGAAATAAACAAATCGTCGACGTCAATAATGAACATTGCACATGCGAAAAATGGAAAACATATAGAATACCTTGCTCCCATGCAATCGCTACATTATTATAGACTATGATCGACATTCATATGATTATCGGAAATGGTATACGTGGGAACAACAACTTAGAGTATACGAGTCATATATTTCACCGATGGGAGATAGATTTGGATAGCCACTCGGATCGTACCCAACTGTCATTCCAAACATATCACTAAAGCGTGAGAAAGGGAGACCAAAGTAATCTCAATATCATAACGAAATGGATATATGAGAATCATCTTCGCGGGTATCGTGTGGCAGTTGTAGTGTCAAGGGCCATAATCAGAGAAGATGCACGAAATAAATGAGATGTGGTTTTGTGGGAGATAAGGTCACAATCGAAGAAATTACCTATCCATATCGTGTGAAAATAGATAATTTTTGTATTTTATTTAGAATTTATGTATTTCTTATTATAACAGATATCATGTATTTGTTTTTCATATATTGACTTGATATTTTTAGCTTAAATGTGTTTTCACATTCATGTTTATAATTGAGTATTTGAAATCTAATTTATTTTTGACATTACGTATTTGTAATCTATTTTATTTTAACATTATGTATTTTGCAGATGGATTCAAAACCTTCTGATCCAAGTGTTCTCCGATTACAGCAACGGCAACGTTCTTCTCGCCTTTGGGAGGGAGTCCGCACGACGGTTACGCTCACTTGTCATCGATGCGAGGCCATGCTACGACGTTGGGAGTACGGTCACGTTGACGAGCGAGTGCTTCCTCTTTTGGAGGACTTTAGATTTTTGGACGTTGCTTGATTGCACTTCATTCAGTTCGATTGGCATTTTATCACTGCTCTGGTAAAACGATGGAGACCAGAGACGTACACTTTTCACCTTCCCTATGGTGAGATCACTATTACCCTTCAGGATATTGAGTTCTGTTAGGGTTACCTGTGGATGGCCATCCCCTCGTATCTAGGACGACGGGAGTGGCATGGGGTGATGTATGCGAGAAACTTTTAGATGTTAGGCCACCATAGTCTACGTTTAGGGGTTACACTTTGAGCATGTTATGGTTGTCCAAGATTTTTTTTTATTTGCCCGCTGGTGTTGATAATATAACTATTTTACAGTGAACGCGGGTTTATATTTTACTTTTGATAGGAGATGTCCTGTTTTCTGATAAAACAGAAACTTTTGTACATTTATAGTTTTTATTGTTTTTAGAGGATTTAGAGTTGTCAGATAGATTTAGTTGGGGATCTGCGTGTTTGGCATATCTGTACAGACAGCTATGTATAACCACGCACGCAGATTCACGTGAGATTTGTGAGACGCTAGGTTTGTTACAGCTTTGGGGGTGGGGGCGGTTTTCTTATATGGCTCCGATTCGACGAGATTCGCACGTAGATGGGGATGAACCACTCACATTGCGGTAGTACGCTGAGTTTGATGTCACTATGTTCCCTACACAAATCGTTTCTGTGTATAGGGAGGCACTTAATAGGCAAACGGTCGATCAGGTCGTTTGGGTCCCATACTCGAATGATGTACTGTCATCCCTCCCCGACTATCGTCATAGGGGGAGGGATATTTGGTACGCATAGGTTCCTTTGATTTATTTTAGTATCGTGGAGTGACACTTTTCAGATAGGGTGTTACGACAGTTTGGAGACTTGCAGTACGTTCCGGGTGAGTGTGACACCGAGGACAGACTCCACAATACGAGCACGCGAGGTGCACTAGAGGTTGATTGGTCAGCAGTACATGCAATGCATATTGATTTTTGAATTCACCGACACGACCATTTAGTTCCACTAAATACCTCTTTCGGACCTGTGCTCGATCCTATCTATTTGGTTTGGTTTTGCACCATCTCCCACAGATTTGTCGGTCATTAGGGAGCTTCTTTGAGTTACGTGGTAAGTTTTCATCTACCTTCTTTTTATTCTTAATCAATTAATTTAATTTGTTATTTAAACTATTTCTCACATTATTTCTTGTAGTGGAATACTTTGAATGAGATACGAGACAGGCCCGGTGTTGATGTTCGTGGCCTTGCTGAGTTGGCCATCTCGATTCTGACAAATGATATGGCACGTCTTTTTAGTGTTCAACCCAATAGAGGTGGCGCAGACGTAGGTGATGTAGATCGAGCACGTAGACGATGACGAGGGAGAGGACAGCGTACGAGACCTCCACCCTCGTCCGATCATGTGTCGCCGCCACCCTTTCAGCACTTGGACGTCGTCGTAGGACCTTCCACCATATTCGGTGAGTTTTCATCTTTCTACACCCTTGTCTTTGATGAGTTCCCTCAGATTTTCACTCTAGGGGCTCCTCAGAGGGGAGATCGACCCGATAGCTTTATGGATAAGGGACTAACACTGGGTGTGAGAGATGATACACCACCGGTGTATCACATGTCCCCATCTGTTTTCTCCGATCCCAACTAGCAGGATGTAAACCTCTCCCAAATCACACAGATAAATAATTTAGGTTTAGTATCTCGTGATGATTCTATAGACAATAGAGTAGTTTTAGGTTTTAAACAATACACTAGAAGAAGACGAGCACATTGAATTTTATTTTTTGTAATTTGTAATTTCTTTTAAAATTAATGAAATTTAATTTATTTCTTTCTTCTGTTTATTATACTTTATTTAGTTGTGTTTCGTTTTTGGAATTTATTTATGATCTGTTCTGATATTTAAGCTGTGTTGTGTATCTGTTTTGAAGATTGATAGTGAAAAATATTTCGAAATTTGAAATTTGTAAATTGGGTTGTTAATTGGGTTATCGTGAGGTTTAGGATGTATTATATATGAATTCTAATTATGAACTTGAAGAATGATTGTGAATAATCTTTTGAAATTTGAAATTTATAAATTACATTATTGTAGTGTTTGCATTGTATTGTAACTCGGATTGTTGTAAATTCAATTCGTATATGATATGCAAAATGTGCTTGAAAAGTGATAAGAAACGTATCATGACTTTAAGTCACGATATAGATCGGTTATTTTTATATTTATTTTGCCCATTATATTGTTTTAAAATTTTTTTTAAAAATAAAGTTATATGGTATAAACCTCGAAATTGCTTGCCACCGTAATGGCAGCAAAGAAAAGAGAGGAACTTCCATAAAAGCCTTCTGTCCTACATCCAATTACAACAATTTATTTCCTGCTTAACCCCAAACCAACCCCACCCCCCAAAAAAAAAAACACAAAAGAAAGTAGAGATCTCCCTTAGTCTAGGAATTATCCACTTGTCCATCCTATGTAAGCTCTGCTTCATGTTCCTCAAAATCATAAACAAATAAAACCAACAATAGTAATAACAAAAACTCTTCGGTCCACTTAATAGAAACCAATTAAAAAAAACATGTACCCAGGTTACATAATGCCATGGAAAATGCAGACACGGGGAAAAATCATTTGAATAAGAGGAACAACTAGACTGACAACCCACTGAGTACTCATCAGTACGAGAATAATGAAATATATTGTTCCATTTCATTTGTAGAATTTACATTTTCAATGTTTGCATAAGAACTAACTGCAAATAAAAGCACCTTTAAGTTAAATGTAGTATAAGATCTCTTTTGATTCAACGCTTGTGAAAGGAAAGTTTAGTTCAATAAAGACAACGAAGACTGCAAAGTAGTTTTTTCAAAAAGATATCTATTTAATCCCTCGTCTAACTTCAGCAACAGCATCCATAAGAAGCTGCAGGCAAAACAGAGAATACAATCAAACCAGATATTTCTACCTTCTCCATCCCGAAGAAAATTTTACCACTCAGTTGACAATGTCTTAAAAAGCACCCTCCTTAGTGACCTTCAAGCTTCTTGCCTGGAAAAAAACAAAGCCACAGTCAATAACACGAGTTCTCCATATCGCTTCATTTCATTTTTAAAGTGGAACACATGCTAGAAAGCAGACATGGTGGAAGATGATGCAGGGTTTCAAACACAAACACTGAAAGAACTCATCAGTATATTTCTTGGGCATGAACCAACTGATGCATGAACAAATCAAATTCATAATGCATCCAACATGATCTGCAAATTAATCCATGTATGATCCAGCCAAAAGTGCAGCCCATACAGCACAGCATATAATACATTTCATTTTATTCAAAGGTTGGATACATATTCAAAATCACCATTCAGCTTGAATATGCATACAGAAGGCTGACTTTACTTTCTTCTCCTCTCTTGCAGAATAGAAAAAGTATATGGCTTTTGATGATTCTTTTCTCTCCTTAATAAGTGGAGTTCTAGCCTCAACCTCCACAAGTCAAGGATTTAAACCTATTTATATAACCACCTGGACCAAAGTCTTTGGTCCTTGGTGATTTGAAATTTGAGATATAGAAAATAGAACTCACATTCATTTTATACCACACTGTACCAGAGGCATAACAAACAGATTATAACTGCGTAAGATACATCATAGGAGCATGATAGAATCCATAAATCTTCAATGCACATGCAAATTTTTCTTTTTTTGTCTATATAGATATTTATTTTTAATTGTACTTCTTTGTGGTGAGAGTGACATATCTTTTGTCCAGCAGACATGGTCTCGCATGAGTCCAATCCTGGCTTAGTTTCCTTATTTCTATTTGGGAAAGAAAAGGAAGAACAAATTCTGACTAGCTAGGACCAGTATAATGTCAACAAAGAAATAAAGGAAAAAGAACAATTTTTTTCTGAGTCACCCTCTGATTCAAAACCTCTGGTCATTAAGCAGTTCAGAGTAAATATTATTGAATCTCAAAACACAGAAGTTTAAGATCAGAATTAAATAGATCCATATTCAAAAGCACAGATAAATTCCAGAATTGGGTACAACCCAGATTTAAATCTGGATTTTTGGCATTTAGTTGAATATAATGCCAGTCAAAGAGGTTTTATTAGATACATTATTAATAAAATGCTATTCAGGATAATAGTTTTAGAAAATGGTAGCAGAAATAATGGTTATATCTCACTAATCACTACAATACATGTGCATGCACAAAAACACACAATCTAGATGTTTCGAGTATTGAGCCACAACCAATGTCTAAGATATTAATCTTAAATCATTTATATTTTAGACAACAGTTTCCAGTTTCAGAAATGACATGGCAAGTCAAACCTTTTTACCATGCATATTTAGATGTGACACAAAAACCAGCTTAAATCCAAACGAGATATGATAATGTGGATTTCTTTGAAGCATTATGGCCAAACAATTGGCAATATCATGGTTTTCCCGACCAAAAACTGGTGACATGGGTCACGTACAATGATATAGCAAAAGTGTATACTAACTTCTAATATAAGAAAGAGAGATGAATATCATATTACTTGAAAAGGCTTTCCACGGTAGCATTCAAGCGAGCAACATCTGCACCAACTACTTCAGCAGCCTTTCTTCCATTCTTATAGAAGTGTAGTGTTGGCTGCAGTAGATAACACAACTCAGAACATTTTAACAACATCTGGAACATTTCACTTGAGGTAATGACAGAAAGTCTGCGCATTCCAAGTACTAAGACTACCATTTCAATCATCATGAACCACAGGGCAATGGTAATCATCCCCACAGAGACATGCAAAGAACGAGAAAAGTTATAGAAAATAAGCCAATACATATAAACCTAGTGTTGTTGGAAATTTTTTATGTTCACCTAGCATGTTGAATTTATTTCAAACAATGAACTTGAATGAAGCTTTAAGCAACATTGACTTGTGTCAGAATTCATCATTTCATATAAAAAGAAAATTGGGAAAACATAGACAATTTGGCATTACATTGCCTATTGAATTTTATAACTGATAACTTAATAAATTCCATAAATGCCAAATAAATTCATGTTTCACTGCCACATGAAATTTCTCTATGGATCAAAACCTTGAAATATACACAAATATTTACAGTTAACCACAGCAACCAAACATTTTGGGAAATTTTGTGAAATTTGTAACCTTGGTGATCATTAGAATGCAGCAACATGATAAGACGCAGAAATTATAAAAAATAGAAAGCTTAATAGGAAAATCACAGGCTTATGGTTTAAGGAATGGATATATGGCTAGTTTGAGCGGGATCACTGCAGTCAGAACTCATCCCAATTGAACAATTCTAACATAACGCACCACAAAACATGATATGCCTCGCACCATCCTCCACAATCTTCTAGTTTTAGCAGATTTTGAGGGCAAGCCAGAACCCAATTTGCTGCACCATCCTCCACGAGCAGTAAAGGAGCCCCCGCAGGGGAGGTGCTTAAACTCCCATTTTACACCGGTGAAAAAGACTAATTCAAGAGAATATACGTTGCACATGTTAAGATTTATAACTCATCATCTACCATCACGAATTGTTAATAGTAGAAATTTGCAACAGTACAACACAAAATTCTTCAAAGTTCAGGGAACAAGAAGAGATCCATTTCGTTCTTTCTTTCTTCCCCCCCCCCCTTTGGGGGGAGAGGGGGATAGAACAAGAAAGGACGCTTTAGAGAAGACAAAAAATACAGAAAGGAGAGGATGAGAAATCCTCCAAGGAGGAAGAGAAGAAAAAGAATAAAAATATGAACAAGATTATAGAAAATCATCATAAAGAAAACATCATGATAAAACAGTTCTCCAATTCCTCTTCCCTAACTTCAATAATATTTCTTTGAAAGACCATAATGGTCATTGCAGAATAATATAGGGGAACCCCCATTTTGGCCCAACACGAGTATTAAGGTACCAGTATAACAAAGTGTTATTGCCATAGTGGCATTGGCAGCAATATACAGTATGGTACCTGGTGTGATAGGCATTATGCAGGGAAGAGGCTTATATTATGCATGGAAGGAGGTTGACTTCGATGCATGATTTTCTATTCCAGTGTAGTCTGTTTAGACCATTCTTAAGGGTCCTTGACATATAACTATGTGTGGGTTGATTTTAGGTATTTATAAAGTAGATTTTAATGCAGTGTTAAAGCTACTATATGGCCAAAAAAAGAAAAAAAGGTTGCAAAACGAACTGTAAAAATCATACACAAAACAATCTAAGATACATAATATAATACTAGACACAAAAATCCAAAATTTGTTGTTAATTTCGGATAAGTATCACATTGGGGATTACATTGAAATTATTCAAAATTAAGGGGGCTTAAACTACCAAAGTAGGAACAAATCGGCTAGCCAATTGAATTTTTACCTCCCCTTATCTTGAAGGACTGTTTCATTATGAAGACATTTTCTTCAAGAACAATTTCAGTGAAATAAGGTCCTAGCCCTCGCACCCATTTGTCGAGAGGTGAGTTCCAATTTCCCGTTGAGAAACTATCGTTCGGATTGTCATTTTGAAAACAAAATCATCTTCCAGATTGACAGAATTTTAAAATTATTGGGCGTTTGAAGGAAACGAAAAAGAAATAACAAAAAATTGAATAAAATAAAATAAAATAAAAGAAGAAGATACATGCTGGGTGTTGCCAATGAGCCACTTCAAGTTCCTGTGGCTTGAAATAGTTCGGCCTCGACTCAAACACAAATTTAATTAGAAATTAACAACAAAAATTAGGATGTTATCTAAAGTAGAAATATCTAAGACAATTAAACAAGGAAATATGGATCGAGATTCAATGTTGTATCTGAAACAATGAGTACAAGATACTGCAAAATTTCAGAAACTAGTATACAAGGATACAATTTTGTAAGTATCTATGATTATTTTCTTGATTCAAACTTTTGGTTTGGTCCCACCCCAAAAAACCCTATAAAATTGTGTGGTCACAAGCTCAGGCCACGAACACAAAGAAGAATAGAAAATTAAGTGAGACAAGAAAGTGTTTGTTTCTCTTAACGCTGAATACAGTGGGAGAGAATAATACATGAGTAGATGACAAGAGAAGTGAAAAAGTTTGAAAAAAATAAGTTTAAAATAAAAGGAACAACTAGCCAAAGTCAAAAGCTTTTCCTTCTTTGTCTTCTGCCATGAATGAATGCCTGTCTCTATCCCCCTCTCTCTCTCTCTCTCTCTCTCTTCCTTTTTCTGCTCTTCTCTGCCCAGAATCTAAAGGAAGCTCCAAGTTCTCTCTTGGTCCTAGATCCAGCTTCTCTTCATTCCTCTTCCTCTCAAATGCTTAAAGACCAAAGATTCTAGGAACTGAAAGCTTCTGTGTTCATCTCCATCTTTTGCCTCCTCGCTTTGTTGGAGAGATTTGAAAAGCCTTTTGTATGAGTCTATTTCTTCTATTTTTTAATTTTCACCACATTAGTTTTGAATTATACAATTTAGGGCCCCACTTTTCTGTAAAAGAATTTTAAATTAAGTCCCGGCCATATTAAGCCACATATCCTGGCCATATCTGAGACATACCCTACAACTTAAAAACAATAAAATATTTGGAAATGCCACATGGCATATCCTCTAAGTATCAGATTGTATATGTGGTCTGATATTACAATGTAAAGGATTTAAAAGTATCCATGTTTCCTAGCAATTAAGCAGTGCCCAACAACTTATAACACAATTAACTAGTTAGAAATTAATTAGTCCCAAAAAGAAAACACAAAAAACAAACTGCCCCACAGATTAGAAAGCAATCTAAACCCTCAAAGAAAAAAAAAAAAAAAATGGTTCCACAGCTTTTCATCTACATCATTCTCCTCAACAACCAAAATTGCTTATCAATTCATTCTAAACATTCAAAAGTAAATCAAGAACAAGTTTACCTTTCTAAGGATTCTTTTTTCTAATTTTCAATTTTACTACTTTTTTCCCATCTATTCTTGAAACCCAAGCTATACAAACTGTACCTCATTCTAGACTGCAGATCCCTAAGGAATAGAGTGATTCCAATAACATTGGGTAAAATTGAACCAAGACAATAGTATGGAAGAAAGTTGACTTTTGGTAGGACGGGTTGTCCCAAGATTAAAAATTCTCAACTGTCCTAAGCCAACTACGAAACAAACGGAAATGCATGGCAGAAAATATTTTAGTTCCACCACTGCAAGAAATGATCGAGTTAGTTACCACAGAGAAAATGCTCAACTTTCCCAATACACCTTCAAGCCCTTCCTGCACCACCAAAATAAATTAATTAATTAATTAAAAGCACCATTCAAAATACTAAACACAACAGATTTGCTTCTGATATTACATAGAGAAACAAAGCACTTTAGAAAGGATATGTTCAATCTGGCAACAAACATTAAAGAAACATGAAAGCACAAATGAATTTAATGCCCTTGATGAAACAAAAGTTCACACTCAAGCTACATTGATTGTGAGACCAAAAGTATTCTTGCAAGTAAAACTTCTCTTCACAAAATGCTAAACATGAAGCAGGATGTGCAAAGAATACACTGTCTTAGATTTGGAGTATCAACACAGATGAACATAGCACTGTGAATAAAGAGAGCATGTTTACCATATATATTAGAAAATGAACCATTTTAGATCTGTTGCCAACCTCATAAACATTGGAAAATCACAATCACAGAGATGTAATGGACATAAAGTAGGAAGGACATGCCTTCCCTACCTGTATTAGGATATCTTCCTAGTTCTTTCATTCCCAGTGATTCACATTATTACTTTTGCAGGTGATTTTCTTATGAGTGGTTCATTTTTGCACTTCAGATTGCATGGCATTGGCTCCTTTGATGTTATTTGCCAAATTAAAGTGGCCAAAGTTTTGATTACTACAAAAATAAGTCTTCAGTACAGCAAGACTTGGAGTTACCATAACATGCATCCTTTTCAGAAGGCAGCGATCTTGGTGACCAGGCAAATTCATGTTATCGCATTTTTTCCATATTGTTTTATCCTCTTTTAAAAAATGGGACAGACATCCAATGCTTAAAGTGTGCTTCTGTCAAAAATTGACCCCACAAGAACTTAGCATTTTTGTTAATGAACCATTTGGTCTCTTCACAAAATTAAGATGGTCTAACATATACAACAACCCCAACTGTAAAATTGACAGAATCAAAAAGGGAATACATCATTACCGCAATCCTGTGTCATCATGCACTGTGAACTTGACAGTACAATTGGTGGCCAAAATGGCCTGGTAAACATTGACAAGCAGGTCATGCCTTGAATTCCCAGTTTTTTGTTTCAAGCAGACCAATTAACAAAACAGATAACAAAATAACAAAATAGAGAACATGACTGAGGACAGGTATTCGATAGTTTCATATTTTGAAATGCTTTCATCAGGTTCAAAATCAATCTCCCTAGCCTTATACCAAGAGAATGCAATAGACAAAAATTTTTAGAAGAAAAATTAACCAATGCAGAGAAGAGCTGAATAAACAAACACACACAATTGGCACAATTCTGTACCACACCTGGTCAATGTCAATCTTGTATGTGGTCACGTGAGGATATTTCTTGCTTAACTCAATGATGATGGGAGATATAAACCTGCCTACAAAGATAGAAAAACCATATTAAAATCAAACATGTTTATCTCTCCTATGAAGGAAATATATCATGGCTGTATCTAAGAATATAAATGCAGCAAACTGGTGCAAGCCCTCGATGATGAAATCAAGAAATTAAAGGAACTTACAGGGTCCACACCATACTGCAGTGAAGTAGAAGATTGCTGGCAAGGATTCACCTACATTTGGATAGAAGTATTAAGCATTGGACGTTCTCTAGCAAGATTTCTAATCAAAGACAGTGTGAACAGGGGAAAAGGGAAAACTAGAATCATGCCTTGAACCTTGGTAATTGTACTATTGAACTGATCTTCACTCTTAATCAAAACAATGTTTGACGGATCTGAAATTAAATGATATTATTAGCATAACATAAGGCTTGTATTGAGAATTGAATGGAATCAACAAATGGCAAGCTCTATATTAAGATAGTCTGACCAGATCTACCATAGTTCTTGGCTCATCATATCAAGAACCAAACACCGGCGATTAATTTATGAAACCCCAATAGAAAATACAATATTGCAATTATAAAATAAAAAGGGGAAAAAAACTATGATCAGTTTTAATGATTATAACTTAGATTTAAAACATGTTTGTGAACATAACCAAATCAGGTGTAAAGGCATCCCATAATGGAAATTTCCCCATGCACATAGGCAAGATTTTTCATGTTGCAGCAGCATCGCAGTAGTGTCACTGTAATGTCAGACCATAATGCTTTACCATTCATGGCTGAATCACCGTCATTACCAAATGTCAAGAACCTCATATCATACATTAATTGTTTTTTCCTTGTAGACCCATATCAGAACATAACAATCACAGTCATGGTCAAATGTCTTACAATTGCCCATATACCACTTACTGGCTGATATCTGAATCCATGGATGCTGTCCACAGAGTGAATGGATAGGAGTGCCATGTTGTTGAAAAATAAATAATGTGAATGCATCTAAAAGCAAGTGGAGTGTGAGTACCAGGGAAGTGACTCGTGAACTGCCACAAACAGAGAAAATACTGATTGCAAGATTACTATCTTATTTGTACTGATTAATTAGGACAAATGCATATTGATCCAATTAGTTTGATTCTTCTCATGAAAACATTTATAAGTCCTCATAGCTCGTTGAATAATAGAATTTTATTCTAAAAGGATAATTTATGTTGTAGCTGCTGTCTTCTCCATCATTTGTTCTCATAAGATACATTAAATCATAGCCTCTTCTATCTTCATGTCTACCAAATGAAAAATGAAATCCCAAGAAGTCCGACAAAAACATACAATTTGAGGAAGCGACTAAAATAACTTAGTGTTAGAAGAAAAAATTAATATTTAATTTTTGAAAAACAAACCACATAGCAAATACAATCAGATGTTTTTGTGATATTTATCCCTCTTGAATTTATGACATAGTAAGAAATATTTTTCATCAATTTTTTTGCTTTAAATATTACAAATAATTGGCTAGACTAGTAATTAGACAACAATTCTCATGAGAACGATAAGTTATTCATTACTTTATTAGTTGAATGATTCTTATACTTGTGAATCATCACATCATGTAACAAAGGATTCAATCCCATTAGTGTTCATTACATTGCTTACAGAACCAAAAATGTTTTCACAAAAGTTTATATTAGGTATTTAACTGAAAATGTTGGTGCAACATAATTAATTTTAGCATTCCTAATCACCAAAATATTATGAAGGTCTTGAGAGCTAGATAATTAATGTGCATAACTCAAACAACTACATATTTAGGAACAATGTTATTTTTTTAGTCAAATAAGATATTCTCCGACCATATAATTAGGGCCAGTTAATAACTAAAAGTTGTGATTAATGAACCTAGCAACATTTCCATGATATTCTGCATCTATATTAGAGGCCTTCAATCCTTTATATTGTATTCACAACCACAACTTGTACCTAATGCTTCTCATTGCCAATGCTTTGAATACCTTGTTCAAATAGTACCATATTGGTTACAACTTTTGCCATGAATCAACAAAAGCAATTTTCAGCAAGTCCTATAGTGTGAAGAACCAGAGACCCATCCTTTCCCTTCACAGGTCCAAAAGTAGAACCTTCTCCTTTGCAAAGGAAAGGATGTGATGCAACAAGGGTTAGATTGCCCACAATTGGAAGAATGGTGGATAAAAGGTAAGAAAGTGTTGCATCGGCAGAAAGCTAAGAAAAATTTAGGATTTGTGGTTGAAAATTGTAGAGAAAAATTAGTTGTTCAAATATTCAAAGAATGTTGACAACAAATGTGCACAGAAGAAGAAGAATATGAAAGCAAAAGGAACAAAACCTAGGCACGATACCTTCAACACAAATAACTAAACAATAAACTTGAAAATCATTTTTTTTTCTTAGATGCATGAAATTGTTTTGTCAAGAATGGGACTCAAACCCATTCAAATAATCAATTCATTCAAACTATTCACATTTTACACCGATGAGGCATATATGTAAGTGCAAGAACAACCTGATCGCACCCTTAGGCCTTCAAAAAAATGTCTCAATCAATATAAAAAGACAACAGGACTCAAAAGCTTACTAAAATAAAATTTTTCTAACACTCTAAAACTCTAAATATATATATGAAACTAAACTAAATATCAGCTAGAATATGAAACATTTAGAAACTTCCATTTCAAACAAAACATGTTAAGAAAATAAAAATTTCTAAAACATTAAAAATTCCACCAACTTATTTCTAGGCTCCTAAACTTACTAAAAAGTCAAAATTCTACGAAGGACACTTCTTATTGGACCACATTACTAAAACTTTAAAAATTTCTAGGCTATGCCATCAGGACGGGTCCCACACGCTTCAAAAGGAGCCTCATTATGAATACATAGGACAAGTTACAACATACGTGAAAGTGTTGAAATTGAACTCACAAAGCAGCACTAACAAGAAGCACAAAAGTCATCTGCTATTATGTGCAGGGGTTCAAAATTCATTTCAAAGGATGACAGGCACTATATGTGCATGCAATGTATTGTCGAAATGTTGCCAGGTTCATTAATCTTAGGTTTTTTATTAATTACTAGCCACATTTACATGCTTCTAGCATACTTCACAACTTGAGGTAAGCCTATTATTTGTCCAGCTCTAAACTTCATTTTCATAAAAGTTATGAGCCATAACAAAGTTATTACATTTTAGCACCATCTTTCAAATCAATACCTACTTTTGTCTTCTTTAATGTCATGTAAATTTCTCTTATCTTGTCATAGAGAACAATGGGACTGAATCCCATTTGACATTGTTATTTCTGCATGTTCAATATTTGTCATAATCATAATTTTTTCCTTCAGATGTCCTTGATTTTCTTTTGACAAACTTTAGATGCTCTGGTAGGAGAAAGGATGTTTTCTTTTTGGTGTGCAATTGTGGCTTAATGGCTCTCCTTTGGTGTGTGCAAATAGAGCAGAATGTTAAGATCTTCAAAAGTCAGTTTATTGGCCCATCTCTCCTATGTTTAAATTTATTTATTTATTTATTTGCATCTATTTAGGATTACTCTTTTGGATCTTTTAAAGATTATAGAATAGAGAATCTAAAATGAGATTGGCAAGAAATTCTCTTTTATCTTTCTATGCTTTGTTTCTGACCTAGAGGATCTCTCATCTTCTTAGCTAGGTTCTTTTGTCACTTTCTCTTCTTAATTAGATTTCTTTATGTACACAAAGAAGCTTTTTCTCGGTATATTACTCGATTTACATAAAGGAAAAAAAAAAAGAAAGAAAACAATGCGATTGAATGCTTTATTCTTCTTTCCCACAAATTGACATTTTCTTTCCATGGCCTTTTCTTTGCATTACAGCATGGATGTCTAATTATGCTCCAATGTTACAGATTGTTCAGACACAATAGAGGTAGATACACCGGAATGTCACTATAATCAAGTATAATACCTACTATTTTTTGATAGAAATAATACCTACTATTTTATACTAAAATGATTTTTGTATGTTCTCTAATTTTTCCTTTAGTTGCCTTCGTTGAGGAAGCATATGATAAGGTTCACATCAACTACTTAGAAGAATTGGGGAATAGCGATTTTCACTTTTAGTTCATAATGTTTCACAAAATTCTTCAAATTTAGTCCTCAATTTTCAACTATAAAAGTTTGGCTTTTAAGATAATTGAATCTATATCAATTACATCCAATTCACTAATACATATTACCATGAGATAGAGAGAGAGTACAGTGATACTCTGATAATGATTTACTCAGAATGTCAAGATGATTTTGCAGAGGAAAAAAAAAAGAAATTGTCAACAAAATTTCCTCCTAAACAAGTAAAATACTTTTTGAGAAAAATGAGTCAAATCATTGATTTGTTCATTTCAAGGCTATGTTCTTACAATCTACATATCAGCCAACATTTGCCAAGTGCCCATCAAATCAAAACTAAGTTGAAAATTTTGTGTTGCTCATTGATTTTCACTGGTAAATTAGACCTATCAAATGCAAATTTTAGAGACTAGTGGACACTAAACTTGAAATTCTTGTGTAACTTCAAGGACTTTAAAAAACGAAATTTTGGGGCTTGGGAATTTTATTTTCTTTATTTGAGATCATATCAAATTATTTAGGAATTTTAAATCATCAATATGGGCCTTCGGGTTATTAAATAACTAAGACATGAATTGAGTTCAAGTTCTTGTAGTTCTTCCTAAGCTACCTAGGTTTTATCAGCTCTTCACCCACCCCCCAAAAAAGAAATCTATTCTCTCTTTACATGACACTCCCTCGATCCTCTCTCCTTTTCAACCACCCTCAAACCTTCCCATTGAGCCACATCCACAGTTAATTATCATCTAAAGTTATTTCTCCTTCATTCAAGCAACAAATACGTGCTACCACAGAACAAGAGTTTAAGTCCACATAAGGGACCCAGAGAAAGAACTAGGGTACTTCTATAGGACCACTGAACCCAATCGAAATTTCTTGTTTAACCCTTTTCGGTGAGACTCTACATCAAACAAATGGTGTCATATAGGGCAGACATATGGGGCTAATCACCAGCTGATCACAACGTTTGAAATTGGACTTAATAAGATTGTACATTGAATATCCACATGAAAAACCTTCGAACAATGTAAACAAACTAAACAAAATCATCAAATTACCCGTTTGAGAAGTGAATTAAGAAGAGATATGGAAATAAGGCGGTGTTACCTGAGGAAGAGCCGACGCTTCGAGAAAGGAAGAGAGCCGATGACAACTGAACAGCTTTCAAGAAGGTTCTTGGAGGAATTAAAGGCGAATTTCGATAAGAACGTGCAGTAGAGTATGAAGGAGTAGAGAGTGCCGGTGAAATGGGAAATAGTCTACTACGCGAACGTTGCAGTGAAGCTCGAACAAGACTCACAAACCGTCTCTTCATCTCTCTCTCTCTCTCTCCTCTCTCTCTCTCTCTCGGTTTGAAAATGGGGTTTCAAGTGCACCGCCGCTTACTCCATTTTAACTTGTCTAGGATTCTCCGTGTGGATTGGACTGGGTTGCGCTCCCTTAACTTTTTGCTCCAGGGAAGGGTTTTCCGGTCCTAAATATGGGCTTCGGCCCAAATTTTCATTCAATGGACTAATATTTTTTTTCATGGAACACTTTCCCACCGATTGATATCCAGAATCATATCTCTACTAATTCTGTCCAAGTCATGATCAGCCCCTTTTTAGAGAAGAGCTCTTCTATTTTTTCTATTCTCAAAATTCAAATTTAAATTTTGATTAAAAAATCTAACACCCTACTTACAAAAAAAAATTATTTAAAATTTCTATTCTTTGGTCACACACCCATATGGGTCGAGGGCATTTTTGCCTAATTTTCCTAGAAACCATTTTGTAACCATTCCAGAAAATTTTATTATTAAAAAATTACTATTCTTTGGTCACAAAAAAATTAGGAAATTTTGAAAAGTTTAGAAAAGTTGCGAAAACTTGGGGTGCCCACTTCGATCTTCAACTATTCAAACATGCTCTAGAATCCTAAAGATGGAATTCTCCTTACTATAGAGAGAAAGTTTCAAAATTCCCTTCTCCTTACTATAGAGAGAAAGTTTCAAAATTCCACTGGGAAATTTTAGAATTCAATGAAAGGAGGAAAAGTCCTAATTCTACCCTATTTTTTTTTTAATGTATATTAATTGGTATTCGAAATCATATTCAGAGATCTTTTTTTATAAAGATCTTTTTTTATAAAGAACTTTTTTAATATAATTTTTTTTATTTTTAAAATTTAAAATCAAATATTAATTAAAAAAATTTAACGTTATTTGTACTAAACCAAAATTCCTCTGGTTTTGATTCTTCTTTATGGGGTTTGGTCATGGTTTAATCTCCATTTAAGGCAATTTTGGACTATTCATATTACTTGCGTGAACAAATTAGAGGCTTCACACTTGGTGATTTAGGATCAAATGACAAGAAAAATATAGTTTTTGTCTAAATATATTCAGATCTTCTTATTTATTGTCTCGATCTTCTTAAAGGAGCAAATCTCTTCAAAACCCTGTGTTCTTCATATGTAAGATTCTAATGTGATATCTTATTTAAGAGATATCGTTATCTAATCATTAAATCAATTAAATATCAATATCTCTTTGTAGTTATTTAACTATTATATCAAGAAGCATATTAAATACACTATAAAAAAAAAAAGATTTTGGATAACTTACAAAGAGTAAGCAACAACTTACCAATCCATTAAAACTAGAGATCCATTACAAATAAGATTAGAAACCCCCGACTTCTTATATCCCACTAGATGCTCACGTGGCTATCTTCCTAAACTTTAGATTAAACAAAATATTGAAGTAAACTTTATGTAATTTTCATGTTCTTGATTATATTAATATCTTTTTATATTAAAAATTCTTCTAACCATCTTCTCTACGGATCTCCTTTTTCCACAAACACTACTTGGATGATATGAGGTATAACGCTCTCCATATTGTGATCCTAATGGAGTCCACCCATACCCACTTAGTCCCATCTTCTTTATTGTGTCTTCTCTGCTCACTTTTTATTTGATAACTTAAGGGTCCAATATCCAGAATTTCATTCCAACTAATTCAGACCGAAAAGTCTGTCAGATCTCAATTGAGGGGGTGTTCTCTCAATAATGTTTTTTTCGTACCTAGTGAGAGTCGAACTCCTGACCTAATTAAAGGACGAAAATACCATATGTTGATCTTCTTTACTCACTTTGATATTACTTATTTCTTTTCAAGATAAAAGGATCAATAATTCATCACTTTCTCTCGCTGCAACGGAGTCCAAAAGCCTATGAGTAATATTGCATGTAGCTATAAAGTTAAAGATTAAACGATAGACAGTTGATTCAGTGAATAAAGATATTAAATTTTTTAATCAAATTTTAAATTCAAAATTTGAGAATGAAAAAAATTATATTGGGAGAATTTTTTCCTAAATTAAACTTGATAATATTTAAATTGGATTTATCGAAATATGATTTTAATTATCGATTGATTATAAAAAAAATAAAATTAAAAATTAAAAGTACTAAATTTAATATAACATGTTCTATTAACTATAAAAATATGAATTTACTTTTTATTTTTTCCGATATATTTGTCTCAATCTCTATTTTACTAATCGAGAATATATTTCACACCATCAAAACTCTAATACCATGAGTTTTTATATCTATGCATAATTTTAACAAATATATTTATTCAGTATACATAATTTACGAAACATTATACATTTTTAATTAATTTTATCACTTGATATTATAAGAAATCCTAATCAAATTTTTACTAATTATGAATGTAATACCATATGAGTGACATCAACAACCATGTGAAGCAAACATGAACAAAAATGGACATCTTGGTGATAACGAATTTCGATTTTTGACATTGCAACCTCTCAAGCTTTGGTTCACCTGCCCATACCAAACACCATCACTCAACAACAAAACCACTCTTATTTTTTATTATATATTTATATAAAAAAACATCCCTTTGCAAAAGGGCAAAAGACCTTTACATATAACGGGAAGGATGAGGGGTAAATTTGGTCATTTAGATAACGCATTTAAAAGACCAGGCTGTGCCATTGGAAAACTGAGACATCCCACCAATAAGCGTTGGCAATTTCATGACAGTGACTCACTAATCATCAAAATTACCAAAAAGCCCTTACGTGTTGCCCCAGGATTCGGTGCAATTGCCCAATTCCAGTACAACCATTTTTTATAAGAGTTTCTTTATTAGGACAGCTTGATGGTCATAATTCCCTTTTGTCAATCTTAAAATTCAGAATTTGAATTATAATGTAATCAAAAAAAATTTTAAAAAATAATTAACTTTTATTTGTTCTTGTTTGAAATTAACTACCTTAACCCTAATTATTTTGCCTTTTCCCAATCATTTGGGGTAGTGCAAAAACCCTTGGTTTATTTATTTTTAACTATTGATTTATGATACCAAGATTGTTTTTATACATCATATGAAAATTAGATTTAAGAAATATATTTTTTTTTGCTTAGACATTTTTTTGGTATTTTGATTGATTAATACTGAGAATTTTATTTCGACTAATTCATTTATTAGACTCTCTTTAAGAAATAACTCTTTTAATATAATTCTTTTTAATTTTAAAATTTAAATTTGAGTTTTAATTAACAAATTTAGTATTTTTCTCAATAGATTGATCGTCGATCGGTTTCTTCTGCTTGGCATTACATTTGATAGAGTAAGAATAAAGGTTTCTAAAGGAGTGTTCGGCAACCTGTATCGGTCAAGACCAATAATTTTTTTTTTATTAGTATGATGTCAGGGTATAAAAATATATGACAAAAAAGTAACATAGTTCTAAATCAAAAGAATAAAATTATAAAATCACCCCCTGAACTTTCACTTTTTAGCGAATGGGTTCTTGAATTTTTAATTTTGCCATCCAAGCATCCATTTAGTTTAGTTTCATGCTATTGAAATAATAATTAAATCTATTCCAAGTGAAATAAGAAATCTAGCCATGAAGCTCTCTTTTTCCTCTCTTTCGCCATTTATTGGAAAAAAAAAGTTTTTTTTATTATAAATACTTAATAATAATTTTATGAATATTAACACCGATAATTATCTCTATAAACTTTAAAATTTCGTTCATATATGGAGAATATTTAGATGATACGCATGATTTAACTCTTTATAATCAATTGTACAACTAACACAATCTCCTATAAACAAGCAATAATAATTACCCCAAATTAGGAAAGCATAATTATAAAGATTTGTATAGTTAATATCCTATTATTTCAACACTCACCCTCAAGTTCGTGCATAAATATTACACATGCCCAATTTGCCTAGAAACTTGGAAAACACTTGTTTGTGACCGCTTTGGTAAGGATGTTGGCCAACTAATCTTCAGATAGAATTTTAGGAAATTCCATAAGTTGTTAATCCAATTTATCCTTGTTGAAAAATATATCCACTTCAACATGCTTTATACGATCATAGTGTATTAGATCATGAGTAACACTACAAGACAATATAATATCAGCGACAGAAATTAGCGAAAGAAGAAAATTTGTCAGAAATAACGAGAGATCGACAACGGATTAATGTCAGATGTTACAAATAAATAAAGTAAACATCACTGACAGATTAGTGACAAAAATTAGCGACGAAATTTTAGCGACGGAAAATTTTCATCGCTGATCCGTTACTAATTTTAGACACTAAAACTATCAGTTACGGAATTTTCTGTCTCTAATTTCAGAGACTAAAACCATCAGCGACGGAATGTCATTTGTTCTGAAAATTGTTATCACACGAACTCGAACTCACACAGACCCGTCCGCGCTTGCACCCCGCACACCACTATGCCACAATGTCTTTTATGATCTTTATTTTTTATTTGTTATCTGTTGTTTTATTATAAAATAAAATTGTCGTTAGTTTTATTATAAAATAAAATTATAAAATACTATTATAAAATAAAATAATATAATATGATAAATAATAGTCGATTGTTTTATTTTATTTTATTATTTTATATTATTTTATAATATTATTTTATCATATATATTATTTTATAATAT
Source organism: Dillenia suffruticosa (assembly GCA_033439265.1). Classification (NCBI taxonomy): domain Eukaryota; kingdom Viridiplantae; phylum Streptophyta; class Magnoliopsida; order Dilleniales; family Dilleniaceae; genus Dillenia; species Dillenia suffruticosa. The sequence goes on from JAVTVX010000031.1 coordinate 1,533,693, forward strand.
TTTAAATTAGCATTTTATTTTATTTTTAAAATATTTTATTATTTTATTTTAATTTAACATTTTATTATTTTAATTATTTTATAACAAATTAACATTTTATATTATTTTATTATTCTTTAAAAAAATGTAAGAATAAAATAACAAAAAAAAGATCACAAATGACATTCTGGCACAGTGGTGTGCGAGGTGCAGGTGTGGGCGGGTTTGAGTTTGTGTGATGATAGTTTTCGAAATAAAAAAAAAAAGAAGCCAATGTGCGGGTGGGTGGGCGCCAGCAGATTATGTAAATCTATCAACAATGAAACTTTTAGCGATGGAATATTTCCGTCGCTATATAGTTTTATATATTGTTTGAAATCAGTAATGGATTAACGACGGAATATATTTAGTGACGAAAAATTTCTATCGCTAATTCGTCGCTAAATTTAGCGACCGATAGTTTTTCGTCATTCATATTTAACGGAGAGATTTTCAGCGATAAAATTAATGACGGAAAATTTCTATCACCAATACTTATCAGCGACGAAATCTTTACTATCAGTGATAGATATTTCTGTCGCTGATATCTTATTTTCTAGTAGTGTAATATCACATACCATTTTATTATCACAAAATAGTCGAATTGGTTGCTTAAATGGATAACCCAAATCCTATAAAGGGTCTTACCCATAACACCTCACAAAGTCCAAATACCATACCTCTAAATTCGACTTCTGCCTTTAAGGGACCAACAACATTCGGTTTCTTAATTCTCTTTATTACAAGATTACCTCAGACAAAGGTAAAGTAACCCAAAGTAGATTGTCTATCATCCATAGAATCTGCCTAGTAGGCATGACTGTATACATCTATGTTTTGGTAATCTGAGTTTTTAGTGAACAAAATTCCTTTCCTAGGAGCACTTTTCAGATACATCAGGATACGTGTGAATGCATTTAGATGCTGCTCTCTAGGATTATGCATGTATTGACTTACCACACTTAATGCATAAGCAAGATATGTTGTTGTCTAGGATTATGCATGTATATTCCTTCAAACAACGCACCATACAAAAAGTCATCTTTATATCAAACTATCGTAGCAGTCAATCTAGATTTGTAGTTAAAGACAATAATACTCAAACTATGTTGATCCTAGCTATAGGTGCAAATATCATCATTTAGTTGATTCCATATGTTTAAGTGTTCTATTTTACAATTAGTTTGCTTTGAACCATTTAATTCTATCATTGTAATAGACAAGCTAATGTACATGATATTGTATACATGATCATACATTTGTTTTGCAGTTAGTCTGGTGAGTAGATGTTAATTGAATCTTGGAATGGGTCATTGAAAAGTAGTGAAAAAGATTATGAGATATTTTAATGGAATTGCGGATCTCTTCTTGTGTGGAGGAGGTAATTTGTGTCTCGTTGGGCATTTAAACGCCGATTCGGGTGGCAATGTGGATGGACACAAATTGACATTAGATTTTGCTTTCTTATTTAATAATGGTACCATATCATAAAATAGTAAGAAATAAATTTATATTTCTCTATTTATGATGGAAACTGTATTTGTGACATATTTAATAGCAGTTTAAGAGAGTATTTGGCCCAAGAGATTTCTAGATCACTTAGAGGCTGTGATAGATTGTGGTAGACTAGTAATGATTTACTATGATAGTCAGATTGTTATTGCCTACACATGAGATCCTAAATATCACAACAGGACTAAACACAATGATACTAAGTATAATTTTGTCAGAGATATTATCAAAGAAAATGAAGTGATAATCAAGTATATTTCCACACATAGAATTGTGGCTGACATTTTTACCAAACTCATTGCGAGAGATTTCTTTATAGGATATAAAGAGTTTTTTGATTTAGTTTTATTTTGACATTTTTCATTATATACTATATTAATGTTATGATACTTATTACTATATATGATATACGTGCATTATTTAGTTATATATTGAACTGATTTATTTATTACACTTAATTATTGTCATATATTTTTGAGATGTAATATGATAGAAAGATAAGTCAAATAGGTGAGTTTGACTCTCATACATGAGTGACTATCTCCAATTCTAAATAAACGGAGATGAAACGGTATCTAGGTGTAAGAGAATTTGAGAGTGGGTCTACTAGAATATAAGTTACTCTAGTACGTGTTTAGAACGAGATCGTATGTGATAATATTGTCTATAAGTAGTTAAATTTGAGATCTCAAATATTATTTGTATCTAGTAATATCTTTTTTGAGGTACTCTCTCTAAAATTTTTGAGTAAAATTTTATGTGTAGATTGAATTTCATACCTATACAATGTTATAGAAATATGATATATGCTCTTTTTTTAGAAATGAGAGAATAACATACCACGTATGAAAATCGACCATGGGATAGTAGAAGTTATTATATGAGACAATAATGTGATCATAATTCTCATACCCATAGTGTGTGACCCGAGACCTATTGGATAGACCTAATAATATTTTTATCACTTTCGACTGTTTCTTGAAATTTTAGTTCAATGTATGCTATTTTAGTTTGTTTACCAATGGTATGAAAGATAATGAGATCTGCGAGATAAATCTAGAAAAGTAACTGAATTAAAATGGATAAATTTTAGTAGGAAAAAGAAAGACCAATCGATATTACATTATTATGTTGTATTCACCGGTCAATTTATTATATTTATCTATGTTGGGATTCAAATATAATAGTGAATATATACTCGAGTAACGATCGATGATTATCTCGATGAGAAAAGTATGTTGATGGATGTAATGCATTGAGTTTGGGATATAACAAATTTTTTTTGTACTAATGGTGACTTTTCGATCATACCAATAAGTGTATTGAGAACTCTTTGATTATATGTATATTTATCAGTCGTACGACACCCATCCTTATGAAAATCCAGTGGGATGATATGAAAGATCACATGAATTGTGATCTTGAAATATACGTAAAATGCTTTTATGTGCAAACGGGAGATGTTAATAAAATATGTGCATTAGAGGTTTTTTTTTTTTAACACAAGTGATTTAAATTTATTTAAATTTTAATTGAAAGATAATAAGTGGTTAACCATTATCCCCAACTCCCCCTAAAATTACACTCTCTCTCTCCGATATATTGGGTTAACTTCTTCGATGTGAGTGATAGAAGAATTGAGGCAATTGACACTTGTTTGTGGAGAGAGAGATTGAGAGATCCTAAAATACATTCTCTGATGTGAGAGATAATAGAGAGGTTAAAAAAATTTTGAGTAAAATTTTTTTTCATGTAATTTAGGTAACTGAATTTAGGATTGAGCTATCGTGATATTGTGGCAGTGGTTCATTTTACATGATCATCATCCCGATCGTGTGATTTGTTCGAGTGACTTCACAGTTCACAATTTTTGTACACTGACGTATTGAGGTGCGATTCTAAAATTTCAATCCATTATTTTTGTGTAAACGTTTTTGCACCGTAAAATAAATTTAATAATAATAAAATAAAATAAAAAGTTGGATAAGTTGACTTTTCATCGTAATAAATAGGTGAGAAAATATAATTTAATTTTTTGCCTTAAAAAAAAGGTAATTAGGGGCACATGGATATGATTGGTAGAAAAGGTAAAAATGAAAGCTATATCTTTGGGTCTCCTTTTTCCGATCCTTACTAGAAGGCTATGCGCAATTTGGTGCCCTTTTTTCACGCTTTCAGTGGAGACGAAGTCAGATTTCCAACAGATGAATGGAAGGCTTCGTTAGCTTTTATTAATTTTGGAATCACTTTCTACTTTTGTTTTTTTTAGTTGCCCAAAAACGTTTTTCTTAATTGTTTTTAGGTAAAGGAAAGGTCAAAGCCTTGCAACGATTGCCCACGTTGTTGCACTTGCTTGCAAGAAATGGGTAGAGAAGACTCTTAGAGTCTATTTTCCGGACTACCCTTCCCTGGGGAGCAAAATCACGGAAGTGCCCCAAAATTCTAAACAACACCCTTCCGACAAGCGGTGGAAGTTTTTGACATTCTTATGTACAACGTGGTGATTCTCTTGCAAGTCGTACGACCCAATTTTTTTTTTAATAATATTCAAAATCATATTTAAATATAAATTAAATATTATCATATTTAAATTAAAATAAACTCTCCGATTAATATTTTTAATTATTAAGTTTTGAATATAAAATTTAATTTAAAAATATAATACTTTTATTTATTGAACTAACCGTTTGTCCGTGTAGAACCCAATTATGTGAGATAAAATAAAATAAAGGAAAATTATAAATTTACCTCCCTCTAATTTACAAAATTACAATTTGCTCCTTTAATTTTTTAAAACTGGTAAGGTCTCCTGTGATTTGCAATTGTGACACTTTAATCCCTATTGCTAACACCATGTCCCATGTGATTTATTCCGGTAAAAAATACTATGCAAAGATAAAAATAAAGATGGATATTTTTCTAGTAGCAAAAATATTTCTATTAATTTATTGATTTTTAGGTTGCATGAAAATGGAAATAAATAAAAGAAAATAAATACGAAATGATACAAAAAATAATATTTTATAAAAATATTGAAAATAAAAATATGGATAAATGTGTAAAGATAAAAATATAAAGATTTTTATGCAAAAATAATAAATATAAAATGATCAATTATATTATTATTAACGATAAGACAAATAATACAAAAATATACATAATAATTAAATAAAAATAATTCGTTAAATATGAAAAATATAAAAACTTTTATATTAATATTAATTAATTTAATTTGTTAAAATATTTTGAAAATATAAAATATTTGTATTTAAAAATTTCTGCGCATGCGCGAAATTACGCCTACAACTAGGCAGCCATACGTGATTTTTTATTTATATATAAAATCGAATAAAATAATTACTCTATTAATAAATTTCGGTATCAATAAATTTTGAGATTTTCTAAACATGACAGCATATTATAAAATAAATGTAAAAAAGAAAAAAGAAATTGCATAAGAGTATACATGGTGTCGTCCATACTTTTGATTTTCCTTTAGACTTTATAAGTTGACTTTGCACTTAAAGAGTCGGTCCAAAGATTATTGTCCCGCAGAATATTTTGCAATTTCTTTTTTTTTTCAATATATTAATATCATAATTATTCATTGTCATAATATAACATATTATGAAAAAAAAAATATAGAAGTATTTTGGAGAATTATTGTTGAGGGATTTTTTTATTATTATTAAAAATGGAATTTTCTTACCCATAATTGCCATTTTGAATGTTTCTTTTGTAGGCATATGGAATAGATGGATTTAATGTCACATATTTTAAAGTTAAGAAAGATAGGAGAGAAAAAAGAAAACATAATGGAATGGATAAAGTCCTCAATGATTTTCCTTTTGTTATTTTATGTGAACTACAAAAGAATTTTTTGGTCCTTGTATTACTAATCAACTTCGAGTTGTACGCCTTACAACTTGTTTAGATCGAATTTTGAAATCTTGTTTTTGATTATAATAAACAAACTCAGTTTTAATTTCAACGATTAAAGTCGATTATTTGAAATACAAATATAAAAATAATTATATATATATATATATATATAATTATATATATCTAAAATATATTTATTTAATTTATGCTGATTCTTTTATTTCAATCATTTCTTTCTAATGCCATCTTCTCGTTTAAAGTCTTAACTATTATGTTTTATGGATAATTTATATTCAAATTTTTAGCAATTTACCTTTATGTTTTATTAGTCTCATATATTTAAGTTTTTTATTCTTCTAACCGGTGCGTCTTTGAGTTTCCTTTACACATGTCCAAATCACCTTAAACGACACTGTCACATCTTATCCATAATTGAATTAAGTTCTAATTTGTTATGAATTTCTTTATTTTTAATTTTATTTTTTTTAATTTTATAAATCTTATTTTTGATTAATAAAGAAAAATAAATGAATAACGAATATAGTTTTAATTAGATGCAGTTGTATTTTCCTAATATTCCATTGTAAGCACAAATTAAATTTTTTTGTAGTTTAACGAAATATTTCCTATACTTACTAAGTGAGAAAATGACTTAAATATTATATCGAATTATCCAACTTGCTATCTGTATATACTAGTATTCATGGTATACGTAATGTGTATGAGGTACTTGAGGAGATTCGAGAGTAAAAAAAAAAAAGAAATTAAATGAAGGATGAGTTAATTATGCATATACCATTTATAGTGTTTTTGCGCTAATAACTATATCTAACCATCTTAGGGATGCAATTTCATTAAAAGAATTGAAACTGATAGTTATCAAAAGCTTATATTTCTTTTTGGTGAGACGTATTAGACAATGAATGAGTGAGTTAAGCTGTTTTTTTCATATATATATATATATATATATATATATATTTAAATAGAAACAAATATTAAAAGTGATTTTAATTTGTTTAATAGAAAAAGGATTTACTTTTATTATATATTTAATGGGTATTGACAATGAATTGATTATGAATCGGGTCATATTAATCCTGTATTCAACCTTAAATCTGAATTATGATATCCATATACGACTCTAACTTGACTCGGATAAAAAAAATAAAAAACCATAATCAATTCTATGGATTTTTAAAAAAAATTTATTCCGATTCAATCCTAAATCGATCTGTACCCAATCCATACCCGATCCATGTTAATAAATCTAAACTATGTAAAGAATTCACTTGACATTAAGTTAAGAATTATACGTAAAAAAAAAAAGAAAAAGAAAGAAAATAAGAAATTAAATCCATTTAAAATTATTTCAAAATCTAAATCATGTTAACATGGAAACTCAGCTAGGCTCATTATATTTGGTATATATACACCAATACGCAAGGCAAAAATTTAAAAACAGCTAAATAAAACATAATTAAAATAAGAAAATTATTAATTTGTAGGGATTTCTGTCCATGGAAATTTTGTTTAATAAAAACTAACTAAATCGGAAACTGATAAATGCAATTGAGTAAAGGAAAAGGCAAATCGCAAACGAAAGAAACCCATAAACAAAAAGGCTGTTGGGGATTTGCTGGTTGGTTTGGTTGGTTAGTGGTCTGCTTGCTTTGCAGTACAAAACCAAAAACATTGCTAGTACAAAATGACTCGCTCGTAATTTTATCCAAACATCAAGGACAGAACTGTCAACCTAGCTCTCTCTCTCTCTCTCTTTCAGCCATCTTTCCGAGTTAAAAATCCAAATCCTTCGGAAAACTCTCCCACCTTCTCCCCACCTTCCCTAACCTCTCTCTCTCTCTTTCTCTCTCTCTCTAGAAGATATATATTTTTTTAATTTATATTTTGGTCTCTCTCTTTGGTACCTGAGAATGGCGCCGAGCAAGAGGGACCTGCAACTTACGACGGCAGGAGGAGGAGGACGGCTGACGGCGGCGGACGGCGGAGAATTGGAAGAAGTGCGGCTTCTGGATGCCTACGAAGAGAATGACGAGTCTGATGTAGAAAGAAATATGGAGGAAGGAGGGATGAAGAGAGTACAATTGAGTGTAACGGGGATGACATGTTCAGCGTGTTCAAACTCGATCGAGTCAGCTCTTAAAGCCCTAAATGGAGTCTCCTCTGCCTCCGTTGCTTTGCTTCAGAATAAGGCTGAAGTTGTATTTGATCCCACCTTGCTCAAGGTTTTTCAAATTCCGCAATCATTGCTCTTCTTTGTTAACATTTGATGATTGATTTATGTTGCCTATTTGGATTCTTAGCTCTTTCTAGCTGTGGAATTCTTAATTTTTTTTCTTGTTTTGACTCTTTGGGAAGTCTTGTGGTTGCATGATCTTAATTGATGTTAGGAACTAATTGGGCATTCTGTTGACTTTTGTCTTAGTTATGATTGCAAATCACCGAACTGATTGGTGTTATGTGAGAATGATTTGGGCTCTTTACGTTTTCCTTTTTGGATGCAAGTTTTAGTTAGTGACTCTCTCTCTCTCTCTCTGGATCACGCAATCTAGTTAAGTTAAAAGCGGCCGCAATTTACTTATATAGAGGAGATTCTCGATTAGCACTAAATCCAAGAAAATCTTCTGCGTATGGTAAAAGGAAATTATTGAGATTTGATAGTTGTCAGAGTTCTAATGAACTATATAAATGCACTAGGAAAGTCAAGGTAGTTTTGATGAACTTTTTGGGGTATAAAGATGGCTTGATCTTCCATTTTTGTTTTATTGGTTGAATTTTCATGGATGGTGTTTAGTGATTCATGTGGCTCTAGTGTTTGTTTACTGTGGTTGAAGTGATATGCTTATCATTAATTGGAAAGGTTACAGATAAAATAAATAATGGTATTTCACCTATGATATGTTGGTTATAATGCAATATGAGAAAAGTCACTAGATTACAGAGCTTCTTGAACTCTTATTTGAATTTGGACTCCCATGTCATGATGCTTTGTTTGAAGGTAATGTTGCAGCTTTTGAAATACTTTTGACATTGTTTATTGTTTAAGGAAGAAGACATCAAGAATGCAATTGAAGATGCAGGGTTTGATGCAGAGATTCTTCATGAACCTAGTGTAAGTGGAAGGAAGCCGCAAAGAGCCCTGGTCGGACAGTTTACAATTGGAGGGATGACATGTGCAGCCTGTGTGAACTCCATTGAAGGTATTCTCAGAAAGCTCCCTGGTGTCAAAAGGGCAGTTGTTGCCTTGGCTACTTCATTAGGGGAAGTGGAGTATGATCCTTCCTTAATTAGCAAAAACGATATAATCACTGCAATTGAGGATGCTGGTTTTGAAGGTTCCCTTGTACAGAGTGGTGAGCAAGATAAAATTCTTCTCTGGGTAGTTGGAGTACATTGTGAGTTAGATATGCAGCTTCTGGAGAGCATACTTACCTGTGTGAAAGGAATTAAACAATTCCGCTTTGACAGGAACTCAGAAGATCTAGAAGTTGTCTTTGATCCAGAAGTTATAGGTTCAAGATCCTTAGTTGATGAAATTGAAGGTAGAGGAAATGGGAAGTTTAGATTGCGTGTCCGGAATCCATATACTAGGATGACATCCAAGGATACAGAAGAATCATCAAGCATGTTGCGGCTTTTTCTCTCTAGTGTTGTTCTCAGTGTAAGTAGTTTATGCTTCTCTGTTGCATTGAGTTTCTGATCATTAATTTCTTTTTTTCACAAATTGTAGCCTTTTGCCTATAGTGAGCCATTCATTTTTCTAATTGATGTAACAAATGATCTTAGTGCACTTGTTAAAATGCTTTGGCATCTTCCATGTTACACATGGCCAAATGCTTTCTGTTGAACGCTATGCATTTATGGAAAGCATATTTATCAAAATGAGATAAGTAATAGGTTGCATTGCTCCTACCTTTTGGCACTTGATAAATTGAAGCTTCTACTCTAGAATGAAAGATTTGCTTGTGACGACATATTAGCTGATTGATCCAACTTGAAACATCTTTTACTAAAGTTGTAGTTTGCTGCATTCCGAATGTTTTTCAACTTAACAAGTAGAATGACGTTTGCTACTTTGGCTCCAGATTCCTCTCTTTTTCATTGGGGTAGTTTGTCCCCACATCCCTTTGGTCTATGCCCTATTGCTCAGACGATGTGGACCTTTTCAAATGAATGACTGGTTGAAGTGGGCTTTGGTGACTGTTATTCAATTTGTTATTGGGAAGCGTTTCTATGTTGCAGCTGGAAGAGCTCTTCGTAATGGGTCCACAAATATGGATGTTCTTGTTGCACTGGGAACTTCAGCCTCATATTTCTACTCTGTTGGTGCACTTCTATATGGTGCAATCACAGGGTTTTGGTCTCCAACTTACTTTGAAACAAGTTCAATGCTGATAACATTTGTGCTGTTTGGAAAGTATTTGGAAACTCTTGCCAAGGGAAAGACCTCAGATGCTATTAAAAAGTTGGTGGAACTTGCACCTGCAACGGCATTTCTGCTTGTTAAGGACTCAAGTAAGTTCTTCTTCTGGGTGGGATTAAAATCTATATAGCAATATGTACCTATTACAAATACCAATGAAATTTCAGTGTCTGGTCCACCTGAAATGGACTTCTGAGTAGGTAATTTAATTTATTGGAATGTTAACATGGACTGACTAGTTGAAATGATATTTAACTTATCAATGACATGAATACCTTTCTATTATTGCTTTGCTAGGTGGAAGATTTGTTGGAGAGAGGGAAATAGATGCTCTTCTGATTCAGCCTGGTGACATCCTGAAAGTTCTTCCTGGTGCAAAGGTTCCTGTGGATGGTGTTGTCGTTTGTGGTTCAAGTTATGTCAATGAGAGTATGGTAACTGGTGAATCAGCCCCTGTACTAAAGGAGGTCAATTCTTCAGTTATTGGTGGTACCATTAACTTGCATGGTGCCCTAAATATACAAGCGACAAAAGTAGGGTCAAACACGGTCTTGAGCCAGATAATTAGTTTGGTTGAGACGGCCCAGATGTCAAAAGCCCCTATTCAGAAGTTTGCTGATTTTGTAAGTTGTTTACTCAAGCTTCCAAAAAATGCTGAGGCATTATGATCCTATATTAAGAACTTCCTGATTAACAGTTTACAGATTTTAGAAGCAAGAATTGTTTTGAGCATTGCTTTTGAAAGTGAATCAAGTAGTTGCCATGTAACAGATCGATTCCTTCATAAGCACGATATGAGGTTGTTTAGTGTCTTTTGAACTTTTATGCCTACCCTGTTTCATATACTTGTTTTATTTTATGCATGTCTATATGCGATTGTATTTATGGTTCTATAAGCTTGAACTTGCTGTAGTTTTACTGTAATTGGTTTATCAATTTTACCATCTCTAATAATCATGCCCATCATTAACATCCTGTCCTGTTCTGTGTTCCAATTCCAGAACTGTAGCTTGGTGATAATTCATATCAATAACCATTAACATATGGATGACCTTAATGTGTTGTGATATTCAAAAAGTGATGAAAATGATTTAACACAGTAAAATTGACATATGATTGTAAAAATGAGGCTCACTTTTTTCTCCACTTTTCCCGTTCTTCCCTCAATTTTCTGGTGTCCTCTTTCCACAGTTTTGGATTTATGGTTTTTCAATTTGAGGTTGATGTTGTATGTGATACAAATTGTAATCTTGCATTTCTGTTGTTTACAGGTTGCAAGCATTTTCGTGCCTACTGTTGTTTCAATGGCATTGTTGACATTGATGATCTGGTATGTTTCCGAGTTATTTTGGTAACAATCATGTCTCTTCGATGCAAGTGCCTTCATTCAAATTTTATCGTATTTATTGGTAATAGGTACATTTCTGGAGCTCTTGGTGCCTACCCTGAATCGTGGCTTCCAATGAACAGCAACTATTTTGTTTTCTCTCTCATGTTTTCAATATCAGTGGTGGTAATTGCATGCCCCTGTGCACTTGGTTTGGCGACACCCACTGCAGTCATGGTTGCTACTGGGGTTGGGGCTAATAATGGTATATTGATAAAAGGTGGCGATGCTTTGGAAAGAGCTCAGAAAATTAAATATGTGATATTTGATAAGACAGGCACCCTAACCCAGGGAAAAGCCACCGTTACAACTGCAAAGGTTTTCACTGGAATGGATCGTGGAGAATTTCTTACACTAGTGGCTTCTGCAGAGGTGATTACAGTTTCCTGGACTGTTTTATTGTTTGTCTCCATGTTTTTTGAATTTTGATATTGCTCATAATAAAGTAAGGAAATTAGATTTATTCAAATAGAAAGAGTCAGAGTTCCTAGAGGTGATTTTCTTCTTTTCCCCCATCTTTCCATTCTCCAATACTTAAAGAAGGATCTGTGTCTCCATGTTAGAATTCTATCTTTGGGTCACGTTTCTTATTCAAACGCTCTTCTCCCTTCTCTTTTCTCCTTTTACTTTTGTGCCTTCTCTTTTCTTCCCACTTTATGTTGTAATGTCTTCATTTTACATTAATATTGCATTCTTTACATGATCAGTGGACAACTTTTTTTGAACATGTGCGTATCAGCCTTTTAGCATTGAAATGAAAAAGTGGAAGTTAAACTTTATCCGCATATAGCCATCCAAAGGAAAATTATTTATACTGAAAAGAACAATTAATGTTCATTTTGTATGTACAAATGTTTTGAAATCGCCAAATGGAGTTTGTTCCCGGACATTGCTCTAGACAACCTTGTCATTCTACAGGGAAATTTGTCAGCGTACACTCCCTTGATGCAAGAACTGCAGATTGGGATTGAAGGAGCTTGGATTGGTGTTTGAATTTTCAGTTGTGCATATTTTGATTTTCTTTGTTTTTTTGTTTTTTGTTTCTTGGTTTTGTTAATTTTTTTTTATAAGTATTATCCTGGGATTGAGTTGGGAATTGGGTTTGACTTATTTGGTCCGCTTTTGATCTTTTTCATAGATTCTAAGGTTTGATCTTGTCCATTGTTTAGGCTGGTAGTGAGCATCCATTGGCAAAAGCTATAGTGGAATATGCTAGTCATTTCCATTTTTTGGATGGACATCCACCAACAAAGGGCAACCAAAACCAAGGTGATGAATCAAAATTTTATGGATGGCTTTATGATGTGTCGGATTTTTCTGCAATTCCTGGAAGAGGTGTCCGGTGCTATATTGGTGGAAAACGTGTTTTGGTGAGCTTTGCATCTTTTGACTTTGCTTGGCCATTTATACCATGTAGAAATAGAAAATTGCTTTTATTTTGGCCCTAGGGATTGCTTACTGATGCTAATCTATGATTAACAGGTTGGCAACAGAAAGCTGCTAACTGAATGTGGTGTCCTCATACCATCCCATGTTGAGAATTTTGTGGTTGAGTTAGAAAACAGTGCTAAAACAGGTGTACTTGTTGCCTATGACAATGATCTCGTTGGTGTTTTGGGGATAGCTGATCCATTAAAGAGAGAAGCTATTGTGGTTGTGGAAGGTCTCCTTAAAATGGGGGTCAGACCAATCATGGTTACAGGGGATAATCGGAGGACTGCTGAAGCTGTTGCTAAAGAGGTCTGTTCTGAATCTTTTGCTAGTTAGTTTGTTTATTTATTAACAAACAAATAAAGTTTTTGACATCTCATATTTTACTTGCAACTTGATTCCTATTCACCTTTTCATTTCATTTACAAACTGCCCTTCGTCCTAATCATCTCGAATTTTCTAAAATTCCAATATTTGAGTTTGTTTCCATGTCAGTAATCAAATTTATGGCTGAGGTGATTAAAATTTTGAGGTCACTCCATCCAATTGCTATTTGATAGTTTTAGTTATCTTTCTGTTTCTTCATACTGAAGCCTGATAACCTTCACACTGGCCCTTGGAGCTGATTCTTGTGTGGTTCCTTCCCCGTGTCTCCACCCCTTGTCTGAGTTCACAAACCTGCACACCCCTCTATTCTCCCCCTCCAAAAAAATAAAAAATAAAAAGACTGTGGTCAACATACAATTCTTCCCTGAATATGAATCTGATTGTTTACTACAGTTCATACAAGGAAAGAACTTATTGGTAAATGTTTGTGTAGGTTGGCATTACAGATGTGAGGGCAGAAGTAATGCCAGCAGGCAAGGCAGATGTTGTTCAGTCATTTCAGAAAAATGGTAGCGTGGTTGCGATGGTGGGTGATGGTATAAATGACTCTCCTGCCTTAGCTGCTGCAGATGTGGGTATGGCAATTGGTGCAGGTACAGATATTGCCATCGAAGCTGCGGACTATGTGTTGATGAGGAATAACCTAGAAGATGTGATCATTGCCATTGATCTATCAAGGAAGACTTTCTCCAGAATCCGATGGAATTATGTGTTTGCCATGGCTTACAATGTTGTTGCAATCCCCATTGCAGCTGGGGTGTTCTTTCCCTGGTTAGGGATCAAATTACCACCGTGGGCTGCTGGTGCATGCATGGCTCTTTCATCTGTAAGCGTTGTGTGCTCTTCTTTGCTTCTTAAAAGATATAGAAAGCCCAGGCTTACGACCATACTAGAAATCACTGTAGAGTAGGAAAAAAAAAGAAGTAAAACTAATGAAAAAAATCCTTCTGACTCATAGGAGGAAGATGAAGTGTGACAAACTTGTAGCGAGATGTCCGGTGTTTTTTGTTTTGTTTTTGTTTTTTGTTTTCTGTTTTTTTTCCCCTCAATTTTTTTGTGCAATTGTTTTGTCCATGGAGTTTCCTCTCATTTTTTTTTTTTTTTTTTTTTTTTTTTTTTTTGGTTTTACCCCCTTACCAAAGGGGTTAATGTATAACCCCATTCAATGTAAATCCAACTTATATTTTATTCTTGGACATCATATTATTTTCATTGGCAAAAAAATAATTGTATGTGCTATTCATTCACATTCAAGATCTCTCTCTCTCTCTCTCTATATATATATATAAAATTGGACCGCCCCCGAATGTCTACTGCCTTGGACATTGGGCACAAGATGGGATTGGGGTTGGTTGAGATTTAGAAATTTCAGCTTGAGCTTGGTGTGGATGGCATCAGACTTGTGTCTTCCGTTGGTTTGGCCCCCGATTGGTTTATATACAGGCAAACTTGTATGTCGTCTCTGACCCTACTTGTTCTTCATTGTCTCATTCTTTTTAGGTCAAGGAATTATGCTGCAGCTAATTTCAGGTTTCAAAGCTGATGAACATTGTCATTTCATTCTTTTCAAAGTTGATGTACGATTTTGATATCACAGATTCATATGAGTATATCCTAATCAAGTATTATATATAGAGATAAGATCATGTATCGTTCCTATGAGTATATTTTATACTACCAAATATGAAAAAAAACTAATTTAAATTAGACAAATCAAATAAAAGTTATGATAATATCAAAAATAAAACTAAAATCAGAATATGAGAATTCTAAATGATGAAAAACTCTAATGTATAAAAATTCTAAAATATCAATTTCATCTATTTCAATTTCTTACATAGTTAAGTTTTTTCAAATGCCTAAGTTTATTGACTAATGAAATATTGATAATAAATGTAGATTTTTCAAAATTAGATTCACTCAATGATCATACAATAAATATCTCATGCGATTAACCAAAATTCAATGATTATGCAATTTTGATTTATTAGATGCATTAAGTTTTGTGAAAAGTTTCCTTTGAAATTATACCCATGAAATTAATCTAATAGTCATACTCATAATTTTATGCGAATTTTATTTTTCGGACTAATCTTATATAATTATATGGGTTATGTATGCACTTGATCTCAAATCATGAAAAATACATATCTAAACGTTTCAAAATATTAAGTTCAAAAGTAAAATCTGATCAAATAATAATTAGATCAATAAAACTTAAAGAAAAGAAATAAATCAATTCATGTAATTAATTAAAAATAAAATTTATCGAGTTCTAGAAATAAAAAAATTAGTTAGACATTGAAAAGAAAAACCAGTTAAAAAAATAAAACATTACGACTCTTGTTTGCACGAGAATGGATGTGGAAGACATGTGCTATGAAGGCGGCTACTATAATTTGTAAGGTGGTGACGGAATGAAAAAATAAAAAAGGAGGCATAAATGAAGGGAGATGTGAGAGAATAAGAATGCTATCCGCCCTTTGGTGTTATACTTATAGTATTCAAACTTTATAAGAATTTGGAAATTTAATTCTTGGCTTTGAATTGGAAACCTGTAGTTGTAAAGATGATAAAAATCTCTTGCTTCATTATAAATTTGGAAACTTTCATGTTATCTTGATTCTAGAATAAATTCTGAAAGTAATAACAACTCAATTTCCAAATTTTTGACACTTAATTTACTTTTTCATTATAGACTTGACTTGTAACACTAAATCATTAACCACGAAATTAAATTAGTGTAATATTATAAAATATGGTTTAAAATAATTCTAAAATACTTAAATAAAATCTAAAATAATATAATTTAAGTATATAAAAATATTATTATCAAATACCCTATACTTGATTATTTGCTCGTCCTCAAGCAAAAATAATTTCCTTCAAAACCAAAACAATTTTTCCAAATCCCTAACTACACGTATGATAAGTTCAAATCGAAATTGCAATCAAGATAATCAATATTTTGTAGTATTCAATACTAAAAAAAATTACTTCTCCTATAGTCTTATAAAAATCAAGAATAATGCAAGATACATACACTCTCACAATGGACTTCATTAATAGAGTAAAGGAAAATACTATTCAACTACTCAATGCACTTGATTTTATGTAAGGTATTGTATATCACTCAAATTAAGACAATGAGATGACATCACCATATATTTGCTAATATATCAAATGTCCACCCCTTAAATATGAAATCTATACACCAATCAAAACGTCTTTTATTTGGTTATAATGGAGTTAGGTAAATGGTAGGATAATACGTAAAAATGCTGGATGAAAATAATTTACTAAAAATACCCAAATATCAAGATATGACATTCTTTATATCAAAATAAAGAAAATACTAACTTTCAATAATTTCTTATCTCAAAATATACAAATCACTCCAACTTCAAATATATAGTGTATCACTCCTCCAAAACAAAAAATATAAAATAGAACTCCACCATAAGAGTAAACAATATCTAAAAATGAAAAATGTTTTTATTTTTCTTTTATTTTTTTTCCGACCAGCACTTTTTCTTTTTGTTTTTTTTTTGAACTTGGCTTTTTTTTTTTTTTCGTAACTCAACATAATAGTGTCTAAAAACATATATATCCGACATATATAAAAAGATCATCATGCTTAAAAATATAATGTCATGCTATCAACTATAAGTAGATTAGTAAACTTCGGTTCAAAAATTTGGAGTTAGAAAAAAAAAGGTTATGGAGTAAATTATGTGGATAATTCAAGAAAGAAAATCTTTGGTCTTAAATGGGTTAACTAAGAGATATAAATTATTAGGGCTGGTATTTTTTCAAAAGTTAAAAGTGTATAAATCTAGACATTTTAATCATTTTGGTGTATAAAAATAAAAAAATATACTCTGAAAATATATAACAAAACAAATTCTAGAATATTCATTCCGTGTGTGATATACGTTCAAGAAAAAATGAGAGTACAAAGAATTGTTCTTTAAGGTTTAAATTCTCACTTTGATAAATTTTTGTGTTGAATTTTGCATGCCTATTTTTAAATCAATTATAAAAAGATGCATAACTAATTATGTACCTAATAACCACTAACACCAATCATCTTTTATAGAACCTAATTCAAAACAAATAACACACAAGAACTATAAAATCTGAGAAAATTTTGTTGGTATGGAAGAAAAAAATTCAGCAAAATCTCTCGAGAACCAACAAAAAATTTAGCACTCAAATTACTCAAATTCCTAAAAAAAATCAACCTATATAGATGCTCCCTCTATATTTAAACTAAGTATTGTTTTCAATGTGCAAAGTAAATAAAATAAAAAGTAAAGAGAACAGAGAATTCTCTTGAAACTTGCGGCTTCCTTTTTAATAGCAATTTCTTTCCTATTGAATGAAAGACATCTTATTCAACTTTAAGATATCATCAAAACAACTTAATTAAATCAATAAAAACAAATATTAAAGAAAATCATAAAAATATTGGATTGCCTCCCAATAATTGCTTTTATTTATTGTCTTTGGCTAAACTTAATCTCCTTACTTCAGCCTGACTCATAAATCAGTCCGATTTATCTAGAATTCAGTTTGCCTAACATAAATTTCAATCTTGAATCGAATTGACAAACTTTTTGGCTTATTATGGACTGCTATGATTTGATACTTTCCTCAACACAAAAAAATTCTTGGCTCTCATATTGTACCCGAATTTGACCTAATTTGCATCCAAAATAGTACATGCATCAATATGTTCACTATCTAGAAAATCATACTTCACATGCGACGAATCAACCATACAATTTTTAATAGGATCACTTGAGTAAAAGATATAAAATCTATGATCATGTTCAACAATTCTATCAATACAATCCACTCTAAAAATATCTTGTCTATCAAAATTTCTCTTGGAATGAAAAACATTAAATTCAATTTTTTTCCTTATTCATTCTCAAAATCAACTCCCACAAGAAATATCAATCAGTACTTGTACAGTAGTAAGAAAAGGTCGGCAAAAAATCAAAGTGCTCTCATCAATATCCATATCCAAGACAACAAAATCGATAGAAAATAAATTTATCAATTTTAACCAATATATCTTCAACTATACTTTTGGAATACTTTATACTTTTATCAACTAATTGTAAGAAATATCAGTTGGTTTATACTTTCTTAACCCTAACTTCAAGAATATAGAATATGGCATGAGATTAATACCACCACTCAGATTATATAAAATATTAGAAAAATCAATAGAATCTATAATGTAAGGGATAGAGAAACTCATTGCATCTTTAAATTTCAGCGACAGCTTCCTTTGTAAGACTACAGAACACTCTTCTGTGAGCTTGACCTTTGAAACTATATCTGACTTCCTTTTCTTATTGATTACATCCTTGAGGAACCCCCAGTAACTTGGTACCTGTCTAATGACATCTATAAGAGAAATGTTAACGTACAATTTATTAAAAATTTTTAAAAATTTTTCAAATTTTGCCTTTGCATGTAAAAAACACCTAAGAAAAGAAATAAGAGGTTTATATTCACTCAAATGTAAATTATTTTCATATTTAGAATCCGGTGCCTTGATCTTCTCATTTATAGGTTGATGGATTTCTTCCTTGATCTTTTGTTTTTCCTCTTCATCTTGGGACAAATCTAAAACCTCCTGCAATTCTTTCTCTTTTCTCAACGAGATTGCATTTGCCTACACTCTAAGATTCTTCTCAGTGTCACTTGACAGCCTAGCTAGCACATGAGAATGAAAGGTGTTAACTAATTGATCAATTTTATTTTCAAGTCTCTCAAACCTTTTATTTGTTGTTAAAACCAATCGTTCGATTGTTAACTCCTACGATGCCTTGTTTTCCCTTTATTGTGGCTGCGGACTTGAGTTAAACCTCGATGGATTGTTTGGTCTCTATGGTGCCCCTTGACTTCATGAAAAATTGGGATGGTTTCTCCACCTAGGATTATATACATTTGAGTTGGGGTTATTCTGAGGTCTGCCAAAGTTAGAAATATAATTCACTTGTTGTACCTGTGGATACTCAGAAGACATGTGAGTAGATTCACCATAAGAATCACAATACAAGACTTGATTAGTAACAATATTAAGTTGATTTATTTTTATGACATTAATCAATGAATCAATTTTTACGCCAAGCATGGTAAGACTATCAACTCCATGCATGCCAACTTTCTGCCTAGAAATCTCATGTTCGTTAAACCACTAATATTAATTAGAAGCTATATCATCAAATAATGCACATGTCTCATTATATGACTTACTCTTGAATGCACCTATAGTTATAGTATCAATAGTAATCTTAACAAAGTGTAAAAGATCATCATAAAAAGTTTGTAAAACTAACAAATCAGGTATACCATGATGTTGGTATTTCTTAATCAAAATTTTAAAATATTCTTAAGCACTATATAAAGATTCACCATCGAATTATCTAAAACTATGAATATCATCATGTAACTTAGCAGTTTTACTAGTTGGAAAGTATTTAACTAAAAGTACTTGAGACAGTTTTCCTAATTTGTAAAATGATTAGAAGGGAATGGGTTAAATCATACATTTTCTTTTTCCTTAAGAGAGAAATGGAATAGTTGTAATCTTATGGCATCTGAGCTTACTCTATTTAGCTTGATGGTATCATAGATTTTCAAGAATTTTTTCAGATAATTGTTGGGATTTTCAAAAATTTCTCCTCTGAACTAATAAGTTTGCACCATACCAATGAGATTCGATTTTAGTTCGAAGTTATTTACTTCCACATGGGGTCAAGCAATGCTAGTCTACAAGTTCTGAAGTCTGCGTATAAAAAACTCTCTCATTGCTCTATTCTTTTGATTTATTGCTTCCTCACGTTCCTTATTTTCCCTACCTTGTTTACAAATGATTTTAAGAGTTTTCTCTATTTCAGAATCAAATTCGGCTAGATCAAGACTTTTCGATCTCAACATAAACTCTGTATGGATACAAAACAGAACAAATTTAGATTTCTAAAATAAATTGCAAAAACCACTCTAATAAATCTAAATTACCTATATAAGAATAGAAATCACAAAAATACGATCAATGAATGTACGAAAGTCATCTAAACAGTTAACTAAAAAATAAAAAATCATGAAAAAATAAAAGAATGAAAAAACCAATGAAACCGATAAAATTTGGTCAAGATAGGGTGGTGTCCATAACAAAACTATGGATTTTGCTCAGCAGGCCAAAATCCTTTGGAACAAGCGGTTGATTAACTCTAAATCAAAATTTTTTTCTCAGACTGCAAAATTTTCAAAAAATTCTCAACAAATTTTCAAAAATCTATCTCCAAAATAGCAACTGTATAACCTAAACTCTAATATAAGAAAATAAACAACAAATATTAAAGTCCAATTTCAAATAAGATTGTTCTGGTTGATGTTCAAAAATATCACTGGCAATGGCGCCAATAACTTGATGTGCGATTTTGATACCACAAATTCAGATAAATATATCATAATCAAGTATTGTGTATAGAGCTGAAATCAAGTATCGTTCATACGAGAATATTTTATACTGCCAAATATAAAAAAATCTAATCTAATTTAGATAAATCAAATCAAAATTATGATAATACTGAAAATAAAACTAAAATCAGAATATGAGAATTCTAGATCATGAAAAACTCTAATGTGATGGAAACTCTAAAATATCGATTTTATCAATTTCAATTTCTTACACAATCGAATCTTTTTAAATTCCTAAATTTATTTCCAAAATTAGATTCGCTCAATGATCATGCAATGAATCGCTAATGCGACTAAACAAAACCCAATGGTCATGTAATTTTGATTAATTGGATTGCATTAAGTTCGGAGAAAATCTATAATCCTTAAAACCCACACACGAAATTAATCAAATGGTCATGCTCATAATCTCATGCGGATTTTATTGTTCGGACTAATCTTATATAATTATATGGGTCATGCATACACTCGATCTCAAATCATGAAAAATGCAGGTTTAAACGTTTCGAAACATTAATTTCAACAATAAAATTTTATCAAATAATAATCATACCAATAAAACTTAAATAAAAGAAATAAATCAACTCAGTAATTAATTAAAAATAGAATTTATTGAGTTCTAGGAGTAAAATAATTTAGTTAGACATTGAAAAGAAAAACTAGCAAAATAAATAAAATATTATGACCCTTGTTTGTCCGAGAATGGATGCGGAAGGCATGTGCTATGGAGGCGGTCGCTAGGATTTGTAAGGTGGTGAGGGAATGGAAAAAAATAAAGAAGGAGACGTGAATGAAGGGAGACGTAAGCGAATGAGAATGTTGTTTGCCCTTTGCTATTATATTTATAAAATTCAAACCCTAAAAGAATTTGAAAACTTGATTATTGACTTTGAATTGGAAACCTATAGTTGTTAGGATGATAAAAATTTCTTGTTTCTCCATAAATTTGGAAACTTTCATGTTATCTTGATCCTAGAATAATTTTTGAAAGTAACAATAGCTTAATTTCTGAATTTTAAGTATTTAGTCTCCTTTTTCATTAGAAACTTGATTTACATCACTATAGTAAATTCGGTTTGATATGCTATTGTATGAATTAGTCTCTGTACTTCTCACAAAATTTGTAACCCTTGAAGTTTTCTTTCCAATGCCATAAGAATCATCTCAATCAGATATCGAAACAGAAAATTATATCTGGAATACTGTCAACTGTTTGTCTAGTCCAAAATTAGTAAGTAAAATCTAAAATTTTCTAAATCATTAATCATGAAATTAAATTAGTGTAATATTATAAAATATGATTTAAAACAGTTTTAAAATTTCTAAATAAAGTCTTTTTCTCTTTTGGCCAAGGAATTATGCTGTAGCTAATTTTTGGTCTCAAACCTGATGAACATTGTCATTTCATTTCTACGATTTTCTCTCTTGTCAGAACATTTGATAAATGATTAACTATTTTATGCAATAGTGTTTTTTTTTATGAAGTTTCGGGATTCCCTCATTAGTATTATCAGTTCACTTGTTGTATATTTAATGCTCGATAATTCTATGTAGTTCACATATAAAAACCTTTGAATGTGCATCATTATGAACCTTGTAAAAATATTTACAACATGTAGATCTAAACATAGGATATTATATATATATATATATATATATATATATATATTTTAAAATAAGCTCTTGAGTACGAATATTAGAAATCAAAAAATAGGTATCAAGAGAGTCAGATATTAAATTAGACTCCACATCTATTCAAATTGAGTTAGTTAGGATTTTAAATATTGATGGTCAAGTAACGTAAAAAAAAAAAAAAAAAAAAAAAAAACCTAATAGAAATGATGAAGGGAAAACGTAGCTCATGCAAACCCAAACTAGGATTGTAACAGATTGCGCACAAATGAACTATGTGGCAAAGCAAGCCCAATGTATTCACTGCTTACCTACTTATTTTCATTAGATGCACTGAAATATATCAATGACCAAAATTAAATTTTTGTACCCTCAATGAATTATCAATGATTTAGCTTGTCAAATTTAGGTATGTTATGATCATAAATTTAAAAATTGATTAATACTGACCCTATTATTGCGGCCAAGCAAGGCGTGCGATACCGTGTAACAGACAATGGAATTGAGTAGAGGCAGACTTCAACATTTTCAGATGCAATAGTTACTTTGGGTAAGCAACTTCAGATAACTGTAGAGGAGGTAAATAATGGCTGTTAGTTAGCATGACTGTAGAAGCCTAATGTTTGTTAGTAAGCATAACTGTATATGTCCAAATAGCAATTAGGTTGTTGAGTTGGTTGAAGAAGTAAAAGCCACAGCTTAGAATTCAACAATGCATATATAAGCTAGACGGGAAAGGTAACGCAGAAGATTCGGAAGCTAAAAGCATCTTCTTCTTGTCACTATCTCTCTCTCTCTTTAAACCCCTCTCTCTCCCTCTATCTTCTTCTCTCTCTGTAACTCTCTCTCCCTCTTCTCCTTCAATCCTTTTTTCAATCTACCACATTTCAAGCATTCCTTTTATCACTATCCTACCCATTAACGTGGTAAAACCCACGTCTCTATACTTTGTTTGCCAACTTTCATGCTCTGTTTTTGAGATATTCTTGAAGGCAGTAGTTACTGTACCTAAATCCTTTCTTTTGGGTCTTGGGCTGTGATAAATTGGTATCAGAGCTTTCGGTTCTTAGCTAGATAATTAAGATGGCTGAAGGAACTCGATTGAAAGCAATTGATGAGCAGCTCAGGAAACAAGAGATCAGAATCCAAGAAATGGCTGTAGAAATCAAAGAGAATTATGTAGTAATGGAAAGAAAATTTGAAGAACAACAAAAAGACATGAAACAGAAGTTTGATGAGTACTCCCAGAGAATGGAGGCTCTTATAGCAGGACTGGAGGCCAAAATGAGCAATTTGATCAGAAAGTCAACTAAGGATTTGGTTGAAAAACAACACCAAGAAAGGTTCTCCAAGTTACCCATCTTGCCTACTCCCTCAGACACCAGAATCCAAGCTAAAAATGGTCTTCAATAGCCCAAGAAAGACCTGAACAACCAAGAATTTATACCAAATCCACCAAAAATTGAGTTATCCATATTCACAGGAGAGCTGAAGTATGGTTCCAAGGCTTGAAAATGGTAAAAAAAAGAAGTCAGTTCGGATGAGTTTTCACAACTTTTATGCCAGCGTTTTGAGGACAAAGGAGTACGAGATGAAATTGAAGAGTTTAACAAGCTACAACAACATGGGACCATGACTGAATACCAGGAAAAAGGAACTTTGGTCTATTATGCTCCACAAAATCCCAAAACTCACTGCGTCCTACCTTATTTCTAGCTTCATTAGTGGGGGTGAGAGAGGAAATCAAACCAATACTAAGGATGTTGAAACCAACGACCCTATTACAAGCTTTCGAAATTGCAACATTACAGGAGCAAGCATTGCAATTGGCTAAACCAAGGAGAGCTGAAATGAATGAGAGTTGGGATCCACGAAGAACCAAGAATATGGAATTTATTTGGTTCCAGCCTCCAAATCTCCATCCTTGAGGGCAAGGATGTGCTAGGGCCGAGGATGTGTAACAGACAATGGAACTGAGTAGAGGCAGACTTCAGCATTTTCAGATGCAACGACTACTTTGGGTAAGCAACTTCAGATAACTGTAGAGCAGGTACTTGATATCAGTTAGTGCAGATAACCAATGGTTGTTAGTTAGCATGACTACAGAAGCCTATTGTCTATTAGTTAGCATAACTGTATATGTCCAACTAGCAGTTAGGTTATTGAGTCGGTTGAAGGAAGTTAAAGCCACACTTAGCTTAGAATTCAACAATGCATATAAAAGCTAGATGGGAAAGGTAATGCAGAAGATTCAGAAGCAAAAAACATTTTCTTCTTGTCCCTATCTCCCTCTTTCTATCTTCTTCTCTCTCTGTAACTCTCTCTCCCTCTTCTCCTTCAATCCTTGTTTCAATTTACCACATTCCATGGCATTCCTTTTATCACCATCCTACCCATTAACATGGTAAAACCCACGGCTCCATACTTTGTTTACCAACTTTCATGTTCTGTTTTTGGGATATTCTTGAAGGCAATAGCTACTGGATCTAAATCCTTCCTTTTAAGTCTTGGGTTGTGACATATTGTTATGCCCTTGGTCGGCCTTGTTACAACCGTTATGCATATGGGGTGCCTGCAAAAACCTCCACTAACCGGGAAAAGAAACTCATACCTTTGAGTGAGATTTTTGTCACATTGTGTCTTTGTGTCTACTTGTATAAATAAATTCAATTTCAATATTTTTTTCTTATTTAGCACCGATATTTGAAAACTCAATTAATTCGATTTGAATAGTTGTAGATCCAATTTAAAGGCTGACTTGATATCTTCATTAAAAAAATTTAATATTTTATGACTAAATTCATAGAACATTGGTAATTTAATTTCAACATTAATTATGCTAATAATTATTATATCTGGAGCAAAATATAATATGAAGCGAGTAGAGAGAAGTAGCCATAATGATTTATAATATTGAGGAGAGCAGATAATATCCTATATCTAGTTTTTATGATACTTTTAAAACTTTTATCGATATCTAAGAATTTAAACAATATTTTAAGAATTTTTTAACTGAGATATTGATAATAAGTTTTTCAACTTTTGCATATTAATATTTGTTGTTGCAGTTGCGCCCCTTCATGCACCCCGTCCATGCACAACCTATAAGAGAATTATAGCTTCTACAAACGAAATTACCTTCACCCTCGTTCTTTCATTTTTATTTTTTTATTTTTTTAATAAGCAATCAGAGTCATTATCGGATTCAATTTTTTAGGGAAGAGTTCTTATAACACAGTTTTTTTTTATTTATAAATTTTAAATTTAATATTTAATTAAGAGATATAGCGTCCTCACTTGCCGAGAATCTCACCATTGGTCCTTCACCTTAATTCTAAAAGATTGGGAAAGGAAAAAAAATAAAATGAAAGAACTTAAATTAAAAATCCACCAAAATACCATGGGATCTCAAACCCCATGCCCAGTTCTAGTTATGTTAGAAACGCTTAATGTAAGACTTTAACCACGTCTCTCTTGTTCCCATGCAAACTGTCGGTCAGTATGTTGCATATTCCTGAAATCTTTAGTTCTGAAATTCTTCATCATGCCTTTCAATGTCAATATAGTTTGGCTTTGGAAACAAGTGGACCAAATCCGAACCCACATCATTAAAGTCCCAAATCACAAAATCTTCTTCAACTCCATTTTGGGTCACCTCACCCGCTCTTCCACCCCACAATTTGTTTTCCTTCTATATAACCAAATGCTCCAAAACCAAAATTCACATGACCATTTCACCTTCATGCACGCCCTCAAAGCTTGTTCCTTACTTAATGCATTCCACAAATGTCTTGAAATCCATGCCCATGTTATAAAATCCGGCCATTATGCAGATATCTTCATCCAAAATTCAATACTCTATTTCTATGGCGCTATCAGAAATGACATCCCTTCTGCCTATCGGCTGTTTGATGAAATGCTCCTCCCAGATATTGTTTCTTGGACTTCAATTATTTCTGGGCTTTGCAAGTTTTATCACCTAGAAGAAGCGCTTTTAACATTTTCTTCAATGATGCACCAGCACCAGGACGTGGACCTAGAGTCTAATGCTGCCACTCTTGTTAGTGTTATTTCTGCTTGCTGTGGATTGAAAGCAACTAAGCTTGGCAAAGCTGTTCATGGTTATATTTTGAAAAGTGACTACGTCAGTGGGCATAACATAATTCTGGAGAATGCCATGTTGGATTTTTATGTTTCATGTGGGCCTTTGGATGGTGCAAGGTACTTATTTGGTACTATGCCTAAGAGAGATGTCGTTTCTTGGACAATTTTGGTGGGGGGTTTAGCTCAAAGAGGGTTTTGTCAAGAGGCTGTCAAGACTTTTCAAGATATGGTGCAATTAGGAGAAGCTATGCCTAATGAAGCCACTATAGTTAATGCTTTGTGTGCTTGTTCTTCTCTTGGCGCCTTGAGTTTAGGCCAGTGGGTACATTCCTACCTAAGTGCACGCGAAGATCTTACAGTGGATGGTACCATCGGGAATGCCTTAATTAACATGTATGCCAAGTGTGGGGACATAGTTATGGCGATCACGGTCTTCAAGATGATTAAATGCAAAGACATAATCTCATGGAGTACTATTATTAGTGGGTTGGCAATGAACGGCCACGGGGTTCATGCCATACAGCTATTTTCATTAATGTTAGTTCATGGGATTCCCCCGGATGATGTAACATTTCTTGGATTGTTATCTGCATGTAGCCATGGAGGACTTGTTGATCAGGGGTCGTCGTTCTTCAAGGCCATGACTGATGTATATCAAATTGTCCCCCACATGAAACATTATGCTTGCATGGCTGATATATATGCTCGAGCTGGGCTTTTGGAAGAGGCAGAGGCTTTCATTAGAAAAATGCCTGTGGAGGCTGATGGTTCTGTTTGGGGAGCGTTGCTTAACTCATGTAAAATTCATGGCAATGACAAGATGTTCAAAAGGATTAAGGATAGCCTTCTTCAAACAGGAAGTGTGGCTGGGGGGATATATGCTTTATTATCAAACACCTATGCTATTTCTGAAAGTTGGGACGATGCGAATAAGATTCGCGATGAGATGAGATTGATGGGGATGAAAAAGATGGGGGGATATAGTTGGATTGAGGCTAATCGTTGATAATGTCAACTTTAGGGTGTCTCTGTCATGTTATATACAAGAGATTCTCAATTAGCATTTGATTTATGATCATCTTATAAAATAATTTCCTGTTGTTACTAAAGACTTGCTTTTGCGAATGGAATTTGTTGTGCTGTGGCAGTCAAGGAAAGTGGGTTATGTTGCATATGCTGGAGATGAACTATCTTCATCCTTAAACCTTCATAAGGTAGTTCCAATGAACTTTCATGAGTCCTAAGTAGTGATGCCTGTTTATTTATTTATTTATTTACTTATTTATTATTTTTTTTGTGGTTCCTTGTTTGCACGGTATTGGGATTCATGTTAACTTTACTGTTTACTACTGTACTTAACTGATAAGTTTATCTTCCATGATAGAGAAATTCTGAAAAGAAACAGGTTTTGTTTTCTCTCAAAACAATAATGAATTGGTTATTATGCAGTCTGAGAAATATTCCAGGATTGCGGAAGTTAGTTACATGATACAAATACTATAGTGAGTTCTTAAATACATGATACAAACACTATAGTGAGTTCTTAAAATTATTTTGCTACAATTCTAATTTTTCCTCCTTATCTAGGTAACTTGGGTATGTTTGTTCCCCTAATTTTCTAATAATACATTTCATGCTTTTCTCTGTACTTAAACTATCATGTAATGAAGCTTTCAGTTGCCAGTTCTTTGAAGGTAAAATTGCGGCTATTAAGATTCATTGGATGTTATTTATTGTTCAGGAAGAATGCATCAAAAATTCAATTGAAGAAGCAGGTTTTGGTGCAGCGATACTTCCTGAACCTAGTGTAGATGGAAGGAGACTTCATGGAATCCTGGTTGGACAGTTTACGAGGGGGCACTGCTCAGCAGCTGAAATGAACTCAGTCAAATGTACTCTTTGAAGTCCCGTGTAAAAAGGTAGTTGTTGCATTTGTTACTTCATTAGAGGAGGTTGAATATAACTCTATTTTATGAAACAGTGTTATGGTCCTGGATTTGGATTGAGGTATAGAGCAATTGACTTGGTAATCAAAATAAAGATAAGTCGGCTTCTTTTGATTTAGGGATTTTTGCCCTTACGAGTTATATTGATTAATATAATAATGTCTTGCTAGAGAGAACCCTACAATCTCCAAGTCTCATTAAAGAGAACCTTGTGATCTTTGAGTTAGGACTCAAACCTTGAGGAAGTTTTCTGCTTGCTTTTTCTCATTGATGATATTTCTTTAAATACAGAAGGGAGACATAATAATTCCCTCTATACTTGCTACAAATAAAAGATCAAATCTCAAAATTCTAGTTAGACTAATATGGAAAACAATAATAAATGAAAGACTCAATATTTCCCTCTAAAGATTCTAGTTGTAATGTATCTACTTACAATCATGTCATAATCTTTGAGATATCATGCCATAGTTTTTTGATTTGTTGCCAGTTAATAACGCAAGATGATATAGTTTTTGCTATCAAGGGTTCTGGTTTTGAAGGTTCAGTTGACAGAGCAAGAAAAAAAAATGTCCCAGGTAGTGGAGTTTATGAACGAGATTGATGTGCAGCCTGTAGAAAGCATACTTAACCATGTGAAAGGAATGAAATAATTCTATTTTAACAGGAGTTCTAGATCCTGAATTTATAGGCTTTGGATCATTCGCTGGTGTAACTGAGGAAGAAGCAATGGGAGGTTTAGACTCGTTTGGAGAAATGGAGACAAGTTAAACTTGGTACAGATCACACAAATGACACCGCTCTAAAAACACCGAACCCCGATTATCAGGGTGGGGCGGGTCTCTTGGGTTCAGATTGAAATTGCTATTTCCCTGCCTGGGGTCTCTACTCTTACTTCTGAACGATCGGGCCTGACAAATCTTCCTCACTAAAGATGAAGAGGCTCAACCTCCAAAACTAGGCCTCACCTTCTAGTTGTGACCTGAAAAGCAAAAGCTCAAAGAAAAAGAAACCACAGGAAAAGCAAATTTTCAATTCCCTTCACAAGCAGTGAGGATGAAGCCAAAAAGCCTGCCCAAAAAATGAAAGGGATAAATGGACTTTTATTTATGGCTATCTGTACACAATAGAGGTCGAGGCATGCTTTTGGATTTATTGGAACAAAATCTGCAACCCCTACACGAGCCTAATCACAAGATCAAAGACCTATGTTGATTTCTGAACTGTCTGCAAAATCCACCACAGGACCTTTTGTGGAATGCCATCCAGCTTATAATTTTCAGAAAATGAAGACTTTTCAAGTTTAAGTACCAGCTAAACTAGACCGCTGCATGGGAATTGAAAGTCCACTCCTGAAGAAGAAGATTTTCCAAGTAACTGAAGAAAGGGAACTGAAAGATATGCTGGTTTTTGATCGCTGCAACAAGTCTAGAAGAGGAAATTCAAGAATGTAGAGAAAGAACTAAAATAGTAGCTTTGGCCACCCAATTGGCAAACAAAGCAAGAAATGAAGGAATTCATAATTTCACAGGTACTTATCCGCAAGAAAACATGAAAATGATGATTGCAGAAGGGATCCTTAACTTTCAAGCCACGGATACCCCCCGAGTACATACTTATAAGATGCCTTATTCACCTCACTACGATAATGTGCCACTCTCCAGAAACCATTATTGGAGAAATCTAATAGGATGAATGGGTTGCCATCGGAACATTTGACTCATTGGCTCAATATGATGCCTTTCTCATATGGCAGCTTATTCTGTCATTAAAGGAAGTCTAGTACACCAATAGATAGTTGGCCTAGCAGGAATAGCAGGAATAGCATGAAGGACGTTAGATCTTTTAATCAAGATTCGAGTTCGAATATTAAGAATGAAAAGAATTACGTTGGGAGAACTCCCCTCTCCCTCCTTAAAAAGGGTCTAATCGTACTCTGAATTAAATTAGTTAAAATATGATTTCAAATACTAATCAATAGAAAAATATCCGGTGGCGCCCAAAAAACGGAAGCCCAGTATACCCGGCTGCTGCCAATATCTATAATAACTTAGAATGAAAAGCATAAGGGCTTTCCCAGCTCAAACCTTTTTAGCTCCAAAAAGAAAGCGGCTGAAACTCCGAAAAAATGTGGCCGAAGTGTAAATGACTTCCTCATGAGATTGAGTCAATGCTCAGAGAAGCCGACTTAGCCATCAACTGTATAAATGTGCTCAATTACTTGTTGCCTAAAATAGCAATTTATGGTTTTTAAGAATACAGTATAATGGTATAAATCTTTTTTTCTCAACATGGTAATTTTAGATTCAAATTTTTGTTAAAAAAAAAAATAGCAACTTATGTGGGGCCTACGCAGCCTCAAACATTTGATGCACTTGTATCAAAGGAGAAGCCATGGCTGGCTTTAAACAAATATGACAAAGGAAAATACAAAGATTCTCCGAGGAGCCTTACCATTAAAGAATGAAAACAAGTGAAGGTTTCATGACGATGAGGAGGATAAGATTTTTGATGAGCTGTTAGCTGCAAAATGGATCCCACTCCTTAAGCCTAAAAGATTGGCTGAGGTTAATTTGAGTCACAAATTGAAAGAATGTTATGCCCTTAAAGACATATCGTTCACACAATGTTAGACAAAAGGATTAAATAAATTGTTATATAAAAATTATTGATATAATGATAATTTTAAAATTTTCAAATAAAAATTTTAATTTTTATTTATAAAATTCTATATAAAATATTATAAATAAAATAAAAATAAATTAAGATAAATAGGGTTTTGCTGGACCTGCAAGAACAAAGTTCGAAAATAATGGTACGCTCCACATGGAAAGTGAGAAACTGTGGTCCTTGTAAACAACCAGGCACTTACTTTTGAAGGGAATGAGGTGCTCAACTTTTGGGAGCAGCTCATGTGGATAATACCGGTTTCTGACAAGCTGCTTTCTCTCTTTCTTTTTTTTTTTTTTTTTTTTTTTTGTTCTTTTTTTCTTTTCTACTTAACTGATAAAAACATAATAAATTCGATTTAAACAGTTATGAAACCTAATTTAAGACGCGACTGTCCCAACACTAATTTCAACACTAGTTTCAAATGCTGCTAATCACCCAATAGATTGATATTAATAATCTCTCATTTTTAAACAAAACATTTTAAGATACATAAAACTTTTTAGGAGAAATTCGAAAAGAATAATGATATTAATTATCTTCTTTAGATGATATAAAAGTAGGGGCGAGTACGCAGTTAAACGATAACTGAAATAATTAAAATTAGAATAACTGAGTTAATTTGGTTATATAATTTTCATAATCATAATCTAATTAAAATTAGACGGTTAATTCTGTTCAATTATCCAAATTAATCGAATTATTGAAATTTATTACTATAAAATATTTTTAAGTAACATTACTTTCCATTCATGTCATATAAATGTAATATATATTATTCATATCAACATGTAACTATAAACTTTAATTTTAAAATTCAAATTCACTTTTAAGTTTAATTCATCAAATATCATTTTAAAAATTTTAAATTTCAAATTTTAAATAAATTAAATTTTGGATGGAAGAGTGTAAAATGAAATTGACATTGAAAATTTGGAACCAGAAAGATGGGAACTAAAAGATTTTCATTAATTGTCTGCTTTTCGCTATATTAGTTTTAATTTTTCATTTTTTTCCTTTTAATTTTTAATTATAAATAATGGTTCGGTAAAAATGGTTTTTTTTGTTTTAATCGAATAGTGTACACCCCGTGTAAAAGAGAAAAAAAGATATTGTCATATTAGTTATTGAATAAATTAAATATATATATTTAAACATTTGTTCAAGAAATTTTTATTAATATATTGTATTATAAGATTTTTTAATACATATTATAAATAAATGTATATTCTCTTCTTGATCCCAATACTATCGTCCAAACCACCTTTTATTTTTTCCCCGCTGCTTGGTGGTTGATGGTACGGGACCCGACGGTCCATAACCAAAAAACGGGCCCAATAGCTTGTAACCACAATGCTCAGAGGCTGCCTAATCCATTAAGACGTAACCGCCAAGACCCATAGATTACGAAATGACTTCTCGTTAAGAACCTAAGGCGATCGAGTAGACTCTCAGTTGAACTCTCTTGGATAACCCTCTCGGCCATAGCTCAGATCGAACTCTTTCGGTCAAATCTTTTGCTTACCATCGAATGGTCTCTCATAAGCAGCATCCCCATCAAGAAAATCAAGATCATAATTTTCCGATATTTGAATTTTCTATAATCTCATTTATAATCTTATCCGATAAGAAAGAAAATTTCCATAACAACTTAAATTTCTTTTAGTCACATAAAATTCTAAATAAAAAAAAAAATTTTTAATTACAGTTTCTATAATTTCAAAAAATCTCTTACGATCTTTTCATAACTTAACTAGAGTTTTTATACATCAAGTAAGAGATTTACCATGTATACGCATGTTATATATATATATATTGACATGTTATATATATATATATTGAATAAAGGTGATCCACCATATACGTTTTTTACACACACTCACATCACACAAAGGCAACATGAGACAAATCTAGAACTTTACTCAATCTGTTCTTTCTCTCTTTCATTTCTTTTTCTAATTTGAGTGTCGGAAATTTTTCGTTGGACCATCTTCAACGGATATTTTGTAAGTCTTTCCATTCACAAAGATTTAGCAGATGCATCAACACCATTTCTTATTTAAGTTGATAGAGCAGTTTATCTATGGAGTATCGTAACCATGTTGAACAACATGACCATAAAATTGGGGTTACCATTGATGTGTCTAAGGGTATCCTTATTACGAAAACAAAGAAGGAAAGATTGCGATTATGGAAGATTTAGGTAGAGCACAGGAAGGAAATGTTGAATTTAAAAGTATTATATATTATTTAGTATGTAATATTTTGTATAAAGGGAATATATATAGATTCGATATCCAATTCCAATAATAGAATATAAAGCGAATATATTGTAGTATATAAAATGAATAAATTTTTATATTTTCTTTATATACAGTAAATATTATATTATTGGAACCGTTAATATTATATGAATATTATGTTATTAAAATTATATTAATAGACACAGTACAAAGCAAACCTCTAGACTTGGAGAAAAAGTACTATAAATAATCTTGCAAATATCTCCTCTCTACAAACTTTCAAATTTTCTTTTGGAAAAAAAAAGAAAGAAAATTGTAAGAAATGGCTAATGAAGAAGTAGTTCTATTGGATTTTTCACCAAGCCCATTTGGGATGAGAGTGAAAATTGCACTAGCTTTGAAGGACATTAAGTATGAGTACAGGCATGAGGACATTTTCAACAAAAGTCCTTTGCTTGAGAAGGTGAATCCAGTGCACAAGAAAATTCCAGTTTTGATTCACAATGGCAGACCCATCTGTGAATCATTTCTCATCCTTAAATACATAGATGAGGTCTGGAAGGATAAGAACCCAAATTTTTCTGCCTCATGATCCATGCCAGAGGGCACATGCAAGATTTTGGGTTGATTTCATTGACAACAAGGTATCTTTTGTTTGTCTTTTATTTATTTATTTTTTACCTAGTTTGTCTTTAAAACCTTTGGATGCAATTAGGGACAACGTTAGGCAGAGGGGTATAAATCGGTAATTAGCATTTTTATATATACCGTTAAAAGTTTCAAAAATACTATTAAAACTTTTTAAAATCGTCCTCATTCTATCAAAATTATAATATAATTTTTTGATTTCACTACGATCGTAATTACAAATTCTATAATTACCACATAATTATAAATATAACAAAAAAAATTTTAAGGAACTTGTAGTTGAGAAAAATAAGAGGGCAAAATCATTTTTATATTTAATAAATACTAATTTCTAATAAACTTTCAAAATATAGGACAATCAAGTGGTAAATAGTTCTTGCTTAAGAGATTTTTTTAAGGTCTCGTATTCGAACTTTCATGTATGTGCATATTTTTATGATTTTCATTAATTAACAATATCTGTAAGAGTTTGAATAGTATTAAAAAAATTGTTCATAAAGTAAAAATTGACAATTAGTCATATTGAAGTTCAACCAATCAAAGTATGCATTTTAAAGAGGGGGGGGTCTAATGTGCTCTTATATTTGGTGCAGTTACACCTTCCAGGTACGAAGATATGGACAACCAAGGGAGATGAGCAAGAAGAGGGAAAGAGACAATTCATAGAATCACTTCCAAGTGTTGGAGGCAGAGCTTGGAGAGAAAACCTACTTTGGTGGTGCAGAGCTTGGGCTCTTAGACATAACACTTCTTCCTTTCTACTGTTAGTTTTATTCATACGAGGCCTTTGGAAAGTTTAGCATAGAACCAGAGTGTCCCAAGTTGGTGGCATGGGGCAAAAGGTGCACGGAGAAGGAATGTGTGTCCAAAGCCGTGCCAAGCTCAAAAGCTATCCATGAAGGTGTCACTCAGTGTGTGCAGGCTCTTGGTTTAAATTAGCTAGACCTTTATATATAAAGGGTTCATTTTTTAGAAAGTGGTGAACAAAAATAGCCATTAGGCCAATAATAAGCAATCTATCTTGTTGTTAATGATTATTATCAAACGAACAAGCATTCAATTTTTGACATTTTGGTTATTGAAAAAGAGAAATTATAAAATTTGGAAGTAATTACTTTGCCGTATGGGATGTGAAATTCCTTTCTTTTATATTGAAGAACAAATAAGTAAGTTGCAAGAACAAATATATTCTTTTATTTTACCCCAAGAATCGAGGTTCCATATTAAATGTGTCTGATTTTTGCAAGTAATTTGAATTTAGCTTTCTAAATTGTTCTTTATCTTTGTTTTATCTATGTCAAGATTTCATAAATTTATAGTAATGGCTTTTGATTTCAACTTCTTCGTCCTTTGATAATAATTTTTACATATTTTTTGGGATGTAGATGGGGGCATTAGCTCAATGTCAGAGCTTGGGAAAGTTGAAAAATTGTTAGTTTGTTCTGAGTTAGTTGGAGTTAGTTAAAATAGGAAGAAACAAACAATATAATTGTACAAACATTGAAAGCAATGTACAGACGGAAATTCTGATGCAATTTCTTCTCCCTCCCTCCCTCCCTCTCACTCTCTCTCAGTCTCTCTTCTTCTTCTTCTTCTTCTTTCCCTCTCTTACTTCCTCATTGTCTTCCTTCCCTATCACCTTCTTTCCTTCTTGAGCCATTTATTCTTTGACTGATAATAGTCAACTCATCAGCTTTGTGAGTCAACTTCCATCGCAGAAAAGCTTTGGACTGTGACAAATTGGTATCAGAGCGGTTGATCTTCGGCAGCATAGGAGATGGCAGATGGAACTAGATTCAAGACTGTAGAGGAACAAATGAAAAAGCAAGAAACAAAATTGTAAGAGGCAATAACTAAACTGAAAGAATCCCGATCTCAAATGGTGCAAAAGATTGGAGCAAAAGATGGAAGCCTTCATAGCCAATATGGAGGCAAGATTCACAACCTACATGAAGATGGTAAATTGTGACAGAAATGAAGAACAAGATACTGAAAGGAACTTGAAATCACCTCTCCTTCCTACTCCTAATGAAGGAAGGTTGGGAAATGATGGAGATTATGAGTCTTCAAAGAAAGAATCTGTTACTCGCATCAATATTCCACATCCTCCAAAGATAGAGCTTCCCGTATTCTCAGGATCAAACCTACATATGTGGTTAAGGAAATGCAGCAAATTTTTTGGCTAAATATCAGGTTCCCAGTCATCAATGGGTTGACACAGTAGAGATGTACTTAGATGGGAAGGTGAAAATTTTGGTTCCAAGGACTTAAGTTGGTCAAGAGAAATTTGGAATGGGAGGAGTTCTCCTAGCTACTCTGCCAAAGATTTGTACCAAAAGGACTATATGATGAGGTGGAAGAGTTTAATAAATTGCAGCAATTGGGGCGCTAACAAAATATCAAGAAATATTTGAGGAGCGGTGGTCATTCATGCTCCAAAAGAACCCTAAACTCTCTGAATCATATTTCATTTCAAGTTTCATAAGTGGGGTAAAGGAAGAAATCAAGCCCATATTGAGAATGCTGAAACCAACAACTTTGCAACAGGCTTATTAATACTCGAAGCAGTTAGTTGTCTTTTGGGCATGCCTTATTAAGGTCGGTGAAATTGACACACATTCTTTTCTTATTATTTACTTTCTTCACCATGACCACATTTGCCGACCACTTTGGGTATTTCACTTCCCTGATAAGTTTGTTGATAGAAACTTCTGCACGTTTCCTTGTATTGCTCATTGGCATTCTAAGGTGAACACCCTCTTCTTCTATTTCACAGGCTTGCGACTACAATCTACTATCAATTTGTGTACAATTACCAAGGGGTGTATTCTCAGCATATTTTCGGGTGATCACATGAAGAATTTAGAGTGTCATTGCAAGCACTCAGTTATGGTGTCCCGAAGAGGAGTTGGTAGATGGGCTTCGATTTGGACAGTCTAACCAGGAACATCTATGATTTGGATCTCAACCACCGCTTGACCAGGTTTAGGTTTGGTGAACTATTTGATGCCATCTTTGAATTCCACGGTGTCTATGGCGAGATTCTTCCTTTCCTTCTTTGGCAAGGAGGCCTCTGGGGATTAGAATCGTAAGTGAGCATTGCAACACCTAGAGATGTTCTGAATTTGATATTCATATGTTTAGTACTCGACAAGACTTCTAAGTCATTTAGACTAGGACGATCTAAGATGATATTATATAGAGATGGTAGTTTGACCACACTGAAGGTGGTCATGATTATAGCATGGTTGGGGTCCTTAGGGTTACAGGGAGCGAAATAGTGCTCTTAGAGGGTATAGCCACTCATTTGAAAGTCCTTTCAAAGGCTTGGTGGGAGGTTAAAGATGAAATGGGTGGAAGCCCAATTGGGAGAAGGTATCCCAATAGAGGAGACTGTAGTTTGTCCCTTAGTCGACTAAGACTCTCTTCATGATATATTACCTTATTGGGGGCGATAACTAGGAGGTCGTGTCGGTTCGGTTCAATCCCTTTCTAAGCCATTGTCGTTGAAACCAATTATTGGCCGCCTTCTTTTTAACGACAAGGAAAAATAGGGCGTGAATTTCCTTGAGCTAATCAGTCAATCGTTCTCATGGACGACATTAATTTGTTGAGGCCTCTTTTGACTCCACAGTTAAATTGCCTTCCTAACGAAAGGAGAATTAGTGATGTTGTGTCCGTTGGATCTTCTTCGATGAGAGGACCTGCAAAATCCCACCAAAGGTGGCTCTAGTGGAGGAAATTTTGACATTCAAATAAGAAAGAGTGGTAAAGAAGAATGAAAGGCTAAAAGACTCTGAACTCTGTGCAATCTCTATGTGTTGTATGTAGTATAGAGTAATGTAGATGCGTATGTGTATTTGATGGGTTAACCTTGCATAGTATATATAGTCTTCAAGTATGTTGAGAGGTATAGAAATTCTACTTACCATGTGGAGGGATTGTATGGGATCTACCGACATTGCTGGAATCATGGTCATAGATTTTCTATAGATTCGAAATTCTTTGAGATAGAAAAGTTTTAGTTGTTAGGAGGAGATCTACTTCCTTATTATATGAGATCACGGTAGATTTGTATCGATTAAGAAATGTTTGAATTTGTTAAAAATTTTATTTCTTATTAGATAATCATATTTGAACCCTTCGCATAATGGAAATTATTTCTATAATGACCAAAGGAATTGCGAGACCGAGGGGTTGGAAGGTCAAGAGGTTGAAAGGTTGAAAGGTCGAAGAACAAAATGTACCGAGAGGGAATGTTCAGGCAATGTATGTAGGGAAGTAAGTTAGCAACCAAGAGGGTCTTATCGAGTAGTGGCCCATAGGGATATACGACGGTTTTTGACCGAGAGAGCATTTACTGTGAGATCGCTTAGCTATTTATTGGCTTTTTGGTTATGGGCCTCCTGAACCTTGTACCATCAAAGTTTCAACATTGTACCATCAAAGTTTCATTTCCAGAAACAAGAGTCTCTACGGGTCTCTACCAATCAAGATGAAGTGAACGGAAGGAAAAGCCGTGCGAGTCTGTCCCTGGCAAAGGTTTGGGGGTGGGGGGCGGGGGGGGGAGGGGCAAAGTCACAAAAATTAAAAGAAACAAAAACAATCTACAGCCGTCTTATTGTGAAATGGTGAAGGAGGCGGAAATCCAATTGGAATGAAGGGACCACACAAGCAATATCTATTTTTATGTTTAGAGCGAGTTTTGTTTTTCTTTAGTAGATAAAAAATATAAAGGCATGCAAATAAATTATTTAATTAATACCATTATTATGCCTTTAGAGATATATAATTCAATTAATAAATTATAATTCAATTAATACCATTATTACCTCTTTAGAGATATATAATTCGATTTTCTCTTATGTATAAAAAAAATTAATATGACTCATTAAAAATTTAATTTTAGAACTAAAACTCTGATCAACTCTACATTTTAAAATATAATAAAAAGTTTTTGAAGTTTAAGACTCAATTTTAAAATAAATCAAACATTTTCAACACCCTTTTTTTTTTTTTTTTTTTTGACAAAATAAGGTTTGTTGGTATCATTAGTTAAATTATAAGAAACCAAGAACATAATTAATTATTTTGTAAGAGGGGTGGTATTTGAGAATGTTAAGATTAGATTTGAATAAATTTTTTAAAATAAAAAATTTTTAATACGATGATAATTTAGATTCTTGCAAGTTTTATTTTTTATTTGTATAATGCTATAAATTTTATTAAAAAAATTTGTTTAATTATAAATTATAATAAATAAACTTAAATTGTTTGCAAATACGGCGCCTTGAGGAGGAAGAGAAGGCTTGGAGAAAGGATTAGGGTTACAGGCATTATGCGGCGGAGAAGAGCATTTACGCATGCGAAAAGGAATATAATTATAAAATAATAACAAATGCAAATTTATTAAGAATCGAGGGTCAGAAAAGCTCTGAGAATTGATCCAACGGTCGAAACCCACCTATATTTATCATACACACACACTCTCTCTCTCTCTCTCGTGCATTTTGTGCTCTGCCGCCGCTATTGCAGAAGAGGAGCGCGAGAGACCCTCTTCGGGTGAGACTAGAGATCCCTTTTACTATTTAATCTTTTCTTCTTTTCTTCTATATCATCGAAACCCTTCCTTAGATCGATTTATCGGCTTTTTTTTTTAGCTTGTGGGTATGTATCGTTTGCTTTTCGTGCTTTGATTTCTTCAGATAGTCTTCCGGATCTTTGCATGAACCCCATCCCTGAGTATTCTATTTGTTATGATACTGCTTGTTAGGTTGTTTAGATTCATCAGATATCATCTGGGTCTGGCTGGTTTTTCTTATTTTTGTGTGGTTTGGTGGTAGGATTATTATCCTTTGATGCATATCAAATCTGACTGTTTTTTCATGCTGGGCTTAGGAAGGTTTTCTTGATGTGATGCTTTTTGATCATTTTTATTTTCGATTTGAAATTTCAAGACTTATTGTTTCTTGTTTAGGAATTAAAAATCTATAACTGAAGTATTATGTAAACTTATGTTGATATTGATGTTGGTTTTGTTTGTTTGTTTATTTATTTATTTATAATGTTTGTTTGCTTGGTTTGATTAGAATTTTTAGGAAAATGGTTTCTTCCGTATCATTGCTTGAGGTTGGATTTTTATTGTTGATGCAGTATGTGATGTTTTTCATGTTAAAGCTACTAATTTGCTGCTCTTTCTTACGATGCTGCAGGAACTGTTAATTTAAATTTCCATTAGTAGTATCCACTAAAGCTCAGTCAAGATGGTAAGCCCCTCAATTGCCAATGTCGTTTTTTTTGGGTTGGAGTGCTTCATCTCTTGGTTTTGCAGAGATTGATTTTGAGATGCCATTATAAACTTGCAGGTTAAGTTCACAGCAGAAGAGCTCCGCAGAATTATGGACTTCAAACATAATATACGAAATATGTCTGTCATTGCTCATGTAGATCATGGTACGATCTTGTGTCTCATATTTATATTTGAAGATATTTATTCGGGGGCGCCTGGTAGTTTTTTCCTTGTTCCGATTGAATCTGGTTTTGATGTTTATACTGAGGAGAGTAAAATTAAATCACTTTTCTACATGTTAACCAGCGTCAGGGTTTTAATCTGTCATATTTCTTATGTGAAACTTTAACCATGTCTATTTCACCCCTTTAAAGAAAACACAGTTGGTGCATGCTTTTGTAAAAGGCTTATCCTAAATA
The DNA here is from genome assembly GCA_033439265.1 of Dillenia suffruticosa. Classification (NCBI taxonomy): domain Eukaryota; kingdom Viridiplantae; phylum Streptophyta; class Magnoliopsida; order Dilleniales; family Dilleniaceae; genus Dillenia; species Dillenia suffruticosa. Next base: position 1,574,205 of record JAVTVX010000031.1, read on the forward strand.
GTGGCATTTAGTGTTTCCGGTTGTTTACTGTGTCATTGTTTCAAATGTTTTCTTATAAGTTCCATTTGCAACAGCCTAATCATTACTATGGAGGGGAACTGGTATAGAAATTTAAGTACTGCTTGTTTGTTTCTATGCTAAATCATAGACATAGATATTTTGCTACTAACTTGTATCTTGTTCTGCTATTATTTCAATACTTATCTGTTTATGGTGATTGTTTTCTTCTTTCTGCAGGAAAGTCAACTCTCACCGACTCTCTTGTGGCTGCGGCTGGTATTATTGCTCAAGAAGTGGCAGGAGATGTTCGAATGACTGACACCCGTCAGGATGAGGCAGAGCGTGGTATCACAATTAAGTCAACTGGTATTTCTCTGTACTACGAGATGTCTGATGTATCCCTGAAGAATTACAAGGGTGAGCGCCAAGGGAATGAATATCTCATCAATCTCATAGATTCTCCTGGGCATGTTGACTTTTCCTCTGAGGTCACTGCTGCTTTGCGTATCACTGATGGTGCGCTTGTTGTGGTGGATTGTATTGAGGGTGTTTGCGTCCAAACTGAGACTGTCCTTAGACAAGCACTTGGAGAGAGGATTCGGCCTGTGTTGACTGTCAATAAGATGGACAGATGCTTCCTTGAGCTCCAAGTTGAGGGCGAGGAGGCTTACCAGACCTTCCAGAGAGTCATCGAGAATGCCAATGTGATTATGGCAACATATGAGGATAGTCTTCTGGGTGATGTCCAAGTCTACCCTGAAAAAGGTACCGTTGCTTTCTCCGCTGGTTTGCACGGTTGGGCATTTACACTGACCAACTTTGCAAAGATGTATGCCTCCAAGTTTGGAGTTGATGAAGCTAAGATGATGGAGAGGCTCTGGGGTGAAAATTTTTTCGACCCTGCTACCAAAAAGTGGACCAGCAAGGGCACTGGTTCCCCAACATGCAAGCGTGGATTTGTTCAATTTTGCTATGAACCCATCAAGCAGATCATTTCAACGTGTATGAATGATCAGAAGGACAAGCTTTGGCCTATGTTGCAAAAGCTTGGTGTTGTCATGAAGACCGAGGAGAAGGATCTGATGGGCAAGGCTTTAATGAAACGTGTTATGCAGACATGGCTTCCTGCAAGCACTGCACTTTTGGAAATGATGATCTTTCATCTTCCCTCACCTGCAAAAGCTCAGAAGTATCGTGTTGAGAACTTATATGAAGGTCCCCTTGATGATATGTATGCTAATGCTATTAGGAACTGTGATCCTGAGGGCCCCCTTATGCTTTATGTGTCAAAGATGATTCCTGCCTCTGACAAGGGTAGATTCTTTGCTTTTGGTCGAGTTTTCTCTGGCAGGGTTGCAACTGGAATGAAGGTCAGGATCATGGGACCAAATTACGTTCCTGGTCAGAAGAAGGATCTGTATGTCAAGAGTGTCCAGAGAACTGTTATTTGGATGGGAAAGAGGCAAGAATCTGTTGAGGATGTGCCTTGCGGGAATACTGTTGCCATGGTTGGGTTGGATCAATTCATTACTAAGAATGCAACCCTCACAAATGAGAAGGAAGTGGATGCTCATCCAATCAGAGCTATGAAGTTTTCTGTCTCTCCTGTTGTCCGTGTCGCTGTGCAGTGTAAGGTGGCTTCGGATCTCCCAAAACTCGTCGAAGGTTTGAAACGACTTGCCAAATCAGATCCCATGGTTGTGTGTACGATGGAAGAGTCAGGTGAGCACATTATTGCTGGAGCAGGAGAACTCCACCTTGAGATCTGTTTGAAGGACTTGCAGGAGGACTTCATGGGTGGTGCCGAAATCATTCAGTCTGATCCTGTTGTTTCTTTCCGTGAGACTGTCCTGGAGAAGTCTTGCAGGACTGTGATGAGCAAATCTCCTAACAAGCATAACCGTCTGTACATGGAAGCCAGGCCGATGGAGGAAGGGCTTGCAGAAGCCATTGATGATGGCCGAATTGGTCCTAGGGATGATCCCAAGAATCGGGCCAAGATCTTGTCGGAGGAGTTTGGCTGGGACAAGGACCTTGCCAAAAAGATCTGGTGTTTTGGTCCAGAGACTACAGGACCAAACATGGTTGTGGATATGTGTAAGGGAGTTCAGTACCTGAATGAAATCAAGGACTCTGTCGTGGCTGGTTTCCAGTGGGCTTCCAAAGAAGGTGCCCTTGCGGAAGAGAACATGAGGGCCATCTGTTTTGAAGTGTGTGATGTGGTTCTCCATGCTGATGCCATTCACAGAGGTGGTGGGCAGATTATTCCTACTGCAAGGAGGGTCATCTATGCTTCACAACTGACTGCCAAGCCAAGGCTTCTTGAGCCAGTTTATCTGGTTGAAATCCAGGCCCCAGAGCAGGCTCTTGGAGGCATCTACGGTGTTCTGAATCAGAAGCGTGGCCATGTGTTTGAGGAATTGCAGAGGCCAGGCACACCCTTATACAATATCAAGGCTTATCTTCCTGTCATAGAGTCATTCGGGTTTTCAAGCACTCTGAGGGCCGCGACCTCTGGGCAGGCTTTCCCACAGTGCGTGTTTGACCACTGGGATATGATGTCTTCAGATCCATTGGAGAATGGCACTCAGGCGGCAACTTTGGTTGCCGATATTCGCAAGAGGAAAGGTTTGAAGGAACAGATGACACCTCTTTCTGAATTCGAAGACAAACTGTAAGTGCCTATTAGATGAGAAAAAGGAGGCAGCAGGGGAGAGTTGTTCACCATTACCTTATTGTTAGCTTAAAACTCTTATTTTTGCTTTGCCAAATGTTCCGTTTTATTAGTGTCTTTGGTTGCCTTGTGGGGTTTGTGCCCATGTGAGTTGAACCCTATTTTTACATCAATCTTGTTTTCCAAATTTTGTGGGAGTTAATGTGGTCATCTATTTAGATTGATTGTTTTGTTTTGATGAATGCTTTTCTTTCTATACAGTAATAAGGTTTTATTAGGTTGATGTTTTGGCCTTACTAAAATCTCATGGAGAAACCTATTTGATGGAAATAAATCGCTTTCATCTCTTGTTCCAATGCATATTGCTGTTGAAGGCAAACCCCTCCCTTCTCCCTCCCTCTCTCTGTCTCACTATTTATTTATTTATTTTCTGTCGGTCCTCATACTGCTCTATTTTGGGGAAATGGGATTTGTTCCAGATCCATGCGGGTCGTTTGCAGCTCGTGTGCTTGGCTCCTGATGGGCCATTTGGTTTTACATTAGGTTTTGTCGTGCCTTGTTGATATTATAATCCCATTACCATTTAGTAGTTGTGAATTCAAAACGTCACGTACAGATTAACAAGTTCTAATGAAAAAAGGAGTTCAATTAATTGACTAAAGCTGATTGATTACTAATCAATTGAGTTTGGAGAGAATTAGTTGTTGAATATTTGAATTTTGTATGAAGTTCATAATTAAGTCTACGAAATTCAAAACTCAATGATTGAGTATCAAATTAATTTTAAAAGGTGTAACAATTAAATCTTTCCGTCATTAAGGGTGCTAAATCGTTAGATGTTGAGCCGGAATGATACGGTGTATGAGGTGTTGAGCCGGAATGATACGGTGTATGAGGTGGCATGTGACACGTTAGCACATGCACCTAACAAATGTGCCATGTTAGCACCTCTTTGGCAATTCACACCCCTGTCATCTTCTTCATCAAATTGGTTGTCCACTTGTCTGAAATTTCGTGTTTGGAAGCCCTTTTTCCTTTTCTTTTTTTGTTGTTGTTGCTTTAAAAACTCTAAAATACATCATCTTCCTCATCTTTACCATGCTATTCATCGTTGGTGAGAAATTCAAAGTGTTAAATCATGGTTAAAGATCACTCCTTTCCCTCTAATTTATTTTTGAAGCGTTTTTCATTCGCGGTTAACGTAAATTTTAGCATCAATGTAAGAGTTCTGAGTTTTTTTTTCATCTCATTCATTCTTCTTCTTTTTTTTTTTTTTTTGGTTTTATGGCTTGACCAGCAATCCGGTATTTAAAATTTTATCTCGACTAATTTTGATCGACCACTTACATGATTCACTTTGAAGGGCAGGTCTCCTAGCGTTCATTTTTTCATTCCCATAGGGATCGAAACTCTGATCATAATTAAGTGATGTCAATTCCTGAATCAACTGAACCATAAAACATTGGTCATCTCATTCATTCTGGTTGCATGTAATTTATGGAAAACTCGAAAACTTCGAGTCCTTCATTTTCTTGAAGATTAAGCCTTGATTCGAGTTCTCAATGACCTTTAAACAAAGTTTCGGACTCGCAAGTTGAATATCAACACTCAATTTGATGGAAATTTTCTTTGACAACTTCAACCGTGAAGCCACCATTGTGAAAGATAAGATTCTGGTGTGTGAACTCAAATTGGTATTTGAAATCAACCTATTTTTCACTCACACACTCTTTCCAAGCCATCAGAACTTAATTTCTAATTGGAATATGGAAGAAATTGAACCTTTTCTGAAAGTCATCAATTGCGAACCAAACTCCGAATAGTCACTACTTTCCCTTGGTATTCGATCAGAGTCTCTCTTTGAAACACTTTTCTCTCTCTCTCTCTCTCTCTCTCCCTCTCTCTCTAACACTCATAAACTAATGACTCTAGCAATGTTCCAAAATATAACTAACTTTGTTGACATGGTTAAAAAAGTTTGGCGAAATACTAATATTTTTTTTTTTACGTGTTACATCAGCAATTCACCTATGTGGCATAACTGAGTGTCTAATATTTTGACGTGGCAAGTGTCACTTCAGTAATTTGCTTAGATGTAATGGTAAATCAGCAAATGACATTTCAACTCGGATACTGCGTTATTCCAACTCAGTTACTGCGTTATTCCAACTCAGTATTTAATGGCCAACTTAACACCTTTAGTGATGGAGTGACTGAATTATTACACTTTTTATAATTTAAATATTCAATTATTGAATTTTAAAATTTAAAAACTTAAATATGAAATTCGTGCAAAATTTATAGATTGGATAAATAGTTTTATTTTTTTTGTATCATAGTTTGGCTATCATTCAATATCTGAAATTTCGTCCTGATTAATATGAATCCAACGTTATAAGGCTCATTTTGCGAGGGATAAATAATTTTGTCATTGAGTTTGAATTTGATTTTTAGGATGACTACAATCAAAGGGTATATGTATTTTAGCCAATATCCTAATACTAACTTGATACATCTATTTTGCAGTTATAAATTGACCCACCAACTTCAACTTGGTATCTTTGAAAATTTGAGGCGTTGGTCTTCTTGATATGCGGCAAGAAATTGAGACAAGTTTGAAGGAAAATGACACATTATTGACCGTAAAAAGATGTGGTTTGGGGCTCATCATTTTTCAGCTGCCTCGCTGGCTAGGCAACAAGTCTTTTCTTCAACCCGTGAGCATTGAGTCGTGTTCAAAATTTCAAACAAGTCCCTGGTCAACAATTTTGTTTTCAATCAACTTGATCCCTAATTTAGGTATCTATTTTCACAAATGTGCTCACAAATGATGTTTTTGATCTTGATTAGGCCAACGTTATCTTGATTGGTGTTCTAATTTCAAACAAAAAAGTCATATACTCTTCCCAAAGGAATATTTGACCTATTCTTTTAATTATTTTTTATAAATTATCGATATATAGTAATCACGTTAATTTGATTAAATTTAATTATAGTCAAATTAAATTATTAAAAGACAAAACTCTTTTTACGTTTATTTTTATTATATATAAAATTTGAATTCAAGATTTTATTTAAAATTTATCAAAAGTCTGGTAATTTGACTAACCAGACATCGATACCAATTTGGCTCTAAGGTGAAAAACACACGTCCCAAAAAATAAAAAAATAAAACAAATGGGGTTGTTCAAAATGTGACTAGCAAAGCAAGTTATTTCCTTCTTGTGGCTTTCATCAGGAATGGTCCTTCATCAAAACATTTTTTTGATTAAAATATTTCATATCATTGACTTGTGTTATTTAATCCCTTGGCATTTCAAGGATGTATCCAAGTGAGCCCTTTAGCGGTTGTCCGTATCCTTAATAAAAACAAATGGTCTCTTCATTAGAGGTTTTGGAAGCTAAGGTTAATTACTTGAGGTGGATTATTTTGTATTTCCATTTTCCATTTCTCTTTTTCATCTAAAAGCTTCTCTTTTTTAAGACAATAATAAAAATCTTATTATAGACCAGTTGGGTCCTTCAATTAATGACTACTCTTCATTTTTTTTTATTTGCATCTGATAATTACGTTGGTTTTTACTAAATTCATTTCGAATCAGATTATATTTTCAAAGGGTAAAACTTTTTTGATATCTATTTTTGTTATGTACGAGATTAGAATCTAAAACCTTATTTAAAAATACCAATATTCAGTTATTAAATCAATTAGGTGTTGATTATGTAGTTGCACTTCATGTTCGAAGCACCAAGCAAAAGTTTTCAGGAAAATATAAAAAATATTTTTTGGCATGAAAAATTTTCTCAAACAAAAAAAGAAGAGAACAAATGTGAGTGTTTGAAAAGATTGGATATATTAAACATTTTGTTATAATGAATACCTATTTTTAACGTTAGAAGAGCTGATGTTACTGGGCAGGGAGGAGGTCCAAGCTTACCTTGTAAAATTATTTTTTTATTATTTGATCGATTGATATTTAAAATCATATTTTAATCAATCTAAACTGAACTACTATCGATAAGGGAGAAGTCTCTTTCATTTCCAAAAATTGACTCCGACTCTTATTTAAAAGATTTAACATTTTGTTCATTAGACCAACTATCTCTGATCCTTATAAAATTATAAAAGTTTTAATTAAAATGATATATTTTTTAAAAAAATTTATAATTTACTCCCAAACACATTTGAAAAAAAAATTTAATAAAATATTTTAAATATCATTTAAAATGATAAAAGTCCCACTTTTTTATCTATCCAATAATAGCACAAGCTAAATGTCTATTTTATATAAATTTTGATACAATCTGCATTGTGCACATCTTTTATACTTTCCTTCATCATTTTTTTTTCATTAAATTAACTATATTTCATTCCGATTGAAGTAGATACCATAGTGTAGAATAACAATTTTTCCTAAATCAAATGATTATGAATTTTATTAGAAACTCAATTTTCACTTGTTATTGAGTAATTCTTTTTAAGTAATTATTATTTAGAATATGTCATTGACGATTTATGATAATCTAAAATGGAATATAGGGTTTCGATATGAAAATGTCATACATAAGAAACATAATTTTTTTTTAAAATTTATATATATATATATATATATATATTTATATAAATGAGAGATTTAAATCTAAAATCGGGAACAATTTAGTGGTATAAATTATTCTTCTCAATCTGATAATTTCAAATTTAAATTCTTGTACAATAAAAAAAATCTAAAATTTCTATTAAAAAGGGTAATATCAATTAAGTTACGAGTGTTTCAAAACTAGTTGTTTGAGTGGCGGACTGCAAAATAATTTAGCTATCACTTTGGTCGAAATTCATTTCTCTTTGATTGGTCAAGCAAGTACTATATTTTCATTCAATGCCCATTAGAGCACACCTGTCAATTTCAATCAAATGAATAGTGTCATCGATCACGTCTTTTGAATTTTTCATAATTTAAATAGCAAAATAATATTCAATAAGTTATTTTTTCATAATATTCTTATAGTTTATGATGCGATCAAAAACAATTTTTTTTTTTTTTTTGGTAAAAAATATTTATACTTAGATATTTTAACACAAAGTCGATACTAAATAAATTTAAATTTTATAATACATCATACCTTGTATACCCAATACAAACAAAATACTATATTTATATTAATCTAAGAGTTTGAGGTGTAGAAAGTGTGATGTATTTGATGATGTCCACAGCAGCTCCTAGCTGCTCTACTTTCACGAAATTGCACCCAGATATGGTGTTTTCTTTTTCTTTTTCTTTTTTTTCTTTCCAGTCACCCAAAATCTATCATAACAAAAAATAAAAAAAAAAATAGTAAAGAAAGAAAAATCATTTGCACAAAAAAAAAGAAAGAAAAATCATATACATATGGTTAAATTCTATTATTCTCACTTAGACCGGATCATTTCATATATGCTACTGCGTCGTTCATAGCCTTTTCTTCATATCTCAACTTGTTAAATCTCTGTGGTCAAATTGTATTATTCTCACTTAAACCGGATCATTTCTTTTTTTGGGTATCATGTCTTGGATATCGCCCGATATTCAGCGTTTCACCCCGACTAATCCAGACCGATCGCTGTAATGACTCCTTTTGGAGGACAGGTCTCCCAATAAAAAATATTCCATACACATGAAGGTCCGATATTCCTAACGAGAGTAAAATCTCGGATCATTTCATATATGCTACTACGTCGTTCATTACTTTTCCTTCATATCTCAACTTGTTAAATCTCTCTGGTCAAATTCTATTATTCTCACTTAGACTGGATCATTTCTTATATGCTACTACGTCGTTCATAACTCTTCCTTCATACCCCAACTTGTTAAATCTCTCTCTCTCTCTCTCTCTCTCTTTCTCCCCCCTTATTGAATGGTCAAAATAATATTATCCATTCAGGAGTAAAGACTATGTAGACGTTTTTAGCACTATAAATGAAGGTCATTGGTATCTAGTCTTCATCCTCAACTAGGGAAAAGAGAGAGAGAGCAATGAGCCACGATTGAGTGACAAAATGTGTGGAGCTCTGGTGGAGGAGTCTCAGTCTTAAACCCTACTACACTCTCACACATCTTCACTTCCGATAGCCAAGCAAGCAAAAACCCTACCATGACGATCAAGGACCAAGCCAATTCTAACCCCAACAAAAGTTGCATAACCAAGCCGAAGTGCAAGCGTTACAGGGCATCCAAGAAGACTCCTACCACAGTCCTCAATGCCAACCCTTCAAATTTTAGATCATTGGTGCAACAATTTACGGGCAGTTCGAACGTGGCCTTACCTTCCTCTGGCTATTTGAAGGGTCCACTGAAGATAACAAGCTTTGAAGGTCAAGAGTTTTACGATTATAACAACAAGATTGCAAATGATTCTTTGATGTTAGCTTTTGGTTGCCCTAATAATTCCCAAGACCAGAACCAAGTTGTGCAAGTGCAACACAAGAAGCAGCAAGTGCAGGAGAATATATATCATCCTCTGGAAGTAGAAGATAAGTGCTTATACACCAAGGCCAATATTGCAAGTGATGGTTTTGTTGAGCAAATACCACCTAATGCTGTCTATATTTCTGATCATCTTGGCTTTGTCATGGACCATAGTATCTTATTAGATGAACCTCTCAGCGGCTCTTCTGCTAGTTACATCATCTAAAAGCCATGTTGATAAAGATTGAACAATCTTAATGAAGTTGTATTTAGAATGTTTTGGACTTTATTATAATAAGATCAATATTTCATAATGAAGTTTTATTTTTCTATTTTGAAGTTTTATTTATTTATTTATTTATTATTTGTTTGCTATTTTTGTGTTTTTTACTTGCCATTCTTCATATCTGTCTTTTTCTTTTTCTTTTTTTTTTCCCGGGGGGGGGGGTGGATTTGCATGGTTAGTAGGCTGTGATTGGAAATTTGATCAAGTATTAAATATTTTACTTTTGTAGTTGATGAGAGGTTTTAATATATATATTTTTTGAAATTTATGAGATTTTTTATATTTCATTTATAGTTCGGAAGAACAATTTTATACTTTTCCTATTAAATATAAATAAACTTACTTAGACAACTTCCTTTTCCCTTACTTTTCAAATCTTTCTCTCTCTTGTTAAAAAATGTGAAATATGTAAAAATTATTATATAAAATTTTTTAATAGTGAAAATTTCGTCTCATCCAATTATACAACCGAAAAGAAGAATCATTCTGTCAAATTTATGTGAGTAATTTGCATGGAAGTAAATTTTATTCTGCTACACATGTTCTTAAAACTAATCAAAATTAGGCTTCATCCCTCGATTGAGCTTTGGAGTTCAGGGTTCCACTTTAGCTTATTGTATGTTTGTTGTTCACTTTAGAGATTGATCTCGAGTTTAAATTTCTTCTACGTATTATAAGAAAAGCTCGTTTACAGATATTTCTAGTATTTGCAGCTCTACCCATGTAGGAATCTTATCTAAATTTCAAGTGTGGAACCTTAATTTGGAATTAAAGAACAATATAGAATACTTCAACCCCAATTTCAATCCTCAAGCCAAAGTGTTTACACCTCCTTGTTGCTAAATCACTCTCAAGGGAAAATTTGGTCATGGGCCTATGATGACCATTGATTTTCTCTTGTCTCAAGTAAATTGCTCACGAGCTTATAATGTCATTCATAAGATTTTGCATATGCTTTGATAAATTTATTAATGCATATTTGAAGGAAAAAAAAAAAAAAACAAAAATATTAATGGGGCTTCTGTCCTTACCCATTCTTTTCTATTGATGTCAATATTTATTTGTTTTTTCATCACATATTCCCAATCTTTGATCGCGAGGGTGAGCTTTGTGTTATTCATGTGAAGGTGATGTCCGCAAGAAAAAAGTTTAATGGTATAAACTCTCATTTCTAATCTGATGATCTCACAATCAAATTTTTGTATAATAATAAAAAAAAAAAATCCATGTGAAGGTGATTTGCCTATTTGTCTCTTTCTATATTTTACGTATCCTCCTATTTTAGGATTTTAGTTTAATAATTAATTATTAAAATAAAAATAAAAATTTATAATATAGTGTTAGAGTTAGAGTCCTAATCCATTTTGTCAGCCTCGCCTATTTCAGCCAAGTATTATAAAATTTATAAACAAATCTTATACACCCGTTATCCTATTGAAAATGTAATATATAAATTTTAAAGTTCTCTATCTTAACATTTAACTTTAAAATAGACATTAATTTTTGTAACCAAAAAAAAAAAAAAAATAGACTTAATTTTTTTTTTCTTTTTTAATGTTTCATTGCTCTACCTCGGAATGGTTTTGTTCAAATTCAAAGAAACATGCTGCCGATAAACCCCCGGCATGTGTAATTGTGGAGATGAGCATGGGCCAGTTCCAGTCCGGAAACCGGCCCAGCTGCCCCATGAAAGCCGGGACTGGGAACCGGCTCGGGTTAGAGTGAACCGGCACCGAACCGGACCGGCTACAGGACTCGGGCCTGTTTTGTCCTTTAGTTCATGAACTGGGAACCGGCCTGGTGCAGAACCGGAACTAGCACGGAACCGGCCCGGCACAGAAATTGAACCGGAAAGGAACCGGCCCAGCCAGGGAGCCGGCTGGCCGGTTCCAACATTGTTAGAGGTAAAAATTTGACAAATTCATGTTCCGAAATTAAAATAGATCTCAAAGACAAGAAGGTAGGAGTTTTTGGCTTCAATTTGAAGCCCCGAGAGTTTTCTGTTGACATACGGGCCGGTTCCAACACTGTTAGGGGTAAAAATTTGACAAATTCATGTTCTGTGGTTAAAATTGATCTCAGAAAGAAGAAAAGTAGGAGTTTTGAGCTTCAATTTGAAGTCTCGAGAGTTTTCTGTTGACATAAAAGCTTAAAGCCACCATCAATGGCGGAGGGAAGCAAACAGTGTTGAAAATAAAAAATTGAGCCTCTGTTATGGTAGAAAATGATGTTCAAAACTTTGGGAAGATTCAGAGGCTTGAAAAAGGTAGTAATCGTCCCTCAATTGAAGAAAATCGAAGCTCACCACCAGCGTCAATGGCGGACCGCTGGCAGTGACCAATTTTCTGTCCACTAAACTCAAAATTGATATTTTATATGGATTTCTGGGGTTGCAGAGAATGTTTTTATGCGTTAAATCGAAAGAAACTTGAAGATTGAGAGTGGTTCGTGGAGAAAATCGTTGAGGGGGGACGGGCCTTCGAATTTGTAGGGGATCTATTTCTCGTGCACGCAATGGGGAAGATGGAGAAGAAAAAGAAAAATATAAAAAGCAGAGAGAGAGAGAGAGAGAGAGAGAGAGAGAGAGTTACGAAAATGGAAACGCAAGGCATGAAGAACCGGCCCGGCCGATTCTGACTTAATTTTTTTGCAACAGGCCCGGCACGACATGGTTTGTGTCTCGGAAACGCGGCCTATTAGGCCCGTGATTTCTTAGCCCGTCCCGAATTGGATCGAAACTAGCCCAACTCAGCTCGGACCCAACTCTATGTAATTTCCAAATTTATTGGTGTGATGCATGTCATGTCAGTAAATTATAATAAGTGCGAAGAAAAATCATCTAACTGTTGTTTTACATTTGGTACCATATCAAACCAATTCAGTTTTTAACGATTATCGTGTTGATATAACACCAACAAATATTGGTGCCGATCGCAAGAGCTTTATTGCCCCTTAATCATGTTAGAATTTGACTCTTCATTGGAATGGAGAGACATTTGTTGGGAACCCCTATAGTATATGAGTCCTATAACGGTTGGACCAAATTAATCAAGAGGAAATCTTAGATTGAAACTAGTCCAACTCAGCTCGAACCCAACTTTACGTAATTTTCAAATTTATTGATGTGGTGCATGTCACGTCAACAAATTATAATAGGTGTGAAGACAAACAGCAACTGTTGTTTCACATTTGGCACCATATCAAACTAATTCAGTTTTAACGTTTATTGTAACAAATATTGACATAGATCGCAAAGATTCTGTTGCCTCTTAACCCTACAGGAGTTTGACTTTCCATGGGAACGGAGAGATATTTGTTGGGGACCTCCATAGTATGTGAGCTTCGCAACGGTCAATTTAAATTAGTCGGGGTAAAATTTTGAATATTGGCTAGTTATAAAAAAAAAATCATGTTGATGTTACTAACTAAAAAACCAATTCGGTACACTTTGAAAAATTCGAAAACTTAACGATTGTGTTTTGAAATTCAAGAGTTTAATCGTGAACTAATCACAAAATTGATAGACCGAATAGGTAATTTTCTCTTTTAGTATATATAAATCGCTAATGTTTTACTTTCTAAGGTGGCAACACTATAATATATGGCAATTGCAATTTTGTAGTACAAACAAAATTTGTTTGAAATTTTAGACCAATTAGTATTCTAGTAAAAAGGGTATTTTTTTTTAGTTAATACTTATATACTTAAAAATAATACTGAAAATATGAGTTTTAAGTTGTTTGCATATAGTATTGGGGTAATTTTTATTTTTATTATTTATTACATTAAAAAGAAGAAAACCAATTGAAGCGCAATCTTTTTTGGATATGAAAAAAATAATTTTAGTTCATAAGCTTTATTTTAAAATGAACTGACCTCTAAAATTTTATTTCACAAGCAATTTAGTCTTTTGCATATGGGGCCTTTCATGTACTCTTAGCAAGACTTTTTACTATTATGGAGTGGATTATGCCAAAACACATCATATTAGCACAAAATTAAAATTTTAAAACCAATAGAGAACAAATAAAATTATGTTGACAAATAATTATTTAAAAATAAAAACCATTAAAGAAACATAGTGAAACTTTCACCACCATTGTTGCCACCATTTTGCATTCTTACTGTAGCAAGGAGAGATTAGAGGGAGAGGGTCCTTATTGCTCATCAAGGAAATCATTCTCCTCTATGGTTCTTATAATTTGAAAGTTTCATAGTAACAGAGGATTTATGAAGTCCTCCTCTACTAAAATCTTGAGGCCTCGTGTACATAAGGATATGCATGCTTGGCTCTTCCAAAGAGTATCAGGGAGAGATTGTGGAATGCCTTCAAGGGACTGTGTTTTGAGGTGTGTGATGACATTTAAGGTGATGTTTGCCAATTTTCCAAACATAATTTGTAAGAATTAACCACTGATTACACATATAAGAAACCCGTTTTCTTACAAATACAAAGAAAAGAGAGTCGAAAGCTAAACATTAACCAAAAGGTACGAATATAGCCCTTAATTACATTGCCACTTGTTGGTTTGGGATGCCCACGTAGGGCATTAACCATTAGGTAAAAAGTTTAAATTTTAAACGGGGGAGATAATGGGAAGTTACCCATTATCTCAACCCCTAATTTTCCTCCCCATAATTCTATGTTCAAGCCTACGTGAGTGGGCAGTTTTTTCCTTCCATTTTTTTGAGAGAGCATACTGTAATTCATCATTCAGAGGCAAGGAAAAAATCAGAGGGCAAACGAAAATTCCAAGGAGGGAATTATTGTATTACTGTCGTTATCGGATTAAAGGATTGAGACGTCGTGAGATTGCGGTAGTAGTCCATAATATGATTATTACCCCGACTGCGAGACGTTCGAAGAAAGTATCATGGTTCCCAAAACAACTGCGTTTGATTACCGAGATATGCCCCGTATTTATTATGTATTTTATTATTTTGAAAAATTCCATTATACTTCCGTTGCGTGTATGTGCATTAGAATATTCCAACATTGGTATCAGAGCATCCTGTTGGTATTATTAAAATAATTTTCGGAATTTTTCGGTATAAAAAATGTGGGGTTAAAAATTTGGGTTTCGGATCACGGATGAGTTTCATGAATTCGATTATACCATGATGTTACCCATGTTTCAAGTGTATTGTTGTGAATTTATTTATACTATCTCTTTTATTTCTATTTTAAGACGTGATTTTGAAGCAAATGTAGACCATAAGAAAAATGCCCATGGAGATTCAAATGCTAAAAAGTGCGGCCCGAGAGAAAAGAGCTTGATCGATGGCAAAGAGAAAGTTGATTTACTCCCTCTTTTGTGTATCAATTCACACACTATCCATGTGTCAAAATGCATTTTTCCTTGTATCTAATCATTTCAGTCGAAGGGATGGTCTATAGCTTATTCATGAGAAATGTTACATATTGGATCGATGTTTGCTTGACTCTATTCATATTGACATTTTGTTAGATATTCAAATATTTATTGATAATATCGAGTTTATTGGTTTCGAAAAGATGATTGGAATTTGATTATAATGTTGGTTGAATTAGAAAAATTTTTAAATTTATTGGATGGATATATATGATTAAATTTGATATTTATGTTGGTTGGATTGGATATTTTCTTTTGACCAGAGAAAAAATTTAAAAATAATAAAATTTTTTTTACCAATTTTCAATTCCGTTACTAAATCGATAGTGAAAAAATTTGTTGCAAAAGTTTAGTTATGAATTTAAATGTTGTGTTGAATTAAGTAACGGATTTATGAAGACTTTATCATTAAATTTAGCGATAAAAAATAGAATTCGTCATTAAAATTAGCGATGTATCAAAGAATTATTCATTAAATTTAGTGATAGATTTATTAATTCGTTGTTAGAATTAGTCACGAATTTAGCGACGAAAATTTTTTCATCACTAATTTGGTCATGGATTCTTGACTTTCGTCATTAAATTTTTGTAATGCATTATTAACGATAAAATTTTTTTCATCACTAAATCCATTACTAAAACTATATTTTTTCTGTAGTGATTGATACAACACAGTGGTGGGTCTTCCTTTTGTACCTGGAGAATAACTCTTGGAGGTTGGTTCGATGTGATTGATTTCTGGTTGGTCCCTTTCTCCTTGCCTTCATAAGGGATTTCCTCCTTGCCTGGTGTCAATGAATCTTTGTAGACTTCCTTCCCTAATCAAGGTTTCAAGCTCATCCCTCAACCTTTGGCATTGGTCCATCGTGTGGCCATGCTTTCAACGGAAATTGCAATATTGAGTTTGATGTATTTTGGAATCGTTTCCTCTTAAGGGAGGAGGCCAGTTGACATAAGGCCGATTCCTGATTTGCATTAACATCTCGCCAGGAGTACCATTCAAGGGAGTATAGTTAGTGAACCTATGAGGAGAAGGAGGTCCCGCCCGAGTCCCTTTTGGCAAGGGCTGTCGTAGTGGAGGTCTACTACATTCATTTTTTTCATTCCCACTCTGGTGTCTATCGAATTTCTCAGCTTCCTTAGCAGCGATGTACTTTTTGGCTTGGGCGTAGAACTCTTGGATAGAGGCCGAAGAGTTCTTGGTGACTGAGGTCTTCATCCCTGAAGGTTGCCATCCAATGAGCAGTGCTGCCAATGTGATAAAATGATTTAGACCCAAGACTTTTATCATATCAGACTTGAATTTGTTAAGAAAGTCCTTCAAAAGTTCATTGTCTTTTTGCCAAAGGGAGAGAGGGACGTGGACTTCTACTTGGCCCTACAGCTAATAACAAACTGTGTCTCGAACTATTAGCACAGTTGGTAGAAGTTTTTTATGCTGGACGGTGGGAGTGAGTTGAATCATGTTAACGCATTTCCCTTTAGGGTCATGGGGAAGTATTTACACATGACCGCATCAAATAAGTCTTTGAAGATCATGATCGTAACAAAATGAGCAGCGTGGTCTCGGGGATCGGTTATGCCATCATATATCTCCACATAGGCAAAGAGGACGCTGTGGAGCATCGGTTTAGCAATAATCTCGAAATCGAACGGCGAAGAATTGAAGAAATAAGATTGGGGTCATTTTGCCTTACGTTAGCCCTTTATAGCTTGACGGTTACAAGTTCTTCAACTTGTTTGCTTAGGTTCTTCGACTTGCATCGAGATGTCACTGCAGGCTCTGGGCATGCTCGAGGCTGAGTCTAGTTAGGTGTGAGTGCATTGAATTTCTAGAAGGAGGTGGAGCTTCTTATCGAAGAGCACAACTAATGTCTTCTAAGTGATTGCTCATCCCCTGTATTTGGGATTTTAATTTCTCTAATTGAGAACAATGGACCTGGTCAGGAGAAGCTCGAGTGGGGGGAGAGGTGGGGCAAGCTGGAGGTTGAGTCATTGGAAGTTGAACATCTCTTTGATGGGTTTGTTTCGTCGGATGTTGTGAGTGGATGAAAGAGATGTTTGGTTGAATAGTCGGTGGCATTATTGGGAGCAAGTCCACGAGATTGGACATTTGTTCTCCCACCTTGGATGTTATTTTGGAGGTGTTGTCTCCGTTTTTTCTCTTTGACAGGATGGGGGTAAGAAAGAGAGAAATTGAAATAGGGCTTGAATATTAGTTAGTCATTTCCCATGGATGACGCCAATCTGTTAAAATAAAAAAAGACTTCATAGTAGATCGTTCTTTTGGCTTGAACGGCCAGTTAGGTGATGTTTGCTAGTCCGTCTTTAGAAAAGAGTCCTACAAAAATCTGCTAGAGGTGGTTTTAGCGGAACTCAAGTCAGAAAAAGCTATAAAAGAGAAAAAACTGAGAGAGTCTGAATCCTGTATAGTCTCTATGTGTAGTGTGTAGAGATACAGATATGTATATTTGGCAAATTGTCTCTGTTTAATATACATTGCATGCATGGTAAGTATCGTATGTGTTTGAGAGTATAGAAACTCTACTTACCTTTTGGGGAGATCATATGAGATCTTCTAAGATTTTATGAACTGTAGTGATAGATTTTGTATAGACTTGGGGTCTTTTGAGGTAGGAAAGTTTCTATTGTCATTGGGAAGATCCAAGAAGGTTTGAATCGTTAGGAGATTTACTTCCCCGTGGGAAAAGATTACAATAAACCTATATTAGATTAGAAAATGTTCAAACTTGTTAAAGATTTCATTTCTTATCTGGTAATCTTGATTAGAACTCATTGTGTGGTAGGAGTTGACTCCATAAGGACCGAAAGGTTAGCACCGAGAGGTTGTAAAGCCGAGAGGCTAAAGGGTCTTGTCAAAAGGCTTATGCCAAGAGGAAGCCAGGTGAATTCGACTAGGAGGTCACTTGGTACCCTGTAGGCTATATGACCATCGACCTGTTAGATTCTGTAGTAACAGGTTTGTTGAACTATATATCATTAATAACAAATTTTTGAAAAAAAAGGAGGATGCTGGTAAGGCAAATTTTTGTGTTAGTAAGAAGGAGTTGAAATTGGGGGAAAAAAAAAGAATTTTCAGAAAAGTGAGAAGAATGGTCATTTGCAAGAGAACAAGAAAAAAAATTTCAATCAAAAGGCTGAAGTGAAAGCTAAGTATACATTTGTTTTATCTATTGGAAGTAGGGCACATAAAGAAAGATTGTAGGGTGTTTAAATATTTTTAGAATCAGAATCAGAAGAACACTCATCCAAGTAAGTCATTGCTCCTTGAGTGTTGTATTTCTTATGTCAAACCTTTTGTTGATGGGTTGATTCTGGTGCAACTATTTATAGTTCAAATGAGTCAGGAGGATTCAAGGAAATAAAAAAAGTTAGAGAGGGAAGCAGATTTGTTCACATGTCTTGATATATCATAAAATGATAACAATACTACAAATCTCTATCCACAATACAAAAATTATAATTCTAGACTGCCAAATCAGCAATAAAAAAAATTCTAACTTTTAAATATTTAGTTTTAGGTGCATACCTTGATATTGAGACCGCAACCAACCTGGAGAGCATTGCAAAGCTTCCACAACTTCATCTCCTCTCTCTTTAAAATTCGACTTCGTCTCTATAAAATTTTTAAAATCTAACCAAAATCAAAGGAAGAAAGAAGGGAGGAAGGTCGCCGATGAGAGGAGGGAGGCAGAGCAGTCAGCAAAGGGGAGGTTGCGTGTGTGTGTGGTGCATGTTCTTTCTTAGGCTTTCATTTGGGGAAAGAAGTGAAATAAATCTTCATTTTATTTTATTAAAAATTTATATTTGAATATTGATTCAAGTCGGGTCAAATTTTTTAAGAGTTAAATTCGTATCCGAACTGATCCGATTTAAAAATTTCCGCTCCTAATTCATTTTTCAATAAAAAAAACCTCAATCTGTTGAGTGGGATTAATTAGGTATCTATTGGGTCGGGTCTAATATTGTCATCCCTAATCACAACACACAATCGGTCTACGAGCGGCGGCACCAATGAGACAGATGAAGGAAAAATGATCTACTTATCCTGGTCTTCGTTTTTGTGACATGAACGGTCTAGCACCTGAGCAATTTGATTGAAGTAAGTCCTCATCGTTGTAGATTAAAGAGTGCAGTTGAATGTTGGAGTGCAAGTTGTAGATTAAAGAGTGATCACCTCATCGTTGCTAGCATTCTAGACCCCCAGAGCACCATTCCAGCACTGGAAGTGGTCCTTGGGTGTAAACTCTAGCGGAGCTATGGCTAAGCATGACGGCAAATCTTAAAACTGGCGAATTAATAAATTTATTTTTTTTAGAGAGAGATAAATTTAAGGTATTAGTACTTCTTTGGTACAAATTTTAAGGCAAAATTCTATATTTAATCGGTGAATTTTTGAGGTCAAAGCACAATTAGATTCTGGGTCCCCTAGAAGCTGAAGGGTTGGGCACCTGAAGGGTTGTGGTGCCCAGGCTGAGGTTTGCTCGTGCATATATGCACCTCAGAATGGTCCAAAGAAATTGGGTAGCAAAAATGAAAGAAAAATTTTGAATGATTGATTGGATATGAAAGAGAAATAGGAAGATGAGAGGATTTAAAGTGATAGCTTTACACAAAGAAAAACTTTGGTGCTGGATTTGAAAAATAAGTTCAAGTTGGGTGGGTGTGCATTTACCTTCTATTAAATACACATATATATATATATATATATATATATATATATATTTTTTTTTAAATTATAAATCTTTAAGAAGTTCAAGTTCCTATGGTTAAGGCGTCTTTTGGGTACCTTCGTCTTTCCTTTCATATAAATATATAAGATTTTTCATAATATTACAATTTTCTAAATAAATAAGTATAAAATAATTTTTTTTGTTATATCAATCGGTATCTGAATCTATACTTCAACTGATTTAATTTGAGTCTTGTCAGGCTCATTTTAGGGAGATAGCTCTCTCAACGTAGTAGTTTTTTTTTTTTATTTTTTTTATTTCAAAGTTTTAAATTTAAAATTTGGTTAAGAGATTTAGCACTCTTACCAACTAAACTAACCATCCGTCGATATTATAAAATAGTTAGTATACCAATAAATATTGTTACTAACTGCAATCTCTACCCGGAGAATACTTAAAAAAAAAAAAAAATCAAAATCCTACTTTTTTCCCATAATAATTTTTTTTCTTCCTCTTAATAAATTTTGGTCTCCTTGAAAATTTTAACCTTTTAATTTTAGTCTCTTTAATCTTTTGAATATCTCCTTTTATTTATTTACCCCCACCACCAAATTGATACATGCAGGGCTTAGCCAAAAAAAAAAAAAAAAAAAAAGTGATACGTCCGAGATCCTTCCTTCTTTTTGAATAATTCTTTCTACTACCCATTCATGATAATAAGTATGGTATTAATGACCGGAATATCATTTGTTATGATATAAAAGTTTAGAATCACCGATGAACTATAATTCCAACTTATATCATCACTTTTCTTTTACAGATTTTGAATTCAAGTTTTTTATATGGATAAAATAAATAAATAAATAAATAAATAAAATTTAGAATCTCAAATATAATGTTTTAAAATTAAAAACTTTATTTGTTATTTAAGACAGAGTTAAAAATCTTGTAATTTACTCTTTAAATTTCTTAATTTTGTGTCTCCGAATTATGAAAGTAATCTTGTCCCTTATATTTTTCTTAACAAAAGTATACTCAAAGATTATTTCCATACATAATAAAGGTGAGAAATTGATAAATTTTGAGGCCTAGTGAATCACATCGTTGAGAGAGAGAGAGAGAGAGAGAGAGAGAGAGAGACTCTGGTTTTGGTCCTTATAGAATTTAATACCATGGATCCTGGCAAGAACCTTCTCATTGTACTAAATTCACGCAATCAAAGAAAGAAACCAACTTTGGATAAAATGGAAACGTTGGAAAGATTATATTTTTATTATATGTTATGCATGAAAAGAGAGGTTCATCGTATGTTCATCAAAATCTGTCACGTCAACCTTGAAATAATTTAATTTCTCTATAAACTTAATGATATAAAACCAAATTATGAGCTTTTCTCTCTCTTTTTTTTTTTATTTATCAGAATCATATTTTGATTAATACGATTCGAATATTTACAGTGACACTATTAGGAGATGATTTTACAGCATAATATTTTTAATTTTTAAATTTAAATTTTAAACTTGACATTTAATTAAAATATTTAAGATCCTATCACATTAAATTAAGGCTTCTCTCTCGTGAGTGTGTAAGGTTTGGGAATCATTTTTGGGGTAATTAAATATATATAAATTTATTAAACTTAATGATCCAAAGTCGTTGCTTCCTCATAACTTCCAATAAAATATAATATTGTGACGGCAGGGAAAACCTGGGCACAAAAACGTATTCCATGCGATGACTTCATGGTGATTTTTCTTTGGTTCTTTCTTCTTCTTGCTCATTTCCTTTTGCTGCTTTCCGGGAAGCAGCATTTCTGCTTCAAGTTAAATATACCTATGGGCAAGACTGAGGCAAACCATGAGTGTCAACATGAACTCTAATAAGGTTTCATGTGTATTATCGTCCAACAATGCCGCCATAGCCTCAGCTAGCAGCACAATGACTGATCCAAACGTGCCAAAACCACGCCAGAAGCGGTCTAGAGCATCTAGGAAAACTCCAACCACCACCATCAATGCCAACACCAACAATTTTCGTGCTCTAGTTCAACGATATACAGGCCACACCTCTAGGTCAATGTCACTTAGGAAAGGTCCTATCAACTTAAATTTTGGATCTCCTGAGGATTATTATCATTGGAAGAAAGTTTCGAGCATGGGTGATTTTGGCTATAGCAACTACTACAGCCAACAAGGTCAGCGTCTTCCACCACCTTGTTTGCAGCAGAACCAGCCACCACAGTGCCATCAAGATTTTGTGAAAGAAGCAAACATGGTGTCATTGGATAACTTTGACACTAATGGCATTTTCCTTCCGAGCTTCAATAATATTGAGCCTCAGTTTTCAAATAACTTTGTTATCATCGAGGACCCTAGCTTCTAGGGATCTGTCATTTCAAATATGAAGCACTGAAACAACATATAGAATAAATAAGAAGAGTAAACCAAGCTACGGCATGGTGTAGACTCTTCACGTTTGTGGGCTTGTCCTGGTTTGCAGTATTTTGTGTAATATATTATCTTTTATCAGAGACATATACCGTCCCTCTTTGTTAACCAAGAGTGTTATCTACCATTGACTAGGCTAAGTTATTCGTGAGGAACATCTCAATTTTTGGATTTTGGTGTTTGTTCTTATTTGGCTTCAGTTCAAAATAAAATTAAATTTAGTCTGAAAAGTAGGAGGAACCATGCTAGGTTAACTATGTTTTGTGAGTGCTCCTAGAAAAAAGATGGCTTCTCTATTCGAGAGATTAGAAACATAGCCGAAAAAAGCCAACTAGTACGGTATCTCTTTGAATCCTGAATATGGTAATACATCAAATTTCCATGTTTTTTTGCTTGACTATTAGTATTCAGAAGTCTTACTAATTCGTTTTGTGCAAGTGACGTCCAATTTAGAACTGATTCTTCTAGTACTTATTTTTTTCATTCTGAAAACTGAAATTTGAGATATTAATTAAGAAATTCTAGTGCTCTACAACTAAACCTACATGACGTTGGTGTAATGCATCCAATAATAATACATCCAATTGTACCAACTTGCATGTCTCTTTTCTATTAATTGATACTTGTTATTGCCATTGGGATTCATTGACTCAAGAGCTGCTTGGGTTGAGTACCCTGTGGTGTTGTTTGATTTCCATGCCTGCCTTGCCCTATCTTTGCTTGTTCTTCTTAGCGCTTGGTTCTATTTTGTGTTGTTTATAGCCTTCTTGCTTTGGCCTTTGGTCTAGCTTTGGAGTGTGCCCGCTGGGATTTTCTTTAAGAAGGCGGCAAGTTTGCCTGGATGCTTTAGACTGTATTTGAAGGTGCCCCGGGAGCCTCTTATTCGTTCGCAGTTCACAACTTACATTCCTTTAGAACTTTTACTAAATTTTTTCCTTTTATTAAAATATATAAAGAGAAGATTAACAAAACATTGAATTTTATAGGTCTATAATATTTTGTCAGCCTGTTTGAAACTTAGATTTGTACGGCGATTCTCAATGATCTCATTTGCTAATGCATTAGGTATATTTTAGTCAGATCACGAAACAAATTATGATATTTTAGGGATACATTAGGATTTAATTGGACAATCTTTTGCTAATGCACCAAATTTGAATCTGACTATTACAATTACCAACATGTCGAGTTGAACCGAATTGCAGAATATTTAGATCTATTGTTTCTTAAACTAGTTTCATTAAAGTTTCTAAAGAAGTCTTAATTGTTAAATTAGTTGAACAAACCGAGCATTTTAAATGAGCTAAAGCTCTATTTTCAAGCTTGACTCCATTGCAAATTTTGTTCATGCTGCTCTTATTTAGATAAATAATTGAGCGATTCTGGACCTAACGCTCATGAATGATTCAATTCATTTGCAATCCTAACAACCCATATGGTGAAGGTGGATGATCTAGTGTGACATTTTGTAGCTCGTAAGAGGTATGTGGTTAAGAGCGGATACCGAGATGCCATGGATTTGCACTCTTGTGGTGAAGATGTGGCTTCTACCTCCACTCCTCCTGCATTTGGAATACAATTTGAGTCCTATCCAAGGTGATAAATTTTTCTGTAGTTAGCAACTATGAATATCACCTTGAACAAAGTTGAGTTGTTAGTGCCATATTGTTTGTTTTGTAAGACTTTAGAGTCAGTAGTTCACCTTTATAGGAATTATAAGGTAGTTCGACTTATGTGGAAGTTGTGTCAACTGCCTCTAGGTTTGTTCTATTAAGGAAGGTTCATTTAGGCTTTAGATGATGAGTATAATGAGTGGGCTTTCCCGGGAGGGTCTATTATCCTTGGCTGTTAAATATTGGTTTATAAGAAATAAAGTGCAATTTGAGGGTGCATGTTGGGGGTGGGTTCAAAAGCAGTAGCTCATTAGACGGGGTATATACCCAGCAAGAGGAAAAAAATCCTGGCATGTAACTCAAAGAACGTAATAGGTGTTTAGAGTGCCCACGTCATAAAAGCAATAGCTTCCCTGAAAAGATGATGGATAAATTTGTAAATCGGGTATGGTTTTTATTTTTTAACTCAACTTGAATTAGGTTTGGATATAGATATTAGAGTTAAGATTTACGATCAGATATCATCCGAATCATAATCGATCTATTATCAACCATGTGGATAAGATATATGGGAAGGAGCAATTTGAAATAATTTAGATATCACATTGAATCGAAGTATGTGTAGACAAAAAAAAAGGTCTTGTTTTTTATGATAAGACTTATATTTATTGATATATTTGCTTGAAAATAATAATTCTATCAAAAATAAATGTAGAATTAGTAATTAATATGCTAATAGCATCAACCATCTATTTTTTCTAAACTGCTATCTGATTTAGTTCTTATAGAGATATCTAATTGATAAAGAGTTATTTTCAAATATTTTTTCTGAAATCTTATGTTTGAATTTTCAGGAATGTATGTATTTTCATTATTTTCATTATTTGATTTAAATGTTTGAAATATTTAATAAATTATAACTCAATTGATACCATATATATATTTTTTTAAGATTTTTTAGTTTGAGTATCTCTTATATATAAAAAAAATATTTAAAGCAAATATCAAATTATATCAAATATTGCCACTAAAAATTAGTTTTTTTTTTATTATTTTAAAAAATAATGAAGTGCTAAAAAATACTATGAAACATATAGGAATGTGGGATCTATGGTTGAAGTTTTAGATTTGTTAAGGATGATATCATAGTTTTCAAAGAATCAAACACTTTGACTTTTTGGTTGAGCAGAAAAGGTTGAAGCTGTATTTCTCCTGGATTGATTAACTTTACAACTCGAATGCCCACAACCATGTGAAAAGACAGCACACAAATTGATTAGTCGACTCCAGCGAGAGGTGGGTCCGGTCATTCTGTTGAAAATTTTGGTATAATAAGCTATAATTATATAATTATATAATTATATGTCAATTTCTTAAATTTTATCTCAAATTCTCAAATTAATCTTTAAATTTTAAAATACAACGATTGCGAACCTAAATTTCAAAATTCGGGTCCTTCTGTTAGTACCGGCACCAATCTAGCCATTAAATGTTGACGTGGATCTACGTGATAGATGTGTACGTAAATTCTGAGTTGGCTTCTATCCCGATAAGGAGTGCTGATGTGTCACTTGACACGTTAGCAATATGCGTACAAAAGCACCACGTCAGCGATATGCTGACGTTGCAGTGCCACATTACCCCCAAATTAAAAGAGAAATAAATAAAAAAAGAGAAAAAAAAAATAAAAAAAGAAAAAATATGAAAAAGCTTGTACAAAACCGAGGCTAAGAGGAAGAAAAAACAAAAACAAAATAAAATTCTCTCTCTCTCTCTTCCCCCTCTTTCCCAATTTCTATCTCTCTCACCTCTTCATGGATCAACAACAATGGAAGAGTAAAAGCGAAAACCAGTGATGACCCAACCCTAGAACAGAAGAATCAAGCCTGAACCAAATGAGGTTTGTGGGATTTGCTAATGGGTCTGATGCAACCCTAGAAACCGATGACGATTGTGGATGAAAGGATATAGGGAAGTCGAAGGCCGCGATAGAATCTAATTGATTAAAACTGCAAAGGCAGTTTAATGGCAAACTCAGAGAAGTCGAGGGAGGTTTTTGCAGTCGAAGGTTTAAGGTTGCGGTGGAGGAGGTGGAGATGGATTTACTAGAAGACTTTTGCGTCTTCGGTTTTTTTTTTTTTTTTTTTTTTTTATTGTGAAATAGAGGTAGAGAGATTTCTGGATGGGTTTTTTGTTTCTTCATTTGGGGAAATTTTTGTTCACTATCGACACAAATCTATAACTCCAATTTGGGGAAATTTTTGTTCACCATCAACCGATTTGCAAAATCAATAATCAACTTTTGAAATTTTCATAATTTCTTCCCTCTATCAGATAATAACAAAGCTTCTGGAGCTAAGGCATGAACTCTTCCTCACCTTTTCCGTCAGAATCTGCCATGGCTGTGAAGATCTAAGCTTCAAATGCTGGCAACGTGATTTTTTTTTTAAATTCCGTGATTTTTAAAATTTTTTTAGGCTTTTTAACGGCGTTGCTATTGCTGTTGGATCCTTAAGTTCGCTTGAATTGGTAGAAGAAGAAGAAGAAGGTAGGGAGATGGAGGGCATGTGACCACATGTTCAAGGAGAGAGAGAGAGACCTTTTCTTTTTCAAGCGTTAATGGCTTCTTCTACTCTGTGCCTTCTTTTATTCCTCACTATCATCCTCACCCCCAACCAACTCTCTTTCCACAAACCCCACTTTCTCCATCTAACCCACTCTCTCTCCAAAATTCCAACCTTCTGTTCCTTATTTCTTCAAAATTTCACGTTTGGGTGTGTGCATACCACTGTTGGAGAGCCAATTGGGGTTGTTGGGTTTGGAAATGACATTCTCTCTGTTCCCAAACAAAGAGAAGAAATCTCAAATGGCATTCGGTAATAGCGGATTCCTTGAAGTTAAAAAAATTTAGAAAGATTGATATATATAGAGAGAGAGAGCTATGGCACTTTCCGATGATAGAAATGGAGGGGCATGGGGGTATGTGGGTTTCACACATGAAAGAGGGAGATGACACAGTGCATTTTTGTGGTTTAAATAATATTAATATTTAATTTATAAAGATAAAAATAAAATAAAAAAATTGTTTCTATCATTGAAATAAAACTTAACTCACGTGCCAGTGCCACGTTAGCACATTGGTGACATGGCAGTATAAGGTGTTTGGGGTGATGACTTGGCATGCCACATAAGCATTTTTATGATGTAGCAACTTGGTGAGTATTTGGTGCTGACGTGTCAAGTTACCGCCATGCTGGAAGCCAGATAAGAAAGTATCTCTCCACATCCGTGTTGATCCAAGTCAGCATTTAACGGCCAGGTAGGTGTCATTAGTAACGGAAGGACTAACAGTGTTATGAATTTTGAAATTTAGGTACTTAATTATTGTGTTTTGAAGTTCAGGGACTAATTGAGAGGTGAATCAATTTTTATCGAGATTACTAGATACTGATAATTTATATAAAAAAACTACCACAAAATTAAAGTGAGTCATAAATCCACCGAGTAATAAAACATATTTTCTCAATTTGAACGAATTATGCGTATAGACTAAGAAATGCTACTAATCTTGAATAAATGAGATTTTGTATCATCATTATGGGTATTTTGAGATAATAAATAATAAGAAATTATTGAAGAATGATTCATGATCTAATAGATTCAATAGTAAAAGGAAGAATAAAAAGAAAAATCTAGATAAATAGATTCAATAGCCCATTACCATAAAGCGTGGAAGTTACCAAACCTATTAAGCCATAATTACAAAACCCATAGACTGCCAAGGGGACCTCTCGGTTAAACACACTCTCGGTTGAGCACTGACGCTTATGTCTCTCAACCACCTCGGTTACCCGATAAAGATAATGCTGCCATATCTTCAACTTGAAGACTATGGCTGCCAACTCTAAATCATGTGTGGGGTAGTTAACCTCGTGTTTCTTCAGCTGTCGCGAGGTATATGTAATAACCCGATCATCCTATATCAGAACACAACCTAATCCCTGTCGGCTAGCATCATTGTACACTGTATACTCCCGACTATTAGTGGGGAGAGCTAAAATAGAAGCGGATGTCAACCGTTGTTTGAGCTCCTAGAAGCTCGCCTCACAACGGTCATCCCAAACAAACTTGACCCCCTTCTGGGTCAATCTAGACAATGGAGCAGCTATCCAGGAGAATCCCTCTACAAATCTACAATAATACCCGGCCAAACCGAGAAAACTACGAATCTCTGTAACTGTTTGTGGTAGCTCCCACTTCACTATAGCCTCAACCTTCCGCGGATCAACATAAATACCCTCCGCGGAGACAATGTGCCCCAAGAATCCAATTTGTCTCAGTCAAAACTCACATTTCAAGAATTTGGCATATAGTTTCTTCTCACGGAGTATCTGCAATACCACCCGAAGGTGCTAAACATGATTTTCATCACTCCGTGAATATATCAAGATGTCATCGATGAATACGATGACGAACCGATCCAAGAAGTCGTGAAAAACTCGGTTCATCAGATCCATAAAAGCAGCTGGGGCATTAGTCAGCCCAAACGGTATGACTAGAAACTCGTAATGGCTGTATCGGGTGCGAAAAGCTGTCTTGGGCACATTTTCGGCTTGAATTCTCAACAGATGATAACCTGAACGGAGATCAATCTTAGAGAAAATCATGGCTCCCTACAGCTAATCAAACAAATCATCGATACGTGGCAGGGGATATCGGTTTTTTATGGTGGCTTTATTCAACTGCTTGTAATCCACACAAAGCCTAAGTGTATCATCTTTTTTCTTAACAAACAGCACCAGAGCACCCCAAGGTGAAGTGTTCGGGCGAATGAACCCCTTGTCTAGGAGTTCCTGCAACTGGATCTTAAGCTCTCTCAGTTCTGCAGGCGCCATTTTATTCGGTGGAATAGAAATAGAATTGATCCCCGGTACTAGATCAATCTCGAAATCGAACTCCCGAACTGGTGGTAATCCAGGAATCTCCTCGGGGAATACCTCTGGAAACTCCTGCACCACAGGGACATCTTCAAGTCTCAGTCCCTTAACGGTGGTGTCGACAATATAAGTCAGATAAGTCGTACTACCATGATGTACCAAGCGTCTGGCCTTCATAACAGATATAATACAGCGGGACAATACTCGTTTCTCACCCCGGAATACTAATGGTGGCTACCCGGACCTCCGAGACTTAATCTCTTTCGTGAAACAATTCACGAAAGCCCGGTATAAAGTCAGTCAATCCATCCCTAGGATGGCATCGAAATCCATGATAGGGAGCGGAATTAGATCTGTCTTTAATACTGCCTCTCCAATACCGACCTCACGGCCCTATAGACTGTATCTCGAATGATATGCTTGTCAAGAGGAGTGACTACCACAATCTCCTCATCAAGTGGCGAGAGAGGTCTATCAGAATGGCGAGCGAACATGTCGCTCATATATAAAAAATTCGACCCGGTATCTATAAGAATACGGGTGTCGATACCAAATATTCGCATGGTATCTAAAGATAGGAAAAAAGATTAAAGATATTTAAAATACGAAGAAAAATAGATAAATTCATATATATATCAAACTAGTTAAGTTTCTAAAACTTTAACTAGTCAAAACTGTACATCGACATCATGATATACAAAAAACTCATACAGAAAGTACAACAAAAGTACTATATTGAGAGATCTACAGGACGATTACCCATAATAATATCAAGGTTTGCCTGTGTATCCTCCTGCGTCATCGTAAACACACGAGTTTGGGCCCTAGGCTGCTGTCGCGATGGTCCTGACATTGTATTACTCCCGGCTGCAGTCCGAGAAGCGGTAAGAGCTGAATGCGCAGGTGCCCCCTACTGGCCTGTGCTAGAAGTACCAATACGACTCTATAAAGTCGATCCTCCTCGACCTAAATCTGGGTAGACACTCCTAACGTGACCTTGTTTCCCACACTGGAAGTAAGTAACTGGTGCTTTACATGCCTCAAAGGCATGGTGGCTGCCGCATCTACGGCAGAAATGCTATCTCTGTGTAGTAGACTGTGTAGAGACACTTGGGGTTGGTGCTCCAAAATACTGTGGTCAAGGCCCCTGTCCTAGTTCTGTTAGTCTGAAGCTAGAAGAACCTCCAGGACATCCAAAACCTCTACCCCTCTTCGAAAACTGTCCCACTTGTGACCCAGTCTTCCTCTTATGGTGACTCTCCCTCTGTCTAGCCTCAGCTCGGATGATCTCCTCTACCTGATATGCTGAATTAATCACCTCTGATAGTGTAAAAGAGAGAGTCACTGTCATATACTTTCTGATCCTCAATTGGAGGCCATCTTCAAACTTAAACCTCATCTGAGCTGGTGTAGCCATGTCAGGGACAAAGGTCGCAATCATCTAAGCTCAATCTCTTACTCTGAAACTGACCTCGTCCCTTGGCGTAAGTGTAGGAACTCCGTCCTCATCCGGTCCTGTTGGAACGGGATGAAGTACCTACGGTCAAACTCTCATAGAAAGTCCTCCCACCGTAGGGTCTGTGTAGCACTATCACGGATAGCCTCCCACCACGAGAGGACATCTCCGTCGAGGAGTCTCTCAGCAACTTCTAATCTGAACTCCTCTGACAATGCCAAATTCGTAAGGATCCTACGAGTCCTGTTGATTCACTGCTTCGACAGTACGGCATCACTGGATCTTGAAAAGTCTATACATCCGAGCTGCCGAGACTCTTTCACCAACTAAGTGAGCTCGTGGATGCGCCTCAAAATAGCCGACGTCTCATCGGTCGGAGTAGAAACAGAAGGACCGACCACCGAAGGAGGAATCGGTGCCGTAGGTGTAGGTACGGCCACATGTGCAGTCGTTAGAGTCTGTAGTGGAGGTGGTGACATCTGCGCCCCATATCTACTGTACCACTCCTGCCACTGCCTCAAGGCATCGAGTGGTGGTGGAGGAATCTCGGCTGTACCAGCCGGTGGAGGTGCTGGGGGTGGCACTGGAGAAGGTGCGTGAGTAGAAGAAGCACCCTCCGATACTCGTGGAGCCTCAAGTGCCCTAGGAGCCTCAAGTGCCCTTAATGACTCTCCGGTGGAGCACCGCGCCTATCACGTCTAGGCGGCATAATTCTGCAAAGAGAGCACTGTTTCATTAGATATAAGTAAGGATTAGGGTTAGTTACCAGGTAACTAACCCCCTAAAAATAGAATTCGAGTTATGAATGAAGGCATTCGAATGCGGAATCATGGAATGTATGTCTCGTATATCGTACCCTTTACAATAAATGATCTTATATGCCTATGACCGTGTACGAGACTTTAAATAATTGTATGAAACTCTCTAATGCATTGAGGACTTTTAAATGTACTTGGAAAGACTTTTACTACTATCTTTTCTCTAACCTAGACGCTCTGATGCCAATAGAACTGTCACACCCCGAACCGGTGTCGTGAGCAGCCGCCCGTTGCCCTGAATGCCTACTGTATTTCTACAAGAAAATTGAGCAAAATTTCCCCATTAATTGGAGATCTCCCATATACAAATAAGCCTATTTACTCCTGTATAAATTAAAATTATCCTGTAAATAAAATAAAATGGCCATCCCGGCTTCACAATAACCCACCAACCACAGCAGACATCCAGAACAACACCAAGCTAAGTAAATTTCCAATAATTTTAGCCACAGACCTCTACTGTCATGCCCAACTAGAGTATGAGCAGCTGCCACACTGAGCAGGTTTAAGTTTTATACAATTTTCAACCACTTTTCTCAAGTTGACATTCAAACCCTACAATTTGCCTCAATACAAATGAAATATGAGAGTTTCACAATTTAATGTACATAAATTATACAGTAAATCCCAAATAAATACACGGTCAACTACGGATCTCAAGGTCAAGACCTCGTAGGGACGAAAATAAAGTGCGGAGCTCATATCTCAACTTAATTTAAATCTTACCGTAAAATAAAACACTCAAATCCACCAATGAGCTACCAATTCCTCAATAGCCGAAGTGTCGCTCTTGTACAATAATCCTGTATGAGGAGAGAAAGAAGATGGGTGAGTATCAAGGAAGATACCTAGTGAGTGAGGGAATTAATCTCAAGTACTAATAGTGTAAGTGAATATTGGAGTGTCAAATAATATCGTTCTTAACCAATAATTCAAATTTTATAGTAAATCATGAAATGTTCGCTAAAATAAACTCATTTAATCATTCACACGATAACATACATATATGCATCCATTTAAAATCAAGTAGATCATAGAGTAAGCCGAAAGGATCTTGGCAAAGTTCAACCATGACCAAGAACAGGCGCATCGGGGGTTTTATTATGCAAAGAGTTTTCAAAAGTAGCTCTCTATCCCGACGTTGACCATGACTTCGCTGGGGCTAACTCATCATCATGTATAGGACCCCGCCCGGTCTAGACGGTGGCGTCACACACGTCCTCCCCTATCGTTGGTTCAACCGACCGAGCCTATAGCCATTAGACATATGACGTTTGCGGTTACCTCCTGCAGAAGCGTATCCTGGCAACCCGTACCTCTACATACACCTTTCGTAATTACGGAATTTATCAAAGAATATCATCTCATCACAAGTGGGCACCCAGCCCATATAGATCATCTCATCACAAATAGGCACCTAGCCCATATAAATCATCAAAACATTTTAAATCCATGTGCCAATACAATCATCAAATCATTTAAATTCAATAAACCAATGTAATGGTAGAATAGAAAACATTTCATTTCTCAAATCATGGTACAATTTCATTTCATTTCAAACATGGATGCATAATCGTAGAAACATAAGTACGACACTCTAATAATCACAAAACAGATTTGAATTTCAATTCCATACGTCGAGACAATGCATATCAAAAGCATGTTTTATTAAAACATGATAAAATCAGGTTTCACTATTTCATGCAAGAGATTAGGGTCTCACTCACATTCCTAGGGAGGGTAGTCACTTCTTATTTTTCAAAATCAAACCAAATCGACTTCTCGAATCTCCAAGAAAGTCAACCTAATCAGATTATCACAATTTAATAATATTAGCAACTAACTCAAATTCTAAATACCAAACCTTAGGAATACAACCAACATAGCCGTTACCTGCAGTGAAAAACCACGACCTAGGATTTCTGTGGGGACTGCAGGTGAGCTCTCGAAGGAGACGGCTGGTTGCGGGCTCGCGGGCTCGTGGGCTCGCGGGCTGGTGGGCTCGCGGGCTGGTAGGCTCTTGGGCTGGTGGGCTTGCGGGCTGGTGACTCGCGGGCTGGTGGCGTGCTGTGGCGCGCTCGCGCTCGCGTAGGGAGGGTTGCGCAGGGGCACGCTCACGTTGGGAAGATCGCTTAAGGGCAAGCTCGCGGGTTGCGTGCGCTAGTGGGCTGGAGCACGTTCGTGCACAGGTGTGCTCCCGAGCAGGCGCAAGCTCGCGTTCGTGCGCAGATGGGCTCCCGAGTAGGCGCGTGCTCGTGCTTGCGCTGTAGAGTGCTCGGGAAGTCGTGCGCTGGTGTTGTGGAGTGCTGGCAGAAGATCGCGCACAGTGGCGCACTCGCGTGAGGAGGATCGTGCTCGCAGGGAGGCTGCGCTCGCGGGGAGGAGAGCAGCGGTGGAAAAAGAGCGGCGACGGAGGGGTAGGAAGGTGAGGCGGCCGTGGGAAGGAGAAGAGGCGGAGAGAGAGAGAGAGAGAGAGAGAGAGAGAGAGAGAGAGAGAGAGGGATTAGGGCTAAAAGCCCTAATCCAATTTTGGGGGGGTACTGCGTTTGCCGCAAAACGCAGCACTCCGTTGGGTTTTTTTTTTTTTTTTTTTTTTTTTTTTTTTTTTTTATAGTTTGTATTTATATATATATATATATCTTCACACCCACATTTCACTAAAATTTAAATTTTTTTCGTAAAAACGGGGTTTGTTTCGATCCCAAGATTCGGCAAATTAAAATATACCAAAAATTTAATTTAAATACCCCAAAATCAAAAATCAATTTAAATAAATAAAATTTCTCTATATATAAATAAACTGAGGAATATTATATATATATATATATATATTTCAAAAATGGTAAAATATTACAGACACCGCAGTGTCGGTGTTACACATGTTCTTGCTATTCTTGCAGCACACATTACACATATCAGCACTTCTAGCAGCACACATTACACACATCAGCATATCGGCACAACCATTATACATCAACACATGTACTTCTCCCCCTTTTTGTCATCAGCAAATCATCATGCAAGTCAGGTAATAGTTTACACATATTTTAAAAGCCAATACAAGCATACATCAAAACCAGCATGAATCTCAGATATGCACTTGCAGCGTATGTTCAGCAAGAGCACATTTTAGCACATTTCAGTGGGTGCATTCATCACAGTGGGTCTATATAAATTGTCAGAAAAAAAAACCAGAAAGTGGATTAATTAAATAGAAGATAATAACACACATCAGAGTTTGAAAACAAAGTCAGAAAATGAAAAAGAAAATAGACTCCTAGACTAGAAGGATTTCAAAGGTTTGGGATCCTTCTTTGGCTTCCCTTTTTCCTTCATCAAAGCATCCAATTTTTTTTGTCTGTTGGAAAGATCCATTCTGTTGAAACAACACAGTTGACCTATCATGGTTTGGCACCTCTCAATATTTTGCAGCTTTTCCCAAATCATTTGAAGAGTGATTAGTTTAATACTTGATGATTCACTTTCCTCAGTCCTCCTTTCCTTTCTTAGAACATTTTCGATTTCTTCATCAGGCTGAGCCTCAGTCTCCTCAACCTATCTCTTCTCTGTTCCTCCTTCTTTCCTTACCCATTCTCTCTCATCATTGCTCATCCATTTTGCCCTTAGCATTGATGATGCATTGATTGAATTCTTATCACTCAATTCAACAATTGAATCTTTTTCCAATTCCACTCTATTCTTAGACAATATGTCAGTTATCATGCTAGCATAGGGCATGAGAGAGCTCTTGGATCTATGTGCGGAAATCATAAAATAGGAAACTATATAATGGAAGCTGGGATTCTTTTCACTACTAATGTAAGCCATTAACCATAAGTCTTCCTTTGAAATTGTAGTATAGTTGTCTCCTCTAGGTCTCAACACATGACTGACTATCAAATGCAAAATTATTTCATGAAAGTCAAGTTCAGTTGTACTAGTGTTCACCACAGTTAAGTTCTGATCATTATACACAATCCTAACATTGTCTAAATAGTTTGCTTTCATGTACGGTTCACATTTTTCATAAGAGACCGAAGAAATTTTATTGTCCTCACATATTTTCCTAGGTGTCACTTTGAATTCCTTTCCATTCACAAAGGTTTTGAATGCACAACATACAAAATGATCATCGATAGTGATTCGCATCTCATTCATGGGTTCTTCACATATGACTTCTAGGTTATTGTAAAATAATCTCATGGATATACTTGTTATGGTATAAAAGAGAAGAAGGACATACCTCAATAAAGTGTTTTTCGTATTTGAAACCAACTCTTTTCTAGAACTCCCAATCTATCAATCTTCCGTGATCACTTTCCTTTTCACGAAGACTCTATTAAACAAATCAGTTTGCTCCATCGTCTGAAATTCATAGGTATTGAACTGAGGTGTTAGTTGTGGTGGAAGAAATGGCGGTTTGCGCAGATGATGACGAGCCTTTTCCTGAGGGTTTTGCTGATTTCTTAGATGGTTCTACAGGCTTTTTGATGGGAATTTTCATTTTAGGTGCTATTGTAGGTTGATTCGTGCAAGTAACAGTGAACTAGGGTTTGGATTTGGAGAGTTAGGGTTTGAGAAGTAAAAGGGAAGTTTGAAATTTTGGGATTTAGGGTTAGATAGGTCAATGTGTCAACTGTTGGTATTGCATTAGATATTTCTCAGGTTGACACAATTAAGTATACAACGACCTATTTGGTATAATCAGGTTGACATACTAAGAAAGGCATCGACCTGCCTTCTTGCTATCCCTATGGTCGACATCATTATATTCGGGTTGATGTGTCAACTTTTGAATTTAGTTCTGAATGTTGGTTCGAGATCAGGTCGACATAGTTTATACCTTTAACGTTTATCAGGTCGATATACCTCTGTACATTTTCAAATTTGCCGACATATTTTGATAAATAGGTTGACCTAGAGTCTATTTCTCAAAAAATAATATTATGTTTTTCGTTCCATTTTCTTTATTTCTTCTTTTCTATCATTCCCAAATCCCTTCTTAATTCACAAAACCTATTTTTATCGAAGGGTTTTGTGAGGATATTAGCAATTTGTTTTTGAGTGTCAATATATTCAAGAATAATCTCATTCTTCAGAATATGATCAAGAATGAAATGATGCCTCACTTCTATATGTTTGGTTCGTGAGTGATGCACTGGGTTCTTTGTTAGATTTATTGCACTTGTGTTATTATATTTGATTGGAATACAATCAAAATCTAACCCATAATCTTTCATTTGATATTTGATCCAGAGAATCTATGCTGTACATTGTCCGACTGAAACATATTCAGCTTTTATCGTTGACAATGCCACACTACTCTATTTTTTGGAAGACCATGATACCAACATACTTCTAAAAAATTGACAAGTGCTACTTATGCGTTTTCTATCTACTTTGCGTCCAGCAAAGTTAGCATCACAAAACCCATACAATTGAAAACTTGAGTTTCGGTCATACCAAAGTCCTAAGTGAGTTGTTTCCTTTAAATATCTAAAGATTCTATTGATTGTAGCCAAATGGGATTCTTTAGGATCTGATTGATATCTAGTACAAAGACATACACTGAATTGTATGTTAGGTCTTGAAGCAATAAGGTAGAGCAAAAACCCAATCATGTTGCTGTAAAGTTTTTGACAAATTGATTTACCATTTTCATCTTTGTCTAACTTAATATTTGTACTCATTGGTGTTGCATTTCCCTTGCAGTCAATGAACCCAAATCTCTTTATTAAATCATTTGCATATTTTGATTGAGTTATATAGATTCCATCTTATGATTGTTTGATTTGCAGTTCTAGGAAGTAGTTTAGTTCTCCCATCATACTTATTCAAATTCTCCCTGCATTTTGACTGCAAATTCTTCACATATTCTGCTAGTTCCTTAAAAAATTATGTCATCTACATATATTTGTATGATCAAGAAATTATCATCTTCCTTTTTGATAAATAAGGTAGTGTCTATCTTTCCCGTTCAAAGTCATTTTCTATCAAAAAATTACTTAATCTTTCATACCAAGCTCTAGGAGCTTATTTTATACCATACAAGATTTTGATTAATTTGTAAACAAATTCTGGGCATTTAGGATCTTCAAAACCAGGAAGTTGTTCAACATACACTGTCTCATTCAAATAACCATTCAAAAATGCGCTTTTAACATTCATTTAGTAAAGTTTAAAATTCATAAAATAAGAGAAGACAAGCAACATTCTTATGACTTCTAATCTTACTACTGATACATAAATTTTATCGTAATCAATTTCTTCTTCTTGACTGTAACCTTTAACTACTAATCTTGCTTTATTTTTTGTAATTGTGCCAAATTTATAAAATTTATTTCTGAAAACCCATATGGTTCCAATTACTAATTGATCTGTAGGTTTAGGAACTAGATTCCATATTTTGTTTCTCTCAAATTGATTTAGCTCATCTTGCATTGCCATTATCCAATGTTCATCTCCTAAGATTTCATCCACGTTTTTGAGTTTATTTTGAGAGATAAAAGCTATATATTCATATTGGTTTTGGATTGCTGATTTGGTTCTAACTCCTGAATTAATACTTCTAATTATATTCTCTGGATTTACATCTTTCCTAATCTAAGAGTATTTAATCTTTTGCTCCTACTGTGTTTTATTTCTTTCCTCCTACACCGTGAGTTCATTTGATTCTTCTTTCTGATTGTTTGTTTCATCAGACAAACTTATCTCATTTAACTTCTCAGACACTTCTTTATTATCCAATATTTTTTGATTGAGATCATTTTCTTCATCAAACTCTATGTAAATTGACTCCTCTACTGTCATGATTCTTTTATTGTAGACTCTATAAGTTTTGTTTGCTAAGAAATAACCTAGGAAAATTCCTTCATCACTTTTGACATCAAATTTTTCTAAATCTTTTTTTCCATTATTTAAGACAAAATATTTATATCCAAACACATTAAAATATGCTATATTTGGTTTTCTTCCCTTATAAAGTTCATAGGGAGTTTTCTTTAGGATTGATCTTATTTGAACTCTATTCAAAATATAGTATGCAGTGTTCATAATTTTTGCCCAAAAGAATCTAGGTAAGTTATTTTCACAAAGTATTATCCTAACAATTTCTTGGAGGATTCTATTTTTCCTTTCTACAATTCCATTTTATTGATATGTTCTAGAGACTGAAAAATTATGGTCAAAATGACTGCAGAAGTCATCCATGGTTTTGTTTTTGAACTCCTTGCCATTATCACTTCTAATACTCTTAATGGACATTCCCTTCTCATTTTGAATTTTTGCACAATTTTACAAATGCCTTACTCACTTATTCTTTTTTGACAAGAAACAAATCCTATGTGAATGTAAAGTAATTATCAATAATTACAAACCCATAATATTTTCCTCATAAACTTTGTATTCTTGTAGGCCTAAACAAATCAATATGAAGAAGTTCTAGAGGATTTCCTGTTAACACATAATTTTTAGATTTAAAAGATACTTTTATTTGCTTTCCTTTCATATATGCATCACACAATTTGTCATTTTCAAATTTTAATTTTGGAAAATCTTTAACCATATTTTTCCTTACTTGTTTTGAAATTGTGTCCATACTGGCATATCCTAATCTTCTATGCCATAGCCATGAAAAATTCTTATTTACAGCAAGTAAACATGATTCATTTGAGGGTTTTAATAGATCGAAATCAATTGCATATATGTTTTCTCTTCTATGACTAGTAAACTTTATAGATCTAGAAGATTTATCAATAATGGAGCATGCATCAGCTTCAAATAGCACAGAATAGCCTTTGTCACAAATTGGCTAACACTAAATAAGCTAAATTTTAGTCCAGAAACAAGCAACACATTTTGGATTTGAAATTCAGAGTACTTACCTTCTATGTTGCCTATTCCGATGATTTTTCCTTTTGAATTATCTCCAAAAACAATATTTTCTCATTTCTTGCTCTCAAGATAAGAGAATTTTGATACATCTCTGGTTATGTGTCTTGAGCATCCACTGTTTATGCACCACATAGACTTGCCGGGAGATTCTTTTGATTTTAAGCACACCTGCATAGAAGAACAATCACACCTTTGCCCTTGGTATCCATATCTTTTTGGGTTCGGCTGAATTATTTTTGAATTTATTTTTGGGGATCTATTTTGAGGTTCTTCTTGAGGAGTTACAGCAATCATAAATTGAATGTCTATTCTTTTTGCAGTAAGTGCAGTGTTTATTAGATGCGCTTGGTTTCTCAGTATTGTTTTGAACCTATTATTTTGAATTTACAGATTTCAGATTTGTGTCCAATCTTCATACATGTGTGACATCTTTCTACTTTAGCATTTTTAGAGCTCGAAACAAAAAATCTTTATAACTTTTCTGTGTTTGGCTAGAGTTAAATCCCAATCCTGTCTTATCAAACATAGCTCTTTGGACTCCTAGTATGGTATCTAACTTTTCTTATTCTTGAATAAATTTCATTAGTAGAATATTTTGCCTTTGATTCTTTTCTTTTTGTTCATCCAATTTTTTCTTTAGAAGTATATTTTCATTTACTAGAGTGTCGTTGTCTTTTTCTGAACATTCAACATTCAATTTCTTCTCGAGTTCATCAATATACAGATCTAATTTAGTATTTTTCCTTTTTAACTCATTTACTTCACTTTTTGATTTTTTTAATATTTTGGCATTTTCAGCCAATTCCTTCCTTAGCAAATTATTTTTCCTTTTTAGTTTTTTTTAATTCGTTTAGTGATTCTACTAGTACCTCACGTAATTCAGTGACAGAAAAATCATTTTCAGATTCAGAACATGATAAATAGAATGTGAAATTTACCTCACTGTCAGAAGATTTTTCATTTGCCATGAAATATCCGTTTGCATGTTCCTCATTTTGCTCTTCATCTCTTGAGCTTGAATCTTCATCATTCTATGCAGCAAGTGCCTTTTTCTTTTTCTTCTCTCTTCTATCCTTTTTATATTTCTTTTCATCCTTTTTGAGAGAAGGGTAGTTAGCCTTCATATGCCCCAGTTTTTTGCATTCAAAACATCTGATTTCTTTCTTCTTTGCTGGCTTTTTGAAGAAAGACTTATTCTTGATCCTCGTCCTCATCATCAACTTCTTGAATTTTTTTGCCAGAAGAGCTTCATCCTCTTCATCTTCTTCTTCTTCTGCGCTTGACGTGCTTCCCTCATTATCAGGATTTAATACTACTCCTTTGCCTCTTTCTTCTTTGGTCGGCTCTTTCACGTTCAGCTTCATTTCATGAGTTATCAAGGATCCCATGAGCTCATCCATTGTCAGAGTTTCAAGGTTCTTGGATTCCTCAATTGCTGTCACCCTGGGCTCCTAAAATTTTGGTAGAATTCTTAGAATTTTGTCCACCATATCTTCTTGAGGGATTTCTTTTCCAAGTAATCTGAGCTCATTAGTAACCTGGTTGAATTTTGTGAACATCTCACTGATTGTTTCTATATCTTTCATTTTGAAAATTTCGTACTTTTGTTTCAGCAATCAGATTTTGCTC
The DNA here is from genome assembly GCA_033439265.1 of Dillenia suffruticosa. NCBI lineage: Eukaryota > Viridiplantae > Streptophyta > Magnoliopsida > Dilleniales > Dilleniaceae > Dillenia > Dillenia suffruticosa. The sequence goes on from JAVTVX010000031.1 coordinate 1,614,467, forward strand.
TTACGAATTTGATCAGTTCCTTCATAGATAGCTTTGAGTCTTTCCTAAATTTCCTTTGTTATTATGCATGATGAGACTCGATTGTATTCATTGACGTTTAGTGCAAGGTGAAGAATGTTGACGGCTTTACAGTTGGCTTGATAGGTTTTCTTTTGTTCCACAATCATATTGTTCAATTTGATCGGCACACGTACTCCATCTATCTCTTTGGTAGGGAATTCAACTCATTCTTCAATAATTTCCCATGCATTTAGGTTTTGTGCGATGATGAAGTTGCACATCCTTTACTTCCAATAGCTGAAGTTGCTTCAATTGAAGAATGGTGCACAGTTTGTTGAGCAAGCTTCAACTGGTACATTGTCTCCATTGATTGCCATTTGAATCTTTGGTGTTAAGCTATTAGGCCTTTTGACAGCACACCTGGTCTAATACCAATTGTTATTCAACTAGAGGGGGTGAATAGTTGAATATAAATTTTTATGACTTTTTGAAACTTTAAAACAATATGATAGTAAATAAAAATCAAATAAAGAGGATACAGAGAATTTTTATAGTGGTTTCATCAAATTCGGTGTACGTCCACTCCCAGGTTTCCCTTGGATTTTCCACTAAAAACTTAATTTACAAACTTGATTATAGGTTCAAGTTCAACCTTATACAGTGTTACGTCTGAATACCACAATTCAATCTTACTCAAACTGAATTTGACTTCTCTAAACTTAAGGCAATGTCGCACACTCCTTAGTCTTTAACACTTGTCTTAATTTATGAAGTGAATATCAAGAATTGAGACTCTTTTTCCTCAAATTTGACAGTGTGAAAAATCCATCGAGAAACTTAATACAATTTGAAGGCTTTTTAAAGTGCACATGGATTTTTGTAGTATTCAATAGAGTTTTTAATTTAAGTTATTGTATATCGTCGTCACCTTCTCCTTCTTTCGTTTCTCAGTATTTATTAAGATATTGAATAGATTTGCGAACGTTGGTGGTGGTTGTTGTATCCGAACGTTGGACATTTAATTTCCGCCATTAAAGCTTTTGTAACTATTCATTCGTTCGCGCTGAATCTTCGTTCCTTTTACTAGTGCCTTTTTTCAATAAGCCAATCAGACTTTGTTTGCGCTGCATTCGAACATTAGCTTTGATAGAAAATGAAACATTTTAGAGATCGAAGAAATAAGGGGTCCGTTGGTTCAAAATTGTTTCCTAGATCTGGTTTCTGACACATGTAGGTCGACAAATCTATTGTGGATATCGACTTGAATTTGAATCATTTCTAGTATATTTCCATGCGAATAGGTCGACAAGATACTGTTCCAGGTCGACAAGAAACTGTGCCAAATAAAATTGGTGGACATGTAATTCTTAATTGGTCAATGTATTTATATATGTCGACATTTTTCAACCATGTCGATGTATAATGTTTCAGATTTTATGAAGAGTAGGTCAACAGTTCATTTAAATACATTGACATGTTTCTATTCAGATAATAAATTGGTCGATATGTGGAATTCAATTGGTCGATGTATATATGTTGTGTCGACAATAAAATGATAGGTCAATGTATGTTTTGATGAGCAATCATTCATTAGGTCGACAGATCAGATAACTTATATCGACATACCACTGTGTGTAATTTAATTGGTAGATCTGAGTAATTTAATTGGTGGATGTATCTCTATAGGTCGACAAAACTTTTAATGTGTCGAAATGTGTTTTTTAGAAACCCATATCAACAGGGCGACATATACCAATATCAGGTTGATGTATTACTATTCATTGGTTGAATTGGTCAATGTGTCTAAGTGATTTGGTCTATGTGTTTTTTGCTAGGTTGACACACATGGTGACGGGTTGATATGTGTATTTCAGAATCAAAGATTGACGGTTGATGTGTCAAACCATCATGTCGATGTGTTACTATTTGGATTTTAAATTGGTCGATATAGTATATGAAATTGGTCCACCTAGCAGTGTCCAGGTTGATGTGTTGCAAATCAGGTTGATGTGTATTTGAACTAGTAGGTTGATGTATTGCACCAACAGATTGACATGTTACTATTTCTAAGTCAAATTGGTTATGTGTTTGGATGAATTAGTTGACATGTCATTATTCATGTTGTTTTAGATCGACATGGTTTGTCCCTAAATCAATGTGTTGGAATGTCATATTTATGAGACATTTAGTTTTAGGTCGACAGGACTTTTTTATACATCGATATATTTCTATTTAAATTAAAATTGAACGACCCATTATTCTAAATTAGTTTACCGGATAGCCTGCAGGTCGATATGTGTTTGTGTAGATCAAAGTATTCAGACATATGTTTTTATAGAAAACATTTGGTTCAGGTCGACAACAACATCAAACAGGTCGATGTGTTTTCTAACCAAGTCGACTTGTACTGAAGAAATCTGAATTTTTTAACTGTTTTCTTATTTTCTTAAACTATTCTTCTTTCACTTTTTTATAATCAAAACTCTACTTGGTTAACAGTATTAAATGAAGTTCAATGGCTATTTCTTTAAAAAGTTTATAAATACAACACTTCAGTAGAAAATAATAGAGCTTTTGGAATATCTCTTTGAACAAATATAGTTTCAAGTTAAATATAAGTACAAAGTTTATAAATATAGATATGGTAATATCTTTTTTTTGGACCCTCCGAGTATAGGAGAGGGCTCTTGAGAAAATTGAGCTTATTTCATACTATCATTTCATAAGTATCATCACTATCCTCTTCTTTGATTCTTAATAAATCTTGATGATATTGTCGTAGTTTCAAGTTAAATCTTTAACTCAGTTTTTTTTTAAAAATGAAATAAATACTAAAATATAATAAATCAAATATGACTTAATAGATAACTTTTAAGTATGTAGTTTTAGATGCATACCTTGATACTGAGAGCACAACCAATCCGGAGTGCATTGCAAAGCTTTCACAATCAAAATCGCACTACAAATATATAGTATACCAATAACTATTATTACTGACTGCAATCTCTACCGGAGAATACTTTAAAATATACATATAAAAAAAAAACAAAATCCTACTTTTTTCCCGTAATAATTTTTTTCCTCTTAATAAATTTTGGTCTCCCCGAAAATTTTAACTTTTTGAATAATTCTTATGGTATTAATGGCAGGAATCTCATTTGTTATGATATAAAAAGTTTAGAATCGACCGCAAACTATAACTAAATTATTTATATCATCTCTTTTTTTTAACAGATTTTAAATTTGAATTTTTTTATGTATAAAATAAATAAATAAATAAATAAATAAATAAATAAAATTTAGACTCTCAATCGTAATGTTTAAAAATTCAAAACTTTTTTCGTTATTTAAGACATAGTCAAAAATCTTGTAATTTACTCTTTAAATTTCTTAATCTTGTGTCTCCGAATTATGAAAGTAATCTTGTCCCTTATATTTTTCCTAACAAAAGTATACTCAAAGATTATTTCCATACATAATAAAGGTGAGAAATTGATAAATTTTGAGGCCTAGTGAATGACATCGTAGAGAGAGAGAGAGAGAGAGAGAGAGAGAGAGAGAGAGATTCTGGTTTTGGTCCTTATAGAATTTAATACCATGGATCCTGGCAAGAACCTTCTCATCGTACTAAATTCACGCTCTCAAAGAAAGAAACCAACTTTGTATGAAATGGAAACGTTGGAAAGATTATATTTTTATTATATGTTATGCATGAAAAGAGAGGTTCATCGTATGTTCATCAAAATTTGTCACGTCACCCTTGAAATAATGTTTGATTTTTCTATAAACTTAATGATACAAAACCAAATTATGAGCTTCTCTCTCCGTTTTTTTTTTCCTCACCGAAATATTAATACGGTTCGAGTATTTACGGTGATGTTATTGGAGAATGATTTTTTCAATGTATTTTTTTTATTTTTAAGTTTTAAACTTGATATTTAATTAAAAAATCTAACATTTTTTCACAATTTAAGGCTTCTCTCTGTCTCTCTCTCTCTCTCTCGTGAATGTGAAAGGTTTGGGAATCATTTTTGGGGTAATTAAATATATATAAATTTATTAAACTTAATGATCCAAGTCGTTGCTTCCTCATAACTTCCAATAAAATATAATATTGTGACGGCAGGGAAAACCTGGGCACAAAAACGTATTCCGTGCGATGACTTTATGCTGATTTTTCTTTGTTTCTTTTTCTTCTTGCTCATTTCGTTTTGCGGCTTTCCGGGAAGCAGCATTTCTGCTTCACTTTAAATATACATATGGGCAAGACAGAGGCAAACCATGAGTGTCAACATGAACTCTAATAAGGTTTCATGTGTATTATCGTCCAACAATGCCGCCATAGCCTCAGCTAGCAGCACAATGACTGATCCAAACGAGCCAAAACCACGCCAGAAACGGTCTAGAGCATCCAGGAAAACTCCTACCACCACCATCAATGCCAACACCAACAATTTTCGTGCTCTAGTTCAACGATATACAGGCCACACCTCTAGGTCATTGTCACTTAGGAAAGGTCCTATCAACTTAAATTTCGGATCTCCTGAGAATCATTATCATTGGAAGAAAGTTTCGAGCATCGGTGATTTTGGCTATAGCAACTACTATAGCCAACAAGGTCAGCGTCTTCCACCGCCTTATTTGCAGCAGAACCAGCCACCACAATGCCATCAAGATTTTGTGAAAGAAGCAAACATGGTGTCATTGGATAACTTTGACACTAATGGCATTTTCCTTCCGAGCTTCAAAAATATTGAGCCTCAGTTTTCAAATAACTTTGTTATCATGGAGGACCCTAGCTTTTAGGGATCTGTCATTTCAAATATGAAGCACTAAAAGAACATATAGAATAAATAAGAAGAGTAAACCAAGCTACGGCATGGTGTAGACTCTTTAAGTTTGTGGGTCTGTCCTAGTTTGCAGTATTTTGTGTAATATATTACCTTTAATCAGAGACATATACCGGCCCTCTTTGTTAACCAAACGATAGAATAGGCTAAGTTATTCGGGAGGAAAATCTCAATTTTTGAATTTTGGTGTTCGTTCTTATTTGGCCTCAGTTTAAAATAAAAATTAATTTTAGTCTGAAAAGTAGGAGGAACCATGTTAGGTTAACTACGTTTTGTGAGTGCTCCTTGAAAAAAGTTGGCAACTCTATTCGAGAGATTAGAAACGTATCCGAAAAAAGCCACACCAATACGATATCTCTTTGAATCCCGAATACGGTAACATATCCAATTTTCATATATTATTTTTACTTGACCATCGGTATTTGAAAACCTATTAATTTGGTTTGAGCAAGTGATATTCAATTTAGGACCGACTCTTTTGGTACTTATTTTTCTATTCCAAAACCTTAAACCGGAGATATAAATTAAGAAACTCTAGTGCTCTATAACTAAACCTACATGTCGTTGGTGTAATGCATCCAATTGTACCAACTTGCATGTCTCTTTTCTATTAATTGATACTTGTTACAGCCGTTGGGATTCCTTAACTCAAGAGCTGCTTGGGTTGAGTACCTGTGGTGTTGTTTGATTTTCATGCCTGCCTTGCCCTTGCTTTGCTTTGCTTGTTTCTTCTTGGCGCTTGGTTCTTTTTTGTGTTGTTTATAGTTTCTTGCTTTGGCCTTTGGTCTAGCTTTGGTGTGTGCCAGCTGGGGTTTCTTTAAGAAGGCAGCAGGTTTGCCTGGATGCTTTAGACTGTATTTGAAGGTGCCTCGGGAGCCTCTTATTCATTCGCAGTTCACAAGTTACATTCCTTTAGAACTTTTACTATTTTTTTTCCTTTTATTATGTGAGTTTATAGAAATTTGTATTTTAAATATAACCAATAAAATATATAAAGAGAAGATTGAACAAAACATTGAATTTTGTAGGTCTATAATATTTTGTTAGCTTGTTCGAAACTTAAATTTGCACGGAGATTTTCAATGATCTCATTTGCATATACACTAGGTATATTTCGCTCCAAATTATGATATTTTAAGGATACATTAGGATTTAATTGGACAATCTTTTGCTAATGCTCTAAATTTGAATCTGGCTATTACAATTACCAACATGTCAAGTTGAACCGAATTGCAGAATATTTAGATCTATTGTTTCTTAAACTAGTTTCATTAAAGTTTCTAAACAAGTCTTAATTGTTAAATTAGTTGAACAAACCAAGCATTTTAAATGAGCTAAAGCTCTATTTTCAAGCTTGACTCCATTGCAAATTTTGTTCATGCCGCTCTTATTTAGCTAAATAATTAATCTAGTGTGACACTTTGTAGCTCATGAGAGGTATGTGGTGAAGAGCGGATACCGAGGTGCCATGGATTTGCACTCTGGTGGTGAAGATGTGGCTTCTACCTCCACTCCTGCATTTGGAATACAATTTGAGTCCTATCCAAGGTGATAAATTTTTCTGTAGTTAGCAACTATGAATATCACCTTGAACAAAGATGAGTTGTTGTTAGTGCCTTACTGTTTGTTTTGTAATGCTTTAGAGTCAGTTGTTCACCTTTATAGGAATTATAAGGTAGTTCGACTTATGTGGGAGCTGTGTCAACTACCTTTATGTTTGTTCTATTGAGGAAGGGTTCATTTAGGCTTTAGATGATGAGTATAATGAGTGGGCTTTCCCGGGAGGGTCTAGTATCATTGGCTATTAAATATTGGTTTATAAGAAATAAGGTGCGATTTGGGGGTGCATGTTGGGGGTGGGGTTCACAAGCAGTAGCTCATTAGACGGGGTATATACCCAGCAAGAGGAAAAAAAATCTTGTCATGTAACTCGAAGAACGTAATAGGTGTTTAGATTGCCCACATCATAAAAGCAATAGCTTCTCTCAAAAGATTATAAATAAATTCGTAAAATCGGATATGATTTTTATTTTTTAATCCAACTTGAATTAGGATTGGATATAGATATTAGAGTTAAGATTTATAATAATATGACCCGAATCATAAGCGGTCCATTATCAACCATGTGGATAAGATATATGGAAAGGAGCAATTTGAAATAATTTAGATATCACATTGAATCGAAGTATGTGTAGACAAAAAATAAAAAGTCTTGTTTTTTATGATAAGACTTCTATTTATTGATATATTTGCTTGAAAATAATAATTCTATCAAAAATAAAGGTAGAATTAGAAATTAATGTGCTAATAGCATCGACCATCTATTTTTTCTAAACTCTTATTGGATTTAGTCCTTATAGAGATATCCGAATCATAAAAAAATTTTATTGAGTGTTTTTCTCAAAATCTCGTGTTCGAAACTTTGTGGACATATGTATTTTTATTATTTTTGTTATTTTATTTAAATATCTGAAATAATTAATAAATTATAATTCAATTAATATTATCAATTTTTCTTTAAATTCTTTTATATATAAAAGAATATTTCAAGCAAAACTCAAATTATATCAAATATCGTCACTAAAAATTAGTTTTTTTATTATTTTAAAAAATACACGAAACACGTAGGAACGGGGGATCTATGGTTGACTGAAGTTTTAGATTTGTTAAGGATGATATCATAGTTTTCAAAGAATCAAACACTTTGACTTTTTGGTCAAGCAGAAAAGGTTGAAGCTGTATTTCACCTGGATTGATTAACTTTACAACCCGAATGCCCACAACCATGTGAAAAGACACAGCACACAAATTGATTAGTCGAGTCGACTCCAGCGATAGGTGGGTCCGGTCATTCTGTTGAAAATTTTGGTCTAATTAGCAATTTTTTTTTTTTTTTCTGTTCTTTATTTACTCCTCGATTCGTTTCGAGAAAATGATTAAATAATTTCAATTATATAAAAGTATATTTTAATTTTATTAAATTAATATTTCTCTTGCTTAATTAATATTTTAGGTGATAAATATGAATTTTATAGACCTAATTGTGGTTATTTTTTGTCTTGATAAATCGATATCCGGATTATCTAACTAATCTGATTCAAATATTATGAGATTCAATTTAGAGACTGATATTCACAATTTCTATTTTTTTATTCTTAAATTTAAAATTTTGATTAAATGAATTTAGGGACTAAATCACAAGATATTTGTCTTAATTGTGGTTATTGGTTTTAACGGACATATAATAAATGATAAGGATAAAATTGAAAAATAAATTAATATTTTCTTATTTTTCTTAAAAATGATAGACAATTTAGAACAAAATATTTTTTAAAAATTGATAGATAAAAAAGAATGGAAGGAACAAATTTTTAAGTAATATCAGATTAATCTGGCCCATCTCGAATTGCCTAGTTTTTCACACTTGGAATTGGACATTTGAGAAGGTAGCAGGAAATTTCTTAATCTTTAGAATTGGGTGGGTTCAACTGGGCTCGGCTAAACCAAATGGGTCTAATGAACAAGGTACCATATAGAATGAGAGAATTTATACTCCCAAGGCTGTTTACCCTAATCAGACTCCCAACACAGCAAATTGATCCTAATAACGTGAATCCATTTTAATCGAAACCAATATAATTATAAAATATCGATAATTTATACCAAAAAAAAAATAAAAACTATTACAAAATTTGAATTAGGAAAGTTAGTCATAAATCCACCTAGTAATAAAACATATTTTCTCAATTTGAACCAATTATGCGTATAGACTAAGAAATGCTACTGATCTTAAATAAATGAGATTTTGTGTCGTTATTAAGGGTATTTTGGGATAATAAATAATAAGATATTATTGAAGAATGATTCATGATCTAATGGATTCAATGGTAAAAGGAAGAATAAAAAGAAAAATCTAGATAAATAGATTCAATTGCTCATTACCATAAAGCGTGGAAGTTACCAAAACCATTAAGCCATAATTACAAAACCGAAAGACCAACGAGGGGACATTACTAAATACTGATAATTTATACAAAAAAAATAAAAATTATCACAAAATTTTTATTGGGAAAGTGAGCCATAAATCCACCTAGTAATAAAACATATTTTCTCAATTTGAACCAATTATACGTATAGTCTAAGAAATGCTACTAATCTCGAATAAATGAGATTTTGTATCGTCAAATGATTCATGATCTAATAGATTCAATAATAAAAGGAAGAATAAAAAGAAAAATCTAGATAAATAGATTCAACAGTCCATTACCATAAAGCGTGGAAGTTACCAAACCCATTAAGCCATAATTACAAAACCTATAGACCACCAAGGGGACCTCTCGGTTAAACACACTCTCGGTTGAGCACTGTCGCTTATGTCTCTCAACCACATTGGTTAAACTCTCTTGGGCAAACTGTTTGTTCACCTCTCAATCAATACACTTCCAACCATTCGACCCCTTGGTCACTTTTCTCTTTGCATGCTTGGCTTGACCACATGGCCACCCTTTCTCGATACGCTCTGCTAATTCAACCTCTTGACTTCTGGATCCCCTAACCACTCGGTCTTACTTTCTCACCTATAATCAAACAAGCCATCCGACGGACAACACTTAATAAATCAAAATCATGGCCATCTAATATTTGAGCTTCCCCTAATCTTGGGGGTAATCTTTATCAATAAAGAAACAAATCTCTTTATTTATTCCCTATAAGATAGGAAAATTTCGTGACAGTATGAATTTCCCTTAATTAATAGAATTTTTAATCTCTTAAACATTTTTTATTATAGTTCCTATAATTTCGGAAGATCCTTAGCGATTTTCACAAGAAAACTAGGGTTTCTACACCCCTAGGCGCTTACAAAACTTGTAAAAACTCTATACCTATCACACAGAGATAATACAGAGCTATCCTATGACTCTAGTCAATCTGTTTCTCTTTCTTTCATTATCGCTTTTTCTTATTTGAGTGTTGGAATTTTACCTGTCGGAGTACTCTCTGGTGGTATTTTGTAGGTCCAATCATCTACAAAGGCTTAGAAAAATTGTCAACACCAGTTTCATGCTCAAGTCAACGGAGCAGTTATCGACAGAACAAAACTCACTTCCAAAAGAGGGTACAGTGTAGCCTATCTAAAATCTAGTAGTTTTGGAACTTGCAATCATTTATTCAATAGACATTGTGATTTTTTGATCAATGGTTATTGGTAGGGGGATTGGGCCAAAATGAACCAAAATCATTAAGGGCAATGTTTGATTCGAAATGAAGGGATATGACAGGACAAGCAGAACAGCAAGAACAAGAAATGATGGGTTATTTTCTTAATAAAACACTTAAAATTGAAAGTGATTTTGATATTATAATTTTTATTTTAATTACATAAATGCTTAAAACAATTTTCAAAAATACATTTTCTAAAGTCGATTTTTTGAAATATGTTTTCATATTTTTTTTTCATAAATTTCAATTTAAAAAATAACAAAAATGACAGAAAAAATAGTTGAAAGCGATTTCTTCGAATGTCCTTTTTGAAAGCACATTATGAGAAAATTGACTTCAGAAAATGCATTCTCGGAATGTGCTCTCTAAGTTCAATTTTCTGAAATGTGCTCTCTGTGACACCAAAAAAAAAAAAAAAAAAAAAAAAAAATCCCAAATTTGATTTAGGGCTAAAGCCCCAAATTCCCTTCACTCTCTCTCTCTCTCTCTCTCTCTCTCTCTCTCTCTCTCTCCCTCGACCTTCCCTCTTCCCGCGGCTCTCCTTCGGCTGCTGCCCCGCGCCTTCCACCGCCACCGCCGCCGCCGGCATCTTCTCCTTCACCTTCTTCTCCTTCTTCTTCTTCTTCTTCTTCTTCTTCTTCTTCTTCTTCTTCTTCTTCTCCTCCTTCTTCCCTCTCTAGATCACTCTCCGTCTCTCTCTCCCTTTGTGATCCCTCTCGCGATCGCTCTCTCTTCGTTGTTCTCTGCCCTCCTCCGCGCGCCACCGCGTGACCCGCTTCCCTGCACAATCGCGCCACCCGCGACCTTCCGCAGGCACCACCACCACAGCAACAGTGATTCCCTCCCTCGTGCGAACGCGCGATCACCCGAGCACGCCGTAGCGCGAGCGCGACTGCACGCGAGCGTGCGACCCTTCTTGCGCGAGCGTGAGTCCGAGTGCGCCTCAGCCTACACGGTCTCTGCCCCAGCGTGCACAAGAGCGTGCGGTCCAGCGTGCACGGGTGCGAAGCCCAGAGTGCACGGGTGTGCACGGGCGCGCGACCCAGCGCACGGGCGTGCGGCCCAGCGCACGAGTGGGCACGGGCGCGCGGCCCAGCGTGCAGCAGCGTACGGGTGCGCGGCCCAGCGCGCAGCAGCGCATGAGTGCGCGCGAGCCGGCGCACGAGCACGCACCAGCACGGCGCACCAGCGCACGGGCGAGCACCAGCCCGCGAGCCACTATCGGCCCGCAGGCCCATCAGCCGTAGGCCCGTCGGCCAGCCGGCCCGCTAGCCCATCAGCCCACTGGCACGCAGACCAGTGAGCCCGCTAGTTGTAGCCCACGAGCCCAGTCCGACCCGTGGCCCACGAGCCCGCGAGGCCCGTGACGGCCCACGAGCCCGTGACAGCCCACGAATCTCCACGCAGGTAAATGACTTAGGGTTTTTGATTCGGATCTAAGTGTTTAGATCTAACAAAATAAAATCTTGTTTTGATAGGAAACACTACAGACCTTGGAGTGACCGAAGCGACAGTCGGACGAGACTCTGCGCTTCGAGAAAACCCTAGGTAAGGAGATTTCTGCTCTAACTGATACTTTGAATGAATCTAGAATTGAATCTAAGATGAAAGGTTCTGTATATGTTCAGAGTGTAAGTAGAATGCGAATAAAATACCAATTCTGAAATGACTATATGTGACTTTGAAGGTTAAGTAGAGAATGTTACAGAAACTAGATGTTCTGATACGAAAGAAGCATATTAGAGAATCATAAAATCATGTCGAGTTAATTCGAATGATTTCCTTTAGAGTTAAACCTTGAAATATGCATGAAAGTATCTGGATTGTAGGGTTGGAATGAAATGAGCCCTAAAGTGGAAGATATTGTTCATTTCATGTTTTTCGGATAAACCTTTAAGATGCTTGAGAAGTTGATATTCAATTTTGATGATCTGATTAGGTTGATCTTTTTGGAGATTCGAGAAAGCAGATTGGAAATTGTTTTGAAAATAGGGAGTGACCACCCTCCCTAGAACTGTGAGTGGGACTTTGACATTCGCTATTGATTGAAAACCATGTTTCAAAAATACTTTTAAATGACATGTTTCTGCAAATATATGATTGTTAGACCTTTCCAATATTTGATGAAATGTTTTGTGACCTTTGGAGTGTTTTAACTGCTGACTTTATTGATATGCATCCATGAGTTTTGATAAACGTATATTGTGCCACATTTTCGACATATTGATATGTTTTAAATACTTCCACTGCATTGGCTCATGGTTTTAAATGGATTTGCTTACACATTTGGGCTGTATGCCCGGCCGACTTTATGATATTATGTTTTGGGCTGTATGCCCGACCGAGTTTATGATATTATGTTTTGGGCTATATGCCCGGCCGACTTTATGATATTATGTATTGGACTGTATGCCCGACCGACGTTATGATATTATGCATGGGGCTGTATGCCCGGCCGACGTTATGATATTATGCATGGAGCTATATGCCCGGCCGACTGGTGATGGGATGCATGGGGCTACGTGCCCGGCCGATATGATATTGTGATCCGTAGCTACGAAGGACATCTGGTAGAGGCACCCCTTGTGTCCGGATACGCTTCAGCCGGAGGTATCCGCCAGATCGTCGTGTGTATGGGTGCTCCAGGTTGACCCTCATCGGAGAGGACGTTGAGTACGGCTCCGTCTAGCACCAGGCGGGAGCACCATACACGGCCGATTAGTTATATGTACGTTATTATTATTATTATTTACAGGCTAGTTGGGGTAGTCTGTGGCCAACATTGGGGCAGAGAGCCATTCTTTAATACTTACATTTGGAAAAACCCCCAATGCGCCGTCCTTGGTCGAGGTAGACCATTGCCGGGAATATTTCATTGGCCGGCTCTTCATGACATTGATGTGAATATTGGATGCATATCTTACTTTATGATGTGTGCGTATTATTTATGATTTTGAAATAACATGATCGGTTTGCACACTGTGGATATTTTCTTATCTTATATTTTGACACTCCAAATTCACCTCGATATTGATAGTATGATGTCAATCCCCTCATTTACTGAGTATCCTCCCATAGATACTCACCCCTCACTTTCTTTCCCACAGGATTAGTGTTGGACAGAGGAGATATCACTGGGCTTGGGTATGGATATTTTCCATCTCTTCCGCTACGATGATTGGCGATATTATTATATATTTGAGATTTTAGATTGACCAATGTATTTATCTAAATTTTATGGGATGACTGTATAAATTATGGACATTTATTGAATTATTTCATTGCATTGAGACATTTGTAAATATTTAAAAATAATTTGAGAATTTATTTTATATATGCGTAGAATTTAAGTTCGCTCGGTGTGGCGGCTGCTCATGCTCTAGTTGGGCATGACAGTAGAGGTCTGTTGCTAGGACTGTTAGAAACTTTATAGCCTTGCGTTGTTCTGGATGTTGGCTGTGGATATTGTTGATTTTGGAGAGGCCGGGATTGCCAATTGTTTATTTTTACATGATGAATGTCATATACAGGTGAAATTGTATATGGGAAACCTCCGATTTATGGGGAGGTTTTGTCCGATTTTCTGTAAAAATACAGCCGCCATCCAGGGATAACGGGCGGCTGTTCACGATCCCGGTTCGGGGCGTGACACTCTCTAAGTTCAATTTTCTGAAATGTGTTTTCATTGAACAACTTTCAAAATATCGGTTAATTTTATTCGCCTAGTAATAAGACAGGACAAGACCAAACAACAGGAACAAGAAATGATGGTATTAGCAAAGATCAGTAGATCGGTAGTTGGATATCGATATTTTAAGTAAAATTTCATATTCGATTTTTGTATATAAAAAAAATAGATATCGAAAGAGATTTGTTATCTAAGAGTTTAATCTGACTTAAATGAATTTAGTAAAATTTAACATAATTATTGAAAATTAGTGATTTATATAAAAAATGATGGTGTATGGTTTGAAAAATAAAGGATAAATTTTTCTCCCTACCTTTATTTGGCTACGGTGTACAAGACAAAACAAGGTGCAATAAATATCAAATTTACCCTTATTCTGTCCGATATTATTTCGTATATAAAGACTTTTTCTCTCTCTAAAAGTTTAATTTTATTTTAATTTTTCTCTTTCTAAGCAAATCAATTATAAGTTTTCTTTCATAAAAGACCAAATTTAGTTTCTTTATTTTCAAAATTAAATACATTAATTTTCTCTCAAAAAAATTAAAATATTAAAGTTTTTATAATCAAATGTATTTTAATTTTTCATAATAATTTTCTCTATTTTAAAAAATAAAATTATTTTAAAATTTTTTCCCTAAACACATTATACTAGAAGTTTCTCTTTCTATATGAAAAATGCAATTTAGTTCATATTTTTTCCGGCTTAATACATTTATTTTGAATTTTATCTTACTAAAATATTCAAAATTTAGTTTTTCTCTTTGTGAAAATACAATCATTTTCTCTCCAAAATAATTAAATCTAACTTTTCTCTTTAAAATTAGTACATTAATTATTTGTATAGAATATCAATTTGATTGATATTTATTTTTCTCTAAATACATTGCTCTTCCATATTCTCAACATCCACAAAATCAACCATGGTCAACCGTTGATCCCATAATTGATATTTGACCTTGGAGTCGTATTGTTCTAGTAAATCTTCCATATATTTACAAAAATCTAACCCTAATGACACATTTTCACTTTCCCCGTATTACCCAAATCCGAGTTCTACAATTTCAGCACTATTAACTACAAGCCCAAACAACTTCACCTTTGGATCCAATAGAATATTCAATTTATTTAGAATTATGGAACAAGATGATCGATGTAAAATCATAACGCAAGGCCTATAGTTTTCACCTGTGTTCATGTCTTAAGAGAACTATAAACCCCTTGTGGCATTTTGTTTTCTAATGAAAAATAAAAAAATATCCCCTTAATTATAAGTGAAATATAACAATCTCCTGAATTTCAAAAAATAAACGACAAAAATATTTAAATTTAATCATTTTGTCTATTTCTATTTGTTAAAATAATAAAAAAGATTAAAAAATTATTTCAAAAATTGAGGGTGAAAAATAAAAAGCTCATCCTCTCTCCTTCTCTCTTACCCTCTTCTTTCTCTCTCTCTATCCTTTGTCCTTCCTCCTTGGATGCATCAAACACTTTCTATCTCTCTCTTCAACTTGCACTCTCAGAGCAAAACTAAATAAAACTATATTGGATGATGAATAAAATATGTTAGATAAATAAAAATTAAATTGAAAGAAATTGGTGCAAGTCTTGGAATGGTAGAGTCATCTAAGTTACAAACCTGAATAAGTTGACTCCGCATGAAGTGAGTTGACTTTCCCGATGAAAATCAACTTTCTAAATAAAACAAAAAGTTAGACAAATCGACTTGAGTGGGAATCAAGTCAACTTGTCAGGAGTCATAAATCTTATGAGCTTAAACAAAAGGTTTGTCAAGATGACTCAGCAAGAGGTATAATATCTTATAAACTTAAAAAATAGATCAATCAAGTCAACTCACTTATGAAATCAAGTTGACTCGAAAAACATTCTGTGAATATGGCCAAGTGTAAATCTGAAAACAAGTCAACTTGCGTAAAGCATAAGTCAACCATCCTATTGAAACATTAGAGGAGTTGCAAATTAAAAGGTAAAAAATTTTAGTGGCTAACGGTTAAAATGAGATTAAATCAAACTAGACCGAGCACAAGTCAATCAAGTGAAATCACAAGTCGACCTACCACACTTGCAATTAGAAATATTTGTGTAAAGCTGAACCTTAAATTAACTTGTTAAGATATTAAGTCAACCAAACATGAGAGTAAGTAAACTTGCCTAAATTCAAATCCCTTGAAAACAAAGAAAAAGTAAAACAAAAGTTAACTTGATGAGAGCACAAGTCAATTTGATTAGAGTACGAGTCAACTTGATGAGTACATTTTGATATTAAAAAATTTAATGTTTAAAGTGTTTTAAATGGCTTAAAAGTTCTATAAAAGAAATCAATCAATCAGCCAAGTTAATCTGGGAAAAGATCAAATGCAGAAAACAAGTCGACCAATTCAAAGTTCAAGTCAACTTGAAGAAGTCATGAGTCGACTTGCTAAAGATCACAAGAGTATAATTGATAAAAACTGAAGTTAATCAAGATACAAGTTGACCTAAAGCATGGATAAGTCAATATGATAAGATCACAATCAACCCAAAGATGAAAGACCTAAGGTGTAATGATGTTAACAAAGAGACAATTCAACTTGAACCAATAATAAGTCAACTTGAACTAGTAACGAGTCAAGTTGAAGCAATAACGAGTTAAATTGAACTAGTAATGAGTCAACTTGAAGCAATAACAAGTCAACTTAGAGCAACTTCAAGTTGACTTGAAGAAGCGGTGAGTTGACCTGAAACATAAAGAAATGGACTTGGAAGAGTTGATAAAATATCTATACAATAAGATCTTCAAGTCTACTTAACCTGAGGGGCAAACAAGTCGACTTACATAAATTCATAGTCGACCTGCATTAGCAACACAATGATAGTATTGAACAAAGCATAAGTTTACCTGACCAGTGCGTGAGTTAGCCTGCACAAACTTAAACATTACAGGACTCAATCTTAAGTCGACCATATATGATTGCAACCTGACTTATATGTGTATAATAGTGAAAAGCTCAAAGGCTATTGAGCATAAGTTGACCTGGCCAATGTTCAAGTCAACCGGCACAAAACATGGATCTCATATAACACATTCACTAGTAGATTATAACACCAAGTAGTCAACTTGCATTAGTCACAATGTAAAATATGCTTAAATTAGGTAGAGATCAAGTTGATCAAACAAACTAGATAGTCGACATGCATAACATGGAAAGGTTTAAGCTATATCAAACACAAGTTGACCAAGCAATCCAAATCAGTCGACTTGTATTAAGTTAAACTTCATAGAGCATTGCTTAAGTCGACCAGAGAAGCAACGCAAGTTGATCCACAAGAGCTACAAAGCAAAAATGTCTAAGTACCATCGAGCACAAGTCGACCTGAAGCCAACATAAGTCAACTTACATAGGTAGCAAAGTGAAAATGCTTGAACAGAATATAACCTAAGTCGACATAACACCAAAGCTAGTTGACCTATACAAGTAATGAAGTACAAATGCTTAAGTGATAACAAGCTCAAGTTAGTCTAAAGCATATACTCGTCGATTTCCACAAGTAACACTGTAAAAACACTTAAACAAAATGATGTCTAAGTTGACTTGAAAAGAGAACAAATTGACTTGCACGAGCCATAATATGAAAATGTTTAGTACTGATAAGCAACAATTGACTTGAAGAGAGCATAAGCTGACTTAGATGAGCAATAAGGCAAAAATATTCAAATAGAATACAACATAAGTCGACCTGATATACATATGAAGTTGACTTACACTAACCCTGGATATTACAGAGTTCAAAACCTAGTCAACCTGGAGAAAGAAGGAATCAACTCAATGTGAATAACAACTAGTGATTTAAAAAAGTCATTTCGAGCATTAAATGAGCTTCAACTACTTACAACGGTTGGGTTTCTATATTAAATGAAGTTCAATGACTATCTCTTCAAGAAATTTATAAACACAACACTTCAGAAGAAAATAATAGAGGTTTTGGAACATCTCTTTGAATGCCTGTGAGCATTATCTTCTATGTGCTAAATTTTCTTTGTGTTGTATTTTTCTTTCTGGATTTAAACAACATATATGAAGTCGAAGCTTCATGTAAATACTGCTTCACCTCCAAATATTTATCAAAGATTTAAAAAAATGGTTCTTTTGATCTGGCTTTAAAAGGTGCTCGTGTTTGTGTGAAACATGAATTTGGTTTACAAGCTCCCGTACAAAGCTAGTGGAGAGTGTTTGAGAGAAGCACTTATAAGATCTGACTAATACCTAAGCAAATTAGTTATATATAATATTTTGATGGAATATAGTGGATTAGAAAATTCAAGTGAAATCTGGAAGTAGATGCATATCGGAAAACGGAAGCCACTATAAATCCTCTATATCAATTTTTTCTTATTCTCTTCTCAATCTTCATTGACAACTTGTAATACCCAAACAAAAACAATAAATAAAAAAATTAAAAAAAATTAAAATTAGGGCTTAAAGCCCTAATTTTCTTTCTTTCCCCCTTCTATCTCTTTCTTTCTCTCTCTCTCTCTCTCCCTCTTCCCCCTCTCTCTCTCTCTCTCTCACTCCTTCTCTTCCTCTCCCGCTGCCGCCGCTCGCCACCGCACCCAGCCGCCGCTGCTCCTTCCTCCTCACGCGAGCGCGCTAGCCGCAGCGCCTTCCTCCTCCGCCGAGCGCGATCGCAGCCACCACCCGGTCCCTCCGCCGTGAAGATTGCCGCGCGCCACCCACAGCCGCGGCAGCTCCTCCCTCCCGCGAGCGAGCTGCTGCAGCTCCTCCCTGCACGAGCGCCGCTGCGCTCTCCTTCGCGCGACTACGTGCTCTCCTTCGTGCGACTACGCGCTCTCTCGAGCGGTAGCCCAGGGCGAGCCCAGCGCGACCAGCACGCGAGCAGCGCGCGACATCCTGCGTGCCTCTGCGCGCTCCTGCACGAGCGCCAGCGCGCCCTTGTTCGCCTCTGCACGAGCCCCTGCGCGCC
The DNA here is from genome assembly GCA_033439265.1 of Dillenia suffruticosa. Lineage (NCBI taxonomy): Eukaryota > Viridiplantae > Streptophyta > Magnoliopsida > Dilleniales > Dilleniaceae > Dillenia > Dillenia suffruticosa. Next base: position 1,633,211 of record JAVTVX010000031.1, read on the forward strand.
TCTGCACGCTCCTGCATGCCTCTGCACGCTCCTGCATGAGCACCAGCGTGCCCTTGCGCGCCTCTGCACAAGCGCCAGCACGCCCCAGCGTGCCCCAGCACGGGCTCCCCTGTGCCAGCGCGCCCTCCAGCACGCCCCAGCACGAGCACAGCGCGCTCCAGCGCGCGATCCACTGCTCGAGCGCGCCCCAGCACGAGCACGAGTCCTCCAGCGCGCGATCCATTGCGCGAGCGCTCGATCCAGCTTGCGAGCGCGAGCCCTAGCCACTGCGGCCCAGTCCAGCACGCGGCCCAGTCCGGCCCACGGCCCACCAGACCCATCAGGCTCGCAGGCCCACCAGGCCCGCCAGCCTATCAGCCCGTCAGCCCACGACCCACGAGCCCGCAACGACCCATGACAGTCCGTGAGCCTTTGCGAAGGTAAATGACTCAAAGTTCGATTTTCGCATTAGGGTTTTGAATTTCTTTAGTATTTTGATTTAAACTGTTCACAATTATTTCAAATTTGGAAACATTCAGATTTTAGACCAAATCAACAGGCGAACCAAAGCTAGATCCGAGATCCAAGGAACCCTAGGTGAGAGAAAGGAAATCTCTTCAACTCTTGAATAAATTTTGTCAAATTAGGTAGTTTTGGTTGAAAAGAAAATTGAAGGTCTATAACTAGGCCTTTATTTGATATCGAATTGTGATGATTAATTAGGAAAATCTCATTGGAGACTCGAGTGGTCAGATTTGAATTGGTTTTTAAAATAAGAAGTGATCACCTTCCCGTAAACGGTGAGTGAGATTTATTTCAATACTTTTGTTTAATATGTAAACCCTGTTTTACAATATCTTGATGAATGAGCATGATTTGTCGTATACTTGAAATGTTTTGACTGGTTTTAAAATTGATTTTTGTGAATTGATGGAGTGTCCAAAAACTGTGTTGAATTATGAAATTATGCATCCATGTGGTTAAAATATATAATGTGCCATTTTATGCTATATGTTGCATTGGTTTGTAAACCTAATTTCGGCACATTTTTGATATGATATTGATTTTAGCCTTGAGAGCTTTGGATTGTATTGTTCCGTAGCTACAAAGGACACCGTGAGAGACGCTTTGGTGGCGTCTGGATATGCCTAGGCCTGGGGTATCCCACGAGTTATCGTGATTTGATCATCGACACGGTACTAGCCAGGTTGAACCCGAAAGGGGGAGGATTTGGATTTTGATTTTGATATCCTCTCCAAGTCTAGCACCTGGACGAGGTTCATCGCCAACGTCGGGGTAGAGAGCACTTTAAATAAACTTGCATATAATACCCCGGTGCGCCTCTCATAGGTCGCGGTAGACTTCTGCTAGGACATTTTTGATTGGCAGCTCTATGATTTTAATGACAGTGCTTTGGATGCATATTTGACTTGATAATGCGTGCAAATGACATAGTGTTGAAATGAAAAGCATGAGAATTTGAAATATGATTTGTATACTTGTGTTTTGACACTCGAGTTTCACACTCCATATTTGACGATTGCATTGACCCACTCACTCACTGAGTATTCTTCCCCTAGTACTCACCCCTCATTTTCCTTCTTGTTTCAGAGATAGTATTTGGCAAGGAGCGTTGCTTTTAGGACGCTCAGTATCATTGGGAGATTTGATTTGAATCTGAGGAGTTATTGTATATTTCCGCTACAATTTCGTGAGTTAGTAATTGTATTGGTGATGTATATGTATTATGAGGTCGATATACGACCATTGTATAATTCTGGGATGACTGTATAAATATGGGCATGTCATTGCATAACATTGCATTGAGGCATTTCTGGTTCATTGTGTAAGTACTTGGGAATGTGTCATGTCTTAGAAGTGTCTTCTAGGATCGCTCCATACCTCCTCTAAATCACAGGAGGGGCGATTGGCGGCTGTCCATGCCTTTGATGGGGGCATGGCAGTAGAGGTCTGTGGTTTGATTGTTGGAAATTTTTATAGCCTTGCGTTACATGGATGTTGACTGTGAGATTAGTTGATTTTGGAGAGGCCGGGATGACCATTTGATTATAATACAGGATGATTGTGATTTATATATGGTAAATTATACTTGGAAAACCTCCGAAATATGGGGAGGTTTTGTCCGATTTTCTGTAAAAATATAGCCGGCATCAGGATAACGAGCGGCTACTTACGATCCCGGTTCGGGGCGTGACAGTTGGATTGGTATTAGAGCCAGGTTGGTGGAAAGCTATGTAAGAAGAGAGTCTTGGAAACATTCCCGAGTGTGTTGGTCTTTAAAGTCCTCAATGCATGAGAGTTTCATACAGTTGTGAAGTCTCAGTGCGTGGTCATAGGCATATGAGTTAGTCTATTTTAGGGGGTTAGATACAGTTGTGTTTAACCTAACATGCTATATTCTTCCCCTATTGAACTAAGAATTTCATTCTTTTGTGAGGGTAGTCATGCTATGATTAGTCCAAAATTCTTAAACCGTGTCTGCTTATATTTTTTTATGATACTTAATAAAAATCCTTCTCTTGCATAATTATACCACCAAGACATGAAAGGAGAGGTGCTAGATTCGCATCACTGGAGGGTATGTTAGTGCCAGATGCACCTCGGGCACCCGAGACCCCACGAGTACAAGAGGAATTAGAAGAGCCGGAGGATCGTTCCTCGACTCGCGTGCCACCACCGGTACCTACCCAGCCAGCTACTCAGGTTGAGACTCCCGTACCCACACTCGACGCCTTTCGGCAGGTGTACGAGTAGTACGCTTCGCATGGGGTCCAGATTCTTCCCCCACCACCTCCTACAGCGGCGCCTACACTTGCAGTAGCGCCAGTTCCTACGGCACCGGTTCCACCGCCGGTGGCCGGTCCTTCTACTTTTTTTGAGCCGAGTGAGACTACATCGGCTATTCTTAGACGGGTATATGAGTTGACTTAGTTGGTTAAGGAGGCCCGTCAGCTGGGGTGCACAGATTTTGCAGGGCTTGGTGATGTTGCGGCAGCCAAGCATTGGATCAATCGCACTCGGAGGATTCTGACGATCTGGGGATTGGAGAGGAGCTTTGCCTGAAAGTGACAGAGTGATTATTAGAGGGAGAGGCCCTCTCATGGTGGGAGGTCCTCACTGATGAGGCGATAGAGCCATTGCGGTGGGACGACGACTTCCTTCGGGAGTTTGACCGAAGATTTTTCCCACTCTACCAACAGGACCAGATGAGGTCAGAGTTGGGATGGCTCACTGAGATTGTGTGTGGATTACAGGCAACTTAATCGGGTGACTGTGAAGAACAGATATCCACTGCCTCGCATATATGATTTATTTGATCAATTGCAAGGTGCTCAAGTTTTCTCAAAGATTGATCTTCGATCGGGATATCATCAGTTGCGGATTAGGAGTCAAGACGTGCCAAAGACAGCTTTCCGTACTCGATACGGGTACTACGAATTTCTAGTCATGCCATTTGGGCTGACTAATGCCCCCGCTGTATTCATGGACTTGATGAACCGAATTTTTCACGATTATTTGGATCGGTTCGTTATTATTTTTATTGATGATATCTTAGTCTACTCGCGGAGTGATGATGAGCATGCTCAACACCTTAGGGTGATTTTACAGACTCTTCGTGAGAGACAGCTCTATGCCAAGTTCACCAAGTGTGAATTTTGGCTGCGGCAGATTGGTTTTCTTGGCCACATAGTTTCTACGGAGGGTATTTTTGTCGATCCGCAAAAAGTCGATGCCATTACGAGATGGGAGCAGTTGTAGACAGTGACTGAGATAAGGAGTTTTCTTGGTCTAGCCGGGTATTACCGCAGATTTGTAGAGGGCTTTTCTCGAATTGCTATTCCGTTATCTAGATTGACGCGAAAAGGTGTCAAGTTTGTGTAGGATGACCGTTGTGAGGTGAGCTTTCAGAAGCTCAAACAGCGGTTGACGTCCGCTCCGATTCTAGCCCTTCCCACGAGTAGTCGAGAGTATGTGGTGTACAGTGAAGTCAGTAGGCAGAGATTGTGCTGTGTATTGATGCAGGATGGTAGAGTTATCGCCTATACTTCGCGACAGCTAAAGAAGCATGAGGTGAATTTTCCTACGCACGATTTGGAGTTGGCGGCCATAGTCTTTGCGCTAAAGATATGACGCTACTATTTATATGGGGTCACATACATAGTGTTTACAGATCACAAGAGTCTGAAGTATCTGTTCACTCAGAGGGAGCTGAATTTGAGGCAGCGGAGATGGTTAGAGCTGCTAAAGGATTATGAACTCATCATTGACTATCATCCGGGTAAGGCTAATGTAGTGGCTGATGCCTTGAGTCAGAAGTCGTCTTCCTCTTCTTAGACTACCGAGAGTACTTATCTCTCATGTTTATTGGGACTCCGAGCCTTGGGAGTCAGGTTGGCTAGTGATGATCAGGGAGCTATACTAGCCAGATTTGAGATTCGGCCGAGTTTGCTCGACCGTATCAGGGAGCTTCAACAGAGTGATGAAGAGCTCCGAGGTATTTATGAGAAAGCCAGCAGAGGTGATATTGATGACTTTAGAGTTCGCAAGGATAGACTGTAGGTTTTTCGAGATCGGGTATGTGTACCAGCAGATAGTGATCTCCGCAGGGCTATTCTTGAGGACGCCCATTCATCTGCCTATGCTTTACATCCCGGCAGTACTAAAATGTACCGCACCATCAGAGACAGTTATTGGTGGTCGGGTATGAAACGGGAAATTGTAGAATTTATTGCTCGTTGCCTTGTATGTCAGTAGATAAAGGCTAAGCACCAGCGTCCAGCTGGCACTTTGCAACCCCTTCCCATTCCTGAGTGGAAGTGGGAGCATATCACGATGGATTTCGTGGTGGGGTGACCGCGGATTTCGGCACAGCATGATACTATTTGGGTGATAGTTGACCGACTTACTAAGTCCGCACACTTCATCCCGATTAGGAGTGATTACTCGCTTGAGGCATTGGCATACCTCTATATTGATACGATTGTGAGACTACATGGGGTTCCAGTGTCGATAGTATCAGATCGAGACCCTAGATTTACAACCCGTTTTTTGCCCAGTCTGCAGGAGGCTTTGGGTACTAGACTGAATTTCAGCACAACGTATCATCCCCAAACAGATGGTCAGTCAGAGAGGACCATTCAGACTTTAGAGGACATGCTTAGGGCATGTGTTATGGATTTTCGGGGGAGTTGGGATCGACATCTTCCGTTAGTGGAATTCGCCTATAATAATAGCTACCAGGCGAGCATTGGCATGCCACCTTACGACGCATTGTATGGGAGGAAGTGTCGTACCCCGTTGTGCTGGGATGATGTTGGTGAGCGACGACTCACCAATGTTGAGCTGGTAGAGGAGACAAAGGAGAAAGTGAGGATTATCCGTACGCGGATGATAGTCTCCCAGGATAGACAGAAATCCTATGCAGATCGTAGGCGGCGACCTCTAGAGTTTATTATGGGAGACATGGTATTCTTAAAGATATCTCTCTTGAAGGGAGTCATTCGATTTGGGCAGCGAGGGAAGTTGAGCCCCAGGTATATTGGGCCATTCCGTATCCTTGAGAGGGTCGGAAGTGTAGCATATAAATTGGAGCTGCCAGTAGACTTATCGCGTATTCACGATATATTTTATATCTCAGTACTTAGGAAATATCAACCAGATCCCTCACACATTTTAGAGGCTCCGCCAATTGAACTTCGAGAGGACTTGAGCTTACCTGTCCAGCCCGTCACTATTCTGGATCGACAGGTCAAAAACCTACGGAGCAAAGAGGTTCCTCTTGTTAGAGTTTTGTGGAGGAGCGACCAAGTCGAGGAACAGACCTGGGAGCCTGAGGAAACCATGAGAAGACAGCACCCCCAACTTTTTTCTTTATAGTTTCTTTTAGTCTCGAGGACGAGACTTGTTTTTAGGGGGTTAGAAAATGTAATACCTAATTTTCTTTCTTTCCCCCTTCTCTCTCTTTCTCTCTCTCTCTCCCTCTCTCTCTTCCCTCTCTCTCTCTCTCTCTCTCTCTCTCTCTCTCACTCCGTCTCTTCCTCTCCCGCTGTCGCCGCCAGTACTGCCGCTCGCCACCGCACCTAGCCGCCCCTGCTCCTTCCTCCTCACGCGAGCGCGCTAGCCGTAGTGCCTTTCTCCTCCGCCGAGCGCGATTGCAGCCACCACCCGGTCCCTCCGCTGCGAAGATCGTCGCGCGCCACCCACAGCTGCTGCAGCTCCTCCCTCCCGCGAGTGAGTCGTTGCAGCTCCTCCCTGCACGAGCGCCGCTGCGCTCTCCTTCGCGCAACTGCGCGCTATCCTTCGTGTGATTGCGCGCTCTCCCGAGAGCGAAAGCGCACTGCGCGAGCCCAGAGCGAGCCAGCGCGCGAGCCCAGCACGGGAACCCAGTGCAAGCAGCGCGCGAGCAGTGCAAGCAGCGCGCGAGCAGCGCGAGCAGCACGCGAGCAGTACGCGAGCAGCGCGTGACCCCCTGCGCGCCTCTGCACGCTCCTGCATGAGCGCCAGCGTGCCCTTGCGCGCCTCTGCACGAGCCCCTGCGCGCCCCAGCGTGCCCCAGCACGGGCTCCCCTATGCTAGCGTGCCCTCCAGCACGCCCCAGCATGAGCACTGCGTGCTCTAGCGCGCGATCCACTGCTCAAGCGTGCCCCAGCACGAGCGCGAGTGCTCCTGCGCGCGACCTATTGTGCGAGCGCTCGATCCAGCTCGCGAGCGCGAGCCCTAGCCACTGCGGCCCAGTCCAGCACGCGGCACAGTCCGGCCTACGGCCCACCAGACCCATCAGGCCCGCAGGCCTGCCAGCCCGCCAGCCAGGGGCCCACGAGCCCGCGACGGCCCGTGACAGTCCGTGAGCCTCTGCGAAGGTAAATGACTCAAAGTTCGATTTTCGCATTAGGGTTTCGAATTTCTTTAGTATTTGATTTAAACTGTTCACAATTGTTTCAAATTTGAAAATATTCAGATTTTAGACCAAACCGACAGGCGAACGAAAGTTAGATCCGAGATCCAAGGAACGTTAGGTGAGAGAAAGGAAATCTCTTCAACCCTTGAATAAATTTTATCAAATTAGGTAGTTTTGGCTGAAAAGAAAATTGAAGGTCCATAACTAGGCCTTTATTTGATACCGAATTGTGATGATTAACTAGGAAAATCTCATTGGAGACTCGAGCGGTCAGATTTGAATTGGTTTTTAAAATAGGAAGTGATTACCTTCCTGTAAAAAAGAAAAAGATGGAAGTGATGGCTATGCCTTTGTGTTTATCTCAACTCATTATGACTTTGTAATAATAGCTAACTACTCTTTATATACGTGGGTGCTATTCCCAATTAGAAAAGAATAAATCAGTAGCGTATTCATAAAATTATGTAAGAAAATACAAAATGAAAAGGGGTACGCATTTACTAATTTAAGGAGTGATCATCGAAAATAAAATTTGAGAATAGATTAATACAAAGATTTCTATTATAACAATGGAAGTGATCATAACTTCTCAACTTTTAGAACTCCATAACAAAATGGTATTGTGAAAATAAAGAATAAAATTTTAGAGAAAATGGTTAGAACAATTTTTTGAGAAAACAATTTAGTAAAATATTTTTAAACAAAAACTATAAATAAATACTACTATAAACTAAATAGAGAGATCAATATTAAAGAAAACTTCTTATGAAATTTATAAAAGTAGAACGTCCAACATAGTGTGAGGGCTTTTTATATGTGGATAACTTTAGATGTATTTTTTTTTGTTATACAAACATTTGAATCTGAGATCACCGGATTGGAGGAGGGAGTTTGTACCACTAGCCTATCCCCTTGGGGACAGACTTTAGAGGATTTTAAAGAAAAGGTAGTAGGGATTTTTTTTCCAAAACTTAATATGACAAAAATCTGAAAAAACTCAAACACTTCTCGGTGAACGAATTGCAGCAAGTGAATTGAAAGGGAAAATAACAATAGATTAGGAGGATAGAGTTACTAGCATCACACTAGTAAGTCCTTACGCCACATCTTGGAGCAAGAAAGCATCACACCTCTTAGGGTTTATGAGTACTCGAAGCAATTTCACGAAGAAGTTGGAATTTTTATTCAACATACTATATAACAAGGTTACAAAACCTTTGAATAGATATTTAATTTTTATAGAAATTGAAACTACTTGTAAATCTAAAATTTAAAAACTCCTAAATAGTTCTAAGTTGACTCCAATAATAAAGAAAAATAGAAGGAACCTCCTAAGTAACTAATCACAATACATAGTAAACTTCTAAAGATAAGTTCCTGCTGTAGGAAAGGTATTGCTATACTACTAGTGAATGGTACTACTTTGCTACTAGCTATTAAAATCTTAATCAAGCACAAAGAAAAATAAAAATCAATAGATTTGCTTGTCAAATTGAAATTCAACATATGTGGTGTTGTCCAATGTGTAGACGACTAGCTGTGTAAGCCGTGTCCCAGAACCAAATCAGTTACATATAGGTACACCATTTTAGGCCCTTCTACAATATGATGACATGCTAGTTCTCCAAATTCTTCAATTACAATTGCATCTTTTACTCTCCTACCATTACTTTCATGAATAAAATTTTCTCAATAATCAATTGCAGTGATTTCTTTTTCTTATCATCTACATGTGACTTCTTTTCTTGGTGGTGGCTGGTACCCTTGTTTGGCATTACTATCATCCCTTCTAGTAGCCTTTACATGCAGTTCTAGCTACTGATCTTCTCACACAACATCCATAGCCTCTCGGTTGGTAAGATTTATTCTGTTAACCGGATGTTTGAGCAATGGATGTTCTGGTGCTCATTAACTTCTTCTTCTAAATGTTTTTCAATAACTTATCAGTTTCTATTCGTAGTGAAGTTACCAATGGACAGTTCATCCCTTAGTTTATGCTGTGTTTCCTTTGTTTGATATATTTGTGGACTCATAAAACCAAAGGTCTTCCTATAAGAAAAATGTAAAACCTATATTGGAGTAACATCACATCAAGTGAAATCATAATAAGGCCTGATCTTAAAAGAAACTAAGTATCTTTGAGTTACTGGACTGATGGTATCATTTACCCATGCAACTTCGAATGGTTGTGGATGCTTTTCCACTTGTAGATTTTCTCTCGTATTGAGTTTGAGTATGAAATATTGTCGCACACACCACACTCTTTTCTTTTGCTGTCGGAGTCATTAGAACTCTTCTTACTACATTGAGGAATGAGATATCAACTTCCTTCTCATCAATATCTTCATTTGATGCCTTCCCATTCATGTGCTCACAATCAAAATTTTCAACTTCATATTTCTCTTCACCTGCCACAGAAAGATTGCAATTAGGACATTGTTAAGTATAATGTCATTTCTTATTGCACTTGTAGCACTTGTCAATGCCCTTTTATCTAACCCGTTTAAGATCTTTCCTTTATCTCCATTAAATTGTAAAGATCTGGATCAAACATCTTGATTTGTATTAGCATTTAAAGAAGTGTTTTTAGTTTCATTTCTTGTCCAACTTCTTATATGATATCTCCTCTACTTTGATTGCCTAATTTCTGGTTGTTAGCTGCCTTAGGTACTGATCTGCCTTCAAAGCTATTTGAAAAGCATCTTTTAGATTAATTCTTTGCAAATCTCAGCCCTTAAACCCATTCTTGTAGTGAGATCTTCATTCCAACACACCTTATATTGAGTTCATCATATTTCTCCACATACTGATCCATGCTCAAACTTCCTTGTTGGAGAGTCATCAATTGATCATCAAGATGATCTTGGTGATCCTCCGGCAAGTATTTTTCATTCAACTTCAACTTCATCTATTCCCAATCAACAATTGCTGGTTTTTGAGCCCACTTTAAAGGATCTTCAACATCTCTATAAAATTTTAGCATGACCTGTCAATTTCATTTTGAAAAAACAAAGACTCCGATCTTTTGACTTGTCATACCAATCAAAATAATTATTCATAGATTTGGCCAATCAAAAATTATTTGGTAATCAATCTTACAAACAAGGTTTATAGCTTCTGCTCTTTCTTTAAGATATCTTTGGTTGGATTAACATAATCTTGCCTTCCACCTGGCATTGGGAATTGGCTGAAATCAGCCATTTATTATTCAGGAATTCTCCTAGATTGTGGTTTTGCTCTAATTGCTGAATGTTGCAGTGATTTTTCCAATCTTTTCTCTATTGAACATTCCCTTCACTATTGTTTGGATTTTGACCATCTTGGTGGTGAGTCTCTCCTTGAGCCACATGTGACTCAAAATTGGAGACACGTGCTTTTAGTTCATCCTTCTCCTCACAAAGCTTCAAGAATAATTCATTTTGCTGAAAATTAGTGAACCTTTTTCAGATAGTCCTGCGACGACTGAACATGACTAATAACCAAAGCTCTGGAATTAAACTAATGTAGGACGTAAAGAATTTTGGATAAAAGAAATTTGGGTTTCTTAAAACTTAATGTGACAAAAAGCCACTAATACTCAAAGAAACATTCAAAACAAGCAACAACCAGAGAAGCAGCTTTAAATCGCACTCTGTCAAAATGTGTAAAAACCTTGAAACTTTTACTTTACAAATAAAATTTTCAAAGTAAAAACTTTGAAAAGTGACCATCCATCCACCGAAGGCATACAAGAAAATCTGATAAAGCTAGGATACGAAACACTTCTTTGTCTATATAACCCCTCAGCCAGCGACAAATGGCCCTTTTGTCTTTTGTCCTACTTAGTTTCATACAACACGACTCATAACCGAGTACTCAGTCTACCAAAAAGGTCTAAGAGTCTAGAAAGGTCTAAGAGTCTAGTTTTCAATGGTTCAAATCTGACTAAATTTAGAGCAAGCTTGCAAAAAGCTATGAGAGAAAGAAACAAGTGTACTCAGTCTACCAGTTTCTGTATCTTCTATCAGACCGTCACTTTGCATATTAACTTTCATGAGCAATTCTTAATGATATCCTTCATATAATGTGTCATTTTAAAGATTTGAAAGTCTAATTTACAATGGAGAAATTGTCCCTTAATTTGGAGCACCATACAGAAAATTTCAATTAAAGAGTGGAGGTGTGCAGTCAAATTTGTACAGAACTATGTCTAACACGAAATTTCTTCCATTTCTTTCGATCCTTAAGTCATATTAGCACCAGCTAACTTAAGAAGTTCCTTGAGGTCTCTAAGTACAAAAAACATAAAAACTCATAAGATTACTCATAAGATTACTTCACTTGCTTGAAAGCTATGGAATCTTAGACAAATGTGAGAGTCCTGTGTTTAATACTTTGGTAATTACTTCAGCTATCATGAAAACAAACATATGAGGAAGCTTGCCAACATTCTCTACATCAGTTCTACATCATGAACCGAAGATAACTCATCACAAAGCTTAATTCTAACCTCATGATTCTTGCTTGTCTACTTGAGTTCTAGCTCCCTCATGATGCTTCTATAGACTTGGGTTATGATACATATTGATTGGGTTTGGAGATTTTGATGTTTAGTGAAGTTTTCATGGAGTTCGTCATCGGTTTTTAGGAGAGCTTCAATAAAAAACGAAAATGGCTAAGACAAAGGTTGAAGATAATTTTATAATATGTTAAGGAAGTGGAGAGTAATTGTTTTACTCACTCCTACTTATTGCTTTCAGGACTTGAGATGCTGCTTACTTTAGGTTGCCTTGGTGCCTCTTGTGGGCTTCACACGCTAGTATGCTCGTTAGTTTTCCTACGATCCAATTGTAACACCGAAAAATTAGGTGTTAAAAAATTTATATTAAATTTTCACTATTCTTTGTAAAAATATCGGTGGTAATTGGTTGCAATTTATCAATAAAAGATTTATAAAATTTGGTTGGGAGAAAAATAAGTTTTGGAGATAATTTGAGACCATTAAAACTTATTTGAACTCAATTAAATGAAGACGAGCCGACTTTGTAATACTAAGAAAGAAAAGTCAAAGAGAGAGAGAGAGAAAAAAAAGGAAAAGTCTGCGTACACTTTCCCAATTGTATACAATCACCCGAAGCAATTTTTTTCCTCCCATCTTTCTCCTGCGCCTCTCACCCTCTCTATCTCCTTCATCTCTCAGTTTCTCCCTCTCCTTCAGCTTTTCTGTCACACCCCAAACCGGGATCGTGAACAGCCGCCCGTTATTCTGAATGCCGACTGTATTTTTACAGAAAATCGGACAGAATTTCTCCATAAATCGAAGATCTCCCATATACAATTTCACCTGTATATCAATATTCATCTTATAAAATAAACAAATGGTCATCCCGGTCTCTCCAAAATCAACCAATTCCCACAACTAACATCCAAAACAACGTAGACTATAACAACAAATTTTCACAATTCTAACCACAGACCTCTACTGCCATGCTCCCGTCAAAGGTATGGACAATCGCCAGTCGCCCCTCCTGTGATTTAGAGGTGGCACCGAACGATCCTAGAGTACAATTTTAAGACATGACACATTTCCAAGTATTTACACAATGAACCAGAAATGCCTCAATGCAAAGTTATGCAATGACATGTCCATATTTATACAGTCATCCCAAAATTATACAATGGTCGTCTATTGACCTCAGAATACATATATATCACCAATACAATTGCTAACTTATAAAATTTTGGCAGAATATACGACTGCTCAAGTTTAAACCAAATCTCCCAATGATACCGAGCGTCCTAAAAGCAACGCTCCTTGCCAATTACTATCTCTGAAACAAGAAAGGAAGTGAGGGGTGAGTACTCGGGGAAGAATACTTAGTGAGTGAGTAGGTCAATGCAATCGTCAAATATGAAATGTGAAACTGGAGTGTCAAAATATAAGTATACGAATCATATTTCAAATTATCATGCTTTTCATTTCAACAATATATCATTAGCACACATTTTCAAGTCAAATATACATCCAAAGCACTGTCACTAAAAATCATAGAGCTGCTAGCCGAAAATATCCTGACAGAGGTCTACCACGACCTATGATAGGCGCACCGGGGGTGTTATATGCAAATTTATTTAAAATGCTCTCTACCCCGACGTTGGCGACGGACCTCGTCCAGGTGCTAGACTTGGAGAGGCTATCCAAATCCAAATCCAAATCCAAATCCTCCTCTTTTTGGGTTCAACCTTGCTAGTACCGTGTCGATAATCAAATCATGACAACTCATGGGATATCCCAGGTCTAGGCATATCCGGACGCCACCAAAGCGTTCGTCACGGTGTCCGTAGTTACAGAACAATACATATCAAAGCCCTCAAGGCCAAAATCAATTTCATATCAAAATGTGCCGAAATCAGGTTCATAAACCAATGCAACATAGAGTATAAAATGACACATTATATATTTCAACCACATGGATACATAATTTCATAATTCAACACAGTTTTGGACACTCCATCGGTTCACAAAAATCAATTTTAAAACCAATCAAAACATTTCAAACATACGACAAATCATGCTCATTTATCAAAATGTTGTAAAATAGGGTTTACATATTAAACAAAAGTATTGAAATAAATCTCATTCGCCGTATACGGGAGGGTGATCACTCCCTATTTTGAAAGCGAATTCAAAACTGACCGCTCGAGTCTCCAATGAGATTATCCTAATTAATCATCACAATTCGATATCAAATAAGGGTCTAGTAAGGGATTTTTAATTTGCTTTCCAACCAATACTACCTAATTTGACAAAGTTTATTCAAGAGTTGAAGAGATTTCATTTCTCTCATCTAGGGTTCCTCGGATCTCAGATTTAGCTTTCGTTCGCCCGTCGGTTTGGTTTAAAAGTTTTGCAGAGGCTCACGGACTGTCACGGGTTGTTGCGGCCTGGTGGTTGACGGGCCGGTGGGCCTGGTGGGCCGGCGGGTCGGCAGTGGGTAGCGGGCCGGACTGGGCTGCAGTGGGCTCGCAGGCTGGCGCGCTCCCGGGCTAGGACTAGGGCTCGCGCTCGCGAGCTGGAGTGCTCGAGTTGGAGTGTGCGCTCATGCGCAGGCGTGCTCATGCAGGATCGCGCGTAGTGAGGAGCGTGCTGGGGCGCGCAGTGTGCTTGTGCAGAGGAGCGCAAGGGCGCATTAGGGCTCACGCAGGGGCGCGCTAGAGCTCGTGCTAGCGCTCGCGCTCGGAGAGAGCGCAGTGCTCTGCGCTGTCGCGCGCGTTGGTGCACTCGCGGTGGTGCAACGATCGCGCTCGGCGGAGGATGGCAGCGGGAGAGAGAGAGACGTGGCGGCGGGGAGATCGAGAGAAGAGAGAAGAGAGGCGGAAAGAGAGAGAGAAGGAAAGAAGAAGAAGAAGAAGATGGTGATGGTGGTGGCGGTAGGTCACGGCGGAGGGCGCGAAACCGTCGCGGAGGAGGGCGGCGGCCGCGGAAGGTGAAGAGTCGGGGAGAGGGAAAGAGAAAGAGAGAGAGAAAAGGGGGAACTAGGGTTTTAATCCATAATTTCCCAAATGCAGCGGGTGCTGCGTTTTGGCTCAAAACGCAGTACTCCGTTGTGGTTTTTTTTTTTTTTGGTGTTACATTTTCTAACCCTCTAAAAACAAGTTTCGTCCTCAAAACTAAAAGAAACTATACAGAGAAAAGTTGGGGGTGCTGTCTCCTCATGGCTTCCTCAGGTTCCCAGGTCTGTTCCTCGACCTGGTCGCTCCTCTACAAAACTCTAACAAGAGGAACCTCTTTGCTCTGTAGCTTTCTGACCTGTCGATCCAGAATAGCCATGGGATGAACAGGTAAGCTCAAGTCCTCTCGAAGCTCAACTGGCGGAGCCTCTAAAATGTGTGAGGGATCTGGCTGATATTTTCTAAGTACTGAGACATGAAATATATCGTGGATACATGATAGGTCTGCTGGTAGCTTCAATTTATATGCTACACATCCAACTCTCTCAAGGATACGGAAGGACCCAATATACTTGGGGCTCAACTTCCCTCGCTGCCCAAATCGAATGACTCCCTTCAAGAGAGATATCCTTAAGAATACCATGTCTCCCACAGTAAACTCTAGAGGTCGTCGCTTACGATCTGCATAGGATTTCTCTCTATCCTGAGTGGCTTTCATCCGCATACGGATAATCCTCATTTTCTCCTTCGTCTCCTCTACCAGCTCAACATTGGTGAGTCGTCACTCACCAACCTCATCCCAGCACAACGGGGTACGACACTTCCTCCCATACAATGCCTCGTAAGGTGGCATGCCAATGCTCGCCTGATAGCTATTATTATAGGCGAACTCTACAAACGGAAGATGCCGATCCCAACTCCTCCGGAAGTCCATAACACATGCCCTAAGTGTAATACCCAGAAAAGAAAAAAAAAAGGGAAAATTTAAAATTAGGGCTTAAAGCCCTAATTTATCTTCCTTTTTCCCTCACACTCTCTCTCACTCCATCTCTTCCTCTTCGCGCCGCTTCCTCTCCCACTGTAACGCCTCCTTCCGCCATCGCCAGCACCGTTGCTCCTGCCTCCTCACGCGAGTGCGCTAGCCGCAGCGCCTTCCTCCTCCGCGCAGCACGAACTCCCGTTGCCATCCTTCGCCGAGCGCGATCGCTGCACCACGAGTGCACCAGCGCATGCGATAGCGGCAGCGTGAGCCAGCGCGCGAGCCCAGCGCGCCTCCAGCACGCCCCAGCACGAGTGCGAGCGCTCCAGCGCACGACCTACTGCTCGAGCGCTCGATCCAGCTCATGAGCACGAGCTCTAGCCACTGCGGCCCAGTCCAGCACGCGGCCTACCAGACCCATCAAACCCGCAGGCCCACCAGGCCCGCCAGCCCATCAGCCCGCCAGCTCGCGGCCTACGAGCCCGTGACGGCCCGTGATAGTCCGTGAGCCTCTGCGATGGTAAATGACTCTAAGCTTTGATTTTCATACTAGGGTTTCTAAATTCTTTAGTAATTGGACTTAAATTGTTTACAATTGTTTCAAATTTGGAAACATTCAGGTTTTAGACCAAACCGACGGGCGAACGAAAGGTAGATCTGAGATTCGAGGAACTCTAGGTGAGAGAAATGAAATCTCTTCAACCCTTAAATAAATTTTGTCAAATTAGGTAGTTTTGATTGAAAAGAAAATTGAAGGTCCATAACTAGGCCTTTATTTGATATCGAATTGTGATGATTAATTAGGAAAATCTCATTGGAGACTCGAGCGGTCAGATTCGAATTGGTTTTTAAAATAGGGAGTGATCACCCTCCCGTATACGGTGAGTGAGATTTATTTCAATACTTTTGTTTAATATGTAAACTCTGTTTTACAACATCTTGATGAATGAGCATGATTTGTCGTATGCTTGAAATGTTTTGACTGATTTTAAAATTGATTTTCGTGAACCGATGGAGTGTCCAAAAACTGTGTCGAATTATGAAATTATGCATCCATGTGGTTGAAATGTATAATGTGCCATTTTATGCTATATGCTGCATTTGGTTTGTAAACCTGATTTGGGCACATTTTTGATACGATATTGATTTAGCCTTAAGGGTTTTGGATTGTATTTTTCCGCAGCTACGAAGGATACCGTGAGAGACGCTTTGGTGGCGTCCGGATATGCCTAGGCCTGGGGTATCCCATGAGTTGTCGTGATTTGATCATCGACACGGTACTAGCCAGGTTGAACCCGAAAGGAGGAGGATTTGTATTTGGATTTTGATATCCTCTCCAAGTCTAGCACCTGGACGAGGTTCGTCGCCAACGCCGGGGTAGAGAGCACTTTAAATAACACCCCCGGTGCGCTTGTCATAGGTCGCGGTAGACCTCTGTCAGGACATTTTCGACTGGCAGCTCTATGATTTTAAATGACAGTGCTTTGGATACATACTTGACTTGATAATGCATGCAAATGACATATTGTTGAAATGAAAAGTATGATGATTTGAAATATGATTTGTATACTTGTGTTTTGACACTCCAGTTTCACATTCCATATTTGACGATTGCAGTGACCCACTCATTCACTGGGTATTCTTCCCCGAGTACTCACCTCTCATTTCCTTTCTTGTTTCAGAGTTAGTATTTGGCAAGGAGCGTTGCTTTTAGGACGCTCAGTATCATTGGGAGATTTGATCTGGATCTGAGGAGTTATTGTATATTTCCGCTGCAATTTCGTGAGTTAGCAATTGTATTGGTGATGTATATGTATTATGAGGTCGATAGACGACCATTGTAAAATTCTGGGATGACTGTATCAATATGGACATGTCATTGCATAACATTGCATTGAGGCATTTCTGGTTCATTGTGTAAGTACTTGGGAATGTGTCATGTCTTAGAAGTGTCCTCTAGGATCGCTCGGTGCCTTCTCTAAATCACAGGAGGGGCGACTGGTGGCTGTCCATGCCTTTGACGGGGACATGGCAGTAGAGGTTTGTAGCTAGGTTGTTGGAAATTTTTATAGCCTTGCGTTATCTGGATGTTGGCTGTGAGATTGATTGATTTTGGAGAGGCCGGGATTGGCCATTTGATTATATTACATGATGATTGTGATTTATATATGGTGAATTGTACTTGGGAAACTTCCGAAATATGGGGAGGTTCTGCCCGATTTTTTATAAAAATACAGCTGGCATTCAGGATAACGGGCGGCTGTTCACGATCCCGGTTGGGGGCGTGACACTAAGCATGTCCTCTATAGTCTGAATGGTCCTCTCTGACTGACCATCTGTCTGGGGGTGATACGCTGTGCTCCGTCCTTCTTCTTTACAAACAGCACTGGAATGCCCCAAGGGGACATGCTAGGACGGATAAACCTATATCCAGCAACTCTTGTAGCTGGACCTTGAGCTCCCTCAGCTCAGCTGGCGCCATCCTGTATGGCGGCATAGAGATAGGGGTAGTCCCCGGAGCTAAATCAATTTCAAAGTCAAACTCCCGAACCGGTAGTAATACGGGTAATTTCTCGGGAAAAATATCAGGAAAGTTCTGTACCTCTGGGACATCCTCCAGTCTCGGTACCTGAGCAGTGGTGTCAATGATATGAGCCAGGTAAGCCGCACATCCGTGGCGAATCATACGTCTGGCCTCCAAAACTGAAATGACACAGCGGGGTAAAACTCGTCTCTCGCCCTCAAAATCAACACTTGCTGATCGGGTCTTCGAAACTCCACCTGTTTCTTAAAACAGTCAACTGAAGCCCGATGTATATGTAGCCAATCCATCCCCAAGATGGCATCAAAATCAGTCATGGCGAGGGGAATTAGATCTGCCTTCAGCACTCTATCCCCAACTTTGATCTCACATTCTCTATACATTGTGCCGCGCACAATCTGCTTACCTAGAGGAGTGATGACCAATATCTCCTCGTCCAAAGATGAGAGCGGCCTGTCAGAATGTTAAAAGAATTGATCGCTCACATATGAATAGTTAGACCCCATGTCAATAAGGATACGAGCATCTATTTTGAAGATAGGTAGAGTACCCATGATGATGTCGGGGTTCGCCTGGGCATCCTCCTGCGTCATGGCATAAATCCGGGCCTGAGCCCTAGGTTGCTGTCGTGCCTGAGTCTGCACTGTGTTACTCCAGGTGGTCACCCTGGGAGTAGAAGTTGCTGGACGAGCAAGCTACCCCTGCTGTCCATACGAGGAGTACTAGTGCGGCTCAGTGAACTCTGTCCTCCGAGTCCTAACTCAGGGCAAGAACTCCTAATATGCCCCGACTTCCCACAATGGAAGCAAGTGACCGTCACTGAACAAGCTCCTATCGGATGGGACCTATTGCACCTGTAGCAATAAGGATGCCGCTGAGCAGTACACTATGCAGGGTGAGTCAGAGCTGGCTGTCTAAACCCCTGGGAGTACTGTCCCCGTCCCAGCTCAGGAAATCTAGATCCTAATCCGTCTCCGTGCGAACTGGATCCCCTTCCCCTCTTGGAGTTCTGCGCAAAATGAGACTTTTCTTTCTTTTTTTTTTGCTCTCTGCTCTCTTTCTGCCTAGTCTCTGCAGGACCAAAGCCTCCACGCAGTAAGCAGGGTCTATCACCTCGGCCAGTGTAAATGCGGGGTAACAGTCATATACTTCTTTATGCTAAGACTAAGACCGTCATCAAATTTGAAACGCAAATACTGAGTTGTGGCCAGATCTGGTACAAATGCGACAAGTCTCCGCATGTCTGCCTCATATTCCGAGATAGATCTGGACCCCTGAGCAAGCCGTCCCAACTCTGACCTCATCTGGTCCTGCTGGTAGAGTGGGAAAAATCTGCGGTCAAACTCCCGAAGGAAGTCGTCCCACCGCAGTGGCGCTGTCGCCTCATCAGTGAGAGCCTCCCACCATGAGAGGGCCTCTCCCTCTAATAATCGCTCTGCCACTTTCAGGCAGAGCTCCTCTCCAATCCCCAGATCAGTCAGAATCCTGCGAGTGTGGTTGATCCAATGCTTGGTAGCCGCAGCATCACCAAGCCCTGCAAAATCTGTGCACCCCAGCTGACGGGCCTCCTTAACCAACTGAGTTAATTCATGTACCCGTCTAAGAATAGTCGATGTAGTCTCACTTGGCTCGGACAAAGTAGAAGGACCTGCCATCGGCGGTGGAACCGGTGCCATAGGAACTAGGGTTGCTGCAGGCGCCGCTGTAGGAGGTGGTGGGGGCGGAATCTCGACCCCATGCGAAGCGTACCACTCGTACACCTGTTGAAAGGCGTCGGTGTGGGTATGGGAGTCTCAGCGTGAGAAGCTGGCTGAGTAGGTGCCGGTGGTGGCACACGAGTCGAAGTACGATCCTTTGGCTCGTCTAATTCTCTGGTACTCGTGGGGTCTCGGGTGCCCGAGGTGCATTTGGCACTAACAGACCCTCAAGTGATGCAAATCTAGCACCTCTTCTACCACGTCTAGGTAGCATAATTCTGCAAGAGAAGGATCCTTATTAAGTATCATAAAAAAATAGGCACGGTTAAAGAATTTTTGACTAATCATAGCATGACTACCTTTACAAAAGAATGAAATTCTTAGTTCAATAGGAAAAATAGCATGTTTGGTTAGATGCAACCGTATCTAACCCCCTAAAATAGATGAACTCATATACCTATGACCATGTATTGGGATTTCATGACTATATGAAACTCTCATGCAATGAGGACTTTAAACACAAACACACGCGGGAATGTTTTCAAGACTCTCTTCCTACATAGCTTTCAACCAAGTGGCTCTGATACCAATCCAACTGTCACACCCCGAACAGGGATCGTGAACAACCGCCCGTTATCCTGAATGCCGGCTGTATTTTTACAGAAAATCGGATAAAACCTCCCCATAAATCGGAGGTCTCCCATGTACAATTTCACCTGTATAACAATATTCATCCTATAAAATAAACAAATGGCCATTTTGGCCTCTCCAAAATCAACCAATTCCCATAATCAATATCCAAAACAACGCAGGCTATAACAACAAATTTTCACAATCCTAACCACAGACCTCTACTGCCATATCCCCGTCAAAGGCATGGACAGCCGCCAGTCGCCCCTCCTGTGATTTAGAGATAGCACCGAGCGATCCTAGAGTACAATTCTAAGACATGACATATTCCCAAGTACTTACACAATGAACCAGAAATGCCTCAATGCAAAGTTATGCAATGACATGTCCATATTTATACAGTCATCCCAGAATTATACAATGGTCGTCTATTGACCTCAGAATACATATACATCACCAATACAATTGCTAACTCACAAAATTTTGACAGAAATATATGACTCCTCAAGTCTAGACCAAATCTCCCAATGATACTGAGCGTCCTAAAAGCAACCCTCCTTGCCAATTACTATCTCTGAAACAAGAAGGGAAGTGAGGGGTGAGTACTCGGGGAAGAATACTCAGTGAGTGAGTAGGTCAATGCAATCGTAAAATATAAAGTGTGAAACTGGAGTGTCAAATCATAAGTATACGAATCATATTTCAAATAATCATGCTTTTCATTTCAACAATATATCATTAGCACGCATTTTCAAGTCAAATATGCATCCAAAGCACTGTCACTAAAAATCATAGAGCTGTCAGCCGAAAATGTCCTAACAGAGGTCTACCGCGACCTATGACAGGTGCACCGGGGGTGTTATATACAAGTTTATTTAAAGTGCTCTCTACCCCGGCGTTGGCGACGGACCTCGTCCAGGTGCTAGACTTGGAGAGGATATCCAAATCCAAATCCAAATCCTCCCCCTTTCGGGTTCAACCTGGTTAGTACCGTATCGATAATCAAATCACGACAACTCGTGGGATACCCCAGGCCTAGGCATATTCGGACGTCACCAAAGCATCTCTCACGGTATCCTTCGTAGCTACGAAACAATACATATCAAAGTCCTCAAGGTCAAAATCAATATCATATCAAAATGTGCGAAAATCAGGTTCATAAACCAATACAACATAGAGCATAAAATGACACATTATATATTTCAACCACGTGGTTGCATAATTTCATAATTCAACATAATTTTTGGACACTCCATCGGCTCACAAAAATCAATTTTAAAACCAATCAAAATATTTCAAACATACGACAAATCATGCTCATTCATCAAAATATTGTAAAACAGGGTTTACATATTAAACAAAAGCATTGAAATAAATCTCACTCGCCGTATACGGAAGGGTGATCACTCCCTATTTTCAAAGCCAATTCAAAGCTGACCGCTCGAGTCTCCAATGAGATTTTCCTAATTAATCATCACAATTCGATATCAAATAAGGGCCTAGTAAGGGATTTTTAATTTTCTTTCCAACCAATACTACCTAATTTGACAAAGTTTATTCAAGAGTTGAAGAGATTTCATTTCTCTCACCTAGTGTTCCTCGGATCTCAGATTTAGCTTTCGTTCGCCCGTCGGTTTGGTTTAAAACCTTCGCAGAGGCTCACGGACTGTCACGGGCCATCGCGGGCTGGTGGTATACGGGCCGGTGGGCCTGGTGGGCCTGCGGGTCGGTAGTGGGCCGCGGGCCAGACTGGGCCGCAATGGGCTCGCGGGCTGGTGCGCTCCCGGGTTAGGACTAGGGCACGTGCTTGCAAGCTGGAGCGCTCGGGCTGGAGCATGCACTCGTGCGCAGGCGTGCTCGTGCAGGATCACACGCAGTGAGGCTCGCGCTCTCGCTCGTGCTCGTGCTGGGGCGCGCAGTGTGCTTATGCAGAGGCGCACTAGGGCTCGCGCAGGGGTGCGCTAGCGCTCGCGCTCGGAGAGAGCGCATTGCTCTGTGCTGTCGCGGGCTCTGGCACTATCGCGCGCGCTGGTGCGCTCGCGGTGGTATAGCGATCGCGCTCAGCGGAGGATGGCAGTGAGAGAGAAAGAGACGCGGCGGCGGGGAGATCGGGAGAAGAGAGAAGAGAGGCAGAAAGAGAGAGAGAAAGAGAGAAGAAGAAGAAGAAGATGGTGATGGTGGTGGTGGTGGTGGCGGTAGGTCACGGCGGAGGGCGCGAAACCGTCACGGCGGAGGGCGCGAAACCGTCACGGAGGAGGGCGGCGGTCGCGGAAGGTGAAGAGTCGGGGAAAGGGAAAGAGAAAGAGAGAGAGAGAGAAGGGTGGTTTTAATCCCTAATTTCCCAAATGCAGCGGGTGTTGTGTTTTGGCTCAAAACGCAACACTCCGTTGTGGTTTTTTTTTTTTTTTTTTTGGTGTTACATTCTCTCTCTCCCTCTATCACTCTCATCCATTGAACCACCTCAACCATTCCCCAAAACCTCAATAGAAGCTGTGATGGAGGAGATTTTGGGAAAAATCTAAGGTTTTCACACGAAGGGAAATTTAGAGATTTTTGGAATCCAACACCTTCGACTTCGTAACTTAGGTAATTTCTTACTCAAAATCTTGTATTTAGTTTTTTTTTATACTAGATTTGGGTTTAATGTTGAGATTCCATAGATGTTGATAGAGGAACCGAAAACTCTAGGGTTGTAAAATATTGGGTTTAGGGTTTTGATTTATGGAAATAACAAGCTCAACTATCTGAATTTGTCTGAGAATTAGAAGTGATGGAATAAAATGGAAACCTGTGTAGTCTGTAAGCTTTGTGCTATAACTCCTGCTACACTGCAGAAAATTGAATGGGGTATATTTTTGCTGAAACTAGACTTCTAGAGCTTTAAAATGACATATGACTCGAAGGTTTTCGTTGAAAATAGAATTTTTGGTAAATTTTTGAATTAGCATGAATTCTGCAGAAAATCCATTCTGTGTCCTGTTCTGGCCGTGAGTTTTGTTGTGGATTTGAGCTGTCTTCAAGATAGATTTAGGTTTATGTCTAAACATAAAAGTTATAGATCCATATTTTATCTTTAAATTGAGATTTGAATCACTTAAATCCGATAAGTATAGTGAAAGTTATGATACTTTTTCCGGGACTACGCATATAGAGTTATAAATTCTGGTCTATGATCTTTATGAATTTAGATACTTTTGTACGGTTTGAATATGTTAAGGATATAAACATAAATGTTGTAGTTTTATATCTAAGCTTTAAGTAAAAATTGGAATTTCCATAATCCGAGAAGTGTAAATCAAGATACGGCCATTTTTCTATAACATGTTGTGCCGGAAATTATTAGGAAGTTAGAAATTTGTGATATATTGAAAATAACCAATTTACTCTAGTGTTTGTATGTGATTTAATAATTAAATTGTGACCAATGTCTTAGGTTAGGACATTCAAAATCAGAGGAAGGGTCGGATTTGTTTCTATTTGTGAATTGGGAGTGATTACCTTTCCAAAAGGTGATGGATGGTTTATTGTGTCTTAAATGAGCAAAATGAATTCGATTCTTTTTATAAATAACTTTAAATGTTTTTATATGATTTTTGTATAAATTTTTGTGATTATGAGATGTCCTAAAATGAGAATTGAACTATATATGCATCTATATTATTTGTAAATGAATTTGTGCCGTACTAAATTTGAAATTGTATTTATGATTGTGATATGTGATTTGGAAATCTGATTTTTGAGTTATGGCACATTGAATGAGGATTGGATATTTGTGAAATGATGGTGCAGTGTAAATGGCTATAGTCATTTCTCCTCCCCACGGAGCGGGACGTAGTGGGGTTGGTAGACTATGGGATGTAGGTAAACATGTATGGTACGCCAAGGCACGAGCTGTACATTTATGGTTGGATAAAATGCCCACAGGCGTGGGATAGTTAGACGCACCTCCAATGAGAGATCACAGACAACATCAAGGATGGGGGCAAATTTTAAAAACGTAAAAATTATTAAAACTCTTGACGGCTCTACCCTAGGTTGTGGTAAACCTTTGTTGGGAATAGTGATTTTGGTTGGTCCCGTATTTGAAAATATGAATTAAATAGATACATGTTTGTTGAATTATCTTGATTTATTGAAATCATTATATATATATATATATATATATATATATATATATATATATATATATATAATGTTGTTTATGAGTTATGCTCTGACTTTCCCACCTTCATCTCTCATTTATTGTCATAATACTATTGCACTCTACTCACTGAGTATTCTCAATACTCACTCCTCTCTCACATTTTTCAGAGGAAACTTAGGTGGGAGACATCGATTTGGAACCAATGGAAGACATTATTTTGCTTAAATTATATAGGTATTGATGGTGTAGGTTTTATTTTTGGACTGATGTAGTATAACCCATGGAAGGAAACAATTATACTATTTTTTTAATTTGGATTTGATTGATACTTGTCCTATTCCTTGGGGCAAGTATTGATAAAATCCATGTTTGGTTGTTGTGAAACTTGTTTCATTTTGTTTAAAACTTTGCTTTTGAAAAATTTATTGTTATTGGGAAATTTGGATTTTACTTGTGAATTTTGAGATATCTGGTGTTTAAGGAAATTTTATTAATATTTTTTTTGATCGGCCGAGATGATATGGTGCATGTATTTGATTTTGATTGGCTGGGATGGCCTCTTGCATGCCTATTGTGATAAAATGGACTGAAATGGTTCTTTATATATTGCTGAGTTGTATATGGGTGTTGGAAACTGTCTGGAAGACCGGGTTGGCCAAATTGCATGCACGCATGTGCAAGGATGGGTCCGGTAGATCCTCTGTTTGTGTGTCCTTGCATGATTTTGATAATTGATGACCTAGGAGGGTCATTTGAATATTTTTAAATTGTTTTTGAATCAAGATAAACATGTTGAATGGCTTGCGTTGTCCTGATATATGAGGAGATACTGTCCGTATGCTGAGATAATATAACGGTTGTTGCGTACTCGACTACAGGGTTGGGGCATGACAGACTTGCTCCATAATAAGGAGATTTAGGGCTTAAGAATTTCATTTTAGTTAAGTGTATACCTCATAGGGCGAATTGAGGAGATTAAGTCTCAGAATTCTCAACTCTACACATAGGTAAGTCGCCTTGCCCCAATCACAGGTCGACTTGTGCTTTCTGATTTTGTATCAAACAATTCTGCTGGTGGCCAGCATAAGCCAACCTGTCAGATTCAAGTCTCAGAGAAATATGTTTGCACATTAAGTAAGGCGACCTACTAAAAAGTGAGTTGACTTGGGGGTTATGCAATAAGGAAATTGGGTCGCCTTGAGGGCTCGATGAAACGAAGAGCAAGATGACTTGTTGGACAACAAGGGGACTTGGCCTCTAAAAACCTTAGACACATAAGACAGCTTTGCTATTTGCAAGTCGACTCATGGGTATGAAAAGTTGTGAAATGATAGAAATGGATAATCAAACTTGAACAAAATTTAAAATTTATGAGGGATAGAATGGAGATTTCACTTCTTATTATTATTAAGGTTTGAACACAGCTCCATTCTCTCAAAACACATTCGAACTCTCGTCTCTCGACTCACTCTTTTCTCTCCCCCTGCGCTTTCATTTGTTCCTCCCTCTCTCTCTCAAACCCTGCCAAAATCAATTATCTCTCCCTTAAAATCATTCATAAAACTTCCAAATCCTCAATCAAATACTTGAATTGAGATAGATTTGGGAAAAAAATCTAGGGTTTGCTTGAAAAAGGAAAAATCTAGGATTTTTGAAAGCCAACTTTCAAGACTCAATCCAACTACAAAATTATGATAATTTCTTTTTTCTTAACTTGGATTTATCTTTCTTATAAGTGGATTTCAAGTTATTATTGATATTTGAGGGATTTGTTAGAGAGTATAAATCTAGGGTTTGTGAATGAGGAAAAATTTGGGAAAATTTGTGAATGGAAATTTTATGTAAATGTAAATGATGGATTGAAAACATAGAATTGTGGATTTGAGAAATTAGGGTTGTAATATGCTTGGGAAATCTCATATACCCTAGAAATGAATGTGAATTAATATTTAATTTATGCATATTATTTTAGGATAAATCCATTGAGAATCAAGAATGGATTATCATGGAATTGATTGTGAATTAAGAGTATTCATCCTCCCAAGAGGTAAGTGGATTGCTATGTTGAGTATGCATGATAAATAAGTTTAAAATTTTGATTTGTGAAATGAATTTTGAGATGAATTTTGAAATGGTTTTATAATACTTTGTGATTATGGTGTGCACAAAATTGATTTGTTAACAAATTCATGACTCTTTTATTGATTTATGAATCTATTTGCACTGTGTTACAATGAAATATTTATTGTGAATTGTGAAATATGCTCTCTTTTGTATATGAGCTTAAATATTGAATGATGAAATAAATTTCTTGCAACATGGTGTTAGGAAAAAGACTATAGTCTGATAAGTCATCCATGGACCGAGCCATCGGGGCGGCGTGGTCAAAACTGGTTTAAAATGACAGCTTGGAGGTAGGCGGGATGGAAAGCCCCTCAAGGTGGTTATGATGACGTGGTAGCACCCCACAAAAATTCCGGGCCAACGCTAAGGATGAGGAAATGTTTATATAAAAAATTAAGGAAAAAATCCTTTGGCAGATCTACAAACAGCCATTGGTAGAATACTAGTTTTGGCAAATTCCAAGAAAAATTGAAAAGAAAGTTCAATTTGTTTATTGATTTGGGATATATGAGTCATGGTAGATTTGATCTGCAATTGATTTATACAAATGGTTTTACTTAATGTAGTTGAATATATCTGACATATATGTTTGGCACCACTACCCTCACCCTTCATTCATGTTTAGCACGTCATTGCACTCCACTCATTGAGTATTTTTATGCACACCCCTCACTTTTTAATTTTTAAGAAGAAACTTAGATTGGAGATATAAACGTTATCTAGTGTCGTTGAAAAAACTACATTTTGTTGGCCATCAATAGGTAATAGTCATGAGAATATTTTTTTTGGGAGCTGAAAGGAATTTTTGTACATCTCTTATGTTTGGATTTGACAAATACTTACTTGACTACTTTTGGGCAAGTATTATAAAATCCTTACTTTTATGATGTTGATCCTTATTTAACTTGTTTAAAAATTTCATTTTTAAGATATATTGTTTTCATTAGGACATTTAGATTATGTGGTGAACTTTGAACATATTTTGAACATATGAATTTATTTAAGTGCTTGGAAATTATTTATAAGGCCGTAATGGTCTAAGAATGATTCTAATTTATTTTGAAGTATTTGAAATATTGGAATGTCTTAAGGTATCTTGGAACATAGAGTGGAGTTCACACGTGTTTTGGGATAATGCGGCGGTTGTTGTATACTCGACGGACAGGTCGGGGCGTGACAATTCTATTGGTATTAGAGTTTTGGCTCACAATTTTAAATGTTTTAATTGCTTGAAAACATTTCAAAATGTCCCCAAAAGTTTATCCAAGATTTCAAAATAATTTTTCTATTTGAAAATTCAGAATTTGAAAGATCTTTACAAAGAATTCTAAAAAAAAAAACCTTCCATGGATCTTAGGGACTAGAAATCGTTTTATTTTAGGGGGTTAAGTATCTAGTTTGAATTCTAATTTAGTGAGCTAAGGATAGTATCTCTCTTTTTATAGGATCATGTCTCCTAGACGAAGGTTGAGGAATATAAATGAAATTCCTTCTTCCGAGCATGAGGATGGATCATCCTCACGTGCTCCTTCTTCTCCCTCGACGACTACTAGCAATTACCCAGCTCCTCCAACCGGAATTCCTCTACCACCACTCGATGCACTCTGGAAATGGAGGGAGTGGTGGGATACCTATGGCACTCATTTTCATGCCCCTCCTCATGTGCAAATGCCTCCTCCGCTGAGCTCAATTATTCTACCTACCCCTCCGACAGCACCAGCTCCTCCCACTTCAGTTGCCCCACTTATCAATCATCTAACCATCGAGTTATCCAAGTTGATCAAAGAGGTCCAACAACTTGGATGTGTCACCTTTTTGGGGACTAGTGATGCGATGGTGGCAAAGAATCAGATAAATCGGGTTCGGGAGACTATGGCCGACATGAGACTTGATGATAAGTTAAAGCTCATGGTGGCGGTAAAATTATTAGATGAAGATGCCTAAGTATGGTGGGATAACCTTAAGGAAAGATCCACAACTATTCTCATTTGTCCCAGACTTGGTGACTTTCGAGGAGTACTTATATTTCAAGTTTGAGGAAGGCTTAAATTGGTCCATCTGAGAGAAGATATCGGTGACCTCGGCCCACACTTATAAAGATGTCTTGGAATTGGTATTGAGGGCTGAGAAAATTGTTGAGGAAAAAGGAAGAACAAGAGAAGGCCAGAGAAAGAAGAGAAAGTTTGAACATGTATCAGGCCAGAGTTTAAAGCAAAGTAGGAGTATTGGTTCTTGTGGTAGAGTCTCAGACATTCGGTCTGTTGGCACTCCACAAGCAAACGACTCTCCAATTTTGTATCACCCACATCTAGTACCGTCCCTGGGAGTAAATTGGCAGGAAATAAGAAGAAGCAGTGTAAGCACTGCAGGATGTTCCATATCGGAGTTTGTCATGCACTCAAGAAGTGCTATCAATGCGAAAAAGAGAGTTATTTCCACAATGCTTGCCTGGAGTTGGGAAGAGGAAGCTAAGTAAATTGAAATCACCCTAGTAGATCCGTGGGCGGCCAAGTCAACATCACTATTTCCTCCCCTAATGTCACATTGCGGACGGGGACATGGAGCAACACAGTGGCTTCTCGAACCCAACGTCTACAAAAAAGGACTCAAATGAAGATATATGCAATGATGAATAGAGATGCACAAAACAATCTAAACATAGTCACAGGTAAATTTTCTAGAACTTGGATTTGATGACTTAGAAAATTGAGTATAAATACTATGTGATTTTTAGTGTATGATTGAATTTGGATTGGATATTGACAATATTGTATGATAATGAATTTGGGGAGAGATGATTTTGATGACTTGAGATAGTTATGGTAGCATTGAGTACCATGTCCTATCTTTACCAATTTTCCTAGATTTCAAGAGTTTCAAATAATTAACCCAAATAATTCAATAGTTTCCATTCGTAGGTATGATGAAAAGTTTTGGTATTAATGCCCGTGTATTGATTGATACTGGGTCAAATACTTCTTTTGTGAGTATGGTATTCATTAAACACTCTGATAAGCCTTTGACCTCACTTGAAGAGTAGTTGCTGGTTATCACTCCCTTGGGGGAATTGTTGAATAGGGACACCGTGTACAAGGCATGTGAAGTAATCGTAGAGGATGAGATTCTTGAAGCAAACTTGATTCCATTGGAAATGAGAGACTTTGATACCATACTAGGTATGGATTGGTTACACCTTCACCGAGTTTCAATGGATTGTTTCACTAAGGAGGTGGAGATTCGTAGACCAGGATGTCCACTACTTGTGTTTGTCGATGAACGACGGATCTTATCGAGCTGTGTGATCATACCAATGGAGGCATGACGATTTGTGCACAAGGGCTGTGAGGCTTACCTAGCCCATATCATCGTCACCACAATGAGAAGTCCAAAATTGATGAACGTTCTGGTGGTAAATGAGTTTATCGAATGTCTTTCCCGATGATTTGCCCGGTTTGTCTTTGATTCGGGAGTTCGACTTTGCTATCGACTTGGCTCCCGAAACCACATCCATTTCCATGCCTCCATATAGAATGGCTCCTATGGAGTTAGGAATTAAAAATTCAACTTCAAGAGTTGTTGGGTAAAGGGTTTATCCGACAGAGTACCTCACCTTGAGGCACTCTGGTTTTATTCGTAAAGAAGAAAGATGGCACCCAACGATTGTGTATCAACTATGGTAGCTAAATAAGGTGACTATTAAGAATAAATATGCTTTGCCAAGAATAGATGACTTCTTTGATCAACTCCAAGGGGCTAGTATTTTTTCGAAAATTGATTTGAGAGTGCGCTATCATCTACTGAGGATAAAAGGGGATAATACTCACAAGACCGCCTTGAGGACGCAGTATGGACACTTTGAGTTTTTGGTGATGCCGTTTGGATTGACAAACGCTCTTGTGGCCTTTATGGATATGATGAATAGGGTGTTCCATTCCTATCTCGACGAATTGGTTATAGTCTTCATAGATGATATCTTGGTGTATTCCAAGAACGATGAGGAACACTCAGAACATCTTTGGATTGTGCTACAAACTCTCAGAGAGAAGCAACTGTATGCCAAATTCTCTAAGTGTGAGTTTTGGTTAAGGGAGATTGGCTTCCTAGGGTACATTGTATCCAGAGATGGTATATTTGTAGATCCAAAGAAAGTAGAGGCAATTTTGAAATGGGAACAAACCAAGAATGTCACTGAGGTAAGAAACTTCCTAGGATTGGCAAGATACTACTGAAGGTTTGTTGAGGGATTCTTTGAAATTGCAGCTTTGTTGTCTAATTTGACTTGAATAAGCTTCCTTAAATAGACAACTAACATTAAGGAAATAAAAATTACAAGTAAAACTAAAACTTAGAAACTCCTAAATAAACCTAAATTGACTCTAATAATAAAGAAAATTAGAAAGAAATTCCTAAATAACTAGACACCTGTTGGATTTATTATATTACATGCGCATGCGGAATCGTATTAAATTAAAAATTTCAGAATTTACGGATAAATATCCCAATATGTAGGTTACAAAAAACAACAAAATCGTGAACTCTCTCATATGGATCGCTTAGTCAGCATGGTAATCACGAGATTAAACCACCACTACTTTTCCACAGCGTCTCAACACAATGTCCGACGAACCCAATGACAGAAAAAATTTTCTTATTTGAAAATTTCTCAATCCCTCAATCAATGTCTCTCTTTAGAGATTAATGTGTCTTCACTCTCTATCAATTATCTTCGCCCTTTAGAGAAGGCATTTCTCTTTCGATGTGCTTTAGGATTTTTCTCACTCTTTGAGCACTATCTTTTCGCAGGCCATCATCAGAGAAATTGAGAATGACACACTTATGTTGGAAGAAGGGAGTATAGGAGTTAATTGGGGATTTATGGGAGTTATGGGGGGGTTATGCCCCAAATTCAAATTTAAATTAATTTTATGTTATCCCAATTAAAACCCTACATAATTTGAGTATCTCAAAAAATGCCCCATCGTGGGCATTACTTCTGACATCTCCCAATTGCACATGAACATGAAGTATCTCAAAAAATGCCCCATCGTGGGCATTACTTCCGACATCTCCCAATTGCACATGAACATGAAGGCATTTCACATCCGTCACAAGATCACAACTCATGCGGCCTAGTACATTACCCTACTGGACTTTCATATAGCATTGGACGTCGTGTGACTGGCGAGTACACCTGCAAGCAAAGACTTCTTGATACATCTATTAGGATGATCACGAACCTATCGTTAGTACCAAAAAGAACTCGCTGTACCCCAAACTCAATGCAATTACATCCATCGAGCCACTTTTCCCATTAAAAGTGATCTCCAATCATTTGCTCGATTGTGTATTCACTATTATATTTGAATCTCAATATGGATTAATATAACAGCTCGACCGGTAAATACGATATCATGATATAATGCTAATTGGTCTTCCTTTCATACTACTATCTTTTAATCTTATCTTAGTTGCTTTTCTAGACATACACTACCAAACCGAATCAACAATAGTTTTTTGGTGACATACTAAAGTAGTAATACCAAAATAAAATCTAAAGAGAGAGACAAAAGTCATACGGGTACAAGAGATTCCATCCAATAGATTTCAGATCTCATACAGTGAAAACATAGATCTTTAATTATACTATCATCTCAAATAACAACTCCCACTATCCCTTAGTTGTCTTAACACGTGTTATGAAACACCTGCCATAGTGTTATTCCCCAATCTCTCAAAAGGGTATAGGTTAGATTTCTCTAACACTGTAATGTATGGGTCTCAGTCTATATAAGATTTTACCCCCAAAGATCTCAGAGAGAGTATTTTAGAAATGATTTCATTTGATGCAAGTGATATTTGAAATCTCAACCTGGCTTCTCACAGACAATATAGATATGGGTATGTCCATGTCGGTTATGTCGCATATAACCTCATCCTGAACACATATTAGAGCAACTTATGTTCTAACAGGGCTACTCTCAAAATCTGTTATAACTAAAAACCATCTCATCTCCGCTCACTTAGAGTTGGAGGTGGTTACTCGTGTGAGAAAGTCAACCATGCCTGTCATACATATCTTTTATCATAACATACTGCATAATATATGATAATAAACAAGTGCAAGAAATCAACTTGTGACTATATATAATGCACAGATGTCATATATATCAATAAATATCAAAATCAGTATATAGTGAGAAATGTCAAATTACATGAAAACCCAATGTTTTCATATATCTTACAAAGAAATCTCTCATAATGGGTTTAGTCGGCCACCATGATGTATATAAAAAAAAATATTCTTAGACATCACTACACCCTTCTTGGTGATATCTCTAATAAAATGGTATTTGGTATCAATGATTTTGGTTTTATTGTGATATTTAGGGTTTCAGTTGTAAGCAATGCCGACTTGATTATCATTATAAATCATCACTAGCATCCCACCTTCTGCCATAACCCCTAAGTCATCCAGAAATCTCCGTAACCAAACACTTCCTTGAACTGCCATTTAGCATGCCACAAGCTCCGTATCTATCGTAGATAGAGATACACATATTTGTTTCTTATTTCTCTAAGACATGGTACCATTTATTGAGCAAGATAGCAAAAACTAATATCGGTTTACGTCTATCCAGATTGCCACTCCAATTACCATCTAAATATTCAACGAAATATAAATTACCTTCTCCATAATACAAGGAGAGGTTCGTAGTTCCTTTGAAATATTTCGAAATCATTTTTATTGCTCTCTAGTGATCACTTCTAAGATTCAATTAATACCTACTTACTAGATCCTACAAAACAAATATCTGGTCATGTATATCTCATCGCATACATTAGACCGTACATTGCACTAGCATAATAGATTCTATGATCTCTCATATTTCTTCCTAAATTATAGGGCACATTTCATGACTCAGGTCTTCACCTTTAGCGATAAGAGTATCTAATGGATTGTAATCGCTCATCTTGAAATGCTCAAGAATCTTCCTGATGTAGAACTCTTATTAAAGCGTCAACATACTTTTCGCGCGATCCCTTTGGATCCTTAATCTGAGAATGAACAAAGCCTCACCTATATTATTCATGTCAGAACTCGACAATAACCATATTTCAATGGTCATTAGATATTCTCTGTTGTTCCCAGCTAATAGAATGTCACGCACATATAAAAACATGATATAAAAAAGTCACTAGAACGTTTTAGATAGATACAATAATCCTCCTCGATCATTATAAAAATATAAGATATCACCTCATCGAGAAATATTAGAGACTAGAGTCTGGATGAATGTTTAGGCTGTATGTTGACTTCCAAAGTCAACAGACCTTATCCACGTAATCTACTAGAACGATATATCACCTCATCCAGACTTCAATTACAGAAAATGGTCTTTATGTCTATTTGGTGTAGCTCTAAATCCATATTCGTGATAATCGCTAAAAATAAATGGATCGAGAAATATTGGATTACGACTCCACGATAGTCCATGCCCTTAAATCTAAGTATAACCATGGTTAGTAGACAAGTTTTATACCTCTCCATCGATCCATAAGCCTTCCTCATGATCTTGAGAACCTACTTGTTCCCAATAGTCCTTTTGTTCTTAGGCAAATCTACTAAGTCCTTGAAAACCTACTTATTCCCAATGGTCTTTCAGCCCTCAGGCAAATCAACTAACTTCTAGATCTTGTTGATTTTTATCGACTCCTTCTCTTTATCTATGGCCTTTAATAAATGGTTTTTCACAAAAAACCATGAGAGCCTCTAGGACTGTTTTAAATTTTTCATCATCCTCAAGAGTCACAATGAGGGTTTCACCCTCATTCAGGAAGCGACAATTAAGTACGCACCCTTAATACTTCTTCGAGGAGAGAGTATCTCTTCACCTTTAGATGAATTACTCCCAATAGGACCAAAATCCGTAATAAGTTCTTGTGTTCCAAAGCTGGGCTCACCCAAACCACTAGGCTCATCCATCTCAATGGATTTCACCTCTCCATGGATGGCTCCCACTGGGTTGAAGATCCTTAATCAGTTCTTCAGTCCTATCACTGGGTTTATCTGAGCTACTAAGCTCATCCATCGAATAGAAAGTAGAGTCCTAATTAATTTCACCTCTCTTAGGGAAATCATCCCTAAGAAATGTGGTATCATGAGACTCAATCTCAATAACAGTGTCGTCAGTACACTCACCTAAGAACATATATCCCCTTAAATGTTCTGAGTATCTTATTAAAGATACATTTCTTTTCTTACGAGCCTAACTTGCTATGTGATTACGAGAAATCATGATCATAAAAGGTACAACCCCATGACCTCAAGTGGCTAAGGTCAGACTACCTCCTTGTCCAAAACTCAAATGGGGTACTGACTGCGGACTTTAATGAGATACGGTTGAAAATGTAGACTATAGTTAATAATACATATCCCTAATAGGAGATGAGCAAATCAGCCTGTGCCATCATAGACCTCACTATCTCCAACAAAATCCTATTCCTCTTCTCGACTACTCTCTTATGTTGAGAAATAACAAGAATAGTCAATTGTCTCGTAATACCTTAATTAAAACAGAGCTCTTTGCGGAGGTTTGACAAATACTCATGCCCCTATCGATTCTAAGAGTTTTTACTCTCAAGTTTAACTGATTTTCAATCTCACTGATAAATCTCCTGAAGTATTCCAATATCTCATACTTATACGAGATCAAATAAACATAATCGATATGTGTGTAATCGTCTACGAACATAATAAACTACACAATACCATTTCGGCCTCTCATGCTCATAGGGCCATAGATATCGGAGTGGATCAATTGTAATGAAGTCCGAACTCTCATGCGTTGTCAAATGGTTTTCTTGTATCTTTGCTGATAAAGCAAAATTCACATACGGACAACTCGAACCTGATTAGTGGGTCTAACAAACTACTCGCTGCTAACCGGATCATCATCTCTTGTCCTATATGTCTAAGTCTACTATGCCACTGATTTGCTTCTCAATCAGCACAACCAGATATGGAGGTAATAGAAGAATAATAAGAAAAACCATAAAAGGAATAATATCCAATGCATACAGTTCATAATGGATAGAATTAGAACAATAGAAAAAATTGTCGTAACTAATAGAAACATTAAAGTTTCCAAAACAAAAGCAAAGCATATCCTCGACAATCTAAACAAAGTACTGAAATTAAGTGTCGCCAAATATCCGAAGCACAAAAAAACTTCATTTAAATACAGAGTTTGTCTACATTACAACTCAAACCAGCAAGTGTCAATCCCTCTGCTGATGATGAAAAATGCTTCATTCCTCATGTGAATCCTCCTAGCATGAGGACTCACTCAGTAGAACTCTATGCACGCGCTCCTATCTTAAGCTATGTGATCGATGGCTGCTGAGTTTACAATCCACAAAGGAAATAAATCAGTGAAATACACGATAAATAAATCAGAATTCAAACCACGTAAAAAAGAAGAATATTCCTTTTATTCACCACAGTCAACGAGCGAAATAACCAAGGTTACCTCAGGCGTAGCACTTCATATTGGTTTTATCAAATTCTTTCTTCTTGCGCTTTTGTACTTTGCTATCGGATTTCTCGAATTGTTTCATCTTGCCTGGATCTCGAGTCTTTTTTTCATGCTTATGCTATTTGTGTTTGGTGCCACGAGAGCTCTTGCTCGACTCTGCCACAAAATCATGATCTGAATATGGCCTACTCGCCTCCAAGCACTCCTCCTTGATCTCACAATGCCTACTCACATGATGTGTGAGATAGGTTTTCATGATCTACCATGAATCAGATAAAAGATTAGATCACACCCAGTATCTGAATTCCATCAGAAATGGACTTACCCTTAATCCTTGACTCGGCGATTATACTATACATTTGCATCAAATGTTACATCAGTGTACCATAATGTTCATTTAGGGCGAGCCTAACCAATATAATCATAGAATATTACTCATAGATCGGGATCAAATCATCATGCTTTCCATTGATAAGGACTGCCCTAATTTGGCTATCATTTTTTTTCAATGCACAATAAACCTTCTTACCGTCTATACTGAGGTGTAGCACTCTTCCTGGGGCCCACCAACTCGTACCTCAAAATCTTCTACAGATTTTATTTCTCAAGGACAAACTAAATCATCCAGTGTAATTTTGCGTTTCTCACCATTTAGTTTATCCTCTTTGAAAAAATTTATTACGATAGTATTCTATGCAGTTAGAGAGATTTAGTGACTTATTGATATTTATTCTCACATTTTGTATACCCATTGAATCAACAAATCCCAAATGATTTGAATATAGACCCTAATTTGAGTGTATGAGTCAACGAATATCATATACCACAAACCAGAATCGTATCTTACCATTTGGAGTTGAATTCGACATACAAAAACCCACAAAAGTCATAAATAGAGGTGTGAGACCGTCAGAAATTTAGAAAAAATTAATCCGGCATGCCACCACGCGCCGCCGAAGGTCCCACGCACCGGCGGCACACAGTCAGGCACCCTCATGCGACACGCGGCAGTATACTGCTGCATGTGCCACACACGCAGTGCGTCCCGCACGCGCTGCACATACGGAGAGGTTCAGACCCGAGACACAGAGCGGGTCAGACTCGGATCCGAGTCAAACTGACCTGGATCTCGACCTTGATGTTCATGCGCCTTCCTTGCGTGTGAACTTCACGTACCCCTAGCCAGGAGATTCACGCTTCTTCTGCGTGCGTGTATGACACGCACCCACAGGTTAGGCTAGGTGTTCTTCGTTGGATGGGTCTGCAATCGGGTCCTTTTGACTTGGTTGCCAGAAAATGCTTTTTCGAGCTATTTTTCACGTGGTTTTCAACTGTAAAATCATAATTGGGTATTCTCCAAATATTTTTAACTCGATTTTAGGAGGATTTAAACCCTTGAAGTGGCGGATTTAACCGCCCCAGTCGCGGCCCTTCTCAGCCATACTAGAAATCCCAATTTCTGGTGATGATAACACACAATTTATATGTCAAAACATAGATCATGATACAAGAAATACATTTATACCATTATTATAGATCAACTAGTTCTCTAACTCGACAAATCTAAAGTTTTAAGTTTCTAGTACGATTAGGGTCCGAAATTTTGGTTTCAAATTTTATGATCAGAACATACTCCAAAAATTTAACAAAAATTATTTTTTTGATCCTTGGGCTATGAGCATTCTCATGGTACTCTTGGATTCACGAAACTTATCAGTGATCCGGATTCTAAATTTTGTATCCTATACATTTTGTACCTAAAAAATTCCGAAATTTTTTTTTACATAAATCAACGTCACCCTAATATCAATGTTAGATTTATTACGGTATATGCGCATGTGAAAACGTATTAAATTAAAAGTTTTGGAATTTATAGATAAATATCTCAATATGTAGGTCACAAAAAAAATCAACCGAATCACAAACTCTCTCGAACGGATCGCTCAGTCAGGATGGTGATTACAAGATTGAACTATCACAACTTTTCCACGATATCTCAACCCAATATCCGACGAACCCAATAACAAAAAAAATTTTCTTATTTGAAAATTTCTCGATCCCTTAATCAATATCTCTCTCTAGAGATTAATGTATCTTCACTCTTTATCAATTATCTTCTCTATCCAGAGAAGGCATTTCTCTTTCAACGTGCCTTAGGATTTTTCTCACTCTTGGAGCACTATTTTTTCGCAGGCCTCATAGAAAATGAAAATGAAACACTTACGTTGGAAGAAGGGAGGGTAGGAGGTAATTGGGGATTTATGGGAGTTATGGGGGGTTATGTACCAAATTTAAATTTAAATTAATTTAATACTATCCCAATAACACCTTTACATAATTTGAATATCCCAAAAAATGCTCTATCGTGGGCAGTACTTCCAACAATATCAAATATAGAAATTAAATTAATTAATAAATATCTTGGTGCGGGAAAATTTCTACTAGAATACTTGGAATATTTTCCTTAATTATTAACTTTAAAATTCTTAGCCAAAAAAAAAAAGTGACAATCAATTGTTGGAGATTTGACCCCTAACACGTTCTTTCTCACAAAAGCAGCCTAGAGCTTTATATTAGATAAGATTTACATCATAAGGGAGTGTTCTGTCAAATAAAGCATAATTGTATCATTAGTTGTTAAATCAAGCCTTGGAATTGTAGTTGTTGACTATATATTGGATGACTTGGAAATTGCAATCCTTGTATGTGAGAATATTGTACTAACAGGAGTCTCGTGTGAGAGACATTTATTCAGAAGTTTCAATGTTATAAAAAAAGATATAGGTGCTTCAAGTGTATCTCCAATGTTGTCATCGGTTTTTAGGAGAGCTTTAATAAAAAAACGAAAATGGCAAAGACAGAGGTTGAAGATGATTTTATACTATGTTAAGGAGGTGGATTAATTGTTTTTCTCACTCCTACTTATTGCTTTCAGGAGTTGAGATGTTGCTTACTTAGGTTGCCTTGATGCCTCTTGTGGGCTTCACACACTAAAACCCTAGTATGCTCGTTAGTTTTCCTACAATCTAATGGCTCCAATTGTTCCATTGTCTCGGGTTCAACTCTACTAGATTTCTAAGCCTCTAACTAAATTATAGGTGCTAATTCTAACTCTAAAGTGTTGCTCATCCTGGCATGCACAAAGAATACATTTTACAAGTGCACTCGTAAAGCAAACATTAATACAATGATCTAAACTAATGTGCTCATGCATGCAAGTAGCTGGAATTCGGATCTCAAAGTTGACAAGAAGCAAGAGAATAGAATTACTAGCATTACTTCTAAATCCTTAGACATGGGGGATAGAAAGCATCTCATATTCTAGGGTTTAGGAGAACTCACAGACAGAAATTTAGGTTACAAAACTTTAAATAGACAACTAACATTACGGAAATAAACTCGGAAACTCCTAAATAAACTTAAATTGACTCTAATAATAAAGAAAATCATAAAGAAATTCCTAAATAACTAGACACCAAATATAGAAATTAAATTAAGTAATAAATATCTTGGTGCTGGAAAATTTCTGGTAGAATACTTGGAATATTTTACTTCATTATTAACTTTAAAATTCCTAGCAAAAAAAAAAAAAAGAGACAATCGACTGTTGGAGATTTGATCCCTAACACGTTCTTTCTCACAAAAGCAGCCTAGGGCTTTATATTATACAAGATTTACATCATAAAGGAGTGTTCTGTCAAATAAAGCATGTTGTTAAATCAAGCCTTGGAATTGTAGTTGTTGACTATTTATTGGATGACTTGGAAACTGCAATCCTTGTATGTGAGAATATTCTACTAACAGGAGTCTTGTGTGAGAGACATTTATTCAGAAGTTTTAATGTTATAAAAAAGATACAGGTGCTTCAAGTGTATCTCCAATGTTGTCAAAGGTTCTTCCTTTGGGACAATTCTGAACACCCAAACTTGTGTAGTTGCACCTCTTGTCTGGATTTTACTTTAAGAACCAATTTAGTAGGCAATTGAATGTCTTTTGCATCATGAATAGATCTGCAATCTATACGCTTTTATAACATTGTGTCTAATAAAATCATATGCAGAATCGATATTAAATTTCAGGAAATGCACAAATTCATTTGGGTTCCTTCCTCTCATTTTTCAATGCAGCTGGCCTGCCTTAAGAATATTATCACAACAGTATGCGCTGCTGAGGTTTCTCTTTGGTTACTTTGATCGTCCAGTTGTGTTTTTGATTCAGGGCTATCTATATTCACCAAGAATTTGTTGCTGGTCATTTATCAAATAGCGGAGATAATTTTGTTGATGGTGCAGTCATAGCAGCCGCTAGAACATTGTCTTGTTGGTCAGATGGAGATGTGCCTGCAATCCCAAGCTTGGAAAAGAAGGCCCCCAAGAAGTTACAAGAAGAATGCCAGTAGATGCTTGCAGAATTTCCGACAACTTCAGAGCAAGACTAGAAAATCTTAGGTAATGCCCTGTCTTGAAGTTGCCATAAAAGTATGGAGTCTTCGCTTTAATTCCTAAGACCTATTTGTGCCTTAAGTTAAACCAAAATTGGAAACGGGGTTAACAACTTTTCTTTTGTGATATTTGCATGTATAGATTGAACAAGAAATCGTTCATAGAGAGTTATCCAAGCTTTGGAAATCTATAAAGAACGAATACTATTTTAATTCCCAATGATCTAATGTTGTTTCTTTTGAAGCCTATGTTGTCTCAAAATTTTGCTATCTGTATGTATGTTTATATCAAAATATGCCTTATGTAGGGGGTGACAATATTTGCTCTACATTTTTGAATTAATAAATCAAATTCTATGTGATAGTATACGTTAAACATGTTTTGACTATTTTTTAATCAAATGTTTATTTGAATAGGAGAAATTATATTAATAATTTGATTTAAAATTAGTTAAAATATACTGATATTAATTGTCATGTATAATTGATTCATTTGGTTCATGTAGTATTACTCTTTCTTTGTTTTCAGTGCTGATTATTCATATGATAGTGTGGTTGCTGCATGTTGATAGTTTCTATAGTCAAAGAGTTGTTACATTTCCCTTTTCAGGAAACTTGATATTGGGAACAAAAGAAACATGGTTTTTGGCAAAATTGATGCATATACTTTGGTGCCAAACTAGTCTAGATCTGCATCCCCATCTTCTGGTCTGCAACAGCGTGTCGATAAATCTTAGTAAACAAATTTCTTTTCAGATTATTTTTTTTTTCTAAAATAAGTAAAACACAGTCATAAAATTTTGTGATTGGTAATTTAATACGAGACTTTGCCCTCTCAATATCTGCCTTTTATTTTATTTTTAGATTTTTACATATAGAATTTATCTTAGCACAAAAACTTATAGGAGAAATTTATTTCTCAAGAAAATATTCATGACCGACTAAGAGTTATTATGGATAGTTAAAGACAAAGACTATTAATTCTATTTTATTATTAAGAACAAACGAAAAGAAAGTATTCAACAAATAAACTCAATTATAAATTTTAGTCTTGTTTTAAATGAATTATTCATAAACCAACATTCATTTATGCTATTCCACTCTTAAAATAGTACATGCATTTTTTGTAAGTTAATCGTCTTTTATATTCCTTGTTGGTTTGCTTTCTAAGTTTGCAATGATATACATTATATCTAAATTTCATCCAATAATAACACCAAGTTTCTGATTTAACATTCTTAGAACTAGGGATAAAAAATATATACAATTTCTTTTCTTGCCACTTTTATCATTGTGGGCATTCAACTTTTCATTTTTTATATTTTTTATTTCAGTTTGTAGCTTATTGACTTTTTCAGTTTCATTAGTAATTCAAACATGTAAACTATTCTTTTCTTCTTTTAACATTGTATTCTCTTCTTTGATCTTTTCATTTTCTAGTATTAATCTATTTAATTCTTCTTTCACGTTTGTTATTGATTTCTTTAATGAGGAGTTTTTATACTTGTCTTTTAAATAGTTTAAATGCTTCCATTAATGTCTCATGCATCTCACTCAAAAAACAATTATCATCAGAATCAAAAGAATTAGAATAAGAAAAACAGAATACCTCATCGTGTTCCTTCCCCAATGCCATTAAGCACAAATTGGCTACTCTTGCTTGTTTTCCTCGTCACTCAAGCTATTGTTTTCATCACTCTAGACTACTAGGGTTTTCTTCTTTCCGTTCTTTTCTTTCTTTTCTGCCTTCTTGGTCATTGGCAATTAACTTTTATGTCTTCAGATTTCTTGCATTCATAATATCTATTTTCATCATTCTTTTCAGGCTTTCTAAATTCTCTCCTCTACTTATTCTTCTTCCTTATCATAAACTTTTTAAATTTTCTCGTTAGGAGGTCATATCTTCATCATCATTCTTATTGGAACCATCATTCCCACTCTTAGCCTTGAGAGCTATGATTTTTCTTCTTTCCTCATTCCCTACTCCTTTAGAATTAATTTTCATCTCATGAGTGGTCAATGGGCCTGCTAGTTGATCCATGGTTAGAGTTTCTAAGTTCTTAGACTCCTCTATGGTTGTGACCTTTGCTTTCCAAGATTTGGGCATGCACCTAAAGAACTTGTATATCATATCTTCCTGACTAACCCCTTTTCCTAGTAATCTAAACTCATTTGTGATGGTGTCGAACCTAATAATCATGTCTCTAACCATTTCACCATCTCTCATTTTGAATGCTTCATACTCCTATTTTAGCATCCTAATTTTGCTTTTCCTAACCTGGTTGGTTCCCTTATACATTGTCTTTAATCTCTCCCAAATCTCATTCAATGTTACATGTGATGATATCTTAATTTCTTCTTCATCTTCATAGGGACTTTGACTCTGTCAATTCCTCTATTGGGAATTCAATTCCCTCTTTTATGAACTCCTAGGCTATCTCATCCTGGACAATGATGAAATTCCTCATTCACTACTTCCAATAGCTATAGTTATTGTCGTTGAAAAATATTGCTCTATTAGTGGAGCAAGTTTCAAACGGGACACTATCACCATTAAGTGTAATTGTTGATCTTGGTTTTTGATATTGTTAAACTCTTTTACCAATTGATACCAATTGAAAAATTGCAATGAACAATCTAGAGGGATGAATAGATTGTTCTCGTCACTTTTAAACCTAATAACAAT
The DNA here is from genome assembly GCA_033439265.1 of Dillenia suffruticosa. Taxonomy (NCBI): domain Eukaryota; kingdom Viridiplantae; phylum Streptophyta; class Magnoliopsida; order Dilleniales; family Dilleniaceae; genus Dillenia; species Dillenia suffruticosa. Next base: position 1,676,319 of record JAVTVX010000031.1, read on the forward strand.
CAAGCACAATCTAGAGGATTTATAGTGGTTTCATCTTCTCTGATATACGTCCACTTCCTGACTTTATCTAAATTTTTTAATCCACTATATTTTGCCAAAATATTATATATAACTAATTTGTCTAGGTGTTAGCCAAATCTTACAAGTGTTTCTCTCAAACACTTTTCACTAGCTTTGTACAAGAGCTAGTAAACCCAATTCGTATTTCACACAAGCACAAGTACCTTTTAAAGTCAGATCAAAAGAACCATTTTCTTTTAATGTTTTATAAATATTTGGAGGTGAAGCAAGATTTACATGAAGGTTTGACTTCATATAAGTCGTTTAAATCCAGAAAGAAAAATACTACCCAAAAAAAATTTAGCTCACGGAAGATAATGCTCATAGGTGTTTAAAGTAGTTGAAACTCATTTAATGTTTGAAACAACTTTTCTAAATCACTAGTTGTTATTCACATTGAGTTGATTCCTTCTTTCTCCATGTTCACTAGGTTTTGAACTTTGTAATATCCAGGGTTAGTCAAAGTCAACTTCATATGTATATCATGTTGAGTTGTGTTATATTCTGTTTGAATATTTTTACCTTATTGCTCATCTAAGTCAGATTATGCTCTCTTCAAGTTGACTGTTGCTTATCAGTACTAAACATGTTCACATTGTGGCTCGTGCAAATCTACTTGTTCTCTTTTCAAGTCGACTTAGACATCATTTTGCTTAAGTGTTTTTTACTGTGTTATTCATGCAAGTCGACTGGTATATACTTCAGACTAAATTGGACTTGTTATCACATAAGCATTTTTACTTCATTGCTTGTACAAGTCGACTAGCTTTGATGTTAGGTTGACTTGAGTTATATTCTATTCAAGCATTTTCACTTTGCTACATATGTAAGTCGACTTATGTTGGCTTCAGTCGACCTGTGCTCGATGGTACTTAGACATGTCTTGCCTCTCTTGTCAGCTTGAGCAACGCTCTGTGAAGTTCAGCTTAATACAGGTTGACTGGCTTGAATTGTTTGGTCAACTTGTGTTTGATATAGCTTAAACCCTTCCATCACTACAAAAAAACAAGAATTCAGCGACAAATTTTAGCAACGACAAATATTTATCGCAAATCTACAATAAATTTAGCAACAAAAAATGGTATCGTCGCAAATTAGCCACGACTTTAGCAATAAAAAAATTTTCGTCACAAATTTAGTAACAAAAAAAATTTTCGTTACAAAATTCGGCGCTAATTTTTGACGAAAAATTTTTGACATAAAATTTGTTGCAAATTTCTGATGAAAAAAAAATTCGTTGCTAATTTACAACGAATTTCAAAATTTATCGCTAAATTTGCAACGAATTTAAAATTCGTCCCAAAATTTGCAACGAATTAAAAATTCGTTCCTAAATTTGCGACAAATTTAACAATTTATCCCTAAATTTGGGACGAAAAAAAAATCTGTCCCTAAATTTTTGGGACAAAATCAAAATTCGTCCCTAAATCTGAGACGAATTGGCTTATTCGTCCCAAAATTTTGTGATGAATTTCTCAATTCGTCCCTAAATTTAAGACGAAAATGAAATATTTGTTACAGATTTAGCGACAAAAATTATTTGTTACTATTTGTTACTAAATTCGTTACAAATTGCGATGAAAACATATATTTATCAGACATTTAGCAATGAAAACATTCTTTTGTTGTAGATTTTAGCGACGGAAAAAAATATTCGTCCCTGAATCAGGGACAAAAAACAAATTCGTCCCAAAATCAGGGAAGAAAATTATGTTTTCGTCCCTGATTCAGGAACGAATTTAGGGACAAAAAATTTTTTGTCCCTAATTTCAATATATTCAACACTTTCTTCTCACTCGCACTCTTACTCTCTCTCTCTCTCTCTCTCTCGCTTTGTTCATTTTTGAATAGCTGCAAAAGTGGTTTTGCGAAGGGACAAAAAAATGTTTCGTCCCTGAATCAGGAACGAAAAAAATATTCGTCCCTGAATTAGGGATGAAAATTTTTTTCGTCCCTAATTAAGGGACGAAAAATTTTTGTCCCTAATTTTAATATATTCAAACTCCTTCTCACACTCTTACTCTCTCTCTTTCTCTCTCTCTCTCTCTCTCTCTCTCGCTTGTCCGTAGATCGCAAATCCGACGGCCAGCCTCCAGATTTGAGCTCTAGACGGCAGATCCGGCGGTCAAGCCACCGGATCTGCCTTTCAGGGGCCAGCCGCGGCAAGGGGCCGCCAGCTGCGGCAAGGGGCTACTGCCGCTGCACGACCTAGATGCATGATAGGGCCGCTGGCCCTTGCACGACCCAGACGCGTGAAGCGGTCGTGGCCCCTGCGACGCCCCGCCTCGCAATGGGGCCGCAAGCCCCTACGTGGCCCAACGTGGCCCATGGGGCTGGGCCCTTGCACGGCCCGGCCCAATCCAACATTCTACTTTTATGCATATTTTTTTTAATTTTTTGAGAAATGTTATTTAAAAAAATATTTTTATGATATTGTTTTAATAATATATTAGTTATTTATAATTGTTTTTTATGTGTCAAGATTTGCGATTCTCGAATATTTGGATTGGAAGCTGTTGCTACTATTGATATTTAAGTCTATTGGTGAGTTATTATTTGGTGGTGATAAATGTTTTAGTTTGTACTGTAATGATTGAAAAATACAATTATGTTAATTTCTATATTTGTATTGTTTTTATTTCTATATTAGTTTATTTTTATTATATTTAGTGGTTGATTTAATGATATTACTGGATTTGTTAAATTTAATTTTTTATATAAAATTGGAATCGAAAGTATTGATAATTGATTAAGTGAAATATTATATTAACAATAATCAGTAATTTATAGTAAATCTTATATCGATTAGTTAAATAATCAATGTTGTTAAATATTCAATATTTTTATACTTTATTTGATTATATGATAATATTTAATGTTATTGTAATAATTTAGTTATTTTGTTTGATATTAATTAAGTTTATAATATTATTTATTATTATATTATTTTTTTTTGAAATTAAGGTTAGTATTATTGATGAAGTTGAGTTTTGTTCAATTAATGTTTTTATTTATTGTTATATCGATTTAGTTGGGATTAATGATGATATTAATATTGATGATTTAGTAGTTTTTTTAGTATTTTTTATTCATATTTAAAAAATTTTAAATTTGGAGACAAGGAAAATGCAGAACGAACAAAGTTGGATGTATAAAAAGAACTTGTCTGATCGTCGGGGTTTAACTGATGAGTTTATTTTTGGGTTGGAACAATTTTTAGATTTTGCTTGTAGTGATGTTTATTTTATGGATGGAAATAAGCTAAGGTGTTCATGTAGAAGGTGTCGTAATGATAAATTTTTGTAGTGTGATAAAATTAGGGAATATCTTTGTAGTGTTGGTTTTATCCTAAATTACTATAATTGGACATGTCATGGTGAACCGTTCATTTTTGATAAGGAGTATGGATGAAACAGACAATTCTCAATTAGTAGGGATCAGAGTTATTATAATCAATTGAATCCATATCAGAGCATAGTAATTGATGTAGCGGGTCCGAATTTTGTTCTGAATTTTGTTCCCAAACCAAGCGCTGCAAGTTCTAGCTTTGCTCCAACATTTGACCATGGATATACTAGTTATACATCACCACTGAAGGAGGTAGAAGTACCAACTGTTGATGGAAATGTGAATAATGAATTATCTCTCCAATTTCAGGAAGTGTTAAGAGCTGCAGATGAACCTTTGTGGGCTGGTTGTGACAGCCACACTAAACTATCTCTAACCGCAAGACTGTTGAATGTCAAGGCAGAGCATAATGTGTCTGAGGATTGTTTTTGTGATTTTGTTCAAGTTATTGGAGAAGTATTGCCGTGTGATCACATTATACCTAATGATTTCTATGGTATGAAAAAGCTGGTGAAAGAATTAGGTTTTCCGATGGAAAGATTTGATGTTTGTAGAGATGCTTGTATGCTATATTGGGGAGATGATAAAGATGCAAAATTTTGTAAATTCTGTAATCAATGTAGATACAAGAGTACTAGGTCGGGTCATAATCAGCGGCGTATATCATACAGACAAATGTTTTATTTGTCTTTAACTCCTAAGTTACAAAGGCTTTATGCATCTTAGACCACTGCTGAACACATGACCTGGCATGCAAATCATGAAACAGAAGAGGGGTTAATGTGTCATCCTTCAGATGTAGAGGCATAGAAATATTTTGATAGAACATATCTTAAGTTTGTGAGAGAGACTCGAAATATTAGGTTAGGTCTCTATGCTGATGGGTTTGCTCCATTTGGCAAATCAGGAAGAACTTATTCTTGTTGGCTAGTTATCTTAATTCCGTATAATCTTCTCCCGGTATGTGTATGAAGACACCGTATATGTTTTTAACATTGGTCATGCCTGGTCCACAAAATCCGAAAAAGTTAATAGATTTTTACAAACAACCATTGATTGTGGAGTTGAAACAACTATAGGATGAAGGTATTCCTACATACAATGTTCATACTAATCAGATGTTTGTAATGAAGGCTGCTCTTCTTTGGACCATAAACGACTTTCCGGCTTATGGTTTGTTATCGGGATGGAGTACCACTGGGATTTTAAGATGTCCAATATATTTGGAGAGATCAAAGTCATTCAGATTGAAATATGGGAAGAAAGCGAGTTATTTTGATTGTCATAGACAATTTTACCGTTAACTCATAAATTCAGAAGAAATAAAGAAAAATTCACTAAGAGTAGAATTGAAAGAACACCTCCTCCATTGAGATTAACCAGTAAACAAATTTGGCATGGAGTTCTTAACTTTCCATCTATTATTGAAGAGCCACATGGTATAACATATAGCTATGGTCATTCGCATAAATGGACTAAACGGAGTATATTTTTGGATTTACCATATTGGAAGAGTCATTTGTTTCATCATAATCTCGATATAATGTATAACGAGAAGAATGTCTTTGATAATCTGATAAATACAATGATAGATATCACTGGGAAAACGAAAGACAACTTGAATGCAAGAAAAGATATACGACTCATTTGTAAATGACCCACTCTTGATGTCGATGAAAGTAGTAGGGGACCAAAATCGAAGGCAGTTTATACATTGAATAAGGATCAGAGACGGATTGTTTGTCAATGGTTGAAATCATTGAGGTTTCCTAATGGTTATGTCTTAAATTTTAGAAGATTTGTCGATTTGAAGGAATGTAAGTTGACTGGTTTGGAAAGTCATGATTGTCATATATTTATGGAAAGACTAATTCCTATTGCTTTTAAGGAACTCTTACTGAATTTTGTTTGGGGTACCATTACGGAGTTAAGCATTTTCTTTCATAATATTTGCTCAACAGTGTTGAGACATTCACACATGGAGATGTTAGAGAGAGAGATTCCAATCATTTTGTATAATTTAGAAAGGATTTTTCCACCGTCATTTATTGATTCCATAGAACATCTTTTGGTTCACTTGCCATATGAGGCGAAAGTTGAAGGTTCTGTCCAATTTCGATGGATATGTCATGGAGTCTAAAATCAATGGTATGAACTTGACCAGCATATTTTATAAACGGGTATAATTTTCATACTAAAAAATATGGAATGGGAAAAATGATAATAAATAGTGGGGGTTTGTGTTCAGTCATCCAATGATGGTGGAGATCAAAATGATTTTTATGGTTTGTTGGATGAAATCGTAGAGGTAGAGTACTCTGGTCTAGAATTATGGGTTATTTTATTTATGTGTCACTGGTTTGACCTTGTCAAAGGGATGAAAGTGCATCCACAGTTTAATTTAGTTGAAATAAATTATAAGAAATTGTATAAAAGATATGAACCGTTTGTGTTGGTACAACAAGTGATTCAAATTTTTTATACTTCATATTCTAGTTTGAAACGTGACAAAATTGATTGGTGGGTTGTTTATAAAACAAAAACATGGAAAAAAATTGTGGAACATTGGGAAGACATAGCATATTAACAAGAGGAAGTTGCCAATACATTTCAGACCGAGGAATATACTATTCTAACATTACGAGATCCCAGCAGAGTAGTGATAGATATGGATGCAAGTAAAATTCATGAAGAAAACGATGAAAAATGTAATTTTGAGATAGATGATGAGGATGAGGACGAGGATGAGGATATTGATGATAATGATATTGAAGAATTTCATTTTGAGACACATGATGAGAATGAGGATGACAATGAGAATTTTGATTTTTGATAACGGGTAAGTATTGTTCTCTTAATATAATAAAAATCGGATATCTATCTATTTACTGTCTCATTCTTAAATTTATATATTTGATTTGTTAATGTACTATGTTTTTTTTTATAGGTCATTAGAGAAGATTTCTTGACATATTGATATCTTATTTCATCGCATTTAATTTGTCAAATTAAATATGGTAAGTTTATTCATGTTCTTCATTATGCATATGATGAACATGTAATTTTTATTTTTTTATTTTTGTTAATAATATATTATGGTTGATAGTTTCGACGTGTCGGCCATAAACAAAATTTTGATGGAAGATCACGCTCTTCACTTTCGCAGTCAGCTTCGACACCTTCGTAATCTCATTCCCTTGCCGGCAATGTACCTTTGACTTTCCCTTCTGTTGCAGGCCCTTCGCATTCTCAACAAATGGCTAGTAATGTACCTTCGCCATTCGCTTCGGTGGAACACTCATATGTAGATAGGGAAGACAATCGAGAGTTGATAGTCCCTTATGGAGATTCGTGATTACTAAATTTTAAAATTTCAGATGTATTATTTCTTTTATTTATAAAACAAATTATTTTTTTAACTATATTGTTTATTTAACATTGTTTGTTTGAAACTTTATGATAGATTTACAAATTCCATACATGTTATTCACGAGCTTAATAGAATAGTGAATAACCATTGTATAGGGGATTTGATGACTTACACAAGCACTCCGGAAGAATCAAAAGAGTTATGATGGAACGAGTTCAAGGTAAGTTATCCAAATCAGTTCAAATATGAAATTAAGTAAATAACTTTATAATTAATTGGTTTTTTTCCATTGCAACGACTATTCACTTGGGTCGAGACTAAAGAGTTGAAAGTAAGAAGGATTTTTAAGAAAAAATGTGACGATCACATCCGACAAGTTCTAAATCATGATAAGAGACATGGAAAAAAACCAAACTATATCACCGAGCAAAATTGGGGCATGATTGTGAATTTTTGGGAATCAGAGGAGAGCAAACGAAGGAGTGAGTAGAATAAAAAACACCGAGCTTATAATTCAGGGGAATTGTCTGCGACGTATGTGGGAGGCTCGATCAATATCGGTAAATATAGAAATAGATTGATAATTTTATACTAACACTAATTTTTAATCTAATTTAAATTATTTCATTATTTCTAACAGTGTTTTTTTATTTTAGGCCAAGGAAACGGGGACCGAGCCTTCATTCATAGGTACTTTCATACGCACATTTTAGAAAAAAGACAAGACTTGGAGCGGGAAAGAGATAGAGCAATTCAGGTTTGTAGTTTCAAAACTTCCAATTGTTTAATAAACATTTTCAATGTTGATTTGAACATATAATGTTGAATATATCATAACAATGTAGGAAGATAAATTTATTAGGTTAGTCTCTCTCAAGTTTATTTTTGTTGATAACTTGATTCTTTGATTTCTAATGAATTACTTGATAGAGATTCTCTTTTTTTTTTCATAAATTTCAACTTATTCAATGTTAATATGAATATTTATAATTTAGATCCTATATAATCTCATGATTTATGTTACAAATTTTTTTATTTTCCTTTATATAAATATATCTAATCAAGATTATATGTGTTTTATTATATTGTTATTGTAAATTTATTTTAATTTTTCTCATGACAATACATGAGAAATATGATAAGCTATCACGCAGAAGTTCGAGTGCTAGTGATGATGCTGGCGGATCTGATTCATCTGTTGATAACATGAAAACATGGCTCGAGGTGACTGGTGGACCAAAAGGCGGTAGAGTGTTGGACTAGGGTCTTTGAGCAGAACTTACAAAATTACTGGTTCATCTTCTTCCACCCCACCAGCAGTCAGGGCAAAAATAAATCAATTGAATCAAGAAGTGAGCCATTTGAAGGAGTTATTGTTATAAAGAGATAAGGAATTCAATGAATTTCAAGCAAAGCATACACAAGAAATGAACAAGTTCCGCAAGCAGCAAATTTTAATCATGCAGTATCTTTAGTTAGTCTCCGCTCCAAATCAGATTTCCCTTTCTATTTCTCCTCCTGATAATGCTCGCGATGGTGATGAAGGTGATGATTTCTTCAATGATGATTATGATGACGATGATGGTGGAGGTTGTGCTTGAAATTGTATACTGTCATTTGACTGTTATATTTTGATATTCGTTACATTTATTTTTTTGGTTATGTATGGTTATTGATATTTTAACATTTAGACTTGATATTGCTTTTATCTTTAATATTACTATTAGGATTTTTTGTTGAATTTTTAACTTATTGATTTTATTGAATAGTTAGTTATATTGATGAGTATAGATGGATGAAATTTGATATAAAAAATGATTTGGATGATTAATTATTGATGGGGTTGGATGAACAGGTATAAATACAGGTTGTATAGGGAAAAATGGCCCAAATATGCCAATAAAATTTATATTTGTCGCAAAATACATATTCATCGCAATATTTGTCCCTGAAAACTATGTACATTCCAAGTTTCGTTGCTAAAATTGAATTATAAATTTTGATTAGTGACGAATTTTGTAACGAAAAACATTCGTCGCAAATTTGCGACAAATTCTGCAACGAATTTTTTTTCCGTTTCTAATTTGCCATGAATTGCATTTCGTTGCAAAAATTCCGACGAAAAAAACTATTCGTCGTAAATTTGCGACGAAAATTAGATTCGTGGCAAATATGCGACAAAAAATATTTCGTGGCAAATTTGCAACGAATTATTTTTCGTTGCTAATTTGCGATGAATAACTTACTCGTTGCAAAATTTGCAACAAATATTTTTTCGTCGTAAAATTTGCGACAAAAATGTTATTTGTCCCAAATTTGCAACAAATAAGTTCTTCATCGCGAATTTTATGAAGAAAATATTATTTGTTGCAAATTTGTGACGAAGAAAATTTTCTTTGCTAAATTTGTCATACATTTGTGACAAATTGTGCGACAAATTTAACAACAAAAAAATATTTGTTAAAAATTCTTGTAACGAATAATTAATTTTTCGTTCCAAAATTTTGCAACGGTTTATTAACAACGAGAAAAAATTTGTTGTAAAATTCTTCGCAAATTTGTTTTGCGACGAATTTTTCTTGTAAATTTGTCACAAAATGATGTTTCTATTGTAGTGCATGTTATGCATTCCAACTATCTAGTTTGTCTGGTAACTTGATCTCTACCTAATTTAAGCATATTTTACATTGTGACTAATGCAAGTTGACTCCTTGGTGTTATAGTCTACTAGTGAACGTGTTATGTGAGATCCATGTTTTGCGCCAGTTGGCTTGAACAATGGTCAGGTTGACTTATACTTAATAGCCTTTGAGCTTTTCACTATTATATACATATAAGTTCGATTGCAATCATTTATGGTCGACTTAAGCTTAAGTCTTGTAATGTTTAAGTTTGTGCACGTCAACTCATGTATTGGTCAGGTAAACTTATGCTCTATTCCACTTTAAGTACTTTCACCGTGTTGCTCATGCATGTTGATCGTGAATTTATGTAAGCCGATTTGTTTGTCCCTCAAGTTGAGCAGACTTGAAGATCTTATTGTATAGATATTTTATCAATTCTTATAGGTTAATTTTTTTATGTTTCAGGTTGACTTATTGCTTCTTCAATCCACTTGAACTTGCTTCTTCAATCCACTTGAACTTGCTTCAAATTGACTTTTATTGCTTTAGGTTGACTTATTACTTGTTCAAGTTAACTCATTATTGCTTCAACTTGACTCGTTACTAATTCAAGTTGATTCGTTATTGGTTCAAGTTGAATTATCTCTTTGTTAACTTCATTGCTCCTTAGATCTTTCATCTTTGGGTTGACTTGTGATCTTATCTGATCGACTTATCCATGCTTTAGGACAACTTGTATCTTGATTAACTTCAATTTTTATTAATTATACTTCTGTGATCTTTAGTAAGTCGACTCATGAGTTCTTCAAGTTGACTTGAACTTTGAATTGGTTGACTTGTTTTTTGCATTTGTTCTTTTCTCAAGTCAACTTGGTTGATTGGTTTAATTCTTTTATAGAACTTTTAAGCCACTTAAAACATTTTAAACATTAAACTCTTTAATATCAAAATGTACTCATCAAGTTGTCTCGTACTCTAATCAAGTTAAATCATGCTCTCATCAATTTGACTTTTGTTTTACTTTTTCTTTGTTTTCAAGGGATTTGAACTTTGGCAAGTTTATTTACTCTCATGTTAAGTTGACTTAGTATCTTAATGAGTTAATTTAAGATTTAGATTTCAACAAATATTTCTAATTGAAAGTGTGGCAGGTCGACTTGTGATTTCACCTGATTGACTTGTGCTTGGTCTAGTTTGATCTAATTTCATTTTGACCATTAGGCACTTAAATTTTCGACCGTTTAAATATTATTTGTGACTCCTCTAATGTTTCAATAGAATGGTCGGCTTATGCTTTAGGTAAGTTGACTTGTTTTCAGATTTATGCTTAACCATTTTTACAGAATGTTTTTCAAGTCAACTTGATTTCATAAGTGAGTTGACTTGATTGACCTATTTTTTAAGTTCAAAAGATTTATGCCTCTTGGCAAGTCGACTTGACTAACCTTCTGTTTAAACTCATACGATTTTTGCTTCTTGACAACTTGACTTGATTCTCACTCGAGTTGACTTGTCTAACCTTTTGTTTTATTTAGAAAGTTGATTTTCACTTGGCAAGTCGACTTACTTTATATATGAGTCGACTTATTCAGGTTTATAATTTAGATAAGTGACTACCATTTTTAGACTCGATCCAATTTCTTTTAATTTAATTTTTATTTATCTAACATATTTTATTCATCATTTAATCTATTTTTATTTTGTTTTACTCATCAAAATAAATGTTGCCAACACATGAAGAGAGGGGGTCTCGGGTATGGAAGGAAGGAAGGAGAGAGAGAGAGAGAGAGAGAGAGAGAGAGAGAGAGAGAGAGAGAGAGAGAAGCCTCAAGGGGAGAGAGAATGAGAGTGCAAGTTGAAGAAAGAGAGAAAGTGTTTGATGCGTCCAAGGAGGAAGGATAAAGGATAGAGAGAGAGAGAGAGAGAGAGAGAGAAGAGGGTGAGAGAGAACCTCGTAAACAATTCTATATCTTGTTCCCATAACTAACAGTTATGTTTATTAAATTAAGCAAACTAACAGTGTCCCCTATGGACCACACAACCACTCAAAAGGGCAGGTAAACCTTCCCCATTGATTTTCGTTTCATGAAAGACCAAAATGTACTCTACCCTTTGTCATATGCATTTACTCAATTTTTCTTTTTTTTTTTTCTTTCCCTTTTGTTTATTTGATACGATATTATATTAAATTGAGATATATCTTTATCTTTTGTACATTCGATAATACATGGGGCAATAGTAAAAAGGACAAAAATCATAATTTTTAATAAATAAATAATTATATAAAAACCTTTGTTAATATTTGAAATCTCCAAATTGCGGGGGTTGGATTTGGCCCCAACGAAAAGGGAGTTGGTGTAGTTTATGCAAATGCATCCTCTGAGTTCCCTGGGTACTGTACCTAATTGCTAACCCTTCCCCATCCATCACACCAAATCTTGATGATATAATTTATCACAATAGACAAGTTTTCAAACCCCAATTCATCCGGAATTCACCGTGGGACTGCCCTCCAATCAATCATTAAAGCGACACAACAACTTCATAATCAAAATTTGAACTACTTTTGTTACTTAAAATTTGAAATTGAGGCCTTGGAGTTTCCTCTAAACGTTACTTTCGTTCACCTAGAAGTAATTTAAGGACGAGTATGGGGATTTACAGATAAGGGAAAAGGAAGCAAAAGCTTGAATCACACTTTGCCAAGAAATGGGATTTCATCAATTTTAGGTTCTCAATGATTTTAGTAACAACCAAAATTGACAAGTACAAAATGCTTGTATCACAACTGATGCCAAAATGACTAATTTTCTATTGTATATATGTGTATTATATATGTAAAAAAATTAAATAAAGAGTTAAATCCTTGTAGAGTGGGATTTTTCTTTAGTTTTCCAATATACCCCATATTGTGTGTGCCCATAACCTAACTTGCATTCATAAATAATGAAATCTTCCAATCCTCATCTTAAATAGTTCCCTCAACCTAATATTTGAATTATGTGGTTGTTTTTCACTAGATGCTTTTGGGGGTTAGTAAGGACGCACCCTATTATATCATATTAGATTCTTTAGGACGGACTAGTCCAACCCTTCATTTTTCAGCAAGCTGGGGGAGAAGACCATAAATTATTTATCTAGGAGAAGAATCACATCATATAATTATATCTTTGGTTAGCTGAAGACAAAGCACAAAATATTAGTCAGTAAGTAGGTGTCTCTCCTGATATGTCCATGTACATTAGTTGAATATAAATAGATGAGAAGAACCCATTTGCTCTTCAAGTATTATTCGACTTCCAAAGCTAACATATAACCTTTTCAACTTCATTCCCCAAAAAATGGCAAATACCATTGCATTTTTGGTTTTGTTTGCAGTTGCAGGCATATCCGTCACCACTGCCTATGATCCGGATGCGCTTCAGGACATCTGTGTGGCTGATTTGAACTCACGTAAACCTACTTAAACTCCTTTCTTTTCTTTTGACTATTTTCACACCATTCTTTTATACCATAGCATGATCTTAGAAACAAATTGTCAAGCGTGGCAGTGAGATTTTGCTTGGAAATGCTATCCTTGTAGCCCCAAAAAATTGGGTGATGGGGGACAGATATGATGCTGCTTTAGGCTAGTTGCGTAAGATGTGCCCATCACCTCGGTGTTGGGGGAAAAATAAAAACTTTTTGTTATTTTCATGGGTTAATAACTTATATTAATCAGATCGTTATTCAACTTTCAACATTTCTTTCATGAAATTGGGAAGCAGAATTAGCCAAAAATTTTAGATAGCCGTCCAACGACTACATATCTTATGACTATTGATACATATAGAGATGAGAGGAAGTTCCCAAAATATTATTTCTTTTTTCTTTACAAATTATTTGACTTCACACAACTCAACTAAACCTCAAGTTTTTCTCTGTCAAACAGGTGTGAAAGTGAATGGTTTTCCATGCAAGAGCATGGTAAATGCCATAGACTTTTCATTTGCGGGTCTGGCCAAACCAGGATACATCACCAGTAAATTTGGATCATTGGTGACTACAGCCAACGTGATGCAGATTCCAGGGCTAAACACTCTGGGCGTATCAATGGCACGCATAGACTACAAGCCTGGTGGGCTGAACCCGCCGCACACTCACCCGCGAGGCACAGAGATGATCTTTGTGCTAGATGGGGAGCTCCACGTGGGGTTCATCACCACTGCAGACGTTCTCATAACCAAGACCATCAAGAAAGGCGAGACTTTTGTGTTCCCCAGAGGTCTGATTCACTTCCAAATAAACAATGGAGATAAACCAGCTTCAGTAATTGCTGCATTCAACAGCCAGCTCCCGGGAACACAAGTTGTGGCTGTATCACTCTTTGCGTCAACCCCGCCTGTGACCGATGATGTATTGAGTATAGCCTTCCAGATTGACACTCAGGAAGTTGAGAAGATCAAAGCTGGGCTTAAGGGTTAGTTTAATCCGGAGGCTTTTAAATAACAATAATAATAATAATTGAGTTGTGGAAGAAAAAATGTAAAAAGGAAAAAGATGGAACTGATGGCTATGTCTATGTGTTTTTCTCGGCTCATTTGTGTTGGCATGGAAATAATTTATAATTGAGTTTATTTGCTGAATACTTTCTTTTCGTTTGTTCTTAATAATAAAATTGAATTAATAATAGTCTTTGTCTTTAACTATCCACAGTAACTCTTAGTCTGTCCTGAATATTTTCTTGACAAATAAATTTCTCATGTAATTTTGGCTATAAGATAAATTCTATATATAAAAATCTAAAATAATAATAAAAAGCATATATCGAGAGGGTAAAGTCTCTTATTAAATTACCAATGACAAAATCTTATATGTCATGCCCCGATTCTCGAATCGACCACGCAACAATCGTCGCGTTGTCTTGATACACAGGCAGAACCTCCTCATATATCGGGATTCTGCAAGACTATAAATAGTTTAGCAATTCATCAAATACACAACTCCATCAGAAATAGAAAAATCATATAACAATATACATGCAAATGATCCATCCAGTCCATCCCTATACACACGAGCATGCGTATGTAACACCAAGCCAAAAAAAAAAAAAAAAAAAAAAGGGAGAGCCAAAACGCAGCGTTTTGGCCCTCCCCCAATTGAATTAGGGCTAAAGCCCTAATTCGTCTCTCTCTCTCTCTCTCTCTCTCTCTCTCTCTCTCTCTCTCTCTCTCTCTCTCTCTCTCTCTCTCTCCCTCTCTCCGCCGACCCTTCATCTCCCTCCCCCACAGCGGCGCTACTCTTCCCCGCGAGCTCCGCCGGCATCTCCTTCTCCTTCTCCTTCTCCTTCTTCTTCTCCTTCTTCTTCTCATTCTTCTTCCCTCGCGGTTTCTCTCTCTACCTCACTCTGTCTTCTCTCCCTCTCGCGATCTTCCATGATCGCCCCCTCTCCGCCTCGCCGCACACCGCCGCGAGCCACAATCGAGCACCACCACACGCCGCGAGCCTCCGCGAGCTTTGCCTTCCACCATAGCGCGCGACTGCAGCGCGATCCCCCAGCCCGCGAGCGCGAGCGAGGCCGCGAGCTTGAGCGAGGCCGCGAGCTCAAGCCAGCCCGCAAGCGCAAGCCAGGCAGCGCGCGAGCTAGCGCCCTAGCACGCGAGCCAGGGTGCGAGCCAACGCACGAGCACACGAGCGCACGTGGACCCAGCGTACGAGCGCGCGCGCACCCAACACACGAGCGCGCACGGGTGTGCAGCAGCGCAGCGCACAGGCGCGCATCAGCACAGCGCACGGGCACGCATCAGTGCACGGGCGTACACCAGCGCGCCTCAGCGCACTAGCGCGCGGGCACGAGCCAGCCCGTGAGCCAGCGCGTGAGCACCAGCCCGCAGTCAGCCGCAGGCCCATCAGCCCATCGGCCCGCCCGCCGCAGACCCATCACCCGCAGGCCCACCAGCCCGCAGAGCCATCACCCGTAGGCCCACCAGCCCATAGACCCATCAGCCAGAGGCCCACCAGTCTACAGGCCCACCAGCCCACAGACCGTAGCCGCCGCCGCTCCAATCCTCTGTGAGCGCGCGACTACAGTCCGATCTTCAATCCTATGCGAGCACGTGACTGCAGTGCGATTCTCTCCGCCGCGTGATCCCCCAGCACGAGCGCGAGCACAGCCGTCTGATCATCCCCGCGCGAGCGCGAGCGCCATTGCGTAGTCTTCCCTGTGAAAGTGCGAGCGCTGCAGCGCGACCCTCCCCAACGCCAGCACGCGATCGCTCGAGCACGCAGTAGCACGAGCGCCTGCAAGCCACTGCGCCCCTGCCGAGAGCATGCTCCTCTGCACGCTAGCGCGCCCCATGCGCCTCTAGACGAGCCCCTCCTGCACGGGCGCTAGCGCGCTCCTGCACGAGCATCAGCACGCCTCAGCACGAGCTACCCTGTGCGAATACGCCCCCCAGCGCGACTATCCGTGCGAGCCAAGCGCGTGATCCACTGCTCGAGCACGCCCTAGCCGTTAGTGCAAAGCCGCGAGCCCACTACGGCCTGCTGACCCGTGAGCCCACCAGCGGGCTAGCCCATCAGCCTGTCGGCCAGCCAGCCCATTAGCCCGCCAAGCCCGCGGCCCACGAGCCCGCGACGGCCCGTGATAGTCCGTGAGCCTATGCGAAGGTAAATGACTCAAAGTTTGATTTTTGCACTAGAGTTTCGAATTTCTTTAGTAATTGGACTGAAATTGCTCATAATTGTTTCAAATTTGGAAACATTCAGGTTTTAGACCAAACCAACGGGCGAACGAAAGCTAGATCCGAGATCCGAGGAACCCTAGGTGAGACAAATGAAATCTCTTCAACCTTTGGATAAACTTTGTCAAATTAGGTAGTATTGGTTGGAAAGAAAAAAAATTGAAGATCCATTACTAGACCCTTATTTGATATCGAATTGTAATAATTAATTAGGAAAATGTCATTGGAGACTCGAACGGTCAGATTTGAATTGGCTTTTAAAATAGGGAGTGATCACCCTCCCGTATACTGTGAGTGGGACTTATTTCAATGCTTTTGTTTAATGTGTAAACCCTATTTTACAATATTTGATAAATGAGTATGATTTGTAGCGTATTTGAAATGTTTTGACTGCTTTTGAAATTGATTTTTGTGAACCGATGGAGTGTCCAAAACAACTGTGTTGAAATATTAAAATTATGCATCTATGTGGTTGAAATGTATAATGTGCAATTTTATGCTATATGTTGCATTTGGTTTGTAAACCTGATTTCGGCACATTTTTGTTACGATATTGATTTTAGCCTTGAGAGCTTTGGATTGTATTGTTCCGTAGCTACGAAGGACACCGTGAGAGACACTTGGGTGGCGTCCGGATATGCCTAGGCCTGGGGTATCCCACGAGTTGTCATGATTTGATTAACGATACGGTACTAGCCAGGTTGAACCCGAAAGGGGGAAGATTTTGATACTCTCTCCAAGTCTAGCACCTGGACGAGATTCGTCACCAACGACGGGGTAGAGAGCACTTTAAATAAACTTGCATATAACACTCCCGGTGCGCCTGTCATAGGTCATGGTAGACCTCTGCCAGGACATTTTCGGCTAGCAACTCTATGATTTTTAGTGACAGTGTTTTGGATGCATATTTGACTTGAAAATGCGTACTAATGATATATTATTGAAATGAAAAGTATGATGATTTAAAATATGATTCGTATACTTATACTTTGATACTCCAGTTTCACACTTCATATTTGACGATTGCATTGACCCACTCACTCACTGAATATTCTTCCCCTAGTACTCACCCCTCACTTCCCTTCTTATTTCAAAGATAGTATTTGGCAAGGAGCGTTGCTTTTAGGACGCTCAATATCATTGGGAGATTTGGTCTGGACTTGAGGAGTCGTATATTTCTGCCGAAATTTCGTGAGTTAGCAATTGTATTGGTGATGAATATGTATTCTGAGGTCGATAGACGACCATTGTATAATTCTAGGATGACTGTATAAATATGGACATGTCATTGCATAACATTGCATTGAGGCATTTCTGGTTCATTGTGTAAGTACTTGGGAATATGTCATGTCTTAGAAGTGTACTCTAGGATCGCTCGGTGCCTCCTCTAAATAACAGGAGGGACGACTGGCGGCTGTCCATGCCTTTGACGGGGGCATGGAGTAGATGTCTGTGGTTAGGATTGTGGAAATTCGTTGTTATAGCCTGTGTTGTTCTGGATATTGGTTGTGGGTTTGGTTGATTTTGGAGAGGCCAGAATGACCATTTGTTTATTTTATAAGATAAATATTGATATACAGGTGAAATTGTATATGGGAGACCTCCGATTTATGGGGAAGTTCTGTCTGATTTTTCGTAAAAATATAGTCGGCATCCAGGGCAACGGGAGGCGGTTTATGATCCCGGTTCGGGATGTGACACTGGACATCCCACAATCACAAAACAATTTATATAAAATATGTAAAAATCTTACAAAATCATTTATAAAACAATTTTAAACTCATTTTGCTTATTTATAATACAATGGACCATCCACTCACCTTTAGGGAGGGTATTCACTCCCTATTTCCACAAGTTTTTTCAAAATAACTCCTTTCAAGTCTGCAAAAGGTCAACCTAGACCAATAATTCACAATTTTAATTCAAAATCCAAGGAAAACTATTCTAATCGACCTAATAAGTTTCTAATTTCATCTAACACGTTTCTTTCATATAATTCAGCTTAAATTCATGTACAATTTAGACATAACCCTAGAAATCACATATCAAATTTCAGGAAAATGCTTTCTCTTCAATTTCCCCACATTTTCAGAACATATACAAGGCTCTCATTCTAAATTCAGACTAAACTCATTCAATTTTCGAAGCAACTAAAATTTCTCTCACCTAGGGTTTCACAATTTGCAGTCCTATAGCGTTCGTGCGCTATTCAATTCATCCCAGGACCTATAATGTTTCCAATTCAAAGTAAAGTTCAGTAATTAAACTTACTCACTATGGAAATCAAAACCCTAGAACTAAGATCTGTAGTTATTCCTTACCTGTGCAGGGAAGGAATCGCAGTCGGCCTAGGGCTCGCAGATGTCTAATGAATGCTGATTTAGGACGGGTTACCGAATAGCAATGCTAACACAGAGCACCGCGCGAGCGAGGGAGAGAACGAGAGGACTCTATCGCGCACGAGCGAGAGAATGGGGGAGGAGTTCTATCGCGCAAGAGAGGAATTAGAAAGAGAGAGACATGCGGTGGTGGCGTGCGGTGGTGGACAGCGACGAAGAGGGAGGCGGAGAGTGTGAAACAGAGAGAGAATCGGGAGAGAGAGAGAATGAGAGAAACAGAGAGGGACAGATTTAGGGCGAGAGATGAGAGAGAGTGACGGGAGAGAAATGAGGGAAAAGGAAATTGGAAAAGTGACTTTTGACCCTTTTTTTTTCTCGGTGCCACAACTTTTAACCCCTTAAAAACAAAATTTGTCCCCGAAATTCCAAGATACAATTATACATCAAAGAGCTACGGTTGTTGCTTCCACATTAATTTTTCGGTTTTCCAAGTCTGTTCTTCAACTTGATTATTTCTCCATAGCACCTTAACCATAGGAATCTGCTTATTCCTCAACTACTTGATTTGTCTATCAATGATCTTCACCGGTTGTACCTTGAAACTCAAATTCTCATTCAATTCCACTGGAGGTGCTTCCAATGTGTGTGAGGGATCCGGTAAATACTTCTTCAACATGGAAATGTGAAAAACGTCATGGATCCTCTGCAACTCCGGCGGTAATTCTTGTAGGTACGCTACTTGTCCAATCCTTTCGAGAATTCTGAAGGGACCAATATAACGAAAATTTAGCTATTCCCGTTTCTGAAAACGGATTATGCCCTTCCATGGAGATATATTTAAAAACACCATATCTCCTTCTTCAAATACCAAAGGCCTTCTTCTCTTATCGGCATAGCTCTTTTGTCGATCTTGAGCTGCATTCATTCTTTCTTAAATCAGTTTCACTTTCTCTTTAGTGTTCTCGATCATTTCTATACATTCAATATTTCTCTCTGCAACTTCATCCCAACACAAGGGAGTATGACACTTTCTTCCGTAAATGACTTCATAGGAGGCATCCCTCTACTAGCTTGGTAACTGTTATTGTAGGCAAATTCAACCAATGGAAGGTGCCTATCCTAAGCACCTTGAAATTCCAAAACGCATGCCCTAAGCATGTCTTCCAATGTTTGGATGGTACGCTCCGATTGTCCATCAGTTTGAGGATGAAAAGCAGTGTTGAATTTCAACTTAGTCCCTAAGGACTCTTGCAGCCTTGGCCAGAATCTATAAGTGAACCGAGGGTCACGGTCCGATACAATGCGGCACTTCGTGAAGCCTCACGATCTCATCAATGTACAACTTTGCCAGTCTTTCCAAGGAATAAGTGTTCTGAATCAGCAAGAAATGAGCCGACTTAGTGAGACGGTCTACAATCACCCATATGGCATCGTGACGGCTCAGAGTACGTGGCAATCCTACCACGAAATCTATAGTGATATGTTCTCATTTCCATTTAGGGATTGGTAGTGGTTGAAGTGTTCCTGCCGGTTCATGATGTTCAGCTTTGATCTGCTGGCATACTAGACACCTCGCCACAAATTCGGCTATCTCTCTCTTCATCCCAGACTACCAATATGATTTTTTGATGGTTCGGTACATTTTGGTACTCTCTGGATGCATAGCATAGGCCAAGGAATGCGCCTCTTCAAGTATGGCTCTCCGGAGATCTTCATTTTTCGGAATACATGTGCGTTTCCCATACACTATAATTCTATCATCCCAAATTCAGAATTCACCACCTTCCCCTTTTTGGATTTTCTCAATAATGTCCTTCAACTCATCATCGGTAGCCTGAAGCTCCCGAATGCGATCCAACAACGTGGGTCTGACTACAAACTTGGCTAATAAAGCACCTTGATCATCCTTAGCCAATTCTACTCCGAGTGCTCGGAGCCCAACTAAACAAGAGAGGTATGAAATCCCTTGGAATGTCGTAGATGAGGATTTGCAGCTTAAAGCATCAGCTACAACATTTGCCTTCCTGGGGTGGTAGTTAATCACCAAGTCATAGTCTTTGATCAGCTCTAACCACCTTCTTTGTCTCAGATTGAGCTCTTTTTGAGTAAGTATTTGAGACTCTTATGGTTGGTAAAGACCTTGCAAGTAACCCCATACAAATAATGCCGCCAAATCTTTAAGACAAACACAATGGCAGCTAGCTCTAAATCATGAGTAGGGTAATTTGCTTCGTGTTTCTTCAGTTGGCGAGAAGTGTAAGCAATCACCTTATCACCTTGCATCAGCACACACCCTAATCCTTGCTTACTAGCATCACTGTATACCACATAATCACCACCGCCACTAGTAGGGAGAGCAAGGATAGGAGCGGAGGTCAACCTTTGCTTAAGCTCTCAAAAACTATCCTCACACTTCTCGTCCCATTCGAACTTAACTCCTTTTTCGAGTCAAATTGGTCATCGGAGTTGCTATCTTCAAGAATCCTTCTACGAATCTTCGATAATACCCTGCTAATTCGAGAAAACTTCGCACCTCAGTGACATTTTTAGATTGCCCCACTTCAGAATGACTTCCATCTTCTTTGGATCCACAAAAATCCCATCGCTAGAAACCACATGTCCCAAAAATCCAATCTCTCTTAGTCAAAACTTGCATTTTGATAACTTGGCATACAACTCTTTCTCCCTAAGAGTTTGCAAAATGATTCGGAAATATTTGGAATGCTCTTCATCACTTTTGGAATACACCAAAATGTAGTCGATGAAGACTATGACAAATTTATCAACATAGGGATGGAACACTCGATTCATGATATCCATGAAGGCCGTGAGAGCATTCGTCAATCCAAATGGTATTACTAGGAATTCGTAGTGTCCATACCATGTTCTAAACGTGGTCTTATGATCATCACTACCCTTGACCTTCAACTGATGATAACCAGATCTCAAGTCGATCTTTGAAAAGACACTTGTACCTTGAAGTTGATCGAACAAATCATCAATTCTTGAAAGAGGATACTTGTTCTTGATTGTTGCCTTATTGAGCTGTCGGTAGTCAATACATAATCGAAGGGTTCCGTCTTTCTTCTTCACAAGCAGAACCAGAGCAGTCGGATGAACCATTTCTCCAATAACTTTTGGAGCTGAATTTTCAGTTCTTTCAGCTCTGCGGGTGCCATTCGATATGGAGGAATAGAAATTGGTGCAGTATTGGGAATTAGATCTATGGTAAAATCAAATTCTCGATTTGGTGGCAACCTTGGCAACTCTTCCGAAAAAACATCCGGAAAATCATTTACCATAAGAACATCATTCAGACTAGGGCTTCTCACCGTGGTATAAACAATGTGAGCCAAATAAGCTTAACATCCTCTATGCATTAATCTTCGTGCTTCAAGAGCTGAAATTACACAACTGGCAACACTCGCCGTTCATCTGTGAATACAAGCAAGGAACATCCTGGCTTTCAGAATTCCACTTGCTTAGTGAAGCAATTCATGAAAGCTCGGTGAAAATATAGCCAATCCATGCCTAGAATGGTATCGAAATCTTTCATATCCAACGGAATCAAATCCGCTTCCAGAATTGTCTTATCAATTTTCACCTCACAAGACTTGTATACTAAATCCCTAATCAAGTACTTTCCCAAGGGGGTGATAACCAACAATTCTTCTTCAAGTGGGACCAATGGCCTATCAAAATGTCTAGCAAACTCCGAACTCACAAACGAATTACTAGACCCAGTATCTATGAGCACATGTGCATCTATATAAAAAATTTTTATCGTACCAACACATAAACCAAATTATATCATCTACATTCTTTAAATCATAATCACAAACCATCAAATCATAATCATTTTCAAATTCAGAACTTATGATTCAATAAAGATTACCTATGACTACGTCAGGATTGACTTGGGCCTCTTCATTAGTCATGGTATAGATTCGGGTCTAAGTTCTAGGTTGAGGGCGATGTGTGGGGGCAGCTACAACATTACTTCCCGTGCCCGTCCTCAGAGCACTGATAGTGGAAGGTGCAGGTGCAATTGTCGGATCTCGTCTAGAACCACTCGAGGGACCTCTAACCTGTCAGCTTCCTTACCCTTCTACATTTAACTCCGGACAAGAGTGCCGAATGTGACCCTCCTTCCCACAATGGTAGCATCTTTTGGGTTCCCTGCATGGACCTGAATGACGTCATTTGCAATTCGGGCAAGTTTCTCCTCTGCCGCCTATGGACCCTACTCCCATACCAACAGTTCTGCTGGGAGCACTAGGCCTAAAAGTAGATTGGCTTGGAGGAAAGCCAACCGACCCCAAAAAGGATCCACTGCTATAAGAGCCCATGCCTCGACTTCTTTTAAAACCTTGACTCCGACTGGAGCCACTAGGCCTCTTTCCTTTCCCATGATACTCTCTGACTTTGTTTCTCTCCATCACCATTTTCTCGGCCCTCAAGGCCAAGTCTAGAATGTCTTGAAAAGTATGCCCCTTGGTGATGGGAATTTTCTTTCTAATATTCAAATTCAGTCCCGACTCGAACTTTGAACTTAGAGACTCCTCGGAGTTCACAAACTCCGGAACATAATTGGCAAGCTCTTTAAGTTCTGTCTCGTACTCAGATACTGTCTTGTTTCCTTGAGTTAATTTGAAAATTTCCTCTTTTTTTGATCTCGATAGAATCGGGTGTAGTATTTCTTCTCGAAGGCCCTAAGAAATTCTGTCTAAGTAGGAGGAACAGGAGCCCTTCCCTTCACATTCTCCCACCATATTCTCACACCTTTATCCAATAGTTTCACCGTCACCCATAATTTCATCTCAACGCTCAGTCTCATATCGGAGATGGTCTCTTGGATTTGGCCAATCCATTCCTTGGCCTCTGAAGCATCAGAAGTGCCCGCGAATGTCTCACATCCTAATTGCCTTGCCTCCTTTATCAACTTAGATAACTCCACAGTAGGGCGATCGATTGTTGTGACAACCGGAGGAGGAGATGCTATTGGGGTACTAGGAGTAGCAACCGACACTGAAGAAGTAGTCGGTGGAGGAGCTGAAGTCGCAAGTAAAGCTTGGTATTGCACTCCGAAAGTGTTCCACCACTCCATTACTTACTGAAGAGCAGCAATAGGAGGAGCCAAAATCCTGGTATGAGGAGCTGGGTGCGTAGGCACGAAAGGAGGAAGAGCATGCGAGGACGACTCATCCTCGTGCTCCGGTAGAGGAACCTCATTCACATTCCTCATTCTCCTTCGTGGAGGTATAGTGATCTACACAACAAAAAGTTACAATTAAGTCAAAGGGTTAAGGGAAGGCTAATACTTAACCCTTTAAAAAAAATATTTCTAATTTTCTAAGAAATCCATGGAAGACTTTGTACATTCTCCGAAAACCTTTTTCGAAAACCAAACATTTCAAACTTTTTAGAAAACTTTCGGGATATTTGGAAACATTTGAAATCATATCCAAAACCATCAAACTTTTAAAATCGTGAACCTACGCTCTGATACCAATAAAACTGTCACACCTCGATTCTCGGATCGACCACGCAACAGCCGCCGCGTTGTCTCAATACACGGGCAGAACCTCCCCATATACCAGGATTCCGCAAGGCTACAAATCAATTCAGTAACTCATCCAATACACAACTCCATCAGAAATAGGAAAATCATATAACAATACACATGCAAAGGATCCATCCAGTCCATCCCTGTACACATGAGCATGCGTCGACACACAAATGGGGCGGGGGTTCCTGCACATGCACAGATACAAAATTGGCCATCTCAGCCGTTCCAGAATTCTCAGTACAATTAAAGCATTTAAAACAAAAGAAGTCCCAAATCATAATCGCAGGATTTTACTAACACTCGCATGAAGAAACGAGCTAGCGTTAGTAAAGTCCATACGGTATGAGATGAACAGAACTCCATAAAATCGAAAGAA
Source organism: Dillenia suffruticosa (assembly GCA_033439265.1). Taxonomy (NCBI): domain Eukaryota; kingdom Viridiplantae; phylum Streptophyta; class Magnoliopsida; order Dilleniales; family Dilleniaceae; genus Dillenia; species Dillenia suffruticosa. Next base: position 1,700,727 of record JAVTVX010000031.1, read on the forward strand.
AATAATAAATTCCATCATTTTAAATTAAACGTCCCATTTAAATAATAAGTCTAACCAAAATAAGAGTTAAGAGAAAATAAACAAGTTTCGTACGAACTTTAATACAAACTATGTAAGGATTCCATCAATACTTGCTCTATATATGAAACAAGTATTGATTTAATCCATACCAAAAGAATTATACAAGTCTTCCCTTCCATGGATTTCCAAATCAACTAAAATAACCCTAGATCACTGTAATACCTACACAAAATAGCAAAAATCCTTCACAAACTTCAATCTCCGTGCAGTCTCCGCACTAAGTGTCCTCTGTAAAATGTGAAAAGAGGGGTGAGTATTGGAAAATACTCAGTGAGTGGAGTGCAATAGTATGATTGTGTGATAAATGAGGGGTGAATGTGGGAAGGTCAAAACATATCTTAAACAATAGTTCATATATATCGAAATATTTTCAATAAATCAGATAATTCGCAAAGTATGCATCCATATCAAGTATTTTTTCAGAAAATCACAAGGGTCCCATCGAAATCATTTCCGTCCTGTGTTTGGCCGAACCAAGACGAAAGCCATTTTCCATTTCAGTATTCCAAACACTTCCCCCTTCCCTGGCGTTGGCTCAGACCTCCCCAGGGTGCAATCCGGATAGTCTAACGTGACAGAGAAAAGGTCGCATATATCTCTCTCGCAATGAAACCCCAATCACGCCACCCTGTCAGGTCGCTCCGTAGAGGGAATGACTATAGCCATTAACGACTATAGCCATGCATTTCTCAAATATGTCATTTCTTAAGTCATGTGCCATAATTTCTAGCAAACAATCATCAATTTCATGTCATAGCAATTTATAGAGCAATATCGAATCACAAATGGCACATATGCATTTATAAATACAATGGATGCATTCATGCTTCACAATTCAGTCCGAACATCCCACAATTACAAAACAATTTATATAAAATATGTAAAAATCTTACAAAATTATTTATAAAATAATTTTAAACTCATTTTACTTATTTATAATACAATGGACCATCCACTCACCTCTAGGGAGGGTATTCACTCCCTATTTCCACAAATTTTTTCAAAATAACTCCTTTTAAGTCTCCAAAAGGTCAACCTAAACCAATAATTCACAATTTCAATTCAAAGTCTAAGGAAAACTATTCTAATCAACCCAATAAGTTTCTAATTTCATCTAATTCGTTTTTTTCATATAATTCAGCTTAAATTCATGTACAATTTAGACGTAACCCTAGAAATCACATATCAAATTTTAGGAAAATGCTTTCTTTTCAATTTCCCCACATTTTCATAACATATACAAGGCTTTCATACTAAATTCAGACTAAACTCATTCAATTTTCGAAGCAACTAAAATTTCTCTTATCTAGGATTTCACAATTTGCAGTCCTATAGCGTTTGTGCGCCTTTCAATTCATCCCGGTACCTGCAATGTTTCCAATTCAAAGTAAAGTTCAGTAATTAAACTTACTCACTATGGAAATCAAAACCCTAAAACTAAGATCTGTAGTCATCCTTTACCTGTGCAGGGAAGGAATCGCAGTCGGCCTAGGGCTCACAGATGTCTAATGATTGTTGATTTAGGACGGGTTACCGAATAGCAATGCTAGCACAGAGCATCGCGCGAGCGAGGGAGAGAACGAGAGGACTCTATCGCGCGCGAACGAGAGAATGGGGGAGGAGTTCTGTTGCGCAAGAGAGGAATTATAGAGAGAGAGACATGCGGTGGTGGCGTGCGATGGTGGACAGCGACGGAGAGGGAGGCGGGGAGTGTGAAACAGAGAGAGAATCGGGAGAGAGAGAGAGAATGAGAGAAACAAAGAGGGAGAGATTTAGGGCGAGAGATGAGAGAGAGTGACGGGAGAGAAATGAGGGAAAAAGAAATTGAGAAAGTGACTTTTGACCTCCTTTTTTTTTGTCGGTGCCACACTATACCTGTGTTTTACTTATTTCGAAAAAAAATAATCTGAAAGGAAATTTGTTTACAAAGATTTCTGGACACGCTGTTGCAGACTGAAAGATGGGGATGCAGATCTAGACTAGTTTGGCACCAAAGTATATGCATCAATTTTGCCTAAAGCGAAGTTTCTTTTGTTTGCAATATCAAGTTTCCTCAAAAGGAAAATATAACAACTCTTTGACTATAGAAATTATTAAAGACATGCAGCAACCCCACCATCATATGAATAATCAGCATTGAAAACAAAGAAAGAGTAATAATACATGAACCAAATGAATCAATTATACATGGCAATTAATATCAGTATATTTTAACTAATTTTAAATCAAATTATTAATATAATTTCTCCGATTCAAATAAACATTTGATTAAGAAATAGTCAAAACATGTTTAATGTATACTATCATATAGAATTTGATTTATCTAGGTCAGACTCATTTGTTCCGTTTACATTAATTCAAAAATGTAGAGCAAATATTGTCACCCCCTACAGAAGGCAAATTTTGATATAAACATACATATAGATAGCAAAATTTTGAGACAACATAGGCTTGAAAAGAAACAACATTAGATCATTGGGAATTAAAATAATATTCATTCTTTATAGATTTCCAAAGCTTGGACAACTCTCTATGAACGATTTTTTGTTCAATCTATACATGCAAATATCACAAAAGAAAAGTTGTTAACTCGTTTCAAAATTTTGGTTTACCTTAATGCACAAATAGGTCTTAGGAATTAAAGTGAAGTCTCCATACTTTATGGCAACTTCAAGACAAGGCATCACCTAAGATTTTCTAGTCTTGCTCTGAAGTTGTAGGAAATTCTGCAAGCATCTACTGGCATTCTTCTTGTAACTTCTTGGTCGCCTTCTTTTCCAAGCTTGGGATCGAAGGCACATCTCCTTCTGACCAACAAGACAATGTTCTAGTGGCTGCTATGACTGCTCCATCAACAAAATGATCTCTGCCATTTGATAAAATGACCAGCTGCAAATTCTTGGTGAATATAGATAGCCCTGAATCAAAAACACAACTGGAAGATGAAAGTAACCGAAGCGAAACCTCAGCAGCACGTACTGTTGTGATAATATTCTTAAGGCAGGCCAGCTGCATTGAAAACTGAGAGGAAGGAACCCAAATGAATTTGTGCATTTCCTGAAAATTTAATATCGATTTTGCATATGATTTTATTAGACACAAGGTTATAAATGCGTATAGATTGCAGATCTATTCATGATGCAAAAGACATTCAATTGCCTACTAAATTGGTTCTTAAAGTAAAATCCAGACAAGAGGTGCAACTACACAAGTTTGGGCGTTCAGAATTGTCCCAAAGGAAGAACCTTTGACAACATTGGAGATGCACTTGAAGCACCTATATCTTTTTTATAGCATTAAAACTTCTGAATAAATGTCTCTCACACAAGACTCCTGTTAGTAGAATATTCTCACATACAAGGATTGCAATTTCCAAGTCATCCAATATATAGTTAACAACTACAATTCCAAGGCTTGATTTAACAACTAATGATACAATTATGCTTTATTTGATAGAACACTCCTTTATGATGTAAATCTTATATAATATAAAGCCCTAGGCTGCTTTTGTGAGAAAGAACGTGTTAGGGATCAAATTTGGTGTCTAGTTATTTAGGAATTTCTTTCTAATTTTCTATATTATTAGAGTCAATTTAGGTTTATTAGGAGTTTCTGAGTTTTAGTTCTACTAGTAATTTTTATTTCCTTAATGTTAGTTCTCTATTTAAAGTTTTGTAACCTAAATTTCTGTCTGTGAGTTCTCCTAAACCCTAGAATATGTGATGCTTTCTAGCCCCGGCGTCTAAGGATTTACGAGTGCACTTGTGAAATGTAATACCCAAAAAAAAAAAGAAAAAGAAAAAGGGGGATATTTAAAATTTGGGCTTAAAGCCCTAATTTATATTCTATTTCCTCTCTCTCTCTCTCTCTCCCTCTCTCTTCTCTCTCTCTCTCTCTCTCTCTCTCTCACTCCGTCTCTTCCTCTCCCGCTGCCACCGCCGGTCACCACCATCGCCACCGCACCCAGCCGCCGCAGCTCCTCCCTCCCTCGAGCGAGCCGTTGCAGCTCCTCTCTGCACGAGCACCACTGCGCTCTCCTTCGCGCGACAGCGCGAGCCCAGCACGAGCTAGCGCGAGCCAGCACGAAGAGCCCAGCGCGAGTAGCCAGCGAGCCCAGCACGAGTAGCGAGCGACCCCAGCGCGCCTCTGCACGCTCCTGCACGAGCGCCAGCGAGCCCTTGCGCACCCCAGCACGAGCCAGCGAGCGATCCATTGCTCGAGCGTGCCCTAGCACGAGCGCGAGCGCTCCAGCGCGCGACCCATTGCGCGAGCGCTCGATCCAGCTCGCGAGCGTAAACCCTAGCCACTGCGGCCTAGTCCAGCACGCGGCCCAGTCCGGCCAGCGGCCCACCAGACCCATCAGGCCAGCAGGCCCACCAGGCCCGCAGACCCATCAGGCCTGTAGGCCCACCAGGCCCAGTCCAGCCCGCGATCCACGGCCCGCGACTGCCCGTGACAGTCCGTGAGCCTCTGCAAAGATAAATGACTCTAAGTTTCGATTTTCGCACTTGAGTTTCGAAATTCTTTAGTAATTGGACTTAAATTGTTCGTAATTGTTTCAAATTTGGAAACATTCAGGTTTTAGACCAAACCAACGGGCGAACGAAAACTAGATCCGGGATCCGAGAAACCCTAGGTGAGAGAAACGAAATCTCTTCAACCTTTGGATAAACTTTGTCAAATTAGGTAGTATTAGTTGGTTTTAGATTCGAGTTAAGATTGATTTTGATTTTATTTTTTACTTATAAATAGAATGAAATTGATGATATTTGAATATGTTTATAAATTGAAGAATTTAGGGTTTGTACGAATTTAAGGAAAATGATAAACCCTGACAATAGTCGAAATCTGATGAAAATCGTGATGATTGATTAGGTTGTCTATTTTGGTGATTCGATTGAGGGGAGCATTGCTTTACGTATTGTGATTTTATTGGGGAGTGCACTATCCTCCCCAAAAACTGTGAGTGAGATTTATTTCAATGCTTTTGTTTAATATGTAAACTCAGTTTTACAACATTTTGATAAATAAACATGATTTGTCGTATGCTTGAAATGTTTTGACTGTTTTTAAAATTGATTTTTGTGAACCAATGGAGTGTCCAAAAACTGTGTTGAATTATGAAATTATGCATCCATGTGGTTGAAATGTATAATGTGCTATTTTATGCTAGATGTTGCATTTGGTTTGTAAACCTGATTTCGGCACATTTTTTATGTGATATTGATTTTAGCCTTGAGGGCTTTGGATTGTATTGTTCCGTAGCTACGAAGGACACTGTGAGAGACGCTTTGGTGGCGTCTGGATATACCTAGGCCTGGGGTATCCCACGAGTTGTCGTGATTTGATTATCGACACGGTACTAGCCAAGTTGAACCCGAAAGGGGGTGGATTTGGATTTTGATTTTGATATCCTCTCTAAGTCTATCACCTGGACGAGGTTCGTCGCCAACGCCGGGGTAGAGAGCACTTTAAATAAACTTGCATATAACACTCCCGGTGTGCCTGTCATAGGTCGCGGTAGACCTTTGCCAGGACATTTTCGACTGCCAGCTCTATGATTTTAATGACAGTGCTTTGGATGCATATTTGACTTGATAATGCGTGCAAATGATATATTGTTGAAATGAAAAGCATGATGATGTGAAATATGATTTGTATATTTGTGTTTTGACACTCCAGCTTCACACTCCATATTTGACGATTGCATTGACCCACTTACTCACTGAGTCTTCTTCCCCGAGTACTCACCCCCCATTTCCCTTTTTGTTTCAGAGATAGTATTTGGTAAGGAGCGTTGCTTTTAGGATGCTCAGTATCATTGGGAGATTTAATCTGGATCTGAGGAGTTACTATATATTTTCGCTGCAATTTCATGAGTTAGTAATTGTATTGGTGATGTATATGTATTATGAGTTCGATAGACAACCATTGTATAATTCTAGGATGACTGTATAAATATGGACATGTCATTGCATAATATTGCATTGAGGTATTTCTGGTTCATTGTGTAAGTACTTGGGAATGTGTCATGTTTTAGAAGTATCCTCTAGGATCGCTCGGTGCTTCCTCTAAATCACAGGAGGGGCGACTGGCGGCTGTCCATGCCTTTGACAGGGGCATGGCAGTAGAGGTCTGTGGCTAGGTTATTGAAAATTTTATAGCCTTGCGTTATCTAGATGTCGGCTGTGAGATTGGTCGATTTTGGAGAGGCCGGGATGGCCATTTGATTTTAATACAGGATGATTGTGTTTTATACAGGGTAAATTGTACTTGGAAAACCTCTGAAATATGGAAAGATTCTGCCCGATTTTCTGTAAAAATACAGCCGGCATTTAGGATAACGGGCGGCTGTTCACAATCCCGGTTCGAGGCGTGACAGTTAGATTGGTATCAGAGCGACTTGGTAAAGAGCTATGTAGGAAGAGAGTCTTCGAAACATTCCCGAATATGTTGGTTTTTAAAGTCCTCAATGCATGAGAGTTTCATACAGTCATGAAGTCCCAGTGATGGTCATAGGCATATGAGTTCATCTATTTTAAGGGGTTAGATACGGTTGTATCTAACCTAATTTGCTATATTCTTCTCCTATTGAACTAAGAATATCATCCTTTTGTGAAGGTAGCCATGCTATGATTAGTCCAAAATTCTTGAACCGTGCCTATTCTTTTTATGATACTTAATAAGCATCTTTCTCTTACAGAATTATGCCACCTAGACGTGGTAGGAGAGGTGCTAGATTCGCATCATTTGAGGGTCTGTTAGTGCCAGATACACCTCGGGCACCCGAGACCCCACGAGTACCAGAGGACTTAGACGAGCCGGAGGATCGTACCTCGACTCGCGTGCCACCACCGGTACCTATTACTCAGGCTGAGACTCCCGTACCCACACTCGACGCCTTTCGGCAGGTGTACGAGTGGTACGCTTCACATGGGGTCCAGATTCCTCCCCCACCACCTCCCCTCCCCCACCCCTCCTACAGCGGCGCCTACACCTGCAGCAGCGCCAGTTCCTACGACACCGGTTCCACCGCCGGTGGCCGGTCCTTCTACTTTGTCTGAGCCGAGTGAGACTACATCGGCTATTTTTAGACGGGTACATGAGTTGACTCAGTTGGTTAAGGAGGCCCGTCAGCTAGGGTACACAGATTTTGCAGGGCTTGGTGATGCTGCGGCAGCCAAGCATTGGATCAACCGCACCTGCAGGATTCTGACCGATCTGGGGATTGGAGAGGAGCTTTGCCTGAAAGTGGCCGAGCGATTATTAGAGAGAGAGGCCCTCTCATGGTGGGAGACCCTCACTGATGAGGCGATAGAGCTACTGAGGTGGGACAACTTCCTTCGGGAGTTTGACCGTAGATTTTTCCCACTCTACCAGCAGGACTGGATGAGGTCAGAGTTGGGACGGCTTACACAGGGGTCCAGATCTGTCTCGGAGTACGAGGCAGATATGCGGAGACTCGCCGCATTCGTACCAGATCTAGCTACACCTCGGTATTTATGCTTCAAATTTGAGAACGGTTTTAGTCTCAGCATAAAGAAATATATGACTATTACTCCACAGTTTACACTGGCCGAGGTAATAGACTCTGCTCATCACGCGGAGGCTTTGATCCGCGTAGAGACTAGGCAGAAAGAGAGCAGAGAGCAGAAAAGAAAGATAGAGAAGTCTCAGTTTGCGTAAAACTCAAAGAGGGGCAGGGGATCCAGTTCGCACAGAGGCGGATTTGGATCTGGATTTCCTGAGCTGGGACGGGGACAGTACTCCCACAAGTTTAGACAGCCTGCTCCGACTCACCCTTCACAGTATACTACTCAGTGGCATCCTTATTGCCGCAGGTGCAATAGGTCTCATCCGATAGGAGCTTGTTCAGTGACGGTCACTTGCTTCCACTGTGGGAAGCCTGGGCATATTAGGAGTTCTTGTCCTGAGTTAGGACTTGGAGGATAGAGTTCATTGAGTCGCACTAATACTCCTCGTATGGGACAGTAGGGGCAGCCTACTCGGCCAGCAACTTCTACTCCCAGGGTGACCATTGGGAGTAACACAGTGCAGACTCAAGCACGACAGCAGCCTAGGGCACAGGCCCGGGTTTATGCCATGACGCAGGAGGACGCCGAGGCGAACCCCGACATCATCATGGGTACTCCTTCTTCTGATCCTGTAAAATAGGATCTCTATTCGTATTTCCATTTCTTTTGAGGATGTCAGCATTGTATCAGTCGTATATGTATTTTATGTTGTGTTCCCTTTTGTCGACATGATACTACTCTGACATCTTTGTACACTGAAGTTGTAAAAGCCTTAAAGGCTCAACTATTTTGACATATATATACATATCAAGTTTGAAATCATTCTAAGTCTATGTGCATTTTGTTCAATGATAGGTACTCTACCTATCTTTGGAATAGATACCCGTATTCTCATTGACACGGGGTCTAACTATTCGTATGTGAGCGATCAATTCTTCCGACATTCTGACAGGCCACTCTCACCTTTGGACGGGGAGCTATTGGTCATCACTCCTCTGGGTGAGCAGATTGTGCGCAACACAGTGTATAGAGAATGTGAGATCAAAGTTGGGGATACAGTGCTGAAAGCAGATCTAATCCCCCTCGCCATGACTGATTTTGATGCCATCTTGGGGATGGATTGACTATATATCCATCGGGCTTCTGTTGACTGCTTTAAGAAGCAGGTGGAGTTTCGAAATCCTGATCAGCCAGTGTTACTTTTTGAGGGCGAGAGGCGGGTTTTACCCCGCTGTGTCATTTCAGTTTTGGAGGTCAGACGCATGATTTGCCACGGATGTGCTGCTTACCTGGCTCATATCATTGACACTACTGCTCAGGGACTGAGACTAGAGGATGTCCCAGTGGTACAGGACTTTTCGGATATTTTTCCCGAGGAACTACCCGAATTACCACCGGTTCAGGAGTTTGACTTTGAAATCGATTTTGCTCTGGGGACTACCCCTATCTCTATGCCACCATACAGGATGGCGCCGGTTGAGCTGAGGGAGCTCAAGGTCCAGCTGTAGGAGTTGCTGGATAAGGGGTTTATCCATCCTAGCACGTCCCCTTGGGGCGCTCCAGTGCTGTTTGTAAAGAAAAAAGACGGCTCATTGAGATTGTGTGTGGATTACAGACAACTTAATCGGGTGATTGTGAAGAACAGATATCCACTGCCTCGCATAGATGATTTATTTGATAAATTGCAGGGTGTTCAAGTTTTCTCGAAAGTTGATCTTCGATCGGGATATCATCAGTTACGGATTAGGAGTCAAGACGTGCCAAAGACAGCTTTCCGCACTCAATACGGGCACTACGAATTTCTTATCATGCCGTTTGGGCTGACTAATGCCCCCGCTGCATTCATGGACTTGATGAACCAAATTTTTCATGATTATTTGGACCGGTTCATTATTGTTTTTATTGATGATATCTTAGTCTACTCGCGGAGTGATGATGAGCATGCTCAGTACCTTAAGGTGATTCTGCAAACTCTTCGTGAGAGACAACTTTATGCCAAGTTCACCAAGTGTGAATTTTGGCTACGACAGATTGGTTTTCTTGGCCACATAGTTTCTGCGGAGGGTATTTTTGTCGATCCGCAGAAAGTCGATGCCATTACGAAATGGGAGCAGCCATAGACAGTGACTGAGATCAGGAGTTTTCTTGGTCTAGCCGGGTATTACCGTAGATTTGTAGAGGGCTTTTCTCAAATTGTTGCTCCATTATCTAGATTGACGCGAAAAGGTGTCAAGTTTGTATTTATATGGGATGATCGTTGTGAGGTGAGCTTTCAGGAGCTCAAACAGTGATTGACGTCCCCTTCGATTCTAGCCCTTCCCACGAGTAGTCGAGAGTATGTGGTGTACAGTGACGCCAGTAGGCAGGGATTGGGCTGTGTATTGATGTAGGATGGTAGAATTATCGCCTATGCTTCGCGACTGCTAAAGAAGCATAAGGTGAATTATCCTACGCACGATTTGGAGTTGGCGGCCATAGTCATTACACTAAAGATATGGCGCCACTATTTATATGGGGTCACATGCAGAGTGTTTACAGATCACAAGAGTCTGAATTATCTGTTCACTCAGAGGGAGCTGAATTTGAGGCAGCGGAGATGGTTAGAGTTACTAAAGGATTATGAACTCATCATTGACTATCATCCGGGCAAGGCTAATGAGTGGCTGATGCCTTGAGTCGGAAGTCGTCTTTCTCTTCTCCGACTACCGAGAGTACTTATCTCTCATATTTATTGGGACTCCGAGCTTTAGGAGTCAGGTTGGCTAGTGATGATCAGGGAGCTATACTAGTCAGATTTGAGGTTCGGCCGAGTTTGTTCGACCGTATTAGAGAGCTTCAGCAGAGTGATGAAGAGCTCCGAGGTATTTACGAGAAAGCCAGCAGAGGTGATATTGACGACTTTAGAGTTCGTAAGGATAGACTGTTGATTTTTCGAGATCGAGTATGTGTACCAACAAATAGTGATCTTCGCAGGGCTATTCTCGAGGAAGCCCATTCATCTGCCTATGCTTTACATCCCGGTAGTACTAAAATGTACCGCACCATCAGAGACAGTTATTGGTGGTCGGGTATGAAACGGGAAATTACAGAATTTATTGCTCGTTGCCTTGTATGTCAGCAGATAAAGGCTGAGCACCAGCGTCCAGCCGGCACTTTGCAGCCCCTTCCCATCCCTGAGTGGAAGTGGGAGCATATCACGATGGATTTTGTAGTGGGATTATCGCGGACTTCGGCACAGCATGATGCTATTTGGGTGACAGTTGACCGACTTACTAAGTCCGTACACTTCATCCCATTAGGAATGATTACTCACTTGAGGCGTTGGCACGCCTCTATATTGATATGATTGTGAGACTGCATGGGGTTCCAGTGTCGATAGTATCAGATCGAGACCCCAGATTTATATCCCGTTTTTGGCCCAGTTTACAGGAGGCTTTGGGTACTAGACTGAATTTCAGCACAGTGTATCACCCCAGACAGATGTTCAGTCAGAGAGGACCATTCAGACTTTAGAGGGCATGCTTAGGGCATGTGTTATGGATTTCCGGGGGAGTTGGGATCGGCATCTTCCGTTAATGGAATTCGCCTATAATAATAGCTATCAGGCGAGCATTGGCATACCACCTTACGAGGTATTGTATGGGAGGAAGTGTCATACCCCGTTGTGCTGGGATGAGGTTGGTGAGCGACGACTCACCAATGTTGAGCTGGTAGAGGAGACAAAGGAGAAAGTGAGGATTATCCGTACGCGGATGAAAGCCGCCCAGAATAGACAGAAATCCTATGCAGATCATAGGTGGCGACCTCTAGAGTTTACTGTGGGAGACGTGGTATTCTTAAAGATATCTCCCTTGAAGGGAGTCATTTGATTTGGGCAGCGAGGGAAGTTAAGTCCCAAGTATATTGGGCGCTTCTGTATTTTTGAGAGGGTCGGAAGTATAGCATATAAATTGGAGCTGCCAGCAGACCTATCGCGTATTCACGATGTATTTCATGTCTCGATACTTAGGAGATATCAGCCAGATCCCTCACACATTTTAGAGGCTCCGCTAGTTGAGTTTCGAGAGGACTTGAGTTTACCTGTCCAGCCCGTGACTATTTTGGATCGACAGGTCAGAAAGCTACGGAGTAAAGAGATTCCTCTTGTTAGAGTTTTGTGGAGGAGCGACCAGGTCGAGGAACAGACCTGGGAGCCTGAGGAAGCTATGAGGAGACAGCACCCTCAACTTTTCTCTGTATAGTTTCTTTTAGTCTTGAGGACGAGACTTGTTTTTAGGGGGTTAGAAAATGTTTTTAGGACGAGACAGTACCGCTATTTCCTCTCTCTCTCTCTCTCTCTCTCTCTCTCACTCCGTCTCTTCCTCTCCCGCTGCCGCCGCCAGCACCGCCGGTTACCACCATCGCCACCGCACCCAGCCGCCGCAGCTCCTCCCTCCCGCGAGCGAGCCGCTGCAGCTCCTCTCCGCACCAGCGCCACTGTGCTCTCCTTCGCGCGACAGCGTGCGAGCCAACGCGAGCCCAGTGTGAGCCCAGTGCGAGCAGCACGCGAGCCCAGCGCGAGCAGCGAGCGACCCCAGCGCGCCTCCAGCACGCCCCAGCACGAGCCAACACGCACTCCAGCGCACGATCCATTGCTAAAGCGCACCCTAGCACGAGCGCTAGCACTCTAGCGCGCGACCCATTGCGCGAGCACTAGATCCAGCTCGCGAGCGCAAGCCCTAGCCACTACGGTCCAGTCCAGCACGCGGCCCAGTCCGACCCGCGGCCCACCAGACCCATCAGGCCCGCAGGCCCACCTGGCCAGCCAGCCCATCAACCCGCCAGCCCGCGATCTACGGCCCGCGACGGCCCGTGACAGTCCATGAGCCTCTGCGGAGGTAAATGACTCTAAGTTTCGATTTTCGCACTTAAATTTCGAAATTTTTTAGTAATTGGACTTAAATTGTTTGCAATTGTTTCAAATTTGGAAACATTCAGGTTTTAGACCAAACCAACGGGCGAACGAAAGCTAGATCCGGGATCCGAGAAACCCTAGGTGAGAGAAACGAAATCTCTTCAACCTTTGGATAAACTTTGTCAAATTAGGTAGTATTAGTTAGTTTTAGATTCGAATTAAGATTGATTTTGATTTTTTTTTTACTTATAAATAGAATGAAATTGATGATATTTGAATATGTTTATAAATTGAGGAATTTAGGATTTGTACGAATTTAAGGAAAATGATAAACCCTGACAATAGTCAAAATCTGATGAAAATCGTGATGATTGATTTGGTTGGCTATTTTGGTGATTCGATTGAGGGGAGCATTGCTTTACGTATTGTGGTTTTGTTGGGTAGTGCACTATCCTCCCCAAAAACTGTTAGTGGGATTTATTTCAATACTTTTGTTTAATATGTAAACTCTGTTTTACAACATTTTGATGAATGAGCATGATTTGTCGTATGCTTGAAATGTTTTGACTGTTTTTAAAATTGATTTTTGTGAACCGATGGAGTGTCCAAAAACTGTGTTGAATTATGAAATTATGCATCCATGTAGTTGAAATATATAATGTGCCATTTTATGCTAGATGTTGCATTTGGTTTGTAAACCTGATTTCGACACATTTTTTATGCGATATTGATTTTAGCCTTGAGGGCTTTGGATTATATTATTCCGTAGCTACGAAGGACACCGTGAGAGACGTTTTGGTGGTGTCCGGATATGCCTAAGCCTGGGGTATCCCACGAGTTGCCGTGATTTGATTATCGACACGGTACTAGCCAGGTTGAACCCGAAAGGGGGAGGATTTGGATTTTGATTTTGATATCCTCTCCAAGTCTAGCACCTGGACGAGGTTCGTCGCCAACGCCGGGGTAGAGAGCACTTTAAATAAACTTGCATATAACACCCCCGGTGCACGTGTCATAGGTCGCGGTAGACCTCTGCCAGGACATTTTTGACTGGCAGTTCTATGATTTTAATGACAGTGCTTTGGATGCATATTTGACTTGATAATGGTTCAAATGACATATTGTTGAAATGAAAAGCATGATGATGTGAAATATGATTTGTATACTTGTGTTTTGACACTCCAGCTTCACACTCCATATTTGACGATTGCATTGACCCACTCACTCACTGAGTATTCTTCCCCAAGTACTCACCCCTCATTTCCCTTTTTGTTTCAGAGATAGTATTTGGCAAGGAGCGTTGCTTTTAGGATGCTTAGTATCATTCGGAGATTTGATTTGGATCTGAGGAGTTATTGTATATTTCAGCTGCAATTTCGTGAGTTAGTAATTGTATTGGTGATGTATATGTATTATGAGATCGATAGACGACCATTGTATACTTCTGGGATGACTGTATAAATATGGACATGTCATTGCATAATATTGCATTGAGGCATTTCTGGTTCATTGTGTAAGTACTTGGGAATGTGTCATGTCTTAGAAGTGTCATCTAGGATTGCTCGGTGACTCTTCTAAATCACAGAAGGGGCGACTGGCGGCTATCCATGGCTTTGACAGGGGTATGGCAGCAGAGGTATGTGGCTAGGTTATTGGAAATTTTTATAGCCTTGTGTTATCTGGATGTCGGCTGTGAGATTGGTCGATTTTGGAGAGGCCGGGATGGCCATTTGATTTTAATACAAGATGATTGTGTTTTATACAGGGTAAATTGTACTTGGGAAACCTCCGAAATATGGGAAGGTTCTGCCCGATTTTCTGTAAAAATACAGCCGGCATTCAGGATAACGGGCGGCTGTTCACGATCCCGGTTCGGGGCGTGACATGAAATGTATACTTTCTGCATGCCAGGATGAGCACCTATAATTTAGTTAGAGGCTTAGAAATCTAGTAGAGTTGAACCCGAGATAATGGAACAATTGGAGCCATTAGATTGTAGGAAAACTAACGAGCATACTAGGGTTTTAGTGTGTGAAGCCCGCAAGAGGCACAAAGGCAACCTAAGTAAGCAACATCTCAACTCCTGAAAGCAATAAGTAGGAGTGAGTAAAACAATTACTCTCCACCTCCTTAACATCTTATAAAATCATCTTCATCCTTTGTCTTTTGCCATTTTCGTTTTTAATTGAAGCTCTCCTAAAAACCGATGACAAACTCCATGAAAACTTCATTAAACATCAAAATTTCCAAACCCAATCAATATATAACATAACCAAACTCTATAGAAGCATCGTAAGGGAGCTAGAACTCAAGTAGACAGCAAGAATCATGAGGTTAGAATTAAGCTTTGTGATGAGTTCTCTTTGGTTCATGATGTTGAATTGATGTAGAGAATGTTGGTAAGCTTCCTCATATGTTTGTTTACATGATAGTTGCAGTAATTACCAAGTATTAAACACAGGACGCTTACCTTTATCTAAGATTCCGTGGCTTTCTAGCAAGTGAAGAAGAATTGGAAAGGATTGAGAACTAAGGCAAGTAATCTTATGTGTTTTTATGTTTTTTATACTTAGAGACCTCAAGGAACTTCTTAAGTTAGCTGCTGCTAATATGACTTAAGGATCGAAAGAAATGGAAGAAATTTCATGTTAGACATAGTACAAAAGCTCATCAATTCTGCACAAATTTGACCTCACACCTCCACCCTTTAACTGAAATTTTCTGTATAGTGATCCAAATTAAGTGACATTTTCTCCATTGTAAACTAGACTTACAAAGCTTTAAAATGACATATTATATGAAGGATATCATTAAGAATTATTCCTGAAAGTTAATATGCAAAATGATAGTCCGATGGCAGACAAAGTGTAGCACCGAGAAAGAGAGACAAAAAAGGAAAAAAAAAAAAACAAACAGAGAAAAAAAAAGTCAACAATACACTTTCCCAATTTCACTTTCACCCAAAACCCACCTTCACTCTCTCCCTCCCTCGGCTCCTTTGTTGTCCCTCTGTTTACACACTCTCTCTCCCCCCAAGCAGCACTATTGCTCTTTCACCCTCGGTTTACATCAATTAATATCTCTCTGTTTTCACATGAAAGTTAGGGCTTTGTTCTTCAAAAGACAACTTCAATTTGTAGTGCCGATGAGCGGGAGGGTGTGCAGGTCACGTTTTTCAGCCATGTCGTCAATGATGTTCTTCTCCATTATCAATTAATCGGTCTTCACAAACAGGTTCCTCCACTATTAAAAGAACTCATTATCTGTAGTTATGTTACCCCCCTCCTTTTCCTGCAAATTTTCATGCCTTTGAACCTTGTAAATTATAGTTTCTTAATGTAGCATGATGTTGCTGCTAGTGTAGGGTACATATATTTCATCAAAATGAAACCCATTATTTTGCTCTTACATATTTCTTCTACTTTTGTCCAATGCAAAGGAAAAAGTCCATTGATTTTCTAAGTGAAACCTTGATTTTTTTGCAAAGGGGACAGTTTGTGCATACTGTAAATTTTCTCTCATAACATCCTCTGCACAAAAGCAAATCACGTAAGACTTTTTTTGCATATGAAAGTAGACTCCCATTTCTTAAATATGAGATATGATTCTTTGAAATTGAATAAAAACTGAATTTGTTATAATTTTTCAATGAGTTTCATGGTGCAAAAAATGTTCTGTCTGTCCTGCTGCAACTGTTCGTCTTTCCTTCAATTTTGAGATGCATTCTAGACTAAATTAGGCTAAATTCTGAATATCAAACTTCTAACTCTATGTCTTATCTTTAATTTGAGATAAGAATCATATGATTTGGATATATGTAGTGAAAGTTATAACCATTTTTCCATAACTGCACAGATTGGAAAAAAATTATTTGAAAATAGGAAAATCTAGGAGAATTGTAAATAGGGATTTTATAATGATGCAAATGATGACAAATTGATAAAATGAGAACAAAAACAAGAAAATATTCAAAATTAGGGTTTAAATACAATTAGGGAAAATTTGTAGACCTTTGAATTTAAGGAGAAATGATCCGCAAACTATTATTGCTGACTTAGGACAATCCATTGGAGCTTGAAAGGAGATTTCTTTGGAGCTGATAATGTATAGGGAGTCAATATCCTCTTGAGGTGAGTGGATGGTTCGTTGTGTTTTTAAATGAGAAAATTGCTTTAAATTCTTTAATAAATGATTTTGAATAATTTTATATCTTTTATATAAATTTTTTGTGAATGTGAGATGTCTGAAATGAAGATTTGAATCACATATGCATCCATTGTATTTATAAATGAATGTGTGTTATATGTTTTGGATATTTGATTCATGAATGTTTTAGTATGATTTTGAGAATTGCTTGTTGAAACATGGCATACGGAATGTGATATGGATATTTGTGAAAGGATGGTGCATGAGGTAAATAACTATAGTCATTCCCTCTACGGAGCGACCCGTCGGGGTAACGTGGTTGGGGTTGGATGAGCAGGGGAGGCATACGTGGCTCTCTCTGTCAAAGTCGTGCTATACATCGACGCACTCCGGTGAGGTACGAGTCAACGCCAAGGAAGGAAAAATTAGTGTTGCGAAACAAATGGATTGAAAACCTTTTGGGGCGCTGGGCGCCTTGCACACAGGCCCCGCGTAGGGGCGCTGCGCACCTTGCACACAGGCCCTGCACAGGGGCGCTGCGTACCCTGCACACAGACCCTGCACATGGGTACTGTGCGCCCCGCACATGGGCGCTACACGCTGCACAGAGGAGCGCTGGGCTGTGGCCCTGTTGGCCCTTGAGTGTAAGCGAGAGATTGGATTGGTGTGAACCGTGTGCGAGATTGGTCGAGTACCAACACTTGAGTCTTGTAGACATGTTGTATGCATGAACAAAATATGAGTAATTTGGATAGGGTTCTAAAGGATTCGAACTACCTGATTGGTATACGTGTATTAAAAGTGATAGCCTATTTCTTATAACTGTGATGGTTTGAAGCTCGTTGATTTTATAGATATATATATATATATACATTCATAGGTATTGGGTGCCTCGAGTTAGGGGAACCCTTTTCTTCATTTCGTGGTATTATTGGGGAGTGCGTTACCCTCCCCCACACAGTGAGTGGGATTTATTTCAATACTTTTGTTTAATATATAAACTCTGTTTAAAAATATTTGATAAATGATCATGATTTGTAGTGTGTTTGAAATGTTTTTAACTGGTTTTGAAATTGATTTTTGTGAACTGATGGAGTGTCTAAAAACTGTGTTGAAATATTGAAATTATATATCCATGTAGTTGAAATGTATAATGTGCCTTCTTGTTTCAGAGATAGTATTTGACAAGGAACGTTACTTTTAGGACGCTCAATATCATTGGGAGATCTGGTTTGGACTTGAGGAGTCATTATATATTTCTGCTGTAAAATTTCTATTAGTAATGTATATGCATTCTGAGATCTATAGACGACTATTGTGTAATTCTATGATGATTGTATAAATATAGATATTTAAATTGTGGAACTCTCACGTCATTGTATAATATTGCATGGAGACATTTCTTATTCGAAGTGTATCTACTTGGGAATGTGTTATGTCTTAGAAGTGTACTCTAGGATCTCTCGGTGCAACCTCTAAATTACAGGAGGGGCAACTGGCGGCTGTCCATGCCTTTGACGGGGGCATGGCAGTAGAGGTCTGTAGTTAGGTTGCTGAAAATTTTATAGCGTTGCGTTATTCTAGATGTTAGCTGTGGGATTGGTGGATTTTGGAGAAGCCGGGATGGCCATTTGAGTATTTTACAGGATGGTTGTGATTTATACAAGATTAATTGTAGTTGGGAGATCTCCGAAATATGGGGAGATTCTGCCCGATTTTCTATAAAAATATAACCGGCATTTAGGACAAGGGGCGGCTGTTCACGATCCCAGTCTAGGGCGTGACTGTTGGATTGGTATTAGAGCACTTTAGGTTGAGAGCTATGTAGGAAGAGAGTCTTGAAAACATTCCCGAGTGAGTTTGTGTTTAAAGTTCTCAATGCATGAGAGTTTCATACAGTCATGAAGTCCGAGTGCATGATCATAGGTATATGAGTTCATCTATTTTAATAGGTTAGATATGATTGTATCTAACCTAACATGCTATATTTTTCCCTATTGAACTAAGAATTTCATTCTCTTGTGAAGGTAGTCATGCTATGACTAGTCTAAATTTCTTGAACCATGCCTATTCTTTGAACAATACCTAATAAAGATCTTTCTCTTGCAGAAGTATGACGACCCGACAGAACACCCGTTTTGCCCCACCAGAGGAATTAGACGAGCCGGAGGATCGTTCCTCGACTCGCGTGCCACCACCGGTACCTTCTCAGCCAGCTGCTCAGACTGAGACTCCCGTACCCACACTTGACGCCTTTCGATAGGTGTACGAGTGGTACGCTTCTCATGGGGTCCAGATTCCACCCCCAACACCTCCTACAGCGGCGCCTGTACTTGTAGCAGTGTTAGTTCCTTCGGCACCGGTTCCACCGCCGGTGGCCCGTCCTTTTACTTTGTCTGAGCCAAGTGAGACTACATCGACTGCTCTTAGACGGGTACATGAGTTGACTCAGTTGGTAAAGGAGGCTCGTTAGCTGGGGTGTACTGATTTCACGGGGCTTAGTGATGCTACGGCAGCCAAGCATTGGATCAACCGCACTCATAGGATATTTGACTGATCTGGGGATTAGAGAGGAGCTCTGCCTGAAAGTGGCACGGCGACTATTAGAATGAGAGACCCTCTTATGGTGGGAGGCCCTCACTGATGAGGCGACAGAGCCACTGCGGTGGGACGACTTCCGTTAGGAGTTTGACCGCAGATTCTTCCCACTCTACCAACAGGACAGGATGAGGTCAGAGTTGGGACGGCTTACACGGGGTCTAGATCTATCTCGGAGTATGAGATAGACATGCGGAGACTTGCCACATTCGTACCGGATCTGGCCACACCTCAGTATTTGTACTTCAAATTCGGGGACGGTCTTACCCTCAGCATAAAGAGGTATATGACTGTCACCCCACGGTTTACACTGGCCGAGGTGATAGACTCTGCTCACCGTGCGAAGGCTTTAGTCCGCACAAAGGCTAGGCAGAGAGAGAGCAGAGAGCAGAAAAGAAAGAAAGAGAAGTCTCATTTTGCGCAAAACTCTAAGAGAGGCAAGGGATCCAGTTCGCACAAAGGCGAATTAGGATCTGGATTTCCTGAGCTGGGATGGGGACAGTACTCCTAGGGGTTCAGACAGCCCTCTCCGACTCACCCTGCACAGTATACTACTCAGCGGCATCCTTATTGCCGTAGGTACAATAGGTCCCATTCGATAGGATCTTGTTCAGTGTCGGTCACTTGCTTCCACTATGGGAAGCCGGGGCATATCAGGAGTTTCTGCCCTAATTTAGGACGTGGAGGATAGAGTTCACAGAGCCACACTAGTACTCCTCATATGGGACGGCAGGGGCAGCCTGCTCAGCCAGTATCTTCTACTCCCAGGGTGACCACCGGGAGTAACACAGTGCAGACCCAAGCACGACAGTAGCCAAGGGCTCAGCCCGAGTTTATGCCATGACGCAGGAGGACACCCAGGCGAATCCCGACATCATCATGGGTACTCCTCCTTCTGATCCTGTAGAATAGGATCTCTATTCATATTTCCACTTCTTTTGGGGATGTCAGCATTGTATCATGATAGTCGTATAGGTATTTTATGTTGTGTATCCTTTTGTCGACATGATACTACTCTGACATCTTTGTACACTGAAGTTGTAAAAGCCTTAGCGGCTCAGCTATTTTGACATATATATATATATATATATATATATCAAGTTTGAAATTATTCTAAGTTTATGTGCATTTTATTCAATGATAGGTACTCTACCTATCTTCGGAATAGATGCTCATATCCTTATTGACATGGGGTCTAACTATTCATATGTGAATAATCAATTCTTTCGACATTCTGATAGGCCGCTTTCACCTTTGGATGAGGAGATATTGGGCATCACTCCTCTGGGTGAACAGATTTTGCGTGGCACGGTGTATAGAGAATGTGATATCAAAGTTGGGGATACCATGCTGAAGGCAGATCTAATTCCTCTCGCCATGACTGATTTTGATGCCATCTTGGGGTTGGATTGGCTACATATGTATCGGGTTTCAGTTGACTGCAATAAGAAGCAGGTAGAGTTTCGAAGACCCGATCAGCCAGTGTTGATTTTTGAGGGCGAGAGATGAGTTTTACCCCACTATGTCATTTCAGTTTTGGAGGCCAGACGCATGATTTGCCGCGGGTGTGCGGCTTACCTGGCTCACATCATAAACACCACTGCTCAGGGACCGAGACTGGAGGATGTCCCAATGGTACAGGACTTTCCTGATGTTTTTCCCGAGGAGCTACCCGGATTACCATCGATTCGGGAGTTTGACTTTGAGATCAATTTAGCTTCGGGGACTACCCCTATCTTTATGCCGCCATACAGGATGGCACCGGCTGAGCTGAGAGAGCTTAAGGTCCAGCTGTAGGAGTTGCTAGATAAGGGGTTTATCTGTCCTAGCACGTCCCCTTGGGGCGCTCCAGTGTTGTTTATAAAGAAGAAGGACGGCTCATTGAAATTGTGTGTGGATTACAGGCAGCTTAATCGGGTGACTATGAAGAACAAATATCCGCTGTCTCGTATAGATGATTTGTTTGATCAATTGCAAAGTATCCGAGTTTTCTCGAAAATTGATCTTCGATCGGGATATCATCAGTTGCGGATTAGGAGTCAAGATATGCCAAAGACAGCTTTCCGCACTCGATACAGGCACTACGAATTTCTAGTCATGCCGTTTGGACTGACTAATGCCCCCGCTACATTCATGGACTTGATGAACAGAGTTTTTCATGACTATCTGGACCAGTTTGTCATAGTCTTCATAGACGATATACTGGTGTATTCGCGGAGTGACAAGAATCATGTTTAGCATCTTCGTACCATTTTACAGATCCTTCGTGATGAGCAGTTGTATGTCAAATTCACAAAATGTGAATTTTGGCTAAGACAGCTTGGATTTTTGGGGCATGTCGTTTCTGCAGAAGGGATTTTTGTTGATCCGCAGAAGGTTGATGCCATTACGAGATGGGATTAGCTGCAGACAGTGACTGAGATAAGGAGTTTTCTTGGGCTGGCCGGATATTACCACAGATTTGTTGAGGGGTTTTCCCAGATAGCTGCTCCATTGTGTAGATTGACGCGAAAAGGTGTCATGTTTGTATGGGATAACCGTTGTGAGGTGAGTTTTCAGGAGCTCAAACAACGATTGACTACAGCTCCGATTTTGGCACTTCCCACTAGCAATCGGGAGTATACAGTGTACAGTGATGCTAGCCGACAGGGGTTGAGTTGTGTCTGATGTAAAATGGTCGGGTGATCGCCTACGCCTCTAGACAGTTGAAAAAACATGAGGTGAATTATCCGACACACGATCTGGATCTTAAAGCCATAGTCTTTGCATTGAAGATATACCACCATTACTTGTACGGGGAGACTTGCCGGGTGTATACTGATCATAAAAGTCTGAAATATTTATTCACCCAGTGAGAACTTAACCTGAGACAGAGGAGATAGTTGGAACTCCTCAAAGATTATGATCTTGTCATTAATTATCATCCGGGCAAGACCAATGTGGTTGCTGATGCCTTGAACCAAAAATCAGCTTCATCGTCTCAGGAGAACAATACGGCATACCTCACTTGTTTGATGGGACTCCAGGATTTGGGAGTCAGATTGGCTAGTAATGATTAGGGCACTCTACTAGCCAGGTTTGAGGTCAGGCCGATGTTGTTGGACCATATTAGGGAGCTGCAGGGCACTGATACTGAGCTCCAGGCTATTACTGAGAGAGCCCATAGAGGTAATATAGATGATTTCAGAGTCCGTAGTGATTGACTTCTGACTTATCGAGATAGAGTGGCTATACCCGCCGATGAGGATCTCTGTAGGTCCATATTAGAGGAGGCACATTACTCGGCCTATGCCTTACACCCGGATAATACAAAGATGTATCGAACTATTCAGGATAGTTATTGGTGGCCAGGTATGAAGAGGGACATTGCGGAGTTTGTGCGTAAATGTTTAGTCTGTCAGCAGGTGAAGGCTGAGCATCAGAGGCCAGCGGGTTTACTACAGCCTCTTCTCATTCCCGTATGGAAGTAGGAATATGTGACTATGGACTTTGTTATGGGATTGCCACAGACTCAGGCCAAATATGATGTCATTTGGGTGGTAGTTGATCGACTCACCAAGTCCACCCATTTCATCCCGATGCGCAACGACTCTCCACTGGAGACATTGGCACGTCTGTATATTGACGAAATAGTCAGACTGTATGGGGTTCCTGTGTCCATAGTCTCAGATAGGAATCCGAGGTTCACTTCTCGATTTTGGCCCAAGCTGTTGGAAGCTTTGGGCATACAGCTCAGTTTTAGCACAGCATATCACCCATAGAAAGATGGTCAGTCAGAGAGGACCATTCAGACGCTCGAGAATTTGCTTCGGGCTTGTGTTATGGATTTTCAAGGTAATTGAGATAGACATTTACCGCTGGTGAAGTTTGCATATAATAATAGTTATCAGGCCAATATCGGCATACCACCCTATAAGGCACTTTACGGCAAAAAGTGTCGTACCTCGTTGTGCTGGGATGAGGTAGGTGAAAGGCGCCTTACCAATGTTGAGTTAGTTAAGGAAACTAAGGAAATGTCAGGGTGATCCACGAGCGGTTGAAAGCCACCTAAGACAGACAGAGGGCATATGCGGATCGAAGACACTGGCCCTTAGAGTTTGAGGTGGGTGATATGACATTTTTTAGGATTTCTCCCTTGAAGGGACTTATTCGATATTGGCAGCGGGACAAGTTGAGCCCCAGGTACATTAGTCCGTTCTGTATCCTCAGTAGGGCTAGGAGCATGGTATACAGACTAGAGCTGTCAAACGAGTTATCTCGAAGCCATGATGTCTTCCATGTATCAGTGTTGAGGAAGTACATCCCAGATCCTTCACATATTTTGGAGCTTCCGCCAGTAGAGGTACAAGAAGACTTGAGTCTACCTATTCAGTCAGTGGCCATACTTGACTAGTAGATCCGGCAGCTACGGAACAGGGAGGTATCTTTTGTCCGAGTGTTATAGCGCAGTGATCAAGTCGAGGAAGAGACTTGGGAGCCCGAGGAGAATATGAGAAGACAGCACCCCCAGTTGCTTGCTGTTTAGCTTTCTTTTAATTTCGAGGATGAAACTTATTTTTAGGGGGTTAGAAAATGTAATACCGACACTCGGTGCAAAAAAAAAAAAGAAAGAAAGAAAGGAGGAAACGCTACGTTTCGGCCTGAAACGTGGCACTCCCCCTTGTCAGATTAGGGCTAAAAGCACTAATCTATCTCTCTCTCTTTCTCTTTCTCTCTCCCCGACCCTTCACTTTCTGCGGCCGCCTTCTTCCTCTGCCGCGATCGCTGCTCGCCCCGCCACCTCTCTCCACCACGAGCAACCACCACCATCTTCTCTCTCTCTCTACCTCACTCACGGCCTCTCTCTCTGCTACTTACTCTCTCTCTATCTCTTGTGATCTCCTTCCCTCTCGATCGCCCTCCAACGTGAATTCGCCACCCTCCACCGCGATCCGCCACCACCATGAGCATACCCAGCTGCTCGCCCCGCCACCTCTCTCCCACGAGCGAGCCACTGCAGCTCCTCCCTGCACGAGCGCGAGCACGCCACAGCATAAGCGCTACAGCGTGAGTGCACGACCGCGCGAGTACGCCTGTGCCCGAGTGCGCTCCAGCCCACTGCACACTACCCGTAAGCGCGCGATCGCAGCCCAGCTCATGCGCGCACGTGCCGGCCCGCGAGCCCACCAGTCTACAATAGTCCATGAGCTCGCACTGCCCGCGAGCCCACTGCGGCCGTGAAGCCCACTGCGGCTCGCAGCCCGCAGCCCGCGATAACCCATGATAGCCCGCGAGTTTCTGCGGAGCATTGTAGATTTTGGAGCGATCGAGGAGACATTCGGATGAAGGTCTATGCTCCGAGAAAACCCTAGGTGAGAAAATTTCTTACCCATTTGATTTATTTAAATGAATGTTAGGGTTAAGTTGAGAAATGAGGAGAAATGGTTGACGTGCAAGCGCTGCACGCCCTGGGTGCTGCGCACTGCACACAGGCGCTGCGTGCCCTACACACAGGCGCTGCGTGCCCTGCACACAAGCCCTACACAGGGGCGTTGCGCACTTTATACACAGGCGCTGCACGCCCTGCACATAGACGTTGCGTGCCCTGCATATAGACCCTGCATATGGGTACTGCGCGCCCCACACTTGGGCGCTATACGCTACACAGAGGAGCGCTGGGCTGTGGCCCTGTTGGCCCTTGGGTGTGAGCGAGAGATTGGATTGGTATGTGCCCTGTGCGAGATTGGTCGAGTACCAACACTTGAGTCTTGTAGACATGTTGTATGCATGAACAAAATATAAGGAATTTGGGTAGGGTTCTAAAGGATTCGAACTACCTGATTGGCATACATGTATTAGAAGTGATAGCCTATTTCCTATAACTGCGAAAGTTTGAAACTCGTTGATTTTATATATATATATATACATTCATAGGTATTGGGTGTCTCGAGTTAAGGGAACCCTTTTCTTCGCTTCGTAGTATTATTAGGGAGTGCGCTACCCTCCCCTATACAGTGAGTGAGATTTATTTCAATACTTTTGTTTAATGTGTAAACTCTATTTTAAAATATTTGATAAATGAGCATGATTTATAGCGTGCTTGAAATGATTTTGACTGGTTTTGAAATTGATTTTTGTAAACTGATGAAGTGTCTAAAAATTGTGTTGAAATATTGAAATTATGCTTTCATATGGTTGAAATGTATAATATGTCATTTTATACTATATGTTGCATTTGGTTTGTGAACCCGATTTCGGCATATTTTGATACGATTTTGGATTTGGCCATGAGGGATTTGGTATGTATTGTTCCGTAGCTACGGAGGACACCGTAAGAGATGTTTTGGTGGCGTCCGGATATGGCTAGACCTGGGGTATCCCATGAGTTGTTGTGATTTTTATTAATGACACGGTACTAGCCAGGTTGAACCCGAAAAGGTGGAGAATTTGGATACTCTCTCCAAGTCTAGCACCTGGACGAGATCCGTCGCTAACGCCGGGGTAGAGAGCACTTTAAATAAACTTGCATATAACACCCCCGGTGTGCTTGTCATAGGTCGCGGTAGACCTCTGCCAAAACATTTTCGGCTGGCAGCTCTATGATTTTAGTGATAGTGTTTTGATGCATATGTGACTTGAAAATGCATGCTAATGATATATTATTGAAATGAAAAGTATGATGATTTGAAATATGATTTGTATACTTATGCTTTGACACTCCAGTTTTACACTTCATTTTAGACGATTGTATTGACCCACTCACTTACTGAGTATTCTTCCCCGAGTACTCACTCCTCATTTCACTTCTTGTTTCAGAGATAGTATTTGATAAGAAACGTTGTTTTTAGGACTCTCAGTATCATTGAGAGATCTGGTTTCGACTTGAGGAGTCATTATATATTTCTGTTGCAAAATTTATATTGGTAATATATATGCATTCTAAGATCTATAGAAGATCATTATGTAATTCTAGGATGACTGTATAAATATGGACATTTAAATTGTGGAACTCTCACGTCATTGTATAACATTGCATGGAGGCATTTCTTATTCGTAGTGTATGTACTTGGAAATGTATTATGTCTTAGAAGTGTACTCTAGGATCGCTCGGTGCCACCTCTAAATCATAGGATGGGCGACTGGTGGCTGTCTATCTTTTGACGGGGGCATGGCAGTAAAGGTTTGTGGCTAGGTTGCTGGAAAATTTTATAGGTTTATGTTATTCTGGATGTTGGCTATGGGATTGGTTGATTTTGGAGAGGCCGGGATGACCGTTTGAGTATTTTACGGATGGTTGTGATTTATACAGGATTAATTGTACTTGGAAGACATTCGAAATATTGAGAGATTCTGTCCGATTTTTTATAAAAATACAGCCGCATTCAGGACAACGGGCGGCTATTCACGATCCCAGTCCGGGGCGTGACAAGATATCCTAGACTTGGCTTTGAGGGATGAGAAAATGGTGATGGAGAGAAGCAAAGTCAAAGAACACCAAGGGAAAAGAAAGGGGTACAGTGGTTTCATATCAGGCCAAATTTCTAAGAAGAATAGAAACACGGATTCTTATAGTGGTGGATCCATTTTAAGGTTAGTTGGCTCTCCCCAAAGCCAATTAGCTTTCAAGCCAGATGCACCCAGCAGAACTATTGGTACGAGAGTAAGATCGAGAGGTGGTAGAGGAGAATTTTGCCCAAATTGCAAGGGATATCATATAGGTCTGTGCAGGAGACCCAAATGATATTATCATTGTAGGAATGAGGGTCACCTTCGATACGCTTGGCCGAAGTTGAATGCAGAAGGGCAAGAAAGTTGTCAAGTTCGGGGTCCTAGTGATTCCAAGAGAGACCTGGCTACTATTTCGGCACCTTCCACCAGTGCTACTCCTAGGACGGGCACAGGAAATAATACCGTAGCCACCCTTACTCTGTGTACACAGCCTAGATCTCAAGCTATAATCTATGCTATGACCAACGAAGAAGCCCAAACCAATCTGGACGTGGTTACAGGTAAACTATTTTGGAACTTGAACTAGCTAATTTAAAATATGATATAGATTGTTATTATTATGATTTGACGAATGTCAATAATATGATTTTGTTTATGATCCTTAGTATGATATTATGATTATGTCATAGGGTGAATTTCTATAATAGGTAGATATATGAATTGAACATGATTATGTAATGCAACGGAATGTCATAGAGGGCTATATATGAATGATGAATTTATGAGTTGTCTAATGATTTTATTTATGGTCTATATTGATAGGAACGATGAAAATTTTTAGGGTAGATGCTTGTGTACTAATAGATTCGGGGTCTAATAATTCATTTGTGAGTGAGAAAGTTGTTAGACATTCAGATAGACCTTTAACTCTGCTTGTTGAAGAATTATTGGTTATCACCCTTTTGGAAGAATAGTTGATTAGGGTTAGGGTATATAAGAATTGTAAAGTGAAGGTAAGTGAGATAACTCTCAAAGCGGACTTGATTCCGTTGGAGATGAAAGGCATACACTGACTGTGTCTTCACAGACTTTTAGTAAACTGTTTCACCAAGGATATGGAATTCCGTAGAGCGGAAAGTCCTCCGCTTGTATTCTATAGTAAGCAGCGAGCTAGCCAAGCTGTGTAATTTTAGCTCTTGTAGCAAGGAGATTAGTACATAAAGGATGCGAAACTTATTTAACTCATATTATTGACACCACGGTGGGAAATTCTAATCTAGATGTTGTTCCTATGGGAAATGAATTTATTGATATCTTCCCAAAAGAATTGCCTAGGCTACCTCCTATTCAGGAATTTGACTTCTCTATTGATTTAATTCCTGGCACTGCTCCAATCTCAATTCCTCCCTATCGAATGGCACCCCTAGAGTTAAAAGAGTTGAAGGTTCAACTCCAAGACTTATTGGACAAGGGGTTCATCAGGTCGAGTACTTACCTTGGGGTGCTCGGTTCTTTTTGTGAAGAAGAAGGACAAAACCCTCCAGTTATGTATTGATTACCGACAACTCAATAAGGCAACAATTAAGAACAAGTATCCAATCTTGAGAATTGATAATCTTTTTGATCAACTTTAAAGAACTAATGTATTCTCAAAGATAGATTTGAGATCGGAGTATCATCAACTGAGGATCAAGGGTGATGATGCACACAATACCGCATTTAAGACGCGGTATAGACACTACGAAATTTTAGTAATGCCCTTTGGGTTGACGAATGCTCCTGTGGCCTTCATAGACCTCATGAATCAAGTGTTTTATCTCTATCTCGATAAGTGTGTTATAATTTTTATCGATGATATCTTGGTGTAATCCAAGAGTAATGAAGAGCATTCTGAACATCTCCTAATCATCTTGCAAACTCTTAGAGAGAAGAAGTTGTATGCCAAGTTTTCCAAGTGTAAGTTTTGACTGAGAGAGATTGGCTTTTTAGGGTATGTTGTTTCAAAGGATGGGATTTTTGTGGATCTGAAAAAGGTAAAGGCCATATTGAAGTGGGAGCAGCCTAAAAATGTTACTAAAGTGAAAAGTTTTCTCGGATTAGCAGAGTATTATCAGAGATTCGTGGAAGGATTCTCGAAAATAGCAGCTCCAATGACTAATTTGACTCGGAAAATAGTCAAGTTCAAATGTGATGAAAAGTGTGAAGGTAGTTTTCAAGAGCTTAAGCGAAAATTGACAAATGCTCCTAACTTTGCTTTTCCTACTAGTGGCGACGGTGAATTTATAGTCTATAGTGACGTTAGCTAGCAAGGGTTAGGGTGTGCATTGATGCAAGACGATAAGGTGATTGCTTGAAGTGAACTATTCTATTCATGAC
This sequence comes from Dillenia suffruticosa, assembly GCA_033439265.1. Lineage (NCBI taxonomy): Eukaryota > Viridiplantae > Streptophyta > Magnoliopsida > Dilleniales > Dilleniaceae > Dillenia > Dillenia suffruticosa. The sequence continues at coordinate 1,729,785 of JAVTVX010000031.1, forward strand.
TTGGAGCATGAAGTGAACTATTCTATTCTTGACTTGGAGCTGGCTGTCATTGTCTTTGCTTTAAAGATTTGGCAATATTATTTATATGGGGTTACTTGCAAGATCTTTACCAAGCACAAAAGTCTGAAATACCTGCTCACTCAGAAGGAGCTAAACTTAAGGCAATAGAGGTGGCTGGAACTAATTAAGGATTATGATTTGGTGATCGATTACAACCCTGGAAAGGCGAATATAGTTACGGATGCTTTAAGCCGCAAATCTTCATCTTCGGCATCCCAAGGGAGTTCCTACCTCACTTGTCTAGTTGGACTTCAAGCACTTGGAGTCGAATTGGCTAAGGATAATCATGGTATACTATTAGCCAAGATTATGATGAGGCCTACCTTGGTAGACCGCATTCGGAAGCTTCAAGGGACCGATGAGGAATTGAAGGACATAGTAAAGAAGATCCAAAAAGGGGAAGATGTTGAGTTCCGAATTCGAGAGGATGGGATTGTAGCTTATGGGAGACGTATATGTATTCCAAAGAATGAGGATTTCCGGAAAGCCATACTCGAAGAGGCACAATCCTTGGTCTATGCTATACATTCGGGGAGTACCAAGATGTACTGAACCATCAAGGAGTCATATTGGCGGTCTAGATTGAAGAGAGAGATCGCCGAAGTTATGGCAAGATGTCTAGTATGCCAACAAATCAAAGCCGAACGTCAGAAGCTAGCCGGAACACTTCTACCACTGTCAATTCCTAAATGAAAGTGGGAGCACATCACTATAGATCTCATGATGGGTTTGCCACATACACAAAACCATCATAATATTATTTGGGTGATTGTGGATCGTCTCACCAATTTAGCTCACTTCTTACCGATTCAAAACACCTATTTCTTGGAAAGATTTGCCAAATTATGCATTGATGAGATCGTGAGACTTCACGGAGTTCTGACATCCATTGTAATGGACCGTGATCCTCAATTTACTTCTAGATTTTGGTCAAAGCTACAAGAGTTCTTAGGGACTAAACTGAAATTCAGTATTACTTTCCATCCTCAGACTGACGGTCAATTGGAGCGCACGATTCAAACATTGGAAGACATGCTTAGAGTATATGTTATGAATTTTCAAGGCAGTTCGGATAGACACCTTCCGTTGATTGAATTTGTTTATAATAACAGCTATTAAGCTAGCATAGGGATGCCTCCCTATGAAGCTCTTTACGGAAGGAAGTGCCAGACTCCATTGTATTGGGACGAGGTTGGAGAGAGAAAAATTGAAAGTGTGGAATTGATCAAGACCACTAAAGAAATGTGAAATTGATTCGGGGAAGAATAAAACAGCTCAAGATTAACAAAAGAGCTATGCCGACAAGAGGAGAAGACCTTTGGAATTTGAAGTAGAAGATAAGGTGTTTTTGAAGGTCTCTCCTTGGAAAGGAATAATTCGATTTCAGAAACGAGAAAAGTTAAACCCTTGATACATCAGTCCCTTCAAAATCGTTGAAAGAATTGGATAACTGGCATATCGGTTAGACTTGCCACCAGAATTGCAGAGGATCCCTGACGTTTTTCACGTTTCAATGTTGAGAAAGTACTTATCAGATCCCTCGTACGTATTGGAAGCATCTCCGGTAAAGTTGAATGAAAATTTGAGTTTCAATATATAACCAATAAAGATAATTGATCAACAGACCAAACAATTGAGAAGTAAACAAATCCGTATGGTCTAGGTACTGTGGAGAAGTAACCAAGTTAAGGAAGAGACTTGGGAACCCAAGGGTACGATGCAAAAACAATACCCCCACCTTTTTTATGTATAATTTTTCTTTTAAATTTCAAGGATGAAATTTCTTTTTAGAGGGTTAAGTATTGTAGCACTGAGAAAGAGAGACAAAAAAAAAACAAACAGAGAAGAGAAAAGTCAACAATAAACTTTCCCAATTTCACTTTCACTCAAAACCTACCTTCACTCTCTCCCTCCCTCAGCTCCTCTTTTCTCCCTCTATTTACATACACTCTCTCTTTCTTTCACTCTGTCTCCCCTCAAGCAGCACGATTGTTCTTTCACCCTCACTCTACATCACTTTATATCTCTCTATTTTCACATGAAAGTTAGGGCTTTATTCTTCATGCCACAACTTTAGTTTCTAGTGTCGAAAAGCAAGAGGGTGTGCAGGTCATGTGTTTCAGCCATGTCGTCGATAATGTTCTTCTTCATTATCAATTAATTGGTCTTCACAAACAAGTTCCTCCACTGTCAAAAGAACTCATCATCTGTAGTTATGTTACCCCCTCATTTTCTTGCAAACTTTTATACTTTTGAACCTTGTAAATTGTGGTTTCTTAATGTAGCATGATGTTGCTGTTACTACAAGGTATATATATTTCATGATTGTAGTTAAATAAGAAAAATGATTTTATTGAATTTTCTAAATGATTTTCAAAACTTAGATTTATATGCTTTAGTGTATGTCGAATATTTCAAATATTGAATTTTGAATTTTTATACATCCTATATATTTTGAATGATCAAATGTATTATATGAATTTGTTGATATTGAATCCATTAGTATAATGATTACTTTTGAGAAATTGTTAAAATTGATGACACATGAATTAAATTTATGATTTTATGAAATTGTGCATATGATTGGTTTAAGGTGAGAGATTAAACCCCTATTAAATAACTAATCATTTCCCTCTACGGAGCGACATAGTAGGGTTGGTAGACCATGGGATGTAGTCAAACACGTGTGGTACATTTATGGCTGGATATAGTGTCTACGGGCATGAGATAGTTGGGTGCACCACTAATGAGAGCCCATAGACAATATCAAGGATGAGAATATTTTTAAAAGTAAAATTTTAAAACCCTTGGCGGTCCCATCCTAGGTCATGGTAGACCTCTGTTGGGAGCAGTGATTTTAGTTTGCCCCATATTTGAAAATATGAAATAACTGGATGCATATGAAACCGAATCATGACAATTGTGAATTATGATAATTTTAGAAACAATGGTTTGAATTTATTTATTTATTAGATAAAAATTAAGAACGACATAATGGTTTGAAATTTATGCATTTGATATATCCACCACATAGATTTTATTTTTATACAATTTGTATATTTCTCACTAGGAATAATATATACTCACTCCTCCTACTTTTATTTTCACAAAAAAAGTTTAGTCGAGATTTGTGAACGCTTATGGTGATTTGAAGAAACTTATTTGTCAAACTTTTTTTGATAATAGTTTTATTTTGAAAAACTTAGTTTTTACTATATTTATATGAGTTTAAAATTTGATTATGGTTTGTATATTTAAAATGAGAACCCCCTTTTTATTTTCTTCAATTTTTTTTTTAGAATTGTTTTGGTGGAATTTGATATGGATTCCTGGAGTAGGGACTTGTTTATACTCCGTGGATTTGATTTGAATGGCTAGGTTGGCCCGATACATTCAATTTTTTTATTTTTTTGAGCAGGAATGGACCGAGTTGTTCCTTTGATTTTGCAAATGAATGCATCCGGTTTATTTTCTAGTTAGATTATTCTGGAAAATTAGTGGATATTGGAATGTCTTGTGGTATCTCGGATCATAGAGTGGAGTTCACACGTGTTTCGAGGTGACGTGATGGTTGTCACATGCTCGATCCGAGTGTCAGGGCGTGATAATTCTATTGGTATCAGAGTATAGGTTTTCGATTTAAAAATGTGTTAAAATGTTTAAAAAGTTTCACAAGTATCATAAAGGACCTCATTTGTTTTCAAATTATTTTGAAAAGTTTGATATTCAAAGTATTTCAAATGATTTTAAAAACCTCCTATAGGTTCTAGGAAATTAGGAATATTATTGTAAGTGATTAAGCATCTAGTTTAATTTCTATTGCAATTGTTTAGTTTAAATTTTCTTTTGTAAAGTTATACCCTTTAGACAAAGAATGAAGAACTCAAATGAAATTCTTTTTATTTATCCTTCCCAACCCGAGGCTGCATTGTCTTCACATGTGCCTCCTCTGACACCAATTTATTCGGCTCTTCCAATTGGGATTGCTGCTCCTCCCTTAGCTGTTGTCCAGCAAGTGATAGAGTGGTAAAACACTTATGGAGCTCAGTTACAAGCTCCACATCAAACCTTAGTTTCTTCCCTAACTTCTCCTTTTAGGTCTTCTTCTCCTTTGAATTGGGATGAGTCGCTTAGGAAATCCAACGAGAAGTACTACACCCACTTTTATAATGATAAAAAACGGGAGAAATTTTTTAGAACTGAGCAAGGAAACAGAACGGTGATTGAATATGAGACAGAGTTTAGGGAATTGTCTAGATATGTTCTAGAGTTATCTTGTGTGCTAAATTTAAAGCGGGCTTGAATCTGAATATAAGGGAAAAGATGTCAGTGATTAAAACCTGTACGTACAAGGATATGTTGAATTGGCCTTACACATAGAGAAAATGGTGGTTGAGTAGAGAAAATTTGAAGAAAGGCATGGTAAAAGAAAGAATTTCAAATTCACTTCAAGCCAAGGCCCCAAGTAGAATAAGAGTATAGACCCCTATAGTGGTACTTCAATTTTCGGATTCGTTTGCACCCCACAAATCCAACGACCGTCTAATTTTGGGTCCCCCACATCTAGTACCATCTCCGAAAGTTAATCAACAAAAACCAAGAAGGTGCGGTGCAATCACTGTAGAAAGTATTATTTAAGGATCTGTCGTAAACTTAAGAGATGTAATCAATGTAAAAAGGAGGGTCATTTCCATAACGTTTGCCTAGATTTAGGATGGGGAAGACAATTAGGCTGAGCTCACCCTAGTAGATCCATGGACAGCCAAGTCAACCTCCCCACTTCCTCCCTCAAGCACTATGTGGTTATTGTGTGCATGATTTTCATTTGGACACATATTGATGACATTGTATGATAGTGAAGTTGGGAGATGTGATTTAATGACTTGTGGTTTATGGTGGTAATGGTGACTATATACCTTGACTGAGAGTTGGTTAACTTGTCATTTAATTTCTCTAGGAGTCATATAGATGTTATTCACATAGGGTTAGACTGTTAAAATGCTGAGTTAATTTATTTTTGAATTTGAAAATACGATAGTATAAAAAACAATTTGAGAGGAAGTGCTATGAACATTGTCAAGTGCCTTTCCTAAAAGTAATAAAGGATCATACATCATTGTTTGTAACTTTTGGTTCAAGAAATGATTGGTAGTTCTGTTGAGTGTGGATGATAAAATGTTTTCAATTATTATTTGCAAATTGAATTTTGAAAGAAATTTGAAATGGATTTGAAATATTTTATGATTGTGGTGTGTTCAAAAGAAATTGTTGATAAATTCATGATTCTTTTATTGATTTTTAAATTATTTGTACCATGTTACAATGGAACATTGATTGTGAGTTATGAACTTGCTCTCTTTTGTATATGAGCACAAATATTTAATGATGAAATGGATATTCTTGTAACATGGTGTAAAAAAAAAGGACTATAGTCTAAGTTTTCCACAGACTGGGCCATCGGAGCAGCTTGATTAAAGCTAAGTTAAAATTTGATTTGGTGGCAGGCGAGATAAAGAGCCTCTTCAAGTTGTTCCTGTGATAACGTGACAGCACCCCACTGAACTCTAGGTCAACGCCATGGAGGGGGTATTTTATGAAAATTGTGGAAAATCTCTTGGTAGATCCAACCAACAGCCATTGGTGGGATAGTGGTTTTGGCAACCCCAAAGAAAATGAAAATGGTTTGTTGATGAACAACTTATGAGTCAAGGGAGATTTATTTCAAAATTTATCTTGTGTAATTAATTTTCATAAATGCATTAGAATATACTGTGACATATGAATTTGGTACCACCATCCTCACTCCTCATTCATATTCAGCATTCCATTGCACACCATTCACTATGAGATGATAGTATACGTAACTGTGAGAGTTACTTTCCTTATAAGAATTTAGAAACTTACAAACTTTGGGAATATGAGTATAAGTAGCTATATTGATATTGTAAGATATTGAAATTAACAGGGATGCAATATCAAAGACAATAGCAGTTGAAATTGTAGTTATGCATTTGATAAATCACTAACGCGATGATTGTTGGATAGGGACTCGCATGGAAAAATGAGCCAACTATGCTCACTTACTTTTGAGATTTGTGATACTAAAGTTAGAGGTTATGATCATGTGTTTAGCTACATTATATATAAGAAGTTCATATTAAGCAAAATTTTGGAGTCCTAGAACTAGGTGTCAATTTATACCATTAGAAACGTGGAAGACCGAAGAGTTGATGTGGAAAACAACACCTCCACATTTTTGGAAGTATAATTTTCCTTTAAATTTTGAGAACGAAATTTTTTTTCAGAGGGTTAAGTGTTGTAACACCGAAAAATTCGGTATTAGAAAATTTTTATTCAATTTTCAATGTTCTTTATAACAAAAAAAAAAGATTGTAGTTAGTTTTAATTTATTAAAAGTTTTATAAAGTTTATTGGGAGAAAAATAGGTTTTGATGATAATTTAGGATAATTAAAGTTTAATTGGAGTCAATTAAATGTAGACAAGCTAACTCGCACCATGATAAGGCGATTTGAAACTCAAAAATTGAATTTTGATTAAGTATAGAACTCACCAAAACGACTTGACCAAGTGCCAAGACGATCTGAGGAGATTAGGTTTCAAATTTCTTAACTCCATATATAGGCAAGCCGACTTGCCCAATGATAGGCCAACTTGTGCTTCCAGACTTTGTGTCTATAAGGATACTTGTGACCAGCACAAGTCAACCTGCCAGATTGAATTCACAAAAAAACATGTATGCACGTGATGTAAGGTGACTTGGGGGTTACAAAAGAAGGGGCCCGCCTTGAGCCAATTTTTAAGTCTACTTGAGGATATGATAAAACAAAGAGTAAGCCTACTTGTTAGACAACAAGCGGACTTGGCCTCTGAATACCTTAGACACATAAGTAGACTTATGCTATTTGTAAGTCAACTCATGTATGTAAAAGGAGGCGAAATGACAAAAAGGGACAACCAAAGTTGAGCAAAACCTAAAAATAATGAGGAACAATATTGAGATTTAACACTCCACTATTAAAAAAGGTTTAAACAATCCTTGATTCTCAATTGTTCTCTATTGAACTCACTTTCTGCTTTCTCTTGCTTGACTTTTTCTCTCGACTCTCATCTCTCTCCCTTACCCATCTCACTCTCATTCTCTCTGTTGAAATCAATCCCATTTTTCCCAAACTCACTCCTTAAACATTCCAAACCCTCAAACAAACATGTGAATGAAGATGATTTTGGGAGAAAACTAGAGTTTGCTTAAAAGAGGAAAAATCTAGGGTTTTTGAAACCCAACATTCAAAATTCAATCCAAACACGAAATTGAGATAATTTACCTTTCCTTTTCATGGGTTTAGTTCCATTACTCTTGAATTTGATTTTTATGCTTGGAATTTGGGATATTTATAGAGAGAGAAAATTAGGATTTTGGACAAAATTGATCTCAGATGAAATTTTTTGATTCTCTTGAGATAATCTTGCTCTTTCAACTTAAATTTATGTTTTTTAGTATAAATTTGGATTGTGAAATTTGACTTGGGGATTTAAACCTAGGGTTTACAAATGTTGATATTTTGGAAAAGTATGAATGCAAATAGTACATAAATACAAATAGTATGTAATTGATAAAATAAAAACATAGATTCATAGATTTTGAAAATTAGGATTTGTATTATATTTGGAAAAAACTCATAAACCCTAATTATAGGCATGATTTAACGTTGAAATTATATTTATTACTTTAGGATAAATCAATTGAAATCCAAGAAATGATTATTTTGAAATTGATTGTGAATTGGAAGTGTTTACCCTAAAAAAAAGGTGAGTGATTTCATGATTGTAATTAAATAAGAAAAATAATTTTATTGAATCTTCTAAATGATTTTAAAATTTGGATTTATATGCTTTAGTGTGTGTGGAATATCCCAAATTTTAAATTTTGAATTCTTATACATGCTATATGTTTTGAATGAAAAAATGTGTAATGTGAATTTGTTGATTTTGAACCCATTTGTATGATGATTACTTTTGAAAAAATTGTTAAAATTGATGGTACATGAATTGGATTTATGATTTTATGAAATGGTGCATATGATTGGTTTATGATGAGAGTCCGAACTCCTATTAAATGACTAGTCATTTCTCTATACAGAGTGACATAGTAGGGTTGGTAGGCCATGGGATGTAGCCAAGCTCGTACGGTACATTCATGGCTGGATATAATACCCACGAACGTAGGATAATTGGGTGTTCCACCAATAAGAGCCCATAGACAATGTCAAGAATGGGGGCATTTTTAAACGTAAAATTTTTAAATCCCTTAGCGGTTCCACCCTAGATCGTGATAAATCTCTGTTAGGAACAGTGATTTTGGTTTACCCCGGATTTGAAAATGTAAAATAGCTAAATGCATATGAGACCGAATCATGGCAATTGTGAATTATGATGATTTTAATTTGAATTTATTTATTTGTCGGATGAAAATTGAGAATGACATGATGGTTTGAAATTTATGCGTTTGATATATACACCACACATATTTTATTTTTGCATAATTTGTATATTACTCACTAGATATAGTATAAACTCACCCCTTCTACTTCCATTTTCACAGAGGAATTTTAGTTGAGACTTGTGGATGCTTAGGGTGATTTGAAAAAACTTATTTGTTAAATTTTTTGGGTAATAGTTTTCTTTTGAATTAAAGTATTAGTGGATCCAAGCGGAGGCACACCATGTAATTATTTTGAAAAACTTATTTTCTACTATATTTATATGAGTTTGAAATTTAATTATAGTTTGTATACTTAAAATGAGGACCCCCTTTTTATTTTCTTGAATTTTTCTGTGAGAATTGTTATGGTGGAATTTGATATGGATTTCTTGAGTAAGGATTTGTTTATACTCTATGGATTTGATTTGAATAGCTAAGTTGGCTCGATGTATGCAATTTTTTTTTTAGTAAGGATGGACCGAACTTCCGAACTTGTCTTCTGCTTTTGCAAATGAATGAATGTTGGTTTATTTTATAGTTAGATTATTTTAGGAAATGAGTAGATATTGGAATGTCTTGCGGTATCTCAGAACATGGAGTGGAGTTCAAGCGTGTTTTGGGGTAATGAGGTGGTTGTCGCGTTCTCAATCTAATGGTTGGGGCATGACATTGGACAACACCACATATGTTGAATTTCAATTTGACAAGCAAATCTATTGATTTTTATTTTTCTTTGTGCTTGATTAAAATTTTAATGCTAGTAGCAAAGTAGTAGCATTCACTAGTATTACAGTAATACCTTCCCTACAGTAGGAACCTATCTTTAGAAATTTACTAGTTAAGTTAGTCTCTCTTTATTGTGTTTAGTTATTTAAGAGGTTCCTTCTATTTTTCTTTATTATTAGAATCAACTTAGAACTATTTAGGAGTTTTTAAAGTTTAGATTTACAAGTATTTTCAATTTCAATAAAAATTAAATATCTATTCAAATGTTTTGTAACCTTGTTATATAGTAAGTTGAATAAAAATTTTAGTTTCTCAATGAAATTGCTCGGAGTACTCATAAACGCTAAGAAGTGTGATGCTTTCTTGCTCAAGGTGTGGCGTAAGGATTTACTAGTGTGATGCTAGTAACTCTATCCTCCTTCCAATCTGTTGTTATTTTTCCTTTCAATTCACTTGCTGCGATTCGTTCACGGAGAAGTGTTTGAATATTTCCAGATTTTTGGCATATTAAGTTTTGGAAAAAGAAAAAATTCCCTACTACCTTTTCTTTAAAATCCTCTAAAGTCATCCATATAAAAAAGGCCCTCTCATTATGTTGGACTTTCTACCTTTATAAATTTCATAAAGAGTTTTCTTTAATGTTGGTCACTGTATTTAGTATATAGTAGCCCTTATTTACGGCTTTTACCCAAAAATATTTTACTAAATTATTTTCTCATAACATTGTTCTAACCATTTTCTCTAAAATTTTATTCTTTATTTCCACAACACTATTTTGTTTTGGAGTCTTAGGGATTGAGAAATTATGATTAATTCCATTTTTATCATAGAAATCTTGTATTAATGTATTCTTAATTTTTTTTCCATGATCACTCCTTAAATTAGTAATTATGCACCCGTTTTTATTATGGATTTTCTTGTATAATTTTATGAATACATTACTGATTTCTTCATTTTTAGTTGAGAACAACATCTACGTATATCTAAAATAGTTATCTATTATTACAAAGTCATAATACTTTCCTCCTTACTCTATGTTCTAGTTAGTCCAAGTAAGCCTATGTGGAGAAATTCTAGAAGTTTACTGGTTGAGACTAAATTCTTGGATTTGAATGAATTTTTAGTATATTTTCCTTTCATGCAAGTATCATATTTTTTTTGTTTTTTATATTTTAGTTTTTGTAGAGCTTTAACCATATTTTTATAACTAATTTTGAGATTAAATCCATACTTACATGTCCTAATCTCCTATACCATAATCAAACATTGTCATGCTCTCCGCCATTAAGCATACTTTATCTACTTCTCCTATATTATCTAGATTAATTACATAAATATTCTCTTACCTAAATCTTGTAAATTTTACTTATTTACTTAACTTATCTATTACTTCACAACATTCGCAATCAAAAACAATAATATAGCCTTTATCATACAATTGGCTAATGCTAACCACAATATACTTTAAATCTCTAACTAGTAAAACATGCTCAATTTGGGTGGGGAATTTATCTATACTTCCTATGTCGATGATTTTGCCTTCGGAGTTGTCTCAAAGATAACCTTGCCTCTTTTCTTTTCTTGCATGCAGCTAAATTTTGTGGAGTATTCGATCATATGTCTGGAGTATCCACTATTCAGGAATCAAATGTTTTCAAAAGTTTTGGCCTTTAAGGCTGTATAGAAACTCACTTAAGTCTTTACCTTTAGTATCCAAATCTTTTTGGATCTATCACTGTTAGTCCTCACTAATTCCTTCGGAACCCATTTTAGTCTTATTTTACCTAATGAATTATTCATAAACCAACATTCATTTAGGCTATTCCACTCTTAAAACAGTGCATGCATTTTTTGTGAGTTAATCGTTTGTTGTATTCATTATTGGTCTGCTTTCTAAGTTTACAATGATGTGCATTATATCCATATTTCATCTAATGATAACACTAAGTTTCTAATTTAACATTCTTAGAACTAGGGACAAAAAATGTATACAATTTCTTTTCTTTGCCACTTTTGTCATCGTGGGCATTCAACTTTTCATTTTGCATATTTTTTATTTCAGTTTGTAGCTTATTTACTTTTTCAGTTTCATTGGTAATTTAAGCATATAGACTATTCTTTTCTTCTTTTAACATTGTACTCTCTTCTTTGATCTTTTCATTTTCTAGTCTTAATCTATTTAATTCTTCTTTCATGTTAGTTATTGATTTTTTTAATGAGGAGTCTTTTATACTTCATCTTTTTAAGTACCTTAAATGCTTCCATTAATGTCTCATGCATCGCATTCATAAAAAAATATATCATCAGAATTAGAATAAGAAGAAGAGAATATCTCATCGTGTTCCTTCCCTAATGCCATTAAGCACAAATTGGCGTACTCTTGCTTGTTTCCTCATCACTTGAGCTACTCTCTTCATCGCTCTAGACTGCTAGGGTTTTCTTCTTTCCTTTATTTTCCTTCTTTTTCTCCCTTCTTGATCATTGGTAATCAACTTCTATGTCCTCAGACTTCTTGCATTCATAACATCTAATTTCATCCTTCTTTTTAGGCTTTCTAAATTCTCTCCTCCTCTTATTCTTCTTCTTTATCATAAACCTTTTAAATTTTCTCATTAGGAGGGTCATATCTTCATCATCATTCTTATTGGAACTATCCTTCCCCTCTTAGCCTTGAGAGCTATGGTTTTCATTTTTCCTCATTCCCTACTCCTTTAGAAATAATTTTCATTTCGTGAGTAGTCAATAAGTCTACTAGTTGATCCATGGTCAGAGTTTCTAAGTTCTTAAACTCCTCTATGGTTGTGACATTTGCTTTTCAAGATTTGGGCATGCACCTAAAGACCTTGTATATCATATCTTCCTAGCTAACCCTTTTTTCTTAGTATTATAAACTCATTTGTGATGGTGTTGAACCTAACAATCATGTCTCTAACCATTTCACCGTCTCTCATTTGAATGCTTCATTCTCCTATTTTAGCATCCTAATTTTGTTTTTCCTAACCTGATTGGTTCCCTACGTAGCCAATCTCCTTCGCTGTTGTATAAGATGATCTCGTAATTTTGTTCTTCATCTTCACAGGGACTCTAACTCTATCAATTCCTCTATTAGGAATTCAACTCCCTCTTCTATGCTCTCCTTGGCAATCTCATCCTCGACAATGTTGAAATTCATCATTCACTACTTTCAATAGATATAGTTGTTGCCATTAAAAAACGATGCTCTATTAGTGGAGAAGGTTTCAAATGGGACATAGTCACCAGTAAGTGTAATTGTTGATCTTGGCTTCTGATATTGTTAAACTCTTTTACCAATTGATAACAATTGAAAAAATAGCAATGAACAATCTAGAGGGGTGAATAGATTGTTCTCATCACTTTTAATTTTATTGGGTTGTGAATGAAGATTGAGAAGAGAATAAGAAAAAATTGATATAGAGAATTTATAGTGGTTTTACCTTCTCCGATGTACGTCCACTTCTAGAATTCTCTTGAATTTTCTAATCCACTATATTCTGCCAAAATATTATATATAACTAATTTGTCCAAGTGTCAGTTAGATCTTACAAGTGTTTCTCTGAAACACTCCCCACTAACTTTGTACAGGAACTAGTAAACCCAATCCGTGTTTCACACAAACACAAACACCTTTTAAAGCCAGATCAAAAGAACCATTTCTTGTAATCTTTTACAAATTATTTATAGGTGAAGCAGGATTTATATGAAGCTTTGGCTTCATATAAGTCATTTAAATCTAGAAAGAAAAATACAACACAAAAAAATTTAGCTCGCAGAAGATAATCCTCACAAGTGTTTAAAGAGATGTTCCAAAGCTCTATAATCTTCTCCTGAAGTGCTGCATTTATAAACTTCTTGAGATAGCCGTTGAACTTTATTTAATATAGAAACATAACCATTGTGCAAGTCGATTCCTTCTTTCTCCATGTTAACTAGGTTTTGAACTATGTAATATCCAGGGTTAGCTTGTGTTGTATTATGTTTGAATATTTTTGCTTTATTGCTCATCTAAGTCAGCTTGTGCTCTCTTTAGGTTGACTATTGCTTATCGGTTCCTAAACATTCTCACATTGTCGCTCGTACAAGTCAACTTGTTCTCTTTTCAAGTCAACTTAGACATCATTTTGCTTAAGTGTTTTTTACTATGTTATTTGTGCAAGTCGACTAGTATATACTTCAGATTAACTTGGACTTGTTATCACTTAAACATTTTTACTTCATTGCTTGTACAAGTCGACTAGCTTTGATGTTAGGTCGACTTGAGTAATATTCTTTTCAAGCATTTTCACTTTGCTGCCTTGTAAGTCGACTTATGTTGGCTTTAGGTTGACTTGTGCTCGATGGTGCTTAATTTAATGATGAAAATCTGAATCTGTCGTTAAATTTAATGACGAAAAACGTATTAGTTGCTAACGCGCATGCCCACCAGCGAACGAACCGCACCTGCGCCTACGCATGAAAGGTGTTATTGAGTTACCACAACCACTAGAGTACAATGCGTTTTGTGAATTCTTTTTTTTTTCTTTTATTATTTTACTCTCACTTTTTTTTAATATTTATTTCACTCTCATCTCTATTTTTTTCTTCTTCATCTAGAGGTCATATTTTTTCATTGAACTTTTCTCGTATATTTTATTTCCTTTATCTTGGGATAATTTTTTTTTCCTTTTCTATTCTCATAAATTATTTTTCTTGATTTATCCAATAAAAGGAATATGATTTGTTAATTTTATCATAAATTATTTCTTGATTTATCGCTAAATTTAGCAACAAGTACTCAACGAGTACTCTATTCGTCACTAATTAGTAACAAATTTTGCAATGAAAATATTTTCATCGCCAACTAGCACAAATTTAGCCACGAATAAATTATTCGTCACTAATTTGGAATTGAGTAATTTTGTGTTGCAACTTTCGTCGCTAAATAGTGATGAAACTCTTTTTCATAGCTAAATTCGTCACAAAATAGCGACGGATTTTTTCTATTGCTAAAACCGTATTTTTTTTTAGTGATAGCTTAAACCTTTCCATGTTATGCATGTCAACTATCTAGTTTGTCTAGTCAACTTGATCTCTACCTCATTTAAGCATATTTTACGTTGTGCCTAATGCAAGTTGACTCCTTGGTGTTATAGTCTACTAGTGAATGTGTTATGTGAGATCCATGTTTTGTGCCGGTTGACTTGAGCAATGGTTAGGTCGACTTATGCTCAATAGCATTTGAGCTTTTCACTGTTATATACATATAAGTCGGGTTGCAATCATTTATGGTCGATTTAAGCTAGAGTCCTATAATGTTTAAGCTTGTGCAGGTCAACTTATGTATTGGTAAGGCAAACTTGTGCTTTGTTACACTTTAAGTACTTTCACCGTTTGCTCATGCATGTCGACTATGAATTTATGTAAGTCAACTTGTTTGCCCCTCAGGTTGAGCAGACTTGAATATCTTATTGTATAGATACTTTATCAACTCTTCCAGGTCAATTTCTTTATGTTTTAGGTCGACTTATTGCTTCTTCAAGTCTATTTGAACTTGCTTCAAGTTGATTTATTATTGCTTCAGGTTGACTCATTACTAGTTCAAGTTAACTTGTTATTGCTTCGCTTTAGCTCATTAATGGTTCAAGTTGACTCATTATTGATTCAAGTTGAATTGTCTCTTTGTTAACTGCACTGCTCCCTAGATCTTTCATCTTTGGGTTGACTTGTGATCTTATCAGATCGACTTATCCATACTTTAGGTCAACTTGTATCTTGATTAACTTCAGTTTTTATCAATTATGCTTCTGTGATCTTGAGAAAGTTGACTCATGACTTCTTCAAGTTGACTTGAACTTTGAATGGGTCGACTTGTTTTCTGCGTTTGTTATTTTCTCATATCAACTTGGCTGATTGGTTGATTTCTTTTGCAGAACTTTTAAGCCACTTAAAACACTTTAAACATTAAACTCTTTAATATCAAACTGAACTAATCAAGTTGACTCGTACTCTAATCAAGTTAACTCGTGCTCTTATCAAATTGATTTATGTTTTACTTTTTCTTTGTTTTCAAGGGATTTGAACTTAGACAAGTTTGCTTACTCTCATATTAAGTTGAATTAGTATCTTAATGAGTTATTTTAAGGTTCAGCTTTTCACATATATTTCTAATTGTAAATGTGGCAGGTCAACTAGTGATTTCACCAAATTGACTTGTGCTCGGTCTAGTTTGATCTAATTTCATTTTGATTGTTAGGCACTTAAATTTTCGACTATTAGAATTTTAATTTGGGACTCTTCTAATGTTTCAATAAGATGGTTGACTTATACTTTAGACAAGTTGACTTGTTTTCAAATTTACACTTAGCCATTTTCACAGAATGTTATTCGAGTCAACTTGATTTCATAAGTGAGTTGACTTGATTGACTTATTTTTTAAGTTCAAAAGATTTATGCCTCTTGGCAAGTCGACTTAATTCTCACTCGAGTCGACTTGACTAACCTTCTGTTTAAAGCTCATAAGATTTATGTCTTTTGATGAGTTGACTTGATTCCCACTCGAGTCAACTTATCTAACTTTTTGATTCATTTAGAAAGTTGATTTTCACTTGGTATGTCAATTTATTTCATGCGTGAGTCAACTTATTCAGGTTTGTAACTTAGATAAGTGACTCTACCATTCCTAGACTTGATCCAATTTCTTCCAATTTAATTTTTATTTATCTAACTTATTTTATTCATCATCTAATCTAGTTTTATTTAGTTTTACTCATCATCAAAATATATGTTACCAACACATGAAGAAAGAGGGTCTTGGGTATCGAAGGAATGAGAGAGAGAGACCACTACAAAAAAACACGTTTTTAGTCACAAATTTAGCGACGAAAATTTTAAAAAAATTCGTCACTAATTAGCGACGAATTTAGTCACGAGTGATGTGTCCGTCGTTAATTTAGCTACGACTTCTTTTTCGTCGCAAATTTTGTGATAAATTAGCGACTAAAAAGTTTTCGTCATAAAATAGCGACGAATTTTTTCTATCGCAAAAAATCGTGACTAAAAATATGTTTTTTTGTAGTGGAAAGAGAGAGAAGAGGGAGAGAGTGAAGCCTCAAGGGGAGAGAGAATGAGAGTGCAAGTTGAAGAGTGAGAGAAAGTGCTTGATGCGTCCAAGGAGGAAGGACGAAGGATAGAGAGAGAGAGAGAGAGAGAGAGAGAAGGGTGAGAGAGAACCTCGTAAACAATTCTATATCTTGTTCCCATAACTAACAGTTATGTTTATTAAATTAAGCAAACTAACAGTGTCCCCTATGGACCGCACAACCACTCAAAGGGCAGTAAACCTTCCCCATTGATTCTCGTTTCATAAAAGACCTAAATGTACTCTACCCTTTGTCATATGCATTGACTCAATTTCTTTTTTTTTTTTTTTCTTTTCCTTTTGTTTATTTGACACGTTATTTAATTGAGATATATCTTTATCTTTTAGAACATACTTATCTTTAGTACATACGATAACACGTGGGGCAATAGTAAAAAGGACAAAAATCATAATTTTTAATAAATAAATAGTATTTTAAAATTTTTAATAGTATTTTGAATACCTTTATTAATATTTGAAATCTATAAATTGGGGAGGATTTGGCCCCAAATCATCCGGAATTCAACGTGTGGGAACTGCCATCCAATCCAATCATTAAAGCGACACTACAACTTCCCAATCAAATTTTGAACTACTTTTGTTACTTAAAATTTGTAATTGAGCCCTTGGAGTTTCCTCTAAATGTTACTTTCGTTCACCTAGAAGTTATCAAGGACGAGTATGGGCATTTACAAATAAGGGAAAAAGGCAGCAAAAAGCTTGAATCACACTTTGCCAAGAAATGGGATTTCATCAATTTTAGGTTTTCAGTGATTCAAGGATGGCAACAACCAAAATTGACTAGTCCAAAATGCTTGTATCACACCTTATGTCATAATGAGTAATTTTATATTGTGTGTATGCCCATTAGATATGTAAAAGAATAATAATAAAATAAAGAGTTAAATCCTTGTAGAGTGGGATCTTCCTTTAATTTTCCAATATACACAAAATTGTGTGTCCCTACAATATGATTTTTTTGTACCATCATGATAATCTTTCATATGTCAACTGCATGACTAACTTGAATGCATAAATAATAAAATCTTCCGATCATCATCTTAAACAGTTCCCTCAACCTAATATTTGAATTATGCAGTTGTTATTCACTAGATGCTTTTTGGGGTGAAGTGTACCTAGGTAAGGGTGTACCCTATTATATCATATTAAATTCTTGAGGAAGGACAAGTCCACCTTCAATTTTCAGCAAGCTGGGGGAGGAGGCCATAAATTATTTATCCAGAAGAAGAATCACATCATATAATTATAGGTTTGGTTAGCTGACTTAAGAAGAATATTAGTCGGTAAGTAGGCGTCTCTCATGATCTGTCCACTTACATTAGTTGAATATAAATAGATGAGAAGAACGCACTTGCTCTTTACAAATATGGGAAAAGGTAGCAAAAAGCTTGAATCACACTTGGCCGAGAAATGGGATTTCATCAATTTTAGGTTCTCAGTAATTTTAGTAACAACCAAAATTGACGAGTACAAAATGCTTGTATCACACCTAATGCTATATTGAGTAATTTTGTATTGTGTATATGTGTATTATATATGTAAAAAAATGAAATAAAGAGTTAAATCCTTGTAGAGTGGGATTTTTCTTTAGTTTTCCAATATACCCCATATTGTGTGTGCCCATAACCTAACTTGCATTCATAAATAATGAAATCTTCCAATCCTCATCTTAAATAGTTCCCTCAACCTAATATTTGAATTATGTGGTTGTTTTTCACTAGATGCTTTTGGGGGTTAGTAAGGACGCACCCTATTATATCATATTAGATTCTTTAGGACGGACTAGTCCAACCCTTCATTTTTCAGCAAGCTGGGGGAGAAGACCATAAATTATTTATCTAGGAGAAGAATCACATCATATAATTATATCTTTGGTTAGCTGAAGACAAAGCACAAAATATTAGTCAGTACGTAGGTGTCTCTCCTGATCTGTCCACCACTACAAAAAAACCAGCTTTTAGCCACAAATTTAGTGACAAAAATTTAATAAAAATTCGTTGCTAAAACGTTAGAGACGAAATTAGCGATAAAAAATTTTTCGTCGCTAATAACGCGTCGCAAAAATTTAGCGACGAAAAATTAGAAATTCGTCGCTAAATTTAGCGACGAATACTTTTTTGTCACTAAATTCGTCGCAAATTTAGCGACAAATTACAAAATTCGTCACAAAATTAATTAATTAATTAATAAATATATATTAATATTTTATTTTATTTAATTATTTTTCAAATTTAGCAACGAATTCCGGAATTCGTCGCTAATTTTGCGACGACTTTCGGAATTCGTCGCAAAATTAATTAATTTTTTAATAAATATATATTAATATTTTATTTTATTTAATTATTTTTCAAATTTTGCGACATATTCCGGAATTCGTCGCAAATTTAGCAACGAATTCCAGAATTCGTCGCATAATTAATTAATTATTTAATAAAAATTTGTCGCTAAATTCGTTAGTGACGAAATTAGCGACGAAAAAATTTTCGTCACTAATTACGCGTCACAAAAATTTAGCGACGAAAAATAAGAAATTCGTCGCTAAATTTAGCGACGAATAATTTTTTGTCGCTAAATCCGTCGCAAATTTAGCGACGAAAATATAAAATTCGTCGCTAACTTTAGCGACGAAAATATAAATTCGTCGCTAAATTTAGCGATAGATAATTTTTTGTCGCTAAATTTGTGACGGATTTAGCGACAAAACATTATTCGGAATTTAGCGACAAAAAATTATCTATCGCTAAATTTAGCGACGAATTTTATAATTTTGTCACTAAATTTAGCGACGAATTATTAGCGACGAATTTAGCAACAAAAAATTATCCGTCTCTAAATTTAGCGACGAAAATATAAAATTCGTCGCTAAATTTAGCGACGAATAATTTTTCATCGCTAAATTCGTCGCAAATTTAGCAACGAAAAATTATCTGTCGCTAATTTATGGACAAAAAAAATTCGTCGCTAAATTAACGACGGATATAAATTCGTCGCAAAATCCGTCGCTAAATTATGAATGAAAAATAATGCAGTCCCGCCTGAACCCGAGCCCGCCCGCCCGAGCAAGCATCCGCCTGCACACCCGCCCGAGCCGGCGCCCACAGTGCCTACCTCACTTAATTCTTGAAAATTGCCTTTGCTTTGCTTCCACCAAGGTTCGAACCCCTGCGCTTCCATAAACCTTTAAAATCCTGTAACCATCAAGCTAAATGTTAATATCTGTAATAATTTTTTTTTCTTACTTATTATCTTTTCTTTACATTTTTCTAATAATAATAAAACAATATAAAACAACAATTTATTATAAAATAATAAAATATTAGTGTAAAATAAAATAATAAAAGATTTTAAAAAATAATAATACTATTTTTTTAAAAGATAAAATAAAAATAAAATATAACATATTACTTAAAAATAATAAATGTGATTAATTTTTTTAAACTTTTTAAAATAAAAAATAATAAATATATATTAATATTTTATTTTATTTAATTATATTTCAAATTTAACGACGAAATCTGGAATTCGTCGCAAAGTTAGCAACAAAAACCGAATTCGTCGTTATATTAATTTATTAAATAATAAAATATAAAATTATTAAAGAATAAATATATATTTATATTTTATTTTATTTAATTATATTTTAAATTTAGCGACGAATTCCCAATTTGTCGCTGAATTCAGCGACGAATTCCGAATTAGTCGCTGAATTCAGCGACAAATTCCGAATTTGTTGCAAAATTAGCCACAAATTCAAATTTTTCGCTGAATTCGTCGCAAATTAGCGACAAAACGGAATTCGTCGCTAAATTAATTTATTAAATAATAAAATATAAAATTATTAAATAAAAAATATATTTTTATATTTTATTTTATTTTATTATATTTCAAATTTAGCGACGAATTCCGAATTTGTCGTAAAAATTGGCAACAAATTCAAATTTGTCGCTGAATTTGTCGCAAATTAGCGACAAAAACCGAATTCGTCGCTAAATTAATTTATTAAATAATAAAATATAAAATTATTAAATAAAAAATATATTTTTATATTTTATTTTATTTCAAATTTAGCGACGAATTCCGAATTTGTCGTAAAAATTGACAACAAATTCAAATTTGTCGCTGAATTCGTCGCAAATTAGTGACAAAAATCGAATTCGTCGCTAAATTAATTTATTAAATAATAAAATATAAAATTATTAAATAAAAAATATATATTTATATTTTATTTTATTTTATTATATTTCAAATTTAGCGACGAATTCCGAATTTGTCGCAAAAATTGGCAACAAATTCAAATTTGTCGCTGAATTCGTCGCAAATTAGCGACAAAAACCGAATTCGTCGCTAAATTAATTTATTAAATAATAAAATATAAAATTATTAAATAAAAAATATATTTTTATATTTTATTTTATTATATTATATTTCAAATTTAGCGACGAATTCCGAATTTGTCGCAAAAATTGGCAACAAATTCAAATTTTTCGCTGAATTCGTCGCAAATTAGCGACAAAAACCGAATTCGTCGCTAAATTAATTTATTTAATAATAAAATATAAAATTATTAAATAAAAAATATATATTTATATTTTATTTTATTTTATTATATTTCAAATTTAGCGACGAATTCCGAATTGGTCGCTGAATTCAGCGACGAATTCCGAATTTGTCGCAAAATTAGCCACAAATTCAAATTTGTCGCTGAATTCGTCGCAAATTAGCGACAAAACGGAATTCGTCGCTAAATTAATTTATTAAATAATAAAATATAAAATTATTAAATAAAAAATATATTTTTATATTTTATTTTATTTTATTATATTTCAAATTTAGCGACGAATTCCGAATTTGTCGCTGAATTTAGCGACGAATTCCGAATTTGTCGCTGAATTCAGCGACGAATTCCGAATTTGTCGTAAAATTAGCCACAAATTCAAAATTTGTCGCTTAATTCGTCGCAAATGAGCGACAAAAACCGAATTCGTTGGAAATTATCGACGATTATTTTTTCGTTGGAAATTTCGTTGGAAATAGCGAGTAAACAAGTTTTCGTCGCTAAATTCGTCGCAAAATTACAACAAAAAAAATTAGTCGCTAAATTTCGTCGCAAAAATGATGTTTTTTTTGTAGTGCACGTACATTAGTTGAATATAAATAGATGAGAAGAACCCATTTGCTCTTCAAGTATTATTCGACTTCCAAAGCTAACATATAACCTTTTCAACTTCATTCCCCAAAAAATGGCAAATACCATTGCATTTTTGGTTTTGTTTGCAGTTGCAGGCATATCCGCCACCACTGCCTATGATCCGGATGCGCTTCAGGACATCTGTGTGGCTGATTTGAACTCACGTAAACCTACATAAACTCCTTTCTTTTCTTTTGACTATTTTCACACCATTCTTTTATACCATAGCATGATCTTAGAAACAAATTGTCAAGCGTGGCAGTGAGATTTTGCTTGGAAATGCTATCCCTGAAGCCCCAAAAAATTGGGGGATGGGGGACAGATATGATGCTGCTTTAGGCTAGTTGCGTAAGATGTGCCCATCACCTCGGTGTTGGGGGAAAAATAAAAACTTTTTGTTATTTTCATGGGTTAATAACTGATATTAAGTAGATCGTTATTCAACTATCAACATTATTTTTATGATGCAGAATTAGCCAAAAATTTTAAATAGCTGTCCAACGACTACATATCTTTTGACTATTGATACATATAGAGATGAGAAGAAATTCCCAAAATATTATATCTTTTTTCTTTACAAATTATTTGACTTCACACAACTCAACTAAACCTCAAGTTTTTCTCTACAAAACAGGTGTGAAAGTGAATGGTTTTCCATGCAAGAGCATGGTAAATGCCACAGACTTTTCATTTGCGGGTCTGGCCAAACCAGGATACATCACCAGCAAATTTGGATCATTGGTGACTACAGCCAACGTGATGCAGATTCCAGGGCTAAACACTCTGGGCGTATCAATGGCGCGCATAGACTACAAGCCCGGTGGGCTGAACCCGCCGCACACTCACCCGCGAGGCACAGAGATGATCTTTGTGCTAGATGGGGAGCTCCACGTGGGGTTCATCACCACTGCAGACGTTCTCATAACCAAGACCATCAAGAAAGGCGAGACTTTTGTGTTCCCCAGAGGTCTGATTCACTTCCAAATAAACAATGGAGATAAACCAGCTTCAGCAATTGCTGCATTCAACAGCCAGCTGCCGGGAACACAAGTTGTGGCTGTATCACTCTTTGCGTCGACCCCGCCTGTGACTGATGATGTATTGAGTATAGCCTTCCAGATTGACACTCAGGAAGTTGAGAAGATCAAAGCTGGGCTTAAGGGTTAGTTTAATCCAGAGGCTTTTAAACTTGATTATTGAATAATAATAATTATTGAGTTGTGGAAGAAAATATGTAAACAGGAAAAAGATGGAAGCGATGGCTTTGTCTGAGTTTATCTCGACTCATTTGTGTTGGGATGGAAATAATTTATAATTGAGTTTATTTGTTGAATACTTTCTTCTTGTTTGTTCTTAATAATAAATTGAATTAATAGTCTTTGTCTTTTAATATCCACAATAACTCTTAGTATGTTATGAATATTTTCTTGACAGATAAATTTCTCCTATAATTTTCATGCTAAGATAAATTCTATATGTAAAAATCTAAAGAAAAAATAAAAAACAGATATCTATAGAGGTCGAAGTCTTTTATTAAATTGCCAATCATAAAATCCTATGATTGTGTTTTACTTATTTTAGAAAAAAAATAATCTGTAAAGAGTCACTGCTGCAGACCGGAAGATGGGGATGTAGATCTAGACTAGTTTGGCACCAAAGTGTATGCATCGATTTTGCCTAAAACCAAGTTTCTTTTGTTCCCAATATCATGTTCCTCGAAAGGAAAATGTAACAACTCTTTGACTATAGACACTATCAAGGACACGCAACAATCCCACTATCATATGGATAATCAGCATTGAAAACAAAGAAAGAGTAATACTACATGAACCAAATGAATCAATTATTAAATAGACTAAATTATACATGACAGTTCATGTAAGTATATTTTAACTAATTTTAAATCAAATCATTAATATAATTTCTCCGATTCAAATAAACATTTGATTAAGAAATAATCAAAACATGTTTAACATAAACCATCACATAGAATTTGATTTATCTGACTCATGACTCATTTGATCGTGTTACATTAATTATAATATATAGAGCAAATATCGTCACCCCCTACATAAGGCATATTTTGATGGAGACATACATATAGATAGCAAAATTTTGAGACAACATAAGCTTCAAAAGAAACAACATTAGATCATTGGGAATTAAAATAATATTCATTCTTTATAGATTTCCAAAGCTTGGATAACTCTCTATGAACGATTTCTTGTGCAATCTAAATATGCAAATATCACAAAAGAAAAGTTGTTAACCACATTTCAAAATTTTGGTTTACCTTAAGGCACAAATAGGTCTTAGGAATTAAAGTGAAGTCTCCATACTTTATGGCAACTTCAAGACAAGGCACTACCTAAGATTTTCAAGTCTTGCTCTGAAGTTGTAGGAAATTCTGCAAGCATCTACTGGCATTCTTTTTGTAACTTCTTGGCGGCCTTCTTTTCCAAGCTTGGGATTGAAGGCACATGTAACACCATAAATATAAAATAAAATAAAAAATAATAAAATAATAAAATAATAAAATAATAAAAAAAATAAAAAAAATTTCGGGATTGGGGCTAAAAAGCCCCGATCTCTCTTTTCCCTCTCTCCCAATCTCTCTTTTTCCCTCTCTCCCAATCTCTCTTTTCCTCTCTCTTTCTCTCTCTCTCCCCTTTTTCTCTCTTTCTCCTCTCCCTTCTGCCACCCACCGCGGCTGCTCTACCTCCCTCCCGCGAGCACTCCACTGCGCAGATCCACCCTCCCGCGAGCGCTGCCGCCTCAAGCCATCGCGAGCCTTGTGCGCGATCTCCCGCAAGCCAGTGCACAAGCCAGCCCGCGACCCAGCACGAGCCAGCGCGCGGCCAGCGTGCGAGCCAGCGAGAGCCAGCACGTGAGCCAGCGCGCGACCCAGCACGAGCCCTAGCTCGTGAGCAGGCCAGCCCATCAGCGGCCCAAGGCCCAGTCCAGCCGCGACCCACTGCAACCCGCGAAGCCCGCTGCAGCAAGCAAGCCAGGCTGAGAGCCCGCGAGCCACCAGCTGGCCAGCCCGCTAGCAGCCAGCCCACCGGTCCGCGAGCCCGTGACGGCCCGCGAGCCCGCGACCGGCTTTCCCCTTCGAGAGCTCACCTGCATCTTCTGTACTGCAGGTAACAACTATATTTGGTTGAAATTCTAGGGTTTGGTATTAGAAATTTAGTTGTTTCTAATATAATTGAAATTTGAAAAAAATTATAGGTTTTAAACCAATCCGACGGGCGAACGACAACTAGGTCTGAAACCCGAGGAACTCTAGGTGAGAGAAACGCACTCACTTCACAGTATGAATAAATTTTCCCTTATACGGGTTTTATTTGATGAAAAAAATTTGATGATTTAATTAGGTTTGTCTTTTGGAGAGTCGTTGAAAAGTAGGGAGTGACCACCCCTCCCTAAATATGTGAGTGAGACTCTAATTTCTTGCATAAAATAGTAAAACTTGTTTCCTGCCATGTTTTCGATAAAACATGTTTTTGATATGCATTGACCTGAAGTATGACATTGAATTTCAAATCCGTTTTGTGATTATTGGAGTGTCTTGAATTATAATTATGATAACTATGCATCCATGGTTTGAAATGAAACAATAATTGTGCCATTACTTGAAATTTTAAAATTCCTTTTCTATTGTCGCATTGATATGCTATTTGAAATGATTCGATGAAACGTATTGGCACGCAGATTTGAAATGTTTTGATGAACTATGTGGGTTGGATGCCCACTAGTTATGAGATGATGTGATGTTACTTGTGGGACGTTATGCCCTGGGACATTGTGCCCTTGTGATACTATGGGACGTTGTGCCCTTGTGATACTATGATGATTCCGTAGCTACGAAGGGCGTTTGTAGAGGCACGGGTTGCCCGGATACGCTTCTGCAGGAGGTATCCGCAAACGTCATTTATTCTAAAGGCTATAGGCACGACCGGTTGAACCCATGTAAGGGGAGGACGTGTGTGACGCCACCGTCTAGTACCGGGCGGGGTCCTATACACGTTGATGAGTTGGCCCCAGCGAACTCATGGCCAACATCGGGGTAGAGAGCGTTTCAAAGTCTATGCATAATAAAATCCCTAATGCGCCTGTCCTTGGTCACGATTGACCTTTGCCAGGACTATTTTTGGCTCGCTCTGACATTACTTGATTTTAAATGGATGCATACATGCTTGCTATCGTGTGTTTGATTAAATGATTTCAAATTGATAAATATATCATATTTTGCTGCGAAATGTAAATTTTTGTTTCAAATGATATTATTTGACACTCCAATTTTTCACCTATACTATTTATACTTGATATTATCCCCCTCACTCACTATGTATCTTCCCATGATACTCACTCCTCTCTTTTCCCTCCTCAGACAGGTTGATTGTGATAGAGCGGCGTTACAGGCTCTAGAGCGGATTTGTTGTTCTGAAGATGAGATTTATTTCTAATTTAGTTTCGACCCTGCGAGATCTTGACATTGAGATCCGTAATTGGCCATGTACTTATGTTGGGATGACTGTATAGTTTAACTCTCATATTTTATTTGCATTGAGGCGATTGTACGTATTTGAATGTTACTTGGGAAATGTGTTATACATTGTATAAATTTAGGTCCGCTCGGTATAGCGGCTGCTTATGCTGTAGTTGGGCATGACAGTAGAGATCTGTGGCTAGATTTGTTTATAGTCTTGCATTGTTCTGAATGTTGGCTGTGGTGTTTGTTGATTTTGGAGAGGCCGGGATGGCCATTTGTGTATTTTACAAGATGATTTTGATCATACAGGTTTAATTGTACACGGAAAACCTCCGATTTATGGGGAGGTTCTGCCCGATTTTCTATAAAAATACAGCCGGTATCCACGGGCAACGGGCGGCTGTTCACGATCCCGGTTTGGGGCGTGACAGTTCTATTGATATCAGAGCCTCTAGGTTGAGCGCTATATAGGAAGAAAATCTTAAAAACATTCCTGAGTGTGTTTGCGTTTAAAGTCCTCAATGCATGAGAGTTTCATACAGTCATTTATATCCCTACATATGGTCTTAGGAATTGAGTTTATCTATTTTAGGGGGTTAGATACTAATTCTTATCTAACCTAGCATTTCTTCATTATCAAAGAAGGAACCAATGGAGATGGTTCTTAAATTGATGATTTCATTCATTTTAGGGGGTTAGTTGTACTAACCCTAATCTTTGAACAATGCCTAATGAAAATTCTCATATTGCGGAACCGTGACGATTACATGGAGCGCTAGATATGTACCCCCTGATTCACTTAAAGAGAGCGAGGATACTTCCTCATTTCTGGCGCCCCTTTCGGTGTTGAAGAATACATCCTCAAGGTGTGTGTTTTCTCCAGCACCTTTTCAGCCGGCTATTATACCAACGTCTCCACCATTTACTCTTGATATTTTAGGCAAGTATACGAGTGGTACATGGCACATGGGGTCCAGATGTCACCCCATCACCTTTGATAGCAATGCCGATATCTATGGTTGCGCTTATTTCTCCTACAGTAGTTCTTACTCAAGCGGCACCAAATCGTCCATCGGTGGCCGTTCTTCTTACAATTTCGAATCTGAGTTATAATAATCGCGTCATACTTAGATGCATCCCCGAGTTGACCCAGCTAGTCACGATAGCTCGACAGTTGGGATGCACAGATTTTTGGACTTGGTGATGCTACGATAGCAAAGCACTGAGTCAATTGAATCTGACGGATCTTGATAGATCTAGGCTTGCGCGAGGAGTATAGTCTACGAGTAACTGAGAGACTATTCGATAGGGAAGCCCTCACTTGATGGGAGGCTATTTGCGATGAGGCTATAAGCCATTGCGGCAAAGCGATTTCCTAATGGAATTCGACCGCAGATATTTCACGAAGTTTAGCGGGACCATATCCCCAGTGGTTATATCACCAGTCCTAGTACCATGAGCTAGGCTACTGCTCAGCGACCTTTTCTTTGCTGCATATGCGGCAAGCACCACACTCGAATAAATATGTAGAGCACTTATTACATGCTTCCACTATGAGAAGCCGGGACATATAAGGAGTTTATGCCCTGATTGTAACTTAGAGGTTTGTTGGCTTCGAGTCATCGGAATACACCACATGTAGGACAGCAGGGAACACCTGCGCATTCTAGTAACACTGCTCCACGGACTACAGTCGGGAGCAATATAGTATTAGGTTTTCACGAGAGTAGTTGACGGTGCAGGCCCTTGTGTATGCAATGACTCAGGAGCACGCTCTAGCGAACCCAGATATGATCATGGGTAATCCTCCTGCGGATCCTTCCGTATAGAGGTCCTTATGCACTGTTTCTTTTGAAATCGTGTATTCTGTGATGATATGTATGGACATGATTGTTACAGTAGTAGAGGCTTAACTATTTTGATATACAGGTGTATATCCATATTCTTTCCGTACTCTTAGTAAATTCTTTTTATTTTTATTTTTATTTATTTTATTTATTTATGTATTTATTTATTTTTTTTGAATCTTGGTGCTATGGAAATACATGGAGTCGACGTTTGTGTTCTTATTGGCACAAGGTCGAACTATTTCTATGTGAGAGTTTCTTTCGCTCAACAGTCGGATGGGCTGTTATCGTTACTTGATGAGGAGCTATTAGTTGTCGCTCCTCTTGGTGAGCAGTTGGTTAGAGAATTCGTATATAGAGAGTATGATGTCATGGCAGGTGGGACAGTGCTGAGAGCAAATCTGATCCCACTGGATATGACAGATTTCGATGCCATCTTAGAGATAGATTAATTGTATACTTATAGAATTTCCTTAGACTGTTTTATCAAGAAAGACGATTTTTGGAGGCCTGAAGGGCCACCACTGACGTTTGCTAGTGAGAGACGGGTGTTACCCTGTGGTATTATATTAGTGAGGAAAACCAGACGTATAATACGTCGGGGATGTATGACAGATCTGACAAATATGATCGATACCACCATACAGAATCCGAGACTTGATGAGATTCTGGTGGTACAGAAGTTTCCTGAAGTATTTCCCGAGGAGCCACCCTAATTATCATTGATTTGGAAGTTCAATTTTGATATTGATCTGGCTCTAGGGATTACTCTTATTTCTATTCCGTCATAGAATGGTACCATTTGAGCTGAGAGAACTCAAGATTTAACTACAGAAATTGTTTGATAAATGATTCATCCATCTAAGCACCACACCTTAGGGTGCTTCGGTATTATTTGTAAAGAAGAAATATAGAACACTTAAACTTGTTATGGATTATTGGCAGTTGACTAAGGTCACTACCAAGGATTGATATTCATTTTCCCACATCGATGATTTATTTGATCAGCTTCTCGGTGATAAGATCTTTTCGAAGATAAATCTTCGATCGCGTTATACTCGGTTACGGGTTAGGGTCGAGGATCTGTCAAAAAAAAATCGCAATTCCGTATCAACATGGACACTTTGAGTCCTTGGTCATGCCATTTGGGCTAACCAATGTCCTAGCTGCATTTATGGACCGAATAGATCGGGTCTTTTATGAATTTCCTAGATCGATCGTTTCCACTGATGACATCCTAGTCAGCTTGCAGAGTGTTGAGGAGCATGCTCAGTATCTTACTCTCAGACAGCAGAGAGAGTGCTTACCCCTCTTTATTGGTGGGACTCCGTACCTTAGGAGTCAGTGTGGTTAATGATGTGTGAGAAGCATCATTAGCCAGATATGAGGACAGGCAGACCTTGTTCAACCATGTCAGAGACTTCGGATTCCGAGAGAACGGATAGATAGTGTTTGGAGAACGGATTTGTATTTCAGTTGACATTGATTTCCGTAAGGCCATACTTAAGGAGGCACACTCCTCAACTTAAGTATTTATCCAGGTAGTACCAAAATGTATTGGACTATTTGGGATAGTTATTGGTGGCCTAACATGAAACGAGAAATTGAAGATTTTGTGGCAAGATGTTTAGCTCGCCAATAGGTAAAAGGCCGAGCACCAGCGTTTAGCTGGTACTTCACAGCCTTTTTTTTTCCCATTCTTGAGTGGGAGTGGGAGTATGTCACGATAGACTTCGTAGTAGAGTTGCATCGGACTTTGGCACAGTATGATGCCATTTGGGTAATAGTTAATTAATTTACTCGGTCCGTACATTTTCTCCTTAATCACACTAGAAGCGTGTTGAGCCCAGAATGCAAGAGGCTTTGGGCACGCGGCCTAGTTTTAGTACAACATATCACCCACAGACAGATGGTCAGTCGGAGAAGACCATTCAGACGTTCGAGGATTTACTTCGGGCTTGTGTTATAGATTTTCGGGGTAGTTGGTATAGACATTTACCGCTGATAGAGTTTGCGTATAATAATAGTTATCATGTCAGCATCGGCATGCCACCCTATGAGGCACTCTACGGTAGGAAGTGTCGTACCCCGTTGTGCTGGGATGAGGTAGGCGAGAGATGCCTTACCACTGTTGAGCTAGTCGAGGAGACTAAAGAAAAGGTCAGAGTGATCTGCGAGTGGATGAAAGCCGCCCAAGACAGATAAAGGGCATATGCGGATTGAAGACGCCGAACTTTAGAGTTTGAGGTGGGCGATATGGTGTTCTTGACGATTTCTCCCTTGAGGGGACTAGTACGACATCGGCAGCGGGGCAAGTTGAGCCCCAGGTACATTGGCCCGTTCCGTATCCTCAGTAGGGTTGGGAGCGTGGCATACAGGCTAGAGCTGCCAGATGAACTATCTCGGATCCATGTTGCCTTCCATGTATCCGTGTTGAGGAAGTACATCTCAGGTCCTTCACACATTTTGGAGCCTCCGCCGATAGAAATGCGAGAAGACGTGAGCTTACCTGTTTAGCCTGTAGCCATACTTGACCAGTAGACCCAGTAGCTACGGAGCAGGGAGGTATCTCTTGTCCGAGTGCAATGGCGCAAAGATCAGGTCGAAGAAGAAACTTGGGAATCCGAGGAGGCCATGAGAAAACAATACCCCCATTCATTTTCTGTATAGATTTCTTTTAGTTTCGAGGACGAAACTTGTTTTTAGGGGGTTAGAAAATGTAACACCATAAAAAAAAAAAAAAAAAAAATTTCGGATTGGGGCTAAAAAGCCCTAATCTCTCTTTTCCCTCTCTCCCAATCTCTCTTTTTCCCTCTCTCCCAATCTCTCTTTTCCTCTCTCTTTCTCTCTCTCTCTCTCTCCTTTTTCTCTCTTTCTCCTCTCCCTTCCGCCACCCACCGCGGCTGCTCTTCTCCTCCCTCCCGCGAGTACTCCACTGCGCAGATCCGCCCTCCCGCGAGCGTTGCCGCCTCAAGCCATCGCGAGCCTTGCGCGCGATCTCCCGCAAGCCAGTGCGCAAGCCAGCGCGCGACCCAGCACGAGCCAGCACGCGGCCAGCGTGCGAGCCAGCGCGAGCCAGCAAGCTAGTCAGCGTGCAACCCAGCTCGCGACCCAGCGCGCGACCCAATACGAGCCCTAGCCCGTGAGCGGGCCAGCCCACCAGCGGCCCAAGGCCCAGTCCAGCTGTGGCCCACTGCAACCCGCGAAGCCCGCTGCAGCCAGCAAGCCGGGCTGAGAGCCCACAAGCCACCAGTGGGCCAGCCGGCTAGCAGCCAGCCCACCGGCCCGCGAGCCCATGACGGCCCGCGAGCCCGCGACCAGCTTTCCCCTTCGAGAGCTCACCTGCATCTTCTGTACTGCAGGTAACGACTATATTTGGTTGAAATTCTAGGGTTTGGTGTTAGAAATTTAGTTGTTTCTAATATAATTGAAATTTTAAAAAAATTACAGGTTTTAGACCAATCCGACAGGCGAACGACAGCTAGGTCTGAAACCCAAGGAACTCTAAATGAGAGAAACGCGCTCACTTCATAGTGTGAATAAATTTTCCCTTATACGGGTTTTATTTGATGAAAAAAATTTGATGATTTAATTAGGTTTGTCTTTTGGAGAGTCATTGAAAAGTAGGGAGTGACCACCCTCCCTAAATATGTGAGTGGAACTCTAATCTCTTGTATAAAATAGTAAAACTTGTTTCCTGCCGTGTTTTCGATAAAACATGCTTTTGATATGCATTGACCTGGCGTATGACATTGAATTTCAAATCCGTTTTATGATTATTGGAGTGTCTTGAATTATAATTACGATGATTATGCATCCATGGTTTGAAATGAAACAATAATTGTGCCATTACTTGAAATTTTAAAATTCCTTTTCCACCGTCGCATTGATATGCTGTTTGAAATGATTCGATGAAACGTATTGGCACGCAGATTTGAAATGTTTTGATGAACTATGTGGGTTGGATGCCCACTAGTTATGAGATGATGTGATGTTACTTGTGGGACGTTGTGCCCTGGGACGTGGTGCTCTTGTGATACTATGGGACGTTATGCCCTTGTGATACTATGATGATTCCGTAGCTACGAAGGGCGTTTGTAGAGACACGGGTTGCTTGGATACGCTTCTGCAGGAGTTATCCACAAACATCATTTATTCTAAAGGCTATAGGCGCGGCCGGTTGAACCCACGTAGGGGGAGGACGTGTGTGACGCCACCGTCTAGCACCAGGCGGGGTTCTATACACGTTGATGAGTTGGCCCCAGCGAACTCATGGCCAACGTCGGGGTAGAGAGCGTTTCAAAGTCTATGCATAATAAAACCCCCGACGCGCCTATCCTTGGTCACGGTTGACCTTTGCCAGGACTATTTTTTGCTCGCTCTGACATTACTTGATTTTAAATGGATGCATACATGCTTGCTATCGTGTGTTTGATTAAATGATTTCAAATTGATAAATATATCATGTTTTGCTGCGAAATGTAAATTTTTGTTTCAAATGATATTATTTGACACTCCAATTGTTCACCTATACTATTTATGCTTGATATTATCCCCCTCACTCACTGAGTATCTTCCCATGATACTCACCTCTCTCTTTTTCCTCCTCAGACAGGTTGATTGTGATAGAGTGGCGTTACAGGCTCTAGAGCGGATTTGGTGTTCTGACGGTGAGATTTACTTCTAATTTAGTTTCGACCCTGCGAGGTCTTGACATTGAGGTCCGTAGTTGGCCATGTACTTATGTTGGGATGACTGTATAGTTTAACTCTCATATTTTATTTGCATTGAGACGATTGTACGTATTTAAACGTTACTTGGGAAATGTGTTATACATTGTATAAACTTAGGTCCGCTCGGTATAGCGGCTGCTCATACTCTAGTTGGGCATGACAGTAGAGGTCTGTGCCTAGATTTGTTTATAGCCTTGCGTTGTTCTGAATGTTTGCTGTGGTGTTTGTTGATTTTGGAGAGGCCGGGATGGCTATTTGTGTATTGTACAGGATGATTTTGATCATACAAGTTTAATTGTACACGGGAAACCTCCGATTTATGGGGAGGTTGTACTCGATTTTCTGTAAAAATACAGCCGGCATTCAGGGACAACGGGCGGCTGTTCACGATCCCGATTTGGGGCATGACAGCACATCTCTATCTGACCAACAAGACAATGTTCTAGCGGCTGCTATGACTGCTCCATCGACAAAATTATCTCCACCATTCGATGAATGACCAACTACAAATTCTTGGTGAATATAGATAGCCCTGAATCAAAAACACAACTGGAAGATCAAAGTAACCAAAGAGAAATCTCAGCAGCACATACTGTCGTGATAATATTCTTAACGCAGGCTAGCTGCATTGAAAGCTGAAAGGAAGGAACCCAAATGAATTTGTGCATTTCCTGAAAATTTAATATCGATTCTGCATATGATTTTATTAGACACAAGGTTATAAATGCGTATAGATTGCAGATCTATTCACGATGCAAAAGACATTCAATTGCCTACTAAATTGGTTCTTAAAGTAAAATCTTGACAAGAGGTGCAACTACACAAGTTAGGGTGTTCAGAATTGTCCCAAAGGAAGAACCTTTGACAACATTGGAGATACACTTTGATAGGATTTAAATGAATATAATATTTGTATTTGATTTTACTTTATTTTTAAATAAATATTATACTAATATTTATATTTTATGATATTTGACATATTAAAATTAATAAAGGAGGGTTATTAAGGAAAATAAAGAAAAATAAGTTAAATTGGAACAATTATACATATGTTAGAAAATTAGACAGTTGTGTTATTTCATTAGCATATGGGTATGCTGATTGCAAAGGGGCAATGCAAGATTTTGAAGTTTTACTGTAGTAAAATTTTCTTTTCAATTAAACATTCAAGAGGAAATTGAGATAGAATTGAAGATATTGAATATTTTTTAAGATTTTATTTCATTCCTAATATTTAGGAATATAAATTTTTAAGTCAAGTTATTTTATTTTTTTAGGTTTTTTTTATTTGAAATTTTCTTGCATCTAGTTATTTAGGATTTTCTTTATAATTTTCTTTATTATTAAAGTTAATTTAGGTTTGTTTAGTAGTTTTTGAGTTTTAGTTCTACTCGTAATTTTTATTTACTTAATGTTAGTTGTCTATTTAAAGTTTTGTAACCTAAATTTCTGTTTGTGAGTTCTCCTAAACCCAAGAATATGTGATGCTTTCTAGCCCCAGTGTCTAAGGATTTAGAAGTAATGCCAGTAATTCTATTCTCTTTCTTCTTGTCAACTTTGAGATCCCAATTCCAGCTACTCGCATGCATGAGCACATTAGTTTAGATTATTGTATTAATGTATGCTTTACGAGTGCACTTGGGAAATGTATACTTTGTCCATGCCAAGATAAGCAACACTTTAGAGTTAGAATTAGCACCTATAATTTAGTTAGAGTCTTAGAAATCTAGTAGAGTTGAACCCGAGACAATGAAACAATTGGAGCCATTAGAGATTGTAGGAAAACTAACAAGCATACTAGGGCTTTAGAGTGTGAAGCCCACAAGAGGCACCAAGGCAACCTAAGTAAGCAACATCTCGACTCCTGAAAGCAATATGTGGGAGTGAGTAAAACAATTACTCTCCACCTCCTTAACTTATTATAAAATCATCTTCAACCTCTGTCTTTGCCATTTTCATTTTTTTATTGAAGCTCTCCTAAAAACCGATGACAAACTCCTTGAAAACTTCATTAAACATCAAAATCTCCAAACCCAATCAATATATATCATTACCCAAGTCTATAGAAGCATCATAAGGGAGCTAGAACTCAAGTAGACAAGCAAGAATCATGAGGTTAGAATTAAGCTTTGTGATGAGTTCTCTTTGGTTCATGATGTAGAATTGATGTAGAGAATGTTGGTAAGCTTTCTCATATGTTTGTTTTCATGATAGTTGAAGTAATTACCAAGTATTAAACACAGGACGCTCACCTTTGTCTAGGATTCCATAGCTTTCAAGCAAGTGAAGGAGAATTGAAAAGGATTGAGAACTAAGGCAAGTAATCTTCTGTGTTTTTATGTTTTTTCTACTTAGAGACCTCAAAGAACTTCTTAAGTTAACCGGTGTTAATACGACTTAAGGATAGAAAGAAATGGAAGAAATTTCATGTTAGACATAGTACAAAAGCTCATCAATTCTGCACAAATTTGACTGCACGCCTCCGCTTTTAATTGAAATTTTCTGTATAGTGATCCAAATTAAGTGACATTTTCTCCATTGTAAACTAGACTTGCAAAGCTTTAAAATGACACATTATATGAAGGATATCATTAAGAATTGTTCCTGAAATTTAATATGCAAAGTGACAGTCCGATGGAAGACACAGAAATTGGTAGACTGAGCATTGATTCTTTCTGTCATAACTTTTTGCAAGCCTGCTCTAAATTTAGTGAGATTTGAACCATTGGAAACTAGACTCTTAGACCTTTCTAATGATAAATCATATGAGTTTGTTCTACAGCATCTATCTGAAGTGGAGAGTCTAGTTCTAGAACTTGATATCCTGAATATGTGTTTTTCCATGTCTTTCCTTCATGTTTTCTTCATGTATTTGATATGTGTTTGTTGGATTTTAATTCATACACAAGCGGAAGCGTGATAAAATTTTCGGAATAATAAAATATTTGGATTTTCAGACATACCTTGGTGAGTAAATCGCAGGAAAATTTGGGAAACACGAATCCTTCTCAAGCGATCTCACCGTCGGAATGATAACCACGCTGTGCAAGTTATCACCGCAATATCATAATACCGCAATTTTCAATCTGCTGACAAAAATGACGTGAAAATTCCCTATTCGGAATTTTTCTAAGCCCTCAATCAAAGAAAATGTGTTTTCTGTCAAACTTAGAACTGTGCTTCTTTCTTGTGCTCTATGTAAGAGGTAACTGTAATCTGCCTTATTTAACCTTAGTAAATAATTAGGGAATGAATGTAGAATCATGGGTAGCAATTTTAGAAAGGTTAGGGTAATGGGTTGACTACCCATTATTCCCCAACTTCCATCTTTGGAATTAACCAAAGTAAATGCCACATGTGAACATTAATGTTTACATCTCCCACTTGCATACTAAGAAGACATTTTTATCTGTCACAAGATCACAACTCATGCGATCTTCCACATCACCCTGTTAGATTTTTATACAAGATTGAGTATCGTGCGACTGGCAAGTATAGCTGCAAACAAAAACTTATCGATACACCTGTTAGAATGATTGAAAAGTCACCGTTAGTATCAGAAAGTCTCGCTGTACCCCAAACTCAACACAATTATATCCATCGAATCGCTTTTCTCATCGAAAGTAATCTCCAATCATTGCTCGACTGTATATTTACTATTATGTTCATATCTTAATATGGATAAATATAACAGATCGGTCGGTAAATACAACATAATGGTGTAATGTAGATTGATCTTTTTTTTCCCAAACTCAAATCCATCTAGCACAATTCACCTGTTTTCCAAGACCTGCCCCCTAAACCTCAATTTATCTTTCGGACTATAGGTAAACAGACTAAAATAGCAAATAGCAAATCAAGATTTCTAGAAACAATCGAAAGTAATAAAGATATTAGAGATTCCACCCATTAGATTTCGGGTCTTATGCAGTGGAAACAGAGATCATGATCAAATCATTGTCTGATGATCAAATCATTGTCTCATATAATAGCTCTCATATAAGGGTATTAGAGATTCCATCCATTGTATTCACCTGTTTTCCTATCACATGTGATATAAAACGCGTGTCACAGTATTAATCTCTCATCTCTCAAAATAACATACGTCAGATTTCTCTAACACTATGCAAATATGGGACTCAATCTACACATAAAACTCTATCAAGAAATTTCAAAGAGAGTGTCTCAGTGACAATATCACTAAATATATGTAATATCTGAGATTTCAAATTTAGCTAGTTATAGGCAACATGGATGTGGGTATATTCATACCAGTCATATCACGGATGACCTCATCCGAAACACATATCAGGGTGACTTATATTCTAGCAGGGCCACTCTCAAAGTCTTTTACAATAAGAAATCGTCTCATCTCTGCTCACTCAGAGTTAGAGATAGTCACTCGTATATGAAAGTCGATCTTGGCTGCCTGACATATCTTTTTATCACATCAAGGTATATATGATCAGAAAACGAGTACATCATTTGAGAAATAAAAAAATTTATATGTAACTAAATAATGCACAAAATCATAAATAAATATAATAAGTATCACATTGTCAATTCATTATAAAATAAGAAATGTCAAAATATGTCCAAATCTAATGATTTTCTGTCTTACAAACGAGTCTCTAGCAATGGGTTTGTGAAGGAGTCAGCCACCATACTGTATATCGAAATGTATTTAACAGTCACTTCACCCTTCTCGATGACATCTCTCACAAAATTTTATCCGATGTCAATGTATTTGGTGCTATTATGATACTCAGGGTCCACTACAAAAATAAAACCCTATACTGATGGTAACTTTTAATATCGGTGAGTTTTAGTGATGATTTTTTATGCCCTATAAAGACACTTTTGACAATATTGTGGGGAAATGT
This sequence comes from Dillenia suffruticosa, assembly GCA_033439265.1. NCBI lineage: Eukaryota > Viridiplantae > Streptophyta > Magnoliopsida > Dilleniales > Dilleniaceae > Dillenia > Dillenia suffruticosa. Next base: position 1,767,374 of record JAVTVX010000031.1, read on the forward strand.
ATATATTTTTCGACAGTATAAATTGTCCGTCGATAAAAAGTTTATCAACCATCAATAAAAGAAACTGAACCGTCTGTAAAAGTAATATTTAATTCTAGTGGTTATCATTTGTGGTCAGTAAATGTGTGGCACATATCATCTGTTATCTATTTTGTCAATAAATATGACACATTTAGGGATGATTAAAAGAGAGTCTGTCTAGTCTGTCTGTATAAGTCTAAGTGGCTATTTAAAAATAATCTCTATATATATGTCATCAGTTCTACCGTCTGTATAATCTTTAGGTATGCCATCAATTCTACGTCTGTATAATCTTTAGGGATAATTTAAAATAGTCTCTATAGTGGTAAGTTTACGAAAATATGTGATAATTTTATAATAACTTGTGGTAAATTTGTGATAACTAGTGATAATATAGTAATACAGGACTAGTGGTAAGTTATGATAAATAATGGTAATATAGTGATAATAAGTATTTATAATAACATGTGATAAATTTGTGATAATAAGTGGTAATATAATAGATAATATTATTTTTGATTGATAAGTTTGTAATAACTACTGACTTTTTTAATAACGAAACAAACTTTCAGGAAATATATACTTCAAAGTGTATATATATATATATATGAATCTCACGACGGTTATGGTGAGTAAACAAGGAATTTCACCGGTAAGTAGGATGGTAAATTGCGATCAGTGGTAATTTGGTGAATTGTTTATACTTTTATATTCATCTTTTTTTACCATTTTTGCATTACAATTACTTCCATGTCTTTTTTTTTTTTAATTCTTTGTTTTTCTAATTAATTTTTCAAAATAATACATCAAATTCTAGGTGTCTATATATATATAGACACAAATTTATCTATCAAATTTATATATATATGCAATTTATATGAAATTTATTTGTGCACTCAATCATAAATAAATTTAAATTATAAAATTATAATATATTAATAATGTAAAAAAATCTATATATTTAGTTCAATCATGAAATCATATTCGAAAATATAAATTAAGTTATAATTCATTCATTTAAATTCATCTAAACAATTACATTACATTACATTAACTTAAACATAATTCCAAATTCTCTCTTTACTGTTAGTGCAGCAATGAAAGTTGAGAGAGAAAAAAAGAGAAGGAAAAAATGATCCTGAAGAAAAAAAAAGGGGAAAAAATAAAGTGAGAGTGAGATAAGAAAAAAAAAAGAAGATGAGAGTGAGATAAGAAATAGAAAAAAGAAAAATGAAGAGTAAGAAAGAAAGGAAGAAAAAAAATGGTTAGTGTGCATTTGTAGAAAAGAAAAAAAAAAGGGTGAGCCAGACAACCTACTAGGTTGGATTGGTCAAGGTCCATGGACAGGCATAGGAAAAGTGTGTCGTGGTCTCCATGGCATGGCGGCAGTATACACACCATTTTTCATTTATGATTTATGATTTATTATGCATATATTATTATTATTATTTTTTCCATCACCATTACTAATCACGAGCACCACGCGAGATCACATTAGTAGTAAGTGGTAAGTTCACATGTTATCGTGTAAATTCATAGTAAGTGATAAGTTATTATGTAATATCATGGTAAGTGGTAAGTTATCATGCAACCTCATGGTAAGTGGCAAGTTCGTGGTAATTTCACAAAGGGGCATGCCAATGCATGCCTGCGCAGGGCAAACTTTGCAAAAAAAATTATGATTTAAATGCACTTTCTAATAATATACATATTACTATATATATTATTATAAATTATAACTTACAAGTTTTGAAAAAAAAAATTACGATACAAATACACTTTCTAATAATATATAAATTACTATATAAATTACTATAAATTATAAATTATATTATTGTTGAATGTGATTATTAATATTAATTTAAATTATAATATATTAATGATTTAAAAATTTATATATTTAATTATAAATATTTATCAAAATATATAATATTAATAACACATCATAATTCATTTTGAGATAAAAAAAAGGAAAAAAAAAAGAAAAAAGTGTGTGAGTTTGAGAGTAAAAGAAAAAAAAAAGAGTTTTAAGATACAAATTCACAATTTTCTAATAATATAATAATATCAATCTTATATTACTATATAATACATACATATTACTTAAATGTTTCATTATAAATATTTATTAAAATATATAATATTAATAACTCATAATTCATTTATTTTATTTTATTTTATTTTTTGGGTAAGAGTGAGATAGGAAAAAAAAGATGAGAGAGAGAGAGAGAGAGAGAGAGAGGAAGGAAGAGAAGAAAACAATCAAAGAAAAAATTATTGCAAATGCAGTGGCCGGAGCTTCGCATTTCATCCCCCGTGTCCAAGTTTGAGCCCAGGCCAATGCAATTTTTTGTACATTTTTGCATGAGCACCATGCCTGCACAGTTGCAACCGCGCATATGCGGTTGCAATCGAGTGACTTATGAAAATGGATGAGAGAGAGAGCCTTATGAAAACGGATGAGAGAGAGAGAGAGAGGAAGGAAGATAAGAAAATAAATAAAGCATCATTGCATGCATGAAATTGTGGTTTGGTTGAAGATTTACATTTTGTCTCCTACGTCCAAGTTCAAGCACTTGGCCATGCAAAAAATTTCCTTTTTGCAAATTTTTGCATGGTGCATCATGCCCTGCCTGGTTGCAACTGCGACGCCCGTGGTTTCAACCGCTTTTTTTGCGATTTCTTTTCTTACCTGCATTTTTTGATTTCTTTTTGCAATTTCTTTTTTTTTGTAATTTTTTTTTCTTCTCTAGACAACTTTGGTTGTACAAGGTTTTTCAGATTTCTCATTTTGGTGTCCAAAAGCACATCATTTTGCACCCACATGCGTTCTTTGCATGAGTATTGCGTGGTTGCAACCGCGGGGTGCACCATTGCAACTACATTTTTTGATTTTTTTTTCTTCCATTTTTTTATTTTGCATTTTTTTTCCTCTCTAGAAAACTCTTGGTTGTACAAGGGTTTTTAGTTTTCTCATTTTGGTACCCAAAATTTTGAAATTTTGCATGAAACATGAATTTTTGAATAAAATGGCCTCGCGGATGCAACCGCTTGTTTTGCAATTTTTTTTTTGAAATTTTTTTCTTGTAATTTTTTTTCATTTTTATTTTAAGAAATCTCAGATTATTTGTTTGGTTCTACTACTTGCCGTTTTTGGATTTGTATGACTGAAAAATAGATGACTTGTCTATTCAAAACTCAACTTTCTACTCTAAGGACCTAATTTGAAGTTTTCTTCACAACAACCAACAATTCAACTTTAGTTGCATGCGCAAGGGTATGCCCGCGTGTGGCTTGTGCAACAAAATGGGAGGAATATATTGGTGGAAGGTGCCAAAATGTGAGGAATATATTGGTGTAATCGCTAAATTAAATTTAACCTATATGTTAGTAAGATCAAACCACTTACCATAATATAAATATAAAATTCATTGTCTCATTATAATATGATTACAAAATAATATCATGATTTTGGCAAAATTAATCCAACCACTTTATCATTGAAAATATGTTGCCTTTCACAAAATTAGGGTAAAAAGTTTGGATTAATTTAAATTACTTTATATTAGCAGATGAATGAACCAAGAGGTATTAAATGTGGCATTTTAATATTGGTTACTTTAATAATCATCTAATTAGATTAATATATCTATCCAATATATCTATCAATGTTAGTGCAATATAAATTTTATCTTGCCCAACAATATTAATTTTCTCTTGGCGCCTAAGTGTCAACAATGATAATTGAGCAAGAAGTGATCTATCTTGTACTATTTCTATCATATCATATCACCTTTGCACAAAAAACTAATGTTGTTAGTAGGTGAGAAGGATGTTATTAGTGTGCAGTACAACTAATGCACACGAGAGAAGAGAATAATGTTGTTAGTGGGTATTACAACTAGGTAGTGTTGTACAACTTGATATTATTTTCTTAAATATTATTGTTAATTGATATTGTTAGTGAGGTTTATTGTCTAATCTTGTTTACAATCTTGATATTATTCTCTTACAACCTTTTGGCTTGCTCAAGTAGAAACTTTAAAATATATTTTTATGAATTAAAATCCTAAATTTTTTATTTTAGCATAGGAAATCTAATTTTGTTTACACATTATCTAATCATTTTATATTTTTATATTTTTTTCCTCTATTTTATTCAATATATCATGCTATAATATATGGTAACAAGTGGTAATAAATAGTAATAACCGGTAACAAGTAATATTCTTATAACAAGTGGTACAATTGGTATAATTGGTAATAAGTGCAATAACAATGTTAACAAAACCAAAATACAAAGAAAATCAAATACAAAAATTACAAAATAAAATTAATGATATAATAATAAAAAAAGGGTAAAATAAGATAAAATTAAACTCACAAAATATAAAGATGCACTATACACCAGTGGAGATAGATGTAATCACAAAGAGAGTAATGAAAATTTACATGATAAAATAAAACCAATTGAGTATTCATGGAGAGAATAATGAAAATTTACATGAATCTAATATATCCAACTACCTGATAATTTCTTTACCATAATATATTTGGCATGTATGATTCAATCACAGATTTACATAATCATTCACAAATTTGCATGATCGTAGATGAATCAACTTCTCATGCATTTAATGTGGATGAAGATAAGTTTCAGGAATTATTTTAGAATGCCAAAAAACCAATATATCCAAATTGAAATGCACTATACTAGTTTTAAATAATGTTACAAGTGAAATATTAGTGGTTGAGATATGGTTAGAGTTAGTGGTATATATGAGTGTGTGTGATATATGGAAGTTGTGTGAATCGAAATTGTATGAAGTGTGAAAATATAAAAGATTAAATTTTTATTTATTGCAGATTATGTTTTATAATTATCAATCGTGATCGAATTTGAGACTCAATTTTTACCGATATAATAAATATAAGATTTAGTATTTTTCATTAATTATACAAATATAATTAATTACACCATTATATACAATTATATTATATTGTCATATTTTCAAATTATACTCAATAAATTTTTAAAACTATAATACTTTATTATATAAATTATTAATTTCATATCAGTATATTATTTAAATTAATAATATTAATAAGTTTATTATCATCAAATATAGATATACGTTATTTTTTATTAATCAAGTAATTAACTATGCACAAAGGTTATAGCAAGGGACCACGCATGCGTTTGTATGAAATGCATGAAATATAGTAACTAATTAGTAAGTAGTTTGTTAATAAATAATAAAAATTATAAGTGATTTTTTCAAGACGCATGTGGAAGACAGATGGCGATATTGAGTTATGAGGAATTAAGAAATGCGGTAATGAAAAAAAAGGCGGGAGAAAAAGCGTGAAAGCGGAATTTTAAAAATTTGTTTGTAAAAATGATATATTATAAATCATATGCCGGTGAAAACTCTATCATCAAAATTTCTCTATCATTCCCTTGAAAGCTCTTCTCCCTTAACCCATTTAAATCTCTCACTCACACTTTGCAAAGTTTTATTAAAAGTTAATCATGTTGGGTATTTAAAAGATTTAACGAACGACGGATAAGTATTGTACGAAGAATCATAACTATTCCAAAAAAGAACATGTTTAGTCGAACAAACTTAATCATCCAAGATGTTATCTTAGTTTTAAAAATAAACATATATTTTAATTTGAGATTTAATATTAAAATATTATTTTTTATTTTTTATTTTGAATAGTTTTGAAGAAATATAAATATCAATGCTATCAAGATATTTTAAATTTAGAGAAAGGAAATATTCTCTGCTCTATTCTCTAGTAATATTTTCATTTACAATTGTTATTTATTATTTACAATGATTTTAATATTTCACTATTGGTTTTTAATGAATAGATTGACACAAAAAATTGTGGATAAAGATTACTTTAGAAACTGTGATTGTGGATAAAGATGTTTTTAGAAACTGTAATTAACATTTTTTGTTTGGAATATCTCACAAAACATGTAGTTATGGTTCTCTATTTTTTTGTCTTATATGTATCAATTATTCTACCTTGTATCAATTACAATGCTTATTATGTTTATATTATTTTTGTGATTTCTTTATTTTTCAGTCTCTTAATTTACCTACCATCTTAAAAAAAGAAACCGTTGATAATCATATGGTAACAGTGGTAACAAACAGTAATTTAGTGGAAACTAAAATAGTAATTTTTTTTTACACTTGTAATAACAGAGGGTAAAAAAGAGTAATGTTCCTAAGCTAATATGATGATAAAAGAGAGAGAGAATAACATTTTCTAACACTTATGTAACCGATAGTACAAAACAGTAAACATGCGGTACAAGACAGTAACCATGTGGTAACCGACAGTAACTATGGTAACCAACAATAATCTTGTGATAACCTACAGTAACTTATATTAACATTTTCGAATCGATAAAAACAGTAATTTTTCCTCACTTGTGATAACTGATAATACAAATAGTAACTTATACTAATATATGATAATTGAGTGGTAATCGAAAATAAAAGATGGTAATATTTCATAACATATGTGGTAACCGATGATACATGACAATAACATTTCTTAACGGTTATGGTAACTGACGATAAAAGATAATATTTCCTAACACATGTGATAATTGACGATAAAAGATAATAATTTTTATCAACACTTTTCTAACCATCACTATAAATTAATCACATGCTCCAACGATCATCAAAACTATCGAGATAGATCTATCTCGACTAGTGTATAGCGACTGAAGGTATCAGCTAGAGAAGGTTTTGCGGACGGTTTTAGTATATTTAACAAACGATTTTCATCCGTCTGAATAGTGCATTTATTTTGTAGTGGTCTCGAGTGTAAGCGATAGTGGGCTGATTATCACAGTAGATTATTACTAGCCTCTCACTATCAGGCATAATCCCTAAATCATCCTATAGTCTCCAAAGCCAAAAACTTTCCTGAACTGCGACTGAGTAACCCACGAACTCAGTTTCTATCGTAAATAAAGCTACAAAGGCTTGCTTCTTATTGCTCCGCAAAATGGCACCACCATTAAGCAAGAAGGCAAAACCTGCCGTTGATTTGTGATTATCCAAATCACCACCCCAATCGGCGCCTGAATATCCCACAAGGCGCAAATCACCTCCTCCATAACACAAGAAGTAGCTCGCAGTTCTCTTGAAATATCTAAAAATCATTTTCATTGTTCTCCAGTGACCTCTTCCAGAATTTGATTGATATCTACTCACAAAACCGACTGCATAACATAAGCCTAGTCGTATGCACAACATTACGTACATTAAAGTTCACACTGCACTAGAATAAGGGATTTTCCTCATTTCTCTTACTTCTTCCTGAGTTTTCGAGCATATCTCAAGACTCAAGCCATCATACGTGGCGATAGAAATATCTATGGAAATACAATCACTCATTTCAAGGTGCTCGAGAATCTTTCTAATGTAGGTCTCTTGTGAAAGAGCCAACATTTGTCTTGAGCGATCCCTCTGAATCTTAACTCCAAGGATGAACTTAGCTTCACTCATGTTTTTCATGTCGAAGTTTGATGACAACCATGTCTTGATTGTCATCAGAGCTCAATGTTGCTCCCAACCAACATTATATCATTCACATATAGGAACATGATCATAAAAAAGTCATCATTATATATTAGATAGATAAAATGATCCTCCTCGATCATTATAAAATCATAAGATATCAGCTCCTCATGAAATCTCTGGTACTACCGCCTAGATGACTGATTTAGGTCATATATCAACTTTCGAAGTCGACAGGCCTTTTTCTCATGATCTACTAGAATGAACCCAGAGGTCTGCTCTATGTAGATCTCATCATCTAAATTTTCGTTAAGAAAAGTAGTCTTTACATCCATTTGAAATAACTCTAGATCCATGCTTACGATAATCGCTAAAAATAAACAGATCAATGTAAATTTGACTACAGGGGAGAAAGTCTACTCGTAACCAATGCTCTTTGTTTGTGTGTAACCCTCGGCAGCTAGACGAACTTTGTATCTCTCTATCGCCCTGTTAGCTTTTCTTTTGATTTTGATAACCTATTTGTTCCCAATGACCTTTTTATTCTCAAGTAAGTTAACTAGATCCTAGACTTTGTTGACTTTCATAAATTTTATCTCCTCCTGCATGGCCTTTAACCATTAGTCCTTCATAGGACTCTTAAGAGTCTCCTGAAATGTTCGGGGCTCCTCATCATTCTCGGGAGTCACCATGAGAATTTCATCCTTAATCAGAAAACGACGTTAGGGTATATGTCCCCGACTACTCTTACAAGGAAAGGGAGTCTCCTTACCTCTAGATGGGCCACTCCTACTAGAACCAAGATCCATAACAAGTTTTTAAGTCCATCGCTGTGCTCAACTGAGCCGTTAGACTCACTCATCTCATAAAAAGTGAAGTTCCAATCGATTTTACCTCTCTTAGGGAAATCATTTTCTAGAAACGTGTAATCACGAGATTCGATCTCAGAAACTATGCCGTCCATACGTTCACATAGGAGTACATATCCCTTAAAATGTTCAGAGTATCTTATAAAGATATACTTCTTTTCTCACAGGTCTAACTTGCGGTGTGGGTGTGAGGAATCATGAACATATGTAGTATAACTCCATAGCCTCAAGTGACTAAGGTCAGGCTATCTCCCTGTCCAAAACTCGTACAAAGTACTGACTATAGATTTGGTTGGAACACAGTTAAGGACGTAATCAACAATCAATAATGCATTTCCCTAATAGGAGATAGGCAAATTGTTTTGCGCTATCATAAACCTCACTATCTCCAACAAAGTCTTATTCATTCTCTCAGCTAGTCTATTTTACTGGGGAATAGCAGGAACAGTCAACTATCTCATAATGTTCTTCTCAAAACAGAGCTCTTTAAACTGTTTAGACAAATTGTCACGCCCCGGACCGGGATTGTGAACAGCCCATTGTCTTGAAATACCGGTTGTATTTTTACAAAAAATCAGGTAGAATCTCCCCATATTTCGGAGGTCTCCCAAGTACAATTAATCATATATAAATCACAATCATCCTATAAAGTAATCAAATAGTCATTCCGGCCTCTCCAAAATCAACCAATCCCACAGCCAACATCCAGAATAACGCATGACTATAAACTTTTTCAGCAACCTAGCCACAGACCTCTATTGGCATACCCCCGTCAAAGGCATAGACAGCCGCCAGTCGCCCCTCCTGTGATTTAGAGGTGGCACCAAACGATTCTAGAGTATACTTCTAAGACATAACACATTTCCAAGTATATATACAACGAATAAGAAATGTCTTAATACAATGTTATGCAATAACATGAGAGTTCCACAATTTGAATGTCCATATTTATACAGTCATCCCAGAATTACACAATGGTCGTCTATAGATTTCAGAATGCATATACATTACCAATACAAATTTTGTAGCAGAAATATATAATGATTCCTCAAATCCAAACCAGATCTCCCAATGATACTAAGTGTTCTAAAAGCAACGCTTCTTGTCAAATACTATCTCTGAAACAAGAAGGGAAATGAGGGGTGAGTACTCGGGGAAGAATACTCAGTGAGTGAGTAGGTCAATGCAATCGTTTAATAAGAAGTGTTAAACTGGAGTGTCAAAACATAAGTATACGAATCATATTTCAAATCATCATACTTTTCATTTCAACAATATATCATTAGCATGCATTTTCAAGTCAAATAAAACACTGTCACTAAAATCATAGAGCTGTCAGCCGAAAATATCCTGGCAGAGGTCTACCACGACCTACAGGCGCACCGGGGGTGTTATATATAAGTTTATTTTAAGTGTTCTCTACCCCGACATTGGTGACGGATCTCATCCAGGTGCTAGACTTGGAGAGAGTATCCAAATCCTCCCCCCTTTCGGGTTTAACCTGACTAGTACCGTGTTGTTAATAAAAATCAGGACAACTCATGGGATACCCCAAGCTTAGGCATATCCGGACGCCACCAAAGCTTCTCTCACGGTGTCCTTCGTAGCTATGGAACAATACATACCAAAACCCTCAAGACCAAATCCAAAATCGTATCAAAATGTGTCGAAATTAGATTCACAAATCAAATACAACATATAGCATAAAATGACACATTATACATTTCAACCACATGAATGCATAATTTCAATATTTCAACATAGTTTTTGGACACTCTATCGGTTCACAAAAATCAATTTCAAAACCAATCAAAATATTTCAAGCATGCTACAAATCATTCTCATTTATCAAATATTTTAAAACAGGGTTTACACAGTAAACAAAAGTATTGAATTAAATCTCACTCACAATAAGGGAGAGGGTAGCGCACTCCCCAATAATACCACAAAGCAAAGAAAAGGGTTCCCCTAACCTGAGGCACCCAATACCTACGAATGTATATATATATATATATAAAAATATCAACGAGTTTCAAACCTTCACAGTTATAGGAAATAGCCTATCACTTCTAATACACGTATGCCAATCAGGAAGTTCGAATCCTTTAGAACCCTACTCAAATTCCTCATATTTTGTTCATGCACAAAATATGTCTACAAGACTCAAGTATTGGTACTCGACCAATCTCGCACAGGGTTCACACCAATCCAATCTCTCGCTCGCACCCAAGGGCCAACAGGGCCACAACCCAGTGCTCTTCTGTGCAGCGTGTAGCGCCCAAGTGCGGGGTCTATGTGCAGGGCGCGCAGCACCTGTGTATAGGGCGCGCAACGCCTGTGTATAGGGTGCGTAGCGCCCCTGTGCACGGCCTGTATGCAGGGCGCGCAGCGCCTGTGTGTAGCGCGCAGCACCCAGGGCGCACAGCACCCAGGGCGCGCAGCGCCTGTGTGTAGTGCGCAGCACCCAGGGCGCGCAGCGCCTACACGCCAACCATTTCTCCTCATTCTCAACTTAACCCTAACATTCATTCAAATAAATCAAATGGGTAAGAAATTTTCTTACCTAGGGTTTTCTCGGAGCGGAGACCCTCGTCCGAATGTCTCCTCGATCGTGCCAAAATCTACAATGCTCCGCAGAAACTCGCGGGCTGTCACGGGCTATTGCGGGCTGCGGGCTGTGGGCCACAGTGGGCTCGCGAGCTCGTGGACTGTCACGGGCTGGTGGGCTCGTGGGCTGGCACGCTCGGGGGTTGGCACGCTCGCGAACTGGCGGGCTCGCGGGCTCACGGGCTCGCGGGCTGGCACATGCACTCGCGAGCTGGGCTGTAGTCCCGTGCTCGCGGGTTGCACGCAATGGGCTGGAGCGCTCTCGGGCGCAGGCGCGCACTCGTGCGCAGGTGCGCTCCCGAGTAGGCGCGCTCCCTCGGGGAAGCGCTCGCTCGGTCGTGCGCTGTGGCACACTCGAGCTCGTGTAGGGAGGAGTTACAGCGGCTCGCTCGTGGGAGAGAGGAGCTGCAGCAGTTGGGTATGCTCGTGGTGGTGGCGGATCGCGGTGGAGGGTGGCGGATTCGCGGTGGAGGGCGATCGAGAGGGAAGGAGATCGAGAGAGATAGAGAGAGAGTGAGCAGCGGAAAGAGAGAGAAACAGTGAGAGAGAGGTCGTGAGTGAGGTAGAGAAAGAGAGAAGATGGTGGTGGTTGCTCGCGGTAGAGAGAGGTAGCGGGGCGAGCAGCGATCGCGGTGGAGGAAGAAGGCAACTGCAGAAGGTGAAGGGTCGGGGAAAGAGAAAGAGAAAGAGAGAGAGATAGATTAGGGCTTTTAGCCCTAATCTAACAAGGGGGAGTGCCGCGTTTCGGGCCGAAATGTGGCATTTCCTCATTCCTTTTTTTTTTTTTTACACCGAGTGTCGGTGTTACATTTTCTAACCCCCTAAAAAGAAGTTTCGTTCTCGAAACTAAAAGAAAGTTAAACTATACAGAAAGTAAGTGGGGGTACTATCTCCTCAAAGTCTCCTCGGGCTCCTAGATCTCTTTCTCGACCTGATCGTTGCGCCATCGCACTCGGACAAGAGATACCTCCCTGTTCCATAGCTACCAGATCTGCTGGTCAAGTATGGCCACCGGCTGAACAGGTAGACTCAAATCCTCTTGTACCTCTACTGGCGAAGACTTCAAACTATGCGAAGGATCTGGGATGTACTTCCTCAATACTGATACATGGAAGATATCATAGATTCGAGATAACTCGTTTGGCAGCTCTAGTCTGTATGCCACGCTCTGAACCCTACTGAGAATACGGAACGGGCCGATATACCTGGAGCTCAACTTGCCCCGCTGTCGATATCGAATGAGTCCTTTCAAGGGAGAAATCTTCAAAAATACCATATCACTCACCTCAAATTCTAAAGGTCAGCATCTCCGATCCGCATATGCCCTCTGTCTGTCTTGGGCGGCTTTCAATAGTTCACGGATCACCCTGACCATTTCCTTAGTCTCCTTGACTAACTCAACACTAGTAAGGCGTCTTTCGTCTACCTCATCCCAGCACAACGTGGTGCGACACTTTCTGCCGTAAAGTGTCTCATAGGGTGGCATACCGATGCTGGCCTGATAGCAATTATTATATACAAACTCCACTAGCGGTAAATGTCTGTCCCAACTATCCCGAAAATCCATAACACAAGCCCAAAACAAATCCTCGAGCGTTTGAATGGTCCTCTCTGACTGACCATCTATCTGTGGGTGATATGCTGTGCTAAAACTGAGCCGTGTGCCCAAAGCTTCCTGCAGCTTGGGCCAAAATCGAGAAGTGAACCTTGGATCTCTATCCGAGACTATGGACATAGGAACCCCATGCAGTCTGACTATCTCGTCAATATACAGACGTGCCAATGTCTCTAGTGGAGAGTCGCTGTGCATCGGGATGAAATGGGCTGACTTGTGAGTCGATCGACTACCACCCAAATGGCATCATATCTGGCCTGAGTCTGCGGCAATCCCATAACAAAGTCTATAGTCACATGTTCCTACTTCCATATGGGAATGGGAAGAGGTTGTAGTAAACCCGCTAACCTCTGATGCTCAGCCTTCACCTGCTGACAGACTAAACATCTAGCTACAAACTTCCGCAATGTCCCTCTTCATACCTGACCACCAATAGCTGCCCTGAATAGTTCGATATATTTTTGTACTATCCGCGTGCAAGGCATAGGCCAAGGAGTATGCCTCCTCTAATATGGACCTGCAGAGATCCTCATCAGTGGGTATAGCCACTCTATCTCGATAAGTCAGAAGTCCATCACTATGGACTCTAAAATCATCTATATCACATCTGCGGACTCTCTTAGTAAGAGTCTGGAGCTTGGCATCAGTGCCCTGAAGCTTCCTAATACGGTTCAACAGCGTCGGGATAAATACTAGCCAGAAGTCCATCACTAGCAGAGTGCCCTAATCATCACTAGCCAATCTGACTCCCAAATCCCGGAGTCCCATTAAACAAGTGAGGTATACCGTATTGTTCTCCTGAGACGATAAAGCTGATTTCCGGCTCAAGGTATCAGCAACCACATTGGCCTTGCCTAGATGATAATTAATGACAAGATCATAATCTTTGAGGAGTTCAAACCATCTCCTCTGTCTCAGGTTAAGTTCTCGCTGGGTGAATAAATACTTTAAACTTTTATGATCAGTATACACCCGATAAATCACCTCGTACAAAAAATGGCGTCATATCTTCAATGCAAAGACTATGGCCACAAGCTCCAGATCGTCTGTCGAATAATTCACCTCATGTTTCTTCAACTGTCAAGAGGCGTAGGTGATCACCCGATCATTTTGCATCAAAACACAACCTAACCCCTGTCGGCTAGTATCACTATACACTGTGTACTCCTGACTGCTGGTGGGAAGTGCTAAAATCGGAGCTGTAGTCAACCGTTATTTGAGCTCCTGAAAACTCGCCTCACAACGGTTATCCCATTCAAACTTGACATATTTTCGCGTCAATCTACACAATGGAGTAGCTATCTGGGAAAACTCCTCAACAAATCTGCGGTAATACCCGACCAGACCAAGAAAACTCCTGATCTCAGTCACTGTCTGCGGTTGCTCCCATCTCGTAACGGCATCGACCTTCTGCGGATCGACAAAAACCCCTTCCGCAGAATGACATGCCCCAAAAATCCAACCTTTTTTAGCCAAAATTCACATGTTGTGAATTTGGCATACAGCTGCTCATTATGGAGGATCTGTAAAACGGTGCGAAGATGATGAATATGATCCTCGTCACTCCGAGAATATACCAGTATATCATCTATGAAGACTATGACAAATTGATCTAAATAGTCGTGAAAAACTCTGTTCATCAAGTCCATGAATGCAGCGGGAGTATTAGTCAGTCCAAACGGCATGACTAGAAATTCGTAGTGCCCGTATCAAGTACGAAAAGCTGTCTTTGGCACATCTTAACTCCTAATCTGCAACTGATGATTTCACGATCGAAGATCAATCTTCAAGAAAACTCGGGCACCTTGCAATTGATCAAACAAATCATCTATGCGAGGCAGCGGATATCTGTTCTTCACAGTCACCCAATTAAGTTGTCTGTAATCCACACACAATCTCAGTGAATCGCCATTCTTCTTTACAAACAGCACTGGAGCACCCCAAGGTGATGTGCTAGGACAGATGAACCCCTTATCCAGCAATTCCTACAGCTGGACCTTGAGCTCCCTTAGCTCAGCCGGCGCCATCTTGTATGGGGGCATAGAGACAGGGGTAGTCCTCGGAGCTAAATCGATCTCAAAGTCAAACTCCCGAACCGGTGGTAATCCGGGTAGCTCCTCAGGGAAAACATCAGGAAAGTCCTGTACCACTAGAATATCCAGTCTCAATCCTTGAGCAGTGGTGTCTATGATATGAGTCAGATATCCCGCATACCGGCGGTAAATCATGCGTTTGGCCTACAAAACTGAAATGACACAGCGGGGTAAAACCCGCCTCTCGCCCTCAAAAATCAACACTGGCTGATCGGGTCTTCGAAACTCCACCTGCTTCTTAAAGCAATCAACTGAAACCCGATGCATATGTAGCGAATCCATCCCCAAGATGGCATCAAAATTAGTCATGGCGAGAGGGATTCGATCTGCCTTCAGTACTGTATCCCCAACTTTGATCTCACATTCTCTATACACTGTACCGCGCACAATCTGCTCACTCAGAGGAGTGATGACCAATATCTCCTCATCCAAAGGTGAGAGCGGCCTGTCAGAATGTCGAAAAAATTGATCGCTCACATACGAATAGTTAGACCCCGTATCAATAAGGATACGAGCATCTATTCCGAAAATAGGTAGAGTACCTATCATTAAACAAAATGTACATAGACTTAGAATAATTTCAAACTTGATATATATATATATATATGTCAAAATAATTGAGCCTCTAAGGCTTTTACAACTTCAGTATACAAAGATGTCAAAGTAGTATCATGTCGACAAAAGGGTACACAACATAAAATACCTATATGACTATCATGATACAATGCTGACATCCCCAAAAGAAGTGAAAATACGAATAAACATCCTATTCTACAGGATTAGAAGGAGGAGTACCCATGATGATGTCGGGGTTCGCTTGGGCGTCCTCCTACGTCATGGCATAAACCCGAGCCTGAGCCCTAGGCTTCTATCGTGCCTGGGTCTGCACTGTGTTACTCCCGGTGGTCACCCTGGGAGTAGAAGATGCTGGCCGAGTAGGCTGCCCCTACTGTCGTATATGAGGAGTACTAGTGCAGCTCTGTGAACTCTGTCCTCCACGTCCTAACTCAGTACAAGAACTCCTGATATGCCCTGACTTTCCACAATGGAAGCAAATGACCGTCACTGAACAATCTCCTATCGAATGGGACCTATTGCACCTGCGGCAATAAGGATGCCGCTGAGCAGTATACTGTGCAGGGTGAGTCAGAGCAGGCTGTCTGAACCCCTGGGAGTACTGTCCCCGTCCCAGCTCAGGAAATCCAGATCCTAATCCGCCTATGTGCGAACTGGATCCCCTGCCCCTCTTGGAGTTCTGCACAAAATGAGACTTCTCTTTCTTTCTCTTCTGCTCTCTGCTCTCTCTCTGCCTAGTCTCGGCACGGACCAAAGCCTTCGCGTGGTACGGGAGTCTTAGCCTGAGCAGCTGGCTGAGTAGGTGTCGGTGGTGGTACACGAGTCGAGGCACGATCCTCCGACTCTTCTAATTCCTTTGGTGGGGCAAAACGCGTGCTCTGTCGGGTCGTCATACTTTTGCAAGAAAAAGATCCTTATTAGGTATCGTTCAAAGAATAGGCATGGTTCAAGAAATTTGAGCTAGTCACATCTTGCCTACCCTCACAAAGAATGGAATCCAATAAAAAAAGCATGTTAGGTTAGACACAACCGTATCTAACCCCCTAAAATGGATGAACTCATATACCTATAACCATGTATTGGGACTTCATGACTGTATGAAACTCTCATGCATTGAGGACTTTAAACACAAACACATTCAGGAATGTTCTCAAGACTCTCTTCCTACACAGCTCTCAACCAAGTTGCTCTGATATCAATCCAACTGCCACGCCCCGGACCGAGATCGTGAACAGCCGCCCATTATCCTGAAATGTCGATAATATTTTTACAGAAAATCGAGCAAAATCTCCTTATATTTCGGAGGTCTCCCAAGTATAATTAATCCTGTATAAATCACAACCATCCTATAAAATAATCAGATGGTTATTCCGGTCTCTCCAAAATCAACAAATCCCACAGCCAACATCCAGAATAACACAAGGTTATAAACTTTTCCAGCAACCTATCCACAGACCTCTATTGCCATGCCCCCGTCAAAGGCATCGACTGCTGCCAGTCACCCCTCCTGTGATTTAGAGGTGGCACCGAGTGATCCTAGAGTATACTTCTAAAACATAACACATTCCCAAGTACATACACAACGAATAAGAAATGACCCAATGCAATGTTATGCAATGACATGAGAGTTCCACAATTTAAATGTCCATATTTATACAGTCATCCCAGAATTACACAATGGTCGTCTATAGACCTCAGAATACATATACATTACTAATACAAATTTTACAGTAGAAATATATAATGATTCCTCAAGTCCAAACCAGATCTCTCAATGATACTGGGCGTCCTAAAAGCAATGCTCCTTGTCAAATACTATCTCTGAAACAAGAAGGGAAATGAGGGGTGAGTACTCGGGGAAGAATACTCAGTGAGTGAGTGGGTCAATGCAATCGTCTAATATGAAATGTGAAACTGGAGTGTCAAAGTATAAGTATACGAATCATATTTTAAATTATCAGGCTTTTCATTTCAACAATATATCATTAGCACGTATTTTCAGGTCAAATATGTATCCAAAGCACTGTCATTAAGATCATAGAGCTGTCAGCCAAAAATGTCCTGGCAGAGGTCCACCGCAACCTATGGCAGGCGCACCGGAGGTGTTATATGCAAGTTTATTTAAAGTACTCTCTACCCCCGGCGTTGGCCAATCAGGAAATAGGCTATCATAGTTATAGAAAATAGACTATCACTTCTAATACACGTATGCCAATCAGGTAGTTCGAATCCTTTAGAACCCTACCCAAATTCCTCATATTTTGTTCATGCATACAACATGTCTACAAGACTCAAGTGTTGATACTCGACCAATCTCGCACAGGGCTCACATTAATCCAATCTCTCGCTCGCACCCAAGGGCCAACAGGGCCACAGCCCGGCGCTCCTCTGTGCAGCATGTAGCGCCCATGTGCGGGGCTATGTGCAGGGCACGCAACGCCTGTGTGCAGGGCGCACAGCGCCTCTGTGCAGGGCCTGTGTACATGGCGCGCAGCGCCTATGTGCAGGGTGCGCAGTGCCTGTGTGCAAGACGCGCAGTGCCTGTATACAGGGTGCGCAGCGCCTGTGTGCAGTGCGCAACACCCAGGGCGCGCAGTGCCTACACGCCAACCATTTCTCCTTATTTCTCAACTTAACCCTAACATCCATTCAAATAAATCAAATGGGTAAGAAATTTTCTCACCTAGGGTTTTCTCGAAGCTCAGACATTCGTCTGAATATCTCCTCGATCGCTCCAAAATCTACAATGCTCCGTAAAAACTCGTGGGCTGTCACGGGCTATCACAGGCTGTGGGCTGCAGGCCACAGTAGGCTTCGTGGCCGCATTGGGCTCACGGGCTGCGCGGGCTCATGGACTTTCACGGGCTGGTGGGCTCACGAGCGGGCTGGTGGGCTCACAGGCGGGCTAGTGGGCTCACAGGCTCGCGGGCTGGCACGTGCGCTCGCGAGCTGGACTACAGTCGCGCGCTCCCGGGTTGCACGCAGTAGGTTACAGCGTGCTCGGGTGCAAGTGCGCACTCGTGCGCAAGTGCGCTCCCGAGCAGGTGCGCTCGTGCGAGGAAGCGCTCGCAAGGTCGTGCGCTCGAGCGGTCGCGCGCTAGCGCTCGCGCTCGTGCAGGGAGGAGCTACAGCGGCTCGCTCGCGGGAGAGAGGAGCTGCAACAGCTGGGTATGCTCGTGATGGTAGCGGATCGTGGTGAAGGGTGGTGGATTCGCGGTGGAGGGCGATCAAGAGGGAAGGAGATCGCGAGAGATAGAGAGAGAGTGAGCAGCAGAGAGAGAGAAACAGTAAGAGAGAGGCTGTGAGTGAGGTAGAGAGAGAGAGAAGATGGTGGTGGTTGCTCACGGTGGAGAGAGGTGGCGGGGCGAGCAGCGATCGCAGTGGAGGAAGAAGGCGGCCGTGGAAGGTGAAGGGTCGGGGAGAGAGAAAGAGAAAGAGAGAGAGATAGATTAGGGCTTTTAGCCCTAATCTGACAAGGGGGAGTACCGCGTTTCGAGCCGAAATGCGGCGTTTCCTCCTTCCTTTTTTTTTTTTGCACCGAGTATCGATGTTACACAAATATTTGCGCCCTCGATCAGTTTTAAGAATCTTTACTCTCAAGTCTAACTAATTTTCAATATCACTAATAAACCTCCTAAAATAATCTAATGTCTCAAACTTGTACAAGATCAGATAGACGTAACCGAAATACGTATAATCGTATATAAATGTAACAAAATACATGGCTCCATTTTGAGCTCTTACATTCATAGGTCAACAAATATCAGAGTGGATCAATTGCAATGGAGTCTCAACTCTTATTGCCTTTCCAAATGGTTTCCTCGTTGATTTGCCGGTTAGACAAAACTCACATAGAGGTCACTTGACCCGAGTAAGCAGATCCAAAAGGCCACTTGCAGCTAATCGGTTCATTCTCTCTTGCCCTATGTGGCTAAATCTACTATGACAAACAGTAACATCATCAACTATGCTATCAGATGTATAGGCATAGAAGATAAATGAGAAATTTCATTAAAAGAAACAGCGCATATAGTTTATCATGGACTAAATCAGTATATAATAAAGACTATCGTAAGAAATAAAAACACTCAAGTTTCCAAACAAAACAGAATATCCTAAGCGATCAAGACAAAATACAGATATAAGATTTTACAGAATCTAGGAATCATAAAAAACATTATGTAGATATAAGACTTGGTTACTTCATAGCCTCCTCACATGGGAACTTAATCGACGGAACTTTACATGGTCAGTGGCTCTTGAGTCTTTCACTCGCCACACTAGTAAGCGAAATGTCCAAACTTGCCATATACATAGTATTTGACTTTTGGTCATCGGTCTTAGCAGATGGCTATTTCTTACCTTGGCTTTTGGTTTTCCTATCATGCTTGCGCCACATGTGCTTGAAGTCCTGAGAGCCCTTACTCTACTCCAACACAAAAACATGACCCGAAATAGACCTAACCACCTCTTGGCACTCCTCCTTGAGCTCG
The DNA here is from genome assembly GCA_033439265.1 of Dillenia suffruticosa. Lineage (NCBI taxonomy): Eukaryota > Viridiplantae > Streptophyta > Magnoliopsida > Dilleniales > Dilleniaceae > Dillenia > Dillenia suffruticosa. The sequence continues at coordinate 1,787,204 of JAVTVX010000031.1, forward strand.
TAATGGCTACTCACATCCATGAAAGTACGAATACTCCAATGTGTGTGAGATAGGTCTTAACCATATCTCAGGAGTCAGGTAAAGACTGGATCCCCCCAACACCTGAAACTCATCCGACATTGCCTACTCCATATTCTTTAAAGAGGCAATCATACTCAACATGTACATAAAATGTTATTTCATAGTATGATCCGGCCTCTTCTTATAGGTGATAAACCTATAAGTCAACATTCTCAGCTTCGGAGCTGACTGGGAATCAAAATGCTCTTTTAGAGCAACCCAGACTGACATTGCAGTAGGATACTGCTCATCAACTGGGATCAAGTCATTATGCATACTGCTCATAAGAATTGCCCTATCCTGGCCATCTTTTCTCTTCCAAGCACGATACGTCTCGTGATCCCGTCTCTCCAGAGGTGTAGTACTCTCCCTGGAGTTCGACATCTCGTACCTCAGAACCTCTACTAGGTCCTGCTTCTAAAAAAAGAATCCGAACCTTTCGGTGTCAAATATTATAATTTTCACTATTCAGTTTGTCTCCCTTCAATCAAGCACGACACTCTTAATTGCAACCATTATCTTTGTTATATAGAATGTTAGTGACTAATGATACATACTTTCACAATTTTTGCAAACCCTACGAATCACCAAATCCTAAATGATTTGAGTATAGATCCCTGGGCAAACATATGAGTCAACGGGATCCTTATGCACTGCCACGCACTAACGGCGCTCCTCCACACGCTAGCAGTTGTCTGGCGCACGTGCCTGCACCGACCTAGTTCACGCGCCTCTATTCACATGTGGTTCACACGCCTGTGGGTCTAGAGCCTTTCTTCTTTACTCGACGGGTTTGCAATCGGGTTTTTTGACCCGGTTTCTGAAAAACTTATTTCCGGCCATTTTTTTAAGGCTATTTGGTCTAGAAAATAAAATTTGGCTTCCCAAAATCATTCTCAACTTGATTTTTTGGAGATTCAAGCCCTAATCTCGGCGAATCAAATGTCTAAAATTTTGGCCCTTCGCGACCATGTTGAAAAACTCAGTTTTCAGTAACGGCAATGCACAATACATATGTCAAAAGATAGATCAATACACAATAAGCATATTTATGCCATTTTTATAGATCAATTAGTTTTCTATCTCGACAGATATAAGGTTTTCAATTTCAATCACCATTAGCACCAAAAACTTTGACCTTCAATTTCAAGATCTAAATAAACTCCAAAAATTATATTAAAAAAGTTATATTTGTGATCTACAAATCATGGATAATATCGTGGTATAATTAGATTCATGAAATTCATCCGTAATCCAAACCCTAAATTTTATACCCAAAAAAATTCTGAAAAATTTATTCTTATAAATCCAACATGCTCTAATACCACTATTGGATTTTAATTCATACACAAGCGGAAGTGTGACAAAATTTTTGGAATAATACAAGATTTGGATTTTCGGGCATACTTTGGTGAGTAATGAAGGGTTGGACTTGTCCGTCCTTAAGAATTTAATATGATATAATAGGGTACACCTTTACTAACCCCCAAAAGAATCTAGTGAAAAACAACTACATAATTCAAATATTTGGTTGAGGGAACTATTTAAGATGATGATTGGAAGATTTTATTATTTATGAAAGCAAGTTAGTCACGCACTTGACATATAAAAGATTTATCATGTTAGTGTAAAAAATAATATTATGGGCACACGCAATATGATGTGTATTGGAAAACTAAAGAAAAATCCCACTCTATAAGGATTTAACTCTTTATTTCATTTTTTTTTACATATATAAAACACATATACACAATACAAAATTACTCATTATGGCATTAGGTGTGATACAAGCATTATGGAAAGGGTTAGCAATTAGGTACAGTACCTAGGGAACTCAAAAAGAGGAGGCATTCGTATAAACTACGCCGACTCCCTTTTCTTTGGGGCCAAATCCAACCCCCCGAGTTGGAGATTTCAAATATTAATAAAGGTTTTTAAAATACTGTTAAAAATTTTACAATACTATTTATTTATTAGAAATTATGATTTTTTTTCCTTTTTACTATTGCCCCATGTATTATCGTATGTACAAAAGATAAAGATGTATCTCAATTTAATAACGTATCAAATAAACCAAAGGGAAAAAAAAAAAAAAAAGAAATTGAGTAAATGCATATGACAAAGGGTAGAGTACATTTTGGTCTTTCATGAAACGAAAATCAATGGGGAAGGTTTACCTGGCCTTTTGAGTGGTTGTGTGGTCCATGGGGGACACTGTTAGTTTGCTTACGAGGTTTGCTTCATTTTATAAGCATAACTGTTTTGGGAAGAGTAATATGCATTAGGATGCCCTTCCATAGGGCAAAGCATCATCTCTTTGTTGGAAATTCTGCCCCTCAGTCTTTTTGCATAACATTGGTAACAATATATAGGACTATGGAATAAAAATAAAAGGGCTGTTTAAAATTAAGACCAGACCTACACTTAAATTATAAGCCCACCTGAAGTTCATAATTAATATATACATACACACACACACCCACAAATACACACATATACATATATGTTTTGTCAAACAAAAGATATAAACTAAAAAGTAAAGGGGTGTCAATGGGCAAGCCTAGACAAATTGAAAACCCTTCAGGCTGGTTCTAGGCTTGGCAAGAGCTCCTATTGTAAGGCTAAGCCCATGCCTGGCTCGATTGATGCCTGTTGGAGTCAAATTTTGACTTCACAAATAACTGTTCTTCCGACCCGAATGAGGAGCTTGTGCCGAGAGTGTTCGCCGTGATCTTCTTGAATAGGAAACCTGTCAAAACCCTGCTAGGACTAGTCTAGTGGGAGACTCTGACACTCAATTCAGATACAGTAATAAAGAGAGAGACAGAGAGAGAGAGAGAGAGAGAAGACCGAAGAGCCCGAACTATAGCCTGTGTTACTTCTGTGTGCCGTATGTAGAGTTGACCGATACCGATACATCGGTTGGGTCATCATCAATGAAGAAACCGGCAAAAACCCTACTAGGGCTATCTTGGTAGGGGACTCCCATAATCAAGTCAAATGGAGTGATAATAGAAAGATCGAGAAGCCCAGGATATGTCCTTGTACTAAGTGTATAGATTCGCCCTCACGTTTATTGCATATAAGGAGCCATGAATATGGCTCTATGTGTGATGTATGTATGCAGAGAGAGATAATAAATATATTACGTATATATAATTGAGTATTAAGTCATGCCTTTGACGGTTTATAGAATGGAGTATGAAATTATATCTTTGATGATGTATAACTAGGCATAACATCATACATCTGACAAAGTAGAATTGGGCAGCCTCCTTGTGCCTTCGAGATATGTGTGTAGAGAGAGAGAATATTGTGTAGTCATGTATATATTTGTGTAGTTGTGGTCATGCCACCTTGGTGGGTATGTAAACATAGAGTTGAATGTGCATAAAGAGAGAGAGAATAATGGGTGCTTCTCTTGTAGAAAATTGAATGTGAATCCCCTTTGTGGATTACCTTTACTTTGTATGTATAGTCTTCCAAGGGGTTTAGAAAACTTTACTTTCCTTTTGTCTGTAGTCTTCCAAAATGATATGAATTGTGGTCTAAGAATTTTAGAAGAATTAGAATTCTCCAAAATTAAATAAGGTTTAGGATTTTAGAAGGGTTTTATTCCTTATTGAGAGTCCATGAGAATTAGAATCCTATAGGATTCAGAAAGGTTTGAAATTGTTAAAAATTTCCTTTCTTATCGGATGATTATAAGATAATTGAAATCTCATGGGAATAAAGAATGTTTTCGCTGTTAAACTGAGTACTATCACCTACCCCCTTAATAGCATTTTGGAAAATTTGTATTAGGAGTAAATTGAATCATGGAATCGGAAGAGACACAAAAGTGGAGCATTAAATGCGGAATGCGATGGTGATAGATTGTGAGAATTGCTTGAGAAAAATTTTGATTTTAGGGCGGCAATCGAGAGGTTGAGAGACCGGAAGATTGAGAGATCGAGAGGTCAGGAGAACAAGAGAACGAGTGATCGAAAGATCACATGACCAAGAGTTCAGATGAGAGATGAGAGGTCGGGAGACTGTGTGGTAGAGAGATTGGAAAGTTGAGAGACCAAGCGGTCGAGAGAACGAATACTGTGAAGCTGGAAGGTGAGAGACCGGGAGACCAGGAGACAGGAAATCGAGAAGTTGAGAGACCAAGAGATCGAATGATTGGGAGGTCGAATGACTAAGAGATCGAATGATTGGGAGGTTGAATGACCGAGAGATCTGGAGACTGAGAGGTCAAGAGACAAGAAGTCAAGTGACTGAGAGGTCGACTGACTGGGAGGTTGAATGACCGAGAGTTTGGGAGATCAAGAGGTCACGTAACCAAAAGGTCACGTGACCGAGATATCGGGAGACCAAGAAGTCGAGAGATAGAGAGGTCGAGTAACCAAGAGGTCAAATGACCAAGAGATCGAGAGATTGAGGGGTCGAGAGATCGAGATGTCGAGAGACTAAGAGATCAAGAGACTAAGGGGTCGAGAGTTTGAGACATTAGGAGACCGACAGGTCAAGAGTTCGAGGGGTCAAGAGTTTGAGACATTGGGTATATGAATGTATTAGTCATAAATTCATGACCCACATTTATGCAGTTACCGAAAAATTATCTTAACTTTCACTACACACATTGAATTTAAGTGATTCAAGTCTCAAATTAAAGATAAGACATAGGTTTATAATTTTGCTATTTAGGGTTTGGCCAAATTTTGCCTATAGGCGGAACAAGATCGAACAATGTGTTTCTACAAAACTGATCTCTTTGAAAAATCACCAAAAATCCAATTCTAAATGAAATTCCTAGTGCAATATGTCATGTCAAAGCTCTAGAAGTCCAGTTTTAATAGGAACAAACTTAGTTCAGTTTACGGTAGTATAGAAAAGTTATGACTTAAAAACTATAACAAGGTTATCTGTCCAAATTTGCAAAATCAGGGTTTTCATTCTCATTCTTCATTATTTCAACACTCATCTAGGCTCAATCATCAAATCAAGACATTTATCATGATACAAATAATGAATTATAACCTAAGACCATGTATTTAACATACCTTGCTCTTCGTTCGTGAGTTCACAACTTGTCACCGCAAGTTCACCTCCAAAATGCAATCTTCTTTGGTTTATTTTGATAAACCCTAAGCTCACATCACATTCAAGCCCAAGGATTGCTATAGGAGATTGAAAATAAGGTAAGAAAGCTAGAAATCGAAAGTTTTGATGAGAAAATGTGTTGGAAGAACTGGATGGTTTGAAAAAAAGGAAAGAAGAGAGTGTGAAGAAGGCAAAAAATCAAAAGTCTTACCCTCTTTCTCTTTTCCTCTCTTTCTCTCGGTTATGCACACACACATAAACACAAAACCCCCAGGATCTCTCTCTCTCTCTCTCTCTCTCTCTCTCTCTCTCTCTCTCTCTCTCTCTCTCTCTCTCTCTCTCTCTCTCTCTCTCTCTCTCTCTCTCTCTCTCTCTCTCTCTCGGGTACACCCACAAAAACACACATAACTCACACATCCACCCCCACTTTACAAAAAACAACATTTAATGTTGTCCTTGGAAAAGTAAGTGATCAAAAGAGAAAAGATAAATTACATGGGCAAGGACTTGTGACATATTATTTTAATTTTTAAAATTGTTATTTTGATTATTTTTATTTTTTTTAACTCTAGTGTTGGGCTCCAAAATTAGGCTCAAAAGGGTTGGATTGTGAACTCAAGAACTTGGGCTTTGATTTGGGCTCAAAGAGTTGGGTTCCAAGATTGGATTATGTAGTTGGGTTGTTAACTCAAGGGTTGCACTTAAAACTTGGACTCAATTTCTAGTTCAATTAACCAAATTCTCATTTCTTCGACCAATAAATTTTCCAACTCCTTCGGTTCATTCCATTCTTATTCTAACACTATAGAACAACTAGGGATCAAACAAAAACTCTAAGAAATTTCATAAAACTTTCATTGAGAAGCCAAAATCGATTACAATTTGTTTCTCCTGGTATTTTACAAAGAAAAATTCAACAAAAATTTTCTAATACCGAATTTTTGGTGCTACAACTGAATTGGAGTATGTGTTTTGTTAGTGTGACAAGACTCTCAGTGAGTGCTAGAGGTCATTATTGCCACATCTACAATGTATGAAAATTTTTATGAAATAAAAGATGTTTGCATAATATCTAAAGATTTTATGAATGAAGAAATAGAGTGTGTTGAGATAAAGTAACCCGAGTGCTGAGTTATCCCCAAAAACATTGTAGCTACGAGAGAGTATTAGGCTTTAGAGTTGAGAGAATATATACTAAAACAAATTGTGCAACCAGTATGATACGGTGCTGAGAGAAAAAGAGTTAGATCTCGTCCAGTGCAGTAGTATCTATATTAAACAACAAACCAAAAGAAAGGGAGTTGTATCCTATCTGGACATCGAGGCCCATATGTAAACAGAAATTTGAGAAAAAGGGAATTGAATCCCATCCGAGGGTCGGGGTCCATATATAATCAGGAGAATAAGAGAATGGGAATTGAATTCCATCTGAGGGCCGAGTTCTATATATAAATAGAAAGCCAAGAAAAAGAGAGTTGAATCCCATCCAAGGGCTGATGGCTGCATATAAATAGAAAACCGAGAGTGTATGTGCAGAACCCATGTCATGTTGTGAACCGATAGAGTATCCTTGGCATTCCACTAGGAGACTGTAGAGGCTTTGCACCAAGATAGCGTACCAGGCATTGCACCTTGAGTGTGTAAAGCTTACCAAGCATTACCTAATGGTACTCGGAGGCGTTGCACCTTGAGTGTGTAAAGCATATTGGGGGCATTGCACCCTGAAAAGCGTACCGAGCATTGCGCCGATGGTACTCGGGAGCATTACGCCATGGAAAGCGTACTGGCCGTTGTGCCGAGAGATTGTGAGCCTACAAAAGAAAATGTGGTAAACTAGAGCCTTATTGGCATAGGGGTCTGAACAGTGGTTATTTGAGATGTAATGAAAAAGTGACAAAATGTATGGAATAGTGATAAAGATAAAATTGACCATGTAGTAAGTAGCGGATAGAAATTACTAGACCAAGAGTTTCGATGGATCCGGATCATAGTTGAACACTCTGGTGTTGAAAGGTGTGATGGACTATTGCTAATCAAGACATAATGAAGTAACAGAATATGTAGAATAGGAATATTATTGTTGTGATGAATATAAAGCAAGATTTCATTTCAAAAGAATTTGTTAGCGATACTAAAATAATAGTAGGATTTGAATAAGAATTATGAATCCAAGTTGTCGGTATTTATTGAGTCAAAAGGTGAGACATTCATTGCATCACCTTCATTTCTTTTCTTTGGTGACAGGGTGCTAGGAGAAAGGAAATGAAGTAGGGCATGAAAGTTCTATGGCTAATCAGTCAATCGTTCCTATAGATGATGCCAATCTATTGGAACCAAAATTTGACTCCATAGATAACTACACTTCTAACATGAACAGAGAGCTTGAGCCGAGAGTGTTCACCATGGTCTTCTTGAATGGAAAACCTATGAAAACCCCACCAAGGTTGGCCCAACAAGGGGACTTCAATATTTAAGTTAGATAGAGTAGTAAAAGAAAGAGAAATGACTAAGAGAGCCCGAACTATAGTCTTGTATTACCTCTGTGTACTGTATGTAGAGTTGATCAATAATGGTGCATCGGCTGGGTCGTCATTAATGGAAAAATCTGCAAAAACCCCACCAAGGCTAGCCTAGGGGGAAGATTCTGAGACTCAAGTTAGATAGAGTGCTAATAGAAAGATTGATGAGTCTCAAATATGGCCTTGTATTATGCGTATAGAATTCACCCTCGTGCATTGTGTGTAAAGAGCTATGAACATGGCTCTATGTGTGATGTATGTATCCATAGAGAGATGATAAACATATTATGTATGTATAATTGAGTATTAAGTCATACCTCTAATGGTGAATAGAATGGAGTATGAAATTGTATCTCTGATGGTGTATAGTTTGGCATGAAGATGTGCCTCTGATGATACAGAATTGAGCTGTCTCCTTGTGCCTTCCAAACGTGTGTGAGAGAGAGAATATTGTGTAGTTGTGGTTGTAACCCTTGGTGGGAATATAGATGTAGAGTTGAATGTGTATAAAGAGAGAGAATATTGGGTGCTTCTCTTGTAGAGAATTGAAAGTGTATTGCATTTGTGGGTTACCTTTGCTTTATATATATAGCCTTTTAAAAAGCGTAGAAAACCCTATTTTTCATTTGTTTGTAGTCTTTCAAAATGGCATGAATTGTGGTCAAAAAATTTTAGAAAATTTAGAATCCCCTTAAATTAAGAAAAGTTTAGGATTTTAGAAAAGTTTTTTTTTTTTTTTTTCTTATTGAGAGTTCAAGAGAATAAGAATTCTATCGGATTAAGGAAAGTTTGAATTTGTTAAAAATTTCCTTCCTTATCGAATAATTATAAGAGAATTGAAATCTCACCATAATAAGAAAAGCTTTTACTGTTAAACCAAGTACCATCAATGCCTATAAGAATTTTTACATTACTTGAATAGTTCAATTTGCACCATAGTCAATGTCTAGCGCTGCATCTTTAACCATAGTTTTTGCAAAGTACTATTGATCTACCAACATCCTTTGGATGTAATGGTAAGAGTATTTAATTATTTTATTCAAAATTTCGAATTTAAATTTTTATAATAAAAAAATAGGTATCGGGAGAACTAACCCCAAATGGATCCCACTTCTGTCTTCTTAACTAAACAAAGGGTAGACCAACATCTAACGGCACAGTTGGTTCGGGAACTAATGCCCCTTAACCATGATCGGGAGTTCGATCCCCTATGGGAATGGAAAAATCAACGCTGGGAGATCTGCCCCCTCAATTGGGCTCTACAAGCGATTGACGCTGATTAGTCGATGCGAAACCCCGGATACTAGGTTGGTGGCCTAGCCATGGTACCAAAAAAAAAAAACTAAACAAAGGGTAGATTGTACAATCTCACATTTTCTTCATATTTGGCACCACAAAAAAAAAATGTAAGAATATATATATAACTCCCTAGCATTTTTTTATTTCAAAATTATTCAACGAAGTATTATCAAAACCCAGTAGACTTATTTAATGATATAAATTTTGATTTTATTTTTCGGACTCTGGCACTTAAGTTTGATATGCTTTGAAGCCCCGGAGACAGAGTAAAAATTATGGAAGTCCATCAAGCTGTTGCCAATAAATCCTTCCAACAGCTGAACCTCTAATTTTGCAAATTACGTTTTCTGCAAACGTTTGGGGATTGCCCATCTGGAGATCCACTCAATATGTCAAGCAAGACCTTACCTTTGCAGAGAATCCACATTGTTGAAGACACCAAAAAAATGACAGAAAGCAGAACAGAATAATAGTATGCGTCTGACAGCAGAGGAATTGACTTAAATCTCCGAGATACATTATACAAAAAAATTATATATGTCTAATACAATGATTTACACACATGAATATGCAACTTCAATTGCACGTGGATCTCAATAACTTCTGCTAATTCTTTGAGACATTCTGGAAGTGTATTCAGTATCTGTTCACCAGTAGTCACCACATGAACATTTTCCATCCTTAAAATGATGGAACCTCCTAACATCTCTGACAATTATCTCCTGCTCCACAATCTTAGATATATACTTGGTAACAAAATGACAATCATTGCAAACTCTTAAGTTCTTGGTAACACGAACCGTGGTTCCAGGTGGGGTGTTAAGTATTCCAAATGCAATTGCCAGTTTTTCACTATGCCTACACTATAGATACTCTTTTTCCTCCTCATTGACGTTGTGAAGAACAAAGGAAGTGCCAGGCACGTACCCTTCCTTTCTCATCCTCTCCGACAATGTTTCAAGCAAGTTATGGAGCTGCTCACTCTGAGGGTGTGATTCATCCCCAGCCAGAAATTTGTGAACCATGTCCTGAAATTCTATCCAACTTCCTTTTCGCTCCCAGTTTTTTCATATTCTTCCTATCTTCCATTGCCTTGTCCCAAAGCCCCGCAGATGAGTAAATGTTGGAGAGTAAAACATAGTGGCTTTCCACATTTGGCTCCAACAGCAGGAGATTCTTGGTTGCGATTTCCCCAAGTTCTACATTGTGATGAATACGACAGGCACCAAGCAAGCTACTCCATGCTCCATCTTTGTTAAATTCAATGGGAATGGATTGAGGTGATTGACTAAGAAATAATTAACTAAGATAAATAACTAAATAACTCAAAATTAAAAGAATAAAATTCAATGAAAATTCAATTTCTAGCCAAATGAATTACATTCACCTTGATTTCTTGTGATTGATCATCAATCTATTTAAAGATTTCAATAAGTCATAAATAAATTAGTTATAGTTATTTAACAAATATCAAACAACCAATTTCTTCTTACTTTATCGATAATTAAAAGAAACTTTTTAATTAACACACAACGAGTTTATTTAAATTAGATTATTTAATTATGACATAATTAGACCATCGACAAAGCCATAAGTTTATGTCATTCACCACTATATCAAAACAAATAAACAATAACATATTTGCCATTTTAATTGGGAGTAGATTGTTCTACAACTATTAATTATTTGTCACTATTCAATAAATTCTAGAAAATTATAATCGATAGAGTGTAGAAATTGTATAAATACATATAAGATATTAATTTAATATGTCAAATTAGATCTCACAATCCTGAAAAAAAAATTAAGATTTCAATAACCTTTCAATTAGAAAATTAATTTAGAAAGAAAACATGGAGAAAAGAAAACTCACAAAATAAATGAAATATTACTGAAATTAATATGCTAGTAAAAGATCTACAGGGATGTGACTCTATGCTTAGAACAAGAGTATGCTAGGAAAACCAAGAAGGAATACTATGTATCTTTTTGTAATTGCCAGCTGCCTCCTCTATATGATGAATTTCCTATTTTCTAAAAAGTTAAAACCTTATAAACCCTAGGGCAACTGTTAAAATAAATAAAAAGAAGTTCCTCTTACCTAAATAACCTACTTGACTTGTCAAAAATATGAACTAACTAAAATAGAAGATTACAAAATTGAAGTTTCCAAAAAAATTCTATCCCTAAATATTAGAAATAAAATAAAAATCTTCGAAATCTTCAATTTTTCCAATTTAAACTGCATTCTTCTTTGAATTTTCATGCAACCAAAAAAAGGAACATGTAGATTTGGCCTTCAAGAAAATCTTACAATATCTCCTGAGATCCACGTGCCCACATGTTAATGTAAGAGCATTGTCGTTCGTTTTTCCATTCCTTATATGATTGCTCCAAATTGGCTCATTTTTCTCCACTTTTCTTCATATGTCTCCTCCATCAATTCCAACATATCAAATACCATAAATTATAAATATTAGTATAACATCTATTCAAAAATAATATAAAATCAATCATAAATATTACACTAATTTATACCCTATCAAATTTCCCCACACCTAAATAATATTTGTTCTTAAACATTTCTTCCTCAAATAAATTCAAAACTATTTTGTGAACCAATCTATTTTTCTTCCAAACTCCCAAACCAACATATGCCATAAAAATCGAAGCGGAAACTTAATCAAAATAACAAGTATTTCATAGTATTTTGGACTAGAAAAGCCATTACATATCCTAACAACTCCTTATGAAATCAAAATTGCAAGGTTAACAATTCAAAATTAAAGGGTTCACTTGAATTCACTCAAAATGAGGTATAGAATAAATAAATCACTCAAATTAACACAATGGAATAGTATTACCATAAACTTACAAATATATCAAATTTTCACCACTTAAAAGTTTGAATTCCATGCACAATTGAAAAGTCTTTCATTTGATTGTAATGGGACTAGGGTTAAAGGTAGGATAAAAGAGTAAAGGGATTTTTAAGAGTCAAAAGTTAACTACACAATTTTTCAATATTGACCCCTTTTGCCCCAAACAAACAATACAAAATAAAGAGATAATTATATGTCAAGTCCCTAAACTTTACCTTAATTTCACAAATTAGTTCCTGAACTTCAAAATGTTACAATATGATCCTCAAACTTTAAAATCGTAACAGATTTAGTTCTTCCGTTACTGATTGAGATAGGCTGGCCATTAATTGCTGACGTAGCAAATGATATAGACATATGGATGATGACGTGGTAGTGCCACGTCATCACAAAAAACATATCATGTTGCCATATCAGCAAGTTGCTAACGTGGCGTGCCACATAAGCATGTTGCTAACGTGACGTGCCACGTAAGTAGGGATATCTGGGGATAATTTCATATCTAGTACCTGAACTTTACCCTAATTTCACAAATTAGTTCCTGAACTTCAAAATGTTACAATAAAGTCCTCAAATTTCTAAAAGCGTAACGGATTTGATCCCTCCATCAAACTAGTTTGTGAAATTAGGGTAAAATTCAAGGATTAGATATGAAATTATTCCCAGAAATCCCTACTTACGTGGCATGCCATGTCAGTAACTTGCTGACGTGGCAGCATGATATGTTTTTTGTGATGACGTAACTTGCCACATCATCATCCATACATCTATGTCATTTGTCATGTCAGCAATTAATGGCCAGCATATCTCCGTTAGTAACGGAATGACCAAATCTGTTACGATTTTGAAGTTTGAGGATCATATTATAGCATTTTGAAGTTCAGTGACTAATTTGTTAAATTGAGGTAAAGTTTAGTGACTTGACATGTAATTATCTCACCAAATAAATGTTTTGTTGCTATCTAAATGCTTTTCATCAACAGTTTTCTCTCATTTCCATCAATGAGATGTGAATGAATGGAATTTCAACAAAATATATCACTTTTCTTTCTCCTCTTTTTCCTTTTTTCTCTTTTTTTTTTGCTGCTTTTAACACTTCTCTCTCTCTCTCTATAAACAATCTCCTAATAAAGAATAACCAAGACTCAAGCTACTTTTTTTCTTGCATAATCACAAAGTCCATTTTCATTTCATATCAATGAAAACATCAAAATCAAGGTTCCAATCACCATCTTGCCCTTGAGACAAACAAATAACCAAAACCATGCAATTAACTACATATACATTTGGTACAAGGGTTTGAAAAGAATGCCAAATTAAGAGATAAAAGGTTATTTGTTATATTGAGGTGATTATAAAAGAAGAAAAAGGATTATAGGCTCAATTTGGTTAACTATGGGTTTTGAAGTCAAGGTACGGATTTTTATGAAAGCCAAAAATGGGTAAAACCTAGGTGCTTTTGCCACTTCAATGCACGAATTCAAAAATGTGGTCTTAACATGCATAACAAAACAAATTCTAGAATGTCTAATCAAGTATGATAATCATTTAGCAAGAAAATCAATCTCGAGTACAAAAAATGAATTTGCAATGTTACATATTTATCTTTCAAAGAAAACTATTAAAAACAAGAACAGCCGTTACAAACACAAAAACCACTAATACAAACCATTTCTCATAAATCTCCTGCCAACCACATAGCACACATCAGCTTAAAAATCTCAAAATTTATTTTAGTTTTTTTTTATAAAATAAATCTTAAACTATTGTAGAAAATCAAGTATACTGTCAAGAACAAAAGTACCTAACATCCCCGCACACCTAAATTATACGTTGTCCCGAATGTATACTAGATTTAGAGAGAAAGAATGAATGAAACCAATTCAAGTAAAACAAAAAGAAAAACAAAGAAATAAAAGAATAAGGTAGAATAATACTCCCTTAGGGTGGAGGTGGGAAATGAGGAACAAATCCAATGGACTCAAAATAGGCCATCACATTCTTCTATAGTCGAGACAGACGTTCATCCATCGCTTGCAACGGGTTCACCGGATGGTGGCCTACGGGAGAAGGAGGTGCCTTTCTTTGTTCTAAAGTACCAGCATGATGGAGAGTGGACTTTTCCCGGCGTTCACCCAATGGATTAAAAGAATAATAACCATTTGAAACAGAGATAATACCCATCCAAGCTAAGCAATCAATATTAAGAGGGTCTATGGTACATGCTAAATGTAGATCATGATTGTTTAAATCAAAAATACCCAAATTCATAGCTAAATGAGTAATAAGGATTGCCAAAATAAAAGGTCACTCCATTTGGTTCACATATGATTGAAATTGAGAAATTACCTAATACCCAAAATTGACCCTTTGATTTGTGATCATGCACCACAAGATAACAATTCAGGTTTAGTACAAATTGCAGAACTATCCTTTTGTTCTGAAAAACTAAAAGTTAAAACCTATGGATTACTTGTAAAGCATGATCCTTTAAGTTACTACCCTTAAAGTGACTAGGATGGTAACTTGTGAATCGACAAATAACTCAAACCATATATTGACATTTGTTGTATTAAATTGGGGTGTGAAATCACAAATGCAATTTAGATATGTAAAGGACTGAACTTGACTCGAACAAATTAACGCCAAAACAATATTAAATTCAGTCAATGACATGTTAATTGAATAATTCATTAGTTGGAATGCAATTAACCTAGGAATGTCTGCATTGAAGTCATTAAGTGTGTAAAAGTTGAATGTAGCAAAGAACTCATATGTTACAAATAATGAGTAATCTTATCAGTGATTCCTAGGGTGTTTCCAAAGATAACATATGCATATACTTGTAGGGAATAATGGAACAAGCAGAGACTTCAGCATACCTTTTTCTTGCTTCGACTATGAGAAGCAGAAGCTCCTTTTGAGTTACGTTTGGGAAGGGGGAAGTATGGATTTCCTTATTACAATCCGAGATCAAACATGAGAGGGTTTCGGTGGTGAGGAAGATGGTTTGACTGTTTGAGGGGTTGGTTCAACTGTTGTGGGCTCTAGATTGGACGGTGACCTACAACTTCTTGAAACTACTGGAGATGGTATTCTGCGGCTGCAAGAAGATGGGTGAACTAGTGATGGAGGCGACAACTGAGAGGATGAGGCCATCATAAGCGCTAGAAGAGACGAAGGGGTTTCGTCACTATCAGAAGATAAAGAGATGTGATTCGGCATGGGAGGACGCGGACCGGAGGGCTATCGATCATGGAGGCCGTAGTGGTGTTTAGGCACTTGTTTCCTCCGCATGGTCATCGACGGCAAGGAGGATTGGCTGAGGGAGTTGAAGCAACACTGCGATGGTAGAGAGAGAAAGGGGGCAATAGAAACCCTAGAAGGAAAATCGGAAAGAATTAGAAAAAAAAATAAGTTTCCCCTTTTTCATTTTAACTTTATCTCTCTCTCTCTCTCCATTTTTTTTGTGGAGGTAGTAACGAAATTTGTTTAGAGCATCGGCACGCCTTAAACTTTGAGCACTTCTTCCCATTTTCTAAAGATAGTCCTTGAACCCCCTTTTAAGTGGTAGTAGTGAAACTTTGGTAAAGCGTAGACATGCTTTAACGCTAGAGTACTTCTATCCTCTCTTTAAAACATTCCGGATTATGGACAGAAATGAAATTCTGTTAAGACATGGACACGCATTAACTCGAGAACACTTCTATTTCTTCTAAAATTAACTCTTTGCATTCTTCAACTTTCATGTGAGCATGCACTAAATTTGGAACAATTCTGGTCATCAAAATTTTCAATTTTTATTCACCTATAAAATACCATCAAAATGAAAGCTAAATCAAATCAACAAAAATAAATATTAAATAGAAATTATAAAAACATTGAGTTGCCTCCCAATAAGTGCATTTATTTAATGTTCTTGGCTCGTCATGGACTTCTTGTCTCATCCTTTAACATAAATAGGGTATGTCAGATTAATCTCCTCCCAGTGGAAACATCAATACCTTCAATAAAAGATTTGAGTCATGGCCATTAATCTAAAAAATCTTGTTAGTTTCAAGGTTTTGAATTTTAATTGCACCATATGAAGAGATGCTTACAATAATATACGAACCCGTCCAACGAGACTTAAGCTTACTCGACATGAGTTTCAATCTAGAGTTATAGAGGAGAACTTTTTGCCCCACCACAAATTGTTTTCAATGCAAGAACTTATCACAGAGGTATTTGGTTCGCTCCTTATACATTCTTGGATTGTCATATGCCCCAAGCTGAATTTCCTCCAATTCTTGAAGCTAAAATTTCCTCTCAATTCCTACTGCCTTTGCATCCAAATTACATTGTTTGACAGCCCAAATGCCTTGTGTTCGAGCTTAACTGGAAAGTGACATAACTTGTCAAAGACTAGCCAATAAGATGACATCTCGATTGAAGTTTTGTAAGCTATCTTATTGGCCCATAAAGCATCTTCTAAGCATAAACTTTGATCTTTACGGTTAATATTTACTATTTTCTCCAAGATACTCTTGATCTCTATCTTTGAAACTTTGGCTTGCCTATTTATTTGTGGATGATAAGTTGTAGTTACATGGTGATTCACACCATATTTTTGCATTAAGGTTTCTACCGTTTTATTACAATAGTGAATACCTTGGTCGCTGATGATGACTTTGGGAACCCCAAACCTACTAAAAATGTTAAATTTACAAAACCCTACAACAATCTTAGTATCATTTGTTCGAGCACTTTTGTTTCTATCCATTTGGAAGCATAATCAATAGCAAACAATATTTATAAATGACCAAAAGAGATAAGAAAGGGATCCATGAAATCCATACCCCAAATATCAAAGATTTCACAAATTAAATTGGGGTTTTGTGCCATCTCATCTCTCAAGGATATGTTAACAACCTTTTGACATTTTTCACAACTTTTACAAAAATAGCATGCATCCCCAAAGATTGTGTCCCAACAAAAACAACTATATAAGATTTTCTTAACTGTTCTCTTCAGGCTAAAATGTCCACCGTATGCATGAGTATGACAATAAATGAGTATGGATTGAATTTCATCATTCAGAACACATCAACAAATAACTTGGTCTGACCCAATTTTCCACAAATATAGTTCATCCCAAATGTAGTACTTAGAGTCACTGCTAATCTTATTCTTTTGTGGAATGGTCAATTCATGTTGTATATTACCTGTGACTAGAAAATTGACTATGTTAGCAAACCAAGGGTTCTTTACCTCCCTTAAATTGAAAAGCAAATAGCTGCTCATTCGAGAATGTCTCGAATATGGGCATCTTTTCCTCTTCTCGCATTAGCCGGCTGAGGTGATCCACTACCAAATTTTCGGAACCCTTTTGGTCCCTTATTTCCCAATCGAACTCTTGCAGTTGCAAGATCTAACAAATAAGTCATGATTTTGATTCCTAATTCAAAAGAAAGTACTTCAATGCTGCATGATTAGGATAAACATCAACCTTAAAGCCCAATGAATAAGAAATAAATCTTTCAAAAGCAAAGACTATGACAAGAAGCTCCTTCTCCATTGTGGTTTAGTTGCATTGGGCTAGATTGAGTGTCTTTGAGGTGTAGTAAATGGCATGAGATTGCTTCCCCTCTCTTTGTCCAAGAATAGCTCGCACAACATAGTGGCTAGCATCGCACGTCAACTTAAATGGTAGATTCCAATTAGGTAGCTACAAAATTGGTGTTGAATTTAACAAAGTTTTCAATTTGTTCAAGGTCATCTTATACTCTTCTCCAAAATCAAATGGAGCATTGTTTTTCAGTAATCTTGAAAGTGGTTGAGCTATTTTTGAAAAGTCTTTGATGAATTTTTAGTAAAAACCTGCATGATCAAGAAAATTACAAACTTCCCGCACATTAGTAAGATACGATAAATTCGCAATCAAATCAATCTTGGCCTCATCAACCCTAATGCCTCTTGATGATATTACATGACTTAACACTATCCTCTTCTTGACAATAAAATGACATTTCTCATAATTAAGGACTAAGTTAATGTCAATACATCTCTTAAGAACCTTACACAAATTGTCTAGATATTGATTGAATGGACTCTATACACCATAAAATCATCTATGAAATTTTCGATGTAATTTTCAATTAAATCAGAAAAAATATTCATGATGCATCTTTGAAATGTTCCCGGTACATTACAAAGACCAAAGAACATCCTACGATATGCAAATGTTCCAAATGGGCAAGTAAAAGTGGTCTTTTTTTTATCCTCTTGGACTACAACTATTTGGTAATATCCTAAATACACATCCAAGAAACAGAAAAACAATTTGCATACTAACCTTTTTAACATTTGGTCGATGAAAGGTAAAGGAAAATGGTCTTTCCTAGTGCCTGTATTTAGTTTCCTAAAATCAATACACATTTGTCACCCCGTTTGTAACCTCATTGGAATGAATTCATTATTCTCATGCTTCACCCATTGGAATCCACTCTTTTTGGGAACTACATGGACCGAACTCACCAATTGACTATCAGAAATAAGATAAATAAACCCTAACTCTAATAGTTTTAAAATTTCTTTCAAAACAAACTCTTTCATGGCAGGATACAATTTGCGTTAAAGTTCTCTTACCGGTTTGAAGTCGGGCTAGAGTAAAATTTGGTGCATGTACACAAAAGGGTTTATACATTTGATATCTGCCAAGGTCCATCCAATGGCCATTTTATACTCCATTAGCGCCCGCATCAAACTCCCTTCTTAACTCTCGGTTAGGCCTTTTGCTATGATCACCAGCAAAGTCTCATCTTCACCCAAATATGCATACTTTAGATGTTCGGGTAAGGGATTCAACGTGGGTTTTAGGGCTTGCACTATAGAAGGAAGAATTCTTTCATTAGAAGGAAGTAAAGGTAGAAAATTACTTGCAAACCTGTGGGGCAGCTCCGATGTGGACTACAAAGCCATGAAAGCTTCCTTTGTTTTTTTGTCTTGAGTCACTTTCATATCTTTATCTGTCCATCCCTTTTTCAGCACAAGATTATGCTTATCAAGTATCAAATTTTGTTCAAAATTCTCATGCACTATTGAATCAATTATGCAACATGAAAATAGATTCCGAATCATTGGGGTATCATTTAGTATCAAAAATATTGGACATGACAATTTCACCATCAAACTCAAATGACAAGGTTCTTAAATCTATATCAAACTTGGTTTTTTCTATTTTCATGAAAGGCTTACCTAACAATATGAGAACAGGAATTGATGACATGTATCATCCATGTCGATTATAAAAAAATCAGTAGGAAAAATTAACTCATTAACCTTAACCAAGAGATCCTCAATGATTCTCTCGAGGTATGAATTGGACCCATCAACTAACTGTATAATGATATTGATCTCTTTCAAAGGTCCTAAATTTAAATACCTAAATATGGTTAAGGGCATGACATTTATGGAAGCATCTAGATCAAGCATTGCCTTTTCGAATCTTTTATCACATATGATGATTGGTATGGTAAACATACATGGATCCTTACACTCTGGAGGCAATTTTCTTTGGACGACAACCAAGACATTCTCACTAACAATAATTTTGTCACTGCCCTCCAACTTCATTTTTCTAGTGCATAATTCTTTAAGAAATTTCACGTACTTCAGCATTTTGTCGGATGGCTTCAACTAGAGGGATATTTTTCTCCACTTTTTGAAAAGTTTCCCAGATTTCTTTCTCGTCATCTTGTTTCTTGGAGCCTGCAAACCTACCGGGAAAAGGGGAGGAATAGTTAGTTTTGAATTTGACTTATTGGGTACCTCACTTACCTTTCTTATTGTAGTTTCAAGAGACATTGTTTCTATTTTGCATTTTCCTCTTTTCATGCCTCTTTTGGTGAAGAACTCTGTACCTCTCTTCCACTTCTGAACAGTATAGCATGCATTCTCCTTTAGATTAACTTCAACTTGAGAAGGCAACTTTCCATGGTTAATTTCGATTTTACTTATTGCTGTTGCCATTTGTGATACTTGGATATCGAGATTTTGAACACTTGCTCTTGTTTCTTGTTGGAACTTTTGCATGTCTTGCATAAAATTTTTTACAAGATCTTCAAAGGTTGCTCCTCTATTTTGTAGAGGTTGTTGTTGCCGGAATGGCAGTCTTTCATAGGATTGCTGTGAAATTCCTTGCGGTTTTGCCCTATAGCTTAGATTCGGATGGTCTCTCCAACCTTAGTTGTAGATTTTGAGTAATAATCATATTTTCTTTGGTACTATCCTAAAAATCC
This sequence comes from Dillenia suffruticosa, assembly GCA_033439265.1. Taxonomy (NCBI): domain Eukaryota; kingdom Viridiplantae; phylum Streptophyta; class Magnoliopsida; order Dilleniales; family Dilleniaceae; genus Dillenia; species Dillenia suffruticosa. Next base: position 1,807,331 of record JAVTVX010000031.1, read on the forward strand.
ACCTACAATATTCAATTGTTCGTTAGACTATTCTTGAAGCATAGGGCACTTGTGAGTTGGGTGATCCACATTCGAGCAAATTCCACATGCCCTCACTTGTTGTACCTGTCCTACAACCAACCTTTCCATAATAGAAACTAAAGCATCTAACTTATAATCAAGAGAAGAAACACTTACCTCATTGACTCTTTCTAGGAAATCATGCCTTCCTCCAAACTATTGTGTGTTTGTTGCCATATTGGAGATCAAATTTCATGCTTCCTTTAGTGTTTTGTTTATCATTGCACCACCGCTTGCTGCATCAATCATATTTCTCTCTATCGACAAAAGGCCTTCATAAAAGTATTGGATGAGTGGCTATTCAAGAATTTGATGTCGCGGACAACTTGCATAAATCCGATTGAATCTTTTCCAATATTCTTACAAAGTCTCTCTACCAAAGTGTCTTATATAACAAATTTTTTTCAAATATTTCTACACGAGAAGCTGAAAAAAAATTTCTCCAAAAATAATCTTTTCAAATCATTCCAATTAGTAATAGAGTCAAAAGGTAAATAAAATAATCAATCCTTAGTCTTGTCTACTAAAGAGAATGGAAAGAACCTTAACTTCAATTGCTTCTCGGTTACATCTTGCGGTCTCATTATAAAACACATGATATGAAACCTTAAGATGCTTATTGGGATCTTCTCCTGCAAGTCCATGAAATTTAGAAAGTAAGTGAATAAAACCTGATTTTAATTCAAAAGGAGTCTCAATTTCAGAAAAATTAACGAGCTAACTCTCTTAAAGTTCTTGGTGCGTCCATGTTCTCTTCCTTGATGGGTTGCTCCTCGCTCTCACTAGAAAATTCCTGCAAGTCCTCTTCCAAATTAAGTTAAAGCAATTTAGATGTGATTTGTTTTGTTTGCTTCGTCTCTTTTGTAAGTCTCCGAACCATTTTCTCAATCTCCAAGTCAAATACTAATTCACCTATATGAGAAGAATGAGGCATATACCAAAAATGTCATGCCCCGGTCCTCGGATCGACCACACGACAACCGCCGCATTGTCTCGGTATACGGACAAAACATCCCCATATACTGGGACTCCGCAAGGCTATACAACTGTACAATATATCTTCCAAATATAATACATATATAAAGGACCCATCCGGTCCATCCCTGTACACACAAGCATGCGTTGGCATACATTCGGACGGCGTTCCTATACATGCACGCATGCAAATTGGTCATCCCAGCCATAATAGCATTCTCAGCACAAACAAAGTATTTACAATAAAAGAAGTCACAAATCATAGTCGCAAGATTTTACTAACACTCGCCTGAAGAAACAAGCTAGCATCAGTAAAGTCCAAACATTATGAAATGTACAAAACTTCGTAAAATCGAAAGAAAATAATGAATCCCAACATTTCAAATCAAATGTCTCATTTAAATAAAAAGTTTAACAAAAAATGAGAGTTAAAAGAAAATGAACAAATTCCGTACAAACTCCAACACAAACTATATAAGGATTCCATCAATACTTGCTCATATATATGAAACAAGTATTGATTTAATCCATACCAAAAGAATTATACAAGTCTTCCTTTCCATGGATTCCAAATCAACTAAAATAACCTTATATCACTATAATACCTATACAAAATAGTGGATAAATCTTCCCAAACTTCAATCCCCGTCACCGCTCTAAACTTCCTCTGAAAATATGGAAAGAGGGGTGAGTATTGGGAATACTCAGTGAGTGGAGTGTAATGGTATGATTGTGTGATAAATGAGGGGTGAATGTGGGAAAGTCAAAGTATATCTCATAAACAACACTTTATATATATATAAGCATTTTCAATAAATCAGGTAATTCACAAAGTATGCATCCACATCAAATATTTTTTTTGAAAATCACAAGGGTCCCATCGAAACCACTTCCGTCCTGAGTTTGGCTGAACCCAAACAGAAGCCCACCAAGGGGTTTTCCATTTCAGCATTTCAAAACACTACCTCCTTCCTTGGCGTTGGCTCGTACCTCACCAGGGTGCAATTCGGATAGTCCGATGTGGCAGAGAAGAGGCCGCGTACACCTCTTTCGCAGTAAAACCCCAACCACGTCACCCCGTCGGGTCACTCCGTGAAGGGAATGATAATAGCCATTACACTCGTGCACCATCATTTCACAATCGTTCAAATTGCAATCAATATGTCATGTTTCATCAAACAAATTCCAAAGTCATGCTACAAGTATTTACATATCAAATATCCAATGCAAATGGTACAGATTCATTTATTATTTCATAGGATGCACTCGTAATTCAGATTTGCATTTCAGATATCCCACAATCACAAATAATTTCATATAAAACATGTAAAAATCACTCAAAATCATTCACAAAAGAATTTAAACTCATTTTGCTCATTTATAATACAATGGATCATCCACTCACCTTTGGGAGGATAATCACTCCTAATTCCCAAATCGAATAGAATCCAACCCCTTCTTTAATTCTGAATGCCTTAACCTAAGACATTGGTCACAAATAAATCATTAAATCATACACCAACACTAGAGTAAAGTGGTTCTTCTCAATACATCACAAATTCCTAACCTCCCAATAATTTCCGGCACGACATATTATAAAAAATAGTCGTACCTTGACCTACACTTCTTGGATCATGGAAATTCCAATTTTTCCTCAAAAATTAGGCATAAAACTACAACTTTGATGCTTATGTCCTAAATCCATTCAAAGCATAGCAAAGCATCTAAGTCCATGAACATCATAGTCCAGAATTCAAAATTCCTATCTGCGCAGCCATGGGAAAAAGCCTATAACTTTCACTACACACATTCAAATCACATGATTCTTATCTCAAATTAACGATAAGACATAGATCTACAACTTTCATGTTTAGGGATTAGCAGAATTCAGCCTATAAGGCATCTTAAAATTGAAGGAAAGACAAGTAACTACAGCAGGACAGAAACAGGACATTCTGCACCACGAAAATTCTTTGAAAAATCATAACAAATTCGGTTCTTATCCGATTTCAACGAATCACATCTCATTTTCAAGATATGGGAGTCTAATTTCATATACAAAAAGCCTCACATGATTTGTCTTTGTGCAGAGAGAGTTATGACTAAAAGATCGCAGTATGCTCATTAAGCAAAAATCATGAATTTCAGAAAATGCAATCTTATTCAAATCCCACACATTTTCAAGACATATACAGGATTTCTCACCCTAAATTAACCCTAAATTCATTCAATTTATCGAAGGAATTAGAATTTCCCTCACCTAGGGTTTTCACATTCACAGACCTAACTTTCGTCGCCATTCGATTCAGTCCGGAACCTACACTGCTTCCAAATCGAAGCAAAGTTTAGAAATTTAAGCTTAACCACTATGAAAATCAAAACCCTAGAGCGATAGGTTAGAACTTTCACCCTTACCTGCGTAGGAGATGAGTGTAGGTAGTCTAGAGTGTTCGAAGGATCCATTGGGCGCCGGTTTGGGGGTTCAGCAGAAGGGAAGTGCTCACAGCGAGCACTGCACGAGCGAGCAAAGGAGGGAGAGAAGTTGAAGGAGAGGGAGAGAGTGAGAGTGAGAGACGATGAGAGAGAGAAACGCAGGAGAGGAATGAGAAGAGAAGAAAAAAAAAAGAAAAGTTTCGGGTGAAATGTACATTTGGGAAAGTGACTTTTCCCCTTTTTTTTTCTCTTTGACTTTTCTTTCTTGGTGTTACAAAAAACCAAGTGAAAATAAAACTTAAAATAAATAAATCACTTAACATTACTATCCAGCAATGGCGCCAAAATTTGATGTGTATCAATCCAACAAAAATAAATGTTCCTACTTCAAACAATATGAGTACAAAGCGAGTAGGGTTGTCTCCATAGGGAGTGGTGGATTTATTTCTTTTAAGAAAAACTAAAAGTAAAAAAACAATGGGGTTTAAATTAACTAAACTAATGAATTAATCTAACAAAAGAAATAAATGATTAAGCTAAATAATTAAACAACCTGAAATTAAAAAAATAAAATTCAATGGAAATTTAATTTCTAGCCAAAAAAATTACATCCACCTTGATTTCATGTGATTGATCATCGATCTAACTAAAAATTTCAACGAACCATAAATAAATTTGTTATAATTATTCAACAAATGGCATACGACGAGTCTATCCTTACTTTGTTGATAATTAAGAGAAACTCTTTAATTATTTCCCTAATCAAAAGACAATCCTATAGAAACTCTTAGAATTTAAAGTTTCGACAGTATTAAGATTTAGAGAGATCTAATTCTAATTAATAACCATATAATGGGTTTATTTAAATTAGATTATTCAATTCTATGACATAAATTAAACTATTAACAAAACCATATGTTTATATCATTTATCACTATATTAAAACAAATAAACAATTACGGATTTGGTATTTTAATTAAGAGTAGATTGTTCTAAAACTATTAATTATTTGCCACTATTCAATAAATCTAGAAAATCATAATCGATAAAGTATAAGAATTAAATAAATACATATGAAATGTTAATTTAATATACTCAATTAGATCTCACAATCCTGAAAAATTAAGATTTCAATAACCCTTCAACTAAAAAATTAATTTAGAAAGAAAATATGGAGAATAGAAAACTCACAAAATAAATGAAATATCGATAGAATTAATAAGCTGGAAAAGGATCTACAGGGACATGACCCTCTCTGCTTACAACATGAATATGCTGGGAAAACCAAGAAGGAATACTATGTATCTTTTTGTGACTACTAGCTGCCTCTTTTAAACCCTAAGGTAGCTGCTAAAATAAATAAAAGGAAATTCTTCTTACCTAAATATCCTACTTGACTTGTCAAAAACATGAATTAGTTAAAATAGGAGATTTCAAAATTGAAGTTTTCAAAAAAATTCTATTCCTAAATATTATGAATAAAATAAAATCTTCAAATTCTTCAATGCTTCCAATTTAAACTCCATCGTGTTTTGAATTTTCATGCAACTAGAAAAAGGAATATGTAGATTTGGCCTTCAAAAAAATCTTACAATATCTCTTGAGATCCACGTGCCCACGTGTTAAGAAAGAGTAATGCTGTCCATTTTTTCCATTCCTCGCATAACTGCTCCAAATTGGCTCCTTTTTCTTCATTTCCTTCATAAAGCTCCTCCATCAATTCCAACATACCAAATACCATAAATTATAGATATTAGTATAATATTTATTCAAAAATAAAGTAAAATCAATCGTAAATATGATACTAATTTATATCCTATCACCGACCATCAATCCTTAAGGCATAACCATGAATTTCCTTGCCAATATCTAACTTCTCCAAATAGGAACACATGGACAAAAGGCTCGAAATTGTAACTCCATTAGGTTTTACCCCTTTATGTGGCATGAGATAGAAAAATGCCAGAGCTTCTGAAAACTCGTCATTTTGGGAGAATGAGAGAAATGAAGAATTAAATTAATGCGAGAGAAATGAAATGTGGGATTTAGCTCCTAAGCCTAAGGATTATTCGGTCATAGGAACAAAATGGGTATATAAAAATAAGTTGGATAAGCATGGAACTATCACAAAAAAGACAAGATTAGTGATTCAGAGATATAGTCATGAAGAATGAATAGATTTTGATAAGACATATGCTATGAAGCAAGATTGGAAACAATAAGAATGCTGTTTGTTTTCTCCTATTTTCTAAAATTTAAATTATACCAAATGGATATAAAGAGTACATTCTTAAATGGTGTAATCAATGAAACAATGTATGTAGAACAAATCACTAGATTTGGATATTCAAAACATTTAGATCATGTGTATAAACTATCCAATATTTTGTATAGTTGAAACAACTTCCGAGAAATTGGTATAAAAAGTTTAGCAACTTCCTAACAGGCAATGAATTTGAAAGAGGTAAGACTTACATAATCTTATTTATTAAGAGAAAAGATAAAAATATATATATATTGATAGTTCAAATCTATGTCTATGACAAAATATTTGAAGCAACAAATGAAAACTTTTACCAAGAATTTGCTAAAACCATACATGCGGAGTTTGAGATGAGAATGATGGAAGAGTTAAATTATTTTCTAGAATTGCAGATTGAGTAAACTGGGAAGAAAATATTCATTAATCAATCCAAATTCATCAAGGAATTCATTAAGAAATTTGAAATAGGTGAAACTAAAGGAAATACAACTCTTATGAGTACCTCAGTAAAATTGGACAAAAGAAAGAAAACCAATGTGTTCAAAGCTCTAAAAGAGTATAATAGGTTCACTGCTATACTTAACTACTTTAAGAAATGGCATACTATATAGTGTATATTTATGTGCTAAATTTCATTCAAATCCTAAAAAGTCACATTTAGCAGCAGTGAAAAGAATTTTTATATACCTAAAAGATAGATGCAACTTAGATCTGTGATAAATATGAATTCATCTTTCCAGTTGTATGGTTATTGTGATGAAAACTATGCTGCATGCAAATTAAATAGAAAAAGCACAAGTAACATATGTCAATACTTTGGACATATGTTAGTATCCTGGCTATTTAAAAAACAGAATAGTGTTGCCACTTCCACCATGAAAGCTAAATATGTTGCAAGTCGTCAGTGTTGTTCTCAAATACTTTGGATAAAGTATTAGTTAAAAAACTATGGATTAGATTTAGACTGTATACCTATAAAATGTGATAACATTAGTGTAATAAATCTAACAAAAAATCCAGTTTATCATTTGAGAACAAAACATATAAAAGTGAAATATCATTTTATTAAAGATCAAATACTCAAATATGATATCATTTTTTAGTATATTGAAACAGATAAACAAATAGTGAATATTTTCACCAAATCCTTAGATAAGAATAGATTTTATAACTTAAGGAATGAATTCAGAATGATGAAGAATGAGGAATGATCCCATGTCTCTCTTTGAATGATTAGTAGACATGTTTGATTGTCGCTTGCTTGCTAGCTTACTAATTTATAAACATGGTTTCCTTGCTGATTTCATGTGCTGAGTTCATGAATTGTATGCTACCCTCTTTATTGATGACAAAAAGAAAAGAAGATTTATGATAGATTATGGGGAAGAAGAAATAAAGATTAATTAAGAGAAAAAATTGATTTTGTCATGAAGAAAGAATTAGGGAGATAATATTAGTTGCTAATTAGTTAATGACAAAACAGGGGAGAGAAGTAGGAAAAAACGTAGGAGGAAGATTTATGATAGGGAGAGAAAAATAGTGCATAGATTAAAGGGGAGTTATGTTTAGAAATGATATTTTGTCATCACAAAAAAGAAATATTATTGGTAAAAAATATTTTAATGATGAGCAAAACTAAGTAAAACTAGATTAGATAATGAATGAAATAGGTTAGATAAATGAAAACTTAAATTGAAAGAAATTGTATCAGGTCTAAGAATGCATAGAGTCACTTATCTGAGTTACAGACCTGAGCAAATCGACTCATGCATGAAACAAGTCAACTTGCCAAGTGAAATTCAACTTTCTAATTAAATAGAAAGTTAAATAAGTCGACTCGAGTTGGAATCAAGTCGACTCACAAAGGGGCATAAATCTTATGAACTTAAACAATAGGTCAATCAAGTCAACTCACTTATGAAACCAAGTTAACTCAAATAATATTTTGTGAAAATGGTTGTGTAGTCTGAAAACAAGTCAACCAGTCAAAAGCATCAACCTATCCTATTGAAATATTAGAAGTGTCACAAATTTGAATTTCTAACGGTCAAAAATTTAAAAACCTAATGGTCAAAATGAAATTAGGTCAAACTAGACCAAGTACAAGTCGATCTAGTGAAATCACAAGTTGATCCGTCACACATGCACTTAGAAATAGTTATGAAAAGCTGAACCTCAAATTAACTAAGTTAACTTAACATGAGAGTAAGTAAACTTGCCTAAGTTCAAATCCCTTAATACAAAGAAAGAGTAAAGCACAAGTCAACTTGATGAGAACACAAGTCAACTTGTTCAATACATTTTGTTATTATTTTGATGTTAAAGAGTTTAATGTTTTAAGTGTTTTAAGTGGCTTAAAAGTTCAGTAGAAGAAATCAACCAATTAGCCAAGTCAATCTAAGAAAAGAACAAATGCAAAACATAAGTCAATTCGTTCAAAGTTCAAGTTGACTTGAAGAAGTCACGAGTCAATCTACTCGAGATCAAAGGAGTACAATTGATGAAAACTAAAGCCAATCAAGATACAAGTTGACCTAAAGCCAGGATTAGTTACCTAATGAGATCACAAGTCAACCCAAAGATGAAATACCTAAGGAGCAATGAAGTTGAATAAGAGATAGGTCAACTTGAACCAATAACAAGTAAACTTGAACCAGTAACGAGCCAATTTGAAGCCAGTTCAAGTCGATCTAAAGAAGTAATAACTCGATCGAAAATATAAAGAAGTTGATCTAGAAGAGTTGATAAGATATGTATACAATAAGATCTTCAAGTCTACATAACCTAAGGGGCAAACAAGTCGACTTATATAAATTCAAAGTTGACCTACATGAGCAATACAATGAAAGAATTAAAAGTGGAACAAAGTGACCTAATCAATGCATGAGTCAACCTACACAAGCTTAAACATTACAATACTCAAGCCCAAGTCGACCATGAATAACTGCAAGCCAACTTACATATGAATCACAATGAAAAACTCAAAAGCTATTGAGCATCAGTTGGCCTGCCACTATTCAAGTCAACTGGCACAAAACATGGATCTCGTATAACACTTTTGCTAGTTGACTATGAGAAACAAGGACTCAACTTGCTTGAGTCACAATCCAGACAATCTATATACTAGTCGACCACATATGACTTGCACATAACATGACTTGCACATAACAGGGAAAGGTTTAAGCTACATTAAACACAAATTGGCCAGACAATCCAAGCCAATCGACTTGCATTAAGCTAAACTTCACAGAGCATTGCTCAAGTTGACTAAAGAAGCAAAGCAAGTCAAGCCACATGAGCTGCAAAGCAAAAATGTCTAAGTACCATCAAGTATAAGCCTACCTGAAGCCAATGCAAGTTGACTTGCCTTGGTAGTGAAGTGAAAATGTTTGAACAAAATATAACTCAAGTCAACCTAACATCAAAGCTAGTTAACCTGCGTAAGCAATGAAGTAAAAATGTTTAAATGACAACAAATCTGACTTGAAGCATATATTGGTCGACTTGCACAAACAATACAATGAAAAACATTTAAGCAAAATGATGTCTAAGTCGACTTGAAAGCACCGGTCAACTTGCACAAGCCATGATATGAAAATGCTTAAGTACTGATAAGCAATAGTCAACCTGAAAAGAGCACAAGCCGACTTACATGAGCAATAAGGCAAAAATATTCAAGCAAAATGTAACACAAGTTGACATGATATACAGATGAAGTCAACTTACACTAGCACCGGATATTATAGAATTTAAAACTCAGTCGACCTAGAGAAAGGAGTCGACTCGATGTAAGTAATGGTTAGTGATTCAGAAAAGTTATTTCGAGCATTAAATGAGGTTCAACTACTTGCAACAGCTATGTTTCTACATTAAATGATCTTAACAGCTATCTCTTCAAGAAGCCTATAAATACAACACCTCAAGAGAAGATAAAAGAGCTTTTTGAACATCTCTTTGAACACCTATGAGCACTATCTTCAGCGAGCTTAACTTTCTTTGCATTGTATTTTTCTTTTTGGGTTTAAACGACTTATATAAAATCGAAACTTCATTATAAATCCTGTTTCATCTCCAAATATTTGTAAAAGATTAAAAGAAATGGTTCTTTTGATCTGAACTTAAACAACATTTTTATGAAACACGAATTAGGTTTACTAGCTCCTGTAGAAGCTAGTGAAGAGTGCTTAAGAGAAACACTTGTAACATCTGACTATTATCTAGGCAACCTAGTTGTGTACACTATTTTGACAGAAAATAGTAAATTAGAAAATTCAGGTGAAGGTGGGAGTGGACATGCATCAAAAAAGATATATCTTTTTTTTTTTTTTGCTCTCTTCTCAATCTTCATTCTAAACCCAGATAAATCAAGTACCAAGAACATCCAATTCACTCCCTCTAGGTTGTTCATTCCTATTTCTTCATCATGCACTCTCCTGCTCAATCTCTTCAATCTCTCACTTTCTATCTCTGGTTGCGGGAGTGTGAGGTGGGGATTGATGCTGCATGTCCTCACTGTCAAACAATGAGATAGCCGCCATGGGAGACTAGCATCTATCGCAAGTCTTGCTTGCTACTGAGGGCCTTTCTTTGCGAACCAAAGGCGGGGAGAGGCCCCCAACCGTAGGAAATGCATGGCTACACTGGACTACAATGCAGTCCGATGGCAACTACATTGGCCCTGACTACCAGCAGCCATGGTGATGGGCCGGCAAAGTTGGAGCTTGAAGCCTAACTACCGTCTCATGTATGGCTGAGTCAACAGTTTATGTAGGCTACTTAATCAACACCCGAGGGCTAACTTGGCAGCCCTAAATCAGCCCCAGCTAAATTTATATATATATAAAAAAAAAAATTAATACACCAATAACAATTCAGCTCTTATCTCACTAAATAGGGTTGATTATGTGCATCTTTTTATATTATTTTACTCTATTTTATATGGTATGTTTACCTATATGATTATTTTTTATATAATAATAAAAATTTAATACAATGACCTTTTAAAATTATACATAAAATTGTATGCATAATATTTTAGATTAACATAAAATTATGAATTTATTTAAATTTAATTAAAGCTAAATCAACTTTTTAAAAGTATTTCTAGTAATATTTACTATGATTTGATTAATAATTTTAAATTTTATGTCAAAATCTTAAATCTTATGCATATAATTAAAAAAAAAATCATTATATTAAATTTAAAAAAAAAATAGCTAGGGCTGAGTAAGCAACCACGTGTGTTGCCAAGTAAGCCCTGAAGTGCTGACTCAGCGACCCACATAGCCTGCTGACTCAACCCTAGCTAAGGGCTTCAAGCCCCAACTTTGCCTTCCGCTGTTAGCAACCATTGTCATTGTGGTTGCTGCCAAACTACAACGCGCGAAGGTGACCTCTCTCCGCCTTCAGTGGTGGAGAGAGGCCCTCAGTCGCAAGCAAGAACTTGCAGTCAAGGCTTACCTCCCACAAGCCGCGACTCTCCTTGTCCAACAGTGAGATCATACAGCATCGATCCCCACCTCATGCTACTGCTTCCGAAGGGGGAAAGAGAGAGGTTGAAGAGACTGAGTAGGAGAGTGCAAACGGGGGAGAGTTTCGGTTGCTGAAGGAAGGAGGGAGAAATAGAGATAAGAGGAAGAGAGTGAGCGGGAGAGAGAACGATAGTGGATCGAGAGAGAGAGAGAAAGAGAGTACCATGAGAGGGAGAGATGGTTAGTTTTTTTTTTTAAAACTCAATTTTTGAACTAAAAAAATACTTTTTTTAATATTTTTATTACTTTAATAAACGGAAGTTGATAAAATGGCTTTAGTGTCCGTTCCGTTAAAGTAGCTTTTTTTTTTTGTTAAACGAAGGGAAATAGAAAAAATAACTTTAAAGGAGATTTCTTTTCTTTATAAATAGTCTTTTTTTTAATGAAAAAAATAGAAAAAATAATTTTAAAGGAAAAGTTCCTGAGAGGAGATTTTTCTTTTCCCTTTTTTTAATACTCTAATTTTTTCAAAACCATATTTTTTTATTACTTTTATATTCTCATTTGAATAATGCGAAATTTTAAATATATCCATATCATAAATATGTTCATAAATACTATAATTTAGATGGATTTAAATATTTTTTTATAAATTCCATATATATTCATAAAATCCAAATATATTCATAAATATTTTTTTATTCTATTTAAATGACTTAAGTGTTCATGAATATATGAATTCTGTTATTTTCGAATTTTTTAATTCTTTATATTACATAAAAATTTATATATTTATCAATATTTGATTTTTGTAGTTTAGAAAAATAGTTTATTTATTTTTATTTTAATTATTATTAGTATTTATACATTTTATTTTTAAAATGTAAATATGTGAATTTTAGTCAATTGATGGTGAGAATAAAAATTAAACCTTATGTATATACACTTTATGGTAATTTTATTAAAAATAGAGTTTATAAAAAATATTTTATCAAGTACATTATTTATATAACCCTAACCATCACATAATCCAAATTTCGAAAACCAAAAAAATTACTCATCACAAGCATCTAGTCATTCGAGAAATTCTATTTCATCGAAATAATCATATATAAAACATGAATATTATCTTTTGAATTAGAATGCTTTAAATCAGAACCACATCTGTAATTTCCAGGGAAAGTTTTGGGTAAAGGTCGACCACGGGTTCTATCCATGGCATGCATCGCCCTCCTTTTCGAATCCGTGTTTAGACTTATCATTAAGATTTCAGCCATAGTTTTGAGTTTTCCATAACCATTTGTGAATTTTCACTCTATCACCAGAAAACTTATTTTTTTTTTTTTTTGGTATCATGGCTAGACCACCAACCCAGTATATGGAGTTTCACCCCGACTAATCTATATCGACTGCTTGCAGAGCTCAATTGAGAAGTAAGTCTCACAGCGTTGATTTTTCCGTTCCCATAAGGAGATCGAACTCACGATCATGGTTAAGGGATATCAATTCCTGAACCAACTGAGCTATCAAACGTTGGTATCACAAGAAAACTTGGATACGAGTGATTTTGATTTTCCAAATAGCCAATAACCAACGATCAATGTTGCAAGGTTGGTAGCTTCCTTCACACTCAATCGATTTTTTCGGTATTATCCGCTGGCCTAGATAGGATATAATCTGATACCAACTAACATTTAACAAAAACATACTTAAAAGAAGAATCCACCTCAAAACCTAACAAGGTTGGAATGTTTTTATTAATTAAAGGTCCGAATAATGCAAATTCCAAGAAAGTTATGTAGTCTCAAAACTCCATACCAAAAAAAGAAAACAAATAATAAAACCCTAAATAACTAAAAGATGCAAAGAAATAACAACTAAAAAAATCTCATGCAAGATTCTGTCATTGAGTCACGGCTCATTGATTTTTAGCGCAGCTCAATGGCACAACTCATAAAAGGATGGATGTGTCACGCCACCCTCTTAGGTGCATCACGTCGCATGTTGCGCTACTACTTCCCTTCGGTCCACTCTTTTCTCCCTTTCTGCATGGCCTTTGATGATATGAATTTTGGATTTTAAGACTAATGTTCTGTCACCGACTGGTACAAAATGGTTTTAACAACCATGTACACACCGATTCCATACAGCAGTTAAGAAGATGTCGTGTTAGCCTTACAGGAATACGGATCACAAAGTAATTCTTATGACTTCTATTTCTTTTCCTTCCTGTGACTTATATTTCTTTTCCTTCATTTATTCCTCCACCTAGCAACCATATAACAACATTCCTAATGTCCTTTTCCAGTATTTTGAAGGGTGGATGATACATGTGGAGCTACTGAAACCAGTGAAAAGCGCAAGCAAACGATGTCTTAGAACATCTTGACCCCCCAAAAGGAGCAGCGTTGCCAAGAGGTAAAAGGAAGCCAAGGAGTCGACTGATTGAGAGGTTGCAGCTAAAACCAAAAGTTGCTTGGACCTCTACCACTGCCACATATTGGATCCTCGACTTTCATCATTGATGGCTTGAGATAACAACACACTAGATTGCAGCAAATAATGAAGATCCCGGTGCCAATGAGCTTTAGCTCAAGTGGCACCAATCCCCCTCCCCTTATAATAGACTCGGATTCGAGTCTAACTATCTACCCAAAAAAATAAATATATAAAGATCATGATTTACATTCTACTTTAAATTGGAAGATGGTAATTAGGCATGCAAGTAAACTCTATTACAATCAACAAACAATTAACCTACTGAATAAGGGTATTAAATCTCTTAATTAAGACTTGAATACAAAACTTGAAAATGAAAAAGATGTCATTGGAAGAATTCTCCTAAAATGGGTATGATAAACACTTGAATCGGATGAGACAAAATATGAACCCTGTTAAGGTGCTTTGCTCCTTTTTCTTTTTCCCTCCATTTTGTTGGTTCAAAGGTGTTTTACTAGCAAAATAAGAGCCTCATTAAAAGCCAAATGATGCTTGTGATAATTTTCTCTCTAGCAAATAAGAGTCTAAGTTTCTCTTTCTAATATAGAATACATTCTATGCCTTACGCACTTAAATATTCCTCACTATTGTCACTGAATATTATTTTTATTTTCAATTTCTATTTTTAATTGTTACATGTTCATATGCACATTATGGGACGCCCACAAAAATTACAATTTCGAAGTACCATTTCAACATGTAATTTCACCACTATTATTACAAAATTGCATTGCCAAATGCAACTGCCAAGTTAGAGCTTATGCCAGGGATGGAACTCTTACTGCGTTCCCACTTTTTCCAACAATAAGGTATAGCTTCCTCACTTGTCGGGAGAGCGTAACCTAGGCCAGGGTCGCTCTTTTTCCTTTTGCACCCCTCGACTGCAGACAATGTTCCAATATTGTAAACAGTCAGCAAGTCAAATAATGTATACAGGCTTTCAATTTCATACAGTAAACACGGCAAAAGACACTTTCAATATAAAATAGGGAGGAAAGGAGAGAGAGACCTGGCCAGAGACAGACTTCTTTGAATCCAAAAACTGGCTATAGATATCATAGAGTCTCTGCTTTTCAGCATCAGATACTGATGGTCTGGCTTTAGAAGCAATTGACTTTAAAAGATTGTCAGTGATGATGGGCAGTTTCCCTGGTTCATTGCCATGCTCACCATCAAGAAGCTCATGAACTGCAGCAAGCTGTGCATCTGAAAGAAGGGCTTGGATATCAGCCCCACTAAATCCTTCAGTCATACTTGCTATTGCAGCTAGATCAACATCACCGGCCAATGGAAGCTGCAACAGCAACCAAAAACAAAGCCTTTATCCCAAATTTTGAAGTCAGCCGTTTGAAAAATCAATGTAGGAGAGAAGAAAAATAAAATAATAATAATAATAATAATAATAATAAAATCAAAATTTTAAAAAATAAAAAAAAAAAGACAAAATAAAAGTTTGAAGGCAAAAAAACAGAAAATAAAATAAATAAATAAATAAATAAATAAATAAATAAATGAAAAAATAAAGTAAAAATAAACTATTCATAAAAACATTAATAATAAGAATAATAAGAACAACAACAACAACACCACCACCAGCCAATGGAAGCTGCGCTACTTATAAATTAGATCATGCGTAGGTTTCCCCAAAATTAAGCAAAGCTATAATGCATAAATATTTCACTTACAAAGAAACAAATACCAAGGAACAGCATCTTCAACATGACATTTTTTAGTTGCTAAAGTTATTTATCCAAAAGACTACATAAGATTGCAAATTCATAAGAAGGCCAAAGAGGCATCCCTAGCACCCAAAAAAAAAGGAACTAATATTTGAGCTTATTCCTAATTTATGGAAAGTTTTATCAATTAAAAAAAATTTTTAAAGGTCAGTAAGCAACCAAAATGAACTGTCATCTAAAGAACCTAAATGAGAGAACCAGCACAATTTGCCTTTTAGTTCAACGTTTGTAATTAATGTCTTAAATGAGAAAAACTAAAAAGCAAGAAGGCTACTACAGAAGCTAAAACCAATGTAAGAAAAATATATATATCTTTATATTTTGACATTCCCCTTCAAGTGTTGCCCCCATGATAACTATTAAAAGAAGGTTCCGGGTAAATCGAATTTATGCGGGGATAACAAGGAACCAGCAAGTTCTGAATACAGATTTTATTTTGGAAAATAAAGATTTAGGCAAGTTCCAAGTATATGATGATACATGATAACTTTATTTGAAGTCACAAGGCTTTTACGGGAACAGTTGAATACATAGTAAACAATCATCTCTCTGGTAATGACATCAGTACGCCAATCAAAAGGTTTAAGTAAGATAATAGTATCTCCCAATTTTAATTTTGCTTCCTACATCAGGCTCAATGATCAATCAAACAACATGTAAAATGAAACTGAATTCAAATTGATGTCTTGACAAGTTGAATCACTAACCTTTCTAGAAAGAACTGTAAGGATTTCCAACCTTTCCCTTGGAGATGGAAAGTCACAAAATAATAGTCGATCTAGCCTACCTGGCCGAAGCAGTGCAGCATCAAGTAAATCAGGTCGGCTGTTTAATAAAAAGATAAAATCGAAAATCCATTAGTCAAGAGACAAACTAGTAACAAAACCATTAGTACTGAAGAAATATAAATATTGGATCCATGATGCTCCAAAAGTGACAAAGAAATAGTAAAAAATGACATTCAAAATTACTTAATGACTATTTGCACATAATTAAATTAGAATGCTAGAATACTCAATAGCCAATAATTTTCAGCAAAGATAAACGTCATGCAGTGAAATCTGCAATTAAAATTTGGTTTGTTCCTCAAAATGGCACAGCTGATATATACATTAAATACTGTTATACAAACAATCCAGGTGTTTCTTCTCAGTCAAAGTTAAATCACCATAAATATGGTACAAAAAGAATCTTACGATTCCACAAACAGCTGGCTACAATATTTAAAACAAGCTCAATGCTATCCTTTGTAATCATGGACGGTTTTGTTCAAGCTTTATTCCAAATTCAATAATCAAGCAACAAACAATGTATGAATTTTTTTCACCCTTTCAAGTAGTTATTGACAAATCTTAAAAGCCCTTCAACTTGAAATTTAAGCATCGAAGGACTATTTTAAGGACCATTTTTAGGGCTCTTAATCAATCGATATGCATCCTGGCACTTGCTTTATGTTGCTTTATGGAATGGTTTCCCACTAAATTTCAGGCTATTATAATCCTTGAAAATCAATAGAGGAACCCAAAATAACTATGCAATAGCTTTAAAGTGGAAACCACCTAGTTGCAGCAAAAACGAACACCCCGGTCAAAACTTCAACACCATCTAACTCTGTCAGAAACTGCAAGAAAGTTTACAAAGAAATAGACAAATAAAATTCAAAATAAGACTCTGATGTGAAAAAGATCCCAGAAAATAATATAAGTTGGGCACTCTGAAAGCAAAACCAACTTGATTAACAACACGGTCGGTTACTCCCGTGTTGTCATGGCCTCTCTTTGGCGCTATTGAATCGAATTCATCAAAAAACAATAGGCACGGGGCTGCAGCAGTCGCTTTTGAAAATATATCCCGAACCTGAAGGGCAACACAAGTGAGGTGCATTATGCATAATCTAATCTCTCTCTTCATGTATAGAAACATTATGCATAACTTTACCATAGAGAAAATCACAGAGCATATTTAATATTAGTATGTCTACTTTCCAGTGATGAAGTACTTTATAGTCCAAATTTTTTAATCCTACATGTGTGATACCTATTTATTTATTTATTTATTTATTTTTAAAAGCCAGTCCAATGCAAAGTTAAGGTGGAGGGTTGCCTTAGGTTTGTAGCAAGCATAAAACTTTGCCAAACAAATGAAATGGATCCAAATAAACACATAATGAAGGCTAATCAACATTTCTTTGAATATAAATGAGAGGAAACACAGGTTCAGATAGCCAACCCCAACTAATTTGCATCAAAGTTTAGTTATCTTTTTTTTTCCCCCTTTTTTGTAGATCCTAGCAAGAATGGGAGGGAACATCTGATCCATTGACCTATCACTTGTTCAAGATTCGGTCTCCCTTTTGTGACCACTAAAATGAACACTATTAAATAACTCGGGCCAGGCTTTCTTAATCATTTTGGCAGGCAATTGAACCTTAAAATAAAACAGTCTTGCAAATGGAGCAGTGTTTTGGATTTGCCATTATCTTCAAATGTTTTGCAATATACTCTTCTAACAAAGAAGAATACCACTTATCCTTTCAAAAATCAGGAATTTATTTAAAAAAGAAAAAAAAAACTAGGATTCCTCCACCCTTTAATAGCTGATGAATAAAATTTCCAAAGTTAAAAAAATAATAAAAATAAAAATAAAAAGTTTAATGCTGTATATGGGACTCCTTTGTTGGCTCAAATTGACAGATGATTACTCATTGCGTAGAAGTTTGTGATCTCAATGTGCTCCCATCCCATTTCTCATTTTCTGCATTTGAGTGGTATCTAAAATGCAGAAATTGCCTCCTAGTAGGCACATGCAACTAAAATAATCAAAGTGAAGTATCTAATAGAAAATAAATTTAAAAATGAAATACTGCTTAGACTAAACCAGGAACTTCAGTATAGACAGGAAGTTAAGGTCTTAAATTGCTTGCTTACAGCTTGTTCAGAAGCACCAATATATTTGTTTAGCAATTCTGGCCCTTTTACTGATATAAACCGCAAAGAGCATGCAGCAGCAGCAGCACCTACAATATGTGTTTTGCCACAACCTGGCGGGCCATACAAGAGCACATTTGATCGCAGCCTTATAGGAGCTTGGGCAAAAATGTTTGGGAACTTGGAAGGCAATTCAATCATCTAACACGATGGAAAATAGAAACATAATAAGAAGTTCAACACAAACTAATATCTGTAATCACTCAAGTATATATCCCAAAACTAAAACTTGAAGAGGAAGGATTTAAAACAGGACAGATGAACCTTCTTCAGCGTAATATAGGAGACTAGCCTTTCTTTTGAAAGAGATACATTGATCATTAACCAAATCACACTCATGTATATACACATAGCCATGCATCGATGATTACAGCATAGCATATTGATATTTAAACTTCCAATAACTGCTTCAGAAAAGCCCATGCTAAACAACAAAAAGGTGCAGTCCTACACGCACAACCTCCATTCAGAGTAGAAATTGTCACCCACAGATATAAACTCATATAAGCAACTACTTCATGTATCATGCATTCATACTTGTAAGGGGAAAACATGCAAGAATTAAGCTTTTTTAACTACATTGTTTGATTTCTTCTCAATATCTCATTAAGAACCCGGACAAATATTACCGTCGAGAATATTTAACCCCATGGACCTTTCAGAATTCATAATAACTAATGAAGAAGCCACAAGTTTAAACTCTATATTTGCACGAATAGATAGGTATCTAATGTTTTGAGTGACAAGTTATATGCATAAATGACTGACAACTAAACAGCTCGAAGTTCGTGGTTCTTAAGAGTCAACAAGGATATAAATTCAAGCCAATAGCACAATCACATGATCACACTTGCAGTCTATATTCAACCAACCTTGTTTCAAGACAAGCCAATTTAAATTGTTCTCTGCTGCAAATAATACCAGACCAGAAGGATTTATACCTCTTTAATAGCATTACGAATGTCGGTGAGACCACCTACATCCTCCCACCCAGAGCGACCACCATCAGGAGCAGTCGTCGTAATGTCACGCATAGCAACGGGAAGAAAATCATGCATTGCCTGTGAAAAGTCATCTCTCACTAAAATGGGCTGTTCATCATCTCCATATACACCATGGGAAGGCAAAAGGCGACTGGTGGCAGCATGAATTGTCCTGTCAATCAATATTTCCTGAAACAACATGATGGTGGACAGACCCCATATCAACTTCAAAGTTCTGTAGCTCATCAAAAAAGTCGAAAGAAAAAATTTGAATACATTTTTCCAGGAATTAGGTAACAACATAAAAATTAAAGGAAAAAAAATGCTTGGAAATAAGGAGACTAGAGTAATGCTCCCAGGAATAAAAAGGGTCAGAATGAAGGCCAATAGCAATCAGATGCAGTATAAGAACAGCAATGAGATTTTTATTGATTAGCATTTAGGCAGATTTTGGGCACACTTTCACATCTTTATTTATTCGATTTCAATCAGGACGCCATGAAATATTTACGCCGCTGGTTTATTCCTGTTTTTGACTTGACCAAGTTTCCCCATAGTAGATTTGTAGCCTATGTATTTGTTGGAATGATACATTTATTTAGGAATGTTTCCTATCACTTAGAAATCTTTATTTTAGGAAAATAAATGTAATCTTTGAATGATTGATTTAGATCCTATTTTATGGCCTAATTTATGGCTGTAAATTAGGAGTAATTAGGAGTTAGTTTCTTAATTCTTTATCTATTTTATTGTATATATAGATGAGGTACATCATCTCTTATGAATAAGATGGAGATTATTCGGCTAGGTATTCTAAAACCTACCGATTCCACATGGTATCAGAGCTTTGGGCTCGTTCCTGGTATCAAAATCCTATCGTAGTTTTTCTCTCTCATTTTTTTTTTGCAGCAATTCTCATCTATTATTTCTAGAACAAGCCACTATGTCTGGCACATCAAGTGTGGGTGACCACATACTCGATTCTAGTCCAACGAGATCCTCTTCTTCAAAAACCAATCTTTTGACCCATGATAATCTCTCTACTCAACCAATCATCCACAAACTCAATGGAGAAAATTATCTCCAATGGTCCCGGTCAGTCAAGCTCTTCATCAGAGGACGAGGAAAGATCGGTTTTTTAACTGGAGAAACGAAAAAACCATAGGAAGGTCCTGAAGTGATTGAGATCTGGGAATCGGAGAATGCCCTAATCATGTCCTGGTTGATAAATTCAATGGAGCCGTCAATCAGCAAGACGTACATGTTTCTTACTACTGCTCAAGAAATCTGGGAGGCTACAAAGGAGACTTTCTCAGATCTGGGAAATTCAGCTCAGATTTATGAAATTTCTACTCAAATTCGGAATACAAAACAAGGTAATTTAAGTGTTTTACTATATTACAATACTCTCAGAACCTTGTGGCAGGAGTTGGATTTATTTTATGATTATGAATGGCATTGTCCACAAGACAGTGTCATATTTAAGAGAATGATTGAAAAAGAGCGTGTTTTTGCTTTCTTGGCTGGTCTGAATAATGATCTCGATGAGGTTCGTGGAAGAATTCTTGGACGTGAGATCTTGCCATCCACTCGGGAAGTGTTCTCCGAAGTCCGTAGGGAGGAAAGCAAAAGGAACGTTATGCTGGGAAAGGAAACTCGAGAGACTCTTGAAACGGAATCATCAGCACTGGCAGCCAAAAGCAATCGATTCTCTAATACCTCAAATGGAGGTAACGATACTCGAAATAAAAGGGGAAACAGACCCTGGTGCGATCATTGTAAAAAACCTGGTCATACCCGTAAGACTTGCTGGAAGTTGCATGGAAAGCCTCCTTATTTAAAAAATGGACAGTCTGATCAAGTGACTAGCAGAGCTCTTCAAACGGGTTTAGAAGAATCAACACCCGAAAATTCTCTAGTTTCCCTCAATAAAGAACAGTTGGAATGTCTCATGAAACTTCTGAATTCAACTTGTACTCCATCTGCCTCCATTGCACAGAAAGGTAATTTTTCTCAAACCTTCAGTGTGCTAACTGAGGACAGAACTCCTTGGATCCTAGATTCTGGTGCCTCTGATCATATGACAGGTTGTTCTTCACTCTTCTCCACTTATGCTCCTTGTGTTGGTAATTTGAAAGTAAAGATTGCTGATGGTTCATTAGCCACTGTAGCAGGGAAAGGGTCAATTATTTTGTCAAAAAATCTGACCTTAAAATCTGTACTTCATGTTCCTTTACTTACATGTAATCTGCTGTCCATTAGCAAACTCACTCATGATCAAAATTGTGTGGCTAAATTTGGTTCCTCCTCATGTCAATTTCAGGAACTGGTTTCGGGGAAGATGATTGGCAATGCTAAAGAGTGTGGAGGACTTTACTACCTTGACAAGGAAGACTCAAATAGACAAAGTTCGGTTTGCAAATCCTTTTCTATTTCTTTATGTGAAAATAATGTCATGTTGTGGCACTATAGACTCGGCCACCCTAGCTTTCCCTACTTGAAAAATTTATTTCCATCTCTTTTCAATAATAAAGATACATCTTCCTTTCAGTGTGAGATTTGTCAATTTTCTAAACATCATCGTGCATCTTTTCCAGTACAGTCATATAAGCATTCCACCCCTTTCTCAATAATACACAGTGATATTTGGGGTCCTTCACGAATAAAAAATTTTTCGGGGGCTAGATGGTTTATTACCTTTATCGATGATCATACTAGACTATGTTGGGTATATCTCTTGAAGGCAAAATCTGAAACAGAACATGTCTTTAAAAGCTTTCACTCAATGGTCAAAACCCAATTTCAAACCCAAATTCAGATTCTTAGAACAGACAATGGGAGCGAATATTTCAAAAATGTTCTTGGAGCATTTCTTCAAGAAGAGGGAATCATTCATCAAAGTAGTTGTGTAAATACTCCACAACAAAATGAGTTGGCGGAAAGGAAAAACAAACATTTACTTGAGGTTGCCAGATCCTTAATGTTCACCACAAATGTGCCAAAACCTTTTTGGGGGGAAGCTATTCTTACTGCCTCATTTCTCATTAATAGGATGCCTACTCGTGTTCTAGGATACAAGACTCCTCTAGAAGTGTTTCAAAGTGCCTATCCAACAAACCGCTTAATTACCAATTTACCACTTCGGATATTTGGGTGTACCTCCTTTGTTCATATCCATTCTCCTAACCGTAGCAAATTTGATCCAAGGGCTGTCAAATGTGTTTTCCTCGGATATTCACCGACAAAAAAAGGGTATAAGTGCTTTGATCCAACAACTAAGAAGATGTTTGTTAGTGTGGATGTTTCCTTCTTTGAGAATCAGCCTTACTTCACCAAAAACTCACTTCAGGGGGAGAATGCGACCATAGAAGAGAGTTTTTGTAATTTTTGGGATACATTGCCTACTCTTTCTTCAGACCAATCAAACTCAGTCAGCCCTATCAATTGTTACCCTACTCCTTTTACGCCTCTCGTTTCTACTCATATTCCTCTTCCAGACCAAGAAATACCCACTACAATCACTAAAGAAACAGAATTGGAAATTCAAAGTCCAAAATTACTTGTCTATGAGAGATGGAAAAGAAAGGAAAATGAAGGAATTCACACACTTGAGCAGAACCATTCATTGGATCCACCAGTTCTTGATGATGCGTCAAATCAGAATTCTCCTACACATCATGCCAGCTGTGAAAATCAAAGTATTTCAACACTTGTTGAGGATCTAGATATTCCTATTGCTCTTAGAAAAGGAAAAAGAATTTGTACGTCTCACCGTTTTTCAGATTACATGTGCTATAGCAGTTTATCTCCTCCCTATCGGGCTTTTGCTACTAATCTGACCAATATAGCAATTCCCAAGTCAATCCAAGAAGCATTGAGTATTCCAGAATGAAGAGCAGCAGTTATGGAGGAGATCAAAACACTGGAGAAAAATGAAACATGGGAGTGCGTGCCAATACCGAAGGGAAAGAAAACAGTGGGGTGTAAGTGGATATTCACAGTGAAATATAATTCGGATGGATCAATAGAAAGATTCAAGGCTCACTTGGTTGCAAAAGGATTCACACAGTCCTATGGGATAGACTACCAAGAAACATTTGCCCCGGTAGCGAAGCTCAACACTATTCGTGTTCTTCTCTCTATTGCAGCTAATTTAGACCGGAAGATTTCACAATTAGATGTCAAGAATGCCTTTCTAAACGGAGAATTAACAGAAGAAGTTTTTATGGATATTCCTCCTGATTTTGTAGATGTCTATGGCATTAATACAGTTTGCAAACTGAAAAAATCTCTCTACGGATTGAAGCAATCTCCTAGAGCCTGGTTTGATCGTTTCTCAAAGACGGTGAAGAAATATGGCTACACTCAAGCTCAAACCGATCATACTTTATTTTTCAAAAAGTCTCAAGATGGGAAGATCTCAGTCTTAATTGTGTACGTTGATGATATTCTACTTACAGGGGATGATACAACTGAAGGAGAAAGAATGAAGAAAGTTCTAGCCAAAGAATTCGAAATCAAGGATCTCGGGCCTATGAAATACTTTCTTGGTATGGAAGTTGCAAGATCAAAGAAAGGGATTTATGTATCACAAAGGAAATATATCATTGACCTCCTCAGAGAGACAGGTTTTCTAGGAAGTAAACCGGCTGATACACCAATTGAAGAGAATCACAAGTTAGGATCTAAGAAAAGAGAGGTCCCTGTTGATAAAGGTAGATATCAAAGGTTAGTAGGACGTTTAATTTATCTGTCTCATACACGACCTGATATTGCCTACGCCGTCAGTGTGGTCAGCCAATTTATGCATGAGCCTTATGAGGAACATCTAGAAGCAGTTCAACGTATTTTGAGATACCTCAAAGGAACTCCTGGAAAGGGACTTTTTTTCAAGAAAAATGATTCAAGGAAGATAGAGGCATTCACTGATGCTGATTGGGCCGGATCAGTTAGTGATAGAAGGTCTACTACTGGGTATTGTACATTTATATGGGGCAACCTAGTGACTTGGAGGAGCAAAAAGCAATCAGTGGTAGCAAGAAGCAGTGCTGAGGCTGAATTTCGAGCTCTTGCACAAGGAATATGCGAACTTCTATGGCTAAGAAGAATCATGGATGAGCTTTCACTTCAAGGTGAGAATCCTATGCTGCTGTATTGTGACAATAAGTCAGCAATCAGTATTGCTCACAATCCAACTCACCATGACCGTACCAAACACATAGAAGTGGATAGACATTTCATTAAAAAGAAGATTGAAGAAGGACTTGTGTGTATACCCTACATTACATCCAAGGGGCAACTTGCAGATTTCTTAACCAAAGGCTTATCACGAGTCAGATTTGAAGAACTCCTATCCAAGTTGAACATGATTGATATCTATGCTCCAACTTGAGGGGGAGTGTTGGAATGATACATTTATTTAGGAATGTTTCCTATCACTTAGAAATCTTTATTTTAGGAAAATAAATATAGTCTTTGAATGATTGATTTAGATCCTATTTTATGGCCTAATTTATGGCTGTAAATTAGGAGTAATTAGGAGTTAATTTCCTAATTCTTCATCTATTTTATTGTATATATAGATGAGGTACATCACCTCTTATGAATAAGATGGAGATTATTCGGCTAGGTATTCTAAAACCTACCGATTCCACAGTATTCAAAAAATTACAGAATCATCGAGGATGTAGTCTTTGGAGCTGGTTATATTTACGACTCTTCAGAACTATCCAATCCAAATGCACTGTCCTTACCAGTTCAGTCAAAATCCACAGGGTCTTAACCTGTTACAAAACATAGCGGTAACAAAATCCCAAGAGTGAACACTCCTCAGATTGCCCAAAAAGGAACTCCTAAGTAAGAAATGGGCTACTCCCTCTTCTTGCAACTGATGTGGTTATCAAAATCAACAAGTCTCTCATTACACACATTTATACCAAAACACTCACTCCTTGACATATTGATTGTAAGCCCCATACTTTGTGAAAAATGTTAAGAAAAGTAATCATATCCCTAAAATCATTCTATTTTTAATATAATATTTTTTATAATAAAAGAAATTGTATTAGAAAGAAAGATGTACAAAACTCCAAGGATAAGAAATGTTTGAATAATAGGGTCTCCAATCCCTCTTCAACTCTTCTAAGCAAGATCAGAACAAACCATCCCTATTATTATATTTTTCAAAATTTCATTTAAAACATCTACCAACAAGAAGATTTTGAACCAAAAAATAAGTGAATAAATTTAAATAAGTTCAGCAACATGACTGAATTGGATACGCTTTGCTTTAAGTTCAAGTTTATTTTCCTTTTTTGTCAAGGAAAAAAAATTAATCTCCATCGGTTCACAAAACACAAACTTGCCCTAAATTTCTCTAGAAAAAATTATCACAATCGTAAATCATTACAACTCTAAAATACCTACAAATGCCATCATTAACCCCTTTGTAATTCCACTACATCACAAAATTCATCTTTTAGAAAAATTATGGATGTGCTTAGTTGTGGAAAACAAGGGTGTTTTCTAGAAAACGTTTTCTAAGAAAATAAAACTATGTTCAAATATTCCAGTTTTCAATTTTTAGAAAATGACAATTAGAAAACACGGTTTTCCAATTTATAATGAGAAATAGTAAACAGCCTTAGGGTTGTTTCCTACTGTTATCCATTATAAATAAAACCTGTGTTTTCCAACTTCCACACCCAGTCTTCCAAGATTTTGCCTTCAAAATCGGAGATTGAGTTCAATTGCTGAAGATGTAATGAAGAGAGAGAGAGAGAGAGAGAGAGAGAGAGAGAAGCAGTTTAAACTTCTGCAATTCAAAGGAAGTGATTGAAGAGTAGTAAAAAAGAGCAATAATGAAATCTTATATGGAACATTCAACTTCAATTCATATAATGAAAATTGAATTGATAAAGAAAACCAGAGTTTGAATGCTTGATTTCACAAATTTCATATAGACTTCAATGGATTCTTTTTTTTTTTTTTTTTTTTTTGGCTGTGGGAGAAAATTGGCCAAACATTCTTAAAATGGAGGGAAGTTTTAAGGGGCAATTTTGTCTCTCAGGATTTAACATCAGGGAGAGCCAGCCTTTTGAGACATGCAATCCAATCCATGCAATGGCTTGTTGCCTTTTATTTTCAACTTGGGGCCACATGTAACTTTTGCCTCACTACACATTGATGCAACATTGGCACAAAGCCAAAAATGTTAAATGAATATCCACTTACCATTCCTGTCAAAGAATCCACACACCATGTGACAGGTAGGACACTTGTATGGGTGGCTTATCCAATAGTGCTAGTAAACAAAGTACTATTGCCTCAACCCCCCCCCCAAAAGAAAAAGAAAAAGAAAAAGAAAAGAAAAAGAAAAAGAAAAAAAAAAGAAAAAGAAAAAGATAAGTACTAGCGGTAACTGGCAAGGGAATTAATCCTTGTCAGTTGTGTTAGATTCACCACACAAAATTCTGAGGTTTTACAGTGTAAATATAAAGATCTATTCCATCTAAAAATTTAGACAAGATCTTCGAAAAAGCATTGGGACAAAAATGGGAGTCAGCGGAAACCAACTAATATAATGGTCACAGACAGAAGATCATAGCAGACAGAATAAACCAATTATGCAATATTTAGCAAAGACATTAAAGTGATCCAAAGAAAATCCTGAGGCTTTATGCAGTATTTTTTTTCCCCCAAAAGATAGCAAAAGAAATTGTATTAGATGGAAAAAAGAATGTACAAAAACTCCAAGGTTTTATGCAGTATTCAGCTATCAAAGTACCAGATCATATGCATCATATCCATCACACTTTGATGCCACATCTAGCAGAATATCATCTGAGCATCTTAAGGAACGCTTTTCAACTTCATGCTTCAATATGGCCATCCTCTCAGCAGCAGCAGGAGCAGGCAACTGCACATGATAATCAAACCTCCCTAGAGAGTATCCAGAGCATTGCATCAGAACCCAAAGAAAATGAGAGAATGTGTTTGTGTTGTTGGTGCCCACGGGGGAGGGGGGGTAGGGCGCCGTAGGGTGTGATCTTTCTTTGACATCTGTTTTGGCACTCACTCTAGTGGATGAAATCACTAACCTGAAGCAGTCAGAGACTGTGGTATCTTTTCAAGGGATTGCACTGAGGCAACAAATGCAACTGGGGCAATTCCGCACAAACTGCTCCATTTTTCCTATCAAGCATATACGGAAATAATCAACATACAGATAATAGCCTTACCAGTAAAGTGGTTAAGCATCCTAAGTAACATTAGCATAAAAGCCTAGCTGCAGCTCTTCATGAAATCACCAAATGCAGAAGATATTTAGGCGTTTAAATTGCCATGCTGTTTTTAGACAAAACTCGGTTGCCTTTTTGTAAATTGCAGCTACATGTGGCCAAATGAAATATCCGGGTTTTGCATAATACAACTTAAACAAAAACGAAGGCTGAACAAATAAGCATTTAGCTTTTATGTTTTTTTCTTCCTTTTCTTTTTTTTTGGGGGGGGGGGAAGGGGGTTCCCCCCTGCTCTCTTCTCTGACATGACATACATTGCAAAAAACATGTATAGTCACCACAGCTTCTGAATCTGTAAATATAAACTACATGTTTTAGAAGAAAAAGGAAGATTCCAACCATGTACTTAGTAAAAACGGGAGAAAAATAAAAAATCAATTATATATTTATGACAGAAATGATAATCAGGTAAGCATTTGGAATGATTATTGGTACTAGCATCTCTAAAGGAAAAGCCTGTGCAAATTGAGCAACAAGACATACGCTCCAATTTAAGAAAAAGAGATTGCTATTTAAAGCTGCTTGGTCCTTGTGGATCAATTGCCAGGAGGTTTAGTCAGTTTTCTAATTTCTCTTTTGCTCAATTATATTTTTCCCTTCAAATACATTGGTATCGTGCGATCACAAAGAATTCCGAATACTTTTCTCCATTTCATCCGACCCGCTTGAATCCTATGGTTCACATCTCCATCTACATTGCCATCATTTTGAATGATGGAACCTAAATATCTAAACCGTTCATTTTCCGATACATCTTGTCCATCTAACCTGATCGTTTCATCATCATTTCGATGATTGTTGCTAAATCTACACCTCATATACTCAGTTTTTGATCTACTCAATCGAAACCCTCTGGATTCTAGGGTGATCATCCATAACTCTAATTTAGTATGAATATCCACCCTAATTTCATCAACTATAACTATATCATCTACAAAAAGTATACACCATGGTATTTCATCTCGAATATTTTTTGTAATTTCGTCTATTACTATTGCGAAGAGGAGGGGACTTAATGCTGAACCTTGATGGAGTCCGATATTAATGGAAAAGCTATCACTCAAACCCCCGCGAGTTCTTATATTAGTTACAGCTCCCTCATATATATCTCTAATAAGATTAATATATTTCGAAGAGATCCCTTTCTTCATTAGTGTCCACCACAATACGTCTCTAAGAATCCTGTCATATGCTTTTTCTAGATCAATGAATACCATATGTAAGTCACTCTTATATACTCTATATGTCTCCATCAAATGTCTTAACAAGTGGAATGCTTCCATAGTGGATCTCCCAGACATAAATCCAAATTGATTTTGAGAAATATTTATCTCCAATCTCAATCTATGTTCTATCACTCTCTCCCATAGTTTCATAATATGGCTCATAAGTTTAATTCCTCTATAGTTGGAATAATCTTGTATGTCTCATTTATTCTTATATAGCGGTACGATTATACTCTTCCTCTATATTTAGGACATTCTCTTGATTTGCCAAATTTTGTTAAAAATATCCGTTAACATTATTATGCCAAATTCACCTAAACATTTTCACACTTTTATAGGGATGTCATCAGGTCCTATGGCTTTATTATACTTTATTCTCTTTAAAGCCTCCTTCACTTCATGGGAACGAATTTTACATTTAAAGTCTCTATTAATCTTTTCTGCAGATATCTCAATATCTCATATATCTATTGTACTCTTAACATTGAACAGACTATCAAAATAATCTCTCCAACGCTTTCTTATGTCCTCATTCCTTATAAGTATATCATTAGCTCCATTCTTAATGCACCTAACACCATTTAAATCTTTTCCCTTTCTTTCCCTTATCTTGGTTATTCTGTAGATCTCTCTTTCTCCTTTTTTAGTCTCCAATCTCTTATATAATTCATTATACACCTTACTTTTTGATTCTTGGATAATGTTTTTCACTTCTTTTCTTGTACTTTTGTATTTTTCATATGCATCACTACTACTATTATCCTTAAGATTCCTATAACACTCTCGTTTGATTCGAATGACAGTTTGTATTTTTTCGTTCCACCACCATAATTCCCTACCTATTGGAGCCTAACCCTTAGAGACACCAAGAACCTCTCTACCTATATTCTTAATATTAGTTGACATCTCTTTCCACATTGTTTCTAAATCAGCATTAATAGATCAATTTGTTACCTGAATTAATTTATCTTTAAATGTCGTCACCATTTCTCCTTTCAAATTCCACCACTTAATTCTTGGCTCTACAAATTGACGATATTTCTTTTACCTTTTAGACACACGTATATCTAAAATTAGGAGTCTATGCTGAGTTGTCACACTCTCCCCCGATATAACTTTGCAATCCTTACGGATCATTCTATCACCCCTCCTAGTAAGAAAGAAATCTATTTGGCTAGCATTAGACACATTTCTATATGTAACTAAATGCGCGTCTTTTTTTTTCTTAAACATGGTGTTTACAAGTATCAGATCAAATACTGTAGCAAACTCTAAAATGGTATCTCCTGCCTCATCCCTACAACCAAAACCAAAATTTCCATGTACAAGTTCGAATCCTTCATTCCTCTCTCCTGCATGTCCATTAAAAAAAATCTGAGAGACCAAATGTCTAGACAAAGGTATAAAAATTTTGGCTACAAAAGGTCCTGCAATTCCTGTCCCTCAACCTCAACTAACATAACAAGTGTGCCTTGACTCCAGCCAATAAATCTTTGGACAACCTTCTTAACCCACAACCATAGAAGCAGTGCCAACACCCACCTAGAGGAATAATGCCAGATAGATCAAGATCAAAGGGACCAAATCATATGAGGCAGCCCACATTGGTATGTTTTAAAATTTTTTCCTTGATTTGAAAGCTATTTTGACCAATCTAAAATTACTCAAATTCAAAGGACTCAAACTTTTTTTTGTAATTTGGAGTGTCACGTAAGATTCAGTCCATTTAGTTTTTGGCTCAATTGGTTAAAGTAGCATTACTCCGCCTAAAGAACAACCGAAAAGGAGATTATTGACGAACCTGGAATCGGCTTGCAGAAAGCAACGGCCATTGAATGAAACAAGATTCTTCCCTTAATTGTCCTCTATGATAGATTTCTACCCTAAGAAGCCTTCCAGATGGCAAACTAACCAAAATAGCACCTCTTGGCCATTGTATCACATAAATCATTAGTATGTATGCAGTTGCTAGCTTGGAATGAGAAGGGATGACCACTTTAGAATTTGTCAAAAGCCAAAGGAGCCAGGCAGTTAAAAGACTCCCAGCCTAGCAAAAAGGCAGATTGCATGTTCAGGCGCCTAGGACATGTCTAGATTTACAACTTTCATGAAGATTATACAACTGGTTTAAAACTAATATCATTAAATTGCTTCACAGCAGAGGCCTCATTACATCCACTCCAGTCCTCAGTAGTAAGCATTTTTATAACAAAATGACAACAATCATGTGCAAGATGAATATTAATTTGTGAAGCACTACCGCATATTCATCAATTATGTCCATAAGAAACTTAGCAAGCACAAAGCTGGAGTTTGAAATTTGAGGTCCTTCTGAATCTGATGAGGATGAAATAATGCTGTCGAGATCGTCAAAAACCACAAGGGATGGCGCATGATCTAAAGCTTCAGATATATTGCTGGAAAGAGCTTGACGTATAGCTTGAGGTTTTTCTAAAGCAAGTTCAGAACAATGCGCAAACACTCTGCATGGATCATATGCAGTTAATTAGAAACCTGTCACAATCTAGATCATATCTAAAATACATTAGAAGGTAGTAAGAAAATATAGGCCAGTTGTAGCCCAACCTCATAACTTAGCCATTCAAATAACACATTAAGCACAGCTAGAGGAAGGAAGAAAATATGAATTTATCAATACATACACGTGAGCAAGGATATCTCCATGTTCCTGCAAGGAATATGCAACAGCTGTGGCTAATGATGTTTTCCCAGAACCCTGATAGATGAAGTATAATACCATCAAGAATCCATACACTAACTATGATGAATAAGGTTACCAGATTCTGACAACAATGAGTAAAAAACAAAATCAAAAAGATGCGACAAAATCGAAAGATCTCTCCACAATGATAATGTAGATAACAGATCCCGCACCACCAGGAATATAAGGGTGTTCAAGAATTATAAATGCTTTCAGATAACATTATATTGAGACTTATTAGCCCCTTCAAACTAGAGATCAGAGTGCAAGTTCCTCTTATACTTAAAAGCAGAAGAACAAAAGGGTAAACAAGGGCAAGCTGTTTTCAGTTGATTGTATTATTCTTTCACTTTAGGAGGACGATGGATTATCATCTTGTATAGTATACCATTTTAAAGTTGTAGATCCAGAATTCTGTATCATAGGGATAACACGCACCAAATATTTATACATATTATATAAACAAATAAAAATTGTATTAAAATGATAAAAAGAAAAAGTAAAATAAAGTAAAGATCATTGATGATATAGTTGGAAGAAAGCTTGGCCTCTACTTAAATCAATGGGGAATTATTTTTGTAAGGGAGAGTGAAAGAATAAATAAAATGAAAACATTTTTGTGTGTGTTCGTGTGTGTGTGTGTGAAAGAGTTTGTAGAGTGTGGTGCAAAAATTTAGGAATAAAAAATGGGACTAGTCAAAGAGAGAGTATGAGCATGTGTAGTGATTTGTAGAGTGGAGGGATAAATGTCAATGGAAAAAATGGAGATGATGCAAACCCGGTTTGGGTTTGTCATTTTGTGAAGAAAGAAAATGGTTGCAAATAGAAAACATTGCAAAGTTAGAAACTGAATAAGGTGGAGGCAATTTACACAATAGTCCAAAATTTTTTTGAATTTGTAGGCATATTTGGCAATAGGGGGTCAATTACTCAGGCATAAACACCCCTAGGTTTTTCAAAATTTCAAGGGACAATGAAAACGGAAAACTGTTTTCCAAATTATATTTCTTTATATATAAGTGCACACATATGTGGGAAAAAAAAAAACAAACAAAAGGAGCAATTTCAATTGCCAAATAAGAAATGAAACAGAAAGTTTGAAATGTGAAGTGGGAGATTTAACTGTAAAGCATCTGTATTCCCTTTGTGCAGGCCACACTTTTACACTAAACTAAATTAAAATTTTCTCCAGCATGCAAAGGCTTAAAAATATTAACTCACTGGAGGTCCATAAATCAAAACGTGTCCAGGGAGAGGAAGGTCATGACTCCTAAACCACATCCCAGATGCAGGAGACAACAATGCTGTCAGCCCTGAAAAAGAAGAGCAAAACATGTAAGGGACCTCAAGGTGTACAATAACAGGACTTTGAAACTTCAAAGTTTAATGCTGACAAATTGGCAAATGTCAAGCAACAAGTAATACAGATCTCATTATCGGGTCTAGGCAACTCATTATTCTCGCAAAGATAAATCAGTCCCAATTGAATTAATCCTGCCTTTGTCAAGTATAGTAGTAAAATAAATGAACTGATATCCTTGCAATGATCACACACCACTTAAGAGATTTTAACACTTTACACTTGGAGGAAAAGAAACCTGAAATTTAGCAGAATCTAAAAACAATGATTATCATAGTTGATACAAGGTATAAGGCATGCTAGCTTCAGAACAAAATTAGAGAACAATAATAGCCCCTCATTATCAAGACAATATCTTAGGTTGTGCGGATTTTTCTACGCCACTCATTCCTATCCTCCCCACCATCCAACTATAGCAATACAAAACTAGCTTTAGACATCCAAAAATTTTAAGCATCCTTTGAGCTTCCAAAACCATTAGAGTTGGTAATTAGAACAGGGTTTGGACGTTATCACGCATGCCTTGCATGGTAGCAGGAATATGGGGAAAGCCTTGAGTAATCCAGATATGGTGACTAATAAGGTTTCAACAATTATTACATCTTTTGTGAGATTAAGGTAGAGAAATTTGTGTGATGTATTACAAGAATTCTGAAACTAGAAACCATATGTACTTGCATTGTTCTATTGTGCAGGAGATATGGATATTCAGATTTGCTTTGTGCAATAATGAGTGGGTTTGTCCTAAAAGCCTCCCTAATTTGTTCTTGACAAATTTAAAGGTTTTGGAGAGAGGAAAAATCTTCATCAC
Organism: Dillenia suffruticosa; assembly: GCA_033439265.1. NCBI lineage: Eukaryota > Viridiplantae > Streptophyta > Magnoliopsida > Dilleniales > Dilleniaceae > Dillenia > Dillenia suffruticosa. The sequence goes on from JAVTVX010000031.1 coordinate 1,841,160, forward strand.
TTAGGAGAGATATGCTTTTGTGACTATTTCTCAATGTATTTGGGAGTAGAATGCAAACATTTTTAGAAATCAGAGTATTGGTCGCCTCCTTTGGGACAATAATGTCTTTTATCCTTGTCTCCCATCTCATGCATCATGTCTTTAAATTATAGTTCAGAGGAGTTGAAGACAGATTGGGAAGCAGTTAAAGTTCTTGTATATTCTCATCCCTAAAGCTTCTGCTTTTTTTACTCACTTATGAAGATTTCTCATCCTTAGAGTTCGTATATATTCTCTATTACATCAAATACAATTCTTTCTCTATTAAAAAAATTTTTTAAAAAAAAGACATCATTCTCCTACAATGGTTTCAAAGCTATAACAATATTCATTGGCAAAAGCATGATAGAATGCTTCAAAGGAAATGACTCAGCCAGATCAATAACTGGAAGAATAAGGAATGCTTGCAGAAAGCAAAACAGAAATAGTAACAAGACAAAATACCTACTAGCAATAGCATCTGAAGCAGCAGTTCCCATCCAGCTCAAAGAAGCAGCTGGATTTAAGCCTTTGTAAGAGGAATTCTCTTCATTGCTGTTGAAGGACACAGGGTCACCCATATTGAGCTTTTCAAATAGTAGTTCAAGCCTTTCCTGATTAAAGTCAAGCTCAAAAGCACAAAAGTTTTCACCATCATCAAAAGAGAGTGTATAAAGAATTTCCAGTGGCAATCCTTCAATTCCTTCTCTCCTCTCAAACAGATTTATAATTGATTCCTGTGTGTCTCCGACTGTTTCAGATCTATAACCCTGAACCACAAGGTGAAGCAAAGATTCACTTCCCAAAACTAGAGCATTAACTTTCGACCCTGAATATGAAGCAATGGCATCCAGTTGTGCAAGAAACCACGTACAAAGAAAACTTTTAATACCCTTCCAAGTATCATCATTAGACTCTTTACCCTCATGATCAAGAGATTCCCTAAAGAGAATATCAACAACTTTACTATAAACTGAGCAGTCTGTGTGTACATTGGGCCCTGAATTAGTCTTGAGAAGCATTCTCTTCATCCTATGACTTTTACGACCATCAGATATACCATTTTCAAGGTCACTACTCTTCACAGATCTCTTGAACTGGCAAGGAGAAAGAGAGAGTGTAGGAATGTCCTTTCTGTTAATAATGCACTTCCTCACATAAACCCCTGCAGACAATTTGTGCATTCTCATTTCATAGACCAAGTGGCAGAGATAAATACAAAAATTAAAAAAAAAAAATTAATGACTGGAAAAATGACTCAGACTACTATGACATTTCTTCATGGCTTCAAACTGTCGCACCACTTAACAAGACTGAAAAGGAGACAATAATGAGGCCCTCAACTGATTAGGAAGTTCATTCAACTTTGTAACAGATTCTGCAGACAATAAGGGGGTCAGGGGTGTTGGAGGCATAACAGAATATAAAAAGAATACTTCTTTCATACAACATTAAGGCACACACTAAATCAAACATATTCTTTTGCTAAACATGAACACAGATGCAGGACTGCACAGCCAGTAGGAGGAAAATGAGTTAATAGTAGTTTTCATGGCATAACATCAAAAGAGAGGAAAGATAATGCAAATATTTTTGAACATATTGCCTTCAGAAAATATCACAGGCACATATATTGGTAGCAAAGTCCAAGGGAAAGCTATGCTTCTTTGCAAAACATAGAATGGACCTGAAAACAAGTGCCTGCTTAGGACCAATGCAGCAACAACTTCGAGAAATAGAGAAAAGATAAAAGAAAGGGTAAGAGAGAAGTGAAAGATAGTTAGAGGGTGTGATTGAACAATAACTATTGGAATCCACTGACATCTTACACACAGTTCATTGCAATCCATTAATCAAAAGAATAACAATCAATATATACCAATGCCTATCAAAGATTGGGGGCACGCCTTTGTCCATTTCTTTTCCTCATCTTTATTGATCATCTGCACTTTATTCCCCTCATATCAAAGATTTTTATAATTAGGAGGGTCACTCGATCTCATAAGATTTTCATTTCTTAAGGAATCTTAATGATAGAAAGGCTGTTGAGTTTACCACCTTAATTTTCTTCTTATAGGGAAATGAACCATCTCATCGTATTCCTGACACAAGAATTCGGAGTATTGATTCTTCAAGTGTTTTTACTTGGAGATCTTTTTATTCATCATCTAACTAGAGTAACTCCACTTGAAAACAACCAATTCACCCCAACTGAATTTGCTTCCAGAGAACTAAACACAGTTTGTCGAAGTGGGTGAATCCAAGCAACCAAATTACTCGACAGAGTATCCCCATTTGAAAACAAATCAGGAATTACCAGAACTTTGCAAAAAACTTGATATGGTGAAAATTCTCATCAAAAAGAATAATAAGTATAGTATAAATCAAACAGATTAAAATAGGCCATATCTACCATGCAAAGAGTGTGAAGGAACAAATGGAGGACCTTAGAAGCACACTACACTTGCTCACAATTCAAAAGAAAAGCATCTTTTTAATTAATCACATCAAAACCAACATGTTTCACATCCTAGACAACTGTTTCAAAATTTTCATTTTCAAATCCTTTTCAACCTTTGCAATATTTTTTCCAAATTCTCAACAAGCTCAGTTTTAAATTTCTCTTTCATTGCATGAAGAAGGAAGGATATCTTGATCAACCACAATAAGTGTCTCATCAACTAATTGAGGACTGTTCGTCAATTGACATGAGGAGACTTATTTACTGGGGAACAATCTTCAACAGTTCATAATATGTTGGATTAGAGCACTCACTCAAGTTTTGGACCAAACTCTTCGAATTAGATTTTATTTGATTCCTCGCCAATCTCTAAGCTCACTTTTGCATTCGTCAATTATGATGAATATATCTTGTTTGACCTCCTCCATAAATGCATTCCATTTGGCATCAGATTTAAAACCGCAAGTATGGTTGAGATTGAATTCCCTTCTTTAGTTTGATAGGGTGTTCTACATTATGATGTGAATTTTAGCATTGGCCACCATAAGCATTAAGAGTAATCATGATTATAGGTCACAAAGGTGCATGTAGGGACATGCCAAGAAAAAGGGGAATGTCCACATCAACAGTCACGACATATAGGATAGAACTACAATGAAAACTATAACTATATTTATATGTTTGATCATAATACATGTACCTATGATGTGACCCTAAATGGTATCTATTTTTTAAATTTACACAACCAAAAAATCATAACTCAAATTTTCCAAGCAACAAACTTACTGAAATCAACTGTTGCAATCAAAGTTTGCATAAATTAAGCGAGAACCACTAGAAAAGTTGCAATTCAAGAGAACTAGGAGACACTATTTGCAAACAAGGAATGAGGTTGAAAAATCCACAGCAACTCCAAATAAACTGCAAACTGGTTTGTGAACAGTGCTGCCAGAGACAGACTAAACATGGAAGGAAACCAGCATAAAACTGCAAGCAACCAGGACTGGAAGTGTTAAATGCTCAAAATTCTGATAAACCTGGTAGATGATCCAACCAGGAATGAAGAAACAAGACCAAACTCGAAGAACCAGCAGCACAAACAAGGTCAAAGAGTAGAGGAAGTCTTTGGGAAATCTGGTGCGAATGGTATTCATGTGAAACGTGTGTCTGAACAGTAACTTATATAAGAAGGTAGTGAAAGATGGTTGCGTGGTTAAGCTCTAATGCCAAAAATGAATGCAGCAAGAACTATAGGAGAAATAGAGAAGACAGAGAAGCAGGGGAAGAAGAGAAAGGAGAAGCACAGCAACTGTCGGAACCCATTTATAACTTAGACAAAACACAATTCAATTCATTAGACAAAAGCATTACAATCAATAATCCCTAAATATATAGGTAAAACTCTATTATAAATACGTAAATAAATCAAAAGAACCTAATTATTGAATAACTTTGAATATATTCTACATCACATACTCTCTCCTTAAGCATATCAACAATAATGAATTAACTCATTGCATTTCAATTCTTAATGTTTTGTCAAAACCACACCAATTTCGCTATCCTTTTTGGTATGAAGATACACAAGTCACCAGAAAAATGCAACTGCAACCAAAATACAAGAAAGAGAATCCAAAAACTTTGAAAGAACCCCATCCCCCAACACGCGCGCGCGCTCGCACACACAGAGACAAAAAAAAAAAGCAGAAATACAGAATTTTGAAAGCCACAATCAATAAGCCTTCCCCACCTAATGCAAAAGATAGAGTATGGAAACACTACATCCAAATCTCTCGGAAACACTACATCCAAATCTCTATCCTCCATTACAATTAGTGCCCTTGAAATTCCCAACAAGTATTTTCAGTAACAATGCTCCAAAAGGTGTTAAATAAGGAATACTTGTAACATTTTCTTGCTTTTATCTTTCGCTTGGAAGTAATAATCGAAGTTGTACTGATGGAAGAAGAAAGAAACCTTGAAAACTACGCACAAGTTGAAATGAATAACAATAAAAAATTTCAAAGGTTTTCGAAAAGGTTCTGTTGGAATGATGCGTTTAGTTCCTATTATTTAAGAATGCTTATTTTAGGAAAATAATTGTAATCTTTGAATGATTAATTTAGTTTCTATTTTATAGCTGTAAATTAGGCTGTAAATTAGGAATAAATTAGAAGTTAATTTCCTATTCCCTTCTCTATCTAATTATATATATACGAGGCACATCACCTCCTTTGAATAAGATGGAGATTTATTCGGCTAGGCATTCTAAAACCTACTGATTCCACATGGTATCAGAGTTTTAGGCTCGTTTCTAGCATCAAAATCCTGTCATAGGCTTTCATTATCTTGTTCGACCTATGTAATCTTCATTGCTCCTTGTTCTACCTTTTTTTGTCCCAAAACAAAGCATTCTTCTTGCTATTTTTCTCCTTCGTTTTTCTGCAGCATTTCTCATTTGTTATTTCCAGATCAAGCCACCATGTCCGGCACATCAAGTGTGAGTGACCACACACTTGATTCAACTTCTCTTCCAGCTGCCTCTATTGCACAGAAAGGTAATTTTTCTCATACCATCAGTATGCTAACTGAGGATAAAACTCCTTGAATCCTAGATTCTGGTACATCTGATCATATGATAGGTTGTTCTTCACTCTTCTCCACTTATACTCCTTGTGCTGGTAACTTGAAAGTAAAGATTGCAGATGGTTCATTAACCACTGTAGCAAGGAAAAAGATCAATTATTTTGTCAAGAAATCTTACCTTAAAATCTGTAGTTCATGTCCCTGTGCTTACATGTAATATGTTGTCTATTAGCAAACTCACTCATGATCAAAATTGTGTGGCTAAATTTGGTTCTTCCTCGTGTCAATTTCAGGAACTGGTTTCAGAGAAGATAATTGGCAATGCTAGAGAGTGGGGAGAACTTTACTACCTTAATAAGAAAGACTCAAACAGACAAAGTTCGATTTACAAATCATTTTCTGTTTCTTTATGTGAAAATAATGTCATGTTGTGGCACTATAAACTCGGCCACCCTAGCTTTCCATATTTGAAAATTTTATTTCCATCTCTTTTCAATAATAAAGATCCATCTTCCTTTGAGTGTGAGATTTGTCAATTTTCTAAACATCGTCGTGTATCTTTTACAACCCGGTCATATAAACATTCCACCCCTTTCTCAATAATACACAGTGATATTTGGGGTCCTTCACGAATCAAAAATTTCTCGGGGGCTAAATGGTTTATTACCTTTATCAATGATCATACTAGACTATGTTGGGTACATCTCTTGAAGACAAAATCCGAAACAGAGCAGGTCTTTAAAAACTTTTACTCAATAGTCAAAACTCAATTTCAAACCTAAATCCAAATTCTTAGAATAGACAATGAGTGAGTATTTCAAAAATATTCTTGGGGCATTTCTTCAAGGAGAGGAAATCATTCATCAAAATAGTTGCATACACACTCCACAACAAAATGGGTTGGCAGAAAAAAAAAACAAACACTTACTTGAGGTTGCTAGATCCTTAATGTTCACCACTAATGTGCCAAACACCTTTTTGGGGGGAAGCTATTCTCACTGCCTCATTTCTCATTAATAGGATGGCTACCCAGGTTCTAGGATATAAGACTCCTCTATAAGTGTTTCAAAATGTCTATCCAACAAATCGCTTAATTACCAATTTACCACTTAGGATATTTGAGTGTACCTCATTTGTTCATATCCACTCTCATAACCGTAGCAAATTTGATCCAAGGGCTGTCAATGTGTTTTCCTAGGATATTCACCAACAAAGAAAGGATATAAGTGCTTTGATCCAAAAACTAAAAAACCGTTTGTTAGTATGGATGTTTCCTTCTTTAAGAATCAGCCTTATTTCACCAAAAACTCACTTCAGGGGGAGAATGTAACCATAAAAGAGAGCTTTTGAAATTTTTGGGATACATTTCCTACCTCTGAAAGTTTTACATTTGCCACTTCTACTCTTCCTTCAGATCAATCAAACTCGGTCAGCCCTGTCAACTCTTACCCTACTCCTTTTCCGACACCCATTCCTACTCCTATTCCTCTTCCGGTCAAAAAAGTACCCACTACAATCACTAAAGAAATAGAATTAGAAATCCAAAGTCCAAAACTACTTGTCATGAGAGACAGAAAAGAAAGGAAAATGAAAGAATTCACACACTTGAGCAGAACCAGTTATTGGATTCACCGGTTCTTAATGATACGTCAAATTAGAACTCCCCTACACATCATGCCACCTATGAAAATCCAAATAATTCAACACCTGTTGAGAATCTAGATATTCCTATTGCTCTTAGAAAAGGAAAAAGAACTTGTACTTCTCACCCTTTTTCAAACTACATGTGTTATAGCAGTTTGTCTCTTCCCTATCGGACTTTTGCTACTAATCTGACCAACATAGCAATTTCCAAGTCAATCCAAGAAGCATTGAGTATTCCAGAATGGAGAGAAACAGTTACGGAGGAGATCAAAGCACCGGAGAAAAATGAAACCTGGGAGAGTGTATCAATACCAAAGAGAAAGAAAACAGTGGGGTGCAAGTGGATATTCACAGTGAATTACAATTCAGATGGTTCAATCAAAAGGTTGGTTCAATCGAAAGGTTCAAGACTCAATTGGTTGCAAAAGGATTCACAGAGTCCTATGGGATAAACTACCAAGAAACATTTGCCCCAGTAGCAAAGCTCAACACTATTCGTGTTCTTCTCTCTGTTGCAGCTATTTCAAACCGGAAGATTTCACAACTAGATGTCAAGAATACCTTTCTAAATGGGGAATTGACAGAAGATGTTTTCATGGATATTCCTCCTGATTTTGTAGATGTCTATGGCACTGATACAGTTTGCAAACTGAAAAAATCTTTCTATGGATTGAAACAATCTTTTAGAGCCTGATTTGATTGTTTTTCAAAGATGGTAAAGAAATATGGCTACACTCAAGCTCAAACTGATCGTACTTTGTTTTTCAGAAAATCTCAAGATGAGAAGATCTCAATTCTAATTGTGTATGTTGATGATATTCTACTTACAGGGGATGATACAACCAAAGGAGAAAGAATGAAGAAGGTTCTAGTCAAAGAATTTGAAATCAAGGATCTCGAGCCTATGAAGTACTTTCTTGGTATGGAAGTTGAAAGATCAAAAAAAAAGGATTTATGTGTTATAAACGAAATAAATCATTAACCTGCTCAAAGAGACAGGTTTTCTGGGAAGTAAATCCTCTGATACACCAATTGAAGAGAATCACAAGTTGGGGTATAAGAAGGAAGAGATCCTTGTTGATAAAGGTAGATATCGAGAGTTGGTGGGACGTTTAATTTATCTATCTCATACACGATCCGATATTGCCTATGCCGTCAGTGTGGTCAACCAATTTATGCATGAGCCTTATGAGGAACATCTAAGAGCAGTTCACCGTATTTTGAGATGCTTTAAGGGAACTCCTGGGAAGGGACTTTTTTCAAGAAAAATGATTCAAGGAAGATAGAGGCATTCCCTGATGCTGATTGGGCTGGATCAGCTAGTGATAGAAGGTCTACTACTGGGTATTGCACATTTATATGGGGCAACATAGTGACTTGGAGGAGCAAAAAGCAACCAGCCGTAGCAAGAAGCAGTACTAAAGCTGAACTTTGAACTCTTGCACAAGGAATATGTGAACTTCTATGGTTAAGAAGAATCATGGATGAACTTTCGCTTCAAGGTGAGAATCCTATGCTACTGTACTGTGACAACAAGTCAACAATCAGTATTACTCACAATCCAACTCACTATGACAGTACTAAACACAGAAGTGGATAGACATTTCATTAAAGAAGGACTTGTGTGTATGGCCTACATTACATCCAAGGGACAACTTGAGGATTTCTTAACCAAAGGCTTACCACGAGTAAGATTTGAAAAACACTTATCCAAGTTGGACATGATTGATATCTATATTCCAACTTGAGGGGAAGTATTGGAATGAGACATTTAGTTCCAATTATTTAGGAATGTTTATTTTAGAAAAATAATTGTAATTTTTGAATGATTGATTTAATTCCTATTTTATGGTTATAAATTAGCTGTAAATTAGGAGTTAGTTTCCTATTCTCTTCTCTATGTAATTGTATATATACGAGACACATCATCTCCTTTGAAATAGGTGGAGATTTATTCGGCTAGGTATTCTAAAACCTACTGATTCCATAGGTCTTGAAAGATTTTTGTGACAACTACAATTTCCATCCAATGAGGTTGATAGGGTCCTTGACAACCCTATGGTAGGTGTATGGAGCAAGAGATGCACTTTATTTATAAAAAGTAAGACAATCATAAATATCAGTGCCCAGCTAGTACACTTACCCCATTCTTGTCAACCCACCAAACCCCCTTAAACACAGAGAGAGAGAAGAGAGAGAGAGTCATCCACAATGTATCACAATCCTCAAAAGCAGAGCAGCTGTTACACAAAGGTGGATGACCACCCCCAACACATCTACATCAACCAACCAATAATTTAAACATTTATCAAGTCATCGGTGAAATTTTGCATATAAAGCAATGAACCTAGGGCCTTGAAGCGAAATGATCAAGGGCAAAACAATTAAGCAAGCAAGAAATAACAGCATAACATTTGACCAACTAAGAATTAAGGACCAACATGGATATTGCTTAACTTGAAAAGGAAAGGACTAGACTGGAAGAGGCATCAAGTTTAGATACCTTCCATTGAATAAATTGTTTTTTATTTTTTTTAAAGGTGGCGGGAGGGTGGAAGGGAAGAGAATAGAGGGAAACGATTTTTTACTGAGCTAATCCTGTCCAAGAGTTATTACCAACATAAGATGTTCCATGTCAAACATACACATAATCTCAAAAGAAAATCACTCAGCAATGATTATGAGATGCAGAACAGTGAGATAATGCCAATAATAAAGCCATACTGATAACCAAGTCAACTGTAGAATTATCGCCCTCTGAGAAAAATATTTTCCATGGAAGATGTTTTCCTTAAATTTAGGATTAAGGCTCAAAGCTGCTATTGTTGTTGTTGGAAGATGTTTGCCTGAAAAATAAAGCATGAAAGATAACTTTTTTCCCCAGCTTTTGTACCCACCAACAAGGCCCACTAGCAATAGTTGAGACAGGAAAATGACTTTAAACTTCAAAAAAAAAAAAAAAAAAAAAAGTTCACTGTATTAAAATTATAATACTGTTCTGTTCACAACCCTAGTATCCAAACACTAAAAACAGGGGGATATCTTCCAAAAGGTTATTATTCAGAAAAAAACAAGGCACAAATGCTCATAACTGAGGCATAGACCAGGCAGTGCTAATGGCAATCATCCAAGATCCACCTTATCTATGTGTACGTGTGAATGTGCGAATGTGTAGCCTCAAGTAAGACAACTAAAAAACGGTAGTAGCTAGACCAGTGAGAGTCACTGGGATACCAAAAATGTAGGATGCAAAAAGTATCCTGCAAAATATGACCAAAAAAAGAAAGAAAGAACCAGTACGCATAACTAGTTCAAGCAGGTGGCATAAAGTTGCCTGTTCAAAGAAACACACTTACATGAGTATATGTCTACCCTCAACTGATTTCGAAGTGATTCTGAAAGCATCACATGTCCTTTTGCCACAGATTCTGATAGTAAAACACAAACAACTGCTTGACAATCCTTTTTGACAGTTGAAATTCCATTTCTTTTTTCCTTTGAAACTGAATTGCTGTTTAATCCTGAGAGATCATTTTCACTGTGCTTTACGCTTTCCTTCACAGGTAATTTAGGCATTATAACAACTGGTTGAAGAGAATCAAAAGAATGGGCTCTAGCTGTTTCTGGATGAATAAAAACAATAGAAGTCAGAACTACACCCAGCTGAAAACCTTTGACATTAGTTCTGTGAACAAATCTCCTATCTGGATCTTGCACACGAAGGAGTGCCTTTGATACCAAATGCTCTCCAGTTAAGCCAGATTGGTGTTCAATTTTCTTGCGCCTTTTTGGTGCAACTGCAACCTCAGTTCCTCGCACAAGTTGCACTGAGGAAAAAAATCATGAATCATACAATTTTCCAGAGGACTGTACTAGATAACAATAGAACTTACGTCTTAGCAACTATAGAATTTGATTGCATGTAAATAAGGACCAGTAACAATAGAACTTACCCTAGCAAGTTCCTATGGTGCTATCCAGAGTTTTAAAAAAAAATGCTATATATACAAAAATAGAATATCAAATAATATTCCTTACCTACCGATTTATTCGGAAATGTTGAAACAACATGAAATCTAACAACATTTTTTCCATGCAACCAAAGTGGAAATTTCATAGCTTCATGGACAATCTGGACCTGTATATAGGAAATGATTCATCAGAGGCTTTAAATAACAGACAACAACACAACTTCTTGATGCGTTTCGGTGAAATAGAAATAAATATCTGAAAGGGAAATGGATGGGAAGGCAATGGAAAGAAATTATTGAAAAATCATCTTTCTTATGATAATAGAACAACCCATCATGCAGGCCATCTAATCACAACAAATTCTATACATCTTACAAAGGGCAAGGCGGTTAATGTTTTTAACTTATTGCTTTCCAGAAAATCCCTTATCTATTTTGAATTTTCTTGTACTCCATTCGCTTCCAAAGAATTTCCCTAACCACACATACGTACACTTGTTTTCTTTCAATGTAGTTCTTGATCTTTAAACATTTTTCAACACAATTAGCTCACTAGACCTAATTTTTCCAGTTTCAGGCTCTCTCCACAAACATGTTGTCTTTCAATATCTTTCTTGATCTTTAAACATACTTGTTTCACCACAATTAGCTTACTAGACTAGTTTCTGGAGAACTGCGAAAACAATGAAACACCCTTCTTCATTAGCTTAAGTTTTTAGAGCTTGTTTCACATGGTATCACAGCAGGAAGTCCAAGTTCAAATTGTACAGCACCTTTTTCCCTTCTGACTAGAATTTAACATGTTTGGAGCCCTTATGATAAAAATAATTGTAATAGTAATAACTATACACTCTTTTCCATTAGGAGCAATTGGTTGTTTCATAATCAGAATCCCTTTTTTCCCTCATAGTACCATGTTACATGTTTCTCTCACTTTCACAACTCCTCCCTAGGTCATATAAGTTCAGTCTCTACCTCACTTTCCTTTTAATTAAAGCAAACAATTCCCAACTTCTAACACAGTGATGACAAGCTATTTATTCTCCATATCCCATGATACTAAGATCAAGCTTCACACTATTACCTCCCCCCCCCCCCCGGGGGGCCAATAGATCAAATTTCATAAGCAACCAGCAATTCATGCAAAATCACGAACTCCCTCTCTTGGTTTGCAATATTAAGCCTCAAGCAACAACAAATTGAAGCCAAGAGTACACTAAGCTTGCTGACCCCAAAAGATCACTAGAACTTACATGGAGATGCTCACAAATCAGAGGCAAGGATGTTGAAATAAATTTCAAAATTTAGATACATAAGACACTAATTATTCACAAGAAGCCCAAGATTTACAAGTAATTCATCTATTCATCTACGCTTTGAGAATTCGCATGCAGCACAGAGGTTGCATAAGTCATAGTAATTGTCTATAGCACTTCCAAAGAATTTTTATCAAAAGGGAACAATCCTATTTCTGTCCAAAATATGTGTCGAACGAGTATCCGAGACTACGAGTCCTACACTAAGTTATACATTAGGGAGAAGATTTGCATACATCATACATGAACAAAATAAAAGGGCACTTTTCAATCCTAGAAAATCCACTTTTTGTTGAAAAAGTATTGTCAATGAATTCACTGAATTTGTAGCTATTTTATCTTTATACAGGCTGAATAGGACACATAAGATTATTGGAAGTATATCACTTTATTAAGGCGGTGTTCCAAACAAAATGAACTCCACACAAAATGTCGAATTCATTACTAACTCCACAAAAAGTATAAATTCCCAAATCAGCCAAAAAAAAGAAAAGACATTTGAAATCAATTGAATTCAATATTTTACTTTTTGATTCCAACCACAGATTGCATTTGCAAATGAAATCCGTATTGGCCACTTCATTTTAAATGCTTTTTCATTTGGTTCCAGTTATAGGGTAAAGAATTTTCTCGGACAGACATCAAAGTTGAAGCAAAGATATGTAAGTTTCTATAATTCTACATTAGAGATAAATTGCAGACCTGTTGTAGAATAGCAGTCTCAGCATGTTGGGAGCGAAGCTCCATGACTTCCCAATCATCCTCAGTAAGGGGTTCAATTGTAACAAGAGTAGCTTCCCGCAAATTAGCAAGAGCTTTAACTTGAACAATTGCATGATCTGGTAAGTCTATGCATTCCGCAAACTGTTGAGAAACCTAAGTTCACAAAAAAAAAAAAAAAAAAAAAATCACAAAAAAAAAAAAAAAAAAAAATCCATTCAAAATTTCTTGATTAAACCCTAATTCAAAATTATCATATGACAATCAAAGAAAAAAGAGAAGGTTTGACCTCGATTGCAGATGAAGAAGAAGCAGAGCCAGTCCAAGCGACAACCCATAGTTTGCCGGAGGAGGAACGGAGCTCGAGAGGGAGAGTGGGAGGCAAGAAGGCGGAGGAGGAAGTGGATTGGAGTGTTTGAATGAGAGGTAGCGGGAGAGATACAAAGCAATTCTCAATTCCCCTCACTACTCTCACCTCAAATTCCATCGAAATTCAATGCTTCTTCTTCACTTCAAACTTCCGCAACTCAATCCAGATGACGAACTTGCATAGAAGCAACTCGAGGGAGGAGATCTAGGCGCAGAGTGGAAAGAAGCGAACAGACGAGCGGTTGAGGGGATGGTCTTACCCTTTTTCGAGGCACGCCTTCTGCGTTTCTAACGTCACCCACCTCAGCCCTTTTCTCGGTGCAAAAAATGTAGTTTTGTTCCGAATTAATCTCAAAAACCAAAAAAAAAATTAAAATAACACCATTCAAAAAATATTTTCAAATCTAATACACTTATATTGTAATTTCAAGTCACGAATTACGACATTTATATCACACTCACAGACCACAACATCTGACATCTGCACTGCACGTTGCACTTAACGCTTGTGTTCTTAGCTACGCCGGCTACTCGCATTGCGTTAGAACCTTATTAGTGGACATGTCATCTTCGGGCCTTGGGTAACCAATTAAAATTACAAAATAATTATAATTCAAAACAATTTCAACCAATTCAACTAATTCAATTAACTCTACTTCAAACCATCAATTCTCCAAAAACTATTTTAATCAAACTCCAAAAAGCATCAATTCTTCACACTATAAAATAAATACAATCCAAAACCAATATGGACAACCAAAAATTATGAAACATTTTCAACCATTACAATCATCAAATAACCCTACTCCACACTATACAATAATTCCAATCTAAAACAAATATGATCAATCAAAATATCAAAACACCAATAATTATGACCAACCAATACGCCAATACGCTAAAATATCAACAACCAACAAAATATTGACACACCAACAATCAAACAACCTCAATCATAGCCATAGCCACCACCAAAATATCGAAATACTAACAATCATGATCAACTAACACAAAAAAACACCAACAACCAACAAAACTCAAGCACCAATACAATCAAAACACAACCAAATAACCATATTCCAAACAACAATTATCATCTCCAAAATTGGCAACATCAAATCAACATATACTAAAACAATTTACAAAACGTTGAAATCACATTAAAAAATTACAAAAATTATAATTAACAAATAGTTATGAATAGAAATTAAAATTATATTTTACAAATTTTAAATGTAATGCATGTAATATGTTTAACCTATACTAAGTTCCGCAAGGAGGTCATTCAGTATTTTGGTATGGCTAACATTTAGTAGAAACATGAGTCGGCCTACCCTCATCACTATGTGGAAATTCAACTGCAACCATTCCGGTATGTTTCGAATATCAACAATGACGCCGTCGATAAACATTAAGTCTTTAAGGCTTACTCGATGCGGCGTCGTCAATATCGATAGTAATAGGTGTAAATGTCAAAATAAGAGTAGAAGTCAAATACGAAAACAACATAAGTATCTCAATATGCTTGGCATAGGAGATGAAATAGGTCTCAGACCACAACATCATTTAAAAAAAAAAAGTTATGAATAGTAAATGTCGTGATCTGCAACCGCAACATTACTAGTTTTGGAAAGAAAAAAAATGATGCTATTTAAATAATTTTGAATTAAAAAAAAAACATTATTTAGGTTAAAAAATCCCAACAATGTTTGTAAAATTAGAAACAGTAAATAACTCAACCAACTTACTAATTGATTCATTGATCAGATTGATCAATCATTTTCGAATCTAATGATATCATATGCCATATATATAATATATATTATATATTTTAAAATAAAATAAAATTCATATATCTATATGGAAAAAAATGAAAGCGAAATTTTGAGGATTTGGAAGGAGAGACAATGGCAGGGCAGAAGAAAAGAGCAAGAAAAGAAATGAAAGAAATTTGAGTAGAATGGAAAGGATCACAGATACCTTTTTTTTTTTTTTTTTCCTTTAGACCCGTTTGAATAGTTCATCAGTTTTATCGGTTTTAATAAGTTTTAAATGATTTTGACTGGATTTGATTTCATCCGATTTAAGAGTAAAAATCGAATCAGACTATAGAATGGTTCTCAGTCGAACCGGTCGGTCTAGCCTAATTTTAAAAACACTGCTATTTAAACATAAATATAACTCCCTAATCTTTCACAATATATAAAAAATATTCTTTCAACTATAAAAATTATAAAAATTAACCTTTCCTTCCATAATCCATTTAATTTTAACCTTAAAGTAATAAAAAATAATAGAAATTATCTTTTAAATTAAAAATTTGAGAGTAGAAAAAACAAATATCACTCTCATTCTCTCTTCATCTTCTTTCTCTCTCCCCCATCCTCCTTCCTTGGAACTCCAATTTCATGTCGCAGCAACCATGGCCACCAAGGTAGTCCGATAGCCCTTGGCCTTGTAACAAGTAGTGGACCATTCTTTGCTATCAAGGTGTTTTCTTTCCGCTTTTGTTGGGTAGAGACAGACCCTCAACCGTGAACACTAAGCTTGTTTCTTTCTAAGAAGAGAGGCGACCTGGTCACTTCCATAACAAAAAAGGTTGCGACGTTGTGATACCATCAAATGGAAGAGGTTGACCTCTCATGAGCTTTTGCCCCGTGCGTGAGTCTCACCTTTTGATGATAAGGCCATAGGTAGGCAACTGAGCTTCAAGGGATGGAGATAAAGGGGTCGTTAGCTTGATTTGTGCTGTAAAATATATTCATGGGCTCGAGTAAAGGTAAATTAGGTAGAATGGTGAAATTTCCTCACTTGTTGATGGTGATAATAACGAGATGTCGTGGGAAAGTTTTTTTTTTTTTTTAACAATACATACAACAATAATAACAATGGTAAAACACCAATCGCTTCTAATAATGATGTAGTAACATAATAAAACAATAATAGAATCTGTGTGTTGTATTCTTGATAAAGAGTGTTAGCTTACTTAAAATCTATTTGTATATATAAATACATAGTTCGGCATTGACCAAAATGGATTATCTCAAAACAATATGAAAAAATATACATCCACTATTAGACTAGTGTCACTTGTTTGACACATACAAGTCGTGGAAATTATCTAAAACACAAAATCTTATCGAAAATTATTAATTTAAAGCTTAAAGCATTAAAATGAAAGTTATTTAATTGTTACGCCCTATTGGCCCATGGTTTCATAAAAATATTTCACATTTGCAATTTAAACATAAGTTTATATATATATATTAGATAATATTTAGAATGTTTTATAAATTATATTTACAAAAATCATGATTTTATTCATTAAATATTTAGAAATTTGAAAATTGTTTCTTATTTTGCATAAACATTGCATTTAGTTATTAGAAACGTGAAACTTGAGAGGAGAGAGAGAGAGAGAGAGAGAGAGAGAGAGAGATGTTGATTAGAAATTGATGGTTATTGATTGTTAACTTATCATCACTAATTGTCCTCCATGGTCCTAATTAAGTGCAAACTCACTATCTATTTCATCGTCCTAACCAAGCTCACCTTTTGATTAGAAACTCAGTGTTCCTAATTGGTATATCTCTTGAAAGTCTAATTGATTTAGTGACTAATCACTGGTATTATTAAGTAAGATCTCTTATTTGAATTTTGTATATGAAGAACACAGGTATAAGAAAGTTTTACCCTTTAAGAATCCATAATTTAGTTCAAACTAAATTTAATCGAATTCAAAATAATTATCGAATGTCTACAATTTATAAAGGAAAAATAGAGCTAAGTAAGCCCAAATCTGAGGGTAGAAAACAAAGCTAGGGTTTTGCCGGAGCCTATTAGTATATGATTGATCAACGGATTAAATCAATTTATTGACAGTAAAACATAAGATATTTTGAGTTTTGAAAAAGTTCAATAACATAATGTTTATATAATCGTCTTTTTGTAATATTAAATGTAGTAAACTAGAGTACATACATAACATTAAGAAAGGACATTATATATATTATCATATTTTATGGTTCTATAAAAATAATGTTTATATCTCTTAGAACCCATGTTGTGTCCAAAAAGTAATATTCACAAAGGGCTTCTTTTATTAGTTACAAAATATATAAATTATTATAGACATCTACTCGCTATATGTATAAGACATGTTATTAAAATACTATCTGTTATTTAAAATTAAAACCTTTACATTTCACCTCTCAACTTTCAAGTGTTGTATTTCAATCTCATAATATAAATTTTTGATTTTGTTTTGACTTAAAAAATAATAATATATGATAATTTAAATATTTTTATAGAGAAATTCAACTTTTATTTGCAAAACCTCAATTTTTTTATTAAAAAAATCTTCACCTTAGTTAAAAAATATTATAGATAAGCAAATTCATCAGACAAGTTGAAATTTCGAATTATAAACACTATGTTACTTGGTCATCAAAAAAGATATGAATATTTTTTTAAAAAAATCACAAAAATACGTGATACGTTGACACAACAAGGGGACAATTTAACCTTAAAAAACTTTGTAATATGAAAATGTAAAAATCAAATTTCGAAATATGTTAAAAAAAATAGGATAAGTGAAAAGGGCTAAGAAGAGATATATATATATATGTTTATAGTGAAAGCCATTAAAAAACTTGCAGATAGGTTCCTAGTTAAAGAAATCTCTACCATAAGGAGTCTAATCAGACTTAAACATTGTCCATATGAAGTTATTGCTAACTGGTCAAGTGACAAGTCTACCAAACACATATATTTTAGAAACATTTGCTTCTAATTGAGATTGAGATCGAGATATTCATAATTTTACTATAAAGCCTATCAACATATATATCAACATATGACTCCATGCATGTCATCATTTATTACTATATCAATCATTGTTATATCAATTTATTTTAACTATATCATAATATATCAACATGTCTACGCTTGATAAATTATCATGATTAGCTTGATATTAAGGTTTTGTCTTCATTGTACATATTCTAATTTGTATAAATATCACATTTATACAATTTATTAAGCACAAAAATATAAGTAATTCTCTCTGCATTTATTTTTTCAGATAGAAAAGTATCACTTGTAAGTTAACCTTACTGAGGTGAAAGCAGGTGCACCCTCCCCAAGGATCTTAAAAAAAGAAAGTCAAACTATTGCATGATGAAATACGTGATAAAGTATCTCTTGAGAATGAGTTTGGTGGTTGGATTGGATAAAAATGTCTTTGACTTTAACTTACTCATGCTGCCACTATAGGAAACCAACTTATTGGTGAAGGTTACAAACAAATTAAGAAATAGATAGAAAAGTAATATAACTTAAAATGATGAAAGATAAGAAAAGAGAAAAACACATCAAAGACTACGTAGAATGAAGAAAATAATAACTAAGTATTGTTGATACCTTCCCCTGGAGTCGGGTGAGACGAGTTTCCTAATTTGGTAATCTTTTTATACAACTATGGGTAGAAGTGAATGGAAAGTTCAAATTCGTTAGAATTTTTCCCAATTTTCTTTTATTTCATTTTTATTTTTTATTATCGGTGTACCATGGGTTGATGTTTAAGTGTTACCAACTTCCCTTACCTTACAGATGTCATCCATGAATTCATGTTTTATACATAATATGATATCTAGTTTAAGAAAGGATGTTAGTATCATTCGATTATGCTTGTGTTTTTTATGAAATTGATATTTTACCATATTATTCCATGATAGCATGCTTGTTTATTATATGATTTTTCATATGTTTGTTTAACATAGAGGTTAGTTGACACCTCCTTCCTTTCTATAGGTATATGGCTGCAAAGGAGTGTTGGACAGAGGTAACATTAGAGTAGCACGAGATTGAGGATACTAGAAACCTTTCACTTGAAAGTTTATATTTTATACTAGTGGTTAGGTGTATGTCGATGTTTCAATTATGAAGTTATGTTGATGATATTTCAATTATGAAGTTATGTTGATATGCTTGAGTTATGTTTTAAGGAAAAAGTATGATATAATGAATTATGTGTCATGATAAATTCTACGGTTATGTTTATATTATGTTTTGAAAAATATGTTTAGTTCAAGGTGATATTTTTGGTTTTATTGGACAGTTCAAGAGAACTATTTTATGTCAATTTTTAATTGCATAAAAGTGTTAAACAAACTTTAAATTGTTTGTGATAATTTTGAATTGTTGGAATTAGTCAATTGACAATGAATATTCTATTTCATTTTTTTGGTTGTTTTAGTTAAAATAAAAGTTTTGAATTCTTTTATCTTTTCCCTTTCATATTTTCATGTTAGTGAATGATGATCTAGAAACATATTTTGTAATGATTTAAATTTTGTTTCTATATGAATTTTATCTCTTTTGTTAAATGGTGCAACAATCAAATAGTAGGTTATCATAGGTAATCAATTTTGTTTTTCTTAGTCTTTTCTTCAAGAGAAAAGTATTGAGAAATATAACTTAATGCAAAATATATCAAATATTATGTTAGATCACCAAAACTAAATTTTAATCACTGAAATTGAAATTTCGATCAGATAGAAGAGTATCCAATTTCATAGCCAAAGAACTCAATTGAACCAAATCAAATATATTCTCACAAAATCTCTTTGCATGATGGGGGTATCAGAAAATCGAAATGATATATTGATATAGAAATCATAACCCTTTTATATCTATAGGGTGACTTTTACCTTCCAAATATATGTATCAGCTTATGCTAGTTATCTTACCGAATTAGATAACTTTCTAGCTACTATTAAGTCATCTTTTGATATCCCCTATTTAACCCATCATAAATAGTAAATGTCCATTAGTATCTATACATTTATTTATTTTAATATCCTATTAAATACATTAAATCCAAATTACTAAATTTTCGAATTTAACATATCACTTTTATATAGATTTAACTTATATTATAGCATGTAATACATAATTATTTTATATATAAACCTAACATTGGATTAATTATTCAACAATCTCTCATTTGAACTATATGTAAAATTTTATGATTATGAAATTGCAAAATAATTAAATGAACTCAATTTTTTTGTTGGTACTAAAATGCATCCACAACCAATCCAGTCCATCTATCTCATCAACTTAAAATCAAGATGACTTTTGTTATATTTATTTCATAACTCAACCCATCAATGGTCACGTGAATAAATATAATCAAATGATATGGATCATCATATGGATGTATAGTATGAAAATATCATAGAATGTAACTTTTAACATGCATATATTAGATGATCATTTAAAATCACAAACTCCCACCGAAACTAAATATCTGGAAATGATTTACGCCCATATGAGCAGTACACTCATGAACCCTTTTGGATGACAATATCTTTGTAAGCATGTAATTTTTAGAGTTTGTGCTAACGTACTTTATAAACAACTGTCCACTCTAAGTCATTTTCTTGACAACCAGGAACTTGATATCAATATATTTCGATATCGTTGAATTTCTGATGTTGTTGAAATAGAGATTTACAGATTTATTGTCACAAAATAATTTAAATAGCATATTAATATCATCCACTATCCGTATTCCTATAACAAAATTTCATAACCATATTCTACAATTAGATACCTTATTACATACTATGATTTTCGTTGCCAACTTGTAAAGTCTATAAAAGACTATTTAGCACTCTTTTAAAAAATAGCTCCTATGTTAGTATGTAGATGTAGCATGTTGTAGCCTTCATACTATTTTGGCATTCTGTAAAATTGGAGGTAGTATATCAAATGATCTCAAACTATTCTGACTTTTGATATGTGAGCATATATTCTTTTACTTTTTGCAAGTATCACAAGACCTATTTGACTACTTTTAATGTTTTATTCTCGGATTGTTTAAATATTTGTCAAATATTCCTATAACATTCGGAATATCCGAACACGAACATGTCTGAGCATACATCAGACTCTCTACTATTGATACATAGGAAATCGTCCGTATTTTCCATTTCTCAATGTCGCTTTTGTGGCACTATTTGAGATTGAAATTATTTTCCTTAATCATAGGAGTATCTCTTGATTTATAATTCCGAATATCATATCTTATGAGAATTCTTTTGATTTTGAAAAATCAGGGAAAAAAGTATCTATTCCCACAGAACTTGTGGAAAACACAATTACCAATTGAATTCATCTCAAAAGCTAACGAGATGATGACTTGGTGAAATGTGAAATACCACTGTTGGAATGTTTAACTCTCGCAGACCTCGTTGATGGCATAGATTCTGGAGACGATAAAGTTTGTTCTCCTGGGATGGAGATTCTCTAATATTATCTGATTTTATTGTGTTTTGAATAGAATTTGAGATATAAATCTGATCTAATCCAATAACACTTGTGGAAATATCAACATATTTTTCTTATAAGACAATATCTTTAATTATATTTCCCCCCGCAAAGTCAACATTTTCAAAGAATAGAGTATTTTCCGATTCCAAAAATGACTTTATTTATGAGATCATAAAATTTATATCTCTTAAACTTTTTAGAATATACTTCAAAATAACAACTAACCATCCTAATGTTTAGTTTTCATTCATTAGGCCTTATAGACCTAAACTCAACTCGATAACCCCAAATGTGCAGGTACTTTAGACTAAAACATGTGTCTATTCAAAGTTTGTAGGAGGTTTTGATAGTTATCTTAGTGGGAAATTCTATTCAGAATTTATAATGCAATTTTGATTGAATCATATTATGAATAATTGTCAATGAACATGATAAAATATCTTTGACTATCCCAAAAACCAAAGAAAATGGCCCACAAATATTCATATGTATCAGTTCTAAAACGTCTAAAGTCCTATTAGTTTCATATTCTCTTTTATTATTTATTTCCCTTTATACAGTTTATACAAATATCAAAATTTGTGAAATCAAATAAATCAATAATTTCTTCTAATACAAGTCTTTGTATTCTCCATTTGGAGATATAATCTAATATCTTGTGTCGCAACGAAGAGAAATTCTCATTGCGTAATTTTCACTCTATAATTCAAATCCTAGTTTATAAGGATTCACTAGTTGAAATAATAATATCTATCAGATAAAGATTATCGGATTTTGGTAAAAAATTGAAACCAACCAATTTGAATTTAGGAAACAAACTAACCTTTCTATTTCTGAAAGAACAAGTAAAACTGAATTTGTCAAATACAGAAATAGAAATCAAGTTTCCTCTTGAGACAGAGTAACAAATGTTTCATGCAAATTCAAATAGAATCCGATCTTTAACAATAATTTAAATCTTCCCATCGTTTCTACTAGAATTTTATTATCATCGTCTACGTAAATGTATCAGATAAACATTATTGAATTATGATAAAGAACTAGAATAAACAAATTTGGATTTTAGAAATAAACTAACTTTTCTATTTCTAAAAGACCAAATAAAACTGAATTTGTCTAATAAAGAAATATAAATCAAGTTCCATCTAAAGATGGTATAGCAAATATTTCATTTAAATTCAAATAGAATCTGATTTTTAATAATAATATAAATTTTCATATTGTTTCCATTGGAATTTTATTGCCATGGCCTACGGAGATATATATTCCATCATCATTTGACGGTCGACAATTTAAGCAACCCTGCACAACACACTAGTGTGAATAGTAGTAGCAGAATCTAACCACTAAGTGTGTCCTTGTACCGAAATCAAATTAATTTCAGAACAAATCAAATTAAGGAATATAGTAGCATTTTTATCTAGTTTTCTTATCTTTTCTTTCTTATTCTTAATTGTCAAGCGTTCTTGACTCTTATACCGTTTGGAGAAAAAATTTATCAAGAGTGTACCAATCTCATTCTTTTCATTCTTAACAAATTGTCTCTCAATTTTCGTAAAAAAGATTTAGCAATCATAATCGACTCGATATAGTGCCTTTGAATATATCATCATTAGATGCATGTGATTCAACCTTTCGCACATTTCTTTCTCTCTCTTTTCAGAGGTACTCTTATCCATTTATACGTAGTGGGGAGAATCAGTTCTTAACATAAGGTCTAAATCCGTAACATTGAGAATGATAAACAGATTCTCTTACCATGACTTGAAATTCAAATCATTCGACTTAAAAATCAGTTTGAGTTGGGTATTAATGTTGGCGTAAATAGTATTAACTGTTAAATAAAGAACAATAATCAATATATGTTCACATAGAACTTTAAAACCAAATATATTTAAATATGAATAATCTCCATCACAAGATAGCGGACACTCCATTAATATTTTATTTTTGGACAAAATAATTAATTTGTAAGTGGTATTTTGATTTAGTAACCAAACGCTGACAATAAGAACATGTCAACCAATTATCTTCATTTGAGCCGATGAATTAGATATATGTAAAATCAAAAAATTATCTCGCATTTATTACCACAACATGTATATGCAATTCTGTCAAATACAGACTTTTCTTTGAGCCGATTGGCATTTACAAATTGCATACACAATTTTTTATATCTCAAAATAAATTAATTTTCACAGCAGAGGTCATTCTGACATGTTATTTCAATCAATTCATCTAAAAAAATATATAAAACCGTACTCAGATTTGAATCATATTTGTATTTAAAAAAATGCCAAATGAACTCAATTTTTTGAAAATTGAGTTATTTAAAACCCAATTTTATCGATTTTAAATTGGGTTACCCCAATTTATTGGACCTGTTTTCTTCATCTTTCTTTTCTATCTCTAAACTTTCATTTTTGGCATAAAATTAAAATCTCCACCTTTTGCCAGCAACTGATCCAAAATCGGGTCAATTCTTATTTTGTACCGAGGAGCACGGGGAAAGATTTTAGGTAGGTAGTGAGTTCATTTAAAATTGTTTAAAAATCAATCATTTTTAAATTTATTCCTATTTTATTGACAGAACTTTTTTAGACATAATATATTATCGAATATTAAAAGAATGACCAGTTTTGAGCACAAAAGAAACAATGAAGATTGATAATAATGAAAAGTGAGTTCAATTAAATCCAGTAAGTTCCAAAACCTTTACACATGCAATTGGGTCTATTTAGGCCCACAAATTGGCTCCTAAATATCCTTAAAAAATGCTCATTTTTTAGTTGGGCATGTAAAAATTATGGAAAAATCAACTTAAAATGAGGAACTACTTTATATACTAAAATACACTTCGAAAAAAAGAAAAAAATTGTGGGAATGTTAACACAAAATGAGACACCATTTTATATCCTAAATCTCACTTTCCTTTAAAAAAAATTGTCAAAATTGTTTCATTAGAATTCGAAAAATCTTTCTTCTAAAATTGGGAAGTCAAACCCTATCAAAGATTAAAAGTTTTTTAAAAGAAACGGATTTGCAATTCCTTTTTTTAAAATTAAAAAGTCAAACTTTAAAGAAATGAAATTGAAATCGGAAGATTTTCTTTTTTTATTCACTAAAGACCGATAGTTTCTTGAAAAAAAAAGAAAAGAATCAAATTCCAAAAGATCTTTTAACTTTGGAAGTTCCAAAAAAATATATTTGCCATAAAAAAGGGCCCACGTTTTTTTTTTCCTTCTTTCCCTTTTTTTGGTTTATTTTGGATGTCCAAAGATCTTTTTTTTTTTTTATAGAAAAAGGTTAACTTCCTTTCAGAAAAAAAAAAACAAAATTGCTCAAAAGAAAAGGAAAGTGAACAGTTCAGAAATACTAGGAAAAGTGCTTGCCGTCTACCTCTGTTTTGCCCATTTTTTTTTTTTTTTTGAAACAACGGAGGTCAACTTTGATGAAAAACTGGAGGTTGAATTTGATGAAAAACTTCCCATTTTTTTTTTTTTTTTTTCTGAAACATTGAATGTCGACTTTAATGAAAATTGGAGGCCAACTTGGATAAAAACTTCCCATTTTTTGATTAAAATCCACACAAAAAATCCTGAACATTTTCCAAATATTCAAAATGTGCTCATAATCCAAAATTTTCAAAATATTAACATAATATAATTGATTCCAAAGATTCACACAATTGCTGGATCATATATATATATATATAAACAAAATTTTAATTACAAAATATATAGAAAAATTTCGATGATTTAAACACAAGTAGCTTTGATACCACTTGTGGGGGAAAAATACCTTAATGCAAAATATATCAAATATTGTATTAAATCTCTAAAATTAAAACTTAATCATTAAAATTGAAATTGAAATTGAAATTGAAATTTAGATTAGATATAAGAGTACATGATTCTATAGTCAAAGAAATCAATTGAATGAAATCTTGGTCTGAGCAAAATTCTGGGTTTGACTTTCCAGATTAAATGTATTTGTACAAAATCTCTCTATATGATGGGGTATCAAAAGATTAAAATGATGTATTAACTTAAAAACCATAAACCTTTTATAGTTATAGAATGATTTTTATCTTTCAAATCTGTCTGTTCACCTTATGACAGTTATCTTACTGAATTAGATAACTTTTCAACTGTTGTTAAGTTATTTTTCTACATTCCCTATTTAACCGTTCGTAAATAGTAAATGTCAATTGATATTTATATATATATATATATATATTTATTTATATATCCTATTAGATACATTAAATTCAAATTACCAAATTTCTGAATTTAGTAGATCACTTTCGTATTGGCTTAAGTTATAGGACAATATGCAATATATAATTATTTTATATATAAATCCAATAATTGACTAATGATCCAACAAATAGTTGATTCTGGATTTGCATGGTCATGAACTCGTTTATCATTTAAGCCATCAAAGCCACAACTCGTGGTAGAGAGAGAGAGACTATTGGTTACATATGAGAACGGATGTATCAAGATTTGGGCAAAGATGTTACATTAGCAAAAAGTTAATCTTAGAACACTAGTTTGTACAGACCATTGTCGATTCCAAAAAGATTTGGGAAGACCTGACCATAGATTTTGTATTTGGCTTGCCAAGAACACAGAGGCATTGACTCCCAAGAACACAAGGGACATTGATTCTGTTTTTGTGTAGTAGTTTACAAATTTTCTAAGATGGCATATTTCATTCCTTTCAAAAGACCTTAGATGCAAGAACAAAAGCAAAATTAGTTTTCAAGGAGCTTGTTCGACTGCATGGAGTGCGGAAAATAATCACTTCAGATCGAGACAACAAGTTCTTTAGTAGCGCTCAGCTACAAACCGATTGTCTGATAAAAGTGGTGAATCGAACTCTTGCAACCTCAAATGAAACATTGTGGTGAGAGGACGAAGCAATCGTATGTTGCATTGGGTTACTTAAAATAGTGTTATTTGTAGTGCTACAAGAAAATCTCATTTCTATGCAGTCTATACCAAGTCACCTCAACATGCTGTCAACTTGCTCAAATTGTTAATGTTGGAAATTGGGTCATAGGCCTACCCATGAGGGTAGACCAACGGAAGACTTTTTTGAATTTTGAAAATGAAAAGAGAAAAGGGATAGGTGGGTTTTTTTTTTTTTTTTATAACTATCCCTCAACTCTCTTAACTCCATTTTTTTTCTCTCTAAAAGTTCCTCTATGCATGATTTTCCATTTTTTTAAAAAACAAAAGTGAGTGATGAAAGAAGATATTTCTCTCGTATTGAAAAAAACATTAAAATGGGAGAGAGGAATGTTTTGTAAGTGAAAGAATGATATTTCTCTTGCATTGGAAAGAAGAGAGAGATTTTCTAAAAAGGGTTTGATGACCATTCTCTATTATGGCATTTGGACTGTGAACAATAGAAAATGATCCGATTTTATGATATTTTCTCGACTTAAAGTACCCAACCGTCAAAAAAGATAAGTTATTTTAATCCAATTTATATTAAAAAATTTTCGCATACAAAAAATTATTTATTAGTTTGTTTGAAAGTTTTCGGTTGAAAATTCCTAAAACTATTGCCAAGCACTCAACTAATCAATATATAGTAGTATGTTTAAGCCGAGATAAAGTCGAAATTGGAAGAAGTTAATGCTAAATACTACCAAGCCGTGGATCGGCATTGCGGAAAGTAGACTCTTGAAGTCAGAGATCAAGTCATGGTAATCTTGCAGAAAGAGCGATTTTCAATACGCACCCATAGTAAGTTACAAAACTAGAAAGTATGAGTCATACCAAGTCGAAAAGAAGATAAACAACAATTCATATGGTATCGACTTGCCAAATATAATGAGAATTTCCAAAACATTTAAAGTGGCCAGACATATACACATTTTATTTATCAGGTGAACCCTTATATTTAGATAATAACTTGAGGTGGAGTTCTTTTCAAGTAAATGGGGCTCATGCATGATGTGAATGATTATTTTGGGAAGCAATCTTATTAATTAGAAAGTTCTTATTTCTCAAGAATTAATATTTAGTAAGCATTTAGATTTTAATTTTTTTTTTTATTTTACAAATTATTTGTCTAACAGATTTTCTAATTTTAGTAAAAGTATATTGTCTCTTTATTCTATAAATAAGAAATGTCTTTTAATTGTACAATATCTCATTCTTAATTAATTCAATGATTTCTTAAATTTTTTTTTTCTTTTTTCTAGAAATTTCGAAAGTCGAGTATTAGTTCCTTTTCATGTATATCGGATGGTCTCAAAGAAAGTCCTCAAGGACTTGGGACCTTCTATTATCTCTACAATTAAAGAATGAAAATGAAGGCTATCTAGCTTGGAGGAAATACAGAAAATCGAAGACAAGGGAGACAAAACTTGAGTCAGTTAATACTATGCAGTTTTCACAGCGTTGTTACAATGTGTAGAGAAGGCACACAATTAACACTGGATGACTTCAGCATATGGCGACAAGTTGGACAAGAGGAGTGAGAAAGCAACCACTTATCAATGCAACCAACATGAAACCTGTGTTCACACTTTGGCAAAACTCTTATCTTCTCGCCATCCAAAAAGTCAGCCAAGCAAATAGCACAAGCAGCAGAACTAGCTGAAGAAGATGAAGGAGAGGATGCCAAAGTCACATCCGAATTGGCGTAGGTTGAAGTTGGCAATGCAACCATCTCCTGCTTCTTAAGCCCAGAGTTCAGCCTCCGAGAGCTGACCCACTCCACAGGCTCGGTGAGAGTTCGTTGTGTGCAGCGCAGCACGCATTGTAGCATTGAGTTGAGCCCAAGGGCGCAGACTAAAGCGCACAGCATGGCGGCTACTATGACCATTAGGTTGAAGTCGAGGGCAGCAGACTCATCAGAGTCGTGGTTACATGGAGGGGTACTAGGGGTGGGAGGTATTGGTGGAGGAGGAGCCATGAGAGAGAGAGAGAGAGAGAGAGAGAGAGGGCGAGTGGAATAGGGAAATTGGGAAAGGAAAAGTTGTGCGAGTGTTGAAGAGATTGAGATGAGATGGGATAGGTAGGAGAGGACTCATAGTACAAGGCTAACGAAAAAGGAGAAAGATGGGGTCGAGAGAGAGAGAGATGAAATGTGAATTCTCTCTCTCTCGATGTGGAGGGTTGTGGTGGAATGATGGAAAAATGGTGGCAATGGAAAAATGGTGGCAAGGGATATGCTTACTTGATTATCCACTGTCTACTCCTTTTTTTATGCGCTTCAAAAGGTAGACAGGAAAAAGGAATTTCTCTCTCCCTCTCTCTCTCTCTCACACATCGATTGGTATACTGATCAAATGGTGCAAACATATATTCAGCTTTTGTGACACAAGGACAGTCACTTGAAGTTGCGAGATTGATTGAAATTGAAGCTTTATATATCTAGCTCACAGTTTATATAGAGATAAATTAGAATGATTTATAAAATCAAAATTAAATTAAATCAAATTAATTTAACTTATGAATTTGTCAAAATATATCTATTTTATGTAAATATTTGATTTATTTAATTTAAAACTCATTCGATCCATATAATACTATTCTCAAGGCAATAGTATGATCGGAGGTGTAGACCTTTGGTAGGGATAGATGATTTTTAGAATGGCATCGCCCTGCGGCCTTAGTGGTGAGGCCTCCTGGGAACACTCATCCATGACTAGATTCGAGCATTGGTACAAGCACATAATAATAGATGATTTTTAGAATGGAGAAAGTGCTATTTTTGTACAAGTAAAGTAGCCATTAGAAGATTTAGTGGAAAAACAGAATTGCCATTTGTAACTTCTAACTTGGAATTAGGCTATTTAGGAAAGGACTAAATTTAATTGATTTTCTAATAAAAAAATAATTACAATAAGGATTATATTAGTCTTTTTTTAATAAAATATTTAATTTTTATTATAAAATTTTATATTTTTTACCAAAAACTTTTTGGTCCAACTGAAAAAATATTGCAAAAAAGGATAAAACCAAATGGAGAGTAATTAAATAAGTTGAGGTTTTCAAAATGAAAAAAATAAAAATCCATAAAAGATTGGGTAATATTAATGCTTATGCTCCATATGAGACTAATATGTGTGTTATAATATTAGGGGATTTAGAAAATATTCAAAAAGACTAATACAGAGAGGAAAACTATAATACGTGAAAAGTCAAAATACTTTTAAAAGCCTAATATTCCAAATATCATTGAATTATGTAATCATATTCTTCACCAAAATCCTTTTCTTGCAAATCTTTTGATTTGGTGTGTGAAATACACTTTTGAGTTGAACAATAATAGAGCAAGAAACCAATATACTATTGGTTTGATAATAGAACATTAAACTCTCTTAATTAAGTTTTGAGTTTCTTGGGAACGAAAAAACAAATGTTAACCTCTAAATTAGACCCCACAGTACTCAAACTGGATTAGTAGAACAACTTGGAGACCAGTTGATCAAGATCAAAAAATAATAATAGAACTAGGAAGGAAGGAAAAGACAAATCTAAAATAGGAAAGTGTCATACGAATCACAAGAAGATATACTTGTAAGGTATATCATAGTTATTTTCATTAGGAAAGTGAAGTCATGATGAGGAAACACATTAAACAAAATCACACACCACAAGCCTCTTACCAAAATTGATCTACTTGGGGTCAAGAAAGAAGCTTTTCCGATCAAACACATACTGATTTCTCACAAATAAATGCGGGAGTCCATTTCCCCTGGGGCAAACAGTCAGATTTACTTTGTCCTGTGGCTAAAATGACAACAGAAGAGAAGTAATGTTATTTTTTGATGTCATCTTCATCACGTTCATCTTCAATGTCACTGTCATCATAGTAGTCATCTTCCTCTTCATCGTAAATGAGCGCTCTAAAATTCTGTGCCCTTAGCCGCTCTTGTATACGGTCCTTTATAGCCGTTCCCTGGAAAAAGTGAGACTAAGGATGCTCAAACAAATGCAGGCATATTACCTTTCTATTGGAGGATATATTTAGAATAAGAAACATATTTCAGTGTCACACTTCACAAAAGGCCCAGCCAAAAAATTGTTCTCAAGGAATTTTAACTGTTAAGTCATGGTTAAGGGGACTTAAAACTTGACACTCAACTGCCTTTTGAATCTCCTAATTTAGCCTAAAGTAACAAGAAGATGAATTTCCACGTTCCAAAGCAATCTAATCAGCTCCATGCATTTCAAGAGAATTTGACACAAGAAAAATGATAGATGGACATGCTTACAATGCATGAACCGTCTTTTTAAGTCATTAAACAATGGCTATAGAACCCAGCCAAGTAATCTGGTCATGGCTCAGCATCCGGCCAGCAGGTCACCGGTCCGACTGCAGGCCATTCATAAAATGTATAATTGTTAAAAGACAAACTAAGTGGGCACTACACAAAGGAAAGAACTGAAAACTGATGATAGTTAAAACACCAAAGACAATAAAAATATATATATACAAGAAAAAAATTTACTTACCATTACAACAGAAAATCAAAATCAGTTAAATCAAAATATGAAGAAAACAAATAAAAATTGGGCACACCTGATGCATATCAAAAACCAAAAACATAAAAGTGGCACAATTACCATTGCTTTTTACCATCACAACAGAAAATCAAAATCAATTAATCAAAACATGATGAGACGAAATAAAAATTGGACACACTTGATACATACCAAAAACCAAAAACATAAAAGTGGCACACTTACGATTATCTTTTATCATCACAGAAAATCAAAATCAATTAAATCAATATATGAATTTAAAAAAAAAAAAATTGGACACACTTAATACATACCAAAGACCAAAAACATATAAGTGACACACTCACCATTATCTTTTACCATCACAATGGATAACTAAAATAATCAATGTCGGAAAATAATATAAATAACGCACTTACTAATATAGTTGGATTTGTAATTATATAAAACTAAATGAACCTATAGTAGAATGACTCAAATAATGCACTTTCCATCATAAATAGCCCCAAAATAATCATTTTTTATATTTATTTACTTAATGTGAACATAAGACCAAATTATCCTAAACCAATCACTTCAGTCAAAAGCTGGTGCAGTTCAATGAAAAACAGCCAGTTTGGGAGGCTTTTGCCCGGATTTGACTAGACTAATTGCATTTCCGGTCTATTTAGATGGTAAACCAGACATGGTCGGACCAGCCGATCCGATGCAGTTTTGTTTTATGTTTCGCTGCACAATGACAGGAGGAAAATCTGGACCATGGCTTTTATTATGGGTAAGAGTTTCCAATCATCTGATAACCACTTGAGCCAAAGCTCATGGTCTGGTCCACTTTATTGACTAGCCTAAAATGGTACCTCCAATTCCTCCGCCCTCGCACTGTTTTTCACCTGGCACATACACACTTTCACACATGAAAAAAAGAAAAGAAATAGTATCAAAGAAATTTGTTTACCATTTTATGACAGCGTTCTTCAAACATCTCAAGAAAACCAGCAACCAAGCGATCAGCATTTTCCACCCATAAGTTGCGACGTATGCGAGCAGTTTTTGCAACTGTTTGTATCTGCAAAATAATAATGAAACAAGACCCAGTGCAGAGAGGAGTTAGTAACAACCAGTAAAAAACCAACTCTAATCACAGCCTTTTTTTTGTAAAAATGAATATTACTTTAATTAAGGAAATTTTATGCTCAATTCTTGTCAAATGTAGTGCTTGATGATTTTTAAGAACATTTAGTTATTTAGAATGCATTTTGCTCTAGGAATCTGGATATGCGAGTGACACCAGGTTAAATTAAAATTATGTTTCAGTAAGCATGTAAAGGAAATGTGTAGAGCTAGTTATATTGGATTTCTAACCTTCTTCATAACCAGCTCTTGGATAACACAGCTATTGCAACCATAGCTCTTACCATGAAACTTAAAGAGATATTACTCTGAATTGTCCCTACCACCTGATAGTTTAGTCACTGGTCTCTTAGTTATCAAGGTTTTCCCATATAATAGTTGAAAGCCAGAGCAACACAATGGAAATCAGACTAAATTAGTTTTGCAAACTGCTAAGGAATTTAGCTGTACTCAGCCTATCAACTGCTTCTTCCATTTTCACCACATACAGAACACTTGCCATGCGTTTTAGGAAGAGTTGCTGCACTCACTGAATTTCTCTGATATACCAAATCTTTTGAGAATTACTTTTGGCCATCATACTCACCTTGGTAATGGCCACTAAGCAATTTCAGTACTAACACATCCATGTTTACCTTGCCACGGTGATTATCTGTTCATTCATTTTTGCTGAATAAAAAAAAAAGTAAAATAGCACTTCAGAGATTAAGATTTAAAATTCTGGATCTTCTATAGATGTTTGAAACTATTGCAATACTTCCGTCTTCACCCATTTGAAAATAAAACTGGGCAGTGCAAACAAGCTTCCCACATGAAAATGTTGGGAGTAGACACTGGCCCAGAAAGTAAACCTATACTCGCTCTCTTGATTCTTTTTACGTATTCCAAGGATCCACATTTTTATTCTTTTCAGATGCAAATGCGTTTGAAATTCTAATCCTTGTTGAATTTCTTTTTTTCTTTTTTTTTTTCTGAGTTTTGATACTAGCTCCACCATATCTTTCCACGATTATCTCAACAACCCTAATCTTTGACTAATAACATCCCTAGAGTTGAAAGGAGGTAACACAGGAGAGAAATCTAGAACTACTTCAACACAAACATAGAGCTTAACCAGTCTTCAACACTTGTAACTCTGACACCATCTAATGAGATTCCTTTCCCTTCTAACAAAGGATCCCCAAATTCTAACCAGGACATGTGGTTATAAATTTTGGGAAACAACCATCTACTCCATAACTCAAGCTTATGAAGAGAGGTGTTTTTGTTATTTTGTATCTCAGCACTACTCATGTATTAGTACAACACCCGATCAGATAAAAATTTTTAAATGGAGTGAAAAGGAGATGAGCTGAACTTAGAACCTTGTACTCTCTTACTCTTATAGAAAAACCAACCTTTCCTAAAATACACATGCAGGCACAGGCGCAGGCATGCACATGCACCGCACACACATACATATCCCTATTAATCATTGAAATGATAAACGATAATAAAAATTAGTTGTAACTTTTTAATGAGTAATATGTCTCCTAAAATTACTAATGACTTCTGATCAAAAGTACCAAAGAGCCACGAAGGGAATCGACAAACTCTAGGATGTCAACCTCATCATCAAAATCATATTAGATTAACCAAAATTCAAAAATTCTTCGCCAGCTATCAAAAACAGTGTTCCAAGGTCCCTTTCCTTTAAAAGATTATAAAATGCTACTCCATCCGATTCATTCCAAAATCAACTAAAGAAATAGGAGAAAATTTCTTTACCTTCATTTATGGAGATCTAGAAATTAATCTAACTATTTCTCTTATCTGGACTACAGAGCAACCCATTGACATATACAGAAAAAAAAAGAAGCTAAATAACATGTAGAGCCCATTCCCTTCCTAGGAAAAACAGAGTTTTATAACTAAAGAAAGCAAAATGGAAGAAATATCCTGCTACCACAACCAAGATAGCCCCTATAAACATGAACTGGTGTTTACAATGATCATCATGCACACACACATTAAGATACTTGATTTGTAAAAATTTGATACCTTTTCCCCTACTTTTTCTTGCTGCTCCTTCACTTTTTCATGCAGCTTTTTTAATTCCATATTCACCCTCAAACGCTTTTCCTGGTTTCAAAATAGAGAAACAAGGGATGGCATATCAATTTCTTAGTAAAATAAGTAATTGATTCTAACTCAGCTTAAGAATAGAAACATCAAGATAAGAAAATGAAATTTATATTCAAATTTGGAAACCATATATTAAGGGTTACAATTGACAAAGCTACTCACCTTCACGTAGCTAACCCCAAGTTCCTTTCTACTATATCCACGGGCTAAGTTACGCATTACGTATTGGTTATAATCTTTTACAATTCTCATGATCAAATCTGAGGTAGAGATTCCATCAGTCCGTTTGGTTTCCTTAAACTTTCCTGCAGCCTTAACCTGAAAGAACACACATGTATAAATGTAAAAGATGAGTATCATATATTAAATGTGGATGATCAACTAGGAAGTGAAGGTTGAAGTAGAAATGAACAAGGGCTTTAGAAGAAGCACCAGTCATCGACAAAATGAGTTTGTACAGTAAGATAGCGAAGGATAGAACTTGCAAGATAGCACCAACACTAACATGGTCAAGGGACATGGGACACAACACAATATGGACACATCAAAACCCATATAAAGTGCACAAATGGCATAGTTATGTGTGTGTGTGTGTGTGTAAAATAAAATAAAATACCATGAGCGTAATATCCAAATTCATGTGAAAATAAGTTAACATAATTATTAGTGAAATTCTCTATAAAAATCTATAATTAAGCTTATTATTTGAATGGTTAAATATTATTGTGATGCAGCAATCTTCTATTTTATGCAACAATTTATCATCAATAATGTCCTCAATCTAAAGCAAGGGACACGGCTCCCACACAGCGATGGGCTTATCCACATATAGGCCTAATTGGAGGCTCAAAGTGGCCTCATAAAGTCAACAAATATTCTGTATTGCAATCATGATTAAGACACATACGAGAAGGCAAATGAAGTGGGCATTAGGTCCAAGTCAATGAAAAACACAAAAATAGCCAATACCAAGCATGCAATTTCTTGTAACCGTATATCTTTTTGGTATGATGATTGGCAACCTATAGGCCCCTTAATAGAGGTCTTTGGAAGACAAACCATGGAGAGGTCAGGTTTCACTGCAGAGTATTCTGCTCAGGATGTATTTTCCAATACTCTATGGACAGAATATATCCAAGGTACTGAGCAGCGGACTTCAAGGCTGTTGCGAGCAATCTGTGACCGTATGCGGGATACTATTCTGGATTGTTATCGCCCATCTACTTCTGGCTGTGATAGGCTTGTATGGACGATCAGCTCTAGTGGGTAGTTTTCTATTGCGTCAGCTAGGAATCACCTCAAAGGTTCTTATCATCCAGTTTCATGGGTGGATCTGGTTGGTTTCCGGGAACTATTCCTTGATTTGCCTTCATTGTCTGGTTAGTCTTTATGGAGCAGCTTCATACGAGTGATTTCCTGTTCAGGCTTGGGCTTGCGACTTCATCGACATGTCATCTTTATGCTAGTCGGAGAGAGACTATTGACCACCTCTTCTTCAGATGCCCCTTCACGAGAGAGGTATAGAGATTGGCCATAGTGAACCTTGTTCCTGTGAGCTTTCCTATATCTTGGTTAGGCATTCAAGACACTCTTCTATCCTCAACTAGGCATCTACTTCGGCGGAATAGGGTTCTCAAATGTCTTTTCAGTACTTGTATCTACTATATTTGGATGGAGAGGAACAAGAGAGAGATAGGTGAGTGTCAGTTACTACCGCGAGTCATTGCAGCTTTCGTTAGTGTAGTCTTGCCATTAGTTGAGACTAGAACTTAGCTCATTTTGTTTGGGTCTACGATTTCGAGTCTCCTAGGGTATATCCTTATACCTATGTATTCTTTATTTTTTTTTATATAAAGATTCTTTTATATATATATATATATATATATATATATATAAATTCTATAAGGTTGTTTAGGAATGCGTCCGAACAAATGTGTACTATGACATTATCATCTACTTGAAATTCACAATTTCAATGGTGATCATCAGCAGTCAATTCATAATCTTGACTACTCTTAGCGATTTTCCTTCGAATCTCATCGAGTAGAAAATGATACTGACTTCAAAGGTAAAGAAACAAGGTCAACAAACTAATAAGTATGAAAATCTTTGAATCCTCCTTCATATTGTTCATTTATCTACTCTTTTAAGAAAACAAAGAGAAAAAAAAAATTAAATTGGCATATCCTGTCCCAACCATGTTGAACAAGGTCTTCGAGCCATGCCCAATATAACAACATATCATTTTAAATTAGACATTATTGGCTGCCTGTAGAACACGTTAGAGGCATGGGTAGCATGCCTTGTCTCAAATACACCCACATGTTGTTGCCTCATGCAATGAGACTAAATGGAATCAACCTTGGAAACGTTGGGATGGGAAGGATGATGAAAGGAAGTGAGAGCATGTAGAGGCAACTCGATGGAAAATGCTTTAAAATCCCTATGTTAACAAAATTTAGACACCATAGTTATGAGTGGTCCATGGCTCAATGTGTTATTTAGGAGAAGAAAGTAAAGAAAATAAAAAATAAAAAATCACATAATAAAGCTTACAAATTCATATACGTCCTTGCCAGCTCCACTAGCATCAGCATAACTGAAATATAAATGGAAGAGAAAACAATAAAAAAAAATTGTAAAATATAAGCCCGGAAAGCGATCAGACCAAAATCCTGTTTTGTATTCCAAGGTCTTTGAAGATTCAAATTCATACAAAACAGCCAATTGGATCGCCCTAATAATCTTGTTCTTTTCCTTCATTGAGCAATATGTCAAGCAAATAATGAAGGAACCCCATGATTTCTGTGCAAGTATCTAGTGCTTGGCCATGAAATCATGCAGGCATCTCAGTAACACATACAACAATTACAATTAGCATACATTCTCTTGAACCCACATTGTGATTGTGCTAATTTCTACAAGAAAAATATGGGGAGGTTCCACGCTACAAGAAATTACACACATAGCGAGAAGGATGAGTTGAAAAGGTGGGCGGGAAAAGCAAACCATATATATTAGGGCAGATTAACCTTACGGAAGAGCATCATGGGCGACATAATCAATCTGGTGCTTGTCAAGGAATTCCCGTGTGATAACCCATGGAGCATTCGGAATAACTTCATCAACCCACCTACACTCACAGCCGCAGAGAATCAAACTCGTGCAATTACAAATCCCACGTAGGGCACAAATGACTTAGAATTGAATTCTATAAAGCATGGGAATTCAATCAAACCATTCAACAAACGTATTTAGGGTGAAACGAAACTAAATTGAAGTGAAATAAATTGAAAATGGAAACAGACTTGCAGTGACGAAGAGATTCATAGCGCTCAGACTCAGTCATAACAGTTTTGCCTTTGTACTTGTGAGTGATCTCATCATTGCAGCACCCAACTAGTAGATATGTGTTTGGGAATCTGAAAGATAAGAGCTTTTCCATTAATTAGAACTTGGCAGAGAGAGGAGCAAAATAGAGAAAGAAAGAGAGAGAGTGAAGTACAGCTTTTTAGCTTGCTCGAGAGAGCGAGCATGGCCAAAATGGAAGAGATCATAGATACCATCTGCGTATACCCTAACCGGCCGATCTTTTGGTGTTTCAACGCTTGAACCATTGCAATTGCTCTTCGTTTCATCCCCCATCTCTCTCTCTCCCTCTCTCGGTTAGAAATTAGAGATATGAAGCGTGCAGTTGCAGGTGTTGTAACGTTGTAATGATATCTCTCTTTTTTTTTTTTTTTTTTTTTTTTTATATATATATATATATATATTAAGGTCCAAACCGGCAGCCAAGCACCAGGATTCGACCATCGACCAATTCCATTCCATGTCCACTCAAAATAAATAAGTAAATAAATAAATAAATGAAAAGTCTACTCTCTATTACCAATAGTCTGGTATCATATGGGTATCATATGATGCAAAGCTCAAAATTTGTTATGCCACATTGCCTTAACCTTATATTTGCAAATATAGACATATATTTTAGTATTTTAAATATTTTATAATATCATTGATTTATAATTAATTTAGTGGGTAAAAATATTAAATTTTTTAATTAAATTTTTATTACGAAATTTAAAAATAAAAAAGTTTACGTTAGAAAAATTTTTTTTTAATCGAATTTGATAAGCGATTGTATCGAATTAGTCGAAATATGATTTCGAATATCGATTAATATAGTAACAAAAAAATATTATATTGTATCAAATTTTTAAATGAAAAATGAAAAACTTTTACCGTATAATATATATAAAATATTCTACTTGATAAGATATAGTAAAAATGATAAAAATTAAATACCGTATCAAATGGGTTTCTTTAATTTAGGTCTAACAATGGTCATAATTTGATATTATTGGTACGTCAATGTACAATAATGTTGCCTAGAATTTCCAAAGCATGGAAAGAGGGGATTATGCTGGCAGTTGTCAATTCAAGAACGAATGCCCACTTGTTTTCAATCTTTGGAGAAGAGGGTCGTCATTATGCTCTTTGAAAAGAGGGCCAACACGTTGAAACCGCGTATAAGCATATTCGCATTTTTCGAATATGAGGATCTCTTGTGAACACTACAATTCCATTGCGTAAACTATTCTATTTTTTGTGAACCACATATGCCATTAACAAAACAAATATTATACAAAAATCTTTTTCCATACAAAAAATTATGTGATACTTATTTTTTATATTAATAAATAATTAACAGAAATATATTATGTTATATACTCAAGTCCACCCTTTTTAGTCTAACTTGCACTTGTTACCTCCAAACTAGAAATTCATATTAATGGACAATCGATTTAATGAGATAACTTATTAGATTTCTTAACTAAATTTCGAATTTGAAATTAGAAATAAAAAATATTACATTTGGAAAATTGTTTTCTAAAAAGAATTCTCATACACGTTCAAATCGAATTAATTAGAATATGATTCCGAATATCAATAATGAGAGCAAAAAAAAAAAAAAAAAATAGAGAATTCATTAGGTTGGGTTGGTTTTGGTCCAGCCCACTTGATCAAACTTAGTTCATCCTATTTTTAGACTATTTTTTTTTTATAAACCAGCGATATTTGATAATCGAATTGAAGTCAGTTAAATTTGATTCGAATTTGACGAAGCATGACCCAAAGAACCATTATCATGAGACTCAGAGGCCTTTCGAATCAATAACTCATCGAGCATAATATATCAGAAGTGCGTTGTTAACATAGGATTTATCTCCCAGACAGATAGACGTGACCTATTTGGTCAAACTCCTCTTGGTAACTGTCTACTCAACTTTCAGATCTGTTCGATACTCTATACCCTCATTCGGCTAACAATAATGTACACTTCACCTCAAAACACAAAGTCAACCTCCCGTGATTAGAAATGAAACCCTTGAATACAACTGAAAAAGGAAAGAAATCTATGGTGATTTGAATTTTTTTGCACAATAGTATTTCAGATCTTTGAGAATCACTTATTGTGATCTCCGCGATCTCAGTACACCTCTATTAGAAAACTAGGATTTTGACATCCCGAAAATATACGAAACTCAGGAAGGAAAACTATATGTTCATGGTAAAACCACCCATCCAGGTAAGGTCCCCTGCTCTCGGAATTCACCCATAGCACACAATGGTTGGTAATTTTAGAAATCATGTTGTAAATATTGACTTATTGACTTATTTAAATGAAATTCAGAGTTGAATTTTTTTAATAAATTTGTGCAAATATTGTTATCTTGAGATAAATTTATCAAGTTTATATTCCAAATAAATGTAGGGTTTATTTATAAAGTAAATGTTACTATAAGATTTGAAAATAGAATACACGTAGTACATGAAAGATAATACTCGCTTTTAGAGAATTTATCGTCGTGACTTGTGTATTCTATTTTTATAAAGAGTGGATTTGGTTTTTATTTTAAGTCGATTTATTAGAATAAGTGGGAGAATATTAGAAATTTTAGAAAAAATTCAAATCCCATGACTTAATGCATTCAAAATGAAATTAATGAAGAAAAATATAATTGAAAAAAGATTACATGTGATAAAGAATGGAAGTAATTTGAATTGAAATGTATTTGACTGGATTTTGATATCTTATTCAAATTTTCACACAATTAATTTTATTTTTCTGTTTTGAATATTAATCATCTTCCCATAATGTCCATAAAAAATTTTGGGTGATAATTATAGGATTTCAATGGTTTTTTGATAGTTGAAAGTTTATCTAAACCCTCTTCTTAGTGTATTGAGTGCCTAAATTCAAATTTCTTAAATCAACACCATCCATTGAGTGAAATTGAGAGTCTGAAGAATTGTGCATATCTCAAAAATTATTTTAGTGCTTTTATATTAGTCGCAGGTGAAGAACAAGAGCATGGCCGGAGATAATCCAAATTCCTCTTTGGCTTCCGTTTTAATTTTTGCTCAATTTTTACACTAAAAGCATACATTAGGTTTGTCATGTATTCTAACAATCACAACAAAGTTGATAGATTTTCATGTTGAAGTTATTGCGAAAGATTCAACTAGTCTCTGGTTTCTTTTATTTTATTTGTATTATTTTTTGAAATTCTTTGGCAAAAAATTAGATAAAAACTAATTTTTAAAAAATATTAAAATTATTACAATATCAACACCGATCACTATCGAAACAAATTAAAATAAACTAAGCTTATCCCAAAGAAGTTACATAAACAAATTAATCTGTTTTAGTTATTTTAGAAACAATTTTTTTTTTAAACAAAAATTTACAAGTAGCAAATTATATTTACTTATTTTTATAAGTAAAAATAATTCAAACCTTATACATATACATTTGTATAGATATTTATAGTGTAACAAAATAGTATACAGCACAACCACTACGAGA
The DNA here is from genome assembly GCA_033439265.1 of Dillenia suffruticosa. Classification (NCBI taxonomy): domain Eukaryota; kingdom Viridiplantae; phylum Streptophyta; class Magnoliopsida; order Dilleniales; family Dilleniaceae; genus Dillenia; species Dillenia suffruticosa. The sequence goes on from JAVTVX010000031.1 coordinate 1,882,202, forward strand.
TATTTCATGTTAGAGATATGTGAGTACTCTTCCATTCAATTAATTGTGTATGCCTTTTTCTATTATAACATAATTGTTTTAAGCAATTGAGTAAATTTAATTTTAAAAGCGTTTTATTTTTTTAAGCTTTCCCAATGGCAACTGTGTACTTAAAGAGTTAAATAACATGGTAAGGGTAAACTGCTAAGGGGATTTTTATAATTGGTCTATTACAATACCAAAAGTTAAGCAAATGATGTGGAAACGGTTTGAGATAAACTAATTTTTCTTGTAATTGTTGCAAAAAGTCTCTTCTTAAATTTTTACTCTAATTGTATTTAATAGTTTTATGTATTGCAAAACAAATTTGGGTGACATAATAGTGTTGATAAATATTTAGAGATAACCTTTTGCATCAAAGTGGGTAAGTTCATACATGATGCAAGACAAAAAAGCAAAAGCTAGATTTTGTGCCTCGACGATATTGAGGAAAAACGAGTGAGGACGAGGAAAAATTGAATACAAGGAGAAGTGTAAGAGGAGCTAGAAAAATAATTAGACCAGGAGTTTAAAAGAGGATCATGTTGTCTTGGATTTTTTTTTAATGTAAGAAGTTTTTTACCATCAACTGCTATTCGGGTCTCATCTAACTAATTCGATCTGATCACTGTGGGGTCTATAAATGATTGGATCTTTCAAATCTTAATTCTCTATTTCTATAGCTCAAACTCGAGATATACGATTAAGAGAGTTTAATGCCCTATCGCTGCACCCATTGAAGTTTGGTATATTGTTTGGGAAATGAAGAACATAGAGTCTCATCGTGAAACATTTGTAAGTGTCTCTACTCTATTGATCACTTGGGTTAAGTATCGATTTGTATTACATATACTTATTTCTTATTTATTATATTGTTCTCAGAATAGCATGAGAGGCAGCCTACAAACCTTGAGAAAAATAACATCATGAGTTGAAAGCAGATCGAATATAGTTAATTTTTGTTTTTCAAGATTTGTAAGAATCTAATTTCTTATTTTGGATATAAATCGATTCTTATTTGTCTAATTACATGTTTTGTAGGAGAAGTATACTCGATTGTTAAGGGAAAAGCGGCAAGCTCAGTCCTATGGAATTGCTTCATCCGGTGTTGAACCTGTATTTTAAGTTTCAAAGTCATTGATGATCCCAACTTATAGGATAATGCAATGGTGGTATCAAAGAGAAGAAGCAAGTTTTGGGTGGGTAAAGTCAAGACGAAAGAGCATCTCGAAAGAACAAAGAATATGGTATTTTCTTCACCTCCGAACATCCTAACTCCAAAGCCAAGGCAATACGAAACAATAAGGTGGGAGAACTCTCAACTAGAGAAGCAAATTCATCATCTCACTCTTGAAATGCTAATATTCGCATGAAAAATGCGAATATTCAGAGTGAAATTAAACTTTGTTAGTAAATATGCCTACGAGGGGCTTTTTTCCTCAAGTAAAATTTTAATTTAAATCAAATTGAGATAATGGGATAACTCCCATTATCTCTTAACTACCTATCTCCCCATAGATCTCTCCCTCTTTTAGTACACTTCCTACATGAGTGAATGAGTATCTACTACTACATACATTGTTGACAGAGAGGATTAAGAGTAATTGAGAATTGCTTAGAGAGATAGTGAGAGACATATTTTCTAGAGTAAGAAATTAATTAAGAGTTTTGAGAAAATTTCGAGTAGAAAATTTTCTCCGATTATTGAGTTTACCGGATTATGGATTATGGCATCGTGACACAGTAACAGTGGTTCGATTCCAGGATCACCATCCTGATCTTGGATAACGCCCATTATCTCTTAACTACCTATCTCCCCATAGATCTCTCCCTCTTTTAGTACACTTCCTGCATGAGTGAATGAGTATCTATTACTATATACATTGTTGAGAGAGAGGATTAAGAGTAATTGAGAATTGCTTATAGAGATAGTGAGATACATATATTCTTTAGAGTAAGAAATTAATCAAGAGTTTCGAGAAAATTTTGAGTAGAAAATTTTCTCCGGTCATTGAGTTTACTGGATTATGGATTGCGGAATCGTGACACAGTGATAGTGGTTCGATTCCATGATCACTATCCCGTAGAGAAATAGTTAGAGACATATATTCTCCAGAGTAAGAAATTAATCAAGAGTTTGAAGAAAATTTTGAGTAGAAAATTTTCTCCGATCATTGAGTTTACCAGATTATGGATTGCGGCATCGTGACATAATGATAGTGGTTTAATTCTATGATCACCATCTCGATCTTGCATTTTGTTTGAGAGTTCATAGTCATGGGTTTTTGGAAATATACACATCAACGTATGACCCAAAAAATTTCGATGATTTAATTTTCACGCTTCGGTATGCACATACATGTAGAATAAATATGATATTCATATCAGATCATGTTTAGATTTATTAAATATTTTTTAGAATTGTTCATGTATAAAATATGAAAGATAAAAATTTAGGGTCTGGATTACAAATGACTTTCATAAATTGGAAGATACCATGAGATAACCCATGACCCTAGGATCTTGAATATAATTTTTATTTAATTTTTGTAGTACGTTTAGCCATGAAATGTCCAGTCGAGGTTTTCGGCCATGAATAATGCCTGATATCTTAGAACTTAGATCTATCAATATTAAGGATGAATTGATCTACATTTTAAGATATTAACTGTGTGTTGTCGTCATTGGAATCTGGCGTTTCTGGCATGGCCGTGGACAACTGCGATGAATGATGTTTGATTTGCTAATCCGAGAGCATGAATCCTTTAAAAATCGAGTTTAGGAAGTTTGGAGGAGTTCCTATTATAGTTTCTGGGTGAAATTGGGGCTAAAAAATGGCCGAAAAGGCATTTTTAAGCAGTCAGGTCATGGGACCTGGTTGCAGACCCATTGTGCAAAGAAGACGCGACTCAGGTCCGCAAGTGCATGCACTTCAAGCATGCGAAGGCGTGTGACAGTGTAGGGCATGGGCGCGTGGCCTTCATGCACATTGAGGTATGTGATGACCTGGTCGGGGATCCAGGTCGGTTTCGACCTAGATCCCTATCCTGACTCACGTCTCAACCCTAGACGAGATCCTGGCACACATGAGTGCACGTGCCAGATGTGATGCATGTTTGGTACGTGCTAGATGCGTTGCATGTTTGGCACGTGTAACAGCCTGTTGCTGGTGCATGCAAGTATGTGGTAGCATGCGGCCGATCATGGGGCCTTTTGCGGTGCATCAGGTCATTTCGGATTGATTTTCTCTCATTTTCTGAGAGTCCTATATCATTATTTGTGACTTTTTGTAGTACAGGTGGTTAGATGTAACTTTGGGTTATGGTGGATGGGTTGGTTGATCCATTCATTTACCTTGGGGTCTACATTCAAACTATTTCAAGTTTGTTGATTTGAAGGGTATACAAAATATGAGAATAAATATCAATAAGTCACAAACGTCTCTCTTTTTTTATATCTGAGACTATGGGTGCTTTGAAGACTATCATTCTAGGTTTTTACAAAGGGGATAAGCTGAATGATGATAATTATGACATTTGATATCAGAAGATTCAACTTGTCTTTGAGGAGCAGGATCTATTTCAGGTTTTGAGACACGAGATGGTGGATCTCGGGGAGGGTACCACATCTTAAGCTAGACGTGATAAGAAGACCTATCGTATGTAGAAGAAGAAGGATGGTCATACTATGACAATCCTAACTAGTAGCATACACGATGACATGATCTCGGTCTATGAATAGTATTCTACAGCTATATCAGTTTGGCTCATTGTAAATGAGAATTATGGAGCTCTTTCAGCTCATAAAGTGGGAATATTGACTTATAAATTATCACTTATAAGAAAAGAGCTAATCATACAATGAAATAATATTTGATACAAATGTTGAGTATTATTGCTGGAGTAAAGAATGAGGGCAAGCCCATATCAGATGAGTTTCAGGTATTTGGTGTGATCAAGTCTTTATTTGATTCATGGGATACCATAAAGACCTATCTCATGCACGATGAGAGTGTTTATGCTTTCGTTTATATGAGTAGACACTGTGAACTCGATGAGGAATACTTAGAGGCGAGTACGCTGCATTCGGGTCCTGCTTATGTAGCGGAGTCAAGCAAGAGCTCCCGTGGCACCAACTGCAAATAGAAAAAAGCATAAGAAGGAAACCTGAGATCTAAGCAAGAAGAAGCCACCCAAGAAATCTGATAGTAGAGTACAAAAACATAAGAATAATGAGCTAAATAAAGCCAAGGTAAAGTGTTACTTATGTAGCAAATTAAGTTATCTCGCTCGTTAGTGTGATGAGTGGAAGATATACCTTCTTCTTACATGGTTTGAGCATTGTCTCCTCACTATGATGATCACTAACTTCTCTCCTTTGTGAAATTATAGATTTAGGAACTATCGACGATGTAACTTGAAATAGGAGTGCATACATGGAGTTTCACTGACTGGGTCCTTAGGCCAGGAGGATTTACATGGGGAATAGAGCATTTATAGTCGTCAGAGAGATTGACACTTGCAAACTAGAGTTACAAAGTGACCAAACTCTATATTTGCATGACATCCTTTATGCTTTGGATATTCGATAGAACTTGATTTCTATACTTTTTTAGACCGTTTAGGATATGTTTTGTCTTTTGAAAATTCATCTGTTTCTATTTATTATGATAGTTTTTTTATTTGTTCTGGTTTTATCCATAATGGACTATATACATTAGATGTTATTTCATTTAATAGTATTTCCTGTTATTCTTTTATTGCTTTTATATATGATTTTGTTGATAATATTATTGTATAGTATAGTAGACTTGGACATATAGGGTAAGAGAGAATGAACTAATTAGCAGCAAATGATCTGTTGGGCCTGTAATTAAGGTTAAGTTGTCTGTATGTGAGTTTTGCCTAATAGGCAAAACTAGAAGAAAACCATTTGGTAAAACAATGAGAGTTGAGATTCTATTACAGTTGGTCCATTTGGATATCATGGTCTTATGAACATTAAAGTCTGAAATAGAGTTGTACACTTTCTTACTTTTATAAACGATTATAAGTCTTTCGAATTCGTCTATCTGATATCACATAAGTCTGAGGCAGTGGAATGTTTCTGGAGGTTTATTAGTAAGGAATCAGTTAGATTTGAAAGTAAAGACTCTCAGAACAAATCGGAGACGCGAGTATTTATTCAAATAATTTAAAAAACTCTGTTTTGAGAAGGGTATTATAAGACAGTTGATTATTTTTACTGCTCCTCAGTAGAATGGAGTAACAGAGAGGAGAAATAGAACTTTGTTAGAGATGGTAAGGTCTATGATAACGCAGACCAATTTACCAATTTCCTATTAGAGAGGTGCCTTATTGACTACAGCCTATGTTCTCAATTGTGTCCCATCAAAGTTCATAGTTAATACCCCATACGTGTTTTGGATGGGAAGACAGTCTGACCTTAACCACTTGACGCCATGGGGATGTGCTGTGTATGTTTACTATTCCTCATATCCACACATCAAGTTAGAGTCATGAGGAAAGAAGTATATTTTTATAAGATGTTTAGAATACTCCAAGGGGCATTTGTTCTTAGGTGAGTATACAGATGTCATTGTCACTAAAATTGAGTTTTGTGATGATACGTTTCTTGAGAATAATTTCCTAAAAGAGGCAAAATCTATTGAAACTTTACTTTTTATGAGATGGATAACTCTAGTAACTCAACTAAGTCCAGTAGCGGGATACAAATCCATTACGGATTTTGGTCTTAATAGGAGTAACCCATCTAGAGGTGAAGGGGTTCCCCCTCCTTGTCGGAGCAGTTGAGAATATATACCTAAACGTTATTTTCTGATTGAGGGTGAGACTCTCATTATAACTCTTGAGGATTATGAGAAACTTAAAATAGTCTAGGATGCTCTTGAGGGTTTTGCGAAGGACCATTAGTTGAAAGCCATAGATAAAGAGATGGAATCAATGAGAATTAACGGGGTCTAAAATCTAGTTGATTTGCCTATAAGTAGCCACATCCATTTACGATATGACTGATATTGTAATATCCATTTCCGATAACTATATATCATGTACCACTTCTCATGGTTATATTTATATAACATCTTTTTGAGACATCTAAAATGAAATTTTAATTTTCTGTTTATTTATTTTGAGATTTCGCCTCAAAATTGTTAAAATAAAAAATTTTATTGGTAAACCAAAAAGATTCTTGGCAAAAGGCAGCAAAGTCTAAAGAAATAAAAAATGGCTAAGGAAAGGTCTACGTACTTAAATAAAGGTATTTAAATGAAATTTCACATTTTTAAGGAATTTCGAATAAAATTTCATATGAACCAAAAATGCAAATTTGTTAAAAGTTAGGGGTCTAAATGCAATTAAGAAAAGTTGTGGCACTAAATTGCAAACTACTCAAGGATGAACAATTGAAATCAAATGATTGATCAAGAGGGCAGCAAGGTTGGTTAATGATCACATAGGATTGTTCCACATTCAAGAAATCTCATAAGATGACAATTTAAGCATGAAATCTAATTGAAATAGTTTGTGCTAGTTGTGACACTTTTTCTCTTGACATGGACGTCCAACAAGACTCCTAATGGAGTGCATGGAGTTTGCTTGAATCAACAATTATATGGTTTGAGTACTAAGATAAGTTGATGGTTGAGATAATGCATGAGGTAATCCAATGGTCAATGAGGTTTTGTTAAGTTCATAAAAGAACTTGTTTAAAAAAAATTTAGCTTATTTTTTTCATTCAACCCCCCTTGGATGAAATATATAGAATCCATATCCAATAAGTGTGACCATGAAGCCAATGAGGTAAGAATATTTTTTGAAATTCTTGAATTTCAATTGGAAGTATAGAAGTGTTGTATTAGAATTCATATTGATTTGTGATTTGATTTTTGATAAGTTGATACAAAAAAATTTTTCAAGAATTCAAAAAGAGTGTTGGTATGTATTGTTAGCAAGAGATTTTACAAAGAAGATAACATGTATTAACTTGTGCAAAGATTTAATTATATGATGAGTGGTTACATTAGTATCCACACTAACATGTTAGATATTGATTTCTAGATTGAGTTTTGTATAATCTTATAGTGATATCTCATTTTGTAGAAATAAAAAATCTAAACGTTTGTTCCTATGTAAACTAGATTTCCTAAACTTTAAAATGATATATTATGTGAAACATTTAATTAAGGAATCGAGTTTTAGTGATTTTTAGAAATTCAGCATGTTTCACCTACTCTATTTCATACTCTGTATACGATTAGTACTTTGTGCTAATTTTTTAAATATTTGCTGTATAGAATTTGAAGAAACTTAAAATATGAAAGTTTTAGATCTCTGTTTTATCTGTAATTTAAGCTAAAGATCACTTGAATTGGAGTAGTAGACAGAAAGTTATAATATTTTTACCGAAACTACACAGTAGTAGTTTTTAAAACCGAAACTGAAATTAAAAAGGAATTTTATAAAATTATACGTATAACATCTGAGGATAGTATAAACTAGAAAATTTTAGATTGATATCTTGTTTTTGATTAGAGATAAGAATTACTTAAATTGGAGGAGTACATAGGGAGATATGAAGTTTCTCTCAAAACTGCGCAAAGTTGAACTTTGGAAACTTATATTTGAAAATTTTCTAAATATGAAATTTGAGATTTTATCTTAAAGAAAAAAATTTTCATATACAATTCGTAATCCTATAATATGATATTATCAAAATAATTGATGAATTATATATTGTTTAACCTAAGCATAGGGTTACGTTTTCGTACGAGAGATGACTCATTCAAGAAACGAGGATAGTTAGGGGGAGTGGCGTATCCTCTTTAGTCGAGGTGAGTGGGACAAACTATTTTTGACTTTAAATGAAAAATAGTTGGATCATAATTTTTATAAATAAATTTTGAAATGTGATCTAGAAATGTTTTAGTATTTGTGACATGTTTTGAAATAATAATTTTGAGAAATTTTGCATCTTAATATTACGATTTGATAGTGTTATGATTTTCCTTACGAGTAAAGATTTATGAATGATGACATATAGCTCATGTGTATGATTATAGGATGGTGCATAGTGACTATAGCGCACTTCCTACTACGGTATTGAGCGTTTACCTAACAGAATGACGTGGTGGGGTAACACGAAAGTAGGGGTTTGAGCCACCTGACTCTAGCTAACCGATCCAATAAACGAGTACCCGTGAGAATCGTGTCAACACCAAGGGAAGGGGGTTAAAAGATAAATATATATATATATATATATTTATATTTATATATATGTTTCATTTTTATGATATTGTGGTGATCCTTGATAGATTTTACCATAATTAGGCCAAACTATGGGTAGAATACGATTTATTATCAACTGACATCCCATGATACATGATTATGATAAAAATACATATTATTTTGAATTATACGATATGTTGCAAATGAATATCAATTTGAAAACGATGATTTGACTTGCCACTCTTACAAATTCATTTATTGTCATTATATAGTTTTTACATCACACTCACTGAGTATGTTGATTATACTCACTCCCTCACATTTAAAAATTTTCAGCTTATAATGTATTTGACTTAGTTTGAGATATTGTTCCACGAGTTTTACTAAGAGACGCTAGCGGGTAAGTATTCATACCCATCTTTATTTATAATTGGACCATACATATAAATATTATATGTAAATCGGAGGAAAATGTTTTAAAAAAATTTTTAAAAATATTCTTTTTCAAATCTTTTGCCATATGATTTGACTTAGGATATTAAGTAGAGTCATAATATTAGTCATAATATTAGCCTTGCGTCACCTTAACGTGCGAGTAGGGCATACCCATGCCTCGAGGAGTTGCAGTGGTATGTTCGCGTACTCGACCTGCGGGTCTGGGCGTGACAGATTTGATTGACATTGACATATCCATATTTATATTGCCTGTAGGTAATCAGATTTGAGATCTCAAATATCACCAATATTTAGTGATATTATCTCTGATATACTCTCTCTGAAATCTCTAAATAAAGTTTTATATATAGATTGAATATTATACATGTACAATATTAGAGAAATCTGATATATGTCCTTTTAAGATATGAAGAATAACATTGTACCATGTATTTCATACCGCGTGTGATAAACTAACCATGGGATCATGAGAACTAATATTTGAGACGATAATATAATATTGATCCTTGTGCCCACTGTATGAAACCTTAGACTCATTGGATGGACATAATTGCACCTATATTACTTTCGGCTATTTTTTGAAGTTTTGGTTCAATATATGCTAATTTAATCTGCTTACCAATGGTCTGGAAAATAATGAGCTTTGCAGGACAAGTCTAGAAAATTAACTAAATTGAAATGAATAGATTCTAGTAGAGAAAAGGAAGGCCAATCGATATTATGTTATTGTGCTGTATTCACTAGTCGACATATTATATTTATCAATATTGAGATTGAAACATAATAGTAAATACATAATTGAGCGATGATTGAGGATCATTTTCGATGAGGAAAGTAGCTCGATAGATATAATGTGTTGAGTTTGGGGTATAGTAAGTTCTTTTTGTACTAATAGTAACTTCTCGATCATTCTAACAGGTGCATTGAGAAGTTTTTACTTGCAGGTGTACTCGACGGTTGTACGATATCCAATCTTATATGAAAATCTAGTATGATGATGTAGCAGATCATATAAGTTATGATCTTATATCGAATGTACAATACCCTCATTTACAAGTAGGAGATGTTGGTAAATATACCCATAAGGGACTTTTTAGCTCAAGTAAAATTTTAATTTAAATCAAATTGAGATAATGGGATAACTCCCAATATATCTTAACTAGCCATCTCCCCATGGATCTCTCCCTCTCTTAGTATTCTTCCTACGTGAGTGAATGAATATGTATTATTACCTACATTGTTGAGAGAGAAGATTAAGAGCAATTGAGAACTGCTTAGAGAGATAGTGAGAGATATATATTCTCTAGAGTGAGGAATTAATTGAGAGTTTCGAGAAAATTTCAAGTAGAAAATTTTCTCCCGTCGTTGAGTTTACCAGATTATAGATTGTGGTGTCGTAACATAGTGGTAGTGGTTCAATCCTGTGATTACCATTCCGTTCTTGCATTTTGTTTGAGAGTTCGCAGTTACGAATTTTTAGAAATATACACATCGATAAGCATGGTCCCATACGTTATCTGCGCGGCTCTACCGTACAAGCAAGCACAGAGAGCGGGCATCCACGCAGGCAAGCATGGTCCTACACTGCGCGACCTGTCATGAGTTTCATATTATTAATATTATTAATTTAAATAATATAATGATATGAAATTATTAATTTAAATTATTAATATATTAATTTGAATAATGTAGTGATATTAAATTAGTAATTTATATAATATTGTATTATGATATATTTTTTATTATTAGATAATATAGTATTATAATATAAAATTATGACAATAATATATTAATTATCAATATTATATAATTTTATATGGAACCAAAAATTTTAATTATCAATATTATATAATTTTATATAAATGTAAAAAAAACACTAACAATATTAATATTAATTTATTTTAATTCACATTTAATTTACAATATTTACCATTTTAACATTTAGACAATTTAGACAATTTAACGATAATTCCCATGGTGCCAAAAACAAATTTCTCCTTTTAGGATCAGTTTAATCAAAATTTTCTTTTGGACACAAAAAACATTTTATTTCTTTATTTTGTGCCAATTTAATCATCTTTTTTTTATGACAAAAATATTTTTTACTATTATTGCTTGTTCTGTGTATTTATTTCATTTTGTTTACTCTACTTGTTTTGCTCTATATATTTATTTCATTTATTTCTCTGTTGTCTTATACAATTCTTTATTTGGATGCAAAACGTTTGCACAATTTTACTACCACTTACTATCTGTTATCACAATTTTACTATTAAATATCACAATTTCAATGTATAATAATATTACCATATTTTACCACCCATGCGCGTTTGTAAATGGTAAAATTATAATATTGTTATATAATGAAGTTATGATAATTAATGGTAAAATTGTGATAACAAGTAGTAAATAGTGGTAAAATTATGATAATTGGTGGTAAGTCGCAATGATACACAGCCAAGCGTGGGGTGTGGGTGTGCGTAGTCTCCTACCCTGCCCCCGCTGCTCAACCGCACATACCCGCATGGCTCTACCGTGCTGAAAAGTGTGGGGCATGGGCATGCGTGGTCCCCCACGCTGCTCCCACAATTTTACCATGCAAGCAAGCGCAGTTCCACACCGCACTACTTGTCTTGAGTACCATATTATTAATTTACATTATTAATATTATTAATTTAAATAGTATTATGATATTAAATTAATAATTTATATAATATAGTATTATAATATATTTTTGATTATTTGATAATACATTATTATAATATGAAATTATGATAATAATATATTAATTATCAATATTATATAGTTTTATATAAATTAAAAAAAAACTAACAATATTAATATTAAATTATTTTAATTGACATTTAATTTATAATATTTACCATTTTAATATTTAGAGAATTTAGACATTTTAACAATAATTCTCATCACAAAACCTCTCTTCTTGGCATTAAAAACAAATTTCTATTTTTAGCGCCAATTTAATCATATTTTTTTTAGCACCAAAACATTATTTATTCTTATTGCTTGCTCCATGTATTTATTTCATATATTTCTCTTTTTTCTACTCTGTTTGCTTTGCTCCGGGTATTTCTTTAATTTATTTCTCTGTTGGCTTATGCAATTCTCTGTTGGTTTGTGTAAAACATTTGAATTTGTATTTAATATGATAGATAAGTTATGAATGTATTCTAAATTAAACAAAAGTGATGAATATATTGGTGGGGTTAAATCAAATTTGCATTTACAAATATTCAATTCATTGATGAGAAGATATCATGTCATTGTATTAAATGTTTCAACATATTGAAATTTTCTATATACATGGTTTTCAATCACTTGTTATGTCATAGATTTCAACGTGACTATGATAAGTAGATATATCTAAAAAATAGTAATGGAAAATCTACATTCATACATTTAACGTATCCAACCTACATGATAATTTTTTTACCATGATTTGTTTGACATGTTACATAATACATTCACACATTTACATGATCAATCTAAGCACATGAACCAACTTCTCATGCATTTAACGTGGATGAACCAATTTTAGATAATTTCATGAATTATTTTAGAATACCAAAAAACCAATATATTCAAAATTGAAATATACTATGGTTAAAACTATTGTACATTTATATCATTTGAAGTGTTTGTGTGGGTGGACCAATAAATATTTTTCATTACTGTTTGTATTTTTAGTGGAATTATTGTCTGATGAAAACATATTGTCAATTAGTTGCGATGAAATGAAGAAAATTATTTTAGCTTTAGGGTTAAGATATGAAAAAATACATGTCTATTCTAATGATTGAATGTTGTACCGAAAAAAAAGAGTTAAAGACGGAAACATAGAGCTAAAGATGATGATGCTATGGATGTGGTGCTTCTAGATGGAAACCGTAAATGGAATTCAAGGGGATCAAGATGTTAATAAAAAAATTGTAAAAATATTGAGTGGTTTTCTCTGACTCCTAGATTGTAAAAACTATTTACATGAGGACAACCTGTTTCTTTGATGAAATGACATAATGATAAGAGAACAAATGATAAACTCCTAAAACTAATAGATTCTCTTACATGAAAATAGCTTGATTCCCTATACACTAACTTCTCTTCTGACCTAAGAAATATTTGATTAATGCTAGTAGTAGATGGTTTTAATCCATTTAAAACAATAAACGCATAGCACTTGTCTAGTACTCATGATACCATATAACCTACCTCCTTGGTTGTGTATGAAGTTTATAAACTTCATACTCACATTGCTTATTTCTAATCCTAGAAGTTCTGGCGACAATATAGATGTGTATATGTAACCCTTAGTTTAAATTAAATCTAAGTGGAAATTTAAGTGAAAACTAGATTTAAAAATAATCTAATCAATTGGTTTAAATTAAATTAAGTTGCTAATGGTTAATGTGCAAAGCACAAACAAACCGCAAGTGTTTCGATATAGGTAATAAGTTGTAAGAATTGCATGAAACGTAATAATTGCAAGATAACAAGTTATAACAAGTTCTAAAAATTATATTAGTAAGCATATGAAAAATAATACATACGGGAAAAAGAAGAGGGGTATTGACTAAAAGTATCACGCGTATTGACTAAGGGGAATGATTAAAGTATGTAATGAAAAAAGAGGTGAATAAAAGTAGTAACACATCCAAAAAAAATTATGTAATAAAAAAAGACATAGAAAAGATGTTTTGAAAATTTGTTTGTGAAAATGATAGTATGATATATCTTCTTGTGATATGACATGTCCATTTAACTTGAAAGACATTATTACGGCCGTTGGATTAATTGATAATATGTTAAACTTTACCCAACTATTGAATTAATGAAAATGCAAAAAAATTGTAAAAATTTTGGGATTATTTTGAGATAAAATGCATCATTTTTCAATAATATAATAATATTAATCTTACATTATTATATAATACATATATATTGCTATATATATTACTGTACGTATTGTGATAAATTACATTATCTAATAATGCAGTGGTTGGATCAATTTAGGTGACACAATTCTCGTGTTGGATGAGTTGATGAGTAGAGGATACTATATTACTGTTATAATATAAAATTATGTTTTCAATATTTATTTAAATAATGTAATTATCAATAATATAATATTAGTATGTTATATAACTTAATTAACATCAATATTAATAAATATTATAATATTAGTAATTTAAATAATATTACATGTGAAATGTGAAATATTATATTAGAGGTGCTTTACAATATTAGTAATTTTAAATAATGTTATATGTAAAATTAGTGGTTGATGTGAGGTTAGAGGTGGTTTGGGATATTAATAGGTATTAATTGTATTAATCTCAATGGTACATATGGGTAAGAATTTATCTCCATCTTTAATAGGGCAATAAGAGGAGTTGTTAAGGCGTATCTCCTATTTTTTTCAATTTTCTCCACCGTTATACTAGTTTATGATATAATTTAATTTAATGTAATTTACTTAGTTTGTATGAGTGTTTTAATTTAATGTAGATATTAGAAATTGTAATTTAAATAATGTATTTGTTATTTCAATTCACTACTCACTTAATTAATTATCATTATTAATTTAAATAAAAATATTAGTAATTTAAATAATTTAAATAATGTGTCATAGATTTCATAATTATTTAAATATTTTAGATATTGCTTCAAATGCAATAAGATTTATGGGATTGACAAAAAAACTAATTTAAATTACTTTCCTTTTCCAATAATATAATAAAATAAGAATATAATATTATGATTTTTGAGTAAGATAATAACATAATAATAATATAATGTCTAATGTATCATCATAATTAATTATGTCAATATAATTAAATAATATTAAATATCATGTAATTAAATATATCAATATAATTAATTATACAATTATATTGTCATAATTTCAAATTATAATACTATATTATCTAATAATTTAATAATTGATCAATGAATTTACAAAAATATAATACTGTATAATACAAATTACTAATTTTATATCAATATAATAACTTTATATTGATAAATAGACATAATTAGTCAGCTCAGAGCTCACGGCATGTGCGCAGGACTGCGCAGATATGTTTGTGCCCATGTGCATCTCTACCACCGTGGACATGCTCACCGCCCAGACGAAATCATATTTCTCAATTATAAAATCTAAAATATGAATTAAGTACAGTGGTGAGTATGATGCAATTAATATTATTAATTTAAATAATATAATGATATAAAATTAAAACGTGGTATATATATGGTATGTATTGATATACAAGTCATATAAAATGTAGTAATAATATAGTAATAGCAGGGAACAATCGGATGAAATATGGTACGTGATTTTTTGAACAACATGCAAGACTAAAACATAATGACTAATAAAAAATGTATGATAATGAAAAAAAAATGGAAAAGATAAAAGGTGGGTATAGATAAAAAGTGTGGAAAAACCGAAAAAAAAAAGATTTAGGATTTTGAAAATTTGTTTGTGAAAATGGCATGTGTGCAGGACCGCACAGGTATGCGCGTGCGCACATTCGCACCTTTGCCGCCATAGACATGTGCACTGCCTAGTCCATTATTGGGTGAAATCACATTTTTCAATTATAAAATCTAATTATGAATAAAATATAGTGATGTATATGATTTAATTAATATTATTAATTTAAATAATGTAATAATATGAAATTAAAACATGATATGTATATGGTATGTTTGCAATGTAGTAATAATATAATAATAGCAGAAAACAATTGCATGAAATGTAGTGTGGTAATTATTATAATAAAAACACAAAAGTGTGTAATAATAAAAAAAGGTGGGAAAGAATAAAAGTGTGGAAAAAAGGGAAAAAATTACAGATATTGAAATTTGTTTATGAAAATAGCAGTCAAATAATTAAACTAAATATATTATAAATCATTCTACATAAACCATCAAAACATCACATTCCCTTCAAAAGCTCTCCTCCTCTCAAGACTCTCAAAACTTCTAACTCAATCAAAACTTCATTTCCATCAAATATTTTCAACCAAAAATCAAAATTTTTACTTCCCTAACCCATCTAAATCTTTCACTCAAGCTTTCACTTAAGCTTTCACTGATACTCTTTATAACATATATTCAATAAATTTACAAGACGAACGATTTGAAAAATTTTATCAAAAGATAATCACATTTTTTTTAAAAGTCACTCTCAGTTCTAGTGTGTGCATTCTGAAAGATTTAAAATTTTTCTAACTATAAATATGGGATAGATCAATTTAATTTGAGAAAATGAGTAATTATCCGTTTTTATTTTTTATTTTTATTTTGAGCAGTTGTCAAGAAATGTAGAGACCCAACATGCTGTTAAGAGGATTGGAATTTAGGAAAAGAAAGCGCGTGATGGTTGAAATGAATAAATTAAATCAACCAATAGGAATTTTTATCATATTTCTTGACTCTATAGTTAGTGTATTCGATTGCTCCAATAAACTATAAGATTTGGCGTGATATGCCAATAAAGTATAAATAAGATATGTTAAAGATTGTACATGTATTTAGTTTTATTACTCAATCGCATAATGATATAAATGAAAATTAATATATTTAATTTTATTTTTTTTCATATTTCAATTATAGTCGAAGATTACTTTCAACCCACTCAGAGATGACATTAAGAAATGAGTTATTAGAAATTTGTGTGACAAATGGAAGGGTTTTAAAAATACTCTAAAATCAAAGTGGTTCAATAATTCACTTAGAATAGATGAAAATATCGAGAGAATGGAAAATGAAAGAGTTGATTTAAATCAGTACAAAAAGTTTGTTAGTTTCTGATTGAGTGATAAAGGAAAGATATAAGTTAACAATTTTTTTTATTACTGTAATTCACTTATATTCTAATTTTTTTTTCTATGTTAGGAAATTGGTAAAAAAAATTTAAAATGTTGTGCAAAGCTGACTGATCCACATTGTTTAGAATAAAAGTCAGTTGCTAAACTAATACATGAAAATGTATAAACAATTCATATTTTATTTTACTTACAATTAATTTTATCACTTAATACTTCAAAATGATTTATTTTTATCATTACAGATGATACAATTTAGAGCGAAACCTTCTATATCTGAACTTTGTATTACAAATAGAATATGAGCAGAAGTAGAAGTTGTGGTATGGATGATTATTTTTATATAATTCTAATTGATATTTTTATAAAACATTGATATTTGATTCACTTTACTTCTTATAGGAAATGATGAAAAGTAGAATGAAATCTATTGACAGTGAAGAAGGGCAAATAGAAAGTTTGAATTTATTTTAAAAAAGTGCTATCATATCAAAGTTAAATGGTTAAATTTGAGGGAAAGAATCAAATGTATGGGGAAAGTTATAATTCCATCATAACGTGTGCAATCAACTAGACTTGAGAATAAAAATGTGACTATTATAATGAAACAATTAATGGAATAAAATCACAATCTTACTAATTTAGTAAGCAATATTTTTATATATGTTAGCTATGTATGCTAAAAGTGGATGGTAAGATGAATTGATGAACCTGGTTAATAAAGACTTATTGCTGGTATTTAGATACGAATATCATTTTTTTTTTTGGTTTTTAACATAATTTTATTAATTTTGCTTTTGTTTTTAAATAATAATTCAAATTATTTTTATTGTTAACTTCCTTCAATACCAAATGTTGGGAGTGTACATAGAAGCCAATCATCATCATCACCATCTAACTCCATCCCAAAAGGTAATATTTCCACTTATAACCATTTTTTATAATATACCATGTAATTACATTAATTTCACTATTGTTTTTTTATGAATAGATTGACATAAAAGAATGTGCATCAAGTTAGTCACTTGCTTAGTTTTGATGCTGGAATTGTGTTTTCAAATTGTGATGGTAATATTTTTTGTGATCTAAATGAATATTTTTTGTTTGAGTATCTCAGAAAATATGTAATTATGGGATATGCAATCTTTTTTTTTTTGGTCTTATATGTCTCCGTCATTCTACTAATCAATATATCAATTATTCTCACATATTAATACAATCTAACAAAGTTTACGTTTATATTATTTTGTAATTGTTTTATTTTATAGTCTCTACACCATCTTACAAAAACCGATTCCTAACATTTGTGATGATAACTACTTTTTTAATATTGTGATAACAGATGATAAAAGGTGGTAAACTTTCCTAACACTTGTATTAAGTGACGATAAAAGACAATACATGTCCTAACTTTTAATGTAACCGATGATAATTGCAATAATTTATACTAACATAAAAAATAATAATTTTTTCTAACATTTTTCTAACCAACGATAAAAGACAATAACTTTTCTAACACTTGTAGTAAATAACGATAAAAACAGTAATATTTCCTCACACTTATAATAACCGATGATCAAGATTATAATTTATACTAACATATGTGGTAACTGATGTTAAAATTTATTCTCTAACCATTTGCTAGCGTACGATAAAAGGATACTAACATTTCTTGACATTTGTGGTAACTAATAATATAAAATAATAACTTATTCTAACATATATGGTAACCGACGATAAAAGTTAGTAATATTTTTTAACCATTTTCTAACCCACGATAAAAAGAAGTAACATTTTCTAGTATTTGTGGTAACCGATGATACAAGATAGTAATTTATACTAACACATGTAGTAACTAACAATAAATGACTGTAAATTTTCTCAACGCTTTTTTAACTAACGATAATAAAAGGTAATAATTTTTTATAATACTTGTGAAAACGAAAATAAAAGATAGTATCTACCTTTCCTAACATTTGTATAACCGATGATAAAAGTGCAGTTCTTAACATTTGTAGTATTCAATGATAAAATATAGTAACATTTACTAACACTTGTGGTAACCAATGATAAAAGTTAGTAACATTTCCTAATATATATAGTAAATGATGATAAATAGTAGTAACATTTCTTAACAATTATGATAGATGACGATAAAAAATAGTAACATTTCTTAACATATGTAGTAACTGACGATAAAATATAGTAATTTCTATAAACACTTTTGAAACTGATGATAAAAAATAATAATTTCTTCTAACACTTTTCTAACCATCAATATATATTATGTACAGATGACCAAAATTATCAGGATAGATCTATCCCGATTGTTATATAGCCAATTGAAAGTGCATTCGTCGGTAAAGGTTCTATCAATGGTTTTAGAGAGTTTAGCAGACGGTCTTTATCTATCTGGATAGAACATTTGTTTTGTAATATAAATGCACTTGCGTGCCATGCTATCTTGCGTGCGTACCCCATAGCGAGCCTGTTTGTGCATTGTGTCGATATCTGTACATGATGATAACCGATTGGTAAGCACGGATTGGTAATTGTTGCGCGCATATTACCACCATGTGTTTGTGCATTGCACAACCGCCACCTGTAACAGCCACACACATGTTTCCTCCATGTTCTTTCAATTTGCCTATGCTTGTTTCATGCACACCAGACTCCGCCATGCGTGTGTTCTTAACCCTCTAACTCCAACGCCAAACCCATAGACTTGTAGATTTCGCCTAATTTCTACCCAACTGTTACCCTAAATTTGGCTAAGTAACTGATTCCAAACCAAATGCAGACATCCCCGAATACAATCCTGGGTTTGGCTTATTTCTATGTTGCCCTGCCGTGCACCCGCTTGCCACTGTGCTCCTTGTGCCTGCCGCCTGCGCATGCCCATGTGCCGATGGTGACAAACGCCCACCACAATTTGCTATTGCCGTTTATGCAAAAGGAAAACAGGAGGCGGCACTAATTCTCTCCCATAAGAGGTGGCATTCAAAGTTGTCACACAAAAATAGTTATTGCAATATGTATTTTTCAAAATATTGAAATATGTATTTTTTAGGCTTGAACTTTTACTTTATTAAAGAGTACTATATTCCAATTATTTTTACCTAAGCTGAAGGGTATCCGGTGGTTGAAAGCATTCACGAGACCAATCCTTGAAAAGAAAGGAATTTGGTAGACACCAATCACACCCACTTGCACAAATTGGAATTTGCCACGCAATTTCCCAAACAATACGTGGCTACTATTTTTAACATCTTATATTCTGTATATGATATAATATATATTTAATAATATTTCAACCAGTACCGTTATTATTTTTTTTAAAATACTATTATTCTTAAATGTATTTTTTTTTAATTATGGTATTATGCTTTCTCAATTTCACATATATAATATTTCATCTTTATAATATAAATTTATTACTTTGCCCCCTATTTTTTTTTTAACAAATAGGAGCGAGGAGAAACTAATCTCTAAAGGAAAACATACCCCGAATATTACTTATTAAAGAGCGACATACTTTATTAGGAGGGACGAAATATCCATGAAAATAAAGAGAGAGCGATAGAGCATCTGCACAAAAATTACCCTCAATAGGCACAAAAAACACCTCATGCACTAGGACGTGGCATGCTCCCTAATTCTGCTATAGCACACATTTTGCAATTATAATATTAAGATGGTGAGGTTGCGGCACCAAGAAGATGTTTCCCCTCGACAGCAAGGAATAAGCAATTAAATCTAATAATCAAATACTTCTAAGCTCTAAAATGCAATTTGGAATCTCGGTAGTCGGACAAAATTCTTTTCTTTCTAGTTTCCTTCCCTGATTCAAACTCTCCGCTCCCTCACCTAAAAGTTGCTGCCCCCTTTTTAATTCCCCATAATAAATACTATCATATATTTTTTTATATAATTCATCGATATTCGTTAATTATATTAAATTTGATTAAATTTTATTTGAGTCGATTTGAATTTTTAAAAAGTAAAACTTTCATCGCATCTATTTTCTACGCACACAATATTCGAATTTAAAATTTTATCTAAACGAAACCAATATCCTGTTATTAAACTAATTAAACATTGATGATCATATCTTATATTATATTTTTTCCTCTCTTATGATAATATATATATATATATATTTAGATATACAAATAATTTATTTCTTAAATATATAAAAACTTACAAATTATGTATATTAAATAAATATTATGTAAAAAGTTGCATTTTATATGAAATTTTTTCTATTATAATTATTGAAAATTGAATCTTTTAGTGTTAAATAATTGGTCAGGTGAATGCTCAGCAAGTCAATGATACTTGATAGCCTTTTCCAATGATCAGTCTCGGTGGGACTTGGCCATGGCTCGAACTTTAAGAGGTAGGGGTTCTTCCCCCCCCCCCAAAAAAAAGCATTTCTCGAGGAGAAGTGCTCTTGCACTGAGTAAAAAAATTTGATAGCATCAGTGGGACGCCTTAAAATTCATGACCAATAATTAGGGTAGCGTGTTTGCATTATCGGAGAAAAAATAATTTCAGATCTCAAACTCGAGATATCTAAAAAAGAATGATAGCATCTGTTAAATTATAATTTAGATCATATAATTGTGTTTAAAGCATTAAGAAGAGTAAAGATGTGGAGGGTCATTAAGGTAGGACATCCCCCCGTAACAGCATTGATGAGTCAGCAGCTGTCAGGCAGCTAGTTGGGCAGCTAGTTGTTGGTTAGGCAGTTGGACAGCTAGGCGTTGGTTAGGTAGTTGGGGAACTGATTCAGTAGTTACAAGAATAAACAGACAATAAATGCAAGAACTACAGAACAAAAGAACAAGAAAGTTGATTCCGGAGAATCTCTCTCTCTCTTCTTTCCCTAATTTCTGTCTCTTTTCTCTTTCATTCTCAATTCATAACCTAAAAACCATAGTTGCAGTTGATGTAACTCCAACACAAGTCAACCTCTTTCATTCACAAAATAGTCTGCTGAGTATGGGTTGTAACCATTTGGTATCATTGCCCGTAGATCCTTGGAAGGAGGAATAACAAAACAACTGAATGGCAGAAAGAGCAAGATCCAAGTCCATGGAGGATCAGTTTAAAAAACGAGAAAAGCGATTGCAAGAACTAATAGTAGAGATGGAAGAAAGGATTGAAGGAACAATGGACGGGAAACTAGCAGCTTTCATGACAAATGTGGGAGCAAAGTTTAGTACTCTTATGAAGTCTATGAGCAGAGAAAAGAATGACGAGTAAGAAACTAACAAGGATTCTTGATCCCCATTGTTACCAACCCCTGTTGGTGGAAGGAGGAAATGGGAAGGAGTACCATATCGGAGGGACTCTGCTGCTAGAATAATGGTTCCAAATCCTCCAAAAGTGGAGCTTCCAATGTTCAGTGGAGAAAATCCAAGAATGTGGCTTCAAAAGTACAGTAAATTCTTTAGCACTTATCAAATTCCAAATCAGGATTGGGCGGAAGAAGTAGAGATGTATTTGGAAGATAGGGCTGATATTTGATACCAAAGGTTAAAGATGGCTAAAGGAGTAATGGAGTGGGAAGAATTTTCAGCACTTGTATGCCAAAGATTTGGGCCAAAAGGAGTGCATGATGAGGTGAAAGAGTTTAACAAACTACAGCAGAAAGGATAACTGTTTGAATACCTAGAAAAGTTTAAGGAATTGTGGTCTCTGATGCTTTATAGGAATCCTCATCTCACTAAAGCTTACTCCAGCTGCATAAGTGGGTTGAGAGAAGAAATCAAGCCTCTGTGGTCTCTGATGCTTTATAGGAATCCTCATCTCACTAAAGCTTACTCCAGCTTCATAAGTAGGTTGAGAGAAGAAATCAAACCTCTGTTGAGGATGCTTAAACATGTCATTTTGATTGAAGCCTTTGAAACTGCAACCTTGCAAGAGCAATCCGGAGTTGATCAAAAACGAAAAAAGTACAAATCCATGGAACAGAAGTGGAAATTTTGAAGATGAGGGTAGCATGAAGATTAATGGGAGACAGTCTGTAATTTCTAAAGGTGCTGTATGGATATGTAAAAGTTTGCAAAACAACCAACCTTTTGGGAACAATATA
Source organism: Dillenia suffruticosa (assembly GCA_033439265.1). Taxonomy (NCBI): domain Eukaryota; kingdom Viridiplantae; phylum Streptophyta; class Magnoliopsida; order Dilleniales; family Dilleniaceae; genus Dillenia; species Dillenia suffruticosa. The sequence goes on from JAVTVX010000031.1 coordinate 1,904,875, forward strand.
CAGAGAATTTCTCTACAAGGGATACAATACAGGAGAAACAACAACCTTTGCTTTAAGTGTGGAGATAAGTATAGCCCTGGACATCAATGCAAGTTCAAAAGCATAAATCTGATTCTGACAAAGGAATATGGTTATAGGGAGTACTTAGATGTGATAGAAGAGCAAGAGGAAACTATTGGAAATACAGGTCAGAATGTAGAGGTTTCTCTTTGTACTCTGTCTCAATCATTAAATAGGAAAACCATATCCTTGAAAGGTTAACACATAAGACCATAGTATCAATAATGATTGACACTAGGAGCTCTAATAGCTTCCTTAGTAAAGAGTGGCAGACAAATTGCAGTTGTTGGCTCAACCAGCCAAACCCTTGCATACCGTTATAGCTGATGGTAGTTTGGTTACTAGCCATGCTGAATTTAAGAGTGTTAAGTAGAACATACAAGGGTACTCTTTTTCCTTTGATATGAGAGTAATGAACCTAGGAAGGTGGGACATTATCCAAGGTGTGGATTGGATGTACTATTTTGGTTCAATAACCTTTGACTATAAGAAATTGCAAGTGAGGTTTTACAATGAAAGGAAGGAAGTGATATTGGAAAGAGGGGTAGAACATCATATTATGAAACTATTTAGAGGAAAAGGCATAAAAAAATTTAGATTGCAACAGTTACAAGGATGTGCAACACTAGCTTTTAATTCAACAAATGCTTCTGCATCACCCCCAGAAGCTGTTACTGTTCTGGTGGGGCAGTTTATCTTTAGCACCACCACCAGAGAACTCATGATCATGTTATTCCACTCAAACATGAGGCCAAACCTTTCAAGCTTAAACTTTATAGGTACCCACACTGCCAAAAATCAGAGATAGAAAAACAAGTATCAGAAATGTTATCGGATGGCATATTAGACCAAGCACAAGCACTTTTGCTTCCCCAGTCCTTTTAGTGAGAAAGAAGGACAATATTTGGTGCTTTTGTATACATTATAGACAATTAAACAACTTGACTATTAAGGATAGTTATCGTATTCCTTACAAGATGAGTTGTTGGATGGGTTGCGTGGCTCTAAGTTGTTCTCTAACATGGATCTAAGGGCTAGTAATCATCAGATAAGAGTCGAGCCTAGTGACATAGCTAAGACAGTTTTTCAAAATCATCATGTACATTTTGCTTTCCTAGTTATGCCCTTTGAATCAACAAATGCCCTGACTACTTTCAAGCACTAATGAATCACATTTTTCAACCAATTCTCAGAAAATTTGTGTTGGTATTCTTTGATGACATATTGGTAAACAATCCTGACCTTTCTACCTATTTACAACATCTTGAGACTGTATTCTCTTTGCTTAGACAATATAGGTTGTTTGCTAAACTCTCCAAGTGTACATTTGCACAAAATCATGTGGAATATTTAGGATACTTGGTGACTAGTAAAGGGGTAGTAGAAAGTATGGTTTCTTGGCCTGTTCCAACTATTGTAATCTTAGGCTTGACTAGGTATTATAGGAGATTCATGAAGAATTATGGGGTGTTTAGTAGGCCATTGAATGAGTTTCTTAAAAAAGATAGTTTCCATTAGAACTCTGAAGTAGAAAATGTTTTCAAGGAACTCAAGGCAGTCATGGTTTCAGCGCCTGTAATGAAATTACCTAACTTCTCCAACTTTTTTGTGATAGAAACTGATGCTTATTCCAAGGGACGAAGGCCAGTATTAATGCAAGAGGGATAACCAATAGCATATCTAAGTAAGGTTTTGAGTGCTAGAAGTTTGGGATTATCTATCTATGAGAAGGAGTTGTTAGCAGTTGTCATGACTATAACAAAGTGGACGCATTACTTTGTTTGACATTACTTTGTTATAATGACAGACCAACAAAGCCTAAAGCATCTATTAGAATAGAAATTGAACACCCTCTGTAGCGTAAGCAGTTGACAAAATTGCTTGAATTGGACTATGAGATACAATATAAGAAGGGGGTAGAAAACAAGATTGCAGATGCTCTTTCGATAAGGGAATGCCAAGGAGAAGAGAAGCAAGAACAGTGGGATGCTTGTGTTGTATCTTCTATTCAACCTCAATGGATAAAGGAAATCATTGAGAGTTATGCAGAGGATGAAGAAAGTTAGAATTTGATTGCTCAATTTATACTACAACCCAACTCAGTTACTAATTTTCAGTATCACGACAGCATTTGGAAGTTTAAAAAGAAGATCTATGTAGGAAAGGGAAGACATCTGAGAGAAAAGGTGTTGCAGTACATGCACAATTCAGCTATAGGTGGCCATTTAGGACAGCAATGCACATTGCGAAAGGGTAAATCTATCTTCTTCTAGCCTGGTTTCAAATCTCCTGGCCTGGCCTCAAATCAAGCGTGATTAAGTTTGTGTAAGAATGTGATATTTGCCAAAAAAATAAGCATGAAAATATGCTTTACCCTGGATTATTACAGCCTTTACCTATTCCTATTAAAGCATGATCTTAAATTAATATGGACGTCATATATGGGCCGCCATTTTCACAAGGCCACAACTCTATTTTGGTAGTTATTGATACACTTACCAAGTTTGGACACTTTCTTGCATTGCGGCACCCTTATTGAACTGTGACATTAGCAATGATGTTTGGGGAACATGTGTACAAACTACTTGGGTTGCCTGACTCTATTATCTCTGACTGAGACAAGGTTTTTACTAGCCTTTTTTGGTAAGAGTTGTTTGATTTAGTTGAGGTGAAATTGAAACTCAGCACAGCCTATTATCCTCAGACAGATGGGCAGAGTAAGAGATTAGATCAATGTCTAGAATGCTATCTAAGGTACATGACTTCAGATAGACAAGGAATGTGGCTATAATGGCTGAGTTTGGTGAGTAGTAGTACAATACTAACTACCACACTAGCATCATAATGACCCCATTTGAGGCCTTATATGAATATCAACCAAGATATCTTCCCTTAAGACCTTATTTGGATGTGGTAATCCCAGCAATTGGGAATTTTATGAGACGCAGACAAGCAATGTTACAACTATTACATGGTCACCCGACAAGAATAGCACAAAATAGGATGAAGTTTAATGTAGATATAAAAAGATCAAAAAGGGAAATCAAAGAAGGTGACTGGGTGTATTTAAAGCTTTAGCCTTATAGGCAACAATCAATTGAGTGGAGGAGATAGTTTAAACTATCTTCCAAATTCTATGGCCTCTTTAAAGTGATAGCAAGGGTTGGTTGAGTAGCTTACAAACTGCAGCTACCAGAAAGGTGCATCCTACATTCCATGTCTCATTACTCAAAAGAAAACTTGGTTCAACTCAAGTGACTATGCCAACTTTGCCATTGCTAGGATCAGAAAAATAGGCTTTAGTAGACATGAAGTTGTGTTGAAAAGGAGAGTTATATAAAGGAAAGTGCTTATAAGATGGCTTAATCTCAGTCCAGAGGAACCCACTTGGGAAGATGCAGATTTTATTAAGAGTCAATTTCCGACCTTTGTTCCTTGAGAACAAGGAAGTTCTATGGGGAGGGAGTATTATAACAGCATTGATGAGTCAGCAACTGAGTCAGCTACTGACTCAATTGGGTGTTAGTTAGGTAGTTAGGGAATTGGTTTGGTAGTTAAAGGAATAAACAGACTATAAATATAAGAATTACGAAACAAAAGAAGAAGAAAGTTGATTTTGGAGCATCCCTGTCTATCTCTTTCTATCTTTCTCTTTCTCTCTCTTCTCTTCTTAGTCTTTCTCTCTCCTTTTACATTGTCGATTCATAACCTAGAAACCATAGTTTTAGTTGATGTAACTCCAACGCAAGTCAACTCTTTCATTCACAAGTCGATCTCTTTTATCCACAAAACAATCTGCTGAGTGTGGTTTGTAATAATCCCATAAAAGAATATGATCCCTTTGATGTCAATAATTTTGGTGCAGTGGGGCTCTAGCTCCGCTTAGGACACCCCAAATGTCACCTTTTTACTATTTCAATGTCAGATCAGCAATGACCACATAAAAACAGCTAGCTACTCCAAACTCTATTTCTTGTCACTTCAAGACTAAGAATCAGAGAAACTCTACTAGTAAAAACAACATACCTTTTGGAATCGTAATAATGACACACTATGTAAGATAAAAAATATTATATTTTATTTATGAAAATAGAAATAAAATAAAAAATTATCACTATCTCTCAAATAAAAATGAACTAAATCTCTGGTCTTCTTTTTAGTCAATGATCAAAGATGGAGATGAAAAATTTAATAAAATCATTTTTTTTACTTTTCTTTTTTGCTATCACTAACTGATATCTAGAATAAAATTTTGATTAATCTGATTTGAACGATGTCAAGTCCAATTTGGGGAGAGCTTTTTCAATATAATTTTATTCTTTATCAAGTTCGAATATGAAATTTGTCTAAGAACTATATATGCAAAGCATAGGAAACGCACTAAGGACACAACCACAACTACGCAATACACGCTCAACCCACAACGAGAAAGAGGAACGGTTTCATGCCCAATTCTACACCATCAAAGGTATGGCTTCATTCTCAATTATATACCATTAGAGGTACAATTTCATACTCTATTCTACACAACGTCAGATATACAATTTCATACCCAATTACACCCACGTAACACCTTTATCATCTCTCTCTGCATACATACATCACATATAAGGTCATATTCAGGGCTCTCTACACACATCACACACGGGGGCGACTTCTACACACATAACCCAAGGTCATATCTGTAACACCGACACTGCGGTGTCCGTAATATTGTACCATTTTCGAAATATATATATATATAAATAAGATATTCCCCAATTTATTTATATAGAGAGAATTTTATTTATTTAAATTGATTTTTGATTTTGGGGTATTTAAATTAAATTTTTGGTATATTTTAATTTGTTGAATCCGTGAATCAAAACAAACCCCGTTTTTTCGAAAAAATTTAAATTTTAGTACAATGTAGGTTATATATATATATATAGTTATATAAATAAAAACTTAAAAAAGGAAAAAAAAAACAGAGGAGTGCTGCGTTTTGAGCCAAAACGCAGCAACCCCCCAAATTGGATTAGGCTAAAAGCCCTAATCCCTTTCTTTCTCTCTCTCTCTCTCTCTCTCTCTCTCTCTCTCTCTCTCTCTCTCTCTCTCTCTCTCTTCCTCTCTATCTCTCCCCGACTTTTCATCTTCCCGCGGCCGCCGCACTCTCTCCGCCTTCCTCCCGCGAGCGCGCCATCACCGCCGCTCGCCACCTCTCATCTCTCCCTCTCTACTTCTCTCTTTCCCCTTTCGGCCGCAAGTCTCACCATCTCTCTCCCTCTTGCTGTCGCTTTGTCTCTTCGGCTTCGCTACTCCGTTGCGGTCTCTCTCCCATCCGCCACCCATCGCCGCAAGCGCTCCACCCACCGCCGCTGCTCCTTCCTCCCGCGAGCACCAATCTTCTACGAGCGTGACTGCAACTCCTTCCGCCACCACGCGATCTCCCCAGTGTGAGCCGAGCGCGCCCTTGCGCGATCCACCAAGTGCGAGCACAATCGCGCCCCTGCGCGATCCTACCCACGCGAGCATAGCGCGAGCCAGCCCGCGAGTGCCAGCCAGGTCGCGAGCGTGCTTGCGTACGAGCGCGCTTGCGCACGAGCGCGCTTGCGCATGGGCGCGCACCAGCCCTTTAGCCCACAGCCCACGAGCCCCACTGCAGCTCACGAGCCCCGCTGCAGCCTGCGAAGCCCACTGTGGCCCTCAGGCCCGCTAGCCTGCTGACCCGCGAGCCCACTGTAGCCCGCGATGGCCCGTGAGCCCGTGACAGCCCATAAACCTCTGCGCAGGTAACTGACTTAGGGTTTTGATCCAAATCTAAGTGTTTATGACATAACTAATAAATCTTGTCTTGATAGGGAGCATTGCAGATTTTGGAGTGATTGAAGAGACATTCGGACGAAGGTCCACGCTCTGAGAAAACCCTAGGTGAGGGATTTCGGACCCATTCGATTTATTTATTGAATTTAGGATAAATTTAGGATAAGAAGTCTTGTATATACTAGAATGTAAACTAGATTCGAATAGAATGCATTTTTTGACATTGCATGTGGTTAAATGTGAAGAAATTTTGGAGTATGTTGGTTTGTGCTTTGACTGATTTAAATTGATTTTGGCATGCTAAAACTATGTGGATGAGTACAGAAACTCTGCACATGTTTTGACTTGAAAATGGAATGTTTTGAGGCATTTTGAGTGAGCTGGAGGCATGGTCTTATGTGCAGGAAGTTTGGACTTGTTTTAGTTTTGGTTTGAGTACAAAAATATGTCCTTAATTGAACCTATGTATGTGCAGATTTTTAGTATGAAAATGGTGTGAAATTATGTGTGTTTTGGCATATGAATGAGATGCAAAAGTGTGCAAACTTTTGGAATGTAAGTGGTGTGAAAATGTATGCATTATGACATGGAAATGGGCAGCAAACATGTGCAGTATTTGGCTTGAATTAGTAATAGTGTTTGAGTGTTTGTTTGTACATTTAGAGACTTGAGAAGTGTGTGTGAATGTGCAGAAATTTCTGCACTATTGTGTGTATCAAAGGGATGCCATTTCATGCTTGTAAAGGGAGGTTTTTGATGTTGGAATGTGCTGAAATTTAGGGAGTTCATGTGCTTAAATTGTGAGCATTTCCATGAATGTTGGGTGTAGGGGTGCCACGGGTGCCACGGGTGCCAGGTGCTGCACTGGTGTACGGACGAATGGAGCATGCTTGTGCTGAGTTGATTTTTGCTTAGGGCATTTGAAGTATGCCAACACTTAAATTTTGTAGACTTGTTGTAAGTATAAATAAACATAAGGAATTAAGGTAGTGACCTAAACTATTTAGACATGGCATGAGAAATTTGGAAGGAAAATACATGCATTTTAGACACTGGGACAGTATGTACTCTTTTTATCATAACTTTCTTAGCATAACTCCAAATGATATGAGGTTTTCTACATTGGATTCTAGACATCCTGAGATATGGCCCGATTGATTTGGAGATGAGTTGAATTTTTGGGTGGATTTTCAAAGTTAGATCATTTACAAAAAACTTGATGTTTTGTCCTATTTTAGCAGTGACCTTGTGACTCATTTAGCGATCCTCTTCTGATCTGACTCACTGTGAGACCAAAACACGAAAGTTTTAGGTCTAGGTCTTATGTTTAATTTGAGATAAGAACCACCTGATTTGGACTTGTATAGCAGAAGTTATAGCTTATTTCCCATGACTCTGCAGGTGTGAAATCTATGGACAGTTTGCCTTCATACTTGTTTGGTGATTCGATTGAGGGGAGATTTGTTCTACGTATTATGGTTTTATTGGGGAGTGCGCTAGCCTCCCCAAATCGGTAGTGAGACTTTGATATCTACTATTGATTGATCAATCATATTTTATCGATTTTCAGACAGTATGATTTTCTATACGTATGAAAACTAAATTTTTGGATTTTGATAGACATATTTTTGAGACTATTGGAGTGTCCCAACTGTTGATTTTATTGAATTGTATCCATGAGTTTAATAACCAGATATTGTGCCATTTTTTTTAACATATTGACTTGTTTTAATACTTCTACTGTATTGGCATGTAGTTTTAAATGGATTTACATGTACTATTTGGGCTATACGTCCGGCCGACATTATGTTACGATATATAGGGCTATATGTCCGGCCGACATGATGATGTGATGCATGGGGCTATGTGCCCGGCCGACTTGGTGATATGGTGATATGCTTCCTATAGCATTCCGTAACTACGAAGGACATTTGGTAGTAGCACCCCTCGTGCCCGGATACGCTTCAGCCAGAGGTATCCGCCAGATTGTCATGTGTATGGGTGTCCTAGGTTGACCTTCATCGGGGAGCATGTGAGTTTACCTCTGTCTAGTATTGGGCGGGACGTCAAACACGGCCGACTATATATATGTATTATTATTATTATTTACAGACTAGTTGGAGTAGTATATCGCCAATATTAGAGTAGAGAGCCATTATTTGATACTTGTATAGTGAAAACCCCCAATGTGCCCGTCCTTGGTCGAGGTAGACCATTGCCGGGGTTGTTTGTTCGGCCGGCTCTACATTTGTGACTTGATATATGGATAGATGCATATGTTATTTTCTGATATGTGCCTTGAGATATGTTTTACTCTTGAAACAACACATTATTTTCGCACACTCGATATTATGTTACAAGGTTTGACACTCCAAATTCACCCTCGATATTGATAGTATGATATCAATCCTCTCACTTGTTGAGTATCCTCCCATAGATACTCACCCCTCAGTTTCTTTCCCACAGGATTAGTCTCGGACTAAAGAAAAATTTTGTGATTTCATACTTGTGACGTAGACTTAATAACACCGGGTTTGGGTATGGATGTTATCATATCTTCCGTTACGATTATTGGAGATTTTAGTTTGATTAATGTATTCATCTATTTATTTTCTATGATGACTGTATAATTATGGACATTTATTTGAGAAACTCTCATATTGACTCGATTCACTTGCATTGAGGCACCTATATATATTTAAAATGTTAACTTGGGAATTTATTGTACAAGTGTATAAACATTTAGGTCCGCTCGGTATGACGGCAGCTCATGCTCTAATTTAGCATGACAGTAGAGGTCTGTGGCTAGAACTATTAGAAATTTCTATAGCTTTGCGTTGTCCTGATTGTTGGCTGTGGTTTGGTTAATGGTTGTGAGGCTGAGATTGCCCTTTTATTAAATTAACAGGATGGTTGTGAATATTACAGATTAAATTATACATGGGAGACCTCTGAAATATGGGGAGATTCTGCCTGATTTTCAGTAAAAATGTAACCGGCATCCAAGGCAACAGGCGGCTGTTCATAACCCCGGTTCAGGGCGTGACAATATCCGAGACTCCCTAGTTTTTCTTTTATCACTCTATCTGACTTGAGCATTGGAGTTCACCTGCCGAGTTAGCCCCGATAGGGTTTTTGCACATTTCTTAGTTGATGATAACCCAGCTGACGCATTGACATTGGTCAACTCTATATACGATTCACAGAGTCAACACAGGAATATAGTTCTAACTCTCTCAATCTATTTTCTTTCTTTTACTACTCTATTTGATTTGAACATCAGAGTCGCTCCACTAGGCCAACCCCGTCGAGTTTTTGTAGGTTTTCCACCTGCTATGATCCAACGGACACTTTGGCACCAGATCCCCACTCGAGTTGAAAGAGCAGTTTTCTGTGGAGTTAAAAAGCGACTCCAACAGATTGGTGTCATCTATGGAAAATGACTGACTGATTAGCAAAAAACTTTTTACGCTCTGTTTCGCTTTGCATCCCATATTGCTAGGCGTGGAGTAGAGGAATGAATGTCCAACCCCTAGGACCAATCACACATGCATTCCACAAGACCAAAGCCCTCACTTTTAGGGGAGTCCTTACAGTCTAATACTACTTTGTTAATGTTCTAGTATTCGTAATTGGTTCTTCTGATATGAAATTTTGCCTTATACTTCTCATACCAATAATATTTCTATTTTTCATGTTTTGCCGCTCCTTCGTAGCATATTGATCACATCGTCGCGTAATAACCAAAAATAATTCCCAGCCACAACCACCCTCAATTTGGTCAAATTCCTATCCCTTGCAATGCCATTTGGGGTCGACTTGAATTGGACACCTTAGAAGTATTGCCGAATACCAAACACATGAAAGTCAAGATCAAGACCTCTCTCCGCATCAGAGTGCACAGCTGCGATCCAGTATGATCTACTATGATCTAAATCCATCGAAAGCCCCGATTTAGTAATTCTTATCCATCGCTTGCTACTACTTTGTCAATTTTCTAGTATTCACACCTGTTTATCTCAATTTGGAATTTTTATTTATGATCATTATGATATTAATATTTCTATTTACTCTACAGTTTTTTCATTATATTTGGATCAGTAGTGAAACTTAGGCCTTTGTGCCCATAAAACTCTAGTTTGTCATACTCTCTCTTTTTTGCAAATTCTTTGAAGTTAAATAGCCTCATTAGAACATTTCCATATGATTTGCTGCTCTTATTCCTATGAATGTGATTGAGAAAGATATTCATCATATCTATGTGTTTGTTCAGCAGCAGGGCAACCAAAATTCTACCATTCTCTACAGTCACAATGATAGAACTTCCATACCTTGGGATGAGACATATCAAAACAACCTTGTGCAGAATTCTAACAATGAGATGAAAGTCTTTTTCATACAAGTATCATATTTCAGAGTTAGAATTTGCATAAAACAACTTATAAACATCTCTTTTCTTCATATTTTCAAGTGACTGATCATCTGTCCGTTTAAGTTCTAAACAATGAACAATATCATTCTTGGTAATCTCAACTCTAATACCCAATATTCTTGATATCAAAATATCAAAATTTTCAGCATCTAAGTTCTTGTAGATATCAACGATTATCTTTCTTATACAGTTCCTATTGCTGTCACACAATCCAATACCTCCAATCCTCTCAAGAATAGTTCGCATTTCCAAACCTATTTACTCAAAATAGTTGAAGTCTACGAACTTATAGGAGCCAACTTCGAACATGATTGGACGTGACGGAGTGTAACGAATTTGGATTCAAAGAGGTTGAAGAAACTGATTTTCTGAGAAGGTTTGATGGGTTTCTTGAGTCGAGTAATGAGATTGATTTTCAGTTGATTGAGAACAAGAATCACAAGAGGGTGCTGAATTTGATCTAGGGTTCTGAGATTCATGATTGAAACGAAGGCTTAAAGAATCAGAAGTTGAAGAATCAGAGCTTGAGATGTTAATGTGTGAAAAAGATGGATTTTTTATTGTTTTTCCCATAATTCTTGAAGATTTGCGTGTAGCCATTTAAAAAAGCACTCTTAACATTCATTTGATATAGTTTAAAATCTTTAAAATATGCAAAAACTAAAAGTATTCTAATAGACTCTAATCTAACAACGGGTGCAAATGTTTTATCATAGTCAATTCATTCATCTTGTGAATATCCTTTTGCAACTATTCTCGTTTTGTTTCTTACAACATTACCATTTTCATCCAATTTATTTCGAAAAACCCATTTAGTTCCAATTATTGATTTATCTTTGGGTTTCAGTTCTAAAGTTCAAACATTGTTTCTTTTAAATTGATTTAATTTTTCTTGCATAGATTCTATCCAACTTTCATCTTTTATGGTTTCTTCTATGGTTTTAGGTTCTATGGTAGAGATTAAAGAGAATTGATTTTCAATATTTCTGTAACTTGATTTAGTTTTTATTCCTTCACTTACATCTCCTATTATATCATTAGGTGAATGACTAGGTAAGAATTTTCAATTTCTAACTAGTTTTCTCTCTTTGTTCATTTTGATCATCTTGTTTTGATTTTGTTTTTCAAGTGGGATTTCATGATCATATTCCATTTTTATTTTTTGAAATTCATTTTTATGAAACTTAATATTTATTGTTTCTTCTACAATTTTAGAATCTTTATTAAAAATTCTATAAGTCTTGTTATTTAAAGAATAACCTAGAAAAATTCATTCAATGGCTTTTTCATCAAACTTATCTCTAATTTCATACTATTTTTCAAAATAAAACATGTGTATCTAAATGTATAAAAATATGAAATATTTGGTTTTCTTTGTTTAAAAATTTCATAGGGGGTTTTATTTGTCATAGGTCTTGTGTAGACTTTATTTATTATATAACATGCTATAGATACAGTTTCGACCCAAAAATATTTTTCTACACTACTATCATTTAATATAATTCTAGTCATTTTTTGAATGGTTTTATTTTTACGTTCAACAACCCCATTTTGTTGAAATGTGTAAGGTGTTGAAAAATTTTGATTTATTTCCTTTTTATCACAATAGTTTATAAATTCTAAATTATCAAATTTTTTTTCATGGTCGGTTTTTAAACTAACTATTTTTAAATATTTTTCATTTTGAATTTTCTTTGTAAAAATTTTAAAGGATTCAAAAGTTTCACTTTTATGGACTAAAAATAAAATTCAAGTGAATCTAGAAAAATCATCAGCAATAATTAGTCCATATTTGTTTTCTCAAAGACTTAGATTCCTAATCGATTCAAATAAATCCATATGCAACATTTCTAGTGGTACAAATGTGGAAATGTGATTTTTATTTTTAAATGATATTTTTACTTGTTTGTTCAAAAAGCATGCACTACATGTTATAGGTTTTTTTAATGAAAACTCGGAAATTCCTCTAACCATATTTTTTTTGGACAATTTTTCTAATTGTTCGAAATTTATGTGATCTAGCTTTTTATGCCATGAAAAGATATCATTATTAAGGGATATCAAACAATTTTCTTTTAAATAATTTAATATTGTAGAGTCTACTATATAGATATTACCTAATCTAATTCCTTCAAAGATTTGTTCATGCGACTCATTATTAAATACTATGCATTTATCATTTTTAAATAACACATTATAACCTAAATCACACAATTGGTTTACACTTAACAAATTATGTATCAATTTATCAACAAAAATCATATTTTTTGTGGTGGTAGAATTTATACCTACAGTGCATTTTCCAATTATTTTTTCTTTTTGATTGTCTCCAAACGTTACCAATCCATGGTTTCTTTTTTCAAGCTTCTTGAACAATGAGGGATCACCGGTCATATGTCTCGAGCATCCACTATCAACATACCATTTTCCTTTGATTTTTGTCTCTTGTTCCTACACATAGAGAAAAACCATTATCTGTTCTTGAGAACCCAAACATATTTGAGTCCTTTAGAAGACAAGTTTGTATAGGAATTGAATTTGTCTTGATGTGTATTAAGCTTGTTCAAAAGACAATTTCTAACAAAATGACTAATTTTATGACATATATAACATTAACTATTATTTTTCTTTCTTCCATAACTGATCCATAAGGCAAATAAATCTACATTCTACTAAATTTATTATACCTAGATCCAGAATTAAATTTTCTATAATAATGTTGTTTTTCACCATATCTTCTATGGGTATTTCCATGGGTGCTTCTATGGTTACTTCTGTATCCATATCTGTGTGTCATTCTGTGATATGTTTATGCAATTTGTGAAAAGTTTCTATGCATATGTTGTACAGAATGTGAGTGTGTTCTAATGAGACTATTTGAATTCAAAGGATTTCATTTTTCAGCTCTCAAAGATCCTATCCTAGAACCATCTGTCCTAGGAGAATCAATGGTTTCTCATATAGGAATAACTATTTCTGACAAAAATGTTTGGAAGGCCAAGGATAATTCTTTTTGGCAAGGCAAATTCCAAGGCAGTGGTGGCATTACTTGTCCATTTTCTGAACCAACCAATGAAGAAACTCCAAGATCCACTTTTGTCCATGGTGAATCTTTAAGGAGGAAGAAAACACATGCTAAGATTGATGATAATGACTGGAAGGAAAGGTTTGAAAAGAAGCTTGATGAATGTCTAGAATGACAAAGAGACACTGAATCTAAGCTCACTAAAATTCTGAATTTGCTATCAAAGAATTCATCCTAGATTTAGATACTTCTTGTTCTGATTTTCTTGTTTATAGGATTTCCTTTCTCTATTTCTGTTTTTCATATTTAGCTTCAATGTTTTGACAAGGACTGCCTTCTTTGTGTTTCAATGTTGTATTTTTTAAGTCCAACTTCAATGAAACTCCCTGTTTTCTTCTATACCTTGTTCTAATTAATTTCTTTTTAATGCAACAAAAAGGGGGAGAATGAATAAAAAAAAAAGAACCTGCACAATTAGAAGTCACAATCAGAAGTCATTTTGTTTTATTTGAAACTATATTCTGAAGACAAAAGGAACCTGCACACATTGAGGGGGAGAACATTGAAATATCATGCAACATATGTTAATGTTATTATGCAACAAATGTTAAAGTTCAAAACCATTGACTGCACTTTGAAATTTAGAAGATTACTAATATCTGCACAATGACTTGATATGTATTTGATTGTATCAATTGATATTGTGTTCATATGACATACATGATTATTTGAGAATGTGTTTAATTGAACAACTTTTGTGCATTTATTTTTTAAAGGTTTTGTTGTCATCAAAAAGGGGGAGAATGTTGAGGAAATTATTGTCTCCTTAGTTTTAATGATAACAAAATCTCTCATGTGGTTCTAATAAATTTATTTAGTGTGCAGAATTTTTTATTCAATTGAAAAGTGATAGAACCAGTTATAGAGTCGATCATAGAAGTAAGGTTTATTTGGTCATAGAAATAAGATTTTTTTTTATCTCGGTTGAAGATCCAGCCAGCATGGTAAGTGCAGTTTGGGTACTACACTTAATCTATAATTGATCCTAAATGTACACAAAAATGCCCCAACATGAAAGCACTTCATATTCCACCACTTGAAAATTTTTCTAAGTATAAAAACAGTAATCATTTGACCATATTTAGACCTTCATATCTTCATATATGCTGAAATATTTTTAATACCAAAAATTGTGTTTCAAAGAAGATGTATGAAACTTTAAATTCAAGTCATTACAGTATAGTTATCTTGTTGGAATGGTAGAGAAAATTCAGCTGGAAGTTGGTTAGTCACTCATTTTCTATCGCAGAATTTATGGTTTGAATCAGGTTCTCAATGGATATTTGGACCTCGATAACTTCACTACAGGTCAGGGACTTATGAGTTTATTTATTCAATATTATGTTACTACAGTTGGACAATAAATATGTGTTGTTATAGCACAATTTTATCGAGATTTTGGTGAAGAAATAAATGAACAAAGTTGGATAATTGTTCTGAAAAATTCAGAACATAAGGCTGATTTCCTAGAGCTGTTTTCGAATTTTTTGGGAAAGAAATCATCTAGATATAATCCAATCAGCTTTTGAATATATTGGAGGGATGTTTAAGTTTCAAACAAAAAATATTTACTGTTGGTAAACACCATTATTCAAGGAAAATTTGGAGTCTATTTTTCAGGATGTTGGTGAAGTTGTTGCTGGTAACTTTGGGGAGTTTTTATTGTAGGATTTTGAATTATGAAAATGCAGATTTTTCAGCAACAAAACAGCTTCAAAATTCAAGAGAGTTGAGAAGATTGAACAGCAACAAAAAGAGAGAAAAGAAGAGCAACGAAATCTCTGAATTCTGAGCAATAAATTCTGCATTCTGAACACAAAAAATGTTGCTACATTTTTTATTTTCTACCTCTACATTCATTTGTTTAGGCATTGTTTAAGTTGTAGAAAGGTGTTGAGTGAGTGATTTATTGTATGACCTATCTTCTATTGTTGGACAAAGGATTTTTCATGGTATGAAGATCAGAAGTCAACAAGTGGAGTATATGTTGCTGATTCGACTATAGTGGAAACTAGCAGGTTGCTAGATCCCAGCTTGCTGGCCGGAAGAGTGGACGTAACCACAAGACCGAACCACTATAAACAGATTTGTTCTTCTATCCTTACTTTATTTTCCATTGCTTAAGTATCAATTGATCATAGAATTAATATTAATCTAAGTTGAGTTAGAATAGAATTTTAAAAAATCAATTTAAGACAACCAATTCAACCCCCCTTCTTAGTTGTCACAGGGACCAACAAACATATAAAGGTGTAGACAAGAAATAAATATACTACAGCTAAAATTTATTTAGATACGAGTGATGTCTAATTGCTACACTATCTAGTTGTGAGAGAGAGAGAGAACCTTACCCAGTGACTTTTCTAATTTTAATTCTATAAGTGGTTTTCCTCTAAAAATGTAGATTTTATAGAAACTTATGATGTTCACCGCATCGTTAAACCAATGATAAAGACCAAAACTTAAGTCAAAGCCCTTTTAACCTTATAAAAGATGTTCAAATTTTAAGATGCGGAATTTTATGATTATTAGGTTCCCTTTCAAACCCAGCAAATATAAAATCTAAAGGAGCCTTTTGAGGTATATAAACATGAGATGATATCCTTAGGAGGAGGTGTCACCGGCTGGTCAAGTGTATTCTGATCCTGGGGATCTTGCGCTTATCTCATTTTGGTAGCTATGGCTTCAGACCCCCTCTTGTGAGATGGTGGGTGGAACGATGACAATCGATGAGGAATTTTAGGCCCTGCTAGTACACCCTTTCACTTTTCTATTTATTTTTATGATTGTGAATCATCAGTTACTTGTTTCAAATGTAGGTAGGGTTTAGAATCCCCAACTTCATCATGGTGCCAAGGAGCCTTTTAAGCTTCATAGTACAAATATGATTTGTTTAACTGAAACCAAACGTCATTCTTAGCATCTCCTTGTGATTCTAAAACGAGTGGGTATGATCAAGAATTTGTTGTTGCGGCTTCAGGATTTTGGGGAGGTTTGTGGCTAGTTTAGAAATCTAATAGTATTGAGGTTTCAGTGATATACAATTCAAATCAATTAATCCATTCCCAAGTTTGGTTGAATGGTATGTCTAGATTCATTGCTTATGTGTATATGCAACCCAGTAGTGTTAAGAAGTCAGAAGCATGGTGGGATCTCTATGCTTTAGTAGTTGTTTCCACCGACATATAGTTTGTTTTGGAGGATTTTAATAACATTGTGGGTTGATTTGAAATAAGCAATAGGACTACCAAGATTTTGCATTGGGTCCATTGATTTCATGACGGTGGCATCAGTGTGGCCTTTACGATCTTGGTACTACAAGGAGTTCCTTTACCTAGATTCGCAAGAGAAATGGCATTGTTACTCTCCGGGAGCGTCTGGATTGAGTTTAGGTAATTCATTACACCGTATTATATTTCCTAAAATGAGAGTTATTAACTTGCTCTGCCTTTATGGAGACCATCACACAATTCTCCTTCATGCTTGTATGTGTCCCCCCTCCTAGGGGATGCCGTCATTTTCTATTTGAGGTAGCTTGGTTTCGACATTCTCAATTCCAGTAGGTTTTTGCCTTAGCCTGGTGAGGAGGGGATGGCGGTCGGTCTATGTTAAGTTCAATACAATCAGTTACTGTGACCCTCAAGCTTTGAAATAAGCATGTATTCTATAATATTTTTAGTAAAAAGCACCCCTCGAGACTAGGTTGCATGGTATTTAGGGTTCTTTGGGTTATGATTGTTCTTTATTTTTTTATTTTTATTTTTTATATTAGCTTGAGAATCGCTTATTAGAGGAGTATCACTGTGTTCTTGATATGGAGAAACCTTTGACATCAAAAAGTCTAGATTCTGTGGTTTTTCCAAAGGGATTAGAATACCAGATTTTACTGTATTTCCATCCTTATTTGCCACAACATAAATGGCGGTGTTAAGATCAACTCCATCTTAAGGAACATGAGACTTCATACTTTATGGAGTTATTTGCAAGAGATCCTCTCCGAGGCGGGTCTATTGGGTACAATAATTGGTAGTAGACTATCGATTCTGAGGATCGGATATAGTTGAGTTGTCCTATTGAATTTCTAGATATCCGTATAGTGGGTTTTTCTATGAAGAGGCTTAAAGCCCTGAGTCTTAATGGTATCCAATCGCTGGTCTTCGAGAGATTTTGGGACATCACTCATCTTGCCTTGTATCATGTATGTAGATGTACAAGAGTGTATGTAGATGCATAAAAATATTTTTCCCCATGTCTTTGTGTATATGTAGATGTATTAATTCTTCGTATTGAACTTTGAATTAGACTTTGGTTTGTTTTTCCTGTTGTCTTTTTTGGAGTTTAGGCTAGTTAGTCTTCACCTTTGCTAGGGTTTTATCCTACTTACATTTTATCTCTGAATTGCTTTACTTATAGCTATGTCCTGGAGGCCCTTTTTGTGGATAAAAGCCTATTTGGTTAGTAAATATGTAAATATAACTACAATTTAATGCTTACCTACTCTCTCTATGCGGTTCTCCCTTTCACGCCTCCCTCTCTCTCTCTCCTTTCCACCTATTCTCTCTCCCTCCCTCTTGTTCTCCCTTTACCTCCCAAAAATCATAGGCACCGTGTTATTCTGCCTTATTTCTCTCCCACTTTTATAAATTTTGTGGTAGTAAGTTCATTGTTACTCCCTCATTCGCTCTCCTTCCTTTAGATCTTCATTTGTTTAGATTTGTGATACCGTATCTTTTTCTTGATTGTTGTACTCGCTTCAAATCTTTAGGCTCCTTCAAAGATCTTATGTTCTTTCTCTAGGACTTGGCTTTAGGTTATTGAAGAAATTAAAAAAAGGACTGACTTTTAGAAGAAGATGACACTTTATTGAAATAAAGAGGATAAAGTATTTAAGAAGAAAAGGACACTCATTCTATTCATCACCTCTATATGCTTGTACAAAAGGGGGTATAAATAGGCACAAAAGGATAATTCTAGATACAACTTTTAGACTACTCTTATTAATTCCGAGTTCATCTCAAAAGACTTATTCTAGAGATTTCATATATTACTCAAACAAAAGTAGCCCATAGGACATATTCTAGAACTGATACCCAAGAGATATATTTTAGAAAATTCAAATTATTATCATCATTCCCCCTTAATTTGAAGTTTCACTCTTCACACCAAGTCTCATTCTCAATCTTCGGAAGTCTTCAAATTTCAATGGCTTTATGAAAATATCTATAACCTGATCTTGAGTTTGCATATACTTGTGTTCCACTTTCTTGTTGGCAATGCATTCTCTAATGAAATGAAACATGGTATCTATATGTTTGCTTCGCTCATGAAATACAGGATTCTTTGCAAGTTCTTTTGTAGACTTATTATCGATGTAGATTTCTGTTGCTTCTCCTTGTGATAAATGAAGCTCATTCAACAACTTTCTCAACTAAATAGCATGACAAATACAAGAAGTTGCTGCCACATGTTCAAACTCACAAGATGGCAGTATGAAAATGGGTTGCTTTTTGAATTCCACGAAATAGCACAATCATCCTTGAAAAATATGAAGCTAATAGTACTCTTTCTATCATCAATATCTTCCGCAAAATTGCTATCATAAAATCCCCTAAGTTTGAAATTATTAGATGAATGATAGAATAAATAGTAGTCAAGCATACCTTTGAGGTAGCATAGAATTCACTTAGCCGTTTTCACATGGATAGAAGTGGGAGTTTTCATAAAACGACTTACTATACCAACTACATAAAGGAAATCAAGCCATGTACATATTAAATATCTTAAACTTCCGACAAGACTTTGAATACAGTGGGATTCTCTCTTTCTTCATCTCCAAATTTTGAGATAAACTCAGAATTAATAAGAGTAGCCTAAAAGCTATATCTAAAATTATCCTTTTGTACCTATTTATACTCCCTTTTGTACAAGCATGTAGAGGCAATAAATACGAGTGTCTTCTTCTTCTTGAACATGTTATCCTCTTTATTTCAATAATTTATCCTCTTCTTAAAAAACTCGGTCCTTTTTTTCATACTTTAATAAAGTGGCATCATATCCAATAAAGACATGTTTGGCATTTCAATCATCAAGTTTGGATCTTTTTTGATGTGGTACATGAGCATATGCAATGATACCAAAAACTCGTAAATGATTGACACTAAGCTTTCTTCCATTCTATGCCTTTTGAGGGGTTTGATTTTTGACATTGAATATTGGAGAGCGATTAGAGAAATAAACTATGCAAGAGACTGCTTCCGTCCAAAACTCCTTTGGCATATTTTTAGCTTTTAGCATGATTCTTACCATGTTAAAAATCATTTTATTCTTATTCTCAACTACCCTATTTTATTGTGTTGATCTAGTAGTTGTTAAATGACGACGAATTCCATGAAGTACACAAAAGTCATCAAATTCTTTGGAAATGAATTCGCCTACTCATCAAATCTCAAGTGTCATGAATGCTTAAAAACAACGAACAATTCTGATTTATGCTTAAGAAAATAAACCCGGGTTTTTCTGCTAAAATCATCAATAAAGAATAAGAAATAATTATTCTTATTGAATGAAGGTGGGTTGATGGGACCACGCATATCTATATGTATAAGTTTAAGCGGCTTGGTTGCTATGAAAGTTGCTTCTTTTGAAAAACTCCTTCTAGTTTGTTTGTCGAGAAGACATGCTTCACACAAGTGATTGGGATGGTTGATTGAGGGTATCCCTTTCACTATCTTCTTTTCTCCCATCGCCTTTAATGCTCTAAAATTCAAGTGGCCAACTCTGATATGCCAATCCCATGCTTCATATTGGACATTGACTTTCAAACACTTTGCTTCAAGTGTTCCAAGATTTAATTTGAACATCATATTCTTTGACATGGCTACCTTAGATATCAAATTAGCATTTTGATCTCTAAGCCAAAGATAGTTATTTTTCATAAGAAGTTCATACCCTTTTCCGACAGTTGGCCTGAACTTAAAATGTTGCTCCTCAATATAGGCACATAGTAAATATCGGGAATCAATTTATGACTACTATCTTGGATGAGATAAGGATTATACATTTCCCTTCAATATGGGCTTTTGTGAAGTCTCCAAAAGAAACTTGTCTTTCACTTTCTCATCAAGTGCTACAAAATTGTCTTTACATCCACACATAAGGTTACTTGTAGAATTGTCCAAGTACCACAAGCTGTTATCACTCTTCTCTTCAATTTTGATTTGTAGCAACATAGTTGGCTCTATGGTTTCTTCGACTTCTTGGTTATCATTGACAAGATTAGCCACGTCTTTACCATTATTATTAGCATTATGACATTCCCAAGAATGATGACCTAGTTTATGCATGTATAACATTCAATTTTGGACTTGTCAGATCTCCTTTCATTTGGTCTTGGATGAAAACCTCATCCTCTTCCTTTAACTCTTCGAGATCCTCTTGGTGATGATTGACTTTGTTGCTCATTGTATGAGTTATCTCCTATGCCTCTTCCTCATCCATTTTGCCATGTCCACCTCCTTTTTCTCATCCAGATCCTCTAAAGTAGCATCCTTTTTCTCCATCATTCTTCAGAGTAACCTTAGCTCTAAAAACTTACTCTATCAGCTCTTCTTGTCTTCTCTTAACTTTTCTTCATGGGCTCGTCGAGAGCCTTCCAACTCTTTAACTCTTTAATGGTTACTGTGTCTAGACCTTGGGAGATATTGGATGAGGGTGAGACCTCAATCACTGAGGGGTGACGGCTCATTGATGAATGAGGGTGAAGGCTTGTTGATCATTCTCCCTTGTTTTTGATAAAGCCTCCTTCTCAACTTGAGATAAATTGTCTTCAATTTGAGGCTTCTTATAGCCTTTCTCTATTACCTCCCACACATCTTGAGAGCCAAACAAGGCTTTCATTCTTAAACACCATTTTTTATAGTTCTCCTTTGTGAGATGAGGAAATTAGAAGAGAATTACTTCATTGTTTTCCACCTCTCTGTATTGCTATTTTTTCCCAATTCTCAAAATGGTGGCTCTTATATCACTTTATTAAAGAAAGTATAAAAAAAAAAGACTAAGTTTTAGAAGAAGATGACACTTCATTAAAATAAAGAGGACAGAGTGTTTGAGAAGAATAGGATACTCTTTATGTTCATCTCCTCTACGTACTTGTACAAAAGGAGGGTATAAATAGGTATAAAAGGATAACTTTAATGCAAGTTTTGGATTATTCTTATTAATTCTGAGTTCATCTCAAAAGACTTATTCTAGAGATTTCATACATTACTCCAACAAAAATAGCCCATAAGACATATTCCAGAAATGATACCCAAAAGGCATATTCTAAAAAATTCAAATTATTATCATAGGTATATCTTATTTTCTCTTTTTCTTTTTTCCATTTGTGAAATCAAGCATATTCTTTATATCATCACAGCCTTGTCACTTTTTAAATCGTGTATTGACTCATGCATATATTTACCTCAACGCATAGGGCATAAAACGGGGGAGGGTTGGTAATGGACTCATGTATAAATGAGATTTCAAAATAAAATAAAATAAATCTACATTGTACTATAAACTTTAACATCTTATATATAAAAAATTCTCAGTACTAACACTTTCTATTTTCTAAATGGTTTAATATATTAAATTAATTAATATTTATATAAAAATTTTATATTTTTATATTTACCCGTTTTCTATATTTAATGAACTATTTGGCTATTTACTTATTTAATTATAATTTTTATTTTTATATTATTTGTTCTATGATTAATAATTATATGATTGATCATTTTAGGTTTTTCCACGTTTCTTTTTCCTTTATCATGACAAAATATTGTTTTTCCGTATTATTTTATATCCATTTTCAATTCTCTATTTCTATGTCTATGTAACCTAAACCTTGATTTTAAAGTTTTTAATTCATAATTCTTGGTCTATTCTTTTTTTAATATACAAAAGATTACATATTTTATTATAAGATACATATTTTATTTCACGATTATGTTGATAATATAAAAAATTAAAAGAATTTACATTTATTAAAAAAACATAAAATAATGAAATGGTTACCAAAATTAATTAATAATTTTTTTTGGTGTACTATTGTCTTAATGTAGTTTGCAGCTGCTAAGTTTAATTTCATTATGGCTAATTGATGAACGAGAGAATAGCAAAGAGAATAGTTGGATATGACTGTTCCAAGTAGCATTTCAAAAATGTAGCCACTTAATCTTCCAACGGCCTTTGATGTCGGTGAGAATGGCGGAGTGAGAGAAACTTCGGCCTAGGAAGTCGACCATATGCATAAGAGTACTAAGTGAATTAAGGCCAACAATGGGGTGGATCGGCCAGCTTTTCATCAAACTTTCAAATACTCTTTTCTTGTGATAGATAGACCTCTAAAGTTGCCAGAATCTATGCTCCTTTTTTATTCCGATGAGATTTTGCTGAATAGGAGGATGATGAGACTTTAGTAGACTCAATGACTCCTTCTGTTTTTGAATGAACAATTGCATCTTCTCCAGTGTCGGTGGCAATTGTCAGTGATTGTGAAGCTCTAAGGCAAGACAGCTAGATATCATTTTTTACATAATCACATTCTGATGCTATAGAAGATTAAGGGAGAAACTTGAATTGATAGACATGGGAGATGGGAACTTGTGAATTTTTTTGATCAGAACTATTATCGAGAAATGATTGGGGGCCTATGGTAATAAAGTGGTGCCCATGGCTTGTTCCCTTGGAGATAGTGATTTGTCAGACGACAGTATAGGTTCGTTTTTGGGGGTTCCCAATCGAATTGTTCGATGAGGAGGTATTGCATTGTGTCGGTAAATAACTAGGCCATCCCCTCCAGATTTATGTTAATACAACGATTGCTTTCCATGATAAATATGCTAGAATCTATATGGAAATTAATCTATCAAAGGCTTTGGTTCTTAGAGTTTAGATTTGGAAGCGTGTTCAACAGGTAGAGTATAAGGGCCTTCATCAAATCTACTTTGGTGTTGTGGTCGAGTGGAGCACTTCAAAAATCAATATCAAGAGGGGGTGTACGATGTAGCATCCTTGAATTCGAATGAGTTTTTTGCTTATGTGATCTCTTGTTTAGATTCATTTATTTTGCAAGCTGAAACTTTAACGTCGGAAGCCAATTTTGGACCTTGGATACAAGTTCATCAGAAGTCAAGACTGGCTGGAGGTCATTCAGCCAATCTTGTAACTTTGACCCATAATAGATTGTGAAGTTGATTGGATTAACGAAAGTCTCTCATTAATAGGGACGACTCTTCGATTGCACTTGTCACCATGATAATGGTAATTGAGAACCTAATTAATCTTTCCATTAGTGTAGATCATCATAGTGGGCCTAAACCCATTAATGCTAGCCAAGGAAACTACAAGGGCAAAGAAATTGCATTAGGCCCTTTGATGTGGTAGCCTTTCCCCCAAACATAACAATACTCTTAATTTTTTTGGGTCTCGACTTGGTCCATTCTCCTCTAAGGCAATATTGAAGCAGGCTGGTACTATTACATTTTTTATTTTGGGTCTTGACATGATTAGCTCTCTTTTGAGCTGGCTATGAAACATTCCGGTTCTAGTTCCTCCAAGATCATAAGCCTAGCTTTGGCCTCATCACTTAGTACTTCCATATTAGCTACCAGCCAGTCTTTTATGTCGGCCCTATGCCCTTATCTGATTACCCCCTCCAGCTAGGTTATTGTGGTATTGACGGCTTCCCCAAAGACATCAGTCCCTTCTACCCTAGCACTACCTACTTGGGCTATTATCTCTGGTGTGGTGCAATCCCTTGTATAGATGTAGGCCGATGGGGTTTCGATTCCAGTAATGTGGATTATAGATCCTAGAAACCCCTTTATAGTAGTCAAAGTTTAGGAGGAAGTGTCACCGACTAATCAAGTGTATGCTAATCTCGGAGATCCTGGGCTTGTCCCATTTTAGTAGCTATGACTTCAGACCCCTCTCGTGAGGTGTGAGGTGGTAGGTGGTACGATAGCAGTTGATGAGGGCTTTTAGGCCGTACTGGTACACCCTTTCACTTTTCTATTTATTTCTATGATTGTGAATCAATAGTTACTTGCTTAGAATGTGGCTGGGGTTTCCAATCCCTAGCTTTATCATGCCACCAAGGAGCTTTTTAAGCTTCATGGTCCAGATATAGTTTGTTAAATTGAAAGCAAGCATAGTTCTTAATAGCTTCCAGGTCGAAACAACCGGGTATGATCAGTAATTTGTTGTTGTGGCATTAGGATTTTAGGGAGGTTTGTGGTTAGTTTAGAAATCTAATATTATTTATGTTTCAGTGATATATAGTTCAAATCATGTAATCTATTGTCAATTTCAGTCAAATGGTATGTCTAGGTTTATTACTTATGTGTATACACAATCTTGTATTAAGAAGTTAGAAGCATGGTGGGATCTCTGTGCTTTAGCAGTTGTTTCCACCAAGACAAGGCTTGTTTTAGAGAATTTTAATGACATTGTGGGTCGATTTGAAACACGCAATAAGAATGCGAGGATTATGCATTGAGTCCATCGGTTTTATGATTGGTGGCATCAGTGTGGCCTTTATGATCTTGGTACTACCAGGAGTCTGTTTACTTAGTTCAACAAGAGAAATGGCATAGCTACTCTCTGAGAGCATCTGGATCAAGTTTTGAGTAATTCGTAGTACCATATTATGTTTCCTAAAATAAGAGTGATTAATTTGCCTCGCTTTCATGAAAACCATTACCTGATTCTCCTTTTATGCTCGTATAACCTCTCCCCCTCCTTGGGGATGTCACCCTTTTTGATTTAAGGCAGGTTGGTTTCCACACTCTCAGTTCCAATAGGTTTTGCCTTAGCCTGGTATGGAAGGGATGCTGATCGATCTTTGTTAAGTTCAATATAGTCTACTACTACGACTCTCAAACTTTGGAATATATAGCTATTTGATAACATTTTTAGTAAAAAGTATCGTCTCAAGGCCAAGTTGTATGGTATTTGGGGTTTTATGGGTTATGATTGTTCAATTTCCTTATGTTAGCTTGAGAGTCAATCATTGGAGGAATATCACTGGATTCTTGACATGGAAGAAATCTTCTGGCATTAAAAATCTCAAAATCTATGGTTTTGCCAAGGGGAGTAGAACACCCAATTTTACCATATGTCCATTCTTATTTGTCATAACAAAAACAGAATTTTTTAGTTGAAGATTAATAGGGAATGGTGTTCAAATCAGCTCTAGCTTAAGGAATATGCAACTTCATACTTTATAGAGTTATTCACAAGAGATTCTCCCTGAGGCGGGACTATTGGGTATAATAATTGGCAGTAAACTATCGATTTTGAGAATAAGATATAGTTAAGTCATCCTATTGAGTTTTTAGATATTTGAACAATAGTTTTTTCTATATTAAAGCCCTAGGTCCTAATTCTTCTAATGATTTTAGGACATCACTCATCCTTAATTGTATCAGTTTATCATGGAAACTTATTAGGATGACTTTTTTTCCGATAGAGCTCTTGCAGGCACTTATTGTCATAATTCCACGAATGGCTTGTTCAAGTGGTTTGCATAAGTTTCGACCTATTAGTCTATTATATACAGGGTATGAAGTTCTTATCAAGGTGTTAGTCCATCAGTTGCGTCTTATTTTACAAAAGATGGTGAGTCTCTTTTAGAGTAGTTTCCTTCCGGAATCTTTTGGACAATATTATTGTCATATAGGAAATTGTGCATTCACTTTGCACTTCCCAAGAGTCCATTGGAGAGTGGTTCTGAAGATTGATCTTTAGAAGGCTTACAATAGTGTGGATTGGTCTTTTCTGGGTCAAACCTTATAGGATTTTTAGGTCCCTGATCAATTGGTTTGGCTAATCATGTTTGTTATCACCCATGCCCAATCTACATTGCTTTAGAATAGGGAGATTTTACCTTATTTCACTCTGGGAAAAGGATTGCATCAAGATGACTCATTGTCTCCCTATCTATGTTTCTTATTTATGGAGAAGCTTTCTTATATGATTCAGGCCAGTGCGAGTAAGGGTCGATAGACTCTAATCCAAACCTCTTATATAGGACCCTTTATTTCTTATTTGTTTTTTGCTGATGACCTTTTGTTGTTTACGATGCTAAACCCTATGTTATGATTGTTTTTGGGAATTTTTTGAGTGTGGTAGATTAGTTTTGAATCTGCGTAAGTTCAAATTTTGTTTTCCCTCGAACTCCTTTGTCTCTGAAGAGTTGTATGGCATTTCAAAGTCAATTTAATTTGACAAATGATCTTGAGATGTATCTTGGGGTTCCTATTTCGCAGGGTCACATGAGTAGGACTCAGCATCAGTATCTTGTAGATCGGGTCCAAAATAAGATATTTTGCTAGAAATCGAAGACTTTGAGTGTTTTTGGGCTGAAAACCCTTATTCAGGTGATAACATTGACGATTCCCATTATGTTATGCAGTCAGTTTGACTTTTTGAATCGATTTATGCCTAACTTGATAGGTATAATTGCCAGTTCCTTTGGGGTGGCTCTAAGGGGGCCCATTGAGTTCAAACGATTCGGCGGGATTCAATGTGTTAACTTAAAGATGTCGGTGGATTAGGAATTCATAACTCTCGAGATGCTAATAGTGCCTTTCTCGCCAAACTAGAGTGACGTTTGTTGTCATCGGTCCTAATCCTTTAGTGTGAGGTTCTCAAGAACAAATATCTTTAACAGGGGGATTTCCTTCATTGTAGTTGGCCTTCTAATTGCTCATCCTTTTGGAGAGGTCCTTTACGGATTCGGGATTCCCTTAGGGGTTGTTTACACTAATAGTTGGGGAATAGATTGGAAATCAGTTTTTAGGAGTATCATTGGGTAAGTGAGGGGTCCATCATCAAAGAGGGTTCATGGAGTATCATTGGGTTCCTTTGCAGCTCTAAGGATGCATCAGTTTATTACTCCTGATAGGCACAGGATGATTTTGGCCTCGCTGCCTTTCTTGGAGTCTATTGTGGAGGAGGTGCGAGTTGTGTTGATTTCCTGTAATCCAAAAGCTCAAGACTTAGTATGCTAGGTGGGTGATTCTTCAAGGGCCTTTTTAGTGTGATCAGCATATTCATGTTCTGCTGCCTGGAAGACTCCGTTCATTCTTCCACTATCTTATGGAGGTAAATTTGGAGATTGAAATATCAAGAATGAGTTAAATTCCTCATATGATTCATCTTTCGTGATACTCTGATAACTAACAGCACATAGTGCCATCGTTGTCTAACAAAGGATCCTTGTTACCCTTTTTATCTAGAGTTTTCGGATTATTTATTCTGGGACTATGCTTTAGTTTGACAAATTTGGGATCTGATTCTTCATACGTCCTCCTTCTCTTGGATGGTATTGGGGGACAATCGATGATTGACTGGTTGGCTCATAATTGCCGATGATTTATTCCATGGTCTATATGTTTTGTGTATATTATTTAGGCAATTTGAAAAGCTTACTGTAAGAGTATCTTTGAAAAAACCAATTTCTCCCCAGAAAATGTTGCTAACATTAATTTGCGAAAAATTCCTTCAACTCGCCTCCGGCCAGATTCGATCTTGTCCACAAATAAAATGATAAGAACACCCTATTGGACCACAATGACATCTCTACTCTTATTCTTTTTTTTTAATTTATTATCTTTATCTCACTTTTTTTAATAATAAAAAATAATTTAAAATGATAATTTATTATAAAATAATAAAATAATAAAATTTTCGCTTAAAATAAACTAATAAAAATTTTAAAAAATAAAATAATATTATTTTTCTACAAAATAAAAGAAAAAGAAAAGTAAAAGAATTATTAAATAAAAATTTTAAAATTTTAAAAATTTTAAAAATTTTAAAAATTTTAAAAATTTAAAAAAAATTAAAAAAAATTAAAAAAAAATTAAAAAAATTAAAAAAAGAAAAGAAGAAAAAATCCAATACTAAAACTTCTGTTGGTAATCAATCGTTAAATTTTTCGTCGTTAATCTGTCGTAAATTCGTCATTGATAGCTGTATTTATTTTTTTATTTTTATTTTTCCCCTCACCACCACACCGACGGATTAAAGACGAAAAATTTCCATCGGTAATCGGTCGCTGATAGATTTATAATTTTTTTTTTACTGTGGATTACTACAGTAATAGATTAGCGACAAAAATATTTTTGTCGCTAATTTTCGTTTCTAATCTGTCGCTAATATCTCGTTATTCAGTCTGACGTTAATCTGTTGTAAATCCGTCATAATTACCAATCGATTTTTTTTTTGTCGATAATTTTTTGTCGTTAATAATGTGTTTTCTTATGGTGATTCTCCCTAATCCCAATCGTGGAAAAAAAAAACTATTGTTTTAATATATTAAATTGGTCTTTCCCTTTTGTAGAGTTAATTAAATTTGTACAATCAACTTAAATGATTACAAAAATTAATTATGAATTTTGAAATTATACTAACTATTTTAATATATTATATTCCTGTCTTCCTTTTTTTAGAATTAATTAAATTTGTAGAATCAACATAATTGATTACCAAAATTAAGTAAGAATTTTTAAATTATATTACTGTTTTAATATATCATATTCTTTTTTTTTTCTTTTATAGAGTTTTTAAAATTTGTACAATCAACTTCGCATTAAATGTCATTAAATGTTGGTTGTTTGTTTTTCCAAAACCGAAATCAATTGCAAAAAAATGAAGGCATAGGTTGGTGGGAAGAGAGAGAGAGAGAGAGAGAGAGAGAGAGAGAGAGAGAGAGAGAGAGAGAGAGAGAGAGTTTTTTTTTCCTATTTTCTTCAACGTTGTATCTTTTATCAATGTGTATAACATGCGATTCTAGTCTTATAATAAATATTTTTGCTCATATGCCTAATTATAATGTATTAATTTTTCTCAACATCTGAATTATTGATTCAAATATTTTGATCTAGACTTCAAATTTGTGATTATTTCATATATAACTATTAAACTTAATAATATTGCAATACAATCCCAAAACATGAATATTAAAATTTGTAACGATTAAAAGTTTAATACTTAAACTATAATATTAATGCCCAAGAGAGTCGATTGGAGTCATCCCAAGAAATTTCAATTTATTTATTGGTGGTATTGAGGGACAGATTACCTTATGTAACTCAAGATTTAAAGGCTTCTTATTGAACAAAATATATAAAATATCAGAGTAACTTGTATTTTCGTACCGTAAAGAATTCTTATTTAAATGTTTTTCTCGAGATTGAAGTTTGGTATTTGAACATTCATGAATATATGTATTTTTACAATTTTTATGTAATAAAAAAATTCAGTGCAACGAAACTGAACCATAGAAAATATACTCATTCATACAAATTTATATTTCTTAGTTAAATAGTAAATGATTATGACTTTACTCGTCACCATTTGCCTTACTATTCATTATTATTGACACCATTGGTCTAGTGAGAATTCACCAAACTCTTTTAATCAATATTTTAAATTTAAATTTTAGAAATAAAAAATAGATGTTAAGAGAAATAATTTTTAAATTAGATCTCACGGTTACTTGAATCAGATTAATCGAGTTTTTGAATACTGATAATCAAGTAAAAGAAAAAAAAGTCATTGTTATCGGCCCTAACCAACGTTGAGAGTCCAAAAACGTATAAACTTCCTGTGATTATAGAAAAGAACCACCCTTCTTATAAATTCAAAATAAATTTATTTTTTTTCATTAAAACGAACCAAATCACAACTGAGATAAAGTTTAAATATGTCCAGGTATTGTGTATATACAGGTTACATCTGGTAAAGGCAAGACATAAATTCATACATACGGAACAAAAGTAAAATGCATAGGAAAGTATACATTTTAATCTATGTTCATGAGAAAGCATGCCTTTTACACAATGTCAAACTTGTTATGGTCCTTAAAGTAAATAAGTTGGTAAGGCAACTCCCAACGTTTCTTGCCCACATGAGAAGAAATTCCTAAAGACTCTTATTAGATGGTACATACGTGTGTGTGATTAATGCAACCAACCCCCAATTGAGTTTAAGAACAACCAGTGTGAGGTGCTAAATGAATGAGTCTTTCTTCTTTCTTTTCTCACAAAAATATTTCAAACCTTCTTTATATATAATGCTAGTTAGACCCTCTTCTTTCCATGTCTACATCAATTCTTATGTAAACTCTGTATCTCTCTCTCTCTCTTGAAATTGTAGAAGTGTGAAATAGAGAGAGAAAGATCAAGAACAATGGGGATTAGAAGAGTTGTAATGTTGTTCCTGGTAATGGGTCTGGTTAATTTATCTTCAGTTCATGTTTTTGGAGAGAAATTAGAGAAGGGTCATTATCATGACCAATTTAGGAAAGTAAAATCTTTGAAGACTTCATTTCTACGGCGAGATTTGTCAACATCCTCAATCTCTCTTTCTGCTTCTCCATCTTCTTCCACTCAATCTCAGGTGATTGGTCAAATGCTTTTCATTCTTCTCTTTCAATCTTCTTGAATTTCTTTCCTAGCATTTATTGAATGAAGCCTTTTTGGATGCAGGGGAGTCCACGTGTATTTCACGTGACATCATACGGTGCAGACCCAACTGGAAAAGCTGACAGTACTGATGCCATTCTTAATGCAATCTCGGATGCATTTGGCAGTCCAAGTGATGGATTCTTGATGGACGGAATTGTTAATCTTGGAGGTGCTCAGATTGATCTTGACGGTGGAAATTACTTGATCAACCGTCCTCTCGGTTTTCCGGGAACCGGCGCCGGAAATATTGTGGTAAACAAATATTCTCTCAAAATTTTATCCTAATGGTCACCTTCTTGATTTGTCATTTGTTTTGTTGTCTTTTTGTTACATATCTTTATATAATAATTTGGGCAATTTTACATGAAAAGTTCATTTCTAGCAAAATATGAACATGGCATAAGAAAAATCTTATAATTGTCTATGATTTTGAGAGAAAAGGAAAGTGCCCATTTAAAAATTTTGATATTTTTCATTTGGGCTTGATGAAACAGATAAAAGGAGGAAGTCTACATGCTTCAAATGACTTCCCAACAGATGGATATTTGATAGAGTTATCAAGTCCTTCAACGTCATCAACCGAAATTGTACAAGAAGCAAAGAACAAATCTTTGGGAGGAAAGCTGTCAGCAACCTCATCTTACAATTACGAGTACATAACCCTCAGAGATCTAATGCTGGATTCTAATTACAGAGGTGGAGGCATTTCAGTGATAAATTCACTGAGGACTACCATAGACAATTGTTACATTGTACATTTTGGCTCTGATGGAATCCTAGTCCAAAGTGGTCATGAAACATATATTACAAACTCATTCCTAGGACAACATATTACCGCTGGCGGGGATCCGGGAGAGAAAAATTTCTCCGGCACCGGAATTAATCTGATGGGCAATGACAATGCCGTGACAGATGTGGTCATCTTTTCTGCCTCGGTAGGAATTATGGTCTCAGGTCCAGCCAATATTTTTTCTGGGGTACATTGTTATAACAAGGCCACGGGGTTTGGAGGGACCGGAATTTATTTGAAATTACCTGGTTTGACCCAAACCCGGATTGTGAATTCCTACTTGGATTACACTGGAATTGTAGCAGAAGACCCGGTTCAGCTTCACATTTCCGATTGCTTTTTCCTTGGCGATGCCTTTGTTCTCTTCAAGTCCATAAAGGGTAAAATGAAAGGTGTCAACGTTGTGGACAACATGTTTTCCGGGTCCGGAAATGGAATCCAAATTGTTCAACTGGATGAAACAAATGGGGGTTTTAATCAAATTGAACAGGTGGTGATTGAAAGGAACAATGTGAACGGGATGAGCATGAAATCGACGGTCGCAAGAGGGTCCATAGAAGGGAATGGGAGCTCGTGGACCATTGATTTGAATCCGACCCTTGTTTTCCCTAACCTTATACAGTATGTACAATATTCATTTAGCACAAGTGATGGGTCATTCCCTAATCATGCCTTGAAGAGCACATCAGATAATCAAGTGGTGATCGCCTCTGACGTGCCCGCCGCAGCCAATGTCTATTTTGTGGCCCGTCAAACCACTTGCTGAGTTAAAAGACGGTGTTTTTAAAACGGTAAACAAATTAATCAACCTTGGTTCTTTGATTGGATCCACCGGATTATTTTACGGATCGAACGATATCATCGTAATATAATATAATATCATATATATATATATATATATATTTATATATATATTTATATATATATAATTTATATATTATATATTTTAAAATAAAATAAAATTTATATATTCATATAAAAAAAGAATTTGTTCAATCAATAACATATGAAAAGCACTGACTATAATAATAAATTAATCAAAACGGTTTGAATAATTCGTCTAATTTTTTTATTTTGATCGATTTTAAAAGATTCTAATAATATTTGATTTCATTAAATTTAACATTGAATATCACGTTGGACCGTAAAATGGTCTCCATTCAAATAGGTCGAATCGACCGATTTTGATTCGGTTTTAAAAACATTGGTTCAACGTAGCCCGATGGAATGATGTACAGACTGCTTCGTAAAAATTTACAAAAAATGAATGTCACATGTATCAAATAAGTCAATTTAGTACATATTTGAAAAAAAAAATAAAAAATAGAATTGAAAATTCAAAATCATGGAAATTTAAGAGACTTTGGCCGATCAAAAAAATCAGTTGTGAATTGGGATCGATTAAATGGAGCCGACGCCTGCTTTGAAAATGAAAGATAGTACGACTTTTTATTCCAAAAAGAAAAGAAAAGTTAACATCGGAAGCTTCGGCTTTGCAGTGACATCCGCCGGAATTCAGACTATTTGCATTCGAACATGTCTCTTGAAGTAATACAATTGTTCCCCATTTCGTCGCATTAACTTTTTTATTTTTTATTTATTTTCCATCTTTTATTATTATTTATTTATAAATATCGATAATTATATTAAATTTAATTAAATTTGGTTCAAATTTAATTGAATCTTTAAGAGATAAATTTCTCTCGATATCTATTTTTATCATATATATATATAAAACTCAAAATTAAAATTTTATTTAAAAATATTAATGTATTAATATATAATCAACTTAATAAATAAGAGTATTAGATTTTCTAATAAAATCAAATATTTAAAATTTGAAAATGAAAAAATTATATTAAAAGAATTATCCCTTAAAATAGGCTTAACAAGTGTTCAAATTAAATCAATCGGAATATAAATTTAGACATCGATTTACATAATTAAAAAATATATATCATTCTTCAACCATTGAATTTATCTGTCATTTTGATTGTTCATAGGATCGGACCAAAGACATCTCGAATTATCGATCTTGTTTAGCACGGAAGCCAATTTCTAAATTTTGTTTTTCTAATCAAAAACTTTTTTTTTTATTTTCTATTTTTCTAATATTATTAAAATTTTAACTTTAATTTTAGTTTTTCGTCATGTTGAATATTTAATATAAAAGGTATCTAGAATGGTTGAAGTGGAAATCCAAAAAAAAAAAAAAAAGGGAAAAATCACCCGTTATTATCCTAATTATGTATTACACTTCTTTGAAAATATCAATTTGTCTCAATTTATTTATATTTTATATATTATTTCTTTGGAACTAGAAATTTTTAATTTTTACAAATAAAATTAAAATTTATATAAAAATAAAAATTATTATTATATTAATAAGTTTGTTATGAGAACAACTTTAACTCAGCTTTCCTAAAAACAGGACATTCGCAGGGGTGAAGCGGACGGGCACTTGGAAATTGAAATTGAAGTCATCGTCCTTGAGGGTTGATTAGGGAAGTTGGTAGGCCTAATCAAGAAGGTATTATCTGATTTTGAATTGAATATTCAATTCATTCATCATAACTTAATATAAAAAGCTAAAGCTTTTATTGATTTTTTTACCCAAATGTTGACAAATACTGAATTTTTTACCGACGGTTTTTAAAACATCATAAATTTTTTATACATCTGTCGATGTTTTCTAATACTAAATGTCTATTTAGTAGAATTTTTTTTTTCAGCTTATTTTCTCCTTTTAAGAAAAAGTAAAAATTAATTATTTAAAAAAAAGTTAAAAGTTGTTTAGTTTTTTTATTTTTGAAATAAAGTAGTTAATTTTTTTTTTTACTTTTTTATTTTTTACTCTTAAAATAAAGTTAAAAATTAAAAATTAATAGATATATTTGAAATTTTGTATCATTTAAATGAGTATATTAATGGAATAAAAATAATTATGTGAAAATATAAATGGAATAAAAAAATATAAATTTTTTGAAAAAGCTAGAGTATTAAAAAAAGGAGAAGTATGAGCTTTTACTTAAAAACTATTTTTTAAATTTTTTTTCATGAAAAAAAAAAACTCTTTTTTAAGAGATTTTAAAAAATCTCGTTTGACAGAGTTTTTCCTTATAAGGAGACGAGAAGTTGAAAAAAAACTCTACCAAACAAGCACTAAACAACACGAAGAGTTTAAAATTTTGATTCCTATATAAATATAAATGATGCCAAAAATATTTTCCAAAACATACTTATCTATACATAATGGTTCTAATATCCATAAAAAACATTTCAAATATCAAACGAATAATCATAAATCACAAATATAAAATATAACTTCAAATATCTATCAACCACAAAATGTATATAATGTAAATATAAAAATTGATCAAATATAAATATAATGTAAATACAATTTCAACTACAAAATAAAAAAATCATGAGCAACCATTTGATTAAGTTAAAAGCATTTGTATATAATAGTTAAACCACGAAACATCTAACTCCTTATACATATGGAGAGACACTATCACTACATATTGCTGATTTATCATTAATAGTACATTCTTTTCTTAACTTTTGTAAAATTGCTTAAAACATTTACACAAAATCATAAAACATAAAATTTAAAATTCTCAAATAAGACCAAATTACAAGTAAACATAAAACATAAGTAATAGATAAAGAGATATCTCAACAGAACTTTTATTTCCCAAGATAATTATTTTGTCAACTATACTTCTAGATGAATATGTATGTGTAGATAGAATTTTGTGCTACATTACTAAAAGTGGTCTCGAGTGAATTGTCATTTCTATCTACATTCAGACACTTATAATAGCTACTCGTGATACTTTTTCAAATGTTTTCACAATTATTATACTTTTTAGTTTTTCTTTTTATTAGAACATAATTATAACTAAATTAATAAATAATAAGTAAATCATAAATATAAATATGAAAGTTTCCTGTAAGATAATAATAAAAAATATATTTTAATTAATAATAATTCTGAATATAAATAATTCAACACGAGTTTGAGAAATACATACAGAGAGATACATATAGAGTCAATAAGTTGCTAATTATCATATAAATTTTCAGCTAAATCATCTCGAACCCAAGTTAAGCTAAAATCTTCATTTATATTCTTATTTAGTGATTAAGTAGGAAAAAATAAGCATTCATAATCGACCTCCAAATTACTACTACTCGCTTCATCATCAATGTCAAAAGAATCTATCGAGGCGTTGTGGATATTAACAACTTATATCCCATCTTTAGGATTCTATGAGTAGAATACATGTTTCGCTTGTAATGAAAACACAAAAAATTCATGAACGATTGTTCACTGATATATATTAACCAATCAAATCTCACGAGTATAAAACTCAAGTCATTCTTTTTAATACCTGTGCCACTTAGCATGTCAGAGCAATCACATCGAAATAAAACAGTCTTTACTTTTCTATAATAATCTAATATTAGCCCACACTTCCTTTCGTTGGATTTGTGACTCTAATATTTGCATATCTTGTTGTTAATGAATTCACAACTATTCCAAAATTTTGAATCCGTTTATTTTTCTCACGGTTTCTAGTTATAAACCTAAAACTATTAATTTGCAAGTTTGGTGTATCTCTTAGTAATAGAGATAATTCCTTGAGTTAATCATTTTATTTATTTAGTAATGGGAGTTTGGTTTAAAACCTAAAATGATATAAGATGTAAATAACTCAAATTAATATAATTATGGTAAATAGTTCATGGAATATGGAACTTTAATCAAGTTAGTGTATATTTTATAGTTTTTACAAGTTAGTATATCAATTTGACTACTGGACAACCATTTTTGATATTGTCTCCTTATAAATTGTTAATATTCACCAATAAAATTCATCAAATTAGAATTATTTAGATTTGACATATTAATGTAAATGAGCAATACTTTCATAGAGATCGAGAACAGAACGATGTGCCTGACTCCATGTAATATTATTCAATCTTAAAATATTAGTTCTGCCAACTATGTTTCTAAAAATGTTGAATAAATAAACTTTCGATTCTTCATCGTCCAATAAGTTAGGAATTCAAATTAATATAATTAAGGTAAATAGTGCATGGAATATGGACCTTTAATTAAGTTAGTATATATTTTATAGTTGTCACAAGTTAATATATCAATTTCATCATTAGACAACCATTTCTGATATTGTTTTCTTATAAATTATTAAT
This sequence comes from Dillenia suffruticosa, assembly GCA_033439265.1. NCBI lineage: Eukaryota > Viridiplantae > Streptophyta > Magnoliopsida > Dilleniales > Dilleniaceae > Dillenia > Dillenia suffruticosa. The sequence continues at coordinate 1,941,786 of JAVTVX010000031.1, forward strand.
ATTCACCGATGAAATTCATCAAATTTGAATTATTTAGATTTAACAAATTAAATATATAAATCTACTTAATTAATTTACTTACATATGTAAAGAAACAATACTTTCATAGTGATCGAGAACATAACAATGTGCCTAACTCCATGTAATATTATTCAATTTTAAAATATTAGTTCTTCCAATTATTTTTCTAGAAATGTTGAATGAATAAACTTTCGATTCTTTATCATCCATTAAGTTAGGAATTCGAGATCTAATAGATGGTTAAACACTTTTATACAATAACCCTCCAATTGAGTCTTGTACCTCTTTATACTTTTACTTAAAATAACAAAAAAAAATTATAATATAAAGACAAAACAGAACACAAAATTTAAAATATTTTAAAGGAGAAGAAAATGGCCCATGCAGGTCTCGAACCTGCGACCTTCGCGTTATTAGCACGACGCTCTAACCAACTGAGCTAATAGGCCTCATGTTCTACCACCAAACGCTTAATCTATTAAAACAAAAGTCCTATTTCTACTATGACTCTTTGGTGCGAAATTGCTCATATTCTGAAGTAGGGTAGGTGGGATTGCAAAGGTATCTGGTTCTGATAGGAAGAAGGCCACAACGTATCTATAATCTATTGGCTTCTGAAGGAGATTGCCCTAAAGGATTTGGTCGGCTACTGATTGCACAGGAGGCAATTCCAAGTCTAAACCTGGAGTAGTATCTTTCCAAGCCTATAATAGAATTTTAAGTCAGGACACAATCTTCTCTCTCAGAGTATTTAGTGTCAACTCATTTACCTTATCCTCAAAATTTATTGAATTGTTATCTTTGGCTTGTCTAGCTCGAAAAGCTACAACAAGTCCTATAGATATTGCTAAACCTAATGATATGATATAATTCAATATTAGTATATCCATATAAAAAAGAGTTTGTATTTGTAGTTCCGCTTCTCACTCTAAAGAAGAGGGAAGATTTGTTGTAAATCATCGGTTGGGTTGGTCCAACCAAAAAAGATATGGGACTCTTTGGGCATTACAGCTCCGAAGAGCAATCTTTTCGATCTTGTACTAGGATACACTAAACACCAAACTAGTCTCGACAAAATGAAAAGTGGAATCGATTCGATCATTCAAGTCATATAGCACTTATCTACACTAGGATCTTACCTACATTAGCAGCTATCTTCTTCTATGAAAATTTGAGTAAAGTTAATAACAAACAATGGTGATTCAAATACCATCTACTATCACACCAAGTGATTAATGGGTTCATGCCGCAAAGAAACTAATCATTGTATAGATTGAAGAGATATATACTAATGGAGTTTGAAATCTAAATATAGAAAATAACACTCGATTGGATACCTCTATTGATAATGGGCTATTCCATTTAAGATTGTCTCAATTAGAAGATGAACCACTAAATGGACCACACTAGTAAAGAAGGAGTGAGCATTTTTTTCAAATGACAGAGTAAATTACAGCATGAGGTTGAAGTTTTTGTACATCCCAGATATTTAAAACTTTTGCATAAAGTACATTGAAAATGCTAAAAAATTCAATTAGTATCAAAACAACCTTCTTTTGTATAAAAGCTCATAAGACAATTGTAAAAACATCTTGCATCAAAATAATTATGAGATTTAATATTCATAAGTTTACACTCTTTTATGCTTACATACCTCAAAATATTTGAAATATAACCATCAAGTATCTTAATTTCTTTTAAAACTTTGTAAAAAGATTTTTTCTCTTTTTTGTCAAGGAGTAACAAGTCGGTGGTATATACTTTTTCTCGTTAGGAATCAAGCAATTCATATTCGATGACCATTTCCTCCAAATTAAGATGTGATTTTAAATTATTTTTGAATTTTCGAGAATCATTAAAAATTGTCATAATTGCAATTTCACAAAACATTTTTCTCAATATTCACAGTGTCAATATTATGATGGAATAAGTTGTGCTCTCAATAAAATAACTCAAAAAAAATGTTTCTCTTCTTCTACGGTTCAACATCATTTGAATCATTTTCATCATCCATGTTGTCTTTCATTTCTATCTCACCATGGTTCTTCATAATATGATACACAAATTTAAAATATCAATTTCAATAAATGTGCTCAATTTCTAATTAATTTTATGTTGAAAAAACTAGTTTTTCATACACAACTAAATGAGCATAAAATCAAAAAAGTCTACAAAATTTTCACTCAGCTGGTTAATAGTAAGAAAATAATTTTCTTAACTCATAAAATTTTTCAGAAATTTTTGAGATTGAAAATAATTTTTCAATAATTTTAAACAATTTTTAACTTAAAAATTAATAAAAATTATTTCCCAACATTGAAAAATGAATTAAAAATTGCAAAAATCATTAGAAAATTTAAAATATTTCTGTAAAATTTTCAGCCAGAACATTTGCCTCATGCACCCCCATGTGTTATTGCGGGTGGATTATCCAGCTTTGAACATCACTGTTCAAACCACTCGCATACTCCTCATCAATGCGCAAATTTCACATGCCACCTTCTCTGACAGTTTCCGACGATGAAAATTTTGGTTAACACCCATTTTTGATATTTTTCAGTCTAATGGTAGTCTTTTCGTTCCAATCAGCCACCTATGGTTTATGGTTTGAGTCTCATATGAATGCAGCTGAGAGTGGGAAATCGAAATAGTCACTGTTCATCTTCTTCAAAATTTCAGAATTTTTCTGAAATTTGACCATAACTTTAAATGCTTATATTTTTCTCATTTATGAACCATTTTTCGTATTTTTTGTATGGTTGGAAAACTTTGTCATAAAGAATCTAATTATATAAAAATCAAACAATGAAACACATTATCTAAAAAAGATACGACTACTTTAAGTTTCGGATAGGGTTGTTAATATCTATCAAAATATCAAACATATGAGTATAATATTACACAAAATTACTCTTATGATAGAAACATGTTACTGTTAAAATATGAGTTTTTCTTCAATTATAACAAAAATTACTATTAACGACCCATAAAAAAATTCATGGATTCAGTTTAGTTTCAAAAATAGCATTTTGCATACATGTTTATATCATTTTCTAATATTAGAAAAATTATGAAAACAACCTATGTAGACTCTAATACTAATGAAGAAATTTAAATCACGTTTCATATATTTTCATACATAAGATGCATTCATGATTTTCAAAATTTTTTAAAATTGATCACTGATATTTTTTTATGTATTAGTAAGAAAATGGTCTGAAAACTGTCATAAGCCGAGAAGTTTCAATTTTTACGATTTAAATACCTTTAATTCTGATGTAATTCTTATAAAATGATCAACTAATGGCCTCCTTTTTAATCTTTAAAATCTAACATGAGAATAATATTTTTCTTTTTCACATTCATGTATATTTTCTTTTTTTTTAAAGGTCACCAATTTTAAATTCAAATGAGAAGAGAAGTTGAGAGTTAGTTTTTCGCCGAGAAAACTGCTTCCCTCCTTTCTCTCTCTCTTATTTTGAATTCAAATGAATTGGGTAGGGCAACGCCCATTTTCTAACATAAAATTTAAGTATAATTTATAAATATTTGTACAAAAATTGTGCCCTTAAATTTTCAATCATGGTTTAAAGAGTTCCCTTCCTTTTTCCCGTAATTATAATTAGAAAATTATAAATAACTCATATGTAGAAAAGAAAAAAAATGTGCAACCACAATAAAAAAAAAAAAAAAAAACAATGTACCACATCACTTGCAACAAGTAGTCTTTTCTTTTTTCTTGGCTAACTTAATAAACAAAATAAATTGTCACGTATCTCTAAGAAATCTTTAAATATCAATTGAAAAAAATATAATAAGAATGTTTGATGAGCGAGCTGGTTCATGCTCCTTAAAATTAGAAACCCTATTTCTAAAAGTAATAGCAGATAATCATTGAGTATTTTTCTTTGTGTAACCCTAGAAATTTGGGGCTCCACCTTTGGCTCATTGAGAGAAAAATGTTAGCTAATCATTGGGTCATACGTATCGACTTATCTTGATACCTGTGTATTCATATTTTTTATATATATATAAAAGAACAAAAGCAATTTCATTTATTCCTTTTTCACTTGATGCTGCAACAAGATCAAGTGTTATATTTATGTTTTGGAAAAAGACAAAAGAAAAAAGAAGAAGAGAGAGATCAAAAACTTAGTCATCTTACGTACCCTGATCAACCACAACATAAACACTCCCTTGAGTAGCCATACTTGATTCGATCACAACCCTGTTGTCTGAAGTACTCCTCAAAGCATGCATGGGGAACAACCCATCACTTGTGCTCAATGTGTATTGCACATTCTTCGTAAGGTTAGGAAATAAAAGTGTACTATTAAAATCAACGGTCCACAAGCTCCCATTTCCTTTAACAAGCCCCTTTGCCACCGTTGATCTAATCTTCATGTCATTCACGTTGTTCCTATCAACAACAACTTGATCAATCTCTTTGAATTCTCCCTCCAGTTGTACTATTTCAATGCCTTGACCCGAACCCGAAAACATGTTGTCCACAATATTAACCCCTTTAATCACTCCATCTATTGACTTTAGAAGAATAAATGCATCACCAAGAAAAAAATTATTAGTGATATGAACCTGAACCGGATCTTCAGCTACGATTCCAGTAAAATCGAAGTAGGAATTCACGATTCTATTCTGTGTTAAATCTATAAATTCTAAATAAATTCCGATGCCACCCAATGCTGTGGCCTTGTTATAACAATGTACCCCAGAAATGATATTGCCTTGACCCGAAATAATAATTCCTATCAAAGCGGAAAAAATTACGACGTCTGTCACAGCATTGTCATTGCCAATCAAGCTAATTCCAGTGCCAGAAAAATTGCACTCGCCGGGATCTCCGCCGGCATTGATACGTTGGCCTAGGTATGAGTTTCGGATGTAGGTTTCATGACCACCTTGGACTAAGATCCCATCCGTAGAATAATGGGAAATGTAGCAATTGTCTATGCTAGTCCTTAGAGAATTAATGACCGAAATGCCACCACCTCTGAAACTACAGTCTAGCATTAGGTCTCTGAGTGTAATGTACTCGTAGCTGTATGGCTCTGATTGAAGTCTGTCTCTAATGGATTTATGGGTTTCACTTTTGTTGATTTTGGTTGATGACAACTCTATCAAATATCCATCGGCCGGGAAATTTGCAGAAGCGCGCAGAGTTCCTCCATGTATCTATTACATTATATATATAAATCTCTTTACACTCAAGTTCATGAAAATACTAAAATTCTTTCTTGTAATAAATGGTAAGTCTTATATGTATAAAAGAAAGTTATAATGGGGGGTTCAGTAATAACAATAATCAAATATTTGTTGCACTAAATAAGGTCAATTGTATGAATTTTTCTACATCGATCATTTGCTCATCTATATAATTATTTTTCTTATACGATAATAATAATTATGTTTTTATCGCACTAGGTGGGGTGTTCAAGAGAAGCTTAATTTTACTCACATCAATTTGTTTCTATTTTTTTATAATTATAATATTTTTTAACTAATGTGGTTTACGTTCAAGGCTAAAATACTTTAAATTTGTTATCACAAATTATTACTAATTAAGAATTCTAATTAAGACACCAAAAGATCAAATATTATATATATATATATATATATATATATATATATATATACACACACACACACACATAAATATATTGCATATATATACATATTCTATTTCAAAAAAAATTTTGACTATTTAAATTTTCACATAATCAATTTAGTGCAATCCTTTTTTTTTCCCCCAAACAGCGCCAAACCCATAAGCATAATATTTTATGTTTTGATCCAACCCATTAAAATAAAAAGAACTTTGTTGGTGGAAATAAAATAAAATAAAATAAAAAGAAAGTAGGGAATAAATTAAAAAATATTTCATATATAAGAATTTTTGAAAAACTTTTTTGGGTAATGTGCAATTTCGTTTACTAGTGTAAACATCAGGATCTTATTAGGGTTTTACAAAAGAGGATAGTTCGACAAAGGCATTACCACGAGAAGACAAAGGTCATTTGTTAATAAACGTGAGCAAATTAGGTGTTATCAAGATTTGGCATTTATGTAATATGATTATAAGATTGATTTCTGAGGGATGATATAGTTAGATTAAGGGCCTGATTATGGTGAGTGATTGTAAAAATAATCGTAAATATTGGTTAATTGTTATGGTTTCCGGTATAAATAACTAAATAATTATGGATGATCGTTATGGATGAAGACAATTATTCAAACAATGTAAAATATTATAGTTTATATCTGATTTATTTTTGCTATTTATGTTCGTAATTATGAAAGGATAATTATTCCAAACACGGGAAGATAGAGAAGAATTTGAAAGAAATTCTTATAAAAAGAAAAGTTTTTACTCGCGGACTTTTAGATAAATATTTGATTAACTAGTTATTTAGATTAAAAATTTATAATAAAAACACATCTTTGAAAAGTGTCAACAAACACCTCTTCTAATTTTTTCAAAAAAAAAAAAAAAATTGTCGCTTAAAAAAGATTTTTTAAAAAAACATTATTAAAGGTTTACAGCCCACCCTTTTTTCAACTTAATTAATTAATTATTTTTCACCAACTCTTGCTAAGGTATGGCATGCGCCAGGATCATAAAGTTCTATTTGGTGAAATGCTTTGTAAGTCATGAATCAAAGGAAAAGGGACAAAGGAAGGATGACTTATTGTTTATAAACAGCATTTACTTTTATGACAGGATGCATGTGTGTGTGTTGCCGAGGACAAACGATCGCTTTTAAAATTTGACATTAAGATTCAGTGAGGGACAAAAGAGTTGAATGAGATCTAAAGAAAGAAAAGAGTAATAAATTGGGCTGAAAAATTACATTAAGGTTACATCAATAAGTCCCAACCACACCCCCTATCAAATAAAAGGAATTTGGGTAGACTGTTATTGAAGTTCCCCTAACTTAATAGTTCTTATTGTAATTGATAAAGTAAAAAAGAACTATTTGATGGGGTGATCATGCATGTCCATGTCCATTATTATGCCCTCTGACCTGAATAACATAGGAATTACTAGTTGAAAACCAAAATCTAGCCAAGAAAACTTAAGGATATTTTACTTAATTCAACATGGGTTAGCAATTATCTTTCCCTTTTTTAATATATATGAGAGAATTAAATTTGAGATTTCTAAATAAAAAAAAATTGTATCAGTTGAATTATAATTTATTGATATAGGTTAGCAATTACCAAGAAAGCTTGTGGCTTGCAATGAACCCAGTCATTAAACCCAACTAAATCTCTATGTATGCCAACCTTAGCCTACAATGCCTATAATGGCATGTGTTAGCAAATATAGAAAGCGATGTATATAGATTATTTTTCTCTTTTTAACAGAGGAATATGCAATGATATTAGTAAGATATGGGACTTTTGTAAATGGTAATAACATTATGGAAAATAATAAATACTTATATGGTTATAAAGATGTGGGGGTTATTGATTAAGAACGTACCACAACATTTCCGATACCGGCCACTGGAAACCGGAGAGGACGGCTGATCAAGTAATTGCCGCCATCAAGATCAATGCGGACTCCTCCAAGATCAACGATTCTACTCATCAAAAACCTTTCACTAGGAGCTTTAATTGCATCTGATAATGCCTTTAGAAGAGATTCTGTGCTATCTTTTTTGCCGGTTGGGTCAGCGCCATATTTTGTCACATGATACACTTGTGATTTTGATTTTGAGGTGCCCATACCCTGTGTCATCCGGTGCCTTGTCAATTTCTATGTTATATGCGGATGGGACAATCCAAATAAACAAACATAACACAAGAGCTAGAATGCAAATGATTTATGACCATGGATTTGGTAGGTGCAATGGGACTATATTAATATGCTCTAATCATATGAATGCAGAATTGAGATGTAAATATATTAGATTACGTTGAGAGAGTTATCTTTTAAAATATGTCTGATAAGTGTTCAAATCGAATTAGTTAGAGTATAATTTCGAATACAAGTTGGTATACTAAAAAAAAAAAAGATGTATGAGATAAATATGCCCATAAGGGTATTTCTATCCTTTACACTTAAATTTACGTTCAAATTTTAAATGAAAGAGAAGTTCCAAGTTGAGTTAACCGCCCCCTCCCTTTGACAATGATTCCACCTTAGACAATGATTCTATGATCAAGAGAATTAGGGTGAGAAACAGAAAGATCGTGAGATCCTCCAAATTTCTTATACACCCGACATTAGGCATTAAAAATCACTTGTACGTGAGAAAAATATTGGTTCGATTGTTTATAATCAATACTACGATTGGTTTAGAATATTCGAGCGAAAATCGACCACAATTTAGAGATACAATTTCATTTTTTTCTTATGCTTTCGCATTTAACAACAAAATATAAATGTAATAAATTGGCGTAGGAAAGAAAGAACAATATATATATATATAAAAGTGTTATCGAGGATTTGAATTTTTATTTACCGAAGAGTGCGGAGGAGGAGGAGAGATTGAGTTGATTGATGGATTGCAACAGTGAACCGAAGCCCTGTGGGGTTGGATTCGTATCCTTTGCTCCATGGCATTATAGCTCTCTAAGATCATATGAGCTTCTTTTGAATTTCTAGTATAAATGTGAACAATAATTAAATTACAAACTGTGGTCATTATAATAAACAAGACAAAAAGTCCTTTATACATTGTTTTTGTTATCATTTTTTTTTCTGCCCACAAAAAAACTTTCTCACTGTTTATAAGATACAAGACCTGACATTTATGGTATACGTTTAGATTTAGTTTCTCTTTATTTGTTTCTTTTTTTGGAGAAAAGATCTTATGTCCAAATAACATCAAATTACATGTCTATCCCCTCAACTATGGTCCGAATTTCATTTTAGTCCACACCAATTCAATTCATAACAATCTCAAAAAAAAAAAAAAAAAAAAAATCTCTTCCTCCAAACCGCCTCAAAATAATTGTTAAAAAAAAGGAAAAGAAGAAGGATATTACAATTTCTCGAATGTTAGTTATATGCACTACCTGGTTTAAGAATCCAACCATACGCACGTATGCACCCACAATGTTATTCTTTCTATCGATATGGGTTAACTCAACTGAATGTGGGGTTACGTTTCCTTAAGCATGACCAATGTTCGACTCCTGTTGAGAGTATCGGACTCTCATGTGTATGGAGCGCTCCCCATAGGGAGACCCGCTCTCTAAAAAAAAGCTACTACAGCGGTCAGTTTGAATTAATCGGGGTGAAACCCCGAATAACGGATAGTGTCCAAGACATGGTACCCAAAAAAATATTATTCTTCCTCAAAATTGCATCAACAAATGTGTTCATTTGGACGCACCATTAAGATGTTAATTGGTTCACGGTTCAAGAACCAGAAGAAGAATTGTGTGTATAAGATCCATCCGGTTTCTTATTTTGAAAAACCGACAACGGTCAATTTGAACCGGTAATTTTTTCTTTTTAAATATCGAACAAGTTCTTCGTCTTTTTATTTTTTATTTTAATTTCAATTCTAGAATGGGAACCATGACATATCATTCTTGATCGAAACTTGGAAACGTTTTTAAGGGGCGTTTATGATTCCTCTAAATTTGGAATTGGAATCGATAATTCCAAATTCAAAACTAGTGATTCTATAATCATGGCCATGTGTAATCTAACTGCAAGATTGAGCATTTCTACTACAATTTGGTGTGTCATGAAAGCTATTTAAGAGGTCGTAGTATTTCAAAAACACCGAACAATATGTACTCCTTATACAAAACATCTATGTACTCCTTATACAAAACATCTACTTTCAATGAATACCATTATAAGGGCTCAAGACACCAATGGTCAGTCAGTCTGGTGGTGGCTAGATCACTTGATCTCTTAACTAATTATCTTGAATTTAAATCTTGAAAATATAGCAGAATGCGTTTAAAAAATCCTATCCCCCTTAAGTGGGACCTGTTATAATCAGAACGAAATTCTGAATATCAAATTATGGACCAAGTCCAAGGGCACCAAAATAATAATAATAATAATAATAATAAGGGCTCAAGGCTGCATGTCCTCTCCAAAACGGGTAAGGCATCAAGATTTATGGCTGGACTGCTGGGCAAAATTAAAAAACGGAAAGCACATGTCCAACCCCTGGAAGCACACCAAAGGGAAGGCCAGACACCCAAAATGACGCACGGCACTAACATGGTGTTGCAGCCTCTCACGTTGCTACAAGCAACACTCGTGTCAATGCTCAAGCAGCCGCAAGGTGAGCATAAACAATTCGATTCATAAATACCTTGTGTGTTCATAAAGTTCAAACATCAAGCGTAATCAAAGCATGATACGAACATCATCTATGCAGAGATTTGGGGTACAACTACTAAATACACATCATATGTTTCATAAATATATAGAAGGACATAAGCCACCTAATTTAGCATAACTATTCACCTTGCGACGTAATTCATCTAAATTTTCATATGAAATGCATAGTTCACAACAATTACAAATTACGTGTTAATCAAGGTGAATGACATAAATTATCTATTCTTAAAATCAGTCGTGTATCTACGACTAATTAACTAAACTATACTAATCTAATCTAGATTGAAATATGATTCATTTCAATTCAGTACATAGAAAATTCAAATCATATAATTAACAATTTAAGAATACCATTTCAAATCCCCACGCTTAAAACTACAAGAAACAAAAATGGACTTATATTAAGCAACTAAAGTAAAAAATCAAACTAGTGATTAGCATCAATAGTTCATCTTATATGCATGAATTATCTAAAATTAGCATAAATCATCTCATGAATTACTTGGATAAATAATATACTCAAAAAAAAATAACAATGAATGTATAAACTTCTTATGACAATAGGTTTTTATTAGACCGTTTGTGACTATAGGTTTTTAAAACCGTATCTATTGAGAAGTATTAGACCGTTCAGTTAGATCTAACATGGTTGAATATCTATTTGGGTAAGATTTGCCCCATATTCAGTAAATTCTGATTATTATTATTATTATTGGCTAAAGATGGGACTAGGTCTATTCCAACCCGAAAACCGGCTAAGCCTCCCTGCTATAGCCCGGATGGAAAATCAGCTCGGGATAATAGTAACTTGGAACTGGATCAGCCAGTTACTATAACCGGGTTGGTCTGGTTCCTTTTTTTTAAACGGGACCGGCATGGAATGGCCCGACCTGGTTCCAACTGCCAATTATTTTATTTTTTGAAATTTTTCACTTTGAAAACCATTGAACCGGATTGCCCCAGCATGGCATGGCCTGGTACAGCCCGGTTCTGCGGGCCTGGTTCATGGGACTGGGCTGATTCCAAGCAAATTTTTTTGGAACCGACTCAGCCCAACCCCGGAAGGCCTCGGAACCGTGGCCAAATCGTCTCGCGGTTCCTAGGCCTGTCCAAGAACCGGACTGGTCCCATCTCTATTATTGGCCCTTAATTCATTTCACAGATGATTAATGGGTTCAAATCTGTGATTTCTATCCACAAAGAATTGTGGATTATACTTATGTATGGATTTATTACGGGGATTGAATTGTTGGCGAACAACTCTTCAGCTTGAGACGATCTCATCGAATCACTGTATTGATGAGCATTTTATGGAATTGAAATTTCATTCTCAGCATTTGGTGAACCTCCTATATTTATCCTTAATTGAGAAGGAGTATTTGGGAATTTTTTTGTCGATCTTTTGATTTTCAATAGAGTTCATCTATTCACACCTTCGACGATTAGCTACTTTTCCGTATTATTTCTTATTTTTATAACAACCACAACTTGGGAACTTTTGGAACTCTTGATTATTTTTGGAAGATTGACCCTTCAACTTACTCCCAAGTAGTCATAGCCATTTCTTTTGGATTTAAAATTGCCTCCCACTGTGGTTGCCAAAACTTGTTTTTGATAGTTCAATAAAAGGATGACAATTTATTATGTTCTTATGAGAAATAAAAGAGTTCTCCTCTCAAAATCAAGGAAGTAGTATCCCAAGTGCAACTATGCCTTGTCTCTACTACTCTTCTCCCTTCCCTCAACTATGATCACCTTTCTCGCAATTCCAATACCTGTGTGTCTCCACCTTTGATTGTGACCGGATGTATCGCCCAATAATACTAATAACAGAAACAATGATAAGGAAGAGGACATCAATCTTCAATCCCAAATCATCATCAATATAAAAAGAGCATTCCTCCTCCAATGGCAGCAATCTAGGTTTTTATATTGATGGCTGACACTCACAACTTTTATGGAAAATTAATATAAAAATTAATATTTTTAATCTCTATATTAAGATTGGACTTTCTTTTTTCTTTTTGAAAATTTGTTGTATGGAAAATTAGTTTTATTTTTCCTTCTCCTCTTATTTTTTTTTTATTTTTTTCAATTAACTCACACACATAAATATATAATAATGTGAGAAGTAATACTTTTTATCATTACTCGAAGAGAGTGGCTCATGTCGGCAAATATTAATCAAATCAATTTGATTTAATTTTGATATATATTCGATTTTCTTTATTTCTATATTTTTATTTTTGTAAAAATAAGTTTTCTATTTAAATTGAACTTATTGCAAGAATTTAATAAAGCAATGGAGTATTAGATTTCATATTATTATATTGCTATCTATTTCTAATATTGTATCGTAACCATATTTATCTATTCATATTCATATTATTTTTATATTTTTATCATGGTATTAAAACCCCCGTTATAAAAAAGAATTATCTACGTATCCACACTCTTTCAGAAGACTTTTGTTTTGTTTTGAAAAAACTACTCTTCAGTATATGTTTGCATGCCTCCAGAAGATCTCTAGTCTATTCTGGAAAAAGCTGATGTTCAATCCGAGTTCGCATGCATCTCCATAAGACTACTAGTCTATTCTAGAAAAGTTGTTCTTTAATATGTGCCTGCACGTGTCTCCAGGAAACTTCTAGTCCATTCTAAAAAGGTCGTTCTTTAATATGCATCCGCATGTACCTCCATACGATTTTGATCCATTTCAAAAAAAGTTGCCTTCAATACAGGTTATAGCCATAGCTCAAGACAACTATTCATGTATATACACATGCCTTCAAAAGATCCATAGTCCCTTTTGGAAAAACTATTTTTTAGAATTGTAAAAACACGTTTATAGTTATATCAGTATACACTTACAGTATATTTTAAAATCAAATCAAGTGATTTTTACTATAGTATATTGAATTTGAGGAGTATATTATTAAATATATTATATATCAAAATCAAATTGATTTGATTTTGATAAATATTTTAATTTTTATATTTTTATATTTATGATAATAAATTTTTTATATAAATTCAATTTATTATAATAATTATAAAAAATATATATAATTTGATATTATATCCGAGATGATATTGCAGTTATATTTATCTATTTTTTTAGTTACGGTATGATCAACACCTAGGTCGAATAATCAATTTAAATTTTTTAGAATCAGGTTGGTGCGGAATGTGGGGAGTCACGCTTGGATATGCTTATTTGTTTTTTTAATTATATATTAATTAGCGAAAGAGACAAAAAGAAAAAGCAAAACAAAACAAAATGGAAAATAACGTGAGTGAGTCTGAGACGCATTTGCAAGATGGTGAGTCACGTGGCACATTAAGCCTCTGGAGAGCAGTAAACGTGAGAAGGCACTTTGGACTGGAATAAGGGCCCCACATCCCATCACCAAATTGGAGCCACACGACATGCAATGTACCCAAAACGTCTTCACGTTCTCTCTCTCTCTCACTCTGCGCTCCACATACCCATATAAATTCCTCTCTCTCTCTCTCTCTCTCTCTCTCTCTCTCTACCGAAACTAGAACTACAAAAGCAAGAGCCGTGGGCTGGTGCCCAACTTGCGACACTACCCATCCATCATGTTTTCTCATTCTTCTTCTTCTTCATTTCTCAGTTGTCTCATTGTTTTCTCTCTCGCAATGACCCTTTGCCATTTCGGTAACTTCATCTCTATCTCCCTTTTCTTTTTGTAGGATTCTAAACTTTGTGATTGAGGTTGATTTTTTTTATAGGGTTTTCTTTTTTCTTGGTGATGGTTAGAATTTATTTCTTCTCTTGTGAGAATAAGAGACAAAGAATTAAAAAAATTGTAAATCAAGTTTCTACGAATAAAATATGGGCACTGAGTTTCTTGATTCCTTTGATGTGGAAATTAATCATATTGTAAAATTTATTCCTTGATTTTGATTTGTGGGTAGGAATGACATATGCATCACTGTATTCATTAACTTCGACCTACCCCCTTGAGTATCTAGGTTAGGTGCTATCTGTTCTTCAATTTTTTTTTTTTTTAATATATATAACCCATGTCTCAAAAACATGAGAACTTCTAGGGTTAGAAAGTTTGGGACCATTGGCAAAAGCTGTGGAAATCGCTGTGGATAGCTACCCATTTCTTTTGTATTTTTCTTTCTTGGACTTAAGGACTTCTCATCCTTATATTTTTTATTACATCTAATGCAATTTCTTTTTTCTATCAAAAGAAAAAAAAATGTGCCCGTGTCCTAATATTTAGTTCAATGTCAATTGAAACCCATCAAATTGATTGGCTTAGCTATTATTAAAAATATGGGATTTCTTTCTTTGTTATACTTGCACATGAACATGTAGTTAATCTGCCATGTATTTGTGAGAACCAAAGAATTTGTTAAAGGCATCCAATTAAAACATTTTGAAGAGCATGAAAAACTTGTATCAATTATCATTATTATCTCAATTCAGACAAGTATGTTATTGTTTTGAGTCTATAGCATCACTAAGTTGCTAGGATGACCAGGATTGCAAATCGAAGATACAAATGGAAGAACAAAAGATTTGTTCGCAGAGGTCTTAAGGGATGAGGCCGTGGCAAGACTTTATGAGCTTGGACAGGTACCCACCCAACGAAGCCTTCTTGCTTATCTAATCATGATATTGTTGTTGTGCTTGATTTCATCATTTATGGTCTTAATATAACATGCGTAATGGTGTAACATCTATACTTGATCTTTTTTCAGTTTAGTTTTTTATGGAAGTTTTCTTAAGAGAACAAATATTGGTAATACATCTTTAGTGATGTCCATGAGCTATTTTGGTAGCTTGAATGTGGTTCTATCCCTAGGTTTGGAAAAACAAATCATCACATTGTCTATTCCATTCTGATACAGCTTAATGTGACTGACAATTGCATATAAAAGAACAGATGAACTGAAACTGAAACCAGTACAATGTAAAGGTCTATTTGGGAGACTTACCCTGAGGACCATCAAACTGTAGTGGGTCTCTTGGGATGGATTTCTAATGCATAACTACGGACATTAAAAATCTCCTTTTTTGGGTAGATTTATTTGTTCTTATAAGAGTAACAGATATTCAGAATCAACCTAAATCTTAAGTCTCTGCTGGTAAAAGTTTTACATCAAAACTAGTCGAGTATACATAGAAAATCAGATGTCATTACCAAGCTTAGCCATTTGTGGCACAATAAAACTTTGAATCCCCTTCTAGGGTCTAAAAGTATTTAACGTGAACATTTCATTTATGAACTTTAAGCCATTGTATTTCAGTATTTTATGACGAATGATAGGTCTTACCTTTTTTGAGTCTTTAAAGCTATATTTCTGAAAAACAATTGCGAACTATGTACTCGAGCTTAAGTGTTGTGAAAATTTCAATGAAATCTTTTTCTTTCTTGTTTTTCTCTTTTTGTTTATTTGAGGAACCTCTGTTGATCTGTATGCTATTGCATCTATAATTTATTTTTTAATGCTACAGAAATCAAGAAGTGTTTGGTTGAATAATATAGCTAAAAGAAGTAGACTTAGTTTAGTTATGACATGTTGCATACGTTTTTTCATTGTGTGATGGGACTGTCATGTTTTGCACATATGCAAGTCCTCCTTAGAGTTGTAAGTATAGGTAAAGGATAAAGATCGATCAACATTAGAGTAGAACTTAAATTTCAGAACTGTTCATCAATATAGCAACAACTTGTGGTTTTAAAATACCAGCACTCAGAGCACACACGATGTGTGCAATTTAGTATGCTTGGTGGAATTAATTCCTGTGACATTCGAAAAAAAAAATAGCATTAGCAAGCTGTTTTTAGTAATTTAACATTTTACCAACAATATTGTTAAGGGACAAATGCAACAGCAGGAAAATTTTTCTTGAATTGAGTAACAGAGGCAAATGAACTGAACCTTTTAAATTTTTGGATCTGAATTGATCAATTTTGGCCACTGATTTGACAGGTAAGTGATGGAGAGGGTCATCTAGAGAGGACATTCATGAGCCCAGCTTCTGTAAAGGCCGGAAATCTCATTCGCCAGTGGATGGAAGATGCTGGCTTGAAAACGTTAGCGTTCTGCATGTTTTACATTGTTGCTTACACCTGAAAACTAAAATGATATTCACATCTCTTTTTAGGTGGGTGGACCAAATGGGTAATGTGCATGGTCGAACTGAGGGAAACAATGCAAGTGCAGAGGCTTTGTTGCTTGGTTCTCATTTGGTAATGCATCTCCTTTTTTGTTCTTTTTTCTTCATTTACCCCCTGTGATTTATTGACTAAAATTTTAATGGACCATTTTGGTAGTTAACAGCTTTACTCTTTATCCAGGATACTGTTGTAGATGCTGGAATTTTTGATGGTTCGCTAGGTATAGTTTCAGCATTGTCTGCATTGAAGGTCTTGCACATCAATGGAAAGTTAGGAGAGCTTGTGCGGCCAGTTGAGGTCAGTGAAACAGAAGTTTGGCTTAATCAACTTGTGTGCTGAATGATTAATCTTTGTGTCTGTTTTACAATGCAACTGATTAAACATTAATTCAGAAATGATTATATGGGTCATTAAGCTGATAATTAGGCTTAGTTTTAAAAGTAGCATTGATGCAAGATATCTTCTATATTGAAGTTTGAGACCTTTAATTCCAATGACAAGGAAGAAGAACAATTTGGGATAAAAATAACTACGAAAAAAGAAGAAGAGGCAATTCCATCTTTTTTAATTTACAAGAAGAGACATTTTTTTTATTTTGCAATTGAAAATGCAAGTGCATCGTATAGGCTCTATGGGATAATGATGGACCTTACACAGCCAAGTGCATAAAGAGGACACAGTTGAATCCACTAGTAACCTGGGACACATGGATGCAGATACCATGTTGTACCTGAGACAATAAGGATACATGGATACGACAAATTTCAAAACTAGGATATGAGGATATGGCTCATATAATTTATAACTTAAATTACAGACACACATACACCGAGATATATAGTACAAGAAATGCCTCAAAGATTATAAGATCTATAAAAACTGGGGTAGGTGTGGGAAGAAACACAAGACTGGGCTCTGCCTACAAAACTCCTGAAAGATTATAGAGGATTTGCTGCCAGGATGACAATGTTGAATATTGACACTGCTTAAGTGTACCAATGTCTATGCCTGACACTTTATTCATGGATCCACTACACTCATTTATGTTCAAAGCCAAAAGATTTATCAGATAGTTCTTAGACAGTAAGAGTTCCAATATCTTGATCTATAGACATGACCAAAGGAATAGGACTAGAATATCAAGATTAAACATATTCTTGTCAGGCATCAGTATGTTCACATACAACCTGTGCGTTCATTATTCTCTTGCCAATTTTATGGATTCTTATCACATTTAAACAAAGATATTACTTGTTCATCCAAAACTCTGTCAGAATTGGTTATTATTTTGTCTCTCATTCTTGACACTACTCACGACCTTCAACTTGGAGATTTAAATAATGATTGATGTTTCAATTTTGTATGCAACATTCAAGTACTTTGTGGGACTTGATGTTGTTAAACACAATGAATGTTAGAACCAACCCCAAGTAAATCAGACCTAATGCGTAGTTGAATTGAGTTGAGTTTTGACAATCTAAGTCATCTAGTAGCTTGCTACAAAGTTAGTTCAATTGTTATTATCGTAATTTCAATTGTTATTATCATAATTTCTACAATTTTTAACCTTGCAGGTAATTGCTTTTAGCGATGAGGAAGGTGTCAGGTTTCAGTCCACTTTTCTAGGAAGTGCAGCTGTTGCTGGTATTTTACCAAACTCAGCACTGCAAATAATGGATAAGAGGTTTAGTTGCTTATCTTTGTTATTTAAGTTTCTACTTATGATTTTATGAATGCTTAGTATTGGCAAATTGATTTGTAGTGTGTATTCATCAGGGGTGTGACACTGCAAGATGTCCTCAAGGAGAAGATGGTAGAAACTGGAGCTGATGGCCTTCTTCAGCTTAAGTATGATCCGGCTTCTGTCTGGGGTTATGTTGAGGTATGCCAAAAGTGGATAAATATAACTTTGGAATATCTTAATGATTTTTGTGTTGTTGGGGCAGGTACACATTGAACAAGGACCTGTACTTGAATCAATCGGGTTTCCTCTTGCAGTTGTGAAGGGAATAGCTGGACAGACACGATTAAAGGTATCAGTTCTCAGTCCGGAGTCATATTGATGCATGTGGCACAAGTTTTCGGTTTGTGCATTAGAATTCTTTTGCCAACTTATATATACTTAAACAAGGTGGATCAAGGATTCCAATGCAAACTGAAATCAAGTGTAAAATCATCAACAGAATTCTTTATGTTGATTGATTTTTATGGGGAAGTTAAATGATGGATAAATAAGATGACTTCTTTTTCGTTTCTTTGTTTACTTCTAATAAATTTATATGCATTTCATAAAGCTAGCGCTCTAGAAACTGTTTGGATTCATATTCATGATTATGTGACAAAAGGTTGCCAACCTAATGCATTTATCCTCCTCAACCTAGGCTTGGGACTGGCTGTAACAAAAGTAAAAGAAAGATTAAAAAAAGAAATAGGAACGGAAAAAAATGCACTAGTTAAGAAGTGATATCATACAAGCTGAAGGTTCTCAATGAACAAAAGTAAACAATAACAACAGAGCCTTAATTTCAAATTTTAGAGTTGACCATTTGAGACCAATATAGGAGAAATGAGAAAAAAAATATTCATAAAAACTCAATAATAATAATAATAATAACAACAATAACAATAGTAGTATATTAATTTAATTAGTTTGGATTGTCACTCATTTTTATTTAGAGTCATGTTCTCAAGTAAATTCTTGACGCATATCGTTATAGATAAGTTGCATCAATCCACGTTTTTTACGACTTACCTTGACATTTCACTAAATCTTTTACATTTAAAATCTAGTTCCCCCTAATTGATGTTGCACGTATCCAAATCACTTTAGGCGATATTCTCGTATGTTATTCACAATCAAATTTACTCCCAATTTAACACGTATCTTTTCGTTTCTAACCATATCTTCTCTAGTTTTATCACACGTCCATATGAACATTCTCATTTTAGTTATAACTATTTTATACTTTTATTGTTGTTTAATGGTTCAATATTCGATATCATACAATAATGTATATATTACTGTGATTTTATAAAATCTCTCCTTTAACTGTAATGGCATCGTGTGGTGACTAAGAATTCCAGATGTACTTCTCGATTTCATTCAACCCCTTTGGATCTTATGATTCATATACCAATCTATGTTGCCATCGTTCTGAATAATAGATACAGGGTATCTAAAATGTTCACTCTTTTGTATATTATGTTTTCTTAATTTAATTGTTTCTCAATCATCATGATGACTACCACCAAACATTCATCTCATATATTCAATTTTTGCCCGATTTAACCTAAATCCTGTGAATTCTAATATGTCCCTCCGTAACTTCAATTTAGCACTAATACCTTCGTTGGTTTCATTGACCACCACCATATGGTTTCATAGACCAACACTATATCATCGTGAAAAAACAAACACCATGGTAGTTTATCTCGAATGATTTTCGTTATTTCATCTATCACTATTGTACAAAGGAGGGGGTTTAATATCGAATTTTGGTGAAATTTAATATTAATTAGGAAGCTATCACTTAAACTCCTCGAGGTTCTTATATCAGTAACAGCTCCCCCATGCATATCTTTGATGAAATCAATGTGTTTCAAGGAGATTCCCTTATTCATTAATGCCCACCATAGTATGTCATAGAGAACTTATCATACTTATTTTTAGGTCAATAAATACCATGTGCAAGTCTCTCTTACATGCTCAATGAACAAAAGCAAGACCTAAAAATAATCCAGGAGTGGTGATGAAACAATACATGTTAAATTTTACTTAACAATTGAAATAGCCTTAAGATTGGACTGGGGGATAGCACCTGCCCACTCTTTGCTTTGAAATCATGGGGATTGCATCTTTATTGTTATGAAAACCATGATAAAACTTGGAGACCAGAATACTCTAGTTTAAGTGTTTGACACTGGGAAAATCTAACCTGAGTTTGGGTCTTACAATGGCCAAAAGGGGTGCGAATCAGAAGGCTTTGCTTGCTTTTGTGAGAACCATTTCCTGGGGATGGACTTTTTGGTTCTATCAGATTTAGGAACGTCTGGGCAGGTTGTTTAAATTTTTCTTTTCAATTTACCCGGTTGCTAGTTTGAGCTTCTTCAAAACACTGATGTTCTTTTCATTTTTTTTGTACGCTTCGTTTTATGTGGTTCAAAAACTTATGTTACACCTTAGGTTTCCGCATATTGCTAATGATTTTAACAATTGGTGGGTGTGCATTACCTTACTGCTTCAGCTATTTAACTCTAAATTGTGCATTTGGGAGAATACAATTATATTTACCTTGACCAATTGCAGGCTCAGCACTTAAGCAAACAAAGGAAAGTTCATGATGCAGATCTAAGCTAAAGCTCTGATTGAACATCTAACTCAGTGGTTAAATTCTCACCATGCAGGTGATCATCAGAGGATCGCAAGGACATGCTGGAACAGTACCCATGTCCATGCGTCAAGATCCAATGGCTGCTGCTGCTGAATTGATCGTGTCACTGGAGAGCCTTTGTAAACATCCTGAGGATTTTCTATCATATGATAATCATTGCAAAGGTTCAGATTTGAAATCTCATGATGGCTCCCTTGTCTGTACCGTTGGAGAGATATCGACCTGGCCTAGTGCAAGTAATGTCATACCAGGCCAGGCAAGTCTCATTTTCTTTGATCTACTGATTTAGCTGCAAAAAAGTTAAAATTTTTGGAATAGTATTGGTTCTTTCAATCACAATAAACTTCTGTTCCAGGTAACTTTCACCGTGGATATACGTGCAATTGATGACATGGGACGCGAGGCCATCATTTATGAACTACACAATCAAATGTACAAAATATGTGATAGGCGCTTGGTCTCATGTTTGATTGAAAGGAAGGTGAGAGGCTTCTCTCATGTTTCAAATTTTTTCTGCTATTTTTTAGCGGATGCAAATTCTGATATGCATGTGAATACAGCATGATGCAAATGCAGTAATGTGCAATAGAGAGTTGAGTTCGAAATTGAAATCTGCAGCTTACTCTGCAATGAAGAGCATGTACGGTGATATTCAAGATGATGTGCCTGAACTTATGAGTGGAGCAGGGCATGACGCAATGGCAATGTCTCATCTAACTAGGGTATGCTCTTGTTTATTTATTTGTCTTTATAATTGACCCGCATTAGGGTTTTTACAGCCTACTCTTTTTACTTTCACCAGGTTGGCATGCTGTTTGTCCGTTGCCGGGGAGGGATTAGTCACTCCCCAGAAGAACACGTGTTGGACGATGATATTTGGGCTGCAGGTTTAGCTGTCTTGGCATTTTTGGAGACCCAAATGTGAGCTGCCAGCTAATTTGTCCGTGGTTGGTGAAAATGTACAGAACATTCATTTGTATAAGAAAAAATAAAATAAAATTAGAAAGAAAATGAAGTTGACTTGGTACAATCTCCTTTTGCAACTCCAGCTCAGGTAGAATCTAGCAATCTGAGATAAGATGGTCAATCAGTCCGTCTAGTGGAGCGCTTTGTCACTACCATTCTCTTGAGGGGTGGAACTAGGGCTAATTGCACATGACGTTTCAATTTTGGGGATAATAACATGTTACAATCTAGCCGGGGAGTAATTTTTCTAACAAAACAACTGTCTTATACCAACTCCCATGGATGTATAAAATAGGACAGACGTACTTTTTTAATTATAGATTTTGAATTCGAGTTATGAAAACAAAGAAATAAAATTTGTAAAAACCGACCCTAGAATGCTCAAAGCGGATTAATAAGGTGAATCCCGAATATCAATTGGTAGTAAAAAAATGCACTTACACCAAAACAAAAAGGGGCCTATATATAGCCAAAAATCCTTCATTTCATTCATTAAATTGTGGTTTAAATGCAACCCCTAATTAGAAAACTTTTAGAAACTGCATCAAGTGCTGCAGCGAGCTTGATGCATCCAGACAACCTGCATCATCTTCCAGACAGATTGGCATCAAACCAGGTAAGTAGGTGAAAATTAATTTTTCCATAAGCAAATCTTTCTATTTAACATTTCAAAGATTTTATACGTCAAAAAATAGATAATGCTAACCATATGTCATATTTAAATCTTTTACAACATAAAGATTCTCACCAGAGATTCATCCTATAAATTAACTACCTAGTAGTCTATGTCAGCAGGAAACTATGTTAGGAGTCTCTTGTTCTACTGCATTTTTCTGGAAACACGAAGCTGAGGCCTCCAAAAAGAGGCAAGTTAGACCAACCATGGAATATCCCCGATAAGGCAACCCTAGAGCTCACAATAGACTACTCACTTAAGAACAGGTGGTTGAGCCAATTGTTGCAGCTGATGGACGACATGTGACATTCTGGGCCGCACCGATGGGACATTCTGGGTGCAGGCATAAACAAGGTCCACCACCTTCTGAATTGCACCTGCTTCTGGAATATCAGTGGTTATCAGAGGGTCTAAGAGCTCTGGGTACCGATGAGACTGCACCAGAGGGGTAGCCCATTCAAATATACTCTGCCAACCTACAGAATCAACTTGCTGCGCTGGTCTGCGGCCACTCACGATCTCAAGTAGCAGTACACCAAAACTATAAACATCACTCTTTGTTGTGAGCTCATTTCTGTAGACAAACTCAGGAGCTAGGTATCCATAAGTGCCACCTGCCATAACTGTCCTCTCATTCATCACATCCCATGGTACAAATTTTGACAGGCCAACTCCCATAAGATGTGCACCAAATTCCTCATCAAGCAATACATTACTTGCACGAATATCTCGATGCACAACATGTGGCTTCACCTTGTCATGTAGGAAACTGCATGACAAAGCAATAATAAACAACAAGAAAAAAGGCAAGGGAGAAAGTCCAACACCAAAAATGGGAAACTACTCTCATGTTGCGCAAACGACATTCATATCTACAGTTCATGAAGCTTTTATATGGTATAGTAAGTTCTAAGGTCCAACGCTGCAAAAGTGAACCCGGAAAGCAAGTTGCAGCAAGCTTACTTCTTGTTGTGGTACATGGTTCTATGTATCAAGAATCATGTTGTGGTGTCAAAAGAAATGGAGAATAATCATTTCAAGCTAGAGACAGCATCCCCATCTTCTTAACCATGAAAGAACTTGGTTCTTCAGTGTAGAGAGTCAATTTCTCAGCATGTATCAAAGATATAAAGCATGAGTATGGCTGTGTATCAGTTCATTTCTTGAAACATTGCTAGAAAAGCAACTACCACATGACTATGACGACAATAATGCACGAAAGCTCATAGTCACTATAATATACAGACATGCAATATCAAATTCTCCCAGAAACATACCTTCAAGTCGAGATGTTATTTCAAAATCCACATCCCTCCCACAACAATAAATTGCACAAAACACAAAACAAACAAAATTAATATTAAATAAAAAGGTTGATACTACACGAGCACAAGAGTTTTGTTGGAAATAGTAACAGAGAACTAATAGTCTGTTGGAAATAAGAGAAATTAATAAAATCCTCCGGGGAATACAAATAGGAGTCTTAAGGAACTACAATTCATATGTATTATCTTGGGAATGCTTCTCTTTGATATATAAATATATGTGCGCCGAGTGCTAGTCGTCTAAGCAATCTTTCACCAAGTAACCTCTCAAGCAACCACTCTCTCTCAAGCATTCAAGCTCATTGAGTCAATATCATAACGTAGCACAGGAGCCAATTGAGTCATAAGAAAATCGTTTTTCCTTATCCATTCTCAACAGCTTTCATAGTAATCATCCCCCCTTCCATATGCAGAACAAATTTAAAAGAAAAAAGAGGGACAAATTGCACCAAGAGTGCCAGAAAGTATATGAAAGAATCACGAGAAGAAAAATGTAGACCAGATCCTTAAAATTAATCAAGCCTCTAGAAGCCACAGACTCTCCAATAAAGACATAAGCTTTCCTACTAGAAACTGGGCCAAACTAGTATGTCTCATTGGAAAATGATGATGCAATCCATTTGATAATCAGTAAAAACCCTAGGCACGATATGATGAGATTTGCTTTAACATAAAAAGATTTAGAAATTTCACTTACGCTATTCCTTGAGCAAGAGTGGTAGCAACTTTCATTCTCATGGCCCAATCCAAGCTCCTACCGCCCCTTGGAATGTGGTGAAGCCATCTGTCCAACTGCCCATTAACTATAAACTCATAGACAATATAGCGATCACCATGGTCATAGCAACATCCTTTAACTGCAACCAAATTTGGATTATGAAGTCGTGCAACTCTTCCAATCTCAGAATAAAATTCCTTCTTCCTCTGATAATTAGACCTCTTTAACCTCTTTACTGCCACCCTTGATCCATCAGGTAGAACCCCACCATATGTGCCACCTGTCTTGGCATCTCCAAGAAGTCGATTTCCTTCACTAAAATTCTTTGTTATTGACTTAAGTTCCTCTTTCGTGAAGATTTTCCATGATGGTGGAACTAATGCAGATGCTGCTGGATTAGATAGTTTACGAGACCTTTTGCGTCTTTTATTCCGCCTATATGCAAGAAGCCAAATCACAACAGCTGATGTACTAAAGAGGAACAAACCACTAACAACCCCAAGGATAATGAGATATTCCCTGTGACAGCGCCTATGGTAACATTTGTCCTCTGTACAAACATATAATTTTATCAGAAATAAAGCATCCCATGAAACAACTTAAAATTCACCAAATCTCTAAGACAATGCTTTGGAAGAAGCAGAAGAGTATGGTAATATAGAAAGGAAGAAAAATATTAAAGGTCTAAGAATTAATAGAAGGCAGACATTACCAATATCAACCATGCAAATAGAAGGGTGAGATAAGTTGCATCTTTCGGTCACTATAGATGGGCTTCCCCTGGTCATTAGTGTACATAAATCAACTGAATTATTACTGTGGCATAATGAATTCACGCAGCTAGAGTTGGAAAATGCTGGAGAAAAAATAGACTGATTCCAAACTGATGTACTGGCAGTCCATTTCCAGCCAAAATCAACTGTTGAATTAACTTCCTTCCCTCCAATCCAGCAGCCACTTACATTTGTATTACATAGCTCTTGGACAAAGTTTAGATCTTGCATTGATGTCACTGCAGCTAAATGTCCATCATAACCTCCACATTGAGACTCAGAATCATCCCATGACTTGGAACTTGCCACATATCCAAAACATTTGCAGTTATTTGGACCAACAACCCAGCCAGAAGGGCATGGCACTGTAAAAAGAGAAATGGAAAATGTTATAAGTCATACTCGTAGAAAATTGAACAATGGAAAAAGTGTTAGTTGAAGATTCAATCAACAGAGCCAATCAAAGAATCAAAATCAAATTAAGAAAGTCAATTCGGAAATAAAAAGATTTCATCAATTTGCAAGTCAATTCGGAAATGAAGGGGATTCCATCAACTTGCTCAATCATACCATGTACATAATTAGATTGCGAAAATTCAAGTATACAAATTAGGAATAAGAGCAGATCACGATTGTAATTTAAAAACTTTCCCTGAATGTTTTTTGTACATTTTTCGGTATGTATGGAATAATAGAGGAAAAGAAACTCATTCAAGGTATCAAAGCTTTTATCACAATCTAAATAGTCGTGTCCTTGTTTTAGCCCTAAGGGCTCTCGAATATCTTTGATTCAGTTCTAGGAACTTTAGTGTTCTTCTTGTTTTAGCTCTAGGGGCTCTCAAATATTTAGTCTTCTCCTTTGGTTTCAATAGTTATGATTCTGGAATTATTTCCAAATCACATATTGTGGTTTTCATTTCAGATGATTACAATTTTTTTTTTACACTTTTGAGTTCTTTTTTTCAGATTATTATGACAACAAAAAATTTCCCTATTTGATTCAGTAGAAAGAACTATTCGGTTTGAAAGTTTCAATTCAGGATATACGTCAAAGGCAAAGAATTGTGGGGTCATATTGATGGGTCTTCTACTACACCAAATGACAAAATTAGCCTTGCTACATGGGAGACAAAGGATGTTCAAATTATTTCTTAGATTTTGGGATCTATTGAGCCACACATGGTCAACAATTTACTCTCCTTTACAATAGCCAAGAGATGTAGGAAAATTTGAAACATATTTACAATCAGGACAACAATGCAAAACGTTTTTAGTTGAAGCTAGACATTACAAATTATAGCCAACGTAATCTTTCAATTCAAGAATACTATTATGGTTTTCTCAATTTATAGACAGAACAGTCAATCATTATACATGATAAAATACCACGAGAGGCACTGTCCCTCCTCAAAGAAATTTATGACACTAGTTGACAGGCTTAGTTTCTCATGAAACTTAGACCAGAATTTGAGGTTACAAGGGCTGCTTTGCTAAACCGAGATCCAATTCCCTCTTTGGACATGTGTTGCTTAATTACACAAGAAGCTATGGCACAAGACAAACTCACTGTGACAGTTGCTTACGCTGCTCAAGGGAAGAGAAAAGGAACAGATATGAAGCAGGTTCGGTGCTATTCATGCAAGTATTTTGGGCATATTGCTCAAAATTATAGCCGAAATTCTGCAACTACTGCAAACTACGTGCTCACATTATTAAGGAATGTCTAACACGACTAGAGAACCATCCAACCAAAACCTTACATGTAGCGGTTCATTCCTCTTCCCCTACAGAGCCGACAGATTAGAGTCCCATGACAGCACTTTCAACAGTCTCTAATCAAGTTGTCTTGACTCCAGAAATGGTGCAACAAATGATTATCTCAATGTTCTCTGCTTGGGGTATTCAAGGTAAGACTAAAAACACTCTTCAACCTTGGTTTGTTGACTCTCGAATCATATGATTGATATATTTGATTATTTGCACAATGTTTGACCTTATTGCGATGCACAACATATTCAAATTGCAGATGGTAATTCTTTTCCTATTACCACTATTGGGGATATTGATTCATCTTTTTGTAATATGTTTGCGTTTCCTGGGATTTCATGTTGTTTAATTTCAATTGATCAATTGGAAGATAACAATTGTAACGTATATTTCTCTCGTGATGGTTGTCTTGTGCAGAATCAAGGGTCTAGGAAAGTGATCGCGAAGGGGCCTAAAGTGGAAGGATTATTTCCTATACATTTCTTTAGTCATGGTATTTTCTCTTTGACTTGTAACACTGTAATATATCAAATGAGATTTGGCATAAATGTTTGGACCATTCGAATTTGTTTGTATTGACTCACCTATTAAAACACAGATTCTTGGGTAATAAAAATCAAACTTCCTCTTTATTTTTTGACTGCTCTATGTGTAAACTTGCTAAGAGTAAAACTCTACCATTTCCTTCTTCTGGTCATCATGCAGATAAGTGTTTTCATATTATTCATAGTGATGTTTGAGGTGCTTCTCCTGTACTCTCATACAAATCACAAATATTTTGTAACATTTATTGATGACCACAGTCGATTTACTTAGATTTATTTTCTTCACTCTAAAGCCGAGATCTTTTCCGTGTTTCAAAGTTTTTAAGCATATCTTGAAAACCAATTTTCTACTATTATTAAGATCTTATGATCGGATTTTGGAGGAGAATATATGTGAAATGAATTCCAATTCTTCTTACAACGTAAAGATATTATTTCACAACGTTCTTGTCCTTACACACCTCAACATAATGGTATTGCTGAACGTAATTATCGACATTTGTTGGATGTCACTCGTGGCTTACTGCTTGAATCTTCTGTTCCCCCTCGGTTTTGGGTTGAGGCCATATCCATAACTGTCTATCTGATTAATCGTCTCCTATCTCAGGTCTTAAACTTTGACTCACATTTTTTTCGTCTTTATAACACTCATCCCAGTTATCACACTCTTCATACTTTTTGGTGCATCTATTTTGCTCACTTACCGTTTACTAAACGTCACAAACTTGATACTCAAACTATTAAGTGTGCATTTTTAAGTTACAGTATCACTCAAAAGGAATTTGTATATTATGATACTACTGTTAATTGTTTTCGTACATCTCGAAATGTGATTTTCTTTGAAATCACTATTTTTTCCATTCTAATGCGATCTCTCCTACTACTCCTGCTATACTTCCTCAAGCCAAGTGTTGTGTAAACAAGACGTAGGATCACTTTAACTACTTCTGATGATGCCCCGCCACCTAAGCCTATACCTCTAGTACCTTGAAGATCTACATGTGTCTCCCATCCGCCAGATAGATATGGGTTCCCACGTACATCTTTTAATGTAACTCTATCGAATATTCCTGTTCCTACTTGTTATTCTCAGGTAACTCAACATGCGTGTTGGAAACAAGTCATGCAAGATGAGCTCCAAGCACTTCAAGAAAATCATACTTGGAATATTGTTCAATGCTTTCCTGGTATTAAACCTATTGGCCGTGAGTGAGTGTATTCTCTGAAACTTAATTCTGATGATTCTCTTTACCACTATAAGGCCCGGTTGGTTGCTCTTGATAATAGGCAGGAATATGGAGTGGATAATGATGAGACATTTACTCCACTAGCCAAATGACTACCATCCAAACTGTTATTGCTATCACTGCTTCCAAGGGATGGTCACCTTCATCAAATGAATTTTAAGAATGCATTTCTACACGGTGATCTTAAGGAAGAAATTTTTATGACTCCTCCGGGCTTATTCTCTTCCTCCTCTGATGTGTGCAAACTTAGACGTTCTCTTTATGATTTGAAACAGGAACCTCGGGCATGTTTTGAGAAATTTCGTTCTACTTTACTCAATTTTTCTTTCACTCAGAGCTGGTGTGATTCTTCTTTGTTCCTTCACAAAACAACGGGTGGTATTGTTTTTCTTCTTGTCTATGTTGATGATATTGTCATCACTGGCACAGATATTGCTTTGATCCAACAGTTTAAACAGCAGCTCCAAACTTCATTTCATATGAAGGATTTTGATTCTCTCAACTGTTTCTTGGGTCTTGAGGTCCGTTTGGATCCAAAGAGTATTTTTTTGCACCAACACAAATATACATAGGACTGGACTTCAATCTGCTTCTCCTGTTCACACCCCTCTTAAGGTTAATGTGAAATTTAGTGTTGAGGATGGTGACCTTCTTCCTAATCCTATGTTGTATCGTCAGTTGATCAGAAATCTTAATTATTTAACAATTACACATCCTAACATTTCTTTTGTTGTTTAGCAGATCAGTCAGTTTATGCACACCCCTCGGCACTTTCACTTAGCTACTGTTCCTCGTATCATCCGCTACATGATGGGTACCTCTGGTCATGGCTTATTCTTTCCTGTTGGATCCTCCTTTCAATTAATTGGTTACAGTGATACTAATTGGGCAAGCTGTCCCGACACTCAACGCTCTATTACTAGTTGGTGTATGTTTCTTGGCTCTGTGCTCATTTCTTGGAAAAGTAAGAAACAAGCTCGAGTATTCAAATCTTCCACCGAATCTGAATATCGTACTATGTCTATTGCTTGTTCTGAGATTATTTGGTTTCGTGGTTTATTAACTAAAATTGGATTTTCTCAATCCAATCCTACACCTCTTTACGCAGATAATACTAGTGCTATTCAGATTGGTACTAATCTTGTTTTTCATGAATGCACCAAATACTTTGAAGTGGATTGTCATTCTATTCGTTAAGCTTTTGAGAATCAAGTTATCTCCCCGTCTCATATTACCTCAGATCTTCATCTCGCTGATGTCCTTACCAAGGCACTACCTCAGCCTCATTGATGCTTCTTGATCAACCGCATCAATTTGAGAAGGGATGTTAGTAGGAGATTCAATCAACATAGCCAATCAAAGAATCAAAATCAAATTAAAGAAGTCAATTTGGAAATCAAATGATTTCATCAATTTGCAAATCAATTCGAAAATCAAGGGGATTCCATCGATTTGTTCAATCATACCATGTACATAATTAGATTACCAAAATTAGAGTGCACAGATTAGGAATAAGAGTAGATCACGATTGTAATTTAAAAACTTTCCCTGAATTATTTCTGTACATTTTTCTATATATATATATATATATATATATATATATATATATATATATGGAATAATAGAGGAGAAATTCATTTAGACAAATTGACAAAAAGAATGAATGAAAATACACATTTTTAAAATAGATAAACATTTTTTGGCATTGCTCCTACTTAGATCATGGAATAGTTAAATCTTAGGTATTACTGCACAAAGTACGAGAACCATTTTTCAATACGAGAAGAAGATTTACTAGAAAAAGGAAAGACAAGGATGACACAGCCTCATACAAGCATAGGAAAAAGAAAATGTTGAAATGTACATAGCGTCGGCTTCTGCAGAGTTCAGCCAAAGCAATACTCCTAAAAGCACCCAAAGATGACAGCATTAGGAACGAAGAAACACAATCAAATCTCATGAAGATTTGTTGGTAAAAGCTTCTTGTTATATTTTTCTTTTCCTTTTTTTTTTCCTACCCGCACACACACACACACACACACACATGAAGTTGAAGACCATACTTGAAAATATTCCCAAGTTCCATTAGGCAGCTTACTTACACACAAGGACACTATAAATTCTTTTTTCCTTTTTTCCCAATAAGCAAAAAAGAATTTTCTTAATGTGCTGGTTAAGCTTCCAAACTCTACATACTCTTTGGAAATATAGCCAGAAATTCACTCTCATCACGTCTCAAATAATTGTACTTTTAAATATCACCACTTAATAAACTTCCCGTGAAAAATGACAGTCATTCTTGTAAAGCTTTGTGCAATGCATATATTTACCCCATCTATCCTTCCTATTTTTCTAGTGTAAAGACAATGGTGACAAAACAATTCGATGGGGATGGACCCGCCTAAGACAAAGCTCAGTCTCACCGGTATTGGCAAAAGTTGGATTGATCCCAGGTGATTTTTGTAGTTACTAGGAGAAACAACAAATTGACTAGTTAAAAATACTTCCACATTAACACAGAACTCATTTTAATTCCAGTAATAGCACCATTTCTAGGTTCTACATGACAGCCATAGCATTCGAATGCCATAAAAAAAAAGAGCAACAGAATGATATATTTGCAAGCAATAATGACACCAAAACATTGGCGACAATGGTCCTTCAACTTCAACAGAACATTGGCAAGCTGCCCAAGTGAATTGCTAACAAATTTGGCAACAAAAAGTGGATGCAAGCTGCAAGTAAATAGCATTAACACAACCCAACCATCCCCCTCCCCCCCCCCCCAAAAAAAATATTTAAAAGAAAAAAGAAAAAGGTACACAAAATGAATACCCCTTTGGCCTCCATTTGGGGACTCGGTTGCATTCCAATTCAGCGAACTGTTAGAGATCTTTGGAGAGAGAAACAGAGGAAACATAAGAGGTGAGATCATGTACCTAAAAAATTCTAATTAATTGATTAGCAAGACAGAATAGGGGATTACCGTGGAAGAAGCGTGAAGCTGGAGCTCAAGATAGGGGATCAAGAGAAGACCCAAATGAACGTACATCCATTTAAAAACCATAATCGCATAAAACCCTAAAGTCCAATTGAACGAACAGCCAAAATTTAATAGCTCATAAGTAATCAAATAAAAAATCCCACATACAAACGGGCAATTCAATTTTGCATCAGGAAAGGAAATGGTTTACCTTCTGAGATCAAAATGATCTTCAGCAGGAACAATGAAACCCTTATTCAATAAGTGCATTTGGAGAAAGAGAAGAAAAATGAAGAATAGACTTGTAGCTATGTCAGTGTCAGAGAGAGAGAGAGAGACGGAGAGTGAATTCAATTTCTTCTCACATGATAGTATTAATTAGGGACTTGGTTGGAAATTGGACAATCTTGCATTACCTACTCGGGCCCAATATTATATGGGGGTGGGGCGAGCCGTTTGTGATCTTGATGTCTCTGGTGGGCCGAGCCGTTTTTGATTTTTTGTTACCAAAAAAAATAAAAAAGAAAAAACTCAAACCAAAACCAAAACAATAACAAAAGCAAAAACAAAAAAAAAATGAAACACCCACAAACCCAACTTTGGAGCCACAACTAGCCCCCGCAACTGGCTTTCTCTTCCTCATGAAACCGGTTTCCTCCGCGTCCTCTCGAATCAATTACTGTAGTTCTACTGGGATTTTGATAGATTTGTTATTCCCATAACTACTTCCTGTCCGATGCATGCTATCTTATCCGTATAGCAGTTAGCTTCTCTATATACATGTTTGCACTTACTTTTTTTTTTTTTTTTGATATCTTGACTTGACCATCAGTTAATATCCAGAGTGATATCTCGATTAATCTGAATCGACCACTACAAGACCTATTTTATGGGAGCGGGTAGTAGTATTTCTCTTGTTCCCAGGTTTAAAGGTGGCCTGAGACGTTTTTCCACAAATTAAAGGAAGCAAGTTGGCAGATTGGCGGGTCGGACCGCGGGTTAACGGGGGCTGCCTAGAGCACATTTCTTTTTTTGAGAAGTCTAAAATGAATAACCGACCTAGTTTGTCGCTAATTTCTTTAAAAAAAAAATTTTGTGACGGAAAAAATCTGTTGCTAATTTCCTTCGGTAATGGAAAATGGACTTTAACGATAAATTTTTTATTCGCTGAAAATCTATTTTCTAGTAGTGCATGTTGGTCATGTATCTATAGACCCATTCCCGTCCAGTTTCTCTAAATATGCCCTCATACTTGCTTTGTTTGTTAGATCCGTTAGTGTTTAGCCTCATCACTCCTTCCTTCTGCCTTTTCCAACTGGCACTTTTCGTTCTCCTCTCCTTTTGCATCAAAGGATTAGAATTACTACCTACCCTAGCAAGATCAGAGCTATTTTGGCTATTACCTGAAGGATAGGCATACAATTTTGGTGCCCCACCATGCATCTAGCCTTCCATATGTTTTAGATGTAGCCATGAATGCCGTGTCTTCCTACTACTTGCTCAACCTGTATTTTCTAGTAGCTCCTACTCTTTGCCAAACTAACAGATTGTCCATCCAAAAGGCTTGGATCATTCTCGCCCCATGTCCACCCTATTTCAAACTTTCTTAGCAAAACTGTAGTCCTTCAAAACATGCAACACTATTTCCTCCTCTTCTGTGTATATGGGACACAGCCATCCTCAATCATACCTCTCCTCTTTCACTCAAGGTTGGTCATAATCTTTTTCAATCTTGTTAGCCAAAAGAATATTTTGATATTTCTAGACATTTAGCTTTCCACAGCTAGGCCCAATCCCTGTCTTCCCCTCCCTATAGGTTATTCTCCTTCCTCTGAACCCTGTAGGATGAAACTATAGAAAACTTACTATCTGAAGTTTCACTCCTTAAGAGACAATCTGGAGCTTTTTCTTCTTTCGAAACAATGATTTCTCTTATGTTTTCTACCTTTTTCCCCATGAGAATGGCTATAAGTTTCTCGATTTTCGACTTACCCTCACCATGAATGAACTGGTTCACCTTTATATCACAAGAGCACATTTTCTGCAGGATTAACGCATGGTCAACCAACTTGTCCTCACCAACTCACCTATCCTGCCAGAAGTTTATATCCTTGTCATCTTCAGGCCTCCACTTTATACCCTTCCTAATGCATTCTCTGCCTCTCAAGATTCTTTCTAGACTATCGATCCTCAATTCTTCTTCTAATGATCCATCAATCCCTTTTCGTTTAGTACTTGTTTTACATCACTTTGCTCTAAATGGTTTTCTCCCCCTGCTCTAGCCTCCAACCCAGCTTAGCAAAGAAAGTTATAATTGCTCTTTCTCATCCTTCTTAGACCCAGGGTCCCCTCTCTCTTATGGTTGCAAACCTTATCCCAACTAACCAGATGCACTTTATGCAATCTCTCGTGTTAATCCATAGGAAACCTTTGTTAATTTTATCTAACTTGTTGCAAATGTCACTAGAGATCCAAGACACTTGCATAGTGTAGAGGGGAATCACTACTATAACTGATTGGATTGATATATTTCTTCCAACAATATTAAGTTACTAAGTCTTTTTTGCACTTTGTTCCCTAACCATAAATGAAAGCTTTTTACCACCCTACTGTGAATGGTAAAGGCCCCCAAATATCTTTCCAGATCCTCCATGATAAGAATTTTGCTTACAGTAACCAAAAAGTCTTTGAAAGTCTAGGGGGCTTTAGGAAATATCCACATTTTAGATTTGGACAGGCCGGTGCTTAGCCACTCTTGCTTGAAAACCATTTCGGGCAGCCTATCACATTACTAAGATTGAGGTGCTTTGCTTCCAAAAAGAGGACAAATTCATTTGCAAAAAACAAATGGGTTAAAACAGTTCTACCTCTTATAACTCTAACAGGATTCCACACACCTTCCTCACTTTTCTCTTAAATTATGTATGGCAATCTCTCCATGACCAATATGAACAAGTAAGGGGAAAGGGGGTTACATTGTCTCAGATCTTGCCTAGTTTTGAAAAGGGGAAAACTTCCCCATTCCAAATGATCAAGGTCTGCTCATTAGAAACTGCAAAAATAATCACTTTGATTACGGGGACGGGAAGGTTTATGTCCAACTACACGAGTTTGATAATTCTAGCTAATGTTGTCTAAACCCTTTTGACGTTTTTCTTCAAGATCATGTCATATTTCTTGCTGGCTGATTTTTTGATGGATTGGATAGCTTTCTGTGGTGTTACTATGTTATCTACTACTCCTCTTCCTGGCAGAAAACTACTTTGATGAGAATCAATGATTTTCTAAATTATTGGTCGAAATTTTAGCACGATCAGCTTGGACCTTTGTGTTCAAAAGGCATATAAGTCATAGGTCTGTGATAAACCTGCACCATTGGCCTATTTATTTTTAGAATCAGCACCATGTAAGCCTTGGCAAATTTTGGATAGAAATACCCACCACTCAGTGCACTATTGTTGAACCTGCAAAGGTCCCCCTTGACCACCTCCCATTGTGTTTTGAAAAAAGACAAGTTAAATCTCATCTATCTCAGTGGCTTTTAATCCCTTAGAGAAAACTACACATTTCACTTTCTCTTCCTTAGTGGGATTGATTAACATTTCATGGTCTTTTGGCTTCACTCTCTGGATCCACCTGTGGAATCCAGCACTTGGCATCTCCACTATCTTACCTGTAAATAGCTCTACAAAATAGTTCACAGCATAGCTCTTCAAACTGGTGTGATCAGCACACCACTCCACTTCAATTTTTCAAGACATCAATTATGTTCGCATGCTATCTTATCTTTGTGGACGTATGAAAGAACTTGATATTTCTGTTGCAAAAAAAAAAATGTTTTCTTGATCCAGCACGGTGTGGTAGTCCTCCACAGCCTTTCTTCCCAACCTTGCAGGAAAAAGGAGTGCCCATAATGTTGGGAGTTTTGAAAACCTCTAAACTTTGCCTCTAGAGATCTTTTCCTCTTGAAAATATTCCCAAAAATTCTCATTTTTTAGTTGTTCCCTAAATTGGAAACATAAAAAGCATTTGTTTTGATAATCAGATATTTTATTAGAATTTGAATATTAAAAGGCATAACCATTATTTAAAAAAATAAATATAGAGAAAACTGAAAATATTATATATCATTCGATATGTAATAAATATACAAAACCATATTTATATAATTGAGTCAACTCTAACAACAAATATGCTTTCAATATTGTCTCAATATACAATAAATATTGTGTCACCATAATAGCGAAAATTGTATTATCAAAATTATATGAATAAAAGAAGATAAAAATAATAGAGTTTGAAATTATTTGCAATTATTTATGAGAGCAGAGAAATAAAATTAATATTATTTTTATAATAAGGCTATATGAAGAAATTAAAGGGGGTCTATGAATTTTTTTTTTTTTTTAAATCAAGGTGGCAACCCCTTGCCCCCTTGGCTTGGCCACTGATATTAAGGAAGAGAATCAATAGCCAAAATCCTGTTGATTCTCTTCAATAAATGCAAAGCCAAGCATCAAATAAAGATTTGGTTAAAAACAACAAGAGGAAGAAATAGAGAGGGGATAATGAAGGTTTACCACCGACACCAAAGTAGAGAAAGAGATTTGACAGAGAGGGGGAGAGAAAGAGTGACAAAGATGAAATGAAATTAGGGCCAGTCAAAAAAAACATGAATGGAGGAAAGAAAAGGGTTCTAGGTTTTAAAATTCTTATGAGCTTAGCCCAAAATTGGGTTTCCAAATCTTTCCCACAAAATAAAACTTAATTGGGCTTGGAATAAGGATTAGGAAATAAAATTGAACTCAACCTAGCAAGATTAGGTATTTTAAACTAGACCCAAAAGGTCATTTGTCACCCCTTCGTCATGTATACGCCCCTTAACGTGAAACGTATTATAGTATAAGTTGGAATGTTACAATACCAAACTAGGCTTTAAGCCAAAGATGAATGAGCAATGATATACAGATTCAATTAGCCGAATTACATTAAACACCGAAATAAATATTAGGAAACAACTTCTCACTACTGAATAAGCTTGGTTCAAGACCAACCAAAATTTCTTAAGCTTTTACAAGAGCCTGAGTAAAAAATTTTAACAGGTATAAGTGGAAACAATAGAGGTTTGGTCCAAAATTAAGCTAATGCAAAACATAGACGACATTAATATCCATAAGAACTCAATGATTGATCTCACATACTACACGTGAAAGGTCCTAACATGCACCACCAATCAAGGTGAATAATTATTTGATATTATGAGGAAAGCTTGATATAAGTACAACACTTAACAATGTTGCCCTTGGTTCCAAGATTTTGTTGCTTTAATCATATGAATTGGCAAAATTACTTCATTAATGTTACCCTAGGCCAATATGTTGTTTCCAAATTTACATCTAAATTGCCTTCTCCTTTATATTTCTAATAAACCTTTAGGCATTCTTTTCAAATTAGATATAACAATTTCAACCTAGACGCAATAAATAACATAAAGCAAGTAAAATATCTTTATGTCCTCAAGACCACATTGATGTAGGAGATAGGCCTAGATGCAACTGCAATTTCAGATGTACTCAATTTTGGATTTGAAATGTCGTAAACTTCTTAAAAAGAGAGAAAGAGAGGGAACCCAGTGAAAGAGGCTTAGCAGTTTTGAAAGTTGCCTCAGGTCGTATTGCTGTAATCATAATGCAACACGCCTCTTTTAGTTTATCCTTTCAGAACTTGAGTGTCTCTTCTTATGCACAGAGATAGAGCATGTGTAAACGGGAGAGTTTTCATGTGCAGCTTGACGTAGACGTGAAGTCTTATTAGACTTATGTATATAACACACTGTCTCGCATGGTGATAAATAGCTTGTACAGGTTTCACTTATAATATATAATGTAAGTGCAATTAGTTTAGAATTTTCAAATAAGTGATCACGAACAGAGTCGAGATTTTTTCTTTGGATGCCAAAAGAAAAATTAAATATGGAAAAGATTAGGGAAAAGTGCAAAGTTTAAGCAATCATACCAAGGAGTAACTTTCCTTGGATATCCTTGGATAAATCTATGGTAGCCATTGGTTTGCCCCAAGAATTATCGTAGTGCAACACTTTTCTTGGTGCCTGCCAGACCAAGATGTGCTTTCACCTTTTGAGAATCCACTCACCCGTCCATTCAGATGACCCCATGCCCAAAAAAATAAATTGGGGTGTGGCAGAATTCACATTACATTTTATCAACTTCAACTGCAACTACTTCTCTTTCAATGTTAGCTCACTTCAAATGTACAACTACTTCTCTAGTGACTCACTTCAAATTAAAATGTCATCCAAGTAAGCTATAACCAGATGATCAATGCAAATGTGAAATACATTACTCACTAAATTACGGAGAGTGGAACGAACATCGGTCAGTTCAAAGAGTATGACTAAAAATAGAAACGGAGCCATAATAATTGATTACTTAAGGCGGTCGTTTATTTATCACTTCCACAATCTGCACCTACCAATATTCAAACCTTGATTTTTATATCTAATTGTGTGGAGCTAGTAGCTCCACTCGACCATATATTATGCCCGTTGAATTATTAATACAAGCCTTGAATTTTCTGCAAAAGTCACTGCAAATTAAAGTTAAGAGGCAATTTGAAGATAAACCAAAAGTTAATGTTAGGTAAGTGCCAAAAATATTGAAGAAGATCTGATTTTGACCTATCTTGAAACCTGGGTATTCAATCAGGTCAGCTAAAAGTTATTCAGATTGTATTTTGTTATTATTATTCCAATTGCAATAAGAACCAAGAGAGTGTGACCGACTGTTGGAGGACGGGAAAGGTCGTTGGCCGTAAAGTCAACCCATTCACTCCAAAGTGCCCCAGAGAGAGAGAGAGAGAGTGCCGCGTAGCACAGATTATTATGGTTGTGGGGAAGAACACGAAGGCGGAAGTGGGTGGCACCACAAAATGTTCTTTTTTTAAGCAGAATGGAAATGCCATTTTTGATTCTAGTTATAGATAAAAAATGAAATATGGGTCGTCCTTGGACAGAAGAAGAAGACCAAATTCTGAGAAACTTTGTAGCAAAACATGGGGAAGGCAACTGGAAGCACATCCCATCAAAAACAGGTCTCAGTTTCTGCCACATTTATATATATTTTTACTATATACGTATGAATTTGACTGCATAGTGAAAATAATGGGGGGGGGGTGTGTGTGTGGTGTGGGTACAGGTTTGAATCGATGTCGAAAGAGTTGCAGATTAAGATGGCTTAATTACCTTCGACCAAATATTAAGCGAGGTGGTTTTGCTGTTGATGAGGATGATCTCATTATTAGGCTTCACAAACTCTTGGGCAATAGGCAAGACTTCTCTCTCTCTAACTACCTTGTTTTCCACGGCAATGCAAAACCCTGTCTATAGACACAAAGAACCGCAATGGGCTTTTTTCTTTCCTTTATTTTTTTAGCAGATACTTGTCATCAACTGATTTCGTTTGACTAACTCGATCTGAATACTTTGGAGCTCATTTATAGGACTGATTCTTTCAAATCTCATATCTCTATTTCTATTACTCAAATCCGACACCTATCAAATGAGTATAGTATTTTACTGCTACATCTAGCAAGATTTTAATCCTCTTTGCTTCGATATGGAGAAGATTCATGCTATTCTTTATACTTTGGAGAATTTAAGAAAGTAACCACAAGTTGATAATATATTTCACCACAAATATTTATGTTACAGCTTACATAAATTATTATAAAATCTTTTATAACTAAAATTATTTTTCATTCCTAAATCACTATTTTTCATTGGTAGATCATTTTATAGTTCTATGATATTGATACCGTCATTAAATCATGATTCGGTGTTTACCGATCATTTTATTTTTTATCCCATAAAAAATAATAAAAATTTATAGATATTGATATATGCATTATATA
The DNA here is from genome assembly GCA_033439265.1 of Dillenia suffruticosa. Classification (NCBI taxonomy): domain Eukaryota; kingdom Viridiplantae; phylum Streptophyta; class Magnoliopsida; order Dilleniales; family Dilleniaceae; genus Dillenia; species Dillenia suffruticosa. The sequence goes on from JAVTVX010000031.1 coordinate 1,981,630, forward strand.
ATATGGAGTGCTCTTGACTTCTAAACAAATATTGTACTTTTTCAAAAATGGTAACGAATTGGGTTGTCCTTTTCTAAATATGGGAAAGATATTAAATATGAACAAGTATTGGGCTATGAAGCGCACGTTGAAGGCTGGTTTGAGTTTTTGGCATTATATGATAAAAGGAGAACAACAAGGATTCCTTTGGAAAGTTGTAAATGAATCCGTTCATGGTTATTGGCAACCAAATCTCTCTCTCTTTTTTTCTCTCTCTCTCTCTCTCTCTCTCTCTCTCTCTCTCTCTTTCTTTTTATTTTTTTCTATACTAATAATATTTAAAATCATATTCTGATTAATCTAATTCGAATGTCCATCGAGTCTATTTTAGATGACAGCTTTCTCGATATAGTTTTTTTTTTTTTTTCATTTACGAGTTTTAAATAAAAAAATTAATTAAAAAAATTTAATATTTTTTTCACTAATTCAAATGTCTCTTGATTTAATCCCTATCTCCCACGTACTTCGCTCCAAATTTGCTAACCGGCAAATTCATATTATTATTGTAAAAAATCGCCATAAACTATTCTAATAACTTTTTATAATGGAAAAAAAAGGTGCAACACATTTGTCACGCATGTTTATGAGTGGGACACCCGCTTTTTCAATTTTATTTTTAATGTGGCCAAGAGGGCTGCAGGTGTTTTTCCAATCATTGATGACTGAAACTGATTGGAAAAGGGTTTTATCCAACTATCCCCAAAAAAATGGAATAATAAAAAAAAAAAGTACTTGAAATGCATTTGCAGTAATATACCTAATCTTACCGGAGGCTCCATGCCTTCACCAATGATAGATCAGACATGCAGTTGTCCATACTCCCACCTTTTTTTTTTTTTTACCATTTTTTCTTTTTGGCTTTTCCTTTTTTATTTTTTTCATTTTTTTTTTGAAATATTGAATCAAAAGATTATTAATGCAAGGTACGAGCAAGAAATAAAGTGACAAATCCAAATATGCCGAGAAGGTTATGATTTTTTTTTTTTTTTTTTTTTGCTTTTTATTCATAGTAAAGAAAATAACTCTTTAGTGTGTGTTGTTGCATACAGATGGTCGATGATTGCAGGAAGAATTCCGGGAAGAACAGCCAATGACATAAAAAACTATTGGAATTCTTATTTGAGCAAGAAGGTTGAATTTGGGGAAAAGAAAAAATCATGCTTAGGAAAAGCCCGCAAAAGAACTGCAGACGTGAACTTGGAGCACTTGGGTTTCTCCAATAAGAAATGTGAAGACGAGGATGGGAAAGAAGGAAAACAACAAGAAGAAGAGGAAGAAGAAGAAGAAGAAGAAGAAGAAGATCTAACGTTATTCTGGACTAAATTATTGTTGAGTGGAGAATTTTCAGAAACAAAAACTGCTGTTGAAGATAAGGACATGGCGGCAAAGGAAGATGAGTTGTTTTTCGGATTAGATGATCTAGTCGACATTTGTATTTGATATTATTATGCTTGACATTATCTATTTTATATATTTGATGTATCTGACAAAATATAAATAGTTGACATTATATATATATATATGTTTGTTTTATATATTTTTTTGTGAAAAATTTAAATATCATATTTTCATAGGTTCAAATCAAATAGTTTAGAAAATAAATTACCAAAAAATAAAAATAAAATTTCAAAGAAAGAATATCCCTAATTTTGTCGCCCCAGAGTCTTAAATTATTTTTAAAAAAAAAAAAAGAAAAAAAATTGATCCCTAATTTTACCTGAAAATTCTTAAAATTCGAAAAATCAAAGTGTTAATGACAGAATTAGACCTTTTAGTGTGGTCAGTATTGCAGGAATGATAACTGTATTTTACGATGAATATTTGCTCGTTGCAAAATATATCCCTAAATATTTTAACAATAAAAATTTCTCCATTTTTGTTGCTCTCTCTCTCTCTCTCTCTCTCTCTCTCAAATTCTACCACAGAATTAAGCATTGCTTCCATTTGTATCTATAAAATGTTTTACAATTGATTTATTATTCAACTATTATCATTTGAATAAATTTACATTTTACTATGTATCTCACGTTCTAATATTCAATTTTGAAATAAAATAGATATTTTGGAATCATTGTTAACCTTAGTATCCCAGGTGTACCTATTTCTTTTGACCGTTATCATAGATATTCATGTAATTAGGATGGGCGATTGGGTCAGGCCTGCCAGCCGGCCCAAGCTCGGCCCATTTTGAAGGGTCAAGCTTGGCTCGATTTAGGGTCGGGCCGAGCTTCGATCTATTAGTTGGATCTATTTCAATTACGAGTCAAATTTGAACACCAGTGAGTTTGAATCATTTAAAATTAAATATTATGGTATTTGGATGGAGACTTTAATGATTTTAATATATTATTTTTGATATAGTTCTTTAATTTTTTATGATATTGTTATTATTAATCTTCACAATAGTATGTAATTTTATTTTCAATGATTAATATGTTTTTATTTTGTATTTGTTATACTATAAAATGAGTTAAAAATATGAAAAATAAAATTTATAATTCAAGTTCGAACCTGACCTGAAAAGAGTGCAAAATCCTTTTAATTTTTCAGGCCGAGTTCAGACCCATAAAATTTTAAATGGATCAAACCCGAGCTTTGTAAAACCCGGTTCCAAAAACACAATTATGTAATTAATGATATACAAATATAAAATTGCTAAAATAATTTTTAAAATATTTTCACTTTTTTTTAAACTATATTTTCCCTTGCACACTTATACAAAACATTATTATAAATATTTATTATTATTATTATTATTATAAATCACAACCCCGCCTAGAAGCCTAGTCTCAATCTGTATGGTCTTCCGTTTCCAGCATTAACTTAGGTAATTCCTGCACAATGTAACGTGTATAATATTTGTTTTGTTTCTCCTTTTTCTCTTTGAGTTTTCTAATTCATTTTCTTAATGAAAAATTTCATTGCTCGACATAAATATATTTTTCTCATTTAATGGGATAATCGTTTGATTGTTATTGTTATTATTATGACCACAAATAAAATATTATTAACGACAAATTTTAACACCAAGAAAATAGATAAAAAAAAATTCCCACTAAACTATTTAGGGATGATTTTGAAAAAAAAAAAAAAAAACTGTAGTTGCAAAACACACTAAAAAGGTCTAATATTTTTTTTTTTTTTGGTTGTACTAAAAGGTCTAATATAATTGTTTATGAATTCTGGGATTTTGAAATTGAATGTTGGGCATCTGGAAATTTTACAAATTTGTTTGGAGATATGCATCGAGAAAACTCTTGACTGCAACGAGGGGGAGCAGGGGCATTTAGAAGAATGTGCCGACTCCCCGTGTCAAAATTTGCTTGCGGCCACCGCAGGAGCATTTGGTTCAATAGAATTTATTTATTTATTTTTGTTATAATAAATCATTATCGAGAGATATATTCCGACTAATTTAATTTGAATATTGTTATCTAATTAATTTAAAGAGAACTCTCATAATATAATTTTTTTAAATTTTAAATTTAAAATTTGATTAAGAAATATGGTATTTTTATTCATTAAACTGATTCTCCATGATCAATTCAATAGATTTTGTTCAACCCTAAGTTACACCGGGAATTAAAAGGATTTGACGGAAAATTGGAGGTTAGGTCTCTTACAAACATTAACATTTTGCTATGAACACATGTACATGCATGATTCAGGCCAAATTAAGAATTCCAACACCCGTTTATGTAGATAAATTGGCAATTAGGAAAAGTGAAAGACAGTGAGCAAATAGAATAACAAATTTGACCAACGTGAGTTGGTACGATTGGATGAGGTTGAATTCTCTTAATCATGACCGAGATTCGACTCTTGTCGGGAGTATTAGCATTACAAAAAAACAAATTTTTAGCTACAAATTTAGCGACGAAAATTTAATAAAAATTTGTCGTTAAATTTATTAGCGACGAAAAAATTTTTGTCGCTAATTACGCGTCGCAAAAATTTAGTGACGAAAAATTAGAAATTCGTCACTAAATTTAGCGACGAATAATTTTTTGTTGCTAAATCAGTCACAAATTTAGCGACGAAAATATAAAATTCGTCGCTAAATTTAACAACGAAAATATAAATTCATCGCTAAATTTAGCAATGGATAATTTTTTATCGCTAAATTTGTGACGGATTTAGCGACAAAACATTATTCGTCCTAAAGGAACCACTGCAATGATCGATCCGGATTAGTTAGGGTGAAGTTTCGGATATTGAACGGTATCCAAGATATTATACAAAAAAAAAAAAAAGAATAACAAATTTGGCATGGCTGTTACCAAATTCACTTAATACTCCAATTTCTAATGATACTATGACTACACATTTAGCAGTGGAGGCTTAAGTCCAACCAAGTGGTCCTTCAAGGATGGTCACAATGCTCACCACAAGTCCGGTCATTCGAGGATTGAAAGAGTAGACTAATGAATAGACGCTGATATGATAAATTAAGATATTAGATATTTTAATTAAATTTTAAGTTTAAAATTTAGAAATAAAATAGATTACGTTGAGAGAATTATTTTTTAAATTAGATTAATATTTAAATTTAATTAATCAAAATATGATTTTAAATACCGATCGACATATATATTAAAAAAATAATAATTCACTATGTCACGATCCACAACCGCCGGATGAAACCACTTAGGTCACAATCCCACAACAACCCCAGATAAAACCAAATTTCAAACATTAAAAGATGTATGAAGTTCCACGAGGTTTTGCTACCACGTCTAGGTTTATACACGAACATTTAAACGTGTTCCTTATTAATTTAAAAGGAGGCAGCGACAATGTTGCACACGCAAGGAAATCTTACGATCTACAAAACTATAAAAGATCAATGAAAGAAGCTATATGCATCAATCATCGTCACACATTTTGCGAGAAGGATTTGCCCAGAATACATTATGTTGTAACAAAAAATGACTCCACCATCTAGTTTGAATAGGAAGCCGATACTATAAAAAAAAATACGATATTTACGACAAATTTAATGATAGAAATTTTAGACAAATTTATCGTTAAATTTTTTAACGATAGATTTAACGATAAAAACTTTTTGTCGCTAATGATATGTCAGAAAAATTTAGCGACGCAAATCTAATTTTTGAAACTAACACGCATGTCCATGCGCAAACGAGCTACACCTGCGCCCGCTCGCTCTAGCGACAAAGAAATTTTCAATCGCTAACGCGCATGCCCACGTGCGAACGAGTTACGCATGCGCCCGCCTGCCATTTTTTTTTTCATTGAACTTTTCTTAGTATATATTTTTTTCCTTTACCTTGGAGTAATTTTTTTCCTTTTCTATTCTCATTGAATTTTTCTTACCATTTAAATTTGAGTTTGATTAAATTTGTGCTAAATAAAGAAATAAAATATTTTTTGAACCAAAAAGATAAATTTGATTAATTAAGATAGAATTATAAATTATTTTTCTTGATTTATCCAATAAAAATAAAATGATTTATTAATTATATCATAATTTTTTTACTTAATTTACCCAATAAAATTAATAATAAAATAATGAAAACAAAAGAAACTAAAAAGATGTTATCTTACTATAATAGAAAGAAACAAGTGAAAACTAGACAAGTAACGGGGCCGGTTTGGGCCCGAAAACCAGCCTGGCTGGCCCGGGTAAAGCCCGGACCCAGAACCGGCCCCTGCTACAGTAAACCAGCTAGACCCGAACCATTTACTGTAGCGGGTCGGGCTGATTCCAAAAAAATTTGAACCATGAATCGGCTCGGAACCGGCCCGGAACCGGAACCGGAATCGGCAAGGAACCGAAACCTGCCCGGGCCCGAAACTGGCCCGAAACCGGCACGAAACCGAAACCAGCCCGGACCCGGAACTTGCACGGAACAGGCTGGAACCGCCGATTCAGGCCCTACCCGGCCCGGCCCGGCCGGTTCCAATTCAAATTTTCCCCCTTTTTTTAATTTTAAAATTTTTCCAATTTTACCCATCCCAACAGTTATAAAACGGCTACTTTTGAGATTATTTTGGTCCATAGGGTTAAAAAATTTTCCTATAAATACCTTATACCCCATTTTCAAAATCTTTACAATAAAATCTCTCTTTCTCTCTCACATCTACATTTTCTCAATATTACTACATTCTCTCAATTTTCATTAATTTTCCATTATTATTTCCTTTCTATTACCATTTTGTATATCATTTCCATTATTTTCTATACAATTACCTACACCATTTTTTATACAATTTCTATCAATTTCTACACCATTTCATCACCTTATACACCATTTTCATTTTCTCCATTATCTACATTTCCACCATTATTTACATTTCCACCAATTTTTACACCATTTCTATTATCTTATACCACATTACCTATACCATTTTTTATACTATTTCTATCAATTTCTACACATTTCATCACCTTATACCCCATTATCTACATTGATCAAGATTTGACAAGATTTCAAGGTTGGGAGCTCATTCAAGATTTTGCGAAAAATAATTGCGATATTCGTCAAATCGGTATATTTAATTTTTTTGCATATATATTTTTTTGTATTTGCATTACATTTGCATTACCTTTTTAAAAAATTTAATCTTAAATTTTCTTTAAAAAATTTTATCGTATATATTATTTTAAAAATTTTAATCTTAATTTTTTTATAAAATGGCCGGAACACACTCTTCACAATTTTCTCAACAATCTTCTCTTCCTCCATTTTTTGAAATTCCCGATCATATAGATATTGAAACTTTTTTGGAAGAAACTGAATCTAGTAATACTGAATTTAACACAACACAAACTAAAAAAAAATGATTTTAATATATGGACATTTTTTGAAAGGAAAAATGATGAACAAAAAATAATTTGTAAAATTTGTCATCAAAAATATAAATTTTTAAAAGGTTGGGGGGTAAACACACTTAAGAGATACTTAATTAATAATTATCCAGATAAATTAGCACAAACAAAACAAATATAAATTTATATAGGGGGAGATAATATAACTGCTACATTTAAATATAATTCGGATAAAGAAAAATTAGACAAATAGAATGGCTAACAAGAAAAAAATTACCACTTAGTATAGTTGCGTGTCCTGTATTTGAAGAATATGTACAAAAATATTTACAACCCGGTTATTAAAAAAATAGTAAAAAATCCGGTAGGAGGAGATCATTAGATAGATATCAGGAATTAAAAAATGATATATTTACACAATTTATGACTAATCAATGTAAATTTTCATTAATTTCGGATAATTGAAAAAGTGAGCATAAAAAAGAATATTATATTGTAATAACATGTCATTGGATAAATAATTCATGCTCTTTAGAAAAAAGAATTTTAACTTTTCAACGTTGGGAATTTCCACATTCCGGTGCACATATAGTTAGAATAATTTCAAATGTTATTTATGATTATGGAATAAGTGATAGAATTTTTTCTATTTCCTTTGATAATGTTTCGGCTAATACTACTACAATTAATAGTTTAAAAAATTCTTTAAAAATAATTATAAATGGAACTTTTTTTCATGTTAAATTTACATGTCATATAATTAATTTATGTATTAAGGATGGTTTATCAATGGGAGAACTATTTTTACAACTTATTCACGATTTAATTCATCAAATAAGAAATTCTGCTGTAAAAACTCAAAAAATGAGACAATTATGTATTTTACATAACAAAAAATATAAAAAATTTAAAATTGAACGTGATATTAGTTGGAATTCAACATATGACATGTTACAAGGTATTCTTTATTTTCAAAATATTTTAATTGAATTTACAAATTCAAATTATGAATATGGTTTTATTGATAATATCGCTTTTGAATTTGCGTCTACACTTACAAAATTATTAGAAATTTTTTATTTATGTACAAATTTATTTTCTGAATATTATTATCTAACTACTCATTTAATGCTACCAAATTTTTGTAAAATTATTTATATATTTAATGAATTTGAAAATGAAAAAAAATTTGGTGAAATTGTTTTTTCAATGAAAATAAAATTTTTAAAATATTATGAAGAAATTCCAATTTTATATTTAGTTGCAAGTGTATTAAATTCACGTGTTAAGATTGAAGGTGCTGAAATGTTAATAGATTGTTTTGCACAAGTTTTTCCATCAGAAATATCTATTAACCCACATTTTTTAAAAGAGCAAACATGTCATACTTTACAATCAATATTTGAATTATATGAAAAGAAAATTAATAATTTAAATACTAATAATATAGTTAGTAGTAGTAGTAATAGTATTCAATCATCTTCATTTTCATTTAATTCTTTACACATGTTAGGAAAAAAATATCATTTAATGAATTACTTTTATATAAACAAACACCTAGATTAGAAAGTTTTGATGATATAAATTTATATGATATATTAGGTTGGTGGAAAAATAATGCATCATATTATTCAATTTTGGCGCAAGTGGCTAAAGATGTACTAACCCCTCCAGTATCTACAGTACCATCCGAAAGTACTTTTAGTGCAGGTGGACGAGTGTTAACCGAAAAACGTATAAATTTAGCGGACGACACTTTAGAAATTTTAATATGCATTAAAGATTGGAAAGTTGCAGAAAAAAGAATGAAATGAATCATCAAAGTCTCGGAAGATGATGAACAAGAAGTAGAAGAAGAAGAATAATAATAATAATAATAATAATATTTTTCTTTTGTTTAAAAGTCATTTTAAATAGAAAAAAAAATCAAAATGATTTAAAAATCAAAATAATATAACAAAAAAATAGTGGATTTTAAAATCCAAGTGATGAGATTGGTAGTGAACGTACACCGAATTCGGTTGAACCACTCTGAAAATCTTGTATCTCTATTTTTTAATTAAAAGTGAATTATCAAAAGTGAATTAAAAAAAAACAAAGTTAAAAAAAATGGAGTTATAAATTAAAATGGAATTAAAAAATAGAGTTACAAAAAAATTTAGAAAAATGCAATAGAGAAGAAAAAAAAAATTGGGCCGAACTCGGTTCCGGTTCAGCGGGCCGGGCCGGTTCCACAGGAAAAAAAATGGGAACCGGCCCGGCACGGCCCGGACTGGCCTAGGAACCGCTGCTGACCCGGCCCGCGGTTCCTCGAACTGACCTTGAACCGGTCCAGTTACTTGTCTAGTGAAAACATGGGAATAGATGAAAACAGTTAGTTACTATTTTTTTTTTTTTTTTTTGTTCTTTTTTGGGGATTCAACTTATGATATTGGGTTTACGTGAATTAGTTGGGCAATATATGATATTGGGCTCTTTCTTTGGTCCAGTGAAGGTGTACAAACATTTAAAAAGGACAAACCTATTGTACCAAAAAAAAGGGGACAAACCCATATCTAAAAATGTACTAAAGGATTTAAAAAATTTTAGAAATTGTAATTTTATCTTAACTAAATCTTATCTTTTTTTCTTTCTTTATCTTATCTTTCCTTTTCTTAACTTATCTTACTATTGTTTTTTTTTTTTTTAATCTTTCTTAACCATGTATAGAAATAAACAAGTAGGGAAGGGGGAGTGGGAGGGGATGCCATCTCATATGGGAACACTTGGCAACTATTCCTTTTTTTTTTTTCTTTTCTTCTTTTTTTCTTTTTTTGGGGTTTCTTCTTCCATTTTTTTAGTTCATTTTTTTCACCCGTTTACTTTTTTTTTTTTTACTTTTTTTTTTTATCCTTCACCATTCCTTTTTATTATTATTATTTTTGGGTTTCTTCTTTTTCTTTTTTCTTTCACCTTTCACTTTGTTTTTTTTTTACTCTTTTTTTTGAGTTTCATTATTATTGGCTTGTTACTGTTCCTTTTTTTATTTTTTTACTTATTTTTTTTACCCATTTTTCCTTTTTTAAACTTCTTTTTTTTTTCATCATTCACCCTTCATTTTGTTAACTTTTTCTTGGGTGGTTCCTTTTTTTTTTTTACTTCTTTTTTTCTCACATTTACCATTTTTCCCCTTTTTTTCGCCCATCACCCTTCCTTTTTTTTTTTTTTTGCTCTTTTTTTTTTAAGTTCCACTATTTCCGGTTTACTACTGTTCCTTTTGTTTCTTTTTTTTTTATGAGTTTATTCTTCTTCTTTTTTTAATTTTTTTTCCCACCTTCTACTTGTGGGGAGGGGAGGGGAAGGGAATGTCATCTTGGATGGGAACAGTTGGCTATCGTTCCCTTTTTTTTTTTTCTTTTTTTGGGGTTTCTTCTTTTTTTTTTATCCATTTACCATTTTTTTTACTTCTTTATTTTTTCACCCTTCATTCTTTTCTTTTTCTTTTCACTTTTTTTAGATTTCTTCTTCTTTTTCTTTTTTTTTTTAACTTTTTTTCACCATTTACTCTTCTTTTTTCATTCTTTTTTTGGGTTGCACTATTACTGATTTGCTACTGTTTCTTTTTTTTTTTACTTCTTTTTTTCATTCATTTACCCTTTTTTTTGTTTCTTTTTTACTTCTTTTCTTTTTCACCATTCACCCTTTTTTATTTTTATTGTTTTTGGGTTTTTTTTCTTTTTTTATTTATTTTTCTTTTCACCTTTCACCCTTCTTTTTTTTTTTACTTTTTTTTTTACTTTTTTTTTAATTCCACCATTACCGATTTGTTACTATTTTTTTTACTTCTTTTTTTTTTGTTTCTTCTTTTTCTTTTTTACTCTTTTTCCACTCCTCACCATATATAGAAAGAAACAAGTAGGGGAGGGGTGTGGGAGAGCATGTCACGTCGGATGAGAACATTGTGCAACTGTTCCCTCTTTTTTTGGGGGGTTTCTTTTTCTTTTTCTTTTTTTTTTGACTTCTTTTTCTTTCACCCGTTTACCCATTTTTGTTTCCTTTTTTACTTTTTTTTCCACCTTTCACTTTTCTTTTTTTTTTTTACTCATTTTTTTTATTCAACTATTATCGGTTTATTACTTTTCTATTTTTTTTACTTCTTTTTTTTACTCATTTACCTTTTTTTTTTTAACTTTTTTTCTTACTATTATAGAAAGAAACAAGTAGGGAAGAGGTATCATGTCGGATGGAAACAGTGCGCTACTATTCCCGTCTTTTTTTTTGGGTTTCTTCCTTTCTCTTTTTTCGCCCTACACCCTTTTTTTTACTATCTTTTTTTTTTGAATTTCACTTTTACCGATTTGTTTCCATTATTTTTTGTTTTTACATTTTTTTTACCCATTTACCCTTTTTTTTTACTTCCATTTTTTCTCACCCTTCTCCCCTATTTTTTTTTCACTTTCTTTGGGTTTCTTCTTCTTCTTCTCTTTTTTTTCATCTTCACATTTTTTTGTCGCTTCTTTTTTTTTTTATTCCACTGTTACTGGTTTGCTATTATTTATTTTTTTTACTTCTTTTTTTTTATTTCTTTTTTTTTTCCACCCATTTACTACTTTTTTTGTCTTTTTTTATTTCTTTTTTTTTTCACCGATTTACCCTTTTTCTACTTCTTTTTTTTTACCCATCACCCTTCTTTTTTTTTTGGCTTCTTCTGCTTTTTCTTCTTTTTATTTCTTTTTTTCACCCTTCAACATTCTTTTTTTCACTCATTTTTTTGTTCCACTATTCTCGATTTGCTGCTATTCTTTTTTTTACTTCTTTTTTTTTTTTACTTTTTTTCCACCCCTCACTCGTGGGAGAAGGGAGAATGGAGGAGACTGCCACCTCGGGAACAGTTGGCTATTGTTCCCTTTTTTTTATTATTTTTTTCTTTTTATGGGGTTTCCTCTTCCTTTTTTTTTTTTACTACTTTTTTTTTCACCAATTTACCCTTTTTTTTTACTTTTTTTTAATTTCTTTTTTTTCACCCTTTACCCTTATCTCTTTTTTAAATTTTTTTGGGTTTCTTCTTCTTTTGTCTTTCTTTTTTCTTTTCTTTCACTCCCTTTTTTGTTTCACTGTTACCGGCTTGTTTCTATTTTTTTACTTCTTTTTTTTACCCATTTACCTTTTTTTGGCTTCTAATTTTTTTACTTCTTTTTTTTCCTCACCCTTCACTCTTCCCTCTTTTTTTTTATTACTTTTTTTGGGCTTCTTCATCTTCTTCTTTTTTTATTTATTTTTTCACCCTTCACCCTTCACCCTTCACCCTTCACCCTTCACCCTCCATTTTTTTCCCTTTTTTTTTGGTTCACTATTACCGGTTTGCTATTGTTCTTTTTTTTTTAAATCTTTTTTTGTTTCTTCTTTTTCGTTTTTACTTTTTTCCCCACCCTTCACTATATATATATATATTATATCTTATAAAATTGGGAATGAGGAGCGGGATGGATTACCACGGGGAACGGTTTGCTACTATTCCCCCTTTTTTTTCCTTTCTTTGGGGTTTCTTCTTTTTTTTTTCTTCTTTTTTTTCACCCTTCACCTTTTTTTTTTGTTTTTTTACTTGTTTGGGTTTTTTCTTCTTCTTTTATTTGTTTCTTCTTTTTTCACCCTTCTCCATTCTTTTTTTCATTTTTTTAGATTCCATTATTTCTGGTTTACTACTATTCTTTTTTTTTTACTTCTTTTTCTTTTTTTCTCACCCTTTACCCTTCCTTTTATTTGCTTCTTTTTTTTTTCCACTCTTCTTCACCCTTCATTTTTTTATACTTTTTTTGGGTATCTTCTTCCTCTTCTTCTTCTTTTTTCTCACCCTTTGCCCTTTTTTTCCCTCCCTTTTTTTTGGATTCTACTGTTACCAGTTTACTGCTATTTCTCTCTTTTTTTTTTACTTCTTTTTTTTTGGATTTCTTCTTTCTCTTTTGTACTTCTTTTTTTTATCCTTTACCCTTTTTTTCTTATTAATCTATCTCTTCTCCTCTCTCCTTTTTTTTTTCACTTTTTTGTAAGTTTCACTGTTTTCACAACTCTTTTTGAAAATTCCTCCTCCTCTTGATGCCACTTGGTGCAACTTGATTTTTTCGAGTCATTTCATTTTTTTGATCTCTTTTTATTGTCTAATTTATTAAAATACCATCTGATAAAAAAACAGTGTGCATATACAACTACACACCATTAAAAGATTTTTCAAAAAAACAAGTGGGGACATAGAGGTAGGAAGAATTGCCACCTTGGATGGGAACAGTTTGTTATTGTTCCTTTTTCTTTTTTTTTTTCCTTTTTTGGGATTTCTTCTTTTTTTTTTCACCATTCACCATTCCTTTTCTTTTTTTAAACTTTTTTTGGGTTTCTTTTTCTTCTTCTTCTTCTTCTTCTTTTTTTTTTTTTTTTACTTCTTTTCTTTTCACCATTCACCCCTTTTTTCACTCTTTTTTTTATTCCACTGTTACCGTTTTCCTTCTATTCCTTTTTTTTTTGACTTCCTTTTTTTGGTTTCTTCTTTTACTTTTTTTTTCACCTTTTACTCTTTTTTTTCAATAATTATAACACAAGAAAAAAAAAACTGAGCCAAAGCCGCACCTAGTGCGGGCGGAACCCTCCTAGTGTTATACAATTACAAAGAAAGATAAAAAAAGGAAAATAAAACGTTAAATGCTTGTAGGGAAATTCTTAATTTTAGTTTGAAAATTAAAAATAATTTATATTTTGAATTATAATAAAAATTATTTTTAACAAAAAATTGTTGATTAATGATAAAAATTAATCATTAGTATTGAATCTCTTTTTAACAAAAAATTATTGTAGTGAGTTAGTAATGAAAATACATATCCATCACTAAATTTTGTGACAGAATTGTACTTCCGTTGCTAAATCTTTTTTTTTTATTTTTAAAATTAGCATTTTATATTTTATTTCTTTTCTTTTATTTCATTATTTTATTAATTTATCATTATTTTACTTATTTTAATATTATTATTTTTTAAAAATCTTAGGAAAGTTTGTAAATTGACGGCCACCTCTGAGTAGCCCTCTATTTCACTGTCGCACGTCCCTAAAAACTACTGTCGTCTACTTGCCAGGGAAGATGGATCACCAGACGCGGATATTTGATCTACTGTCTAATCATTTGGAAATCTTGTGCAGAATTCTGATCTATTGTCTTCCTTGTCGATGACGATGACGATGAAAAATGAACGGCTAAACTTTCGAAAATGATTAAACTATTGATGAAAAAAGCGAATGGATAAAGAAGATAAAAAACACGAAAGGTGAATTTGACAATAGTGGTTGATGAAAAATTATTTGTTAGAAACTGTTTGAATTATTTATTATAAAAATTATTAATTTTATGAGAATTGTAACATTAATTATATATTCAATTTGATTCCATTATTTAGAATGGGTCAAAAATAGAGACATAACTAAAAAAGTTTCATAATAGATTGTAGAAACAAATTAGTCATAAAATTAGTTACAAATTTTGAAATAATTATATAAATTAGCGAAGAATTTAGTTACAAATATTTTTTACGCAAATTAGTGATGAATTTAGCCATCAATATTTTTTTTGGCTAATTAGTGACAAATTTAACCACAAATATTGGAGTTCGTTGCTAAATTTTATAACAAATTATTTTTTTTGAATTATTAATGACGAATTTAGTGACAGAAAATTTTTGTAACTAATTAATGATGAAATTTGTCATGAAATTTTTTCGCAACTAAATTTAGCAACGGAAATATATATCCATCACTAAATTTTGGGACGGAATTGTACTTCCATCACTAAATCTTTTTTCTTGTATTTTTTAAATTAGCATTTTATTTTTTATTTTATTATTTTTTTCTTTTCTTTTATTAATTTATTATTCTTTTACTTTTTTATTTTTATTTTTGAAATCTTAGGAAAGTTTGTAAACAGACGGCCACCTCATAATAGCCCTCCATTTCACTGTCGTCGTCCCCTGAAACTACTGCCTATCTGATTGTCAGGGAAGATGGATTACTGAACGCGAATGTTAGATCTACTGTCTGATCGTTTGGAAACCTTGTGCAAAGTTCTGATCTACCGTCTTCCTTTGCCGATGATGATGACGATGAAAAATAAACGGCTAAACTTTTGAATGCAATTAAACTATTGATGAAAGAAGCGAACAGGCAGAGAAGATGAAGAACACGAAGGGTGAATTTGATGGCAGCGGCTGATGAAAAATTATTTGTTAGAAATTGTTTTAATTATTTATTATTGAAAATTATCAATTTTGTAAGAATTATAACATTCATTATGTATTTAACTCGATTCCATTATTCAGAAAGGGTTAAAAAGAGAAATACAATAAAAAATGTTTTATAATAGATTATAAAAGAAATTTAGTCATGAAATTAGCCACAAATTTTGAAATACCTATATAAATTAACAATGAATTTAGTTACAAATATTTTTTTGTAACAAATTAACGACGAATTTAGTCACGAATATTTTTTATGACTAATTACTGACGAATTTAGTCACGAATATTAGAGTTCGTTACTAAATTTAGTGATAAATATTTTTTTCATAGTTAATTAGTAACGGAAAATTTTTGTAGATAATTAGTGATGAAATTTTCACAAAATTTTTTCATCGCTAAAACCGTTTTTTTTTTTTGTAGTGTGAGATGATGTCAGTTGTCTTGTATTTGGAAAGGGATTCTACAAAAAGCCCATTGAAGGTGGCTCTAATGAAAGAAATTTCGACGTTCAAGTCAGAAAGAGCGGCAAAAGAGAGATAGACTGAAAGAGCCTGGTCCTGTGTAATTTTTGTGTATAATGTGTCGAGAGAAAGAAATACGTACCTGGTAAGTTGTCTTCATTTTATATAACCTGTATGGGGAATACTATATGTACTTGGGGTGTAGAAATGCTACTTACCATGTACAGAGATCGTAAGCGATTTTTCGATATCACATGAACTATAATGGTAGACTTACTATGGATTCAGGGTCCTTTGAGATAGAAAATTTCCCTTGCTGTCGAGAAGGCCTATGAAGATTTGAATCATTAGAAAATTTACTTCATAATCAAGAGAGATCATGATAGATTCGTACCATATTAAGGAGGCCTCAAATTCAATAAAGATTTTTTTTATCAGATAATTATAATGAGTCTTGTCACGTAATAGGAATTATTTTCATAATAGTCAAGCGGACCAAGAAACCAAAAAACTGAGAGGCTAAAGGGTCTCATTTGGTGATGACCGAGAGATAGCTTCATTTCCTATAGGGTTAGTTCTAGCCTAGTAAACCTAATAAGATTTGGGCTCTGATGGTTATAAACTATATGATCATGGACCATTAGACCCAGTAACATTATTTGCCCCCCATTCCTAATGTTAATTTGAAAACTAGTATTAGGAGTAGATTAAATATTGTAGTAATTGGGAATTTTGAAAAGGCATGAAGTGTCATGGTTAAGCGGAA
Source organism: Dillenia suffruticosa (assembly GCA_033439265.1). Classification (NCBI taxonomy): domain Eukaryota; kingdom Viridiplantae; phylum Streptophyta; class Magnoliopsida; order Dilleniales; family Dilleniaceae; genus Dillenia; species Dillenia suffruticosa. Next base: position 1,997,938 of record JAVTVX010000031.1, read on the forward strand.
AAGACATAATGAGGAATGCTAAAGGTAGAACGTATCTATTAAATGTTTAATGTTTCTCCAATTTTCTAGGGATTTTAATGATAGAGTTTCCACCCTTCAGCTATAGGTGATACATATCTCATGGAGTGATCGGATTTTAGAGAGTCAGATAAAGGGTCGTGCTTATCAAGAGTGTTTAAAACTTGAAGAAATTTTCATCTTTCTATGGGTTTGGCATCTCAAGGAGGTGCAGCGGCGAAAACCGCCAGTATAGGGCTCTGTCAATGGAGGAATTGCAGGTACAAAGTTTCGTCATGACAATAGGAAAATCATAGCCTACTGTTGTGATGGGCTTGTGCCTGCAAGTTCTGTCAGGTTTCTTGCTTCTCATCATTACTCTTACACTTCTCAATTACCAGGGTATAGTTCAATGACTTACAAGGGCCATTTTTATTTTCTCCCCTCCAACTTATGTTTAGCATCTAACTGTTTTTTTAGTTTTAGTATCTTACTAGGTGCTAAACTGAGGTCATTTGGGAAACCGCCCAAAGAACATTGGATAGTTTGTCAAATAGAAGAAGTGAAGATTCGGAGGATTAATATGCTTGGAAAGGCAAATGGGCTTGGAAAGGTAAATGGACTCGTCAGGACACTTTTTGTTTTACTATTTTCAAGGCAACTTTTCTTTGGCATAACCTAGTCAGGATATATAAATGTGGCCTCTCTGTTGTATTCAATTATGTATTCAACTATGTACTCTAATGTATGTCTAATAAAATCATTATTACTTACTTGTCAATCTTGTCATTGTCAAGAAAAGAGTGCCCGATCCATTTGTAGTTTAAGAGAGTTGCATTCGAGGTGTACAACCGAGAGAGCTACCCAAATGATGATGTCAATATGGGCCTACTAAGAATCAGAGCCAAAATGATACCTTCATTTACTTGCCCAATCGTATAAGTTGATAACTACTGAGTCTTTAGAAGGATACCATTAAATTGTAAGTTTGGTCGTACGTTGAGGTGTATAGTCGAGCAAGTACCATGAAAGGCACGGAGCCGAGACATGGTTGGGTGTGGAACCCATTGAGATATAGAGTCGAAAGATGGTTGGGAACAGTCCGCTCGGGAGTTAGATCCCATATGTTGGTTAAGGATGAGTGTAGAACTCATATGAGACATAGAGCCAAGAAATAGTTCCTGCATTGAGGGGAATAAAGGAGTATGAACCTAACTAATAATATCATGTAAAAAAGATATTGCTATTGCTAATCAATTGGAACAAATGTTAAAATTGGGAAAATAATAATGTTTACTAATAGTTGATACGTAGGTTGTATGAGTTCAGGTTCTGGGCAAAGCGAAGTCGTTTAGATGGCAGAGCCTTTATGTTCTTGATTGAATTACTGCACGTACCTAATATAGACCTTCTCAGTTTTATGCAAGTTTTCCTTCAGGTTGTTGTCCCGTTGCTTCTACTCTGCAGAGCACTAGATCTCCTTGTTTGAACGTTCTAGTTTTCATATCGGGCTATCCATTGTTGATAGGTGACCATCTAAGCGGATGTCATATTTCATAATTCAGGTAGCAGATCTAGCTTCTCACATAGTGCGAAGTTATTTGCCCCTAGCTGATATTGTTTTACGCGAAGCGAGTAGATACTATTTACACCAATAGGTTTGTTTTGCACCCATAGGTTAGCCTAAATAGGCTTTCCCCTGTGATGGTTCTGGGTGTGGTTCGGTAGACCCAAAGGATTCCATAGACTTTGTCCAACCATTGGCCTTTGGCTTTGTCTAGTGTCATCTTGAGTCCTTGGAGAATCGATTGATTTGTAATTTCAATGTTATTTAGTTGTGGATAAGCGACATAGGTAAAAAGATATTGTATTTCAAGTTTGTTGTAGAATTCTCTAAAACTATTGTTATCGAACTGCTTACTGTTGTCAATAATAGGAACATGGGATAGACTGAATTTGGTAATGATAGACGTCCAAATGAATGCTTGGATTTTACCTGTTATTATTTGAGCCAAAGGTTTGGCCTCCATCCCCTTAGTGAAGTAATCGATGGCAACAATAATAAATTTCTATTGTCCGGTTGCTTGTGAAACGGTTCCGGTATGTCTATTTCCCATTGTACGAATGACCACAAACTTGTAAGGGGACAAAGCTCAAAGGAAGGTTGGTGAGGGACTGAAGAGAAGTATTGACACTTATCGTATCGTTTGACATAAGTCCTGGTATCGATCCTCATAGTATGCTATTAGTACCCTTGTCATAGGACCTTGTTCGCTAGACTTCGAGCGCTCAATAATGTTGTAATCCGCAGGCCTGTTAGGAGTGTTTCGTATTTGGCCTAATTATTTCTAGCTTGAAAGTTAAAGCGGAGTGCATATTCCACCTTGAAATATTTGGTGTCAACCAAGATAAGTCCTGTTCCGCTCTCTGAAGAGTTGGAGGAGCCATCTACGTGTAAAGTCTACGATGGGGTCGACTATGCTTTTAGGAGGTTGTCGATAGCCGGCTCGACAAGGTTTAAAAAGGTGTATTTAAGAATAAAGTCTGATAAGATCTGACCCTTGATGGTAGGTCTTGACTGATATTTGATGTCGAACTCTCCAAACTCGATGCTCTATTTGATAAGGTAGCTCGAGATGTCTCTCTTTTGTAAGATTAGTTTCAAAGGTTAGTCAGTCAGTATCACAATCGTATGTGACTAAAGGTAGGATTGAAGGCAACAAGCAGTTATAACAAAAGCGAATGCCACATTTTCGATGGGCCTGTAGTTGCTTTCTGACTCCTGGAACATTCAATTGACATAGTATACAGGCTTTGTACAGTGGTCTCCTGTATTGCGAGTACAGAGTAGAGATTTTGGTCAAATACAGATAAGTAGAGACAGAGTTTCTCACAAAAAATGGACCGAGATAGGAGAGGTGGTGATGAGAGATATTCCTTGAGCCTGTTGAAAGCGACTAACATTCAAGCATCCATACAAATTTCTGTGACTCCTTCACAGTATCGAAGAAGGGTTTGTATCTTTCTCCTATCTTTGACATAAAAGGCTCAAGGTCACGATTCGTCCAGTGAGACATTGCATCTTTTTCTGTGTTCTAGGTTGAGCCATCTCCAAAATAGTTTCAATCTTCTCTAAATTGGCCTTGATCCCTTGTCTGGTAATCAAGAAATCTAGAAACTTATTGAAAGTGAATTCGAAAGTACACTTGGCGGGTTCAATTTCCTATTGAAGTGCTCTAACGCCTGGAATGTTTCTTCCTGGTCTTTTACATGGCTGTCCTAGTTGGTGCTTTTGACAAGCATGTCATCTACATAGATTTCGATATTCCTACTAAGTTACTAACTTAGTTGAGGTTGAGGTTGGTAAAGTCAACACACATCCCGGCAATAGATTACCATCGAACAAAACACCAAGAGTTTTGTGACAGATTAGCGACAGAATTTAATGATAGAAATATTTTTGTCGCTAATCCGTCGCTCTAGTGGTCAATCGTAAAAAAAAAATATATATATATATATATATATATATATTTGTAAATCTATCGGCAACGGATTTCCGACGAAATTTTTAGTAACGGAAAATTTTCATCGTTAATTTGCCGGTGTATTAGTAAAAGAAAAAAAATTAAAAAAAATATATGTACAGTAATCAGTAACGGATTAACGACAGAAATTTTACCGACGGATTAACAACGGATATTTTAGCGACAAATTACTAACGAATTAGCGACGGATTTTTTTTTATTTTTTATTTTTTATTTTATTTTTTATTTTTTATTTTATATTTAATAATTATTTTTATTTTTATTTTTATTTTATTTTGTAGAAGAATAATATTATTTTATTTTTAAAATTTTTTATTATTTTATTTTAAGTTAAAATTTTATTATTTTATTATTTTATTTTATTTTTTAATTTTTTAATTTTTATTTAATAATTCTTTTTAATTTTATTTTTATTTTTTTTGAAGAAGTATAATATTATTTTATTTTTAAAATTTTTTATTATTTTATTTTAAGATAAAATTTTATTATTTTATAATAAATTATCATTTTATATTATTTTATTATTATTAAAAATTATGAGATAAAGATATTAAAAAAAAAAACAATATGACTAGAAGTCTAACGTGGTCTAATAGTTGTGTTGTTTGTATCATTTTACCTTTGCCGCAGTTCGAAGCTCACTAAAGACAATGGAGGCATTTTTCACAACTTAAAGGAAGCGGGCAGGTGAGCGGGCGGGCCAGGTTGGTGGGTGGGCGCGCATGAGGGAGCATGTGGGCGAGTTCGTAGGTGCGAGCGGGCGGGTGGCGCAGGACCGGGTTGGGCGCATAAGGCTCAGTCATATCTTCAAGTCTATATGTAAGTCCACAAAAAAATAAAAAATAAAAGATTCTCCTTTTGGACCCATAAAAATTGTGGAATAGGTTTCAGAGATATGAATAAAAGAAAAGAGGGGCAAAGAAGCTTAAACTCAGAAAATTTAATATAGGTATTCAGTGAATACTCCAAAATAGGATGACACATATGTGAAAATAAGGTAAAAGTTTCAGAAAAGTTTGATAGGAGCAATGACATGAAGAACACTTCTCTGAGGGTCCTCTCCTACAAGGGTCAAGAACAAGAAGAAATAGGATTCCCTTTTTTTTTTATTGACAACTCTACTTTTATTAATCAAGTAATCAATACTTTTTACAATGTATTAGTCAAACAATAAAAGGTAAAACAAAAAAGGAAATAATAAAATTTTTAGCACATTCATTCATGCACAACCACATTTTCATTTCTTACATTATCACAAACGTGAGGGGAGTCTTGATATAACGATTGAATTATTCCTTTGACAATCTCGATGTCATGAGAAATAATAAAATTTTTAGCACATTCATTCATGCACAACCATATTTTCATTTCTTACATTATCACAAGCGTGAGGGTGAGTATTGGTACAACGATTAAATTATTTCTTTGATGATTTCGAGATCACGGGATGAATCACGAAAACAATTTCTTTATAAAAATATAAGGAGAAAATTGTGTATATATACGTCCATCCTCTTTCTATCCCTACATTAAGCTGAGAAATATTTTATACACGGAGTGAACTCTACATTATCACAAGCGTAAAATTTTCTTTTTAAAAATTATACTTAAGGCAAGAGATATAGTATTGATCAAAGTTTGAAAATTAGATAGAGTGAATCTTTTTCTTTTATTTTTTTATTTTTTTATCAGAATTTAAAATTTTGATTAATCTTATTTGAGACATCTAATTTAGGAGTTATCTTTTTTTTTATGTCTTTTTTATTTTTAAAATTTTAATTAAAGCAGTTTAGTATCTTGTAATTTGATTCATGTATAGATTTTTTTTTTAATTTTTTATTTTTTGCAAGCAAAACATGAAGAGCGGAGGGGAGAGGAGGGTTTAATCATAAATAAAGAAAAAGAGGGTTTTGTTTTGTGAAGATATGATATCCAATGGCAGAGAAGAAGGACACATTCAGATCTCATGTGTCCAATCCCACATCAGTGATTGGGCTTTTGTCACACTTCACATGTTCAGGTTGGCGTGAACTACAAAAAGGCAGATAGTGACAGACATCATCAGAAAATAAAATAAAATAAAAAAATTCTATTTTTCCTCTTCTACTTCCCCCTTCGTTTAAATTTTATATATTCTTTTGGCTGACTAATAAATATTCTCGTAATCAAACTCATTTGTCCTTTTTATGTTTTTTGTCATGAGAAAGATGTTTGTTCTGCGGATGAGTTAAGTGACAAAGATACGGAATTATATTAATTAATTTTTTGAGATCAGTCTTTAAAATAAAAAATAAAAAAAAAATTGATGAGAAAATTCATATCTTAATAATACCGATAATTAACTTAATACGAATTAATCAGAATCAATAAATTAATTATAAAATATCAATCGATAAAAAAAAAATAGATCAATCATAGGAATGAAATGAACTAATACTGTGAAAACTCACCTCTTCATGAGACCGACAGTTAATTAGATTGGGATTTTTTAGAGTAATAAATTAATTATAAAATATCAATGAATCAAAAGAAAAAATATTTATTTTTATTTTTAATTTATTTTAATTTTTTATCATCAAACTCCACCAAGACCAGCCGATCAACATTGTCTTGTTTGTGTCAATCTTTATAGATCATATTGCATCAGTGCCTCCCCAGTAAGGGAATAGCATCAGTGCCCAGATTTGGAAATTGTGGTCTCTCTTCAAGTAACCCCTCTCTCTCTCTCTCTCTCTCTCTCTCTTTCTCTCTCTATTCCTTTTCTCGCTCTCTCTCCGAATTTCCATGACTCAACTCATGATGACAATGTGAGACAAAGTAGAGGTGTCTTTTCTGCATTTTCTTTTCCTAGGTTGTTGGTGTTGTCATCCTATGTTTGACTTTCTTAATGTATAGGCGATTATGTAGAGAGAGTAATTTTGTCTCCCAGAATTATTTAAAACACATATAATCTAATTATTATATACTCAAAACTTTTTTAATAATTTAAAGTTCAATTTTAGTAAGTTTAAATTCAAATTTTAAAAAATAAAAAAAAAATTATATTAAAAGATCAATTTTTTAAAATAAACCCGATAAGTTTTAAAACTGAATTAATTGAAATATAATTTTAGGTACCGGTTGATATAATAAAAAAATTAAAGTTTAATATGAATATAGAATTTATTTAATAATTATATAAAAATGTTCTCTTTGTTCCCTAACTCTAAATCTAGAAATCATTTAATAAATTAAAAAAATAAAATTAATTTAAATTATTTCAACCAATACCATAATTTTACATTGATTCTTAGGGTTAACAATTAGTTACTTTTATGGTATTCAGAGTGATAATATTAAATTAATAATTAGGTAAGAGGGTAAAAGAATTTTTTAGGCCTATTATAGTTTGTTCTGGGACACCCAGGTCCTTGACTGAAATTAAATAAATTTTTAATTTAAAATTTTATTAAATATAATAATAATTTAAATGTATTTTTACAAATATTTTTAATTAATTTTTTACTTTAATTAAAAACATTGTAAATAAAATAAAATTAAACATAAATTAAGAATACTGAGATTTTTAAGCATCACCGATGACTCTACCTCTTATCACTCTCTCTTGGCTTTTATTTTTCTTTTAATTCTAGAATATCTAATCCAATAATCTATTTGTTACCGATGCTTATTTGGTTCAGCAGTTGGTCACTAGTAATCTTTAAACAAAATTTTGATTTTGAATCTTGTGTATATAAAAAAAAAAAAGAAATATAAAGAGTTTTGCCTTTTAAGAGATCAACCCGACTCGAACTGGATTTAGTCGAAATCAACATGATTATCGAATATCTATAATTTATCAAAAAATAAATCTATTTGCTTTCTCCGGTACTAAGATCTTGAAACACATTTCACCTTGTTATTTAACATTTGAAGTGTGAATAAATGCAGTGAGCATATATTTTAATTCAAATAGTCCAAATAATTGGAATTTGGACTTGTATTAAAAGTTCAAAATTGGAATATCATTTTCATAAGGAAAACAAATGCGAGTTTGATGAACTTTTTCAGCTTATAGGACAATGTCTAACCTAATATTCGACCAGGTTAGAACTGGACATGTCTGCACATGGAGCTCAAAATTAGTCTTTCATATATTACCAGCCTGGTTATGGATATTAGAATTCATTCTATAAAATTTTTGTTTCTACACAAAAATAATATAAATTCTTAGCAAAACAATTAAAGGGTTACCACTGCTGGTTGTCACATGAATACCTAGACTCACTTCAATGTATCTATCTGATTAAAACATCATGAGTGTCTTTTTAAATCGAGTTCTATTAGTAGAGAGAGAGAGAGAGAGAGAGAGAGGGATGCCATTAGATAGACCTGAGCAAATAGAGTGTCTATTTAATATGGAACAACTCATGACGTTGTCATTTAGAGGTCTCTACAAGCCATGCGTGTTTAATCATTGTAAAAGCATTAGATCTAAGCTCCAAAACTAGCAATCTCAAACGCTTGTGTTCTTTTGTTTGTTCTCTTCTAAACTATTCTTGTGATTTGAATGGAAGAATGTCTCATTCAATTTTATGATATTATTCAACATAATCTCATTCCATTCCAAGTTTATGAATCCCACGCACAAATCGAGATATCTGACCAAAGAGTCAACTTGATTGTCGTAAATATACACACCCATGAAAGATTGAACACTAGACCTCGATTTCAGGAAAAACACTTGAGTAAAAAATTTTTATCATTTGGATATCTCTATAAGAACAAAATAAATATTAATATTTACATAAATGGTGGCCTTAGAATGGTCTGAATACATTTTACTTATCTAAAAGGGTCATGATTTCTCTTCACTACCATCCAACAATCATAATTCCTAAACACATTCTTGTGTGTCAGTGCAGAGGTTAGAAAACTCATTATGTTTCATATTGTTATGTGGAACTTTTCGCAATCACCATATTATTGATACTTATATAGTTGTTAGATTCGTAATTTAAGAGCCAATTGCAATACGGTGGTAAAATGATTGGGACAATTTAAGTATTATCATTCTCATAAGTATCAATATTTATGAAAATTATAAAAGATTGCCCGTTTGTGAAATTCCATCATATTTCAAAAATAAAATAAAAAAAATTGTTCTGATTTATGTATAAAATGAAAGATTTTTTTAACAATTTTATGAGTATTGATATGTATAATATTTGAAATTATTGAATTATAAATTATAAAAGTTCCACATTCCTATGGATCAAGAGTACCCATTTTAAATACCTGAGAGAGGCAGCAACCCCTAAACCTATAAATGAAAAATGTGACATATAAAATATAAAATAATTTTCTTTTTATTTACATAAAAACTGCTTAACAAAATGTTATATCAAACGACATTGGAAGGCGGTTAGAAACCAAATTAAGAAACGTAATACTTTACTTAATTGCTTGGGTCTGTCAAAGGTTTTCGTGGTGTCTGATCAGTTCGTGGATTTTTGTTCAGTGTCATTATCAAATCAAGTTTGTGTGAGCATTCAGATTCGGGGGGCTTTAGACATTAAAATCTCTCTCTCTCTCTCTCTCTCTCTCTCCCCCCCCCCCCACCCAAAACCACACACACCCACCTGATCAGTTGTTGTGATGAGTCGGTCAGTCCTTCCTTCCTCGGCCTTGACACCTCCTGAATTGACACCCCCTGAAATGATAGATGTATTAATCATGTCAGAATAGTCAGGGTGCATTCCCTTTTTCACACAAAAAAGAAAAAAAAGGGAAAAAAAAGACAAGCACCAAAAAGCAAAACTAACTACACCCTTTTTCCTATATAAATACTTGTCCATCCATTTAACCATTATCTCATCCAATTCCAATCCCCTTGAGTTTCGTTTCCCCTACAAACAAACATGTCCTCTCTCTCTCTCACACACACACCTTTTTGCATGGAACTTTCATGTAAATGGTGAACCCACAAAACACATGGTCTAAACAGCAACCCCACTCTCTCTGTGTTTGCACTTGTAACTCCAACAGACAAGACAGAAGTAACAAAAAGAGACTGTTATAATAACAAAATGGATGCGTATAACACACCAATCAACTTGCCACTTCCCTTCACAAACTACACCGCCACCACTAGTAACTTTCTTGCTTCCTCCAGCAGCACAAGTATTCCTACTTGTCCTACCAATCCATGGATGGATAGTAGAATATGGAGCAAGCTCCCACAAAGACTAGTCGATCGCGTCATCGCCTTTCTCCCTCCACCCGCTTTCTTTCGAGCTCGCTCAGTCTGCAAAAGATGGTATTCCCTCTTGTTTTCCAACAGCTTTCTTGAATTATACCTCCAAATATCTCCTCGCCGCCAACATTGGTTCCTCTTCTTCAAACACAAAGCCCTCAGTAGCTATATTTATCGGAACAACACCAACGATGCCAATCTATATGATGAAGGGTATCTCTTTGATCCCTATGAATTCATGTGGTATCGGCTTTCCTTCGCTTTGGTGCCTTCAGGGTTCACACCAGCTTCATCTTCAGGTGGTTTGATTTGTTGGGTGTCTGATGAAGCCGGTCCCAAAACTTTAATTCTAAGCAATCCTCTGGTGTTGGGATCACTTGCTCAATTTCCTCCTACTCTTCGGCCTCGGCTTTTTCCAACAATAGGTCTCACCATTAGTGCCATGTCCATAGACCTGGTTGTGGCAGGTGATAAATTAAATGCACACTACCCTGATCGAAATTTTTTTAAAAACTTTTTAGGTCCCAAATCTCACTAACAAAAATTTTCTGGGCTTCGCCACTGGCAGGTGATGACCTCATTTCACCATTCGCGGTGAAGAACTTGACGACGGAGAGCTTCCACATCGATGGAGGAGGGTTTTACTCCATATGGGGGACAACATCTTCTCTCCCAAGACTTTGCAGTCTCGAATCGGGCCGTATGGCTTACGTGGACAGGAAATTTTACTGCATGAACTACAGTCCTTTCAGTGTTTTGGTTTATGACCCAATGGAGAATAGTTGGAGCAAAATTCAAGCTCCAATGCGGAGATTTCTTCGGTCACCAAGCTTGGTAGAATGCAGAGGAAAACTGATACTGATTGCTGCGGTGGAAAAGAGCAAGTTGAATGTGCCTAAGAGCTTGAGGCTATGGGGATTGCAAGGATGCGGGACCATGTGGGTCGAAGTGGAGAGAATGCCACAGCAGTTGTATATGCAGTTTTCGGAGGTTGAAGGAGGAAGAGGGTTTGATTGTGTAGGGCATGGTGAGTTTGTGATCATGACGATCAGAGGAAGGTCGGATAAAGGAGTGATGTTTGATTTTCAGGGGAAGAGATGGCAATGGATTCCTCCCTGTCCTTTTGTTTGTCATGAGAAGGAGTTACATGGCTTTGCTTATGACCCTAAGCTTGCCACTCCTGTTACTGCTTTGCTCCATCAGTTTTCTTCGCTTCCTTTTCCGGCTTTTAATCCTTAGATTTTAGGGTTTTTCTTTTAATCCTTGGTAATGCTTTGTCTTTCAATTTTAGGGTTTGTCTTGTTTAATCATCTGGATTTTTATTGTAATGCTTTTGAATGTTATCTTTTCGTTATGCCTTTTAGTTATGTATTTGCATTTCCTTCTTTTATCCTCATCATGCAGTTTTTAGCATTAGTTTGTGTGTTTATGTTTGAGTGAAAGTGAGAGAGGTATTCTAATATTTTTTTTTTTATTGATAAAAAATATTCAAATTCAAAATTTTTCATACTAAGTAAACTATAACTCATTGATACAAAGATATTCTAGTATTGTTCTATTAAAAAAGATTATTAATTAATGTGTGAAGTCATGCTTGTGATGGTTTAAGATTTGTCAAAAGAACTAGCTCGTTCTCTTTGCATTCGGTTCAATTTTGTGGGTTTCGTCTCTTAGAAATTTCCGGCCAAAAAGGAAAGATTTTCATTTCAGCATCAAATATTGTAGTAGCTTTAGAAGAAATATCCGACATGGAAAATATCTTAATCTTACCCTCCTTCAAAATTATTTTGTATGCCGAGAGTCTAATCGATCAGTTCAATGTCAATGCCCTTACAACCCTAAATAAAAATTAGACCCAAAAATCGGTTTAGGCTAGGTTCTCGATACACTGATTTGAAACCCTCATCCAAATTTTAAGACAAAATATATATATTAGTTTTTTTTTTTTTCACTATCGATATTCGGATTTTATCCAATTAAATTTGATTCGGGTACTGTGAGCCATGTTTAAGGATTGACTTTCCCAAATCCTTTTTGATCATTCCCAGAATTCGAATTCAAGATCTGAGTTTGATAATATATATATATATATATATATTAGTATCATGTCATCATAAAAATAGTTTTAAGTAATTCAGTTTTAAATTCTACAATTAAAATTTTCGAACCTCTGGAGTATTAAAAAAGTTGTTCTTAATCATGTAGGTTTTGTTGTTCCTTTCGAGTAATTGCAAGATTAATTCACTTCCCATCACTGAAAAGTTTTAAAGGTTTCACGTTAGTATCTACAAACGCACTTAAGAATATTACCCTATTGCCATTAGCTTTAAATTTAGCAATAACCTCATTATTCTGTTGCTATTAGCTTTAAATTTTTGTAATTTTTTTTTTTAATTTTTTTTCCCTAAATTGATGAACTTTTTTTTTTTTTTTTTATAATTTATATGCTATTCACTTTATTTTGCATTATTCTAAAATAAAGATCGGGACGTTTTGCGAAAATATCTTTTATTTAAGAAATAAAGATGCCATAAGTTTAGTTTGGATTGAAATGAATCAACAATCACTAGATTAAGAAATGAAATAACACTCATAGGGATCGATGTATGTCCCTCAGGGAACTAATTGAAGAATCTAGACATGGAGTCACGTGTTCAAATCTCACTTCTCAAAGATTAAAGAACTAATTAATGCAAAGTCAAGCAAAAGAAAAACAAGCATTATTTACAGTAGCAGAACTAAGGTCGAAACCCTCTTGTGCTCGGCCGCTGCTCTACTTTTCCCATGTGACTAGCTCTGAATTGGCCCAAATCAAATCAATCAAATGAAATCATATCATGAATTAATCAAAATGCCTACGTGTACTAGTACATGGGCAATTGGTTCATTTGATCCAAAACAAAGTGGGTCCCATCATAGCATTGATGGCTTTTTACCTTTTTTTTTTTTTTTTTTTTAACTCAACCACCGATATTCGAATTATCTAAGACCAAATTTAGAAATAAACTCTCTCAACACCTGCTTTTCCATTCTTAAATTTCATATTCGAAATCTTGGTTAAACAAGTGCAGAGCTCTGCCATTAAATTCATAGGACGTCGATCACATCCCAGCATTGATGGTCCAAAGCTAACACAGGGCAGGCAAAGTATCATTATGGACATTCTTGGCTCTAGCATCTAATGGTTAAAAAACACAAACTCTAGCCGAGAAAAGGCAAGAGAATCATGATTGGGAAACGAAACAAAACATGTTGAGAACTAATCCCAATGAATATTGACTTTAAACCCAGCAATGCCCGGTTTTAAGGGACAATTCAACAACGAAAGAATATTTTCTGGCCAGAACAAGACCATAAAAGTGTAACAAATGTTTGCACTAATGTGAGAGCTCTACTACTAAAGATAGCCCTATAACCTCCATAAAGAGAGTAAAGTAGGGTGTGATCCAAATGGCTGAGCCGTAAGAACAGTACAGAACACCTGCCGTTAAGATTGCAATGCATTAACAACTTGCTAAGACCAAGACTTACTAGTCAAATCCACTTAATTCCACAAGACTCGGACCAGGTCTGTCTTTGCAACTTGAGCACAAATCACTAATTTGGTATCACACAACTGGCCAATCTAAAAGGCCATTCGACCAGCAAGCCTGCTACCAGATATCCTTCTATCTATGGCTGCATCAACCGAGCTCATCTGTACCAGGAAAAAGTTTAAACACAGACTTAAAATCAATTGGCAATCACTTAAACAATACAAAACCAGATATATTGTTCTGAAGTCTGGGTCATTAAGAACAATCAGACTTTGCAAAAGAAGCTGACCTGAGCCAAACTGGAATTCACTGTTGGATCATAAAACTATATTGTAATGATGCTACAAATAGCACAAATCACTGTTTGGTATTGTACCAATCAAACCCCCACACTTCAAGTCAAGCAGAGGGAGAATGAAGAACAGTAAAAATTAAATTTTGAAAGAGCAAATACATACACTCTGTTCTTAACTGCAAAGAGTGAGAATGACACGTGCTTGAAGAATCTTCAAAGTCGCTCGCGGCAAGCTTGTCAGATGTAATAACAAACTTAAAAGCAACAAAACTGTAAATTACCTATTTAAATCTTTCCACGCCAGCATAATTGGTGGATTCGCTCACAAAGTGCGGCAATTAAAATACACCAACATGCATGACCATCAACCAATTTGGTTGGAAGTATAGACTATCAAATATCTGGCATACATTTTCCAATTTTAGATATTTATTTATTATTTTTTTTAATTTTTCATATATATTTTTTTAATTTTTTTCTCTATCTTTTTCAAATTTGTCTATCAAATTGCTGACCCCAAATATTGAGATTAAGACTCAGTTTTTTGTTGTTATTTTCTTTTACTTTGTGGTCAACAATGGAAAAGAGGAAGCAATCACATTGGCAGTACCTCTCTCTACTCATGCTACATTGATTAAAAAATTGAATCTTGAAAAAAATTGTAAAACAAAGCCTACCAATGGAGTCAGACGAGACAAATCAACTCCAAATCCATTGGGACAAAATAGCAACGAGTAGTTATCACTTACCTGGCTAGTTTCATCATGCACCTGATACTTTGCTAGGGACATTCTTCTTTCCTCCTGCAAATAGTTTAAGTAAATTAATTAAGACCTTGAAACAGATTAACAATTATCATTGCCAGCGAAGAGGAAGATGGTACTTTTGATGAGAAGTCCAGGATAGGAGTAACTTACCATGGACATAGCCTCATCATCCCAAACCAAATAGACCTCATTGGAGGCATGAGTTGTAGGAGCCTTGTTTGCGATAACAGGAGGAGGTCCAATGGAAGGACCACCAGTGTTTGGACCAGAAGCATATGAATGTGAATTAACTAACGTCCCACCTAGAAGAATTAAATGCAACACTAATATCAGCAACCCTAAAACCCCTTTATAAGAACACGTGCATGCACCATTGGGCAAATGTTACATGTGATACATCTCACAGAGTTTGCACATGGGGGTTCAACACACTAATACAACTGTGTGAAAGCATTTCTAAAATTTGGCCATGCCCCTGTAGGGTAAAATTTATATCTCCAAAGTCCTTGATCTACAGTTAAATGGAAAGAGCAAGTTGAGTTATAACAATTAAAGAATGTTGTTCAAGGAATTAATTTCACAGAGGCCTCAATTATAGCACATATTAGCACCCACGCTTCAAAAAAAATCAAAAAAAAAAAAACCACACTGATACCATAAGTTTAATATTTGAAACAGAACAAAATATCCAATAAACACCATAGCCTGTAAATTGACACTTTGAAGAAGAGCATAAAAATTGCTTGCAATTCAAAGAATGAGCATAAGAAAATAAGACAACCTTGAACAGGTGGAACCTGGTAGCTATTCCCCGTAGAGTTGTTAACGTTCAATGATACTTTTTGCTCTCCTGGAGAGCTCAATGAAGGGCCTCCTGGAAAATTTGACACTTGAGGAGGTATATGGCTATTACCACCAACAGGAAATAATGGTTGTGTCACCGGAACAGCAGATGCAGTTGAAGGCAGTCCAGGAGGAGCAATCTGCACAGGTGGTTGAATGGCAGATGGCATGGCAGATGGAACAGGTGGTGGCACATTTTGCACAGGAAACAACGGCTGTTGGACCAAGCCCACTGGGGCAGGTGGAGGAACTGAAACAGCTTGATGCTGTGGGAACCAAAGCGGGGGGCGTGGTGGAATCGGCCAACCAGGAGGCATTGCAAATCCAGGATTGTATCTATAGCCAAACAATCCAAACAAAGCACCAACAAGATATCAGTACTATTGGGAGAAAGCCACATAAAGCATCAGCAATGTAGCATAGTATACTCTCTAGACCCTCAAAAAATAAATAAATAAAAAAAGTGGGATCAAAACGAATAGTTGTGGCTCATCTGTTAATACTTTGCCTACAGAAGGGAGAAGAATTGAGCTAACACTCACGGTACCTAAAAGGATGGGCATAGGGGCACAACAAAACACGTCAACACAAAAATTTGAAAATAATAGGAGTGGACAGAACATAGACTCGCATGTTAAAAATGTGTATTTAATTTTTTATTGATAATTTAATTAAAAAATGCATCAATAAGTTCAAGTAAATTAATAAACAAGATACTGCATTCATTTGACTTAATTCATCTCCACAAACCTTAACCGGCCCTCACTATATACACACTGTAGTTTCACTCAAAATTGCATACAGCACTCTTTAAAGTTCCTTAGTCATTAAGTTGACAAATATATAAACTACTATATCAATTGGAGATTTGAAGAGCCATGTAATTGTCCTTAGTGCAAAAATAGTGTTGGCTCAAAATAAAATATTAAAAATGTGGATACAGCTAAGTTGTATCCAATACTGTCTTCAAGGTGTGATGCAAGTGACAAGTTTCATATCAGTAAATGTCATCTCACTATGGAGATCTTCGTTCTCTTTTTACTTTTAGCAGGGAAGAGGGCATCTTGGGTAAGAAAAATAATAGCACCATGGGAGCTGCTTTGCACCAAGTCCCCCAAGGTACAGAACAAATCTTATACAGGTGAAGAACAGTTTTTTCCTATATGAGGTTAAGCAACTACTACCCTAGCATTTCCTGTGCATTTGACCTGTTGATGCATAATGTCCTTGAAAGAGTAATAAAAAGTGATGGAGGCGGCTAAATCCAATGTCATGAAGGGAGCATATCTTTTCTGCAGAGGTCACCTCACTTTGAATGCAATTTCCTAGGTTCTCAAATAAATTATGAATCGTCTTCAAGGTTTTTCCAAGGGATCAGCCCTTTTATAAGCATATAGTAGATGCTTCAGAAGGTAGTGGACAACATCAGGATGCAGCATCACGACAGATTTATAAATGCAACAAATAATTAAAACGAAGATAATGATTTTAAATTTCAAAAGGTTCAATAATGAATTAGGGCTTGTAGTCAAGAAAGGCCCAATCAAAGCATAATAGCCTTACTCATCTATCAGCTTTGAAAAAAGAAATCCTTTTCTGTCCAGGCTTAGAGCCTAAGCAAAGTGTCGCAAGCAATAAGAAGTCGGACTATATTTAGGTCACCCCAAATTCCCCTCCTAATCTTACATACAGCTTCCATCTTCTCAGTAGAAGTCAATGAGGATAAAGCCAAAGCCAGTAGTGCTATTTGTGTCCATATAACCAGTAGGCAACTGATTCTCTTCGCAGTATAGATTTGAGATACAGCAAGGGAGTAGTTTCAAGTCTCCAAGTTTAGCAGGCATTAGTCTCATTAAGCACTATGGACCAAGTAAAAAATTTAAAAAAAAAAAGCAACAACAGCTTAACCTTCACAGAAACCTTTGCTCCAAACAAATTATTAAAATAAAAAGGACAGTAAAAGGGAAACTAGCATGATGATCAAAAAGAGATTTACATGTACAACCGAGTTAAAGACTCTAAATCCTAAGGTCAAGAACATTGTGAGAAGGTTCTTTTCTCTGTAAGAGAGAAATTAGCTGCTTCTGTATCATTTAGATTTCTTACGAAGTCAAAATCCAAAGAGATCGAATATCCCTCTGAATTATAAAAATCTTTAATAGGAGCAGAATGAAGCCTACACAACCAATGAAGAAGATGGAAACTAGTAGACAAGGGCAAATCCCAAATCCAAGAATCCTCTCAAAGAAGGGACATTAAAACCAACACCAACCTTAATGCTTTGATCAACTTTTGCAAATTGTAATTTGCCTTTTGCCCTTGGACCAGTTAACACCAACTTGTCTGTTTTTGATGCTATATTGTTTCCTCAACTTGGAAGAAAACAAACCATAGTGGCGATAACATTATAATTGTGGGTTGAAGGTGTTTCCCATGTAGGACCTTATGTTTGCTTTGATCTACTATCGTAATTAGCCTTCTGCACTTGGATTGGTTTACACCAAATTGCTGCCTCTTTTGGTTGCTATACTGCTTTGGCAACTAGGAAATAAACAAACCATAATTTAAAGTCCTTACAAGATTATAAAACTTAGACAAACCTACTTTGGTAGACAACTTACTTCCAAGTGTAATGTCACACATAAATCACAAAAATGAACTACTTTTCAAGTTGTCACATGAAACATTTTATTCAATTAATAAATAAATAAATAAATAAACCAAGGAAAAAAGAATAAAAATAATACTGTCAGTGGATTTCGTCTTTTGCTTGTTTTATATTGTCAGGTACATTACGAAAAAGAAAAATAAAAAAGACGGTCAGAAGAGGAATGAAACATGCATGAACACAAAACAAAGTGGGAGGTTCTTTTTCTCCTTTGAGGGGGGCTCCTTCTGGTGGTCCTTTTCAACTTTGGGGTGGTCTTCAGATGAAGAAGGTGCAGGGATTGGAGAGAAAAAGGAGGAAGCAAGAGATGAACAGCAACAAACAGATCCTCTGTTGTAGCAATTTTGTAGATAAACAACAACGGCATGTATCACTTCATCAATCAGGAACATATTGTGCGTAATACTCTAGAAATTAACTTAATGTGGTATGCGAAATCCATCAGAGTTATGAGATGACAACACATGTAGAGAGCACTGCAACAAACTAAAGGATCATACAAGATGATTTTGGTATGGGTCGGGAGTTCTTTTCAAAACTTGCAAATAAAATCATGAGAAAGAATCAAGCATGCCAGTAATCAGTATTTAGCAAAGTGGCTTAATTAGTAATACCTATTAACACCCAACATGCAGTGCACAATTGCAACAACAAATAACAATTAACATTTCCAGGCTTATTTTTCCTACAATGTGCTTAGCACAAAAGATGAGCAGTGCAACAATACAAATGGACAGAAAACATACACTGGTTGCGTTGCACCTAACGTTGATTGAGGAGGGAACCCTATCCCAAGCGGTCTAGGTACTGCACCACCAACAAGCTGGGTAGATGGGATCTCCACTTTGGCCACTTTTGATGGGGCTTCATCATCTGGAATAAATTATTGTATAACAGAAATCATAGATAATGTCAATGCCTTTGTTAATTATTTCTCACAAATTCCAAAGACCAGTAAGTTGTTTGCAATTAGCAAAAAGAACCATTAAAAAAACAGTTTCAAGTAAACAGGCAATAATGAAATACGGATTCAGGCAGCAGTCAAATAGAAGCTGAATTCATTAGCGCTTACATTTATTAAAGAAGACAGGAAGAAGGAAGCATCCAAATGAATGCTCAGTAGCATCAATCACACATATGTAAAATGCACAGGGGCTTAAAGTAGCTTAACCAACAAGACACCTAAAGCTACACACACATATGTAAGGTGTGCAAGCCAATATCAGATGGAATCATATGTGATCCTTGGTTACCAGATCAAACAACTAAAAATAAGAAACATTATTTAAGAATGCATATTTAGGAGGAAGCATCAAGAAAACAGTAATTTAAACACAAAGTATGCAGCAAAAGGACAAAAACCGTCAAGTCCATCAGATCATAACCTTTTGGAGGCCATGTCAGGTGCAAAGGAACTTCCAGTAGCCAAAACTGTTAAATCTGACGGGGTGGTAATGTATGTCATTCCTAACAACTTTAGGGATTCTGAACATCCAGTCGCGACATCAACACATACCAATGCAACAGGACTCAAAGCATGTTAGTAGTTATGACTCAGCAAATGTAGCATCGCCCTTTGAATACAACAGCCATCAATTCCCATAGTCCTGTCACCACTAAGAACTGGTCCTAAAATTAGCTCCATTTATTCGGTTGGACTTGTCCAAAGCCTAAAAATCTCAAAGCAGTTTTGCATATATTCAAACAAAACAACCTAAAAGTCATACGCCAAATCTTATAAATGAAAATCATCAACCAATCCAAAGCCTTAGTACCTAAGTCACCACAAAAACATCTTTCAATGGGAAATTACCCCCAAACATGTAAAGATGAATTAGTTTTGAAAGTATGAACAAGTAGCAAATTACTTGGCAAGGATACAACTTATGGATTGTAAAACTTCGACCAGCAAGCATTGTCAAAACAATAATTCATACTTATCATGAGATCAAAATCCAGAACTGGAAGTTGGCAAGGGGAAAACCTGGACAAATAGGCACCCTTGCATCATACAAATTCAAGGAGAATCAACCATTACCATTCATGTCAGAAGAAAACTAGAGGGAGCATCCTATACATTCACTGCAACCCTCTTAGAAGTCCTTATGTTAATTACTGCAAGCCAACCAAAAAACAGCTAGAGGAAGCATCCTATACACTCTCCTCCTCACTAAACATGTCCTCAAGCAACTCCAAACCAATAATTCACTTCTCTCACCGAACTTGATGTCATCAATTGAAGATGTAAAATGCAAAAAAAGTTCACCCGAGGTAAACGAGTCCAAAAGGAAGGAAGCAATAGATGGTCAATTGTCTCAAGCTCACTCTTGCTCAAGAGCAAGAAGCATCCCCTTTGAAGTATGTTTTGCATGAAAACCAGATGTCCAACTTGGGTTGGACATAGCCAACTGTAAATTCTCTCTCTCTCTCTCTATCTTGATTTCTTGATTGATCTCTCAAATCTCATTCCTTTCTGGATTGCACAGTACTGCCTTCTTGAATAAATTATGTAATCAACACAAGCAACCAAGATTGAGCCTCCCAAACTCCTCAAATCTGGGTCCATGAATCTTCTTGCTCATCAACATTCATTCCCACATAGAGAAGAGACATTCATGGTTTTAATGGAGAAAAGAAAAAAGCAATTAGCAAATTTCTATTGCATTTTTTTATTTATTTTATTTGTAGATAGAGTTGCTTGAGTTTTGTACTTTTAGCGAAAAAAATTTGATGGAATTTCACATGTGAAATTTGCTTTTCTGTTTTATTTGTCGAGAGAATCTAAAATGCAAAATTAAACTATTGAAGTTGCTTAAATATTAATAGTTGAACATCTACATGCTGTGGCCTAAACCCAAACCATATTCATTGGGTTGGTCGAGATGGTGGTTAAAATAATTTGGGTTGGATAAGGTTCAAGACGATCTGGAACCACCAAAGAGTTCCATTTGGGATCAGGTGGCTTGGTGTGGCTCCAAAACAAGTTGCACAAAGGACAAGAGGCTCTATAGCACAGAAGTCTCATGAAGCCCACACTTTGGAAGGTAGTCTATACAACTCTTGAGTATACCACAAATTGAATCGAGGGCATCTTGTTAAACTTAAAGTTAAATGAACCTCTCATCCAACTGCTCAAACCAACAAATTATCACCTGACTTCACAGACTTGAAGTGAAAAATAATGTTCTTATTGATCTTAGAGAGTTCAAGGTGGTGGGAGTTCAAATTTGGTACTTGAAAAGAGGTATGCAAATTGAAAAGTATTGTCACAAGTTGTAAGCATGTAAATCACAATGCATATATCACCAAAAAGTTAAGGTCAAGAACTTCAAAGCTAATCAAAAACAATGAGTTTAAGAAAGATCAAAATGAAAGAAACAAATATAATTTTTTACATATGCTTCACATGATATATTTCAAAATCTTTTTCTATTTATAAGTTAGTCCATATATTCTCTCCCACTTTTAGGGAAAAGGATTCATTAATCATACAAAGAAGTTGCACAATGTTCAACTTAAGAAAGAAGCATAGAATCTACAAAAGAAATCCCTTCTTCTGTAGTTCTAGAAAAACTAAGAACATTACCAAATATGAAGGGATCTTTAAAAAAATAATAAAAAAATCAATGGGTCACTCTGAACCCTCAGTTCTACAAGCATAAAAACCTGATAACAGGACAAAAATTCATTAATCCTACCTTAGTCGCCTGTCTAGATTGTGGAAATCACTCTACCTAAATAACCTCAATCTTTCACATCAACAATATTTTAGTAGAGACAATATTTTCTATAGTGCTTAAGGATTAACTTTTTATCACAATAGGTGTGTAGAAGTAAGGGAAATGGAGAACACCGTCAAATACAAACCATTTAACCTAAGTGCAACACACATTTATAACTGCAAATACTATTGGTAAGCCAGTTTGGATGGTCACAAGGAAGAGAAGCAACACATCCTTGTTCTGCAAGGAAATCTACGGGAATGAGACATCTACACTCTTTTGACCTTGAAATTGCACAAACTTTGAATCCCTTTATAAGTCAAGTGTCTGAAAGGGAAGAGATAGGTTGGACATGGAATAAAAAGGAACATAAAGTGGATACTTTATAGTGCTAATGGTTACACCTGTTAGTTTCCTAGGCCATCACAGTCACAAAATCACCTCCACCACCATAAATGTGGTGATATGAATATCATGGTCAATTAAAACTATTTATTCATCATTATCTCCCCAATCTGATATAGGACAAGGAGTTCAAAGGAAATACAAAATTTTCATTTTTTACCTCTTTAGGAGATAAATAATTAATAGCATTGACACATTCATTGATCAATTGATGAGCCATCAATGGATTACGTGTTCCCTGAGGACACTTGTTAAGGTGTATCAAAATCTTTACATTCATTTGTTTAAATGCCCACCCTCCAAAAAGCAAAAAGATACTACATATTTTTTTTTAAGTGAAATTGTCAATGATATTTGAATTAGAATCAACACTCTCCCCTCTCTCCCATCACTGCCTCTTGGAAAAACCAATTTCATAGATATCATCTGGAATGAACAAGACCATTACAAACATGATAGAAGCAGCATCAGCAACCATGTTTGCTAATATTTAAAGCAAATGGTAACTCAATGGATAAAGATATTCCCTTCCCATCCCAAGATACATGACAGATAAATCACTATAGACAAGGATTATAGCGTGCCAAACACATGTGCTTCAAGCCAATCCACAACCAGGTATAACCCCAAGCAATGAGAGATCTAGATTTTCAAAGTTACTGCCACAACATGCTAAGATAGCCGGATGCGTGGCAGACTTGGAAAGCACATCACAACATAAAGAAAACACATAGCACCTAAAGCAACAATCAGAACACAAATTTTAAGAACTATTACCTTCCTCCCCATAATGAGCTGCCAAGATATCAGGTGGGATTCCTTGCATTCCATATATCTCAATATCTGTTGATTCTCTATCAGGCTTTGCATTGGGAACTCTGTAACAATACAAGCCTCCAGAAGAATCAGTGGAGAGAGAAACATAACAAAAGACAAGATTTCGAATTAGAAATATAGAACAAAAGCAATATCTTTCCTTGACATTAACAAAGTCTTCGCAATTTTTTTAATTTCCAAACTTACATCAATTATAAAGGAAAACTACATGAAAGAAATTATAGCTTTAATAATGTCAATTTGACCACAAATGCATTGTTTAAATAGAGTCCAATGCTTAACATATGCACATCGGTAGACTACTACAAAGAGTTAATGAATTTAGAGATTCAACAAGAGCTTTCAATCTCCAATAATGTCAGCTCAACTGTGCGTGGGTGTTCAACCTTTCACTCGGTGGTTGGGATAATGTTGAAGAGTGATCTCAATGACAACTTGATCTATATGATCAATAAGGTAAATGGAATTAAATCCTTTCAGTATTAATAGTTACGCTGTAAAACAATAAAAGTTGTTTGAGCTGTGAGTTTAACTCGAGAAAGCTTGATTCAATCCACTAAACAAATCAAGCCTCAATTCAAACTTGAGTTTGGTTATTAAATGATTCAAGCTTGAGCATGAAACTACTTGGCCCGTATTCAATTTTCATGTATAAATTAAACAACCTACTCAAATTTGGTTCGAACTTGACTAAAAAATAGAAAATATACTCAAGCTCAGCTTAAGCATCTTCTGAGTTGGTTAGACTCAACTTGTTTTTGCCCCTATTTACAATATTAGAGATGAATAAAACTTCTTTGAGATCAATCTATTAATATACAAGTTTTTTTTGCTGTAAATTATGTTTTACATGTGACTTAATTGAGGGTGACTTCTTGAAAGCATGGAAACACTAGTCTGCAATCTCACTAAACATAAATATGATCAAGTCATTGTGGTGCAGCTCCTAAAAAAGCTTGAGGTAAAACAAGTTCAAGGGAGCAAGATCTCAAATATTCATCCAAATTTGAGTCAGTAAATAATCTAAGCCATCTGCTTCAGCTGACACTTTACCAAAGTGCTGGCTTCATCAAATTACCCCCAAAATGCCATAATGTCATGTTTTTATGAGCTTGGGATGCTGAAGATATACAAGTGTAATCAAATTTGTAATGCAAATGCACATTCTTTTTGAGGTTCCAAATTCGGTTTCAGGAATTATGTGATCATCATCAGATGTTTAGAGATGATTTCAGCAGATTTTTTTTCCTTTGATGAGGTATCCCAACTTGTACATGTAGGGTTTCCAATGCCGTTTTGCAAGTGAGATGGTTTCATGTGTCTAATAAAACCATGTTGGGAAAATACTTGTGGAGTTTTAAGTAAAAATAATTAGTCAGGAGTCGGTAGATTCTCAAATTTAAGGTTATTTTTATCAAAGGGCTCGGTTTCAAATTGGGCTTGGTCACCAAATTCCCAATTTTATTAGACATACAGAATAACAGATTCCAGCATCAACGTTGACAGAAAACATTAAATTTGCTACGCATAATACTAGATTCTAGCATGTATTCAAGATAGAAAAATGAGGCATAAATGATCGTAATGAGGCGAACGAGAAAAAGAGAAAATTACTTAGTGACGGTCTCTTTGTGGACTTGAAGAACGTGAATGGTCATGCCACCAGCAGTGGAGAGCTTCTTATGACAGACATGGCACTTGAAGTGCTTCGCTTTCTGATGCTGCACCAATATCTTCTCGTCGTCGAACTCTCTATCGCAGTAATAACACCAAACCTTCGACGAGACTCTCTTCTTCTTCTTTCCCATTACTCCACACTAGATCAAGATCAAGATCAGATCAATCTACCAAACCCTAAGAATTCAAACTCTAAATCAATTCACAACCTCAATGCATTTGGGTTCGTTCCGTTCCTTCAATAAAAATATTATGCCCGGCTAGGGTTTGCCTCTCCATTTTATTTTGGGAAGGCAGCTCGCGCACTCAATTTCGCGATGGATCTTCCCGACCCGCAATTTTTATCATCCATTATTAGTCCTCTTTAAACTATATAGATATAAGCATGAAAAATCTCTTGCCACCTAGAATTTATCATCCTCTAGTTGGTGAAAGGTGATTGATCGTTGGTGAGGTGGAACTGACGTGGTCTTTTTTTTTGCTATTGATTTAATATCTTTTTAAAATTTATTTTTTTACCATATAAGTCAATAATCTCACACCACCACTTATTTTCAGAAAACATTAATGAGATAAATTTTGTTGTTGATTTCACAGAATGCATACCTCTGGTGGTTGGGAGGATTTTTTAGTAATTTACTCTTTTTATCCTGGTTTTTTTCGAAATGGACTTCTTATTACACTCCTATGATGGTTTATGAGTTTGGGTATTTCTGTCCATTTATCTATCTTTGTACTTTTGAGAAAAATAAATAAATAAGACCATTTCTTTTTGTATTCATTGCCTTCTGTGATTAGGCTTTCTCTTGTGATTTTATTTATCATGTAGATAGAGTAGTGCTATCTAGTTAATAATTATAAAAGGAGGGGCAGAGCATAACTACCAATATTACAACTATCCCATTATATTAAAAAAAAAGTTCTGTAACTATAAAATTATCAAAAGCAAAGCTGCAGAAAAAATTATAAGAAAATAAAAAAAAAGGTTGTTCTGCAGAGCTACCAAAGGTAGAAAAAAATTTTAAAAAAAATTTATTCACTCTGCAGAAATACAGAACTATCGATATTACAAAAATGTCATTATAACACCGACACTCGGTGTATTATATATTATACTCCTCATTATCCATATATGATATATTTCCATTTTCATATAGAGAAAAGTCTCTCAGAAAACTTTTTCGATTTATAATATTCATGAAAATTTTTTACGAAATTGTCGGAAATGAAAATTTATTCTCATCGAGCCAAATTTAATTCTACCCGTGCAAAATCGTTAAAATTTTGACATGAACCCTAAATTAGGCTAAATTAATGTTTTATTAAGTTAAAATGCAATTTCTGGAATTTTGGTAAAAACGCAAAACGGAAAGCAAAATCGCTCTAAAAACCCTAATGCGTTTAAGGACAATTTGGAAGGTCAAATGACTTCATCTACGTACGAGACCAACTCTATTGAATTCATGCAAAAAACCGAACCAATGAGTAAATTTGAATTTCTCAGATTTCGAGTCGAAATTGACCCCGCCGCGCGTTACACGAAAATCGAGGTAGAAATTTTCATGCAAATCTAAAAAGAACCTTTTATGCAATTAAAAAAAAAAGGGTTAAAGACAATTAATGACCAAGGGAAGTATGCCAATGAGGTGGAAGGTTAGAATTTGTTTGAAATTTGATAAATCAATGTGGGCCATTGGATTAGGTGGTTGGGAGACAAGACATTAATGAAGCATTTAATTAGGTTTGACTTGTGGGATTTGAGAAAGAGAGTGTAGTAAGAAAAAGTGACTTGTTGTGTGTAAGAAAAGTCAAAACCGTAAGAGAGAGAGAGAGAGAGAAAGTGTTTGTGAAGAGAGAATAAACTCTTGTGTTACACAAAAATCTAATGGTTAGGAATTTATCTTGGGAAAATATGGATTGTTTGGATTAAATGGGGCAAGTGCTATAAAACAAACACTTATTCATTCTTTCCCAAAAACCTTGAGTGTGTTCAAGTCAAAGGAAAGCAAGCTCTCTCATTTTCTCCCAAGAACCGTGAGCTTCAAGGTGAGGGATCAAAAAATTTTTCTACAACAACACCCAAATATTTTTACATAGATCACTTTTTCTCAAACCCAACTACAATATATTCAAAAATTGGAGTAAAAGGAGAAGTTTTGCTTGGTGAATAACAAGAGGAGCCGTGAGCTTCACTATTGAAGGAAGATAGGATTTTCTTCAAACATTTTTTTGAAATTTCTGCAAATAGAACATTCTGACCATACTATGATGTTTTGGTCATAACATTTTCTGTACAAAGGAAAACTGAGTAGGTTACATTCAGGTGAAACTAGACTCACAGAACTTTAAAATGAGATATGATTCGTTGCATTCTAATGAAAATTGGACTTATTATGATTTTTCAAAATTAAGTGTTCTGCATAGAAATTTTTATTCTGTCATACTTTAACTCTGTTTTTGTCTGTGACTTAACCTCTGTTTTGAGGTGTCTTATGGTCTGAATTAGCAAATGCCCCAGTTAAGTAATTTGTAGATCTAGGTCTTATCTTTCCAACGAGATAAGAATCACCTTAATCTAATTCTTGTGAAAAAGTTATGGCAATTGACCTGAAACTCGATAGAAGGTTGTTCTGTTTCGAACCCTAAAAACAGTGTATAAAAACGACCTTCTTACAGTTCTCGTTTGGGCCAGCTCAAAGAATAAAAGTCGTAGATATCCATCTTAACTATAACATGTTAAACGTTCAGCCAATTCACATGAGAGAATCAAATGTTATGCCCATTTTACTAAAGGGGTGTTGACATAAATTATGTTTTTCCAACTGAAACCTGCCTGTTGTGATCATGATCCATTTCAATCCCTTTCTAAGCACAATTGAGAGAAACTCTGAACATGAAAGTGATAGGCCTATGTCTTGGGTATAACATGTTAAAATGTCATTACGTTTGGATAGACATAGTGAAAGTTGTAGCTTTTGCACTAAAATAGGACAGAATCTGAATTTAAAATGTAACTGAATCAAAATAGGGATTTTCGGAAATTTTGTGATGTGATTTTGAGAATGTGTATAACATGAAAGTTGTAGTTCATGAAGTTTACCTACAACCTATCAAAATTTTGCCTGATTTGGACTTATATATAAAACGTTATACAAATTTTCGTAGGACTGCACAAAGTGGCACCAAGTGGAGAACTATGAGTGAACTTGATAGGTGACTTTTGCCAAAGCCGTTAAAAGGAGCTCGATACATCGTAATTGTGGTTCATTTTGGAGTGCTATACCCTCCCTATTATAGTAAGTGGGACTCAAATATTATGCATGAAAAGTGAAACTTGATTTTTGTCATGTTTTCAACAAAACATGCTTTTGATATGCATGACTCATTGTATACCACTAGATTTCGAATTTGTTTTGTGACTATAGGAGTGTCGTGAACTCACTATCTAGTATATGGGTATAGATGCGGCCGATTAAACCCGCAAGGGGCAGGACATGTGTGACGCCACTGTCTAGTACCGGGCGGGTCCTATACGCAATCTGATCTATGTATGAGCTAGCCTCGATGAAACTCAGGGCCAATATCGGGGTAGAGAGCGACTTTTGAACATTTATGCATAATAAACCCCCGATGCGTCTGTTATCGGTCATGGTTGACCTTTGCCAAGATCATATTCGGTTTGCTCTAAAAATACTTAATTTTTAATGGATGCATTTATGTATGGTACTGTGTGATGGACTAAATGATTTCATTTTACTGATCATACCATGTTTTACTTCCAAATGTGAATTATTGTTTGCGAAGAATCATGTTTGATACTCCAATGGTTCACACACACTATTTATGCTTGATATTAATCCTCTCACTCACCGGGTATCTCTCTTGATACTCACCCATCTCCTTTCCTTTCTCAGATAGGGTTATTGTGATAGAGCGATGCGTAGGGCTCTAGACATTTATCGCGTATTTGAGGATTTACGTATTCACTACGGTGAAATATAAATTTCATTTGAATATGAGATTTGTGTTGTATATCGACCCTGCGAGGTCTTGATATTAAGATCCATAGATGGACATGTACATTTTATGAGACGACTATATAAATTATTGATATTTATTTGTAAAACTCTCATATTGGCTCATTTCACCTGCATTGAGGCATTTGAAAGCATTTAACTTTTTAACTTGGGAATTTGTTGTACTCATGCATAAAATTTTATGCCCGTTTAATGTGCCGGCTGCTCATGCCCTAGTTGGCATGACAATAGAGGTCTGTGACTAGGACTGCTAGTAGTTGTGATAGCCTTGCGTCGTCCTGATCTGTACGGTGCGGACTGATTTGTATGATATGATTATGGTTGATTGTTGTAAGGCCGGGTTGGCCCATTTATTCAGGTGACAGAATGATCATTCAATATGCAGGTTAATTTGTATATGGGAGACTTCCGAAATATGGGGAGGTTATGTCCGATTTTTTAGAAAATCGAGTCGGCATCCAGAGCAATAGGCGGCTGCTCATGACCCCGGTTCGGGCGTGACAGTCATTATATTAGTAAAATAAAAAAAATAGTTCTGCGGTTATAGAACTACCAAAAGCAGAACTTGACAAAAAAATATAAAAAATAAAAAAAAAGTAGTTCTGCATTTCCCATTGGTTATGACTTTCATGATTTTCATTCTGTGTAATATTATGTTTAGAAGGCATAATTGTTTTTTACTATTTATGTAACACCGACACTCGATGTACTGTATATTGTACATTTTATTATCTCATATATAATTTATTTTCACTTTCACATAGAGAAAAATCACTCAAAAATTTTTCCGAGGCAAAATGCCTTAGAAAAATTTTAGGTATGGCCCCGGGGGCTAAAAAGGGATCTTTCTAGATCATCTTGAAATTTATGTGTGCGATTTCGAGTTCAACGAAATTACACATGCAAAATCATACAGAGTTAATAAAACTTGAATTTGGGTAAAACCACATCGTTTGCTCGGGAGTGTTCGATGACTACTTGCCGGAGAGTAAGAAATGAGCTCCTATCGAGTTAAATCAAAATCTACCCGTGCGAAATTAACACTAATGATTTTCATATGTTAAAATGAGATTTTGAGAAATTTGCCAAAACTCGCTCGGTATGATGAAAATTTACCCTACTGAGCCAAAAAGAAACCCACGCGTACAAAATTGACGCCGTGTGGTTTATATGTGCTAAATTCACTATAAAAGTGAATACCTGAGACAAAAAATTGAAATTTAAGCCATAACACAAAAGTACTTGATACCCTAGATTTTCACCTGATAAACCCTAAATTTGTGGGTCAAATCAAAATTTGACCGAGTAAACGGTTTCGTTTTCATTCAAGACATATTTTTGGAATCTACATATAAAACGGTGTCCATAGTGAAATTCCGCGCGTTTTGAGGTCGAGATCAAATTTTGACTGATCGTGGATTTTGTTCACTTCGAAAGACGTTTGGGTGACCAAACGATGTCAGATTTACACAAAACCAGCGGCAGTGGACTCAGTACGAAAACCTGGGTCTCGTGTGTGATTTAAAAAATGTTTGAGATAAATGATAACTTTAACCGGTCTTGGATCGCGAGTCAACGAGTGGATAAGCACAAAGGACAAGCATTTAATGCTCTTGAAGTGTATGCAATCACTTTATTGGAATGTGTGAATCCACTTTATTAAATTTTATGTGATCTTGACAAGTGGCACTACATGATTGGAAGAAACTAACCCTAGTTAATTAACAATGGTTAAATCCAACTAGAGTTAAGTTAATAAAACTTAACTATGGTTAGAAATTGATTTAAAAATGGGCTTTGCTTGTGTGGCC
Source organism: Dillenia suffruticosa (assembly GCA_033439265.1). NCBI lineage: Eukaryota > Viridiplantae > Streptophyta > Magnoliopsida > Dilleniales > Dilleniaceae > Dillenia > Dillenia suffruticosa. The sequence goes on from JAVTVX010000031.1 coordinate 2,028,313, forward strand.
AAATAATTCTAGGGTTAGGAATTTACCTCACAAATATTTGATGGCTAGGATTCATTGGGGAAAAATCTGACAAAACTAAAAACACTTAACCTTTCCTTCACCTTCCAAATACTTCAATGTACAATCAAAAAGATAAGAACACAAATACTATCTAGTCTTCCTCCATAGCCGTGAGCCATTTCTTGAAGGGAGACTTGATTCCTTCAACCAATCTTCAATATTTTTACATAAATCCATCCCTCTTGAACTCTAGAACAACATATCCAAAAATCAAGGCCAACAGAGAAGGATTGCTTGGTGAAGAACAAAGGGACAGTCAAGAATTCAAGAGGAGAGATCCAAGTTTTGCTTCAAGTTCAGCTGTCCATCTTCAGGTAATAGGCCCTCCATACTCCATAGTATAACATATCTTAATTTGGGGTCAAAATGAGGAGGTTTGCTTAGGGAACTAGGGTGGCCGAAATCTGAAGTCAAGGAAGGAAACCAAAAATTTTGAAATCTGGATATTCTGAATTGGTTATAGTGTTTTAGCTACAGAATTTTCTTCACATAAGCAAATTGCATGGAATTTATACACAAACAACTAGACATTCAGAGCTTTAAAATTAGATAAGAATCATTGATTCTGAGTAGAGATGGATTTTATATGATTTTTCAAAATTCGGTGTTCTGCACTAATTCCCTGTTTAGTCTTGCATTTTACCCTGATTTCGACAATAACACTAATCTAAGTTTTCAAGCCCCTTCCTGATAGATTCAGATCTTGAGTTAGTTGAAAAAATTGTAGACCCATGTTTTAGCTTTCCAACGAGTAAGGATCACCTCAATCTGATCCCTGTGTCAAACGTTACAATCATTCTACTGAAACTCATCAGAGGGTCATCCATTTTCCAACACTAAAAATAGTAACATTGCACGACCCTTTTCCAGCCCTTGTTTGCAAGATCTCAAAGAAGAAAAGTTGTAGATCTCCCTCTTATCCACCTACTGTGAAAATGTCAGCCAATTCGGACAAGGGAATCAAGCGTTATACAAAATCGCCCAAAACTGTGCAGAAACGATTCTGTTTTTCGGTCAAAACTAAACAGAGATTTTGGTGGTCAATTATGACCCCTTCTAGGCATAATTGGAAGAAACCCAAAACATGAAAAATGTAAGGTTATATGTCCTCTAGGTATTGTAACACTTTTAGATAATTTGGAGTTATGTGTTAAACATTGTGATTATTGTGCTAAAAATTGGTCAGAATAGACTTCTAAAATATAATATGGGTAAAATGTTACTATTTCAGAGACTTGCACTAGGAATCTGAGAAAGTGCCCAACTAAGAAGTTGTAGCCTTGTGTCTTGGTTACTACATAGTCAAAAATCAGAGTCTTTACATGAATAGATTGTGAGATAAGAGAAATTTACTAAAACAGGACAGAATAGAGAGTGAGATTTAGAGTGGCTTGAAAATGTGGACTTTAAGAAATCTTCTACCGAGATTTTGGAGATAAATTCAACACAAAAAGTGTGTGTTTTTATGTGAGTCAACCATAGAAATAGAAATTTCCCAAATTCGACCCCGGTTGGGGAACGCATGGTCAATTTCCTAAAATAGCGCAAGAATAGAATTTGAAAACCCTAAGTTTGCCTATAACTAGGGTTGCATCATATTTACGTTATTATATACGCATTATATGACCTCTTAAGTGACATATATTCTACATTGTGTTTATAGAGTTTTGTTGGTGATACTGAGGGGAGTACTTTTTTTGTGTGTGCCTCGAGATTCGTGCCGGGGTGTACCCTCCCGCATACTGTGAGTGAGATTTATTATATTATGTGTTCAATGTATAACAACATGTTTTAAAATGCTTTTCAATGCAAGCATGAATTATAATCGTGTGCTTTGATTTTTGGAATTGATTTGTGAAATGTTTTGTGAATCATTGGAGTATCCACAACATGATTTTATTATGAAACATGCATCCAAATGATTTGCGAAATGAAAAACATGTCATTGCATTGATAGACATATGATTTTATAAAATGAATTATGAGAAGTATTTGATATGGTTTGATAACTGTTGGCATGACACGTACATTATGATGATAATATGTTATCGGGCGAGAGTCTTTATGCATGCCATGATGATATGATTTATGAGATACGCCCATAGTTGGGTATGCCATAGCTATGAAGGGCGTTTCTAGAGACACCCATTGTTCCCGGATACGCTTATGCAGGAGGTATCCTCAAACATCGTATATGATATTGGGACTCGACACGGTACTAGTTGGATTGAACTCAAAAGAGGGAGGACTAGGTAATGCCCTGGTCTAGCATCTAATGAGGTTCGTCGCCAACGTCGAGGTAAAGAGTATTTTTTAACTTTGCATATAAAAACCCCCGATACGCCTGTCATTGGTCGTGATCGACCTTTGCCAGAAACTGATTTTGGCATACTCTATACTTGTGTGATTCGGTTGATATAGATGCATATGTATTTGAAATGTATGAAAAAGAATGATTTATAATGAATTGTTTATTATACACTGTTTTCATACATTATGCGGACTTGTGGATTTATTGAATCATTTTGATACTCTATATTTCACAAACACATTGAACACACTTATATATATCCTCTCACTCACTGAGTATTCCCCATAATACTTACCCCTCACTTTTTGTTCCACAGAGATAGCTATAGTAGGACGCATTGCGATATAGTAGCGCACGAGATTTTGTTGGAGACATCGGATCTGGGTATGGTGTTAACCATTCTTCCGCAAGATTGTATTTAAAGATATGGGATGATATATATATATATATATTTGTATATTTGGGATTGTAGATAGACCATTGTACATGTATATAAAAGGGATGACTGTATGTAAAGATTGTACATATTATTATAACTCTCATTTCATTGTATTGCATTGAGTCATGATTGTACTATTGTGTTCAATCACCTTGGGAAACATGTCATGTCTAAGATTGTCTATTACGTTCACTCGGTGCCACCTCTAAATAACAGGAGGGGTGACTGGTGACTGTTCATGCCTTTAATGGGGGCATAGTAGAGGTATGTGGATAAGACTGGATTAGCCTTATATTATTTTAGAATGTTGATAGAGATGTGGATTGGTTGGTTGTGTTGATGATTTGCAAGATTGACCTTTATATATTGATATGTTATTGATTGACGGGATTTTGATATACGATGGACCTCCGATTTATGGGGAGATTCTGTCCGTTTGTTTGTTGATAGTTGGGAATTTAATGTCAGCATCTGGATAGCGTGGTGGCTGCTTACGCCTTGGATCGAGAATTGGGGCGTGACAATTTGCATATATTTTATTTTGTTTTTATTATAGGTTGTGATAGGCTTTTTTTATATAGAGAGGTTGATAGATTTTTAAGATGTGTGACACAAAATACCCTATATAGTTCTGCGATATGCAGAATTACAAAACCAAGTGCAGAATTATTTTGTTTTATTTTAAGATAAACAATTTTTGGTTTAGTGTTTAATATTTGGTGCGGATAAAGTGTTAATTTTAATATTTAATTTTTTAAATTACTTTTAATATTATATAAATATTTAAATATTTAAATTAATTTTAATTTTTTTAATTTTAAAACTTTAAATTAAATATTAATATTTATAATTTTTTATATTTAAAAATTTTTAAAATTTTAAATTATTAAAAAATAAAAAAAAAGTTACCAATATTACAAAAATACCAATATATTAAAAAATTAAAAAATTACCAATATTATAAAAATACCATTATTAAAAATTTTTGATATTACCCAAAGAAGAAAAAAATAAAAAATATATTATAAAAAATTATTAAAAAATAATAAAAAAGAGTCATTAATATTACAACAATGTCATTATAAAAAACTAATAAAAAATGAAAAAAAGGAGTAGTAGTTCTATACAATCGTAGAACTACCAAAGGAAAAGAAGAATAAAAAAAATATATTATGCTGCAGAACTACCAATATTACAAGGATAGCATTATATTAAAAAATAAAAATTTGTAGTTCTGCAATTATAGAACTAACAATTCAACTCACTATTAGAATTCTATTATAAAAAAATTAAAAATAAAAAAGTTACTAATGTTACAACAATGCTACTATAAAAAATTAATAAAAAAATGCGTAGTAGTTATGCAAAACCATAGAACTATTAAATGTAGGAAAAAAATGAAAAAAAAAAAACTTGTACAAAACTATAAAACTACCAATATTACAAGAATGCCATTATAATAAATTATTAAAAAAATAAAAAAAGAGAATAATATTATAAAAAATTATTAAAAAATAAAAAAAACTTACCAATATTACAAAAATATCATTATAAAAATTTATTAATAAAATAAAATAGGGATAGTAGTTCTGCGAAACCACAGAACTAATTAAAACAGAAAAAAATAAAAAAAAAACTATTTTTGTGCAGAACTACAGAACTACCAATATTATAAGAATGTCATTATATTAAAAAAATAAAAAAGTGTAGTCATGTAGCTACAGAACTATCAAAAGTATAAGGATATAACAAAAAATTATTAAAAAAAAAGTGGTTCCGATGCTACAGAACCACCTGTAGAAAAAAATTATATAAAAAAGTTTTTTTTGTAGAACTACAGAATTATCAAAGTTAGAAAAAAAATTCTTCACTGTGTAGAACCGGGAAATTACATTCTATTATATTAAAAAACAAATAAAAAAATATAGCTTTGTAGTGTAGAAAAAATATATAAAAAAAGAAACAAAAGTAGTTCTGCAAAACAACAGAACTACCAAGCATAGAAAAAAATAAAAAAAAATTATTCAGTATACAGAACTGCAAAAGTATCAATATTACAAGAACGTTATTATATTAAAAAATAAAAAAGTAGTTCTGCAGTTACAGAACTACCGAAAGCAAAACTGAAGGAAAAAAATTCTAAAAAAATAAAAAAATAGTTCTGTCAAACTACAGAACTACCAAAAGTAGAAAAAAATTAAAAAAAATTCTTCATTGTATAAAATTACAGAACTACAAATATTACAAGAATGCTATTACATTAAAAAATAAAAAAGTAATTCTACAGCTACAGAACTATAAAAGAACCGTAGAAAAAATTATTAAAAAAATAAAAAAAAAAGTAGTTCTGAGCTAGAAAAAAAATAAAAAAAAATTTCATTGTGCTGAACTACAAAGCATCCAATAGATATATTTTCACTTTATTTAGATTTTTATTTAACACTAAATATAATAGTTTAGGATTTTATAATACAATATTTTTAATTTTTTGTATGCTATTATAATATTATGTTTTTAATTTTTTTAACCAAAAATATTTTCAAAAATTTTTTACTTGATATTTTTATGATTATAAAATTTACGGTATTGTAATATTAAAGTATTTTTATTATACATCATTTTTTAAATGTTAATGTATTAAAATGTTAATGTTAAAATTTATATTTTAAAAAGTTTTACATATATTAGAATTGATATATTTCAAATGTCTCGGCAGTCATTCTCTCTCACTCCCTCTCCCTCAATTCCTCTCTCTCTCCCTCTCTCTCTTCATTTATTACTCAACATCTCTCTGTTATTTAATACATGCATTAAATGCATATATTTAATCTCTCCCTCCCTCTGTTCCTCCCCACCTCTCTCTTGTCTCCCAATCACTCTCTCTCTCTCTTTCTCTCTCCCCACCTTTCACTTAAATAATTTTGCGATATGCAAAACTATCAAGTAGTTTTGCCATGTGCAGAACTACAATGCCATTTGAAGAACTATTCTCTTTTTTTGAGATAAACAATATTTGGTTTAATGTTTAATATTTGGTATAGATAAAGTGTTTATTTTAATATTTAATTTAAATATTAATATTTATAAAACTTTTTATTTAAAAAAGTTTAAATTATTAAAAAATAAAAAAAGAGTTACCAATATTACAAAAATACTATTATATTAAAAAAATTAAAAAAGTTACCAGTGTTACAAGAATGTTATTATAAAAAATTATTAAAAAGTAAAAGAAAAAAATGGAGTAATAGTTTTGTGAACTGCAGAACAACCCAAGGAAAAAAAATAAAAACAATTATTATTAAAAATTAATAAAAAATAATAAAAAAAGAGTTATTAATATTACAACAATGCCATTATAAAAAACTAATAAGAAATAAAAAAAAGAAGTAGTAGTTCTGTACAACCGTAGAACTATCAAAGGTAAAGAAAAATTAAAAAAAAAATTATTGTATAGAACTACAGAATTACCAATATTATAAGAATATCACTATATTAAAAAATAAAAAAAAAATTATAGTTCTATAATTACAGAACTACCAATTCAACTCACTGTTAGAATTTTATTATAAAAAATAAAAAAAAAGTTACTAATATTACAACAATGCCATTATAAAAAATTAATAAAAAATTAATAAAAAAGGAGTAGTAGTTCTGTACAACTGCAGAACTTCAAAGATAGGAAAAAAATTAAGAAAAAAATTAAAAAAAAAATTCTTGTACAACATTACAGAATTATCAATATTACAAAAATACCATTATTTTAAAAAATAAAAAGTTACAAATATTACAAAAATGTCATTATAAAAAATTCTTAAAAAGTAAAAAAAAGAGAATGCTATAATAAAAAATTATTAAAAAATAAAAAAGAGTTACCAATATTATAAGAATGCCATTATAAAAAATTATTAACAAAAAAAGGGGTGTAGTTCTACGAAATTATAGAACTACTAAAAGCAAAAAAATAAAAAAAAAACTATTTTTATGTAGAACTGTAAAACTACCAATATTACAAAAATGTCATTATTTAAAAAAAATAAAAAAAAAGTGTAGTCCTATAACTACAGAACGACAAGGTGGTTCTGCACTTCACAGAACGGCAACGAGATTCTGCACTTAGTAGAGCCACAAGGAGCAGAGCCACAAGGTGATAGGCACGAGGATCAAATAGATGAAGGGTAAAATTTTTAAATATTTTTATAGTATTAGAGAATAATTTAAAATATCAATTATTTAAATATTAATTTTTAGATATTTGATATTTAAATAAAATATTAAATTATGATATAAAATATTAAAATATTAGATAATAAACTATAACTATATTATTGAATAATTTAATTTAAGTAAAATTATAAACATTATTATTTAATTTAAAATTTTATAAAAATTAAAAAATTAAAATATTTATTTAATATTAATATATGAAATTAAAATAAAAAAATTTATATAATATTAATATTTGTATAATATTTAAAAATGAAGAAATAGAGAGAGAGAGAGATAGAAATAGATAATATTTAAATATTATCATTTAGATGTAGTTTCTAAATAATTTACACCATCACAACCTTAAACAAAATAAAAAAAAATATTTTTGAGTGCTTTAAAATTAATAAAAATATTTTAGAAAATTAAAAAACTCCGTTGAATTAAAAATTTCTTTTGTTATTTATAAGTAAACTATTTAAAATTAATTACACCAACATGTTTTATTTAAAAGAGATAAAAAGTTTTTTTTGACAACCTTTCGGATTTAACAAAAAAAATAATGTTTGTCGACGAAGACAAGAATCTTCGTTGACGAAAGAGCATGCCACTAGAATGGTGATGATGGATGGAGATGGTGATGACTACAGAGATATTTTACGTTATATTATGGATGCTTATGTTTTTTTTTTTTTATTTTGTCAGTGATTTTCGTTATTATCATTATGCTAGCTAATCTGTTTGTCTAATTAATGTGCCAACACTTTCTAAATTAATTTAAATTAATCTATAATTAATTTATTATATATATCCACCGCCACTAGCAAGTTAGAATTTTAATATTAAAAAAATTTCCATATTAACATTTTTAATATTAAAAAAATGAATTCCTATCTTCGGAAACATATTTTACCTAAAAGAAAAAAGAAAAAAAATTATTTTGTCCGAGAAACTTGACTTTATAAGTTTTATAATTAATTTATTATATATATATCCTAAACAACGGCAATCTTGAGTCAAACCTCTACTTTTTTTTTTCTTTTTTCTTATTCGCTAAATTTGTTTTCTTTCTTTTAATTATTTAATTTATTTTATTATGTCTAATTTAATATTATATTATTTTAATTATTTTAATCAATTTATTATTATATTATTATTTTCTATTTAAAATCCTTAATTTCAAATTTTATTAATATTAATAAAAAATAATTCAATGATATTATTCAAATATATCAAAAAAGAAAAATTAATAAAGAGTGAGGTAAGAGGAAAAAATAAAGAAAGAATCAACACACACTGGTGTGGCGGTTGTTAGTTATTCACTATGCTCCATTGCAGAAATATCAATTTATAAGAATACCATTGCAGAACTATCAATTTACAAGAATACCATTGCATACCAATATTACAAAAGTGTCATTGCAGAATCACAAATATTACAAGAATACTATTACAGAACCACCAATATAACAAGAGTGTCATTGCAGAACTACCAATATTACAAAAATGTCATTACAGAACTACCAATATTACAAGAATGCTATTACAGAACCACCAATATTACAAAAATGTCATTGCAGAACCACCAATATTACAAGAATTTTATTTTCATAATTTTGTAGAACTACCAATATGACAAAAATGCCATTATAGAACTACCAATTTATAAGAATACCATTAAAAAATTACCAATATTACAAGAATGTCATTGTCATAGTTTTGCGGATAGTTTTTCACTATATTTCAATATTACAAGAATATCATTGCAGAACTACCAATATTATAAGAATATCATTATAAAAAAATAAATATATGCAAAAAAAATTATAATTTTATTATATATAAAATATTCGTGCATATATAAAAATACTTTAATATTAATATTAAGATACTTGAAAAATTATGATTTTAAAAGTACTAAGTAAAAAAAATTTTTTCAAATATTTTTATATTAAAAAATATCTAAAAGCGTTATATTAAAATATTATATAATACATAATTTTTTTATAATGTGATACTATAAAAATATTTTTTAAAATACTAAATATATGCAAAATAATGATAATTTTATTTAAAAAAACCTTCATCGATGAAGGTTCACGCTTTTGTCGACGAAGGCATGCTCTTTCGTCGAAAAACATTAATTTTTTTTAAAAAATCCGATAGGTTGTTAAAAAAAAAAATCTTTTTTTTTCTAAATAAAACATATTGGTGTAATAAATTTTTGGGTATATCATCTCATCTTTGATACCAAACTTTGAACATTGCACCGCGCAAGTGCGGTGTACTCCCCCTAGTTCCCAATAAAAGGGTGTTCGGTATAATAATCATAAATAATAAATAATAATAATCTTATTATTATTAATATAACAAAAATAATTCATTTATCTATAATTATTTTTAAAGGGAACGCTATTTTATAAATTAAGATACTCTTAAATGCTAAAAAATTATTATTTTATAAAAAGTTAAAGCATAAAATGGATTTTTAAATGTAAAATAATTTTGTTTTGAACTATTTAGAATTCTATAATAACTTTTCATTGATAATAATGATAATTTTCAATCGATTTAAAAGTCAGGTTTAGAACTCAACCCATGAAACGAGGCCTGGTGGCTTTGTTTGAAACTATTCATAAGGGTGCAGCATAAGGGTTGCACATGTAAAGTATCTTGTAAAACACATAAAGAAATGCTTTAATTTTCCGATCAAATGGCACTATTAAAGGCAAGACTACTTGAATAGCTTGATAAATTGACTAAAGAGTGTATGTGTAACACGACTCATCCCGTAGACTTGGAATTGTAGTGGCATTACATAGTGTCAATCAATAGATAAAGAAAACAAATCATTGCTAAAAGTTAGTGAGTCAAAACTTATTAACATGTTGTGAACTTGCATAGTCTAGTCTTCAAGGAAAGAAGACTCATTTTATCTCATAACAACTGTACAAAGTTTCTTGTTGATTGGACCACAACCATTAAAGTTGGTAGGAGGTGATTACAAAAATATGGAGTTGAGGCCTGAAATAGTGTCTACAATGGTTGTGAGAAATCTTGAGCTTATTAGTAAAATTTCGGGTTTGGGTTTTATAGGCTATGAAACAAAATTTATCCAATTGTTGGAGGTAGTGGAAAAAATAGAAGAAACAGGATGAGCGGGGGATGAAAGATGTTGCCCAAAAAGTAAGGAACAGAGAGTTATAGAGGTTGCGATATTCAATAAATTATGATAAAATGGATATAGGTCTAGAAACATGGGCGAGGGAAAGGGGTTGGTTGTTGTTAATGGATTTTAGTGATATTTTAGAATTGTTAGGGGGTTAACGACAGTGAAAAAAGAGTAGTTTCTAAAGAGGTGTTAAAAATAATAGAAAGTGAAGGTGGTCTGTAGTCAATGGAAAAAAATGATAATTTGGTTCAGAGTTTATGGACAAATAGGCAACGTAATCAGGGGTGAGCAAAAAAATCCAAGTATCTGAGGTATCTGATCCAAATCCAATCCAAAAATATCTGACGGATCGGATATCTGAAAAAAACAGGATTAGATCAATTCGAATAGTATCTTTCCCGGATAAAGATATGGATTGACATATTCCATATACACATATATCCGATCCAATCCGAAAAGTAGAGGTAAATAAGTCATTATAAAAAGTCCAAATCAAAACTCTGAAATTACTCTCATTCTCTCCTGCCTCCAACTTCACATCTCCTTTTCTTTTCGCCTCCTCACACACATCTCGTTTTACCTTGGCCTCCTTCAACCTTCGATCCTTCAATTTGGTGAATTTTTTGGTCATTGTGAGTCTTTGGCTAGTGCCATCAAGACTTCAAGTGTACGATTATGGATCTAAATGAGCTATAGATGCCATCTCTATCGATTGTTCATCTCTGTCTCTTTTTTTTCTTTTACTTTTTTAGAATATATGCTTATTATTCCACTGAGATGCCATCCTTTTACTTTTTTTTCCCTGTTCTGGAGGGAAGAAATTTTTGGAAGTAGGATGTGGGTTTTGAAGACTATTTCCTATTCTATCATGGAAGTAATTTTTGGAAGAAATTGATACCAATTTTAAAATGTTTTCATGTTCTAGAGGGAAGAAAATTTTGAAAGTAATGAAAGAAATTTTTTTCAGTTTTTTGGATATGGATAATTTGATATATCCGATGCTTATTTTGGAGATCCTCTTTGGCGGATACTACTCTAAGCAGATACGGCTTCGGATTGCAAAATTCGGTATCCAAAATATTTAAATTGGATCAGATAATAGGCATTCGGATCAGATATCTAGTCTGTGCTCACCCCTTTGGAGAGCAAAGCAAGGTGCGTGGAGATCTTGGAGGATTTTAATGATACGGGATGATTTTTCTTTAGAGATAATTGATCAAGTTATTGGAATTTTTTTTTGTTCCATGTGTTTTTCATATGTGGGATTGTGATCGGACAAGATTGTTTATGGTATAAAGAAGGAGTCACCATGGAGGTTATGCTAAGAGAGTTCAAGAATATCAAAACATGTTGGAATTGTCATTGGAAATAGGAAATGATTTTAATACAGTATTGTTTTGGCAAGAACAAAACGGGCAATTAGATTTCTCCAATGCTATGTCATGGTTTTGTGATTTTGTTGATTAGAAGTCTTTGATTGACTTACCTTTGGAACGTGGGTTCTTTACTTGGTTGAATTCACATGCTTTCTCTCGATGAGACAAATTTCTTATTGATAACCAATCATATGAGAGATAGCCTTAAAATTGTCAGAAAAGTGATCTTTGATCATAATCCTATTATGTTAGAGGTGAGTTTAGTAAAATAAGCCCCCACCTTTTAGGTTTGAAAACACTTGGTTACAGGTGGATGGCTTTGGTGGGTTGGTGGGAGAATCATGGAATATTGCTACTAGGCAGGGCCATTCTAGTTTTGTAGTGGTTGAAAAGTTGAAACATTTGCAAATGGTCATTAAAAGCTCAAATAAAGAGGTTTTGGTGATATAGAGAAGAAAAAGAATGTGTTGAAAGTCGTATTAAATTGGTTGAATTCGTTAGAGAAGCGGTCAGATTTGTCTCAAGAGGATATGGAGAATATGATATGGTTGAAAAAAAATGATTTTACTAAATTGTGTTTAATGGAATAGATTTCATGGCAGTAAAATAAAGACTGTTACGACTAAAGGAAGGAGATCATAATACAAAACCTTTTTAGATGATGGCTAATATACATCTTTGATCTAATTTGATCCATAAGCAACAGGTGGAGGGTAGAATGCTGGAAGTCCAAGGGTGTTGAGGGCACGGTTTGGCGGATTTGCTTGTGGAGAGCACAGAGGTAGCATAAGAAGAGGCCATGTGTAGAGGATGCAATATGACTAAGTTAGCATGTGAAGTGCACAAGGCTAGGCACATGAAGGCCAAGAGCATATGAGCACGAGATTGGTGGATTTGCATGTGGCACGTGGGGTTGCACACAAGAAAGGTCGTGCGCACAAGAAAAACCATGCACAAAGGGTGCAACATGACCAAGTCAACATGTGATGGCACGTGAGTATAGGCGCATAGAGAGGAGAAAAAAAAGGAGCACTGTTTAGTGAAGTCTACATGTGGGGGTACACGGGGTGCACAATAAGAGCCATGTGCATAAGAGAACGCCATGGTGTGATCATTGAACATTTGGCACAAGGGTAAGCGTACAAGTGAAGCCATGTGTCGGGTATGTGCTACGATGTGATCAAAATAAGTGTGTGGGGGTGTACACGAGTGAGCCACGTGCGGGAGAGTAGCATGCGAGGTTAAGCTTAACAATGGGGTTAGTGCAAGGGTATATGCATATAGGGGCCAGACATGTGGATGTGTAGCTTGGCATGTTTGGTGAAGATAAATAAAATAAGTAGACACTAGGAGGGTGTTTACAAGTTTGTGGCTTGGCGCATTGAGCTTGGGAAGGTCGAAAACACACAAAGGGGAGTAGCATGGAGCACAGAGAACAAGCATGGGCAAAAAGTGACACATGGTAGAGTCATGTGCGCAACAGTGGTCATGGAAAGGGTTACTATATGGAGGATAACTATTAAAGCAACCAAGAGAGTGATGGTGTGGCACCTACGGTAGGCCAATGCAGGCGCATAAGGATTGTGACGAGGCATGGGGATGTGTGGAGTCAAGGAAGAACATCCATTAGAGCGAAGCATGATCAGCACACGTGGAAGTTGTGGCGGTCGAGTGAGCCTTCGTGCACTACAAAAAAAACGCGCTCTTGCCCACGGAATTTTGTGACGGAAAAAATTCATCTTTATTTTGTGATAAATTTAGTAACGAAAAATTTTTTATCGTTAATTTGCGACGAAAAAGAAATGGTGGCTAAATTAGCTACGGACATATTATTCGTGACTAAATTCGTCGTTAATTAGTGACAAAATGTTTTCGTGACTAAATTCATCTTTAATTGGCGACAAAAAATTTTCGTTACAAATTTTTTCGCTAATTAGCAATGAATAAAATTTTGTAGCTAAATTTTGCTATGGATATAGTTATCCCTTACTAAATTTGGCGACGAAAAAAGTTCGTGACAAATTTCGTCGCTAAATTTAGCAACGAAAAAATTCCATGACAAATTTTGTCACTCATTAGCTACAAAAATTTTTCGTCGCTAAATTTATCGTTAATTGGTTATTAATAAAATATTTGTCTATAAATTTAACAACGAACTGCAAAATTCGTGACCAAATTCGTCACTAATTAGTTACAAAAAATATTTGTGGCTAAATTCGTCGCTAATTAACCATAAAAAATATTTGTGACTAAATTCGTTGCTAATTTATTATCTATATTTTAAAATTTATGACTAATTTCATAATTAAAATTTTTTTATACTCTATTAAGAAATATTTTCAACAGTATCCCCCTTTTTAACCAATTTTGAATATCAAAATTGAATTAAATATATAATAAATATAATAATTCTCATCAGATTGAGAATTTTTAACAATAAATAATTCAATCTATCTGTTACATAAAATTTTCAATAAGTCACAGTTGTGGAGTTCACCATTCATATTTTTCATCTTCTACATCCGTTCGCTTCTCTCATATAGTTCAATCGTATTTAAAAATTCAGTTGTTCATTTTTATTCGTCATTGTAATCAACAATATTAGCAACGGATTGAGAAATACATTGCTAATTTAACGACAAATTTATATCCGTCACTAATTTAATAACAGATGCGGAATCCGTCATAATATTAGCAACGGATTTAGCGATGAAAATTTAGCAATGAGTTTAGCGATAAATTTATATCCGTCGCTAACTTAGCGATAAATTTTCATATCCGTCACTGATATAGCAACGGATACGGAATCCGTCACTGATTTAGCGACGGATACGGACTCCGTCGCTAATTTAGTGACAAATTTTCATATCCGTCGCTAAATTATTGACGAATTTTCAGATTCGTTGTTAATTAGCGACGGATTTCAAATCCGTTGCTAAATTTAATCTTTTTTTAATTAGAATTTTATATTTTTATAATTTTCTTTTATCTTATTAATTTATATTAACAAATCATATTATTATTTTATAATATTTTAATTTAACATTATATTATATTATATTATATTATATTATATTATATTATATTTTTTAAAAGAATAATATTATTTAAATATAAAAAAAACCATAAAAACAAATCAATTTATTATGTTACAATATTTTAAAATAGCATTTTATTTTATTTTTTTATATTTTATTTTAAGTTAGCATTTTATTATTTTTTATTTTATAAAAAATTATCATCTTTATTATTTTTAATTAATATGTTATATTTTATTTTTATTTTTTCTTTTTAAGGAATCTTATTATTTTATTTTAAGTTAGCATTTTATTATTTAATAAAAAATTATTTTTTTAATTAATATGTTATATTTTATTTTTATTTTATCTTAAAAAAATAATATTATTTTATTTTTTTAAATCTTTTATTATTTTATTTTAAACTAACATTTTATTATTTTATAACAAATTGATATTTTATATTATTTTATTATTATTAGAAAAATGTGAAGAAAAGATAATAAGTAAAAAGAAAAAATATAACAGATTCTAACATTTAATTTGGTGGTTATATGTTTTTAAAGGTTTATGTGTGTGCAGAAGTTCGAATTACGCCAGGGGCAAAGTGGGGGCATTTTCTAGGAATTAAGTGAGGGCGGATGGGTGCTGGAGCGGGCATGTGGGCGGGTGCTGGTTTAAGTGGGTGGTCAGGCTTGGATGGTGGGTGGGCGGGTACGTGAAGGTGGGAGCGCATGCAGGGGCGTGAGCTTGTCTTGGTGGGGGCCGTCCAGGCGTCGGGCATATTGAATTTAGCGACGAATTTGAAATCCATTACTAAATTAGCGATAGACTTTTTTTTGTCGCTAAATTAGCGACGGATTTAATGACAAATAATTATTTATTACTAATTTAACGACGGATTTTTGCGACAAAAAATAATCCGTTACTCAATTTAGCGACGAATTTTAGATTTATAGTAATGAATTTTTTCCATCGCTAATTTAGCGATGGATACGGATTTTAGCAAAAAAAATTATCTATCGTTAAATTTAGCGACAGATTTCTAATTTCCGTCGCTAAATTTTTGTGACGCGTTATTAGTGACGAAAAGTTTTTCATTGTTAAATCCGTCAATAAATTTGTGACTAAAAGCGTGTTTTTTTGTAGTGGTGTGCTAGAGTACAAGGGCACTATAGGCACGATTGTAGGTACACCGGATAATGGACACACAAGGACATGCACAAGGGTCTGCAAGCATGCATTAGAGCTACTAGTGCAAGGTAGGGGATCCTTGGCACCAAGTCTGGGTGATTATGTTAAGATTAAAAGCGGTTGCATGTAGTTATGTAAATTGTTAAGGACAGTTCTCATTGGTTGTATTGGAAGAAAAACTAGCATATTGGGACTCTTGGGGAGCAAAAGGGGCACTTGGCATGTTTGAGAGTAATTCTAGGAAAGTTTGACTAAAGACACTTAGTTCCATAAGACAAGACAAGAAAGAGTCAGCACGCCTGAAAGAAGATAAGTGGCAAGTAAAGTAAGCAAAAAGCACGCAAATAGACAAATGTTGGCATTTGGACAAGGACACCTATGCAGATAAATCCAGACATCAATGTTTAACTCATGACTTACGATTGGAACTAAAGACCATGAGAGAATACTCATCTTGTGGGCGGTTATGGGGGTTAATCCACTATTGGAAAGTCTGCATAAAGGCTTTTATTACTACAAAAAATAAGATTTTTTTTTAACGGTCCTTTCCTAACATTTAATATTTAGTCACAAAAGTTTTTTTTTTCCTGACATATATCATCAAAACATTGAAAAATTAAAATTTCCTAACATTTAAGAGGAAAAAAAAGCGAGAAAAAATAATTGCCATGAAAATTAGAACCGACATAAACCTTTCCCCCCATTTAAGTAGAAATATCAGGAAAGATTAAAAACATATGCCAACGTTTTTTATTAAAAACATTGGCATGTTCCGAACGTTTTCAAGTAAAACATCGAGAATGTCTTCTAAAAAGTCCCTAGTCCCTCTCTTGTTTCCTCTTTTCTATTTCTCTTTTTCCACTCTCACTTTCTGCAATCGCTGTTGCCACTGATGGTCAAGCTCGTTGGCCCACCAGACATTGTCATTCTGCCTAGCAGTCAAAGGAAGTTGTTGGGAGGTAGGTTCTACCGCGAAGACCATCTTTTACCAAAGATAAATCTACTCTTTTTCCACGTCACTAGGTCAACTTCCGTCGACGATAAGTTCCTCTAATTTCTGCAATGATTGATAGATATATTACTATTTTTAGATACCCATACATGATTAGGATTTAAGATAGGAATAATTAGGGTAAAATTATGATGAAAATCTGACAAAATTAGGGTAAAATTAAGTTTAAATTAAGTATTGTTCATTTTTTATAATATAATTAGGGACAAAATTAGAATAAAATTAAGGTTTAGTGTAAAATTAGAATTTGTTTATTTTTATTAATAAAAGTAAATACTTATGTAAAAGTAACTCCCATGTATACCCAATTAAAAATTATTAACAATTATTAATAATTTTATATGCAATGCATATAATACATGTGTAAATTATTAACAAGCTTTAACTATTTTTATATGTATATAAATTATTACTTTTAATATATTACTTTTAATACAAATAAAAACTAATAACAATTATTAACATATATTATTTTTATATATAATGCATATAAATTATTAACAATTTTTAAAAGTAATGCATTTAAAAGATAATACTAACAATTATTGTTAATAAATTATATAAATATGTTATATACATGAGTAAATTTCATTGATATGCGATTTGATATCATGATTTTGAACAAATATACCATGATCGAATGTTATGTGTTGTGCAAGATAGTATCGTTCTTACGAGAATATTTTGTACGACTAATTATAAATTACCCTATCTAAATTAAACCAATCAAATTACGATTATAAAAATATTAAAATCACGAAAATATTAAATGACTAGAATCAATGAATAAAAATCCTAAAATATAAAGTTCATCTATTTTCAATCTTTCACATAGTCAAATCTTTTCAATTCCTTTAAGTTGAGTGACAAAAGAGTTATTATTGATGATAATAGATTTTTCTATATTAGATTCATCTGATGATCATGTAATGAACCTTAATTTGATTTTCGAAAACTGAATGGTCATATATTTTAATTAAATCGAATTGTTTTAAATTCCGTAGAATATCTATAATTTAAGATTTTTCCTAAAACTTCACACACAGAATTAATCACTCGTCAATCTCATAATTCTATGTAAATTTTATTGTATTGAACTAATCTCTTGTAATTATATTGATCATACATGTATTGAATCTCAAATCATTAAAATGTAGGGACCTATACATTTGTAATGTTAAGATCAATAATAAAATCTTATCAAATAATAATCATGCCAATAAATTTTTAAGGGAAAAGAAATAAATTCAAACCATATTATTAATAAAAAAAGAGAATTTATCGAATTCTAATAACAAAAGAAATTAACTAGAAATAACATAGAAAATCAAGAAAATAAAATCCTAAAATTTGTGTGCAGAAAGGAATCTCTGGTGTGTTGGGGATGCCTCCTATTTATAGATCTAAAACCCTAAATCAACAAGAATCCATGAGTTTCTAAGAAATTTAGGTTTTTCACTTTGACTTGGAAACTTGAGATGATAAACATTATCTTGCTTTTCCATGATTTGAAAACTTTATACTTATCTTGATTTCAGCATTGCATCAACTTCTTTCTAATTTCCATTCAAGATATCTTATGGCGTGAAACTTCTAGACTTTTCACAAGATTTATAAGTCTTGAAGTTTAGTTTTGAACGCAACAAGAATCACATCAATCGAACACCGGAGCAAAAAATTATACTCAAAATATTAACAACTATCTGCACAATCTGAATTTCTTTAAATAATCCTAATATTATCTAAAAACAAAAGCCACAAATTTAATTAATGCAATATCATGAAATAAAGTCTAAAACAATTCTAAAATTCATAAATAAAGACTGAAATAATATAAAATTATATAATTCAAGGGTATAAAAATTATTGCTATTAAATACTCTTACACTTAAATATTTGCTTATTCTCAAGCAAGATAAATAACAAAAACAATTTATTTTTCTTTTCAAAACCAATTCAAATTTATAAGATTCTAACCATGTATATAACAAGCTTGAATTGGTATTACAATCAAGACAACTAATATTTCGTAGTATTCAGTATTAGAACAATTTTAACATCTCCAACAGTCTCATTAAAATAAAAAACAATGCAACATCATCCATCCTCACAATTAGCTCATTCAAAAGAATAAAGAAAACTAAAATTCAACAACTTAATATACTTAATTTTATGAAAGAGTATGTATATCACTCAAATCAATATAATAAAATGGTATTACTATAAATTTGTTAATATATCAAATTTCTACCACTTAAATATATAAAATCTATACACCAATTAAAAGATTTTTTATTTGGTTGTAACGAAATTAAGGTTAAGGATAGTATAAATAGACACAAATGTTAGATTAAAAATTCACAAAAAATACTCAGATATCAAAATATGACATTATGTACATCAAAATAAAGAAAATACTAAAAAAATGCAAACTTTCACAATTTCTAATCCCCAAAAACATATAATATAACTTCATCTCTGAATATTTAATATAATATATTACTTCTCCAAACAAAGAATATATAATGAAAGTCCAATTAAATAATAAACAAACTCAAGAATGAAAAATGATTTTTATCATTTTTTTCTTTCTCCTCTTTTTTTATTCAACCAACACTTTTTTTTTTAATTTTTTTTTTCTAACCAACACTATCTCTTTTCTTTTCGGTTTTTTTTTCATCACTTTTTTTTGATAACTCAACATGATAATATCTAAAAACATATATAAAACTCTAACATATAAAAAAAAACATAATACTTAAAATCATAATGTCATGTTATCAATTAGAAATATATTAGTGAACTCGAGTTCAAAATCTGAAATTAGAAAAATAAGTTATGAGGTAAATTATATAGGTAATTTTTGAAAGAAAATGGTCTAAACTCAAATGAGTTAACTAAACGATATAAAATGTTAGGAATAGTATTTTTTGAAATCCAAAAGGCATAAACCAATGTGTTTTAATCATTTTGGCATATAAAAATAAAAAATATGGTATCAAAATATATAACAAACCAAATTCTAGAATGATCAAATCGTGTGTCATATACACTCAACAAGAAAAAAGATAAAGCAAGAAATTACTCTTTAAGACTTATTCCTCAGGTAAAATTGGTATCAAATTTTATATATCTAATTTTCAAATTAATCATAAAAGATGAATAGTTAATCATATACTAAATAACTATTAATACCAATCATTTTTCATACAATTCAATTCAAATCAAGTAACACACAAGGAGTAGATTAATCGAAAAAATTTTGTTAGTACGAAAAAAATTCAGAAAAACATAAAAAATTCAAATTTTTTATTTTTTTTTCAAATCAAAATATGCAAAATCAAAAAATCTGCCTATACTCCTCTACACTAAAACTAAAGATTGTTCACAATATGCAAAAAAAAAATAAAGGTAATAAAATAAACAAAAGAAAATAGAAAACTCCCATAATAAAGCAGATAAATTTGCAACTTCTTCTTTAACAACTTCTATCGCCCTCATAAATCTTCACACTATACTCATTTAACGCATAATATCACGACTTTGTTATTTTCTTATAAATTTGCACATCCTCATATGTCTCATTATGTCCTTCTTCCAACTCATTTAGCTGCAGCATCTTTTGCTTACCTGCATCAAAATTTCTTTTTGGTTGAAATTCAATTAGATTCACACTCAAACTAGTACATGTATCAATAGACTCATTGTCTAGGAAGTCATAATTTACATGCAATGAATTAATAATTCAATTTTCAATAGAATCACCAGAATAAAAGACATTAAGTTTATGATTATGTTCAATAATCTTATCAATACAATTCACTTTAAAAACATTTTTTTTATCAAAATTTCTCTTGTAATGAAAAATATTGAACTCAATTTTTTTATTATTAACTCGCAAAATTAACTTTTCAGCATAAACATTTATCAGAGCTCGTGTAGTAGCAAGAAAATGTCGATCTAAAATCAAAGAAACACCTCTTATCATCATCATCCATATCCAAGATAACAAAATCAAGAAGAAAAATAAATTTATCAATTCTAACCATTATATTCTCAATAATACCTCTCAGATACTTTATACTTTTATTGGCCAATTATAAGAAAATATTAATAGGTCGACATTCCTTTAACCGTAATTTAGAAAATATGGAATAGGGCATGATATTTACACTAGCATCAAAATCACATAAAATATATATAAAAAAATCAATTTAGTCAATAGTGCAAGGAATAGAAAAACTCTCTATATTCTTGACTTTTGGTGGTAGCATCTTTTGCAAAATTGCAGAACACTCCTCCATAAACTTAACCATCAAAACCTTATCCAATTTTCTCTTATTGGTAATCACATCCTTGAGAAATCCCCTATAACTACGCATTTGTCTCATGGCATCCAAAAGAAGAATATTAATGTGTAATTTCTTAAAAATTTTTAAAATTTTTTCAAATTCTGCATTTGCACGTAAAAAACTTCCCCATTTTGAATCCGTAGTCTTGACCTTCTCATTTGTAGGTTGTTAGATTTCTTCATTTTCCTCTTGTTTTTCCTATTCATCATTGGACTGAATTGCTACCTCCTACAATTCTTTTCTGCCCCTAAATGAGATTACGTTTGCTTACTGTACTTGCCTTCTGAGATTCTTCTCAGTGTCACTTGGCAGTCTATCTGGTACATGAAAATGAAAGGTATTGATCAATTTTATTCTCAAAATTTTCAAACCTTTCATTTGTTGTCGTCATCAAACTCTCAATCTTTTCATTTGTCACTGTTGTCAAATGTTCAATCACGGTCTCCCATGATGCCTTGTTCTCCATTGGTTGTGGATTCCCTGAATTAAGTTTAGTAAATACACTCTCTATGGTATTCATTGACTCAATGAAAAGTTGGGATGGTTCCTCCACTCAGAATTATATGTGTTGGAGTAAGGATTATTCAGTGGCCTGCCCAAATTTGAAAGAAAATTTTCTCAATGTACCTATGGGCACTCAGAAAACACATGAGTCGAGTCTCCACATGCTTCACAAAAATAAAACTGATTAGTCACAACATTGATTTGATTAGTTTTCATGGTATTAATCAATTAATCAATTTTTGCTTTAATCTTGGAAAAGCTATCGACCTTAGCACACCAGTTCTTTGTTTAGGAATCTCATGCTCATTAGACCAATCATACTATTTAGAGGCCATACTATCAAGTAATGTAGATGTTTCATGATAAGATTTACTCATAATATAGTTCCAACAATAGCATCAATAGTAATTTTGATAGAATGTAAAAGAACACCATAAAAAGTTTGTAAAATTAACCTATCAGGTATACCATGATATAGGTATTTCCTAATTAAATTTTTAAAATGCTCAAACATTATATAAAGACTCACCTGCAAATCGTCTAAAATTAGTAATATCATTACATAGTTTAGCTATCTTACCATGTGGAAAATACTTAACTAAGAATACTTGAGACAAGTTCTCCCAATTTGTAAAATGATTAGTAGAAAATGAGTTAAATTATACCTTTTCATTTCCCCTAAGAGAGAAAGGAAACAGTTTTAAGCTTATCCATTAGGGCTAACTCCATTCAATTTGATTGTATCACTAGTCTCCAGAAAGTTCTTCAAATGACTATTTAGATCTTCAAAAGTCTCTTCGCCAAATTGATCTGGTTGCACCATGCCAATAAGACTAAGTTTTAGTTCACAATTATTCGCTTCTATTGTAGGTTATGCAATACTAGTCTAAATATCTTGAAATCTAGGCATCGAATACTCTCTCACAACTTTGTTGTTTTGAGTTTATTGAGAATGCTATATTTTGATGATGATAAAAGAAATTTAAAAGAAATAAAGATGGACTTAAATATATCATAAGGAATAGATTCTGAAAAAGCAAAGTTCTGCAAAATATGTCGACCTGTCTTCTTCTTGTCGATCAATCCATATAGGTCCACCAATTTTAAGAGTCATGTCGACCAATTTTAAATTCCATCATGAACATGTTGACTTGTCAATAATCCATGTCAACCTGAATAAATCAAACAATACTATTTGTCTAAGTAAGATTTTGTCGACAACCCTGAAAATATGTTAATCTGACATAATCACTTAGACACCTTATCAACCTGAATGAAATCTTCTCAACTTGTCTTATATGTCGACCTGAATAGAACTGTATGTTGACCTGTTGACATCAGGTAGACCAATTTAAAGTATTAGGTCCATTAATTTAAGTCTTGGGTCGACCCATTAATACATACGTCGACAAAGAACCCTTACAAAAACATAAAGAATGTCGACATGTCCGATTACTTGTCGACCTGCTTTATCCTTTCCTAAGAATCACATGACGACATATATGTTGACATCAGGAATAGGACTGTTTTGACCCTGATGATAAAATATGTCAACCTACCTTGATATGTCAACCAATTCAAATATGTCTTGTCCACCAACTTATTTCAAAATAGGTTCATGTCGACATGAAATCTCTGATATGCCGACAAAGGTTTTTGGTTCCTAATTTATACATGTCGATATATAATTAAAATCATATTGACACACCAAACTATGTCGACAAATTTAAACACACTTGTCCATCAATTTATTTTAGAACAGAACCTGGTCAACCTAAGTTTTTACCACGTAGACATTCCCTTAGCATAGAAAAGGTAAAAGAGTCAACACAGCACTATTCAATTCAATTGGAATATAAAATTGGTCCACCCGTCAACACAAATTGGTCAACAAAGCAAACTGGTCGACCTGTGACACTACCATATCGACCTGACCAAGAAAATCCATAACACAAAATTTTGAATCTTGGTCAAAGTGTGAATTAAACTTGTCGACCTGAAATTGTTAAAATTTAAATTTCAAAATCAGTATGAACACAATGGTCATCTCTATCTAATTAATTTGTCTATTTCCCTTTCTATCAAATACCAACATTTAAATGCAATAAGATTGTCTTCTATTGGTTAAAAGAAAAGTGCCGCTAGAAGGAAAATGAAGATTCAACGTGAAATAAAGAACAGTTATAGAACATTAATTATTGAACATTTATGAGCAGCGTTCGACTTCAACAACCACAACAGCTTTCTTCAACATTGCTATAAATACTAGAGAGATGATAAATGAAACAGTTAATGCTCTATTGATGATCTGAACCACCATGAAGTTATTGCATTACTACTCTGTTTTAATATTTATACACTTTGCTTTTACATTAATTTTATCCTTTGTAAGTGTAACTACCTGCAAGAGCCAAGTTTGTCTAATTCGAGAATTTTAGCCTCACATCTTAGACCTCTCCTTCTTACTTGTACTAGTTTTTAAAATATCAATAAGTATGTCACGATCTTGGGTTTAGAGAGAGAGGAAACCAATTTGTGTAAGATTGAGAAATTAGTGTTTGAGAGAAATACTATAAAGGTCTAACTTGAATATGTAATCAAGTTTGTACAGTGAATTGATAGTGAAAACTCCAGGGAGAGATTGGGAGTGGACGTATACTAAATTTGGTGGAACCACTATAAAAACTTTTATCTGTTCTTTATTTTTCTTTTTAAACCACCAAATACTATTTCTATCATTTTCATTTTAAAATACTTAAATAGTCAAAAATTTTCAAAATATCTCTATTCAACTATTCATTCCTTATAGTTGAATAACAATTGGTATCAGAGTAGGTGTGTTGGTAAAAAGCCTAACAGCTTTAACATCGATCCAAATGGCCATAAATGGAGACAATGTATTGGTTGAAGTATGCTTAACAAATCATGTACCCTTCTTCAATTGAAGCAACTTTAGTTATTGGAAATAGAAGATGCATAATTTAATCATTGCACAAGATTTAAATGCCTAGGAAATTATTGAAGAATGTGTTGGATTTCCAACTAAAGAGGCTGATGGTGTACGTATACCAGTTAAGTTGAAAAACATAACAACTAAGTAGAAGAAGGCCTATCAAGCCAATTGCAAGATTATAAATCTCATTCATCTTACCCTGAGTGTCAACGAATATAATCGAGCCTCTTCATACATCATAGCGAAAGAAATCTGGGAAAAACTCGAACCTACCTCAAAGGTACCGATCAAGTTTGCAAGAGCAAGATTAGATTACTGAAACAAGAGAACGAAGCCTTCAAGATAAAGGAATGAGATTCCATCAGTGAAATGATGAAAAGATTTAATAAAGTGACGAATAAATTGAGGTTGCTTGGAAAATGAATTCTACAAGAAGACATGGTAGACAAGATTCTCAAAAGTATTCCAAAGTTATAGGAACCTAAAGTCACTGCAATAGAAAAATTGAAAAATCTTGAAACCTTAACTATGGACAAACTCGTGGGCTCACGGATAACTCACGAAATGAAGTTAAACGTGAAGAAACTAGGAAAAGAAGAAAAAGGAAAAGGAGTAGCTCTCAAAATCGATAATGATGAGAGTTCCTCAAATTTTGAAGATGAAGATGAAGAAAATGAAGTGTTGCTAGCCAGAAGATTCAAGAGATTTATGATACGAAGGAGAAACAAAAGTAAATCAAATTTCAGAAGACCAGAAAAGAAAGAGGAAATCAAATACTATGAATGCAAGAAATTGGGACATATAAAAGCCAAAAGACGGTTGATAAGAAAGATAAGAAAGAAAGAAAGGAGAAGAAAAAGAAGAAAGCTCTTGATACCTTCAGTGATGAAAACTGTAGTTCAAGTGAAGATGAATCCATAGAGGAACAAGCGAATTGTGCTTCATGGCCTTTGAAGAGTCCTCTGACAATGAGGTAGACTTTACTTCTTACTCTCCTACTCTAATTCTGATGAAAATGATTTTTCTATTGCCAAACTATATGAAATATTTTTAAAATCACTTAGAAATCAAAGAGGTTAAAATTCAAAAAAATTGTTAAAGAAAAACATGTCTAAAACTTTGAAAGAATTAGAAAACTCCAAAATAGAAGCTGATGAACTAAGAAAAAAATACTCATATAGAATTAAGAATCACTGAACTTAGAAAAGAGTTAAAGAATGAAAAGAGCAAATGCCTATAATTGCAAAATGAAATAGAGCATATTAAAATTGAAAACAATCACATGGATGACAATGAAATTCTGAAAAAAGAGATGATTGAACAAAAAGAGAAAAATATTAGACAAACCAACATTCTAATGAAATCCATACAAGATCAAGAAAAACTAGATGTAATTCTAGGAGCTCAGAGAGCAGTCTTTGATAAAGTTTGATTATTATTTAATCCAACTCAGATCCAGAAAAAACCGTATAAGTTTTTTGCACCTAGTTCAAAAGCTTTTAAACAACAAATGTGCAACACATGTATGAAACTTAGACATAAGTTAGACAACTGTAAACTAAAAAAAAAACCTTCAATCATGGTAAAGAGTATAAGGTTTAATGATCTTGAATGTACCTACTGCCTAAAAAATGGACACTGAGTTTATGTCTGCTAGTTCAAAAATTCTTCGGCAGTGAATATGAAATGTGTACTTAAAAATTAAATCAGAACTAACTCAGTTGGATCTAAGAAAATATGGGTACCAAATACAAAAGTGTAATTGAATCTCCTTTCAAGTATGTCTGAAATCAAGGGAATCTCCTAACGAGTCAGTTTAGTGCATAGATAGTGGTTGTTCAAGGTATATAACTGGAGATGTTTCCAAATTCTCCTCGATCGAGAAGAAAAAAGGAGACAAGGTAGTCTTTGGAGACAACTCCAAATGAAAGATCATCAGAATAGGCAATATTGGAAGTAAATCCACTGACACTCAAATTCAAAATAATTTTCTTATTTTTAGACTTAAATTCAGTTTACTGAGTGTCAGTCAATTGTCTGATAAAAGTTTTAGAATTATATTTGATTCAGATCTTTGTTCTATTATTGATAAAGGTTCTGATTGCATTAAATTCATTGGCCTTTGAAGAGGAAATATTTACATGATTGATCTAGACTAGTTGGAAACACAAAATGAATTATGTTTAGTTGCAATGAGTAAAAACAATTCCTGACTGTGGCACAAAAGTTTAGAACACACAAACACAGACACTATATCAAAGTTAGTTAGGAAAGATATTGTAAAAGGTTTCCCAAAATTAAAATTTGGAAAAGATAGATTGTATGAGATATGTATAAAGGAAAACAAATCAAAACTTATTTTAAACCCAAAAACATAGTATCTATGAGTAGATCTCTAGAACTTTTACACATAAATTTGTTTGGACCAGCTAAGAATCAAATTTTAGGAGGAAAAAATTATGGGTTTGTGATCATCGATGACTTCTTTGGATACACTTGGGTGTTATTCTTAGCCAAGAAAGAAGAAGCCAGTGATCTTCATTAAACTATACAAAAAAATACAAAATGTTCAATTAAAAGTATTAAGAGTGATCACAGTAAGGAATTTAAAAATAAAACCATGAAAGAAGTTTATGACAATAAATGTATTGATCACAACTTCTCAACCCCTAGGACATCTCAACAAAATGGGTGGTAGAAAGGAAAAATAGAATTTTACTAGACTTTGTGAGTATAATTTGTCAAAATTCTTTTAGGCAGAAGTAGTGGATACTGATTGCTATATCTTAAATAGGGTTCTAATTAGACCTATATTAAAGAAAACTCTCTATGAACTTAACAAAGAAAGGAAACCCAATATAGTCTATTTTAGAGTTTTTGTGCACAAATGTTGTATTTTGAATAATGGAAAAGAAGTTTTAGGAAAATTTGACGCTAAAAGTGATGAGAGAATATTTTTAGGCTATTCAATAGTGAGTAAGACGTATAGAAAAGCAGGGGGTTTCATTACGATTTCATGGGGGTTTCATTTTATATAATACTTGATCGATCCTTCTAGACGTACTACTCCTTGCTGCTAGTCCGTGCTTGTTGTCATGCAGGCAAAAGCAGGGGTTTTGGCCGATTAGGTTTACTTACTGTTGCATGTGAACTAATTACTCTTGTCGTATATGAACTTCAAACTATATCAAATGGATATTAAAGTGTCTTTCTAAATGGCTACATAAATGAAACGGTGTATGTAGAGCAACCCTCTGATTTTGAATATCCAAAGTATCCAGAACATGTTTTTAAACAAACCAAAGCTTTATATGGATTAAAACAGACCCCTAGAGTTTGGTATGAAAGATTAAACAACTTTCTAATTGAAAATAAATTCGAGAGAGGAAAAGTTGATAAAACCCTTTTTGTCAAAAGAAAAGAGGATAATATTCTAATAATCCAAATATATGTAAACGATATAATATTTGAAGAACAAGTATAAAAATGTGTGAAAACTTTATAGGAAGAATGCAAGGAGAATTTAAAATGAACATGATGAGAGAGTTGAATTATTTTTTAGAATTTCAAATTAAACAATCTGAAAATGGAATATTTATCAATCAATCAAAGTATACCAAGGATCTCATTAAAGGATTTGACTTCAGTAAGTGTAAAGAAAATGCTACAACTATGAGCACAAGTATAAAATTAAACAAATATAAAAATGACAAATTAATATATCCAAAATTATACAGAAGCATGATTGGATCACTTCTGTACCTTACTGCCTCATGACCAGATATACAATTTAGTGTATGTCTTTGTGTAAGATTCCAATTAGACCCACAAGAATCTCATTTAGTAGTAGTTAAAAATTTTTTTAGATATTTTAAGAATACCACACACTTAACCTTTGGTATAACAGAAACTTAAGCTTTCAGTTTATGGCTTTTCTGATGTTAACTTTGCAGGATGCAAGTTGGATAGGAAAAATACCAACGGTATTTGTCATTTTTTTGAAAATATGTTGGTATCATGGTCTTCCAAAAAATAAAACAACATAGCATTCTCATTAATTGAAAATAAGTATGTCTCTGAACAGTGTGTTGCACAAATTTTATGGATTAAGTATCAAATGAAATATTTTGGCATAGAGTTTGATTGTGTTTTTGTAAAGTATGATAACACAAGTGTCATAAATCTAACTAAAAATTTAGTGCATCATTCTCGAACTAAATACATTGAAATAAGATATCACCTTACTAGAGACCATGTGTTAAAAAATAAAATAATTTTTGAGTATATAGAAACACAAAAACAGATTGCTAATATTCTTACTAAACCACTAGATAAAAAAAGGGAATAAGGAATAATAGAAATGGAGAAATAAGCAAGAAGTCAAAAAAACAGAGTATGCAAAAATTTGGGAAACTAAATTTTATGTCGACCTATTTCACAAGGGTGTCAACAAATTGAAAAATATATAGTCTTGTCGACCTACTAATCATTATCCTAGAAATCGTGTCAACCTAGTACTAAAAATGTAAAAATATATATGGTCTTGTCGACCTGTATGCTAATATGTCAACATATATTGCAGTCAAAAACAGATCGATGCCTATAAAACCTTATCGACCTGCTAACCTTTGGATACTTTGAAAACAGGTCAACGTGCACAAAAACATGTCGACTTATGATATATAAAAAGGAATATAAGCGATTAACACATCAACATATCTCTCTATTTACCCTTAATTCAAATTTCTCTTTTTCTCTCTCTAGATGATTTTTGCTCCTTTGAAACCCTAGACTATCGAATCGTTGAAATCTTAATCTCTGATGGCTTCCAAACAAAAATTGCCTATCTCTAAACAATCAGCATCCTCAGAAACTCTTATAAAACTATCAATGAAGCCATCCTCTTCAAAACCCCTTTTACGAACCAACAGAAGCCATTCTTGAATTTGACACTCATGAGTTCCGATCGCCTGAACAAAGCAAACTGTTTGATCATGTGTTTGCGCGGAGAAAAATCAATCAAGGAAGTATGATTGATTGGATTTTTCTTGAAAGAGTGAACTTCAACTTCAAATACGAAGAACATCTTAATGAGGTATATCTTAATTGGCTGATGATTCCAAATAAATTCATTCATGAGAGAGTTATCAAATTATTCTACAATAATATTGAAGTGATTTCTGATGGAGTTGAGAGCGAGACCGTATCATTTTGGATGATTACTCTGTGTCATCTGTATTTAGGATATACATGAAAGGAAAAGTGATTGAAGTAAACCCTATGATGATTTGTAGAGAAAATGGTCTAGAATGAGTAATATATGACAAACGTGAACCATACATGAAATCAAATTACTTGGAGAATGCTAGGAAGGTGATCAATGATGATAACATGATTGTTGTGAACACAAATACTATAGACTTAAGGTTTCATGAAAGAATTCTCCATTTGATTGTTGCTCACATACTCAGACCTAGAGGAGAGAACTATACAACCATATCTAGGGAAGATTTCCGGTTGATGGCATGTATTATGAGTAAGAAAAACTCTAGACCGTATTCCATTGTTCTATATTTCATGATTGCTGCATATAGATCAGAAAATTCACTCCTACTATATGCAAGCATGATTTCTAAGATTTTATCATCATATCGTGTAGAGTTAAACAAGGATATAGTGATAGAACTAAATGAGAAGAATGCAATTAATGCATATTTTATGCTTAGAGCAAGATGGATCAGCAGTACTGAAGGTGAATGGGCTAGGAAGGATGTAGGGATAGGGAAGAGACAAATAGAGGAAGTAGAAGAAGGAGCAACTGAAACTGAGTAAGGTGGACAACCATATAGTTCTCAGCCTATTACTTTGGAAATGATTTGGAATAAATTGGGAAATATTGAGCAAAACATAGTACTCTCAAATGAACAATTGAATAGGCAAGCACAAGCTAATCTTACGTTTAGTATGGAGCTGCATAGACTAGAAAAGAAAATTGATTCATCTAATAAGGGAAAGACATCTCATGACCCTAAGCTATCCTGGTCCTACTGATTCATCTCTATGTTTTACTTAGACCCCTCATTCTAGTTGTATACTTTATTGATACTACTTAGACTCTCATATGATGTCTTTAACTTCTCTTTTGCTATTCTGAATTTATGTTAACTTCAAACTTTTTTCCATTTGTAATATATTTTTGGTCATTTTGTGATAATATTATGCTTTACTTATTTAATTGTCATCTTTGAACTCATAAGACTTTGCAATGATCACATGTCTGACTTAGCTTTAAACTCAAAATGCTTGTCGACAATGTATGAAAGGCTTAGGTTAAAATGTTGCCTATTGTTACCATATATTAAGTCTATAACACTTCATGTTTAAAATATCTCACTCTTATATAGTATTGAATATTCATGTTTTTTACAATGCCTTGTCTGCTGAAAATGAATAATGTTTTAAACTATATGTTGCATTGTGATACTCATGCAAAATTGCTATAAATTAGGATTAATGAGTTTAGTTTCTCCGATCTTTACTTTGTAGTTATTGTGTTCAGATTAGATGATCATTACTCTTTGGCATTTCTAATAATTTAGATGTTGCTCATTGCAGCTGTTGTTGTGCCGAATTGATTGAAAAGAAGAAGTTCAAATCTGAGGTGAAAAGAGTAACTCTAATTGTGCTATTTTGGGGACTGGTTTGGGTTAATTGAAATGGAAGAACTATGATATTTCTATGATTGAAGGCGAGAAATTCTTGTAACTAAGGCTAACTTGTTAGGTTCAGACATATGCCTCAAATGACAAAGGAGTATAATTGGTTGAGGGGGAGTAATTGTTAGAACTGCTACTAAAAATGGATGATGATGTATTCCATGTTTGCAAACTTGTTAGGCTAACCTGTATGTTGTATGCTACATGCTATATTCTGTGTTGATTGTTTGCTATTGTTTACTATTGTTTGCTGATAGAGATGTGCTACTATTTGTTTGGGGGGGTGCTGGCCTTTTATGTTGATGACCAAAAAGGGGAGAGGCAAT
Organism: Dillenia suffruticosa; assembly: GCA_033439265.1. NCBI lineage: Eukaryota > Viridiplantae > Streptophyta > Magnoliopsida > Dilleniales > Dilleniaceae > Dillenia > Dillenia suffruticosa. The sequence continues at coordinate 2,059,951 of JAVTVX010000031.1, forward strand.
TAGTAAAGGTAATTAGTAGGCATGAAACTTGAGGAGGAATTGATGGTTCTGTAGTGATGAAACTTTAGAAGTTGATGGTTCTGTAATGACAATTAGACAATCAATTAGTGTATAGTGATGAATTTAAGTTAGAAATTTAGAAATTAGTTAAATCAAGGCTCCGCAATTCAAAAGAATCTAGTTGGAAATCAAAGTAAGTCAAGCTTTTGGGAAATAGAAAAATCATAAATTTAAAGGAGTTTTGTCATAATCAAAAAGGGGAAATTTGTTGAAAATGCTAGATTTTGATAATGATAAATGAAATTTTAAGGAAATAATGATGGACTTAAATATATCAGAAGGAATAGATTCTGAAAAAACAAAATTCTGCAAAGTATATCGACCTGTCTTCTTCTTGTTGACTTGTCCATATAGATACACCAATTTTAAGAGTTGTGTCAACCAATTTTAAATTCCATCATGAATAGGTTGGCCTATCAATAATCTTTTTCGATTTCAATAAATCAAACAACACTATTTGTCTAAATAAGATTTTATCAACAATCTCAAAAATATGTCGACTAGACATAATCACTCACACATCTTGTCAACTTGAGTGAAAGCCTTTTAACCTGCCTTATATGTTGACCTAAACAGAACTGTTTGTCGATCTATTAACATCAGGTGGACCAATTTAAAGTGTAAGGTCTACCAATTTAACCCTTGGGTCATCCCATTAATACACATATTGACAAAGAACTTTTACAAAAACATAAAGAAGGTCGACATACTTGACAATTTGTCAACTTGCTCTATTCTTTCCTAAGAGTCACACGATGGCATACATGTCAACCCTCTAAGTATGTCCACCAATTTAAAATATCAAGTCAACCAATTGATTATAGAATAGGACTGTGTCAACCCTAATGATAAAATATGTCAACGTACCTTTATACATCGACCAATTCAAATGTGTCTTGTCCACCAATTTATTCCAAAACAGATTCATTTTGACCTGAAATCTCTGATATGTCGATAAAGGCTCTTGATTCCTAACTTAGGCATGTCAATGTCTAATTAAAATCATGTCGATACACCAAACTATGTCGACCAATTTAAACACACTTGTCTACCAATTTATTTTAGATCAGAACCTGGTCAACTTAAATTTTTACCAGCATAGAAAAGGTAAAGGAGTCAACACAACACTATTCAATTTGATTAGAATATAAAATTGATCCACCTGTCAACACAAATTAATCGACAAAGCAAACTGGTCGACCAGTAACACTACCATGTCGACCTGACCAAGGAAGACCATAATACAAAATTTTGAATCCAGGTCCAAGTGCCAATTAAACTTGATGACCAGAAATTTTTAGAATCTAAATTTCAAAATCAGTATGAACACAATAGTCATCTTTGTCTAATTAATTTGTCTATTTCCCTTTCTATCAAATATTAACATTTAAATGTAGCAAGATTGTCTTTCTATTGGTCAACAGAAAAGTGCCGCAAGAGGGAAAATAAAGTTTCAGCGTGAAATAATAAATAGTTGCAGAACATTAATTATTGAACATTTATAATTAATGTTCAACTTCAACAATCACAACAACTATCTTCAACATTGCTATAAATACCAGAGAGATATGAAATGAATCAGTTAATACTCTATTGAAAATCTGAACCACCACAAACTTATTGTATTACTACTCTATTTTAACATTCATACACTTTGCTTTTATATTAATTTTATCCTTCTTGAATGTAACTACTTGCAAGAGTCAAGTTTGTCTAATCTGAGAATTTAAGTATCACATCTTAGACCTCTCCTTTGTATTTGTATCGATTTTTCAAAAGATTAGTAAGTGTGTTACAATCTTGGATTTAGAGAGAGAGAGAACCAATATGTGTAGGGTTAGAAAATTAGTGTTTGAGAGAAACACTATAAAGGTCCAACTTGAAATTGTAATTAAGTTTGTATCAGTGAATTGGTAGTGAAAAATCTAGAGGGAAACGTACACTAACTTTGATGGGAATACTATAAAAACTTTTGTGTTTTTTATTTTTCTTTTTAAAACACCAAATACTATTTCTGTCATTTTCATTTTAAAATATTTAAATACCTAAAAATTTTCAAAAATATTCAACTATTTACTCCCTCTAGTTGAATAATAGAGCTGCTGCTTCTTCTTTGACTTCACTAACTTGTTTACAAATGGTTTTCAAGGTTTTCTCTATTTCAAGATCAAATTCAGCTACGTTAACACTCTTCGATTGTAGCATACATTGTATCAACACCAAACATAGATTTTCAAAATAATCTATCAAAACCACTCAAGAAAATCTATATTACCTCTATTAAAGTAGAAATCAAGAAAACACAGCAAGATAATGCAAAAAGAGTCCCAAATAAATACTTGAAAATCCCTAGAAATTAAGAAAAAATTAAAGAAAAATAAAAAAACCAATGAAAACGATAGAATTTGGCCAATATAGGATGGTGCCCATAGCAAAATAATGGATTTTGTTCAACAACCCAAAATCCTTTGGAAAAAGTAGTTGTTCAACTCTAGATTCTAAATTGTTTCTCGAACCCCCAAAAAATTTTCGCCAAATTTGGACTAAATCTAATTCTTAAATAACGATTATATAATGCTAAAAAACTGTATATCAAGAAATAAGAATAAGAAAGTGACAAGAAATGTGAAAGATAGTGTTCAATATCAAACAAAATTATTCTGGTCGATATACAAGGATAATCTAGACAACGGCATCAAAAACTTGATAAGCGATTTGATATCACTTTCAGGTAATTATATTCTAGTTGAGTTTTGTATGCAATGCGAATAAGTGTCATTCTCATAAAAATATTTTGTACTACTAATTATGAATTACTCTATCTAAGTTAGACAAATCAAATCACAAATATAAAGATATTAAAAATCAAGAAAATATTAAAAGACTCAAATCAATGAATAAAAACCCTATGATGTATATTTCATTTGTTTTCAATATTTTACATGGTTAAATTTTCTCAGTTCTATTAAATTTATTGACAAAAAAGTTATTATTGATGATAACAGATTTTCTGAAGATAAATTCAACCAATGGTCATGCATTGAACCCTAATTCGATTAACTAAAACCCAATGATCACGCAATTTAGATTAAATCGAATTACTTTCAATTTTGTGGAAAATCCATAATTTAAGATTTTTCCTAAAACCCCATACCTAAAATTAATCATCTATCGATCTCATAACTCTGTATGGATTTTATTATATTGGACTAATCTCCTATAATTTTATTGGTCATATATATATTCAATTTTAAATCATCAAAATATAGGTATCTATACATTCGAAACATTAAAATCAATTATGAAATCTCACCAAACAATAATCATGCAAATAAATCTTTAAGGGAAAGAAATAAATTTAGAGCATATTATTAATCAAAGAATAGAATCCATTGAATTCTAAGAATAAAAAAAATTAACCAGACAAAATAAAGAAAATCAAGAAAATAAAACCCTAAAATCTATGTGGAGAAAGTCGTCTATGGTGTCTTGGCAACACCTCCTATTTATAGACCTAAAACTCTAAATTAACAAGAATTCATGAGTTTTTAAGAAATTTGGGTTTTCACTTTGACTTAGAAACTTGAGATGATATATATTATCTTTTTGCTTTTTCAAAATTTGAAAAGTTCATCTTTATCTTGATTTACAGTATTGCCATAATTTCTTTCTAATTTTTGGGTATCTTTTAGCCTGATTAGCTTCTGGACTCTCACAAAATTTATAGGCCCTGAAATCTAGTTTCCAACGCAGCAAAAATCAACTCAATCAGATATCAGAGAAGAAAGTTATGCCCAAAAAACTAACATCCGTGTGCGCAGTCCAATTTTTTTAAATAATCCCAATTTTATCTAAAAACAAAACTCACAAATTTAATTAGTACAATATCATGAAATAAAATCTATAATAGTTCTAAAATTCATAAATAAATACTAAATAATATAAAATAATATAATTTAAGTGTATAAAAATTATTACTATCACTCTTATATACTTTTATTAATAATATATATGTATTATCTTTAAAGTTTAGAGATAATATTTACTTGTATGTATAATGTGTTTATAATTTAGAAGTTTATTATTAGTTTAGCTTAAACTTTTCTTATATATATACCGTTACGATACCATATTGTTAAATATAAAGTATGTTGAGACTATGAAGTATAAATAGAAAAATGAAAGCAAATTGTGTATGGTGTTGTTTTGTTCTAGATGAGAAGAAAAACAAAATAACTAGTCAAATGTAACCTTTCTTTTGCAGAACGTTCATTCGTTTCCATTGTTACAAATGCAACATTTTCTTTTTGGATTTGGGTTGGCTACTCAATCATATATATATGTATATTTGTTAGTTAGTTAATCTCTAATTACTCTAAATGCTGCAGATGTATACTGGTTTACTGTCGTTTTTCCATATATAAAATACTTATTCATTATATATATTGATTTTTCTATTTTGATTAACATATGTATGTATGAACGGGAATGTTGAGACCATATTCATTATTGATTAGTTATTTATTGCTTTACTAGTCTAAATTCATTTCATTTATTATTGGTTTTGTTGATAAAATGAGTTGTGATGATGAGCAAAATATGTTAGATTAATAAAAAATTAGTTTGAAAGATATTAAGATAAGTTAGGAATGATAGAAGACATATATATAAAATTCAGACGTAGAGTAGTCGACTCAACCTCGAACACATTTAAACACAAGTCGACTCACAAAGTGCCCGTTTTGCGGGACTTATTTTCAGTTTCTCTTCTCCTTTTAAGGAGAAGGCCTGCCAACCAATGTTTTTAGAAGCTCTTAAAAAAAAGAGCTTTTTTCTTTATGAAGAAAAAAAAAACAAAAGCTTCTTGTAGGAGCTTTTGCTTTTCCTTTTAAAAAACACGCCAGCTTTTAAGGAGATTTAAAATTTTTTATACCATTTATGCCCTCATTTTGAAGAAAAATTCAAATTTTATCCTCTTTTGATATCTTCTACCCTAATTACACTTTTTTTACTAGGGTTGCTTCTCTTACTCCCTCTCTCCTTCTCCACAAGCGCCTCCCCTTATTTCCTCCTCCACCATCTGTTTCTCATTTATTGTTTTGCAATTTCTTTTATCAATTGTTTGTTCAAATGTACGAATCTTGTTTTGCCCTCTTTATTTTAATTGTTTGTTTTGCCCTTTATAATTTTGTGATGTGACCATTGTGGTATCAAATTTATTACCCTTTTAATGTTCTGCAAGACAAAAATCTTTAAAATTATTTATGTTTGTAAACACTGGTCACAGAAATTGGTTAACAATTATCAAACTCCATGTGGGTAAAGCCAGATTTAATTAAGAAGAGAATATGATGAATAATGAAAAAAAATCTTAATTTTTATTTTATTGGTAAAAGATGTACTATTTTTTTTAAATGTAATTTCGTAAGTTAATTATAATTTCTTATACAAGGTTTGTTTATTTATACACACATGAAAAATAATAATTACAATCGTCATTGTTATTAAAAAGGAAAACAAAATTCCAATTTGTTATATCCAAGTTTTCTTTCTCATGTTACTGCCCTCTAGCTGTCTTGTTCAAATATCAGGGCCCATCAATTGGTCACAAAGACCAAACAATGTTGATTGAATTATGGATTCAAAGCTATGGAGATACAATAGAACCTGGTATAGCAACCCTTTGAGCACAAGTTTAATTTATATACACCCACGAACAAAAGTGGGTGTTTGAGGAGAGACTACTAGATTACAATGACTGCAAACAACCACAAAAGGGCATTTGTTTAAGATAGTCAGCATCAACATCAGTTGAATTGGGTTGGGGGTGGGGTCTAAATTTAATTAAACAAGTAATCAATCAATTTTGTAAACTAAGTCCCAGCAGATGTTATTCCAAAGACACACTTGTCCCCACCCTGGTTTTTCCCTCAAAAGTGTTTTTACTGTTTTCCTTTTCCCTTACACTTGAAGGTGTTAGTTTGCAAGCATAAAGAACACACTTGAGTACATGATTTTTGAGTTAATATTAAGATTGTTTTATATATTGCAGTTATGGCTAGCGGAGAAATGCATATACCACAAAGCAAAAATTTGGAAAATCAAAAAAATAATGCTAAGTGGGATTTCAATACTACTAATATTTTACTTCAAGTTTACATGGATGAGATATGTAAGAGTGGAAAACCAGGACTTTCATTTAGAGCTAAGAGATGGGAGGTTGTTGTTGAGAATTTTAATATTTCAATTGGGTTCGGGAAACCATTGTTACTCCAGGTGAAAGTTATAGAATGTTTAGAAAGAAACCACATGTTGTATTAAAACTTACAGATTTATTGAAAAGCAAGAGATGGTTACAATCATCTAGAGATATGACAGAATTGGAGGCAGTCGCTATGTTTCTTTGGACTTGTGGACACAGTCAAACAAATCAAAATGTCCAAAATAAATTAGGAAAATCGGGAGAGACTGTAAGTAAGAAGTTTGCTGAAGTTTTAGAGGCTTTATGTTTGTTAGCTAAAGAAGTCATAACAACTCCAGATTTTGAATTTAAAGAAATTCCGTCCAAAACTAAAGATGATAGTAGATACCGATCTTATTTTAAAGGATGCATTGGTGCTATAGATGGTACACATATACCTGCTATTCCTCCTGCCAATGATCAAATTCGTTTCATTGGTCGAAAGGGAGTTCCGACACACAATGTCATGGTAGTGTGCAAGTTTGATATGTTATTTACTTTTATTGTTGTTGGTTGGCCTGGTACTGCACATGACAGCATAATTCTTTCTACTGTAATTGAAGAAATGAAAAGTGTGTTCCCTCATCCACCAAAAGATATAATTTTATTTATATCTTATACAAATATTGAAATGAATTTTTTTTTTAAATTAACTACTGATCAAATATATTATTATATTTTGTAGATAAATATTATGTAGTGGATGCTGGATATCCTAATATGAAAGGGTATCTAGCACCTTATAAAGGTGAGAGATATCATATTCATGATTTTAGGGGATGTAGCCAGCCACAAGGTAAAGAAGAAATATTTAACCATGTACATTCTTCATTGAGAAATGTCGTAGAATGAACAATTGGAGTTTGAAAGAATATGTGGCATATTTTAAAGGATATGAAGCCATTTCCATTGGTGAAATAAGAGAAGATAATTGTTGTAACTACAACACTCCATAACTTCATTCGAAATTGTGGCAAAGATGAGAAGTTTGATAGATGCGATCGTAACTCCAATTACACTTCAGAATTTGAGAACGAAAGAAATTTTAACGAAGAAATGAGTTCATCTACTTATAGAAAAGAAGTGAGTAATGGTTACATGAATAGAGTTCGCAATCAAATAATAGCTGCATTTATGGAAAATATAAATATATGATTTATGTTATTTCGAATTTTTTAATTTTTTATGTTATATAAAAATCAGCTTATATTCATTAAATGTTTGATTTTAAGTGTTTGGAAAAATAATCAATATATTTTTATTTTAATTATTAATATTTATACATTTTATCTTTAAAATGTCGATATATCAATTTTTAATCAATCGATACTGAGCAGAAAAAATTATATTTTATGTGTATTCCCTTTATAGTAATTTTATTAAAAATAGAGTTTCTAAAAATTCTAATTTATAAAAAGGAGTATATAAACAGTTTAAAAGTTAAAAATGCCAAACAGCTTTTAACTTTATTTTAAAAGTTTTTAATTTCTACTTCCCTTTAAAAGGAGAAGAGAAGTGAAAAAAAAGGTCTCGCCAAACGGACACTAAGTTAAGAAAAGCCTTTAAGTTTAGACATAATGGTAGATCAGTCAACTCATGAGGTACATCAGTCGACTCACCATGTACTATGAACAAACTAAATTTAAACATTAAATTATTTAAGTCAACTCACCCAAAAACACCAATCAACTCACTCATTTTATGAAATAATAAAACTATATTTCAAAATTGCAACGGTCAAATATTTAAAATACTAATAGTCAAAATGAAAAATAGAACACATCATATATAGGTCAAGTCGACCTGCTACACATCATAAGTTGACCAGTTGATAGGTGTCAATCCAACAAAAATTAAATTTACCTACTTGACAAAATATAAGTACAGAGCGAGAAGTGTTGTCTTATTAGGGAATGGTGGATTCACTTTTTTTAATGAAACAAAAATGTGAAACCTAATGGTTAACTAAACTAATAATTCAAGGAAATAAATAATTGACCAATGAAAAATAAATAACTCAAAATTTAAAAGAATAAAATTCAATGAAAAACAAGTTTATGGCCAAAAGAATTATATCCACCTTGATTTGGAATGATTGATCATTGATCTAATATTTCAAGGAAGAGAAAAGCTTAAGGGAATCAAAATTAGGGAATCATCCAAGGAAACACCTCTTTCACATGTTGATGAGTGCCTGATTGGAGAAGGAGTCTCTACATTGTAAGACGTTACATTTGGTAATGTATAAAAAATAAGTATTAATTATAATCATATTTAGTTTGATCATTTATTAATGTTTAATCTCATATTTTACAACTGATGATTTTCGAAGTACTTAAAAAAGAGGGAGGACTACTCTCAAGGATATATGGGATATAAGATTTTAGCGAATAGTAGTATCCTTCAATGCATCCTATTGGACGGGAGTTGCAAATATTAGCTAGCTTTTGTGGTCTTATAACTAAAAGTTTGTGATTTTGTTCTCTTAGTCACAAGGACTGGCGCATTGTCCCTGCGGCATCGAAGGAACAAATAAAATCTTTCATTAAGCTGTTAATGCATTTGTTTATTGTTGCAAGATTTCTTTTTAACATCGCAAGAGTAAATATCCTTCAATTATTGTAGTTTATTGTTGCAACATATTCTAATTCAATTGTTTTTTTCTTTTTTACATAAAAAATTTATTTTTGAAATAGAACATATGGGCAGTGTTGATACATTTATTTTCAGATCAATTTCTACAAAATTTAAAGAGTATATATATATTCTAAAAAAAATATTATGATGAGAAGAAAATTGTTGAAGAGCTGTTAGCAAATGTCCTAGAAGTCACAACCCTCGTGAATGGGAGGACATTGTTGCACACTAGTATTCAAAACATGGGAAGATAATAACATGTTTTATTTAATAATATTTTGTTTACTTTTATATATTTATCATAATAATTCAAAATATTTTGTAGAAATTTGAAATAGGAAAACAGAGCTAATCGTAGCAAATGTATGCATACACTTGGGATTCAAAATCATTGGCAAGGCGGGCGAAAGAATTGGTAATTATTTAATACTGATATTATATTCAATAGTATTTTTTTGGTTGCTAACAAAATTATTTTAGGAAATAGAGATAAAACATTTCCCTCCACAGAATTGAACTGTACAAATCTACCTATAAGAAGAAGGACGGTTCATACATGAACAAGGAATTTGCGATTATGATAGTGAGTTATATGAACTTTAAATATCAATTATTTTAAAGTGTTTGTATTGATATTTTTATAAAAATTTATGTTAATATTTTTATATGCATTTTCCATACATAGAGATAAGTTGATGAAATGATAACAACTCAACAAACTATCTCAAAGGAAGAGTCTATCAATCGAATTGAGGACAGAGTGTTACTCAAAGTGATTGGTCAACAATGCCTGGGTAAACTTAGAGGAAAAGGGATGTAACCAACACCTACTAACTATTATGAAAAATTATCATCTTCACCTACAAAGGCTAGCTCTACCCAAGAGTTTGTCAAGGTGTGTTATGAATAAAAACAAATGAAAGCAAAATTTAATATCATGTTTCCAAAGTTTATCTCAAAATTTCCAGATATGGAAATATTTCTAGAGACGTGGGAACTTGTAATATACTAATTTTTGTTTTTTACATAATAGAAATTATTTTATGTGACATTTTACGTGATACACTAACTTCTATTCTCTACAGGGTGATGATAGTTCAGTTGGTGAAGGTGATGACTCTTATTCCATCCAAGAGAGTGGTCGTATGTCTTGAGAGGTGATGTAGGTTTCGTACGTAATATAATGTTGTCCATTAACATTTTTTCATAAATTTCTTTACATTTTTATTAATAAAATATTTATTTTTTTGTTCAAAATTATATATGGATGGTTGTTTATTTCTTTGAAATATATATTAAGTTTTGAGTAATGAGTTATTTGAGGTTCAAAGGTGATAGCTACATTATATTTGTTTGGAGTATGAAGTGTTTGATGGTTGATGGTTGATAATGACTATTTGTTTGTTTGATTGTTAATGGTTGTTTTTTGAAATATGAAGCGTGGATACAATTTTGGAGTATAAAATGTACATTATATTTGTTTAATGGTTGATGATTGTTTGTTTGAAGTGTTAAATATAGATGAAGTTTAGAGTTTAGAGTGTACATTATGTTTGTCTGATTGTTGATGGTAATGTGATGATGAATAGGTTTGGTTTTGAAGCTAAACCAGACATTATTTTTAAAAAAAACAAAAAATAGCCCTTGCTGATATTTTTATAGCTAAATGTTAGCAAGTGCACATGGATTTGCCGATGTCTTAGTTGAAAAATATTGACAAATCCTTTTGCCTATGCGAATGCTTCATGACCAAATGTTGGGAAATGTTCACACATTTGTCGTTGTTTTTGTATGGAAATGTCAGCAAAGATCTAAAGATTTATTGACATTTATAAACAAACATTGGCAAAAATCTAAGACTTTACTGATGTTTGTAAATAAATATCGAGAAATCCCTGACGTTTTTTCTTTCTTTGCCAAACTCCTTAGTGACGGTTGTAAAATATCATAAATGGTAAAAAAAAAACATATAAGGAAACACCTTATTTTTTGTAGTGTATGTAGGCTTGTATAGGTAGTCCCTTGAGGATAGTCACCCAAGTCATCCAAGAGAGATTCGGAGTGTACATCTTGAGTAACCCTTTGAGTATGAATCAAGTGACCATAGGGACACTAGACAGCTAAGGGAATAGGCAATCTAAGGGTTGTAGAGATAGCAAACATGAGTGGAAGTGAGAGAGAGATACCTTGCTTGTAATCCTTGTATTGTTGATTCAATAAAGGAAAGTTTTGAGAGTTTATTCTTAGAATCATGTGTACTCTTTACATGGTTTTATACTTAGTCGATTCCATAGACGATGGTTGATACTAGTAAGGGCTATTCTACCATCATGAGGGCAAAAAAATTACGAAAAAATTTTGACTCTGTGACACTTATACATGACCTAGAATTGAACTCTGTATTTTGATTTTAGTGTTGTGTAGTAGTGGATTGGTGGAGTTGGAAGGTCAGATATTTGCTTGTATAGCAACACTAGCCACTGGTGCAACATGTTCATTAGGTAAAGACTTATCAATGCAATACACTTAGGAGAAGTTCATATTGTTGCATATTTGGCTTAACAAAATTGTTGAAAATGTAAATGCGATTTTATCGAGCACAACTTAGTTGTATGCAAAGGTGGTAAATTTACCCAAATACAAACAAAATCTTTCACACTCTTTAGGATACTTACACACTATTACAGTGCACTCAGAGACAATTGTGACCAAATTTTCCAGAAACATTTAATCTGTCATCAAAATACAAATAATAACATGTGCTTTCACTTTTTTGATTTAATGTGACCAAATTTCTTGTTAATAATAAATGACTTATGAGGACATTACATTGTTGGAATCGGTATACAGATTATAATAATTTTCATTCAAAAATCAGAGAATGCAGCAAATAAAAAATTATCAAATGAAAAAAAAACCATGAAACATGATATTGCAATCTAAAAAATGAAGAGAAGATTAAAGAAAATGTACTTTTTTTGTGATTCATTGCATTTTATTTTCCAATAAAATCTGAGTACCAATAGTACTTTGATTTCTTCTATGATTCATCAACCTATAATCTCTTATAAGATTTCAAATTTGCAGTCCTCTCTATACTATAATTGAAGCTCTTGTATGTCTCTCAACCTAGGTGGAAAATATACCTATAAGAATAAAATTGGAAACCATATTTTTAACCAATGAAGAGTGTTAATTGAATTAGAAAATTAACAAACTAGAGAGGGAATAAGAATTTAAAATAGAGTTTTATTAAAAAACAAATACTTAACTTGCTATTTTTAAAAAATTACAAAACCAGCTATAAAAGTTTTAAAAATTATAAAATGTCCTTATAAGTTTCAAAATGATAGAACACAATAAATTAAATTACAAAACTATAAAACAGGATAAATTAAATTACAAAATTAAAAAACAAGATAAATTAAAATTTGAAACTAAAAATAAGATAACATAATTTTTGAAATTATAAACCAAGATAAAATAATTTCTTAAACTATAACTTTTGAGTGCAAGTAGATGAAAATTTTCAATTTTTATGACCTCTATATTGGCGGTTGTACCTAATTTTTTTTTTGCTACTTTTAGAATTGAAATTTATGTAAACTATGTTTAAGTTGTGTCATGACAAATATTTTGATCCCAAAGTGACATTGTAGTGATTATCTATGAATTTATAAATCACGGTCAAATAAAAATACCTTAAAAAAGAAAAGAATTCAAAAGCCATAAAAAGAAAAGAATTTTATGTAAACTAATATTATGTGACAAGAACCTAGTATATTTTGGTTATTTCTTATATTTGGAGTTCAAAAAATATTGGTATAAAAAAATATGTACAAATTAGATAATTAAAAATATCATAATAATCTTTACAAAAAAAAAACATAAAAATCAAAATGGTTGAAAGTAGTTTCTCATTTCATTTACTCATGATTGTGTTTATGAAAGACAGTATTTTAACAACGTAGAGGGGGTGAATAGATTATTTTTTATTTTTCCAGGAGTTTAAGGGATTTGAAAACAAAAGGCAAGAGTAGAGAGGGAAGAAGAATTGACACAACGTTTTATAGAGATTCCTCCCTTCTTGGTATATGTCCGTTTCGAGACTATACCTTGATTTTCAATCCACTATTTTCTCCAAAAATAGTACAACTACTAGCTTGAACATGTGTTATTTAGATCTCACTAAGTGTTTCAATCAAACACTCACCACTAACTTATACAGTTGTCTTCTTCGAGACAACTAATCCCTGACCAAGAAGACCATTTTTTTCTAGTCAATTACAAGTATATGAAATGAAAAACAAGATTACAATCTTAAACCTTAATGTTCAGATGTGAACTATGTAACCCATCTATATACAACTCATAAACTTAAAATAATGAAGATCTTTAATACACTCAAAAACAATAAATATGATCCAAAAGTTGTTTGATCTTTATTTGATATTTTATACCATCTCTTCATAATCTAGCTATTGTAAAACATTTAATGCTCATTGGAAACCACTAAAGGTGATTGAGACTTCATTTATGCCTCGAACAATTTTTCTAAACAATTAGTCATTATTTATAGTAAGTTGACTTCCTTTTCTTCGTAAATCGATTGATATTTGAATAACTTAAGCTCCTGGCTTTTGGCCAGAGTGAGTTGACTATCTCTTTCTTATACTTTTCTTCGCATCAACATAACTCTTTCTTATACTTAAGCTGTGCTCTTGAGTTCATTGTGCAAGTTGACTTGCATTCTTCATAAATCAACTGGTTTTCTATATTGCTGATGCTTTTAATCTGTGAAACTTGGTTGTGTCGACATAATCTTAAGGTATTTAGTCAATTGTTGTTCCATGCCTTACGTGAGTCGACTTGGACTTCTTGATGAGTCCACTTCCACCTATCCCTGCTTGTGTGTATACGCAACTTGCAACGTGTAGGACAACTTACAAAGTGTCTTGTGTCGGCTTAGTACTTTTTGGCTCAGGCTATATGGCATTTAACTCGATGCTTATATGGCTTGCTCATTTGTGAAGTCTATTAATGTGTTTTGTGTTATGGAATCTTTATGCAAGTCGACTTGTGTTGTAGTGTGAGTAGACTTGCTCTAGTTTCCTATGTGTCATTCTTCATCTCACACATGTTCTATAGATATAACAATTTTTTTGTGTCGACACAAACTTGTTTTTACTTAGAATTTTTCTAAGTCCCAGTTATACAAGTTGACTTGGGGTATATGGCAAGTCAATTTGTTCTATGTTATGTCGATGCAAACTTCTTGTTGTATCGACATAACCTTGTGTGCTATGTTCTATACATTGTCACAGTCTATATCATGGCATGTGTCAGGGCATGTGCCGTGGCTTATGTTATGGTATGGTGTGGCTCATGTCATGTTCTGTGCCGTGGCATGCGCTCTACTCATTTTTCTAGGTTCTCATGTTGTGAGTTCACTTGGGATAACATATAAGTCGACTTGGCATGGTACCTGACTTAGATTCTAAGGTCTGCCTTATGTCTTGACACATGGTGTGACTCATGAAATCACGTGCTATGACTTATGACATGTCCTAGTGCCTTATACCCTATAACCTAATATGTGAATGCCTTGTGGCTCAATGTCGACTTGTTCTTCACAAAAGTTTTTAAGTGTTGAATGTGCTTGTTAACTTAGGGTCTATAGTAAGTTGACTTGATTGGTATATAATGCGTTATATTTTTTATTTTAACTGTTATTTTTTGAATATTCGACTATTGCCACTTTGAATTGTAATTCTATTACTTCATAGATTCGGTGAGTTGATTAGTCCTTTAGGATAAGTCGTTTTGAGTAATTTGCTACCTAAGTTTAGTTTGTCTATACTGCATGGTGAGTTGATTGATATTCCTACATATATCGATTGGTTTCGCATTCTATCTAAATTTAAAGACTTTTCTAAACTTAGTAAATTAACTAGTGTTCAAGGGTAAATCGAGTACTCTAGATCCGAGTTTCATATATGTGACTTCTATCATTCCTAACTTGTCTTAATATCTTCCAAACTAATACTTCATTATTCTAATCTTTTGTACTCATTATATGGTCACTCTCTAACTTATCATTTGCTTATCATCAAGGTTCATTTTGTCAACAGTTTATATATATATATATATATATATCAAAATTTTGGCTTTTGCTCAAAACGGGAGTGAGTTCATTTGCAAGGTATTAGAGAGCCATTAAACAAATAACATCAAAGTCATCCCACTAACAACAAACATAAAACTACATTTAAAAGAAAGCTGATCACAAAAGATGAGGGTCGGTTCCAAACATAAAGGGACTCAGAGAAATCCAAAGAAATCATCATCATCATCATCATCATCTTTGCCTTAAATCATCAAATCTAAAGAAAACCAAAAAAGAAGATAAAAAAATTAGAATAACAAGCGTTTGAGAAAACCAAGAAATGATTAACTTTTTGTCAAAAAGGAAAGCTAAATAATAATAATAAAACCCCATAAAATAATATAGGAGAAGATATACTACAATCAAGTTGGCTTTTTAGTTCTCGTTGGAACTCATTTGGGGGGGAGATATATATATATATATATATATCGAGAAATTAAACGTTTCTTTGATTCCAAAAGCAGAGAGTTTGGGAGTTTTGTAGTCATTACGATAGGTAAAATAGTAAAAAAAAAAAAAAAAAACCAAAAATTAGTTTTGAAGAGTTAAAAGTTTTTTTCTGTGGCTCATCACTTTAGGTAACTTTTGAACGTTGGATCACTAAACACCATTTTTAGTTGTTGAAAATGACAAAAGCCAAAAGTGCCCCCCCTAAAAGTTATACCAAACATCCCTTAGTCTACAGAACCTTGACCTAAAAATTTTGATTGTCCCTCATTGTCTTTCTATTATTGTTATTATTGATTTAGCACTAAAAAATTTGCGACTCTAGGACTTTGATTACTATTAAGATGGTAAAATAATAAAACAAAAGTGCAGAAATAGCCTTTAAATAGTTATTTTATTTTATTTTTTTATGATGGATTACTTTTTACGATTTTTTGAACTATTAACCGTTAGGTAAATCACCGGACACTATTTTTAACTATTGAAAATATCGAAAATTATCCCCTTATAACTTGTGCCAAATACCCATTAGTTTATAGAGTTATAACCTGAAAATTTTAATTGTCTCTTTCGTTGTCCTTCTATTATTGAGTCAACACTAAAATGTTTGCGACTCTAAGATTTTCTTATCTACTCTTAAGTTAAGACTCAACCAATTCATGTCAATGATCGTAGGGTAGATGATTTAAGCAACACTTCACATAGGTACGAAGGTGAAGGTCAGAAGATGGAGGATAAACTTGGGACTTGTGGACCTATGTGACAATCATATTTCAAATTTCTAATATACACGATAAATTCATCTATATTTTATGATTTTAATAATAGAGTATTAAATTTCTTAAAGTAAAATATCAAATTTGAGTGTTAAGAATAAAAAACAGATATCGAAAGAGTTTATCTCTTAATTTAATTTTTATAATTATTTAAATTAAATTAATGAGTTTTTTTATTTTAGTGTTCAAGTATAAATAAAAAATATACAGAGTGGACCCCTTATGGATCGTGCGAACACCAGAGCAGATCGAAGGGCGAGAGATGAAGACGAATTAGGCAACGGGTTCTTGAGTAAAAAATAAACGCTTCTCACGGCAGCGCCATGCGTTTCTTTTCTCCCTGCCGTTGCAGTCGGGCCCATGGTGGCCCTATTCTGACCCGAACCCAGTCGGTAGCCGAAACCGATTCATACGTGCTAAGATCGATCCTTGATTCGAAGAGCCTCTGTCTGTCTGTCTGTCTCTCTCTGTATTGCTCGAAATCGCAACGGAGTCGCAGCAACAGAGTGAAAGCAATCGTCAATGTCGCCGGAGCCGGAAGATGAGATCAAGGACGAGAAGAACCCCCCTCCTCTCGATGAAGACGATATCGCTCTTCTCAAGACATACGTGAGTGCACTTCTTTCCTTTAAAACCCTAATCTTGTGAATTACTTGGATCTTTGTCATTTCGGTGTCTTCGTGTAGGGATTGGGACCTTATTCATCAAGTATAAAGAAAACAGAGAAGGAGATTAAGGACATGGCCAAGAAGGTTAACGATCTGTGTGGTATGTGAATTGATTAACTGTGCTTTTTCTTGTATACCCATCTTGAAAGCTTCGCTTTTGTAAAGAACATGATTTAATGGTGGAGGGACTTTGGCTGTCTACTGATGGAAGTGGACCATTGCTTTGTAATGAACTTATTCTGAATCCAGTCTAACATTTGAAAAACTATTCATAATTTAATTCATAGCAAACAAGTGGAAGTAGAAAACCTAGTTTCCTTTGTAGTGAGGGCTTCATATGATCAAACAACTTATGTGCGCATTGCCTTGTCCTAGGTTGAGCTTGGATCTCTAAAAGGAAAACTTTTTAAGTAGTACTGAAGCCCAATTGTATTGACAAGACTCGTGCACTACACTTGGGGTACCATAAATCTCCTCTATCGGCATTAAGATATGGAATTGTTACTTCAGTGAATCTGCATAAATGCTTAAGTCGCTGGCAAATTGTAAAAGTTGGAAAGTTTTTGTGCTCAATTTGACAGCGTGTAGGCCTTTGGACTTGGACTTGTTCCAATTATCTTATAAATAGATGCTTCCGAATGGCCACTGTAGAGATGATTTCTCAGTGCTTCCTAATGTTTCTCAGCTTTATTTTTCTTTAGAAAGTTGGATCTAAATATCTTTGTCAACATCCTTCCACTTGATAGGCTTTTAAGTAAATCGAGCTTCAGGTAGTCAAGTGTGGGTAGTTTGATTTGGTGCATCCTACTGTACAATTTTTATCTATGAGTATTTTGGTGGTGTCTCCAAATTCTTTCACAGGTTCTATTTTACTATTTGTTTTGTCTGCTGTTTAAAAATCAACTATAATTGCCACTATTGTAATAAATTTTGTAATCATGTGTTTGGAATTTGTTATCAGTTTAGGATAGGTGTCTATTTCCCACCATGACTTGCCAGACATGGAAGTCTTATTGCCATAATAAGGTCTAGAATTTCTCTTCCTGCAAAGATATATGAAGATGCGTAGATATAAACTTGATGGTTATCACTACTATGAATAAAGTTACACAACGAGTTCTTTCCATTAAAAGTCTCAAATTTCTGCCCCACCCAAGCATAACAAATCAGCATTTCTTATTTTACTTGACTGCAGAGCTTTCTGTTCCCTTTGACATTTTGCACTGTTTCTTGGTATCTTTAGTTCTTTATTCTAGATTATTAAATATGTCCTTGATGAAGTAGCTTTGGTTTCATCTTGCCTCAGGAATAAAAGAGTCTGACACAGGCCTAGCTGCACCCAGCCAGTGGGACCTTGTTTCTGATAAGCAAATGATGCAAGAGGAGCAGCCACTTCAGGTTTGTCTTTTGTGCTAGTTGTTGCATGATGTTATGCATTCATGTGACAGGCTTCTAATGGACGGAAATTCTGGTTGTTAGGTTGCAAGATGCACCAAAATTATCAATCAGAATTCTGAAGATGCCAAATATGTCATCAATGTGAAACAAATTGCAAAGGTATTGGTTTATTTTAACGATTTTCTTCCCATTCAATGCAGCTCTTTGAAGCATCTATGTGATCAATAGCACTCCTATGGTGTGTACCATATGTATTGCCAAAAATTAAAAGCCTCAAATGTTTAGTTGGTTTCTGTTTAAAACTTTTTAGCCATCTTATTACATATTTGCTAATTCTTCCCAGATTAGTTGAAGAAAATGATCTTTTGTATTAGAATTTTGCTTATGATATTTGTACTAAATATGATCGGTATGATCTACTATTGACTTTCATAAGAATAACTGGTCACACATTATTGTGATTTATCAATAGTGATAGAATCATTTTTGCTTATGAAGGCTTGGTTAAAGGAAACCTAATATCTGGGCAACAATGCTCAATTGTAAGTTTGGGCCCTCATCAGAATTTGAAACCATCATTTTTCCAATGAAAAGAGACTGCTCATACTAGTAAACAAAGAAGCTGATGTGTACCAGGAAATATATATATATATATATATATATTTTCAACGGCAGATATGATCTTGCTATTTGACCTAAAGTCTTGGCTTTTTCAATAAGATCCTGCTCGGAACCAGTTTCATGAAAACATTACACTTGTTTTTTGCTTTTGCATTTGGGATGTTTTTTGAGGAACAGTTCTGAGTTCAGTGTTAAACCTTCAAGGGGTTACAGATGTAAATTGCCAAGGAATTAAAGTTCAAATAAACTCATTCAGATTTTGTTGAGATGTACCTCATATTTGGTTTTGAAGCAAAGAGAATCCACCTGTAACTGGACTGAATTGAAGAATTCATCAAATTGACTCTTTTTTCCCACTTAGGTCCATGCAAAGCGTAAAGGATAATAAGAAAAGCATGCGCTGTAACTTTTTTGTGCAATAGATATTTGTCTTGTTTTCTGCAAACTTATTTTAGGTCAAACAAATTCTCTATTCTAACTTTTAAAGAGGATGTCTCATTCATCTCCTCATATTATGTTCATTTTCTTTCACTTGAGAAAAGTTAAAACCTATTTCAGATATTTATGTATACTTGTTGACTGGATCCATCCTCTTCTAACTATTTTTAATCTACTATGCTGAAGTTTGTTGTAGGACTTGGCGACAAAGTATCCCCAACTGATATAGAGGAAGGGATGCGTGTTGGGTAAGAATCTTACCTTTTTTCTTTAACCCTTTTATATGCACATATATTGTTGTTTATGTCTTGTCTGCAAGTGACATACACCTGAGATTGCCAAAGTGACCACATTTTGGTCTGAAAAATAAGCACTCTTGATGGTTCCATGCTGTACATTTCTCTTGTGCTTTGGTATTTTATTTCTATTAATGTCTTGTAAATTTCGTATTTACTTGAAGCAGCATAGGTTGAACTTATAGACAATGTTATTGACATTTTGATAGTCATTAGATCTGTACAGATATGCAATTTGAAAGACCCCCACCGTTTCAAGTATAAGATAAAATCTCAATTTGATTCCAGGAATTGATCTTAAAAGCCTCAAAAGGCCATCCTAGGTAGAAAGAATCCTTACTAAACATAAATACTTGGGTATATCATATTTTCAAAGATAACATTAGATACATATCGAATCTACTTGTGAGTTTTTAGCTGCTCGAGGCTCATACAATGAAATTAGTAAAGCCTGGGCAGGGGACAGCAAACCGGAATTATTGAAGCTGATTTTGAAGATGATAATCTTGGTAATGGTCTTGGTCATATTGGTAATGGTCTTGGTCATATCTTTATTTGCCTTAGACAAGCCTTACTTGAAAGACAGTGAAAATTAGATTAGAGCAAAAAAAGGGAATTTATAGATGTCTAAGGAAGAAAAGCTGCAGTAAGACAACTGTGCAATGATACAAGGAACCTTGTAGTTCTTTAGGAACGAAGAAGAAGGTGCATTAGAAGCACCGAGGGGCAGGATCCTATAAACTTCAAAAGCTGGGGAATCTGCAAAAGGTGCTAGACCCTTTGTGGAAACAAAAAGCTGAGTAGCATCTCTCTTTATTTCTTGGTTATTAGAATCTTATGATATGTGATTTGAACCATATAATTCGATTCAATTCAGATAGATATAGATTCGATTCTTATGATCCTATTTGCTTGTTGGGTATGGAATCTGGTGATGAGTGGATTAGTGAATGTGAAGATCCTTGTCTTCCAAATGATAACTCATGGATGGATATCCATTAATGCCACTAAGGAGAGGAATTAGGGGTAAAAAACAATAACATTTACTAAGAAGAAGGAAAGGAAGGGAGCATAGCTCAACCGAGATTCTTATCAAAGAAGCTGATCACAAAATAATCTGTCATCTCCCTTACCAAACCCCTTATTTATGAGATCTAGAATTGATAATAGCAAGATGAGATTCGCTTAATGCTCTCATAACTCAACAAAGAAGCTACATCCCCCAGTAAAGAAATTAATGCCTACTAATTCCCAAGAGTCACCACCATGAACTTGAGTCACCAACATGAACTTGGTAGGAATAGCATTACCACTCTACATCATCCATGAATGCTTCAGTGATGATGAAGGACCTCCTACCAAAAAAAAAAAAAAAGAGATGTATAACTTAAATAAATTCCTCATTACTTTTTTAATAGGTCCAAGAAACTTGAATACCGATAGAAAAGGAAAAAGGAAAAGTGAGTGACAAATGACAATATAGAAGAGATTGAAAAGAAGAGGAGATTATTTTGTTGGAAGTTGGTGATTTTGAAATGGTGATAGCAATATTGGTTTTTGGGAGGATTAATGATTTTAATAAAGGTTGAAGAATTAGTATTTTGATTAATTGAATGTTGGCTTTTGAGTCTATGATATGATTTTTAAGGCATTAAGTATCGTGAACAACTCCTTGAATCTCTTAAATTTTAAAAATTTGGAGTATTTTGAATTTTACAATTTAGATTAACTTACAATTAGTTAGTAGTTACTTATTTGAACCGAAAATTTGAATCATGTTATTTGGTAATTTATAAATACTTTATTCTGGTATATGTATGTATGGTCCAAAAAGTATGTGTGTATATATATACAACATTGAATCTTACAATTTACGATGCGATTTGATTCATAATTTAGAAAATGAGCTTTCTAATTCACAATTGGAATCTTGATTTCATAATGATGCTTGATTTTGCAAAAACCTGAAGAAACGTGGATGCATGTCTTGATGTTGTGCACTATTAGGACAAAACCTCATAGTTCTCCCTACCTCTATTAGTTTCTAGGAGTAACACTTTGCAGCTTGAGTGATTGCATTACCTTATTTAAGGTGGCCAATGTTGTGAGGGATGTGGGATCAAAGGCCACATAGAACCATCCCTCAATTTGTGAACTTTGGTTTCTTTTCTTGCTTTCCTAGGAACTTTCAAAGATGTGTACTTTCATGGTGTGTGTAAATCAATTGCCAAGACAATTTTGTGGTGGAGTTTTTGTTTCAACTTTATATATGAGAAAAGTAGAGAAAATATGAAGGATGTGGTATTGGTGCACTTGAAATCTATTCTCACTTGTAAAGGACTTGGGAAGGAGAAATGACATATTTGAGCTGAATTATTTACCTTAGATGATGGAATGAAAATTCATGCCTCATTATTCTTTTATTTCAGAATCACTTGATATTGATAATTCATGTCGCATATTATTTTTTGGTGTTTTGATCGTGTAAATTGCTAGTTCTTCTGGTGCACTTTATTTTATTTGGATGTTGTTATGTTTACATGATCTTGGCTCAAAGGGAAATTAGTGATGGAGACATGACCAAGCACGGGCACTTTTGTGGGGAAGCAGTTGTAACTAGAGTTAGAATTGGATGGGCTGTTCGGATGCCTGATGGAGGACCTTTGGCTGGCAAATGTTGAATAGTACATGGGTGGCAGGGATTAAAATGATGCTTCAAATTTATTTCAGTTTGAGGTGGTGCTTTGACATTTTTTATTTGGGGGGGAGGGAGGGGATGGGGTCGGGTAATTTCTTTAGCAGAAATCTTTTCGAGTTGATAGTTTTGTTAGAATGATGCTTCATATATATTTCAGATTGAGATGGTATATTTTGTATGTTTGCATTTGGTGTGTTGATGAATGGTTGATGCATCCAGTTATCATCTTGTTGCTATTGATATTGTAGTTTCTATTATTGGGTTTTTGCTGTTAGTTGGGTAAGCTTTTTATTTTATTGGGAAGGCTTGTGAAGAAGGCAGCTATGTTGGTTGTTTTCATTTGTTTTTTATTTTTTTCCCATAGAATTGGAAAATCATTATGAATTATCAATATGCATTAAACATACAGGAAAACTTTTAGAACTAATATGAGTGATCTTTAGTGCAAGGGGAGCTCGTCGCTATTGTTTTTTTAATAGAAGAAGTATATATCAGATGTATTGAAGAATTTACAAAACTCCTAAGGGTGAAGAACCTTAGAAGCAATAAGGAACAAAACAAGTCAATATAAGAAGGCAGGTATAGGATTGCTTGTCAGTTCCTTTTCCAAATTAGTTGATTTGTTAGTATAGATTTTGTAAGTTTTTTGTTTTAATTGGTCATTAGAAATTTTGAATTTGGGAAAATTGGAGGTTATATCATATTTGTCTCCAATAGATTGTTCATTTGTTGGGTTTAAAATGCTCTAGGAAAGTGTTAGCGGAGAATGTGAAACTTCTTGTAATTTGGGGAAATTGGAGGTTATATCAATTTGTCTCAAATGTTTCAATAGATTGTTCATATTTGTGTTAATTATGCCATATATTACTTTTCTTTTAGTAATATAGGTGTTGCACTTTTTGTATGATGTTCATTTTTGTATCTGCATATTTGCCTTAATGGTTAACTTGAGTTGAAAACTCTGTAGCTGTGAATTCTATTGTTAGGCAGAATAATTTAATTCAAAGCAGTGTCATCGAAGGCAAGCAAGGCACTTGCCTTGGAGCCCATGCAAATGGAGGCGAGGCACCAAGCCAACATTGTAAGGGCCCCAGGCGAGGTGAGGCACCAAGCCAGTGCCTGGAAGGGCCCCAGGCCAGGGGCCTTGAATAAGGCGCATGCTTATCTTGCCTAGGTGTCCAGCTAAGAGGCACTAAGGCGAGCATCTGATAAATATGATAGAAGTTTCCTGCCAAGCCTTTGCTTGCTTGCAAGTAACGACAATTAAACAAATACAACTCTTTAGTATTTGGTTGAAGACTAAAATTTATGATACATTGATATTACAAACTATACCTTAATCAAACTTGGCTGAAAGCATGGACTTCATTTCCTGTCACTCACTGCTTCTATCTTCATTCTTGACATTGCCACTAAACATTCCCCTGGCTCTCACCATAATTAGTTTTATTTCTTTTCTTGTTTTTAAAATAAAGAGGAGATTGAAGACTACAAATATTGGGTTTTACAGCATGGAAAATGATGACACGTGGCAGTTGTTGGCAAAGTTAAAAATATTTGAGGATTTAGCATGCTTGAAACTTGTCATGAATTTTTGCTTGTTCATATGGTTCGTGCGGCATGCTCTTATCATTTGGAATAGTCTTTAGTATAGGCTTCAGTTCACACTGACAAGACACTGAATTTTTGTTGTGTAAATAATTTCTAGTGCCTTGCTTCTCAGGTGAGTGCCTTGCCTAGCACCTAGTGCCACAATAAGAAGCACACAGCACTGGTGCAAAGGTGTATTACTGATATTTTTGATGAAAAAGAATTGGCTGAGTAAAAGTTTTGAGGTGGATTGCCTATTGGAGTGGTTGTATTTCATCTGTAGATAGTAATATATAAGTTATTCTGTCACCCGATTTGAAGTGCTAGCTGATATGTGCATAATGCTCAAGAGGAGGGGTTGAACAATGACAACAATCAAAATTTGTCTCCTTTTTCTTGGTGCAGTTCTTTTCATTTTTATTTTCTTCAAATGTGTGAATTTTTTCACAGTTGGGTTTGAGACTGGGAAGGGGGCTATAGTTCTATTATATCATCGTAGTTGCTGTTTCTCTAATTTGGTTCGACTAGTGAGAGAAAGGAAGGAATACCTGATTATATTTTATTTAGATGGCACTGGTGAAGTATGGAATTGCTAGGTTGTGCTGTATGTTGTTTGTTTGTCTCTCAAGATGGAGAATCACAACAATGCTAAACAACTAAATGCCTTTAGGCTTCAAGCTTGATATATGAAGTGAATTATCTGTTCTAGTAGGAAGCTAGTGTGCGATCAGTTTATAATATGTAGGCAGTGGGTTGATGTTTCTTCAATGAGCAGACTCCTAAAGATTGATAAGTTCTGGTTGCCAGTGATTCATGATGATATCTTTACTTGGTATAACTTTATAAAAAGTGGGATCATTGCTGTTGATGGGTGCTTTCCCTTTTAAGGTTGGGAGGAGAATGAATGAACGTTCTTATTGGCTTCTTGCAAAATCTGAGATGTGGCCCTTTATGCTCCCAATTTTTGGGGTAAGATGGTTTCTGTCATGTAATGTTTAGGTCCCTCTTTTCAGGAATGTCGTGTAAGATCAAGAATTGTCAGTTGCTAAGGGAAGATTCTATCGTGCTTGAATTGGATTGTGTGATTGGAGGGAAATTGTTGCACTTCAATGTGGCTGAGCTGTTCTCCACATTCTAAAATTTTGATTTTAATGAGCATCTGTAATCTTTGGCTCTTCTTTTGTACTTGCTGAGTAGTTCCGAGTTCTTTTATGCTGTGTGTTGTTTATGTGCTTAGGGCCTGTTTTATGGAAAAGTAGGCACTAAGTGTTCAGTGATAGACTTTAGTTCTGTGAGAAGTATCTAAAAGAGTTTTGAACCTCTTCTAAACCTGTTTTGACCCTGATTTTGTGGAATATAAAATATTCAATTACTGCTCTGTGTTCAATTATTGCTCAGTGTCTCATAAAGTAGACTTCATTTCTGCATTTTCATTGAGCAAGTTCCAATGGTAAGTGAGGTGATCAACCCCATTAGTCTTTTTTTCTATTCAATAAGTCCAGTAGAAAAAGTAAAAGAAAAAAAATTCAAGGTCTGTGAGTTTGCAGGGTCTGTTGTGGGATGGTTCTTTTAGTTGAGATCGATCTACTTTTAAGATTTTAGTTGCTGTATGTTGATTGATGTGGCATAAAGATGCCATTAACAGCTGAAGCTGGAAAATAATTCACATTGTAAATCTAGCAGCTTAGTCCAGCAGTAATCTTTGCTATTGTGATCATTTCTCCATCTGATTTTTGAGTAGTCTAATCATTAAGCTCATTACAGTGTGGATCGCAACAAGTATCAGATTCAGATCCCATTGCCACCAAAGATTGATCCTAGTGTTACCATGATGACGGTAGAAGAGAAACCTGATGTGACATACAATGATGTTGGGGGATGCAAGGAGCAGATTGAAAAGATGCGAGAAGTGCGTAATAATGTTCTCCATTTGTCTCACTTCTTTTTCCTGTCTTTCTTTTTTGTATTTATTGAAAATTTCTCGAAATTAGAGTTGATCAATTGACTCTGATATGAAGGTTCTAATAATGTTATTGCCATTATTTGACTAGGTTGTTGAACTACCTATGCTTCACCCCGAGAAGTTTGTGAAACTTGGAATTGATCCTCCCAAGGGGGTTCTTTGTTATGGGCCTCCCGGAACTGGTAAAACACTCTTGGCCAGAGCTGTTGCCAATAGAACTGATGCATGTTTCATTCGTGTGATTGGTAGTGAACTTGTTCAGAAATATGTGGGTGAGGGGGCACGGATGGTTCGTGAACTATTTCAGGTTTGTTTTGCATGGTTGATGGTAAAAATATCTATGTTATTCGAGGGATACCTGCTAAAGTACCTCCTTTTTTTGTATTTTTTGGGGGCTGCAGATGGCAAGGTCAAAGAAAGCTTGTATAGTGTTCTTTGATGAAGTTGATGCTATAGGAGGAGCGCGGTTTGATGATGGTGTAGGTGGAGACAATGAAGTGCAGCGCACAATGCTTGAGATTGTCAATCAACTTGATGGGTTTGATGCTCGTGGAAACATCAAAGTGCTAATGGCAACAAATAGGTAAAACTAACTTTGCTAACCTTCTGGGTCTGTTGTCTGGCTGAGACTGCCGTTTGGATCTATGTTTAAATTTTGTGGCGCTTCTGGTTGGCTTGAAAAGTATATATGTTCTTCTGTCATATCAATCTGCTACTGGTGATCAGGAAATAGAACAATGGTGCCTAGTATGTTGGGAGAACTCAGCCTTTTTCTTTTGCATGTAGAGGGCAGAAATCAGTCTGTTTAGGTGTTCAGATGTGATTAATTCATTCATAGGCTGCAGGCTGCTAAACTTGCTTGGTGGTTACTGGATAATAGTTTCTATTAATTATTGTTTGTATTATTATGGGGCGTTTCCCCCTCAGCGACGCGTTACATCAAATCCCGGATGTAGCGATAAGTTAACAAGGGATCCTAGAGTGCGCGGGGAAATAAGTTAGTCCATGAAGATATGATTCGTTTAGTCACTTGGAATATAAAAGTTTTGACCGATAAGTAAGGAGAGATTGGAGAAACAATAAATAGACGAAAAATTCATATCACGTGTCTTCAAAAAACTAAGTGGGTAGGGGAGAGAGCCAGAATAATAGAGTTTTATGGTCATAAACTTTGGTACACATAAAGTGATAGGAGTAAGAATGAGATAGGAATAATCGTACATAAAGATCTATTTGAAAATGTGATAGAGATAAGAAGGAAAGAAGATAAAATTATACTTGTTAAGTTAGTAGATGGAAAAAATGTAGTTAATATAGCCATTGTGTATGCGTTCCAAATAGATATAGATGCAATTAGTAAAAAATAATTTTGGGAGGACTTAGATAAATTTATACAAAGCATACCTAATAGAGAGAAGCTATTTATTGGAAGAGACTTAAATGAACATGTAGGAGAGAAGAACGAAGGATTTGAAACCGTACATGAAAACTTTGGATTTAGTAGTAGAAATGAGGTAGGAGCTACCATTTTAGAGTTTGCCACATTATTCGATCTAATAGTTGTAAACACTATTTTTAAGAAAAGAGAAGTGTACTTAATTACATATATAAGTGGGTCTAATGCTAGTCAAATAGATTTCTCTCTCATTAGGTGAGGTGATAGAATGACTTGTAAGGAGTGCAAAGTTATATCGGGGGAGAGTGTGGCATCTTAGCATAGACCCTTAGTTCTAGATATACGTGTCTAAAAGATGAAAGAAGTAACGCCCCTTTGTAGAGCTAAGAATTAAGTAGTGGAATTTGAAAGGTGAATATGTGACGACTTTAGAGATAAATTAATTCGAGTGGCAAATTTGTTTACTAATACTGATTCGGAAACAATTTGGAAAGAGATATCTACTAATATTATGAGTATAGATAAGGAGGTTCTTGATGTATTTAAGGGTTAGGTACCAATAGGGAAAGAGTCATGGTGGTGGAACGAAAAAATTCAAACGGCTATCCATACCAAACGAGAGTGTTATAGGAATCTTAAAAATAATAGTAGTAGTTATGCATATGACAAATACAAAAATACAAAAAAAGAGGTGAAAAAGATTATCCAAAAGTCAAAAAATAATGTGTATAATGAATTATACAAGAGATTGGAGACTAAAGATGTAGAGAGAGATCTATAGAATTGCTAAAGTAAGGGAAAGAAAAGATAAAGATCTAAATGATGTTAGGTGCATTAAGACTAAAACAAATAATATACTTGTAAGGGATGAGAATATAAAAAAGCGGTGGTGTGATTATTTTGACGATCTCTTTAATATTAAGAGTATAATAAATATAAGAAATATTGAGATACTTACAGAAGAGATTAATAGAGATTTTAAACGTAAAATTTGACCTTATGAAGTGAAGGAGGGTTTAAAGAGAATGAAGAATAATAAAGTGATAGGACCTGGAGGTATTTCTATAGAAGTGTTGAAATGTTTGGGTGAATTTGGTATAAAAGTGTTAACGGATATTTTCAATAAAATTTGACAAACTAAGAGAATGCTTTAAATATGGAGAAAAAGTATAATTGTATAGCTATATAAGAATAAAAGAGACATACATGATTGTTCTAATTATAAAGAAATTAAGTTTATGAGTTATACCATGAAGTTATGGGAGAGAGTAATAGAACATAGATTGAGATTTGAGATAAATGTATCTCAAAACCAATTTGGATTTATATCAGAAAAATCCATCACAGAAGCAATACACTTGTTAAGACATTTGATGGAGACATATAGATCACAGAAGAGAGACTTACATATGGTATTCATTGAGTTAGAAAAAGCATATGATAGGGTTTCTTGAGACCTATTGTGGTGAGTACTGATAAAGAAAGATATTCTTGAAATACATTAATCTCATTAGAGATATGTATGAGAGAGTTGTAACGGCGTAAGACCTTCTAGTGTTTTGAGCAATAGTTTCTCTATTAATCTCGGACTCCATCACGATTTGACATTAAGTCTCCTCTTCTTTGCAATAGTGATAGACGAAATCACAAAAAATATTCAAGATAAAATACTATAGTATATACTTTTCGTAAATGATATAGTGTTAGTTGATAAAATTAGGGAGAGTGTTAGTGCTAAACTAGAGTTATGGAGATCCACATTGGAATTTAGAGGGTTTAGATTGAGTAGATCGAAAACCGAATATATGAGATGCAGTTTTAGCGATAGCTGTTGGAATGATGAAAAAACGATTAGGTTAGATGATGTATCCAAAAGTGAACGATTTAAATATTTAGGTTCTATCATTCAAAATGATAGCAATATAGATAGAGATATAAATCATAGGATCTAAGCGGGATGGATGAAATGGATAAGGGCATCTGGAGTTCTTTGCGATTATATGATGTCATTGCATTTGAAGGGAAAGTTTTACAGAACTATGGTTAGAACTACACTATTGTATGGTACTGAGTGATGGATTATTAAACAACAAAAAAAAAAGATAGCGGTAGCAGAAATGAGGGTGTTTAGGTGGATGTGGAAAAATTAGAAGAGATAGAATTAGAAATGAAGAGATTCGTAATAAGTTGAGAGTTAGTTTAATTGTAAAAAAAATACGAGAGTATCGTTTGAGGTGGTTCGGACATGTGCAAAGAAAATCCAGAGATGCACTGGTTAGGAGAATCGGGAACTTAAATATAGAAGATATAGTAAAACGTAGTGGTAGATCGCTGAAAATTTGGATGCAAGTTATTCACAAAGATATCGAAGTTAAAGGGTTTAGAAGAGAAAATGATATTAGATGGGAACGGATGGCATAGAAAAATCCGCACAAATTAAATAAATATATTTTAGATATTTATTTATTGATTTATTGATTTATTGATTTATTTTTCTCTCTTTTTCTTTTCCTTTTTAGTTTTATTTTATTTATATATAAATATATTTTTTATTTCTTTATTTCACTTTTCCTTTCTTTATCTTTTTCAAATTTGTCTTTCAAATGGTCGATCCCAAATATTGGGATTAAGACCCGGTTTGTTGTACTGTTTGTATTATTCCTTTTTAGAGTTTTAAGTTTGAAAATAGCCTGATTTGCTGCTTGAGTCAATTCTCTATGCGTCAAAAAGTTTCATGGTCTTTCTACTTACATTTGGCATTTGTTGTCATAACTCAGACCTGACACACTAGACCCAGCACTCTTGCGTCCTGGTAGATTAGATCGTAAAGTTGAATTTGGCCTCCCTGATTTGGAGAGCAGGACGCAGATTTTTAAGATCCACACACGAACAATGAATTGCGAAAGAGATATCCGGTTTGAGCTTCTGGCTCGGCTTTGCCCCAACTCTACTGGTAAGTGATGTATTAAGCTGTTCTTTTTGTTAAATCCTCAACTACAATACTTTAATTCTCTTTAATGTCCCATCTCCCCCCCCACCCCCAAAAAAAAAGATTTATTAGGTTAGGAATTCAAATGATAAACACTACTTTTCATGTAAGATTTTTTTTTTTCAACGGATGCTTACTGCGTCTTGGTCAAAGGGGAAGTATGTTCCTCTTTGCTTTTGTTTTGAACTAGTTGTGGAGGTAAAACCATAGTGTCCCTTTATGATCTCTTATACCCTTCAAAACTATCAGAGCGGGCATTGTTATGGCCTTCAGCTCTTTAATAAACATTTTTTGTATGTTATTATTAATTCAGGGGCTGACATAAGGAGTGTCTGCACTGAGGCTGGAATGTTTGCAATTCGTGCACGGAGGAAGACTGTAACAGAGAAAGACTTTCTTGATGCTGTGAACAAAGTAATCAAAGGCTATCAGAAATTCAGCGCAACACCTAAATACATGGTCTACAACTGAGAGACACTTGTCCTTGTTGGAAGAAGTTAGTTCTGGTGATTTATGGTTGTGAAAAGGCAAAATATCCAGCGGTTGTGCTTATGTGCTTGTTGGACCTGAACCTGAAGCCATGAATTCAACAATCAACTTAAATAGTGTAATGAACAACTGGGAACTGTGTTTTGTTGCTCATCTATTTTTCTCTAAAGATATGGATTGGTGGATCCCTGTAAGTTGATATTTTGCTTTCCAGGTTCACCCAAGGAACAGCTCCAGTTGTTGAATCCAATTTAATTCTGCCTAAATACAATTTCAATGAATGAGCAATGTCCTTGAGAATTGTGCAGATGGGAGATGGAGACGGAGACGAATGTTTGATGCTTAGAAGCTGGTTATGTTTTTGGGATTATGAGCATTCCAGAAAGCGCTTCTTGTCCACTATCAACTTATGTAGATGGTGCCTATTCCATTGCAAGCCAGAACTTTTACAAGTTCAAGTTCTGTATTGCTGCTAATTATGAAGAGTAAAAACTAAAATCCGATTTTAACTTTGGTTAAGATGTCTGTCGGAGGATGATTTCATAAGATACGGATGGAGCAGAAAAGAAAATAATGAAAGATGTTTTATATATTTGCACTTTATAATTCATATAGTTTTAGTCAAATATATAAACACAAGTTATCATGAATTAAAATAAAACGTGAACTAATAAATGAAAAATCTAGATATTAAAATTTTTGACATTCTCTAATTATCATGCATATCTACATGAGGGAAAACGATGCTCCCCACTCTATTGCAAAAGGGGGCTGCTTTCTTCCCCCTCAAAAATGCCAGTTCCACCATCAAGGCCCAGCAAGCAGCTTAGTTCTATTTCGAGGCTACGTTTTATTCCACCAATGGTAGTATATGATTCGAAGTGCCTAGTTCCATCTGGCGCGAATCTGTTGTTTTCTCTTACTTCTGAATATATGCCCTAATTTAGAGAAAAATATAATAAACTTAAATATTTTATCTAATTATATTACATAAATTAGGAAAGAATAAAATATACTAAATGCATATCTTTCAACACTCCCTTTCAAACGGGCATAAAAATATCATGCATTGCTAGCTTGCTTACCAAATCATCAAACCATCTCTTGTGAATACCTTTTGTCAAGATATCGGCTATCTGATAAGTGCTAAAGATGTAAGGCATATATATTACTCCACTTTCTAACTTCTCCTTGATAAAGTGCTTTTCAACTTCAATATGCTTGGTTCGGTCATGTAAGACAAGATTATGTACAATCGAGACAACAATTTTATTGTCATAGTAGACTCTGATAGGTGATGGTATGTGCATCTTTAACTCTTTCAATAATCTTTGCCTATGTTACCTCACAAATACCATGAGTTACTAATCTAAACTCAGCTTCTGCACTATTTCTTGTCACCACATTTTGTTTCTTCTTCATGACACAAGATTTCCTCCAACAAAGGTGTAATATCTAGAAGTTGATCTCTAAGTTATACTGTTAGCTCAATCAGCATTCGTGTAGGCCTCTATTTGCAGATGCCCTCTTTTCTTAAATAGTAAACCCTTTCCAGGTGTTCCCTTTAGATACCGAAGAATTCTAAATACCGTTTCAAATAAACTAAGCCATGTGACTGCATAAATTGACTTATGACACTTATTGTAAAGGCTATGTCAGGTTGATTATGTGAGAGGTAGATGAACCTCTCCACTAAGCGTTGATACTGGCCTTAGTTTATTATGTCTTCAGATGCAGTTGGTTCTAACTTTACATTTGACTCAATGGGTGTGTCAGTTACACTGCATCCAAGCATCCCTATTTCCTTCAACTTCGTTGATTCACAACAATTTCTTCCTTGGATCTTGCAAATTCCATTCTAAGGAAATATTTCAATGTCCGCAAGTCCTTGATCTCAAACTTAGCTGAAAGTTTCTTCTTCGAACCATCCATATCAACAAAGTTATCTCCGGCCATAATAATATCATTAACATAGATGATTAGGATAACAACCTTACCACTCTTTGCGTGTTTGTAGAGCATTGTATGATCTGCTCGGCTTTGAAAGAATACAAGAGCCATGTCTATCTTTCCAAACCTTTCAAACCTTACTCTTGGTGACTATTTGAGGCCATACAATGATTTCTTTAATCTGTAAGCCTTACTCTTTCAAAGTTGTTCCTCAAAACCAGTGGTAGTCTCATAAACACTTTCTCCTTCAGATCTCCATTTAGGAAGGCATTCTTTATATCAAGATGATGCAATGACTAGGTTAAGTTGGTGGCTAAGGATAAAAGAACTCTGATAGAATTCATTTTTGCCATCGGAGCAAATGTTTCTTGGTAGTCAATGTTAAAGATCCATTTGCAACCAAGTGTTTTCTTGTCTTTTGGAAGATCAACTACCTCCCAAGTACCATTCCACTTAAGAGCTTCCATTTCCTCCATGACTGCCAATCTCCAATTTGGATCAGCTAGTCTTTCTTGAATGGTTCTCAGAATAAATAGG
This sequence comes from Dillenia suffruticosa, assembly GCA_033439265.1. Lineage (NCBI taxonomy): Eukaryota > Viridiplantae > Streptophyta > Magnoliopsida > Dilleniales > Dilleniaceae > Dillenia > Dillenia suffruticosa. Next base: position 2,093,311 of record JAVTVX010000031.1, read on the forward strand.
CTAGTGATCTTGGATGTAACTGCCTTATAATTGTTGGATAGTCATAAGATAGATAATTAGCAATAGGATGTGGAGTACACGAATGAATACCCTTCCTTTTTGCTAATGGAATGTCTAAATCTGAGGAACTTGAGTTGCTAAATTGAAGTGGATAATTTTGGAGGAGGACACGAATTACTTTGAGAGTTGGACAATGGACCATGAGTTGGAGACTTTGATTGGTCTTGTGCTGGAGGAGCAAGTTGGATTACAGTACTCTTCCGTGATGCTCTTCTAATATAAATTTAAAACTCATAATTAGGATTTTGAGTTTTCTTTTGCAGTAATTCTTCCCCTATTTCTGATGAAATAGTAATTCTTCCCCAATCCAAAGTATCACTATCTTTACAATAGTATCCTCAGTTTGTTTTTCAAAACAAGTTGGAGAAACAAGTTCACTAGGTTGTGTCACATTATGAGGTATAGGCTCTATAATATTTCAAAAAATTATGTCTCCTTATTATTTACTCCACTTGAAGATGATTTTTGTAAAAAAAAAAGGTTAATATTCTAGAAAAGAAATATCCAAACTAATGTGAACTCTCTAGTGACAAGATCAAACATTTGTACTATTTTTTTTTCTTTGGTAGAGCATAATCAATGAAAATATACTTTTCAGTTTTAGGATTTAACTTAAATCGACGTATGTTAGGTATAAGAACAAAGTATGTGCAATCAAAAACTTTTGAAGGTAAATCACAGTATAGGCATGAAATAGGGAAGATTTTTTTGCAACAATTCATGGGTGTTTGAAAGTTTACGATATGAGAGGGCACCCAATTAATTAAATAAGATGTAGTTAAAATAGTCTTACCCTACAAGTATTTTGGGACTTGCATAGAGAACATAAGGCATGTGCTATCTTTAGCAAGTGCTTGTCCTTCTTTTTTTTTTTTTTTTTTTTTTCTGCAACACCATTTTGTTATGGGGTTTTAAGGCAAGTAGATTTGTGAACAACACATTTTCCCTTTAGAAAAGTACCCAAACACTCATTAAAAAACTCAGTACCATTTTCTGAACATCGAGCACAGATCTTAGTTTGAAACTGATTTTCTACCATGGTGAGAAATTCCTTAAAACATTGTTCAACTTCAGAATTTTTAGTTGTTAGATATACCCAACATAGTCTAGTATGATCATCAATGAAAGTTACAAATCATTTTTTACTAGATAATGTATTAATTCTAGATAGTTCCCAAACATCACTGTGAATTAGATAAAATAGTTTTGATGCACAATAAGATTTAGACTGAAAAACAATACGGTGATCTTTAGATAAATGACAACTTTCACAAGAAAGATCAAAACAATTTATTTCTTTAAACAAAGTTGGAAACAAATGTTTTGGATAAGGAAAACCTAGGTGCCCTAGCCTATAATGCCATATCATTATTTGATCAAAATTAGAGTTTGAACTAATACTACTTAGTTCTTGAGCCTTTTTATTACCGGAAAGGTGCAATAGGAACACAAAAAATGACTTCGTAGCTATAATTTGTTAAAAGTGTACTAATGGATAGAAGATTGCATGCAAGTTTAGGCATATGTAGAATACATCTGGGAGTAATATTTTTTTGACATTTTAATTAGGCACTTTCCTACAATAAGTGAGAAACTACCATCAACTATTCTAACTTTTCCAAAAGCTGAGTATGGAAAATAAGTACCAAATAAATAAGAGGCACTGGTCATGTAATTGAAAGCCCCAGAGATAATGATTCAAGAACTAAATTTAGTAAACACAAATATAAGTATTGGGTTGCTACCTATTTGTGCAAAAGAATAGTTAGAAGTATTAGTTGACGTATTGGATTTTAGCAGCTTTAGGAGCTTAACAATCTGCTCCTTGCTGAATGGATTGGGATCAATTTCATTTGTTGTGGGTAAAGCTCGATTTGATTTTTCATCTTTATTATCTTTCCAATTTGCTAGTTTTCCATGACAGGTTACTCGCAGTTAGCGAACCGGTTTATTTGGTCAAATCGACCCAGTTAGCAAACCTAACAGGTTACTCGCAGTTAACCGGTTCATTCTTTCTTACTCTATGTGGTCAAGTCTACTATGCTAATCAGTAATATCATTAATTACGCTATCAAATATACAGGTAATAGGGATAAATGAGAAATTTTATTAAAAGAAACCATATCCAGTGTATAAAGTTCATCATGGATTAAACCAATACATAATAACAAACTGTCATATGAAATCGAAACACTTAAGTTTCCAAACAAAATAGAATATTCTAAGCGATCAAGACAAAATACAGATACAAGTTCCGCCGAATGTTGGGAGCATACAAAATATCATGTAGATATAGGATTTGGTTACTTCGCAGCATCAACTTGCATGTACCAATCCCCTTAACTATCACGAATACTCTGTTCCCCACATACAGCCCCCTCGCATGGGGACTTAATCGGTGGAACTCCACGTACATGCCCTTATCGCGAGTTACATGGTCGATGGCTCCTGAATCTATAATCCACAAAGGAGAGGAGTCAGTACGTATCATAGTAGATGAAATATAACTCATACCATATAAGGAAGAAGGGCATACCTTTCACTCGCCGCACTCGCCGCACTCGCGAGTGAAATACCCAACCTTGCCATATACGTAACACATGACTTTGCTCTTATCGAGCTTCTTCTTCCTGCGCTTCTGTCCTTTGTTGTCGGTCTTAGCAAATGGTTTTTTCTTACCTTGACTTTTGGTCTTCCCATCATGCTTGCACTACTTGTGCTTGAAATCTCGGGAGCCCTTACTCGTCTCCACCACATAAGCATGACCCGAAACAGACCTAGTCACCTTCTGATACTTCTCCTCGAGCTCTTAATGCATATTCACATCTCTAAAAGTACGAATACTCTCAGTATGTGTGAGATAGGTTTTAACCACATTCTAGGAGTCAGGTAAACACTAGATCACTCCAAGCACCTGAAACTCATCAGACATTGTTTCCCTCATATTCTTTAAAGAGGTAACCATACTTGACATGTGCATAAGATGTTGTTTTATGGTATGATTCGGCCTCTTCTTATAGGTGATAAACTTAGAGGTCAACATTCTCAGTTTAGGAGCTGATTGGGAGCCAAAATGCTCTTTTAGAGCAACCCAAACTGATATCGCAGTAGGATACTACTCATAAATTGGAATCATGTCATCGTGTATGCTGCTCAGAAAGATTGCCCTAGACTGACCATCCTTTCTCTTTCGAGCACGATATGCCTCGTAATCCCATCTCTTCAGGCATGGTACCCTCCCTAGGGTCTAACATCTCATGCCTCTGAACCTCCACTAGGTCCTGCTCCTCAAAAACAAATTAAACCTTCTTGTGCCAAATGTCATAATTGTCACCGTTCAGTTTGTCTCCCGTCACGAGATCGAATACGATACTCTTAGTTGTAGCCATTATCTTTATTATATAGAAAAAGAAACGTTAGTAACTACTAATGCTTTTTTTCACAATTTTTACGTACCCTACGGATTAACAAATCATAAATGATTCGAGTATAAACCCCTAGGCAAGCGTATGAGTCAACGGACACCATACACCACAACCCGGAATCACATCTTACATCCGAACTTAGATTCGGCACACAAAATCCCACAAATAGTCACAAATATAGAGGTGAGACGCTGAGAAAATTGGAAAAATCCAATTTTGAATGACCTGACACGCCATCGGGGTCCTCACATGCTACCACATATCGGCGGCACGCCTCCACGTGCTGGCAGCTGTCTGGGCGCCAGACTTGTGGCAGGGCCACGCACCTAATCACATCACTTGGGTAGCTAATCAGGTTGATACGCGGGTCAGGAGCAAATCTGGGTTCGAACTGACCTGGACTGCCAAAAGCCGCCACGCGCCTCTCTGGCATGTGCGTTACATGCTCCCGTACCTACCTGGTTGATGCGCCTACAGCTACTTTTTGATGGCAGTTTGGTCCGAAAACTGAAATTGGACTTCCTAAAATCATCCTTAACTCAATTTTTAGGAGATTCAAGCCGTAATCTCGGCGAATCAACTATCCAAAATCTTGGCCTTTCACGGCCATGTCGGAAAATCCAGTTTCCGACAATGGGAATGCACAACGCATATGTCAAAATTTAGATAAGCACGCAAAGAATACATTTATGCTATTTTTATAGATCAATTAGTCCTCTATCTCAGCAGATCTAAAATTTTAAGTTTTGGGTACCATTAAAGTTGAAAACTTTGACCTTCAATTTCAATTTCTAAACATACTCAAAAAATTATAAAAAAAAATATATTTGTGATCTACAAATCATGGGTAACGTCGTGGTGTAATTGGATTCATGAAACTCATCCTGATCCAAACCCTAAATTTTATACCCAAAAAGAAAAATTTTGAAAAATTTATTCTAATAAATCCAACCTGAATCTGATACCAATGTTAGATTTAGTTCAAACACAAGCGAAAGCATAATAAATTTTTGGAATAATAAAATATTTGAATTTTCGGGCACACCTTGATGAATAAATCACAAGAAAAACTAGGAACCACGAACCCTTCTCGATCGATCTCATTATCGGGATGATAACCACATTGTGTAAGTTATCACCGCAATACCACAATTCCGCAATCCTTAATCCTCAATCCTCAATCCAATGATGAAAGTGACGTAAAAATTCCCTATTCAGAATTTTTCTAAACCCTCAATCAATCTCTCTTCCTAGAGAATAATGTGTGTTTTTTTGTGTAAAACCTATGGTACTAGACTATTTTTCTCCAAAAGATAATAATACTCACATAACCATAAAAGGAAAAGATATGAATGCATGTAAGTTATGATGGGGAGGTTATGGAAAGTTGGATAATGGGGTTGACCACCCATTATTCCCCAACTTCCATCTTTGAAATTTACCAAAGTAAATGCCTCATCATATGTTTGACTCATGTCCAAGACAAGTCACCTCTTGCCAACCGGGGACGATCCAATCCTAGGTGGCAGGGTATGTTCAATTCATTTGTTTTTACATATTCAACATATTAATTGAACAATTAGGAATGCAAAATATCAATTTTCTGATAATACTATATGTACAAAGTTTTAACAATTTTTTTTTTTTTTTACTTTATAACCAAAATTATGCAAACAATATATACTTGTAAAGCATGATATGTAAATGATCAAGACTTGATCCATTTTAAAAAGTTGAGAGTTTAGCAACATTTGAATTTAATCATGTGAATATTGTATAAAAGCAAAATCGTAACAACAAAACAAAATAAATATTTGCCTTGGGTCGACGAAAAGAGATTTTTGATCAACGAAGCCTTGTCCTTGGGTCGACCGAAGAAGGCCCCGCATTGATCAAGGTCATCGATGTCAACCTAACAAGGTATCGGTCAACCCAAAGTAATGCGAGGGCTGATCCAAGAAGACCTCGGGTAGACCGAGGCTTACCTTGGTACTTTTTTTTATCTCTTTGTCTCTCTATCTCTACATGCTTTCGCTACAAGCTTCACTCTCTATCTCCCTATCTCTCATTCTTTTATTCTCTTTTTTTTTTCAAAAATCCAACACAAACCAAACCTGAATTGTTTGCATGACTTGCACTTTTAACTTTCAAGCAGGAAAGCACCCAGAGGCACACAATTGCCGATAGGTTAAATGAACACTATAAGACACATACTGAGAGTGATGCACACAGAGTCATATACCGAGAGAGATACAAGTGCATTGTGGAGTTTGAATTTTGCAAGAAATCTTGGGTTTTTGCGTGCATTGGAAGCCCAAAAAATAAAATGAACGTAGATTGGAAATTAGTAGAAAAATGACAACTTGAACCTTACACTTGCATTTACATGACTCTGAACATCTTAGCACCCGCAAAGTTGCAAATACCGATCATTGTAATTATGAAATTTGAGATATGACAAAATCATGAATGTTTTGATTTAATATACATGACAAACTTGCAAACTTACAATCTTTTGTTTTAACATTTGCAAACAATAATGGCTGCTCCCATTGCAAACCTAAGATACGACAAAATTGCTGCTTGTGTTTTGTATCATTCCTCCATACAATTTTGATTTAATATTGTGCTCGTTCCAAACTTTTCATTTGTCTTGGTACATTTTTGTAAGCGCCACCTCAAACAGCAAACCTTTTTTGTTCGTAAGTGTTTGAACCAACGAAGCCTCCAATGAAGAGCCTCTCTATGGTCGACAAAGGTGTGGACTTTGGTTAACCAAACTTTTATAATTATTTTTTTTAATCGCACTAATCAACTAATTAATTAATGAAGTACTCGTCATTGTTCTACCAATTTCCAATCTTTTAATTTATGTTAATTTATCTTTTCACAAATAAAAAATAATTTATCTTTCCATAAATTTAAAATTCTACAAATTTTATAACTATGACAATGTCATTTCATAATGACAACGTCTAAGTTTGTTTTTTACAGACACATCACAAACACATAATCTGAATATTTCATACAAAATTTAAACTCCACACCACGCTTGTATCTCTATCGGTGTATGCCTCTCCGTGCATATCTCTACTAGTGCTCATTGGGTCGGTCTTTCAACAACTGCATGCTTCCCGGTGCCTTTCTCAAAATCGTCTCTCTAGGGCTTGAAAGTTGCAAGTGCAAGTAACACAAAGCATCTAATCTTCTGTTTTACCTATATGTGATCCTAAACAAAAAAAAAAGAAGGAAAATGAAAGAAAGAGAGAAAGAGAGAAGTTTATGAGCTTCTATTGTTTGTTTTTGCAAGAAGCATATCTCTCGGTATACTACAAAAAAACAGTCTTTTAGTCACAAATTTAGTGACGAAAATTTTAAAAAAATTCGTCGCTAAAAACATTAGCGATGGATTTAGTGACGAAAAATTTTTTGTCGCTAATAACGCGTCACAAAAATTTAGTGACAAAAATTAGAAATCCGTCTCTAAATTTAGAGACGAAAATCTGAAATCCGTCACTAAATTAGTGACATAAAAAAATCTGTTGCTAAATTTAGTAACGAAAATCTAAAATTCGTCGCTAAATTTAGCGATAGATAATTTTTGTCGCTAAAATCTGTCGCTAATTTAAGAAAAAAAAACTCCGTCAAAAAATTATCTGTCCCTAATTTAGTGATGAATAAAAAAAACCGTTGCTGAATTAGCAACGAATTCAAATCCATTGCTGATTCCAAATTCGTCGAAATGCCCCGGGCGCGTATGTGCCTGAACGGGCCCTTGCCCACCCGAGCCAGCACGTGCCTGGAAGGGCCCCACCCACCCGAGTCAGCACCAGCCTGCAAGCTACCCACCTGCCCGAGCTAGCATCCCCACTCCAGCGTCAACCCTCCTCACTTAATTGTTGAAAAATGCCGCTTTGCCTCCTGCCTCTACAGTGGTTCGAACTCCTACACTCCTGTACGTACACGCATAAGTATAAACTTGTAAACCACCAAGCCAAATGACATTATGTGATATAAATTTTTTTTTTTTACTTATTATCTTTCCTTCATATTTTTCTAATAATAATAAAATAATATATAATAACAATTTCAAATAATAAATATAATAACTTTTTTTATTTAAACCACCAACCTAAAATAATATTAATTAAAAATAATAAATATGATAATTTTTAATAAAATAAAAAATAATAAAATACTAATTTAAAATAAAATAATAAATAAATTAAAAAATATATTAATATTATATTTGGTTTTCTTCTTTTTTCTTTTATTTTATTATTTTATTATTCTTTTTCAATTTTATTTTATTTTTTTATTCCAGAGTTTAAAATGGATTATGGCATCTCAATAATATAAAATTATAATTATCAATAAATTATAATATACTAATAATTTAAAAAATCTATATATTTAATCACAAAATATTTTTATTCGTTTGAATATATAAGAAATTTCAATATAATTATTATACATAAAAAATTTCAGTAATGAGAATAAAAAGAAAAAAAACCAAAAGTAGATATGAAAGTAAGAGAAAGAAAAAAAAAGTAATAATAGAAAACAAATGAGGAAAAAAGAAAAAAAATATTATCACACAACACTAAGCGGTGGTGCAGTGGTGATATGTCTTCCGTTCAAATGCGAGATCCAAGATTCGAATCTGTTCAATAGTATTTAACATTTTTTTAGCAATAAAATAATGAAGGGTGGGCGCCCGTGCGTGCATGCGCGGGTGCCCAGGCAGGCGTGTGCACGCAGTGCGCGGGCGCCTAGGCAGGCATGCGCACGCAGTGCGCGGGCGGCCAGGCGGGCGGGAGCGCTTAGGGCGCCAGCGCCAAGCGGGCGCGTATAGGGAACGGGCGCCAGGCGGGTGCGCGCCCACGCATGCGCACGCCCCTGCCTATGCCCAGCGGCCGTGCGTGCATGCGCGGGCACCCAGGCAAGCTTGCGTGCATGCGCGGGAGCCTAGGCAGGCATGCATGCCTGCTCGGGCGCGGGCGTGGGCGCCCAGGCAGGCGTGCCCCTGCCTGCGCCTGGCGCCCGTACGTGCATGTGCAATCACCCGCGCAGGAGCGCACCCCTACCTACGCCCAACGCACGTGCGTGCATGCGTCAGCGCCCGCGCAAGCTCGCGCCCATGTCCGCCGGATTAAATATTTAATTAAAAAATTTGTATTATTGAATAAAATAATACAAATAAAATAAAAGTTTTCTATACAATAATAAAAAATATTAAATCAAACAAAAAAAAGAAAAAAAAAATAAATTAATTAAAATATATATATATATATATATTTAATAAATAAAATATATGGTTTTTTTAAGAATTAAATAATATTATTCTTTTAAAAAAATGAAATATAATATAATAAAGTAAAATGTAAATTAAAATATTATAAAGTAATAATATGATTTGTTAATAAAAATTAATAAAATAAAATTCTAATTAAAAAAAGATTAAATTCAGTAACGGATTTGGAACCCGTCGCTGAAACAGCGACAGATTTGGAAATCCGTCGCTCAATTACCAATGGATAAATTTCGTCGTTGCTAAATTAATTTTTTAATTTAAATATTATATTAATATTATATTTTATTTAATTATATATAAAAAATTTAGTGACGGATTGGAATTTTCATCGCTAAATTTAGCAATGGAAAACAAATCCGTCGTTAAATTAATTTTTAACTTAAATATAATATATTAATAAAATAAATAAAATAAAATTCTATTTAAAAAATATTAAATTTTGCGACAGATTTTAAATTCGTGGTAAAATTTAGCCATGAAATATTATTCGTCGCTAATTAGCGACGAAATTTGTAACGAAAAATTTTTTGTCGCCAATTAGTGACGAATTTAGCAACGAAAAATTTTTCGTCGCTAATTAGCGATAAATTTAGCTACGAATGATGTGTCCGTCGCTAATTTAGCCACGACTTCATTTTTGTCGCAAATTTTGTGACTAATTAACTACAAAAAAGTTTTTGTCGTTAAATTTGTCACAAAATAGCGACGAATTTTTTTCGTCGTGAAAATTCATAGCTAAAATCGTGTTTTTTTAGAGGTACTTCTGTCAAAACTGTCTCTCGGTGATTTTAAGCGCAAGTCACACAAAGCATTCATTGTGTTTGTCTAACTTGTGTATGATTTCAGATAGACATTGCGTGAAACATGAGGAAAATCCATGAGATTGCTGAGTCACTTGTAAAAAGCGAAGAAAAAACAAATAGCTATGTATGCAAGAGAGAATGTTCTGAATCAAATACGGATATTTATTATTGAAAAGTCAATGTCAGCTAAAAGCAACCACTTTACCATTAATCGGGTGACAAAACCGAAAGAAATTGGGATGAAGCATTTAACTTTGGGTTAGCGAGAAACTCAAAGAGGATTTCGAAGATTGGAATTTGAAACAATAGAGAGAGAAATTTTATGCATAGAGAAAGTTGACCAAGAGAGGAATTCATGTAATTTTATTGAGAGATGTCTTTACCAATGAGTAAGGAAAATTCAAAATAAAAGTTGGAATCTATGAAGATCCAATCAGAAAAAATAAAAATATGAAATGTTTAAAAATATGGAATATATTACAAATCATGTATCATCTGATTAAGGAGTTTGAGTAGCCTAGTGGTGAAAAGTCTTTTTGGGAGCACCTGAGAGCAGATCCAAATCTCCATGAAGAAGTAAATGGGAGAAACTGAGAGACAAACCAGATAGGAGAACCGAGAGACAAAATGGAGAAGCAACAAATAACAAATAAATGAGAGACAAATGGATTAGCCGAATTCAAATCGAGTTAGTCGAGTTCAAATCTCCATGCCGAGCACACAAACATGTCAAGAAGTAACAAATGGGAGAATCGAGGGATAAGTAAATGGGAGGAAACGAGAGACAAAATGGATGGGAGAACTGAGGAAGAAGTAAATGGGAGCAACTGAGAGACAAAGCGGAAATGTAAAAGCATCGGAAATATACAAATTACAAGAGAAAATAAATTTCTCACAGATTGATTTAATCGAGTACAACATTTCACAAACAACCCATCAATCAACCAAGAGCCTCTTAAATAGGTTCACCAACAACCCAAATGACAAAATTCATCATCAAACCCTAAATATCCCAACAAAACAATTGTTATGGTGGTAGAGGGGTGTAATTTGGTAAGGAGAAAGAGATGTAAGTGTCGGAGAGGGAAAGGTTTCGGTAAGGAGAGAGAAAGGTAAGTGTTGGAGAGGGAAAGGCTTTAGGAACAAGTAGCAAGGCTTGGTAGAAATTAGAATGGGTTTAAACTTTTTGAAAGGCCATCAGGAGAGAGAAAAAAAGATTGATGAAAATTTAACTACAGAATGGGCTTCCATAGACTTCATAACACACAAATAACATGAGAAAGAGAAAGTTTAATTGCAGAACACAATGAATACTTAGAGGAATAGTCTCCATAGAGCTTTTTTTCAAAAGGACAAAGGAAAGGTAGTTTTACAAAGATGGTCAAACTCCCAAATCATTGGAAGTGCGCAAGAGAAGTCCATTCTAAAATAAATGGGGGCAAAAAGGTAAATTCTCAAAAAGTCCTCCCAACTACTCCAAGCATGGCTTCCGTGAAATCACCTATAAAATTTAGTTCAATTAATGTTTCTGAAGAGAAAAAAAAAAAAAAAAGAAGCAAGCCACATCAGACATTCAGCTCACCAATGAGCAATCACCTCACACCAACCGAAGGAGGACAAAAATTGAGGTGGCAGGAGTCGTTCACGCTTATATCATTGATAGTTAATAATAGTTAATAAATACACACTCTCTCAACGAAATATCTTACTCCTCTCCATGTCTCACTTATGCCAAATGGTTGCCTTTCATTCTTTGTCTCTCTCTACGATCACATGGTAGCATCAAGTGTGTCTTCCATCATTATTAAATACACTCTTTCTCCATTGTTCCTCTCTATGTGGTGCTTTCTCTCTCTCCCTCAAATTTTTTACTCTAGACCATTGTTGTGGCTGCTAGGATTCAACAAAACTGAGATGATGCTTCACCCCCTCTCTGTCTTACCTATTTGCCATCATTCTCAAGCATCTCTTTCTCTCTAAATCTATGTGTCTCAAGCATATCTCAATTGATCGAGAGCTACCTTTCTCAAAATTTACCCATTTGCCAGTTGCTTCCTAAGTCCCTTCATCTCTATAAAAGATTTTTATAATCATAGACAGTGTTTTCTATCTCTCAAAAATCCCATTACTGAGAACTTCCTCTATTCTTTAACTAATCGAGAGCTACATAAAACATGTATCGAGAGCCACAATCCAAAGCACGAGCCACCTCCTCAGTAGCAATAGGTCAATGACCTTTTAAATTTATACAGAGAGAGCGGATATACTAAGAGGCAGTCTACTAAAAGGTAAATAGAAAAAATGTATCAAAATAGATGAAAGACAAATACTCGAAATCAAAATTGAAAAAACAGTCTACCAAATGCTAAAACTCAACCGAGCAAATAAATTCTCATAAAGAAACCAAATTTCACTTCGTACCAAACACCCGAACTTCAGTAACTGATGACTTAAAAATTGGGAGTCTATCGATTAAGATCCCAGCAAATTACCATATAGTTCAAAGAAAAAAATCTACACTCATATTTAAATTAATCATTCTCATATATTTTACAAGATATAGAAATTTTAAATGATTATTTAGAATCAATGTCACAGTCGGAGTTTCGCGGTGTTACATACTTACAAGTATAAAAGACAAACACAAGTTTTATAGTAGAGGAGTAATTTCCATACATCACGATCATCATCAGTCGCACTACTCTCCTCAACAGGAACTAAAAAAAATAACCTTTTTTGGAATCAATAATAAACATGAAGAGTAACAAAACAAAAATAAAGTAAAGCAAATGTTCAGAAACACAAACCTTCAAAACAGTGGAATCTCCTCCATTTTTAGGCATACCACTCTTCTTAACTGGAACTGAAAAATAACATTTTTGGAATTAGAAGTAAATATGAAGAGTAATAAAATAAACGTCAAACAAAATAAATACTTACAAGTAGAAAAGATAAATATAAACCTTCACAATAGAGGAATGTTTTCCATAATGAGCATTTGACTGTCTCTATTCGTCCCACTTAGAGAGAGAGAGTATAATTTGTTTAATGAACACATTTTTGTGTTCATACACCATGATCATCAAGATCGTGGTATATCATTCTCCTCAACTAATCTGTACTACATATTGCAATTGCATTTCCATTTACCTTGTTTAAAGAGAGAGATACAAATCCCAAATTTTATGATCCTTGTAATAGAGAGAGAGAGAGAGAGAGAGAGAGATCATCTTAGTGTCATGGTTGAACACACTCCAACTCCTGAAATGGCAAATGAGTAAATAGTGAGAGAGGATGGTGAGAATGTTAAATGTGAGAAGTTAGAGAAAAAGTTTTACGTGGATGTTTTAGAATGAAAAAATTCTAGAGCGAGTGTGTGTATTAATAATATTGGAAGACACAAGTTAACAGGTGGTGGTGGAGAAAGAGAGTATGACATATGGTGATGGAATTGTGGGACCATTCATTTGTCCAATCCACTCCAACCACATCCAAAAAAAAAAACACATCACACATGCAACTCACTAACGACAAATCACCTCTCATCAACTGGAGGACAATCAAATTCGAGGTGACAAAAGCCATTTACGCTTATATCTATATGATTAATAAAGTGGAAAATAAAAAGACTTTTATGGTTGGCTAATTTATTTTTTACGATATGAATTATAATGATACATAAAATATATACTATAAATATGGTTATGAAAATTTTGATTTATATTAAATTCATATTTATACTAATATTTAATTGATTCAACGACTATATACTGATTTCTTTTAAATATAATTTTAGATTCTAATTTTAAGTATAAAAAATCGATATCAGGAGAGTTTTGTTTTTGTTTAACTCAATTTGAATTGATTAAATCGATTTCAATATAATTATCAAATATTGATAATTTATTAAAAAAATTATATTTAAGAAGTTTATTATAAATTAAAATTTTTTCTTATTAATATGATTTTATTTTATATAAATAATTTTATTTATCATTTTTCGATGGCGTATCATAAAAAATATTACGAAATCATTAAATTTTCGGAAGAGTTATAAAATAATTCTAGACTAAAAGAAAGGGCAAGACAAAGACAGCGACAGAAAAAGCCGAAAATGGCCTCGAGAAGAGTGTGTCATAAGCTCTTTTCCTTCTCCGTCGTTCTTCATCCTCTGCTCCCTCCTATTTCTTCTTTTGCTCTGCTCCTTCTCATCCTCTTTCTTCCGCAGAGGTGTGGAGTGTTTGCATGAAAAATGCCGAAGCCAGAACGAAAACGATCACGACCTCACTTTTTCAAGATTCTTCTGCCATTTCTCAACTCCCAACTTCTGGTATATTTTACTCTTTCTACCCTTCACTTTGAATATCTTCTAATATTCATTGTCCTCGTTTGGTTTCCATTTTTTCTTAAGGCTTTTGCTACTTCAAGTTTGTTACCATGTTTATAATGATTCATTATTTTTTTCTGGGTTTTTCCAATTTCATTGTTCGTCCAATGTAATTTGGGCTTAAATTTGCTATTTTTAGTTACTCCTTTTCTGGGTATAAATATGGTGGCGCTGTTAATTTGGTTTGATGGCAGGAAATCCCAAAAGCGTTTGTGAAGCACTTGAAAGGGAAAGCACCTGGAATTGTTTCCTTAAGGGCTCCAAGTGGGAACACTTGGCGGGTCAAATTGATTCGAATAGGCAATGCCTTGTGGTTCAGCAACGGGTGGTCTACTTTTGTTAGTGATCATAGCTCGGAATTTGGTGATCTTTTTGTGTTCAAATACCGTGGTCATATGAGATTTAATGTTCAAATATTTGACAAAAGTGCTTGTGAGAAAAGGTCTGCAATTGATGCTGAATGCAGTCAAAAAATGAGTGATTTGCTGGATGGCCAAAAGGCAGAGAAGAATGTGAATGACAACAATGCATCATCAGTAAGGCCTTCAACTTCAAAGGGTGTCAAAAGGAAAGCCAGTTCGGTCCGATTCTCAGATAACGGTGAAGTGATCATTCTATCGGATGATTCTGAGTCAGAGAAAAGAGTTGATGGAAGGAAGAAACGTTCTGCTTCTGCTCTCCTCTCTCAATCAAGAGATGCCATTCTCAGTGGCAGGCCTGGTGAGAACTTAACTTCTTCAATAATGTGCTTATGTACATGTTGTTATTTTCTTACTGGCCATAATAAGGCACCGAACTTTGGATGTTTGTACGTTAGCCTAATGTTTTGTATGTAATATTCTTCTCCCTGACTTTTTGGAGCTTAGCTTTGTTGATCATTTTTTCTGATTGAAAATTTGTCCTTGGAGGTTTTCATTAAGCTGTGCTTGCATTTATGATATAAGCTTGCTGGATTCTGAAGCTTTTTAATATAAGTTTGCATTAGATTTTGCTCTCAACTTTGATTGAACTTCAGAGGCAGTGATCGGGGTAGAGGATGATAATGAGCCTACACATGATCTAGGTTTGCAACCTGGGGATCATTTTTTGGAGAAGCAAGCAACTGATGAGCAAGGATTAGCTGTCACTACAGATCATCCATTGACAAGTAGTGAATCAGATTCACATGGCAACACAGCGAGCTACTTGATGTCAGTTAGCAGGGCTCTTGATACTGACACTCCCATCTTGGTCCTTCATATAAAGAAGTACAACATTCACGGTGCAAGAATTCTGGTAAGTTTTTGTGCTGTGGCATGCTAGTTTTTCTGACCACTCATATGCCTACAAATTTTCTGCTTGGTGTTGGATTCTTGGTTCATATTTTAATATTTGATGGTAAACTATACTAAGAGCATGAAGAGGCACATATCATTTAGAAGTGGTCATGTATTGCCGGTAGATCTGTGCATCTCCAGAATTAGACAGAATTTTGTTAGGTGAGCATTCCGTTGAGTACTCAAACTTAGAGGGAAAATTGGATCAGATCTGGATGACTTGCTTTGAAGAACAATGTTTATAGCAGATATAGTCCAATTTTTACTGTGGTACTTTTTCATTTGTGTGTAATAAGTAGTTCATCTGAATCTGCATGAAGTACCTGCAGCACCTCAATGAGGTAAGGTAGAAGTTTTTCAGGGTCTCGTGCTACCGACCAAGTAAGTCTTGTCAAACTTGTAACCATATTTAAGAAGAAGAGTGCACATTTGTTTCAGTTTCATTGGCCATACATATTGTTTGTCATTATCCAAAGTATGTTGAAACTCTGAACATTCTTGTATTGGTAATTACATAATGCAGGTTATCCCAAGTTCATTCTACCACCGATACATATCCATCTTTAGGAACAGGCCTAACTTTGTTCTTCGGACCCCTGATGGTGCCTCATACACAGTGAAAGTAATCAAGACCTGTAGGGAACGGCGTGTTCTTTCTGCAGGTTGGTCTTCCTTCATTAGGCATAACAGGATCAAAGTGGGCGATGCTTGTGTATTAAAGTTTGTGGGTGGATCCCTCATTCAAGTGCAGATCATCGAGAAAAGTGAACTTGAGCAAGTGAGGGAGCAAATCTTTTGAAGCTCCTCAAATTGGGGGCCGCAGAGTTGTTGCCTAACAATGGGCATGGGGTGTTTTGTCTTTTTGCGCCATAGCTTAATTTGGCCTAACCTTCCCTTTTTTGATGGCCTAACCTTTATGTGAATATATGTACCTTGTGAACCTTGGCCTAATCTCTATATGTGTGTGTATGTAGCCGGTGAACCTTATGGTTTTCTACATGGCTTGTTTATAAGATGTCGTTTATGTTTTCTTTGTTCTTCCCTTTGCCTCCACTCAGTGCTGTTTTTTCCACATGCATATTTTCTCATCAGGGAGAAGCACGCTTCAAGTGACGAGCACACGGTATTTTTTAGCAAAAGGTGAAAGAGTGGTAGGTTCACGCTTAGTGCACGGCTGCATACTTGCCAAGTTCATCTCTATATTTTAATGTGGCCATGTAGATCACAAAATGCTTGTAGTTGGTGATGTGTGCCTGTACGATATTCGAGGCATGCATTTTTTGTTACTTGAAAATCTTCTCTTTTTTTTTTGGAGGGGGGGGGGGTGCTTACGAGGTTTTATTGATTCAACTTATGTCAATATTTTATTCATACTTAATCAGACACAATGCAGAATATTCTATACCCAAGTTCATGTTACAACAGGGATTAGCTCCTTGTTTGGGAACAAGGTTAACTTGGCTCTTCGCCCCATGCATGTCGAGATTTGTCAAGTCCAGTGGACCCCCCCTGTTGGTGTAGGATTTGGTTGATCAAGAAGAAATTTTGGGGGAAAAATTAGAGAGTGAATTCTCCGTGTTTAATACATTGTATAAATAAAGTATTTATATAAATTATAATTTGTACAATAAAGAAAAAATTCCAATATCAAATTAATCACAATAATCTATCTAGTATAAACACGTTGACATATTGTGATATATAATAACGTGATAATGATGTATTATGACATATATATTAACATAATGATTGATATGGTAATGAATGTTGACACATACTAGGACATATATATTAACATCTTCACTCAAATTCAAGATGATGAAAAGTTAGCCATCTTGAATTTGCAAATTAGATCTTAAAATCATCAAGATTAGTGCAAATTGGTAAAAATATATATAATTTGAAATTAAAAGTAGATATGAATAAGCTCAAAAGTGTCATGAAAGACATGATATTACACAAAATGACAATCGACCTCAATATATTTAGTGTATTTATGTAAGATATCATTATGTGTAATTTATATGGTATTTTGATTATCACAATGAAGAGGAATAACCAATGAGAAAGTGACATCGATATCTTAGAGGAGCCATCATGACCATAGGAGCTTAGATGTAGTGTCAGTGAAAGCCCGATATTCTGCTCTATATTAGACCGAGAGACAATTGTTTGTTTGTTACTATACCAAGAAATGATAGATGTACCAAGAAAGAAATAGTAGACAATAGTAAAGTGATGATTAGTTAAGTCTCCAACCCAATAAGCATTAGAATACAGAGAACATCCTGGAGACGAGCTAGAAAAGCGAAGACCATGAAATAAATTACCTTTGATGTAGCAAAGAATATAGATAACATCCAAAAAGTGAGTGGTTCATGGTGCAGTTACAAAATAGCCCATAATGTGAGTAGCAAGTGCAATGCTGGGATATGAGATAGTGAGATTAATAAGACTGCCAGTGAGATAAATAAGATTGTCAATTAGTTGGCGATAGAAAGTATCATCTTCACTCCCGCTGGGAGTATCAGGTTTTCATATGTATGAACCGTTCCCCATTAGGAGACCTGTCCTCCGAAAAGAAGCCACTACAGCAATCGGTCCGGATTAATCGGGGTGAAATCTCGGATATCGGGCGATGTCCAAAATATGGTACTAAAAAAAAAAGAAAGTATCATCACGAGTACCATCAATGACTGAAAGGTGAGCATTAGGTTCAAGAGAAGTGCTGACCGTCTTAGTATTAGTTATGCCGACATATGGGATGAGATAATGACATTTTTCTTGTGACAAAAAAATCTAGACTCATTAGATGAGATCTCAAAACCCAAAAGTAACTGAGAGTACCTAGATCCTTCGTCTCAAATTGTTGGTGGAAAAAGATTTTGAGATCGGAGATACCTTTAGTGTCATTACCAGTGATAGTCATTTAATCGACATAGAGAAGAAGGAAAGTACACTCCTGATTTGTTTTTTGAATAAACAAGGCATGATTACAAGTGCCGAAATAAAAACTGAGGCAGCCAGTGTTGGAGCCAAAATTGGAAAACAATACTTAAGGTGTCTATTTGAGACCAAATAAGATTTTGCAAAAAAGAAACCTTATTTGGTGGATGATTATAACTAGATAGGGGTTCGTATACATACTTTTTTTTTGTGAGATTGCCATCAAGGAAAAGATTCTTGATGTCCGTATGAAATAATGATCAATGTTTACTAGTAACAACAACAATAAGTCTGTGGACTGAGGTTAAGCAAGCTACAAAAGCAAACATCTCCTTGTAATCAATATTGTACTCTTGTGTGAAGCCCTACGCTACAAGTTAGGCTTTGCATCGATCATTAGATCCATAAACTCGAGTCTTGATTTGATAAACCTATTTGCATCCAAAAATAGACTTTGCCGAAGGTAAGTTAACCATGTCCCAAGTATTGGTGCCGGTGAGAGTCTGTAGTTCTGCCATTGCTTTCTACTAGAGAAGGTCAATACTTGTCTCTCGATAAGTGCAAGGTTCATATAGAAAGACAATAATAGAATAAATATGAAAATCATAAAGGGGGCCATAAGGGTGACTTACTTGATGACATCGATAAAGGAGTGGTCGGAGGGCACAAAGTTTATATGAAAGTAAGTGATCATATGAATGATGTGAAGAATGACTAGTTGGGGTATGTGACAGATCCAGAGTCATAGGAGATTCAATAGGAACACATGTTGGCGAGGTCGAGCTGCAATGGCAATTTCAATAGATGGTTTATACTTTTCTATGCGAAGAATTATAAAACAAATTTCTTCTATGCTTAACTCCTTTACAACAGTATCAAGATTGGGTACAGTGCCACAATGAATAAGGTAGTTGCAAATAGACTCAAACTCATCTCTGAAAGTCATCAATTAGTGTCATATGTGTTAGTAATCCTGAAAATTAGCATATATAGTGGTTGTATTAGTACTAGACCCCATGGGATCTTGAAGCACCTATTGATCCCAAATTTATTGCAATTCAAACATATAATTGTGGATAATTTGACTAAATTGTTATTGCATTGACGTCATCATAAACAAAATAATGAGTTTTTAAGAAATTCTACACCGCTTTAGCAATATCAAGATGTTAAAATTCGAGTTCAATAGTTCTCACACAGGTATTTCTAAACCATGTCAAGATCTGATCATTTACAGCATCCCAAGATAGTAGGCACTCTATTTTTTTTTGGTTACATAGAGCTTCAAATATGGGATTATCAGGTTGAGGGAGAGGGGTTATAATCACTAAACTGTTCCCTTGGATATTTCTTTGGTAACAATATGCAAAAAGAAATTCTATCTTTGAGAAAACTATGAATCTCAAGAGTAAGGGGCTATCCAACATAAGAGCATAATTCTAACTTATGCCGGAAGCCCCTGCATTCATGTGTTCTCCAATGGACCGGCAATCAAGCTCCTCAAGGACTAGAAAATAAGCTCTTTGTGAGGTCCAATATAGCCTACAAGAGAGGCCAAACGAAGACCCAAAAAGGAGTAGTAGCATTTTGGCCCAAAACAATGCTCAGGGTTCTGGCCAGTTAGCTAGAACCCAGGCCAACAAGCCATGCTCATATCAAAGAACATGCTCTCGCTAATGATTATCAATTCAAGTGGCACCAATCTCCCACCCCCTTGTAATAGATTTGGGTTCGAGTCTCAATGTGAATAAAAAAAAAATCAAAGAACATGCTCTCCAATGAAATTCTATTAGAGGCCCAATCTAGCCTATAAGTAAGTCTAAAAGAAAGTCCAAGAAGAAGTCTAGAGAGAGGCCCAAAAGTGAAGAGAAATCAAACTCTATCGGAAACTCTCCAAGGACTAGTTGGGGGAGCTTAAAGCTCCCCCAACCACTTTCTTGCAATGCTTGTGCTCCCTTTGGCTATAAATACTCTCCCCTCTCCTTAATTTGTAAGGGCTCTTATCCACTATTCTAATACATAAAGACCTATTTTGTAAAGAGATAGAGAGGAGCAAAAATTGAGTGTAAAAAAGTGTATGATAAGAGAAAGAATGAATCCTCTCAAAATCTCTCACCACACATTCTTTAGGACATTGGCACATGTCTGTTATGGGATAATCCTTCCATGTTCATGTAGGAGCAATCGTCTCTACAACTCCTTTCTACTCCTAATGGTATTGGGTTAGTGTTCTTACCGAGTTAGACTTGAAAGCTCCTTCACCTATCTCTTTGTAAACATATATATATATATATATATATATATATATATTTATATATATATATATTTTTTTTTTCTTTCATATATATAAGAGAACACTTTCTCTCTTTCATTCATTTTGCTTCTGCTATTCACTTCTTTCCTTTAGGGATTAAGTTACAAGAGTTGCCGTGGGTGAGATCTTAGAGCAAGTTTCCCAAAACTCATCCCAGCACATACTCTGTTTTTCTAGAATCATGCTCCATTTTTGTACATGGTATTAGAGCAGGTTCTAGCTCCAACAAAAGTAGGCTTTGATCTTGTCTATTTGTGTCTACTTCAATGAGAAATCAGTGGCCAAAAATGAGCACAGTAAAATGTAACTAGTAGCTTTTTATTTTCTGGTTTTTAGTCCATCCTCTTCTAGGCTTTCAACAAAGTGCAACCAATGGCAAAAATGTGTGCAACAAGTAGTCGGAAAAAGGCCAATCTTACCCCTCTTACGGCAAAAAATATAACATTAAACTTGGCTACTTGAAGTCTCTTTGAAGCTACTCAAGAAGTGAAAACTTCAATCACAATCAAGTAGTTCTCAAAAAGGCAGGAAATTTGGAGCAACGAGGAGGAATCTAACTTTTCATACAAGGGAGTGAAGAGCTTAACCTTCTCTCTAAGCTCTAACTCCAAGGAATATCTTTCGCCAAACTTGAGAAGGAGTGTTAAAAGTATAAGCCTCAAGTGCATAATCCTAGCTCATGTGTTGGAAGTCTTTACAATCATCTAGGAAAGTGCTCTCCAATGATCCAGCAATCAAGCTCCTCAAGGATCAGAAAACAAGCTCTCTTGGAGGCCTAATCAAGAGCACAATAGAGCCCAAATGAAGATCCAAGAAGGAGTAGTATTCTGGTCCAAAAGAAGGCTCTGGGTCTTGGCCTAATCTGGTGAGAACCCAAGCCAGCAATAAGTTATGCTCAACTTAAAGAATATGCTCTCGAAAGGTCCAAAATCAAGCTCTCTTGAAGACCCAATTTAGCCCACAAGATGGTCCAAGTGAAGGACCAAAGAAGAGTGGTGTGTCGTCAAACAACCAAAAATAAAATTACTTACTTCACTAAGACGAGTCTAGGGTGAGCAGGGTCGAATCCACAGGGAACGGCGGATTTATCTCTTTTAAGGAAAATGAAAATATGGGGGATTCGAGAGATGATCTAAATCTAACAAAAATAAATAAATTAACTAAAATAAAATAACTAAATAATGCCAATTAAAAGAATAGATATCAATGAGAGAAAACCTAGCCAAAGGAGTTATTTCCATCTTGATGTATTTGATTGATCATCGATACAAAAATTACTCGATATTATGCGAATAAATTGGTTATAGCCGCTAAATACCACGAAGCGACCAATCTCTCATTACTTTTTCTGTAATCAAGATACCATCGTTAATTACTTCTCTAATCGAAAGACAACCCAAGAGACCCTCGTTGGATTTAATGTTCCGACAGCATTAAGATCTAGAGAAACCCAATTCTAATCAGTAAATTCCAATCTGGATTTATTTAAATTAGATTACCTAATCTCTTGACATAAATCCTACCGCTTGCGATGCCATAAAATTATGTCAATTACCACTCCGTTAAAAACACATAAATCTTGCTATTTTTAAATGGTAGTAGAGTATTCTAGGGTTATTAAACATATGCCTCTATTTAACAATCCCAAAACGATCATCAACACTAAGCATAGAGATTAAATAAATACCCACAAATATTAAGCAAATAAGATCATTTAGATCTCACAATTATCATTCATCAAGATTTCAATAATCCTTTAACTAGAAAAATAAATTAAAACAAAATCATTTAAAAAGAAAAACTCACAAATTAAATTAAAAATGAAAAGAAGATGTTGGGCTACATGGACAATGGCTGCCGGCTGCTACTGTAGACGTGAATAGTGCTGCCCCCAAGGGGCTGCCCGGCTGCCTCCTCCAAGGTTCTCTTCCAAGGTATGGAATACTCCTATATATATATGAGTAGAAACCCTAAAAAATATAGAATTTTTCCTATTTGTAAAAAGTAAATATTTCTAACCCTAATAACTACTAAATAAATAAAAAGAAAGTAAAAAGTAAAAAAGTAAAATTCCTAAAACATAATATCTAATAAATTTACATCTTTAAAAATTTCTTTTCCTAAATATTAGGAATGGAATAAAATTTTTCAATATTTTCAATTCCATCCCAACTTTCTCTTGAATGTGTAACTAGGAAAGGAAGTTTTTAGTGCAATAAATCTTCAAAATCTCTTGCTTGCCTCTTGAAATCCACGTGTCCACGTGCTAATGAAAGAGCATTGCTGTCCAATTTTCTATACTTTATAAAATTGCTCCAATTTATCTCATTTTTCTTCATTTTACATAATAAGTCTCCTCCTAAATCAAATATCACAAAACATAAATATTAGTATAATATTTATTCAAAAATAATACAAAATCAATCGCAAATATTATACTTATTTAAGTTCTATCAAATTCCCCCACACCTATATGATGTTTGTCCTCAAGTATCTCTAACTAAAATAAAATTAAAACTATCCAATCTATTTTTTTCTTCCAAACGTCCAAGTTAACAATTACTATAAAAGTCAAATCAAAAACACAATCAAAACAACAAGTATTTCACAGCATTCTGCACTAAAACAACCTCCACATGTCTCAACAGTCACTTATGAAATCAAAACAGCAAAATTCGACAATTTTCTCAAAGGGGTCACTCTAATACACTTGAAAGGGTGAAAAATATTTCAATAACACTCAAATCAACACCTTGAAATTGGCATTACCATATGCTTGCAAATATATCAAATCTCTACCACTTAAAAATTAGAATTTCATGTATCAATCAAAAGGTCTTTTATTTGGTTGTAATGGGGTTTGGGTAAAAGGTAGGATAAGGGGATATTTAAGGGTTAAAAACGTACCAAAAGAAATATATAATTAATTACATAATTCTCATAACATCGATTGATCTTTGCCTCAAGCAATCAATAAACAAAATTTGACTTCTTGCTCTTCAAATATATAGCCAACAGTAAATAATATACAAGATGTCAAATGATTTCTCAATTTTTCATAATTGAAGTATAAATAAATTTTCAATCAAAATACAATACTTCTCGTTCTCATCCTTTTTTTTTCTTTTCTTTTTTTCTTCTTTTTTTCAGCATTTTCTTTTTTTTTTCTTGTTTTTTTTTTTGAATATATATCATCTTCATGAAAATGTCAACATCAAAATTCTAATCATCATCTTCCCATTGAGGCAAACATAAAACCAAAATGATACAATTAAATATATATATCTTTGGTGCTAGGGTTTGAAACGAAGCCTAAAATCAAAGGCTAGGTGTTGTATTGAGTGAGTTTTAAAGAAGAAAAAGGGTAAAAGCTCAAATTGAGTAACTAAGGGTTTATGAAATTAGGGTATGGATTTTAAGAAAGCCAAAAATGGGGTAAAACCTAAGTGCTTTTTTCATTTCAATGCATAAAATTCTATAATGTAGTCTCGAAATGCATAACAATGCAAGTTCTAGAATGTGCAATCCAAGTGTGAAAATCACTCATCAAGAAAAAATAATCTCGAGCACAAAGAATGAATTTGCTCGTTTATGACTCAAAACCTTACTTTTTAAGTAGGGTTTGTGTCAAATCTTATATGTTCATCATTCAAAGAAAACTATTAAAGACATGAGAAGCCATTTCAAGTACAAAAGCCATTGATACAAGTCATTTTTCATATATCTCTAGCCAACCAAATAGCATACATCAACAAAGACCAAAACAAAGAGAAAAATACCTAACATCCCCCCACACCTAAATCATACATTGTTCTTAATGTATGCTCAAGTTAAGAGAGATAAAAAAAATGTATAAATAAATCAAATAAAATAAAAAAACAAAGAACAAATAACAAATAACGAAAAAATAAAAGAGAAAGGTAAGAACAATACTCCCCTAGGGTAGAGTGGAGAATGGAGGAACAATTCCAACGAACTCGAGAAAAGAGCTATGACGTGGGCACACCGTAATTATCAAGCATTTCGGTCCATTATTGAGGATTCAAGGGAGAGAGAGAAACCCTAAAAAAAATAAAATGCAAGTGTTAAAATAGAAGTGAAATTCGCCTCTATCTCTCTCTCATTTTTTTTTTCAGAAGTGATGTGTGGTTAGGACGTGCGCACGCTCTAAATAAAGAGTGCTTCTGGTCATGCAGTGAAATGTATGCTCCTTTGGCAGAAATGGAATTCACTTAGGACGTGGGCACGCCATAAGCAAGGAGCAAAGCTGTCCATGTGATATGTGTGGGCAGCTATGGATTTGGCTTAAGGTGTGGGCACGCCTTAAGGAACGAGTACTTCTGGGCTTTTTTTTTTTTTTTAAACCTAAATCAAGGATCAAGACTAAATCAAATCAACATAAATGAAAATAAATAAACAAAAATAAAAATAAAAATAAATATAAAGAAAGTATTGGGTTGTCTCCTAATAAGCGCCTTTGTTTCATGTCTTTGGCTTGACATGATCTTCTCTTTTCAATCTCGCTCAAACATCGGTCCAGTCCATTTTGATTTCAACTTGCATGGCATGAATTTCAATCTTGAATTGAAATAAAGGACTTTTTGGCCTACCATAAAGTGTTTTCGATATGAGAGTTTGTCTTGAAAAAATTTATCCCATTGTGCAAAATTATTTATAAAATTCTCTTCAAACAAAAAATTCAATTTATTTTGCACAAAAAAGTCATGAACAATGAAGTCCATCTCCTTCTCATCATCTTGTTCCTCGGAATATGCCAACCTATCAGGAAAAGGAGGAGAGATAGTTTCAAATTTGAGTTGTTCGGTTCCTCACTTACCTTCGTGGCCGATTCATTTAATATTGATACTTTGGTTTGTTCGGCCTCTTTATCTCCTTCAGTTGTCGATGAGTTGTCCTACAGTTTCCCTTCATTCTTGACCACCATAACACTCACATTTTTTTCCAGGTCGATCTCTACTTGAGAGGTTAGCTTTCCATTATTTTTCTCCATTCGACTTATGATCGTTGCCAGTTGCGACACCTGATTTTCCAAGTTTTGGATGCTGATTCTTGTCTCTAGTTGAAATCGTTGATTTTCCTGTTGTAACCGTTGGGTTTCCTATTGAAACAATTGAGTGCTGTTAGCCAAACTTTTAACAATTTCTTCTAAAGACGTACCTTGATTTGAAGAGGGTTGCTGAGATTGAAATTGTGGTCGGTATTGTGGTTGTTGTTGGAACTCTTGTGGCCAATTTCCATAACTGAAGTTTGGTTGATCCAACCATCCTTGGTTGTAGGGGTTCGAATATGGATCATCATAAAGAATGGGACACTTATCGGTTGATGCCCAATGTTCGAGCAAATACCACATGCTTTCACTTGTTGGATTTGTCCTACAACAAATCTTTCCACAATAGAAATTAGGGAATCTATTTTATGTTCAAGAGAAAAACTACTCACCTCATTGACCCTTGTTGGAATATCTTGCCATATTCTAAATTGATGGGGAGTCTCAATATTAGAAAAATCACTGTAAAAAGCATGTTCATTAAAATCAGGAAATAACAACTCCCTTAAAGTCTTTTGACTGGCCATGTCCGAATGTTTAAAATCCTTCTCTTCAATGTCGTTGACAAACTTCCAGAAAGTTCACTGCAAATATTAGTTCCAAAAATAAAAAAGAAACAAAACTTAAAAGAAATAAATCACTTAACACCATTCCCCGGCAATGGCGCCAAAATTTGGTGTGTCGTCAAACAATCAAAAATAAAATTACCTACTTCACTAAGACGAGTCTAGGGTGAGCAGGGTCGAATCCACTGGGAACGGTGGATTTATCTCTTTTAAGGAAAATGAAAATATGGGGGGTTCAAGAGATGATCTAAATCTAACAAAAATAAGTAAATTAACTAAAATAAAATAATTAAATAATGCCAATTAAAAGAATGGATATCAATGAGAGAAAACCTAGCCGAAGGAGTTATTTCCATCTTGATGTATTTGATTGATTATCGATACAAAAATTACTCGATATTATGCGAATAAATTGGTTATAGCCGCTAAGTACCATGAAGCGACCAATCTCTCCTTACTTTTTCGGTAATCAAGATACTATCGTTAATTATTTCCCTAATCGAAAGACAACCCAAGAGACCCTCGTTGGATTTAATGTTCCGACAGCATTAAGATCTAGAGAGATCCAATTCTAATCAGTAAATTCCAATCTGGATTTATTTAAATTAGATTACCTAATCTCTTGACATAAATCCTACCGCTTGCGAGGCCATAAAATTATGTCAATTACCACTTCGTTAAAAACACACAAATTTTACTATTTTTAAATGGTAGTAGAGTATTCTAGGGTTATTAAATATAGACCTCTATTTAACAATCCCAAAATGATCATCAACACTAAGATAGAGATTAAATAAATACCCACAAATATTAAGCAAATAAGATCATTTAGATCTCACAATTATCATTCATCAAGATTTCAATAATTTTTTGACTAGAAAAATAAATTAAAATAAAATCATTTAAAAAGAAAAACTCACAAATTAAATTAAAAATGAAAAGAAAATGTTGGGCTACATGGACAATGGCTGCCGGCTGCTACTGTAAACGTGAATAGTGCTACCCCCAAGGGGCTGCCCGACTGCCTCCTCCAAGGTTCTCTTCCAAGGTATGAAATACTCCTATATATATATGAGTAGAAACCCTAAAAAACATAGGATTTTTCCTATTTATAAAAAGTAAATATTTCTAACCCTAATAACTACTAAATAAATAAAAAGAAAATAAAAAGTAAAAAAGTAAAATTCTTAAAACATAATATCTAACAAATTTACATCTTTAAAATTTTTTTTTCCTAAATATTAGGAATGGAATAAAATTCTTTAATATTTTCAATTCCCTCCCAACTTCCTCTTGAATGTGTAACTAGGAAAGAAAGTTTTTAGTGTAGTAAATCTTCAAAACCTCTTACTTGTCTCTTGAAATTCACGTGCCCACGTACTAATAAAAGATATTGCTGTCCAATTTTCCATACTTTATAAAATTGCTCCAATTTAGTTCATTTTTCTTCATTTTACATAATAAATCTCCTCCTAAATCAAATGTTACAAAACATAAATATTAGTGTAATATTTATTCAAAAATAATACAAAATCAATCGCAAATATTACACTTATTTAAGCTCTATCAAAGAGCAACAAACCGAGCTAAGAAAGGCTAGATATTTTGGTCTAAGAAAGCAAGCCCAACATTAGGCCATGTCAAGCCAAGTTGGGGCCAAGATCTCAAGCACTTCTAAGTTGAAGAATGGAGTTAAATTAGAGGCATGATCTAGGCCATTCAAGAGTTCAAGTGAAAGTTCAAGAAGATGCCTAAAGTTTGCCCAAAGGAAGCTAGGAAGTGTCCTAGGTTGTAACTCAATCTGGCAAGAACCCAGGCCCAGTAGTAGCCCAAGCTCAAGCCTAACTCTAGCTCTCCAAGGTCCAAGAAACGAAGCTCTATCGGAGGCTCAATTTAGCCTACGAGTAAACCAAAAAGAAGGTTTAGGAAGAAGCTCAAGGAATGGACCAAAAATGAAGGGAAATTAAATTCACTATTCTTGCCCGAAGCTCTAGAAAGTTCAAGAAATATTCAAGCACTCCTAATGCCATGATGAAGCTCAAGAGAAAGCCAAATCTAAGTCCAAGAAAATGTACAAAATCAGATCAATAAAATTAAGGAAGACAGCCCATAAATGCTCTAGGTTTCTAGCCCAATTTGGCTAGAAACCTAGAACATGTTACGGGCTTATTTTGAGCCAGCCCAATGGCCTGGACCAGAAAGGAGGAGATTTAAATCTCTTTTCCAGCCCCCAATGACCAGCTAGTTGTTGGAAACATTTCCAATGGCTAATTAGGGGAGCTTAAAGCTTCCCTCACTTCCTGCAATGCTTGTGCTCCATTTGGCTCCCCTCTTTTCTTGATTTATAAGGGCTCTTGTCCACTATTGTAAAGCATGAAGACCCAATGTTGTAAAGAGATAGAGAAGAGTAAAATTTTAGTGTAAACAAAGTGTAGGATGAGAGGAAGAATGGAGGGTAAAATGCTAAAAGATTTTCCTACACCACACATTTTTTAGGGCATTGACCCATGTATGCTCTGAGGAAGCAATCATCTCCACAACTCCTATCTACTCCTAATGGTATTGGGCTAGTATCCTTACCAAGTTGGACTTGCAACCTCCTTTACCTATTCTTTTATAAACATATATTCTTTCATTTTGCTGCCATTATCCACTTCTTTCCATTGAAGATTGAGTCACAAAAGCTGCCATGGATGCGAGTTTGGAGCAATCTTCTTAGAACTCTTCCCATCACATGCTCTCTTTTTCCAAATTCATGCTCTATTTTTGCACAAATTTCACATTTTTCTCAACCTACAAATTATAGTGGAGCCATCAAAGGAATAACAATTATATTCAGCTTCTCTAGAAAGGTCATGTTTTTGAGCTTGTAAGCTTCAATATTGAACTCCATAACTTGTGAAATTGCTTGATTTTTCAGTTTATATATGGGTATTCGAGATTCGAATCGCAGGCATAATAGCAAAACGTGTGACAATTTTGGTATATGAACACGAGTAAGAGTTCGCTGCCAGATGCTGATTGTTCTAACTTCTTCTTTATACTATATTAATAGGTATTCGAAATTATATTTTGATTAATTTGGTTCGAAACTTACAGTGATCTATTTAAGGGGCTATCTTTTTTTTCATGTCCAAACTGCAAATCGAACTTGAAAATTTAGTTAAAAATTATAGTATCATATCTCATTAAACCAATTATCTGTCAATAATGATTGTCCAACTTTTAGTTCTTTAAATGTAGGCAATTGCTTCGTAACCCAGATGAAATTGGGGTACAACAAATGTCATTTGGTTGGACTATCATGATTACCCTCCTTTCTTGTTTGTTTTATTATTTTTGTTTACCAATCACCGATATCTGAAATTATATTTCAAGTGATCTGATTCGAGTATTTACGGAATCTTATTTAGGGGACGGCTCTTTCAACGTAATTTTTTTTATTCTCAAATTTTAAATCTGAAATTTGATTAACCAACTTAGCACCCCATCCTACTAAACCGATTATCTGTCGCCCTCCTTTTGGAGGTTGCTAGGTGTGGACAACTTTGAAGATCAATCAGATTCGACATCTAATGGAATTGGGCACGGATGGACTATCAACACTAAGTATCGGACAGCAGATGTGTCTGTTTGCATGGCCCATTTGGATGAGGAATGATGAATTTTCTCAAGATGATACTGATTATGTAATCCCATCCGGTGGTTCAGCAGAACCCTGGGTGGACATATTTGGAGGATCTGTATCTGCCTCTGATGGTTCAACTACAACCCTGCATGTCGGGCAGACTGGTGACAACAATACTGCAGTTATAGAAAATGATGCATCAAACAGAGCCAACCACCGTAGACTGGAGTCGCAACTTTCGACATCAACAACTCTGTTGCCAGAGCAGGTTGATATAAAGGGAGGAGGGAACCTGTTACGAATTTGAGGATTTGAGTAGTTGATCTCTGAGATTGGGAACATGCGGGACAACTTGAGGTTGAAGCCTGATTTTCAGAGAAGCAAAATAGCTGCACAGTTGGCCATGAAAATGGCTTTCATGTTTAGGTGGGAACCGTCAACATGAGGATGGAGTTGATATAATAACTAAACTAGGGTCACCCCAATTAATTGATTAACTCAAGTCATTAGAACAAAGCAAAATATAAATAGGGTATTACATAAAATAATTTCTCTATGATTACCCATCACCCATGTTCCTTAAGAAAAGTCTCCTCTGTTCATGCATCTCTTACCATCTCTATTGTCCCCGTTAGCTAATTTTTCCTTTTTTTCAGCTCACCAAAAAAGAAAACATAGTTTTAGATCCATGAAGGATTAAAGATTTAGGGGGATTTACACATAAAAATTCATATACGAAATTAATTTCATTTTTAGGCCCATTTAGCTAAGAGGGCCATGAAACCTGATCCAAGAAGAAGTGAGAAATTTGCACCAAACTGAAGCCTTAAATTGCTCTGCATTCTTGGGTTCATGAAATCAGCAGCAAGAAGGTCGACCAGTGCCATATATATCAATATACCAGCCGAAGCTGAGTTGAAAATGCCTTGCACAATGACCGCAGTTGGGCTATTCTCATTGTACACGGTTGATATTCCTAAGCCAATGGCAATTCCAATTGGGGTTGTGAGGGAGAAGAAAATTCCCATAACTGTGATTGCTCGCGACTCAAATTTTGCCTGCACAAAAATTTATCACCCCCAAATCAATTTAAAATTTTAATCTTTTGATAATTTTAAAAAGTTCAATTACTTTAATACTTAGAATTATGTGATATTCTCGAGAGAGATTTACCTAATATGAAACTCATTATTTTCTTTTGGTTTGTATCCACATGGTATGTGATATTCTCACTGTATTAACGGAAAGTTGGTTTAGTGAGAAAAATACTAAATCTTTTAAGTTGGTTTAGTAAAAAGAATACTAAATTTCTTAATCAAGATTCAGATTCGAATATTGGGAGTAGAAAAAACTATATTGGGAGAGTTCTCTCTTAAAGAGGGTCTGATAATAATTTGGATTGAATTAATCAGAATTCACATATTAGTTGGTCTAAGTAAAATTAAAAAAAAAAAGTATATGGCATATGGATGGGGTAGAGTCGGAGAATTAGGGGACTCCCACCACCATAGAACTTGCCAAAAGCATTATGTGGAGAAGTAAAGTTCAAAGGATGTGATCACTTGATAAAAGGTTTTGTAGTGTAGGTGACTAGGAAACAGGATAGGCAAAAGGAGAGCACTATAATGCATGGAGAGAAAAAGACCGGTCCCCTTCAATAGTGTTGCATGATTATTATAACAAAATCTCTCCAACTTGGTCCATTTAAAGTTGACAAAAAAAGTGGTATTCTTTCTACCCAAAAATAAAAATAAAAATTAAGTGGTATTCTAATTGCCCTGCATGATTCAATTCGATAAAGCCATTTCAAACGCCAAGTTGGAGCTTGTCCTCTCAACCAAATCTTTAGATAAATTTTGTATGGTTTCAAGGTAGGAACAATTGTTTGTTTGTTTGTTTTAAGGAAAAAAAAATTATTAAATATTATTTATATGAAATTTTAATATGAATTATATTATACCTCAATAATACTCTCATAGATTAAATAAGTTTTATCATTTTTTTTTATTTAACCATCAAAATCTAAAAATTTGATTAATCAGTTTCAAACAATGATAGGGTTCAAATTCCACCCTTATTTTTCCATTATAAGTTTTAACCCCGTAAAGTGGGCTTCTTTGTTGTAAATGCATTTTGACTGCGCAGAAACACTCATAGAGAATCAAAAATCAAATCATTGATTCCATGATTTTGAAGCAAAAGATGGGTCTCTGATGGCCCTTTGATATCCCACATAGATTTATTCAATACTGATATGGCATCTGGATTCATTAAGAAATGAAAATTTTTTTGGACATGATATGGATATTTGATAGTAATTTTTGGAAAAATAATGTAATTTACCTCAGAGATGCAGCCACCAAGACCCAAGCCTTCAAAAAACTGATGGAAAGTCAAGGCTGCAACCAGTGGCTTTATTGTTTTGGGGGACTCTGATGCCCCTAATGATATCCCAATTATGACTGAGTGGACCAATATCCCCACCTCCAATACCTGCTTTTGCGAGAAAATGTGACATTTCCTTTACACCAAAATCTTATAGTAATTAAACCGACACTGAATTTTTAACACTTGTAATATATTAAAATTTTGATTATTAAAAAAATTCATAGCAGCAGTAGACTATATAAGAGGATGAAGAGGTTCAAACCTGGGATATAACGCGATTTCGATCAAGATCAGACAACCCAGATGCTTCATCGACTATGATGGCAGATCCGTGCGCATGGCCATGAGTAGCATGAGTGTGAACATGCACGTGACCTTCATGCCGATCAACATCCCCAACCATTCGCTCCTGATCATTCACAGCACTAGGCTTGCCACTAAAATGAGCTCTCTTATAATACCCAGTAGCCAATGAATCAACGATCATAGTCCCAATGGCAGAAACCATGGCAATAAATCCAGCAAATGGGAAACTCTGCCATGGATTCTTGCTAAGGCAAGGGTTACTTAAATGATCAAATGCATCGGGCAATATGTGGATGAATCCGGTGGCCAGAATTACACCTCCGGCGAAAGCTTTGATTTGGAAGAATATGTCGTTTTCGGGTTTCAATGCAGGAAGAAATTTTCCCAATATTGGTAGGGACACCCCAATTGCACTTGCTATCAGAATTGAAGCAAATGCAACCAATTTGTATTTGAGAGCTTGGGCTTTATTTGTGTCTTCCTCCATTTCTGGGTCACATGTGCATTCACTAGAGACTAGGAGCGGAAGAAGTAGGAGAAGATTAAAGATGGTGAGCTTGTTCATATTAAAGCTTTACACAGAGAGAGAGAGAGAGAGAGAGAGAGAGAGAGAAGGTGTTTTGGTTTGGGTGTGGCTGGTCAGAGCTGTTTTAATAGGTGTGATATAAAGGTGTAGGAGGGGGTAGGGAGAATCTCGCCCATGTTGAATGGCGAGATGTAGGTTGATGAAGGTGAAGACACGCGTAAGGGATTATGTGTTAAATGAAATTAATTAGCAGTTCAAGTAAAACTAAAAGGCGTTTTGTTTCAGGCATGCCACTGTCTTTTTCCTCAAATTGCTTGGACACTTGGCTGTGACTGTTTCCCCTGACATTTACTTGCATGCTGACAAACAAATCGGCTTTTCACTCCGTCGTGCACTCAAAAAATAAATAAATAAAATTTTCCCAACGATATTTTGCAGATGTTTAATCTTTTTCGTTGCAAATATTTTTAACCACTGGATGTTTGTTGCTAAAAATATCAGAATAATAAATATTTCCCACGTTTAAGATCATAAAGAAAAGCCCATAAAAGAAAATATGGCAAAAATTTGAACCGACGGAAATCTTTGACAATGTTTATATAGAACTCGATGTTTTTACTTAAAAATTTCAACATGTTTTTCATTATTAAAAAAAAAAAAAGTTTGGGAATGGCTTTTCAAATGTATTAACTCTCTTTACTCTTATCTTTTCTCTCTTTCTCTTCTCCTGCATTTTATAGTCGCTGTTGCCATTGAAGGTGAAGTTTGTTGACCAATCGGACGCCGCCGTTCTATCCAGCTGTCGAAGGAAGGTGAAGACCATCTTCTACCAGAGGTAAATCTACTCTCTCTCCTCACCACGAGCGCCACTTCTCCCGGAGGTGAGTTCTTCAAATTTCTGCAATGATTTATTGATTTATTAAGGTTTTTGGATATCCATTCGTGATTAGAGTTTTTGATAAGAAAGATTATGATAAAATTAGAAGGAAATTAGAACAAAATTAAGACGAAATTAAAGTACCATTCTCTTTTGTTTTGAGTTGAAATTAGAGCAAACTATATTCTGTTTGTTTTTTCGGCTTGTTTGATGCTGCATGCTTTGGCATTGTGCGAGAGAAAAAGTCCATCCACTACAAAAAAAACATGGTTTTAGCGACGAAAATTTTAGAAAAATTCATCGCTAAAAACATTAGTGACGAAAAATTTTTCATCACTAATGACGCGACGCAAAAATTTAGCGACGAAAAATAGAAATTCGTCGCTAAAATAGCGACAAATTTAGCGACGAAATATTTTCATCCCTAAATTTAGCGACAGATACAAAAAATCCGTCGCTAATTTTAGCTACGAAAATTCAAAATCCGTCGCTAAATTTAGCGACGGATCCGAGAAATCCGTCGCTAAATTATATGATATATAATTATTTTTTTATTTATTATATATATTTTATTTAATTATTATATTAATATTATATTTTATTTAATTAGCGATGGATCCATGAATCCGTCGCTAAATTATATTATATACAATTATATTTTTTATTTATTTTATACATTTTATTTAATTATTATATCAATATTTTATTTTTATTTAATTAGCGACGAATGCTTGATCCGTCACTAACTTGCACCCGGTGACACGCCCTGCACATGCCTGCTCGCCCCAGCTCGCCCTAGCCCCCGCAGCCGCCTGCCTGCTCGCCCCAGCCCCTGCACATGCCTTGCCCCAGCTGCTCCCCCTGCTGCCTTGCAAAAAATCCCTTAAAAAACCCTCAAAATGCCTATAGCTCAGTGCGAACACTTGTGCAATAGTGAAATGTTAAAGTACCTAACCACCAGACCACATTTTACCTTTAGTCATACTTCTATTTTATTTTTACTTATTATCTAATTCTAAATATCAATTAAAGAAATAAAAGTTTATATCAAATAATAAAATGCTAATTAAAATAAACTAATAAATTAATTAAAAAATAAAAAATATTATTCTTTAAAAAGATTTAAAAAATAAAATAAGAAACTATTTAAAAAATAAAAAAATATTATTCTGTAAAAAAAATAAAATGCTTATTTAAAATATTAAAAAATAATAAATATGATTATTTAATATAAATTAATAAAATAACAAAATAACAAAATAAAATATTAAATGTTAAATTTAAAAAATAAAATATTAAATGTTAAATTTAAAAAATTAAGTTTAGGGACAAAATAAAATATTAAATGCCTCATATCTTCCGAAGAACAGTGTCTCTTATACATACATACATACATTTCCACCAAAAATTAAAAATATTATTATTTAAAAATTAAAAAAATTTTAAAAATAAAATGATAATTTAAAATATTAAAAAATAATAAATACGATTATTTAATATAAATTAATAAAATAACAAAAGAAAATAAAATATTAAATGTTAATTTTAAAAAAATTAAGCTTAGCGATGGATCGTTTAATCCGTCGCTAAATTTGCGATGAATTTTTAGATCCGTCGCTAACTTAGCAACGGATTTCAGTATCCGTCGCTAAATTTAGCGACGGATTTCAGAATTTGTCGCTAAATTTAGCAACGGATTCTAATTTGTCGCTAAATCCGTCGTTAAATAGTAAAATATTTAAAAAATTAAAAAATATTATTATTTAAAAATTAAAAATATTAAAAAAATAAAATGATAATTTAAAATATTATAAAATAATAAATATGATTATTTAATATAAATTAATAAAATAACGAAAGAATATAAAATATTAAATGTTAATTTAAAAAAAATTAAGTTTAGCGACGGATCGTTGAATCCGTCGCTAAATCAGCGACGAATGTTTAGATCCGTCTCTAGATCAGCGACGGATTCCTTTATTCGTCGCTAAATTTAGCGACAGATTTCTAATTTATCACTAAATTTAGCGACGGATTTCTAATTTGTCGCTAAATCCGTCGCGAAATAATAAAATATTAAAAAAAATAATTTTAGTTTTTAAAAAATGAAAATATAAAATAATAAAATTAAATGCTTATTTAAGATATTATAAAATATTAAATATGATTAGTTAATATAAATTAATAAAATAAAAGAATAATAAAATAAAATAAATGGATTACCGTTTATCAGTTGTTATCCGTCTCACTGTCGCCATCCTCTGAAAAATACTGTTTGATCTACTTGCCAGACGAGATAGATCGTCGCAAGTGAATGTATTATATATTGTGTTTCTTACTGATGACAATAACGAATGAATATGATCAACTGAAATTTCACAAACAATTGAACTATATAAGAGAATCAAATGGGTGTTGAAGACAAAAACACGAATGGTGAAATCGACAGCTGCGACTAATTGAAAATTATTTGTTATAGATTGGTTGAATTATTTATTGTTAAAATTATCAAATTGATAAGAATTGTAATATTTAATATGTATTTAATTCGATTTCGTTATTTAGAATATGTTAAAAAGAGAGATACGGTTAAAAATATTTCATAATAGAGTATAGAAGAAATTTTGTTCGGAAATTATTCATGAATTTTGATATTCCGATAATAAATTAGCTACGAATTTAGTCACAAATATTTTATTTGTGGCTAATTAGCGACGAATTTTGTCACGAATATTTTTTTGTAGTTAATTAGTGACGAAATTAACCACGAATTTTGGTGTTTGTTGTTAAATTTTGTGACAAATATTTTTACCGTGATTAATTAGCGACGAATTTAACGACGGAAAATTTTTGTAGCTAATTAGTGATGAAATTTGTGACGAAATATTTTCGTCGTTAAATTTAGCAACGGATAAGAGTATTCGTCACTAATTAACCACGAATTGTGCAACGAAAAATTTTTCGTCGCCAATTAGCGACGGATTTAGCAACAAAAATTTTTTCGTCCCCAATTAGTAACAAATTTAGTCACAAATAATCTATCCGTCGAAAATTTAGCCACGAATAATTTTTCGTCGTTAATTTCGTAGGAAATTAGCAACAACAAAATTTTTGTCGTTAAATCCGTCGCAAAATAGTAACGAAATTTTTTCGTCACTAAATTCCGTCGCTAAAGCCGTGTTTTTTTGTAGTGATCTGTCTCTGTTGAATGCCGATGATTTTTGGTGACATTGTGAGAGACCAAGAAATGGAAAAGGGTAGGAGAAAAAAGCAGAATAGTTTGTTGTTTGATTTATGGATCTTACATGTATATTGTTTGAAAATTTATATTTAGTTATTGCTTATTGAATTATTGGTTCTCGGGTGAAATTGAATCTATTAGGCGGCCATGTCTTTCTTTGGTGGCCATTGTCATGCCAAGCTCACACTAGTACATGTTCCTTTTCATTTCTTTGAGCACTTAAGTTTCTTTTTCATTTCTTTGAGCTCTTAAATTGCATGTTGCTATAAAACTGAAAGGGAGAGACAAAGTGAGTGAGCCAGAGAGAGTGAGAGAGGGAGGGAGGGAGGGAGGGAAAAATATTTGTATATCTGTATATTTGTATACATGCCTAATTGAAGCACCTCTTTGCTATATATTTGTATATTTGTATACATGTCTAATTGAAGTTTGTTATTAGTATGTATGTATATGTATATATAGTTTGTTATATATTTGTATATTGATTTAATGTTATCTTTGTATATATATAATACTCATTCTTGTCCTAGAAACATGTCTCAAAAAAGAGGTAAACTTAAGCGAATTAGAATTTTTTTTAATGCAAAAATTGATATACTGATACTTTGATCTTTATTTTTTATTTTTATAAAATTTTTTATACTTGTTACAAATAAAATTCTATATTTTTTAAAAGATTTATTTTAAGTAAAAAAAATATAGTTAAAATAAAACAAAATAAAAAGACAAGTTAAATCATCCTACCCTTTTTATGCTTCCAAATCAATAAAAAATAGTATGATTTGAAATTTTATATAGATACCGATGAATATTCTAATTATTGGTGATAGTTTTTGATTTAAATAATTATTTAAATTACTTAAAACTCTTGTAGATAATAAAAGTTTCAGACCCAAGTTTTGCCTTCTATGTTTACAACCAAAAATATACATATCAGATATGTGGTGCCTTTGAGGGTTGACTATTTGAGTGTCTATTTTTTATTTTTTATTTTTATTTTTATTTCCAACACCCACAAAATGTTGATATCATATCATATTTATATTATCATGTTAAATTATAGGTCACAAAAAATGTAGGGAGGAGAACGGGCACAGCAGACAAAAGAGAACCTTGGCATGCCACTAATGGCCACATTTTAGGATCCACCCAACATGCCCGACAACTTTAATCCTAACAGGCACAAACCGCATGGGAGGTCTAAGATTATTGTTCCCTTATTCTTCATTGCTTTTTGTCTACTCCATTCCTTTTATTTTTCTAATTATAGCTTTTGACGTTCCTTTGTGGCGATCCCCGTGACAACCAAAAAGGGAGACAAATTAATTGTCTTTGATTGGTTTTTTAAAAAATTAATCTAATTTCATTTAAATCTAAAATAATCTTAAAATCATTCTAAATATATATAGTGAACAATAAAAGTGAGGATAGAGAGACAAATTCGATTTTATAGTGATTCAGCCTTATGTCTACATACACTCTTTTAGTTAGCAAATCGAGATCTAACAATTTATTAATTTTTCACTATAATACCAAGTCACAAGATACAATTCCAGAACTGTTGACTTCTGATCTTCTTTTTTCCAAGTTCTTCACTCAAATTTTTCTATAAAATACTCACGTCAATTGTCTCTTTTTTACTGATGTACGTTCCCTTTTTAACTTTAATTTTTAGCCTTCAAAACCTACGATAACAATCCACAATTACCATCTAAAGAGCAACAACTTTCTTGAAAAGTTTTCTGATTTTTAGGTGTTGAATATTTTCTCATTCCTTGAAATTTTCCAATTATTATAATTCAAATTTGAATTTTGAATTTCACTCTTAACATTTATAAACTCTGATTTAAAATTTTCTAATTGATAAAGTTTGCTGAAAATTTGAAATCCTTTAAAAAAATCAGCTTCTGAAAAATCTTCCTACTTTCATAAGTCAAGTCATCAGCCAGCTTTCCATCTCTTTTTCTCTAACTAATTCTCGAGATTTTAATACCGTAAATACTTGAATTTATAGCCTTACATATCTTCTTTGATAAGCAATTTTCAAATTTAAAAATACTTAATTACCCAAAGAGATATAATAATCTAAATATAAGCAAACATACACTTATAATTGAAATTTATCATCCAAAATTTGATCTTCTGTTTTTGAATAATTGAAATATGTATCTGAATATATTTTTAGACTAAATGTAGTATCAAACATACACTTAGATTACTGAATTGAGTTTTCAATAGATAAGAATAAATTTTTTCTGCCTTTATAGCAATCTCTATGGTTCAAAATAATTTGCCTCTACGGCATCCTCTATAACGGCTTCTATAAACCTTATAATTTCCTTCTACCTTGCAACATATTATGTCCCTTTACAATATATTCTAAACTGTCTCTATAGCATCCTTTATAGTAATTTCTATAGACTATTTGTATAATAATTTTTAAACAAAACTTAATATACACTCTTAGTAAAAATGTTAGAACAATATAAAAAATTTTATTATTATCAAAACCCAAATGGGATGACAATTTCCTTAACACTTTGATTAATAATTTTTACTAGTTTTTTGGTACCTTTGTTTGGACTCATGATTTGGGTACATATATTCTCTTTTGAATTATAATCTCTCCCTCTCCTGCAAATGATTCGGAGATCAGAACCGCTACTTGATAGCTTAATTCTAGCTAGAGTTAAAAATCAGAATAATTCTTATTATGATTTAGAATAGAATTATTTCTAATCAGAACAATTTGATTAGACATATTAATGCTACTTTTGATATTTCCTTTCTCAAATTGTCATTTAAAAACGTTACTAAGAGAAATGATTTTAATTTGAAGAACCGTCTATAAATGGATTGTAAAAAGGTTCAAAATCGTGATTTTAGATGCCGGTTTCTTTTTAATTACCTCATTAAACCAGAAGGCCATGCACAAAATGGCTCGCTTCCTAGACAACATCTTCTATATTTTTATACATTTTTTGTTTTCTTAATAAGGCGTAACGATATTTTCTTTTACTTACGAGGTTGAACAATTTTAAAGAATTAGATGAAAACGAAAATAATGAACGACTAAAATGGTGGTTATGTAACTTTTTTAATTTAGAATGATTCTGATACACAAATTATAATTTTAATTCTAATAATAAAATTAAAAATTGGCCCTACTTGTCTTTTTTTTTTTTTTAGTAATAGAATAAGTTCACCCATTGGACCCAAAAAAAAAAAAAAAAAAACCCTAGAACCAAGTATCCTGCAGCAATCAAAACTGAGAATTGATTCGTGGATCCCACTCCCAAATAGGTATATTTTGTGGCCAAAACTGATTATTGGGATTTAAAAACCTCAACAATATGTAGTAGGGTTTTTGTATCAGATTATAGAAGATGTCGCACTCCTAGTCTATGAGCCACTTCATTTTTATATATAGATGGCGGTTTCGCGGATCCCACTTCATTTATACCTTTATTTTCTCAGTAATGTGGATTTTGCTCACCTCTTTGCCCGTGGAACTAGTAAGCTATAAGCCAAATAGCACATCTCTAGCTAGGTTATTTTTCCCGCTCACAATCTTTATTCCTGATATAAACCACTGATATTGAATAATCACTTTGCATCCAACTATAATTAAAATGAGTCTTGGGAGTTGCAATAGAATTTCAGGCTGGGGGGAAGAGGGAGGAGTTAGGTACCACCCCATTTGGCAAGGAGTGACATAAGGCAAGCCCCCAGTAAAAGGGTCACATTAGCCCCAAGTTGGAGCTTGACATTTTCTTGTAATTTAGGGTTCATGAAGTCAGCTGCAAGTAGATCAACAAGGGCCATGTAAATCAATATCCCAGCTGAAGCAGCATTTAGAAGTCCTTCTACTATGAGTGACGTAGGGCTGCTCTCGTTGTATATCTTTGATATCCCAATGCCTATGGCTATCCCAGTTGGTGTTGTCAGTGAGAAGAAGAGTACCATTATTGTTATAGCCCCGCGCTTGAATTTAGCCTGCACAAATTTTTTTTGGGGGGCGGGGGGAGGATCTCAAATAAGCACTTAGTCAAAACTCATTATTCATGACAAAATAGTTATAATTAGAAATTCAATAAAATAGATGCATAATAAATTATAATTCAACTGATATCGTCCTTTTACCTCAGAGATTTAGAGTTCAAACCTCCTCTATCTACTTAAAAAAAAGAAAAAAAACAAAAGTAGATTTGGATATAAAGTTTTCTCTTATAAGGGAAAATCCATTTTTGTAATGGCTTTTGTTGTTAATAAAATTAACTTTAAAAAAAAAAGAAATATTATTGATTTTTTTTTAGGGGAAAAATTGATGAAAGTATTAGTAAGGGGGTACCTGAGAGATGCAGCCACCAAGTCCCATGCCCTCAAAAAATTGATGAAAACTCAAAGCCGCTACAAGAGGCTTCATTGTTTTGGGGCTCTCAGAGGCACCTAATGATATCCCTATTATTACAGAATGAACCACAATTCCCAGCTCCAGAACCTACAAATTCCATAAACATTACTTCATTTTTGCTTTCCTTTTGGAGTCCTATATATATATATATATATATATAATATTTATATAATTTAAAATATTAATTCAATAAATGAGAATTCAATTTAATTCCAGACATAAATTTTCAAATTATATGATATGAACATAACATCGAATTTTAATTTTAAAATATTAAAATTTAAGAGTATTTAAGGTTTTTTTTTTCAAAATGTCAAAATATTGAGAAAAGAAGGGGTTTTTTTAACACAAAAATAACATAAGTCAAAGTATCAAATACCTTTTTTTTTCATCACATAAAAACTAGGATTTAGGTTTTCAGGAGTCAGATTATAAATTTTCTTATAATTTTTGTTAAAATTATAATTTTGTTCAATTATCTGAAATGTTTCGAACAGTATTTAGTCAAAATTTCTAAAACAAACTTTCTTTTAGATAGAATGAGACAATTTTGCTAGTCTAGCCGGAATGGAATTAATAACCTTAACTTACACATGAATAACATTAACCTAAAAATACAACATGGGAGCACACACACACATTGAAAATTAGGACTAGATTGGATCTCTATCGTGGGGGGCTTTTCAGAATAGGGTTTCATAACTTGGGTCATCAAAGGCAATAGTATTCTTCAGCAAAGTAAGGAGTTTAAGAATAGAACTAAGGATTGAGTCGGCCTTTGTATGTTTGGGCTACACTTAGTTTTACTTACAAACAACTAATATTTGGATCCCGACTAACTCGGTTTGAGTACTGTGAGATTTATTAAAAGATTGACTATTTCAAAACTTATTTTTTCATTCTCATGATTCGAACTCAAGATTTATAGTTAAAAGTGTTTAACGTCCTATCACTACACTCACAAGAGTTTGGTTGTTTGGGCTAGGCTTAGGCATAATCTAATAAAATTCTTTATATATATATATATATATATATATATAAATAAATATTTGTCACTAACTGGTAGTCAAGTTTAACCCAATTAATCCAATCAAGTATTATGAAACTCATTAAGGAGTTAACTCTCCTAATTTTTATTTTTTTTATTTTTAAGTTCAAACTTGAACACGGGAATTTAGCACCCAATCTCTGCATCTACATGTCTTTGGTATCTAATAAAATTCTTTGGTACCCAAACTTGGCTTGATTAGAAAATATAAATCAAACCAACTAAAGGGTTCAATTGGACCCCCAGGCTCTTCGTCATGCCTAGAGAGGGTAACAATGTTGATAATTTCTCACTTCCCTTTCAAATCCGAATATAATAAGTTAGGAATTAAGTATTGAAAGGGAGAGAAAGAAAACACAAAAAGAAAAAAGGTGGGTAGCTAGTGGCAACCTAAACAAGGAGATCAACATTCACCGTTGATTCCCCAATGATTGAACAAAAAAACAGAGGACCACCAATTTAATTATTTAGTTATCAAGGTTTCTTTATCTGATAAAAACAAACATACGACTGTATAAAACTGACGAAACCTCCCATATTATTCCCTTGGAATTATGTCCATCTAGCCTTTAATGACGCCACTTCCTGTACTCTGCCTCTTCTCCACACCTCCATTCAATAATTCAATTGAGAGAGAGAGAGAGAGAGAGAGAGAGAGAGAGAGAGAGAGAGAATGTATTCATCAACACCCAACAACCCTAAAACGCAATAATTGGAGCCAATCTTTTACCTGGGACACAATCCTATGCCGAATAAGATCCGAAGTCGAACCTGCCCGACCAGCCACCATACCCGACCCGTGAACATTCGAATAACTTTCGGACTCACCAATAATCTCTTCTTCATCACCATTCATAGGCTGAGCTTTTCTCAACTCTGACCTCCTCTTATAACCTGTGGCAAATGATTCCATTATCAAAGTAGCTATTGCCGCCATCATCACCACAAAGCCCGTCAGCGGAAAGCTTCCCCAGGAGCTTTTTCCGCCAATGCAAGGGCTCGTCAGGCTGTCAAACGCGTCAGGGAGGATGTGGATTAACCCAGTGGCCAAGATCACACCGGCCGCAAAGGCCTTCACTAGGAAATATATGCCATTTTCTGGGCGTAAAGCTGGTATGTTTTGGACTAAAA
The DNA here is from genome assembly GCA_033439265.1 of Dillenia suffruticosa. NCBI lineage: Eukaryota > Viridiplantae > Streptophyta > Magnoliopsida > Dilleniales > Dilleniaceae > Dillenia > Dillenia suffruticosa. The sequence goes on from JAVTVX010000031.1 coordinate 2,137,069, forward strand.
ATGGAAGGCAAACACCCATGGCACTAGCTAGTAAGATTGTTGCCATTGCAACAAGCTTGTATATGAGTGCTTGTGATTGGTTTTTCTCTTGATTTTGGGCTTGGCATGTGCAATTTGGTGAGGCCAAAATTGGTTGAACAAGAATAAGGATAGTTAAGAGTAGAAGAGGTAAATTATTAGGATAAGATTGGAGAAAATTGTTCATTGTTTCAAGTACCAAAGTTATTGGTTCTTGTCGCGGAAATTTCTTGAAATATGTTGAAGGGTTATATAGGGAAGTTTTGGGGGGCTTGACGTGTTGCTATATCGGTCAAAGAGCCAGTAATATACATTGCGTCTTAATATTTACCCGTAATATATGAAGAAAAGATCATAAATATAATAAAATGATAAACTAAAACTTTATAAGTATTATTCATATTAGGATGTTATAATAATCTTATTAAAATATTATAATAAGCATCTAAAATATCAAATTTGAGTAATACAGCTATCAAGTCTTTATTTTCTTTTCTTTTTTATCAGCATATAGTAATTAATTTATTAGTTTTAATTATTACAGTTTGATCTAAGTGTATTAAAAAATGAACACTTTGGATATTTATTTTTTTATTTTTAAAATTTAAATTTGAGAATTTGATAAAAAAAAATATAATGACAGGACAGTATATGTCATAACTCTATTATTAGGATGTAAGTCGAGACTAATCAACACGTGAAACATTACCCACTAGTCTGCCACTTTGGTCGGAAATGGTAGTGTGTGTAGACGAAAATAATGAAATTTCGTTCATAAAGTGTGGCAACATCTTTCTTGTTGATTGGGTACCAAAGAAGTGGCATATGCAAATGCCACAAAAAAGTACCCAACACAGGTGAATTGGATAAGGACTTGCTTTTGTTATTTTCCTTGTTCGCATAATAATTTGGCCTCACTCAATAGTTGATTGATTGAAACAAATTTTTATTAAAATATAAAGAAAAGATAATATATTTTTTTTTTGACACAAAAAAATAATATATTTAATAGACTCTAAAACCTCTCAATGAGGGAGAGAGGTGGATTCTCTTGATATCTATCCATTAGATTCTTCTCGATTAATCTTGACCGATTAGTTTTAGCATCTCCTTAGTATTTGGTATTTTTATTCGATCAATCAAACTAATATTCACTTTTGCCATAATTGCAGAAACAATGTCCCAAATATGATGTAGGAATTTTAACTATGTAGTTATGTTTTTATGACGTTGTACATGCAACAATATTCGAGAGCATAAAGTGGTGCCATCGAGGAGTAAGAAGTCCAAACAAAAAGCTTGATTGACTTGTTCCACGGTAAGAGTTCAGTCTGTGGCCCCAAAAGCTTTTGACTCCACCCATCAAGGGCTGTGAAGATGCCACCTGTTCATTGGTCTTTTGTTGGGGTGATGATTGAGATTTAACATATTACTAAAAAGTTTAATCAAAATATTAGTGTGTATGATAATTGGAAAGGACTACGTTTTTGTTGGTTTCATATGTCACAAGTTTAATGAAAATGTTTTAAAAAATATAGCTCAATTCTTCAAAATATTTTCAATTTTTATTGGTTGTTTCAACTCATGATGAGCGGAGTATTTGTCGGTTTTCAATATATTTGAACATTTATATGAATATAAAATTTTTAAAATATAATTTATTATATTATTTTTTATTTTTATCGATTGGTATCTAGATTTTATTCGAATAATCCGATTTAAATACTATATGATTCGTTAAGGGGATTGACTCGATCAAAACTCAAGACCGCTCACGCTTCCGCATGTACCTCCGGGACACGACTAGTCCATTATGAAAAAAGCTGCTATTCAATATAGGTTACGGTGAGAGTTTAAGACAACTACTCATGTACGCACATGCGCCTCTAAAAGACCCATGATCTATTCCAAAAGAAATTGCTCTTCAATATAGATTACTGTCAAAGTTCAAGACAATGACTCATGTGCTTACACGCATCTCTAGAAAACCCTGGTCCATTTTGAAAAAATTATTCTTCAATATGGGTTATAGTCAGAATTCAAGACAACAACTCACGTGCTCGCACGCATGTTCGGAAGATCTCTAGTCCGTTTTGGAAAAAAAAATTGTTCTTCAATATCAATTATTGTAAGAGTTGAAGACAACCACTCACACACTTGCACATGCTTCTAGAAAACCTATGATCTGTTATAGAAAAAGCCACTTTACAATTTGGGCTACGGTCAGAGTTCAAGATAACCACTCACGAGCTCACATACACATCTAGAAAATTTTCGATCTATTTTGAAAAAATGATTTTCTTCAAGGTTACAAAAACATATCTTTAGTTTCGTCAACATACATCTTTTTTTTTTTTGGATATAGGTAGACTCGAATTCAAGATTTTAAAATGGATCAGAGACCTTCTAGAAGCGTAAGCGGTGCGTGGGTGATTGTTTTTACAAAGGGGCTATGATACAATGTTAAAAGCAATTTTGGACATTACTTTGATAACATATTGAGAAATTGAACATGACTCTAGTACGGTGTTAAAGAATAAGAAGTAATATAAAAATATAAACCCTAATAATCAATTATTTCAATTAAAATATTATAATAAATTAAATTTATATAAAAAATTTATTGTTACAAATATAAAAATAAATATTACAAATATAGAAATAAAGAAAATCAATATTTTTAAAATCAAATTAATAATTAATTTAATTTTAATATATAATATTTTATAAATATTTTGAAACATACCATATCTTCTATCAACAGCAAACGGGATGAATGTAGGGGATCAAACTAAACAAAACTCAAGATGGACACAAACTAGCCCAAAATAGGGCCTAGCACAAAGACCAACGAAAGCCTTCCTCTTGTATGGTAATGATATCATTCAAGCTTGACCTCCCAAATCGGAATTGGAAGCACATGTCGATTGTGTCAATTATTTGAGCACTAGTAGTTTATGGTACCATCTCTAGCATAGGCCATATTAATGGTGATCGGAGAATAATGTGTGTATGAAAGTGGTTCTATCGGCTTGATTCCATAGATTCCGCTCCACTTACCACATAGGACCACTCTGTTTTACACACTTTTTACATCACACGTCTTTGTGAATTGTGACCGAAAATGTTTGGGATAAACAATTTATCTATCATGTTCCTACTATTTTTTGGTCCGTAGGTCCTCATCCTAAAATTATTCCTATCTTGTGAAGTAGGTCTTTTTTTCCTCACTTCCTTTTTCTTTTTTTAGTCCCCTAAAATTAGTTTACCGTCGAGTATTCGGAACTTTTTGCACCAACTAATATCGGCCGAACTGTTGTCAAATCCCAATCGGGAGGAAACTCTCTTAACGTCGTTTTTATCACTACCAAAACTCGAATCCTGATTTTTTATATGGGGTGTTAATACCCTTCCCACTAGACCAATGAACCGTTGGTTTTTCCTCACTTCTAATATCATAATTGTAAAAGAATCGGATCACAAAATATTAAGACATAATATATGTTCAAACCAACAAGCAATCGGCCTAATAGGTAAAAATGATAGGTATTTTAATCAAATTTTAGATTTAAAACTTGAGAATAGAAAAAATTACGCTGAAAGAAATATCTCCCAAATGGGTTCAATAAGTGTTCGAATCGAATTAGTAGAAATATAATTACGAATATTGATTGATAAAACTAAAAAAAAAAATGTATTCAAGAACAGTAAAAAGTTAATAAACTAAATGTGTTCTAGTATTTCCTAATAATAAAGCTTTTAAAGATCTAAAAAATGAGTTAAAATGCAAATAGCTCCAACATGCTTGGACCAAAGTTCGAATTCAACGAGTTGAGCCCAAGTTGAGTTTGACCTCGATAAAATTTACAGCAACAAACCCTAAAGCCCAAATGTTGTCTCAGTTAACTTGGCTCATTTGAAGCTCTTAGTGAATCTTAATTTACTAATTTCCCAATTCAAATGAAAAAATTTACTGATTTTTTGTCTTTGGTCCGTTAGAGGGTGCACAACTTTGACAAAGAAGGGAAAACCCTGGTCGAGCCCAAAGGACCCAACCTAAGACGCAGGATGAACTTGGGATGTAACTATAGACCATAAACTCAAACTTGAAATCTTGTTTAAAAAAATTTAGTAGCTGATCACTGCACTCACAACAAATTGGCTCAAAATTTCTTTTCCATGTTGCAATAATTATGACCAAAGCTATATCATAAACTAAGACAATAGATCGCAGGTTTAGAGGTTTATGGTTGGGTCCAAAGTAAATATTTAATTGATCTAATGGTTGAATACTGTCACTATTTGAGGTGGGTCTCGTTCCGCAGACAGTAATTCCATTGATTCAAATGGGATGAGTGGTTGTTGAACCCTCTAATTGATAATACCTGCAAAATACCGACGGAGAATGTTTTGATGGGGGGCACTCTGACGCTCAAGTTCAAAGAACGATTTTGAAAAGAAAAACAAAGAGAGAGAGAGAGAGAGAGCTCCATGTTACCCTTTCTGTGCTAAGTGTCGATTTGAGAAAACAAACATGACTGATGGCCCTCATAATGTATATACAGTCCATATGCACAGTAAGTTTCATATGCCACCGATGTAGGAACACTAGTTTTCTTATGGGAGATCCCGAAAGTTTCTTAATAAAAGATTTTCAAAAAATTTAGAATCTTACTAGTTAGAGAAAGTCCAAGTTATCAAGAGATTTTTTTCCTTATCGATAATAGTTAAAGATCTCATTCCCAATTACGAAATATTATTTTTTTGTAATTTCGAGAATAGTAAATATTATCTTAAATGATCAAATAACAACATTGAACGATGAGGAGTTGCTACGTCTACCTAATTAAGAGGTACATTCCATGTGTCCGTCTTGTCAGGTCGTGGGCATGACGAATCTCAAATCTTGTAATAATGAGCATGTGGACAAAAATCTTGTGATAATTAATTTAAAAAATCAATTAATTAAAATTACTTTATTTTTAAAATTTAAATATTTTCAAAAATTAAAATTAATCACAAACAATATTAATTCAGTCAATTAAGGAAGAAGAAGTTTTAGGATGCATACGAATAGGTAGAGACTGGGTTGATAAACTCATGAAGTTGACATCTGTAATGTCAACTTTAAAGTTGACGTTTAAGATATAAACTTCACGACCAGTTAACTCGGTCAGCCAGCCAGTCAGGAATCTCTGAAGTTGATATCGCTGAAATCAAATTCAATGTTGATTTCACTGAACTTCAATTTTTTTATTTTTTTTTTTTCCGGTGGACGGACACAGGAAAACGGTCAGCCATGAATTTGATCTTGTGAATATCAACTTCAAAGCTGAGATTCACAATATCAATTTCACTGGTTGGGAAGAGAAAAAAAAAGTTATATTTTTGGGATTCTTATGATTTTTACGATATTTTTAAAAATAACCCTATCTCCTCACGATTGAGAAGAAAAGAAAGGAATCAATGCTTTACAGGCTAATTATAAGATATTATATTTTTTTTAATTAAAATCTTATATTTAAGTTTTAAAAATAAAATAATTGATATTAAAAAAAAATTATTCATAAATTGAGTCTTATAATGATTAAATCGGATTAAATCTGAATATTATGATAAAATATAAAAATTATTTTTTTTATAATCGATAATCAAAATCATAAGCTAGCCCCATCTTCATTTAAATGATGCCCCTATAAGCTAGCCCACCTGTAACTAGGTCTCTTTGTTCTCACTACCCATCAAAGTCATGACACACGTCACTGGCTCCATAGATTTCTTATCTCCATTTTGGCTAAATGCCATAATTCTCATATGGACCTTTAGGATGACATGGAGCCTCTTAGAATCTATGTGCAGATGGCTTGGTCGAGCTCTCCTTGTTATGTCATGTGGTTCTTTTTATTGCATGGATAAGGGTGCTATGGCATTCTGATTGAATTCGGATATTATAATATCCAAGCTCTAACCGGATGCATTTTAAGTGAATTCGAGCTTGAACTCAAAGTATCGTCAGGTATCGTCAAATAGTATCATTGGATATTATAAATAATATATTTAAAAAATATATCTAAAAACGTAATTATATATATATATTATTTTTAAAAAATATAATTATATATGCAAAATTATTATTTTTTAAATATTAATATATTTCAAGTAACTTATCAAGTTTTTAAACTCGACATAATTGGATTCAAGCTCAAACTCGAATTCGATTTAATCAAGCTTGGATTTAAGTTTTGAACTAATAATGTCACGGTACCCGACATACTACTCAGATATTATAACAGTGTTGTGCGTGAAGCACAAAAAGTTTCAGGCACATATGAACTGTTGGCACAAGCCATGGAAGACCCATACGAAGGCAATGACATCACATTTATTAACCCAATTGAACAATCCAAAACGTAACTTAGACGAGGTGTCCTCGCGAGGGATAGCCTGTCCGGATTTTGTAGTTGCAAATTCTTTCTTGGTCTGGTGTGATTAAAAAATATAATATATTAAAAATAAATTAATTATTAAAAAATATTATATATAAAAATAAATTAACAATTGTTTTGATTTTAAGAAAATATAATTTTTATATTTAGAATAATCAGTTTTTTTTTATATAAAACTAATATATTATCATATTTTATTTAAAATGAATTATTAAAATTTCTTATTATTATATTATTTATAATGTTCAAATCTTTTAACATGGTATCATAATTCAATTTTTTAAAATGTTAACAAAAACATCTCTAAATTTTTAAGTTTTATGTCCTGATATCAATTATTTTATATTTTAATAAAGCTCCCCAGAGTTACAAGAATTTCATCAAAGTAATGGAGCTGGTCCCAAAATTAATTATTTTATTATTTAATATCCGAATAACTTGATAAAATAGATTTAAATTATCCGGGGCTTTCACTAAAACATGTTCATTAGTTCAACTTGAACTTGAATCGAGCCAATTTGTCGATTCATAGTCTTTAAAACCTCGTCTCTTAGCACTCAATGGACCGGCGATTTATGCCGGTTCTACTAAAGGGTTAGAAATAGTTGTTTGATCAACAAACAATTAGTTTAATGAATAAACGTATTAAATCTCTTAATTAAATTTTGGTTTTAAAATCTGAAGAAAAAAAAATATATATTGAGATAACCATTCTTAAAATGAATCCGATAAACACTCAAATCAAATTAAATAAAATATGATTTCGGATATCGATGATATAGTATAAAAAAAAAAAGATTGCTCGGGTAGTTTAAGGATTAATCGTCTCCGTGGCCGGGTCTACTTTCACCAAAATAGAATAGCAATAGGTTAGGATGAAATATGCTCACATGGCTAAAATATTCTTTGGTACTAAGGTTCAAAATGGTGGTAACGAGCAATCATGAACATCAATACCAGCTTTAGATTCAAAGCATCATTGCTGCACGAGAAACATTACGTTTTTGTTGAACTTTCCATGGAGAAAATGATGTTCCGTTTGAAGTGCATTGCTAGCAAAGTACTCCCAAAGTTTGATCAGACAAGTTGGTTTCCTTTTACATCCTCACGTTTTTTGTTGCCAGCATACTGACTTGGGCGCTTTTCTTAAAGTCTTCCACCATAGTCGGATGAGACTCTGGTCTCATGGTGGATGAGTGCAGCTATTGGTGTTTATGGACGTCTAGGCATCGGAGTTTCTCCCTCTCCTCCATATAAAAATTCTCAAACTCTACCCCATATAAAACTCAAAATTCGAGTTCAAACTCAAACTCAAATCACAACTCCAAAATTAAAGTTCCTATTCATGGATTTATCAATTAATTAATACAACGATAACAACAATAATTAATCATTTATCTCACTAAATTAACTCGGCTATATGAATCTTTTTATACTATTATATTCTATCTTTTATCATATATTTATCTATATTTAAATAATTCATATCATATTTTATTATTATTATCCAAATTTTCCTATATCTCCCTCTTTCTTGATTAATATGAGTAATTATTATAGTATTATATCATCTAACTGTAATCTTTATTGGTCTCCTATATACATATTCATACCATATTAATCGTGTTTCCTTTAAACTTTTCTCGATAAACGTAACTCCAACTTTCTCTCTTATACACACTTTTATTATCTTGTTCATCTTTATGTACTCACATATCCACCTTAACATATATAAAAAATTAAATAATATTTATATATATCCATTTATATATATACATATATATTAAATTTATATAAATATATTTATTTATTATATCTTAATGAGTTGGTACATAGACTTTCAAATCGAACAATAAAAATCTCAAACTTGATTTATTTAAGAGAAAATTACATGTTAAGTCTCTAAACTTTATTCCAATTCATAAATTAGTTTCTAAATTTCAAAACGTAACGGTTAAAAACCTAAACTTTAAAAACTGTTACTTGTTAGTCATTCCATTATAAGGATGATTAGCTGGCCATTATGTGCTAAAGTGACTTAAAATGACAGATTATGTGGATGTCGTGTGATAGAAATTGCTGACGTCTCATGTGATTGTCTGAACCAGATTATCATAATGTTGCCACGTCAGCAATTTTGCTGATGTGGCATGACGAGTCATCAACTCAGAATTTTGTTTTATGAAAATAGGGGCGTGAGATACACTACTAGAAAATGGACTTTCCGCGACGAAAAAATCCGTCGCTGAAAAGTATCAGCGATAGATTTTTTCTGTCACTAAATCCGTTGCAAAAAGTGACACCGCTAATATTTAGCGATGAATTTTTTTTCCGTCGCAAATATCAGTGTCGGATTAGCAACGGAAAAAAGCTGTCACTAATATTAGCGACGAAAAAAAATCCGTCGCTGAAAAAATTTGTCGCTGAAATAAAAAATCAATGACAGACCAGGTGTCTGTCGCTGATTTTTTAATTTTGAAAAAAAAAACAAGAGAAAGGTCAGGAGCCCCTCCTCCCAATTGCCTCCGGGCAGAATCAAACTTATGCACAAAAGTGAGGAAGAGAGAGCGCTAACCACCAAACCAAGTTTATCTTTTAATCATATATCTTTATTTTATTTACTTATTATCTTTATCTCATATTTTTTAATAATAATAAAATAATATAAAATTATAATAAAATTATAAAATTATAAAATTATAAAATTATAAAATTATAATTAAAATAAAATAATAAAAAATTTGAAAAAAATAAAATAATATTATTATTCTACAAAATAAAATAAAAATTATTAAATTATTAAATTATTAAATTATTAAATAAAAATTAAAAAATTTTAAAAATTTAAAAATTTTAAAAATTTTAAAAATTTTAAAAATTTTAAAAATTTAAAAAAATTAAAAAAATTAAAAAATCCATCGCTAATTTTTCTGTCGGTAATCTGTCGCTAATTTTCCGTCACTAATCCGTCGTTAATGATTGTGTATTTCTTTTAAAATTTTTTCCTTCACTAATTCACCGACGGATTACCGACGAAATATTTTCGTCACTAAATATTTCGTCAGTAATCCGTCGCTAATAATTTTATAATTTTTTATTTTTTATTTTTTTGTTTAGCGACGGAATTATTTCCGTCATTAATTTTCGTCACTAATCCGTCTCTAATCCGTCGGTATTCAGTCTGTCGCTAATCCGTCGATTTTATCGACGGATTTTTTTCCATCGGTATTTATTCGTTGCTAATACTAGTTTTTCTAGTAGTGATATAATTTCCTTAAAAAGTAAATAAAAAAAAGATTGAACATTTATAGTGGAGATAGAGAAGAAGGGAAGCCGTCGAAAAAGGTATTGACTAGGCTTTTAGAGAGAGAGTGAAGATTTTAAAGGAGATACGGATGGATTAGTGAAGTTTAGGGATTTTTTTATTGTATTCGAGGGAAAGCAATAGGTCATTTTGGGTCTGAACAAGGTGTTGTGTTTGAAGTTTCCTTTTAAAAATTAAGGCTTGTGGTCCAAGATTCTAGGTTCGCGATCGTTATTGATTGAAATTATTTTCTCAAGGTGGGGCGCTTATAAGATATGAAATCTAACTTTTGATTTACTTTTGCTATAATTTCAAATGTTAGTGGGTTTCATTTAAAATTAGGGTTTCAAAAAATTAGGGTTTTGAAAATTGATTACTTTTTTTAAATTTGTTAATAAAATGTGATTAAGTCTGTATTATTATAAGATTTGTAAAATTAGGGTTCAAAATATTTTGGAGTTCGTTAAAAATTATAATTTGTAAAACTAAATGATTTCAAATTAAGGTTTCTTTTAAATTGTCAATAAAATGTTGTTAAAATATTCTATTACTATAATTTCAATAAAATATTATTAAATCTACTTTTTTTGTTTATATTGTTATAAGTTATAATTTATGATTTGTTAATATTCTGTGATTGAATCTATGTTATGTTATTGTTTGAGTTTTTAAGTATTTTCAATTAACTGTATCATGTCAAGATTGTTTAAATGTTGTGTGTACAATGTCTTAGGATTTTTCAAATTTTTTCCTTCCTAAGATATGGATTCTACCAAATTCATAATTACATTCCATCATAGTAGTAAATTTGTATGATTAAATAGTTATGAATGTGGTGATTTTAACATATTTTAATAATTGTGATAGAGATAAAATGTCAATATTTGAATTAGGGTACATGGTAGCTGAGTTAGGTTATAAAAATTACGTAAGGTCATGGATATGTTTGCCTGGAGATAGTTTCAGCCCAAATACTATATGATTCTGCATTATTATGTTATTTGGATGAAAGGAAAAAAGATAAGGAATTTTATTTTTATATAAAATATGGTGTTGATGAGGCTTGTGTATTAGAGAATGATAGTGATTTATTTAATGAAAATGATGAAGATTCTGAGAAAAATGAGAGATTTAGTACTGAGATTTTGTTGGGTAGTGATTCTAATAGAGTTACGATGAGAGTTCAAGGGAAGAAAGAGAGAAGTCAATGTGCAGTGATAATTCTATAGAGAGTGAAATGCCCAATATAGGTGATAAAGAGGGTATTGTAGAATCAGAAAAAGAGGAATACTTAAGACTTGTTCATTTCTCTGATTGGGAGGAGACAGATGAGGATGAGGACTTAAAGTACACCATGAGAGAGGATGGGAGTGATGATGAAGGGGTTGAGGGTAAAAAAAATGTGGATATGAGGAATTCAAGACAGATAACAATCCTAAATTTATTGAATTCAAATAGGGCTAATTTTATGAAAATCTAAAATTTTTTAAAGAAGTATTGAAAGATTATGCTATCTATAGTGGAAAGAATATCAGATTTGTTAAAAATGACAAGGATAAAGTAAGAGTTAGATGTATTGAGAGCTATAATTGGTTGGTATATGCAAAAAAAAAAAAAAAAAAAAAAAAAAAACCTCAAGATCATGAGAAGACAGCAATTGTAATGACATGAAAGGCTGTGATAACATACAATTTATTGAATTTATTATTGTTATCATTGTTTGAATTTGAATTGTTTAATACTCTAATGGTTGTTTTTATTAAATTTTATTTTTAGGCGATTGAATTTAAGGGATTGGAGCAATTGGGCTTAATGAAGAAATTTTGGAGTTATTTAAACTCAAGTTATCTTATTGGGCTTTGAAGAAGAAAAGAAAAAGAAGTTTGAAATTAATTTCAGCATTTTTAGTAAAGTTTTTAATTTTTAGCAATAGTTGTTTTAGTGGGAGAAAAGTTTTGTAATTTACTTAATTTTAGAGACTCCAACTTGATTTAGAAATCTAGAGGAAAGAAAAGTGCTACTAAAATAATTCTATGTTACTATTTTCAAGAAGGAGGTTGAAGGCTATATATACTCCTTAATGACCCAAACACCAAGACATCACTTCTTCTATAATTCCTCAAAGGAGGGCAGCATATTCTTCTCTACACACTTGGCCGGTTGCTGCACCTTCCAAGACTTCACGGTTGTTCATTCCTTCTCCATTAGGTCTTTATTTTTATTCTCCTTAGGAACATTATTTTTCTTTATTTTCTTGTGTTGATACTTACTACCATGAGTGGCTAGTTCTTTTATTCTGATTCAAGGGGAATTTTAATCGATTGTTTTTCATTCTGAGATTATGTTCTTAATTTAATTTCTTACCTTTTATTCAAGTATGCCTTGATTCTTGATTTATTTTTAGGAAAATCTAATATTGGTTAATCTGACAATTTAATTCAATATTAGTTTTTCTATTACTATTCAGGAATTCAGTGATCCGTAATTATCATGAATGAATGGTACAAATAGCAACTAGGTTAATTTTGTTTATGGTCTTTTACCGGTATTCATATGATTTAGGGAATCAATGAAACAAAATTGAATAATTGTGCCTTTTCCAGTTATTTGTATTTTTGTTTAACTACTTTCACAAAACTTAATACTGTTATTATGTCAATATGAAACACTATTGTGACCAGTTGATTAATGATAAGTTTTGATTGAATGTTGGGTTTGGTCAATTAAATTAGGAAAACACAAAATTTATTACAGCTATCCTAATAGATCTAAACTTAAATGCTTGAATTGTAAAAATAATATTTTTAACCAATGATCAATGAGACAATCGAATATATGAACTCTTGGATCAGTACTTGGTAAATTGAATTCCTTCCTTAATTTTTGTATTTCACATTATTGATTTGTTTCTTAATTTTTAGGTTTTTAACTTTTATTTAGCAATTTTTATTTTAGCACCCACGACTTTACTTTTAACATTAACTAAAAGATTAAATTAATTAGTTCCTTTGGGATTCGACTTAATGACCACTATTGCTACAGTTATTACATTGGGGGGATCAGTATTAATTTGAGTGTTTCGACAACCCGATCAGGCTGAACATAGCTATGTTAGAAGTTGGAATAATAGGTACGCATCAGTTAAGTGGCTTGCAACGAAATGAGTGAAGAGTGTCCAAAATGAACCTAATATAAAATTACGTACTCTTCAACAAAAAACTAAAGAGAAATTTATGGTCAGTTGTGGAAGAATGAAGACTTGGAGGGCAAAACATCTGGTTAAAGAACTAGCAGAAGGAAAGGTTAAAAAGCAATTCTTCTTGTTAAAACTATATTTTGAAAATGTTTTGAGAACAAATAAGGGAAATTCTTGTAAAATAGAGAGTTATGTACCTTGTGATGATGAACATCCCTTATCCATCCAATATCCGCTAACTTCAATCTTCAAAAGATTATACATTTGTATGGACGCTTGTAAGAAGGGATTTTTGGTAACTTGTAGGCTATTTATTGGATTAGATGGATATTTTTTGAAATATATTTATGGAGGGCAGTTGCTAATTGCAGTTGGAAAAGATTCAAATGATAGAATTTTTCCACTAGCTTTTGTAATTATAGATTTAGAGGAGACAGATTCTTAGATTTGGTTCGTGTAGCACTTACTTAGAGACATTAGAGATGATATGAGATGGACTTTCATGTCTGATCAGTAGAAGGTATCAAACTAGTCAATTATGTCGAAACCTATGACTTTTTAATCTCCCAATAGTATTATATTCACATGCACCTATTTGTGTGCAAAGACTAATTAATGCTATTTCAAATTTATCTTTACATTCTGAACATAGAATATGTGTCCGGTATCTGTACAATAATCTACATATGAAGTTAAAAAACTTAGAGTTGAAGAACATGTTCTATACTACTGCCAATGCCACATATGAGACTAAGTTCATTCAAGTGATGAGAGATATTCAGACATTAGATGATGCTTCCTATGCTTGCTTGATGGAGAAGCCTACCCAAACATGGATACGGTCTGTATTTTCTGTTTACAGTAAGTGTAACTTATTGGTTAACAATATTTATAAATCATTCAATACTAAAATTTTGGATGTAATTGACATACCTGTAATCAGTTTGTTAGAGGTAATTAGGTATCGGTTAATGTCAAAATTTTCTAAAAATAAAAGCAAAATATCATCATTCCATGGTGATATTTGTTCTGCCATTCAAAAGAAACTTGAAAAACAAAAAAGACTAAATAAACATTGGTTTCCAACCATAACGTATGGTGGGATATATGAGGTGATATCATTTTTCAATAAATTTATAATTGATTTGGTCAATAGAACCCGCAGTTGTAGGGTATGGAAATTATATGGCATTCCTTGTATCCCTGCAATTAGTTGTATGTCTGTTTGTAGAGAGAAACCAGAGAAATGTGTACGTGGTTATTATAGTTCAGCCTGTTACGCAGAGTGCTTGCACCTATTTTTTATCCTTGTAATGGACTAAATGTATGAGATAAATGTCAAGTTCCAAGTTTGTTATCTCCCAACTATAAAAGAAAAACTAGAAGGCCATAAAAAAAAAGGAAAAAAGAGTCCACTGATATCCTACCTACAAATCCCCATTCACTTTCTAGAGTTGGAACCGTCATCTAGTATTTACAAGCAATAAGAACACAACAAGAGTTCATGTGGATCAAATGCAAACAAGGTAAATGATTACATTTGGATCCATATTATTTTTGTAGTACTATTGGATCAACTAATGCAATTTTTCCATGCAGGGCTACCCATGTGGTACATCACAAGATACATCACAAGGGTCCTATCCTTCTTTCCAATAGTTCAAAAGCTAGCATACATCAAAAGCATTCTAGAAACCTTCTCAACAATTTCTGAACAATGCAATAAATGATACGATGTTGTAAACTTTAAAGTTTTAATTTTTTGAACAATGATATTTAGAACAATTTCTGATATTTTGTATAATTTCAATAAGAGTTGTGTTGTAAAACTTGGATTCATATGATGTCTTCAACTTGTAATGGCACTAGTTTCAGCACAATATGATGTTGTCAAAGTTGTAATAATGTTTTGAACTACAATCTATTATGCTTTGATGTTTTAGGCTCATAATATGATATTTCAAGTTTAGAAGAGATATAGGGCCTAATCTTTACCAGTATGATTGAAAAAATGATAGGGTCTATAGCTTTCTTATGGTCTTATTAAAGGATATATCCAAAGGTTGGTCTATATGAGCTACCATGATAAAATGAACTATGATTTGCACTAACCTTCTTCTCATTCATCTCCTGTAGTCTCAAAATCTCATAAAAGTAGTATAATATGATAGTTTGAAGTTTGAAGTTCAAAAAGCTCAGTATATTCTTAACATTAGTGAAGATTCTTAATACAACAATATTAACAAATTAACATTACATTAGTTGCTTCACCTAACAAAAAAAAACAACTTAACTTCTCCTTAAACCCCTAATCTATCTAACTTTATACAAAATAACAGAAAACAGAACTCTCATTGACAATATTCCACCCATGCGTATGAAATCTTTCCAAATGGGTTTAACTTTCTTCTCCTTCATCTCCTGTAACATCAAAATCTCTCCTTTCATTGTCAAATTCATTTTCTCAAACTCTTAAATATAACGCAACAGACGATTGTTCTCTTCCTTCGGCCTCTCGATAGTGTTTTCTGCATCCTACATTCTCAAACTCGAATTAGCTACTACAGAATTGCGCATAATTTTTAGCTTATCCACTTTCTTTTCAACTTGTGAATAACTTCAATTGCTCGATGGCAGAATGGTGGATTATACCATTCAAAAAAATTACAACCTTTGCCTTCCTGCAAAAGCATTAACAATCACCACAATTAAGTTTAGACCAACTATACCAAAAAAAACTAAGAAGCTAGCAAAATAATATTTGACATTCCCAAAAATTAGGGCAGCCATAGAATTTTCGTGATGGATTCCGTTCTTACCATGAAGTTACCAAAATAATATCGAGATTGTATCTACACTTCAATATACTTTCTACCTTGTTTGATAACATTCTATGACTGTTGCTTTGCCGACAAAAAGAGGAGATGAAAACCATGCCCAAAACCTTAACCCTCTTTCGAATGAATGTTGCCAAAATCCAAACCCTAACTTTCTCAAACATTTAACCCTCTGAATCTTACCCAAACCCTAACCCTCTTTCCTATGCATCTAGCATGAATATTCTCTGTCTCTCTCAAACCACTCCTTCAACTTGTGTTCTCTCCCTCTCAACACTTTTTTATCTTCCATTTTTTTTTTTTAACTAACTAACCCCTTTATACTCAACGCAAAGGAGGGAATAATGATGCCAAAAAAATAATTAATGTGGTAGGAACAAAATTTTGAGTTGATGACGTGTCATGCCATGTTAGCAAAATTGCTGACGTGGTAACATTCTGATAGTCTGGTTCAGATGTGTCACATGAGGTGTTAGCAATACCTGTCACACAACATCTACATAATCTATAATTTTGAGCCAGCTCCGCACTAACGGCCAGTTAGATGCCGTTAGTAATGGAAGGACTAACAAGTAACGGTTTTTAAAGTTTAAGTTCTTAATCGTTACGTTTTGAAATTTAAGAACCAATTTGTAAATTGGGATAAAGTTTAAGGACTTAACATATAATTTTTTCATTTATTTAATAAACCATCGAGTCAAATCAATTTCATACCAGAGGTTAAAAATTTATTTCATTAAAGACCCTATTTGTATGACAAAATTATACATGACAACCAACCTAAACTAAAATAGAGCTCCCATACTTATCTTGTGTTGAATTGGTGAGTGGGGATAGAATTGCAAAATGCAAAATGCAAAATATATATATATATATATATTGAAATAATAAAATTCAACATGAAACACATTATTATCATAATTAAAAAATACAAAATAAAATCTTTTTCGCTTTATATTAGTGCTTTAATTTGATTATTGTGGTTTTTGTATTCTAATTTTATTAGACTCATAATAGAATTCAAGTAATTGACAATGAGCTTTTGAGCCATGGTGAAACACCGAAGTGTTAGCCCTTTCATGTTCTCAAAAATTGCAATGGAAGTCAAGTTCAATAAACCCGATACAAGAAACCCAAAGTCGAACACCTTTTCCTACAAAATTTCCCTCTCTAAACAGTAAAACAAATACATGTATGTATGTGTATAAAGTATGGCATGATTCTATAAGTCTCAACGCAGCATAGAAGGCAAAATAGCTTTCTACTGATAAGGAAGAAAGAATCTCAAAGATTGCATGCGGTCATGGAAAAGGCAAAACTCAGCTCATAAATTCCTGCTCAAAATGGGGCTGCATCTGACTAGAAGCCCAGCACAGCAGACAAACATCATTCAGGCAGTGACAGTGTAATGAAACAAGCAACATCCGCACTGCACTCCCAAGATTGCATGACACACCACAAAGATACAACTCGAGAAGCAAACGAGCCTGAATATTAGCAACTTAGCTCTCCTCATTTTTCTGATTTGGCCATTTGATCTACAAATCAAGCAGCTTCTATTCCGTGCTTTTGCCAAGGTACACTTGATATAATTCAGATTGATGATATGCTTGATGAACTAGGTTTATATTTGTAACTGAGAAATTGCTTCGACATTGAGAGTGCTCACTGCACCCACCAACCACTGTTCAAACAAACTGCACCTTGAGTCTAAAGCATTTTCCACTCTTTTTATTTTTAATCTAGAAATTTAAGTCTAAAAATCCCCATGCATTTCAAAATACCCATAGCATCTTGAAGGCTCGCACCTAAACCAGCCACACCAGATTTTGCAATTATAAATCCATATTTATTGTTCCAAAATACCCAGAGTAGGACGCAACCCCAGTGCCAGAGGCTTCAATACAAGAGAGAGACTCCAAAAATCTTCAAAAGAACAACATTAAGAAGAAAGTAACAGGCCATCCAGAGCTATTTTTAGCCCTAAAGGGCCACACTAGCATGAATAGGCATTTCCCTAACTTCAGTAATCCTGTTTTCTTTCTCAGATTTTCTGTTGTTTTGAGGATTATGAGTTGGAAAGGATTATGAGGTATAGGTCTTTAGGCTGATGGTGAGAATCATGAGTTTCAAAATGAGAGGGTTGGGTAACTTTAGATTAATCATAGAAAAGTCAATGTGAGGACTGAGATTTAGAAAACCCCAGGAATCCTTTTTCATATGCATTTAAAATTTTCATTGCATAAGTATTGCATCATATATATGAATTAATTTATATGCGTGGCTCTATTTTGGTTTTGGCTTTTGGGTTAGTACCTAGGCTGGATTTTAGGGATTAGAGTAGGTTGACTAGTCTATTAGGTTAAAAGCGAAAAAGATGGAAATATGAAACTTGAGATTTGAAGGGGGGAAGCTAGGGTTTCGAATGAGAGAGGCATTAGGGCTATGAATGGTGCCGCCTCTCTCTCTCTCTCTCTCTCTCTCTCTCTCTCTCTCTCTCTCTCTCTCTCTCTCTCTCTCTCTCAACGAATGACAGTTACTCTCTTCCCTTGTGACTTTTAGACTATTCTAAGACATTTGGACTCTTTTATTTTCTACAAAATAAGAATGTGTATTAATTCTATCACTTTCCTTAATGTACTTTCTTCACTTCGACCATTTCTCTGTATAACTTCTCCATACCAAGCTTTTCTCTCAGCAGCTAAAACTTATCTTTTGGTAGCACCTTCATGAAAATGTCTGCCTCTTACTTTTTAGACGTACAATACTTTAAACTAACTTCATTTTCTTTTATTGCATTTTTGATAAAATGATAATCGATGGTGATGTACTTTGTTTGACTATGTTGTATTGGATTTTTAGTTAATGTAATGACTAATTTGTTGTCACAATAAATATCAATCGTAATATCTTGCTTTTCTTCTATATCCTTCAATATTCTTCTCAACCAAATTGTTTGAGAAGTTACTATTGTAGTTGAACATATTCAATCTTTGCATATGACTAAGCAACCAATTGCTGCTTCTTTGAGCACCATGAAATCTGAAACAATCATAAAAACATACCCAAATGTGGTCTCTCTGTCATCCACACAGTCTGTCCAATCATTATCTCAAAACCCTATAACTCCAATTTTTCACCTATGTAATATTTAATTCCATAACCATTGGTTCCGTGCACATATTTAACACTCTTTTGACTGCTCCATGGTGAAAATGGCGAAGACAATGCATAAATCTAACAACAAATTAATTGCAAACATAATATATAAACACCTCATTTTCATATTGATAAATCTCAATTAAAAAAAAAATGATACGATAACTCTAAATCACTCATTTCATATCTCATCATCATATCTTCTTTAAAATTTTCAACTATTTTTTTATTATTGTCGATAAACACCAAATTATCAACAAACAAAACAATAACAAGAATATACCTACCTTGCTTCTTTACATACAAAGTTGACTCACTTATGCTCTTCTCGAATCTATTATTAATGAAATAGTTATCAATTTGATTATACCATACCCTTGGAATTTGTTTTAAGTCATATAACACTTTCTTCGATTTAAACACTTTGCCCTCTACATTTTGAACTATAAAACCAGTTGGTTTGGTTGCTCCAGATAAACCTCCTTGTTTAACTCACAATTCAAGAATACAAATTTCATTTCTAATTGATAAAGTTGCAACCTCCTTCCATTTGTCGTGCATATAACTTTGCCACTAACCCTATTTTATTTTTTTTTAACAGAACCAATTATCTTATGCTTCACTGTATGAACTCACTTTACACCAATTACTTCTCTATCTTTTGGTCTATCAACCAATTCTCAAGTCTTTTTTTTTTCAATGGCTTCAATCTCCTCTTCCATTGCTCTTCTCCAATATTTTTTTTTCATGGCTTCTTCAAAACTTTATGGTTCAACAATGCACAGATTGCATCTTGCATAAACATCACTCAATCTCCTCATCTTGATTGGAGTTGAGTTAGGTATTGAAAAGCTTGAGATGACTAACCGAGGGTTTTCTTTCACTTGAAACTTCAAATGGCATCCTCTCCTTCAATGCACTTATACAACACCGATTGATTAAACACACAACCATATTAATCGCTTCAGTCCAAAATTTCTTTGATATTTTTTTAAAATAATATAGACTTAGTCATCTCCATTATTGTTTGATTCTCTCTTAGATACCCCATTCTGTTGTGTTGTATTAGCCACTGTGAGCTACCTTTCAACCCCTTCATATTCACAAAATTGTTGTAACTCACTTGAAGTATACTCTTTTACTCTATCACTTCTTAACATCTTGATCTTCTTATCATCTTGATTCTCAACAAAATTGTTAAATTTTTTGAAAATACTAAACACTTCAGAGAAACATGGATAAGAGCAGATTTTTTTCTATAATTTTTTATAGAGACTAATTTATTTCTTCTTCCTCTTTCATTTTTTTTTTTACATAATACACACATTTATTTTAAAATTAATATGACTTTTCAATTCCATATAAATAGACTCTTTCAACGTATGACACTCTCTTCCCTAGTGACTTTTAGACTATCCTAAGACTCCTGGACTCTTTTATTTTCTACAAAATAAGAAAATGCATTAATTCTATCGGCCCTCAATCTCGATCTCTCCCCCAATTTGAGTTCTATTGTATTGTCTCCTCTCCGCCTTGGGTTTTCGAAGATGGAGATGCGACTTTTGGCTTCAAAGCCTATATTCTGGTTCATTATCTCTTTTCCTCTCTTTGTTATGTATTTGATCTCTCTCCCCCCTGAATCTCACAAATTGTTGGGACTCATCATACGGGTCACTGAAATCCATCATAATTCAATGAGTTTAGAGAAAAACCCCAACAACACACAAATATAGAAAAGAAAAAATTTCACTAAGAAAGAAAATGTAGATTACAAGGAACAATATCTCTCTCTGTCACTACCTCACTCTCTTTCTTCTCACATTCCTTCTCTCCCGTGACTAAGGCTTTCCCTTTTCACTCTACAAGGTGACTCTCTCTCTCTCTAAAATAAGAATTACACGCTCTTCTTACACTAGAGTTTCACTCTCTCTCCAGATGAAAACCCACACCTCTCTATCTACCTCACCCATTACACACATATCATATACAATATATATGTAATGAGCTAGTCTCATATTGGGTTCTCTCTCCACGTAGGAGGTACCCAAACCAACACGAATCCCGTCACTTTCCCTCTTTTAGTCTCGGTCTCTCTTGTTTTGAACTTCAATCAGCTATTTTTTTTTTTGTAATTTGATCATCGTCCCTATTAATCCAGACCGAGAAGTCTATCTCAATTGAGGGAGTTCTCCCCCAACAATAATTTTTCCTTACCCTATGGAAGTCGAATTCCCAACCTGATTAAGGTATGAAAGTGTTCTTCCCACCTACGTCAACATATGTTGATAAATCTCTCTTCAGCTATGAGTGCGAGGTTTGAAGGACTGAAGCTCTCTCTCCCTCTAAAGTCTTTAGATGAGCAGGTTTGATCTCTCTTCTTTCTCTCTCTTCATTATTAGGTTTTTCAAAAATCTCTCTCTTTCTATCAGAATTTGAAATCTCTCTCCCTCTTCGCGCGAAGCTGTTGGTTTGAAATCTCTCTTCACTTGATTCTACAAGCTGATCTTTCCACCAAAACAAAAAAAAATTCTACAAGCTGATCTCTCTCCCTCTTTGTGTGACTCATAACGTGTATATTAGTTTAGGATTGGATTACTGAATTCTATGCTAGGTTAAGTTAATGTATTAACTTGAGAGGTTACCCTAAATAATGAAATGCATAAGCTTAGTATGTTAGCTTAAATGTTCATATACCTTAACTTAATAAATTAGCTTGAATGATGATATATGCTAGCCTAATATGTTAGCTTAAATGGTGATTTACATTAACTTAATAAAATAGCTTAAGTGACGACATGTATTGGCTCAATTATGATGCTTATGCAATTCACTAATTACTAACGTGTAAGTATGGAGCAATGAAAGGATTTCGGTGTAGAACTGTTAGAAAAATGATAAAGGTTCCATCACCATTTAATAATAAAATCCTTTAAAACTTAGGTAACGTAAAGTAAAACCTCATCATTGTGGGATACGTGGTAGAGTACCTCAAAGGGATAATTTTATCAATTGGATTGGATAAGAAGGGCCACGGCCTTGGTACTCATATTGTCACCATAGGAGTCATGTATTTCTCTCAGGCAAAGAAAGTCGCTGCTTGAGAATTAACCTTCCGGAGGTTGAAGACAGAAAGCAGGTGCACAATAAGAAGGTTTTCATAAGATGACAAATGGAAAGAAACTCACCGAAAGCAATGAAAATGGAAAAAATCTAAGAAAGAAAATTATTATTAAAATGAATTTAGTAGCCATGCATGATTCAAGTTCAGTAATATCAACAGTTTGTCTATCTTTCCTTACGCCTTGCCTATTGATTTGATATGTATATTGTTGAATGTTACTTGTTTTCCCTATATTGTCATTCAACAATTATCTTTGATGCATAATAGTTGCCTCATGTAATATGCATGTTTCCCCTTTCCCATTTCCCTTGGGATTACTTATCGGCTGATGGTTTGACTGACTCCAAACTTAACATTTCGGGTGTATTGAGAGTCCAGCGAGGATATTTGGGTACTTTGGGTCTAGGGATACTAAATCTGTTGATCCACTTAGTTTATGACCCATTTGTACTGCTTTTCTAAGTTAGATTGCATAATGTTGTATATATTCCGATGCATATGTGATAAGTAAAGTTTATGACGTGCTTCTTTGGCCAGCAGTGTCAGCTTAATGTATTGGTTTATAATTTTTTTTTTTTGGTGAGGAGAGCAACGGAGCCACTACAAGCCCAAGCCCAAACCTCTGGGGAAACAAAACATGGGTCTATTCTTAGACCTAAGGAACTTGACATCTAGAACATATTCTTGAAGCAGAGAACTCATGAAAGCCCGGGCTGCAACAGTGACCAAGAGCGGCTAGATGGTCCGCACATCTATTTCCCTCCCTGAGCGTGTGACGAATCACAGACACCTCCATTTCACTCATAAGTATTTTACAGTCATCAATTATTTCACGGAAGGGATGATCGCTAGGATCTTCCTTCATGAGAAGGTTGGCAACACGCAATGAGTCGACCTCAAGCTCAAACTGATTAAGGTTCTTTCTCTGAGCTAAGGCGAGCCCCTCTTTAATTCCCCAAATTTCTGCCATGGTAACTGTGCAAATTCCCACATTTACTGAAAAACCAGCAACCCACTCGCCTCTACTGTTCCTTAATATTCCTTTAGCTGCAACATGGCCATCAGCCATAACCTAACCATCCATGTTGAGCTTGAGCATGTTGCTCGTAGGAGGGACCCAACTAATTCAATCTTTCCTGAAGGAGAGCTCTTCCTTGTCCTTGGCATTGGCATGCTTAATCTCTCTGTTGAAGTTCATCGCCCATCTAGACACCACCAACCCTGACAACTGACCGCCATGATAGACACGTCTGCAACGAGCTTTCCAAATGATCCAAACAGTAGCCAGAAATTTGCTTCTATCAATGAAAAAAGTCTTTGAGCTAAAACCTTTCGATCAAATCCTAATCCAACTGATAACATTCTTATACCAGAAGCTATCCACGCCCTCTATACTTGGAAGAACCAAGCTCCACATTTCTCTAGCTACGATGCAGTCCCTAAGACAATGAAGGGAGGTCTCCTTCTCTTCTCTGCAGAACATGCAACCCTCTTCCACAGTGAAGTGTCTCCTTTTTCTCTCAACATTTGTCATGATTTTGTTCTTGGCAACAAGCCAGAAAAAGAATTTAACTCTTTCAGGAGCATCCATCCTCCAAATCCAAGACCAATCATCCACACCCTGAGTCCCCCATCAAGAAGGAAAGACCAATACCTATAGGCAGAAGCTACCGAGAAGAACCCATCCCCGCTACCAACCCAGCAAAAGTATCTATAGCCATGGGGTTTTTGGGGATAATAATACTTCTAATCTCTTCAATCTTACCCACCGAAAGGCAAGCACAGAGCTTCTCATAATCTCATTCCCTACTGTTAGTAATAAAGTCACCAACTTTAATATCTGCAGGAAATTCTGCAGAAGGAGTATGCTGATTGGAAATCAGAGGCTCTTTCCCACACCAAACATCAGACCAAAAACTGATTTTACTGCCATCCCCAATCCTCCATCTCATGCCTTTGACGAGGAGGTCCCTGCTCTTGATGATGCCTCTCCAGACCACCGAAGCACCAGTTTTAAGCCCATGGTTCGGCAAGTCACATTCTTTCAGATATTTGTTTCTAACAACCTTACATCAGAGACTATCATCTCTTTTAATAAGGCTCCAACCCAGCTTGGCCATGTTAGAGTCCCTTGTCCTTCTCAACCCCAACCCACCATTCTTCTTGGCTCTACAAACTCCATCCCACCTGACAAGGTGTACTTTTCTTCGATCCCCTGACCACCCCCAAAGGAAGTCTCTATTGAGCTGATCCAACTTCTTACAAATGGACTCAGGGAGCCAAGAGGTTTGCATCACAAAAATAGGAAGGCTTGCATTGACAGCTTGGATGAGAACTTTCCTCCTAGCTGCACTAAGAGACTTAGCTTTCTAAGTCTCGAGCCTGCTCTGAGATCTATCAACTAAAGAGCCAAAAGTGTGCTTGTTGACCCTGCCATGGATGATAGGAGTTCCGAGATACTTACCAATATCTGCAGTCAGAGAGAACCTACTTATGGCAGCAAGGGAATCCTTCATCGTCCAAGGCACCTTAGGAGGCAACCACAACTTGGACTTGTTGGGATTTATAACCAAACCACTCTCCAAAGCAAATTCCTTTAAACACGCAAGAATATTGCTCATATTCAGCTGGTCTACCTTAGAGAATAAAAGGAGATCGTTTACAAAGAAGAGGTGGGACAACGCCGGACTTCTCCTGCTGATTTTAATAGGCTGCCACGCTCCTCTATTCACCCTATCCTGAATCATATAAGACAAGCGCTCCATGACTAGAATAAAGAGATAAAGACAGAGAGGATCCCCCTGCCAAAGGCCCCTATCAGGTTTGAAAGTCGGGAGGGACTCGTCGTTCCAAAGCAGAGAAATGTTTCCTGCCAAGACAGAAAACACGATTAGCTTGATAAATTTGTGAGGGAGATTGAAGTCCAACAAAACTCTTCCCAAGTAGTCCCAGCTTACGCAGTTGTAAGCTTTCCTAAGGTCGATCTTTAGGACCATGGACTGGTTCTTGCATTTGGAAGACCTTAAAGAGTTGACCTTTTGCATTACTATAGTGTTGCCTGTGGTTCCCCTACGTAGGATGAAGCTACTTTGGTGGTCACCTACAATATCCTTCAATAAAGGCCTTAGTCTCTGAACAATGATCTTCGAAAGAATTTTATAAGAAGTATTCGGGAGACTGATGGGCCTAAAATCATTCATGTTCTCGGGATGGAACTACTTAGGAATAAGGACCATAAAGGCATTAGTAAGAGTTGGCCAGAAATAACCATCTCTGAAAGCCTTGCCGATGAAGTTGCAAAGAGAGGACTTAACCGTATTCCAATGATGTTGAAAAAAGACGGCTTGGACTCCATCTAGACCCGGGGCCTTAAGGCCTTTTATGGAAAAAAGGGCAACTTTAACCTCCTCCTCATCAATTCTCCTGACCAGCTTGATTTTGTCTTTCTCCCAAATCTTTTTGTGCCATCTATAATATCTGTCGCTATGAGACTCAACTCTTTTGCCTTCATAGAGAGCCGAGTAAAAATCAATTGCCAAATTTTGGAGCCTCTGTCGGTCAAAACACCACGAAGTGTCCACCTTCAGAGCAACAATTCTATTCTTGTTTCTTTTAATTTTTGTCTGCAAATGAAAGAATTTTGTATTTCTATCACCCTTAGAGATTCAATTAACTCTCGACTTTTGGAGCCAAAGCAGCTCCTCTTGCTCTAAAGTGAGATGATACTCATTCAGCAACTTTTTCTCTAACTCTTGAAGGAACATAGTTGCTCTAAAGTGAGATGATACTCATTCAGCAGCTTTTTCTCTAACTCTTGAAGGAACATAGAGTGACAATAACTTCTAGACTTCTGAATACCTCTAATTTTTCTTTGAATCTCTCTTTTCCTTTTGAAAATGTTGCCAAAAACCTCCTTGTTTCATGTCTTAAGATCTTTGCTTGTATGATCAATGGATTGCAGAAGACAGTTGTCCCTAGCAGCCCAAGTCTCCTCAAACACTGTCTGGAAATCAGGATGAATGAGCCGTTTCCCACCTTAACGGCCTCCTCTCCTTCTTAGACGGGCAGGTAAGGCTGGTCAAGAGCATCACTGAAGAGTGATCACCATGGATTCTTGGAAGATTCATGACCCACAGTTTTGGGAACTGCAAGATTGCTTGATGGTTCACAAGAACCCTATCTAACTTCTATTGAAGAACAACTCTTCCATTGATGAATTTTGACCATGTAAACTTGGGGCCAAGCGCGTTGATACTAGATAAGTTACACTTATCCCACCAACTCTGAACCCTCTAAAACCTGTTCCACGACTTAATTTTTCGACTGCTAGTTTCATTAGCATTACAAATATCATTTAGATCCCCTAAAACGAACCGGGGAATGTTGATACCGGTCGTTAAGTCCTTCAGATCTCCCCCAAAAAGTTTCTTTCGCCTGCCAGTTTCGTTGAATGTAGGCAAAGGAGACAAGGTTGGCTTGGGCTCCTTCTTTGATCTTAACAAGGATCATTTGACTAGTGTGAGAGACAACCTCCAAATTGATTTTATTTGGGACCCAAACTAACCAAAGACCCCCCTAAAGCCATTAGACAGAACTTTAAACTCACTCACCCAACCCATATTCTTCAGCAAAGGCGGGTAAATATGAGCTCTAGTCTCTAGCAGACACAAGACATCTGGATTTTGGGTCCTGATAAGATCCTTGTAGGCTCTCCTGAACCTATTGTTACCAATACCTCTGCAGTTCCAAACAATCATCTTAACCTTCATCGGAAAAAAATAAAAGAGGGGGGCTGAGAAAAAGGAGCTCAGCACTCCATGTCAGAGAGATCCTCATTCCTCTCCTAAGCCTCATTTCTCAATTGGACTTCGAGGACACTCTGCTCTTCCTCCCAAACTTCAGTCCGCTTGTTGCTAATCTTAACCGTTGCATTTGAAACACTATGGGCCCGATCTGCATTATGATTTGGGCTTTGTCCATCTCTTTCTTCCTCTCCCGAGTCCAACGAATGTTTCTCAAGGCCCAGAATTTTTTCGATGGATTGGGAATCCGACTCTAACTCCTACCACGTTTTCGGCCTGTATAAGTGAGGCCCCATATCCTTACTCAAATTTGAATCTTTATTCCCCCATCCCATAAGGCTTTGTTCTCCTATGCCCATGTTACTTTGAGAATCCCGACCTCTTAATTCTGTTATTTGAAGACTAGTTTTCCGACTATTCCTATTTGTCTCCCTCTCTATGCTTCTCTCATCCCTAAGCAAGATTGATATCTTGCTTTCTGTCTTCTGAGGGTATTGCGTCATCCTCCTCAGATCTGAGCCTGATTTGTTCCCAACCCGATCGCTGGACGGCCCAGTCTCTTTCACAGTCACGCTTCTGCCTTTGTCTGCTATATCTTTTGACTTCTTCTCACAAAGCTCCTCTATATCTCTCTGCTCTTTTGACATCTCGTTGAACCCGCCTAGGCTCATAAACCTATTAAAGCTCAATTTGCCCACTTCCGCTTTCCCTCTGTTTTTACAAGATCTGGAAGGTTTAGGTTTCTGCGCAACGATCATCCAAGGACCCAATTCATCATCTGTCTCCGCCATGCTCAGAGCTTCTTTCGCCATTTCAACGGCCCTATCTTTGTCCTCGGCCTCCATCTTCCTCCCACTACAGTTTTCCTTCACATGACCCACCCGTCCACACTTGAAACAAAGGACATGGATTCCTTCGTACTCTATTTTCTACACCTTCTTTCCGATTTTGATCTTCGGGATCAGGGGTTTACACAGATCTATCTCTACACAAACCCTAGCATACTTGCCTTGGAGGGCGTTTGCTGTGTTAGCGTCGACACAAATCGGTCTTCCTAACAATTTTCCCACTTCTAGGAGAAGCTCTTCATTGAAAAATTCGATGAGGAGTTGGGGGAAACGAATCCAAACTGCCGTTCTCTCAATTTTAGCCGCCGATGGAGAGAACCAGGATCACCATTTTTGAACCGTAAGATAGTGATCGTGGATCATCCACGGGCCATCTAACAGCACTCGATTGTAATCCTGCTGAAGATCAAATTTTGCTAAGAGGAAGCCCTCAACCAGGTCTAAGAGTTCCATGTTTCCCTCTGTTCGCCACATTGCAGACACTTTGGGGAGCATTAAATTATACCCTATGGATTTACCCAAAAGTTTGATAATTGGGGATTTTTTCCATGGTTGCCAAATTTTCTTGAGTTCCTCTCTAGGAATTTTCAAAGCAGGTAGTGGGCAATTTAAATCCGCCAAGTCTGTTTCTCCATCTGACCAAGTTCCTTTTTCATTCTCACACTCCATATCTCTGTCCTCTTCCATCCAAGCAATAGCATGATTCTGAGCCAGCAGCATATCCTTGAAGGAGACACTAGATGCAATTTCGACATCTAGCTTACTGGACGTTGATTTTACCTTCTTGTAGCATTGCAGGTGATCTTCCTCTTCAATGGAAATCTCTTGCTCCGAATGTGTGTCACTGTTTGTTAAACAATACACACTTTGATTTTTGAGAATGTAAAAACGGACTCTTATGTGCCCTTTTTGCTTGATTTTGATCTTCAAATTTGGAATGATTCATGGATTCCTGACCGGAAAAAGTCGAGCCTCGTTTATGAAGCTCTTATTGATTATTCAATTTTTATGTGGATTGTTTAACACTGATGTTTGTGCCGAGAAGAGGAAATGTAGTCTCTGTATAATGCAAGGGGAAAGCTGCTTTCATATACGCCCCCCTTCCCCTACCCTATCTTTCTATCCTTGTGCTAAGGCGGGGAGTACTTTATACACTAGGTGAGCTATTTTTTATTGTTTGTTAAAGTATTACAAGTTTTAGTTTATAATTGATTATCCTGTGTGGCTGGATTTAGCCAACAGAAGATTCTACCCGATTTTTCCAAAAATTTAGTTGAAATAAAACTTTTTAAATTTTGCTATCATTTTCCTTGTGTGTTTTCACATATATGGATGATGATCTAGAAATTGTTTATCTCCGGTGTTATTTGTTTTGAAATGATTCAAATTTTGCTTCCGCATGCATTCTACCTCTTTTGCTAAGGGGTGCAATGCTTGAATTGGGGGTTGTCACAGTCAACATTCAAGTATAATTTTCTCAAGGAAACTAAGTAGGAAACTCTCGAACTTAAGAGTTACGAAAGGCATTTTAGGACCCTGATTTAAAGATTTTGAATCTTTCATCCTTAATCTCATGGGGCGTTTTTAGTTTCTAAGATATTAGACTTGTAATAGTATTCAGGGTTGTTATTCTCTTTTACTATTCCTTCATTAAAGGGTTTGTGGACACTTGTAGTTTCCCGCAGTTTTTGGCCCTTTCTTTTCCAAGGCATCATTGGGTTTTTATTGGTCTTTGTTCACCATTTAGGTGCCAGTGGAGACAAATAGAAATGTGGCTCATGGGTTACTGTGAGTATTAAAGGTTTTGATGGTTTTAATAGAGATTTTGCTCACGTGGTATTGGTCGTAATGGTGCCACACATATTGAAGATATCTCCCACTCTCTCTCTCTCTCTCTCTCTCTCTCTCTCTCTCTCCATCCAACTAAGTGGTAGCATGAAAGCATCACGGATTGACTCTTTAAATTCTAGTTTCGTAACCAACCTGCAATTGCTTCCTACGTTCTAATGCAATTCACTAGAAGAGCAAAAGCTAATTGATGGAAACATTTTTACCAACATTTACATCTTATTTTACATTGCCAACTATACACTTGCTCTCTGCATATTTATCCAGTTCAAGTTGGAATAAAAGTCAAAAAAATAACGTCTAAAGTTCCAGATCAGTAGATAATCCAGGCAAGAGTTCCAGAGATTAAGAAACAAGTAAACAAGGACTATGGATTGCACGTCCATGATGCCCTAGAATGTGAAATTTTGATATAACCGAGGTCAAAGGTTAAACACATTACAGCCTTTTCTATCACCAGAAGGAAAATATATTTGTTGATGGACTTATGTCAATTCAGGTAGAAGAAGCATCATTTTTTATACAATTGAACAACTTCCATGAATCTTGCATGCCTTTAACGAGAAAGAAGTATTACCTCGACTTGCTATGAGTCCCAACTAAATATCAGCTTGACTGTCCAGCAAATGCGCTTTCAAGTGTAGTTGTCGGGCACCAATTCTCAGCTACTTGTCCATTTTGATTGAAAGCAACATCAGTATCAAGAAAATTGATGATTTCGCATTTCTATCAATCTCATTGAGCAGCCAAGCAACACAGGCCTCAAGGAGCAAAAGGCACTTAAATCCTGATGCAAGCGACATACAGGCAGCAAACGTATGGAAACCCCCCCTCCCAACTACCATCACTTGGTAAAATTGACTTCTTTTGCAGATATAGGCATGTGACTCAAAAAGGGATAGGCTTTTTGGGGCCCAACTCTGCAAATATTCAACTGCCACCCTTAAAAAAAAAAAGGAAAAAAAAAAAAAAAAAAAAAAAAAAAACAAAACAAAACCATCACCTATCCTCTCCCAGGATAGCTATTCTTGGGATCACATGCCATGAATGATATGAAGACTGCTCCATCATATCCTCATTATCATTCAACAACACCAATTTTCACAATGGGAAGGTTGATTGCATTTCATCCAAGTTGAAGATGAAAATCTTATCAAGAACGAATAATCAGTTCATAAATGTTGTTGAAAGCCTGAATTACAAATGAGCTTTTCTGCTACCGGCATCAATAATGCAATAACTTCCAACTACCAAAAAGCCTGCTCAACAGACATACAAGTTTCTTTATCGCCAAACCAAAGTGACTTCAATTGCTTGTTGATCCCAAGCAATAAATATACCATTTCAACCATTAGGACATGAGACCTGTCTCCAGCAGCGAATTCACTAACTACACCATCTACTTCAATCAAGCTACACCCTGTCACCTTTTTCACTTGGTTAACTTCCATTCCCTTCCTTATATTTGAGACATCATCCCATTGGTTAGCAGAGGCATACATGTTTGACAGAAGAACATGAACCCCACTATGATCAAGCCTTTGCTCTATGAAGCACTCAAGTGTCTCTTTACCTAATTCAACATCACCGTGAACTTGACAAGCATTGAGTAATGCACCCAATACATAAGAATCAGGCTCCACAGGCATCTCTCTTACAAGTTTTTTGGCCTCTACAAGCATTCCTGCTCTCCCCAAGAGATCTACAATACAGCCATAGTGTTCAACCCCTGGTTCAAGCCCATAATGCTCTCTCATGTCATTGAATATTCTTATCCCTTCTTCCACCAAACCCATTCGACTGCATGCACTCAGAACACATATAAACGTAACTGCATTGGGTTCCACTCCTTCCTTTCGCATTCTCTTAAACAGCTCAAGAGCCCTCACCCCCTTATCATGATTAGCTAGACCCGAGATTAGAGATGTAAAAGCAAACACATCTTTATCTTTCATTTCCTCAAAGACACGACAAGCTGTCTCTATACATCCACATTTAGCATACATGTCTACAACAGCAGTCCCCAAAATCCTATCATACACCATATTATTCCTGTCAATATATGAATGAATCCATCTTCCCTGATCCAAAGCACCAAGAAAA
Source organism: Dillenia suffruticosa (assembly GCA_033439265.1). Lineage (NCBI taxonomy): Eukaryota > Viridiplantae > Streptophyta > Magnoliopsida > Dilleniales > Dilleniaceae > Dillenia > Dillenia suffruticosa. The sequence continues at coordinate 2,168,751 of JAVTVX010000031.1, forward strand.
GCGCAAGCAGTGAGAGCACCAACAATGCCCGCACGATTAGGCCAAAATCCAGCAACCAGCATATGATTAAAAAGCTCAAGAGCCTCTCTGAACATACCAATTTGGGAATACCCATTAATCATTGCACTCCAAGAAACTGCATTCTTCTCCGGGATTTTGTCAAACAGTTCCCGAGCAACTACTAAATCCCCACACTTGGCATAACCGTTAATCAGCGCAGTCCACGAAATCACATCCCGGTTTGAACTTTCATCAAACAATTTACGTGCGCAACCGATCCACTTACCCTTGGCATACAAATGAATCAACCCATTTTGCACAAAGTCAAAAGATTCCCATCCCAGTTTCACAATCTGGGCATGAACTCTCAAACCGAAACGCACATCAGAAAGATCATTACACGCCCTTAGAACAAAAGAGAAGGTATAGTTATTGGGCAGGAAGCCAGAGTGCAGCATTTGCTTGTAGAGAGAAAGAGCCTCAAAGGGTTTGTTTTTCTCGGCAAAGGCTCTAATAATAGTGTTCCAAATGAAGGTGGTACGATGAGGAAGAGAAAGGAAGAGGTTGAGAGCATGAGAGAGATGGGAAACTGAATCGGAGGTTGCACAGAAGAAGATGATTCTGCCTGAAACGCGAGGATCGAAAAGAGTTCCGGAGACGATGAGATGGGATTGGATTTGATTGATTTGTTTGAAGTGGAGACATTTGTCCAAGAGAGAGATTGCTCTGTGAGTTGAATTTTGGTATTTGATCGCAACAGCAGCAACAGGCTGCAGCATCACCGACCTTTTCCCAAACGGTTCGCGTGGGAATTTTGCTTATCTGCATTTGAATGAGAGAAGTCAACCCCGTATCACCGTTGTAAAAAATAAAAAATAAAAAAATAAAAATTAATAAACATTTGAAACGCCTAATAACAAAAATAAAACAATCAATTTTCTAAGCTAGATTTCATTGTGAAGGCCTCTTGAATATTTTTAAAAACCTTTATAAAAGTATTTAAAGATTTTAGATATTATAAATATCAATATTTATTAATACTCTTGACATATCACTTGATATTGTGTGGCCATTTTCTTTCTTTACTTTCCAATCTTAGTGTCTCACTCCTTGTACTTGTTAAGCATGCCCCCTCTCCCTTGAAAAAAAATTAAAAAAAAATAAGCCGATTCTCAACTCCTCCTTTTTTTCTTTAATTTATATAAATCTCACAAAATTATATAAATAAACGTTTACAAAAGATTCTAATACTAAATTTCAAAAAATATATTTGAACGAAAACTCTTTGTTAATCAAATATCCCTACAAAACCTTCTTATTACCACTTAGAGGACAAAATGGACAAAAGCACCCCATCCTCGTTAATTAGGAATTACTATAAAATTAAAGCGTTGTACTAACGGTAATTTTTAAAGACGATTTTTATAACTTATAAAGATGCTCTATGATAAAATCGTCAAAAAATATAGGTTTTTCCCAACCGATTACAATGTCTATGAAGAAAAATTTATCAACCGTCGACAAAAGCTACCACAACCATTTGTAAAATAATATTCAATTGTGATGATTAAAAATTATGATTAGTAAATGTAATAATTTTTTGATACGGTTTAAAAATAGTCTTAATATAAATCTTTTTTATTATTTATTTAACAATACCGTTTTCATAGATTTAAAATATATGGTAACACACAAATTCTACAATCTTTTAAAACTATATTCAATTCTTACTGTTAAAACAACCGTTTGTATAAATTTTATTTATACTAACCTATATATTGTAATATCTGTAAAAACCTAATATTGTTATATTTTTGTATCATATACCATTTATATTTCAAAAGAGTCTAGGTGGTAAGTTATAGTAAATTTATGATAGTGGTAATTTAGTAAGTAGGTGATAATGATAAGTAGCAATGGGTATGGAAGTGGTAAGTTTGTGATATATAGTCGTGATAAGTAAATGGTAAGTAGATAACTAAGTTTGTATAGTGGTAAGTTAGTGTTAAATTTGTGATATATAGTTTGAAACTTACCACAATTTAGCACTTACCACCGTAAAAAGTAAAGATAATTTTGATCAATCATCATTATTAGTTGTAATCCATCGTTAGACGTGTGGAAGTATTTGAATTATTTGTAAATGTTATCAATCCACTACCGTTATATTTATTTTTATTTTTTATTAATATACATTTATTTAATATTTATTAACATACTTTACTTATAAACAATAAATAATTTTATAAAATATTTTAATTAATTATATTAATTTAATATTAACTCATATACATTTTTTTAAAATTTTAAAATGTATAACAGAATTTTTGAAAAACCTTATGATTTAATAGTTTAAAAATTAAAAATTGAAAAATATCATTTCTTTATAAATATTATATTTACTTCAATTTTTAAAATTTTTCAAAATAGTACAAAATTATATATATTAACTTTTATTTTTATTTTATGAAATTTTAAAAAACTATATAACACTATTTCTTTAAATTTTATACAGTATCTAGATTTTATAAATTGTAAAAATATTATCAAATTTTTTTAAATTTTCTATATTTTAATTTTTAACAATATATTTTAAATTTTTTATAATAATTAATTTATAATTTGCACGGCATGCGATCATGCAAGCTCTGGCGCTTGCGCCTGCGCAACGCGTGCCATGAGCTCATGCAAGCACCGATGCTTGCGCCCACGCAACGCACGGCATGCCCTCATGCAAATGCTCGCACGGGCGCCCACGCATGCTACCATGTGTGGCATGCGCTCATGCAAGTGCCCACGCATGCCGCGCCCTCATAGGCGCCCAGCCATGCCAGTATGGGCACCTGCGCATGCCACCGCACGCGGCATGCGTGCATGCAAGCGCCCGCGCGGGCACCCGATCATGCCAGCGTGGTAATATACTATAAGTTTATAGTAACTTTATAATAATAATGATGATATTATTATTGATTGAAATGAAATATAGTGATAATTAATAGTAAATTTATAACAAGTGTATATTGAAACATAAGATGAAAAAATTGTTCAATGAAAAAGGGGCAAAAAAGTCAAAAAAAAGGGTTTAAATTGTGTAATGAAAAACGGCGTGAAAAATGTGTTTCGAAAATTTGTTTTTAAAAATGACTATATATGTTTTGAAAAATATTGTTGCAACCGTTTAATTGGTGATATATTCTTCTTTATCCAATTGTTAGATCAATGAAAGTGTAAAAATTTTACAAAAAATTTAAAATTTTTCAACAACATAATAATATCAATTATTACTGTACCAATTTAGACGACACAATCCTATGTTGGATGAGTGGATAAGTGTATCTTAGTATCATAATATAAAATTATTATTATCAATATTAATTTAAATTATAATATATTAATAATTAAAAAAATCTATTTATTTAATTACAAAATATTTATCGTTCAAAATATATAATATTAATAAATCATAATTCATTCATATCATTCAATATAATTATCATTCAAATATATTTGTTTGAATATATCAAAGTAACAAATTTTAATGAGAATAGAAAAAGGAAAAAAAATGACCCCAAGGTGAGGAAAAAAAATAGAGATGAGAGTGAGATAAGGAAGAAAAAAAAGTGAGAGTAAGATAGGAAAAAAAAAATAAGATTGAGATAGGGAGGAAGAAAGAAAGGAAAAAAAATATATACACACAAAAGATATTGTGGTATAATGGTTGACAAGTTTCAAATGGTTCAAATATGAGATCCAAGATTCGAATCCACGTAGTAGTATTTTTTGATAAAAAAAAAAGAAGGATGGGTGCCCGCACAAGCAAGCGCGGGCGCCTGCCTGCTTAGTGGCATGGGCATTGGCATATGCCGTGCATGCGAGCGGTCACATTCGCGGGTGACGGCACGGGCATGGGCGGGCCCCCGCACGGGCACTTGCTTGTGCACTTGTATGCGCGGTGCACATATTGTTAATTTAAATTATTAATACTATTAATTTAAATAATATAATGAAATGAATTTATTAATTTAAATTATTAATATTTTTAATTTAAATAATGTAATGATATTAAATTAGTAATTTATATAATTATCAATATTATATAATTTATATAAATTTTAAAAAAAAACAACTAACAATGTTAATATTACTTTATTTTAATTCCCACTTAATTTACAAGATTTACCTTTTAATGATAACTCCACAAAAAAATGTTTCATTTTGGCGCCAAAAAAATTTCCTATTTTAGTACCAATTTAATCAAATTTCTTTTTTTCCCTCTTTGTCTCTTTATTCCTTAGCGCCAATTTAATAACACGCCAAAAATATTTTCGTATTTATTTCATTTATTTATCTTTTTCTTTTCTATTGTTCCGTGTATTTATTCCAATGCAAACTTATGCACAATCTGATTTGATTTGTATTTAATATGATCGAAAAAATCATGGAGGCATTCTAAGGAAGTGATGAATATATTGGCAGATGATTGTATTTCTTGAATTTACATGTGTAAATATTCAATTTCAATGTACTGCTAAAACTTTTTATTTGTTTTTTGTTTCAAGAAAACATTTAGTTTTGATGTCAATCATAATCATCATCATGTTACTTCGCCAATTATAATCATCATCATGTTACTTACTTGTTACTTGCCTATTTCTCTTTTTTTTTCTTTTTTACTATCTTTGCTTGCTTCTATTTAGCAACCTAAAATCGCTAAATTAAATTTAACCTACTTATGTTTATGTTAGCGAAATCAAACTATTTTACGATAATATAAATATAAAATTCATTGTTTCATTATAATATTACATTATTACAATATGATTACAAGATGTTGTGGTGGCTTTGGTAAAATTAATCAAACCACCTTACCATTGAAAATGTACTGCCTTTGACAAAATTGGGGCGAAAAGCTTGGATTACTTTAAACTACTTTACATTAGTGGGATTAGCAAGATGAATCAAGAGATATTAAACCTAAACGTGTGACATGATAACAAGTGTATTTTTTTAAAGATTAGTTACTTTAATAATTATCCAACTACATTAATATATTTATCCAATATATTTATCCAAGAATAATGTTATTAGTGCAGCATAAATTTTATCTTGACCCCTAACAACATTAATTTTATCTTGCGTCTAAGTGTCAGTAATGGTAATTGAGTAATAAGTCTCTTGTACTATTTCTATCATATCACATCATTTATACACAAATGTTGGTAGTGGGTGAGAAGAATGTTATTATTGGGCGGTAAACTAATGTATACGAGAGAATGTTGTTAGTGAGTCGTACAACTAGTTAGTGTTGCACAACTTGATGTTATTCTTTAATTGATGTTGTTAATGGGTTTATTGTCTAATCTTGTACACAACCTTGATATTATTCTCTTACAACCCTTTTGATTTGTCTCAAGTAGAAACTTTAAAATATTTTTTTATAGATTAAAATTATAAATTTTTTATTTTAGTATAGGAAATGTAATTTTGTTTACATATTATCTAATCATTATCTATTTTTATATTTTTTTCCTCTATTTTATTCGATATATCATGTATACTTACATGGGTATAATGTATGATAACAAGTGGTAATAAATAGTAACAATCAATAACAAGTGATATTCTTATAATAAATAGTACAACTGGTATAACTGGTAACAAGTGCATCTAATAGGTTTTGATATGAAAACCAGATTTAATCCTTAATTAGATTTGCTTAATTAGGTTAACCTGCCAATGACTAAGACAAACCGTGAATACTCCAATTGTATGGTAAGAAGTTATAACAATATTTCTAAAAATTAGATTTGCATGAGAAACCATAACAAGCATCAAGGAAAAAAAGAGCGACTAAAAAGATGTCAAAATTTCTAAAAAATGTTAGTGCACAAAATTTACAAAATATTGGCACTGAAAAAATATTTTTTGAAAATTTATAGGTAGTAATAATGCAGCAATAATGTATGGTATATGTATTGATATAAGTTGTAATAAAATAGTAATAATGTATTAATAATGAAAAACTAATGTAATGTATAATAAAATAAATATGTAATAATAAAAATTTGTTTAAAGATAAAATCTAAAATATGCCCTCACGGACCAGTGCTCTTGCGGGCGTTTACATGCGCCCTTGCCCCACGCTGGCATGGCCGGTCGCCCACGTGGGCGCTTGCATGTGCGATTGCACCGCGCTGGCATAGCCTAGTGCCCATGCGGGCACTTGCATGCACATACATGCCATGCTGTCCACTTGCCATTGCTTTATTTGTTATATAAAAAATTTCAAATATGAATTAAGTAGAATAATGATATAATAAATATTATTAATTTAACTAATATAATGATATAAAATTTAAGGTTATTATTTATTATACTGTAATGCAGTAACAATATAGTATCAATGTAGTAACAATGTTGTAATACAATAACAATATTGTAACAAAAACAAAAATACAAAGAAAATCAAATACAAAAAATACAAAATAAAATTGGTGATATAATAATAAAAAACCAATAAAATAAGATAAAATTAAACTCATAAAAGGTAAAAAAAAATGGATAAAAAAGTGGAAAAAATGATAGATTTCTAAAAATTTATTTGAGCTGCTAAACCAAATATATTGTAAATCATTTCCCACAAATTCTCTTTCCCTCCAAAACCTCTCTTTCCTTAATAAGCTCACCTCCCTCAAAACTCAAATCTTATGATTTAACCAAAATCCCATTCCAAATTTTCTTAACGCAATATAGGAAGAACTAAACAGCTGATCATGAATAATCACAGCTATCCCAAGAACAACTTCACTCTAAAGAAGCCCAATCATCCTAAGATACTACTTCAAGTTAGATTTGGTTTAAAAACAAATTATTTTATTGTGACATAAGTAGTTCTTATCCATTTCTAATATATTTTTTTAGCAGTTGTCAGGAAATATAGAGACCCGACATACCGGATTTAGAAAAAGGAAAATGCATGGTTAATGAATATAGTTAACGAAACAAGAATTATTGCTAGTGTCCATATATAAATGTTATTTCTCTGTTTCACCATAATTTTATTAATTTCACTTTTACTTTTCAATAATAATCTACATTATTTGTATTGTTAGTTTTCTAAAATACCAAATACTAAGAGTGCACATAGAAACCCTAAACCAACAATCATCATTATCACCGTCTGACTCCATCCCAAAAGATAATATTTTTATTTATAACCATTTTTAACATGTATCATTATATTATATTCATCTCACTACTTATTTTTTATTTTTTTTTATTTTATCAATAGATTGACTTACTCCATCAATGGTAAGATTTTTATTTATAACCATTTTTTACATATACTATTATATTATATTCATTTTATGACTTCTTTTTATGAATGAATAGATCGATATGAAGGTGGGGCTATGCTAATAATCTTTTTTATTATTGAAGTGAAACATATGTATGAGTATCTTAGAAAATATAGATTGTGGGATATGCTTGTGGAATATGTAATCATTTTTTTTATTATTATCCTATTGTATCAATCATTCTCATACGATTATAATATTTTACTAATTTCTTTATTTTCAAGTTTCTAACATTTCTTAATATTTTCTAATATTTTGAATACGCAGTATATTTCCCAACCCAGTTTTTTTTTTTATATTTGTAAATATAAGATAGTAACTAATTATAATAATATGTGGTAATTGACTAGTAACTGAGGACAAGAGATAAGAGATAGTAATATTTGCTAACATTTGTACTCATCATCCATAAAACTTATAACATTTCCTCACATATGAACATATGTGGTAATATGGTAACTGACCATTACTAACATTTCTTAATAGTGTTGCATTGTAATACTTCTTTGTCGTAATTGACTAATAAATGACGATAAAAGTAGTAACATTTCTTAACACTTGTGTGTGGTACCCGATGATAAAAATTTATAACATTTCCTAACATATTTATGTGTGGTAACCAACCATAAATCACAATAACATTTCCTAACAGTTATATAAACGAAGATAAAATAATAACATTTTCAAACATGTCATATGTTATAACATGATAGCAACATAATTGTCATGGTAGTAACAATATGGTAATCGACAATAAAAATAGTAAAATTTCCTAACAGTTGTAACCAACGATAAAAATAACAATTTTTACTGATACTTTCCAAACATATCATATGTCGTAACATGGTAGTAATATAACCGACATAATAGTAACAATATGGTAATCGACGATAAAAGTAGTAAAATTTCCCAACAGTCGTAATTGATGATAAAAATAAGAATTTTTAATTATGCTTTTTAAACTGATGATAAAAGACCAAATTTTACCAACACTTTCTAACCATCACTATAAATATATGATTTGCTCCAACGATGACTGAGAGTGTTGGAATATACATATCCCGACTAGTGTATAGCCAATTAAAACCCTATCCGTCGAAGAATGCTCTGCCAACAGTTTTACTAAATTTAAGAGACGATTTTAGTTCGTCACAATAAGTCACTTGTTTTGTAGTGAATCCTCTCTGTCTCTCTGCCCATATGCCTATGAGCTCATTCTTTAATGAAGGGGATATAAGTCAAAGGAAAAGGAGAGTGCCTTCTTACATAAGGAACCGAGAGTTTCTTGAAAAAAAAGGTGTGATTTGCTTCATTCTCTAGAGATAGAAGGAGAGAGAGAAAAAAAGGTCGCAAAGGAAGAAAAGTGGATACTTCTACTGTGGAAAAGAGTGACCGAAGGAGGGAGAAGAGAAAGAAAATTTGGGGTTCTCTTCAAAGCTTGTTTGCTTGGTGATTCCTACCTCACATTGTTTCAAAATTTGGTGAGATCTCTCGATCTTTTCCTTTTTTCTCATATTATATACTTTATATACAAAGAGTGTGTACGCTAGTGTAGATTAAAACATAGATTTGTGATTATAGGCAAATTATACGTTGTTCTCTAGTTGTACTAGAGTATAAATCTTGTGCTATACCCTTTGTTGCATAATGGACTTTTTACTATAGTGGGTCTAGTGGTTTTTCCCCTTACACTCAGGGATTTTTTCATGTAAAAATTCTTAGTGTTGTGGTTGCATGCTTGCTGTTTTTACTATCATTAATTTATTGTTGAGATTGAATATATTTAGTATATGGTTATGAGTTTTCATTAACAAATAGCATAGGAAAAATACTGTGGTGATTCAATAAGTTGTTGACTCCATGGATACTGATTTGGTTAAATTATACAAATGAAAATTGTTGTCCATTTTTCCCCAATATAGTGGTATTAGAGTTGAGATTTATATTGTGGTGTAACAATGGCTAAAAATAACACATGTAGAATGATGTATTTATATGGAGCAAATTATCATATTTGGAGAGAAAAGATTGAAGATATATTAATTGTTCAAGAACAACATTTGTCATTATATTCTGTTACAAGACCTGAAGATAAAACTGAAACTTAATTGAATTTACTCTACCAGCAAGTATGCGCTATCATTAAACAATGGGTTGATGATAATGTTTTCAACCACATTTCGGGAATAACACGTGCGGTACTATGTGGGATATACTTGACAAATTATATGATAGATCTTCTAGGAGCAATAAATTGGTTTTGATCAAACAGTTTGTAAGTTTGAAATATAAAGATGGTACGCCAATGGCAAATCATCAAAATGAGTTTAAAGGCATTATAAACAAATTGGCTGTTATGGGAATTACAATTGAGGATGAAATGTAAGGGCTATTACTTTTTAACTCATTATTGGATTCGTGGGAAACATTTAGGATTTTAGTGGTTAATTTAGTTCCTGATGGTGTGGTGACAATTGAATTGACTACAACCTCAACTTTACATGAAGTAACGATAGGAAATGCATAAGGTAACTCTTCTCACATAGAAATTCTTGTTGTAGAGAGTATGGAGAGAAGCAATGGTAGAAGTTATTCACATGGAGACAAGAGTAGAAGCAAGTCTAAAGACAAATATGCTGATCTAGAGTGTCGTCATTGTGGCAAAAAGGGACATATAAAAAGAAATTGCTAGAAGCTCAAGAAAGAAAAAGGGAGTGAGCAGAAAAATGTCAGCGGCAAGTTTGAAAAGGAAAAAAGAATTACAACTATGGTTAAAAATTTTCTCCTCATTAATGAAAATGAGACAACAGCTAATGTTGGGTGTCATGAGTTTAACAGGGTTATTGATAGTGGTGCTACCATCTATGCTACTTTTCACAAGAAACTTTTCACATCCTTTACACCATATGACCTTGGGATTGTAAATATGTAAAATAATGGTTGTGCGAAAATAGCTGGTATTTGAGATATTTACCTAAAAACCAATAGCGGCACACGGTTGACACTCAAAGGTATGAGATATGTCCCTAACTTGCGGCTCAATATCATTTACGTAAGCAAGCTTGATGATCATGGTTTTTGCAATACAATTTTCAATAGTCAATGAAAATTCACAAAAGAAAATTTGGTGGTAGCAAGAGATAAAAAGTATTTTACTTTATATTATATGCAAGTCGAATTTTTTAGTGATATAATTTCCGTAACAAAAAATTATGATACCATTGACTTGTGGCATAAAAGACTTATTCATATGATTGAGAGAGTTATGACTTAATTGATAAAGAAAAATCTTCTCTCTATTTGAGAAGTACACATTTGAAGAGGTGTGATAATTATATGGTAGGAAACAAAGTAGAGTAAGTTTTAAGAGAGCATTTGTTTCATGCTCGGGAATCGATATTGAAATCAGAATCTTAGAAATCATAATCGGAATTGAAACAAAAAATTTAAAAATTTGGAATTGGAATCAAAATCCAAAACTCTGTGTGGTTCAAATTCTGAATATGATTACTATTATTGATATTTGGATTCTATATTTTTTGGAATGGAAATCATTTAATTATCAATTCTACCCTCAATAAAAAATATTTTTATGATTTCCAAACTAAATTATAAAATAATTCCTAAATAAATTATAAAATATGAAAAAAAGAAAATAAAAACTTATTAATCCTAAAATTAAAAGAAAATGTTAATTAATCTTAAAATTACTAACTTAAAAGAATATCTATGAATTTTTATCTTATGTTTTTTAAAATTGAAAGTATAATAATAAATTTAAAGTTCTAAAAAATAATTATAAAATAAAATTTAAAAAATAAGCAATATAGGTATTGAAATTCCCAATGCTACATGTTGATAGAAGATGTTGAGGGTGCTAAGTTTTTAAAATCTCGTTGTAAGGCCCCTTCAAGTAATTACAGTACAATTATTTTGTTGGAATGGTAGAGAAAATTTAGCTAGAAGTTGGTTGGTCACTCATTTTACATAACAGAAATTTTTGACAGATTATAGTTTTCAGTGGATATTTGGACCTCAATAATTTCACTACAGGTCACGGACTTATAAGTTTATTTATTCAACATTATTATACTACAGTCGAACAACAAATATGATGATTCGTGACACATTTATCTTGAGATTTTGGTAGAGAAATAAATGGAAAAAATTGGCCAGTTGTTATGAAAAATTCAGAACATAAGGCTGATTTCTTGAACTGATTTCGAATTTTTGGGAATGCAATCATCTATATATAATCCAACCAACTTTTGAATATTTTAGAGAGATATTTAAACTTCAGAAGAAAAATATTTACTGCCGGTAAATATCATTATTTAAGGAGAATTTGAAACATATTTTTCAGGATGTTGGTAGAGCTGTTGCTGGTAACTTTGAGAGTTTTTACTGCAGCGTTTTGAATTTTGAAAGAGTAGATTTTTCAGCAATATAGGAGTTTCGAAATTTAAGAGAAAACAGAGCATTGAACAGCAAACTTTCACAAAAAAAGAGCAATACAATTCCTGAATTCTGAGAAACAAAATTCTGCATTCTGAAAGAAGATACTGCTGTTGCATTTCTGATTTTCTACATCTACATCCATTTGTTCAAGCATTGTTTGAGTTGTAAAAGAGTATTGTGTGAGTGAGTCATTGTATGAATTATCTTCTATTGTTGGTGGTATGAAGATTAGAAGTCGACAACTAAAGTGTATGTTATTGATTCGATTATAGTGGAAACTAGCTAGTGGCTAGACCCCGGCTTTGTTGGCTAGAAGAGTGGACGTAAGCACAATGCCAAACCACTATAAAAACAGATTTGTCTCATTACTCTTATCTCTTTCATTACTTTAAATTGATCATAGATTTAATTATTGAATCTATATGGAATTAGATTTTTGAAAAGCCAATTTAGGACAACCAATTCAACCCCCCTTCTTAGTTGTCTTTGGGACCAACAATTGGTATCAAAGCAAGTGCTCTAGTCCACTAGAGAGACCTCTCTAGAGTAAAAGATATATGGCTTTACCCTATAATTATGATCAGACTGTGAACAAGACACCATATTTTGATGGTGTAAACTTTTTCCATTGGAAATGTAAGATGGAGACATTCATTCAAACCACTGATTATGAGGCTTGAGAAGTAATTATTTCTGAAAATTTAGAGATTAAGTTGCTCATAATTACAGAGGATGACAAGAGAAAGATGTCTATTAATTCTCGTGCTAAACATTTGCTTTTATGTGCAATCTCACCAACTGAATTTAACCTAATTTCTTCATGTACAACAGCAAATAAAGTCTGGGACAGGTTGTGCATTACACATGAAGGAACCAGTACTGTCAAAGAGACTCGAATCAGTCTCTTGATGCAAGAATATGAATTGTTTTGATTTCAGAAAATGTAAAGAACATATTTAATAGATTCTCTACAATAACTAACGAATTTAATTCACTTGAAAAAGAATTTCAGATTCAAATCAAGTGAGAAAGGTTTTTCGAGTCTTGCCAAGAACTTGGGATACTAAGAAAACTACTATTGAGGAAACACAAGATTTAAACAAGCTGTCCCTCAATGAATTGAGAGGAAAATTAATATCCTATGAGACTGAAATTTTTCATACTGCAGAATCTGAAAATAAGAAGAAGTTCATAGCATTTATGGCTGAAGAAAATGAGAATTCTACAGAAGAAAATAGCAGTGATCAAGACATCAACATGCTAGCAAGAAACTCTCTCATGCCTTTAAAAAAAGGGGTAAAAAGTTCTTTAAATATAAAAAATTTCAGAACTCATAAAAGTTTAAGTCCAATGCAAGAAATGACAGTAGAAAAATAGAGCAAAAGGATGATAAAATCTGTTATGAATGCAAGAAGAAAGGACACATCAAATATGAGTGTCCAATGCTACTGAAAAAGATTGAAGCATTCAAAAAGAAAAGCAAAACCATGATGGTGACATGGAGTGATTCAGAAGATGAAAACTCAGATGAATTTCTGAAGTATCAGAGGCGATTAATCTTTGTCTTATTGCAAAGGATGAGATAATCTCTGATAACTCAATAGACATTGCTGAATCTGACAACATGTTAAATATATTTTCAGAACTGAAAAATAAAGTTAACATATTGGAAAATGAGAAGAATTTGTTTAGGCAAACCAAGAACTTGTGGAACTTTGAAAATGAAACCATTAGAGTTAAAAATGAGGTACTAAAAACTGAAAAATTGTGGACTAAAAAATAAAATACATATTCTGAAAAATAGAATTGTTGAACTATCAAAATCAATAGACAATACATTTTAAAAGTTTCATGAAAGTGATGAAAAATTAAGCAAGTTACTTTCCATACAAAAAATGGATTTTTCCAAAAAAGGTTTAGGCTATGTTCATGATCATGATATAGTATCGACTTCTAACAATGGTAGATTTGTTAGAGCTACAAAAACAGAAAATAACAGCATAGTATTGCCTGCAATAAATACTCACAGAAGCTTACAAGAGACTGCTGAGAAAAACAAGATCCAAGCTCAAAAAATAGCCCAACAAACCTCACAAAACCTGTAAAAAACAAACTCATATTCTACACAATATATACACAGAAACTTTTCTCAAACTGCAGAAAAATATCACAAAATAACACATAGAAATAGACACAGAAGTAACCATAGAAGCACCCATGGAAATACCCATAGAAGATTTGGCGAAAAACAGTATTTTTACAGAAAATTTTATTCTGAATTTAGATATAACAAATTTGACAGTATGCAAAATTATTTCACTTATAAAACTAACTATGCAAAAAATAAAAATAATATTGCTTCATGTTATATATGTCATAAAATTGGTCATTTTGCTAAAAGTTATTTTTTGAACAAGCTTAGTGCTCGTCAAGGCAAATTTAACACATATATAAGCTTGTCTTCAAATGGATCCAAATATGTTTGGATTCCCAAGAACAGATAATTGTTTTTCTTTATGTGTAGGAACAAGAGCCAAAAATTAAAGGAAAATAGTATGTTGATAGCGGATACTCGAGACATATGACCCGTGATACCTCATTGTTTAAGAAACTCGAAAGAAGAAATCATGGAGTTGTGACATTTGGAGATAATCAAAAAGGCAAAATAATTGGAAAAGGTATAGTATGTATAAATTCTATCTCAATAAAGATTGTATTTTTTGTCGATAAATTGATACATAATTTGTTAAGTGTAAGTCAATTGTGTGATTTAGGTTACAATTTGTTAAGTGTAAGTCAATTGTGTGATTTAGGTTACAATGTGTTATTCAAAAGTGATAAATGCATAGTGTTAGATAATGAGTCGCATAAACAAATTTTTGAAGGAATAAGATTAGGTAATGTCTATATAGTACACTCTACAATATTAAATAGTTTAAGAGAAAATTATTTAATATCATTTAATAATGATATGTTTACATGGCATAAAAAACTAAGTCATATAAATTTCAAGCAATTAGAAAAATTATCCGAAGAAAATATGGTTAGAGAAATTTCTGAATTTTCATTGAAAGAACCTATAGCATGTAGTGTATGCTCCTTGAACAAACAAGTAAAAATATCATTTAAGAGTAAATATCACATTTCCACATCTAGACCAATAGAAATATTGCATATGGATTTATTTGGATCGGTTATGAACCTAAGTCTTGGAGGAAACAAATATGGACTAGTTATTGTTGATAATTTTTCTAGATTCATTTGAATTTTATTTTTAACCCACAAAAATGAAACTTTTGAAACATTTAAAATTTTTGCAAAGAAAATTCAAAATGAAAAATATTTAAAAATAGTGAGTCTAAGAACCGACCATTGAAAATAATTTGATAATTTAGATTTTATACAATATTATGATAAAAATGGAATTAATCAAAATTTTTCAGCACCTTATACACCACAACAAAATTAGGTTATTGAACGTAAAAATAGAACCATTCAAGAAATGACTAGAATTATGTTAAATAATAGTAGTGTTGGAAAATATTTTTGGGTCGAATCCGCATCTACAACATATTATATAATAAATAGAGTATACACAAGACCTATGACAAATAAAATCCCCTATGAAATTTTTAAAAAAAGAAAACCAAGTATCTCTTATTTTCATACATTTGGATACATATGATTTATTTTGAAAAATAGTATGAATATTAGAGGTAAATTTGATAAAAAAAAAGCCATTGAAAGAATATTCTTAAATTATTTTTTAAATAGCAAGACTTATAGAGTTGTCAATAAAGAGTCTAAAATTGTAGAAGAAACAATAAATGTTAAGTTTCATGAAAATGAATTTCAAAATGTTGAAATAGAAGATGATCATGAAATCCCCCTTGAAAATCAAAATGCAAAACAAGATGATCAAAATGAATAAAGAGAGAAAATTGTTAAAAATTGAAAATTCTTACCTAATCACTCACCTAATAATGTAATAGGAGATGTAGACGAAAGAATAAGAACTAGATCAAGTTATAGAAATATTGAAAATCAATTTTCTTTAATCTCTACCATAGAACCGAAAATCATAGAAGAATCCATAGAAAATGAAAGATGGATAGAGCCTATGTAAGAAGAATTAAATCAATTTAAAAGAAACAATATTTGGACTTTAGAACCGAAACCCAAAAATAAATCAATAATTGGAACTGTTTTTCAAAATAAATTGGATGAAAATAGAAATATTGTAAGAAACAAAGTTAAACTAGTTGCAAAAGGATATTCACAAGAGAAAGGAATTGATTATGATAAAACATTTGTTCCCGTTGCTAGATTAGAGGCGATTAGACTACTTTTAGTTTTTACATGTTTTAAAGATTTTAAATTATATCAAATGGATATTAAGAGTATATTTTTAAATGGTTACATAAAAAAAGAAGTCTATATAGCAGACAACCACCCGGTTTTGAAGAATATAATGAGAAAAATTATGTCTATAAATTGTAAAAAATATTGTATGGTCTAAAACAAACACCAAGGGTATGGTATGATAGACTAAGTGAATACTTTATGAAAAATAATTTCAAAAAGGGAAATATAGATACTACTTTATTTATTAAATATGTTAATAATGATATTCTTGTTGTTCAAATATATGTTGATGATATTGTATTTGGATCTATAAATTAGCATTTGTGTGATAATTTTAGCAATATCATGAAAAGTGAATTTGAAATGTCAATGATAAGTGAACTAAATTTCTTTCTTGGATTGCAAATTAAACAATTTTCTCATGGTATAAGTTAAGAAAAGTATGCAAAAAAATTAATTAAAAAATTTGGAATGGAAAATTCAAAACATGTTAATACCCCAATGTCTATATCTATTAAATTAGATTTAGTTGAAAAAGGGAAAGATGTGAATGAAAATCTCTATAGAAGTATGATAGGATCATTGTTATATTTGACAACTTCTAGACCCGATATCCTATTTAGTGTATCTCTATGTGCAAGATTTCAAAACAAATCTAAGGAATCTCATCTTAGAACCACCAAAAGAATTTTAAAGTATATAACCGGTATCAAAAATCTAGAAATATGATATCCAAAGAATTCAAATTTTGAATTAATTGGATATTCGGATACCGACTATACCGGTTGCAAAATTGATCGAAAAAGTATCTCAGGTACTTATCAATTTTTAGGTGACAGAATCATAAATTGGATATCTAAGAAACAAAATTCAGTTGTATTGTTAACAGCCGAATCGGAATATGTCTCAATAGAAAATTATTGTACTCAAATTTTGTGGTTAAAACAACAATTTAGAGACTATGGGTTAGATTATAAAAATATTGTCATAAAATGTGACAATACAAGTGTCATTTGTTTTACCAAAAATCTCATAAATCATTCAAAATCAAAACATATCGAAATTAGGCACCATTTTATTAGAGATCATGTTTTAAATGGAGATATAATTTTAGAATATGTAGAGACACAAAATCAATTTGTCGATATTTTTACAAAACTTTTAGACAGAAAGATTTGAAAACATTAAAAATGAAATAGGAGTGTGCTTTCCGTTTTAAAATAAACAAAAAAAAATTTCGGAACATAGAAACTTCAGCTAACAGCCCACATAGAGCCTCTACAGCAAATAGTCTCTTTCTCTCTTCGAAATCCCTAACAGAAATCCCCAAATTTCAAACCTTAAATGGCTACACGCAAATCTTCAAGAATCATGGGAAGAACTACAAAAAATCCATCTTCTTCACACATCAACATCTCAAACTCTGATTCTTCAAGCACTAAATCTTCTACTTCTGATTCTTCAAACCTTTGTTTCAATTGTGACGCTCATAACCCTATGTCAAATTCGATACTCTCTCGTGATTCTAATTCTCAATCAACTGAACATTAAGCTCATTACTCGACGCAAAAAACCCATCAAACCTTTTCAAAAAGTCAGTTTCTTCACCCTCTTCGAATCCAAATTCCTTACACTCCATCACGTCCAATCATGTTCGAAGTTGGCTCCTGTAGGTTTGTAGATTTCAATTATTTTGAGCAAATGGGTTTGGAAATGCAAACTGTTCTTGAGAGGATTGAAGGTGTTGGTTTGTGTTACAATAATAGGAACTGCATAAGAAAGGTAATCTTTGATTTCTACAAGAACTTAGATGCTGAACATTCTAATGTTTTACGATCAAGAATCTTAGGTATTAGAGTTGAAATTACCAAGAATGATATAGTTCATTGTTTGGAACTTAAAAGGACAGATGATCAGTCTCTTGAAAACATGAGGAAAAGAGATGTTTATCAATTGTTTCATGTAAATTCTAACTCTGGAATTGGATATCTGTATGAGAAAAATTTTCCTTTATTAGTTAGAATACTACACAAGATTGTTGTTGTGATGTGCATAATTCCTAGGTATGGAAGCACAACAACAGTGATGGTGGAGGATGTCAAAATTCTAGTTGCAATGCTTTTTAGGAGAGAATTTGACATGGTTAATGTGGTACTTCATCACATTCATAAGAACAAAGGCAGCAAACCGTATGGAAATATTCTTATGAGGTTATTTGAATTTAAAAGATTTGATTTTTCAGCCATCAAAGATCCTACCCTAGACCCATCTGTCTTAGGAGAATCAATGGTTTCTCATATGGGAATAACCATTTCTAATAGCAATGTTTGGAAAGCCAATGATAATTCTTTTTAGAAAAGCAAATTTCAAGGAGTGGTGGCATTGCTTGTCCATTTTCTGAACCAACCAATGAAGGCATTCTGAGATCCACTTTTGTCCATGGTGAATCTTCAAGGAGGAGGAATAAACATGCTAAGATGGATGATGATGACCGGAAGGAAAGAATTGAAACGAAGCTTGATAAGTGTCTAGAACAACAAAGAGACACTCAATCTAAACTCACTGAAGTTCTAAATTTGCTGTCAAAAAATTCATCTTACACTTAGATACTTCTTGTTCTGATTTTTTGGTTTATATGATTTCCTTTATCTCTATCAGTTTTCTGTCTTTAACTTCACTGTTCTGACAAGGGTTGGCTAAGAGCTGGCTACTTTATGCTTCAATGATGTACTTTTTTGTCAAACTTCAATGAATTTCATGTTTTCTTCTATCTATTGTTATGATTAATTTCTTTTTGATACAACAAAAAAGGGGAGAATAAGGTTAAACAAAAGAAATATAGCACTGCAAATCAACTTCTGCCAAATTAACATTCTGCACAAAGGAAAATAATAAGGTTAAACAAAAGAAAGAAAGACAGCACTGCAAATCAAACTTCTGTCAAATCAAACTTCTGCAAAAAAAAATAAATGAAAGATAGCACAAGACAACATTGCAAACTCAATAAATAGACGACTGCACACATTGACGGAGAGAACAAAGAACAAATAATAAATCTTATGCTTAAAAGGATAGTAAACAAAGGCATAAACTTAGAAAGAGTTTTGAAGTGAGAGTTGAATGCTATTTTATCATTTGGACAAAAATGAGCTTTATTTTTTTGATGTATTTGAGAAGTGATCTAAATGTGCTTTATTGAATTCTTTTGTGACATTTTTTTTAAGGTTTTGTTGTCATAAAAAAGGGAGAGAATGTTGGAAATTATTGTGTTGTCTCTTTAATTTTGATGATAACAAAATCCCTTATAGTATTCTAACAATTTTATTTAATGTGCAGATTTTATATTTACTGAAAAGATTTTATTAAAGAAAAGTTATAGAGCCAGTCATAGAACTAGTCATGGAAGCAAGCCTTAGACTTATCCCCGTCTTGTTGACAGAACTTTCCTAGACATGTCATGTAATCGCATACTAAAAGAATGACCAGTTTTGAATATAAAAGAGATAGTAAAGAATGATAAGGATGAAAATGGGTTCAATTGAATCCAATGAGCTCCAAAACTTTTTACACCTAATATCAATGCCCAACTCAACTATATTCCCATGTTGAATGGCTCAAACTTCAAATCATGGCGAGAAAATCTTTTGATTGTTCTCGGGATTATGGATATGAACTTTGCGTTACGGACCGACTGTCCTCCACCAATTACAGATAAGAGTACCTCTGATGACAAGAGAGAGTTTGAAAGGTGGAAGAGGTCGAACCGCATTAGTCTCATGATCATGAAGAAGGCCATCCCAGAAAGTTTTCGGGGCACTATATCTGATGCTATTGCTATAGCTAAGGACTTCCTTGTTGATATTGAGAAAAGGTTTGCCAAGAATGAAAAGTCAGAAATAGGTACGCTCTTGGCAAGTCTTGTGTCAATGAAGTATAAAGGTCAAGGCAATATTAGGGAGTACATCATGGAGATGTCTCATATCGCTTCAAAGTTAAGAGCGCTCAAGCTTGACCTCTCTGAGGACTTGCTTGTGCATTTGGTTTTAATATCTCTTCCAAAACAGTTTAATCAGTTTAAAGTGAGCTATAATTGTCAGAAAGAGACCTGGTCTCTTAATGAGCTTATCTCTCACTGTGTCCAAGAAGAGGAAAGGTTGAAGCGAGATCGGACAGAAAGTGCTCACCTAGTCTCGACCAAAGGCAAGAAAAGGAAGGGTGCTACAAGCACGACACCTCAGAAGAAGCAACAAAAGGTACCGGGTGAACCAGAAAAGAAGAGATGCTTCTTTTATGGTGGTGAGGGACATAGAAAGAAGGAGTGTACCAATTATCACGCTTGGCGTGCAAACAAAGGTATGCCTCTGTCTTTAGTTTGTTCTGAAGTTAATTTAATTTCAGTACCAGGACACACTTGGTGGCTAGATTCCGTTGCAACCACTCACATCAGTGTGTCCATGCAGGGTTGCCTAAATTACCGACTGCCAAATGATGGTGAAAGATACATCTACGTAGGTGACGGCAATAAGGTTCGGTTGAAACCATAGGAAGGTTTAGATTATTGTTAAGAACCGGATTCTTTTTGGATCTGTATGAAACATTTATTGTACCGTCTTTTAAACGGAATTTGATTTCTATTTCTGTATTGGACAAATTTGGTTTTACTTGTTCTTTCGGAAATGAGAAAGTTAGTTTGTTTCTTACTTCAAAATTAGTTGGTTCCGGTTCTTTATTAGGATCCGATAATCTTTATTTACTTGATACTGTGACTTGTTTTAATGAATCTCTGCATACTGGTACTTGAAATGTAAGGCGCAAATTAACCAATGAGAATTCCTTCTCGTTATGGCACAAAAGATTAGGTCATATCTCCAGACGGAGAATAGAGAAAATTATGTCAAAAGGAATTCTTAGTTCCCTTGATTTCACAGACTTTGACGTTTGTGTAAATTGTATAAAGGGAAAACAAACTAATAAAAGGAATTATGAGGCCAAAAGGACTTCAGACGTCTTAGAATTGATTCATACGGATATCTGTGGACCATTCCCTTCGGCTTCTTGGAATGGTCAATGATATTTTATCACGTTCATAGACGATTATTCAAGATATGGCTACATTTATCTCCTTACAGAAAAGTCTCAATCTCTAGATATGTTCAAAATTTATAAAGCTGAAGTTGAAAACCAACTCGGCAAACGAATTAAGAAAGTCAGATCTGATCGTGGTGGAGAATACTACAGCAGAAATGATGGATCAGGTGAACAGCGTCTAGGACCGTTTGCTCACTTCCTAGAGGAATGCGGTATCGTCCCATAGTATACCATGCCTGACTCACCCGCCATGAATGGTGTTGTTGAAAGATGAAACAGAACTCTTCAGGATATGATAAGAAGCATGATTGCTCATTCTGCCTTACCTGAGTCACTCTGGGGAGAGGCACTCAAGACTGCGCATACCTTCTCAACAGGGTTCCTACTAAGCCAACTATCAAAACCCCCTATGAACTTTGGACTGGCAGACGTCCTAGTGTGAAGCATCTGCGCGTTTGGGGTTGTCCAGCCGAGGCTAGGCCTTTTAGGCCCAATGAAAGGAAAATGGATGCTAAAACAGTTAGTTGCTATTTTATAGGATACTCTGAAAAATCTAAGGGGTACAAATTTTATGATCTCATAAATAAGGTCATTTTTGAATCGGAAAATGCCTAGTTTTTTTAGGATATTGAGTTTGCGATCGGAGATATGGTTAG
This sequence comes from Dillenia suffruticosa, assembly GCA_033439265.1. NCBI lineage: Eukaryota > Viridiplantae > Streptophyta > Magnoliopsida > Dilleniales > Dilleniaceae > Dillenia > Dillenia suffruticosa. The sequence goes on from JAVTVX010000031.1 coordinate 2,190,676, forward strand.
AAACATTGTCTTTCAAGAGGAATATATTGATATTTCCACATGTGTTATTGGACTTGATCAGATTTCTATCCCTGATCCTGTTCAAAACACAATAGAGTTAGACAATGTTGGAGAACCATCCAATTCCGAAGAACAAACTCTACCACCTCAAGAACCTATGCCATTAATAAGATCTACTAAAGAAAGAAGAAATGCAATTCCGGATGACTATGTTGTATTTCTTCAGGAACATGATGTTGACATTGGAGTGATGGAAGATGATCCGATCAACTTCCATCAAGCCATTGAATGTTGTAACTCTCAAAAGTGGATCGATGCCATGAATGAGGAGATGAAGTCCATGAAGGACAATGACGTTTGGGATCTCGTCCCATTGCCTGAAGGAGCAAAACCCATTGGTTGTAAATGGATATTTAAAACCAAAAGGGATTCGAAAGATAATGTGAAGAGATATAAAGCTCGTCTTGTCGCAAAAGGTTTCACACAGAAAGAAGGCATTAATTATAAAGAGACTTTCTCTCCAGTTTTTTTGAAAGACTCTTTTAGGATTATAATGGCGTTAGTGGCACATTTTGATCTTGAGTTATACCAAATGGATGTAAAGACGGCGTTTCTCAATGGTGACATTGATGAAACGATATATATGTTACAACTAGAAAACTTTGTGTCGGGAGATCCAAAGAATATGATTTGCAAACTTAAAAAATCCATCTATGGATTCAAGCAAGCATCTCGACAATGGTATTTTAAATTTCATCAAATAATCATCTCCTTTGGTTTTGAGATGAATTTAGTTGATAAATGTATATACCATAAGTTCTGTGAGAGTAAATATATTTTTCTGGTTTTATATGTCGCTGACATATTGCTTACCAGTAACGATAAAGACCTATTATATGAAACCAAGATCTTTCTTACATAGAAATTTAAGATGAAAGATCTTGGAGAAAGTTCTTTCGTATTGGGCATTCAGATACACCGAGATCGTTCTCAAGGTATTCTGCAATTGTCCTAAAAGGGATATATTGAAAAGGTTTTAATGAGATATGACATGCAAAATTGTAAACCTGGTGATACCCCTGTATTTAAGGGAGACAAATTTAGTCTCAAACAGTGCCCCCAAAATGATATTGAGAAACGGGAAATACAGAAGATTCCTTATGCATCAGCAGTAGGAAGTGTGATGTATGCTCAGGTATGTACGCGTCCAGATATTGCGTATATTATAGGAATGTTGGGCAGATACTTAAGCAATCCGGGAATGGACCATTGGAAAGCAGTCAAACGAGTCTTGCGGTATCTATAGAGAACGAAGGAATATATGCTCACGTATTAGAGGTCGGAACGGCTTGAGATCACTGGGTATATTGACTCCGACTTTGCGAGATGTCAAGATAGCATGAAGTCTACAACAGGCTATATCTACATGCTACCACGAGGAGCTATTTCTTGGAAGAGTGCTAAACAGTCTCTTATAGCATCTTCCACAATGGCGGCAGAATTCATAGTGTGTCATGAAGCATCCAACCATGGAATATGGCTACGAAATTTTGTCACGGGACTGCGGATAGTGGATAGCATTGATAAGCCACTCAAATTATTTTGTGACAACAAATCGGCAGTTCTCTATTCCAATAATAACAGGAATTCGACAAAGTCCAAACACATAAACATCAAGTTCTTAGTTGTTAAGAAAGAGTACAGAGTGGTCAGATGTCTATAGAATATATAGGAACAAACTCCATGATTACGGATCCACTTACAAAGGGTTTGCCACCCAAAGTATTCCTTGAGCATGTTGCTCGTATGGGCGTAATGCCACTTGAGAATATACAATTTTAGTGGGAGTTTGTAAATCATGAATGCTCTATTGATATAAATATTGAGTTATTATAGTTAAATTCTGCAGAAATAAAGATTCAGCCTTTTTTTTTATTTACTCTGATTGGTATGATCTCACTAAAGAGGACAAGTTGGAAATAGACATGTTAAAGATCACATTGCATGACATTTCCATGCTACGCATCCATATCATAATCCATATCATTTGGTTATATCAATTTACGTGACCATTGAAGGTTGAGTTGCGAAATTACAACAAAAGTCGCCTTGATCCTAAGTTGATATGATTAATGGATGGGATTGGTTGTAAATACATTTCATTATTGACAGAGAAGTTGAGCTCATTCGGTTATTTAGCAATTACATAATTATAAAGTCTCACATATAGTCCAAGTGAGAGATTGTTAGATCATTAATCCAACGTTAGGCTTATATGTTAAAATAATTATGTATTGCATACTGTCAAACCCATAAGATAAGCCCATATGAAAGTGATCTGGTAAATTTAAAAAATTCAATAATTTAGGTTTAAGTATCTCAAAGGATATGGAAATAAATAAATGTGTAGATACCAATAGACATTTACTATTTATGATGGGTTAAATAGGGAATGTCTAAGGGTGACTTAAGAATAGCATGAAAGTTACCTAAATTCATGTGAATCAGGTAAGGTAACTTGAATAAGCTAAATAAGTAAATTTCAATTATGAATTTGGAAGTAAAGTCATCCCTACAACTATAAATAAGGGTTATGGTCTCTGGGTCAGGGAATTACTCTTCTCCCTAATACTCCCATCATATAGAGAGATTTTGTGAGAATACATTTGACCTGTAAGGACGTGGCCGGGATTCTGCCCAAACGAAGGTCAGATCAAGTTTGTATTCTATTCAGTTTCCGGCTATGGAGTCAGGTATACTTCCATCCAACTTGAATTTCAGTTTTAGTTCTTGAGTTTTGATTCCGATGATTTAACACGATATTTGGCATATTTTTTGCATCAAGTAATTTTTCCAACAATATTTACTGAAAAGATTTTATTAAAAAAAAGTTATAGAGCCAATCATAGAACTAGTCATGGAAGCAAGGCTTATTTGAGCCATGGAAGCAAAATTTTTTTATTTTTGTTAAAAACCCAGCCAACAAGGTAAGTGTAACTTGGGTACTACACTTAACCTATAATTGATTTTAGATATATACAAAAATGCCCCAACATGAGAACACTTTATATTCCACCACTTAGAAATTTTTCTAAGTATAAAATAGTGATCATTTGACCATATTTGGACGTTCATATCTTCCTATATATTGAAATACTTTCAATACCAAAAATTATGTTTCAAAGAGGATATATGAAACTTCAAATTTAAGTAATTACAGTACAATTATCTTGTTGAAATGGTGAAGAAAATTCAACTAGAAGTTGCTTGGTCACTCATTCTACATAGCAGAAATTCTGGATAGATTATGGTTTTCAGTGGGTATTTGGATCTCGATAATTTCATTACATGTCAGGAACTTATGAGTTTATTCATACAACATTATTGTACTATAGTCGAACAACAAATATGATAATTCGTGACACATTTACCTTGAGATTTTGGTGGAGAAATAAATGGGCAAATTTGGATAGTTGTTCTGAAAAATTCAGAACATAAGGCTGATTTCTTGGACTGATTTCGAATTTTTTGGGAATGCAATCATCTAGATATAATCCAACCAACTTTTGAATATCTTAGATGGATGTTTAAATTTCAGAAAAAAAAATATTTACTGCTGGTAAATATTATTATTCAAGAAGAATTTGAAGCCTATTTTTCAAGATGTTGGTGGAGCTGTTGCTGGTAATTTTGGGAGTTTTTACTGCAGCATTTTGAATTTTGAAAGAGCAGATTTTTTAGCAATATAGGAGCTTCGAAATTCAAGAGAAAACAGAGCATTGAACAGCAAACTTTCACAAAAAAAAGAGTAATGCAATTCCTGAATTCTGAAAAACAAAATTCTGCATTCTGAAAGAAGATGCTGCTGTTGCATTTTTTATTTTCTACCTCTATATCCATTTGTTTAAACATTGTTTGAGTTGTAAAAGAGTATTGTGTGAGTGAGTCATTGTATGAGTTATCTTCCATTGTTGGACGAATGAATCTTCATGGTATGAAGATCAAGAGTCAACAAGTAGAGTGTATGTTGTTGATTCGATCATAGTAGAAACTAGTTAGTGGCTAAACCCCGGCTTAGTTGGCTGGAAGAATGGACGTAGGCACAAGGCCGAACCACTATAAAAACAGATTTGTCTCCTTACACTTATCTCTTTCATTGCTTAAGATTGACCATAGGTTTAATTATTGAATTTGGGTAGAGTTAGATTTTTGAAAAACCAATTTATGACAACCAATTCAACCCCCTCTTCTTCGTTGTTTTTGAAACTAACAAATATCAAAGGATATTTTTATCTTTTTAATATCTTCTAACCCTAATCTATGTACCTAGTTTCATTCCCTACCCAATGCTCGTACCCCCAAACATCTATTTCTTTCTTCTCTAATCTTTGAATCTAGCTAGAGCCACATCTCTATCTCTCTCTCACTTCAAAACCTGGCCACACCTCAATCTCTCTTCTCTCATCTTTCTCCTTCTCTCACTTCAAACCCTAAGCTCACCTTTCTCTCTCTTTATCTTCAGCTCCGTCACCTTTCTCTGTAAGATTTTGTTGAACTTCTCTTTCTGGTACAATTAAAACAAAAGTTTTGTTTATTTTTCTAAAAACAAAAAGTTCTCTTTCCATAATTTCTCTTAATTTTTGTTAATTATTGCAGATATTGTCTATATAAATTAGCCACTCTTGTTTCTTAAGTGTTGACAAAGTTAAATCATTCTTGTTGTCAAAATCTGTGGATTCTTTTAGACCAAAGAATGCTAAATCTAAAATTTGGGATCATTTTTCTTTGAATAAATCTAAGGATGATAGTAAGAAGGCTTCTTGTTATTATTGTTATACAAGTATTAATTGTGATAACAAAAATGAGACTAGTGGGATGATCAATTACCCTCAAAGATGCAAAAATATTCTAGAAAATAGAGATAAGAGACAGAAAATATTAACTATTGTATGAGAATCTAATGCTAAGAATCAAAATAATGATAGTGGTTCTTCTTTGCAAGCATGAAAATTTGATCAAGAAATATGTAGGAGATATCTGGTGAGGATGATCATTTTAGATGAAATGCCTTTCAAGACTATTAAGCAGACGGGATTTTAGAGATTTTTTGAATGTTTTGCAATGTTGATTTAAATTGCATCTTGGTTTATTGTTGTGAAAAATATTTTGGAACATTATTTGAGTGAGAAGGATAAATTGAAATTGTATATGGAAAGATCTTCTCAAAGAGTTTGTTTAACAACTTATATATGGTTTTCTACGCAGAAACTTAGTTATATATGTCTTACGGCTTACTTCATTAATGCTGAATGGAAATTATATAAAAGAATTTTGTGTTTTTGTCCTATTACTAGTCATTCTGGTGAAATAATTGGAAATCAGTTGAAAGAATTTTGCTTGAGTGGGGAATTGATAAACTTCTTACCATCAGAGTAGACAATGATACCTCTAATGATCTAGGAATTTTGTGTCTAAAAAAAAAAGACTTAACAGTTGGAAAGGTAGCGTCTTCAAGGCTGAACACTTGCATATAAGATGTTCTACTCACAATTTTAGCCTCATTGTAGAAGATGGTTTAAAAGAGATAGACACAAGCATATTAATAATCCATGCAACAATTAAATATGTGCAATCTTCTCTGGTGATGACAAAGGTTTAAGTCTTGTGGGGACCAATAAAAAATAACATACAATGGTTTTGCATGTCTTGATGTTGACACTAGATAGAATTCAACTTATCTCATGCTTAAAAGTGTTATTCCATTTTAGCAAACATTTGATAGCTTAGAGGAAAAAGATATTAAATATTGTGATGAGATAACTGATGGAAAAGATTAAGGTTTGCTTATTGTTGAAGATTGAAAAAATGCTCGTAACCTTATACTATTTTTGAAATGCTTTTATGATGCCACTTTATAGGTTTCGGATTCTAATTATGTCACTGGTAATGATTATTTTCATGTGATTTACTCTTTTGAGATCAAGATTGGTAAGTATGCTTTTGGTGAAAATTTTAGTTTCAAGGAAATTGCAATTAAGATGAAAAAGAAGTACGATAATTATCGGGCTTACACAAACAATATTAATCCATTACTGTTTATTGCGGTTGTGCTTGATCTTATGTTTAAATTGGAATATGTGAATTTTGTCATTGATGAAAATTATGAAACACTGAAAAATGATGAGTTACGAAAGAAAGTGAGAGAAGTTCTTGATGCTCTATTTTCCTTTTATTCTAGTGCTTGTATGATTATTAATAACACATCAACCATAAACTCACAATCTTCTGAAAAGGTTTTGAATGTTGAAGAGAATGATCTTAATTGTGATATTCTTAAGCTAATGTTCAAATGAAAAAAAAAGGAGGAAACTAGTTTGGAAAACAAATCTCAACTTGATAGTACTTAGAAGAAAAAACTAAAAAGGACACATCCAATTTTAATATATTAGAGTTGTGGAAATGGAATTCTTCTAGGTATTCTATTCTTGCATCAATGGCTAGGAACATATTAGCCATTCTAGTGTTAACTGCAGCATCTGAATCTGAGTTTTAGAACCATTCCATAGTTCTTTTGTTAGCAAATATTGTGGAGGCACTGATTTGTTGTTAAAACTGCTTACTTTCTGATACTTTGTTAGTTGAAATGAAAAAAATACTTGAAATTGAGCAAGTCGAAAAAGGTTCTTAACTTTCAATTTATTATGCTATTACTCACATTATGGTCACTATTATTATTATTATTATTTAACTAATTATATAATTTAATAGTTGTCAAAGGTTTGAAGTTCAAGAGTACAACAACATTTTAAAATGATGGATTAAAAAAAAAGGTTTGTTACTACTACTACTATTATTTATTTGCTTATTTATTATCTGTTATCTGTTTGTTTTCACAATTCTTGTTCATGGTGATCATAGTTATTATCCGCTTGTTTTCTATTTTCTACTTGCTTATCCAAAATAGTGCTTATTCTTTGCTTGTTTTCAATATAGCTCATGATGGACGGCAGGTTTAAAAGTATTTCTTTTTGGATGGCAGGTTTATATCTGCTCATCTTGGATTTCTGCTTGTTTTTCTTTAGTATTTTTCTTGTTTATTAGTCATTAAGGATACCAATTTTTTGGACCACAGGTCTATATTGTCCACATGGGTGGATATAAAGGCTAACGCTTTGACCACAAGCAGATAGTTGTCATATTTGGATTCTATTTGGATATAGAGGTGAAGGCTAAGAAGTGACTTTTTAGTATTAGTATTTGATTTTTTGTATTAGACTTTTGGATTTTAAATTATATTTCATATTTGGATTCTATATACTTTTTATGCATGAGATTTACGATAATTGATCTTATATTTTTAAATATTACATTAATATTTTATAAATGCGGGCAAAACCCGTCCCATTTTTGTGGGACGGTTTTACGAGTAGGAATTTTTTTTGATTGGACGGGAATGAGACAGGAAAATAAAAAACCCGCTTTTAGTGGGACAAAACGGTATAAAGTAGATGGGACAGTTAACCATCCGGTACTCACCCTACCGCAGATAATAGGTATTAAACACCAAAAAATATCTTCAAAGACTTCACAGATGAATGGCTTGGCAGAAAGGATGAACAATACATTCGTGGAAAAAGTGAGATGCATACTCTGACATGCTAAGTTGCCAAAAACCTTTTGTGATAATACTTTAAATACTGTTATTCATGTTATTAATATCTCACATTGTGTTCGTTTGTGTGATGATGTGCCAAACAGAGTATGGTCAGAAAGGATTTTAGTTATGATCACTTGCATGTTTTTGGTTGCAAAGTCTTTATACACATACCAAATGATGAAAGGTCCAAACTTGATGTAAAGACACAACAGTGTGTGCTATTGGGATATGGACAAGATGAGTTTGGCTATAAATTGAATAATCTTGGTGAGAAGAAGCTTTTAAGAAGCAGAGATATAGTATTTGTAGAGGATCAGACTTTTGAAGACAATGACATGATAGAGATGACAATGTCACAGTATCAAAACTCTTTGGTTGACTTAGACTCAGTGCCTTTGGTTGTTAGACCGGTACAAGTGCAAAATGAAGTTCAAACAACCAGCAAGATAGAGGTGATATAGATGTTCGAGAACATATTGAGAGAGCTAATGTTTAACCATAGATTGCAAAAGTTAAATTAGTAATTCCACTAAGAAGGTCATCTAGAGAAACCAGTTAATTACTTCTCTAATCGAAACACAACTCTAAAGAAATTTATAAGATTTAGTGTTTTGATAGTATTAAAAACTAAAAAAAAAAAAAAAAAAAAAAAAAAAAAACTCAATTCTAATTAATAAACACACAAATGAATTTATTTAAATTAGATTATTTAATTCCATGATATAAATTAGATTTCTTACAAGACCGTAAACTTATGTCATGTGCCACTATATTAAAATAAACGAATAATTATGAATTTGTCATTTTAATTAACTGTAAACTATTCTATATTATCAAATAGTGACACGATTCAATAAATTCTAAACAATTATAAACACTAGAGCACATGAAATAAATAATTACCTATAAATTGTTGATGCAATAAAATCAATTAGATATCACAATCATTAAGAATTACGACTTCAATAACCCTTTAATTAGACAAGAAAAATAAAAGTAAGCCATGGAAGAAAGAAGAATACAAGAAAATAAATAAATTCTGCAAAACAAGAATAGTGTAGCTTTCCATTTTGGTAGAGTATAATGTCACCTTTATATGGGTGAATCCCATATTTCAGGGAAAATCTTACTAAATCTTAGATGAGTACAAAAAAAAAGTCTTGCTAATGAAAAATAACCAAATTGGTTTGAAAAACCCTTCTCCACAAATTCTAAAATTACCAACACCCATTAGTATAATAATTATCCAAAAATCAAGTAAAATCAACTAAAATGATTAAGTTAAACAAGTTTGTATTTAATTTACACCCTATCGCACAATTTCAAACATAAGAATAAAGAAGTCATGAACAACCATTTAATTAAGTTAAACAAATTTGTATACATAGTTAAAATGTATTTATGCTAATATCTCATAAACGGTCTTACACATAATATTACATCATGAAAGTTAGTTGCAAAACATATGATCCTTGTACACATGGAGAGACATGACCACTACATACTACTGATACATCATCAATAGTAGCTCTTTGTCTAGTTTCAATAAAACTATTCAAAGAGTCTATATAAGTTCATAAAAGATAAGACTAAAAATTTTTAAACAAGACCAAGTTATAATAAAAACATACAAGATAAGTGACAAAGAGATATCTTAATGGAAACTTTAACCTTTTCCAAAGTTATTGCCTTATCAACTACATTTTATGATGAATATGTATGTTTAAATGAAATTTTGTACTTCATTATCAAAGGTGGTCTCATATGAAGTGTTATTTCCATCTACATCTAGACACTCATCAATAGCTGCTTATGGTGTTTTTTTAGATGTTTTCATAATCTTTATAACTTTTAATTTCCCTTTTTTGTTGGGGCATAATTATAGTTAAATCAATAAATAATAAGCGAATCATAAATATAAATATGAAAATTCATCTTAAAATAATAATAATAATAAATATATCTTAATTAATAATAATTCCGAACATAAAAAATTAAAAACAAATTTGAGAAATACATATAGAGTCAACAAACTGCTACTTATAATATTTTAATTGACAGTGCATCCAAGATTTATTCATTTTTTAAAATATTTCACAATAATCAATTCCCTTTGAATTACAAGTATGTAAAAATTTTGTTTGATACAAAAATAGATTTATCATAAATAAACACTTTCATACAAAATATTTTGTTAGAAATATGATAGAATATTTGCACATTAGTGAAACAAATAGTCTCCATGATATCATAATGCTAGAAATATGATAGAATATTTATATATTAATAGAAATAAATAATCTCTACGACATCATATTACTAAAAATATGATAGAACATTTGCATATTAGTAGAAATAAATAATCTCGATGATATCATATTACCATGAGTATGATAGAATAATTGCATATGAGTTGAAATAAAGAATTTTGATAACATCATACTACAAAACAAATACACTATTTAGATGGATGAAAACCGTTTGCTAAATATACTAAAACCGTCCGCAAAACTTTCTCCAACGGATACGCTTTCAGTAGACTATACACCAGTCAGGATAAATCTATCTCGATAGTTTTGATAACCGTTGAAATATGTGATTGAGTTATAATGACGATTAAAAAAATGTTAGTAAAATTACTATTTTTTATCATCGGTTTTAAAAGTATTGATAAAAATTATTAACTTTTATCATCGATTATCGTATGTATTAGGAAATGTTACTATCGTTTATCGTGAGTTACCATAAGTGTTAAAAAATGTTACTGTCATTTATTATAGGTTACTACATATGTTAGGAAATCTTACTATCTTTTATCGTCGATTACCACTCAGTTATCATATGTTGGTATAAGTTATTGTTTATATTATCGATTACCACAAGTGAAGAAAAATTATTGTTTTTATCGGTTGAAAAATGTTAATATAAGTTACTGTAGGTTACTACAATGATACTATAGATTACAATATGGTTACTGTTAGTTACCACGGTTATTGTCGATTACTACATAGTTACTAATCGTCATGATTACTATTTTGTAACGTCGGTTACACAAGTGTCAGAAAATGTTATTCTCTCTCTTTTATCATCATATTAGGTTATGAATGTTATTTTTTTATTCTCTATTATTACAAATATTAAAAAAAATTATTATTTCGGTTACCACTAAATTACTGTTCGTTACCACTATTACCGTATGATTACCACATAATATCAAGAGTGACGGTTTCTTTTTTTTTTAAAAAAAAAGGATGATAGAAAAATTAAAAGACTGAAAAATAAAGAAATTACAAAAATAATATAAATATTATAAAAATTGTAATTGATACAAAATAGAATGATTGATACACATAAGACAGAAAAAAATAAAGAAAATATTACATGTCTCACAACTATATGTTTTCTGAGATGTTCCAAACAAAAAATATTCGTTACAGTTTTTAAAGACATTTTTATCCACAATCGCAATTTTTAAAGGCATCTTTATCCACAATTTTTCGTATCAATCTATTTATTAAAAATCAATAATAAAATAGTAAAATCGTTATAAATAAATAATGAATGTAAATGAAAATATTACCAGAGAAGTGAGTAGAGAGCGTTTCTTTTCTCTAAATCTAAAATATCTTGTTAGCATTGATATTTATATTTCTTCACAACTGTTCAAAATGAAAAATTAAAAATGGTATTTTAATATTAAATCTCAAATTAAAATAAAAATAATATTTTTATTTTTAAAATCTGAATAATATCTTACATGATTGACTTTGTTCGACTGAATTTATTCTTTTTTGGAATAGTTGTGATTTTTCGTATAATACACAGTCGTCGTTCGTCAAATCTTTCAAATATCTAACGTGATTAATTTTTGATAAAACTTTATAAAGTATGAGTGAGAGTTTTAAATGGGTTAGGGGAAAAGAGCTTTCAATGAAATGATAGAGAAATTTTGATTGTGGAATTTTTGCCCGCGTATGATTTATAATATACAATTTTCTCCCGCTTCTTTTTTTATTACCTCGTTTTTTCTCCCACCCTTTTTTCATTACCGGGTTTCTTAATTCCTCATATGTATCTTTCATATGTGTCTTGAAAAAATCACTTATAATTTTTATTACTTATTAACACACTTTTTATTAACTAGTTACTACATTTGATTAATATTATATCTATTTTATTAATAAAAAATAATATATATTCTATATTCGATGATAATAAACTTATTAATATTATTAATTTAAATAATACAATGATATGAAATCAATAATTTATATAATATAGTGTTATAGTTTTGAAAATTTATTGAGTATAATTTGAAAATATGACAATATAATGTAATTATATGTAATTGTATAATTAATTATATTTGTATAATTAATGAAAAATACTAAATCTTTTACCTATTGTATCGGTAGAAATTGAGTCTCAAATTTGATCACAATTTATAATTACAAAGTATAATCTGCAATGAATAAAAATTTAATCTTTCATACACACTCCATACAATTTCTATATACACAACTTCCACATGTTACACACACACACACACACATATATACCACTAACTCCAACCATATTTCAACCACTAATATTTCACATGAAATATTATTTAAAATTAGTATAGTATACTTCAATTTGGATATATTGGTTTTTTAACATTTTAAAAATAATTCATGAAACTTATCTTTATCCACATTAAATGCATGAAAAGTTGGTTTATCTACGATCATGTAAATTTGTAAATAATTATGTAAATCTGTGAATAAATCATACATGCCAACATATCATGGTAAAAACATTATCATGTAGTTGGATACATTAGATCCATATAAATTTTCATTACTCTCTGCATGAATACATCTATCCCCATTGGTGTATAGTGCATTTTTATTTTTTGTGAATTTAATTTTATCTTGTTTTACATTTTTTTATTATGATATTATGAATTTTATTTTGTAATTTTTGTATTTGATTTTTTTTATATTTTTATTTCTGTTAACATTGTTACTACATTGTTACTGTTACTACATTGTTACTGTTACTGCACTTATACCAATTGTACCACTTGTTATAAGAATATCGTTGGTTACTGGTTATTACTATTTGTTACCATTTGTTACCATTTGTTACCATATATTTTATCATGATACACTATCACTTGTTACCGGTTGTTATTATTTGTTACGATTTGTTATCATACATTATATCATGATACACTAAATAAAATAAAGAAAAAAATATAAAAATATAGAATAATTGGAAAATGTGTAAACAAAATTACATTTCCTACTCTATAATAAAAAACTTAGAATTTTAATGCATAAAAAAATATTTTAAAGTTTTCACTTGAGACAAGTCAAAAGTTATAAGAGAATAATATCATGTTCAAAATCAGAAAATAAACTCCACTAATAACATTAATTAACAATAATATTTAAGAGAATAATATTAAGTTGTGCAATACTACCAACTAATAATATTCTTCTCTTCTATTGTGCATTAATTGTATAGCGTAATCACTACTTGCTCAATTAATATTGTTGACACTTAGGCGCCAAGACAAAATTAATATTGCTAGGGGTCAAGATAAAATTTATATTGCACTAAGAAAATTATTAACATTATTTTGTGCAACATTATTAATATTATTCTTGATAGATATATTGGATAGATATATTAATCTAATTAGATGATTATTAAAGTAACCAATATTAAAAAAAATACACTTATTGTCGTGCCACATGCTTAAATTTATTACCTCTTGGTTCATTCATCTGTTAATATAAAATAGTTTAAATTAATCCAAACTTTTTGTTTCAATTTTGTGAAAGACATCATATTTTCAATAGTAAGGTGGTTTGATTAATTTTGCCAAAACCACGATATCATCTTGTAATCATATTATAATGAGACAATGAATTTTATATTTATATTATGGTAAACTGGTTTGATTTCACTAACAAAAATATAAATAAATTTAACGATTATGCCAATATATTTCTTCCATTTCGGTGCACTCCACCCATATATTTCTCCCATTTTGGTATGCGCGGGCCCCTGAGAGTGCAACTAAAGTTGAATTGCTAGTTGTTTTGAAGAAAACTTCAAATTAGGTCCGTAGAAAGTTGATTTTTGAATGGGAGAGCCCGTACAAGTCATCTATTTTTTAGTTACACAACTCTAGAAAAGGGAAGTAGTAAAACCAAACAAACAATTTGAGATTTATTCACAAACAAAAATGAAAAAAATTACAAGAAAAAAATTTCAAAAAAATTTACAAAACAAAAATTCAAATTTCATGCAAAATGCAAAAATTCATGCAAAATAATAAATTTTTGGGCACCAAAATAAGAAATCTAAAAACCTTTGTACAATCAAGAATTGTCTAGAAAGGAAAAAAAAGAGAGAAAAAAAGTAAAAAAAAAAATTACAAAAAAATATAAAAAATGCAAAAATAAAAAAATAAAATCGCGGTTGAAACCATGGGCAATGCTGTTGCAACCGGCTATTTTATGCAAAAATTCATGTTTCATGCAAAATGCAAAAATTCATGCAAAGTAATGAATTTTTTGGACACCAAAATGAAATCTAAAAATATTTGTACAATGTCTAGAGAAGAAAAAAATACAAAAAAATGCAAAAAACGCGATTGAAACCGTATGCCTCGCGGTTTTAACTGCGCAATGCTTGTGCAAAGAGCAAAATGATATAATGAATTTTTAGACACCCAAATGAAATCTAAAAACCCTTGTACAATGTCTAGAAAAGAAAAAAAATACAAAAAATACAAAAAAAAATATGCAAAAAAAAAAAAATCGAAAAACGTAGTTGCAACCGGGTGTCCCACGGTTTCAACCATGCAATGCTCATGCAAAGAGCAAAATCAAAATGATGCAGAAAATGCACTAGGATGGATTTGATCTCGATATCTCACACCATTATTTCACAGCTGTTCAGATACTATGCATGTTCTTTTTTTTTCCTTCTACCTTTGACACTTTTTTTCTTTTTTTTCTTTTCTTTTTTATCATTATTAATATTATATATTTTGGTAAATATTTATAATTAAATATATAAATTTTTTTAATTATTAATATATTATAATTTAAATTAATATTAATAATCATGATTTGCAAAATAGAAAATATTCATGGAGAATGGGCATTCATGCAAATGCAAAGAAAAAAATTGTAAAAAAAACCATTATTTAGAGAATAAAAAACATTTGCAAAAAAACCATGCGGAGAAGCAAAAAAAAATTGCAAAAATTTATGTGGGGCTCGCCCCCGAGTGGGACCCATGACAACTCAGTTGCAACCGCTCGCCCTTCTGGTTTCAACCGCGTGAGGGGCATTCATGCAAATGAATGGTAAATATTCAAGCAAAATGCAAAAAAAATTGTTGGCGGACAAATTCAATTTCAGGTGTGATAGATGAATTTTGTAACTATAAATCATTGTACCACAACCATCCCTGCATTGCATTTAATCACTACATATGCTATATAATATAAATTTGTCTTATTTACTTATCATTACTTATAATTATTTACCATCACTTACCATTTACTTATCACAACTACTTGCTAAATTACCACTACCATCACTTACCATTACTAACCATCATCACTTATTATTACTTACCATCACTTATCATTATTTACCACATACTTACCACAACTACTAATTAAATTACCACTATCATAAATTTATCATAATTTACCACCTAAACTATTTTTAAATATGATATAAAAATAATAACAATTTTAGTTTTTTATAAACGTTACAATTATAGGTTAGTATAAATAGAATTTATGCATACGATTTTGTTCTAATAGTTAAAATTGAATATAATTTAAAAAACTATAGAATTTGTATGTTACCATACATTTAAAATTTATGGACCTATGGAGACAGTATCATTAAATAGATGATAAAAGAGATTTATTTTGAAACTGTTTTTAAATCGTTCCCAAAAAACTATTACATTTACTAATTATAAATTTTAACCATCACAAATGAACATTGCTCTACAGACGGTTGTGATAGCTTTACCGACAGTTGCTAAACTTTTCTTCACGGATATTTTAGTCAGTTAGGAAAGACCTATATTTTTCGACGATTTCATCATAGGTATCTCTATAAATCATAAAAATCGTGACTAAAAGTCACTGACCCTAAAAGTTACCGTCGGGACAATATTTTAATTTTGTAGTGTCATATGCATGCCAAGCATATAAGAAAGAGAAATATATATATATAATAATTTTTTTAGTTATGCACTAATTTTGTTTCTCATAATTTTACCCTAACATAAATTAACTATGCCCTAATTATGTCTTAAATTTGTTCAAATTTTATCGTAGTATAAAATAATTAATTATAATCTAATTTGTCTTAACATAAATTAATTTACCCTAATAATGTTTTAAATTTGTACAAGTGTTATTCTGTGATAAATTAATTTTTACCTAACTGTGCCCTAATGTGGAAAAAATTTTACCCTAATATAATTTAATCCTGCTCTAATTATATCCTAATTTTATCCTAATACAATTTTATTTTTCCCTAATTATACCCTAATTTTACACTAATATAAATTAACTTTACCCTAATTGTTCCCTTATTTGCCTAATTTTACCATAATATAATTTTATTTTAGCCCAAGTTAACCATAATTTGATATATTTTTGTCCTAAATTCTATAAACTTACCAAAATTGGTTGGTGCAGCTGGCCAAGGCGGCTGCACCATTTCACTACTTTCGGGTTCGACTCGTGGTGGAAGTGAAAAGAATAAATGTTGAGAGATTCGCCCCTCGCAAAGTGGGTCCACAGCGGTCGGTACATAATAGTTATGACAAAATTTTGGACATTGGGCGGTGCCCAATCCAAGGCACAAAAAAAATTAAGATACAAATCAAACCCTAAACGCATTCAGATTTGTAAGAAAGAGAGGAACTCTGGAAGTCGGATGTAGCTGTGAGGAGAGAGATCGGTGAGAAGAATGAAGCAAATGGGGAGGAGACAGAGCATCCTTTGGTAGCTTTTGTCAATAGCGGGGCAACAACGGGGATGAGATTGGTATGACAGGATCAACAGTGATGGCGGGAGAAGAGAGGAGAGGAAAGGAGAAGAGAATGAGGAGAAGCGAGAGAGTTTTGTGAGTTTTTAGATAATGTTATCGACATTTTGCCCAAAAATGTCGACAAAAGGTAAAGATATAGACGTTTTTAAGTGATATCAGTATATGCTTTCTCTTTTTCTCTCTAAAATGTCTTTCTCTATATTGTCTCCCTCTCTACCATTTTTTGATATTTTTATTTAAAATCATCAACACCCTTCTCTCTCCACTGTCTTTCTCTATTTCATATCTCCCTGTACCTTTTTTTGATATTTCGAGAAATGTCAACAAAGTTTTTGTAGCTTTGCCGACATTACGTGAAGAAACGTCGGCAATATAGGGAGTTTTGGCGAATGTTTGTTGGCAAAATATCGGGAAAAATTCCTGCTACCACCCAATTTTACGCACCAATAACTTTTTCCGTTGGTTTGACGGTGAATCATAACCGGTGTGGGTTTTTTATTTTTTCATATAAACATGAGGAAAGACAAGTAATAGCGACGCAAAATTTAAATGTCGGGAAGTCTTTTGTTTTTTAGTAATATTGGACTCCCTCCACATAGGAGGGACCCAACCCAACATTAAAGCCCTTTGGTGAGGAATTCTAGAGTTAGTTATATTAGAATATATTATATAATTTATAGAGATGGGGTTGGTGAGCGCCTGTTTCCACAACAAATCCAAAGCAGGGCTCTCTCTCTCTCTCTCTCCCCCTCTCCCCCTCTCCCCTATATGGTTTAAATTCATCTTGATTTGTTAGTACAAAGATTAGAGGCTGAGTGAACCAGGAGAAACAGGTAGTAGTTTATAAAAACCACAGGCAAAGTCCACAGTTTTTATTTCTTTTTCTGGTACCCATGTTTACAACGTTTATGATTCAGGCCCCCCACAATTTTTGTATTTTCTCTCACGTCCTTCTTAATGCTTCCTTCAATGGGTCTTTTTTTTTTCCCCAACTCAATAAAGATACCCAAATAATTTAATCCAATCATCTACTTAGGGCTATAAAAAATCCTTGTGACAAATAAATGCTCTCTTTGGTTATAATTTTTTTTTCAAAAAAGAAAATTATCAAATCATTAGATTAAAAATTTAAGTGGAATAATAATAATTTTAATACTTTTTGTATAAAAACTTTAGTTTAAGATAAAAAAAAAATGCATTTTCATGTAATTTTTTTAACAAATTAACCTATAATATCTTTAAATGAAATATAAAAGAGCCTTTTAAAGATACATTCCCTCAACAACTATATGGACAGAAGTAATGCATAGAAAAAAAAAGGAGGAAATTTTCTTTTAGTATTAGAAAAGATTGGCATAATACAATATTTAATTGATTCTCGATATATTAAAATTAGAATTTTTTTTAATTTTAATTTGATTTATAATTTTAATTATTTTATTCTAATTATTGATTTTATTAAACTATTGTTTTAATTAGTATATGATTTTTATTAATAATTTCCTAGTTGAAGAAAAGATCTTAATCCACAGAACAAAGAGGGGGGAATGGAGGGGAAAGGTATAAGAATATAATATAATAATGTTAGCTAACACTTTCCTTTCATTAATTAGAAATATTGAAAAGCTTAATTAGGATAAAATGTGAGGATACCTCAGCAAATAGGCAAACAAAAAAAAAAGGAATGTAATTTGTCTATCAGGAAAAAGACAAACGGCGTGCGAAATCACGGTTTCAAAGTTTGTCAAAAACCAGGAGACGCACTCTCTCTCTCTCTCTCTCTCTCGTTTTTATAGTTTTTTAATATGAAAGAGTAGAATGACCATAAAGGGGTCCCCAATTGTATGAATAAATGAGCAGCTGAAGCCGACTTACAAAGCAAATGACCAACCGAGTCGGGAGGTGAGAGCACGAAGATTCAGATTCCTTTCTTCTCCAAATTCTTCTGGGTATGTTCAACTCCACTGTCTCCTTCATGGGTTTCTCTTATTTTCCCCATTTTCTGCTTTCAATTTTCCCCATTCTGTTCAACCCTTGATTCCTCTAACTGCATTCGATATCCTATCGGTACTGTCTTGCTAATCTAATAAATGGCGTTCTTTCACTTCATTAAGTACATTATTAAGCTTTTTCTTTTCTTTTTTTTTTTGTTACTCTTGTATAGGTATGGCCAGAAAATTGATTTGATCAATGCAGAGAAAAATGATCTAGTAAAGAATAATTGGGGGGGAGGATGTTGATCAAAGTGATCATAGTATCTGGGAACATTTTTGATCCTTAAAATTGGGTTGATTGATGCTCGTAAGCATGGACAATCTGCTTGAAATTCCGTAGTATATGGTGTTGCATAGCTTTCTTTGAAGTGTGTACACAATCGTTTATCATTTTAGGCACACAGTATTCTCCTTTTTATTAACATATGACAAACCTTGGTTCGTGTTAAGTCAATGAAATAAAAAATGAGCACAACATTATTTGATGCTCTTAGTACCTGGGAACAAAAGTCTGCTAATATTCTTTGGGTTTTACTTTATTTTTCCTCTACTTTGTATATATATGTATATGTATGTCCCATCCTTTTCTCAATTGTATAGGTTGCCTTGTCATTGCGATTTTGTTGGGTGTTCTTTCAGTTCATTAAGTACATTTTTAAGCTTTTTTTTTTTTGGGTTACTCTTGTATAGGTGTGGCCAGAAATTGATTTGATCAATACGGAGAAAAACGATCTGGTAAAGAATAATTTGGGGGGAGGATGTTGATCGAAGTGATCATAGTATTTGGGAACATTTTTTATCCCTAAAATTGGGTTGGTTGATTTGTAAGCATGGACAATCTACTTAAATTCTGCAGTATATGGTGTTGCATAGCTTTCTTTGAATTGTGTACACAATTGTGTATCATTTAGGCACACAATATTCTCCTTTTTATTAACATATGACAATCCTTGGTTGATGCTAAGTCAATTAAATAAAAGAAATGAGGACTACGTTACTTAATGCTCTTAGTACCTGGGAACAAAATCTGCTGACATTCTTTGGGTTTTACATTATTTTTGCTCTACTTTATATTTATATTGTTTTCCATCCTCTTCTCACTTGTATTGGTTGTCTTGTCATTGTGATTTTATTGGGTGTTTTTTCATTTCATTAAGTACACTTTTAAGCTTTTTTTTTTTTTAACTCTTGTATAGGTATGGCCAGAAAATTGATTTGATCAAATGCAAAGAAAAATGATCCAGTAAAGAATAATAATTTTTTATTTTTTCGAGGGGGGATGTTGATCAAAGTGATCATAGTATTTGGTAACATTTTTGTCCCTAAAATTGGGTTGGTTGATGCTTGTAAGCATGGACAAGCTACTTAAAATTCCATAGTATATGGTGTTGCATAGCTTTCTTGGGAATGTGTATACAATCATTTGTCATTTTAGATACACAATATACTCCTTTTTATTAACATAAGACAAACCTTGGTTGGTCTTAAGTCAATTAAATCAAAATATGAGCACAACTTTATCTGATGCTCTTAGTACCTGGGAACAAAAGTCTGCTTACTTTCTTTGGGTTTTACTTTATTTTTCCTCTACTTTATATTTTCTTCCGTTCTCTTCTCAATTGCATTGATTGTCTTACCATTGCGATTTTGTTGTCGTGTCCTTAGGAGGTCTTTGGCAAGCCTTTATTTGTCTTATTTTGTTTCTACTTGTAACATTTTGGACTAAAGTGATATATATATGTGTAAGAGTATCGATAGTTTTAAAATGTAAGAGTATTTTGCAGATTCTAATGTTTCATTTGCACAAAAGCTTTTCAAATTTGACTCTGCCTTCAGATTGTGCCCTGTCCTTGCACATGTGATTGAACTTATTGGTTTGGTGCTTTTAAAACATAATGTGATATTGTTAGACATATTTAAAGATTTCATAAGAATAGTTGTCATTCTTGATCTCTAATGGAGTTCTTAGGGAACTTTCATGTCTTATATTGAGTGGGGCCCAACTCTTTGCTCTGATCGGGAATTTTGTAAATATGATGGTCTTTTAATAAAAGCTGAAACCATAGGTTAACCAAAGATGGGCTTCCAACATCTGACCAGTAATGTGGTTGATCATGCTATTCTATACTCTGCAACCTAGGATGACTTTTAGAGGCTGTGTCTAACCATGTCAGGGTTAGGATAAGACTTCCAAATCTAAGACCATGGTCAAAGATTATTTCATTGTTTTTTCTATATCATTCTTGTGAAGAATCTTTGTTGTGTGAGAGTGATTTTGCCTCTTACTGTACATCTTATTTGATCTTTTGCATGGATTATGTACATGATTTGTTTTCTAATTCCGATAACATAAGTTAACTCTTCTGTATTTCAGAGATGTCAGAGGTGCATTACTGGCACCTCAGAAGGTTTTAATTGAGGCACTTGCCACACACTAACGCAAACACCTCATGAAAGCTTATCTTGATTCAACATGTGGTCAATATGTTTCCCATCATACTTCTGGTTATTCATTCATTCTATTTTATTTAGTGGTGGGGCTTCTGCTATTTTATTTATTCCCGTTACTTTCTGCTTCAGTACCTTATTTTCACTTGCTCCTCTTTATTGTCATTATGTTCTTGTCTTCCTCTTGTTTTTCTCCATTTCTTGATCTCCAATATTGTCATTTTAGAATTGACTTTTAGTTTGTTACATGCTTGAGATATAAGTAGTGATTGCATTCACATTGTTTTTACATAAAGCTTCACAAAGACACGGTACTATTGTTCGGTATAAATTCCATTAGTTTTTTGTTGAATCCAACATTGCTTTACGCATACAAGATGATTCATAACTTTTTTTTCCCTGTTTTTTTTCCTTGTTTGGTATAGATATTAATTTTTCTGGTTATTTTCATTAATTTTCTTTTTGCTTTGAAATGCTGCCCAGTGTTGTTGGTGATAAAGAATTCTTAGCACCTTAAGGACAACGCACACATTGAGTGAGTGTTTCTTTAGTTCTATGCAGATGTCTTACTACATCCTAGTAAACAATAAAAACTTCTCTCCCTTGATAACTAATTTACAAGAGAAGAAGGAAGTAAACAAGGAGAGTAACACTTGCATAGGATGATATAGGCCAGAAGTGTTCACAAGTTTAATGTGATTATCATGATACACCAGAATACATTATATTGACTTATTGATAGTTCCAGAGTGGTGTTCTTTGTCTTGTTACATGTTTGTTCTGAGCACAAAGACTCCCTGTAAGAGGTTTCAACTATGATGCACAGATACGGGTTTGGATATGGCATTGCATATAGAAGCAAAGGGTAGAAAAAAGTGTTATTTTTTAAAGGTCATCTTCACTTTTATCTTTCTTCCCTCTTCCTTTTTCCTTCTTCCTCTTTCATCTTTCTTCCTCTTCAACCACAACTCAAGCTTTATTTCTACCTCTCTCTCTCTTAAGAGATGTGAAGAGTTACTCTCTTCATCTCCCTCCCACCGCCCCCCTTAGAGAGGATAATTTCAACCCCATAATTTTTAAAATGATACTTTAACATATCCTAAGCATACCAAAAGTGTTATTTTTTAAAGGTTCGTCATCACTTTTATCTTTCTTCCTTCTTCCTCTTTCATCTTTCTTCCTCTTCAACAACAACTTGAGCTAATTTCCACCTCTCTCTCTCTTAGGAGATGTGAAGAGTTACTGTCATCATCTCTCTCTCTCTCCCCTTCCCCTTAGAGGGGATGAATTTCAATCCTATAATTTTTTAAATGATACTTTGACATATCCTAGGCATACCGGTCATATCCATTCCATATCCTACATTTTAAGAATAAAAAATATTTGGATACACCACATGGCATATCCTACAGATATCCTGGTCGTATCCAAGCATTTTAGTGTCACAAATGTGTTATACAATGTTATGTTGGGTCTTTTGGAGTATCTGTGCTTCCTGGAGTATCTGTGCTTCCTAGGGTTTCAGGAGTTGGATGCCAATAGGCATGTTGAAGTTCAACAAAAGTACTTATTTGGGTTAGAGGGGAGTTGGTGAGGGAGAGATGGAGCCACAAAGCGAGAGTGTGTGTAGGATTGCTAAGACTATTAGCTTAGAACAAAGTCCAAAAGGTTTTGAAAGTTTTCTAAGCCAGTAACTTCGATGAAAATTAGGATGAGCTTTGCTGAGTCACGAAAGAATTGGTAGAAATTCTAATGGGTGAATGAAATCAAACCGATTAGATTAAAACACAAAGGAACCACAGTGACTAGGAAAGCTCTTGAGATACAACTGGAAATTTTAAACTTTGAAGTGTGGTATCGTATAAATGTGGAGGTGAAAACATGACAAGTGAAGGATATTTTGTATATTGGGTAGGACTTATTATATATGCTCTGATCCGAGGTTACTTTGATGAAGGAAATAATATCTTTCCAATCTTAGCTGGGGAAAATACAAGTACATTAGTCATCACATGATTTTGCACGCTAAAGCTAGAGTGCAACTTTTTTTTTTGGGGGGTGTTCTGGTATGTTGCCTTTTGGTCTAAAATTTTGATAATGATCCATTAAAGTTCATGTGAAAAATAAAGCTTTCGATAGGGGGTTCTGGTATGTTTCCTTTTGGTCTAAAATTTTGATAATGATCCATCAAAGTTCATTTGTGTGAAAAATAAAGCTTTTGATAGGACTGTTCAAATTAGCTCCTCCTCATCTATGTTGTGTGGACCAACACTAAATGCTGGTCTATGATCAATACTTCCTGACATGTGAATTTTTTCTGGTGTCTGTCAGTTGCAAATGTGAATCCTAATAAGATATGCCCTTTAAATATTTCTATGATGTACATTAAAGTGGAAAGCATATTCTATTACTTGTGATAACGATATTAAAGCTCTAGGATTCGTAAGGTTGGTCTAACTGCCCTGAATTTGTTACAGGACTACTTTCTAGCTAGAAAATTATCTTGAATATTCCAAAATGATTATGGTTTAGTTTGGGACTATTTTTTGGTGCAACGGTCAACTTACAAATTAGTGACAATAAAGTAGCAGCCCTGAATTCTGTGGGTGGTTTCTTAACACAATTAGGATGTGGTATGAACTTATCCAATAGCCCATCTATCCCTGGCCAAAAACTACACCTGTCCAGCTTTATAAGAACATGTTATTCAAGAAATGGACAGACATGGACATGAGAAAACATGACACACGATGAACTCGATGATTCCATAAAAGTTAAGAATTATAGGACATGAGATAGAATGGACAAGTGTTATGTATCTTACTAATATTAATGACTGTAAAATTTAATTACTAAGATATTGTTGCATGCATTTTCAACCTAGAAACGTTCTTGAAAACTTATTCTTTTCCATATGAAAATGATTATATTTGAAGCTGATTACTAACTTTAATTTGTTCCGTAATAAATATATATATCTCAATATCCCCTCCCCCCACCACCCCCCCGCCGGGGGGGGGGGAACTAAGGGGAGTATCATCTTAATGTCCCAAAAGTGCCACAGAAATCATTGACTGATGAATTATATCAAATGTTATACCGATCCCTAATAATTGTGAGATGTCCTCAAATCTCTTTTAGAAGTGTCCTTAATATGTTCAGTAATATGTTGGCACAAACATGACTCATTGATAAACGTGTCTATATAATGTGGGGTTTGCTGAGTAGAAGCATCTAAATTTTCATATTTGCCTCTACTATGTAAAGGTTATACTCTCTTACTTTTCTCTATAAACAAAATAGTAAGTATAAATAGGCAAGCTCACTGAATTCTAGATATTGATTTTTCAAAGTATACAATTGGGTTGGAGCAAGTAAGAATTAAATCACAGACTAAGATTTTGGTATGGAAGGAACAAAATTTTATCTGAAGAACTAAAAT
This sequence comes from Dillenia suffruticosa, assembly GCA_033439265.1. Lineage (NCBI taxonomy): Eukaryota > Viridiplantae > Streptophyta > Magnoliopsida > Dilleniales > Dilleniaceae > Dillenia > Dillenia suffruticosa. Next base: position 2,215,303 of record JAVTVX010000031.1, read on the forward strand.
TAGCGATCTTGGAAAATGCTTTGCAACTTGCCATGCCTCTCTATTCATGTTTCTTACATGCTCCACAATCTTAGATGTTGTATTTCATTTTGTGTTAAATATACTAGCTCTTTGATAATGTATTTAAACTTAGTTTTCTGCTAGAGTATAATTGGTCTGAGTTCTTGCCCTGTATTGCTTGACTTTTATGAATCTAGCTACTACTTTTTCTATCTTTTGAGGATTATACTAAATATGTATAAGCCAATGAAGTGCTAAATACAACTTTTGAAGAAGAATTGCTGCTTCAGGTACCAGTATGCTTGTGTTAAACAAGAGAAAACCATTTGTGAGAGGCTTATTTTGTTGTTTTATAGTTGTTATTATTGTTTCTTAAGATACAATGCACTTGTTTGGATCTTGTGGGAGGAATCAGATTTCTGGTTGATGATTTTTTTTTTTCCCTTTTTCATTGTTTCATAATAGTTGTTAGGTTGCCTTTTGTGTATCAAGCAACAATATGCCCACATTTTTTTTTTTTTTGGATTCAGGGGCTTTTAGGTCTTCTAAACATCGGTTGGTTGGAGGTGTGTGGCTTTAGTCGTGTGCTGCTGTCTTCCTCTACCAACATTATGCTGAAGTTCCCTTGATACATCTTACAAATTGCTAATTCCAGATAAGCCGTTTCTTCAATCTACAATCTACAATCTACAATGTTGATGCTATCGAAGTTACGTTGTATTACATTTGATGTTACTGGCACTCTCATCGCTTATAAAGGAGAGCTTGGTGATTATTACTGCATGGCAGCAAAATCAGTTGGATTGCCATGTCCTGACTACAAACGTGTGCATGAAGGCTTTAAACTTGCTTATGCAGACATGGCAAAAGAGTACCCTTGCTTTGGTTATGCTGCAAAAATGCCCAATATGGTTTGGTGGAAGATTTGTGTAAGAGATTCCTTTATCAGGGTAAGATTCCTGATTCCCATTAAGACTGTCATACGTTCTAGTATTTATGAGTTTCATTTGTTCTCTGAAAAGGAAAGGGGCATTTTCTGCTGTTGAGCGATATTGAATTCTATAAAATTATGTTATATCTCATGTTCAGTAATCTAGCATGAAAAATTGCCACATTTCATGATGCCTGTAGTCAAAAGGAAATGAGAGATGAGAGAAAAGGTTTCTGCAGTAGATGGTTGGTTACTCTTTCTTCTTTAGTTGTTTTGTCACACGCTTTTCTGACCATTTGACAGGCAGGATATGACTATGATGAGGAGACTTTTGAAAACGTGTTTAGACGCATATACTCAACATTTGGTTCATCTGCACCATACACCATCTTCCCAGATTCCCAAGAATTCCTAAGATGGGTACGTAAACAGGGACTGAAAGTTGGGCTTGTGAGCAATGCAGAGTACCGGTATCAAGATGTGATTCTTCCAGCACTGGGCTTGAACCAGGTAAAATTATCATTACTGGAAAGATTGAAATTATTGCTTATCACTGAACTTGCAGAAATTTCATGTGATATTGATGTTGAATTTGAATTGCCAAACTGAGAAGCTTCCCTAGGGGTATTAAGAAATATACTGGTTTTGTTTTATCCAAATGTTATCCTTTGGTTGAAAAGTGCATAGAAGAAGGCAAAAACTCTTGATTTTTAATGAAACATGTTTTACATGCGACCAAGTCTGATAGCTGGTTTCTGATCTTGATCAATCAGGATTCTGAGTGGGACTTTGGTGTATTTTCTGGTCTTGAAGGTGTTGAGAAGCCAGACCCAAGGATCTATGAGATTGCTCTTGAAAGGGCTGGAAATCTGCGTCCAGAAGAAGTTCTTCACATTGGAGACAGCATGCGCAAAGACTACATGCCAGCGAAGAGTATAGGAATGCATGCATTACTCTTGGATCGGTTCAAGACACCTGAAGCTGCAAACTGGAAGAAATCTGGCGCGCTGGTTCTGCCAGACTTGTTAACAACACAAGAGTGGCTTACTTCTGGGCAGTTAAATTGCTAAGCAAATTATGGTCTTCTGCATCCCTATTGTATCAATGAAGATGAGATTATACACAAGCCTAAAAATGGATAAAAGATGGATCTTCATGGCTAATAATTTGACCATACACAATTCTCGCCGCCCCCACCAAATCCTAGATTTATTTTTGGGCTTTGCTTTGTTTTTGGGGGTGGGTGGGAGTGGGGAAGGAACACATTCAGAAGATACACTAAAACTCTCACAAAGTTTTTTTAAGTAATACTGTTTAGGTTATGTTTGTTTTTTTTTTTGGGGGGGGGGAGAGAAGGGTGTTGAAAAATAAGAGTATGCATGAGAGCATGTACCATGTCTTTCTACCAAAAGGAGGATTTAGGGCATCCAAATGTACGACCTTTCTGGATTATATTTTAATATAGTCTTCAAAAATTGTATTGGGGTGATTTTGAATAGAATAAATAATGGTACACAAGAAATAGAATTAAAAATCATCTCTATTTCAGGCATATCTACTCTTTCTCGAATACCCTTTTAGCATACACTGAAATATTTAAATGAATAGGTTTTTTTTATAGCAAGAGAGAGTGGGATGTTTTAAGAATTTTGTAGAGATCTCAGAATGAGGTCAACGGAATTGAAGAGGGAGATTTTTATGTCTCGACGGCTTCCTCAGCCCGGTTGGATGAAATTTCATGTGGATGGTGGTTTCATGAAAGGGGTGCTGGGAGTAGGATCGAAAAGGTTAGAAAAAAACTTTCAAAATAAAATGAAGCTAATTATCAATAAGTGCTAAAGGAAAAAAAATAAAAAATAAAAAACAAAAACATTACCAAAATATATAAAGAGCAAAGTTGTATCAATACCAAGAACCAATGTTGGCTTCTTTGCACTTGCCAACATATACTTATGGGATCAAATTTTTTGAATGAGTCATTTAATATAGTATTTTTTAAGCAGAAATCTCGAGTTCTAGTTTTAGAAATGAAAAAAAAAAATTTAGAAAAATTAACCTCTCGATATATCTTACCGTATTTGAACCAGTTTTATCGAATAAAACTTGAATACTAATCGGAAAAAAATATACATATACTTATGACAAATAAACAAACAACCTAGATCCAAGAACCCTCTACTAGCCAAAAATAATCGTGCGGAATAAGGCCACAAGTGGGCAAGATCACCTCACTATTAGCAGCCAAATCAGTCAATGAGTGATATATTTATATATTTTAAATAAAATCTTGAATTTGAATCATGTGTATAAAATAATAGATAATAGATCAATTTTACTTAATAAATATTCAGTGTGGTTCAAACTAAAATTAGTCGGATTCTGGATATCATTGATTTATCGAAAAAAATATCAATCTCCTTGACCTTGACAAGTTCACAAATTTGATATTGAGTGTTCAAAATGTAACTATTAATATTAATAGGACATAGATTATGGATTTAAAACTGCGACTAGTGCATCCTAAACTGTGCTATTGTCACTCCTAAACTATGATTCTCTACGGACGGTTGCATAAGAAATATTACAAGCCGGAGTGTCAATCGCGGTTGATGTCAGGGAGCAAGTGAGGGGAGCAATGAAGGATAGGGAGAGAAAAGTGATAGGAGGGGGTCTCCTGGAATTTTTTCCTCCTGTGGATTTTGCCTGCCCCTCTGGATCCTCTCTCCTCTCTTTGATTTCCTCTTCTGCTGACAAGGTTAGTTTCATACATATACACATATATACATATATAAAACCCTTATATAGCTTGCATTGATTGGTGTTGTTTATGAGTGTTGTCGTCCATGATTGATTGCATAGTTGGTGTTTGTGATCCCATTGAATGGCATTCTCAGGTTGCACCCACTTTTCCTCCTATCCCTAAATGGAATTAAAAAAGTTAAATTTTACTCGACCCTTCACTGACTAACTTGGAGTGGACTAACTTGGAGTGTTTCCATTTCAAAAGAACTTGAAAATGAGCAGACATCATTATGCTTCTTGGATGGTGCACCTTGGTGGGGCTGACATGGTAGGTTACTTCCCCCTTTTACTTACTAGCTATACCCAACCTATTTTTTGATCTGGGTTAACGAAGTTCCTCCTTTATTTTGGTAGACTACAAAAGTTGCTGATAAAATTGGTGTTGGGGTGCACTTTAATCCATTTGTAACTTTCAATGACAAGGTGTTAACTCAACTCACTCACTTTTTTTATATGCCTGCCAATATTTTGGAATGACCCACTTAAAATTTTTCATGGCGATCAGATTTTGACAGATGTGCAAGTATGGAATTGTTTGAATGCACGACTTGCTTCAGGATGTCCTGAATTGGGATAAACTCTACTTGAGTGGTCGCTTGCACAAGCCTGTATGTCTTCCTTTCTACTCCCTCAACATGTCCTTTATTCATGTTTTTTGCCCCTTTTGGATGCACACGAAAGAGGCTTTCTTGAACAATTTGAGAAATTCTGGAGTTCTTTAACCATATGGCACACATGATGGATGGTCGGTTATCTGTGGTCTGTTCTTATGAAGCATTTATATGTGTTTAATCATTGGTTGGTTCTGATAAAATACTATATTCTTGGTGGATGTGGTTGGTGTAGATAGCACAAATGTGGTAGCATTAGTTTCTAAACTATGTTTCATGCACTGGTTTGATACTTCAATATTCCGGCTTCAATTCTTATTCCTTCGCAGGAATTTGGGCCTCAAATTGGAGCACAGGTAAATGTGTATGTTTGACTTGGTCTATCCTAGAATTTTGTTTGTCAAGAACATTTTTATTAATGTTAACCGGTCTTTGGCTTTCAAACTTCAACTATTCGGTGTCTAGTGCGTGAGTAAAGTGTAATGCAGAAGCTGTGGGCTGATTGGGTTTCGTGTTGGTAATACATACATCATGGGACATGGATTTGCAAGTATTATTGCATCCTTTTCTGCTAATTCACAGATAACACATCAAGAAAGATTAGTATTAAAGCACCACATGTTATGCATTATTGATCTCTTGGGTTTTTTGTTTGTTTCTTTTTTTTTTTTTTTTGGGGAGATACTTCTATGAGAATTATTGATGCAACAGAGAATGCAACTGTTGCTAGAATACCTTTTTGTGAATGTAGAATTTGGACATTGAGATAAACAGTTACAAAACAACTAATCAATGATCCCTACACTATCATGTGTCGTCTGTAAACTCCGTTGTTAGATAATTGTGCAATACCCTAACATTAATATGGTCCATGAAAATAAATTTGAAAAGTTCAGCAAGTAGTCAGTAATAATTTTGAGTGAAACATGCCATATGTGAATAAATTGGGTGAACCACAATGGGTTGAAAGCCCGCAAAGTTAACAATCTGCTAATGAAACAAACAATTGGCTAATTGCTCAAACTGCAGAATTACTGATTCATTTTCTTAGTTTACCAGTTACACCATCAGAGTTATTGCAGTTTTTCCACATCACTTGAGACAACCCGTTTTAGCTTTTCATTGCAATGCAAATCACTCTTTTCAAGCCATTGCTTCTTAGGAGACAATTTTACAGCTCCTCCATTCAGTATCAATTCAGATTCTCTAATCGGAGGAACTCACTTGCAGATATGGTTATTTCATGTTGTTAAACATGAATAAAAATGGCGATGGTTGTGGTTGTAGTAGTTGCTTTTTCTTTTAAAAAATTAAATACAGTGTTTGAAGTTTCACATTTTGTTAATGGAGATATAATGATAGTACTTCTAGTAACTGCTTTGGTGAGAGAAGGAATTTCATTTATTGTTTGTCCCTCCAACAACATGAATATTTGAAAGGGAGGGAAAGTAGCTGCTTAGAAGTGAAAAATAGCCACAATTTTAGTCTGTGATGGTGATATCTGGTTCACCGGGTTTCATTGACTTGATGGTGCTAGAAAAAAAAAAAAAAATTTGATGTATACCTCCTTTTTGTTGACACTTGATACACTGTAATTTTCATAGTCATTGGCCTGCCTCTCATTTTTCAAAACACTAAAAGCTGGTCGTCTTTTTTTTTTCCCGGTCTCGAACTCATGTATAGAACATAAATCGGGAAAAAAAAGGCACTTGTCATTGTGGTGAAGCATGTTGGAACATGGTTAAGTTCTGTTTTAGTAATTCAACTTTTGGAATTATGGTTTAAGACATTGTTCCCTTAATCATGTCTTTATATGTAACTCAGACAACTTACTCTGTCCTTTCGTCAGGCCCATCTGCTAGTCAATAATTTGGATGTAGAAAATGTTAATTTCGTAAACCTATGGGCTGCAACCTCTGCTGCTCTCCTTCTGCTTCCATCCAAATTTATGGAGGTAAAGATCCATTTACCAATGAAAGGTTTCAGACATTTTATTTAATTGTTGTCTTGTGTTTTAGTGGTTGTTTATTTCTTGTCTAAATTGCTTTTCAGCTCCTGCTAGTATCCCCCCCCCTCTCTCTCTCTCTCTCTCTCACACGCACACGCGAACACACACACATACACACATACAAAACTTCTAGACATTTTCTTATATCTCCATTCTTTTGCAGGAAGATTTGTTTGCCAGAATCTGTGGCCTCTTATATATGGGTGATCTGTGGATTTTTTTTTTTTTTTGCGGAGGATAAAAGCAAGGCAATCATAGGAAGCTTTTATGCCAATTCATATTTATTTATTTATTATTTTTTCCTTATGGTTTATGCACGTAAATAGAGCAAATGTTGTAATGTTGGAAAATGGCTTAGGCAGCTTCTACAAGTACTCCAATTTTGAACAGGTTGAGAATGAAATATCTTGTTGGTGGTGCCATTTGCAAGGTCGTTAGAATGATGCAGACTACAACCAAGATATATAGTGACAACAATTATTATGATCCAACTTATTTTGTTGCATAACAATATATTATTTTTTCTAGAACCTACTTCCTTTGTAGCTTCATGGTTTCAAAGATAAGATTGTGGAATGATACTAGTATTTTCATAGTAGATGCCAGGAGGCCCAGTCATGCATGCCTACCTACCTTGAACTCTTATTGTACTTGTGTCTGGTGTTTTATACAGGTAAAGAAAATTGTGTAAGGACGGTTCCATTTATTCCAAACGATGTACGAAACAATCCTGGAAGAGTATGCAAAGAAAGACTTATTGCGATTTCATTTTGATGGTTGCCAAGCTAATATGACTCAGGGTCATTTCAATCCTTAGCCTCTTTTGTCAAGGCAACTTTCAACTTCTCCCTGAAGATCTTATAGTTCTCATGATCTTCTTTAACTGGGGTAGAAGCATTTCTTCGCAATTTACATCTCCTATGCTTTTTGGCCAGCCAATTTAGTGGCATGTTATAAATGCTCTTCGCTTTTTTCAAAATTTTTATTTTTATTTTTTATTTGTTGGCTCACATTTTGTGAGACATGTATATTATTTGCTTCATTGTGTTTTTAAACTGATTGATGTGGTACTCCATACCTAGTAGCATAAGATCTAAGTTTCTTAACTAAAAGTTAGTGAAGGGAGAAAAATAGGGAGAAAAGAATGAATTGCAATGACTGCTTTATGGATTTTGTTTGCGGTTTAATTCCCCTGTTTTGTTATCCCAGGATTGCAGTTTATCATCAGCACGAACACTTGTTGGTCATCTTGCGCCAATGGTAAGAAGGCAAATGGGGGGTAAGCTTGGGGAGGCAGAAACTATGACTGAAATCGGATAAGCAACTGAGTATAATATGATTTGTCACTTGATATTGCTAGAAGAATTGAAATATTTTAATCTTACGTGGGCTTGGAGTGGCCTTAGTTTGTTTTGAATGTGAAATTACAGATGATGCTTGTTTAAAGAAGTATTGATGTACAGAAAAATTGTCTCTCTTGCTTGATATTTGTTTGTTAATTGTATTGTTTGGTCTCAGTATGATTAGTACATGTATTTGGCAGGTAGAGTAATACAAAGAGTTGTGATCAACTCAAGAGAGGAGGCTATTCAGTGCATGCATAAAGCAGTACGGCGTATAGTCATGGTTTCAAGTGCATGGCAGGCACGGGCAGTCTCTGGTATATTACCTGTAGGTGGTGTTAATGCTGCCAGATACCTTGGAAGAAATATGAGTAAAGATTGGAAATCTTGGACATGAATTCACACGCCTCCCTCAGGCTGAGAACCTTCTCATGGTGTTTATGCTTTTGAACTTGAACCTCTGGTCGGTTACTGTGAAATAAAGGGGTATCTGGATGATGACTTTACTCCTAAGGTGCATTTCACCGAGGGAGAAAGAAACAACACAGACTAACCACGGAGATGGCCATAAACTCCACCATGGCTGCAGGTGGCAGCAGCCAATTGATGCCAACATGCTCTTTTATGTGGCTAATCCCACAGGAAGCAAACCTAATGCATCTGAAGGCCAATTTGGCCATGAAATATCCATATCCAAGAATAGACAAAGTAGCGTGGAGTCTTAAAGGTTAGGTTGAGCTGGTTCTTTGTAACACATTTTGGAAATGTTTTATTTCATCAAATCCATATTTGCACCCCATGAGCCATTCCCGAGGGTTTATACTTACTAGCACAAGTTTGAGGGAGTCATCACACACACTCTCCCCAAATGCTCACCTATGCCACTATCAGTTCTTGAAACTGAAAGCATTCTGAGGAAGAAGATCTTCAAATTCTTTTTTTTTTTTTTTTTCGTATAGAAAAGGGAAAAGGACAGCACCTAGAGGTAGTTTTTGAAAACTCCGCAACCAAAACAAATGGTGTGCTTGTTTTGTTTCAAGAAAGACGTCTCTCAAGTGGTATTTTCCACTGAAGCTACAAAATGTGTGAGAAGTCTGCACTCTCGTCCATGCCCTGCACTTGGATTTGATTTCTTTCATACCCCATCTTTATAATGAACGAACCCTGTATTTAAGAGGTTGGGGACTAGACAACTTGTTCAATTCAAGGGCATGTCAATTTTCCAATGGAGCTTTAAAAGGAAGGGCATCCCCGTTTCGGTGCAACTTGTGTGGAGTCTGTCTGTAACTTTGGATTTGGACACTCATTTTGTTATTACTTGTTAGGCTTGGAACTGCCTTCTTAAAATACGGCCGGTACTTCCTGTACTTCAATTTTTGTAATCCCACCACCTATCATGTTTGATTTTTGAGATGGTATTAGTACTAGACGATATTATCATTCAAATCTAATATAGAGTACTCTACTCTCTCCCTCTCCCTCTCCCTCTCCCTCTCCCTCTCTCTCTCTCTCTCTCTCACTAACACGCATACACACAAACCCCTCAAACAGCACCAAAAACAAACCCCTCAAAAGGTGAAATAGCCATAAATCCACAAACAGCTGAACATTCATAATATCCACAAATTAGTGCGTCAACATCCTAATTAACCAATTTATTATAGTTCAACAATCAGACTTCGTGACCCTGTAAACAACAAATGACCCTGTGCCTTTCAAGTTGACAAGGAATGGGGTAACCCTCTAAACAATAAGATCCATATAAGTCCTAATAGGTTAGATCCAGTGGATCTGAAGAAAAGACAGATAGATTCTTCCAAGAGCAGGCAATGGAACCTCTCACCGATGCTTCGTTGGTTTATTAAAAAGGATACTAATATCCTATATTAAGACTCAGACTCGAGTTTTAATAGTAACAAAAATGACGTTAGAAAAGCTTCCTCTCAATTGGGATCTGATAATAATTTGATTAAAATTAGTTAGAATAAAATTTTAAATACCTAATAATAATAGGTCCAGAGAAAAAAAAAAAAAAATGGAACTTGACTTAAAACAGCCTATTTTACACGGTAATCGAAAGATCAACGTCCATTGCCCCACAGCTACTAAAATCCAAAACCCTACAATTTTGTCGTAATCTCAATCTCAATCCAACAATTAGTCAACTTTGTAGTACTCTACGAGATTTTTTTTTGCGGGGGGAAGAAAGTTTGTATCTTGTTTCGCTATCGTCAAGTCTCACAATTGAAGAAGCTATTTAATAGCAGTCTACTCCATTCTCATTTCACAAAAAGGTTTTTCAAACCAAAAAGCAAAAACCAAAAAGTAATGGGCTCCATGGTAGACATGAGTTATGGGACACAGACGCATCCTAAAGGCTATTGGTGATGGACCAAGCAGGATTTCTTCCCAGAAGAGTCCTTCAGAACCTGAGGCAACTACCAATATGCACCGTCACAAACTTGTTTTCGGTTCAGGGATCAACTCGACAGCCGCTCTGAGGATGACAATGAGATTTGCGAGCTCCGGAAGCAAAGTGTGGACCACATGAAACGTTGCCTCACCTGGTAGGATCTCACTTGGTTTGGTTTTGGTTCTGTCATTAGAGCTGACATCTTTGGTTTAGGGTTGTTAGGCTCCATGTCAATTATCACTTTAATATATTGTCTAATGGCTCTTTCGCCGACTATGAAGCAGAAATACACAGCAATAGACCCAGATTCAGCTTATTCTGTTGCTTTTGATAGTGTTGGGGATGCAGTGGGCCAAGTACATAGTAGCTCTTGGTGCCCTTAAGGGAATGACTACCGTGCTTCTGGTTGGTGCACTTGGACAGGCAAGGCAAGATATACCACTCATTTTGCAAGAGCCCGCATGATCCCGCTGTGGTTTGCTCTTGTCCATCCAGAAACAGGAACCCCCATCAATGCCACACTTCTGATAACTATTTGTAGTGCATTCATCACTTTCTTCTCAAGTCTTGACTTGTGATCTGTAAGCACACTCTATATATTCATGATGACGGCAGTCGCTCTTCTTGTGAGAAGATTCCATGTGAGAGGGGTCACTCCTCAAATGAACCTCCTAAAGCTGGTTATTTTTTGCTGATCATTATAGCTGCCACAATGGGAACCTCTGCATATTGGGGTTTAAAACCTAATGGTTGGATTGGTTATGCTGTCACCATTCCGCTTTGGATATTTGGAACTATTGGTATCGAAGTATTTTTGCCTCAGCCAAGGACTCCAAAGGTTTGGGGAGTTCCACTTGTCCCTTGGTTCCCATCCTTGTCAATAGCAACAGGTCTCTTTCTTATGGGCTCTTTCGGTTCTCAAGCATTTATCAGATTTGGGATCTGCACTATTGTAATGCTGATCTACTATTTCCCCTTTGGTCTGCATGCCACATATGATATGGGCCATCAGCAACAGAAGGCAGAACACCTAAAGGCAGGTGAAGCAGAAGCCGAAAAGGCAGGGCCTTGAAGCTTTTGCACCTCCATCCTCTTATGTAAACAATTAAGCTTTAGTGCACTTCCCTGGAGCTGCTTCATATTGCTGTAATTTCCTAAATAAGTAAATTCAATCAGAAATCAAATCATTCTGCCAAATTGACATCATCAAATATTGTAGTCGCAGCAGTAATGCAGAAAGCAGCATTGCAGTGTAGATCCCGTTGTACTTCAAACATCAAAGTTGCAAGCAATTCACAGGTTGGCGAAGACATTGGCCCTGAGAACTAATAGATGGACTAAAAATTGATCTCTTCTTTACCAATGTGTATGAAAAAGGAAGAAATCATTACTAACAATTACATACTCGGTGGCTAAAAGACCCGCAAAGAAAGAAAACTGCAAAGGTGGCTACAGAAAATATGACAAGAATTTGTAGCATAGAAGACAGGAGTCTACATTTTCTATAACCTTAGAACCCAAGAGGTACAAGAATCCTCCTTATAATATGAGGCCACTATAATAAGGTAGAATGTGTTGGCTTTCAAACAACTGGACACAAGATTAATAAATATTATGTTTCAAATCCAATACTTTCTGGTACCCATATATTTTCATCTAACCATGCGCAACAAATTTATGTTAGTTTCTCCACTACACAAACCTTCTTTCACAGGCACAACTGTAACGCAGATATGACACTGAATTTGGCACTTGTGGATTTTAACAATGTTAAATAGAATGCTTTCTGAGAAGGAAGATGAGATTAAGGAATCTAAGAACAATTTGGATATCCAGTGCCAAAAACAACACAGAGACACTATAAAAGAAACCTAAGCTGCTTTGATGGAGGTTATTTTAAAACTCTTAAATGCACATATGGCCACACAATTGGGGGTGTTTGCATAGGCTCTTCTATCCTCTTCTCTCCTCTTAAATACTCTAATTTGTATTATTTCACTTGCAATATTTCTCAAAAGTCATAAAACTTTTCCATAAATAATTATTAAGTGGTCAAATTTAATTTGGGATCAATGCAACTTCTCTGTTGCAGAAGATATTGCACCCAAACGCAACCATCAACATTGTCAATCACAGAGCTTCAAACAATGTAATAGGATTTGCATTCTTACAAATTAATGTAAAAAAGTAAATTGGTCAAGATGTAATACAGATGACAAATTGCCAAGTTCTCTTAAAAAGAACTAAGGAACAAGATTAAGTTGTGAAACATGACTATTGCTGGCAAGCAATCAACTCTAAAATATATTTTTCTTAATTTGACATTATCTAGCAGAGTTAAGGACAGTGGGCATGATACGGACATAGCTATAAGACAAAACCTAAAAAAATAGGACATGGCATGACATGAGTGTGGTTATAATATATGAATGTATATAAGAGATGTCAACATCCACGGGAATAAAACCGAAAATAGTAAATCAAAGTATGTTAAGAACATAAAGATTAACAAGTAATTACTCATCAAAATCTAGAACTAATTGTAAAACCAGATTCATGCAATACAAGCAATAAAATTATTATATAGATTTAACTACTTTTTTTTTTGTTCTGGAGATTAGATTTTGTATTAAAATTCCAAAAGGTAAAGGTCCGCCATGTCCTAAATCATAACAAGTTATGATTTTTAAAATTGTACACATGCAGAGGCACATTCAGCATGTGTTGAAGGGACGTCGGTGATGAATTGGCATTCAACATTTTGGATACACTAACAAACTAGTTGGGTGGCGATGCCAGTGCTTCGGAAATTAAACACCTCTAGATGCAACAAAATATTTGCAATCAAAGAAATTATTTTTGACCAATCAAATTTTTAACTTTATGCTATTGGCAGTACCAAAAAAAAAAAATAATAATGTAAAATCAACTTTCTATCTTTTCCTCTGTGGAACCAAACTACAGGAAGAGTTTGTCATCTCTAATCCCCACCCCGCAAAAAATAATATGATCTTTCATTTAGAGTCAAGCTATTGGAGCCTTATGCTGTAACTCATACTCAAAACTAATTAAGACTCTACTTACTCTTCGATTGCAGCCAACCATGTCCTTGGTACTAATCTGATGCTTTCGAGGCCTTTATGGCATGATACATCCAACCAGTTTTTCAATGCAACATCTGTGGTATCTGTGGAGAATCGAAACAATTGGCAAACTCCGAACTTAATTCATAGAAATCTTAAATGCTTAATCATACCGAAGATCAAATTTCAGAATACCTCTGTGTACAGCTGTATCATCTGCACTATGATTGCACTCTGATTGTCCTTTCCTTACAACAATTCCTGGTGGTCCACAAAGGTGTTTTGCCCAACATGACAAGGGCCACCTGACATGAAGTTTAGCATAAGCAAGATGATGCAAATTCGAGATTAATTAACATTGAACAGTCTAACCTTCTAGGAATATAGGAGGTCCGAATAAAAGCATTGCACAAATATCATGATAGCCTAGCAAGTTAATGCTAGAGCTGTAAACAAACAGAAAATCCTATTTTCAAGGTACAGAATAGGCAGTATGAGAAAGTTGACCAGTTCAATGAGAACAATGTTTATCAGGAACAGGTAAATTTGAAAATTTGTTTTCTTGCAGGTACTAATTTTGATTTTCTAAAGTTCGTGAAACACTAAACAGGGAAATGAATTTCACAGATTATCCATTATACTTCATAAGGAGCAAAGCTACAAGCTAATATCGAGGAATCAAATTCACAAAGGAACGAGGAACTGGACATTAATCAAGAGACAAAAGGTGTCAGAAACAAATCCACCGTCAACTCAGATAAATGGTAATTGCAGTGCAAAGCTAGATATTCGAGGAAAAAATATGTGAAATATCTAATATTATGTTCTCATATCTGTAAGTTTTCTACAATACATCAAGTACCGGATGATCTGAAAAAGTTGAGGCAGTAAACAAAATCCCACCTATAAAATCAGCAAAATGTCTTGTGCCAACACTTATCAATGGCTGCTTGAATCCTTTTAGGTCTGCATATCCCTCTGAGAACCCATTCCCAAGTAAAGGGTCTTGGTATCAAGAATTTTTGAAGCATAACTTCTATTATTTTTGAAGCCCCTGCAAACCTGCGCCGCTTACACAGCCGCAGGACAAGCTCATCAAGAAATTCTCTCCCATCGTTATTTGCGTCTAGTTTCTCCCTCAAAGCTTTCAAGAAAATATTGCACGTTATCAGGTCAGGATCACAACCCTGATCCAGCATACGATTTAATAGGTCCACAGCACGAGCAACGCTGCCCTGCTTGCATAACCCACCGAAAAGTATATTATAAATCACTATATCTGTTTGAGATTCTGGCTCCTGACAAAGCATCTCATTGAAAAGTTTGAGGCCCTGTTCTACTGCACCAGAATTACAGTGGCCATGAATCAATGAACTGTAAGCAACAAGGTCAGGCTTACATCCTCTCTCCACCATGTGTTTCCACACTATCATACCCTCATTGAGCTTTCCATCCTTGCACAGACCATCGATGAGGACGCTATAACATACTTCATTAAAACTATCTTTCATTTCTTCCCACAAGAGCATTGCATTCTGGCTATTACCTGTCTTGAAAAAGCCCTTCATCTGAGAGCTGCAAGTAAAAGCATTAGGCATGCAGCCTTTACTGCTCATCTCAATGACAATTTCCTTGGCTTCATCCAATTTACCTTCTTCACAGAGGCCATCTATAAGAGCACCATACACTATAATATTTGGCTTACATCCTCTTTCGATCATCTCCTTCCACAATCTCATCGCATCATTCGATTTTCCCTCCCTAAACAAACCACTAATAAGGGCTGAATAGATGTACTCATTGGCTTGGAGTCCTCTTTCCTCCATAGATATCAACAAGGCAACCCCATCAACAGACCTTCCTTGCTTAACAAGACCATTAATTATTGTTCCATAAGTAACATCATTAGGTATACATTTACTAGCCACCATCCTATCCAAAAGACTAACCGCCTTCTCCATCTTCCCTTTAAGACATAAACCATGGAGAAGCGTGTTATAAGTCACTTCATTTGGAACACACCCTTTTAGAAACATATTATCAACAAGTTTAGATGCACGGACCATATTGCCCTTCTTACATAGTCCATTGATCAACACATTGAAAGTTGCAGTGTTCGGGACACACCCATCAACTTGCATCTCATCCAAAAGAGAAACTGCCTCATCAATCCTACCCTCCTTGCACAATCCATCCATCAAGGTGCAATACGTGAACACATCTGGATTACAATTCCTAAGTGGCATTTCTCTAAACATCTCAATTGCTCTATCAACATGTCCCAACCTACACAATGCTTTTGTCATCAAATTATATGATAGTGCATTGGGCAATATATTAAGCCCCTTAACAATATCATCATTGTGATAAAATTCCACGGCACGAGAAAAAAGGCCCTCTTGAAGAATTACGTTGAGAACTGAGTTAAATGATCGAACACTTGGTCTACAATGAAACTCATTCACCATCCTGTGAAACAATTCCACAGCCTTTTCAGGTGAATGTGCTTTTCCATAGGCCTTAAACATTGCAATGAAACTCTTCTCATTAACAGATCTATGTTCTCGTTTCATTCTATCCAATATCTTCTCCAGGGAGCTAAAGTCGCCGGAATTGGCATGGTAAGAGATGAGGGAATAGAAGGTGGAATCACCTTGTCTGTAGGAACCCAGATTAGGGCTTTTCCGGAAGATTTGCTCAGAGATGGGAGATGGGGTTTCTTCGTTTGCAAGATTAGAATCGTGAGCATGAGGTCTGGAAGTGAAAGCAGGAGCAGAAGAAAAGTAATAAGAAAAGGGGTTGTCAAGATAAGCAATGAACTCACATAGCGAAGAAGAAAGCAGCTGGGAGTGGCAGGTAGCTCTTTTGCTGATGATTTTGAGGTTCAGCATCAATTTCTAATTCTGAAGATGATTCACCGACAAACATTGTAGGATTTTGAGGGCATTATTGGATTACACTCAAGGAAGAAGAAGAAGTTTTAATCAATGTTTGCTCGGATTGAGGAGAGAGAGACAGAGAGATTCCTCTCAAGCTTCGGCTTTAGGTTCAGCTTTGGCCTAGAGAGAGGGTTTCTCGTTCAATGGCCTGTGTAGCAAGCAAGAGCCAAAACCTCTCAAAATTCAAATCTTCAATTTTCTTTTTAATTAGGCCAAATTATGAAAGAGGCGAGAAATTGAGGTGCATGTATATATATTATAAATTATCCGCATGCGATAATTATATTAAATCAGATTAAATTTAAATTATATTAAATCTGATTAAATTTAATTCGAATCAAATTATACCCTTTAAAACTAACCCTATGATATTCTGTTTTTTCTATATTTCTTAATATATCTTTAGTTAATTAGCATAGGAGATAAGAAAAATTTTACAATTTTAATTAAAAAAATTTTTGATTTCTCAGAAAATTTTTACCATACAAAAGAATATTTTGTGCATAATTTTACGCTTTTACCTAATCATTTTTTAGCACACCAATCAAACACAAATTTGGATATTTTTTGTTTAATTTATTGAGATAAAAGCTTCTTTCTAAGGTTTTGACTTGTTGATCGACGTCCTGAGGTAATAGCTTCCCTCCTGTGCTCCCTGGAGATCCCCTCCCCTCCTTCCCCAACTAGTAGAGGGTTATATCAGATAAAGGAAGAGATTAAGTCATGACGACTGGATGGATCATAGCTTCCAAACCTGCTGTATGTTGGACAAGGATGGCTCAATGAGGCTTTAATTTCATTTATTATCACCGATTTTGTATTTGTGTATCTTTAATTTTGAGACATAAAAGGTTTAATGGGTTTTTAAATTTGTTTATTATTGCGTTAATCGTAATATTTTGATATTTTATTATTATTATTATTGTTGTTGTTGTTGTTGTTGTTGTTGGTCTTAAGTAATAATGTTGTAATTACGAAGAACATTTGTTTTGTTTTGTTCTCCGATCTATATTGTATTTTAACTATTTTTAAGTTAAAGTTTTTTGGATTTTGGTGGTTTAATTATTTTCTTTTTATTATATAAAAAGTATAAAAATCATAAAAATATACGTATTTATAAAAATTTTAATATTAAATCTCAAAAAAGATAAAGATCCCTTTATCAATCAAATGTTCCCACCAGAACTTGATGGTTTAAGTGTAGAAAGCAACTATTAATAAGGTGGGTAGATGATGCGGTGGTTGTTTAAAGATACTTGCATTAGGTGATTATAGAAATAATTGTGTTTCAAACTTGTTGTGAGTTGTTTATGTTCTTAAATTGGATTGGATGATGAGGAGTGGGGACATGAGTTTGCAAAAACACATTTAGGGTAAGTTTGGTAAGGAAGAGGGAAGATGAAGTAAAATTGGAGTGAAATAGCCCTTTTCAATCACTTGGTAAGGATGAAAATGTAGAGGGGAAGGAAATGTGAGATATAATCCCAATCTCTCAACTTATGATTTTATTTTTGTTTGACGGATTGAAAAGAAAATAAAATTTTTGAACAAATTTATTTTTGTTCTTATGTGATATTTATGAAATTCTCCATTATTTTTTTTCTATTTCGATTTTATTTAATATAAAATAATAAAATTTAATTTTCTTCATCAATTTTGTTGGACAAATTATTTTTTTTAATGATGGAGATTTTACTTTTTTTACGTTACTATTTCAATTTTATTTAATATAAAGTATTGTACTTGCATGTTTTGATAATGAGCGAAATAATATAAATCAGTAGGAAAATGATTAAGAAATTTTGATAAAAATCAGATTAGGAATTACCCCAGAGCTATTGGCAAAAACCATAAACTAGTCAACTATAACAAAAATTGAACATAGCTGACTACTCTATAAACCTAGTCAACTAAATTAAGTAGTGAATCACAAAACTAGTCAACTAATTCTTCAATTAGTCAACTAATTCAATACAATATACTAAAAGCTATTTTGGTCTCTGGTAAGACTGTCGACTAAATAAATAGGGATTTTGACTAACACCCTACATACTTAAGAAAATTTTTAAGTCTTGACAAACTAGCTGACTAAACCATATGAGTTGTCGACAAAATATTTGAACACTCAGGAAACCCACCTTTGAAAACTGAAGAATAGTCAACTAAACATCTTAGAAAGGTTGACTAGATCTATTGACTCTTGAGAGAAAACATAGTCGATAGACCAAGAAAGATAGTAAACTATATGTTCAAAAGAGATATGACTAAGAGCTGGTGGTTAGGTAGTTGACTAATACACTAATCTAATCGACTATTTCTAAAAGCTCACATCTTTACCTGCACATTAGTTGACTAAAATTTTGACCCATTCGACTAATTAATCTAGTCGACATATAATTTATGGTAGTCTGCTACTTGTAACTCACAAGATACACTAGTCAACTAGATCTTTGACAATTTTGACTAAATAAAAATGTTTGAACAAAACATATAAAATGAGTACACTTAACATGATAGTCGACTAAAACTTTAACTAATTTGACTAAATGTTAGAATAGTTGACTAACACATCATAGTAGTTGACTAACCATATTTGAATTTAGGCATATAAGGCATATCTAAAGAAAGCTTAGTTGACTGTGTTTTAGAATAGTCAACTAATCACCTGTAGGATAAGACAAATAGTCGACTAAGTACAATGCGCTATCAACTATACATAAACAAAATTTTGAAATTCAAATTTAATAGTCGACTAAGCTACCATAGTAGTTGACTAATTATGTTTAAACCTAGGCAAATGAGACACACCCAAGCAAAGTATAGTTGACTAGGCTTAAGAACAGTTAACTAATCATCTGCAAAAAAAATACTAATAGTCGACTAAGTAAAATGAGTTGTCGACATCACAGAGACAATTTGAAATTCAAATTTGATAGTCAATAGGATGCAAATATTAGTCGACACTTTACTTTTGACGTTCACTTCTACAGAAAGCGAACAAGTAGTTGAAGTATTAATGGTTCATTAATATACAACATTCGAAAGCATTAATGACCAATGTTTGGAAGATCAACTACTACAATGGATCTATTGTTCAAAGTATTGAATTAGGCTATAAATATCTCCTCAAATTTACAAGATTAAGTTTTTTTTTTTTTGGACGAGACTAATAGATTTGATTTGTTGAACATTACTCCCTGAGCATTTATTAACATGTTCCCTATAACCTCATTTAATGTTCTTCATTCTTGTATTATAAATTCAAAATTTGGACATTTAAGGGACATCATTTTTACTTCTTAGTTTTGTAAACAGTAGTTACACAAAGAGAAAGGAAGTCTTTTTGTTGTGTATGCTCTGTTGTGTCAGTATACTGAAAAATCAGTTTGTAAAGTGTTACCATGTGAGGTACAAAGGCGAGAGATAGTCCTGAATGAATAGAGTAATGGAATAGAGACCTGTGGGCGCTAGGCCTTGATAAATGATGTTATGTAAAAGAATAGTGTTATTACTAATAAACCAGAACATGTATCAAAGTTGGAAAAATGACTAGAATTGCTGATAGTAGACGTGTAAGTTGTCCAAATTCCTTGTTCTCAGTACAGTAGAACCATCAAGGTGGCTGAGTCGGTATGTTTCTGGACAAACTATCGAGCACACATGGTATGGACCTTCCCAATTTGATAAGAGTTTTCCTCCAAGCTATAGTTATCTTGTCGCCTCTAGTCTTCATAGGACTAAGTCCCATGATTTGAACATTTTGGTCCTCATTCTTCTGTTATAATACCGGGCTATTTGTTGTTGGCAGGTGGCTATCCAAATGGATGTAGTATCTTGAAGCTTTGGTAAAAGGCCTAGTTTCTCGTGCAATGTAGGCTCATTTGTCTCTAGCTAATATTGGTCTATGCATAGTGAATGGATGCATATCTCTACCAATAGGATTGCTTCACATACATAGGTGAGACTGAACAATGTTTCCCTTGTGGTAGTTCGGGGTGAGGTTCAGTAGGCCCAAAGGATTTTGTAGAGCTCGTCTACCCATCGGCCCTTTACTTCGTCCGGTGTCGTTTTGAGCCATTGTATAATTTTTCGGTTGGTTATTTCGATGAGACCGTTTGCTTGCGGATAAGTGATAGAGGTAAAATTATGCTGAATTTCGAGTTTGTTGTAGAACTTTTGAAAGTTTTTGTTGTCAAATTATTTATCATTGTCAGTGATAAGGGCTATAGGTAAATCGAATCTAGTAATGATTGATGTCCATACAAACGTTGGGATCTTGCCTGTCATTATCTAAATCAATAGTTTGGCTTCCACCCACTTAGTGAAACAGTCTATGGCGACAATGATAAATTTTCACTATTCGATGGCCAGTAGAAACGGTCTTAATTTGTCCATCCCCCATTGTGCAAACAACTATGGACTTACAAGTGGACAAAACTCGAAGGAGGGTTAGTAAGGCGTTGAGAAGAAATGTTAGCATTTATCACATCATTTGACGTAAGTCTACTGTCGATCCTCATAATAGGCTAGTAGTATCCATGTTGTAAGACTTTGTTAGCTAGATTCCGAGTATCCAAGTAATTGCCGCATATCCCTTTGTGGATTTCTCTAAGAACGTAGACTCATTTCTCGGGTGTTAGGCACTTTGAGATAAGGGTGAGTAAAGGACTTCTTGTAGAGTACTCCATTGATGATAACATAGTGCATGGCTCTGTGCTTGATCTTTACTGCCTTCTATGGGAAATCTGGCAATTGATCGCTTCTGAGATAGGCCTGGATTGGATCATTCCAGCTTGGTAGGCTGTTAGCTACCGAGATCTATTCTGGTTCATCAATGCTTGGGTAAGGGAGGTTCTCGACATAGACTGTGTAGTTGGTCATGACAGAGTCCAAACTTGTGAACTTGGAGAGCGTGTCTGCTCTAGCATTCTTGGATTTGGGAATCTATCGTATGTCAACTTTGTTAAACTTGCTCATTACTTCCCGGAGTTTGGAGAGGTATTTCGCCATCATCAGTTTCTTAATATCATATGTTCCCTCGATCTGCTTGACCACAAGTTGGCTATCAGTGAAGACTTGAATATCTTGAGCTCCCAATAGTGTCGTGATTTGCAGGTTTGTCAATGGTACTTCATATTCGGCTTGGTTGTTGGTGGTTTGAAAGTTGAAGCAAAGTACATATTTCCCTTTGAAGTCCTTGGGACCCACTTGGATGAGTCTGGCTCCACTCTCTATTGAGTTGGATGAACCATCCACATGCAAGGTCCATTATGGAATCGACCATCTTTCTGGAGGGCTATTGATAGTTGGGTCAACAAGATTTGGGAAGGTGCACTCAATGATGAAGTCAGCTAGGTCTTGATCTTTGATGGCGGGCCTAGGTTAGTACACAATGTTGAACTCTCCGAACTCGATACTCTACTTGATGAGGCGGCCGGAGGTGTCCCTCTTCTATAAGATTGGCTTTAAATGTTGGTCGGTTAGTACCACGATTATGTGTGCTTGAAAGTAGGGATTGAAGCGGTGGGCACTTATGACAAGAGCAAATGTCACTTTTTCAATAGGTCTATAATTTATTTCTAACTCTTGGAGTACCCGACTGACGTAATATACAGGTCTTTGTACAACAGCATCTTGTTTCACAAGTACAGAATAGAGAACTCGTTCAGATATAGATAAGTGAAAGTAGAGTTTCTCACCAGGGATGGGTCGAGTGAGGAAAGGTGATGACGAGATGTACTTCTTGAGTTTATCGAAGGCTACTTGAAACTTAGGTGACCATGCAAATTCTAGGACTTCTTTAAGGCATCAAAGAAGGGTTTGTATCTTTCTCCCACTTTGATATAAACTGACTTAGGGCCGTAATCCATTTAGTGAGGCGTTGCATCTCCTTCAATGTTCAAGGCAGGGCCATATCTAAGATTGCTTAAATCTTTTCTGGATTGGTTTTGATCCCTTGATTGAAGATCAAGAAGCCCAAGAACCTGCCTGAAGTAATGTCGAAGGTGCATTTGGCTAGATTTTGCTTCATATTATAGCATTCCAGCGTTTGGAACGTTTCCTTAAGATCTGCAACATGGTCCCCAAATTGGTACTCTTGACACGCATTTCATTTACATAAGCCTCAAAATTCCTATCGAGCTACTCACTGAATACTTTGTTGACCAAGCATTGAAAATTGCTATCGCATTCTTAAAGCCAAAGGATAAGACCTTGCAGTAATAGGTGCCAAATTCTATAATGAAGCTAGTTTTTTCTTCATCCGCTAGGGCCATGCGAACCTGATTGTAACCCAAATATACATCCATAAAAATATGAGCTAATATCTTGATAAATTATCTACGAGCATATCGATATTTGGAAGTGGATAGCTATCTTTTGAGCATGCCTTATTGGGGTTGGTGAAATCAACACACATTCTTCACTTGTTATTTATTTTTTTCACCATGATCACATTTGCTAGCCATTTGGGGTATTTCATTTCTTTATTAAAGTTTGCCACCATTGGTTTTTGTACTTCTTCTTGTTTCATGCATTGGCATTCTAGCACAAACACCATCTTCTTCTGTTTTACAGACTTGTGATTAGGATCTATTATCAATTTATATATGGTTACCGAGGGATGTATTCTTAGCATGTCGTCAGGTGACCATGCGAAGACGTTAGAGTTTCATTGCAAGCACTTAGTTATGGCATCTCGAAAAGGAGTCAATAGATGGGCTCCAATTTGAATTATCTAGCTAGGAACATCTGTGATCTATATCACGGTCACTTCTTTACTAGGTTTAGGTTTAGCGAACTGCTCGATATTGTCTTTAAATTCCATGATATCTATGGTGAGATTCTTCCTTTCCTTCTCTAGCATAGAGGTACCTAGGGGATCAGGATTGCAGGTTAGCATTGCAACACCTAGAGATGTTTTGAACTTAATCTTCACATGTTTTGTACGTAGCAAGACTTCTAAATCATTTAGACCAGGACAACCCAAGATGACATTGAATAAAGAAGGCTGTTTGACTACAATGAAGGCAGTTGTGGTGGTAGCATGTTTTAGTGGTGTCCTGAGGGTTACAGGGAGTAAAATAGTGCTTTTAGGATACAACTGTTATCCAAAAGTCCTTTAAAAAATCTGATAGAAGGCTAGCGATGCATTCGTTGGAAACTTATTTGACAGAAGGCGTCCCAGTAAAGGAGATTACAATCCCTTCCTTGGTCAACTAAAACTTTCTTCATGATGTATTGTCTTGTTTTGATGGTAATGACCAGGGGGTCATGGAGACTCGAGTTGACCCCTTCTGAGTCATCGTCGTCATCGAAGCCAATCGTTGGCTTTCTTGTTTTTAGTGACATACTGATAGAAGAAGTAACTAAATTTCTTTAAGCTGATAAGTTAGTTGTTCCCACAAATGGAGCTAATCTATTGAAATCAAATTTGACTCTACAGTAAATCATCCTTTTGGTTCAAATGGGGAATTGGAGATGTTGTGCTTGCTGGGTTGTCTTCGAGAAATAGATCTGCAAAAAACCTACTAGAGGTGGCTCCAGTGAAAGAGTCTTCGATACTTAAGTCAAAAGGAGGGCAAAGAGAAATGAAAGACTGAAAGAGTCTTAACTCTATATAGTCTTTATGTGTTGTATGTAGAGTAAAAGTGTTTGTAACTACCAGATTACCTTTGCATAGTATATATAGCATTTGTGGTGAATCTCACATGTATTCAGAGGTGTAAAAATCCTACTTACCTTGTGGAGAGATCTCTGGAGATCTTTGGAGATTGCAAGAATTATGGTCATAGACTTTCATAGATTCAGATTCCTCTGATATATGAAAGTTTCTGTTGTTGATGCGGAGATCTAGGAAAGTCACCATTGTTAGGAGATTTACTTTCTTATCGGAAGAGATCATAATAAATTCGTATTGGATTGAGGAGGGTTTAGACATCATAAAGATATCTTTCTTTATCGGACAATCATGACTTAGACCCATCATATAATAGAAGCTACTTCTGTAGTGGTTGAAGGGACCGAGAGAATGGATAACTGAGAAAGAATGACCAAGCAATGTATAGAAAGAAATAACGTAATGATCAACAAAGAGTCGTTACACTGAGAGACTTGGGTCGAGAGAGAAAGAGAGAGACCTCGACTGAATTGAGACAAAAAGTGTGAGAGTGTTTGTTGAGAGACCGTTTAGCAGTTTGTGAACTTTATAGCTATGGGTTTTGGTAATGGGCCATCAGACCATATACCATCAGGACTCATTAGTGAATTTGAATAATATATGCTTAAACCAAATCAAAATTTTATAATTTTCTTATTCCTAATTGGAATTTTTTTGGTAGTAAGATTCTCTTTTTCTCATAGATTTTAGTCACTTGTCAATGAATTGATTCATTCTATATTGTCAATGTATTGTATAATTTATATATATATATATATATAAATAGGA
Organism: Dillenia suffruticosa; assembly: GCA_033439265.1. NCBI lineage: Eukaryota > Viridiplantae > Streptophyta > Magnoliopsida > Dilleniales > Dilleniaceae > Dillenia > Dillenia suffruticosa. Next base: position 2,239,879 of record JAVTVX010000031.1, read on the forward strand.
GAGATTTGAATTCAAAATCTCTAAAATAGTATCAATTAAGCTATATGTCGTTGGCTCAATGTGTTATATACTAACAATGAATACTACATAAATAAATACGTTAGCCATTGGTCTTTCTTCGGCTTTGAGATATTCTATTATTAGTGGATAAAAAAAAGAAAAGTATAATTTTTTTATAGATCACTTGTCAATGAATTGATTCATTCTATGTTGTCAATGTTTTGTATACTTTATATATATATATATGAGAGATTTGAATTCAAAATATCAAAAATAGTGTCAATTAAGTTATATGTCGTTGGCTCAATGTGTTATATACTAACAATGAATACTACATAAATAAATACGTTAGCCATCGGTCTTTCTTCGGTTTTGAGATATTCTATTATTCTATTACTAGTGGATAAAAAAAAGAAAAGTATAATTTTTTTTATGGATATGAAGCAATGGAAAAGATTAAAAAAGTTGTGAAGATGAAAGATGATGGAGAATATTCGAAATTTACTATCTTTGCTATTGCCCACCAACCCCTCTCAGTGGATGAGAAAATGATTGATTTATTGGAATTTTTCATTCACCACTTTCTTTAATCTATTTTTTATTTTTTTTAGTCATTTCATCCTCTTTTTTTCTTTGCATGAGGAAAAGAAGTAGCAAAATTTTTAGGGGACTAAAAATTTCTTATTATATTTTCAATACAATTTAGTGATTTTATTACGTTATCTATTTTACATATTAAAAAATGAATATGGCGCATAAAATTATATTTTAATCAAAAAATTATATTGTATTTTTTTTTGCAAATAAAATAGATGCAATTGAATGTGAAATCAACATATAGAAAGATCAGAAAAAGTAGTGTGAAAATAAAAAGTTGGGTGTTAGCATATTTACTATCACACCCTAACATGTAATTTCAACTTCGTATTTGGGTATATACATAATGCCAAAATGTTAGGATATGTGAGTTGTTTGGGTGGTGAAATGTCTTCTTTTAATAATAAAAAAAGAAAGATAAAAAAAATATGGAAAGAGTAGGATTAATTCTTCTATTATCACTGTTTTTCACGTATTGCACCCATATGTAGTTTCTAATATAATAAATGATACATTAACTCAAAGTTATGAATATTTTTGAACTTTTCAAAAGTTTCAAAAGTCATTTTTGAACTTTTCAAAACAATATTATGAAAATGAAAAATTTTTAAGTAGTGAATGGATTTAGGGAAAATGAAGAATCATTTAGAAAGTGAATGGACTAATGGAAAATGGAGAGTTTTTGGGAAATAAATGGACATTCATAATATTCATAATACTCCCCTTGAATGTTCATGAGAAACTAGTAGGATAAAAACCTAAAAGAAAAGGAGTACGTCATTCCTAACAACTAGTAGTTAGTTAATTGATTAGTTAATTTGATTAGTTGAGTGATTAGAAAAGTTAGTTAGTTGATTAGTTGAGTCGTTAGGAAAGTTGGTTAGTTAGTAATTAAATAAAAGTAGTTAGAAAAAATGTGTAAATAGTTGGAAGATGGGACAATATATGATATGGAATTGAATTGATTTCTAAGTATACTCTCTCTTTTTCTCTCTCTTACCTTGTTATCTCTATACTTCTCTCTCTATCTTTCTCGGAATTTTTCCTCTCTTTATCTCTTTCTCTCTCAATAATCTTTTCTCTACCTTCTCTTATCTCTATTCTACCAATTCTAATAATCTCCTACGTCTCCATTAACCTCCATCACAAACCCTAGTCCTCACAAACGACTCTATTTTCTTGCCTTTTGGATTGGGTCATGACAATTAAACCAATTAAAGAGAAACTACCATTATACTTCCCTTAATAAGAACAACATTTAATATCCTAAATTGTTGTGTTCTAATCTTGTGAATCATTTTCTCAAATACTATAGTTAGTAATGCCTTTATGAACAAATGAGCAGTATTGTCACTTGATCACTTGATTGAATTTTCTAGATATCAATATTCATACTTTGTAGTGAATCATGTGTGAAAATAATTTTAACGAGATATATTTTGTTTTCACTTTTGATATATCCATTATTTAACTGAGTTATATATGTTGTATTATTCTCATGTAATATTGTTGGAGTTTTCTTGCTAGTAGACAAACTACATGATTCCTGAATAAGATTACTCATTGATCCGAACCACATACATTCATGACTTGCTTCATGAATTGCTAATAAATATGATTCAAAGATGTAGCTGCTATAGTATGTTTCATAGATTGCCAAAGTATAGTTATACCACCATATGTAAATACATAACCCGTTTGAGATGAAGTTTTGTGTGGATCATATAAATATTCTTCATCTGCATATCCAATCAATTGTGTACTTGATTTATTTGAGTAAAATAAACCCATTTAAATCATTCCTTGGACATATCATAGGATTTGTTTAACTTCGTTTTAATATCTTTTGGTTGGAATAAAACTCTATCTTGCTAATAAATTTATAACAAAAGCTATATCAAGTCAAGTATTGTAAGCAAGATACATCAATACACCAATTATACCGAGATATGTTACTTCAGAACAAAAAATTTCTTCGTCATCTTCAAGAGGTCGAAAAGAACCTTTTGTACATCAAGTAAGCAAACTACCATTGGATCGGTTAATGGATATGATTTATCCATATTAAATCGTTTCAAACTTTCTCGATAAGTTGACTAATAGATAAATATCCCACATTTTAAATACTCGAACTGAAAGCTGAAATAGAATTTTGTTTTCCCAAACTCTTTCATAAACTCTTTTTTAAGTAGTTTATTGTATTTGGAAAATCTTTGGGAATTCCAATGACATTCAAATCATTAACATATACAACAATTATCACAAATTCATGTTTGAAATTCTTTATAAATAAACATAGAAAAATAAAGTTATTTATATAACTTTCTCTCAATGAATATTCATTAAGGCAATTATACAACATACGCCTAGATTGTTTCAATCCATATAAATGTTTTTGCAATCTTATTGAAAACAATTCTCAAGAATTTGAATTATATGCTTTAGGCATCTTTATTCCTTAAGCGACTTTTTGTATATTTCGGTATCAAGTGCCCCATATAAATATACAATAACCATATCCATTAACTCATATGTAGCTTTTCATGTGCTATCAAACTAATAAGATAGTAAAATATAATTGCATTTATCACAAGAGAATATATCTCTTCATAGTCAATACAAGATCTTTGTGAAAAAGAAACTTTGTTACAAGTCTTGCTTCATATTGCATAATCTCATTTTTTTTCATTTCTTTTTCATACAAATATCTATTCATAACCTGGTGGTTATATGCCTTTAAGTGTTTTGACTATGGGTCTAAACTGCATATTTTGATAGAGATTCTAGTTCTGCCTAGATTGCATTCTTTCATCTAGACCAATGATCTCTTGATCGATATTACTTTGTAGACTAAGGCACAGAGTCCTTAGTTTTCCTCAAAAGATCAATTATCATATTATATACAAATATATTATCAATAATTGTATCTTTTTGATCCCTTGTTCCTATTGTGAATATCTAATTTATTGATATTTATTGATTTTTCACATTCTTATTTTCCATATTCTTTTCAAATTTTTTATCGTTTTCTGGATGATCGTTTTCAGATATTTCTTGAATTGACCCATGCATGGTTCCTTCTTCTATATGGTCAATTTGACTATATGGTCAATTTGACAATTTGCTCCTTTCTTGTTTTGAGAGTTTCTATTTTTTAGAACCGGTAGGCGTCGTTTAAATTCATTTGCTATTAAGGTACTTCTTGGACATTAATTTTAATAGAAGCATGTTTAGTAGGAATATGTGATTTAATTACTCTTTTTGGATCAGAAAAACTATCTAATAGTTGATTTGCAAACTTTTACAAATAAGTTATTTGCTGAACTTTTAGTTCACAATACTTCATACGGGGATCATGATAAAGTAATAATGGATTACTCCAGATAATCTCTTTTTTCAATTTTTATTTCCTTTTATTTTCTCCCCCTAAAGTTGGGAAAATTATTTCTTAAAAATGATAATCAACAAAATCGAGTAATAAAAAATCCCCCATAGATGGATCAAGATATTTTATAATAGAAGGAGATTTATATCCAACATAGATGTCTTATCTCCCTTGAGGTCTCATTTTAGTTCTGTGTAGGAGAGCAATGAAGACATATACTGCTCATCCAAATGTGCACAGATGAAAGATATTTGGCTTTTGTCTAGATACCAATTATAAGAGAAAATTTCTTGTAGCTAGTGGAACATATACGAATAAGTGTTGTTGCATGTCCCCTGACTATATACTGAGAGCTTGGTTTTCATAAGTAATGACCTAACAATCAACTAGTGACTCAAGCAAGCCATTTTTGGTATGAATATGAGTAATATGATGTTCAACCTTTATACCAATGGATATGCAATAATCATTAAATGTTTAAGATGTAAATTTTTCAATATTATCAAAGCGATATTTTTTTATAACATAATCAGGAAATTGTGTTTATAATCGAATTATTTGAATGAGTAATCATGAAAATACTAGGTTTCAATTTGATAATAAACACACATGTGACTATTTTATAAATGTATCAATTAAAACCATAAAATATCTAAATAGTCTACATGGTGGATAAATTGGTCCAGATATATCACCATATATTTGATTCAAAAATGTAGGAGAGTTAATTCTAATTTTGCTTGCCAATGGCTTTATTATTAATTTGTCTTGAAAACATGTAGCATATAAAAATTTGTTAGATTGAAAAATCATTAGATTCATTATGGATGTCCAAAAGAATTTTCAATAATTCGTCACATCATTATAGATTCAGTATGATCCAATCAATCATGCCATGAAAGGAAGACATTTGGATTAGTAAATTTTTGATTCACTATTGCATTTACTTCAACTCATTAAATATGTGTATAATAAAGATCAAAAGAAAAAACTGATATTCTCTTCGATATTTGCTTATATCCCAATTTGATATTAGTAAGGTTTAAATATTTAATATTTCCCACATTTGTTGTCTCTATATGATATTCATTTAGACAAATATGTTTGAAACTTAATAAATTTCTATGAGATTTAGGAGAGAATAATTTATTATTAATTATTAAATTTGTCCCTACTAGTGGTAAAATATTTGCTCGTTTGGAACCTTCAATCAATTTTATATTGCCATATGTAGTATTCACATTTCCATTTTCCTGTCTACAAGACAAAGATCCTTATCTTCAATATTAGATCCAGCAGCGGATGTAATAGTATTCATAGATTCTTATAAATAGAAAAATAAATACATAAATAAATAAATAAATAAATAGTGAATTTTAGAAATATTGGTGCAATATTAATTATAGATCAGTAAATAAAAAGTCATTGCATTGATTAATATTTTGCACAACTAATGATGGCATCATCAAGAAAATCACCGATATCCAAATGGGATAAATTTTCAAGGCCCTCAAAAGTATTTTCAGGAACATTATTTTGATACAAAAAATTTATCTCCACATGTTTATCCTTTTTCTTTAAAAAAAATTCTTGGTAAAGGTCAACAAGATGTTTTAGCATACGACAAGTATGCGACCAATGTCAAATCATCCCATATCAACAACACATATTATCAGAATTCTGATTGGATCCACCTTTTTCTTTGTCTAACTTTTCATCATAATTTTTCTATTTTTGGTAGTTCAATGAATTTGCATGACCATTACAGTAAACATTCCAATTGTGACTGCGGTCACGGCTAGTGTTACAACCACGTCCACGACCACGACCGCGACCATTTCCATGTTCTCATCTACATTCAAAATTATCATGAGTTGTCACATTCGTTTCAAGGAATGAACTAAAACCAATTGGATGAAATTTGATATTTTTCATTAGTAATTCGTTATTTTGTTCAACCACAAGCAAACAAGAAATCATTTCATAACATGTTTTAAAGCATCTTTCTCGATATTGTCACTATAGGAGCATATTCGAGGCATGAAAAGTGGACAATGTTTTCTTTTGTATATTAGTATCAGTAATTTTCTCTCCACATAATTTTAATTAAAAACTGATTTTAAATATAGATGAATTATATTCACTTATTGATTTGAAATCTTAAAATCTTAAATTTGAAATCTTAAAATCTTAAATGAATCTAATAATAGCGAATTTTTTGAAGAATTACTGTCTTTTGATGGTTAAACCTTTCCTCCAAATTGTGGAATGCAATTTCTTAGTATTAATTATATAAATACTCATGTAATTAACAAACAAACGTATGTAAATAAAGATATTATATTAAAAGTTTGTAAAATATCTCTATAATAAGTATAAAATGATAATCATAATAATAGGATCATACTTACCCGAGAATGTTCTTTCTTTTGTTTTCTTTTAAATAATATTTTACCTTAGTTGATAAGAGATTTATGCTCACTTGATCAATGCTTTGTGCTTAGTTGGTCAGCGTTTTGTTCTATACTTGACACACCCACATATATAGGCTCCAAACTAATAAATGATACATTAACTCAAACAAGCTATAAAAAGAATTTTTTCTCTCTCCCTAAAGTGAAAAAGGTGAATCTAGGGAGAAACTCATAAATCACTCATAGCCGCCATCGACCGCTGCTGGAACACCACTACTGCCTTCATTGCGGCAATGTTCACTATTGAGAGATGCTTTACTGGTCCTAGACCAGCTATTTTACCGCATCTGGGAGGAGAAATAAATAGTAGCAGAAAGCAAATAATGGTGTCATCATATTGTATCTTGCTGTCAGTGTCGAATCAGCATCGAGGATGGAGCTGACAACATTTGCTCATCGTATTGTTGCTACATTGATCCATTCTTCACAGTAAGGATGTTGATTGGTTGTTGTTGCTAAAGACGAATCAAGTAGGACATCGATCGCGACATCCCCTACACGTTACTATTGTAATGATTGAGAAGTCACCATGCTTTCATTCGTGCCGGGGAATACATTCACCATTGTCAACCCTTGATTGGAGCAAAAGCATTCGGCAATTACCGGGGATCTTGCGAGATTACACGGACTATTGTCAAAAAACTTTTAAAAAATTTAGAATTCTATTAATTAAAGAAAATTCAAATTGTCACGAAAATTTCTTATCTTATTAAGAGCGATTACAGAGATTTTCTTCCTTATTAGGGAAGACTACTCCCGAGATTAGGAGATATTCAAATCTTAGATGATTAGATTCATTTCACGAGCGTTATCCGTCGGAAGGCTATTTGGTAATAGCCGAGAGAGTAAGAGCGAGAGGCGAATGAGCAATTTATCCGAGAGGGTTAAGCCTAAACAAGAATGTCTGATCAAGAGGGTATTTAGCCGAGAGAGCATTGGGTGTCTACTGAGAGATCCCTTTGGTGGTCAATGGGCTTTATGATTATGGTTTCAATGAGTTTGATAGTGTTTGGTCTTTATGGAAATGAACCATGGGATCTGTACTATTAGAGACTAAAAATAAAAAACCCAATATAAAAAACTTTAGGGTTGGCATCCGTCTGTAACATGCTTACCCTTACCTAAATTTTTTTTTGTATTATATCAATCGGTACCCGAAATCATATTCAGACTAATTCATTTCGGGACTTACAGTTGTCTATTTAAATAAGTTATTTTCTTAATATAGTTTTTTCATATCCAAATTGGGAATCGAATTTAAAAATTTGGTTAAAAAATTTAGTATCATATTCTATCATATTCTATTAGATCAACTGTTCGTAAGTATCCTTATCCAAATTTTAGGTCTCAGGACAGGATGGAGGAGTTCAATTTTCTCGCGGGCCGATACGGGACGGGTGGATCAACCCTGCGGACAGAAAAAAAAAACCACAGAGAAAAGAAAAGGGGGGAGGAATCCGCCTCTGCCCCAAATGTCACGAACTACGAAAGCATTCCCAGCTTTCTCCGTCAACGTCAACCATTATTTCTTCTTCTTTTTCTATCTCTCTTTCTCTCTCCCTTCTTTGTCTCTCTTTCTCTCTCTTACCCTCTCCTTGTGTGGCAATTGTGAAACCCATCCATCTCTCCTCTTGAAATACGCGGTTAAAACAATTCGACTTTCCTTCCTCTCAACCACCCACTGTAATTCATCACCTGTACCTCCATTTTCAACCTCCAAGGATACCAAATCTAGCCTCAAACCCCCAAATTTTGCATCTTTTTTTTTTTCTCTCTACCTTCAATTTTGTAGCTTTTTTACTTTTATTTTTTTTAGCAGAACCATTGGAATTCCCGAGTCCAAACCTATCACTCACGGTACCCGAAGAGTCCTTCAATTTTCTGACGTGAAGATTCAAATATTAGATTAGCGTTTTACTGCCAAATTCTAATAATGGCGAAGCAAAATTGGAGTCACAAGAAAGTTGCTCGTACATCCGATAGATACCCAGAATTTTTCACAGTTTATATTCCGCATCTCTGTTCTCAACGTTTGGTAATACCATGTTATCTCTGTTCTCAACTTTTATTTCTTTCTTCTTTTTCTTGGTTGCAAGAGGCATTGAAGGTCTTATTTCTTTCAACTACATTAAGACCCATGCCATGATACAATGTTCAATATTTCTCGGTGGATATTTTTCTAAAGACGTGCTTTTTAAGGTCATGCATGTTACAGAAACGCCTTACAGACAGAATATCAAGAAAAATTCTACAATGTCGAGGGGTATCAGTTGATAAAGTTAGGCCTGCAAATGTTAATTTTAGGTTTTCCCATGGTAACGCTAGACTAAAACTTTTAGTAGCTTTTAGGCCTTTCAGTTTTAATATTAGGCATTCGAGTAATAATTTTAGGATCTCTTTCAAGTGTTAACTTTAGGTCTTCTCATGGGTATCTTGAAACGACCTCATAATCAAAACCATAGTTTTTTACTAGAACTGTCTAGTGCCTTGTGTTGCTGTGGGTGTGGGTTCGTGCTATACAAATGTTTTACAATTTTTATGTCATTAATTAAGTAATGTGTAACTCTAAGCTTGATTCTATGTTTTATTTATTGATTTACTCATTTACAGCGCCTGCCTCCGGCATTCCTCAAGCATTTCAGTGGTGTTGTCCCGAAAAAAGTTGTCTTCAAAGATATGAAAAAGCAGTTATATAATGTCTACGTGAAAAAAGTAAAAGAGGATTTTTACTTCAAAGATGGATGGGAGGAGTTTGTCAATGATCAACCAATAAAACTAGGGGACTTCTTGGTTTTCAAATACAATAGGCATGCTGTGTTTGATGTTAAAATATTTGGCACAAATGGGTGCAAGAAGAAATTAAGTATAGATAGTGAAGAGCCAAGCAAGAGTGGAGAAGCTATAGATGGCACTAATAGGTTGAAGGCGAAAGAACTGGTTCCTATGGAAACAGAAGTAGTCTCAATATCAGACGAAGAAAGAGAAGAGAATGAGAAGAAAGAGGAGGAAAATGCCATAGTAAAAGTGAAGGAAGAAGAAGAGGAAGATGATGGTGATGAAGAACAAGGAGTACAGGTTGATAAGAGAAGAACTAGGGTTCAGAAGCGAAAGTTCAACTCGACGTTGTTCTCCAATAATGTCCCCAGGGTGCAAGGGGATACTATTCGTTTTCTTTCTTCAATTGCTCCAATTAGGACAAGTTTGTTGGCTCGTCTCCTTGTCATGGATGACCATCATAGTGTTGAAGGACCATGTGAGTACTTTTCTTTTTACAATGCTGTATATCACTACCAAAGGTCACCATTTTTTTTCATGTAAAGTTTTTTCTAATATTTTTTTCTGTTAGTAGTATAATGCCTACTTGATCTTGTACAATTTGCATGCCATTTGGTCTTTAACATACTACTTGCCACAAACACATTTCTATGAGTCTTGTGCTTGTAGGGGTATGCCCTACAGTGCAATATGCAAGATCAATGAAAGCTGCAGCAATTACTGATGAACAATACGAGTTGCTTAGAGAAGCAGGTATTGTCATACCTAGATGCCCACATTTTCTGGCACCCAGTTATGAGAACATGCGAAAATATCAGTTGGTAAGCGTCTTAATGCTTTTGGTTGTTACATGCATTTGGCTCTTTAATAAGCCTGTTGACTTGAAAATCTTGTCAGCGAAGCAGTAAATTTGTTCATAATATTGCTCTATTGAACTGCTTTGATCAATTAGACTTAGTTTTGTATCTCTTGTCTTCATTCCTTTTGTTCACTGAGAATGATTTTTCCATAACATAGTTTCTAATTGCAGATAATACCTAAATACTTGATTCAAAAGCACAATATTGGTATGAACCGCAATATAGTGTTTAGAGATGAAAATGGAAAGCAATGGCCTGCACAAGTTTATTTTGATACTGATGGCCGGACTAAAGCTACTTGTGGTTGGAGGAGGTTCTGCGAAGAACACAATCTGTGTAGCAAGGACCAATGCCTACTTGAGCTTGTTCTTGGTAGTGAAAATAGATGCAGTGAAATACGCGTTCAAATATTTCGTGCTACGAGAGGACCTTAAAAAAGACCCACATGCTCAAGAACTAGCAGTGTTCTATCGATAATATGGAATATGTTGGTAGACATACTTGCTCAATGCTTATCTTGGAATGGTAAGAATAATTTTTCTATCTCAAGATACTTTCTATTAAAGCATGTGTGCTATTCTATTTGCTGCTTACAAGTTTGTTGTTAGTTTTCCTACATTAAGCTTCTATTGCATTTGACTGTCTTCAAGTGTTTTGTGTAAGATAAACCCTCATGGAAAGTTCTCGTGAAACTTTTGAGTGGTGATTAGGTCTTTGTTTAGGCTGTGTTCAGTTTGTGGATGGAGTCAGATAGCTTTAGTACATTGACTGAATCATTTTTTATTTATTTTTTTAAAACCAATTTTTGGAGGAATATTTGTTTCATCACAGCCACTTAGATCTTGTGGATTTTCCTTGGTGCTGAGGATGTCTGTGTTTCACCATGTTCAGAAAAACAGACTTATTATGGATAGTGATTCTATTGGCCTATATGCTTCAGACAGTGATCCACATCAGCTGCTGCAGTCATATTGAGGCGGGCATCCCTTTGCAGCCATCCATTTTGTTTTTAACCTTATGCTTGTTCATCATTCATCAACGGCTAGGGAGTTCTTTTTGGTTTTGCGTTTAATCATACCAAGTAGTAATTTCTTTTTCTTGGTAGTCTTGTTTTTCTATCTCAATCAATTGACGCTGCGAGTTCAAGCTCTTCGGCTGTTTTATGCATCTGGACTATGAAACTGATTTTCAGAAGGTGATTGGTATTGTAATTCTGACTAAACTACAAGTTGGAGTATGGCAATTTTATTTTCTTAGCTTGATTATACCTGGACTTAAAGCATTGGGCTGGTCCCTGATTGACCCAACAGAAATGTACTTCTTGCCCAAGCCCTCCGAGAGAGAGAGAGAGATATATATATATATATATATATATATATATATATATATATATATATATATATATATATATATATATATTTTTTTTTTTTTGGTATCTGGCTTGGCCACCATTCAGTATCTGGAGTTTCGTCCCGACTAATCTGAATCGACCGTTGTAGGGCCTACTTTGGGGGTGGGTCTCTCAATATTGTTTTTTCTGTACAAGGGGAGTTGAACTCTCAATCTGGTTAAGGAACAAAGGTATCTATCTCACCTATGCCAACAAGTATCGGTGAGATCTATATAGTTTCTCCACATCCTCAGGTTGGTTGGCTCAATAGGTATGTTGAGATTTCCAACCTAAGAAAAAGATTTCAAACTTCATTTCCATGCCGGTTCAAATCGAAGCAAGCTAGGGCTTGACCAGATGGCCAGGCTTCAAAGTTGCTGCTATTGTCCTAATATTTCATAATTTTAGGTAATTAAATCTAAGATTTATGTATATGTAGAAAATCTCTTGATCCATTCCCAATATTAAGAAAAAAATTAAAAAAGTAAATATTTTTTCCATTTTGCTCGAAGATCCTGTATAATGTTGTAGCATTGTTTGGAAGTCCAACAACTATAAATAATTAAACATACCTATGCCAAGTTTATAAAGTTAGAAGTGAAAAATTGTGCATTGGCATTAGCAAAGCTTCAACTAGCCTCTGAATGCTTCGGCACCGTTCTCATATCTGTCCTCCTCTCTCTCTCTCTCCCTCTCTCTCTCTCTCTCTCCTGTCTCTCTCTCTCATATGGTAAACTTACTTTCAAGGGTTGAAGAATTTTGTCATGTGAGTCTTATATCAACCCTATTCAAAGTAATATTTTGATTATTCCAGTTTGATCGCTTGTCAAGCCCATTTTAGTGGGGGTAGTTCTCTTAATATAGTTTTTTTCATTTCTAAATTTTTGACTATTTGTTAGTTTTGTCAAGTGATGTAATGGTTGTTAATATGATTTTGACAGGTATGACTTGAATTTTTCATACCACTCTTACATTGGTATAAAAAAGGGTTCATTATATATTAATTAAAATATCGACCATTTTAGAAATACTGATGGGTATGTAACAGGCATTACCAGTATCAGACCTTTTTTTTTTCATCAATTTGGATAAATTTGACTTCACATTCCGATTAGAAAATATTTTCAATTTTATGAATTCTGTCTTAATTTGTTATTTGTGTCTTTGTCATCTTTTTCTTTTTCTTTTTTTTTTTCCTTTTTTTTTTTGGGTGTAGAACTTCAACATCTAAAATATATATATCTAAGTTAATTTATTTTATGCTTTATTCTTTTAATTGTGACTATATTTGTATAATATCTAACATATTTTTGATAATGAAGAAATTCATTTTGATGGTGAAGAGATGATGAAATTAGAAGAGTTGATAATCCCCTTGAATGTCTATTTGAAGATTTTTCCTTTGTACCACCAAGATCAATATGCTTACCATTATGTGATATGATGAAGAAAAAAAGTTTTTTTTTTTTTTCATTTTTTCATTTTTGAATATTTAGAACTTTCGTTTTCGGAAACTTGGCATTTTTTTATGGGACTATTTTAAATTTCTATTAAATTTAGCATTAGATATTTGAATTGAAACTCACTCTTCTTAATTTAAAAATCATTATTATTTTTAGTGTTTGAATGTGCATATACTCATATCTTTTAACATTATATATGAGATCCTAATAGAGTATGTTGAAATGCTCTGATATCGAGAAATTTTGTACCAATAGCAAAATTGGAATGGTCACATGTAGGGTAATTTTTTTTATTTTTTTTTTGTATTATATCGATCGGTATTCAAAATCATATTTTGATTAATCCGATTTGAGATTTGTAGTGACCCATTTAAAGGGGTTGTTCTCCTAATATAATCTGCTTGATATCTAAGTCGCGAATCGAATTTGAGAATTTGGTTAAGAGATTTATTGTCACATATTATTAGATCAACTAACCGTTGGTATATGTGCGGTTTTGCTATGACCCATGGCAAGTTTGCTATGCCAAATCTTATTGAACTACAAATTTAACTTATTTTCATAAACATAAAAGTGGCAACTAGGGCTGTTATACAGACCGAATCAAGTTCAAGCCGCTCGCGAGTTGCTTGGTCAACAACTCGACTCGACTCGAGTTCTCCATGTATCGAGTCGAGTTCGAATAGTAGAATTTTAGGTTCGAAAACTCAATAAATAGTTGATAATATAATATATATAAAAAATTAAATTAAATAAAAATATTAATATTATCTATATATTAGTAATATTGAACTACAAATTTAACTTATTTTCATAAATATAAAAGTGGCAACTAGGGCTATTATACGGGCCGAGTCAAGTTCAAGTCGCTTGCGAGTTGCTTGGTCAACAACTCGACTTGACTCGAGTCGAGTTCTCCATATATTGAGTCGAGTTTGAATAGTAAAATTTTAGATTCGAAAACTCGATAAATAGTTGATAACATAATATATATAAAAAATTATATTATTATAATATAAAAAATTAAATTAAATAAAAAATATTAATATTATCTATACATCAGTAATATTAAAGTATAAACAAATTTATGAAATTACAAACAAGTCGAATTCGAGTTCGAGTTCGAATTCATGAAATTATAAACTCGTCGTGTTTGAAACTTATTATTATTACTCGTTGAGTTCAAGTTCGAGTCAAAAGGAACCGATTTTGAGTTCGAATTTGACTCCGAGTTTGAGTTCAAGTATAGCGGTACTTGATATCGACTCGGCTCGATTACACTCCCGGTGGCAACCATTGTCATGCAAAAACTTGTCAACTATGAATTAACTCATTTTCACATGCATATAGGTGCCGAATCCTACCACACGAACATCATTTAAAACTTAAGACCCAAACACTCAGGATGGCATCTACCCCCAACACATTTCAATACCAATGAGAAGAACTTAAAATTCACTTGTTACACGTACGTCAAAACATTTACAACACTTTGGGAAACTAATTCAGGAAAATCAATATAAAATAGGTCAGAAACTAAAAGACAGCGACAGACATAGAATCTATAAGTTTGAAGTCCACTACTGTTATCTCTTCACTTAGCTCCTGGTACACCTGAAATGTCAAATTTGGACCATACAACATAAACAAGTAATTCCAAGGGGATTCGGGAAGTGAGACATGCATAACATCCATGATATTTATCAATACTTACCTGTATAGGTGGGAAGATAATTTTCGTCTTTTAACTAAATCAGGAGTTCAATTCTCTTTACGTATGAAAAAATAATATTGAAAGATCTTCCCCTTCAATGAAATCTAACAGTTAGCTCGGTTTGGATTAATCAGATCAAAATTTTAGATACCGGACGGTGACCAAACCACATAGACAAAAAAAAAAATAACATCCATAATATTTGCATTATGTGTTACGCATGTTTCATATGCTCATAAATGATGGTTGTATGGAAAATTAGTGAAATGCAAATATCGAATCATGGTACAAACACAGATGAAAACATAAAATAATAAAATAGATGGAGTCCAATGAATATGAATTTCTTATTCAACCAAACCCCTAGCCATACTAGGAGTATGTCAAATTAGGAAATTCGACTTCTCTAACTAAAAGGGAATACAAATCTATGATGTATGTGAACTCTGGCAACGCTAAAATGCTTGTTTCCTTTCATTCTAAGTGTTTTTTCTTAGTATTTCAATTTCTTTTTCTTTCTTCTTTTTTAAAAGTTTTACCATTTACTATTATTTGATCTAATTGTCACCCTTGTGGAGCGTTTACGGTCTTTATTCTTAGAAAGATTAATTTATGTTCTTAAGGGAAAATTTAATGGTACAAATCGCTTTTACAATCTAATGATTCTAAATTTAAATTCTTATACAATAAAAACAAAAATAATTAATTCACGAGTAACTCTCTATCCAATGGTGGTGGTCTCAATGACCAAGTCCGGTAGTCTTCTTATCTAATCCATATTGCTAAAGTGATCTTTGGGGAGATGCTTGGCCACTTTTCCCATCACAGAGAGGATTTACTTTATGTTGATTAAGTGTTAATAGCTAGCAGCAGCATGCCCTCCTCTCTCTCTTTCTCTCTCTCCCCTCTCCTTTGTCACCAGCAATAGCAATCTCCTCTCATTTGTTGCCAGCAGCAGCAAGCCCCCTCTCCTCTATCGTCAGCAATAGCAAGCCCCCTCTCCTTTCCTTCCTCTCCTCTATGGCCAGCAGCAGCAAGTCCTCTCTCCTTCTCTCTCTCCTCTCCTCTCCTCTCTCACCAACAGCAGCCATGGTCTATCTGCTTCTGCGATTATCATATCCTTTCTTCTCTCCTATCTCTCTCTCTCTCCTTTCTTTCTCTCCTCTTCTCTCTCTCTCACCAGCAGCAGCGATAGCCCATTTGCATATGCAATTATCATCTCCTCTCTCCTCTCTACTCTTTTCTCTCTCTCCTTCTCTCTCTCTCTCTCCTCTCTCACCAACAACAGCCATGCCTATCTGCATCTGTAATTATACCTAGGTATAAATTTCTAGTTTTTTTTTTTTTTTTTTTTTTTTTTTTTTTTTTTTTTAACTTTGTTTAATGGAAAAAAAGAAAAAAAAAAGGAAAAGAAAGTTCGGAATGATATTTGAAAACTGCCCACTTTTATTTGGAAAGTTCGGTATGATCCGTCCGACGAAAAAGACAAAAAGTGTAAAATCTGGGTTAGAATAAAGGCCCCCGGGGGGGGGGGGGTGGAGGGAGAGAGAGAAGACGGCTCTACAAAGTTTCTCCACAGTGTCCATGGCTGCCGTCGCCAAGAGAGGAGAGGATGCGAATTTTAATTTAGATCGAACACGCGAGCATTTTTATCTCCATATATGTATGCCAATTCAGCATTTTTGTTAACATGTCTCCACGGACAAGTGTTAATTGTTTATGTTCAACACTAACATTTTAAGAGGATACAACTGAGTATTTGACGTGTATCACTATTACTAGGATGGTTCTCGCCGCACAAGGTGCGGTCCTTGCCCAGATTTTTTTTCTTTTTCTTGTGTGTGTTATTATTATTGAAAAAAGTGTAATGAGTGAAAAAAAGAAGTAAATAAGAAAAAGAATAAACAAAAAAAAGAAGTAAAAAAAGGAATAATAGGAAATCGGTAACAGTAAAATTAAAAAAAATCAGTAAAACAAACAAAGGTGAAGGGAGAAAAAAATAAATAAAAAAAGAACAAAAAACCCAAAAAAACAAAAAGAAAGGGTGAAGGATGAAAAAAAATAAAAAAAGAAACAAAAAAAGGTAAAGGGTGAAAAAAAATGTAAAAAGAAAGAAGAAGAAAAAAAAAAAAAAAGAAACAGTAGTTCCCATCTAAGGTGACAATTCCTCCTACCTCCCCTTGCCCACTTGATTTTTTTTTAAAAGACCTTCAATGGTATGTAATTGTATATACACATTGTTTTTTTATCGGATGGTATTTTAATAAATTAAACAACCAAAAGAGGTCAAAAAAATAAAATGACCCAAAAAACCTAAGTTGCACCAAGTGGCATCAAGAATAGGTTAGATTTCCAAAAAGAGTTACGAAAACAGTAAAACTCATAAAAGAAAGTACAAAAAGAAGTAGAGAGAGAATAAGAGAGAAATTAATAAGGTGAAAGGTGAAAAAAGGTAAAAAAAAAAAGTAAAAAAAAAAAGAAGCAAAAAAAAGGATAAAGGGTGAAAAAAAGAAGTAAATAAGAAAAAGAAGAAACAAAAAAAGAAGTAAAAAAAAAGTAAAAAAAGAAATAGTAGCAAACTTGTCACGCCCCGAACCGGGATAGTGAACAGCCGCCCGTTGTCCTGAAATGTCGGCTATATTTTTATAAAAAATCGGGCAAAATCTCCCCATATTTCGGAGATCTCTCAAGTACAATTAATCATATATAAATCACAACCATCCTGTAAAATAATCAAATGGTCATCCCGGCCTCTCCAAAATCAACCAATCCCACAGCCAACATCTAGAATAACGTAAGGTTATAAAATTTTCCAACAATCTAGTCACAGACCTCTACTACCATGCCTCCGTCAAAGGCATGAACAGCCGCCAGTCGCCCCTCCTGTGATTTAGAGATGGCACCGAGCGATTCTAGAGTACACTTTTAAAACATAACACATTCCCAAGTACATACATAACGAATAAGAAATGTCTCAATCCAATGTTATGTAATGACATGAGAATTCTACAATGTAAATGTCCATATTTATACAGTCATCCCAGAATTACACAATGGTCGTGTATAGATTTCAGAATGCATATACATTACCAATACAAATTTTGCAACAGAAATATATAATGATTCTTCAAATTCAAACTAGATCTCCCAATGATACTGAGCGTATTAAAAACAACGCTCCTTGTCAAATACTATCTCTGAAACACGAAGGGAAATGAAGGGTGAGTACTTGGGGAAGAATAGTCAGTGAGTGAGTGGGTCAATGCAGTCATCTAATATGAAGTGTGAAACTGGAGTATCAAAATATAAGTATACGAATCATATTTCAAATTATCATACTTTTTATTTCAACAATATATCATTAGCACGCATTTTCAAGTCAAATATGCATCCAAAACACTGTCACTAAAATCAGAGAGCTGCCAGTCGAAAATGTCCTGGTAGAGGTCTACCACGACCTATGACAGGTGCACCGGAAGTTTATTTAAAGTACTCTCTACTTCGGTGTTGGCGACGGATCTCGTCCAGGTGCAAGACTTGGAGAGAGTATCCAAATCCTCTCCCTTTCGGGTTGAACCTGGAAAGTACCGTGTCGTTAATAAAATCACAACAACTCGTGGGATACCCTCACTACAAAAAAACCAGCTTTTAGCCACAAATTTAGCGACAAAAATTTAATAAAAATTCGTTGCTAAAACGTTAGAGACGAAATTAGCGACGAAAAATTTTTCGTCGCTAATAACGCGTCGCAAAAATTTAGCGACGAAAAATTAGAAATTCGTCGCTAAATTTAGCGACGAATAATTTTTTGTCGCTAAATTCGTCGCAAAATTAGCGACGAATTCCAAAATTCGTCACAAAATTAATTAATTAATTAATTAATATATATTAATATTTTATTTTATTTAATTATTTTTCAAATTTAGCAACGAATTCCGGAATTCGTCGCTAATTTTGCGACGACTTTCGGAATTCGTCGCAAAATTAATTAATTTTTTAATAAATATATATTAATATTTTATTTTATTATTTTTCAAATTTTGCGACGAATTCCGGAATTCGTCGCAAAATTAGCGACGAATTCCAGAATTCGTCGCAAAATTAATTAATTATTTAATAAATATATATTAATATTTTATTTTATTTAATTATTTTTCAAATTTAGCGACGGATATAAATTCGTCGCTAAATCCGTCGCTAAATTAGCAATGAAAAAAAAAATGCGCTCCCGCCTGAACCCCACCCGCCCGCCCGCCCACCCGAGCCAGTATCCGCCCGCATGTTCGCCCGAGCCGGCGCCCACAAGCCCTCCCTCACTTAATTCTTGAAAATGTCTACATTTTGCTCCCACCATGGTTCGAACCCTTGCACTTCTGTAAACGTTTAAGACCCTGTAACCATCAAGCTAAATGTTAGTATTTGTTATAAGTTTTTTTTTTTTTTACTTATTATCTTTCTTCACAAATTTCTAATAATAATAAAACAATATAAAATAACAATTTATTATAAAATAATAAAATATTAGTTTAAAATAAAATAATAAAAGATAAAAAAAAATAATAATACTATTTTTAAAAAAGATAAAATAAAAATAAAATATAAGATATTAATTAAAAATAATAAATGTGATAATTATATTAAAATAAAAAATAAAAAATATATATTAATATTTTATTTTTTTTTATTTTTTTTCAAATTTTGCGACGAATTTGAAAATTCGTTGCAAAATTTGCGACGAATTTAGAATTCGTTGCAAAATTAGCGACGAATTTAGAATTCGTCGCAAAATTAATTAATTATTTAATAAATATATATAAATAAATTTATTTTTTTTCAAATTTTGCGACGAATTCGAAAATTCGTTGCAAACTTAGCGACGAATTTAGAATTCGTCGCAAAATTAATTAATTATTTAATTAATATATATTAATATTTTATTTTTTTTATTTTTTTTTCAAATTTTGCGACGAATTCGGAAATTTGTCGCAAAATTAGCGACGAATTTCTAAATTCGTCACAAAATTAATTAATTATTTAATAAATATATATAAATAATTTTTTTTTTCAAATTTTGCGACGAATTAGAAAATTCGTTGCAAAATTAGCGACGAATTTAAAATTCGTCGCAAAATTAATTAATAATTTAATTAATATATATTAATATTTTATTTTTTTTTTATTTTTTTTTTCAAATTTTGCGACGAATTCGAAAATTCGTTGCAAAATTAGCGACGAATTTAGAATTCGTCGCAAAATTAATTAATTATTTAATAAATATATATTAATTTTTTATTTTTTTTTAATTTTTTTTTCAAAATTTGCGACGAATTCCGAAATTTGTCGCAAAATTAGCGACGAATTTATAAATTCGTCGCAAAATTAATTAATTATTTAATAAATATATATAAATAATTTTTTTTTTTCAAATTTTGCGACGAATTAGAAAATTCGTTGCAAAATTAGCGACGAATTTAAAATTCGTCGCAAAATTAATTAATTATTTAATTAATATATATTAATATTTTATTTTTTTTTTCAAATTTTGCGACGAATTCGAAAATTCGTTGCAAAATTAGCGACGAATTTAGAATTCGTCGCAAAATTAATTAATTATTTAATAAATATATATTAATATTTTATTTTTTTTTATTTTTTTTTCAAATTTTGTGACGAATTCCGAAATTTGTCGCAAAATTAGCGACGAATTTCTAAATTCGTCGCAAAATTAATTAATTATTTAATAAATATATATAAATAATTTTTTTTTTCAAATTTTGCGACGAATTTGGCGACGAATTTCCGGTCGTCGCTAAATTAGCTACAACTTTTTTTTCGTTGGAAATTTCGTTGCAAATAGCGACAAAAAAAGTTTTCGTCGTAAAATTCGTCGCAAAATTGAAACGAAAAAAATTTGTCGCTAAAGTTCGTCGCAAAAAACGTGTTTTTTTGTAGTGCTAGGGCTAAACATATCCGGACGCCACCAAAGAGTCTCTCACGGTATCCTTCGTAGCTACAGAACAATACATAACAAAACCCTCAAGGCCAAATCCAAAATCGTATCAAAATGTACCGAAATCAGGTGCACAAACCAAATGCAACATATAGTATAAAATGGCACATTATACATTTTAACCACATGGATGCATAATTTCAATATTTCAACATAGTTTTTGGACACTCCATATTAATTTCAAAATCAGTCAAAATATTTCAAATACGTTACAAATCATGCTCATTTATCAAATATTTTTAAACAGAGTTTACACATTAAATAAAAGTATTGAAATAAATCTCACTCACCGATTTGGGGAGGATAGCGCACTCCCCAATAAAACCACAATACGTAGAATCAAAACTTTTCTCAATCGAATCACCAAAAAAGCCAACCTAATCAAATCATCACGATTTTCATCAAATTTCCGACTATTGTCAGGGTTTATCATTTTCCTTAAATTCGTACAAACTCTAAATTCTTCAATTTATAAATATACACCAATGTCATCAATTTCGTTCTATTTATAAGTAAATCAAGCTAAATTCAAATCTAAATTCGACAAAATTAAATTTAAGTATGGAAATAATTTCATTGTCCTCACCTAGGTTTACTCGAATCTCAAATCTAGCTTTCGTTCGCCCGTCAGATTAATTTAAAACCTGTAATATTTTCAATTTTGAAACCACGTTAGCGACTAAATCAATTTCTAAACACTAGACCACATCTAATATAGCTGTTACCTCTAGTGAAGGATTTCTACGAGAATGGCAGATGACTCTCAAAGGATAAAGCCGGTTGCGGGCTTGCGGGCAGTCGCGGGCTCGCGGGCTCACGTACTCGCGGGCTGGTGGGCTGGCCCGCTGGTAGGCTCACGGGCTAGTGGGATGGCGGGCTTGCAGGCCGGTGTGCTCACGGGCTAGAGGCTCGCGCTCGCGAGCTGGAGCGCTCGTGGGCTAGAGTGCGCACTCGCGAGTGACTGCAGTCGCGCGCTGAGGCACGCTCGTGCGAAGAAGGTCGCGCTCGCGCAAGGTTGCTCATGTAGGGGCACGCTGGTGCTCGTGCAGGGGCACGCTAGAGCTCGTGCAGGGGGTCGCGCTGTGGTGCACGCAGTCGCGCTGTGGCGCACGCAGTCGCACTATGGCGCGCTCGGGTGAAGGCCGCGCGCTCGCGCTTATGCCGTGGCGGAAGGCGCTGCAGTTGCGCGCTGTGGCGGAGAGAGGTGTTGCAAGTTGGCGCGCTCGTGGGAGGAGGTGAGGGGGCGCGATTCACGGGCGGAATGCGATCGAGAGGGAGATCGCGAGAGATATAGAGAGAGTGAACAGCGGAGAGAGAGAGAAATTGAGAGGGAAGGATAGAGAGAGAGAGAAGACGAAGAAGAAGAAGAAGAAGACGGTGGTGGCGGTCGTGGTGCGCGGCGGCTTCAGGCAAGGGAGGCGTTGCCACAGGAGAGGAAGAGGCAGGGAGAGGGGAGACGAAGAGTCGGAGATAGAGAGATGAAGAGAGAGAGACAGATTAGGGATTTTAGCCCTAATTTGACAAGGGGGAGTGCTGCGTTTCGGGCCGAAACGCGGCGTTTCCTCCTTCCTCTCTCTCTCTCTCTCTTTTTTTTTAAAGAATATATATATAAAAATATCTCAAAACCAATACACTTGTTCGGGTACTGAGTATCGGTGTTACATTTTCTAACCCCCTAAAAACAAGTTTCGTTCTCGAAACTAAAAGAAGACTAAACAACAAACAACTGGGGATGCTGTCTCCTCATAGTCTTCTCGGCTCCTAGTTCTCTTCCTCGATCTGATCGCTGCGCCATATCACTCGGACAAGAGATACCTCCCTGTTCCGTAGTTGCTGGATCTGCTGGTCAAGTATGGCTACCGGCTGAACAGGTAGACTCAAGTTCTCTTGTACCTCTACTGGCGGAGGCTCCAAAATATGTGACGGATTTGGGATGTACTTCCTCAACACTGATACATGGAAGAGATCATGGATTTGAGATAACTCGTCTAACAGTTCTAGTCCGTATGCCACGCTCCCAACCCTACTGAGGATACGGAACGAGCGAATATACCTGGGGTTCAACTTGCCCCGCTGCCGATATTAAATGAGTCCTTTCAAGGGAGAAATCCGCAAAAATATCATATCACCCACCTCAAACTCTAAGGGTCGGCGTCTCTGATCTGCATATGCTCTCTGTCTGTCTTGGGCGGCTTTAAACCGCTCGCGGACCACCCTGACATTTTCCTTAGTTTCCTTGACTAACTCAACATTGGTAAGGCGCCTTTCGCCTACCTTATCCAAACACAACGGGGTGCGACACTTTTTACCGTAAAGTGCCTCATAGGATGGCATGCCGATACTGGGCTGATAACTATTATTATATGCAAACTCTACCAGCGGTAAATGCCTGTCCCAATTACCCCGAAAATCCATAACACAAGCCCAAAGCAAATCCTCGAGCGTCTGAATGGTCCTCTCTGATTGACCATCTGTCTGTGGGTGATATGCTGTGCTAAAACTGAGCCGTGTGCCCAAAGCTTCCTATAGTTTGGGTCAAAATCGAGAAGTGAACCTCGGATCTCTATTCCAGACTATGGACACAGGAACCCATGCAGTCTGACTATTTCGTCAATATACAGAAGTGCCAATATCTCCAGTGGAGAGTCGCTACGTATCGGGATGAAATGGGCGGACTTGGTGAGTCGATCGATAAACACCCAAATGACATCATATCTGGCCTGAGTCCGCGACAATCCCATAACAAAGTACATAGTCACATGTTCCCATTTCCATACGGGAATGGGAAGAGGCTATAGTAAACCCTCTGGCCTTTGATGCTCAGCCTTCATCTAATGACAGATTAAACATGTAGCTACAAACTCCGCAATGTCCCTCTTCATACCTGGCCACCAATAGCTGCCCCGAATGGTTCGATACATCTTTGTACTACCTGGGTGCAGGGCATAGGCCGAGGAGTATGCCTCCTCTAATATGGACCTCCAGAGATCCTCATCGACAGGTATAGCTACTCTATCTCGATAAGTCAGAAGTCCATCACTACGGACTTTGAAATCATCTATATCACCTCTGCGGGCTCTCTCAGTAAGAGCCTGGAACTCGGTATCAGTGCCCTACAGCTCCCTAATACGGTCCAACAGCGTCGGCCTTACCTCAAACCTGGCTAGCAGAGTGCCCTAATTATCACTAGCCAATCCGACTCCCAAATCCCGGAGTCCCATCAAACAAGTGAGGTATGTCGTATTGTTCTCCTGAGACGATGAAGCTGATTTTCGGCCCAAGGTATCAGCAACCACATTGGCTTTGCCCAGATGATAATCAATGACAAGATCATAATCTTTGAGGAGTTCCAACCATCTCCTCTGTCTCAGGTTAAGTTCTCGTTGGGTAAATAAATACTTCAGACTTTTATGATCAGTATACACCCGGCTAGTCACCCTGTACAAGTAATGGCGCTATATCTTCAATGCAAAAACTATGGCCACAAGCTCCAGATCGTGTGTCGGATAATTCACCTCATGTTTCTTCAACTGTCTAGAGACGTAGGCGATCACCCAACCATTTTGCATCAAGACACAATCCAACCCCTGTCGACTAGCATCACTGTACGCTGTGTACTCCCGACTGCTGGTGGGAAGTGTCAAAATCGGAGCTGTAGTCAACCGTTGTTTGAGCTTCTTAAAACTCGCCTCACAACGGTTATCCCATATAAACTTGACACATTTTCGCATCAATTTACACAATGGAGCAGCTATTTGGGAAAACCCCTCAACAAATCTACGGTAATACCCGGCTAGACCA
Organism: Dillenia suffruticosa; assembly: GCA_033439265.1. Lineage (NCBI taxonomy): Eukaryota > Viridiplantae > Streptophyta > Magnoliopsida > Dilleniales > Dilleniaceae > Dillenia > Dillenia suffruticosa. The sequence continues at coordinate 2,264,348 of JAVTVX010000031.1, forward strand.
AGAAAACTCTTGATCTTAATCACTGTCTGTGGCTGCTCCCATCTCGTAATGGCATCGACCTTCTGCTGATCGACAAAAATCCCTTCCGTAGAAACGACATGCCCAAAAAATCCAACCTGTCTTAGCCAAAATTCACATTTTGTGAATTTGGCATACAACTGCTCATCGCGGAGGATCTATAAAATGGTTTGAAGATGCTGAACATGATCCTCGTCACTCCGCGAATACACCAGTATATTGTCTATGAAGACTATGACAAACTGATCCAGATAGTTGTGAAAGACTCTGTTCATCAAGTCTATGAATGCAACGGGGGTATTAGTCTGTCCAAACGGCATGACTAGAAATTCGTAGTGCCCGTATCGAGTGCAGAAAGCTATCTTTGGCACATCTTGACTCATAATCTGCAACTGATGATATCCCAATCGAAGATCAATATTCGAGAAAACTCGGGCACCTTGCAATTGATCAAACAAATCATCTATGCGAGGTAGCAGATATCTGTTCTTCACAGTCACCCGATTAAGCTGCTTGTAATCCACACACAATCTCAGTGAGCCATCTTTCTTCTTTACAAACAGCACTGGAGCGCCCCAAGGGAACGTGCTAGGACGGATAAACCCCTTATCTAGCAACTCCTATAGCTGGACCTTGAACTCTTTCAGCTCAACCAGCGCCATCCTGTATGGCGGCATAGAGATAGGGGTAGTCCCCAGAGCTAAATCGATCTCAAAGTCAAACTCCCGAACCGGTGGTAATCCGGGTAGCTCCTCGGGGAAAATATCAGGAAAGTCCTGTACCACTGGAACATCCTCCAGTCGCGGTCCCTGAGCAGTGGTGTCTATGATGTGAGCCAGGTAAGCCGTACACCCACGGTGAATCATGCATTTGGCCTTCAAAACTGAAATAATACAGCGGGGTAAAACCCGCCTTTCGCCCTCAAAAATCAACACTGACTGATCGGGTCTTCGAAACTCCACCTGCTTCTTAAAGCAGTCAACTGAAACCCGATGCACATGTAGCCAATCCATCCCCAAGATGGCATCAAAATCAGTCATGGCGAGAGGGATTAGATCTGCCTTCAGCACTGTATCCCCAACTTTGATCTCACATTCTCTATATACTGTGCCACGCATAATCTGCTCACCCAGAGGAGTGATGACCAATATCTCTGCGTCCAAAGATGAGAGCGGCCTGTCAGAATGTCAAAAGAATTGATCGCTCACATACGAATAGTTAGGCCCCGTATCAATAAGGATACGAGCATCTATTCCGAAGATAAGTAGAGTACCTATTATTAAACAAAATACACAGACTTAGAATAATTTCAAACTTGATATATATATATATATATGTCAAAATATTTGAGCCTCTAAGCCTTTTACAACTTCAGTTTACAAAGATGTCAGAGTAGTATCATGTCGACAAAAGGGTACACAACATAAAATACATGTACGACTATCATGATACAATGCTGACATCCCCAAAAGAAGTGAAAATACGAATAGAGATCCTATTCTACAGGATCAGAAGGAGGAGTACCCATGATGATGTCGAGGTTTGCCTGGGCATCTTCCTGCATCATGACATAAACCCGGGCCTGAGCCCTAGGCTGCTGTCATGCCTGGGTCTGTAATGTGTTACTCCCGGCGGTCACCCTGGGAGTAAAAGATGCTGGCCGAGCAGACTGCCCCTACTGTCCCATACGAGGAGTACTAGTGCGGCTCTGTGAACTCTGTCCTCCGAGTCCTAACTCAGGGCAAGAACTCTTAATATGCCCTGACTTCCCATAGTGGAAGCAAGTGACTGTCACTGAACAAGCTCCTATCCGATGGGACCTATTACACCTGCGACAATAAGGATGCCGCTGAACAGTATAATGTGCAGGGTGAGTCGGAGCGGGCTGTTTGAACCCTTGGGAGTACTGTCCCTGTCCCAGCTCAAGAAATCCAGATCCTAATCCGCCTCTGTACGAACTGGATCCCTTGCCCCTCTTGAAGTTCTGCGCAAAATGAGACTTCTCTTTTTTCTTTTCTGCTCTCTGCTCTCTCTGCCTAGTCTCGACGGGGACCAAAGCCTCCGCGTGGTGAGCAGAGTCTATCACCTCGACCAGTGTAAACTGTGGGATAATAGTCATATACCTCTTTATGCCGAGACTAAGACCGTCCTCAAATTTGAAGCGCAAATACTGAGGTGTGCCCAGATCCGGTACGAATGCGGCAAGTCTCTGCATGTCTGCCTCATACTCCGAGACAGATCTGGACCCCTGTGTAAGCCGTCCCAACTCTGACCTCATCCTGTCTTACTGGTAGAGTGGGAAGAATCTGCGGTCAAACTCCCGAAGGAAGTCGTCCCACCACAGTGGCTCTGTCGCCTCATCAGTGAGGGCCTCCCACCATAAGAGGGTCTCTCCTTCTAATAGTCGCTGTGCCACTTTTAGGGAGAGCTCCTCGTCAATCCCCAGATCGGTCAAAATCTTACAGGTACGGTTAATCCAATGCTTGGCTGCCGTAGTATCACCAAGCCCCGTGAAATCAGCCTCCTTAACCATGTGAAGTGTACAACTCGTACACTTGTCAAAAGGCGTCGGGTGTGGGTACGGGAGTCTCAGCCTGAGCAGTTGGCTAAGTAGGTGCCGGTGGTGGCACGCGAGTCGAGGAACGATCCTCCGACTTGACTAATTCCTCTGGTGGGAGAAAATGGGTGCTCCATCGGGTCGTCATACTTCTGCAAGAGAAGGATCTTTATTAGGTATCATTCAAAGAATAAGCATGCTTCAAGAAATTTGAACTAGTCACATCTTGACTACCCTCACAAAGAATGGAATAAAAAAAAAGTATGTTAGGTTAGACATAACCGTATCTAACCCCCTAAAATGGATGAACTCATATACCTATGACCATGTACTAGGACTTCACGACTGTATGAAACTCTCATGCATTGAGGACTTTAAACACAAACACACTCGGGAATATTTTCACGACTCTCTTCCTATATAACTCTTAACCTAGGCGGCTCTGATACCAATCCAACTGTCACGCCCCGGACCGGGTCGTGAACAGCCGCCCGTTGTCCTGAAATGTCGACTGTATTTTTATAGAAAATCGAGTAGAATCTCTCCATATTTCAGAGATCTCCCAAATACAATTAATCCTGTATAAATCATAACCATCATATAAAATAATCAAATGGCCATCCTGACCTCTCCAAAATCAACTAATCCCATAGCCAACATCCAAAATAACGCAAGACTATAAAATTTTCCAACAACCTAGCCACAAACCTCTACTGCCATGCCTCCGTCAAAGGCATGGACAGCCGCTAGTCGCCCCTCCTGTGATTTAGAGGTGACATCGAGCGATTTTAGAGTACATTCCTAAGACATAACACATTCTCAAGTACATACACAACGAATAAGAAATGCCTCAATGCAATGTTATGCAATGACATGAGAGTTTCACAATTTAAATGTCCATATTTATACAATCATCCCAGAATTACACAATGGTTGTCTATAGACCTTAGAATGCATATACATTACCAATACAAATTTTGCAGTAGAAATATAATGATTCCTCAATTCCAAACCAGATCTCCCATGATACTGAGCATCCTAAAATCAATGCTCATTGTTAAATACTATCTCTGAAACAAGAAGGGAAATGAGGGGTGAGTACTCGGGGAAGAATACTCAATAAGTGAGTGGGTCAATGCAATCGTCTAATATGAAGTGTCAAATTGGAGTGTCAAATTATAAGTATACGAATCATATTTCAAATTATCATACTTTTCATTTCAACAATATATTATTAGCACGCATTTTCAAGTCAAATATGCATCACTGTCACTAAAATCATAAAGCTACCAGCCGAAAATGTCCTGCTAGAAGTCTACCGCGACCTATGACAGGCGCACCGGGGGTATTATATGCAAATTTATTTAAAGTGCTCTCTACTCCGGCGTTGACGACGGATCTCATCCAGGTGCTAGACTTGGAGAGAGTATCCAAATTCTTTCCTTTTCGGGTTCAATCTGGTTAGTACCGTGTCGTTAATAAAATCATGACAACTCGTAGAATATCCCAGACCTAGGCATATCCGGATGCCACCAAAGCGTCTCTCACGGTATCTTTCGTAGCTACGGAACAATACATACCAAGGCCCTTAAGGCCAAATCCAAAATCGTATCAAAATGTACCGAAATCAGGTTCATAAACCAAATGTAACATATAGCATAAAATGACACATTATACATTTCAACAACATGGATGCATAATTTCAATATTGCAACATAGTTTTTGGACACTCTATCAGTTCACAAAAATCAATTTCAAAACCAGTTAAAACATTTCAAGCACGCTACAAATCATGCTCATTTATCAAATATTTTGAAACAGGGTTTACACATTAAACAAAAGTATTGAAATAAATCTCACTCACCGATTTGGGGGGGATAGTGCACTACCCAATAAAATCACAACACGTAGAATCAAAACTTTTCTCAATCGAATCACCAAGAAAGCCAACCTAATCAAATTATCACGATTTTCATCAAATTTCTGACTATTGTCAGGGTTTATCATTTTTCTTAAATTCGTACAAGCTCTAAATTCTTCAATTTATAAATATATACTAGTGTCATTAATTTCGTTCCATTTATAAGCAAATCAAGCTAAATTCAAACCTAAATTCGACAAAATTAAATTTAAATATGGAAATAATTTCATTTCCCTCACCTAGGTTTACTCGAATTTCAAACCTAGCTTTCGTTCGCCTGTCAGATTAATTTAAAATCTGTAATATTTTCAATTTTGAAACCATATTAGCGACTAAATCAATTTTTAAACACTAGACCACATCTAATATAGCCGTTACCTGCAGTGAAGGATTTCTGCGAGGATGGCAGATAGCTCTCAAAGGAGAAAGCCGGTTGCGGGCTCGTGGGCCGTCGCAGGCTCGCGGGCCATCGCGGGCTCGCGGGCTGGCCCGTTGGTAGGCTCTCGGGCTGGCCCGCTGGTGCGCTCGCGGGCTGGTGGGATGACAGGCTTACAGGCCGGCGCGCTCACGGGCTAGGGCTCGCACTCGCGAGCTGGAGCGCTCGTGGGCTGGAGTGCGCACTCGTGAGAGACTGCAGTTGCGTGCTGAGGCACGCTAGTGCGAGGGACGTCGCGCTGGGTAGCTCGTGCAGGGGCACGCTGGTGCTTGTGCAGGGGCACGCTGGCGCTCGTGCAGGGGGGTCACACAGTCGCGCTCTGTCAAGCGCTGTCGCACTGTGGAGCGCTCAGTCGCGCTATGGCGCGCTTGGGTGAAGGCCGCACACTCGCGCTCGGGTAAAGGCCGCATACTCGCGCTTGCGCCGTGGCGGAAGGCGCTGCAGTCGCGTGCTGTGGCGAAGGGAGGCGCTGCAAGCTGGTGCGCTCGCGGGAGGAGGTGAGGGGGCGCGATTCACTGCTCGCGGCGGAGTACGATCGCGAGAGAGATTGCGAGAGATAGAGAGAGAGTGAACAGTGGAGAGAGAGAGAAACTGAGAGGGAAGGATAGAGAGAGAGAGAGAAGAAGAAGAAGAAGACGGTGGTGGTGGCGGTGGTGCACGACGGCTTTGGGCGAGGGAGGTACTTCCGCGGGAGAGGAAGAGGCGGGGAGAGTGGAGACGAAGAGTCGGAGAGATGGAGATGAAGAGAGAGAGCCCTAATCTGACAAGGGGAAGTGTCGCATTTCGGGACGAAATGAGGCGTTTCCTCCTTCCTCTCTCTGTTTTTTTTTTAAAGAATATATATATATATATATATATATATATATATATATATATCTCAAAACCAATATACTTGTTCGGGCACTGAGTGTCGGTGTTACAAAACCGATAATAGTGGAATCCAAAAAAAAGAAATAAAAAAAGGGTAAAGGGTGAAAAAAAAGAAGAAGAAGAAAAACCGAAAATAAATTTTTAAAAAAAAGTATAAATGGTGAAAAAAAAGAAACAAAAAAAGGGTAATTGGTGAAAAAAAATAAAAAAAATTAAGAAGAAATCCCAAAAAAAAAGTGAGAATAGTAGCCAACTGTTTCCATCTGAGGTGATACCTCGCCTACTCCCCCCTCCCCACTTGTTCCTTTGGACAACTAAAAAGAGTCCAAAAAAAAGAAAATGATCCGAAAAAAATCAAATTATACCAAATGGTATTAAGAGGAGGAGAGATTTTCAAAAAAAGTTATAAAAACAGTCAAACCCATAAAAAAAGCGAAAAAAAAGTGGAGAAATGAGAAGGGATAGATTAATAACAAGAAAAGAATGAAGGGTGGGAAAAAAAGGCAAAAAAAATAGAAGGGTAAAGGATAAAAAGAAGAAGAAACAAAAGAAAATAAGTAAAAGAAAAAAAAATAGTAGCAAACCGATAACAGTAAAATCCTAAAAAAAAATGAGTGAATAAAAAAAGAAGGGCCAAAGGTGAAAAAAATAAAAAAGTAAAAAAAAAAAAGAAGAAGAAGAAGAAAAACCCAAAAAAAAAGTAAAAAGAGAGAAAAAAAAGGAAGAGTGAAGGGTGGGAAAAAAAAAAGGAAGTAAAAAAAAGCAAAAAAAAGAAGAAGGGTAATTGATAAAATAAAAGAAAAAATCCAAAAAAAGTTGTGAAAACAGTGAAACTCACAATAAAAAAAAATGAAAAAAAAGTAGAGAGAGAAGAAGAGATAAATTTCCCGTCCAAAAAGAAAGAGGCGTGAACAGTAGACAATTGTTCACATCCTATGTGTCACTCCCCCAACTTCCCCCTCCCCTCTTCTTTCGCCCTTTTATCCCATTTTTTTGCTTCTTTTTTTTACATCTTTTTTTTTTTCACTTTTCAACCTTCTATTTTTTTTTTTTTTTTACTTTTTTTGGGTTTCTTCTTCTATTTTTTTCACCCTTCACTCTTTTTTTCCTTCTTTTTTTTTTGGATTCCACTATTACTAATTTGCTATTATTCCTATTTTTTACTTCTTTTTTTATTTTCACCCATTTATCCTTTTTTTCCTTCATTTTTTTTAAAAGCAAGAAGAAATCCCCTAAAAAAAGAGGTAGGAATAGTAATCTACTATTCCCATCCTAGGTGTCACTCCCCCACTCCCCCACTCCCCCTTCTCTCTTCTTCAAATATGGGTGAAGGGTGGAAAAAAAAAGAAGTAAAAAAAAAACAAAAAAAGAAGCATAAAGGGTGAAAAAAGAAGTAAAAAGAAAAGAAAAAAAAAAGAAGTAAAAACAAAAGGAATAGTAGAAAACTTGAAACAGCAAAATAAAAAAAAAAGAAGTAAAAAAAAAGAAGAAGAAGAAAAACTAAAAAAAGTTTAAAAAAAAAAGAAGGGTGAAATGTGAAAAAAAAAGAAGTAAAAATAGAGCAAAAAAATAAGAGTAACTGCTAAAAAGATAAAAAAAAACAAGAAGAAATCCCAAAAAAAGAAAAGAAAAAAGAGAGGTGGGAATAGTAGCCCATTGTTCCCATCCTAGGCGTCACTCCTCCCACTTTCCCCTCCCCTCTTCTTCTTTTATATATATAGTAAGAAAGATAAAAAAAAGAAGTAAAGAAAAAAAGAAGCATAAAATGTGAAAAAAAAGAAGTAACAAAGAAAAGAATAAACAAAAAAAAAGTAAAAAAATGAATAGTAGCAAATCGATAACATCAGAATTCAAAAAAAAGAATAAAAAAAAAGAAGGGCAATGGTGAAAAAAAAGAAGGAAAAAAAAAGAAGAAGAAGAAGAAAAAGAAAAGCCCAAAAAAAGTAAAAAAAAAAGAAAAAAATTAAGGGTAATTGGTAAAAAAAAAAGTAAAAAAATAAAGGAATAAGAAACCAAAAAAAAAAGAGGTGAGAACAGTAGACCAATGTTTGGGTCCTAAGTGTCACTCCCCCACTCAGAAGTAAACAAAAAAAAGACGTTAAAAAAAGACGCACAAAGAGTGAAAAAAAAGAAGTAAAAAAAAAAGAATAGTAGCAAACTGTTAACAGCGGAATTAAAAAAAAAAGAGTGAAAAAAAAGCACATGGTGAGAAGAAGAAGAAGAAGAAGAAGAAGAAGAAGAAGAAGAAGAAGAACCCAAAAAGATAAAAAAAAAAAAAAAAGACGTGCAAAGAGTGAGAAAAAAAGAAGTAAAAAAAAGAATAGTAGCAAACTATTAACAACGGAATTAAAAAAATGAGTGAAAAAAAAAGAGCATGTGGTAAAAAAAAAAAGAAGAAGAAGAAGAAAAAAAAAAGTAAAAAAAAAAAGGTTGAAGGGTGAAAACAAAGTAAGAAGAAATAAAAAAAAAAAACCACTGTTCCGGTCCCAAACAAAAAAGAGGTAAAAAAACGCTATTGTTCAGTCCAAAAAGAAAAAAAAAAAAGAAAAGAGGCGTGAATAGTAGACAACTGTTCATGTCCTATGTATCACTCCCAGCAGAATCCATAAAAAAGAGTAAAAAAATAAAGGGCAAGGGTGAAAAAAAGAAGTAAGAAAAAAAAAAGAAGAAGAAGAAAAAGAAAAACCCAAAAAAAAGTAAAAAAAAAAAAGAAAAAAATTAAGGGTAATTGGTAAAAAAAAGAAAAAAAAGAAATCCAGAAAAAAAAGAGATGGAAACAGTAGCCCAATGTTCCAATCCTAAATGTCACTCCCCCACTCAGAAATAAAAAAAAAAAAGACGTAAAAAAAAGACTCGCGTAGGGTGAAAGAAAAGAAGTAAAAAAAAAAGAATAATAGTAAATTGTTATCAACCAAATAAAAAAATGAGTGAAAAAAAAAAGAAGAGCATAGGGAAAAAAAAAAGAAGAAGAAGAAGGAGAAAAAAAAAACCCAAAAAAGTTAAAAAAGAAAAACCCAAAAAAGTAAAAAAAAAAAAAAAAAAAAGTTGAAGGGTGAAAAAAAAGAAATAAAAAAAAAGTAAGTAGAAATAAAAAAAAAGACCTACTATTCCGGTCCCAAAAACAAAAAGGTCAAAAAAGATAAGAAGAAATGAAAAAAAAAAAAGCCACCGTTCCCGTCCAACAAAAAAAAAAAAAAAAAAGAGAGACGTGAACAGTAAATTGTTCACGTCCTGGTTGTCACTCCGCCAACTTCCCACTCCCCTCTTATTCTTTTATATATAGTAAGATATCTCTATTAACTTTGTATATTTCTATTTATTTTTCATTTTTTGAATATTTTTTAAATATAAAGATAATATATAATTTAACGTGAAATCGTAGGAGATGCATTGTAATTTATCCCAAATCAAATACATATTTTACTCTATGAACTTGTAATATGGTAAACAAAATTGAAAATTCCTTGATGATTGTGAAATAAGGATTTGGGAAATCAGAATTTCTCTTGTTTTTTAAATGGTTACCATTTACTTTTAAAAAATTTGTACTGTTGCAATTTATATTCCATGGAGTGCTTGCATTAGCTGTGATAACCGCCAAGCCAAATGTCATCCTTAACTCCACCTCTTCTCTCCCTCTCTCTGCCACTCTCTTCCCATTCACTCTCATCATCTTCTACTTCTCATCAATCCCAAGCCTACCAACTCACTCTTCACAGAAATGAACATCTTCTTCATCCCACAATCACTACTACGAGTGCACCCGCTTCATGTTCTTCCAGCGAGACATCAAATTTCCCCAAATCTCCAAACCCCATTTCGGAATCTCTCTCCCCTGCTTCCTGGATCGAAGAACTTCGCTCCCAAACCCGTGCGAGCCTTTATCCCGAAGCCATCTCCACTTACATCAAAATGACCATGGCAGGAATCCCACCCGACCAATTTGCTTTTCCAGCACTTCTGAAAGCTGTGGTGGGCGTTTCAGACTTGAGTTGTGGAAAACAGATTCATGGCAGCATTATTAAACTTGGGTATTACTCATCTTCTGTTACTGTGGCCAATTCCCTCCTCAATGTTTATGGAAAATGTGGAGATATTCGGGATGTGTTCAAAGTGTTTGATAGAATTCCTGAAAGAGATCAAGTGTCATGGAATTCGTTGATTGCCGCATTGTGCCGCCTCGAGGAATGGGAAATTGCTATTGAGTTGTTTAGGGTGATGCTTTCGGAAAATGTGGAGCCGAGCTCATTTACACTAGTGAGCATTACACTCGCATGTTCAAATTTGAGGAGCAAGTATGATGGGTTAAGGCTTGGGAAGGAGGTTCATGGTTATAGCTTGAGGAATTGTGACACCAAGACATTTACGAATAACTCTTTGATGGCTATGTATGCCAAGCTAGGAAAAGTTAATGACTCAAAAAAGTTGTTCCAGTTGTTCGGGGAACGCGACTTAGTTTCATGGAACACTATGATAAGCTCATTCTCCCAAAATGATCAGTTTTCAGAAGCTCTGGCATTTTTCCATCTCATGCTACAAGAAGGGGTAAAACCAGATGGAGTTACAATTTCGAGCCTTTTGCCCGCGTGTTCCCATTTGGAGAAGTTAGTTATTGGGAAGGAAATTCATGCTTATGCGTTGAGGAATGATGATCTGATAACAAATACTTTTATTGGAAGTGCTTTGGTTGACATGTATTGCAACTGCAAAATGGTTGAAAGTGGTCGGCAAGTTTTTGATGGCATCTCAGAAAGAAGAGCCGGTCTTTGGAATGCAATGCTCTCTGGTTATGTACAGAATGGTTTTGATGAGGAAGCCTTGATGCTTTTCTTTGAAATGGAAGCAGATGCAAGACTTTGCCCAAACACAACTACATTTGCAAGTGTTTTGCCCGCATGTGTGCGCTATAAATCATTCCTTGACAAAGAAGGTATTCATGGGAACATAGTGAAAAGGGGTTTTGAGAGGGACAGATATGTGCAGAATGCACTAATGGATATGTACTCTAGGATGGGAAAGGTAGAGATATCCAAACTTATATTTGACGGCATGGAGGATAGAGATATAGTTTCTTGGAACACCATGATTAATGGCTTTGTTATTTCTGGTTACTGTAATGATGCTCTTATCTTGCTAAACAGGATGCATAAAGTAGGATCATGTAACCAAAATATTAATGATCATGACATCGAAAATAGAGTTCCATGTAAACCAAATTCAATAACACTCATGAGCATCCTTCCTGGCTGTGCTTCCTTGTCAGCCTTAGCAAAGGGCAAGGAGATCCATGCTTATGCCATTCGGAATGCTTTGGCTTCTGATGTTGCAGTAGGCAGTGCATTGGTTGATATGTATGCAAAATGTGGCTGTTTAGATCTATCTAGGAAAGTATTTAATGAACTGCCCCTCAAAAATTTGATCACGTGGAATGTTTTAATCATGGGTTATGGAATGCATGGGCAAGGGGAGGAAGCCTTAAAACTTTTTAGAGAGATGATGAATGGTGGGGAAGTGAAGCCCAATGAAGTTACATTTATTGCAATTTTTGCTGCTTGCAGTCATTCTGGAATGGTAGAGGAGGGTATGTCCATGTTTGAAAGGATGAAAGATGACCATGGAATCGACCCAATAGATGATCACTATGCTTGTGTTGTGGATTTGCTTGGACGAACTGGCCGATTAACTGAAGCATATCAGCTCATCCATACCATGCCCATTGAATTTGACAAAGTTGGAGCATGGAGTAGCTTGCTCGGTGCATGTCGTATTCATCACGACGTAGAACTTGGGGAAATTGCAGCCAAGAATCTCCTGCTGTTGGAGCCAAATGTGGCAAGCCACTACGTTTTACTCTCCAACATTTACTCATCTGCGGGGCTTTGGGACAAGGCAATGGAAGTTAGGAAGAGTATGAAAAAACTGGGAGTGAAAAAAGAACCCGGATGCAGTTGGATAGAATTTCAGGACAATGTTCACAAATTTCTGGCTGGGGACGAATCACACCCTCAGAGCGAACAGCTCCATAACTTGCTTGAAACATTGTCGGAGAGGATGAGAAAGGAAGGGTATGTTCCTGACACTTCCTGTGTTCTTCACAATGTCAATGAGGAAGAAAAAGAGTATCTATTGTGTGGGCATAGCGAAAAACTGGCTATTGCATTCGGGATACTGAACACCTCACCGGGAACCACGATTCGCATCACCAAGAACTTAAGAGTTTGCAATGATTGTCATCTTGCAACTAAGTATATCTCTAAGATTGTGGAGCGGGAGATAATTGTCAGAGATGTTAGGAGGTTCCATCATTTTAAGGATGGCAAATGTTCTTGTAGAGACTACTGGTGAACAGATACTGAATACACTTCCAGATTGTCTCAAAGAATTAGCAGAACTTATTGAGATCCACGTGCAATTGAAGTTGTATGTATATTAATTTGTGTAAATCATTGTATTAGGCATATAATTTCTTGTATAATGTATCTTGGAGCTTTAAGTCAATTCCTTTGCTTTCAGAAGCAAACTATTATTCTGTTCTGCTATCAGTCATTTTTTTGGTATCTTCTATTGGTCCTTGTGACAACCAAGAAGGGGGATTGAATTTGTTGTTTTTGATTGGTTTTATTTTTTTTAATCTAACTCCACTTAGATTCTAATTAATCTTAAAATCATTTTAAATGTATGCAGTAGAAAAAAAAAGTAAGGGATAGAGAAGTAAGCTCAATTTTTATAGTGGTTTCACCTTATGGCTACGTTTACCCTTCTGGCCAACAAATTAGAATAGAATAATTTGTTAATTTTCCACTATAATTAGAAATTACAAGATATAATTCAAACGGTTGACTTTTAATCTTTTTAGCCCGAAGTTGTTTTCGTTCAACAGTGGTAGGATGTCAAATTTCACCTAAACTAAACTCACAAAAGTCAATACATAACTCAACTCAAAAGAATACAAATACAGAGAAAAGTTTTATAGATCACAGCAGACTATTGTCGAGCAACACTCTTGATTCGTAGAGATTTCTTCATATTTATTTTTGAATAGATTGCTCTTGTCAATATGTACTTGTTTTTCTTATATACATAGCCCTTTTTAATTTGAATTTTTCAGTTTTCAAAACCTACTGTAACAGGACAAAGTTACCCATCAAAGAGCAGTAACAGCACAAAGTTACCCATCAAAGAGCAGTAACAGCACAAAGTTACCCATCAAAGAGCAGTAACTGTCCTGATTTTTAGGTGCTGAAATTTCTTCTGATTTCTTGAAATATTTCAACTATTAAAATTCAAATTTAAAGTTTGAACTTCCCTCTTGACACTTGTAAACTCTGATTTGAATTTATCTAATTGTTGAAACTTATAGAAAAGTCGGAATCCCTCCAAAAAATCAGCTATCGGATAACGATCTTGTTTTGAAAAACCAAGTGACCATCTAATTTCGTCCGCATTTTTCTCCATCTTATCGTTGAGGATTTAATACTATAAATATTGAAATTTATAGTCCTTCACACCTTCATTGATATGTAATTTTTGAATTTGAAAATACTTGACTGGACAAAGAGATGGAACACTTTGAACATGTACAAATGATCACTTTATCCTTCTTGGAAAATTGCCTAACCCTCTGGAATTTGAAATTTGTATTTTAATAAATTTGATTTTCAGTTGTTGAATCATTGAAATGTATATTTGGTCATATTTTTAGACTAAGTGTAGTATCCTATTTACAGTTAGATTGCTAAGTTGAGTTTTTAATTAAAAAAAAGGATTTTCTGCCTCAATAGCAACTTTTATGAATCTTCTACCTTCTTTCTGCCTTACAATAGACTATGTGCCTATACAATAGGTTTTAGACTGTCTCTGTGACAACCACTATATCATGTCTGAGTCACCTCATTTTTTGCTTTACATAAAAAACAGTCATTTTTTATGATATTTCTATACTAATCTTTATATCATTTCTAGGTAATTTTTATGAGAATTTTCAAATGAAATTTAATTTGCACACTTAGTAAAAATATCAGAACAATATAAAAAATTTTGTTATCATAAAAACCAAAAAGGTTCAACAACAATTTCTCTAATATTCTTCCTCTTTTTTATGACAACAAAAGCATAAAAAGGTAAATGTTTAAAAATATAAAAAATGCACATTTTCAAGTTCCTCCTCAATTTATGAACATTTTAATTTCTCTCCCCTAATGTGTTTATATTTTTTAATTTTATCATCATTTTTTTCCCCTTTTTGTTTCATCAAAAAGAAAATATAGCAAATATAATACACAGGAGCAGAGAATAATAAAGGAAACATTGCAAAAATTTCATTGATTTATGTTAACATCAATGCAAACCTCTCCTTTAAAAAAAAAAAATTCTAATGTTTTCAAACCTCTCTCTATCTAAGGGTTTTTTTGCAAATGTTTGCAAACTGATTTTTGGTTTCAAAAATCATATTTTCATTTATAACATGATTTCTAATAAAATGATATCAAACCTCTATATATTTGGACTTTAAATGGATAATGAAATTTCTAGTGAGGCAAATAACGCTCGTATTGTAACATTTTATCAAAATATTTTTATAATTCAACACATAATTTTTAGTTATTATTTTAGTCATAAGATTTGAGTATAATAATTTTCTATTGATACATATTCCGATCGGTCCATAGATAAAGTAACTGAATTTTGCTTTTTAAACATTCAACTCACAATCATATCTCCTAAATACCTTAAATGCATCATTTTATTGTCTAAAAACAAAATCTTGAAAAATCATCTGTTCTTAGGAATCTAAATAAGTTTTGGTTCTCGAGAAACAATGTTGTATCATAATTAACTTTTATTTGAGATGTGCTAAATTTGTTCATGAAATAATTCCGAATAAAGTGATCAAATTTGTGATATATATAGTAAGAAAAATTATTTTTATTTCTTAAATAACTAAGTCTATAATTTTTATGCCCATAATTATTCTGAACAGATATTGATTTCTTATATTTAAATCCACCATTGTATTTTTTTTAGGATTTTATTTTTTTCCTATAGCCTTTATGGGTGCTTCTATGGGTTCCTCTATGCATGCTTCTGTGCCAATTCTACAGTCTATGAATATTTAATTTGTTCTTCTTTTACAGTTTTAACAAAAATAGTTCTATTCGTTTTTTAAAAAATTTATGAATCATTTTTATTTCTCAAACCAATTTTTTTTTAAAATATTTTATTTCAATCGAAAGTAGTTTTGACAATTTTTCATTACTTTCATGAAAGTTTTAAAACGTAATTTCTTTGGATTTTGACTTCTACTTTATTTTTAAAAACTTTAATTTCATTTTTCGATCCTATATTTTTATTTCTAATCACTTCTAATTCCGAGTTCAGTAAAAAATTAGTTTCTCTAAACTTATCCTTTTCATTTTCTAAGACCATGTTCTTACTCCTGAGATCTGGGATTATTTTCAACGTTTGTCATTTTCAGAAATGTTCTGGAAAGAATAATTTGAGTGATTTTCAGAGTTCACATGAGTATTGGTCATTAGACAGAGGTTGATTTCTTTTGAAGTTTCAAAAATTTCCAAATATGAATTTTCCTTTTCTTAAACACTCCAAGTGGCCACCATTGTCTTCCATTTCTTTTTGAAAATTTGGATCTTTCACATCAGAAAAGGACACTCATATTTTATGTGCTCTGGTTTTTTACATTATTAGCAAATTATTTCCTCCTTCTACTCCTTTTTTTTTACTGTCTTTTCCTGCACTTAACTTAAGTTTTCTTGAGTCATTAGACTTTTTAGATTTGAAAAATTTTTTTTACCTTTCTTTCTCAGAACACGGCTGAGTCTTTTTGTTAGCATGTTCAACTCTTGATCACTGCCTTCTTCATCCTCTAAACATTCATCTTCTTTTGTTACGAAAACTATTGTTTTGCTATTGCCTTCTGTTTTGGCAGCAAGGAAGATTTTAGCCTTATACGACATCAGTTTGCCTCTTAACTCATTTAGAGACAACGTGTTCAAATGTTGGGCTTTTTCAATTGCTGTCTTCTTGGCATCCCATGCTATACGCAGCACACGAAAGATCTTCCTAACCTGATCAGTATGTGAAATCTTTTTGCCAAGTGAGTCTAATTTATTAGTAACAATAGAAAAATGATTAAACATATTTTTTATGTTTTCTCTTGACTGAAATCGAAAAGACTCATATTTTTGCATCAACAAGTTTATTCTAGTTTCCTTCATCATGCTGGTTCCTTCATGAGCGATGCAAAGTCTATCCCGAATTTCCTTAGTTGTATCACATGAAAAAACAACATTAAAATCAGTGGGAAAGATAGCATAAAGAAGTAATGACCTCCCATGCCTTGTAGTCAATGGGAGAGATAGCACAAAGAAGTGTTTAGCCTTAGAGTTTATAGAAATAATTCTCTTATCATTTTCAGTTATTATTGGGACTTTTACTTCAAGGTCTCCGAAGGTAATGACCACCTGCATTTCCAATGAGAAAAGTTCGTGCCATAGATCTTTTACTCTAAAGAGGTTTCTTTAGTGGAGTAGAGCACTGTACTATAATATCACTTGTTGGTCCTTGTAACAACTAAGAAAAGGGAATTGAATTGGTTGTCTTTGATTGGTTTTAAATTTTTTTAATCTAACTCCACTTAGATTCTAATTAATCTTAAGATCATTCTAAATGTATGCAGCAGGAAATAAAAGTAAGGGATATAGAAGCAAACCTAATTTTATAGTGATTCATCTTATTTCTACGTCCACTCTTTCGGCAAGCAAGTCGGGACTTAGGAATTTGCTAGTTTTTCACTATGATAAGAAATTACAAGATACAATTCAAGATGTTGACCTTTGATCTTCTTAGCCTGAAAATACCTTCATCTAACAGTGGTAGGATATCAACTTTCACCAACTCAGTATACAATTCAACTCAAAAGAATACAAATGCAGAGAAGAGTTTTGCATATCATAGTAGACTATTGTCGAACAACACTCCTGATTCGCAAAGATTTCTCCACTTTTTTTTTCTGTAAATTTATCTTGTCAATACGTACTTGTTTTTGATGTACGTATCCCTTTTAACTTGAATTTTTTAGTCTTCAAAACCTGCTATAACAACACAAAGTTATCAACTTAAGAATAGTAACTTTTCTGGAAAATGTCTTGATTTTTAAGTGCTAAAACTTCTTCTGATTTTTTGAGATATTCCAACTATTAAAATTCAAATTTGAAATTTGAACTTCTTTCTTACACTTGTAAACTCTGATTTGAATTTATCTAATTATTGAAGCTTGCTGAAAAGTCGAAATCCATCTAAAAATCAGCTACTGGATAATGCTCCTGCTTTGAAAAACCAAGTGACCAACTAATTTCACCCACATTTTTTTTCATCTTATCCTTGAACTTTTAATACTGTAAATATTTGAATTTATAGTCTTTCGTACCTTCATTGATATGTCATTTTTGAATTTGAAAATATTTCATCACACAAAGAGATGGAGCAGCCTAAACATGTGCAAATGTGCAAATGATCACTTCATCTTTCCTGGAAAATTGCCTAACTCTCTGGAATTTGAAATTTATACTTAAATAAATTTGAATTTCAGTTGTTGAATCATTGAAGTGTGTATCTGCTCATATTTTTAGATTAAATACAATACCCAATTTACATTTAGATTGCTGAATTGAGCTTTCGGTTAAAAAAAAGAAAGATCTTCTACTCTATAGCAACTTCTATAGACCTTCTACCTTCTTTTTGCTTAGCAACAGGCTATATACCTCCACAATAGGTTTTAGGCCATCTCTATGACAATCTCTATAGCACATTTGAGTTACCTTACCTTTGATTTCACATAAAAGAACCATAAGCTTCTATGATATTTCTATGCTAACCTCTATATTACTTTTAGACAACTTTTTTGAGAATTTTCAAATGAAACTTAGTTTGCACACTTATTAAAATTGTCAGAATAATATGAAAGATTTTGTTATTATCAAAACCAAAAGAGTTCGACAACAATTTCTCTAATATTTTCCCCATTTTGATGACAATAGAGCCATAAATGTTTAGAAATATCAAGAATACACATTTTCAAATACCCCCTCATTTTATGGACATTTTTATTTCTTCCCCTTAATGTGTGCATATTTTTTGTTTTTATCATCATTTTTTTATTTCGTCTATTCTCCCCCCTTTTGTTTTATCAAAAAGAAAATAGTATAAATATTATATCAAATACTATACAAAGGAACAAAGAATAATAAAGGAAACATTGAAAAAATTTCATTAATTTATGCTAACCTCTATGCAAACCTCTTTTTTGAAAAAAAAAAATAAAATGGAAAATATACTCCAATTTCATTTTTAATATTTTCAAATCTTTCTCTATTTAAGGTTTTTGTAAAAATGTCTACAAACTGATTTTTTATTTCAATATATTCGAAAATTATATCTCTATTTATTATAAGACTTTTAATAAAATGATAATCTCTATATGTTTGGATTTTGATGAATTATAAAACTTTTGGTGAGTCAAATAGCGTTCGTATTGTCACATTTTATCAAAATATTCTTATAATCCAATCTATAATTTTTAGTTATTTTTTAACTATAAGATTTAAGTATAATAATTTCCTATTGACACATATTTTGACATGGTCGTGGATAAAGCAGCAGAATTTTAATTTTTAAACATCTAATTCACAATCCTATTTTCTAAATGACTCAAATACATCATTTTATTTTTTTAAAATAAAATTTAGAAAAATCATCTGTTCTGAAAAATACAAATAAGTTTTGGTCATCTAAAAAACAATCATGTATCAGAAATAAATTTTCCTTGAAATGTACTAAGTTTGTTCATGAAATAATTCATAACAAAGTGACCAATTTTATGACATATATAACAAGAAAAATTATTTTTATTTCTTAAATAATTAGATCTATAATTTTATGCCTATAATTATTCTAAATAGACATTGATTTCTTATACTTAAATCCACCATTATATTTTTCTGGAATTTTATTTTTTTGCTATAACCTCCATGGGTGTCTCTATGGATTCCTCTATGCATGCGTCTGTGTTATGTGAATATTTAATTTGTCATTCTTCTGCAGTTTTAACAAAAACAGTTTTGTTAGTTTTTAAAATGATTTCTGAATCATTTTTAAACCCCAAATCAGTTTTGAAAAATATTTTTCTTTGGAACGAAATTAGTTTTGATAATTTTTCACCACTCTAATGAAATTTCAGAAATGTAGTTTCTATGGATTTTGATAGATCTTCTACTCTATTTTTAAGAACTTTAATTTCATTTTTCAGTTCTACTTTTTCATTTCTAATCACTTCTAACTCTGAGATCAGTAAAAAATTAGTTTGTCTAAGTATATCTTTTTCATTTTCTAAGACTATATTCTTATTCCTGAGATTTGATATTATTTTCGACAGTTTGTCATTTTTAGAAATGTTTTGGAAAGAATAATTTGAGTTGGTTTCAAAGTTCACTTGAGTATTGGCCATTAGACAGAGTTTGACTTCTTCAGAAGTTTTAGAATTTTAAGAATTTGAATTTTCACTTCTGAATCACTTCGGTGGCCACCATTACCTACCTTTTCTTTTTGAAAGTTTGGATCTTTCGCATTAGAACATGACACTTATATTTTATGTGACCCGATTTCTTACATTCGTAGCAAATTATTTCCTTATTCTGTTTCTTTTCTTTGTTGTCTTTTCCTACACTTAATTTGAACTTTCATGGGTTAATTGACTTTTTAGATTGGAAAAATTTTTTACCTTTCTTTTTAAGAACATGCTGAGTCTTTTTGCAGTACGTTCAGCTCTTGATCACTGCCTTCTTCATCTTTTGAACCTTCATCTTCTTTCGTTGTGAAGGCTATTGTTTTACACTTGCCTTCTGTTTTGACAACATGGAAGATTTCAGCCTTATAAGACATCAGTTTGCCTCTTAAATCATTTAGGGAGAATTTGTTCAGATTTTGTATTTCTTCAATTGTTGCTTTCTTGGCGTCCCATGCTCTGGGCATCACACGAAAGATCTTTCTAACTTGATTAGTATCTGAAATCTTTTTTTCCAGGTGAGTCTAATTCATTAGTAATAATAGAAAAATGATTAAATATATTATTGATATTTTCTCCTAGTTGAAACCGAAAAAGTTCATATTGTTGCATCAACAAGTTTATTCTAGTTTCTTTTACCATGCTGGTTCCTTTATGAGTGATGTAAAGTTTATCCTACATTTCCTTATGAGAAAACAATATTAAAATCAGTGGGAGAGATAACACAAAGAAATAAGTATTTAACCCTAGAGTTTATAAAAACCATTCTCTTATCATTTTCGGTTATTATTGAGATTTTTACTTCAAGGTCTCCAGAGGAAATGACCAACGAAGTCTCATAGTCAATGACTTTTATAAATGTCTCAATCCTATATTTCCAATGAGAAAAGTTTGAACCATAAAAATAGGGTGTTCTATTGATAGTTTGGTCAAATGCATAACAAAAAGTCATGGATCTTTGATTCTAAAGAGGTCTCTTTAGTGAAGTAGAGTATTATGCTCTGATATCTTTCTCTATGACAACAAAAAATGGGGTGTTGAATCGGTTGTGTTTGATTGGTTTTAATTTGTTTTAATCTAACTCCACTTAGATTCTAATTAATCCTAAGGTCATTCTAAATGTACGCAGTAGGAAATAAAAATAAGGGATAGAGAAGCAAGTCTAATTTTGTAGTGGTTTGCCTTATATCTGCTTCCACTCTTCCAGATAACAAGTCAGGATCTAATAATTTGCTAATTTTCACTACAATGAGAAGTTACAATACACAATTCAAACTTTTGATTTTTTATCTTGATCTTCTTAGGCTGAAGATACCTTCGTCCAACAATGATAGATATCAATTCTCATCAAAACTAGCTCACAAAACTCAGTACACAACTCAACTCAAAAAAATAAAAATGCAGAGAAAAGTTTTGCAAATCACGACGAACTAATGTATGTACCCCTTTTTAACTTGAATTTTTCAGTTTTCAAAAGCTGCTATAATAGCATAAAGTTACCAGCCAAAGAATAGTAAGTTTCCTGAAAAATGTCATGATTTTTAGGTGCTGAATTTTCTCTCGATTTCTTGAGATATTCCAATTGTTAAAATTCAAATTTGAAAATTGAACTTCCCTCTTGATACTTGTAAATTCTAATTTGTATTTATCTAATTATTGAATTTTACAAAAAAGTTAGAATCCCTTCAAAAAATCAACTATCAGATAATGCTCTTACTTTGAAAAACCAAATAACCAGCTAACTTCACCTATATTTTTCTTCATCTTATCTTGAGTTTTAAATATTGCAAATATTTGAAATTGTTCTCCTTTACACACTCATTGATCTATAATTTTTGAATTTGAAAATATTTGATCGCAAAGATGGAACACTCTGAGCATGTGCAAATGATCATTTAATGCACTACAAGAAAATAGAGTATTAGTGATGAAGAATTAGTGACGAAAAAATTTCATTGTAAATAGTATCGGAATTACAATGGATTAACGTCAGACATTACAAAATAAAAAAGGAAAAAATTACAGAGAGATTAGCGATGAAAATATTTCCGTCGCTAATCGTTCGCAACCGAAAAAAAATAGTGTTATTTAACGAGAGATTAGCGATGGAAATTTATGATAGATTTTTTTCATTGCTAATCTGTCGATGTAATGTATAGAGTAAAAAAAAAAAAGAAAAAATAAACTATATAAAACTATCAGCGATTGATTAGTGACGGAAATTTTAACGACGGATAAATTTCATCTCTAATTCATCGTTAATTTATCACTAATTTCAAAAACTACGTAAAACTATCAGCGATGGATTAACAATGAAAATTTTAATGACGGAAAAATTTCATCGCTGATCTATCGCTAAAATTACTTTTTTTAATTAGCATTTTATATATTTTTTTAATTTATTATTTTATATTAACAAATCATATTTTTTTAATTAGCATTTTTATTTTATATTTTACTTTTCTTTTATTTTATTATTTTGTATTAACAAATCATATTTATTATTTAAATTAGCATTTTAGATTTTTAGATTTTATTATTTTATATTAAAAAATCATATTTTTTAATTAGCATTTTATATTTTTATATTTTTCTTTTATTTTACTATTTTATATTAACAAATCATATTTATTATTTTAATTAGCATTTCAAATTTTTTATTTTATTTTTCTTTTCTTTTATTATTTTATATTAACAAATCTTATTTATTATTTTAATTAGCAATTTATATTTTATATTTTATTTTTCTTTTATTTTATCATTTTATATTAACAAATCATATTTATTATTTTATAATATTTTAAATTAGCGTTTTATTTTTTTAAAGAATAATATTATCTTATTTTTTAAAATATTTTATTATTTTATTTTAAATTAGCATTTTATTATTTAATTATTTTATAACAAATTAGCATTTCATATTATTTTATTATTCTTAAAAAATGTGAGAGTAAGATAACAAAAAAAAAAGATGATCAGATATAAGATTATGACATAGTGATTATCATAACTCAAACTCTTGTTGCATGCCCAGGTTAATGAAGGATATATTCCATCCCTGATAATTTTACATATTGTTTGAAATCAGCGACGGATTAGTGATGAAAAGTTTTAGCGACAGAAATATTCTGTCATTAATCCGTCAGAAAATTTAGCGACCGACAGTATTCCGTCGTTAATATTTAGTGAGAAGACTTTCGGCGATGAAATTAGTGACGAAAGATTTTTGTCGCTAATACTACTTAGCGATAGAATTTTTATTATTAGTAACGGATATTTCGGTCGTTTATACCTTGTTTTCTAGTAGTTATGCTTCCCGGAAAATTGCCTAACTCTCAAGAATTTGAAATTTGTAATTCAATAAATTTGCTCTTCAATGTTGAGTCATTGAAATATATATTATCATATTTTTAGACTAAATGTAGTATCCAATCTACATTTAGATTGCTAAGCTGGGTCTTCGATTAAAAAAAGAAAAGATTTTCTACCTCTATAGCAATTTCTATGGACCTTCTATCTTCCTTCTGCTTTACAATAGACTATGTGCCTCTACAATAGGTTCTTTGTTATCCCTATGATAACCTTTATGATATCTCTGAGTCATCTCACTTTTGACTTCATATAGAAAACTGTCAGTTTTTATAATATTTCTATATTAACATCTATATCACTTTTAGACAACTTTTATGAGAATTTACAAACAAAATTTAATTTGCACATTTGGGAAAAATATCAAAACAATATGAAAAATTTTGTTATCATCAAAACACAATAATTTCACTAACATCTTCAACTATGTAGATTCTCAACCAAGGTAAGGTCTTGCTTGACATATTGAGTAGATCTCCAGATGGGCAAACCCCAAAAGTTTGCAGAAAACGCACTATAAAATTAAAGCATTGTACTGACGATAATTTTTAATACCGGTGAGTTTTAGTAACGGTTTTTATGGGTTATAGAGACGATATATGAGGAAACCATCGAAAATATAGGCCTTTTCCAACCTACTAAAATGTCTGTGAATAAAAGTTTATCAAGTGTCAATAAAGCTACCACAATCGTCTCTAAATTTTGATGGGTTATAGAGATGACATATGAGGAAACTGTCAGAAAATACAGGCCTTTCCCAATTTACTAAAATATTCATGAAAAAAAGTTTATCAACTGTCAGTAAGTTACCACAACCATCCCTAAAGTAATATTCAATTCTGATGGTTAAAGATTATGGTCAGTAAATGTAATATTATTTTTGGCATGGATTAAAAACACTTTCAATATAATTTTTTTTTTATTGTTTACTTAACAATATCATCTCCATTGGTTTTAGATATATGGTAACACACAAATTTCATCATCTTTTAATACAATATTGAATTCTCACTGTTAGAATAATCCGTTTGTATAAATTCATTTATACTAACCTATATATTTTGTAAAGTCTATAAAAACCTCATATTCTAAGATTGTTATCATTTTTGTATCAACCATTTCTCTCTTCCAATGGTCTTAAATTAACAATCACATATGCAATCCTAATCCTTTTCAATTCAATCATAGAAATCCAAATCATAGAAATCCAAATGCTCCAAAAATTAAAAAAAAAGTGTATATATATATATATATATATATCTTAAATATTAAAAATCTAGGCATAAGTTGTAATAAGTTAAGTTGTAATAGGAGTGAGTGTGATAAATTGTAATATAATTGTAATAGGATAAAAGATTGTAATAGGAAAGTGACAATTTGTGATAGAAAGTAATAAAAAAGTTGGTAAGGATGTAGTAAGGTGGTAAGTTGTGATAGTTTTGAGAGTGAAAAAAAGTTAGTAAGGATGTAGTAAGGTGATAAGTTGTGATAATTTTGATTGTGATAAGAGATGATAAGGTATTAAGGAGGTGGTAAGGGGGTAAGTTGTGATATTTTTGAGATTGATAAGAGATGTTGTGATAATTTTGATAGCGATAAGAAATGGTATGTTTTGAGAGAGAGGAGAGGTAGTAAATGACAAGTGTCACAGATTGGTAAGTTGGTGGTAAGCAGTGCACAGTGTGGTAAGTTGGTGGTAAGCATTGGTCGTAAGTAGTAAATTTAGGATAAGTGATAACTAGGTGGTAAGTAGTAATTAAATCATAAGTGATAACTAAGTGGTGAATAGTAACTAGGTGGTAAATAGTAATTAATAATTAAGTGGTAAATAATAACTAGGTGATAAGTGATAACTATGTGATAACCGATAATTATGTGGTAAGTAGTAAGTTTACGATAACTAGTGGTAATTAGTAATGTGTAACTTTAGGATAAACAATAGTCGGGTACAACAGATTTCATAATTTCTTTATTTTTGTTTATACTTCAACATTACTAATATATTAATAGTTTAAAAAATCGGATAAATAAATTTAAATTATAATATATTAATAATTTAAAAAATCTCTATATTTAAGCATAAAAAATTTTTACCTGTTCAAAATATATATTATTAATAACTCATAATTTATTCATTTATTCAACAAAATATAATTCAAATAAATAATAATAATAGATGGTTTGAATATATCAAGTTAAATTTAAATAGTAAGAAAATTCAAAGAGAATAGAAAAAAAAAAACAAAAACCCAAAGTGAAGGAAAAAAATAAAAGTGAGAGTGAGATAACAAAAAAAAAAGGGAAGTGAGATAGGGAAAAAAAAAAGAGAGAGAGTGAGACAGAGAAGAAAGAAGGAAAAAACAAACAAAACAAACAAACGCACACAACAATACAATATTATACAATGGTTAGAACAATTCATGGTGGTTGGTTGGTGGTCCAAGTCGAAATCTGTGTTTTAGCATTATCCTAGCACTTTTTGCAAAATAAAAACAAGGTATGCGGCTGGGCCACTCATGCGCGGGGCACGCGCATGCCCGAGCGCACTGCGCTTGTGTTGGGCGTGGGAAGGAAGGCATGCACCATGCGTGGTGCATGCCCGCACGGGTACCGAAGTCACATGTTCAAACCCGTATGTTAACAGTTTGCTATGCATTATTCCTATATTATAATCATTCCTATTGCTATATTATAATATATAATATATTATAGGTAATTACATTATAATATTTCTATAGTTTAGCACTATATTATATTATATATTTATACACAAGATATGTATACGTAATATATAATATGTAATGAGAAATTACACTAAATTACTATATTATATTATATTTCTAATATATTACTACTATATTATATATAATATGTAATTTAGTATATTACTTTTATATTACTATATTTTTATACATTATTACTATATTATATTATATTATATTATATTATATTATATTATATTATATTATCTATATGTAATATATAATAAGTAATAGTTAAAATTACATTATCCTTTTACTATATTTCTAATATATATATATATATATATATATATATATATATGAATATTACTATTATATTATAATATTACATACTATGTTACTACTATATTATATTATATTGTATTATACTATATTTATATGTAATATATATTTGAACTATATAATATGTAATGGAAAAATTCACTGTATTACTTTACGTTATATTATATTATATTATATTATATTATATTATATTATATATAACCCCAAATTACATTGTCATGCATGCCATGATGGACCATGTGTTAATACAAAATTTAGTATATAATAAATTATTATATATATATATATATATATATGTGACATTAGATTAGAAATGAATTAAGTAAAAATATGATACTAATTATATAAAATTAATAATAATGTATAATAACATTATATTATATATATGTAATATTATATTATAATAATGTAATAAATTATTATTATTATATATATATATATATATTACATTGTCATGCAATGGCAGCGCGGCGCAACCGTGGGTGCTCGTGCGACTCAACCGTGAGGGTAAGCGCACGGCAGGCGCATGTGCGGGGGCCCATAGATGCCTGCACAGCGCAACCGCGGGTGCCCATGCGGCTCAACCGCGCGGCAAGCCCATGCGTGGGTGCTTGCAGAATCCTACAGGCGCAACCGCGGAAGCCCCTACGGCACAACTGCACAGGCCAGCCGTTGTTTAAAATAATAATATTATTATTTTAAATAACAAAATAATTATATTATTAATTTAAATAATTTAATCATATGAAATTATTAAATTATATTACTAATTTTATTATATAAAATTATTAAATTATGTTACTAATTTTATTATATAAAATTTTTATTTATATTAAATTATTAATTCATATCATATAGTGTCATAAATAATTTTTTTATGAGTATATAATTTTAAATCAATTAAAAAAACACAAAACCTATATATAGTTTACATCAATTACAAAAAATCAATTAAAAAAAAGAGCCCCTCTCTTCCTCCTCTTTGGCGCCAAACCTCCTCTCTTCCTCCTCTTCTCTTCTTTGGCACCAACCCTCAACCCTCCTCCTCTTTGGCGCCATTTCTTCGCGCCAACAAAATTGGCTCTAAAAAGTTTGGCACCAGTATTTGTTCACTTCTTTGATTTAGATTTAGTGATTTAGATTTAGGGCGCCATTAATCAAATTGGCAAGTAAAAAAATCTTATTTATTTCAATTAATTATTTTATGTGTTTTAGGTTTATTTCTACATGGTTTGTTGTAAAGTATATGAAAGTTAGAGATGAATTTGACATGGGTGATAAAGTGATGAATCAACATCTGAATTCAGAAAGCAACCCTTCAAGTGAGGTGTGGATTCGGACTAATGTAGATGAAAATGAAGGAAATATATCAACAAAAATGAATGATGATGATGATGATGTTGATAGAATAGAATGTGATGCATATATGTATGAAATGTAATTTCCTTTATACATTTATCTTGTTTATTTTTATATTTTTAATCACTTTTCATATCATGTGTAATGATATGGTATGGTAACAAGTGGTAATATTAACAAGTAATTTATAACAAATGATATAACAAGGTAACAAGTGCATTTGAGAATTCCTCCTTGTACAAATGGTAACAAGTACTTTTATTCTCTATTTATATGGTAACAAATGATAATAAGTGATTTATAACAAATAACAAATAGTAAAAATGTAATAAGTGTTTTTCCTCCAAGTAACAAATACTTTTATTCATGGTAACAAGTGATAGTTAACACATAATAAATGATAACAAGTTATATGATAACAAATAATAAGTGCATTTGATGATTGCTGCTCTAACATCCGGTAATAAGTGGTAAGACAATAATTGTGTAAAATTTTTATAATATGGTATAGTAACAAATGATAACAAGTGATTTCAACAACAAATGGTAACAAGTCATGATAATAAATGATAACAAATTATATATAATAACTAACAAATGGCAACAACGTAACAAGAATTTCATGATTGCTCCATCACCTGATAAAGTCAATAATTGTAATAATTGTATAAAATTTGTATAATATGACATGATAACAAGGGATTTTTAACAAATTGTAGGCAATAATTGTATAAAATTTATATAATATGGCATAGTAACAAATAACTTTTAATTTTATATCATGTACGTGATAAGAAGTAATAGATAACAAATAACAAATGGTAATAAGCTACAAGTGCATTTGAGGATTGCTAACATAATAATTGTATAAAGTTTGTATAATATGGTATGGTAAGAAGTGGTAACAAATAATTTTTATACTTTTACTCTTTATCGTGTCCTACACGAGTGATAATAAGTGATATATAACAAATAACAAATGTAAGTGCATTTCATGACAAGCGGTAAGGCAATGATACTACAAAATTTGTATAAAATTTGTATAAAGTTTGTATAAAACATAGCCCAACATAGAAAATAATGTTGCATTTATCTGTTTGTATGAACGAACATAACAACTCTTAAAAATTACATTACTAAGCTAATGGGAAAATAACACATCTAGAAACATTGGAAACATATGGTAAAAGAAGAAAGAGGGGTATTTACTATAACTAAAACAATTACTAAAGTCCGAATGATTAAAAAAAAAGACGATCAAAAATTAAAAAAGGCTAAAAAAAGGCGGTGAAAAATAATAACGCATCCCAATAAATTTGTAAATGAAAAACACGCAAAAAAATGGCACGGATAGATTTATTTTCGACAATTGTTTCGCGCGTATGACATCTCACTTGACTTAAAACATAAACCCTGAACTTATGTCAACTATAGGAGTAATGAAAGTGGAAAAAATTTATAAAAATTTTGGCCATAATAATATAATCTAACATTACTATATAATACAATTATAAATTATAACAAATTATAAATAGTTTCACAATATAAATTTGTAAATTTATTAAAATTATGATTATCAATTTTAATTTAAATAATGTAATTATTACCATTATATTAGTATAATATAATATTATTATATTATACAACTTAATTAATTATCAATATTAATATTACTATATATTATAATATTAGTGATTCAAATAATATTACTACTAATTTAAATAATCATATTGTATTACTAATTTCAAATAATTATTAAATTTAAATAATATTAGTGAGATAGGGTTAAATTTGGTTTGAATGCATCTTGTTAATGGATTTAATGGTACAGTACACAGCAATGTTTTAATGGTATAGGAATAGGAGTTGAGTTGAGTTGGGAAGGTCTTTTTAATTTTCTTTACATTTCATTTAATTTTCTTAGTTTTTTATTATTATTTTAAATAAAATTATTACTAATTTAAATAATTTCAATAATGTTCCTAAATTGACAAATGAAATGTTATTGTAGAGTTTGCTAAATGCAAATAAAATGTTATTGAATTGACAAAACAATCCATTTAGATTTTGGATTTTGGAGTTGAATTCCCTTACTTTTCCACCAATAATTATATCAATATAATTAAATAATATTAAATATCATATAATTAATTATATTAACGTAATTAAATACATCATTAGACTATATTATCAATTCAATCAATTTTCAAAAATATAATATTATATTATATAAATTACTATCACTTGTTATATTCCTTAATTATAAAATCTAAAATCTAAAATATAAATTAAAATATGTAATTAATATTATTAATTTAAATAATGCATACTCATTATCTACAATGCATCCACGTACATCTCCACCCCACCTACCTACCTGCCCCATATATTCTGTGTTACGAACTCACATTCTTTAATTATAAAAAATTTAAAATATAAATTAAGTATGATGATATAATTAATATTATTATTTTAAATAATATAATCATATGAAATTATATAAATATAAAATTATGTAACAATGTAAGAATAATAAGATAAAAAATATAGTACAAAGAGTAATATAGTAGTAATATAGTAGTAATATTTACTAGTACTTGTGGTAGGTATATAGTAATAGATGTAAGAATTTTGTGTTAATTAGTAAAACAAAAACAAGTGATAAAATAGAGTAAAAAACTATAATAATCAAAAAATCAAAAATTAAAAGTCTGAAAAAGCAGGAAAAATGGTGGGTATCAAAACATTTGTTTCTTAAAATGGCGGTAAACTAAATATATGTACTATAAATTCTCCCTTCTCCGGAAACCTTCAAAAACTCTTCTCCTCTCAAATCTCTCAAAATTTCTAACTCAAACAAAATCTCAATCCCATTAAATATTTTCAACCAAATATTTTCAACGAATCTCACTAAAGTTTTTTTTCAAATATGGGATGAAATAAACGAAAAATGACCATTGTAGCTGACGATAAAGAATTAAAACCATCCTAAGAAAAAGTTGAGTCTGAAGAAGCCGAATCATCCCAATATGCTATCCCGGGTTTGATTTATGTTTATATTTAAAAATAAACAGATCATTTCATTTTTATAATATATTTTTATGTAATTAGTATGTTATCCATTTTTTATTTTTTATTTTCACTAGTTGTCAAGAAATATAGAAGCCCAATGCGCTGTTGTTGAACTTTGTTAACGAAGCAAGACTCATTGCTGATGTTAAGTACGGATATTATTTATTTACTTCTTACAATAATTTAACTAATTTTACTTTTGTATTCGAATAATAATCCAAATTATTTTTTTGCATTGTTAGCTTCCTCCAATACTAGATGCTGAGAGTGTACATAGAAACCAACAACCGTCATCATAGCACATAGAACCAACCATCATCATCGTCATCACCTGAGTCCTTCACGGATGCTGGATGCCAGAATTGTCAGGATGCTGGAATATTTTTTGTGATCGAAATCAATATTTTTGGTAATATTTTTGGCATGAACATTTCATTACAAAAGATATGAAGATATGTAGTTGTCCGAAACTTATAATCTTTTTCTTTGTCTTATAGTATTAGGATTATATTTATTACTTTTGTAATTTTGTAATTTATAGTATCTATACCATTATCATGTATATTCCAATGATGATGATATAAAAAGTAGTTCATTTCCTAAGATAATATAATTTATAGCATATAATTTTTCCTAACCCTTTTAATTGATGGCAACATAATATTTTGTAAATGACATATACTAAGCGACAATAAATATAGTAATATTTACTAAACCTTGTAATATCGACAATAAGTAACAATTTTATAAGCGACGATAAAATAATATTATTTACTAACACTTATCATAACTGACAAAATTTTTTTTATAACATTTCCTAACATATATATGGTTCTGTATTTACCGACAATAAATAGCATAACAATTATTAATGGCTATGATGAGTGAGTAACATTTACTATGTGGTAAGATATGATGATATTATAGTAATAGTTACTAACATTTGTAACTGACGATAAATAGTTGTAACAAATCTTAACGGTTATATTGGGTGATGATAAATGTAGTAACATTTCCTGTATAGTAGGTGAAAATAAAAATAATAACTTTTACTAACCCTTTGAAGCTGATGATAAAAGAATGATTTTTATTGACATTTTTTTTATCGTCCGGATTCGAGACATGCTCCAACAGTCATGAAAAGTGTCAGCATAGGTTTATTTTGACCCATGTATAACCAACTGAACATGTATATATCAGAAAAGATTTTATCGATGGTCTTATTATATTTACCTCGCGATTTTTCTTCATCTCTATAAGTCATTTCTTTTGTAGCGACCTAATTTACAAAACTGGAGAGCGGCTTAGTTGTTGGAAGGACTTTTTGGCAATAGCTTGTTAGACTTCCATAATTTTGCCTCTCGCGCCTTTCTAAGCATATAAAAACTTAAGCGCCGGAGTCTAAAAAATTAAATAAATTTTATATCATTAAATAAGTCTAGTGGGTTTTGATAACGCTTCATTGAATAATTTTGAAATAAAAACTGCTACGGAGTATTTTTTATTTCCCCCCCCCCCCAAGGATGGCAAAAGCCACCTCTGGTGAAGAGATTGCTAAAAGCGCAGATATATTAATTAGGTGCAAGAGTTTATTCTCTCAGTGACCTATGGTTATCATAAACTGTTTCACTCTTTGAAAAATTTCAGGCTTAAATTTTTTATTTCTCCACCACACACCTCCAAAGTGGAGGGTACAAATATCACCAGAGTGCAACTAGCGCTACTAATCTGATTCTGCATTTGCAAAGTCACGGTTTCTATCAAATTTACAATAATATCTCAAGAAAGAGATTAGTAGTACTTTGCTAAACTTATGGTTAAAGATGCATCATTGACATTGATTATGGCGCAAATTGAGCAATTCATGAAACTTCCAAGCCTAGACGCAACCATAAGGGTTTTCAATTTGTCTAGGCTCGCCCATTGAAGTCCCTTTCCTTTTCGTTTATAATTTTTGTTTGACAAAACATATATGTATATGTATATGTATACATATATGTGTGTGTATGTATGTATGTATTATAAACTTCAGATGGGCCTATAATCTGTAAGTGCAGGTCTGGTCCTAATTTTAAACAGCCCTTTGATTTTTATTCCATAGTCCTATCTTTTTTTTAATTATTTTTATCATCGATATCTGAATTTTATCTGATTAATCTGATTTGAGTACTATAAAATCTATTTTAAAAATTGACTCTTCTAAATATTTTCTTATTATTTTTAGGATTCAAACTTGTTTTCATAGTCCTAGTATTGTTACCAATGTTATGCTAAAAGATTGAGAGTGTAGAATTCCCAACAAAGAGGCGGTGCTCTGCCCCACGGAAGGATATCCTAATGCATATTACTCTTCTCAAAAAAGATATATGTTTGTATAATTAAACAAACTTGCTAACCGCACCACCACTCAAAAAGAGCAAGTAAACCTTCCCCATTGATTTTCGTTTTTTGAAAGACCAAAATGTACTCTACCCTTTGTCATATGCATTGAATCAATTTCTTTGCTTTTCTTTTTCTTTTGTTTATTTGATACTTTATTATGAGATATATCTTTATCTTTTGTATAGACAAGTATACATACAGTGGTAAAACCAGAAATTGGGCAATAGTAAAAAGGATAAAAATTATAATTTTTAATAAATAAATAGTATTTCCGGGAGTTGGTGTAGTTAATGCAAATGTCTCCACTCTTGTGTTCCCCAGGTACGGTACCAAATTGCTAACCCTTTCCCCATCAATCACGCCAAATCTTGATGATATAATTTATCACAATAGACAAGTTTTCAAACCCCAAATCATCCGGAATTCAACGTGTGGAAACTGCCATCCAATCCAATCATTAAAGCGACACAACTACTTCCCAATCAAATTTTGAACTACTTTTGTTATTTAAAATTTGTAATTGAGCCCTTGGAGTTTCCTCTAAATGTTACTTTCGTTCACCTAGAAGTTATCAAGGACGAGTATGGGCATTTACAAATAAGGGAAAAAGGTAGCAAAAAGCTTGAATCACCCATTGCCAAGAAATGGGATTTCATCAATTTTAGGTTTTCAGTGATCCAAGGATGGTAACAACCAAAATTGACTAGTCCAAAATGCTTGTATCACACCTTATGTCATAATGTGTAATTTTATGTTGTGTGTATGCCCATTATATATGTAAAAAAATAATAATAAAATAAAGAGTTAAATCCTTGTAGAGTGGGAGCTTTCTGTAATTTTCCAATATACACAAAATTGTGTGTGCCTACAATATGATTTTTTTGTATCATCATGATAATCTTTCATATGTCAACTGCATGACTAACTTGAATGCATAAATAATAAAATCTTCCGATCATCATCTTAAACAGTTCCCTCAACCTAATATTTGAATTATGCAGTTGTTATTCACTAGATGCTTTTTGGGGTGAAGTGTACCTAGGTAAGGGTGTACCCTATTATATCATATTAAATTCTTGAGGAAGGACAAGTCCAACCCTTCATTTTTCAGCAAGCTGGGGGAGGAGGCCATAAATTATTTATCCAGAAGAAGAATCACATCATATAATTATATGTTTGGTTAGTTGACTCAAGAAGAATATTAGTCGGTAAGTAGGCGTCTCTCATGATCTGTCCACTTACCTTAGTTGAATATAAATAGATGAGAAGAACGCACTTGCTCTTTAAGTATTATTCGACTTCCAAAGCTAACATATATCCTTTTCAATTTCATCCCCCCAAAAAATGGCAAATACCCTAGCATTTTTTGTCTTGTTAGCAGTTGCAGGCATATCCGCCACCACTGCCTATGATCCGGATCCGCTTCAGGACATCTGTGTGGCTGATTTGAACTCAGGTAAACTATATTCATTATTTCCCTTCCTTTTTCTTTTTTGAATATTTTTACACCATCCTTTTGTACAACAGCATGATCATAGAAACAAATAGTCAAGCGTAGCAGTGAGATTTTGCATGGAAATGCTATCCTTGTAGCCCCAAAAGGTTGGGGGATGGGGGACAGATATGATGCTTCTTTTGGCTAGTTACGTAAAAAGAGATCTGCCCATCACCTTGGTGTTGGAGGCGAAATAAGAACTTTCAGCTATTTTCATTGGCATTATATTCGCAGGATTTATAATAGTTGTATCGTTATTCAACTATCAACATTTTTTATGAAATTGGGATGTAAAATTAACCAAAAACTTTAGATAGCGGTCAATTGACTGTAAATCATATGACCACAATTGACAGTAAATCATATGACAATTGATACCTATGTAAATGAGAGGAAATTCACAAAGTATTATGTCCTTTTTCTTTACAAATTATTTGACTTCACACAACTCAACTAAGCCTCGCGTTTTTCTCTGTCAAACAGCTGTGAAGGTGAATGGTTTTCCATGCAAGAGCAATGTAAATGCCACAGACTTTTCATTTGCGGGTCTGGCCAAGCCAGGATACATCACCAGTAAATTCGGATCATTAGTGACAACAGCCAACGTGATGCAGATTCCAGGGCTAAACACTCTGGGCGTATCAATGGCGCGCATAGACTACAAGCCTGGCGGGCTGAACCCACCGCACACGCACCCGCGAGGCACAGAGATGATCTTTGTGCTAGATGGGGAGCTCGACGTAGGGTTCATCACCACTGCGGACGTTCTCATAACCAAGACCATCAAGAAAGGGGAGATTTTCGTGTTCCCCAGAGGTCTGATTCACTTCCAAAAGAACAATGGAGATAAACCAGCCTCTGTAATTGCCGCATTCAACAGCCAGCTGCCGGGAACACAAGTTGTGGCCGTATCACTCTTTGCGTCAACCCCGCCTGTGACCGATGATGTATTGAGTATAGCCTTCCAGATTGACACTCAGGAAGTTGAGAAGATCAAAGCTGGGCTTAAGGGTTAGTGTGATCCGGGGGCTTTTAAACTCAATTATTGAATAATAATAATTGAGTTGTTGAAGAAAATATGTTAAAAGGGGGAAAACAAAAGATGGAAATGATCGCTTTGTGTGTTTGTTTATCTCGGCTCATTTGGGTTGGGATGGAAATAATTTGTGATCGAGTTTATTTGTTAAATGCTTTCTTTTCGTTTGTTCTTAACAATAAAATTGCAATTAGTAGTCTCTGTTTTTAAATATCCACAATAAGTCTTAATCTGTCATGAATATTTCCTTGATAAGTAAATTTCTCCCATGATTTTCTCACTAAAATAAATTAACAATTTAGAGAAAAAATAAAAATAGATATCAAGAAAGTAAAACCTCTTATTAAATTACCAATCATAAAATCCTATCGCTAAAGAGATTTGTTTACAAAGATTTCTAGACACTGTATTGGAAGATGGGGGGCCCGACCCGCAGGTCTCGACACGCAACAATTGTTGTACTACCTCGAAATAAGTGTGAGCCCTACCCCATATTCCATGATACTACAAGGCATTCAAAATTCCAGATAAAACCATAGGCTAGCCCAGCAATTCAAATCTCATCAAACCAATAGAGCAACGTGGTCCTCCAAATCAAACCCAAAGATTCTAAAAAAAAAAAAACAGAACAAAGTCCCTACTCAAGGGATACGTGTGAAAAACAATGAAAACAATTCTCAAATAAACTTGAAAAAGGAAAGACAAAGGTTCTCGATATAAGTTATACAATTCCAATCAACAATCAAAATATAAAGATTAGATAAGTTTTCAAGTAAGGTTTTTTTCAAAAATGTCTCAAAGGGGTCCATATAAAATTCTCAAATAAAAAATTCAGATGAAATTAGTATCCGAAATGATTTCTTTGAGATAATCTTATCTCGAGATATCACTACTGACAATACCTTGATCTAAACTTCCTATATGAAAAAATGAAATTAAGGGGGATGAGTATACAATAATACTCCGTGAATGGAAGTACATGTTACGACAATAAATGAGGGGTAATTATAGAGATGTGATATATAATTTCCAAATCATGTCATAATATCAATAAATTCTATTATTCTATTTGTAACACCGACACTGCGGTGTCCATACTACTATACTCCTGATCAAGAATTTAATAAAATATTTCTCAGTTATATATATATAGAAAAATGTTTCACTTATTTTGATTTTGTGATTTTTGGGTATTTAAATTGAAATTTTTTGTATATTTAAAATTTTTACCGTATCCGCGAATTTTGGTATAAAATGAATATATATATATGTATATATAATAAGAGTACAAAAAAAAATAATCCAGCAGAGTGCTGCGTTTTGAGGCAAAACGCAACACCTCCTCAAAATTGGATTAGGGCTTTGAGCCCTAATCCCTTTCTCTCTTTCCCTCTCTCTCTCTTCCTTTCTCCTTCTCTCTTTCTCTCTCTCTCCCTCCGCCTCTTCCCCTTCCCGCGGCCGCTGCTCCCTTTCCACCATTGTCGCCGCCCACCGCCATCGCCACCGACCCCCTCTTTGCCTTTTCTCTCTCTTACTGTTTCTCTCTCTCTCCGTTGCTCACCCTCTCTCTATATCTTGCGATCTCCCTCCCTCTCGATCGCACTTCGCCGCGATCGTCCACGCACACCACCACCAAGAGCCACCCTCCGCCTCGCCTTCCTCCCGTGAGCACCACCACTGCTCCACCCTGCACGAGCACGAGGGCGCGCCTGCGCACAAGCACTCGCTTGTGCATGAGCGTGCTCTAGCCCACTAGCGCGCAACCCGCGAGTGCGCCCTTGTGCGATCTCCCCAGCATGAGCACGCCCTTGCACGACCCTCCGCGCGAGCGCAAGCCTGCGAGCGCGAGCCTGCCAGCCGACGAGCTTGTGACGGCCTGCGAGCCTACGACGGCCCGCGACCAGCCGTCTCCTTCGAGAGCTCACCTGCAGTCCCCGCAGAAACCCTAGACCGCGACTTCTTCATTGTAGGTAACGGCTATGTTCGTTGAAGTCCTAGGGTTTGGTATTTAAAATTTGATTTAGTTGCTAATATTGTTCAAATTTGAAAATATTACAGGTTTTAAACCAATTCAACGGCCGAACGAAAGCTAGGTTTGAGATTTGCGAAACCCTAGGTAAGAGAGAAATGCGATCTCTTTGATTTTCGAAATAAATTTTATCAAATTTAGGTTTCAATACCTTTAAGATGACATTGGTGTATATTTATAAATTGAGAAATTAAGATTTATACAAACTTAGGGAAGATGATAAACCCTAAGAATAATTGAAAATTTGATGACAATTGTGATAATCTGATTAGGTTGATTTTTTTGGAAATTCGAAGAGTCGATTTGTTCTGATTCTGGAAAATAAGGAGTGACCACCCTCCCTAGGAAAGTGAGTGGCACCCTAATCTCTTGTATGAAATGGTAAAACCTGATTTTATCATATTTTTAATAAAACATGCTTTTGATATATATTGTCTCATGTATGGAATTGAAATTCAAATCTATTTTGTGATTATTGGAGTGTCGTACTTATATTTTTTACGATTATGCATCCATATTTGAAGTGAAATAAAATTGTGCCATGATTTGAGAAATTAGATATTTTTTGTTCTACCATTGCATTGATTTGTTAAAATTAAATGAATTCGACGACATATATTGGCACACGGATTTGAATTGTTTTGAGGATATGATGAGATGATTTGGTTATGTGGGTTGGATGCCTACTAACTTGAGATGATATGATAATATGGTATTATTGATAAATTCCGTAGCTACGAAGGGCGTTTATAGAGACACCGGGTTGCCTAGATACATTTCTACAGGAGGTATCCGAAAACATCATATTTCTAATGTTATAGGCGTGACCGGTTGAACCCAAGTAAGGGGGAGACGTGTGTAACGTCACCGTCTAGCACCGGACGGGGTCCTATATACGATGATGAGCTAGTCCCAAAGAATTCATGACCAATGTTAGGGTAGAGAGCGACTTTTGAACTTTATGCATAATAAAACCCCCGACGTGCCTGTTCTTGGTCACGGTTGACCTTTGCCAAAATCTTTTTGGCTTGCTCTATGACCTACTTGATTTTAAATGGATGCATATATGTATGTTAACGTGTGAATGATTAAATGAGTTCATTTTAGCGAACATATCATGATTTACAGCAAAATTTGAATTATTGATTATGAATGATATTATTTGACACTTCAATATTCACCTACACTATTAGTATTTGATATTAATCCCCTTACTCACTGGGTATCTTCCTTAATACTCACCACTCTTCTTTCCCCCCTTAGACAGAATTATTATGCTAGAGCGACGTTTCGGCTCTTGAGGAATTGGTAACTCGTTGGCGGATTTGAGTATTTTTTGACGGTGAGATTTAAATTAAGTTGAGATATGAGCTCCGTATTTTTATTTTCGACCCTGTGAGGTCTTGACCTTGAGATCCGTAGTTGACCATGTATTTATTTGGGATTGACTGTATAATTTATGTATATTAAATTGCAAAACTCTTATATTTCATTTGCATTGAGGCAAATTGTAGTGTTTAAATATTAATTTGGAAAAATTGATTGTAAATTGTATAAAACTTAGGTCCGCTCAGTGTGGCGGCTGCTCATACTCTAGTTAGGCATGACAGTCGAGGTCTGTGATTAGGATTATTGGAAATTACATAACCTGGCGTTGTTTTGGATGTTTGCTGTGGTTGGTGGGTTGTTGTGAGATCGGGAAGACCATTTTTAATTCATTTACAGGATGTTTTTAAATTAAACAAGTTTATTTGTACATGGGAGACCTCCGATTTATGGGGAGATTCTGTCTGATTTTTTGTAAAAATACAGCCGACATTCAGGGCAACGGGCGGCTGCTCACGACCTGGTTCGGGGCGTGACACCATTCCAAACATCAACTTTCAAATGAAACTTAATAAATCATGAAAAATAATATTTATGCATCCAATTTAAATTTATATATTTTGTTTTCAAAATCTATGGGGTTGCAAAAAATATAGCTACCAATAATGGTCTACCGTAACTAAGGGTGGAACTGCCAAGGGGTTTCAAGTTTCTGCAACTCACAAATACTCCCAATCTTGGTGTTGGGTCGAGTCTCCCTTGGGATGCTACCAATCTAGTCTGAGAGGATGACCTCAAGGCATTTCTCGAGCACGGCCACCTCATTAGTCATATAACCCCCAATCACGTTGCCCCGTCGAGCTGCACCGTGGAACGGAATGACTATAACCATTTCATCAAACACCATTTTACAACTCTCATAGCATGTATCAAAATGTGGCAAAATAATTCAAATATTCATCTAATCATGAATTCAATGCCAATATATTCAACATCAATCAATAATATGACACCTTATTTCAATAAAATATTTGGATATATAATTTATGCCAAATTCCATTTTTGGGACACTCTACAATCATAAATTAATTTGCACACTAATTTCTACAAAACATTTATAAAATCAAGTAAAATATTTTCTCATTTAAAGTCATAATCATGCATGCATTCACCTTTTTGGTGGGTAAACACTCTCAATCCACAATTCAATCAAATGAAAATCCCTCCTTAGATTCTAGTTGCCTTAAATTTAAGACATTCAACAACAATTCCATTTATAATCACCTATAGGGTTAGGGTAATTCGATTTTCCCCTAATTTAATATGAATTTAATTTCATAAATCCATCAATCTATGTTTCTAAGTACATAAAATATATATTAAATGTATTAATAAAATATTTTCATTTACACTTTTCCCAATTTTCATCATATCACAAACTCTAGATCTAAACCTTCAAATTTATTTCACCAAATTTTTGCATAATCTCCCAATTTATGAAAAAAAAAGTAAATCCAAGTTAAGAATAAAAAAATTACATCAATTTTTGTCATTAATTCTGCCTCCAAGTGGAGCCACAACCAAATGCTAGGTTTTCTCTCACTAGAAAAACGTAGTTCTCTTTCTAGATTTAACCTTCAAGTTGCTTATTTGAGAGTTTGGAAGATTGAATCTATGAGTTTTGTGGTATTTTGGTTATAGGCATATAAAATCATT
Source organism: Dillenia suffruticosa (assembly GCA_033439265.1). Classification (NCBI taxonomy): domain Eukaryota; kingdom Viridiplantae; phylum Streptophyta; class Magnoliopsida; order Dilleniales; family Dilleniaceae; genus Dillenia; species Dillenia suffruticosa. The sequence continues at coordinate 2,304,557 of JAVTVX010000031.1, forward strand.
TATTGTAAAGGGTACGATATACGAGACATACATTCCATGATTCCGCATTCGAATGCCTTCATTCATAACTCGAATTCTATTTTTAGGGGGTTAGTTACCCAGTAACTAACCCTAATTCTTGCTTATATCTAATGAAACGGTACTCTATTTGCAGAATTATGCCGCCTAGACGTGGTAGGGGCGGTGCACCACCGGAGAGTCGTTTAGTGCCTGAGGCTTTTGGGGTACTTGAGGCTCCACGAGCACCAGAGGGTGCTTCTTCTACTCATGCACCTTCTCCAGTGCCACCCCCAGCACCTCCATCTGTTAGTACAGTCGAGATTCCTCTACCACCACTCGATGCCTTGAGGCAGCGGTAGGAGTAGTATAGTAGATATGGGGCGCAGATTCCACCGCCTCCACTATAGACTCCAGCGACCGCACCTGCGGCCGTACCTGCACCTACAACACTTATTTCTCCTTCGGTGGTCGGTCCTTCTGTTTCTACTCCGATCGATGAGACGTCGGCTACTTTGAAGCGCATCCACGAGCTCACTCAGTTGGTGAAAGAGTCTCGGTAGCTCGGATGCACAGATTTTTCAAGATCCAGCGATGCCGTAGCGATGAAGCACTGGATCAACAGGACTCGTAGGATCCTTACGGATTTAGGGTTGTCAGAGGAGCTTAGATTGAGAGTTGCTGAGAGACTCCTCGATGGAGATGCCCTCTCATGGTGGGAGGCTATCCGTGACAGTGCTATACAGACCCTACGGTGGGAAGACTTTCTACGAGAGTTCAACCGTAGGTACTTCACCCCGTTCCAGTAGGACTGGAAGAGGACAAAGTTCCTACACTTACGCTAGGGGATGAGGTTAATTTTAGAGTACGAGGCTGAGCTCAGACGACTAGCGGCCTTTGTCCCTAACATGGCTATACCAGCTCAGTTGAGGTTCAAGTTTGAAGATGGCCTCCAATTGAGTATCAGAAAGTATATGACAGTGACTCCCTCTTTTACACTATTAGAGGTGATTGATTCAGAATATCAGGTAAAGGAGATAGTCCGAGCTGAGGCTCGACAGAGGGAGGGTCACCAGAAGAGGAAGACTGGGTCACAGGGTGGACAGTTTTCGAAGAGAAGTAGAGGTTTTGGATGTCCCGGAGGTTCTTCTAACTTCAGACCAGTAGGATCGGGATAGGGGCCTCGACCACAGGGTTTTGGGGCACCAGCCCCTAGTGTCTTTACACAGTCTACTATACAGAGACAGCCTTTTTGCCATAGATGTGATAGCCACCATGCGTTTGGGGCATGTAGAGTACTAGTTACTTGCTTCCAGTATGGGAAGCAGGATCACATTAGGAGTATTTGCCTAGATTTAGGTCAAGGAGGATTGACTTTGCATAGTCGTACCGGTACTTCTGGCACAGGCCAGCAGGGGGCACCTGTGCACTTAGCTCTTACTACTCCCCGGACTGCAGCTGGGAGTAATACAGTGCCAGGACCATCGCGACAATAGCCTAGGGCCCAGACCCGTGTGTTTGCGATGACGCAAGAGGACGTACAGGCAAATTCTAATATTATTATGGGTAATGCTCCCGCAAATCCCTCAATGTAGTACTTTTGTTGTATTTCTGTATGAGTTTTTTGTATATCATGATGTCGATATACAGTTTTGACTAGTTAAAGTTTTAGAAACTTAACTAGTTTGATATATATATGAATTTGTCTACTTTTCTTCGCATTTTAAATATCTTTAATCTTTTTTTTTTCTATCTTTAGATACCATGTGAATATTTGGTATCGATGCCCGTATGCTTATAGATACCAGGTCAAATTTTTCATATGTGAGTTACACATTCGCTCGCCATTATGATAGACCTCTCTCACCACTTGATGAAGAGATTATGGTATTGACAAGCATATCATTCGAGATACAGTCTATAGGGGTTGTGAGGTCGGTATTGGGGAGACGGTATTAGAGGTAGATCTGATTTCGTACCCTATCACGGATTTTGACACCATTCTAGGAATGGATTGGCTGAGTTTACACCGGGCTTCCATGAATTGTTTCACGAAGGAGGTTGAGTTTCGGAGGTTCGGGTAGCTACTGTTAGTATTCCGGGGTGAGAGACAAATATTGCCTTGCTGTATTATATCTATTGTGAAGGCTATACGCTTGGTATGCCGTGGTAGTGTGGCTTATCTGGCTTATGTTATCGACACCACTATTGAGGGACCAAGACTTGAAGATATCCCTGTGGTGTAGGAGTTTCCAGAAGTATTCCCCGAGGAACTTCCCGGATTACCATCAGTTCGAGAGTTCGATTTCGAGATTGATCTAGTACCGGGGACCAATCCTATTTCCCGTATAGAATGGCACTGGCAGAACTGAGAGAGCTTAAGATCCAGTTACAAGAACTCCTAGACAAGGGGTTTATTCGCCTAAACACTTCACCTTGGGACGCTCCGGTATTATTTGTAAAGAAGAAAGATGGTACACTTAGCCTTTGTGTGGATTACAGGCAGTTGAACAAAGCCACCATAAAAAACCGATATCCCCTGTCACGTATCGATGATTTGTTTGATCAGCTGCAGGGAGCTAGGGTTTTCTCTAAAATTGATCTCCGTTCGGGTTATCATCAGTTGAGAATTTGGGCCGAAGATGTGCCCAAGACAGCTTTTCGCACCCGATATGGCAATTACAAGTTTCTAGTCATGCTGTTTGGGCTGACTAATGCCAAAACTGCTTTTATGGATCTGATAAACCGAATTTTTCACGACTACTTGGATCGGTTCGTCATTGTATTCATCGATGACATCTTGATATATTCACTGAGTGATGAAGATCATGTTCAACACCTTCGAGTGGTATTACAGATACTCTGTGAGAAGCAACTATATGTCAAATTCTCGAAATGTGAGTTTTGGCTAAGACAAATTAGATTTTTGGAGCACATTATCTCCGCGGAAGGTATTTATGTTGATCCGCGAAAGGTTGTGGCTATAGTGAAGTCGGAGCAGCCACAAACAGTTACCGAGATTCGTAGTTTTCTCGGTTTGGCTGGGTATTATCGCAGATTTATAGAGAGATTCTCCCGGATAGTTGCTCCATTGTCTAAATTGACCCAAAAGGGGGTCAAGTTTGTTTGGAATGACCGTTGTGAGTGAGCTTTCAAGAGCTCAAACAACGGTTGATATCTGCTCCTATTTTAGCCATTCCCACTAGTAGTCGGGAGTATATAGTGTATAGTGATGCTAGCGGATAGAGATTTGATTGTGTTCTAATGCAGGATGGTTGGGTTATTGCATATGCCTTGCGACAGCTGAAAAAACACGATATTAACTACCCGACGCATGATTTAGAGTTGGCAGCCATAGTTTTCGCGTTGAAGATATGGCGACATTATCTTTATGGGGTGATCTGTAGAGTATTTACAGATCACAGGAGTTTGAAATATCTATTTACCCAAAAAGAGCTAAATTTGAGACAGAGGAGATGGTTACAACTTTTTAAATATTATGACCTCATTATCGACTATTATCCGGACGACACGAATGTTGTAGCAAATGCCTTGAGTCGGAAGTCAGCATCATCCTCACAGTCGACAGAGAAAGTCTACCTTTCTTGTTTAGTGGGACTCCGAGCCTTGAGAGTCAGTTTGACTAGTGATGATCAGGGAGGCTTACTAGCCAGATTTGAGGTCAGACCGACTTTGTTCGACTATATCCGAGAGCTCCAGGATATAGATGAGGAGCTTTAAAGTATTGCGGATAGAGTCCGCAGAGTTGAGGGTGGAGATTTCGGGATCCGAGGAGATGGTTTGATAGTGTTCGAGGAGCATGTTTGTATTCCCACTGATTCAGATCTCCGCAAGACCATACTCGAGGAGGCGCACTCCTCCGCTTGTGCATTGCATCCGGGAGGTACCAAAATGTATCGAACCATTTGGAATAGTTATTGGTGGCCTGGCATGAAACAGGAAATCGCGGATTTTGTGGCTAGATGTTTAGTTTGCCAACAAGTGAAGGCCGAGTATCAGCGGCCGGCTGGTACATTACAGCCCTTACCCATCCCTGAGTGGAAGTGGGATCACATTACTATGGATTTTGTGACAGGGCTACCGTGGACTTCATCACGGCATGATGCCATTTGGGTGATTGTAGATCGACTCACTAAGTTCATGCATTTTCTTCCTATTCACAGCGACTATCCTTTAGAGACCTTGGCACGTCTTTATATTGATACGATAGTCTGGCTGGATGGTGTTCCTGTATCGATAGTATCAGACAGGGACCCGAGATTCACTTCTAGATTTTGGCCCAAATTGCAAGAGGCAATGGGCATAAGGCTGAATTTTAGTACAGCCTATCATCTGTAGACAGATGGTCAGTCAGAGAGGACCATTCAGACCCTTGAGGACATGCTGAGAGCATGTGTGAAGGATTTCCAGGGTAGTTGGGATCGACACCTTTCACTGGTCGAATTTGTATACAATAACAACTATCAGGCCAGTATAGGGATACCCCCATATGAGGCACTGTATGGCAGGAAGTGCCGTACCCCGATATGCTGTGATGAGGTCGGAGAGTGACGTCTCAGCAGTGTTGAGTTGATTGAGGAAGCGAAGAATAAAGTAAAGGTCATTCGTGAGCGGATGAAAGCCGCCCAGGACAGATAGAAGGCATATGACGATCGTAGGCGGCGACCTCTTGAGTTTGCCATTGGAGATATGGTTTTCTTGAGGATATCTCCTTGGAAGGGAGTTATACGGTTCAAGCAGCGGGGCAAGTTGAGCCCCAGATATATTAGACCCTTCTGTATCCTTGAGAGAGTCAGAAGTATGGCATACAGATTGGAGCTGCCAGACGAACTATCTCGTATTCACGATGTCTTCCATATCTTAGTACTCAGGAAGTATTTGGTTGATCCTTCACATGTACTTGAGCCTCCACCTGTTGAATTACGAGGAAACCTTAGTCTTCCAGTTTAACCCGTAGCTATTCTAGATCGGCAGGTCAGAAAGTTGTGGAGTAAGGAAGTCTCGTTGGTCAGAGTCTTGTGGAGGAGTGACCAGATCGAGGAAGAGACATGGGAGCCCGACGAGGCTATGAGGATTCAGTACCCCCATTTATTTGCTGTTTAGTCCTCTTTTAGTTTCGAGGACGAAACTTATTTTTAAGGGGTTAGAAAATGTAACACTGATACTGCGATGTCCGTACTACTGTACTCAAGTTCAGGAATTTAATAAAATATTTCTCAATTATATATATATATATATATATAGAAATGTTTCATTTATTTTGATTTTATGATTTTAGGGTATTTAAATTGAAATTTTTGGTATATTTTAAATTTTTACTGTATCCGCGAATTTTGGTGTAAGATGAATATATATATATGTATATATATATATATATATATATATATGTAAATAATAATAACAGTACAAAAAAAAAACCAGTGGTGTGCTGCGTTTTGAGGTAAAACGCAGCACCCCCCCAAAAATTAGACTAGGTTTTTGAGCCCTAATCCCTTTCTCTCTCTCTCCCTCCGCCTCTTCCCCTTCCAGCGGCCGCCGCTCCCTTTCCACCATCTCCGTCGCCCACCGCCATCGCCACCGACCCCCTCTTCGCCTTTTCTCTCTCTCACTGTTTCTCTCTCTCTCCGCTGCTCACCCTCTCTCTATCTCTCACGATCTCCCTCCCTCTCGATCGCACTTCGCCGCAATCATCCACGCACGCCACCACCATGAGCCACCCCTCCGCCTCACCTTCCTCCTCGAGCGCCGCCGCCGCTCTACCTTGCACAAGCACGAGCGCGCGCCTACTAGGGAGTGCACCTACACACGAGCGCGCTCCATCCCACTAGCGCGCAACCCGCAAGCGCGCCCTTGCATTCTGGAAAATAGGGAGTGACCACCCTCCTTGGGAAAGTGAGTGGGACCCTAATCTCTTGTATGAAATAGTGAAACCTGATTTTATCATGTTTTTAATAAAACATAATTTTGATATGCATTGTCTCAAGTATAGAATTGAAATTCAAATCTGTTTTGTGATTATTAGAGTGTCGTACTTATATTTTCTACGATTATGCATCCATGTTTGAAGTGAAATGAAATTGTGCCATATTTTGAGAAATTGAATGTTTTCTATTCTACAATTGCATTGGTTTGTTAAATTTAAATGAATTCGATGACATATATTGGCACACGGATTTGAAATGTTTTAAGGATATGATGAGATGATTTGGTTATGTGGATTGGATGCCTGCTAGCTTGAGATGATATGATAATATGACATTATTGATAAATTCCGTAGCTATGAAGGGCGTTTGTAGAGGCACCGGGTTGCCCGGATATACTTTTGTAGGAGGTATTCGTAAATGTCATATTTCTAATGGCTATAGGCGCGGCCGGTTGAACCCAAGTAAGGGGAGGACACGTGTGACGCCACCGTCTAGTATCGAGCGGGGTCCTATACACGATAATAAGCTAGCTCCAGCGAACTCATGGCCAACGTCAGGATAGAGAGCGACTTTTGAACTTTATGCATAATAAAACCCCCGAAGTGTCTGTTCTTAGTCACGGTTGACCTTTGTCAGGATCTTTTTGGCTTGCTCTATGATCTACTTGATTTTAAATGGATGCATATATGTATGTTAACGTATGAATGATTAAATGAGTTCATTTTAGCTAACATATTATGATTTACAGCAAAATTTGAATTATTGTTTATGAATGATATTATTTGACACTCTAATATTCACCTACACTATTAGTACTTAAGATTAATCCCCTTACTTACTGGGTATCTTCCTTGATACTCATCCCTCTTCTTTCCCTCCTTAGACAGAATTATTGTGCTAGAGCGACGCTTCGGCTCTTGAGGAATTGGTAGCTCGTTGGCGGATTTGAGTATTTTTCGACGGTGAGATTTAAATCAAGTTGAGATATAAGTTCCGTATTTTTATTTTTGACCCTATGAGGTCTTGATCTTGAGGTCCGTAGTTGACCGTATATTTATTTGGGATTGACAGTATAATTTATGTATATTAAATTACGAAACTCTCATATTTTATTTGTATTGAGACAAATTGTAGTGTTTAAATGTTAATTTGAGAAAATTGATTGTAAATTGTATAAAACTTAGGTCCGCTCAGTGTGGCAGCTGCTCATACTCTAATTGGGTATGACAGTTGAGGTTTGTGGTTAGGATTGTTGGAAATTACATAGCCTGACGTTGTTCTGGATGTTTGCTGTGGTTGGTGGGTTGTTGTGAGGCCGTGAAGGCCATTTTTATTTCATTTACATGATATTTTTAAATTAAACAGGTTTATTTGTACATGGAAGACCTTCGATTTATGGGGAGGTTTTACCCGATTTTCTATAAAAATACAGCCAACATTCAAGGCAACGGGCGGCTGCTCATGACCCAATTCGGAGCGTGACACCATTCCAAACATCAACTTTCAAATGAAACTTAATAAATCATGAAAAATAATATTTATACATCCAATTTAAATTTATATATTTTGTTTTCAAAATCTATAGGGTTGCAAAAAATATAGCTACCAATAATGGTCTACCGTGACCAAGGGTGGAACTGCCAAGCGTTTTCAAGTTTCTCCGACTCACAAATACTCCCAATCTTAGTGTTGGGTCGAGTCTCCCTTGGGATGCTACCAATCTAGTCTGAGGGGATGACCTCAAGACATTTCTCAAGCACGGCCACCTCGTTAGTCGTATAACCCCCAATCGCGTCGCCCCGTCGAGCTGCACCGTGGAACGGAATAACTATAACCATTTCATCAAACACCATTTTACAACTCTCATAGCATGTATCAAAATGTGGCAAAATAATTCAAATATTCATCTAATCATGAATTCATTGCCAATATATTCAACATCAATCAATAATATGACACATTATTTCAATAAAATATTTGGATGTATAATTTATGCCAAATTCCATTTTTGGGACACTGTACAATCATAAATTAATTTGCACACCAATTTCTACGAAACATTTATAAAATCAAGTAAAATATTTTTTCATTTAAATTCATAATCACGCATCCACTCACATTTTTTGTGGGTAAACACTCTCAATCCACAATTCAATCAAATGAAAGTCCCTCCTTAGATTTCAGTTGCCTTTAATTTAAGACATTCAACAACAATTCCATTTATAATCACCTATAGGGTTAAGGTAATTCAATTTTCCCCTAATTTAATATGAATCTTAATTTCATAAATCCGTCAATCTATGTTTCTAAGTGTATCAAATATATATTAAATGTATTAATAAAATATTTCCATTTACACTTTTCTCAATTTTCATCATATCACAAACTCTAGATCTAAACCTTCAAATTCATTTCATCAAATTTTTGCATAATCTCCCAATTTATGAAAAAAAAAAGTAAATCCAAGTTAAGAATAAAGAAATTACATCAATTTTTGTCATTAATTCTGCCTCCAAGTCGAGCCACAACCAAATGCTAGGTTTTCTCTCACTAGAAAAACCTAGTTCTCTTTCTAGATCTAACCTTTAAGTTGCTTATTTGAGAGTTTGGAAGATTGAATCTATGAGTTTTATGGTATTTTGGTTGATTTTTGATGGAAGCAAGGAGAGGGAAGTGTAAGAGGCTAAAGGTGAAAGAGGGTGAGAGTGAGAACATAACTTAGAGAGGAAGAGAAATGAGCTTAGTTGTGTTTAAGTGCCCTATTTATAGTAGTAAGACCTTTTACCGTTTGCCTTTCATAAATCAAGTCTGTAATCGGGTTTAATTGTCTTTTTCATCATTGTGTATTGATCCATAACATTGCATGTATTGATACATAAGATCATACTCTCAGAGGATCTGTGATAGAAATTAAATGTATCAACCTAATGCATTGGATATATCAATACATAAGATTGTGCTCTCAGAAGATTTGTGATAGAGATTGTATATATCGATCTAAAGTCTCATGTATATTGACCCAGGGTGATATTTGTATCAACCCATTATATTGGATATATCGATATATAATAACTTGTTTTCAGAAGTTTCCTGCAAAGTTGTAAATGTATCAACCCAACGACTAAGTATATCGACCCAAAGACATCTATCTATCAACCTGCACCTTAAGGTAGATTGATATGTCAATACACTCATAAATTCATATCTAAGACGATTTTCCTAAGAACATATCAATCCTTACTTAAGTATATATCAACCCATGATGATTGAATCTGATATAAATGTTATTATAGAAAAATTGTATCAAAACAACAATAACAACAAATCGAGTCTTAATCCTAATAATTTGAGGTCGGTTGTTTGAGAGACAAATTTATAAATGGTTAAAAAATTAAAAATTAAAAATTAAAAATTAAAAAATTAAAAATTAAAAATTAAAAAATTAAAAAATTAAAAAATTAAAAAAAGAAAAAAGAAAACATGAATAAAAGAAAAATAAAAAGAAGAATAAATAAAAAAGTAAAAAAATAAAAAATACATATTTAAAATATGTTAACTTAATTTATGCACATTTTTTTACGCCACTCATTTCTATCTAAGGTTATCTTCTCGTCTAAACCCTTAACTATCATATTTTTACGAATAATGTATATTCAAGTTTTCAGCAGTTTATTCCTACGTTTTACTAGATCTCCTATATTTAAGTTCTCAATTCTCTTAACCGATGCATTTTTAGATCTTGTTTACACATGTTTAAACCATTTCAAATAATACTTTCATATCTTATCCACAATTGATAGCAATACATTATAACCAATATAATTCCAAATCTTTTCGAAATTACATAAAAGAATTTACTGAAAATTCTAACATTGTATTTTTAGTGTTAAATACTTAATCTCCAAAATGAAATTTCGTTCTCAAAATTTAAGAGAAAATTTACATGTCAAAAGGATGGGGATATTATTTTCTCATTGCCTCCTCAAGTTTCTCACTAGAGTAAGCGACATAATGATCTCTTGGACTAAGAACTCTACTTATACCAACACCAGAGGCATCACCAGAGCAACAAGGACTTTAGAAAGGCTGGATATCTCAAATCGGTTGTCTCGGTTATTATTATTACTATTATTCTAAGAATATTGAATGCCTCAAACATAACAGGTGGTCAAGAAACTCACTTTTCTTCACTCTTTGTGACAATGCCATGATGGTGCTAAAGTTACAATTAAATATCCCATAAAAGAGGTTAATGCATGTAAACTATGCATCCCAATCAATGTTGTACACTCAGACAAAGAAGTGAGGGCCTTCACCTTCTTGGGATTTGAGACAAATTCCCAATACAAAAATTATGAAACCTAAGTCATATAGGATTCTAAGAAGAAACACCCCTTTAAGGTCAATATACAATTATTCTAAGATGATTATTACAAATTCTTCTCATTTCACTTTCAATAAAATGGTCATTTAATTACACCACATATGGACTTCCCTATAGACTTTTCACAACATACCCAACAATTAACTACAGAATTTGAATTGTGACCTTTTTACCACATGCATAATTTGGACTAATAACAATCCTGGTTTTTACTCTTGGTGTTCTCATTTTACTCTTCTAGCATATAATCCTAATGACCAAAGATTTCCTCTTTTCAATTTCATCGGAAAGGTCCAATTTCTCTTAAAATTGAGGCTTTCTTTAGTATTGTTACTCTTAATAAGAATAGTACCAACAACTTTTTGCTAGTAAGGAGACCAAGGCAAACAACAAGTACTCTATACAGACTTGGTTTTCCTAACCACATGTCTTAGTATGACTAACTTTGGGTTCTCAAAAGGGGAGCACAATTATTCATCGCAATCACCAAAACTGGACACTTAATAGAACCCATTCTGCCTCAAGAAAGAACTTTTCTACCATTTAAAGTCTTATTTATATACAAATCAAAATTAATTGGTTTCCTCTCCTTAAGATTTCTAGGTCAACACTATTAGGAGACAATGCAATTCCTCTAAACATGTTAGGTCTTGCGAATATAAGTTTTGCTTACAACAACCCAAAGATTCCTCTCCACAACCTCATGAAAGCAAAGCCAGTCGATACCCATCCTTCCTCATCAAATATATCATGAAAGTATAGGCACTCGATGTTTGTTATTCCATGTAGCATGCATTATTCACATTGGATGTTGTGCCATTTTGAGGACATGTAAGATGTAATATTCATATGATCTCCAAAGATTTGATGAATATTTCATGACATATCTTAAGTTACACATCATACCAAATATTTCTCAGATGAATTCAAGTACTTGAGGAAACTTTATGTAGACTTTTTTTTGTGGATAACAGGTTGTTCTTTGTATGGCTGCTACACTTTGAAATCCATTTTGCCTCTTAATCACTTGAAGTTGCAAAACTTGTTATTGGTTTTATTGCACATGATAAACCACCTTAAGCAAAATTTTCTAATCTTACTGTAATTGGATCTACATTCAGCTAAGTGCATCCTATTTCTAACTGCATGACCACTCATTTGTTTGAATTTCATCATTTTTTTATTGAATGCCTGCTAATAGATCTGTTAGTTGTCTTCTAAAGAATGATTTTACAATATAATAATCAAGTACCATAAGCTCACTACTCCTCTACTAAGACTAGGATATGATAAGCCAATCTTCAGCCACTGTAGTAATTGATTTATCCAACATACATATAAAGCAGTCCATATTATCCTAACCATCATCATCTTTCAGATTCTCAAGTTTTATACAAAATGACCTACATGCTTGCTAAAATTTTAGTCCTATACTTTTTTTCTTGTGAAACCAGGCCGTCTCAACTTATGGACAACTTTTGCACACTTTCTGTTTCCAATTTGTAACTCCTACGCTGAAGAAAATTACAATATCTTATTTTCACTAACAAATTTCTTCTTATACCAAAAATTTGCGGAAATATTATACTCTCAATACAATTATCTACTCAAATCACCATAATTTCCCATATAGGTTCTCAACAATTGAAAGAAGTTTTCTGATGATTCCTGCTACTATTATTTATGTTTACCTTCACCAACCTTTCATTTACTCTACTTAATGTACTAAATTCACATTCCATATTGTGCAGTTCAAACAATCTTGAATTCATACCGTAAATAAAACAGCTAATGCTTGAATTGATACCACTTATTGATAGTCTATAACATTATTGCCTAAATAGGAAAGCATTGATCTCCATATTCAATATACTTTTCATACCCCCTTATCTTTTAAAATATATGCCAGGCACTCTAAACCTTTTAGAATTGTGTGAGGATGAAATTCAAAAATAGGAAGGCATTATATTGCCATGAGAGAAAACTTATAGTGCTTGTTACTTTCAAATTGAATGTGTAAATAAAATAAGTACAAAGGCCTCACCATTCACTACAAAAAAAACTTGTATTTAGCCACAAATTTTGCGACGAAAATTTAAGAAATATTCGTCGCTAAATTATTTAGCGACCAATTTTTCGACAAAACAGAATTTGTCGCTAATAACTCGTCGCAAAATTTTCCGACAAAAAATATCAAATTTGTCGCCAATTAGCGACATATTATAGTTCGTGGCAAAATTCGTCGCAAAGATTAGCAACCAAAACTTTTTAGTTGCAATTTTCCGACAAACTTTGCGACAAAAAATTTTGTCGGAAATATTTCCAACAATAAAATATTTGTTGCAAAAATTGTTGCAATAGTATTTTGTTGCTAAAATTTGCAACAAAATCTGCGACGAAATTATTTTCGTCGCAATTTGCGACAAAATTTATTTGTTAGATAATTTGTCGCAATTCTGCGACAAATTCAGCGACGGCTTTTGCGACGAATTTTGCAACGAAATCTTAAAAATTCAGCAACAAATTTTGCAACGAATGTCAAAACCAGCGACGAATTTAGCGACGAATATTGAAAATTTGGGACAAAAAAATTTAATTTGTTTTATATTTGCACCAAATTTCCATGTATATCATATTCCTCCATGATAGTCTCAACCAACCAGTTTATGAACTAAACCACCAACATCATCATCAACAAATCATCCAGGGTACCATCGAACAGCCATGAATACAAAATTTATGCCACAACTACTCATTCAAATAACTGACCATCTAATAGTATGAATGAAATAATAATTAAAAAAACACTACCATCGTCATGATATAATATTAAACAGTACTAAATGAATTAAATACAAATGAATGGTAATTGAACCAAATTACCATTCTAATTCTATGCTCATCAATATTGATTGAGCCTCCCGCATAAGTAGCAGATGATTCCCCAGAATTATAAGCTCGATTTATTTTATTTTGCTCACTCCTCCGTTGGCTCTCATCGGAATCCCAGAAATTTAAAATGTTGAGCCAATTTTCTTCGGTGATGCAGTGTGGCTTCTTTCGGCTCTTTTTGGCATGATTAAGTACACCTCGGATGTGATGACCGCATTTTTTTTTAAATATTCTTCTTATTTCAAGCTCCTCGGTCTCATCCCAATTGAACTTTCGCTAAAAAAAAAACAAGTTGTTATATTTAAATTATACACTGAATTGTATATTTAAACTTAGAGACCTCATTTACCTAGAATTCTCTCCACCATAGCTCTTTGATATCATCTGGAGTACTTGTGTATGACATCGATGCTCCTCCCCAATGGTTGTTAATGATTCTATTCAGCTCATGAATAACATACACAGAATTTGTGAATCTATCATAAAATTAGAAAAAAAAAATGGTTAGTAAAAAAAATTTTTTAATAAACTAATAAATTGTGATAATATTTCAAATTTTAATACTTACGAATCTCCGCAAGGGGATATCACCTCTCGCGTATCTTCCCCTTCAACGTGTGAATCTTGCATTGAAGGTACAATTGAAGGTGCAACTGATGGAAACGGTGAAGGTATATCAGTACAAGGCGAAGGGGCATGGGAAGGTGCAGCTGAAACGGACGGTGACGCCGGAGAGTTTGGTCTTGCATTAGAAGATCGTCTATGTCCTCCACGTTGAAACTGTAACAAGAGTTATTTCTTGCAAGCAATGAATATTGCATGATTATAAAAAATATAATAGAGTATATGAAGAAACATACCATATTTAAATTGTCGTCAGAAATGATCTATAAAAAAAGAAAATATATTAGCAAATAATATTTCGAAAATGAAACATGAGGCACTAAATATAACAAACATATTGAGAAATTTAAAATACAAATCTAAATATATTTTCACATGAAAACAGTAAAATAAAATTTCATATGATGTTAGACAATTTTAATAAATCTTAAAAAAACAATACTTACCGACGATCAAAAATCAAAGTCATTATTGTCATCATCATCCTCATTATCAGAGTCTTCAACATCAAATTCTTCTTCATCTTCATCCTCATCTTCATCATCTGTCTCCAAATCAGGTTCTTCATCGCCTGACTCATGAATTTCATTTTGATCCACATCTATCATTACTCCATGTGGATCTCGTAATGTTGGAATAATATATTCCTCAGTCTGAAACGTATTGGCAACTTCCATTTGTTGATATGCCATGTCTTCCCAACGTTCCTCAATTTTCTTTCGTGCTTTCGTTTTACAAACAGCCCACCAATCAATTTTGTCACGTTTCAAACTAGGATATGAAGCATAATACACTTGAATCGCTTGTTGTGCCAATACGAATGGTTCATATCTTTTATAAAATTTTTTATGATTTATATCAACCAATTTAAACTTTGGATGCACATTCATCCCTTTTACGGGGTCAAACCATTGGCACATAAATAAAACGACTCGCAACTCTGCTCCAGTGTACTCAACCTCTATAATTTCATCCAACAAACCATAAAACTCATCTTTTACACCTCCATCGTTGGATGACTGAACACAAACACCACTATTCATAGTAGCTTTTCCGGTTCCATATTCTTGAGTGTGAAAATTATACCCGTTTATAAAATACGATGGCCAAGTGCGCACCGTTGAATTTGGACCCCATGACAGATTAAGTAACAATTCTTGTTCAACTTGATCTTGATTACATTGAACCTGAAGTAAAATAAATGTGTTATTTTTTTAATTATCAAATAGATATACAATTTAAAATTGGTAAAACTAACATATGTTTTGAACCATGCTGCAAAATCTTCATCGCACACACGATTGAACTCATGCATCGATAGTTCAGACCGTGAATGTTGAAAAATCCTACGATTAAAGAAAACGATTTATGTCAACAATTTTATCAAAAAAACAACCCTTTTTTTATCAAAAAAACCATTCTTTCGCAGTTAAATATCTAACCTTACATGACCCACTTGGTCGACCGAGATAGTTGAAAATAGAGAATGATTTTAATTTAGGATCAACAGAACCCTCATCATTTCTACCGGCGCGCCGTCTCTTACACTGGACATGAGGCTCGAAATAATATGAAGCAAAAGTTGTCACTTCCTCCGCAATGTATGCATTAACAATAGATGCTTCAACCCGTGCCTTATTTTTCACTTTTCTCTTCAAATGATATAAAAATCTAATTGATATGGAATAAAAAGTGTATCAGAAAATGATATATAATAAATTTAGTACATTAACATGCACTATAAATATTACTATGATGAGAATTTGCAAAAGTTACCTTTCAAATGGATACATCCATCGATATTGGACGGGACCTGCAACTCTGGCCTCATAAGGCAAGTGAACCAATAGGTGTTCCATGGAATCAAAAAATGAAGGAGGAAAAATCCTTTCTAAATTACATAAAATGATAGGGATATCTCTCTCCAATTTCGCCATATGTGATTCCTTTAATACTGTCGAGCAAATATCATGCAGGAAAATACTTAACTCTGTAATGACGGCCCATACAAAATCTGGTAATAGTTCCTTAAAAGCAATCGGAATCAATCTTTCCATAAATATATGACAATCATGACTTTTCAAACCAATGAACTTGCATTCTTTCATATCTACACATCTCCCAAGATTTGAGGCATAACCATCAAGAAATCTAAGGGATTTCAACCATTCACAAACTTTCCGTCTCTGATCCTTATTTATTGTATAAATTGCCTTTGGTTTTGGTCCCTTACTACTTCCATCCGCATCAAGTGTAGGCCGATTACAAAGAAGCCGCATATCTTTTCTCGCATTCAAGTTATCTTTCGTTTTTCCAGAGACATCCATCAATATATTAATCAGATTATCGAAAACATTTTTCTCGATATGCATCAAATCGAGATTATGATGAATCAGATGTGTCTTCCAATATGGTAAATCCCAAAATATACTCCGTTTGGTCCATTTATGTACACTTCCATATCCGTACGTTGTACCATGTGGGTCTTCAATCGCAGATGGAAATTGAGACACTTGCTCCCAAATTTGTTGACCAGTTAATCTCAACGGAGGAGGTGTTTTTTCAAATTTATTTTTCGTAAATTCTTCTTTATTTCTTCTAAATTTATGATTTCGTGGCAAAAATTGTCTATGACAATCAAAATAACTCGCCTTCTTACCATATTTCAATCTGAATGACTTAGATCTCTCCATACATATTGGACATCCTAAAACCCCAGCAGTACTCCATCCCGATAGCATGCCATAAGCTGGGAAGTCATTTATCGTTCAAAGAAGAATTGCTTTCATTACAAACATCTGCTCAGTGTTAACATCATACGTAAGAACACCGTTATCCCATAACTGTTTTAACTCCGCAATCAATGGTTGCATATAAACATCAATCAACTTCTTCGGATTTTGCGGGCCCGGTATAACCAATGTCAAAAACATATAGGGTGTTTTCATACACATACCCGGAGGAAAATTATAAGGAGTTAATATCACTGGCCAACATGAATAACTTTTTCCCGATTTTCCAAATGGAGCAAAGCCATCAGCACAAAGACCTAACCTAATGTTTCGAGTCTCTCTTGCAAATTCAGGATATGTCATATCAAAATTTTTCCACACCTCTGTATCCGAAGGATGACACATTAACCCTTCCTCTGTTTGATGATTTGCATGCCAAGTCATATATTCAGCAGTAGCTTTCGATGCATAAAGTCTTTGCAATCTAGGAGTCAATGGCAAATAAAACATTTGCTTGAATGGTTTACGTCGCTCAGTACGACCTGCTGTCCTAGTACTCTTGTACCTACTTTGGTTACAGAATTTACAAAATTGTATATTTTCATCAGCTCCCCAAAACAACATGCAACCATTTATGCATACATCAATTCTTTCCACCGGAAGGCCCAAGTCATTCACCAACTTTTTCATACTATAAAAGTCATTTGGCATTATATGATCACGAGGCAATACTTCTCCCATTACTTGAACAATATCATTGAAGCAATTCTCAGACATATTATGCTCTGCCTTAACATTTAACATTCTAGCCGTTAATTACAATTTAGTGTGGGTGTCACAACCAACCCATAACGGTTCATCTGCAGCTCTCAACATTTCTTGAAATTGGTTAGACAAATAATTCTCATCGACACATGTTGCTTCTACCCCCTCCAATGGTGATGCATAACTTGTAGGTACATCTTGATTTATTGGTACAGAACTAGAACTTGCATAGTTTGTTTGGGGAAAAAAATTATGACCCGCTGCATCAAATACCATCTGCTGATATGGATTTAACTGATCATAACAATTGTTATCCCCTCTACTTGAATAATCCAAATTTCGCACATACTCTTCATCAGATATAAACGGTTCACCATGACAAGTCCAATTGTAGTAATTTAAAGTAAAACCAAATCTACAAAGATGTTCCCTAACTTTATCACATACATGAAATTTGCCATTACCACACTTTCTACACGGACACCTTAACTTATTTCCATCCATAAACTCAACTTTACTAGTAGCGAAATTCAAGAATTGTTCCACCCCACAAATAAACTCATCAGTTAAACCACGACGATCAGTTAAATTCTTATTATACATCAAATTTCTTTCGTTTTGCATTGTCGCTGTTAAAAAAAATAAATATTATGAAATATTAATAATTTAATTATTAACAAACTATATATTATACTGAAAAAATAACATTAATAAGAAATAAAGAACATCTAATAACAAAACATTTTAAAATTATTTAACATATTTTCAAAAAATTTAACAAATATAAAAACGTTGAGTCGGAAAAATAACATAATAATTTATAACTATTGCATTTCGCGAATTCACAACATACATACATTGAAACTAGGAATAAGGGATATAAAACAAAGAAAATAAAATAAAATATACGAAAAAAAAAATATACCTCGACCGCTTGAAGACAAGAATTTCTCCTCTCTAATTGAGCAACACGTCCAATCAACGCAAACACATCTGCAATGCAAAAATTTAATGTTATTTAGAATTAATCTAATATTAAAACATAATTTCGAAAATGAACTCTACTCTTACGTTGAATAAAAACTTGCTATACTCTTCAAAACTTCTCATTTGTGTGTTAACAAATGCATACACTATCAAGCAAAATATAGCATACTAAAATAAACAAATGCATGGATCTCATCTGGGGGAGGCGATGCGGCTCCTCCCCCTCTGGTCACATATTTTTTTCAACTAAATTAGAAAAAATTTAGTGGTAAATGTAGGATTTTATAAAAAAAAAATTAAATTTCTTCTGCAAGAGATTTATAATTTAATATGGGAAATTCATACCTATGTTTAACTAAATTGACACGAATTTTCTAAAATCGGGACAATTATACCTATGTTTAACTAAATTCATACATAAATTTTGTAGCATTGCCAATTCTATCATTTATTGCCATGAATACAAAGTTAGGCAAAGGATAAACTAATTTAAAAAAGAAAATAGAAAATGAACTTGGGTATGACCTCAGCATGAAGGATAATTTGAAAGGTATGACACTAACTTAAGCTCAAAAACTGAAAATTATACAAATATGACATTAGCATGAAGGCCTCACCCAGGCAGACAACAAGCAGAAAGCCACCGCAGCTAGTTGATAAAATTCATTTGTCTTGACACATAAAAGAACAAAAAAAATTGAAAGGAATCTTGTTACAAAAAAACTATAAGACTATTTCTAAAAGTCAAAGATAAAGCCAATTTGTTGACCAAGAGCTTTGCCACAAATTCTGCTATTGGGATTCAGAATATTTGTGGAGGTTTAGTTTAGGGCTCAAATCCCACCACCCATCCCCATAGCCTACCCTGTAAGTATCTAAAATAAGCCACAAAAAATATTAGCATATAAAGAATCTCATATTCACTGATTTTCTTTTATTAGTGAATGACAACATATTGAAGCAAAAGAGCACAAGATGGGGCCAGGCAACCCAAGAACCAAAATCAATGCACCTCACTTAGTTTGTCCCTTCTCCAGAAATTTGGTAGCAACAAAACTTTGGGTGGGCTAGGTTTGAGGATTGCTGGATTAACTTACACTAGCCAATGGGATCATCAAGAATGTGATCCAGGACCTTGGCAGTGCACTTAATAGACTGGTCAATAATTCGATGAGGACATGTGTTCAACACTTCAATCAAGAAAAAAGGACAAACTAGACAACAGATAAAAATCAGGTGCAATTGTTACAAAAGAGAGAATAATGAAATAGGCATTGATAAGTTCACTCACTTGAGATGATAGCTGTATCATTAGCTTTAGAAAGCGAGGAACAAATGACCAAGATAGTAGGGATGCAACAGTGAGATAAATTGACAGTATCAACAGCCTGCAGTTAAGTCATTTGGAGGTCAGAATCACAAATATATTTTTTGAGCGCTATGGAAGACAACAAAAAAAGCACTTCTCATATTCATACGTGAGAGAGAGAGAGAGAGTGTGTGTGGTAGAGCACAAGGATTGAAAAAAATTAGTGCTGAAAACTAAGTAACATGTGGCCAATTGCGAAGAATAAGAAAACTAAGCAATTATAAAAATTCGAAGAATAAAGAAGAACATACAGCTTTCCAACCGCAACCATTCCTTGCAAAAGGCCACTATTACCTCCCAAAACAGGGAGCAAAGCAAACAGCAAACCGACAGCACAATCCTGAAATATTCCAGATAATAAGAATAAAAGATTTGCACCAACTATTGCACCATCTGTCTCCATACTATTACAAACACTCTACATGAAGAATGTATATGAACTACCTGAAATATCAATGTCCCAATAGTTACTTGACCATGAAGTGCACCAACTCTACAAAATATAGCAGTTGAAAGCAGCTCGGGGGAGGGGCAGCGCCCCTCCCCCGGTCGGCCCCGCCTGCGAGGATGCGGGCGGGGCCACCCTTCCCAGATCCGGCCTCTGTGGCCGGATCTCAGCGGGGGAGGCGCTGCGGCGCCTCCCCCGCCGTTTAAAGCAGCCCGGGGGAGGGGCGTGCCCCTCCCCCGGTCGGCCCCGCCTGCGACGATGCGGGCGGGGCCACCCGTCCCAGATCCGGCCTCTGTGGCCGGATCTCAGCGGGGGAGGCGCTGCGGCGCCTCCCCCGCCGTTGAAAGCATCCCGGGGGAGGGGCGCTGCCCTTCCCCCGCCACGATCCGGCGGCATTGCCGCCGGATCTAGAGAGAGAGAGAGAGAGAGAGAGAGAGAGAGAGAGAGAGAGAGAGAGAGAGAGAGAGAGAGAGAGAGAGAGTACCTCGTTGGAGGGAGACGACCGCGGGGAAGAGAGGGAGAGGAAATTGGCATTAAAACAATTTTGCAACGAAAACAGCGACGAACACGAGTTCATCGCTAAAAACAGCGACGAACTACCAGTTCGTCGCTGAAAACAGCGACGAACTACCAGTTCGTCGCTGAAAACAGCGACGAACTACCAGTTCGTCGCTGAAAACAGCGACGAACTGCGAGTTTGGTTGCTGAATGCAGCGACCAACAGCGCGTTCGTCGCTGAAATCAGCGACGAACCGCTCGTTCGTCGCTGAAATCAGCGACGAACCGCTCGTTCGTCGCTGAAAGCAGCGACGAACCGCTCGTTCGTCGCTGAAAGCAGCGACGAACCGCTCGTTCGTCGCTGACAACAGCGACGAAATGTATGTTCGTCGCTGACAACAGCGACGAACAGAGCGTTCGTCGCTGAAAACAGCGACCAACTGCTAGTTGGTCGCTGAAAACAGCGACGAACTACGCGTTCGTCGCTGAATCTACCGACGAACTGCGAGTTCGTCGCTAAAGGCAGCGACGACCAGCGTGTTTGTCGCTGAAATCAGCGATGAACATCGTCTTCGTCGCTGAAAACAGCGACGAAATTCGTTTTCGTCGAAAATTCAGCGACGAGGTAAGATTTCGTCGCTAATTTAGCTACGAAGTTTTTTCCGTTGCTAATATCGTTGAAAAATGGTTATTAAATTTTTTTTCGCCGCCAAATTCGTCGCAAAAGAGCAACAAAAATTGTTTGTCGCAAAGGTCCGTCGCAAATTCCATGTTTTTTTGTAGTGATTTACCTAGGGCTCACCTTCTGACTAATGAGGTTCATAAGTAGACACCATAAACATCCAACTTATGAAATGTCTATCTAGTCAAAGATGGTGTTCTTCTTACTCGAATATTTCCAAAAGTTCCCTTATTCCAACTTTCAGAGACTCTTTGACTTTATCATGAACTTAAAGCCCTCCATTTTTGGTTTCTCTCCAACAATCATCCATTACCTTTCTAAGATGTCTGTGGGATAGCCATACGTTATTAACCATAAAAGGAGTTTGACACGACTTAATGAAATTTGGATTCTAAATGAAAAGGAAATTATCAGAAGTGGTTTGAATGAGGACCTCCTGCATAAGATTAGGGAAACAAGCTTTCGCACGGTAGAATAGTTCAGAGATTATCCACAAATAAAGAAATTATAGAAAAAACACATATTCTACACAAATTTCATATTGTAGAACTTTCTACCAACAATATGCTCTTCAACACATGTAGTTAAGAATAATTATGATACCAATCAATACCAAAAGTTTATTTTTAAGATACAAACTTTTGGACTTGAATCTAGAGACATGTATGTAGGTTAGTTAATTGCTACAAAAGAAACGAAATGGTCAAGATACATCTCCTAAGCGTTGTCCCACAGAGGTGAAATCCACGAAAAGAACCTTCCTCATGAATGCTATATATTCCTTGCCTAACTCGCAGATGAATCCTTCTCAAATCTCATGACAATTAGGACTAAGACCAACCAAGAGCATCTTAGGCCCAATGTAACAAAATCCAGGCCACTATCATCTTTGGCAAACCATAATAAGGAAATAAGTTCAAGATTCATTTCATCTGGCAAAAGATTTAGAACCATTTATACTACTAGCCCCGCTATTAAATGACTTTTGAAGTAATGAAAATCTACTAAACAAGATAAGAGGTCCTTTACTGATGAGAAATGCTTGAAACTAAGTCATACTCATAGACTTTAAGAACATATATCAGATCATCCCAACCCATAATTTTTCATCATTTAGCCTCCAAAATCTTTCATAAATTTTTGCAAGAAAACTTAGACCAAGTTGTCAAGATGCAAATCTTTCACACAAAGCCCTTCAAAGATGCTACCTCCCCAAGAGAAATTTCCATAGACAAATTATTATTCACTTTGATTTTCCAACCAACAAATGATTATCTTTTATTATAGAAAAATAATATATAGAAATGCAACAAGTATATGTTGAATCCACAAAGCATAAATCAATAGGGCTCTCGACTTGCAATGTCAGATCTTATAAAGTACACCAACGAGTATTTCATCTTATATCTCAATCATAAGCAATTCCATGTGCTCTGCCAATTACAAATATATGCCAAACTCCTAATATCAAGATATAGGACCAAATGCCAAAATTACTACTAGGGTCCCTACCATTTGGCCAAACAAGCCAAAAGAGATCCTTGATCACAATCGAGTAACTATTTACTGAGTGATACATAACTCGGGTTGTGGAGATAGAGTAGGAGGGATCTCATTCAAATTTCTCACTCTTTTTTCAGGAGACATAGTTTTTCAAAAGAGAGTCTAAACTTAACAAATGGAATAGAAATTAAACTAAGTATTTAACCCCTAAAAGAGCATTCCTAAATTCCAATGACCAATAGAAGGTTTTTTTTTTTTTAAAAAAAAAAATCATTTGTAACATTTTGAATAGCAAAAATTTCAAAATAGTTTGAAAACGATTGAGAATCTTTAAAATAATTGATTTTTTTTCAAACGCATTAACATGTTCTCAATTCGAAAACCTAACCTCTAATACCTATAAAGTTGTCACGCCGCAACCTACAGGTCTCGACATGCGACAACCACTGTGCTGTCCTAAAATACGTGTGAGCCCCACCCCATGTTCCATGGTAGCACAAGGCATTCAAAATTCCAGATAAAACCATAGGCCAGCCTGGCCACTCAAATCTTATCCAACCAATAGAACAGCATGGTCCATTAAATCAAACCCAAAGATTCTCAAAAAAAAAAAAAAGAACAAAGTCCCTACTCAAGGGATACATGTCAAAACCAATGAAAAAAATTCCCAATTAAACTTGAAAAAGGAAAGATAAAGGTCCTCAATATAAGTTATACAATTCCAATCAACAATCAAAATACAAAGGTTAGATAAGTTTCCAAGTAAGTCTTTTTTTTTTCAAAAATGTCTCAAAGAGGTCCATCTAAAATCTTCAAAAAAATTCAAACAAAATTAGTACCCAAAATGAGTTCTTTGAGATGATCTTGTCTTGAGATACTACCATCGACAATACCATGATCTAAACTTCCTCTGTGAAAAAAATGAAATTAAGGGGGACAAATATACAACAATACTCAATAGGTATGACAATAATGAGGGGTGATTATGAACATATCAAATATAATTTCCAAATCATGTCATAATATCAATAGATTCCATTATTTCATTCCAAGCATCAAGCTTCAAATGAAATTTAATAAATCATGAAGAATAATATTTATGTATCGAATTTAAATTCATATCTTTTCCAAAATCTATGAGGTTGCCAAAAACATAGCTATTGACAATGGTCTATAGTAACTAAGGGCGAAATCGTAAAAGGGTTTCAAGTTTCTCCAACTCACAAATACTCCCAATCTTAGCATTTGCATGGGCCTCCCTTGGAGTACTACCAAGCTTGTCCGAGGGGATGACCTTGGAGTCACATCTCGAGCATAGTTATCTCCTTAGTACTATAACCCCCAACCACGTCGTCCCGTTGAACCACATTAAGGAAGGGAATGACTATAGATATTTTATCAAGCACCATTTCACAAATCTCATAGATTATATCAAAATATGCCAAATAGTTTAAGCATTCATTAAATCATAATTCAATGCCAACATGTTGAACATAGATCAATAATATCGCACATTATTTCAATAAAATACTTGAATACATAATTCATGTCAAACTCCCTTTTTGGGACACTCCATAATTACAAATTAATTTGCAAACCAATTTTTACAGAGTATTTATAAAATCAAGTAAAATATTTTCTTATTTGAAGTCATAATTATGCATTCATTCATCTTTTGGAAGGATAAACACTTCCAATCCATAATATAATCAAATGAAAGTCCCTCCTTAGATTCCAATTATCTTAAATCTAAGACATTTAACACCAGTTCTATTTATAATTACCTATAGGGTTAGGGTAATTCGATTTTTTCCTAATTTAATATGAACCCTAATTTCATAAATCCGTCAATTTATGTTTCTAAGTGCATCAAATATATATTAAATGCTTCAATAAAATATTTCTATTCACACTTTTCTCAATTTTTCTCATATCAGAAACCCTAAATCTAAAACCCCATATTCATTTCATCAAATTTTCACATAATCACCCTCTTCATGAAAGATAAAAGTACACTTAAGTTAAGAATAAGAAAATTACCTCAATTTTTGTCACGAATTCCACCTCCAACCCAAACACCACCAAACCCTAGGTTTTCTCTTACTAGAAAAATCTAATTCTCTCTCTGGATTTAACCTTCTAAGTATTTATTTGAGAGTGTGGAAGTTTGAATCTATGGGTTTTGTGAAGTTTTGGTTGAATTTTGATGGAAGAAAAGAGAGGGAAGTGTGAGAGGCGAAAGGTTAAAGAGGGGGAGAGTGAAAAAGTAACTTGGAGAGGAAAAGAAATGAGTTAGTTGTGTTTAAGTGCCCTTTATAGTGGTAAGTCTTTTACCATTTTGCCCTTCATTAATCAAGTCTTTGATTGGGTTTAACTGTCTTTTTCATTATTTTGTATCGATCCATAGCATTAGATGTATTGATATACAAGATCACACTCTCCGAAGATTTGTGACGGAAATTAATATATCAATCCAAAGTATAGGAATATCAATATATAAGATTGTGCTCTCAGAAAATTTGTGACAAAGATTGTATATGTCGACCTAAACTCTTGTATATATCGACCTAGAGTGGTATTTATATCAACCTATTGCATTGGATATATCGATAATATGCTCTCAAAAGTTTACTGCAGAGTTTTAAGTATATCAACCCAACCACTAAGTGTATCAACCGAAAGACATCTATGTATCAACCTATACCTTAGGGTAGGTCGATATGCCAATATACTCAAAAATGCATTTCTAAGACGATTCTCTAAAAAACATATCAACCCTCATTTAAGTATGTACCAACCCATAATAATTGAATCTTAGAGAAATATTGCTGTAGAAAAATTGTATAACCCAATATCAAAATGCATCAATCATCTCTATGTATTATAGCAATTCCTCAAAAGGAGATTTATAGAAGTTCTTTCAATACATTATAACCAATACAATTCCAAATCTTTTCGGAATTACATAAAAGAACATACTGAAATTCTAACACTGAATTTTCGGTATTATAGATGCAAATCTAGACTAGTTTGGCACCAAAGCGTATCCATGTTCTTGCCTAAAACCAAAGTTTCTTTTGTTCCCAATATCATGTTTCCTCAAAAAGAAAATGTAACAACTCTCTAGCCATAGACACTATCAAAGACATGCAGCAACCTATCAAGAAATAGTAAAAATATGTTAACATAAATTATTGCATAGAATTTGATTTATCTAGCTCATGACTCATTTGGCCCGTATCACATTAATTCAAAAATATAAACCAAATATTGTTACCTGCTACATGAGGCACATCTTGATATATAGAACATACATATAGACAGCAATATTTTGAGGCAACATAGGCTTCAAAAGAGACAACACTAGATTATCTGGAATTAAAATAATATTCGTTCCTGATAGATTTCCAAAGCTTGGATAACTTTCTCTATGAACAATTTCCTATGCAATATGTACCTACAAATACCACAAAAGAAAAATTGTTAACCCCATTTCTTAATTTTGGTTTATCTCAGAGCCCAAATAGGTCTTAGGAATTAAAGTAAAGACTGCATACTTTATGGCAACTTCAAGAGTTCTCCGGGCTTCTCTGGGCTTCTGGAATAGAATCTATATGGAGAAAGAAATTAGTATAGTTTCATACCCAGTAAAGGTTCTCTACAATAGATCTAGTTTAGGGAGAAATGCTGATGTCTTCTCAAGGCAAATTTCAGAGCCTAGAAAAGGTGGCGGTTTAACATCTTTTCTGAAATATAATTTGAGAAATGCACAAGGTAAAAAGGCTGCAAAAAAAGGGACACATTGAAAGGCTTGATACTGTCCATGTAAGAACTGACACCAGAGGGAAAATCAATCCACAAGTACTACAAAAAAACATGGTTTTTGCTACAAAAAAACATGGTTTTTGCGACAAAATTTAGCGATAAATTTTTTTGCTACTATTTTGCAACAAATTTAGCGACAAAAACTTTTTTCATCGCTATTGGCAACAAAATTTATGATGAGAAAATAGTCGTAGCTAATTTAGCGACGATTGGAAATTCGTCGCTAATTTTGCGACGAATTTCGGAATTCGTCACTAAATTTAAAAAATAATAAAATAAAATAAAATATTAATATATATTTATTAAATAATAAATTAATTTAGCAACGAATTTCGGAATTCGTCGCTAAATTTGAAAAATAATTCAATAAAATAAAATATTAATATATATTTATTAAATAATAAATTAATTTAGCGAGGAATTTCAGAATTCGTCGCTAATTTTGCGACGAATTCAATTGGTCACAAAATTAGCGATAAATTCTGAAATTCATCGCTAAATTTGAAAAATAATAAAATAAAATAAAATATTAATATATATTTATTAAATAATAAATTAATTTAGGGACGAATTTCAGATTTCGTTGCTAATTTTGCGATGAATTCTGCGACGAATTCAGAGTGCATCGCAAAATTAGCGACGAATTCCAAATTCGTTGCTAAATTTGAAAATAATTAAATAAAATAAAAAATATATTTATTAAATAATAAATTAATTTAGCGACGAATTTCTAAATTTGTCACTAATTTTGTAACGAATTCAGCGACGAATTGATAATTCTTTGCAAAATTAGCGACGAATTCTAAAATTCATCGCTAAATTTGAAAAATAATAAAATAAAATAAAATATTAATATATATTTATTAAATAATAAATTAATTTAGGGACGAATTTCGGATTTTGTTACTAATTTTGCGACGAATTCCAACTTCGTTGCTAAATTTGAAATATAATTAAATAAAATAAAATATTAATATATATTTATTATTTAAAAAAAAAATTATCATATTTATTATTTTTAATTAAAAATTTAGCGATGGTGGGAACAAAGTGGAGGCATTTTCCAGGAATTAAGTGAGTGAGGGCATATGGGTAGTTGCTGGCTCGGGCGGGCGGGCGGGCGGGCTCGGATTCAGGCGGGAGCGCATTTTTTTTTCATTGCTAATTTAGCGACGAATTTTTTTCGTCCCTAAATTAGCAATAGATAATTTTTCGTCACTAAATTTGCGACGAATTTGGTGACGAAAAATTATCCGTCGCTAAATTTAGCGACGAATTTTAGATTTCATTATAAATTTAGCGACGAAAATTTATTTATCGCTAAATTTAGAGACGAATTTAGATTTTTATTGCTAAATGTAGCGACGAATAATTTTTTGTTGCTAAATTTGAGACGAATTTAGCGACAAAAAATTATCTATCGCTAAATTTAGCGACGAATTTCTAATTTTCGTTGCTAAATTTTTGCGACGCGTTATTAGCGATGAAAAATTTTTTGTCGCTAATATTTTTAGTGATGAATTTTTATTAAATTTTCATCGCTAAATTTGTAGCTAAAAGTTTGTTTTTTTGTAGTGAAGGTTGTTCCTAGCAACGAGATGAGTTATCCATCTTGAAAGTAGAGATAGAAACAAGTAGATTATCTTAGGACGAAGAAAAAAGGAAACAACATCTTCAAAACATTCCAACTGCTAGAAAGGATCTACAACCTGACAAGGCATTACCAAAGATTTTATGGTCTTGCTCAAAAGTTGTAGAAAATTCTGCAAGCATCTGCTGGCATTCTTCTTGTAACTTCTTGGTAGCCTTCCTTTCCAAGCTTGGAATTGAAGGCACATCTCCATCAATGAAATTATCGCCACCATTTGATAACTGACCTGCTACAAATTCTTGGTAAATATAGATCAAAAACACAACCGGAAGATCAAAGAAACTGAAGAGACCTCAGCAACACATACCGTTGGGATAAGATTCTTTAGGAAGGCCAGCTGCATTGAAAACTGATAGGAAGGAATCCAAATGAATTTGTGCATTTCCTGAAAATTTAAAATCAATTTTGCATAGGATTTTATTAGGCACAAGGTTATAAATGCGTATAGATTGTAGATCTATTCATGATGTAAAAGAGATTTAATTGCCTACTAAATTGGTTTTTAAGAGTAAAATCTAGTAGATACAAGAGGTGCAACTACACAAGCTTTGGGGGTTCAGCAATGTCCAAGAGATGCCAATGCATTTGAAGGGAAAGTCTATAGTACTGCAGTTAAACCTGTATTATAGTATGGTATTGAGTATTGGACTATTAAACAACAACAAGAACAAAAAATGACCGTAGCAGAAATGAGAATATTTAAGTAGATGTGTGACAAAACTAGAAATGATAGAATTAAAAATGAAAAGATTCGTAACAAGTTGAGAGTTAGTTCAATAGTGGATAAAATGCAAGAGTATCGTTTGACATTGTTTAGTCATGTGTAAGAAGATCCAATAACGTACCGGCTAGGAGAATCGAAAGCTTAAATATATGAGAATTAAAAAAACGTAAAGGTAGACCGTTAAAAAGTTAGATACAAATTATTCGTAAAGATATGATAGTTAAGAGTGTAGATGAGAAGATGACTTTGGATAGAAATGAGTGGCGTAGAAGAATCCGCACAAATTAACTTAACATATATTTTTTATTTCTACTTTTAGTGTATTTCTTTATTTATTTTTTTTATTATTTACTTATTTATTTATTTATTTAAATCATAAATTTGTCTCTCAAATGATCGATACTAAAATATTGAATTTAAAACTCAGTTTGTTATTGTTTGTTATTGTTTTAACGTCAAAACTTCTGAGTAAATGTCTCTTGCACAAGACTCCTGTTAGTAGCATATTCTCACATACAATGGTTACATTTTCCATGTCATCTGATATATGGTTAACAGCAACAATTCCAATGCTCGATTTAACAATTAAAGATACCATTGTGCTTTATTTGACAAAACACTCATTTATGATGAAAATCTTATATAATGTAAAGCTCTAGGTTAATTTTGTGAGAAAGAACGTGTTAGGGATCAAATCTCCAACAGTTGATTGTCTTTTTTTTTTGGTAAAAATTTTAAAGTTAATAATGAAGGAAAATATTCCGAGTATTAATTCATGTAGAAATTTTCCTGCACCAAGATGTTTTCCTTTTAGAAGTTTATTACTTAATTTAGTTGCTATATTTGGTGTCTAGTTATTTAGGAATTTCTTTCTAATTTTGTTTATTATTAGAGTCAATTTAGGTTTATTTAGGTGTTTCTAACTTTTAGTTCTACAAGTAATTTTAATTTCCGTCTATTTAAAGTTTTATAACCTAAATTTCTGGCTGTGAGTTCTCCTAAACCATAAAATATGTGATGCTTTTTGTTCCCGATGTCTGAGGATTTAGTCAAGTGATGTTAGTTACTCGATTCTCTTTCTTTCATCAACTTTGAGATCCCAATTCCTGGTACTTAGAAGACTCACATGCATGAGCATGTTAGTTTAGAGCATTGCATTAATGTACGCTTTACGAGTGTGCTTGTGAAATGTATTCTTCATGCATGCCAGGATAAGCCATGCTTTAAAGTTAGAATTAGCACCTAGAATTTAGTTAGAGGCTTAAAAACCTAGAAGAGTTGAACCCGAGATGACAAAATAATTGGAGCCATTGGGTTATAGGAAAACTAATAATAATTTGACTTTTAATCCCAATAATTGATGTCGACTATTTGAGAGACAAATATGAAGATGAAATATATATATATATATATATATATATATATATAATATATAGTTTAATTTGTGCGGATTCTCCTACGCCACTTATTCCTGTCTAAAGTCATTTTCTTATCTAAATCTTTAACTATTATGTATTTACGGATAACTTACATCAAGTTTTCAGCGGTCTATCTTTACGTTTTACTAAATTTTCTATATTTAAGCTTTACTAGATTTTCTATATTTAAACTATCGATTCTCTTAACCGGTACATCTCTGGATCTTATTTGTACATACCCAAATCATTTCAGACAATATTCTCGCATCTTATGTATAATTAAACTAATTTTCAACTTATTACGAATGTCTTCATTTCTAATTCTAGCTCTTCTGGTCTTGCCATATATCCACCTAAACATTTTTATTTTTGTTACTGTCATTTTTTGTTCTTGTTATTGTTTAATAACCCAACACTTAATACCATATAATAGTGTAGGTCTTGTCACGGTTATATAGAACTTTCCCTTCAAATGTAATGATATCGTGTGATCGTAAAGAATTCTAAATGTCTTTCTCCATTTCATCCAACCCGCTTGAATCCTATAACTCACATCCCTATCTATATTGCCATCATTTTGAATGGTAGAACAAAGATATCTAAATCATTCATTTTTAGGTACATTTTGTTCATCTAATGTAATCGTTTTTTTATCATTCTGATAATTGTCGCTAAATCTAAATATTATATGCTCGTTTTTTATTTACTTAATCACTCTTTGGATTTCAGTATAACTCTCCATAACTCTAATTTGACATTAATACCCTCGCTAGTTTTATCAATCAATATTATATCATTTGCCAAAAATATATACCATGGTATTTCATTTTGATTGTTTTTTATGGTTTTGTCTATCACTACTGTAAAAATGATAGATTTAATACCGAATCTTGATGGAACCCAATATTAATGGAGAAGCTATCACTCAGACCCCCACAAATTCTTACATTGGTTATAGGTTTCTCATACGTATTTCTAATGAGATTAATGTATTTTAAGAAAATTCGTTTATTCATTAGCGCCCACCACAATATGTCTCTGGGAACCCTATCATGTGTTTTTTCTAAATCGATGAATGTCACATGTAGATTTCTCTTCTGTACTCTATATATCTCCATCAAATATCTTAACAAGTGGATTGTTTTCGTGATAAATTTTTCTGGTATAAATTCAAATTGATTTTTAGATATAGTTATCTTCGATCTTAATCTATATTCTATCACTCTCCCATAGTTTCATAATATGACTCATAAGTTTAATTTCATTATAATTGGAGCAATCTTATATATTTTCTTTATTCTTATATAGTGGTACAATTATATTCTTCCTTCATATTTGGGACATTTTCTTGGTTTGTCAAATTTTGTTAAAAATATCCGTTAACATTATTATATTAAATTCACCTAAATATTTTCACACTTTTACGAGAATGCCATAAGATCCTATAGTTTTATTATTTTTCATTCTTTTTAAAATCTCTTTCACTTCATGGGTACGAATTTTACGTTTAAAATCTCTATTAATCTTTTCTATAGGTATTTCAATATTTCCTATATTTGTTATATTTTTAACATTAAAAAGATTATAAAAATAATTCCTCCAACACTTTCTTATATTCTCGTTCTTTACAAGTATACTATTGGTTCCACTTTTAATATATTTAACGTTATTTAGGTCTTTTCCCTTTCTTTCCCTTAGTTTAACAATTCTGTACATCTCTCTTTTTTCGTTTTTAGTCTTCATTCTCTTGTATAGTTCATTATATACCTTACTCTTTGATTTTTAAAAAATCTTTTTCACCTCTTTTTTTTACACTTTTGTATTTTTATATGTATCACTACTACTATTACTTCTAAGGTTCCTATAACACGCTCATTTGGTTTGGATAACAATTTGTATTTTTTCATTACACTATCATGATTTCTTGCTTATTGGGACCTGACTCTTAAATACACCAAGAACCTCACTACTTATACTCTAATATTAGTGGATATCTTTGTTGGTGGACCAATTTGTTATTTGAATTAATTTGTCTCTAAAGGTCGCCATCTTTTCTCCTTTTAGGTTCTATCGCTTAATTATTGACTCCATAAATGAACGATACTTCTTTTGCTTTTTTGATACATGTATATCTAAAACTGAGAGTTTATGTTGAATTGCTACACTTTCCCTTGGAATAACTTTGCATTCCTTACAGGTCATTCTATCCCCTCTTCTAGTAAGAAAGAAATTTATTTGGCTAACATTATACCCACTTCAATATGTAACTAAGTGCATTTCTTTTTTGTTAAAAATGGTATTTGATCGCATGTTGTGCCAAACTCTAAAATGATATCTTCTAGCTCATTCCTACTAGAGCATTAATTAAGACTGTCTATTTAAAGTTGAATGCTATCCGGAACCAAGACCACTAAGCGCAAGTTTGATCAGGTCGACTTAATACATTCTCAGGTCGACTTCTTTAATACAATGTATGTGGGTCGACTTATCTTAGGCCTATTTAGTGATGTATGTCAACTTGTCTACCTAGGTCAACTTAAAATCATTTCTAATATATTGTTTGGTAAACTTGTTCTTCCTATAGATTGACTTATATTTTTATAAAATTGAGCTTCTAAGGCTTGATTCCTCAGGTCGATTTTGTCTCATTTGTGAGTCGACTTGAAGTTTTACAAAGTTTAACATGTATGACTTAATTTTATCTGATCGACTTACCAGACTTTATAGGTCGACTTCCTGTGTTTTATACTTACATTATTTTCATATTTCTTTAATTTAGGTCGACTTAGTGACAAAGTTGAGTTAACTTAAAGTTCGATTAAGTTCACTTGTGCTATAACAGGTCGAATTTTTTCCTTAAGTCTAAGGCAAATATGTTACGCAATTCAACTCCTTTCCTATGTGAGTCGACTTGCTTTTATTATTTTTGGTTCTAACCTTTTTTTTCCCTAAATTTCCAAATTCTTGTTTAATTAATTCTAATTTGTCCTATTAATATTTGATCATCATCAAAATACATTTTACTCTATATATGTTATTATTATTTCTCTTAATATGATATTTTTGTGTATGAATATTATGTGATGTAGAGTATTTAACATGTCAAACCTCACCAAATCTGAGTCCGTGGCTCTTGACATTTCAGGAAAAAAATTATTTGTCATGGATACTTAATGCTAAAATCCATTTAAATGCAAATGGACTCAGAAAAACAATTAAAGAAAATAATAAAGAAACTTTGCAAAATCGAGTCAAGGCAATGATTTGTTCTTTGTTATCACCTACATGAAGATTTGAAATCGAGTATTTATCAGTGAAAAATCCACTTGAATTGTGGAAAAATCTGGAAGAAAGGTTTGACCACTAAAAAAGGTAATACTCCCTAAATCTCGTTATGATTGGATTCACTTGAGATTCCAAAATTTTAAAATAGTAAGTGAATATAATTCAATTGTTTTTAAAATTAGTTCTCAATTGAAATTATATGGAGAGAATATTACTGATTACGATATGTTAGAGAAAATATTCTTCACTTTTCAAATCTCGAATATGCTTATGCAACAGTAATATCAAGAAAAAGGTTTTAAAAGTATTCAAAACTAATTTCTTGTTTACTTGTGGCCAAATGAAATAATGAGTTATTGTGGAAAAATCATGAATCTTGTCTAACTGGTTGTAGTTCATTTCCTAAAGTGAATGCCATAACTCAATTGAAATTATGTGGAGAGATTATTACTGATTACGATATATTAGAGAAAACACTCTCCACTTTTCAAATTTGGACATGGACGAAGATGTGGAAATGGTCATGGTCGAGAATTTGCAATGGCCATGCTTGTGGTCATGGCTGCGACTGGAATATTTACCATAATGATCGTGGTGGTCATATAAACCACCAGAAGTGGAATAAAATGAGGCAAAATAAGAAAAGAGAAGATCCGGTCTGAACATTGAAAATAAATGCTATCGAAGTGGGGCGACTAGACATCGGTTGCGTACTTGTCATATGCCAAAACATCTTGTCAAGTTTTATCAAGCCTTTTTGAAGAAAAAAGATAATAATATGGTGGCAAATTTTTTATATCAAAATAATAACGTCCCTATTAATACTTTTGAGGGTCTTGCAAATTTGTACCAATTAGAAGTTGGTATTTTTTGACAATACTGAAATTAGCTATTTTAATTAATATAATTGCTTTCGTTGCTCAATAATCTATAATAATTGAACTTCATCATTTCTTTATTTATGTATTTATTTATTTTTATGAAGACCCAATGGATCTTATTGCATCTAATATTGGATTTAATGTCAAAGATGAGGATCTTTGTCTCGTAAATAGTATAACTACATATACAATCCTTAAAACCAAAATATATTTCTCTCATCTTAGTATGAAAAAGGAAAATGTAAATACTATATCCGGTAGTGTAACTTTGATCAAAGGCTTTTGTATTAATGTTCATTTAATGTTTCAATAACTTTTGTACAGAACTAGTCGTTATTCACATTATGTCGACTTCTTCTTCCTTTTGAGTCAACTAATATTTGGAATTTGTATTGTCAAGTTCTAGTTCAAGTAAACTACTTATATGTACTAAGTTGACTTGTGTTTTAATTTGTTTAGATGTCTATGCTTATATACTCATGCAAGTCGCCATAACCTTCTCTTTAGGTTGACTCCTACTTATTAGAACTTAAATGTTTCTTATAATGGCTTATGCAAGTCGACTTGTGTGTTATTCTTTCTTAAGTGTATTTAGTGTGATGCTTTTGTAGATCAACTTCTCTTGTGCTTCAGGTCAACTTGGGCTTGATAGTATTTAAGCATATTTGTATTGTGGCTCATGCAAGTTGATCTCCAATTGCTGTCTAGTTGAGTTGTGTCTTCCCAAAATGTAAGTTTTGAAGTCTCCACTTCAAGTAAGTCGACTTGCTTGCATTATAGGTCAACTTGTGCTCTTTGACAATTAAGCCTTTCATTGTCTTGCACACGTGTATGTTGACTCGTTTCTTTGTTAAGTCAACTCGTGCTTATATGGCTTAAGCATTTTTCTTTCAATGCTCATGTAGGTTGACTCATATTCACTTCAGATCGACTCCTCTTTACTTCACATCGACTCCATTCTACTTTAGGTTGACTTAAATCTTTGTTAGCTTTACTATTTCTCCAATCTTTCACCTTTGAGTTGACTCGTGATCTAATCAGATCGACTTATGTTTTCTCCAGGTCGACTTTAACTTAGTTGAAGTCAACTCCCTTTGCCTTAGGTTGACTTGTATTCTAATAGCTTGGTTTGAGCAATCTGAGGAATCCTGAGTAAGTCTCATGCTAATAATTCTGAGCAATGCAAATCTTAAGTGATTCTGAGTTCCGTTTTGAGCAAGTCTAAGCAGGTCAGCTGAGCAGATATGATCTAAGCAGTTCTTATATAAGGTAAG
Organism: Dillenia suffruticosa; assembly: GCA_033439265.1. Taxonomy (NCBI): domain Eukaryota; kingdom Viridiplantae; phylum Streptophyta; class Magnoliopsida; order Dilleniales; family Dilleniaceae; genus Dillenia; species Dillenia suffruticosa. The sequence continues at coordinate 2,340,441 of JAVTVX010000031.1, forward strand.
AATATCTAGCATGTCGACTTCCTTTTGTCCCTAGCCGACTCCTTTCTTGTTTAGGTCGACTTGCACTTCTTCAAGTTGACTTGAGCTTCTTCTAGAAATTATTGCTTTGAGCTTATCATTTTTCTGATCACGCCTCCCTTTGCTTGTGAATTCCTTAGTTTTGTTCTCCAGTTCTAATGATGCTTTCTTGTTACTCTTGAATTCTTTCCGATGATGTTTCTCTTATTACTCTTGAATTGTTTTATTGTTTCAATTCTTTTATTGTCTTAAATATTTTTCAACTATTTTGAACTTAGGAAGATCAACTTCATTAACTTGATTTTGTGTTTAGATCAACTAGTGCACGTGTTTTATGAATTCTATCTTCAAGCAAGTTGACTCATGCATGCAACAGGTCAACTTAAGCACTGTATAACTTAAGCATTTTTATGTAAGCCAACTCATTTTCCTCCTGGGTCAACATGTGGTTAGTATTGTGTAGGTTCATCATTCTCTAGAATTAATGCAGATCCACTTACAGCTTATATGAGTCGACTTCCTATTGAGCTTATTTAAGATTTTTCTAAGATAGGTGTGAGCAAGTCAACTTGTGCTATAGGGTAAGTCAACTCGGCCTTAAGCTTTAAGTGCCAGCTTGTGCCTGTGAGTCAACTTATGTCTACTATTCTTAAAATGTTACTAAGAGTCAAACAAGTAAGTCGACTTGTGGGTGTGCCAAGTCGACTTGATCTCTACATAACTTAAAATATTTTGAATTTTAAATGTGTAAGTCGATTTGTAACATGTGTAAGTTATCTTGAACTAGTGTGTGACTTAAGCTCTATACTTTTGCTTGTGTCTTGTTTGTCAAGTTTGTGTTATCGCTTGTGTTGACTTTCACAAATTTTTTCTGTCTTATATGTTCGAATCGACTTGAACAAAGTGTAAAGTTGATTTGGTCTAATATATGACAAATTCCAAGGTCTGGATTGTATCTTGACATGTGTTATGGCTCACACTAAAAAAAATATATGGTTTTAGCGATAAATTTTAGCGACGGAAAAAATTCGTCACTATTTTGTGATGGATTTAGTGACGAAAATATTTTTTGTCGTTATTTTGCAACGAAAATAGCTACGAAAAAGTGTTCGTGGCTAAATTAGCAATGGATACATTATTCGTGACTAAATTCGTCGTTAAATTGATAACGAAAAATTTTTCGTTGCTAAATCCGTCACAAAATAGCGACGAATTTTTTTTCATTGCAAAATTCATCCCTAATTAGCGACGATTAGAAATTTCGTGGTTAAATTTTGCTACGAATAGTATTATCCATCGCTAAATTTAGCGATGAAAATATTTTGTCGCAAATTTCGTCGCCAAATTTATCAACGAAAGAATTTAATGGCAAATTTCGTCGCTAATTAGTTACAAAAATTTTCTATCGCTAAATTCATCGCTAATTAGTCACGGTAAAAATATGTCACAAAATTTAGCATCAAACTTAAAAATTCGTGATTAAATTCATCACTAATTAGCCATGTGTTATCGCTAATTTATTATTGAAATTTCAAAATTCATGACTAATTTCCAAGAAAAAATCCTAAACTACACTATTAGGAAATATTTTTAACCGCATCTCTCTTTCTAATTTATTCTAAATAACGAAATCGAATTAAATATATATTGAATATTATAACTCTCACCAATTTAATAATTTTCAACAATAAATAATTCAACCAATTTATAACAAAAAATTTTCAATTAGTTACGGCTGTCGAGTCATCATTCGTGTTTTTTGTCTTCTACATTTATTCACTTCTTTCATATAGTTCAATAGTTTTTTAAAATTCAATTGTTCGTTTTCATTCGTTATTGTCATCAACAAGAAATATAATAGATTATACATTCACGTTCGACGATATATATTGTCTAGCAAGTAGATTAAAGAGTAGTTTTCGAATGATGGTGGTAGGGAGAAAGAAGACTACTGACAGGCGGTTGTCCATTTATAAACTATTCTATGGTTTCAAAAAAATAAAATATAAAATATAAAAATATAAAATAATAAAAAAAACAAAAAATAAGAAAATAAAATATAAAATGTTATTTTTTTATTTTATTTTATTTTATTAATTTATATTAACAAATCATATTTATTATTTTATAATATTTTAAATTAGGATTTAATTTAATTATTTTATATTTATATTTTTTTTAAAAATAATTTTATTTTTTTAAATCTTTTATTATTTAGCGACAGATTTAGTGATAAATTCAAAATCCGCTGCTAAATTTAGTGACGAATTCCAGAAATCTATCACTAAATTAATCTATTATTTAATTATTATATTATATTTAATTATATTTAAAATTTAAAGATGAATTTCGGATTTCTGTAGCTAAATTTATCGACAAAAATCCGAAATCCATCGCTAAATTAATTTATTATTTAATTATTATATTAATATTATATTATATTTAATTATATTTAAAATTTAATGACGGATTCAGTTTTCCGTCGCTAAATTTAACGATGAAAATCCAGAATCTATCACTAAATTAATTTATTATTTAATTATTATTTAATGTTATATTTTATTTAATTATATTTAAAATTTAACGACGGATTTTGATTTTCGTCGCTAAATTTAGCATTTTATTTTATTATTTTATATTTTATTTTTAAAGAATATTATTATTTTATTTTTTTAATTTTTTATTATTTAATGACGAATTCAAATTCCGTCTCTAAATTTAGTGACAAATTCAAGAAATCCATCACGAAATTAAGTTATTATTTAATTATTATATTAATATTATATTTATTTAGTTATATTTAAAATTTAACGACGGATTTAGAATTTCTGTGACTAAATTTAGCGACGAAAATAAAAAAAACCGTTGCTAAATTCTAAAATAACATTTTTTTATATATTTTAATTCATATATTTTATATTTATTATATATTTTATTTAATATATTATATATTATTATATTTTCTATTTATAATATATATTTTATTTTTTTAATTATTATATTAATATTATTTGTTAATATAGAAAATATAATAATACAAAAGTAAAATAAATTAAAATATGAGTTGTTAATATGATTTTTTTAAATATGTTAACTGTGCTCACATTTTATTAATAGTAATAAAATATTATAAAATGATAATTTGATTAATATTAGTATGATTTATTATTATGGCATTTTATTTTATTTTAAATGAATAATATTAATATATTTATTTATTATTTTATTATTTTATTTTAATTTAACATTTTATTATTTTTTATCTTATATAAAATTATCATATTTATTATTTTTAATTAATATGTTATATTTTATTTTTATTTTATCTTTTAGAGAATAATTTTAATATACTTTTTAATTTATTTATTATTTTATTTTATTTTTGTTAAAGATTAATATTAATATATTTTTAATTAATTATTTATTTTATTTTATCTTTTGTTAAAGAATAATATATTATTTCATACATGTTAGAAAAAGATAACAAGTAAAAACAAAAAAAGAAATAGTTAGATGTATCATTGTGGCCTTAGTGGTTTGAGTTGTTTATATTTTCATGTGTGCAGGTTCGATTCCCTCTAGATGCGCTCGAGGGGGATTTTTCTAGCAAATAAAGTAGGGCACGGGAGCGGGCAGGGTAGGGCCGGGCCTGGCAGCGGGTTGGGGCGGGTCCTAGTGCATGGTCAGGCGAGTGCAGGCACGTGAGCGGGTCTGGTTGGGGCGTGTGGTGTCCTTGGATCTGTCACCGTCCCTAAATGAAATATAATTAATTAAAATATTAATATATTAATTAAATAAAATATATATAATAAATAAAAAATATAATAATATATTCTGAATTTCCGTCACAAACAGATTTCTATGATCCTCGCTAAATATACTGACAAAAAATTTTTTGTCATTAAATCCGTCGCTATTTTAGCGACGAATTTCTAGTTTTCGTAGTTAAATTTTTGCGACGCGTCATTAGTCACGAAAAATTTTTTGTCGCTAATGTTTTCAAAAATGAATTTTTTTATAATTTTCGTCGCTAAATCTATCGCTTAAACTGTATTTTTTTGTATTGTCTTTCCTAATACCTTGTGCTAAGAGCCAGCATATGCATCAACTTGATTTCGATGGATTTTCGTAAGTGTTGAATGTGCAAATTAACTTGATTAGAATATAGTTTGTCCAATTTTTATTTTAACTGTTAGTCTTTTAAATTTTTTACCATTAGGACTTTGAAACTTTTGATTCTACTATTATATTTAATGAATGAGAACTTTTGATTCTACTGTTATTTGAATGAATGAGTCGACTTGTGCTTTTGGGTAAATCGACTTGATCTTTAGACTTAATTTAGTTCTATTTCACAGAGTATTTTATGAGTCGACTTGACTAACCTACTACTTAAATTTAATTTGCTGGTAATCTATGACAAGTTGACTTGATTTCTCCACGAGTTGACTCGTCTAATATTTTGTCTAAGCTTAAAGATAGTTCTACACTTAGCAAGTCTACTTGGCTCGGATGAGTTGACTTGCTCGGCTCTGTGATTGAACTATCTATCTTTAAACATTCTTAAATTGATTTTAACTTATTCCAAATTAATCGTACATTGATCTAACAAATTTTGCTCATCATCTAGTTAATTTTGTTCATATTGCTTATCATCAAAAGTCATTTTACCAATAAAAATTTCACATATAAATCAAGTGGGAGATTGTTACATCATTAATCCAATATTGGGATTATATGTAAAATAATTATGTAATGCATTATGTCATTTAAGTTAAATTCATATAAAAGTGATATGCTAAATTTGATAATTTGGGTTTAATGTATCTAATAGAATATGATAATAAATAAATATGTAGATATCAATTGATATTTATTATTTATAATAGGTTAAATAGAGAATATCAAATGGTGACTTAAGAACGATGCATTTGATTTATGTAAATTCAATAAGTTAACTGTAATAAACTGAATAGACAAATTTTATTATGAATTTGAAAGATAAAAGATCCTTGCAACTAAAAAGGGTTAGGGTCCCCAAATCAATGCGTCACTCCAATTTTCTGATATTTCTATCATACAGCGAGATTTTGTAAATATATATTTGACCTGGAAGGTTCGATCCAAAACTCTGTCCAAATCAGAATTTCATTCAGCTCAATTTTTTTATTACAGAATTAGATACCCTTCTATCTAATCTAAGTTTTTCAATTTCGGTGATTAAGTTTTAATTCTATTAAACTAACACAATATTTAGTATGATTTTACGTTAAGTTATTTTTCCTAACAAAACTAACATAGTGCCCCCTATGGCCTACGCAACCACTCAAAAAGGGTAGGTAAACCTTCCCCATTGATTTTACCTAAATGTACTCTGCCATATGCATTGAATCAATTTCTTTACTTTTCTTTTTCTTTTGTTTATTTGATCCATTATTGAATATAAGATATATCTTTATCTTTTGCAATACAATTATACATGTAGTGGCAAAACTAGAAATGGGACAATAGTAAAAAGGACAAAAATTATAATTTTTAATAAATAAATAGTATTTTAAAACCTTTATTAATATTTGAAATCTCCAAATTGGGAGGGGGTTGATTTGGCCCCAAAGAAAAGGGAGTTGGTGCAGTTCATGCAAAGGCCTTCACTTTTTGAGTTTCCCAGGAATTCTACGTACGTACACTACAAAACAAGTGAGTTATTCTGACGGACTAAAACCGTCTCCTAAAATGATAAAACCGTTAGCAAAAGTTTCTCCGACGGATGGGGTTTTAGTCGGTAATACACCAGTCGGGATAGGTGTATTCTGACACTTTTCATGACCGTTGAAACATGTCATATATTTATAGTAACGGTCAGAAAGTATTAGTAAAATTACGCTAAGTATGGATAAAAATTACTATATTTTATCATCAGTTACCATTCGATTACTACTTGGTTACTACTTGGTTACTACTTGGTTACTACTCGGTTACTATTTCGTTACTACTCAGTTACTACTTGATTTTGATTATCACTCGGTTACGACTCGGTTATTATCACTCAGTTAGCACAAATATTATCTTTTGTCGTCAGTTACTACATAACTGTTAAGAAATGTAACTGTCATTTAGAAACGATTATTTATATGTTAGGAAATGTTATAACTTTTATCGTCGGTTACCACTCGATTACTACTCGGTTACCTCAATTGTTACCTTTTATCTTCGGTTAGTCATTTATGGTCGGTTAGTACATATGTTCATATGTTGTATCGGTTATTGCAGTTATTTATCCGTTAGCAAATGTTACTATTTCGTCAGTTATCACATACTGTAAGATTACCACACAAGCTGACATTTTAAGAAATATTATAAACTATAAAATAAAGAAATTACTAAAATAATAAAATATCTTGTATTATTGAGAATGATTGATACATTAATAGAATAAGAAAAAAAATATTACATATCAAATAACTATATATCTTCTCTTTTCTTCTCTTCAGCATATCTTCTGCCCCAAATATGCTTGAGTCGCAGTATCAACCTTCATGTCAATCTATTCATAAAAAGGGTTATAAAAAAATATTATCTTTTCTCTGAATGGAGTATGTCAATCCATTCATAAAAATAAAAATTGTTATAAATAAAAATATTATCTTTTGGATGCAGTCACGTAAAGATAATGATTGTTGATTGGGAACTAAGAATACAAATAATTTAGATTATTATTAAAAGCAAAAATAAAATTGAAATTGGTAATATTGTGTGAAAACAAAGAAATAACATTCGTACTTAAATCTGAACTAAACCAGATGATTGGGTTTCTTCAAAGTCAAGTTGCTCTAGGATGATTGTGATTCTTCAAAAATACTCATCCTTCATTTAATTCATCCAAAATGAGTACAATTAGTATGGGGCATGCACACATAGAAGCGCCCCCCGTAAATTAGTATATTATTAAATTAGTAATTTATATATTATTATTTTAAATTATTAATATTATTATTTAAAAATTATAATAATATTTAATCAATCAAGCAATTCTCATAAAAATTAGGCAGTAAATTTTGTTAAAGTCCCAAAAACATTTTACATTTTGGTATCAGCCGCCAAAATTTTTTATTTGTTTTTTGTTTCAACCACGAAAAATTTAATTTTTACGCCAAATTATCATATTACTTACTTGCTATATGTCTTTTTTTTTTCTTTTTTACTTTCTTTGTTTGCTTTTATTTAAACAAAAACAATCTAAAACAATTATTAAATTAAATTGACTTTGTGTTAGGAAAATCAAACCACCTTACCATCAAATTCAAATAAAATTCATTAAAATTCATTGTCTCATTATGGTTTGGAAGATGATATGATAATTTTAACAAAATTAATTAAACCACTTAAAAAATAAAATTCATTGTGTATGATATTTTGCCTTTGACAAAATTAGGGCGAAAATTTTAGATTACTTTATTGTTAAATTTTGTTAAACTACTTGTAAGATTAACATGATGAACTAAGAGGTGTTACTCAATTGCATTTTTCTAAGATTGGTTACTTTAATCAATGAACTAAATTAAATCTGGCCTTGAGTATCTATCCAAGAATAATGTTGCTAGTGCAACATAAATTTTATCTTTGCCCCTAGCAACATTAACTTAGTCTTGGTGTCTAAATGTCAATAATGGTAATTGAGCAATTGAGTAAATATTTGTTCTATCTTATCATATCATTTGTTAGTGGGTGAGATGGATATTGTTAGTGGGTAGTACAACTAATAAACACGATGTTGTTAGTTGTTGGTGAGTGGTACAACCTTAAATTTATTATTACATAATTTGATATTATTTTTTTTAAATATTATTCTTAAAAGAGATGACAAATACTATAGATACATACTTTTCAATACATACTACTCAATAGTGACTCAATTGCGAGTGTAAGTATATACTGTCATATATATATATTAATATTAAACTCTATTAAACTCTAATATCCTATGTACTATTTCATATGAAGTGAATGTAATATGTTCGAAGAATAAATCAATCATGATTGAAACTTTATAGTAAATCATAGTAAAGACTTTATTATGTGTTTATTCATCGTGTAATAAATGGGTACAATGATATTAACAAATGGAAACAGTATAATTTTGATATGAAAATTTAAGTAAAAACTAGATTTAATCATTTGTTTAATTAGATTAATCTGGCAAGACAAACCGCGAATACTCTACTACTTATAAGGAGTTGTAAGAGTATAGATATGAAAAAATTAACAAATTCTAAAAATTAATTCTAAAAATTATATTGCATGAGAACTATAGAGAAATGGAGGCAATGAGTATAATAATATAGTGACTAAGAAAAAAAAAAAAGAGGGTCAAAAAATTGTGAAATGTAGTAATTAGTTAGTAAGTAGTTAGTAAGTACTTTGTAAGTAAGTAATAAAAATCACAAGGCGGTATTAATTAAAAGTATAAAAAAATTGTGAGAAATTAAAAAACGCGGTAATGAAAAAAGAGGTAATGAAAAAAGAGGCGGTAATGAAAAAAAAGACGAGAGAAAAAGCGCAAAAGTAAAGTTTTAAAAATTTGTTTGTGAAAATTATATATTATAAATTCAATCCAGAACAAAATTTCTTCATCTTTCCCAGTTGTTTTCCCCAAACTAAATTTTTTATCCTTCCCTTCAAAGTTCTTCTCCCCAAACTCATTTAAACTTCTCACTCATACTTTACAAAATTTTATCTGGGCAAACTCTTCTTCCATAACTCATTTAAACCTCTCACTCATACTTTACAAAATTCTATCCGCCATCAAAATTTCTCCATCCTTCCTTTGAAAGCTCTTCTTCCCTAATTCATTTAAACCTTTCACTCACATTTTGTAAAGTTTTATCTTGGATATTTGAAATAACAACGATGAATATTATACGAAGAAGCACAACTACTCCAAGTTCAGTCGAACAAGCTCAATCATCCAACATATTACCCAGGTTTTAAAAAATAAACATATTATTTTTATTTTAATTTGAGATTTAATATTAAAATAGAAAATTTTCAAAAAATTGGCGCAAAAAAAGAAAAATTTTGTGAAAACTTATTTTTAAAAGTTGTTTGTGAAAATAGAGAGAGATTGTTACAGTGGAAGTGCAAAAATTTTGTAAAAAATTTGAAAATATTTTGAGAGACAAATAATATAAAAAATATATTATTATAAATTATATTATAAATTTACCAATTTAGATCAAATTATCGAGGTAATGTACTTTTTCATAATATAATATTTGTATAATAATCATTTAATTATTATTAATATTATATTATATAACTTAATTAATTATTTTAGATGTGAAAAAATATTTCAAGCGGTGTCAATATTAATAATTTTAAATCATTAGGTTCGTTAAACTGTAAATAATTTTCTTAATTTTTATTATTATTAATTTAAATAAAATTACTAGTAATTTAAACAATTAAAAAATTGCTTGCCTGCACTGTATTAGGCTGCTACAGGCGCTTGACCCTGCTCGCGCGGTGCCCGCGTAGGCAGGCACTGTGCGCATGTGAGCGCCCATGCGGGCGCCTGCCCTTGCTCGCGTTGGCGCCCGCGTAGGCGGGCGCTGCAGGCAGGCGCACATGCGAGCGACCGCACTGGCGCCTGCCCATGCTTGAGCGGGCGCCCGCGTGGGCAGACACCCCTCGCAAGCAGCGCCCGTGCGGGCGCCTGCCCTTGCTCGCGTTGGCGCCCGCGTTGGCGGGTGCTGCGCGCACGCAGGCATGCATGCGAGCGCCCACCGTGCACGCTCGTGCGCGGACCCAGCGTGCACGAGCGCGCAGCAGTGCACGAGCGCGCAGCAGCGCGCGGCCCAGCGCACGAGCGTGCACGGGCGTGAGGCCCAGCGCACGAGCGTGCACGGGCGCGCGGCCCAGCCCGCTGGTGCAGGCGCCCAGCGCAAGCAGCGCCCGTGCGGGCGCCAGCTTGCTCAGCTTTCTTTTATTTATGCAAAAAAGGGTAAAATGTTGCAAACACCCGGATTCGAACCTATGACCAAAGGTGAGATGGATATTTGGGGTATTACCCATTAATCCACAACTTTCTTGTGTACGTTTCTCTCTTTTTTTTTTTTTTCTTTCTTTCTTCCTACCATTCTCAATCTCACTTTTTTTTTACCTCCCAATTTCACTCTCACTTTTTTTTCCCTATCTCACTCTCACCTCTATTTTTTCTTTTTCTGGGAGTTTTTTTTTTTCGTTTTATATTCTCTTTGAATTATTTTTTTTCGATTTTAACATATTCAAAACCAATGATATTTAAATTGAATATTATGAATGAATTATAATTTATTAATTTTATATATTTTGAAGGGGAAATATTTGTGATTAAATATTTATATATTTTTAAATTATTAATATATTATAATTTAAATTTCAAACTTATTAGAAAAAAAAATTAGAAAAAAAAACAAAAACAATAAAATTAAATGAAATAGAATAATGGATGATATAAAAATTAATTGTTATAAGAAATTTAAAATATATTGTTAAAAATTAAAATATAGAAAATTTTGAAAAATTGATGATATTTTTATAATTTATAAAATCTCAATACTATATAAAATCTAGGGAAATAGTGTTATATAGTTTTTTAAAATTTCATAAAATAAAAATAAAAGTTAATATATGTAATTTTGTACTATTTAGAGAAATTTTAAAAATGAAAGTAAATATAATATTTATAAATAAATGATATTTTTCGATTTTTAATTTTCAAATTATTAAATCATAAAACTTTTCAAAAATTCTTTATACATTTTAAATTTTAAAAAAATGTATATAAGTTAATATTAAATTAGTATAAATAATTAAAATATTTAATAAAATTATTTAATGTATATAAGTAATGTATGTTAATAAATATTAAATAAATGTATGTTAATAAAAAATAGAAATAAATATAATGATAGTAGATTAAATAACGATTATATATCATAAATTTACCACTATATAAAGTTACTTATCCACTTACCATCTACTTAATATTTACTTACCACGACTATATATCACAAATTTATCACTAACTTATCACTAACTTACCACTATATAAACTTAATTACCTAATTACCATCTACTTATCACTAATTTACAACTAACTTACCACTATATAAACTTATTTATCCACTTACCATCTACTTATAATTTACTTATTATCTATTTACCATGACTATATATCTCAAACTTATCACTATATAAACTTACTTATCCACTAACCATTTACTTACCACTAACTTACTACTATATAAACTTACTTATTCACTTATCATCTACTTACCACGACTATATATCACAAACTTATCACAAACTTACCACTATATAAACTTACTTACCCACTTACCATCTACTTACCACCTACATACTTATCATCTACTACTTATCATTATCACAATTGAATATTGCTTTACAGACGGTTGTGGTAGCTTTACCTACAGTTGATAAATTTTTCTTCACGGATATTTTAGTCAGTTGATAAAAACCTATATTTTCCGACGCTTTTGTCATAGTGTGTCTTTATAAACCATAAAAATCGTCACTAAAAGTCACCGTCATTAAAAATTACCGTCGCTTTAATTTTGTAGTGGTAATTGCTTACCTTTCCCACCACACCAAATCTTGTTGATATAATTTATCACAATAGCCAAATTTTCAAACCCCAAATCATCCGGAATTCAATGTCTGGGAACTGCCATCCAATCCAATCATTAAAGCGACACAACTACTTCCCAATCAAATCTTGAACTACTTTTGTTACTTAAAATTTGTAATTGAGCCCTTGGATTTTCCTCTAAATGTTACTTTCGTTCACCTAGAAGTTATCAAGGACGAGTATGGGCATTTACAAAAAAGGGAAAAAGGCAGCAAAAAGCTTGAATCGCACTTTGCCAAGAAATGGGATTTCATCAATTTTGGGTTTTCAGAGATCCAAGGATGGTAACAACCAAAATTGACTAGTCCAAAATGCTTGTATCACACCTAAAGTCATAATGAGTAATTTTATATTGTATGTATGCCCATTATATATGTAAAAAAATAATAATAAAATAAAGAGTTAAATCCTTGTAGAGTGGGATCTTTCTGTAATTTTCCAATATACACAAAATTGTGTGTGCCTACAATATGATTTTTTTGTACCATCATGATAATCTTTCGGTTTGGTTAGCTGACTTAAGAAGAATATTAGTCGGTAAGTAGGCGTCTCTCATGATCTGTCCACTTACATTAGTTGAATATAAATAGATGAGAAGAACGCACTTGCCCTTTAAGTATTATTCGACTTCCAAAGCTAACATATATCCTTTTCAATTTCATCCCCCCAAAAAATGGCAAATACCCTTGCATTTTTGGTCTTGTTAGCAGTTGCAGGCATATCCGCCACCACTGCCTATGATCCGGATCCGCTTCAGGACATCTGTGTGGCTGATTTGAACTCAGGTAAACTATATTCATTATTTCCCTTTCTTTTTCTTTTTTGAATATTTTTACACCATCCTTTTGTACAACAGCATGATCATAGAAACAAATAGTCAAGCGTAGCAGTGAGATTTTGCATGGAAATGCTATCCTTGTAGCCCCAAAAGGTTGGGGGATGGGGGACAGATATGATGCTTCTTTTGGCTAGTTACGTAAAAAGAGATCTGCCCATCACCTTGGTGTTGGAGGCGAAATAAGAACTTTCAGCTATTTTCATTGGCATTATATTCGCAGGATTTATAATAGTTGTATCGTTATTGAACTATCAACATTTTTTATGAAATTGGGATGTAAAATTAACCAAAAACTTTAGATAGCGGTCAATTGACTGTAATCATATGACCACAATTGACATTAAATCATATGACAATTGATACCTATGTAAATGAGAGGAAATTCACAAAGTATTATGTCCTTTTTCTTTACAAATTATTTGACTTCACACAACTCAACTAAGCTTCGCGTTTTTCTCTCTCAAACAGCTGTGAAGGTGAATGGTTTTCCATGCAAGAGCAATGTAAATGCCACAGACTTTTCATTTGCGGGTCTGGCCAAACCAGGATACATCACCAGTAAATTCGGATCATTAGTGACAACAGCCAACGTGATGCAGATTCCAGGGCTAAACACTCTGGGCGTATCAATGGTGCGCATAGACTACAAGCCTGGCGTTCAGCGCACACTCACCATGAGGCACAGAGATGATCTTTGTGCTAGATGGGGAGCTCGACGTAGGGTTTACACCACTGCGGACATTCTCATAACCAAGACCATCAAGAAAGGCGAGATTTTCGTGTTCCCCAGAGGTCTGATTCACTTCCAAAAGAACAATGGAGATAAACCAGCCTCTGTAATTGCCGCATTCAACAGCCAGCTGCCGGGAACACAAGTTGTGGCCGTATCACTCTTTGCGTCAACCCCGCCTGTGACTGATGATGTATTGAGTATAGCCTTCCAGATTGACACTCAGGAAGTTTAGAAGATCAAAGCTGGGCTTAAGGGTTAGTGTGATCCGGGGGCTTTTAAACTGAATTATTGAATAATAATAATTGAGTTGCTGAAGAAAATATGTTAAAAGGGGAAAAAAAAAGATGGAAATGATCGCTTTGTGTGTTTGTTTATCTCGGCTCATTTGGGTTAGGAAGGAAATAAATTGTGATCGAGTTTATTTGTTAAGTGCTTTCTTTTCGTTTGTTCTTAACAATAAAATTGCAATTAGTGGTTCACCCAGACTATTTATGTTTGATATTAATCCCCTTACTCATCAGGTATCTTCCATTATGCTCACCCCTCTCCTTACCTTCCTCAGACAGAATTACTATAATAGAGCGACGTTACAGACTCTAGAGATTTTCGTAGTATATTGGTAAATTTGGTATTCATGATAGTAAGATTTAATTCAAATAAAAATTTGAAATCCTTATTTTATTTCGACCCTGCGAGATTATAATATTGAGATCCGTAGTTGACTATGTATATTTATATGGGATGACTGTATAAATTATGGACATTGTTTAGAAAACTCCCACATTTTATTTGTATTGAGGCACTTGTAAGTATTTAAAAATTTTTACTTGGGAAATTATTGTACATTGTATAAACTTTAGGTCTGCTCGGTGTAGCGGCTGCTCATGCTCTAGTTGGACATGATAGTTGAGGTCTGTAGCTAGAACTGCTTGTAATTAAAAAGCCTTGCGTTGTCCTGATTGTCTACTATGGTTTGGTTCATTGTCTTGAGGCCGAGATGACCCTTTTATTTGATTAAGAGGATAGTTGTGAATTATACAGGTCAAATTGTACTTGAAAGACCTCTGAAATATGGGGATATTCTATCCGATTTTCTGTAAAAATACAACCGGTATCTAGGGTAACGGGCGGCTGTTCACTCCCTCGGTTCGGGACGTGACAGTTCTATTAGTATCAGAGCGTTTAGGTTAGAGAAAAGATAATAGTAAAAGTTTTTCCAATTATATTAAAAGTTCTCAATACATTAGAGAGTTTTATACAATCATTTAAAATCTCATACTTGGCCATGGGCATATAAGTTCATCCATTTTAGGGGGTTAGATACATAATACTCTAACACATTATTTCGCATTCAAATGCTTTAATTCATTACTTCAATTCTTTTTGGGGAGTTAGTTACTAGTAACTAACCATAATTCTTGATTTCTATCTAATAAAAAGATATTCTTTTTGCAGAATTATGCCACCTAGACGTGGTAGGCGCGGTGCTAGAGTTGCACCACTCGAGAGTCCCCCAGTGCCCGATGTACCTAGGGCACCCGAGGCTCCACGAATACCAGAGGATGCTTCCTCTACTCGAGCACGCTCACCAGCGTCACCCCAGCACCTCCACCGGCTGTTACAACCAAAATTCCTCCGCCACTACTCGATGCCTTGAGGCAATGGCATGAGTGGTATAGTAGATATGAGGTGTAGATGCCACCACCTCTACTACAGACTCCAGTGACCGCACATGCGGCCGTACCTGCACCTACGACACTGATTCCTCCTTTGATGGCCGGTCCTTCTGTTTCTACTCCGACCGATAAGACATCGATTAATTTGAGGCCCATCCATGAGGTTACTTAGTTGGTGAAAGAGTCTCAGCAGCTCGGATGCACAGACTTTTCAGGATCTAGTGATGCCGTAGCGGCGAAACACTGGATCAATAGGACTTGCAGGATCCTTACTGATCTGGGGTTGACAGAGGAGCTCAGGTTGAGAGTTGCTGAGAGACTCCTTAACGAAGATGGCCTCTCGTGGTGGGAGGCTATCCGTGATAGTGCTACGCAGACCCTACGATGGGAGGACTTTCTACACAAGTTCGACCTCAGGTACTTCACCTTGTTCCAGTAGGATAGTATGAGGACGGAGTTTCTGTACTTATGCCACGGGACTAAGTTAGTCTCAGAGTACGAGGCTGAGCTTAGATGACTAGCAGCCTTTGTCCCCGACATGACCGCCCAGTTTAGATGAGGTTCAAGTTTGAAGATGGCTTCCAATTGAGTATCTGAAAGTATATGATGGTGAATCCCTCTTTTACACTATCAGAGGTGATTGATTTAGCATATCGGGCAGAAGAGATCGTCCAAACTGAGGTTAAGTAGAGAGAGTCACCAGAAGAGGAAGACTGGGTCACCGTGTGGACAGTCTTCGAAGAGGGGTAGAGGTTTTGGACATCCCGGGAGTTCTTTCAGCTTCAGACCAGCAGGATCGGGACAGGGACCTAGACCACAGGGTTTTGGGGTAGCAGCCTCTAATGTCTCTACATAGTCTACTACACAGAGACAACCTTTTTGCCATAGATGCGGTAGCCACTATGCTTTCAGGGCATGTAGAGTACTAGTTACTTACTTCCAGTGTACGAAGCAAGGTCACATTAAAAGTACTTGCCTAGAGTTAGGTCAAGGAGGACAGACTTTTCAGGGTCGTATTGGTACTTTTAGCATAGGTCAGCAGGGGCCACTTGCGCACTCAGCTCTTACAGCTCCTCGGACTGCAGCCGAAAGTAATACAGTGCCAGGACCATCGCGACAGTAGCCTAGAGCCCAGGCTCGTGTGTTTGAGATAACACAGGAGGATGCACAGACAAACCCTGATATATTATGGGTAATCCTCCTGCAGACCCGTATAGTACTTTAGTTGTACTCTCTTTTTGAGATTTTGTATAACATGATGTAGATATACGGTTTTGACTAGTTAAAGTTTTAGAAACTTAATTAGTTAGATATATATATAAAGAGGTCTATTTTTCTTCGCATTTTAAATACCTTTAATCCTTTTCTTATCTTTAGGTACCATGCGAATATTCGGTATCGACGCCCGTATTCTCATAAATACCGGGTCGAATTTTTCATATGTGAGTGACACGTTCGCTCGCCATTCTGATAGGGCTCTCTCGCCACTTGATGAGGAGATTATGGTAGTCACTCTTCTTGGCAAACACAACATTCGAGATACAGTCTATAGGGGCTGCGAGGTCGGTATTGGGGAGACGGTATTGGAGACAGATCTGATTCCGCTCCCTATCACAGATTTTGAAGTCATCTTATAGATGGATTGACTGAGTTTACACTGGGCTTTCATGGATTGTTATATGAAGGAAGTTGAGTTTCGGAGGTTCAGGCAACCACCGTTAGTATTTCGGGGCGAAAGACGAGTATTGCCCCATAGTATTGTATCTGTTATGAAAGCTAGACGCTTGGTACGTCGTGGTTGTACGGCTTATCTGGCTTATGTAGTCGATACCACTATTGAGAGACCAAGACTTGAAGATGTCCCTGTCGTGCAAGAGTTTCTAGATGTGTTCCCTGAGGAGCTTCCCGAATTACCACCAGTTCGGAAGTTCGATTTCGAGATTGATCTAGTATCGGGGACCAATCCTATTTCTATCCTGCCATACAGAATGACACCTGCTGAACTGAGAGAGTTTAAAATTCAGTTGTAGGAACTTCTAGACAAGGGGTTTATATGCCTGAGCACGTCACCCTAGGGTGCTCCGGTGTTACTCGTAAAGAAGAAAGATGGTACATTTCGGTTTTGTGTAGATTACAGATAGTTGAACAAAGCCACATCAAAAACAGATATTCCCTGCCATATGTAGATGATTTATTTGATCAACTGCAAGGAGCTATGGTTTTCTCAAAAATTGATCTCCGTTCGGGTTATCATCAGTTGAGAGTTCGGGCTGGAGATGTACTCAAAATAACCTTTCGTACCCGATACGACCACTATGAGTTTTTAGTCATGCTGTTTAGGTTGACTAATGCCCCAGCTGTTTTTATAGATTTGATGAACCCAGTCTTCCATGACTTCTTGGATCAGTTTGTCATCGTATTTATCGATGACATCTTCTGTATTCACAGAGTGATGAAGATCATGATCAGCACCTTCAGATGATATTACAGATATTCCGTGAGAAGCAGTTATATGTCAAATTCTCGAAATGTGAGTTTTGGATGAGACGGATAGGATTTTAGGGGCACATTGTCTCTTCAGAAGGTATTTATGTTGATCCGTGAAAGATTGAGGCTATATTGAAGTCAGAGCAGTCACAAACAGTTACCGAGATCCGTAGTTTTCTCAGTTTAGTCGGGTATTATCGTCGATTTATAGAGCAATTTCCCGGATAGTTGCTCCTTATCTAAATTGACCCAGAAGGAGTTCAAGTTTGTTTGGGATGACCGTTGTGAGGCGAGTTTTCGGGAGCTCAAACAACGGTTGACATCTGCTCCTATTTTATCCCTTCCCACTAGCAGTCGGGAATATACAGTATATAGTGATACTAGCCGACAAGGATTGGATTGTGTTCTAATGTAGGATGGTCGGATCATTGCATATACTTCTCAGCAGTTGAAGAAGTATAAGTCGAACTACCCGACGCACGATCTTGAGTTGGCCGCCATAGTCTTTGCCTTGAAAATATGACGACATTACTTATATGGGGTGACTTTTAGGGTATTCACGGATCACAAAAGTCTAAAGTACTTGTTCACCCAGCGAGAGTTGAACCTCAGACAGAGGAGATGGTTGGAGTTATTGAAAGACTACGACCTTATCATTGATTACCATTCGAGAAAGGCAAATGTGGTGGCAGATACATTGAGCCAAAAGTCATCATCCTCCTCTTCTCCCTCTACTATGATAGAGAGTGCTTACCTTTCTTACTTGATGGGACTCCGTACACTCGGAGTTAGTTTGACTAGTGATGATCAAGGAGCACTACTAACTCGATTTGAGGTGAGACCTACTTTGCTTGATCGCATTAAAGAGCTTTACGGGTCAGATGAGGAGCTCCAGAGTATTCTTGAGAAGATCAGCAGAGGTGAGAGTGGAGACTTCCGAGTGCGCGATGATAGACTAGTTGTATACAGAGAGCAGGTTTGCATTCCCACCAACAGCGATCTTCGTAGGGCTATTCTTGAGGAGGCTCATTCCTCTGTTTATGCCTTGCATCCGGGCGGCACAAAAATGTATCGGACTATCCGATATAGTTATTGGTGGCCCAGGATAAAAAGGGAGATCGTAGATTTTGTGGCTAGATGTTTAGTTTGCCAGTAGGTAAAGGCCGAATATCAGCGGCCGGCTGGTACATTACAGCTCCTCCCCATTCCTGAGTGGAAGTGGGAACATATCACGATGGATTTTGTGATGGGACTGCCTCGAACTTCAGCATGGCATGACGTCGTATGGGTGATTATAGATAGACTTACGAAGTTTGCGCACTTCATTACTATTTGTGCCGATTTCTCTTTGGAAGTATTGACACATCTCTACATTGACACTATTGTTAGACTTCATGGAGTACCTGTGTCGATAGTGTCAGATAGAGATCATAGATTCATATCTAGGTTTTGGCTCAAGTTACAGGAGGCAATGGGCATAATGCTAAATTTTAGTATGGCCTATCATCCGTAGATGGATGGTCAGTCAAAGAAAACCATTCAGACCCTTGAGGACATGCTGAGAGCATGTGTGATAGATTTCCGGGATAGTTGAGATCGGCACCTTCCACTAGTCGAATTTGCATATAATAATAGCTATCAGACCAGTATGGGATGCCCCAGTATGAGGCACTGTATGGCAGGAAGTGCTGCATCCCGATATGCAGGGATGAATCCCAATATGCAGGGATGAGGTCGGAGAGTGACGTCTAAGTAGTATCGAGTTAATTAAGGAAATGAAGGATAAAGTTAAGGTCATCCGTGAGCGGATGAAAACTGCTCAAGATAGACAAAAGACATATGCCAATCGTAGGCAGCGACCTCTTGAGTTTTCCACTGGAGATATGGTTTTCTTGAGGATATCTCCTTAAAAGGGAGTTATACAGTTCAGGCAGCGAGGCAAGTTGAGTCCTAGATATATTGGGCCCTTCCATATCCTTGAGAGGGTCGGGAGTGTAGCATACAGATTGGAGCTGCCAGATGAACTATCCCGTATTCACGACGTCTTCCATATCTCAGTACTCAGAAAGTATTTGACCGATCATTCTCATGTACTTAAACCTCCACCTGTTAAGTTACAAGAGGATCTTAGTCTTCCAGTTTAGCCTGTGGCTATTCTAGATCGACAGGTCAAAAAGTTGCGAAGTAAAAAAGTTTCATTGGTTAGAGTTTTGTGGAGGAGTGACCAGGTAGAGGAGAAGATCTGGAAGCCTAAGAAGGCTATTAGGAGACAGTACCTCCATTTGTTTACTGTTTAGCATTCTTTTAGTTTTGACAACGAAACTTCTTTTTAGGGGGTTAGAAAATGTAACACCGACACTATAGTGTCCGTCCTATTATACTTCTGCTCATAAATTAAATAAAAATACTTTTTAGTTATATATAGAGAGAAATTTTTATTTATTTTGATTTTTGATTTTGGAGGATTTAAATCAAAATTATATATATATATATATAAAGTATCCGTATTACCGATTTGAGATATACCCTATTGTGTTAAAATTTGGAACCTTAAAAAAAAAAACACAACAGAGGAGTGCTGTGTTTTGAGCCAAAACACAGCACCCCTTACCCAAATCAGATTAGGGCTTTTAGCCCTAATCTCTCTCTCTCTCTCTCTTCCTTCACTCTCTCTGTTTTTTCCCCTTCCCACGACCCGCTACCCTCCCTCGCCCGAATCCGCTGCTCTCCTCTGTAACGCACCACCACCACCATCCTCTTCTTCTTCTCTCCCTCTCTACTTCTCTCTTTCCCTTTCAGCCAAAAGCCTTTCTCTGACTCTCCCTTTCTCCCTGTCACTATCGCACTCTCCCTCTCTTCGGCTTCGCCACCCTCCGCCGCTCTCTCTACCGCTACTCCTCCCTCCCGTGAACACAACCTTCCCGCGAGTGCGCTACAGCGCAAGCTTCCCCGTGCGAGCGAGCCGCAGCGTGAGCTTCCCCGAGCGAGCACGCCACAGCGCGCGTCCTTTTGCGAGTTCGCGACTGTAGTACAACTCGTGAGGGTGCGCCTCAGCCTACGAGCATGCCAGCCCGTGAGCCCACGACGGCCTACGAGCCCACGACGGCCCTCGAGCCCGCGACGGCCCACGAGCCTACAATCTATTCTCTCCTTCGAGAGCTCTCCTGCGCGCGGGCCCCCTTGCTGCAACCCCAGCTGAAGCCCAAACCGCAATCATCAACCAACCTCCGAACCCTAGGTTGCAGCTTCTTCACTGCAGGTAACGGCTACGTTGGTTGTAGTTCTAGGGTTTGCTGCTTAAAATTTGAGTTAGTTACTAACATAATTTCAAATGTGAAAATATTGCAGGTTTTAGACCAATTCAACGGGCGAACGAAAGATAGGTCTGAGATCTGAGGAACCCTAGGTGAGAGAAATGCAATCATTTCAATATTTGAATTGATTTTGTCGAATTTAGGTTAAATTTAGAATCGGAAGCTATATTCATATATATTATGAAATATGTTTAATTCGAGAAAAATTAGAAAAAATGAGAAATATTACAAATTTGATCATTTGTGAGCCAAATGATTCGAAATTGATGAAACGGGAATCTAGAAAGGAGATTGTGTAAATTTAGGGTTATATTAAATTGGAAAGAAAAATTGAAAATCTCTTATTAGATTTTTGTTTGATATTAAATTGTGATAATTTGATTAGGAAAATCTTTTTGGAGACTCGAGCAGTCATATTTGGATTTATTTTGAAAATAGGGAGTTACCACCCTCCCTAAAAATGTGAGTGAGACTCTAATCTCTTTCATGAAGTAGTAAAACTTGTTTCTACCATATTTTCTATAAAACATGTTTTTGATATGCATGGACTCGACGTATGATATTAAATTTCAAAACTTGTTTTGTGACATTTGGAGTGTCGTAAATTTATATTTCCGATGACTATGCATCCATGGTTTGAAATGAAATGATATTGTGTCATTATTTGAGAACCAGATATGTTTTCTATTCTACCGTCGCATTGGCATGGATTTGAAATGATTTGATGATTGTATTAGCACACGGATATAAAATATTTTGATGATCTATATAGGCCAGGTGCCCATTTGTGATGAGATGATCTGTATGGGCCGGGTGCCTACTTGTGATGAGATGATATTTTTTGATAAATTCTGTAGTTACGAAGGGCGTTTGTAAAGGCACTAGGTGGCCCGGATACACTCCTGCAAAAGGTATTCACAAACGTCATATGTCTAATGGCTATAGGCGCGACCGGTTAAACCCACGTAAGAGGGAAGACGTGTGTGACGCCAACGTCTAGCACCAGGCGGGGTCCTATACACGATGATGAGATAGTCCCAACGAACTCATGGCCAATGTCAGGGTAGAGAGCGACTTTTGAACTTTATGCATAATAAAACCCCCGATGCGCCTGTCCTTGGTCATGGTTGACCTCTGCTAGGATCATTTTTGGTTTACTCTAATAATACTTGATTTTGAATGGACACATATATGCTTGATATTGTGTGATTGGTTAAATGATTTCAAATTGTTAAACATATAATATTTTACTGTGAAATGTAAATTATTGTTACGAATAATGTTATTTGACACTCCAATGGTTCACCAACACTATTTATGCTTGATATTAATTTTCTCACTTACTGGGTATCTTCCCTGATACTCACCCCTCTCCTTACCTTTCTTAGACAAGATTACTGTGATAGAGCGACGTTACAGGCTCTAGAGGTTTTTGTAGCATATTGGTGGATTCGATATTCATAACGGTGAGATTTAATTTAAATAAAAATTTGAAGTCTTTATTTTATTTCGACCCTGTGAGGTCATGATATTGAGATCCGTAATTGGTCGTGTACATTTATATGAGATGACTGTATAAATTATGGATATTGTTTGGAAAACTCCCACATTTTACTTGCATTAAGGCATTTGTAAGCATTTAAAAATTTTTACTTCGGAAATTGTTGTACATTGTATGAACTTTAGACCCGCTCAGTGTGGGGGCTGTTCATACTCTAGTTGGGTATGATAGTAGAGGTTTGTGGCTAGGATTGCTAGTAATTGAAAAGACTTGCATTGTTCTGGTTGTCTGCAATGGTTTGGTTCATTGTCTTGAGGCCAGGATGACCATTTTATTTGATTAACAGAATAGTTGTGAATTATACAGGTCAAATTATACTTGGGAGACCTCTAAAATATGAGGAGATTCTGCCCCATTTTCTGTAAAAAAATACAGCCGGTATCTAGGGTAACAGACGGCTGCTTACTCCGGTTCGGGGCGTGACACTTATGATAACCGGTGATAAATATAGTAATATTTCTTAACACATGTGATAATCGACGAAAATAAATAGTAACTTTTACCAACTTTTTTTAAATCAATACAACACAATACAGTTTCCCAACACTTCTCTAATCGTCTGTATAGGTCAGGACATGGTCCAACGGTGACCAAAACTGTCGGGAGAGACCAATCCCGACTGGTATATAGCGAACCGAAGGTCTATCCGTTCGAGAAGGTTCTGTCGTGGTTTTACTAGGTTTACCGCACGGTTTTCAGCTGTCTACATAGAGCATTTTTTGTAGCGCTACTTGTAACCTGAAGGAAGTTACCTATAATTGGTGAAATTTAGAGTTGGGAGACTCTCTTATGAATAACTATCAAGATGTCTCTTGAGGTGATTTTACTTAGATCTACCATGAGAGCTATGTACCTGCCTTTATTAGAGATCAAAAAATATCTAAGTTTTTGGACTTAAAATAGAGTGGTTAGACTGATGGTGAGTATGAGACCAGCTCAAAAGTTAATTGATATAGATAAAAATAGAGCAAAGAGATCCAGGGAAGGATTATCATCATTTTTCTAGAAGTATTTAATAACTCAACTCTTTACCACTTCCAAGATATAGAAAAATAATGTAAAAGCTTTAGAATTTGTTACTAAGGACAAACAGGATATGTCATGAAGGAAAATACAAATACAAATTCAAAATTAAGGCAAAAAGAAGAATTAAGGAAAGAAAAAGTGGTATGAGAAGTGTAAAATCTCTAATAAGAGACTATTATATTCTAATTGTTCGAATGTCTGCACCGGAATATGTGATGGAGTGATGAGACATTTTTCACATATTTTCATTTGGGCCACTATACCTCGTATTACCCCTTAGGCCCAAGTAACTTATCTATCCCTTTTACTTCATATTGCACCACCTAGATCTATACATCCTCATAAGCCAACATTTCCTCGAGTTCCACCAAAGTCAATGCTACCTAGACCAACAGTACCACCATAGCCAAAATAGAGCCAAACACAAGGTATGCCACCAAGTCTAAGAGGAGTCTAAGAGGTGAGACTAGAGTTCATATAGTTACTATTTAGGAGGTTCATACTTCACCTTGAGGTTATTTTCTTATGATGTGCATGTTTTGATAGATCTAAGTACCATGTATTCATTTGTTTCATTAGTATTTGACATGCATTTGCCGCGTGACTTCAAATCGTTAGAGTAGTGGTTATGGTTATGAGATTTATATAGATTGTATGGTGAGCTTCTACGAGTATGATTGCAATATTGATTGGTTGTCATTGGAGTCGATGGATCTGGATATATTTCTAGGTACGAATTGGTTATCGGCTAACTATACATTAATTGGCTGCCACCGAAAGATTGTTAACTTTTCACCACTAGAACAGTTGTAGATTTGTTTGTTAATAATTAATTTGTTAGAGCTCCAGTTATATCTTTTATTCGAGCGACTAGAACGTTATCTAGATATTGTTATGGATATTTAGCTTTTCTCAATATGGTCAAGAATGAACAGGTTCGTTGTCTGACATATCAATGGTTCAAGATCTTCCTAACGTATTTCTAGATGACTTACCAAAGAGAGATTTCATTATATATTTGATACTAAATAAAACACCTATCTCTATAGCTTCATAAAAAACGGCACCAGTTGAGCTAAAAGATTAGAAGACTCAATTACATGAACTTGTGGAAGATCATCCTAGTGCTTTGCCTTGGCAGCACCACCTAGATAGCGTTATTCAACTAGATTTCTTAAGTGAGTCGATTTGACTAACCTATTGTCTAAATTCAATTTGTTTGTAACCTATGGCAAGTCAACTTGATTTCTCCTCCAGTTGACTTGTCTAATATTCTATCCAAAATTAAAGATAATTCTACACTTGGCAAGTTAATTTGACTCATGGATGAGTCGACTTGTTAAAATCTGTTATTGAGCTATCTATCTTTAAAAATTTTTAAATTGGTTCTAACTTCTTCCAATTTATCCAATTTATTCTTACATTGATCTAACATATTTTGCTCTTTTTTACTTATCATCAAAACTCATTTTATTTATATAGTTTTCATATATAGTTCAAGTGAGAGATTATTGTATCATTAATTTAATATTGGAGTTATATGAAAAATAATTATATAATGTATACTATCATTTAAATTAAATCTATGTAAAATTGATCTAATAAATTTGATAATTCGGGTTTAATTTATCTAATAAAATATAAAAATAAATAAATGTATGGATACCAATAAACATTTACTATTAATGAATTTAAAAGATAAAAGATTCTTGTAACTATAAAAGGGTTACGATCTCCACATCAATGCATCACTTCAATATTCCGATATCTCCATTATATAGAGAGATTTTGTGAGTATACATTAAAGCCAGAAAATCAAACCTAGGACTCTATCCAAATCAAAATTTCATTCAGTTCAGTTTTATGACTATGGCATCAGATACTCTTCTATCTGATCTAAGTTTTTCAATTTCTGTGATTAAGTTCTAATTACAATAATTTAACACAATATTTGATATAATTTTATATTAAATTATTTTTCCCAACAAAACTAACATAGTGTCCCCTACTGCCCACGCAACCACTCAAAAGGGGCTGGCAAACCTTCTCTATTGAATTTCGTTTTATGAAAGATCTAAATGTACTCTACTTTGTCATATGCATTGAATCAATTTCTTTGCTTTTCTTTTTCTTTTGTTTATTTGATACGTTATTGAATATGAGATATATCTTTATCTTTTGTTCTTACAAATATACATGTAGTGGTAAAATTAGAAATGGGACTATAATAAACAAGACAAAATTATAATTTTTAATAAATACTATAGTGTTTTAAGTTTTTTAATAGTATATTTAAAACCTTTATTAATATTTTAAATCTCCAAAGGGGGAGGGGGATTTGGCCCCAAAGAAAAGGGAGTCGGTGTAGTTGTGCAAATGTCTCTTCTTTTTGAGCTCCCTGGGAATTGTACCCGATTGCTAACCATTTCCCCATCAATCACACCAAATCTTGATTTTATAATTTATCAAAATGGACAAGTTTTCAAACCCCAATTCATCCAGAATTCAACGAGGGAACTGTCATCCAATCCAATCACACCTACTGCATAATGAGTAATTTTATATTGTGTATATGTGTATTATATATGTAAAAAAAATGAAATCAAGAGTCCAATCCTTGTAGAGTGGGATTTTTCTTTAGTTTTCCGATATACCCCAAATTGTGGGCGCCCATAATATTTTTTTTTTGCGCTAACATGATAAATCTTTTATATGTAGACTACACTAGGCATAAATAATAAAATCTTTTATCAACAAATAGATGACCTAGTGAGAAAAATACTATATTTCTTAATTAAGAGTCAGATTTCAATTTTAAAAATAAAAAAAAAATTACGTTAAAAGAGTTCTCTTTAAAGAGAGTTTAACCACAACTCGAGTCGAATTAATTAGAATATGGTTTCAGTTACCGATTATTCTGATACCAAGAAAATAATAAAATCTTCCGATCATCATCTTAAATAGTTCTCTCCACCTAATATTTGAATTATGTATTTGTTTTTCACCGATGCTTTTTGGGGTTTATCCCTTTTGTTCTTCAAAATGAAGTGTACCTAGGTAAGGGTGTGCCCTATTATATCATATTAAATTCTTGAGGAAGGACAAGTCCAACCCTTCATTGTCAGCAAGCCGGGGTAGAAAACCATAAATTATTTATCTAGAAGAAGAATCACATGATATAATTATATGTTTAGTTAGCTGACTCGAGAAGAATATTAGTCGGTAAGTAGGTGTCTCTCCTGAGCAGTCCACGTACATCAGTTGAATGTAAATAGATGAGAAGAACCCATTTGCTCTTTTAGTATTATTCGACTTCCAAAGCTAACATATATCCTTTTCAATTTCATCCCCCCAAAAAATGGCAAATGCCCTTGCATTTTTGGTCTTGTTTGCAGTTGCAGGCATATCCGCCACCACTGCCTATGATCCGGATGCGCTTCAGGACATCTGTGTGGCTGATTTGAACTCAGGAAAGCTATATTCATTATTTCCCTTTCTTTTTCTTTTTTTGACTATTTTTACACCATCCTTTTGTACAACAGCATGATCTTAGAAACAAATAGTCAAGCGTAGTAGTGAGATTTTGCATGGAAATGCTATCCTTTTAGCCCCAAAAAGTTGGGGGATGGGGGACAGATATGATGCTTCTATTGGATAGTTACGTAAAAAGATCTGCCCATCACCTTGGTGTTGGAGGAAAAACAAGAACTTTCATCTAATTTCATTGGCATTATATTCGCCGGATTTATAATAGATGTATCGTTATTCAACTATCAACTATTTTTATGAAATTGGGATGTAAAATTAACCAAAAACTTTAGATAGTGTTCAATTGACTGTAAATCGTATGACCACAATTGACAGTAAATCATATGACAATTGATTCCTATGTAAATGAGAGGAAATTCCCAAAGTATTATATCCTTTTTCTTTACAAATTATTTGACTTCACACAACTCAACTAAGCCTCGCGTTTTTCTCTGTCAAACAGCTGTGAAGGTGAATGGTTTTCCATGCAAGAGCAATGTAAATGCCACATACTTTACATTTGCGGGTCTGGCCAATCCAGGAAACATCACCAGTAAATTCGGATCATTAGTGACAACAGCCAACGTGATGCAGATTCCGGGGCTAAACACTCTGGGTGTATCAATGGCGCGCATAGACTACAAACCTGGCGGGCTGAACCCGCCGCACACTCACCCACGAGGCACAGAGATGATCTTTGTGCTAGAAGGGGAGCTCGACGTAGGGTTCATCACCACTGCAGACGTTCTCATAACCAAGACCATAAAGAAAGGCGAGATTTTCGTGTTCCCCAGAGGTCTGATTCACTTCCAAAAAAACAATGGAGATATAAAAGCTGCCGTAATTTCTGCATTCAACAGCCAGCTGCCCGGAACACAAGTTGTGGCTATATCACTCTTTGCGTCAACCCCGCCTGTGACCGATGATGTATTGAGTATAGCCTTCCAGATTGACACTCAGGAAGTTGAGAAGATCAAAGCTGGGCTTATGGGTTAGTTTGATCCGGAGGCTTTTAACCTCAATTATTGAATAATAATAATAATTGAGTTGTGGAAGAAAATATCTGAAAAGGAAAAAGATGAAAGTGATGGCTTTGTCTGTGTGTTTATCTCGGCTCATATGGGTTGGGATGGAAATAATTTATAATTGAGTTTATTTGTTGGATACTTTCCTTTCATTTGTTCTAAACAATAAAAATGCAATTAGTAGTCTGTGTCTTTAATATCCACTATAACTCTTAGTTTGTCACAAATATTTCTTGGACAAGGAAACTTTTCCTATAATTTTCTCCTTAAGGTAAATTATGTACATAAAAATCTGAAAAAAAATATATAAAAAGCAAATTTGGAAAGAGTAAAACCTCTTATTAAATTATCAATTGCAAAATTTTATGGCTGTGTTTTTACTTATTTTGGGAAAAAAAAAATCTTCAAAAGAAATTTATTTACAAAGATTTCTAGACACACAGTTGTAGATTGGAAGATAGGGGATGCAGATCCAGACTAGTTTGGCACCAAAGCTTTGCATCGATCTAGCCTAAAACCAAATTTCTTTTGTTCCCAATTCAAAAAGAAAATATAACAACTCTTTGACCATACACACTATCGAAGACATGCTACAACCCCACTATCATATGAATAAGCTCGACATTGAACATAAAGAAAGAGTATTACTACATGAACTAAACGAACCAAAAATATTTGATCAATAAATAGTTAAAACTTGTTAATAAAAATTATCTAGCTCATGACTCATTTGGTCTATTACATTAATTCAAAGATATAAAGTAAATGTGGTCACCCCCTGCATAAGGCATATTTTGATATAACATACATGTAGACAGCAAAATTTTGAGACTAAATAGGATTCAAAAGAAGCAACATTAGATCAATGGGAATTACAATAATATTTGTTCTTGATAGATTTCCAAAGCTTGGATAACTCTCTATGAACAATTTTCTGTGCAAGCTACACCTGCAAATGCCACAAAAGAAAAGTTGTTGACCCTGTTTCATAATTTTGGTTTACCTCAAAGCACAAATAGATCTTATGAATTAAAGTAAAGACTCCATGCTTTCTGGCAACTTCACCAGCTCTTAGGGCTTCTCGCATAGAATCGGCATGGAGAAAGAAATTTGTATTGTCTCATACCCCGTGAACGTTCTCTACAATAAATCTAGTCTATTTCAGTAGATAATCTCCTCTAGGGAGAAATCCTAATGTCTTCTCAAAGCAAATTTCAGGGCCTAGAGAAGCACTACAAAAAAAAATATCAATTTGTGACAAAATTTGTGACAAATTTGTAAGAAAAATTTGTCCCAAAACAAATTTGTGACGAATTTTGCAACAAATTTTTTTTTTGTTGCTAATAAGCCGTCGCAAAATTTTGGGACGAAAAATTAATTTGTCACAAAAATTTCCAACAAATATTTTTTTGTCGTAAAATTCGTCATAAATTTGTGATAAATTTTACAACGAAAATATTATTCGTCTCAAGCAACAAATAAAATTTTTGTCGCAAATTTATAACAAATAAAATTTTTTTTACAAATTTGCAATAAATAAAATTTTTGTTGCAAAATTTGCGACGAAAAACTTATTTGTTGCAAATTTAAGACGAATAATATTTTCATCGCAAATTTTGCAACGAAAAAATATTTGTTGCAAATTTTGCAACGAATAAGTTATTCGTCGCAAATTAGCAATGAAAAATAATTCGTCGCAAATTTGTCACGAAATATTTTTTGTCGAATATTTGCAACGAATCTAATTTTCGTCGCAAATTTGTGACGAATAGTTTTTTTCATCAGAATTTTTGCAACGAAATGCAATTCGTGGCAAATTAAGAACGAAAAAACATTCGTCACAGAATTTGTCGCAAATTTGCAATGAATATTTTTCGTTGCAAAATTCGTCGTTAATCAAAATTTACAATTCAGTTTTACCAATGAAATTTGCGACGTGCATAGTTTTCAAGAACAAATTTTGCGACGAATATGTATTTTGCGACAAATATAAATTTTATTGGTATTTTTGGACCATTTTCCCTATATAACATGTATTTATTCCTGCTCATCCAACTTTATCAACAATTAATCATCCAAATCATTTTTTATATCAAATTTCATTTATCTATACTCATCGATATAACTAATTATTCAATAAAATCAATAAGTTAAAAATTCAATAAGAAATTATATTAGTAATATCAAAAATAAAAGCAATATCAAGTCTAAATATTAAAATATCAATAACTATACATAACTAAAAAAATCAATATAACAAGTATCAAAATGTAACAGTCAAATAATAGTACACAATTTTAAGTACGACCTCCACCACCATTATCATCATAATCATCATCGAAGAAATCATCATCTTCATCACCATCGCGAGCATTATCAGGAGAAATAGAATGGGGAATCTGACTTGAAGCGGAGGCTAACTAAAGATACTGCATAATTAACATTTGTTGCGTGCGGTACTCATTCATTTCTTGCATGTGCTTTGCTTGAAATTCATTGAATTTCTGATCTCTTTGCAGCAGTAACTCCTTCAAATAACTCACCTCTTGATTCAATTGATTTATTTCTGCCCTGACTGCTGGTAAGGTAGAAGAAGATAAACCAGCGATTTTGTAAGTTCTGCTCAAAGAATCTAGCCTAACTACTCTACCCCCTTTTGTTCCACCAGTTATCTCGAGCCATGTTTTCATGTTATCAACAAATGGCTCAAATCTGCCAGTATCATCACTAGCACTTGAACTTTTACGTGATAACTCATCATATTTCTCCTGTATTATCATGAGAAAAATTAAAATAAATTTATAATAATAATATAATACAAGTACATATAATCTTGATTAAATATATATATATATGAAGGAAAATAAAAAAATTTGTAATATAAATCATGAGACTATATAAGATCTAAATTATGAACATTCATAATTAATATTGAATAAGTTGAAATTTATGAAATAAAAAAAGAGAATCTCTATCAAATAATTCATTAGAAATCAAAAAATCAAATCAGCAATAAAAATAAATTTGGAAGAGACTAACCTAATAAATTCATCTTCCAACATTATTATGATATGTTCAACATAATATGTTTAAGTCAATATTGAAATTGTTCATTAAATAATAGGAAGTTTTGAAATTATAAACCTTAATTGCTCTAACTCTCTTCCCGCTCCAAATCTTGTCTTTTTTCTGAAATGTGCATGTGAAAGTATCTATGAATGAAGGCTCGGTCCCCGTTTCCTTGGCCTAAAATAAAAAAAACACTGTTAGAAATAATGAAATAGTTTAAATTAGATTAAAAAATTAATGTTTGTATAAAATTACCAATCTATTTCTATGTTCACCAATATTGATCGAGTCTGCCGCATACATCGCTAACAATTCCCCTGAAGTATAAGCTAGTTTTCTTTATTCTTCTTACTCCTTCGTTTGCTCTCCTCTGATTCCCAAAAATTCACAATTATGCCCCAATTTTGCTCGGTGATGCAGTTTGACTTTTTTCCGTGTCTCTTCGCATGATTTAAAACGTGTCGGATGTGATCGCCATATTTTTTCTTGAAAATCTTTCTTACTTCCAACTCTTCAGTCTCGTCCCAAGTGAATAGTCGCTGCAATGGAAAAAAACCAATTGATTATAAAACTATTAACTTAATTTCATATATAAACTGATTGAGATAACTTATCTTGAACTCGCTCCACCATAACTCTTTTCTTTCTTCCAGAGTATTTGTGTAAGTTATCGAATCTCCTCCCCAATGGTTATTCACTATTCTATTAAGCTGGTGAATAACATATATAGAATTTGTAAATCTATCATAAAGTTTCAAACAAACAATATTAAATAAACAAAATAGTTAAAAGAATAATTTGTTTTATAAATAAAAGAAATAATACATCTGAAATTTTAAAATTTAGTACTTACGAATCTCCGTAAGGGGCTATCAACTCTCGATTGTCTTCCCTATCTTCATACGAGTGTTCCACCGACGAAACTGACAAAGGTACATTACTAGCCATTTGTTGAGAATGCAAAGGGTCTGCAACAGAAGGGAGAGACGAAGGTACATTGCCGGCAAGGGAATGGGATTGCAAAGGTGCCGAAGCGGACTGCGATGGTGAAGAGCGTGATCTTCCATCAAAATTTCGTCTATACCCGCCACCTC
This sequence comes from Dillenia suffruticosa, assembly GCA_033439265.1. Taxonomy (NCBI): domain Eukaryota; kingdom Viridiplantae; phylum Streptophyta; class Magnoliopsida; order Dilleniales; family Dilleniaceae; genus Dillenia; species Dillenia suffruticosa. The sequence goes on from JAVTVX010000031.1 coordinate 2,372,499, forward strand.
GAAACTATCAACCATAATATATTATTAACAAAAAAAAAAATTGCATATTCATCATATGCATAATGAAGAACATGAATAAACTTACCATATTAATTTGACAAATTAAATGCGACAAAACAAGGTATCAATATGTCAAGAAATCTTCTCTAATGATTTATAAAAAAAAATAGTATATTAACAAATCAAATATATAAATTTAAGAATGAGATAGTAAATAGACAAGAAATTGAGTAACGAAATTTACAAATTATATGTGTCGACTAAGATACCCACTAAAAAAAATAGATTATCATATATTAAGATAAATATCCGATTTTTATTATATTAAGAGAACAAAACTTACCCATCATCAAAAATCAAAATCTTCATTGTTATCCTCATTCTCATCATGTGTCTCAAAATTAAACTCTTCAACATCATTTTTATCAACATCCTCATCAACATCCTCATCCGCATCCTCATTCTCATCATCTATCTCAAAATTAGATTCTTCATCGTCTTTTTCATAAATTTCACTTGCACCCACATCTATTACTAGTCCGCTGGGATCTCGTGACGTTGGAATATTATATTTCTCAGTCTGAACTATATTGGCAACTTTTTCTTGTTGATATGCTATGTCTTCCCAATGTTCCTCAATTTTTTTCCGTGCTTTCGTTTTATAAACAGCCTACCAATCAATTTTGTCACGTTTCAAACTAGGATATGAAGCATAAAATACTTGAATTGCTTGTTGTGCTAACACAAATGGTTTATATCTTTTATACAATTTCTTATGATTTATTTCAACCAAATTAAACTGTGGATGCACTTTCATCCTTTTGACAGGGTCAAACGAGTGACACATAAATAAAACAACCCGTAATGCTGGATCAGGGTACCTACCTCTACGATTTTATCCAACAAACCATAAAAATCATTTTGATCTCCACCATCATTGGATGATGACTGAACACAAACCTTACTATTCATCGTTTTCCCTATTCCATATTCTTCAGTATGAAAATTATACCCGTTTATAAAATATGCTGCCCAAGTTCGTACTATTGATTTTGGACCCATGACAGATAGATTAGCAATTCTTGCTCAGCTTGAACTTGATTATCATGGATCTAGAGTCAAATAAATATGTTAATATGTTTTAAAGTAAATATTTAAATAATTTATAGTTTACTTACATATTTTTTGAACCATGGTGCAAATTCTTTATCGCAGAAACGATCAAACTCATGTTTCGAAAGTTCAGAATATACGTTTTGGAAAATCCTACCATCGAAGAAAATAAATTTTAACACAAATAATTTACGACATAAGAAATACATAAAATAGAAAATATATACTAACTCGAAATATGGCGTCACTTCTGGATAGTTCAGTAAAATGTATATGTGGGTTGCCCGTCATTCTTGACCAGTTAAGTATCTATGCTTACATGGTCCACTTGGTCGACCAAGGTAGTTAAAAATTGAGAATGACTTCAAATTGAGATCAATAGGACCCTCATCATTTCTTCCCGCTCTCCGCCTCTTGCACTGAACGCAAGGCTCAAAATAATATAATACAAACCTTATACTTCCTCCACAATGTATGCATTAAAAATAGAGATTTCAACACGTACCTTATTTTTCACTTTCTTCTTCAAATGATATAGGAATTTAATTGTAATAAAACAAAATGTATTAAAAAATTATATGTAATGAAATTAGTAATTTTATATGCCTTGATAACAAAGTATAAAAGATAAAAAACTCACATTTCAAATGGATACATCCATCGAAATTGGATAGAACCCCCAAATTTCGGCTCATATGACAAGTGAATCAAAAGATATTTCATGGAATCAAAAAATGACGGTGGAAATATACTTTCTAAATTACACAAAATGATTGGAATCTCTCTCTAACATCTCCATGTGTGAATGTCTCAACACTGTTGAGCAAATATCATGAAGGAAAATGCTTAACTTCGTAATGGCACCCCAAATAAAATTCGGTAAGAGTTCCTTAAAAGCAATAAGAATTAGTTTTTCCATAAATATATGACAATCATGACTTTTCAAACTAATCAACTTACATTCCTTCAAATCGACAGTCATCATAACGGTCGAAAGATGAGTCAAGATTGTCACGTCTCGAGCCGGGGTCGTGAGCAGCCGCCCGTTGCCCTGAATGCCGGCTGTATTTTTACAGAAAATCGAACAAAATCTCCCCATAAGTCAGAGGTCTCCCATGTACAAATAAACCTGTTTAAACCTGTATAATTTAAAATTATCCTGTAAAAAAATAAAATGGTTATCCCGGCCTCACAACAACCCACCAACAACATCAGACATCCAGAACAATACCAGGTTAAGTAAATTACCAACAATTTTAATCACAGACCTCTACTATCATGCCAACTAGAGCATAAGCAGCCGCCACACTGAGCGGACCTAAGTTTTATACAATTTACAATAAATTTTTCCAAGTTGACATTCAAACATTACAATTTGCCTCAATACAAAAGAAATATGAGAGTTTCACAAATAAATATACATAAATTATAAAGTCAATCTCATAATAAATACACGGTCAACTACGGACCTCAAGATCAAAACCTCACAGGATCGAAAATAAAGTGCGGAGCTCGTATCTCAACTTAATTTAAATCTCACCATCGAAAAACACTCAAATCCGCCAACGAGGTACCAAATCCTCTAGAGCCCGAAACGTCGCTCTAGCACAATAATCCTGTCTGAGGAAGAAAAGAAGAGGGGTAAGTATCAAGGGAGATATCCAGTGAGTGAGGGGATTAATCTCAGGTACTAATAGTGTAAGTGAATATTGGAGTGTCAAATAATATCATTCATAACCAATAATTCAAATTTTTGCAGTTCGCTAAAATGAACTTATTTAATCATTCACACGATAACATATATATATACATCCATTTAAAATCAAATAGATCATAGAACAAGCCAAAAGGATCCTAACAAAGGTCAACCATGACCAAGAACAGGCGTATCGGGGGTTTTATTATGCAAAGAGCTTTCAAAAGTGGCTCTCTATCCCGACGTTGTCCATGAGTTCGCTGGGGATAGCTCATCATAGTATATAGGACCCAGCCCGGTGCTAGACAGTGGCGTCATACACATCCTCCCCCTTACATGGGTTCAACCGGCCGTGTCTATAGCCATTAGACATGACGTTTGCGGATACCTCCTGCAGAAACGTATCCGGGTAACCCGGTGCCTCTACAAACGCCCTTCGTAGCTACGAAATTTATCAAATAATGTCATATCATCATATCATCTCAAATTAGTAGGCATTCAACCCACATAGCCAAATCATATCATCATATCCTCAAAACAATTCAAATCCGTGTGCCAATATATTTTATCGAAATCATTTAAATTCAACAAACCAATGCGATGGTAGATAGAAAATATTCTGTTTCTCAAATCATTGCACAATTTCATTTCATTCCAAACATGGATGTATAATCATAAAAAACATAAGTACGACATAATCACAAAACAGATTTGAATTTCAATTCCATACGTCGAGACAATATATATCAAAAGCATGTTTTATTAAAAACACGATAAAATTAGGTTTCACAATTTCATACAAGAGATTAGGGTTTCATTCACATTTCTAGGGAGGGTGGTCACTCCATATTTTTCAAAATCAAACCAAATCGACTTCTCGAATCTCTAAGAAAGTCAACCTAATCAGATTATCACAATTGTTATCAAATTTCTAATTATTCTTAGGGTTTATCATCTTCCCTAAGTTTGTATAAATTTTAATTTCTCGATATATAAATATAAACCAATGTCATCTTAAAGGTATTGAAACCTAAATTTGATAAAATTTATTTCAAATGTTGAAAAGATCGCATTTCTCTCACCTAGGGTTTTCTCGGAGTGCAGACTTTTGTCTGAATATCTCCTCGACCACTCCAAAATCTGCACTGCTCCCTATCAAGACAAGATTTATTATCTAGGTCATAAACACTTAGATTTGGATCAAAACCCTAAGTCAATTACCTGTGCAGAAGTTAATGGGCTTGCGGGTAGCAGGCTAGCGGGCCACAGTGGGCTTCGCGGGCTGGTGGGTTCACGTGCTGGAGCGTGCGCTCGCGAGCTAGACTGTAGTCGCATGCTCGAGGGTTGCGCGCACTAGTGGGCTGGAGCGCGCTCGTGCGCAGGCGCGTGGTCATGCTCAGGTGCACTCCCGAGCAGGCGCACTCACGCTGTGGTACGCTCGGGCAGTCACGCGCTCGTGCTTGCACTGTGGCGCACTGGTAGAAGGTCGCGCGTAGTGGCGCGCTCGCGTGAGGAGGCTACGCTCGTGGGGAGGCTGCGCTCACGGAGGGGGATGAGCAATGGTGGAGAGAGAGCGGCGGTGGAGGGTGGCGGAAAGAGAGTGGCGGGTCGCGAAAAGGGGAAGAGGCGGAGAGAGAGAGAGAGAGAGAGAGAGAGAGAGGAAGAGAGAGAGAGAGGGAAAAAGAGAAAGAGATTGCGGCTAAAAGCCGTAATCCAATTTTGGGGGTGTTGCGTTTTGGCCAAAACGCAGCACTTCCCTCTTTTTTTTTGTTTTTTTTGTTTTTTTTTTAAGGTTCAAAATTTTTTTTATCAAAATAGGATTTGCCTCAAATCGAAAATACGGATACTTTATATATACCAAAAAATACGATTTAAAGCCCCTAAAAATCAAAAATCAAAATAAATAAAAATTTCTCAATATATATAACTGAGAAATAATTTATTTAATTTCTGAATAGGAGTATAATAGTACGTACACCGCAGTATCGGTATTACATTTTCTAATCCCCTAAAAACAAGTTTCGTTCTCAAAACTAAAAGAAGACTAAACAGGAAATAAATGGGGGTACTGTCTCTTCATAGCCTCCTCGACCTGGTCATTCCTCTACAAGACTCTGACCAACAAGATTTCCTTGCTTCGCAGCCTGCCAATCTAGAATAGCTATGGGCTGAACTAGAAGACTAAGGTTCTCTCGTAACTCAATAGGTAGAGGCTCAAGTACATGAGAAGGATTGGCCAAGTAATTCCTGAGTACTAAGACATGGAAGACGTCGTGAATACGAGATAGTTCATCTGGCAGCTCCAATCTGTATGCCACACTTCCGACCCTCTCAAGAATACGGAAGGGTCTAATATATCTAGGGCTCAACTTGCCCCGCTACCTGAACCGTATAACTCCCTTCCAAGGAGATATGCTCAAGAAAATCATATCTTTAGTAGTAAACTCAAGAGGTCGTCGCCTACGATCGACATATGCCTTCTGTCTGTCATGGGCAGCTTTCATCTGCTTACGGATGACCTTTACTTTATCTTTCGTTTCCTCAATCAACTCAACATTGCTGAGACGTCGCTGTCCGACCTCATCCCAGTATATCGAGGTGCGACACTTCCTGCCATACACTGCCTCATACAGGGGCATCTCTATACTGGCCTGATAGTGTTATTATATGCGAATTCGACCAGTGGAAGGTATCGATCCCAACTACCCAAGAAATCCATCCACATGCCTTCAACATGTCCTCAAGGGTCTGAATGGTCCTCTCTAACTAACCATCTATCTGCAGATGATAAGCCGTACTAAAATTCAGTCTTGTACCTATTGCCTCCTGTAATTTGGGCCAAAACCTGGAAGTGAACCTCGGGTCCCTGTCTGATACTATAGACACAGGAACACCATGCAGCCTGACTACCGTATCAATATAAAGACGTGTCAAGGTCTCCAAAGGATAGTCATTGCAAACAGAAAGAAAATATACGGATTTGGTGAGTCGATCTACAATCACCCAAATGGCATCATGCCTGATGAAGTCCACGGTAGTCCTGTCACAAAATCTATTGTAATGTGGTCCCACTTTCGCTCAGCAATGGGTAAGGGCTGTAATGTACCAGCCGGCCGCTGATATTCGGCCTTCACCTACTGGCAAACTAAATACCTAGTTACAAAATCCGCGATTTTCCGTTTCATACCAAGCCACCAATAACTATCTCGGATAGTCCGATACATTTTCGTGCCGCCCGGCTGTAAGGTATAAGCAGGGAATAAGCCTCCTCAAATATGGCCTTGTGGAGATCTGAATCAGCGGGAATACAAACCCGCTCCCTGAACACTATCAAACCATCTCCTCGGATCCTAAAGTCTCCACCACCCTCAGCTCTGCGGACTCTATCCGCAATACTCTAAAACTCTTCATCTGTACTCTGGAGCTCTCGGATACGGTCAAACAAAGTCGGTTTGATCTCAAATCTGGCTAGTAAGCCTCTCTGATCATCACTGGTCAAACTGACTCTCAAAGCTTGGAGTCCCACTAAACAAGAAAGGTAGGCTTTCTCTGTCGACTGTGAGGATGATGTTGACTTCCGACTCAAGGCGTCTGCTACAACATTCGCCTTATCCGGATGATAGTCAATAATGAGGTCATAATTTTTGAGAAACTCTAACCATCTCCTCTGTTTCAAATTTATCTCTTTCTGGGTGAAAAGATACTTTAAACTCCTATGATCTGTGAATACTCTGCAGGTCACCCCATAAAGATAATGCCGCCATATCTTCAACGTGAAGGCTATGGCTGACAACTCTAAATCATGTGTCGGGTAGTTAATCTCGTGTTTTTTCAGCTGTCGCGAGGTATATACAATAACTCGGCCATCCTGCATCAGAACACAAGCCAATCCCTGTCGACTAGTATCACTGTATATTATATATTCCTGACTACTAGTGGGAAAGGCTAATATAGGAGCGGATGTCAACCGTTATTTGAGCTCCTGAAAGCTCGCCTCACAACGATCATCCCAAACAAATTTGACCCCCTTCGGGGTCAATCTAGACAACAGAGTAGCTATCCGGGAGAATTTCTCTACAAATCTACGATAATACCCAAACAAACCGAGAAAATTATGAATCTCGATAACTATTTGCGGCTACCCCCACTTCACTATAGCCTCAACCTTCCGCGGATCAACATAAATACCCTCTGCGGAGACAATGTGCCCCAAGAATCCAATTTGTCTCAGCCAAAACTCACATTTCGAGAATTTGGCATATAACTGCTTCTCGCGGAGTATCTACAATATCACCCAAAGGTGTTGAACATGATTTTCATCACTCCGTGAATATACCAAGATGTCATCGATGAATACGATGACGAACTGATCCAAGTAGTGGAAAACTTGATTCATCAGATCCATAAAAGCAGCTGGGGTATTAGTCAGCCCAAACGGCATGACTAGAAACTCATAATGTCCATATCAAGTACGAAAAGCTGTCTTGGGCACATCTTCGGCCTGAATTCTCAACCGATGATAATCCAAACGGAGATCAATTTTAGAGAAAACCGTAGCTCCCTGCAGCTAATCAAACAAATCATTTATACATGGCAGGGGATATCTGTTTTTTATGGTGACTTTGTTCAACTATTTGTAATCCACACAAAGTCAAAATGTACCATCTTTCTTCTTTACGAATAACACGGAGTACCCCAGGGTGACGTGCTCGGGCGTATAAACCCTTTGTCTAGAAATTCCTGCAACTGAATCTTAAACTCTCTCAATTTAGCAGGCGTCATTCTGTATGGCGGAATAGAAATAGGATTGGTTCTTAATACTAGATCAATCTTGAAATCGAACTCCCGAACTGGTGGTAATCCGGGAAGCTCCTTGGGGAACACATCTGGAAAATCCTGCATCACAGGGACCTCCTTAAGTCCCGGTCCTTCAACGGTGGTATCGACAATATAAGCCAGATAAGCCACACTACCATGGCGTACCAAGCGTCTGGCCTTCATAACAAATATAATATAACGGGACAATACTCGTCTCTTGTCTCAGAATACTAATGGTGCTTGCCAAGACCTTCAAAACTCAACCTCCTTCGTGAAACAATCCACGAAAGCCTGGTGTAAACTCAACCTATCCATCCTTAGGATGGCATCAAAATCCGTGATAGGGAGCAAAATTAGACCTGCCACTAATACCCCCTCCACAATACCGACCTCACAGCCCCTATAGACTGTATCTCGAATGATATGCTTGTCAAAAGGAGTAACTACCATAATCTCCTCATCAAGTGGCGAGAGAGGTCTATCAGAATGGCAAGCGAACGTGTCACTCACATATGAAAAATTCGATCTGATATCTATAAGAATACGGGCGTCAATACCAAATATCCTCATGATCCCTAAATGTGAGGAAGGGAAAGGGATTAAAGATATTTAAAATGCGAAGAAAAGTAGACAAATTCATATATATATATATCAAACTAGTTAAGTTTCTAAAATTTTAACTAGTCAAAACTGTATATCGATATCATGATATACAAAAAACTCATACAGAAAGTATAACAAAAAATACTACACTGAGAGATCTTCAAGAGGATTACCCATAATAACATCAGGGTTTGTCTGTGCGTCCTCCTACGTCATTGCAAACACATGAGCCTGGGCCTTAGGCTGCTGTCGCGATGGTCCTGGCACTGTATTACTCCCGACTACAGTCCGAGGAGTGGTAAGAGCTGAGTGCGCAAGTGTCCCTTGCTGGCCTGTGCTAGAAGTACCAATATGACTCTGCAGAGTCCATCCCCCTCGACCTAAATCTAGGCAGACACTCCTAACGTCACCTTGTTTCCCATACTGGAAACAAGTAACTGGTACTTTATATGCTCCAAAGGCATGGTGGCTGCCGCATCTGTGACAAAAAGACCATCTCTATGTAGTTGACAATGTAGAGACATTAGGGACTGGTACCCTAAAACCCTGTGGTCGAGGTCCCTGTCCCGGTCCTACTGGTCTGAAGCTAGAAGAACCTCCGGGAAGTCTGAAATCTCTACCCCTCTTCGAAGACTGTCCACCCGGTGACCCAATCTTCCTCTTCCGGTGACTCTCTCTCTAGCTAGTCTCAATTCGGACGATCTCCTCTGTCCGATATGCTGAATCAATCACCTAAGTACCTGCGGTCAAACTCTCGTAGAAAGTCCTCCCACCGTAGGGTCTGTGTAGCACTGTCACGGATAGCCTCCCACCACGAGAGGGCATCTCCGTTGAGGAGTCTCTCAGCAACTCTCAATCTGAGCTCCTCTAACAACCCCAAATCCGTAAGGATCCTACGAGTCCTGTTGATCTAGTGTTTCGTCGTTACGGCATCACTGGATCCTGAAAAGTCTGTGCATCCGAGCTACCGAAACTCTTTCACCAACTGAGTGAGCTCGTTGATATGACTCAAAGTAGCCGACGTCTCATCGGTCAAAGTAGAAGCAGAAGGACCAACCACCAAAGGAGGAATCAGTGTCGTAGGTGCAGGTACGGCAGTAGGTGCGATCGCTGGAGTCTGTAGTGGTAGTGGAGGAATCTCGGCTGTACCAGCCGGTGGAGGGTTGGGGGTGGCACTGGGGAAGGTACGTGAGTAGAAGAAGCACCCTTCGGTACTCGTGGAGCCTCAAGTATCCTAGAAGCCTCAGGCACTGAGGGACTCTCCGGTGGTACATCGCGCCTACCACGTCTAGGCGGCATAATTCTGTAAAGAGAGTACCGTTTCATTAGATATAAGTAAGGATTAAGGTTAGTTACTGGGTAACTAACCCCTTAAAAATAGAATTCGAGTTATGCATCAAGGCATTCGAATACAAAATAATCGATTAGAAGCATCATGTATCTAAACCCCTAAAATGGATGAACTTATATGCCTATAGCCATGTATGGGACTTTAAATGACTGTATGAAACTATCTAATAAATTAAGAACTTTTAAACGTACTTGGAAAGACTTTTACTACTATCTTTTCTCTAACCTAGACGCTCTAATACCAATAAAACTGTCACGCCCCAAACCGGGGTCATGAGCAACTGCCCGTTGCCCTAAATGCCGAATGTATTTTTACAGAAAATCGGGTAGAATCTCCCCGTAATTGGAAGTCTCCCATGTACAAATAAACATGTTTAAACCTGTATAATTTAAAATTATCATGTAAATAAAATAAAATGGCCATCCCGGCCTTACAACAACCCACCAACCACGGCAGACATTCAGAACAACAACAAGCTAAGTAAATTACCAACAATCCTGCTCACAGACCTCTACTGTCATGCCCAACTAGAGCATAAGCAGCCGCCACACTGAGTGGGCCTAAGTTTTATATAATTTATAACAAATTTTTCTAAGTTGACATTCAAACACTATAATTTGCCTCAATGCAAATGAAATATGAGAGTTTCGTAAATAAATATATATATATTATACAGTCAATCACATAATAAATACACAGTCAACTACCGATCTCAAGGTCAAGACCTCAAGGTCAAGACCTCAAGGTCATGACCTCATAGGGTCGAAAATAAGGTGCGGAGCTTGTATCTCAACTTAATTTAAATCTCACCATCGAAAAATATTCAAATCCGCCAACGAATTACCAAATCCTCTAGAGCCCAAAGTGTCGTTCTAGCATAATAATCCTATCTGAGGAGGAAAAGAAGAGGGGTGAGTATCAAGGAAGATACCCAGTGAGTGAGGAGATTAATCTCAAGTACTAATAGTGTATGTGAACATTGGAGTGTCAAATAATATCATTTATAACCAATAATTCAAATTTTTACAGTAAATAATGATATGTTCACTAAAATGAACTCATTTAATCATTCAAACGATAACATACATATATACATCTATTTAAAATCAAGTAAATCATAGAGCAAGCCAAAAGGGTCTTAGCAAAGGTCAATAATGACCAAAAACAGGCATATCGGGGGTTTTATTATGCAAAGAGTTTTCAAAAGTGGCTCTTTACCCTGACGTTGGCCATGAGTTCGCTAGAGTTAGCTCATCATCGTGTATAGGATTCCGCCCGGTGCTAGACGGTGGCATCACACATGTCTTCCCCCTTATGTAGGTTCAATCGGCCACGCCTATAGCCATTAGACATATGACGTTTTTGGGATACCTCCTGCAGAAGCGTATCCGAGCAACCTGGTGCTTCTACAAACGCTCTTCGTAGTTACGACATTTATCAAATAATGTCATATCATCATATCATCTCAAACTAGTAGGCATCCAACCCACATAGCCAAATCATATCATCATATACTCAAAACAATTTAAATCCGTATGCCAATATATTTCATCGAAATCATTTAAATTCAAGAAACCAATGCGATGGTAGAATAGAAAACATTTTGTTTCTCAAATCATGGTACAATTTCATTTCATTCCAAATATGGATGCATAATCGTAGAAAACATAAGTACGACACTCCAATAATCACAAAACGGATTTGAATTTCAATTCCATACGTCGAGACAATGCATATCAAAAGCATATTTTATTAAAAATAAGATAAAATCAGGTTTCACTATTTCATACAAGAGATTAGGGTCCCACTCACATTTTTAGGGAGTGGTCACTTCCTATTTTCCAAAATCAAATCAAATCGACTTCTCGAATTTACAAAAAAATCAACCTAATCAGATTATCACAATTATTATCAAATTTCCAATTACTCTTAGGGTTTATCATCTTCCCTAAATTTGTATAAATCTTAATTTCTCAATATATAAATATATACCAATATCATCTTAAAGGTATTGAAACCTAAATTTGATAAAATTTATTTTAAATGTTGAAGAGATCACATTTCTCTCACCTAGGGTTTTCTCGGAGCGCAGACTTTCATCTGAATGTCTTCTTGACCACTCCAAAATTGGCATTACTCCCTATCAAGACAAAATTTATTAGATAGGTTATAAACACTTAGATTTGGATCAAAACCCTAAGTCAGTTACCTACACAGAAGTTCATGGGCTCGCGGGTCAGCAGGCTAGTAGGCCGCAGTGGGTTTCACGAGCCGTAGTGGGCTCGCGGGTCAGTAGGCTAGTGGACCGTAGTGGGCTTTGCAGGCCGCAGTGGGCTTTGCAGGCCGCAGTAGGCTCGTGGGCTGGCACGCTCTCGGGCTGGTGTGCTTATAGGCTAGAGCGTTCGCTCGCAAGCTGGACTGCAGTCGCGCACTCACGAGTTACGCGCATTAGTGGGCTAGAGCGCACTCATGCATAGGCGCGCGCTCGTATGCAAGTGCGCTCCCGAGCAAGCGCGCTCACGCTATGGTACGCTCGGGTAGTCGCGCGCTCACGCTTGCGCTGTGGCGTGCTGGCAGAAGATCACACGCAGTAGAGCGCTCGCCTGAGGAGGCTGCGCTCGCGGGGAGGTTGCGCTCGCGGGGAGGCTGTGCTCGCAGAGGGGGAGGAGCAGCGGCGAATGGTGGCGGAGAGAGAGCGGCGGCGAATGGTGGCGGAGAGAGAGCGGCGGGTCACGGGAAGGGGAAAAGGCAGAGAGAGAGAGAGAGAAAGAGGAAGAGAGAGAGGAAAAAAGAGAAAGAGATTAAGGCTAAAAGCCCTAATCCAATTTTGGGGGGTGCTGCGTTTTGGTCAAAACGCAGCACTTCCCTCTTCTTTTTTTTTTTTTTTTTTTTAAGATTCCAATTTTTTTTAACAAAATAGGATATGCCTTAAATTAGAAATACAAATACTTTATATATACCAAAAAATTCGATTTAAAGCTCCTAAAAATCAAAAATCAAAATAAATAAAAATTTCTCTATATATATAATTGAGAAATATTTTATTTAATGTTTGAACAGGAGTACAATAGTACGTACACCGCAGTGTCGATGTTACAAAGATCATAGAAAAGTCTTATGCCAGAGATTAAAGAGCCACCAAGAACAATGAAATAGTTTGTAGTAAACCATCCATTAGGAGGATCACTAGACTAATCAGCATCAGAATAAACATATAACTGATACCGTAGAGAGGACAGTATAACAGACTGAGTAGAAGAGAGAAAACAAACAGATAAAATAGAGGGAATAAACAGACTGAGTAGAAAAGAATGTAATAGCAGAATCCTCAATAGCAGAATAAGATAGAGGGAATAAAGCAAACTGAGTAGAAGAAGATGTAAGAGCAGAATTCTTAACAGTAGATTCAGAGAAAAAACAGATTGAGCGAAGAACCAAGCAGAATAGCAGAATACTCAAATTGAGTATCATAGGAGGTAACAACAGAATTCTCAATAACCGCAACAGCAGCAGACTATGAGATAAAACAAAATAAAGCAGAGGGATTGAAGAATCTTCAATAGCAGAAAAACAGTAGATCATAAGATATTGTTAAAAACTAACAGAAGAAAGTAGAGAGATTGAAAAATGAAACAGAATCTTCAATAGCAAAAAAGTAGTAGACCATAAGATATTGTTAAGAACCAACAAAAGAACGATTTTGGACAATAAAAATAGGTTGAGAAATATCTAATTTCTCCATAACTAGAAAAAAATGTCTAATTAATGAAAAGAGTAGAAAAAATATCAGATTGAAATCTAATGCTATGATACCATGATAGAAAAAGAAAAATAAAGTAGACAAAACAAAGAGAATAAAGAGAGAAAACTAAGAGAGAATAATACTTGTATTGTATTGTATTTTCAATCGATTGTACAAACGCCATATTTATAGGGTGATTCCATGAAAACAAAAAAAATGAAAAAATAAAAATAAAATATTTACAAAATTGGTAAAAATAAATAAAATATTCCAATATTGAAATTTTGGAAAGTCAATATTTTCAAATTTATTCTATTTGGAAACTTCCAAAACTTCTTCAATGAGACTTTTTCAATTTAGGACTGCTAATATTCTTAACAGACATAAAAATCACAATATGCTCATTATGCAAAATCATGAATTTTATGCACAATATGAAGCTTTGTATTCTAGTCATAGATTAACATTATGAACTTGAGGCAATTGGTTAAACATGTGTTGGGTTATGAGATATAGCATTTGATGAAAAAGAAAATCAAGAGAAACAAATTGTCCATGCTTTCCAGAAGGCAATGAAACAAGGGGTTTTCTAATGACAATTTTTAAGAAAGAATATCCTCAAAAATGTCAAAGCAATAGAACATAACACTGTTGTGGCTAAGTCTAGATGATTCATAACAGGGAAGACAGGAATTGGATATAGTTCAACTTCGATTCAAGTAGAAGACACAACAAACAACAATAGCCATAAACTAAACTAATTCATCGACAACAAGAATCCAGAGGCAAATTAAAAAGGCAGAGGGAATTTACCAGAATGAGAAATGAGATTTGTACCTTGAGATCCTATGGATTGTGGTTGGATTGCAGACGAAGACACCCAACCGAGAGAGAAGATGGCGAAATGTGAAAAGGGGAGGGAGAGAGAGTGAGAGTGAGAGACGAGCAAGAGAGAGAAATGGGGTTAGGTTTTTGAGTGAATAGAAATAGGGAATTGGGAAAGTAGGGGGAGAGGGAAGAGAGAGCAAGAGTGTTTGATTTTTCTAATTTTTTTTTCTCGGTCTCGATGTTACATACACTCATCTGCACTAGGTATGAAGTCACAATACAGTTGCCAGAAATTGACATTGTGATCAAACGCACACAAAAGAAGACATGCAAGTCTAAGGTCTCAATCTATCCGGCACAAATTGAATGTTCAATGGAAGAAAGCCAAAAATGTCAGTACAAACTATTCTAATGATACCTCAGGATTGGTAGAGCTAATGATGTCAAAAATGGGATTGGCCAATGGGAATAATGTTAGGGAAAAACATCGAAGGGAGCTTCTTGCTCATGTTTAACATCAATTCCATTGGAATTTCCATGATCACCTGTAGTTTCAATAAAATGTGCAGGGTTTGGTCATTCCAACAACAACAATAAAGGAAAAATATAGGAGGATTAGTAATTTGAAGCAAACCATAGCATGGCAAAGTGGTTCAACATCTTTGGAAGCATAGACTCCAGAGCCATCAGGGCCTTCCTTGAATTCTATGTCGTAAGCTCAAACACTCCGAACTTATACTATTCTGTAGAAATCTGGATCTGTAGCCTCCAAGTGTTTCATAATTTTGGATTTTATATATATATATATAACTAATTTAAAAGGGGGGAAATAGACATGAATGGGGTTAATACCTTAAAAGGGTTTCATGGAGTTCTTGAGGAGGAGGCTGAAAGAGAGGAAAGGAATACAAGGGCGTTGCAATAGTTGAAGCAGCAGAAGCTTTGATAGGTTTATTAACCTCATTCTTCAATGGAGTTAAACCCCATCCTTCCCTTAAACCCCCTTCTTGTTCAACTGTTGTAACAGATATAGAGAGAGAGGAAGCATTTTCAGCACAACAAAATTTTGTAAACAAAAGGTAGAGAGAGAGAG
Source organism: Dillenia suffruticosa (assembly GCA_033439265.1). Classification (NCBI taxonomy): domain Eukaryota; kingdom Viridiplantae; phylum Streptophyta; class Magnoliopsida; order Dilleniales; family Dilleniaceae; genus Dillenia; species Dillenia suffruticosa. The sequence continues at coordinate 2,387,743 of JAVTVX010000031.1, forward strand.
ATAGAGACCTGGTTAGTGTAGGTGTGTTTGAAGTTGGAAAAAGAGAGAGGGTGAGGAAGAGGAAGAGGAACAGAATAAACCATTATTTTGCAGGAAATAATTAAAGAAAGAGTAAAAAGTGAAATCTACATTCAACATGGGAAAACAACGCAAAGATCGTCTTCTTCTTTACTCCAATGACTCCATTGCAGAAGAAGACCAAGTAGTGAGTACGTTACTCTGTTCATACATTTTTAAGGCAAACAGTACAAACACTATGTTTTCAGTAAATGATAACATTGGGTTACTTGCCAAAATATTATAGTTTGGGGCCATTTTGTTAAAATATTGTGATTTTAATTCGATTTTCATATCTAGTGATAAACATATTTGGCAGAACCTTTTTCTCCTTATCTTCTTTTTTTAAGAAATAATAGAAATTAATTCCATTTGAAATAAAATTAAAAATTATTTGACATTTTTACTTTTAAAAACTACTTTTATACTTCTTTTTATAAGTATACTGTTTGACAAAATATTTTTTATAATCTCTATTTTTAATGAAACTGTCATAAAAGGTATACACATAAAATATAAATTTTTTCCTCTCCATCGATTGATTAAAATTTATATATCTACATTTTAAAAATAAAATATATAAATACTAATAATTAAAATAAAAATAAATTAATTATTTATCTAATCTATTTAAATCAAACATTTATAAATATAAAATCATTTTTATATAATATAAAGAATTAAAAAATCTAAAAATAATATAAGTCATATATTTTTATTTTTCACAAATGTAACTGTTATTTAGTTGCAAACTCTTTTCATGTAACTATCACTCACTTCTCTTCTATATGTAGACGACATTATGTGTTAGAACTCGCTTTCAACTGATGAAACAAATTTGATAATTGGCATGAGGAAATACAAGTATGTGAGTACCATCTATATCACCAATGGATCCTTTAAAATAAGTTCAATATCTACTATCATCTTTAATTTTGGTTAAAATTTCTTCAAATTAAAAATCTGGAATTGTTATGACTGTCTTGGCTAACAAATATAAAGCCTCTAAAAGTTCAGCAAACTTCCTATTTACAGTCTCCCTGATTTTTCAAATTTACTTTGGACATTAGTGTTATACTTATAGTGTTTTAATGATAATTATGCAAACAAATTCAGAGAAACAAATGATAGACTTACCGGATATACATAGGCAAATGAACACCAAGTGTATAAAACAAATCTCTAAGTAAAAAGCTCAAATTTTGCCTTAGAAACAATAAGTTTGTTCAATCTAGAATATAGATAGGTCGATCCATGACATGAACAAGTCGACCCAAGTAGAGTTAGAACATAGAACAAACCTATGAAATTCACTTCACCATTTGACCTGAAATTCACAAAATTATATAAGTTTAAATCATAAAGATCAACCCATGCAAGAAGCATGTCGACCCTTTATGTACTTAAACTAAGGTTTAGCAAACCTTAGGTTGACCCATTCACATGAAAAGGGGTTAACCCAGGAAGAAATGAAATATTTATAAGGGATAGCAAACCTTAGATCGACCCACTAGGAAGAACAAGTTGACTCACTTTTAAAAATTCCTCATATATGTGAACCAGAACATTAGAACCATTCGACCTAAGCCTAAAAAAAGACACCGTGGGTTGACCTACAGTTAGAACAAGTCGATCCGAGCTAAGACATTGATTTTAGAACTATAGTATGGTACCTTTGGTTGACCCATAGGGATGAATATGTCGATCAAAGATTTAGAAAACTTTAAATATGTTGATCAAAACATGTAAACCTATCAACCTAAATTTAGTTTCACTAAGTTTGGTCACAATATGTTGACCAACACATAACACAAGTCGACTTGACTATTATTTAGGCAAAAAGATAAGTTGAAACTTTCACAACATTTGACCTAGTCTAAGTGATCATTCGACCCATGGAAAAGACAAGGCGACCTAGACTTTGGTTTATATGAAAATTTGCTCGTAAGTCAACTCATAGTCTTGAACATATTGAACCTAAGGCATAAGGAGGTCAACCCACAAGAATAGGCTGTCAACATTGGCTTTAGTTTACTAGAATATTCATTCATAGGTTGATTCAACAGTTTTGAATACATTAACTATGATACATATTGATAAATCAACTCATAGGAATGATCTATCAATCTGGACCTTAGCTTAACAAAACTCCTTGACATAGGTTAACTCATCAAAATGGGTAGGTAAACCCAACAACATTAATAGTTGATACATAAACTTGGGTAGTCGACTTGGGCTTCAGCTTAGCAAAAATCTATAACATAGGTCAACCAAATTCCTTGGACATATTGACACTAGAACCACCATAGGTCGACCCATGATATGACAAATCGACTCAGATCTTAAATGTTAAAATCATCACACTAGGCGACTCATGAAGAAAAGAGGAATAATTTTGGTATAAATAGATTGACCCATAGTGTTATTCAATTCGACTTATGTTTTGGTTTAATTAAAATTTATAACATAGGTCGACCTAAGTAAATGGATATGTCGACCTAATTGGTCACACAAGCCGATCTTAGAATCACATATATTGACATATAATTAAGCTACATTGGTATATCATCTTAGTAGGTCGACCCAGGAAGATATAGCTGTCGACATAAATTTAGAGTTAACAAAAATTTATCCTATAGGTCACCCAAAGAAAGACACATTTGACCTGAAAGATTTAATGAGTTGACACAGAAAATAGAGAGATTGACTCATCTAAGTAAAATGTGACTAAACGGTAACATGAATTGAAAACCAAGTCAATCCATTTCATCTTTGACTTGTCGATCTAAGAAGAGCATAAGTTAAAATCTAAGTGGTTAAGCATTCAAAAGGATAAAGCATACATGATTAACACTTCATAACCTTTCTTAACATACTACACAATGTTTATTTAAGTATTTTATCAAACTAATCAAGTCTATGCAACAAAAGTAGGCAAAATCATTAGAGAACAGACTGAGGCACCAAAAAGCATTGAGTAGCAATGGCTAAAATATTTAATGAGGAAGGTGAAGAGTATTAATGTCTAACATTCATCCTCACCAACCCACTCTCCTCAATGAAGCTATACACGGTTGCCTGATGGAAGAAAGAAAGAGCTTTTGGAATCGATCAAGTCTCATTGAGTAAAATTTGAATGCTCTTTGTTTTTTAGTTAAAAACAACTCTTTTCATTAATTCCTTATACATTGAGTGTATTTTATTGTAAGTTTAAAGATTGTTACATCTAAGGTTTAATCCTCATTCTTTGTAATACCACTCCTCTGTAAGAATCAATTTGCTGAGATTGGGTTTTAATGATTTGGTAAAAATACTACATTGGTCTAATTTGAATCGTAAAATCAAATTTGTGTTGATTTAATTTGAACCGTGAGTCAAGTTGGTGAAGATTTAAACTTGAACTTACAATCAAATTTGTAAAGTTTAACTTGAATCATGAATCAAGTTTGTACTATTGAGATAATAGTGAAAAGTTCAGGTGAAAGTTAAGAGTGGATATACACCAAGTTTGTGGAACCACTATAAATTTTGGTATCTTCTGTTCATTTTCTCTTTGATTGTTTACACTCCTCATGACCTCAAGTATCCAACATTTTGTAAATATCTAAAAAAACCTTAAAAATTGCCATACAATCTTTTCACTCCTACTCTAGGTCGTGTTTCCATTACGATTTATTTGACTATGTCCACAAGTCCAAAGAAACATAACAATTGCCTCTAATTCTATCATACCTTTAGATAAACGTAATCATCCCCTACTCTTTAATAAATCTGTAAATTTTAATATAACATGTGATTCCATTCTAGGTTTCCCAAATCTAATTCCAATTATCAGAGTAATTGAATCTGTTATCTTGTTTCAATAAATATTTTGTATGATATGCATCTACTATTTCAATTGCTTCACAAAGTTTTTGAAAAAACTTTGCTTGTTTACTTCTTTTTACAACCCCTGCTGGTGCTGTATTATCATTACAAATCCATTTGTATAAAAATATTAAACCATATAACTCTAAGTTAAACATTTATATAATAGCTAATATATCAATGTATACTAGGAACATCATCATAAATATAATATAATGACAACAAAAGTTTCTCACTCACTAATTTGATAATACAACATAAAACAAATAAATATAAAGTATAATAAAGTTTAAATATTAAATAATAAATATCAAATCAAATCCTAAATAATTTTAGTCTTTATAGTTTTGTTTTCTCCAAATTATAATTATACATAAGTCAATCTAATTTGTCATCTGTATATGGCAAAGATATAAAGATGACTTTACATTTGTCAATTTGAATCAAATTATAACTCAACCAAATTGCTTTTGAATCAATGTCTCTTATTCTTTTAGAGATTTCAATTCTCTAATGCATTCTTAAATTGAGTATTGTCCAATGATAATAGATGTTGTTAATATTTCTATAGTTTCATTTGCATTGTGATTTTTCACAGTATTAGTAATTCGACTTATTGCTTATCTCATGCCTTTTGCTATCCCTACCTCTATTTTTTTAACCTTAGGCATTTTTTTCATATTTTCTAATACTATTCTTTTTCTCCTAAATTGATTATTTGCAATAGAACTAAAATTCTCATCTACAATGAAGTACAAGACCATCTTCTTGCATAATTGAATTAACACTTTTATCATTGTCCTCATTCGGCATACTCATTGCTAGAGTCCATGCATGTTGACTTGTTATTACTATTTCTCCAAATATGAATTCTAATTCATCATGATATTCTAGCCAATTATAGCGAAATTTAGCATATTTTGGATTTTCCTACACAATAATCAAAATCAAATATAAATAAAATCCGAATCAAAAATTACATTATAATATGTAATAGCTGAAAATATAAAATTTTAAATAATTACTTTTATTTTGGCTTCCCACCATGTATCATTAACTTCAATTGTTCCGGTCTCATGGTTCCACTCCAAACTTGGCTCTTTTCCTTTTAATTGCTATCATTTTTGTTTATTCAACCTTTAAGATATCCATCTTATTTTTTAATTGTTTTGTAATTAGTTTTTTTTTTTGGCATGAGTATTAAAATACTCAAAAACAATCTCTTATCTCTTAACTCTAAATGAAAATCCTGATTTTTCCCTTTTACAAATCTTATCCTTGCAAACTTGAAGTAAGATTTTAGTAGTATTGAAATCCACTTTCGCATTACTTATTTTTTTTGAAAATTCGTTCTATAGTATATGCATTTGTTCGCTAATTATAACTACAATATATAAAACAATCTTAACATTCTTAAAAGTTCATGTGCCCAAGAACAATTTTGAACTACAAATTAAAGAAATTATTTAAAATACCATTGTACTATGATTGTCTATAGAAATTATCTACAATATCATGTACTATAATTTTTTTAAATAATTGTACTATAATTACTTAAATTCCATGCAATTGAAGTGCTAAATTCATTAAACAATAAGGAGTATTACATGGTCCTTGGTAGTGATGTGGTAACCTTATATTTTCAAGTCTGTTTGGAAAGCAATGGAAGAGTGTTAAAATTTGAACTCACCAAGTTTATTGGAGTTAGCAAATTTTCATGCAAAAAGTTTACTCATATTCTTGCAACTACAAAAATTAGTCTAGCAATCAATCAAGTGATTTTTAACTTCAATGGTAAAATTGGACCATTATCTTTTCTTTTTCATTTTCCATTCAAAAGAAAAAAAAAATCTTTTAGGATCCCAATCCTGAGCCACTTGCTCACGTAAATAAATAGATCCGATTCAAGTATTAGAGTCTCAATTAAAAGTTTGCAAACCAATGATAAAAATAGTAGGCAAAGGGAAATAAAAAACTTCAAAAAGTAATAGTGAATAATATTAATAGTAACAAATAGGAAAAAAAATTGATTACTTTTATGGCCAAAAAATCTCTAGATGTCCTCTTCTTTGCCAAGAAAACTTTGCCAAGTGCATCAAATTCTGAAAATAAATTAGAAATAAATCAAAACCAAATGTAGAATAAATGATTTCTATCAAATTAAGTGGGAGAAGTAAAAACCCTTAACTTCAAAATTCATTGACAAGCAAAAATAGAATTCCAAGATTAGGTTATATTTTTGCAAGTATGAGATAATTGGACGGGGGAGAGAGAGAGAGAATACCTAAAGAGGAAGAGATGAGAGATGAGAGATAATTTCTGCAAATGAAAGAGGATCTGTAAGAGATGAGAGCCGACTATGACAGATAAACACATTTATGATATAGACACATTTGAAATTTCGTATCATTCAAGTGAGAATATAAACGTAATAAAAAAATGATTTCGGAAAAGTTGGTGTATAAAAAAAAAGAAAAAAAAATTATTCTCGAGAGTTTCTACTTTTCTATTTTTTATTAAAAAACTACTTTTAAGGGAAAAAATTTATTTGATGGGAGTTTTTCTAATAAAGAGAAGAGAAGTCAAAAAAAAAAAAAAAACCTTATCAAAAGAGTATGAAGTCGATTTCATGGAAATCCACTTTAGAGTTGCCTGAAATGCCTCCTGACCAATAACAATGATAAAAAAAATTGAAATGAAGTCGATGTCTTGAAGATCAATTTTGAAAAAGTAAAATCTCTATCAATGTGACATTAAATGCATCAATGGAAATTCGTAACTCCAAAAAATTTATTTCTATATATATTTAATGCTAACTATGCATTTATATCAATGTTTACTGTGAACGTAACAATAAAATTACAGTTGATATACAAAAAAATTTATATCAATACATTTATTGCCTTAATTACAGTTGATACATCAATGCATTTTATGCTTACTGTATATTTATTGTATTGTATTAAAACAATGCTTTGAATTCTATTTTAAAATGAAAACAAAACATTTTTGAAATTACAAACAACCCTTCGGATTCTATTTGAAAGAGAAGACAATATATTTAAGAAATGAAGAAATGAAAATAATGCTTCGTATTGCTTGTATATTAGTGCTATTATTGCACTAAAGCAATGCTTTGGCGGTATATATATAAAATAAAATTTTGATATGAGAAACCTAAAACATACATATATATAGAGATCAACCTTAGCATATAGTATATAAAAATGATATTTTTAATATGTTAACTATATATATATTAAAAAATATATATAAAATAAATAATATGATATACAAAAATGATACCTAGTAATAAAATTCATATAAAAATAACATGATTTAAAAATTATTTTGTGTCAACAAAACTAGACAAATATGAGGAGAGATTTATTAAAACAAAGCCATACTATATGTAATTTTATGCTAACCATGAAAAATAAAACACACAATTAGCATTAGAAAATGTATAGGATTTTTGGAGTTGCAAAATTTGATATTTTTACATCAATGTGAAAAAAAATGCATAGTTAGCATAAAATGCATCGATATATCAGCAATAACTAAGACAATAAATGCATTGATTTACATTTTTTGTATATCAACCACAATTTTTTTGTCACATTCAAAGTTAACATCGATATAAATGCACAATTAGCATAAAAATACATAAAGAAATAAAATTTTTTGGAGTTGTGAATTTCCTTTGATTCATTTACTGTCATGTAGACAGAGATTTGACTTTTTCAATTTTGATTTTCAACATATCGACTTTAAAATCGATTTATTGAAAATCAACTTTAAAGTTGATTTCTGAAAAATCAATCTCATTTTAATTTTTTTATTATTATTATTAGTCAAAAAAATTTCCAATAGCTCTAAAATCAAATTTCTAGAAATCACTTCTACGAAATTGACTTCACCAGATATGGAAACCAAATTAAAATCATAATATTATAATAAATTAGGTTTCAATTCACAATATTTTGAGAAATAATCTTGACAACTTTTCTAATGAAAATGAGAAGAAGTTGTCTTATTAGATGCCGAAAAAAATTCCAAATTTTTGGCCTTTTCTGAATATTATATAAAATATTCCAAGAGGAAATTACTTGTCCCATCCTTCAACTATGGGGTTAGCTCCCAATTAGATATTTGAATTTCAAAACACAATAATTAAATACTCAAATTTCAAAAAGTGTAACAAATTGAACCCTTCATTAATAATTTTGACACGCTGACTATTAAAAACCTGAGCTGACTCAATGTTGCATCCAGTGTGTAACAATAATTGTTGATTTTGGTGTCACACCTGGTCCAAGTTGTTAATGTACCAAGCAATGTGTCAGCAAATTTGATAGTCACACATAACATATTAGCCAATTGCTGACATGACAAGTAACATGTTAACGTGTGATTGACTTTTTGGTTAAGATCTAACATGTCACAATTGTGAAACATCAACCTAGGTGACATGTCACATTTGATACGTCTCTCTCTCTCTCCACTTCCCAGCCTCAGCCCCCAATTTCCACTTCCTTTCTTCAAACTTTAATAGAATCCCACCTTGAACCCTCTATCATACCACTATTCACAACACAAATGGCCAACGACCATAAGGATTAGTATGATGGGATGTATATAGATATGGATCCATACTAAAAAATGCACTTACTGAGATGCCCATGCATGTGATGGCAAGCCTAGAAGTAGCAAAGTTGGCGCTGGTGATGAAGGCACATCTGTTCAAACCCACCTACCTGGGAGTGAACACTAGGCAAGTAGGCCATCTTCTTCAACTTGGGTGACAACATCGAAAGTGCGGATATCTACTAGGGCAACCAGATGTTCTTTTTACATGTTTCTTATACAATATTAATTTACAAAAACCACATTTATAAATATCTAAACAATTTTCACATTTAAAACTAGATAAATAACTTTCACTTCTAATGATGCAGGAAGAACACAGGTTCCAAGATAAGTATGCTATATCCAGTGATATCAGTTTCATTGTGTAGACAACTTTCATTCATCAAAAGTATTCTTAAACACTTCAAAATCAAACCAAACAATAATAATAAAGATTGCATACTATTTAATATAGATACATTCAAAATAATGACATAAAAATTGTTAATCGAATACAATTTTAATTTAACAAAGGATATAAAAAACCATAGTAATCACAAAAAAATGATAACCAGCAAGTATTAATATTAAGATATTCAGATTTCAATTTTAACACTGATTCCTCATTTTTCAAAGTTAACGATATGATACTCTTCGTACCTTAGGATTTCTATAATATAAAAAAAGAGAATGATATTAGTATTAAATTATATTAGGCAAAACCTACAATATTGTCATAAAAAGTAAAAAATTTCTTATCTGATTATAACTTCTCAAATTCTCCCGAACTTTCTTCCAAATAGAGAGATTCATGACTTGGAGTCAAAAACCTATAAAAAGAGTCAACAATACAACCTCCTGCATTGAATACAGAATCTGTGGCCATGATAGATATTAGTATAGCCAACATATCTTGAGCCATTACAGCAAATATATGATATCTAAAACTATTTACTTCTCACCATTTTATGATATCAAATGATTTATCATTTCTATCTGCCCTTGTCTCTAGTAGATTTATATCTAATTTTGTTTTATTTTTTGTGTTGTCCAAATCTATTTTTTTTCATCCTACAAAGAGTATAATCAGTAGCTTACTTTAATGGGTCAACACCAATTGCAATTTTTTTCCTTAACTGGATTTACCATTTGCCTAAAATATGATAAATTTGCTCCATAAGTCTCAAACAAAAAGTACAAAATCGTTTACACCTTATTTTTCAAGAGAGCATCCTTGTAAACATCATATGAATGCTCATTCACTCAAATAACATAATTTAACTTGAATTTTAGATCAAGAACGATAACAATGAAGAGAAAAATGTTTATGTTGTCAATATTACGCTTATCATGTTTTCTTTTCATTTTAGAAGCTATAGAAGCTGTACAACTATCCTCACTTTCATGTAACCTACCAAGAATCATGCAATCACATAAATTTATTTCATATACTCATTTCTAAATATATAATATGAACTTGATAAAAGGCAGTGGATTTTTAATATATTTCTAATCAATTTCTGTTGACAACCCCTTAACACTATCACTACTATGAGTACTATCCAACTCAATTTTATTGTTTTCTAATTCTCAATTTTTGGTAGTCATTTTTGGTGGAGTTATCTCATATACATATTTGTTGTCAACCACCTCCAACAAATCAAATGTCTTTTAAAATTTTACAATTGATTTTAATATGAAGTAGGTGGAGTTTCACATTGTTTCTACATCCAAACAAAAAAAAAAAAAAAACTTTTGTTCTTGATTTACTCTTTTTCAACATAGAAAATAAACTTTTAGACCCATAATTAGTGAAAATCTTACATATTTAATAGCAACATTAATTCTAGAAATATGATCAGCCCCTTAACACTAACACAACTATGAGTACTATCCAACTCAATTTTATTGTCTTCTAATTCCCAATTTTTGGCAATTATTATTGGTGAAATTATCTTATATATATATTTGTTGTCAATTATCTCTAACAAATCAAACGCCTTTTGAAATTTTACAATTGACTCTAATATTAAGTAAGTGAAATTTCATATTGTTTCTACATCCAAACAAAGAAAACTTTTGCTCTTTATTTTCTCTTTTCCAACATAGAGCATAAACTTTTGGATCCTAACCGATGAAAATCTTATATATCTAATAGCAACTCTAATTCTAGAAATATGATCATTCAAGTCTTTCAGTCTTACCCTCTAAGCTAAGTTCAAAATATATGCAATACATCTTACATGTAAATAATCACCATTGCAAATAGTATTTTTCTAACTCAATAATCTTTTTCTTATATATTCCAAACATTTATCATTTGCACTAGTATTATCATACTATGTATATTACTAATTTCTCATCCCAATAAACATTTCTTAACTAACATTGCAATTACTCCACTGGCATGACAAGTGATTGAACAAAAATTAATTATCTTTTTGTACAAGTTTCAATTATGATCAATAAAATGGGTTGTGAGACTCATATAATTCAAATTCCGAATAGATGTCCAAGTATCCATGGTAAGGCAAACACATGAAAGCATTTTTTGAAAGAACAATTTCAATTTTTTCTTTTCTTCAAAAAAACATAACAGTCCCAACCCATAATGGTACGTGAAGGAATCAAAAACCATGACTGCATTTCATAACAAAAATCTTTAAATCTTTATTTTCTATATACTTAAAAGACAATTCATCAATAATAATCATCCTAACAAATAATTTTCTATGATTATTTTGATTAAAAATATGTGTTGCCATCACTTTAGTGCCTTTTCTTTATTGACATTTGAACTCCAAACTTTTTTTTCAATATTATATGGATAACTCATACAAGCTTTCAAGTGATTACTTAAATAACTAGTATATATTTATTTGGACAAGCCATAACGATACTACAATATGAACAAGTAGCCTTGTGTTTCCTTTTGGACATACCTTCAACTTTGATAAAATGATCCCACACTAAAAATTTAGTTGTAGAACCAATATTGTAATTTCTATCTTTACCTCATTTAGTTGTGGCGATTTGGATAGATCAACTGGTTTGCTTGAAGATAGTGATGACATTATACTTTAAGAATTTTTCGAATATTGCTCTACTTTACTCTCATGTAGAATTATTATCTCCATTATCTCTTATACTTGACATCTAAAAGAATATTTAAATAAAAAATTAGAAAAAATAAATCAATAAATATTAATTAAAACATAATCATTGTCATAATGCCGACTGATAAATAACCAAAAGAGAAATTGAGTGATAGTTTCTAGATCAGTTTGGTAGGAGACCCTTAATATTTTAAACCATACAAAATATGATCTAACTGATTATTTTACTATACATATATTAGCTACTCTTTTATTAATCATAAAGGATTTTGTTTCAGGCATGTTGTTCCCTTTAAATTAGATATCATAAATACTAATACAAAATTTCAACAAAAAATCAAGACTAAGAAATGACAAAAGAAAGAATTTTAAGTGGAAAATCTAGCATTCCATAAATCACAGATATAAATATGGGGTTCAAAAAATTTCATTCTTTTGTACATTAAAATAATCAGGTAAGTATTTTATATGAAAACCAACATGAACATAGAGAATATTAGGTGAATACTATATTTATCATGATATCAAATATTGGTGCAACTTCTTGTTTGAAAAGTCATGTTCCTATCTACAAAGTTCACTCATACAGTCTCTATAATATTGTTGATTATTATTACTGATCATGTTAGGGTACACCCCCCAAAAAGTACTGCTTGTTCAAAGCATCCTGTTATAATTTTCAAAATCTGGACATTCTAATTTCAAAAACTATATATACAAACAAATATAGAACAATCAACGATAATGAAAAAATGAAAAGGAAAAGAATAGAACATTTATAGTCCATTTTTAATGAAATTCATGATACAACTCCTAAGCCAATATTATATACATCAATAAAAAACAAACCCACCATTAGAAAATCAAATTTACGACTCAAGATCATAATAAAATCAAACATACCACAAAAATTCTCAAAATCCTCAAAAGGACACATTAAATTATATTATAAATAACAAATTCCAAATAAATTTCAATCAATATAAACTAAAATCCTAATTTGGGGAATAAATTTTAAAAAAAAATTACTACAAGAAAAAAATAACAATAAAATTTATTAATCTCAACCTCAAAATCAAAACTTAGAGGATAAGAAGAGGCTCAAGACTCCAGTGAGGCTAAGAAGCGGTTGCAGCTTTGGTGATTGCTATAAAGAGAGGGTTGATGGTTTTTTCTCCTTAGGCTAGAGATGATGGAGGATTCTCAACTGAATAATGGTGGTCAGGGTAAATATTTTAGGTAAGTCTATATGGGAGAGTTGAAAAATTCCTTAATTGCCTTTATGCGCGAATATGGATTGGATATTTGTAAATTTTTAAAACTGAAATCCGTATTCATATCCACAGACCTTAAAATCCGAATCAAATTTGAATCCAGATAATTGGACGAATCAAATATCTACTTTTTATGAATCTGATCCGGATCGGAAACCACAGGTTCTCAGATTTTTAAATTTTTTTGCAAAAATCTAATGGCTGACGTTTTGGTCAAGATCTAACACGTCATAATTGTGGAACGTTAACCTAGGTGCACATCACATTTGACATGTCTCTCTCTCTCTCTCCACTTCCCCTACTAGCCCCACCCCCCAATTTTCACTCCCTTTCTTCAAACATCAACAGAATCCTCCCTTGAACCCTCTACCATACCGAAGTTCACAACATAAGTAACCTACAACCACAATAATTAATCTAACGGTCATGTATGTAGGTGTGGTTCAATTTCAAAATGCACAACTGGGATATCCATGTGCGATGATGGCTAGCCCAAAAGTTGCAAAGTCTGGTGTTGGTGATGAAGGCGCATCTGTTCAAGCCTTCCTACCTATGCAAGTGGATGCCAGACAAGCATACCATCTTCTTCTACTAGGGCGACTACTATGCCAAGCTTTGTAGGCCCATTCTACATGCCTTCTCCCTTGAATCCATCAAGTCCATCTTCTCTGCTAGCTCGTTCTTGGTAACTGAACGAAGAGATGATTTTAGACTTTAGTCGTCGCCTTCTACCTTTCGATTTATGAGAAAAAGATGTTGTACATAGGGGGAGAGAGAGAGAGAGAGAGAGAGAGAGATTTCATACTCTTAACGAAAGAGGATTCTAAAAACCCTAATCATACAAACAAAGAGAGAGAGAATGAAGAGAGATCAAACGAGAAACGAATAGAAAGATCGAGATTCTAAGAAGGAGAGAGGGACCTTTAATCATTTAGTAGCAAAAAGTAAGACTTAAATCAGAATAGTGATAGAGACCAAAAGAAAGAGAGAGATAAGATTCATTAGATTTAAAGAGAGAGAGAGAGAGGATGATCTAATACATAAGAGAGTGAAAAAGAAAAACTAGATTTGGGATTTCGTTGTGGGGAATCACCATCACTACATCTGATGACCCAAGGCGCCAATGGCAAACCAAAGATCCAGAGGCAAGGGCTGTAAAAAATTTATAAGATATTCGTTCAAATAATAAATATGAATTATAAAACCATATTAAAACAATCTAAAATATCAACAAGAAATAATTCGTTCATGATATTATGAAAATCAAAAGTTAAAAACATGAGCCTTTTTCATAGGATAAAAAATGATTTTTTTTTTCAATTTTGAAAATAGCTTTAGTGATTAACCAGAGAAAATTAAAAAATGTTGATTCCGGTGTTCAATAAGTGAAGGAAATATAAAGATGGAATCAAGAATGTGGAAAGAAGAGAGCTAGTAGAGAGCCTAAGAGGACATGAAAAAGAGAGAGAAAACCAAAATGGACAGGGAGAGAGGCCGAGAGGGAGAGAGAGAGGGAGAGGGAGGGGAAGGGAAAGTTTGAAGAAGGAAGGAAGGGAAGAGGAAGAGTATGGGTTGCCAATATCAAATTAATATTTCTCAATATTGTAATTTTATTTACTTTTTTCTTTCTTAACTTTAAACATTGCAAAATATTTTTTTATTGATTTAAATCATGTGATGGCGATATTATATGTTTTTATTATAATTGGATTTTTGAAAAAAGATTTATATGAAATTTAGTTAAATGAATGAGTTTTAAAAAATACAAATAGGACAAAATTATAATTAAGTGATATAAATCATAAATACTAACTAAATTTTAGAAAATTGAAAAGGTGCAATCATCCACCCTCATCCCTTCTTAGATCCACCTCTTCAAGGCGGAAAGAAGAGAGGAATGATTGAAACACATGTTAAGGAGAGATCAAGTCTATGGTTAGGGATGGGGTTTCGATTAATTTGAAAGAAAGAATGATATGTGTGATTGCAAAAGGGATCGAGACCGCAAATGGTGAAAGAGAGAGAAAATCTTCACTTGTCATCAGACAAAGCTTCAACTGTTAGGCTGATGGTAGGGGAGGCTGAAGATAAGGATGGTGACGCATTGACAAACTAGAAAGAGAGGGCAAACTAGAGAGAGATGACTTGTGAGAAAGAGAGAGGGAGAGAGAGAATGAAGGTGAGAAAGAGGAGGAGATGCTCAATCTTTGCTTGCGCCACATCGGCTTTTTTATCTAAGTGGCATTTCCTCATCAGCAATCGAACTGCAATGCATAACTAAGTGTCTAATAGGCTGACGTACTAGGTGCCACATCAATATTTTTGGTCCAAGTGTGATGCCAGATTAGTGAATGACATTCCATGTCAAATGACACATCATTCCAACTAATCATTTAACTGCCACCATGGCGTCACTACTAACGGACGGATCAATTTATTGCATTTTTTGAAATTTGGCTATTCAGTCGTTGTGATTTGAAATTCAAAAATATAAACCTCATAGTTTATGTATTGGACAAATAATTTTTTTAACATTCTAAATTTGGATCGAAATTATACTTTATAACTTATAATCCGAAACCTTTTATACCGTGATGACTTTTTTATTGAAAAGCTTTTATAACTTTTTTAAAAATTTTATAAGATTTCAATTACATGTTGCAAAGTGTGATGTGGGACCAAATTTAAAATATTTTATGTAATTTTTTAAATTAAAATATCTATTTCAATAGGATGTAAAATATTTTTTTTAGTAAATTTTTAAATGTCATTTATAATTTTTTAACAAAGAAAGCAAATATTTTTGTAATAATATTAAAATTCTTAAATAAAGAATTCATTTTTATAAATTTTTTTTGCGGCATAAAACAAAAATTGTAAAACAAAAATCAGATTCAAATTAATATGATTTATTTGAATTAAAAAAATAAAAATATTATAAGGTTTTCTAAATTCAAGTGAAAACATAATTTCGATTTTAAATCTAAATTCTTAAATGTAAGCATATTTCTTGCCCAAAAAAGTTGGCACTTTTGCAATATATAATTAATATTTATATAAAAATTATAATATTTTCATATTTGCATTTTTTTTATATTTAGTTAGTTATTTATTTATTTATATATAAATTTATTTTTATATTATTTATTTTGTGATTAATAATTATATATTTGATTATTTTAAATTTTTATCGTAAAAGATAAATATTATATTATCATTTTTAGGAAATAATTAATATTGTTATAAGAATTTTTATATTTTTTATATTTACATATTTGTCAACATTTTTATTTTTTATATTTTTACAAAATATTTTTTCTTGTATTTTTTCTTTTTATTTTGTTCACATCATTTCGCAATTTTTTTACTTAGGTCTTTTATTTATTTTTTATTCAAATCCCTTTTTCTCCATGTGGCCGGGTAATATTGGTTGTTTACGAGCACTTTTAGGAACAATTCTTGGTTTTGTTTGGCTGCCCACAAATGAAATTTGCAGAGCCACTTTTCGACCAGTCTTGTCCCGTGCGGATGGGTGTTATTTTGGTTATAAAATATAAATTTTGAAGTTAGAGATATTAAAAATTCAAACTTTTGCTATTTTCAAAATATTTCAATAAATTTAAAAATAATTAATATTTGTATAAAAATTATTATATTTTCATATTTACATTTTTTATATTTAGTTAATTAATTATTTATTTAGATGTAATTTTATTTTTTATATTATTTATTTTGTGATTAATAATTATATATTTGATTATTTTAAATTTTTATTATAAAATATAATTATTATATTATTATTTTTATAAAATAATTAATATTTATATAAAAATTCTTATATATTTTTTTTATATTTACGCAGTTGTCAACATTTTTATTTTCTGTATTTTGTCAGAATTCTTTTTTTTTTTTACAAAATAACATTTCTTATATTTTTTTATTTGTTTCCATTTTCGTGCATAATAATTTATTATTACTGATTTTCATCGGTTTTGTATCTTTCAAGGGCAACTTAACCTTGAGAGAAAAAATTTAATATATAATATAACATATATATATATATATATATTTTAGCAATATAAAATAAAATTGTTAAAAGCTAATATTATCATAGGATGCGCCCCAAGCTACTCTTATTCTTCATTTTGATTTCTCGTGTTATCCGAGTACGCGGGCCATATGTAAGATCTTCCGGACAAACCAATGATGGTTTATTTGAAAAATCTCAATTTATTTTAATTTTTTAATTAATTATTAATTTAATTTATTTTAACTGTAATATTTTTTTTACTAAAATAAAAAAATCATAATATAGAAAAATTACAACTTAAAAGTCAAAATTTTCTATGATCTTTATTATAAATTTTATTCTATCACAATTGAAATTAGTTTCGATTTTTGAAAATAGACCCATATTCAAATATAATGATAATCATTTTTTCTTGAAATTATAAATTTTTTTTTTTTAAATTTCCTAGTAATTTTGTATTGAAAGCGACGCAAGCAAAATAAATTTTCCAAGTGAACCCTCTGCTTAAATTAATATATATTGGTAAGCGGAAGACACAGATTTTAAAAATTTTAAAATAATTTATTATAATCGAAATTTTAATATTTGTGATTATATTATTTATAATTTGATAACCGTATTATAAATCAATACATTATAATTTTTATTTTTTGCGACACGCACCGTGCAACGGTGCATGTGCGCCACGTGCTAGTTTTGTAGAAATAGAAAGTCGTGTTGTGGTCGTCCAAGGGTTTTCGGTTTCACCTCTGTTCTAGGGTTTTTGTTGGTAGCTGTTAACAGTAACACTGTTTGGGGAGAGGAGATTTCTTTCTTATCCCATTCTTTTGCCCAGTGACGAGCGCCCAGGTGACCAATTCTTTTCTTCTTCTTCTTCTTCTTCTTCTTCTTCTTCTTCGTCGTTGAGGACAACTTCTCGTTCTCTCTACTAAATTGATTGCAAGCATGTTTTAGATGGAAATGAAATTGGAAGCCAATTAGTGTTGGGTTTTTACAGAATTTGGATAATGATGCCAACATCTTTGTTAGTATTTGTGCGACATCGTCTTTAAAAAAAGGCAACAATGTAGAAAGTTGCGGTGAGGTGCAAATTCCATCCTGTTATAATTATCTCACTTTAACTCTCTTAATATGCTTTTCAGGAATTGCATACGGTAGCGATCTGAATCACGCAACATGGCAACTCTCTCTCTCTCTCTCTTTCTGCGCGGGCGTGTTTTTTGGCGCGTACAAGTGAGTTTAATTGCTGATTGAATTTGTTGTATTTTGCAGTCAGGTCGGAAAGAAACTGTGTTAGATTTGGCCAAGTTTGTGGACAAAGGGGTTCAAGTCAAGCTTACTGGTGGGAGGCAAGGTATTTTTTCCCTGTCACCATCTGTAATTTTCTGGGTTCCCCCCCCCTCTCTTGCTCCTAATGTATGTTTTGCTGTTAGATCTTTTGGTGAACCCATATATATTATTACTTACGCGACCTTGAAATAAAGCTTCAGTTATAGACACTGATAGGTGAAGCAAATTAGTCAACTAGTATAGTTCTTTTTAGAGCAAATTGTTCTTTGTGGTTCGGCTGCATTGTAATTCTGAAGAAATATATCCTTCAAGGAATAAGATATACTAATTGGTATCAGTTTCCCCATTCGTATCAAGACATGGAATGATTTTGACTTACGGGAAAATACCCCTCCATTGAAGATTATTTTGATTCAGATTCCTCCCTGTTAAGCCATCCAGACAAGGAAAACAACTCTTGGACACGAGAAGGAATTCCAAATGAACCTCCATAGGAAAAAACTCTCTCCTGTTGTTCATCTGAAGCATTTTTGGTCAGAATTAGTCTCCAAACATCAAAAGTTCTAGAAGAAGATCTGTCCCAAACCTCTGAAACTTCCACCTCCACCCCCTCCAAAAATTGAAAGAAATTCAATCATTAGCTGGTCTCCCAAAATTTATTTATATCTCAATGACAATGACCATCATGCATGTGATGAGAGAATAAAGAATGTCATGATGACAAAGGTGATAGGGATTAGCAGGATGATTTGTTTAGTTTTATGGGGTCCAATATGGGGTGATGTTCGAGGACATTAGGGAGCACAATGATGAGAACCTAAATGAGTATTGATGGCTCAATAACAATTTTTTTTGGGGGGTAGCTCTGTAAGAGACAAACAAGGCACAAGTATTGATGGCTTAAGTATGATGGACCATTCATCAAGCCTTAAAGGGGGAATGATGCTTCCTTTTCTTTGGGTGGGGGGGAAGCATAGCCCAATAAGAGTCCAACAAGGCATGGGTATTGATGGCTTAAGTACCATGGAGCATTCTTCAAGCCTTAAAGGGGGCCCAGAAAGTGAAAGGGACATCCTGGAACAAAATTTCCTTAATAAGTTAGAATTTGGATTTAAGGTTGTCTAAGCGTAGCATTGCCCCTATAGAAGCCAAAGCCATTCTCTTTCTTTGTATAACTAAGAGGAAAAGGTCTAAAGGTTTGGGGGAGAGATCATATTTCCAAATGACACAGGGAATTGTACGGTGTTAAATGAAGATGCTTGGTTGGAATGTTAGGGTTCAGGTGATAGAGGGAAAAAGAGAAAGGATTGGAGGAGCTTAATAGCTTCTCATGAAACTTAGGTTTTAATGGGTGGTATGATGCACACCTGGTGCCTTTTTTTCCCTTGAGAAATTCTTATTTTTGGTGTTTTTGTGCATTCTTCTTTCTTCTAATGTAATTTCTTTCTCTATCTCAAAAAAAAAAAATAAAAAAATAAAAAAAAAACAATGACCATGATGCAAAGATATGGGCTTCTTATTTATCCATGATTTACGCAAACAAATTGTTGAAATGACTCTTCAAAGGGCTAGAATTATAACACCCGTTATGCCAAAAGATTCCCACCCAAATTATGGGACAATTTCTCCCTTTCTTGACCTTTTTGCCCACTTCAATTTCAAAAGTCGTGGATAACCTAGCATCCTCCCATTAAGTGTGTGCCATATTTGGCTACAATCATCATTCTCTGCAGCTTGTTTGGCTCACTCATAAACTTCCAGAACCATTTCCTTGAGAAATGTTTGTCAAAATAAACAGCAAACCAATGCCCAGGTCTTTTTTAAATAGGGAGCTTTACAACCAACCATTTTTCCATAATAAATATTCTTCTTATGTCATTTAACTTCCCCTCAAGGATCTTGCTTGAATTTTGGGCATAGATTTCGGAATAGGAGAGAAAGGCATGACATACACCAGGAGACTGGAGAGTGTGCCTTTGATCAGAGTTAGTCTGCCTTCTTCAGCCAGGCTAACTCTACCTTCTTCAGCCAGGTAGCCTCTCTTCCACATTGCTAACCTCTTCTGAAGATTTTCAACAACATTGTTGCAAGTTGTCTTCCTTTTTTTGCCTTCCTCTAAGAAGAAGCTCTAAATAGTCTTAGGGAGGCTCCGTACCCCACCCTATATAGCAGCCTAAAAACCACTATTAATATTACCACGCTCTAGGATGAGCTTAATCATAGAGAAATTCATCCACAATCTGAAAATCATCTCAAACTCAAAAGGATTGATTTGAATATGTGTATTTGCTTGATATGAGTGTCATAGAAAATGGTTGGGATAATTTTGAAGGACTGAAATGAATAGCTAAACTTTTCTAAGTCGGACTCTCTGGAGTATCTTTTCATTTTCAAGTTAAATTAACTTACTATTATTTCTCTTTCTATCATTGTGAGGGATAGTATAAGTACTTTGAAGGAGTAAATGAATTTCTTGGTTCTTGCAAACAAAGAAACTCAACTAAACTCTATATTTATATTCCATTCCAAGCAATAGAATTCATTTACAAAATGGGCTGAAGTATTCAACGAATTTGAATTGAATTCATATATAAATATATGTGCTTATTTATTTGGTTCCAAACAGATGTTATGGAACATGGCACCTATAACTACATTTATTTCAATATCCTTTTTGCAGTATCTTACTTTTTCTTTAAATGAAAGAAGAAAGTTTACTGCAATAAGGGTGTACTAACTTTTGCATAAGAACCAGAGAAATGCAACTGAATTATGCACTTTATATCTCATTTTATCCATTTACCAAATCGGCTGAATTATTAAAAGCATTTGAATCGATCGTACATGTGTATATTTGTGTAACACAGAGTGCTGTGGAAAATAGCACCGATAATTACATAAGTGCAATATATATATATATATATATATATTTTACAGCTTCCTCTGTACCTTATTTCTTTTAAAATATTTTTTATTCCTTGGATAATAAAAGGAAATATGTGCAATATTTTAAAATATATATATATTTTTTATATCTGCGCCATTAGCTGGTACAAGGGTTTTAGAATGGCATCTATATAGCTAGGTGGGATTAATCTTTGAATTTCAAGGTAGACTGAAAACTTTGTCTATGTGGAAGATCCAACTTCTTCCTGTATTTAAAAAAAAAAAAAAAAAAAAAATTTCTGACCAAAAACAGAAGTGGAAATTTTGTTAGTGGGGCTTTTATGTTGTAGTGTTTATATGCACCTTAATAGGGCTTGCTAAGAAAGTGGCTAGATAGATCTCTGGCATAGGGCAACTACTTTTATTGGCAACATTATAGATGCTAGGTACAGTGAGGGTGGGGAATATACTGTAGTTTGTCTAAAGAAGCAAGAGGTGTTTATAAGGTTGGCTTGATGACATGATTTTATGCTCACTCACTTTTTCCGACATTTGACCTGTGTTCTGGGCAGATCCAACTTGATGGAAATGAATTTGTTGTGCTTTCTTGTTCTAAATATTTTCTATCTCTTTCTTCTCTTTGTTGCAGGATTTTTTAAAACGACATGTTTTAATAAATAAAAGGGTAATGTAAGTAACGGTAATCACCTTTGTAAAAGGATAGATGTGATTGCCTAGGATTACTGCACCTTCGTTATCCTTTTATTTACTGAAAGAGTGTTGTTAAAGAAGATACTATATCACATAGTTATATTTGTATGAGAAAGCTCTGTGAGGGTGCCACTGTTACAACCTAAGCAAGAGTGAATCTACAAAGACAGCATGAACAAAGACCCAACATCGTTTAGGTTTTAACCCCTTTAACTCATAAAGGCGTGATTTAGACGACCTTTCTTCACCTTTACTTATCTAACGACTTAGAAACAGTACTAAAGACTGCAGCTTCAATTCTTGAATTTTGCCTTACAATGTCAATGATGCCCAGCACTCTCCCACTAGAATATGGAACTGATAGTGGTCTGCTTGCCCCTGGATATTGTGAAAACTTGAGGAACTACCTGTTAAAAGGCATCTCATCATATCAGGAGTCCAACAAAAATGATCTGGTAGCTCTTACCCACCTATACCTTTGCATCTAATGAGGTCCTTCTCCACCTATTTACTAGCCTCTCAGACTCCAATCATGCCTCTTCTTCCTTCGCAATTCCTTGATTTTTGCATCTTTATTGTACCATACTACCGTGCGTCACAATGTTTTATCTCCAAAACTGACTCTCTTCTGCCATAAATCTCCAGTGGAAACTTGTGACCCCTCTCCTCATCTATGCCCTGAAGAAATCTCCTTTGAATGTCTTCAAGTCTCCTAACAATGGTCTTGACTGAATGAAAGGGGCCACAATGAAAACAAATAGCCTTCTGGGAGAGTGGTCCAAAGTCTTCCTATATAAGTAAACCCTCTTTGATCCCACTAGTTTATTCTCAGACCTCTCAATCACCAAGCTTCATTTAGTTTTCGTTGTTGAATGTTTCCCCCATAAGGAATCTGAAGCTAAATATGAGGCAATGTCTCAAACCCGCACTGTTGTATATCCACCAAAATTTATGCATTACCAGATTTCCTATGGGAATCAGCTCTACTGGCTGATCTAATCTCTAACCTCAAGACTGCCTTAATATAAAAGAGAATCCATTTGAAGACAGAATCTGTCTTTACCTCTGCTTTACTATGCTATTATTGTTCTACAACTGGAAGATCATTAACCTGCCATTCTCTCTTGAGCCGTCCTAAAAGTTACTGACCTGTTCAATCTCCATTACTTTCCTCATAATCTTACCAGAACTTCCATGGCCATATAAAGAGGAGGGAAGAATGAGTGTCCCTTTCCTCTGTGTTTTAGAAGACCAGAGAACCTTCTTCTGACTATCATTGAGCATGATGGGAAAAGACTGCTTCCTCAGTGATCTAGAAGTGCTCTAGAACACTGGGAGAAGTCCACATGACTACCACTAATGATGGTGGCATATGTCAGGCTCAATCTGCATTTATCAACCTTCTCCAATTTTCTGCTCAAAACCATCCAACACAGAATGCACATGGCCTTGAGCCTTCTCCAGGTCTAATTTGCATATCATGCCTCTATAACATGATTGAAGCCTTTTGATCTCAAAAAGAAAGAATAAAAAAAATGAAGGATTGTCTCTGGGAATTACAACCCTTTACAAAGCATGTTGAGCAAATTAAACCCTTTGGCCATCTTGCCAAAACATTTATTAGCCTTTAAAGAGTCATGCACACAGTAATGGTTGGAACTAATCTTCCCTCTATTATAATGCAATATGAATAGTGACCCTTGTAAGGCTTAAATTATATGCCTTTTTGTGGAGTTGCTGTTATGTTGAGCCCCAAAGTTTGGGGCATATTTCCATGTATTTGAGCCTTACCTAGATTCTCTAAGTATGGTCTTTATGATCTCAACTCTCATTCAACATCTAAGATTCTATCTTGCAGTGAAGGATGAATGCCCACTATACTTCCTTGGCCTTGAGATTCTTCACATAGTGCATCTCATGAACTGATGTCGTAAATTACCCAACTCCTTTAGGGTCATTCTGTTGGAATTTGTGTGATATGAAATGTTAGGATTACTTGGTAAAAAGAGTAATTAGAGCAACTGGGATACCATGCAATAACACATATGGTTTCTAAGAGTCACCCTGACATAGGACAGCCTAAGAAGAAAGCTGTCTATTAGAAATTAGGGTTTAGGTTTACATGTAGGGAATTAGGGTTTATTATAGGGAAATTTTAGTCTAAGCAAGTTTTTATTCTTGAAAAGATTAAAAATGGAGCAATTAAATTGGAAGAAAAAAGGCAATAGATCAATAGATGAGAAGAAAGAAGATAGGTTCACTAATATCACACGTAGGGCAAGAAGGCATCACACCTTGTAGGGGTTGAAAGAATTCAAAACATAAATTCAAACTTGTATTCTTCAGTCTTATAATATAGTTACCAGTCTTTAAATGGGGAATTAGCCTAGAAAAGTAGAAACTATTTCTAAAACAAAAATTTTTAAAATAGTTTTAGCAATGACCGTACAACGATTAAATAGCAATAACTTGTTAAATAACTTGACAGAAAAAACCATGATTTTATAACTTGGACAGCTTAACCTTGGTGTAGTATTTGGCTTGTAATTTTTTCTGCACTACTGCAAATTGGATATGGTTTTCTTATAATGAAGCTAGACTTCCATAATTTTAAAATAATATATGACTCGAAGAGTTTGATTGAAAATTGAATTTTTGGTGAATTTTCTAAGTAGCACGATTTTTGCAGAAAACTGTTTTGTTTCTATTCTATTTTATCTACGGACTTTACTGTAATTTGAGCTATTTTATTGGCTGAATTAGGTTAAACTCTGAATACGAAAATTGTAGATTTATGTTGTCTTTAAATCACCACTTGAATCACCTCAATGAGACGTGTGGCAAAAGTTATGCTAATTTTATTATGACTGCTCATGTGGTATTAAGAAGTTTGGCTGTAACTTTAATTGATGTGGGGTATTCATATGTGATTAGAATTTATCCAAATCATAAACATAAAAGTTATAGCTCAATTTAAACATTTTAGTTCAAGTTATGACAATTTTATTAAAAGCTATTTGTGTTGGGAATTTATTGAAGTGGCTCATTGGTGTGCAATAAGTTGGTTAACTGTATAGTTTGCAGAATTGTGATATTTGGTTACAATTCTTGTATAGTTCTTGTGATAATTTGTGATCTTGTGGTTATTACATGATGAGAATTATAAAAAAAAATATAAATAGAAAGTGATAACATAAAATTACCTTCGAAAAGTTTACGAAGCCTTCGGGCGAAACTTGAGAAGTATGGTTGGTGCATATATGTTGTGCTGGACAGGCAGGAGGGCCGTTGATGCAAACTTCTTAGATAGATGACATGTTATATTGGTTATGCTAGGTTTCCATGCTAATCCAAGGTGGCTAAATTGTTACTAAATGGAGGAGACATTGACAATATTTTTCTTTGAAAAGAACAAAAATTTGCTTTCCCTTAATATAAATTTCCTTTTGTGTTATCATACACAGCGAAAACGATTGTCGTGAATCCGGTTGTCACATATTAATTGTTTTTGCATTTGCTTTCCTATCTCCTTTTTGTTAGGAGAGTGTGACGTTTAGATTGCGGGTCATCACAGTTGGTATTAGAGTCCAAGATTTTAGATAATCAACCCCTAGAATTTGAGACTATAGATATATGTTACTAGATAGAGGGTGATTTATCTAATGAGTGACGTTTGTCATTTATATTTATCAAATTATTAGCATATAAAATGATCAAAATCAGAAAATTAGATGAAATATCTCTTGGGATGAAACAAAGAGATGAGTACAAACAGTAGTCTCAGTCCTAGACATCAGTTAATTAGAGACCACAGGCCAGATTTGCGATAGGTTTTGGGTGCTTCTATGACTATGGTGGGTATTACGTCTAGGGATATACGTAGATCGACAGAAACAGTCTCAATCAGTGAGGGGAGGTGAGACTGCAAATATTTCTCCAGCTACTCTAGCCACTAGTCCCTTCTCAGTTATGTTAGTCTCAACAACTATAACTGTATCAATTGACTCCGAGTCGGATTAGGTTAGATCAAATAGAGATCAGAAAGTCAAAAGAATACAAAGAGAGACATGAAAATAGAGGGAACATATGAGTGTCTCAGGATCGTCGGTTCTAAAAATTGATGAATGATTTTAAAAAAAATGGAGTTATTGATTTTTTTAGGGAGTGATGATGCTCAGGTTGCAGAGATTTGGATTCTTGAGATGTAAAAACTCTTCTGAGTTTATGGTTGCTGAAAAATATAAGGTCAGAGTTGTCACTCATTATCTGAAGGAAACTATCTATGATTGGTAGAATTTGGAGTTGAGATCCCGATATGAGAATAACTTTATATATATTTTTTTAGGGTGATTTCACTCATATTTTATGAGAGGTACGTACCTACCTTTATTAGAGATTAAAAAATGTTTGAGTTTCTAAAATTGAGACAGAGTAATCAGATCATCAGCTACTACGAGAACCATTTTGCTAGATTGTCATTTTATACTCTAGAATTAGTTAATACAGATGAAAAGAGAGTAAAGAGATTCAAAAAAAGATTGTAATTCTTCTTTTAGGGGTATCTGATAGATCAATCTTTTACCACTTATAGGGATCTAGTGAATAATCCAAAAGTTTTAGAATTGGTTACCAAAAACAAACAAAAAAGGTTGTAGGGAAAAGGTGTGGCAGAAATTCAAACTTCAAGCGTAAAAAAGAAAAAAAAAAAAAAAAAAAGAAGAGGATTATGAGTAAGGTGAGAGCTTTTGTAAGAGGTCATCATGTTCTAATTGTCAGAATTTTCATGTAGGACCATGTAAAGGAAGAACAAGACTTTGCTTCATGTTTTCAATTGGGCCATTATGCTTCACGTTATCCTTTTAGGCTTGGGCAGTCACAGCTCGTTCCTTTATAACATGTTTCACCACCTATACCTTTATAGTTTTAGCAGGCAACAGTCTCTCCAATTCCATTGAGTCCAGGTCCACTTAGATCAGCTCTACCACCATGGTCACAACAGAAACGGTTTCAGTATATACCATCAGGTTTAGGAGGTCATTTCAGAGTTTATACTGTTTTAGTTCAAGAGGCTCATGTTTCATTTGATGTAATTATAGATAGAATGGAATTATTTTGTTGTGATGTTCATATTTTGATTGATTCAGGTGCAACACATTCGTTCATTTCATTAGCAATTACTATGCATTTACTGTGTGGACATGTACCTTTAGAGCAATGGCTGTGGGTTGTTAAACTATTTGGGGATTAGGTTCTTGTTATCGAAATCTGCAGAGGTTGTATTGTGAGCTTTTTGGGGTATGATTTCTCGTTGGGGTATTGATTATAACCCAAATGGCAGCACCAATAACTCATAGTGAGTATAGCGAATGCGAAAAGTCATCGTAGATATAGCTTCCTCTTTGATCCTAATCCAATGGTAACCCGATATGTGATCTAGTTTAGAAAAAACCGTGATATCTATCAACTGATCAAACAAATCATCAATTCTCGACGAAGGGTATTTATTCTTGATAGTAACTTGATTCGATTTTTGGTAGTCGATACATGATCTCAAGAAACCATTCTTATTCTTTATGAATAAAATTGGTGCATCTCAAGGAGAAACACTTGGTAGAACAAATCTCATCCATAAGTTTTTGTAACTGAGTTTTCAACTCTTTCAATTCAGTTGGTGTCATTCTATACGGAGCTGTAAAGATGGGTATGGTCTTTGGTATCACATCAATAGTGAACTCTCTCTCTTTGACCGGTCGCAACCTTGGAAAATCATTTGAAAATACATCCGGGAAATCTCGAATCACTGTTATTTCAAACAGCTGTGGTTGCTCTTTCTTGTTTTCAGTGACATAAGCTAAATGACCCAACTTCTAAAAAGCATCTTTGTTGTTCAAACAAAGGATACAATTGGAGTTCTAATAAATCTATCACCAATAAATAAAATCCATCCTTGTCCTGGTGGTGAAAAGACGTACTGTTTAGAAGAATCGAGAATTTAAATATAGGAGATCTAGTAAAACGTAGAGATAGACCCCTGAAAAGTTAGATGCAAGTCATCCGTAAAGACATGATAGCTAAAGATTTAAACGAGAAGATAGCCTTGGATATGTTTGAGTGGCGTTGAAAAATCTGTACAAAATAAACAAATATATTTTATATATAAATATATATATATATATATATATATATATTTTATCTATTTTTATCTCTATACTTGTCTCTCAAATGATCGACTCTAAATAGTGGGATTAAAGTTCGAGTTGTTGTTGTCCTGGTGGTGAAAAACAAATGATCTTCTGGTGACAATCAACCGATGCATAATTAGGTAATAAGTAATTCATACCGAAAATTATATGTAAATCTATAAAATCCAAGGTTAGCAAATCAATGCTAAAATCATGCTCTTAGAAGTTCACAATGCAACTTTTATAAATCTCATTAACAAGAATCTCGTCCATCCCCAAATGGTGTAGTAACCAATAACTATTGTTCTAGAGGTTTAGACCCATGCGGCAAATGCATGATAAATGCTCATGAAATGAAGGAATGTATGGTATCCGGATCAATCAAAGCACATACATTACAAAAAAATAATTTCATCCTATTTGTAATCATATCAAGTGAAGCATGAGCCTTTTGAGCAGAAATTGCATATATTCTGGTCTGACCTCTTGGGTTTGGTGGCATACCCTGACGCTGTCTCTGTTGTGGCTGTCGTGGTAGAGTTGGTCTAGATTGTCCTGACCCTGGTGGAACTGGAGAGACTATTGCCTGTTGAGCCGATAGAGGTTTAGATGGTGAAATATGTTATAAAGGAACAGCCTGACTGCTCGAGCCTAACAGAACTACATGAAACATAATTGCCTAATTGAAAACATGTGCACAAAGTCTTGTCCCTCCCTCACATGGTTTTGTATGAAAATTCTCACAATTGGGATATGATAGTCTTTTACGAAAGCATTCACCGTGCTCATAATGTCTCTTTTCTTCCTTTTTCTTCATGCTTGAGGATAGAATTTATGCTAGCGTTTTTTTTTTTTTCAACTTTTCCGGTTTGTTCTTGATAACTAATCCAGAGCTTTTGCATCATTCACTAAATCCATATAGGTGGTAAAAGGTTGAGTTATTAGATATCTCTGAAAGAAGGATTATAATCCTTTTTTAAATTTCTTTGCTCTCTTTTCATCTAGATCAACTAATTTTAGAATATAAACTGACAAATTAGCAAAACGATTCTCATATTGACTGACGGTTTGATTATCCTATGTCAAATTCAAAAACTTAGATATTTTTTTTATCTCTAATAAAGGTAGGTACATATCTCATATGGAAGATCCCAGTAAAATCAACCCAAGAGAACTACTAAAGGTTATTCCCATATCGGAGTTTCAACTCTAAATTCTATCAATTATAAGTAACTTCCTTTAGGTAATGAGTGACAAGTCTGTAACAATTATAAACTCAGAAAAGAGGCTCTGCATGTCAAGAATTCAGGTCTTTGCGATCTAAGGATCATCACTCCCCGAAAAAAATCAATGGCTCCATTTTCCTGAACTCAGTCAATTCAGTTATCAGTTTTTGGAATTGAAGGTTCTCTCGAGACATACATATGTTTTTTCTATCTTCATGTCCCTCTTTATATTCTGTGGCTCTCTGTTCTCTACTTGATCTAGTTTGATTCGACTCAAAACCAATCGATACAGCTGAAGTTGTTGAGACCGACATGGTTGAGTGAATAGTGGTGGGTTGAGTTGCTGGAGGAACTCTTGCAGTTGCACTCTCGTTACTGGTTGAGACATTCTTTTTGTCAAACTATATATGTCCCAAGGTATAGTGCCCACCATAGTCATCAAAGCATCCAAAAACCTATATTATGGATTTGACTCTGGTGGTCTCTGAACACTTGGTGTTTGGGATTAAGACTCCTGAGTTTGCTTATCATCCCTTTTTTCTCTCTCAGGAGGTATTTCATGTAATCTCCTGGTTTTAATCATTTTATATACTAATAATTTGATAAATATAAATGACAAACGTCACTCATTAGATACTCCATATTTTATTTAGTAATCTATACCAATAGTTTCAATTCAAAATTTTGGATTCTGGTATCAACTATGATGATCAGCTATTCAGGTGTTGTAGCCCTAACAAAAAGGAGACAGACAAACAAATGTAGAAGCAACTAACATGATCAAAATGCGACAACTAGATTTGTGACAATCGTCCTCCTTGCGTTTGATAACACGAAAGGAAATTTATAATAAAAAACAAATTAATAATTTTTTAAGATAAAAACCGGCAAAATCCTCTTATTTGGTGTCCATTAGTCATCTGGGGTTATCATGGAAACCAGACAAAAACCAATCTAACACTTCATTTATCAACCAAGCCGGCAATAATGTCCCTTCTGGCCACCCAATACAACACACTATAGCATATAAACATTGTTTCCATGTGCCAAAAACTATATATCTAAGCATGCAACATAACTCAAACCACTCAAAAGAATACAAGTAATTACATGCCTCAGCCAAAACAAAGGGGGTCAGAAACTCGTAGGGATTTAAATCCCTTGAATCCAAAGCTCCTATCCTCCGATTCCTTCTTGGCTCTTGGATCACCTAGGGTCAGTATAAGCTAAGTAAATACACGGGGATTAATAGCATGTATAGCAAGCAAAGCGGGTATAAGAATATCTATATCATCACATAAATAGTATAAATGTAGAAAGGTGTATGAGAACTACACATTATTTTAAGCATTCTCAAGACTATAATTGTCATTATCACTTTTGGATTAATTATCTGTTTCTATCTTTATTATTCTAATTTAATTTAATAACTAAAGAAATGAATAGAATGACAAATCAAGATAGCATATGAGAGTCTAGAAGAGTAATAAGTCAAAATTTGGAATTTCTAAATGTAATCTTGGTTTTTTTAAGTTAGACATATCGAACACTTCACTTGATTCTAATTCTACCCTCGTAGGGAGAAGAGATACATGCATAGTTTCTCAAGTTTTGCGAGTTTTGTCCGCAGGATTAGCAAAACTTCACAAAACTTTTGCAACTCCATATGCTAACTATACTTCTCAAGCTTCGTCTACAAGTTTCGCAAAATTTTCGGAGGTGTTTTTATGTTATCATTTTCACTTTATATTCCCTTGTGAATATCATAGTGTAATAACCACAAATATCACAAATAATCACAAAAGTTATATAAGAATTGTAACCAAATATCACAATTATGCAGGCTACATAGTTAACCAACTCATTGTACACCGATGAACCTTTTCAATAAATTTCTTATACAAACATGTTTTAATAAAATTGTCATAACTTAAATTACAATGATTGGATTGAAGTGATTCTAATTGTCACTTAAAGTTAAGATATAGGGTTATAATTTTTATATTTATGATTTGAACAAATTCCAATCACACATGAATACCCAGTTCAATTAAAATTATAGTCAAACTTCACAATACAATATGAGCAATCATAGTAGAATCAGCATAACTTCTGCCACACTTCTCCGATTGGGGTATTTCAAGTGGCAATTTAAATACAAGTGTTTAGAGTTTAATCTAATTTAGTCTAGAAGATAGCTCAAAATTGTAGTAAAATTCAGAGAAGTAAAAAAGTAGAAACAGACTAGTTTTCTGTAGAAATCGTGTTATTTTCAAAATTCACCAAAAATTAAGTTTTCAATGAAACTTTTCGAGTTTTATGTCATTTTAAAGTTATGGAAATCTAGTTTCATCAGAAGAAAAACATATTCATTTTGCAGTTATGTAGAAGGAGTTATGAGCTAAATACTACAACAAGGTCAAACTGTCCAAATTGTAAAATCATGGTATTTCCATTTCTTAATATTTCAAAGTGAGTTTTTCTTTTCCTTTTTCATTCTATTCTCATTCCAATACCACAGCAATCTTAAAAGCATGTTATACTTTGCTATTAGGCATTAATTGAACACACACATGCGTAGTACTTGTCTTTCCATACTTCAAAGTCCACTTCCTTCTTGTTCCTTCAGCCTCCTTGTTTGCTTTGTGTTTTTAGCTTGTTCTATAGGTTTTCTACACCTCTTTGTGCTTTCCAAAGGTTAGGGATAGCATGTATATTGATGAAAGTAGTTTATTTTGAGCTTAAATGATGATGTTAATAACGTTTGGGGTGGTTTTGTGTGAGAGAAGCATGAGAGTCGGGATTAGGGTTCTTTTGAAAAGGAAGAGTGTGCTCTCTCTCTTTCTCATAGTCTCTTCCTCTCTCTCTCTCTCTCTCTCTCGACCTAAGAGGGGTGTGAGTCCCCCCACTTAAGCAAGCCTCGTGAGGTGTCAAGTGTGGTGTTTAGGAAAGGAGGATGGTGAGTCATGCCTTGTGATGGTGTAACAAGTGTTCCTTGTGGGTTTCACACTAAACCCTAATTGGTTCTTTTGTTGGTTCATTTTGACCATTCTTATTCATCGGTATGCCCCACTAGTTTGTACTAATTTTAATATATTCGACCAATGATTAAAATTATAAACATAAAACCAAAGCATATATCGCACATATAAAAAAAAAATCAACGAATTTTAGCATAGTGCAATGCAAAGAAATTTAAATGTGCTCAACAAATTAAAAATACAAATGTAAATGCATACTTTAATGATTTCTCGTGATGGGACCTTATAGTTCAACTGTCTCACCGGTCCTTTTTTATTTTAGTAACAGGGACTCTAAAAGGATATGATCAGTTACTAAACCTTGTTTTGGATGAAGCAGTGGAGTTTTTGAGAGGTATGTACTTTTATGATTCATCTAGCCTTATGGACGCAAACCTCATGCATGTTAAAGTTGCATGTGCCTTTTAGGACAAATTTGGCATGCTTAATAAATATGTCAGCTTTTAGGTGCTATTTTTAAAAATTTATTTTGAAGTTAATTTTCATTCCTCTATCTGTTTACCTCTTTGAAAATCATTATTAACATGTCTACTTTAGGCCCGCTTATGCATTATCCACATAGCAAATTGAGTTATTCTAGATTTGTGGGTTGTTGGAGTTAATGGTTCTTGGAGTTAAGAATTGTCTGATCTTGCCTAACTTAGATCACCTTTGCTCATGGTAGAACCTGAGAGGCCCTTTTGGGTTTGAGGCAGTTTCTTAGAATACTTGTAGAAAGTATGTTGCCTGAAAGTCTCATGAGAAGCATTCAGCAATCCCGCATTGTTTTGCAGTTACCTATGGATTCTCCTGCGAGTTGAAAGAGAATTGATTTTAGTTTTGATTTTTTTCATCAGCAGGGACACATGGGGTGGGCAACAAAGACTTAATTGCCTCCTCCAATCCCTGCCTCATTCTCTTATAGGGAAAGGGTAATCAGCCCCATTCCCCTCAAAGGAGTTGGGGGATCCCACGTATTCTTATTCTTTCTGCATCTTCTTTTAACTTTGAAAAAACAACAACCAATAACTTTACAGCTCAAGAATCATGCCAAATACATCTGAGATTGTATCCAAGAATTGAAGAACTGAAATTATGATTCTTATTTCAAATCGTAAAAAAAAAAGAGATTTTTATTTATTTATTTATTTATTTAAAAAAAAAAAAAAACAAAAGCATGCTCATACAGAAAGGAATCACAACACAGGTTGGGCCAATGAGGGGGGCTTACTGGGAGAAGACCGATCTAAATAGAATAATCCCGTGGTTGCAATAGTACAGTGGATACACAAAATGACATCGTTTTGATCATGTCAGATGCTGTCATCAAATGCCAGCAAATGCAATCGTCAGGACGTGTCTTTGCTTCTTCAACCACATCCTTCCTTATGTACCAAAAAAGAAGAAAAATATGGCATCCTTAACGATGTGCATTGTTGGGTGTGGCCGGGCTCACTTATAAGGAACTTTTGGTTCTCACAGCAGTCAGTGTGCGATAATTTGCTTTGCTTAAATAGACAAGCCTTTCATTGCCCCGTCTAGTTAAAAATTTACAGAATTTTGACATTGCATGCTTTCGCTAATCCTGGCTTACTTGTCAATCATAATTTTCCAATGTTGCATCAATTTTTCAAATTTTCTATTAACTTTCTCTCTCTCTCTAATTCACAGTAAAAAAAAAAAAAAAAAAATTAATAATAATAATAATAATAAAATCCAAAGAAGAAGAAGTTTTGAAGAATAAAAAAGAAACCCAGATCCAAATCCATCCATAGTGTGAAGATCAAAAAAGAAAAGGAACAAAATTCTTCCATTTTTGTTATGCTCTCTTTCTCTCTCTAATTCACAATGAAAAAGGAAAAGCGTGAATAAGAAGAGAAGGAAATGCATGAAAGGGATTAGCTAAAGAAGGTTGTTCATGGATCTTTTTGGTTCTTCCATGAAAGGGATCGAGGCTAGGGTTTGCATCTAAAGAGAGATAAAGGTGGGGTGGGAAGAGAGACAGCGATGGCAATAGAGGACAGAGACACAATTTAACGTTTATGGCTGTAGCTTCTGTGACACCAATAGAGGATAAAGGTAGTGGCAATTTAAGGGGGGAGGGAGAGAGAGAGAGAGAGCTCCCACTACTTGTCAGAGAGAGGGAGTTTGAGGTGGAGTATGAGAGAGTAAGGCGAAGAAGAGCATGACTATAGAAGATGTACAAGAAAAAAAATACATAAATATAAATATATTAGAGAGAGAGAGAGAGAGGTTTTTGCTGAGCCCTAAAGAAAGAATAAATACATAAAGTGAGCAATTAAAAATGCATGAATAAATAAATAAATTAATTAATTAATTAAAAAGAGAGATGATTTGCTGTGGTTTGAAGATTTTCCTGGATCCTTATGTATTTATTTAATTTTTAATAAATTAGATAGAAAAGAAAGAAATATGGGTCTAAATGGATCCTTATGATCAGACCAACCTCTAATATTTTGCTGTTATCCATAAGCCATAACAAATCATACAACAATTTGAATCTTAATCTTAACAATTGGGGTCGGCCATTTGTGAGACAAATATGAGGATGATTAAAAAAAAAATTGGTTTAATTTGTACGGATTCTTTTATGTCACTTATTCCTATCCAAGACATTTTCTCGTCTAAACTTTAAACTATTATGCTTTTACGGATAATTATATCCAAGTTTTTAGCAGTTTGTTTCTATATTTTACTAGATCTCTTATATTTAAATTCTCGATTCTCTTAACCGGTGCGTCTTTGGATCTTCTTTGCATATGCCCAGATTACCTCAGACGACATTCTCGCATATTAATTATAATTGAATTAACTCTCAAATTGTTATAAATCTCTTTATTTTTAATTCTATTTCTTCTAGTTTTGCCACATATCCAACCAAACATTTTCATTTCTACTATAGTCGTTTTTTGTTCTTATTATTATTTAATAACCCAACATTCAGTATCATATAATAGTGCAGGTCTTACCACAATTTTATAAAACTTTTCCTTCAAATGCAGTTGTATCGTGCGATCACAAAGAATTTCGAATGTCCTCCATTTCAAAGCCACTTGAATCCTACGATTCATATTCCCATCTATATTGCCATTATTTTGAATGATAGAATCAAGATATTTGAAGTATTCACTTTTTGGTACATCTATCCATCTAGCCTAATTATTTCTTTGTCATCCTGATGATTGTTGTTAAATTTATATCTCATATACTCAGCTTTCGACTTAATCTAAATATTTTGGATTCCAGTGTGGCTTTCTATACTCTAATTTAGCACTAATAAACTTTGGTTTCATCAGTCAATATTATATTATCTACAAAAAGTATAAATAGTGGTATTTCATCTTTGATGCTTTTTATGATTTCGCCTATCATTATTGCAAAAATGATAGAATTTAATGTCGAATCTTGATGGAGCCCAATGTT
The DNA here is from genome assembly GCA_033439265.1 of Dillenia suffruticosa. NCBI lineage: Eukaryota > Viridiplantae > Streptophyta > Magnoliopsida > Dilleniales > Dilleniaceae > Dillenia > Dillenia suffruticosa. Next base: position 2,423,475 of record JAVTVX010000031.1, read on the forward strand.
AATGGAGAAGCTATCACTCAGACCCCGACAAGTTTTTACATTGGTTACAGTTCTCTCAGACATATCTCTAATGAGATTATTGTATTTCAAGGAGATTATTTTCTTCATCAGCGCTTACCACAATACGTCTCAAGGAATGCTATCATATGCTTTTTCTAGTTCGATGAATACCATATGTAGGTTTTTCTTCCGTACTCTATTTGTTTCTATTAAATGTCTTAACAAGTAGATTACTTCCATAATGGATCTTTCTAATATAAATCCGAATTGATTTTGAAACATTGATTTCCAATTTCAATCTATGCTTTATCACTTTCTCCCGTGATTTCATAGTATGGCTGATAAGTTTAATTTCTCTATAGTTAGAACCATTTTGTATGTCTCCTTTATTTTTATATAGTAATACAATTATACTCTTTCTCCATATTTGGGGCATTCTCTTGATTTGTCAAATTTTGTTAAAAATATCCGTTAACATTATTATACCAAATTCACCCAAACACTTTCACACTTCAATGGGAATGCCATCACATCCCATGAGTTTATTATTTTTCATTCTCTTTAAAGCCTCCTTATTTCATACAGACGAATTTATATTTAAAATCTCTATTAATCTCTTTTATAGGTATCTAGATATTTTTTATATCTATTGTACTCTTAGCATTAAAGAGATTATCAAAATAGTTTTTCTACGTTTTCTTATATCCTTATTCCTTACAAGTATATTATTGGTTTCGCTCTTAATATATCTAACGTCATTTAGATCTTTTTCCTTTCTCTCCCTTAGTTTGGTAATTTTGTAGATCTCTCTTTCTCCGTCTTTAGTCTTCAGTCTCTTGTATAGTTCGCTATAAACCTAATTTTTTGATTCGTGGAAAATCTTTTTCACTTTTTTTTTTACACATTTGTATTTTTCATATGTATCGCTATTATAATTACCTCTAAGGTTCCTATAACGCTCTCGTTTGGTTCGGATAGCATTTTGTATTTCTTCGTTCTGCCACTATGATTCCTTATCTTTTGGGGCCTGATCCTTAGATATATCAAGAACCTCTCAACCTATACTTTTAATATTAGTAAATACCTTTTTCCATATCGTCTCCGAATCGTCGTAGTGGACCAATTTGCTACTTGAATTAATGTCTCTAAACGTCGTCACCTTTTCTTCTTTCATATTCCACTACTTAATTCTTGACTCCACAAATGGGCTATACTTCTTTTGACTTTTAGGTACACATATCTAAAACTAGGAGTATATGCTGAGTTGTTATACTTTCCCTGAGTATAACTTTGCAATTCTTACAAGTCATTATATCATCTCTTCTAGTGAGAAAGAAATCTATTTTACTAACATTGAACCCATTTCTAAATGTAACTATGCGTAATTCTTTTTTCTTAAAAAATGTATTTACAAGTATTAAATCAAATGTTATGACAAACTCTAAAATGGTATCTCCTGTCTCATTCAAATTACCAAATCCAAAGTTTCCATGTACGGTTTCGAATCCTTCATTTCTTTCTCCTATATATTCATTTAAGTCTCGTTCAATAAATAACTTCTCTTTACTAGGTATGACTTGTATGAATTCATCTAAATGTTTTTAAAATTATCTTTTACTAATTGCATTTACACCTATTTGGCGCACATATACATTGATTACAATAATTATGTTTTCTCCATCTGTTAACTTGACAAGTATAATTCTATCTCCTTTTTTTCTTATCTCTATTACATCATTTAATAAATTTTTATATACAATTATTCCTACTCCATTCTTAATTCTATCTCTACCTGTGTACCAAAATTTATGGCCAAAAGTTTCTACTACTCTAGTTTTCTTCCCTACCCACTTAGTTTCTTGAAAACACATATTATAAATTTTTTGTCTATTTATTGTTTCTCCTATCTCTCATAATTTACTGGTTAAGGATTTTATATTTCAAGTGGTTAGGCGAATCTTATTTTCATGGGTTAACTTATTTACCCGTACCATAGGATCTCTTGTTAAATTATCACTATACCCGGGATCCAATATAGCGCGTTGCTAAGGGGAAAACGCATTACATCGGATCCCGAATGTAGTGATAAGTTAACAAGCTACAACAAATCATATGTTATAAATAGACATAAGATTCAGAAGAATTACAGGTTATGGGAACAAGCATAGAAGCAACTAAATACATTGTGAGGAGAGTGATATAAGAACCATCGTCCGAGCTGAGCATGATGGCCCCTGTTTGGTTTCAGCTTGAGCCAGAACCATGAACAGGTCTGAATCTTTGCTTTCCTTTACCTCTTCCCTAACCACTGTGTTGTAAATTCAGCATTAAATAAAATGTTGACACTACTCAACATAAATAAAATGGTTTTTTTTCACATTCAATTTTAATACTTTTTAGAGCCATAAAAATCTTTTCTTTGAAAAATTAATTTTACAAAAAATACCGGAACTCAAATTCAAGTATGTGCCTAAAAAATTACATGCAATGAACAAATAAACAATAACAAACTGAGCCTTATTCCCAAAATTTGGGATCGGCCATTTGAGAGACAAATTTATAAAAGATAGAAAAAAGAGAAAAACAAGAATAAAATATATATAAAAATAAATAAAAATAAAAATAAAATAAAAGAAAATTAAAAATAAATATATAAGTCAATAGATAAATATTTAAAATATATTGGTTTATTTTGTGCGGATTCTACTACGTCATCCATTTCTATCTAAGATCATTTTTTCTTCTAAACCCTTAACTCCATGTCTTTATGGATAATTTGTATCCAAATTTTCAATGGTCTACCTCAATATTTTATTAGATCTTCTATATTTAAATTCTTGATTCTTCTAACCTGTGCATCTTTAGGTCTTCTTTGCACATGTCCGAATCACCTCAAACGACACTGTCGCATATTTTCCACAATTGAACTAACTCCCAATTTGTTACGAATCTCTTCATTTCTAATTTTATCTTTTTTAGTTTTTCCATACATCTACCTAAATATTTTCATTTCTGCTAGTCATCTTTTGTTGTTATTTAATAGCCCAACACTTAGTACCATACAATAGTGTAGATCTAACCGTGGTTCTATAGAACTTTCCCTTCAGGTGTAATGGCATCCTTCGATCGCAAAGAATTTCGGATGTCTTTCTCCATTTCATCCAACCCGCTTGAATCCTATGGTTCACATCTCCATTTATATTGCCATCATTTTGAATAATAGAGTCTAGATATCTAAATCGTTCATTTTTTGGGACATCTCGCTTATCTAATCTAATCATTTTTAACTATCGCTAAACTTACATCTCATATATTCGGTTTTCAATCTACTCAATCTAAACCCTCTGGATTCTAGTGTAAGTCTCCATAACTCTAGTTTAGCACTTACACTCTCTCTAGTTTCATCAACTAGCACTATCTCATCTGCAAAAAGCATACACCATGGTATTTTATTTTGGATATTTTTTGTAATTTCGTCTATCACTATTGCAAAAAGGAGGGGACTTAATGCCGAATCTTGATGGAGTCCAATGTTAATGAGGAAACTATTGCTCAAACCCCTGCAAGTTCTAACGCCGGTTGTAGCTCCCTTATACATATCTTTAATGAGATTAATGTATCTCAAAGATATCTCTTTTTTCATCAACTCTCACTATAATAATTCTCTAGGAATCCTATCATATGCTTTTTCTAAATCAATGAATACCATATGTAGGTCTTTCTTTTGTGCTCTATATATCTTCATCAAATGTCTTAACAAGTGGATTGTTTCCGTGGTAGATCTTCCTAGCATAAATCCTAATTGATTTTGAAATACATTTATCTTCAATCTCAATCTATGTTCTATTACTTTCTCCCATAATTTCATGGTATGACTCATAAGTTTAATTCATCTATAGTTAGAGCAGTCATGTATGTCTCCTTTATTCTTATATAGCGATACAATTACACTCTTTCTCCATATTTGGGGTATTCTCTTAATTTGTCAAATTTTATTGATAATATCTGTTAATACTTTTACACCAAATTCATCCAAATATTTCCACACTTCTATAGGAATGTCATCAGGTCCTACGGCTTTATTATTCATCCTCTTTAGAGCCTCTTTCACTTCATGAGGGCGAATTTTACATTTAAAATCTCAATTAATTTCTTTTACAGGTATCTCGATATTTTCTATATCTATTGTACTCTTAACATTAAAAAGATTGTCAAAATAATCATACCAACGTTTTCTTATATCCTCATCCTTTACAAGTATATTATTAGTTTCACTCTTAATACATCTAATGCCATTTAAATCTTTACCCTTTCTTTCCCTTAACTTAGCAATTCTGTAGATCTCTCTCTCCTTCTTTAGTCTCCAATCTCTTGTATAGTTCATTATACATCTTGCTCTTTGACTCTTGAATAATCTTTTTCACTTTTTTTTTCGTATTTTTGTATTTGTCATATGTATCGCTACTGCTATTACCTTTAACATTCCTATAACACTCTCGTTTGGTATGGATAGCCATTTGAATTTCTTCGTTCCATCACCATGATTCTTTACCTGTTGGGGCTTGACCCTTAGATATACCAAGAACCTCTTTACCTACATTCATAATGTTAGTAGATATCTCTTTCCACATTGTTTCCGAATCATTATTAGTAGACCAATTTGACACTTGAATTAATTTATCTCTAATTGTCGTTATCTTTTCTCCCTTCAAATTCCACCACTTAATTCTTGGCTCTACAAATGGGCGGTACTTCTTCCGCCTTTTAGACACGCGTATATCTAAAATTAGGAGTCTATGCTGAGTTGCCACACTCTCTCCTGGTATAACCTTGTAATCCTTACAAGTCATTTTGTCACCACTTCAGTGAGAAAGAAATCTATTTGGCTTGCATTAGATCCACTTCTATATGTAACTAAGTGTGTTTATCTTTTCTTAAAAGTAGTGTTTATAACTATTAAATCGAATGCTGTGGCAAATTCTAAAATGGTATCCCCTGCCTCATTCTCACTTCTGAATCCAAAGTTGCCATGTACGGTTTCGAATCATTCGTTTCTTGCTCCTACATGTCTATTTAAGTCTCCTCCAATAAATAGTTTCTTACTACTAGGTATGATTTGTATAAATTTATCTAAATCTTTGCAAAATTGTTTGTTACTAATTGCATTTACACCTATTTGGGGCGCATACACACTGAATATATTAACTATATTTTCCCCATTTACTAACTTGACAAGTATAATTCTATTTTCTTTCTTTCTTATCTCTATCATATCATCTAACAGAGTTTTATGTATAATTATTCCTACCCCATTCTTACTCCTATCTCTTCCTGTGTACCAAAATTTATAACCATACGGCTCTACTACTCTGGCTTTCTTCCCGACCCACTTAGTTTCTTGAAAACACATGATATGAATTTTTCGTCTATCCATTATTTCTCCAATCTCTCCTAACTTACCGGTCAAAGATCCTATATTCCAAGTGACTAAACGAATCCTATTTTCATGGATTAACTTATTTACCCGCACCCTAGTATCCCTTGTTAACTTGTCGTTACATTCGGGATTTGATGTAGCACGTCGTGAAGGGGAAACGCACCAAAAGTATTTATATATCTGTCTTTCATCTTTCATTTGACAAAAGATTTTACATTGGTTGTCGACTTACCGCAACTCTACTTCTTTACCCAGTCTTGGGACCGGCCGTGGCGGAATTCTTAAAATAATGATATATAAAAACGAATTAGGTGAAAAGATAACTACTAGTAATAAGTAAATACATAAATGAATAAATAAATAGATATTAAAATGATATGTATATATATGAAGTAGTAAGAGTAATAATAGTAATAATACAAGTAATAATAATAGGGATATTGTTAATAACACTAATAATTATACTATTGTTGATACTAATATTGTTATTAATAATATTAAATATGGTAGTATTCCTAAATGGTAATAATACGGACACTAATAATGGTAGTATTACTATTAATGGTAAGATTATTAAGACCAAATAGTGCTATCAGCACTGGACAGGGAAGAGGGGAGGGAGGCAGAGAGAGAAGGCAGGCGACAGAGGAAGAGGACGACTGAGGCAGAGGGTAGCGGGAAGCAAAGGGCATGGAGGAGTTCTTGCCGGGATTGGGAAATTCAACGGAGATGCAGTGGTAGGTCTCTTGTCGGGGTCAGCGAGGGGAAAGGGAGGCAAGGAGCAGGTGGGGTCGAAAGATCAGATCTGCATTTCCGGCAAGATTTGGGGCTTTCGAGGGCTTACGAGGGCAGATCTTGGCTGGATCGTGTGGTGGGAGAAGGGATCTGGTTCGTCTAGGGGTCGGGGTGAGAGAGAGAGAGAGATTGCAAGATAGAGATAGAGAGGGCTTAGGGGGTGGGTTTTTGAATTGGAAAGAGAAGGGGATCGAGGTAAGGAGAATAGAGAGGTTACGAGAGAGAGGCGGAGAGTGTGCGAAGAGTGCAGATCTGGAAGGGACAGATCTGCACGGGTCAAGGCGAGGACCAGATGCAAGTTTTCGACGATATGAATTTGGAGGTACAGATTTGGGTTGACGTGGGGCGAATCTAGGTATATAGAAATGCAAATAGAGAGAGATTGAAGAGAAGGTAGGGAAGGAAGGTAGCAGGCGATAAGTAGGACAGATCTGTAGTTTCTAAGGTATGGATCGGGGGTCTGGGTTGGTGGATGTTTAGATCCAGGAGCAAGCAGTAAGATAAGTTCAGAAGCGAAGGTAGACTGCTTGCGAAGGTAGGGAGAAAAGCGGAGGGAGGTAGGGAAGGAGAGCAAGAGAGGGAGGGAGGGACAGAGAGTAAGAGTAAGAGTACTTACCTGATCGAGCAGCGTAAGAGAGCTGCTCAAACCGTCTAGCGAGAGATCTGGCTGGTCCAGTACTAATTTCATCTTCCTGACAAATTCTTCTACTTAGCACCCTGCTGCTTTTAGCTCGTGGGGAGACCACTTGGCGCGTTTAGTTTTTTTCTCTTTCCAAATTAAGAAAAGTTACAGTGCTGTTGTCAATGCCTTGGTAATCCACGGTTTAGATTGTTCAGCATTCAATTTTAATACTTTGTAGAGTCATAAACATCTTTTCTTTGAAAAGTTAATTTAAAAAAATATACCAGAACTCAACTTCAAGTATATGCCTAAAAAATTACATACAATAAACAAAAATGTAAAGATAAAATTATAAAAATAAAATACAATTTTTTAGTGAAAATTTTTAACTTACAAGAGAGCACAAATAATATGCACAATCATCTTTCCTGCAGCGGTTAAGTTGCTCCTGTGGTGACGTAGAGGTCATGGTTTGAAGTGTGGAAATAGTCTCTATGCAAAAATGCAAGGGGAAGGCTGCGTACATATTTGTCCACTCTTCCCCTACCCCCGCATTAAGCCGGGGAGCACTTTGCGCATCGAGTGAGCCTTTTTTTATCTTTCCTGCAGCAAACTGCGGGTAGAAACCTAGTATTTACTAATTTGATCTTCCTAACAAAATTTTCTACTCAGCACCCTGTTGATTTTAGCTCACTGGGAGACCTCTTGGCACGTTTAGTTTTTTATTTTTTCTCTCCAAATAAAGTTACAGTGCTGTTGTCAATGCCTTGGTAATCCACGGTTTAGATTGTTTTGAATATGATAAGGACCATTTACATGCTACTTGAGTTTACTGGTTTTAACCGTAGTTACAGTTTATATTTCATTATTTGTAATATTATTCTTATGTCCTCAAGTGCGATTTTGAGCCATTTTATAACCACCATGTACCTGTGATGGAGGAGTTGTTTTTAAATCTTTTGGTTGGTACTATTAAATAAAATTGCAGTTGGGTTGTACCTGAAAATAAGTAATAATATGGATACTAAACCTGGATTGGTCATTTTGCGATAACAAAAGTGAAGAATGGGAAACGTGGCAACTAAGGTGTAACATGTGATATTGCTATGAGTACATCATATGGGAGTCATGTTTCGAAATAACTCAAAAAAACAAAAAAATTTTTAAAATAACCAAAACGGAAAAATATTTCCATTTCTGACCCGCATTTGTCGGGAGTTGAAGACGTGACACAGTGTGTCGCGTCTTTAACCCGCGACAAAGTCCCCAGAGAGAGAGAGAGAGAGAGGAGTGGGGAGGGGGGGTGGAGGGGGGAGGGAGGGAGGGCGAGATAGAGGGGAGAGACAGAGGGGAGGCGGCAGGGGGCGGACCCTCTGTCTCTCTCTCCCTCCTCCCTCCACCCCCCGCCGCCTCCCTTCTGTCTCTCCCTCCCTCCCCCCTCCCCCCCCCCCCCGCGGCCCTCCCCCCTCTCGCTCCCTCCCCCCTCTGCACCCCGCCACGCCCCTCCCCTCTCTCCTTCCCCCCGCCGCGCTCCTCCCCTCTTTCTCTCTCTCCCTCCCCCGACAGACCCCCCGCCGCCCTCCCCTCTCTCTCCCTCCCTCCCCCTCCGCGGCCCTCCCCTCTCTCTCTCCCTCCCCCCACGGCACCCCACCGCGGTCCTCCCCTCTCTCCTTCCCCCCTCTGCCCCCCCGCCGCACTCCTCCCTCCCCCCTCTACCCCCCGCCACTCTCTCCCTCCCCCGTGGACTCCTCTCTCTCTCTCTCTCTCTCTAGGGACTTTGTCGCGGGTTGAAGACGCGACACTATGTCGCATCTTTAACTCCCGACAAATGCAGGTCAGAAACGGAAATATTTTTCCGTTTGGGTTATTTTAAAATTTTTTTTTTCAAGTTATTTCGGAACATGACTCCGTCATATGGCACTTGTGACTTTGCCGCCTTTGCAAATTGATATAGATTTGATGTTTGATAGTTACTGCTACCTTATTTGAATAGTTTCATGTGGTTCTTTTTCCACAAATGAAATATTTTTCTATAATGTAGAGAAATTGATTTGTTCTGTTGTCTTTTCTGCACAGATCCAGATGATCCTCTGAAGACCACTGATCAGACCAGGCGCCTAGGCCTAATTGTATGTCTTACAACAGAGTTATTTGTTTTGTTCTTCCATGCATCTATGCCCTAAAACAACCACCCCATTCCACACATAAAATTCGTAAAGGAACTGGCTGCCTATTTACTTATCTATCTGCAGCAAATCCTTTGTAGCATGCCTGTTGATCTTTAGACCGAGAGCCTTTGGGTCCAAGTCATACGTGGTTCTCCTCTGTTGACCTGAGGCCTTGAGTTTGAACTCCTGTCCCCCCTCCCCATGGCAATTCTCTCCTTTAAACCAAAAAATAAAAAAAAGGAAATAAATGCCCGTGGATTGCTAGTATTGAAATCGTGAGAAAGAAAATATTGTCAGTGTTTTTTCTTTCTGTCTTTTCTTTTTTGGGGTTTTAGAAGAGCAACACATCTAAGATGTGGTAATTTTGCAGGTTTGTAGAGGGACTGCAGTGATGCTTGTGTCACCAACTGATGGCACAGATGAGATTGCCAACCCTTTTATTCAGTCGGATGGGGCATAGACTTGTATTCTAACCATGGTTTTGTTGAGTTGCCTTAAATTGAAAGTGCACATTAAACTTGGTTTGGTCATAGTAGCTGCCCTGCTTTAAGGGAGACTAGAAGTTTTTGTATCATCGGGGTTTCTACTACTGGGATCATGTAATCAGACTAACAGGGGAAAAATAGTTTCATGCCTTGTGAGTTTATGTAATTGTTGGTGCCCAAAATTGTAATCAATTTTCTATATATCATGACATTTAGACACTCATTTAGATATGCAAAATTTGGACTGATCTCATTTGTAATCACTTTCAGTGATAACATGGCAAACTTCTCATTATTAGTTTTGGTTTTGGAGAAAAACATCTTTGGGAGTTTATCTTCAGGAATTTCTTGAGAGATTACCAGGTAATTGGGGGGGGGGTGGATGGGTGGGGGTGTTTTTATATATATTTTTAAATGAGATTTTTTTTGGCCGGGGGTGGGGGGGGGGGGGGGTTGAGTGGATTATTGCATTTTTCGTGCTACCACAGACCGACTCTAAATAAATTTAATCAAAACTAAAATTTATGTCTAGAATTGAATGAACCTGAGTTCTAGTATCAATAATAAAGTTTGATATGCAGTATAAATCAATGGAACTTGAATAATAAAATTATGATGATTGGTAATAATATATTTCTATAGCTTAATACATGTATTTGCTAGATTTACTTTTTATTTTCATTTTTTTCACATGGAGCGATCGCTACACTATTTCTCTAGATCTACGAGGCAAAACAAAAGGAAAAAGAAGAAAGAAAAAAATTTGTGAGATCAAAATTTAGTGTAAAATACTCGTATTTTAGACTTTGTTAAAACCATTTTATTTTAAGATATGTATGGATGTAGCTTTAAAAAAAAAAAAAGAAAAAATTTTAAAACAACCCTAAATGAAATATATTTTCATTCCTAATCATCGTTTGTCATGTGTTCAACTTGCAACATGCTGTGTCGTGTTTCGGCACCCTTCTCTTTCTCCTCTTCTTCTCTCTTCTCTCTTCTTCTCTCATGGTGAACTGAAACCCTAACTTTGCCTCACCAAAAATCCGGTCACAATCTATACATTCCGGTGGAAAAAGCAACATGCAACAACATTATTGTGAAACCTACAACCCTCTGCAATGATTTCTCCAAACTTTTTCGGTAATTTATCTAAAAATTCTCAAAGTATAAATTTCTCTTTACTTCCGATTAACTTATTTCAAATGCTTAATTTGATGAGAAATGATGTTTGGTCAATGATATTTGTTTTTAAGATTGAATAGATTTGTTTGATTTTTTGTATTAATTTAAAATTTATGGTTTGTTTAATGTTTAATAGAAATTTAGGGTTTTGGGTATTATAATTAATTTAATAATTTATTAAATATTTAGTTAATATAGATTAATATAAATTTAGCATATTTATTGTAAAATTGTAAAATTATTATAAATTTAAAAATTAGGAATTTAGGGTTTTATGAATATTTAGTAAAAAGTTAAGAGTATAGGGTTTGTTAATTAATTTATTAATTGTTAAATGTTTAATTAATATAGATTAATATAAATTTAATACATTTGTTGAAGTTTGTTAGATTGTTATAATTTTAAATTTAGTATACATTTATGATATGGTATGATAGATTATATTTTAATTACTATAGATTAATTGTTTTTTTATTTATTTTTAAATTGTTAAATTATTTTGTAAGTTTATTGAATATTTGTTGAATATTAAAATGTTATTTTTTTTAATGTTTAGAAAAATGGTGAATATGGTAAAATTGTTATGTTATGACAATGGTAAAATTGTGTCATGTGAGAATAGAGTTCGTTATGATCGTGGTCCAACAAAATTGATTAGGATACAGAGAAATATAAATTTTAATGAGTTGGTGAATATAATATGTAAGGGTATTCGAATAAATCGTATGATACATGGGGAGATTTTTCATCGTTATCCCATGTCGTACATGCAATGTGGTAATGTACGGTTTGAATTGGTTCCGATAAATGATGATAACGATATTTTGAATTTGATGGAGTTTACGATGAGTATAGGAGTGGGTGGCACTCATGAGTTGTACATAAAATTATATAATGGTGGAATGGCTGTGGAACAAAGTTGTGATTATTCGGAAAATTATTTACATATCGAATCTCGAGTGAATGTTGTCTTTACAGAGATGGATAATGATGTTGACAAGGAAGAAATGACAGAAGAAGAAGTGGAAGAAGATAATGATGATGATGAAGAAGATAATGAAGTTGGTGGTGGAAGTAGTGGTGGTGCGAATGAGTTAATGATTGGACCTTCATTAGTCTCTGTAAACATTGGTAGTAGTCCGGGATATGGAGGGGGCCGAATAGATGAATCAATTCCATTCATGAGAACCGAACCGGGAGGTGATAGTTATGTTACTTTTGAGGAAAATTACAGATTGGCAACCGATAGTTGGAGTTTTGACGATAAATTGAAAAAATGGATGAGATTTGAGTCGAATGAGCAGCTTATTTATGCTGTTAAAATGTATCATGTGGAGTACCACTATCAATTTCGGGTTGAGAAATCAACTCTTGAACTTTGGATAGCAATATGTACTCAAAGGGATGAGGTTGTAGATGAAGGTTACGTGCTCGTAGAACAAAACTAATTAGTACGTTTGTGATTACTATTGTCGAGGGACCGCACACATGTGTGAACGCTGGGTTGACGTAGGATCATATGCAATTGGATTCAGATTTGATAGCTCGGTATTTTCTTAATTATGTGAGGGAAGATCACAGTATTAAAGTTTCTTTCCTTCGAATTGTTATGACTGAGAGAATCACATATGTAGTTTCCCATAAAAGAGTTTGGGTAGCAAAGAGAAGAGCTATAGAGATGGTATATGGGGATTGGGATGACTTTTACAAACAACTACCTCGGTTGTTGGATGCAATAGTGCAAAAAAATCCGGGGACACAAGTAAGTTGGGAGTTGGGTCCACCTAATGTAAAAGGTAAAAGGGTATTTGAGGTTTTGTTTTGGGCATTTGATCATAGTATTTTGGCTTTAGGAGTTGTAAACCATTCATAAGTGTAGATGGGACTCACCTTTCCGAGAAATACAAACACAAATTATTGATTGCATGCAGTATGGACGGTACGAATCACATTGTCCCATTAGCATTCTGGTTGGTAGATGGAGAGTCACTTGCTTCTTGGTCATGGTTTTTGATATCTGTACGAGAGCATATTGTTGAAAATAGGTAGAGTCTCATTTGCTTAATTTCAGATCGACATGAAGGGATAAAGGCAACAGTTGTTCATCCAGAGTTTAGATGGTCACCTCCCAATGCTATGTGGTGATTTTGCATGCGCCATGTTGCTTGTAATTTCAACACATACCATAAAAATCAAGCTTGTAAAAGAGTTGCTACTATTACTGCATTACAACCAGAACGGAAAAAATTTGACTTATATATGGCGAGAATGAAGGAGATCAAAGAAGATACTCCTGATTATTTTGCAAATATTCCTCCCGAATAATGGACTCTTTCTCACAATGGTGGTGATCGTTTTGAGTATATGATGACAAATATAAGTGAAAGTTATAATGCCATTAAAGGGTGTAAGAAATGTACATGTTTCTACTTTGGTACTTAAAACTCTATATAATTTTGTGAACTATTTTGAGGCTCGATTGGGTGAGGCAAAAGCCGGAATTTGAAGAAGAGACGGTACACGAAATATGCCTCTACCATGCTAGGGAAATGGATGAGCACGGCTAACCTTCATACGGTTGTTTCTTTCAGTCGGGAGCATGAGATCTTTGAGGTAAAAATATGTCATAGACAAACATGGTATGGTCACAAAGAGAGGTAATAAACAGATTGTGAATGTCAGAGATGAGCATTGCACATGCGGGAAATGGCAAGCGTATAGAATTTCTTACTCTTATGCAATTGCTGCACTAACACAGACGATAATTGATGTGCATATGATCATCGAAAAATGGTATACATGGGAACATCAACTTAGAGTATATGAGTATCATTTTTTCCCAGTGGGAGACCAATCGGCATATCCGGTGGATTCGTACCTAACCATCATTCTCGACGTATCACTTACACATGAGAAAGGAAAGTCCTAGATCATCTCAATATTACAACGAGATGGATCTTCGAGAATCATCATCGCAGACATTATGTGGTAATTGTAGTGTAGAGGGTCATAATAGGAGGAAATGCACGAGACAAATGAGGTGTGGACTTTATAGTTGACAAAGCCACGATCGAAAACATTGTTTGACGACGAATGAATGATACTTTATTGTATTTTTTTTAACTATAATTCTTGTATTCCTTAATGAATACTAAAATTTGAAGATTATGAATTAGTATCTTTATCTGCTAGACTCCACTTCCTATGGCATACTTTATTTCCGTACATCTCTTATTTTCTTATTGTACATTTCATAATGTGTTGATCTATCTTTTTTGTTAATACACATTTCTAAATATTAATTTAATTTTTTTTCCATGTTTCAGATGGATCCCGAACCTACTGATCTGAGCATTCTATGTTTGTGGCAAGGACACGGCTCTTCTAGGGTTTAGGATGGAGATGATACTATTTGGCTTGTTTGCTATAAATGTGAGGTAGTATTACGGCGTTGGGACTATGGTCATATCGACGAGAGAGTACTTCCGCACATACGGTAGTCGGACTTTTTAGGTGTCACTCGACCGCATTTCATTCAATTGGATTGGTATCTCATCACAGCTCTAGTCGAGAGATGGAGGCAAAAAACACACACATTTTATATGCCTATGGTGAGCTTACTGCTACATTACAGGATGTAGAGGTATTTTTAAGTTTACCTGTAGATGGGATACTCATAGTAGTTAGGACGATGGGTATCTCGTGAGGTAATGTATGTGAGAGGTTATTAGGTGTGAGACCTCCGCAATTAGCGTTTAAGGGCTACACTTTGAGTATGCTTTGGTTGTCAGAGATTTTTTGTAACTTACCCGATGATTCAGATGACGTATATATTTTGCGATGGATATGGGCGTATATCTTATTATTAATCGGGGGTGTTTTATTTAATGATAAAAGTGAATATTATGTATATTTACAGTAATTATTAGTATTAGAGGATTTAGGTTATTTTATTCATTGTTGTTGGGGTTTTGCGTGCCTAACTTATTTGTATAGACAGTTTTGTATAGCTACACACATAGGCACGCATGAGATCGGAGGGGCTCTTATACTTTTACAGATTCAGGCATAGAAGAGATTCTCCTACATAGCTACTATTAGGCAATCATTACATGTAGAAAGTGATGTGCCACTAGCTTTGAGGTGAAAGGCGAATTTTGATGTCACTATCCTTCCTAGATAAGTCGTGGTCATGTATAGGGAGGCATTCGATAGACAGTCGAGTGCTGATGTTGTGTGGGTGCCTTATACTAAGGAGGTATTGTCTTCCGTCCCCGATTATTGTCATGAGGGGAGGGATATTTGGCACGGCCGTGTATCGCTTATCTATTTCAGTATTGTAGAGTGACATTTTCCCGATCGAGCGATCTGTTAGTATGGAGGATTTCATTTTATTCCAAATTATTGTGATACTGAGGATCGATTTCACGACACCAACATACGTGGTTCACAAGAGACAAATTGGTCGGTCGAGCATACTCATTACGTAAACATTTGGACTCACCGACACGATTAGTTAGTACCAGTAGACACATCGTTTGGACCCATCGTCAATCCTGCTTATACCGCATGGTACCACACTATCTCCCGTCGATTCATTAGTCTTCGAGAAACTTGTTTGGGTTATGTGATAAGTTTATAATCTAATTTTTTCATTTACATCAATATTTTTTTTTGTTTCTTTAACACACGTGTATCGTGGTTTTTATAGTGGGATTTGTTACATCAGGTTTGAGACTCTGAGGGTGTTGACGTCCGTGAACTAGCGGATTCAGCCATTTTACCTTTGAGTGATGACATGGCATATCTCTTAAGACCTAGACCACCTAGAGGTGGTGATGATAGAAGTGATGAGGACCAGGGATGTTCACGGAACCGAGGGAGAGCACGTCCGAGGCGACCGTCTCATCATGTATCACCATTTTCATCTCAACATCCAGAGGATGTGGCCAAACCTCCGGTGGGTATGTAAAGTCTTCATCTTTCTGCATACGTGTGTTTGATTTTTCTCATATTTCTACTCCAGGCACTTCACAGAGGGGAGTTCGAATAGTTGAGGGACTGATACAGGTTGAGAGAGATAATGCATGACTCGTGTACTATGTGTCTCCTTTACAGTTTACTGTTGCCCACGATTATGATGTAGGACCCTCTTAAATCACACAGATAGATGATTTGAGTTTAGTATCTCATGATAACATTATAGATGATAGAACTAATTTAGGTGCTAGACACTATAGTAGGAGAAGAAGATGACGTTAACACTTGCGTATTATGTACTTTGTATATTGTATTATATTAATAAAAATTTTATTCCCTTATATGTTCATTTCTCCGATCTAATTTTTTTTGTTTCTCATTTCTATTCTATTGTTTAGAAGTTTATTCTCACATTGTTCATAAGTTTGGATGTGATAATTGAAGTACTTTTCATGTGAGAATGTTGTTTTTGTTACGCTGTTTAGAGGTTACGTTTATGTGTTGTTGAGAATGTATTGTTCGAATCGGAGGTGGAATATAATTTTGTATTATTGGTACAGGAGGTGGGATTTCGGTTTGGGGGAGACAGACATGGTAGGTTGGGTAGGGCCCACAAGCATGTCGCGGATTGAACCTGCGACATTCATGGGTTAGAAACAGAAATATTTTCCCCTTAGGGTTGTTTTATTTTTTTTTTAATTTTTAGGTTATATCCGTACATGTCTTATTTTATTTTAGTGAAATTTTATTGTTTGATTCCAAGCATATTAACGAGCCCAACCAACCAAAATGGATGGTTCTAGGTCCACGAAGATCAACCCAATCCCGGTCCTCATTTCTAATGGTTTTGCTCGGTTCATGATTCTTATTGGTTCTAGACTAATTTCAACATAAAAGAGGTTCCACGTTTTTCATCAATGATCACTCGTTCGATGAAATTAAAGGAGAGATCATCGATTAACATGTGGGAACCAGAGCTTGAGAAAAAGAGAGTAAATGAATATTGAACTTCTATCATTGAATTTATATGATTGAAATGATGGAAACATCCGAATGCAACCCAAGAGAGAGGAAGGAAGAGAAGGAAGAAGAGGCTAAAGGCATGGGAAAAAAATGTGAACCACTAGTCTGGTTTTATTTCGGAATTGGTAGGTTCATTAGGGTTGGTTTGAACTAGAAAAAACTGGGAACAGGTTTATTGCTAACAGCAAGGTGAAAAAGTGAAAAGCTAATCCTAGTTACTCATTTACCTAGAATCATGGCCACTATGCAGTAGCAATTGAAAAATCTATTTCCATGATTTTAAGGTTTATACCTAAATCACCTATTTGCTTATGCATTGCACTTTTTAGACACTCTGTTTTGGTTAACCCTTAGACTCGTTATATTTCAATGCTTTTCGTATTTAGTTTGGGTTAATACTTGAATCATCCTAATGTTTATGCATCTCACATACTTTGATAATCTATTTCAGCTAACCTTTGGATCATCTGTATATTTATGCATTTCATGCTTTAGGATGATTTGCTTTAGTCAATACCTACACTGCTTTTACGTTTATGCATCTCACATCTTTAGATGGTCCTTTTTTACTAACCCTTTTGTTTATGCATTGTATGTTTTATGAGATAATCTATTTAGGTTAATTCTCAGATTACATACATGTGCATTTGTTTAGGTAATGTAACTTAATCTGATTATTAAATACACTTATTAGTACATGTTTACAAGTTCAAGCTCTTGTTCAAGCATAATAGCTCATGTATACACACTTGAGCTCATGTCTTCCCCTGCACTAGCTAACACATGTTAACTAATTCAAATAATCTAACAAGGATTACTAGCTCATATTCTGTTTGGAATAATTATGGCACAATTAGCACATGTTTACTAATTTAATAAGCTACATCCACTACAAAAAAGGGGCTTTAACCATGAATTTAACCACAAAAAATTTACTGAAATTCGTGACTAAACCTTTTTGTGACGAAAATGTTTTCATCGCTAACTCAACATTGCAAAATTTAGCGACGAAAACTTAAAGTTTTCGTGGCAAAATTCGATGAAAATATTAATGGCAAAAATTGTCATTGTTTAGTGATGAAAGAACACTTTGCTACATTTGCGACAAATTTGGAAAAATATTTTGTGACGAACTTAACCACGAAAATTTAGCGATAAACTTAGTCACGAAAATTTAGCGACAAACTTATCCACAAAATTTTAGCAATAGACTTAACTACGAACATTTAACGACGAATTTAGATACAAATATTTACCGACAAATATAGCCACAAATATTTAGCGACAAATTTAATCACGAATAGTTGGAAATGATTTTACCTATGAATTTAGACACGAATATTTAGCGATAAATTTAATCACAAATTTAGTCATGAATATTTAATGACGAATTTAGTCATGAATTTTTATTAGTCATTAACAACAAATTTGGGAATTTAGTCACGAATATCAAATTATTTCTTTTATTTTTTAATTGTAAAATCAATTTAAAAAGAAAATTAATCTATAGAATTTATATTTAACATTAATTAAATACTAAACAAAATATTCAATAAACATTCAAAATACTCAATAATACGAAAACATTAATGACAAAAGGTCCACATGAGAGCATACACGTCCATCAATAAACCAAATCGTTATCATCATTGTGCTGTTCATCATTATGTTGGTCATCGTTGTGCCCAACATTTGATTGATTAAGAGGTAGGAAAGGAGGAATGTGATTGTGATTGAGGTTGAGGTTGAGGTGTTGCAAGATGAATTCTGTCCGAGAATCTAACGATTGGTATCGCTCATTGACTGCTCTGATTTGTTCATTTTTCTGTGACTTAGAGTGATTAATATTGTTTTTTAATCGCTCTTAGTTCTTTTTCCTTCCGTACAAGTTGATCTTTCGGTTTGCTCAATTCTTAGGTCATTTACTCCTCCAGTCGTGTCCTTTTTGCAACAGCTGCTTTGGTGGATGGACCATTACTTGCGTATTCCCTCGACAAGGATCCCTTCCCAAGTAATCTTCGTCTTTTTATCCCACTTGATACTTCTGGCCACAATGCCATACTATCAACTGACGGCGCAAATGAAACAACATCATCGGCACTACTAGAATGAACTATTAAAAGTTCATCATATTTTTCCTGCATTAACAATATAGAAACAACAATTTAATATATGCAGTGACCATACCAAATAAAAAAAAATGATTGAAATTTGTAATAAGCATCCAAATAAAGCATTTAATATGCAGTAACATGACCCATAAAAAGTGGACAGCAAAGTGTTGCCATATATGTTATACACACACACACATACTATCTATTAAATTTTAATGTTATCTTGTTTGAACACATTCATCCTCTTAAACCTGCCATTAATATGCACTTTTCTCCAACTTAAGCAATTTAATCAACATGAGTAAGATAATTTTAAGATTGAATTACAAGGAAGTAAAATCTTGAGCAAATCTCTTGGACTTGAATTGAAACCTACTCCCCCTCATAATTATTATATTAATTACCTAACCTTGTAACCTTGTAAATGTAAGTGCTACTACGAATTTCTCAAACTACGTAGGAGTTGACAACACTTCGAATTTCAACTGTCGCTTTGAAGCATATTAAATTGTTGTTTCAAAAGTTCTAAGTTTGGGAAAATATCACACCACAAGTCCTTATTTAAAGATATTCAGTGACAAAAAATGTTTCAAGTCCTTATTTAAAGATATGCAGTGATAAAAAATGTTTATATAGAATTGTTTTCATAATAATCATCCAAATACCTTATTTAAAAATATATAGTGACTAAAAATGTTTATTATTAAAATTGTTTTCAAATGAACCATATATTTCCTATACCCATGATAACAAGTGAAAATGCACAAAAATAGAAAAGAGATAGAATCATACCAAATCCTTGTTTTCATAATAATCTTCTAAAGACTTTATTTAAAAATATGCAGTGACAAAAAATAAGTATCATAACCCAAAGAATTTATGAACAAAAAAAGTTCTCAGCAACCAGTAAATTAATATACAACTTTATAATATCAGTCATGATCACAGGTCCTCAGCCAACAAACAACCTATTTTCGGCAACAAGTCCTCAGTCACGACCACAACCTACCTACTAACTACCAATCAGTTAATATGCAATTTTATAGAATCAATCATTAAGCAGTATAATAGAAAGAATTGAAAAATATCAATTGCTACAATTTGTTAAAAGCAAATTTTGTTTTCATTCTATTTTATATAATGTTCAAAGCATCCTCTTACGTACCTTAAAAGCTTTTACTCGCTCACCACTCCATGTCTTATTTTTTTTTTAATGTGTGTTCAGATGTAGCCATATATGTAGGTTTTGTTCCTATTTCCTTTGCCTACAAAGGATAAACATAAAAATTATTGCTAGTCACTTTTGTACTATAATTCAATTAAATAAAAAAGTAAAGTGTTCAATATAGTTACAAGTTTTTTTCCATACTTAGCGGCATTGATCGAGCCTCTAGTATAGATGGCAAACACTTAACCAGAATTACAAACTCGATTCTTCTTGTTTTGTTCACTCATTTGTTTATTGTTTTCAGTTTCTCAAATTCTCTTTATTTGTTCAGAATTACAAAATATAGCTTTTCTTGACTTTTTTTTTTGCTTTATTCAAGACACCTCATATATGATCACCAACTTATTTTTAAAAAAGTTCTTTTCACTTCTTTTTCTTTTTTTCATCCCACCTGAATATCTGTTGCAATCAATAGAAAAACAATTAACTTTATTTCAACAAAACTTAGTTTGTGAGAAAATAGAAAGGTATAACTTACCGTAAACTCATTCCACTATAAATCCTTGATTTCTTTTGGAGTGCTGGCGTAACTGATCTGCTCCCTCTGCCAATGTTATTGATTATTTTATTAAGTTGCCACACAACATACGTAGCATTTGAGAATCGGCAAAGAAGTTACAAAAAAAAAACAATGGTTTTTAGGATAGTTAAATATATATATATATATATATGTATTAAATATAATTAATAAAAATTAAGACTTATGAATCTCCACATAGAAATATCATGGGTCGGCTATCTTCTTCACCTAGATTTCCCTTCATTTGACTGTTGCGCTGAGAAGGTGAAATTGAAGGAGATATAACTGAATTGGAAATTGTTAAGGGAGACATGAAGGGGAAGGAGACGGAGAAGCGAATGGGGTTTCCACCATGCTTGTAACTTTCACATTTATACTGACAAGTAGGAGTGCTAAACTAATATGGAAAACACCAATAGCATGTGTTAAGAATAAATAAGAACGTGCATCAAGAAGCTTACCATTTGTGTACTTTCAAACAAATACAACTAATTTGCAATGATCTACAAAACAAGACAAGTCTAGGAAATGTCCATGAAGCAATATTTGAATCTAAATATTTAAAGATGTGAAACAGTAACATAAAAAAATGAAAAACTGATATAAAAACCGATAAGTGCTAGAACTACACAAAGCCTCCATGCTAGTTTCAAAAATCGTAATCTTCATTGTCATCTTGATCTCCATCCTCAACATCGGCATCATCTTCATCCCCATCTTCATTATCTGTCTTGAAATCACATTCTTCAACACCTTCTAAATTAGAGTCATGAAGTTCAATTGAATCCACATCTATCACTACTCCACGTGGATTTCATAATTTTGGAATATTATATTCCTTAAGTTGAACCATGTTATTAACTTCCTCTTATTGATATGCTATATCTTTCCAATGTTCGTTGATTTTTTCCATGCTTTGGTTTTATATTCGTTGATTTGACGGGATCAAATCATTAGCACCTAAATAATACTATTCACAATTCTAGTCCAGGATACTCCATATTTATGATTTCATGCAACAACCCATAACAATTATCTTTTACATTTCTATCATTGGATGACCGAACACACACCCCACTATTCATTGTGGCTTTTCCGATTCCGTATTGTTAAGTGTGAAAATTATACCTATTTATGAAATATGCTGGCTAAGTTCATGCTCTTGAATTTGGATCCCATGACAGATGATATAGCAATCTTTGTCAACTTGATCATGATTACCATGAACATAACGTAAAGTGACCAATATAATATGATTTAAATAATTAATGATGTATAAAATATTAATAATTTCGTCTTGGGTCATAGGCAACTTACATATGTTTTGAACCATATTGCAAATTCTTCATTGCACATATGGTCAAACTCATTTAGAGGTAGTTTATGCATTGAATTTTGAAAAATTCTATCATCAAATACCATTTATATATTACAAAATGTTTAACATACACACAACACATATATTTGCAAATGTATACACTTACTCGAAGTATGGTTCCATTTCTGGAGTTCAATAAGATATATGTATGGGCTACCCACCATATTTGACCCGTTAAATATCAAAACTTGCATATGCCATTGGTCGACCAAGATAATTGAAAATAGAGAATGATTTCAAATTGGGATCAATAGGATTCTCATCATTTTTTCTTTTTCTCTGCCTCTTGCACTGCACGTGAGACGTAAAATAGTTTGATGCAAATGTTATTACTTCTTCCACAATATATACATTAACAATTGAAGTTTCAATACATGTCTTATTCTTCACTTTTCCTTCAAATGATATGAGAATCTAGTTGTAATAAAAAGAAGTTTATCAAAAAATAATATATAATGAAGTAAGTATTTTGAAATTTATAAGATAAATATTTTACCTCTCAAATGGATACATTAATCAAAATTGGACGGGACCTTCAACTTTGACTTCATAATGCAAGTAAATTAAGAGATATTTCATTGAATCAAAAAATGATGTAGGAAATATCCTTTCTAAGTTGAAAAGAATGATAGAAATAACTCTTTCTAGTTTCTCCATGTATGATACTTTTAACACTATTAAACAAATATCATGAAGGAAAATACTTAATTTTGTAATGGCGCCATATACAAAATTGGATATAAGTTCCTAGAAAGCTATTGAAATTAATCTTTCCATAAATATGTGACAATCATGATTCTTCAAACTAGTTAACTTGCATTCTTTCAGATTAATACATCTCCCAAGGTCTGAAGAATATCGATCAGGAAACCATACCGATTTCAACCATCATAAACAATCCATTTTTGATTTTTGTTTAACGTAAAAACTACCTTTAGTTTTGGTCCCTCACTACTTACATCCACATCTAGTGTAGGCTGATTACAAACATTTCTCATATCTTTCCTTGTATTCAAGTTGTCTTTTGTTTTCCCAATTACATTTATCTCAGTATTTATGATATTGTCAAAAACATTCTTATGCATGACGTCAAGATTATGATAAATAAGATAGGTCTTCTAATATAGTAGATCCCAAAATATACTTTGTTTAGTCCATTTATGTGTACTTCTATATCTAATAGTTGTACCGTGAGAGTCTTCAATAGTAGTCAGAAAGTCATACACTCACTCCCAAATTTGATCACCAGTCAATCTTCATGGTCGAGGTATTTTCTCAATCCTATTTTTGATGAACTCTTCTTTTTCCTTTTGAATGTATGATTTAGTGGTAAAAATTATTTATGACAGTCAAAATAGCCAGCATTCCTACCATGTTTTAATTTGAATGACTTTGATCTTTTCATACATATCAGACATTCTAAGATCCCAACTGTACTCCATCCAGATAACATTTCATAAGTTGGAAAGTCATTTATCATCCAAAGAAGAGCAGCCTTCATTACAAATATCTGATGAGTATGGACATCGTACGTAGAAACACCTTCATTCCATAGTTGTTGTAATTCTGCAATCAATGGTTGTATATAAACATTTATTAACTTTTTTGGATTTTGTGGGCCAAACAGATCAATGTCAAAAACATATAAGATGTCTTCATACATATATCGGGTAGAAGATTGTATAGAGTTAAGATAATTGGCCAACATAAATAAGTTTTTCCTGATTTGCCAAATAGAGTAAATCCATCAGCATAGAGACCTAATCTAATGTTTTGAAACTCTTTCGCAAACTCAGGATATGTTCTATGAAAATGTTTTCAAGCCTTTGCATCTGAAGGATGACACATTAGATGCTTTTCTATTTCATGATTTGCATGCCAAGTTATGTGTTCAGTAGTGGGCTGAGAAATACAAAGTCTTTGCAATTTAGGAGTTAAGGGCAAATAAAACATTTTTTTATATGATTTACGCTTCTAATTATGACCTGACCTCCTACTAATCTTGTATCAAGACTGGTTATAGAATTTATAAAATTCTATATTTTTTTCACTCCTCTAATATAACATACAACCCCTATTACATATATCAATTCTTACAACCGGAAGATCTAAGCTTTTCACTGGCCTTTTCATATTGTAACAATCACTTGGCTTGATGTTATCACAAGACAATATTTCTCTCATTATTTCAATAAAAGAGTTGAAACAGTTCTCAGATACATTATACTCTATCTTGATATTTAATAGTTTTGTCGTCATTGATAATTTAATATGGCTATCACAACCTAGCCATAAAGGTTCATATGCAACTTTTAACATTTCCCAAGACTGAATACATAAAAAAATTTTATTATTCACATTCTCATCAACAGCTGTTACTTCTACCTCCTTCAATGGTGATACATAACTGTTGTACACTTACTCAAATGTTGGAGCAAAACTAGTACTTGCATGGTTCGATTATAAAACAAAATTCTGACCATCTGTATCAATAATCATTCTCTTATATGGGTTCAATTGGTCATAATAACTATATTCTCCTCTAACTGAAAATTATTTACTTATTTGATATTCTTCATTAATTATAAACGGTTCACCATGATAAATCCAATTATAGTAATTCGGGGTAAAATTATATTTATAAAGATATTTCTTAATTTTATCATACATATGAAACTTACCATTACTACACTTTTTACA
This sequence comes from Dillenia suffruticosa, assembly GCA_033439265.1. Taxonomy (NCBI): domain Eukaryota; kingdom Viridiplantae; phylum Streptophyta; class Magnoliopsida; order Dilleniales; family Dilleniaceae; genus Dillenia; species Dillenia suffruticosa. Next base: position 2,448,107 of record JAVTVX010000031.1, read on the forward strand.
CTGACACCTTAATTTATTTCCATCCATGAGCTCAACTTTACTACTAGCGAAATCTAAAAATTGTTCCAACCCAATACAAAACTCATTGATCAAATCCTCGACGTTCAGGTAAGTTTTTATTATAAATCCAAACTCTATCCTTTTGCATTTTGTTTGTATACAAAATTAAGATTTATAAAATATTAACAATATAATAAAGAGTTATAAAATATTAACAATATTGACATGTAAGTCCTTGATCAAAATAAGATTACAAATTCTACTTTATTTTTGGCATTTAATTTAATGACCGAAAGTTGAGAAATTTTCCAATAGTGTTTATAGGATGAATTTAAAACTAAAATGAAAAAAAAAAGAGTAATTCAACATTCAAAAATGAGACAATTATCAAACAATCACTCAACCAAGCTATATAGGACAGCATTCAAAAATAAGATTACGAATTCTATTTTACTAAGGTCTGATGGAGGCTGTTGCTGGCACACTCTTGGCTGTCACCGCTTCTGATAACTGACTTGGCCTTTGGTTTATCAGAATTAAGAACCTGAAATTGTAAATTGACATTACTCACATGATATATAATACTGAAGGCGCTGCTCATTTCAGATAAATTAAAGAACTCAAAGGCAACACAAATGACTTACAAGTTTTCTTGGTCAAGTTGATTGATACCCAACATTGAGTTCTAAAAAGTGATAAGCTTATCCACTAGTTCTGTGTGTATGGCCAATGGTAGTGATACAAAGTGAGAGTAATCGAGTTTTGGGCTATTAACTACCTATAAGAACATGCAAATAGAAATGAGATAACCATCCATGAGAATTTAAGAGAGAGAGGGAGAGGAAGAGATGAGGTGGGTATTCACTAGCAGGATGTAATAAAATGTATTCACAATAATAGGCCTAGAGCTGTTTGTGAAGAAAATAGACGATTTCGACTTAGGTGATAGAGAGGAAGGCATGGATGATGATTTTCTTGAAGATCAATGAGAAATATTGGTGTATTGTGCTTGGTAGTTTAAGGTTGAAACTAGTTGGATTATCTTATTTTGTTTAAGGTTGAAAGATATGACTTCATAGGATTATATATTTGCATTTAGTAGTTTAAATTTCATTTGGGTTTGATAGAAATCAAATCTTAACATTATATACATATATTTTACTTGAAAATTTGTCCTAACACCTTGTGTCATACAGGTAAGCACTTAGGCTACAGCCTAGCCCTATGGGAGCACTGACATCCCTGGCACTTGTTAGCGTTAACAGTTAATTTCTATAAAACAAGCACTATCAGTTGACATTTTCAATATGATAAAGTTGGCAAAAAATAAATAAATAATAAAAAATGCATCCTAGATGCCTCCATGCCCTTCTTCAAAGCATAAATTATATTTATAAAAAAATATATATTTTTTTAGCACCATCTCAACTATTCAAATATAAATTTTTTTTAATATGAATTTAATAGTATATAAGAAGAGGAAAATGCATCCTAGATGCCTCCATGCCCTTCCTCAAAGCATAAATTATATTTCAAATATAAATTTTTTTTAATATGAATTTAATAGTATATAAGAAGAGAAAAATGCATCCTAGATGCCTCCATGCCCTTCTTCAAAGCATAAATTATATTTATAAAAAAAATATTTTTTTAGCACTATTCAAATATTATACACACTCATAACATAATAATTTTTTTAATATGCATTTAATAGTATATAAGAAGAGAACTTATACCATATAAGAAGAAAATTTGTCAGAATATTATAAAATCAAAAAATAATAATTGAAATTTTCTACCATTATAAAAATCGACTATCCAAACATTAACACTAAAAAAGGATATTCAAATATTAACTTTTTTTTTTTTGCGGAGTGATCTATATAATAGAGAAATTAGGGGCCAGTTAATTAGGCTTCTTAATTGCGGTCCTGATTGGTTGGTAATATTGTCCTAGATTAAGCCATTTTTGAGACATATTCATCAAACTAATCAAATGGATGTTAAAATTTGCATGGCATTATATGAGTCTCTTTCTTGACTAAGCTAATCACATCAAAATATATAATGTGTATTTTCTTGTAATCCAAGTTTATTCTATTTTTTTATTTCCAAGACTATCCATCGCAGGAAATTATAGATAAATAAATTAACAAAAAAAAGACCAAAGGGCATTATGACACAAACTAGGAAAACTAAATCTAAACTCTATACTTGACCTAATGATCCAAACTCGTCTGCATCAAGAAAGAGAAAGAGAATAACCCAACCAAATGAATGACTTTCCTAGCAACCAAATTATACAGAACAAATGGTCCCAAATCAAATCAACGATTCACGATTTAGGCATAAATGCAACTTATGGGACAATCGACTAGTCTTTATGGAAATCAATCTAGAGGGCGGTGAATATGTTGTTTTATGATTTTTTATATATATATTTTTTGCGTTTTTGAAATTTACAGAAGATAAGAACAGAAAGTAAAAATAGAAAATAAAAGAAAAAAAAGGAGACACGAAGTTTTATAGCGGTTCCACTAACTCGGCATATGTCTACTCTCAAACACCTTCTGGATTTCCACTATTTTCTCTCAAATAGAACAACCCAATTGTTTCACAAGTGCAAATGAAACCTTACAAGTATTTCATCCAGAAACACTCACAACTCCTCTTTCTCTCTCTATGACCCAAACTGAGATACCCTCTCAATTCTTTAGAATTTTCAATATAGAGTGGAAGGTTTTACAAGAAGATGAGGCTAGTTTTTATAACAAGATGAGGTTAATCCTCAAGAAGAACAAAATTTAATCTTAGTAAAGATTACACACAAAAGAGTAAATAAGGGATTAAAAACAGAGTGTGTTTGTGAAAAATAGAGTATTCAATGCGTTTGTTGTGAGTTCATTCAATATCACGACCACCCTCTGTCTTCTTAACTTCGATATTTAAGTGTGGCTTAAAGAGAGCAGTTGAATTGATAGGTCAATTTTGAACGTTGTTTATTAATGTTTCTATCATTTCTCATTAAATGTTTTTGCTCGTTATTGTAATTTGACGAATAGGATGCTACTTCTTTTGGATGATCAACTTCTATTTTATAAAAGAAACATTTGCATTACCTACACATTAACTTGTTAGAGTACATAGAGTCCAAAATCATAAGATATGTTTGCTTAGAGTCGGCCTAAAAATATACCGGATCGACTTTGATTTCAAATCTTTCGAGCATTGAGACATAAGTGTGAGTATTATTGACCTATGTTTTTTGCAAACTAAGTTTGGGTTGAATTACTAAGCCTCTAGGTAGACCAATTTTGAAGAATCAAGCAAATAACAAAGTGGAGGTCAAAGTGTTTGGCAGATGGGTCGACCTTGTGAGCAATTGGGTCGACCTTGTGATCATATGGGTCGACCAGGGAGTTGAAAAGACTAACCTTTGCATTTGATAAAACCATATTTGGATTGACTAGTTAGCTCTCAGGTCAATTAATTTAATCTTAGAATAGTTCGGACGACCTAATAAGCATAAGGGGTTAGCTTGTAGGGAATAAGGGTTAACCTGAGGGAGTTGAAGGGGTCGGCACAAAGGAAACAAGGGTCGACCTGATAAACTTGAGGGTCGATTTAATGAGTATAAGGGATTGACCTAAAGGGAATAAGGGTTGACCTCTTTCGATTGAAGTTCATCGTGTAGGTCAAATGTTGGAATGGTAGGTCGGCTCACAATAAGAATTTCAAAATAAAGCTTGGATCGACCTGTGCTACATGGGGTCGACCTGTCATGTATGGCGGGTTGACCTGATGTGGTTGACAGGTCAACCTGCATTGCTTGGTGGATCGACCTAAGCTATTCAATTTTATACTTATATTTCTAGATTCATTTATATTTGATTTCTTTTGATTGGATTATCATCAAAACTAAATTTTATTTATAGTCTCTCCTTTTTTTATGTTGACAAAACCTTTAATAATCTGGAAATATGTTAAACTAGTATGTTAAGGATGTTACAAAACCTTTTTTTCTCTCCCCTTGTGAGTTTAAGTTCTTAGATCTATTGTAAGTCATCAATAGAACTCAATACTAAACTTAATGTTATATTTTCTCCTCTTTTTTGTCATCAACATAAAAAGGGCGACAACCTAGAACAAAAACTCCCCTGAAAAGGAGCCATGTGCCAATCACAGAATTTAACCTAGAATCAAGTGGACAATCAATATACAAAGTAAGTGCTGAAATCAATAGAAGTATGAATAAACATTACAGAGAGCAAATAAGTAAACCAAAGGACATAAGTCAAGAGTTCCTTACAAAGAGCATTACAACGATGAGAGAAGAAAATAGACTTAGGCCTAAGTAAGCAAAAGATAATGCTATATGTCTTTTACTTTTGGCCTAACTTTTCTTTTCCCCTTCTCCTTCTTGTTGGAGGTTGATGGACCAACATCTAGTTGAATGGGAGATGCAGAAGTTTGGGGTGGCATAAACTGTGGTGTGGGAGCACTAGATATAGTGGCTCGTACACTAAAGGGATTGGGAGAGAAGGCCTTAATGGAGAATGGACTAGGTATCTGTATAAAAGTGGGAGCTCTAGATGACGAGGGTCTTGGACTTATAGGTCTTGTAGCGTTCACCCTCCGGATAAAGTTTGTAATGACTTTCTGATCATTACCGACGTCACAGTTTAAACATTATTTTCTTGTGATCATCAGTCATCTTTTGTCTCAGTTTACCCATATCCTCTCAGCCTTCCTTAGCCTATAGTCTAGATTTTCATAATTCTCCCCATTTGCCTTGTGCAAACTAGACCCATGTGCCACCAAAATATCTGTGATCATACAAGCATAAGGCAAATTTGATTTTTCGGATTCATGCACTGCTCTCAAGTGCGGAATGAGATAATATAGTCCAGAATTTTTCCTACACATGATGTAGGCCATCAACCAAAAATCTTCCCTAGAAATGGAGTGTGGTTTCCTCCCCGTGACTTAATGATATGTGTGATTAACAGATGCAAAATCCTCTCATGAAACTATTGTTTTCGTATTAACCACCAACATCTTTGAGTTATCAAATATAGTCCTAATATTTTCTAGGGCATCAGACTACATAAAGGACTTGCATGCACTATATAGAACCCATTCCAATCCATTTTCTCGACATGTTTCCCTAAGATTCACGTCTATTTCTTTACCACTAAAGTATGTTTTGAATGCACAAGGCCACAAATGCTCCTCAATCATGATGTGTGCGTCATCAGATTCTCTTTCTACCTCATCACTGACGACTTCTAGATTACTGAAGAACAGCCTGATTACCCTTTCCTATATATGTTTATTTGGAAAAAGAATCCAATTTGGGCAAATTTCATTCAAATATCCCTCACATTTAAACCCAATCTTTTGTAAAAATAAATGCCATTCTATTAATCACCCATGAGTGATGTTCCTATTTGAGAAAAATTTTTCGAATAACTTACTTTTGTCTTGGGACTAAAAATCCTTCCTTTTGAACTTAGGAGGTACTAGTTTAGATTTGCTTGGTGTGACTTCCTTTTCCTTTTTACTCTTAGGTGCCATTGAATGGAAGAGAGATTTGTTTAATCTACTGAGATTTGTTTGGATTTTTGAAGAAATGAGAAGTGTAAGATGCAAATCTCGTAGATTTCATGTAGATGTTGAAGATTGAAGAGATCTGGTGTAGGATTTTCGATTAAATAAAGCGAAGATGAAGTGGCGTTACAGAGAGGCTTCTTTTAGGTTTGGATTTTTAAAGTTAAGAGAAAGAGACTCTTCATTGACGTTGATATACCACTTACCAAGGCTCCGGTCAACCTATTTAAGTTCGGGTTGGCCTGATAGGGTAACTTATCCCTAATTTTGTGTGTTTTGACATGTGTTTACACGTGTCATAAGTTTTGAACACCTGTCCTTCCACATGGCAGCACACGGGTCTAATTGTTGGTTTGGTTTCAACTTTGTTTTAATACTTTCACTAGACATGTCAAGTTGTAGTGCCACTTGTTTGTACTTAGGTCAACCTAATTAGATACATGTTCATTGTTTTTTCCACTAACTTGACACTTGTCCTTGTGAGTCTTAAGCACCAAACACATACAGTAATCTCCAAACACATGTCCCTTGGCCTAAAACAATTAGAACCATGCACGGGTCAACCGGCTTTCCTAGCAGGTCGACCTATTTCCTCTCACGAGTCGACCTTGTTGTATCATGGGTCAGCTTCTTTTTCTTAAGTGTCGACTTGATTGCTCACGGGTCGACCTGCTTTCACTGACGGGTTGACCTATCACTCTCAGGTTGATCTGGTTTCTCATGGGTCAACCTGTCTGCTCATGGGTCGACCTTTTTTTCTCATAAGTCGACCTATTCACTCACGGGTTGATCTCTTTTTACTAGGGGGTCGACCTGTCTGTCCTTGGAGGTCGACCTGACCTCATTGTGGGTCGAATTGTCTGCACTTTCAACACACTCTATTTTTCGTTTTTAACCCTCTTTTTCTTTTATTCATTTGAATTATTTTTCAGATTGAATCATTTCTAATTCTTCTCTTAAATCATAAAACTTATTTTTGTCTAAACTTTTGTAAAAATATTAGTAATTTATTTTTGAGTATCTATATATTTAAGAATTATTTTGTTTTTCTGAACGTGATCTCTGATAAACTTGTGTCTTATTTCAATATATTTTGTTTGCGAATGATACTATAGATTTTTAATTAGATTTATTGCACTCGTATTATCATATTTAACATGAATACTTTCAAAATCCATCACATAGTCTTTCATTTGATGATTAATCTACAGAATCCATGTCCTTCATTGGCCAGCTGTTACATATTCTACTTCTGTGGTTAAGATAGCTACGTTGTTTTGTTTCTTGAAAAACTATGACACCAATATACTTTCAAAGAACCGACAAAGATCACTGGTACTTTTTCTATCTATTTTACATCACGCAAAGTCTGCATCTAAGAAACCATGTAACTGAAAATTTGAGTTTCTTCATATCATAATCCTAAGTTTATGATTGCTTTGAGGTAATTGAAAATTCTCTTAACTACAACTAGATAGGATTCTTTAGGGTCTGTGAACCTAGCATAAGACATGCACTATACTGTATATTAGATCTTGAAGCAGTAAAATATAGAAGGGATTATATCATACTTTTATATGTTTTTTGGCAAGCTGATTTTCCATTCTTATCTTTGTCAAGCTTAAGACTAGTACTCATGGGAGTGGCATTCCCATTGAAGTTTTTGAAGCCAAACTTTTTTATTAGTTCTCTTGTGAACTTGGATTGATTGATGAGAATTCCTCTCTATGTTTGTCAAATTTGCAATCCAAGAAAATAATTTATCTCACTCATCATACTCATTTTAAATTCAGTTTGCATGTTTTCAGCAAATTCTTGACAGAGCCCTTTACTTGACCCTCAAAAAATAATGTTGTTTATGTATATTTGAACTATTAAAATATCTCTTTATTCCTTTTTATAAACAAGGTTGTGTTAACCTTGTCTCTCTCGAATTCTTTTTCAACAATAAAATTGTTAAATCTCTCAAACCAAATTTTAAGAGTTTGTTTGAGACCATACAAAGTTTTTAATAATTTGAATATATGATCTGGTTTACTAGAATCCTCAAAACCTAGGGTTGTTCTACGTATACCGTTTCATTTATTAATTCATTGAGGAAGACACTTTTAATATCCATTTAATAATGTTTAAAGTTCATGTAATAGGAGAAAGTTAAGAGCATTCTGATAGCTTTAAGTATCGATTCCAGCATAAATTTCATCATAATCAATTTCTTCCTTCTCACTGTATCCTTTTACTAACAATCTTACTTTATTCTTGTGATTGTGTCATGTTCATCAAGTTTATTTCTAAACACCTACTTAATTCCTATAACAGATTGTTCTTCTAGTATAAGGACTAAGTTCTAGACTTTGTTTCTTTCAAACTAATTGAGTTCTCTTATATAGTCATTATCCAATTTTCATTTTTCAAGGTTTTATCTATATTTTTGGATTCTATCTGAGAGATAAAAGGTTACAAACTCACATTGATTTTGCATGACAGATCTAGTTCTAACTCTGAATTCTACATTTCTTATCATATTTTCTATATTTGCGCTTTTTCTTACCGCAAGAAATTTGATCTTATATTTTCTGTATTTTCATTCTCTGGAGGATATTATTCTATGATGGGCTTATCTGATACGTTATCAACAAAATCCTTCTCTACATAATCATTTTTATCAAATTGTACATGGATAGATACTTTAATTATCATGGTTCTTTTATTATAAACTCTATAAGTTTTGATAGAGGTTGAATATCCTAAAAAAAATGTATTCGTCACTTTTGGTATCAAACTTTTCTAACTATTTTTTTTTCATTATTTAATACATAATATTTATATCCAAATATATGAAAACAAGCTATGTTTGGTTTTTTGCCCTTGTATAATTGATAAGAGATTTTCTTTAAAATGGATCTAACTAGAGCCCTATTGAGTATGTAGCTAGTCTACCCAAAAATATTTTGGAGTGTTGTGTTCACACAACATAACTCTTGTCATTTCCTCTAAAGTTCTATTTTTCCTCTCTACTACTCCATTTTGCTGTGGAGTTCTAGGTGTTGAAAAATTATGATTAAATCCATTTTGTTCATAGAATTTTTCCGCGCTTTTATTTTCATATTCCTTCCCATGGTCACTTCTTATACTTGTTACAGTATATCCTTTCTCATTCTGAAACATTTTACAGAGTTTTATAAATTCGTTACTTGCTTATTATTTCTTAGCTAAAAAAAATCCAAGTATATCTGGAATATTCATTTACTATTACAAATCCATAATGTTTTCTTTCTAGGCTTCGGGTTCTAGTTGAACTAAATAAATCAACATGCAGTAATTCTAGTGGTCTAGAGGTTGAGACTATCTCTTTGAGTTTGAATGAAGCTTTTGTCATGCAAATATCACACAATTTGTTTTTTTGAAATTTCATTTTTGGTAAACCTTTTACTAAATCTTTTCTAGATAGTTTTGCTAGTAAATCCATGTTTGCATGTCATAGCCTTTAATGCCATATCCAAGAATTGTTTTGATTTACTGCAACTAAACAGGATTCATTTGTGCCTTTAGAATCCTGTAAGTCTATTACACATATATTACATCTTCTATAACCAGTGAATTATATTTTATTTGATTCTTTGTTGATTATCAAACAAATATCATATTCAAACACACCACGATATCCTTTATCACATAATTGATTAATACTTGATAAAAAAAATTTTAAATCGTTAACAAGAAGGATATTTTGAATTTGAGTAGAGGATGACTTTCCTATATTGCCAATTCCAGCAATTTTGGCTTTGGACTTATCCCCAAAGGCCACCTTCCCTCCTTTTCTTTTCTCCAGGCTGGAAAACTTTGAAGTATCTCCGATCATATGTCTTGAACAACCACTGTCAATACACCAGGATGATAAAATGAGAGTGTCTTTCGATTTCAAACAAATTTGAAAGAAAACTCAATCAAGTTTGTGCCTTTGGTATCCTAATTTTCTTGGGTTCAACTGAGTTAATCTCAATTGATTTCCTTTTAGGCACCCATCGCACTTTGGTTCCATTTTGATTTGTGTAATAACATTCATTTGTTGAGTGGTCAAATCTTAAACGATGTTTGCATTTTTATTGAGTGCAGACTTTCGACGTTCAAAATTATCTTTTAATTTGCAGTTCTGCACTACATGGCCAATTGTTTTGCAGTTATGGCACCTATGTTGTTTTACATCTTCAGAGCTAGGCACGAAGTACAACTTTTTCTGAGTTTGATTTGAATTATACCCTAATCCAGTTTTGTCAAAAACTGCTTTTTGAACTCCTAAAATGGCATCCAATTTTTCTTGTCCTTAAATGAATTTCATTAGGACCCCCCTTTGTCTTATATTCTTTTCTTTTTCTTCTAATAACTCTTTCTTTAATTTTTCATTTTCAATGCAGCATAATTTTTCACTCTTTGCTTTCTCTGTATTCTTTTATGACATTATTTTCTTTCCTTCTTCAATTTGATTTTTCAATTCCGATTTCTTCTCTTCAAGTAGAGTATTTATTCTATTTAACTCTTCATTTTATGTTCTTAATTTTTCTAATTCTCTTTCTACGTTTGATACATTTTTCTTTAATATGTTGCTTTTCTTGTTCATTTTCTTCAATTCTCTAAATGATTCCATAAGGGTTTCATACATTTCATTGACAAAAAAATATTATCACCATCAGAACAAGAAGAATAAGAAGTAAATGTTATCTCATCATCAAATGGTTGCACAATTGCCATGAAACATAATTGTCCTTACTCCTCTATAGCTTTATCTTCGCTAGATCTATAGTCTTCATCACTCCAAGTTGTCAAAGCTTTCTTATTTTTTTCTCCTTCTTATCCTTCTTTCCGACCTTTTTCAATTAAGGGTAGTGTACGTTGATATGGACCAATTTTTTACATTCATAGTAGTGAATTTCTTCTTCTTTCTTTTTTGGCCTTCTGAATCCCATTCCGCCCTCGTTTTCTTTTGCATCATGAATTTTCTAAATTTTCAAGTGAGTAAGGGCATGCCTTCTTCGTCATCCTCTTCACTTTCAGACATAATCCACTTTGAAAGCCATGTCTTTCCCTTTATCTTCTTTCATTGGCCCTTTTCTGTTGAGCTTCATCTCGTGTATAATAAGTGATCCAACTAACTAGTCCACTATTGGTGATTCTTTGACTCTTCAATGGTGGTGACTTTCGATTCCCAAGACTTTCGCAGGTATCTTAATACCTTATTAACCTTGTCCTCCTATGGTATCCCTCTTCCCAACAACCTCAACTTGTTTGTGATTGTATTGAAACAAATCATTATTTCACGAACTGATTCTCATTCCTTTATCTTGAAGGCTTCATATTCCTACTTAACATTCTAATCTTGATCTTTTGAACTTGATTAGTTCTTTCATAGGTTGCTTCGAATCTTTTCTATATCTCCTTAGCAATGATGCACGATGAAACTCGATTGTACTCGTTCAAACTGAGCGCTAGGTGAAGTAGATTAGCGGTTTTGCAATTTGCTCAATATACCCTCTTTTCTTTCGGTGTCATGCTCTTCATTTTCATGGGAACTCGTAAACCATCGATTTCTTATGTAGGAAATTCGATTCCTACTTCAATAATCTCCCAAGCTATCTAGTCTTATGCGATTATGAAGTTGCGCATTCTTTATTTCCAATAACTGTAAGTATTTCAGTTGAAGAATGGCATACGCTTTGTTGAGCAAGCTTCAAATGATATGTTGTCTCCATCTAGTGCCATTTTGGATCTTAAGTGTTAAAACTATTAGACTTTCTACCAATACACCTATACTAATACCAATTGAAAATCAATCTAGAGGGGGTGAGTAGGTTGTTTCATGATTTTGCAGAAGATGAGAACAAAAAGTAAAAATAGAAAAAAAAAGGAAAAAAAAAGAGATACAAAGTTTCAGTATATGTCTACTCCTAGACATCACATGGATTTCTACTATTTTTCTCAAATAGTACAACTCACTTACTTCATAGGTGTTACAAGTATTTAGTTCATAAATACTCACAACTCCCCTTTCTCTCTCTAAAACCCGACAGAGAAACCCTCTTGGTTTTTTAGAACTTTCAATACAAAGTGAGAGGTGTTACAAGAAGATGAGACTAATCCTTAGAAGTAATACAATTTAACTTCAATAAAGATTGCACATAAAAGAATAAATGAGGAATTAAAAACAGAGTGTGTTTATGAGAAACAGAGTATTCAATGCATTCGTAGTGAGTTCATTCAATATCGCAATCACCCCCTGTGTCTTCTTAACTTTGATATTTAAGTGTAATTTGAAGAGAGCCATCGAATTGGTAGGTTGATTTCGAATGTTACTCATTAATGCTTTCGTCGTTTCTCATTAAATATTTTTACCTGTTGCTGTAGTTTGATGAATAGGAAGCTGGTTTTCTTCTTTTGGATGGTCAACTTCTGTTTTACAAAAGAAACATTTGTTTTTCCTGCACATTAACTTGTTAGAGTACATAAAGTCTAATAATCGTGAAATATGTTTGCTTAAGGTCGACTTAAAAATGTACCAGGTCGACTTAGATTTAAAATCTTTCAACTATTAAGACATAAGTGTGAGTATTGGTTGACCTATGTTTTTTACAAACTGACTGCATTGACCAATTTTGAAGAATCAAGCAAATAGACAAAGTGCAGGTCGAAGTGTTTGGTAAATGGGTAGACCTTGTGATTATATGGGTCGACCTGGTAAGTTGAAAAAGTCAACCTTTGCATTTGATTAAACCATATTTGGATCGACAAGTTAGCTCCCAAGTTGATTAATTTAATCTTAGAATTGTTTGGGTCGACCTATAATCTCTTTAGGGCCAGCCTGATGAACATAAGGGTTGGCTTGTAGGGAACAGGGGTTAGCCTGGGGGAGTTGAAGGGGTCAGCCCAAAGGAAACGAGGGTCAACCTAATGTGCTTGAGGGTTGACCTAATATACATGGGGTCGACCTGGTAAGCTTGAGGGTTGACTTCATAAGTATAAGGGGTTGACCGAAAGAGAACAAGGGTTAACCTCTTTTGATTGAAGTTCATCGTGTAGTTCCAGTGTTGGAATGGTAGGTCAACTCACAATAGAGATTTCAAAATAAAGCTTAGGTCAACCTGTACCGCAAAGGTCACAAGTCTACCTATCATGTATGGGAAGTTGATCTGATGTGGTTGATGGGCAGCTACTAAATTTTATACTTGATATTTCTATATTCATTTATAATTAATTTCTCCTAATTTAATCATTATCAAAACTTAATTTTGTCAACACTTTTATTCCATTCAACCAAGAGCAAAATGTAATTTAGAGAGATATAGAGAGAGTAACAAATTGTGAATATGAGGAATTAAGCCCTCTGTAGAAAACCCTTTGATGGTTACTCACAAGCCTCCTTGTCGTAAGTCTCCCTAAATTGCTCCTCCGTTCCTTTGTCTTCAACACCCACAAAACAAATAACCTAAGAAGCAAATTCAATAATCAAAGTCAATAACCAAACACAACATGCATTAATAGAAAAAGATTGATAATCTAAGGACGAGATTGATCTAAAATGGAATACTTGTAAAAGAATGATCTAAAAGATTCATTCAAAATCTAGATTTTCAAAGCAAATAAAAGAAAACCCTAAAATATAAAAAGGCTAAAGGGACTGAGGGCAGCGTAACTTATTCATGTTTGCTTTCCGACTAGATTGAGTAATGGCGAGATAGATGAAGAAACAGATATGGGCTTTCTGACAAGATCAAATGACAGAGAGATGGAGACTAAGCAGGGGAGTGAGAGAGAGACGAAGAGACTCAATCGATTGGATTGGGAGGAAGAAGAGGGATAGACGAAGAAGAGAGGATGAAGATGACTAGTGGTTGTGGGTGGTGAAGGCTATGGAGGTGATAGTTGTGTGGATGGTGGAGGCTTTGCTATGGAGTGGAGTGGAGGCATGCGAATGCAAATGTGGTGAGGATTGAGGATAAAAATTTAGGGTTGGGTTAGGATTAAAATTATTTAGGAATTTTTTAATTCAAATATAATTATTCAAAGTTTAATATTTTAAAATCTTAATTTAATGTTAGAATTTAATGTTCGAAGTTCAAAATATTTTATTTTAATGTTTAAAATATATTATTAAATAATATTTAAAATAATTTAATATAATAATTATATTCATGTTTTAATTATATAGGTATGCAATCTGAGCTATTTGGTCTCAAATGATCCACCCTAAATTTTGGAATTAAAGTTTAGTTTGCTATTGTTGTTGTCTAATACTTAGTGGATGAGTACAATATTAAATGATAGTTTGCTATTAGGATCAATTGAAACGAAATATCTAATGTCACCACTTATACATTATTGGTTTGTCTAATATTTATAAAATGAGTAGAATACTTAAAGAAATTGGTAACTTTTCCGAAGGTTATGGTTGATTGTACTTAGAGAATGAGTAGGAAATGGTTTGTCTAATATCTAAAAAATTGTTCCCTGCCCATGTAGTCTTGCACTTAGTTAGGAAACAAAACATATGATTATACAAATAAAACCCGATCACTTCGTATAGTAATACTTAGCCAGGAATTGGTTGAATTCTTTGTTGTCAAAAAATGTCAATTTTATGAGAATTATAACATTCACTACATATTCAAACCCATTTAGTTACTGAGAAAGGGTTTGAAAGAGAGACATAGTTGGAAAGGTATGAGTAGAACGTATAAATGGAATTTAGCCACAAAAATAGTTGCAAATTCTTTAGGTTTCTCGCAAATTAGTGACGAATTTAATTACGAAATTTGCTACAAAATATTACCCACGAATTTATTATTTGTGACAAATTAGCGAAAAATTTAGCAACAAATATAGATTTTCAACACTTTCCTTCCTCATTTTTTGCGATGAATTCTGCTTGTAGCAAATTAGTGATCAATTTAGTCACGAATATTTAGCCATGAAATTAGTGACAAACTTATTGTTCGTGGAAATTAGTGACAAACTTATTGTTCGTGGCTTAGCGATGAATTTATATTTTCATATCTTTCTTCCTCATTTTATTGTGACAAATATTGTTTGTGGCAAATAACGAATTTAGTCACAAAATTAATTACAAACTTTTAGACACGAACTTACTGTTTGTAGTAAATTAGCAATAAATTTAGCAAAGAATGTATATATTTTCATCATTTTTCTACCTCAATTCTTTGTGACGAATATTGTTTGTGGTAAATTAGTAACGAATTTAACCATGAATTTCTACATGGTGTTATAAATATTGCGACTAATTAGTTTGTGGCAAATTTGAAACAAAATTAGAGATGAAATTTCTGAGGTCATCGCTAATTTTGTGACACATTTTTTTTGTGGGAAATTAGCCATAAATTTAGTTATGAAAATTCTTTGTTGGAAATTTAACGACAAAGTTGACGATGAATTCAAGGTCACAAAAGTTTGGCACCATTTGCCATGAATATTATCCATGACTTTTATGACAAACACTGTATTTTGTAGTTAATTAGCAACGAATATTTGTTCATGGCAAAATTTATTGGAAATTAGCAACGAATTCTTGTGTATCGCTAAGTTTATCGTAAATTAGCAACGAATATTTTTTCATCGTTAACTTTCGTCGCTAAATGTGAAGTTTTTTGTAGTGATTGATCTCCGAAACCTAAAGAAGTGTTTATTTTATAATACTATGATGTTTGTCAAGTTTATTGCATTTTCATAAAGTTTATAGTCAAGTCTAAAACTCTAAGACACGATTATGGCCTATATTGTCTTAATTTTTTCTAACAATTATGGTCTATATTGTCTAAACTTTTACTAAGTCTACGTGATTTACTTATTTTTCTTCTCCTCCTTTCTCAAGTTCTCTCAAAATAATACGGGCTCACTAGTTGACCAAACCAACATTTCAAATGATCCTACCCAACTACGAAAGAGTTTCAGTACAACCACTAAGAGATAGAATAAAAGTTTTCCTTTCTCTAGGGTTGTACTACACGCTCCTACCCTTTCTTAATGACATGTTTTGTGGTGGTGCATAATAAGTTTTCTATATTGAAGAAAATAGAAAGAGATAATATGGGAGAGAAAGTTTGTCTAATACATTGAATAAAGGGAGTATTTATAAACTTGAGGTATATACATGAAAGGAAAGGGTTAATTCAAGCTAATCAAATATTTTTTCAAATATGTAATATGTTAACATATTGTGATAAAATGTTAATATATTATGATATTTATGATAACATAACTTGATATGTATAAAAAAACCACTAGTAATAGTAAGAAATGTCTGACATAATGATGTCATATGGTATCATGTGTATTCTTCAAAAATATTTACCATCTATATGTTAACATATGAAAAGTAACATATATGTTAATATCCCCCTCTCAAACTCAAGGTGGTGAGAAGTCTGCCATTTTGATTTTGCCAATTAGATCCTGAAATCGCATAATTGAGTGCTATAAAAGACATGATGTCACACAACATGATAGTCAATCTCAATATATCTTGTGCATTCATGAAATACATCATTGTGTACAATTTGCATGACACTTCAATTATCATAATGAAGAGAAACGACCGAGGAAGAGGTGACTCCCATGTTTTGGAGGAGTTTAGAAATGGCATCAGCAAGGACTTGGTATTCTGTTTCTGTACTAGAGCAAGAGACATTTATTTGTTTCTTACAATGCCAAGAGATGAGAGAGGTGCCAAGAAAGAAATAATATCTGGCAGTGGAATGACGATCAATTGGGTCTCTAACCCAATCAACATCAGAATATATATGTAGTTCTAGTAGAGATGAGTTAGAGAAATAAAAATAATGAAATAGAGTATCGCGAATGTAACGAAGAATATGAAAAACAATCGAAAAGTGAGTGGTCCATGGTGCATTCATGAACTAACTAACAATATGAACAATATAGCTAAAGTCGGGATGTGATACGGTAAAATAAATAAGACCACCAACTAGTTGACTATGGAGAGTGGCATCATTGAGAAGAGTCCCATCAGTGGCTGAGAGATGAGCAGTGAGTTCAAGAGGAGTGCTGACCGTTTTAGTATCCATGATGCCGACATATGAGATAAGGTTGGTAACATATTTGGATTGGGATAAGAAATATCAAGACTCGGAAGATGTAACCTCAATGCCCAAAAAGAATTACCTTGTCTAAACATTTGTGGTCCAAAGATTTGTCTAAATCTTATTTTATATTCAGAGAAGTGTGACCAATCTTTTTGTAATAATTGCAACATCCTTTACGAGGCTTTGTAGCTGATTTCTAAGAAGGAGAAGATTGATGGGGTGATGATGCAGTGGCAAAGACAGCACCAACAAATGGTATAAATTTCTTGATGCGAAGAATATTGAGATGACTTTCTTCTGTGATCAATTCCTTGATAACAATATCAAGATTTAGTACAGAACAACAATGAAGAAGGGAGCTATGGATGGATTCAAATTCATCTCAGAAAGTCATCAATAAATGTCATATGTGCCCGCAATCACAAATATTAATATATATAGTGGTTGCATCAATGTTAGACCATGCAAGATCCCCAAGTGCCAGTTGATCCTAAAGCTGTTATAGTTAAAATACATAACTATGGATAGTTTTGCCAGATTATTGCATGAGATGAAAACGTCTATAAAATTGAAATTGATTGATATCATCATAGATAGAATACAAAGTTTTTAAAAAATCTCATACCTCTTGTGTTGCATCAAAACATTAAAAGTTGAGTTTAATAGTGTTGGTACAAGTGTTCAAAACTATGTAAAAATCTAATAATTTATGACATCCCAATTTACTAGAACTTTATGAATGTATCTATATCTTCATCTTTCTTTTGTGTAAGTTTAGTTATTTTTCCTATTACAATATGCCAAAAAAACCTCTCTTTGAGAAAACTACATATTTCTTCAACCCTTAAAGCAAAGTTAGAGGCATCAAAGATGACATTGATTGGTTAAGGAAAGTGATGGGAGAAATTGGAAGCGTCCATTGTACCAAAAAATAATAATAATAACACTTGAAAAACACTAAAAATGAAAAGAACCTATTTGTAGTGTTAGAATATGCCTGAATTAATCCCAAAAATGGATTCAGGACACCAAAAACCTTAGGAATTGATCTGGTTGGCGAAGAAACCAGCTACAAAGTGGCTGAACTGGATTGTCAAAGTTTGATTAACGGTTGAACCAAGCCTTTGAATCAGGAAGACTCGGGTGTGAACATGATGCGGCCGTTTGTGTCATGAAAGGCCACGTAGCTGATGATGTGGTAAAAAAGTGGGTCAAGAGATCTGACTTGGCAATTAACATAGTAGTTGACATGGACCTCTGACATGGTAGCTAACGTGGCAATATGGGGCCAAGTCTATGACGTGGCAGATGACGTGTTGATGGCTAGCCCAATAATTGGACAAGATTTGATGAGTTAGGATACGACACATGTCAAAGACTTGAGATTGCAAATCGATATCATTTTATGTTTCTTCAACCTCTGGAATGCAACTTTTCAAAATAAATTTATAGTCTTTGAGCAGTACATAATGGCTGATGACTTGTTGTATTGTAGTCTTTTGACCACCGTTGTGAATGTCGTGTGACATAAATTAATATGTTATATAGTGATACTCTACCAGAGCTTTGGTTGATCAATAAAAACACCAGAGACTAGGCTCTAATCACAAGTTGTGACAAGGAATTGGTTGTACGTGGAGCTTTAGGCGGTGCATTAAAGCACGTGCACGATGAGATTGGCCCGAGATTTGTACAGCCGATAATGTAGAGCGTATCGAACACAATGATGTGCTCAGATTTTTGATCCAACAACATTGGCCTGGCGGCGTGTGTGAAGGCTATTTTGACCAGAAACTGAGATAGGTTGTGGGAAATAAAAGGTTTCGTATTTCTCTATATAAATCACACAATATAATTATATTGAGAGAGGAAAAATGAGGGTTTTTGACATATAAGAGATATTTTTCTAACTCTTTTTGCAAAAAGGATTCTAATACAATGAAAAAAAAAAAGAAAGATACTATGAGAGAGAAAGTTTTCTACATTTTATTATGTATTTAATATATTGAACAAGAGAGATATTTATACAAATTAAGATATGTACATAAAATGAAAGAACTAAAGATAGCTAATCAAATATTCTTCTAAATATATAATATGTCAACGTAGGATATGACTTCATTTTATCATGGAGGAAAAAGCCAAAGGGATCTTCATAAGATAAAGATGTCCTTTTGGTTTCAAAACATTAGAGCAGTGATAGAGAAGAAAAATGGGAAACTTAAACGAAAGCAATAGTATTGGATACGAAAGTAATAGGGTTAGATTGAAGGGGTTAGAGAAATGTGATTCTCAATGTTTAGAGGCACTATTTGACTATAATTAAAGTTTAAAGGGAGATTTGTATGTATTCTGAAATGGGTTATTTTTTTAAATATTAGACTTTAGGATCAAAATTATAAAAATATTGACATTTTTATTTGTATCACAAAAATAGTAAAATTGAGTTCTTGAAAATTGATTATTTAAATCGATTTTCAGGAAATCAGCTTCAACTCCCTACATGTAATTTACCGAAAAATAGCCACAAAAAAATGTGTGAAGTCAATTGCTCAAAAATTGATTTTGAAGTCGATTTCTCGACTTCATATAGATTTATAATTTCAAAACATAAATTAATCGTCCGTGGAATTTACTTTTTCCCTTTTTGGAAATTCTCGCAAGTTTGTTTGTTTGTTTGTTTTTTTAATACATGAAAAGAAAAACTAAGAAGTGAATTAATTATTTATTTTTCCATTGGTGAGAAAAATATTATATTTTATATAATTAATTTCACAGAATTGTTCGTGCAGTAATTGGAGAGCTTGTTCATTTCACTGCTGTTCACTTGGGTAGGGTAATGAACATAGGTCATCATGCTCATCTTCAAGAAAACAAAACCTCAGCTTTTACAAAAGAGGTTTTCTGTTTGTTAGAGAGAGTGAGATCTGAAGTTGTAGAGTCCATTTTCAGTTGGAGAGTAGGCAAAGAATAAAGCACCCCATGTGTTCTGGAAAC
Source organism: Dillenia suffruticosa (assembly GCA_033439265.1). Lineage (NCBI taxonomy): Eukaryota > Viridiplantae > Streptophyta > Magnoliopsida > Dilleniales > Dilleniaceae > Dillenia > Dillenia suffruticosa. The sequence continues at coordinate 2,467,822 of JAVTVX010000031.1, forward strand.
AAAACCTAACAAAACCCAGAGTGAGAATCGATGAATTTGAATAGAAAATGAATAAAAATTAAAAAATGTTTAACAAGCTCTGGAACAAACAGAACTAAGAAGACAGAGTAAAAGAAATGAAACTTTTTTGAGGAAGAAGACGGAAGTTTGTGGAACCCTAAATGGAAGTTTGATGGTGGGTTTGATTTAGTCTTCACCACTTAAGGAAGTGCATGTGAGAGAGAGAACAAGAAAGGGCATTTAATTAGAGAAAGAGAGTTCATTTTCGATAGGAGAGAAAGTGAGTAAATGAGATTTGAGGTTGATTCTTTGAAATTAATTTTCAAAAAATTGACTTGAAAGTTGATTTTTGAGAAATCGATTTTCAAGTCGATTTTCTTCACATAATTTTTTTTATTATTTTTGACAACTTTTAGGCATTGATTTAAAATTGATTTTTTTAAAATTGACTTTAAAAATCGATTTTCAGAATATTAATTTCACTATTTTCAACATTCGAATGAAAACATAAATATCTTTATAATTTTGATTTCTAAATCTCATATTTAAGGAAATAAACCAATCCCAAAATTGGGGGGAGATATTTGTGATTTTGGTCTTATTTAAAATGATAAAATATAAATAGAATTTTGAAAATACTTTGTTGAAGAAAATTTAAGAATTTTTAAAAATATGTGGTAAACTAAAAATATGGTAAATAGTAGCATTAATATTAGCTTTATATTGAGAGATTTTTTATTTTGTTTTTGAGGCAAAGCAAGGAAAAAAAATAAAAATAAAAATAAAAAGAAAGGGTGAAAACCTCATAGGTATTATTGAAATCTGTTTTTGAGAGACATACCCTGTCCCTTCTCGAGCCGGCCGCCGAAGACGGACGCCCTGGCACCGGTAACCCTCTCTCTCTCTCCCTGGAATTCAACTCACTTCCAGAAAAAACTTGCCGGATTTTCTGCTTTGTTTTTCAATTAATTTATTAATCTTGCTGCTTAACTTTAAGCATAATCAATAGCTAATCTGCCCTTGGAGACAGGATGCATTCGTCGACTAAGGCCTTGAATTATTCTCCTCTCTCTCTCTCTCTCTCTCTCTCACTCACAATTACAATCCAAGCACAATGTAAGTATCAATCCTTTCTCTCTCTCTCTCTCTCTCTCTCTCTCTCTCTCTCTCTCTGTATTCATTTAGAAGAGTTTTGAATGAAGTAACTGAGTAATGTTGACTCTGTAATTGGGTTTTAGGTCACGGATATGTGTGAAGAATCTACCAAAATACGTGGGAGAGGATCGTCTCAGAGAAGTCTTTTCTCAAAAAGGAGAAATCACTGATGCTAAGCTCATGCGCACCAAGTAATTTTCTCTTCATTCGTTATAAAAGAACTAGGCTTTTGGGTTTAATCAGAGGCTGTTGGCGTTAATTTGTTTCGGGTTCCTTTTGCAGAGAGGGAAAGAGTAGGCAATTCGCATTTATTGGGTTTCGAACGGAGGAAGAAGCGCAAGAAGCGCTTAAGTATTTCAACAATTCTTATCTCGACACTTGTAGAATTACTTGTGAGGTCCGCCATTTCTATGTTCAAATCTTAATTCCTGTTTTCTTTTTTTCATTGATGAATTTATTTATTATAATGAAATATGGGTTTATGTGCGTGCATTGAGGCGATTAGGTTTCCTTAGTTAATTCAAATTTTGCTCAACTTGTTTTCCTGATTGAAGCCCATTGATTTATTCGAGAAACTTTTTAAAACAAAGTTGTAGCTTATTAAGATTTAAAGTTTATGAGCAAAGGAAAACCCAATCTATTGCCTTGTTCTTGGGTTTTATACGTGATGTGCTATCCATGAATTTTAACTATTGAATGCTATAGTGAAGTTTTAGCTTTTTTGATGTGAGATTTTCTTTTGGCTTAACTTTGGCATGTATCGGATTCTTTTACATGACAAATACTGATTAATGGTCTAAATGGACAAGGCATGCACCTCGTGTTGCCTGGCTCAATCAAGTTTGTGCCTTTTGGCTTGATCAATCTATAGCCTTTTCACTTTGAGTCTGTGTTTTGCTTTTGACTAGCTTGTGCTTGCAAAATTTGCATAGACTAATCAGTTACCCTAACCGTTATTTATAGGTTGCTCGGAAAATTGGGGATCCTGATGCTCCTCGCCCTTGGAGCAGGTATGCTTTGAAAAAAGTAGAAACAGCAACTGAGGAGGGGAAGAAATCAGCTTCTGGAAAGAGTTCCAATGTGAAAGGTTCCAAAGGAGAGAAGAAAATAATTAAAAAAGGTGACGAGGACCATGATCCTCAGCTTGAAGAGTTTCTTCAGCTCATGGAATCACGTAGTAAGTCAAAAATGTGGGCTAATGACACATTGGAAGTTCCTTCGGGTGATCAACAGCGCAAAATCCAGAAGACATCAAATAAGCTGAAGGAAGATGCCAATGAGAAAGTTGATATGCAGTTCAAGCCTGATGAAAATAGATCCCTGGATGGTAATATGGAACAGAGATCAGGCAATTTTCCTCGAGATGAAGTGATATCAGACATGGATTATTTCAAAAGCAGAGTAAAGAAGAATTGGTCAGACTCTGAAAGTGATGATGATAGTGAAGATAATCATTCTCCTGATCAAAGCCGTAAGGGTCCAGATGCTGAGAAAGTATGGTCTATGGGAAAAGATGATACCTGCACTGGTGGTACTGCAGAAGAGAAGGTGAAAGAGGGCAGCCTCTCTGAGGGATTGGATGTAGAAATTACTGATTCTGAGGTTCCACCATCGAGTTTGAAAGATGAAAAAGATGAATGTCTTGAGACTGGTCGCCTTTTTGTGCGTAATCTACCATATACTGCAACGTACTTATTCCATCCTTCTAGTGTTTTGCTTGTTTATATTTTAACATGTTCAATCTAGACTCTGCTTGTAGTGTATCTTGCCTTTGCTAGCATTATGCTTAATATCTGATTGTTTCTGATTAATTTAATCTTTCTCATTTAATCAGTGAGGATGAGCTGGAACAGCTATTTGGCAAATTTGGTGACATCTCACAGGTTCATATTGTTGTTGATAAGGAAACGAAACGGTCTAAAGGAATTGCTTATGTTCTCTATGCAATTCCTGAATCTGCTGCTAGGTACTATCACCAAATTAAAATTAGAACAGTCTTATTGACAGTCCATTTCAGATTTAACATCTATATGGGATAGACAAAACTGGAGATGCTATTCCTTTATTTACATTAGATTATTTGTCACTGCTTAAGGAAGACTATAAATTCGAGTGACTTTTCCTCCTCCTCCTCCTCGTCCTCTCTCTCTCTCTCTCTCTCTCTCTCTCTCTCTCTCTCTCTCTCTCTCTCTCTCCCCTCCAGGGCACTAGAAGAATTAGACAAGTCAATTTTTCAAGGGAGGTTACTGCATGTAATGGCAGCAAAGCAAAAGCATCCATCTGATGAGCAAGAGTGAGTAGCATTAAGATGTCTATGCTTCTTGACCTTTCATGGTTGAATTGTTCTTTGCTGTTGCCTGTTTCAATAGTTTGTATACTCCCAATTTCGTAAATGCAATGAGGTGAGTTTTAATTACATTTTCTCTGTAGGACCAGTATACCTGTAAACCAGTCTGCAAAGACTTTCAAACAAAAGAGGGAGGAAGAGAGAAAAGCATCTGAGGCTAGTGGAAATACAAGGGCATGGAACAGCTTGTTTATGCGTCAGGACACGGTAGATAAACCAAACTATGCACCTTCTTTTTGGCAAGCCTAGCGAAGCCATTTTTTTTTTTGGGGTAGTTATTTCCCACCCTATTTTGGAGTCTCACTGACATAAGTGGTGTAAAATTTTCAGTTGTCATGATATTCAATTTGATATCCTGAGCCTTTTTGTTTTGAATATCTAATAACCTGACTAAAATGTGCAAACCAGACATGCAACAGGGGAAGCTAAACAAGAAAAACACACACACATAGAAAAAGAGTTGTAGGATCTCATAGATAGTTGATGCCATGTAAATAGGATCTCAAAGAGAATATATTCGATCTCATTGGATTTTTGTAAAACCAACTTGAAATTGTCAGTGTTACTCAAATGGTATTGCTCCATAGATATAGTGAACAGAGAAAGAAGAATACTGGCAAGAAGGAGAATATTGCTGCATTTGATCTATTGCTTCCCCTTAATCTAGGATTTCTTAGGCTTTATAGTGCTCTAGCTACATACTTAAGCATGATCTAAAGAACCTTATCAAGGGGGATTACTAGAGTCTACAATCACTCAATTTGCTTTTGACCATTTTTCAGTTTTCCTAGAGTACACTTAAGTTTCTTGATTCCAACCGCATTTGGATTGTACTATATGTGCGGCTAAGCTGCTGGTCCCTTTCAAAGGTTGTTGAGGACAACTGGTAGCATTCCTATTTTGAAGGTGAGGACGGTTTTAAGTATATGAGAAAATTGAAATTCCTTTGTGATAACTAGAAAACTAGGAACCAGCAAATTTTTTGGGATCTTAGAATAATAATGATGATTGGCGAACAACCAATCTTTTTGATAACTTAGATTATGAGAAGGGTCTTTCAAAGGCTTAGATTGGCTTTAGGGAATGCCTTAGGGATGACTTTGTGCATCTTTAATCCTTGGGAAGTGAAGACATTGAAAAGAAGGTGAATCAGATATCAAAATAATCACGCCATTATTGGCTGCCATCTAGTCGATTTACATTGTATAATACAGTTGCTGTCTTCTTTGTGGACTTATGTACTTGACTTCGATGTAGAGTGTTAAGATTTTGAAATGAAGAGCTCACTGTTATTTCATCGAAATTTGAGAATTAAATTTTGTGCTTTCTGCCTTTTTTTAGAAATTAGATAGTTTTCTCTCTTGGTAATATTGTAAGGTATGTTGCATTAACAAGTCATAAACCGATGATAATGGCATGTGAACTAGTTGAGAGTGCCAGTTTTCCTCAAGCAACCATGACTCCTATCTAATAGTAATTATACTATTGCTTTTCAATCATCTGGCAGATTGGGCAAGTTTGCACTTACTCTAGAAGTCTCCAAGAGAGTGATTTTTTTTCGTTATTATAATTTTTAATATATTTATATTCCGTAACCATTATTCATATTTGCTTGTATTAGTAATGGATCATCACTAAAGATATTCAAGATGGCATTGCTTGGTGTATGTTACTTGTAGATGACATTGTATTGGTGAATAGTAGGCAAACCATGAATAAAATTAGAAAATAGAGGAATGCCATAAAATTGGAAGGTTTTAGAATTAGTTGAACCAAAAAATAGATAAAAGTAATGATTCAAGGACATGAAATGCAACTCTAGCATAAATAGTGATTTGAATAAGAGTGTTGTAAAGATTAAAGGATAAGAGGGGCCTAGGAGGGATAGTTTATGTGAGTTGGAATCTATTATTCAAAAGATGGAAATGTTGATGAAGATGCCACATGTAGGATTAGAGTAAAGTGGATGAAATGGAGAAATGCGTTGGGGTGTTATGGTACCATAAGACTCCACCCAAATTACAAGGTAAGTTATGACTGTAATACCATGAGCAATTATTTATCATATGGAGTGTTTGACTATCAAAAACCAGCATGTTTAGGAATGATTGTAGCGGAGCTGAGAATGTTAAAGTAAGTTTTATACAACTGTAATAATATGATCAATTATTGATCATAGAGGGTGTTTGGCTATCAAAAACTAATATTTTTAGGGGATGAGTGTAGCGGATTTGAGAATATTAAGGTGAATGAGGGGAGTAACAAATAAAAAGTAGAATTAGAAATGAGGATGTTAGACTAAAGTTTAGTCCGAATTGTAGACAAGATGAGAGAAAATGAATTAAAATGGTTTTTACATGTTCAAAAAGACAACTTAATACTATTGTTGTAAGTGGTAGCATACAAGTTGAAAGCATACCAAGGACAAGAGGAATTCCATAGAAAATGCTAGAAGAGGTGATAAAAGATTAAGTAACTTCTGGCCTGACTAGTGACCTTACTTTTCATAGAGTCAAATTGAAAAGGCGGATTCATATAACAAGCTCCAATTAAGTTGCCATTAAGGCTATTGAGTAGATTTCTAACATTACTTTGACTCAATGCATCATTTGAGTATCAACAATGTACAACTCCAAATGTCTCCTAATGGAGTGCTCTAGGGTCTTTCATTTGTTGTTCATCCATTTGAGCATTCATTTCGAATTTTTATTTTTTTAGGTTGAATTTTAGTCTGGCAGCTGCTAATTTTTTTTGGCTGGCTTGGGGAGGGGGGAATAACTGAACAATTTGTTGATTGCATTATTCTGTCGATAAATATGTTGTGTTCACCGGATGATCTTTTCTAACATTTGAACTCATCTAGTGATCTTCTAATGTTATTAGGTCGCCGAAAACATTTCTAGGAAATTTGGTATAAGCAAAGGTGCTTTTCTTGACCGAGAAGCAGATGATCTTGCTGTTCGTATTGCTCTAGGAGAAACTCAAGTGATTGCAGAGACAAAGAAAGCTCTTCATAATGCTGGAGTTAACATTGCTTCCTTGGAGGAACTTGCTTCTGGGAAATTGGATAGCATTAAAAGAAGCAACCATGTAATATTAGTCAAGAACTTGCCTTATGGTTCTTCAGAAGGCGAACTTGCTAAACTGTTTGGGAAGTTTGGGAGTCTGGACAAAGTTATCCTCCCTCCAACCAAAACATTGGCCTTGGTACACATTCATGTTCTTTGTCACCTTTTTGTGGGATTTTTTTTTTTTTTTGACATTTCATACTTGCAGACTTTAATATTGTTAAAATACAATATTGATAGTGCAGTTGTTTTGTTGCATCTAAAGGAATTCTCGTGGTTCTCTTCTGTCCTTTGAAACTGCAATAAGCTAGTTACCATATTTGGACTTAGAAAATGCTATTTGTATGGGGGAAGGATCAAGTACGTACAATATTGCATATATATAAATAGCCTTCTCTGAAGGAGTTGTTGCAACATGCATGAAAAAGTAATATTGAGCCATGTCTGATCGGTTATTATTCTAACATATGGTACTGGTGAACACCTAGCCAAAGTTAGCTAGTACTGCTTTTTTTGTGCGAAAGGTACATGTTTGGCTGGTGCAACTCCCATGATATTGCACCTTTAGTGGCAACCTTATGTTTTGTTCTGTTTTGTTTTTTTTTTTAATTATATGTAAAAAAAAGGGTACTGCGAGACTTTCTTGCATGTTTTAGTCGTGAGAAGTTAATTTGCACCACAGTGATAAGGTCTGCAAAAATATATATTGTGATGACTTAATTCAACTTGCACCATGTGCATTTGGCAAATTTGGTGTGCTGTCCTTGCAATTTTATGGGAGCCTGTCACCTTTTCTCCTCATATCCTAGAGGACTTAAAGGGTATTCACTTCCTTTTTGTAGGTTCTGGTCATTCAGATTCTGAGAAAATTGTTAATTGTGGTTACAAAGTTTAGATTGTGAGAGGATTTCTTCATGATTGGGTTATTGAATCAGAAGTGGTCATCTCAGATCTGGTCAAATTAGAAGCAATCTTGTGTTTTGAGATTTACTCATTGTATTGAGTTTTGTTTATCTGGTCAAACAATAGGAGGGAAATTTATCCTTTAAAGGAGTTGGTTAATAGGATGTGCCGATATTGTTCCAGTGCAAGTTGAGTCTATTTTTCAGTGATTGCAAATTGGGGCCGGCTGTTTGGTGCAAAGTTTGACAAGAGTATGGAATCTTGCAGAAGTAGAATTTAGGCTTATATGATGGACTAGTGTCTGAAATGATTGTAGCCTTTCTATGCTAAACAGCATATTCTTTGACCATCTGAGGTATTATGTGTTGATTTGGCCTTTTCTTTCACAGTTGTTAGAATGTTGGAGTTGGAGGCAAAAAAGAGATTCTTGGGGGCAGTGTGTCTGTAGTTAGAAGTACTAGGTGCTTGCCCTTAAGGTAATAGGTTCCTTGATTGCGTGGGTTGCTAGACGCCTCGCAAGATGCTCTTCCACGTGCAGTAAGGCACTTATTTGGGAAAAATAGAAAATACAAAGATAAGTGGGAAAAACAGGAATTAGCATTAGCACAAATTTATATTTTTCTCAACAATAATGTGATGCCAAAAGTGTTCAAACATAGGATTATAAACCTCATTCTACTCATATCTTGAGCATATAACAAGGCAAAAATGAAATAAAAAAGAATAAAAAATAGAAGAAGACATAGTTAGAGAGGGAAAAATGCAATGAAATAAGGGGAAGAAGAATAAGAAGCGGCAGAAATGGGAAGCAATAATAGAAGTTAAAGCTCCATGTGAAAGAAAAACTGGACCAGAAGTGAAAACAGTCTGGAAAGGGGGAAATATAGGAAAAAAGCCTAGATAACATACTTGTTTAAGCATGTTACTAACTTAGTGGCTTGTTGTCTTAAGTCCTCAGGCTCGATGAAGTGCTTGACTAGCCCTGTGGCTAATTGGAGGTCTTAGGCAAAACTGGGGTTTCTATCGCTGATGATTATAGGTTTCACTTTACCCAATGGGGTGTAGTTAACCACCTATTGCTAGTGGGTGCTCTGCGTGTCAGTAATTCATCCCTTCAATAAAGCCCTTCAGGGAAGTGGCTTTCATGGCCTGTAAATTATCTTTAGATAGGATGATTGTGTCCAAAGATCAGATTGTTTGGCTGAGGTCCTTTGCTCATAATGCGTTTGAAATCTTGAGATTCTTATGGCATGGATCTTGGAAACTTGTTACTAATTTGGTCAGGTGCCATTATTATTGTTATTCTCATTATTGCTGTTGGTGCATATGGGAAAAGAAAAAAAAAATGACAGTCATGTGGTGGACACCCCGGTCTTGAGCCCTAGGCTTCTTGTCTAGGTTTCAAGGCTTTAGGGGAGTTGACCATATGTTCTCTTTGTTGAAGGTGAGAGTTAGTTGATTGTTCATGTTCGCATAACTGGTTTTGGAACCCCGAGTTCCATCTGAGTGCTTTTAGGTTTCTAAAGGGACAGTTTAATCAGTAATGATGCAACTAAGTTTCTTTGTATAAGATATTTGTAGGAGTCTCTTGCTTGAAGGAAAGTGATAATATGGTCTGATTTTGACTCATACGGTATACTTATTTACTTTACATTCACTTTTGAAATTCATAGTTTAATGCTATGTCTTTATTGCATAATTGTATCTTGCCCTAACTTATGCGTGTTGCCATATATCTTTTTGTTTTTATTGTGTCAAGTTCATGTCTTGTATCTGCATCTCTTGTCCATGTAATGGCCTAGAGTTTCTAGGTCTGAACACTTGAAAAAGTGAAGAGCTCGAAGTACTAATTGACGTGTAGGATTTTATTAAATTTCCATAAAAATGTCGTTGAGATCATTACCATGTGTCTATATTAACTTTACCAGATATTCTGAAGCTAACAAAGTAAAAGGGTGTGAATTGAAAAGAAAGAGAATTAACTTAAATGTACCAAAATAATTGAACAAAAGAGTGGCTTAGTTGGCTTCGACATGTACTTTTACTTGATGTATAAAGCCTTTAGTATGCTAAAGTGATTTTTCCCCCCTTTGATTGCAAGACTTACTACTTGTAAGATCTTCCTTTATATAAATAAAAAAGGCAGCCAAGTGCATGAGGTTCCTACTATTCAAGAGTTTGCAGGGCTCGTATTCTTCCTTGAAATACTATTGTATGAAACATTTTGGTATTTAAGTGTTGAAGTAACTTGCAAAGTCCAATTCCTTTGACCTTTGTCTTATTGATTCTCTCTTTGCATGAAATGGCAGGTTGTGTTCGTTGAACCTTCTGAGGCCCGTGCTGCTTTTAGAGGCTTAGCATATAAACGATACAAGTAGGTTTATTATGTTTTGATGGTTACCATTAGTTTCTTTCTTTGTAGTAAATGCAGTGGGATTTTTTTTTTTAAATAATAATAAAAAAGGGTGGGAGGTGGCTATTGGGATTGCTACCTCCTCTAGAATGTTACCATCAGGGCCATTGTCCACTGTGGAATGTGTGGTTTGAGCCTTAAACACTATCTTAGGGCAAGACCATCACCCAAGCCCCACTCATCAAGTTGCCAAAAGATTGATTATTTGTGGGGATTTTTAGAGTAAAAGACTGGCTATGTTTTTTTTATATGTGTGTGTGTGTATTGGCTTTATCCAACAAGGATTTGGAAATTAAAAAAAAATACTCCACAATTGGATGTTACTGAAGCAGAGCTTTAGTGGTAGGCAATGGTTGTAGAAGAAAAGATGAGGTGAAAGAGCACAGTTACGAGTAAGTAGAGAGAGCTTCTTATGTTTGTTTCGCATGCACTTGAAGCCGGTGCCTTTGTAACAGTGAATTGATCACATTATAACTTAAGATTTATGATAGTTAGTCTGGTGGACTGACCTTACACAAATGCTGACTTAGCCTGAGAGGTTCAATGACTTGATGGACATTTTGTCGTGAACTTCCTTATTTGCACCCAAAATCTAGTGAGAGATGTGTTTTGATGGGATGATTGAAATCTCATTTTCTAAATGTATTTTTTTTAATGAACATTAAAGTAATTTAGGAATTTCTAACAGAAAATGACTCTTGTTTTCCATTTGACCTAGGGATGCTCCACTATATCTGGAATGGGCTCCGGGCAATATTCTCAGTGGAAAGGCTAAACCTGAAGGCAATCTGGATGATAACAGCATTGGTGACCATGATGCCAAGAAGATGATACTAAAGCAGCGTGTAGAAGGATTAACTGACGTGGAAATTGATTCTGAGATAGTTGAGGTCCAATTTTCTCCTACATGCTTTCATCTCTTTATGTTTTCCCACCATTATTCTTTTCTGTGGTGAACTATCTTGTGACATGCTTACGATGCTTGTGTTTTTTTCCCCCATCATTTGCTTATCTCTAGTTTTCAACAAGTGATTTGGAGTTAGATCCTCTGGGTGAATATCTTTCCTTTCATATTGTTCTTCATCAGGGTTATTTAGGTTTTTCTGCTCCTAATAAGTTGGTGCTTTATTGGTGGAATAGTATTTTCTTCTTTGGTTGGGTCTATGTGCATTCAGAAACATGCTATTTTAGTGTAATTGTTGTACTAGTGCTTAAGAATGGTAATATCAATTGCAAACTAAAGGTGCCATAAATCTAACGGAAGATAAAAATTAGGATTGAAGATGCCACCTATCTATTAAGAAAGATTGTCATTTAAATGCACTGAAAGAATTTTGTGGCAAGCCCTTGTCTAGAAGGACGTGAGTTTATCCAGTACTGAGGCGATGTGAGAATTTGATCTGCTTGGTTCTGCAACAGATTACTATTTTTTGATATGACAGCAGTTGGCATGTTGTAACATTAATTCATTATTGTCTTCTTCTGTGAGTTGAAGTATCTTCTAAACCAATCCCACGGGCTCATCTTAATAGTGCTTTGTGGAAAATTTTGGATTGTTATACAGTAGCAACTACTGTCCTAATCTAACAGGAAAAGCTTTTATACAATTTTTTTGGGTACTCTTATAGTGGACGTCCAAAAAAAGGATAAGGTATAATGTCCACATTGTTTTGTGACTCTGTCTCTTTAAGCCCTTGTAAATAATGGTGAAAGTGTTGTTGTTTAAAGGGACTCTTTGCAAGACTAAAACCGTGAGTGGTGAGCATGACCACTCTCTTATATTGCCTTTGATGTGCTTGGGAGGATATTTAATGCTCTCCTGTGTTTCATAGTAATTCTTTTCCCAGTATATATATTAACTATATATCTTCTTCTATCAAAAAAAACAAAAAAACAAAAAAACAAAAAAAAAAAAAGAAAAAAGATTGGATCTTTATATTCAAGGAAATTCTCAAGAAGAATTAGGTAGGGGCACTCAATTTAAGATATTTCTATCCCCTTTCTAGCTGGTAATATGTACCACTTTTAGTTAAGGTTTTGGCACATAGATTGAAGGGAGTGATAGAGGTGTTGTGTGGACGTTGCTCTTACACTGCCATATAGCATGTGATCAGTGAAATATTTTGTTTTCTATTCGTGATGATCAGAGGATATGTTTCATAAGTATGACTGATTTGCTTATGACCAAGTTCAGGTGGATGTAGAAAGGATGCTATTTTGTTGTGTAAGAGCACACTAAATGATACTTTTTTATTGTATTTGGACAGAAAGCAATGCCTCCAGAATCTTTACAAAATCAATTTATTGGTAAATATCTCTTCCGGCATAAGATTGTGTTCTATGCATCTGTTTGGGATTATGTGCATTGGTGCCACTAGAGACATCTGACCATAGGATTTGAAAAGTGATGGGAAGGAAATTCTATGTTAGCTCTCCCTTCTTTTCTTTTCTACTGTTACTCAGAGGAATTATTATCCTCTTCTTGTTATATTCTTCTGTTAATACCAAAATCATTTTTTTTCCTATCCAAAAAGTGAAGTCCTACCATGCAATTGTGCAAGGAGGCTTTTTTTTTTTAATAAATAAGAACAGAATTGTTTTTTTCTTGCAAAAAGGCACCAAGGAGGCATGTAGATTAAAACCTACACAAAGAGCAAGTTCGAGAATCTACAATCATGCTACATCAAGAAGGCAGATTCTTGATGTGGCATGATTGCAAATTGGATGGTGGATGCTAAATTGAAAGCTTTTGGTGGTTGGGTGATTTGGCAATTCAAAACCAAAAAGGTTCATGATTCTATCAGTTGGTACAAGGAATTTCTTATTTAATTTTCAAAAAGGATTTGCTTTGTGAACAATTGAGAGATTGGATCTATGCCGACCTTGCCTATTCTTGGTTGATGATTCTTCTATGGACACTTTTATTCATCTTGAGGTTTCAGGTCAAGCAGTCCTTTGTTGCCTTTTTTATTAATTTTGGGGCTCATGGTATTGAGCAAGTTGATTTTAAAGGCCTTTTGCTAGGGGTTTGTTGGAGGCTTTTCTATCTGAGAGGAAGGAATTAAATAGACAATAAAGGTTTCTCATCCATTATTTGTACAACATGATTATCCTGTTCGAGGCTATATAAAGTGGCTTCTCTAGCTTAAATATAGGCTCCTTTGATTTTAAGTTGTTTTTAATTGAAGGTTTAACTTTTAAAGAGTGCCTCACCAAGGGGAAAAATAAGAACTCTTTTAAAGAGTGAGCTCATTTCAGTGGCTGGTATTGTTAACAGGGATGCTTTGGCGGCCATTTTAGAGTTTAAGGTGAAAAGTTCAGCTTTCTCTTATTTGGCTCTACCTCTTGGGTCCAAATATGATACAGGATCAGGTGGGATCAATTTGTTGGAAAGACTGATCTGCGAAAATTGAAATGAGCATCCATCTGCTAAAACTGAAATGAGCATCGAAATTATTGTTGTAATTAAAAAAATGTATACGGGATTGTTTATTGGAGTTGTAGAGCATTAGGTGGGGAAGTATTTATATCAACGACTACCCATAGAAAATAGAAAGATCATTTAAAAATATTTATTAGGTGCATTGCTCTTCCCCTTTTCTGTAGAAACATTTTTTCACATGCCCCGTTGTTGATAAACGTTAAAAGAGTAATTTATGGGAGTTCCATCAAATAGGCCTTGGCAGGCAAAGGAGACATTTTTTATCTTGAAATTGCTTGATAGTTACGTCGTAGTAGGGCTTTACATAGTGAGAACAGTTGCTTCTAAAGCAACACAAATGACTACATCCTTTGTGCAAAATTAACCCCTTGGAAGAAACATTGCTAGGAGTATACAGCACAACATCTTTTTATGGCTGTTCTCAAGACTCAAGACTGCACATTTGTGCATGTGTATCCAATATAGATCAAGAATCTGCAATTTATGAAATCTTGCCCCTTTTTTTATGTGCATGAACTCCTTGCATCACTGCTTCTTTTCATATGCATTTGGTGTTGGTTGCATGTAGCTGTTCAATTGCTGACTTAACAGGCTTCACAAGATTATTGTTTGTGAAGCATTTTGTTCATTTTCAATGATCTTTTCTTCTTTTTGTTTATGCTGCAGTCACGATCTCTTTTTGTCAAGAATTTGAATTTCAAGACTACTGATGAGAGTTTGAAAAATCATGTGAGCAAAAATATGAAAGAGGGGAAGATATTAAGTGTCAAGGTAACTTTTTGGCCTCCAAAAGTTTATGTTCTTAGTTATTATGCATATTTTCCCTCTTTTTTTAGGAGGGTGTTTACATTCATTTGCCTGTCCTCTTAAAGCAATAAATGATGATATTATCTTCTGTCCACTTGCAGGTGAAGAAGCACTTGAAAAATGGAAAAAATGTGTCCATGGGTTTTGGATTTATAGAGTTTGATTCTGTGGAGACAGCAACATATATTTGCCGAGACTTGCAAGTAATAGTTCTTGTTGTGTATTGACTTATTTTAATTTACATTTTATTTCTTAGATTTGTGGAAAATAGATGCTACTAAACATGTTTTGCTCTCAGGGAACTGTTTTGGATGGGCATGCTCTGATCTTGCAACTTTGTCATGCCAAAAAGGAGGAAAAAGTTCTGAATAAGTCTGGAAAGGATAGGAGTTCCACAAAATTGATAGTAAGAAATGTAGCCTTTGAGGCAACTGCAAAAGATCTCAGACAGTTGTTTAGTCCTTTTGGCCAGGTATGAATATTTTGATTTCTGCTATAGTTGAATAGAGTTGTTGCATCAGGAAGTTGCATTAATTGATGGATCATTAAGGAAATCTAGGAATTTTGGTGAAAGGGAAAGCCATTGGTACTTTTTCAAACTTTAATTTGGAATTTTAAAATTGTTTTTACTTGACCTTTTTACTTTTATAAAAGGTGGAATTGCAGATTCCATTTCTTGCTAGCTCTAATTTCACCCTGGGGTATCTTTGAATGTACATGGTCTACTCGAACACCCTTTGTACCCTTAGCTCTTATTTTTAATAGACTGTCCTCTGAGAAGTTATTCAAACTGGGATAAGATATATCATTCCCGTCTGTTTAAGCTTGATTTCGTATTACATTGTTGAGGTGTGAGCATGGGCTAACTGTTTGAAGTGGTTTTGAATTTTTGTTGAGTTCTTAAAGACAATTTAGATGACAACCTATCATTCAAAAACTGGAGAATAGCACCTTTGCTTCTCACAGTGTTCCATGCTCGATCTTGTCTTTTTCCCTGGTGCTGAGGTTGTTTGTCTGTACTCTATATTAGCTTTAACCAGCACTAAAGGAGATTTATACTGCAATCCAGATAAAGAGCTTAAGGCTGCCAAAGAAGTTTGGGAACCACAGAGGCTTTGCATTTATAGAGTATGTGACAAAGCAAGAGGCACAGAGTGCACTTGAAGCTCTTTCAAACACGCATCTGTATGGTCGGCATCTGGTGAGTCCATGGCATGTTGAAGCAACATTTCCTTATCTATGCCATTGGCAGAACTGTAACCATCAATCACAACTTTTTGCAGGTCCTGGAAAGAGCAAAGGAGGGCGAGAGCTTGGAAGAATTACGAGCTCGAACTGCTGCTCAATTTACTGATGAGCAAAATGGTTATCAAAATTTGACAAAGTTATCCAAGAAAAGAAAGCATATGGATGTCTTGGATGAAGACCGTTTCAAGTTTGATAAAATTGCAGATTAGTGCTTATGGCCACTGACTTGATATGAAATTATCTCTCCTTGTTTTAATCTTTGTATGTATTTTTCATTGGTACGTTGTTCTCTTTTTGAAGGTAAAATAGCTCCTTTTTTCTAGCTAGTAAAAAGGATTGCATGAAATTTTCTACTGGTTCTCTTGTTCACTATTGCTTATGTTATTGTATGTCATGTTTTTAATCTTGGTGAGAGGAAAGGAGAAGTGGTGTGTGTGAAGAGGCAAAAGGGCAAAGTACTTGGTGAGAACATGAAGGTGGAAATTACTAGTTCAATGTCTGGCATGGTTATGGTTGCTCTGTTTTGGATTGAATTTAATGGCGTAGCTGTAAAATGCAAAGAACATGGTTCAAGGGGGCTGCATTTGCACAGCCGCCCAAAACAGAGCAAGGATTGAAGAATGGAGCATGTGAGGGGAGGGGAGGAAAAAGAACCGAGTAGGAATAAGTATTTGAGTGACAGAAAATTTTCTCATTCATTTGTTCAATTCTTCATTTGTTATTAAATTTGCTTTAATTTAGGCTTCTGTTGGATTTTTCTTGCTCTTGCGGTTGATTTTTCAGTTCATGGGATTTCTGTATCGGTTCAATTTTGCTTCAGATTATTGCTCGTCGCCCATTCCTGTTAATCTCTCTCTCTCTCTCTCTCTCTCGAGCTATTTCTTGTGTAGAATGGTTTTAGCAGGGCAGTGAAACTTCCTTTCTATTTTTTTTTTTTTTTTTGGTACCATGGCTAGGCCACCAACCAGTATTCGGGGTTTCTCTGTTTTGAATCACGTTTGATTTTTTGAAGCAGAGTGTGCAGTGGTTAGTGGTGGGATATTTTTGGAGTTCCATGTTTGTCCTGCACCTGGGTCTTTATTTTTCATTTTACGTTTTTGGGATATTAGGTACAGGTTCAGATCGAAGTGGGTGCTGTGGCTCTATATTTGCTTTTGTTTTTGTTGTCAGATCAGAGGTCAATTTGCAGGTGTCTTGCGGACTGGCTGTGGTTTTGTCTCTTGGTGTCTTAAGGGTAAAGGCCAATTATTATTATTATTGTTTTGGTTTTATGATCTTAGGTTCTCCCTTGCCTGTTTCTGCTAGGAGGGGGGTCTGCTTGGTATGGGATTGGATTTAGGGGGTGAGAGAGAGATCAATTACTTGGTAAAGCATCTCAACTGTACATCTTTGAAAGCCATGTATAATCAATCAATCATGCATCTGCATATTCATACTTCGAAAAATTGCATTTCTTTGAATGAACTCTGGGCTACCCCATATCCACCAAGCACTGGCCTTGGTATTACCTAAAATTAATATGCTTTGGGACCAGCCCTCAAAATAATAAGGTATTGGGCAAAATATATGCGCTTGGTGTTTGGTTGGGTCAGGGTTGAATTCAAAATTTATCCATTGCACCTTACAATGGATAAATGAGGCACAGCATGACTATCTACTTTTTCAAATCATTAAGCCCAACCTTTTATCATCTTGGGAAAATCCATTTTATAAAAAAGGAAAACAATTGATTTATTCATGTTGATAGAAAATAATGATCTGATAAATTTTATCTTGAAAATCCGATTTAATTTTAGTTGAGCATAATTTCAAATTTTTTTAATTTATTATTCTATAATTTCTCACCGATAACAACACCATATGTCATGTGCTTAGAACACAAACGTCAACTAGTTATATAGTCCACTATTTTTTGACCCTGACCTAATTTTGCATCGCTAACTTCGACCCGTTTTATTGTTATTAACTAGATTCTGAAACTTTAATTGTATTTAAAACCTGATCTGCCACTTATATTATCTTAAATATATCTAATTTTGCATGGATCTGCCCTCAAAAAAGAGGCTTTGAGCAATTATATTAATCATCGTTCACAATAACATTAACATGCTCCTGGAGATTGTAGTAAAGGCCTAATTTGGTGTCTCCAATTCTAATTCTAGTAAAGTTCATTTATAAATTTTCTTTTAAAAAAATTAGAAATAATTTATAGTTTTGCAATTTAGAGAGTTAAAATTGATTTTTTTTTTTAATTTTTAATTAGTAAAATATTTAAAAAGATATAATTAAAATGAAATCTTTACACAGAGATAATATAAAAGTAATTTAGTTTCAAATACATTACGAAAATTATCAAACTTAACACGGTGAACCCATTCTAAGTAATGGGAAAATTTTCAAATTAACCTACCTTGATGTGGTATAAAATGTCATTATTAGTCCTTGGAGGGATAAACTTGTCATGATAGAGCTTTACCTTCCCAAAAAGTCAACCTTGATTAAATTTATCTCTATTTTATTTTCTTTTCTTTTAAATATTTTTAATTAAAATAAAAATTTTTCATGAAAAATAAAAAATATAGCAAGTAAAAACTAAATTTCTACATACAAGAGATCAGAACTTTTCAGAGAAAATTATCATATAAGTAGCATACACATGGAAAACCATTAAAGAAAATTAAGTCCTAATTAATAATCTTAAACAACTAGAGGCTCCGTTCATTTAAAAGAGGTTTCTAAAGAAATTTTATCCATATAAGCCATTGTCTTCTTCCAATTAAATACGCGTGTGTGTACACAGAGAGAGAGAGAGAGAGAGAGAGAGAGAGAGAGAGAGAGAGAGAGAGAGAGAGAGAGAGAGAGAGAGGAATTTTAGATAAATTTCATGGGGCCGGGAGTTAGAATATACATATACAACAGTAATTGTATGATTTCCATAATAACCAGTGCAAAAAGTACATCTTATTTCACATAATGGTGTTTTCTCTGAAACGATGCGTCTTTATAACCACCGTCACATGTACCTTAACCATCCCACATTTACTACTCTATAAATTTTATCTACACAAGACTAAAGAGGGGAAAAAAATACCTGTGAAGACTTTAAAATTTTTCTCTGTGTGAGGGATAAATTCAAAGGTCTCTCTTTAGGTATAACTGCAAAGGCTGACCCCTAGAACAGAACGTTGGATGCCAAACCACAAGCAGGTACTTCTGCAACAGCACAACTTGCTCCAACCCTTGATTCTACATATGGAACAAGCAATGATATTAACTAAAAACAAGAACAATAAGCAGATTTACTGGTAAGAGTTGAGATTTTTTTGGATACCTTAAACCGATGAGCCGTGCCGCAATGGTTGGGCTTCAGGATGAACTTCATTGGCCTGATGGTTGTCGAGAGGCATGTACTGTGACATGATCGCCATAATCTCCGAGTCCATGTAAGACTAAACAGAAGACGGATATTTTAGCATGGTCGACAAGAAAAACAGAATGAAAAGTGTGGATTCGAATTCACTAATATTCATTTCCATACCCGAAGCCTGTATTTATAAAATACATAACCGGCTAAACCAGCACCCACCGCAGCTGCCAGGACTATGAAGGTAAGGAGCCACCCAAACTTCGATGCATTGCGCTCTGAATCGCAAGTGAACAATGTTTAGAAAAGAGGTAAGTACTTTCATATACAAATCAACACATAGCAGTGGATAGAAACTACATAGCAGGCTGACGTTCTGAAAACAATTATGAAAAAATTGAATCAAGTCATGAACAAATTTACGAGTCCTATCAACAAAAACATCCAAAAGGGACATGAATGCTCATGTTGATTGCAATTAAAAAAACCTCATAACTCTCCATTCAGTGGATAGAAACTACATAGCAGGATATATTCAAATTAGCATACAAATTTTTCCTGCATGACTTTCTGTAATTTTCTCTTGCAGTCACTCCTCAAATTAATGCCTATATTGATGGAACCAACAATCAAGTAGATTTTAGCCTAGGAAACAGACCCCACGAAAGAATTTAAAGGCTCAAGTTTTCTTGAAAAATAATTAACACTATGGAGGACTTCTGAAGTCTTCTAACATTAATGTGAATAAGTACACGTGCCATCAAAATTCATAGTTCAATAGTTTTCGACAAGTAATATAAATGCTACAAATGTTTTCTGCAGGTAGAGCAGCTTGTCTACAAATGAAACTCTAGTAGTCTTACCAATGCATGCATCCTGCTCCGCTATATAGATGCGGTCCCCCGTGCACTTGCACTCATATCCACCCCAAGTATCCTTACAGGTGCAACCATCACACTGACAAGCAAGATGTTCCATGCATTCATCGATATCTGGTAAACAACCAAACAGAAACAAGATTTAGGACACGAAATTTTCTTATAACACAGTGTATAAGCAATGTGCACAGATTGCTATGAGAAAGGAAAAGCACCTTCACACTTCTGACCATCCCCGCGAAAGCCATTTGGGCAGCGACAGCCTGTCAACTCAGACTCCTATTTAACATGGGATTTGATAACAAAGCACGAATTTGGCATCAGTTAGATAGTGGAGTAGAGGAAATATACCGTATATCAATATCTCTGTGCACAAAGTGATTGTATATGAAATCATCAAACATGCAAAAAAGCAATCAAACAAAAGATAAGGAATAACATCACTGAACTGAGCAAGCAGAGAAAGTTTTTCCCGATTTAGTTTCTGACCAGCAGCCACCATTGTCTATTGCACATCTGGCAGGTCCCACAGCTGAAAATGGAGAAGGATATGTTACCATCTGGATGCATTTGCATAAACCTTTGTATCAGCACAGGCCAAGGAAGAACTCAGCCAGAAGAAAATTCCTATATTATCAGTAATTAATTCATTTGAACAGGTAAGGCAACACAAGGGGCACCCGTATGACCAAAAGAAAAAAGATCTGCTCCACATTTCTCGTTGTCTTATTGCTAAATGGTACTATAGTAGTCCCATACATTTTAGTGGGGCAGCTTAATCAAGGCAAAAGTATGCAATTGCTCAGATTTAATAACAGTTCAGAGATACCAATTCTAGGACTGTTGCAGACAAAAATGCCACACAGCTACATGACATTTATTGATGTAGTCTGCCGGAAGCAACAGTCAGTTGAATGAGGTTGTAATCTACAAAGGCAATCTTGGGTCCTTTAAAGGAAAACATCTGAGCATATGATTTTTCCTATTGAAATATTTTCACCAACAGCTTTTAGCTGGTTTTATTTAGCTCGAGCTCATTTAAGGAACAAGACTCCAAACATTCTATTTGAAGAGTTCTAGGACATAAACTGCCACAATGACCCAAACTTGTGTAATTAATTAGACGAATCCACTTGAAATTTTGTCATTATTAACAACCTTCGTTTTAGATTGTCTGACAAGTCCTAATTCTTATTGTCATGGCAGTCTCCAATCTTGTAATCTGAGATTTGTGAAATCAGTGTATCACAGAAGCTACATTTATCTTCCCATCGCCAGCTAAACAAAATGAAACTAAAGATTTAACTCTTGCCGATTATAAAGTGCTTCAAATGACTGAGCTGCAAAATAATCTAAGGGTCTCTATTTGCATTCTAGTCAAGAGTTGATGACCCTTCTTCTTCTTCTGCCTCGGACACGGTTCAGATAAACCAGTTAAGACTCATCTTCTGCTTTCTTCGTATCCTACAAACACACACACACACACACACACACACCCACATATACCTTTTGGTTTTTGGGAGGAGGGGAGTTCCTTATGCATGAAAAACTCTAGAGAATGCAGATTACTACACCTAGGAAACATAATAATTGTAATGCATATGTGTAGATAGCGGCAATGAATATGATATGGATACTGGGATACAGCAATTCCTTTTAAAGAAATGATATAGGACTCTCCGACTCAAAATTATTACAATGAAAACCAGAATGTAAATCTCAATTAATAAAGAAACTCAGCTTGTAATTCAAAACTCACCTTGCTTTGGCCATTGAAAAAGCACAGTTAATGCAGTGTGATTGCCAGTAACATAAAGCATATTGGTTCCACTAGTTAAAGTCTGGCCACTTCTATTTTCAAATGCTAGTAAGCTTTAGATAGAAGGCTTACCCTTACAAGATGTATAGCCATCTCCTGCATACTGAACACCACGCACAACAGGGCACTCACAAATTCTCCCCCTATATGTGTCCTGAGTAAGATTTAACGCACTATTTTAGATGGAAAAGGATGCAGTAAAATATTTGGACAAACCCTGACAGACGGCTAAGACAGACCAATAACTAGCAACAGAGCAAATAGTCGGACATTTTAGCATACCTTGCAAGCAGTGATATTAGATTTTATATCCTGCCAACAGCCACCATTTCTTTCAAGGCATTCATTAGTCTCAAGGTCTGCAGGATGACACATAGCAATGAAAAAGTTAGTACATTAGACAATCACTTAGCATCACAAATCACAGAGATGTATGCATATCAACCTCCACTCAGACAAATTGGAGGATCAGTTGTTTCTTTAAATCCTGCACATATAGCCTTCAAAACAGCAGTTCTCTCAAGTTTTCCTGTTGAAAAAGGAAAACAACATTGCCATTAAGGTACAATGACCAGATAGAGTAGCGCTTATAAGAGAAACAACAACCAGAAAGAGTTATGCAAAGTTGTATCATTAATTATTCTGGGACATTGGCAAAAAATGATAATAATAATAATAATATTTATTCTACCCCTCTCCGAACGAATGCACACGAACACATTCGTGTCTGTGGGTCACAGATTTAAATGGAGGTCAAACACAGTTAATGACTAACAGTATAGGGCCAAACGGAATATTGGCGACATGAGGTCAAAACTTTCTTCACTCTCAAATCAAATCAAAACTTATTGACATAACAAATTTGATCATCAATGTATTTTAGAAGTTTATATCAATTTTGTATATTATAGTATTAATTAAATGATTTTGAATGATATGAATTCAAATTGGATGAATTATTGGTTCCAATGAAATAATAAACTGAGAATTCATTTGCTAAGAAATAGAGAAGCAATAATAGTGCAACTAATATTTATCTATTGCTAATACAGAAAGATTTATATTTTACGAATAATAATTTAAAAGGAACCTAGTGAAATTCATTTTTTTAAGGGGATGGGGTCTGGAAAGTGGAATCAACTCCTTGTGCCCCTGGCATCAGTTAAGAGAGAAAGAGGGTGGAAGGGCTGCAGGCTGTAATCAAGAGATGAGAACAGCTATTCCGCCTTTGGAGCTTCTCCGGCAAATGATGATCTAAGGTTAACGTCTTTCTTCTTTACCTTCCATGCTAATGGCCATTGCGGCCCTATTGGCTGAAATTTGGCTGCGAAAGGGAGAACCCCATTCCCCCAACCCTGTAGCAGGCCATATCAGCATCGGCACTTGCCAACACTGATACGTATTGACTATGGGCACACAGACTGCTATTTGATACCATGATGTGTGTGCACGGAATAGGTCAGCCCAAGAGATGACCCGAGCTTCAAACAATATTAAAGGCCCATAAGATGCCAAGACCAAGCACATGAGACCTCCAAAAACAAAGGCATGAAGCTCCACCACCCAGATAAAGAGAGAACGACAGCGTCATGGGCCCAAGGCAAGACCAGTTAAAATGCCACCTGCTACCTGTTGTTTGTCCCATTTTTTTTTAATTTTGAAAAAGAGAAGCGGATATTTTTCAAGCTTACAGATCATGTAACATTTTGAAAATTGTTCTTTTGAAGCCGTGTCATCATTTTCCAAAATGAGTATGCCATTCCTTGTATCATTTTAAGATTTCAAAACATACAAAAGCAGCTACCTCAAGTAAGTAATAAACTTATAATCACCTACTCTTTTAGCAACAACATTTTTCCTTTCATTTTTGTTTTGACAAATAAAAACTTTATTTTCAAGGAAAAGTAAATAAATACTGCACATCCATGGTCAAAATTTTACTAGGTTATGACTAATCCCAATACACCTACTAACATAGAAAGGTAGAGAAGGAGAATAGAGGATACAAGAAGGTGAAGAAGCAAGAGAAGAAACCAGAGAGAACAAAGCAAGAAGAGGAAGATAGAAAGATAGAAGAAACCATTCAATAGTCAATTCATATTCAAAAGGCTGAACCATTCAATACTCCCGAGGCCAGTATTTATAGGCCTTAAATACTAAAAATTGAAAACCAAATAACTTCTAAACTTGTGTCAAAATAAAATGATAATGGAAAACTAATTATTTTGAAAATCTTTTTAAATGCTAATCAAAATTCTAGCTATCTCAATTATACAATAACTTTCTCCCTTCAAGTCCTTTAAGGTTGGTGATGACTCTGGTGTGTTATTTTGGGAGAATTCATGAATTGGATGCGCCCATATCTGCTTCTTTCCCTCCTCGGATTTTTGTGTCATGTGAAAACTAGAGATCACTTATTTTCACTTTGCTTTATAGTGAGGGAAATATGGAACAGCCTTTTGCTATGTGTAACAATAATTAGGTTTGCCCAAGGAGGGTTTGGGATTTTTCCTTACAAATTTTAGAGGTTCTGGAGGGGAGAAAGAAACTAGATTGTTGTGAAAATGCACGTTTTGAGTCATCACATCGTATATTTGGAAATAGTGGAATACCAAAATTTTTAGTGAGAATGCTGAAGCTTCTCTTTTACAGGACAATTTTTTTTTTTTTAATATACACTACTCTATGAACTGATGCATTGGCGATTTGTGAAGATTATAGTTTAGAAACTTGAAGAGGGATTGGAAAGCATTTATGCATTAGGTTTCCTTATATAAATAATTTTATGTTTCTTTATTTCTTCTAATGATTCTTTATCCTTGCGGGTTTTTGTATATTCTTTCCTACATCTAATATATTTTTTTCCATTAAAAAAATTAATCTTATTCTGGCTATACTTTTGCTGCATCAACTAAAGCAAATCCGAATTCTTCAACGGGATATTCTACTGTAATAGCAGAGATCACAATAGAAAATAAAAGTGAAATAGGTCTATAGAAAAATAAATAAGTATTGCACATATCACTGCCCCATCTTGAAACATTTTGGCCTCTATAAGCCAATACATGTCAAACAGACCCGCCAAAAATTTTGGCTATCATCAAAAGCAGAACCTGACAATCTGAAACAGTTTCAACAGTGTTACATTATGGTAAGAGACTCAGACCACAGAGGCTCATTTGAAACTAAATATCAATAAACAAGACAACCAGATTTACGGTGGAAGCATTCTACCCTTCTCCACCTATTATTCTTTGTCTAATGGTTGGCATTTTCCTTCTTATACTTTACCAACATAGCTTCTCGACTGACAAGATAATGGAACATGTCAGAAAATGAATCTGCACCATGTTATAAGCCTAGAACTCAAAGAGAAGTATCAACATCACTCACAAAACATTAGCTATCCAGTTTGAATCCCCTAATCTTACAGAACCTAAACCTTATTCGTTGGCCACCAGGTCATACTAGCAATACCAAAAGAACTAACCAAAGGGTAGTAGAAACAGGAAATGTATCTTATTACATAATTTGTTATAGTTACATCTACATGAGGAGAAATTTAGTTAATTATTTTTCAAACTGTAGTTAAAAGAGGGCATAAGTCATGATTTGTGCTTTCTATGGTAACCAAGGAGTAAACAGCATTATGTTTTATATACTTGGAAAATAAGCCATGTTATGCAGTAACAAACCTCGGTACTGGACATTATTTATAACCAGGGTTGGCAAGATGGTAACATCCCCACGAGATCCCCTTCCAACCTAGAATGCATAAATGAAGACAGAAGAATTGAGCTCATAATATTAAGCAACTCAGCAAGCTTACAAATTTAAATTCTTAGTCCCTTGGAACAAGCGACATATTGGCTGCTGAACACCTTGAGAACATGTGTTAGCAAGACATATGAAACTTTATATGTACTGAAGTTAATATAGCGGGAAGTGCAAAGAAGAGAGAAAACAACAAGACCTGCATCTCCTGTTCAATTTTCAGTACTTCATTATCAATGTCAGCGTCAGGATCACCCATGCATTTTTTAATCTTCTCGAGGGGCAGACCTAAATCACATTGGGACCATTATGGAACATACAAGGACAGAACAAAGACCATGCAATATGTGTAACATTTCTACGTGATAGAACTCACCGAGCGATTTAATAACATCGTCAGCACATTCTTTGCTATATCTCTTCTTCTTCATGGAACACCTGACGTGAAAATCAGTCACAAAATCCCACCAAACCCAAGATCGGTTGCTCTCATTGGCAACTCTGTGCACACAAAGCTGCCTCAAGTTCTCAAACACCACATCCTTCCCCTGATATCCCTCCCCAAAGTCCTGCTCTGGATCAGGTGCACAGTATCTACCATGATTTATACACTGAGACTTGCATTGGCTGCTAAGAATGAAAGCCTGAGGACAGTACCAAGTTATATAATGAGGTGTGAACAAGGTGTAACCTCCTCTCTCAAGAATCTGAGCATGGCCCTTGAAATTCTTAATGAAATTCATCTGCTCATCGCAACGAACTCCACATTCATCATTGCTATTTGTCCAAAGCTCATATTCTACCCTCGAATCTGGATGAGGCATTGATTCTGTCCAGTCCAACTTTATCACAACTTCACCACCTTTTTTTAGTTCTTTTTTCAAGGTCTCACCGAAAGACCGCTCAATCAAAGCTGATGGGATCTCAATCTTCTCAATGTAGCCATCCGAGTCAATGTTTTCCTGAGGAGAATCCATTGTTATTAGAGGCTCATCTACATTGTCAGCCACTAAAACTGCCGCAGCTCCAGCTTGTTGACCATTCCAAACCTTCATGGCAAAGTAGCATTCTGGAAGAACAAGAATTTAGTCAAATCAATATAAACCACATCCTAGATCTTAATTAAAACACGCATGGACACATATATTAATATATACGTATATACTGAAAAAAAAGAAAAAGAAAAATAATAGGGTTAGTGATCTGATCCCAAACAAAGCAATTCCACTTCAATGCAACCAATTTCACAAAAATTATTATTATTATTATTATTTTTTATGTAGGAGAGGATTCTATAGTTATAAATTCAACCAAAAACTTTTAGTTCTATCTTTTCAAGATTCACACGTTAAGGTAGATAAATTAAAAATATAAGAGAAAGCTAAAATACCAAACTTTTTTTTTTTTTGCGTGTGTTTGAGAGAGAGAGAGAGAGAGAGAGAGAGAGAGAGAGAGAGAATTCATCTTACAGTAGATAAATTGAGACCCTCCGCCCAAAGAAAATGAAAAAGGAAAGAATAAAGGGAAAAACTTTTTTGATAGAATAAGCATATCTATTCCGAAGACCATATCTATTATCTGCTAAAACTTCAAATAACACCTAAAGATTGATATTTGGATACAGGAAAGGCCACAGATGATTAATTGATGAACACGCAATTCAGGTAACCTTGCCAGTTAGTGCTAATTACATACAAAATGCCAAATATATGGAATTTTTGTCAACTGAAGAAACGATGCTTACTCATATATATCAAAGATATCTAAACAAAAATCGGGTCAACCCCACAAAAGGAAACTTAAGAACAAGGCCAACCCATAATTAATTTAGACGTTTAAGCTTTAGTCAATTCAAAAGAAGGCAAACAAAATTAGGATTTCCACAAAAAACAAAACAAGGGGATGAATTAAAGATAGCCATAAGTTAGATTTTAAATTGAATGAATCAGAGATAGAGAGAGAGGTACCTCCACGATCGAGAAGGAGAATAGTAGGATGGCAAGTCTTAGACTTGAAAGGCTGGTCACCATCAAAAGCGGAGCAACCAGCAGAGCCTTTGTCCGGATAAACAACAATACCAATCAAGGATCCTCCATAGTCAGGTACTCCAAAGTTGCCTATCGCACTGTCGTGCTTCAACCTCAGATCATGCGGCGACATTACGCTTATACTACTCTTCTCCACCACGAATCGACCATCTGCAATCCTTGTCCATATCATCAAAATCATCACCAACACTCCTCTCATAGGAATCATCGTCATCATCCTCCCTCTCTCTCTCTCTCTCCACCTCTTCTACTTTCCTATGAATTGAAACTAAAATAAAAACCTCTTTCTTCTCTGAGACAGTTCTAAAAGAAGGACGAGTGTGAAGAGCTTTGAAAACAGGTGGAGAGAGAGAGAGAAGAAAGAGAGGGAGAAATGGACTTTACTTGAGTTCTACCTTTCTTCCTTTTGATTTCTCTGTGACGCAAAACAAACGACCGGCGAAAGGGGGTGTGGCGGACGGAGTCAGCCAACTTATCCGATCACATCTCTCTCTCTCTCTATTTTCTAACTTCTAGAGAGAGAAAAAGAGAAAGAAAAAGAGACCTGAGGAAAATGACAAATTTTATATTTAGCGGAATCATCGGGACAAAAATGTCCTTTGGATTTCTCAAAATGTCTATTTTGGCGTCCCATATTTTCTTCCTTCCCAAGGCAATCTGGTTTTAAGATAAAATGCAATTTTAGTGGTGGAGTTTGCAAAACTTGAGTATTGTGCACTCGGACGCTTCAGTCCTGTCTCGGAAGCAAGTCAATTCATC
The DNA here is from genome assembly GCA_033439265.1 of Dillenia suffruticosa. Lineage (NCBI taxonomy): Eukaryota > Viridiplantae > Streptophyta > Magnoliopsida > Dilleniales > Dilleniaceae > Dillenia > Dillenia suffruticosa. The sequence goes on from JAVTVX010000031.1 coordinate 2,495,847, forward strand.
AAGCGGGTCCGATTAATTGAGATCTTGGCAATGAAATCTGGTACAACCAGCTCCATGGTAAGCAACTGAATATTATATATTAAATGCAAAATAATATAAAATAAATAAATTAGCGTGATTAGTGATGGGTGCATCCTTAACATTTCTTATATTGTATTCTTATAAAATTTTTTACTTTATTGTAACAAAATTTAAACTCGAGACCATTACAAAAAAGAGAGGGAGAGTGTCAATTGATATATACCAACTAATTTCATACTTGCAACATTTGATGAACAAAAACATTTCAACCAACGTTTTTTATTTTTGAAACATTTTAATATAATAAATTAATTAATCTTTATAAAAACATTATTTTATAAATGTTTTCAATTTTTATTTCCTATAGTTTTATAAAAATATTATTTATTCGTATTATTTTATATCATTTTATAGTAATTTTTGTTTTTGATTTTCATGGGTATTTATCAAAATATTATAAATTTAAAAAAATTGTTTAAATATGATAATTTTTTGTTTAAAAAATGTTGCTTTCGCACTCTGAAATTACGAAATCAACATTTTTTAAATTTTAATATTTTTTTGTTTTAAAAAACTGGTTTAGTGCTAAACCGATTCGAGTGGAACCAATTTCGCACTTTAACAGTACGAAACTAGTTTGGTTTCGAAATCGAACCGATTTCTCATTCTTTTTTTTGTTTTAAAAAATGCAAGTATGTGAATTTTAACCTCAGATTTGAAACTATGAGACATTAAAGTGATAATCACCGGACTACATGTTGTGTGATTGTTATTGTTTTTTTTTATTTTTTTATTTTTAAACAACTCAATATATTAAAATAATTAATATTTATAAAAAAATTCTTTTATATTTTATATTACATATTTTCTCACATATGATAAATTATTTTCTTATTTGATCATAATTTTATTTTTTTATTATTTGTTTATAATTAAACAACTCAATATATTAAAATAATTAAAATTACATATATAAAATTTTTTTTATATTTTATATTACATATTTTCACACATTTGATAAATTATTTTCTTATTTGATCATAATTTTATTTTTTATATTATTTGTTTTATAATTAAACAACTCAATATATTAAAATAATTAATATTTATATAAAATTTTTTTTATATTTTATATTACATATTTTTTCATATTTGATACATTATTTTCTTATTTGATCATAATTTTATTTTTTATATTATTTATTTTATAATTAAACAACTCAATATATTAAAATAATTAATATTTATATAAAAAATTTTTTATGTTTTATATTACATATTTTCTCACATTTAATAAATTATTTTATTATTTGATTATAATTTTATTTTTTATATTATTTGTTTTATAATTAAACAACTCAATTTTATTTTTTATATTATTTATTATATAATTATTTATTTAATAAATATATAATTATTAATTATCAAATAAATAATATCAAAAATAAAATTACGATCAAATAAGAAAATAATTTATCAAATGTGAGAAAATATGTAATATAAAATATAAAAGAATTTTTATATAAATATTAATTATTTTAATATAATGAGTTGTTTAAAAATTAAAAAATAAAAAAAAAATTACAACAACCACACAACATATTGTGCTCTAATAGTTATCATTTCAATGTTTTATAATTTCAAATTTAATATTTGAATTCACGTAATTACATTTTTTTAAAAAACAAAAAAGAGTGAGAAATCGGTTCGAGTACGAAACCAAACCGGTTTCGCACTCTCAAAGTACGAAACTGATTCCACTCGAACCGGTTTCATACTGAACTAGTTTTTTAAAACAACAAAAATAAAAAATTTTTAAAATATTGATTTCGCATTCTTAGAATGCAAAATCAATATTTTAGAATAAAAAAATCATCATATTTAAATAATTTTTTTTTAAATTTATGATATTTTGATAATTATCCCTTGATTTCCATTTGCATGTAATCTAGCAACATGGCCTGATGACAATTGGCAATATTACACGACACCCCATCATCTTTCCTAGCTTTTTGGGTTTATATCAATCATAATAGTTTTTCCTTTAACTTGGGAAAGGAGCGAATGGGACCAAACATTTTAGAAGTCTACGAATGCTTTTTTTTTATTATTATATCACTCGATATCTGAAATCGTGTGTTTTGATTAATTCAGTTTGAGACTTACAGTGTCCTATTTAAGAAAACTATTCTCATAATATAATTTTTTCTATATCTAAATTGTAAATCGAATTCAACAACTTAATTAGAAGATTTAATGTCATATTTTATTAGACTAATTATCAATCGATAAAGTCTACAAAGCGTTGATGGAGCAGATAAATTTTCAATTCAAACGACTCACAATCTCAACTCTCAACCCATTTTTGAAGCCAACAATCTTCCTTCACAAAATCTCCCACACTATTCTAAGAACTTTGAAAACTTTTCCCTTTTTATTTAAACATTTTCTTATTTTAATTAAGATTTTTTGGGCAAAGAAATGGTATTTTTAAAGGTCAAAAAGAACAAATACCCAAAAACACACCCCTCCCCATCTATGTTCTACAAAAAAGGAAATGGTACGTTCTATAAAAATGGTATCTAATTTTGCATTGTTCGGCCCCTTAAAAAATAAAGGGCCTAGAGCAATTATATCAATCATCATTCACAATAGCATCCGTGTAGAGATTGTAGTAAAATGGTAATTTGGTGTCTCCAATTCTAATTCTAGTAAAGTTCATTTATAAATTCTCTTTAAAAAAATAGAGATGATTTATAGTTATGCATTTTAGAGACTTAAAATTGATTTTTTTTTTATTTTTTAATTAGTAAAATATTCAAAAAGATATAATTAAAATAAAATCTTTACACAGAAATAACATCGAAAATTTCTCAAACCCAATACGGTGAACTTATTCTAAGTGATGGGAAATTTTTCAAATCAACCTACCTTGATTTTAATTGAAATTGAAGATTGATGTGGAATAAATTTTTTCTTGAAAAACATAAAATATTGTAAGTAAAAACTAAATTTCTACATACAAGAGATTAGAACTTTTCAGAGAAAATTATCATATAAGTAGCATACACATGGAAAACCATTAAAGAAAATTAAGTCCTAATTAATAATCTTAAACAACTAGAGGCTCCTTTCATTTAAAAGAGGTTTCTAAAGAAATTTTATCCATATAAGCCATTGTCTTCTTCCAATTAAATACGCGTGTGTATAGAGAGAGAGAGAGAGAGAGAGAGAGAGAGAGAGAGAGAGAGAGAGAGAGAGAGGAATTTTAGATAAATTTCATGGGGCCGGGAGTTAGAATATACATATACAACAGTAATTGTATGATTTCCATAATAACCAGTGCAAAAAGTACATCTTATTTCACATAATGGTGTTTTCTCTGAAACGATGCGTCTTTATAACCACCGTCACATGTACCTTAACCATCCCACATTTACTACTCTCTAAATTTTATCTACACAAGACTAAAGAGGGGAAAAAAATACCTGTGAAGACTTTAAAATTTTTCTCTGTGTGAGGGATAAATTCAAAGGTCTCTCTTTAGGTATAACTGCAAAGGCTGACCCCTAGAACAGAACGTTGGATGCCAAACCACAAGCAGGTACTTCTGCAACAGCACAACTTGCTCCAACCCTTGATTCTACATATGGAACAAGCAATGATATTAACTAAAAACAAGAACAATAAGCAGATTTACTGGTAAGAGTTGAGATTTTTTTGGATACCTTAAACCGATGAGCCGTGCCGCAATGGTTGGGCTTCAGGATGAACTTCATTGGCCTGATGGTTGTCGAGAGGCATGTACTGTGACATGATCGCCATAATCTCCGAGTCCATGTAAGACTAAACAGAAGACGGATATTTTAGCATGGTCGACAAGAAAAACAGAATGAAAAGTGTGGATTCGAATTCACTAATATTCATTTCCATACCCGAAGCCTGTATTTATAAAATACATAACCGGCTAAACCAGCACCCACCGCAGCTGCTAGGACTATGAAGGTAAGGAGCCACCCAAACTTCGATGCATTGCGCTCTGAATCGCAAGTGAACAATGTTTAGAAAAGAGGTAAGTACTTTCATATACAAATCAACACATAGCAGTGGATAGAAACTACATAGCAGGCTGACGTTCTGAAAACAATTATGAAAAAATTGAATCAAGTCATGAACAAATTTACGAGTCCTATCAACAAAAACATCCAAAAGGGACATGAATGCTCATGTTGATTGCAATTAAAAAAACCTCATAACTCTCCATTCAGTGGATAGAAACTACATAGCAGGATATATTCAAATTAGCATACAAATTTTTCCTGCATGACTTTCTGTAATTTTCTCTTGCAGTCACTCCTCAAATTAATGCCTATATTGATGGAACCAACAATCAAGTAGATTTTAGCCTAGGAAACAGACCAAACCCACGAAAGAATTTAAAGGCTCAAGTTTTCTTGAAAAATAATTAACACTATGGAGGACTTCTGAAGTCTTCTAACATTAATGTGAATAAGTACACGTGCCATCAAAATTCATAGTTCAATAGTTTTCGACAAGTAATATAAATGCTACAAATGTTTTCTGCAGGTAGAGCAGCTTGTCTACAAATGAAACTCTAGTAGTCTTACCAATGCATGCATCCTGCTCCGCTATATAGATGCGGTCCCCCGTGCACTTGCACTCATATCCACCCCAAGTATCCTTACAGGTGCAACCATCACACTGACAAGCAAGATGTTCCATGCATTCATCGATATCTGGTAAACAACCAAACAGAAACAAGATTTAGGACATGAAAATTTCTTATAACACAGTGTGTAAGCAATGTGCACAGATTGCAATGAGAAAGGAAAAGCACCTTCACACTTCTGACCATCCCCGCGAAAGCCATTTGGGCAGCGACAGCCTGTCAACTCAGACTCCTATTTAACATGGGATTTGATAACAAAGCACGAATTTGGCATCAGTTAGATAGTGGAGTAGAGGAAATATACCGTATATCAATATCTCTGTGCACAAAGTGATTGTATATGAAATCATCAAACATGCAAAAAAGCAATCAAACAAAAGATAAGGAATAACATCACTGAACTGAGCAAGCAGAGAAAGTTTTTCCCGATTTAGTTTCTGACCAGCAGCCTCCATTGTCTATTGTACATCTGGCAGGTCCCACAGCTGAAAATGGAGAAGGATATGTTACCATCTGGATGCATTTGCATAAACCTTTTTATCAGCACTGGCCAAGGAAGAACTCAGCCAGAAGAAAATTCCTATATTACCAGTAATTAATGTTGAAGATGAGGATGAAGAATTCCAAAGAAGCCCAGAAAAGCCCAAGAAGACAGCCCAAACTACCAAGGGTATTTTGGACAGAATTTATAACGACTAGTTTTTGGGTTTGTGTCTATCGGCTAGTTTTTGTGTCTACTGGCTAGTTTGTGTGTCTACCAGCTAGTAGAACCTTTTAGGCTATAAATAAATCTCCTCCCTTCACTTGTAAGACATTGGAGCATTGTCTCCCATAGCCTAGTATAGAGCATAGTCTCTCTCAAAGTGTCTTTATGTATTCTTGAGAATTATCTCAACAAAAGTGTCTTGTATTTGATATTTCATCAAAGCAATACAATTAAGTTTATTTTCACAAATTCAAGCTTTCATTCTCTTGTTGTTCTTCAACCTTCAAACTCAAACCACAAAGCCTTCAATCCATTGCTCACCACAAAACCCTAACTCAACCACCAAAGGTTCCGCACTCCAAATTTCAACATGGTATCAAAGCAGATTACATTTCCTTCCCTCACTTCCGAAAATTACCCTCAATGGGCTGCCATAATCCAAAGGCTCTTCAATATTCCAGATTCTTTGGAGCATACCCAAGAAGAGTCTCTTGAGACCACACACCCCAAATTTGAGCAATGGAAGAAGCAAGATGATGGCATCACTCTCAAGCTCCTCACATCAATGGATGAAGCACATCAAAGCATGGTGAGGGGCTGTCCAAATGCCAAGGCCGTGTGGGATACTTTGGAAGGTCTCTACGGCAACAAACACAACTTGGGGAGAGTTTTTGAACTTCAACAACAAATCTCCAAACTTCAAAGAGGTGACAAAACTTTACCCCAAGCCTTCGGCGGCCTCGAAAGGCTATGGACAGAATTGGAGACATTGAGGCCACTAACAATGGACCTCAATATTCTTCAACAAAGAAGAAATGAAGACAAGACATTTGCCTTGCTCATTTCCCTTGGAGAGCCATTCAAAGAGGTGCGCCAAGAAATCCTAAGAAAGGAAGTTCTACCATTTTATGAGGAGGTAAGAGGAATGATCCCAAGAGCCGAAACCTCGAAGAGGCTTGAGGAAGAAAGTCGACCACAAATGGACTCCTACGGCTTCAAAACGACGATGGAGGAGCAGCATGCTGAGAACGTGTGCACCCATTGCCAAAGACAAGGTCACATCGAAGAAAGATGTTGGGACTTACATCCAAACCTCAAGTCAAACGGAGCAAAGCCGTATCAAAGGAGTGAACTGCTTATTAAAGGTATAAGCTCCAATCCAAATTTAAATACTTTAAATATGTGCATTGCCATATTAGACAAACCCCTTGCATGTCTAGAGAAGGATACAAATATATTATATCATTCATTGATCATCACTCTAGATATATATGGGTATATATGCTTAAGGAAATGACACAAGCACATAATGCATTTAAAAAGTACTATCATCTAGTTACTAAGGTGTACAATGCATCAATTCAAACACTTAGAACAGATGATAGAAATAACATATGCCCTAGTTTTGAAAGTTTTTTAAAACAAAAGAGAATTGAACTAGAAATCATGAGTCAAGAAAATCTCAAAATAAATGAGGAAGACATAAACGCAATGGCACTATCATTATTAGAAGACATACACTTGACTCATGAATATTGGTATGATGCTATTAGCACCGCTACATACACATACAATCGCATTTCACACTATGAATTTCATGAAAAATCTCTAATAGAAATCATTAGAAATAGCAAACCAAGCCTTTTGCATCTTAGAAGATTTGGGTATGTTTGCTACATGAATGGAGTGCGATGCATATTCTTAAAATGAGTCAAGAAAAAATGGATATATTTGTTATGATCCTAAAGTTACAAAAGATATGAAATTTGCCCAAGATGCTCTTTACTTTGTAGAATTAGGTGATAAAACACCACTAAGTCTGCCTATCGAAGCTCCGATCGAGGAGCAAGGGGGAGTACAAATAAGCCACGTCCATGTTGCATGCCAAGGTCAAGTCATTGAGGGGGAGCCAAAAGCAAAGGCGAAAAAGAAAAAGAAGAACAAGAAAAAGAAGGCCAAGGAAGCTCAACCATCCGACACTACATTTCCAAGTCACGACTCCATGGAGCCCCATTCGTCGGACTAGAGGGGGAGTGTTGAAGATGACGATGAAAAATTCCAAAGAAGCCTAGAAAAGCCCAAGAAGACAGCCCAAACTACCAAGGGTATTTTGGACAGAATTTATAACGACTAGATTTTGGGTTTGTGTCTACCGACTAGTTTTTGTGTCTACTAGCTAGTTTTTGTATTTACCGACTTGTAAGACCTTTTAGGCTATAAACAAGTCTCCTCCCTTCACTTGTAAGACATTGGAGCATTGTCTCCCATAGCTTAGTATAGAGCATAGTCTCTCTCAAAGTGTCTTTATGTATTCTTGAGCATTGTCTCAACAAAAATGTCTTGTATTTAATATTTCATCAAAACAATACAATTGAGTTTATTCTCACAAATTCAAACTTTCATTCTCTTGTTGTTCTTCAACCTTCAAACTCAAACCACAACTTTCGATCCATTGCTCACCACAAAACCCTAGCTCAACCACTAAAGCTTCCGCACTCCAAATTTTAACAATTAATTCATTTGAACAGGTAAGGCAACACAAGGAGCACCCGTATGACCAAAAGAAAAATGATTTGCTCCACATTTCTTGTTGTCTTATTGCTAAATGGTACTATAGTGGTCCCATACATTTTAGTGGGGCAGCTTAATCAAGGCAAAAGTATGCAATTGCTCAGATTTAATAACAGTTCAGAGATACCTATTCTAGGACTGTTGCAGACAAAAATGCAACACAGCTACATGACATTAATTGATGTAGTCTGCCGGAAGCATCAGTCAGTTGAACGAGATTGTAATCTAGAAAGGCAATCTTGGGTCCTTTAAAGGAAAACATCTGATTACAGGATATGATTTTTCCTATTGAAATATTTTCACCAACAGCTTTTAGCTGGTTTTATTTAGCTCGAGTTCATTTAAGGAACAAGACTCCAGACATTCTATTTGAAGAGTTCTTGGACATAAACTGCCATAATGACTCAAACTTGTGTAATTAATTAGACAAATCCACTTGAAATTTTGTCATTATTAACAACCTTCGTTTTAGATTGTCTGACAAGCCCTAATTCTTATTGTCATGGCAGTCTCCAATCTTGTAATCTGAGATTTGTGAAATCAGTGTATCACAGAAGCTACATTTATCTTCCCATTGCCAGCTAAACAAAATGAAACTAAAGATTTAACTCTTGCCGATTATAAAGTGCTTCAAATGACTTTGAGCTGCAATATAATCTAAGGGTCTCTATTCGCATTCTAGTCCAGAGTTGATGACCCTTCTTCTTCTTCTGCCTCGGACGCTGTTCAGATAAACCAGTTACTACTCATTTTCTTCTTTCTTCGTATCCTCCGAACACACACACACACCCACAAATTCCTTTTGGATTTTGGGAGGAGGTGAGTTCCTTATGCATGAAAAACTCTAGAGAATGCAGATTACTACACCTAGGAAACATAATAATTGTAATGCATATGTGTAGATAGTGGCAATGAATATGATATGGATACAGGGATACAGCAATTCCTTTTAAAGAAATGAAATAGGACTCTCCGCCTCAAAATTATTACAATGAAAACCAGAATGTAAATCTCAATTAATAAAGAAACTCAGCTTGTAATTCAAAACTCACCTTGCTTTGGCCTGTGAACAAGCACATTTAATGCAGTGTGATTGCCAGTAACATAAAGCATATCGGTTCCACTAGTTAAAGTCTGGCCACTTCTATTTTCAAATGATAGTAAGTTTTAGATAGAAGGCTTACCCTTACAAGATGTATAGCCATCTCCTGCATATTGAACACCACCCACAACAGGGCACTCACAAATTCTCCCCCTATATGTGTCCTGAGTAAAGATTTAACGCACTATTTTAGATGGAAAAGGATGCAGTAAAATATTCGGACAAACCATGACAGACAGCTAAGAGAGACAAATAACTAGCAACAGAGCAAATAGTCGAACATTTTAGCATACCTTGCAAGCAGTGATATTAGATTTTATATCCTGCCAACAGCCACCATTTCTTTCAAGGCATTCATTAGTCTCAAGGTCTGCAGGATGACACATGGCAATGAAAAAGTTAGTACACTTGCCGATCCCTTAGCATCACAAATCACAAAGATGTATGCATATCAACCTCCACTCAGACAAATTGGAGGATCAGTTGTTTCTTTAAACCCTGCACATATAGCCTTCAAAACAGCAGTTCTCTCAAGTTTTCCTGTTGAGAAAGGAAAACAACGTTGCCATTAAGGTACAATGACCAGATAGAGTAGCTCTTATATGAGAAACAACAACCAGAAAGAGTTATGCAAATTTGTATCATTAATTATTCTGGGACATTGGCAAAAAATGATAATAATAATAATAATAAAAATAATAATAATAATAATAATAACAATATTTATTCTACCCCTCTCTGAATGAGTGCACACGAACGCATTCGTGTCTGTGGGTCACAGATTTAAATGGAGGTCGAACACAGTTAATGACTAACAGTATTGGGCCAAACGGAATATTGGTGACATGAGGTGAAAACTTTCTTCACTCTCAAATCAAAACAAAACTTATTGATATAACAAATTTGATCATCAATGTATTTTAGAAGTTTTTATCGATTTTGTATAGTATAGTATTAATCAAATGATTTTGAATGATATGAATTCAAATTGGATGAATTATTGGTTCCAATGAAATAATAAAGTGAGGAAAAAAATATTCATTTGCTAAGAAATAGAGAAGCACTAATAGTGCAACTAATATTTATCTATTGCTAATACAGAAATATTTATATTTTACGAATAATAATTTAAAAAGAACCTAGTGAAATTCATTTTTTTAAGGGGATGGGATCTGGAAAGTGGAATCAACTCCTTGTGCCCCTGGCTTCAGTTAAGAGAGAAAGAGGGTGGCAGGGCTGCAGGCTGTAATCAAGAGATGAGAACAGCTATTGGGCCTTTGGAGCTTCTCTGGCAAATGATGATCTAAGGTTAATGTCTTTCTTCTTTACCTTCCATGCTAATGGCCATTGCGGCCCTATTGGCTGAAATTTGGCTGCGAAAGGGACAACCCCATTCCCCCAACCCTGTAGCAGGCCATATCAGCATCGGCACTTGCCAACACTGATACATATTGACTATGGGCACACAGACTATTATTTGATACCATGATGTGAGTGTGCAGAATAGGTCAGCCCAAGAGATGACCCGAGCTTCAAACAATATTAAAGGCCCATAAGATGCCAAGACCAAGCACATGAGACCTCCAAAAACAAAGGCATGAAGCTGCACCACCCAGATAAAGAGAGAACGACAACATCATGGGCCCAAGGCATGACCAGTTAAAATGCTACCTACTACCTGTTGTTTGTCCTTTTTTTTTTATTTTGAAAAAGAGAAGCGGATATTTTTCCAGCTTACAGATCATGTAATATTCTGAAAATTGTTCTTTTGAAGCCGCGTCATCATTTTCCAAAATGAGTATGCCATTCCTTGTATCATTTTAAGATTTCAAAACATACAAAAGCAGCTACCTCAAGTAAGTAATCAACTTATAATCACCTACTCTTTCAGCAACAACATTTTTCCTTTCATTTTTGTTTTGACAAATAAAAACTTTATTTTCAAAGAAAAAAAAATAAAAATACTGCACATCCATGGGCAAAATTTTACTAGGTTATGACTAATCCCAATACACCTACTAATGTAGAAAGCAATAGAGAAGGAGAATAGAGGATACAAATAGCTGAAGAAGCAAGAGAAGAAACCAGAGAGTACAAAGGCAGAAGAGGGCGATAGAAAGAGAGGAGAAACAATTCAATAATCAATTCATATTCCAAAGGCTGAACTATTCAATACTCCCAAGGCCAGTATTTAGAGGCCTTAAATACTAAATAAATTGAAAACTAAATAACTTCTAAACTTGTAACAAAATTAAATGATAATGGAAAACTAATTATTTTGAAAATCTTTTTAAATGCTAATCAAAATAGTCCTATTCTTGCTATCTCAATTATACAATACTTTTCTTCCTTCATCTCCTTTAAGGTAGGCGATGACTCTGGTGTGTTATTTTGGGAGAATTCATGAATTGGATTCGCCCATATCTGCTTCTTTCCCTCACCTCAATACCTTATCTAGACTTCACTTCACTCCTATAAAAAATTTCTATATTTGGGAAGGACAATCATTTTTTTTTTTTTGAATTCTCATTTCTTTCAGAATCTTAGCGATAGAGAAGCTGTTGAGGTTTCTTCTCTAATTTCTCTACTTGAGGGTAATGAATGTACTTCTTTAATAGGATTTGAATCTTGATTCTTTGGAAGGTTTTGACATGTAGACCTCTTTTTCATCATCTAATTAGTCTTTTCCAAAATCCTCACTTTCAATTAAGTAACCTCATTTGGAAGGAATTATTTGGTTCATGGTATTTAATAAAATTAATATTAATGATCTTTTTCAAAAAGAAGAGACCTTATAAAGCTATCTCCTCGGATTTTTGTGTCATGTTTATATCAATTTGAAAACTAGAGATCACTTATTTTCACATTGCTTTATAGTGAGGGAAATATGGAACTGCCTTTTGCTATGTGTAACAATGATTAGGTTTGCCCAAGGAGGGTTTGGGATTGTTCCTTACAAATTTTAGAGGTTCTGGAGGGGAGAAAGAAACTAGATTGTTGTGAAAATGCACATTTTTAGTCATCACATCGTATATTTGGAAAGAGTGGAATACCAAAATTTTTAGTGAGAATGCTGAAGCTTCTCTTTTACGGGACAACTTTTTTTTTTTAATATACACTTCTCTATGAACCGATGCATTGGCAATTTGTGAAGATTATAGTTTAGAAATTTGAAGAGGGATTGGAGAGCATTTATGCATTATTTTTCCTTATATATATATAGATATATATATATATATATATATATATATATATATATATATATTTATGTTTCTTCATTTCTTCTAATGATTCTTTATCCTTGGGAGTTTTTGTATATTCTTTCCTACATCTAATATATTTTTTTCTATTAAAAAAATTAATCCTATTCTTGCTATACTTTTGCTGCATCAACTAAAGCAAATCTGAATTCTTCATTGGGATATTCTACTATAATATAGCAGAGATCACAATAGAAAATAAAAGTGAAATAGGTCTGTAGAAAAATAAATAAGTATTGCAAATATCACTGCCCCATCTAGAAACATTTTGGCCTCTATAAGCCAATACATGTCAAACAGAGCTGCCAAAATTTTGGCTATCATCAAAAGCAGAACCTGACAATCTGAAACAGTTTCAACAGTGTTACATTATGGTAAAAGACTCAGACCTCCTAGGCTCATTTGAAACTAAATATCAATAAACAAGACAACCAGATTTACGGTGGAAGCATTCTACCCTTCACCACCTATTATTCTGTGTCTAATGGTTGGCATTTTCCTTCTTATACTTTACCAACATAGCTTCTCAAATGAGAAGATAATGGAACATGTCAGAAAATGAATCTGCATCATGTTATAAACCAGGTCATAGCTATCCAGTTTGAATCCCCTAATCTTACAGAACCTAAACCTTATTCGTTGGCCACCAGGTCATATTAGCAATACCAAAAGAACTAACCAAAGGGTAGTAGAAACAGGAAATGTATCTTATTACATAATTTGTTATAGTTACATCCACATGAGGAGAAATTTAGTTAATTATTTTTCGACTTTAGCTAAAAGAGGGCATAAGTCATGATTTGTCCTTTCTATGGTAACCAAGGAGCAAACAGCATTATGTTTTATATACTTGGAAAATAAGCCATGTTATGCAGTAACAAACCTCGGTACTGGACATTATTTATAACCAGGGTTGGCAAGATGGTAACATCCCCACGAGATCCCCTTCCAACCTAGAATGCATAAATGAAGACAGAAGAATTGAGCTCATAATATTAAGCAACTCAGCAAACTTACAAATTTAAATTCTTAGTCCCTTGGAACAAGCGACCTATTGGCTGCTGAACACCTTGAGAACATGTGTTAGCAAGATATATGAAACTTTATATGTAATGAAGTTAATATAGTGGGAAGTGCAAAGAAGAGAGAAAACAACAAGACCTGCATCTCCTGTTCAATTTTCAGTACTTCATTATCAATGTCAGCGTCAGGATCACCCATGCATTTTTTAATCTTCTCAAGGGGCAGACCTAAATCACATTGGGACCATTATGGAACATACAAGGATAGATCAAAGACCATGCAATATGTGTAACATTTCTACGTGATAGAACTCACCAAGCGATTTAATAACATCCTCAGCACATTCTTTGCTATATCTCTTCTTCTTCATGGAACACCTGACGTGAAAATCAGTCACAAAATCCCACCAAACCCAAGATCGGTTGCTCTCATTGGCAACTCTGTGCACACAAAGCTGCCTCAAGTTCTCAAACACCACATCCTTCCCCTGATATCCCTCCCCAAAGTCCTGCTCTGGATCAGGTGCACAGTATCTACCATGATTTATACACTGAGACTTGCATTGGCTACTGAGAATGAAAGCCTGAGGACAGTACCAAGTTATATAATGAGGTGTGAACAAGGTGTAACCTCCTCTCTCAAGAATCTGAGCATGGCCCTTGAAATTCTTAATGAAATTCATCTGCTCATCGCAACGAACTCCACATTCATCATTGCTATTTGTCCAAAGCTCATATTCTACCCTCGAATCTGGGTGAGGCATTGATTCTGTCCAGTCCAACTTTATCACAACTTCACCACCTTTTTTTAGTTCTTTTTTCAAGGTCTCACCGAAAGACCGCTCAATCAAAGCTGATGGGATCTCAATCTTCTCAATGTAGCCATCCGAGTCAATGTTTTCCTGAGGAGAATCCATTGTTATTAGAGGCTCATCTACATTGTCAGCCACTAAAACTGCCGCAGCTCCAGCTTGTTGACCATTCCAAACCTTCATGGCAAAGTAGCATTCTGGAAGAACAAGAATTTAGTCAAATCAATATAAACCACATCCTAGATCTTAATTAAAACACGCATGGACACATATATTAATATAAACGTATATACTGAAAAAAAAGAAAAAGAAAAATAATAGGGTTAGTGATATGATCCCAAACAAAGCAATTCCACTTCAATGCAACCAATTTCACAAAAATTATTATTATTATTATTTTGTTTGTAGGAGAGGATTCTATAGTTATAAATTCAACCAAAAACTTTTAGTTCTATCATTTCAAGATTCACACGTTACAGTAGATAAATTAAAAATATAAGAGAAAACTAAAATGCCAATTTTTTTTTTTTTTTTGCGTGTGTATTTGAGAGAGAGAGAGAGTGAGAGAGAGAATTCATCTTACAGTAGATAAATTGAGACCCTCCGCCCACAGAAAATGAAAAAGGAAAGAATAAAGGGAAAAACTTTTTGATAGAATAAGCAAATCTATCCCGAAGACCATATCTATTATCTGCTAAAACTTCAAAATAACACCTGAGGATTGATATTTGGGTACAGGAAAGGCCACAGATGATTAATTGATGAACAAGCAATTCAGGTAACCTTGCCAATTAGTGCTAATTACGTACAAAATACCAAATATATGGAATTTTTGTCAATTGAAGAAACGATGCTTACTCATTTATATCAAAGATATCTAATCAAAAATCGGGTCAACCCCACAAAAGGAAACTTAAGAACAAGGCCAACCCATAATTAATTTAGACGTTTAAGCTTTAGTCAATTCAAAAGAAGGCAAACAAAATTAGGATTTCCACAAAAAACAAAACAAGGGGATGAATTAAAGATAGCCATAAGTTAGATTTTAAATTGAATGAATCAGAGATAGAGAGAGAGGTACCTCCACGATCGAGAAGGAGAATAGTAGGATGAGAAGTCTTAGACTTGAAAGGATGGTCACCATCAAAAGCGGAGCAACCAACAGAACCTTTGTCCGGATAAACAACAGTACCAATCAAGGATCCTCCATAGTCAGGTACTCCAAAGTTGCCTATCGCACTGTCGTGCTTCGACCTCAGATCATGCGGCGACATTACGCTTATACTACTCTTCTCCACCACGAATCGACCATCTGCAATCCCCGTCCATATCATCAAAATCATCACCAACACTCCTCTCATAGGAATCATCGTCATCATCCTCCCTCTGTCTCTCCTACCTCTTCTACTTTCCTATGAATTGAAACTAAAATAAAAACCTCTTTCCTCTCTAAGACTGTTCTAAAAGAAGGACAAGTGTGAAGAGCTTTGAAAACAGGTGGAGAGAGAGAGAGAGAGGGAGAAATGGACTTTACTTGAGTTCTACCTTTCTTCCTTTTGATTTCTCTGTGACGTAAAACAAACGACAGGCGAAAGGGGAGCGTGGCGGACGGAGTCAACTAACTCATCCGATCACATCTCTCTCTCTCTCTCTCTCTCTCTCTCTCTCTCTCTCTCTCTCCTAACTTGTAGAGAGAGAAAAAGAGAGATGAGGAAAATGACAGATTTTAAATTTAGCGGAATCATTTGGACAAAAATGTCCTTTGGATTTCTCAAAATGTCTATTTTGGCTTCCCATATTTTCTTCCATCTCAAGGCAATCTGGTTTAAGATAAAATGCAATTTTAGGGGTGGAGTTTGCAAAAATAGAGTATTGCGCACTCGGACGCCATTCCTGTCTTGGAAGAAAGTCAATTCATCAAGCGGTTCCAATTAATTGAAATCTTGGCAATGAAATCTGGTACAACCAGCTCCATGGTAAGCTACTGAATTTTATATTCTATTATATATTAAATGCAAAATATTATAAAATAAAACATTTCAATGCCAACATTTCTAATTTTTGAAACATTTTAATATATTAAATTAATTAATATTTACAAAAATATTATTTTTAAATGTTTTCAATTTTTTATTTTTTATTTTCTATAATTTTATAAAAATATTATTTTTTCATATCATTTTATATTAATTTCTGTTTTCGATTTCTATTTTCATATTATTCATAATAGTCTTTTCTTTGACTTGGAAAGGAGTCAATGGGACCAAACACAGATAAATTCTCAGTTCAAAAGACTCATGATCTCATCTCTCAACCCATTTTTGAAGCTGTTGGTTATTTATGCCCATTATGGGCATTTGGGTAATTAAGGAATGGGGTAACTCCCATCCTTAATTACCATTAACCAATATTTTGGTAACCCCCACCAATTAAGTGATTTGGTCTTACCTTCCTTCTGAGAGAGGGAATAATGGAGGAAACTCTCCTTCTCCTACCTAGTGAGTGGACAGCAGCCATAGGAGGAGATGGCTAGGGTTTCACATATTCTCTAGAGAGAGAATAGAGAGAGGGATGAAGATTTTCGCGTAGGAAAATCTCCCATCGTCAGACGATTCACCGGACATGAGGATTGCGGCGTTGTGATGCTGTGGTGGTGATTCGACTAACCTCGTGATCACCATCCGACCGTGCGATCCGTTCGAGGGACATCGTGACACGGTGGATTTTGGAAACTGCCCTATCGAGGTATTTATCCCAAAAATTCCGATCTATTTAATTCACGCTTCCGCATGCGCGATTAAATCCAAACATTGGTATCAGAGCGGTTGTTGGATTTAATTTAATAATTTTCGGAATTATTTTTGGGGTTTTTAAAATTTTGGGGTCCGGATCACGGATGAGTTTCGTTAATCTGAGAACACTGCAAGAATACCCATGGCCCAAGGATTACAAATATATTTTTTATTTAATTTTCGGAGCATGTTTGGGCCATGAGATGTCCGGTCGAAGTTTGCGACCCTACGGACATAAAACCCTTAGATCTGTGGCTTTAGAGGGCGGATCGATGCATGAAAATAATATAAATGAGTTCCTTGCATCTAGATCTACGGTTTTATATATTTTATTGTGTGATTTGGTTGCCGAAAACTGGGATTTCCGAATGGCCGCGGAGGGCCGCGACTGGGGTGGTTGAATCCCACCATTTTTGGGCTTGAATCCTCCTAAAATCGAGTGTAGGATGTTTGGAGGATACCCACAAATTTTTCCCAGTTGAAAAATGCAAGAAAAAACAGCCGGATTGGTGTTTTCCAGAAAACGGGTCGAAAAACCTGTTGTAGGACCCGTCGGGCGAAGAAGACCCGACCCAGACCCGCGGGCGCGTGACACACACGCGCCACACAGGCGCGTGAACAGGCTGGGTCAGCGGTCGGGTTGGACCCTGACCCGACACCGACCCGCAACCGACCTGATCGGGTCGGGTCGGACCGTTGACCGGGTCAACGGGTCAACCCTGACCCGTTGACCGACCCGATCTTACCCCGGCTCAACGCGGCTCAGCGCGTGAAGGCGCGTGAGCCGCGCGCCGCGACTGGGCGCGCGTGAGCCACGCCGCCCCAGGCGCGTGGCAGCGCGTTTGAGCCACGCCGCGCGTCTGGCGCGTGAGCCAGTCTGCTGCCAGCGCGTGAAGGCGTGTGGCAGCGCGTGGAGGCTCACCGCCGGCGCGTGGAGGCGTGCGGCGGCGCGTGGATCACACCGCCGGCGAGCGGCGGCGCGTGTGGGCCTCGGGCGGCGCGTGAAGTCGCTAAAAATTGAATTTTTTCAATTTTTTGGGGGTCCTATATCCATAAATGTGACTTTTTGTGGGTTTTTGTATGCCGAATCGCAATCCAAATGGTAAGATGCGATTCCAAGTTGTGGTGTATGGTATCCGTTGACTCATACGCTCGCTTTGGGGTCGTACTCAAGTCATTTTGGTCTTGATGATTCGTAGGGCGTACAAAAATGTGATAATAAGCATTTCCAAGTCACAAATGTCTCTCTCAATGCGTTGAGAACTGTCGTATTAAATTTTTTGTAAATTTTTACAAGGAGAATAAACTGAATGATATGATCTGCGCGATTTTATCAGTAGATTCGGTTTATTCTCGAGAGATAAAAATCTAACGGGAATCTGAGGCAAGAGATGATGGACCCCAGGGTGGGTACCGCGCCTTAGAATATACGAGATAAAGAGATCTATCGTGTATGAGACAAAAGATTTGCCAAGTTAGGGCAACGCTTAACAGTGGCATACACGATGACTTAGTCTCGTTTTTCGAGTCATATTTTATTAACACGTCGGTTCGACTCGTCCCAAAAGAGTATAGTGTTGCTCTCTTCGGCTCCTATGTGAGGATGCAGAAGAAAAGGGTTAATCATACAATGAAACAAATGTCGAGTATGATCACCGAGTTAATATAAACGGACGAGTAAATTTCGGATGAAATTTAGGTTCTGGATGTGATCCAGTTTTTACCTAATTCATGGGAAACAGTGAAATCCTATCTCACATTTGACGAAAGTATTCGTACTTTCGTTGACGTGAGTACATATTGTGAGCTCGATGAGGAGCACCTAGAGGCGAGTAGGCCACACTCGAGTCATGCTTATTCAGAGGAGTCAAGTAAGGACTTCCCCGGCGCTAAGCCTAGCGAACAAGACTCGAGATCTAGGTAATAAAAATCATCCGACAAAACCGACAACGAGGTACAAGAACGCAAGAAGAAGGAATTTGATTAGACCAAAGTAAATTGCTACGTTTGAGGTAGATTTGGTCATTTCGCTCGTGAGTGTAACGAGCATAAATTAATATTCTTTTTTCTTTACGTGGTTTGAGATTTGTCTCATTCACTATAATACTCGCTGATTTCTCTCCTTTGAAATCAGGAGCAACCGATCACGTAACTCGAGACAGGAGTGCGTAGATATAGTTCCGTCAGGTAAATCCTTAAGCTTAGAGGATTTACGTTAAGGACAGAGCATTTGTCGTTGTCAGAGGGAACGACACTTGCTATGACGTCCTCAATATTGTAGGTATTTGACGGATCTACAAATTTGTACCTTGTCTAAAATTGACTACGATATGCGTGAAATTATTCCATTGTTTTTAATACGATAATTTTCTGAATTATTCTGGTTTTAATCCATGATGGAATGTATGCACTGGGTGCTACTCCTTCTAATGGTTTCTTGTCGTTAATAGACTTAGACACATGGGGTAAGAGATGATGAATCGGTTAGTAGCGAGAGGTTTGTTGGACCCGCTGACCAAATTCGAGTTACCCGTATGTGAGTTTTGCCTAGTCAGCAAAATGACGAGAAAACCATTTGGCGATGCAATGAGAGCTGGGACTCCATTGCGGTTAACTTTTGTGCCTTCCTTCTTTTTATTGTGGTTTTATGAGCATGAGAGCCGGAAATGGAGTTGTGTAGATTATTATAGATGTTTACGTGTGTTTCGGTTCATCTATCTGATCTCGCACAAGTCTGAGGCATTAGACTGCTTCAGGAGGTTCATAAGCGAGATTGAGAATCAGTTAGATTTGAGAGTACAGACTTTCAAGAACCGAGCGAGGACGCAAGTATTCGTCTAAACTACACATGGGACTCTGTTTCGATAAGAGTATTACGAGACTACTGACTAGTAGTCAGTTCCCCATTTGAGCTTTGGACAGGGAGGCAGCCTAACCTTAGCCACTTGATGTTATGGGGTTGTACCACGATTTCTCGCATTCACACGATGAGTTAGACCCGCGAGAAAATACGTGTTTATAGGCGAATACGAACGGCACTATAATCGAGATTGAGTCTCGTAATACCATATTTCTTGAGAATGATTTCCCTAAGAGAGGAGAAATCAATTTGAACCCTACCCTTTATGCGATGGATGAGCCTAGTGGCTCGGGGAGCCCAGCGGCGGGATATAAGAATACACTACGGATCTTGATCTCAGTGGGAGCGATCCATCAAGAGGTAAAGATTTTTCTCTCCTCTTAAGAGTGTCGAGAATGCGTATTTAAACATTGTTTTCTCGATTGAGGGTGAGACCCTCGTTGCGACTCTAGAGGATGATGAGAAATCTAAAATGGTCTGAGAGGCTCTCGAGAGGATGCAAAATGCCGTTTAATGAAGAACATAAATGAAGAGAAGGAATTGATGAGAATCAACGGGGTCTGGGATCTAGTTGATTAGCCTAAGGGCGGAAGAACTATTGGGAACAAGTAGGTTCTCAAAGTCAAGATAAAGGTCAACGGATTGATGAAGAGATAAAGAACCCGTCTAGTAATCAATGGTTACACTTAGACTGAGGGGTGGACTATCGAGAAGTCATAGTCCAATTTTATTTTAGAGCGATTGTCATTAACATAGATCAAGGAGTCACATCACAAGGACGTAAAGACTGCTTTCGTAGTGGAAGTCTAGATGAGGCGATCTACATGGAGCATCCCTCTGGGTTCGTTCTAGTAGATCAGGTGGATAAGATCTATTGATTTTAGAAATCATAATACGACCTTAAGCTATCATCTAGACAGCGGCGTTTGAGATTTCACGAGAAGGTGATATCTTATGGTTTTGTAATGATCGAGTAGGATCATTGTATCTATCAGATACGCCCCGATGACTCCTTTATGAGCATGTTCTCATATGTAGGTGACATACTGTTGGCCGGGAACAACAGAGAGTATCCAATGACCATTGTAACATGGTTGCGAGGTTTTAGTTCATTCTCAGATTTTGGATCCATAGGGATCACTTAAGAATGGTGTTGACTCTTTAACAAGAGTTTTACATCAGGTAGATTCTTAAGCATTTCGAGAAGAGCGATGTCAACCTAAAAGATACTCTAATCGCTAAAGATAAAAAGACTTGAATCTTGACACATGCCCTAGAATTTATAAAGAAATAAGGGAGATGAGTAGAATCCCTTACTCCAGTGCAAAATACATTTCTAGTGTATGCGATAAGGTATACACGTGTGATATACAATTTGATGTATGCGATGAGACATACATGACCAGACGTTTATTTAGCAGTCGATCTGATGAGTAGGTATTAATAGAATCCTGAAAGGGATCACTGTAGAGCAGTGAAAAAGGATTCCGAAATATCTCATTTGAACTGCAGAGCTCTCCATGTGTTACGGATGAGGTGATTTGCGTTTTGTGGTTGAGATTCAGATACTGACTGTGAGTAGTGATCTGAATAAACGCAAAAGGTTTTATCTTCTTAGAGTAGTAAGAAGAGAACCTGTATATCTCTATTTACGATAGAGATTGAGCTTGTAGTGTGCTCAATTGCAGTTTATGAGAATAGTTGGCTTCAGAAATTTTTTGGAAGACTTAGGGATTGTGACAGATAGTGGGAGGTCAGTGATAATTATTGTGATAATCAGACCGACACTGTCATCAAATGAGACCCTAAGTATAATAGTAAAGCCAAACACATTAATACCGAAAACCACTATGAGAGATATTACCGAGAAGGGTATTGTGACATCTAAGGACACCTCAGCATGAGAGCTGATCTCTTCAGAAAACCCGTTGTGAGAGATTCCTTTGTGAGGTAAGGAATCATTGGGTTTAGTGTACTTTAACATTTCTCCTTATATACTGTTTTAGATGCTTATTTTAATATATGACATGTATGCAGAATTGAGTCACATATTTATTTCATGCATCATTTGTTGTCATATATTGTGATCTTGTGATTAAAAGATGTGTCAGGCAGGCGTGGTCGACTCACTCACACGAGTGACCACCTCCGACTCTGAGTGAGCGGAGATGAGACGGATTCTAGTCGTAAGAGGCTTTGAGAGTAGCCCTACTAGAACATAAGTCGCCCTGATATGTGTTCAGGATGAGGTCATATGCGATATGACCGACATGGAAATACCCACATCCATGTTGCCTGTAAGAAGCCAGGTATGAGATCTCAGATATCACCTGCGATTTGTGATATTGTCTCTGGGTTGCTCTCTCTGAGATCTCTGGATTAAGTCTTATGTGTAGACTGAGTCCTATACCTGTACAGTGTTAGAAAAATCTAACATATGCCCTTTGAGAGATGGGGGAATAACATTGTGGCACGTGTTTCATACCACATGTGATAAGACGACTATGGGACAGTGGGAGCTATTATTTGAGACGATAGTTTGATCTTGATCCCCGTTCCTACTGTGTGAGACCTGAGATCCATTGGGTGGGATCTCTTATGCCCTTATTACTTTCGGCTGTCTCTAGAAGTTTTGGTTCAGTGTTGCTACTTTAGTCTGTTTACCTATGGCCCGGAAGATAAATTGAGGTCTAAGGGGCAGGTCTAGGAAAGCAGCTGAATTGAGACCGATAGATTCGAGTTTGGGAAAAGGAAGGCCAATAGTCATTACATCATTGTCATGTATTCATAGGTCGACCTATTGTGTTAATCCATGTTGGGATTCAAACATAATAATGAATACATAGTCGAGCAAATTGATTGGGGATCACTTTCGATGAGGAAAGTGGCTCGATGGATGTAAATGCATTGAGTCTGGGGTATAGCGAGTTATTTTTATACTAACAGTGACTACTCGATCATCCTAACAGGTGTATCGAGAAGTCTTTGCTTGCAGGTGTACTCGCCGGTCGCACGACGCCCAATCAAGTATGAAAGTCCAGTAGGGTGATGTGATAGATCGCATGAGTTGCGATCTTGTGATTGACGGAAGTGAAATGCCCTCATGTGCAAGTGGGAGATGTTGGTTATTTATGCCCATTATGGGCATTTGGGTAATTAAGGAATGGGGTAACTCCCATCCTTAATTACCATTAACCAATATTTTGGTAACCCCCCCACCAATTAAGTGATTTGGTCTTACCTTCCTTCTGAGAGAGGGAACAATGGAGGAAACTCTCATTCTCCTACCTAGTGAGTGGACAGCAGCCATGGGAGGAGATGGCTAGGGTTTCACATATTCTCTAGAGAGAGAATGAGGATTGCGGCGTTGTGATGCTGTGGTGGTGATTCGACTAACCTCATGATCACCATCCGACCGTGCGATTCGTTCGAGGGACATCGCGACACGGTGGATTTTGGAAACTGCCCTATCGAGGTATTTATCCCAAAAATTCCGATCTATTTAATTCACGCTTCCGCATGCGCGATTAAATCCAACAGAAGCCGACAATCTTCCTTCACAAAATCTCCAAAATCTCCCACGCTATTCTAAGAACAACTTTGAAAACTCTTCCCTTTTTATTTGAAAATTTTCTTATTTTAATTAAGATTTTTTGGGTAAAGAAATTGTATTTTTAGAGGTCAAGAAGAGGAAATACCCAAAAACACTTACCTCCCCATCCATATCCTATAAAAGTACTCATATTTAAAAAGACCAATGGAAAGGTCAATGATAAGGTCAATGATGGAAATCCAATTGTTTATATTTCTATTGGGTAGATTTTTTTTTTTGGTATCATATCTTAAACACCGTCCAATATTTAGAGTTTCGTCCCGACTAATCTGGACCAACAGATAGAGTGGCTCCTTTCGGAGGGCAGATCTTCCAACGGAAAACGATCCATACACATGAAGGCCGATACTCTCAGCGAGAGTTAAATTTCGATCATATTTAAGGATAGTCAACCCTATATCCAGTTAAACCAATCCACGTGATAGATCTTTTCTTTTTTAATTTTGAAAAATCAAGTGTCAAGAAAAAGCTAACATGGGGTAGGAAAGGATAATGTTTATTTGGAAAATTCAAATGATGACAAGTTGCAACATCATTGTTCTTATTGTTGACGATTAAATTCAGGATTTGATTCTTTATTCAAAGAAGTATTAATACTATAATGGGTACTAGTTTTTCGGATCTATCTACTCATTTTTAAACAAACCTATTAAACGAGTATTTAGGGTTTGGCTTACTTTAGAGTTTAGTTTACTTTGCCCATGTGATGCAACGAATGTATCTTCGCTACAAAATATAGAACTTTTCATCACGTATTTTTCTCAATATTTAACTTTGTCACCACTACTTTTCTTTTTCCTACATTTATTTGAAGAAATGTTGACAAAAACACTCTCTAACGACGTTTAGTTGTGAAAATGTCGAAAAAAAAATCATTGGCATACAAAATTAGACAATGGCGAGAATTTTTATTAACATTTTGCTACTAAACATTAGCAAAAGTTTTGAATATGATAGCTTTGCTCATATTTAGCCATTGCTTATATTTAGCCAAAACACCAGGAAATTGTAGAAATAGGAAGAGATGAAATAAATAGAGTTTGTTGACATTTTTACTTAGAAACGTCAGAAAATGGTAAAGAACGAGATGAAGTAGAGAGAGATACGTTTGTGAGTGAGAAATAGAGAGGGGGGATATACCGATATTTTAACTTAAAAATATTGGCATTTTCACAAAACATAAGAAAATATTACTATCCCTACCCACCTCTTCAATCCTAAAATCAAATAGAAAATAAGCACACAAAACATAAGAAAAATCAAATGCAAGAGATAAGAAAAAGATTTGTTCAAACTCCTAAATGTTGTTTAGAGATATCCCTAGATTAGTAATAGACTCAAGGTTCATAGCTTGATCCTTGATGCTTGGTCTTCTCAGTACAACTCCTTTCTTTCTCTCCCCTCTGTTCCTCTCCCTCCAAACCTTTGAATCCATTCTTGCTCTCACCCTTTCTGCACTCAAATTGGCGATCTCTCTTCCATGATATAAACTCTCCCTTTACTAACATTGCTGTTTTTTGAAGCATATCTTATGTTTATTGTATCTGGTCTAGCGTATTTTGGGACATGGCAGTATGCTTATTGTAACTTCACCATAATTGGTCCCAAACCCAAGTAAAAAAGGAGAATTGTAATAAGTTGACGGTTAGTGTAAAACCCTAATCAAAATCAAAATGAGAGACAAATATAGCGAATTTGTTTAAGGTGTTCCCTTTCCAAAGACGCATTGCATGGAATCTCGGGCATAGTAACAAGTTAACAAAAGCATTTAGAGCGTTTGTCTATAAGTGACGTGTCACATCACCACCCGGATATAGTGTCAAATATGTAACAATTCATTGATTTATATGGATAGGTGCAAGTAAAGAAATTAGTTCATGAAAATAAGATTTGACTAACCACTTGAAATATAGGATTCGAGAAATAATGACTAAATAAATAATTAATATTATGTGTTTTCAAGAAATTAAGTAAGTATGGGAGAAGGTTAGAGAAGTAAACTCTTATGGACATAAACTTTGGTGCACGTAAAAATAATTGTCTATAAGAACAAGAGAGATAGAATTTTACTTATTAAG
This sequence comes from Dillenia suffruticosa, assembly GCA_033439265.1. Taxonomy (NCBI): domain Eukaryota; kingdom Viridiplantae; phylum Streptophyta; class Magnoliopsida; order Dilleniales; family Dilleniaceae; genus Dillenia; species Dillenia suffruticosa. The sequence goes on from JAVTVX010000031.1 coordinate 2,521,374, forward strand.
TTTATTAGTGGAAATAACGTAATTAATATAGTTAATATTTACACACCTCAAATAGATATAAATGTAACTAGTAAATAACAATTTTGGGAATATTTCGATAAATTTATGCAAATCATACCTGGTAGAAAGAAATTATTTATTAGAAAAGATTTAAATGAACATGTAACTAAGAATAATGAGGGAATTAGAACTGTACATGAAAATTTTGGTTTTGGTAGTAGGAATAAGATGAGGATATTATTTTAGAGTTTACCACAATATTCGATTTGATACTCATAAATATTTTTTCAAAAAAAGAGTGTCGTACATAATTATATACAAAAGTGGGTCAAATACAAACCAAATAAATTTTTTCCTCACTAGAAGAGGCGATAGAATGAACCATACGGATTGTAAAGTTATACTAGGAGAGAGTGTAATAACTCAGCATTAACTTTTAATTTGGGATATGCGTGTGCCTAAAAGTAAAAGAATACATATTTATAGAGTCAAAAATTAAGTGATAGAAACTAAAAAAATAAAATATTGTGATTTTTAGAGACAAATTAATTCAAATAACTAACTGATCTACCAATGACGATTCAGAAATCATGTGAATAGAAATGTCCAATAACATTAAGAACACAGGTAAGGACATTTTAGCCGTATTTAGAGGTCGGACACTAATAGGTAAAGAGTCATAGTAGTTGAACGAGAAAATCCAAACTTCTATCCCGACGAAACAATAGCATCATAAGAATCTTAAAAGCAATGGAGGTAATGATACATTTGACAAGTACAAAATTGTTAAAAAAGATGTGAAAAAATTTATTCGCAAATCAAAAAATAAGGCTTATAATTAATTATATAAGAAACTATAAGTTAAGAATGGAGAAAAAGTTATTTATAAAATTGTCAAACTAAGTGATTGGAAGGAAAAAAAAAATCTAAATGGTGTTAGGTATATTAAAAATGAGATCATTAGTGATCTTGTAAGGAATAAGGACAAAGAAAGCGTTTAAAAATATTATTTTGATAATTTTTTTAATATTGTAGATATAAAAAATATCGGCAATAATGTGATCATTGTAGATGAGATCAATAAAGATTTTAAACACAAAATTCGTTCTTATGAAGTAAGCGATGGCTTAAAGAAAATGAAAAATAATAAAAACTATAGAATTCGATAACATCTCGATTGAGGTGTGGAAGTGTTTCAATGAAATAGAGATAAAAATATTGATGAATCTTTTAACAAATTCTGGCAAATCAAAAAAATACCCTAACCATGCAGAGAGAGCACAATTGTACTAGGAGTAGTAAACTTATTAGTTATACTATAAAATTGTGGGAAAGAGTGATAGAATATAGATTGAAATTTTAGGTAAATGTGTTTTAGAATCAATTTGAATTTATATTCGGATAATTCACTTTTGAATCTATTCACTTGCTCAGATATTTGATAGAAACATTTAGACTACAAAAGAGAAACTTATTTATGGTATTTATTGGTATAGAAATAACATATGATAGGGTTCCCAATGACATATTGTGATGGGTATTGATGAAAATTGTTATCAATGTAAAAAGTTGTAGGAGTTTAAATGATTATCTTTTAATTAACATTGAATTTCACGAAAATTCGATATTAAGTTTCCTCCTTTTTACGATAGTGATTGATAAAATAATGAAAGATATTCAAATCGAAATACATATATACTTTTTGTAAATGATATAATATCGGTCGATAAAACTAATGACGTTATAAGAATCGAGTAGTATCACGGGTACCCATAATACTACTCAGTCAAAACTCGACTCATATTCGGTTAAGCCGAGTTTGAGTCAAGCTCGATTTTGGGTAGTTCGGTATCGAGCTCAATCTCGAGCCTATACTGTGTTGAGTTCAAAAGATCGTCGAGTTATCCAACATAATTATATATATTTTTAAAATAATTTTTATATGTGAAATTATATTTATAACTATAATTTTTTGAATATATCGCAAATCTCAAAATCTAGTCTCACACGATTCAACACCGCTAACTCTAAAGACACTTGAGTTCGAACTAGTTGATGACACTTTGAGTCGAGTTCGAGCTTGAGAAATGCAAGCTCAATGAGCTCGAGCTCACCTAACCAATACTCGAGCCAAACTCGAGTATTGATACTACTTGACTTGACTTGAGTTTCAAAACACCCCTAGATAAAACTAAGAAAGGTATTAGTGTTAAGTTGTAATTATGAATGGATACGCTAGAATTTATAAGATTTAGATTGAATCGATTTAAAACTGAATATATGAAATATATATTTGATGACAGTAAATATAAATAAACGATTGAGTTAAAAGGATAAATATATCAAAGAGTGAATATTTTAAATATTTTGAATCTATCATTTAAAACGATAGCAATATATATAGAGATGCGATCAAGGATTCAAACAAATTGGATGAAATAGAGATATGCATCTAGAATTCTTCACGATCGCATGATATCATTACAATTGTTTATAGAATCGCGATAAAATTTGTATTATTGTATTACATCAAGTGTTAAGCCATTCAACAATAATAAGAGTATAAAATGACCGTAACTAAAATGAAAATGTTTAAATGGATATGTGATAAAACTAGAAAAGATAAGAATAGAAATAAAATATATGTATTAAGTTGGAAGTGAATTCAGTTATGAATAAAATGAGAAAATATCGTTTAAAATGATTTGAATATGTGTAACAAAGATCCAAAGATGCAACAAAGATCCAAAAATACAAGAAAGATACAAAAATCCAAAAATACAACACTTAAGAGGAACAAAATTTTAAATGTGGGAGATTTGAAAAAATGTCGAAATAAACTATTGAAAATTTAAATATAATTTATCTGTAAAGATATAAATGTTAAAAATTTAGTTAAAAAAATAATTTTAGATAAGAAGAGTAGAGTAAAAGAATTCAAATTAATTAAATTATTATTTTATTATTATTATAAGTTTTTATAAATAAGTTATTTTTAATTCTCTCTTTTCATTATTTTTATTTTCTTTATTTTTACTTTCAAATTTTAATTATATATATATTTTTTATTTTTTTCTCTCGATTCTAGTTCATCATTAATATTTGCCATATGCTTACAGTAAATGAGCCACAAAATTTTCCAGCAGCCACTGAGACACCAGACGGATCTTTGTATCTCCCCCGGTCAAGTCAGAATGATGTTTCACTTAAGACACTTTCACCCAAAAAAAAAATGATCAAACAAAATGCCACTAAGCCAATAGTCATTTTGTTTCATGTAATAAGAGGAATCAGACACCATGTATCCCACAGCTACAAATAAGTTTTAAATACCGAATGGTCATTTTGGCTCTCCCTAGCCAGTGATTGTTCAAAATTGGCATATTAACTACCAAAACAGTAGCACAAAGATCGATTTAGAACTGCCTAATAGATGCAAATAACATCTTACGAAAATTCATTTCACAGCCAATTAATACTCTAGCACATGGTACATTCATCAAAAGTTGACGGCAATCAAAAGTTTGGCTTCCTCTTCTTGAACTTGCCGTTCGCCCGTCGCTTGCCCTTACCCACCTTAAATGTTTTCTTCGACTTTTTACCTACACCACCGTGGGGTTTCAAAGATCCCGAGCTCTGGTTGCTCTCAGTCATCTCAACATCTGCTTACAGAGATGAAATACACGTTAGCAAAACTCTATAAGGACATACTCGAAGATGACACAACTACATTAGCACAAAATGAATTCTTTGATGCCTTCAAGGATATAAGAATGAATAGAGTTAACATGAATCTAAGAGGTTAAACAAAAACTAAAATAAGATAAATGGCACACCAGAATGCCTGTAAGCCTAATCAGTTGAGGACTCAAAATAAATTTCCATAAAACTGACTAAAAAGACAGATGAAGCATTCAACCTCAAACACAGGCCCAAAAAAAAAAAAAAAAAGTTTCTCTGGTGCATATCAAGAAATTAAAGCATACTTGGCGTAAAGAATATAAATTCAGTTCTTAAATTGAACATTTTACAATATTGTAATATCTACTTTCAAGTTCATCACTAAGACTGGCCCTATAGTTACCATCTCAAAGTACAATTTGCCTCGACTATTACATACTTTATGTTGTACCTTTGTCCCCAGAATATGCCAAGAGAATGATATAACACGCAAGTGAAAATCTCACGTGCAATCGAAAGCTTACATTGTTAGGCATTCATATCCATCCATAGAGCGGAAAAAAAATTCAGAAACAAAAACATAGGAACTAAAGAAAATCCTGCTTGAATTCCATCCATGTTAATCGGTGCAAAGATGTTTGGCTGGGTAAATCCAATTTTCTATTGCTTCAACATGCTTCAATCATATTCCTAACTTTAATAGTTATCAAATCTCTAAGTTTTATATCATTAATATTATCTTGGTTCTCATTCTTTAGTGAACACTTTGAAAGCAAGGAAGGGGAATGATTCCCAAGCTGATTCCGTTTCCATGTTTTAAATTCCACCTTCTTTTGGAAGGGAAATAGGGTGGAAATCAAAAGAGGGATTTGGGTGGGAATTACCATTCTCAACATAAGGGTCAGAATGAGAGTATGAAGAATGAAAATTAATGAAGTGATAAAAATATCAACAAAGTACAAGATTACTCTCCACTTTCTTTCTACAAAAACAATTATCCCAAAGACTTTTTTTTTTCTTTTGGTTTTCACCAACTGGTATACGGGGGCTTTGTCCGACTAATCCAAAAGACTCTCTCTCTCTCTCTCTCTCTCTCAAATTATCTCCCTATCCTCTTTCTCCCTCTAAACAAATATTCTTTGTCTACCAAAAAAAATTTTCTCCTCTTTCTCTCTCCTACAACTCTTTTTTTTTTTAATTCCTCTTTTCTTCTTCTTTTTTTTTTTTTACAAAAATAATTCCGTAAAAAAAATCCTCAAAAATATTCTGTCTTTCTCCTTTCCTCTCCATCACCACCCCACCCAAAAAAAAAATCTCTCTAGAAAAATCAATTTTACTCCCTTTGTCCTCTTTACTCTCTTTCTTAAAAGATTCACTTTCTGCCTCTTCATTCTCTCTGTACAATTAATTATCAATCTCTCTCCCTTCCCTTCATCTATAAAAAATTCACTCTCTGCTTCCTTCTCTCCTTGTAACTATAATATAATAATCTATTTATCAAGACAAATTCTTCTTCGTTTTTTTTTCTTTTTGAAATTTGCAAAAATCTGGAATGGGAAGGGAAATGATTCCGATCTCAATTCCCATTGGTCGGAGAAACCACACCTGATGCTTAATAAGTTAGGGCTCGTTCCATCCATCCATCTTCTTATTCCTCTTAATCTCATAAGAAAACAGTGATCGTAAATTTTGTTATCAATTCTTGCAAAATCTATCTTAACTAGGTTCCAGATTTCTCTTCATACGTATCGGCTGATTTAATTTGCAAAGACAACCACCAATACGAAGGCAAAGACTTACGCCTAGTCCAATCTCAGACTATGAGCAATCAGGGAGACTCGAAGTCCAATCTCAAACATCTACCCTATGAGCAAGAGTAGGAGTATAAATAGAAGAGAGAGAGAGAGAGAATTGATACCAATGGCGGATGTGGAAGCGTAGGAGGTAGTGGGTGCGGTGTCCATGGCGGAGGAGGAGGAGTTGCGAGTTGGTTTAAAGGGAAGCTTCGGGGCGGCGAGGGCGGCAGCTTGAGCGGCGAGCTTGGCGTCTTCCTTCTTATCGTAGATGGGTTCTACAATTTCTCTCCTTATGCTTCTCAGCCTCCTCTCTCGCTTCGATCTCAGCGACTTCGCCATTTGTTCGCTGCTCAAGCTCCAAGTGGTAGAGGCAGGGTAACAATAACTAGGGTTTTGTCCCTCCTTGTGACGATTACGACTATTTATTCTCTTTTGTAGTTATAAGGGTGTGTTTGGATGAATCCCTATGTTCTGCCTTACGTTCCGTGCAATTCCCACTTCGCCCTTCCTTCCAATTTCTGGATATCTTTATTTATTTATTTATTTATTGGATAACGAAATTAATATTTCTTTTTCATTACTTTTTTATTTTATAATGCTTCGGCTAGAGCATTGTTAAGTTTAATTTTGTTTACGAACATTATTACTTGAAATTTGAAAGCAAAAAGAATGGAAAATTCATTTCAAATTCTATAAAGACTATATATTTTTAAATTAATGAAAAATAAGAAAATTATGATCGAATTTCAGAAAAATCCGTAGATCCACTTAAATGTACTTTCTAATTATTTTGTTATTTTAGTTGTTCCTCTTGAGACAAAGAGTATAGGGCATAGAATATTTAGAATAATATTTTATAATTTAGAATTAAATTTCACACTTCACCTTCTATTGTTTTACATTTGAAATTCAATGTCAATTAATTATAGTTTAATTAATATCGTTTTCATTTTTTATAAAAATCTCAAATTCGAATCTTTCTGTGTAAAAAAAAAAATTAACTGTGAATTTTGAATTCTATTTTCTAATTCTAAATACAAAATTTCATTTGTAAATAAATTTTATAGTTTAGTTTTTTTTCAAATCAATTGATTTTTTTTATTATTTCAAGAATGGGTAAGAATACTTCCAAGGAGACAGTCTAGTGATTCAAATCCCTTTCCCAAGCTGATAATTTTAAATTCAAATTTTTGTATAATAAAAAAAATTAGTAAGAATATCATTTGATTTTGCAATACTATTTATGTTAAATTTTTCAGTAATGAAGCAAATCATTATTTATACTAACAAATTTTAGTGTTAAAAATAAACATTTTCTCTTTCTTTTCACACTCAACTGCAGCTAGCATTTTTTGACCCTTTAAAAGAAAAAAAGAAAAAAAAAAAAAGAAATTTTGCAAGTCCAAAATGTGGAAATTTTGCTGACTTTAAAACTAGAGGTGGAAATTTGTTCTTTTGTTTTTTATTTAAAAAAAGACCTTAACCCAAATCATTGAAGTTGTTTATGGCATAAATAAAAAAACAACACCATATAAATAATCAATTAAAATACATAACATGAATTGATTTTTTTTATTTTATATATACATACAAATAGGAGTGGAGAGGAACTGGTCTCTCCATATAGGAGTTAACCTCACAGGACATAAAAAGAACCTCAAGCACCGGTGCGATGAATGAGTTGTTAACATTTTTTGAGAATGTTGAGGTTTGGGTGTGTCATGCCCCAACTCTTGAGTCAAGCATGCGATAATTGTCGCATTATCTCGGCATACGGACAGAATCTCCTCATATACGGGATGTCACAAGGTATTCAACCCGTTCAATCTGTTTTTAAGAAAACAACTCAACAACATATAAAGAACCATCTCAGTCCATTTTATCACAACCGACATGCATGAGATCATCTCAGCCAATCAAAATCAAATACATGTATAATGCCATCTCGATTATCTCAAAAAATTCTTAATAAAATTTTCACAAATTCCAAATGTCTCAAAATCTACAATAAATTCCAAATTGTCCCAATGAAACCATAAGTTTTGTAAAAGACAAATATAAACAAAAGTTTATCAAGTTCTACAAAAAATCAAGTAAGAATTTTACCAATACTTATTTTAAAAAAATAAAACAAGTATCGATTAAATTCAAATCCAAAATGAAGAGTACAAAACCTCATTCCATGGATCATACCATATCAACTCAAAAATAATATTTACATCATCAATACTTATAGCAATTCAGTAAAAAAGTATCTTCAATTGGCTCCAATGACGTGTTCCATCTAAGTTTCGTTTGAAAAATATAGAATATAGGGGAGAATATGGGAATATTTAGCGAGTGGAGTGCAATTGCATGATTATGTCAATAAATGATGGGTGAATGTGGGGAAGTCAAAACATATTTTATAAATAACTCTTTGGATATAAAATAGTCTCAACATTAAGAATAATTCAAATAAATATGTATATATAAATTTCAGTCTTTCCAAAATCATTAGGTCTCCCTAAGAAATCACTCCCATTCCAGGTTTGGCCGAGCCCAGACGAAAGCCCGCCAAGGAGTTTTCAATCCATTTGTTTCGCAACACTAGTCCCCTCTTCCTTGGCGTTGACTCATACATTATCGGGATGCGTCCAGATATAGCACGATTTCGGTAGAGGGAGACACGTCTGCCTCCCCCGCTCAACCAACCCCAATCACGTTATTCCGTCGGGTTGCTCTGTGGAGGGAATGACATAGTCATTTATCTCATGTATCATACTTTCACAAAATATCCAAATCACATTTCGTGTGTCATGTTTCAATAAATAATTCTTAAAATCATATCAAAGTATTCATAAATCAAATATCCAACAACATATGATTCATATTCATTTATAAATACAATGGATGCACATGTGATTCAAATCTTTATTTTAGACATCTCACAATCACAAAAATTTATATAAAGGATATAAAATTATTCAAAATTATTTATTAAAGAATTTAAAATAATTTGCTCATTTAAATACACAACGAACCATCCACTCACATTTTGGGAGGGTAATCACTCATAAATTTCCTAACTAAATAAAAATTATCCCTCCTTAAATTCTCTCAATACCTTAATTTAATTTATTGGTCATAATTTAATCGTTAAATCATATATCAACAGTATATCAATCATTTCTCCTTAATATTTTCATAATTATAGTTTTTCAATAAATTTTTTAATCTGCGCAGTCATAGGAAAATGGCTATAAGTTTCATTACATTCATCCAAATTATATGATTCTTATCTCGAATTAAAGATAAGATATAAATCTACAACTTTCATATTCAGAACTTAACCTAATTCAAGCTAAAAGGCATTTCAAAATTGAAGGAAAGACAAATAGTTGCAATAGGATAGACAGAACATTTTCTATATTATGAAACTTTTTGAAAAATTATAAAAAATTCAATTCTTTTCCGATTTCAACGAATCATATTTTCTTTTCAACATATGAGAGTCTACTTTCATATGTAAAAAGTCTCACGTAATTTGTTTTTGTGCAGAGAAAGTTATGAGAAAAAAATCACAGTATACTTATTATGCAAAATCATGAATTTTAGCCCAATATAAAGTTTTGCATTCTAGTCTAGTAATTTCTCCTCACATTCAATTTAGGCCTAGAATGAAGTAACAATTTTCATTCATCCATTGTCTAAATTCCAATATTTTATAAACCCTAATTTCATACCACATTGCTCCGAATCCAAATAAAGCCCAAGATCTATTTCAAACTTGGTGAAGAATGTACTGGAGTATGAGAACATGTGGTTTGTTGGGCTGAAATGGTCTGCTCGCAGGGATTTTGAAGGTCAGGTCATGTCAACCATAATCAACATCAAGATCAGATGAGCTTGTATGCACCTAGGAATTCCAACCTTGGTCCCGATAGAGAGAGATATGTGAGTTTAGGTGAGGAGAGAGCAAGAGGGAGAGACGAGAGAGAAATCATGCAGTCTTAAGATGGAAATCATGACTGCAGAGGGTGAGAGAGACAGAGAATGATTGCCTAACATTGAATAAAGTTTCAACTACAAACGGCGACTGAGGAGGCAGGAAAGGGCGAGGGAGAACAACTGCATGGTTGTAAGTGGTAGAGGAATCGTGCCACTGCAGAGGACGAATCACCTTAATGAGAGAGAAGATTTGATCGCTTGAAATAGAGAGATGTCGGGCTGGTGATGGAAAGGGGCAGAGATGGGGGGTGGTGGCGGTGTTGATTTCTGGAGAGGGGAAGGAGAGAGCAATGCGAGAGTGACAAAGAGACGAAAGAGAGAGGGAGAGAGTAAAGTGGGAAATTGAGAAAGTGGAATGGGGTTTTTTTTTTTCATTTCTTTTCTTGGTGCTACAATACTCAACCCCTTAAAAGAATCTCGTCCACAAAATTTAAAAGGAAAATACACATTAAAAAGTTGGGGGTGCTGTTTTCGCATCAACTCTTCGGTCTCCCAAGTTTCCTCTTCTACTTAATTACTTCTCCACAATACCTTGACCATGGGGATTTGTTTACTCTTCAACTACTTGATTTGTCGATCAATGATTTTCATCTGTTGTACCTTGAAACTCAAATTTTTATTCAACTCTACCGGAGGTACTTCCAATACGTGCGAGGGATCTGATAAGTATTTTCTCAATATTGAAACATGAAAAACGTCATGGACTCTCTGCAACTCCGGCAGCAATTTTAATCCTTTCAAGGATTTTAAAGGGACCAATGTATCAAAAGTTTAACTTTCCTTATTTCTGAAATCCAATTATACCATTCCAAGAAGATACCTTTAAAAATACTATATCTCCAATTTCGAATTTCAAGGGTCTCCTCCTCTTATCGACGTAACTCTTTTGTCGATCTTGAACTGCCTTCATTTTTTTTCGAACCAGTTTCACCTTTTCTTTAGTGGCCTCTATTAATTCTACACTTTCAATCTTTCTCTCTCTAACCTGATCCCAATACAATGGAGTTCGACATTTTCTTTCATAAAGAGTTTCATAAGGAGACATCTCTATGGTAACTTGATAGTCGTTGTTACAAGTAAATTCAACCAACGGAATGTGCCTATCCCAACTACCTTGAAAATCCATAACACATGCTCTAAGCATATCTTCCAATATTTGAATGGTGTGCTCCAATTGTCCGTCAGTCTGAGGATGGAAAGCAATACTAAATTTCAATTTAGTCCTTAAGGAATTTTATAATTTTGGCCAAAATCTAGAAGTAAATCGAGGAATACGGTCCGATACATTGGATATCGAATGCCGTGAAGTCTCACGATCTTGTCAATATATAATTTAGCCAATCTTTCCAAAGAATAGGTGTTCTAAATCGACAATAAGTGAGCTGACTTGGTGAGACAATCCACAATCACCCAAATGGCATCATGACATCTTAGAGTATATGGCAATCATATAACAAAATCCATAGTAATATGTTCCTACTTCCATTTTGGAATCGACAGTGGTTGGAGGACACTGATTGGCCTCTGGTGTTCAGTCTTGACTTGTTGGCACACTAGACATCTAGCAACAAACTCAGCTATCTCTCTCTTCAATCTGGACCACCAATATGATTTCTTAATAGTTCGGTACATCTTGGTATTCCCCGAATGTATAGCATAAACTGATGAATGGGTCTCTTTAAGTATGGCCTTTCAGAGATCCTCATCTTTTGGAATATATATGCGTTTTCCATAAGTTACAAGTCCATCTTCCTGGATCTGAAACTCACAAACTTCCCCTTTTTGAATCTTCTCTACTATGCCTTTCAATTCCTCATTGGTCGCTTGAAGCTCCCGAATATGGTTTACCAAAGTAGGCCTCATCATAAAATTGGTTAATAGTGTACCGTGATTATCTTTAGCCAATTCGACTCCAAGGACATGAAGTCCAACCAAACAAGAGAGAGAGGAACTCCCTTGATTTGCCGAAATTGAAGACTTGCCACTTAAAACATCTGTAACAACATTCGCCTTCCCAGGGTGATAATCAATCACCAAATCATGATATTTAATTAGTTCCAACCACCTCCACTACCTCAAGTTTACCTCCTTTTGAATGAGCAAGTATTTCAAACTTTTGTGGTTAGTAAAGATCTTGCATGTAAATAATACTGTCAAATCTTTAAAGCAAAAACAATGGTAGCTAACTCCAAATCATGAGTTGACTAGTTTACTTCATACTTCTTTAATTGGCGAGAGGTATAAACAATTATCTTATCGTCTTGTATCAACACACACTCTAATCCTTGTTTGATAGCATCATTGTATACTACAAAATCACCACCACCACTAGTAGGAAAAGCAAGGATAGGGGTGGAGGTCATTCTTCGCTTAAACTCTTGAAAACTACCTTCACACTTTTCATCCCATTCAAACTTGACTCCCTTCTGAGTTAAATTAGTCATTGGAGCGGCTATTTTCAAAAATCCTTTTACGAATCTCTGATAATGTCCTACTAATCTGAGAAAACTTCTCACCGCAATAACATTTTTAGGCTGCTCTTACTTCAGTATGGCCTCTACTTTATTTTGATCCACAAAAATCTCATCCTTGGAAACAACATGCCTTAAAAAGCCAATCTCCCTCAACCAAAACTTGTACTTAGAGAACTTGACATACAATTTCTTCTCCTTAAGAGTTTGCAAGATGATTCGGAGATATTCAGAATGTTTTTCAACACTTTTGGAATACACCAAGATATCATTGATAAAAATTATGACGAATTTATTGAGTTAGGGATGAAACACTCGATTCATGAGATCCATGAAGACCGCAGGAGCATTCGTTAACCCAAAGGGCATTACAAAAAATTCATAGTATCCGTACCATATCCAAAATGCGGTCTTGTGTACATCATCACCCTTGATCGTCAGTTGATGATACCCCGATCTCAAATCTATCTTTGAGAACACACTAGCCTCTTGAAATTGATCAAAAAGATCATCAATTCTCGGAAGTGGATACTTATTTTTAATTGTTTTCTTATTGACTTGTTAGTAATCAATACATAACCGAAAGATTCCGTCTTTCTTCTTCACAAACAGAACCAGAGCACCTCAAGGAGAAGTACTCGGTATAATAAACCCTTTATCCAATAACTCTTGAAGCTGAACTTTCAACTCTTTTAACTCTGCGGGTGCTATTCGATAGGAAGTAATTGAGATTAGAGCAGTGCCGAGAATTAAATTAATAGGGAAGTCAAATTTCCGAACAGGAGGCAGCCTAGACAATTCTTCTGGGAAGAGATCAGGAAATTCATTCACCACAGAAACAATATCTAAATTAGAATTTCCCACCGTGGTGTCAATAATGTGAGCTAAATAAGATTTGCATCCTTTATGTATTAGTCTCCGTGTTTCAAGAGTTGAAATTACACAGTTCGGTAAGACTTGCCGCTTAGCATAGAATACCAGGGGAAGACTTTCCGGTCTGTGAAGTTCCACTTCCTTGGTGAAACAGTTTACTGATTCTCTGTGATGACACAGCCAATCCATGCCTAGTATGACATCAAAATTTTTTATCTCCTATGGAATTAAGTCCGCTTCTTGAGTTATCTCACCGACCTGCACTTCACAATTCTTATATACCATATCCTTAATCAGCTGTTTTTCCAAAGGGGTGATAACCAACAATTTTTTAACAAACGGAGTTAAAGGTTTATCAGAATATTTATCAAATTCCTTACTCATAAATGAATTATTAGAGCCCGTATCTATTAGTATACAAGCATATACTCCAAAGATTTTCATCATACCTATCAATATAGACCATAAATAAAATCATTAGTCAACTTACAAATTTATCATTCGTATATAGCCCTCTATAACATTTCGTTGCATTACATAACCATGATCAATTCATATATTTACCTACTATAGAAATTCACCCTCTAACATAATCATAATATCATACTATTGATCATAAACAAAATCATATCATTGATATTTTTCAAATCATAATAATAACCATCTATATCATATTTTTAAATTAGATAGTTCAAGTTCCAAAGTGGTTTACATGTAACCACGTCTGGATTGGCCTGGGTCTCTTTATTGGTTATAGTATAGATTCTTGCTTGAGATCTAGGCTGGGGACGTTGAGTGGGGGCAGCTATGATATTGCTTCCTATGCCAGTCCTAGGAGTAATATTGGTGGAAGGTGTCGAAGTAATAGTCTGGTTTCTCTTAGAACCACTAAAAGGTCCCCGAACTTGACGACTTCCTTGCCCTTCTGTATTCAACTTCGGGCAAGTGTAACAGAGGTGATCCTCCTTCCTGCAATGATAACATCATTTGGGTCTCCTACATGGACCTATATGATGCCCCTTATAAGTAGGGCAAGGTTCTCTCTACTCCCCCACGGTTTTGCTCCCGATCCAACATTTCTTCTAGTAGCATTTGGTTTGAAAAATGGTTGGACTTAAGGAGAGCCAACTGATCCTGAAACGGATCCGCCACTATAAAAATCCATATTTCTGTTCTTCTTGGAACTTTGGCCCGATATGAAACCACCGTGTCTCTTTTTTTTTTCCCATGGTATTCTCTGACTTTGCTGCACTCCATCACCATTTTCTCAGCCCTCAAAGCTAAGTCTAGGACATTTTGAAATGTATGCCCTTTAGTGACAGACATTTTTCTCTTATGTTCAAGTTCAATCTTGATTCCAATTTTGCACACAGGGACTTTTCAGAATTTACAAACTTTGGAACATAAGTGGCAAGTTCCCTCAGTTCTACCTCATACTCAGACACCGTCTTGTCTCCTTGAGCAAGCTTAAAAAATTCCTCTCTTCTGGTCCCTATAGAATCGTGTGCAATATTTCTCCCCAAAAGCTCTAAGGAACTCTCCCCATATAGTGGTGTAGTCGCTCTAGCCTTCACTTTTTTCCACCAAGTTCAAGCACTTTTATCAGTAATTTCACTGCACCTACAATTTCATCTCATCATCTATCCTTATGTTGGTAACAATCTCTTGAATTCGGTCAATCCATTCCTTGGCCATCAAAGCATCATTTCGTGCTGGAAAATGTCTTACATCTGAGTTATCTTGCCTCTTTGATAAGTTTTGACAACTCAATCGTAGGACGATTGATTGATGCAATAACCGGAGGAGTAGGTGCTATGGGAACACTAGGTGCAATTGCCGGCATAGGAGGAGGAATCGATGAAGGAGCTGAAGTTGGATGTGAAGTTTGGTACTGTGCTCTGTAAGTATTTCACCACTCTATCACTTGCTGGAGGATGGCTATAGAAGGAGCAAGAATCTTCGTTGAAGGAGCCGGGTGTGTGGATACTGACGGAGGTAGAGCATGTGAGGATGACTCTTCCTCATGCTTTCGGGGAGGAATTTCGTTTACATTCATCATCATTCTACATGGAGGCATGGTTATCTATAAGAAAAAAGCTATGTTTAGAAAACATGGTTAAGAATCTATAAAAGGTTTTTGTACATTTTTTGAAAAATATTTTTAAAATTTGAATTTTCAAAAGAAAACCGTTCTTAAAACTTTTGAAAAATCATTTTGGATATTTGAAGACATTTCAAATCTTTAAACATTTAAAAAAAATCGACCTGGTCTCTGATACCAATAAAGTTGTCATGCTCCGACTCCGGAGTCAAGCACGCGACAACTATCGTGTTACCTTGGCATACAGGCAGAACCTCGTCGTATATCGAGATACCACAAGACATTCAACCTGTTTTTAAAAAAACAACTAACAACATATAAAAGATCATCTCAGTCCATTTTATCACAATAGACATGCATGAAACCATCCCAACCAATCAAAATCAAATGCATGCATTTCGGCCATCTCAAAGAATTCTTAATAAAGTTTTCACAAATTCCAAATGTGTCAAAATTCATAATAAAGTCCAAATTATCCCATGAAACAATAAGTTTTGCAAAAGACAAATATAAGCAAAAGTTTACAAAGTTTCACAAAAAATCAAGTAAGAATTTTACAAATACTTGCTCCAAAGAAAATAAAGTAAGTATCGATTAAATTCAAACCCAAAATGACGAGTACAAAGACTCCTTCCCCGGATTATGCCACATCAACTCAAAAATAATATCTATATCATCAATACCTATAGCAATTCAGCAAAAAAGTATGTTCAACTGGCTCTAATGACGTCTCCCACCTAAACTTCCTCTGAAAAGTATATAATAGAGAGGAGAGTATGGGAATACTCAACGAGTGGAGTGCAATGACATGATTGTGTCAATAAATAATGGGGTGAATATGGGGAAGTCAAAACATATTTCATAAACAACTCTTTGAATATAAAATACTCTTAATATTCAGAATAATTCAAATAAACATGCATCCATGAATTTCAGTCTTTCCAAAATCATGGGTTCTCCCTAAGAAATCACTCACGTCTCAGGTTTGACCGAATCTGGACGAAAGCCCGCAAAGGGGTTTTCAATCCATTTGTTTCGTAACACTAGTTCCCTCTTCCTTGGCATTGACTCGTACCTCATTGGGGTGCGTCCAGATATAGCATGACTTTGGCAGAAGGAGCCACGTCTGCCTCCCTCGCTTAACCAACCACAACCACGTTACCCCATCGGGTTGCTCTGTAGAGGGAATGACTATAGTCAGTTACCTCATGTATCATGGTTTCACAAATATCCAAATCACATTCCGTGTGTCATATTTCGATAAACAATTCTCAAAATCATACCAAAAATATTAATGAATCAAATTTTTAACAACATATGACACATTCATTTATAAATATAATGAATTCATATGTAATTTAAATCTTCATTTCAGATATCCTACAATCACAAAAATTTATATAAAAGATATAAAATTATTCAAAATCATTTATTGAAGAATTTAAAACAATTTACTTATTTAAAGGTACAACGAATCATCCACTCATCTTATGAGAGGGTAATCACTCACAAATTTCCCAGTTAAATGAGAAATATCCCCTTTTCAGCTCTCCTAATACCTTAACCTAATTATTAGTCATAATTTAATCATTAAATCACATACCAACAGTAGAACAATTATTTCTCCTTAATATTTTCATAATTCTAGTTTTCCAATAAATTTTCTAATCTGCACAGTCATGAGAAAATGACTATAACATTCACTACACATATCCAAATCATATGATTCTTATCTCGAATTAAAGACAGAACATAGATCTACAACTTTCATATTCAGAATTTAACCTAATTCAACCTAGAAGGTATCTCAAAATTGAAGGAAAGACAAGCAGTTGTAGTAGGACAGACAGAACATTTTTTGCACCATGAAACTCTTTGAAAAGTCATAACAAATTCAATTTTAATCTAATTTCAACGAATCATATCTCATTTCAAGATATGGGAGTCTACTTTCATATACAAAAAGCCTCACATAATTTGTTTTTGTGAAGAGAATGATATGAGGAAAATATCACAATACGCTTTTATACAAATCATGAATTTCAACTCAACATGAAGCTTTGCATTCTAGTCTAGTAACTCCTCCTCACATTCAATCTAGGCCTAGAATCAAGTAACAATTTTCCTTCATCCATTGTTCAAGTCCCAACATTTTATAAATTCTAATTTCTGACCTCATTAATCTGAATCCAAATAAAGCCTAAGATCCATTTCAAACTTGGTGAAGAATGTATCTGGAGTAGGAGAAAGTGTGGTTTGTTGGGCTGAGATGATCCGCGCGCAGGGATTCTAGAGGTCAGACCATGTCAACCACAATCAACATTAAGACTAGATGAGCTTGTATGCACCTAGGAATCCTAACCCTTGGTCCCGACTGAGAGAGATATGTGAGTCTGAGAGTAAGAGGGAGAGACGAGAGAGAAATCGTGCGGTCTCAAGATGGAGATCACAACTGCAGAGGGTGAGAGAGACAGAGAACGATTGCCTGACATTGAATGAAGTTTTGACATTGAATGAAGTTTTGACTACAAACGGCGACTGAGGAGGTAGGAAAGGGTGAGGGAGAACAATTGCGCAATTGTAAGTGGTAAAGGAATCGTGCCACTACAAAGGATGAATCACCTCAATGAGAGAGAAGATTTGATCGTTTGAAATAGAGAGATGTCAGGCTGGTGATGGAAAGGGGCTGAGATGGGGGTGGTGGCGGTGTTGATTTCTGGAGAGGGGAAGGAGAGAGCAATGCGAGAATGACAGAGAGACGAAAGAGAGAGGGAGAGAGTAAAGTGGGAAATTGGGAAAGTGGAATGGGTTTTTTTTTTTTCTTTTCTTGGTGCTACAGGGTGTGCAAGGTCCATCTCGTAAGAGAGGTTGGTGCAAAATATATTTTGATGATAAACAAAACTAGATTTGATGGTTTGATGATGAGCATGCAAAAGTTAGCAAACCTAGCTAGATAATTGTGCTATTCAAGTAAGTAAGTTGGATAGGGAATAAAATACTTAGAAAGTTAAAAACCCAGATTTGATAAATTTGCTGAAAACTAAGTATTCGAAAACATGAGTATTTGAAATATCAAGAAATAAGAATTAAAAATGACGGTATTTGTTCCAAACATATCAAATTAGTTAAAACATATTTTTTTCATAATTTTTCTAAACCATTAACCTTTTAAAGAAAACTCATCTAAAGTGAAATAAAAAATCAATACTGGAATTTTGTTTTTTGAAAGGAAAGTTGATTTTTTATTTTAAAAAAAATTAGATTTTGAAACAATTTTTATTGAATTCAAATAAAAGTATTTTCTTATTTACATATAATATCTTATGTAAATGGAAATATAAAAACTCAAATATAAAAATTGGACATTTAGTTAAATGATTATTACTGAGTAATAAGGTCAAAATAGTTTTAGAGTCACAGAAGCAAGTTCTGAAATATTAGGTAAACGTATTAATACCATCTTGGAAACATGTCGACATATTACTAGTTATATAATGTTTAAACATATCAACACCACCTTATAAATATGTCGATACATAGCTTAGGACACTTAACAAGCAAATATCGATATATGGCTTAAAATGTTGACACATGCTTAAAACACTCCAGACGCTATCAGATGTCGATATGAGATATTAGGATATTGACACATGCCTTAGAACTCAAGATGACCACTAGATGTCAACACGAGATATTACAATGTCGACACAGATTTTGTGACAGACAAAAAACACATAAAAGATGATGTCGACACAAGATATTATGATATCAACACGAGATTTAGAACATAGAACACATAAAAGTTCATGTTGACACAAGTAAAGTAAGATATCAACACATGTCCTAGAATTTAGAAAGAGATGTGTCCAACACCTGACCCAGGATATTTAACACACTATGTGATATCGACACAAAGATATTAAGATGTCGACATAAATAATAGAAATTTCTTCCATCTTAGTGTGGTGAATAACAAATTGAATTTATTGAATATATAAGTATTTTTTTTATAATAATGTCGATTCAAGCAAATTAATATGTCGACACTTGACTTAGAACAAATATACTTAAGGCAATATAGGTCAACTCGAAATGCCTAATAGGTCAACCCACCCTCATATTTTATATCTTAACAATTTAAAATTTAAAATCTGATTTGGCTGAGAGACAAATTGAGTCGACCCAAAGAAAATACATTTTAGATCACAAGTTTTAAGCAATTGATACTTAATGATCGGGTATTTATTAACCATGCTAATAAAACCTAACCTGTCGTATTATAATTAAATCAAAATACTAGTGAAATCTAACCAGCTGTGTACAGGAAAAACAATTGTTTCTTTTTAATAAAGCTGATGGCTGCAATCGGAAAAAAGTAATGTAACTTCTCATTTGCTAAAGAACAGCAACGAGCGTATTAATGAACAATATTCAAATTCAACCTACTACCTCAATGGCTCTCAACCATTCTCATATAAATACCCAAGAGAAGAAGGAACAGTATAGAGATGGATGAATAAATGCATAATAGTTGAATTGAATGCTCTATTCCTTAAAAAACCTCTGTTCTTCAATCATTTTTCACTAATCTCTGGTAAGTTTAATCTTTATTACATTTGAAGATCATAGTATCACTTCTTATAACATTTATTCTCCTCCTATACAAAATTTTCAAAAGTCCAGAGAGACTTTTCTGGTCTGGAGTTTAGAGAAAGAAACAACCAGTAAGAAGTTTAGTATTTTTGGGAGAAAATACAATAAAAATTTGACTTACACATGTACGCAAATTGGTTGTACTATTTCGGAATACATAGTGAAAATCCAGGTAGAATCTGAGTGTGGACGTATACCGAGTTTGTTAGAACCATTATAAAATTTGTATATATTTCTTTTATTTTATTTTTCAACTCCTTCATCCTACATCTATTTTCAATAAATTGTAAAACCTCCAAATCTTAAAAAAAGTATCGTACACCTTATTCAACCCCTCTAGATTGTATTAGATTGACACGAACTCAACTAAATTAATTTCTAGAATAATAGAGAATAATTGAGTATAGAGTAGAATTAGAAACCCCCACAAAAGGCACATAGCTACGTAGTAAAGGGGTTAGCCACCCCTAAATTCACCGTAAAGTCATGAACTCTTGAGTCAGACTCATTACGTAACAATCCTCCGATCTGAACCATACGTGAAAGAAAACTTGAAAATCCATCCGTTTTCAATTTGTAAAATCTTGGGGAGGGGGGACCATCGAATCGAGGAACTCAAGTGAGGAGGAGGATGTAACACCGGCAAAATTTAATGTTTTGATTTTTTTTCCATCACACTTAAATTGCCAAGTGTTGAAAATTTTCTAATTTTGATCTATTGTATAATTTCAAAATATTTGGCAAGTAGGTATATATATTATAGACTATATATTTAACAAAGGAAGAATTGGCCTAGTGGTGTTAAATTTGTTTTGGACAAATTGGAGAACATGAGATCAAACTAAACAAATGCCAAAGTGAAGGAGCACAATTCGGTCTTGACAAATAAAATGGGATGAGGAGTTTATTGATTCAAAAAAAAAAGAATGAAAATCGACTTGTGCATTAGTGGAGATGAGAAATGACAAAAATGCCATCCAAATTCAATAAAATCCAAAAACATTCATAAGGGCAAAATGATAATTTTAACTCCAAAAAAAAAAGAAAAAAAGGGGAAAGCAAATGTGCATTTCAGAGATTCTACTTTCATTTCACGAAGCAGTTCTCTTCTTTCGTCTCTCGATCTTCGTTCTTCCATCCATTTCATTTAATTTTTTTTATCAAATTTATTCTCTCCCATAAAAACATTTACTCCACTTAAGTTAATTTTCAAGATCATCAATTATTGCGTGGGAAAAAAGATTGAAGGCGGAAAATCAAATATTGTTCAACGAAGGAGAAAAATTAGGGTTTTTAAACCCAACCTTAAAAAACCCAATCCAATCCCAAAATTGAGGTATTTTCTTACTCTTAATCTTGGGTTTAGTTTCTTTAATACTGAATTTGATGTTATTGTTGAGATTTGGTAGAATTTCGTAAGGAGATCAATGCCCTAATTCTGTGAATAGTGAAAATTTAGAGGGAAAATAAAAATAAAAATTTTATTTACATATAAATGAGGTGCAATTGATGAAATTAGAATGTACATTCAGGAATTGAAAAAATTAGGAGAAATTAGGGTTTAAATAAAATTGGAAAAAATTTGTAAACCCTTGAATTTGAGGAGAATAACCCGAAATTGTTATTGTTGATTTAGGACAACTCATTAGGGTTTGAAAAGAGTTTTCTTGGGTATTTATAATGTGTAGGGAGTGAATACACTCCCTAAAAGATGAGTTGATGGTTCATTATAATCTTAAATGAGTAAAATTATTTAAAATCCTTTACAAATGATTTGGAATGATTTTTATACGATTATGTGGCACCGAGAAAGTTAAAAAAAAAAAAAAGAGAAAAGAAAAGTCAAAGTATATTTTTTTATTTCCTCTCCCCTCTCCATTTTCCTAATCTCATTACCCGAAACCCATTTCTCCCCTCTCTCATTCTCACTCTCTCCCTCTCTCGATTTCCTCATCCATCTCTCTCTGCTTCTCCGCTTTCTCATTCCGTCGAAGACAATCAGACAATGGTGAAGGGGACAATCTCTCTCTTCGACTACCGATGATTGACCTCAGATCTTTGAGCTAGGTTTGCATCTCAAGGTACAAATCTCATATCTTTCTTTACTCTTTGCTCTCTCGTTTATCTCTCTCTCTATACCCTAGTGTTTCCATTTCTTCTAATATGCAAGGAAAATATTCTGATGTCTCTCTTCTGCACTGTGAGTGAACATGATTTTCATGTTTGCAGTAACTATGATTCATGAGACACCATGGGTAGTTGATTTCATCTAAGGTTTATTAGCAACAAGGAAAATAAGAGAAATGAAAAAGGAAAAAGTATACGAGTATTCACTGGGATAAGAGAGGAGCGCCTAGAATGATTTTGATTTATTTGCTACCCGAAAATTGGAATAGGTTTGAGGGTTTTAGAGAATGGAGATGCAAACTCTGATATTAGATTCTTTCTTTTGCAAAATGACCCGCTTATGTGAATAATAAAATATAAGTCTTTTTGTCCCTACGTCCACCATTTTGATCTCTGTACTCAGGGCGTAAACATTTGATTGTACTATTTTTATACAAACTTTTTTTACTCCCTTTATGTTTTCATCACTATTCCATTTGAATGACTATTATTTGCCCATAGAATACTTTTAGCATTTAAAAGCCTCTCATGCCCTATTGTGATTGCTGTTCTGTAATTATGATGTTGAGATTAAGTTGTTTGTTGGCAAAGTAACCGGGTAAAAGAGACAATTTCATCAAATGTATTTAAGACCTAGATACTATTAGAGTTAATAGTTTTATGATGGCATGCTTCTGAGATGTAGAAAATATACCAGGTTTAGGACAATCTATTGGAACTTGAAATGAGATTTCTTTGGAGCCGATAATATCTAGGGAGTGAATACCCTCTTTAGGTGAGTGGATGACTATGTTTCATATGAATGAGAAATTATTTTCAACCATGGTTTCTTAATTGAATTTTTAAATGAGTTTGTGGAATGGATTTATAAATGTTTTGTGATTGTGGTGAGTCTTGAAATGAATTTTATGACAAAACCATGACTATTGAATTTGAATGATAATTTATTTACACCATGTTACGATTGAATATTCATATGAATTGTGAAATGTTGCTCTATTTTATACATTAAGTATGAATTGATTATGAAATTGAATATGGTAATGTGGTGCTGGAAATGAAACGACTATAATCTAAGTCTTGCCATGGACCGAGCTATCAGGGCGGCGTGATTAAGGTCGGTTAAATTGGACTGGGGGTAGGTGGGTTGGAGAGCCTCTACCAGCTATCGGATAACGTGGTAGCACCCCATGGAGCTTTGGGATAACATGGTGGATTGATATGAATAATTTTATATGAATGAATTTTTTTATTGCATTATATTATATTTGATACATGTATTTGGAATCACCACTTTTACCCCTCATTTATATGCTGCATACTATTGCACTCCACTCATGGATATTTAAAATATTCACCCCCTTATTTTTAAAAATTATTTTCAAAGGAAATATAGAGTGACGACGTCTACTAGCGCCGATCGGAGGACTATTTTTAGTTGATTTTGAGTAGGTATGGATTATGTAATCATTTTGAGAGTTGTAAATTATCGGACCATGAAAAAAAAGTTCTGTACATCTCATATCGTGCGGATTTTACTGATACTAGTTGAATTTTTTGAGCAAGTATTAAAAAAATCCGAACGACTATGACTTGAGACTTGATTTTTTTGTATGAAATTATGTTTGAGAAAATGTTTTATCTTGTATCGGAACATTTGGATTATAATGATATATTTCGATATATTATTCTGATTTTATGAGTTTTATGAACTGTCTGAAAATTCTGCATTGGCTGGGATGACCACATTGTATGTATGCATGTACAGGAATTCCCCGATTGTGTGCCGATGCATGCATGTGTGTACAGGGATGGGCCGGATGAGTCCCTTGCATGCGTGTTGTGTATATGATTTTTTATTTGATGGATTTATATTTTGAAAGATTTATTGTACAATTGGAATGTATTGCGCTATCCCGATATATGGGGAGGTTATGCCCGTATGCCGAGATAACGCGACGGTTGTTACGTGCTCGACAGGAGAGTCAGGGCGTGACAATTGATATGAACTGTTTTGTGATCATAGGCTGTCCGAAATCTGAATTTGAACTCGATATGCATTAATTATATTTATAATTGAGATTGTGCCATGTAATTATTGGATATTTGATTTGTGAATGCTAAATTATGGTTTGACAACTGATTATTGAAAATTTGGCACTTTGATTAAGAAATTGAATGGTTGTGAAAAAAAAGAGAAATGGTGCAGTGAAAATGGTTATAGTCATTTCTTTCCCCCCACGGAGCAACCGACGGGATGATGTGGTTGAGGGTTGGATCAGATTAGCGAGGGAGACAGACGTGACTCCCTTTGCTGTATGTCAAGCTATATTTGGATGCACCCCAGTAAGGCACGATTCAATGCCAAGGAAGGAGGTTTTGGTATTTTGAGATATATGGAATAAACACCCCTTGGTGAGCTTTTGTTTGGATTCGACCAAATCTGGTACATGAGTGTTTTCATTGAAGAACCCTATGATTTTTGAGAAAATTGAATTAAATGGATACATGTTTGTTGAATTATCCTAATTTATTGAAATCATTTTTTTTATATATATAATGTTGTTATGAATTATGTTTTGATCTCCCCACTTTCACCCCTCATTTATTGTTACAATACCCTCGCACTTCACTTACTGAGTTTTCCCAATATTCACCACTCTCTTTATAATTTTCAGAGGATATTTAGTAGGGAGATTTCTTGGAAGTTGCGGAAGAATTATTTTTACTGATTTACATATGTATTTAATGATATAGGGTTTATTTTGGGATGATGTGTAATCCATAGAAGGGAAAAATTCGTATTAGTTTTTTGATTTTGATATAATCGATACTTGTCCTATGACGAGGGGCAAGTATTGATAAAATCTACACTTGTTCATTGTGGAATTTGGTCATTTTCGTTTAGATTTTAGGGTTTCTCCTTTAGCAAAACTTATTGTTTCAAATGAGATATTTGGACTTTTGATTTAAATTTTTAGTTGTATATGGATGAGAGGGTATTGGAAACTGTCTGGAAGGCCGAATTGGCCATTTTGCATGTGTGCATTTACAGGGATGGATCCGGTGGATTCTCTGTTTGTGTGTCTTTGCATGCTTTTGATAATTGATGACATAAGATGATTATTTGAATGTTGTTGAATTATTTTTGAAACAGGATAAACAGATCGAATGTCTTGCTGTGTTCCAGTATATGGGGAGATTCTGTTTATATATTAGAATAACGCGACGATTGTTGCGTGTTTAATTCGAGGGTCGAGGCGTGACAAAGGATAAGAGCTATAGGCCATTGCTAGCCAACCATTCCAGGTATAACTAAAGCCATCTCTCTTGACACCCTCCGGAGATAATAGTTGATACCGAACTTTCCAAATGGCCCATAGAGTGTAGCCAAAGAAAACAGCTCGTGGAAACCCTATGTGGAGGACACAAGACTTGACAGTTACGGACTAGCCAGTCCTTTTCAGCCAATTCCAAAAACCAGCTTAGAAAGGGAGGAAGATTTAAGGATTTGAGACCAAACTTGGTGAATTAGAGCACAATCGCGAAAGTGGAGAAGACCTGTCTTTGGAAGCTCATGACATAGAGGACATAGGGGATCGGTGGAAATCTCAAGCCAGAACCAGGTAGTGTTCATCAACAGTGTACAATGAAATGCAAATCCAACTCCATGAAGCAGAAGGAGGTCTTGCCTATATACTGTATTGCAAAGCTTTCAAAGGTCCTGGCATGGGGACAACACTAGCCTTTCAGGAAAATTAATTCCGTATGCTTTGGCACTTCGACTTGACGATGTTCTGGAACACCACATAATTGCATGACCGCACAATTAGAATAAAATGATGGCTTTAATATATTCATTTTTTGACGTCCTTTATAGTTACTTGGCTGGTCATTTTGTTTATGCGTCCTTAGAATTTTTGCTAACAATCGGTTTGAAGTTTTGAAATGTTATGATGGCAAGCTTTTGGAGAAATAATGCTTTTTTTTTATTAATAAATAAAATGAAACTTCAAAATGAGGTTTAGGAAGTAGAAACGAAGAAACAGGATTCTGAGGCCATGAAGAATCCTAACAATGATAAGTAAGCTTTGACCTCTTTTTTTCCTTTCTTAATCAGTAACCATGGGAGCAAGCTTATGGAGGAAAAATGTTTTTATTTTTATCAATATATAGAAAGAAACTTCGAAGGAGAAACAAAGAAATAGCACTTAGAGACGCCGGAGGATGTTGAGGCCTTGAAGAAAACTGACAACGATAAGTAACAGTGACCTCTTTTCCTTTCTTATTCTGTAACAATCAATTTGATGTCTTGAAATGTTATGATAGAAAGCTCAACGTTGAAAAAAAATGTTTTTTAATAAATAAAATGAATTTTGAAGTAGGGCAAAGAAAAAGAAGAAACAAGATGTCAAACAAAAAGAAACTCTTGGGGCTTATGCTGGTGTTGAGGATGCTGAGGCCGGAGAACACAAGAATAATTCTGGGAATAATAAGTAAGCAGTGACCATTTTCCCTTTGTTAATCAGTCTTTCTTGGCGCTCAGCTCAGTGCACTTTACCATGACAATTTGTGGTATTCTGTTAACTTATCCGTAAAACTGTAGGAGTACAGGTGACCCACAGGATCATTTCCTGGGAATGGGAGCAAAGTTGAAGAGTAAGAGAAAGCTTCGGAGTGATAAAGAAGAAGATTTGAATGCCCCAAAAGAGGGCAGAATTGAGAAAGACAAGTCAAATGCTGATAACATTCAGCAAAATTTGCAAGTTCAGAATTTAGCTCACAGCATGTAAGTAATATTTGGGCATAAATATTATTTTATAAATTCAACTTCGAACTTGTGTTGCATTGCAAGTGTAAGGATGTCACACCCCTAGAAATCTCATTTTCTTAGAATTTGAGCAATTCTAGCAGGTCAAGCAACAAATTAATGTCCAAAGCCTCCATATCATGAACAGTATCTTTAAATAAACTAAAGACAAAGAAGAAATCCACATGGTCATAGTTTAATCAACGAAGAAAAAAAACAACTTGAGGGGAAGGAATGACGATTCTGATGTGTCTTCTATGTGATTTGTTTTACTGTGCCTGCAACCATACTGATATGATTTATAGTAATGAACTTTGGTTTTAATGTCCAAAAAATGAGCAGAGAATTCATAAGATTTGCTTCTATTTATTATAAGGCAAGTAAAGTGGTGCTCAAAATGTCATTTACATTTTATTTGCTGCTCTGGGTTCTAGTGCAATGATTTGGTGACTTCTGGTAAAACTATGGTAACTTCAGTGATAAAGCTGATCATGTTGCTAAAGAAAATCTTCAAGGAGAAAGAAAGCAGTGACCCTTGAAGATGCAAGTGCGGGGCAGTCTCATGTGCCTACGAAGGAAAACACATTGGCACACGGGTGTGAAAGTCGTTCTTGGTTCATCAAAAGTGAAGACATTGGCTAGTGGATTGGTTGTTGAGGAACTCGAGACTGGAAAGCTTGAGGGAAAAATAGCTACTCAAGGGAAGAAGGTAAATTTGTTATTACTCCCGTGTTTCTTGACTAATCAATTGTACATTGTTCATCTGCCTGTTATCAAGAGCAAAGACTTGCATTGCATTACTTTTCACATTGTAGCGCATCCTTTTCTTCCATGAAAATTCCTTCAAGGAAAGGAGATCATAATAGTTGGAAAATGAAAAAGTCTTGAACAAATTTTCCAGGTTAGCATCCATTATATTATACAGCCAAGATGGAGAATGGAGAAATAGTTGACTCAAACTGTAGGTGGCACACCTCATAAGTTTCGTTTATGTGCTTTAGAAAGAAATATCTTTTCCGGCCAACTCTTTTTCCTCAAGTTTTTTCTTTTTAATTTTTATTTCCCTTGTTGTTAATATGTCATTTGTTGCAGGTGATACAGAGGTCATGCAAGGATGGAATATTGGTCTTGAAGGTGAAAACACATTCTCTCTTTTTGCGGTTTTCTCATTTCTACGTATATGTAGATGCAACACTTGCAAAACTTCAGCGAGAAAAAGCAGACTTGTGATCCCACCATCAATCAGGTAATTGCTTAACCTACTTGCTGAATTAGAGTCAATGGCCACATTCCCTCTGTTAACCTAAGTTTTTCTGACATGCAGCAATGCGGGTGAAGGAGCTACTAAGAAGATCGCATTGCACTCACCCCTCGTATGCGAAGTTGAATTGTTTCGCGTCTGTTGATTATGTTTGGATCATACTTTGGTGCTTGGTGGAGACAGTAGTGGATGGCGGTGAAAGCTTTTAGTGAAGCAAACAATGAGATTACTGTTTTTGTTTTCAAATTTTGGTATGCCACAACAGAACAGTATTCTGAAGAGAGGAGCTGAAATAGTAGTCTAGTTATCAATGGTGAACGGACAGTTCTTTTGTTTCCTAAGTTTAAGGATCCTTGCCTACATATGAAGATAATGTATGTGACTTTGACTTGCAAATGAAGCAAGAATGTGTCGGTGTTAAAATTTTGATTTCATTCTATAAACATGCACTGATGCTCGCTCTATGGCATGGCAAGAGTGGTGGAGAAACATTTCTTTTGCTCCTTCAATTTATGATCCTATATATTATGATTCAAAAAATCAAATTAGACATGCTTTATTCCCTTAGCCCCAATATTTACTATGCAACAAGGAACAGAAAAGGATCAAATAAATTGATCTTCAACAAGATTTTGCAGATAAGAAGTCAAGTCTGCAAGCAAAATTTCACATTTTTGGACAACCCATCCTCAGGGCATGCCCAATACCAACATTGATCAAAAACAGATTTTGGGTTCCAAATGAACTTTCCTTGAAATGACTAGTGAAAAGAGAATATTGTGGGCGAGAAATTGAGAGCATTGGGCATACTGCATCGCTATGTCCTAATTCTAAGGTATTAGGTGATTAGGATGGCATGGTGTTGGAGCGGATGAAGCTCAAATGTAGGACATGCAACCATGGTTCACACCCTAGTGATAAATATTATTAAATCTCAATGTATTTGATCCTTACATTCATCTTTTCATAATCAAATATGTTAAAAATCTTCGGTTTTAACCGGAATTAGCTTTATCGTGTCAAATCATTAAATCTTCATAGTTCCTTCTAAATTTTATTTTATTTTTTTATTACAAAAGAAGAGAAAAAAAATTAGATTTTAAAGAAAATCATATCCTAAATATCACGTTTTAAAAAGGGTACACCTCACATAAAGAAAGAAAAACATAACTCATAGAGTCCAGAACGGACTGAGCGTCCTAATCTGGCAATAATATTTGTTCAGCTATTTCCCTCTCTCCGAATAAAAAGCATCTCATGCACAGAGGTGGAGTGAATTAGCTCCTATTTTATATTTTTTCTAATGTGCAGAAAGCTTTGTCAAATGCAATTTTGGGTTCTTAACCACTTATGACTTGCATTTTTACTCGAATTGTTTCTATAATATTTTGGTTGAAACATAATGATGTTTGCTGGGGTCATGATTTTGAGAGTCAGCTTTAAAATTTCCATTTCATCGTACACCCAATAAAAAGGTTAAAAAATCAAATTTCAAAAAAAAAAAAAAAAGCGAAATCATGGGCCACTTTAAAAGAATTTAATATTAATCTTAACAAAAATGAAATAATTTTTTTTATAGAAACTTATTTTTACTTATAAAAATTTTATATTTGTAATTATCTTTTTATTTTAATCAAAGAGTATCGTAAGTAACTAAAATAAAGTTAAATTATTTAAATTATGATTCTTTCTTTTTTATGGTTCTATAAACATTTGAATATGAAATTATCAAACTCGAAGAGAGAGTTTGTATCATTAGACTGTTTTTTGGACACAAATTATGATTCTTTCAAAAGGCCCCAAGTGTTCGAAAATTATTAAATTCCAGTTAAAGCCCATGTTTCAGGAAGTCGTATTGATTAGACGAAAACCAACATTCTGGGATCCCCACCCCCTAAACACACACACATGGCCTATTCACATTAACCCTTCTTTGGTTTAGTTAATAATCAGGGTGGCCCATATTTAATGTCACTATTAGAATAGAAGCAGGTTACCCCGAAGGTCTTTTTTGATGCGTTTATTTTTTTTATATATATATATAAAATTTAAATTCAAAAATTTACTTAAGTGATATCGATACTCTGCTACTGAACCAAATAGGTATTCGTTCCTCCTTGTAAGATTTATCATTTCTAAAAATATGATATTCAAGATATGATTTCTTTTAAAAATTAGGATTCCTTACTCTTGTTTGTTAAAAAAAAAAAAAAGATGCAGCTATAAAATATTAGACACAAATGTCTAATTATATCTTTAAAAATAGAAAATTTTGAGCTAAAAGATTCTAAAAATAATATTTTAAGAAATAAATATTATACTCTGTAATACTTATTATTATTATTATTATTATTATTATTATTATGATTATTATTATTATTATTATTATTATTATTATTATTATTATTATTATTATTATTATTATCATGTGCATTATGTTAATGAACAAAGAGATGATTTTTTTACCCAAAAAAAAAACCTTTTTAAGTTTAATCTAGAATAAAGTATAAGAACAAATTCAAAACAAAGATCCACAGAGAGTTTAAAATTTTCATCTAAAGAATCTTATCTATAGTTTTAATGGCAGAGGCAAGGAAAGAGAATTTGTAAAATTTCTATTTATTGTTTAATGATTTATGTTCGATTGGAGTTGAGGGTTTTTAGGTTAATCTAGCATGGAGAATGAAGATAGTTCGATCCCTTTGTATGGTTAGATTCGAATAGAGAGAGAAACAAGACATGAGAACGAAGATAAAGAGAGAGAACTAGATATTGAAGTATTCTTTTTTGGGGTTTAACATCCATAAACGGTGTTTCTCCTAAAAGTTAGGGAAGAAAAATTCATTTATCAAATATTTTTAAAAGAGGATAACAATAGAAAAAAACTACATTACGAGAATTATCTTTTAAAATGAATTCGTGAAACTAATTAATTGAAATATGATTTTAAATATCGATTAATATAGTATAAAAATTTATAATATATATTTTTAAAAGAGGGTAAAATTGTAAGTCGTTAGTTCATATTCCTTTTCTAGTGTATATGTCATAATAAGGTGACAGAGAGAGGGCAAGCAGCCACTACTTTTTTTTTTCCTATATTCATACATTTGTTGGAGGATATGAAGCATGGGATGGTTGCCAATTGAAAATGACTCTCCTTGTTATTAAACAAACTCAAATATGACATGATTTATACAATTATACCACTTGAAGCAAAACATACAGAACATTATGTCTTAGAGAGAGAGAGAGAGAGAGAGGGAGAGAGAGAAGGAGAGATTGGTGGACCAGAGTGCAAGTTATTGCACATTGATAACTAGGCAAGTGGGGATAATGAAGTTTGGTAGCTTTAGAGGACAGAAACTTGAAAAGAGATAATCATGTAATTGTCGGTAAAACTTAATTTATTCAGGAGACTTGCATAAGCAAGTTACTCTTGTGGTCCCATTAAGCTTGATAATCATGGATTCTCACGCAGCAGGTACACGGGATAGGGAGTTAACCATATTCTGATCGGTGCCTTTCTTTGATGCTTCCTTTTGGACTGCATCCTCTCCCACCATGCCAAGACGTCACCTTTTAATCAGCAAGCAACTACCATACACTCAAAAAAAAAATCTTTCGATTTCTACAATCCAATCTAAGACTTCCTTGATCTTTAGATTTCCATTAAAATAAGAAATATATTTCTTTAATTTGAATTTGTTGGCGCCCCTTTTGCCATATTCAAACCTTCCAAATCCGTCATTTCTCCTAAATTCAACAAAGTAATAACCTTCTTCACTTGAGTCTTCCATCTAGACATGGTGTCCATGATGGTGCTCACTAACAGTTCTGCCAGCACGCCCTCCACAAGCGAAAGTCATCTCAAACACCAAACCGAATGGCCTTCCTTGTTTCTATTGGCATCAATGCCAAAAGCATCTAGCTGATCTACAATTTCTTTGAAAGGTTGTTTGATACACTTGAATCTGAGATCCCACTGCTCTAATGCTTTCAATGTCACCCCTTGATCTGGTTGCTGTAAGGTCTAAACTCTCTGATCTTTATCATTAGAACGGTGGTCGACCGATTGCCACTTGACATGTATAAATGTGTAAAGTCTGAGTATGCATGATAAAAGACTAACACTCAACTATGTCTTAAAAGTAAACAAGTTTTAATTAAGAAGTTAAGAGAAAAACACAAAAAGTCTTAGAAATCAATGGAATTTATTAAAAATGAGATGATTTAATTTATTGGGTGAAAAGAAATATACTTCTAAAACCGAAAACCTACTAAACACATAATTCTTAAAAAAAAAATAAATTCTCAAAATTATGAATTCTTAAGGAGAAAAATATTTCATTTAATAATTTTTTTTTTCTAGACTAATCAACCATTCCTTTTAAGAAAGAAAACTTTTGACCGATTTCCTGATTGGCATCGGTTTGACCTCTCTCATCAACTTCTCTCTTCCTGGTTTCTCTATTTGTCCGACCTTGAAAAAGTTGAGTTAAATTGAAATATCAATTCGTAAGATTTTTAATAAAAAAAGAATTTATATAATTGTGATTTTAGTTATTTGAGAGAGTTTAATTTCTAGTTACTAAATTTTATATCTTTTCCAAAACTTTTATTATAGTTAAAATTTTACAAAATAAAATAAAAAAAACGTAGATAAATAAAAGCAAGTTATGGTTTTCTAAAATCTCGCCTAAACCACCCCATGTACCACAAGTAAAAGATTGAAAATTAATTATACTTTTTTCTGTAAATCGATTAGTATTTGAAATCATATTTCGACTAATTCAATTTTAAAATTGTCGAGTTCAATTTAAAGAGAAACTGTTGTAACGTAATTTTTTTTTTTATTTTCAAATTTTGAATTTAAAATTTAGTTAAGAGATATAGTATCTTTACATATTAGACTGACTGTTTATTAGTATTAATCATGCTTTTATGTCATTACAAAAACTAAACATGTTCCTTTGAAGATTGATTTACGAACCATTTACCTATTTGTAAGTAAAGCAGCCTCCAAAAGAGAAGACATTGCAACGAATAGTGTTAAGCAGGTGTGTTCACTGTGCATAATTTGTGAGCTATATTAGATATTACTTGTTAGATTTTCTCTATCCTTAGATTTGTCTAATTTGTTAGTTTTGTTATATAAAAATCGTGAAAATTATAAAAATACATATATTTATGAAAATTTAAATACTAAATCTTGATATCAGAAAAGACATTTGAGTAAAAGTAATCAATCGGTCGAATGTCCCTACAAGTGCTCCCAAAGTGTGTTTATAGGATCTCAATTTATTATATAATATTCATTTTAACTCATAACTAAATGTTTCAAATGTACTTTTATACTTGATTTGTATTGAGAATTTGAGTTTTGTAAGAGATGGGTTTTGTTTGTAAAGTAGGAGAAAGCACAATGATCAGTTGGGCAACCACCTTCTAGGCCTATGCGTATATTGTTTAACTTGCCTACATTTGCCTTTCATATATCTGGTTAGGAATTGAGAGATGAGCAGCAATTGGGTCACAAGATGTCTTTTTGTTATGCGTATATCCTACACGCATGCTCATGGTATGGCAATATGAGTTGTTGTCGCCAAATGGCCATTTTGAAATGAGACATCTTTTGGCATATTTGGAAGTTGGCATGTTTGGATTCAAAAATAAATTGGGCTCAAAGGTGATTTAAGCTCAAATTATACTTGAAAGACAGACCTCAATAAATTCTTAAAATTGTAATAAAATATATTCTACTAAATTAGTGTTTTTCATGAAGGGAGTATTCGATAATTAATTTTATTGGTTCATACTATTTTAATTCGAGTTAACTGTTGTGAGCTCTCCTAACATCTGTTTTTTTTATTATCAAAACTCGAATGTAAATTATTAGTTAAATAAATTCTTTTATATATATATATATATTGAGACTCGAACTCAAATCTATTATATGGAGGGAGGGAAAGATGCTACTTGAATTAAATCTTATCGGCAATTATTAGTTAAAGAAAGTCAGTATTCTTATAATTGCAACAACAAAATGGTAGTTCATTTTCTGTTTTATATTAAAATATAAACAATTATTTTTTAATTATAAATTAAAAAATAAAAATTGGCAAGCTCCCTTCTTGTTTTTCAAAAAAAAAATATTTAAATGTAATTTTCGTAATTTGTGTCATTTAAAAAAATAAGTGTAGAAAATAGAGAACCCCAAGATGAGTCAAATGATGAGAGCATGTCAAAAGCCTGACCCCATTCTCATTCCGACTCACATTTTCATGGGGAAAAAAAGAGGAACCTTTCACCTACATAATCATGTAAAAGTAAAAAGAAGGAAAAATGAGTTTTGACTTTTGTAAGAGTTGGGTTTTGTGCTTTTGACGTAATTTGCTCTTGTCGGAAAGTGGATCCACAAGAATCAAGAAAAGAAAAGAAATTAATTTGAGAGACAAAATAGGGTAATGCATAATAAAAGTTAGGTCAGCATACCCTACCCAATGATCACCCCTCGTTGACACCAAGAAATTGACTCCCCTCAGCAATGTCTGAGTGAGAAAAAGTTGTGCCTCCACCTTTCTTATATTTATATAGCTCACGTTGAAAGAGGGTGGGGGTTTATCCTCGTATATCCGATTTAATAGATAAAAATATTAAAATTTTTAATTAAATTTTAAATTCAAAACTTAAAAATAAAAAAAATTATATTATAAGAGATTTTTTAAATTAGAATTGATAACTCTCAAATCAAATTAATCAAAATATAATTTTAGATATCAATCGATTATATAAGGGAGAGAGGAAGAGAGGTGTGTTTCAGGTTTGAATATCGATGGTAGAGAGATGATATGATGAGGAGTTCTCTTCAAAATGATTAGGTCTTCCTCTAAATGGCCACTTAATGATTCATCCTCCAATACATAGCCCCTTCCCTTTCTCTTTTAGCAATTAGTTAAAATATTCGATATACTAGTTATGTTCTAAGTTTAAGATGTGTACTTCTAGGTCTAAACATACCACTTGTTTATGCTATTATACCCATATGCACTATTATCATTTTTTTTTTCTTTTGGGCTTGGATGCATTATTAGTTTTCGCTCCATTAAATAATCTCTCCATATATGAATCATAGATTTCTAGGACGAGAAATTAATCATAAATGTTCATATTATTTTTATTAATTATATAAGGTGAGGTAGTTTCGAACTAAAGTGATTTGATTTGGCCAAAACCGAAACAAACCAAAACAGTATAGATGACGGTCTGGTTAGAGAGTATGATCCCTAAAAACTATAACTTCAATTACAATCCAAATGCAAATTTCTAATAAAACTTATCATTTGTCGCACAAATCTCCTCTTAATTAGAAAAAAAAATGAAAAACTTTCACTAAAAATATACTTTACCCAACAAAAAAATAAAAAAGAAAACACTAATTTGCAGATCAACCCAACCCTAGAGACATTTGATAAATTCTCAAATCCTTACTTGAGATCAATGAACAAAATTCACGCCAAATCTATCAAATTTCACAAATCAAACATTACAAAAGTCAAACCCCAAAATGAAATTCAACAAAGATATTGACCAGAACAGTAGAGTAATTGAGAGACCTCAAACTTAGAAAGACGAGCAGATTTGGCTCCTCTCCCATGCAACATCCATTATGATAGAAGAATCAATGAGAGGTCCTCAGCGTATATACCCTCTCATATTGTTCTATCTTCCTCTTTTTCTCTTTCGGTCATCCTTTCCGTGTGATTTTCTCTTTTTTCTTCTCTCTTTTCAAGTTGCTTTTAAATGAGCGACCTTAAAGGAGGTTTAGTTCACATTTGAGAATTAAAATCAAAATTGAAATCAAAGATCTTGATATGAGTTTCATAAAATTCATATTTTTATTTGAATTTCACGAATCGTTTATTTTGAAAATTTCATTCCCAAGATTCCATTTACATTCTATTAATCCAAATTACTCATATGAATTTCAATTCGATTTTTTAATTTTTATTTCTTTTAGCAAAATACATTCTCAATTAAATCAAACGAGAGATATCAAGAATTGATATGAATAGAAAATATCTGATTCAAAACCCATGTGGTTGGGTCTGATTCAAAACCCTAAATTTTTATTACCTATATTTTGTTATTACTATTAAGCAAGTTATTGGATTCATCTCATTATAAAATTTTAAACGGTTGGCGGTGGAAATCTAATCAAATTGGCTTACAAGGCACTATTGCTTACAAGTTCCTACATATGTACGCTCCCTCTTAGACTTACTTATGCTTCTGAGTTGTAGCCTAGGCTCTCCCATGTAGAAAATTTTAATTGATTTGATTCTAAAAGGTTGCTTCTTTGAGGTCAAGCTTTTGCTCGTACTCTTAATTTTGATGGACGGGGCACTTTCTAAATAAAGTGAAGATTGAGAATCAAGCCCAAAATTAGAAGCTACCAAAAACACTCGATTAGGCCTTGTGGTCCTTTCACTTGAGTACACCCTAAGGTAAAATTCCAGCACATTTTTCTCTCGTCCTTTCTCTATTCCCCACCAAAAGTGTGTGCTTAGTGGAAGTTTAAGTATAGGTGACACACACTTTAGATGTTGAAGAAGTGTGCTGGTGAGGGGAATGGGTCATCAATGCTGCAGCAAACAAAAAGTCAAGAGAGGGCTTTGGTCTCCTGAAGAAGATGAGAAGCTTGTCAGATACATCTCCACCTATGGCCATGGCTGTTGGAGTTCTGTTCCTAAACTCGCAGGTTTTTCTTTTCTCACTCTCTATCTCTCCTCTTCTTAGAAGTAACATTAGAATGTTTGTGGTTTTGGAGCTTCTTTTGAAAGAGTGAGAGACAAAGTTTCAGGTTTGCAGAGGTGTGGAAAGAGCTGCAGGCTAAGATGGATAAACTACTTGAGACCGGACCTGAAAAGGGGATGTTTCACGGAACAAGAAGAGCGAACCATCATCAATGTTCATAGAATCCTTGGGAATAGATGGGCTCAGATTGCAAAGCACCTCCCCGGTAGGACTGACAATGAGGTCAAGAACTTTTGGAACTCTTGCATTAAGAAAAAACTCATCGCACAAGGTCTAGACCCCAACACTCACAACCTTCTCTCCTGTAATTCTCATCATGATGTTACTAATAATATTGCCTCTAAGAGAGAGAGTGACTCTTCCATTATTCACAAACAACATCCCACTTCAATTTTCTCTCTCTATTCACATATTTTAAAGGATACATCATTATCATCATCTTCTTCATCTTCTTGTGCTACACATGACCTGAAAATTATCACATCAACCAATTCTCTCGAGTATGGCAATCCAACCCAAGACTCTCATGCTTTATTAGAGTTTTTAGCAAGTACTCGGTCTTCAGAAATGAGTCCCCTAATGATCTCACCCGGCCAGTTTCTTCCTCCCAATCACTCCGTCTCTTTTGGGTTTGGATTGGGAAATGATGAAAGCTACATGCCCAATACTATTTCTAGTAGTTGCATTCTTCAACTTCCACAGTTTGAGCAGCCCGAAACAATTTTTGGAGTTGAAGAATCTACAAGCAATGAAGTCATGCTTCGCAGCATTGATCAGAACAAGGATGCTAGCAATTCTTTTGAGAATTATTCTAACTTTGGCTATGATCATTTTGTGGGTTGTAGAATGTTCTCATCGTTTGATGATCAACTTGCATGGGATTAACTATAGGGTTCATGGTTTCTTGCGTGTGTATTCTCCATGTTTTCTTGTGTCGGCAGGACTTGTCTCCCCCACCCCTCCTTTGTCCGCTTCTTTTTAATCTTTTTGTGTATTGTTTTGATCTAGAATGTGACACTCCGCGGTAGGATAATATGATCATGACTTATTATTACTATTATTATTATTTTGTAAAACATAGTCTGATGTTGTTCTTGTTTGTAATTAATTTGGAGGCTCGAAAGGAAAGGTACTGTACGGCTAGAAAGTTGTAGAGTCCTTTGCAGCTCTTCCATACTATGAGGACTTTAGAAAATGGAGGAAAATGACTTACACACATTGCTAGAAAGAGATAGAAATTTATCTTTAGGCTTTTTGAAAAATCTTTTGCATTAAATCTTACCAAAGAAAGAAAAATAAATTATTTGCCAAATCTCAATCTATGTATTGCACAACTAGTAAGTAATACATTTTATACAAGTGGGTTTTGAACATTTTTGTGCTCTTCTTCTCTTGTAAAAGATTGCACTCTTCTAGCATATTTTGAATTTCAAGGTGATCCATAATATCATAATCGCTTCAAGGAAATACCATGTACAAACCAAGAGAGGGGAGTTTCATGATTATATGCAAAGTAGAGAAATTCATTTTTACCTACGGATAGTCGGTAAATCATTTAATCAAATTTTATATTCAAAATTTGGGAATGAAAAAAAATTATTTTGAAAAAATGTTTCTTAAATTAAATTCAATAACATTCAAATCGAATTAGTTGAAATATAATTTTAAATACGATTAGTTATTAAAAAAAAATTCACCTTTTTTATTACTAATGAAGCCAAATTTTGAGTTACAATCAATGCTTCTCTACTCAGCCATTAATTTTTGCCCTCGAGCTTCATCCATGGCGGTCACTCTCAAAAGCATTAGATCGATGATCAAATCTCATTTTTCAGCCCTCTATGAATGATTGACACCTTGTTACATCATTTTCACCCTCAAGTTTCCAAAATTCGAGTCACAGTTGTAGTTCTCTCTGAAACTAAAATCCACTATCTTCGTCTTTAAATTCAAATGAGATTAATGCTTTAAATCTCCAAGTTTTTTTTTCTTTTTAACTTTGTTTAATCACTTTCATAAAAGAAACAACAAAGAGAGAACTAAAAATGAAATTCATGTATTTTTTAGAAATGCCCACTTTTAGCGACATTTCTAGAAAATGCTAAAAATATCACTTAAAGATGAACAGATACGGCTAAGTGATATAGCGGCATTTCCAGATTTTTGACAAAGACTAAGATAAAACTCAAAATTTAAGGATTCTGGGGCTCGATTTGAAGAAATAAAACCATACTCATTTTTAAAAATGAGAAAGAGATGGATTTTAAACTTTAATCTGAAAGAGAAAAGCTCAACCAAAGGAGGAAAATTTGGGGTCATCGCCAATGGCAGACCTGGAAGAAAAGTTTGAAATTGACTAACGAAGATGGGTTTTAAGAGTCCTGAAGGGATATCTATATGATTAATAAAAAAATCTACAAGAAGAGAGAGAGAAAGAAAGGGGTATTGTTGGGGTTGCAGAGGAAGGAGGAACAAGGTGAAGGATGCAATTTGGTATTGAGATGTTAATTTTATTTTGCTTTTGTGATTCCCAAACCCCTTCTCCCTCCACAAAGGAGGAAGAAAAAAAAAAAAAAAGAAAAGGAAGAAGAATAGTATGTTTTTGTGTGATATGGACGGGCCCTGCCATAGGCCTCACTAAGGCACCTTTCTTTTTTTTTTTTTTTTTTTTTTTTGTTGGTAGAGGGCACCTTTCTTCAACATAAAGTGTCTTCATAAAATTTCTTTATTTGGTTGTTTGTTTATATTCCATAATGATCATAAAGGGAAGGAGGAAATTCATTCATGGGAGTAAGGTTCTATGAGAAAGAGAAAGAAAAGCATATATAGAGAGAAGGGGGAGGGGGGAACTAGTCATGCAAAGGAGAAAGAGATGTAAAATCCTAAGTGGTTTGGATTCTTGAGAGAGAGAGAGAGAGAATATATTTTCTCTACTTGGGAAGCTAGGGTTCTTATGTTTTTCTTTAGATGTTATGTTAGATGGGCTGGTACAGAGAGAATAATATTTTTTTTTTTGGAGGGGAGAGATGTTCTTGGCATTAGTTTTCTAGGGTTTGAGAAAGAGTTTCTAAAAACAACACTAAACTCATTTTTTTTGACACGTGAGATAAGAAACAAACAGAGTTTAAGAAATTTTAAAATATTTTTTTATTTAATTATCGATATTTAAAAATCTGACTAATTCTTTTAGAATAACTGTAAAATTCAATTTAAAAATTGGCTATCTCAATATCTTTTTTTATAAATTTGAATTTGAAATTTTAATTAAAAGATTTTAGCATTCTGCTATTAGATTCACGAGTTACTAGCCTCTGAAAAAAAAAAGATAACTAGCCCAATTCCATTAATCTTACTTCTTAAAAGGAGACTAAACTAAGGAAACCTAGGTTAAAAGGGAAACCTGAGCACAAGATAACCACTCCAACAGTCAAAGGGAGCCTAAAGCTCAAAAAGGAAAGTAAACTAAGACAGAAAACAATACAACCAAAACCTAACACAAGATTGCAAACTTCAAAAATAAATATCCAATTATTAATATATAAACCTTCAAATACAGAAGGTTTCATCATGTCAAGCTCATGATGTTTAAATGTATAGTGATTTAATTCTTTTTGGTTTGTAAGAGTGGTTGCCTTTTATTTTAAAATTAATTATATTTACATTTCATGTAAAATATCTGTTGATATTTTTAGTCGTAAAATCAATCTATTTCATTAGATGTGTGTTTTCTCGATAATAGTTTCTTGAAAAGTTCAAAGTTTTTGATTTACAAAACTACAATAATAAATAGAAATTCCAAATTTTGAATTTAAGGAGATCGGATAAGATGGTAAAGGAGATTAAAATACCAACCACAAACCATATTATAAAAAAAAGAGAAAAAAATAAAAAAAAATGCAAAAGGAAGTGTAACTAAAATTTCAAAATGATTTTGTCGATTTATCTCTAAACAAGCAAAATGCAACCAGATGAATTTTAAATTTTATGAATTTTGGACATGTGAAACGAATACCTAAAAACACACTATTTAAGAAAAGCAATATCTTAAATATATGAAATTTAGAAAAATATTGAAATAAACAATTAAAAATATGAATATAACTTATTCATAAAAATATGATCGTTAACAATTTAGTTGAAAAAATAATTTTAAATAAAAATAAGTAGCGTAGAAGAGTTCGAATTAGTTGAATTAATGAACTTTTATTATTATTATTATTATTAGTATTATAAATTTCTATAATTAGTCTATTTTTAGTTTTTTCTTTTCATTATTTTTATTTTTTTAATTTTATCTTCTTTATTTTTACTTTCAAGTTTTAATTTAATTTTATTATTATTTTTTCTCTCATCTTTTCTATATATGTTTCTCAAAGAATCGACTCTAAAATTTGGGATTAGATTTCAATTTTTTTTTGTTCTATTAATTTTATATTTTAGATGATTTT
The DNA here is from genome assembly GCA_033439265.1 of Dillenia suffruticosa. Classification (NCBI taxonomy): domain Eukaryota; kingdom Viridiplantae; phylum Streptophyta; class Magnoliopsida; order Dilleniales; family Dilleniaceae; genus Dillenia; species Dillenia suffruticosa. The sequence continues at coordinate 2,562,402 of JAVTVX010000031.1, forward strand.
AATTTTAAGTGTGTTAAAATAAGCATATTAAAATGTTTTGTTTTGGGTTTAACTAATTATTTTTTTTGTTGTACAAAAATTTGAATCTGAAATCATCAGATTGGAGGAGAGAGATTTATACTACTATACTATCCCTTGGAGACCGATTTAACTAACTATAGTGTAACATTTACTAACACCAATATCACATGGATTCAGAAACAGGATAATAAAATTTTTTAATTAAAATATTGAATTTGATTTTTAAAAATTAAAAATAGGTACTATGAGAGACAACTCTTAATTTGGATTTTATGTTTGAAATGAATTAATCGGGTAATCTGGATACCAGTCCGTTGAAAGAAGAAGGTGACTTTGCCTGCCGTGGGCTGGATTATAGGGCTTAAACTAGCAAGCCCACAACCCAACCCCCAGCCCAGGTGGACTATGGTATCGAAGTCGTTGCTTTGCTAGCCCCCTCCACCGCACCTCACCTCCCCCCGCTGACGAATTGGCGCCGACACTACACAGCCCCTCTCCCTCTCGTTTGCTGTTTGCCTTTGCTGCTCTGAGTTTGAGACATGCCACGAGGTTCGTTTATTTGATGAATTTTTAGTTTTTCCGATAGTTGATCGGAACTACAAGTGAGAATTTTGATTTGATTGGTTCCCGAATCAAAATAAATGCAGAACTGCCAGGTTTCTACTATGATGCGGAGAAGAACAGGTACTTCCCAATCAAAGGCCCAATACCTGGCTCTGCTTCTTCCCGTTCTAAGCCTCCTCCAAACCCTATTTCAAAACCTCAACTTCAACCCCAACATGTGAGTCTCTCTCTCTCTCTCTCTCTCTCTCTCTCTCAACTTCAAACCCAATACCTGGTTCGTTTATTCTGCTGTGATTGTTGAAACCTATCTTTTTAGCATTATTTCATCCTTTTCAATGATATTTATTTCCAAGCAAAGCAGATGTTATATGGTCACTTGGGTTTCATGAGGAGCATCCTAAGTATTTGATAAAAATTTGAATGACAAAGGCTGTTCATGTGTGAAAGAACTCCAATGACTAGTGGAGTTGAGTTGAGCGTGTTGGGAGATGCCCATATCACAGTGATGTGATTGATGATTTTATCTTGGTATGTTTGGGTTTGAATGAACGCTTCAGGAGTGGGAAAATTCTATTATGAAGATTTCAATGGGGATGCTTGCTGTTTGTGGGAGACTAACTTGGATAGCCTGTTGATCGCTGGTCATGTAGAATTATGTAGGCTTGAATTGGCTTCCCTTGGAAAAAGTTGGTTTAAAATTGATATTATGCGGATGGAAGGGTTAGTGGTAGCTAGTTAATGACATTGTTAGTTTGTGCTTTAATTTTTTGTCTATCTAAGTCTAGTGTGGCCAGCTTTTCCTCGGTGTTCTTGGGCATTTATGGTCTAGGAAGAGGGCAAGGACATCTTTTCTTTAAGATGAGGTCTGCAATTTATAAAGCAGGACACAAAAGGTACACATTATTAGCATAAAAAATTTGTAAATAAGAATGTGCATAAGTATACATTGGATTAGATATTAATGGATTTCTCCTTTAAATATTGTGCAAATCCACAAATTGGCACTAGTTTAATGTGACTATTATCATAATATAATTCTCTTATCAGAATGAGAGTTAAATGAATATATCTGAAATGGCAAAACAATATAATCATGTACTAAAAAAAGGCTAGGGGTGCTCACTTTTGTTGACAGCAGGGTTTCGTTTCCATGGACAGCCATTTGGAAATCTGCTATTCTTCCAAAGCGTAGTTTCTTTGCATGGGAGGCTGCTTGAGGCAAGGATTTTAACACGATAATCTCCATAGGAGGGGTCTTGTTCTGCTAATGGCTGCTTTTTATGCAAGAGTGAGCATGTGGCTGTGGACCTACGCCTGTTCCATTGTGATCAGAGGGATTCTCCTTAATACTTGTGTTTTGGGTGACATCCACCTGCACACTGAGTAAGTTATGGGCCTGGAGCGAATTGAGAGTTTGCATGGCTAGGGGGAGAGTATTCATGATGCTCCTCAGCTGTATTTTCGATGGTTTGGACACAACGAAATATAAGGGTTTTGGATGGATGCAGAATTCTTTCCCTGGTTTTGTGGATAGTTTTCTTAAAAGTTTTCATATTTTGTTCTCGGCGAAACCTTTCAGAGATTTATAGAGGTGACTGATTAAGATTCTCTCAGGCTGTGTGATCTTTTAGGGTTGCACCACCTTGGTGCTTAGTCCCTTGTTTTGTCTTGATAATAAATTTTCTTTTCCTGATTAAAGAAATATGATTTCAAGAACAAGTTTGGAGCAAGGCAATGCGTGCTAGAGAGTGAGGTCAACTGAATTGAAAAGACAACTTGAACACGAAATGTTGATGAAGGAGTACACAGTTTATCATTTTGCAAAGAAAAGGAAGTATATCATCATGCTCTCTCCTTTGCTGAATTGTGGGATACATATTGTGCAACCTTGCTTCTGATTACAACTTTATATTGAAGCAACCTTTGTGTTAGTTGTAAGTGAAGTCCATCTTTCCCCTCTACTTTTCCTTGATGACACATACCAAAACATGCTGAAACTTATTCTTTCATGTTGGATGAAAAAGGAAAATAATATCAGATGTATGGAAGAATATAAGAGAACTCCAGTGGATAAGAAATCTTCAAAAGTGAGAAAAAGAACAATAAAATGAACTAGTGAACAGAGATTGCTCTCCAATCTCTCTTCAACTCTTTTGCTTTTGGCACCATTGCCAGAATTTCTTCTTTCATATTATGTCCACCCACACAGAAGAAAAACTTTGGTAGTGTTTTGTGCCTTAAGGAAACACATATCTGCTTAGCATTCCCTTGTTTCTGCCAAAAGCCAGTTATAGGAGGGAAGAAGACATACAATGTTACTTTTACTCTAGTAAAGTTGCCCCCAAATAACTTGGTCATTCTCCTGGGCTCCCACTTTTACCGCATCACCCACAATGGCATCCATTTTCCAAGTGTTTTGGACCATCATATACTTGAAAGGTAGGCCATGTATTTGCAGCTAGAAATCTGAGTGAGAAAGTACTGGATCTTTGATTTGGACCTTGTGGGCAATTTTTGATGGATTAGAGAACGATCCATACAAGTCCAAGGCTTTTTGTCTAGAATTTTGTCCCTTGTTTTCTCCGGTAAAAAACCTGAGAGGAAACATTCTCATCAATCAGTTTAATTTTAAGAGAGTCAAAACTAGATCCCACCTCCTGCATAATGGAGATAACAACAGCACTATTCATCTTAGAGTGTGTTAGGAGCTTATCCACCAAAGCCAATGATAATACCTCTTCAATGGCGTTGTCTTCAGCAGCTAACTCGGGTGCATAATCCTTGCACAAAAAGGGTTTTGTTTTCTATACTTGTTTGTAAACCATCATATGGTCTCTACACATCTGCATATGCAAACACCAGTGTAACACAGGCTAACAAAAATGGAGGAAAGAGCTGACAATCAAAAAGGATAGGAAAATGAGAATACATGTTTCAAAGAGGGAGGCCAAAACCATAAGAAACACAAGACATAGAATCCCTGGAAGTATTGTCATTAAAACATATTACCTAGTTTTCCTAACATTAACAAAATGTAAAGAACCAAATATTATATATCTGAAGCTATTTAATCTCAAGCATTCAACAGAAGAATGACGGGAGGGGAGAGAGGCGAAACAAAGGTTAAGAAGCTAGAGGGGGGGGGGGGATAATAACACAAATATTGTGAAAAATACTCAATAAACTCCAATTTTATTGGATTGCTCACATATTGCTGTAGTGCCTTGGTGCTGTATTCAAAAGGTGGGTTCCTCCTTAAAAGGCTTCTTGCTGTGAGTCCGCGAGAGGTGCTGGAACAGCACCTTTGACAACATTGGTTGGATTAAGTTTTAGAGGCCATTCCAGCCAGTTCCTAGGCCCGGATTCCGTAGAGGGTTGCCTCTATTGGGAGAAAAAAATGGAATTCAATATCCAAACTTACTGGTAGAATAATCACTTTATGCTTATTTATGAAGAAATTTTTATTTTTCTGAAAAGCCTGAACATTTCTCTGTAAAAAATTTTGTCTTAGTTGGGAAATGTTACAGATAGAATAACAAGGAGAATAGGGGGAGTAGAGGGCACCCAAATGCCCTCCTAGTTTCTGAAATTATTTTGTTCTAGAAAGTTAGGCTTCATGTTGGTGTAGTTAGTGATTCACTTAGTGGGCCTCATGTTGGTTAAATCTAAAAAAACTATAATGGATAGTTGGAAAAGCAGCGAATATTACGCCATCTAGCCCTGACATCGGGGCTGGGGTGTCTTTCGTAATACTAAACAATCTCATATGATTCTTCAAACTGTGGAGTATTGTTCTTATTTTGATAGTTTCACTTCATCTCATGAGGCGAATTTCACCACATGGACCCTACATAGCAATGATGAACCTTTAAGGCAGATGTGGATAATCCTTTTTCTGGACTTATTCATTTCTCTTAGACATATTTAGAGAAGGTTTAAACTTACTATAATAGCATTTGACATCTTTAACTTCACTTATAATGACAAGAATTCACGGCAAATGTCCTGTAATACTGCTTAATTTTTTGCTCGTTTTAATTTTGATGAAGTTTAGATCCATTGCTGGGGGGCTCATTCCCCTAGTGCTTTCTTATTGGAATTTCAGTTCCTACCAAAAGTAGAAAAAGGTATTTAGCTAGTTTTCATTTTTTTGTGCAGGCAGGCAACATACAAAGGAGAATGAAGACTAAAACCGCTAAACTGCTTCATGGTAGGGAATTGGGTGGTCCTATAAACACTTCTACCAAAGGAGTTTGTAACTTTCAAGAAGAGTACCTGAAGACAAGAGCATCCCAACCTATGGTGTGTTCATTAGGGGATGGTTTGCACTTTAAAACATTTCTTTTTGATCCATTTACATTTATTGCTTTCATTTTGTTATCATATTTGATCCATTATATAGTTCCCAACAATTGCTTGAATTTTATCTTTTAACCTATAAGTTTTTCTTCTCTACATTCAAAAATGATGTTAAGAAATGGAGGGGATACGTTTTACCAGTACCATAACTACTTTAACCTCGCTCATTTATGATGTGCTTGGTACAATAATCATTTTGTAAAAAAATATTATCAGAAATGTCTATAAGGAAGAACTTAGATGTAAATTGTTATTTACAAAATAATTTAGAAATTTCTGATAAAAGAATTACAGAGAATAATGTTTTTTCAAATATAAGTATGTACCCTCATATTTTTAAATGATCTAAGAGTTTTTCTTGTGTAACAATATCATCCTCGTGTTTCATCATTTTCTTTTATTTTTTATTTTTGGCCTATTTTGGATGCAACCTCTACTAGCCAGTTCTCTCAGAGATTGTTACACTTGTGAAAAAATTTTATGAGTTTTTGAAACCCTACATTTCTATGTAAAATATTGTTATCGTAGTTGAAAAATGTTACAAGTGGAATAAAACAAACTATCATATTTCAGAGATTAGAAGTAGAAGAGGAAGAGTAGAGTTTGCCCATATAGTTAAGTTTGTAGGTGACGTAATCACAACATGTGGAGTAATATGTGTAAATGGCATTGAAAGGCTTAAGAAGAAAATGGATAAGTTGGTTTAGGATTACTTCTCTTTATTAATGGATAAATAGATATGGAAGTAGAGTAGGGTGGAGTTTTTCTATATTTGTCTCTTTTTAATTTTTTTTCTTTACTTTTGTAAATATATTGAATATAAGGATGTAGCCATTATATATAAGGGGTGCGTGCTATTTCTATTTCTTTATTTTTGTTGTAAATATATCAAATGTAAGAACATTTTGGTTATTCCACATAAGAGACACATGTAAATACTTGACACCATATAATTACTTCTGGTCATTTTTAAATAACATAATGTAAAAAAATCAATTATAAGGATATTTTGGTCATTGCACATAAGGGACACATGGCAACACCTCATATCATGAGGTTGAGTTTTAGCCTTTAGTGTAGATTGTTGTTGATATAGATGTGTACAAATTGTATTTTTTTTATAGATTTTTGTAGGGGCGTTTTCGCCTTTAGGATCAACACACATCTCACACTGGAACTTTGTTAGTCCTTAGAATTGATTGCTGCTGGAAAAGTAAATTACTTATCTCCTCCATGATTAACGGTCAGGCGATGCCTGGGGGAAAGCCCTGGAGGGGGGCACATGACCTCAAAAAGTAAAATATAAGTGCACTGAAAATATAGTAGATGCACTAAATGAAGAAGTCATTCTTCATTGTGAAATTAGTTAGCCCCTGTAGCTGTTATGTTGTACCATTACCACTGGAAGGGGATGTATCAATTTCTTTAGCCTGATTGAGTGTTCGTTGGATATAAGGCAAAAGATTTCAAAAATTCGATTGGTCAAATGCATTGATAAATGAATGATATCACTTAATTTTAGACAGTGATTCTAGACTTGGGCCTCAGCTGTCAAGTAAGGGTTAGAAATAACATATGGTTGGGGATTGTTTGCATAAACCAATGGAAAATTGATACAGGGACCACTTTATCTTTACTTGAAATGGTGGGGTTTCTGTTACTGATTTGATTGAGGAATGCTTATATGCCCCATTTGCAGATTGTTTTGGGGTAGGATTTGTTGATTTGCTATGACCTATGAGGTTCAAATATGCATGCACATGCAAATCTAGGTCTTTTTGATTGTAAAATTTCATACATACTTTCTAACATATGTGAACTTTATACCTACAAAACTGGAGTACAAGCATATGATTTTCCTTTTTATCAGAAAAAATGTAGTAGTCACCGGAATCATCTCCAAAATGGAAAAGCACCAAGTTCTTGGCCACAACAGCCACAAAGCCAAAAGATTCAAAAGTCTTTAAACAAAGACTAAAAATTAAGGCTTAAAATAATTGTCTAAAAATTTAAGCAAGGGTCTCTTTACACTTTAAACCCCTCATAAATCACAACACGGCTAGAGGAGGATTCTCCAAGCCAACAAGTCACTCTGCACTGAGCTTGAAGCTGACCTGTGAATGTGCAAAAAAGAGAAAATCTTTCCCCATAAAGGATGGGTGCAACAACAATGGACCAATAGGTGATCCAATCGCAGATACAATTAATTAAATAAATTAAAAAAGAAATACTGGCGAATAAACTATTTATGTACATATTAAGATCATTTTATAGTCAAAAGCTCCAAAATTAAGTCATATTGGTGTCTATATTTGTTGTTGTTATGAATTAAATTGTTTTATCAGTATTCTTTGATTTTTCATTTTTCTATGTTTTTCGCTTCTGGGAACACCAAATTCAATGTTTCAGTTTGCTAACATACTACATGATCGGGATCAAAATCTAAAGAACAACTAAAAATCCCTAGCTATGAGGCATCCGTTTTTGGCAATTGAATAAGTCTTTGTGAGTTGTTACCCTAGTGGTACTACTTACATTATTATAGCAGGTCCTACCGATGGTACTTTAGTATTAATTCTTTTAGAAGTTTATTTTTGGAGTTACTTTTACTTGATATCTAGTTATTTGGAAAGTTAATCTCTAACTAGTAAAAGCTTCTAAATTTGGTCTAAATTGGTGTATACAAAGCCTTATCCTTTACGTAGTTGCCTATAATTACACTTTTCAAGCAATTTTCAAGCCATTTTCTTTTTGTCTAAAATCTCAGGTGAGATGCATAAGGTTCTAGTATGATGCTAGTGACCGACCTTTCTTCTCATCTATTTCTATTCTTTTTCAATTTTAGCTGCTGAAATTCTGTAGAAACCTTTTGGCTAGTTCCTAAAATTCAGCCTGTCATAACACCGAATTTGCCGACAAAAACCCTAATCTCTTTGTTCCAGAATACTAAGCTGTCCTGCATCACTGTGTTTCAGGTCGATTGATCCAAAATGTAGTTTGTTGATTATTGAGTGAATCCATCAACTATAAACCTCTTGACCAACACAAGGATCTGTTCACTGGTTTTGGACTCTAGGAAAATGCTAATCAAGCCTAACCGGAGTAAGCATATTTGAGCTTACCCTTTTACTGAATATGAATTATACGGTCACAAATTATTTGTTGAGCATCATGGACTCTTCTATTGTCTTGTTTTTGAATTTTTTTACATCAGATTACTCACAGTTTCAATACCGTTCACCTGTGACAGGTGTGGAAATATCAAGGAACAGATAGAATTGTTGATAGTGCTTTGGGGCAGATGCACATTGACATTCAAACGCCAGAAGGCCAGAGAGAAACTGAGATTTTACTTACAGGTGGCATGAATGGTTCCTTAAGGTAACTTGGCAATCTATTGGTCAGGTTTCTTTCCCCCTAAAAAACACTTAGGAGCTCAAAGTCACTCTAATCATACTTATAATGTTTAAGTTGCATTCAGTGGATATGTAAAGGAATTTGAATATTTGCTGGTAGTTGGTTCATAAAAATGATTTATTTGCTCTATCTCTTGTTGTATGACATTTAAATAAAGCAAGTTAATTTGACTTCTGAATAAATTTCCATCCTCTTATGGGCTTAATAAACATGTACAACAATGAAATTGTTCAAAGCGTGTGTAATAAATTGTTAGCCTTCGGCCTTCTTGTTATAAATGAGAGGTTGAACCAGGTGGTGTAGTAAAGGATTTGATCTATCACTTCCGTTGGCCATAATAAATAAGAAGTATCCATACATGTAAATGGTAATATTAATTATCTCTTCAAGTGTCTTTGGAACATCCAAGAAGCAATTGATGTATGGTTCACTGTCTCTAACACAGATGAAGTGAGTAGCTGGCACGTATTGTGTTTAGGTGTTGAACATGGATGTAGTTTCCACTTTGAAGTAATGGTGCTCTGCAGGAAGGTAAATGTACTGGCTGTAGGCCAGTCAATGGTCTAATGGATATGGCCTGATCTTTTGCCACCTTAAAAAATATAGCCATTGCCAGGTCCATTTTGTTCATTAATGATAGCAACTTGACTCATCCATCTTTTCACACTCGAGATTTTTTATTTTTTCTTTGGCTTCTGATATGTAGTCTGTGATTTCAATCTTTGAGACTACTGTTGGCAGGATCTCCTTTAGGTTGTTGCAATTTGTTTCTTTGTTGCTTGGGAGATTTGTGCTTGTTGTTGCACTTGTAACTCATGTTCAAATATCTGAGCCCCTTGCTGGTCCTTGGATGAGCGTTGCTTTCAATTTGTTCTTTTCTTCATGTTTTGGCAGTTGGCTCAAGTTTTTCTTGGATTCCTTAATTCTTGTGAAAAAAGAGTTGGCTCCTCCTTGATTAGTGGTCACCAAAAAATTTCCTTCTCAAGTTATAATTGGGTTCTCCACTGGCATTTATTGAACTTTAGCCATTAAAAAAACAGGCGACTAATGGATTCTGATATCATCAGGAGTCGCCTTTTATGTTGTTTGGCACAAGAAGCGAGGCTTTACAAAAGGATATAATGGGATGGTGAACAAGAGGACATCAGAAGTTAGACTGTTTACTGCTGCACTATAATAAATTTTCCAATCTGTCGAAAATTAATTTCCAGATAACTGTTCAAAGATTCCCCCCCTTCTTTCTTTTGTTCTATGGTGCTGAAAATTTTCAAAATCAAAGTAATAATGCTGGATTAGCTAAGCATGGAGCTGTCATATTTTAAGTTTTGTGCTCCTGGGATCTTTTGGCATTATCTTTTTATGTCCTTTTCTGTTGATACTACTATGAAGAGATCGTTGATAGGTACTGCATATTGAAGTTTTTTGCTGTTGCAGTCTTTTGGAAGTTGAAGAAGTTGGACAATGTTTTGATTATGGGGTAAATTGTGTGCCAGATCGAGTGTGGCCTCCACTCTTGGGAGCCCAAGCAGAGGGCAGCCAAATGCCTGGATATATCTTGCAACACTTAGGAGGATCAGTGTTTATGCCTTCAAGTGTATCAAGTATAAAGGTGTCTGGAAATCAGTCTCCTTGCATGCCTGATAATGGCTTTACCATCCGGCAAGCATTGTATCCACTAAAAAAGTTGTTATGGCTGTGCAGAAAAAGATTCTCTTTTCATGTTATTTTTCATTAATTCATGCACATAAATTATGCCACTATAACTTTTTATGTTTCATGCTTATTATTTTGAGCTCAAGTTTCAAGCATAGCTCGATGTTATTTTTCATTAATTTATGCACATAAATTATGCTGCTGTAACTTCTTATGTTTCATGCTTGTTATTCTGAGCTCAGGTTTCAAGCATATCTTGTAACTTGATGATTTAAATGGACCACTGTTGACCTCATCAGGTTGTAGAGCATAATGCTGTAACTTACTTTGGATGTGTTATGAGAGTTACCTGATTAATTTTTCAAGTGTTTTTGTATCAAGCGAAATTGGCTATTCCTTTATCGAAGCCATTTTGGTGGTACTCATCTTAATCCTGGGTTAGAAGCCATTGTGTAAGTATCTATTATAGCACAACAACATTTATTACCAAATAACTGTAGTACTGCTTACGAATTTTAACGTGTACTACACATCACGTCTAATCAAATTCCTGTAAATCAAAATGTTAGAAGTTCATAAGTCTTAGATGTGCTGTAGATTCATTTGGTTTTTCTTTTTCTTGATTGAGTTTTTGGATTTTAAACTTGAATATCATCATACCTTTGAGTGATGTCGCAAAGTTTCAGTGGAACTCTTTTTGATATTACACACTTTGACCTCGTGAATCACATTTGATACATTTATTTTAAACAAACACAACTGTCATGTAACTGGTAATTATTACGTTGGAATACATATTCATCTTGTGTCTTAGAAAGGAGATTGGTTAATGAACTGAATTTAGATTCTAGTTCTCTCTTTGATTCTCCTTCTTTCCCTCGTCCTCTAGTATCTAGTCTGTATTGTCTCTCCCACTCTCTTTGTTTCTCATCTACCTCTTTCTATGGTCCTTCCCTGCTTATTTCAATCCTCTTGTTGCATGCATTCCTTCAACATTTAATTTAGCCATTTGCTATGTACTTTTCACTAGTCTGTGAACAATGATTTACTGTAATTGCAAGTCTTTAACTAAATACCAGGATAACTACTCTGGGATCTGAAACATCAGGTGGATCAGTCAATTTTTGGAATCTCGCTGAGCCGTTGGATTTTAGGCCAGCCATCTCTGTGATGAGGCGTAAACTGAAGGAGGTTGCTTCATTTAGTTGTACAATCTGGACTGCAGATTGCAATTTTAATGAGGGTCGAGCAGTGATTGGCAAGTTTCCATTTCTTTCTCCTTAATCTATTTTTTGCTTTGTTGCACTCCCTCTTTTGAGTGAGGGGAAATATCTTAAACCTTGTGATCATAAGATTGCCCCTCTCCCAACTCCTCCCCGCCCTCCAAAAAAAAAAAGGCTGCTAAGTTTGTTATATGTATTTTTGAGTTCTTTTTTTTTTTTATTTTGGTATTTTTTAATAAGAAAGAACTTTATTCACGTAGAATTGATTACAAGGGGGAGGGTGCACCAACATGGTGCAAGCCCATCGACACCATGAAGACAAACTCTACAAAATGAACAACCTGAACAAATGATTCAAATAACATGAAACATAACCAAAAATGCAAATGCTTATGAAAGGTGCTTACAAAACTTTTCAGGAGTTTCTCCACCCCCTAAAAAGTTGTCCTATCTTCCTCTACCAACTAAACAAAGCTAGAGGGAGCATCCTGATGACTCTGTTCATCATTGTACATACCCTCACACCTCTCCAAGCCCACAACTCACTCTACACACAATTCTAGTCACCCGGTGTATGCGCAAAAGAGAGAAGATCTTACCCTCACAGAATGAGCTCAGTTGCATTGATGAAGGTGATTCACGGACAGCAACTCTTTGGGAGAGGCAGAATCCCATACATACTTTCAAGGAGAAGGCTTTGGCCCCCTTCTCTTATTGACATGAGCACATTGTAAAACTTTTTAACCTCAAAAGGTCTCTGATGAAGAGCCCCTCTAAACTATATTGTCCTCCCTTCACAAATCTAAGTTCTCTCTTTGAGCGATTCAAAGAAGATCGAAAAGCATTCGAATTTTGAATCATCTGCCTGTTTAATAAAATTCATATTCTGATGTATTTGGGTCCCTTATTTGGAAGCTGAGGTAAAAACACTGCTTCTTTGTAGACCACCAACTCAAACACTGAAGTGTCTGCTTAAAGGACAACAGCAGCATTGAGCATCATACCAAAAGGTTACTCTTGATCCTTTTACCACATTAAAACCTGTATTACCCATGAACTACATCCCACCCTATCCCGATCTCCTTCCACTAGGTCACCCCAAAAGGCCCAATCACCTTGTTACATAATCACCCATTTTGAGTTGTTTCATAGGTTGGCTACTATCGGCCCCTTCCATAGAGAATTGTGCTCTGCTAAGAACCTCCACAACCATTTCCCAAACAGCGGCTTGTTAAACTTCCCCACAAATCTAATGTCAAGACTTGTTTGTCACCGAGGGCACTTTGCTATCTCCCATTCAACCTGAATAAGCTTCTCACATCCTTCCTGTTAGCTTCCCCAATATAATCTTGTTTGTAAACCCTTGATTCTTTTTGCCACTGATATAGGTATAGGAAAGAGACTTGAAGTTTAGTGGCTTTTGATTACAGTAAGTCTCCTTCCCTTGGAGAGATACTGATTTCCACCCTGCTAACCTTCTCTTCAAGACCCCTACTTTCTCTTTGTGCTTTGCAGTGACAGAAAGGACAAGATAAGAAATAGGAAGACTCTCCACGCTGCATCCCAAAAATGGATGGCAACAAGCCACTGCTGACACCAACTTCCACGGGTTGCTTCTGACAAGGTTAACCTTGAACCTGAAAGAAGACAAACTCAAACCGTGGGAAAATGCATATTGAAAGGAGAACCTGCCTAATATCATTATCATAAGAGATATTCATGTCTTCCATGAACTGAAGGTAAGAATTGGGAGATTGAGACAGCATCCCTCCCCCTGCCCTCCACCCAATGACCGTTGATGCACCGCAACTCCATTGCTTTAGAGATCATCTTCTCAAACACATCCATCACTAGAATAAAGAGGAAGGGGAAGTGGATTCCCTTTTCTCAAGCCGCAAGAACTCCTGAAATAATCTTTTGGAAAGCTCTCCACTTCTCTGTGAAACCCATCTGCTCCAAAACATGCAGCAAGAAGCCCCAACAAATATGGTCAGAAGCCTTTTCCTTATCCAGTTTGAGTTCTTCAATTGTAATGGTAAAATCTGGCTAGTAAAGCATATATCCAGTTATGAGTTATATTCTCACTCTTGAACCAAAACATTTATTCTTTTTCTTTTTTGGATAGAAAAAGCTGAATATATTAGCTGAAGTGAAGAATATACAAAAACTCCCAAGGAGAGTCCTCAGGAGAGACAAGGAAAAATACAAAACAATGCAAGGAAAACTAATGTACAATCGCTCTCCAATCCCTCTTCAAATCTTCTAAACTATCAAATAACATACTTAATGCTGCCAGTTGGCAAGTTGTTTTAAGCTCCATTCAAACCAAAACCTAGGGAAAATGTTCACCAAAGATCACCCTTTCTGAATTATACATGCACCTGAATGCACACAATCACAGGGAGCTTCTGATGTGGAATCCCAAAATTAATGCTGACTTGATTTTCTAAGAAACAAGAGAGGCGAGTGGGAAAAAGATTTTTCATTATGAAACCAAGTGGCTCTTAGAAACCTGGTTCACCTAAAATGCTGATTCCAAAGAATGCAAAAAGAGCCAGTACCTGTATTATGAATCAACTACACCTGACCTCCTCTACCAAGTAAATGGGCTTATTGTTTCCCTCATGGATATCATGTGCTGAATTGAAAGTGGATAAGTGCACACTAAGTGACATCATAGCTTACTGATTTGTTTTTTTTTTTTTTTTTTCACTTCAGATAAATAATTATTTTGGTGTTTATCCTTTTATTTGCATAGGTACCAATTTGGGTGCTGCTTTAGTAAATCTGGAAACTGGATTGCCATCATGGTTTTTTCGTACCAAGAGTGATGTCTTATCACAACAACTTGATCAATCGGTAATGATCACCACTACAGCGAGAAATGCCACTAAGTTTCCTGAGCATGTGGCACATAACTTGTAAAAATTGCAAATAAAAGTCTTGGATTTGGAATAGTTAGCGGGGATACTGGTCCATACAGTCCAATATGGATCCAAAGGACTTAGAAAGTAGGACAAATATTCCAATATTTTTGGGATCTTATTAGTTGACCCCTTGCAATTTTAGCTGCTGATAGAAACTGTTTCTTGTTGCAGGGGAACATTGTTTTATGTGGGCTTAGGAATGGAGCACTTGTGACCGTTGATGTTCGCCAGCGACAGGAGGCCACTCATGCTACACTAACAAGGCATCAAATATCTTATCCATCCAGTAAAATTCCGAAGTCCTTAAACAGAGCTGCTTCAAATTCTACAAACAAATGGTTTGAGGTATCTAGATTCTTTTTGTTAATTTAGGCCCCACAATGTATAAGTTTTCCTTTTTAATTTTTTCATAAGAGGATCATGGAAAATTACTACTTGTGGTGCCAATTCCTTATAAATGAGAATTGTGGGAGATTGTGGGTTCCAGTCCCACCATGATCAGCCCTCTCGGCACACCTATTCTGCTGCGCTACTTTGTGTACCCAAAAAAAAAAAAAGAGAAAATAGAGAATTGTGTTTGCAAATGTGCGAAAGCATTACAGTGTTGACCTAGGATTATTATGTAGTCTTTGGCCTTTCTATTGTAAAACATTTCTTTTGCCATTTTTAAATTCCGAGTTGCTTGCATCTGTGTATTAGCAATCAGTCAACTCAATATATCCTGTCTTCCTGCAGCAACGCCTGTACATTTAGAAGTTAATAGCTCTTAGCCAAATGTTGAAATGTAAACTCTAGATAATCTTTTCTTCTCTTTTGAGTCTGATGTCTATTTGTTCCGTAGACAATTTCTTTGTGAAGTTTTCAAAAGTTTAGGTGCTTCATCTTCTATCTATTAAAGTACTTCAAATTTGACGATGTTCAATACTCATGTTATGCAGGTGAAGGGTTCTGTATATTCATCTTGCACCATATTTATGCCTTCATCTATTTCCTGGTTAGTCGTCTTAAATACTACAGTTTCCTCCCACTATCACTGTTTATTCTGCATTCCAGTGAACTGTTGCGTTGGTCTTCTTCATTGCAGTTTGGCATCACTTCAATTCTATGGTCCTTACTTCTTGGCAAGCTCCATGGATGGTTCTGTAAGTCTTTTTCATGCAAAAAATAATATAGTTGTGATTATTATTATGAGGGCTTAGAACACGTAAGAATTTTATTTTTCCTTGCTCTTTTGTGATTCATTCACCTTGCAACTTTCTAATTTCATGTCACTGCATCGCTCCACGCACCTTTGTTGCTCAAGATCCATTAAGCTCTCACATTTAAAGTTAGAAACCATCTTACTTCTATGTTGCCAATTGAGATTCATGAAGTAAAACTAATCCCTATAAAATCTTCAAAATATTTTATTCAAGACTATTGGGATCCTATTGATGCATGTCAGAAAACGAAGTAAAATGTAACAGTTTACCCTGATTTGATAAGGTCAACTATTGCCAATCCGAGCTACTATTGTGGCATACTAAGTATTGAGACATATATGACATGATATGACGCTATAACACAACAATTTTAAGAAAAGTAGGAAACAACAGGGGGAAGACATTACGTTAAAGTAATATATATTTATACACATTCATAATAGTATTATAGTTAGAGAATACTTGCTAGTCTATATTCTTCAACATGTTTTACTTATATCACTCAATTTTAATTACACAATTTCTTTTCTTATTTTTTTTTAACATTTTCAAATTAACCTTTCAGATATGCATAGAAGTTAAATGTAATCCATGACTCGTTCTTTGTTAAAAGTATACCTTTTGCATTATAAATATTCTGGACTTAATGAATTTGGCATCATGCATAAATTTTTATAGATAAAGATCATTTTTGGCCTTCCTTTGCAAAAGTTTTAGAATTTTATAAATGTCAGGCTTTGATTCCAATACATTCATACTTTCATATAAAATCCTGCACTAATTTTTTCCCAAAACAAAAAATTCAAAATATCACCTGCATGCCATTAACCTGTTGCTCCTCATGCCACCGAGATGTTGCACATTTTTTAAATGATAGGATATCTGCATGGCAGAACTTGCACTGTGGCTTATGTATGATGCGTTGCATAGAGAACTGCCTCTCTTCTTCCCTTGTTTTGGGGTAAGTGGTGATTGATCTTGTGTGTTGAAATTTATAGAGTGAAACTAAAACATATAAATCATTAGGATTATGATCATTTTTCTTCATTTGAGTAGAATTTGATAGATTATCTCATTCTTAATATCGTGACAAAATGAAATTTAGTTTCATTTTGATGTAATCTGGAGCCTTTATATCAAAAAAAAAAAAAAAAAAAAAAATCTGGAGCCTGCTCAAGGACAGTCTCTCTCATTCTGTATTTTGTATACTTTTATGTGAAACAGTTGATTTTACTTGACATCAGATCACCGTGGTACAGAGAGTAGTGTTATTTAGCAGGCTTCTATTGCAACTTGCTTGTAGGAGTGGTTGGGTTCCTAAATAGCTATACCAAAGATGATTATTAGATAAGAATGGAAGATATTAAGTTGCTTGCTCAGTTTCTCTTGCAAGTTAGGGTATACAAAATGCACATAAACCTGATGTGGATAAATGAATTAAATATTTAAGTATATGTAGCATGCAGGTCACACATTCATTCTTTGTTTAAGGAGCTTTGAAATAGAAGTCATTATTGTTTGACCGGGCTGGTTTCATATTTTGCAGATGAGGCTTTATGATCATCGTCTAATGCAACGAGGAGCTGTACAATCTTATGAAGGGAATGTGAATTCCCACACTCGATTGCAGTTTGCCATTGATCCATTTGAGAGATTTGTTTTGTCAGGTTAGTACCATTATATAGTAGTTAAGAACCGAAGATTTTCTAGTGCTAGTCTATCAGGAGCTCACTTACCAGGCTCCTGTAGATAAATTTGGGGTTTAACTGAAATCATCTGTGAGGATATTTCCTGAATGTTGAGGAAAAAAAGAAATGAATTTGAGTGGCAATTTTCTTGTATAAAGGTGGGGAAGACTGCAAGGCACGACTTTGGAGTTTAAGGTCTGGCAAGATATTGTTTGAGGAGAAAATTTCAGATTCGATCTGCCCAGCTGTGGACTGGACATCAATAAATAGTACTCTGTTCCAAAACATTTTATATTGCTGTTGCATTAGTTGCGTGGTTCTCATTTCTTTTAAAATTTTAATTAATGGCTTTAACATCTTCTCCAGGGCAAGGAATATCACCTAGCAATGATATTTATGGACAAGGTCAGAATCATGGTTTGGATGCCTGGCTAGGATCAAAAGAGGGACTGTATCGCCTGCACTGCTATGAATGATGTTTAAGGTATGAGTAATGGTCGTAAGCACTAATCTGACTAAAGTGCTTGAACATCTGAAAATGAGCTTGGTTACCCAAAGATTCAACTTTGGGGAAATCACACATAATGGATTCTTATATGAAGCAGCCGTTCCTCACTTGATCGATGCCCACTTCGTCCTCTGGACACACAATGAAACCTATACGTGGAGTAGGTAGTTGGAAAACTTGTATAGATCTGGGGACTATATTGTCATTCAGATGCCCTTTTTAGGTATGAGTATTAATACCAAGGAAAAAGAGGGGGTATGAGTGTATATATGAACTATTTGTTTTGAAAAGACATGTTTTTACGGCATGCAAAATAATGCTGGGTTGTTACAGCGGCATACATCTTTTTTCTTATAATCAACCCTAACCATGATTTGTGCTTAAAGCTGCACACTGTTGATTTCTGACTGTGTAGAACTTAGTAAAAAAATCTTTTGAGGTCTTTCTAATTGAGAATTAGGATGAGTAATGAATAATTCCATTTATTAAAACATTTCCTTTTGCAATTAAACAATTTTATTGTTTTTATGAAAAACTCGAATAATAATAATAATAATAATAATAAAAATAACAAAGTCCTTTGTGGGGATGTTGAAGAACTTGATCCTAGGAGACAAAAGTGGTAATTGAGTGGTGATTGTCTGGAAGTAAATGATTTCGAGTCCCCCGCCAAATATATGGTCTCATCCTTTTGATATTGGCAGTCCTAAGAAATCCTAGTCTGAATCCAAACTCTTGTTTGGATGGAGAGGGTTGAGAGGGGAGGGAAGAAGAGGGTAATTTGGATGTGTGTGTGGTGTTTTGGGAGGGAAGAATAGGGTAATTTGAATGTGTTTGTGGTGTTATGGGAGGGAAGAACAGGGTAATCTGAATGCATGCAATTTCTATTGGAAGGCATTTGATCCTCTTTTTGTTTCATTTGCATAAATGTTATGAAGGTTGCTAGGTGAGTTGTCAGGTTTGAAGACTAATACAATTGCAGGAGAGGCTCGTAAGCATTTGATTTGTCATTTTAGTGATCATAGAAATTATTCAACACCTGTGATGTAAAACAGGTTATGAGAAAATAGTATTTTTCCTTGCTTTCTGACTTCTCCAAAGCTCGAGGGTAAAATTCTAATTATAGATACACCCAGAGGGGGGTATGGCTCTATCATTTTTTTTTTTGTATTTAAATCAATTATCATTCAAAATCATATTATGATTAATTCGATTTGATTTATTATTGAATACTTTTATTTTAAAGAGATTTATTGAAATGTAGTTTTTTTTTTTTTTTTTTTTTTTTTTTTTTTTAATTTGAAATTGAGTGTTAAGTAAGGAATTCAACGATGTTCTTCCTAAATCAAATAGATACGGCGTTACACCCTAGCTTTTAAAAGTCCGGAAGGAGCTTCCTGGACAAATTGTTTCTTGAAATAAATACCGAAAAAGGTGAACTTATGATTACCAATGCGAAAAGCGTTTTCCTCACAATTATCGATGCATTTTGAATTTTGGTTTAGTTTCCTATTTCTTTCTCGTTCATAAATATTGAAACAACCGATTTTACTTTTTTTTTTTATACGATATTTAAATTTTATCTTATTAATTCGATTCGAGTATTATAAAATTTATTTTTAGAGTTAGTTTTTCTAAATCTTTTTTTATCATTTTCAAAATTTGAATTTAAAATTTCTAATTAAAAAGTTGAAATGTCTGATCACTCGATCTAATTTTACTCTTTTCGAATTTCTTTTCTCTCCTCGGCTCTGCTCAACCCATTTATTTCTCCCTCCATCTTTTTTTTTTCTTTTTTTCTTTTCTTTTGCTCTCTCTCCTCTCTCTCTCTCTTCTCTCTCTTTTTCTCTCTCCTTTTCCTTTTCTCTCCCTTGTTTCTCTCTTCTTTCACTCTCTTGCTTCTGGTTTTCTCTCCTTTGTTTTCTTTTATCTCAATTAATTCTTCTCCCCCTCTCTCCCCTTTGCCCACAACCATGAACTTTGCTACTCTCTTGCTCTGATTGTTTCTTTTAATGGTTGGCCATTGCAATCAAATAGCGGCAGTAGTCATGCCTTTAAAATCTTTAAAGTGATATTAGAAAGCAATGTGACTAAAATTGATGGATGAAAGTCTGGCCACTATTCAAGAAAGATTTTCTTCTATCTCAAATTACTCCCCCCACTTTTTTTTGGTATTATATTAATTACCGTTCAAAATCATATTTAAACTAATCTGATTCAAATGATTTAATTATAAGGGATTTTTTTAACGTAATTTTTTTTTTAAAATTTTAAATTTAAGATTTAATTAAATGACTTAATATTTTTATCTATCAGGTTGATTGTCCGTCGATCAATTACTCATTTTATGTTGTGAAAGGAAGTTGGTCCATTTAAATTATGAAATGAATCTCAATTTATTCTTCAAAAAATTAATGAGTGTCCATTTTTGTTTCTTCAAAACAAAGTGAAATATTAGAAGCAAGACTTGGGGTAACATACACACAACTCTCTCTCTCTCTCTCTATTTGAATTTAGGAATCGGTGCGGTGCAGAGTAGAGCAAGGAATGTCCGTATCATATCCATGCACAAACAAGCAAAACAGGAGCTAACCGACAAATGTATGACAACACTGGACGGCCCAATACGCCATTGACGCCTTTTTCGTGGCTTTTTTTGATTGATGGGAAACTATTTGGTCAATTCTAACTCAACCACATGTCTGACTTAATTCTTTTTGTTTTTTTCAATTTAAAATTAACATAAAATTAAAAATTAAATCAAATAGTTTTCTAAAAGCTATTTTTTTTAAAAAAAAATATATATGACCCATGATCTGTCTCTAACTATTTTAAATATTATAATTTTATCATATATATATATAAATATATATATATATGGATAAAATTTAAAAATATTTAAACTATTTTAATATTTGTAGATATTTAAAAAATATTTTGCTATGTATAACTATTTATGAACATTTTAGATTATATATGACTTAAAATATCTATTTTTAATTTGTAAATATATTTTAAAATTATTTAAGAAACCATTTAATTTGTTTATTATTTATAACGTTTTAATATCGACGGTCTTCTATTGTTATTTCATTAAATATTAACATTTATATAAATTATTTTTTCAAATAACTTATTTAAGAAAAGATTTTTAAAAAAAAATAAAATCGATAAATAGTTTTTCACTTAAATTTTAAAACTAATATTTTTTACTTTAACTTATAAAACAAAAATAAGATTTTAATATAAGAAAAAGCTAGATCAAACATGCCTTTTGTGCTGCACCCTTTTGGTTTGATAAATTTTATTTTTAAATTAATAAATTAATAAATTTTATTTTTAAATAGGAAGTAAAAAATACGTTAATTTGAATTATAAGTAAACAAAATTATTTAATATAAGTCAAACCAGAATAATTTTTATTTCGATTCAATCAGAAAAATTCTATAAAGTTATCATTCCTTTACGTGAATTTCTCATATTCATGCGTCATTATAAATATATATATATATATATATATATAAAAGATGACAAAATTTTATTTTAATGAATCATATATCTCTAATTTTTTTGCTATTTTAATAGTTAAATTACTTTTAAAGCCTTTTACTAAATAATTAAAGTTATTTAGAGTAATTCTGTAATAATTTTATCAAATGCTTAAATTGCTTAACTTTATTTTCATTTAAAAATTAAAAAATAAAAAAAATAATTAAATCTATATTTTGCTTTCCTTAATCATCAAGGATCTTCGAAGACATCTTGGACACGCAAAACTATGAGGTGCCTCCTTTCTTTATTATTGTTTGCGTCTGGTCTCGTCCATGACAACCAGCTCACCCCAAGCCTAGTCTTCTCAATCATTATGTCTTTTTGCCCCTTTTCTTTATAAAGACGAGGCCTTATTCATTTTTTTCTTCCTACCTTCACCCCACAATGTAATAGTAAATAAAAACCCACCAAAACCCTTCAATAATTAAATGGCTAAATTAAAAAACGGGTCACTCTAATCATGTTAAGTGAATATTGAATTATTGCAAATATGGGAGAGATCAATGGTTTTCCTGTTTGAAGAGAGATATAAATAGAAGGAAGAGGATGTATATTCAGTGAAATTAAAATCATTAAGTGTAAGTAACGTCTGGTTGGTTGTATTGTTGGATATCGATGTTGCATCGATGAGATTTTAGATTACACTCTTCTTATATATGACAAGTCAAAAGAATTCTATCTCAATTTGATCTGAAATGAATTTAATTTAAATAGGATGAATTAAAAATAAAAAATCACTATTGATGAAATAAAAGCAATAGCATCATTGTATCATTATCAAACCTGATAGTAGAAAGCACTTTACATATATATATATATATATATATATATATATATATATATATATATATGATATTCTCATGGCTGGGGAGGGGAGGGGATGGGTCTATATGGGAGAGTTGTGAAAAAGGAAAAAGGCGTAAATGATGTATATAAGGGTGGGGTAGCTTAGGTAGGAGTAGGAGTGTACCTTAACTATTGAAGCTAAGTGTTTTTATGGAGAAAGAAAACACAGAACGCAGGTGATGAGAAATTTAATTAGAATTGGGATTAGGACCGCTTGGAACTTCATGGGCGCCTGCATTGTATATTGCCTTCTTTCTTCTGTCTTGCCACGGCAAGTCCAACCACCCACCTCCCACTCTCATCCTCTTCTTCCTCGTCGATTCGGAGTGCACGGTGGTGGTGGTGGTGGCGGCGGCGACGGTGGTTGAAGTTGAATAATATCTTGTGACACCTTCCCCTGCCTTCATTGAATTTGTAGCTGCTCGGTTAATGCTGGTGACTGTGTGCGGTAATTTGTTTCCAGTTGCAGCCTTCACTGGGCCAATTGTATTTACCAGCACCATCAGCACCATCACCACAACATGAATTATGGTAACTGCAGTTGATCTCGGAACACCACCATAGCAAGCCATATACATTTGTATGGTAAAACTAAAACATCTCAACTTGGACGATAAAGTTGAAAAGCGAGAGAATGTCTTGAGAGAGGGAGAGAGAGAGAGAGAGAGAGAGAGAGAGCAAAGATAGCTATGTGGGGTTTTATTATGAACGCCCCCTTGAAATCACTCTTAAGAGGGATCTCGATCTTGTCGCATAAAAGTAAGAAAAAGAAAGGCCCGGGACCTGAATGGCTTTTCCTTTGCCTTAGCTTTTGCAGAGGTCTTGTGGTTGGATAATGGAGCTGAAACACGAGAGAGAGAGAGAGAGAGAGAGAGACTTAGTGTTAAATGAAGGCAAGAAGTGACGAAAATGAAATGAGGAAGGGTATGGAAATAAGTCATCTAATAGGGGAAACACCGAGTGGTGCCCACACCACAGAGTCTTCAGATGGAAGACGACATGTACACAGGGTCAAATAATTAATAAACCAAGTCTTGGCTTCATCACAAATGCACAACCATGTAAGTACAAACTACAAACACCAGCCTACATCTCTAGCAGACCAGCATATCATCTCTGAAAGGTTTGGTGTAGTGTGTTTTTTGTCGACACTTTCCTTCCCCAAGTCTCTGCTCTCGTTGACTAGCATTAATGCTGCAAAAAATTATTACAGGTGAGATGTTCGGCAAATATTAGCAAATTTTAATATATAAATAACGAGCAAAACTCTATCCAACAGATGTTTTATTTTTTTTATTTGATGGTTAGTATTTGAAAACTTGACTAACCAGGTTCGAACAGTTATAAAATATAATTTAGACACTTAATTGGTGGGGGATGGGGGTTTGATTCCAAAATCTGTATAACATTCATGCTTTTAGAGTCCATGATTAGAATGACTTCTACTCTGATTATTTCCTCGTGTCACAGTTGATTTAACCTTAGAAGATAATTAAGTGTTAATCAAAGAAAAATAAAAACATTATATAAGAAAATGATTAGGGGAAAAAAAGCATATAATCATAAATCATATGTTGCCAAAAGGTGCTACTTGTGATGGAAGAAGCATCATGGGTTGAGCATATTTAGTGCCTCTGGCTTACTGCGGAGAGGGGGAAGGTAAAGACTGTATGTAACTCTAGCAACTTTATTTGAAGTCAAAAGCAAAGTTAAAATCCGGACATAAATGGAGACATGTATAATATTTTTTTTTCTATTTTGGTACATTGGAAAAGCCAAATTCAAAACTTTTTATAAAAGAAAAGTATGATATTAGTTGAATTATAACTTATTAATTAATAGAGACATGTATAAGATAACAGTGAATTAGGCTGCAAGAGGAAAACTCCCTTCTCATTTTGCCCCACTCCTCCGTAGAAGAAGAGAGAGCTATCCTTTCTTTTTCTTGATCCAATGGCTCATCTCACTTATCCTTTATTTTCTTAGCTTACTCCCGTAAAATGTTTATCTTAGAGGGGAAATACTCCAGATGGCACGGATCACTTTGCCTTTTCAGTCTCAAAGTTGTGGGTCCGGCATGCCTGGGCCGAGCATTGTGCAACAAGACCTTGTGGATTCTTTGATACATAAAAGGGTGGTTTTTTTTTTTTTTTTTTTGTTAATAATCATCTGATATTTGAAATGATATTTCGACTAATTTTGTTTGAGTGTTGCTAGTGTTGACTCAAAATGTAATAACCTAGAGGGTAATAACCTAGAGGAAAATGAATAGGTTATTTAAAAACTATGGCTTATTTTTTATGTTTAAAAGGAAAAATTAATTTGTATGAAGAGAAATCAAAAGAAAGGATGAAGAGGTAGAAAACACATAATTTATAGTAGTTTCACATTTTTAATATACATTCACTCCCGGTCTTCATTTAGATTTTCAAAACCAGTATCTAACAAAGGTTTACACACTAGTTTTATGGGTGTTAGCCAACTTTATAAGTGTTTTTCTAAAACTCTTACACTTGTCTCTCATGAAACAAGCAAATACCTAACTCAGCTTTTAATGTACAAGTATTGATCTAAGATCAGAAGACAACTTTTTCTGATCCTTCTCATTGAGAGTAAAATTATAGATATTACAAAATGAAGCTCACTTCTTTCAAATATAGACGCTAATCAATAATATGAATGAAAACCAGAAATAGAGTAAGGAGGCTTGAACAAAACTTTCTCTCTATTTGCTTCGACCACTTGTCTCAGTCTCCTATAGTTGTATGTATACTAACGAAGATGATTTTAGCCGTTGGAAAACTTTTACAAACATTGAATATTTTGCAGAAGTTGATGAGATAATTGTACTTTTCATTAAATTCGAAACAGCTTTTCTGAACAATTGAACATTAGTCACATGCTATTGACTTGTTAGAACTTTAAGTCGACTTAATTTTGAATTTTGAAATATTCGAGTCGACTTCTTGAATGGTCAAGTCGACTTTCCTCTGCGACTTGCAAATTACTCAAGTTGACTTCATAAGTACATAGGTCGACTTGTATATGCTCATGTCATGAGAGGTAAGTTTGCTTGGTTTATTTATGTGTTGGCTTGCATATAATGTGAGTACTTATAAATTTGTTGAGTTGACATAATATAATCTCAGATTGACTTATTTTAGCCCTGGGTCGACTTACTAATATTACAGACACTAGTTTATGTGACCTCGAATCCTTAAGTCGATATAATTTATGACTAAGTTGACTTGTGTGCCTATTTACCTTTGCTTCAAATCGACTTCTTGTTTTGTCAGGTCGACTTAGTAATAGTTCATCTTAGGTTCATGTCGACTTGTCTAGTTTGCAGATCGACTCAATTAGAATGCAGAGTGTACTTCTGTGACCTTGACTTAATAGGTCGACTTGTTAGTTTTCTCAGGTCGACTTGTGATCTTCCATACTTAGACAAATTTTCAAAATAAGTGCTCAAGTCAGCTTGTGTTCCCGGTAAGTTGACTTGCTTAAGTTATAAACTAGATTTCTGAGACTTATATTTGATAGATCGACTTGTTCTAAGTGTGAGTTGACTTATAATCTTATAATCTATAGGTTCAGGTCAACTTGTTACTATGACAAGTCGACATGGTTTTACGCAGATTTAAAGTCCCGAGACCTATATTCCTCATGTTGACTTGCTGTTTTCTCGGGTCGACTTGGTGTGTTTCAAGCTTAGCTAAAATTCAAAATTTTGGATTTCAAGTCGACTAAAGTTAGGATAAAGTCTACTTGACATTCTACAAGTTGACTTTTGAGAGTCGACATGATATAATAACTAATCATGTAGATCAACTTATTATATAGGCAGGTCAGCTTTTCTAAAATTACTTTAATTTAACAATTTTCCTATTTTTAATAGAACTTTAATTGATTATCTTAAGTCAATTTTAATCATATCTAATCATTATCAAAATCAATTTTACTCAACAATTAGACTCAATTTAGAGGGGACCTCTCCCAATATATTTTTTTTATTCTCAAATTTCAAATTTCAGATCTGGTTAAAGAACTTAACACTCTTACCAACTAGCCTAACCATCCATCGATTGAGAAAAATAAATATTGCTAATTAATTACTCAGTTAACAATGGCCTTGGACACTGTTCTTTCTTTCTTTTCTTTCTTTCTTTCTTCTTCTTCTTCTTCTTCTTTTTTTTTTTTAAAGTGGCTCAGAGCCCAAAAATGGAACAACAAGACCAAGCCCAAAACAGATTATGGATGCAGTTCAAATATCTAATAAAGTGGTAAAAAACAAACATCAAGCGCAGTTGATACAAGGGATATTTGTACATTGGACATGGAGAAAGCATACAAGCATGTTTATTGGTTCTTCCTCTTGTATACTCTAGAAAAGATGGGTTCTATGAAAATGAAGAAGGATAAAAAGGGTGTACCCCCTTGCCATCCTTTATAATCTTGGTGAATGATTGATCTCGAACTGATAATTTTCAATTTTTGAGGGGCCATAAAAAGTTAGATCCCCTTTTTCCTTCCCAGTTATCTTGGTTATGGAGGTCCTAAGCAAGATGATGGAGCAGGCCTCAACGACACAATGAGTCAGGGGTTTTCAGGTTAGTGCAGGCGCCATGGTATGAGCATTGTTTGCCATCCTTTATCTACTGACAATTTGATTCCTTTTGTACGACTATTGAGCCAAATGTGCTTCCGTGCTAAGTCTCTACTTAGAAGCAGTATCACGGTTTAAGATGAATCTGGCAAAGGCGATCTCATCATATTGTGATCAATGAAGATGGGGGAATTTTGGCTACCTTCTTAGGGTGTAAAGTGGGCAAGTTATAAGGGATGTAGATAGAATAAGCCAATGAGAATCTAAAGATTGAGTTGACATTAAAGCCAGTAGGCACTATACTTATAGTATGTAATTCTGATTTAGCCGGCGACGACAATCCTTCAAGACAGTGCCAAGAGATTACAGAAACCAAAATCCAATTTGTGGGATCCAAAACAACTTCTGTGCATGTATCTTTTTTTTTTTGGTCAACGTGGATACTTGTCACCAATATATTTGAGTTTAACCCAACTAAACTGGCCAAACACTGTGGGGCCCTTTAATGGTTTGGCTTTCTCGATATCTGTATTTTCATTACCAAATTTCGAATTTGAGATTTTAAAGGCTTATAGCGTCTGACCGCTATACCCATGGGTCATTGATAGTTTAAATAACAGAGAAAGCAAGTCCATAAGCACCATATCCATGTAAAAGCTTGGATTCATGTTTGCCAAAAAATTCCAAGGCCAAAGCAAAACCATGACAATATTCCCAACATGAATATGAATATGACTTGTCTTCTTACAAATGAAATGATCTCCTATTTGGTAATTGGGACATATTTTTCCCAGAACAGGCATGGTTAGCAACTGTCATATTCGACTAGCCTAACACTTATATAGGGAATGATCACAATCCTAAAACTCAAAATTTAATGGCAATGCCAACAAATAGAAATGACAGTAACAATTCTAGTCACTAGAACTTGACATGGATTTTCCAAAATGGCAATTCTTCATTACAAAAAAACACGGTTTTAGTCACGAATTTTCGCGACGGAAAAAATTCGTCGCTATTTTGCGACGAATTTAGTGACAAAAACTTTTTCGTCGCTAATTTGCCACAAAATTTGTAACGAAAAAGAAGTCGTGACTAAATTAGCGACAGACACATCATTCGTAACAAAATTCGTTGCTAATTAATGACAAAAAAATTTTCGTGACTAGATTCGTCGCTAATTGGCGTTAAAAAATTTTTCGTTGTAAATTTCGTCGCTAAGTTTTTTATATATAATTAAATAAAATATAATATTAATATAATATTAATATAATATTTAAATTAAAAAATTAATTTAACAACCACGAAATATATCAGTTGGTAATTTAATTTAGCGACGGATTTCCAAATACGTGGCTGATTCAGCGACGGATTCCAAATCCGTCGCTGAATTTTAACTTCTTTTAATTATAATTTTATTTTATTTTTATTTTATTTTATTAATTTATATTAACAAATCATATTATTATTTTATAATATTTTAATTTACATTTTATTTTATTATATTATTTCATTTTTTTAGAAGAATAATATTATTTAATTCTTAAAAAAAACCATATATTTTATTTTATTTAAATTATATATATATTTTTAATTAATTTAATATTTTTTTTCTTTTTTTTTTTATTTAATATTTTTTATTATTGTATAGGTAATTTTATTTTATTTATATTATTTTATTTAATAATATAAAATTTTTAATTAAATATTAATCGAACCTACACGGGCGCGGGCGCGGGCCTAGTGCCTGCGCCCTGCGCGCACCTGCTTGAGCGCCCGCACGCCTGCTGGGGCGTGCTTGGGCGCCCTTCATTATTTTAATACAAAAAATACAAATTTGTAGTTGAAGTGATTCGAATATTGGATCTCGAATTTAATAGAAAACATATCACCACTGCACCACCGCTTAGTGTTAGTGTTGTGTGATAATATTTTTTTTTTCTTTCTTCCTCCTTTTTGTTTTCTATTCTCATTTTTTTTTCCTTATCTCTATTTTTGGGTTTTTTTTTCTTTTTACTCTCATTTCTTATATATAATAATTTTGTTATAATATATAATAATTTTATTATAACGAATAAAAATATTTTGTAATTAAATATATTGATTTTTTAAATTATTAATATATTATAATTTATTGATAATTATAATTTTATAGTTTTGAGATATTATAATCCATTTTTAAATTATGGATTAAAAAAATAAAATAAAAATGAAAAAAAAATAATAAAATAATAAGATAAAAGAAAAAAGAAGAAATTAAAATATAATATTAACATATTTTTTAATTAATTTATTATTTTATTTTAAATTAGTATTTTCTTATTTTTTATTTTATTAAAAATTATCATATTTATTATTTTTTAATTAATATTATTTTAGGTGGGTGGCATAAATAAAAAAGTTATTATATTTATTATTTTAAATTATTATTATATATTATTTTATTATTATTAGAAAAATGTGAAATAAAGATAATAAATAATTAAAAAGAAATTTATATCATAATAATATCTTTGGCTCGGTGGTTTACAGGTTGCGTGTGTGCATGCAAGAGTTTGGAGTTCAGAGTTCGAACCACGGTGGAGGCAGAAGGTGCGGCATTTTCCAGCAATTAAGAGTGCCTGCGTGGGGGTGCTAGCTCGGGCGGGCGGGCAGGTTGCAGGCTGGTGCTGGCTCAGGTGGCACGTGCGCTGGCTCGGGCGGGCGGGCAGGCAGGTTGTGGCGTTGGCTCGGGTGGGCAAGGTGGACGGGTGCGCTCCCTGGATATTTTGACGGAATTTGAAATCAGCGACGGATTTTAACGACGGATTTTTTTATTATTACAGATTTTTTCCCTTAAATTAGCGACGAATTTTAGCGACAAAAATTATCTGTCGCTAAATTTAGCGACGAATTTTAGATTTTCGTCGCTAAATTTAGCAATGTCACTAATTTAGCGACGGATATTTTTTCATCGCTAAAGTTTGTGAAGAATTTTAGCAATGAAAAATTATTTGTCGCAAAATTTAACGACGGATTTCAATTTTCGTCGCTAAATTTAGCGACGGATTTCTAATTTTCGTTGCTAAATTTTTGCGACGCGTTATTAGCGACGAAAAATTTTTCGTCGTTAAATCCGTCGCTAATGTTTTTAGCGACGAATTTTTTTAAAATTTTTGTCACTAAATTTGTGGCTAAAATGCTTTTTTTTGTAGTGCTTCCTCGTATCCACCTTATGAAAAGTAATCCAATTCCACAAGTAGATGATGAATCTTTCACACTTTGTGTGTATGATCTGAATTATAGAATCTTAATTGAAGTAACAATAGAGCCCCACAAACAGAATCGAATCCTCTTTTCCTATACCATGATCATATTCTATGATACTCCACGCCCATAAGATTCCTACTCCCATGAGGTTCTGTAGTAAATGACATTCACTCAAACTTATGACGACTACTATAATATAAAAAGTACTTTGCTTTGGACAAGAACATGGCTATTATTAAGATTTAAGAGACTAAACATTGACCCACAATTTACAGTGATAGTACATAACCCAAGGCCCCTTACCGAGAAGATTAAAACTTTATTATGAGCCTACTAAGCCATGTTCACCCGACCAAATGCGCCTTCAGCTCCTCGGTTACCTTGGTCCTCAGTCCCTAAGCTCTTTGGTCACTTGTCTCCTCAGTCACTTTGCTCCCTTGTAAAACACATCTCACAACTATCATTCGTACGGTCACAAGTAAGCACAACTTGGGATAACAGGTAAAGAAAGTAAATCCTTAAGTGAATTCAAACTTTCCTTATATGGATAAAAATCTCCCTCATCCTCAGAAAAATCATGTCGAACAAGGAAATAAGTTTTGGCATGTACTCCTAATAAGGAATGAAGATCTCGCAGCAATGGGTCTTTTCCTTTCCAATAAGATAGCGTATCTCTAAGAAAACCTTTGACTATAGTTTATACAATCTCGAAAATTCTCAACCATCTCTCCACAAGGAAAGTAGGGTTTCAACATGCCTGGTATTTTACGAAACTTTCCAATGAAAACCGTGAATATATAACCATAACATCGGTTGCCTAGGTAAGTTCTCTTGAGACCTCACACATAAACACATCGACAATACAGAGTCGAGACATATCTCTTCTCAGTCTGTTTTCTATTTTTTAAAACCACTCTTACTAATTTGAGCGTCGGAATCTTTCCCGCTGAATCACCTTCCATACGGAGAATAGGTACCCTCTACACGTCATGTCACCGGATCACTCCATAACTCAAGACTCCAACTCATATAAGTAGAATAGGTACCTGTGGAGAAAAACCCACTTCCATCAAATTGGCACCGTCTGTGGAAACCAGGCTACAGAAGAAACTAGTCTCATGCTCTGTACTACAAAAAGCTATGCCTCCAAAGAGAAAGACCAGAACGACTTCCAAGGCCACATCTATGGGGGAAGGGTGCCCCGCTACTCCAACAGATTCCATCCGGTCATCGATCTTGGTTGACCCCGCCGATCAATCCGCCGCCCAAGTTTAACCACAGATACCTGAACAATAAAATCAACTGGTTTAGGTACCCGCTCCTACCTCTCCTAATAGGTTTAACCGCCCTAAAATGGAAAGGTTTGCATCAAAGCTACAAGATATGAGTAGATGGTTAGAGGATCTTAGTCGCACTCACCGGAAAGAAGGCTCGCCCTCTCTCCAAAGGTCGAGACACTCACGCCTAGGTAGCCTTCTCTCTCAAGGAGATCAAGAATTTTTAGCAATATCCGAGCACGATCCTAATGACCTCAGAAAGCAAGTGGAGGATCTTGCAACCGCCGAACATAGGCACGTCAATCTTAGACCAAATGGGATTACCCCATATGCGACTAATACCTTACTATTGACTAAAAAATTTCTCTCGAATCGATACCACTAGATGTGCTACTACCCCCCCATGGAAAGGTATGATGGGACGACTGATCTTCAGGATCATGTAGCACATTTCATGACAATAATGGTGTCGAGAGACATGTCCAATGTCGCCATGTACAAATATTTTCCTACGACACTCAAGGGGATGCTCTGATGTGCTTCAATTCACTACTACCATTCAGCATAAAAAACTTTTCATAGTTGAGGAAATAGTTAGAGACCCACTTTGTGATTAGTCGGGAGACTAAGAGGAAATCTACTTCTCTCCTCTCATTATGACAAAGGCCCTTGAAGGACGTTTTTAAAGAAATTCAAGGTGGAGATGATGGAGGTCTATGACCTAGACCATTCTATAGTCTTGGAAGCTCTACTGACTGGACTGAGGCCTTCAAGTTTGAAAACCTCGATCATTAAGAATCCCCCAAATGCAATACAAGAATTCTATTCGCATACTGAGAAGTACATCGCTATCGAAGAAGCAGAAGCGTTTGACAAAAGCCGAACCAGACCCTATAAGAATGAATACATTCACTCTCTCCAGCAACATTCCCCTAAGAGGAACCGACTAATACTCTCACCTCATCTCAAATTCAACCATTACACACCATTGATGAGACCCCTAGTCAAATCCTACTACAAATAAGAGACAAGCCATACACACTATGGCCAAAGTGTATTCCTGGGGACGATGTTAAGAAAGACCGAACATGATACTGTCATTTTCACCAGGATTATGGCTATTTGACAAATGAGTGCCACAAGCTTAAGGACGAACTCAAAATGTTAGTCTGCAATGGTAAGATTCAGAAGTTCGTTCACAATAACCATGATAATAGCCATGGTCAAGGACCACAGGGGGAGAGACAAAGAGGTGAGACAAATGAATAACACGGTTCAAAAGCCCCCAGGGACCAGCCAAACCAAACACTCCAATACATACAGACCGGAATCCATCCTCGGTGATTCCTCTACCAAAGTGTAATTCGGATGCTCCTCTTTTTGATAAAATGATTGTATCCCCTATCTTTCAATTGGCCGGATCGTCGACCTCCCAAGAAAAATTCTCTATTCGAATTGCGAAAGGCAAGGCGCTAAAGAGACCTATGATAAAATTCGATGATCATGAGCTCGCATGGGTCCCACCAGGCTATGATGATCCCTTGATTATCACAGCAATGATTGATCAATTTAAAAGAATATTTATCAACCAAGGAGCGGACTGCAACCTCCTATACTATGAAGCCTTCAAACAAATGGTCTTTGATTGCCTACAACCCCATGGTAGACCTGTAAAAGGGCTTTCAAACGAATGACTATACCCAAAAGGAGTCATATTTCATCCTATTACATTAGGGACACCACCGAACCACTTTGCCACTACTGCAAATTTCAACGTGGTGAAATTCCCATTGCCATACAATGTGATCCTGTGTTGCCCGAGCTCTGAGCACAAGGCATATAAAAGTCAAATTCAGAGTACCTCTCCACATCGTTTTGCTGGTGGTAGTATGCCGTCTATCATTTATCTCTTTTTTGTTCATGATCGAGTATTTCAATGACAATGTTCTGATTTCTTATGCCCCATTATGTTGACTAAAAGCAGTGATTTATATCATTTTGCAAATACTTGTTACAAAATACAAACAACGAGTACTCTCGGTGCAACGTTTGGTACACTCCACTCTTTACAAAGTGCAACACTTCTGAGTACCCTTGACGCAATACTTCTGAGTACCCTTAGTGCAATGCCACCGAATACTCTCAGCACAACGTATGGTATGCTCCACTCTTTACAACGTGGAATGCCTGGTACACTCCACTCTTTACAAAACGCAATGCCCCCTAGTACTCTAGGTGTAACGCCTGACACACTCCTCTATTTATAAGATGCAATGTCTCTGAGTATCCTCGACACAATACTTGGTTCGCTCTACTCTTTACAAGGTGCAACGTCTCTGAGTACTCTTGATGCAACGCTTGGTATGCTCGACTCTGTACAAGGCGCCATGCCTCCGAGTACTCTTAACACAACACCCAGTACGCTATGCATTCTACAAGGTGCACTACCTTTGAATGCCCTTGGCATAGCACCTCGTACAACAACAATGTGACATTCCACCTATATTATTAACACATTCTACATTCTCAAGGCGCAATGCCTAAATTCTACAATAATCAAAATCCAGTTCCTAAATGATTGCTAGCCTTATGCTTGACACACCATACAATTTCTACTCACATTGTATTCGACAAAACACCTTAGTACTCCCTAGCACAATAGTAGAGGTATTCTTATTGCAACTACCATTTGAATAAAATGATCTCAACAGCAAGTAAAACATTATTGAAAGAAATAAGCTTAAGAATATCATAATGGTGAAGGGATAACAGCCAAGCTGATTGACAATACCAAAAAACTAAGAGATTTTATCATTACGTAGTGTTGGTAATACAAGAAGAATACAAATAGAAACACAAAAAAAAGATAGGTTAAGGAGAGGGGGGAGCACGAGATCTCTGCCGAAACTTATCAAAGTTGACCCGAAGAGTATAAAGGGGTGAATTATCGATACTTGCTCCTATAGAAGGATCATCCCTGGAATTTCTAGTCTGGCTTGGACCCTGGACTCTAAAGCTGCAAACGTCTGCTTCCTCTGTCGAACTTTTTCTCAAGCATCGAATAGTATCCTTAGTTCAGTACAGCTTCTCGGAGAGCTCCCGATGGTCCCATTCATAAGTCTCCCTAAGTTTCATGAGGGCTTACTCCCGCTCTCACACTAACTCTAAAGCGGCCAAGCAATCTGCTTCACTACTAGCAAGACGATCCCCCAACTTCTTGCCCTCATTGATAGCAGCATTAGTTACTTCATATGAGTACTCAAAGTCAATCTCAAACAACTTTATCACTTTTTCTTTTTTAAGAAGAGCAACCGACACCGTCTGGTCCTCTTTGGCTTCCTTCTTGCTCTTCTCTGCCCAAAACTGAGCAATCTCCTCTTCGAAACCATCTAATTTCCCTTCAAATGGTCTATCAATTGGTCTTTCCTCATCCTCTGAAACCCAAGTATCGTCACTACCTATGGAAATAAACAAATTAAATTCACTTTGGCAAAATATTATGTCAGAATCCACTAGTAAACCCATACTCGAATCAAGAGAGTCACAGCAGACTCATCCCCTTGCTCCATTAACAAGCGGTTTGAGACTCAGTAAACTAACCACAGCCACCACTAGCCGCCAAGCGCTAAGGATAAGCAGAGTGGGAAAAATGCTCTGACCCCTCAAAATAATAGATAGAGGTCCTAAGTAAAGAACTCGTAACTCATATCTAACATACTCCCTATACATAGGAACACGGTCGACGGGTAATCGGTTAGCCCTATCTAAACCGTAGGGCAATCTTAGACGGAAATTACCACCCAAATTCAAGATTTCTGCCACAAATTCTAACTCTTTTTCTGACATCACATTGACAATTTCACCAATCTTGCGGTGTTTACGCAAACCAAAGCCTCAAGCCATAATCATCTTCGCTCAATGGATTTCCAAACCCTAGAAATTACTTACTCTGTTTCAAGCAAACTTTTTCACAAAGCACATTAAGTGAACCTAAAATAAAGGGAAGAAACGTATAAGAGAAGATTCAAGATAACCAAAAAGACATGACCTGCATTAAATGCCTACTTTTTCGCTCATCTCTCTCAATGAAAGAAACAATTCATCTGCATAAACCTTCATAAATTAAACGACACAAATATCCCGTATTCAATACCTTCCATTTACACCCATGTAATCGTTTCCACTTCTTCTATAACTTGAAATAACTTCTCCAATAAAAATCACTAAAACACTATCTCTACTCCTAATACTACCTCTTCAACCTATCTTAGGAATGGGGGCAAATGATGGCACATAGCCAAGGCCCCTTACAGAGAGGATTAAAACTTTATTATGAGCCCATTAAGCCAAGCTCACCAGACCAAATACGCCTTTAGCTCCTCAGTTATCTTGGTTCTCGGTACCTAAGCTCTTTGGTCACTCGACTCCTCATTCACTTCACTTCCTAGTAAAACACATCTTACAACTATCATTCATACAGTCACGAGATAAGTACAACTTGGGATAGTCTGTAAAGGAAATAAATCCTTTAGTGGATTCAAACTTTTCTTATATGGATTAAAATCTCACTCATCCTCAGAACAATTTTGCCAAACAAGGAAACATGCTTCGGCGTATACTCCTAATAAGGAATGAAGATCCCGCAGCAATGAGATTTTCTCTTTCCAATAAGATAGTGTATCTCTAAGAAGACTTTTAACTATAGTTCCTACAATCTCGATTCTCAACCATTTTTATACAAGGAAACTAGGGTTTCAATACCTCCAGTACTTTACGAAACTTTCCAACGAGGATCGTAGATATATAACCATAACATCGGTCGCTTATCAGGTAAGTTCTCTTGAGACCTTACACACAAATACACCGGCAACACAAAGTCGAGACACCTCTCTTCTTAGTCTATTTTTCATATTTTAAAACTGCTCTTATTAACTTGAATGTCGGAGTCTCCCCCCAGAGCACCCTCTGATAGTATTTACAAGTTTTATCCCACATGGAGCACCGGATCACTCCATGACTCAAGACTCCAACTCCAATAGGTAGAGCAGGTATCTGTGGAGAAAAACTCACCTCCATCATACAGTATCATCCAGAAATATGCCATATGACTTCACATATTACATTGTTGAGCCCGTGCAAGTATTGAGAAAATTGAAAGATGTAATTTTGACGGGAAGAATGTAAATTCATGACACTTCCATAATATAGCAATTGAAATATGACTTCTAAATTTTCCTTCTTATTTTTCCTAGTGATTAAGCAAAAAAGTTAGAACAGTCAGTTTAGTTGGAAATAGTAATTGATCTCTTAAAAGTCTCGGATTCGAAATTTGAAAATAAAAAAGACTACGTGGAAAGAGCTGTCATCTAAGATAAGCCCGACAAATGATCAAATCGGATTAGTCAAAATATGATTTCAGAAATAAGTTAATATAGCATAAAAAAATAATAATACATGCAACAATCTTCTTACCACTTAAATTTCACAAGAGGCCCAGATTCCTTTGTCCGGGAAAGGATACAGTCCTACGGGGCTTATTCATTGGACTTGCTGAATCACTGGACCTTTTAAAGTTCAATCCGCCCGTCCTGATTATCTCATAACCTTTTCTTCTCTCTTCTGTCCAAACGTGATTAAGCCACATCATATAGTGTGTGGTTGTGCACCTACATATAAGCAACTTGGGGTGAAGTCATCTTAAGGACAAATACAAAATGTATTTTAAATTATACAAAGGGGCAGAACAGCCCCATATCCAACCTCTCTCTTCACTCCCTAGGAAACTCCAACTCTTTGGGACAAACCTATTTCCAAAATCTCTTAATGTCACTTTGATGGTCTTTCTTAAATCAAATAATGATGGTATGACATTAACATAAAAATTCATGTAGACAACAGTTTGCTGGTCAATATTAGGCCAAGAAAGTAAAGGGAACTTATAGGGAAAGGAAAAAAATGGCTTTCATTATGTAGAGGATATTCTCAAGTCTCAACCGCATCAAAAGTCAATTATGAAAAGAAACATATTAAGACAGTTAAACAGAAAAGGTTGCACGCAAACAGGTGGTGGTGAGAGAAGGGCAGTCGTTAATTTAGTGAGAGTTGACACAACCGCAGTTGGTTCGAACTTCGCCTTCATCAGAACCAGTGAGGACCTGTACATTCCCAAGCTTCACCATGGACGTAGCAAACTGTTGCATGAAGATTTCGGGTTGGGAAGCCAAAACAGAGATGAGAGGCGAAGTCCTCGAGTCCGAATTCAGCAGTTGATCAGTAGACAACAGTCCCATCCCATGCTCAAGGTTGGTGAAGTAGACAGAGTCGAATTTCTGGGGAGTGATGGCATCAAGGTCCACATATTCGGATGCCCATCTGCACTTCCTCTTGAGGTAGTTCAAGTATCTTGGATTGATAGAAGGATCTGCCTTGCGGGTTCCATTGTAGTTGTAGAGCCTGTCTTGTATAGCACCACATGTACACCTTCCAATGGTGTGAACTCCTACATATTCACCATTTTCCCAAGTAATGAAAAGGGTTGGGGATTCGTTACACTACAAAATCGTGCCAATAAGTAAATGGGGTACCTGAAAGGACGGCCAAGTCAAGGACGTTAAGGCCTTTGGATTGGAAGAACTCAAGGAGTTGAGTGATGGATTCTTGGCCATGAGGGACAGAATTGGCTTCCTGGCCAATAGAGACAAGACCATCTTTTCTTCCGTAAGGAACCTGCCAGAATGGGCCACCTGCAAGCACCGTTGCGTCTCTGGCCGCAGCGGTGAGAATGTCAGCGCAAGAGACAGTGCGAGGGCACTGCTTCTCAAGCTCCGTTTTGATGTCATCTACCACCTCAAATCCCCTCAGCGTCATGCTCGCTGCTGCCTGCCTTTCTCCTCCTTTGTTATTTAACAAAATCGAAGCATCGCATCCCTACCAAAATCATCATCCCATTATTCATTATACATTATCATCATACAAATAGTAAAAAGAAAGCTAGAAATTGTTCCATACTCGAACGGAGCAGTCATGGAAGTGGAGACGAATGAGAGAGGGAGCAAGAGTGTAATCCTTATCAATCCATTCCTTGACTTTGTTGTAGATGATGGATTCGGCTTGAGAGCAGCTCTGCTGGTAATAACTGAATGACAGGTAATCTTGCTCCGGAAAACTATGACTCAACTGACGATGGTGATTCTGCAGATGAATAGGCACTCCCTCCACCGGCACCAGCGGAACATTAGAATTTCCATCTCCATCGAAGAATGTGGCAGTAACCAATTCAACCCAAACCCAGATAAACAAAACCAATGAAAATGATGACGACAAGTATCTGGATGCCATGATGATAGACTTGCTTTTGTTCTTCTTTGATCTTCAACCCTTCTCAAATCTTGGAGATGAGATTGTTTGAGGGCATTGGGTTGAATTTATAGCTATTGTCATCTGAAGACATGTCAAAATATTGGGAATGTGAACGTGAGGAGCACCTCTTTCTTGATTAACAAATACTAATAAAGAAACCAAGAGAACTAATGTTTGAGTTGACATGCTAACACGTTTGTTTGTTTGTTCCAAAATTCAATTTATCCTATCCGATCTTAGTTTTCTTTTTCTTTTTTTTTAATAACTTATCGGTATCTGGAATTATGTTCTAATTAATTTAGTTTAAAAATTATTGGACTCAATTTGGGAGGAATTCTCTAAATATGGTTTTTTTTTTATTTTCAAATTTTAAATTTAAGAGTTAATTAAGTGATATAATACTCTTACTCATCAAACCAACTGAATATCGGTTAATTTCCTATTTCTTGTATCGAGTTGAGTATTAGATTCTCAAACTCGCAACAGCCCAAACCCCCCATCCCCAACCAACTCATGGGCTTACTCAAAAACCCAAATCTCATCATCATGCCATGGGAGTGGCCCAAATATATGAATCAGTGCAATAATACTTTTCTTTATTCAAATGATTCTTTTCCTCTCTTTGACCCAAGTGGATATATATTTCTATTGGTTCCCATGTCTGGCTGGATTTTATAAAAGAAAACTGCATGGAAAAGGTTCACATG
Source organism: Dillenia suffruticosa (assembly GCA_033439265.1). Lineage (NCBI taxonomy): Eukaryota > Viridiplantae > Streptophyta > Magnoliopsida > Dilleniales > Dilleniaceae > Dillenia > Dillenia suffruticosa. The sequence goes on from JAVTVX010000031.1 coordinate 2,601,560, forward strand.
AAAGTGAACTTTAACTAACAAGATATATATAATTTTGTTGGACGGAGAAACATTCTTTATGTGAGACAAATAAAGGTCCAATCACATCTGTCATCAATAATTAAACATGTCCTGCTCTTGACTTCATTATTTTAAGAATATTTCCCACGAAACATAAGTTTAGTGTTGTTATTTTACACAAAAATTTTTAATTTTTTGCTAAACATCTAAACCTACCGTATGTTCCTTGTCCCTAACTTGATCAGGCTGGGCCCAAGTTCTGAACCCAGGCTGACCTCAATATCATGCTCAACCTATCTTGACCGTGCACTAGCGCACTCATGAAATTTATGTGTTATTTGTTGTCCTAAGGGGCCAAAGCACATCGCTTATTTTTTTTTCTTTTTTATTTAATCATTGATGTTGAGAATTCGAATAATCCAGTTTAAATAACTATAGGATTCAATTTAAAAATTGAATCTCCCGTACTTAAATATTTGATTAAGAAATTTTAGTAACCTACCACCAAATCAACAAGTCATCGATTAAGCATAACGTTTGTATATACATACATATATCCATATAAATATATATGTGTGTGTATATATAGCTCAACTGGTACAATTTTCTCTTTCTTATAAAAGTTTTAAGTTTGAATCTCCTTATATACCAAAGAGAGAGACCCATAAATTATAATATTTAGGAAACATACAACTTAAAAATTTCAGATGCGGTGTTAAGATTTTTTCTGTATTTTTGAGATTTTCAACGTCATTAACTAAATACTGCTATAAGTACATATAATTACAAAAACCATTTTACATTTACAATTTACTTCTTTTGTTTTAAAATATTACTCTTTTGCTCCTTTAAATCGATAGAAAACAATGAGCAAGGACATGTAAGTGAGATATCAAGTTAAAGGGTTGTTTCACAAACAAAGTGATCTAAGACAGAGAAGAGAGAGGGAAGAAAAGAACATAATTTTGTTATATTGATGACGGTCATCCATTCTCCATTTAAAACTCAAGAGTTGTAATTAAATGGCTGTGACTTATCCAAAGGATGCAATCTTGTAAGAGTTTATATTATTGTGTTTCAACCCAAATCAGATTGATATTTGTTAATGTGAAAACCTTTCAATCTTTTGTATTGCTTCTTTTCAATATGCCCTAATTCTAATGAGACTCAACATTTCAATCACTAGGATATAAACTTTCTTTTAGTGAGACATAACATTTCCCAAATCACAATATTTGTGAAACCAATTGTGAAATATAAGAGTGATAAGGTACATATCATTACGGTATGAGCACCCACCAATCCACAATATCTCCCACTTGAGCAATTGTTATGGTGTATAAATCCTAGCAGTTGATAGTCATGGGAGTGTAATATTTGTGTATCAACTCTCATTCATAAGCCTAAGCAGGATTGGTGTTAGATATGGTTAACATGAATGCTTGGTTCCTCTTCAACTATTCCTTTGACAATGCCCTTCTTCGTGTACTTTAAATTACAAACTCTCTAGGCCACTACGCTTACTTGTAAAGATCTTTAGTCCACACATGTGTCAAGCGGGACATTTCGTATGTTGTCTTGCGCTTAAAATTTTTTACTCACCATGAACCCAAAATTGACCTCATGGGTGTCATTTTCACCGGTCAAATATGATACCAACCATTCCTAATACCTTATACCCCTAATCAAACCTAGGGGTGAGCATGGTACGGTCGGGTAAAGGCCAAAACTTGTACCTTACCCTATCTTTCATTGATTCCAAATTTTCTATCTTTGTCCTACTCTATGAAAAACTATACTCTACTCTTAGATAGGGTTTACAGTTATTGAAATTAAATTTGACTCCACAATAAGTCATTCTCTTGGTTCGATTAGGAAGCCTATGATGCCGGGTGTTTTGGATCTTCACGGATAGTAAGACTTGCAAAAAACCTGTTGGAGATGCCTCATGTGGAGGAGATTTTAATGCTCAACTTAGAAAGAGTAGTGAAGAGGAATGAAAGACAAAAACGCGTCCACGCCCCATGAAGTCTTTGTGTATGCTGTATATATAGTAAGAGTGTGTACCTGCTGTATATATAGTAAGAGTGTGTACCTGGCTGACTGTCTATTCTGAATATATATAACATGCATACATGGCAAGTCCCGTATATGTTTTGGGGTGTAGAAACCCAAGTTTCCTCGTAAAGTGGTTGTTGAGAATTTTCTAAGATTACAAGACTACAATCAAAGTTTTTTAAAGGATTTAGAATCCTATTGATTAAGGGAAATTCAAATTACCATGGAGATTCCCTTCCTTATGGGGAGTGATTATTGAGATTCGTTTCCTTATTGAGAAGGGTTTTCTCGAGACTAAGAGAAATTCATATTAGATTAAAAAAATTTTGATTTATTAAAGATTTCTTTCGTTATTAGATGATCACATGTTAAACTTATCGTAGAATAGAAATTACTTCCATATTTATGGCGAGTATCTAATAAGGAGTAAGGACAACAAAGAAACTTAGAGATCGAGACTTAGAATGATTGAGAGGTCCAGACACCAAGGGGAGTAGTGACTGAGAGGGAGACCTAGATTGAGAGGAAGATTTGGCCAAATAGGAACCGAAAGTGTAAGAAAGCTTATTGTTTACCGAGAGAGGGCTCTATGATCATAGGCTTGCCAAAGCTCTACAACAATGGACTTGGTAATGGGCCATCAGACCATATACCATTATTTGCCCCTACTGCTGATATCATTTCGTAGAAAAAGAATTAGGAGTAAAGTCAAAGTTAAAGAATCAGGAAACTGAATTGGCCTGAGAGTGGAGCATTTTTAAGGAAGTGAAAGAACTCAATATTGGATATTAAATGCAATAAATTTTGATGATTTGAAAAGTTATGGAGTGGAAAAACGTACGAGTAGGTGTGCTAATGAAGCGCAAAAGGCAGAAAGGTGTAATGGTTGTGGATAACTACGAAAGGTACCAAGCTATGACATTAAGTGTGATGAAGCATGCCGCTTCGATCACTAAGAATCATGTTCAATACGTCTTCTTGTGCTTATAAATAATAAAGTGTAGTTATTGGAGGTCTATTGATTCGCAGTGTAAGATAAAGTTATATCTGGGTTTTAGAGAGCAAAGGTAGTGATAGTGTTTTGTATGATGATTCTTCCACATCCCGCTGTAGGCAGATGTTTCAGAAAGTTCTTTATGTGGTGAGGTTATGTAGGTATGGAGAGGGCATGCGGACTATCGCTACGAAATTCCACCAGTAAGAAATTTGCAAATGTGAGGTTCCATCCTAGCATTTGGAAACCAAATATCATGATGCCCCGCATTGGTGTTTCAAGAGACCTCACATTGGGTAAGACATTCTCCCTTCCTTTCATGAGTCCTTCCAAAGGTGGAGGCATTTCCCCTTTGCAAGGTCATACTGAGACAACCAGGCACTAGGTGCAATAGGTGGCTTCGCATTTTCTAGAGTAAGGAGTGAAGAGAATAGGAGAACTAGATGAACAGAGTTGGAGTTGGGAGAACGAACTAGTTGAATAAGGCTATGATTCAAGACAAAGAAGGAGTCAAGGATGAGTTCCTTCACTTTCTCCTTAATTTTTGCCTGGTGTATTTTGTTCCCTCTATATTTTCTACTTCCCAATTTTTGTATTGTTAAGATGTAAACATCATGTTGTTTCTGTTTTTGCTTCCGCTTCCGCTTGTATACATTATGATATATATGAAAATTTGGATCAAAAAATGAGCATTGAATATTTTTCCTTGTCACTCCCTTTGTTGTGTTATATTTGCATATCGACCAAGAGATCATCCTAGGGATCTGAAATCAAGAGATATTCGAGATATTAGAGATATTGGATGAAAGACTAACTGTTGTATCTTTGTAAGGCCTGGTTGGTAGGGCAAAGATTAAAGCTAAGATTGATTCATCATCTTCAGAGTCATTCCTCCTTTTTTATGCGCTTTCGTTTCTATATAGCTTATACTTCCGATCTTGGATGTAATGTTCCCGGAAGGAAATTGTGGTATTATGTTGAAATAAAATCTCTTTGCTACTTTCTGCCTTCATTTGTGTGACTTGTATGTATCTTGTGCTTTTTGATTTCTACCCACTACATAAAAATTTCAATGAAGGGGTGTACAATTTCTTTCTTGTTACTACTATAGCGTCTTCATAGAATTGTATGTTAGGGAAATGTTCTCTCATGACTAAAACATAAACGTGTGTGAGATAGAGGCATGCGGACCTATAGTGCCCACATATTCTGTTCGAGTTTGTATAAAACATAAACTCAGAAAGGTGAAAGCATCATTGCATGACTAAAACGTGTGTGAGACAGAGGCATGAGGACCTTGTAGGCGCAAAGCCGAATAGGGCGGAGGCCTTTTATCACTCGTTGCACCTTATTGGAGTGTTTAAACCACCGTAGGGGTAGTGGAAGCATACTATACGATGTATATGATCAAAAAGATTTCAAAAGCATACTATAAGTTGCCTTTCGCCTAATGGAACTAAGAGAATTTCGTTGCATTGCATTGAGAAGCCTCGTTGATGTTACGCTAAGCAAGAGTTTGGAGGCATTGCACCTTGTGGACTCATTGGCGTTGCATCAAGCGAGAGTGTTGGAGGCGTTACGCCTAGAGGAGTTCGTTGACATTGCGCTTGGAGGGGCTCGTTGGCGTTGTGCCTCGAGGGAATTTGGAGGCATTACACCTTGTGGGCTCATTGGCATTACGTCAAGCGAGAGTATTGGAGGCGTTGCGCCTGGAGGGCTCGTTGGCATTGTGTTAAATGAGAGTTTGGAGGCATTACGCGTTGTGGGCTCGTTGGCATTACGCCAAGCGAGAGTGTTGGAGACATTACACATAGAGGGTTTGTTAGCATTGCATTAGATAAGAGTTTGGAGACATTGCACCTAGAGGGGCTCGTTGGTGTTGCACCAAACAAGAGTTTGGAGACATTGTACTTAGATGGGCTCATTGGAGTTGTGCTAGATGAGAATTTAGAGGCATTACATCTAGAAGGACTCGTTGGCATTGCATCAAACGAGAGTTTGGAGCCATTGCACCTAAAGGGCTCATTGGCGTTACATCAGATGATAGTGTTGCAGCATTATGCCGGCAGGGTATTAGTGAGCATGCACCGAGAGAGTGGAGGCTTATGAAAGAGAGGGTGATATAATAAGAGCCTACAAATGCAAGGGTTTGGGTTGTTCATTATATAAGAAATTTCAGTGTTGTTACTGATAAACTATAGAATGATAAATGTTCAAGATGAGAAAGTAGTAAATATTACTAATAGTAGATACGCAAATTCTCCTAATTCAATATTTTAGGTACAACTGAACCATCTAGGCTATTTAATCGATACATCCTAATACGAACCATCAAGTATACTTAATATGAGTCTTCCCATTATCATGTGGCTTCTATTCTGCGGAGTACTAGATCTCCTGGTCTGAAAGTTCTAGCTCTTACCCTTCTGTTGTAGTACCGAGCCATCTAATGTTGATATGCCACCATTTGGATGGATGCAGTATCTCACAATTCTGATAAGAGGTCTAGCGATTCTCGCAGCGCAAACTCATTTTGCTCTTGTTGATACTATTCAACTCTAATGAGTAGATCCCTATTTCTACTGGTAGGATTGTTTCACATCCATAAGTTAAACTAAATATCATTTCTCCCATGGCCATCCTAGGTTTAGTGCAATATGCCCAGCGGATTCCATAAAATGCATCCACCCAATGACCTTTCACTTTATCTAGCAATGTTTTGATTCCTTGGAGAATTATTTGGCTTGTTACCTTGGCTAGGCCATTAGCTTGCGAATAAGCGACAGAGGTGAAGCGATGTTGAATTAATAGCTTGTCACAAAATTCTTTGAACTTCTTGTTGTTGAATTGCTTGCCATTGTTAGTGATCAGGATGTAAGGCAATCCAAACCTAATGATTATGGATGGCCATACAAAGGTTTGTATTTTGTCGATTGTAATTTGGGCTAGTAGTTCGGCCTCTATCCATTTGATGAAATAATTGATTGCTATAATGAGAAACTTCCATTGTTCAGTAACTTGGGAGAATGGTCCCAATATGTCCATCCCCTATTGCAGGAATAGCCATGGACTTGCAATTGGACAAAGTTCAGAGAAAGGTTGATGAAGCACCAAGGAGAAGCCTTAGCAAATGTCACACCTTTTAACGTAGTACTCGGCATCAACTTTCACGATAGACTAGAAAAATCCTAGGCGTAGGGCCTTGTTAGCGAGGTTTCGAGCACCTTAGTGGTTTCCACGTACTCCTTTGCGGGTTTCCTTAAGAACATAAGTTCCTTCCTCGAGTGTTAAGCACTCGAGATAAGGGTGAGTGTAAGATTTCTTTTAAAGGGTCTCATTGATAATATCCCATTGATAATAGCGTAGTGTGCAACCTTGCGTTTTACTTTTGCCTCTTCTTGTGATGATTCTGGTAGTTGTCCATACCCCAGGTAGGTCTATTTATGATCCTTCCAACTTAGCAAGAGATCTGCCAATAGAATCTACTTGGGCTCATTGATGTTTGGGTATGGGAGACTCTGGACATAGACTGTTTGACTAGTGCCAACTGAATCCAAACTAGCCACATTTTTTGATCTAGGGATCTGTTATATGTCGACTTTGTTGAACTGGTTCATCACTTCCAAAAATTTGACTAAATATGTGCCATTATAGGCTCCTTTGTTTCAAAAGTTCCTTTAATTTATTTGATCACTGTCAACACCCAGATGTCCTGGGCTCCCAATAAGGCTACAATCCATAATTCTGTTAGGAGGGTTTCGTATTCAGCCTGATTATTGGTTGCTTGGAAGCCAAACCGGAGTGCATATTTTGCTTTGAAATCATCAGGGCCTACAAGGATGACTCTAGTGTCGCTTCTCAATGAGTTGGAAGATTCATCTACATGTAGTGTCCAGGCTGAAGCCGTGCATTCTTCTTGGTGATCATCGAGAGGCTTCTCAGAGAGAGTTGGGAGCATGTATTCAAGAATAAAATTAATTAGAGCTTAACTCTTAACGGCCGACCTCAGTAGGTACTCAATGTCAAATTCACCAAGTTCAATACTCCATTTGATAAGTCGGCTTGAAGTGTCTCTGTACAATCTACTTCGGCGGCTGGTCGATTAGTACTACAATGGTATGTATCTAAAAGTATGGGTGAAGGGATTAGATGGTTATGAGAAAAAGCGATAGTAGCCTTCTCAATGGGTTATAGTTGATTTTCGATTCTTGGAGTACTTGGTTGACATAGTATACGGGTCTTTGTACGGCATGATCCTTTCTTACTAGTACAAAGCAGAGAACTCGGTTAGAAATAGATAAATAAAGATAGAGTTTCTTACCAAGAATAAGCTGAGGGAGCAGTGGGGGAGACAAGAGATACTCATTGAGTTTATAAAAGCTTGCCTCGTATTATGTTGTCCACACAAATTTTTGAGACTTCTTCAAGGCATCAAAAATAGGCTTGTATTTCTCTCCTTATTTTGACATAAATTGGCTCAAGGTTGTAATCCGTCCTATCAGGTGATGCATTTCTTTCAATGTTCTCGGCGGTGCCATGTCAAGAATGGCTTGAATCTTCTTCGAGCTGGCTTTTATCCCTCGGTAGCTAATTAAGAAGCCCAAGAGAAAATATGCATTTAATCGAGTTCAACTTCATATTATGGCATTCCGGTGTTTGGAATAACTTTTCAAGATCCGCTACATGGCCTTCCAGGCTGGTGCTCTTAACAAGTATGTTGTCCACATAAACTTCCACGTTTCTGTCTAGCTGGTCACTAATGACTTTATTGATAAGTTGTTGAAATACACCTGTATTCTTTAGGCCAAACGCATGACCTTATAGCAATAAGTGCCAAACTTTGTAATAAAAGTCGTCTTTTTTTCATCCTCTGGGGCCACGTGTACTTGATTGTAATTAGAATATATGTCCGTGAAGTTTAAGAGTTAGTAACCTAACGAGTTATCCACAAGCTTGTTAATGTTTAGGAGCAGATAACTGTCTTTTGAGCATGACTCATTAAGATCAGTAAAGTCAACACATCCTCTATTTGTCGTACAATTTCTTCACTACTACCACGTTTGCCAACCATTCAGGGTATTTCACTTCTCTAATAAAATTTGTCGCTAGTAACTTTTTCATTTCTTCATGTACTGCTCTTTGGCATTCTATCTTGAATACCCTCTTCTTTTGTTTTACAGGCTTGGGACCGAGATCTATTGTTAACTTGTGCATGATTATAAAGGGGTGCATCTTCGGTATGTCTTCGAGCAACCATTCAAGGATGCTAGAGTGTCATCATAGGCATTCAGTTATGGCATCTCAAAGGGAAGCTGAGAGATGTGCTCCAATTTGAACTGTCTGACCAAGAACATCGGTGATCTAGATCTCGACCACCTCTTTACCAGGGTTAGGTTTGTCAGATTGCTTGATATCATTGCTGAATTCCATAGTGTCTATGGTAAGTGTTTTCTTTTCCCCATCCAATATGAAGGTGCTTTGGGGATCAGGATTGCAAGCGAGCCTTCTGACTCCTAAGGGTGTTCTGAACTTGATCTTCCTATTTATGGTGTTGGGCAAGGCTTCTAAACTATTTAGGCTAGGATAGCCCAAGATGGCATTATAAGAGGATGACAGTTTGACCACACTAAAGATGGTCTCAGCAATAGTATGGTTAGGTGGCATCTCCAAGATTACAGGGAGTAAAATAGTACCTTCGGGATACAACCACTCATCTGAAAGTCCTTTTAGAGGTTCGGTAAAAGGTTGAAGATGTGTTCAACGAAAGCCCATATGACATAAGGTGTTCTAATTGAGGAGATTGCAATATGCTTTTTGATCAACTAAGATTTTCATCATGATGCATTGACTTATTTTGGTGGTGATGACTAGGGGGGTCATGTCAACTCAGGTCGACCCCTTATAAGTTATTGTCGTCAAAATCACTTATTGGTCATCTTCTTTCCATGACATGTTGATGGGAGAGATAGGCGTGAGTTTACTAGGGTTAATCAGTCAGTTATTCTTACAAATGGTACCAATCTGTTGATGCTAAATTCAACTCCACAGAAAGTCATTCTCCTGACTCAAATGAAAAACCGGCAATGCTGGGTGTTCTGAATTTTCATTGATGGTAAGACATGCAAAAAACCTATCGGAGATGGTTCTAATAAAGGAGGTTACGATAGTCAAGTCAAAAAGAACGGTAAAGGGGAATGAAAGACTAAAAGAGTCTAAACCTCATGTAGTCTTTGTGCGTGCTGTATGTAAAGTAAGAGCGTATACCTGGCTGACTATCTATTTTGAGTATATATAGTATGCATGTATGGCATGTCCCCTATGCCTTTAGGGGTATAAAACCCTAGTTTCCTTATAGAGAGGCTGCTGATAATTTTTCGAAATTACAAGAACTGTAGTCAAAAATCTTTAAGGGACTTATAATCTTTTTAATTAAGGGAAGTTCAAGTTGCTATGGAGGTTTCCTTCTTTATTGAGAGTGATTATCAAAATCTATTTCTTTATTGAGAAGGGTTTTCCCAAGACAGAGAGATTCGTATCATATTAAGTAAGGTTTTGATTTATTAAATATTTCATTCCTTATTGAATGATCACATGTTGAACTTATCACATAATGGAAATTACTTTCGTATTGAAGGACAAGTATTTAACAACTGAGAGACCCAGAGGCCTAGAGTTAGAATGACCAAAAGATCCAGGAATTGGGAGAAATGGTAGTGACTGAGAGTGTTTAATCGAGAGACCTAGATTGAGAGGAAGATTTAGGCCAAATGGGAACCGAAGGTGTAAGAGTACTTATTGTTTACTAAGAGAGGGCTCTATTATCGTGCACCTGCTAAGGCTCTATAGCAATGGACCTAGTAATGTGTTATCAAACCATGTACCATCAACAATAAACCTGTAGAGTCTATCATTTTTCAAAATAATATAAACTTTTTTTTTCTCTTTGGAGCTATACTTTAATAAAATTGAAATTTGAATTTCATCCGCTACAAAAAATGAGGTTTTCTTTGATGATCTTTTCTTGGTGTTTAAATAATTCATCATCAATACTTTTTTTCCTGAGATTTATAGACAAAAATATCAGATAAATCAATTTCCACGATATTTAAGAAAAAAAGTCAGGAAAAATAATTATCATAAAAAAAATACCACTAGTGGAATCTTTCCCAACATTTCAATAGAAAAGTTGTAGAAGAAATATGCCCAACGTTTTCAAGAGAAATGTTGGGAGGGTGTTTTGAAAAAACCATAAACCTCTCTTCTCTCTCTTTTCTCCTTTTCCTCTTTCGTTCTCTCCATTTGTCATTACTGTTGAATTTCGCTAAATCTAAAGATCCTTGACCAACCACAGGCTATTGCTCTATTCGACCGTCGTAGGAAGTTATCGAAGATACATTTTGCCATGAACATCATCTTCTATTAGAGGTTAATCATCTACTCTATCTCCTCACCGCGAACACAACTTTTGTCAAAGGTAAGTTCCTTCGATTTTTGCAAACATTTATATTTTTATTACTATTTTTGGATACCCATACATGATTAGAGTTTAGGAAAGGGAAAGATTATAACAAAATTAGGATAAAATGAGATTAATTTAATATTAAATTAGGAACTATTCATATTTTCATGATATAATTATGTTAAAATCAAGACAAATTTAGGGTAAATTATTTTAAATTAAGAATAAATTAGGAATTGTTCATATTACCATGCTATAATTCGGATAAAGTTATGAAAAAATTAGAACAAAATAAAAACAAAATTAGGGTAAATTAGAATTTAAAGTTTAAGATTTAGGATTTATGGTTTCAATTTTAGGGTTTGTTTACTTTTATTAATAAAAGTAAATACCATATATATCAATTAAAAATTATTAACAATTTTTAAAATTAATACATATATTAATAAAACTAAAACAAACTGAACTTTCATAATGTATATAGGACAAATGATTGTAATGCATATAAATTATTAACAATTTTAAAAAATAATACATATAAAATATAATATTAACAATTATTGTTAATAAATTATATAAATAGGCTATATACATAAGTAAATTCCATATATACTTTTATTAATAATATATATATGTTATATATGTATTATCCTTAAGGTTTAGGATTTAGAGATAATATTTATTTGCAAAAGTTTGCTATTTATCTAGCAATATATACCAAAATTTTGCATGTTTTGCCAAAATTGATATTTATATTAGTTTCAATGATTAATATACACACATTTACACCTATTGATTTTGCATGTTTTTTGTATATATATACATATATGTGTACATACATACATATATATGTATATACGTATATATGTATGTATATTTCAATGATGGATATTGATAAAAGTATGATAGTAAATTTGAAAAGTAATTAATTAGTTATTCATTATATATTTGTATATTAATTTAATGTTATTTTTGTATGTATATAATACTCATTCATTATATATATGGTTTTTCTCATTTGATTAAAATATATATGTATTGAAAATGAATGTTAACTTTAAATTCGTTATTAGTTTGATAGTTAATCTCCAATTACTCTAAATATTTCATATATATATATATATATTGGTTTAATAATCTATTTATATATATAATACCCATTCTTTATATATATTGATTTTTCTTTGTTAATTAACATATATACACATATAAATAGAAAAGAAATTTTGAATCTATATTCATTATTGGTTTTATATATTTGTTTATATCAAACTAACACATGTTGTAAATATTAAATTCTTGTGTTAGAAGCATGTCTCAAGCAAGAAGAAAACTTAAGGGAATTAGAATTATAGGACATATAGAATCTAAGATCTCAACGAATTATAGTATCCTTCAATACTAAGCTGTAACATGTTGGACGGGAGTTGTAGTTGCTAGCCAATTTTTGTGACCTTGTGACTAGGAATCTACGATTTTGTCCTCTTAATCATAGGTATGATGCAATATTCCTACTGTATTGAAAGAATAAATGAAAATTTTTAATAAGGTACTTTCTTGATTTACTTCCTCATTATTGTTGCAACATGTTTTTATTCGGTTGTTTTCTTTTTTGAAAAAGATTTATTTTCAAAATCAATTTCTATGAATGGGAGGACATTGTTGCATAGCGGTACTCAAGATGTGAAAAGGTAAAAACATGTTTTACTTTATTTTGTTTAACTTAAGTCTGAAGTAGGGAAGTAGACCCAATTGCAATAAACTTATATACACACTTACGACTCAAAGTTATTTATGAGGCGGCAAAAGAATTGATAATTATTTTAAATACTAATATTATATTTAATAATATTTTTTAGTCGTTAATAATTTTGTTTTAGGAATTAGCAACAGAACAATTTTTGATAGAATTCAACAATAAGAACCTACTTATAAGAAGAACGATAGTTCATAAGTGAACGCAAAATTTGCCAATGTAATGGTAAGTCAAATTCACTTATTTCTAAGCAATTGTGTTAATATTTTTATGAGAATTTATATTGATATTTTTATATGCATTATTTATACATAAAAACAAGTTGATGAAATGATGGTAGCTCAATAAGCCGCGCCAAAGCAAGAGTCTATCAATCAAATCGAGGGCAGTGTGTTTGTCGAAGTGACTCACAAGAAACATCTAGATAGAGTTTGGAGTAAAGGGATAAAGCCAATACCTACCAACTACTACAAAAAATCATTTTCTCATACAAAGACTAGCTCTACCAAATAGTTAAATGAGGTGCGTTGTGAATCGAGGAAAATAAAAGCAAAATTTGAAATCTTATTTCAAATATTTATCTCAAGATTTCCATATATAAAAATACCTCATGAGACGTGGAAAGAAGTAATATATTAACTTTTGTTATTCACATAATAGGAACTATTTTACATGATATTTTAGATAATATACTAACTTTTATTCTCTACAGGATAACGATATTTCATCTAGAAAAGGTGATGGCTCCTATTCCGTCCAAGGAGGTTGTCCTATATCTTAAGAGGTAATACAGATTTTGCATGTAATACGATATTGGTTCATTAATGTTTTTTTAAACTTTTTTATATGATATTGGTTCATTAATGTTTTTTTTTTAACTTTTTAACTTTTTTATTAATAAAATATTTATTTTTTTGGTACAAAATTTTATGTGGATGGTTTTTTATTTCTTTAAAATGTACATTATGTTTGAAGTAATGAGTTATTTGTGATTTAAACGTGATGAGTATATTATATTTATTTGGAATATGAAGTGTTTGATGGTTGATGGTTAATGGTTAATGGTTGATGGTTGTTTGTTTGTTTGAAATATGAAGTGTAGATAAAATTTGGAGTAGGAAGTATACATTATATTTATGGTTGATGGCAATGTGATAAACATGTTTGGGTTCGGGAGCTAAATTTACCATTCTTTTAAAAAAAAAAAAAAAAGTCTTGTTAATGTTTTTAGAGTAAAATGTTGGCAATTGTATATGGATTTGTTGACATTTCTGATCTGAAACATCAACAAGTATTTTAGCCTTTGTAAACATTTTATGTAACACCGACCCTCGGTGTATTCTATAGTGAATTCCATTTCATATATATATATATATATATATATATATATATATATATATATATATGATGTTTCTATTACTACAGGTTCATGAATTTTCAAAAAAAAAAATGATATTTGACGGTAAAATACAAATCGGATCAATTTTGACTCAAAGAGATTCAAAACCTTAATTTCATATTAAATAAATTAAATTAGGTCTAATATAAAATTTTGGGCCTAGTATGTAATTATGAAAATTTTAGGGGTCAAATTAGAATTTTTATAAGTCAAAGGACTTGTTAGCAATTAACAAAACTTAAATGAAATGTGACAAGTGTAATCTTGTATTGAACAAGTGTTATAGTGAGGAGGACAAGTGTTGGCCAAATGGAGATGACAAAGGCAAGGTGGGCCAATGAGAACACATGCACATAAAAAAAAAAAAAAAAAACCAATCAAAACACATGCAATAGTCAAAATGATCCTATGGTTTAGATTAATTGGGGATTTTATCCTAGGGTGGTGAGTTATTAACACAATAATAAAAGAAGAAGACCTTAGAATACTTGTTCATTCTTCCCAAATTCGTGAGAACAAGGAGAGAAGCAAGAGAGGAAGACAAACAAAGTGAGGTAAGAAATTTTATCCTGTCTTACTTTAAATTTTATTTCTGTCCGTGATTCATCTCTGTTTTAAGTCATCTTAGAGCCAGAATTTGAAAATGTGATAGTTACATGAATTGTAGATCTAAGTCTTATCTTTCCAACGAGGTAAGAATCACCAAATTCTGATGCTTGTGCCAAACGTTATGGCACTTTTCCTGAAACTCGACAAAGAAGCATCTTATTTCGAACCTTGACAATAGTGAGTAAAAACGACCCCTCTCCAGTCTTAGTTTGAAGAAACACAAAACATGAAAGTTATAGATATATGCCTTGTCTATAACATATAAACGTTTCAGCCATTTCGCATGAGGAAATTGAAAGTTATACAATTTTCCTTAAAACTGTGTTGATAGAAACTGTATGTTTGACTAAAACGTATCTGTCATGTTCATGAATTTTGTTCAACCCCTTCCAGACATATTTAGATAAAACTCAAAACACGAAAGTTGTAGATCTACATCTTAGCTATAACATGTTAAAATTTCATTAGACTTTGATGCGTAGGATGAAAGTTATAGCTTCTGTACAAAAACCGGACAGAATCTGAAACTTAAATATGGCTGTAACAAAATGAGGCTTACTGGGAATTTTGTGATTTAAATCTGAGGAAGCGTGCAAAATGAAAGTTATAGTACTATCCCTTAGCTTTAAAATGAGATAAGAATCATCTGATTTGGATTAGTATAGCCAAAGTTATAGTCTGTTTTCCATGACTGCGCAGGTTAAAAATCTGCAAACTGTTTGTCTCCCTAAGAGTTATTTGAGTTGAACGGAGGGGACACTTGATTTACGCTTTGTGAAAATATTGGGGAGTGCGTTATCCTCCCCTAACTGTGAGTGGGACTTGACATCTACTTTTAATTGATACCGTGTTTTAAAAAACTTTCAAAAGTATGATTTAAAATGGTATGATTGACCTATTCTCCTGAATTTATGAAAATGTTTTGTGATATATGGAGTGTCCCAACTTGTTTATATCGATATGCATCCATGATTTTGATACTTGATGATTGTGCCACACTTTGATATATCCACATGATTTTATACTTCCATTGCATATTGGCACATGCTTTTGACATGATAGGGCTTGATGATTTGGTTTGAAATATGTGATTTGGGCTGGATGCCCCTGTGGATATTGTGATGATGATGATATGCTTCCTATGACATTTCGTAGCTACGAAAGACATTTGGTAGAGACACCTGTTGTGCCAAGATACGCCTCTGCAGGGGTATCCGCCAGATTGTTATACATATTGTATGGACAGTCGTCGGTTGAACTACTCCGGGGAGGACCTTGGTAGGTCTAGCACCGGCGGGTTTCCATACATGTTTGATCCTTGATACGTGTACGATATATATATACAGGATAGTTGAAGTAGTTTGTGGCCAACGTTGGGGTAGAGAGCCTTATTTTATTACTTGCACTGTGAAAACCCCCAACGTTGCCCGTCCTTGGCCATGGTCGGCGCTTGCCAGGATATTTTCGGCCGGCTCTACATGATATAACGGACATATATATCGGATGCATATTTGATTTGATACGTATGCTGTGAATGATTTATTGAGATATCATATTTTTTTTTTTTTTGCATACTATGGATTTATTGGAACATAATTTTGGTACTCCTAATTCACCCAAAAAAATTAATTGTAGCATGTCATCCCCCCCGACTTACTGAGTACCAACCCCCCTCTCTACGGTACTCACCCCTCACATTTCCCTCCTACAGGGGTAGACTCGGACTGAGAGATTTGTGCGCATTGTTGTATTGGATATTCTTTGGAGACTACTGGGCCGGGGTATGACTACCCGCTCTTCCGCTATATATTGAGGTTATTGTTTCATCTTGAGGAAGTTAGGATGGCCATTATATTTGTTTAAATTGGGATGACTGTATTTATAATTCTTCTGGTTTGTATAAGGTTAACTCTCACTCATTTTAATTTATATTGAGACATACATGTATTATTTTTATCACTTGGAGATCTCTGTGAATTGGAAACTTGGATTATGTGAATGTTGACAGCCTTACGGTGCTTCGATGTGCGGGACGTGGTGCCCATGCATCTGGGTGCCGCGACGGGCTCGTTGCGTACCTGGCTCAGGAGTGGGTTGGGGCGTGACATTTTATGTATAAATATCGATAAATGTTCACATATCACAATGTTAAATGTTCACATATCATAATGTTTTACTCGTCCAACATGTCGGAAAATTCCATAACTTTTTCGATGTTTTTGTGAAGAAATGTTGGCAAAGTACCATAGTATGTATATAATATTGGAAAACTCCTAACCTTTTTTTGTTGACATTTACTCTTTCATCGTTCGACTCTTTAGCGATGGTTATAAAATGTTAGGAATGAACAAAAAAAAAATCATCACTAAAGGTATATTTTTTGTTTTAAACTTTTTTAAGTAATAGTTTTTATTTTTCTTATATTTTTTTAAACTTCAACTAACGCTAATTTCAAAAATTAAAAAAAAAATATTACTTATCTTAATTTAAACTAAATAAAAATTATTAAATTTAAGTCATCCTAAAATATTCAAAATAGAATTAGTTAACAGGCAAATGGCCATAAGTAATATCGTAATAAATCCAAAACTAAAATGCGAAAACATTAATCAATATGATACAACTCATTTAAAAATACACTTGATAGGGAAATTTAAAACTATGAAGTATTTTCGTTTGAGGATACTTGTTGCATTTGTTCAAACTTCTCCATCTCTCAAGGTTTCATGATAAGAAAATGATATTGCCCATCGGGTTTTTTTTAAAACAAAACTTAAATATTCACTTTCCCATCAACTTTTTTTGAGAAATTTACAGAGGATAAGTTTTAATTTAAAGTTTTAGGAATTTTTTTTCAAATCCCATAAGTTAATGCATTCAAAATGAAATTAATGGGAAAAATATAATAAAAAAAAAGATTAAATATGATAAAAATGTAAGAGATTTGAATTTAGATGTATTTGGTCAGATTTTGGTGTCTCATTCAAATTTCTATATAATTAATCTTGTTTTTCCATTTTGAATATTAAATTGAATTCTCATAACGTTCACCAATAATTTAGGATAATAATAATAGGATTTTAATGACTTTTTAATGATTGACAGTATATATAAATCCTCTATTAGTGCATTGAGTCCCTAAATCCAAATTTATAAACTTCATACTATCTATTGAATGAAATTAAGGGTTTAGAAGACTTGCACATGTTCTAAGAATCATTTGATGCTATTGCAATCGTCAGAACTTATCGAAATCGCGAATAACCGAAAATACATTCAATCCCCTTTTTTGGTTTATTTTCATTTGTGTTAAATTATTATTGCATTTAATGTGCAATATAATATTACATTTTGGTATTAGAACAATTTTGTCTTCAGCCTTTAAGATTTCGGCGAATTTGAAGATTTTTCAAAAATTATGATCTTCGAATTTTTGAATATTTGACCCAAAAAATCTTATTTTTTTGAAAAAATTGAAAATTTTATATTATTACAATCAAAATCATATTTTCAAAAATAATTTTGGACATTCATGTATTTTCTGATTGAGCTCCAATCATAGGAGATTCATTGGTTGGGTTTGGACATTTAATATATTAAGACAATCGACACGTGTAAACAATTGAAACCCTATGAGTTATAATTGAATGATCAAATATCCACCACGTAGATTATATTTTGAATATCTTATGATTGAGCAATTAATGCATTTTCATTGAATGTATTTTGGTATGTATTTTTTTTTAAGAATTATGGTTTTGTTTCAAAACTTTCAATAATCTCATGATTTTAAATTTTTATTAATTATTGCAATTAAATCCATGTAATATTTTTTAAAATGATTAATAAATTTTGAAATGTTTTATGTTAAATCTTTGGATTAAATAAATAAATAAATAAAAACTCTGAATATGATATTTAAAAATTATGCATAAAATTAATTTTAGAATAATTTTGTATATAAAGAGTATACAAAATTATTAAAATATTTTTTAGGTCGAAAAATTTGAAAAAAATTTCAAAATATTTTCTAAACTCAAATTTTAGAAAATTGTACATAAAATTAATTTTGGGTATATTTTGTATATAAGAAAAGGTACCAAATTAATAAAATACATTGATAATTTAATTGCATTTTTAATAAAATTTTATGCACTTTAGCATAACAAAATTAATTAATATTATTATTCTTATGATCAACAAAATTTTTTAAATTAATTATGATTTAACAATGTAGTCACAATTAAATAGAAAATTATATATAAAGATATGATCATATTAAGAAAATGATAAATTTGTCACAAAAATTATTTTTATATAATGAATTTTATCTCACACAAATTTTTGTTGTATGATAATAAGAAAATTAGAGATAAAATATCAAAATAATTATTTTCAATAATAGTTTACTTGATTGAAATCTCTTTTCTATATAATACTATAAATACGATTGATCTAATACATATCTAAAGCAGTTCTGTCAAAAAGACGGATATAAGTCTTAGGCTGGATGGTTCTTAAATGGTCCCATGTGACCAACCAACTAGTTGAGAACCCACATAGTATACTAAAAAAAGTCATCTTATAGGGTTAAATGGAAAATGATAAAATGATCAAGAAAAGATTAGTTATTGATATTTTCCCGATTAACCCACGGTATCGAGAAATGAGCTATTTTTTATAAATTTTATCATAAGATCAAATAAAACTAAAAGTTTAGCCCACAGATAATTTATGTCATAGATTTATTTTCATATATTTGTATTAGTAGATATATATTAAATATCTCACATATAGTTAGTAATGATATTTATTTATTTTACAATATTTCAAATCATAAATTTGAAATCCAATTTTTTGGATTTGAATGAAGAGAACTATAAAAAATAGAGGGAATTTGTACTTTTCCATTTGAACTGTTTGGACATTGACTATGTTATACGGAAGTATGAGTTACCTCCGATGATCGATACCAACTCAATAAATGAAAAGGCTATTTATGAAAAATATGAACGATCTAATCGTCTAAATTCCATATTTATGAAGAGCAAAATTTCAGTTAGTATCTATGATTCAGTCAACCAGCATACAAATATCCATGCTCTTCATAAGACTATATATTAGCAATTTGCGATCTCAAAAAAATTTTTTACCGGTACTTTCATTATGCAATCTTTTCTATGAGGCTCATTACTATCCACAATGTGCACGACCACATCATGTAGATATAGGACATTGCGGCTCAACTAAAGAATTTGGAGGTTAAGATATCCAAATTCTTACTCATGCACTTTATTATGAACTCTCTCCCTCATCCCTACGGTTATTTTAAGATCCCCTACTAAGAAGAAATGGTCTGATAGTGCACATGTAGCAATATAAGGAAAGAAAAATGGCAAATTTAAGCCAAACTAAAAGGGTACAAAATTAAAAGTGGATATAAAGAAAGAGTTCAATTGTTTTTTCTTTTTTTTTTTTGTAAAAAGAATGGACACATGAAGTAAGATTGTACCAAGTATAAGCAGTGGTTTGAGAATAAAAGTATGGAAATCTTATTAGTTTATTATGAATTTTGCAAGATTGAGATTCTCATGACATACAGTGGATTGACTCTGATTGTACCATCCACATTACAAATGTATTGCTGGGCTTACAAAACCTAAAAAGTCCAATGGATCATGAATAACTCATTTATTCAGGCAATAAGATGAGCTCACGAGTAAAGGTCATTAGAGATTACAAACTCATATTGGCAAGTGGCATGTCTTGAAATTGAAAAAAATATTTTATGTATCTAAATTTTTTAAGAAGTTAATTTCCGTTTTAAAACTTGTATAATTTATTACTTTTTCCAATTTAATAATAAAATGACATTATTTTATAATTCAAATGTCATTTATTATAATTCATTGTTAGATGAAGTGTATGAATATAACACATATATAGATTAAAAAAAATGTCATTGAGGAAAATTCTTCCATGTTGTGGTATCGGAGATTATGATACATCTCAATAAAGAGAATAGAAAAGTCGATAAATGATGAGGTACTTGATACCCTAAACTTTAGCGATTTGAAACTTATGTGGACTGTATCAAAGGAAAGCAGACTAACAAGACTTAAAAAGGTAACGGAAAAATTTAGAATTGTTTGAAATCGTACGTACACACATTTGTATTTTAGGTATAAACTCGTATAGTTATAGTTATTTTGTCTCATTTATAGATAACTATTCATGATATATGTATTTCTATAGGGTTCACCATAAGGACGAGACATTGGATGACTTTAAAATTTTTAAGGTAGAAGTAGAAAAACAATGCAGTAAGTAAATAAGATCGTGAGGTCAGATAGAGGTGGAGAATACTATGAAAAGTATACAGATGATGGATAACCACCAGATCCATTCGTAAATTCCTTTAAGAAAATGGAATTGTTGCTCAATACACCATATCTGATTCACCTGATTAGAATGGGGTAACTGAAAGAAAGAATAAGATCTTACTTGATATGGTTAGGGATTTGATGGCTAGTTCCAAAATAGCTAAATTCTTGTGGATTAAAGATCTTAAGACGACAGTATACATCCTAAATAGGGTTCCAACCAAGGTAGTAATCAAAACTTCGTTCGAGTTATTTAAGTGTTAGAAACCTAATTTGAGACATGTTCACATTTGAAGTTATCCTACAGAGATAAAGGTTTACAATTCACGAGAAAAGAAACTAGATCCAAAAATTGTGAGTGGGTACTTTGTCAATTATGCCAAAAATTCCAAAAGATACCGATATTATTGTTCATCCTATCTACTAGGTTTGTGAAATCTAGAAATGATTGATTTCTAGAAAATGACTTGATCAGTGAAAGGGATAATTTTTTAGAGTTAACTTCTGAAAGGGACCCATCAAGTTCAAGTATCAAATTAGTTATCATCCAAAATGATCGTCAAGTGTTTATAGACACAAATTAGGATACAGATGACAATCAAGAAATTTCACAAACAGCTAACCAAAATTAAATTGGTCAATTTTCTCCTACAGAGAATATTGAACCTACATTAAGAAGATCTACTCGATAAAAAAATTCAGCTATACCTGATAATTATATGATATACCTTCAAGAGTCTGACCATAATATCGGAGTCGTAGAGAACCTAGAAACATTTTTACAAGTCATGAGTTCTAAAGACTCGAACTTATGACTGAATGCTATGAAAGATAAGATGGAATTCATAAGAAACAATAGTCTGTGATCTTGTAGATGTGTCAAATGGGATAAAACTCATCAGATATAAATGAGTTTTCAAAACTAAAACAAACTAATTGTGCAATATCGAAAAATATAAGGTTAGACTCATTGCTAAAGGATTCACTGAAAGGAAAGGAATCAATTATTCGGAGACATTTTTTCCGATATCTAAGAAAGATTCCCTCTATATCATTCTGCCACTTATTGCACATTTCAACTTAAAATTACAATAAATAAATGTGAAAACAACTTTTCTTAATAGGAAACTAGAGGAAGAGCTTTATATGTGTCAACCTGAACGATTCTTCTCTAGTGATAGTGAGTATTTGGTGTGCAAATTCAAGAAATCTATATATGGACTACAACAAATCTCTCATCAATGGTATTTGAAATTCCACAATGTACCACTTTATTGGGTTTTGAAAAGAATATTATGTATCAATACATATACCTCAAGGTCAATGGGAGTAGATTTTGTTTTCTTCTCTTGTATGTGGATGACATACTATTTATTATCAATGATAAGAAAATGTTGTATGAGCTAAAATAGCTCATCTCTAAAAACTTTACGATAAAAAATTTAGGTGATATATCTTATGTCATCGACATAATAATAAATCGAGATAGATCCCACAAAATTTTGAAACTATCTCAAGAGATCTACATCAACAAAGCATTTAAGAGGTACAGAATAGAAAACTACTCACCAAGTATAACTCCGATTGTCAAAGGGGATAGATTCAATTTGAATGAATGCTCTAAGACAGATTTGAAATGGGAACATTGGAAGGCTGCAAAGAAGATGTTGAGATATCTACAAAGACACCAAGAAACACATACTTACATACAGAAGAACCAACAGTCTGAAAGTAATCGTATATTCGGATTCAGATTTTACCGACTATGTTGATTCTCGGAAATCAATGTCGGGTTTTCATCATAGGCAGTAGAGCTGTATCGTGAATGAGTATTAAGCAGACACTGACTACGACATCCACTATAGAATATGAGTTTGTGACGTGTTTTGAGACTGTCACATGTGCTGTGGTTCAAGAATTTCATATCGCGTTTAGGGTTTTAAATTTTGTACGTAAACCATTATGTGCATTTTGTGATAATTCAATTACTATTTTTTTAATTAAGAATAATAAGAATAGTAGCAAAATAAGTATATTGACGTAAAATATTTAACTATCAGGGAAACACTGTTAGAAAATAAAGTTATAATCCAACACATTAGTACTAATTGTATGTTGGTCGATCGCTTAACCAAAGATATACCACAAAGTAGATCATGTTGTAAATTTGGCCTTATTGTCTTATTTAAATTAAATTCAGAGTTAAATTTTTTAAATAAAGTTGTGTACATGTTATTATTTTGAAAAAAATTTATCAAATTTGAATTTTGAATAAATATAAAATTTATTTATAAAATAAATATTATCATAAGATTAGAAAATAAAATGTATTATAGTAAAGAGAATATAATATTCGCTTTTAGAGAATTTATCTCTGTGACTCATGTACTTTATTTTTATATAGAATTGATTTGGTTTTGACTTTAAATCGATTTGCTAAACCAAGTGGGAGTTAATGCATTCAAAATGAAGTTAATAGAAAAAAAAATAACGAAAAAAAAGATTAAATATGATAAAAAATGGAAAAGATTTGAATTTGAATACATTTGACCGGATTTTTATGTCTCATTCAAATCTCTAGACAATTAATATTATTTTTCTGTTTTGAATATTTAATTGAATTTTTATAATGTCAACCAACAATTTAGAATAACAATTATAGGGTATTTATGGTTTTTTGATGATTGAAAGCCTATATAAATCCCATCCTATTGCATTGATTTTCTAAATCTAAATTTCTAAATTCCACACTATCTATTGCATGAAATTGAAGGTTTAGAAAAGTCATGCACATCCCAACGATTATTTTCGTGCTATCACAATCGTTAGAGCTTGTCAGAATTACGAATGACCGAAAATATATTCGATCTCATTTTTCGGTTATTTTCATTTATGTTGAATTATTGTTGCATTTGGTTCGGAATATAAAATAACATACAGAGGATAAATTTTTATCGTACCATATCAGAACCAATGGTCTGTTCTTAGGATATGCCCTATACCCAATAGGTTAGAATCTATACTCTACCTCATCGTTTATCAGTTTTAAATTTTATACCCTTTCCTTACCTTATGACAAGGTATACCTTACCCCTTTTCTATCCTATTGTACAAGGTTAGAGTCGGATACACAACCATTCTATCCGATTGCTCACCCCTAATCAAACCAATTGTGCTCCCTGTTGGGTAAAATCTCATTAGTGGGACCTCAATAAGCGTCCCCAATGTTCCTGCAACTATACCCTTTCTAACCATCTAGATGTTTTTCTTTCAAACCTATAGATACCATAGTCACATACCCACCGGATTTATTTTCTTCCATTGATGACCCCTTGGTCACAAGATGGATCATCATCCATTTATGCATGTTTTTAGTATATTAATGTGTCTATAATGAGTTCTGAGTTCATCCTTTTTGTTATACAGATAGTAGATTTATGAAAAGACAAATTACTCAATCATGTTAACCGAGTAAGCGTGAGCAAACCGATAGGACTTGGCTAGCCGTGACGGTTGCTATTTTTTTGATCGAACAAGGGAAAAAGAAGGTGTTTGGTTGGGCATCCGGTGTGGAGAGAGAGAAGCCTAACTCACAAAAAGACATTGAGATTTGGTAGCCCAACACAATTAGCATTAGACTTAAAGAATCCTAAAACCAATTTTTTAAGCTAATATTATTATATTTGTCATCATTTCATAAAATTACATTTAGTACTAAACCTTATTAATACGGCCATGGTGACAGGTTTTATATATGTTTAGGAAAATATGAGTAAAACTTGAGGAGACAAAATTAAGTGATGTCTTGAGTTGGTAATGGCTCTTAGGATTTAATATTAATATTTAGCTAGTTCAGTAATTATATAATGATATTTTTTAAATAAAATCTTGAATTTGAATTATATATATATACATATATATATATATATGGTAAAAACAAGTATAAAAAAAATTTATTTTTAAATATTTAATTTAATTCGAATCGATTAAATCGAATTTATAATCAATATCAATATAATTATCAGATATTTGTGTTTAGACAAAAAAAAATAAGGGTTTTTTCTATCATCAGTATTCAGAATCATATTTCGACTAATTTAATTTTTTTAACATAATTTTTTTTATTTTTAATTTTTTAATATAAAATTTAATTAAATGATTTAATATTTTATTTCAATATATTAATTGTCGCGGATGGATCTGCAAGGAAGCGGGGGATTCCCCAATTGACTTTGTAAAACGGGTCTACCCCCTTTCCATCATCCTCATCTCATCAATTATAAAACCACAATATATATGTGTGTGATGTATTCTCTCTCTGTTTCTTATAGAAAAGGGAAAGGGTTCTTTCCCTTCTCTTAGACCATTTTCAGCTAACACACTTACAAAACCTACAAGTTTTAGTAAACCCACGACACTCTATTCCCCAATCTTTCTCAACCACTGCGGCATCTTTACTTTCTCCCATGGGGAAAGTACCCAATCCCAATGCCACACCCGCACCCACCCTAACCCTTTCTTAGAGAATTATTACTCTATTCTAGGCTTTTACGCAAGTAAAGGATGCTTTCCTTTTCTCAATCTAATAATAGTCTCAGTATATCATATTATGTTATTTAATATTTAACCAATTCTATATATATTTCTTAACTGAACTTGATTTGTCTAAATTAATCCCAAGATGTATTTTATTTTTTAATTAAAATTATCTTTTCATAAACTATGTTTTTAATTGAAAGGTTTATCGAATCTCAATCAATCAATTTTATCTTTCAATTTAATTTGTGACAATTAGTAAATATAAATTCCAAGAATATGCTATATATATATATATATTTTTTTTTATTGTCAGTATTTAGAATTTATTTGATTAATTTGGTTTAAATACTATAAAATCTATTTTAGAGATTGATTATTTCAAATCTTTTTTTATCATTTCTAAATTTTAAATTTGAGATATTTGATTAAAGAGAAATACTCAAGTTAAAAAAGTTAATCAAAAATATGTTATATGACATAACATGGGGTGGGACTCTCCAATGGAGTTTGCCTCTTGTACTAATATTGAAGATTATACCGACATAAATTGGTTTAATTGGACGTGAGGTTGATTATTCTTAAATATGATCAAGGTTCAATTTTCATTGGAAATATTGGGCTCTCGTGTGTATAAAACGTTTCTTATTAGGAGATCCGTCTTTCGAAAGAAGTTACGGTAATAATCGATCTGCATTAATCAGGATAAAACTCTAAATATGGTGTACAAAATGTGTTAAATATATATATATATATATATATATATATATATATATATATATAAAAGATTATTTTTGAGTAGCCATAGCCATGTAGGTCTAGGAACACGTGATGGTGTAAAAGAAGTTAAAACTTATCTTTCCACATGCTTGCATTTTGATTTGAATACCTGAGTTTGACAGATTGATCGGAACAGAAAGAGTTTTAGGTGTTTAAATATAAAATAATTTTAATTTATTAATAGGACATGAGAAAGATAAATTTAGACATAGACGATAATTATTGATTTTTTTTAAAGATCATAAAAATAATACAAATATATCTATAAATTTGAATATGAAATTAAAAAAAATATATATATATTTAAAAAAAAATGCTTTATCACACAACTCTCTTTACAAAAACACATAAAAGTGATATTATTACTGCTTCCACTGTTCCCTCGCTCTCTCTCTCTCTCTCTCTCTCTCTCTCTCTCTCAACTCGTTAATTGAAATCCGTTCTAAAAGACATACTTACTCTGAGATTGTGAGGTTGTTGACCATCTTTATGCTTTAATGCTTCAATGTCCAACAAATTCTAGCAGTTCAATTCATTGATTATCTCTTGAATAGGATGATGAGGCGTCGTCTTAACTCTCTGTTTCTCTCTCTGAGCAGTGGGGGTTCATTAATGATTATCTGAAGGAATATTAATGAGAGAGGGGGCTAGGTTGCGGTACTTGGGAGTGAGAATCCCGGTGTGTTATCTCTTTTGCTGTGACCATTTTAAAGACACTACTATTACCAAAGCAACCAAACAGCCGTCAAGCAAATTCTCTCCCTCTCTCTCTCTCTCTCTCTCTCTCTCTCTCTCTGGGGTCTCTACACGCACTACTACACGCTCACACTTTTTTTTGGGCGGGGGGGGGGGGGGGTTGGCTGCATCTTGTCAAAAGTCAAACGCGGGTTCTCTGTCTCACCGCTCCACCAGACACAGAGCCACCGAGGCAGTGGTAATTAGCAGCAGGAACGGCCGCAGCGGAAAATTTTCGTATATTTTGTTCTCGAATAATTAATTGGAATTGGGAAACGAAATAGCAAGAGCAGACAGCAGCAGAGACGAATATGACTAGTTGGCTTGCAAGTCCATCTCGGGTCAACATTGTTGAACCAATTATGTGTTTTGTCTTTCTATCTCAGATGTGTCCCTTGTTAAAGGGCACTCTGAGTTGAGAGTTGAGAGCAGAAGTCTCTTCTTCTTTCTCCAACTGCACGGGAATGGCCACTAACCTTGTGCTTGTTATCCATGTCCTACTCATAATGCTGAGTTTCTCTGCTGATTATGCATTGTGCCAGAATACTCCTATCTCGGCCTCCTCCACTTTGAAAATCCTTTTGGATGTCAAGAAGTCATTCTCTGATGACCCATTAAAAGTTGTAGATAACTGGTCTCAAGACAATCCCAATTTCTGCAGCTGGACTGGGGTTTCATGTGGTTTGTCAAGCTCGGAGGTGGTCGCTTTCAATCTCTCTGCCTCCTCACTAGGAGGATTCCTGTCACCTTCCCTTGGTGCATTGCGAAACCTGCACCACCTTGATCTTTCTTCCAACAGCCTCAATGGTCCAATTCCACCTACTCTCTCCAACCTTTCCTCCCTCCAATCTCTCCTTCTCTACTCCAACCAACTCTCCGGCTCCATTCCCCCGCAGCTCGGCACACTAGCCAATCTCCAAGTTATGCGAATTGGCGACAATGATCTCATTGGTCCAATTCCAGCCTCCTTTGGTGGCCTTGTCAACTTGGTCACCCTTGGTTTGGCCTCTTGCAGTCTCACGGGCCCTATACCACCTCAACTGGGACAACTCCCACAACTTCAGAACCTAATCCTGCAGCAAAATGGACTCTGTGGCCCCATTCCTGCCGAGCTGGGGAACTGCTCCAGCCTCGCTGTGTTCACTGCTGCCGTAAACAGCCTCAACGGATCCATTCCTGGCGAATTGGGTCGTCTACAGAGTCTCCAGACTCTCAACCTGGCTAACAACACAATCTCTGGTGAGATTCCGACCCAGCTTGGAGAATTGAGTAAACTAGTGTATCTGAATTTGATAGGGAATCGGCTGCAAGGTCCAATACCGAAGTCTCTGTCAAACTTAGCCAGACTGCAGACTCTTGATTTGTCCGGGAACATGCTGAATGGACCAATTCCGGAAGAACTAGGGGGGTTGAGCCAGCTTGTGTACATGGTTTTCTCAAGCAACCAACTCTCTGGCGTCATACCGCCAAACATATGCTCCAATACAACCAATTTGGAGCGCCTAATCCTGTCCAGTAATCAACTTACTGGAGAAATCCCGGTAGAGTTGAGACAGTGCCAGTCATTGAAAACACTGGACTTGACTGACAACGCCCTGAATGGCTCAATACCTGTCCAGATATTTGAGCTACTTGAATTGGAAAATCTGGTGCTCAACAACAACAGTTTGGTTGGTTCAATCCCTTCGTCTGTTGGAAACCTTAGCAATCTGCAGATACTATCACTATACCATAACAACTTGAAAGGAAATCTACCCGGAGAGATTGGGATGCTTGGGAAGCTTGAAATCCTCTATCTTTACGACAATCAGCTGTCTGGGGAGATCCCTCTGGAGATTGGTAACTGCTCGAGCTTGCAAATGGTTGATTTCTTTGGAAATAGTTTCAACGGGCAGATACCCATTACTATTGGGAGGCTGAAGCAACTGAATTTCCTTCATCTCAGACAGAATGATCTCTCGGGTGAGATTCCAGCCACGTTGGGCAATTGTCATCAGCTACAGACATTAGACTTGGCAGACAACCGCTTCTCTGGTGGGATTCCTGCAACATTTGTGTTCCTGCAGGCGCTGCAGCTGTTGATGCTTTACAACAATTCTCTGAACGGTGTTCTCCCAGCTGGACTTGTCAATGTTGCCAACCTCACCAGAGTAAATCTATCTCATAACAGACTTAATGGTAGTATTGCTGCGTTATGCAATTCTCATTCGTTTCTCTCTTTTGATGTCTCCAACAACCAATTTAACGGTGAAATTCCTTCCCAACTTGGAAACTCGCCCTTCCTTGAAAGGCTCAGATTGGGGAATAACCAATTTACCGGGCAAATTCCACGTACACTGGGTAAAATACATGGACTTTCACTGATAGATCTCTCGAGTAACCTGCTCACAGGACCCATTCCAGCTGAGCTTTCATCCTGCAGGAACTTGACGCATATTGATCTGAACAACAACTTTCTTTCTGGACCGATCCCAGAATGGCTTGGAAGTCTGCCACAGCTTGGAGAGCTCAAGGTCTCCTCAAATACATTTTCTGGGCCTCTACCTGGACAAGTTTTTAATAGCTCCAACTTGCTGGTCCTTTATCTGGAAAACAATTCACTTAATGGAACTCTTCCTCCTGAAATCGGAAACATAGATTCTCTCAATGTTCTCAACCTGGATCAGAACCTGTTTTCTGGGCAAATACCTCCAGAAGTGGGCAAGTTGAGCAAACTTTATGAACTTAGACTGTCACACAATGGCTTCAGTGGTGAAATACCTGCGGAGCTAGGACAGCTGCAGAATCTCCAGATCATTTTGGACCTCAGCTACAACAATCTCACGGGCAAGATTCCTCCTGCAGTTGGAATTCTGTCCAAACTCGAAGCACTAGACCTTTCTCACAATCAACTAGATGGAGAAATCCCTCCTGAAGTAGGGGGAATGAGCAGCTTGGGCAAGCTTGATCTCTCTTACAATAATCTTCAAGGGAAATTGGACAAACAATACTCTCATTGGCCAGCCGAGGCATTTGAAGGAAACCCGCATCTCTGCGGAATCCCTCTTGGGCCCTGCAATGACATCAAATCTGATAGTAAGCGGCCAGCCTTAGGTCAATCAGCAGTTTTGACAATCTCAATCCTTTCTGCTGTAGCTGCAGTTATCCTACTGGTACTTGGAATCGCACTCTTCTTCAAGCGCAAACGAGAGTTCCTAAAGAAAGCAAATGAGTCAAATTTTGCTTACTCTTCCAGTTCCTCGCAAATGCAGAAAAGACTTCTCCTTCGGAATGCCACTGCAAAGAGGAACTTCAGATGGGAAGACATTATGGAAGCCACAAACAACCTGAGTGAGGATTTCATCATTGGGTCTGGAGGTTCTGGCACCATCTACAAAGCCAAGTTGCACACTGGAGAGACGGTGGCAGTCAAGAAAATTCCGAGGAAAGATGATCTTCTATGGGACAAGAGCTTTGCCAGAGAAGTTAAGACGCTGGGGAGAATAAGGCATCGACACCTGGTGAAGCTGATTGGTTTCTGCAGAAAGGGAGCAGGTTCAAATCTGTTGATATATGAGTACATGGAAAACGGAAGCTTATGGGATTGGCTACATGGACAACCTGCAAATAGTAAAATAGGCAAGATCCTGGATTGGGAAGCAAGGCTAAGAATAGCAGTGGGTTTAGCTCAGGGAGTGGCGTATCTCCACCACGACTGCGTTCCCAAGATTATTCACAGGGACATTAAGTCGAGCAATTTGCTCTTGGACTCTAACATGGAGGCACATTTGGGGGATTTCGGGCTTGCAAAACCCCTTCTTGACAACTATGATTCATTGAATACGGAGTCCAATTCATGGTTTGCTGGTTCTTACGGGTACATCGCTCCTGGTATACAATCATAACCACCTTCTAATTTCGCAAATTTCTGTAAATCATTGTATCATCTTCATAACTCAGCATTTTGTAACCTTGTCCAGAGTATGCATATTCATTGAGGCCCAGTGAGAAGAGCGACGTGTACAGCATGGGGATTGTGCTAATGGAGCTCGTGAGTGGAAGAATGCCAACTGAAGAGAGCTTTGGAATGGATATGGACATGGTGAGATGGGTTGAATCACGGATTGAGATGCAAGGAGCCGAGCGGGAGCAACTCCTGGATCCTGCCCTCAAACCCCTGCTGCCCAACCAAGAGTCTGCAGCATTACAGGTGCTGGAAATAGCATTGCAGTGCACAAAAACTGCACCTGCTGAAAGGCTGTCATCTAGGCAAGCCTGTGATCTTCTCCTTCACCTGTTTAGCAATAGGATGGTGGACCATGCCAAAACGTACACAGATTCCTTTTTATAATCAGCAAAAGATCAAATGGCAAGACACATTTCAGGGGGGGGGGGGAGGCCTTTTGGAGTTGTTTGATTTAGTGAGGCAAGAAGAATGTTAGGATTGTGAGTTCATGTTGGAGAGGTGATGGGTCTTGTAGAGTATTAGCAAGTGTCAAAATTTGATTAATGCCAAGGGATCATTTTCACTCTGCATTCTCTAAGCTCCCTGTAAATGTCATTACTTATCAAGAAAGATGGGCATGCAGCAGATATAACCAGCCCATTCTAGCAATTTATTTCATTGACGGTGAAAAGAGAAAATATGCCAAATGTATCAATACAGTTCAGCAAATCAATCCACTCATTTTGACATCCTTAAAGTGGTCTTTAGCTTAAGTACCTCATAATGAGAGACACAGGACCTAATAATCACTTAAACAGTGGAAACATATATATGTGTTTCAAAACTCACTAAGCTGCAAGCAAAGCATAGAGGGGTCAGCATTGCAGTCCAGACATAGTCAACAAATTTATTTCTCAAAATAGAAAATGGCAAAGCCTTAACAAGAGAAGGCACAGGGTGAAAGCGTCAAACTATACAACAGGTTTTTTATTTTCCAACACAGAGGCAACAAAATTTACTTGATTGACATTCGAGGTCTTTGCCAATGACAGAGCACGTCTATTCCCACATTTCCTCTGAAGAAAATAAAAGAAGATGAAAAATAAGAAAAAATGTCTCACACCCACAAGTGAAATTTGATGGCCTCTCATTCTCAAGTAACAGATGTTCCCTGACTCAAACATGTGGGAAGTCTGGCCAAGTGAGAACTAGTCATCGTCTTCATCTGCTAGTGAGGAGGCAAGTAGGATCAAAATACATTCAGACATGACAAACGGTACAAAATCCAAAGAGAACTGTAAGTCAAGACAAAAATAAAAACAAAAGGGGATGACAAACTAAGTCCAGATAGGGCAAAACTAGAAGCTCTTGAAGAAACCTAAAATTCAGTCTTAAACATTTTAAAGAAAGGAAGAGCAAAATTCTAATACAAATTGCGTCATTTCAAGTATATGAAAGCTTGCAAAAATCATCATTTGTAGCCAGGAAGTGATTAATCACTTCACTAAAGTTTCAGTCATTTCCCATGCAAATCCAATTACTTACCTAAATAAATGTGCAGCTTGACTTCCTGGGCCTGCTTAACAAGCTTAACCTAAGCTGGGTTTATGGGGTGATATATTTCCCATGTAACAAGCAAACACCCAGGGTATCAGTAGATTAACATGGACATGAATCACAAGTGATCCAGTTTTGCCACTGCCTCCAAAATGACATCATTTTCTTAAATAAAAGCTAAATAAAAGAAGCTTCTGATGGACATAACCGTAGGTGTTTTCAATAACCACAAACAAATTACAAATTATTACCATGTTTTCATCAAGAGTTGCTTATTAAAGGTTATACATCTGTAAGTATACAAGCTAAAAGAAGAGCCTAAACACACTCTCCACGACAATAAGGAAGTTCTACCAAAAGGCCTACTTCAACCTTATTAATGAACAAGAAGACATGACAAGATTGTACCACTATTCTGCATAACAACCAAATAAATATAATTTAATCATTTCGTTTCTCAATAACTAGACCTATACAATTCAAACCTCTGATTTATTTGAAATAATGTATTAAGGAAGAAAAAAGGGGAAAAAAAAAAGAACATGCAAGATAAGAGAAACATGAAATAATATGCATCATGCTAAATACCACCAACCATGGTTACCAAATCAAAAATCGTGAATCGGAAAGCCCACTTTTGGAATCATGAATTGAATTGAATTGTCCATATAAGATTCGGTATTATTTATAGAAGTGCCTCTAAAAATATAATACCTACTATATGAAAATATAGTATTCATAATTTATCAAATAATATGACTCAAATTTTGGGTTCAAACAAATAACTACTAACTAATAGTAACTTAATTTAAGTTGTAAGATCCAAATACTTGGTTATAAGAGAAACACTTATTATTAAAATATAATAAATTAATGGTGAAAGGTCTTCAAGCTATCTCTTAACTAAAGAAGTAGAAAAAAATATGTACTAATTAGTAGGCCATCTCTTGGTCCTTTTCTTTTTCAGAAAAACATGTGAGCTATCTTTTGCTCGCCATCTTCACCTCTATCAGCAAAGTCAGACCACCAGTCACCTAAGAATCTTCCAACCAGTCTGTTCTCCAAGTTTGGTTGCCGGAATCCTCCTCATGTGCCAGCTCCCACTCTTTTTCTTGTCAGCACGTGAAGTCCACATGCCACCTTTCCAATATTGGATCTCCACAACACCACCACAATTCAAGTCTTTGGCATCTTCTCTCGCCACTTATGTTATTATTTGCTCCAAACATGTTGTTTCACGGTTGTCTTTGCAGTTTCTTCTCTCTCCTTTTTTATTTCTTTCTTTTTTGGCAACTTAGGGAGTTAGACAAGATTTTTGAATCGGCATGATTCTAATTGAATCATACAGTTCAATTTGGATACTTCTGATTCATCTGCCCGAACTGAATCTGTTTGTGATTAAATAGAACAGAATCGCTTACTTCGAATCGTGAGTCACGTGATTCTGTATGCCACCAACTAGGTGATCACCTGACTTCCAAGTAC
Organism: Dillenia suffruticosa; assembly: GCA_033439265.1. NCBI lineage: Eukaryota > Viridiplantae > Streptophyta > Magnoliopsida > Dilleniales > Dilleniaceae > Dillenia > Dillenia suffruticosa. Next base: position 2,635,236 of record JAVTVX010000031.1, read on the forward strand.
AGCAAGCAAAACTAGTTAAGAAAAGAGTCTTGGTTTTTCAAGACCACCCAACCATTCAGATAAAGTAAAAAAGGAATGCATAAAAATAAATTTAAATTTTATCTTTGTTACACTTTTGGGACATAGATTCCAAAAATTACATTAAACACCACTGGAATACCTTAGAATATTTTGAATTCCAGTTCCCTGTCAAATAAACTTGATAGACTCCATTCAAGCACTGCTTATCTCTTTATTTGCCTTCTGTCTTGTTATCAAACGTAGCAGCACCCAAATCAGATATAACAAGAGATGCGGGATTAAGAACTCAACTGTTGTTATGTCACAGTTGAAAAACCATAAATGAGAAGTGAAAAGAAAGCTTTTTAGCTTCGACACAACTGGCAAGTAACTATCCCAATGTCCCTCTAACCACAGCCTCTTCCAAATCTTTCACTCTCATTTCTGATTAAAACGGGAACTGGACATGCTTTAAGTCCATAATTATTATAATGCGTATTCTGCTAACCTTTTTAACTTCTGAATCTTATATAACTTCATGTGAGAATTTTGAAGAAATTCCTGAATTTTTTGATGCGATAAAAAAGAGAAATTTGAAGAATGTAATAGTAAGCTGAGCGAGATTCATGAAGAATTGAATAAAATCCAATTCCAAGACTTGGATTCAAAACGAGCACAAGTGCTTAAATCCAACACATTAGGGACTACTGAACCATCTGCCAAAGTTAATAGGTCTCCTCATGTGATTAAAGAAGAGCAAAACTTGGTTTCAGCTCTGATATCAATTGATGTAATATAACAATAAGAGAATAGAAAGAGAAGTAAGGAAACGAGAGAGATGAAACTAGGGAAGGAAGACAAAGAGATACAGAGTGGGACTATCAGAATCCATCGATAACTTAGACACAAGATTCTTCACTGTGGAGGATCGATACTATCAAAAAGAAAAGAAAAAGAAAAGGTTCCCGACAAACTTGAGGGGACTCTTCACTGTTGTACAGACTCACTAATGAGAGAAATTTCAGCATATTGAAAATGATTGTTAATATGCCACAAATGATATGCATGAAATTTGCAGTTCATTAAGACATTCAAAATTGAGTTGTGTCCCTTTTACTATGGTATTGAAATAAAAAGAATTCATCGCATCACTTATGGTTAAAAGCCCTTATCTGTTTGCCATTCTTTAGGGTTTTCACATGAAGAACCAAGCACTTAAGAGCTACGATTCACAACTAATAGAAATTTGGCATTTCAAACTTCTACTGTAACTTTTGCCTATCGAATTAAGAAAGCAAGAAAATGGGAAATTTGACGAGATAAGCAGAAATGGAACACCAAATTGGAAACAGGAAAACCGGAGAGAGAAGGGGGGAGAGAGGGAGAGAGAGAGAGAGAGAGAGAGAGGGAGAGAGAGAATACCAAAGTAACGGCGTTCATTGGCAGCCTTGGCCCTCTCGAGGAGCTTGTCGCGGTCTTCCTGGAGCTTTGCATCCCATTTAACCAGCTAATTCACGGACACAGCTCCTAGTCGCATTCCCGACACATGTGTCCCATGGATCTGCACAATCAACCCACCAAGTTTTGATAAAAAATAAAATAAAATAAAATAAAAATTCTTCGAAATTCAAAAATGAAACTCAAACTAGGGCTGGGCAGAGTTTGGGGCACTTACGGCGCGTGTAGGCCAGTTTGCGGAGGGAATTGGAGTACATCTGTGTGCCCAATACAACCGTTGCTGTTGCCGTCATCTTTCTCTCTCTTCTCTCTCTCTCTCTCTCTCCTTTTCCACGGACACAACAGTCCTCCTCCAACTAATTTTGTACGGATCTAACACCTTTTAAAAAGAAAAACATTAAAAACAATATACCAAAAAAATATATCAAAAAATAATCCACCTATATTGAGTTTTCAAAATTTGATATGTACTGTTCATACATGTCAAATTTTAAAAAGTTGACATATTTTTAAAAAGAGGTATGTCGAGATTTGAACTCACGACAAAATGCATGTCGAGAGCTGAACTCACGACATGATGTATGTCGTGAGTTTAACTTTCGATATTCTCGCAATAAATCCCCCACGCCCCTTCTTTCTTCTCTTTTCTTTTTTCACTTTTCTCTTTTCTCTTTCCTTCTTCCCTTCTTCCCTTCTACCTCACCTTTGCTCCGCCGCAGACGAACGTCTTCTCTCCCACTACGCACATGATCTGCAACACCCAGGAAGATCTATAACCTTGGGGAAGTGAACTAACCGCGATCCAGAGCTTTTGAAAGTTCTGCACGTGAAATTTGACAAAGGTAAATTGTTGTTTATCTTCCATAATTTTTGAAATTTTATATATTTATATAGATTAAATTTCGATATATATTATTAAATTGATATGTTCTTTGTTGATTGAACTAAATTTTACAGAGATGTGATTAGATATTTAGAGTTTATATTTGTTGAAAATTAATGTTAATTTAGGAATTATGATTTTTAAAATTTATGATAAAATTAGAGTTCAGGGTTTTTTGATAAATGTATGAATAAATAAATTAGGTTAAATTTATTATTTGTTGTTAAATTAAATTAAAATATTTTTTGATAAATTTAGTTAATTGCTTATTGTTTTGTTAAAAAATTAAATTTAAGGTTTTAATTAAAAATTATATTAAATTTATTATTTATAGTTAAATTTAGGGTTTTAAATTATATAAATTTATTATTTATAGTTAAACTGAAAATTGAAATTAATTTTGTATTCTCTTAAATTATCATTTTCGATTATATCTTAATAAAATATTTTTTTGATATTAAGTAGAAATAATAGATATGGTGAGATTGTTATATTACACAAACGGTAAAATTATGAAGGGTGATTATGGAGTGGGTTATGATCGTAAACTTTCAAAATTGATTCGGGTAAAAAAAATATATTTTTTAATGAGTTGGTATCCGTAGTATGTAAGGGTCTTTGAATCAATTCGACAAGACAACATGTAGAGATTTTTTATCGTTGTCTCATGTCACACATGGAAGGGGAGTGTAAGGTATGTATTGGTACCGATTAGTGATAATGATGACGTTTTGAACTTAATGGAGTTTAAGGTGGCTATGGGAGTGGGTACAACTCATAAATTGTATATAAAGGCATACAATGGTTGGACGTCTGTGCCTGTGCAACAAGATTGCGATTATGTGTATGAATATCGAGTCTCAAGTGAATCTTATTATGGCAGATGTGGATAATGATAGGGATGAAGTAAAAATGGCTGAAGAAGAGGCCGAATAAGATGCCGAAGAAGAGGATGATGATGATGAAGAAAATGTTGGAGAAGTTTGTCATGGTTGTAGTGGTAGTTTTGCAAACCAGATAATGTTTGGGTCATTCTCAGCACCTGCACCCATTGGTGGTGGTAGGAGATTTGTTTATAGCGGAGTTGATGAGTTAATTCCTTTCATGAGAACTATATCGGGAGGAGATAGTTATGTGACTTTTGAGCAAAATTATAGATTGACAATCGATAGTTGGAGTTTTAGCAATGAATTGAAAAAATGGATAAGGTTTGAGTTGAAAGATCAATTTATATATTTTGTAAAAATGCATCATGTGGAGAATCACTATCAATTTCGTGTTGGAAGATCAACCCGTACATTTTGGACAGCGGTATGTATTCAAAGAGATGAAGGTTGTAGGTGGAGGTTGCTTACACATAAAATAAGATTACTTGGTGCCTTTGTGATAACTGTTATGGAGGGATCGCACACATGTGTCAATGTTGGGTTGACGCAGGATCATAGGCAATTGGATTCAAATTTGATAGTCCGACATTTTCTTAACCATGTAAGGGAAGACCCAAATGTCAAAATGTCTTTCCTACGAACCGTTATGACGAAGAGAACCACGTATGCAGTTTCCCGAAAACAAGTTTGGGCTGCAAAAAGAAGGGTCATAGAAATAGTATAGGGGATTGGGATGAATCATATAATAGCTACCTCGAGTTTTGGATGCAATTATGCAAAGGAATCTGGGATCACAAGTGTCATGGAAGTTGGGTCCGATCCGAGCGAATGGTGAAATGGTTTTTGAAACTATATTTTGAGCATTTGGTCCTAATATCATGGCATTTAGGAGTTGTCAGCCATTGATAATTATAAATGGGACTCACTTGTATGAGAAATACAAGCAGAAGTTATTGATTGCATGCTGTATGGACAGAGCGAATCACATAGTGCCGTTGGTATTCGGCTTGGTGGATGTAGAGTCACTAGCCTCGTGGTCGTGGTTTTAATGCTTGTGCGAGGCTATGTTGTCTTAGATAGGGAGGGTTTAATTTGCTTGATTTTAGATCGACATGAAGGGATAAGAGCAACTGTTGCTCGTCCGGAGTTTGGATAGTCCCCTCTGCATGCGGTGTAGCGCTTTTACATAAGGCATATCGTTAGTAATTTTAACACGCATAACAAAAGTCAAGATTGTAAGAGAGTCGTCATTATTGTTGTATTATACCACAACGCAGGAAATTTGTCTATATATTGCAAGGATGAAGGAGATAAAAGATGATATCCCCAATTACTTTGCGAACATTGCCCCTAAACAATGGACCTTCTCTCACGATAGTGGCTTTCGTTATGGCTATATAACAACCAATATCAGTAAAAGTTATAATATTGTGCTAAAAGATGCAAAAAATCTACATGTTTCTGCTTTGGTACTTAAGACATTTTGTAATATGGTGAACTATTTTGAAACTAGAATTGGTGAGGCGAAAGCAGGAATGGCAAGAGGAGAGCAGTACACGAAATATGTAAATGTCATGTTAGGAAGGTGGATGAACACCGCTAACCTCCATATGATTGTCTCTTTTAGTAGGGAGAATGGGATCTTCGAGATAGAAACAGGTCATAAACAAACACGTATGGCCACAAGGGAGGTAATAAACAGATTGTCGACGTCAATAATGAATATTGCACATGCAGGAAGTGACAAATGTATAGAATATCTTGCTCGCATACAATCGCTACACTAACACAGACGATGATTGATGTTCATATAATTGTCAGAAAATGGTATACGTGGGAGCAACAATTTAGAGTATACGAGTCATATTTTTCACTAATGAGAGATAGATCTGGATGGCCCCTTGGGTCGTACCCAACTATCATTCTGAATGTATCACTAAGGCGTGAGAAAAGAAGACCAAAGTCATCTCGATATCATAACGAGATGGATATTCGAGAATCATCTTGGCGGGTATCGCAGGTATCGCGTGGAAGTTGTAGTGTCGAGAGCCATAATCGAAGAAGATGTACGAAAAAATGAGATGTGGTCTCTGTGGGAGATAGGGTCACAATCGAAGAAATTGTCCAATCATATCGCGTGAAAATTGATAGCATTTGTATTTTAGTTAGAATTTATGTATTTTTTATTATAACGGATATCATGTATTTGTTTTTCTTATATTTGTAAACTATTGTAATATCTTGTATTTATTGAGTCTTGATATTTTCATCTTAAATGTGTTTTTACATTCATTTTTATAATTGAGTATTTATATTTTTTGTAATGCACAATGATTGATATCTATTTGTAATCTAAATTATTTTTTCTTTGTTCATTCATTTGGGAGGGAATTGACACAACGATTACGCTCACTTACCGTCAATGCGAGACCGTGCTACGCCATTAAGAGCACGGTCACATCGACGAGCGAATGCTTCCTCTTTTGGAGCACTCTGAATTTTTTGGCGTAGATCGACTGCACTTCATTTAGTTCGATTGGCATTTGATCACGGTCCTGGTGGAGTGATAGAGGCCGGAGATGCTCACTTTTCACTTCCCCATGGTGACATCACTATCACCCTTTAGGATATTGAGTTTCTTTTAGGGTTACCTGTAGATGGCCATCCCCTCGCAGCTAAGACGATGGGAGTGCCATGGGGTGATGTATGTGAGAGACATTTAGATGTTAGACCTCCACAGTTTGCGTTTAGAGATTACACTTTGAGTATATCGTTGTTGTCTGAGTTTTTTTTCTGATTTGCCCACTGGTATTGATGATGTAGCTATTTTACGGTGGACACGGGCTTATGTTTTACTTTTGATGATGAGTGTGCTATTTTGTAATAAAACAATATCTCTTGTATATTTACAGTTTTTATTACTTTTTGAGGATTTAGAGTCATCAGGTTGATATAGTTGGGAATCTACATATTTGGCATATCTGTACAAATAGCTGTGTATAGCCACGCACACAGAGTCACGTGACATTGGTGGCGCGCTAGTTTTGTTACAGGTTTGGGGTGGGAGCGGTTTCCTTATATGGCTCATATTTGACGAGGTTGCACGTAGATGAGGATGGTCCACTCGCTTTGCGGTGGCATACTAAGTTTGATGTGACTATATTCCCTACACACGTCGTTTACGTGTATATGGAGGCACTCAATAGGCAGACAATCGATCAGGTCGTTTGGGTCCCGTATTCTAAGGATTTATTTTCATCCCTCCCCGACTACTGTTGTGCAGGGAGGGATATTTGGCACATGCGAGTCCCTTTGATTTGTTTGAGTATCGTGGAGTAGCACTTCCCAGATAGGGTGTTACAACAGTTTGGAGGCTTGTAGTATATTCCGGTTGATTGTGACCCCGAGGACGAACTCCATGATACGAGCACGTGAGGTACACTAGAGGTTGATTGGTCGATGGAGCATGCAGCGTCCGTTGATCTTTGGACTCACCGACAGACCATCTAGTTATACTAGATACTTCTTTCGGATCTGCTCTCGATCTTGCCTATTCGACCTAGTTTCTGACCATCTCCTGGAGATCTGTCGGTTGTCGGGGAGCTTCTTTGACTTACGTGGTAAGTTTTCATCTTTCTTCTTTTCATTTTCCTTATATGAATTTAATTTTTTTTTTAACTATTTTTAACATTATTTCTTGTAGTAGGACACTTTGCATGAGATACGAGACAGTTCCGGTGTCGACATCTGCGGACTTACTGATTCAGCTATCTCGGTTCTGGCAGATGATATGGTACGTCTTTTTAGAGGACCCGATAGAGGTGGCGCGGACGGTGGCAATGCAAACCGAGCACATGGATGACAACGAGGAAGAGGACGACGTAGGAGACCTCTACCCTCGTCCGATCATGCGTCACCACAACCCTTTCAGTAGTCGGACGACATTGCAGGACTTTCAACTACCTACGGTGAGTCTTCATCTTTCTACATCCCTGCCTTTGATGACTTTTCTCAGATTTACACTCCGAGGGCTCTTTAAAGGAGAGTTCGTCCCTATAGTTTTATGGATGAGGGACTGATACAGAGTGTGAGAGATGATACACCATCGGTATATCACGTGTTCTCGTCTGTTTTCTCTGACCCCCACCAGCAGGATGTAAACCACTCCCAAATCACACAAATAGATGATCTGATATTAGTATCTCGCGATGATTCTACAGATAGTAGAGTTGTTTTAGATATTCGACAATATATTAGAAGAAGACGACAACATTAAAATTATTTTTTGTAATAAGTAACTTTTTTTTTTTAAATTAATGAAATTTCTTTTATTTATTTCTTCTGTTAATTGTATTTTATTTTTTTTTTTCGGTTTTTAGGATTTGTTAATGATGTGTTCTGATATTTAGATTGTATTGTGTATCTATTTTGAAGATTGGTTGTCAAAAAAACTTTGGAGTTTGGAATTTGTAAATTGGATAGTTGTGACGTTTAGGTTGTATTGTATATGAATTTAGTTATGAGCACGAAGATTGGTTGTAAATAATATTTTAGAGTTTGGAGTTTGTAAATTGTATTGTTATGGTGTTTGCGCTGTATTGTAAATTGAATTGTTATTAATTGGGACCGTAAATAATGTGTAAAATGTAGCTGAAGTGGTGGTAGACGCATGTTGAGAGTTGAACTCTCGACATGCCTCTTTTTTAAAATATGTCGGGTCTTATGTCGAGTCTTCAAGACTCAACATGCATGAACAGTGCATATCGAGTCTTGAAAACTCGATATAGGTGAGTTATTTTTTGATATATTTTCTCAGTGTGTGTTGTTTTAAATTTTTTTTAAAAAATGTGTTAGATCCGTACAAAGCTCTCCTCCTTCTCTTCCTCCGCCCTTGTGGATCGTACTAACTCGGTGCTTCCATTACTTGCCCGAGGGCAAAAAGGTAAGATTAGGTTTACCTTATTCATGAAAATTGAAAATACCAATTAAATAAAACCCCAATTTTATATTTAAAGTAAATTTTATTTTATCACCTGACATATATTTAAACAAGAAAAGAATTTGATATATATGCATAAGTAAATTAGAATTGAATTGAAATTTTTTTTTAAATACTACTAAAATATTTTTTAAAGGTAAATGGATATCCAAAATTTGAAAAATGAAAGTGATGATACATGATTCAAAGTTTCATTATCATTAAACTTGAACCCATGATCAGTAGTTCACACAAACGAGACATGGCCCATCACCTCAACACACTCTCCAACCAGACTGTTCTAGGTAGCCGACTGATTAATTGTAGTACCTTCTCAATGCTTAGTATTTGATCAATCCTGACTGGTATTCGATTTCTCTAAAATTAAAAGTAAAATGAATATCAAAATATTGAAAAGTGAAAGTAAGAGAGAAACTCATAGAACCAAAAGGCAATTAAAAAATGGCACAAGATTTTTTTTCCATATATATATATATATATAGTAGAGTTTTGTATTCGATATCTTTGTGGACATTGTTAGTTGAAATATAATTTATTAGCAAAAATGGCACAAGATATCCTAATGAATAAAAAATTCAGTTTTTTTTTTAGACATAAAGAGTAAAAAATTGAAAAGATTTTAAACAATATAAAAAATCCAAAATAAGATTTAAACTTCATTTTGTATTATATTGAGTTTTAAACTTTTATATATATAATTAAGTTGAAGGGAATAAAGTTAACCCACAAACGAGACTCGTAAACATAATTATCAAACATGATTCGTGCCATTAATCCGTGTGTTTTGAAATTTATAATTCAATTAACTAAACTATTGGATCATTAATTCAACCATTAATTTTTTATTATTTTAAAATATAAAAATATATATAATTATATTTGTTAAATATAAAATATCAATAACAATATTTATAAATGGTAATATAACCATATAATAAAAATTAAGAAATCATAACATATTTTCATTGTCTCAAAAAATAAATACAAAAAGAATTACCCAACTTTACAAAAACAACATTGTCTACTTAATAGTTTATAATTTCATACAAATATGACTAATTCAATGTTAATCCTAACAAATTTGTCTCATTGTTAAAATTAAAATCATTTCTAACTTCGCTCGCATTAAAAAAAATTCACTTGTAAATGTTTCAAATTTATTATGAGGTAAAAATTTCAAATGGAGTTAAAATAATTTTTTTATTTTAGAAACAAAACCCGAGGTAACACGGATTGAAAGTACCTATTATTGAGGCGTGGGTCTGTCTAAATTGACTATAAACAATTTAATTTATAAACTGACTCGTAACTATGATAGTTAATATTTAAATCATGACAGTATAAAATTTGTAACTTTTTTTCTCTTGAGTTTAAAATAAAATTTCAAAAGTTACTATTAAGCCCTTGGAACTGATGATTTATAACAGTAAAAAACAAATAACTATGATACTAATCTGCGACCAAACATGTGAAACAGTCATGTCTGCAACAGAAAGTTTATGCTTGAAGCAAAAGTTTGAATTTTTTTTTTTGTTTTTTGGTACTATACCAATCGGTATTCAAAATCATATTCCGATTAATCCAATTTGAGACTTGCAGTGATTCATTAAAGGGGTTATCTTCCCAACGTAGTTTTTTCCTTACCTAACTCATGAGTCAAATTCGAAAACTTGATTAAGAGAATTATCGTCTTATTAGAACAACTGTGCATCGATAAAAGTTTGAAATTTCAACAACAAGAGAATTTCATCTATTATCTCCTATAGCAATGAGACAATATCTTGCTCTTTTTCTAGTAATACTATAGACAAATCATTTGTTATTTGTAAAATTTCTTGCACCGAATGCATTGAAATCTTTTTCATACAATGTATACATAATTTTCATGCTTTCAAAAAAAATGAAAATCCAAGATTTAGGGTTAAATTACTAACCCTTTTGATGCACAATCAAAAAAGCAATCATGTATGATTTGTTTTTATTTTTTATGATCCAAATACCCTTAAATAAAATATATGAATTGTTACCTTCAAACCCTCAACTATGAAGTTCTAATTTTTTTTTTTTTGTTTTCTTCCCTTTTGGCTTTGCACAAAAAAATGGAGAAGATGTTTATTCATTTGAACAAGGGGGAGTTGGGAGAAAAAACTACTCCCCCTTGGTCTTAATATTTGAATTTTAATAATAGGGTTTGGGTTGGGTCAACGTAACCACCCCAATTTCCAACATCTTTCACTCACATACGAAAGTTAGACCCACACTTAGATCAGTCATTTTCATATATCAATAATTTCATATAGGCAAATGGATTATGTGATCAGCGAACACATCAAAAACTCAGAACTCACACCGGTTAAGGATATATAACAGTTCACTATTAATGCAATGAAAATATCAAATCTCGTTATATTCCAAACTTCTTTCTGCCATACTTAGTCAACGTTTCTCTTGTACCTCAAATAATACATATGAGAGTATATTTGACTCGACACAAATTATGCATTCACAATTATGTTTCAAAACACTAAGTTAAAACATAACTGGTCGGCCTGTGAATGCAAAATAATGTATCAGCTATAAGATAGTCTTCCTTTCACACTACTATCTATCCTCTCTATTTTAGTTTCTTTCTTAGTCATGCACTGCAAAACCGAATCAATCATGATCTATTGGTTACATGTTAAGATAAAACACTAAATAAAAGTTTCAAGAAACAGACAAAAGTGATAAGCGTATTGAATGAGGTTAATTACAAACATTTGGGTCTCAAATAATGAGGTAGAGGGATTCATTAACTCATTACCCATAGGGTCACTGAAATCATACGTGGTATGAACACGTGCTACGATACATTTTCTATTTATTTAGAAGCGTATGTCTATTTCAAAATTAGAATGTATCGTACAGGTTTTAGTCCAAATATATCACAACACTTGATCTGACTTTCTCTTCTTATAAGTCCTCTATCATCATCACAATTTCAAGAGAAAATTACACATGGCTCTTAGACAAGTGTCACGGATTGTGAGAAATCTGTTTTGATTACCAAGGAAATATATAAAAGGTAATCTCATCTTAGTTCTCTAATAAGGCGGAATATATATGTTAATTAACCATAAATTAACATTGTCTCATATCTACATATCACATAAACATTAGAGACGATTGCTCATGTAAGAGAGTCAATCTCAAAAACTTGTCTGACATACTTTAAATTAATATATAAAAACTTGCAAGTACAAAACAAACTCAAATGTCATTAATATTATGAACAATACATCATAATCATTGTCTATATAAATACAATTACATTTTAAGCAATCCCAGAAATTTTACATATTTTAAAATACATCCTTAAGTATAGGATTCGTTAACGGATCAGCCACCATCATATGCACAGGCATATAATTCAACATCATCTCCCCTTTCTTAATAATGTCTCGAATGTAATTATACTTTGTATCTATGTGTTTGGTTCTCTCATGATATTTGGGATCTTTCGTGTAACTGATAACTGACTGACTATCACAATAAATTGTTACAGCTCTCACTGTATCGCTTATAATTCTCAAGTGTTGTAAAAATCTTATCAACAAAACATATTCCTGAACTGCAGAAACACAAGCCACAAACTCTGCTTCCATTGTGGAAAGTGATATACATGTTTATTTCTTATTACTCCAAGAGATGGCACCATTATTTAGCAAAAAAATATAACCTTTGGTGGATTTACATTCATCTAAATCCCCACCCCAATCAGCATCTGTGTATCCACTTAATAACAAATTATTTCATTGATAACAAAAGAAATAATCTGTAGTTCTTTTCAGGTATCTTAAAATTCTCTTTCAACAGTCCAGCGATTTCAATCTAGATTGGATTAATACCTGCTAACCAAATCTACAGCATAGCAGATGTCAGGACGAATACACATCATAGCATACATCAAACTCCCAACAGCACTGGAATACGGTACTTTGACATCTCATATTTTTCTTCAGTAGTTTTTAGGCACATCGCCAAACTTAAGACTTCGCCTTTAGCCACAGCAGTATCAATGGGTTTGCAGCTATCTATCTTAAATCGTTCCAGAATCTTTTTAATGTAAAATTCTTGAGATAAATCTAATAATCTCTTGGAACGATATCTGTGGATTTTAACACCTAGTATGTACTCTGCCTCACCCATATCCTTCATCTCAAAATTTGATGATAACTAACTCTTGATATTCAGGAAATACTCCATATCATTTCCTGTTAACAATATATCATCGACATACAGATTTAGAATTAAAAACTTATCATTGGATTTTTTCATGTAAACATAATAGTTTTCGTCTATCATTACGAAGTTGTAAAAGATTACAGCTCTATGAAATCTCAAATACCATTATCTTGAAAATTGTTTGAGATCATAAATTGATCTATTCAATTTGCAAACTTTGCTTTCTTGGCCTTTAACTATGAAACCTACTTGCTATTCCATGTACGCGAATAGAGACAAATCTCACTACTGGTGAAAATGTTTTTTCATAATCAGTATCCTCTTATTGTGTATAACCTTTTGCTACCAATCGAATTTTGTACCTCTCAATTGTTCCATCAACCTTACGTTTAAACTTAAGAATCCACTTGCTCCCAATAGGTTTGCTCCCAGGTAGAAGATCAACTAATTCCCAAATATGGTTAGAATCTATCGACTCAATTTTTTCCTCCATTGTTTTTACCCGCTCATCTTTAGCAGGACAAGACAAAGCCTCGTTCACATTTTTCGGCTCATCCTCGTCCTGTGGAGAAATGATAAAAGTGTGCCCTTCAATTTCGTAATAACGTTTGGGCACACATTTCCTAATACTTTTTCGAATCGATGATTTTGTTGGATTATTAGAATTTGAATCCTTCCTACTAGGATCATCTAGGGATTCAATTTTTCGTGGTTCCCTTGATTCATCCAGCATAGATCCATCATTTGAATTATTTAATTCAAACAAAGGTTTTCTTTTCGTTATATCATTTTTGTTAGGAAAATTATTTTTCAAAAAAGTCATATTTCGTGATTCAATTTCTGTTACAATACCATTTTCGAGCTCACCGATAAATATATAACATTTTGACTGGTCAGAGTATCTGATAAACATACATTTCTTTTCTTGAGGATCTAGTTTTCCAAACTTATTAGAAGAGTCATGAACATAAGCTCCCGAACCCCAATGTCTAAGTCCGTTTCGAATCAGTATTCTACCAGTTCAAAGTTTTAAAGCGTAGTTGGTACTAATTTTGAATACACCATATTCAAAATATAAGTCGCAGTTAACAATGTATCTCCCCAAAAGGAAATAGACAAATTAGCTTGCGCCATTATGGATCTCGTTATATCTAGTAATGTTTTATTCCTGCTTTCAGTAACACCATTCTGCTGAGGCATATGAGAAATAGTCAATTGTCTAGTGATTCCCTTTTCACTACATAGATTCTTGAATTGATCTGATAGATATTTATGTCATCGATCTGTTCTCAAAGTTTTAGTTGTTCTGTTCATTTAATTCTTTACTTCATTTATATAATGTCTAAAGCAGTCAAGTGTTTCAAAATTTTGAGAAATCAAATAAACATAACCAAATTGCATGAAATTATCTATGAATTTAATGAAATATGACGCTCCATGTCGAGCCTTCACATTCAGTGGACCACAAATATCAGAGTGAATCAATTGCAATGGAAATTCAACCCTCACGGCCTTTCCAAATGGTTTTTGGGTTATCTTCCCGGCAAAACAATATTCGCAATTCAATAAATCAATTTTAGTAAGCGAACCCAATAGTTCTACTTTCAGAAGTCGATTCATTCTGTCCTACCCAATGTGACCAAGTCTAGCATGCCATACTATGTCATCAATATTAGTATCACTGGAAAAACAAACGTTTAACGAAATATAACAATCAACATAACAGTTAAACATTTTTCCGTCACAATCCAAAGTAAAAAATCCATTTAACAGATGTCCAGTACCATAAAACACACAATTGTTATAAATACAAATCTTATCACGAGTAAAATTTAAGTCATCATCTATTCTAAGAAGAACAACAACATAGACTAAATTTCATCAAATTTTCGGTGCATAGAGAATATCATGTAAGATTAGGGTTTGGTCATTTCGTAACTCTAGTTTGTAAGTGTCAATTCCTTTGACTTCCACTCTTGTATTATTCCCTCCGTATATTCATCTTGCACCAGGAGAAACTTGACGAAAGTCCACGAACGCTTCTCAATCTATTGTCACATGGTCTGTTACTTTTGAGTCTATAATCCACACAGAATAAGATTCAGAAAGTAAAACATTACTACAGACATATATAACACTTAGAGAAACGTTACAGAGTGCTACCTTTTTCGGCTCGTGCCATTCTTGAGCGAATTGACCAAAGCTTTGCAATTGTAACATTTCAATTTACTCTTATCCTTCTTTTTCCAAAACTGCTTGCGCTTGTTCTTACGGTTGGAATTGTTTTTCTTAAACCCTTCTGCAATTTTCTTTCCTTTCTTACCCTTATCCTTGTTCTCTTTGCGCTTAAAGCTTGAGACTTTCTGGGTTCTAGACTCAGCTACAAAGGTATTAGAAATCGATCTTGCAGTACCAAGCCGCTCATCTTCGAGTTCTACGTAACGAGTAGTATCAGCGAAAGATTTAATACTATCATTGTGAGTCAAATTAACTTTCAAGTGCTCCAACTCTGGAAGGGATTGGATTAAAGTTTGAACCTGTTGCTCATCAAATAAAACATGTCCTGCTTAGTTCAATTCTCTTATCATGTTTGACATGGTTCCCAGGTATAGTTTAATAATGTGATCAAACTTCATTTTATACGTCTCAAACTTGATCGTCAACTGCCTCAAATGGATCACACTAGCACCTCCATACTTCTCTTTGAGGTATACCCATATGTCATGAGCAGTAGGGAATTGTTCACATTCATGAATGAAATCATCTACCACAGAACTAAGCAGTATGTCACGTGTAGTGGAATTTTTTTTTCACGCCTGGTAAACTTCTTGATCTATTCTCTATTGAGCAGTATTTTCAATTATAGGGTCTTTCATGATATGATTGATACCTTTTAAGGCATCCTGCTCTTCCAGCACATATCATATCTTATGGCACCAAATATCATAATTATTGTCATTAAACTTATCACCCTATTAAAGTCAGCTATTATCAATTTTGATGCCATGGTCTGGGTTTTTAAAGAGAGGTAAACGTCAATTTTCATGCTCATATAATACTTTCAATTTTGTGTTTAAAATTAACATTTATGATAAATAAACACAAGATATAGATTCGAAAGTTCACTAAGTTCCCAATCATCATCCATGATCCAAATGTTTGATTACCATAAATTTAATTTTAAAATAACAAAATTTATCAGATTTTATGTGAGAATTACTTAAATCCTACCAACCTAAAATCTCCGACTAAAATTCTTTACGTATTTAGAATCATGCGAAATAAGAACATATCATTTTCACATACTTGCATGCTCACATAGATATACATTTTTAAAAGCATTCTAAATACATTCATATATATATATATATATATATATATATAAAAATTGGTTTATAACGTATGTTAATAGATCCCTACTATTTATGATTATAGTACAAAACTATTTAACAAAGAAAGAAAAAGAGGTACAATATTTCATTTTTCCTATTCTATATCTTTCTTTTCTTCCATATACATGCGAGTAACTATGTCAATCATTCCTAATAAAAGTTTATCAGTGGGAGCAAATTTCCTAACAACTCATGGTGGGCCGCCGTTTAAACTTAGAGATGGTGATCTCGTCATCTTAATCTCTATCTACTTAATTCACCACATTTTAAAGCAATCTTACAATGAAGTTCTTGAGAATGATCCGTTCATTCTCTTTCATTATTTTATCAGCCATCTTAGATTACTAAGGAGAGAATTGTTGATTATTTCGATTTCGACTCTATCTCCTCCAAACTAATGACCCAAATGCAGAAACTCAAACCGTTTTGACTCATCATTCTCAAGTGTTGTGGCAAAATATGAATTAGATTCATTTTATAATTTATCATATTAGCTAACTTTGCCAAACGTTCGGGAGTTCTCTTAACTTTGTATCTCCCCTGGAGAATAAAAAGAGTTCGTATGATTCTCACCATATCTTAAAAAATAGGGTAAGCAACAGATTGATCACGAAACCAATCATTAAATTTTAAAATACCATTTATAATCATTATGTTCAATCATTCAATGAATTGATATTAAAAAAACAAAATTTTCACATATAAATTAATGAGTATAGAATCAAACGGGTATCGAAAAATTTAATTTAGGTAGCAAAAAATTATTAAATAATTTTATTAACACATGAACAAATTTTCAGAAATCTTTGAAACGGAAAAATAAATTTTTTTTTGTAATTATTAAAGATTTTTTCAATTTAAAATCAAAAAATATTTTTCATTTCAAAAAAATAATTAAAAAATTATAGAAAAATAAAAAATATTCTAAAAATGATTCGGTGGAAATTGCTGCTGGAAGGCGCGTCTCACGAGCCTTCACGTGCTGCCAGGATGTTCGGGCCCATGTGCCACGTGCCCACTCGCCACGGCCACACGTGCCCACTCGCCACGGCCGCACGTGGCCTCCACGCGCCGCCTTCCTGATGGCTGTTCCTCCCCAATTTCTGGCTACCCCCAATTTTTGGATATTTTGATTCTATTGGTGGTTTTAGTGTTCTGATCAGAGGTCTAGAACTCGGCGTTTGGGGCACACACATCTAGGGCCGAGAGTGAGATTATGCTGATATCACTGCTGATGTCACTATTTGTTTTCTTCATGTAGAAAATTTTTTTTTCTACACTTCGATCATAATTTCCCTAAACAATATCTCATTCATTTCAAAACCATTTTGCATATTCTTTATATGATTAGAAAGAATTTTTAATGGAGAATCTAACCATACAAGTATTAAATTATAAAACCCATCATACAAAGAGATATAGGTATTTTTATTTTCAGTTAGAGTTTCATTTTTCTCTAAAATTACTAGACTGCATCGTTTAATTTTTGCAGAGAGAATCTTTATCATATGAGTATTCATATATTAAAATTTTAGACATTTTCGTTGAGAATCATTCACCGTTAATAACATTCTCAAAAAACAATGTGCTCTAACATGTGAATTTTAATATAACTCATATTTTTCATATATATAAAAAAAAAAAAGGAAACAACCATTACATTATCTGATACTAATGAAATCTTTTTCATATGATGTATACATGATTTTCATGCTTAAAAAAAAAACGAAAATCCAAGATCTAGGGTTGATCACTAACCCTTTTGATGTGCGGTCGAAAAAGCAATCACATGTGATTTGTTTTTATTTTTCGCGATCTAAATACTCTTGCATAAACTATATGAATGGTTACTTACAAACCCTCAACTATGAAGTTCTAATTTTTTTTTTTGTTTTCTTCCCTCTCGGCTTTGCACAAAAAAAATGCAGAAGATGCTCATTCATTACCTAGAAGTTTTCCCACATCCTCACTTTTGATGTTGTCACAACAAAAGGGTAACTTCCTTTTGATTTTTCAAAATTCAAATGATCAAGAGGAAGTTGGGGGGGGGGGGGGGGGGGGAAAAAAACTACTTCCCCTTGATCTTATTATTTGACTTTTAATAAAAGAGTTTGGGTTGGGTCAAATTCACGTAGACGACCCAACCTCCCCAATTTCCAACATGCATATTCAAAACAAGGTCAAATTTCTTAAAATTGTCTACAAAGCATTTTTAGATTCATCATGACCATGAAAAGTAAGTCATTGTTTCTGTAGAAAACGGATGCAATTAACCAATGTAGTCAAACAAGTACGATCAAATTTCCCTGTAAAACGAATTGGTTGAGTTTTAGAAATTTTCAATTTTCTTCCTTAGAAAAACTTTTATTTTATTTTTTTCTTTTCCCTTAAACAAGAAAGAGAAAAAGATTTGTGAGGAGAGAAAGTGGATAAGTGACAAGTGTTTTAATAATCTAAAATTGTGTATCTTATTGGAAATATAAAGCTGAATCCTAATAATAAGATTTTTTTTATTAGGATATGAATATTACATTATCATAATAGTTAATATTGTATGAAAATAGCGTAAATATTGTATTACTAAAATTATATTAATAAAAAAGATGACAATAATGATAGTAAGAATTATTTATGCTGTTTATAAAAGGGAAAAAAAGACAAAATTGAAATTATCTTTTATTTAGGGTAACATTAATAAATTAAGGAGGTTTATGATTTTTCGAAAAAATCACAAGCCCTTGCTCCACCTCTATTTAAATGAATATAACTTAACGTTAATGGTCGTTGTTTATACGATTGAAATTATGAATATTCGGAGTTAGAAATTATTATTTCAAATATAATAATTTTCGTAGGAGTTCTGATAATCAAGTATGAGTTCAAACTTTCTAGCATTCTTCCTTGTATATAGATAACATAAATTTTAAATAAGGATTTTTTATTTTATTTTATTTTATTTTTGTATGTTATATAAACAAAACAGTGAAAAATGCATTCTTGGGCATATGGCACTATTGGGCTTATGATCTTTTGAGCCACAAGAACTTGCAAATTTGAAGTTGCCTATTGGGACTATAATATTAAAATTAGAATCTGTTGCATAAATACTTTTTATAATAAGTAATTTAATATGAGAGTATAGTGAATGCTATATAAAACATATAAAATATAAAAATAAGAATATAATTTATCAAATTAATCAGATTTTTAAATATCGATGTTTAAATATAAAAAATGAATGACAAATTACCATCTATGAATTCAATAGAATATAAAACCGATGGTAAAGTTTTTAAAATTTATCACGATCCATTATATAAAAACAAAAAAAGGGGTTAGAGTCAATTAACTTAGAATACGAGATTTGATTGATTAATTTGGAATTGGGTGGCGTTCCGATTAACTGATTTATTAGAACTACTATAGGAATACAATTAATCTTCCATGTATGGAAGATATGAAGGTTTTACCTTAGTAGTCCAAGTTATTCAGCTTTTCTACTCCATTTTGGTCTTTTTCTCTTTACTTTTCTGTGAATTCTTTCTTAGTGCCTGTAATTCATTTACTAGGGTGATTTCATTATTCTATAGAGAGGGAGAGGGAGAGAGAGAGAGAGAGAATCATAACAATGGCTTTAGAAGGCATGGGGATCTGCCCAAGAAGAGAGTGAAGGAGGACAATCCATGTGCAAGAGCTTAATACTCAAGGCAACATACTTAATTCCATGAGGGCATGTATTCTCTGTAGCATCTTCTGCATACCCTGAATTTTTTTGGTTAATGGTCAATGGATGATGCATAAGAATAACCCAAAAAGAAGAAAAAAAAAAAAGAGAGACAGAGAGAGAGAGAAAAGCAATATGACATGTGAAGAAATAGAAATTGAGTATTTTTTAATTAAAAAATTAATGTATATTTAAAATTGATGGACCCTAAAATTTGAAATTAAAGATTAATTTGTTATTGTAATAGATATTTAAAAATCTCAAATATCTCATAACTATTTTTTATTAATATCAATTAAAAAATTATGAATCCAAGATTCGTTATCTAATAATTATCACGCTTCTTATTAGTTACTATATTATTTACCTTATTTTTGAATTTAGAAAAAAAAATTTTTTTGGGTATAAATTTATCTGTTTTGATGTTATGAGTATTTGAAGATTATAATTATTTTTTAATTTATGGAAATGAAATGATATTTAAATGAAATAAAATAAAGTGGAAAAGAAATATGAGAAAGGTTTTCTTTTCTTTTTTTTTTTTTTTTAAAAGAAAGAAATGAAATAAAGTAATAGCCTTTTCCGCTAAGAAGTTGAAGCGCTGGGTGGGGGCGTGGGCGGCCCCTACACTACAGCATATATGTATACTCATTTCGCAACGGCTCCAATCTAACGTCTCTCTGCATCTCACCCAACTCACAAAGGGAAAAGAAAGTGGAAAGTCCAAAAGCCTCGGCTCTCTCTCTCTCTCTCTCTCTCTCTCTATCTCTCTCTTATTCTGATTTCGTCCAATCTACGATTTCCTTTCCTTTGATAGTGTTATGGGTATCAGCAATTTTAGCTAATTACCTCTCCGTAAGGAATAAGCGGTTTCATTGGCATTTGACACTGCTAAATATAGTCAGAACCATTTGTCATTTACGCGTGAAAACCTTGTTTGATTTGGGATTGTTAGGCTTCCTCCTTCCCCCCTCCATTCTTCGGGTTTTGGATAGAGAGAGAGAGAGAGAGATTGATGGGTTAGTTTTGGATAGAGGGTGATGGATGCTGCGCGTCTGTTTGTTTTTAATATGTATTTTCATTTATGTTTGGGCATCCAATGTGGTCTTTTGTGATCACAGGATTTTGATTAATTGCCCAGAAGCGGAAGAAGAAGAGTTGAATCAAGCTTATTCCGATTCTGATTCGAGCAAGATGGCGTTTCAGGTGGAAACATCTCCATTTGGGTACGTCTTGAAAGATCACAATTACCACAATCGACGCCAACCACTACAGGACAAATGCAGAGACAGAGAATCTGCTGCATTCCAGAAAAACTTGAAAGAACTTGTCAGAGATTTTGATTACCCAACACGCAACGAAAACTCCCTTCATCAACATTGTGGCAATCCCAATCTGAAATGCTGGGTCAGCGAAGAACAGAAGCACAAGCATCGCCTTACCCCTCAAATGGCCACAGATTCCGTTCACATTCACAACAACAAGGCTGCCAGCAGTGAAGAAGATTCTGTGCCAATGAGTCCAAGACAGTCGAGAATTTTAGAGAGATGGGCAGCCAGGCAGGCTCGTGAAATGGTAACAACCATTGAGAGAAAGACCCAAGAGGCGGAACTCATGGCTCTCTCCAATGCTCAGCCCGTCTCCACAAGGGCTTCTGCATTGAGGAAGGACTCCTCAACAACTCAATCTGAGGTCCGGACTGTGGGAACCTCTTCCCTTGTTCAAAAGTGGAAGGATTTTGAAGCCGAGGCGAAGCTGAATCGATCCAGCAGTACCAATTCCAACAATTCAGGCACTAGCAATAACAGCAAGAACAATTCGTCTTATGATGAACCTCCCAAAAACTCCTCTTCTAATGACGATGCATGCAAGGATTGGGAGTCGGATAGAATGGCTACCGCTGATTTGGTTTCTTCATCACAGGATAATGATACTGCTGAAAGCGAAACGCTTAGGGTGGCTGACATTATTAGGAGATGGACAAACGGTAGATATCCTTCTTGGATCGATGATAATGATTCTGTGAATTCTACAAGGGCTGAAACCATGGACAGACAGGGTGGCTCTTCAACCATACAAGTTCAAGCGGTGAGCTCTCCTCGCATCAGAGGGAGACAAGCATTTAAGGATCTACTGACGCAAATACAGCAAGATAGGCAAAGGGAGCTCGACCAGATAGTGGATCTTCATGCTGTTTCAAGGTTTTCACATCGCGGCCGCATTCAGGTATATTATCTCCTTTTCTTTTTCTCAGCATTACTTATTTACTTGACATTTCCTCAAATTTCCTAGGCCTAAGAATCTACATATTTTTATAATATGCAGTCTTGTCTTCGATTAAGATCTCTGCACTGCAGAACAATAAACCTGGTTCCACCTCGTCCAAGGCTAACATCATCCAAATCTGAAACTGGATGCCAGGGATCTAGCATCATGCTTCTAAGGTACCTTCATTATTTCTCTTCTGATTTAGCCATACCATGGAAATAAGGAAATGAATGTTTGGCCTCTGCCATCCTTGATATGACCTATCCATCCACATCGTTGGCCATTGATTAAAACTTACCTTGCCAGCTACCCTATCTACTGATCAGTTTGGCATAGATTGGATACTCGTTTGATTCATGAATTACTATATGGAACATGATAACTGAAAGTTTTAAGCTATTGTCTTGTGTATATTCTTCTTCCTACCATGCTAAGTTCTGAAGTAGTTAGCTCAAGCATTTTGTTGCCAAACATGGACTCAGAAAAGAGAAGCCTAAATTTGGTTGGCAGGTCCCATGACAAACTAGTCCAATCCTGTACAAAAGTTTGAACTGTTGAAAGTTTTCAAAAATAAAGCAAACGCCGTTGAATGGCTAATTCACTGACTTGGGAAACCTGCAAACTCCTTACAGGGAAAGATTTAGCACAGCAGCTGGCAATGATGTCGTTAAAACATTACAAAATCCACAGGCGGGGATTGCAATTAACACTAGCTTTTCAGAAAGCACTTTAACTTCCAATAGGCCAAAAGAAGAGAATCAACATCAGGAAAATAAAACTTCCGGGAAGCAGAGCACACCCCTGGAACCGCTGCCAATTGCACATCAATTTCAAGTTGATGAAGAAGCTAATGCTGTTTCAAAAGTTACACAGCAACAGAGAAGTTCTGATGCTCACAACATTGATTCACGAGACACTGAAAGTACAATAGAGGCTCTTGATGTTCTGAAACAAAGGATGATTGCCGCAGCATTTGCAACAACAGAGGACATCAATGAAGACAAAATAGAAGAAGAAGAAGAAGAAGAAGAAGAAGAAGAAGAAGAAGAAGATTATTATGATGATGATGATGATGTTGATGATGATGATGATGATGATGATGACAAAGAAGATGACGATGATCATGTTGTTGTTGCTGCTGCTGCTGCTGATAATGATGATGGTGAAGTAGGAGAGGAAGAAGGAGAAGTTGAAGATGCCTACGACCAGCCATGTACAAGAAACAATCTGGATTGGTTGAATGATATATCTCGTCCACGAGAATACTGGGCAAATCTAAGGCAAGAATGGTACCAAAAGGTGCTCGAATCTATATCAGACAATGATGAGATACGTCTACTCCTACAAAGGTATAACAAACTTGTTTGATTAGCATAATATTTGGAACTTGAAAATTATTATGTATGTAATTTAGGGGTATTTTGTTTCTGGAAAACCATTTTTTCTTCTGAGGTTAGAGTTTGACAACATCGTTTCACAGTTTGTGTTTTGTCTGATTTATGTTTTCTGAATGCAGAAGAAGAGTCTCAAATATGCTAGCAAGTGACTTCAAACAGAAAATGGAAAAATTAATTATGTCTTCTGTCCAAAGACAGATTTATCCAGATAAAGAGGAAAGTTGGACTGCGGAAATACGAGAAGGAGAAGAAGAGGAAGAAAACAGAGATGAAGCTGTAGATAGAGAGGAGGAAGAAGAGCAAGTAGTAGAAGAAGATGATGATAAAGAGAGCCCCCATGTAAGTCAATATCATGAAGTCAGTGATGATTCTGGTCCAACAGAATCTTCGTCACAGCGAAGTTCACAATCTCAATTAAGTTTATGGAGCCTTTACCAGGATGATGACAATGACTGTGGTGATCATTCTGCTCAAGTTGCCTCCACATCTGTGGAACCACCTTCTCCCACAGCTCAGTCATGCTATCAGGATGCACATCAATTCTCCTTTCTCACAAATCATTCTTCTGTGGTAAGTCTTCTTCATCCTGCCCACGATATATGACACAGTAGATCGTCAAAGATTTTGTCTGTTGAGAGTGTTTTCTTTGTGTTTACAGGAAATGCAATTAATACATGACATGAGAGGGCACATAGAGCAACTCCATCAAGAGATGGCAGAGCTAAGAAAAACAATAAAGAGCATGCAGGTCAAGTTGCAGAACACTATCAAGCAGGGGGTTGTGGATTCTGTAAGGCATTCTGGTGAGTTGAGACAGATAAGCCATCCCAGTGTGCATCAGGGTCAAATGCACACCACTTTGGCATATTTCGAGGGTTTTCACGAAAACAATACGTACTTGCACAGAACTGTTTCCGGAAATGGGTTCACGAAATTGGTATACACCAATTTGCAGCTGCCAATAGTTGTGATTAAATGATTCCTGGACAGCAATTTTTACCATTAATGTGTCAAAATCAACTAGCTAAACCTAATATTTATATCACTGCTAAAAGATGCTTTCTATTTATGATTGTAGTTCAAGGGGAAGAAGAAGACTGGACCAAAAGGGCACCACCGAGGAAAGGCAATTGCTGTATCTGCTGTGAAATGAAAGTCGACTCCCTTTTATATAGGTAATTTTGATGCTAAGCTTTGACGTTCAATATTACCTGCAATGCGTATCTTTTGTTTAATGAAAACTTATTTTAATCTTCAATAGGTGTGGGCATATGTGTACCTGTTTTAAATGTGCGCATGAGTTGCAATGGAGCAGCGGAAACTGTCCAATATGTCGGGTTCCAATTTTGGACATTGTTCGGGCATACACTGATTCATGAACTGTAGTGCTAAACGAGTTCTTGCTCCAGAGGACCGTGTCGTCTTCCTAAATAACTAATTTTCCAATTACTTACGGGAACAGGAACCTTCATTAAGAGTTTGATTTTTTAATTTAACTACCAGTAGAAGATCCTAACAAGTGACATATCTCTTCTTTTTTTTTTTGGTGAAGCTGATGATTATGTAGCTATCTATAGAAGCAAATCTTCGTACAAGCAAAATAACTTGTTTTATATTTGAAGAGACTTTTTTTTCCTCACAGACTGGCTGATACATGAGAAAAATCAAAAATGGAATAGAGAAACTCAATACCAAGCAAGAAGAACGTGCAGTCACTGAAATGATTGCAATTATCTAAGCCGTCACAGAACATTAGCTGCAAGGACCCTTTTTCAAGTTTGCATGTACCAAGCCATTGAGATGTCTCTTCTTCTTAAAGAAGCAAGAAGAAGCTCTTTGAGATGTCTCTTCTTAATAGCCGTCATAGGCTATTAATGGACCCTTCATGATGCTGTAATGCTGTAATCACAAGAAAATTATGTAAATAGAGTAGAATGTGATCCATTTGTTGACCTCATGATAACACGTTTCCCTTTAGGTCCCTTTTTAGTTCGCCGGGTAGGGTTCGCTTATTTGGAGTGCGTTCCTCAACCGGCTCCTTTTCTGTGCACCCACTTGCTTAGAATGCTTGTTAGCAAATTATAGCCATGCCCGTTTCAGCCCGGTTTAGACTTTAGACAGTACCGTGAATGCGTCTTCTATGCTTTGATTTGAAGTAGGGCGTACAGGAAGCCTTTTTTTTTCTTTTGGGAATCTGCTATAGTGTACCGTGTAACTTATTTTCTTCCTTATGCTCATTTTCTACATTCAATTGTCCTTCTTGGAAGGAATTTGGAATATAGCTGTGGTTTTGAGATTTCATTACTTTTTTTTTTTGGTAAGCGAGATTTCATTAGTTTGAAGACCCCCGATGGCCATAAACAATATGGAGAGGAGCAAGGCATAATGCAAGCCTTTAAGATACATAGATGTCTACCCCAATAACTCTGGGCAGCGGCCGCACCATGCTCAAAATTTTTCCATGACTTTTAATTAAAATGCAAAAAATCATTTTCTGGGTGCATGCATCTTTCAGATACATTCCATTGTTCAATCTTCTCATATCAAACTGTAATGTAAAATTATTAGTAATAACAAACTTAGAAAACTGAAGTAGGCAAGTCTGACCCTTCTCTTTTTGTCAAGAAAGCACCCTATGCAAAGTGAAAATGTCATAAGTGCAGGGTTGTTTCTCCAATGAACCGCGAAACTGATTGAGGTGTCAAATAATTGCATACCTCTCTCTCTGTGCATCCATCTGCAGTTTAGATGGGCCAAGTTTTTGATCAACTTGGAGGACGGAAAAGCTGGCCAAGATAGACAGGTGGGCTACTCTGGGTTTTAGACCTGAAGAAGCTGGGAACACTATGACTGCGGGCATATCAATGGAGTGGGGTTTATCCTCATGAATAACGGTGACTGAGCAGGAGATGCCAAGTTGCAGAGGTCCCGTTGCCCTTTAGGATAAGGGCAAAAAGCACCCGACAACCCCGTAAACATTATTGGTTAGGGTCACTGTCATCCAGAATTCTAACACAGAAAGATGTGCTATCAGCAAAGGTCCACCCTGTCCCCATTTGATGACACTTTGTCATCCTGCACTCAACCAGCGCATATGCAGCTCCTATCTAATTTATGAATCCACTAGAATCTTGTGACATTTCCATGTCTAGTTTTCAAGAGGAGGGGGTCTACACATTCACCATTTGCTTTTCAGTCGGTTTGGAACTAACCAGTCTCCTTTTTTTTTTTTGGGGGCGCCGTGGAACATTTTCCCATCAACCCGTATTGAACTCATGTTCCGAATAATCCGATTTAAATCGCGGTCAGGTCTCTTTTCTGGAGGGAGTTTTTCTTATATAATTTTTTTCATTCTTAAAATTCAAACTAGTTTCCTTTTGATTCTTTGCAAAAACTTGTTTACTCTACAATTGGTGCATAATTGCATAACAAAAGATGCTCAAATAACAAAATGCATTATGTTTGATGCTATTTTTTCACCCTCAATATTAAAAACTAAATATCAAACTATTATTACCAAAAATCAATTCTCTCGAATATAATTTCAACTTGGTGTCAATCACACCCTCTTAAATGTTATGTCCTCACGGCAATACCTTGTCGGATGGTAAGACTAGCAATGGCCATAAATAAGCCCTTGACAATATGACCTCTACTTCTTCTTAGACTACATAATTTTGGTTTTTAAACCTCCATTGCCTCATATGTGAAAATCCGTTAAGTATGCGAATTGTATCATGTAATAAAATAGTGACATAAAAATTGTTTCCATGAAAATTGGTATCTGATTACTAATTTTGTTGAATTTGGATGCACACACGCGAAAGCGTAATAAAATTTTTAGAATAATAAAAGTTTGAATTTTCGGATATATCTGGATGAGTAAATTGTAGAAAAATTTAGAAACCACGAATCCTTTTCGAACGATCTCACTGTCAGAATGATAACCATACTGTGCGAGTTATCACAGCAGTACTATAAACACCGCAATCTATAATCTAGTGACGAAAACGACATGAGAAAATTCTCTATGCAGAATTTTTCACGAACCCTCTTTTTAGAGAAAAAAAATGTTTTCTCTCTCAAACTTAGATCTCAATTGTACTGTGTGCTAAAAATGTTTAACTCTAATTTACTTTTCATTTCAAAAGTTAATTATTCTCTCATAACCACACAAGAAAACAATATTAATGCTTGTAGCTTATAATTGGGAGATTATGAAAAGTGAGATAATGGGTTTGACAGTTCATTATTCTCAATTTCCGTCTTTGGGGTTTCCCAAAGTAAATGCCCCACATGGGCATTACTTCCTTCATCTCCTATTTATATATGAGGATATTTTTATCCGTCACAAGATCATAATTCATACTATCTTTCACATCACCCTACTAGATTTTTATACAGGATTGGGTGTCGCGCGACTAGCGAGTACGCTTGTAAATAAAAACTTCTCGATATACTTGTTAGGATAATCGAGAAGTCACCGTTAATATCAAAAAGTCTCGCTGTACCCCAAACTCAACACAATTATATCTATCGAGACACTTTTATCATCGAAAGTGATCCCTAATTTTTGCTCGACTGTGTATTTACTATTACGTTCGTATCCCAATATGAATAAACATAACAGACTGGTCGGTGAATACAATACAATGATATAATGTAGATTGGTCTTCCTTTTCCCAAACTCGAATCATCGGTCTCAATTCAGTTGTTTTCCTAGACCTGCCGCTTAGATCTTAATTTATCTTCCGAACCATAAGTAAATAGATTAAAGAACCAAACACTGAATCGAGATTTTTAGAAACAGTCGAAAGTAATAAGGGTACTTGAGATCCCACCCAATGGATCTCGAGTTTCACACAGTGGGAATGGGGATCATGATTAGATTATTGTCTCATATAATAACTTCTACTATCCATAGTTATCTTATCACATGCGGTATGAAACGCGTGTCACAGTATAATCCTTAATCTTTCAAAAGAGCATATGTTAGATTTTTCTAATAGTGTATAGATATGAGATTCAATTTACACATAATACTCTATCCAGAGATCTCAGAGAAAGTGTCTCAGAGACAATATCACTAAACGAATGTGATATTTGAAATCTCAAATATGGCTATTTACACGCAACATGAATGTGGGCATTTCCATGTCAGTCATATCTCAGATGACTTCATCCTGAACACATATGAGGACGACTTATATTCTAGCAGGGTCACTCTCAATGCCTCTTACGACTAGAAATCGTCTCATCCTCATTCACTTAGAGCTAGAGGTGGTTACTCGTGTGAGAAGGTCAATCTCACCTGCGTGACATTTCTTTTATCACATTAATGTATATATGATCGAAAACTTGTGTATTATTTAAGAAAAATAATAACTCAAGTGTAACTAAATAATGCATAAAAATCATATACAATGTAATAAGTATCACATCGTTAATTCAATACAAAATAAAAAATTTCAAAATATGTCCACACCCAATGACTCTCTATATGTTACAAACGACTCTAGCGATAGATTTGGTGAAGAGGTCAGCCACCATACTGTGTGTCGAAATGTACTTGACGGTCATTTCACCATTCTCAATGATGTCTCTTATAAAATTATATCCAGTATCAATGTGTTTGGTCTTACTATGATATTTGGGGTCTCAAGTATAAGCTATAGCAGCCTGATTATCATAGTAGATTATCACCGGTCTCTCACTATCAGCCGCAATGCCTAAACCATCCAATAGTCTCCGGAACCAAACATTTTCTTGAACTACGACTAAACAAGTTACGAATTCAGTTTCTAGCATATATAGAGTTATACATGTTTGTTTCTTACTATTCTAAAAAATAGCACCACCATTGAGTAAAAAGACAAAACCTAACGTCGATTTGCATTTATCCAGATCACCACCTCATCAGCATCTGAATATCCTATAAGGTACAAATTTCCTTCTCCACGACACAAGGAATAGCTCTCCAGTGATCCCTTTTAATTGTAAAATAATATTTTCTAAAGATTAAGTATTGATATTTTATTTCCAAAGTTGTCGATCAGATCACTAAATTACTTTAATCGTTCTTTTAAGTTGTACCAAACTTATTATCCTACTAGGAGGTATACACCGCGCGATGCGCGGTGTAGTGTTTTGATTTTGGCTACAAACTGAGGGGAGTTACCCGGTGTGGTTTAGTAAAACTCGCATTAATTTCAATTTTTATTTTGGCTGTAAATTGAGAGGAGTTGCCCGGTGTAATTTAGTAAATTAAACAATGAATTAATTTAAATTTTTAATTGTTATAATATTAATAATTTTTAGTATTAATACTAATCTGTAATATTAAAAATTAGTATTCAGTAATTTATATATTAAAAATAAAATATTTTTTGTGTAGATTCAAATTGTCGATCACTTGTAATATTAAATGAATAGTATTAATATTTTAATACATTAAATATAAAAATATCAGGTTTTAAAATCAAATGTTACATATTTTAAATATTTCATTCACACAACATTAATATTTTTTTAGCATTAATACTAATTTATGATATTAAAAAATAGTATTTAATAATTTATATATTAGATGTTAAACATTTATTTATATATATTAAATTCGTTGATTACTTATAATATTCAATCAAATTAAGAACTATTATAAAATATTTAATTGAATATCACATTATTTTGGTAGTTTTGTATTTCGCAGAATTATGTTGGTACCTGTGGAGAACCACGAGCTGGTTCTGTACTTTGAAGAAATACATGGGTTGTTCCGCACTTCACAGAACCATGGTGGTGAGATGGTTTTGTTAGTTTTAGTACTTGTATTTTTTTAGTTTTTAAAATATCTAAAAATTTGTTTTTTTTGTATTTTTGAAATTTTAATTTTTGTAATATAATTAGATGAAATGAAAATATTTTTATAGATTCGCTAAGAGTTTGATGTAATATTAAAAATTTGGCTATCGTAAAATTTTTTCATATATAAATTTTAGCATTAATATTTAATGTTGTATGAGTGAGGATTGGTAAATATTAATATTTAGATATTTAATATCCGAATATAAATTTAAATGCTAGTATAAAATGTAAAAAATATTAAACGATAAATTAAAATAAATTGATAAATATTTCTGTGCAATTGAAAACTGTATAAGAATAAAAATATTTTGATATTTACTTTTAATATCTGGATATTTATTTAACATCAAATATATTATATTAAAATGAGAAAACTATTTGTATAATTTTATATTTATATATATTTAAATATAACGTGTGCTACGTAGGAAAAGTTGAAAATTCTAGTATGTAGCAGAAGTACATAGTTCTGTTAAACAGCAGAACCATGATATTCTGTTATAGTTCCGCTAGATAGCAGAACTATGAAGTTCTCATAGATAGCAGAACTATGAAGTTCCGCTAGATAGCAGAAGTACATAAATCGGTGGTGGTTCTGTGAATCTTAGTTTCTGTTTTTTTTTTAATGTGAACATATTTGTAAAATAGTTGTTTGTTAGTATTTTAAAGAATATAATTTTTCTTATTCATAAGAGTAAATCGAAATATTTTAATATATGCACTAAAATTTGTTCATAACATTATAATAGAAATATGAATCCTTAGTAAACTTGAAATTTATTGAACACTGTATAAAATATATACGGAACTAAATAAATGGGGGGAAATGTATTTGTGGAATGTTATATTGAGAGCATATAATGGTTTTTGGACAGCTGTAATTTATTGTTTTTTTGTTGTAAGGCGTGATTGTGAGATCGGCACAAGTTGGGTGTGGGGGGCTGCAGGTATAACCATTGTTTGTGTGATTGGTGGAACTGTTGTGGTTCTGCAATTGGTGGAACCTCGAGGTGGTTGTGCGGTTGGTAGTATCGTGTTGTGGTTCAGTAGTGGGGAGAAGCGATGGTGGATCCTGGCAAGGGAAGCACCAGATGTTTGTGGTGCGAGTTGTGGTTTTTTAAAACGGTAGTTTTTTTTTGTGATATTTTGTAGGATACATTTTATTTAGATCTGAAATAGTTACTCAATGTTAAGCATCTCAAATGAAGTGGAAAAAAATAGTTGGATAATATTAATGTTCGTGTAAGAATGGAATTATATCAATACGAATAATCTGTAAGGGAATTATTTGATAAATTTAATCTTAGAAGATATAATATGTAAAAGTTGAATGTTGTATGTAAAAAAAAAAAAAATATATATATATATATATATATATATATATATATATATATAAAAGGAAAGAAGTGTTGTTGATAGGATGGTATGTATGTAATTCTAAGAACGAGGGCTTAGGAGAATAGGATATGTGAGTGGTAATAAATGCTCGAATAAACGGTAAGAAAGAGAGTTACGCAAAGGGCGTGATTTTTTAGAAGTTTTGATATCTTTTGGGATATGCCTTTTGGCTTTCTTGCGGCTGCTGTCTTTTCTGTTTCCTTACTTTCATTTATTTGTATCCTTTTGGTTTTTCTTTTTAGTATTTTTTTCAGAGCGTATTCTTTTGTTTGCTGGTTTTGGTTTTTTTGTTCACAGGGTATTTCTTGTTTTGGCGATCTGCTCTGTTTGTTTCATTTGTTGTTTGTCCAGAGGAAAGCACAGTGCAGAGAACAGATATTTTGAAGATAACGGTTGCGAAAACAAGTTCCAAGTAAGTATCGTTTGGTTTATGCTGTATATAGAGTGTTTTTGTTTGGGTGTCTTTGTTATAGAGTAAGCTATTTGGGAAAAACAATTAGAGATTTTCAAAAATGGATAAATGGATGCGAGAATCTATTAAATACGCTAAGTTAATCTATTGCTATTTGTTTTGTGGTTTTATTTTGTTTGTTGCATATAGTGATTTTTTGGATTGTATAAAGCAGATCGGAAGAAAATAGCATAAACGGAGAAAGTATGTAACGGGGGAGGAATGTGGGTTTGATGAAATTTTTTGGTTGTTTTTTTGTATTTTTTTTTTGGGTTTATTTTGCGATAGACAAAAAAAATCTTATGAAGGAAGACTACAGTATGGTCCGAGGCAAGTGTTGTGATCTGAGTTGTTTTTTATGGGATCAATATTTTAGTATTTTCATGATGGGTGTTGGTACCGCTGGTCATGTTGTTTGTTTTGGTTTTAGATATTGTATAGAAAAGTAAAAAAGTTTAGGTTTGGTTTCAGAGATACAACAAGTCAATTGTTGTGGCAGAATGGAAAAAGCAGGGAGCATTAGTGAGATCAAGAGCATAATGACGCGCAAAGAATTGGAAATGACAGTGAAAGAAATGAGTTTAAGTTCTGATTTTCGTTTGAGGTTGCCGAGAGGGGATGAAAGAGCGAATCGAGTAGGAGAGAGATCCGTGCCCATGTATAAGGAGTATGTAAGATACGGTGTACGGGTGCCGTATTTAGGTCCATTGTCCGCTGTTCTAAAAGGTTGGAATATATTTCCAACTTTGTTCATTCCTAGTGCGTGGAGGTTGATAGTAGCCGTTGTCAGTTTGGTAAGTTTCTGTCGGTTGAGGTTTGATTTTGAAATTTTGCTCTCTGTTTTCGTTCTAAGAAAGTGTGCAACGGGAGGTGCTAATGAGGATTGGTACTACGTCCAGCCACGTAAAGAGTCGAACTAGAAGTTTTATTATAGGGAGACTCTTGATAGATCGTGGAAGAGAAAGTTTTTCTTTGTCGAGTTTCAAAATGAAAGTTTGCTGCCTTTTATACCGTCAGAAGGTGAACCTTTGACATCGGTTTGCAACCCATCAACTCCTGTTTCTGTGCATGCGGATTTTGTGAAATCAGTCGGTAGATATTGTGTTGGGAAGGGAAGTTCTATTTGGGTGGATACACTCATCCACGATGAGATGTTAATGTTTGCTGGTCTTTTGTTAAATGAGAAAGTGAAGATTGAAAGGGGAATCTTGGTAGAGAAAAGAGCAATGGAAGTTGTGGATTCTCTAAGGTTTGCACAAGTTGACGACCTGGACAGAGTGATGACGATAAAAGAAATAAAAAATATGATGCAAAAAAAGTTGGAGGGGGAAGGAAGTCAACCCGATGAGCGTACACCAGAAGAGGTTCATTATAGAAGGAAAAGAAAGTTTGTTTGTAGATCTGGCAGTGACGAAGGGGATGAGAGTGAGGAGGTGAGAAAAGAAAGGGAAGAGAGCTGTACAGTAGGGACTGCTGGTGAGAGCTTGAAGGATT
The DNA here is from genome assembly GCA_033439265.1 of Dillenia suffruticosa. NCBI lineage: Eukaryota > Viridiplantae > Streptophyta > Magnoliopsida > Dilleniales > Dilleniaceae > Dillenia > Dillenia suffruticosa. The sequence continues at coordinate 2,668,675 of JAVTVX010000031.1, forward strand.
TGGTCATTGTCGGTGATGAAGAAAATGATGGGCAGAGGAAGGCAGATCTGGGAAAAGAATCCGTTGTAGGACACATGGAATTACTGGGAGAAAAAGAAACAGAGTCATCAAACGATATGTTAATTGTTCAGAGTGGCTCGGACAGTGGTGTCGCACCTGTTGATATGTCCAGAGATGCGAAACAGATGGGAGTTGCTGTAGGCGGCCATCATCCAGAGTTTTGCCATTTGGATTTGGAAGAAGCGAGAAAGTTTGCGGATGGAATTGGTTTTAGTCACAAGGAAAGTTTATTGAACCAGTTATCCTTGGAAGAAGGAGATGATGCTGTCATGAATTTTTTGCTTCAGGTAGTTTTTCCATAGATGTGAAGATTATTGGGAAATATAACGCATGATATATTTGGTATTAAATATACAATGTGTGAAATCAGAATTTTTTAACCTGTGTGTGTATATTTTTTTGAATTAGGCTGCCACATTTGTTAAATTTCAAAGACTGCGAAAGAGAAGAATAATAAATGAAATGCATGGGAAGTTTGAGGAGAATTCTAGTCTGACCGCTGCTGCTGCTGAAAGGGTAGAAGAGCTGACCACAATGTTAAAAAAGAAGGAAGGAATGTTGGAAACATTGAAGGCCGATCTTCAATCATCTTATGAAATCAGCAGTGCAGCTATATCAGAATGCGAGAAGTTGGATTCTATACTGAGAAAGACTGAGGGTGAGTGGCGAGCTGCTTTAAAATTAGCAGAGGAGAGAGGCGAGGCTCTGAAGGTTTCAGAGAAAAGGGTCTTCGAAATTCAGCAAGAATATGAAAGGAGGAACGAAGAACTTGTGGAGAAACTGAGAAAGACCGAAGAAATTGTCCGGAGAGCTGGACTGGAGGAACCTTTTCTGTGCGGCAAGGAAAACGAGAGTTCATCTGGATTGCAGGTTAAAGGTTTTGCTGGTTTTCTCGGTGAAGAAATCAAGGATATGGGTTCTCGCGTTGCTTCTCTTCGAGAAGATTTGAATCGGTTGAAGAAAAAATCTGATGGTTCACCATGTGGCCAGATTTTGTGAACACTGGTCTAGTGGTTTATAAATTTGGCCTGTACTCTTTGACATTGATTGACAATGTGGCGTAGTTTTTGGAAACAATGATCAGGTTTTTTGTTTATTATTTGTCTTCTCTTTATGAGTTTTTTTTTTATTGTTTCGTTTGTTTTTTTTTGCTTTGAGGTATAAAGGGGCTGTGCAATCAGGTAACAAGTGACATGGTTCTGCTATGTAGCGGAACCGTGGTTCTGCTATGTAGCGGAACTGTGGTTCTGCTATGTAGCGGAACCGCATGGCTCTGCTATATGGCTCTGCTATGTACCGGAACCACATGGCTCTGCTATGTAGCGGAACCACATGGTTCTGCTATGTAGGGGAACCACAGTGGGACCACATGGTTCTGCTATGTAGCGGGACCATATGGTTCTGCTATGTAGCGGGAGGACATGGTTCTGAGAGCGGGACCAGATGGTTCTGCTATGTGGCGGAGTCATATGGTTCTGCTATGTAGTTGTTCTGCTATGTAGCGGAACCACAGCGGGACCAGATGGTTTTGCCATGTGGCGGAACCAGATGGTTCTGCTATGTGGCGGGACCAGATGGTTCTGCTATGTGGCGGGGCCAGATGGTTCTGCTATGTGGCGGGGCCAGATGGTTCTGCTATGTTCTGCTATGTGGCGGAACCAGATGGTTCTGCTATGTGGCGGGACCAGATGGTTCTGCTATGTGGCGGGACCAGATGGTTCTGCTATGTGGCGGAGCCACATGGTTCTGCTATGTAGTTGTTCTGCTACATAGTTGTTCTGCTATGTAGCGGAACCAGATGGTTCTGCTATGTGGCGGGACCAGATGGTTCTGCTATGTTCTGCTATGTGGCGGAACCAGATGGTTCTGCTATGTGGCGAGACCAGATGGTTCTGCTATGTTCTGCTATGTGGCGGAACCAGATGGTTCTGCTATGGTGGGACCAGATGGTTCTGCTATGTGGCGGAGCCACATGGTTCTGCTATATAGTTGTTCTGCTATGTAACGGAACCACAGCGGGACCAGATGGTTCTGCTATGTGGCCGGACCAGATGGTTCTGCTATGTGGCGAAACCAGATGGTTCTGCTATGTGGCGGGACCAGATGGTTCTGCTATGTTCTGCTATGTGGCCGAACCAGATGGTTCTGCTATGTGGCGGGACCAGATGGTTCTGCTATGTGGCGGAGCCACATAGTTCTGCTATGTAGTTGTTCTGCTATGTAGCGGAACCACAGCGGGATAAGATGGTTCTGCTATGTGGCGATGTGGCGGGACCAGATGGTTCTGCTATGTGGCGGAGCCACATGGTTCTGCTATGTAGTTGTTCTGCTATGTAGCGGAACCACAGCGGGACCAGATGGTTCTGCTATGTTCTGCTATGTGACGGAACCAGATGGTTCTGCTATGTGGCGGGACCAGATGGTTCTGCTATGTGGCGGAGCCACATGGTTCTGCTATGTAGTTGTTCTGCTATGTAGCGGAACCACAGCGGGACCAGATGGTTCTGCTATGTGGCGGGACCAGATGGTTCTGCTATGTGGCGGGACCAGATGGTTCTGCTATGTGGCGGAACCACATGGTTCTGCTATGTAGTTGTTCTGCTACGTAGTTGTTTTGCGATGTAGCAGAACCACAGTGGGACCAGATGGTTCTGCCATGTGGCGGCACCATGTGGCGGAACCAGATGGTTCTACTATGTGGCGGAACCACATGGTTCTGCTATGTGGCGGAACCACATGGTTCTGCTATGTAGTTGTTCTGTTATGTGGCGGAACGATAAAGCGGATCAGTTTTTTCTGCGGCGTAATGCAAACTTTAGATGGGCAGATCCATAGAATGGTTCTGCGGGGTGGAGAATGATAGCGTGATTCGGCGGGTGCTTAGCGCTTTGGTGGAACGAAGCCATAGTGTAATAACATAAGTATTAAAATATTCTTATAATATATTGAAAATGAAAAAGAATCTTGGTCATACTTAACTATTTGTAGGTCATACTTAATTATATTTAGATTCAGATTGCATAGATCTATTTTTATAAAAATGGGATGTCAATATGTGCATTTAACAGGAAACATATAAAGTTTAGTGGGTAAAAAAAAAGAAAAGTAAAGGCATCATGTTATGTCTTTATGTATTTGTGTTTTTAAATTTTTTTCGTCGTTGCGAAAGTAGTAGTCGTGTTTGTGTGGTTTGTAGAACCACGAGGTCGTTCTGTGTTTTGTTAGATGACATCATGGTCCGTAAGTACATAATAGTTTAATAATCATTTAAATAATGACAAAGAATATGGAATCAATGAGATATAATGAATGCGAAGCACGAATAGTTCGCCAAAGAGCGAGGAAAGTGGAAGTATGAGCTATAATGGTACGAAACGTGAAATGTGCCATTGGTTTATATTCGTGAATACACTGAGTACGTATGATACCAAGGGAAAATTTTCTCTACTCCGTAGGGATCAAAAATGATAACAGAAAACACTGTTTCCGATTCTGGAATGAAAACAAGGATATCATTATGATTGAGGTTATGTTTCAGAACAAAAGTGCTCCAGTTCTTCTTAATATGTGTTCCTTGGATTCCAACTTCAAGAGATTGTGTTCCAGTCTTCAAAATCAGGGACGGAGTTTTTTCACCATTAATAAAATAGTTGATGAATCGAGATATTTCCTGATCATTGAAAAGGGAAAGAAGGAAAATGTCAATATGAAGAGGGGTAGGTGATGCATTATAAATGGAGATATGTATTACTAATTTATACGGATCGGCTACAGAAAATGCTTGATAAAAGCACACAGAATCGGAGATATCCTGGACACAATCTGCTTTCAGTGATGTAGAAACGACTTCTTTCAATAGGGAACAATCCTGTTGTCCTGCAGATTAGTATTCAATTAAATGATTGATATGAAGATATAAATATATATATATATATATATATATATATTTCCGTATATATACATACGGTATCATGATTACTAAAGGAAAGTTTTAAATATCTGAAACCTTGCTCTTCCAGAAAAGTGGGTAACGGAGTTGTCCAGCTCAAGTAAACTTGTTTTTGGAATTCACAGAAATGGATGACATCAAAGACAAGATTTCCGGCGTGTCTAAGAAATAAGGCGTGGTGTTCTTTAATAAGATTACTATCAAGGTATTCCCTTGAGGCATCTTCATAGAGGTTGTTTGTGAGACGAAAGAGCCAATTGCGCATTCCATGTCTGAATGTTATTCTATCTTGTCTGTGCTGCTGCAATAGCGTCCGAAATTGTACAGGTAAAACCTGCGTTTTTTAGGTAAAGAGATTTAAAAGACGTTATCTTTTGGTTGACATAAGGTGATAAAAGCTAAATGAATCATACAAAATGTGCAAAACAAAAAGTGGATACCTGGTCTTTCCTGCAGCGTAGGAAAAAGCAGCAGGGTTGTAAATAAGCATTCTGCGGAGTTGAAAGCAAAGCCATTGGTTTTTTTTTCATTCAAGGAGTTATAACACACCGTTAGTTGTTTTAGTGATGATATTTTTCTTGTTTGGTCCTGAAGAAGAAAGACCGGAACAAATTATCAAGCCTAGGGAGTAAAAAGGATGAGGACGAATAACAAGAAGCTGTAAAGAAAGAATATATTTTGTTCTGCAGTAACCCGTGAGCTCTCTGGCTTTTATTTTGTTTTGTAGTAACCCGTGAATACATTCCATTGGATTTTTTTTGTTGGATTTGACTTGTCTCTGAAGAAGTTTTACATGGCCCTATTTGAATATCCATTTTATGTATCCGGACGGTGAAAGTGAATCCTGGCACATCAATAATTTTGCTAAAAAAATGTTATAACAAAAAACAATGTCAAACAGGAAGTAATTAATGATTATAGAGTATTAGCAGATAAAACTTAGAAATAATCGATCTGATGGAATACATAACGGTGATGCTTTCTATGTGTCTTCTTCAAATAGCAGGGATTAAGTTAAGTTTTTATTTTGTGGGAACATTAAGTTGTTTGGGTCGGGAAGGTTCCCTCGTATTTAGGCCACGTTTCTGCATGTCATCAAACTGTTGAAATGCCTAAGTGTTGGTTGTGGACCAAGAAAGTGTCGTTTCTGACATAAGCAAGGTAGAACAATGAAGTTATCATATCATAGAAAGAAGAAGCAGTGGTTGCTTTGTTTGGAAAAAACAGAGGTTTGTCCTGGATGAGTTCCGATCTTGAAAGTGAGAAAAAAAAAAGGTAATATCTTATGATATTTTATCCAAGTAAATATTATCGGATGGTAACAAAAGTGTAAACGCTTTGTGGGAAAAATCTTAACTTGTAAAAATACAAAATAGGTTCTTGGTCGCAAAAACATTGAATGAGGAAAATGGATGACTATGAAAATAGTAAAAAGTTAGAAAAAGATATCATAAGGTCCTGTTTTTAAAAATAGTATAAAATTCACATTCGTACCTCTGAATTCATCAAAATGCACCTTTCATGCTTCGTTATGGTATTTATCAATGTTGGAACGTGTTGTTTTTTGTGGACAGTTGTTATCCAAGGCGAGTTTTGTGTATTAGGAGCGATATATTTTAACCATAGAAAAATTGTGTATGTTGAAAAAAATGAAAGAACAACAATAGAAAACGTGAGGATATGATATCAAGGAAAAACAACCAAATAAGAGCGAAAAAAAATTATATATACCTGAATCATGAAATTTATAAATCAGCAAGAGCAAATATTTCAGTAAACACAACATTTCTTGTTTTCCGATCGAATTTTACACCAGCAAATGTTCCAGGAACTATCAGTACCTTAATCGCATCAGCTGATCTAGCTCTAGATAACGCAACATAGAGTTGACCATGAGAGAAAACAGGTTCTCGTATATATATTCCAACGTAATCTAATGTTTGTCCTTGAGATTTGTTGATTGTCATGGCAAAGCATAATCGAACAGGGAATTGTGTCCTTATGAAAGGAATTCCGTTTCTTTCATTGTCAGAGGTCTGCAGTGGGATTTTAGGAATAAAAACTGTTTTTCCTGTGTACTGGCCACAAGCAATCTCAGCAGAAATAGAATACTGTCCTAATTCCTTGCATATGAGTCTGGTACCATTGCAGAGGCCTTCTGTCGGATTCAAATTTCTGAGCAGCATAACAGGACAGTTTTTTTAAGTGATAATCTAAAAGGTGGTAGACCTCTTGGATTTTGGCTGTTTAAAAAGTCTTCATAATCTCCCTGGTGGCGCTCGTCAACAGTCCTATCCGATGCTATGTAGGTGTGCAGATCTCCAGGAAATCTTTCGATTATAAGTTCATTAAGTTCATGAACAGAAGTATTCTTGGGAGCAAGAATGCATCTATTTATCATCTCAGAAGGATCATCTGAATAGAGTGCCATGTCATGGAAAACATAACGTATCAAGCTGTTGCAAACGAAAATAGATAGGTTGATAATAGAAAACATTATCAGTAATATCATATTGTGTCATTGGTTGTCAGTGTAGATAAGAACGGATTACCTGTCTAAAGACTCATTTCTATCAGTATATGGTATCACAATATTAGAAGGAAGTGTGACTTCTCCGTTTACGTCAGTTAGTTCTCTCCCTTCACCGATCCTCAGTAAGAAATCACAGAATTGTGGATCTGAAAGAGCTCTCATATTTTGTTTCAATGCTAATTTATACATATCTTTCCATAAAGGTGAATTTAAAAGGCTTGAGTTAATCAGAACCTGTTTAGAAGCTTGTTCTATGACTGGCAATGTTTGCCTAAAATCTCCACCAAACACAACAACTTTTCCTCCAAAGGGTATTTCGCAATCCATTAGATCTTTAAGCAAATCATTTAATGCCTCAATCGATTGTCTTTTTGCCATTGATGCTTCATCCCACAAGATCAGTCTTGATTGAATAATCAGTCTAGCAACGCAACTTTATTTACTTAACTGACAGGTTTTTACTTTTGAGAAATCTAAGGGTATCTTGAATCTAGAATGTGCAGTTCGACCTCCTGGAAGTATAGATGCTGCCACACCTGATGTTGCAACAGCAATTGCGACATAACCTCTAGCTCTCAAGGTAGCAAGCAGTGATCGATAGAGAAAAGTCTTTCCAGTTCCTCCGGGCCTATCTATAAAAAATGATTGACCTTCGTTTGCAAAAACAGCATCCAAAATCAGATCGAATGCATATTTTTGGTCAGCATTTAGGCTCGAAGAAAGGAGAAGATCATCAGGATCAATTTGCACGCTTGCTTCAGTGTCAGCTTCTGTTGTGAGTTGTTGTTGATAGTGAAATTCATTGGGATCGTTTTCTATTTGATAATCAGCTAAACTTTTCCCCATTGAATAGAGTAGTCTATTCAAGTCAAATAGGACCTTGCGATTTACTTCGTCAGAATTAAGCTGTCCCAGTTTCACAGCATGGTTATAATCAGCAGAAAGATCACTTTTAAATTTCTCCCATAGAGACGGTGGGTCTGCAGGCAAACAATAACATAAAACAGTAGCAAACAGCAACCTAAAAGATGATGGCATCTGAAAGAGGACAACCTCAGAGAGAGTTTCTTCAATATATTGATCATATCTTAATAGTCCAAGCCTCAGTGCTGCTTCTCTATAAGAATGAGTTTTTTCTCCTTGAATGGTCAACAGATCATCAAAAGATGCAGGTGCACGAATATGAGTGAGTAAAAGTCTTAGATAATATCGTTCGCCTTCTTTCGGACTGACAGTAACCAATCTTCCTATGACCATCTGTCGTTTTCTTTCTGACCATGCCTTCATTCTAGGATTCCAAACAAAATGTTCAGGAAATTCCTTATACAGACATTTCAATTGTCGTGCTTTTTCGTTATTTGCATTCATTCTGAAAAATTCAGTTAACATGGTTGTGGAGAAGTCGACATTTCTTAGTAGATAGGTCAAATTAGATCCATTGTTGAATGAGACATGCTGGTGATCCGGGAGATGAACCTGTAGAGTATAAACTGCTGGGGTCATTTCATTCAGTCGGAATTCATAAATTCGCCATAAAGCCTCAGGAGGAGAAATCCACCTTGCTTGCTGAAATTGTTTTATCTCATCAATATCATCAAGAAATTCTTCATCAACAATTTGAAAACTCACCAGGTCATGCCCTTTAAAAACATATTTGTAGAGATACTTTACAAGTTTCACAGTAGAACATATCTCAACATTTATATGACAGTTAGCAAGGCAAGCAGATATGGATTATAAGGCACGACCCATCGATTGTCTAAATCATAACCTCGTACTCTAATCATTTTTCCATTATTTCTCCTTCTGTAATACGGATATGTATCTTCTCCATGAACCGTGTAATCAGAGAAATTCTTAGGATAATGATTTTTGCATATACCACTTTTCATGCAGGGACAATGTTTATTCATATCGCCACATGGACCATGAATCATGTGCTTAACAACAAGGGAATACAAGTAACCATTTTCTTGAGGTATTTCAGCACACACAATTTTATCATACGATTGTGGATTAAGTAACTTAGACTGCGGTTTCAATATCAGCAACAAGTGAGCGTGAGGGAACCCACGCTTTTGAAACTCGATAACATAAACACATGCTGCAACTTCTCCAAAGACTTGTTTTTTTAGAAGTTCATTTTTCAATATCTCAAATCTGGCTCTAAAAATGCGAACCAACAGATCTGGCCTATCCTGTGGCTTTTCCTGATATTCCAAATTGTCCTGAATTTCCTTCCACATAGGATTACATGTCATTGTCAAGAAAATGTCAAGTTTTCCATATTTTTGAACCAAAGCCATAGCATCTAAATATCGTCGTCTCATATCCCGCGGGCCACCAATAAAAGAAGTAGGCAGTATTATCCTGCGACCAACCTGACGACCCTGTGTCTGACCAAGTGATATACTGTCTAAGACTCCTTGTAGAATCTCTGTTCTGATTTCTTTTTGTTTGTTTCTGTAAAATTCAAGTCTGGATGTTTCTATTTTAATGTAGGTACCTACCACAAACTGTTGCAACAGTCTAAGAGTATGTAATAACATAGAGTGGTCGTTATTTCTTATCTGAAGTCTGTAGCAGTAGTATTCTCTTGCTGAAATAGCATGCTGGCCATATTTGTTTTTCTCAACAACTAAAAAAAAAAAAAGCAAATAAGCGGAAAATATCCCTGCTACAAGAATGGGAAGAGCAAGACAAAGATTAAAGCACCTACCTGTTTCTTCCAAGTTGATTAAATCGGTTGGATGTTCGATCGAGAAAGGATCAATGTTACAATCAGGGAGATTCGTGGATCTTCCTTTTTTATATAACCTCTTAATGCCATGATGCCATCCAGATTCCCCTCTAGGGAACAAAAGAGGATACTGCAAAGGATCATAGCATGCATAATACGGTTGGACTCGATAGCTCGAGTTGGAATGACTGTAAACCTGGATGTGAGGGAGTAAATTAATAGGTTCTTCTGTTTCGGTCCAAATGGCAGCAACCTCGGAAGCAGTGGGAAGATTATAGACACATTGATCCAATGTTGGAAAACAGTTTAGGATAATTTTATAATCCTGCAGATCATGTAGATATCTCAAGTCCCTGAAAAATCTTGCATAAGGATTGTGGGAAAGAACGTCGAGAAGGAACCGCAAAATGTTTGCTCTCAATTTGTCAGAGTTGTTAGTTCTTGTCCTTACAGCTTCATCTGTATCATAAAAATAGAGTTGAATTCCACATGCTTTGTCCCCTGATGGCACCAAACTGTCCAGCATATGATAAACCTGTCCCTGTACGCGGAAAGTATAAACTCCATGCCTGTTTTTTGTAAGTTCCTTATCATACTTTGCGGCATACGATGTAAAAGCCAGATTATTATTATACGTACGGATATTTTTACGAAAGTGTTCACATTGTTCATCATGCCCAACAATCAGGTGCTTAAGAGAATAAGGCATTGTTAGCGCTACTATAGATATCTCCCCTGTACGACAGCAAAATGATGGGGGTTCCAAATAAAATCGTTTGGCGGCACAAAATTCGCACTCCGGAGCATCAGGAAGTATAAAGGTTTCCTGCGGAATATTGTCCAATAAAGAGTAGTTTGTCTTCTTCACTCGACGAGCTACAAAACAAAGAGGCAGTAAATTAAGGAGAAAATGTGCATAGATGAACAATAATGAAAGTAGTCTATATAGGATTCAAATCATAGAGGTATTAATGTGAGGCAGTATATGTTTGATATGGATAACCATTAGAAGGCACAAAAAGCCTTTTCCCAAAACTGTAAAAATGAGGGAGGGGGAAATCACTTAGATGCATAAACATATGTTTTTTCTATCTTGGAAAGCAGCGAGGAGAAATTTATAAGCACATGCACAATTTTGCGAGCACTAAATACAAAGAAGAAAAGCAAATACAAGCGGGAATAAAATGGTTTAATTTATGGGATAGTATTTGAAAGTTTTAAAATTAAGAGGGCAAAGTAGAAAACAGAAAGCCGAAGATATTTGAAACACTTGCCCGTTGAAGAAGAAGACAATGGAACTGTTGGATCCAAGTGAGGCGCTGGAGCAAAAGAAGTTTGGTCATTTTGATCAATGGAGATGGCATGACTAACTGGTTCAACAGAGTTGTCACCCTGTACACCATCAACGGTGTAACCTGTATCCTCAGTATTAAGAAAATCGTTTGTATTTGTCCGAATGCGAATTTCATTATTATTATTTCTATTTCGTCTTGCAGCATAGGCCTCTCGACGACGACGTAAAAGTTCATCTTTCTTATGTTGCGCCATCTGGGCATATCGCTTACGTTGTTCTGCATTTTTATCGATTCTATCCATGTTTCTATCGGATCAGGGGAAAAAAACAGCAAAGTATGAAAACGAAAGAGAAAAATAACAAAGTGTAGAGTTAGAGTTAGAGGAGCCGTAAAGTATAAAATAAAGAATATAATCAGAACAATAGGAAAAAGGAAAAACGGCAAAGAGAAATGTCAGACATCACACGGTGTTTCTACAGGTGCATGTCACTATTGATATGTTGAGCACAAGAATTTCAAAGTATGCAATGATATTGTAAAATCTGTAGGAGTAAAGCTACCTGGTTGCAGAAAACAATGCTAAGAAGAATCGGGAGGGTGAATATTGAACCGTATAGAACGAGGAAAAAAGATAACAGGAAATAGAGAGCACAGACACTGCAGAACACATGAACAGAAGAAAATAAGCTAAAAGGAGAAAGAATCGAAGGAAAGAAATTAGCTAGGTATCAACAGAAAAAGCAACATATATATTCCAAACGAAACAGGGAAAAATAAAGAAAGGGGGGTTGCAAGGATTAGCAGGAAGGAAAAAGCACCTGTGAAAAAAAGAAGACAGCAACAAGGAAGAAGGTGATGAACGTTTAAAAAAAAAAGACAAGAAGTGTATCTTGATAAATAAACAGCAATCAGACTAAATGCTGAGTAACGTATGTTTATTTTTTTTTTGGCGGTACATCAACATGATGACAATTTAATAGATCTCGTATCAGTTCAAGATGTCTAAAGAAAGATGTTTACTTCTAGGAGAAAAGGAATTTGTTAAAAGATAATGGTTATTGGGAAATTTTTTTTCTTTCCAATTTTTTTTTTGTGGTTATGTGCACAGAACGTACTTTGATGTCTCGAATGCATAGTGTTGATTGCGTGTTTAGCACAGAAAATGATAAGACGTACATGTTTATGACCACATGTAAGAACAGAAACACGATTTATATATATTGATATCTGACACGATTGATTTATCCGTTGATTTATTTATTATCAAGTAACATAAAAAGAAACACTGAAACACACGCGATATATAGCGATGATTGTCAGTTATATCTTTGGGAATGGTTGGAAACAACAAGATAGGATAACACCGTGGGTCGGTGATAACACTCAACAAGAATCAGTGCTGTCGATTTTTTTTTGTGTCCATAGATATTTTTTTATTCTAATCGTAAATATCTGAAAAATGATCAATACCTGCCGTGCTAAACAGAGCCGTCTACTTGTGCAATTCAGCAGAGGTACACTGTTTTCGTGCCGAGCTTGTGCTAGACGGGAGAATATATAGTTTTGCTAAAAAGAAGAATACATAGTTTAGCTACATAGGAGAAGCATGGAGTTCTGGTGGATATAAAAAAAAACGTCCGGTTCCGTTACGGTTTCACTACGCAGTGGATTCACGAGTTCTGAATTGTAGCAGAACTACAGGGTTCTGTAACGCGGGAGGGCCTCATGGTTCCGAGTCGTAGTCATGTTAAATAGTAAAGCCATGTGGTTGTGCACGGAAGTAAATAACAGAATGTCAGGTTTGTTACGGTTCTATGAGGCAGCTAAACCATGAGGTCTGCGATAGAGCAGAACCGTGAGGTGTGCACCGCAGCAGAACCATATCGGTCTGCTATGTGCCAGTCATATGCGTTCATGGAAAGAGGGTAAACTATCCAGGCAGACAGGGAATCAGCATAGTAAGCAATCAACTAATCAAGGAAAATAATGATTCTGCTATGTAGCGGCGGATTTCATGGTTCTGCTATGTAGCAGGACTACATGATAGCGGGACCACATGGGTTTTGCTATGTAGTGGAACTACATGGATCTGCTATTTATCGGGACTACATAGTTCTGCTATGTAGCGGGACCACATGGTTCTGCTATGCAGGACTACATGGTTCTGCTATGTAGCGGAACGTTGCGGAACTACATGGTTCTGCTATGTAGCGGGATTACATGGTTCTATTAGGTAGCGGGACTACATGGTTCTACTATGTAGCGGGGTACATGGTTCTGCTATGTAGCGGAACTACATGGTTCTGCTATGTAGCGGGTTCTGCTATGTAGCGGGTTCTGCTATGTAGCGGGACCACATGGTTCTGCTATGTAGCGGAACTACATGGTTCTGCTATGTAGCGGGTTCTGCTATGTAGCGGGACCACATGGTTCTGCTATGTAGCGGGACTACATGGTTCTGCTATGTAGCGGAACTAAATGGTTCTGCTATGTAGCGGGACTACATGGTTCTGCTATGTAGCGGGTTCTACTACGTAACGGGTTCTGCTATGTAGCGGGACTACATGGTTCTGCTATATAGCGGGACTACATGGTTCTACTATGTAGCGGGTTCTACTATGTAGCGGGACTACCTATGTAGCGGGACTACATGGTTCTGCTATGTAGCGGGACTACATGGTTCTGCTATGTAGCGGGACTACATGGTTCTGCTATGTAGCGGGACTACATGGTTCTGCTATGTAGTGGCGGAACTATATGGTTCTGCTATGTAGCGGAACTACATGGTTCTGACTTTAAATTATTTATTTATTTTTTCCGTTTGAAAACATCCTCTTTTCAGAAATGGGCGATCAAATTAAGCGAGGTCACAATATTAAGTACGATAAAACATATTTATGTAAATAACAAACACAAGCATTCAGTGATAAGTATAATATCTGTCGACACAGGCTTGAGAAACAAAAAAAAGATTGTTTTTAATATGTACACAAGGAGTGGCATTGTTGTATGGACACAACAAAAAGACAAAAAAGAAAGTTGATTTGGTGGTTCTCCACGGACCACCACAACAAAAGCATCTTATGACGCTGAGTTCAGATCAGTTTTTTCTTTTGTTAAGAAGGTTTGCATGTATGGGTTCCGGAAGCTCCCCGCTTTCTAGGGTATCATGTTTCACATCTTCAAACTTACGAAGCAGTGAAGCTTTGGCTCTGGACGAAGAAGGCGTTCTTTCTGAAATCAGCAAAGTAGAACGGTGAAGTTATCACATTATAAATAGAATAACAAGGAAGAATCACAACGCTGGAAAAACATACAGAAGGCGCACCTGGTTCGCATCCAGTTAAAGCAACCAAAGACGAAGAAGAAGGGCCAATGGTAGCTTGTTCAGAAAGGGAGGGTGTACATGGTTCAGATCCACATAAAGCAACAAAAGAGGAAGGAGAAAGACCAACGGTAGATTGTTCAGAAAGGGAGGGCGCACCACCTGCTTCATATCCTGTTCAAGTAACGAAAGATCTGGTTAAAGTAACAAAAGATGAAGAAGAAGGGCGAACGGTTGATTATCAAGAAAGGAATAGACCATCAGGGTTATATTCAGACGCATCACAATAATATATGACCGTGAACCGCTGTTTGATATCCATTGATTCAGAGCGAACAGGTCTGATATGCGCAACAAATGTTTTTTCTTTGAGTGCTTGGTGGACATCATCAAGGAGGAGTTCAATGTTCTTGTAAAAAAGCCGGGAAAAATATTAGTATATCAAATTCGAAAGGGGACGCGTATGATATACATTGAGTGGTCAGATGAAGAACAAAGAGTCTAAGTAAACTAATATCCAAAACAAATCATGCAGGAACCACATAAATACAACCTTGGTAAAATGTTCCATTGCTTGAACAGCTGTGAAGCTCAGTAATTTTTCAGCTAACTCTCCAAATACAGATGCAGTTATTTTGCCAGTGTCATCTTGTAAATCAACATTAAACCGACATCTATAAAGTACAAAGTATAAACACACAGGAAGAAGATTAGAGAATGAAGCAGAGACATCGCAATATGGCTGGAAAAGTCCGACTAATAATTCAGGACAAGACAAACCATAACATAAATCTGATTAAATGATATCAAAAGATACCTTGGTTTGGCCGTTCCTCTTTGGTTGCACGAATTGCACAAGAAATCAACATCAAGGGAAGCTGAGGTGGAGTGGAAACAATTGCTACAGGCCATGTACCAATATTTTTGGAAAATGTGTTCAAAGGAGAGCTGCACCTTTACCCATGCTGTCTGAAATGACCTCATAGATGACATAAGCAAAATCCGATGGGTACAAAGAAGCATTTATAGGGAAAATCCTTTTGTTTTTTTTTTGTTGGACGAAATGGCTTACCCTTTGTGCTGCTGTCAGGTTACATATGCTGGTTATTTTTTCAGTTGCTGTGAAAGAGATATCAGAGTTGTAGTAATCGTACTTTTTATGCCGAATTATATCCTGAAGTAATCCATCATTTCTCAGAGCCCTAAAAAAACGAGTAATTGAGTGATATATAATATGTAACAGCTATATAGGTTAAAATCCAAATAATTTTACAAAAAACTCACAATTATTGCATAGTTTATATTCATAACAATTACCAGTTTTTTAGCTGTCGTGCTTCTCGAATCGGAGGATCAACAAGGATAGCCGAGTCAAACCAAGTAGAGAGCGCCACACCTTGTAAAAAGAAATCGAACAGATAAAATCCGCGGGTATAGAAAAGAAGAAATGAAAAGATAAAGGGAGGATGGATTTGTTGTTAATACCGTTGTAAGAATTTACTTTGAGTCTTCTCCCAACAATAACAGGATATGTACGGAGGCTCTGCAAGATCTGTTGTCCTTCATTGTGGACGAAATCATCCCAAAAAGATAACTTAAGGCTCTGAAAACTGTTTTTTTGAAAAGATATATCGGTTAAGGACGCATCACTATTTTGTTATAGATGGAAAAGACTAAGGGTCCTTACTCTTCATTCACAATCACAAATTTTTGAACAACACAATTCCTTTCTTGTCTAGTGATGTTTGTTGGATCCAACGCAGAAATGACAATGGCCAAAATATCTGGATGAAAAAGTAACCAGGAAAGAGGAAAAAGAATAAATATCCCAGTAAAAAGCAAAACATATATAAGCCGGGAAAATAAATGCGTAGGAAAAAGCAAGATGGATCCACAAGTAAACATACCTACAGATTTGTCTCTCCGATCCATATACTGTGCCAAATCTGTAAATGGTGCATATTTAAACTTTACAGGCATTACATCATCTTCGTTCTTTAATTCCTCTACAAGTGTTCTTGTAGAAATGGCCCATTGAGTTTTAATATTGGAGTTCTGAAACTTTGGAGGAATTGGTCTTACGGCGGCATTCGATACAAGATAAGTTTTGTAGATCTGCAACATAGGGCCCATTCTAGGGATGTCTGCGTTAAACATTATTCCTTCCACTTGAGTTCCCTAAGCGAAAAGGGAGACAAGCACGATGTTTGACATTCTTATATTATTTTCGAGCCAAAAATTTTTTTTTTTATAACCACGATATTCAAGACGCTGCATGCCAAAAATTACAATTAAGTTGTAAAAACGCGGAATAAGCTGTCGCTTCCAAAAAAAGAATATGTTGGAGATCCATAGTCGTGCAAAAAAAAGATCGAAACATATACAATAAGTTTTTTATATCAAATAGATCCTAAAATAAAAATCCATACCTCTGAATCCACGAAGATATATTTCTGCTTTTTCGTTGGGGTATTAATTGATGTTGTAACATGTTGCTTTTCTTGGACCGTGATCTTACAGGTCCAGTTTTGCGTATCATGAGTGATATCTTTTATAAGAGAAGAATTGGCCATCCTTTATAAAAAAACAGCAACGGCAATAAAAGAAAGCAGGGGAAAAAGGTCCTGGGAAAAAGTGCCAAATAAGATTGGAATTATGAACATATGTACTTGATCGAACAATGAAAACGCGACAATTTATGGAGACTGAACATAATAATAAAAAACCAATATTTTTTTGTTTCACCGCCCGAGATTAGATTATAAAACGTTTACATGAACAATTGAGAAACAGCACAACATTTAACATGCTTGGCAAGAAAATTCTGTGAACAATTTGTTTGGAGTGCCACACCAATTGCATTGTCACAAACTTAACGTTAGAGGGTCACAGCAATATAAGTTATTGTAAATCCCAAGCATATAGCCATAGAAGAGTTGGGATGTCACAGACATAAGGAGAGAAGAGAAAAGAGAACGGCGAGTAGAAAGCACAAAGAGTACAAATCGATCAAGGAAACAAAGCAAATTAATTATCCGAATCAGTATAAACGCGAAAAGAAAAAAGAAACCATCATGGTAGAGATAAACAAGGGAAAAACAAGAACCTGGTCGAAAGAGAAGAGAAGTGCCAGAAATCTTCACTAGAAAGAAGGAATCGATCCACATAGATATACACCAACAATACCACCTCCGTACGAAAGCGAAAACGTGCACTTCATCCACCGCAATCATAACAATCAAAAAAAAAATAACTCCCATCACCTCAATTCGGCTAAAAAAATAAGATTTCTGGGCAAAAGAAATATAACAAGGAATACTTGTTTGATTATCTTATTTAGTTATTTTTTTTATACAATTTTTTGATGTGCTATATTATATTTAATTAATAACAGAAAACAGAAGACCGACCCATTTTTGCGACGTGGAATTACGTGTTCAGGATCAAAGGTTATAACATGTGCGTGTTCAGGACAAGAGGTGACAACACAGACAGCATATACCTCCAACATCAATTTTTTTATTTAAATTTACCAGAGAAGACGTATCTGTGTCTGGAACACCTAGTCTCTATTGCGTGTTCACAAGAAGAAAGGTTGTAACATATTCGTGTTTAGAATAAGAGGGCACAACAAACACACCATATTATTGTCAGTAACATCCAGATTTTTACTGCGAATGAAAGATCAATACACTGGACCATCGGGCGTTCAGGAGGACACGATAAAACACACACAAACAATACAGGAACATTTATATCACTGTTTATGTTAGTAGGATCAATTATTCTAATACACGTGAGACACACGGCCACCCAACCACTCTTTGATAGCGACCACTCCTAGAGAATTAATTGGAAGAACTGCTACAGAAACGTCGAACGGCAGGATCTCATACCAGAAACTTTGACGTGTCCAACACTGTATCATGAGTTGAGGATGAAAGGTTACGACACATGCGCAGAAAGCAAAAAAGGTAACAACAGAAACACAATACACGAAGAACAGTTTTTTTTTGTTTTGTTTTTTTTTTTTCGTTAACAGAGAAGAGGAATTGGTGTCTTCAATATACGGTCTCCATTGGGTGTTCACAAGAAGAAAGGTTGCAACACATCTGCGTTCAAGACAAGAGGCCACAAGAGGGACACCATATTATTGTCAGTAACATCCACATTTTTTCTGTGAAAGAATAAGTAATGCAATCATTCCGCGTTCAGGACGAGATGACAGAACACACCGAAACAATATAGGAAGATTAGAGGTCACTTTTTACGTCACGATAACCAATCATTCCAAAACCGGCGAGATACACGTCCCCCCAACCACTCCCTAATAGTAACCACTCCCACATAATTAATTGCCAGAACCGGCACAGGGACTTTGAATGTCAGAATACAATCCCGGAAATCTCATACGATTAGTAACATCACACATAATTAACCCATATGTCTTTTCCGAGGCTATGTATCCAGGGACAGTAGCTGTGTCGAAGATCGCTTATGCATCCCGATACTCAGTTGTATACATCAGAATAGAAGTTTACCTATGTAGCACAAGAGAACAAGCCCTGCATATGACAACACAAGGAAAAGTACAGTCATGTAGCGTACAACCAAACAATGGTCCACAACAGGATATTGCGAAACCACTTCTAAACTACTTCTAATATTTTTCAGACATACGACGCATATAGCTTATTCTTTTTAATTCAGGAAATGTAAGCTAAAAAACCAAAGAACCATAAAAAAAAATCGGAAATGCAATATCTATATATCTTATCCAAACACAATCCAAATGGAATATCTGTAAGAGGAAAAAATGATTGAAATGTAAAAAAACCCAAAACCATAAAAAAGAAACAAAATCAAAAAAATTCTTTTGATATGACATAATATTATAATAGCATAAATTATATAATTAGATGGATACAGTGGTGGGTTGTGCAGAAAAACATAGGTCTGCAACGCGCACACCCATGGTGTCCTCCAAAGAGAAGTACCATTTAGGTCTGTACTGGGCAGAACCACGTAGACCTGTGCAGCGTAGGACCACGCGATGGCGCGCTCCGAGGCATGCGATCCTAAAGCGTGCAGAACCTGGCGGTTCTCTGCACTGCAGAACTACTTGGAATCATGCTGAACCGCCCTCGCACAGAACAACACGGATCTGCACGGCCAACCACGGTGGTTGTGGCCTAGCAACCACGTAGTTCTTCATGTTGATAGCAGAACTACATTAAGTCATCCAGAGCAACCAGTGCACAGAACCACATGGTACTGCGAGTCGAACCATCTAGTTCTGCATTGCGCGGAACAACGCCATACGGTCGTAACAAAAATCCTCAGCTGACTCAGCATTTTAATATTTTTATCATGTGTGTTACAAATCGATAACCAACTAAAAAAAAAAAAAGAAAAGAAAAAAACGGCGAACCTGGATAGCAGAACAACGGAGTTTTGTTACATCGCAGAACAACGACATACACCGCATAGCAGAACCACAGAGTTGTGCCATATTGCAGAACCTGATGATACGGACCGCAACGTAGTTTTACAAAGATACAGTATGCAATCCCGATGGCATGGTTCTGCTGAACAGTAGAACAATTTCGCCCGCCTCCCGAGTCCTGCTATACAGTAGGGCCAGACCGTTCTTCCTGGGAAAGTTAGTTGTGCTACGTCGCAGAACCACGTCATCCTGCCGAACAGCAGAAGCATAGAGTTCTGCCATGGACGCAGCACAACCTCATGGTTCTGCTCCGAATGTTCCGCTATATCACAGAAGCATCTTGTTCTACTATAGCACAGAACAATAGGATATGCCATCAAGCAGAACCCCGTAGTCCCACACCGCAGAAGCACGGAGTCCTCTTTTGTAAATAATTTTGGAATTTACGCAAGTTTTTTTTAAATCCTATTTTTGATCCTTCATGAATTTCAGCGCTCATTAAATATAAAATCCTTACAAGATCATTATCTTCGTTGCATTTTTTTTACCATCCTACCTAGCAGAACCACACCGTTCGCTGCATAAGCCCTGCCACACAACACAACATCAGAGTAGTCTTTTTTGTTGGATCTTTAAATAACGTTGCAATTATTTCTTTCTTAGCTTTAGTTCCTCTCCTTTGTTGATTTTCTTGCCTATCAAATATCTAATCCTGTGAACATCAATACCTTCACAGGAAATTCAACCACAACACAAAAGATGTAACATTTTTTAACCAATCGTTGCCTTATTTTCTTAAATATATCTTAAGTTCCTTTTTCCCATGAAGTTTCTCACGCCAAACTTCCATTGTTCTCCACATTAATATTCCTGTCCCGGGATCTCGGGGTAAAAATTGTTTTACCGTTACCACAGAGCAGGACGGAAAAGTTCGAGCACGGAGCAGAACCGTCTTGTTCTGCTTCACGAGGTTAGTTCAGCAGCCTCGCAGAACCACATAGTTCTGCCGCATAGTGGAACCACAGTTCTGCTATGCACCAAGTCACATGTTTCCGTTTTGCGCAGAACAACGCGGTTCTGCTCAGCATGCTCAGTCGACGAAGGCCAAATACTCCAGGCAGATCGTACAGTTCCTTCGGAAGAAGTAAACCAATAAAGATTGTTAGAGCATAAAATTTGCCGTTTTCATTTCTTGCCTTCATTGAAGAAATCTTCCGCGAGACAATGTTGTCGCCACAAGTTTTTTAACACTCAAAAGACCCGAAAACCAACAACGGCAAGATCACATCTCTTAAACCAGCACACAATACTAAACTCTAACACAAAAAGCAACTGCAGGAGCACGCAATACTGCAAGATCCCGGATACGACCACGCCCTGGAGAACCACGCATGGAACTGGTGAAGTGCAGAGGTACAAACCTATTGATTCCATAAGGATTGCTTCTGATAGCTGGTTAACTTACATCGATCGAATCCCATTGTTCCCTAGGCCACGCAAAAAGCACAGCCAACCAATGCAACTTAACCAGCCATCAAAACAATCCCCATAGAACCAACACGTGTGCAGCTCTCCACTCCTCCGGGTCCATGCGGTTTTCCATTCACAGTCCGCCCAACAGCTGCACAATGGCCGCAGAAGCAAACCTGCACCTTGCCAGCCCTGCACCAAATCCACGCGCCATCCGTCACTGTGGACGTCGAGTAGCTCTGCAAACACCCCATAAGTAGCAACGTACCGTCCCTGCCGAGACACCTACGAGTAGCAGCTAAACAAAGCCAAATAAAAATAAACCAAACATCCCAAAAAAGGACATCAAACATCCCAAAACAGGGGAAACAAACACAAACCCTCAAAACAGAAGGAAAATAGCAACAGTAAACCTGTTTGCAAACATCCCATAAGCAGCAAGGTACCCTCCCTGCCGAGACACCTACAAGAAGTAGCTAAACAAAGCCCAATCAAAATCAACCAAATATCACAAAAGAGAGGATAAAACATCCCAAAACACGGAAAATAAACACAAACCCTGAACACAAAAGGAAAATAGCAACAGTAAACCCGACCGCGTATCATCGGCAACATAGAAAAGCGGATCGCATAGAGAATGGGAAAAAGGTCGAAGCTGAACGTCTCCAATCCCCCCCCCCAGAGAGACAAACCTCTATACCGAAAGTAAAGACAAGTATAACCTTCGCAACGCATCCCAAAATAGGGGAAAAACGCACAAACCCTGAACAAAGAGGAAGAGGATAAATATATTCGCCACACTGGGAAACTCTGCAAGAGAAAAGCTCAGCGGCCATCTCCATCAACACCCTGAACAACAGTCCCGCACGACTCACACAGACAAACCTTCAAAAAGGAAAAAGACAAAGAGAAACCATAAAAACAGAGAGAAGAAGAAAAGGAAAACCGCCATAATCGGACCTTAAAAAGGAACACAAAGACAAATCACACCAGCGAAGAGAAGAGAAGAAGAAGAAGAGAAGAGAATCAGGCACAATCAATACCTTAAACTGGACCGATCCACTCGCCCCACTCAGAGAGCGATATACAAAAAAAGAGAGCACTCGTCCTGCTTTTGTCAAGAGATGAGAACAGAAGACACAACAAAGAAGAATTAAGACGCAAAGGTATAATCACAACGAGTACGAGTCCTCTCAACCACTTCAGACACGTCTTCCGCGAGATCCAGAACCAAATCTGGTTGATTAAGATCTCTGATGATGACAACAGACAAAGACAAACAAAATAAGAAAGAGAAAGGGCAGGAGAAAGAGGGAAAAAAGCAAAGAACGACAAAAAACAACAAAGAATCAGCTCCACCTCACCGACGACCTAAAAGACAGAAGAAGGAAACAACGGGCCACATAGGCTCCACCTCACCAACGACCAATCACCTTACGCCAATTGGAGGACGACGAAATCCAAGTGACAAGGGGTCTTTCACGCTTATATCTATATTGTTAATTATATCTATATTGTTAATAATAACCGCTATCTCTAATAAGTATTTAATTATAAATAAGCCATTAAGAATAATTTCCTTAATTGATTGCACGTGTCATCTTTCAAATTTCTTCTATCCATTCAATACGTATACATTATCTCCAAATCTATTTATAATAATTTATTTCATTAAATATTATGAGTGTCCACGACAATTTAAAAGATGATCGATCAATTAGAAAGTATTAGACACATGATAATCAAACAAGTCATAGAAATAAAATCAACACTATTATAATTAATGATTAAACCAACATAATTTCTACAATAGAGTCCCAGTGACTAATGTCATTAGTCACTCATGGAGTAAAAAATACAATAATCAAAAGAAAACATAGAAGAAAGAACGATAGAAAAACCCCTTTTGTGCTGGAAAATTCTCCACTCCTTGCCTCCTAGCTTTTCTCGCAGGAGTGACCAAAAGTTCACTCCTAATTTTCCTCTACATATTTATATATTTCCGTCGTAAACTAGTCAATTAGGGTTACAAGAAATACATAAAATTATCTCTTGATTCGAAGCAGTATAAGGAAATTAAAAGTAAGTCAAAACTGGAAATTGGCAAGTGTGTTTACGCATCAGTGCGCTGGCGCCCAACCAGTGTAGATGTGGTCAGTCCCTATTGGGAAGGTATGAACATTTTGCATTAGTCTTCTCCTCTCTAACCTTCAATCCATGCTTGTTTTACTCAAACAGTGACATAATAAGGATAAACTCTGTCAAAAAATAATATTACACTTGTGTTCCAGTGTGCGTGTGACAACTCCGAAAAATATGTTGAGCTAGGATTCTCAGATTTTTTTATACAACTGATTAGTACAATAGAGTTGGAAATAATAATGTTTAAATCCCACACTCTCTCAAATTACCTTCTATGCTCTCTACCTGTACAATAGAGTTGGAAAGAACAATGAATGGATTCAAATCAGATAAAGAAATGCTATGCATGATGTCCAAGTAATGTGAATGGGTGAAGTTTACACTTCTTCCTTGATGCATGACACAGGAAGATAACACAAGATTCCATTGATGGCTAAACTTAACCTCTGCGGAATACTCAGTTTCTCCTTTCCATTTCAACTCCTCGTCGATACATGAAACTTGTCTTTTATTCGATGGATATAATTCTCATGCTCAAACAATCATCATAATGTAGTACATTGTATTCTCCATAGCATTCGAATTTCATCCTTTTTTTTTTCCCTTTTTTCTTTCTTTTTTTTTTTTCAACAAAAGATCTAATGCAAAAGATTATATACATATGAGAATTACAACTTTGGAACAAAGGTTTTCATTGACAATTCTTACAACCTATCATATTATGTCTTATATCTGCTTGTTCATGCAATATCATGACTCATCAAGGTAGAAGAGTGGACTAAAATGAAGAAAGAATTGGAAAAAAGAAAACCATAATGGATTCTTACTTGGATACAATGCGTATCTAGGGTTGGATGATAAAGATATAAAATAGATTGGCAGCCATTCAAACTCAACAGTTATGGTTAGTTAATGTGTGCAAGAATATACCAATGACCATAAAAAATACAACTAGGGATGATGTTCAAGGTGGCTTGAAAGGCTCTATCGGTCCATTCATGTTTACTTCCTTTTTAATCCCATGTGTGCGAATTTTTCTCTCATTTCCACTCATGAAATGTATCAAAAAGACAAACAACTCTATTGTGATCAAGAACTCGTATAATTTTTCTCTAAGATTCTTACTTAGCATTTTCCCATAGTTCACTACAAGAAAACAGGGTATCAGCGATAAAAAAAATCTATCGGTAATCCCAACAGAATTACAATGGATTAACGTTGATAAAAATTACTGAGAAACTAGCGACATATTAGAGATGGAAATATTTCCGTCAGTAATCCGATGGTGTAATGGTTTAGGGTAAAAAAAAATTATGTAAATCTATCGGTTACAAATTAGCGACGGAAATATTTCCGTTGTAATCCGTCTGTGTAATGATCTAGGGTTAAAAAAAAAATTTATTTAAACCTTAAACTTATCAGTGACAGATTAACGACGAAAATTAGTTATGAAAATATTTTTGTTGGTAATCTATCGGTGTAATGGTTTAGGGTATATATATATATATATAAACCTATCGGTGACGGATTAACAACGGAATTTTTAGAGACTGAACAACGATGGATTAGTGACGGATTGCTATTTTATTATTTTTTATTTTTTATTTTATTATTTTATTATTTTATAATTCCTTTTCTTTTTTATTTTATTTATTTTATTGGGTAAATCAAGAAAAATAATTTATTATTCTATTTTAATTAATCAAATTTATGTTTTTGGCTCAAAAAATATTTTATTTTTTTATTTAGCATAAATTTAATCAAAGTCGAATTTAAATAGTTATAAAAGTTCAATGAAAATATTCAATGAAAAAAAATTATTCCAACATAAAGAAAAAATGAATTGAGATGAGAGTGAGATAAATATTAAAAAAAAAAATGAGAGTGAGATGATAAAAAAAAAAGATTTCACAAAAGAGATTGTGGTATAGTGGTTGTGATAACTCAAAAATCACCATGATACTTAGGTTCGAATTCGAGTGAAGGTAATTTTCTCAAAAGAAAAAAGGGCGGGTGGGCGCGTGTGTGGGCACGTGTATGCGCATATAGGTACCGCTATCAATGACGGATTTTTTAGCGATGAAAAATTTTCATCGCTAATCCATCGTTGATATCTTATTTTCTAAAAAACATCAATCCACAAAGAAAAATCCTAACTTGTCATTTGCCAGCAATAGAAATTCATGTTATACATTTGGAAGCATGATGCATGCGTATGCAAAGGGAAAAGAACATGGATTTTCGTGATATTCCATCCCTACATTTAAACAAGACATTGTTGTCTATGGATGCAAATACTCAACGGGCAAAGAAGAGTGAAATAAGAACAAAATTAAGAAAAAAACGTAAAGAGGCTAGAGAAACAGAAAACTCCCCTATGATGTCTGAAATACGGCGGCCCACTGCTTAGGCATCCTTGGCCTTGTATCCTTTTCTTTAGCCTCATTCAGCATCCCCTTCCTATTTGGGGTTCCAGTCGAACCCACTTTTGGTTGTCAGTTTGGTGTTGGCATGCTAGGGATGTAGTGAGAATTCGAGGGGAGTGGTACAACTATGGTGTCAGGTAAAGAATCCCCAGTTTTTGCTTGATATTTCTAATTTCCTCTTTTTTTAGGGAGAGAGGAATAGTGCAACTGTGCCAAATAGGCGAAGTCGCGGTCATTCACTACTGTCTAAAATTTGTGGCCACAGCTACACCAAATAGACAAAGTTGTAGCTCTTCACTACTGTCTAAAAATTTTGGCCATGACTGCGCCGATTAGACAAAGTTGTGGCCTTTTGCTATTATCTAAATAGCCGCGACTGTGATAATTAGGCAATGTTGTAGCCAATTGCTACTAATTCTCCTTTTCTCGGGTTGAGTAACCTCCCAACAAGCGTTTTATTTAAAATATATATAGCTCTACTTCATATTTGCCTTCACATTGGATCATGGAGATGTATTGAATGTCTCTCCTCGGCAATGGCTCCTCAAAATAGTGTTTTAGTCCCTGACCATTCGTCTTAAAATAACCTTTAGTTGGTTGAGAAATTTCAATGGTTCCATGTGGAAAAACCTGTGTCATTACAAACGGTCACCGCCTAGACTTGAGTTTCCCAAGAAAAAGTCTCAAACGATAATTGTAAAGTAAGACCTGCTCGTTAGGAACAAACTCACATTGAAGAATTTGCTTACCATGCCACATTGTTTTTTTATCATATATGATTTAGCATTTTTCATGAGCATCGTTCTTAAACTCTTCTAATTCATTTAGTTGTAAGAACCGTTTTCACAAGGTTGTACCAAGTCCTTACTTGATGCACGAGCAGCCTAATTACTTTATGTTCCAATTCTACCACTAGATGACAAGCTTTTCCAAACAAGAGATAATAGGGGATATACCAATTGGGGTTTTGAATGCGGTTCTATATACCTAAACGGCATGATTTAACCTTTGTGCCCAATCTTTCCTAGACCTCTTGATCCTCTTCTCCAAAATATGCTTGATTTCTCGGTTAGACACCTCAACTTGTCCACTTGTTTTAGGATGATACATTGTGACCACCTTCTGCTTTACACCATATTTGTGCAAGACCTCAAATTGATGATTGCAAAAATGTGTGCCTCCATCACTGATGATGGCTCTTGGAGTTCCAAACCTAACAAAAATGAGCTTATTCACAAATAATTTTAGCACTATTAGTTCACGTTTGAATAGCTTCTACCTATTTGGAAAGTAAAGAGTATGAGAAGACAAATGGATCTATGAAATCTATTCCCCAAACATTAAATATGCATTTTGTGTCTTTTGGAGATATTTTCACTTATTTGGCATGGATCACAATTTATAACAAAATAATGTGCACCTTCAAAGAGTGTAGGCTAGAAAAAACCAGATTGGAGTCCTTTAGCAGCTGTTTGAGTCACATCGTGGTACCCACCTGTTGGCAGAGACCGACAATTACAATGCAAGGGATTTCTTCATCAGATACATACCTTCTCACGATCCTACCCTGACAAAGTTTAAACAAGCAAGGTTCTTATAAAAAATAAAAAATTAAGGTCAGGAAAGAACTTTTTCTTCTGTTGATAGGTCATGTGAGAAGCAAGAATTTTGCTAACTAAGGTTTCCTTAATTGGTATGATTGATTCATGCTCCTCCCCTAACTCTAATCTCGACAACTAATCGGCTACTATATTCTCAGCTCCAATTCCCTGATTTCTCAATCAAATTCCCGCAAAAGCAAATTCCAACGTATTAGTCTTGATTTTGCATCTTTCTTTTGCAACAAATGTGAATTTGTCAAAACTCTTTTATTATTTATTTTCGATCCCTATGATTAGACCACCGTTTGGTATCTGAGATTTTTTATCTTAACTAATCCGGATCGACTTGACTGTCGAGTCTTATTTGAGGGGAAGGTCTCCCAACATTATTTTTTCCGTATCCAAGAGGAGTCGAACTTCTGATCTGATTAAGGTATTTCGTGTCCAGGGGGAGTCGAACTCCTGACCTGATTAAGATACTAAAGTGTCTTTCCCACCTACACCAATAAATGTCGGTAACTCTTTTATACATTCAACATAGATTTATTACCTCTAAATCTATTCATAACAATATCTTATACGTTCAATATTATGAATACTCACAATAATCAAAAAGATAACCGATCAATTAGAAAACATTAAGTAAACGATAATCAAACAAGGCATATGAATAAAATCAACACTATTATAAAATTAGCCATTTATAGAGTGAAAAATACAATATAAAACAATAACTCTTAATAAATTATTATAATAAATTGAGTATTTATAAATACTTAATCTATTCAAAATATTTTTAAAAAATTTAAATATTCCTAAAATCAAAATTTTTTAGCAATTTACTCAGGTATTGATTACCTTATAATAAGCACATCATCTCATATTTGAGAGACAAACAAACCATCTTTCAAGTTGCAATATTTTTTGCTCTTTGTTTGCAGGCTATAGGAGGTGATGACATGTGGGTAACATGGTGATGTGATCAATCATAGACAAAGCACCTTCTCGGTAATGTAAACTCCAAAGAGAATTGCAGTAATATAATAACTCTCTCTCTCTCTCTCTCTCTCTCTCTCTCTCTCTCTCGCGATTTTTTAGACCACTTTGCAATCATTCTTTTTAACGTGTTTATATATTTTTCTTGTGTGGGTGAATTACTTCTCACGGATGAATATTTTAAATATTTAATTAATTTAATTAAAATATTATAAAATTTATTAAGAGATTGTTCTTCTAGTATCTGTCGTTTTATTTCTAAAATTTAAATTTAAAATTTTAATTAAAAAGATTTAACGCTTAACTGTTACATTGCTAATATTCTTTTTAACGTATATGGAAGGGCAACTTACACTTGATCCTTGCCATTTGCATTTTTAGGGGCAATAATGCACAATTTTAGAATCTGGGTCGGTTCTCTTTCTATTTGTTTTTTTCTCCCCCATGAGAAGAACATGCACGCATCACTTGCCCCATTAACTTCACAATCCACAAAAGCATGATCCTTGTTCTCTGGAATCTTGAAACTGTTGGGAGTTTCCTTGTTCTTTCTTGGCGGTGGAATATTTTGTGCCTCAATGATTTACATATATATATATATATATGCTACTGATTGATCCCTTCTCTTACAAGCTATTATGCTCATCCCTACAGTGTCAGAGCAATTCACATTCTTATTGTGTTAAAACAAGCAATTGCAACTGCAAAAGAAAATCAAACAAATTGTCTGGTTTAAAAGAAAACAACAAATTCATCATATCAAAAGTAGAAATATGAAATAAGACGGCCACCTAGAACCTCTGACTAATATCTTGAAAATGCGTATGTACACGGATACACGGGGACTAACGTAGCGCAGCCTGCCGGTTGCTTTCTCTTTTTTCTTTTTTCATCGCTTGATTACGGTATTTAAAAATTTAATTAATTCGATTCGAATAGTTATAACATTCAATTTAAGGAACTGACTCTCCTAGTACCTGCTTTTTCATTCACAAGACTCAAACAGTGTTGGTTTCTTTGAATACAAGGTACCGGTACGAATTCAAAACACAAATATAACTAATTAAATGACTCGGTTGGTGGCCTTGCAGCAAACTTCCTAATTTCAAGCTTCAAATAATTAAAATTGTATGAATCTTCAAGTTTTGGCCCCTGAGTTTTTGCAATTGTGAATAGCTAATTGATAAGATTGTGAAGAAAAAAAAAAAAATATATATATATATATATATATAAAGCAAGTTTGAGGGTGGTTCAAATCACTCATGTGTGATGCCTAATTTTTTGTCTATAAAATTAAAATGCTGCTTCCCAATAATGCAAATATTCAGGAGAACCACATGGTGTTGTTTTCTCAATTCAAACGGATAAACACTAGCTTTTCCCATTACTCATCAACCATACCACTTTTCTGCAATGCTTCCTACGTACATACGTACATACATATATACACACACACACACACACGCGCGCGCAGATATACGTACATGTAATACTGCATGAGTTTATTATCAAGCAAGTTGCTCTGTTATGTTGGTTTATGTGTGTCTATTGTCTAGGAAGCAGGCAGCTACCCTGAAATCAAAATAATAATAATAATAATTGATTTATGTTTATTACATAGACATAATCCCCATTTGTTTTTTTTATTATTATTTTTTGTTTATTTTTAATTTCAATATATATTCCAATATGGGGTTGCTTACCTTATTGCTGCAAGTTTAGATTCAGGCCCCATACTTGTGATGGTGAATAAAAGGAAGTACTTCTCTCCGTGCACAGTGAATCCAAGCGAAAGGGATGGGTAAATGGCTTGCATTTTCACTGGTCATAATGAAAAACTAAGAAGAGATCGTTTTAGGTTAAACCAGAGGAGAAACAGTGGCTAAATGCTAATTAGAGCAAAATATTCATATGCTCCCACTAAGCTAATCAAGTTTTTTAATTCCTAATCTTCTATGTTACAATGTTGATCAACTTCTAGTTTTCTCTAATCAAAAGTAATTAGAGGATAAGTTCTTGACTAATGGACCATTGGTCTAGTAGAAAGACTATCAGAACACTTAATCAAGACCGAATTCGAATTCAAATTTGAATTTTGAAAATAGAAACAACCACGTTGGTCCAATAGCAAAGGAAAAAAAAGTCTTGTTTGTAATAGTTGGTGAACAAATAGCCGCTTGCTGCACAATCTGGAGTGTCACACCCCAGCTAGAAGCAAGTAAAGATTTTAGTCATAAACTAGCTACAAAATCTTTTAGGAATCACTGTTATCTGATTAATTAGCTACAAACTACCTACTAAATCATCTAAAGATCATAATGTATTAGTTGGCTTAGCTCAAAAAAACAAAGAAGAGATCTTCTTAAGAGAGACAGAATTGTATAGCCAGCTCTAAAGGGAAGCAATGATTGGTCTTCTCTCTCTCTCTGGACCCTTAAACCCTCTCTATAACCCTTCCTTATTCCCCACTCCAGCTGGGGGAATTGGGGGGAGAACCATTTTGGATATCTCCACCACAGCAGTAAAGGCAGAAAAGAGTGGAAGAAAAAGGAGGACCCATGTGAGTTCTGGCAGTGGCATCCCCCACCACTATGCGCACTTGCTTTCATTCGCCTTCTATGCAAATACTCTTCATACACACATACATACATACAAAATACACAAACAAAAAGAATATAAATTACTCTCAAAAGAGCTATATTAATCTCCGAAACTACCCGTATTTAATCATCATACAGGCAAGGTAAGATACAAGACACAAGACACAGTTTGCTACGTACTTGCTTGATACGCGTTGTTTAGAGGAAATTTCGGTCCCCCTATAAATTTACGAAGGAATCATACCAGAGGGATCAAATAAATTATAAATCGAATAAAGTAAATCTTAATTAATAATTTAAATCAATATATTTAAATGGATTTTTAATTAAATATTTGTTTAAATCGATTAAAATAAGGTAATAATTGGATTAAAAATTTATAAATACATAATGTTAACTACTATACAAAATTTGGTCCACTTGATGTGTGATTCAATTTGTTTGTCAAATGGTTGTGAAGCGCGAGTTCAATACTATATATATCAACAGATAATTGATTTAGTGAGAAGTATGTTAAATTCATTAATTAAAATTCAATTTCAAATTTTTAGAACGGAAAGAATTATCGTGAGAAAGCTCCGTTCCATAAAGGGTCGGTAGTAGTTTGAGGCAGATTAATAGGAATACGGTGAGCAGTGAGGTTAAAAAAAATACCATGTATATGAAAATTGCCATTGTTAAGAGAGAGAAAATCGGAAAAGGAAGAACAAGGATGTCAATGTCATCCACGTGCTCACGTTGGCAAAAGTTGATGCCCCTCACAAGAGGGTTGTATGGCAGACGCCAACCCCCTCCATGTTGCAACTTCTGCTTAACCTGTCCCTACCAAATCCCCCTACGTATTATTAAAGCCCCCCCTCCTTAGCTTCCCCTCTAAATCAAATTCAAAACTCCACACTTATTCATTCATCATCCTCTCCTCTCCAAACCTCCCTCATTTTCCACCTCTGTCATCTCTAATTTCTCATTCCACTCTCTCAATCACTCCAGGCCCTACCCATCCATATAGAAATCATACAAGTAACAAAAAGGAAAAATGTGTACTTCCAAATCTAAGATGGAGCAAGGTTTGGATATGAATCCCAAAGTTGTTCACATTGATGGCCGTCCGGTCCTTCAGCCCACTAGCAACAGAGTTCCCATCTTAGAAAGCCGTGCTTCCTTCAAGAAAGCCCCCTCAAAGTCTCCAAACTCTTTGGCCCCATCATCAAATACTAATACTAAAACCAGTCCTCCTCTGTCTCCTAAGTTGAAGTCCCCTAGACCTCCAGCAGTGAAAAGAGGCAATGATCCTAATGGACTCAATTTGAGCACCGAAAAGGTCTTGATGCCATGCAATACAGCTAAACAAATAACCTCAATTAAGAAGTCCAAAAATGCGAGCGACGGCGGAGTCTCTACTGCAAATTGCGTGCTG
This sequence comes from Dillenia suffruticosa, assembly GCA_033439265.1. Lineage (NCBI taxonomy): Eukaryota > Viridiplantae > Streptophyta > Magnoliopsida > Dilleniales > Dilleniaceae > Dillenia > Dillenia suffruticosa. Next base: position 2,700,675 of record JAVTVX010000031.1, read on the forward strand.
AAATACCCATCCTCTTTCATAGTAGAGGCTCCCGGAAGCATAGCAGCAGCAAGAAGGGAACAGGTTGCAATAATGCAAGTGCAGAGGAAAATGAAAATTGCCCACTATGGAAGGACAAAGTCTGCTAAATACGAAGGGAAGGTGGCTCCCCTCGATTCATCGGTGCCTAGTGATGCTGCAGCACCTCGTGAAGAGAAGAGATGCAGTTTCATCACCCAGAATTCAGGTATTCAGAGACTTTTTTATTTGATCATTATAAAATTTGACAACTACATTTTTGAATTTCTGACTTTGATTATTATGTATGTCTGCAGATCCAATCTATGTTGCATACCATGATGAAGAATGGGGCGTTACTGTTCATGATGACAAGTACTTGATCTTTCTCTCTTTCTTACTCTCTCTCTCTCTCTCTCTACCAAAACAATTTGAAGTTGACATAATGTTATGTTAATTATATGCAGGCTTTTGCTTGAATTGCTGGTGCTAACTGTTGCCCAAGTTGGATCAGACTGGACTTCTGTACTGAGGAAACGCCAAGAGTTTAGGTACCCATCATTTCAATCTTTATATGAAAGAAATGGGTGTTTGGTTCTGTGAATGTTAAGAATTGTCCTAAGAACAAATTTATATTAACTAACTGATGGTTTTTTCTTGAAAAATGGGATGTTACAGGGATTCATTTTCTGGGTTTGATGCAGAGGTTGTTGCCAAATACACTGAGAAAAAGATCACATCAATCATCGCCCAATATGGCTTTGATTCAAGTCTGGTCCGAGGAGTTGTCGACAACTGTAGCAGAATTCTTGAGGTATTATTTTCAATTTCCTCAGCAGCCTCTTTTTGAACTTATTAGGTAAAAATGAAGAATAAAATGACCGATAAATAGTTTTGTAATATTATGATGTTGGTTAAAATACAAGGATGGCACTTTTCTTTTCCAGCCCAATTTTGCTAGCAGCAGCCAGAAGCCAGTTCATGTTTCATAATTCATGACCCTTTTATTCTTTTAATTAACTAACAACTAACTCACCAGACAATAATATAAGGTTTGACCATTCGAGTCCATGACAGTACTTACATTCATGTGATTGTCCAACTCACCCTCATGATGAAAGATTCTTCTCCTCTTCTGGATTCAAATTTTTATTCTAAAGTGAATTAATGGGGTTTGCAGATCAGCAAGGCATTCGGATCATTTGACAAGTATTTGTGGGGTTTTGTGAATCACAAGCCAATACGCACCCAATACAAGTCATGCCACAAGATCCCAGTTAAGACCTCCAAGTCAGAGTCCATAAGCAAAGACATGGTGAGAAGAGGTTTCCGGCAGGTTGGCCCCACGGTCATCCACTCCTTCATGCAGGCCGCCGGTCTCACCAATGACCACTTGATCAGCTGCCCTCGACACCTCATCCCATCTTCTACTGCATAGCTTTATCATACTGTCACAATACCAAATAGTAATTATAGGAACAGTTCTAAGTTTGAGAAATAGTGGTTGCTAATTGTCTAACTAAATAACCATACAGATTGTTAATTTAGAGGTGTGATGAGTGTCAATGTGTGTGTGTGTGTGTGTGTGTGTGGAGTGATAAGTTGTGCGAGAGAGAGGGACAGAAGGAGACAAGAAGCATGTGCAGGGTGGGCAGGCAAAGGCATGTGCATTGGAAGGGGTTTGGAATCATTTCATCATATCATGTGACCACCACTAGTCTCTCTTCATTATTATTCTGGCTGTGAAATGGAATTGGAATTGTGAAGAATGAAGAGTGCCTGGGACCCAGTAACAGAAGTCCCCTATTCAATCATCACCTACAACTTTTCTCATTTTGATTGGATAAGTACCCAATTTTAGTAATTGCAAAATTATTGAAGGAGACTGACTGAGGATTATGGAGTTCTTTTCCCTGCAGCTTTGGCTTCTGGTAGTGGAGGGTGTTTCTTGATTGAGAGGCTACTTCCTTGTTCTGCCTGTTTTCTTTGTGTATCCTTTCACATGCTCTTAACCTTAGGATACACAATTAAACCAAGTCTTTTTTCTTTTCTCTTTTATGGATTGGGGTGTGACTTTTCAGCTTTTCATATGATGTACAAGTAATTCATCATCATACATAACAAGCTATCTGTATTGTATTGTTTGCTCACTTCTGTCTTAATAGAGCGCTTTGATCATTGATATACTATACTAATCTCTCAGTCTCTCTCATAAAATTCCTAACCTACAAGTACAATGGATAGAAAAGTTGTAAGTGTTACAAGAATAAGCTGCAGAGCACAAAGCAGCCCCTACAACCCATGTGCTCTGCCAAACCCCCCCCCCCCTCTTTTTCAGTCACTTTTTCCTTGGAGAAATTCCTTTCATTAATGCCACATGAAAAACTTCTTCCCACAGCATTAGGCTTGGATGTTGGCTTGTGATTTTGTTGGGTTAGGATATTTATTTATGATGTTATACCCCTCATGACCAAAATACCCTTTATCCGAACACTTTAACGTCTATGTGTTGGAGTGGCATCTGGTCACCCTCGGAACAAGTTAGTCCAACAACCGTCGTTTAGTTATACTGCAACCCTATGTCGAGCCCGTTTGGCCTAGATTTTTCTTCCTGCTTTTTTTTTTTTTACACAAAAATTCAAATTCTCGATTTCAGAGTTGAGAAGAAAAATTGTGACCACCATACTGTCCCCTTGGGGACAGATTTTCCATCTTGGTAACAACTCTTGTTTTTGGTTTATTAGACTCTGCGAAAAAAAAAAAATTAAAAATTTAAATGATAAATTGTTTAATAATTTTATTTAACAAAAACTATTTTGTAAATCATAAATTTAATGAAATTATAATAATTGGTAATTGACATTAAAGTTCATAAGTAATTTATAAAGTAAATAGTTTTGTAAATAATTCTCAAATATTAATAAATCAAACATAAATATTTTAAATTCATAAATGTTATAAATATTCATAAGTATTTAAAGTTCATAGATATTTTTTTAAAACATTTTCTAAATTTATAAAAAAATTAATAAATTAACATTTTATATTTTTTATCAATGTTGAAATAGTTATATTTTCTTTTTCGAAGATTTATATATATATATATATAACAAAATTATAATAGTTGAAATAACTATTAGTAATTTCGAAAATCAAGACATTTTTATTAAAAAAAAAACAAGTAAAAGCTCCTTTTGGAAGTTTCTTCTTTCCCCCCCCCCCCCCGGCCCTCTTTTTTCATTAAAAAGGCTATATTTTTTTTTAGAGATTTATCTCTCCAATTTTTATTAGCAAGTTTTCTTATGTGGGGGTGAATGATTCCTCTTAAACAAGTGGTGTTCGTAAAAATTTATCAAATAAAGTTTAAATATAAACTTTACGAAATATAACTCAAATGACAACATTCTTATTATTTTAAAGATTTCGAATTCGAGTCTCTTTTATCTATCAAAAAAATAAATTATAAATTACTTGCATATTCGAACCAACATTTAATTGCATTTGAAGTTATCGTCAAATTATTAGATCCATTCACTAAATAATATTTTTATTACAAAAAACAAAATTTAAAATTCACGTGTTTTCAAAATAAAAATTTAAAATCATATTTATTACTGATGAGGGTATTGATTTAAAATCATTTAATTATAAAAATAACTACATGAACATGCAATATTCAAAATATAAATACTTTGTTGCTGCCTATTTATATTTCAATCCATTTCCAAGTTGGGTGATAGAAGAATAGAAGGGGAGGAGACAGAGCGGCCATGTATGTTCCCAGATGCACAACCACAACGGCACTTGTGGCCCGGGCCATGTAACCTTGGTTTGCACCGGAATAATAATAATAATAATAATAATAATACCAAATATGAGTCCGCCTAGTGAAAAGAACTCTGCGTCTTTAACCAAACGCTCGGGTCGAGCCTCCTTGAGAACAAAAAATATTATTTTGGGAGATCTCCTGTTCTATAGGATACCCGATAGTCAAGTTAAGATAAATTAATCGGAATGAAACTTCAGATATCAGATATCAAAAATAAAAATGATAATAATAATGATAATGTGATTGTTATTCTTTTGATTACAGAAGTCAAACTGGGCTCAGATTCAATCCTAGAATTTCACGATTAATTAAATTAAATTAATTAAATTTTTAGATATTAATGGTAAGTAAATATATATATATATATCTTTTTATCGGTTAATCTTGAGCCCAACTGAAAAAACCTTTTTCTTTTTTAATGTTAAATTGTAGTTTAATACTAAATCCCGGAGAGACGATGCATCTAATAAACGATGGAAAGGTTATTTCACAACTATTTTTAATTTTTTGAGATTTGATCGATCCTATCAATATCATGTAGTTAACTAAACACTTTACTTTCGTCCAACAATTAAACTTTGTTAACACTAACAAGAGTGGTTAAAATTTTTATAGCCATACGAATAACAATTACCACATAAATAAAAATAAGTTAGAAATAATCCAAGATAAAAATTATTTATTTTTTTATTTTGGCTTTAATAAGCAAGTCAAGATTATTAGATTAAGCCAATTTTCATTTATTTTTGGTGTTTAACCGACTGATATTTGATTAATCAATTCATTAGTTTCAACTAATATGATTTGAGATAACTGTAGGCCAATTAAGGGGTAAATTCTCTTTGTGTTTATTTTTTTCATTCTCAAAAATAGAATTCAAGAATTTAAATAAAAAAATTCAATATTTTATCTTTTTTTTTATTATACAAGAATTCGAATTCTGAATTGTGACCATTATATTATTCCTTTGGGATAAATTCAATTTTTTATCACCGGAACAAAGTAACCGTATTTGGCAAACATTCAAATAGAGTCCGATCAGAACCACCCAGAGGAGAGGGAATTAAGCAGGAAACCTAAATAGACGCACCCTAAGGCCCAATGCTCTCGCCGTAAACTGGACCTTCAAGGCAAACTTGTTTGTGGGCTCCCAGTCTCACAAATCTTTAGCCCATTTTTACAGTAAGTCGGAGAGTCTACGTGGGCCAGCCTCCGTAAACTCAGCAGCACTAGGCCCGCGGCCCATGGGCATATGCCGACTTCATACGTGGTATCCCGATGATTTTAGGATGCAAAAGCATGACTCTGATTTTCTTTTTTTGTTATATAAAAATTTGAATCTGTGATCGTCAGGTTAAAAAAGAATGATTATGATCACTAAACTGTCCCCTTTAGGATACCTCTGATTCTTCTAAAGGACAAGGACAAAGAGACCCTTTATTGTCTTTATATAAAAATAGATATAAAATAGATATGCTCCTTGGGGGAGTGGTTAAAATTATTATAGCCTTGAAAGACGGTTGGAATTCGAAAAAATAGATATAAAAATATATATGTTAGATAGAGAAGTAGTATAATAATATAAAATCTTAATATTTCATGGTCAGGATTTCGATCTCCCATGGGAATGGAAAAATCAATGTTGGGAGACCTGTCCTCTCAATTGGGCTCTGCAAGCGATCGACTCAGATTAATTAAGGCGAAACCCCAAATACTAAATTGGTAGCCTAGCTATGGTACAAAAAAAATATTAAAAAAACTCGTTATTATAAAAATAAAAAAATCAAATATTATCATAATCAAATCAATTATTAATTTATTTTAATATACAATATTTTTTAATAATCGATTTGATTTTGATATATAATACTTTTTAACATCTTACTCAAACTGAATACAATATAATAAAAATATTTGATTTTGAAATAGTTGATACACCAAGAAGGGAACATTATTGGATTTTATTAAGCAACAAATATTGATAAGTGCAGAAATAAAAAACTCCGATAAGAATAGCAACAAAGAGAATATGATAAAAGCACCAACAAATATTACAATAAAAGCAGTGATAAAGAGATTTTAATAAAATTTGGTTATCATCGTTTGGATTGACTTAAGAATTAATAAAATTTAGTATATATCAAGTGACTATTGGATGATTGAACGAATGGTAGAGAGTCAAAATAGATGAAACTATTACAGGGATTATAATGGATATTGCAAAGGTTTCTTATGGCGCATGAGTGGACTATTTGTTTTTTTTAATATCGATTTCTGGATTTTACCCGACTAATTCTGTTCAAATACTGTGGGTCCTATTTTAGGGATTGACTCTCCCAAATCTTTTTTTGTTATTCCTAGAACTCGAATTCAAGATCTCTGATTAAAAAAGTAGAGTGTTGGATCATTCAACTCAAAGGTGATTGATTGAGAAGACTTTTAAAGGTTCGATTCTTGCTTGTGTGATCATCTCGAAGAGTAAAATTATTTGATATGTACCAAATGCTTACTAAATGACTTAGTTAATGATATTAAAACTGGACAAAGAGTCTACAAAACCTCGACGTGCTTTTGCAATCTTTTTTGCAAAGTGATCTTTAATACTATGTTAAATATGAAAAATAATATAATAATACGACCCTAAAAATGTTTTACTTAAATAAAATATTATAATATGTTCGATTTATATAGAAATTTCATTTATTACAAATATAAAAATAAAAAAATAAAATATTCTGAAAATCAAATAAATTATTAATTTATTGTAATATATAATTTTTTAATTATTAATTTAATTTTAATATAAAACACTTTCAAAAAAAATGTAGTTGGTCAAATGAGTGCAAAACACAACAAAGTGCTTCTTCTTGTAGGAGGGACGTTCATCTATTTTGTATATGTGTGTGTGATCATTACAAAACAAAAGCATTATGCCGATGGTAACGTTACTATCGGCAAGTATTAGTGACGATTTTTTGAATATATACAGACGATTATGATTGAAACCGTCGGAAATAGTATAAATTTTTTAACGGTTTTAAAATGATCGTCGATAAAACAATTTGAGTCGTGAGTAAAGATAGCAAACCATTTGTATAAACAAGACTCTATACTTACGGTTATAACGACGTCTAAATTTACATACCCTTATCCTTACGACTATAAGTTGTGATGGCAAAATATAAATTTTGTAATCACGATTTTGAAATATATCTGTATAGACAAAACTATATGTACAGCGGTTGTGATGATAGGTGAATATAATAAAAAATGGTAAGTGTAAAAAGATATAGTAAATAGCGGTAAGCGTAGGGAATGTAAGGTATGGAAAGTGTAGAGATGTAAGATAGATAACTGTAAAATTTATAAGATATGGTAAGTTACGGTAAGTATGGTAAATTACGGTAAGTATGGTAAGTATATGATATTTAAGGTATGATAAGTATAGAATATGTAAATTGACGTTTATAAAAAAGTTGAAAACAGTTTATCGGGTATATATGTTAGTGAATGTTACTATTTTATAGTAAATATTACTATAATTTATTGTGATTATATAGTTAACGTTACTATATGCTATTATCTGTTAATTCGACTATTGTAGTTAGTTTAATAGTAAATGTTACATCATTTTATCATGATAGACAAATAAATTTACTACCCGTTATTCTAATAGCAAATGTTATTATTTTATAATAAATGTTATTATATTTTATTGTGATTATATAATAAATATTAGTATGTCTTATTAACTGTTAATTTGACAATTATGGTTAACTTAATAATAAATGTTAGTATTTTTATAATGAAAAACAAATAAATTTACTAATTTTCACATGTGTTATTATAATAGTAAATATTACTATTTTATAATAAATGTTACTATATTTTGTTGTGTTTACATAATAAATATTATTATATATTATTATTTGTTAATTCGACTATTATGGTTAATTTAATAGTCAATATTAGTATTTTTATTTTGAGAGACAAATAAATTTACTATCTTTCACATGTGTTATTATAATAGTAAATATTACTATTTTATAGTAAATGTTACTATATTTTATTGTGGTTATATAGTAAATATTACTATATTTTATTATATGTTAATTTGACTATTGTAATTAGTTTAGTAGTAAATGTTAGTATTCTTTCATCATGAGAGATAAATAAATTTATTAACTTTTACATCTGTTATTATAATAGTAAATGTTATTATTTTATAGTAAATGTTACTATATTTTATTGTTATTATATAGTAAATGTTATTATATCTTATTATTTGTTAATTCAACTATTATTATTAGTTTAATAGTAAATATTGCTATTCTTTTATCATGAGAAACAAATAAATTTACTATTTTTCAAATCCGTTATTATAATAGTAAATGTTACTGTTTTATAATAAATATTATTATATTTTATTGTGTTTACATAGTAAATATTATTATATGTTATTATCTGTTAATTCGACTATTGTGATTAGTTTAATAGTAAATGTTACTATCCTTTTATCATGAGAGACAAATAAATTTACTAATTTTCACATCCCTTATTAGAATAGTAAATATTACTATTTTATAGCAAATATTACTATATTTTATTATGGTTATATAGTAAATGTTATTATAGAATTATTGTTGAAATATTAAAATTGAAATGTTAACATGGTATATTGTTAAATTAAATGTAAATTAAAATAAATTAATATTAAAATCGACGGTTCATGCCTAATGCCGGTGGTTCATTGTACTATATACTACTATATTATTAAATTACTAACAGTAAATATTACTAAATTATATTATATTGTATTATATAAAAACCGACGGTACTATATTAGTAGTTTATTATATTGTGATATATAAATGTCACAACTTATTATAATAGCAAATATTATTATATTTTATTATGATTATATAGTAATTGTTACTATATCTTATTATCAGTTAATTCGACAATTATGGTTAACTTAATAGTAAATGTTACTATTTTTTTATCATGAGAGACAAATAAATTTACTAACTTTTACATCCGTTATTACAATAGTAAATATTACTATTTTATAGTAAATGTTACTATATTTTATTGAGGTTATATAGTAAATATTACTATATTTTATTATCTGTTAATTCGACTATTGTATTAGTTTAATAGTAAATGTTACTATTCTTTTATAATGAGAGACAAATAAATTTATTACATTTCACATCCGTTATTATAATTGTAAATATTATTATTTTATAGTAAATGTTACTATATTTAATATAGTAAATGTTACTATATTTTATTATCTATTAATTTAACTATTGTACTTAGTTTAATAGTAAATATTACTATGGAGTTCTCGTTAAAATGTTAAAATTGAAATGTTAAAATGCTATGTTGTTCAATTAAATATGAATTAAAATAAATTAATGTTAAAACCGACGGTTCATGCCTCATACTGGCAGTTCATTATACTATATAGTACTATATTACTATATTACTAATAGTAAATATTACTACATTATTATATAAAAACATGCGGTACTTTGTTAGTAGTTTACTACATTGTGATATATAAATATCATAACTTATTATAATAGAAAATGTTATTATTTTATAGTAAATGTTACTATATTTTATCGTGGTTATATAGTAAATGTTATTATATATTATTATCTGTTAATTAAACTATTGTAGTTAGTTTAATAGAAAATGTTATTATCATTTTATCATGATAGACAAATAAATTTACTAACTTTCACATCCGTTATTATAATAATAAATATTACTATTTTATAGTAAATGTTACTATATTTTATTGTGGTTACATAGTAAATATTATTATATCTTATTATCTGTTAATTCGACTATTATGATTAGTTTAATAGTAAATGTTACTATCTTTTAATCATGAGAGACAAATAAATTTTGTATTTTTTACATCCGTTATTATAATAGTAAATGTTATTATTTTATAGTAAATGTTATTATATTTTATTGTGATTACATAGTAAATGTTACTATATATTATTATCTGTTAATTCGACTATTGTAGTTAACTTAATAAATATTACTATAAAGTTATCGTTGAAATTTTAAAATTGAAATGTTAAAATGGTATATTGTTAAATTTAATATTAATTAAAATAAATTAATATTAAAACCGACGGTTCATGCCTCATACCGACGGTTCGTTGTACTATATAATATTATATTACTATATTATTAGTAGTAAATATTACTACATTATCCTATATTGTATTATATAAAAACATGCGATACTATATTAGTAGTTTACTATATTGTGATATATAAATGTCACAACTTATTATAATAGTAAATGATATTATTTTATAGTAAATATTACTATATTTTATCGTGGTTATATAGTAAATATTACTATATATTATTATCTATTAATTTGATTATTGCAGTTAGTTTAATAGTAATATTAATAGTAAATGTAACTATGGAGTTTTTGTTGAAATGTTAAATTGAAATGTTAAAATGGTATATTGTTAAATTAAATGTGAATTAAAATAAATTAATATTAAAACTGGTGGTTTATGCCTCATGCTGACGGTTTATTGTACTATATATTACTATATTACTTATATTATTATATTGTACTATATAAAAATTGGCGATTCATATCTCATGCATCACCACACTACTAGTAAATATTATTATATTGTACTATATTAGCAGTTTACTATATTGTGATATATAAATACCACAACTTATTACTATATTACTAATAGTAAATATTATTATATATAAAAACCAGCGGTTCATGTTTCATGCTTCATGCTTCATGCTTCATGCCTTTTGCCTCACCACTATATTAATATTTTATTACCACTATATTACTATTTTAATATTAATAAATATTACTATATTGTACTAGTAGTAAATATTATTGTGATATATAAATATCACAACTTATTACTACTATATTACTATTGTACAATATAAAAACCGGCGGTTCATGCCTCGTGCCAACAGTTCATGCCTTGTGCCCGTGGTTCATGCCTCGTGCCGGCGGCCTATGCCTACCCCGCTCCGCCTATGATTTAAAATAATAACAATATTAATTTAAATAACAAAATAATAATTTCATTATTATTATATTATATGATATAATGATATGAAATTATATAATTATTTTACAAATTTTATTATATACAATTTGTATTTAAATTAAATTATTAATTGGTCATTTATATCTCTTTTATTATGAGTAACTAATTTTATATCAAATCAAATGAATACAAATACATATTATATCAATCGTTTTCACTACAAAAAAAGAAATATTCACCTGCGGTTTTTAACCGCTGCTAAAGACCCCAAAATCTATTGGTAAAGATTCCAGGATTTTGTCTAGCAGCCAAAAATTCCGCTGGCTATGCCAGTGCTAGTAAAGCTCTATGCTAGTGGCCACATGGCTAGAGGAAGCTCCATAGTTTTAGCAAAGTCCAAGTTCTTTGGTTTAAATGCCAACAATTTCTCCTCAACAGCAATGTACTAAGCTAAGGAGTCAAATTGCTTGGGATGCTTCAATACTTTCTCACTGATATCACTGTAGAATTCATTGCCAACCTTTAGCTCCTTCACTTGGCTACCCACCTTTACCACCACACCAGCAACATAAATGCCTGGAACAGTCTATAGCACAATAAGAGTTGTTACAATACTTAAAATTGACAACTAACTCAAGATTTGGTATAAGGAAGAGTGCATAAACAGTTATATTATGATACTTTTCATGTTAAATGAAATATCGTTCTGTATTTTCTCCAAAAATAGCACCAAACAAAATAATGAAAATGAAAATATATATTGCAGCTGACGGCTCATTATAGGATGGAATTGCTGTTGATTAACAACGATAAATTGGACAACCAGGATCTTTTCAGTGAACATCATTATGATAATTTTCACTTTAAATCATACATCAATTATTATATAGAGAATGAAATAGAAATCAAGTTTTCTCTTCAAATTTTGGAGACTTAACCCCACGTATAAAATTCTATGTTTCCGTCTTAATCTTCCCCCGCAAACAAAAACCAAGAAAATGTAGTTAGCCATTTTCAGGTAGAAAGTAATAGACCCACAAAATTAGGGAACAACATGTTCTCTATGCAGCAACGATAATCATAAATAAAGCAATTCAACAGAATATCAAATGTTACTGTCAAACAACAATTCACTTAAGGTAATTGAAGTACATAGAACCATTGTGAAACCCCAAAACCATTTGGAGAAATTTTCAAATTCATCGGGTTTTCTGCAACTTTTGCTCAGCTACCCTCTCCCAATGAGCAAACAACTCCAAATTCTTCGCAAAGTTGCACATCATATTTTAAAATTCACAAACCCAAATAATTGTAATATTTCGTGCATTTATTCATACCCTTACCTTATTCACTACTAAACATCTGATTGGCAGTCAATAAATTGATCAATGATTAGTTAATCATAAAAGAAATGAATGATGTAGCTAAAATATAAACAAAAATGGTGCTTTATTTATAACAAATATGAATGTAAGAAAAAGAAAAGGGGGAAACAGATCTGACATTTGAAAGGCCATAAACGTTGACTCGCAAGCAGGGAGAAAGAGTGTGCCTGTGAGAGGCCAATAAAAAAAATCGAACGGACAATCGAAAAATAAAGAAAAAATTGTTCCGTTGATATCAATCACAGTCATGGACATGAGAGAGAAAAAAGATGTAACAAAATATAATCAAAGAACAGATCGAAGAGAAGAAAATATAGTAAGATCTAAGTCAATGAAGAAACCATCAGATCAATGCTTTGCATATGAGAAAAAATCAAAAGAAAGATCGAGAAGAGAAGAGAAGAGAAGAGAAGAGAAAGGGAGAGAAGACAAACTTATGAGATAGGCTGAAGATAGAAAAACCTTTGTCGATTTATATGGAGACGAGTCTTCCTTTATCAATTGTATGAGATGGGCGGTTATCCCGACCGCCGGTAAAGGAGCCACTGGTAAATATTGCATTTTTTATAGTACTTCCTCCCATTTCGCCGCCTCCTCTTTCATATTTGGCACCATTTCTTGGCACCAAATAAAGAGATGCCAAAAGTTTGGCGCTAATATTAATATTGGTTTTGTAGAATATTTAGATTTTGCTACATCAAGAAAATATTTTATATTGATTAATTTTTTTCCTTCTGCCATTCTCTCCTTATTTCATTTAGTTCTCTCTTCTCGTATTTCATTTATTTCTCTTCTTTATTTTTGCAGTGGATAAGAGATTGATATATTTTTATATTTTTAATCACTCTACTTTCATTCTTATTCTCCGTATCATGTGATATGGTATGATAACAAGTGGTAAGAATTAGTAATAACAATTATTTTCTCTTCCTACAAATGGTAATAGATGGTAAGAATTACTTTTATTCTCTATCTATATCGTAATATGGTAACTTTTATTTTCTATCTACAAGTGATAACTAACAAAGAATAAATGAATAAGGATTGGTCCAACGTAACAAATGGTAAGTCAATAATTATATAAAATTTGTATAATATAATATGGTAACAAGTGAGTGGCATGGTAACAACCGGTAAAAAATAGTAATAACAGCTACTTTCTCTTGATACAAATGGTAACAAGTATTTTTATTCTAGTAATGATTTTTATTATGAAAACAAGTGATTTATAATAAATAGGAAGTGTACTTTTATTATTATACCAACAAAGAATAAATTGACCTATAATTATATAAAATTTGTATAATATAATATGGTCACAAGTGGTAACAAGTGGTAACAAGTGTTTTTTAATAACAAATGGTAAGAAATGGTAACAATGGTAATAAATGTATATCAACTAACAAATGACAATAAGTTATTATAATAATTATATAAAATATGTATAATATGATATATTTTTTAACAAATGATAGACAATAACTATATAAATAAGTGATTTTTATATATAATAATAAGATATATAAAAATATATTTTTTGGTCAATATAATATAACTATAAATTATATTGTTTCATAATATAAATTTATAAATTTATTATAATTATAATTATCAATTTTATTTGATTAACATTATATTACTATAATTTAATATTATTAAGCTATACAACTTAATTAATTATCAATATTAATATTACTAAATAATACTACTTCCTAATTTCAATAATCATGTTTTATTACTAATACTAATAATTATTAAATTTAAATAATGTTATTGAGATAGGGTTACATTTTAATTATCAAATAACAACTATTTAATTATTATATTCCTTAATTATCAATTCTAAAATATAAAATATATATTAACATATCTAACAAGTGGGTCACATGGTAATAAGTGGTAAGAATTACTATTTTCTCTTCGTACAAATAGTAAAATATAGTTACAATTACTTTAATTCTAGTAATAATGATTTTTATTGTGATAACAATAATAAGAAGTGGTAACAAGTGATCTTGATTCAATGTAACAAATGGTAAAATAATAATTAAATAAAATTTATATAATAGAATATCGTAGCAATTATTTTAATTCTAATAATAATAATTTTTATTATGGTAATAATGATGATAAGTGGTAATAAGTGATCTTAATCTAATGAAACAAATGGTAAGACAATAATTATATAAAATTTTTATAATAAAATATCGTAACAATAGTAACAATTGCTAACAAGTGGGTCGCATGGTAACAAATGGTAAGAATTACTACTTTCTCTTCATACAAATAATAACAATTAATTTAATTATGGTAACAATGATAATAAATGGAAACAAGTAATTTTGGTCCAATATAATAAGTGGTAAAATAATAATTATATAAAATTTGTATAATAGAATATCGTAACAATGATAACAATCGGTAACAAGTGGACAATTACTTCCTCTTGTACAAATAGTAACAAATAATAACAAGTATTTTTTAAAACTATATGAAATTTATATAAACTGAAAAATAATACTAATGAAAATATGTAATGTTAAAAACTATAAACCTAATAATAAAATAACATATATGAAATATATAAATATCGGAGAGGGTAATCACTATAACTACTCCAAAACTATTGACTATAACTATTTCATTTCAAATTATAACCATAGGTAAAAATTTTAAAAAACTCTTTAAAAATTCAAGGCTCATAATAAATTTGTAAATGAGGGAAAAAAACATGCGTGAAAAAAAAGCGCACAGAAAGATTTTCAACATTTGGTACTAGTTTCGCTTGAAATATAAAATCTCAATATTTGAAAATATTTGAATACGATGTTTCGCGGTATAATACAACTATTAGCCCGAATCATAAATTTATTGTTTGCCAATATAATATAACTATAAATTATATTGTTTCATAATATAAATTTATACATTTATTATAATTATGATTATCAAATTTATTTGATTAACATTATATTAATATAATTTAATATTATTATTCCATACAATTTAATTATTTATCAATATTAATATTACTAAATAATACTACTTATTAATTTCAATAATCATGTTCTATTACTAATATCAAATAATTATTAAATTTAAATATTATTATTAAGGTATGGTTACATTCTATATAATAAATTTAATGATACTAGTATATATACTCATAATATTTTTATGGTAGATTCCTTAATTTTCTTCATATTTCATTTAATTATTAATTTTTTCATATTTCATTTAATTATTTTAGCTTTTTATTATTATTATTATTTTCAATTAAATTATTGCTAATTTAAATAATTTCAATAATATTATGGACTCTTATTGTAAAGTTTGTTATCACATTTTAATTTCTAATCCTTACATTTCTAAATAAATAATATTAAATATAATTATCAGATTCCTTAATTATAAAATCTAAAATATAAACTAGACATTAACATATCTAATTAATATTATTAATTTAAATAACTCATACTTATACTTATCATATTTATCATATGCAATCGATCAAAACACATGATCTGAACTCACATTCTTTAATTATAACAAAATTTAAATTATAAATTAAGTATGAAATGTTATTATTTTAAATAATATAATCATATAAAATTATGTAACTAATGTAGTAATAATAACATAAAATGTATATGACTTTTTGTAATATATGATTTTATTTAAAATTATATATTCATAAAAAATATAATAAAATATATTATGACACTATATAATATAAATTATAAATTTAATATATTTAATGATTGTATATAACAAAGTTAGTAACATAAATTTCATAATTTCATATAACAAATTTAGTAATATAATTTAGATTTCATATGATTGTATTAATAATATAAATGTTTTGTTATTTAAAATAATAAAATTATTTTTTTAAAATAAGATACCGGTTGAGACGCAGATTGTGCGGCGAAGGCATTTCCAGGCACGCTTGCCTGGGCGGCTCTGCCGACGATTGTACCATACAGGCATGCACCCAATTTAGTAACATGGTAGTAATACTTACTCTTTCAAGGAGTTATATAATAATCGGCTCTGCCGACGGTTGTGCCGCACAGGGCATGCGCTCGATCTAATAATATGATAATAACACTTACTACTATTTCACGAAGTTATATAGTAATATATCAAAATCAAAATTTTCTATTAATTACTCAAACTATAAAAAATGAGTTAAACAACAAAAAATTTAAAAACTAAAATGTGATAAACGGGGCAAAATGACGGATTTTGTAAATTTTATTTGGCGTTAAATAAATTATATATACTACAAATCAAAATTTATTTGACGCTAAACAAAATATTTATACTACAAATCGTTTCTCCCTCCACAAATATTAAAACTTCTCATTTGCTTCAAAAACTCTTTTCTCTCACATCTCTCAAATATTTTCAATCAAAAATTTTCAACGAAAAATATGGGACGAAATAAACGAAAAATAATCATTGTAGCTGAATACAAATAATCAGAACCATCCAAAAAACAAGTTGACTCTAAAGAATCTCAATTATTCGAAAATGATCATTTTTATGTTTAAAAATAGATTATTTCTTTTAATAGTATATTTCTATATAATTACTATGTTATCTATTTTTTATTTTTAATTTGCACCAGTTGTCAAAAGAAAATGTAGAGATCCAACCTGCTATCAAGATGTTTGAGATTTAGAAAAAGAGAAACGTGTGCCGGTTGAAATGAACGATTTGAATCAACCAATAGGAATCGAAGGTATGATTTGAATCATTTGTTTATTTATTACCATAATCTTACTTTTATTTCTGAACAATACTCCACATTATTTGTATTTATATTGTTAGTTTTCTCCAATACAAAATGCTGGGAGTTTATATCGAAACCAACTATCATCATCATCACCACCTCCTGAGTCTATCCCCAAAGATAATATTTAAATGTACAAGTTTTTATAATATATCTTCTAATTATATTAATTTCATTATTATAGAATGATACTACACATCACGGTGGATCTTAGAGTCGGATGCTACGGATGTTGGAATTTTTTGGGTGCTCCAAATCAACATTTTTGTCATCAACATTTCATTTAAGAAGATATGAAAATATGTACTGATAAGAAGTTACAATTTTTTTCTATCTCTTGTAATGTGTATGTAACATTATCATATATATTTTATGATATAAAATGTACTTCATTTCCTAAAATATGGTATTTATAATATTTCTTAACTTTTTGTATTATTTGTATTGACATATTCTAACATTTACTAATCTTGTGATAACAGACCTAAAATAGTAGTAACATTTGGTTATCAATATTAAGTAACAAATAACATATATTTAGCTAGTAAAATTTACTCACTAACAATAATTTTGTAAAAAGTAGTAATATTTATTATTCAACGACAATAAATATAGTAACATTTACTTACAAAGTATTTTTGTAACCGATATCAAAGGTAGTAACATTGACTGATCCATAATTCTATAAGCGATAGTAAAGTAGTAACATTTACTGACCAATGATTCTGTAAACGATAATAACAATAAAATTAGTAATATTTACTAACCCAATAAGCGACAATAAAGGTAATAATATTTATTAACCCAATATTTCTGTAAACGACAATAAAAATAGTAATATTTACTAATTCAATAATAAACGTGTAATAATAAAGAATTCACATTTCCTATGTTTTAAGATCTGACGGTATTGTAGTAATATTTACTAACATTTGTATTTATCGACAATAAAAATTATAATATTTCCTAACATACTATTATTTCATTGATGACAATAAATAGTTATACCAATTTTAACGGTTATATTGAGTCATTGAGTGATGATAAAGGTAAAAACTTTTACTAACGCTTAAACTAATGGAAAAAGTAGTAATTTCTACTAACTTTTTATAAGATAACGATAAAAATTGTAATTTTTACTAAATCTTTACAAATGATGATAAAGATAGTAACTTTTATTAATCTCTTTATAAAAGTGGCGATAAATATAGTAACTGTTACTATTCATTTACAATCAATGATATAATGTTGATTTTTACCGATATTTTTCTAATCGTCCGGATATTTAACATTCTTCAACGGTCATCACAAGTGTCGGGATAGGTCTATCCTGACCCCTTTTTAGCCGTCTGAATCTTTATCCGTTAGAGAAGACTTTATCGACAGATTTATCAACTTTTTCTCACGGTTTTCTTCTTTCTCCATGAGTCATTTTCGTTGTAGTGGATGTAGAACAAATTAATTATAATTTTATTTTAATAATAATTTTTTTGAGTTTTTTTTTTAATTTTTACTAATATATGTCACTTTTATTTTTATGTTGTTTTTATATATTATTTTTTTTAATATGATATCAGAATTATCAACTTTTAATGTTTTCTTACTGGTGCTTTATTTATAATTATTTTCATTATTTCGTAATATTGTAAATCTCTTTATATCGAGTGATTTCAACATTTCCAACATTCATTATTCTAAAAGTTTCTTTTAACATTTATTTTGTTTTTGTAAACTTCTTTAATCATAGGGATTATTCTCCACACAATTCCACAAAGTCTCTCTTTCTTTTTTATACAATGTATTGGTATGTAAAATCATATTCTGATTAATTTAATTCGATTATTATCTGACTAAGTTTAAGAAATAACTTTTTTAATATAATTTTTTTTTTAAGTTTCAAACTCAAATTTTAATTAAAAAATTTTAACATATTTATTCATTAAATTAATTATTGATATTTTCCCTCTTTCGCTCAATCTCAAGTTACCTTGAATCTCTGATTTGAAAGTGAGCGAGCTGGCACGGGAGTCTGGGCCAAATGTTTCACTGGTGTTGTGCTGCAGGTCCGTCCAAAGCTTACCTCCAAGTGCAACCACAGAGAGAACAATAGACGGCAGGTATAATAAAAAAATATTAAAATTTTTAATCAAAATTTAGATTTAAATTTTAAAAATAAAAAAAATTAAATTAAGAGAACTCATCTCATAAAGAGGTCTAACTACGACTCAAATTGAATTATTTAAAATATGATTTTAGATATTTGTACAAGCATTTCATAGCACCAAGAGAGAGAGAGAGAATGGTCCATTTTGCATTATTAAAATCACTATGAAAATAAATAACTAAAGACAACATAGTAATAAGATAAATTAAGGGAAAATTAAACTACAAGATGTCACGTCATCGATGGACTTGATCACCTAATATCAGTGGACATAAATGGGAAAGGTGACACATGTTGAGACCTTCCAAGTCCCAAATTCAAAGGACGGGCAAAGCAATTTGGAATTATGTACATAAGTCGGGCGAGTAGGACCCTCACCAGCTTGCGTTGTTCCCACCCGCATGTCGCATCCGATCCGCAGCCCATTCTCACCCCCTATTTCAAAATTATTAACTAGATTTAGAATAATCCCCACTTAAGCGTTGTATTCATATCGGATGAAGTGACTTTTATTATGCAGTTTTAGACTTAATCTCCGATTTCGTTGAAAAGAGAAATGCTACCCGTAAAACCCTAATAGGTTAAGTTAATTATTTGAAAAGAAGAAAAGTCTTGGGGTTGAGGTGGTGTCCAATGAAATAAAAAGTGGAGAAAGACAGGGAAGTTTCAGGACTCTATAACCTAAAATGAAGTAGACATGAGAGAGAGAGAGAGAGAGAGAGAGAAAGACCCCAGGGAGGACAAGCGTCTCGCCTAGGAACAGCATTCAACACGTACCAGCCACGCTTCCACTATTCACACACATAATTTAGAAACGTACATCCGTTGCTTGCACACGCATATGACAACACATCTTAGTTTTATCTTTTTGACTTGCAAAAAGCATCCCCACGATGGTGTTGATTGGGCGCGGAGGGCTTTGGGATTCTTTGCCCAGCGAAGCAACCTCCCCCAGTAACTCGCAACTAGCAAACCTCCCCACACACCCCCCCCATTGCTTCATTTCAACCCACAGGGTATATATTTGCTGGCAGGAATAGCTTTTTAGCTACCTTCTTATTCCCCCCTCATTCAGTAATCAGATCAGGCCCTGATCTGTGAGATCAGCAACAATTTTTGGGCTTAAGCGAAAAGAGAAATGCGGAGGATCCAAAGTTAAGGGTAGTTGGAGGAGAATATAGCAGAATATAAAGGGCATGTGGGGGCAATAAAAAAACATCGAATCTATGTATACGCCTACGCATGTGTTCCGGAACATTCCCCCACCCCCCCCCCTCCCACCCCCGGTCCCCCTAACGCGTAAAATTTAAATTCACGCACGCATTTTGCGCCGAAACATCATCAATTTTGTCTTTTACAAATTGCGATAAAATATTTCCTCTCTAAAACAGAATATATTTGATACTTGGTTCCATCTATATATTTTTATAATTTTTACAATTTTAAAATATATTTTTATGATTTTTATAATTTTATTTTATTCTATTTATAATAATTTTAATTCAAAATTTTGAAATAAAAATTTAGGCTTTAATTGTGGTATGCATTCAAATTTTAACCATTTAATATTTTAGAAAATTTTAAAATATTAATAATTTATAATATGCATCGAAAATTTGAGGATTTGATTGTAAATTTAAAAATTGACAATTAGTGTTAAAAAAATGAATTATCGCGAGAATATTCAATTGCCCCCTCATTTTTGGGTTTTCAAATTCCTTTAAAACTTGTAGTCATGGAAAAAGGGAGGAGTTGAGAGATAAGGAGTACTTGTTATTTTTTTTTGTTTTTATTATTAGTATTTGAGATTTGTTTATTAATTCGATTTGGATATTATGGAGTTTATTTTGAGAATTAATTTTTTAAAATTTTTTTTTATTATTTTTAAGATTTAAATTTAAGATTTTTAATTAATGGTTAAAGTGATGATCATTCAATAAGTTTTGGTGGAATATTTGGTATTTGATGAACTACCCCGTCGCCGGTTTTTATTTTCACCAAAGCGACCGGTTTGGCGGTCTCAAAAGTTAACGTACCCCCACTATCATTCATCCACCCATCCTTCCACCGTTTACAGTATCACACACACACTCTCTCTCTCTCTCTCTCTTCTCCCCTCATATTCCTCACCAACATTTATAGAGACGGAAGAAATTTGGGAGAGATTTTGTTTACGCCTTGTTTGTGTTGTGAATTGTTGGTTTTGATTAGAAATTGAATCGGAGCAATGGGAAAGCAGCAGCAGCAGATGGAGAAAGAGAGAGACAGAAATATGATTGTGGGCGTGATAAGGAATTATGCGTCAGAGCTCAAATATCTAATAATGGCTTTCTTTATCCTCTGCTCCATAGCCACTCTTCTCCAATTCCTCCCTTCACATTTTACCCTCTCCTCCTCCGATCTTCGTCTCTGCCTCTCTCGACTTGCCTCCGACCAGCTCTCTCCTCCTTCCTCCACCCCCACCCCCACCCCCACCCCTGTTCTCCATAACTCCTTGTTAGCTTCTTCTATATCTTCACCGGCACCGCTTCCTCCTCCGCTGCCGCCACCACCGCCACCTGCGCTTGAGCAAGACCAGATTCTGGAAGGGGGCATATTGAAGCGGAGTTTCAGCACATTTGGCGCGGCCGCGTACAATTTGATAGTGATGGGGGCGTACAGAGGAGGGTTAGACACCTTCGCGGTAGTGGCACTGTCCTCAAAACCCCTTCACGTCTTCGGAAGGCCGAGCTACAGCTGCGAGTGGGTAACCCTCGACAAATCGTCGCCTCCGGTCACCGGTGCCACCTACAAGGTCCTCCCTGACTGGGGTTACGGCCGCGTCTACACGGTGGTGGTGGTGAATTGCACATTCCCTCATCCAGTCGGAGTGGAAGCAGGAGGAAGCCTCTTTATCCACGCCTCCACCAACGGCGGCGGTGACACCAATTACAACCTGACCGACACCATCGAGGCGCTGAGAGAAACCCCAGGCAGCGTGAATTTCTCTGTCTACACGTCCCCTCCCAAATACGACTATCTCTACTGCGGTTCTCCTCTCTACGGAAATCTGAGCCCGCAGAGGATGAGAGAATGGATGGCCTACCACGTGAGATTGTTCGGACCCAAGTCGCATTTCGTGATTCACGACGCCGGTGGTGTTCATCCGGAGGTGATGGAGGTGTTGAAACCGTGGATGGAGTTGGGGTATGTCACTCTGCAGGACATCAGAGATCAGGAGCGCTTTGATGGGTACTACCACAATCAGTTCCTGGTCGTCAACGATTGCCTTCACCGCTACCGATTTGATGCGCAGTGGATGTTCTTCTTCGATGTGGATGAGTTCATATACATTCCCTCTAAGAAGACTATCAAGTCTGTCCTCGATTCTCTCACTGATTACAACCAATTCACCATTGTGCAGATGACTATGTCCAACCAGCTCTGCCTTTCTGAGGATTACGGCAAAACCACCAAGTATGTACATGTGCATCCTTTCTCTCTCTCCGTTTGGCATTTCCCTCTCATTATAATTTTTCTACGCCTTTGGTAATTTGATAATTGTACGCATTGAATGAAGGATTTGGACAAAAGCCAACTTTGTGTCTGATTAGTGCTATAAATGGAGGGAGGTAAAGTAGGAAATTAGGATAATCCCAAATTATACTTACAGATAGAATTGGGAAGAGAAAATCCAGGGTGAATCACTTTTTTCCCTTTTTGTTCTTTCTGGGTTAATGTTGTTTGTTTTAATTTGGAGGCACCTCTTTAAGTTGCCAAAATTTGCATCACCCTCTAAAGGCTAGTTTAAGGTCAATTTATATTAGATTTGCCATCACATATTTGGTTGAATGACTGCAACATTATATGTTCTGAAGTTCAAGTTTTATCATATTAGATTGTTAGACAAAAAATGCCCATATTGGTGGTTGAGTGATAAAAGTTTGCATTTGTATATCAAGTGGCACATTCTGTGCAAAAAATTTTCAATGTTTTTGGAGAGGTTGTGTTTGTTTGATTGTTCCTGTCCCTTTCCTTTCCTTTCCTCAATTCAGGCTGGTAGATCAGTAGTCCGTGTGACAGATGTTATGAGTCTCTCCTCCCGTTTCTGATAATTAGAACCTTTTCCTATTGGAATTCCATTTGCAATTTCATCATTAATATCTTGAAAGTCTATCAACTAGACTGATTCATCTTGTTCTCAAGTCTCCCACCAGTACCATATAAATTGGACCGCCTGAATTTGGACTAAATAGGTCTCTACAAGTAACTTTTGTTTACTGGTAATACTTGATAGAGATAGACCAAATGAAACATAAACTAAATGTATTAAATTTTACATAGCAATTATATCATTATGTTTTATATTCAATTATTTGTTTGAATTGATAAAAAAAATGCTGACAATTTGATTGAGAATTCGTTGACGCGTGCTAATGTGAACCGTCAAACAACATTTGGTCAATTAAGTCCATGATTCATGTGGTCCACCGAACATTATTCTGTAATATGGGTGATCAATCACTTTGCATTTCCTACTAGATTCTGAAGCTGGCCTGTCTTGGTCATTGCATGCTAGCATTGTTAATGTGTAGAGCTCTCCTGCCTTGAGTGGCATTCTTCTGCAATTTTATCTTGATTTGTTACCAATGCCATTAGAAAACAAAAATAGCTTTTGTGACTATATATACTAAATGTTGCCTTTCTCTTTTCTATAATAAAACAGGAAATGGGGTTTTGAGAAGCTGGTGTATAGGGATGTGAAGAGAGGAATTAGGAGAGACCGCAAATATGCAATCCAACCGAGGAATGTGTTTGCAACCGGAGTTCACATGTCACAGAACTTGAAGGGAAGGACAAACCACAAGACTGACCGCACTATCAAGTACTTCCATTATCATGGAACTATTGCAGAAAGGAGGGAGCCATGCCGGCAACTGGCCAATACAACGGATATCACCCTGGATGGCACTCCCTATGTTCTGGACAGGACGATGAGGAAAGTTGCAAACACTGTTAAGAGATTCGAGCAAAGAACTATTGGTTCCAGGTTACAGCATACCCGTCAATAATACATTTCCTCTATTCTTAACTTTAGCTTCAATTTTTTTGCTTGGGGGGAGGTCTAGATTAGAACATGTGAGGGAAGTTTTTTCTCACTTTGCTCATCACTTTCTTTGTAAGTAATCCACACTAGGGTAGAAAAGAGGGGCATAGAAATTCTTTGGTTTCTTTTTGTAAAATAACTTTTCTTTGTTATCTCTTTATAATATAGCATATTCTTACAGCTGTTATCTGGTTGACAATTTGACATCCTTCTATTACCATATGCTCGAACTCTGAAAAGAGATGCGAAGTGAAGCTCTCTCTTTCGTTCAATTTCATTAATATTTGTGATGAATTATGTGGGGGCAACGTTACAATTTGGGGACTTGAGGGGGATGGTGGGGTATGGGCCCCTTGAACCACTCCAACAACTGTGGTGGCCCCATTCTTAGGTGTCTAATGATTTATGTTTCTGAAAGCATTGGTTTTGGTTTCGCATTACCGGAAACGATGGTGACATGTGATAATAACTTGTTTTACCATGGTTTTTAATTTTAGATCGGTTGGGTTGGGTTGGGTGGGTGGGAAGAGAAATGGTGAAAAAGGGTGAGATTTCTTATCTTTCTCTCAGCCTTAACACTTGACAGAGGTAAGTATTCGGTTAAAATACAATCGAATAATTAAAATTAAAATAATTGATTTAATTTGATTATACAATTTTCATAATTATAATCTAATTGAATAGACTAAAAATTGATAATTTATTTGTCTGAATTAAATAATTAATTCGAATCAATTAACCAGATTAACTGAATTATTAAAATTTTTATATTATAATAATATTTATATGAATAAAAATTATCTAATATATATAACATTTTTAATTCTTTTGGTTAATTTGGTTTGATTCAAATAAAAATTATTAAAACTGATTATTATTCAAATAAACTAAATTAAAGTTAGATTTTATCCTAAATCAAATCGAATAAATAATAAATTATCTAAAATATAAATAAATGATTCGATAAAAATGATTTTTTTTTTTTATTTTAACGAACTATGCTCACTCCTGCCACTTGATGGATACTGAGAAGGGAAGAAGATCAAAGTTTTTGTTGTTTTTACCATGGATGGCGATGATAATGGTAAGGGTGAGGTAGTATTGTATACTTCTTTAAGGGAACTACTAAAGAATTTAACGGAATTATTAAGAAACTTTAGCTTTATTCTAAAATAAGCTTTGTGGTGTTCTACTTACATTGACGTGGTGTGTATATTACCATTCACTGTAATTAAGGTTAAGCTAATTAGGGTTGTACTAATCTCTTTTAACTACCCCCCTCTCTCTTTCTCTCTCCATTGCCATGAAAACTTGTTTGAGCTCCTTACAAGAACTCCATCTCATCATCATCATTTTTCTCTTCAAAATATCAACCTTCACTCTTCAAAGTTATGCTAAATTCTTCCACGAAAATGACTACTCTTTTTTAAGGATTCTCGTCAAATCTTATGTCCGTCATTGTTGTCGTCGTCATCTTCGTCTTTGTCATCCTCATCGTCGTCGTCATTCTCATTGTGATCTCTCTCTGTCTAATCAAATTTGTCTTATTTATATGTAAATGGTCAATTTAGTGCCATTTCAAGAATAAATATTCACCACCTCTCTAATTTTCCTCAAACTTCAATCCAAGCTTGAAATTCTCAAGAAATTTCCTTCTCTTCATCTCTTCTAAACACTAGCCTAATTCTAATCCTTTCTCACTTCAAATCAATCTAAACCAGGCCCAGCTTTTGGGGTTCAAAATACGGAAGACTAGGCTTCGATTCAATCCTAATTTGCAAGTGCTCGTTCTTTATGTGAAAATTATAGGGTTCATCCTGATTTATGTGCAACATTTAACTCTAATACAGACTTGTGTTAGCCCCAGTTAGCTTAACCCTAATTATAGGGAGTGGCATATAAAAACCACACCAATGTATTGTAAGTCATCATATAATTTATTTCATGACAAAATAAATTTTTTGCCAATAATTATGATAAATTAGGATTAGTTAATTAATCTATTAATGACAAATGAGAGACGAGTTGCGTTCGTCGCATACCCGAAGGTGGGTTTAAGAGACTCAAAAAAGTAGCAAGCAAAAGCATGATGTGAGGTTTGGATTATCATGTCACCTAGACATAGTTATTAAACCCAGACTGACCTGTTGATTAGATCGGGCCAACTCTCCACCCACATAGCGTACGATTCGGTTCACTAGATGGACCGTTTATGCAAATGACCTGAAAAATAGATGGGTCAATGTGAGTTAAAGATAGAACTTAATTGAGTGTAATATTTGTAATTAATTTTAATTTATTTTTGAATAAATATTATATTAATATTTATATTTTATGATATTAGATTTGTTAGAATTGATGAAAGAGACTTATTATGGAAAGAGAAAAAAAAAACAAGCTAAATTGGATTAATTTTGTAAAGTATGTAAAATTGGATATCAATACTCTTTTATTAACACGTGGTCACATTAATTACAAGAGACAATGCAAGATTTTAAAGATTTACTATACTAAAATTTCCTTTCCCAATCGCACATTCAGGGGGAAAGTGGGATGGAATTGGAGATATTGAAGATTCTGAAGATTTTTATTACATTTCTAATATTTAGGAAAAAATTTTTTTGAATATATAAATCTCTTAAAATATTATCTTTTAGAAAGTTTACTTTTTTCTTTTTTAATTTAGTAGTTATCTAGAATTAGAAATATTTACCTTTTGGAAATAGGAAAAATTTAATTTTATTTAGAGTTATACTCATATATATATATATATGAGTATTATATATTGTTTGAAGGAACTTTTGGGTGCAGCCCCAAGGGGGGCAGCCAGTAGCCATACTGTAGTACATTTTTCTTTGGCTTGGGGAGAGATGCACATATAATAAGCAAGGGAGGCCGCAGCCGTGGGAATCCTCCATCATTCTTCTTGTCATTTTTTATACTCTTTGAAGAAATAATATCCATTGTGAGTTTTGCTTTCATGGTGAATTCATTTTAACTTCTTTTCTAGTCAAAGATTTATTGAAATTTTGATTTTCAATAATTGTAAGATCTTTCGAGATATATTAATTCAATATATCTTAAGTATTTATTCAATTCTTACACTTCATAGATCATGATTTTTTAGAGTTTATTGAATAAGACTCATATTTAACAGTTCCAGAATAATCTATAACTAATTAAAACGGTAAATCCATAATTGTTTGTTAGTTTTAATAAAGTGGTGAACGACCTTAGTGTCATGGAGTTGATTAATCTAATCTCAGTAATCCCATTGTGTATTTGCCATTTGAATTGGATCTCTTTCGATTTTCATACTATCAAAACTTTAAATCATAAGAGTTTCTTTAACGTTGTCTTTCGGTTAGGGAACTAGTTAAAGAGTTTCTTTTAATTATTGACAAAATAAGGAGAGATTGGTAGTTCGGCATTCATTGAGCGATTATAACCAATTTATCTATAGTTGTTAAAATTTTTAGATAGATCGATAATCAATTAAATAAAAATCAATGTAGATATAAGTTCTTTGGCTAGATGTTAATTTCATTGATATTTTCTCTTTTAATTGATAGCATTTAATTTTTTTTTGTTTTAGTTAATTTTATATATTCTGTTAATTTAGATAAATTTTCAAACCTCCTATATTTTTAATTTTTTAAAAGAGATAAGTTCCTTGTAGGTATGACCCTGCTCACCTTAAACTCATCTTTAGTGAAGTAGGTATTTTTATTTTTGGTTGGATTGACACCCACCAGTTAACCGAGAAATCGTGGGTTTTTAGAAAGTGTTGCGGGTTTGTTTTTAAAGTTAAAATAAAGCTCAATGCAATTTTAGCTTCTTCTCTTTTTCGCTTCTCTCTTTTTCATGTCTAAAGTCCAATCTCCTCATGACCTCTCTCTCTCTTTCTCTCTCTCTCTCTGACTTATGATTGATAACTTTGAATCTGTGAAGCCTAAGGTAAGAACATTCATCTCATTCTCTCTCTCTCTAACTCTTTGTCTAGTGTGATTCTTAGATTTAGGGTTTTGAATATTTTGCGATTTCTCAGATTAAGGTTTTGGATAATTTTAGGGTTTTGAACTTATATTCTTATATTTCTCTTGTGTCTAACTTTGTGGGAGATTAATTTGGAAAAAAGATAATTTTGTGCTAAATAGTAGAATATATTTTGAATTTTTAGGATTCTGAGATTAAGTTTGTACTATAAATGTGCTAAGATTAATTAGTAGAATAATTTTATACTAGTTAGTTTTAGGGTTTTGAGATTAATTTTGTGCTATAAACTAGTAGAATATAATCTGAATTTTTTCAATTTTTTTCATCATAGTGGATTTATTCTCTGTCTCTGAAGTGCTTTTTTATGTTGATTATGGTCGACGCCTTTGCTCTTTGTTGCTTTTGATGAAAAAATAACATAATGCAATTGATGCTTTTGGTGTTGCTCTTTTATCTCATTTTTCTTGTTTTGTTACTTTGCTCTTTGCATTGCCAACTCTAGGGTGTTGCTTTTGATGCTTTGTGCGGAGATTAGTGATGGGGAATGCTTACTTAATATATTAGAACATTGTGTCAACATTAGAAAGATTCCTGCATGCTTAATGCTCTGTGGTGTTGCTCTTTTATTGATTGGGAATACTTGATATCAAAACATTGTGTCAACATGTATTAGTTGATGCAAAAGATCCCTGCATGCTTTGTCTCCAATATTCTCCAATAGTTGTGATGCTCAACCAAAATGCTAACTTAATAAAAGAAAAGAACAAAGAATAAAGAAAGAAGGGAAAAAAAAAGAACATGAAAAAAATGAATTTGGAACATTTGCAAGTGGATTTTTTGATGCAAGCGAAATTAGAAATGATGTTAATTTTGATAGAACAAATTTGCGAGGATGAACATTGAATTACTTGAATTTGTATGAAGTCATAAACTATTAAGTAGATGATCTTTGCACAATTAACTATGCCTTTTGAATCGGTTGGGGTATATGGAGGAGGAAAATTTGAATGGAGATATGTATAAGATAAGCTTGTCTTGTATAGGTATCGTTAGAGGTAGGTTTTGTTCCACAAATAACTGCCTTGTTGACCTAAACGAGGAACCGGCGTTGCTGAGTCTTTTAGACCTTCATGAATGATAGAACCTGCAAATACCACTAGAGGGTGTTTTGACACTCAAGTCAAAAAGAGCGGTAGTGAAAAAATAAGAAACAGACCGAGTATAGCTATAAAATAGCCCTATATTGCCTCTGAGTGATCAATGCAAAGTTATTGAATGTACCTGACTGGCTGCCTGCACTTTGTATATATAGCATGCATAGTAAGTCTTGTATGCATTTGGGAGTATAAGAACTCTAGTTTCTTTGTGAAGAGAGCACTAAGAATCTTCCAAAATTATATGGACCATAGTAAAAAATCTTTAGGAGATTTAGAATCTTACTAATTACAGAAAGTTCAAGTTGTCACAAAGATTCTCTACATTGTTGGAAGTGATTACGAAGACACATTTCCCTATCAGGAATGATTACTCTCAGAATTAAGGGAGGTTTAAACCTTAAGTGATTGTGACCTATATTTGTTAAGCATTGTCTGCCGAAAGGCATCTCAGTAATAACCGAGAGAATAAGACCAAAAGGTGAATGAATGGATTTCCTGAGATAGTTTAGCCAAAAAGGTTAGGAGACATAAGTGACCGAGAGACATAAGCGAGGGTGCTTAACTAAGGGGGTGTTCAACCGTGAGTTTATTCACCATTTATGGACCTTACGATTATGGCCTAGTGGGCTTGGTAATTCCCAAGTTTTGTGATGATGGTTGTTTAGATCATGTACCATCATTTGTCTCCCAATTTATTGTCATTTTAAAAAAGGGCATTAGCAGTAGGAATTCAGAAAGTTGAAGGGATGTGAAGATTGAGCTTTTTTAGGTAAGTAGAATGGGCACAAAAATAAAGCATTAAATGCGGCATGTGCTACTTGCAAATCTTCTTCGATACGCTTCTTTTTGAGTGGATTGGAATTGGTCATAGCTATTGTGGTGGTTGCACTTTTGTAAGTTTGCTTTTGTTGAGAGAGAGAAGATTCATTGGATTAGGGTTTGTGAGGGAGCTTTGTAAGAAGGTTGAGATGGCGAAAGGTTCTAAGTCTCACATTCACCGCAACATCAATGACATTAGGAGTATAATATCAAAGGAGGAATTACACGCGGTGGTGAATGATATGGATTTAGGGAACGGTTATAATTTTTTATTGCCCATAGAAGAAGATAGGGCTAATAAGCCCTCAGAGAAATCTATATTGATATACGAAAAGTATTTTAAGTATGGCCTTTGGTTGCCATATATAGGTTCTTTCGCCTGAGTTTTGAGGAGTTGGAATATCTTTCCGACCATGTTGATTCCGATTCTTGGCATCTAGTTGTGGCAGTAGTGAGTTTGTTGAGTTACTGTCATCTGAAATTTAATTTTGAGGTATTATCGTCGATATTTACTTTGAGAAGGTGCTCCACTGAAAGTTCTATAGAACGCTGGTTTTGTCTCCAAACCAGATTAGAGTCAGGTAAAAGCTTTTCTTAAAGGAGACTATCGACAAGAATTGAATACAAAAGTTCTTTTTTGTAGAGTTTGTGAATAAGGATTGGATGCCACCTCTACTAGAGGCTAGTGGAGAGCCTTTTATTGGGCTAAAGTTCCCGGACCTTCCCGGCATTCAAGATTTGTGCACTCGGTTGGGGGTATTTGCTTAGTGAAGGGGAGATCCATTTGTGTGAAAACTTTCCTAGATGAGCAAATGCTAATTCTGGTTGGTTTGTTGGTGGGGGAGAAGAGGATAATTGAGAGGCCACTTTTAATGCAAAAGAAGGCCATAAGGCTTCTAGATGTCGTTCCTTCTCCCAAGGAGGAGGATCTAATATGGATAATCATCGATAGGCAAATGATGCCAAAATCCAACAAAAAATGCTAATGAAGGGGAGAGCGTATCGTAACAGGGCACTTTATCACACATGCTCTCCCGATTTCAGTGTTGGGAAGGAAAAAGAGGAAATTGCAGATGCCGAGCCCAAGCAAGGAGGTTAGAGAGAGGAACAGGCTTCACCAAGCGCATCTGAGATTCCCTTGCTAGAGGTGATTAAATACACGATTTTGATGTCACGATATCGAACAATTATACCATTGTCGAATGTTGTGCATAGTGTGACACAAGTGTCGTTCCCACGATCATATATTGTACTATCAAAAATGAATAAATCTAATCTAAATTGGACAAATTAAAACAAAGATGTGAAGTTGTTAGAAATTACTAAAAATAAAATCTAAGCTATAAAACCTTAATGTGATGAAAGCCCTAGATTATCAATTTCATTTACTTCAATTTCTTATACAGTCGAATTTTTTCAAATTCCTAAATTTATTGGCTAATGAGTCATTGATGATGAATGCAGATTCTCTAAAAAAAAATAGATTCACCCAATGGTTATACAATGAATCCCTAATACAACTAACTAAAATCCAATGGTCATACAATTTTGATTAATCAAATTGCATTAAGTTTTGTAAAAATCTATAGATTAAGGTTTTCCTTAAGAGCCCATATATGCAATTAATCCAATAGTCATATTCATAATCTTATATGAATTTTATTATTTAGACTAATCTTATGCAATTATAGGGGTCATATATGTACTCGATCTCAAATCATGTAAAACGTAGAGTTAAATGTTTCAAATAATTAAGATCAATAATAAAATTTTATCAAACAATAATTATACCGATGAAACTTAAAGGAAAGAATTAGCTAGATATCAACAAGAACAAGAGAGTAAAAGAAAACATTACAATCCTTGTTTGCACGAGAATGGATGTGGAAGACCTATGCTATGATGGAGGCGAATGCTAGGGTTTGTAAAGTAGAGGAATATGAGAAAATAATGAAAGAGACATGCCTCTCCTTGCTATCCTAGCAATGCTATATAAATAAGACTAAAAACCTTATAAGGATTTGAAAACTTGATGTGTTTGGAAATTTGATATTTGAGTTTAATTTGAAAACTTAGTGTTGTTGGAATGATAAGAATCTCTAACTTTCTCCAAAACGTGAAAATTTTTATCATTTAGTTTTCTTTTTCAGTATAGATAGCACCTAGTTTCCTTTTTCTGCATGGACTCCTTTTCTAACGCCTGATCAGACTCCTTTTCTTGGGCCAAATTTTCAGCACTTAGTTTCCTATTTCAGTAGTTAATTTACATGCTCCTACCTGAATCAGCTTCTGGGATCTTTATAAGATTTGTAAGATTCGAAATCTTCTTTCCAACACTATAAGAATCACCTCAATCGGATATCAAAGCAGAAAGTTATACCCAAAATACTAATAGTTGTCTGTACAGTTCAAAATTTAGAACTTAGACTCAATGTTTTCTAAATCAAAAATCACGAAATTAGTCAATGTAAAATTATAAATTTAGGTTTAAAATAGTTCTAAAATTCATAAATAAAATCTAAAATAATATAATTCAAGTGCCTAAAAATATTATTATCAAATACCCCCATACTTGAATATTTGCCTGTTTTGAAGCAAAAATAATTTCTTTCAAAACTAATTCAATTCTTCCAACTCTCTAACTATGCATATGATGAAATCAAATTGGAATTATAATTAAGACAAATAATATTTCACAATATTTAGCACTAGAAAAGCCATTATATCTCTTATAGTATTCTCGAAATCAAGAACAATGCAAAAGTTAAACATCTTCACAATCGGTTCACTCAATAGAATAAAGAAAACTAAGATTCAACTATTCAATCTCAATTTTAAGAATGTGCATGTGTATCTCTCAAATCAATACAATAAAATGATATTACCATAGATTTGCTAATATATCAAATTTTCACCATTTATATATAGAAATTCAAGCACCAATCAAAAAATCTTTTATTTGGTTGTAATGGAGTTAAGGTAAAAGATAGGATAATGAGTAAAAATGTTGGTTTAAAATAATTCACTAAAAATACTTAAATATCAAAATATGACATTTTTTTACATTAAACCAAGAAAACAGTGACTTCCATAACGTCTTATCCCAAGATATGTGTAGTATTTCAACTCCGAATATGTAATGTATCACTTCTCCAAAGTAAAGAATATGTAATGAAAGTTCAATTAAAAAATGAACAATGAATGAAGAATGGTTTTCTCAATTTTTTTCTTCATTTTCTTTTCAACTAGTAGCTTTTTTTTTTCATTTTTTTTAATTTGGCTTTTTTTTTTCCAACAAGATAATGGCTAAAAACATAAACAAAACTCTAACATATATAAACGAACATAATGTCTAAGAACATAATATCATACTATCAACTGTAAAAATATTAGTAAATTTGAGTTCAAAATTTGGAATTTGAAAAAACAGGTTATATGTAAAATTATGTGAATAATTCAAGAACGAAAAAAGTCTAGACTTGAATGGGTTAAATAGGGGATATAAAATGTTACGGATGGTATTTTATGAAAGTCAAAAGTATATAAATCTACGTATCTAAATCATTTTGGTGCATGCAAATAAAAAATATGATATCAAAATGTATAATAAAATAAGTTTAAAATGATTATTTCATGTGTAATATATGCTCGAGAAAAAAAATGAAAGTACAATGGATTATTTTTTAAGACTTAATTTCTCACTTAGGTAAATTTAGTATTAAATTTTGCATACTTATATTTCAAATCAACTATAAAAAGATGAATAGTTAATCATGTACCTAATATCCACTAATATCTATCATCCTTCATACAATTCAATTCAAAACAAATAACATACCAGAACTACAAAATTTGAAAAAATTTGTGTTGGCATGGAAAAAATAAAAAATTCAACAAAACTCTTGAGAGCCAAGCAAAAATTCAGCAGTTAAATTTCTTGAATTTATAAAAAAGATCAGCCTACATATATACTTTCCCCCACATTTAAACTAAGCATTGTTCTCAATGTGCGATGTAAATAATATAAATAAAAAAGAGAACAAAAAACTCTCCTGAAACCTATAGCTTCCTCTTTAACAATAACTTTCATCCTCTCATGTGAAAGGTTTTTTTATTCACCTGTCACAACGTAAACCAAAATTCAATCAACAAAAACAAATACTAAAGAAAATCATAAAAATATTGTGTTACCTCCCAATAAACGCCTTTCTTTATTGTTTTCAGCAAGATAGAATCTCCTTATTTCAACCTGGCTTATGGATCGGTCCAATCTATGTAGACTTCAACTTACGTGAGAAAAACTTCAATCTTGAATCAAATTGATGGGCTTTTTAGCTCACCATGGTTTGCTTCAATTTGATACTTTCCTTAACACCCAAAAATTCTTGCAACCTCTCATATCTTATAGGAAAAGTATCTAGATTTATATCCAAAATAGCACATGTATCAACATGTTCACTATTTAGAAAACTATGTTTCACATGCAAAAAAAAATTCTTGCAACCTCTCAGATCTTATAGGAAAAGTATCTAGATTTACATCCAAAACAACACATGCATCAATATGTTTACTATCTAGAAAATCATGCTTCACATGCAATGAATTAGCAATACAATTTTCAAGAGAATCTTTAGAATAAAGGACATTCAAATCATGATCAGTAGTTCTCTCAATACAATCAACTTTAAAATCTTCTTGTTTATCAAAATTTTTAATGGAATGAAAAATATTAAATTCAATTTTTTCATTATGCATTCTCAAAATCAACTTCCTACAAGAAATATCAATAAGTGCTTATGCAGTGACAAAGAAAGGTTGGCCTACAATCAAAGAGGTGCCCTCATCAACATCAATATCTAAGACAACAAAATCGACAGAAAAATACATTTATCAAATTTAACCAATATGTCCTCAACTATGCCCCTTGGATACTTTATATTTTTATCAACTAATTGTAAAGCAATATTAGTAGGTTGACATTTTGTTAACCCTAACTTTAAAAACACAAAATATGGCATGAGATTGACACCCGTACTTAGATCATATAAAATATCATAAAAACTAATTGTGCAAGGGATAGAAAAACTCCTTGAATCCTTGAGTTTCAATGGTAACTTCCTTTGTAAGATAGCAGAACACTCTTTCGTGAGTTTGACCTTCAAAAATTCATCTAACTTCCTCTTCTTATTGATCACATCATTGAGAAATCATCAGTAACTTTACACGTCTAATAACATCTAAAAGAGGAGTATTAATGTGTAATTCTTAAAAAATTTTAAAAAATTTTCAAATTCCACTTTGCACATAAAAGATGCCCATGAAAAGGAACAATGAGTTTATAGTCACCCAGATATAAAGTATTTCCCTCTTTTGAATCTGATGCCTTGACTTTCTCATTTGTAAGCTAATGGATTTCTTCTTTGGCTTCTTGGTTTTCCCCTTCATCCTTGGACAGATCTAAAACCTCTTGCAATTCTTTCCTGCTCCTAAATGAGATTATGTTATTCTGCTCTCTAGAGTTCTTTTTATTATCACTTGGCAGTCTACCTGACATACGAGAATAAAAAGTGTTAGCTAATTGATCAATCTTATTTTCAAACTTCTCAATCCTTTTATTTATTGTTGTTGCCAAATTCTCAGGACTTGTTACTATTACCAAGTGTTCAATTACCAACTCCTATGATGACTTGCTATCCCTTGTTATGGATTCCCTAAATTAAAATTTGGTGGATTCACTCTCTAAAGTGCTCTTTGATTTCATGAAAAATTAGGATGGTTCCTCCACTCAAGGTTATACGTGTTGGAGTAAGGGTTGTCATGAGACCTGCCAAAGTTAGAAATGTAGATTGCTTGTTGTACTTGCGGACACTTAGAAATTGTGTGAGTAGAGTCACTACAATAATCACAATACAAAACCTTGTTTGTCACAATATTAAGTTGATTAGATTTAATAGCATTAATCAATGAGTTAATTTTTACATTAAGCATAGTAAAACTATCAATATCATGCACACTAGCTCTTTGTCTTGGAATCTCACGCTCATTAGATCAATCATACTGATTTGAAACCATATCATCTAGTAATGTCCATACTCATCATATGACTTACTCATGAATGCACCCCCAACCGCAGCATCAATGGTAATTTTAACAAAATTTAAAAGATCACCATAAAAATTTTACAAAATGAACCAATCAGGTATACTATGATGTGGGCATCTCCTAATCAAATCTTTAAAACATTCCCAAGTATTATATAAAGACTCACCATCAAATTGTCTAAAATTAATAATATCATTTGTAGTTTAACAGTTTTATCGGGTGAAAAATATTTAGCTAAAAATGCTTAAAACAAATTCTCCCAATTTGTTAAATGATTTGAAGGGAATAAGTTTAGCTATACATTTGCCTTTCCCCTAAGAGAGAAAGGGAACAGTCGTAACCTTACGGTGTTATGGTTTACTCCGTTCAGTTTCATAGTATCGCAGATCTCAAAAAAATTCTTCAAAGGACTATTGGGTTCCTGAATTGATATACCTGCACCATGCCAGTGAGACTAGGTTTTATTCAAGCTATTTGCTTCCATAGGATGTCGTGCAATACTAGTTTGAACATCTTAAAATCTAGACTAGAATACTCCCTCATAACTCTGTTATCTTGAGCCATTAGTTCTTCCTTGATCTCCCTAACTTGTTTACGAATGGATATCTAAGTTCTCTCTATCGATCATATTCAACTAGGTCAATAATTTTCGATCTTAGCATAAACCTTGTACGAACACAAAAGCAACAAAAATTATATCTCTAAAATAAATTGTAAAAATTACTCTAATAAATCTAAATTATCTATATATAAAAATAGAAATTACAAAAATACGATAATCAAAAGCACAAAAAACACCTAAACAGTTAACCGAAAAATTAAAAAATCATGAAAAAATCATGAAAAAATCAAAGAAAAAAGTTTATGAAAATGATGGAATTTGACCAAAATAGGGTAGTGCCCATGGCAATGCCACGGGGTTTGCTTAGTAGGTCAAAATCCTTTGGAACAAATGATTGTCTGACCTTAGATCTAAAAAAATTTTTCGAACCCTAAAATTTTCAAAAATACTCGCCAAATTTCTAAAAACCTAAACATAAAATAGTAACTATGTAACATAAGCCCTAATCTATTAAAATAAACAAGAAATATTAATGTCCAATCTCAAATATGATTATTCTAGTTGATATATAAAGATATCAATGAATCCGAACTGTTGGCTCAGATTACTACAGGCAAGATACAGACTTTCGTGTGAACGTCCATTATCACCAGATTTGACATGCCCCATGTGCTCATTACTAACAATGACAAACAGTTTGATAACAAAAGTTTTCAAGAATTCTACAGTAGGTTAGAAATTCAACTCCACTTCACCTCCATCACATACTCTCAAACTAATGCCCTTACCAAAATGACCAGCCAAACAATCCTGCGAGGGCTAAAGGCTGCCCTAGATGAAGTCAAAAGCCATTGGGTAAAAGAGCTTTACAGCATCCTCTGGACCTATAGGCAATACCCCGAAGGGTGACGGGAGAGACACCATTTAGTTTGACTTATGGCTATAAAGCAATAATATTGATGGAAATCGGCATCCACTTACTCCGAGTATATCAATACAAGCCCAAGCAGAATCAGCCAGCACTGCCCAAATGGCTAGACTTGGTCCCCAAATTGCAAGAAACCACGTCCGCTTGAATGGTAACTGATCGATAGCAAATGGTACAATACTACAACAGGCTGGTTCAGGCTAGAACATTTAAGCCCAACGATCTAGTGCTAAGGAAAGTAGAAGCCACTAGACAGCCTCAACCGGGTGGAAAACTAGCATCCAATTGGGAAGGACCTTATCAAGTACGCTCAGAAGTTCGACCAGGAATATATCATTTGAATTGCTTGGATGGCTCGATTGTACCTAGAATTTGAAACTCCGAGAACTTGCGTATCTACTATTAATAACGACCGCTACTTGCTCGTGGAAAATCATTTGGTTCCAACGAAACAGTTAGGTAAAATCATTTCGATCCTTTAATCGGTCTACCGACTGATCTCCTATTATATCTGCATCGAACGTAGCATGTCATCAATAAAGGATGTATCTCCTAGTCGAGTAGATACGACCCATCGTACCATTTGAACTCTTTTAATTGAGGTCCTACCGAATGTAGCGTGCAATCAATAATGGATATATCTCCTAGTAGAGTAGATATGGCCCATTCTACCATTTGAACTCTCTTAATCGAGTATCCTACCGAATGTAACGTGTTGTTAGTAAGTGATGTATCTTTCAATTAGATAGACATGACCTATCCTACCATTTGAACTCTCTTAACTAAGTGTCCTATCGAACGTAGAGTGTCATCAAGTAAGGGAAGTCACTTCCCAATGGGTAGGCACAGCACATGCTTTCAACCAAAACTTTGTAATAAGCCAATGAATGATAGATACACAAGCGAAAAGGCTAGTTGAATGACTCAAATATGTTGAAAAATATTATTATGTTTTATATCATAGGTACAAGGCAGACGTATGGTACAATTTTCAAGAAACAAAGAAACTCATATATTGATATTATTACAAGATAGAATAATTACAAACAAACAAGAAATTAACCGCATGCGATACAGAAGATACATCAGACAATTAGAAGAAAAATTATAAAAATTTTACAAGAAAAGCTAGAAATGACTTTATAGAAAAAAGAGATAGAAAAGATATATTAGGCTCTAAGCCTCCCTCGACCTCCCAACTCCTCTTGTCGCCTAACCCAAAAAAGGGTTGAGGAAGAACCCTTAGCCAGCTATTGCACCCAGGGGTTGGACAATGAATTTGATCTTGAGAAGAAAACTTCCACTATGAACAAAAATCTCTTATGTCCGAACTAAGATCTCTCTGTACCCAAAACCAGTATCCTCAAGGAGGCTCAACAGACTCCACCATCATGTCGTAATCTCGAACATCATGATAGCGCCTTATGTCGGTAGCCCTCTTCTTGATGGCACCCTATATTGGCAGAAACCTTCTAACACATAGAGTTTTGGGGTTTAAAACCCATGTTCAAACTATGTCTAAGGTATACTAACTCATAGTGACAGAGTATCAAAAAGCCAATTTCAAATCCCTTGAGATCACTTCGTGATGACAATGAAGCCTCCTCCTCTATTTATAACCACAAAGGTATGGCCTTTATGATTACTGAAAATTGAAATACTCCAATGGAAGACGTATACAATGAATGAAAAATTCAAGTTTTCTAACTTTTCATGAAACATTTATTCCAAGATCATTTATTTAGTAGTTATCTCCATTAATACCCCACGGCCTTTCAGGTAATGACTCTTAAGCTTACTCCTCATGTCATTTCTTCAAAATAACACAAGGAGTAGGGGCAAATGATATTATATTATCTAAGAGCCCATTAACGTGTGACATGGACCCAAGGCCAAAAGAACAAAACATGATAAAAACCTACCAAAGCACATCATTCACACGGGATGCGTTCCTTTTCCTTGACACCTAACAACCGACCCTTCTCTGTAGTCACTTGGTCAGCTCCCACAACTTCTCGGTATTCAATATTCAGTCAATATTGGAATAATATTCACATTTTCTTTT
Organism: Dillenia suffruticosa; assembly: GCA_033439265.1. Taxonomy (NCBI): domain Eukaryota; kingdom Viridiplantae; phylum Streptophyta; class Magnoliopsida; order Dilleniales; family Dilleniaceae; genus Dillenia; species Dillenia suffruticosa. The sequence goes on from JAVTVX010000031.1 coordinate 2,740,636, forward strand.
TTTTTTGGTATCATGGTTTGGCCACCGCCCAGTATCCGAAATTTCACCTCGACTAATCTGAATCGACCTCTACAGGGCCCACTTTGTGGCGGCAGGTTCTCAATATTGTTTGTTCCATGTCCAAGGGAAGTCGAACTCCCGACTAACAAAGGTATCCATCCTACCTACGCCAACAAATGTTTGTAATATTTATCTTTTCATCAAACAAGGGAAGGACATCTTGTAATGAGGAAAGAAATGTATGAATCCTCATCGATAAGGAAAGTAATTCTTTCATGAACTGAAATCTTCTCCAATTGGAAAGACTCTAGATCCCTTATGATTTCACTTGATACCCACGAATCTTGGGACACCTCCATAAGAAACTAGGGTTAGTGCCCCGTAGACATACGAGATTCACACAAATAAGCTATATATACCTTATTAATCCTGTTGATCAAGTAAGTTCTCTTTTCTCTCTGAATTCATACACAACATATAAAGGTATAATAAAGCTCTCTTTCAATTTGTTTTTCTCTTCAAAAACTGCTCTCTGGTTTGAGTATTAGAGTTTCCCCGCTAAATCACCCTCCAGCGGTCTTTTTCATGTTTCATTCACCAAGATCGACAGGCAGACAATTAACCTGTTTGAGTCAGTAGAGTTATCATCTGTGGAATCAAACCCATCTCTAACAAGTCCCTAAGAAATCAAAGAAGAATCAGAAAGAGAGAAGAGGTATCAAACCAATCAAGAGCTAAACATATGCATGTATGTGTGTGTTAAGCACTCCGTGCTTCTAAGAAGCCTTGAAATCATACTCTGCCATTTTGTATGCAACAATGTATATAACTCTTAAAATACAAAAAGAAAATCAATGTTTTCTTTTATGAATACGGATATTTAGTTAGATCACACAAGATTAATCAATGGTTGCACTATCTTCTAGTTCTTTGTGTGCTATATTAGACAACTACATTTCTTATCATGATCTATTTATCTAGAAGAACACCTATTTCACTGGCCCCCGCATTACTTACAAGTATTTATCAGGATCTAAGATCATTAAGATAGCTGGACAATGCTTTTTCTAAGATGATTACAATTTTGGAGTTGTTTGTGATGCAACCACAGTCATTCTAGAGATTTCCTAATGTATGACTACATTGTAAGAAAAGAGGGTTGCAGCCTATTGTATCCCTTAAATGGAAGTGGAAACTCAGTCTCCCAAATGAACAAGTGGTTCTCAAGTAACTTGAAAATTTTGTTGGCAACTTTATGAGGTGAAGTTAAGAAATCACAATAGCTTTAAGAGTCTATGTGATGGTAGCATCCCCCACTCCGCAGCTTTTTGAACCTGTACTGAAAATTGGTTATCTCATCTTCCTACAACTTTAAGTTCATAAGATCATCTACTGTAATTTATAGTCGTGGCTTCTTAAACCAATCATAAAACAGTATTTTTGTGTCTATCCAGCTCCAGAGATAGTTAGCCGGCAACGAGGATACCAAGCCAACGTAGTTTCAGTACTCAGCATTACACCGACCATTATGCTTTACAGTAGATACCTACGTCTGAAAAGGTAGTGAAATCAAGTGTTCTAAACTCCCTGAGCAAACTTGTATTAGTCGAAGTGCTTTCTCATTGCCTTATTTATCATGTTTGGATCAATTAGTTGATGCACAACGGGTTGAGCTTAGCTAATAGTATTAGTCGGCATCAGGCATTGGTGCAACAGCCAAGAATGTTTGTTTTGGTGGCATAGGAGGATGTTTAGACAACTAATGGTGCATTGACTATCCTAAAACTATAGGATAGGCGTTCTGATAAGCCATTGGAAGTGGAAATAGGTTCCATGGCTTCTCTATAACAAGATCTCTAGGTGCTCTATACTACCAACTTCTAAACCTACTAGTTTAACAAGGTGGTGGGTGGTACAAACGCATCGGAAGCTGGCAAAGAAGCAAAACTACAAGTTGATAGTTTATGTCTAAGTGAAAGGGATGACAAACCAATATTACTTGTGATGTTTGGAGGTCTCCTAACTATATTGACTATATCTATATACTGCAAAGTGGTTGTTCCATCGAGATAACTCGTTTCGGCAGCCATTGCATCCCAGGATTGGAGGGCTTAGCTGAGCCTTGTAATTAAGCTTATCAACTGTATACTGCAAATGAACTGCTTGCGATTTCTATTAAACCAATTAAGCTTATCAACTAAATTGGTCAAGTAATCGACTAAAATTTGAGCGACTTGTCAAGATTGACTAAATTGTTGTTTAGGTATTTTCCTTCATTCATGCGATTAGATAAAAAAAAGGGACCTTTGTCTACCAGCAACTAGATACCCGGGATAGCTTAATTATGATATTTCATTGAAGGAAAGCATATGAACTCGGTGCAAGATGATTGAAATCTAAGATAGGTTAAATGACAATGGTAGAAAAATTCAATAAGATATAATGTAAACTGAAATCGACTGAGTGGGTAGCTTATGAAAGCTAGCAGGTCAAGCATTAAGGAAATAGTGACCGACCGGAATTTAAGCTAGTTGAATTTAAATGCCATGAAAGTGAAAGCAAAGTTAGAGAAGTGGTGTCGATAGTTTTGGACTAAAGACTTGGCTAATGAATGCAAGAAAAGAAAGAAACAAAGAAATTTGATTAACAAAAACATTTGTAACCGAGTAGAATTGAAATTTAAGCAAAGCCAATAAAAACAATAGGAAGATAAAGTAGAAATGATAGATTTACATGTTCTCTGTTGGTGCGATTATAAGATGTTCTGCACATCTAGCTTATTTACGGATGTAAAAATAGCATCACGGAGAGTCAATCTAATAGGTAAAAGAATGTTAAATTTTTTAACCAAATCTCGAATTTAAAATTTGGAAATGAAAAAAATTACGTTAAGAGAACTACTCCTTAAAATGGGTTCGACAATATTCGAACTGAATTAGAGCCGTATGGAATTATTTAAAAAATGCTGCTTATAAGCACTTAGTGCTTATAAACAGTTTTTGGTTTTATAAATCCATTTTAACTTTTTTAAAAAATAAGTTGTTATCTATTTAGATAAATATTACTTAAAAATAGTTAACTGTCGGGTAAAATAAGTATTTACAAACTATATTAAATAGAGAAAAGACCATAATGGGTATAAGATGCAATATAGTTGTAATATTTATTAAATATAAAATGGTATAAATATACTTTTATTAATCAAAGTAGCCTATTTTAGTTGTGATCAAAAGCATTAAAATGAAAAATCTGGTGGGAGTATTTTTTTTTTTAGCTTATAAATATTTTTTTGGATTTATAAGTATTTTTACAAATTTTAGTTACTAATTAATTATAATTTTAATTTTGACTTATAAATTGATTTGATCAACTTATAAAAAACTCCAAATATTATGGTTCCAAATAATAATCGATAATATAAATATATTTAAGAGAAAATTGTAAAAGTAGCAACTAAAGCGGTGACTACTTTCACGACAGATGTATGTCACGATCTACTGGTCCTTCTCTCGTTTTTGAATATTTATGTTTATTTTCCCTAATTTTAGGGAAAAGATAAACTCCGTCACCTTGGCAAACAACCGGAATGCTTGAGTGATTATGGAGTTGGTGAAACCTTTGTTATATCTTGATCTCTCACCCAATTAAGCTTAATTAGAAATTTTAAGTATGAGTTTAGTCAAAGACTACATTCCGGCTTTGTTTAGTTGTATCATGAACTTCGTTGGCCCTTCAACTAATTAGTTGATTCGTCTTTATTATTGACTGATAATTGACACATGGATCGAATGATAATACGATAAACTTTTTTAATCAAAATCTCATATTCAAATTTTAAAAATAAAAAATTAGATCTAAACAAAACTATCTTAAAATTGGGTTTTATAATTATTTGAAACAGATTAGTCATATTTTTAATTACTAATGGTCAAATACAAAAAATAATAATAATAATAAAATTTAAGTCTAATTTCAACCCAATTACTCAACTTAGTCCCGAATAAAACTCTATTCTCAATTTTTCACTCTTCTTCTCAAATCACACTAAGCCACCCCGGTTCATGCTTTGCAGGACTTGCACACAAAAGGAAACCTTGGGAGCTGTGGTTGATTGAATAGAATTGGCGGTGAGATTATCAGCTCAACCTTTCACAAAGCTCACATCTTCGGTGTTGACGCTGAAATCACCCATTCATTCTCATTTTCATTTTCATTTCCATTGTTTTCCGTTATAATCTTTTCTTTTGATAGTGAAATTCGGGTTTCGTATTTACACCTTATTTTGGAAAAATTCATAAAAAGAGAATAATGATAAATATGAGCCTGGGAGAGGGAATCATGGGGGAGCTCTTCATATATTATCCATCATACAATAACTATTTCTCCAATCAGCTAAGAAATTACATTGAATAATGAAAGGGAGTAGTTTTGTGCAAAAACTAACTCTTATTCCCCTTAGTTTTGAATTTCAAAAAGAGTTAGTTTTTTGTGAAAAAAAAATACATAAAAATATAATTGCTTTTTTTGTGAGACAGGATGATTTTGACATTGTAGAAGGGAGATATGGTTGATTTTGGAAAAGATAAGGTTATTTTTGGCTTCTAAAATGGATCATTTATATTTATAACTTTTATTTCGTCTCTTATTAATACAAATATAGAATTTTGACATAAAAAGAGTAGGAATTTGGACAGAGCCACCCCACAAATAAGATAAGTTAATTCCCATATATAAATATAGATAGATATATATATATATTTAATCAACACTGTGTAGTAATCGGATACTAAACTCTTTTATCTCAAATTCAGGTCTTGTAAATGAAAAAACAGAGACTGAGAGAACCATCTCTCGACCTCATAGTACTCAAACTGAATTAATCGAGTAACTCGAATACTGATCAGTCAAACACAAAATATATATACATATATCTCTGTCACGCCCCAAACCGGGATCGTGAACAGCCGCCTGTTGCCCTTGGATGCCGGCTGTATTTTTACAGAAAATCGAGCAGAACCTCCCCATAAATCGGAGGTTTCCCGTGTACAATTAAACATGTATAATTAAAATCAACCTGTAATTTAAATAAATGACCATCCCGGCCTCTCCAAAATCAACAAACACCACCGTCAGCATCCAGAACAACGCAAGGTTACAAGTTTCTAGCAGTCCTAGCCACAGACCTCTACTGCCATACCCAATTAGAGCATGAACAGCCGCCACACCGAGCGGACCTAAATTTTATGAAAGATACAATAATTTTCCCAAATAACACTCAAATACGTACAATCGCCTCAATGCAAAGGAAATATGAGAGTTAAATTATACAGTCATCCCAAAATAAGTACACGGCCAACTTCGGATCTTAATGTTAAGATCTCGCAGGGTCGAACTAAATTAAGAGTTCATATTTCTATTTAAAGTAAATCTCACCGTCGGGAATACCAAATCCGCTCTAGAGCCTGTAACGTCGCTCTATCACAATAAACCTGTCTGAGGAGGGAAAAGAGAGGGGTGAGTATCATGGGAAGATACTCAGTGAGTGAGGGGGATAATATCAAGCATAAATAGCATGGGTGAACAATTGAAGTATCAAATAATATCATTTGAAATAAAAATTTACATTTCACGGCAAAACATGATATGTTTAGCAATTTAAAATCATTTAAATCAATCACACGATAGCAAGCATGTATGCATCCATTTAAAATCAAGTAATATCAGAGCGAGCCAAAAATGATCCTGGCAAAGGTCAACCGAGACCAATGACAGGTGTATCAGGGGTTTTATTATGCATAGACTTTAAAACGCTCTCTACCCCGACGTTGGCCATGAGTTCGCTTGGTGCCAACTCATCAACGTGTATAGGACCCCGCCCGGTGCTAGACGGTGGCGTCACACACGTCCTCCCCCTACGTGGGTTCAACCGGCCACGCCTACAGCCTTTAGAATAAATGACGTTTGCGGATACCTCCTGCAGAAGCGTATTCGGGCAACCCATGCCTCTACAAACGCCCTTCGTAGCTACGGAATCATCATAGTATCACAAAGGGCACAACGTCCCAGGACACAACGTCCCACAAGTATCATCACATCATCGCATAACTAGCGGGAATCCAACCCACGTAGTTCATCAAAAACATTTTAAATTTGCATGCCAATACGTCTCATCAATTCATTTCAAAACAGCATATCAATGCAACGATATAAAATGAAATTTATACATTTTCAAGTAATGGCACAATTATTGTTTCATTTCAAACTATGGATGCATAGTCATTGTAAATATAATTCAAGACACTCCAATAATCACAAAACAGATTTTTAAATTTAATATCATATGTCAAACGAATGCATATCAAAGCATGTTTTATCGAAAGCACGGCAGAAAACACGTTTTACTATTTTATACAAGAGATTAGAGTCCCACTCACTTATCTAGGGAGGGTGGTCACTCACTATTTTTCAACGAGTCACCAAAAGACAAACCTAATCAAATCGTCAAATTTTATATCAAATGAAAACCCTAATAAGGGATTTTATCAACAAAATTTATTCAAATTTCGAAGTGGGTGCATTTCTCTCACCTAGAGTTTCTCGGGTTTCAGACCTAACTGTCGTTCGCCCGTTGGGTTGGTCTAAAACCTGTAATATTTTCAAATTTCAAATATATTATAAACAACTAAATTTCTAACACCAAACCCTAGAACTTCAACCAAATATAGTCGTTACCTGTAGTACAGAAGATGCAGGTGAGCTTTCGAAGGGGAAAGCCGGTCGTGGGCTCGCGGGCCGTCACGGGCTCGGGGGCCGGTGGGCTGGCGGGCTAGCGAGTTGGCCCACTGGTGGTTCGCGGGCTCTCAGCCCGGCTTGTTGGCCGCAGCGGGCTTCTCGGGTCGCAATGGGCTCACGGGTCAGCAGTGGATGCACAGGCCGAAATAGGCCGCGGGTTGCAATGGGCCGCGGCTGGACTGGGCCTTGGGCCGCTGGTGGCGGTTACGGGCTAGGGCTAGCACTCGCACAGAGGGTCGCGCTGGCGCTCGTGCTGGGGTCGCGCTGGCTCGCGCTGGCTCGCGCGCTGGCTCTTGCTGGGTCATGTGTTGGCTCGTGCTAGGTCACGCACTGGGCCGCGCGCTGGCTCGTGCTGGGTCGCGCGCTGGCTCGCAGGAGATCACACGCAAGGCTCGCGATGGCTCGAGGTGGCAGCGCTCACGAGAGGGCGGATCTGCGCAGTGACATGCTCGCGGGAGGGCGGCGCCCGGTGCAGGGAGGTCGCGCTGCGGCTTGGTACGGTGGCGAAAGGGAGAGGTCGCGGCGGAGGAGAAGAGAAAGAGATAAAGAGGGAGAGAGGGAGAGAGGGAGAGAGGGAGAAAGGGAGAAAGAGAGAGAGAGAGAGAGAGAGAGAGAGAGAGAGAGAGAGAGAAAGGGAAAAAAGAGAGATTGGGGGAAAAAGAGGGATTGGGGCTTTTTTAGCCCCAAATCCCGATTTTTTTTTCTTCTTCTGGTGTTACATTTTCTAACCCCCTAAAAATAAGTTTTGTTCTCGAAACTAGAAGAAAACTAAATAGCAAATAAATGGGGGTACTGTCTTCTCATAGTCTCCTCGGGCTCCTAGATCTCCTCCTTGACCTAATCACTTCTCCACAAAACTTTGACCAATAAAATTTCCTTACTCCGCAGCTTTTTGACCTGTCGATCGAGAATAGCCACGGGCTAAACTGGAAGACTAAAGTCCTCTCGTAACTCAAGAGGTAGAGGCTCAAGTACATGAGAATGATCGGTCATGTATTTCCTGAGTACTGAGACATGGAATACGTCGTGAATACGGGAGAGTTCATCTAGCAGTTCCAATCTATATGCCACACTTCCGACCCTCTCAAGGATACGGAAAGGCCCAATATATCTGGGGCTCAACTTGTCCGGCTGCCTGAACCGTATAACTCCCTTCTAAGGAGATATTCTCAAGAAAACCATATCCCCCGTAGCAAACTCAAGAGGTCGCCGCCTACGATCAGCATACGTTTTTTGTCTGTCCTGGGCGGCTTTCATTCGCTCACGGATAACCTTAATTTTATCCTTTGTTTGCTCAATCAACTCAACGCTGCTGAGAAGTCACTCTCCAACCTCATCCAGCATATCGGGGTGCGGCACTTCCTGCCATACAGTGCCTCATACGGGGGCATCCCTATACTGGTCTGATAACTGTTATTATATGCGAATTCAACCAGTGGAAGGTGCCAATCCCAACTACCCAAGAAATCCATCACACATGCCCTCAGCATGTCCTCAAGGGTCTGAATGGTCCTCTCAGACTGGCCGTCCGTCTGAGGATGATATGCCGTACTGAAATTCAATCTAGTACCCAATGCCTCCTGCAACTTGGGCCAAAACCTAGATGTGAACCTGGGGTCCCTATCTGAAACAATCGACACAGGCACCCCGTGAAGTCGAACTATAGTATCAATGTAGAGACGTGCTAGAAATGTACAGATTTGGTGAGTCGATCGACAATCACCCAAATCGCATTATGCCGTGAAGAAGTCCGCGACGATCCCATCACGAAATCCATAATAATATGCTCCCATTTCCACTCAGAAATGGGAAGAGGCTGCAGTGTGCCCGCTGGACATTGATGCTCGGCCTTTACCTGCTGGCACACCAAGTATCGTGCCACAAACTCTGCTATATCCCTCTTCATGCCTGCCCACCAATAGCTACCTCTGATGGTCCGGTACATCTTCGTACCCCCGGGATGCAGAGCATATGCAGAAGAATGTGTTTCCTCAAGGATAGCACGTCGAAGATCACTATCGGCCGGGATACACACTCTGTCTCTAAATACCATGAGTCCATCAGCACGGACTCTGAAGTCTCCGCCCTTAGCTCTGCGGACTCTATCCGCAAAACCCTTACTCTCCTTATCTGTACTCTGGAGCTCTCTGATACGGTCGAACAAAGTCGGCCTGACCTCAAATCTGGCTAGTAAGCCTCCCTGATCATCGTTAGTCAAACTGACTCCTAAGGCTCGGAGTCCCACTAAACAAGAAAGGTAGGCTTTATCTGTCGACTGTGAGGATGATGCTGACTTCCGACTCAAGGCATCTGCTACAACATTCGCCTTATCCGGATGATAGTCAATAATGAGGTCATAATCTTTGAGGAGTTCTAACCATCTCCTCTATCTCAAATTTAGCTCCTTTTGGGTAAATAGATATTTCAAACCCCTGTGATCTGTAAATACCCTGCAGGTCACCCCATAAAGATAATGTCGCCATATTTTTAATGCGAAAACTATGGCTGCCAACTCCAAATCATGTGTCGGGTAATTAACCTCATGTTTCTTCAGCTGTCGCGAGGTATATGCAATAACCCGACCATCCTGTATTAGAACACAACCCAATCCCTGTCGACTAGTATCACTGTATATTGTATACTCCCGTCTACTAGTGAGAAGGGCTAAAATAGGAGCGGATGTCAACCGTTGTTTGAGCTCCTGGAAGCTCGCCTCACAACGATCATCCCAAACAAACTTGACCCCCTTCTGGGTCAATCTCGACAACGGAGCAACTATCTGGGAGAATCCCTCTACAAATATGCGATAATACCCGGTCAAACCGAAAAAACTACGAATCTCGGTAACTGTTTGTGATTACTCCCACTTCACTATAGTCTCAACCTTCCGCGGATCAACATAAATACCATCCGCGGAAACAATGTGTCCCAAGAACCCAATTTGTCTAAGCTAAAACTCACATTTCGAGAATTTGGCATATAGCTGCTTCTCACGGAGTATCTGCAATACCACCCGAAGATGCTGAACATGATCTTCATCGCTCCGTGACTATATCAAGATGTCATCAATGAATACGATGACGAACCGATCCAAGTAGTCGTGAAAAACTCGATTCATCAAATCCATGAAAGCAGCTGGGACATTAGTCAGCCCAAATGGCATAACTAAAAACTCGTAATGGCTGTATCGGGTGCGAAAAGCTGTCTTGGGCACATTTTCGGCCCGAATTCTCAACTGATAATAACCCGAACGGAGATCAATCTTAGAGAAAACCTTGGCTTCCTGCAACTGATCAAACAAGTCATCGATACGTGGTAGGGGATATCTGTTTTTTATGGTGGCTTTATTCAACTGTCTGTAGTCCACACAAAGCCGAAATATACTATCCTTTTTCTTTATAAACAGCACCGGAGCGCCTCAAGGTGAGGTGATCGGGCGAATAAACCCCTTGTCCAAAAGTTCATGTAACTGAGTTTTAAGCTCTCTCAGTTCAGCAGGCGCCATTCTGTATGACGGAATAGAAATAGGATTGGTCCCGGGTACTAGATCAATCTCGAAATCGAACTCCCGAACTGATGGTAATCTAGGAAGCTTCTCGGGGAACACATCTAAAAATTCTTGCACCACATGGACATCTTCAAGCCTCGGTCCCTCAACGGTGGTGTCAACAACATAAGTCAGATAAGCCGCACAACCATGGCGTACCAAGCGTCTGGCCTTTATAACAGAAATAATACTGCGGGGCAACACTCGTCTCTCACCCCAAAATACTAACGGTGGTTGCTCGGACCTCCTAAACTCAACCTCCTTAGTGAAACAATCCACGGAAGGCCGGTGTATATTCAGCCAATCCATCCCTAGAATGGCATCAAAATCCGTGATAGGGAGCGGAATCAGATCTGCCTCTAATACTGTCTCTCCAATTCCGACCTCACAGCCCCTATAGACTGTATCTCGAATGATATGCTTGTTAAGAGGAGTGACTACCATAATCTCTTCATAAGAAAAATTTGACCCGGTATCTATGAGAATACGGGCGTCGACACCGAATATTCGCATGGTATCTAAAAGTAAGAAAAAGATCAACTGCATTTAAAATGCGAAGAAAAAGTGAACGAATATATATATATATATCAAACTAGTTAAGTTTCGAAAGCTTTAACTAGTCAAAACTGTATATCGACATCATGATATACAAAAAAAAATCATCAAGAAAGTACAACAAAAGTACTACACTGAGGGGTCTGCGGGAGGATTACCCATAATAATATCAGGGTTTGCCTGTGTGTCCTCCTGTGTCATCGCAAACACACGATCCCTTTGTCTAGCCTCAGCTCGGACGATCTCCTCCGCCCGATATGCTGAATCAATCACCTCCGATAATGTAAAAGAGGGAGTCACCGTCATATATTTCCTGATGCTCAGTTAGAGGCCATCTTCAAACTTGAATCTCAACTGAGCTAGTGTAGCCATATCGGGAACAAAGGCCGCTAGTCGTCTAAGCTCAGCCTCGTACTCTGAAACTGACCTCGTCCGCTGGCGCAAGTACAGGAACTCCGTCCTCATCCGGTCCTGCTGGAACGGGGTAAAGTACCTACGGTCGAACTCTCGTAGAAAGTCCTCCCACCACAGGGTCTGTGTAGCATTGTCACGGATAGCCTCCCACCACGAGAGGGCATCTCCGTCGAGAAGTCTCTCAGCAACTCTCAATCTAAGCTCCTCTGACAACCCCAAATCCGTAAGGATCCTACGAATTCTGTTGATCCAGTGTTTCGCCGCTACTGCATCACTAGATCCTGAAAAGTCTGTGCATCCGAGCTGTTGAGACTCTTTCACCAACTGAGTGAGCTCGTGGATGCATCTCAAAGTAGCCAATGTCTCATCGGTCGGAGTAGAAACGGAAGGGCCGGCCACCGAAGGAGGAATCGGTGCCGAATGAGCAGGTACGGCCGCAGGTGCGGTCGCTGGAGTCTGTAGTGGAGGTGGTGACATCTACGCCCCATATCTACTGCACCACTCCTGCCACTGTCTCAAGGCATCGAGTGGTGGTGGAAGAATCTCGGTTGTAGCAGCCGGGGGTGCTGGGGGTAGCGCTGGTGAGCGTGTTCGAGTAGAGGAAGCAACCTCTAGTACTCGTGGCGCCTCAGGTGCGCTAGGTGTATCAGGCACTGTAAGACCCTCAAGTGAGGCGAATCTAGCACCTCTCCAACCACGTCTAGGTGGCATAATTCTGTGAAAAAAATACATTGTTAGTAGATAGAAATCAAGAATTAGAGTTAGTTGTTCCGTAACTAACCTCCTAAAAATAAATGAACTATGATTTAAACATTCGAATGCGAAGTAATGAGTTAGATGCGCTATGTATCCAACTCCATAAAATAGACGAATTTATATGCCTATGGCCAAGTACAGGACTTTAAATGACTGTATAAACTCTTTAATGCATTGAGAACTCTTCGTATACTTGGGAAGACTTTTATCTTTTCTCAAACCTAGACGCTCTGATACCAATAGAACTGTTACGCCCCAAACCGGGATCGTGAACAGCCGCCCGTTGCCCTTGGATGCCGACTATATTTTTACAGAAAATCGGGTAAAATCTCTCCATAAATCGGAGGTTTCCCGTGTACAATTAAACCTGTATAATCAAAATCAACCTGTAATTTAAATAAATGGTCATCCCGGCCTCTCCAAAATCAACAAACACCACCGCCAGCATTCAGAACAACGCAAAACTACAAATTTCTAGTAGTTCTAGCCACAGACCTTTACTGTCATGCCCAATTAGAGTATGAACAGCCGCCACACCGAGCGGACCTAAATTTTATGAAAGATACAATAATTTTCTCAAGTAACACTCAAATACGTACAATCGCCTCAATGCAAAGGAAATATGAGAGTTAAATTATACAGTCATCCCAAAATAAGTATACGGCCAACTACGGATCTTAATGTTAAGATTTCGCAGGGTCGAACTAAATTAAGAGTTCAAATTTCTATTTAAAGTAAATCTCACCGTCAGGAACACCAAATCCGCTCTAGAGTCTGTAACGTCGCTCTATCACAATAAACCTGTCTGAGGAGGGAAAAGAGAGGAGTGAGTATCATGGGAAGATACTCAGTGAGTGAGTGGGATAATATCAAGCATAAATAACATGGGTGAACAATTGGAGTGTCAAATAATATCATTTGAAATAAAATTTACAATTCACGACAAAACATGATATGTTTAGCAATTTAAAATCATTTAAATCAATCACACGATAGCAAGCATGTATGCATCCATTTAAAATCAAGTAACATCAAAGCGAGCCAAAAATGATCCTGGCAAAGGTCAACCGAGACCAACGACAGGCGCATCGGGGGTTTTATTATGCATAAACTTTAAAATGCTCTCTACCCCGACGTTGGACATGAGTTCGCTTGGGGCCAACTCATCAACGTGTATAGGACCCCGCCCGATACTAGACGGTGGCGTCACACACGTCCTCCCCCTACGTAGGTTCAACCGGCCGTGCCTTTACCCTTTAGAATAAATGACGTTTGCGGATACCTCCTGCAGAAGCGTATCCGGGCAACCCGTGCCTCTACAAACGCCTTTTGTAGCTACAGAATCATCATAGTATCACAAAGGGCATAACGTCCCAGGACACAACGTCCTACAAGTATCTTCACATCATCGCATAACTAGTGGGCATCCAACTCACGTAGTTCATCAAAAACATTTTAAATTTACGTGCCAATACGTCTCATCAATTCATTTCAAAACAGCATATCAATGCAACGGTATAAAATGAAATTTATACATTTTCAAGTAATGGCACAATTATTGTTTCATTTCAAACCATGGATGCATAGTCATTGTAAATATAATTCAAGACACTCCAATAATCACAAAACAGATTTTTAAATTTAATATCACACGTCAAACGAATACATATCAAAGCACGTTTATCGAAAACACGGCAGAAAACACGTTTTACTATTTTATGCAAGAGATTAGAGTCTCACTCACTTATTTAGGGAGGGTGGTCACTCCCTATTTTTCAACGAGTCACCAAAAAACAGACCTAATCAAATCGTCAAATTTTATATCAAATGAAAACCCTAATAAGGGATTTTATCAACAAAATTTATTCAAATTTCGAAGTGGGTGCATTTCTCTCACCTAGATTTTCTCGGGTTTCAGATCTAGCTGTCGTTCGTCCGTCGGGTTGGTCTAAAACCTGCAATATTTCCAAATTTCAAATATATTAGAAACAACTAAATTTCTAACACCAAACCCTAGAATTTCAACCAAATATGGTCATTACCTGCAGTACAGAAGATGCAGGTGAGCTCTCGAAAGGGAAAGCCGGTCGTGGGCTCGCGGGCCTTCACGGGCTCGTGGGCTGGTGGGCTGGCGGGCTAGCGGGCTGGCCCGCTAGTAGCTCGCGGGCTCTCAACCGGGCTTGCTGGCCGCAGCGGGTTTCGCGGGTCAGCAGTGGGTGCACAAGCCGAAATAGGCCGCGGGTTGCAATAGGCCGCGGCTGGACTGGGCCTTGGGCCGTTGGTGGGCTGGCCCGCTCAAGGGCTAGGGCTCGCGCTCACACAGAGGGTCGTGCTGGAGCGTGCTGGCGCTCGTGCTAGGGTCGCGCTGGCTAGCGCAGGTGTCGCGCGCTGGCTCAAGCGCTGGGCCGTACGCTGGCTCGTGCTGGGCCGCACGCTGGCTCGTGCTGGGTCACACACTGGCTCGTGCTGGGTCGCGCGCTGGCTTGCGCGCTGGTTCGCTAGAGATCGCGCGCAAGGCTCGCGATGGCTCGAGGCGGCAGCGCTCGTAGGAGGGCGGATCTGCGTAGTGGCGTGCTCGCGGGAAGGCAGCGCCCACGGCAGGGAGGTCGAGCTGCGGCTTGGTGCGGTGGCGGAAGGGAGAGGCCGCGGCGAAGGAGAAGAGAAAGAGAGAAAGAGGGAGACAGGGAAAGAGGGAGAAAGGGAGAAAGAGAGAGAGAGAGAGAGAGAGAGAGAGAGAGAGAGAAAGGGAAAAAAGAGAGATTGGGGGAAAAAGAGGGATTGGGGCTTTTTTAGCCCCAAATCCCGATTTTTTTTTTCTTCTGGTGTTACAATCTCTCTCTCTCTCTAACATATAATTTATTTTTCTATTCTATTTTACATCAATTTAGTAAGTAATATTTTGTATTATATGCGCATTAAAAAAAATCTTGACCGCAGGTTAAATTTTTAAATTAGATATAAAAAGAGATTTTATGAATGAGAATTGACCCCATGAATGGTGTAACCTCTCTATATACTCTACTCATATGTTATTAACTCATTTCATGCCATCAAGTGCTCATGGGAATTGGTCATTCGGGCTTGTGATTGTAACTAACAATTGGTCTAGTAAAAAGTAGTGCTAAATCTCTTAATCAAGATCACAAGTTTGACTCGTGACTTGAATATGGAATAGATTACATTAAGAGAGTAGTCTCTTAAATGGGTCACTATAAATTTCAAACTGAATTAATTGATGTATAATATCGGTTGATACAGTAAAAAAAATATAAATTACTCCATTCTTTTCTTTTTAAAATTTCAGAGTGGGTTTTTTTTCAAAAAGAAAAATCAAATAATAAGAATAATTCTCTCCTATATTTGAAAAATTATGCGATTTAAACCGAGGATTTGAATATGAAAATAATGTTTTATGTGTTTATGTTGAAGTTGACTGATTCATTTGTTTTTTGCTTGATATTTTTTTTTTTTGGTACTTGCAAAAGGTTAAAAAGAAAAAAAAAATGATTTACCACTTTGGAATCTGATTATTGTTAGAAAACTTAGAAGTTTGTTGTCCGCAAGGGACAGTCTAATAATATAAATCATTCTTCCCAATTTTGATGATTTCATAGTCAAATTTTTTTACAATAAAAAAAACTTAAAAGTTTGTTTGGCTTGTAATGTGATAGGGGTTTATGGGTTATTTTAGAAGTCCATGGGTTTTTATTGTTAAATCATTATAAAATAGTTATTATTTGGTTTTTATTTTAAAATCATTAGTAAATAGTTATTATTTTTCATTAAATAAAATGATAAAATGATTGATAATGATTAGATTATGCAAGGATCACAAATTCTTACCGATACCCGTAAGAATTCTAAAAAGACTATCAGAGTGATATAAGTTATACAAATGACTTATAAATCTAGTGATAGGGTATCAGAGTCTCTTTATCAAGATTTCTAGTTCGACTCTTGAGAATAAAAAAATAGACATTGAAAGAGCCGGTCTCTAGATTGAGTTTCATAATTATTTAAATCAGATTAATCAAATTTTGGATGCCTGTGATCAAATTAAAAAAAAAAAGTGAAATAAGTTATAAACAAATAAATAACTACTTATACCAAAAATTTGAACTACTCATTGGGGCCCAAATACACCGGCCCAAAGACAATCTGCTTAGATTATACATTTCCTTGGGCTTTTCTAATCTCTCACTTTGCATAGGTTCCGACATGATGGAATTTTGACCCTTCACTGTTTTGTACTTGAAACTTAAAGTACTACATTCAGGGTACAAAGAAGGCAACTCAAGTAAACCATATCATCTCCAGCATTCTTCTTTCTCTTCTTATTACTTTGGAGCTGTGTTGTACAGATTAGTGGTTTTGGGGCCAAATCTTTATGAAGTCATTTTGTATCTTAATCTGGTTTTAGCAAGGAATTCAAAATTCTTTTCTCCTCTGGCTTTCCTATTCATGCATCTTCATACCTAGGTCCCTAGTCTATGAAAAAAGAAATAGCATTTCGTTCAATGTATGAATTCTGTGTTACCCCATCCCCACTATCTTGGGCCTACAAAAAACAACAAATGCACTGGACTTTGGCACTTATGTATATATATATTTGTATGAGGAGATGCAATCGAGCGGGATCGCATTGGAAAAGAAGGACGAAAGTGAAGAGATTCTACTGCTTGATTTATCCCTGATGCACACATATATACACATGTATACATATATATTACACCAATGTCCTATTTACTAGTAATAAAATACCAAAATTTTTTAATCAAAATCTCAAATTCAAATATTGAAAATAAAAAAATAAACGTTCGGAGAGGCCACCCTTAATTTGAGTTTCACAGTATTTAAATCGAATTAACTGAATAACTCGGATACCGATGCTCAAGTAACAAAAAAAAAAAACACATATATTGCAAGTATAGTTAAAGAAAAAAAATCTTATGACAAAGGAATTTTACTTTTTTTTTTTTTTGGTTAATATGATGAGCCAACCCTAAAAATGTACTTAAATTATTATATTGAATGAAGTCAAAAAAGCAAAAAAAGCCCTTACCCGAAAGAGGGATAGGAAAGAACTAGGTCACTATTTACGCACTACATTAAGTTGTCCCATTAAAAAGCCTTTTATTAGAATCACTTAATTTTATGAAATTTTCTTTTTAAGTAAACTCCATTTTGAGAACCCCACACATACACTGCCCATTACTCTTTTTGTGTATTTTAATTAAATATGTCTCCAAACCTAATACCTCATGGTACTATGAAAAACTAAAACTCATCTATTGATTATAAGATTGGTATTTAATTAAATGTGTATAATATGAATTATGGTAAATATTACTCGGACCCTTCTCATACTTCTAACTATGAATTCTGTCAAATTGATGAACCCTTTTATTCTTCATCACAAGTTAAGCAAGTATTGTTCTTGTAATAAAGAGATGGGGAATTGAATATGAACTCCTAGGAAAGAGAGAAGGTGAAAGAGATTTTTTTCAAAAAAAAAAACAAAAAGAAAAAGAAACAAATAGGAAAGAAAGAGCATTGATTAAAAGGCATTTGTAAAAAGTTTAAGCATATTGGAATTTTAATAATATCCCAAAAAAAAAAGAAAAAGTATATATAAATTAAAATTTCCCAAAAGGGCAAATAAAACAAAAATGGAGAAAGCAAGAGCACAAAAATTAAATTATACAAAAGTCCTAATTTATACAAAAAAGATATCATCTATCATTTGTGAATGGACTCTCATACTTATCACAAAGTTATCCCCATCCACTTATGATTAATTTGATTTAATTAAGATGATGACCACCATGGATTAGACCTTTACCATCATGATGAATCTCACTGGAGTAATTAATTAGATTTTAGGAAGGCCAATGGGCGGGCAGGAATCAAACGAAAAAGAAAATAGAGGGAACAAAAAAATCCCACCATGAAAATCAAATCCAAGAACTCTTGTTTTCATATGGTGCAACCTTCTTAGTATAGAAAAAGATGGGGGAGATGAACCCTTCGGGATCAAATGAACATTCAACACTAACCTCATAATCAATCAATTTTAGTAAATGAAACTTTGAAATTAGAGATGAGATGGGTATTTGATTAAACAGCTGCCTGGCGTCCGAATTGGGACATCTCCATCTCCAAATCAGGATTACCGATCTCACTGTTTTGTTTGTTTTTAGTACGGGGAGCTCTACCCTCTACATACTTGCCATAAACGTAGGAACTGAAAGCCCAGATGCAAAGAACTGTGGAAACAGCCTTGACACCACCAAAGTGGTCGCCATAAACCAGGACGCCGGCGAGGACATTCATGGCCATGAGAGCCGTCATGCAAATGCCTCCTGTCAGCGAGGTCGTCAAGAACACCATCCCGGCTGTACCCATAAAGCAGAATTGCCACATTATTACATTGGAGACAACCGTCAGCCAGTAAGCCTTGGGGCCCAAATCAAAACTACGCAGACTCTCATTCCTCATCTCGGAAAATCCACTATCGAAGATCATCCCGACAGTGGCGAGCAGGGTGGCGGCGGCCTCCATGATCAGCTGCATTTCCATGACCATGGCATAGCAGTAGACCTTTCTATACACAGTCTCCATGACAGGGAGGTAAAGGGCAAAGAGCAGGCCGGCGCCTATGGTGGAGAAGAAGCCCACGAAGTACTTGAAGCGGGTGAGGCCTTGAGGGCGATCATTGTGGGAGGTGAAGGCGAGGAGGAGGGCGCTGAGTGTGAGGAGGATAACGCAGTTGAGGTTGGAGAAGGTGATCTTCTGCTTCACAATGAGGACGGAGAGAACAAGGGTGAAGGCGAGCTGGGAGGAGAGCAGGAGAGAGGAAGTGGAGACAGGCAAATAAGAATTACCCCAGGAGAAGAGGAGGTTGTTGATGCCAAGCATGAGGCCAATGAGGACGGAGAGGCCGAGCAGCCGAGGAGTGAAGCGGGTGAATGGGCGTCTCCTGGTGGACCTAAATAGGTAAAAGGGGAGTAGAATGAAAGGCAGAAGAAAAGGAAATCCAGCGCACTGAACCCAGGTCGACACCCATCGGCTGGAGCCATTGTGGTTGAAATAGAATTTGAGAAGCAAGGTTGATGCCACAGAACCTACAAACATGCACCCATAGTTGATAAACAAGAGAATCAGGTAACCTTTCCTGGTGTTTGTGCTATGGTTCTCTTCTTCTTCTGCACGACCTTGATTAATGTGGTCAGTATTAGGAGAACGTTGACAATGGTGGGGTGCTTGGTTTTGGATTTGATCGCGGAGAAAATCGGAATCTGCTGCAGAAATCTCCATTGATTTTAAACAATCTAATATGGGCGGAGAAGACGCTCAATTTAGGGTTTGAAACTATTATACAATGGGACCCAAAACTCTAGTTGTGTGCTACATAATCTCCACAGACTATATTAGATTAGATCGTCATTCAATGATCACTGATCGTATCCATTCGATACTAAAATGGTTCATTATAAATGAATGAATGTTTAATATTTTATATTAAAAAATATTATTCTTTTTATATATATATATATTTTTTCTTTATACGTATCCATTGGATACTAAAATGGTTGATTGTAAATCAATGAATGTTTAATGTTTTATATTAAAAAATATTAAACTTTTTATACATTTATTTTTTCTTTTAATAACATATGTTATTTGATTTAGAGTGAGAAAGGGAAATTAGCAGATACAAATGAATTAATTAAAAAAAAAAGTTGTTAACAAATAGATAATATTATTATTTTATTAGCAAAAAAAATATTTTACAAATTGCATTTAAATGATTAATTATGATTTTTTTTTTTTTTTTGGAGCTCGAACTTCTCAAGCATTTCAACTCCCTGGTGTTTCATTGCACAAATATCACATGGATCAAGTTATTTAAGATGAATGAATAGATATCCACTGTGACATTCTTTCTAACTCATAAAATAATATATAGAATTATAAAAAAGAAAAAAATTTATTATGCATTTTTATTTAATAACCGCTTTTTAACATTACATTCATCATCATGATGATAAATAAATAGGGAAGAGAGGAAGTGAGGGTAAAAGCATCGAGTGCACATCATAAAGGAGGACTTGGGAAAAGAAGAGCATTATGGAAAGGAGAACAATCGGAGTAGGCGGACAGTTTGGAGAGAGAGAGAGAGAGAGAGAGAGAGAGAGATCATATTTTTTTTAAATTTAAAGATCAGATATTTTATTTTTTTAATTAAAAATTTTAAATTTAAGTTTTAAGAATAAATTTTAAAAATTTAATTTTTAAAATAGATTTCACGAGGGAGAGATCGCGCCATAGAAATAGACATAGAGAGAGAGAGAGCGAGCGCTATTGAAATAGAAATAGAAATAGAAATAGAAATAGAGAGAGAGAGAGAGAGAGAGAGAGAGAGAGAGAGAGAGAGAGAGAGAGAGAGAGAGAGAGAGAGAGAGAGAGAGAGAGAGAGAGAGTGAGAGGGAGACTGAGGGACTAGGTGCAGGTGGCGAGAGCGTTTAAATCTTTTAGCTCTTTCATCTGAAACGGCTGCTTTGACTGCCCCTCCAGTCCCCTATTAGCCACCATCACTTAGCCGTAGCCCAAAATCTCCCTCTGTTACAGTGCAATGCTAAAAAATTTTCTGCATTTATAGCACTACGCCTCGACACTGTCCGCTTTTTTCTTTTATTTATTACCGGGACGTGAATTTCAAATTATATGTTAGCATGATATTTTTTTTTATATAATTATTAAATAAATTATATATTAAACATTCTACACAAATAATCAATTATCATATTATATTTATTTTAATGATTTATTTTTTATATAAATCATCTATATCTTATAATTATATTAAAATCGATTAAATCTAATTTTAAATTGATTAAATTCTTAAAAAATAAAATTTTTTTAATATTTATTTTTTTATATATAGAATTTGAATTTAAAATTTTATTTAAAAAAACTTCTCAATAAATCAATTAGGTTCAATGGTTAACATTGGGATTAATTACACGTTGGTTCAATGACTCTCATCATTCCTCCATATTTATAACAACAAAAATTCCTTAATTCTCCTTTGCAAATGGAGAAAAAAATGATAGACGGATCAAATAAAATGATAAATAAATATACCAAATTTTATATTTAGAGATCGTTTTAATATGGTTTAATTAATTTTTATTTAATTATTTATTTTTATTAATCAAAATATACTAATAATTTAATTGAAAATTATATTTAATGGATCAGCATGCTTTAATCTATCTAACATTATTAAAAAAAAAAATGTTGTACGCCTATTTTATATATTAGCAGAGTAAGACCTATTTACTAACAAACAATTGGTGTAACGGATAAATCACTTTATCCCTTAACCAAAATCATAAATTTGACTTACGACTTGAACATAAAGTCGATTATATTAGACTACCCCTACCTCCTAAGAAAGATCTTAATCAGGTTGAATCAATTAATCGAGATGAAATTTTAGATACCGAATGATGGACCGAGTCCAAGACGTTAAAAAAAAAAAAAAAAGAATAAGACCTATTTATAGAAGCTGGTTTGCCTAAATTTTGTATCGAGGCCCATTAACAAGCCATATTTAATGAAAATAAAAAGACGAGGGAGGACCACCTACAAAAAGTATTTCCTTTTTTTTTTTTGTGGTAAAATAGCAACTTAATAAATCTTTTTAATAAATCGTTAATCATATTAAATTGAATATAATTCAACCCAATTGAACCCTGAGGGAGTAAAGCTCCTTCTTTTTTCATACACAAGATTTTCAAAATTTTATTTAGCAACTTAATCTCATATTTCAAATTTTAAAATTCAAAATGGGTAATTATCTCATAGTTAATATTTTTTTAATAAATTATCTGCCTCTAATAATTATATTAAATGCAACTAAAATCCAATTAAATTCTATTCAACTCAATTATGCGCTTAAAGAGTAAAATTCTCTCGATATTTATTTTTTAAAAAAACTATCAGTGTCCAACTATTGAATCAATTGAATCAAGGTGTTGGTATCTCATGCTTAATGCTGCCTTCTGTTTTGTTGGTCTAAAATTAATGAGTCCATCACATCATTTACTATAATCCCTTCATTACTGAGGTTAGAAAGATTTACTTGAAAAGTAAATTATTTATTACCAATAAAGTTACAAAAAAATTCAAAGTACCCACGGATAAATAGTTTTATTATAATGATTCAATGAAATCTCTATTATGAAAAAAATGTTTAATTAGTTATTTTAGGGGCCAAAATTATAAATAAATTTTAAATTTAAGAGTTGTATTGGAAAATAGATGCGGGTCGACCCATGAATATAGACCCGACCCTAAACTTTTTGCCCGATTTGAATTTGAACGAGGGAGATGAAATAGGAGAGAGTGCTTTTTGAAAACTATCTCACATCTCTCTCGCTTCTCTCAATCCCTCGCTTCAACTCCCTAGCTTCCCATTTTTCTTTTGTTTTTAACGTATATAAGAAATGAGGAAAGGGAAGAGCATTGGTAGAGAATGAAAATAAAAAAGGAAAGAACTTTTTTCTCATTTAGAAAATAGAGAAAAAACTCGAAAAAGTTGGATCATTTATTCATCAAGATGTTTGTCTTAAAGTGATTCAAGTTTATCTTAAATCCCTGATTTTTATGCATAAGAAAATTGAAATATATTAGGTTGTTTTTCCACAATTTGCTTACAAATAATCCATACTTTTGTTATGGTTTCCTAAAATTTTACAATAAGTTTTAATGTGACCTCGAGTGGATAACATTCAGATTTCTTTTAATCAAAATTTTGATTTCAAATTTTAAAAATAAAAAAATATGTGTAGAAAGAATTGGTCTCTGAATTAGACTTTACAATTATTTGAATCAAATTAATCTGATTTTCAGATATTCGTGATCAAGTAAAAAAAAAAATAACCGTTCTCTCTAACTTTTCATAAATAATATGAATATAGTATCCAAATCGTGAATTTAACTTTTCTTAAAGGAGAACAACCAAATAGTCTTGGATAAGTGCTCAAGATGGTTTATAATGTTTATGAAGGATGGACTTCGGTTAGACGTCACTAGTGCTCTGGATCATCATGGGTCTAATTCATAATTGGTTTAAGATGCTAATGAGAATGAGTTGGTGAGCCTAATGCTCATAGACATATGAGCACTTATGAGATAAGTATGCTAAACATGACCCAAACAACAATAGTATGATTATTTATCGAATTTGTTAACAATTCATTATTATAACTTCATTAGAAAAGTTAAATATTTGGACACTTGTAGATGAAAACTTAAACCCTTGCTAGTTGAAAATTTCTCTAGAATTGTACGAGTAGGGTTGATAATTGTGCCTCTGAGTCGGGCTTTATAAAACTCGGATTTGATTGTTTAAAATTTTATGGATTTAAACTTGAACTCAATTCGAAAAATCTTGAAAATTGAGACTTGCACTTGACTCGAAAAATTAAAAGAGTCTTGGGCCCGTTTCGTGTTAGACTCTGTCTGAATCATAAATTTAATTTTTTATATTTTTAACTTATTTTTTAATATAATAAATATAAAATAAAAATACATTAATTATCTAAAATAAAATATCAAGTAAATATTATTACATCAAATTAAAAATTACACACTATCATGAAAATTAATAATAACAAAAACATGAAAAATTAAAAAACTATCACCAAAATGATAATAATCTCATTCCTTCAATCCCGTGATATAGGGTTCAAATCTCATATAAACAAAAAAATTAAAAAACTATATCAAGAGTAATACGTTAAGTGTACCATGCTTCCGCTTAATTTTAGGAACTTTTTTTTTTATAGTTATTTAATCAATTTACTATTATTTATATCAGAGAAAATTAGGTGTTCGAATACACAAGTAATGATCCAGTAATGATGGGGTCTTCATACACATGTCTTCTACTTCTATTCTTCACTCCACAATTTATCAACCCAAATGATATTTAATAAAATAAATAAATAAATATCTACTAAGATTACTCAAAAATTATACAATTTTGAGCAAAAATCTAAATAATAAAAGTGCATAAATATTTATGAATTTTATGTATATCACTAACCTATTATTTACAGAATTATCAACATGATATTGAGTACGAATAAAATGTCTAATCAATAGAAAGAAAATATTTCTGTACCCATATTTAAAAACAAATGCAAAATATAAAACTGTGCAAATTATGGGGGTATTAAATTAATAAATCATATGATGAAATTTTGGAAAAGAATGATTAAAAGAAAACTACGAAAGGAGATTAAAGTGATTGAAAATTAATTTGAATTTATGCCTAAAAAGTTGATGATTAAAACCACACACCTCCTTAGTCGAGAAATATTAGGAGAAAAGGCTAAATTTATATATATATATATATATATATATATATATGATATTCAACGATCTAAAAAAGATATATGACAAAATCTCTATGGAAATAAATTAATATTAAAACCGACGGTTCACGCCTCATGCCGGTGGTTCATTGTATTATATACTACTATATTACTATATTACTAGTAGTAAATATTAATACATTATACTATATTGTATTATATAAAAATTGACTGTACTATATTAATAGTTTACTGCATTGTGATATATAAATGTCACAACTTATTATAATAGTAAATATTATTATATTTTATTATGGTTATATAGTAAATGTTACTATATTTTATTATATGTTAATTCGACTATTGTGGTTAGTTTAATAATAAATATTTTTATTTTTTTATCATGAGAGATAAATAAATTTACTAACTTTTATTTCTGTTATTATAATAGTAAATGTCATTATTTTATAGTAAATGTTATTATATTTTATTGTGGTTATATAATAAATGTTACTATATCTTATTATCCGTTAATTCGACTATTGTGGTTAGTTTAATAGTAAATGTTACTATCCTTTTATAATGAAAGACAAATAAATTTAATAGCTTTCACATCCGTTATTATAATAATAAATATTATTATTTTATAATAAATGTTTTTATATTTTATTGTACTTATATAGTAAATATTACTATATCTTATTATCTATTAATTTGACTATTGTGATTAATTTAATAGTAAATGTTGTTATAGAGTTCTTGTTGAAATATTAAAATTGTATATTGTTAAATTAAATGTGAATTAAAATAAATTAATATTAAAACTGGTGGTTCATGCTTCATGCCGATGATTCATTGTACTATATACTATTATATTACTATATTATTAGCAGTAAATATAGTTATATTATATTATACTATATTATACTATATAAAAACCGACGGTACTATATTAGTTGTTTACTATATTGTAATATATAAATGTCACAACTTATTATAATAGTAAATGTTATTATTTTATAGTAAATGTTACTATATATTATTATCTGTTAATTGGACTATTGTGATTAATTTAATAATAAATGTTACTATTCTTTTATCATGAGAGACAAATAAATTTATTAATTTTCACATCCGTTATTATAATAGTAAATATTACTATATTTTATTGTGGTTACATAATAAATTTTACTATATCTTATTATCTGTTAATTCAACTATTATGATTAGTTTAATAGTAAATGTTACTATCTTTTTATAATGAGAGATAAATAAATTTACTATATCTCACATCCGTTATTATAATAGTAAATGTTACATTTTATAGTAAATGTTACTATTTTATAGTAAATGTTATTATATTTTATTATGATTATATAGTAAATGTTATTATATCTTATTATCTGTTAATTTGATTATTGTGATTAGTTTAATAGTAAATGTTACTATGGAGTTCTCGTTGAAATGTTAAAACAGTATATTGTTAAATTAAATATGAATTAAAATAAATTAATATTAAAATCGACGGTTCATGCCTCATGCTGACGATCCATTGTACTATATACTATTATATTACTATATTACTAATAGTAAATATTATTATATTATATTATATTACATTATATAAAAACGTGCGGTACTATATATGCCAATGGTTCATACCTCATCCTGACGATTCATTATATTATATACTACTATATTACTTATATTACTATATTGTACTATATAAAAACCGGCGGTTCATGACTCATGCCACACCACACTACCAGTAAATATTACTATATTGTACTATATTAATAGTTTATTATATTGTGATATATAAATACCACAACTTATTACTATTATATTACTATATTACTAGTAGTAAATATTACTATATATAAAAATCGACGGTTCATGTATCATGCCGCACCACTATATTAATATCTTATTACCACTATATTACTATTTTAGTAATAATAAATATTACTAAATTGTACTAGTAGTAAATATTACTGTGATATATAAATATTATAACTTATTACTATTGTACTATATAAAAACCGGCGGTTCATGCCTCGTGTCGGTGGTTTATGCCTCATGCCAGCGGCTCATGCCTACCCCACCCCGCTCGTAATTTGAAAGAATAACATTATTAATTTAAATAAAATAATAATAATTTCATTATTATTATATTATATGATATAATGATATGAAATTATATAATTATTTTACAAATTTTATTATATACCATTTGTATTTAAATTAAAATTTTAATTGGTCATTAATATCCTTTTTATGATGCGTAACTAATTTTATATCAAATCAAATGAATACAAATATATATTATATCAATTGTCTTCACTACAAAAAAAGAAATATTCACCACCAGTCTTTGACCGCCGGTAAAGACCACAAAATCCATCGGCAAAAACTCCAGGATTTTATCTAGCGGCCAAAAATTCCGCTGGCTATGCCAGTGCTAGTAAAGTGCTATGCCAGCAGCCACATGCCCATAGGAAGCCCCACATCTTTAGTAAAGTCCAAGTTCTTTGGTTTAAGTGCCAACAAATTTTCCTCAACAGTAGTGTACTCAGCTAAGGAGTCAAATTGCTTGGAATGCTTCAATGATTTCTCACTGATATCACTGTAGAATTCATTGCCAACTTTTAGTTTCTTCACTTGGCTACCCACCTTTACCGCTACACGAGCAACATAAATGCCTAGAATAGTCTATAGCACAACAAGAGTTGTTACGATACTTGAAATTGACAACTAACTCAAGATTTGGTATAAGGAAGAGTGTATAAATAGTTATATTGTGATACTTTTCATGTTAAATGAAATATCATTCTATAATTCCTCCATAAATAGCACCAAACAAAATAATAAAAAATAAAAACATATATTGCAGCTGACGGCTCATTATAGGATGGAAGTGCTGTTGATTAACAACCATAAATGGGACAACTCAAGATCTTTTCAGTGAACATCACTATAATAATTTTCACTTTAAATCATGTATCAATTATTGCATAGAGACTGAAATAGAAATCATGTTTTCTCTTTAAATATTGGAGACTTAACCCCACGTAAAAAATTCCATATTTCCGTCTTAATCCTCCCCCGCAAACAGAAACCAAGAAAATATAGTTAACCATTTTCAGGTAGAAAGTAATAGACCCACAAAATTAGGGAACAACATGTTCTCTATGCAGCAACAATAATTATAAACAAAGCAATTCAACAAAATATCAAATGTTACTATGAAACAACAATTCACTTATGATAATTCAACTATATAAAACTATTGTAAAACCCCAAAGCCATTTGGAGAATTTTCAAATTTATCAAGTTTTCTACAACTTTTGCTCAGCTGCCCTTTCCCAACGAGCAAACAACTCTAAATTCTTCGCAAAGTTGCACATCATATTTGAAAATTCATAAACTCAAATAATTGTAATAACTAATTATTAAAATTCACTCTCCCAAAGTTGCTCTTAGAGGCATTTTGTCGAATATATTTCATGCATTTATTCATACTTTTACCTTATTCACTACTAAATATCTGATCAGCAGTCAATAAATTGATTAATGATTAGTTAATCATAAAAGAAAAGAATGATGCGGCTAAAATATAAATGAAAATGGTGGTTTATTTATAACAAATGTGAATGTAAGAAAAAGAAAAAGAGGAAACAGATCTGACATTTGAAAGGCCCTAAACGTTGACTCACAAGTGGAGAGAAAGAGTATGTCTGTGAGAGGCCAACGAAAAAAACCGAATGGACAATTGAAAAACAAAGAAAAAATTGTTCTGTTTACACCAATCACAGTCACGGACATGAAAGAGAAAAAATATGTAATAGAACATAATCAAATAACAGATCGAAGAGGAGAAAATAGAGTAAGAACTAGGTCGACGAAGAAACCATCAAATCAATGCTTCGCATACGAGAAAAAATCAAAAGAAAGGTGGAGAAGAGAAGAGAGAGGGAGAGAAAATGAACCATGAGATGAGCCGAAAAGAGAAAAACCTTCGTTGATTTGTATGGAGACGAGTCTTCCTTTGTCGATTTGTATGAGATGAGCGGTTGTCTCGACTGCTGGTAAAGGGGCTCGTTAGTAAATGATGCATTTTTTGTAGTGCTTCCTTCCACTTCCTCCTCCTCCTCTTTCGTATTTGGCACCATTTCTTGGCGCCAAATAAAGAGGCGCCAATGGTTTGGCGCTAATACTTGTATTGGTTTTATTGAATATTTAAATTTTGCCACCATCAAGAAAATATTCTCTATTGTTTTATCTTTTTTCTTCTGTCATTTTCACTTTATTTTATTTATTTCTCTATTCTCATATTTCATTTATTTCTTTGCTTTATTTTTGCAATGGATAAGAGATTGATATATTTTTATATTTTTAATCACTCTACTTTCATTTTTATTTTTCGTATTATGTATTGTGATGTGGTATGATAACAAGTGGAAAGAATTAGTAATAACAACTATTTTTTCTTCTTACAAATGGTAACAAATGGTAAGAATTACTTTTATTCTCTATTTATATCTTAACATGGTAATTTTTATTCTCTATTTACAAGTGATAACTAACAAAGAATAATGAATAATGATTGTTCCAACGTAATAAGTGGTAAGTCAATAATTATATAAAATTTGTATAACATAATATGGTAACAAGTGGGTGGCATGATAACAAGTGGTAAGAAATAGTAATAATAACTATTTTCTCTTGATACAAATTGTAATGAATGGTAATAAATATTTTTATTCTGGTAATGATTTTTATTGTGGTAACAAGTGATCTATAATAAATAAGAAGTGTACTTTTATTATTATACCAACAAAGAATAAATGGATGTATAATTATATAAAATTTGTATAATATAATATGGTCACAAATGGTAACAAGTGTTTTTTAACAACAAATGATAAGAAATGGTAACAATGGTAATAAATATATATCAACTAACAAATAACAATAAGTTATTGTAATAATTATATAAAATATATATAATATGATATATTTTTTAACAAATATAGACAATAACTATATAAATAAGTGTTTTTTATATATGATAATAAAATATATAATAAATGATAAATAATAAATGATAACAGATTACTAACATAATAATCTATAAAATTTGTTTATGGGATGTTAAGAAGTGATCACAAGTGATTTAAATCAAATAACAAATGTAACTGTATTTCTGGTAACGCGATAACACTATAAAATTTGTATAATTTATTTTTTAAAACTGTATGAAAATTGTATAAATTGAAAAATAATGCTAATGAAAATAACAACTTTTAAAAATTACTGACCTAACGATAAAATAACACATATGAAACATATAAACATTAGAGAAGATATTCACTATAACTACTCTAAGAGATATTCATTATAACTATTTTATTTCAAACTATAACTATACATTTTTTTTAAAAAAAAAAGTGGTAAAAATTAAAAAAAAAAACCATAAAAAATTAAAGTGTCCCAATAAATTTGTAAAAGAGGAAAAAAGGCACGGATAGATTTTCAACATTTGGGGCTAGCTTTACTTGAAACATAAACCCTCAATATTTGAATATGTTGTTTGGCGGTATAATACAACTATTAGTGTTCGATTTAGTTGAAATATAATATATTATTTGATCAATATAATATAACTGTAAATTATATTGTTTTAGAATATAAATTTATAAATTTATTGTAATTATGATTATCAATTTTATTTGATTAACTTTATATTACTATAATTTAATATTATTATGCTATACAACTTAATTAATTATCAATATTAATATTACTAAATAATACTACTTCATAATTTTAATAATCATATTCTATTACTAATATCAAATAATTATTAAATTTAAATAATGTTATTGAGATAGGCTTACATTTTAATTATTAAATAACGACTATCTAATTATTATATTCCTTAATTATAAATTCTAAAATATAAAATATATATTAATATATCTAACAAGTGGGTCGTACGGTAACAAGTGGTAAGAATTACTACTTTCTTTTCGTACAAATAGTAATAATTATTTTAATTCTGGTAACAATGATTTTTATTGTGATAACAATGATAATAAGTGATAACAAGTGATCTTGATCCAATGTAACAAGTATTAAGACAATGATTTTATAAAATTTGTATAATAAAATATCGTAACAATTATTTTAATTTTGATAACAATAATTTTTATTGTAATAACAATGATAATAAGTGGTAACAATAATTATATAAAATTTTGATAATAGAATATTGTAACAGTGGAAATAATTGATAACAAGTGGGTCACATAGTAACAAGTGATAAAAATTACTACTTTCTCTTCGTACAAATGGTAACAATTACTTTAATTCTGATAACAATGATTTTTATTGTGATAACAATAATAATAAATGGAAACAAATGATCTTGATCCAATATCACAAGTGATAAGATAATAATTATATAAAATTTATATAATATAATATCATAAAAATGGTAACAATCGGTAACAAGTAGACAATTACTTCCTCTTGTATAAATGATAACAAATTGTAATAAGTATTTTTATTCTGATAGTAAATATTTTTTAAAACTGCATGAAATTTGTATAAATCAAAAAATAATATGAATGAAAATATGTAATGTTAAAAACTATAAACTTAACAATAAAATAACACATTTGAAATATATAAATATCGAAGAGGATAATCACTATAACTACTCCAAAACTATTCACTATAACTATTTCATTCTAAACTATAACCATACATTAAACGGTAAAAATTTTAAAAAACCCATTAAAAATTCAAGCCTCACAATAAATTTGTAAAGAAGGGAAAAAAACGCCCACGGATAGATTTTCAACATTTGGTGCTGGTATCACTTGAAATATAAACTCTCAATATTTGAATACATTGTTTGGAGGTATAATACAACTATTAACCCGAAATATAAATATGTTGTTTGTCAATATAATATAACTATAAATTATATTGTTTCATAATATAAATTTGTAATTTTATTATAATTATGATTATCAAATTTATTTAATTAACATTATATTACTATAATTTAATATCATTATTCCATACAACTTAATGACTCATCGATATTAATATTACTAAATAATACTATTTACTAATTTCAATAATCATGTTCTATTACTAATATCAAACAATTGTTAAATTTAAATATTATTATTAAGTTATGGTTACATTTTATATAATAGATTTAATGGTACTAGTATATATACTCATAATATTTTTATGGTAGCTTTCTTAATTTTCTTCATATTTCATTTAATTATTTTAACTTTTTATTATTATAATTTTCAATTAAATTATTGCTAATTTAAATAATTTCGATAATATTATGGACTTTTATCGTAAAGTTTGTTATCATATTTTGAGTTCAATTTCTTACCTTTCTAAATAAATAATATTAAATATAATTATCATATTTCTTAATTATAAAATCTAAAATATAAATTAGAAATTAACATATCTAATTAATATTATTAATTTAAATAACTCATATTTATACTCATCATATTCATCATATGCAATCTATCAAAACATATGATCCGAACTCATATTTCTTAATTGTAACTAAATTTAAATTATAAATTAAATATGAAATGTTATTATTTTAAATAATATAAACATATAAAATTATATAACTAATGTAGTAATAATAACATAAAAATATATGACTTTTTGTAATATATGATTTTATTTAAAATTATATATTCATAAAAAATATAATAAAATGTATTATGATACTATATAATATAAATTATAAATTTAATATATTTAATAATTGTATATAACAAACTTAATAGCATAATTTCATAATTTCATATAACAAATTTAGTAATATAATTTAAAATTTTCATATGATTATATTAATAATATAAATATTTTGTTATTTAAAATGATAAAATTATTATTTTAAAACAAGGTACCGGTTAAGCCGCAGGTTGTGCAGCGAGGGCATTTGCGAGCGCTTGCCTAGGTGGCTCAGCCACCGGTTGTGCCGTGCGCAGGTATTTGCGCACGCTCTTGCTTGGGTAGCTTAGCCACCAATTGTGCAGAGCAGGCATTTGCGCGAGCGCTTGCCTGGGTGGCTCAGTCGCCTGTTGTGCCGGGCGCAGGCATTTGCTCGTGCTCTTGCCTGGGCGGTTCAGTCGCCGTTTGTGCCGCGCAGCGCGCATGCTTGCTTGGGCGGCTCAGTCGTCGGTTGTGCCGAGCGCAGGCATTTGTGTGCGCTTGCTTGGGCGGCTCAACCGCCGGTTGTGTTGCGCATAAGCATTTGCGGGTGAGCTTATTTGGTGGCTCTGTCGGTGGTTGTACCGTGTAAACATGCACCCGATCTAATAACATGATAGTAATATTTATTACTATTTCACGGAATTATATAGTAAGCGGCTCTGCCGACGGTTGTGCCATACAAACATGCGCCCGATTTAGTAATATGGTAGTAATATTTACTACTATTTCACGGAGTTATAAAGAAATCCGTCAAAATCAAAAATTTCTGTTAATTACTTAAATTATAAAAAAGAGAGGCAAATAGCAAAAAATTCAAAATCTAAATGTGATAAACGGGGCAAAATGGCGGATTTTAAAAAATTTATTTGGCACTAAACAAATTATATATACTATAAATCAAAAGTTAATTTGCGCTAAACCAAATATATATATTACAAACCCTTCCTCCCTCTACAAATATCGAAACTTTTTATTTTCTTTAAAAACTCTTCTCTCTCACATCTCTAAAATATTTTCAACCAAAAATTTTAAACGAAAAATATGGGACGAAATAAACTAAAAATGACCATTGTAGCTGAATATAAACAATCAGAACAATCTGAAAAACAAGTTGACTCTGAAGAAACCCAATTATTCGAAAATGATATTCCAAATTTGGTTTTGTTTATATTTATATTTAAAAATGGATTATTTTTTAATAATATATTTCTATGTAATTACTATATTATCTATTTTTTATTTTTAATTTGCACCAATTGTCAAAAGAAAATGTAGAGGTCCAACCCGCTATCAAGATATTTAGGATTTAAAAAAAGGGAAACGTATGCTGGTTGAAATAAACTATTTGAATCAACCAATAGGAATCAAAGATACGATTTAAATCATTTATTTACTTTTTACCATAATTTTATTTTTACTTCTGAATAATAATTCATATTATTTGTATTTATATTGTTAGTTTTCTCCGATACAATATGTTGGGAGTGCACATCGAAACCAACCATCAACATCATCACCACCTCCTGAGTTCATCTCCAAAGGTAATATTTAAATGTACAAGTTTTTATATTATACTTTATAATTATATTAATTTGATTATATAGAATGATACCACATATCACGGTGAATCTTGGAACAGGATGCTATAGATGCTGAAATTTTTTGGGTGCTCCAAGTCAACATTTTTGCCATCAACATTTCATCTAAGAAGATATGAAAATATGTACTGACCGAAAGTTACAATCTTTTTTTTTTTGTTTTATAATGTGTCTATAACATTATCATGTATATTTCATGATCTAAAAGATACTTCATTTCCTAAGAAACGGTATTTATAATATTTCCTAACTCTTTTCTAACCCCCAATTGTAACATTTTCTTGAGAATAAAATCGTAATATTTTAACGATGGAGTAATAATATTTATATTAACATATTCTAACATTTACTAATATTGTAATAACCGATCCAAAAAAATAGTAATATTTGATTATTGATAATAAGTAACAAATAAGTAATAACTCTTTAATTACATATCTTAAATGACAATAAAAGTAGTAAAATTTACTCACCAACAAAAACGACACTAAAAATAGTAATATTTACTATCACTTCGACAATAAATGTAGTAACATTTACTAACTCAATCATTCTGTAACCGACAATAAAAGTAATAACATTTACTAATCAAATAATTTTATAAGCGACAATAAAGATAGTAACATTTACTAACCCAATAATTTTGTAAATAATAGTAAATGTAGTAACATTTATTAACCAATAAGTCTATAAATGACAATAAAGTAGTAACTTTTACTAACCAACAATTCTGTAAGTGATAGTAAAGATAGTAACATTTACTAACAATAAATCTGTAAGCGATAATAAAAGTAGTAATATTTACTAAGCAAATACTTCTGTAAGTGATAATAAATATAGTAATATTTACTAACACAATGATCGATAATAAAATTAGTAATATTTACAAACCCTTTACAAGTGACGATAAAAATTGTAATTTTACTCACCCATTACAACTGATTATATAATATTGATTTTTACCGATACTTTTTTAACCGTCCGGAAATTTAACATGCTCCAACGGTTATGACAAATGTCGACATAGGTCTATTCCGACTCCTGTATATCCAACTGAAACTCTATTTGTCGGAGAAGACTTGGTCGACAATTTTATCACTTTTTTCTCACGATTTTCGTTCATCTCCGTATTCTATTTCCGTTGTAGTGGTAGTGGGACAAAAAGATATAAGAAGTTTTCTTAAGTTAGCCTAGGAACACATTTACCAATAAACAGTCTTTCTATGTGCTTAGTTGTCTAGAAAAAGGAAATCATAAAGCGATTTATCCGATTTCTAGTGTCAACTCATCACCTGGCAAGCATTTGATGGCATGGTAGAATTAGCCGATTAGCTTGCTAATTCTATAAAAGCAATAAACAAAAATGCAGTTGCCCAATATAGTAGAATAGAACCAAAAGGCCAAAAAGCTCATCAATTACATACATAACAATCCTTCATGTTCTAACTCATGATGTCTCTATAACATATAACCGTGGCCTTCATTGTATCCTGGAAACTATTTAGAATCCATGGAAATGGCATTGCAGAACATGATTACATTCACCATTTCTACTATTTTTTAGCACTTAATAGGAGCAAAAGCTTTTACATCTTCTGTAGGTTATTTATGCCCATTGTGGGGCAATTTGGTAAGAATGAGATAATGGGGTAACTCCCATTATTACTTACCAATATTAACCAATATTATTTGGTAACTCCCAAATCTTAACCCTAATGGAGATGATTCTCTTGATTCAATTGAGAAAGTATTATTCCTACCTTGTGTGTGGAGAGCATCCATGGGCAACTATGATGGAGGCTAGGGTTTCGTACACTTCTCTAGAGAGAGAAAAAATAGAGAGAGGGATGGAGATTTTCGCGTAGGAAAATCTCCCATCGTCAGACGATTCACCGGACACGAGGGTTGAGGCGTCGTGGATTTGAGGTGGTGGTTCGATTGCGTGATCACCATCCGACCGTGCGATCCGTTCGAGGGACATCGCGACACGGTGGATTTTGGAGACCGCCCAATAGAGGTATTTATCCCAAAAATTCCGAATCTATTTAATTCACGCTTTCGCATGCGCGATTAAATCCAACATTGGTATCAGAGCGGGTTGGATTTAATTTAAAATAATTTTCGGAATTATTTTTTGGGGTTTAAAATTTTGGGGTCCGGATCACGGATGAATTTCGTATATCCGAGAACACCGTAGGAATACCCATGGCCCAAGGATTACAAAACTAACTTTTGTTTAATTTTCCGAGCATGTTTGGGCCATGAAAAGTCCGGTCGAAGTTTGCGACCGTACGGACATGAAAACCTTAGATCTGTGGCCTTAGAGGGCGGATCGATGCATGAAAAAATTATAAATGTGTTCCTTGCATCTAGATCTATTGTTTTATGTCTTTTATTGTGAGTTTTGGGTGCCGGAAACTGGGATTTCCGAATGGCCACGGAGGGCCGCGACTGGGGTGGTTGAATCCCACCATTTTTGGGCTTAAATCCTCCTAAAATCGAGTGTAGGATGTTTGGACGATGCCCACAAATTTTTTCCAGTCGAAAAATGCAAGAAACAACAGTCGGAATCGAGTTTTCCAGAAAACGGGTCGAAGAACCCGTTACAGGACCCGTCGGGCGAAGAAGACCCGACCCCGACCCGCGGGCGCGTGAGACAGACGCTCCAGAAGGCGCGTCTGACTGGCGCGTGTAGTACACGCGCCACACAGGTGCGTGAACAGGCAGGGGTCAGCGGCCGGGTCGGACCCTGACCCGGACCGACACGCCACCGACTCGACCGGGTAGGGTCGGACCGTTGACCGGGTCAACGGGTCAACCCTGACCCCGTTGACCAACCCGGTCAAAACCCGGCTCAACGCGGCTCAGCGCGTGACAGCGCGTGAGCCGCGCGCCGCGACTGGGCGCGCGTGAGCCGAGCCGGCCCTGGCGCGTGGCAGTGCGTCTGAGCCGCGCCGCGCGTCTGGCGCGTGAGCCAAACTGCTGCCAGCGCGTGGAGGCGCGTGGCAGCGCGTCGAGGCTTACCGCCGGCGTGTGGAGGCGCGCGGCGGCGCGTGGAGTGCACCGCCGGCGAGCGGCGGCGCGTGTGGGCCCCCGGGTGGCGCGTGAAGTCGCTCAAAATTGAATTTTTTCAATTTTTGGGGGATCCTATATCCATAAATGTGACTTTTTGTGGGTTTTTTTTTTGTGTGCCGAATCACAATCCAAATGGTAAGATGCGATTCCAAGTTGTGGTGTATGGTGTCCGTTGACTCATACGCTCGCTTTGGGGTCGTACTCAAGTCATTTTGGTCTTGATGATTCGTAGGGCGTACAAAAATGTGATAATAAGCATCTCCAAGTCACATATATCTCTCTTAATGCGTTGAGAACTGTCGTATTAAATTTTTGCAAGGAGAGCAAACTGAATGATGTGATCTACGCGATATTATCAGAAGATTCAGTTTATTCTCGAGATGCAAAATCTAACGGGAATCTGAGGCACGAGATGATGGGCCTCAGGGTGGGCACCGCGCCTCAGAATATACGAGATAAAGAGATCTATCGTGTATGGTATAAAAGAATTGCCAAGTTAGGGCAATGCTTATCGGTGGCATATACGATGACTTAATTTCGTTTTTCGAGTCATATTCTATGAACATGTCGGTTCGACTCGTCCCAAAAGAGCATAGTGTTGCTCTCTTCGGCTCCTATGTGAGGATGCAGAAGAAAAGGGTTAATCATACAATGAAACAAATGTCGAGTATGATCACCGAGTTAATATATACGGACGAGTAAATTTCGGATGAAATTTAGGTACTGGATGTGATCCAGTTTTTTACCTAATTCATGGGAAACCGTGAAATCCTATCTCACATTTGACGAAAGTATACGTGCTTTCGTTGACGTGAATACGTATTGTGAGCTCGATGAGGAGCACCTAGAGGCGTGTAGGCCACACTCGAGTCATGCTTATTCAGAGGAGTCGAGTAAGGACTTCCCCGGCGCTAAGCCAATAGCATAAGCAGGCGAACGAGACTCGAGATCTAGGTAATAAAATCATCCGAGAAAACCGACAACGAGGTACAAGAACGCAAGAAGAAGGAATTTGATTAGACCAAAGTAAATTGCTACGTTTGAGGTAGATTTGGTCATTTCGCTCGTGAGTGTGACGAGCAGAAATTAATATCCTTTTTCTTTACGTGGTTTGAGATTTGTCTCATTCACTATAATACTCGCTGATTTCTCTCCTTTGAAATCAGGAGCAACCGACCACGTAACTCGAGACAGGAGTGCGTAAATATAGTTCCGTCAAGTGAATCCTTAAGTTTGGAGGATTTACGTTAAGGACAGAGCATTTGTCGTTGTCAGAGGGAACGACACTTGCTATGACGTCCTCAATATTGTAGGCATTCGACGGATCTACAATTTTGTACCTTGTCTAAAATTGACTACGAAATGCGTGAAATTATTCCCTTGTTTTTAATACGACAATTTCCTAAATAATTCTGTTTTTAATCCATGATGGAATGTATGCACTGGGTGTTACTCCTAATGGTTTTTTGTCGTTCTATTATTGTCTTTACATTTGATTGCGTAGATGATAATGTAAATGAATGACAAAGTAGACTTAGACACATGGGGTAAGAGATGATGAATCGGTTAGTAGCGAGAGGTTTCTTGGACCCGCTGACCAGATTCGAGTTACCCGTATGTGAGTTTTGTCTAGCCAACAAAATGACGAGAAAACCATTAGGCGATGCAATGAGAGCTGGGACTCCATTGCGGTTAACTTTTATGCCTTTCTTTATTTTTGTGGTCTTATGAGCATGAGAGCCAGAAATAGAGTTGTGTAGATAATAATAGACGCTTACATGCGTTTCGGTTCATTTATTTGATCTCGCATAAGTCTGAGACATTAGACTGTTTCAGGAGGTTTATAAGCGAGATTGAGAATCAGTTAGATTTGAGAGTAGAGACTCTCAGAACCGAGCGAGAACGCAAGTATTCGTGTAAACTACACATGTGACTCTGTTTCGATAAGAGTATTACGAGACTACTGACTAGTAGTCAGTTCCCCATTGAGCTTTGGACAGGGAGGCAGCCTGACCTTAGCCACTTGAGGTTATGGGGTTGTGCCACGATTTCTCGCATTCACACGGTGAGTTAGACCCGCGAGAAAATATGTGTTCCTAGGCGAACACGAACAGCACTATAATCGAGACTGAGTCTCGTAATACTATATTTCTTGAGAATGATTTCCCTAAGAGAGGTGAAATCAATTAGGACCTTACCCTTTATGCGATGGATGAGCCTAGTGGCTCGGGGAGCCCAGCGGCGGGATACAAGAATCCACTACGGATCTTGATCTCAGTGGGAGCGATCCATCAAGAGGTAAAGATTTTTCTCTCCTCCTAAGAGTGTCGAGAATGCGTTAAACGTTGTTTTCTCGATTGAGGGTGAGACCCTCGTTGCGACTCTAGAGGATGATGAGAACTTTAAAATGGTCCAAAAGGCTCTCGAGAGTTCTGCAAAAGATACAAAATGCCGTTTAATGAAGGCCATAAATGAAGAGAAGGAGTTGATGAGAATCAATAGGGTCTGGGACCTAGTTGATTAGCTTGAGGGCGGAATGACTATTGGGAACAAGTAGGTTCTCAAGGTCAAGATAAAGGTTAACGGATTGATGAAGAGGTAAAGGACCCGTCTAGTAACCAAGGGTTACACTTAGACTGAGGGGTGGACTATCGAGGAGTCATAGTCCAATTTATCTCGATCCGTTTATCTTTCAGCGATTGTCACGAACATGGATCTAGAGTCACATCACAAGGACGTAAAGACCACTTTCGTATTGGAAGTGACAAGGACGTAAAGACCGCTTTCGTATTGGAAGTATAGATGAGGCGATCTACATAAAGCATCCCTCTGGGTTCGTTCTAGTAGATCAGGTGTATAAGGTCTATTGATTTTAGAAATCAAAATACGACCTTAAGCCATCATCTAGACAGCGGCGCATGGATTTCACGAGAAGGTGATATCTTATGGTTTTGTAATGATCGAGTAGGATCATTGTATATATCTGATACGTCCCGATGACTCCTTTATGAGCATGTTCGCATATGTAGGTGACATTCTGTTAGCTGGGAACAACAGAGATTATCTAATGACCATTGTAACATGGTTATGAGGTTTTAGTTCATTCTCAGATTTTGGATCCATAGGGATCGCTTGAGAATGGTGTTGACTCTTTAACAAGAGTTTTACATCAGGTAGATTCTTAAGCATTTCGAGAAGAGCGATGACAACCTAAAAGATACTCTAATCGCTAAAGATAAAAAGACTTGAATCTTGACACATGCCCTAAAATTTATAAAGAAATAAGGGAGATGAGTAGAATCCCTTATTCCAGTGCAAAATACATTTCTAGTGTATGCGAGAGGCATACATGCCAGACGTTTATTTAGCAGTCGATCTGGTGAGTAGGTATTAATAGAATCCTGAAAGGGATCACTGTAGAGCAGTGAAAAAGGATTCTGAAATATCTCATTTGAACTGCGGATCTCTCCATGTGTTACGGATGAGGTGATTTGCGTTTTGTGGTTGAGATTCAGATACTGACTGGGAGTAGTGATCTGAATAAACGCAAATGGTTTTATCTTCTTAGAGCAGTAAGAAGAGAACCCGAATATCTCTATTTACGATAGAGACTGAGCTAGTAGTATGCTCAATTACAGTTCATGAGAATGGTTGGCTTCAGAAATTTTCTGGAAGACTTAGAGGTTGTGACAGATAGTGGGAGGTCAGTGATGATTATTGTGATAATCAGACCGACACTGTCAACAAATGAGACCCTAAGTATAATAGTAAAGCCACATTAATACCGAAGACCACTATGAGAGATATTACCGAGAAGGGTATTGTGATATCTAAGTACAACTCAGCATGAGAGCTGATCTCTTCAGAAAACCCGTTGTGAGAGATTCCTTTGTGAGATAAGGAATCATTGGGTTTAGTGTACTTTAACATTTCTCCTTATATACTGTTTTAGATGCTTATTTTAATATATGACATGTATGCATTATTGAGTCACATATTTATTTCATGCATCATTTGTTGTCATATATTATGATCTTGTGATAAAAGATGTGTCAGGCAGGCGTGGTTGACTCTCTCACACGAGTGACCACCTCCGACTCTGAGTGAGCGGAGATGAGACGGATTCTAGTTGTAAGAGGCTTTGAGAGTAGCCCTACTAGAACATAAGTCGCCCTGATATGTGTTCAGGATGAGATCATATGCGATATGACCGGCATGGAAATACCCACATCCATGTTGCCTGTAAGCAGCCAGGTATGAGATCTCAGATATCACCTGCGATTTGTGATATTGTCTCTGAGTTGCTCTCTCTGAGATCTCTGGGTAAAGTCTTATGTGTAGACTGAGTCCCGTACCTGTACAGTGTTAGAGAAATCTGACATATGCCCTTTGAGAGATGGGGGAATAACACTGTGGCACGTGTTTCATACCACGTGTGATGAGACGACCATGGGATAGTGGGAGCTATTATTTGAGACGATAGTTTGATCATGATTCCCGTTCCCACTGTGTGAGACCTGAGATCCATTGGGTGGGATCTCTTATGCCCTTATTACTTTCGGCTGTCTCTAGAAGTATTGGTTCAGTGTTGCTACTTTAGTCTGTTTACCTATGGCCCGGAAGATAAATTGAGGTCTAAGGGGCAGGTCTAGGAAAGCAGCTGAATTGAGACCGATAGATTCGAGTTTGGGAAAAGGAAGGCTAATAGACATTACATCATTGTCATGTATTCATAGGTCGACCTATTATGTTAATTCATGTTGGGATTCAAATATAATAATGAATACATAGTCGAGTAAATTGATTGGGGATCACTTTCGATGAGGAAAGTGGCTCGATGGATGTAAATGCATTGAGTCTGGGGTATAGCGAGTTATTTTTTATACTAACAGTGACTACTCGATCATCCTAACAGGTGTATCGAGAAGTCTTTGCTTGCAGGTGTACTCGCCGGTCGCACGACGCCCAATCCAGTATGAAAGTCCAGTAGGGTGATGCGATAGATTGCATGAGTTGCGATCTTGTGATTGACGAAAATGAAATGCCCTAATGTGCAAGTGGGAGATGTAGGTTATTTATGCCCATTGTGGGGCAATTTGGTAAGAATGAGATAATGGGGTAACTCCCATTATTACTTACCAATATTAACCAATATTATTTGGTAACTCCCAAATCTTAACCCTAATGGAGATGATTCTCTTGATTCAATTGAGAAAGTATTATTCCTACCTTGTGTGTGGAGAGCATCCATGGGCAACTATGATGGAGGCTAGGGTTTCGTACACTTCTCTAGAGAGAGAAAAAATAGAGAGAGGGATGGAGATTTTCGCGTAGGAAAATCTCCCATCGTCAGACGATTCACCGGACACGAGAGTTGAGGCGTCGTGGATTTGAGGTGGTGGTTCGATTGCGTGATCACCATCCGACCGTGCGATCCGTTCGAGGGACATCGCGACACGGTGGATTTTGGAGACCGCCCAATAGAGGTATTTATCCCAAAAATTCCGAATCTATTTAATTCACGCTTCCGCATGCACGATTAAATCCAACATCTTCCATGCTTGAACCAAAAGTGGGAACTTTACATTCAAAAGGAAGGGTTGATCCAATCTAAATTGCATTATTATTCCAACCAACATAAAAACTCATAAGATTATAGATTTGAAGGCAAGACAAATCTGATCATTGTGTGGCCTCCAATAATTATCCTTTTGTTCTTCGCTTCCATTCCGATACGATAAATCATGTCAGTTGTTTATGTTTGCCACATAAAGCTACCAAAAAAAAAATTCAGCTCACTTGAAAATCAATCTAACATGCAGAAGTGTGAGTTTCGCTTTAATTCATGATAAAGCCATCAAAACTGGTCGATGTCAAGTACTCTCCTATATTCCTGTCCCGGATTTGGGAACCTTTTAAATGAACATAGCTATATCAGTTGAAACAACCCCAAAGCCATAAATAACTTAGAAGAAGAACCAGCTAGCTTTCTCAATGATCTTAGATCCTGAAAAACTAGTTGCAAGTGTTGCAAGGGCAAGTGAACTTGGTGTTCTTCTGGACAAGTTAACTGCGATAAGGAACATAGTTGCACGGTATAGTACCAACACAAGTAAAGTATAGTTATTAGTACAGTTTGTACAATCCTAGAGATTATTCACAATCTTTCAACGCATTTGTTGCAATATAGTAAGGTTGTATTTTTGTACCAGTTTCAGCTAGCTTATCTAATAAAAACTTTTAAAGTTGTATTAATGTCTTTTGTGTGCTGTTTCAAGAGTACAAAGGTTCAGCTGGCTATACGTAGAGAGAGAGTTGCCTCTCATGATGTATTTTAATCAGCTTTGAATCAAAAGAAGTTATGGTAGGCTTCTTATTCAATATGCTTGACAAATACTGATGAAAAAGGAGAGAGCAACATGCATTTCACTTGTTAATAACTTGCAGAAGTTAGATTTATAATGGTAAATAAGTTAAGGTCAAACAAATTATTAAGCTCGTTAATTGCATGATAGACTGTTTTCAAGTTGATCATGTACTTGGATGTGGCTTAAGATCAAGGTGTATATTTGGATGATATACCTAGCTGCCAATTGCTGAATTTGAGGGTGAATACTTGAGTGATCTCATGAATTGATATTTTCTATGACTAAAAACTCTTATTCTTGAAGTTTGGAGTTTTTCATTTTTTTTATTGGAACACCGGTATCTAAATTATCCAACTAATATGATTCGAGTATTATGAAACTTAATTTAGAAACAGACTCTTCTGATACTTTTTTTTTATTCTCAAAAGTCGAATTCAATATTTTAATTAAAAGAGTTTAGTATTCTATCACTAAATTCACGGGAAGTCAGTGAAATTTGGAGTTCGATGATACTATTTTTTCTTATATAAAAAAACTCGAGATTGAGATCTTCATAAGAGGGAGAGGAGATAGTACTGTTTGAGCTAAACTTCATTCACAGTTCATTGATTAATGTTATTCCATGCATTAACTTGCTATTGAAATTTACTACATTTCCACTTACACAGCATGTCACGTCTTTTGTTAGCTCAATAAGTTGAGGGTGTACCCTAAATGTGTGAGCAGATGGCCCCCTAAAAGTACAAAAAGGATAATGTCATGTAAACAAGAAGTAAAGAATAAAAATCACTTAAAGTAGATTGAAAGGGATGTTTTCCTTGGTGCTTTTTTTTAATCCTTGAAATACTATGTTATATTATAAATGAATGAGCTATTAATAGACGTTGACTTTTGTGGCCATACGTGGTAGAGTCTCTTTTTTACCACCGTACAACGTGCTAGGGTTCTCATAAATATTCTAAACAAATCTTGTCATCATATATCAAGCAAACTATATAACAATATAAAGATAAAGATCTAATAATAAAATATTAAATTTTTTTTAAATAAAATTTTAGATTTAAGTTTTGAAAATAAAAAAACAAATATGAAAAAGTCAGCCTTTTAATTAGACTTCATAATTACTCGAACCGAATTAATTAAATTTTTATATTTTCATATATCGATAATCAAATATAAAAAAAATATATATACACGAAAGCAAGATATTCGGAACATATGAAACAAGCGAAGAAAAGAAAGGCGTTGACTTATGTGGATGATGCTTATTATTTTTTTGTTATCGATCTTTGACTTTTTTTTGCCGGCATTAATATTACTCCGATATATATTTACCCTGGAATTCA
Organism: Dillenia suffruticosa; assembly: GCA_033439265.1. Classification (NCBI taxonomy): domain Eukaryota; kingdom Viridiplantae; phylum Streptophyta; class Magnoliopsida; order Dilleniales; family Dilleniaceae; genus Dillenia; species Dillenia suffruticosa. The sequence goes on from JAVTVX010000031.1 coordinate 2,785,249, forward strand.
AATCATTTTAAGTATCTTTTAAAAAAATGATGAGATTCGCCAAAGCAATCCTCAAAAGATAAAGATTTTACATTCTTCTCTATGGGTGGCGGATCCGGAATTCAAGGGTAATGGGCAAAATATATTCATAAAATGGAATGATATATATTTTTAAGACACAAAAACAACACAGTAATTCAATAATTAAACATACCAAAAATATATTTTACATTACACCATATAAAGAATTGAGAGTACATATAAATTAACTATATAATAAAATAACTAAACTTTACATTTGTTCTCTCCTAGGTTTCATTCTTTGGAACCGTTGCAAGATGGATTCTGCCACACCCCCAACCCTCAGATCGAGTACGTGACAAATGTCGCGTCATCTCAAAATATGAGTGAGCCTAACCCACACACCAAAATATCACAAATTATTCATCAATATCCTTATATTTTTTAAACCATCTATTTTTTAAACCATCAATAAGCACACAGATATCATCACCAAAGATTTTTATTGTACCTAATAGTATAAACTATTAAATAATTATTACTTAATATCTAAAATATATAGTTCATGCATGACTTCTCATAATATTTTATTATACTACACAATTAGTTCATACATGACTTCTCATAATATCTTATTATACTACACAATTATGGACATATTATATATTTTCCTACTATGGGATTTACACTTCTACATATGATTTTATTATCATATAACAACATAATCATACATATATCTCTTCACATGGAATTTAAGTTCAAATTGGTTCATAAATTTACTTCTAACATGCCAAATTATCAACATAAAAATCATATAAAAAACTTATATTACATTCTAAGTTACCAAATCTAACTTTAAGAGGATATACCTATGATTATATACGGATTGCTCTAGGCTTCCTTATTAGTCATTGTATAGATTCTCATTTGAGTTTTTGGTTGGGATGTTGAGGAGGAGGGGCCACCGTGTTGCTCCCGATCCCGGTCCGTGGAGCAGTACTAACCAACGGTGTAAGGGCATTTGATTGACCACTTCTTAAGCCACTCAGGTGGTTTTGACTCAAATGACCTTCATGTCCACCTAGACCCAGTTCGGAACAAATATCGTGGAAATGTCTTACCTTTCCACATTGGTAATACTTTGTAGGCTCAGTATATGGTCCGGGGTGAAATCTCTTGCAATTCCGACAAGACTCTTTCCTCGACCCCGTTGACTTGCTCCTGGATGCAGCACTAGAAGTGGGAGTATCAAATTTTGACAGTTGTTGGCCTTTTGGAGAGCCAAATTGAGGCACCACCATAGGAGCCCGTACTTCTATTCTTCTTAGAGTTTTGGCCCGATGTGAATCTGAATCTTCTCTTCTTACCATGACCATCTCTAACCCTTTCCCACTCAATTACCATCTTCTCAGCCCTCAAAGCCAATTCTAGAATATCTTAAAATGTATGCCCCTTTGTTATCGACATCTTCTCCCTTATGTTCAAGTTAAACTTCGATTCAAATTTTGCACATAAAGACTCTTTGGAGTTCACAAATTATGGAGCATATATAGTTAGCTCTCTTAGCTCTGTCTCATATTCCGCCACAGTTCTATTCCCATGTGTTAACTTGAAGAATTAGTCCCTCTTTTGATCCCTATAGAACCGAGTGTAGTATTTCTCTTAAAAACCCTCAAGAAATTTTCTCCAAGCAGGAGGAGTAGAGGTCTTACCCTTGACATTCTCTCACCAAGTCCAACAGCTTCATAGCTACCCACAAATTCATCTCATTATCCAACCTCATATCGGTGATGGTCTCTTGGATTCGGCCAATTCAATTCTTGGCTACTGAGGCATCACACATACCCGAGAATATTTTACATCCAAGTTGTCACGCATCTTTAATCAATTTCAACAACTCAATGGTAGGGCAATCCATTGAAGCAACAACTGTAGGAGGAGGTGGTGCCATTGGGGCACTCGGTGCGAAGGTAGAAGTTGGAGGTAGAGGAGGAGCCTATGGTAGAGTTTGCATTTGAGCCCTATAGGCCATCTACCACTCTCACTTGTTGGAGTACAACAAATAGTGGGGCTGGAGTCTCGATTGGTGGAACCAGGTGAGTAGGAATTGTTGGAAGCACATGCGAGAATGATACGGCCTCTGGTCAATGAGATAGAGTAGAAAAAATTTTATTCGGATTTCTCATTCTTCTTTGAGGAGGCATAGTTGTATAAAAGAAAATTTATACTTAATACGTAAAAGTAGTTGAAAAATTAAATACTTAACCCCCTAAAAATAAACTCAACTTCTTAGGACCCATAGGAATCATTTTTTTTTTTAAATCCTTTGGAAATACCTTGAATACCAAAATTTGAAAATAATTGAAAACTTTTGAAAATTTTTGAAAATATTTGAAAACTTTATAAACTTTTACAAAACAAGAGTTTAAATTCTGATATCAATAAAATTGTCATGTCCCGATTCTCAAATCGAGCATGCGACAAATGTCGCGTTACCTCAGAATACAAGTAAGGCTAACCCGCACACCAAAGTATCGCAAGACAATCATTGATATCCATCTATTTTTGAAAATAATCTAATATTTTCAAATAAGTCAACATACATTCATCACACAACAAAGAGACCAACCCATTCTACCCCTATTCAAAACATGTATACATAATTCCAACCCCGCCATTCAAATCCAAATACATGCATAAGGTCACCCCGATCATTCCAACCAAATCCAAATAATATAAAATAAATCTCTACTTATGAGATCCATATCAAATGCCACAAAAAAAAAAACAATTCTCAAGTAAATTAAAAACAAAAAGTGAAAATTTTCAAGATAATTTATACAATTCTAACTAAAAAAATTTTTTTAAAAATGAAGGTTAAATAAGTTTTTCAATGAGTTTATACAAAAATGTCTAAAAAAGATCTATCTAAAATTCTCAAAAAAAAAAGAAATCGAGACAATTGTCCTTCAAATGATCTTACCCTGTGGTACTAATACCGTCAATACTTTAGTCTAAATTTTCTTTGTAAAAAATTAATATAAGATATATGAGTATACAACAATACTCAGCGAGTCAATAATATATTATGAAAGTAAATGATGGATGATTATGAACATATCGATTAATTATCTCAAAATTATATTACCGTATTCATAAAAATTCAAGATTTATCATCAAATATAAAATTTTCAAATAAAATTTAATATTCATAATGAACAAATTATATGTATCCAATCATATCCATAACTTTTCCAAATCATGGGGCTACCAAAATCATACCTCCTGACAATAATCTACGTTGACCAAAGGTGAAACCATCAAAAGTTTTCATTCTTTTCTAACTCACAAACAACCCCAATCTTAGTGTTGGTTCAGATCTCTCTTGGAGTGCTACTAAATTAGTCTGAGAAATATAAAATAGTTTTGGAGATAAGGTAAACACTCCTTAACTAAGCTACTACGTCGGGCCACACCATAGGGGGAATGACTATAACCATTAAATCAAACATTCAAGTATTATTTCACAAATCCCATAGTATATATCAAGGTGTGCTATAATCATTCAAACGTTTCTCAAATCATGAGTTCAATGCTAACATATTCAATATGAATTAATAAATATAACACATTATTTCAATAAAATATTTGAATGTATTTTTTATTTTAAATTCTCTTTTGGGATACTCTACAATCACAAACTAATTTATAAATCAATTTTAAAAATATTTACAAAATCGAGTAAAATATTTTCTATTTCAAAATCATAATCATGTATCTACTCATCTCTTGGGAGAGTAATCACTCCAAATTCAAATCCAAATCAATGATTTTCTCCTCCTTAGATTTCAATTACCTTAAACCTAAGACAATAGATACACATTTATTACTTAATAATAACTAATATTTAGGAAAATCAATATTCTCCTCACAACTCAAACTCTAATTTTCCTAAATTCACTAATCTATTATCTAATTTTATCAAATCATATCACCAATTTAGGAAAATAATTTTCTTTTCAAGATTTTTTCAAATTTTAACAATATATATAATTTAGGTCTTAGCCCCTAAACTTTATTTTTCCAATCTCAACATAAAATTTATATATTAATAAAATGCACTCAAATTAAGATGAAAGAAGGAAAATTATTTTAGTTGAACCACTAATTTTGTCTCTTAATCACGTCATTTTCAAACTCTAGATTTTTTTCTCTTTACAAAATCTCAAATTTCAACATAAATCCAAAGTTTATGTAAAAATAATTAAAACCCAAGTCTAGGACAGAGTATTACCTCTATTGGAATCACAGTTTTATCCTTTGTTGAATAACTCCAAACCCTAGATTTCTCTCTCTCTAGGAAAACTTGAATTTTCCCTTAAATTTAACTTTTTAGAGATTTGTTGAAGATTTGGAGTTCAAATCTATAGGTGTTTAGGGACACTTGATCAACTTGGAGGGAGAGGAGAGGAAGAGAGAGAGCCGAGAGAGGGAGTGTAAGGGAGGTGTGGTTTCGGGTGAGAAGAGAAGATGATGAAGTGGGGGAGTGGGAAAGAAAATAAGTAGGGTGTGTGTGTGTGTTTTTTTTTTTTTTTTTTTTGTTCTTTCTTTACCTTTTTTTTATCTCTTGTGATGTTACAGATTCATTTTTTACAATATTAAATATATCTTTCTCAATATATGTGACAAGACAATCATTCATCCAACTGTCATCCATCCAATTTCTTAGTTGATTTTTCACAAATTTCATTGCAAAAAAGGCTCTTTCTACTGTAGCAGTAGCAACAGGTAAAATCATGGCCAATTTCAAAAGCAAATAAACCAACAGATAGACGAGATTTCTTCTAGTCACCACAAGTTTCTTAACAAGATCACTGATTCCTTTCAACCCTAAAAGTTCATTGCTCTGTTTTATATCAAATATGAAATTTTCAAGCTGGTCATCAAGCACAGCAACATCAACAGTCGAAAAATTAGATGGATAGAATTGAGTAAGTTGAAGCAACTTTTGTTTATCAAAAGCAAAAAAGTTACTATCCGGACTAAAGCATGCCGAACAAAGAAACAAACTCACTCGTAGTCTTGGTGAACCGATCATTTAACTCTTGAAGTTACATGTCCACAACATTGTACAACAACTCTACAAGAAAATGATGCAAATTGGTAACATTTTTGGCTTTACAGTGAGATCTCCCTCTGACATACAATCCATCCATATCAAGAAGAGCAAGGTCATGAGTATTATAGAAGGAGCAAACTTCTCCAAACAAAGAACCCCAACCCCTATCTCTCATGCTTTGCAATCGTTCCTTTGAAACCTTAAGAAGCAGCATAGCATTAATAATATCTTGAGCTTTCTTTTGTAATGCTTGGCACAAATCATTTGTAATTCCTAATACTCTTCTCATCAAATGCAAAATGAAAACAAAATCAAAGGAATGTATTGAATCTAAAAGACCCTTCGCTTCAACTCTTTGCTCTGCATTCATGCCATCCTCCATAATAGTTTCTAGTACAGTATTCACAGAAGAAAACAAGCTAATAAAACTAATTAGCATGTTATAGTGTGATCCCTACTTAGTGTCACCATGTCTTTTAAGAGTTTTCTCTTGATTTAGGCCTCTACCAGTTAAAATTTCTCCTCCACCTAATGCCTCTCTAATTTTGATGCAATGTGCGTCTCGAAACATGTCATGCCGCTTACATGAACCTCGTACAACATTCACTAAAGTAGAAACCAAATGGAAAAATAATGCAATTTCAATGTGATCTCTACATCAACCAATGTAAGTTGAAATTGATGAGCAAAGCAATATACATAAACTGCAAATGATTTTCCCTTCAAAATTAAACTTTGTAGTCCATTAAATTCACCTCTCATATTACTAGCTCCATCATATCCTTGACCATGAATTCTTGATATAGTTAATCCATATTTGCCAAGCAATGATTCAATTGCAGACTTAAGTAATAAAGAAGACGTATCACTGACATGAACTATACCAAGAAAACGCTCAACAATCATTCCATTTCTATCCACATAATGTATTGCAATAGCCACCTGTTCTTTTTCAGAAATATCACAAGATTCATCAACCATCAAAACAAATAATTCATCAACAAGATCATTAATAATCACATTTTTTGTCTCAGCAACTGCAGCACTCACAATATCTTTTTGAATTTCAGGAGCTATCAATTGATTGTTTTTTTGAGTATTCTTGAATATCTCATTTTTTATTTCATCATTATGGTCGGCAAGAAAGTTAAAAAGCTCGAGAAAATTATCTTGATTGGAGAGCTCTCGGATTTATCATGACCTCGAAATGAAAGTCCTTGATGTAGAAGGAATCGAACACAATCAACAAATGCAGATTTGGGCCATCAACGTGTGCTTAGAGATTTCAACTTCAATGCTTTGATTTTGATTCATAAGATCTTGGCACTTCAACCATGCACTATTGTGAGCACTATTTGGGCCACCATTGTGTGCTACTAGTCTTTCCTTCTTGTTCCAATTCTTGAATCCTTTAAGAGTAAATGACTCATCTTCACCATCAGGCTTAAAAAGATAGCATGGTAGACAAAATGCAACGTCTTTGATGATACTATACTGTAACCAAGTTGGAAATTCATTAAATCAAGCAGAACAAAATCTTTTCCATACTTTTCTGAATTTTGTTTTCAGATGATTTCATGGTTAAAGTGGCTTATCTTGAAGGTATTTTCTTCTTACAATGTCACAATCCCAATTCTTCTTGCGTAAACCAGGATCTGAGGGAAGATCCTCCAAATTAAATTCAATTCAAGTTTTCTTCTTTGAACTTTTTGAAGTGTCATTCTGAGCAGAAGTTTCAAATTCAACTCTAGTTTTCTTTATTGAACTGTTTGGAGTATTATTCTCAATAAAATCTTCAACCATTATTTTTCTCTTAAAATATGTTTCTATCACCTAGTATGTACAAAAATAAAATTGTTAAAACATATTTCTTTCATTTTGTTTTCTAATACCTTTCTCATGAATATAAAAAATAAAATTGTTTCAAGAAAGTGAACATACCATGTTTTTGTGATATAGTATTCCCTTTAGTTGGAGTCCTCTTCCTTAAAAATGCTTCATCTACTAGGTAGGAAATGAAGAAGGCATATTTGGTGAGTATGGAAATGAAATAAATTCTATAAATAATTTTATAAACAAATTCATGAAATATGCAGAGATAATTCTATAAACATGTCAATTTGGTGAAAAAGGACAAGAAATTCAGTGCCAAATGGTGACACAAACAATACAGAGAGGAATGTTTGATTTAAATGTATATATGAATACCTCCTTTCATAGAGACAATTTATCGAGCACATGACAGGCACTATAGTCAAACGTTTATAGATATGAAATAATACCAATAGGGGGTTTTGGGTTTTTACCCTAAGTTTTGATTCTACAATTCCCAAGAATGAAATCATTCAACAGAAAACTAGAAATGGGAGAAGAATTACTGACTAGCTAGAAAAGGAGAATCAATTTAAAGAAACAGAGAAAGTAAGAGACAAAGAATAAACTCTAATCTCAAAAGTGAATCAATTTAGTAAGAATATTGTTTGGCAAAAGTAAGATAACCCTAATCTCAAAAACAAACCCAAAAATGAGAGAACAAACCTAAATGGAAGGTGGAGAAGAACTGCAGTCAAGAATAGAATCGTACTTCGTCAAGAATTGCATATGAGATTCACGAAACCCAGAGAGTTATTTCAGTGAAGAGGGCAGAGAAGACAATATAGAGGAGAGGGAGAGAGAAAGTCACCATTTCTTTGTTTTAAAATGACCCGGCGGTTGTATGGGGGTATTATTTTGATATATAAAATTTAATGGAATTATTTTATTTTAGTAGGGGCAATTACCACCTTCTCTTCCACGTAATTCCGCCATTGTTCTCTATATATGTCTTATAGTTTAAATAGAATTATAACGGACAATTGACTTATTGAGAAGGATGTTAAATCTTTTAATTAAGACTCATATTCGAATATTGGAAATAGAAAGAATTACTTTTAGAAACCTCTCCCTAAAAATGATCTGACAGCAGTTTAAATCGGATTAATTAGAGTACGATTTTGAAAATCGAATGATCCAAGTTTACAACATAATTTCTATTTATTGAACTTGAAATGATATCGTAAGATGGAGGAAAAATCATTCCTTTAGCCATAAAGTGCTCATTAGAGCTATTAAGGCGGTGGGTTTTATCTTCTAATTAACATCGAGTATATGAACTTTGAATATCAGTAATTTCCTTTTGAGAAATTGATTTGCGTACATGAGATAAAGTGTTAAAATTGTTAATCTTTAAAATGGGGAAATTAAGGTTAGATTTGTAGCAACTTCATGTTAAGGCATGTAACAAAGTTCTATTTAGGTTATAATAATCGGATTACTTTTAGATGACTGCTTAAAACTGCAACTTGTGCTCCTCAAGAGTGTTTTGTGGTTATGGGTACGAAAATACATGAGAGCTCTTTCGAAAGTCATATGTTCTTCCAAATAATAATAATAATAATAATAATAATAATAATAATAATAATAATAACAATAATAACAACAACATCACGAATACTTTGTCAAGATTTGTCCATTCAGAGTTCTATTTATCGTCAATTCATTCAACAATATAGTCCAGAGAATATCTCGATTGTAACCCAATTCCAAGTGTGCATTGTTACCACTGATCATAACGGGTACAATTGCCAATAATTTTTGACACCATTTTTTCAATTTTCTACTATATAGCTAGTATATAATTCATACCCTTAATGTTTTTTCCTTTGTATGTAGGGTTTGACATCAAACAAGATGCCAAGCGAATAGATGGGTAATCTTATCAACGGACCTCTTAACATAACAAAAACTTATATTTATGAAGGAGCTCAACAATCATTAACAATGACACTAAAGTGTGTTAACAATTATTCCTCATTGTTAATAGCTAGTACCATGCTTTGGGCATCATACTCTACAAAGCTTATCCAGCTACTTGTTCTTTAGCCAACCAAGGGCTTCCCTTATGCAAATACTTACTGCCACTTCAAGATCATACAACCCAAGCAATGTATGGAAATAATCCTAAAAAAACAAAAAAAAAAACTTTAAACCCTACTGGAGAAAAATATTACAAATGTAACCCATGTTCGTTGAGTATTGAATACTCAACCAATATTGGTCAAGTTGATTGAGTATTCATCACGCGACGAATTCGAGAACTCTGCCCTTTTCTTTCCTCATTTTCTCTTCTCTTCTTTTCTCCTGTAACCGAAACCCTAACCCTAGCAGGGTCACCCTTGTATTTTGCCAATGTTTGGCGCATTGTGGTGAATTTCGTAACCACAACCTCCGGCGACTATAGCAAAGCATTCGTGGGAATTTGATATAAGTTTGGTTTTGTTGTAGGGACAGAGTATTAAATACTCAACCAACGCTAATTGGGTGCTCAACACTCGACAAATGTTAATCGAGTAGAGTTCAATGCTCGACAAATGTTAGTCGAATGTTAAACATTTGACCAACATTGGTTAGAAGACTCGACGAATATTGATTGAGTATTCAATATTCGACGAACGTGGGTTACATTTGGAATATTTTTATCTGGTAGGTTTTTTTAGGAAATTTTTTTTAGGGTTATTTTCGTACATTGCTCCATACAACCCAACAAAAGAATGACATGCAGCTCTAATGAACTTACACTTTTGGTCTCGCAGATTCCAGCCAATACCAATTTTACCATGTGCAGGAAGCAAAGTTGTATTTGTGTTAATTTTCAAATAACAGGTAGCTGGGCAAGTCCATTCAACAACAATTTAATTGTCTACCATGCCTGCTAGAGATGTTTTAAATATAGCTTCTTGCCGTTGAGTAAGAAATAAGAAGTAAAGTCTTGCAATTATCCAATTAACTAGAATTTACTATTCCATATAACATTAGTCGTGTTTATCTACAAACTCTGGCAAATAGTAGCTATTGTGGCCTAGTTAGACAATGGACAGTCAATTGAGTGGGATTGAGTATTATATGATTTAACCAAGTCTGGATTCAAAATTTAGGAATGGAAAAAATTAAATTGAGAGAGCTACTTTCTAAATAGGGTATTCGCACATGCTCGAACTGAATTAATCTGACCATGACTCTGAATACGATGGTGGGAACCTAAAAAAAAAAGACAGAGAGAAATTAGAAAAACATAAGCTCTAGCCATTCTTTAATAAGAAAAGCACTATCCCTTAAATAGTCAATCGAAGATTTTTGCCAGCACCCTTTAGCAAAGGCACAATAGACCAAAACATGAAAAGAAGATTCAAGCAAGTCTCCACGTACATGGCAAATCAAGCTAAGATCAACATATTTCGTTAATATATTTCCTTTGAAGGCAATATATCCTTGCTCACCCTCCAAACCGTATTCTTAAACTTTGAGGGAGCTTGTAGATTCCATATCCTCTTCCAGAAGGTGTCTTGAGGCTAATAAAATTGTTGGTTGCAAATCAAAGTGGTATGCACTTCTTACGGTATACTTGCCTTTTTTGTCTCTCTTCCAGCACCACCTATTCGTTTCATTGCACATACTTAGAGGGATACAATTAATCAACTTCGTATCTCTCTTATTGAACATTGCGACAATCAACCTTCCATTCCGCTTACCTTTCCCAACTTATATAATATTAGCCACAAGCATAGACTTTACACCATCCTCCAAGGTTGAGGAATAAATGGGTTAGAACTATAAAGAAGCCAAGGATCTAAACCAACTATGATATCTTGGTCATCCCATACACATAAGTAGCCATGTATTAACATCTCTTGAGCCACGTAAACATTTCACCAAATATAGCTTGGGTAATAACCACTTGCGCATTCAAGGATTAGTTTTTGGAAATACCTGACCTTAAATAATCTTGTCATAAGAGAATTAGGAGTTGTTAGCATTCTTCATCCTTGTTTTCCTAGAAGAGCAACATTAAAAGAATAAATTTCTCTAAAACCCAAACCGCCAGCCGATTTACTAAAGCACATCCGCTTCCAAGCTAGCTATTGAATGTCATGCTTATTACCTTTACCTAATTGCCACAAGAATTTATTCATCATATTTTCCAAACTAGTACACAACTCAAGCTAAAGTAGTTAAACACTTATTGCATAGTTGGGTATTGAATGATAATTTTAAGCAAAACTTCTTTGCTCAAACTAGATAGAAGTTTCTAGCTCCAACCTACAACCTTTGCCAAACTTATCTTGATGAGCTTGAAGAAAACATTTTTCCTTTTTCTTTTCCAACAAGTGAAAGTAGACACAAATAATGATTATGATCTCCATCGTTTTCGATGTTAACAATAAGACATACTCTAAACCTAAGTGATTCTGACATATAAGAATCAAACTTGATGATAGACTTCTGGAAGTTGATAGATTGACCACCCACCTTCTCAAAAATTCTAAAAATTTCTACCATAGGAGAAGTTTCTAGTTCTTTGGCCTAGAAAAAGAAGAAACAATTATCGTGAAAAATAAATTAAAAATAGTAGGGGCACCACAAGAAAACACTATCCATGAATCAAACCTTGCCTTACTTGTTTGTGAAAGAGTGCAACCAATCTCTCCACACACAGGATAAACAAATATAGGGAGAAGGATCTCCCTAGACCATGCTATGGAATGAGGGACCAAACAAATCTTTGCTGTAAGTAAAACCCCAATTTGAGCATAACACTTGCTAGAAGCCTCCACTCAATACGATTGTAAGCTTTGCTCATGTCTACTTTTAAAGTAGCAATTCCATTCTTGCCTTGCTATTTCCATATTAAAAAGCACATCATTTCAGCTACTATCATAGTCTTATCAAAGATCAACTTGATGGGCACAAAAGCACTTTGCAATTCCGACACAATCTCATACCAAACATGTTTCAATCAAATCGCCAACACCTTGGATACAACCTTATGTAAAATATTACACAAAGAGATAGGTCTCAAGTCCCCCATATTATTAGGCTTGGCTTTCTTGGGAATAAAAAAATAGCAGCATCATTTTTTCTTTTTTCTTATCAATGAATAGATCTCTTTACTTGTATAACTTATATGTCTTGTGCTTTTTAAAAAAGTGATTCGATTGCTTATAGGTAGTTGCACTCTCTCAAATCACGCATATCCTTACCCACAATATGCCAAAATTTTTTATGAAAGGCAAGTTTTGTATGGTTAAGGCCAGGTGACTTGTCCACGTACATATTGAACAAAGCCTTTTTAACATCATGCTTAATAAAATCCGCTAACAGTGAATGATTCTGTTATGCTCTTACTCTCTTTTCAAACAACATAGAACTGACTCTACTTTACACCCAATTGACTTAAAAGAGATTTTTTAAATGGTCTATAATCATTTCCTTGAGACTGTTCCCTCACCCTGAGCATCATGCCCCACTAGAGTCTTGTAACTATTGAATATAATTTTTCTTCTAATATGTAGAAACTTGAGCATGGAAAATTTAGAATTCAAATCCCCTTTCCTAGGCAAGAAACATTCGTTTGTTGCTTCCAAAATATCATTGGTTTAGTAACTCATGGTACTTATTTCTAACCTCCTGAAACCGACAAAATGAGCATCCTTTCCGCTTCAAAAGCTCTGCATACAATGCTTACACAAAGTAATGCACTCTTAAAAATGGCTTGCCAAACTTATACCCTAAATTCTCAAATCTTGACCACAGACATCAATTTCATCTTGAATAGACTTCTTAACATTTCTATCCTAACTAGTTTTGATCACTATACCATATTGCTCTTCCCTAATCCATATATTTTGAAACATGAACTTTTGTTTCTAAGGATTTTTATAACAGCCAAAGAATCTAATAAAATAAGGGAATGATCTGAGGGGAAAAAAATGAGGTTAGAGACCTCATTATTATCAAACATATGGATCCAATTCTTACTCACTAAACACCTATCCAAATGTGTTCAACCCAATCTTCTATCCCTCACCCTCTTTCTTAAGTAAATCAATGACCATCTATACCTAGATCAATAAGCACACTTTTAAAAATAGATAACTAAAAACCTTTTAGTAATAAATTTGGATGAGCTCGCTTCCGTATTTATCAACCGTACACAACAAATCATTAAGTCACCAACACAGTACCAGGGCAAGAGAGAATAGCCCGCTAGGTTAACGCAAGAGATCCCAAGATTCCTTCTATCTTTGACTCTCTTGTAAACTATAGAAACCCGATAACCTCCAAACTCCCATATTTTCCAAACTAACCTCTACATTAATGAAATTGTGGGAAAAACTAAAAAGTTTCACACTATTTCTTATTTTCCGAAACAATGCAAGGCCACCACTTCTCCCCGCATAATTAACCATGAATAATCCCTCATACCCAAACTAAACCCTTATTTCCTCTAATCTAAGCCTACCTCATAACAATTCCATGAGAAAAATAAAATGGGGCCTTTGTTATCGGGTAGGTTTCACAAAACCTAGACTGCACGTGGGTTGCCCCACCCATGGTAGCTCCAACAAAGCATACTCATTGATCCTGGCAAGCTTGCCCTAAAGTTCCCACCAAACTTACATTTTCTGGATCGCCACGAAATCTATTAGCTAAATTGGTATTTGCTATATCCTCTCCCATACATTGATGTTTGCAGTCTATAATTGTTACCCCTATTCACTAGAAATTAAATTTGATCATCTTTTATTCCCGCCACATAATTAAAATTTGCCTTTTCCATCTCCATATTCTTTGGCCAGTTGATTCAATAACTATATTCATCCCACTATTCTCTCCTTGATCTTTGTCATGATTGAGACCAACAATCCCTTCCTAGATTAACACTTTACCAACTCAAACTTCCAAACTAACCAACCAATTTAAACTATCACTAGCTTCCGACATCTCCATTTTTTTCAACAAGTTAGATATTAACCAACGGTCTCCAATCTGTTGAGTCAAATGCCTATTGGGATCATGCATCCATGGAGCATATGCCTTCTCCGTTTGCGTCATTAGGATTATCATATGTTCTAACATAAAGACGATCTCTATGACCCAACTAGCCACACATGAAATAGAAAGTTGGTAGACGTCTATACTTATAGTATACCTGATGGTATATACTCCAAATTGTGTGGGGCCCAAACCTGTCAGGCCCGCTGCTCATCACCTCATCGGTATTTGCTGATCACTTCTTTCTTGATAACCAACTACTCGGCACCTCAACCGGTTGGTCCCCAGGTTTTCTCGATACTTAGTGTAAACTGTTTAATTTGCTAAGGAGATATTCAATCTCCCTAAAAAAATGGAGAGAATCTTACGTAAATGAAAAGGAGATTTACAATCGTAGCCGATAAGAAAAGAATCTCCATGATGATCTAGACTTCCCAAATGGGTAAAATTTTGCTATCTTTGAGAATCTTACGATCCGATTCCCTGAAATTTCAAGACACTCATGAAAAACTAGGGTTTTGTTACCTTGCTTGTATACAACTCTCACAAGAAAGAAATATATAAGCTTTAATGTGCCTACTGTCTAGATAAGTCCTTTTGGTCTACACGTATCAGTCTATTTCCTTTATTTCGAAAACTACTTTCTAAGTTGAGCATCAGAGTCTCCCCACTAGAGCACTCTCTGGCGGTCTTTTTGTAGGTTCCATTGATCAAGATCACTAGACGGTTAAATTATCCCATTCGAGTTAGTAGAGCCATCATCTATGGAGCCTAACCTACCTCTAATAAATTGGTGACACCCGTGGGAACATACTAATTTCCTGACCAAATTAACCCTTATTACCATCTTCTTCTCTTCATCATGGCATCAGTCAAAAGAAAGAAGCCAATAGTTGGTTTCGATGATAACAATTTGATGGGAGTTGATACCTATCAAAACGATCCACTAATCATCACAGCAAGAATTGGCTCTGACCTCATCAAGAGGACCTTCGTAAATCAAGAAGCAAAATGTGACATCTTCTTCTAGGATGGCTTTCGGCGGATGGATTTAGTCCCATCTCAATTTCAATCCTCTAATCAGACCATTAGAGGGCTTGCTAGTGAATGCATACAGCCAGAAGGACTAATCCACTCGTTATATCATTAGGAATATCTCCCGATCATGTTGCTTCCAGAACCACTTTTTACGTGATAAAACTTCTATCCCCCTACAATGTATCATAGGTAATTTTAGCCTAAATAGTCTTAAAGTACTACCGAACACTAGACACATGAATATCAAATCCAAAATACTCTTCGGGATTGTGACATTTCATGGCGACCCCGATTCATTAACCGCCCCCAAAGTGGGAGAAGAAGGCGGAAGTCTTAGCAATCAACACAATAGAACTTAGAGACGACACCAACCAACAATCGAAACCTCAATCTGGAGAGGAGGTAATTGAAGTTCCCATTAGCGACACACCCAATCAAGCCGTCAAGGTCGATGTCCACTTACCTACATCCCTTCAGAAAGTAATTGTGGATTGTTTGTGATGCCATTCCAGAGTCTTCGCATGGTCGTCCGAAGACGTGTCAGACATTCACCCCTCGAACATAGTTCACAAGTTAACTGTAGATGTTAGTCGTAAATCAGTTAAGCAAAAGAAAAGGGTGTTGTACTAGAATGCCAACGTGCAATACGAGAAGAGATTCAAAAGATTTTAACAGTAGGGTTCATTTGAGAGGTAGAATACCTCAAATGGTTAGCCAACGTAGTTATAGTGAAAAAGCAAACGAGAAGTGAAGAATATGCATAGACTTCACTAATCTCAATAAGGCATATACAAAGGATAGCTATCCACTCCCCAATATCGATAAGTTGGTCAACAATTCGTCCGGTTATCAACTCCTATGTTTCATGGATATATACTCTGACTACAACCAAATCATATGACCCCTGAAAATGTGAAAAAAAAAACCAATTTCATTCTGGAGTTTGGTATCTATTATTACAGAGTCATGTTATTCTGCCTTAAGAATGTCAAAGTAACCTTTCAACGTCTGGTCAACAAGATCTTCAATGAACAACTTGATAAAAACGTTGAGGCCTATATCGACGATATGCTTATCAAATAACTAAAGTCGACAATCATGTCGCAGACCTAAACAAGACATTTCAAATGCTCGAACGATACAACATGATGCTAAACCCCCCGAAATGCACCTTCGGAATCACATCTGGGAAATTCCTAAACTTTCTAATTATCCACCAGGGAATTAAGGCAAATCTGGAGAAAATTCAATCCATACTAGACATCATATTGCCGAGGACAGTGAGAGATATGTAACGCCTTATGGGCAAGATTGTAGTCTTAAACCGATTGATATCAAAAGTAAGGAAAAAGTATAAACCCTTCTACGATACCCTGAAAAAGTCGCAAACGTTCGCGTGAATGCCTAAGTGCTAGGCTATGTTTGAAAGGGTAAAAAAATATCTCATGTCGCCCCCTCTCCTCTCTCAACCGGTCCTTGGTGAGAAATTATACATTTATCTTTCTATTTCTAATAACGTGCTCTGCTCTATCATTGTGAGGCAGGAATCTACTATACAAAAGCCGGTATACTATGTCAACCGCATACTCTATGAGTCTCACGTGAACTACAAACCCATCATCAAGAAAATAGTTTTTGCCTTGGTCATTACCGCCAAATATCTCTGGCTTTACTTCCAAGCCCATACTATCGTGGTGTTGACCAACTAACCCCTGAAACAGATGTTACAGCAAAGTGATATCTCATGTTGACTCATTAAGTGTAGTATCGAATTAGGCAAGTTCAACATTAAAAATATGTCGAGACTAGCTATCAAGGGCCAAGCCTTCGCAGACTTTATCCTCGAGTACACATTCCTGATATCCATCAAGCAACCCCTTGCTGATGACAAAGAAGAATAATCGAAACCCGAATGGACCCTCCATGTCGACGGTCGTCCAATTCCTCAGGAAGTGGAGCCGGACTCATCCTAATAAGGCCAGATAATTTTAAAGCTGAATACGCCCTCCGTTTTGACTTTCGAGCGATCAACAGTTAGGTTGAATACGAAACCCTTTTGACCGAGTTGCAGATCATAGAGTCATTAAGGGCCCGAAGCATATGGCTCTTTACTGACAATCAGTTGGTCGTTAAGTAGATCAAGGGGAATCACGAAACTAAAAAGTTAATGATGATGAAATATCTATCCAAGATATACCAAGTGGTGGACAAATTCGATAAAGTGGACATACAGCAAATCTCTCGATCTAAGAACGCACGAGTTGATACGATCTCGAAGTTAGCTAGCTCTAACTTAATGGCGACTAGCTGCCTATCTACATAGACAGTCTACCATACCATACCATCGAAAAGCCTGAATAGGTTTTGTCTGTGAATAGCTCACCGAGTTGAAAAGACTCCATAGAGGCCTATATAAAGCATGAATAACTGTCGAACTCACCCTCAGAAGCCAACAAGTTGAGATGCAAGGCCGCCCATTAGGGATTATGTCAAAATATTGGGCATCCAAAATCTGGCAAATAAAGCCCTTCGGCAAGGGTACTATTGGCCAACCATGAAAGTCGATTCGAATGACTATGTCAAAAGATGCGACTGGTGTCAACATTTCTCATAGATGCCATGTCAACCCTCTACCAAACTCTGCCTAATCGCCGATCCGTGGCCATTCGTTTAATGGGAAATGTACATCCTCAGATCATTCCCCTAGTAACAGGACAACAAAAGTTTTTAATCATGGCCGTGAACTATTTCATAAAGTAGGTAGAAGCGGAATCATTAGTCCAAATCACTACTGGCAAGATACAACACTTCGTGTGACATCCATCATCACTGGGTTCGGCATACCTAAAATCCTAATCACAAACAATGGAAAGCAATTCGACAATAGAAGCTTTCAAGACTTCTGTAGTAGGTTGGCGATCTAACACCTGTTCACTTCTGTCACTTACCTGTAAACCAATGGTCTCATAGAGATAACCAATCGAATGATCCTATAGTGGCTAAAAGCCATGCTGGATAAGGTCAAAAACCGACGGATAGACGAGATCTATAGCATCCTCTAGGCTTATCAAACGATACCTTAAAGGGCAATATGGAAGACATCATTCAATCTAACATATGGCTGTGAGGGTTTGATAGCAATTGAAATTCGGATTTACTCATTAAGGGTAGACCAATACGAAGAAAAGTAGAACGAATTCATATTATACGAATGCTTAGACATACTCCCCGAGCTAAGGGAGACCGCCTCTACTCAAATGGCTGCTTTTCAACAGCAGACAGCAAGGTATTACAACCAACGGTCAAAACTAGAACATTCAAACTAGGGGATTTGATATTTAGGAAGGTGGAAACCACCAATCAACCCCAACTAGAGGCAAGTTAGCACCCAATTGGGAAGGTCCTTATAGGACACACTTAGAAGTCCGCCCAGACACTTATCGCCGATCTCCTAGATGGCTCGACCATACCCAGACTGTGGAACTCTGAGAACCTACGTATCTATTATCAATAAGGGTTAATACACTATCAAATGAAACCATCCCTTTCCACATATAATCAAATGATTAGGTAAAACCCCTATGGTCCTCTATATTGTGTTATTCTATCGATCTGCTCTTATCTCGTTGAATGGGTCAGTGTCACCCCATTCTCCTAAACGGAGTCTATCGTTAGGGAATTATCCCCTCGAGTGGGCAAGTATCACCCAATCCTCCCGAACGAAGCCTATCATTAACAATTTATCTCCCAAAAGGGCCAGTATCACCCAGTCCTCCTAAATAGAGTCTATCGTTAGGGAATTATCTCCCTGAGTGGGTAAGCATCGTTCATTGCTCCCAAACAAAGTCTATTGTTAAGGATCTATCTTCTTGAACAGGCCAGTGTCATCCCATCCTCCTGAATAGAGTCTATCATTAGGGGACTATCTTGCTGAGTAGGCAAGCATCGCCTAATCCTCGCGAACGCAGTCCATCATTAGGGATCCATCTCCCCGAATGGGTTAATGTCGCCCTGTCTAACGAATGAACACGTTAAGGAAGGAGTCTCCCGAACAAGATGTACATAGCTCTCTCACTTGGTTAAGCTCTCAAACGAATAGCATCCTCTGCCCAAGTGTACTCACTCTCTCAGTTGAGGACTACATAAAGGATGAAAGCACAACATCATCCAGCAAGAAAGCCGGTCGACCATGAAGCTTCCTATCGATTAGATCCTATCAATTAAGTCATTTGCTCAATATTTTGGCACTTATCATACTCATCAGTGGACTGCTAATGATGAGATGATCATTCAAAAGCAAAATTGACAAGTAAGTAATAAAAAACTCTTCTTTTATTTCAATACGATGAATACATATTAGAATATATAGTTGGATACAATGCGAAGAGAATTTATAAGTCCCTAAACCGGATCAAGTTATATCAAAATAAATACATGAGAAATCTATAATAGAAAACTAATCCATTGTAAGCCAAGAACCGGAAGAAACTCTACGACTCATTGACGTTACACAATCGGACCACAAGAGTCTCCAATGTCTATCAAACCACCCCCGAACGGTGGAGTTAACAAGAGTATAAACTATAAATCCTTCCTAGCAGAAGTTGGAAAGGAATTTGAGAATGTAGGAGTTAGCTAAAAACAAGTTGAAAGGATGCATCAGGCCCCGACAAACTCCCAACTCCTCTTATCGTCCGACTTAACGGAGCACCAAGAAATATTTTAGACAACTTCTACTACACCAAGTGACTAGACGATGGTTCTGACATTGGGAAGAGAGTTTCCTTCGTAGGCAAATATCTCTCCCTGCACAAGGCTTGAGAACTCATATGAGAGTCCTAACAGTTTCCACCACGACGTCCGAATATCAAACGGTATGATGGTAGCCCCATCTTTGATGGAATCTCGCATCAGTATAAATTTTCTAAACTACAAGGTTTTGTGGCTCAAAATCTATAATCGAAATATCTCTACAAAATATAGACTCTCAGCAGTAGAAACTCACATAATAACTCATGAAAGTATAAAAAATCTCTCTGGGACGATACTGGGTCATACAGCCCCTATTTATAGTCGTGAAGACACAATCCTCGCAATCTTGAGTAGATGAATTGATCTAATGAGAAATGTGCGTAATGAATGAGGAGTCTCAACCTCTTCAACTTCTCATGAAACTTTTATTCCAGAAATATTTACTCAGGAGTTAAACACGTTAACGCTCTTGTGACTTTTCAAGTATCAACCATTGGCTTACTCCTTACATCTCTCCTTTGAAGTAACATGAGGAGTAGGAAGCAAATGATGGTATATAGTCAAAATCATGTGGGGCCCAAACTTGTCAGACCCGCGACTCGTTAACAAACCTTGTTAGTACTTGCCAACCGCTCCTCTCTCGATAGCCAACTGCTCGGCACCTTAACTAGTCGGTCCCGGGTTTCCTCAGTGCTAGGTGTAAACTATAAAATTTACTGAGGGAATATTCACTCTCCCTAAAAAGATGGAAAGAATTTTACGTAAATGGAAATTAGATTTATAACCGTAACAAATAATGAAAAGAATCTCTATGATGATCTGAACTTGATTTTACAATTTTTAAGAATCCTACAATCTGATTCTCCAAAAACTCAGGACACTCTCATAAGGAAAATAGTATTTTATCACTTCACCTGTACACAACTCTCACAAAAAAAAAGGATATATATGCTTTAATGCATCCACCACTCAGGTACATCTTCTCGACCTACACATAGCACATAAAAACATGGTGGGCTTTCACTCTCTCCGACTCTCTCTCTCTCTCTTTCGGTATCAATGTATTTACTTTCTTTTAAAAAATATTCTCTAATTTGAGCGTTGGACTCTCCTCTACCGAAACACCCTCTTGCAGTCTTTTTGCAAATCCCATCGATCGTGATCACCAAATGGCTAGATCCTATTAGTTCATGCCGAAATCATATTGGTTTTTTAATTTGAAAATCTGGTTTAATAATTTAATTTAGATTAAATATGATCTCATGACTTGAACAAAGGTACTCATAGGCTTTGTTCAAGTGGAATTGAAGTGCAAAATTTGGTTTACTAAATAATGAATTGAATTATAAGTTGAGAAAAAATTAATTGACTGGAGTTGAACAAGATTCAGTTTAACATAACTCATTTTTAACGTTGCTCTAATAATTTTAGAATCACAAAATTATTAAAAATATAGTTGAAAAAAATAGTTAAAGAATTGGTATTAAGAATATGAAAAAGGTTTAGCCAAAGATAATAAATTATTTTAATTAATATTTCAAATTCAAGTTTTAAAATAAAAAATTAAATATCAAAAAAATCAGATCCTAAATTATATTTATAATATTTAAATCAAATTAGCTAAGCAAGAATTAGGTCTAAAAAAAATTAAAAAATTAAAAAAAAAATAAAGAAGAAGGGAAGGAGAGGCTAGCCGTGCCCTAAGTCGGGCCTAACCTCAAAACACAAACCAAAAGGCGGGCAAAAGCATACCCCCCTTCCCTTTGGCGGGAAACCGCGGCTTGTTTCCCGCCACTTTATCATAAAAGAAGTTTAGGGCTTGACTGGCCTCACCCAATCCCATCATCGTCATCATCAACCCAACTCCCGCTGTTTCTACCCAGAGGGAGATCGAATTTCAAATGGAGAGCTTCGGCGGAGGATACTATGTGGATGAGAAGGCCGTTCATGTCGAAAACATCTTCTTAGAATTTCTCAAGAGGTATTTCCTGATTTCATTCTTTATACTCTCTCTCTCTCCCCCCCCCCAACGAAATGGTGATTGTGCTGGGGAATTTCACATTTCAGGTTTAGGTTGGATCAGAACTCGAGGGAGCCTTACTATGAATCGGAGATAGAAGCCATGAAAGCCAATGAATCGAACACCATGTTCATTGATTTCTCTCACGTTATGCGTTTCAACGATATTCTTCAGAAGGCCATTTCTGAAGAGTACCTTAGGTTCGTTCGTTGGTTTGCTTCTATTGGTTGAATTGAACCCCTCTCAATTTCAATTGAGTATTGGGTGTTGGTATTTGAATTGAAAATCCTTTTTCTTTTCTTTTTATAGGTTCGAGAATTACATAAAGAATGCCTGCAAGAGGTTTGTAATGGAGCAGAAACCCACATTCATCTCCGATGATAACCCCAACAAGGACATCAATGTCGCCTTCTACAACATCCCTCTAATCAAGAGGTAAGAGAATATCAATCTCCACTCCCATTGAAATCGAACTTGAAATTGATTTATCTTTGATTAATTTCTGCAGATTGAGAGATTTAACTACTGCAGAAATTGGGAAGCTGGTATCAGTCACTGGAGTAGTTACTCGCACCAGTGAAGTCCGACCGGAGCTTTTACAAGGCGCTTTCAAGTGTTTGGAATGCGGCGGAGTCATCAAGAACGTCGAACAGCAATTCAAGTACACCGAGGTTCCGTTTGCATTCTCTGCCTTTCAAGTGTTTGATGTTTTGATTTTCTGTCTCTTTCTCTCCCTGATTTTGATTCTTGGTCTTTGTCAGCCTATTATATGTGTGAATGCAACTTGTTCAAATCGAAACAGATGGGCATTGCTTCGACAAGAAAGCAAATTTGCAGATTGGCAGAGAGTCAGAATGCAGGAAACCTCAAAAGAGATACCAGCAGGCTCCCTTCCTAGATCATTGGATGTTATTCTTCGTCATGAAATAGTTGAACAGGCCAGGGCCGGTGACACGTAATACACTTGCTAACTCTCTTTTGCTGTCCACCGCAAACCACATGTTTCTACCTCTCCATCTTGCACCTGAATGCTATTAAACAACAACAACATTGTCTCATAGAGCCTCATGTTACTTTAATAGGGTTATTTTCACGGGAACCGTGGTTGTGATCCCTGACATACTGGCCTTGGCCTCACCTGGGGAGAGAGCTGAATGCCGTCGAGAAGCTCCTCAGCGCAAAAACGATGGCAGTGGAAATGAAGGTGTAAGGGGTCTGCGTGCATTGGGAGTGCGAGATCTGTCCTACCGTCTCGCCTTTATAGCCAATTCAGTGCAGGTTGGTCGTAGCTTCCTTGTTATAAGCAATATGTAACGCATATCTAGATGTTCAAATGTTTTGCACATGTTCAGGTCGCTGATGGTAGAAGACACATGGACATTAGGAATAGGAAGAAGGATGCCGATGATGATAATGACCAGCAGTTCACGGTTTGCTCTTATTCATTTTTTTTTTTTTTTACGTTTTCCTGTGCTGTATGTGTGTTTCTTGGTGTTTGCTTTCTCAAAACAGATGCATATACAGTGCTGCTCTTTATATGTACATGCCCCACCTTGTTCAATGGGTATTTTTGAATAAATTGACTCAGGATAATTTGGTACGAACAATATATTATTGGTCCCATGTTCATCATGACTTTGTAATGTAATATTGCATTGTGCCTGCTCGGGATTAAAACATCATCCAATGCCAATAACCAACATAAAGATTTTTTTTTGTTGGGAAAGACAGTTGCTGTTGACTTGTGCATCTGAAATGAAATCTTAATTATGCTGACTTTCAGAAACCATTAATTTGCATAAAACATTTATTTTTGCCTTAAATGCAATTCTTTCGTCTGCTTTAGGTTTTGATATTTTGAAATCGAAAAGAGTTGAAACAATTACTTTTCTCCTGCCATATTTCATTTTTGCAGCCTGAAGAGCTAGATGAAATCAAAAGAATGAGAGATACTACAGATTTCTTCAAAAAGCTAGTTGGCAGCATTGCCCCAGCTGTTTATGGTCACCAAGACATAAAAAGGGCTATACTTTTGATGCTCATGGGTGGAGTCCACAAATTGACTCATGAAGGCATAAATCTGAGAGGGGACATCAATGTCTGTATTGTTGGAGATCCTAGCTGTGCAAAATCCCAATTTCTCAAGTATGTTAACCTTTTTTCTTTTATCCACCTTGACAAATTTCTCAGTCTAAAGATGTATAGACTAAACGTAGTGTATGCTGGTGATACTTCTTTGCAGATACACTTCTGGTCTTGTTCCAAGGTCTGTTTACACATCTGGAAAATCTTCCTCTGCTGCTGGCTTGACAGCAACTGTGGCCAAAGAACCAGAAACTGGAGAGTTCTGCATTGAGGTAGAATATGCACTTTATATTGAATCATCTGGGAGTATATGAGTAATACCAACAGCATATAAGGTGGTGGTGTGAGTTGTGTTATTTTATGACGAATGCTTCCAATTTGTCCTCTACACTGGAGAGTAGTTATACATAATAATTCATGGACCAGTTTCTATAACTGATGCGTTTAAGAGAGGCACATATATAATTCATTTGCTTAGTCTTGAGGAGATTTTGTTAAGATAACTTTAATTTAGTTGAAATATAACAGACAGAACATTCAATATGCACCTTTTTGCTTCATGCACCCTGTCGTAGTCTTATTTTCAATACCTTGAAGGTTTTCATTTTGCTAAATTTTATATATTGACTAACAAAAATTATTCCTGTTTAGGCACTGGCTTGTGCCCTTAAGCATTTGCATCTCTGTCTTGATCGCAGTGAAAATTCGGAAGAAAATTCCAATGCTCTAATGCTTTTGGGTTATGAAATTCTCATAAAATATTGGGTGTATAAGCTTGTATTATGAAAATCTAATTGGGCTTTACTTGTGTCATGATTGTGAAAATTTCCAAGGTAAATTGGTTTTAGGAAGAGCTCCCTCAAGTTGGTGAGAAACATAGTGTTTTGGTTGATCCGGTTTAGTGTCCACCATGATTGGATGTCCACCATGATTGGATGATGCAAAGGAGAAACCTGAATTCCATTTTTTTGGGGTAAAGTATGAAAAGGACATAGAAAAAGTTGGTTTTGTTCAATTGTTAAAAAGGTGTTCTGAATTCTTTTAAACATTGGTCCTTCTATCTAATGGACATCTGTAAATGTCTAATGGGGCCCTCAAATGTGAAGATTAGCTGGCTATAAATGAGCCAAAACCAAATAAGAGG
The DNA here is from genome assembly GCA_033439265.1 of Dillenia suffruticosa. Lineage (NCBI taxonomy): Eukaryota > Viridiplantae > Streptophyta > Magnoliopsida > Dilleniales > Dilleniaceae > Dillenia > Dillenia suffruticosa. Next base: position 2,810,278 of record JAVTVX010000031.1, read on the forward strand.
ACCGAGGTAAGTCATTCTTACAATGTGCTGCTATAGGGCCAGCCCAAAATAAAGATGGGATAAATTAGTTATAAGCTTAAAGTCCATTAAAAGCCTACTTAAAGAAGGCATGTTAAAATTGGTGCAACCAATAGTCTTCTTCACTTGTCACCATAAGCATCTAGGTGACAAATCAACTAGGATGGCTGAAGGATAACAAAGTCCTTTGCACCTAGTAGTACAGTACACTTATGTTTTGTTTTGGACTATTGACTGGAGGGAAAGAGATGGTACATAAGAGAAGGGAAGGGGACGGGAGGGGAGGGTAGGGATGGAACGTTCCTGCTCTTGTTTGGGGGTTAAAATATTAATGAATGGAAAGAGAAAGTAAAGATGATATATATGCAGATTCTTATTAAACTTTAAACTGTTCCCATGGGAAACCTCCTAAATCAGAAGGGAAGAGTTGGAAAAGCTTGGAGGTTATATTAAACTCTCTGGATCCCTTCCCCTTTTCATTAAAAAGAACTCCCAAACACAAATAGAGGGTTATATTCCCTCCCTTCTCTTCCCATACCCTCCAATCCCCTCTTTCCAAACTCTTTGTTAGCTGCATGTTTGCCAATCTAAGTATCTATGGTGGCATTGAGGTGCTTTGGCGGCACAAGAATGAGAATAAGACTGCCACCTAGCAAACTCTTGATAATGTAGGGTTTAAGGTGGCACCTAAAGGTTAAGTGGCATTACAAGTAAGACCACATGTGGAACACTTGGTGAATCACCGTAAACTTGTAAAGGTATGTATTATTATTGAACCTTAGAGAGGAAAGTCTACATATGGGTGCCTTTTTACCATAATGCACATGTCAGAGAGATAAAAGTGGTGCTTATGCCTAGGTGCTTGAGTTAAATTAAAGGTATTTGTGGTAGAGTACAAAAGGAGGTGTTTATACTTGAAACAAAATAAAGGCTCTCATGTTGGGGTTGAACAAAATTAATTGCAATTTTGATTCATTTGAAAGAACTACAAAACCTAAAGGTATTTGGTTCATTGCATGGACCCCTTTTCTATTTCTTGAGCACACAAAACCTTGAAAGGAATTCTTACAATGCTTTTTTAGGAACCATGTTCCTCAAGCCCTATCTACTAAAGGCTTCACACATCAACGGGAAACAACATCCGTTGGTCATATATCGATTTTTATAAGTGATGTTCGTTCTAAGTAGCTCACAACCTCGGAACCTCTTCTCTTAGACAAATTGTTTGGGTGGTTCCAGGCTGGAGCACTAATGCTTGCTGACAATGGGATATGCTGTATTGATGAGTTTGACAAGATGGATATTCGAGATCAGGTAATTTCTTGAACTATTCTTTTCTTGTCCCTTTTTGCTACTTTTTTCAATTGTTTTGTTCCTTCCTGTCTTTTTGTATCCTAATGACTGGATGCTTTGACAAAGGTTGCTATCCATGAAGCCATGGAACAGCAGACAATAAGCATCACCAAAGCAGGAATACAAGCAACTCTTAATGCTCGAACCTCAATTCTAGCTGCAGCCAACCCCACTGGAGGGCGCTATGATAAGACAAAACCCCTTAAAGTGAGAATGCTAAACATACACCTTTAGTTACTTGAAATAAGCATCAAATTTTCTAACCTACGTACTATATATAAAACCCTCTGTCATAAATTTATGAACCTTGTTGTCTTATAAAGTTGGCTTACATTTGAAATCATTTTACTTTGTGGGTGGTGCAGTATAATGTGGCTCTTCCTCCAGCAATTCTTTCAAGGTTTGATCTGGTATATGTTATGATCGATGATCCAGATGATCAAATTGATTATTGCATTGCCCACCACATTGTCAGAGTTCATCAGAAGCATGAAGATGCACTTTCTCCTACATTCACCACTGCGCAACTAAAGCGTTACATAGCTTATGCAAAGACTCTGAAACCAAAGGTATGCTCCTCAGTTCTATATGTTCTATCTACTGTACAGAACTGATGCAGAGATGCAGAGGGAGGATGGTTTTGTTCTACAGTGTTAGGCAGAGGATAAATGAATCATAGATCATTTCTTTTGATCATTACCTGGTTGTTCTGGAGTTTTGTTGCTTGTTTCTCTTTTTATTCATTTTCGGTTTGGTGATTTTAAAGCCCTGGAAGCACTTTCTTGATTTGGTGATCAATGTGGTCTGACTCCCATTAGATCACCTTCCAATGCAATACCACTGTGCTTGTTCTGGTCCCATTTGGAAAGAATTTAATCACCAGACCTAAGATTCATCACTGCGTAACTGTTGAAATGTTTAAATCTATGTTTGGTCCCAAAATTTGATAAGATAAAATAAATTGTGCTTATGGGAGTTTATTTTTCCATTGAGTTTATTTTATTTCTTTTTGGTAATGTTTTCTTGTAACAATGAAGGGAGAAGAGAATGCCTTCTTTTCCAAAAACATCATTCTTCAGTTCTTCCTCTCTATTTAACAAAATTGAAACTCCTGCAGCTAAGATTGGATGCAAGGAAATTGCTTGTGGATTCATATGTCGCTCTTCGTAGAGGTGATACAACTCCAGGACATAAAGTTGCTTACAGGATGACAGTTAGGCAGCTGGAATCGCTAATTAGACTTTCCGAAGCCATCGCTCGATGTCATTTGGAGTCTCAAGTATTTTACTTCTTGACCTTAGCTTCCTGCTCTCTGAGATATTGAATAATTTCTGCCACAACACTGAGTTGCGATACTATCTTTCTTGTAGGTTCAGTCGCAGCATGTTCAGTTGGCAGTGAGATTGCTAAAAACGTCAATTATCAGGCAAGGAAACGAGATTATTTCTTTCACATATCTACCTTGTGTCTTGTATCTGCATGCCTCTTTTTTATCTCTCAACTTTTCTTATGCAGTGTGGAGTCGAGTGAGATTGATCTATCTGAGTTTCAAGAAAATCAAGATGGTGAAGACATTCATGATGGTGTTGTTGGAATAACTCATTCAGACCAAGGTGATGCCCAGCCTAATACTGCTGCAACTGAGCCAGCTTCTGGCAGTGGGGGTATGATAGCGTTGCCTATCTGTTTCCTAATTGTTAGTCTTAGAACATGAATCAAGGTCATATCTTAAGTGAATACATATTCAGGTGGAGTCAATTCTGAAAACAATCAGACAAGGAAACTGGTAATCACCGATGAATATTTCCAGAGGGTCACTCAGGCCCTCGTTATGCGCCTCCGACAGCATGAAGAATCTGTCGCTCAAGAAGGTAAAGCTTGTTATCCTAGTATAAACTTTTCATTTTTTTTTTCCTGATTATATTTTTTTGGCTGATTATTCCATTGTAGACTTGATAAGCTTAAATATGTTTTTCCTAGTATTTTGGATTGCCATGGCTACATATTATCTAGTTACAATGTGTTGAATGGTTTCATTCTTTTGCTTTCAAATACAAATGCCTAAGAAGCCTTTAATACTTGCTGCTTGTTGATGCGCAAACTTATAGACTTAAATGTCAGACAAGTTGTGTTTGACAGTCCCTCTCCGAGTGACTATCCTCAAACAATTTACTTTGGAGTGTATCTCAATTTTTTATAGGGACTAGACTTGCTGGAATGAGACAGAAGGATTTGATAGAGTGGTACGTCAGACAGCAGGATGAGAAGAACAGCTATGCTTCCACGGAGGAGGCTCTTCAAGAAGTTACTAAAATAAAGGCTATCATTGAGGTAAGCTTTTAAACTACTTTTAAACTACTCACCGGAGCTACTTTGTTTTCAAATCCATTAGTCGATGTCTCTGGTATCCATCTGATGGCATTATATGATTGCAGAGTTTGATACGAAGGGAAGGATATTTGATCGTAGTTGACGATCCCCAAGCAGAGGGAGAAGATTCTAGGCGACCACTGTCTAGAAATCACAGGATTTTGGCTGTGGCTCCCAACTATGTGGTGGATTAATTTATGCATTTGGGTTTTAGCACTTGAGGGTAAATGCTTCCATGCTCAAGTTCAGAGCTTCTACCATGTGGCTATGGGGTTGTTTTGTTGAACAAAAAGCTAGGTATATGAGTTCGTTGCAGCTTGAAATGCGGTAATAGATCCTTTCTCCGGAATTGTAGAACCATTGAAAAGAAAATGCATGTGTATATCTGTGGGAGTTAAAGTGCATTTACTGGTGAAAAGCTTCTGTGAAAATGTATATTGCAGGGAGCCATTCATTGCAGCTAGTTCTATAGGGTTTTACCCTTTTTCCTTCTTTTCCAAAGACGGCAAGTATGCGCCTTAGACATTCAACGTCCAGATATCTAGTCCAAAAGAATGCAAAGAGAGACTTAAAAGAGCATTGGTTTGCATTTGCAGCTCTAGTCTTATTTGTCTAAAATTGATTTGGGACTCGTTTTATTGGTGATAACTTGAACCTCCTAGGCTCATTAAGAGAAGGGAGCTTGGTGATTTCTGCTTTTTAGGATTATTCCTTCCTTTTGAATAAAATTAGTTATTATATTACTTGCTAGTGTAATTTTTCATTTTTTTAAAAAAAAAATATAAAAATACCTTTGAACTACAAAGGAAAGATGATTATGACCGAAGACTAAACGCGATGAAGATTATGACCAAAGACGATGAAGATTTACAATCAAGGACGGTTGGAGTCGAGATTCGACGTTGAAAGAATTACAGTTGATGGCTGAAACACGAATGGCAGGAAAGATGGCGATCAAAATCGATTTTCAGAAGTTTTCTTTTATTTTCTGTTTGGCATTGTGTGCTTCCTCCCGCCCCACTTTCACCTTTACCAATTTTCTTTGTATTTCGCTTATAGTTTAGTTGGCATTTTTTTTTCTTTTTTTTTATAAAAAAAATTAGATCTTTCATATACAATTCCAAAAAAAAAAAAAAAAAAAAAAAAATTAGAAATCCAAACAAATAAAGCATGAGATCGATGTACAATAAAGTAGCCAATAAAGCCCAATATATAATGCAAATTTAGGAACAATTATTGAATGTTGATAATGGTTTTGTTTTAAACAGAGATGTTTGGCGTTCCTGTATGATATTTTTATTTAAAATTATATTTTGATTAATTCAATTATAATATTTCTTAAAATCATTCATTTAAAAGAATAATTCATATTTTATTATTTATAAATTTTATATTTAAAATTTAATTAAAAAATTTAATACTTTTATTTATTAAATCAAATTTTCACAAAGAACAAGCACCCTGTGGCCAGCCGACAAAAAAGGAGTCAAATCGTAGGTGTCCTCCGCCACCATTCTCCCATATGGATATCATCTAATCTTAATTTTCAAACAAACAAAGAGATTATGGAGTGATTAGGAGGAGTCACGAGTCATGGATGGCGTGATTGAATACCATACACATACATACAGACTACAGACTACAAACAAAACAGCTCAGCCACGTGAGCTCTGCGATGGCAAATATGCAAACAGGTGGACTTCATCCTTCTCTCGGCCCCACCCCCACTTCATTCCCAGCTGTCCATCCCCTCTTTCCTACCATGCCCTCTCCTCATCTTCCTATTTACCACAATGGGATTCTTTTTCTTTTCATTATTCATATCTTACGTAACCACGAATTCATTATTCCAAACTATATTAAAATATTTTTTTTTTCCAAAAATACATTTAAATAATTGAGTTGTGGGCATGGCATGATTTCTTGATATTTTAATAAGGAAAGAAATGAATCTTAAATATCATATTTCATGATAATGTAAAATTCTTATAGTCATATTTAATCAGAGTAGTAAAATAAAATGTGTATAATCTCTTTTTATTATTGAAAAAATAATAATTTATAGAGTTATAATTCTTTTTTTCTTCAAATAAAAAACCTAAAACCAAAAAAAAAAAATTGCATAAGTACAATATTTAAGTTTGAACGTGATTAAATGGTATCGGTAATTATTTGGCTTACTCAAATTATTTTCTATAAAGTTTCAATACTAGCAGTAAAAAATTATGATGATAGTAAGAATTAAAAAAAAAATGTATTAAAAATGAAAATCCGATCAAAATTAGAACCATTTAATTTTAGAATAATCCAAAACCATGGCATATTTAATCATGAGAAAATTAAGAAAAGGTAAAATAAATAATATCAATCAAAGAAATTCTATATATATGGTAGTAAAATAATAATAATAATAATAATAACAATAATAATAAACTATCATAATAGAGTAAGCACCAACGTGAGATTGTCATAAACATAATAATATGATAGGTGCTCAATAAATTTTTAATTTATCAAAATTTTTTGGATTGAATTATCGATTATTTTATCTCTTAATCAAAAATTTTAAATTTAAAATCTGAAAATAATATAAAAAGATTTGAGAGAGTCAATTCCTAAAATAGATCTCATAATATTCAAATCGGATTAATCAAATAAAACCTGAATATGAAAACAAAAATAAAAATTTAATTTCTACCGTTACTTGGTAATCACACTGACTTGACCGAGAAAATAGGATGGGGAAGGAAAGGATGAGAAGGAAAGTACTGAGGACATTTCGAGTAATTTAGGAAGAAAACAAGGGATTAATTAGGGACAGGGATGTTTATATATCTGTCTCTTTCTCTGGTGCAGGAAAACATTTGTTTCTTCTTAGTGATCAGCCAAGGAACGGAAGTCGGTAAGGGTTGTGTGTTGAGTCTCTCATCCATCTGATAAGAACGTAGCAGCGGACAACAGTAGCTTTTTGTCTCTCGTTTAACGCAGGCACAAGGCAAAGGCAAGGTCTCTCTCTCTCTCTCTCTCTCTCTCTCTCTCTCTCTACACATATAATATTGGATCACAATAATTATCTGCTATTCAAACCAAAAGTATCTAATAGCTGGTTGTGGGGTGGGGGTGTATAAGCAGATGGGTTACTGGAAATCAAAGGTACTTCCAAAGATCAAGAAGGTATTTGAAAAAGATAGCACTAAAAAGGCAGGTGCTGCTGAAGCTTGCAAGTCCTTTGATGACTCCAAGGTTAGTTTGGTATCCTTAGCTTCTCTCTCTCTCTCCCTCTCTCTCTCTCTCTCTCTAACCCCAAAACCAAAGTGAGATATAAATTTTAGTTAACTAATTAGAATTCATTGATATGTGTGTGTGTGTGTGTGTGTGTATAATATACATAGGAGGAAATCAATAAGGAACTCGAAGCGAAGAAGGCGGAGCTTCAACCAAAAGTCATCGAAATCTATGAATCTTCATCCGCTGAAATCAAGGTGAGTACCCTACCTAGGACCTAGTACCTAGTACCTAGCCTGTTTGTTATATATTGCTCATGAAAAAAAAGGGGTAAATAAATGTATTCATAATGATTGGTGACAGGGTTTAGTAAAGGAACCCAAGGAGGGCAGTCTTAAGAAGAGCTCGGCAGCCGTTGAGAAATTTATCCAAGAGCTTGTCAAAATCGGTACGCAAATATTTATTAACATATTATATATATTTTTGTGTTAGGTCGATCCATATATAAAATAATACTTCAATTAATACGGATCGAGTATTTATCAGGTTTATTTTAAGAGTAATTTTTTTAATATAATATTTTTTATTCTTAAATTTTAAGTCTGAGATTTAATTAAGTGATTTAACATTATTATTTACTAAATAGTCTATCCGATAGATAGGAGATTTTATATATATTTGGTTACTGAGTGAAGGAATGAATGATTTGATTACCCCTTACAACATAACATGCAGAGCTTCCTGGGTCAAAGCCTGTTAGTGAAGCATGTTCCAAGTACGGGGTAGCCTATGTGAGTGGCCCGGTCTTGTTCATCTTGGAGAAGGTGTCCACATATATTACTGTGGAGACACCACAGACACAGGATGCTCCTAAATCTGAGGCCGAAGCAGCAGAAAGCAAGGACAAGGAGGCCGAGATAGTTGTGGAAGAAAGTAAAACAGAAGCAGAAGCAGAAGCAGCAGCATCTGCACCAGAAGCTTCTGAAGAGGTGCCCGCCGTGGCTGAGCCTGAGCCTGAGCCTGCGCCTGAGCCGCCCAAGGACAAGGAGGAAGTGACACCAGCGGCTTAATCAAACCCCCTCCTGGAGCAAAATTCTTTATTTTCTTGTGTGTCTTTTTGTAAAATCAATGTATGTAATCCAAAAAGTATATGGGGTTGGGGTTCCATGTTTTTGGTGGTAATACACACACTACTGTATGTATGTGAATGGGTTGTGTTTCCTTTTTTTTTTTTTTTTTAAGAAATTCATAGCTCCCTCTGGTTTGTATTTGTCAAATCCCAAATTTGGCTTCTTTCTGTGTGAACACTATTGTTGTATTATAATTATTATTATTATTATTATTATCATCATTATTTGGCTCTTTAATTTTCAATTCCTAATGTAATTATCCCATCTTCTGGACTTGAATGTCTCTAATATTTTACCCATATTCAGGATAGGGTATCTAATTCTTCTACCCCAAAGCCAAATATAAATCGATTATAAGTGTCATAAATGCGAATATATCTTTAGTGTGTTGATGTAAAGTTGACATTGACATGGTTTAATATGATAAACGTATACATACACATTAATATCATACTCTAACCGATCCAATTTGAGTATTATTAAATTTAATTAAATAAAAAATTCTCTCAACATAATATTTTTTACTTTCAAATTTTAAATCTAAAATATAATTAAAAAATTTAATATCTTTTATCTAAGATCAAATATCCATTAAACTCTCTCTCCCTTATGAACCCCCTTACTTGAGATACGTTATCTTAAAAATGAAACCACCAGTTCTATATTTGATTTTTCTGAACAGGGAGATGGAGTGCAAGCATCAATCATTGAAAAGTATATAGTACATAGAAGAAGGTCATCAATTGACCAACATCAACACCTTGGGATTAAATCCAACCAAATGCGTCTTCCAGCACGCAACCTAAACTTGACGTGCTCGAGCTGTTGACATTCTACGATATCGGTTTTTATTTTTTTTAATCGTGATATTCAAATTTTACCTGATTAATCTAATTCAAATACTGTAAAATTCATTTTAGGAATTAACTCTTATAAATTCCTTTTCATAATTCTCAAAACTCAAACTCGAGATCTCTAATTAAGAAGATAGAGTATTCAATCATTCATCTAAAGAATTTTGATATTCTATCACATGAGTTTATTACAAAGCTAATTCCTTCATGGACCATATCAAATTTTAATAGGTTTCAAATGTCAAGTCAATTGGTGAAATATACCGTATGGCCTTTACAAATTAAATTAGGGAATGTTTATAAAATTGCCCAGTGTATTTATTTATTTACTTATATGTGAGATTACGACTGTTTATAAAATTAAATTAGTGTGCTTATTAATAAATGTGGTTTATCAGTTGACAAATGCAACAAATAAAACTTGATATTATAATTATATATAACATATATACAAATAATACAATTATCGATTACTCTACATAATAAACATTATTGTTTACCAATATTCTGTAAATCTAATGACATGATATTAAATTCTTTTAAGTAAAATCTCGAATTCAAATAGTGAAAATAAAAAAACAGACATTAGAAGAACCAATCCATAAATTAAACTGTATAAAACTCGAATCAAATTAATCAAATAATTCAAATACGATTGGTGAAGACAATATAATAATAATAACAATAATTGTTGTGGTTTTCAAGAATTTCTTGTGAAGTTGCTTGTGGCCTCCTATCAACCACATTGTAGAATGGTGAGAGGATAAGTTTTTCTCAATTTTGGCCTTGACCGTCCATCAACATCTTCATAATCATGTAAGCAATTTGAGTGTAGCCAAAGGGCATAGGATTTTATTTATCATTATTTTATTTTTAGATCTTGTGCTTCATGTCATTCAAAGCATTGAATTTTGAGACCAAGCAAATCAAATCTCAATGCTCGGCCCATGACCAAATAGTGAACGAGTAAGGAAGTCTTGTCGGCAATTGCCCATGGGGGGCTCTCTCTCTTCTAAGGAAAACGATATATCTCGATGTCCTTATAGGGACACCCAAGAAAACGATTTCTCGATTTCTCCCTTGCAAGACCCAACAGCAACAACTAAAGGAAAATACCAACCATAGATCTATAGTCTTCTTGACAAAATCCAACCTCTAATTTGATCATATAGACCTACTACAGTCAGAATTCGAACCAAGCTTTCTCCTTATTTTCTGAAGTTGAAGTGACTGTTGCGCCGGGGTTCCATTATCAACATCCATGATGATCATGAGGCAACCAACAGGGAAAAAAAAGATGTAAATAATATAAAGAAGTGAGGGAAAACTCCAATGTGCAGCTACCTGAGAAGATAATTGAACGGCACATAAATCCATGGTATATAGAATCCATCACATTCCTAATGAAAGTTAATCGGACTCCAGCCAGAGTAAGTTACAGCATTGCGTTCCATAAAAGATGCATGTTGACAGTAATGGAGAAAGAGAGATTGAGCTTAAAATTGTGAGTTTAGGGCCCAAAAGAAATTGACAACCCTATGGAAAATAGCTATTGAAAAGTAAAGAGTATCGACTTAGTAGTCATCGCCTCTAGATATCACCTCTTTGCAGGTTGGCCTTAATAAGATGGTATGCTCAAACTGAGAGACATAGCTGCCCTTGCTATCACATAAAGGAGGATAAGGCTGCCAACAAATAAAGGGAATAAATTAACAAAGTAATTTGTAAGGAGATTTAGCATAAGACATGGTCATCAAGCATAACATTGGATTTAGGAGGTACTGCAAAATTGTTCAAACCATTTTGTGAATAAACAAAGAGAGAAACAAGTGGAGAAAATTTTAAATATAGTGGCACAGTTCAACCTCTTTTTCCTCCCTTGTGTATGTGAACCCAAAAGCCAAAAGCCAAAACCTTTGAATATGGTCCCACCAAAGGGTTAGGAAAACATTAGAATGAATCAGAACATGAGAAGCAAAGGCAACAAGGTATTAAACGCCATAATAAGAAATTGAATACAAATAAATAAAGCAATACATTGTTGAGAAACTTTTTCATCTCCCTGTGTACCAAAGAGATCTGAGAAGCATTAGGGAATTCACTTTTTAAATATATGGGACTTAGCTCCTGAATTACAAAACAAATTAAAAATAAGAATTAACTAATCACCTTTTTATAGTAACTATGAATAACTCTCAACTTTGAAATCAAATTCGCTCCCTGGAGTATTCTACTGCTCCAAGGGTTGACATTCAACATAAAAAAACCACATTTACTGGGTGGAATCAACTTCACAAAACCATTCATTCAATGCAATCTTTTGGATCGTAATTCTTGTTCTATTACATAGGATATGTCATTGTCTGACTGTATCACGGACGTTCCTCAAAATATGCTACAATATCTTCTTTTGCATATGGAACATTATCATATATTTCTCCATGACATGCCCCATTGAGCTTATACAAGTCGTGCAACATGCAAATTCAATATTGGAAGGAACATTGGCCTTTGGAGATAAACTTTCCCTCAGGAAACAGAATAGTTAAATTCTTGGCAACAGAATAAAAATACAATTCAACATAAAACAAACCCACAAATATCAAGAGTCCAGGTTATGGAATCCGCATTTTGAAAGGGATGATAAGTATTGAAGATGAAAGAGATTTAAGATTTCTTAATCATTTGGATTCCTAAAAGAAAAAAAAACAATGAAATTCCTAAACAAAGAATAGAAGCTAGATAAGCATGGTGAAGTTATAAAAAAAATGAGGAAAGAAATCTAATGCAAATATCTCCCTATCTGAACTTGGGGTGAGCAAGGAAATGTAATACAACTGAGAAAATTGCAAGAGCTCATACAAGCTCCGGCAAGCATGGATACCTTGAAATCAAAGTCTTATCCATATAAGATGCATACTGGATACAATATTCACTTGTGGATAACCCATGTGGCATATCCATTCTTTCCTATAGTTTAAAACAAGAAAATTACATACTTGTGTGATACTCAAGCAATACTTCAAGTGCACTTCTTTGTGACAACTATATTCATGAAAACCAAACTAACTTTTTTACCTATCGACTAATTATACAATGTGCAAATGAGAAAAAAGCATAATTTGTCTACCTACTTGTCATAATTCATCAGTACTCACATTTTAAACATTTAAATTGCAAATGTTAGACGTATTATAAACAAGCATTTGTAGCACCCTGTAAAATTTTTAATGATTTTTAGAGTGTGAAATAGTTTAGAAAGAGAGGAAGATATATATGCATAGAGAGAGAGAGAGAGAGAGAGAGAGAGAGAGAGAGTTAGGGGGAGGATTATAGAGAGCCGGGAATCTTTGGCAGGGAGGGGGGTGGTTGAGAGATGTACTTGGGATTGAGACATGCAGTGGGTGAAAACTAGGATGGAGATCGTTGTATTTACTGACAAAGTAGTTTTCTTTGATATTAGGATTGTGATTGAATCTAAATTTTTTAAATTATGATAAAAATATAAAGCGTGGCATGGCCTCAAGCAATGACTTCTCTGTATGATAGCATTGATAAACATTATTAGAAAATAACAAACATTTATCCTCACAAATATATTAATACTGTAAATTAAAACTGAAATTATTGTTGGATTCATGTGATGTACGCATGCATGTGTGCTCCGTAGGTTTAATTACCCTTTCTTGCCAAAAGTAAAAGAATGGGGTAACTAAAATAGGTTTCAATTTGCCCCAGTGTGGATGATGTCAAGATTCCACAACTGGTCTCCTCGAGTTTCACAAGGATGTTGAATCTAACCTCCAAATAATGTATGTGACTCGCTTTCTTCTCTTCTCCAACAAAAGTTTCCAAAATTTCTAACAACTAATATTTTTCGGAGAACTTTCTTGGGTTTCTACATCCTCTTATAATAATTCTCCACCCAATTTGATGCCCCCAACAAAAACTTTAACAAAAATTTCATATATAGTCTTCAAATAAATCTTTCCCGAATCTCTCATTTGTTCCCTTCTGTTAAGAAAGCTTTTTTTCCCTTTCCTATTTCTATTGCAAGAGTTCAAAGAGAAAGAAATAGAGTGAGGCACATTGCATGTGAACTTTTTGGTAAGTAGAATCCTAACTATATCGACTTATGGGGCTATTCACTTTAATTTTAAAAGTTTTGGAAGATAATTACTAGCAATAAAAGTTTTTGGGATTGTTTGAAAGTAGGCCTAAAGTTTGGAGGATTATTTGTGGTCAGGCCATAGTTACCAGATTCGGGGATTGTTCGGAATGTCATACGGGGGTTCAAGAAAGAGGAAAGTGATACGCACACAAGTGCAATCGTGATACATAAGGGGATAGGCTTCGTATGCTAGTTCACATATCGGAATGTTTCATAGACATGGTTGTGTCTTTTGTATTATATATATGTAGTGTTTTCTAAAATCAAATATATTTCAATGCTCTAATTTTCTTTTAGCGAGCACGTTTGTAACAAAAAGAATGGAATGGAGATGGGTTATACGTATTCCATCTAGATGCACAGTTCTTTATGCAAGCACACAAACCCTGTTTTGATAAATATGACAGTTGGATATTGTGAACTATTTCAAAGTTAAGTTTTCTACAAGGACTTTAAAGAAAATATCCCCAAATTTGCAGTTGATTTTAAAGATAATTACAATTATAGCTTTTATTTCAAAGATAATTACAATTATATATCCTTTATTTTGAAGATAGTTACAATTATATAGCTTTTATTTCAAAGATAATTACAAAGATAATTATGAGGTTAGGTTAAATTATTTTGAAGATAATTATAATTTTCAAGGTTAAGTTTCCCACAAGGACTCTACAACCACAATCACTTAATGTTGCTGAACTCGAGGAAAATTTGTAGCTTTTACGTCTTCTCGACCATCCTTTCCTCTTCCCTTTAAAATTGCCTTCAATTTATATGCAAAAGTACCACGTTTCGGAATGGAATTCACAGTGAATTCAACAAAACTAGTAACTATGGTCATGGCCAAGATTTCAACATAGTAACAAACTTAAAACTCCATCCACCCCCTCCCAAAAAAAATGATTTAAAGATTCCAGAAAAAAGAACATGAAAGAACTACTAACAAGCTACAGGCTGTAAAAGTTCAACAGGGTTGAGCTGCATTTACTTGTCTAGACTACTAATATGAGGACTGCTTCATCACAAGGCAATAGAAGGTCTCCGCGTCTAGGTTATGAGGACCGCACATAGTAGGATATAGGCTTGGTTGCTGTTGTTACTGTTGTTGGACTGTCCCATAACATGTGAAAAGCTTTCATGCTTGCAATTAATTTTAGGAAACAAATTTGTTACAGGGGAATCTAATGTTCAAATCACCACCTAACAGCATTTAAGGAGAAGAGAGACCCTCAAACAATGCAAACACCAAAACAGGATCTGAAACTATGGAATATATTCTCTCCATGTTAGAATCTAAACACAAGGGATGTCTCATCACCCTCTCCATGTAAGAACCAACCTTATTAAAAGGAACCTTAAAGAAGGTCAAATAATATAGAGGAATACTAGAGACAAGAATGAATGAGATATATGCAACCATCTAGACTAAAAAGGGCACCTTACCACCTATCAAGTCTCTTTGAGACTTCGCAAATGGGACAGTAAGAAAAATGGCCCTTGGACAACCAACCAAGGAACACCTAAATAAAAATCAGCTAATTAGCCTTGCCACAACCCCCTAAAAGACTCTTAACTCACCCAAAATGGAATTTGGAGTATCACAGAGGATGCTACATATAGACAAATCGATTTTAAGGCCAGGTTGTAGAGTGCTAATGATCCAATGCAGCGATTAGGATTTGGTGTGTTGTGGGGGAGGGGGCACGGACTTAAAAATAATTGTTAAATAGAACTAAGGGCTTTGGACAGTTTAATACCACTTCAAAGAGTCAAAGCATGAATTTGCTAAGTTCATAGCATATGAAGGCAGGCTAGACAAACCTGAACAAGACCAGCATCACACAAGTTCTTTAATGCCATCAGGTATTTGGTCTCTCCTACACGATCCAAATAACGTCTGCAAAAGGGCAATGTGGAGAAATGCTTGTTGATTGTGGCAAGAAGTTGCTTAGCTCTAGGCAAACGTAATGGGATGTGGCCGGCATCAAAGTTTTTCATGTAGTGGCTGCACTCTAGATCTTCTCTAACAAACCCTTTCCCTGAAAGAAAAAAAAAGAGTTGTCAATTTGGAAGACAAGCTCACTCTGAGGACTGATCACTGCTTTTTTATTGATTGTAAATTCCATTATCCAACTCAACATCATCTAAAAAAGTATTTACCTGTGGATCCAAAAGTTTCAATAGCATATAATTCACCCTCCTCCATCTTGATTTGTTCTCCTCCTTTTACAATGGGAACAGATTTTCCTGCATGAATCTGATAACGCCCAATGCTATGTCCATTCAAGTTTCGTATGCTTTTAACTGCCATCAATAAGTTAAAACATTCATTACATAAACGAAAGGCAAACATCAACTAGGAGTCTAGGGATTTTATATAACCCTTTAATTTGGTATAATGGCCCCCCTCCCCCAAGGACCATCTAGCTGTTTGTTTATTATATAATGCTATAAATTTCAAGTTAATATTCTTTCAATGTAATGGAACAGAAGGAATTCAGAAAATCAGCAGGCTGCTCAGTAATTAAAACAGTCTCCAACACCCAAGACAGCTTAAAACAAACAGCATAAACATGGTAAATTTGATGAATTTTGACTACATGCAAAATCAACCATCCTAGACAAACTAATTTTTTTTCAACCACACAAAGCTCTTCTCAAT
Organism: Dillenia suffruticosa; assembly: GCA_033439265.1. Taxonomy (NCBI): domain Eukaryota; kingdom Viridiplantae; phylum Streptophyta; class Magnoliopsida; order Dilleniales; family Dilleniaceae; genus Dillenia; species Dillenia suffruticosa. Next base: position 2,826,061 of record JAVTVX010000031.1, read on the forward strand.
CTAATCTACCATCGGATCTCACACTCCCCCATCCTTCTATAAGGAAAAACCAGATCATGGATTCTGACAGATAAACAATAATAGTAATAAAGATGATGAAAACGTTACTAACAAAAACAAAATATTAACTTGTCATTAAACACAAAATCTTTGGGGGCATTTTAATGAATTTTCTTTCTTCTAATAAGACCACATTCATCTATGTGACTATTGGGCAAAAGCACAAATTCACCATCTCAAAACTTAAACCTGCTTAAAGAAAAAAAAGTTACAATGTCTCCAATAAATGGAGAAGTGCACAAACTTTGGATTTTGATTTCTCTATCATGTTATGATCATTTTTTGCCAAATTTGACCTAAAAGTCGTTTTTCATAATATCTAATCTTCAAATTTGCTAACAATGTTTCATTTGTTGGAATTCTAATAAGAAAAATAACCAAAAGGTTGATGCAGTCCACTCATGACGGCCATTGAATCTTCTTTTGAAAATTCTGGAGCTAATTGACCGCATTAAATTTCAAGGGGCAATTTGAAAATGGGCACAAAGTTTAGGCAGGTATGTGGTTTTATCCAAGTTAGCTTATTAAAGTTCAAATTGAGGACTGAGAATTGAGATGCATATGTTTTGATCTTTCGCTTGCCACAAGCATGGTCTAAGTACCAGAAAAACCAAAAGGGTTAAATACACATGTAATCCTTGAACTCTCATGAAAATCCCAATTGGCCCCTAAAACTCTCAAATTCCTGAATCGGGGCTTTAATGAGTCCTAATATGCATGTCAGCACTTCTGCTTTAGGGATTACTGATTCATCTATAGCAATCAAGCTGCTCTGGCAATGTTAAAACTGCTAGCATTTGACAATGTTAACCAAAGTAGTGTTGTAATAGCCCTAAAGCAATCAATCATTTTCTTAATGGTCTAATACTCATGGGCAAAAATACAACCATGAAAATGCCATCATTTTCTTAACGTTCAATTTTTTTTCTTTTTTTCTTTTTCTTTTTCTTTTTTTTCTTTTTAAGAGCAATGTTAGTAAAGCATATGTCATATCACATTATAGCAAAGTGACCAGATCACATATTGCCCCTTGACAAACAGTCTCAACCGATATTGTGCCTTGCATGATATGTTTATGCTAGTGACAACCCTTTTCTTTAAAAAATGGCTGAAATAAACTTCCAGAAGATATGATTTCAAGATTGGGTCAAGCTCTGGCTAGGGGAAGTGTCATAAGTTACATATGAAGCAACAAACACCTGGTAGGACAAAAGACATCCATTCACATGTTAAATATTACTTTCCGTTACTCATAACAGATTTGGAGATCCATATTAACCATTGGCCAAGATTTGTAACCGTGAACAGGCATAAAATCGATCTTAAAATAAAACAATTAAACTAGAAGTTTCAAGATATCTTAACTGCGTGATCCATAATATAACCATGCAAACACCTTCCCATTTAAAACTGAGCAAGAAATTAAAGAAATAAATGAGACATTTTATAAACATAGAAAAAGGAGAAGCAGAGAACACAAGGAAGCACATAGTTGAGACGAATAGTCCTCACTTAAGGCCTTTCAATAATTCTAGTAACCAAGGTCATCATCAGAGTTATTTCTCTTGCAAATACAAATGTCAACAAAGTAAAAGCTTTAGATTGTCAAAGCCAACAACTTTCCTGGGTAGGAGGCCAAAAGAACTAACCATCTCATAATTACAACTAAAAACATCTCATGTACAATAAGGAATATGCTGCAAAGGACAGGCGTGTCTGTGTTTTTTATAGTTTTTTTTTTTTTGAGGGGCGGGGGGCAGCCAAGTTGCCTTAGATATATTACCTTGGAACACCTTCCCATTGATTTCAACCTCATAGGACTCCATAACCTCTTGAATTGCAGCACCAACGTCACAAAGGCGTACATCAACACCAGCTTCCTGAATGAACAAATATTACCATCAGCATCTTGCACCACAGATATAAATCTCAATTGATCAAGACGTCTACAAAAATCTAACATCGCATTTCCAGCTGTGCTTAGAGTGTGCTTGGTTAGAAAAATTCTGATGCACAGAAAACCAATGCCCCTACAAAGTTCATGCTGTTGACTTGGGAATTAGTTGGTGAAAATATCGAGAGCAATGCAGCTTCTTATTGTTATGTGAGCATCAAAGCTGAGCAGTCACCTTGTTATTAATGATTTTAGCTCTTATAAATTAGGGGATGGATATGGAACATTACAAATTATTCCGTAATTAAACTTATTTGACGAGAATTTAAAGTTGAGCTGTGCTCCGTTTCCTTTACTTCTTAGTAGCTGTGATTGTTTTGCTTTGCTTTTCTTACTCCTCTCCTCAGTTGCTGCAATATTTGGTTGTTACCCAATGGCAGTAAGGAGAGGTAGAAGGCATCAGGAAAACCAAATGATTGGTGGACCAAGTGATGGAAGAGATGAAGAAATTCAGGCACTCTGGAGGCAAGTTGAACAGCTAACCCTGCAACTTAATCAACTAGAAGTTTACAGTAACCGTGGCTCAAGTTATGGGTATCTTGGTGATGATTCCAACAATGTGAATCCTTTTGCAAGTCATCAAACCATGAAGGGCGCAGTGATATAGAGGTTTTCCCAACCTTGGGATGGAATTAAATGGAGTTCCTGAATTCCATGGTCATGTTTCACTAGAAGAATTTCTTAGTTGGCTTAATGCTGTTGAGAAGTTCTTTGATTACCAAGATACTCCTGAAAATAGGAATGCAAATCCATCGGCATGGTTATGCTTTCCATGGGGTGGACAAGGTTCAGGAATTGTGACTATGCAAGGGCAAAGCCAAGATTCCAAATTGGGAGAAGAGAGAAATTTTCATGGATTCACATAATTTATCACCGGTTTATTGAATCTTTAACATTGTTGCAGTACCATCAACTTATAGTATAGAGAAAGGAAAATTGAAGTGGTCACCAGAAGTGGAGAAATGTTTCCAATTTAAAAGAGGAAGTCGGTCAGGGCTCTGATGCTGACTTTACCAAACTTTCGAGAGGATTTGATGCCTCTCAAGCAGGTATTTGGTGGAGTGCTCAGCAAGAAGGCCATCGAGTTGCTTTCTTCAGCGAAACCTCAATGGCACAGAGAAAGAAGTAATCTGCCAATGATCTAGAATTATATGCCACTGTTTAGACACTTTGCAACTGATGCTCTTATCTAATCCACATGCATTGAAGTTTCTGGTGTGCTTCATAGGCATATGGCTCCTGTTAACATAGTGTACAGCTTATAGGGTTTGATCCATCAAGCAGAAGTACAACAGCGATGACAATTTTTCTGAGATATGCAATCTTTGGAAGATAGGGTACAATAAATTTTATGTTTGCCATCCTAACCTCTTTTTTTTTAATTGGAAAATGCTTATGGATTCCAAGAGGTTCTGTTTCATTATCCTAATAGTCTTCCCCAAACTCCTCCTTTTCAACCGAATAGTTTTAATTCGAAAACTAAGATCTACCAAGGTTAAGGCTTTTATTTGATCCATGGTGCTTAATAAAATTAATACCAATTAAAAACATTGAAGCAACACATTGGGTTCGTGAAGGTTACTGCGACTGCTGCCACCATTGCATGAGCATTCCATGAATGGAATCATCATGATGCAGTCAAACAAAGATGCCATCTGTAATGAGTGATCTTAGCACAATATGCAACCCTGTTTAATCAACCTAACAATACTCGTGAAGCATGTAAGACAATAGGATTGCTAGGCGATAACAAAGAATAAAGTGAAATCTATTATAATGTGAACCAGAAGGCAACATCAATAGAATTATGACAATGTTACAGTAAATACTTTTAAACACTAATTCTTAAAATAGTGACCACTTATTTCATATAATGCTGTGTGTGTGTCCCATGTCTATGCTAAATAGCACCAAAATGTGTTATACAGCCTCTCGTACAATTTAGCCTAACAACTCAAAAACATTGAAGCAACACATTGGGTTCGTGAGGGTTACTGCTACTACTGCCACCATTGCACGAGCATTCCATGAATGGAATCATCATGATGCAGTCAAACAAAGATGCCATCTTTAATAAGTGATCTTAGCACAATATGCAACCCTGTTTAATCAACCTAACAATACTCATGAAGCATGTAAGGCAATAGGATTACTAGGTGATAACAAAGAATAAAGTCAAATCTATTATAATGCGAACCAGCAGGCAACATCAATAGAATTATGACAATGTTACAGTAAATACTTTTAAGAAATTCATTTTACATCCAAGACACATTAAAACATTTGTGGTAACACAAGTTCAATTTTGCACTACCTTGATACCCGTGTTGGTTGCTTCACGTGACGCCTCAAGTAGTGGATCAAACATTGGATTAAATGCTACCGTAAATGCACAGTCAACAATATATCCTGGGAAAAAAAGGATAGTTTAGAAACAAGTATTACCAAATTATAGAAAGCCATATAGGAAGGATATTGGGGCCTTGCCATCGATATGAGTTCCAAAATCCAACTTCATCACATCATCATACTGTAGTACTGTATTGTCTCCGGAATTGGGTGTCCAGTGAGCAGCAACCCTATTTTGGGGGCAGAGGGTGGATGAGGGAGGGCATATCATTATGTAAGTTTGTGCTACTGATTCCACAAGAGAAAGTGCAAATAATATTCTTACAGTTTTGTTCGTTTGTCAAAATAACCTAAATCACCCCAAGTGGTTAAGACTTAATTCTAGAACCCCCAGGATCAACTTGTAATATAAATATTCATGTGAGATGTGCATCAAGGCATTTCACTTCATATCATATGTTTAATGTCTATCTGGATACTAAACAAGAATCACAAACTTAAGTTGCAAAAACATATTTTCAAATCTTCATGATTGGTCATATACCATAAAACTAGTATAGGAAATATTAGAATTTGCTAGCAGATATTAAGGCTTTCTTTTATAACCCAAGTCATTTCCCCCCCCCCAAAAAAAAGTGCTTTTGACTGTTAAAATGCAAGTGGAAGCGGTTATCTGAGTGCCCGTTTGATAGGACTTTTTTTCGGCTTATCTTCTCCTTTTAAGGAGAAGTAAAAATTAATTACTTTTAAAAAAAAAGTTAAAAGTTGTTTGGTTTTTTTATTTTTGAAATAAAATAGTTAATTTCTTTTTTACTCTTGAAGTAAAGTTAAAAGTTAAAAATTAATGGGTATATTTGAAATTTTGTATCATTTAAATAAGGATATTAATGGAATAAAAACAATTATGTGAAGATATAAATGGAATAAAAAAATATAAATTTCCGGAAAAGCTGGAATATTAAAAAAAAGGAAAAATAAAAGCTCCTCCCAGGAGCTTTTACTTAAAAGCTACTTTTTTAATTTTTCATGAAAAAAAAAAAAGCTCTTTTTTTAAGAGTTTTTAAAAAATCCCGTTTGGCAGGGCTTCTCCTTATAAGGAGAAAAGAAGCTGAAAAAAAGCCCAGCCAAACGGGCACTGAAAATAGTTTAACTTTTTTTTAAAAATCGGGATTTTATTTTCAAAATAGAAAAGATAATTAAAGAAAAAAGAACAAGGAGCTTATTTGTGCTTTGCACATAAAAGAAAGAGACATTCAAATAATTAGTGTTTCACCAGTTTAATGAGCATCCTGTAGGGAATGCAATCCCAGCTTGTAGACCATTTTCTGATATTAGCTTTCGCAAAGTATTCTCCAAGGTCTCGCACAGGTCAATCATTAACATCCCAGGTTTCAAAATACTTCTGATATACTTCCGAACCTGATAAAAAGTGAACGAAAAAGAATATCTCAAAAACCAGAAAAGCAAAGCATCTACAAATTAAAAGATATATGCAATAACAGATTCCAGGTAAAAAGAAGTAATAAAATTTAGTGTCATAAACACATGTTCAACTTCAGAGACAGGGAATTCAACATGCTTTAAACAATTATAAAACACTCAAATGTAGAATAGAATATTTTCAGAAGTAATATCACAGTTCCTAGCTCGGAGTTCCTACATCCTACTCTCCACAAAAATGATGCAACAATAACGTATTCTAATGGAAAAAACATAAAAGCAAAACAAATCTTTCAGTCAATTTGCAATAATATATTTCTCGGCAGCTAAGCAACAAGTAGAAGTATTTTACCTGACGATGAACTTCTGCAGCTTGTCTTAGGGAATTATACATGGGTTTATCGAGGCGCTCCAACTCCCTCTTTTCCTCAGATGTAGTCCTCCATAGGTTTCTAAGAGAAATGGACCATTTTTAGTTATCAAGCTTATAAAAGAAAAAGGGACACACAGACACACACAAAACTAATCCATGAAAAGATGGATCCAGGCCATCTCAGAAAATGTGAAATGAAAAATAAAAGAAAAACCAGCTCAAGGAAAAGATATTATTTTGAGCAAGTTTCATGAATAAGTAATGGGTGCAAAGGTGAACAAGGCAAGATCAAAATGACAAAGCAACAAAGAAGCAATCAAATGCAAAATAGTATGAAGTAGGGTGATAGAAATGAAATGCAATATCGCTTGAGTTCATCAACGCAAATGCTAGACTTTTACAGGCAGTGAAATAGACAGATGGATCCCAGCCTGCTCAAAGATTTTGTCCGTCATCAGAAACTACCAAAGTACAAATGTATATATGGCTAGCTAAAGATCTCAAGATAAGCTTATGGTACAGTTCAAAAGTAGATCAGAAATGCCCTTAAGCCACAGATAAACCAGAGCAAACTCCACTCGACCAATATGAACCTTACAGCACATAAACTTGAGCTTGACTATGTAAATTTATCCCTATTACATACTATCCCAGTATGTCTGTGGCTACAAATTCTCAAGCATAGGTAGCAAGCAATAAACGCCCTCTCACACACACCCTCTCCCTTTGGTTAGGTTTTATTATTATTGACCTTTTCTCTTTTAATTGGTAGTTTTTAATTGTCTTGATTTACTTCACTTTGTTCATTTATTTATCTCATTAGTTTTAATTAATTTTCACAAACCCCCATATTTTTATTTTTGTTAAAGGAAATAGATCCGCCTTTCCCTGTGGATTCGACCATGCTCACCCTAAACTCGTCTTTAATGAAGTAGGTATTTTTATTTTTCGTTGTTTGACAACACACCATTTATGTAGATCCAGAATTGATTATCGAATTCAGTTCCTGTATCACTCCTGTTCTGTTCATTTTTCTCCCATTATTCTTCTAATCTCCCAATCTGTCTAAAATTCTCCATCCTCTTCCCTAACCCTCCCTCTCCCTTTATCCATCCACCTCTTCTTTTCCATTGCTTCTGCCACAATGAGGTATGAAAGTGATTAAGAAAACAAATATAGTTAAACAAGAATTTCAATTGCTTGATTGTTAAGGAATGTGGCAGAAGGAAAGCATGTATAACTGGTGCTTAACCTAAAATCAAGACTTTGTCAAATATTACACATGTTTTCACAAGTCAATACAAACCAGTCAGATAACAATATCGGGGCCAAAAAAATCAAAGGATCAGGGCATTCATGGTAACCCCCATTTAAATTAGGATTAAGGAGTTAGGTAACTTATCCAGTCATTCATGGTATCATTTGTATATGTCCAAGAGTCCATGTAAGACATTAAAAGTGTTGCATTCCAACTTAAAGGAACAAAGGCCAAGCTCGTGTTAGTCAACTTGAAACTTAAGCAAAAATAATCTATTTGATGGATATTTGTGCCACACGAGAGTTTCACCTTCTAAATGGGACAGAGATGACTAACGTTGAAAAAGAAAACAGCACATATAAAGATTGGAATTGGAGAAAGCGAAAAAATGTAGATTAAATATGCCAACATGTCAGAAAAAGAAAAAGAAAATTGCAGCAATTTATTCAAAAAAAAAAATCACAAGCCAGGATGAAGAAACACACAACATAAATCCAGACTATATAACTGCTATGCATACTCACTCATCCTTGTACTGTTGAATTTCTCCCTCGGGGAACTCGCCAGATGGAAAGAGATCAACAACAGGAATTGTTGGGGGATCCGTCTGCTCTGGCAGTTCTTTCTTCTTCCTATAAACATTAGCATACAATCTGTAAAGTTCTAATCACAAACTATTTTGCTAAAGAGAGGTAAATAAAAAATATAGAGAACGCGAACTCACTTGCTTTTATTTTTCTTCTTTTTCTTCTTTGCCACTTCTGAAAAAACATTTGACCCACAAAATCAGAGGAATATTAGAAATAATTAACAACGATGATCTGCTAAGGATGGTAAGGGTATTTATCAAGAAGTACGGCTAAAAAGGAAATTCTACTACATGAAAAACAGTATGAGGGAAGAACTCAAGGATACAATTTCCTTTTTGTTGACATGTTTTCCATTTTTGCAGTTTTTGTTCCTAGCTTCTAGGGAAAAAAAATGAATGGGTTGTTACATATAACGATTTCATCGGTCCTTTCCAAGATAGATTCTATCATGCGAAGATGAAAATTGACACATCCTCTTAAAAGGAGTAATGCTACTATTAACTTACAAAATGCACTAAATATCATACAAGTGCCAACTCATGTTAAATGTTAATATATTCTTTGCATGACTTATCTAGTTGCTAAATCAATCGATTCTTTTCAACCAGGAATGCGAGGGTACAGCCACATGATGGTAGTGGTCCAATGTTTTGCAAAAACCTAGTAAAGAAAAAAAAAAAAAAAAGGAAAAACATAGGATAGGATGTATCACACATTTTGTCCATAAAACGAAGTTAAATTATTGAATCAAAATATGGTTTATTGTTATGGACACTGCAGTTTAACCCCCCCTGAGGCTTGTTCTTTTGGCAAGCAGACCTGAGTTTGCAAAACAGACAAAAAGCCCTCAGGGTTTCACTTCATTAGCAATTTGCGCCCTTTCTGTTAGTAGGGTGTTAAAAAATGAAAATAAAAATACCAGTTAAATAAATATACACATGACATGTAATGTAGTTTCTTTTTGTTGTTTCCTTTTTCCTTGCTTTTGCAATGGATTTTTTTATTGTTTCCTTTTTCCGTGCTTTTGCATTGCATTGCTCCATTCTTTGTGAAATTTCAAACAACGACAAACACCCACCCTTCATCAAAATCTTGATTGAGTTAAACATCAAACCTCTTCCTCATCAAAATCCTAATTCATTTAAATATTAAAATCACAGCATAAACAATTACCTGTCAAATTGATTTCCCTTTGCTAACAAACATTAACAACACCAAACCCAATCAAACCATTTGAAACCAAATCCACAAAAATTAGGAAACCCTTTTTTTTTTTTGGTAGTATGAAGTATCATAAAATGCCTGAAATTCCCTTTTCAGCGAATAATGATGTTGAAGGAGTTCTCTAAGTTCTTTGATTCATTGACAATGACGATGGATTCAATGGGATCAAACAAGACTCTAGGCAATTTTGGAGTCCTTTGACTATTGAATCAGATGGAATCAGGAGTCACAAATGCACATGAAGAAGCTGATAAGAGAGAGATCATTACAGTTTTGAGGACAGAGCAATTTGGGAGATATTGAGCTTGAGACAACTGCTGAATTTGCTGAAAGTTGACCAGTAATTATTTCAGATTTTGGAGGAGCAAATCTCTGGAGATTAAGAAAGAAAGGCAGGAAGAAGATGGGATGATAGGAGTGAAGAGAAATGCAATCTCTTCCAATTCCAAAAAAAACGATAAACTTCGATTCTGTGAGTGTATTGCTGAACAGAGGTGTCAAAGCAACATTGAAGAAGAAAGAAGAGAAGAGGAAGAAGGTGGAGTTACAGAGGGAGAAGAAAAGAAATTATTTTTCATATTTTTTATTTGAACACATGGATTTTTCACTTTTTTATTTTTGATTTTTTTTTTAATTTTCTAACCACTTACTAACAGCCGGGGCAAATTGCTAACAAAGTGAATCACAGGGGTTCTTCGCCACTTAGGAGGGTAAATTGCAGTGCTCCCTAACTTTTTTTTATGCCATGGGGTTCAGCACAGACTATACCTGCATAGAACTGAAGTTGCTTCCAATGACCTAAAATAATCCAAAAAGAATTTCCCCTAGGAGAATAGAAGAAGAATCACTCACCTTCGTCCTTTTGCGTCAAAGAAAGACTATTCACAGCCTCTTCTACACCATTTTCTAGCTCAATAGTTCGCTTTTCTTCCAAAGAAACTTGTGCATCCTTGGTCTCATTCGCCATTCAAATGCCCTAGAAATCACAAGGAAGGTCACTTGCAGAAGAAGCAAACCGTATGGTGACAATTCCTGAGAGGGTGTGAGCATTCTTTCAAATAAAATATATAACATTATCAAATCGAGGGGAAAAAAAATAGATGATGAGTAGCTTCCTAATTTCTCGACAGAATTTCCTGCTCAAGTCTTAATCAGAGCTTTGTACGGAATTGACCCATTTAAAAAAAAAAACTTAAAAAAACCCTGCTGGGAAAAAAATTCCCAATCTAACCCAGGATGGTCGAGTGTTCAGCACTCAAGGAAATTGGGTCAATTCCGTACAAAGATCTCTTAATCAATCAAATCCAATGGGTGTAATCCAACAGGTTTGGAGTTTAGAGTTTAGGGTTCTTTCAAAAAAGTCTGTCATGATCGTTTAGTAACCAAGTATTGGAAATGAATTAGAATTCAGACCCGTAGGACTTGAATACTTGGAACCGTAACTGATTCCAATTTAATTTCATCTGCTTGGTAATTCAATAAAATTCAGGGAAAAAAAATATAGAATAGGACAGGAAAAATAGTTCAAATGGGAACTCAAGAAAATGGCAATGATGAAATATTTTATATAGAAATTTGGGAGAGATTTAGGAAGAATTTAAATACATTAAATTGATTCTATGTAAAGCTCGTTTATAGATAATGAGTTTTGTAGTGGAATTGAATTGCTGAATCAATTCCGAACAGACCCATTACCTTAAATCAGTTAAAGATTACAGCCTCGTAAAAAAAGAATTCCTGCAAAATTCAAATCAATTTGAAATATAGAATTAAAAAACAAGAAGAAGAAGAAGAACAAAGTCCGGATATGGGGTCCGGGAAGTTTAAAAACTGTAACTTCAAGTAATTTTGACGCAATGAAGAAATCGAGGTCTGAACTAAATTGAAGACGAAACAAAAAAAAAAAGGGCAAGAAGAAGAATACCTGTGTGAGTCTATCAGCAAGCTCTAAGACGATGAGAGGGTTCGGCTAGGGTTTTCGAGGGGGACGGAGAGTTAAACGAGAGGAGAAAAGAACGTCCTGCTTTCTTTCACCAGACTTTTCTTTTTTCCTTTTGTTTTTTCTAGTGACTAAATGAGTAAAGAAAGGCTTAAAAATATTTATTTTCAGGTGACTTAAAAATTATTTTTTCATTTCGTTTTTGTTTTTTGTTTTTATTTTTATTTTTATTTTTATATTTTTCAACTACTCCTTAAAATCATTAATTTTGAATACAAATTTCTATTTAATTCTATAAATTTAAATTAAAATACGACAAACTATTTTTTCTTTTTGTGCTCGCTCTCACCTTCCATCTTCTTCTTTGATTTCGATTTTCAATCTTTTTCCTTTTTTTTTTTTATTTTTTTTATCCTTTTTCTCTGATTTTCCTCTATCCATTATTGTTATAAAGAAATTTTAGATTATCTAAAACAATTGATAACGAAAGAATAAAAACACGACTGTTAAATTCTGTGTGAGAGGGAAAAGAAGAGTAAGAAATCAACATTATTGTTTTAAGAACAAAGGACACAATCTTAGGAGGGATCATTGTTGAGGATAAAAATTGAAGGGTGTGATTGGTGTTTGTTTAGGATTTTCGGTTTCTTGGAGTGGAAGCATAAAGAGAAAAAAAAGGAGGAAGCATTTTGTATGGTGTGCGGATAGTCATAAACAGAATCATTTTGTTTCATGTAGACAGAGATTAATACAACACCAAAAGTCTTAGAATGCTTCAAAGTGCTTGCTCTGAACTTAAAATTTTAGCCAAAGAAAAACATGAAATGGGCAACAGAGAGAGCAAATGTGCATCACACAAAAAAAACAAAGGTTGAAACCATCGTATCAAATAATGGTTTTAATTAAAGTTTTTAAAATGCGCCCAAATGCCTGCTCAAAAAGAGTGTGCAATCTGTGTCGATGGATGCTTATTGTGTGAAAGGAAGCGTGAAACAGTGCTTCATGTTTTAAGAGGCCACCCTCTTGTCTATTGGGTCAGATTTGAGTATGCATCTTATTCAGTGAAACACTCCAAGAGTAGTATGGCCACCCAGAGTCAGGTTTTTGAACTAGGCATGGACCAAAGGCCCATTATCATGAGATTTGAGACCCTTCAAACCCATAACCTAGTAGACATAACGTATCGAAATGTGTTGTCAATACGAGATTTTTCTTCCAAACGGATAGATCCGACCCACCCTCTTGGCATTTACTAGTCAAAATCTTCTCGATAGTCAATTGGTCGGTCCCCACATCTTCTCAATTCTTTGTATCGCCATTTGGCTAAAAGCAATATTCACTTTCCCTTAATCGCAGAGACAATCTCTTGTAATTAGGAAAAAAACCTTTGACTACTGCCAATAAAGAAAGAAATCTTTTGGTGCTCCAAACCTTCTTGAATGATATAGTTTTAAATCTTTGGGAGTCCTTCACTATAATCCCTGTAAATGTCAGGATACTTTCATAAGAAAATTAAGATTTTAATGCTCCGAACACATATGAAACTCACACACGAAAGCTATATATATATATATATATATATATATATATATATATATATATATATATCATGAAACCAATCGGCCACGTATGTTTTTTGAGGTCACACATAGCACACAAAGACGTAATAGAACTCTCTTTCAGTCTGTTTCTTTTTTCAAAAGTCGTTCTCTAACTTGAATATTAGAGTCTTCCCTCTCCAAACACTCTCCAACGGTCTTTTGCAAATCTCACTGATCAAGATCACTCGACAGCTAATTATCATGTTCAAGTTAGTGGGGTCCTTATCTGTGCAGTAAAACCTACCTCTAACAGATTGGCGTCATCTATGGGAATAGACTAGAAATAAGCTCGTTTCACATTTCATCTTGCCAAAGATCATGCCTCCCAAGAAAAAGGACTAGAACCCTGTCCAAAGCTGTGACCATGATAGAAGGATGCATAGGCACCCTGATAGACACTATCCAACTTGTAGCGTCGAACAATCCTATTGAGATTCCCACCATTGTCAACCAGCCTGAAACCCAACAGCTAGTTATACAACGCAAACAATCGATTCCGCCCCCTGCTCCAGCCTCTCCAAGAAGGGCCACTCGACCTGAGATAGCCAGACTCGAATCTAGGTTGCAAGGCATGAGCAAACAGTAGGAGGAACTCAATTGTGTCCTTAAACCAGAAGCACAATCCTCCTTACGCGAGTCAGGTCACATACGCCAACGAAGACTCGAACCCAAAAAACACCGAGAGCTATTAGTGACTTTCCAACACAACCTTGATGATATGAGAAAACAAGTCGAGGAGCTTGTGGCAAACGAACTCAGACATGCTGATGTGAGAAGAGATGAACTCGCTTAACATGTTACCGATCTCTCACCATTCAAGTCCAAGGTATCCACAAAACCGATCCTCATTACGTATTTCTCCTTCCTATGGAGAGATATAACGGCACTACCGAACCCGGGACCATGTAGCCCACTTCATGACTATAAAGGTCTTGAGAGATATGTCAAATGCGGCCATGTGCAAACACTTTCCTATGACCTTGAAAGACAACGCGCTGATATGGTTCAATTCGCTTCCTCCATTCAATATCAAAAGTTTCTCTCAGTTTTGACAACAATTTTAAAACTTCATGATCAGTAGAGGAGTCAAGAGGAAATCCATATCTCTTCTCTCATTGCGATGAAGAGACAACGAGCCATTAAGAGATTTTCTCGATAAATTCAGAAGGTAAGATGATGAAGGTGTCGGGCTTAGACTACTCTATTGCATTAACAATGTTATTCACCAGGTTGTGACCGCAGGAATAAGAACATCCATCACGAAGAATCCCCCATCTACTATCCAGGAGTTTTATACCCATGCAAAGAAGTATATTGCCACCGAGAATGCTGAAACATTTGACAAATGATGAAACCAACCAACCCAGAATGAACACAATCGATCACCTCAACGGTCCTCACCTAAGAGTGCTCGGCAAAGACCCCCTCAACAATAAAGGTTCATGAGTTACATTCCTCTAAATGAGACACCAAGTCAAATTCTGTCTCAGATCCAGAACAAACCCTACATCAGGTGGTCCCCTCGGTCCACGGAAGGTGATTCAAAAAAGGACAAGACACGGTACAGCTACCTCTGTCGGGACTATAGTTATCTAACGGACGAATGCAAAAAGCTGAAAGACGAACTAAAGCTCCTCGTTCGAAGCGGCTGGCTCCAAAGATTTATAAAGGTGGAAAAAGAGGGTCTCCCTCCTTAACGCTCATATGTTGCGAGACGGGAGAATGAGCAAGGTGAGCAGTTAGTTCCAGGGGATGCTCACAGTCGACCAGATGAAGTAATTCTCCAAGTACAATGCGAATACGATCCCTTGAACCCTTATCTTCTAACTCACATCTTAATGGCACTACACAACCAAGGGTATACACAATGGAATGAAATAGGGCAAATAGTAGTCCCAATTTTTCACAAGGCCGAGCCATCCAGCTTTACGTCCAAAGAATCCTTGCTACACGTGCCAAGAATCAACCTAAGAAGAAAAGGCCAATGATCAATTTTAGTGACGATGATTCGATAGGAGTCAATTTGGACCGACATGATTCTCTTGTGATCACCACAAAGATCGGACAATATGAAATAAGGAGAATTTTCATAGATTAGCGGTTGGCTATAACATCCTCTATTGAATGCTTTTCAATAGATGGGTTTCATTCAGGCACATCTACAAGCTCACATTGATCTACTCTCGGGCAAGTAGATATACACCAAAGGCACCATTTTGCTTCCTATCACCCTTGAAATGCCATCTGATCATGCAACAACTACAACGATATTCAACGTGGTCAAATTGCACTATGATTATCGGGTAGGCACCCTTAAGTAATCTCAAACCTCTCTCTATTGCATTTATTTCCATAAGATCACTAGTTGAATATCTTGTGGCACCTAGTCTTACCACTTGTTCTGCCAATTGCACTGTGATTATCTCACTCGTAACGACTTGCTTCATTGATCTCTTACAATGAACTAATCACACCGAGCACATGTCACTGAACACACTCTATCGATTAAACATGCCATCAATAGGGGATGTATATCCCTATCAGGTAGGCACGGCTCCCTCCATCGAATGAACGTGCCATCAACAATGGATGAATCTTCCCATCGGGGAGGCATGACCTACTCCATCTAATAAACGTGTCGTCAACAAGGGATATATCTCCCCGTCGGGTAGACACGGCCTACTCTATCGAACAAACATGCCATCAACAATGGATGTATCACCCCGCCAGATAAACACGGCCCACTCTATTGAATGAACATGCTGTCAACAAGGGATGTATCTTTCTGATAGGTAAACACAATCCACACTCTCTTGAACGAACGAACTGTAGACTAACGATATATCTCCCCGATGATACCCTATTTGCTACATGCAATGAAACATACTATCGACATGAAGTTCAAAATGCTTACTTATGATAAAAAAAAAATCAAACATTCTCATTAATTCTCTTAGGTCAGATGCGTATAAAAGAAAAACTAAGTCAAAAGGAGATAGAAACCCCGATCAAGGAGGGGTTGGAGTCGGAAGAGCCTAGAATTTTACCACATTTTTGCCCGCTACTTCCAAAGGAATCTTGCCTATGGGAATAAGTACAAGTTCAGGATTGGGTACTTTAGAGCCAGTATTCTTAATATCCAGGGGCAAAGCACCGACAGCCCCACCCCAATAGATATCTCCTTGGTGCATTAAAGATTTTCACTCCACTTACACTGAGCACATATATGTTGGTCGATAGTCCTCTTGATAGTTTTCCCCAGTTCAACTATTCTCTACTCAGCGGCCTTCAGGGATCGGTTGCACCTCAGCTAGCATCACCATGTCTTACAAAAATGCCTTGCGCACCCTAGCCTTTACCTCTAACTCTTCACACCTCTTAAAGACCACATCGCACCATTGGAGAGCTGCGCTCAATTTAGCCTTTAAGAACTCCATCTCCTCATTTCGGGCATTCAGAGCGGCCACAAATGCCTTCTCCTCCTCGATCTCCCTCTCCCTCTGTGAGAGAGCATCTTGCAACAGAGAAACCTCCGCACCTATCTGGCCTGCTTGGTGCTTTAGCTGGTCTATCGTTTGTTCCCTTCTCAGCTTCTGAAATTCTACCAAAATGATGGTCTGAAAAGTCATAAACAAAAGCCAAAGTGGCAGAAAAATTACCTCATAATGTAACCGATGCAATTACACCATAAGCCCCAAAGATATAATGGTCTTGTCACCCTATTCGAGAGAGAGTTTGTTCAATTCTAGCTCTAAATGATAGAAGTCAACCCAATTAGCTATCCGTCAAGCCTCACTACCATCGGTGTAGCTATAGCGACGATCACCCATACTAATCGTAATGGTTCCTCTCTCTTTCTGCCTCTTACTGTAACACCGATATCTCAGTGTCCTCACTATTATACTTCTTTTCATTTTATATATGCTATTACTCGCATTTCTATGTAGAAAAGTTCACTAAAAAAAATTTCATTAAAATCACTCCAAAAAAATTTCTGACCCAAATCGTCGGAAATTAAAAAATTTTCAAAATGACCACCGATAATCCAATAATAATGAGGATGACTTTAGAGTGCATAGGAACCTCAAGTTTGGGTAGATTTCACTTCGTAGAGCTAAATCGAAAAATTCTAAAAATTTGCCGGTAAGACCCTAACCTAGTCGGACGTATCTCAGAAAGGCTAAACGATCACATTTTGATATGGGATGAATTAAATTAGGCCTAATACGATATTTTGGGTCTAACTTGGAATTATAAAAATTTTTTGGGGTCAAAATATAATTTTTATAAGTCAAGAGATTCAATTGCAATTAACAAAAATTTGAAGTATTTGGCCATTGACTTCTTCCCTCAAAAACCTTGAACAACAAGAGAGAAATGAGTGGGGGGAGTGAGGTGGACATCCATGAGAGAGTGAGAGAGAGAGAGAGAGAGAGAGGAGAAGAAAATTGTTGACTTTTGATGAGACAAACCAATGGTGTAGATTGAATGAAAGTTAAATGAATTTATGTGAGCCATTGGATTTAGTTGGTTGGGAGACATGTAATTAATGTAGAAGAGAAAGAAGTAGTATGAGAAAGAGTGTTAGTGAGGGAGAAAAGAGAGAAAACGTGGGAGAGAGAAAGAGTGGAGTATTATGGCCAAACAATCTTAGGGCTAAAAGTTGATCTTGAAAATGATTAAGGGCTAGGATTGAATTGGGGAAACTTAACTAAAAAAAAAGAAAAGAAAAGAAAAACCAAACACTTTGCTTTTATTTCATCAAAACCATGATATCCAAAGAGGAAGCAAAGGAAGCTCTCTTCCTTTCCTCTCCATGGTCGTGAGTTCTTGGTAGGCTAAGCCCAAATTTTTCCACAACAACACCCAAATATTTTTATATAGATAGAATCCACATCAATCCTAGTATAAAGTATCCAAAAATCAAAGTAAAAGGAGAAGGTTTGTTAGGTGAACTCCAAAGGGTAGCCGAAAAGTTCAAGGGGGAGGAACACTAGGATTCTTCAAGATCCATCCACTATTTTCTGTAAGTAACTTCCTTACACCCTCTAGTATGACATATATAAATTTGGAGTAAAAAGGAGATGTTTAACTTGATGAATCTAGGGTGGCCGAAAATTAGGAGAAATGAGAAAAATGAGATCTTGTAAATGGAGTCTTTGTTTGAGCCAAAACATCAAGATCTAAGGTAAGAAGACTCTATTCTTGCTGGAAAATTTTCTGTAGATTTCACATGATATTATACCATGATATTTTGGTGTGATTTTATAGCTTAGAGTTAGGAAAAAAATCTAATAGAACATGAAGGAAAGGTGTGCAGAATTTTTGTGCTTGTGTTTAGCCTAGGATAGAAGGAAAGAAATGTTATTGTGTGCTGAATTGTGAATAAAGTATTATGAACATGAGGGTTGGTAATCTGAAATTGAAAGAGGAAGAAAAGATTTGATGTAAATATTGAAACTTTAAAAATTCTACAAAACAGGGTAAACAGACCAGACTGTAGTCTTTCTGTAATACGTTTTTCTGCACAAATGTAAATTGAGTGAGGCTTCTGCATATGAAAGTAGACTTCCATAGCTTTAAAATGGGATATGATTCGTTTAATTCTGAAGACAATTGAATTTTTAGTGATTTTTCAAAGTTAGATGCTTTACAGAGAAATATCATGTTCTATCCTGTTCTGGCCGTGGAGTTGTTCTCAATTTTGAGGCATCTTCTGGTCTGAATCAATCTGAGCCCTATTTATGAAATTTGTAGATCTATGTCTTATCTTTAATTTGAGATAAAAATCATATGATTTGGATATGTGTGGTAGAAGTTATAGTCTGCTTTCCATGACTACACAGATTTAAAATTTCACAGTCAAGTTCACTTAGAATAAATTTTTATGTCTTTGTATATTTGAGTTAGACTTAAGCTAGAAATGAAAAGAATTAAGATTTTATAGTTAGTATAGGTGTACTAGATATGGTGACAAATTTGTGTCCTAATTTGATAAGTAATTTGGTATAGAAAAAAAAATATGTATGAACATATATTTTGTATTGCTATTGTAGTGATACACTGATGATCGATTGAGGGGAGCACATTTTCGATACGTTATGGTATTCTTAGGGAGTGTCATACCCTCCCGTATACTGTAAGTGGGACTATAGACACTGTGTTATTGATTTAATAAATCCATGTTTTTATAGTTTTTCAAATAACATAGTTTATTATGTCTATAAAAGCATGAGATTGATATATTTTTACAAATATTCTTTTGTGATCATTGGAGTCTTTCAATAGTTTGTTTAAATGATATGCATCTGTGAAATTTGTGTTGAAATGACTTTGTGCTACTTATGAGAACTTGACATGATTTATGTACATCCATCTACATTGGCACATTGATTGATTTGGTTTTAATGAATTGATATGTGCCAAATTTGCTTACTTGTGATGCGTGGATCGGATGCCCATTTGTGATATGATGATGTGATGATGTCCATGATGGACTTCCGTAGCAACGAAGGGCATTGGCAGTGACACCCATTGTGTCAGGATACTCTTCTGCAGGAGTTATCCCCCAAACGTCATATATATAGTTGTGGCTGGATGAACCATATAGGGGAGGACGTGTATACACCATTGTCTAGCTCCGGACAGATTCTATACATGATTGATATTATTGTGCTTGATACTATTGAGACCCGTGGCCAACATTGGGGAAGAGAGCTGATTTGTTTTATACTTACATATGAAAAACCCCTAATGCGCTCGTCATTAGTCGTGGTAAACAATCGTCGAGGATGTTTTATTGGCCAGCTCTACATGATTTTGAAATATAGACGGATATTTGTGTTAATACTACGATGTATGACATATGATTCATGATTTGTGAAATTGTTATGGTTGTTTATAATGCCATCGTATTTTAAATTATATTTTGACACTCCGTACTCACACATAAAATTGATAATATATTGTCAATCCCCTCACTCACTGAATATTTTCTCATAAATACTCACCCCTCATTTTCCATGATTCCAGATATAGATTGATAGGGAGACGTGTCGAAGGATATTTCAACACATTTGATATATTTTTAGAGATATCGGACTTTTGGGTATGGATAACCATTCTTCCGCGATGGATTTGATGTTGTATTTATTTGAGGTATATAGAATGACCATGGTATATTTATTGGGGATGACTGTATTTATGTCATATAATATAATTTGAAACTCTCGAATTGTTGTTTATTCATGCATTGAGACAAAATATTGCATATTGAGATTTTTACTTGAGAATATGTTTTTGAGGAAAAGCAGCTTTTAAACAGATTGTACAGATTGATTTAATAGTCTTGCGATGTCCCGATATATAGAGAGGTTTTACCCGTATATCGAGATAACGCGGCGCTTATCGTGTACTTGATCCGAGTGTCAGGGCATGACACTTACGACTGTCATTGGACCAAACAGGAATGACCAGAGGAAGAACAGTTCCTCCGGATACCCTATGCTTATCTTTCCTCGATGTCAAAGGGACCGCAGAGGACGGCCCTGCACCAAGTCCCCCAATCAGCTCTTGAGGGACATCTACGGGATCCGCAATAACCTGTCCCTCTATCTCCTCTTCCTCTTCTTCGAGGTCCTCAATGCGACCCTCAACCTCTTACTTTTCTTCTATCTCTTCTTTGTCTCTTTCTTTACCCCCATCATATGCTTCAATACCTTTTAAGCCCTCCATCTAAGCGCCCATATCTCTCTAAGCCTCAGACTCATGATTTTCAGCCTCAACAACCCTTGACATGCCCAAGGAACCCTATCCCCTATCCTCTCCTATGCCTTCACTCAACAAGACCAAGGATTGAGTTTTCCTTTTCTTTTGCACCAAAGACGAATAGGAAAGGCGTCGGCGCCCGTGTCGAACACACTAGCTGCTTTAGTCGCCCCTCTCTTCACATTTGACCTCGTCTACTTGTCGGTAGTTATCACCTAAAGGTCCTTTTCTTCTGGAGAAGAGAGAACGCTCACGAGCCCCTTGTTTTTCTTCTCGACTAGAAGAGGCTTCTCAATCTTCCTCTTTTCCCCCCAACAAGAGGCTCGCTAATGCAAGCATCTCATCGTCTTAGAGAGCCTAAACCAAAACACGTCTTTTATTGAGGCTATAGTAACCGCCAATAGAGCAAATAAACCGTGAATGGTGAGAAGGCTAGGGGGTCGTTAACCCTAAAGGCAGCTTCTTATTAGCCCTTAGTAGCGTGGATATAAAATCTCTGTTCAAGAACTCCACAAAGAAGTATTTGTACATTCAACTCTTATTGATGGTCTCTTTAAAGCAAAACTTCCAACCCGATTTTGGTCTAGTTGCAAGTAATACCAATCTTCTATAGAACCCCAATAGCTACACCTCTTTAGGGAAAAGATGGAAGCCAAGATTTCAAAATCGAAGCGGAGAGGACAGAAACTCATTAGTGACATTACAACTATAACCAGGCGCCAAGCACTGGGAATCAACATCGTCAGGTATATGTTCCAACGGAGCAATACTCGAGCAAGAGGACCTGTATACGACCCTTTTAAACCATACTTAACACTCTACTTGTATATCAAAACACACCCTTCTGGTGTCCTAGGCTTTATCATCATCTGTAGCCGACTGCAGGACATAATCGTCTCCTAGCAACATGTTGTTCTAGACATCACGAAGTTCATCTTTCATCATGGTGCTCCTAATATGATAAATGATCCAGGAAGTGTATAGCGACGAACCCCCTAGCTATTTTCGATCAAATCTTCCTCAAGAGTCATTTGCAAATCTCTGATGGAACTGTGAGTTGCTTCTCTGTGCAAAAGTTAAAACTATCAAAAAGATAGTGCATGCACCAATTGGACGCCACGTCTTATAAAGTGTATTGGAGACGATTTGCGAAGATCAAAACAGTTCGTGTAGCATTTAATGCCCTGCACTAACATATTTTCAAATTCTTATTTATTTAATACTACTCCTGAAACCCTTCCTGCGAAATAACACTAAGAGTAGGGGGCAAATGAAGGGGCATGGCCTAAAAGCCCACTATCACAAAACTTGAGGCACTCTGAACCCATCGCCCAGTAGATTTAATGTACCGAAGCGTACCGTCAATATGGGATTCATCTCTCAAACGGGTAGATACAGCCCACGCTCTCGGTACTTACCGGTTAGATTTTTCTCGATAGTCAGCTGGTCGGTCCCCACATCTTCTCGATACTCGATATCAATATTTGAGTAAAGGCAATATTCACTTTTCGCTAATTGCAAAGGCAATCTCCTATAATCGAGAAAGAAATTTTTTACTATTGCCAATAAAGAAAGAAATCTTTTGGTGTTTTGAACTTTCCTGAATGATATAGTTTTAAATATTTGGAAATCTCACTATGATTCTCGTAATCTCGAGATACTTCCATAAGAAAATTAAGGTTTTAACATTTCGAATGCATACGAAATTCACACACGAAAGTTATATATACATCATAAAACCAATCGGCCAAGTATGTTATCTAAACTCACACATAACACACAAAAGTATAATAGAGATCTCTTTCAATCTATTTCTATTTTTGAAAAATGCTCTCTAACTTGAGCGTCACAATCTCCCTCGTCGGAGCACTTTTTGGCAATCTTTTGCAGATCTCACTGATCAAGATCACTCGATCGCCAGTTACCCCGTTCGAATCAACAGAGCCATTATCTGTGGAGTAAGATCCACCTCCAACAATTAACAAGTCAAGTGGGCATAATTTGTAGGTATATAATTTTATTATATGAGCCCCTAGTACAAAAGTGCAAATTCACACCCTTATTTTACTCTTTCAAAAGAACATTCCCACCTAATACTTAAGTGGCTCCTCACAATGAAATACTCTCTATATCTAAGTGAACTGTCAAAATTTAAAGAAACACTCACAAGACACTCAACAAGCTAACATCATTCACTAGCAAAGGAGACACTCTTACACTTGCCAAGGCAAGATTACTTTACAATGCTCGAGATTTGTCTTCCCAACTCATTGTGCTCACTTGAAGACCCAAACCCATATTTATGCTTGTTGAAGTTCGGTTGCTCAAGCTCATATAAAATATAACGGTTCGAGAATGGTGACGGTCTCATTTCTTCAACAATATTGGTTGTTGCATGTCTAGAAACCTTAGATTTCATTTGTAATTGGATGTGAGTGGCAATGAAGTAGTTAGGAGAAAATTATGGAGATGGAAAAAGGCTATTTCCTCCTACTAAATGTTAGGGCAGCTTTTGTTGGATACATTTCTACTGAGGGAAAATGGAGACGAGAGAGAAAGAGGTGGTGATAATTCTTTTACACTTCCCCTAAGCATCGACTCTCTCTCTTTATTGTGCCTAACTTTTTGCCTAAACTTAGTAGTAACACAAATTCTTGGTAAAAATATTCACAACTTGATCCTCGCTTAGGGGGAGGAGACGATAATAATCAAGTTATAGTTCATTGACTATCTTGATCCTTACTCTTCATGTGATTCATCTTTATTTATTTATTTATTTATTTATTAGCTTTCTTCCATTGAGTGTTTTTCTTCTTATAAGTGTATGGCTATTATATCTTAACAAGATTAACATCAACATGCCTTTCGTTTGGTTTCATGGCTATGTGGATTTGTTATACTCTAAAGTGTGGCTATATTTGCTTGTCGATGGCCAAATTGGAGAAACATTCTTGATCCACATATCAATTTGGTTATATTTGTCCCAACTCTTGTAGTGTATGTTTCTATTGTAAATTATTTTCCAAACTACTAAATTTTGGAAGTAATTTTTGTTAGAGGGACCACCTTATTTTTTGTATAAAAAGATACAACCAAATGGAATCGAATTAGGGAAGAAAGGATGGAAGTGGGAAGACTCTATCGTTTGAAGACCACCGTGCCTACACCAGCAAACCACACTGAATTCTATATTGAAAAATTTTAATCTCGGTATTAGACTACTCTTGTATTTTTAAATATGCAAACTAGAGCCACTCGTACGTAAAAAAATTATATTAAGATAAAATTAAGAATATAATATTAAGAACATAAAAAATAAAAAGAAGAAAACAAAGAAAAGAAATTTTTTGTATTGATTGCTAAATAGTATTATAAGAGAGAAGATAGGAAATTAATTGTAAGAGAGAAAATTATCTCTACTTGTTTGATTACAAAGTACGGAGAGAGATCCGATTTATACAAAAAACTAACCATTAGAGAAAAGAAAAAGAATCGGCATAAAATTTGTTAGAGGAAAATAATCAGAATAAAGTCAATTTTTTAAATTTATAATAATTGAATAAATCAATCATTAACTAAATTAACAAAATATATAATGATTAACTAAATCAATCTTAATAATTGATTAAATCAACTAAATATCTATAATTGACCAAATCAATTATAATAATTAAATCAATCATAATGACTAAATCAATTATTATGGTTGATAGTTGATAGTTGATTAGTTCAATCATAATAGTTGATTAAATCAATCATAATGGTTGTTTAAATCAATCAATGAGTCTCATTTAAATCTATTTTAACACTCCCCCTCAACTTTAACGAATAAATATTTAGAGAGCCTAAGTTGTTGAGAATATTTTGTATGTGACTTGTTACAATTCTTTTGATAAAAATATCAGCAAACTTCTCATTACTCTTCATGTGAAAAATGACTATGGTCTTGTCTTCAACCTTTTGATGCGTGAAATGACAATTAACTTCAATATGTTTTGTTCTCTCATAAAAGATAGGATTAGAAACAATATGAATGGCAGACTGATTATCACATAAGAGTTTGATAGGGGAAATGATTGGAAATTCTAATTCTTCAACTAGAGGTTTTAGCTAAACAATTTCATTGGTTATTGTTTCCATGGCTCTATACTCAATTTCTGTACTTGATCTTGAAACTACAAATTGTTTTTTGCTTTTTCAAGATACGAGATTTTCACCAACAAGTATGCAATAACCTACGATGGATCTTCTGTTTATTGAATTTTCGGCCCAATCCACATCACAATAACCCAAATTTTTTTAACTTTAATTATTCTTTATGCAGATTTCTCTCCCGAGAGACCCTTTTAAGATACCCAAGAATCTTTTTAGCTGTCTTCCAATGGCACACCTTAGGAGCTTGCATGTACCGATTGATTTGACTCAAAACATATGCGTGATAGTTAGGTAAATGAGTTTCCTAATAAGCTTCTGGTACCTTTATATATCTATGAAAAGTTGATCAGTATCTTTTCCTTCATCAGAGATTAAGATAGGACTAATTGTTGGTTTTACTCCCAATTTATCGATTTCCTGTTAAAAATCAAGAGTATACTTTCTTTAGGATAGGACAAATCCCTTGTGAAAGTAGGCAAGTTCTATTCCTATAAATATTTTAGTAGCTCTTAAATCTTTAATTTCAAAACTAAATTTATGAAAATTTCTGACTTGATCAATATGACTCATATCACTCCTAGTAACAATAATATCATCAACATATATGAGTACAATAGTAATTCTTTCATTATCAAGTTTAGTAAATAACGAGTAATCACTATTATATATTTTAAAATTATTACTAAGAAGTGCAGAGTTTAGTTTTGCATACCAGACTTGATAAAATTATTTTAGATCATAGATAGCTTTCTTCAATCTGCACACTTATCCATCGTGACTTTGGTTGAGCCCTTGAGGTAGATACATGTAAACCTCCTCTTCTAGCCCCCTTGCAAGAAGACATTCTTTACATCCATTTGGTACATTGGCCAACTTCAATTGGTAACGAGATAAGAGGACTCTTATAGTATTCATCTTTGCTACAAGTGCAAAGGTCTCCATATAGTTCACTCCATAGGTCTGGGTAAACCCTTTGGCTACAAGTCTAGTCTTGTAACAATTAATTTGAGATATCACTTTTATACTTGATCTTATAAACCCATTTGTATCCGACTACTTTCTTTTCTCTTAGGAGAGTCGTTATTTCCCAAATCTTATTCTTTGTGAGAGCATTGAGCTCTTCTTCATTGCTTTCCTTCATTCTGGGTGATCATTAGTCTCATTGAAGTTTCTAGACTCCTGTACTTAATCAATGCCACTCAAGAATACTTGGTGATCTGAGCAAATATTAGTGGTAGTATAATAGTCATCAATGGGATAAGATGTGACATTAGAGATATAGTGTTCCCATCTTGATGGAGGAAATCTCAAACTTGTTGACCTTTTGAGTGGTGGTGGAGATGATGGCGAGATTTTAAACTCCGAATTTACTTCTAAAGGAAGTAAGTTTTATTAGGTTTGGTCTCCCTCTTACTCCCTACTTCCTTTAGTTTTGGAGGAGATTCCATCTTCCCTTTGTTCAAAATTTTCTGATAATTCTCTCTTTTACTCTTATTCTAGATTTTCCTCTTCACTAGATTGGTAAGAAAGATTGCTAATTTCTTTTGAAGTTAACAGGAAAACTTGTTTCTGGTATTCTTTCTTCACTTATATCTACAAAATAAAATTCATTTTCTACAAATATCACATCTTTTGATATATATATTTTGTTAGTCATAGGATCATAGCGCATATAACTCTTTTGAAATGACCTATATCCTATGAAACCATACAATCTCCCTTTTTTATCCAATTTATTCTAAATTGTTTCAAATATTTTTAAGTGAGTAATATTTGGTTCGCTCTTAGTGAAAACTTTCAAGTGAGATTTTTCTTGAATTATCCTAATAGGTAAGCGGTTAATTAGGTGAACGGCAGTACTAACTATATCGCTCTAAAAAATTTTAGATATATTAGTATAGAACATGATTGTTTTTACTATCTCAAGTAAATGTCGATTCTTTCTTTCGACTATTCTATTTTGTTGGGGGTTATAGACATGAGACTTTATGGATTATTCCATTTTCTTCTAGAAAAGTTATGAATGCATGATTCATGCATTCCCCATATTGTCTATCTTAAGTATTTTTATATTTGTATTGTATTGCTTAGTGATATAATTGTAGAAACTTTTAAATGCTTTAGATGTTTTTACTCTTGAAGTGAGCATATATATTCATGTGTATTTAGTCCTCTGATCAATAAAAAATATGAAATATTTAAAATCTCGTCTAGATACTAAGAGGGTGTCTAAATGTCAGAATGTATAAGATTAAAAATATTTTTATAAATTGTTTTCAAAATCAGATTATGCATTCGACTTTTTTTTCCAAAAATATAAATTTTACAATGTCTATATTCACAATTTTTGTTGAAAATAAGCATTTCAAAACTTATTTACTCAGATGATTTAACCTAACATGCCACAAAATATAACTTTCTCCTTGATATGCCATGTGTGCATGATTATCTTGATTCAAAAAATATAGATTGTTTCTTCTGAATCCCCTACCAATCACTTGATTTGTTTTGAAATCCTAAAAAACATGTCAAGATCAAATGTAACTTTACAATTTTGATCTTTAATAATTTGATTAATAAATATTATATTAGAGAAAAATTATGAAACATATAAAGTATTAGAGTTTTTTTCAAAAAAATAATTTCTCCAAATTCTCTTGCATTCAAATTATTCTCATTAGTAACCTTGACTGTCTTATGATTTGGAAGAGATTTTAGTTCTTTAAATTTTTTTTTGTGTCTAACCATATGATAATCACAACCAAAATCTATTAACCAATCTTGAAAATTCAAAATTAAGTTTAAATAAATACTGGATTGGTCGTTATTTGTTTGAGTAGCACTTTTGATACTATGTTTTCGATTGTCGATTCAAGTGTTGTATTCTAGACCACATTTGAGGATATTTGGCCCTTTCTTTTTAAGTACTTAAGTCTCAGGTAAGGATGAAGAAACAAATATTTTTCTTGCTAATGATTAGACTTTTTATAGTAAGCACATACCTTTTTAGTCGTGTGCTTCACCTTGTTAGCCACTTGCCCTTCTGTAATCGAATTGAAGCCATATTCTTCTACTTTGGATTGAGAAGCATCCTCAATTTTCATACTTATTTCAGCTTGTTGGATCATGGATCTCACTTCTTGATAGGAAAGAAAATATTTCATTCGAAAGATTTGTTGACGAACATGTGTGAATTGCTCTTTAAGAGAAATGAGAAGCACAAAAAGACTTGTTTTTATCATCTCTTTTTTGTAAAATTTTGATATCAGTTGTAATCGGCCTCAAAGTTTTGAACTCATTGCAAAGTTTTTCATATTCACCAAATTGTCGGGAGAGAGTCTTCTCATCCGTCTTCATATTGGCAATTCGCCTCTTTATCTCGAAAAATTTTCATAAATTTGACTCTTACTCATAAAAATTATACATTTAATCTCAAAGGATTTTAAAGTTTGGAAAACAAGTGACCATAATTTTATGAATTTGTTCCATAGAACTTGTGAGTAGGATGAATACTTGGTCATCCCTCACTTTCCATTCTTCGAATATTGGATTTGACTCATCAAGAGAGTCTTTTGTAATGTGACCCAAGAGATTTCTTGAGTTTAAGAATCTTTTAATATAAGCAATCGATTGGAAATAATTTGAAGAGGTAAGAAGAATAGAAAATAATGGTTGTGAAAAAAAAATTCATTTGAAAAAGAGGATCACATAACCTCAAAGAAGGACTCAAAATTTACTCTAATACCATTTTAAAAAATTTTAATCTCGGTATTAAACTCTTCATATATTTCTAAATGTACAATTTAGAACCACTCTTATATAAAAGAATTATATTAAGATAAAATTAAAAATATAATATTAAGAACACGAAAAAGAAAATGAAGAAAAGAATTTTCTTTGTATTGATTGCAAAAAAGTATGATAAGAGAGAAAATAGGAAACTAATTATAAAAGAAAAAATTGTCTACTTATTTGATTACAGAGTGTGGATAGAGGTCATATGTATATAAAAAACTAGTCATTAGAGAAAAAAAAAAAGAATCAGAATAAAATTGATGAGAAGAAAAATAATCAAATAAAGTCAAATTTCTAAATTTATAATAATTGAATAAATCAATTATTAACTAAATCAATCAAATATATAATGATTAACTCAATCAATCTTAATAATCGATTAAATCAACCAAATATATATAATTGATCAAATCAATTGTAATAATTAAATAAATCATAATAATTGACTAAATCAATTATCATGATCGAATGATTGATGGTTGATTAGATTAATTTTAATGATCGATTAAATCAATCATAATAATTGATTAAATCAATTAATGAGTTTCGTTTGAATCTATTTTAATATTCTATCATATACCATGCCAGCAAAATTCAGCCATTTCATTTGACAACTCTTGAAATTTTAACGGGCCACGTAATCAACGATACAAGGCAAAGCACTTAATTGGGATGTATATTAAAATTTAAGGGTTCAACCGTAACATAAATCTTAAGAGTTTAATTGAAATTTGGGTTCAAAGTTTAACAACTTTATAAAATTTTCCTATACTTAAATAATAATAATATATGAAATTATCATCTCAATTTATATAATATTCGATGTTGTTAAATTTTTACATAAATCTGGGGGGAAACATATTTTTTTTTTATGCTTTTGATATTTATTTTAAAAATTTCTACTTCGCATGGTGAATCTATAGTTTAAAAAAATTAATAATAATGACCAATTTTATCAATAATATATAAAATTTATTATTTAAATACATTTATACAAATATTATAATCTTTATAATTATAAATATAAATTCTAAACCCATATACCCGCAGTAATGGTTTTTCGATCAGGTCTATCTCTAGTCTTTCTCAAAAATGGAAATGCATATGGCCAAAATTTACCACAATCTTTTTTTAAAAATATAAATAAAAATTAAAAAAATCTAACATTTAAATTTTCTTTCCACAATTTTCCTCTAAATTTTATCTCTTTTCATTCTTACCCACCAAATTAGGCAATGTGCAGTAGCCCGCAAACGACATGCTCCAAACAAATACAGTTGACAAATTCTGGGTGGAAATACAAAATAAACAAACTAATCAAAGTGTTTAGGGTAGTCTTCAAATTGTTACAAAAGTAATCTTTTTCAATACCTCACTTGTGTGAGAAAAATTATGTTTTGTTAATTCAGCAATAATAACTATGGATTCGCCAAACCAAATTTTTGTATTTGAATTTTAAAAATAGAAAAAATATACCGAAAGAACTCATCTCCTAATGGATCTAATAGTTAACCTGATTCAGATTAGTTGGAACTTATAAATTAATTACCGAATTTAGTTAAGACAAAAAGAGTAATTTTTTAATTATTAAGTAATAATAAGGGAAAAAATCCTATTATTTGCTCAAAGTATTTTACGAAACATAATTGTGTATTCTCTTTCTAATAAACAGAAGTTGAGGAAAACATTCTAAAAGATTTATCTTAAGACATATTATCATGTAATACAAATTTATAACATGTTCTGCATTCCCATCATTTCAAAAACTATGCTTTTTTTTTTTTGTATCATGACTTGGTCACCAACCCGGTGTCCAGAATTTTATCCCGACTAATTTGGGTCGACCACTTGTAGTACCTACTTTGGGGACAGGTCTTCCAGCGTTGATTTTTCCGTTTCCACGAGAGATCGAAACCCCGACTATGGTTAAGGACAATTTATGAATCAACTGAGCTATCAGACGTCGATAAAAAACTATGCTTTCATTTGACATCAATTTTGGTTACTACAAATTGAAAACAGACCATCACAAAAGAGAAATGAAAGAAATGAAGGAAAAAAAATCATTTAGACATTTCACTGAGCACAGTCACAAACCAAAATTTGGAGGCATAAGCTACTAAAGTGCATAGGCAGAATAGTCGATTGGACATTCTAACAAACCTAAATTGAGATTTCTATCACAGCAAAGCAAACAACATTTTTTTTTTGGGGTACATAAAGCAAACAGCATAAGCCGATAGCCACAAACCAAATTACAGATTTTAGGCACAATTTTGTCACAATAATCAAAAGGGACTCCGGATGTGGCCCGATGTTGAGAGAGAGAGACTGATGACCCCACCCCAACATCGAAGAAGTGAATGTTTGGGAGAGAATTGAAGAAGAGGAAGAGGGGGAGAGGGAGAGAGAAAGAACCATAAGTCTAAAGGAAAGAAGAAGAAGAAGAAGGGTTGATTCAGATATTTACAACAAAAGCCAATAAGCACCAATATCTGAAAAACAGACCCCACGGACAAAGGGCATTGATCAAAAGGGAAGCAAACAAAATGCAACACCCAAAGCAAAATTCAGAAAATCACAAAAAAAAAAAAAAAAAAAAGCCAGGGACCACACAAACTGACCATAAAGTTTTAGTAACCGGATGAATCCCACTTAGAAAAACCAATCTCGAGACTACAATCCCTGTGGGCAAATGAAGTGGGCCCATACTCTCGCAAGCGTAGATGCGCAGGCATGCAAAATGCACGCAATGGCAAACTTTGTAAATGGCACACAAGGCACGCCAAGCGCAACACACGACTTTTAAAACATGGTCGACCAAAAACGATATGAACCTTCCCAAAAATAAAGGGGTCTGCACTTCTATTTTTTCCCCCTTTTTTTTTTTAATATTACCGATCGATATCTAGAATTATATTCCGACTAATCTGATTCAAATATTGTTAAACCTATTTTAAAAAATAACTCTCTCAATATAATTTTTTCTATTCCCAAATTTCCAAAACTTAATTAAAGAATCTAACATTCTTACCGACCAGACTAATTATTCGTTGGTCTACACTTCTACTTTTGACTACCGTGATTCCCCAATCCAAAGGTCCAACCTATTTTAGACATGCACATAATATATAATTCAGCCTCTTTAGCAAAATTGTTAATGGTGCTAAACATGCTTGTAAAGACATGTCAATCAAATAGTAAAATAATATCAAATTAGCTAAATCTTGGGCTACAAACTAAAGTCATCTAAGTTCATGCTGCTGGTGTATAACTTTCGCATTAAAAAATTTTGAGCCATTGAAAATGGAAAGTTTTAAAAGTGGGGAGTTCAAACATTTCCCTAGCTATTTTTCAATACTATCACTAATCTATATGGTACATTTCCAGTTCTGTATACCTACCCGCTGAACGATTTGAAACCAAAACAAGCTGCTGATGTTTCATGTCATGTCATCGGAAAATCATAAACCGTGTCAATAGCAACACACTTGAGGGAAAACAACCACAGGGTGTACATTCTTCAATTCAAGTTAAGACTGAATGCTAACAAGTAGTCTGAACTGCCTATACAGGCTACATTTAAAATGGTTAAGAATTTTCCAAGCTAAAATCTAATGGTACGCTATGCAAATTAGATCTAAACAGAACTAGGGATGGTAGACTTGACACAGATGAAAAATCTAGTAGATAGGACCCGACTGGCATACAAGTTCCATCAGATCATCAAACTTCACAGCCACTTCCATGGAAGAACTCCATTTTTAGAATTAGTTGATAAAATAGGAGAGGCACATACAACCCAAGCAATGTTAGTCTGACTGCTCAAATGGAACACGTACAAATAACTGCCCATGCAAGGTAACAACAGCTGACGTTTGATGTGGATCAATTCTTGACGGTAAGCTTACTACCTGATAAGAAAAATAAAATATCAGCATGCTGCCTACCGAATGGATGTTCAACATGAAGCAACACCAACTTAAAGCATATACCCCAGCTTTGTACCTGTTTAAAATAGTCAGCATGAAGCCCAATAAGGATGGATGCACTATAGACACCATGCCCCAGCCAAATTACAACACTAATCTTGAGCTCCAACCACTGTTTGTTGGATCGGTTCAAGATTCTTGGTGCCCATAATAATAGGCAGCACAAGGATATCATTTCTAAAGTACAAATATCATTTGTAAAAGCAGGGTAGCTAAGGGAACACAAGGATTACAACTAGAATTGCGAAAAAAACAACACACCATCTAACAGGAGGCATAAAACAGAAGCTTTGCTTATGCTTGGTTTCATGAATTCTTGCGTTGGACTCGAGGCACTTTTTCATGCTCAAGACATGTTCTTAAAGTGTGTATTGAAACAGAAACCTCTAAAAATCTTTTCAACATTAGGGGAGAATGAGAAAAGAATGTCAAACTAATAAAGGAGGGAACAAGTGAAAATATAGTAAAAGAAGTTATGATCTTAAAGAAAGGATGGTCATCCTAGGAAATTCTGTGAGATATTCTAAATCACAAGGATGAATTGTAGCATGCTCCTATTCCCCTCCCCCTTTTAGTAAGAATAATTGCACATGCATCTTAACTAACTGTTTCCTGCATTCTTCAATTTCCACTTGGTTATTATTGGCATCCACACCAAAAGTGGGAACAACCGACAAGGAATGATTGGGGTTGAACAAGTCTATATCACCTGAGAATGGTGAACACACACGCATCTATAGATATATACTTCAAATTTCTTTAAACAGTAGAATATGCTCCCAAATATACATTGTGGAAGGTGCTAAGTTCCCAACCAGAGATGTAACGCAACATTAATGTTAAGGCATATCAAGGCAACTAGAATTATGTGTTCTGTATCTTATACAACAGAGAATACCTTTTTGAAGGGTGTGACGCCCCAAGGGTTATCGGGGTGTTCAGGCTCACCAGTTATAACTAGCCGTCCAGCTGGATCTGACTGAACTCGCACCTAAGTTTTCCAAAGAACAGCATTGAAAATTATTGAGATGCAAATATGAAGTTCAAAAGGGAGCAAATTGCCAACATATAATGAATTTTGAGAATGCAAAATTTCAGCAACTACAAACTTTAAATGGAAGTATGTAATATGCAAGACAAAATTTCTTTAATCTCCAGAAATATAAGCATTATGACTTTGATACAAACCCCTTGCAATGCTTTATCATAGTAGCCCAACTCTGCAGATAAACATGATCTATGGAATGTCATGCTCCATGTGGTCCTCTCCATTTCCATGATGACCAAGGACTCCACTTTCTAAAGAACCCACCGCAACAATTAATCTCAACATTTGACTCCACAGGCTCCAACTTCCCACCAAAGAGGATTTTTTTTCCTTTTTTTTTTTTAAACACTGGGGGCATAAAAAATTCTTAAAATAAGCTTATATCATCATTTTCAGCCTCAACAACTTTTGATGCCTTAAAATTCCAGCATATCTAATTCCTGTTTTCTTTAGCTTCTCACAATATATTTTCTTGAAAAAAGAATAAAAAAGATCTCAAACTGGAGACAGGAATATAATTAGAAAGAGAAGACCGATTTGAGGAGGGGTAGTGCTTTTTGTTCCCTTCAATATCTTCCATGTTAGAACCTTTGAAACACATTAACTCAAAAGACTGTAAAGATGCATAAGAACCATCTTTCACTGTAAGATTTATATATTGTAAAATAAAAATAAAATAATATAAAGCTATAAAGTATCAACTCCTAATTTTGGTAATATTCTTATATCGAAAATAAGTCTTCCAAATGATAGATCCTGGTCATAATTATTAATAATTGAAAGCGGCACGGCAAAACATTTTCTATTTAAGAGTATATCCCACAAGTAGACAAGGTTGTATGTCACTGGTAATCTCAAAATCTTTACACTGTAGTCCATGTTCCTTCAACATATTACGGCGAACAAGGGGTTCCTAGAAAAGATTCAATGCCTTTCTTGAGGTTTAAGGGTTTTGAGATAACAAGGGTGAAAAGGCTTAACCTCACCTTTTGGTGCAACGCTCCTCTCCTCCCTTTCATAGGATACAAAAGTGACTCTTAGAAAACAGGAAGCCACCTTTTCTCCCAGCATCTACATTGTGTCACAATTATAGTAGATTACGCAATCACCCATTTCTTCATTGCTCAATTTCTTGGTTTCTTTTGGGTAGACTTTTCATGCTCTTAGGGTTATGTTGAGCATGCGTCATCATCCTTTTGGAGGATTCCTCATGTATAATTCTAAAAGCTTTTTCGAAGCAAGACCAGATGTTAGCATAACATGGCAGTTTATATGGTCTATTTGAAGAGAGAAATAGAACTTTTCTAGTCTGCATCTTGTATACCACCACCAGTGTGGTATAGGATAAGCATGTTCCTCAGGTTTCTTTATGGTTGCTGGCAGCTACTTTTCTCATCAGTCAAGATGCTCTAAGGATTAGAGGGATATCATTGCTTGATGTTCTTAGTGGCATAGCTCTAGTTAGAATGTATAGGATCTATGGTTGGGGCAAAAGCAACTCATTGTAGTCGATGAAACTTCATTTCTCAAATTATCAAGTAGTTCCTCCATTATCTTTCAAAATAGGATATGATTCTTTCATGTCCTATTTCTGGAAGGATATCACAGGGGGGATAATTTCCTTTGATGCTTTCCTTCACCACTACCAGGTTTTTTCTCTCCATTTGCTCTCTCAAAAATTTTACTCTTTGGATGCAAAATTCTACTTCTTTGAAGTTTCCCTTTCTCAAATCTTTATTATAGGAAACATTAGAATGAGTTAAACTCTCTGGTTAGGGTTTAACCTCTCTAATGTGACACCTGATAAAAAAAGAGTGGAATCCTGATAATTTCGGTATTTTTTTCTTGCAAATCCCTTTTCAATCATTTTATTTGGTTGTCATCTTTTACAATGACAATATTCACATGGAAAGCGAAGATTCCTTTTGAAATAAAGGCTTTCATGTTGTCCATGATGTTTAATACAAATAATTTTTTGCAAGGAACCTATTCCAAGCTTTCTCTGATGGTATTTGTGTTATGTTCTATAAGATAGTGAATTTAAAGATCATTTGTTGTTACAATGCCATGTTGCATGGGAGATGAATCATTTGTTTGCCATGTTTCATGACTAATGGGACAAAGATTCTCTTCAATGCCCAAGTCTAAAGTAATTATCATCTAAAAGCTTAAAAGAGAGATTGTCTACCAGGCCATCGTTAGCTTGTAGTTTTGATCAATGTTTCTTTTGACTCTAGATATTTCTTATCCTTTGAGGCTTACACATATCCTACCTTCTATCTTATAAAATTCTTTTCTATCCTAAAAGAAAAAGGACCAGCAGATATGTCCAGGAACCATGACTGATTTTTTGGTAACCATCAAAGTGTGGATACAGGGCAGAAGCTTTGTTATGGAGAAGTGCTAGCAACTTGTTGGTGTATTTGGATGAAAAAGAAAAAAAGAAAAAGAAGTTAGAATCTTTACAAATTAGTCAATTGATATGTCTCCCTTACAGGATAAGATTGTTTTCCAATTACATAACAAAGAGGGGAAGGATCATGAAAGCATAGAGCATCTCTATAAGACTGTTATATCCTTATTATTTACAATGCCTCCAAACTAGTCATAAGAAAACAGCAAACATTTTGTTTCAGATTAGCCTAAGTAGGTCAGTGCCAAGAAAAAAAGCAAAGGCGATCCCTCGTCTCTTTGTTACTCAGCCATATCACACAAGTGTTTGAAGGAATACTTTGTGAGGTCTCATTCTGCATAACATCATTCGTACTGCGCTTTTCATTGAGAAGAAACCATCATATGCACAGCCTAGTACTTATGAAGATTAAGAGGCATAGGATCAAGGGATAAGCAGATATAAGGTGCAAAGAATTCTCAAATGCACTGACATATTTATGTTCAAGATCTTCAAAACCAAAAAGGCATTTTACAGAGCCCGTCAAGAGGAAAGGATTGAAATAAGCAATTTGGATTATATGAAGATAACAAATGGTTCCACCACTGTCAATACCTTGCAGCCAGTGATTTTAAATCAAAATAGGAAGTAAGTTAGGATAAAAGGCAATGACTTGACACCCTTCTTGTGGATATTGATTCGGGCCTCACTTTAAGATTCACTTTCTATAGCGTGGGACTAGATTAGTACGATAGGCAGCTATCCTCCAACGTTGCTTATGAAAGTCCTTGGAAGTTTACCTTACCTAGAAGGTTTCCTATTTATTATCATTTTTATCTTAAAGGAAAGGACTGGGAATCATATCTGGGAATGTTGGTAGATTTGCATCTTGTTGTTGCACTCCTATACCCATCCATTTATCAAGGCTTCACAATAATAACATACCTAAATATATAGATTTTTCAGCACATGAGGTCATCCTAAAGGTCCTCTGCTCTATTTAATAGATCCTATCTACAAGAATGGAGTTCCTTTAACAGTTGAAAGCTTCCACATGCTCATGGGTTCTTGAGCAATAAATTCATATACAATATGGGAATAAACACACTACGACCACATAAGGCATTGTCGCCAAACATTTATTTTATGTGCTAGAGGAATACCAAGTCCCTGTGTCACTTGTTTCTTCATCGGTCGACTTCTTACTTTTTGAAGTAGACATCTTTATATTTTAGGGAGCCTTGGGTGTGTTCTCCGACAAATGAAACTATGTTGCAGCAGACAGTTCTACAAATGAATATGTCCATAATGATAGACTTTTTTAGCACTTTGGGATGGAAAACCATCCTCCAGAAAGTTTGAAATAGGTTGCCACTACATTTTGACAGATTTTCAATGAAGCCTTATGAAATAATATGATATGGCCTTTCTACCACATCAAAGAAATTCACATTCAGTATGGCCCCCTTAAGATATCTGACTAGGTACAACACTACATCTCCGCATCATGCTTTAAACACGACAAGGTATGACAATATTCAAATTACAATACTATAACTTTATTTATAACTCCTGAGTGTCGTGCAACATGTTTTTGAAGATTTTTGTTAGAAGGATTTGGAGCCACAAAGAATACCAAAAGCCTATGAATTTGCAAGAAAATCACAGTCATCTGGTATATTAGGATACAAAGGAGTTATAAAATCTTTAATAATATCCAGCAAAAATCTTTTCACTCTTTTTTCAGAGATCTACTGAGGATGTAATTAATGTCTCTACTTTCACGAAGTTGATATATTTCGGATCACATCCTTTCAGCTTTCAAAATCTATTTGGAATGCCTCAGCAAACATATTCAGGCAGAAACGATGATGCTGCTTGTCTAGCTGAAAAGGTGAACAGTTTAGAACAAGGCAAAAATCTTACTCCTAGAGAAACAAGAGACCAGAGCATTCACCAGCCCTCCATGACCTAAGTAGTGAAACCAGCTCTGGACTAGTGTCATTGTCCGAGGTTCAAGGGTCACTAGCCAAAAGCAAAAAAAAGGCCAGAGCATTCATTAGTTAGAGCAGGCAGGCCTGTATTTATCTAGGCACCCACCACAGTGCCAACTTCCAAAGATATGACAGAGATGAAGCAACCATCACAACAGTTCAAAAGAATAATTCAGAGGTAAAGGATATATTCTGAGGAGATTTACCTCCTCACGCAGAAGGCCTGGAACTAAAGCATAGACTTCAAAACAATCTTTCTGCTCAATGCACATACAAATTTCTCAGCAGATAACCAGAAGAAAAAAAAAATGTCAGATACCCACACCTATGTAAGCAGACTTACAGTTCTACGCACGTTGATCTTCACCCAGTCAGCTGGCGGGCCAATGTCAACAACAGCTGTATCCAGTCTAGCAAAAGTAAACTATGTCAACAAAGCCCTCAAAGCAAGGAAAAATGAGACCTCTCTAGAGAAAATTTAAAAACTGGGGAGAGCGGGGAATCATCATCCATCTCCCACAAAACCCGGCATCCATAAATAAATTTACCCCCAAAATTTATGGCAAGTATGTGTACATTCATTAACAATTTTTTCTCATTCCCCAGTACATCCTTTTCTATTAGGAAACAGAAGATAAATATATAAAAAGAAAAGAGCGTCAAGGAGATGTTCCAAATACAACATTAAGATTACATAAATATCAAAATTCACAACAATATGATTGAAAAAAGAGCCAAAGGAAACCCATATAGAGAGATTCATGATCCAACTACCAAGAAAACTAAGAAAAGGTCAATAAAGGCCTATAAATGGCCTCATATTGCTTTACCATCAAAAGAACCAAAAGATAGATAAAATGGATTTACCCAAAAATTCCTACTCCAGTATAATACCTACACTCAACACCAGAGCACCCACTGTGTATCAAAGTAGGAGTCCAACTTATATATCATGCATGTCCATAAGCAACGTAAAAGGAGATTAACAACTGACTTAATACCTTTTTTACAAATGAGAAATATGTTGGTAAAACAACTCCCCATTTTGAAAAGGTTGTCTTGAGTTGAAATGCTGCACCATGTTGTTTCCCAAGTAAAATAAGCTAATTTAGAGAAAGATGAAAGGTACCAAATAGACTTCCAGGGAAGGATAATATTCCTACCCTTAATTACCTCCTTAGAATTGTCTACAACCACTTGACCATATAAGAGTAGAGAATTATCCTTCAATGAGATTAACCACACAGCACATTATGCCGAATGAACAATTTTTTGGATTAGAAGAGCAACTTAGGACCATTTCCTGATCTAAACAACACACCTTAGGAAAACAACCACCCGACCACCTCTAATAGCTCTTCCAGACACCCTTCAATCCTATGCACACATACAGATGATTTCAACATTGCATATTCACCACCATAATAGATTTCATAGGGATCCATCCCCACCATGAAAGCAAATTCTACTTTTAGAAAGAAAAAAAAATACCTACTTGGAGTTGTTATACCATACGTCTAAAGTATTTCAATAATTAAAGACTCAAACAACTATTGCATGCATTAAGGACCACTACATAATACTTTATATTTTAAATAGAAATGCACTAAGAAACTGTGTAAATTGTCCATAAACAAAGACAAAAGCAGTCGAACTATCCTTTGAGGAAATCTACTTTGACAAAAATTTAAACCATCTCACAAAAATGTAATAGAGTTGGCAGAGAGAACTTTTCAGGAACCTGCCATACAACTTTAGTAATGCAACCAAATACTTCTTCAAATAATTAACTAATTACTAGAACTATTTACTCTCTAAATTTTTCCAGCAGTGGCTGGCTTAGCAACTGTGAAGAAAAGGAGAGTGCTGTTGGTCAGTAACAACCTAGTCCAACATCCACTTTTCTATTAGAAACTTGAAGGAGAAAAAGTCTATTAGACTCATTTTTCAATCATAATGTCAGCACAAAATTGTTTGGTAAGGTACTTGAATCTCATGCTTAAAAGAATGACTTTTGACTCCAATTTTCAGTACAGATGGAAGAAGAAAAAATTAGAACAGCTTTCCCGCCTGTGTCTTAAAGATATTAGGGCTTAACTACACACAAAAGTTGCTACATGTACGGTAAGAAGTTCGAGGGATGCATGTCAAGCTTACTATACCATTTGTACAGAGAAAATTGTGAGAAGCAAAGTAAAATGGCTCATACAAGAAAACAGAAACATCCCCAAGCCAAGCCCAACACATACCCCATAAACCAGAATATCTGAAATCTAAAGAAACCGATGCAGATGATAAACAAATCAAAACAAAGTTCATAGGATCTTAACTGAGGTTTAGCCACTTTACTGCGTGCAGCTTTGACAGTATGCTCAGAGATAGATGGTTTCTTGCGTTTTAGTAATCCTGATCCAGAAGAAAAAAAAAAATCAAATTACAAACATACTAGAGGCTAATGGCATAGTAATAATCATGTGAAGGGACCATACCAATGCTTTTAAGTTGTTTCTCATGCTTTTGCATGGAAAGGGAGTGCTTGTCCTGTATATCAAAAAAGCATGAAATGATGCTAGATATCATTGCAAGTATCACAGTCGAGAATAAGTGTATTAATTCTTAAAAAGCATCCAAACCTTGATAATAGGATCACCAACTTCACCGTTACTGAGGAAACGCTGAGAATGCCAACCCTGCATTGCACGAGCTGCAGCATCCCTTCGAGCTCGGCCTGACGCTGGAGTCTGACTTGCTCCACACTGCAAAGAAGTTTGCAAGGTTGATAACATATGCATTACATGTGCACACAAGAAGTGCAATTAGAAGGACTAGAAGAAAAAGCCAATTACAGAGACAACTCAAGTAGCTAAAAAAACATCTTTAAGAATAAGATAATGCTACAGATCACCATGGAAGCAGAAGCACGCAAAGATGGAGATCATATCACAATACCTGCTAAGACTCTAACATCACTTAACTCTACCTTACTGTGACAAGATAGACACAAACACACATGATATCGAGTCAAACATAGAGAGCAATCAATAGGAGAGATATATTTAGGATGGTAAGACATAACAGACAATGAGAGTTACCAATGTAATGCTAGTTTGCCATTACACGAATTTCCAAGAGAAAGAAAGCAAGTGTTTGTCAGCAGTACTCTGTGGAAACCAAACATGACTACGTACCAAGTGAAAAAAGCAGACTTAAATTCGTGTCTGTAACGATTCCCCCTTGGTTTCTTATGATATGAAAAAGTTCATGACTAGTTCATATGCAACACTTACAAGAGCCATTCAAGTTGTGAGCTAAATACCAAGACTATTTCGTTCAATTTCGAGTAACTGGTGTCCAATTTGACATGTTATACTGCCAAAGGACACCACAGCAAATCATCCACCACAACACCGATGTCCTCATTCATAATCTGACTTAAATCTATATAACGGCTGCTGTAAAATATCTCCCTCCCTTCGAAATGCATATAATGGATATGATCATATAAAGTAGCCATCCTAAATAGTCATGCCATAAAACTACATCTTCTGGCACCATAGGTCTACCAACTCACCAAAGATAATGACCTCCATTTTGGCAAACATGGCCATTACATTTATTTATTCACAAGGCACAACATATAGAATGCATTTACCTGCAGCAAATATATATTCCCTGCTACGTTAAAACAAATGAATAGCTCTCACTATCTCTAAAAGCAGCAAATATATATTCCCTGCTACGTTAAAACAAATGAATAGCTCTCACTATCTCTAAAAGCTAATAAAATAACATTTCAAAATTACTGCCCTGTATCAGAAAGTAGAGAAAATTCATTCAAAACATTCTTTGTGAAAATACATTAACCGCCAAAAAGCCAAAAAAAAAAAAGGGAACTATGGAAATTACCTGATTTTCCACATTCAAAGGCTCTGAGAGGGAAGTAGTGGGTATGCTAAGCTCACCAATACGCGTTTTGTGCCTTTCGTACTCCAAGAGTGCCTGAAAAAGATAAGTAGAAATCCAAAATATAAAATTATTTCTAGAGAAAATCGAAGAATTATCAATTAATATTTGCAAGACACCTTCGAAAATGAACCTTAACCGTATCATATAATAAACAACAAACAAGCAGAAAAGTAATGCAATGTAAAATGACAAACAGGTTTGAGTAAAAGAACCATCTTGCCTAATTGTTTTGCTCAAAATTAAAAAGAATATCCAAATCAATGTTATGTGAATAGTCATTGTTATGGTACAAGGTATGTGTGCAGAAATGTGGTCACATTACTGTCCTGTCCCTCCTATGAAATATCTTTGGGCTTGGCTTACATACTTAAACTACTATTTCTAGAATGAATTTGCTTTCACTCAAATATTTCACATGTTTTGAGTTAAATTTATTGATTAATGTTAAATTAATAAATTTAAAACGATAAATTTCCTAATAAGTATTACATTGTTGTGAAGTTCAACTTGCCGATTTCTGCCAAGTTCACCACCTTAGACAAAATTTTGTTATTATTCCCCAAATGGCCTGCTTGCAATGCTCCACGAGGCAAGTAAATCGAAATATGTACACAAAGAAATTTCATTTATTGACCTTTATAAAAATTTTACCTATATTTCTTTTAGAATAATACAACAATAGTTCCCATGTTTAGTTTCTAAAATATATTAATAAATAAAAATATGATGTCCAGTAGCATATTTCGCCAATCTATTAGAAGGCCTCGTGGTATACCATACAGAATCCAAATAACAATCT
Source organism: Dillenia suffruticosa (assembly GCA_033439265.1). Taxonomy (NCBI): domain Eukaryota; kingdom Viridiplantae; phylum Streptophyta; class Magnoliopsida; order Dilleniales; family Dilleniaceae; genus Dillenia; species Dillenia suffruticosa. The sequence continues at coordinate 2,868,757 of JAVTVX010000031.1, forward strand.
CATCTGAATGAACAATCCTAAAATGTCTATTGCAAAGATTCCAAGGAGAGGCGGATTCACCACCATTCTAACACATCACTCAAATATGGGGACACTTTTTTAGACCATCCTAAAACAATTTATGATTGAATATATTTTCGATATAGCGCATAGATATAAATCTAGCTTTAACTCTTAAACTTTCATCAAGAACCATAAACATTCCATATATTATGAAAGACAACTCATGTGACCAACCCCATTTTCATTTGAGAGATGCATCATATTCAAGGATTTGTTGCTTGAAACAAATCAACAACATTATAGAAGTTTCTGGATCATTGGTATTTAGAGTGATTGCAAGGCAAAAAAGGACTTTATTCACAAGAAGAAAGAGCAAAACAAAAGGGGGGAAAACACTAAGATAGTGCCAGAATTCTACAAAATTAACCTCCACAAAGAACAAAACTTAGAAAACAACCAAAAGCATATACACTTTATGACAATCTACACAAAATCAACTAGAGTTTCTTCAAACTCCCTTAAAAATCTTCTCATATAGTTCCCTCCAAAGAACCAAAAGGAGGAAGTAACCTAACAACATTCCTCTCATTTTTACATACCTCCCACTCCAACCCCGCATCTTTCTTTGGACTAGCTAGAAATCACCCAATGAAGATGCAAAACAGAGAGGATCTTCCCATGCTCAATGAGTACAAGCGCAATACAGAAACAAGTGACCAACCAACTTCAGCTCCATCTTGCAGACAGCACATCTACTTACCGTCAGATTAACCCTCTTTTGCAGATTATTCTTAAGAAATCAATCTTCCCAAAGCAGCTTCCAAAACAAAGAAGGAAACACTCATAGCAAAGGGATCCAGAATAAGATTCCAACAAAAACGAGTTCTCCTCCCATCCCTACTCATTACCTAATCAAATTGTAAAACCCGTTAACCTCAAAGGTTCCATTTTGAGAGTCTCTCCAGGGCACAAATCTGCTCTGCCCAAATTCAACTTTGTCCCTTTGAGCAATTGAAAGAAATTAAAGAAAATCTTTAGTGCCCAATCATGTGTTTATCAAATGAGTGTGTGCCCCTTGGATGAAAAAAAAAAATACTTGCCACAGCCTCTTTGTTGACTGTGGCTCAAATATATTGGGAAAGCAACTCTCGAACGGCAACAATCACACCACACATCTTGCTAAAAGGACGTTCTCGCCCCCACTGCCGAGTTTTATAGCCACATCACCCATAAAATGAGTTTTTTCTAATGAAATTCACATCCCCAATTAGTTTGTGCCCCTTGGATGGAAACAAAATACTTACCAAAACCTCTTTGTTGACTGTGTCTCAAAACATATGGGAAAGCAACTCTTGAATGGCAACAATCACACCATACATCTTGCTAAAAGGGTGTTCTCACCCCATTGCCAAGTTTTATAGCCATATCACCCATAAAGTCCAGCCTCTCTGATTTCCTTCTATACACCCAAGCCCCAACCATCTCATTAAATATCCACCCATTTAGAGTTGTTCGATACCCAGTAAGTATGACATTTCTCCAAAGAGAATCATACTTGCTTAGAAACCTCCACAACCACTTAACCAAAAGAGTCTTATTAAAATATCAATCAAAGATCTAATGTCAAGGGTCACTCTTACAAAAGGCACTTGTCAACCTTCCAACCACACTAGACTTCTCTCCTCCATTTTGATTGCTTTCCATAAGAGGCCTTTCTTTTTTTTGGATATCCTCAATTATGTTCGCCTGAATTAGAAGCAGAGACATAAACTATACAAGATTCGAAAAGGTGCTCATCCCTTAGAGAGGTACCTAACTAGCTGCTTTTACAATTTCTCCGAATCCTCTCCCCAAATGGCCTTCACTTTATGATTTGCCCCAAGAAATAAACCAAAATATGGAAAGGGTAGTCTCCCAACACTACCTCCCAGAAACAGATGCCACAAGCTACTACTATCACCCACACCCAGTGAGGCAACTACACTTTTTAGAAAGATTGACCTTCGATCATGATACCATCTCAAAATTCAGGATAAAATATGCCTCTGATCATTATCGCAAAGAATAACAGTGTCCTCCGCCAATAAAGAGATAGATATAGGAAGGTCTCCATTCCCCTTGCTGTCCACACAGGAACCATTGATCTATCCTAGTTCCCCTGCTCTGAACATCATCCTACTCAACACATCCATCACAAGGATAAAAAAGAAAAGGGAAAATAGGAATCTCTAGTCTCAAACCGTCTGAGCTCTAAAGTAACCCTTTAAAGAGCCATTTACCAAACTGAAAAGGATGGTGTAGAAAAATGCTTCCTGGTCCGAGCTCCCCAGATCTGAAGCATGAAGTTCATGATGGTAAATCTTTTCCATGTCCGTGTCCAAACAAACACGATCATACCCTTTCTATTTTCATAACAGAAGTCAGAAATTAGCTAGAAAAAATGATGAAGGTAACGAGGCTGACAAGATTATTATCACCAACCAACACTTTTCCCTAGTTGGTAACTACAACTGCTCATATGGACCCAAAATATTGATGGACAGTGAGGTACAGGTGAAGTCAATAAGGTTTCAGGCAGTCAACCCAGCATTTATTCAACTCAACCGAGTAGCTTACATTGTCAAAATCATAATCCACAGCTGACCATTTATACAGTAAAACAAGATATGTTCAATCTCCTCTACTTGGTAAGTGACATTAAAGTAACAAGTGATTACAAGAGATAGGGGTGAAAAAAAATATTAGCAGTAATCAATCAAGACAGTTTTAAGACTGCTTATACATGGGATATTTTGAATAGAAGCAGGAGACTCGAGGTAGAAAATAAATTGGGATGTTCCCCTTGTTCAAATCGAACTATATCAATACACGAAAGGAAGCAGCGGACTCGAGGTAATTGCCATATCCTCAATCTCAGAGGACCCATCCTGCCAATAAGCATCATCTTCTAACACCTTTCCAAAGATTCAGAATAATTTTATATCTGATTAAGAGGATAACCAAGGAGTTTCTATAATCAGAGAATGAGAAGAAGAATCATCTAGCTTGAAGGAAGTATGTCTTGATCAAGGTTTAGGTTCTGATGACAAGATGCCTAAAATGTCACTATAAGGGCTCATCTTGTGCACAAAGTGCCCCCCGGCTTAGTGCGGGGGTAGGGGGAGGGTGGGCGTACATGTACGCAACCTTCCCCTTGCATTTTTTTGCAAAAAGGCTGTTTCCATACCTTGAACCCGTGACCTCGAGGTCACTAAAGGAGCAACTCAACTGTTACACCAAGATTCGCCCTCAAAATTGTTTGGGCAAATTTTATTATCGTTCCTGTAGAACAAATTGTTTGGCATAAAGTGAATAGTATCCAAAATAATAATTGGGATACAACGGACACAAGCTTCTCTTCTAATGAAAACTTTCCCCTTTTAGTGTAAATAAAAATTTAACTAGTTGTCAAGATATATCAACCACTTCTGATGTTATCCATCTAAATATTTTTGAATCAAAAGACAATAAATCCTAATTGAATTAGGTAAACTAAAAGCAACTACAGGAGAAATAATTCGATGCAAGTGGATTTCCTTCTGGTAAAGAATTGATTCATGTAAATGGCTATGTCAGCACGACTTCAAGTGTACTAGGTAAATAAGTTCATAAAACCAAGTTAGATTTCTATAATAAACTTCACAGGCTAAATCTAAACTAGACCCTTGTACCCGAGCTCAAAGGCTCAAATTGAAATCCTGCCTGTCCCAGCTGTATATCCTATTAAAAGTTCACACAACATTAGTGCAATGATAGTGTACTTTCACATTTGCCGCTCACAAATGATAATTGCATTCTTGTAAATGTTAGTGTGCTTTCACATTTGCCACTCACAAATGATAATTGCATTCTTGTAAGCAACAAAAACAAAGCCATGACTGTGAAGCTTTTGTTTAAGATTAGTTTACATAAAGATGCAATTGGAATCACACAGTTTTCCCTGGCTATTAGAACTAAACATGTGAGGTTCCAGATGGACAACTACATACAACCAAACCTTTGAACAAAAGGAATACATTGCTCCCAAAAGGTGAATTCAAAATGTCATACAACGACACAAGCAACCTTACCGTTAGGCTAAGGAAAATGAAAAGGAAAAAAGAGCCAAAGAGATGATGATGACCACAACAGTAATTACGATGACATGTGCTAAACATAGTATGATTCATTAAGCTTGAATCACCTTCTCATAGAAAATGCGAAACGTCCAGGAAACAGTAGTGCAAGTCCTGCAAATTTTTTGGAGGAAAAAAATAATAAGACTTTGCATATCCACCCCCAAAGGGGGAAAAATAAATCTAGTCATGAAAGATAAGAACTAATGATACAATAAAAATACATCAGGGCAGTCAGATTAGTAAAAAAGGGTTGCTGCAAATGACATGAATTATCCCAGAGGAAGCAAAGCACAACAAAATTCAACAAAAGAATGCAATAATCCAAGCTTCGGGAAGGTCCAAAAATCAAAGAACAGCAATACCAAACAAGAGAGTAACCCTGGGAATGCTTACTTTGGAGGTTTAAAGGACTCCCCCACTTGTCGCCACAGCTTGCAGGCAGTCACCTAAGAGAAAATAAGTCAGCAAAAATAAATCAATTATACATTGGAATCGGATTATGAGGGTTTATCAGGATGAGTAAGTAAACCCTACCTTGTCATAACCACCCAATCTAATCACAGCTCGCCATAGTCTTGTTTTCCATAGAGAGGAATCGAAATTAGTTGTTAGTATAGTCCTTTGTATCAAAATTTAGAAGAAAAAAAAAAGAAAAGAAAACTTACTTGAGGCAATTTAAGCCCTCTCCGTAGAACTTTGGAGGCTTAAACTCCATACAAGTCTCCCTGAAGAAGTTTTCGAGCTCCTTCATGAACGCAGCTTGCTCTTCCTCTGTTCCCGAATCATTGCCGTCCGAAGAGAGAAAGGTTTGGTTAGAATTCGCAATTTCAGCATCAGCAGTCGAATGATTGATTTTCAGTTCTTCCTCGTTGTCAGATTTCATAACCTCAGAAGAACACAAAGGAAGAGATGCGGAATCAGGAGCAGCAGAAGCAACCATGTCATTTTCAGATTTCACAACATCGGAACAACTTAAAGGAAGCGAGGCTGACGCAGGAACCATGTCAGTCTCACATTTCACCACATCATCTTCCGGACAACTAAAGGGAAGAGACGCCAGATCTGCAGCGTCGGCCATGTCATCAGCCTCCGGCGACGGAGAACTGGGGGCGCTAGCAGGAGGAGAAGCCATGGACTCCTCACCTCCCAACTATTTTCGCCTTAAAAACTTGGGGCGGTTCTAGGGTACCGCAGGCACTCCTGACACTTCGTCTGCCGCCGAGAGTTTTGTATGGAAATAAGCTTAATTTTAATAAAAACTTTTAAAATTATACCATTTAAAAAATATTTTTAAATTTAACATATAGCGTCAATGATTTTAAATCACAACATATACTATTCATCACGATCACATATCATGATTTCAAGTCACGACATATTACTATACGTTTAAATCACAACATATACTATTTATCACGATCACATATCGTAATTTCAAGTCACGATATGATATTATACGATTTGAAATTAGGACATGTGAGTATTAGATTTAAAAATATTTTTTAAAAAGTATTATCTTAAAATCTTTCTTTTAAATTAGTTCCGAAGCTCCCTGCCCAAATGGGTACGCACCTTGATGGTCCACTCTTATTTTTGTTTTTCCATTTTTTTTCCCTTTCTTTTCTAAAGAAAAGAAAAATTAATTAGAATTATTTTGCAAACCCTATGAAAAATTAATGTGGCCCAACCATTTCATATGAAATTTAAAATTTTAAAATATATAAATATGACTCTAATTAGTTTATAGATATATATAAATGTATTTGTTTTTATTTTTAATTCTTTCCATTCTTTTATTATTCTCAAATTTTTTACACATTTCAATTTTTCATAAAATAAAGTAGTTATCTATGGAAAATCAATTATTTATATTTTAAAAACTTGTGATCTTATATATCGTTTCAAGTTTTCATGCTTTGTCGGTCATTAGCCTGCGTTTTAGTTGTTTCACTTATATTATAGGAATTTAGGTTTTTTCTGATCTTGATTTTCTGTTTTACTAAGATTTTCAATTGTAAAAATTTTGGATCGGACTTAGTAGGGTTCCGATATTTTTTAAAATACTCAATTGGAGCCCCATTTTGAAAACCGTAGCTAATTTCAATTATCAGATCATCTTTATCATTTTTAATTACATTCGATCTCTCTATCTAATTTTCTCTCTAGAATTAACAATAACCCAATAACCAAACACTATTCCAAGTACATTCTCTCTCTCATCTTACGGTAATTTTCATCCCTAGTCTCCGTTAATATCAGAAAGCTTGGTCCATGTTGCTCCATTACCACAAGATAAAGTCATACAAAAGACGGAGCACAATCGGTTTAGCCGTTTGCAGCTTAACCTTACTACTAGAGTTGGTGATTCTGCACCCCAAGTTACGAGTTTCCATACTTCAAAGTTTTATACTCTACATTTCTCATGCGCTTAGTTATGATCTAGTTCCTTAAGTTGTCACCTTAAATCTAAAAAAGTTGCAATCAAAGAACCTTTGATCTTCTTCATTAACATCTCGACGACATCAGTCCAAAATCCTAATAGAAAATTTTCCTTGTCAGTACTTTTAAAGATAGAAAAATTTGCTATACTACCAATATTATTTCGATTGATTTGAAAATCACTAAAAATTGATTCAATTTATCAATTACTAAATATAATTTTTGAGATCTAGAGTTCAATTAAAATTTTAAATAAGGAAATTGATTTGAACGATTGATTCTGGTAAATTTCATACTGATGGAGTAGCTTTGTATGGGAAAATGAAATTTCCATTAAATTTTTTGTTAATGGGTGGCAAAATGATAACACAAAAACATTAACATAGTTAGTGAGTGACAACTAAAGAGGCGGTCAAATAACATGGGAGGTTTTGATAGTTCATTTAAAGGGAATATAACTTTACATAAATCCATGTTTCAAAGCTAGTCACATTTTAAATGCAACAATATTTATGTCTTGGAGATATTTTTGGTACTTTCATACCCTTTGTGTTGCAAATCAGCTCCTTATTTAAGTACTCAAAAAACACACTAAATATGATAAATTATAAGGAACCAATGCACATACAATGTTTACTAGAAATATCTCTTCAAACCAAGGCACAAATCTTTTTTGGTTAAAACGGTATAAATTGACTAAGCCAATTGGTTCGTTTGGTTCGTTTTAACCGAATTGTATTTTAGTGAGTTTTTGGTTTTATAATTTAAGGGATATTTGATTAAAGGGTATAGAAATGAGGAATGGAAATAAAATCCATATAAGTTGTTGGGGTTAATAAAATAAAAATAAATGAATAGGAATGAAACTTATAAAATAAGAGAACATTTGGTTTGCACTCGGAAATCAGAATAAAAAATCTTAAAAATCAAAATCGGAATCTAATTTTGACTATTTGGTTTAAATTCTGAATAGTGTTTTGAAAACCGAATCGAAGTGTGAACCGTCGCACTAAGAGGTCAACGGGTCATGGGTCAAATCGATCGAATCAGATAAAAAACCAAATGACATTACCATAATATTATAAATAAATTTAAATTATAATATATTAATAATCTAAAGAAATCTATATATCTATTTATAAATATTTATCAAGTCATTCCGCAAACTAGCAACTCCATGTTGGCCCCAATTTCAACTATTTAACCCTAGTCAAAAGCAACAAAAAACAAAATAGGATTTCACAGAAAGCAACTCTGGCATACTCCGAAGTTCCCAATGAGGTTTCTTCTTTCAGAAAATTCTTAGGACTTCATGATAGAGTGATTGGCTTTGAGGTGTCACATATTCAAGTGCAATCTATAACAAATTTGTTAACAAATGCTTTCATGAGTCCAAGCGTTCACGGTACAACACACAAGAGCCATAGGACACCTTATTAACAATATAGATATAAACGTGAAAGACCCCTTGCCACCTGGATTTCGTCGTCCTCCAATTAGCGCCGGGTGATTGGTCGTTGGTGAGGTGGAGCTGATATGGCCTGTTATTTCCTTCCTCTTCTGTCTTTTATGTTCTCTCTTTTTTGTTTTTGTACTTTTTCGTTATTAGTTTTTTTCATTTCTCTTTCTTTCTCTCTTTCTCTTTCTCTTTCTCTTTCTCTTTCTCTTTCTTTCTTTGTCTTTGTCTGTTGTCAGAAATATTAATGAACTCGATTTTGTTGTAAATTTCACGGAAGATGTGTCTGGAGACGTGTCTGGAGTGGTTGAGAGGACTCTTTGGCAATTTGTGCTTTATGGGGGAAAATAAATTAGGTAAGACCGTTCTTTTGGTGCTCGTGCTCATTGTGATTAGACTTTTGCGTGTTTCTTTTCTTTGTTGTGTCTTGTGTTCTCTTCTCTCCATAAGAGCAGGACGAGTGCTCTCTTTCTTTGTTTCTCGCTCTGTGAGTGGGGCGAGTGGATATGTCCAGTTTCAGGTACTGATTATGGCAGTTTTTCTTCTCTTCTTCTCTGTTGTGATGGTTTCTCTTTGTGTTTCCTTTTAAAGGTCTGATTATGGCAGTTTTCCCTTTCTTCTTCTCTTTGTTGTAATGGTTTCTCTTTGTCTTTCCTTTTAAAGGTTTGTCTCTCTGAGTCATGTGGGACGTTAAGCTTTGGCCCTTTTCGTCATCTTTTTGGTATCCGCGGTTTGGTGTTGATGAAGATGGTCATCTCTTGCTGTGTTTCCGAGTGTGGCAAATATATTTATCCTCTTCGTTCAAGGTTTGTGGGTTTTTTCCTTGTTTTGGGATGCGTTGTGGAGGTTATTCTTCTCTGTTGTGATGGTTTGCTTTTGCTTTCCTTTTAGAGGTTTATCTCTCTGGATGGGGCGAATGGAGACGTTCAGCTCCGGCCTTTTTCGGCTTCTTTCTGGGATCTGCTTTTCTGTGTTGCTGATGATACGCGCTCAGGTTTTCTCTTCCTGTGTTTACCAGTGTGGCGAATGTATTTCCCTTTTGTGTTCAGGGTTTGTGTTTATTTTTCCTGTTTTGGGATGTTTGACTCTCTGGGTGGGGCGAATGGAGACGTTCAGCTCCGGCCTTTTTCGGCTTCTTTCTGGGATCCGCTTTTCTGTGTTCCTGATGATACGCGCTTGCTGTATTTACCAGTGTGGCGGATGTATTTCCTTTTTGTGTTCAGGGTTTGTGTTTATTTTCCCTGTTTTGGGATGTTTGATTCCCTGTTTTGGGATGTTTGGTTTATTTTGATTGGGATTTGTTTAACTACTTCTTGTATTTATTGTTTGGTGTTATGGAGTAGGTCTCTCCACAGGTGCATGGGTCTAAGGGTACGTTGTTGCTTATGGGGTGTTTGCAGAGCTACCGGGGTGCAGAACGAGGAAAGCAAGGGAATACGTATAGGTCTAATGCTGGACGACCTGAGTGAGGGACTACATGTGGATTTGGTGCAGGGCTGCCAAAGTGCAGGCCTGTTTCTGCAGCCATTGTGCAGGTGTTGATGGAGGACTATAGATGGAGAACCACATGAACCCGGCAGAGTGGAGAGGTGCACGCGTGTTGATTCTATGGGATTAGTTCTGATGGCTAGTTAAGTTGCATTGATTGGGTTTCGATATTGGTTACTATGTGTCATTAGGAACAGGAGAAAGAAAAAAGGACGAGGTTCTGCCAGGTGGAAGCTCTGCGTCGTGGTAAGCTAACATGCAACGAGCAGTGCTTTTCATGTGCAGTAAGGAACATCAGGATTTAATCGATGTAGGTTAACCAGCTATCAGAAGCAATCCTCATAGAATCAACAGGTTTGTATCTCTTAACTTCACCGGCTTCGTGGGTGGTTCTCCAGGGCATTGTCTTATCAGGGATTTTACAGTATTGCCTGCTCCTGTTGTTGCTGATTGTGTTGGAATTTAATATTCTGTTCTGGTTTAAAAGATGTGGTCTTGCCGTTGTTGGTTTTTGGGAATTTTGTGTGCTAAAAAATTGTGGCCAAAACATTGTCTGGTGGAAAAAATATTCAATGAAGGCAAGAAATGAAAACAAAAAAAATTTATACTCTGACAATCTTTATTGGTTTCTTTCTTCTGATGGAGCTGTACGATCTGTCTAGAGTATTTGGTGTTCGTCGACGGAGTGATGCAAGCGTGACGTTGTAGAAATATCAGTTTTTGCTGTGTAACAGGACTGTATGGCTGTGTTGTGTAAGAGAACTACATGGTTCTACTGCATAGCGAACCGTATTGTTTTGCCCGAGAGCAAGACGAGAGAGTTCTGCTGTGCAGCTGAGCATGCTGAGCCGAATCGCGTGGTTCTGCACAGAACCGAAACATGTGGCTTGGTGCATAGCAGAACTCTGTGGTTCTGCTATGAGGCAAAACTATGTGGTTCTGCGATGTTGATGAACTAACCTCGTGAAGGAGAACAACATGGTTCTGCTGCATGCCCGAACTTTTCCGTCCTGCTCTGTGGTAACGGTAAAACAATTTTTTTTTTCGAGGTGCCGGGACAGGAATATTAATGTTGAAAAAAATAGAACTTTGGTGTGAGAGAATTCATGGGAGGAAGGAATTGAAGATATATAAAAAAAAAAAATGCAACAGTAGCTTAAAAAAACTTACATCTTTGGTGTTGTGGTCGAATTTGCTACGAAGATATTAATGTTGACAGGATTAGATATTTGATAAGCAAGAAAATCCACGGAGGAGAGGAATTTAAGCTAAAAAAAAAATAATTGCAAGGTTATTTAAAAATCCAACAAAATAAACAACTCTAATGTTGTGTTCGGATTTAAACAAGGATGTAATTTTAAGATTGTTGGTATTGATTAGTTGATTGCTTCTACTACAAGTTCGTTATCTTCCTGGACTGTTTAGTGTCTGTTAATGAAGGTATGTGAGTGCCGCATGGTAGAAGTGTGAGGTTGTGCTATGTAACGGCCCTTCGTGGTTCTGCAGCATGGTACAATGCTATGCTACATGGCGGAACGAACTATTTTGCTGTGTAGCAGGACCTATGGAGCGAATGGTGTGGTTCTGCTACGTAGGATGGTATTAAAAATGCAACGAGGGTAATAATCTTGTAAGGTTTTGTTATTTAATGAGCAAAGGATTTCATAAAAGATCAAAAGTAAAAATATAAAAAGGATTGCGTAAATTTGAAAATTATTTAAAAAAGAGGACTGCATGGTTCTGTTGTGTAGGACTACGGGGTTCTGCTTGATGGCAGAACCTGTTGTTCTGTTCGATAGTAAAACAAGACGGTTTTGTTTTGTAGTGGAGCCCTCCAAGCAGAACCATGAGGTTGTGCTGCGTGGCAGAACTCTGTGGTTCTGCTATGCGGCAGGATGACGTGGTTCTGTGACGTAGCAGAACTAACCTTCCTAGGAAGAACAATGTGGCCCTGCTGCATAGCAGGACTCGGAAGGAGGACGACATTGTTCTCCTGCCCAGCAGAACCATGTAATGGGGTCATGGGATACTGTAGCATTGAAAAACTATATTGTTCTGCTGCGTACCATGAGGTTCTGCAGAGTGGCAAAACTCTGTGTTTCTACTATGCGATAGGTTGATGTTGTTCTGTGATGTAATAGAACTAACCTTCCCAGGAAGAATGAAGTGGCCCTACTGCATAACAGGACTTGGAAGGGGGACGGCGTTGTTCTCCTGCCTAGCAAAACCATGTGGTAGGGTCATGAGATTCTGCCGCATAGCTGATTCTTGGTTTTTTTTAATCGTTTTGGTTCACGTTTTTGCTCATCTTGATCCTTCGTTGGTCGATGAACATGGCATCTTGATCGACAAAGGAACCAGGCTTCGTGAACAAAGGACTAGCCTTCACTGACAAAGGCTCGATTGGAAAAAAAGGGGGAATTTTCATTGTCATGAACGCATGGTTCTGCGCATAACAGAATTATATGATTCTGCTCTGCAGAACGACGTGTTGTACACATGGCAGGACTGTATGGTTCTACATTGCAGGATTACATAGTGTAGGACTAGATGATTCTGCTATGCAAAACGACCTTGTTCTGCACATAGCAGGACGCCGTGATTCTGTCAGCGTGGTTCTGCGCATATCATAGCTTCATACTTATGCATGCCACCTTATTATCCAGGTGTCCCATTTTTTTTAATGAATTGTTTTGTTTTTTTTTTTTTTTAAATAAATTATCAGATTGTAACATACAATATGAAGATATTAAATGATGAATCAAGACAGGATTATGGTAACATGTGTTTTCCAGTGACTCTTGCATCGTCTCCTGTGAAATGCTTCTTTGTGCGCACAGTGTCATGCCCCTTGTTGAGAGAAAGAACCATATATTTTATCTGGTCAATCAGTTTTTGCGGTAGAGAACATGTTTATGCATGCGCAGTACAGAACTATATGGTCCTTTTCTATGCACAATCCCGTGGGTTACCCAAAACTACCGTTCTAGAAAAAAAAGGAAAGGTGTTTCTATATGCATACCGGTAAAAAAAAAAGAGAGGTGGTTCTGCATGGTTTTGCATGACTCGAAGTGGTTCTGTACCCCGTTATACAGAAAAAAAAGGCACGACTCTGCATGACTCGGGGTGCTTCTGCACTGCACCGAATTATGTGGTTTTGCGCAATGGAGAATTAGATGGTTGGCTGCGCAAAACCGTGTGGTTCTGTGCAATGGCTGCTCTGTATGACTCAGGGTGGTTTTGCGCTGCACGGAACCGCTTGGTTCTGCACAATGCAGAATTACATGGTTGCTACTGCAGAACCACCATGGTTGGCCGCGCAGATCTGCATTGTTCTGTGCAAGGGCAGCTTTGCATGACTCGAAGTAGTTTTGCACTACACAGAACCGCCTGGTTCTCCACAATGTAGAACTACAAGGTTGACAGCGCAAAACCATATGGTTTTGCGCTGCACAGGTCTACATGGTTCTGCACAGTACAGAACTATATGTTCCTTTTCTACACAGGACCCCGTGGCTCTGCGTAATGCAGACCTACATTTTTCTGCACAACCCATAATTGTATCTATCTAATTATAGAATTTATGGTGTTATAATATTATCTGATATCATAAAATATTTTTTATATTTTGTTTCTTTTGATCGTTTTTAGTATTTTTAGATTAAAAACATTTTTTCCTATTAAAAATATTTCAAATACATTGTGTTTAGATAGGGTATATATATTGCTTTTATTTTTTTTTTATAACTCTTTGGTTAATTAACATTAAATATCCTAAATTAAAATAAAAAAGATTTCTGCGCGATGTATTAGAAAAATATTAAAAATCGTTTAGAAGTGGTTTTGGGATATCCTGTTGTGCAAAATTGTTTGGTTGTACACTGCATAACTGTACTTTTCCTTCTGTAGTGATGTGTAGGGCTTGTTCTTTTGCACTGCATAGCTAAACTTCTATTCTGATGTATACAACTAAGTATCGGGATGTATAAGCGAACTTCCACAGCTACCTGTCGCTAGATACATAGCTTCCGTATCTCGCATTTATGATGATTTGTGATTTCGGGGATCGTATTCTGTAGTTGATTATGTGGGAGTGGTTACTATTAGGGAGTGGTTGGGCGGTCGTGTATCTCGCCTGTATTGGAATGATTGATTATTGTAACGTAAAGAGTGATCTAAATGTTCCTGTATTGTTTGAGTGTGTTCTGTCATCTCGTCCTGAACACGCAATAGTTCCGTGTCTTGTTCTTTCACAGAAGAAATGTGGATATTACTGACAATAATATGGTGTGCGTGTTGTGGCCTCTTATCCTGAATACAGATATGTTGCAACCTTTCTTGTTCTGAACACCCGATGGAGACCATGTATTCAAGACATGAATTCCTCTTCTTTGTTAACTAAATAAAAAAATAAAAAATAAATGATGTTGTGGGTGTATTATGTCTATGTTGTTACCTTTTGTTCGGAAAACGCATGTGTCATAACATTTAATCCTGAACACGTGATACAGCGTTGGACACATGGAAGTTTCCGGCATGGGATTCTAGCATTCGACGTTTCAGTGCCAGTGCTTGCAGTTAATTATCTAGGAGTGGTTGCTATCAGAGAGTGGTTGGGCGGTCGTGTGTCTCACCTGTATTGGAATGATTGATTATTGTAACATAAAGAGTGATATAAATGTTCCTGTATTGTTTGTGTGTGTGCTGCCATCTCGTCATGAACACGCAATAGTTCCATATCTTGTTCTTTCATAGAAGAAATGTGGATGTTACTGACAATGATATGGTGTCTGTGTTGTGGCCTATTGTCCTGCATGTCGTCCTTAACGTGCAATGGTTCAGTGTCTTGTTGTTTCATTCACAGGAGAAATGTGGATGTTACTGACAATGATATGGTGTGTGTGTTGTGGCCTCTTGTTCTAAACACAGATATGTTGCAGCCTTTCTTCTTCTGAACACGCAATGGAGACTAGATATTCCAGACACAGATACTTCTTCTCTATTAAATAAATAAATAAATAAATAATAAATGTTGTTGAAGGTGTATGGTGTCTGTGTTGCCACTCTTGTTTTGAACACGCATGTGTTACAACCTTTGATCTTGAACACGTAATACAGCATTGCAGAAATGGATCGTTGTTCTTTTTTATTAAATAAATAAATAAGAAGATGAAACAAGCATTCCTACTTATATTTCTTTTGCCCAAAAATTTTATTTTATTGGCAAATTGAGGTAATGGGAGTTGTTTGATTGTTATGATTGCGATACATGAAGCGCACGTTTTCACTTTCATACGAACTTGATTTTGTTGGTATATATCTATGTAGATCGAATTCTTCTTTCTTTTGAGGATTTGTAGACGTCTTCTTCTCTTTCAACCAGGTTTTTTTTCTTTCTTATTTATCTCTACCACAACAGTTTTTTTTATCGCATTTGTAATGATTTGGCTAATTAATTTGCTTTGTTTTCTTGATCCATTTCTACTCTTTGTGCTTTCTACTGGCCGTTCTCTTTTCTCTTGTGTCATTGTGTCTATGGGATCCCAATTCTTGTATGCTTGTATGCTTGGGATTTACAATAACTATTATTGCTGTGACCCTTTAACGTTAACTTTCTGACAATGCAATTGGTCTAGGACTCCAAACAAAATATTTGGAGAATTTTTTATACAAGTATCTCAACTATTGTGCTGTTTCTCGATTGAACTTATTCATTTTGAAAAACTCGTTGTTGTGGGGAAGTCAACATTTTTTTAGTAAATAAGCCAAATCAAATTGGTTGTTAAAGGAAAGAAGATCTTTCTGGGAATGCGCATGCTCACGTGGCAGCGGATAGGACCATTAAGGAATGCCATGAAGGAGACTACGAAGCATTTTTTAAACAAGCAAAATCCAAGAGGTCTGCCACCTTGTGGATTGTCACTTAGTAAACAGAACCGTCCTATTGTGTTGGTTAGGAACATGAACCCAATAAAGGTTTTGTGTAATGAGACAGGGTTGATATGTAAGCAATTAAGAGAGTATTCTATTTGTGCAGACATGATTTTTGAACACTATGTCAGAAAAATGGTATCTATTTGTTGGATTCCTTTGCAGACTTCTAACAGTGAAGAAAAACCCAGATTCCTTTCATAAGGACGTGGTTCGCTGTCCGGTTATGCTTTGCTATGACAGACAACAAATGTCAAGCATCGATATTGGATTACATTACGATTTATATACGTAAACCTTTTTTCTCTCATGGTCGACTCTATGTTGCATTGGCTAGAACTAGATCTACCTATTCGATTATGGTTTTAATGGTTCCTGTAACATTTAATAATGTAAGATCGCACAGTAAAACAAAAAATATTTAATGTTCAGTCTCCCTAAATTGTAGCGTTTCTTCGTTCAAGTATATATGTTCATGATTTCCATCTTATTTGGCACTTTTTCCGGGATCTTTTTTTCTGCTTTCTTTTATTGCCGTTGCTTTATTTTTTTTAGGATGGACAGTTATTCTCTTATAAAAGAAATCACTCCTGATATGCAAAACTGGACCTGTAAGATCACGGTCCAAGAAAAGCAACATGTTACAACATCAATTAATACCCCAACGAAGAAACAGAAATACATCTTTGTGGATTCAGTGGATTCAGAGGTATGGATTTTTATCTTAGGATCTATTTGAAATCAATAACTTATCATGTATGTTTCTAACTTTTTTTTGCATGACTATGGATCTCAATCGTATTATATTTTTCGAACCAAGAGCTTATTCCGTATTTTTACAACTTAATTATAATTTTTGGCATGCAGCGTTTTGAATATTGTTCTTTAAAATAAAATAATTTGCCCGAAAATAATATAAGGATGTATAACCTCATGCTTATCTCTTTTTTGGCATAGGGAACTCAAGTAGAAGAAATAATGTTTAACGTAGACATCCCTAGAATGGGTCCCATGTTGCGGATCTACAAAACTTATCTTGTATCAAATGCCGCCGTATGACCAATTCCTCCAAACTTTCAGAACACCGATAAAGACTCAATGGGTAATATCCACAAGAACACTTGTGGAGGAATTAAACAACGAAGATGATGTAATGACTGTAAGGTTTAATTATGCAAGATTTACAGATTTGGTATATTATATGGATCGCAGGGACAAATCTGTAGGTATGTTTACTTTTGGATCCATTTTCCTTTTTCCTACATATTTTTTTCCAGATTATATATATATTTTGCTTTTTACTCGGATGTTTATTTCTTTATTCTTTTCTGGGGTTACTTTTTGATCCAGATATTTTGGCCGTTGTCATTTCTACATTGGATCCAACAAACATCGCTAGGCAAGAAAAGAATTCTGTTGTTCAAAAATTTGTGATTGTGAATGAAGAGTAAGGCCCCTTAGGCTTTCCCATCTGTAACAAAATAATGATGCATTCCTAACCGATATCTCTTTTCGAAAAAACCGTTTTCAGAGCCTTAAGTTATCTTTTTGGGATGACTTCGTCCATAATGAAGGACAACAGATCTTGCAGAACCTCTGTACGTATCCTATTATTGTTGGGAGAAGAATCAAAGTAAATTCTTACAACGGTATTAACAAGAAATCCATCGTCGCTTTATCTTTTCATTTATTTTTTTCTATAACCGTGGATTTTTTCGATTTGATTTCTTTTTACAAGATGTCGCACTGTCTACTTGGTTTGACTCAGCTATCCTTATTGATCCTCCAATTCAAGAAGCACGACAACTAAAAAACTGGTAATTGTTGTAAATATAAGCTATGCAATGATTGTGAATTTTAAAAAAAAATATTTGGATTTTAACCTATATAGCTATTAGATATTAGATATATTACTGAATTATTCCTTTCTTAGGGCTTTGAGAAATGATGGATTGCTTCAGGATATAATTCGGCATAAAAAGTACGATTACTACAATCCTGATATCTCTTTCTTAGCTACTGAAAAAATAACCAGCATATGTAACCTAACAGCAGCACATAAGGTAAGGCATTTGCTCCAACAAAAAAAACAAAAGGATTTTCCATATAAATGCGTTTTCGTAACCATCATATTTTGATTATGTCTTCTATGAAGCAATTTCAGATAGCATGGGTAAAGGTGCAGCCCTCGTTTGAACACATTTTCCAAAAATATTGGTACATGGCCTGTAGCAATTGTTTCCACTCCACTTCAGCTTCACTTGATGTTGATTTCTTGTGCAATTCGTGCAACCAAAGAGGAACGGCCAAACCAAGGTAACTTTTGATACCATTTAATCAGATTTATGTTATGGTTTGTGTTGTCCCAAATTGTTAGTTAGGACTTTTCCACCATTTTGCGATGATTCTGCTTCTTTGTCTAATCTTCTTCCTATATGTTTATACTTTGTGCTTTATAGATGTCGCTTTAATGTTGATTTACAAGATGACACTGGCAAAATAACTGCATCTATATTTGGAGAGTTAATTGAGAAATTACTGAGCTTCATAGCTGTTCAAGCAATGGAACATTTTACCGAGATTTTATTTATGTGATTCGCACATGATTTGTTTCAAATATTAGTATACTCAAACTCTTTCTTCTTCATCTGAGCACAAAATGTATATCGTAGGCGTTCCCTTTCCAATTTACTATACTAATCTTTTTTCCCATTTTTTTACAAGAACATTGAACTCCTGCTCAATGATGTCCACGAAGCCCTTAAAGAAAAAACATTTGTTGCGCACATCAGACCTGTTCGCTCTGAATCAATGGATGTAAAACAGCGCTTCACAGTCATATATTATTGTGATGCGTCTGAATATAACCTTGATGGTCTATTCCTTTCTCGACAATCTACCGTTGGCCCTTCTTCTTCATCTTTGGTTACTTTAATTGGATCTTTGGTTACTTTAACAGGATATGAAGTAGGTGGTGCACTCTCCCTTTCTGAACAATCTATTGTTGGTCCTTCTTCTTTCTCTTTCGTTACTTTAAGTGGATGTAAAACATGTATGCCCTCCCTTTCTCAACAATCTACCGTTGGCCCTTCTTCTTCGTCTTTGGTTACTTTAGGTGGATGCCAACCAGGTGTGCCTTCTGTATTTTTTTTGCAGTGTGGTGATTCTTCCTTCTTATTATTTTTACAATGTAATAACTTGACCGTTCTGCTTTGCTCATTTCAGAAACGATGGCTTCTTCATCCAGAGCCAAGGTTTCACTGCTTCGTAAGTTTGAAGATGTGGAAAATAATACCCTAGAGACAGGGGAACTTCCCCAACCCATACATGTAAACCTTCCTAAGAAAAAAAACTAATATGAATTGCTCTTATTAAAAAAAATGCAGCGTGATAAAATGCTTTTGCTGTGGTGATGCCTGGAGAACCACCAAATCAACTTTGTTATTGTCTTTTTGTTATCTCCATAAAACCATGCCACTCCTTATATACATATTAAAACCAATCCTTTTTTGGTTTCTCAAGGCTGTGGCGGCAGATGTTTTGTTTATGGCTGAATACTTATGTTTGTTATTTACATAAATATGTTTTTTCGTGATTAATATTGTGACGTCACTTAATTTGATCGTCCGTTTCTGAAAAGAGGATGTTTTTACGCGGAATAAATAAATAAATTAATTAAAATTTTCCAACATAAATTAAATCATAAAGAACTAATCCACTATTGCCTTGACCAGTTGTCACCAAACATAATATTTATTTTTTATGACGCCACAGGAATATTGATGTTGGGATAATTAGATATTTAATAAGCAAGAAACTTCATAAAAGAAAGAAATCAAAAATATAAATAAATGTTTGACAGCCAAAAACATACAAGTGTAATCTTCTGTTCGCGTTTGAAGAATACGATTTTAACATTATTAATATTGACTAGTTGATTGCTTATGGTGTGGATTCGCTGTTTGCCTGGATAATTTAGCCTCTTTCCATGAAGGCATATAACTAGCACATGACGGAAATATCATATCCTGCTATGTAACAAAAGTAATGGTTCTACCGTATTACAGAACTAACGTTCTCTCACATGGCATAACAAAGCGGTTTTGCCACGTGGAAGGACTTGGTGGACCTGGTTTCTGGTCGAAATACATAAAAATTATTTTCTGTTAACAATACTACAAGAATAATCATATTGTGAACATTGCACATTTGATAAGCAACAAATTTCATGAAACAATCAGAGTAATGATATAAAAAAATAAGGAAATCTGGAAGATTATTAAAAAGGGGCGAAAAACTTGTGATTTTAATATTGTGGACGACATTTAAAATTATTATTTTGCCATAGTTAGTTTTCAGAAAATCATCATGATGGGATTTTCTCGCTAAAAAGAACAAGTTACAAATTATGGGTTAGATTATAAAAATGTTGTCAATTCAAAAAATTATTAAAAAACATCAAAAAATTAAAAAAAAATGACCATTTTTAATACTGGTTCGTTGATAGCTTCTGATGCAAGCTTACTACATCCCTTAGGTATTCGGCGTTCATCCGCAAATTGGTGCAAGTGCCGCATGGCAGAAATGTGGGTTTCTGCTATGTAAGAGAACATCATGGTTGTATTATGTAGGAGAATTACATGATTCTGCTGGCTATCAGAACCGTTCGTTTTGCTGGATACCAGAACGAGAGAATCCTGCTATATAGTAGAACCTTCAAAGCAGAACTGCGTGGTTTTGCTACGTTGTAGAACCGCATGGTCCTACTATTTAGCAGAACTACACCGTGGAACCTGAGGTCCTGCCATGTAGTAGAACCATGTGGTTCTGCTGCGATGCAAAACTCACGGTTCTGTTGCGTGGCAGAACCGTAACAGAACCGGCGTTCTGTTAGGTGGCAGAACTGGAAAGCTCTCCTAGATAACGGATTTTCCTAAGTAGAATAATGTGGTTCTAGTGCATACGAGAACTGTCTGGTAGAAGTAAAAAAAATTTCTTTTAAATCACGCTTCAGGAATATCCATGTTGAAACAAGACGACTTTAAAAAATACAATTTTGCCATGATTAGTTTTCAACAAATTATTGTGATCGGATTTTGCGGTTAAAAAGAGCAAGTTACAGACTATGGGTTAGATTATAAAAATGTTGTCAATTCAAAAAATTATTAAAACACATTGAAGAACTTAAAAAAAAATTACCGTTGTTAATATTTATTAGTTTATTGCTTCTGATGTAAGCTTACTATATCCATTTTCAGCATTCACCCACGGATCCGTACAAGTGCCTCATGACAAAAATGTGAGTTTCTGCTATGTAACAGGACATCGTAGTTGTACTATGTAGGAAAACTATATGATTCTGCTGGCTATCAAAACCGTCTATTCTCCTGGATACCAGAACCAGAGAATCCTGCTATATAGCAGAACCTTCGAAGCAGAACCACGCGGATTTACTACCATGTAGAACCACATTGTTCTGCTATTTAGCATGACTACGGCTCGGAATCATGAGGTCCTTCCGTGTAGCAGAACCGTGTGGTTCTGCTACGATTCAGAA
The DNA here is from genome assembly GCA_033439265.1 of Dillenia suffruticosa. Lineage (NCBI taxonomy): Eukaryota > Viridiplantae > Streptophyta > Magnoliopsida > Dilleniales > Dilleniaceae > Dillenia > Dillenia suffruticosa. Next base: position 2,889,788 of record JAVTVX010000031.1, read on the forward strand.
CTCGTGATTTTGCTGCCTAGCAAAACCATAATAGAACCGGACGTTTTGTTAGGTATTAGAACTGGAAAGCTCTCTTGCGCAAAGGATTTTTCCAAGTAGGACAATCTGGTTCTGGTACATACCTGAATTATCTGGTAGAAGTAAAAAAAAAATTGTTTTAAATCATACTCGAGGAATATTCATGTTGAAACAATTAGATATTTAATAAGCAAGAAATTTCAAAAAAGAAAGAAATTAAAGATATATAAAAAAATCAAAAATTTGTTAAATCAAAACTTATAACTTTAATATTGTGATTTCATTTGCTGCAAAACTATTCATATTGAAATAATAAGAGATTTAGTAAACAAAAAAATTCATAAAAGAAAGAAATTAAAACTGTTAAAAATAGTATTAGGAAATTTAAACAAACATATAATTTTAATGTTATTAATATTGATTGATTCGTTGCTTGTAATGCTATCCGTAAAAGTATGAGACTACAACATAGCAGAAAATATGAGGATCTGCTATGCGACAGAACCACAGGGCTGTGCCCCATGGCAGAACCTGATGGTTTTGCTACACGGCAAAACTTGATAGTCCTACTACAAAGAAGAACTTTGTGATTTTGCTTCGTAGTGGAAATAATGACGTTGTAACAATTACATATCTAATAGCAAAAAAAAACCATAAAAGAATGAGAATAAAGATATAAAAAAATTTATGTAATTTTTGAAAATTGTCTCCTACATGGCAGAACCATATGGATCTTCTACGTAGTGGAACCGGATGCCCAGCATACCTATATCGATCTACTGCATGGCAAACCTTGATTGTTCTACTGGGTATCAGATCCCCGAAGCAGAGCATGTGCTTCTGCTATGTAGCAGAACTCTGTGGTCCAGCTTTGCCATAGAAAAAAAATCGATTTGCTATTAACCATGCTACAAAAATATTAATGTTTACAAAATTAGACATCAGGTGCTGTTTTATTAGAGATGATACTTTAAGTGGTGATATAATTTTGGAATATCTCAGAAGAAAGAATCTGCTTGCTGATATTTTTTACAGAACCTTTGGCTAAAGAAAGATTACAAAACATTAGAAATCATATAGAAGTATCTTTCCTGTTTTGGGATTTTGCTATATTTAAAAAAAAACAAAATATAAAACATTAACTTAATAGAGTACCTAGACGATTTACATTACGTCTAAACTGTTTATCTTTCTTCGAGAGCACCAACAGAGAATCCTAGACCGAAATTGATCATCGCTTCACACAAATCTTCAAGAATCATGCAAAGAACATCAAAGAGCTCATCTTCTCGTCATATTAACATCTTGGATTTAACTCTTTGAATCTCAATTCTTGGAGTTTTCAGTTAGCTTATTTTGCGTATGCTTTCAACTCAAGATCAAGTTTCGTGTTTGTCTATGGTTCTGATTCTCAGTCAAATGAAAATCAAACTTATTTATCGAATCAAGAAGCCTATGAAAACTTCTGAGGAGAACGTATGCTTTGATCCCTTCCAATCCAAACTCCCTACACTGGTTGACAACGGATGCTATCTAAAATTGAATCTTCTAGGTTCGTTCACCTTAATTACTCTCACCAAATGGGTTTACAGATACGAAGTATCCCGGAAAAGATTAGAAAAGTCAAATTATGTCACATAAACATAAACTGTAGGAGGAAGGTAATTTTAAATTTTTATGCTTCTGCGATTTAGCCAAGCTATATGTTCTTCTGTTTAGCAAAAGTATATATTGTCCTGTGTAGCGCAAGCTCGGCAGGAAACCGGTGTACTTTTGCTAGATTGCACAACTAAGCAGTTCTATTTAGCACGGCAGGAGTAGAGTATTTTTCAGATGTTTACGATTAAAATAAAAAAATATGTATAGACACAAAATCAACAACACTGATTGGCAATGGCCATATCTTTTAAATAAATGCTTTTCTCCTAAAAGTAAACGTCTTTTTTTACACGTTTTGAAGTGATACGAGATTTGTTGAATTGTCATGATGTTGATGTATCCAAAAAAAAAAACACACGTTACTCAGGATTTAGTCTGATTGCTGTTTATTTATCTAGATACACTTGTTGTCTTTTTTTATTAACGTTCCTAATCTCCTTCCTTCTTGTTTTCTTTTTTTGACAGGTGCTTTTTCCTTCCTCCCAGCCCTTGGAACCCCCTTTGTTTATTTTTTCCTGATTCGTTTGAAATATCTATGATGATTTATCTGATAATAACTAGCTAATTTGTTTTCTTTAATTTTTTCTCATTTGATCTTCTTTTCTTCTGTTTATGTGTTTTGCAGTGTCTGTACTCTCTCTTTCTTGTTATCTTTTTTTCTTCTTGTATACGGTTCAATATCCGGCCTTCGAATTGTTGTTAGGCTTGTTTTCTGCAACCAGGTAACTTTACTCCCACAGATTTTACATTACGATTGCATATTTTGAAAATTTTATGCTCAAAATATCAATAGCGATATACAAGTCTACAAACACCGTATGTTGTCTGACATTTGTCTTCGCCGTTTTTCCTTTTTTGTATTGTTCTGATTATATTCTTTATTTTATACTTTACGGCTCTTCTGACTTTAACTCTGCACTTTGTCATTTTCCTCTTTTATTTTGATACTTTTGTGTTTTTCCTGATCCGATAGAAACATGGATAGAATCAATAAAAATGCAGAACAACGTAAGCGATATGCACAGATGGCACAACATAAAAAAGATGAACTTTTGCGTCGTCATCAAGAGACCTATGCTACAAGACGAAATAGAAATAATAATGAAATTCATGTCCAGACAAATACAAACGCTTTTGTTAATGCTAAGAATACAGTTTACACCGTTGATGGTACGCACAATGACAACTCTGTTGAACCAGTTAATCATGCCACCTCCGTTAATCAAAATGACCAGTCTTCTTTTGCTCCAGCACCTCACTTGGATCCAACGGTTCCATCATCTTCTACCCCTTCGGGTAAGTCTTTCAAATATCTTCAGCTTTCTATTTTGTACTTTGTCCTCTTAATTTTAAACCTTTCAAATACTCTCAGATAAATTTAATCATTTTATTCTCACTTATATTTACTTTTCTTCTTTATACTTAGTGCTCACAGAATTGTGCTTGTACTTATAGAATTGTGCTGGCTACTTTTCAAAATAGAAAAAACAAATGTTTACGCATCCTATATAAACTACCTCCATTGTTGTTCGTCCACGTAGTTTTTCTCCTGAATTTACTCCCTCTTCGATTTAAGCCTAAAACCGTCTTTCAATTTAAAACAAATTGCAGCTTGTCTTGTGAAGAAGACAACCTACTCTCTGTTGGAGAATATTCCACAGCAAACCTTTATACTTCCTGATGCTCCACAGTGTGAATTTTGTGCCGCTAAACGATTTCATTTGGAACCCCATTCATTTTGCTGTCGTACAGGAGAAATATCTATAGTGGCTCCAACAATGCCTTATTCTCTTAAGCACATACTTGTTAGGCGTGATGAACAATGTGAACACTTTCGTAAAAATATCCGCACCTATAATAATAATCTGGCCTTTACATCGTATGCGGTAAAATATGATAAGGAGCTTACAAAAAACAAACATGGAGTTTATACTTTTCGTGTACAGGGACAAGTTTATCATCTGCTAGACAGTTTGGTACCATTAGGGGACAAAGCATGTAGAATTCAACTCTATTTTTATGATACAGATGAAGCTATCAGGAGGAGAACTGAAAACTCTGACAAATTGAGAAAAAACATTTTACAGTTCCTTCTTGACGTCCTTTCCCACAATCCTTATGCAAGGTTTTTTAGGGACTTGAGATATCTTCACGATCTGCAGGATTATAAAATTATTCTAAACGGTTATCCAACATTGGATCAACGAGTGCATAATCTTCCTACTGCTTCCCAGGTTGCTGCCATTTGAATCGAAACAGAAGAATCTCTTAATTTACTCCCTCACATCCAGGTTTACAGTCATTCCAACTCGAGTTATCGAGTCCAACCATATTATGCATGCTATGATCCTTTGCAGTATTCTCTTTTGTTTCCTAGAGGGGAATCCGGATGGCATCATGGCATTAAGAGATTATATAAAAAAGGAAGATGCAGGGATCTCCCTGATTGTAACATTGATCCTTTCTCAATCGAACATCCAACGGATTTAATAAACTTGGAAGAAACAGATAGGTGCTTTAATCTTTGTCTTACTATTCCCATTGTTCTAACAGGGACATTTTCCCCTTATTTGCTTTTTTTTTAGTTGCTCAGAAAAACATATATGGAGAGCGTGCTGTTTCGGCAAGAGAATACTACTGCTACTGACTCCAAATAAGAAATAACAACCACTCTATGTTATTACATACTCTTAGACTGTTGCAACAGTTTGTGGTAGGCACCTACATTAAAATAGAAACATCCAGACTTGAATTTTACAAAAACAAACAAAAAGAAATCAGAACAGAGATTCCACGAGGAGTTTTGGACAGTATATCGCTTGGTCAGACGCAGGGTCGTCAGGTTGGTCGCAGAATAATATTGCCTACTTCTTTTATTGGTGGACCACGGGATATGAACGACGATATTTAGATGCTATGGCTTTGGTTCAAAAATATGGAAAACCTGACATTTTCTTGACAATGACATGTAATCCTATATGGAAGGAAATTCAAGATAATTTGGAATATCAAGAAAAGCCACAAGATAGGCCGGATCTGTTGGTTCATATTTTTAGAGCGAAATTTGAGATATTGAAATGTGAACTTCTAAAAAAACAAATCTTTGGAGAAGTTGCAGCATGTGTTTATGTTATCGAGTTTCAAAAGCGTGGATTCCCTCATACTCACTTGTTGTTGATATTGAAGCTACAATCTAAGTTACTTAATCCACAATCATATGATAAAATTGTGTGTGCTGAAATACCTCAAGAAAATGGTTACTTGTATTCCCCTGTTGTTAAGCACATGATTCATGGTCCTTGAGGCAATATGAATAAGGATTGTCCCTGCATGAAAAGTGGTATATGCAAGAATCATTATCCTAAAAATTTTTCTGATTACACAGTTCATAGAGAAGATACGTATCCGTATTACATAAGGAGAAATAACGGGAAAATGATTACAGTATGAGGTTATGATTTAGACAATTGATGGGTCATGCCTTATAATCCATATATTCTTGCCTTGCTCAATTGTCACATAAATGTTGAGATATGTTCTACTGTGAAACTTGTAAAGTATCTCTACAAATATGTTTTTAAAGGCTATGACCTCGTGAGTTTTCAAATTGTTAACGAAGAATCTCTTGATGATATTGATGAGATAAAACAATTTCAGTAGGCAAGGTGGATTTCTCCTCATGAGGCTTTATGGCGGATTTATGAATTTCGACTGAATGAAATGACCCCAGCAGTTTATACTCTCCAAGTTCATCTCCCAGATCACCAACTTGTCTCATTCGACAATGGATCTGATTTGACCTATCTGCTAAGAAATGTCAACTTCTCCACAACCATGTTAACTGAATTTTTCAAAATGAATACAGATAATGAAAAAGTACAACAATTGAAATGCTTGTATAAAGAATTCCCTGAACATTTTGTTTGGAATGCTGGGATAAAGGCATGGTCAGAAAGAAAACGACAGATGGTCATAGTAAGATTAGTTACTGTGAGTCCGAAAGAAGGTGAACGATATTATCTAAGACTTTTACTCACTCATATTCGTACGCCTACATGTTTTGATGATCTATTAACTGTTCAAGGAGAAAAAACTCATTCTTATAGAGAAACAGCACTAAGGTTGGACTATTAAGATATGATCAATTTATTGAAGAAACTCTCTCTGAGGCTATCATTTTTCAGATGCCATCATCTTTTAGGTTGCTATTTACTACTGTTTTGTGTTATTGTTCTCCTGCAAACCCACCGTCTCTATAGGAGAAATTTAAAGGTGATCTTTCTGCTGATTATAACCATGCTATGAAACTGGGACAACTTAATTGTTACGAAGTAAATCACAAGGTCCTATTTGACTTAAATAGACTACTCTATTCAATGGGGAAAAGTTTAGCTGATTATCAAATAGAAAGCGATCCCGATGGATCTCACTATCAATAGCAACTGACAAGAGAAACTGAGAGTGAAGCAAGCATCCAAATTGATCCGGAGGATCTGCTTCTTCCTTCAAGACTAAATTCTGACCAAAAGTATGCATTTGATATCATTTTAGCTGCCGTTTTTGCTAACAAAAGTCAATCGTTTTTTATTGATGGCACTGGTGGAACTGGAAAAACTTTTCTCTATCGATCACTGCTTGCTACCTTGAGATTTAAAGGTTATATCGTTATTGCTGTTGCAACATCAGGTGTTGCAACATCTATTCTTCCAGGAGGTCGAACTGCACATTCTAGATTCAAGATACCCTTTTATTTCTCAAAAGTTAAAATCTGTCAGTTAAGTAAACAAAGTAGCGTTGCTAGACTAATTGTTGAATCAAGACTAATCTTGTGGGATGAAGCATCGATGGCAAAAAGACAATCCATTGAGGCATTTAATGATTTGCTTAAAGATCTAATGGATTGCAAAATCCCTTTTGAAGGAAAAGTTGTTGTTTTTTGTGGAGATTTTAGGCAAACATTGCCAGTCATAGAACAAGTTTCTAGATAGGTTTTGATTGACTCAAGCCTTTTAAATTCACCTTTATGGAAAGATATGTATAAATTAGCATTGAAACAAAATATGAGAGCTCTTTCAGATCCACAATTCTGTGATTTCTTATTGAGGATCGGTGAAGGGAAAGAACCAACTGATGTAAATGGAGAGGTCACACTTCTTTCTGATACTGTAATACCTTATACTGATAGAAATGAATCTTTAAACAGGTAATTTGTTCTCATCTACACTAACATCCAATGATACAATATTATATTAATGATGTTTTCTATTTTTAATCTATCTGTTTTCGTTTGCAACAGATTGATACAATCTGTTTTTCATGACATAGCACTCTATTTGGATGATCCTTATGAGATGATAAATAGATGCATTCTTGCTCCCAAGAATACTTCTGTTCATGAACTTGATGAACTCATAATCGAAAGATTTCCTGGAGATCTGCACACCTACATAGCATCGGATAAGACCGTTGACGAACGCCATCAGAGAGATTATGAAGACTTTTTAAACAGCCAAAATCCAAGAGGTCTACCACCTTATAGATTATCGCTTAAAAAAACTGTCCTATTATGCTACTTAGAAATTTGAATCCAATAGAAGGCCTCTGCAATGGAACCAGACTGATATGCAAGGAATTAGGACAGTATTCTATTTGTGCTGAGATTGCTTGTGGCCAGTACACAGGAAAAATAGTTTTTATCCCTAAAATCCCACTGCAGACCTCTGACAATGAAGGAAAGGGAATTCCTTTCATAAGAACACAATTCCCTGTTCGATTATACTTTGCTATGACAATCAACAAATCTCAAGAACAAACATTGGATTACGTTGGAATTTATATACGAGAATCTGTTTTCTCTCATGGTCAACTCTATGTTGCGTTGTCTAGAGCTAGATCAGTTGATGCGATTAAGGTACTAATAATTCCTGGAACATTTGCTGGTGTAAAATTTGATGGGAAAACAATAAATGTTGCGTTTACTGAAGTGTTTGCTCTTGCTAAATTATAGATTTCACGATTCAGGTATATATAAATTTTTTTTTGCTCTTATTTGGTAGTTTTTCCTCAATATCATATTCTAACATTTTCTGTTGTTGTTCCTTCATTTTTTCAACACACACAGTTGTTCTGTCATGAAAGATATCACTCATAATACGCAAAACTGGGTTTGCAAAACAACGGTCCACGAAAAGCAACATGTTGCAACGTCAATTAACCCCATAACGAAGAACGAAAAGTACATTTTCGTGGATTCGGAGGTATGGATGTTAATTTTAGATTATTTTTGAAAACAAGACCTTATCATATATTTTTCTAACCTTTTTTTTCATAAGCATGCATTTTCCACATATAATGTTTTTGCGATCAAGAACCTATTGTGTATTTTTACAAGTTAAGATTTTTCCCATATAGTGTTTACGCTTTTGTTATCATGAAATAATATTTACTTGCTAAAAATATCATGATATATTACCTAATTTTTTTTTTTGCTTTGGACATAGGGAACTCAAACAGAAGGAATCATATTTAACGCAAATATCTCTACAATGAGCCCATTCTTACAAGTATACAGAACTTATCTAAAAAAAATACCACTGTAAGAACAATTCCCACAACTATTTTGGAATGCAAACATATAAACTCAATAGATGATATACACAAGAACTCTTATAGAAAAATTAAAAAACAAGGATGATGTCAGACCAGTGAACTTTTACTATACGAATTTCGTCCACTACATCGACCACAGGGACAAACCTCTGCGTTTTATTTTTGAAGAACTTACATTTTTCCCTTTCGGGTTTTTTTCCTCTCGTTCAAAAAGTATATGGTGTTTTCTTTTTTTACTATAAATATTCATTGTGGGTTCTCTTTTGAAATTGTTTTTGATACAGATATTTTGCACGTTCTCATTTATGTACTGCAAGCAGCAAATGTTGCTAGATAAAAGAAGAATTCTGTTGTTCAAAAAATTGTGATTATCAATGAACGTAAAACCCTTAACTGTTGCCATCTGTAACAAAACAATAATGCGTTTATATGTCATATCTCCTTTTGATACGCCAGTTTTCACACCCTTAACTTGTCTCTATGAGACCATTTCATTCATAATCAAGAACAATAAAAAATGGCAGATATGCGTCCATATCCTGTTGTTGTTTATAAAAGAGTCAAGATGAATTCTTTCAATGGTATCAGAAAAAAAACTATCCTTCCTCCTTTTTTTATTATTTTTCAGTACAGTTTTATCTTATTGTGTCACTTCTTCTTATAAGGTATCAAATTCTGTACTTGATTTCATTCAGCTATTCTTGTTGATCCACCAATACAACAAGCATGACAGATAAAGAACTCATACTTATAAATATATAAGAATAATAAATATATAATATGATCGCTACGAATTTATTTAACACAGATCTTACTTTTAACATAATTTAATGTGTATACCATTATGGATTCTTCAATTCTTTCTTTTCTAGAGCACTAAGAAACAATAAATTGTTTTAATATGTAGTTGCAGATAATAGGTATAATTGCTAAAATGGATGTTCTAATAGGGGCATGTAAAACTTTTTCAGAGATAAATCAAATCGAACAAAAAAAATCCAAAAAAAAGTATTCACGGGTTACTACAAAACAAAAAAAAAAGACAGAGAGGTCACGGGTTACTGCAGAACATAATATATTCTTTGCTTTACAGCTTCTTGTTATTCGTCCTTATCCTTTCTACTGGCAACGCTTGATAATTTATTGCAGCATTTCTTCTTCAGAACTGAAAAAGAAAAATATCACCACTAAAACAACTAAGAGTGTGTTATAACTCCTTGAATGAAAAAAAAACAATGGCTTTGCTTTCAGATCCGTAGAATGCTGATTTACAATCGTGCTGCTTTTTCCTACGCTGCAGGAAAGATCAGGTATCCACTTTTTGCGTGGCACGTTTTGTATGATTCATATAGCTTTTATCGGCTTACGTGAACCAAAAGAAAACATTTCTTGAATCTCTTTACCTAAAAAACGCAGGTTTTACCTGCACAATTTCGGATGCTATTGGAGCGGCACAGCCAAAATAAAATTACATTCAGGCATGGAATGCGTAATTGGCTCTTTTCTCTCACAAACAACCTCTATGAAGATGCCCTAGGGGAATACCTTGATGGTAATCTTATTAAAGAACATCATGCCTTATTTGTTAGACACGTTGGAAATCTTGTCTTTGATGTCCTCCATTTCTGTGAATTCCAAAAACAAGTTTACCTAAGTTGGACAACTCCGTTACCCACTTTTCTGGAAGAGCAAGGTTTCAGATATTTTAAATTTTCCTTTGTTAATCATGATACCGTATGTACATATATGTAATTATATATATATATATCTCCATATTAATCATTTAATTGAATACTGATCGGCAGGACAAGAAAATTGTTCCCTATTGAAAGAAGTCATTTCTACATCACTGAAAGCTGATTGTGTTCGGGATATTTCCGATTCTGTGTGCTTTTATCAAGCATTTTCTGTGGCCAATCCATATAAATTAGTAATACATGTCTCCTTTTATAATTCATCGCCTACCTTTCTTCATATTGACATTTTCCTTCTTTTCCTCTTGAATGATCAGGAAATACCTCCATTCATCAACTATTTTATTAATGTTGAAAAACTCCCACCCTCATTTTGAAGACTGGGACACAATCTCTTCAAGTTGGAATCCAAGGAAGACATATTAAGAAGAATTGGAACACTTTTGTTCTGACACATAACCTCAATCATAACGATATCCTTATTTTCATTCCAGAATCAGAAACAATATTTTGTGTTATCGTTTTTTATCCCTACGGAGTAGAGAAAATTTTCCCTTGGTATCATACATACTCTGTGTATTCACAAATATAAACTAATGGCAGATTTCACATTTCGTACCATTCCTTTGTTTTTTTTTCCACGAGACACCGATATCTATTCCAGTTCCCATGCCTCACCAAAATGCATAACTATTTTGTTGTTCTACGTGAAAAAAATCCACGTATACTTTTACTAAAGATAATAAAGATTACAGATGAATAATTACACTTAAAAATGAGAGAAATATTTGAAATAAACGAAGTATAATAACTTTGCTATAATATTATAATAATGAAACCCTTCTAATTTTGCTACAATTGAAAATGCCACATTATATTTTTTTTATCAGACCTAACCCCCTGTTACAACTCAGAAAAAAATGGAAAAACATTGCTATATTTTTTCAACGCAGACAGATCCAATGTCAAATTTTACAAATCATTTACAGGAAAATAGCGCAAAAAAAAAACTATTTAGGATGCTTAATACAAAACAAACAGAGGAAAGCAAAAACACATATGGTGAAACGGATTAAAAAAACTCAATAAATTAATTTACTTTCTCTCGCTCTCTCTCGCACCATTTATTCTTCGCATTCATTATATCTCATCAATTCCATATTCTTAGAGACATGTTCCAAAATGACCAAAAAAATTTTAAAATAACCCCAACCCAAAAAAATTTCCCCAAATAACCCCATTTTGTCGCGTTTTCAAGACGCGACAACCCAAAGTCCAGAGAGAGAGAGAGAGAGAGAGAGGGAGGGAGAGGAGTCCGCGGGGGGGAGGGAGAGAGGGGAGGAGAGCGGCAGGGGAGGGAGGAGCGCGGCGGGGGCGGCGGGGGGAAGGAGAGAGAGGGGAGGACAGCGGCGGGGTGCGGAGGGGGGAAGGAGGGAGAGAGAGAGGGGAGAGGGCCGCGGAGGGGGGAGGGAGAGAGAGAGGGAGGGCCTCGGGTGGGCGGAGGGCCGCGGGGGGGCGGAGGGGGAGGAGAGAGACACAGCAGAGGGGGAGGGAGAGAGAGAGGGAGGGCCGCGGGGGGGGGCGGAGGGCCGCGGGGGGGCGCCCCCTCCGCCCCCCGCGGCCCTACCTCTCTCTCTCCCTCCCCCCTCCGCTGCTCTCTCCCCTCTCTCCCTCCCTCCCCCCTCCGTACCCCGCCGCGGTCCTCCCCTCTCTCTCCTTCCCCCCGCCGCCCCCTACCGCGCTCCTCCCTCCCCCGCCGCTCTCCTCCCCTCTCTCCCTCCCCCCCGCGGACTCCTCTCTCTCTCTCTCTCTCTCTCTCTGGACTTTGAGTTGTCGCGTCTCCAAGACGTGACAAATTTGGGTTATTTGGAGAAATTTTTTTGGGTCGGAGTTGTTTAAAAAAAAAATTTTTTGTTTAGGTCATTTTGGAACATGTCTCTTCTTTGTCTTTAGTTAAATGATCATTAAACTATTTTGTACTTCTGCACCATGATCTCATTTAGCAAAACGCAGAACCACCTCATGGTTCTACAACCCACAAAAATACGAGTTCTGCCCTCACAACGACTAAAAAATTTAAAAAAAGCAAATACATATAGGTATAATATTATGCCTTTATTTATTTATTTTTTACCCTGTAAACTTTATATGTTTCATGTTAAATACACATATCAACATTCCATTTTAAAAAAAATAGATTTAAGCAATTTAAATCTAAATATAGTTAAGTATGACATACGTTCTTTTCGAATATTGTAATACTTATGTGATTCCGCTATAGCATCGTTCCACCAGGGTGCCCTGCTCTGTCCGATTTATTAGAACAAGGCCACGTTGTGGTTCCACTACGCACAGAACCATGCTGTGATTCTCCACCCCGCAGAATCATCCTGTGGATCTGCTCATATAAGGACCACGTTCCACCCCACAGAACGAAGAACCACTTTATTGTTCCCTGACCCGCAGAACGACATCATTCTCCGCGCATAGCGACAAAAAAAAATTTACGAAAATAAAAAAACAAGCTTGACAATAACATTATTCATGTGTATTTTAAACTTTTGCACACAAGCTAGATTTTCTAATGCTGCGATTCAAAAGCTTTCCCATTAAATACCATCCGATGCAATATTAAATACGTTCTATTAAACATTTACTAGAAGCAATAATCGAATCCTAGATATCAAAATACAAATATTCAAATATACCGCAGTTCGATTTATTTCCAATATCATTACATTATTTCTATAGTCAGATCGTTTAACAGATTATTTTTTTTTTGCAGAACAACTCCACGAAGCAAAAAAAATGAACCTTTCGAGTTTATTTTATACAAACAAAAACAATGTGAAATTTTTAAAATCATTTACATAGATTTTCTGTATGAACCCTACAAAAAGCAACCAGCCAAAAAAAAATAAATATATGTATATATCATGGCTCATAAACCAGCGCACAGTCATCGTTTTGGTTTTATTAGAATGGAGTTAAATTGGAATGCTACTACATGCAGAACCACCCTGTGAATCTATCACCCCCGGAACCGCAATTCGGAAAACTCCCTGCTTCTAAGCGTACAACGACAAAAAAATATTTTAGAAAAAAAAAGCTTTCCACCAATAATATTATTTGGGTACTTTTTCGCCTTTAGCACACAACCTGCATTTTCAAATACTTTGATTTAAAAATTCTATCATTCAATACCAATCAATGAACTACTTAATCCATTCCATTAAGCATTTAATCAAAGGATCAACTAGCGCACAGTAAATTACTTTGCAAACACATATCTAGAGAATCCTTACCAAACCAAGATTACAGAAAACTCAACCAGAAGAAAGGACAACCAGGTTCACACAAAAAAAACAACACCGCAGAACAAAATCATACAGAGTATAACTGACATAGGACTACCTTGCACAAACACCAAAAGGATAAACAAATAGCAGATGACAAAAAACGAATGACTCTTTGCTTCTCACTTCCAATATTCATCAGCTTCCCCTATGAATCACAACTAGCCACAACCAACTATACAAACATAAAAGAAAGAAAAAGCCAGAGATAGCTTTCTCCTCTTCTTTTCATATGTTCAGCATACAAAATAACCTAACATCCAGTTCGCTGATCGTGCAACCCCTTTATACCACAAAATAGTTTCCTGAAACTTTACACCATTGTCAAGAAATATGAAAGAGTCAGGCCAAATTTATAAACAATCTGAACAATGTTCACGAAATCTGTCCAAATGGTGATCCATCTGATTTTTTCTTCAACCGATTCAAATCTTCTCGAAGAGAAGCAACACGAGAACCCATATCCTTGATTTCTTTACTGAGAAAACCAGTAAAACCTTCGGGCTGCAATCCAGATGAATTCTCATTTTCCTTGCCACCCAGAAAAGATTCCTCTAATCCAGCTCCATGGATAAATTCTTCTGCTTTTCTCAGTTTGTCCACCAGTTCTTGATTTCTGCTTTCATATTCTTGCTAGATTTCCAAGATCCTTTTTTCTGAAACTTTCAGAGACTCACCTCTCTCCTCTGCTAATTTTATAGCAGCTCGCCACTCCCCCTCAGTCTTACTCAGTATAGCATTTAACTTCTCACATTCTGATATAGCTACACCGTTGATTTCATACGATGATTGAAGATCCACCTTTAATATTTCCAACATTCCTTCCTTTTTTTTTATCGTTGTGATCAGCTCTTCTATCCTTTCAGCATCAGTAGCAGTCGCACCAGAATGCTCCTCCAAATATATCATATACTATATTTCAAAAAACTGTTAACATCTTTGGAAAAACTACCTGAAGCAAAAAATTCATGACAACATCATCTCCTTCTTCCAAGGATAACTGGTTCAATAGACTTTCCTTGTGACTATAACTGATTCCATCAGCAAACTTTCTCACTTCTTCCAAATCCAAATGGCAAAACTCTAGATGATCGCCACTTATAGCAACTCCTTCTGTTTCACATCTCTGGACCTGTCAATGGGCGCAACAACACTGCTGGAGCCACTCTGAACAATTAATATTTCGATTGCTAACTCTGTTTCTTTTTCTCCCAGCAATTCCATGGGCCCTGCAACAAATTCTTTTCCTAGATCTGCCTTCCTATGACCATCGTTCTCTTCATCACTAACAACGATCAAATCCTTCAAGTTCTCACCAGCGGTCCCAACAGTCCCACTCTTTTCCCTTTCTTTTCTCACCTCCTCACTCTCATCCCCTTCATCACTCCCGGATTTGCAAACAAACTTTCTTTTCCTTCTATAAAGACCCTTTCTGGTGTATGCTCATCAGGCTGACTTCCATCCGCCTCCAACTTTTTTTGCGTTATATTTCTTATTTCTTTTATGGTCATCACTCTGTCTGGGTCATCAACTTCTGCAAACCTTAGAGAGTCCACAACTTCCATTGCTCTTTTCTCTACTAAGATTAACCTTTTAATCTTCACATTCTCATTTAACAAAAGACTAGAAAACATTAACATCTCATCGTGGATGAGTGTATCCACCCAAATAGAACTCCCCCTCCAAACACAGTATCTACCAACTGATTTCACAAAATCGGCATGCACAGAAGCATGAGTAAATGGGTTGGAAGCCGATATGAGAGGTTCACCTTCTGCTGGTAGAAAAGGTAGCAAACTTTCTTTTAGAAACTCCATAAAGAAAAACTTTCTCTTCCACGATCTATCGAGAGTCTCCCTATAATAAAACTTCCAGTTTGACTCTTTACGTGGTTAGACACAGTACCAATCCTCATTGGCACCTTCTGTTGCACACTTTCTTAGAATGAAAACAGAGAGCAAAATTTCAAAATCAAATCTCAACCGACAGAAACTTACTAAACTGACAACAGCTACTATCAACCTCCACGCACTAGGAATGAACATAGTTGGAAATATATTCCAACCTTTTAGGACAACCGACAAAGGACCTAAATACGACACCCATAACTATATCTTACATATTCCTTATACATGGGCATGGATCTCTATCCCACTTGATTCGCTCTTTCGTCCCCTCTGGGCAACCTCAAACGAAAATCAGAACCTAAACCCATTTCTTTCGCTGTGGTTTCCAATTCTTTGCAGGTCATTATACTCTTAATCTCACCGATCCTTCCTGCTTTTTCCATTGTGCTGCAGCAATTAACCCGCATTATCCCTGAAACTAAACCTAAACTTTTTTACTTTTCTATACAATTTCTAATAGCAAAACAAACTACATGGTCAGGGATACCAACACCCATCATGAAAATACTAATACATTAATCCCATAAAAAACAACTCAGATTACAGTACTTGCCTCAGACCGTACTATCGTCCTCCTTCATAAGATATTTTTTGTCTATCGCACAAAAAATCAAACAAAAAAACAACCAATCAAATTCCATCAACTTCACAATCCTCCCCATTACATACTTTCTGCGTTTATGTTATTTTCTTCCAGTGTGCTTTCTACAACAAAAAAAATCACTATATGCAACAAACAAAACAAAACAACAAAACAGATAGCAATAGATTAACTTAGTGTATTTAATAGATTCCGGCATCCGTTTATCCGTTTTTCACCTCCCTGGTTGTATTTCCCAAATGTTTGACTCTGTAAGGAAGGCGCCCAAACAATAACACTCTATATACCGCATAAACCTAACGATACTTACTTGGAACTTGTTTTCGCAACCATTTTCTTAAAAATATTTGTTCTCTGCACTGTGCTCTGCTCTGGACAAACAAGGAATGAAACAAACAGAGCAAATCAGCAAAACAAGAGATGCCCTATGAACAAAAAAACCAACCCAGCAAATAAAGGAATGAGCTCTAAAAATAATACGATAAAGAAATACCAAAAGGATACAAATAAAACAAAGCAAGGAAGAAGAAAAGACAACAAGCCGAAGAAAACAATTTATTGCAAGCATTTATTGCGAGCCCTTTACGTAACTCTCTTTCTTACCATTTATTGCGAGCATTTATTACGACTGACCTACCCTATTCTCCTACCCTCGTTATTAGATTTACATCCATACCATCCTATGAACACTTCTTTCGTTTTTTTTTTTTTTACATACGACATTCAACTTTTACATTTTATATCTTCTAAAATTAACTTTATCAAATATTTCCCTTACAAATTATTCATATTTATATAATTCCATTCTTACGTAAATATTAATATTATCCAACTATTTTTTCCACTTCATTTGAGAACCATTTCAAATTTAAATAATATATGCCCTACAAAATATCACAAAAAAAAACTATAATTTCAAAAATACGACAACTCACTCTACAAACATCCGGTGCTTCCCTTCACAGGACCCACCACCGCTTCTCCCCACTACTGAACCACACCACGATTCTACCAACCGTAGAACCACGTGGAGGTTCCACCAACTGCAGAGCCACAACAGTTCCACCAATCACACACACAATGGTTATACGTGCAGCTCCCCACGCCCAACTTCTGCCAATCTCAAAATCATGACTTACAACAAAAATACAATAAAATACAGCTGGCCAAAAACGATTATATCCTCTCAATATAACATTCCACGGATACATTTTTCCCGTATTTATTTAATTCCATATATATTTTATATAGTGTTAAATAAATACGTTTATATTTACTTTAAATATTCAATTATTTTTACTA
Source organism: Dillenia suffruticosa (assembly GCA_033439265.1). Lineage (NCBI taxonomy): Eukaryota > Viridiplantae > Streptophyta > Magnoliopsida > Dilleniales > Dilleniaceae > Dillenia > Dillenia suffruticosa. The sequence goes on from JAVTVX010000031.1 coordinate 2,906,934, forward strand.
TAATAAAATTTCACTTTTCCTAAAATACCGTAAGCTCGTACTTCTCCCACATAGTTCTGCTACATAACAGAATCACGTCGTTCGGCTACCTAACAGAACGTCATGCCTGTGCCATATATTGCTACGCAACAGAAACACATGGTTCTCCTACGTAGCAGAACTGTATTTCTCTGCTTCCAAGGTTCTGCTGCATAACAGAACCCTCTTGTTTGATATTTAATTATTTTGGCTCATATAAAATTTAATTTTTTAAAAATATTATCATTGTTATTCAAATCAACGCTGTTTATTATTAAATGATTATTTAAATCCTATGGATCTGCCCTCCACTTCTACGAAGTGCACGACAACACACTAATATTGCATATCTTTGATTTAAATTACATAATATTAACTAACTACGTATATAAATTTGATTCTTAACTTCTTATTTTTATTTTTATGTTACCATTAACATTTTGTTCAAAACTGGAAATTATAAATTTTTCAATAGCCAAAAGATAAATCTGTAAAGTTTTTACACAAACAACAACTCTTAAAACCATTCCACCACTGATTTAAATTATTTACCAAATTATCTTTTTTCATAATATCTCGCACTTTCTCAAAAAATTTAATATATATAGAAAAGAAAATCTATATTTATTTTACAGAAATAAATCCGATTTAAACTTTTTTAAATCGTTTGGATGCAGTTCTAAAAAATTTACACCATCACAATCCTAGAAAAAAAAAACCTCCTCGAAAGATCATAATAAGATTTTCAAAGATAAAAAACGCTTTTGATTTTTTGGCGAAGAATTCAACAAGCTCGATTCTCCATAGCAGAACTTTCAGGTTCTGCATTCCAAAACCATGACATTCTGCATGACAAAACATTTGGTTCGCGTACCAACTTATTACTTGAATATTCCATTTTTTTAAATATTAACAATAATTTAATTGGATATTTCATATTTATTTAAATAAAATAAAAATATGTTAATCGAAATGTGAATATATTAAAAGATGAACCACCAAGTTCTGCATTGTAGAACCATATTGTTCTGCTAGCATAACCATATTGTTCTGCTAGCACAATCATGAGGTTCTGCATGGCAAAACAATGTGATTTTGCTAGCAGAACCACAGAACCTCAGAGTTCTATATAGCAGAACCATATGGTTTTTTCCACTTCTTTAAAAATAAATATAATATTTTGAAAGATAAAAAAGCTTTTTTCTTTTTTTTTTTTATTGGGAACAATGGCAGAACTATGAAATTTGTATAATTTGCAAACTTCTGATTAAATATTAAAATTTACGTATTCTTTAAATCAAAATTATTTAATATTATAGTTTCAAAATAATATTATATATTCTAAATAAAATACATGTATTATGAAATTAATATACAAATAGAACACCCCCAAGAAAATAAAGGTTTAATTTTTATCCACATTGTAACAGATTAACCATATTTCCATGGATATACAATCTCTCACATATTATTCAATGTCAAAAACATAAACAGTTCTCTTAGTTATCTCCCTTCGCTGCGCCACACTTCTATGGCTATTCTTCCTCCTCCTACCTTGACTATAATTATTTTCTTCTGAAAGCAAATTGGACTCTTTTTATTATTATTTTTCAAAAATAATGATAATTAAAAAAGCAACAATACCAATCAAAAGATAAAATATATAATAAAAACAAAAAAATAGTCAAAATGAAACGCATATCCTCCTATTACTATGTCCATTAGCTTTGTCAAAATTACTCTCCATTATGAATTGTTAAAATAAAACCAACACGACATTTTTAATATAGAAATTTACATCTAAATGTATTTAAATAAATATCTCAGATCTAAATGCATTTAAATATAACATACATTTCTTCACGTTCTAATGTATTTTTTTATTGTGATATAATATATTTAATATTAAATGAAAATCTAACTATTTAAATTAAATATCTTTATATTGTTCTTCTTATACGATTCTTACGTTAGATATTAAATAATAATTTACTTTTCATTTATTATTTAATATTATCGCATCCTATTGCAATTTAATATTTCAATCCAATCTCAAATATCTAAACACCTCCTGGCCCTCCAAAACACAGAACCACCTTGTGGATCTCCAAAACGCAGAACTTCATTATCATTTTGCACACCACAGAATCATTTTAAAAAATTAAAACCGATAAAAAAACAAACATATTTTGTTCTGTTTTAAACACTTTTGTTTTTCAGGATAACATATAACTTTTAATGTATAACACACAATACCACGTACACTACATTTTTAATATATACATTTAAATCCAAACGTATATAAATAAACAACTTAAATCTAAATATATTTAAATATAACATGCTTTCTTTCCATTCCAATGTATTTTTTTTTATTATGATACATTGAATGTTAAATAAATATATTTAAAATATATTTCTCTTGGTATTTTTTTATCATTTTTTTGGTATTATAAAAAATATTTATACATATTCCAAAACTAAAACTAATGCGAATTTCACGAAACCACATTGGGCAACTCCCCTTATTTTACAACCCGATTTTTAATTGGTTGTTTTCAAAATCTGGTTATATTAAGAAATCCAGACTGGCTGCTAATCTAGTTCCTACTCAGACCAGTCAGACATACCGGTCCGCTCCATGTTTCAAAACACTGATTCTGGAATAAATGTCATTACTAATATTGATATTTGATTTGTATAAATTTCGAAATAGAAATCATATAAATATCAATTTTATTCTTGATAAAAATGTTTTAAGATTAATATTTTAAAATTTTTATTTTATTTTCTAAAATTAAAATTAAAATTATTATCTATTTTATTTTCTTTAATTTTATTTTATAAACATTTTAATTAAAAATAGAAATAAAAATTTGGATCTATGCCTACAATTCATTTTATAAATATTTTAATTTTAGTAAATTTTATAAATATTTGGAAATTCTCTTTCTGTTTCTCTCTGTCAAATTTGCCCCTACCAAGACGCATCTCTCACTATTTTCCTTCCCAAGAAGCTACGGCATATTTGTTGGGCTCAAGTTTATGGGTCTCGCCGGAAACTTACTCGACGGTCAGATTCCGACGAAGATGGGGTTTTTGTGCAACTTGGGTTATAACAAATTTTCTGGTAGATTACCGATGGAGTTCACTCGCTTGGTGAATTTGAAGTACTTAGATATCTCAATGGCGAATCTCATCGAAAAATTCCCGTTAGGGATTGGAAATTTGACAAACCATGAAGTGTTATTGCTGTTTAAGAACAAGCTTTACGACGAAATTCTGGCTAGTTTTGGCAGGTCAATTTACTTTCAGAGAAATCCCAAATGAATTCACCAACTTGAAAGAGCTTACGAGGCTGAGTTTGATGAACAACAAATTAGAAAGAGAAATTCCAGAACAAATCAGAGAGCTTCAAAATCTCGACACTCTTCTTCTCTAGAGCAACTCTCTCTGTAGAACTCTACCATAAAAGCTCAACTCAAATGGCCAACAAATTAGAAAAAGTCAATGTCTCTTCCAACGAGACCAAGAATCTGAACGCCATTTTCCTTCCTCCTCTTCTTCCTCTCCTTCTTGCTGCTTTCGGGTTTTACATGAGAGAATAGAGAGAGGAAAAAAAAACCATTGGAGGTTTTCATTCGTGGGCAAAAAGTGACGAGAATTTTTCTTTGGTTTCATCGGTGGGTTTTCTTCAAAAGACATCGATTTACTTGGATTTTACAAAACTAATATTTTGAGGGATTCCTCTCAAATCTTCATTCTCATTCCATTAATCTAAAAAATTTATATAAATTTTAATAATTCTTATACCTTTTAATCAAAAACCATCTAAATGTCTTGTGAAACTCAAATAAAAATATAATTTCTACTGAAACCTATGTCCCAAACCTAAGAAAAATACTTACTCTTTGCCCTTTCACCTCCTTCCTCTCGTTGTTCGTTAATTTTCTTCTTTAATTCATTTTCCTGATCCGATGTTAGACCGGGCAAAAATTACACCAAGACTTCGACATGTGATTGATTTCGTAGCTCAAGCTTCCTCATGTTCCACATCCCATCCAAAAGCAGAACTGAAAGGTTCTAACATGTGATTTTGGCATTGCTAATGAGTTCTCTTTTCTTCGATTGTCTATTAAATTCTTTTCTCTCTCCACTTTTACATGTGACTTTTTATTGCATTCGAATAGCACTTGTTATGATAGGTTGGTTAGATTATTTTACAATAATCTAGAAGTAATAAACAATGATGAGGGTGCTTCTTCTGAGATTGGGATGAAAATCAAGTATTATAGTCACCCATGTGTGTTTAAAACCTTCATTTGTGATGTAGAAATCCTTGTCTCATCTAAGCTATTGTGTCGCATATGTCAATGGGATTTGGTTCCATATGGTAAATGTGAGGAATACATGAATTATGATCTCCTGGAGAATTATAGGATAGTATTTAAAGACCCCAATATAATCAACATAAACACCACTGCCATTGCCTTAAACATGCATGAGAGGTTACTACATTTCAAGTGACGCATGTCTTAAGACCTAGAGTAAGAAATCACATGGCCATAACTAGAAAAGACTTTTGGATTATGACATGTATAATACAAAGGAGAAATCCAGGATAACAAGTGGAGAGACATGAGACAAAACCTAGAACTTCTTACTACCAACCCCCAAAAGGATTACCTTAGAAATGATATGGGGCAGTTTGACTAGGCTAGAGGTACAAGGCTCTCAAATGCAAGAACAACTCAATAGGATTAAGGCAAAAGTTGATTCTCTATCTAGAGGCAGAGGAAGTAAAGACTTTCAGCCATCAAGATCCTTCTGAGTATCTCTGCTTCACAAATCATTCTTGAGCTACTACATTCTTGAGCCACCAGCTGAGCTGAAAGAAACTCACACAAATGTATTCTATTTTTCTGATTTTATGGATGTTTTTAGCATTAATATTTTCACTTTGATTGTAACTTTGAATTTGAATTTCATATTGTTTATGCATTTCATGACACTTTATATTTTGGCTTTGATGTACTTTGAATTTCACGTTGTTTATGCATGTATTGCTTGCTAAATCTTTGAAGTTTTCTTAATCTTTGAATATTTCATGATAGCTGCTACTCTTTTTGTTGATGACAAAGAGGGAAAGAATAATAATATAATTAAAGATTTGAATTGACTGTTGTTTGGAAAAAAAGGATTAAAGTTTAGGCGAAAACTTTCAAAAGATAGTAAGATGTTATTAAAGGGGAGATTTTTCAAAATTTTACAAAATATTTTGTCATCATAAAAAAAAAAAGAAAATTATTGACCAAATATGTTTTGATGATTAATACATTTTGATGATAAGCATTTTATTTAACAATGGTAATTAAAATATTTGTTTAAAGTGTTTCAAATGGCTTAAAGCTATATAGAAGAAAACAACAAGATAACAAGTCAGCCCAAGTGAACAACAAGTCGACCTGGGTAAGGAACAAATACAGAGACAAGTCGATCTATTCAAGAAGTCAAATCGACCTAGCAAAGAGATAAATCAACCTCCGCAAGAAAAGTCGACCAGTATGAAGTATGAAGTCAACCCACCTGAAGAAAAGTTCTAACAGTCAAAATTTTGCAAAATACAAAGAGACTAAGTCAACCTAATGAGAACACAACTCGATCTACACTAATTAAAACTCAAGAATTCAAAAGTAATGGGAAAACATGAGTCGACATGCTCAACTCAAGATAATATAGTTTGACAAAGAAATAGACCTTATGATCAAAGGTGTCGACCCACCTAAATTTAGAATTTTAATTTCTAAGGTGTAAGTCAATCCATAAAAAAATAACCATAAATGAAAAACTTAAAAAGCACTGAAGCTAACTAAGAAACGAGTTGACTTGAAGCAAAAGCAAGCCAATCTGAAGCAGAAATAAGTCAACCTGAAGCAAAAACGAGTCGACCTGGAATAATTGATAAGTCGACTCACTGAAGAACATGAATCGACATACACAATGAGAGCATAAATTTTATTCAACCTAAGGGTCAAATGAGTTGAGATACATAAACTCAGAATTATGAAAAACCAACTAGTCTAACTCATATATTACTAAAGAACAAGTCGACCAACGAAGGCAATAAGAGTTAACCTGCTGTGTGTAATGACTAGTTCTGCCAAAAAGTTGTTGAGCATTAAATGTGCATTTAAAACATATCAACCACCTTGCAATAGATTTTTTATCAATAGCTTTATAAATATAACACTTCATTAAATGCAAAACATGAAACAAAAGAGAGAAATAATAATTGATCATCATTTATCGAGCAAAACCCTTGTTGTGTTATGTCTTTAGTTTTGTACTTTAAGAATTTATCAAAATCAAGAGCTTTTTTTGTTGTGATCCCCAAACACTTGTACTTACGGTGTAAAAGACCAGAGAAAAGATTCTCTTAGTCTGGGTTTGTGTATCATCAATCTTTTGAGGAACATTGAGGGTAGTGTTTGAGAGAAACACTATTCGGTTGCACCTGTGTTGAAAGCTAGTTGTCGAATGTACTATTTCAAAAAAAATAGTGGATTTGAAAATTCAGATAAAATCTAAGAGTGAACGTACACCAATGAAGGTAAAATCACTATAAATCACGGTGTCTCATTTCTCTTCAAATTCTTTGTAAGCTCAACAAAATCAAAAAGTTGTCGACAGAACCAATTGACCCCCACCAATTCACTCCCTCTTGATTCTACACATTCTTGGTTCTACATATTCTGTTCTTTAGAAGCCTCGAAGAATCTCATTATAAGTTTTCTTTTTATGGTAAATATAATAACAGTGCTCATATGAATATTAAGAAGCTCATAACACTACTGTTAAATTCACAACAACGTTCTTATTTAGCTCTTGGCAACTTTTCTCAAGTGATCAAACAACCTAGACAATCTCATTTTACTTCTACCATAAAACAAAGCCATCTTCATAAGTTGGTAAGTCGACCGTCTACAACTATAAATAAACTATTTGAACACTGCCTAATAACAACAAGGTTATCTTTGGTTCCGACCAACTTTACAAGATCAAATGGTCTAATTAACAGTTGTGGAAATATACTACTCGAGGATCAAAAGCGATGTCATAGTTGATAATAATGACAGTGGGAGCAGAATTGATATTGATGGTATTGCTATAATTGATTCCTCAAATTCCACTAGATTTCTACAATAACAAAATGTAAAGTAAATGTTAAATATTTATTCTATTAATCAAACAAAAAATTAAGAGAAAAAAATGAGAATTTGAGAGACAAAGTTTAGAGTTTTAGGAGGGACTTGAGACTGATGATGTTGAAAAAAATGAGAGGGCTTTGGAGGTGATTTTGGGCCAAAGAGGTTTATAATGTCAAAATAGAAGAAGAAGATTCGTGACCCTCATTGTAGGAATTGTGCAATTAGGGCCTTAATATGAGTTTCAGTTTGAAAAAAAGGTACAGGGAGAGAGAAAGAGAGAAAGAGAGAAATTACTTGAGAAGGAAGAAGCAAAAGAATATGACTATTGTTGTCACATAAGGAGTTAGGTTTGATCGACTAATGAGAAGAGAAAAATGAGAGGAAAACTTAGAATTTGGTAGGTGAAGTGGGACAGGAGAGGAAAGAAAATGAGAGGTAAGAGAAAGGGAATAGAGGAAATAATGAGTAGTGAAAATTTTAGGATTGGCCTTCTTATTTGTTTTTTAATTTTTCTTTTAAATAGCTTAATGAATTGTATATAATTTATATATGTTTATATCCTTTATTTACTTAGATTTCAATCAAATTTTGTAATTATGTTATTTTTATTTATTTGTTTATAAGAAGAACTTGAATATGAGTGCGTAAAGGTCACGCTTTTCAATTGTGTTAAGATGCACCATTGCCATATTGGTGCAATATGCCGACATCACCTTTATATATTTAGTGCAAGTGCATCAAAGAGTGCAACTACATTGATGCTGACTTTTTCTACTTAGGTGCACCTGAGCCACTTGAGTGCAACTGCATTGACACAAAAACAATACTTTTTAAATCTCTTCCAAAGAGCATTTTGGAATTTTACTTTCAAATATACTCTTTGATGTTCTAAGTGAGTGATTATTTAACAATTTATGGACTCACTTGTAACTATAGTTTTCTAATCTAAATAAGAGACATGTGAATATGTAGAGAGAGAATTAAAAAGTATCTTTAAAATCTTTTATTCATTCTTGAGAGGAGGCAAGGTGGAGATAACTCCTCTAATTCCATTAACTTCTCTAGCCTTTTTTTTAATATTTTATTTTAATTGTAGTTGAATATTTAATTTCATGAGTGACTAAATCTCTTTCTTATTAAACCTTCATTGTAATAATACATTGGTTTGAGTGTTTAATGTGATATGTTGATACTTTCATTAAGCAATTATTTGGTTATCATGTTTTTAATATTTCTAATTCATTGATCATCCTTTAGATTGTTTTAGCCATTCATAATATGAACGAAATGAATTATTATGAATTAGATCTAATGATAATTAATATATGTCAAATACATAAAAGAGATTTGGTATATGACATGTACAATCATTTAAAAAACTTATTCTTAATGTGTTATTTTATAATTAAATTCTCACTAGAGATATGTAAATTATTATATAATGATAAATTTAGTATGACGTGAAAAAATGATTAAGATAATTTAGTGTTTCTGATTGCTAATTCGGAGAAAATAAATGAATATTTAATTTTTGGAAAACAAACGACATAATGAATTCAATTGAATGTTCTGATAATATTTATCCATCTTAAATTTATCATAATTTATTTTCATATCATATTTAAATTAGTAGATTTTTAGTTAAATATATATCTTATCAACTATTTATTTTAAATATTACAAGTAGTTAGCTGGATTATTAGTTAGATGAAAATTCTTGTGTGAATAATATGTTACTCAATGTTTTATTATTTTAAGGATTTGGATACTTGTGAATGAGAAGTAAGTCTCTAAGGAAACAGTTTAGTGGTTATAACTCACTCCTCCAATCTAAAAATTTTAGATTCAAATTTTTGTATAACAAAAAAAAGAGAAGTGAAATAACTAGTGTTGTCCTTCTTACCTAGGCTTTTCACTTTTTTTTTTTATTTTTTAAAATAGCATAACCCTTTGAGTCGATCCATAGCCCTTAGTGTTAAATGGGCCAACCCATAAAACATGTTTTCATTATGAGCTTAAAATATCAAGCCTAAGCCCATTCATATATTTTTTTGTTACATGAAATTTGAAACTCGGATCACGAGACTGAGGAGGGGGATTGTAATCAATTGGTTATCCTCTTGGGGACAAGCTCATTCATCTTGCGTGTCTAGCTAGTCTAGTAAGAATGTGTGAAGGGAGGACAACACATAGAAAAGAAGAAGAATTTTTTAGATGTGGTCCCTTTTTTTTGTTTGCGTTGATTTGGCCACAGTTGCTTTTTTTTTTTTAACTCAAATTCCTCTTCTACGTGTTATGATAAATCCAACATTTAATTTAATTGACTTTAGTTTGTTCTTTCGTTCTTGTTTAATTATCTCAATGTTTAATGGTTATAATCGCCTAATTGTCAATTTGATAATTTGTGATTTATAAATTAATGGAGAGAAGTGTCTTCAAATTAGTTCCAGGGTTAGAATTGATGCATGATATATACAAGTATTTTATTACGGTTGGACAATAATAATAGGAAATTATAATTAAGTTTAAAGATTTTGGATAATTTTTTTTTAAAAAAATCAAGCCATAATTAAATATTAATTTAGTAATTTATGTTATAAATATTATAAATTATTGTGAATGTTCATTCAAGTTCTCAACATGTGATTTGGATGTATGATTCTTGGCTTTTGGTTTTTTGAGTGTCCTTTGACTTTTTGGTTGATTGTATTTAATGGGGTAAACTTTTCATATTTATTTCAATTGTCTATATATTGGCCCCCACAATCTCATTTGTAAATGTAGATGAAATAGAGAAATAAACTCTCTCTCTTTCATTCTCTATAAATTCTTTCTTTTTTTTATATTTTATAATACGTTATCAGCACAAAAGTCTGTCCAATGAAGAAAAAGCTTTCTTTGCACAAAACTCTACCCAACGAAGAAAAAGTTTTCTTTGGTATGAATTTCTATAATTTTTATTTATCATTTTTTTATTCAAAAATTTTATTGAATATTATGAATTTTCAATTATATAGATTGTATTTCTCTTAGTATGTATATCATAGTTTTTCCAAGGAATGCATTATGGTTGCAACTTTGTCTGATCTTCTACATCAGAAAAAAACTTCCATAATTATGTTATGTTCATTGTTTTCTAATAATAGTCATATTATTAATTAAGTATATAGGTTGAAAATCAGAACCTGCGGGGTATTAGTTCAAAGGTTTTAATTAAGACATGGTTTTGATATAACAACGCCATGTATTTAATCAATAAATTATTATTAATTTTTATATAGATATATAAATTTACTTCCTCTTTTTCTTATTATAGTTGATAATGACGAATATTGTAAAACTTGAATTTGTGGATTTAGACATTTTAAAAAATAATAATTTATCATGGAGACTTGATGATAAAACCCATTTGAATTCGAATGGTTTTGGTGAAACAATTAAAGAAAACAATAAGGAGACTTTGCAAAATCGAACCAAGACAATGATTTTTCTTCGCCATCGTCTCCATGAAGATTTGAAAATTGAATATCTGACTATGAAAGATCCACTTGAACTTTGAAAAATTTTGGAAGAAAGATTTGATCACTAAAAGATAATAATTCTTCCAAAAGTTCGAATTAGATTAATTTAAGATTCCAAGATTTCAAATCTATAAGTGATTATAATTCAGCCATTTTAAAAATCACCTCTCAATTGAAATTATGCAGAGAAAATATTTCTAATTATGATATATTAGAGAAAACACTCTCTAATTTTTATGTTTCGAATATGCTCCTAAGTAGTAATATCGAGATAAAAGTTTTAAGAAATATTCTGAACTAATTTCTTGTTTGCATGTGACTGAACAAAATAACGAGCTGTTGATGAAAAATCACAAATCACGTCCAACTGACTCTAGTCCATTCCCTAAAGTGAATGCAACCATTCATAATGATTTTGGACGAGGATGAGGATGTGGAAACAACTCTAGTCGTGGTCATGGTTGTGGACGTGGTCGTGGCCGCGGAAGGAATAATTATTATAATGATCATGGTAACCGAGCAAACCACTAGAAGTGAAAAAATAATGCAGCAAAACAACAGAAGGGTGGATCTAGTCAGAATATCGAAAATAAGTGTTATCGATGTGGAGGAACTAGACATTGGTCGTGTACCTATCATACGCCAAATCATCTTGTCGAGTTTTATCAAGCTTCGTTAAAAGAAAAAGATAATAATTGCGTGGCAAATCTTTTATATTAAAATAATGACCCTAATAATACTTTTGAGACTTTTGCAAATTTGCCCCATCTAGATATCAGTGATTTTCTTTACAACACAGATAATCTCAATTAAATTATTATATATTTTCTTATTAATATTCTGTATTTTCTTTTCAAAATTTTATTAATAATATTGTAAATTTTATTTATTTATTTATTTTTAGAATATATAGATGTCATTATAACAGTGATTGGATCAAATATAGAAGATGAGGATCTCTATCTTGTAGATAGTGTAACTACACATACTATACTCAAGCATAGAAAGTATTTCTCTTATCTTCCTATAAAGAAAGAGAAATGTGAAAGTATTGAGTTTTAAAGATATTCGTCTCAATAACTATCATATGAAAACAACTAATATGAGAAATAATGAGTATTTATATAATACTAATGTTAAAATAGGATAAAAACAAGTTTTGGAAAGACTATCTGTATTCTCCTCGGGTCTTTAATATATACATATTAGACCAATTGAAATAAATGTTATAGTAAACTAGAAGTTTACTAATTAAAATAAATTCCTTTTATGACATGATAGATTGGGTCACCCTGAATCTGTAATGATGTGACGAATTATGGAACATTTTTCTGGACATCCATTGAAGAATCTAAAAATTTTTCAATCTAATGAATTCACATACACTGTATGTTATCAAGACAAATTGATAATAAAACTATCACCAAGTAAAATTGGAATTGAATCTCCTAAATTTTTGAATTGGATATGTGAAGATATATGTGGGCCAATTTGCATACCATAAGGACAATTAAGATATTTTATGATTTTAATATATGCATCTATAAGATAGTCACATGTGTGCTTATTATCAATTTGGAATCTGGCGTTTTTGAGATTAGTTGCTCAGACAATTCGATTACGAGTACAATTTCCTAACTATCCTATAAAAACAATTCACCTTGATAATACTGCAGAATTTGCTTCTCAAGCATTTAATGATTATTACATGTCTATTGGTACAAAGATTGAATATAATGTAACTTATGTTTATATCCAAAATGGTTTAGCAGAGTTATTTATTCAATGACTCCAATTGATAGTAAGACCATTACTTAAGAAATCCAAGCTTCCCGTTAATGCTTAGGGACATGTAATTTTGCATGCAGCAACACTAATTCACATCCGATCCACTAGTTCTCAAACTTTTACCCCTTTACAATTGGTTTCTGGAAGAGAATCTAATAACTCTCATTTATGCACTTTTGGATGTTTAGTTTATATCTCTATTGCTCACCCTCACAGAACAAAAATGGGACCTTGAAGGAAATTTGGTATTTATATTGGTTATGATTCTTTTTCCATTATCAAATAGTTTGAATCCATGATAGGAGATGTCTTTACTTTTAGATTTCTTGATTGTTTGTTTGATGATACATTTTTTCTAACTTTAGGAGGAGATAATACTAGGAAAGGAAAGTTGGAAAAAGAGTTTATCTGGAGTAATCCATCTTTATATCATCTTGATTCTCGTACAAAATATTGCGAATTAAAAGTTCAACAAATCATTCATTTGCAACAGATTACCAATCAATTGACAGATAATTTTTTTGATCCAAAACAAGTAACCAAATCACATATTCCAACAAAAAATGTTCCTATCATAATTAATGTCTCTGAAGGATCCCTACCAACAAATGAACCTAAACCATGCCTAAAGTGTGGAAGACCAATAGGTTCTAAGGATAAAAACTCTTGAAAGAATAGAAAACAAATTGACAAATTGACCATATAAAAAAGGAAATAATTCGATCCAAGAAGAAAAACTTTCAGAAAAAGTTGAAATAGATAATTAAGAAATATAAATAAATTACATTTCTACAATGAGAAATGAGATCAAACAAATATAAATGTTGATGATGTATTTGCATTCAATATGATAGTTGATATTTTGAGTAAAAATGAGGATTTTTAACCCACGACTTTAAAGGAATATCAATCAAGATTGACCTAAATGGAAGGAAGCAATTCGGGCAGAACTAACATCTCTCTCAAAACGTGAGGTTTTTGGGCCTATAGTCAAAACACATGAAGTTGTTAAAGCAATAGGATATGAATGAGTATTTGTGCTAAAAAGAAATGAGAAAAATGAGATTGTGTAATACAAAACTAGACTAATAGCACAAGATTTTTTGCAAAGACCTGGTATTGACTATGAAGAGATATATTCCGTAATGGATGTTATTACCTTTTGTTATCTTATTGGTTTTGTAGCACAGAAAAGATTTCATATGTAGATAATGAATATTGTTACAACATATCTATATGGTGCACTAAATAATGACGTATACATAAAAGCCCCATAAGGACTAAAAATGTCAGAAGCATGCAATTCTTGAGAATTATTTTCTATAAGATTACAAATATCTTTGTATGGTTTAAAACAATTTGGGCACATGTGATACAAACGTTTTAGTGAATATTTATTGAAAGAGTATTATATAAATAACCATATTTGTCCATGCGTTTTTATAAAGAAGTCCAGATACGGTTTTGTGATAATTTTTATATGTTAATGACTTAAATATTATTAGCACTCCTGAAAAGCTATCAAATGCAACAAATTATTTAAAGAAATAATTTGAAATGAAAAATTTTAGAAAAACAAAATTTTGTCTTCACCTACAGTTCAAGTATTTAAAAAACAGAATTTTTGTCCATCAATCAACTTATACCGAGAAAGTTTTAAAACGATTTAATATGAATAACTCATATCCATTAACTAACCCAATGATTGTTCGATCACTTGATAAACAAAAGGATTCTTTTTGTTCTCGGGATGATAATGAAAAGAGTCTTGGTTTAAACATCTGGCCTGATATTAGTTTTGTTGTAAATTTATTACTAAGATATAGCTCTATTCCAATCAAAAGATATTTGAACGGAATTAAACATATTTTTTGATATCTCCGAGGAACGATTGATATGAGTTTATTTTATCCTTATGAATCAAATGCACAATTAATTGGATATGCAAATGCATGATACTTATCTGATCCACACAAAACTAGGTCTCAAACATGTTATGTATTCACATATGATGGCACAACGATATCTTAGATATCTATGAAGCATACTATAGCTGCTATCTCATCAAATCATGCTGAAATAATCGTAATTCAGGAGACACATTAATATCAAATGTCATGGAGAATAATCGATCCATTTTAATTTATGATTTTTATGTAATATTATTATTTCAAATTTAACTAATAGACAATTGGTTTAGTGAACAGAATATTAAATTTTTTAATTAAAATTCGGTTAAATTTTAGAAATAAAAAAAATTATGTTTAGAGAATTTTATTTATAAAGAATCTGATCGTAATTTGAGTTAAATTAATTAAATTATAATTTTAAATACAACTGATCTCACGTGGAAAAAAAATGTTTCAAAATTTAAATTTGGCACTTAATCTTAACATCTAACAACCCCATTAGAGATAGAGATGGGATGTGGACATGCTCGTGAGGCGGGCCCGCTTGGTGAATCTGTGCCGAAGCTGCAGCCAGGGACCCGTGATCAAAATTAAAGTTAAAGGTCTTTGGTCATTATCAGATCAGCTGAGAATGGGAATGAGTTGGGAAAGCTTAGCCGGCACGGCCGGCAATCGAACGCTGTAGTGGTGCTCTGTTTGTCTTGGTTGTGCGAGTTAAAGGCTTTAAGTAATATTTTGAAATACAAAATAAAGAAAAAGGTATGAAGGAGAAGAGCCGTCGTTTAGTCAATTAACCCACCAGATTACCCTCCCCGCCCCAATTTGCACAAAAAGTACAACCCCACCAGTACCGGCGATGGCACAGATCTGACATTTCCTTAAACGAAATCTCTCTCTCTCTCTCTCTCTAGGGTGTAGACGAAGCAGCAATTCATTGGCTCGGATCAAAAGGGTAATGGCGCAGAGTGTAAGAATGAGTGGTCGGTCTTCATATAGCTCAAGCAATGGGAATGGGAATGAGACGCCTCTGCATAACTTGGGTTCTCTTTCTCTCTTCAATGGAGGAGGAGATGACTATGATAGTGATGGCTCCAATTCCAACTACGCACCCCCGTGAGTATTTTGAGTGCAGTATTAGACTATCTCCATTGTCCTCTCAACTCTTTAGTTAAAAAATTAATGCTTGGCTCTTTTCTTTCTTTGATTTTCAGAACACCCACGGCGCTAAACATGACTGTTCCGGCTGAGTTGGCGGGTGCTATACCTTTAATCGATAGATTTCAGGTGCGAACGGGAGCAGCTAAGCTAAGCTAACTTTGATCATGTTTTCTATGTTATTGTTGATGTTAATGTTAATGTAAGTCGTGTTCCTTAAAAAAAATGTGATCTTTATTTGTTGCAGGTTGAGGGATTTTTAAGGTTGATGCATAAACAGATTCAGTCGGGCAGCAGACGTGGTTTCTTTTCTAAAAGATCTGTTGGGCCTCAAGTTCGGGAGAAATTCACATTTGAAGATATGATGTGTTTCCAAAAGGTAAAATTTTTGACTGTAATCTCAGGAATTGGTGATTGCTTGACTTTTAAAAGGTATTTTAGGTGTTAATGTTAATGTATGTATTTCCTTCTTCCAATGTTTGACACTGACTGACAGGATCTTATCCCGACTTCGCTGCTTAAAATCAATAGTGATCTTGTAACCCGGGCAGTGAAGCTCTTCCAAATTGTGTTAAAGTACATGGGAGTTGATTCATCTGATCGGGATCGGGTAACTTTAATGTCCTTAGATGATCGGGTTGAGCTTATTGGAAAAATTTATAAGCAAACTTTGAAACGCTCTGAGCTTCGTGATGAGCTTTTTGTACAAATCTCAAAGCAGACAAGAAATAACCCTGATAGGTAACCATCCTCATCCTCGCCGCCAATTAAAAGCTTTCATGTCATGGCATACACTATCCATTCTTTTCTAGACCCTGAAATTGATTTGTTCTATTATTATTGCATCTGAAATTATAGGCTTTCTTTGATCAAGGCCTGGGAGTTGATGTACATATGTGCATCTTCCATGCCTCCTAGCAAGGACATAGGTGGATATCTGTCAGAGTATGTTCATGATGTTGCCCACAGGGTCTCCACTGATCTAGAGGTTCAGGTTCTTGCACTGAACACGTTAAATGCTTTAAAACGTTCTGTTAAAGCTGGCCCTAGGCATACAACACCTGGCCGAGAGGAGATTGAAGCTCTTTTGAATGGGAAAAAACTTACAACCATTGTGTTCTTTTTGGATGAAACATTTGAAGAAATTACATATGACATGGCAACAACTGTGGCTGATGCAGTTGAGGTACCTCTACCTTCCTTATATTCATATGTATGCCAGCAAAGGGTTCAGCAATTTGTGTGTGTGCAAGCAGTGATTTGTGCTGTTGTATTCATGAATCTACTTCTGCCTTGCTTCCGTCCTGTCACATACTCAATTGGTTTATCCAAGATATATGAATGGTCTTTGTCCAGAACTTGTGGCATTTTCACTAGTGGTTGACACCTTACATGGTAAAGGAGTCATTTGATTTGGGGAGAGCATGATAAACTTGCTGATGTGCTTCATTTTGGCCTGATCTAATGAGGAGAGTTGAACAGCTGCCGGATAAGGAAAGACTCCCAAATTTCAATGTCTCAAATTCTTGCCAGTAGCGTGTCCAAGTCCTAGTGACAGTATACTGAATCATGTAATTTTTAGCATTATAGCAAGTCGTGAGAAATTCAGTGCAGAATAGAGCTTGGCTTTGAAGTCCCTCCAACATCCTGTGGCCATGTCAGCTGCTTGTCACCATGTCCAAATCTCTCCAAGCATTGCTCCATCCCATGCCCTCTATTGTTCCATAGACTGGGTGGAATCACTGGACATTCCTTAACCTCCACGGAACTCTTTCTCTGCAGAACACAAATATCTCAGCATTCTCAACTGGTGGAAGTGCATGAGTACCTGCATCCTCCCTCCCTAGTGCTAGAGTGATAGCACCATCCCAAGTGTGACAACCTCCGTCAATTGACTTGGAAAATTTATTTATTAGTCCTCCTATTTGCATAATTCATACCCTCTGTTCAGGAAATAATCCTCCTTCCATTGACATTACTGTCGCTTTTCCTTCCTCTTTCTTATTACCACTTCTTTGCTTTTCTTTTCATTGTTTGCATGCCATTCTAGTCTCTTCAACACATTGTTTTTCCCCTCCCCTGCCTCCTTGAAGCAATCTTCTCTAGGAGCTCATTAAATGAATCTTTGCGACCCTACATTGACTGAGTCCTGTACGTACCCAGTGCTTATTATTTATTTTTTCCCCTTCCCTATTGAGAAACCTTGTCCTGCTTTATGTTCCTCACCTCATCAAAGACATTAGCCCCACATCGATGGACCGTTCAAGATATTTGGAATTAGAGCCAGAAGAAAACCTTCATGTTGCAAATACTTCAATCTTCTCTAGGAGCTCACTAAATGAATCTTTGGCACCCTCCATTGACAGACTGTCCTGTACATATCCATTTTTTCCCACCCTATAGGAAAAGCTTGTCATATCCCACCCTATGGGAAAAGCTTCTCGTGCTCTTCATTCCCCACTTCATTAAAGACATTATCTTTGTATCTATGAACTTTTTAAGATAATTGGGATTAGAGCTAGAAGAAACCCTTCCGTTGCAAATCCCTCAATCCTAATAATTTTCCATAGCTCGGCTCTACTAACATGTATCGATGAGAGAAATTTGCCAGGAAATTTCTTTCTGAATCACAACAACCGCATTTGATGTTTTGGTTCCTAGCTCCAAAGAGGATCACATCCAAAACTGGGGTTGATAATTGATTTCAATATCATTTACCTACTCACTGTTTCTAAGATAGTGCAGACAAAACAGGCAACTAAAAATTCCTTTGATTCTTGTGCAATGAATCATTACAGTCGAGCTGAAAAAAGAAAAGTGCCAGTCCACTTCCTCTCTCTTCTTCCCTTCCTCTCTAGCTGTGATATGCTACAAAGAGTTTTGGCTATCCTTGCTACCAATTATTTCACAATGAAGTATAAGACTAGAGTTTAGAGTTAATTATTCAAGGAAATTATTGAATCTTAAGGTTTAATAAGCAAGTGTAGGCCAATCATTTATCTTTGATTTTTTCCTCCATCGAAACAATAGGGAGGCTCTTGCTCTCAAACCTTTTATCTTTGATTGTTTCTTTTCAGTCAGCAGATATTCCCTTAAGCAGAATTTGGGCTCTTAGTAGCTTTCGTTTTTTCCCTCATAATTCTGTTTACTCATCTCCCTTATGACTCTGGTAAGTAGAGATTTCCTAATGGTATGTCATTTGAAAGGCCAAAATTAGCTTTAAGTTAAGGCTTTTGTTTGGACAGTAATCGGATTAATGCTACCGATTTGATGTAGGTAAGGAGATGAAATAGAGGTGTCTATCAATGTTTTTGTTACATGTTACAATAATGAGGAGACAATTAACCACCTTTTTTGCATTTTTCACTGGCTTATCCATTTTGGAGTTGGTTGTTACTTGTGGGAGAATTAGGTAGCTCCTTGTTCTCTTAAGGAGTCCTCTCTATGGACTTCTGAAGATTTGATTTTGTTGGTAATAAGAACACTATGATTCTTTCGGATTGCATGATATTTGTGACATTTTGGTGTTTATGATTAGAAAGTAACTCTTCTTCTTCCAGGATCATAGTCTTCCTAAGAATTAGCTTTTCTTTGGATTTTGGCCATGGGTGCCTACTCTCTCAGGGATATTTGTAGGGTTTGGAATGGTATTCTATTTTAACTCTTTTCGAGTCTCTCTCTTTGTGTGTTTTCCGCCGTCTTTTTCTTTCTTTCTGTAGAGGATGTCATATCCTTGTGTTTATGTTGTGTACATGCTTCTAAATCTTTATGTACTTTCTTTTTCTATCCATAAAGGCTGTGGTATATTTGCGACTGATAACCATGCAATTCCACTGTATCTATATCTACTGCATTTAATAAGATACATGAAGTGTAATTGAAGTTCATTCAGTTATTGAATGTAATGTACTTTAGCAACATCATCTTCATGACAGATTTTAGGCAAAGTTGTATTTCTATTTTTATCATACCAATCTTTGGTTTTTTTCTCAGAGGCGGTATGTTTTATTTTCCATCATCAACTGGGGATCACCATTGGATGTGTTTTAGTGTTCTTCACCTTCTGTTAGTTTAGCCGTCTTTTTGTTTTTAATTTTTTTATTCAATTGTGAAGTTCAACCTTGATATGGCCCATTAATGGTCTAATCTCATGCTTTCGTTGATAAAACCTGACATAATTTTTGTTCTTTACCAAGTAAGTCAAGAAGTTGTCATTATTTTCTAAAATAAGACCTACTTCAGGAACTTGCAGGGATAATAAAGCTCTCAGCCTTTTCAAGCTTCAGTTTATTTGAATGTCGAAAAGTTGTTGGTGGTTCAAAATCACCTGATCCTGGGACAGGTAGACAGTTTTGTTTAACTTGTTCATTTTCTTTATATAGAATGAGTTTAAGAAGTTAATTAATGTATTCTTTTACGTTTTCTAGAGGAGTACATTGGCTTAGATGATAATAAATACATAGGAGACCTTCTGGCGGACTTCAAAGAAGCAAAATATCGCAGTAAAGGAGATATTTTACATTGCAAACTCACATTCAAGAAAAAGTTATTTCGGGAGTCAGATGAAGCTATTGCTGACCCAATGTTTGTGCAGTTGTCCTACGTACAAGTGTGTATCTTATGTTGAAGTAGCTTTCAGTTACTTTCTTTTATCCTTGCACACCTTGAAGTATATACTTGTATTCTTAGCGCCCGAGATATTGGTGTTAACTAGCTGCAATTTTACAGCTGCAACATGATTACATGTTGGGAAATTATCCTGTGGGAAGGGATGATGCTGCTCAACTGTCTGCGTTGCAAATCTTGGTTGAGATTGGATTCATTGAAAACCCAGAATCATGCACGTAGGTGTTGTGGTTATTTATTTCTGATTCTGCTGTCCTCTTATCATCTTTAGTCGACCTCGGCACTTGATTTTTAATTTTTTATTTGGCATGGTACTGTTCAAGTAAAGCTACTTTATTCTAGTAGTGAGTGGCTTGTGTACTTCCTCTTCAGAGACTGGACATCACTTTTGGAACGCTTCCTGCCTAGGCAAATTGCTATTACTCGCGCAAAGAGGGATTGGGAGTTGGATATCCTTGCTCGCTATCGTTTGATGGTAATAATTGAATGTGAAACATCTCAACCTTGAAAAAGCAAGTGATGACTTCTTGTTGTTGTTGTTGTTTTTTGTTTTTGTTTTTGTTTTTATTTTCCCCTCGCTTTTTTTGAATTCTACTTTTAGTGTTTTCCATTCTGATTGCAGTATTGGCACTTATCTTTTTACTTATGTTTGTTGTTTGCTGTTCTGCTTGTCCAAACTGCACTCAAACCCATGCTTTGTTTGTACACTGAAGGATATAGATGGATGTATTATGTATTAAATTTGAACTATAAAGTTTATCTTTTGCTTGAAGCATCCCATTAAACACTTGGGTTCTGGGTGAATAAAATGTAGATGGCCTTTCCTTCTTTTTATTAAGAAAAGGCTGCTTCTAGGAATTAGACCTAAAACGTCAAGTAAAAGATGCAAGTGAGTTTCCCGTAATGCTACGGGCTTATCGATATGTATTAATTTTGAATTATGCTAAAAAAACTGGGTGTAAAGACAAAATTAGTGTTTTGTGTGCCAAGAAGACCTTGACATGCAAACTGTCAAATAAATAAAGTAAGGCTGAAAGGGGGTAAATGGACATCAGTCATTAAATTACAACCTGACAATCTCTCTTTATTTTTTTCTCGTGTGTTGTCATATGTGGATAGACAATGCACCTTATTTATGTAATATGTATATTTGACATATCATTGTTCTATGGGATGGTTGATGAGTGCATCTATTATGGACTGTCTCTAGGTTCGAGATACATGTTACAGAGAGCATGATCAGCCATTAGACACTATGCTTGCTTGATGTCTTAGTAATGAAAACTTACAATATGATTATACTTGAAAATTTCTCATTTTAACTGTGTTAATTTGAAAGGGGAATTTAATGTCCACAATACATGCCCAATTGGCATGTTTGTGATGAATTTATTCTTGAAAATTACATCACGTGGACTCATTATCATTGTCAATAATATCATAAAATGTATTTGAAATGGCATGCTTGTGAATATAAGAAGAGATCAGACATCACAAAGTCTTTGATAGATTTATGGATCTGCTACCCTAGTCTATAAGGTCTAATAGGTTGTGCATCCACAAATTTCAATGTAGGAACATCTAACAAAGGATGACGCAAGGCAGCAATTTTTGCGGATGTTGAGGACTCTTCCATATGGGAATTCTGTTTTCTTTGGTGTTCGCAAAATTGATGATCCCATTGGTCTGCTTCCTGGGCGGATCATTTTGGGCATTAATAAGCGTGGGGTGAGGCTTCACATGATTCACCATAGCAAAAAGCATATATTTGTCTCATTGTTGTATTATTCTTAAAAATGAATGTCTTTGCCCTTTGGCCATAGGTCCATTTCTTCCGTCCAGTTCCAAAAGAATATTTGCATTCTGCTGAACTAAGGGACATTATGCAGTTTGGTAGCAGCAATACAGCTGTATTTTTCAAGATGCGTGTTGCAGGTGTTCTCCACATATTTCAGTTTGAAACAAAACAGGTTTGAGGACCTCCTTTTGCTTTAAAATGGTTTCTTGGTTTTCTACTTTACAAGTCTTCAGCTGTCTCAAGATTAGCTTAAACCTGAAATAGTAACAATCTCTTGAAAACAATGCAGGGGGAAGAAATTTGTGTTGCTTTACAGACTCACATAAATGATGTAATGCTCCGTCGCTATTCAAAAGCACGCTCGGCTGCTGGAAGTTCCATAAACGGAGATCTGACTGAGAATTTTAAGCATTCTAGTGTGGATCTCTATGAAAAACGTGTCCAGGATTTATCTAAAGCTTTAGAAGATTCCAAGAAGAATGCTGATCAAGTAAGTCACTTGTATGATTCTTACTGCTCTGCTTATAATGCCTTTTAGGTTAACTTGAATGCTAGTCCTTGCTGCATTTTTTTGGAATGAGGTTAGTAAATTTCTTCTGTTCTGATGGACCATGTTTTGAGTTATATTTGGTTCTGACATAATTCGTTTTCTACTATGGTTGCTCAAGTATAGCATAGAAAAAGTAGCTGTTGAAAATTGTTGGGAAAGAAAGCTCAGATGGTAAAATGTAGAAATGTTACAAAGCCTAGGGTTGGTACTGAATCTTCCTTACTAGAGCTTAGGGGAGTAGGAGAAACTAATCGAATTTCCTGGTTAATTTAGTATGATGTATTCTGCAAGAATCTATTATCAATGTAACTAAAGGACCCCTTTTTTGATGAAGTTAAACCATTTTTCTTATGAGCCTTTTGTCCAGATGCAAGCCTTAGGGAATACTACTTGTGGTTGGTATGGAATCTCGCATTGAAGTGTTAACTTATCAGTTATCTGGCCATCACCGGGTTATTTTTCCCTTTAAAAGCTACATAAATTTCTTTGCCTGTAAGAAGGAAGGAAGCAATGCAGAAAGAGGAAGCACCAAGAGGGTGCACCCTCAACAACCTAAACAAGAAGAAAAATTCTACTTAAGTAGTGACATCCTCATTGGACACATAGCACAACAAAGGAACCAAAAATACAGTATTTTAAGCCATTGATCTAGAAAACTAGATGGGTTCTCTTGAGGCCCTTAGAGACTCGTATTTCTTCCTCCAGACCAACCTAGAAATCTCCAGAATGATTGATCATCTTTATATTCATTGTACATCACATCATACCCCTTTATGTTCAGATTTCATTTTACACATGTAGTAAGCACCCAAAACATATAAATCATATTAAAAAAATTTCCCTCAAAATTCGGTTTCATGAACAACGCATCGACAATTCTTCAACCATCTCTTGTCTTGTACAAATTGGACACATGTTCACTTGGGTGCTCCCACCTTTATGAAGTTTGTATGGAGTTAAAATCTTTCCCCAAATTATTTCCCTGAAGGGAGGAGGATATGTTCGGAGTTACAGCCTTGCAAATTTCTTTCTGGGTAAATAGTTCTTCTCCTTCACAACTCATTGGACTAGAACCTTTTGACATCAAGTCGTTAATTTGCTCTCCTCCCACACCACCAGATCTCTTCTACCTTATAAAACTCCCACCTCTCCAGCAAGCTCAATCTGAGAAAATTCTCAAGCTCCCAAGTATTTTTGTGATGCACATCTCCATATTCCATTATCCACAATTTCCATCCACCAAAATGCTATGCAATGACAAGCAAGTCAGGGAAAATTTCCCTGCAGGACAGGGGCCACTCTCAGTATTGCTCCAGAGAAAATCACTTGGTCCAAAGCTAAATTGTTTGAAAGGTATTCAACGGCACAAATTTCTTCCTGAAATGTCATTGTAGGGATGAATATACTTCCTTTTCTTCTATTTTATTTTATTTTGTTTCTGTGTATCAAACAATGTGAAGATGTTCTACTTTGTTGCCTTAGAAAGAGGATGGTCAAAGCTACTTGAGTAGACAGCTACATTTGCCATCCTCGGTATTGATGGCACACTTCCAGCACTTGGAGCATTTGGGAAGTTCTTTAAATGAAGAAACTAGGATCTGGGGTTTTTCATTTTTTAATTTTGGGTGTTGGGTTTGGATTTATTTATTTTTTTGGTTGGGGGGGGGGGCTTTAAAATTGGAGAAGTACCTTGACTTTGGTTCATTTACAAATGCACTCCCTAAAGTTGTGGTAATTGAAATTGCACTTCTGTTTTTTCTTTCTTTTTCAATAAAAGATATCCCAATTCCTGTTCACTTCAGACAATAGGCTGAAGAAATTCTGTGTCATTCATGAATGTCATTGAAATCGTAGGAACTGTTTGACTGAAGTTTTAAACATGGAGAAAAGGATATAAAAAAAGTAATATCAATGCATATTTTGCACTGATTTTTCTACTTCAGTTTTGGACCTCACTGCAAAAGGGGGCAGCTTAAATGTAGTAGCTCATTTTAAAGTGTAGTTATATTCTTCCACACGTTACTTCACTTGAAGCAAAGATTTACGTATACATGTACAGGGGTTAAGACGGGGAGCTGAACTTTCATAATTGCAACACATTGGCATGACATTTTTAGAAGTCGGCTTTTCCAGAGATTATCTTAGTTTTCCACAGTAGTTTGTTGTTGTAGGGTTCTAATTGTTAAGAGATTTGCTTCACATATGTGATGTGGAAGAGAAGTTCTTAAAATTTTTTGTGCATCTTTCTGTTTCCATGGCACATGCCTGGGGTTAACAAGGTAGTTTTCTTCAGTTGGTAGAAGAATTGAGGTCAAAGCAAAACCTAGAAGTGAGATTGCAAGAAGAGCTGGAGGTTCTGAGGGATTCCTTGATAACGGAGAGGCAAAAGTTAGCCGAAGTTATTTTGGATAGGGATAAACTTACATCATTATGTGATGAAAAAGATTCAGCTCTTCAGGTACGTGATTAACTTTGCTGAATTGTGTAGTCGGCTGTTTGATTTCTTTGTAGTTACCTTCTTTCATATTTATTTTCTTAAAGTGAAAATTGGCTTTTTGTCAGGTGTTACTTTTAGAGAAGGGGAGTATGGAAGTGGAGTTATCCAAGTTGGAGAATCTTGCAGTAGAAAACACTGCCAAAAAGGATTTACTTGGGTCTAATAACCAGGTAAAAAGTGAGAGGACTTCTATAGTTCACAATGATTGGATGAACTTGATACAAGTTAATAGGGAACCTCCTTCACTATGTTTAATCTCTGTAATTGTGCATTACAATGTTCAAATGGTTGCCCATATACATGATCACTTTTCTAATGTTTGATTGTGATCTTTTATTAACATGTTCCATCAGCTCCAAGATGAGTTAAAACTGCGTAATGAGGAACTGCGTGCAGCTGAAGAATCTACACGGAGGCTTGTACATGAGAAACAAATGCTGGAACAGAGGATTCTTAGGCTTGAAAAGAAAAGGGCTGATGAGGTAGGTTTTGGGGTTTTGTGTGTGCATGTGTGTTCTGATACTTAAAATGGAGATATGTAGTGGAAAGCAGTTCCACATAAACAACATGAGCTGACCACAAGCAGCCCCAGCCAACTTCTTAAAAGAGAGTCTGAATTTGTGTGGATATAAGCATATCATGTGTGCATGAGGTAGTACCCTTGAAGTCTTGTTTGCCTCCAGGGAATTCAAGAATGCATTTTAAACCCACTTCCAAGATTTGTTAAAAGCCCATACAGATAATTCTATCATTTTTTTATGAAATTCTAGATAAGGTACATATTGTTTTTCTGCATTCTTTTCCTTGAATCTGCTTTTTATTCAATTCCACTCCACATGGAAAAAAGGCACTCTTCTCGGTGTCTCTTGAATGCCCAATCCTCACATCATTTTCATAGAATTCCTAGTGATTTTATGGCCCTAGGTGAACTTTAATCGTATTCGTTATTTTTCAGCCTAATTCCTGCTTGAGCACATAAAAAGTTATATGACTGCATTATAAATCAAAAGGACATTGCACAGTCATATAAGTCAGAAGGACATCACACTGCACATAATAGTCTAGGCTGCTAAATTTATATTATTGACCATTTATTTTTTTTATTTTTTTTTTTGTGTGTGTGTGGCTACTACCAGGTTGGAAGTCTTGAGAAAAATTTTGAACATGAACGTAAAATCTTGATGCAAAAAGTTTCTGATCTTGAAAAGAAGCTGGAAGAGATGGCAAAAGATTTAGCTCTTGCAGAGTCAACTCTTGAAAATAAAAATTATGAGTTATCTGCGCTGCAGAATAGCCTAAAGGAACTGGAAGAACTGCGAGAAATGAAAGAGGTTCTCATCCTCTGCTTGATATTTGTTGCTAGATTAGCAGAATGCAGACTATTATGCATTTTTTCTTTTGTGTTGTAATGTCTTTGTTATGTTTTCTAGGACATAAATAGAAAGAATGAGCAGACTGCTGCAATTTTGAAGATGCAAGGGGCCCAGTTGGCAGAGCTAGAAGCACTTTACAAGGAAGAACAAGTTTTAAGGAAAAGATATTTCAACACAATTGAAGGTTGAAATATTAATTATTATTATTGTTTTGTGTTTCCTCTGAAATAACTGTTTACCAGTTTTCATGCTTGCAAGATGTCCCTTTCCATGATGTAATTCTTTATGTAGCTTGTAATATTTGTAGTTTCACCATTTCAGATATGAAGGGCAAGATCCGAGTCTATTGTCGATTGAGGCCTCTTAGTGAAAAGGAAATCACTGATAAAGAAAGAAATGTTCTTACCAGTATTGATGAGTTCACAGTTGAACATCCTTGGAGAGATGATAAAAAGCAACATATGTATGATCGTGTTTTTCACAACTGTGCAACACAAGAAGATGTGTTTGAGGATACAAGGGTAAATTATGGTGTTGGATTACATCCCAAATAATGGTGTAACTGTTGCTTGACCTGCACATTGCTTTCAAATCTCATTTTGCTTTGTACTTCTATCTAATCAAGTAATTTCTCAACTGTAATGCAGTATTTGGTGCAATCTGCGGTGGATGGGTATAATGTCTGCATATTTGCATACGGCCAAACTGGTTCTGGAAAAACATTCACTATATATGGATCTGAAGATAGTCCTGGACTTACCCAACGGGCTGTGGTGGAACTTTTCAAAATTTTAAAGCGTGATAGCAACAAATTCTCTTTCTCTCTAAAGGTCCTATAAAATTGCAACTTGACAGCATTCTTCAAAATAAAGTAAGAGGCTTCTAGCTCTTCTGGGTAGTTTGATTATCTTATCGTTTCTACATAATACTGCAGGTTTATATGGTGGAGTTGTATCAAGATACACTTCTAGATCTTTTGTTACCAAAGAATGCAAAGCGCCTAAAATTGGATGTTAAGAAAGATTCGAAGGTACAAATGTTTAAATTGGTGCACTACCATACATCAATACCAGTGTCTCTGCTTGTTTATTTATTAATGAAACTAATTAAATTGTCTCATATTTTGTTGCTTTTTTCCACTTTAGATTCAATTTGAGCTGATATTATTGTCTATTTTACTTTGCAACTATAGGGAATGGTCTTTGTGGAGAATGTAACAGTTGCATCTGTTTCAAAGTATGAGGAACTTAAGAGCATCATTGAAAGAGGATTTGAACAACGGCATACAAGTGGCACTCAAATGAATGAAGAAAGTTCAAGATCTCATTTAATACTCTCAGTTGTTATTGAAAGTACCAATCTTCAAAGTCAGTCTATTGCTCGAGGAAAGGTAACTTTGTCATTATGAAAGCTTTTTTTTTTCCATCATGAAGGATAAGATGTTTAAACGTCTCAAATGAGAATTTCTTTATTGATATTGTTTTTCATGCTAGTGCATAATTTATTCAATTGTTTGAGACATGATCAAATAATCATTTGCAGTTAAGTTTTGTGGATCTTGCTGGTTCAGAAAGAGTTAAAAAGTCAGGGTCCTCAGGAAGTCAACTTAAGGAGGCGCAGAGCATAAATAAGTCACTTTCGGCACTTGGGGATGTTATTAGTGCACTGTCTTCTGGCAGCCAACACATACCCTATAGAAATCACAAGTTAACGATGCTAATGAGTGATTCCCTTGGTGGTAATGCTAAAACTCTTATGTTTGTGAACATATCTCCGGCTGAATCAAATTTGGAAGAGACCTACAATTCTTTGATGTATGTCCTCTATCTTAGTTATAGTCTTATCTGACCAAGTTTAATAATTATTGGTTACTATATTCAATAGGTTACGGACATGTTCTACATTGATGATACCTTCCATTCGCTGATTGGATTTATCCTCTGCTACACACTTTGGTGTCAGAGAATAAGATCATTTAAGCTTTTTTCTTCCAATGATAAGGATTTTCCTAGATGCATTTCTATCATTAGGATTTTTGAGGATGGGTATTCTAATTGAAGGTAATCCAGTTGTTGTTTCTTCTGCTATTGGTGCAGGTATGCGTCAAGAGTCCGGTCTATTGTCAATGATCCTAGTAAAAATGTTTCTTCCAAGGAAGTTGCTCGATTGAAAAAGTTGGTAGCATACTGGAAGGAGCAAGCTGGAAGGAGGGGGGATGATGAAGATCTTGAAGAGATTGAAGAAGAGCGTCCACCAAAAGAGAGATTGGATGGCCATTAATTTGTAGTATACTCCATTTGACAGAGGCATTCTTTTATTAAGAATGTTAAATTATGTAGCAGCAGCACAGGTGATGGTTCAAAATAGCTTGCTTTTTTATTCAAATGTGTAGTCTAAACGTTTGAGTATGCTTCTATAAGCATCCCATCCAATGTATTTATTCATTTCTGGAAGTAAGATTTCTTGCTTCTTCGCTTTGAAGTTTCAAACCAGCTTTCCATATTTTCTTCCTTCAGAAAAGCATTAGTTTGTCCTACACTTCTCTAGACCTTAATCCCACCTCAAGAGGCCCGTCCAACATGTCAGTGCTAGGGGGAAGGCCCTTGACACAAGATTTGAGAGATAATGATTAAGATGTGAGGACAGAAAATCTGGAAAATTCTTCCATTAACTGGACAAACCATCAAGGCCCGAATATTGGTAAGCAAAACAAGGTAGATAATGTTGATATCTCATGGCAAAGGAGAGGTTTAGAGTGGAGTAGAGGATTAGAGTGTTAGACTTTCCAAGGACCGAGAAGACAACAGGGAAAGCTAAAGAAGCAAGAGCTTGAAGATGAAGAGGATCTAATCCTCGAGGACGGACCCTAAATAACAGTATTGGAGAGTTTGGTCCATGGTAACCTTGAAGAGCAGATGAAAGCCATG
The DNA here is from genome assembly GCA_033439265.1 of Dillenia suffruticosa. NCBI lineage: Eukaryota > Viridiplantae > Streptophyta > Magnoliopsida > Dilleniales > Dilleniaceae > Dillenia > Dillenia suffruticosa. The sequence goes on from JAVTVX010000031.1 coordinate 2,936,305, forward strand.
TAGTCTGAGATGCCAAATCAAGTTCAAGATTGAATTCAATACAAGAAAAGGTTTGGCAGAAGAAATTTCTAAGAACAAGAGCAATGCTTTGGCATGTTTATTATTATTATTATTATTATTTTGAAGTGGGCAAATCCTTCTGCCCTTAAAAGAGGTAGTCTCCGGTGGCATGTTCGATGGAGTTTTGGACACCGCAAACCATTGTGCCAGTTATCGATATGATATGATGTGATATTGTTTGGTGCCCCAAATTACCCCTCATGTCCCATTTCACAGGCAAAGCTTGGATCAAAAGGTCCGAAAGTTCACCTCCTCACCCCTCCTCACCATGAGACGAGGAGAAACGTCACTGAATGATATAAACAAATAACACAGATTGTACTAACGTATAATGGTTCAGTTGGTCCGGATACTGACGTCCCTTAACCATAGTCGGGAGTTTGATCTCTCATGGGAACGGAAAAATCAGTGCTGGGAGACCTGCCCCCTCAATTGGACCCTGCAAGCAGTCGACCCAAATTAGTCGACCCAAATTAGTCGGGATGAAATTCCGGATATTGGGTTGATGGCCTAATCATGGTACCAGAAAAAAAAAATAATAAAACAGATTGTTTCTAAACTAAGTTTTAAGCTCCCATCCTTAAGGCTTCACATAATGCAGCTTTAGTCCATCTTAGGTTCTTCAAGCCAAACCCTTACTGCATATTTTCTGGCTTACCCGGGAGAAGGAAAAGGAATGGGCTATAATCAAACTCATGAGTTTCTAAAAGTTATCATCCAACACAACTTACATCTTAGCTTGCATGTATATACTTATATCATGAGGGTTATATGGTGTGCAAACCGTTGCTATAATTAGAGCACGTCAATCATATAACCTTCACATGCACAAATTCTTCAGGTTCTAGCCAAAAAGGTGTGTGATCCTACCACAGGGGATGAATGGAACATGTGGAGCTGTATTTCCCTACCATGGGGATCCAAGCTGATATCTATCTTTTTAATGAATTTATTGTAGTTTAAAAATTCTATAAAATATATCTGTTTTAAAACTAGCCAATGTAAACGCTAGAAACCTTAAATTTTGGGTTAAATATTTTGAAAATCAAATAATTTTGACAATACAAAACAATTTTGACACTTGATTTTAACAAAAAATTTATATTTTGATTTTAACCGTTTATTTGATCCACCGGTTACAAATTAACATAAACTTTGATCTCAATTTTATAAGTGTAAAAATTTTAGTCATTCATTCTAGTGATATTATCCCTTACATCACACTCTTGTTGAGCAATCCGATGAACCCTCTACCGGTCCAAACCGCTTGATCTGCTCGATTGATATGTACCCCCTTGCTTGATCATAGCCATATAAGGTGTACTCTTAACTTCTACACTCACACCACTCGAGTAGTAGAATCTAAGGCGATAAATTGAAACCGAGAAAAGAAGGAAGAGAGAAGAGAAAAAAAGAAAAGTGAGAGAATTAAAAAAAGGAAGATTATGTTCTTGTAGGGAAGAGAGAGAGAGAGAGAGAGAGAGAGGACCTTGATCATAAAGGCTATTTAATAATCAAAACAGCTTTTGGAAACAAAAGCAAGGACCTTGATCCTTCGTTCCCATTTTTCGAAACTGCCGTGCATTATCAATGGTACACACAAATTGGGACTTTTTCTATAATCGAACACATTCCGTCTCTTTATATACGGACGGTCTCTATTTGAAACACCCTTAAAATTTATTTGATTAATTCGATTCAAATATTATAAAATTTATATTTTAAGATTTAAAAATTCAATTATAATAAAATTAGCTCAAATAAATAACAAAGAATTTAACTGAATTTTGAGTTCAAAGTTCATATATGGTATATGTAATATGGTATATGTAATTTCTCCTGTCTTTTAACGATCCAAATGATATTGACACCTTTATTCTTAGAAACCCTGATATTCAGAGAGACTTCTTAAAAGCCTCGATGTTCTTGGTCATCGGTTTTGCTTTTCGTACATGCTATACCATTTTTAAAAACTAAATCTCAACCGTCTATTCTCCAAGGATCTCGACCGTTTCTCCTTAAAGATTCTGGTGTCTCCGAATTTTGCTTTATCTCAGCCTTCTATTCAGAAAACCTAAACATACTCCACCGTTGGATCAACCCGTATTTGTGCTCGCAATACCTCTCTCTCTTAACTCTGTCTTACGGCCATCCGACGCCGCCGGGATTGTTCGACTTTCCTCAGCAGCCGCGGCGATAGCTTCAGCGCCGTCACCGTATCCGACCACCGTGGACCCCGTCGCAGCCGTGTCATCGCCGTTGGAGCTAGGTAAGCCGCGTTTTTACCTTTAGGTCGTGTTTTCTTGCTCTTTAGCCTCGGATCTAAGCCCCAGCTCTTTGGGCTGTGTGTATACTTATCTACCGTATTGCATATTTGGGGGGGGGTTTGATCGGATGGATTCAGAGAGACAACAACGCAATCGGTAATATTTTAGTGTAAAGATTTAGTTTCTAGGTCTCTGCTTTTCTTTGATGCTCGCTTTCTTATTAGTCAAACAAATTTTGTTTTTGGACGTATAAAATTTTGGGAAACAAATCAAGAGTTCATTTTCTTGTTCTGCTGAATTTGCTCAGTCACTCACATCATAGTGCTCTTTTTCCATTCATTTTGATCTCAGTATGCTGTTGGGGGGTCGGTATGTATCAGGCAGTTGTTTTTTGATTTCTGCAAATTGCATGAATGTGATAGAAGCTCCCTCTTAACATTGCTCTCTCTCTCTCTCTCTCTCTCTCTCTCTCTCTCTCTCTCTCTCTATGCTTGGATTTTTAGGAAAATGTTTTCCATGTTGCTCAATAAAGTATAAGACTTACTGTCGTTTGATTTTGGTTGAAACATAAAAGAAACAATGCGTTTTCCATTTGTTTATTAGTTAATTAGTTAGTATTTTTGCATCCATATTTATGGTTGTAAGCTTTGATTGGCTGCATTGTTAACACAGGTTTCGCTCAGTCTGTAACCTGCTCTTGGTTCCACTTAGACAGACACTCCCTTTTAATTTCAGCCTTTTATTTTTGGAAATAGAGTAAGCAATGACCGGTGAAGATGATTCCATTGAACAAGCTGCTGCGGCTCGTCGCGAGAGGTTGAAGGCTCTTAGAGCAGCTCAGGAACTTCTAAGCAATCCTGAACCTGAAACTGACGGCGATTCTGCTTCTAAGCCTCAGGATGATGATGACAAGTGAGAGGATTTCTTCCCTTCAATTTTATGTTTGTTTCATGAATCCTTTTATTTTTGAACCCATATGTCGGTTGGCTTGAGACCTAGTAGGCTTGAGATATTTCATGGACGGATAGATCAAATAGGTACACTTTTTGCGCTCTTATTTATTTTTGCTAATGTGGTCTGCTCTCCATCTCCATTATATTCCTTAAATCCAAATTCTATCTTAGGCAAAATACATCTTTCTGCTAGAGTCTGTTTTTTGATCTTCAGAGGACTCATTCTAAACTTGATATATCCTATCATAATTATTTTGGGTGACATAATTTTACCAATTTTCTAACAATCACACTGTATGCTCAATAACTTCAGATCTTTCTTGTTGGTTATTAATATGGTTGTGGCTGAAGTCCACTAAATCTCCTTTGCTTCTGGTCATTATAATTGATCGTCAGTTTTTGACTTCTCATATACTTGTTGTTCTTCTGTATTTTGTGGCTTTCATTTCAATATCCTAGTTTTATATTTCCAACTTCCATTATAAGAAACAAATGCTGTGGGACTCCTTTTCTGTGTTGGAGTTGGGGACGATTCAGGTTACCATGCAAAATTTTCATCATCCCAAGATAGGGGTTTTTATCTGATTGACTAACTGATGCTATCCTGGTCTATGCAGCACTATTGGGCAATATCCACATGAGTACATCCCATGAACCCTTCATAAAATAATTCAAGCAAATAGCCATATATTTTGCGATGATATTGCATCTTAGAATAGCTTTTGTGAAGTGTGACACTCATTATAGACTATGAGTAGCTAATGTTGTTGATAATCATATGGCATGCAAGGGAAATGTTGATCTTGCTCACAGTGATATGTTTTGGCAGTTAGATTTTAGACTAAAGACCCGTGACTATAATTTCTGAGTGGATAATATTTCTATTGGAACCCATTTTATCTAGAATTTAGATCCTTATTTTGTTCGTTTTACTTTCGAATTTCTAGTGGCAGTAGCACTAATAGGGAATGTTCTCATTGTTGTATATAGTGTTTTCCATTAATTCTATTTTCTGTGCAGAACTACCTTTTTTTTTAAAAAAAATTTATTTACCATGTTAATTTGACTTATATTTGCAGCAATGTAAATATGAAATTTCGAAATTATCTCCCTCATGATAAGGAGCTTCAGGAGGGCAAGGTTGCTCCACCGGTCCTTCCGAAGTTTGAAGATCCTGTTGCGTCAGCACCACCTCCGGAAGAGAAGGAGCAGGTGCTTCATTGTTGTTAGTTTTTTCATTTCATCATGTTTGAGGATAATTAAGTTCATAATTTACCCTTGTGTTGTGTATGCCTACAGGACCCTTTTCTAAACATTGCACCAAAGAAACCAAACTGGGACTTAAGAAGGGATGTACAAAAGAAACTTGACAAACTCGAAAAGCGTACGCAGAAAGCAATGTTTAAACTTATGGGTGAGTGGTTCCTTTAGCTATGAACCTTTGTACCTTGAGATTCTATTCGTGCTTGCGGTGATCGACTGGATCATGTTGAATCAATGCCTTACAAATTTATCCAGCTACTATGAGAATGAAATGTAATGTTTGTTTTGTGTTTCTTGGTCCCTCACATACCTCAGAGTAATTTGTCATTTCAAATATGTGTAATTAGTATAATTTTCGACAAATACCTTTTTTTTGGTGAAAAAAATTTTTATCATTATTTTATTTTATTTTTTGTTCAAGATAAGTAGAATAGTAACATTTGAATAAAATTAGTGCTGCACTAGTACACAAGGAGACCGTTCTTTCAGAGTTAGTATGGGTTTTCCAGTTTTGACATTGAGAAAATGGACCTCACTATTATGTAAGGTTGTGTCCTGTAGACCATGCAGTGGCAAGAGTCTTGGACACGAGGCCAGGGATGGGACCAAAGGGGGCAACCCCCCTCCCCCCCCCCCCCCCCCCCCCCCCCCGAAAAAAAAAAAAAAAACTTTTGGACAATCATAGTATAAGTTCCATTAAAATTTCATGAATTTACCCATTTGCGTCCCTTTCTTGCTAAATAATGTCCATAACTTCCCCCACCTCCCCAAAGGTAATTCCAAATTGCATTTTCATTTGTTGTCTAGCTGGTTGCTCCAAAGTCATTTTCTGATCCATGTGATTGAAGCCTTTGCACATTTTTAGTTTCTCCATCCTGTTAATTAATTTATACACTCGTATGAGTCATTTTAGGTTTTAGGAGGTGACAGGTTTTTATGTCTGTTGGCCTTAGGACAGCTTCTTTATGATCATATGAGCTTTTGGTTTGTTGCTTTTGAGTTTACTAGTTTGTGTGACAGCACAGCAAGTTGCTAGCAGAGTGAATCTATCTCCTACTTCTGAAGCGTGTGATTGCCATGAGAATAGCAAGGGGGTATTGGATGAGGCATTCCAACGTCCCCATCCTAGACCTCCTCTCTAAGCCTGTACACCTGTCTCTGCTCTTTTGTCTCAGTTGGGGATGAGAATTTCAATCATGTGCTGGACCCTGTGAAGTTCAGGACAGGACAGGGATGATCCATGTCTTTGTGCAGAGTCAGTAAATAGGCAGGAAGAGTTGAGAATATGGAGACACTAAAATGAATGGATTAGTATCTACTGAAACATTGCTCTACATACTGTAACTGTGTCCCCTTAAAAACCCATCAAGTAGATATTGTTGCTTCATTTGTGTTTTCACCTGATTCCAGGCATAATATGTTATGGTGCCATCTCAATTAGGTGAAACTGATTTCTGGAGAGAAGCTTTTCTTGTGTATAAGAAAAAATGAGAAGGATCATGAGTGGGTACCTAGAAGATTACGTATTTGTGTGATGAAGAGCAAACATAGGACTGGTAGACTATTTTCTTAAAATTAGAGTAAGCCTTTAATGACTTGCAATACATTTTTGCTGTTCAGTTCAAGTTAAAATTCATGTACACATGTACAGGTATAGCATTTACATCAAATCCACTTTTTAACATTCAAGATCTTTTAAAATCTACATTGCAAATGAATGCTCCCAAATTTATGTGTAAATATGATATATTTATATATATATATATATACATATGTATAATTAATCATATGATCTTCTGTAACTCTTGAATTTTATATTCTTGCAGAGGAGCAAGAAAAACAAAGACAATCAGAAGAAAATGAGGGGAGAGTTACTGTAGAAGATTAAAGTTGGCATCTTTCAAGAATCGGCCTTGAGACCATTCTATTGTGATAATGTCTCTTAACTGTATCAGGGATGAACAGAAAATGCTTGTAATGATAGAATCAATCCGTTTTTTAGTCTTTGTCTATTTGGATGTTTGAGGACGAAGATATGGAATGGCTGATGTTGAAAACTAATCATTTACGTCTTTTTTGTTTTGTTTTGTTTTGATTGTTTGTTTGTTTATTTGTTGATGTTGTTGTTTTATTTTTTTTTTTTTCCTTCCTAATTTTCTTGGAGAACTTGACCTGAATTTTTGTAACCAGGTCCAGGTTGCTACCTTCCCCATTAATGTCAAATGTCCATATGGTAAAATGTTGTAACACATTTTGTCTCAAACGTTGATATGGTATTTGAAAATTTAACTAATTTGGTTCAAATAGCTGTGGGGTTAATTAAGAAGTTTGTTCTCTTGATGTCTATTTTTTTTTATTTTCAGAACTCTTTTTTCAACCTAGTTTAGTGGCTTATGGCTAGACTCAACATATTTTCTATAATTTTGTGATGTTATGATATTCTTTCCATCCCATCTTGCCTATATTTGCTTTTCATGGTCAGAACTCTCTCTCTAAGCTTTCAACTAAAATATTCTCTAAATTTCCTTTTACACTAAACACTTTTTTTTTAACAATATTTTGGCTTTCTCTTTGGCTTGGAATGGTTTGCCATGCCAGTAGAAATTTTAGACATAATGTATTGAATGTGTATCTAAATAACTTAGTATGAGCCATAATCTAGCTCACAAAATATTAATAATGAGATTAATCATTTAAAAAGTGCTTGGACAGGTTTTTGTTTAAGTCTTAATTTTGTAACACAAGCCTCTCGCACTCTATTGGAAAAATAAAAGGAGGCTTGAGCTGCAAGGAGCTTGTTTATTTGACATGTTGGGTCGTTGCAGCTAATGAGAATATTTTGGGGGTGTGGGGTGTGGTCTATGTCTGAAACAACAGAACCAATTTGGAATTCATTTTTGATAAGGTAACAGGTAAAATGGGATGAATTTTTCCAATGCCCCTACCTCATCAGAATGGTATGACCAGAACCACAGGCATACCATTGAAACTGATGGGCTTGGTCTGAAATGTGGTTAAGCGCACACTTGCTGAAGCAAAATGGAGACCACTAGGCAAAAAGATTGGCATTCAGATTATAGATAGGGAGAGCTAGATTTTACTACAAACCATTGGTGTAACTGTCTCATCATTTTGAGTTCAACACCTAAAAGAACATTGAACTTTGAGAGAAAGAAGCTAGTCAAAATAAAAAGTCCAACTCCAAGAATAATTAGAATTATCTTGCGTCATTCATCAGCTCCATCCTCATCTTCACTGCTGCCCCCAAACATGGCAGCCATTTTCATGGCCAACTGTGCAGCTATTTCCCTCCTCTGAAAATCGGGCATCAACCTCAAGTTGTCTCGCATGTTCCCAATCTCAGACATCAACTGCTCCAAATCCTCAAACTCATAGCAGGTGCCCACTTCTACTTCATTGGATTTGTCAGAGTCTAGCGCATTTTGAATGGACCTAGTATCAACTTCTTCTGGCAATGGAGTTGCTGATGTCGAAGGTTGTGACCCTACTCTAATGTCGTTCGTTCCGTTTGATACATCATCTTCTATAACAGCAGGATTCTTGTTACCTGTCTCCCCAACATGCATGGCTGCAGTTGAACCATCAGTGGCAGACACCCATCCTTCAAATGTGTCATCCCAAGGTTCAGCTGAACCCCCAGATAGAATTTCATACTCAATTTCAAAATCAGTATCATCTTCAGACAACTCTGAGAAATAATGATAAAAGCACTTAGCAGGCTAACTTACAATAAAGAAAGCTCTGAGAAAACGAGGAAATTCAAATAAACCTTCTTTTTCAGGCAATGATGGTTCAATTATTCTGTTCTTAGATTTAAGAATCATTCCGGGCCACATGTGAGCAGAAAGAGCACCATATAATCGCTCGACTCCTTGCAAATCCCCATGGACAGATAAGCCTGTCAAGAGCAGGTTATTTACATCAGTACATACGATGAAGTGCATAAACAAATGATAGCAACTACTACATAGGCCAGCCAAAAGAGGAGTCATACATTTATCAAATTCAAGATTGGATGCACATGCTTCAACAAATTCAATATTATGCTCAGTGCACCACTCCAAACACGATCTCTTAATCTCCCATGACTGATCATGGTGTTCATCATCGCTTAACAAACTCCTTCCTTCAGTCTCAGAAATTCCATACTCCATGGAATCTGAACAAAGATCAAGAGAGGCATCTTCCTTTCCCAGGAGGCGCCTTCTGTACTCTGCATGAGCTGAATGACCAGGAAGAAGGTCCACTTTGTTCCCAATGCACAGCAATATGTCGAATCTTTCAATGTCAGTACGAGAAACCCAATCCTTTAGAGAAGCAAAAGACGCCAACTGTAGATGAAAATAAATGGAGCTGGGAAAAAGAATATGCGATACAAAAAGGCAAGTAGTGAAGTGAGATTATGGATAGGTGAAGAAGACCTCACTCATATCGAAAACCATGACCAAGGCAACCAGGTGATGAGATATTGGGAATGTGGAGAGAGAGAATTCATCATCCAAATGAGCCATCCAAACAGACACATCTGCCGTATAGTATTTGGTGTCTATAGTCCATCCATGCCCAATTACTTTAGATGTGGAATCTGATTTGTCTTCAACATCGTCCACCCCGAGCAACCCTATAATCAACCAACGAGCACCAGAGAATAAGTGATTCAAATTTAAATTCAATTAAGCTGGAATCAATCAATCTATGGATCATTAACTAATTGTCCCTTGCCTAAAGTAAAATTGGTAAAATGAGAGAGAGAGAGAGAGAGAGAGAGAGAGAGAGAGAGAGAGAGAGAGAGAGAGAGAGAGAGAGAGAGAGAGAGAGAGAGAGAGAGAGATTGTCTTACTTGAAAGGAGGGTACGTTTACCAACGCTTGATGATCCGATGAAGATGATACCTGGTCTATCCTCCAAAGCCAAAGGTTCTGGTAGATGCAGAAGCTCTTCCATTCGGAGAGTATTAGTCTAAAATCCCCTAGACTTCTCTCCAGAGCCAGAGATTTTTGTGAGGTTACCAGTGGTCCGCCTGAATCTGACCTGCAATGGAAAGCAGAGAGAGAGAGAGAGAGAGAGAGAGAGAGCAGTCGCCGGTTGGGTCGAGAGAGAAGAGAGGGGTTTAGATGGGGGGTGAGAGAGAGAGAGAGAGATAATAATACGACGTCGTTTTATCCCATTTTTATAATGAGCACAGCCCTCACCATCAAGACTTGCCTCTACTTGTTTGTCGTGAATTTTCAGTTCCACCGCCGTCTTCGCGTCCCAGCCGAACCGACAACCGGCCAGCGTCTCTCTGTCTCTCCCTGGGCTTTGGATTCTACATTTCTCAACCTTCTGCAAATCCTTTCAAGATAATTGCTCTCAAGTCTATTTAATTCCATTGTAACTTGCACCCCACTTTTCCCAAAACCTAGTAGCTAAATCTACTCCATGAAATTAATTTGAAGTTGTAACATACGATGTGCGTATTTTGTTAATTTAAATTTGATTAGATCATAAGCTCATTTTATCGACAACTTCACATATATGAGCACTTGTAGACATGGTCAAGCGTAAATATAAGTTTGCCTTATATGATAATGTTCATTGTACAACGGCAATTCATGCATAGTAGGTTTCCACGTTATTAATTGTTTAGAATTTGCTCCATCTTGTCTCTAAAAATTGTAAAAGAAAATTTTTAAATGCTTTTCTAGAATCATTAACAACCCTTTTCTGTGTTGTAGTATATTCTTCTTCTACACTCTTGCTTTTAGTTTTGATGGTCCCTAATTGATCCACCTGAATTATAAAAATGTTGTTATTAAATGGATTTGACCTTGGTCTTGGTACTGCTTTATATTCTGATATTTGTTGAGCATTTTGATGAAGTTCCCAAATTGCATGTGCTCCTAAGCTAGTTTGATCTCATCATCATCCAATTTGTCCTCCAGTGTTTTTGCACAACCTGTTAGGGTTTTATAGAGTTGTGAATTCTCATACCTTTCAAACTCTAATGCCACCAACAGCATTCACCCCCTTTGCACAAACTTCACTCAGGCAATTGATTGCTCCTCAAACATGCCTGGTTGCATAGAGTTCCTTATTTAGGTGCTCAATCGAGGTTTTTCACTTCTTGCAAAGTTCATGGGCCATGATGTTTCATGAAGTGAAGGATTCAAATTATTAAGAAGCACACTCTTTGCATGGGCTGTGGAGAATCTCTGTAAAATATAGTCATCCATTGATGGGTATTTTCTTTTGTTTGACTGGCTGCTCTCTTTCTTTTTGATGTACTGGTCAATGTTGTCAATTTCTTCCTTAGACTGGGGTAGAAGGGGAGAGGGTACATGTTCGGGGCATTCTATTAATGCCAAATAATGAAGATTTTTGTGCCAGATATTTAATCCTTTTCTATCATATTTCATTTAGTTTCCTTTTTTCCAATGAATATTCTTGAGCATCCATGAAGGAAATATATTTAGACAATTTGAGATTGGAAGTTTAGGATCTATGCTCTTTACTTTTTTAGACATTAATAAAAATTAGTTAGCCACTTTTTGTGGTTATTATCTTCAGACTTTCTTGTGCCAGCGTATTTGGCCCATCCAACCATATTGAAGCAATCTCTTGATATCTTTGGATTGTATTGTTGCTATAATGACCAGATGTTGCTTCATGCCTTTTTCTCAAATATCTTGTAAATTAGTAAATGGTTCTGTTCTCTGCCAAATTAAATTATGTTCATAATTTATATGCTCAGGGATACTCGTCGTTGGCTGTTGCTCTTGTCCTTCCTGAATCAGGTTGTTTAGTCGCTTGTGAAAGAGATGAAAAGTCTGTGGAGATTGCTAAGAGGTATTATGAGCGAGCTGGTGTGGCTCACATGGTGCTTTAATTCTCCTAAGCTGGTAGGAAAAGGATATTATGTTTTGAGCCAATCATTTTTTTAGCCTGCACAGATACTAGGTTTACTTCATTCTTGAAAAGTACTTTCTGGAATCTTTGACATTGTTTGAAATGCCACAGTTTGGGTGTTTAATGAATTCATTAATCAATATTGATCTTCTTATAGAGATGATTTTTATGTAAACTTAGATCCAATTTGATTTTGATTGCCCTGTTTTCTTGTCTTAGGTTATTGTCAAACAGGGACTTGCAGTCAATACTAAAATCATTAATCATGAACGGGGAAGTTTGCATGTGTATTTTTGTCTACAATGACATCTAAACAAGTTATACATTTTCCCTTTAGTCACGCATGCCTACACAGAAACATATACTCAAAAATAGAACAAGCTTTCCAACTTCAGGTGGAGCCTACAGAGTGATCTTACTAGGAAGCTAGTGGGTGGATGTTGAAAAATTTTTGAGAGAAAAATGGATGTTCATAAATATTAGGAAAGTAATATAGATATAAATGTAAATTAGACTTGGTGAGCAATTTTTGCTTTTCCCCCATCTCTTCACCCTTCCATCAAAGGGGCTATTTACTCCTGTCTCAATCCATAGTGGTCTGTGGTCCCCCATCCCTGCCCCTTTGTCACGGTTTGTGACTTCTTGCAAGTCATGGACCGCTGGGCCCTAAATGCTTAAGCAAGTCAACCAACTAGAGTGTGCACCAATGCAGCAGCTACATGTGCTAACAGGTAGCTTAAGTAAGCAAAGGAAAAGCGACATAAATCAGCAAGCAAGTAAAGGGCAAATTAGTGGTAATGTGTGTAAGATGTATGCAACTAGCAAGCATTACAAAATTAACCTAGACGATTTCGAGTGGAGGGAGATTCAGGAAGAAGGGGGAAGAAGAGAAACTGCTGAGGGAGAATAGGCAGACCAAACAGTGATTTCAGAAAGAGTGTACACAAGGACAAGAAAGGCCGCTAACTAGGGGGAAATTGGGATCTGAGGGCTGCTTAAACATTTATTCGCATTTGGGGGGTGGAGTTAACTATTTACAGTTGAAGAGGCTTGGCTTGCCACATCACTTTAAACCTGTTATCAACAATAAGTTTTTCCATTATTGGTATCCTTACGATTTCTTTTGCATTGACATGTTTCGTCATATGCCTTTTGACCATAATTCTGGTCCAACTCTAAAATGTGGATTAAATTTGTAAATGGCCTATAAACTTGGGTTTTGCCGCTTATTAGCCCTAGAATCCTAAACATTATGCCCTAACTCTTGTTATGATTCTCTCTAAGCTATGTTCTACGGACTATGAACACTTCCAAAATAGGCATATGTCCATGTAATGTGTAATGTGTCTGTTTTGCACATCTGTGAGATGACTTGCAACACCTTTTGACCTACAATACCAATGCCTTTTGTAACTTTGTTGTGTTATGTCTGTTTTGTCTTGTGTTCTATGTTCTGTGTCCATATCCGTGCTCATAGTTTCATTGAAATGAATTTTATGGGCAATTGTAAAACGAGAATGAGAATCACATTAAAATATCAATTTCAATTTGTTCAGTTGTGTATCTAACAACATCTTCAATCTTGTTAAATATGATGTCAGGGATTCTGAAAATAAAAAATTTTTAAAAATTAAATGATCTCTTTGTTCTGGTTTTGCTGCATCAAAATGAACACTAGCCGAGTGAGAGAAGTCTAGCATGTGCTTTAAAAGGTGAATAGACTTCCATTATTGGCCTATCCACTCTTCTTGTATAAACCTATGAGCCATTTACCAAGTTGGCCAAGATAATGTTGAAGTTCTTATGGAATTATGCTTGAATATATCAGAAAACAATACCATTCAACTACAACCTGTTCCTAAGTTAAGAGGTCATGTGCACACTTTAAGATAGGTTGAACTTGATATGAATACCTTTATGTCAACTTACTTATAAACTGATCGTGGTAACGTATAGAACCATGAGAGAGATTTTATAAATGTGAATTTTTTGCTTGGGTTCCATATGAATGTTGCTCAGTTTTGTTGTGCAATATACATTTATAACATTGTAAATGGAGAAAATTTAAGAAAACTGATGTTCAGAGCCTTAAGTATCAGACAAGTGATTCCTATAAGGTGTCATGCACTAAGCAGTCGAAAAGCAAGCTTTTTTTCTTAATTTTATTTGTATTTTCATTTTCTGGGCATGAGGGATGATCAAGTAAAAAAGAGGATGTTATTAGCAACAACATTGGACATGGATAGAATGAAGGATTTTTGGAGAGAAGGTACAAAAACTTCTAGACAAGCAACAATTCCTGATAATAGAAGTCAGGAAGATAACTCTCTTTACTTCGATCTCTCTTTATTTTATAGTACTTTCAATTTCACTTTCTCATATGCTTCTTCTTCCAGTTGGTTCTCATGATAATTGTGTACTAAGAATTTGGAAGAATTCATTCCCTTTTTTATACTGAATAGACATACCTAGGAATATATACAAAATGTTCCCTAAATCTAAATCATAGTAAAACAGGAAACAACTAATTAACAGATTACATTGACTGCCTATACTATTTATAGAACCAAAACAAAGACACAATCAAAGATATAATAGGTAATAGAATAAATCTTGAGATTCCAGCACTCCCCGTCATCCTGGTGAATAGATGTCCTTTATTCCCAGCTTGCTAGTTAAGTCTTCAGATCTTCGAGATGGGAGTTATTTGGTTAATACATTTGCTACTTGCTCTGATGGAATAAATTGTGTATTGATATGCCAGCTTCTAACTTTTCCTTTATGAAATGTCTCTCCACCTCCGCGTGTTCGGTCCTATTATTCTCCCCCTGTGTGATCTATGCTAATTGCAGATTTGTTATCACAGAATAACTTCATATTCTGATTTCCCTGTATTTGTAAGTCAATGAATACTATCTTCAACCAAAGTAACTCATAAATTCCAGGAGCCATACCTTTGAATTCTGCTTTGCACTGGACCATGCTACCACCCATTGCTTTTTGCTTCTCCAAATGACTAGATTGCCACCTAAAAAGACATAATAGCCTGGGGTTGACCTTCTATCAGTCAAGGAACTAGCTTAATCTGCATCATTTTAACAAATTCCAGAAGCCATAGCTTTGAATTCTGCTTCTGCACTAGACTGTGCTACCACCCCTTGCTTTTGCTTCTCCAAATGCCTAGATTGCCAAATAGCCTGAGGTTGACCATCTGTCAGTCAAGGAACTAGCATAATCTGCATCAATTTAGGCTTCAACGTTTAACTCCTTATTTGCTTGAAATAGAATGCCTCTCTAGGTGTAGCATTCAGGTTGTGTAAAATCTTTTCTACAGCTTGCATATGCACTTCACTTGGATCATGCATGAATTGATTGACAACACTTACAGCAAAGGCGATGTGTGGTCTGGTATGGGATAGGTAAATTAGGTTGCCTACAAGTCACTGATACCTCCCTCTTTCAACTGAACTCTCACTTCCTTTCTCTTTCAGCTGATAGTTTTGCTTAATAGGTGTACCAGCAGACTTGCTCCTGAGTGTTCCAGTTTCCTTCAAAAGATTTAGGATATATTTTCTCTGAGA
Source organism: Dillenia suffruticosa (assembly GCA_033439265.1). Classification (NCBI taxonomy): domain Eukaryota; kingdom Viridiplantae; phylum Streptophyta; class Magnoliopsida; order Dilleniales; family Dilleniaceae; genus Dillenia; species Dillenia suffruticosa. The sequence continues at coordinate 2,951,337 of JAVTVX010000031.1, forward strand.
CAAGGAAATACTTTCTTTTGAATAAGCAACTTCAATGCCAAGGGAGTACCTCAATTTTCCAAGGTCTTTGATCTCAAACTCACAAGCCAATTTCTCTTTCAACCTATCTTTCTCAACAACATCATTTCATGTCACAATTTTATCATCAACAAACATAAGGAGGGCAGTCAGTTTCCCTTCACTTGAGTGCTTCAAGAACAAAGTATGATCCACTTTACTCTGCATATACCCCATCTGTTTCATTGCCTTTGTAAATCTTTCAAACCAGGCCTTGGAGATTGTTTTAAGCCATACAATGACTTCCTCAATATGCAAACTCTATCTGTGCTATGATCATTGTTGAATCCCGGTGGTAATTCCATATAAACTTCTTTTTCTAATCTCCACGCAAAAATGCATTTTTCATTCAAATTGGTGTAAAGTCCAATCAAAGTGTGCACCTATAGACAACAAAACCTGAATGGAGTTCATCTTTGCAACAAGGGCAAAATTTTCTAAATAGTCAATCCATATTTCTGTGTATAACCCTTGGCCATTAACCTTGCTTTGTATCTCTCAAGAGTAAGCTCTATATTTGAAAGTATAAACCCACTTGCATCCGACAGCTACTACATTCTTGGGTTTAGTAACTATTTCTCAAGTTTTATTTTTCTCAAGAGCTTGCATCTCTTCTCTCAGTGCAAGGCTCCAATTTCCATCCCTCAAAGCTTCCCCAATAGCTTTTGAGATCATGATTAGTTGAGATGCAATGATATGAGAAAATTTGAAATGGGTGCTTGGTGCACTGTCAGGTGCCTTTACTAAGGGCAATGGGAAGAACCAAATTTTAGGAAACAATATTTTCATATCCTCATTTTCGGTTTCACGTTCAGAGGGGCTTAGCTTTTCCACAGCCAGTGCTGGTTTTGACAATTGAAATTGCTGTTGATACAGAATGAGTTTCTTCCTCCTTGAATATATCAGTATGGGAGATTTTCTCCTTGCTGTCTCATGCTCAATGTCAGAAGTGGCTTGGTCTGGTTGTAGTGTGGGGGTCTCAGGGGTCAGTTAAGGTGGTCGGATGGTGGTTGGTTTTATTACCACGGTCGGTAAGCAGATCCATCGACCAATGAATTATTCCACCCGTCATTGAGACGACACGAGAAATAGGGAATGGACTCATGAAAGGTATCATCTATTGATACATAGAGTTTTTCTAAAAGGAGGGTGATAGCATTTATAATGCTTTTGGGAGTTTGAGTCGCCAATAAAGACACATATAAGGGCTCTAGGATCTATCTTGTTGTGATGGTTTTTATGAATGTGAACAAAGGCAGCACACCCAAAAAATTTAGGAGAGGGATAATTCGAAGAGACACATGTAGGAAAATGGTTCAATGGGCATTGAAGGGTTGATTTTCTCCCAAGAGCCCAAGATGGTAGTCTATTGATAAGATAGGTGGTTGTGAGGGCTGCTTCCCCGTCGAATTGAGGGCTCTCCATTTGGAACAAGATGGATCAGGTCACTTCTAGTAGATGATGGTTTTTTCTCTCTGCTACCCCATTTTGTTGGGGTGTATCAACATTTGATGATTCATGATGGATTCCCATAGTATTAAAGAAGGAACCAAGGTTGTCGTTAAAGTACTTTCTCCCATTATCAGATCTAGCCCTTTTTGTAGAGACCCTAAATTGGTTTAAGAACATTTGGTAAAAGGATTTGAAAATAGAATTCACTTCAGATTTTTCTTTCAGAAGGTAAAGCCAAGTGACCCTTGTACAGTCATTAATGAATGAAATAAAATCAACGAACTCCATTAAAATTAGGAACTTTAGAGGGACTCAAAACGTTAGTATGAATCGAGATAAAAGGTTAAGAAAAATGTGTTTCATTTATTGGAATAGAAACTCCGTGGTGTTTAGCAAATTCACAAGTTTCACACTTTAAAGATGAAACATCAACATGATGAAATATCTAAGTAAACGATGATTTCAAAAGTATAAAATGTGGGTGGCCTAGCCAAAAGTGCGCAAGCCAGAGTTTGGAGAGGTTTTAGGGTTCATGGCTTGGAGAAGAGTAGAGGCAACTCAGAGACAGCTTGGTTATCATCTCCTTAGACCCGCTATTCAAGATAGTAGAGCCCATCCTTCTCTCTAACATATCCAATCATCTTGCCCGTGTCCAAGTTCTAAAAAAATGCAAATGGAAGAATCAAAAATAACAAGGCAATTCAGGGATTTTGGTTGTTCCTTTTTCTTTTTTTTTAAATGAATGGAGATAAGATTGGTAGAGAGTCTAGGAACATGTAGAACATTTTCAAGAGAAAGTGAGGGGCGTTAAATTGGCATGTCCGTGTCTTGTAACATCAATAAGATTACTATGTGCCACTATTATGATTCATAAGAATCAAAATAAGCTTGTAACCCAAAAAAAAAAGATCAAAATAGGCTTGTTGCTCCTGAATTTTCTACCCAAAGATGTTTGAAGAAGATAGAGTATTTCGGTTTGTAGCTGGATTGATCGTTGAGTTTGACCAAAATGTGCTCTAGTTCTCGGGAAAGAGGAGACACCTAGCCTTGAGGAGTTGTATTATGCTATCAAGGCAGGAGGTTTGTACCGAAATAACGTTTTTTTAAAAGAATTTTTTTAAAACAACACATTCGCGAAAATAATTTCGAAAATGATACAGATATGTCGAGTCTTGAAAACTCGATATGCTTAAAAAAATAAACATGTCGAGTTTTGAATCTTGACATGCGTTTAAACTGTGCATGTCGAGTCTTGAAGACTCGACATGCAACTAGAACCCAAAACCAAAAACTTTGTAAATTCTATACCTATACTATTTACAAGCTCCAAAGTATTTGTCAACAAATTTCTCAACAATACAGTCCTAACATCTCAACAACACAGTCCAAACTTTGTTTTTATCATAGTCAAACTTCAAAACATGACCAAATTTCTCAACACAGCCCAGACATTTGAACAATACAGCAAATAAAAAAATACGAACAAATGAAATAAAGTATAATTAAGACAATAAATAAATAAAAGAAATTTCATTAATTTTAAAAAATGTACATATTAAAGATAATATATTTCAACGTCGTCTTCTTCTCCTAATATACTGTCGAACACCTAAATTTGCTCTACTATCTGTATAATCATCATGAGAAACTAAACGCAAATCATCTATCTGTGTGATCTGAGAGAGGTCTAGATCCTGTCGGTGGGGATAAGAAAAAAAAAAGGCGGGGACACGTGATACACCGGTGGCGCATCATCTCTCTCTACTTGTGTCAGTCCCTCATCCATAAAACTGTCGAGACGAGCTCCCCTCTGAGGAGCCCCCAGAGTGAAAACCTGAGGGAAGTTATCAAATACAGGTGTGTAGAAAGATGAAGACTCACCGTATGTAGTTGACAGTCCTGTGACATCGTCCGGCTATTGAAATGGTGGCGGTGACACATGATCGGACAAGGGTGGAGGTCTCGTATGCCGTCCTCTCTCTCGTTGTTGTCCACGTGCTCAGTCTGCATCACCACCGTCGTCATCACCTCTAGTGGGTCTAACTCTCGAAAGATGCGTCATATCATCTGTTAGAACCAAAATGACTGGATCAACAAGTCCCTGAACGTCGACACTTGGACTCGCTTGTATCTCATTCCAAGTATCCCACTACAAGAAATTATGTAAAAGTTAGTTAAAAGAATAAATTAAAATCATTGATTGAGAATGAAAACAAGATAGATGTAGAAGACTTACCACGTAAGTCAAAGAAGTTACTCAACGACCAATGAATCTGCAGGAGATGGTGCGAAACCAGACAGAGTAGGTAGGATCGAGGGCAGGTCCAACGGAAGTATCTAGTACAACTAGATGGTCATGTCGGTGAGTCCAAATATCAACGTAGGCTGCATGCTCTACTGACTAATCGAACTTCAGTATACCTCTCGTGGTCGTATTGTGGAGTCGATTCTCTATGTCACAGTGAATGAGAATGGATTGAAATCCTCCAAATTGGTAGGGTGGGGGGTTTTGCTGTCGTTGCTGCCGCGGAGGGGAGAAGAACAAAAGGCGGAGGAGAGAAGAAGAGAAGGAAAGAAAGAAGGGGAGGGGGTGTATGCTTCGCGAACATGTCGAGTTTTGAAGACTCGACATGTACAGTACATGTCGAGTCTTCAAGACTCGGTATGTTTATTTTTTTAAGCATGTCGATTCTTGAAAAGTTGACATATTTGTGTCATTTTCGGAATTATTTTCGCGGGTGTGTTGTTTTTAATTGTTTTTTTAAAAAAAAAAACGTTATTTTGGTATATGTCTCATCAAGGCTGAGGAAAGTCGAAGGGCTATTGTGTTGGAGCCCGCCAGTGGTTAATTCAGCAATGATCTCTACCAAGACCAGTGAAGGCAGAAAGCAAATTCAGGGGCTAACAATAGGGAAATCAGATCCTTAGAAAGCAGTCAATAGAGACGAGTTTTGTATGGATTTGGTTCTATTTTTGAAAAAAAAAATTTAAAACAACCTTGATTAGGAAAAAATTCAAGTGATACACCCATGTCAGGTCTTCAAGACTCGACATGTACATGGCCACATCGGGTCTTCAAGACTCGACATGTACATAGCCACGTCAGGTCTTCAAGACTTGATATGTACAGTGCCATATTGAATCTTCAAGACACGACATGCTCCCTCTCTCCCTCTCTCTCAATTTCCTGCCCTGCACCCTCTCTTCCTCTCTCCCTCCTTCCCTCTCTTGCTCTGCACCCTCTCTCTCTCCACCGCCTGCCTCTCCTCTCTCTCTCCCTCCCTCCTTTGGATTCGCGCTTGCCTCTCCTCTCTCTCTCCCCCTCCCTTTGCCTCTCTCTCTCTCTCCCTCCCTCCCTTTGGATTCCTGCCTACTTACCCTCTCCCTCCCTCCCTCCCTCTCTCGCCCTGCATCATCCTGCAAATCCAAAGCAAATCCAAGGGGGAGGGAGAGAGAGAGAGAGAGAGAGAGAGGAGAGGCAGGCGGGAGAGAGAGAGAGGGACGAACATGTCGAGTCTTCAAGACTCGACACATACTATTCAAGCATATCGAGTCTTCAAGACTAGACATACCCTGTTTTTACTGCATGTCGAGTCTTCAAGACCCGACATGGCATGTCGCGTCCTGAAGATCCGACATGGGTGTATCACTTTTGGAATCTTCTTTTCCCAATTAAGGTTGAAAATTTTTTTCAAAAATGGGGCCAAATCCGTACAAAACTCCAATAGAGACAGCCTTTTGGTGTACCTTTTGTAAAAGGGCACGCTATACCAAGGACACTTGTTTCAAACTACATGTAAAGGAACAAGTGTCTGGAAAAATCAAGGCTCAAAGAAATCAAGCAAATTGTGAACAATCACTGAACAGTGAAGAGAACTCAGCACCCATGGGACAGAATAAGGAGGAAATTGAAAAATTGCTAGATTTCCTCAATACCTTAGCCTCCTGAGGTGTGTGTTTCTTGGCGCTGATAGGTCAGTGCTTTCTTTCTAGCATTAAAAGTGAAAAGCAATTGTGCATCTTCACTGCATTTCATTGACAGTTCTTGGTAATGATCTAATTCCAGCCATAGACCATTCATCAGGTAATAGTAGTCTATCACTGAAAGTGCCCTTTGCTTGGTCTCAGCAATTTTGGTGTTGATGTCATAACGGGCAGCAGCATCTCTTGTTTTGAGTAAAATTTCTTCACTAATTCCCAAATATCATGATATGTCGGAAGAAACATGAAGTTTTTGCTAACTGATGGCTGCATAGAATTCCATAGCCATGTCATAATCATTGAATCCTCGTCATCCCAAGCTTGAAATTTGGGATATGCATCTTTCGATGCAGGTCCTGTAAGGTGTCTGATCTGTCCACGTCCTTTCAAGAAGGTTATCACCAGTTATGACCATTGCGGGTAGTTCCTTCCATCCGGACGATGCCGTATTCTGATTCTGCGGGCCACCTGATTGTTGGGAGGTTTCCATAGAGAAGGCTGATTGAGAGGTCTCCAAAATTTCTGATTTTGAGGCGTTTGACATCTTGTTGAAGGAAGAGATCAAACTATAGTTGAATAGGAATAGGTCAAAGGACAAAAAAGGTGCCACAAGTATGCAGTAGTAGGGAGAAACTTGAAGATTGATATCAATGAAGACCAATGGTAGATTAGGATTGATGACAATTAAGGCCAACTGAAATTAAGGTTGCAGGCAATGAAGGCCAGAAGAGGAGAAGAGGAAATAAGAGGCAATAAAAAGCCAAGTACAGCAGAAACAGCAGTGGAGGCTGAGAAACCCAGGTTGTACGGATGCTGTATGGATGACAATGAAGACCATACAGACTACAAGCCCAAACCTTAGAAAACAATCTCAAAGGTTTGTGGCTCTGACGCCATGAAGAATTTGGAAAAATTATTATTATTATTATTATTATTATTATTATTAATTTTTTTTAACTGATTGGACATACAAATATATACAAAGCCTTCCGCCAAAGATCAGGAATCCAAATCATAGCAGAAAAAGGAAACAACTTATTAACAAATTATATTGACTGCATAGACTATTTATATAAATAAAATAAAGACACAATCAAAGACATAATAGGCAATAGAATAAATCTTGAGATTCTAACATGTACCTTAGATTATCTCCTTAGGAACCTAATCTATTTGACACAGCACACAGGCAAGAACAAGAGAATCTTATACTACAAGAAAGCAACTGGTTTTGAGGGAGGTGCTTTTACTTAAATGGGTCTTTTATCAAAATCTTTCATGGATACGATCCTCATAATAGTTTTGTTTTTTGTTTTTTTTTTTGTTTTTAATAGAAAAAGAATAATATAAAGTGAGACAACATAATACAAAAGACTTGGAAGATGAAAATTCATCAGAGAGACCATGAAGCAACTTTTAAGCCTTTTTTCAATTCCTCTAGACTATAATCTGTGAAGACAAAGGTATACGCACAATTTTATCACAAAGTGCTAATATGCTTCATTCATTGTTCTCCCTACCTAGAGATAAACTACATCGATGGTTTTGTGGTTAATATTTCAAGCTCCTCTTCCTAGTTGCTGGAGTTGGATCTTACTTGCATGGTTTCTTCTAAGCCCGAAAATGATGGCCGAGAAATGTGTGATTAAACTCCTGGATTGTCCTCCTCTATGTTTTAACTATGTGCATCATTCAAGCATCTGAAGTCTTGAATTTTCTTGGCTTCCCAAGCCCCAGATATTCTTTGTGGCAACAATCAACTGGACTATCAATTTTTGACTGTCATGAGCAAAAATTATTCATTACACCACAATTGTATAAGAGCTGTTTCATTAACCTTGTCTTAATCTTTCTCAACCTTATCCCAAATTCTAACCTTCACATGCTGTTGGCCCCTTAAGTATGTATGGTGCTGTTTCTCTCTAGAAAAGCAATATTATTGTTTTCTCGAAGTGGTCTTCTTTACATATCATCCTTAAGTACTTTGAGCTTTGCACATAATTGTAGAACTGAAGTTTTGTTCTTTAACATGTTTTTTATTTTCCAGTAAACCATTGGCCAAAACTCAATCACATGTAATTGTAGGGACAGTTGTAGTTTTGGTCATTATTCACCTATGAGTTTATTAACTTTTTTTTTTTTGTTATAGACTTAATGAGGAACATTATTTCCTATGTTGTGTAAATGCAGCTATGACTTTGCATTTGTTGATGCTGACATGAGATCATATCCAAAATACTGTGAATTGCTTATGCAATTGGTAAGATGATGTTAAATAAATTTGTCAACCATTCTGAAGAAGCACATACAGTTCCAAGTGACTTTCAGTTTGAGAAAGTGATTGTTCATGTCTCAATTATTATTGCAGGTGAGGGTTGGAGGTGTAATTGTGATTGATAACGTCCTTGGTAAATTTACCAAAGATGAAAATGATTTATTTGATATTATGGATGACTGGTATTGTAGGGACGGTTTTGTTTTTGTAGGTTGTTCCAGTCTATTGCTCTTTCCTTTTGGCATGGAAAAGTTGCTGATCCATTGGTTAGAAATGTGAGATATTAAAAAAGCACTTGTGTCTAGTTAAAATCTCTAATGGTATATTTTGACAGGTAAGAGATCCCAAGACTGCTAGCCTAAGAGATTTCAATAGAAAGATCATGAAGGATGAGTGTGTGAGCATCAGTATGGTAGGCATATTAAATTTAAGCTTTATCTTACCATGGTTTTACTTGTCTTAATTTTTATATATATATTGTTTCTTTTGATAGAACAATTTGTTCCTAATTTCAGGCTGTTGGAATTTTTTAGGTGCCTGTTGGAGATGGGAAGACCATTTGCCGAATAAGATGACCGCTTAATGGATTCTAATGCTACTACTTAGATCATGATGTCTACACAGAAATACTTGATAACAGGGGAGGTTGGTTACCTTTTCTGTTTATACTTATGTTTTTTGCCATCTCCAGCAAAAGTTAGTTTTGATGTATTCATTTCCTGAGCAATTGCTTATCTCTTTTGGTATACTGACAGATAGGTGGAAAATATCGTACAAAATAATCCATTTTCTCAATTTTAAGAAGCATAAAAACTGAAAATAACTAAATGTTATTCTCTGAACCTCCATGCAGCACTCGTGATTGTGGGAACTGTGTAAATTGGAGAGTTCCATCAAACTAGAGTTTTCTCTTTGGACTACTCAAAAGTGAAAACAAAAAATCGAAATAGAACAATTAAAAGGTTGTGGATTCTTTTTCTTCAACGTGGCTGTGTGGTAAAATAGTGTCTTATGGTGCCCTCATTAGTTTTGTTTTTCTCTTTAGTTAATTTTGCAATAGGGCTTGAGATACGTGTACTACTTTTTCACATTTTTGTTCTGTCCAAGTTGCATGAGCACCACACTGCACATTTTTTGCTGTTATTTTGTCTTTTCAACTTTGTTTCTTTTGTCTAAAAGGATTGTATGCATGGATCCTATATCTTATGCATACAGTCACCATTTTGAGTAAAAAAAGTTACAGTTTGAAAACCTATTCCAGTAGATCATGTTGTTATGAGACACTGTCCAGTGTTTGGTTGAAAAGTTAAAACTTATTATTGTTATTGAATGTAGGACCGACCTATTAATAAGGCCTATTTTTTGAATGAGGTTTACCAAACAATTACTTCTTATTGAAATCTTCAGAAAAATTGGTATTTTGGAGTGTCCCAAACTTAATTTAGATTTTAGTTTTGTGTCAAAAAATAATTCTGAGGCAAAGAGATTGAACATTATCATATACATCAACTGCGAATCATATATACATACATGCACACACGCGCACACGCGCACGCGCACACACACACGCACAAAACATATATATATATAAATATATATTAGATATATATGTATATATACATGGTCAAGCCATTTTCAGTTACACAAACACAAGAAATTAAGAAAGCTTGTTTAAAATGTTTTTCCCTCCTAATTTTGCTATGGCTATTCACTGTAGACATATAAATTGCACTTTTGGACATCTATTGCCTCCCATTATGCTCTTTGCTATTTATTGTGTTGAGTGGCTGTGGGAATAGCCACGGACACCATGTGAATGTCATGCTAGATTGTTTGTGATCAGTTTTTTTGCACATGTTAAATGGATTGTGTGAATTAATTTAAATAAAAAAGGACCTTAAAATTTTTTTCCCCGAGGTTATGGACACCTCATGATGTCAGTTCTCATGGGTAATTTTTTGGGCTGCAAACGAGTTGAGTTCAGTTAATTTAGAGGCTGTTCAAACTCATTCATTTACTAAATGAGCTGAAGCCGAGCCTATGAGGCTAAAATGCAATGAGTTGAGATGAGTTGTTTCAAAGGGTGTTCAAAGTTTCTTCATTCAATAAATGAGCTGAGCCAAGCCTGAGTTTAGAAATTAGCCTAAGATGCATGTTCAAGTTTGGCTTATTTAATTAGTTGAACGAGCCGATTCGAATCCTAAACAAGTCTACTTACATCTATGAGCGAGCACTTAAGCTCAAACTTGTCTCATTAACAAATGAGGGTAGAAATTAGGTTTGTGCTCGACATGCTTAGCTAAATGAACGAGCTGAGGTGAGCAGGAGCTATGAGCTCCACACAAATGACTCGATCTATTTGTAGCCCTAATAATTCTCGGTACTTGTTTCAAAGGATTGCGAGTGTGGGATATTTCTTTCTTTATTATTTTTATTTTTATTTTATTTATTTTTATTTTTTTGCATTATATCTTCACCACATGGGCATGTGCACTTATAAGGAGAGCTGCTGTGCCTCATTCCGTGGGGATGGAACTTTTCTTTACATATATTACACCTTATGTCATTGTTTATTTCTAGCCTATGTTTAGATGCAGAGTATATGCAATAATGGCAGTGCCATTCTGATAATGCTGGTTACTCATTGATGGTCAAAATTAGTACTTGCGGGGCTGCAAATAGCCCTATTGCCACTTGCTCCTGATACTGCCGTGAGTGTTGCAAACTTAAAAAGTTTATTATGTTCCCTCTAGGATTTAAAGCATCTTTCATGCGATCAAATTGAGGGGAGAACATCTCTAGAATTGAGTTGGTGTCAAAATGATGGACTTCAAAGATAGTATGAAGTTCATATTAGAAAGAAAAATGTGTCGATAGAACATTTTATTGGTCACAGCAAATTTAGTACGGCATTGATATTCCATAAGACAGACAGAATGAGATAATTACTTTATACTAACAATATGCTAAAGTGGGCTAGTCTAATAGTTTTGAGTTTTTGTTACAAGGTTAGGATGAGTAGCTGCCAGTTCCTTCTGGTGCAGTTGCAGACTATCATTTTGAGGAATCTGACAATGTTTTTATTTTGTTTATTTTTTCACCTGTGGATTGCATATATAATCAGAATCAGAACCTGGCGATGTTCAATTTGTTCAATTGTGCAGCTAAATTTCGCAGCGACCTGGGTAATACAGATGGAAAGATGTTCGATAAACATTAATGTCTGGTCATTCTTTGTAATTTGAGTTACTGTTTATGCCCGATGAGTTTATTTTGGGTAGTGAAGTAAGTTTTCACAGCATAAATAGAAATGCTAAAGTGGCATTAGGATTTCAAAAGAAACTGCAGAAAACATATGAATGCCCCTTCAAAATTGCCCGCTTCCCAAATTCATGGGCAAACACTATAATGTTATCCCTCTTTCCCTTCTTTGAAAGTCAATGCAGATACTGGAAATGTAATAGTCCATCATATGAAATAGTGAAGTTCAAAGGGGCTTAATTTAATGTATTAAAAAGCTTAGAGGGGGCTCCAATTGGCATTATTTGTATTGTACTTTATTTCGAAAATCGAAAGTTACAATTTGCCCTAGTAGTCCTCAGGTTTTCAAAACCGACAAAGAACTTAACGACACCCCTAATAAGTCACTAGATCATATCTAAATTCATATGGCACAAAAAATTTTATGATAAGAGACAACTTCTTGTCGTGTGCTAATTTATATATACCTAATCATTACTACGTATTTGCAGAAGTTTGTGATTCAAGACTTACAAGGTGGCTGTTCAAGTTAGAGCATACATCCCTACTGCCATACTGCTCCCTTTGTGTAAGATTCTCTCTCGGGCTCACCTGAAAGGAGCGAAGAAAAAGGAAATAGGTGCGAGTTATAAAGACTTGGTAAGTATCACAGCAGCACATTTCTAGCTACTAAGCATGTAGATTCATAAAAACTCTTCACACCAATCAGCTTGTACAATGATGAATTTCAATTGCAAAATTTAGAACATGTAATTCTTTTCATTTTTCAAAGAAAATTTCAGAAGTCCTATGACACCAAAGACATGACTCGTGAGTTTGGTGAGGCTTATGCATCTTCTTATGCCAGCTGCCTAAACCTCTCCGGCTTCTACTTTAGCCAAGGCCGTGATGCATAAGCACATAGCTTCATATGATTCCGAAGGCCACTGTTGCAATCATTTACTGCACATATCCAGCTTTAAGGCTTGCCCTAATGCTTGGATTCTAGTTCAGCTTTCATGTAGGGCAAAGCTTACAGGAAATCAATCACTCGTTTTCTGGACAGTTTCATGATATGGATGACACAATCCATGAAACTAAAAATCATTTCTATTGCGAAGTATAGAGGTTATTTTTTATTTGTAGTCACGAAGAGGGCAAATTAGGAATAGTAATCTCACAACATAAAGCGGGAACATATCACACACACAGCTAGGAAACCTCTTGCTTTATTTTTAACTATGGGTCCTGGTATGGGAGAATGACCAAAAGCTGCAAGCGGTTATTATGCCAAACAAGTTTCCTGCGGTGTAGAATGTCAGGCGGGCTGTATTTTACATGTATGTAATATGTAATCTTGGCACTTTTGCATAACTAGCACTTGCACTCGCGATGTTAACTTCAATTGTCTTCCTTTTTTTTTTGTACATACTGAGACTCGAACCCGAGTTTATTACATGGGGAGGGGAGAAGGTGCCACTTTAGCCAAAGCTCTTTGCCACTGTCTTCCTTTTTTCCATGTTCGGAACGACATGACTATTTTCACATGGGCTTTTTGGAATATTTACAATTTGTTTTTGGTATAACCAATGAATATCTCCGAATTTATGTTTTGACTAATCTGACTGAGGTTGTCAAGCCAATTTAAGGGAGCTCTCCCTAGTTAGTCTTTTTCCATTCTCATTTTTTGAGCTCGAGATTTAGATAAGAGATTTAGCATTTTTATCCATTACGCCGACTATCCGTTGACGGAAACGCATGTATCCACACAAAGTCGTCCTTAAAAATGTATTCATTTTTCCTGACACACTGTGTGACATTCTTAAGGTTTGTTTTGTTACCAAAAGATGGTAACATCAATATAGGATGTATTCAACAATATCGTGATGTTAAATGGCTTAGATCAGCTTGAAGGAGGTAGTTCCATCCGATCGCAAAAGATGCACTTGCTCTTATGAACAGACTCAACAGAAGTCTTTAGAGAATGGAAATAACATTGCGGAAATTAGTGGAGTAAGAGTGGGAAAATGGTGACTGCCGACTACATTCACAAGGCCCTATTCTAGATGGGACATTGGATTCATTATAAGATACACAAATGTGCATATAGCAAGTAAGTTTGGGAGAAATTGACTAGATACATGACAAGAATATGCAAATGTTTCGTCATTTTAATAATTATAAAATGGTCCATACTCATTTTGTTATCAATCAATTTCATGAAATCAAACATATAATAATTAGTTTTGAGCAATATAAGTTAAGATCGTTGATATCAATGTTATTAGAATCGAACGAGCCAATTAAACTTGGAACCGAAGAACTGGTCCGTTAGCCAATCTAATTCTAGCCATTAGATTGTTCATATAACTAAGGAGGATCGATGCGAATGAACTGCCCCCACCCCAATCTTAGAATTGACAACCTATGTGAATCGAATGGGTTAATCCGGTTCAAGTCCTTAAAGAAAAAGAAAATGCATTGTCATTACACATCAAACACCACACCCATTGGAACTGAATTATCAAACCAACAATGAATGCCCATTTGAATATCATGTTCAAGAATTCAAAAGAAAAATCATTATGCAATCAGTATTCAGTTATAGAAATGTTCAATTATCAAACCATTGTGTTGGATTTAATCGACACAATATGTGCATACGGAAGTGTAGTAAATAGATCGGAATTTCTAGGATAAATACCTCAACATATAGGTTTTCAAAAATCAATTGAGTCACGAAATCTCTCAAATGGATTACACAGTCGGAATAGTGATCACGAGATCAAATCACCATCGCAATACCACGATAGCTCAAGCCTTATGTCCGTGACGAAGGAGACAGAAAATTCTCTACTCGGGATTTTTCCTAATCCTCAATGGATTTTACTCTAGGGATGTGTGCACTCAAAACCCTAGCCTTCCAATCTTTCCCAAATTCTCAAATTGGGAGAGAAAGAAAGCCACATTCACGTAATCCTTCACTAGGGTTAATTAGGGAGACTATTATAGGTGATTAATGGCATAGTTAATGGGATAATGAGAGTTATCCCATTATCTCAAAATTACCAAATCAACTACAAAACCAATCTCAAAATAAAGTCATAATATCATCGCACAAAATCATACCTCCAATCTTGAAGACATAGGATACTTCTTCGAAATCAAGGAAATCAAACCCGAATCCTCCACCTCCAAATCGATACGTTTAATGAGTTTCTTAGGTAGGGGGTTGCATGATGATAAATCTAAAAAACATCAACTTTGTAAGATTAAAAAAATCACAAAAATACATTTCCTAATGTGTAAAAATGCTCTAAATTACTTGATTTAATTCATCGTGATATATATCACATGCATAGTTCTTCTAGGAGAAAATTAAAATTATATGATACATATTGATAATTATGTTTAGATTATTTTATGTTTATTTGTTGCATTGTGGAGATGAAGTTATGAAAAAATTTAGAGTTTATAAATCTAGAATAGAATGACACGGCGAATCATTTGTTTGATATTTAAAATGTGATAGGGACGTATGAATAACATATGAGACTAATGAACGATATACTTCACAACAAAATGATTGATGTCGTGTAAAATATTAATTGTGATAGTAAATACGATGCGCTTGTTGTCACGTAGTTTTTGGGGTGAAATTTTGTTAACAATTTGTTATATTTTAAATAGAGTTTCAAAAAAAAAAGTAAGCTTATTTCATATTAACTTTGAAATAAAAGAAAACCATAATAATTATTTAAGAGTTTAGGGTTATAGAGCCCTTGTAAGTGTACCTAAACATGAAAAGAGAAAATTGAGTCAAAGACGAGCGGAGTACATGTTTTAAGCATTTGCTTGTTGAATGAGTAGTATGGGATGTGCATGATGATGGAATATTGAGTTTCATTCTATTTTACATGTGATGTTACAGTATGCGGGCGGGAACTCATGACATGGTAAGCTAAACATGAAGCTTAGATAATGACTGCATGGTCATTTATCTATTATTTGCAAGATCATCTTCTAGATCATAGTAGTTTAATCCCGAGGTGACAGTTAACTTCCGCATAGTCTACTAGTATTTATGAGTGCTTATGAACTCATGCTAATCATGTGTGAGTGCTCGACACATAGTAGCCCTAGTTAGTTATATATGGAGGTAGGTTATTATCAAGATCAGATTCGTTGCCTTAGGCAAAACAAGGATATAATACTATGCTATCTAGTTAACTTTTGGCGAGGAATGTTCCTGAAGAGGGTAGATCAACTTAGATAGAAACTAGTTTTTGTTTTAAGTCATAACAATCAAGTGAGCAGACATGATCATGTAATAAAAGTTGATAGTGTTTGATGACTGACCGTGACCTTACCAACTTCGGGATCTTAAAATAAGGAGGGCTCGAGTGCATGATAACTATTGTGAATACATTGATATATGCGAATATGCACCCTAGAATTTGAAATCGAACAATCAAAAGAATAAACGAAAAGGGAGAAAATCAATCACACACAAGAACTCGATGATTTAACATGGTTCGAATATTACAAGAATGATACATTGTCAAAGAAAAAGGTCAGAATATTACAAGACTATTCTTAAGAACTTTTAACCCAAATCCCGTATACACTCATTTTCTTATATGCACTTGAAGGCTCTAGAATATCTCTAGAAATTATCAAACGTTGGTTATCTA
Source organism: Dillenia suffruticosa (assembly GCA_033439265.1). Taxonomy (NCBI): domain Eukaryota; kingdom Viridiplantae; phylum Streptophyta; class Magnoliopsida; order Dilleniales; family Dilleniaceae; genus Dillenia; species Dillenia suffruticosa. The sequence goes on from JAVTVX010000031.1 coordinate 2,967,036, forward strand.
ACTTAAAACATCTTTTATATAATACAAATTCAAGACAACATTCAACAAATCTCCACCTTTGACTTGAATTCCTCTTAGCTCTACCTCAAGGATCAATCTCTCTCTCTCTTTCTATTTTTTTTTTTTGTACTAAACCAATCGAATTCTAAGTTTCGCTCGACTTATTTAGTCCGAATATTGTGAGATCCATTAAGAGATTGACTCTCCTAAATTCTTTTTCTTCATTCTGAGAGTTCGAACTTGAGATCTCTGATTAAGGGGATAGAATATTTGACTACTTAATTCAAAATAGTTTGATCCTTAAGGATCAATACCTATCTCTACTACAATTGCACCTGAAAGGGCCTTAGATACTGTGAACTCCAATCAAATCCAAGCAATGCTTGAACTTGTCTCTAGGAGTAGGCTTAGTCAACATGTCTGTCGAATTATCAACTGTGTGAATTTTCTTTACCGCAATAGCACCCTTGGAAATGATCTCTCGAACAAAGTTATACTTAATCTCAATACACTTGGTTCTTTCATGGAATACTTGATTTTTGGTTAAATATATTGCACTCTTTCTATGACAATGCACAATAGTCTAAGCTTGTTCAATACCAAGTAAACCAACCAAGTCTCGAACCTATATTGCTTCTTTTACTATCTTAGTCACAACCATATATTCAGCCTTTGCACCAAACAATGCTACTATAGATTGCAAAGTTGCCTTCCAATTAATCGCTTACCATGAAATAGTGAAGACGTAACTTGTTTGGGATCTCATATTGTCCAAGTTTCTGGCAAAGTCTAAATATGAATGTTCAATAACAAAATTTTCATTATTGACCTTCCCATCATATACCACACCGACATCCATAGTAACCTTCAAGCAATGTAGAATTCACTTCACTGCTTGCCAATAAACTTTGTCGAGATTAGCAATATACCTACTAACCGCACTGATAACTTGTCAAATGTCAAGCCTTGTGCACATAACATATATCATGCAACCAACAGCACTATTTAAGAAACACTAGTCATGTATTCTTGCTCATTCTCTATTTGTAGTGACAACTCAACTGAAAATCAAGTGCACCCCAATGGTATAGTCACAGTCTTTACATCTCGTATGCGAAAGCACTCAAACACTTTAAGGTTGTAGTTCTTTTGAGACAAGAATAAGCTCCTTGTATGCTCATTTTTCTAAATCTTTATTCTAAGAATTTTCTTTACTGTACCTAAGTCTTTCATCTCAAGTGCACCTTTAAGCTACATTTTCAACTCCTTTAAGCTACATTTTCAACTCAACAATGTCTAACACGCTCAGCAACATTTAACATGTCATCTGTCACGCCCCGAATCGGGATCGCGAACAGTCGCCTGTTGTCCCTGGATGCCGGCTGTATTTTTACAGAAAATCAGACAGAACCTCCCCATAAATCGGAGATTTTCCATGTACAATTTCACCTGTATATGACATTCATCCTAAAAAAAAAAACAATTGGCCATCCCGGCCTCTCCAAATTCAACAAATACCACAACCAACATCCAGAACAACGCAAGGCTATAAAGTTTCTAACAGTTCTAGCAACAGACCTCTACTGTCATGCCCAACTAGAGTATGAGCAGCCGCCACACCGAACGGACTTAAATTCTACGCATATATAAAATAAATTCCCAAGTTATTTTTAAATATTTACAAATGCCTCAATGCAATGGAATAAATCAACACGAAAGTTTCACGAATAAAAGTCCATAATTTATACAGTCATCCCAAAAATTTAGATAAATGGAATGGTCACACTAAAATCTCCAATACATAACAATATCACCAATCATCATAGCGGAAGAGATGAAAAACATCCATACCCAAGCCCAGTGATATCTCATCGGTCCAACACTAATCCTGTGGGAAAGAAAGTGAGGGGTGAGTACCTATGGGAGGATACTCAGTAAGTGAGGGGATTGACATCATACTATCAATATCGAGGTGAATTTGGAGTGTCAAAGCATAGATAAGAAAATATCCACAGTGTGCAAGCCGATCATGTTATTTCAAAATCATAATAATACGCACACATCAGAAAGCAAGATATGCATCCAATATTTACATCACTGTCGTGAAGAGCCGGCCAATGAAATATTCCCGGCAATGGTCTACCTCGACCAAGGACGGCGCATTGGGGGTTTTTCCAAATGAAAGTATCAAATAATGGCTCTCTACCCCAATGTTGGCCACAGACTACCCCAACTAGCCTGTAAATAATAATAATGTACATATAACTAGTCGGCCGTGTATGGTGCCCCCGCCTGATGCTAGACGGAGCCGTACTCAACGTCCTCTCCGATGAGGGTCAACCTGGGGCACCCATACACACGACGATCTGGAGGATACCTCCGGCCGAAGCGTATCCGGGCACAAGGGGTGCCTCTACCAGATGTCCTTCGTAGCTACGGATCACAATATCATATCGGCCGGGCACGTAGCCCCATGCATCCCATCACCAGTCGGCCGGGCATATAGCCCCATGCATAATATCATAACGTCGGCCGGGCATACAACCCAATACATAATATCATAAAGTCGGCCGGGCATACAGCCCAAAACATAATATCATAAAGTCGGCCGGGCATACAACCCAAATGTATAAGTAAATCCATTTAAAACCATGTGCCAATGCAGTGGAAGTATTTAAAACATATCAATATGTCGAAAATGTGGCACAATATACGTTTATCAAAACTCATGGATGCATATCAATAAAGTCAGCAGTTAAGACACTCCAAAGGTCACAAAACATTCATCAAATATTCAAAAATTCTACCAATCAGACATTTGCAGAAATATGTCATTTAAAAATATTTTTGAAACATGGTTTTCAATCAATAGCGAATGTCAAAGTCCCACTCACAGTTTTAGGGAGGGTGGTCACTCCCTATTTTCAAAACTAATCAAATCTGATCTGCTTCCTCGAGTCTCCAAAAAGATCAACCTAATTAGATCATCAAAATTGAATATCATTTTCTCAAGCATTTTTAGGGTTTATCCGAAAGACATGAAATGTATAACATCCTCCACTTTACGGCTCATTTCAATCCATCCCTACAACCCAGATACTTTCATGCATATTCCAAAGTTTAACTCTAAAGAAACTATTCGTATTCACTCGACATGATTTTGTGATTCTATAATACGCTTCTTTCGTATCAGATCATTCAATTTCTATAACATTCTATACTTAACTTTCAAAGTCACATATAATCATTTCAGAAATTGTATTCTATTCGCATTCCACTTACACTCTAAACATATACAAAACCCTTCATCTTAGATTCAATCCTAGATTCATCCAATTTATCAATTAAAGCCGAAATCTCCTCACCTAGGGTTTTCTCGAAGCTCCGAGTCTCGTCCGAAAGTCGCTTCAGTCACTCCAAAGTCTGTAAGGTTTCCTATCAAAACAAGATTTATTTGTTAGATCTAAACACATAGATCCGAAGCAAAACCCTAAGTCATTTACCTGCGTGGAGATTCGTGGGCTGTCACGGGCTCACGGGCCGTCGCTAGCTCGTGGGCCACGGGCCGGACTGAGCTCGTGGGCCACAGCTAGCGGGCTCGCTGGTCTGCGGGCTGGCGGGCCGATGGGCCGGTGGGCCTGCAGCTGATGGGCTTGCGGGCTGACAGTGGCTTGCGGGCTGACAGTGGCTCGCGGGCTGTGCTCGCCTGTGTGCTGGCGCGCGCCTTTGCGCTGCGCTGGCTCGTGCGCGCTCGCGCGCTGCTGCGCGCGCGCCTGCTCGCGCGCCCTGCTCGCGCGCCTTGCTAGCGCGCCCTGCTCACGCGCCCTGCTCGCGCGCCTGCTCGCTCGCTCGCTGGCTCGGTCGTGTGCAAGGGCGGGTTGCGCTCGCGGAGGTTCTGCAGTCGCGCTGTGGAGCACTCAAGCTCGCGCGATGGTGGCAGAGGGAGGGGTTGCTGCTGGTGGCGGCTGTTCGCGGACGGAAGCAAGATCGCGCGGTGGCGGCGCTCGGCGGAGCTTGCGAAGGAGGTGAGATCGCGAACGATCGCGACTGCAGAAAGGAGAGAGAGCCGCGGGAAGAAAGAAGAAGAAGCAGAAAAAGAAGAAGAAGAAGAAGAAGGAGAAGATGCCGGCGGCGACGGCGGCGGTGGAAGGCGCGGGGCAGCAGCCGAAGGAGAGCCGCGGGAAGAGGAAAGGTCGGGGGAGAGAGAGAGAGAGAGAGAGAGTGAAGGGAATTTGGGGCTTTAGCCCTAAATCAAATTTGGGATTTTTTTTTTTTTTTTTTTTTTTTAGCTTGGTGTTACATCATCCACATATAATAACAATTAAATATAAGAACTATCATCAAGCTTTCTATGGTAAACACAACAGCTGCATAGACTTCTTAGTATAACCATAAATATATCAAACATTTTATACTACTGTCTAAGAGATTGTTTCAAACTATATAATGACATTTTAAGTAAACATGCAAGGTCCTCCATGTTAGGAACCATGAACCGCTCTAGTTGTTTCATGCAAATCCAATTCTCAAGTTCACCATGTAAGAACGTCATCTTGACATCATGTTGCTCTAAATCAATATCAAATAAATTACCATAAAAAACAAAACTCTGATTATGTTATGCCTTACAACTGGAGAGAACACTTCATTGTAATCGATCTCTTTGCTTTGAGTATATCTCTTGACCATTAATCGTGCCTTGAATCTTGCATTCTCAACCTCTGGAATTCCTTCATTCTTCTTGAAGATTCATTTACATCTAACAATCTTTTGGTCTTTGGGAGGTTTCACAAGCTCCCAGATCTTATACTTATGAAGAGACTCAATCTCTTCACTTACAGCTTCAAGCAACTAAGATACTCATCACAAGAAATAGTCTCACGATATGTACAAAGTTTATTAGTAACATTCTCAGCCACAGACAAAACATAAGTATTGAAATCACCATCAACATAAGCAACAAAGTCACCATACCTTAAGGTATGTTTAATATTTCTATGTGATTTGCTTATAACAATAGACTATTGTTGTACATGAGATGCCTAGTCATGATCATGCACCTCATCATGTGTTGTATTTTGGATAATACCAACTCTATGGTCATATGTAATAGCAACTTTAGACCTTTCATTTTGAAGTAATGCAGACTCGTCAAAGTAACATATGGACTCATAATAAATTTTGCTGACTTAGGATCAGTCCGCCACAACCAATACCCCTTTACTAGTTGCGTAGTTTAGAAATATGCCCTTCTTTACCCTTGGCTCAAGCTTGCTATCTTTTATGTGAGCATATATAGGACAACAAAATATTCTCAAAATAGAGTAATTAATGGATTTACCTAACCAAATTTCCTCAGGAGTCTTAAATTCAATTGCTTTCAATGGAGAGCAATTAACTAAGTAGCAAGCCATGTTGACAACTTCCACCCAAAATGTTTTCGATACACAGACATTTGGGAAATGATTTCTCATTTTCAATTGTTAGGATTGATACAATTCGGATTGAGACATATGATAGTATAGTAAAGACAATAGAAGTTCGTCATCTTCTAGACATGAGGAATCTCATATCCTTGAATCTCTTGGATAAAAGGGATTGTAGATACTTTGATAAGAATAGTGTATTGAATGTATCTATGGGTGCCCTTGTAGTTATGAAAGGTAAGTTGTTTGGTGGTGTATGCTCATCTATAGATCTTGATGATGATGTTACATGGTTATAGCATATGAAATTGGGTCATATGAGTGAGAGGGACACGTTAGTACCGAGCAAACATGGCTTGTTATGTGGTTAGAAAACTAAAAAAATGAATTTTTGTGAGCACTATATTTACAAAAAAAAACAATGTCGGGTGAAGTTTATTACATCGATTCATCTAGTCAAGGGGATAATGGATTGCATCCATTCAAATCTGTGGAGACCTTCTCTAATTGTATTATAAGGTGGAGTTGTTTATATATTGATTTTCATTGTTGATTTTTCAAAGAAAGTGCGGACATATTTTTCTATTGATATTGTTTATATCTTTTTGCACTTTTGGCATTCTCCCAATAGATATTGTCTCCCTTTCAATATCTTTTATAGTCTATGTTACACAATCAAAGCATGTATCCTGATTACCGTAAGACAAAAATTATTTTTCTATTGAACTTTTTAATCTCACACTTTGTTGATGAAGACAAGGCCATCATGAAATCCCAATTGATTTAAATTGCAACGCTCTAATACCAATTTGTTGTGAATATAGTAATATATGTGGAAGTGTGCCCTAAAATTAGTTAATCAATCATACAATCAAAAGAACAAAAGAAGAGAGAGAACAACAACCATACACGAGAACACAACCACTTAACATGGTTTGGCTTTTGAAAGCATATGTCCACAGGTAAAGACAATAGAAAATAATACACTATCTGCTGAATTTACAAACTCAATTTGTGATTTGTCAACATACTTGCAAGAACCAAGAGGCCAAATTGGTTAATTTTTTATTTTGTTGAATAAATAACATTAAATTCGGATACAATAAATCAAGACAAGAATTTATAGAGATTCTTTCAAGTGTTAAATGACATCACCTCTTCTTTAGAAATTTTCCTGAGATTGGATCCATTAATCTCATCCCAATAATGACTTGCGGTCAATTACAATTCACACTTATCGATCACATGGACAAACATCTCTTGTAAGCGTTTATCATTCAAACACTCTCCCTTGTCTTTAGAAAAATGAATTTCACAAACCAAATCAAGAGAATCCACTTACCTTGATTCAACTCTTCAAGTATTTACCACTCAATCATTCATCTCAACTTTTAGAAAATTGAAACACAAAACCTAGTTTAGTAGAATCTTGATTTAGTTCAGAGTAATTAATCTTTTACAACCTAATGGTATTACAGATTTAGTTCAAAATGAACATAAAATAGTTTTCCTAGTATTTGTTCTTTATTCTATATTATTACATTAGAAATAATCCTAGTTGAAGGGTAATATAATATTGTTTTTTTTGTTAACCTTAATTTATAGTAACTTTTTTCAAGTTTCGACCATTAAAAATAGTCCCTTAGTGTTATTTCTTTTAATCTGGTGATCATTGTAATACTTCCCTTGATTTTTTTTATCATTGAATAGTCCATAAGATCCCTTTTTTGTCAATGATCACCGGAGGAAGAGAAATTTTATGATTTTCTTTTCCTTCTACTTTGAATTCAATTAGTTTTTTTTTTAATTTATCTTTTATTTTGATTTTGACAAAAGTTTTACATGATTATCAACCTATTGCAACTCTCCTCATTTACCCAATTTTAGAACCGGTAGTGTTAAAAAAATATAGGTGACATTAAACATCTCATTTTTTTTCACTTATAGGATCTGTCTAATCACTTGAAATATCATATCCTTAACCGATAAATTAAGAGAGATAGGAGAAATAATGATTAGATGGATGAGTAATATTATATACCTCTAAGAAATTAAGTTGGTGAGAGAGAAGGCTATAGGAGTAAAGTTTTATGGTCATAAGTTTTGGTATATAGATAAGCATAGAGCTAAAAACAGGTAGAAATAATTGTCAATAAGAATTTACAAGAAAATATAATGGAGATCAGAAGAAAGAAAGATAAAATTGTATTTATCAAGTTAGTTAGTGAAGAAGATTTAATTAACATAATCCGTGTTTCTACAATTCAAATAGTTATAGATGTAGGGGATTTAAAACTATTCATGGAAATTTTGACTTTGGTAATCGAAATGAGACTTGATACCATTTTATAGTCACCATGACATTTGATTTGATACTTATAAATACTTTTATCAAGTGAAGAGAGATGCAAATAGTTATATACAAAAGTTAGTCAGCCAAATAGATTTCTTCCTCACCATAAAAGATGATAAAATGATTTATAGGGATTACAAGGTTATACTATGGGAGAGTGTAGTAACTCAACATACCTTTTAGTTTTAGATGCGTATGTACCTAAAAAGCAAGAAAAGGATCACCAATTTGTGTAGTCAAGATTTAAGTGCTAGAATCTGAAAAATGAAAATGTGATAACCTTTAGAGACAAATTAATTCAAGTAGGTAGGTGGTCTACTACTGATGATTTGGAAACTATGTGAGTAGACATATCTAATAATATTAAGAATTTATGTAAGGATATTTCTAGTGTATCTGGGGGTCGAGCATTAATAAGTTAAGAGTCATGATAGTGGAATGAGAAAATTCAAATTGTTATATGAATCAAATGAGAGTATTATAGAAACTTTAAAAGTAAAAGAGTTAGCAATGTGTTGAGAAGTACAAGTTTGCAAAAAATAAAAAATAAAAAACAAAAATGATGAGGAAGATTACTTGCGAATAAAAAAGGAAGATAAATTACGAATCATATAAGAAATTAGAAATTAAGGATGTAGAAAAAAGAATTTTATAAAATTGCTGAATTAAGGTATAAGAAAGAAAATGATTTAAATGGTATTAGATATATTAAAAGTGAGATCAATAATGTTATTATAAGACATGAGTACATAAGAAAGTGTTGTATGAAGTATTTTGATAATCTCTTTAATGTTGAACGTACAAGAAATATCGATAATATTGTGATATCTATAGAGAAAATCAATAAAGATTTTAAACATAAAATTCAATATTACGAAAACAGTCCTTAAAAATAAATGAAAAATAATAAATCTATAGGACTTTGGGACATCCTTATTGAGATATGGAACTGTTTAGGTGAAATGATAATAGAAATGTTAACGAATGTTTTTAACAAAATTTGACAAATCAAAAAAAATATCCCGAACATGGATGAAAAGTACAATTATATCACTATATAAAAATAAAGGTAACATAAAATATTGTTCCAATTACAGAGAAAAATAAATTTTTTAGTCATACAATAAGGTTTTGGGAGAAAATGATAAAGTATAGATTGAAATCGAAGGTAAGTTTGTCATAAAATCAATTTGGATTCATGTCAAGATAATTTACTATTGAAATCATTCACTTATTTAGACATCTGATAGAAACGTTGATAGCACAAAAGAGAGACTTGGATATAATATTAATTAATCTAGAAAAAAACATATGATAGGGTTTCCAAAGACATATTGTGGTAGATGAAGAAGGTGATCTCTTTAAAATACACTAATCTCATTAAATATATATATGAGGAAACTATTACCAATGTAAAAATTTGCGAGAGTTTAAATGATTATTTCCAATTAACATTGGATTTCACAAATGTTAGGCATTAAACCACATTTTTTTACAACAGTGATAGATGCAATAACGAATAGCATCTAATATCCAAAATAAAATATCTTGACTTATACTTTTTGCTGATGATATTGTACTAGTAGATGAAATTAGAGAAGATATTAATACTAAATTGAACTTATGAAGGGACATATTAAAATTCAAAAGATTTAAATTGAGTCGGTAAAAAACTGAATATATGAGATATATATTTGGTCACAATTATCAAAATGATAAAAAACAATTAAGTTAAATGTATGCAGTATATTAAAAAGTGAACATTTTAGATATTTTGGGTCCATTATTTAAAACGATAATAAAATAGATAGAGATGTGAATCATAAGATTCAAGTAAATTAGATGAAATTAAGAATGTATTTGGAGTTCTTTATGACTGTATAATATCAATGTAGAATTGCAATAAAATCTATATTATTGTATGATATTAAGTGTTTGACTTTTAGAGAATAATAAGAGTATATAATTATCGCAATTGAAATGAAAATAGTTAAATGAATATGTGATAAAATTAAAAAAAAATATGATTCAAAATGAAAAGATGTATACTAAATTAGGACTGAGGTTAATTGTGGATAAAATAAGAAAATATTATTTAAGATAGTTTGAACATGTATAATGAAATCCAAAGATATACTAGTTAGGAGGAGTCAGATTTTAAATGTAAAAAATTTAATAAAATGTCGGTGTAGATCGTAAAAAATCTGAATCTAAGTTTATTCATAAAAATATGAGTGTCAATGGTTTAATTGAGAAAATGATTTTAAATATGAAGAAGTAGTGTAGAAGAATTCGCATCAATTAAATTAATTTACTTTTATTATAATTGTTATTGTTGTTATAATCATTGCCGTTGTTATCATTGGCATTGGCATTGACGTTGTTCACATTGTCGTCGCTGTCATTGTTTTCATTGTTGTTGTTAATGTTGACATTGTTATTGTTGTTATCGTTATCGTTGTCTTTGTCATTATTGTTGTCATTGTCATTGTTATCATTATCGTCGTCATTATCGTCGTCGTCGTCTGTGTCGTGTCGTTGTTATTGTCGTTGTTGTTGTTATTTATCTTTTATTTTGATTTTGATATGATTTTACACTATTTGTCAATAACCTATTGTAGTTTTCATTTTATTATTATTATTATTGTTGTTGTTGTTATTGTAATTATTATTATTTCTCTCAACTGTCTTATATTAGTTTTTGAAACAACTAATTTCAAAATGTGATGGGAAAAAGTGACCAAAATGCTTACATGGTAGGTGTCATCTCACAATTTATCTAAAGTGAGACCTACCACCTCAGGAATTAATCTATGCGGGCATGGTGATTATGTTAATGTGACACTTATTTCATCAACAATTTGGTCCAAACATCGTGTCAAATGGTGTGATTCGATGTCAAATATCACGTTATTGTATGTCAGTGTTTAGCAACCAACATGATAATATCATTAGTAATAACTGATATTGATCTCCAATTTTAAAATAACTTGCCGAAAACAAGTGAGATTTGCACTGGAACATCAACGGCAAGTAACAGCTTAGTGGAAGTGTAGGCAAATGCACAATCTTATTTTCTATATTGATCTCCAATTTAATTATCATGCAAGGTTTCTCCATTGTTTGATTTAGGAATAACTGATAGAGGGTGGCAAATGTCAATGGCATGTATTGAACAATGATCTACATCCACTCTACTAGGATAACATCAGGACATCAGAATCAAGTTATTCAAGCTTATGAAAATGTTACATGTTTTCTCACATTGTAGCGCCTGGTTTAGAAATGCACAAAAGTGAGAGAAATCAAAGTCATGTGAGTATAGTAATTGAGTACTAAATCCCCTTAATTAAAATTTCGAATTCAATTATTGATGATGAAAAATAGAGATCGGAAGAGTCAATTTTTAAAATAGATTTCATAATATCTGAATCAGATTAATTGGATAATCTAAATACCGATTGATCATCCCACAGTATTCTGATTGAATTAATCAATAATCTGAATACCTAAGTTGTTGAGTGCTTACATCTCCCAAAGGTAATAAGTCTTTGACCTGGCTGGTTGGAGCAGTCACAGTAAATGGTGATCAGGGACAGAAAATAGGGGACATTTGCTCCTCGGGCTTTATTTCTCTTCATGGAGACCTGTGATACACTTCCCTTATCTCTTTATCAGCTACCTACAGCTAATTAATGGCAGGACCAGTCTTATCAGGAAAAGCATTCACATGTGAAACGATAAACATTCATAGCCTCTTGGCTGCAGGTAACAGCACCATTTAATGCAGCCAAACAATTGTTTCCCATTGCTTTTGGTGCATTAGCTACAAACAAAAAATTGAAACATATTTCCCAATTTCTTCTTTTCTTTTGAGGTAATCCTATATTTGGTCAGATTAAGAGATCAATCCAGTTAAGTAGAATCACAAACACTTTGGAATAGTATATATTCTTGAGTAACTGCAGCTCCGAAAGGCCACATTATCTTGTCTTTCACAGAGGCATAATATATATTGGTAAGGGTGTGGTTCTATCTTTTGCTTTAGTGAGCAGTTGCATGATTTGCCACATAGTTCCTCAGGGACGGAGAATGTGCAAGCCTATCTGGGGCAACTGTTGTATTCTGATTTTCGTTCTTCTGCTGCATTCTTCTCCGTGCTATGTAGCCTCTAGCCCAAGGGGTCACGTCTTCATTGATCTTGATCATGATGAAGAAGATGATGCGGTAGATGACAATCATGCTGAAGATTACGCTTAGATCTATCCATTTTGACCGATGCACATCAATCTGGAATACATTTTCCAGTAAGTATTCGCCCGGGATCTTCACTGCTGGTGATTCGCTGTCAAAGACTAGTCCCATCAGGTCATTTTGGTATTGACCCTGCACATTAGCATTTTTGCATTTACAGCGTTCATCTGAAGATCTACAAACTAGCGAAGTTAAAATATTTTATTACATATCACACGTACCTGGAGAGCCCAAAAATGGAAACTAATGTAAGACATAGGATATCGCCATACAGGTTTTGGGATGTCCTTTGGGAGCCTGAAGTAACCCGAGACCAGCATGAAAATTCCCTGGCAGATAGATACATATGGATAGGAAAATGGCATCAGCATAGAACTAATGAAGAGAAGATTAAATTCACGTGGGATTTCTAGTCTAATGTTAGTATGAAAGGTCGATCCAACGGTTGAATAAGGTCATAAGGAAGACAAGACACCAACCTGAATTCCAGCTCCAATGATAATACCCATGAGGAAGTTGGGGACAATACTAGCAATCGCCATCATTAAACTCTCAACCACTGTTACACTTGCATAAAGACACAAAACAAAGAACAGATAATGCTCAAAACCGGGGTGGAGGCGGACCATGAAATAGCAGATGGTTCCGGAGAGAAAAGTGATTAATATCAAGAATGGCATTGCAGAGAGTGTGTTGCTTATGACAAATGCAGTAACACCATAATGGCCATTCAACCTTTCCCTTTGGAAAACCTGTTAAATGACAGCAAAACAATCTTTAGACATCTGATTTAAGAGAGTAGAGTTAGGGTTACAAAATTAAACACTCACCTTCATATCTTCAACAAAGGAAGGGAACCCGCCAATCGACATGAATGTCACAAAACCAAAGACAAATGATGCACATGATCCTCTAGCCTGTTTTACCATAATTCATATGTAAATAAAAAGGACTCATGTAGACATGATTATTATCCCAAACCCGCAGAGTAATGCACTGGAATCTAGTAAACATTGTAAACAAAAAGATTAAGGTTCATAATATGAATACCGTCTATAGGAGGTACAAGGAAGAAGAATGATTACCAGAATGGAATTGTAACTTGTTCCCACGTTGAGATAAATTGTCCCAATACAGACAGTCACCACTATGTAGATTAAAAGCCTCAGCCAGTAATAACCAAAGTCCCTCGACATGTTTACAAAGGAACGTTTTGTCAGAGTAAATGCTTGCATCAGAAAACTTGCTTGACTCCCTCCTGAATCCAGCACAGTTCCTTTCTGCACCACATTATGACAACTTTCATGACACCACCAAAAAAGAATGACTGCCACAACATTGCACCAAAAGCAACACTTACAACTTTGGATATCTCCTCAACCCTTTGTTTTGCCGTGTAACAGTACTGAGAAGTGCTGTAGAACTCAACCAGTGTTCGAATTGCTTCTGTTGTAGTGATCTTTTCCAAAGGATCATCGCTTGATTCAAACTGATTAAAAATCCAAGTCCCCAAATAAGTATAGCAAGCATGGAAGACATACAATGAATGACCAAGAAGCAGAAAGGAAAGGCAGGAATTCAATGCATACCCGCAGTTTCATTGATCCCTTGAGAGTGGCCTTTACTTTATCAAAATCAGAATTGATGCACCTAAGGAAATGATCAGATGGATTTCTCAGAGCAGGGCAGGGAAATCCAGCTTGAGCAAAGAACTGCAAGCAGCGAGCAGATAATGTAATTGTAAGAAGACTATAAAATTCTAGCGGAAGTTCTTTAATTTCTTTACCTCATAGGCTTCAGAAGCCTGCCCAAAATAAACAGTCTTGCCCCCAGAAAGAAGGTACAGGCGATCAAACAACTCAAACACTTCACTACTTGGCTGATGAATTGAGGCTATTACGGTCCTCCCATCTCTTGACAGTCCACGTAACGTCTGGGTAACAAAAAATGCTGATGCACTGCCATAGAAAAATCTCATTTGTTTAGGCTTAGAGAGCATGCATATGCACATACATGAGTGAGAACAAATACGTAAATTAATGGGAGTAGGACTGACCTATCTAGGCCACTGGTTGGCTCGTCGAGGAAGAGAAGACGAGGCCTCATGAGGATTTCAAGAGCAATGCTTACTCTCCTTTTCTCTCCCCCACTGATTCCTCTCAAATGCCAATTACCAATGACAGTGTCAGCACAGTCTTGCAGACCCATTTCTATGATTGTACTCTCAACCAATGCCCTCTTCTCCGACCATGGCATTTTGTCTGGCAGACGCAATCTGGCCGAGTATGAAATTGTTTCCCTCACGGTTAGAGTCCCAATTAAATTGTCATCTTGGGTCACATAAGCCTGAGTTTCAAGCACACATGTACAGAACCTGAATCTCATCGTTTATATAATACAACAACAACAATCTAAGCTTCCTATCCCAAAATTTGGAGTCTACTATCATTAATATAATAAAAAAGTAAAAATAATTCATGGGTATTTTAACCACGGCTTTTGAATTTCATTATGGGAACAGTAGAAAAGGCCTTATACATGGAATATTCTATCATCCCAATCCATGGCTTAGTGCCAGTTGAATAGCAGTAATCATTCTATGCGGTAGCAAATGATCTGACAATCCAACGATAACTAACCCATAGTTATTGGATACTTATAAAGATAGGAGAAAAGCATTTTATATAATCATAATCCAAAAATCGGGAAGACAACCAAATATCAAAATTTAAACAAACAAAAATAAAAGGCCATAAAAACAGAAAGTGTGTGGGTGTGTGGATCTAACAAGTTTAGAGCTAGTCTTTTTCCTATTTTTAGAGTCAGATCTCTACTTTGCCTGGAAGACCAAAACACCTTTAAGGCAAGCAAAAAGAAGACAAGAATCCAAAAACCAAGAAGCAAAAATAGGCACAATATGATAGGGATAAGGGGGGTCAAAAGAAGCAAGAACTAAGAGAGAGAGAGAGAGAGAGAGAGCTAACAGCAGTTCCAAAAGAGAGCTTAGTTTTGCGACCATTAAGAAGAATAGTGCCAGAGAGGAAGGCATTGGCAGCGAGACGACTAGAGAGAGCATCAAGAAGAGTTGACTTTCCAGAGCCAGAAGGTCCCATGAGAGCAGTGAAACTACCGGGCTCTGCATAGCCGGTTAGACCTTCCAACACCTTCTGGGTGTCTCCATTGCTCAAGCTCACCATCACCGTCAGATCCTTCCACGTGAGCCTTGCCGACACGTCTCCCACAAACTCCGTGCTACCCTTGTCCTTCCATATCGTCTCGCTCAGTGGGCTCAGCCCTCCCACTACTATTCCATTTCCTCCTGGTTTGCTTGCTTCTATTTCCATCATTACCTCATTTGCTGCTGCTGAATTCCTCATTCTTATCAAGATGCCAAAATTTTTAAAATAATAACAAAAGAAATCAAATTGAAATTTTCAAGGAGCAGTTGAGCAAGTTACGAAGGAAATGACTCCCCTCACAACTTATTCATTCATGGGAATTTCCCATGCATATTGAGCTTCTCTCTCTTCTCTTGCGCTCTTTTGCGTGATATGCTCAACTCAACTAACCCCAAAAGCATGTGACACAAAAACAACTCTAAAATAGTAAGAGAGGCAATTAGATTTACAACAAAGGGTACCAGGAGTCGTAGTAATGTGTATTTATATGAAGAAAAGGGAAAAGCTCTCCTCCAACTTAATCGTGTCTGCACTCTCCATTGATACAATAAAGGACAGTAAGATGGAAGTCAACATTTTGTTTCGTTGCTGTTTAGATCGAGTAACCCTTTCCATTCCACCTTTCGCCGGAGTGTGACTGTGCACTAACCCCCTACT
Organism: Dillenia suffruticosa; assembly: GCA_033439265.1. Classification (NCBI taxonomy): domain Eukaryota; kingdom Viridiplantae; phylum Streptophyta; class Magnoliopsida; order Dilleniales; family Dilleniaceae; genus Dillenia; species Dillenia suffruticosa. Next base: position 2,982,905 of record JAVTVX010000031.1, read on the forward strand.
TTCATTTAATGAAATCTGGTAGGAGTTGGTAGCCGCATTTATTGGCATCAACTGTCCCATAACAAGCACCCTCCCTCCCTCCCTCTCTCTCTCTCTCTCTCTCTCTCTCTCTCTCTCTCTCGCCCTCTCTATCTCTCCCCCTCTCCCATCATTTTTTGTGGAGCCAACTTCAATTTGTGGGAGGTGACACCCATCCGAAAACTCTAAACACTTTCCCGATTATTATTCCCATGAAGAGTATATTCTAATTCCCTTACCTTACCCACCTTAATATTCTTATATAATACATATGTGTTTATATTTATAAGTTTGTTATTTTTTCTTCATTCTATAGAATATATACATTTTATTTAGAAATATAGAGTTTAGCCAAGAAGTTTATGTGTTATAGTTTTAGTAATTAGTAGATTAGTTAGATAGATAGATAGAGATGTGGTTTCTTTTTCTTTTTCTTATTACAAGGGAGGCAATGGGCCTCCACATAAAAAAGGGTATTTTTTTGACTTTTTTTATGTTATTAATATTTTATAATCGTCACTAAAGATAGAGGCAACGAAAGAGAAGACGCCGGAAAAAAAATCAAGGATTTTTCCGATGTTCATTTACAAACATCAGGAAAGATTTACCTTTGCCGATGTTTGTGAACGTTGGCAAATTTTGTAATGTGACGCCGTTTTGGACAAGCAAACATCGGGGAATTGTGAGATTTTCTCGACATTTGAGAATAATCGTCTAAAAAAGCCAAAGTTTTTGCTGACAATTGTTCACTTAAATGTTAGCAAATAATGAAGTTCTAATGTTTTGCGGTAGAAACGTTAGCTACCGACATTTTTTTGTGAATGGTTATAGGGCTTTCAATGGCCTAACCTCATTAATGGTTAATCATGCCATCGAAGAGTCTCTTCACAGGGTATGACTTCCAACTTGAGCAATGGACACCTTCTTTGGCTAGCTTCAATCTGGAAAATTTTTGTCCTAGAGGATGAACTCAACGTGTTCACAATTGTGCATCTACATATTTAAATCGATACAAACATTTCCACCAACTTGTAATCTAATAGAAGAACATGCTAATATTTTACCTCAGCATTTTTATCGATTTGAACCAAATACAAAGCATAAAAAAGGATTGGTCAACAAGTTTCAGTTCAAATGGTATCAATTTTATAATAAATTCGAATCTGAATCTCTCTGTAAATAAAAAAAAAAAGAAAGGGGTAAGGGAGAAATGTTTCGTCCCCGTTTGGCCTAATAAGTATAGGAAGCAAAACATTCCTTGAGGTTGAGTAATCTTTTTAACATTTTCTTTTTTGACACTCAACCCCAGGAGCTATATTTATTGAATCATTTTAGTAGTGAATTTTTCTAAATTCTTCTATGCAATATGCCTATATTTCACTTTATTCTATTTGTATTATTTTTAAATAAAAATAAAAACTTTTTTATAGGTAACATAGACTTTTGAAGCTAAAAGTTAATTCTTTTTTTTAATGAAAATTGCATTTAAATTATAATTATATAAATATTTTTTGTCTTGAAAATTTTCACTTAATCTTAGTTGAAATTAGTCTCAACTTTCCGACATAAAAAAATTAGTATTCAAATTTATTTATTAAAGGTTAAGATTAATCTTAATAATCAGTTTAATAAAATAGGGTATTAGATCTCTTAACTAAATTTCAGATTTGAAATTTGAAAATGAAAAATTACACTAGAAAAGTCGTTCCCTAAATAGTATGCTGCATATACTTGAATCGGATTAATCGGTATATTAATTTTTATAATGGTGATGGAAAAAAAAGGGGTTAAGATTTGGCTCAACCACAATTGCTTTTGTAAGATTTTTTATTAATTTGAATTTTACTTGTAAAACTCATTTTTTTTATAATTTTTTATTAAAAAAAAAAAAACACCCGAAAAACTCCACAAATATAACGTGATAAAATCTGTTTCTAGAACGTTAAGGAAAGACGTGGCTTGGCTTACCGTTCCAATGGAAAAGGATGTAAAAGTCTTCTTCTTCATGCGCAAGTCATCTACAACCACACGGTGCCACCTGGAGATGTTTTCCACGTGATAGACCCATGAACCGTATGAGAACCGTGATGGACTCCAAGTCCAAAGCCTTCTTGCATATTTTCCGGTTTGAAAAGGTTTGACTTGAGTTTCAATTTCAGAAATGATTAATATTACTAAGTTGTTATTTAATAATTATTATTTATTATAAAATGAAAATAATAAAATAATCGATGGCAGTGGAATAATAACCTAATAAAAAAAGACACAATAGGCGGCATATACCGAAGAACAATTCCAATAAATCACCGACATATATTCAATGGCTTTTTTTTTTTTTTTTTTTTTTTTTTTTTTTTTTCTTTAGGAAGTCATAGTTTATTCCTTTCAAGCCTTTTTTTTTTCTTCCTTTTAAGTTCTGATTTTGATTATTTTTTGTTGTTAATTTTTCTAATTTCTTGATAATGGCCTTGAGTGTCAAATATTACTCAACCTATTTTACCACTTTCTTATTTGGGTTGATAATTCCAAATAAAGTGAAATATAGGTAATGACTTCACTTTCAACCCAATGCCACTTTCTTATTTGGCCTAATAATTACCACCCCTGTGAAAAGATCTCAAGAAGTCACTTCTAAATCACTCGAAGAAGTCGCTTATCGATGGTACCAGGATCCCCTCCTCTATTTATAGTCACGGAGACACGATCTTGATGACAACAGCAACTAAAACACTTTAATGAAATACGTGTATAATGAATAAAAAATTCACGCACTCTAATATATAACATTTATTCAGAAATTATTTATTTAATGACTATTTTCACTAATACCTTCACGACCTTTCAAGTAGTAACTTTTAATCTTACTTCTTATGTCATTGTCTTTGAAATGACACAAGAAATAGATGATAAATGATGATATAGAACCCAAAAGCCTATCATCGCAAAGCTTGAACCCATAATCAGAAGTTCGAGAAAACAAAATGCAGCCCTCTCCCTCGGTGCTCACCGACCAATCCCTCTTTGATAGCTAACTAATCGGTCATCACACCTCTTCAGTGCTCAGCCCTCAACCTACCCAGAATAATATTCAATTTCCCTAAAATCAAGAACGTGACATTTTTTAGTTAGAAAGGAGATTCTAAGTGCTAATCAATAAAGAAAGAAGTCTTTTGGTAAGTAAAATTTTCTTAATCGGAGAAATCCTAAATGTTATAAAAATCTTTCCTTAATGGTTTTACAATCTTAGAAGTACTTTCATAAGGAAAATAGGGTTCCAACACATCAAACGCATATAGAACTCATTGAAGCATACTATATATATATCAACCAACTAGGTAATTCCTCATATTCTCTTTACTCACAATAGTACATAAAAACATAACAAGAAATTTTTTTCATTTTGTTTTTTTTATGAAAATCACTCTCTAACTTGAATATTAAAGTTTTTTCTGTTAGAATACCCTCCAACAACCTTTTACAAATCTCATTAATTAAGATTGACAAACAACCACACAATTCGTTTGAGTCAGTACAGTCTCTTACATTTTCTCACCTTCTGCCAGCAGCCAAACCAAGTGAATCATTCAAAAAGTTGGTCTTGGAGAAATATGAGGGCTTTGATGGGCAATCCCGAGAGAATTCCGTGATCAAAGCTGTTGGGGGTTGTGGGGTTGCTTCTTCTGTTGGGTCTTTTTCATCTAGAGCTATTTGTGGGATTTGTAGTTGTTTTTCTTCCTTTTTTTTTTTTTTTTGGGTTTCATGGGGTTCTTCGCCTTTCAATAGTGAGCGATGCATATTGAAAACGGTGAGAAGCATCACATTGTCAAAAGTACAAATATGATATTACGTGTAGTTTTAGAGTTTTCGTTGATCTATAGCCTCACAAATAGTGTCGCGACTCCAAAAAATCTACTTGTAAAGAGGAGTTTCGATACACAATGGTGGAGATGTCGAGTGGGGGATATAGAATCACCATCAATAGAAATGGGATAATATCCCACGTGCAAATCACATGACAGGAATGCGGATGATATCCATCCCCCACGAGAAAATGACGCGCCAAGTCCATCACCATTTACAACGTCGTTTCTGCTAGGGCGTCCGCGTTTACGTTACTACGCGTCGAGGCATGGTTGGCTGCTCACGCAACCCCAAATCCCTGCACCGAGTTAAAAGGTATTTGATATTGAAGACGACACATTCGGGTCAACCCTAACCATGATTTCATCGATGCTTATCATGATTGTACATTCCAAGATGAAATTGACCAACATGATGATGGGGTGGTAAGTGGAAATTCGATGGAGATAAAATTGATGCCTCCAATTTAGGAATTCAAAGACCACATCCGGCAAAAGGAGAAAGGTCGTCTGGGTTCTTGGTTCAAACCCCATGCACAGATTGAAAGGGGTTAGGTTTTCATTTTGTTATTCAGGTGTTGGCGATCAATAAACTCATATTCTAAAAATTTTCTAATTTCGAGAATATGAGTTCAAGATCGTCACTTATGTTTCTATGATTAGCATAGAATGTTAATGAGAACGTGTTTATAAGTATCAACAAACAAATAAATGCACACTTACAAGATAAATACGCTAAAGATGACGTCATTAACAATGGGTTGTCAAAATCCGGAATACCACCCTCTTCCACCAATTACACTGAGGACTGAAACTACCAAAAGAAAAAACAAACAGATGAGAGAATTCAAAATGAACAAAAATTTTCTCCCTGGAAAATCACTTCCTTCCACTGATCTTAACAGCTTGTCTGTTCCTCTTCTTGACTCCAGACTTGGCCACTTTTAGGCTTCGGTGAACAGCGCTGAGCCTCGCGAGGGCTGCCTTCTTCAAGTCAGGTCTGTAGTAATTCTCTGCAACCTGAAATTGGGCAGAATACATGTCAGTATAGTATTCTAATAAATGAGCTTGGTATTATTGAGGAAGAAATCAGCACCAGCATAGACCAGATTTAGAAAATGAACAACTATCCTAGACATTTAGGTTTCAGTTGGTATTCTACAATTATTGTTACCACATAAGCACACATACCGATGGACGCTGAACATGTTTTTTTCTTTTGAATGTACTAATTCAGACAGACAAGAACTTCCCAACCTAGATGCTAACATGTGTGTAGAGAAAGCTCAGAAGCCATGTATAACAAGCATATTTCATCAAAGATCACACTACATGAGAGATCTTACGTTTCATCAAAGATCCCACTACAAGAGAAATCTTATCTCTTAGTGGCTCGCCATTGCTGGAAGAATGAGAAAATTGTTGAATTAAAGGCATAATTATGGTATAAACTAGCACGTTTTTCGTAACATTCCCAAAACTAGGTGCTCTATAATTTTGGAGAGAACGCTCAGAAGCCAAGTATAACAAGTATATTTCACAGAATATCCCAACACATGAAGGGTTCTTCTTACATGTTTCCTCGTCATCAAATAGAACAAGTTGATTCATGTGGCATTTCAAAGCCACTAGATTAGAACTAATCCGTGTGTCTTAACTAACTAGAGTCAAACTCGTGAAGAAATAAAATAAATTAAAGGCATAATTGTAGGATAGTTTCATATACTTCTTCAGCTCCCGATACTATCCACTCTTTAACCACCCTAGGATAGTTTCATATACTTCTTCAGCTCCCCACACTATCCACTCTTTAACCACCCTTTCCTTCTTAAAACACCAGCAAATGCATGTATTTTAGAGACAGGGAAGCCATAGGATTGAGGCTGGGATGGCTCCTCAAAGTTCCTTTGTTAATGAAAATGGGCATGCGAGAGATGCTTTCCCCAATCACTGTTAAGTGTAACTGCTCTTTGGAAGCAAACAATATGGGTGTGAATGGTGGATGTACGCCAAATGTAGACGCTTAAGACATCTAGCTAGAGGCCTCTGTGATTTATCATGTGAATAGTGAGTGGATTAGATATCACAAGATAGGGAAGATTCTCATGGATAACCATGTTTTGATTGGGAAGGGGGGAAGAGGAGTAGTTGACAACCTCGGTGTACCAACTAGAGTGTTATTTCGGGGGAAGATCAGCTTGAAGAATGAGCATATGTAAAGTAACTTGCATGCAGAGAGGAAAGGATCACCCTAATTATTAGGAATGTGAGTTGTGATTGCACCAGTATGAATTACATATGCAAAGTACAATAGAGAGAGAGAGAGAGCCGCAGTGACATAACAAAGTCATAAAAAGAAAAAAAAAATTACAGTATTGTGAGTTTCCAAGCGTTGAAACTGTGTCCAAAGACCTGTAACTAACTACTTATGAACATTATCCAATCCGCTCTTTCAATCTCTCCGAAACACGAACTTCTACAATAATTGTGGGGTTGCTACCACACTCACAGTAATCACTTAAGATTTTTATCACTTCTAACTTCAACGAAACCATAAATCAACTATAATTAAGTAATAGTTTAATTCTATTAAGTAAAAATGCCAACCCAACACAGACATTGTAACACAACAAATTTACAAGAAAAAATTTATACAAATATAAGTTAATGGAGTGTCATGTTGTGTTCGATTCATTTATAGAAGACATGGGGTAAAACATGGGTTTAATTAATTCCCACCATTCTCAATTTTCCATTAACCCTCTCAAAGCATTTTGTAACACCATTTATACACACAGCAACACACTCATACAAACAAACAATCTCTCATTCAATGCAAGTCTTCAATAATGAACACAATGAGCATAAAAGCGAAGGATACCTGATTAATAACAGCTTTAGCCGTACGACGGAACTCTTTCCTCATGACCCACTTGTTCGTCAAATCAGCAGGCTTGTTCTGCTTCTTCGTCTTCGTCGTCGCAAGAACGACCGACAAATCTTTGCCTCCAGCTTGAATCGACACCGTTTTGCGGTTCGCTAGCCCTAAAATTCCCACAAGAGGCGAATCAAAATCACTTGTAATCTCATAAAACCCTAGAAGAACGCACAAGTAATTGAAACTGAAGAATGTGAAGTACCAGAGTGTTTGAAGGCGTTGAGATTGTAGAGATTGTTGCTTTCTTTGCTGAACTGAATACTTTGAGTTCCATTCCCAAACTCCTTCACCAAAAATGAATTGTTCCCCTTCACGATCTCCCAAATCAAAGCGTCTGGAACGGTCATCATTTCAAACTGAACAGAAACACAAAGCTAGTTCATCAGCAAATAAACCACAATTTACAGAAAATAAGTGGGTGAGAGAGAGAGAGAGAGACCAATGAAAACTCGGGTTTTTGTGTGGAAAGGGAGGCAGAGATCGGGGTTTTCGGGTGGGAGGTCGGAGGTGTGAGAAAACCAGTGAACTTATGCGCGGCGCAGGAAAAAACAACCTGGGCCAGAAGACGGTCAACGGCGAAGGGGAAAACTGAGGAACCCGGTTTCACCCGCCGAACCAGACCAATCATCGATTTTAGATTTATTATGGATGTATATTTATATTTATTATTATTTAGGTTGTCATGATACATGACATTAAGAGTAGATGATTCATTGATACTATCTTCGTTTATCATGCAATATCAGTAGTATGGCATTATAATTCTTATTGTCCTTAACAATATAGATATAAGTGTGAAAAATCTCTTGTCACCTAGATTTCGTCGTCCTCCAATTGACACAGAGTGATTGGTCGTTGGTGAGGTGGAACTGATATGGCCCGTTGTTTTCTTTTTTTTTTCCTCTATTTTTTTTCTTTTCATTTCATTTCAGAAACATTAATGTGTTTTTTTTTCTCTTTCTCTCTTATCAAAAATATTAATGGTGTAGATTTTATGGTTGATTTCACTGAAGATATGTTTAGGGTGGTTGGGAGGACTTTGTCATTATTTACCTTTTTGTCCCTGTTTATATTTCAGAATGGCTTCATTTTTTTGGCTCTTGTGCGACGGTTAGGGGATTTGGAGATTTTTATAAAATTACATTCTTACTTTTGAAAAAAAAAGAGGTCAATGGTGGCTATCCCTTGAGTACTCATTGCGTTCTGCATGATTAGTTGTTCTTTGCGAGAGGTGATTTGTGTTTGCTGATTTGGATGTGCGATGTGTTAAATTTGAAAACCTTTTTCTTTTGTGGGTGGGTGGGTGGGTGGGAGTAGGTTCCAAAAAGTAGTTGTTAAGCAATTGTTGTGTCATACAGATTGATTGAGGAGGGTGGTTGAGGAGAGTGGTCTTTCATAATTTTAATCATGATTACTGAGCGTGGAGCCCATTTGTGTACCGTAAGCTTCATGTGTCTCTCATTTTCTCTTCTTTCTCTCTTCTCTCTCTTTGTATATTAGCAAGGCAAGTGAACATAGGAGGTGGCGTTTTTTGCTCTTCCTCTCTCTTGCTCTCTTTCTGCAATTGGTTTTTTTTTTTTACCTTTCCTGTGATGAACATTTCTGTTTACTTTTCTTGCTTTTAGATGTTTATTTTATTTTGATTTACTATTGTTTAGTTACTCTTTTTTTTTATCATATTTATTGTCGTGGTGATTACGAGAAGATTTGTGTTTCGTAAACGCTCACTTCTAGTGATATTTTTACATTTTATTTAGCTTTATTTTGTTACTGTTGTCTAGTGACTCTTTCGGTGGTTCCATAGAAACCAAGGTACATAACTGAACAAGCTGGAATGACTACCAGACTGCAGAACTACGGAGCACTTACAGAGCTACCAGAGTGCAGAACTAAGATAGCATGAGACTATGGAAAACTGCTTCTGGAGCCAACACTTTTTATGGAGCCGATGCAGAACCGTCAAAGTGCATAACTGCTTCTAGAGCTATTGCAGAACTATGGAAGTTGATACAGACCTATCAAAGTGCAGAACTATTAAAGTACAACTGTGGAAGTTGATACAGGCCTATCAAAGTGCAGAACTATCAAAGTACACAATAAAACTACTAAAGTATATAACTATTTATGGACCCAATTTTATTCATTGTTGTATTTTTTATATTATGAGGTTTTATTGTGATCACTGTCTATGTTTTTTATGGACACATGTGTAATCCCCAAAGTCGTTATCTTGTAAGACTTTTTGTACTTTTGCTTCTCTTCTTGTTACTGATTCAGAGAGGTTTTTTTTTTTTTTTTTTTTTTTTTTTATTGTCCAGTATTTTCCTTTTCTTATTTTTTGCTTTCGAGTGTGTTTTGGTTTTGAGAGTTTTAAAGAATTGAGTTGGCACAATTGAGTGTTTTCACAAGGTTTCTCCTTCACTTTTATCTCCCATGGACACAAGAAGATATTATGCTCTTTCTCACTCTTTTCCTTTCTGTGTAAGTAAGACAAATGGAGATCATGATGACTTCATATATATTTTTCGGTTGTGCTCTGTATTATTTTCTATTTAAGTCACAGTTATCGTTTGAAAAATATCGGGCCTATTTGCAAATATTTGTGTTTAAATTTTTCTCACCCTTTTTATTATTGTGGTTGGGAATGGATTTGAGAAGAGAATGGTCTCGCGGGAGAATGCATTATAACATGGAGTGGTTATGCAGTTTAGAGTGGTTTTGTGTACATGCCGTTACAAAAAAAGGTGGTTCTGCTTTTGTTAATTAGTTCCATCTAATTGGTGGTGGTGCTGTATGTCGTTCTAAGAAAAAGTGGCTTTGCATCCATGCCATTGAAAAAAAAGGGTGGTTCTGTAAGACTCGAAGTGGTTCTGCATCCCATTATACAGAAAAAAAGAGTGGCTCTGCATGACTCTAGGTGGTTCTGCGCTGCACAGAACCATGTTGTTCTGCGCAATGCGAAATTAATGGTTCTGCACTGTACAAAATCATATCCTTCTGCGCAATGCAGAACTACATGGTTTTGCACTGCGCAAAACTGTATGGTTCTGCAAAGTACAGAACTACATGGTTCTGTACTGCGCAGAACTATATCTCTATAATTATAAAATTTATAATATTATAATATTATATAATATCATAATATTTTTATTATACTTCATTCCTTTGAATCCTTTTTATATTTTTAGATTAGAAAATTTTATGATTATATAAAAAATATTTGAAATAAGTAATGTTTAATGAAGGTATTGCAATGTTATAATAATACTATATAAAACTTTTTGGGGGTTTCATTATATGATGATATTATTTTTATGAAAAAATATCATAATATACATCCCATAGTATATATTATATTTTTTTCCTCCTTTATTTGTAGCGAAAGATTGATATGTATTAAAAAAAATTTTTGGATCTCAATTTTTTTCATATAAGCGTATATAATTGACTTATATCATAAATTATAAGATTTTTAAAATCTTTTTTATATTTTTAGATTAAAAAAATATTTTTCTTCTTCTCTTTTATCTCCCATTAACTTATATCATATATAAAAAAAGTAAAAATGTAATATATATGAAAAAATAAAAAAGTAATTTATGTGTTCATTATAATGAAAAATCTTTCTTTTTCGTTTTTCTTTTCCAATCAAGCCATTGTCGACAAAGGCCGGTTCTTTTGTCGATGAAAGCTGGTTTCTTCGTCGACGAAGGATGCCTCATTCGTCGGCTAACTAAGGATTAAGATGAGAAAAGATGTAAACGGATAAAAAAAAAGTTTATTATTAAAAATTTTATATTTTTGAAAAAAAAATATATATTCTGATTTATAAGTCCAATTTGTTAATTTTTATTGTTATACAATTTTAAATGATAAAAATATTTATAATATTGTCTTGATTCATCATTTAATATTTTCACATTTTATGTTACAAATTGATATTATATTTAAATAAATATCAAATATCAAAATAAATTATTTTTAATATTCTAAAAAGTTGAATATTTGAATAATATGGTAGTACGCAGAAGAATGTCGTTCGACTATGTATAGAACCACGTTGTTCTGCTCTGTGCAGAAGGACACATAGCAGTACTACGTAGTTCTGCTATATACAAAACAACATAGTTTTACTATACGGAACACATAGTGCAGAACTACCGATCCTTTTATTAAAAAAAATTATATGATTACACTAGGAATATTAGAAATATTCGAAAAAAATAAATGATCTATGATAAATTTTCGATGATATTATAATAATGTAAAAAATATAATTATAAAAATATTAATTAAAAAGGTGGAAATTTTTAAATATTAAAAAAATATTATTTTTTTGGGGCATGTGTTGTTCGTATAATGGCGATTTTATTATAAAATTTTATGATTACAGTAAAAATACAAAAAAATTTATATAGGTCATTTTGTTTTTTTTATCGTTATTTTTTTTGTTATATACAAGTGTTGCTGATAAAAGTTTAGTGGCTCTACGGTGTAGAACTACTGTAATTCTGCATAGTTAGAACTACTTATTGGTTCTGTATAGTGTAGAACTACCAATGTTTTCCATCATCGACCTTCATTTGGGCATCTAAACAAAACAAAGACAAATGTTTTCGGGTGCTTTAAAAATAATAATAATATTTTGGAAGATTAAAAAACTCCATTGAATTAAAAATTTCATTTGTTATTTATAAACAAACTATTTAAAATTAATTATACCAACATGTCTTATTTAAAAGAAGAGAAAAAGTTTTTTTTTGAACAACATTTCGGATTTAAAAAAAAATTTTAATGCTTGTCAACGAAAGCATGCAACTTCATCAACAAAGGCGTGTGGTTCTGTTCAGCAGAAGTACAGTAGAACAATGTTGTTTTACTATGCTGCAGAACCACATGGTTCTGCTGACCAACTGAATGGTTCTGCTGTGTAGTAGAATATTATCGTTCTGCTCGGTAGAACTATGCAAAACTACATAATTTTGCTTTGCAGAATTCCATAGCTCTGCATACCACCGTATTATTCGAATATTCAATTTTTTAGAATTTATAAAATAATTTATTTGGATATTTGATATTTATTTAAATGTAATATAAAATTGTAATATAAAATGTGAAAATATTAAATGATGAACCAAAACAATATTATTAATATTTTTCTATAAATAGATTTATAAATATTTTTATTCTTATAAAATTTTAAATTACATATTAATATTTATAAGTTCTAGTTTTGATTTATTATTTATTATTTTTAGATTTTGTATTACGATTAACATTTTATTTGAAACTCCATCTTAAAAAGTTTTAGTTAGACAAAAATTAGAACTATTAGAGTAAAGATTTTAGATAGACAATATTTCTTAAAAAGATTAAAATTCTAATTTGAAAACTCTATAGTTAATTCTAGGTAATTCCTAGATTACTTGAAAAATAATAAAGGGAGATTTAACTTATAGAGTTAGATCGTTTATATATAATAGATCAGCGCAAACTCATATTGAATATCAACCAAAAGAATGGTTAATTTATTGTATCAAATCTTTAAATAACTAAATTATTTTTGATATTTTGTATATTTTACAAAATTTAAACTAAATATTGATATAGTGTGTTTTCAGATTTAAATTATTAAATATTATAATTTCAAATTAATATTTATATATTTTAACTTTCACACAAATATTAATATTATGCATATTATGTCAACCTACTCCAAAGAACTACAATGTCCTGCTCTCTGCACGCAGAACTACAACGTTTTGTGCTATTCCATAGTTCTGTGCATTTCATTATTCTGTACTTATGGTTCTGCATTTGCACTTCAGTTTGCTTTTAATATTGTCATAATATTTGAACATTTAAAATATTTACAAAACTATAACTTTTAATAATATCTCACTCTTTGTCAAAAAATTTTACATAAAAGGAGAAAAACTATATTTGTTTTACTGAAACAAATCCAATTTAAACTTTTTAAAATCATTTGGTTGTAATTTTTAAATCATTTACACCATCACAACCCTAAACAAAACAAAAAAAATATTTTCGGGTACTTTAAAAATAATAATAATATTTTGGTAGATTAAAAAACTCCATTCAATTAAAAATTTCATTAGTTATTTATATGCAAACTATTTAAAATTAATTACACCAACAAGTTTTATTTAGAAAAAGAAATTTTTTTTTTTTGGACAACCTTTCGGGTTTTTAAAAAGAAAAAAATTAATGTTCGTCAATGAAAACAGACACCTTCTTCGACGAAGGCGTGTAGTTCTGTTGGGTTCTATTGATCCGAACCATGTGGTTCTGCTCAACAGAACTACAACAGAACCATGTGGTTTTGCTTAGCAGAACTACAACAGAACAATGTTGTTCTGCTATGCTACAGAACCACATGGTTCTGCTGAGCAGTACAACTATATAGTTTTGCTGCATAGCAGAATATTGTCATTCTACACGGTAGAACTAAGTTTTAATTTTGGTTTATTATTTGATATTTTTATATTTTATATTACGATTAACATTTTATTTGAAACTAGCTGCATTGTTCTGCGCATGGTCTAGGTGCACCGTTATCGTTTGATTTCTTGATATGTCGCGGATGTTGGTGACTTATAATGTATAAGGTGGATTTACAACTAATGTTTCAAAACTACTGAATATGCAGAACAACTATATGAAGATGTAGAAGTGTATTTTTTTTAATAATGACATCTAAAATCTGGATTTTTTGATTGATGGGTTTGAGCAGGAGAGCTAAAGAATAGTCCTTTTTATCATGTATTTAATGTTAGATAAATATGTGAATATTTACATTCAATATTAATATACTATTTAATGTCACATGAATGTCATAACATATAAAAAAAGGTGGTTTTTTGTAACGGTGGATTCGAATGATATAATATTAATATTAATAGTATTTTTTTAAAATAATATAATGAAATAAAATTACGATTTTGATCCGGTTCAGATAAATAGGAATGAAAAAGGGAAAAAAAAAGACACGGTGCAGAACTAAGTAGCTCTGCATCGTGTAGAACTCCGAAGTTCTGTGCTGTACAGGAGTGCAGAACTGCAGAACTATGTGCGCTATTCGAAACCACTTTCTTTCTTTTTTTTTTTCTCCTTCTCTATTTATCTATTTATCTTGGTGTGCGGTTGTAAGAATGCATGCAATGTGATAATTTTATTTTATTTTTATGGTTGAACAAATTTAGTGTTTTGTTATTTAGTTATCTCAGAATTACACAGATACAAGCGTTGCTAACAAAAAAATGGGTTGTTCTACAGTGCAGAACCACCATAATTATGCATGGTGTAGAACTATTGGGTTGTTCTGCATTGTGTAGAGTAACCGATCCTTTTATTAAAAAAAATTATATGATTACACTAGGAATATTAGAAATATTTGAAAAAAATAAATGATTTATGATAAATTTTTCATGATATTATAATAATGTAAAAAATATAATTATAAAATTATTAATTAAAAAGGTGGAAATTATTTCTTTGGGGCATGTGTTGTTTGTATAATGACGATTTTATTATAAATTTTTCTGATTACAGTAAAAATGCGAGAGAGAATTATATAAATCAATTTGTTTTTTTTGTCGTTATTTTTTTTATTATATACGAGTGTTGCTGACAAAAGTTTGGTGGTTCTGCGATGTAGAACTACCGTAATTCTGCATAGTGCAGAACTACTTATTGGTTCTGTATAGTGCAAAACTACAAATGCTTTCCATGGTTGACCTTCGTTTGGGCATCTAAACAAAACAAAGACAAATGTTTTCAGGTGCTTTAAAAATAATAATAATATTTTGGAAGATTAAAAAACTCCATTGAATTAAAAATTTCGTTTGTTATTTATAAACAAACTATTTAAAGTTAATTACACTAACATGTCTTATTTAAAATAAGAAAAAGAGTTTTTTTTTTTTAAAAACATTTCGGATTTAAAAAAAATTTTAATTCTTGTCAACGAAAGCAGGCAAGTTCATCAACGAAGGCGTGTGGTTCTGCTCAGCAGAACTATAGCAGAACAATGTTATTCTGCTATGTTGCAGAACCACATGGTTCTGCGGAGCAACACAACTACATAGTTCTGCTGCATAGCAGAACATTGTTGTTTTGCACGGTAGAACTATGTAGAACTACGTAGCAGAACTACATAGTTTTGTTATGCAGAATTCCATAACTATGCATAACACCGTATTATTCGAATGTTCAATTTTTTAGAATTTAAAAAATAATTTATTTGGATATTTGATATTTATTTAAATGTAATATAAAATTGTAACATAAAATATGAAAATATTAAATGATGAACCAAAATAATATTATTAATATTTTTCTATAAATAGATTTATAAATATTTTTATTCTTATAAAATTTTAAATTACATATTAATATTTATAAGTTTTAGTTTTGTTTTATTATTTAATATTTTTATATTTTGTATTATGATTAACATTTTATTTGAAACTCCAATTTAAATGGTTTTAGATAGACAAAAATTAAAACTACTAGAGTAAAGGTTTTTGATAGACAATATTTCTTAAAAAGATTAAAACTCTAATTTGAAAACTCTATGGTTAATTCTTGGCAATTCCTAGATTATTTGAAAAAGAATAAAGGGAGATTTAATTTATAGAGTTAGATCGTTTATATATAATAGATTAGCGCAAACTAATATTGAATACCAACCAAAAGAATTTTTAATTTGTTGTATGAAATCTTTAAATAACTAAATTATTTTTATATTTTGTATATTTTACATACTTTAAACTAAATATTAATATTCCGTATTTTTAGATTTAAATTATGAAATATTATAATTTCAAATTAATATTTATATATTTTAACTTTCAGACAGATATTAATATTATACATATTATGTCAACCTATTCCAAAGAACTACAATGTCCTGCACTCCGCGCGCAGAACTACAACGTTCTGCACTATTCCATAGTTCTGTGCATTTCATTATTCTGTATTCATGGTTTTGCATTTACACTTTTTGCTTTTAATATTATCAAAATATTTTAACATTTAAAATATTTACAAAACTATGGTCTTTAATAATATTTCACTCTTTGTCAAAAAATTTTACATAAAAGGAGAAAAACTATATTTGTTTTACAGAAACAAATCCGATTGAAATTTTTTAAAATCATTTGGATGTAATTTTAAATCATTTACATCATCACAACCCTAAACAAAAAAATTTTTTCGGGTGCTTTAAAAATAATAATAATATTTTGGAAAATTAAAAAACTCCATTGAATTAAAAATTTCATTAGTTATTTATTTGCAACGTGATGAAGGGAGGACGACTTCCTGTTAGCGATTGTTATTATCTTATGGGCTGTGGGATCCGACTGGTATCCTGAAACGTGATGAAGTTTGCATTATTCCATAAGAAATTGTGTCATGATTAAGTTTGCATCTACTCCAGACATATTCTCTCTCTCTCTCTCTCAAAAATTATTCTACAGTTGATAGGATCAGCAGACTAATCCATAACAATCAATTATAAAATCCAGCAATTCTGGTTCGTGAATCAGAATAGGACTTATGAACTGCTGGTGTCTCCCTCTCCGCATGCAATCAATTTAAAAACTACACATCTCAGCTTTGTTTTGTGTGTATGTGTATAAATAAATATATTATATTACGAAATGAAAACTCTCATTATTGACTTCCTCTTATTAAAAAAAAAAAACTTTCTTGTTATGACTCTCATATGATCAAATTTGGGAGGTTAAAGCAAAACTTTTTAAAATTATCCTTCTTCGTTTTTTTCTCTTATATAATTAGAATTTTTGAACCTTTAAATTTAAAATTTTCAACATCGATACAAAACCTGATGTTTACGTATCTACAGTAATCATAACACGAGCAAAGAAACATCAAGAGAAATATTTACATTTCATAACACTTATTATAAATACAATCTCAATTATAATTCCAACACCAATCCTAACACCATGCACAGGACATAGCACACTTGGCATCATATTTGAAACCAAATTTTGAACCCTGCACCGCGTAAGCGCAAAACTATTTTAAAAAATTAAAACCAATAAAAAAATCGCAAAAAAATGAAGAAACATATTTAATTCTGTTTTAAACACTTTTTTTTGAGTTAACATATAACTTTTAGTATATAACATATAACATATAACTAGTGTTCTTGCATATTCAGATGTCCATTCCAATTAGCATTCTCATTTCAACAAAAATCAAACAACCATGAGAAAATGAGAAGACACAATTCATAAAAAATATCATATACACTTAACATTCATCCAAGGATTACCCATGAAATCAATCAACATTCAAACAAAACCAAAAATTTGGAAAAAGATAATTAATCATATACCTAATATCGGCATCACCAATGATTCCGATAGCCATGCCAGCAGAGAGACCGACGAGACCACAGGCGACCAGAAGGAAGATGAGCATATCCATCAAAGAGATAATAGGATTTAGCTTTAGGATTAATTCCAATACTAATAAGAATGACAATAATCAAAACCATCAAAAACAAAAAGAGACAGATAACAAGTCCAACTCAGCAATGGAAGCCATGCGGAGGACGACCAAGATTGACATGGCTAGGGGACACTTATATCTATATTGTTAACAATAATCAAACCGTAAATACCCAAAACAATAATCAAACCGGGCAACTCCCCCCATTTTGCAGTCAAAATCAAAATTCTACGCTACGCAGCGCGTGGTGTACACCTCGCAGCACGTGGTGTACACCTCGCAGCGCGCGGTGTACACCTCCTAGTTTAGTAATAAAACTTAAAAGTCATACCAAATGGGTAGTGAATTGTCGCTTATTAAATTTAATTAATTAATTAAAGTAGTTTTGCTTAGTAGATTGAATTTTAAACATACTTTACATTTAAAATGTATTCACTCTGGTATGTTAAAATCTGGTGATAAGTAACATTTATATTTTGGATTTAAAATTAAATTAGATTAAATTTAGAATTGAAATTTGAAACTTGTCTTGGAAAAGTTGTAATCTTAACCTAATAGTAAAAGATGTTTCTTTCCTTACTTCCTCCCCCTCTCTTAATAATGCCTAATCTCTCTCTTTCTCTTCACATTTTCTTTCTCTACTTACCATAGAAAGACAACAATTAAGCTACCTTTTAATTGCAAAAGTTTTGACTTCCATAGTTATTAATATAATAGTAGTTTTATAAAACGATCTCACTTGAACGGTATCTGTTCTATAGGTTCATACTTCTATATTCTTGATTACAAAGGAGACAGAAACCAAAGTTTGGTTGATGAATCAGGACCACTTGATCAAAGTATGATTAACTACCCTGATGGTGGTATATGTACTCCATTGGTGCTGTGGAGGATCATTCCCAACAAGTAAGCTTCCTGAGATGGTCATGTAGTTGTCTAACAGACTTCCCCCCAAATGTTTACTAATAGTCAGTTGATCTAATAGGATGTGACGGTAGATCCCTTAACCAAGATCCCAAATATGACTCATAACATGGGTATGGTTTAATAAGATTAGAAGAATCACTCTAATTTCTTATGGAATCAACAAAACATAAGGGTGATTGCACCACTAGGTTTCCTACAACTAGCCCTAGTCAATAAGAGGCTTGGGAGGACCAAGTCATGCAGCAAAAGAGGGATTTCATCACCTTCTAGGCTAGAACATAAATCAACATGGGAAAGGGCAATGTGAAATCCAACTTTAATGATAGAAGAGTGCTATCCAATAAATTGCAAATGCTTATTGAGATGAGGAATCAAAGTGTACATTTGGAAAATCCACATGCCTTTTGTAATCAATGAGCCTTTTCAAGTAACACAGAGATCAACATAATATGGCCGATAAGAGCTACCACCTTTTGAGAAGTAGGAAGGAGCTAGAAAACGTACCACTAAAGACAATGGAGGAGTCATCCCAAGCATGAGAGAAAGTAAAAGAGGAAAAGGAAGACCAGATCGTAAAGACTATTATTTATAAAAGAGCCCTAATCCATCTTCTTACCCCACCTTAAAAAATTCAAGCAAGAGCAATTTGATAAATATTTTGAAAAGCTTATAACTTTACTTAAATCTATGCTGGTCAACATTCCCTTACATGAGGTACTGATCCAAATGCCAAATTATGTAAAATTCAAATTCATGAAGTTGGTCCTCTAAAACTAAAAGAAATTGGAGGCAATCAGGATGGTAGTTTTCATGATAGACTCTAGTGTTGTCCTTTTAAGAAAAGCTTCCACCAAAGCTTTCAAATTCACATAGTTTCACAACTTCTTATGCCATAGGTTTTTAAGATTTGAGAAATCTTTATGTGATCTACATGCTAGTGTTAACTTAATGCTAGACTTTTGGTTTTTGAAGTTTGAAATTGTTGGAAAATTTTAATCTCAATATTAAACTTCTCGTGTGTTTCTAAACATACATTCTACAATCATTCTTACGTAAGAGAATTATACTAGAATAAAATTAAAAATATAATATCAAGAACACAAAAAAGACTAAGAAGTAGAAGAAAATGAAAAAAAGAATTTTCTTTGTTTTGATTGCTAAATAGCATTACAAGAGAGAAAATTGTCTTTACTTGCTTGATTATAAGGTATGGAGATGGTCCTATTTATACAAAGGCTACCTATTAGAGAAAATAAAAAGAATTGGAATAAAATTGATGAGAAGGAAAATAATCATAATAAAGTCAATTTTTTGAATTTATAATGATTAAATAATTCAATCATTAACTAAATCAACTAAATATATAATGATTGACTAAATCAATCTTAATTGATTAAATCAACCAAATATATATAATTGATCAAATCAATTGTAATAATTAAGTTAATCATAATAATCGAATAAATCAATTATTATGATTGAATGGTTAATGGTTAAATAGATCAATCATAATAATTGATTAAATCAATCATAATAGTTGACTAAATCAATTATAATGGTTGACTAAATCAATCAATGAGTCTCATTTGAATTTATTTTAACACTTCCCCTCAAGTTTGGTGAGTAGATATCTATAGAGTCTAATTTGCCAAGAAAGTTTAGCATGTGACTTGCTGCAGTTCCCTTTGTAAAAATATTATCAAACTGCTCATTACTCTTCACGTGAGGAGTAACTATGGTCTTGTTTTTAATCTTTTGGCACACGAAATGACAATAATTTCAATATGTTTTGTTCTTCCATGGAAGACAAGATTAGAAACAATATAAATAGCAGATTAATTGTTGCAGAAGAGTTTGATAAGGGGAAATGATTGGAAATCCCAATTCTTCAATTAGAGCTTTTAGCCAAACGATTTTGCTGGTTGCTACTGCCATGGTTCTGTATTCAGTTTCTACACTTGATCTTGAAACTACAGATTGTTTCTTCTTCTTCCTAGATATGAGATTCCCACTAATAAATGTGTAATAACCTATAATGGATCTTCTGTCCATTGAATCTCTGACTCAATCCGTATCACAATAGCCCATAATTTCTGAACTTTAATTATTTTTCATACAGATTCCTCTCCTGGGAGATCCTTTAAGATACCTAAGAATCCTTTCAGCCACCTTCCAAGGGCACATCTTGGTAGTGTACATGTACTGACTGATTTAACTCACAGTATATGCAATGTTGGGTTTGGTAATAGTTAAGTAAATGAGTTTTCCAATAAGTCTCTGGTACCTCTGTATATCTGTGAAAAGTTGATTAGCATCATTTCCTTCATCAGATGTTGAGATAGGACTAATGGTTAGTTTTGCTCCCAATTTATCTGTTTCCTATAAAAGATCAAAAGTGTACTTTCTTTGGGATATGACAAATCCTTTGTGAGAGTAGACAAGTTCTATTTCTAGAAAATACTTTAGTAACCCTAAATTTTTAATTTCAAAACTAGATTTAAGAAAATTTATAACTTGATCAATATAACTCATATCACTCCCAATAACAATGATATTATCAACATATATAAGTACGATAGTGATTCATTCATTATCAAGTTTAGTAAATAATGATGAATTACTATTGTAATTTTTAAAGTTATTGCTAAGAAGTGCAGAACTTAATTTTGCATACCATGCCCGAGGAGATTGTTTGAAACCGTAGATAGCTTTTTTCAATCTACACACTTGTCCTTTGTAACTTTGATTGAGCTCTTGAGGTAGATACATGTAAACCTTCTCTTCTAACTCCCCTTGCAAGAAAGCATTCTTTACGTCCAAGTGTTATATTGGTCAGCTCCTATTAGTAGCAAGGGACAAGATGACCCTCATAGTGTTCATCTTTGCAATAGGTGTAAAGGTCTCCATATACTCCACTCCATAGGTTTGGGTAAACCCTTTAACTACAAATCTAGTCTTGTAATGATCAATTGAACTGTCATTTTTATATTTGATTTGTGAATCCATTTACATCTGACTACTTTCTTTCCTTTTGGGAGAGTCGTTATTTCCCAATTCTTATTTTTTGTGAGAGCATCTAACTCTTCTTTCATTGCTTTCCTCCATTCTGGGTAATCATTGGCCTCATTGAAGTTTTTAGACTCCTGTACTTGATCAATACCACTCAAGAATACTTGGTGACTTGAGGGAATATTAGAGATAGTATAATAGTCAGCAATATGATAAGATGTGATGTTAGAGATGTAGTGTTCCTATCTTAATGGAGGAAATCTCAGCCTTGTTGACCTTTTATGTGGTGGTAGAGATGATGGTGCCTTCAATTTTGGAGGAGCTTCTATCTTTCCTTTGCTCAGAATTTTCTGGTAATCCTCTCTCTTACTCTTGTTTTGGATTTTTCTCTTCATTAAATTGACGAGAAGGATTACTAACTTCTTTTGGAGTTAGCAAAAAAACTTGCAGATCTTTCTTTTATGGTGTTCTCTCTTCACTTGTATTTGCAAAATAGAACTCATTTTCTACAAATAGAACATATTTTGATGTGTATATTTTGTTAGTTATTGGATCATAGCATATATAACTCTTGTGAAATGACTCGTATCTTATTAAAACACACCGTCTCCTTTTTCTATCTAATTTATTTCTAAATTATTCTGCTATATGTACATAGTGTATGCATGTAAACACTTTTAAGTGAGGTTTGATCTTAGTGAGAACTTCTAAGAGAGATTTTTCTTGAAGTATCATAGTGGGTAAGTGGTTAATCAAGTGAAGTTCACGTGTGTGAGAGGTGCGTGAACTTGAGGGTTGATTTCCAAGTCGAGTTGACTCTGATTTGAGTCCGATTCGTGTCTTGACCCGGGTGCCTGTGAGAGTGCGTGCCTGACGCACTGCGCGTCTGGTGCGTACAATAGCTTGTTGCCGGCGGAAGGGGCGTAGCGGTGTCCGCTGGCGCGTGGGACCTCCGACGGCGTGTCAGGTCGTTCCGAATTATTTTTTCCATTTTTAAGGGGTCCTATCTTATTAAATAAGATTTTTTGTGGGTTTTTGTATGTCGAATCCAAGTTCAAATGGTAAGATGCAATTCTGGATTGTGGTATACAGTGTTTATTGATTTATACGCTCACTTTGGGGTCTGTATTCTAATCATTTGAGATTATTGATTCGAATGGTGGACAAAATGTGAGAATAAGTATCAATAAATCGCAAAAGTTTTTCTTGGTGCAATGAAAACTATCGTATTAAATCTTTGCAAGTAGGACAAACTGAATGGTGACACCTACGAGATTTTACATCGAAAGATTCAATTTATTCTTGAGGAGCAAAATCGGTATGGGATTCTAAACCACGAGATGGTGGGTTCCGGAGAGGGTATAACACCTCAGATTAGATGGGATAAGGAGGTCTATCGTATGTGGAAGAAAAATAATAGCCAACTTAGGGGAATGCTTATCAGCAGCATGTACGATAACACGATCCTATTCTATTAGCAGTATCCTACGGTTATATAGGTTTGGCTCTCCCTAAAAGACCATTATGGTCTCTTTTCAGCTCCTAAGGTAAGGATGATGATTTATAAATTTATATGTAAGGTCCCGTTCTTAAAAAATATTAAGACATGCATTTTCGTTTACATTTCTACTTATTATGCTTAAATTCTTTTGTATCGCATTGTAATAAAATTGGATACACTGTGAATTTAGATGCATGTTTGGTTTTTATGTTTATGATTCTAAATAGAGGTTGGACATATTGAACTTAGCATAGATTGTTGAACATAGTGGCGAATGATAACGATCGGAAAAGAATGCAACAAGAGAACTGAATTAGGGTGTGGTGTAGGACCCATAAAAGAAAAAGAAAAGAAAAAAATGGAAAAAAAAAGAAAAAGAAAAAGAAAAAGAAAATAAAAGAAAACAAACAAACATAATTTGGGGACACCATGATACTTCATTACTTAACGCAAGGCAACCTTAGGTTTGACACATCACCATGCTTAGGCCTACATTCCACTTAGGTAGAGAGGTAAGGATGGATAAAGAATTCAAAAACTTAACTTTCTTCTTCCAAAATGTTCATTTTTGGATTTCATCTTCTTCCTCCAAAAACTCACCCAACCTCTTTTAAAACTATCCTTTAAGCTTGAAATAACACACCTCCATCCATGTATATAGTAACCCTAGTCTTTGGGAAGTAAAAGGAAGTGCAAAATACCTAGAGAACAAGCTAGAAATCTAAAGGAAGTTTGGAGAGGAAAGGAAGGAAAATCAAAGAAAAAGATTGCACTTTGAGACAAGTATCTTGCATGTTTTTGTTAACTTGATACCCATTAATCCTATAGAACATATTTTTTGATGTAATTGTGTTGTTGGAACATGAAGGAAATGAATTAGGGAAAGAGAATTTCATTCTTGAATGAAACCCTAGAGAGTTGATATGCTGGATAATCTGTCCATAGTTTAGTATTTGATTTATAATGTTTTTTATATAACTCCAAATTGAGTATGATTTTCTTCTGATGAAAATAAACTTATGTAGCTTTAAAATGACATAGGATTCAAAACGTTTTGAGAAGAATTGAAATTTTGGTGAATTTTTGAAATAGCATATTCTTTACAGAAAAACTGTTCTGTTTGCAGCATGAACATGCTCTGTTCTTTATTAAATATCTTTCTCTGTAGAACTACAAATCAAATGAGGTTTTCTTTGTAAGAAACTAGATTTCCATACTTTAAAATGACATATATTTCGAAAGGTTTCGTTAAGAAATGAATTTTTAGTGAATTTTTAAATTGCCACATTTTCTACAGAATATCCTGTTTCAGTCTGTTTTTATGTTGAACTTTGTCTTGATTGTTGGCTGCCTTCTAGGCTGAAGTAGGCTAACTTCTTCTGTAAAGAAGTTATGATAGTTTTTCTATAACTGCGCTAGTTATATTGTTAAATTTGGGCTTAACATTCGCGCTAGTTATATTTGCAGAAGAAGTTATGATAGTTTTTCTATAACTGCGCTAGTTATATTGTTAAATTTGGGCTTAACATTGTTTGATACGGCATGTTTTGTACAATTAGTACTGAATCTTGCTACGAATCCTATGTGATCCTTGTGACTAATTGGAATCTTTGTAATTATCACTCATGTGAATAAGAAGAATATGAAGAGAAAATGATACTGCGATGATAACTCCGAAAACTTTGTAAAGCCTGCGGGCGAAACTTAAGGAGTACAGTTGGTATGTAGAGTTCAAAAAGTTTTGCAAAGCCTGCGGGTGAAGTTTGAGGAACTATGGATATATCTCGTCTCCTTCCGAGGGTGGAATTAGAAACATGTGAAGTGTTTGAGGTGTCTAACCTAAAAAAACATAAATTTTATTTAGAAATACCGAATTTTCTCTTCAGACCTTCATACACTACCTTGGTTCGACACTCCATTCATTTCTTTAAATGTCAAATTAAATTAGAACAATGAAGATGTAAAAGTATAATAGTTTTAAGTATGGCAATTGAGATTGTCCTTTTGAGTTAATGTGCATCCTTAGTATACTTTGCTATAATTCCGATTCTTACACAGTGATATTAATATTTTTGTGCCTGCTAGGAATACCGAATTTTTGGCTTACTCTTTACACCTTCATACACTACCTTGGCTCGACACTCCATTTATTTCTTTAAATGTTTAATTAAATTGGAACAATGAAGATAGAAAAAATATAATGATTTTAAGTATGGTAATTGAGATTATCCTTTTGAGTTAATGTGCATCCTTGGTATACTTTACTATGATTATGATTCTTACATAGTGATGTTAATATTGTTATGCCTACTGCTTGTACTGCTTGCTATTGGTTCCCTGTATACTTGCTCAGCTTATACTAATCTCGATATCCTCATTTTCAGGTGATCTAGGAGACGAGAGGGAAGTCCAGAGTAGAGGCATTTGAGTTGAGGGATTTAGATCCCTATCCATAGTGGACCGGTTTTATTTTGTTTGAGACATGTAATTATTTGTTTTCTTGTTAGTAGTTTAGGATGTATTCCTATAAACATGTATAGTTTTGACACATGAAAACATATTGTATATAGTTTTGTGGATATAGTGTTCATATACTATAGTATGTTATGTTGGGCGGCCAGGAGGGCCATTGATGTTAGGTTGTTTGATAATAGAAGTGTCATATTAATCTTTATTAGATTATCTCAGGTGGCTAAATAGTCACTAAATAGGAGAGATTTTGCCATGATTTTATTTGGAAAGAACAAACGATTTATTTTTTTAATATAAATCTCCTTCCATGTAATCACACATTGGGAGTGCGATTGTCGTGAGTTCAGATGTCGCATTTTCATTGGGTTGATTGCTTCTGCATTTGCATGTTTATCTATTTTTTCTAGGGGGTGCGACGCTTGGATAGCGGGTCGTCACAGTTTGTATCAGAGTCTAAGGTTTTGGATAATCTGTACCTAGGGTTTATGACTATAGGTATATATTACTAGGTAAAGGGTGGTTTATATCATGAATGACGTTGTTTGTTAGTTGTATGCATCAGGTTACTAGGACACGAAATGGTTAAGACGAGGAGACAGAATGAAGTATCTCCTGAGGGAGAGCATAGGGATGACAAGCAGAGGCAGGAGCCTCAATCTCAGGTGCCCGACGACCAGAGGCCAAAAGGGACAGGTTTACAGCAGACTTTAGCCGCCCTGGTGGCTATGGTAGGCACTATATATGGAGACATTCATAGGCTGGCAGAAAGGCTGTGTCAACCAGTGATAGGGAGTAAGACTGTAGCTATCTCTCTAGCTACTCATACCACGCCTTCCTCTTCGACAATGTTAGCTTTAGCAGCTCCGGTGGTATCTGTTGGTTCTGAATCAGATCGAGTTAGATCATGTAGAGATCAGAGAGCTACTGAATATGGAGAGGGGCGTGAAGACAGTGGGAATGTATGCATGCCACGAGAGGATCGTCGATTCCAAAAATTGATGACTGAATTTAGAAGGATGGAGCCGATGATATTTTCGGGTAGTAATGATCCTCAGGTTGCGGAGACTTGGATTGTAGAGAAGCAAAGACTTTTTTCCAAGTTTATGGTTGCGGAGGGGTATAAGGTTAGACTGGCCACCCATTATCTGAAGGAAGTTGCATATAACTGGTGGAGTTTGGATTTGAGGCTCCAATATAGTAGCGACCTTCAGTATGTCACTTAGGGTGATTTCACTTAGATTTTTCATGAGAGATATGTGCCCGCTTTTGTTAGAGATCAGAAGATATCTGAATTCCTAAATTTGAGATAGGGTAGTTAGACTGTTAACCAATATGAAGACCACTTTGCTAGACTGTCGGTGTATACTTCAGAAATAGTTGATATAGAAGAAAAGAGGGAAAAGAGGTTTAGGAAAGGATTGCGATCCCGATCCTTTTTCCAAAGGTATCTGGTAGCTTTGCCTTTCACGACTTATCAGGATCTAGTGAATAGTGCTAAGACTTTGGAGTTGGTCACTGAGGATAGACATGAGAGGTTGTAGGGGAAATGACCAGTGGAAGTTCAAACTTCAAGCATGAAAAAGAAAAAGAAGAAGAAGGGACAGTTTGAGTAGGGTGAAGGCTTCCGCAAGAGGCCATCGTGTCCAATTTGTGGAAATCTGCATGCGGGGCCATGTGAGGGAGGAACGAGACTTTGCTTTACATGTTTTCAACTGGGTTATTTTGCTTCTCGTTGTCCTTTTAGGCCCAGGCAGTCATAGCCTACTCCTTTACAGCATATTCCTCCACCTAGGCCTTTTTCGGCTCAGCATAGGGTAGCCCCTCCAGTTCCGTTAAGGCTAGGACCACCTAGACCGGCTTTACCACCACAGCCACAACACAGACAACCTCAGGGTATGCCACCAGGCCCAGGAGGTCAGGTTAGAGTTCATGCCATCACTACTCAGAAGGCTCGTGCTGCACCTGATGTGATTACAGGTAAAATGAAGTTATTTTTTTGTGATATTCGTGTATTGATTGATTTGGGTGCCATGCATTCATTTATTTTTTTAGCATTTATCATGTATTTGCTGTATAGGTCTAAACCTTTAGAGTAAGGGTTGTGGGTTGCTACCACGCTTGGGAATGAGGTTCTTGTTACTAAGATTTATAGGGGTTGTGTTGTGAGTTTCCAGGGGCATGATTTTAGCATTGATTTGCTACTATTGGAATTATTAGTAGATTTAGATATAATTATGGGTATGGATTGGTTATCAGCTAATTATATACCGGTTGATTGTCATCGGAAGATTGTTTGCTTTTCACTACCGGGACAACTACAGATTTTCTTTATTGGGGATAGATTTATCAGAGCTCCAGTTATGTCATTCATTAGAGCAACTAGGATGCTATCCAAGGGTTGTCAAGGGTATTTAGCTTATGTCATTGAAGACAAGAAACAACAAACACAATTGGCTGACATACCAGTGGTTTAGGATTTTCTAGATGTATTTCCAGATGATTTGCTTGGATTGCCACCAGTTAGAGAGATATAATTCCCTATTGATGTGGTGTCAGATACTTTTCCTATTTCTATAGCTCCATATAGAATGACACCAGCTGAGTTGAAAGAGTTGAAAACTCAGTTACAAGAACTGGTGGACAAGAGGTTTGTTTGTCCTAGTGCTTCTCCTTGGGGTGCACCAGTTTTATGTGTAAAGAAGAAAGATGGTTCCTTGAGCTTATACATTGATTATCGTAAATTGAATCAAGTGACCATTAAAAATAAATACCCCTTGCTGAGAATTGATAATCTGTTTGATCAGTTGAGAGATGCCATAGTTTTCTCTAAACTAGATCTTAGATCTGGATATCATCAGATTAGGGTCAGAGAGGAAGATATACCAAAGACGGCTTTCCGTACTCGATATGGTCACTATGAGTTTTTGGTTATACCATTTGGGCTAACCAATACTCCAGCAGTTTTTATGGATTTGATGAATGGTGTTTTCAGACCCTATCTGGATGATTTTATTGTAGTGTTTATTGATGATATTTTGATATATTCTAAGAATAGAGACCAGCATGAACAATATCTTCACATCACATTACAAACCTTGAGGGCTGAGAAATTAAATGTCAAATTTAGTAAATGTGAATTCTGGCTCAGTGAAGTAATTTTCTTAGGTCATATTGTCTCTGGTAGAGAACTTTTTGTAAACCCAAAAAAGATTGAAGCTATTGTTAATTGGTCTCAACGTACTATAGTTACAGAGATTCGTAGTTTTTTGGGTTTGATAGACTATTACCGTAGATTTATTAAGGATTTTTCTTCGGTAGCTGCTCCACTTACGAGATTGACTCGTAAGAATGTACCCTTCAGGTGGGATGAACAATGTGAGACTAGTTTTCAGACTCTAAAAGATAGGCTTATATTGGCTCCAGTACTAACATCACCGGTTAGTGGACAGAGATGTGTGATTTTTAGTGATGCATCCAGAACATGTTTGGGTTGTGTACTGATGCAGGGATGGAATGTGATAGCCTATGCTTTTAGACAGTTGAAACCTCATGAAGCGAATTATCCCACCCATGATCTAGAGCTTGCAGCTATTGTGTTTGCTTTGAAGATTTGGAGACACTATCTCTACGGTGAGCACTGCGAGATATTCACCGATCATCAGAGTCTCAAATATTTATCCAATGACACGGTCATATTTAGGGACAGTTTAGCAGTTCCGGATGCTCAAAGATTGCGGAGATTGATTTTGGAGGAAGCACATAGCTCGGCCTTTTTTGGTTACCCAGGAACCACCAAGATGTATAGGGATTTGTGTCATTTCTTTTGGTGGCCCGGTATGAAGAGAGACATTGTAGAGTTTGTTCACAGATGGTTGACATGTCAACAAGTAAAGGCCGAACACCAGAGACCTGGTGGACTACTTGAGCCACTCCCTATTCTTGAGTGGAAATGGGAGCATATCACTATGGATTTTGTCTTAGGATTGCCTAAAACGCCAAGGGGATTTGATGCTATATGGGTGATAGTGGATCGGCTCACCAAATTGGCTCACTTTCTCCCTGTTGCGGTGACTCATCCTATGGAGAAATTAGCTAAACTGTACATTGACGAAATCATGAGATTGTATGGCATACTGGTATCAATTGTTTCTGATAGAGATCCGAGATTTGTTTCTTGATTTTGATAGAGTTTTCAGTCCAGGTTAGGAACTAAACTTAATTTCTTCACTGCATATCATCCTTAACCAGATGGTCAATTAGAGAGGATTATACAATTTTTGGAGGATATGTTGAGAGCCTGTATTTTAGACCTCTACGGTAGTTAGGCTGAACACTTAATGCTAGTGGAGTTTGCTGATAACAACAACTATCACTCGAGCATTGGTATGGCACCGTTTGAAGCATTATATAGGAGGAGATATAGGACTCCTCTTTGTTGGGATGAAGTGAGAGAGAAGCAGCTACTTCAGTTCGAAACATGGACTGCTTATCTATAAGAAACCATGGAGAAAGTCCAAACCATTCGAGAAAAGCTTAGAATAACATAATCTCACCAGAAGAGTTATGCGGATTAGAGACGCAGAGATTTGGAATTTGAGGTAGGAGATAAAGTTTTTTTGAAAATCTCTCCAATCAAATGAGTGGTGAGGTTTGGGAAGAAAAAGGGAAAACTTAGCCCCACATTTGTTGGTCCTTTTGAGATTCTAATGAGAGTTGGATTATTTGCTTATGAGTTGGCTCTACCTCTAGCATTGGAGGGAGTTCACCCGACATTTCATGTTTCCATGATAAGTATGTCCAGGATCCTTCACATGTGATCAGTTATGAGCTACTCCAAGTTACATAAGATTTAACCTATGTGGAGTAACCGATCCAGATTTTGGATTATCGAGAGCAGAACTTAAGGAACAAAACCATTAAGTTGGTAAAGGTTCTATGAAGACACCACACTTCCGAGGAGGCATCTTGGGAGTTAGAGGCAGAAATGAGGAGGTGATACCCATATCTCTTTGAACTTGAGCGGCGATCCGGAGGACCGGATCTTTTATGGGGGAAGGATATAAGGTCCCGTTTTTAAAAAACATTAAGGCATGTTTTCGTTTACATTTCTACTTATTATGCTTAAATTCTTCTATATCGCATTGTGATAAAATTGGATACACTGTGATTTTAGATGCATGTTTTGATTTTTATGTTTATGATTCTAAATAGAGGTCGGACACATTGAACTTAGCATAGATTGTGGAATATAATGGCACATGAAAACGATCGGAAAAGAATGCAACAAGAGAACCGAATTAGGGTATGGTGTGGGATCCATAAAAGAAAAAGAAAAGAAAAAAATGGAAAAGAAAAAGAAAAAGAAAAAGAAAATAAAAGAAAACAAAAATAAAACAAACATAATTCAGGGATACCATGACACTTCATTACTTAACACATGGCAACTTTAGTTTTAACACCTTATCATGCTTGGGCCCCACATTCCACTTAGGTAGAGAGGTAAGGATGGAGAAAGAATTCAAAAACTTAACTTTCTTTTTCCAAAATTTTCATTTTCGGATTCCATCTTCTTTCTCCAAAAACTCACCCCAACCTCCATTAAAACTATCCTTTAAACTTGAAATAACATACCTCCATCCATGTATATGGTAACCCTAGCCTTTGGGAAGTAAAATGAAGTGCAAAATACCTAAAAAACAAACTAGAAATCCAAAGGAAGTTTGGAGAGGAAAGGAAGGAAAATCAAAGGAAAAGATTGCAACTTTGAGGCAAGTATCTTGCATGTATTTGATCTATAATGTTTTCTGTATAATTCCAAATTGAGTACGGTTTTTTCGTAATGAAACTAGACTTCTGTAGCTTTAAAATGACATAAGATTCAAAGATTTCTGAGGAGAATTTGATTTTTGGTGAATTTTTAAAATAGCATATTCTCTGCGGAAAAACTGTTCTATTTGCAGTATGACCATGCTCTATTATTTATTAAATATCTTTCTCTGCAGACCTGCAAATCAAATGAGGTTTTCTTTGTAAGAAATTAGACTTCTATAGCTTTAAAATGACATATATTTTTAAGGGTTTCATTGGGAAATTAAAATTTAGTGAATTTTTAAATGTCACATTTTCTGTAGAAAATCCTGTTTCAATTTGTTTCTATGTTGAACTTTGCCTTGATTGTTGGCTGCCTTATAATCTGAAGTAGGCTAACCTCTGAACATAAACAATGTAGCCCTATGTCTTATCTTTACATGGCCATTAGAATCATCTCAATCTGATATTTGCAGAAGAAGTTACAATAGTTTTTCTATGACTGCGCAAGTCATATTGTTAAATTTGGGTTTAACATTGTTTGATATGGCATGTTTTGTACAATTGGTACTGAATTTTGTTACGAATCCTATGTGATCCTTGTGACGAATTGGAATCTTTGTGGTTATCACTCATGTGAATATGAAGTAATATGAAGAGAAAGTGATATTGCGATGATAACTCTGAAAACTTTGCAAAGCCTATGAGTGAAACTTAAGGAGTATATTTGGTATGTGGAGTTTTGAAAGTTTTATGAAGCCCGCAGGCGAAGCCTGCGGGCGAAGTTTGAGAAACTATAGATATATCTTTTCTCCCTGTGAGGGTGGAATTAGAAACAGTTGAAGTGTTTGAAGTGTTTAACTTAAAAAGACCTAGATTTCATTTAGGAATACTGAATTTTTGGCTTATTCTTCAGACCCTCATATACTACCTTGATTCGACACTCCATTCCTTTCTTTAAATATCAAATTAAATTGGAACAATGAAGATGAAAAAAGTATAATGGTTTTAAGTGTGGCAATTGAGATTGTTCTTTTGAGTTAATGTGCATCCTTGGTATATTTTGTTATGATTCTGATTCTTACATAGTGATATTAATATTCTTGTGCTTGTTAGGAATACTTAATTTTTGGCTTACTCTTCAGACCCTCATACACTACCTGGGTTCGACACTCCATTCATTTCTTTAAATGTCAAATTAAATTGGAACAATGAAGATGAAAAATGTATAATGGTTTTAAGTGTGGCAATTGAGATTGTCTTTTTGAGTTAATATACATTCTCGGTATACTTTGCTATGATTCCGATTCTTATATAGTGATATTAATATTCTTATGCCTCCTGCTTGTATTGCTTGCTATTGGTTCCCTGTGTATTTGCTCAGCTTATACTGATCCCAATATCCTCATTTTCAAGTGATCTGAGAGACGAGAGGGAAATCCGGGGTAGAGGTATTTGAGTTGAGAGATTTAGATCCTTATCCATCGTGGACCCCTTTTATTTTGTTTGAGCCATGTAATTATTTGTTTTCTTGTTAGTAGTTTGGGATATATTCGTATAAACATGTATAGTTTTGACACATGAAAACATATTGTATATAGTTTTATGGATATAGTATTCATATACTATAGTATGTTATGCTGGGCGGCCAGGAGGGCCATTGATGCCAGTTTGTTTGATAATAGAAGTATCATATTAATCTTTATCAGGTTACCCCAGGTGGGTAAATAGTCACTAAATAAGGGAGACATTGCCGTGATTTTATTTGAAAAGAGCAAACGATTTATTTTCTTTTAATATAAATTTCCTTCCGTGTTATCACACATAGGGAGTGCGACTATCGTGAGTCCAGATGTCGCATTTTAATTGGGTTGATTTCCGTATTTGCATATTTATCTCCTTTTTCTAGGGGGTGCGATGTTTAGATAGCGGATCGTCACATTATAACTTATAAGTAAAGGGTTGATCATACAAAGATACAATATTTGATACAAATATCGAGTATGATCGCTAGGTTAAGGAATGCGAACGAACCTATTTTGAATGATATTTAAGTACTATGTGTGATCCAGTTTTTAACTGGTTTATAGAAAATCATGAAAATTATCTCATACATGTTGAGAGTATTCAAACTTTCGTTGATGTGAACTGGTACTGTGAGCTCAAGGAGGAGTGCTTAGAGGTGAGTAGGCCGCACTCGGGTCATGCTTGTGTAACGGAGTCGAGTAAGGGCTCCCGTGGCACCAAACAAATAGTATATGCATGAGAATGAGACTAGAGGTCCAGGCAAGAAAAAGCCATTCGAGAAATTTGACAGCAAGGTACAAAAGCGCAGGAAGAAAGAGTTTGATAAAATCAATGCGAAGTGCTATGTCTGTGGCAGATTTGGTCATTTCGCTCATGAATGTGATGAGAGGAAGGAATGTCTTTCTTCTTTATGCAGTTTGAGTTATATCTCATCTATTGTGATATCATTGATTTCTCTTCTTAGTGGATTGTAAAATCAAGAGCCACCAATCACGTAGCTCGAGATAGGAGCGCGTATATGGAGTTTCGCCGAGTAAATCCTTAGGTTATGAGGATTTACATAAGGAGTGGAACATTTGTCGTCGTTAGATTTGCACTTGCAAGTTGGAGTTACAAAATAGCTAGACTCTGTATTTAAATAATGTTTTTTACACTTTGGATATTCGACGGAACTTGATTTCTGTACTTTGTTTAAGATTGTCTAGGATATGCTTTGTTATATAGAAAATCATCTGTTTTTATTAGATATGACGACTCTTTGATATGTTTTGGTTTTATCCTTGATAGACTGCATGCACTGATGCTGTTTCTTTCAATGGTATTTTTGTTATTTTCTATTGGTTTTATTTCTAATTGTGTAAATAATAATGTAAATATGTGGCATATTAGACTTGGACACATAGGGTAAAAGAGGATGAATCGGTTAATAGCGAGTGGTCTATTGGGCCTGTTAGCCATGTTCAAGTTGCCCATATGAAAGTTTTTGGCCTAGCCTGCAAAGCTGCAAGAAAACTATTTGGCAACGCAATGAGAGTTGGGACTCCATTGCAGTTGGTCCACTTCGATATCTATGGCCCTATGAGCATGAGTGCCTAAAATGCAGTTATGTACTTTATTATGTTTATAGACGATTACACGCGTTTCATTTACGTTAATTTGATCTCGCACAAGTTTAAAGCATTAGAATATTTTAGGATATCTATTAGCGAAACTGAAAATTAGCTAGATTTGAGAGTGAAGATTCTTAAAATCGATTAGGGGTGCGAGTATTTATCAGAACAATTTAGAGAGCTCTGTTTCGAGAAAGGTATCACGAGACAGCTGACTGT
Source organism: Dillenia suffruticosa (assembly GCA_033439265.1). NCBI lineage: Eukaryota > Viridiplantae > Streptophyta > Magnoliopsida > Dilleniales > Dilleniaceae > Dillenia > Dillenia suffruticosa. The sequence goes on from JAVTVX010000031.1 coordinate 3,017,300, forward strand.
TTTTGCTATTTTTCAGCAGAATGGAGTAGCCGAGAGGAGGAATAAAACTTTGTTGGAGATAGTGAGGTCTATGATAGTGCAGACCAATTTGTTCATCTCTCATTGGGAAGATATTTTATTAACTTCAACTTACGTCTTCAACCGTGTTCCATCAAAGTCTGTAGTCAGTATCCCAATGAGTTTTGGATAGGGAGGCAACCTGACCTTAGTCACTTGAAATCATGGGGTTGTAGCGCGTATGATCACGATTCCTCGAATTCACATGACAAGTTAGGCCTACGAGAAAAGAAGTGTATATTTATAAGATTCTCATAACACTCCAAAGGGTATGTGTTCCTAGGTGAGCATACGAATGACACTATCACTGAGATTGAGTCTCGCGATACCACATTTCTTGTGAATGATTTTTCTGAGAGAGGTGAAATCGATTGGGACTTTACCTTCTATGAGATAGATAAGTCTACTGGCTTAGCTGAGCCCAGTGGCAAGACCCAAGAACCGATAAAGGATTTTAGTCCTAGTAGGAGTTATCCATCTGAAGGTGAAGAGGTTCTCTTTCCTTATAAGAGTATCGAGAACGCGAACTTAAATATTGCTTCCCGATTGAGGTGAGACCCTCATTGTGATTCTTGAAGATGATGAGAAATCTAAAGCGGTACAAAAGACTCTCGAGGGTTCTGTGAATAAACATTTGTTGATTGCCATAGATGAAGAGAAAGAGTCGATGAGAGTCAATGGAGTCTGGAACCTAATTGATTTGCCTGAGGGAATAAAGGACATTGGGAACAAGTGGGTTTTCAATATCAAGAGAAAGGTCGACGGACCAATTAAGAGGTATAAAACTTGTCTGATAGCCAAGGGTTATACTTAGACAAAAAGCGTGGAATGCGAGGAGACTTTCTCCTCGGTAGTCAAATTTTTCTCAATCCGTTTATTTTTTACGATTGTTGCAAACATGGATGTGGAGTTATACCAGATGGACGTAAAAACTATCGTCCTTAATGGAAGTTTGGATGAGGAGAGCTACATGAAACAATCCTCTGGGTTCATTCTAAAAGGTAAGGAGGATTAAGGTCTGTCGACTTTGGAAGTCAATATATTGCCTTAAATAATCATCCAGGCAGTGGTATATGAGATTTTACGATGAGTTGATATCTTATGAGTTTATGATCATCGAGAAGGATTATTGCGTATATCTAATATATTTTAGTGACTCTTTTATGATCTTATTCTTATATGTGTGTGATATTTTATTGGTCGGGAACAATAAAAAGTATCTGATAACCATTAAAATATGGTTATTATCGAGTTTTGATATTAAAGACTTAGGTGAGACTTAGTTCATTCTCAAAATTTGAATCCAGATGGATCGCTTGAGAATGGTGTTGACTCTTTCACAAGAGTCTTACATCAAGAAAATTCTTGCGTTTTTCAAGATGAACGATTGCAACCCAATAGATAGTTCTATCGCTAAAAATGAAGACCAAAGTCTTGACATGTGCTCTGAAATTCAGGAAAAAATAAAGGATATGAGTAGAATACTTTATGTTTATGCAATGTGCAGTCTAGTGTATGCGATGAGGCGTACATGACTAAACATTTATTTTGCAGTCGATCTAATGAATAGGTATGAATCGAATCCTGAAATGAGTCACTAGAGAGTAGTAAAAAGGATTATGAGAATTTCAAGAGAATTCGAACCTTTTCTTGTGTAATGAAGGAGGTGATTTGTGTATCGTTGGGTATTCAAACGCCGACTGGGGTGGCGATCTGGATGGATGCAAATCGACATTAGTTTTTGCTGTCTTGCTTAATAATGGTGCCATATTTTGAAGAAGTAAAAAGCAAATCTATGTATCTCTATCTACAATAGAGGCTGAGTTTGCAATATACTCAGTGACAGTTCAGGAGAGTGTTTGGGTTTGAAGATTTCTGGATGACTTAGGGGTTGTGGTAGATACTGGGAGGCCAATAATGACTTATTGTGATAATCAGGCCACCATCGCCTACAACCAAAACCTGAAATATCATAGTAAAACCAAACACATTGATACCAGATATCAATTTGTGAGATATATCATCAAGAAGGGTATAGTAACAATTAAGTACACTTCAACATACAGTATGGTGGTTGATCCCTTCACCAAACCCATTATGAGAGATTCCTTTGTGAGATATAGGGAATCATTGGGTTTACGTATATTTGACATTTTTTACTATATACTGATTATGATGCTTATTATTTTATATATATGATATGCATGCATTATTCAGTTATAAATTTATTTGTTGCAATTGTTTATTGTCACATATTCTATACTATGTTATAATAAAAGATATGTCAAACAGATGTGGTCGACTCTCTTACACGAGTGATCACCTCTAACTCTAAGTGAGTGGGGATGAGAGGTTTCTAGTCATAAGAGACTTTGAGAGTAACCCTGCTAGAATATAAGTCGCCTTGATATGTATTCAGGATGAGTTCATATGTGATAAGATCGACATGGACATACCCACATCCATGTTATCTTTAAGTAATCAGTTTTGAGATCTCAGATATCATCTGCGTTTAATGATATTGTCTCTGAGATATTTTCTCTAAGATCCCTGAATAAAATTTTATATATAGATTGAGTCCCTTACCCGTACGGTGTTAAAGAAATCTGACATATGCCCTTTTGAAAGATAGAGGAATAATATTGTAGCACGTGTTTCATACCACATGTGATAAGACAACTATAGGATTATCGGACCTATTATTTGAGGTGATAATGTGATCATAATCCCTGTTCCTACTGTGTGAGATCCGAGATCCATTGGATGAGATCTCTTGTAACCTTATTACTTTCGACTGTTTTTAGAAGTTTGGATTCAGTATTTGTTAATTTAGTTTGTTTACATATGACCCGGAAGACAATTGAGGTCTAAGGGGTAGGTTTAGGAAAATAGTTAAATTGAGCTGATGGATTCGAGTTTGGGATAAGGAAGACCAATCAACATTATATAATTATGTAGTATTCAACCATCGACTTGTTATATTAATTCATATTGGGATTCAAATATAATAGTGAATATATAGTCCAACAAATGATTGAGGATCACTTTCGATAAAGAAAGTGGTTCGATGGATGTAACTGTGCCGGTCGTACGACGTCCAATCCTGTATAAAAATCCAGTAGGGTGATGTGAAAGATCTCATGAGTTGTGATCCTGAGATAGACGTTAAATGTTCTCGTGTATAAGTGGGAGATGTTAGTTAAAATGGACACATAGAGGCGTTTTTACCAAGGGATTTAAAACTTAATTTAAATTTAAATCTAAAATGTGGGATAGTGGGTGGTTACCATTATCCACATTTTCCCAATAGATCTCTCCCCCTTTTTTGGTGATCCATGTATATGATTGAAGTTGGAATATACAATTCTTAGTACATTGCCAAGAGAGAGAGGTTGAGAGAGAGAGATGTACACATTGAGGGTTTAAGAATTTTCAAGTAGTAAAATTTCTGCCATCATTAGATTCACCAGACTTTGAGTTGAGATGTCATGGCATAGTGATGGTGGTTCGATTTTGTAATTACCATTCTGATTGAGCGATTCGTATGAGAAAGTTCGCAATTCAGTTGATTTTTTGGAGATCTACACACTGAGATATTTATCTAAAAATTTCGACTACTTAATTTTTGTGATTTATCACGCTTCCTATTCATGTGAATAAATCTAACAAGGAGATAGTGCTTAAGCATAAAATTAGCAATAGGAATTTAAGTAGACAAAGCCAAGGTGAACATCATTGCTCGATTTCCATATCTCTATTTCCCATTCTTATGTTTCCCCTCCAAAATGCATAAAGCTTTCTATCAATCCACTTGGTTTTGCTGCTTCCTTTTTCCAAATCCTTCCTCAATGCTTCCCATGGCTTTATGTTAATCTTTGGCCAACCCATTGAAACTCATAATACCATCTATTTGTTCATATATTCTCACTAGGTATGGGTACTTGATAAACTCACCATGATTCCATTTAGCCAAAAAGAGCAGTAAACAAGCAAACAATCATCCTATATATACACACACACGAGGAGAAATGCTTTTTATGTGATAAAAATGTTCTCAACATTTTCATGACCTAAATGTCTTACAAGAACAATTTTGTGTAATATCAAATCATGAGAAATCACAAGGTAAAAGTCTGCTTAGTAAGATTTTATCATCAAAGTCATCAAAACCGATTGCAATATAGGCCATTTGAAAAGGCAAGAGGCATCTTTTTAGCAAAATTCTATGAATAAAACATAAGGAAAAGAGGCAATACCAACCCCAGAAAGACCAGTAAGGAAAAACAATGTCCAAAGTCCTATCATCTCCACAATAATAAAACAATACAGGCGGCGAAGTGGCGTTGGCTCCTTGATGGTCACGTGCGACGATCATAGGCCGATCACCGCATTTAGACATGATATCAAGGTCTGGCAATTCACCGGGATACAACCTTAAGAGTTGCAAAATCCCCCATATCGTAAAAACATTTCTTATCTAATACACCCACTTGTACTTTTCACAATAAACCTTCCCTCCACAACTATGATCCTAATATGTGTTGCATCGTTTGCTCTTTCCACCATATCCCTAGTGATTCCCCTCTTCTGCCAAGGCCGTAAATCCTCATAAATCCACTTGAAATAATCTGGACATTCTTCTTTTGATGAATCAAAGGTTTCAAATGTTTTAGGATGGTTTCTAGGACATGTTTGGTTTACATTCCCATTTGTGCAGTTTAGTGGAAATTCAAGTTGTGGAGGCATTTTTAGACCCTTTGACGATAAAATGGCTTTCCGAATTGAGGTGCCTGTGATAAGAGACTAAAACACAACCAATTATTTGGAAAGATACTTTGAAAAAACTTCATAGGATTTAAGGAAAACAATTAGTACTTATAGCATCAATCCATTGACCAGAAATCAAGGCACTGATGAAGAGAATGATCAACAAAAGACTTGCAGTTGCCGACACTCCTTTCTTCACTAGCTATCCAATTGCTTCTACAACATTTGTACATGTTCGACTTCCGTCTTTGTTTCCCATATCTCTCATTCACCTCATTGTACTCTAAAACTCAACAAAACCAAGTAGGTTGAGTTTGTCGTTTGCTCAGTTGCAGTTTAGGAGAATGTTTAACTCCGGAGACCATTGGATGATCTAGGGATTGTGGTAGATAGTAGGAGGCCAGTGTTAATCAAGCCGCTATCGCCTATACTCGAGATCCTAAGTATTATAGTAGAACTAAACACATTGACACAAGATACAACTTCATGAGAAACATTTTCGAGAAATGTGAAGTGACCGTCAAATACACTTCTACACATATGGTGGTTGACCCCTTTACCAAACCCAATGTTAGAGACCCATTTATAAGATATAGAGAGTCATTGGGTTTGCATATATTTTGATATTTCTCATTTTGAATTGTATTGATGATATTGTTGCTTATTACCTTTATATATATGATTCTTGTGTATTATTCAGTCACACATAAGTTAATATATTTTTTTATTTAATGCACTTGTTTCTTATTATATATTCTTTGAGTGATGTGATAAAAAGATATGTCAAGCAGGCAATGTTGACTATCTCATATGAATGATCACCTCCAGCTTTTAGTGAGCGAGGATGAGACGATTTGTAGTTGTAAGAGACTTTAAGAGTAGTCTTACTAGAACATAAATCGCCCTGATATGTGTTCAGGATTAAATCATGTGTTATGATCGACATAGATATACTTACATCCATGTTGCCTATAAATAGACAAATTTGATATCTCAAATATTACCTAGTCTAATGATATTGTCTCTGAGATATTCTCTCAAGATCTTTGAGTAAATTCTTATGTGTAGACCGAATCCTATATCTACACAGTGTTAAAAAAACATGACATATACCACTTTTGAGAAATGAAGAAATAATATTGTGATACGTATTTCATACCACGTGTGATAAAATGACCATAAACTGTGAGAGCTATTATTTAATACGATAGTATGATCATGATCCATATTCCCACTGTATGAGATCCGAAATCCATTCGATGAGATTTCTTATACCCTTATTCATTTTGGTTGTCTTTAGAAATTTTGATTCAGTATTTGATATTTTAGTTGTTTGCCTATAACTCGAAAGATAATTAATGTCTAAGGGGCAGGTCTAAGGAAGTAACCAAATTGAGACTGATAGATTCGAGTTTAAGAAAAGCAAAATCAATCTTTATTATATCATTGTATAGTATTTACTAATCAGTCTTTATGTTTATCCGTATTGGGATTCAAACATAATAATGAATACACAGTCAAACAATAATTGGAGATCACTTTAGATGAAGAAAGTAAATTGATAGATGTAATTATATTGAGTTTGGGGTACAACAAGTATTTTTGGTACTAATGATGACTTCTCGATCATTCTAATAGATGCATTGAGAAATCTTTGGTTATAGATGTACTTGCCAGTAGCACGATACCTAATCTTGTATGAAAGTCTAATAGGATAATGTAAAAGATCGCATGAGTTGTGATCTTGGTATTAACGATGACTTCTCGATCATTCTGTTGATAAATATGTTCACGTAAGGGCATTTACCACACAAAGTAAAAAACATTTAAATTTAAATTTAAAAGTTAAGAGATAATGGGTGGTGAACCCATTATCTCCACTCCCCCTAAAATCTCCCGTTATTATATGACTTTCATCATCTTCTTCTTTAATTGTAGAGAAGAGCTATTATTCATAGAGAACACACATTCTTGAAAAGAATTTGAGTTTTTAATAAAATATAGAGATCAACTGAGGGTTTAGAGAAAACTCCGAGTAGGAAATTTTTCTACGTCATTTTAATCATTGGATTTAGGGTTATAGCATTATAATATTACGGTGGAAACTCGTTAGACGTGGTTATTATCCCAACTGCGAGATCATCAAGAAAGGTTTTGTAATTCCCAGATTTTCTGTGTTTTTTTACTAAGCTATACCCATAAATATAATCTTTTAATTTTTCCAAAAAATTACTATACTTCTACTTGTGTCAATTAAATCTAACAAACCCTAACACTTGTCAATTTCAAATTTTAGTGGGAATATAATTAATTGGGGAATACATACAATTTAGGTTAGCAGAATCACTTTAATTTCTTATGGAATCAACAAAACATAAGGGTGATTGCACTATCGGGTTTCCTGTAACCATCCCTAGTCAAAAAGAGGCTTGGGAGGACCTAGTGATGCAGCAAAAGAGGGATGTCACACCTCTAGGCCAGAACACAAACCGACATGGGAAAGGGCAATGCGAAATCCAACTTTAATGATAGAAGAGTGCTGTCCAATCAACTCCAAATGCTTATTAAGACGAGGAATCAAAGAGTACATTTGGAAAATCCTTATGTCTTATGTAATCAATGAGCCTTTTCAGGTAACACAGAGATCAACGCAATAGGGCCGGTAAGAGCTACCATCTTTTGAGAAGTGGGAAGGAGCCAGAAAATGCACCACCAAAGACAATGGTGGAGTCGTCCCAAGCATGAGAGAAAGTAAAAGAGAAAAAGGAAGATGAGATCGTAGAGACCATTACCTATAAAAGAGCCTTAATCCACATAGGACAACAAATCTGGCTTCTCTCCCCACCTTTAAAAATTCAAGCAAAAGCAATTTGATAAATATTTCAAAAAGTTCATAACTTCACTTAAATCTATGCAGGTCAACATTCCCTTACATGAGCTACTGATCCAAATGCCTAATTATGTAAAATTCATGAAGTAGATCCTCTACAACTAAAAGCAATTGGAAGCAATCAGGATGGTAGTTTTCATGATAGACTCTAGTGTCGTCCTTTCAAGAAAAGCTTCCACCAAAGCTCTCCAATTCATGAAGTTTCACAACTTCTTATGCCATAGGCCTTTTAGATTTGAGAAATCTTTATGTGATCTATGTGCTAGTGTTGACTTAATGCTATACTTCTGCTTTTTGAAGTTTGAGATGACGAATTTAAAGGAGACGGAGATGATGTTGCAATTGGTGGACACAGGAAACCAAGAGGAATTAAAGAGGATATTTTAGTATGTACTGGATACTTCTATTTTCCGGTGGATATCGTAGTGCTGGACATAGAGGTCGATGTGGCCATACTAATTATTTTAGGTTGGCCATTCATTGCCAAAACTCATGCCCTCATTGATGTTGAAAAGGGAAGTTAACCATTCATCATTTTGATAAATTTATAAAATTTAACATTTCAAAATCGTTAAAATACTCTATTGATTCTAATTTCTCTTACTCTCTTATTTTAAATATAATTGATGTAGTTGAAACTTTGCAAAAGGAAAAGGTCTTGGCAAGGGATTCTTTGGAGAAAGCAAAGAAAGCTGTGAGATAGAGGAGTCCCTTTGTGAAGTCGTGAACGTAGTATTGTAAAAAGGGGTGTCAAAGAAGGATTTGGATGCGAACAATACCTGGAAGGGTAAAACAAATGAAGGATGAACATTCTGGAATGATGGTGATCGTAGCAGTGATAAAAGCATCATTACAGTGATCCAGAGGATTCCAATAGCCCTTATAATGTGCATTCAGTAGACATATCTCCCATACTAAACCTACTTCTAAGCTCAAACCTCTTACTTCTCACTTTAATTCATATTTCTTGAAGAATGCACTAACCTAATAATCATTTTTTCTGCTTTGATAGGTGAAATGGAGGAGCAACTGATACTGGTGCTATAGAAACACAAAGGAGTGGATGCTTGGAACATATATGACATCAAAGGTATATCTTTTAATGTCTATACACACCATATCCTATGATAAGCGGTACCACTCCTCAACTCAACCTTAAAGCAGACTTTCGGTAATGGAAGAGGCAGCTAAAATGGAGGTCGTTAAGTTGCTCAACACAAATTTCATCTACCCTATCTCTCATAGTGCATCGATGAGTTTGGTACAGGTTATACCAAAAAAAGTTGGGATCATAATAGTGACCAACAAAAAAAATGAGTTGATTCCTAGACCTATGATTAGGATTGTGACTCGATAGAGCTGATTCCTAAACCAATGATTAGGACTGTGACTCAATTGAGCATGTGCATAGCTGTTCATAAATATGCCTACGTAGAGACATTTACCACAAAGTAAAAACATTAAAATTTAAATTTAAACTAAGAGATAATGGGTGATTAACCCATTATCTCAACTCTCCCTAATTCTTCTCCATTTTCCACTGTGACTTGGATAATCTTCTTCAATTTGAGAGGAGAGGCATCATTTTTACAGTACGCAGACATTTTCTATGGGAATTGGAGTTTGAATAAAATTCTAACTCTCTAGAGTGAGATTGATTGAGCATTTAGAGAAAATTTCGGGTAGAAAATTTTTGTGTCATTTTAATCACCGAATTTAGTGTTGTGATATTGTGATATTAACTCGTTTGGCATGACTATCATCTCGACTACAAGATCGCCGAGAAAAGTTTCATTGTTCCCGCATTGTCTGCATTTATTCATTGAGATATACCTGTAAATATAGTTTTTTAATTTTTTCGAAAATCATTATGCTTTCGTTATGACAATTAAATCTAACATTGCTATCAGAGCAATCGTTGGATTTATTAAAATATTTTTCAAAATTTTTCGGGTATAAAAATTTAGAATTCAGATCGCTGATAAATTTTATGAATTCAATTATATCACGATATTACCCATAATTTGTAAATTACGAATATAATTTTTCGTAATTTTTGGACACTACAAAACAAGTGACTTATTCTGACAGACTAAAACCGTTTCATAAATCTAGTAAAACCGTTGGCAGAACATTCTCTGAGGATAGGTTTTCAGTTGGCTATACACCAGTCGGGATAGGTGTATTCCGACACTCTCGGTCACCGTTGGAACATGTTATATATTTATAGTAACGGTTAAAAAGTGTTAGTAAAATTTGGTCTTTTATCATTAGTTTAAAAACCATTGGTAAAAATTACTATTTTTATCGTCGGTTACAACTGTTGGGAAATCTTTCTACTTTTATCGTCGGTTACCATACTGATACTATCATGTTGGTTATGTTACTATCATTTTACGACAAATGACATGTTTGGAAAATATCAGTAAAAATTGCTATTTTTATCGTCGGTTACAACTGTTAGAAAATTTTACTACTTTTATCGTCGGTTACCATGTTATTACTACCATGTTACGATATATGAATGAATGTTTGGAAATGTTATTACTTTTATCTTCGATTATACAACTGTTAAGAAATTATGGTCGGTTACTAGATATCAATATGTTAGGAAATGTTATAAGTTTTTATCATTGGTACTACACACAAGTGTTAAGAAATGTTATTATTTTTATCATCATTTACTAGTTGCTTACTAGTCAGTTACTACTAAGAAGTATTATGACGCAACACTGTTAAGAAATGTTAATAATGGTCGGTTATCGCATTATCACAGTACCACATATGTTCATATGTGAGGAAATGTCATAAGTTTTATGGATGATTAGCATAAGTGTTAGAATCTCTTATCGTCAGTTACTATCGATTACCACATATTATTATAATTTGTTACTATCTTATATTTTTAAATGTAAAAAAAAAAAAGAAACTGGGTTGGGAAATGTACTGCGTATCAAAATATTAGAAAATGCTGGGAAATGTTAGAAACTTTTGTAAAATATTATAACCGGACAATGATTACAATAGGATAACAAAAAAAAAAAAGATCACATATCCCACAATCCAAATCCATATCTTCTGAGATGTTCATACATATGCTTCACTTCAAATATAAAAAAGATTACCAATACAACTCCACCTTCATGTCAATCTATTCATTCATAAAAAGAAGCAGTGAGATAAATATAATATAATGGTACATGTAAAAAATAGTTATAAATAAAAATATTACCTTTGATAGAGTATGTCAATCGTTTGATAAAGTAAAAATAAAAATAAAAATAAGTAGTAAAATAAATATAATAGAATGATACATGTTAAAAATAGTTATAAATAAAAATATTACCTTTTGGTGAGGCGGTGATGATGATGATTGTTGATTTCTATGTACACTCCCAGCATCTAGTATTCGAAAAGGTAAAAATACAAATAATTTGGATTATTATTGAAAAGTAAAAGTGAAATTAGTAAGATTGTGGTGAAACAGAAAAATAACATTCATACCTGGATACTAGCAATAAGTCTTGCTTCATTAACCATGCGTTTTCCTTTTTCTAATTCCAACAAGTTGGGTCGTGAAAAAATTAAAAATGGATAAAAATTACTTATCTCACAATAAAATGATTTGTTTTTTAAACCAAACCCAACTTGGGATAACATCTTGGGATGATTGGGTTTCTTCAGAGTAAAATTGTTTTTGAGATGGCTGTGATTCTTCATGATCAGCAACAATACTCATCTTTTGTTTAGTTCTTCCCATATTGAGTTAAAAAAATTTTATATGAGATTTTGATTAAATTACAAACTCTGAGTTTTGAAGGAGGAGAGCTTATTAAGAAAGAGACATTTTGAAGGGAAAGAGGGTTTGTGGGAAATGATTTATGATATATTTGGTTTAGCCGCTCAAATAAATTTTTAGAAACCCACCACTTTTCCCTGCATTTTTATTCTTTTTTTATCTTTTGTAAGTTTAATTTTATCTTATTTTACCGTTTTTTTTTACTATTATATCATCAATTTTATTTTGTATTTTTTGTATTTGATTTTTTTGTATTTTTGTTTTTGTTACAACATTGTTAATATCTTACAATATTGTTACTATATTGTTACTGCATTACAATATAATAAATAAATACTTTAAATTTTAAATTATTACATTATTTAAATTAATAATATTAATTATATCATTATTTTACTTAATTCATATTTGAATTTTTTTATATAATCCATATGTGAAAATTTTTATATAATAAAGAAATCAGAGACATGGTAATGGGCCGACACGGGCGCCCGGCCATGCGAGCACAGGCGCCTGCCCACACATGCCACTACACGCATGCAACCTCCCGCACGGGCGCCTGGCAAATGCCAACGCAGGCACCGGCGCTTGCACGCCCATGCAAGCTCGTGCGACATTATTACTATTTACTAGTTACTTACTAACTGCTTACTACCTAACTTATAAATTTTGGAGGGAAAAGATTTGTTGAGAATAATTTATTATATATTTGATTTAGGGAATCAAATAAATTTTTAGAACCGTCATTATTTCCCGCTTTTTGTAAGTTTGATTTCATATTTTTATTATTATATCATTAGCAATTTCATTTTATGTATTTATACTTTTGTTTTTGTTACAATATTGTAACATCTACATTCTTACCCTTAATATTACATTACAATAAATAATAACCCTAAATTTATATCATTATATTAAAATTTAGGATTTGTTTCCACTTTCGAAATGGTCACTTCCCAAAGGTGGTAATGGTGGTAAGAGAGTTGTAAGAGAATAATATAAGTCACTACTACCCACTATTAACATCCTTCTCTCCCACTAAAGTCATTACTATCCACTAATTATGCTAAATAATATAAGTCACTACTATTCACTAACAATTATACTGGATCAATTATGTCGAAAAATATTTAAGCTACCAAAACAAAATTAATGTTGCTTGCCAAAGATAAAAATTTATGTTATATTGGATAGATATAGGGGGTTAAATTAACCAATCTATCCCCTCATGTCTTTAAGTTTAGGTGTTCTCCTAAATAGCTTACCATAATCCAACTTATTTTGTCAAAACATAACATCATCTTCTAATCATCGACAATGAATTTTATATGAAATTTATAGTAAGATATTTGATATTATAGTAATTATTTTAGGTTGCTTTCAAGATATTTGATTTTATAGTTATCATTCACGTATCACAAATTTACTACTTTATAAACTTACTTACTTACTTACCACCCGCTTATCGTACTACTATCTATTACTTCTTATCATTATCATTTATTTTCTAAATTACCACTATCATAACTTTATTTATTATAAATTTACCACAATCAGAGTATTTTTAAATATAAAAATATATTATAAAAAATGATAACATAGAGATTAGTATAAATAGATTTATACTATTGTCAAAGTCAGAATCTAAAACTATAGATATCGGTCCTATTAAGTTGATAATAAAAAATATTTATATTGACAATAACAAATTGTGCGAAAAAACTATTACATTTATCCACACGATAATTTTTAACCATCACATGATTCAATCGCAGATTTACATAATCACCAACGGACATGATCCTACTTCTCATGCATTTAATATAGATGAACCAATGAATTATTTCATAATACCAAAAAACCAATATATCCAAATCAAAGTATGCTAATAATTTTAAATAATATTATATGTGAAATATTAGTGGTTGAGGTAGAGTTGAAGTTGGTGATAGGATGTGTGAAAGTTGTAGGTATAGAAATTATGTGGAGTGTGGAAATGTGAAAGATTAAATTTAGAATCATACTTTTATAATTATAAATTGTGAAAGTTGAGAGATGAGATAACTTAATATGAGTTTTGAAGTTATCAATATAATTAATTATACCATTACATTGCATTGTCATATTTTTAAATTATAATATTAAATTATCTTTAATAAATTTTTAAAACTATAATATTATATTATATAAATTACTAATTTCATACCATTACATTATATAAATTAATAATATTAATAAATTTATACTGAATATAGAATATACATTATTTTTATAAATCAAATGGATATAATTAACGTAGCATAAGGCTTACAGGCGCTGAAATATAGTATGTACTAATTAAGTAGTAAGTGATTTTTTCAACAATCAGTGGCGGTATTTATTTAAAGTATAAAAAAAAATTGTGACGAATTAAGAACGCGGTAATGAAAAAAGAGGTGGGAGAAAAAACGTCAAAGAAAAAATGGGCGGGATTTTAAAAATTTGTTTGTGAAAATATTATATTATAAATCCTACGTCCGTCAAAGTTTCTCCATCCTTTCACCATCAAAGTTTCTTCATTTTTCCTTGAAAGCTCTCCTGCATTGTACACGAAAAATCACAACAATTCCAAGAAGAAGAACAAATTTCAGTCTCAACAAACTCAATCATCCAAAATGTTATCGGTTTTTTAAAATAAACATATTATTTTAATTTGATTTTTAATATTAAAATACCGTTTTTAATTTTTTGTTTTGAACAAACAAATGTATCTAAAATGTTATCAGGTTTTAAAAATAAGCATATTATTTTAATTTGATATTTAATATTAAAATACCGTTTTTAATTTTTTATTTTGAACAAAAAAATGTAGAGATGTTTTGAATAAAAAATAAACAAGTTTCAGTTGTCCGCGCGTACCACCGCTCACATGGATGCCCATGCGGGGCAAGCGCACATCCAAGAGTGTAAGCAGCGCCCGTGCATGCACTTGTGGGCGCCCGTGCGCGTGCTGCATGCTGGAGCGCATGCATGTGCCTGCACGGGTTCCCATGCGCATGCATGCGCCTGCAAGAGCGCAAGCAGGTGCCAATACATGTCCCCGTAGGTGCCCGCACGCTGCATTCCCACTCCTTTTTTTATGCAAAAAAGGTGACGAAAAATGAAGACATAAGACATAACATTGCTGCCGCGTGGAATTGAACTCCTGATTTGAACCTCAACTTCAAGTGTCCTGACCATCACACCACAATGTCATAAGAGCATGATTTTGTTTTGTTTTGTATTTCTTTCTTCCTATCTATCTCAACCTCACCCTTTTTTTTAATCTAGTTCTCACCTTTTTATTTTTTTCCCCTTAACTCACTCTCACCTCTATTCTTTTCCTGCACCTTGGGATCATTTTTTTCATTTTTCTAAATTTTTTTACTATTATTTTGATATATTATTTTATTGATATTTAAATTGAATATTATGAATGAATTATAATTTATTGATTTTATATATTTTGAATTGTGATTAAATATGTAGATTTTTTAAATTATTAATATATTATAATTTAAATTCGATACTCATTTGAAAAACAAAAAATAAGAAAAAAAAAACAAACACAATTAAATTAATTAAATTAATTGAAATAGAATTAATGGAAATAAAAAATGATAAAATATAATAATTGAAATAAAAATAAAAATAAAATTAGATTTAGTGAAATTACATGACTTACCTATAATTATAATTACTTATCATGAAGTTACTATTTAACCCATGCCGCGCGCATGAGTACATGCCGCGCGCATGAGCACATGCCGCGTGCTGGCCTGGCCGGGCGCCCGCTCGGGCGCCCGCTCGGGCGCTTGCATGAGTGCATGCCGCGCAAGATGGCATGCATGGGCTGGGATGGCCACTAACTTACCACTTAGTATCTACTTACCACTTACCATCTAATTATATATCACAAACTTACCACTAACTTACCACTATATAAATTTACTTTCTTACTTATCACATACCACATGCTTACCTAGCTAAAACTACTACTATCATAAATTTACTATAACTTACCACTCAAACTATTTTCAAATATAAAAGTATATGATACAAATATGATAACAATTTTAGGTTTTACAGACGTTACAATATATAGGTTGGTATAAATAGAATTTATACAAATGGTAAGAATTGAATATAGTTTTAAAAAACAGTGAATTTGTATGTTACCATACATCTTAAACGTAAAATTTATGGAGACAGTATTGTTAAGTAGACAATAAAAAAAATTTATATTGAGATTGTTTTTAAACCGTATCAAAAAAACTATTACATTTACTGATCATAATTTTTAACCATCACAATTGAATATTGCTTTACAAACGGTTGTGGTACTTTTACTGATAGTTGCTAAACTTTTCTTCATGGATATTTTAGTCTATTGGGAAAGGGTTATATTTTTCGACGGTTTCATCATAAACCGTTTCTATAAAGTATAAAAACCATGACTAAAAGTCACCGACTTTAAAAGTTGCTGTCGGCACAATACTCTAATTTTGTAATGGGAGTATGTTTAAACCATGAAATATAAGGTCAAAGCTTTCGGCCCTTAATGGTACACGAAACTTAAAACCTTAGATCTACCACATTAGAGGACAAATTGACCTATGAAATTGGTATAAATGTGTTTCTCATGGTTTGATCTTCATTTTGATACACACACACACATACACACACACACACACACACACATATATATATATATATATATATATATATTGTGTATTGCCGTTGCCGGAAATTGGGTTTTCCGACATGGCCGTGAAGAGCAAAAAATTTTGAACATTTGATTCATTGAAATTAGGGAATCTTCCAAAAATTGAGTTAAGGATGATTTAGGGAGGTCTAATTTTATTTTCCGAACGAAATTGCCATAAAAAAGTGATCGGAAATGAGTTTTTCGATAGTTGGGTCAAGATGACCCAGTGATAGACCCGTCGGCGAGAAAGAACCAGCCCATACCCGTGGGCTTGTGAGCTGTATGTGCGCAGAGGCACGTGATGCCCGTGGGTGCAGGCGCCTGACATTCATGAGCGTTGAGATGTGTGAATAGGGTTAGATTGTATAGGTCAGTTATGACCCGGATCCATGTTCGACTTGCGTCCCAACCCAGGGACTCAAGTCAAGTCCGTGAGTGTGCGTGGGATGCCGGGCAGCGCGTTAGGTTGTCCTCAATTGGATTTTTTCAATTTTATGAGGATCTCACATCCATATATGTAACTATTTATGAGTTTTTGTGTGCCGAATCCAAATCTGGATGATAAGATACGATCTTGAGTTATGGTGTATGGTATCCGTTGATTCAAACGTTTGCTTTAGGGTCAATACTCAAATCATTTAGGATTTGTTGATTCATAGGATACACAAAATTATGAAAATAAGTATCATATGTCACTAATGTCTTTTTTTTCTATGTAACAAAGATAATAGCTGCAATAAAGACTATCGTGTTTGATCTCATGAAGGAAGACAAACTGAACGTTAACAATTATGAGATTTGATACCGAAAGGTTCAATTTGTCTTTAAGGAACAAGGACTGGCAGAGGTTCTACAGCATGAGATGAATGACCCATGGAGGGTACCACACAACGGGATCAGGAGGCATTTCGTGTATGGAAGAGAAATGATGGCCATGTTAGGGTAATCCTTCTGAGCGGCATGCACAACGATATAATCCCTATTTATGAGTAGTATTCTACTACGATATCGGTTTGGTTTGTTCTCAAAGAGCATTTTGTCTCCTAGTCATCTCCTAAGTTGAGAATGATGACCTATAGGTTTATTACCTACAAGAAGAGGCTAGATCATAGAATGAAACAACATCTCATGCATATGTCAAGTATGATCGCATTTTTCAAGAATATAAGGGAGCCACTATCGGATGCATTTCAGGGATTAAGAGTAATTTAGTCTTTACCTGACTCTTGGAAGGTTGTTAAGACCTACCTCACATACATTAAGAGTATTCGTACTTTTATGAATATGAGTAGGCATTGTGAGTTCAAGGAGGAATACTAGGAGGTAGATAGGTTTGTTTCAAGTCATACTTATATGGCGGAGTCAAGTAAGGGTTCTCGGGATACCAAGTACAAATGGCACAAGCATGTCAAGAAGACTAGAGGCCATGGCAAGAGGAAGCTATTTATCAAAACCGACGACAAGGACAAAAGTACAAGAAAAAGGAGCTCGATAAGAGTAAAGTCAATTACTACGTATGTAGTAAGTTTGGATATTTCACTAGCGAGTATGATGGGCAGAAGGTATGTCCTTCTTCTTTACATAGTTTGAGTTTTGTTTCATTTACTGTGATGTTTATCAACTCCTCCCATTTATGGATTGTAAACTCAGGAACCATAGACCATGTAACTCGCGATAGGAGCGTATATGTGGAGTTCTGCCAATTGATTCCCCATGCGAGGAGGCTGTGTGTGGGAAATGGACCATTTGTGACTGTTAGAGGGATTGGTACATGCAAATTAGTACTGCAAAATAACCAAATCCTATATTTACATGATATTTTGTGTGCTCCTGAAATTCGGCGGATCTCATATCTGTACTTTGTCTTAATCGCTTAGAATATTCTGTTTTCTTGGGAAATTCTAGAGTTTCTATTTCATATGATAATTCTTTGATTTGTTCTGATTTAATCGATAATGGACTATATGCACTGAATATGGTTTCTTTTAATAATATTTCTCAATTGTAATCCATAATAGACTTGACTATATAGGGTAAGAGAGGATAAACTCGTTAGCTACAAATTGTCTGTTGGGCCTGCTAACTAGGGTCGAGTTTTCCCTATATGATTTTTGCCTTACCGGAAAAACCACAAGGAAACCATTTGGAAAGACAATGAGAGTTGGGACTCCATTGCAGTTAGTTTACTTTGACATTTGTGGGCCTATAAATATGAGAGTCTGAAATGGAGTCACATTTTTTATTACGTTTATAGATGATTACGCATGTTTTGGTTATATCTATCTAATATCGTATAAGTCTGAGATATTGGAGTACTTCAGGAGATTTATTGGCGATGCTGAGAATTAGTTAGAATTGAGAGTGAAACTCTTAGAATCAATTGAGGGCGTGAGTATCTGTCTAAGCAATTCAAAGAGCTCTGTTTCAAGAAAAGTATCATGATACAGTTGACTATTTCTGCTACTCCTTAGGAGAATGGAGTAGCCGAGATAAGGAATAGGACTCTGTTGGAGATAGTGAGATCCATGATGGCGCAGACTAATTTGCCCATCTCCTATTGGGAATATACATTATTGACTGCTACCTACATTCTCAACTTTGTTCCAATAAAATCAGTAGTCAGTACCCCGTATGAGCTTTACACAGGGACACAGCCTAATCTTAACCACTTGAGGCCATGGAGTTGTACAGTATATGTTCATGATTTCTTACATTTACATGGCAAGTTAGACGCCCGAGGAAAGAAGTGTATTTTTATAAAATACTCTGAATATTCCAAGGGATATGTGTTCCAAGATGAGCATACGAATGATACAGTCACTGAGACTGAGTATTGTAATACGATGTTTATAGAAAATGATTTCCTTAAAAGAGGCAAAATCAATCAGGACTTTACCTCCTATGAGATGGGTGAACCGAACAGCTCAGCTGAACCTAGCTTCAGGACTCAAGAACCTGTTATGGATCTTGATTTTAGTGGGAGTGGCCTATCTAGAGGTGAGGAGGCTCCCCCTCATCATAAGAGTAGTTGGGAACAAATACCCCGATGTCATTTTTCGAATAAGAATAAGATTCTTATTGTGACTCCTAAGAATGATGAGGAGCACAAGATATTTAAGGAGGCTTTTGAGAGTCTTATAATGGACCGATGGTTAAAGGCCATGCAAGAGGAGATAGAATCCATGAGAGTCAATACAGTCTGGGATTTAGTTGATTTACCTAAGGATAGAAAGGCTATTGGGAACAAGTGGGTTCTCAAAGTCAAAAGATATGCTGACAGATCAGTAGAGAGATATAAGTCTCATCTGGTAGCCAAGGGTTACATGCGAATAAAGGGTATTGACATGATGAGACTTTCTCTCCTGTAGTCAAATTTATATCAATCTGTTTACTCTTGGCAATTGTCGTGAGTATGGATCTGGAGTTACAGTAGATGGATGTAAAAGTCGTCTTCCTTAATGAAAGTTTGGATGAGAAGATTTACATGGAACAACCCTCTGGGTTCATTCTAGTAGGTCATAAGGATAAAATCTGTCGATTTCGGAAGTCGATATACGGTCTAATGCAGTATCCAAGTAGTGGCATCTGAGATTTCACAAGGAGGTGATATCTTATGGTTTTACAATGATCGAGAAGAATCGTTGTGTCTATTTGATACGTTCTTATAACTCTTTTGTAATCCTATCTCTATATGTGAATCATATAATGTTGGTTGGGAACAATATCAAGTATCTAATAACTATTAAAACATGATTGTCATCGAGTTTTGACATAAAGGACATGGGTGAAACTGAATTCATTCTCAGAGTTCAGATCCAGAGGGATCGCTTAAGATGGATATTAACTCTTTCACAAGAGACTTACAATAGAAAGATTCTCGAATGCTTTGGGATGAGCGACTGTAATCCTATAGATACTCCTATTATCAAGTGTGATGGCCTGAGTTTTGAGATGTACCCCAAAACTCATGAAGAAGCAAAGGAAATGAGCAAAATCTCTTATTCTAGTGCAGTAGGAAGTTAAATATGTACACGACCAAATATTTGTTATGCAGTCGGTCTAATGAGTAGATATCAATTAAATCTTGAAAGGGGTCACTGGAAAGTAGTGAGGGAATTGCAACCTTCTCCTTGTGTTACGGAGGAGGTGATTTGTGTCTTGTGGGATATTTAGATGCCGATTGGTGCGGTGATTTGGACAAACGCAAATCGACAACAGGTTTTGTCTTCTTGCTCAATAGTGATGTCATTTCTTGGAACGGTAAGAAGTAAACCTGTATAGCTCTATGTACAATGGAAGCTAAGTTCATGGTTTGTTCAATTGCAGTTTAGGAAAGTGTTTAGCTCCAGAGATTATTAGATGACTTAGAGATTGTGGTAGATAGTGAGAGATTAGTGATAATCTACCGTGATAATCAGGTCGTTATCGCCTATACTCGAGACCCTAAGTATCATAGTAGAACCAAACACATTGACACCGGATACAATTTCGTGAGAGATATCATCGAGAATGGTGAAGTGACCGTCAAGTACACTTCTACACACAGTATGGTGGCTGACACTTTCACCAAATCCATTGCTAGAGACTCATTTATAAGACATAAAGAGTTTTTGGGTTTGCATATATACCGGATTGATGATATTTATGCTTATTATCTTTATATATATGATTCTTGTGCATTATTCATTCACACGTAAGTTATTATATTTTTTATTTAATGTACTTTTTTCTTATCATATATTTTGTGATGTGATGTGATTAAAAGATATGTCAGGCAAGTGATGTTGACTCTTTCAAATGAGTGACCACCTCCAAATCTGAGTGAGCGGGGATGAAACGGTTTCCAATTGTAAAGGGCTTTGAGAGTAGCCCTGCTAGAGCATAAATCGCTCTAATATGTGTTCAGGACAAGATTTTGTGTTATAACTGACATGGATATAGTTACATTCATATTGCCTATAAGTAGTTAGATTTAAGATTTCAGATATCACCTGTATCTAGTGATATTATCTCTGAGATTTCTGAGTAAAGTCTTATATTTAGAATGAGTCTCATATCTACAGTATTAGAGAAATCTTACTTCTGCCCTTTTGAGAAATTGGGAGATAATACTATGACATGTGTTTTATACCGTGTGTGATAAGACGACCATAGGATAGTGAGAGTAATTATTTGAAACGATAGCATGATCATGATTCTCATTCCCACTGTGTGAGATCCAAAATCCATTGGGTAGAATCTCTTATACCTTTATTACTTTAAGCTATTTCTAAAAGTTTTAGTTCAATATTTGCTATTTTAATCTGTTTACCTATGACCTGAAAGATAATTGAGATTTAAGGGGTAGGTTTAGAAAAGAAGCTGAATTGAGACTGTTGGATTCGAGTTTGGGAAAAGGAAAATCAATTAGCACTACATCATTGTGTAGTATTCACTAACTGGTCTATTATATTTATCCATGTTGGGATTCAAACATAATAGTAAATACACAGTCGAACATTAATTGTGAATCACTTTTGATGAGAAAAGTGGCTCGATGGATATAATTACATTGAATTTAGGGTACAACGAATTCTTTTTTGTACTAATGGTGACTTCTCGATCATCCTAATAGGTGTATCAAGAAGTCTTTTGTTTGCAGATGTACTCGCTAGTCGCACGACGTTCAATTCTATATGAAAGTCCAACAAAGTGATGGTAACATCGATTTTCGGTGATTGTATATCATGTATCACTTCTCATGATTTTAAATATATATTAATATCCTTTCGAGACATTTAAAATTTAATTTTAATTATCTATTTATTTATTTTGAAATTTTGTCTCAAAATCGCTAAAACTGAAAATGTTATCGGTAAGCCGAAAATCTTCTCGGCAAGCACCGACAAGGCCTAAAGAAGTCAAACATGGATAAGAAAAGGCCTACACACTTAAATAAAGGTATTTAAATGAAATTTTATATTTTTAAGGAATTTCAAAGAAAATTTCATAGGGACCAAAAGTACAAATTATTAAAAGTTAGGGGTCTAAATGCAATTAAGGAAAGTTGAGGAACTAAATTACAAACTACTTAAGGATGGACAATTGGAGCTAAATAATTGATCAAGAGGGCAGTAAGGTTGGTTAGTGGTCACATAGGATTGTTCCACATTCAAGAAAGCTCATAGGATGACAATTTATGCATGAAATCTAATTGGAATAGTTTGTGCTAATTGTGACACTTCTCCTCTTGACATGGACGTCCAACAAGACTCCTAATGGAGTGCATGGAGCTTGCTTGAATCAACAATTGTATGGTTTGAGTGCTAGGACAAGTGGATGGTTGAGATAATATATGGGGTGATCCAATGGTTTAGGAGGTTTTGTTAAATTTATAAAAGAACTTGTATTAGAAGAATTTAGCTCTTCTTCATTCAACACCCCTTGAACAAAATATGTAGGATCCATGTTCAATTTAAGTGCAACCATGAAGCCAATAAGGTAAGAACATTTTTTAAAATTCTTGAATTTCAATTGAAAATATAAAAGTGTTGTATAGTAATTCATGTTTATTTGTGATTTGATTTTTGTTAAGATGATATAAAAAAATTTTCAAGAATTCAAAGGGAGTGCTGGTATGTATTGTTAGCAAGAGATCTCACAAAAGAATTAACATATTTTAACTTGTGCAAAGATTTGATTATATGATGATCAGTTACATTAGTATCCATACTAGCATACTAGATATTAAATTCCAAATTTGAATCTTGTGTAGTTTTGCTATGATATCTCATTTTATAGGAATAAAAAATTTTAACTGTTTATTAGTGTCTAAATTAGACTCCCAAAACTTTAAAATGGTATATTATGTGAAATATTTCATGAAAAAATCAATTTTTAGTAATTTTTAGAAATTCAATATGTTTCACCTACTCTGTTTCATACTCTGTGTATGACTAATACTTTGTGTCAATTTTTCAAATATCTTCTGCATGGAATTTGGAGAAACGTAAAACATAAAAGTTTTAGCTTTCTATTGTATCTTTAATTTAAGCTAAAGATCACTTAAATCGGAGTAATTGGCAAAACGTTATAGTATTTTTACTGAAACTGCACAAAAGTAGTTTTTAAAGCCGAAACTAAAATTAAAAAAAAATTATAAAATTATATACATAAAATCTGAAAATAGTATAAACTAAAATATTTTATATCGATATCTTGTCTTCGATTAGAAGTAAGAATCACTTAAATTAGAGGAGTACATAGGGAGATATGGAGTTTCTCTCAAAACTGCACAAAGTTAAAATTTGGAAATTTAGATTTGAAAATTTTCTAAATATGGAATTTGAGATTTTAGTTTAAAGAAAAATATTTCTATTTGCAATTCGTAATCCTATGATATAATATTATCGAAATAATTGATAAATTATATATTGTTTAACCTAGACGTAGGGTTACGTTTCGTACGAGAGGTGACTCATTCGAGAAACGAGAACAGTTAGAGGGAGTAGTGTAACCTCCTCAGTCGAAGTGAGTGCGACGAACTATTTCTGACTTTAAATGAAAAATAATTTGTTCATAATTTTTATAAATAAATTTTGAAATGTGATTTAGAAATGTTTTAATATTTGTGACATGTCTTTAAATGATGATTCTGAGAAAATTTGCACATTGATTTATGACTTGATAGTGTCATGATTTTCCTTACGAATAAAGATTTATGAATGATAACATATGGTTCACGTGTATGATTATGGGATAGTGCAAAGTAGCTATAGCGCACTCTTTACCATGGTATTGAGCGTTTACCCGACAGGGTGATGTGGTGCGGTAATCGAGAGTAGGGGTTTGAGCCCCCTGACTCAAGCTAACGGATCTAATAGATGAGCACCCGTGAGAACCGTATCAACACCAAGGGAAGGGGGTTAAAAGAAAAATATATATATGTTTCATTTTTATGACATTGTGGTGACTTCTTGGTGGATTTTATCTCAATTAAGCCAAACTATAGGTAGAATACGATTTATTATTGACTGACACCCCATGATACATAATTATAATAAGAATCCATATTATTTTGAATTACATAATATGTTACAAGTGAATATAAATTTGAAAATGATAATTTGACTTACCAGTCTCACAAATTCATTTATTGTCATTATATAGTATTTGCACCTCAGTCACTGAGTATGTAGATTAAACTCACCCCCTTATATTTAAAAATTTTCAACTTATACTGTACTTGACTTATTTTGAGATACTATTCCACGAGTTTTACTAAGAAACGTTACATGGTAAGTATTCATATACATCCTTATTTACAATTGGATCACGTATATAAATATTATATATAAATCAGAGGCAAATATTTTAAAAAAAATTCTGAAAAATATTCTTATTCAAATCTTCTGCTATATGATTTGACTTAGGATGTCGAGCAGGGTTATAATATTAGTCATAATATTAGCCTTGCGTCACTTCGGTGTAGGAGTAGGGCATACCCGTGCCTCGAGGAGTCACGATGGTCTGTTTGTGTGCTTGACCTGCGGGTTGGGCTGTTATAATGATATAGAAGATCGCATGAGTTATGATCTTATGATGAATGTAAAATGATTTTGTAACACCGACATTGCGGTGTCCGTACTACTGTACTCCTGTTCAGAAATTTAATAAAATATTACTCAGTTATATATCTGTAGAGAAATGTTTCATTTATTTTGATTTTTGATTTTTGGAGTATTTAAATTGAAATTTTTTTTTGGTATATTTTAAATTTTTACCGTATCTGCGAATTTTGATATAAAATGAATATATATATATATATATATGTGTGTGTGTAAATAATAATAATAATAATAATAAAGAGTAAAAAAAATAAAAAGAAACCCAAGAGGAGTGCTGCGTTTTGAGGCAAAATGCAGCACCCCCGCTAAAATTGGATTAGGGCTTTTAGCCCTAATCCCTTTCCCCTTTCTCTCTCTCTCTCTCTCTCTCTCTCTCTCTCTCTCTCTCTCTCTCTCTCTCTCTCTCTCTCTCTTCCTCTCTCTCTCTCTTTCTCTCTCTCTCTGCCTCTTCTTTTTCCCGCGGCCGCCTCACCTTTCTCCCCCTCCGCCGCCACGCTCTCTTCACCGCTGATCCTCCTTCGCGAGCTCATAGCCTACAGCGTGATCCTGCTCACGCGAGTACACCACTATACGCGATCTTCTGCCAGCGCTCCACAGCGCGAGCGCGCGATTTCCCAAGCGCTTCACACCGCGAGTGCGAGCGCGAGCGCGTGCCTACACGGGAGCGCACCTGCGCACGAGTGCGCTCCTGCGCACGAGCGCGCCACAGCACGCCACCAGCCTGCGAGCCTGCGAGCCTGCGAGCCTGCGAGCCTGCGAGCCTGCGAGCCCGCCAGCCCGCCAGCCCGCCAGCCTACCAGCCCGTGAGCCCACAACCAGCCGTCTCCTTCAATAGCTCACCTGCAGTCCCCGTAGAAACCCTAGGTCGCGGCTTTTTCGCTGCAGGTAACTGCTATGTTGGTTGTAGTACTAGGGTTTGGTATTTAGAATTTGAGTTAATTGTTAATATTGTTCAAATTTAAAAATATTATAGATTTTGAATCAATTCGATGGGTGAACGAAAGCTAGGTCTGAGATTTTGCGAAACCCTAGGTGAGAGAGAAATGCGATCTCTTCAATATTTGAAATAAATTTTATCAAATTTAGGTTTCAATACCTTTAAGATGACATTGGCATATATTTCTAAATTGACGAATTTAGATTTATACAAATTTAGGGAAGATGATAAACTCTAAGAATAATTGGAAATTTGATGACAATTGTGATAATCTGATTAGGTTGACTTTCTTGGAGATTCGAGGAGTCGATTTGGTTTGATTTTGGAAAATAGGGAGTGACTACCCTCTATAAGAAAGTGAGTGGGACCTTAATCTCTTGCATGAAATAGTGCAACCTGATTTTATCATATTTTAATAAAACATGCTTTTGATATGCATTGTCTCGACGTATGGTATTGAAATTCAAATCTGTTTTGTGATTATTGGAGTGTCGTAAATTTATGTTTCTGATGACTATGCATCCATGTTTGAAATAAAATGATATTGTGCCATTATTTGAGAACTAGATATATTTTTTATTCTGCCATTGCATTAACTTGGTTTTGAAATGATTTGATGAATGTATTGACACACGGATTTGAAATGTTTTTGATGAACTATGTGGGTTGGATGCCCACTAGTTATGCGATGATATGATTCTTACCTGTGGGACATTGTGCCCTTGTGATACTATGATGATGAGATTGATGATTCCGTAGCTACGAATGACATTTGTAGAGGCACCGGTTGCCTGGATATGCTTCTGTAGGAGATATCTGCAAACGTCATATGTCTAATGGCTATAGGCGCGGCCGGTTGAACCTACGATGGGGGAGGACGTGTGTGACGCCACTGTCTAGCACCGAGCGGGGTCCTATACACAATGATGAGCTATCCCCAGCGAACTCATGGAAAACGTCGGGATAAAGAGCTACTTTTGAAAACTCTTTGCATAATAAAACCCCTGATACGTATATTCTTGGTCATGGTTGACCTTTGCCAGGATCCTTTCGGCTTGCTCTATGATCTATTTGATTTTAAATGGATGCATATATGTATGTTATCGTGTGAATGATTAAATGAGTTTATTTTAGCGAATATATCATGATTTACTGTAAAATTTGAATTATTGGTTATGAACGATATTATTTGACACTCCAATATTCACTTATACTATTAGTACTTGAGATTAATCCCCTCACTCACTCGGTATCTTTCTTGATACTCACCCCTCTTCTTTCTCTTCTCAGACAGGATTATTGTGCTAGAGCGACACTTCGGCTCTTGAGGAATTTGTAGCTCATTGGTGGATTTGCGTGTTTTTGACGGTGAGAGTTAAATTTAGTTGAGATATGACCTCCGCACTTTATTTTCGACCCTATGAGGTGTTGACCTTGAGATCCGTAGTTGACCGTATATTTATTTGGGATTGACTATATAATTTATGTTTATTCAATTACAAAACCCTCATATTTCATTTGCATTGAGGCAAATTGTAGTGTTTGAATGCCAACTTGGGAACTTAGGCCTGTTCAGTGTGGCGGCTGCTCATACTTTAATTGGACATGACAGTAGAGGTCTATGGTTAGAATTGTTGGAAATTTACTTAGCCTGGCGTTGTTCTGAATGTCTGCTATGGTTGGTGGGTTGTTGTGAGGACGGGATGACCATTTTATTTTATTTATAGGATGTTTTTAAATTATACAGATTTATTTGTACATGAAAAACCTCTGATTTATAGGGAGATTCTGCCGATTTTCTGTAGAAATACAACCGGTATTCAAGGTAACGGGCAGCTGCTCACGACTCCGGTTCGGGGCGTGACAGTTTTATTGGTATCAGAGAGTCTAGGTTAGAGAAAAGATAGTAGTAAAAGTCTTTCCAAATACGTTTAAAAGTCCTGAATGCGTTAGAGAGTTTCATACAGTCATTTAAAGTCTCGTACATGGTCATAGGCATATAAGATCATTTATTGTAAAGGGAACGAGATACGAGACATGCATTCCATGATTCTACATTCGAATGCCTTCATTTATTACTCGAATTCTATTTGTAGGGGGTTAGTTACCCGGTAACTAACCCTAATCCTTGCTTATATCTAATGAAATGTTGCTCTCTTTGCAGAATTATGCCGCCTAGATGTGGTAGGCACGGTACACCACCGGAGAGTCCTTCAGTGCCTGAGGCTTCTAGGGCACTTGAGCCTCCATGAGCATCGGAGGGTTTTTCTTCTACTCACGCACCTTCTCCAGTGCCACCCCCAGTACCTCCACCGGTTGGTACAGCCGAGATTCCTTTACCACTACTCGATGCCTTGAGGCAGTGGTAGGAGTGGTACAGTAGATATGGGGCGCAGATGCCATCGCCGCCACTACAAACTCTAGCGACCGCACCTGCGGCCGTACCTGCACCTACGGCACCGATTCCTCATTCGGTGGTCGGTCCTTCTGTTTCTACTCCGACCGATGAGACGTCGGCTACTTTGAGGCGCATCTACGAGCTCACTCAGTTGGTAAAAGAGTCTCGACAGCTCGGATGCACAGACCTTTTAGGATCCAGTGATGCCGTAGCGGCGAAGCACTGGATCAACAGGACTCATAGGATCCTTATGGTTTTGGGTTGTCAGAGGAGCTCAGATTGAGAGTTGCTTAGAGACTCCTCGACAGAGATGCCCTCTCGTAGTGGGAGGCTATCCGTGACAGTGCTACACAAGACCCTGCGGTGGGAGGACTTTCTACGAGAGTTCGACCGTAGGTACTTCACCCCTTTCCAACAGGACCGGATGAGGATGGAGTTCCTGCACTTACGCCAGGGGATGAGGTCAGTTTCAGAGTACGAGGCTGAGCTTAAACGACTAGCGGTCTTTGTCCCCGACATGGCTATACCAGCTCAAATGAATTTTAAATTTGAAGATGGCCTCCAATTGAGTATCAGAAAGTATATGACAGTGACTCCCTCTTTCATACTATCAGAGGTGATTGGTTCAGTATATCGAGCAGAGGAATTCGTCCGAGTTGAGGCTAGACAGAGGGAGAGTCACTAGAAGAGGAAGACTGGGTCACAGGGGGACAGTCTTCGAAGAGGGGTAAGGTTTTGGATGTTCCGGAGGTTCTTCTAGCTTCAGACCAGCAGGACCGAGATAGGGGCCTCGACCACAGGATTTTAGGGCACCAGCCCCTAGTGTCTCTACACAGTCTACTACACAGAGACAGTTTTTCTGCCGTAGATACGGCAGTCACCATGCCTTTGGGGCATGTAGAGCACCAGCTACTTGCTTCGAGTGTGGGAAGCAAGGTCACGTTAGGAGTGTCTACCCAGATTTAGGTCAAAGAGGATCGACTTTATAGAGTCGTACTAATACTTCTGGCATAGGCCAGCAGGGGGCACCTGCGCACTCACCTCGTACCGCTCCTCAGACTACAGTCGGGAGTAATATAATGCGTCATGATAGCAGCCTATGGCCTAGACCGTATGTTTGCGATGACGTAAGAGGACGTACAGGCAAACCCTGATGTTATTATGGGTAATGCTCCTGTACATCCCTTAGTTTAGTACTTTTGTTGTACTTTCAGTATGAGTTTTTTGTATATCATGATGTCGATGTACAGTTTTGACTAGTTAAAGTTTTAGAAACGTAACTAGTTTGATATATATATATATATATATATATGAATTTGTCTATTTTTCTTCGCATTTTAAATATCTTTAATATTTTTCCTATCTTTAGGTACCATACGAATATTTAGTATCGACGCCTGTATTCTTATAAAATTCTCTCGCCTCTTGATGAGGAGATTATGGTAGTCACTCCTCTTGACGAGCATATCATTCGAGATACAGTCTATAGGGGCGGTGAGGTCGGTATTGGGGAGGCAGTATTAGAGGCAGATCTGATTCCGCTCTCTATCACGGATTTCGATGCCATCCTAGGGATGGATTGGCTGAGTTTACACCAGACTTCCGTTGATTGTTTCACAAAAAAGGTTGAGTTTCGGAGGTCCGGGCAGCCACCATTAGTATTCTGAGGTGAGAGACGAGTATTGCCCCACTGTATTATATTTGTTACGAAGGCCAGACGCTTGGTACGCTATGGCATTACGGCTTATCTGGCTTATGTTGTCGACACCACCGTTGAGGGATCGAGACTTGAAGATATCCCTATGGTGCAGGAGTTTTCAGAGGTATTCCCCGAGGATCTTCCTGGATTACCACCAGTTCGGGAGTTCGATTTCGAGATTGATCTAGTACCGGAGACCAATTCTATTTTTATTCTGCTATACAGAATGGCGTCTGCTGAACTGAGAGAGCTTAAGACTCAGTTGCAAGAACTCCTAGACAAGGAATTCATTCGCCCGAGCACTTCACCTTGGGGCGCTCCGGTGCTATTTGTAAAGAAGAAAGATGGTACACTTCGGATTTGTGTGGATTACAGATAGTTGAACAAAGCCACCATAAAAAACCGATATCCCCTACCACGTATCGATGATTTGTTTGATCAGCTGCAGGGAGCCAGGGTTGTCTCTAAAATTGATCTCCATTCGGGTTATCATCAGTTGAGAATTCGGGCCGAAGATGTGCCCAAGACAACTTTTCGCACCCGATACGGCCATTACGAATTTCTAGTCATGCCGTTTGGGCTGACTAATGCCCCAGCTGCTTTTATGGATCTGGTGAACAGAATTTTTCATGACTACTTGGATCGGTTCGTCATCGTATTCATCGATGACATCTTGATATATTCACGGAATGATGAAGATCATGTTCAGCACCTTCGGGTGGTATTACAGATACTCCGTGAGAATCAGCTATATGCCAAATTCTCGAAATGTAAGTTTGACTGAGACAAATTAGATTCTTGGGGCACATTGTCTCCGTGGAAGGTATTTATGTTGATCCGCGGAAGGTTGAGACTATAGTAAAGTGGGTGCAGCCACAAATAGTTACCGAGATTCGTAGTTTTCTCGGTTTGGCCAGATATTATCACAGATTTGTAGAGAAATTCTCCTGGATAGCTGCTACGTTATCTAGATTAACCCAGAAGGGGGTCAAGTTTGTTTAGGATGACCGTTGTGAGGTGAGCTTCCAGGAGCTCAAACAACGGTTGACATCCGCTCCTATTTTAGCCCTTCCCACTAGTAGTCGGGAGTATACAGTGTATAGTGATGCTAGCCGACAAGGATTGGGTTGTGTTCTGATGCAGGATGGTTGGGTTATTGTATATGCCTCACGACAGCTGAAAAAACACGAGGTTAACTACCCAACACACGATTTAGAGTTGGCATCCATAGTTTTCGCGTTGAAGATATGGCGGTATTATCTTTATGGGGTGACCTACAGAGTATTTACAGATCATAGGAGTTTGAAATATCTATTTACCTAAAAAGAGCTGAACTTGAGACAGAGGAGATGGTTAGAGTTTCTCAGAGATTATGACCTCATTATTGACTATCATCCGGTAAGGCGAATGTCGTAGTAGATGCCTTGAGTCGGAAGTCTGCATCATCCTCATAGTCGACAGAGAAAGCCTACCTTTCTTGTTTAGTGGGACTCCGAGCCTTGAGAGTCAGTTTGACTAGTGATAATCAGGGAGACTTACTAGCCAGATTTGAGGTCAGACCGATTTTGTTTGATCGTATCCGAGAGCTCCAGAGTACAAATGAGGAGTTTTAGATTATTGCGGATAGAGTCCG
The DNA here is from genome assembly GCA_033439265.1 of Dillenia suffruticosa. NCBI lineage: Eukaryota > Viridiplantae > Streptophyta > Magnoliopsida > Dilleniales > Dilleniaceae > Dillenia > Dillenia suffruticosa. Next base: position 3,048,812 of record JAVTVX010000031.1, read on the forward strand.
CAGAGCTAAGGGCGAAGACTTCGGGATCCGAGGAGATGGTTTGATAGTGTTCAAGGAGCAGGTTTGTATTCCTGCTGATTCAGATCTCCACAAGGCCATACTCGAGGAGGCACACTCCTTCGCTTATGCATTGCATTCGGGTGGTACTAAAATGTATCGAACCATTCGGGATAGTTATTGGTAGCCTAGCATAAAACGGGAAATCGCGGATTTTGTGGCTAGGTGTTTAGTTTGCCAGCAGGTGAAGGCCGAGTATCAGCAGCCGGCTGCTACATTACAGCCCTTACCTATCCCTGAGTGGAAGTGGGATCACATTACTATGGATTTTGTGACAGGGCTACCGCGGACTTCATCACGGCATGATGCCATTTGGGTGATTATAGATCGACTCACCAAGTCCGCGTATTTTCTTCCTATTCGCAGCAACTATCATTTGGAGACCTTGGCACGTCTTTACATTGATACGATAGTCCGGCTGCATGGTATTCCTGTGTCGATAATATTAGACAGGGACCCAAGATTTACTTCCAGATTTTGGCCCAAGTTATAGGAAGCAATGGGCACAAGGTTGAATTTTAGTACAACCTATCATTCGCAGACAAATGGTCAGTCTGAGAGGACCATTCAGACCCTTGAGGACATTCTGAGGACATGTGTGATGGATTTCTGGGGTAGTTGGAATCGGTACCTTCCACTAGTCGAATTCGCATATAATAACAGCTATTACGCCAGTATAGGGATGCCCCCGTATGAAGCACTGTATGGCAGGAAGTGCCGCACCCCGATATGCTGGAATGAGGTTGGGGAGCGACGTCTCAGCAGCGTTGAGTTGATTGAGGAAACGAAGGATAATGTTAAGGTCATTCGTGAGCGGATGAAAGCCACACAGAACAGACAGAAGACGTATGCGGATCGTAGGCGGCAACCTCTTGAGTTTGCTACGAGAGATATAGTTTTCTTGAGGATATCTCCTTTGAAAGGAGTTTTACGGTTCAGGCAGCGGGGTAAATTGAGCCCCAGATATATTGGACCCTTCCATATCCTTGAGAGAGTCGAGGGTGTAGCATACAGATTGGAGCTGTTAGATGAACTCTTCCGTATTCACGATGTCTTCTATGTCTCAGTACTCAGGTAGTACATGGCCGATCCTTCTCATGTACTTGAAGCTCCACTTGTTGAGTTATGAGAGGATTTTAATCTTCCATTTCAGCCCGTGGCTATTCTAGATCGGCAGGTCAGGAAGCTGTGGAGCAAGGAAGTCTCGTTGGTCAGAGTCTTGTGGAGGAGTGACTAGATCGAGGAAGAGACCTAGGAGCCCGAAGAGGCTATGAGAAGACAGTACCCCCATTTATTTGCTGTTTAGTTCTCTTTTAGTTTTGAGAACGAAATTTGTTTTTATGGGGTTAGAAAATGTAACACCGACATTGCGGTGTTCGTACTACTGTACTCCTATTTAGAAATTTAATAAAATATTTCTCAGTTATATATGTGTAGATAAATGTTTCATTTATTTTAATTTTTTATTTTTGGGGTATTTAAATTGAAAATTTTTTTTGGTATATTTTAAATTTTTACCGTATTCACGAATTTTGGTGTAAAATGAATATATATATATAATAATAAAGAGTAAAAAAAAAAAAAAGAAAAAAAAAAGAAGCCCCTGCGGAGTGCTACGTTTTGAGACAAAACGCAGCACCCCCCTAAAATTGGATTAGGGCTTTTAGCCCTAATCCCTTTCCCCTTTCTCTCTCTCTTTCTCTTTCTCTCTCTCCGCCTCTTCTCCTTCCCGCAGCCGCCTCACTTTTCTCCCCCTCCGCCCCGCGCACTCTCCACCACTGCTCTCCTCCCTGCGAGCGCAGCCTGCAGTGCGATCCTCCTCGTCCGAGTGCACGCCTCACCTCGCAAGCTCATAGCCTGCAGCACGATCCTTCTCCCGTGAGCGCACGCCTCAGCTCGCGAGCTCGCAGCCTACAGTGCTATCCTCCTCACGCGAGTGTGCCACTGCACGCGATCTTCTGCCAGCGCTCCACAGCACGAGCGCGCGATTGCCCGAGCGCTCCACAGCGCGAGTGTACTCCAGCCCACTAGCCCGCGCACCCCGCAAGCGCGCCCCTACGCGAGCATGCCACAGCACGCCACCAGCCCGGGAGCCCACCAACCTGCAGCCCACCATCCCGCGAGCCTGCTAGCCCGCCAGCCCGCGAGCCTACCAGACCGCGAGCCCGCGACCAGCCGTCTCCTTCAAGAGCTCACCTGCAGTCCCCGCAGAAACCCTAGGTCGCGGCTTTTTCGCTACAGGTAACGGCTATGTTGGTTGTAGTCCTAGGATTTGGTATTTAGAATTTGAGTTATTTGCTAATATTGTTGAAATTTGAAAATATTACAGGTTTTAAACCAATTCGACGGGCGAACGAAAGCTAGGTCAGAGATTTTGCGAAATCCTAGATGAGAGAGAAATGCGATCTTTTCAATATTTGAAATAAATTTTATCAAATTTAGGTTTCAATACCTTTTAGATGACATTGGCGTATATTTCTAAATTGAGGAATTTAGATTTATATAAACTTAGGGAAGATGATAAACCCTAAAAATAATTGAAAATTTGATGACAATTGTGATAATCTGATTAGGATAATCTGATTAGGTTGACTTTCTTGGAGATTCGAGAAGTCGATTTGGTTTGATTTTGAAAAATAGGGAGTGACCACCCTCCCTAGGAAAGTGAATGAGACTCTAATCTCTTGCATGAAATAGTGAAATCTGATTTTATCATATTTTAATAAAACATGCTTTTGATATGTATTGTCTCGACGTATGGAATTGAAATTCAAATCTGTTTTGTGATTATTGGAGTGTCGTAAATTTATGTTTCTGATGACTATGCATCTATATTTGAAATAAAATGATATTTTGCTATTATTTGAGAACTAGATATGTATTCTATTCTGCCGTTGTATTGGTTTGGATTTGAAATGATTTGATAAATGTATTGGCACACGGATTTGAAATGTTTTTGATGAACTATATGGGTTGGATGCCCACTAATTATGCGATGATATGATTCTTACCTGTAGGACATTGTGCCCTTTGATACTATGATGATGACATTGATGATTTTGTAGCTACGAATGGCATTTGTAGAGGCATCGGGTTGCCCGGATACGCTTCTGCAGGAGGTATCCACAAACGTCATATGTCTAATGGCTATAGACGCAGCCGGTTGAACCCACGATGGGGGAGGACGTGTGTGACACCACCGTCTAGCACCGGACGTGGTCCTATACACGATAATGAGTTAGCCCTAGCGAACTCATGGCCAACATCGGGGTAGAGAGCTACTTTTGAAAACTCTTTGCATAATAAAACTCCCGATGCGTGTGTCCTTGGTTATGGTTGTCCTTTGTCAGGATCCTTTTGGCTTGCTCTATGATCTACTTGATTTTAAATGGATGCATATATGTATGTTTATCGTGTGAATGATTAAATGAGTTCATTTTAGCGAACATATCATGATTTACTGCAAAATTTGAATTATTAGTTATGAACGATATTATTTGACACTCCAATGTTTACCTACACTATTAGTACTTGAGATTAATCCCCTCACTCACTAGGTATCTTCCTTGATACTCACCCCTCTTCTTTCCCTCCTCAGACAAGATATTATGCTAGAGCGATGTTTTGCTCTTGAGGAATTTGTAGGTCATTGGCAAATTTGCGTGTTTTCAACGGTGAGAGTTAAATTTAGTTGAGATATGACTTCCGCACTTTATTTTCGATCCTATGAGGTCTTGACCTTGAGATCCGTAGTTGACTATATATTTATTTGGGATTGACTGTATAATTTATGTATATTAAATTACGAAACCCTCATATTTTATTTGCATTGAGGCAAATTGTAGTGTTTGAATGTCAACTTGGCAACTTAGGCCTGCTCAGTGTGGCGACTGCTCATGCTCTAGTTAGGCATGACAGTAGAGGTCTATGGTTAGGATTATTGGAAATTTACTTAGCCTGGCGTTATTCTTGATGTCTGTTGTGGTTGGTAGGTTGTTGTGAAATTGGGATGACCATTTTATTTTATTTACAGGATATTTTTAAATTATACAGGTTTATTTGTACATGGAAAACCTCCGATTTATTGGGAGGTTCTGATCTTTTTTCTATAAAAATACAGCCGGTATTCAGGATAACGGGTAGCTACTCATGACCCCGATTTGGGGCGTGACAGCTTTTGTGTGTTTTTGTTTGTTGGTAAATATGCCCACATAGGGGCATTTACCACAAAATAAAAACATTAAAATTTTAATTTAAACTAAGAGATAATGGATGGTTAACCCATTATCTCAACTCTCCCTAATTCTTCTCAATTTTTTGCTACGTGCTTGGATCATCTTCTTTAACTTGAGAGGAGAGGCATCATTTTTATGGTACATAGACATATTCTGTAGGAATTGAAGTTTGATTGAAATATTCTCTAGAGTGAGATTGATTGAGAGTTTAGAGAAAATTTCGTGTAGGAAATTTTTATATCATTTTAATCACTGGATTTAGAGTTGTAGCGTTATGACATTGTGGTGATAACTCGTTTGGCATGGTTATCATCTCAACTGCAAGATCATCGAGAAAGGCTTCATGGTTCCCGAATTGTCTACGTTTATTTACTAAGATAAACCCATAAACACAGTCTTTTAATTTTTCCAAAAAATTATCATTTTTCCGCTTGTGACAATTAAATCTAACCTTATAGGAAATTAAACACAACAACTAAGAAAGACTATTTCCCTACCAAATGTTAGAGAAAGAGAATTGGGACATGAATTTTATTGTTTTCTAGATGGGCATTCATGATATAATCAGATAGCTATAACCCCTGAAGACCACCTTTACCTATCCTTATGACATAATTTCATAAATAAGGATGCTTTTTGGTTTGCGTAATGTCCCCTGTATATTCCAAAGTTGCATGATGTCTCTATTCCATGACATGAACAAGAAATTCTTGGAGATTTTCATGGATGAATTTATATTGTTTGGTGATTCTTTTTGCCAATGTCGTGATAATCTTTCTCAAGTTTTGCAAGGTTTTGAGGAAACGAACTAGGTACTTAATCATGAGAATTATACTTCATGGTACTAAAGGGATAGTACTTGGGCATAAAATTACCAAAAGGAATTTAAATAGACAAAGCCAAGGTGGACATCATTGCTCGATTTCCACATTTGATGTTGGTCATGGGAGTTCAGAACTTTTTGGGACACACATGGTTTATTACAGTTTATCAAAGACTTCTCAGAGATCATGAAGCCCCATTCAAATCTTTTGGCTAAAGATGCCAGTTTCTCCTTCCCTTCAGAATCTTTAGATGTTTTTAACATTTTAAAAGAGAAACTAACCACTACACCCAGGCTTGATTCGAGCCTGCCATTCGAGCTTATGTGTGATGTAAATGATGGGATGGTTGGAGTTGTTTTAGGACAGTGGAAGGACAAATACTTCTGCATAATTTACAATGCTAGCCATACACTTTTGGGCACCCATCTCAATTATACCACCACCAAAAAGGAGATCTTAATGGTTATCTTTACTTTAGATAAATTTTTTATAGATCATGTGACATTAAAGTACCTCCTTTCCAAAAAGGAGGCATAGGAAAATACTATATTGCTAGATTGGATCTTGCTCTTGCAAAACTTCGACATAACAATCAAAGACAAAAAAGCAAGAATTTTGTGGTAAATCATCTCTCACACTTAGAACACCTGCTGCCGGAGGATATAGAAATCAATAAGGCGTTTTCGAATGAAAAGCTCAAGGCCATTTTCTCAGTGTAGGTAAGTTTTTCTTTGGTTAAACCGCCTTGCTCGCTGATTTTGCTAAATTATTTTTTGCAAGTAATTGGCTTCCAAGTGGGATGGCAAACTAGCAAAAGAAGAAATCTTTGCGGATGTGAAACACTACCTTTGGGAGGACCTATGCTTATATGAGCTTTTCACAAACCAAGGGAGTATTTGGTTAAAGGGAATGAGAATGAAGAATCAGATTCAAACCCATATGAATTGTTTGGATTAATGGAATGAAAATGGAGGTTTGGGAATAAAATCCCAAAATAAGGAGTTTATGAAACCTAAGTAAAATCATGGGTTTTGTGTAACCCATACTAAAGTCTTTGATTCTGAATCCAATTCTAATTTTCAAATGCAAATCAAATGCCTTCAAGTGATTAGGCAGTATATCCCAAATGAGGAAATTGAGAGTATATAGTATTGCATGTTCGGGAGGCAAGAGGATACTTCGGAACGGCTAACACTATAAAATTAAAGTCCTATGGTGACTCTGACATTTATTATCGGTGACTTTTGGTGACATTTTTTATAGCCTATAGAGACAGTTTTGACGAAACTGTTAAAAAATATATATATTTTCTGCTGGTACAAATTGTTCACCGGGAATAGTTTATTAACCGTTGGTAAAGCTAGCAAAGGCGTCTATACAAGCATTGTTCAATTCTTACGGTTGTCACTTGTGGTCAGTAAATATGGCAATCTTTAGAGACGGTTTGAAAGCAATCTCCGTAAACTCTTCTCTACTGTCTTTTAATCATACGTTTCCATAAGTTGTACATCTATACTAACCATATATTGCATCGTCTTTAAAAACTGTATTCAATTATCACGCTTATCACTTGTTATCACTTGTGTGAGTAAATATGGAATCTTTACGGACAGTTTGAAGTTTTGAAAACAATCTCTATATAGCGTGTCTACTTAACTTACATCTATGCTAACCATATAATTCACCTTCTGTAAATGCCTTTTACCACTCCGACAATTATCATTTGTTGTCAATTAATATAGGTCTTTAATAACGGTTTGAAAAGAATCTCTCCGTTTACATAAGTTCTATACCTAAACTAACTAATATATTGCACTGTTTATAACCTATATATTGCACCATCTGTTCAATTAGGACGATTATCAGGGACAGTTTGAATATATGAGTTTTCGTCTACATAAGTGCTATAACTATTCTAACTCAAATGCTATCTAACCATTATCACTTTTTGTCATTAAAAGAAGGTTTAAAAACAAACAATAATTTATATTTTTCATTTCCATTTCTTGTAATAACTAATGGTAATATAGTGATAACTTTATGATAACGGTGCTCGGGTCAATCTCTTGATTTCTTTATTTTTGTTTACATTTGAACATTGCTTTACATAACAACATTCATTTGATTTTCTATTTTTTCATTTCCATTTCTTGTACTTTAATTGTCTTTCTTCATTGTTTTTCAATTTTTTGTTTTTCCAAATGATACACTATATACGAAATTTATAGAATTTATTTATGCAAAACTACGTTTGCGTATGTATATATAGAATTTATTTGTGCAACTCAAGCATAGGCCTACTAGGCAAGCAAGCGGGGCGCAGGCATGCGCGGCATTATTTTGAAACCCTGACTATAGTACGCCAAGGGGTCACCGGATGACTCATAAATAAATTTAAAATATAATATATTAATAATGTAAAAAATCTATAGATTTAATATCAAATCATGTTCAAAATATATAATATTAATAAATTACAATTTATTTATCTAAATTTATCTAAACATTATATTACGTATCACATTTAAATACATCAAACCCTAATTGCTAATTCACCCTAGGTTTGAATATATTAAAGTTAAAGTCTAATTCCTAATTCACCTTAGATTTGAATATATTATTAAGTTAAGCAGTAAGAAAAGTATAGGGTTCAATGAGAAATGAGAAATGAGAAGTAAGAAGAGTTCAATAAGAAGTGAGAGTGAGATAAGAGAAAAAAAAAGGTAAGAGTGAGATAAGGAAAAAAAAAATAAAAAGAAAAAGGTGAAAGTGAGATAAAAAGGAAGGAAGAGAAAAAAAAAAAAACCACCCACACATACATAACACACGTTGTGGTCTAGTAGTTTTCTTGTAGCCAGCACTTTTTGGAACATTTTCAACAAAAAAAGAAAAGGAAAAAAACCTGGGTTGGCCGGTTCAATTCAATTTAGGTGTTGACCAGCTTTAATCAATTTTCTAAAAATTTGGAAACTTGGACCAGTTGGTGGTCCGATTCCAGGTTAGACCGATCCAGTCCAGGCTTCAAAATAGTGATGTACGGTCCCCACACTATGCGGCTCTACCGTGCTGGAAGCATGTGGCATGGTTCCTCGCGCAAGCAAGTATGGGGCTCGAGCTTGCGCGGTCTCTGTGCTACCCACACGACTCTATCACGTAGGTAAGCATGGGGGCGGGCATGCGTGGTCTCCCTGATTGCCCGCATGGCTTTACCAGGCAGGCAAGCACAATTCCACAATGCTACCCGTGCAACTGTACTACTTAGGCAAGCGTGAGGCGTGGGCATGTGTGGTCACGCAATATGAATATAACTTGCATTTATTAATGCAGACATGTATGTAACTTGCATTTGCATTTTTGTGACTGTTCATAATCAATTCTAACCTTCTCGAAGTAAAAGGATGGATATATTTTTATAAATATTGAATTGCATTATGACACAACCATCGATTTCTCTCTTCTTCCTCTCTTCCTCTCTTCCTCGACTTTTAAATTGGCATACATTTAAATTAACAACCACCATGCAAATGCTATATACTATTCTATCAAATAGTCTCTGAGTCCTAAATATTGAAAACTATCATTAGTCTGTATATATCAAGTTCTAAATATTGAAAATGTCTATGTATATAGTTTTTAGGAATGATTGAAAATTTTCAAGATAACGTGTGATAAGTTGTAATAGGGGATAATCTGGATATAGCGATACGTGAGTGATAAGGTGATAAGTTGTGATAATTTGTAAGAGTGATAAGAAATGATAAGTTTTGTGAGAATATGGTAAATTGTGATAAGTTGTGATGATCTTATGGTAAGTTTGCCACATGTGGTAAGTAAGTTGTGGTAACTTATGGTAATTTTGCGAATAACACGTGATAATTTGAATAACAAGTGATAACTTAAATAACAAGTGATAACTTGCGGTAAGTTTGCTACTTAGTATGGTAAAGTAGGGTGAAATTGTAATATTATTATTGGAGTAAAATGAGATACTAAATTGTTAAGAGAAGTGATAAAATGAATGAAATATTGTAAGTATCGGCTATTGGTAACATTCTAAGTATTGTCTATTAGTAACATGAAGTGAAATAGTGTAAATATTGGTTATTAGTAATATTGTGTATTTTACTCTTAATATAGATTATTATTAAAATTATTATTGTTCTTAATAAATTAAAAAATTACTTGTCATGGGATTCTTATTATTATATATTACAGCAATATGGCAGTCATAGGTTAGTGCTTCCTTTCTTGCATATCAAGTTAGGATTCGTAGGAAAAGAGAAACCCAGAGTTGGAGGAGCCTAAATAGAAACTTATTCTCGTGGATCCCGCGTTATATTATGGAAATGTATTCTTTACGTAAAATTTGAAAAAATGGCACTTTTTTATTGCAGTTAAGGCAAGAATGCGACAAATAATGGTCATTTTAGCAAGTTGAGGGAATGTTTCTCTATATAGATTATTATTAGAATTATCATTGTTTCTAATAGGTTAAAAAAATTATTTCTAATGGCATTGTTATTATATATACAGTCAATTAGTCAATTTTACTACGTACGGTACATTATAATTTCTTTCCACAATTTTCTTTTTCCTTTGTGCTGGTTTTGACTTTGTTTTCCTTTGCACTCATTCAAACTTTTTTTTCTTTGTTTTCTTCATCTTCATTTTCATAGACATAGTGCCAGGACGGACTACATTGTACTCTGACATTAAAAATTTGAGAAAATATTCTTTTATCAAGAAATTAAGATCCTGAAATGAAGCTATGAAATGAAACTATCAGTAATTCCAATACAAATACAATACAAAATGAGATGAGATGTGACAATGGTCTGTAACAACATACTTCTTGACTTGGTGAACTTATAAATATCCCAATTCCCATATCTCCAAAAACCTCATAATAAATATTTCATAATTATTTCTAATATATAAAAATTATTTTAGGATATACATTAATTTCAAATGAAAATCATATAGCGAATTACACCCTAATTAACTTAACTTACGTGTTAGACTGTTGTGAAACTTCAATAGACACAATTTCGAAGATAAAAAGTGAATTTCCATAAGTTCTCTCGATGCAATTCTTCTATAAAGAGAAATTAATGAAAATATTATAAATTATAGTTGAATAAAATTTGATATTTAAATATATTAAGCAATTAACATAATTACCATCAAAGTTTGTAATTCATCAACTTCATGGCCTCTAAAACAATAACTTGAGTTTAGAATGTACATAATTTGCTTGTCCAAATAAATAACGTAACAAAACCAATATTGTTTGAAAATGACAGAGACAAAAATCTGTTATGAAAATACAATACTATATTAATAAAAATGTATATGAGTGTGTAATCATAAAATGTATAATATGTTTAATGCTAAAGTAACTTACTAGATTGCACAATCAAAAATCAAATCCAATTGTTATTTCAGACAAACAACTCTCAACTATTCAAATATCTCACTTGCTTTCATCACTTTTTTGTTTCATGTCCAAACCAGATACACAAACCATAGACATCTACATTAGTAAAATAAGGAGGAAAATAAATAAGGTGAGAAAACTAGGTGAAAAAACTATATATCATTACTAAACACTGCATTAGGTGAGAAGAATGCGGGGAGATGTGTATATGTGTATATAGATATGATAAGATCATGTTTGAAAACTACAGATAACATTAATAAGGTCTAGTAAAACAAGCTTATGCAGTCTGCAAAACCTTATGCTACCCACGGTAGCTTGCACCCCACTTTGGTAGACCCTTTGTTTTGTAGTTATTTCTTTCTGGAAGAATAAATAGGTGTTGAGGAAAGATAAAAGTATATGTTGAGAAAAAATGAAACTATAAATAAAGATACAATAATAATAATTATCGAAAACCATAATGGAAAAATACATATGAAAAAGGATAACTTTGGACAGTAAGTGGTGTTGAGTAAACGTATGTAACATTTCATGGTCTGCAAATATAATCAAACATAATCATTGTATAATGATTATATAATCATTGTATAATGATTATATAATCATTGTATAATGATTATATAATCATTGTATAATGATTATATAATCATTGTATAATGATTATATAATCATTATATAATCATGTAACCGTGATATAAAAAATAAATAGAAAAAATTTATAAATTCATACCGATGTACCAATCTAAGACCAGTTCATAAGTATCACACCAGCACATGTAGGTTCCAGCAATATTACACAAATTTGTTTTATCAATTGTCAGAAAAATTGGATTCAGTAACATGTATCACAATGATAAATGACAAATGTTGTAACACACTTGCCTGATATTATTTTTTATGACTTTTTGTAAATAAAAAAGCCAAATACTTTCCTCTTCATCAGAAAAAATCCTAAGGTTAGCAAAGACAGAGATAGAAATTGCGTTTGTCTTTGTCTCCATTTCAGTTGAGGCATTCACCACTTCATACAATTCAGCATCTTCATCTTCATATGATCTCTCCTCATCTTCATCTGATCTCTTCTCCCACCCTTTGTCCTCCAAAGCCTTTGGTCCTTTTTCTCCTATCCTTTGTCCTCCAAATTCTCCTGCCATTTCTCCTCCTACCGGTCCGATACCTTTTGGTCCTCAATAAAATCACTACCCTTCTACTTCTTTCGCTTCTTCTCTTCTTTTTTCTTTTCTTTGTCTACATCAAAATCAATTGCATCATCATATTTGCATAGTCTGTGCAACAAATCAGACTGCATTAGTAATAGATTGGATTGGATTAGAATTGACTCCTCCAAAAATATTTTAAGTTCCTATTTAATGCCAATTATCTACAAAACAAATGGTAAGATTGAGATTGCAATAAGTGCTCCATAGTAAGTGCATTAAAATGTGGTAAGTGCTCCATATTTATCGTAAGATTGAGATGTGGTAAGTGCTCCATGCATAATTAGTACTTGTAAGTTTACCTTAATTTCTTCTTCACCCGCTTCAACAGATTTTTTCATAATTTTATTTGACAATAAACCCTATAGATAGTGTCACGCCTTGACCTGCAGGTCGAGCATGTGAACAGATCGTCGCGACTTGTCGAGGCACGAGTATACCCTACTCGTACATCGAGGTGACGCAAGGTTAATATTATGACTAATATCATGACCCTACTTGACATCCTAAATTCAATCGTACAACAGAAGATTTGTAGAAAAATATTTTTCAGAAATTTCTTTAAAATATTTGTCTCCAATTTACATTTAATATTTATTTGCACGGTCCAATCGTAAACAAAGATGGGTATGAGTACTTATCTAGTAGCGTCTTTTAGTAGAACTTGTGAAACAGTATCTCAATGTAAGTCAAGTGCAGTATAGCTGAAAATTTTAAATATGAGGAGATGAGTATAATCCATATATTCAGTGAATGAGGTACAAGAACTATATATAATGACAATAAATGAATTTATGAGAGTGGCAAGTCAAACCATCATTTTCAAATTTATATTCATTTGCAACATATCATGTAATTCAAAATAATATACATCTTTATTATAATCATTGTATCATGGGGTGTCAATCGATAATAAAACACATTCTAGCTATAGTTTGGCCTAATTAGGGTAAAATCTACCAAGCGGTCACCACAATATCATAAGAATGAACACATATATTTTTCTTTTAACCCCCTTCCCTTGGTGTTGACACGGTCCTCACGTGGTGTTCGTCTATTGGATCCGTCGGTCAAAGACAGGGGACTCAAACCCCTACTCCCGTGTTACACCACCATGTCACCCCATTGGATAAATACTCAATATCATGGTAGGGAACACGCTATAGCCGCTATACACAATCCCATAATTATACACATGTACCACATGTTATCATTTATAAATCTTTACTCGTAAAAGAAAAATATAACACTATCAGTTATCATAATATCATGATACAATTTTCATAGAATATCATTTCGGAACATACCACAAACACTTAAGTATTTCTAAATCACATTTCAAAATTTATTTATAAAAATCATGATCAAACTTTTTTTTCATTTAAAGTCAAAAATAGTTCGTCCTACTCATATCGAGTGCGGAGGGTACGTCACTCCCTCTAACTATCCTCGTTTCTCAAGCGAGTCACCCCTCGTAGGAAAATGAAACCCTACGCCTATGTTAAACAATATACGTTTCGTCAATTATTTTAATAATATCATATCATAGGATTATGAATTGTATATGGAAATATTTTTCTTTAAGAAAAAATCTCAAATTCCATACTTAGAAAAATTTCAAATCTAAATTTCCAAAATTCAACTCTGCGCAATTTTGGGAGAAACTTCATATCTCCCTGTATACTTCTCCAATTTAAGTGATTCTTATCTCTAATTGAAGATAAGACATTGATCTAAAATCTTCTAGTTTATGCCATTCTCAGATTTTATGTGTATAATTTTATAAAATTCCTTTTTAATTTCAATTTCGGTTTTAAAAACTACTTCTGCGTAGTTTCAGTAAAAATACTATAACTTTCGACCTATGACTCCAATTCAAGTGATCTTTAACTTAACTTAAAGATAAGATAGAGACTAAAATGTTCATGTTTTACGTTTCTCCAAATTCTATACAGAATATATTTTAAAAATTGACATAAAAAACTGGTCATACATAAAATATGAAATAGAGTAGGTGAAATATGCTGAACTTCTAAAAATCACTAAAACTCGATTCCTTCTTGAAATATCTTACACAATATACCATTTTAAAGCTTAGAAAGTGTAGTTTACACAGGAATAAATGGTTTAGATTTTTGATTCCTACAAAATAAGATATCACTAGAAGACTACACAAGACTCAATCTAGAACTCAATATCTAGCATGCTAGTGTGGATACTAATGTAATTACTCATCATATAATCAAATCTTTGTACAAGTTAAGACATGTTACCTCCTTTCTAAGATATCTTGCTAATAATATATACCAGCACTTCTTTTGAATCCTTGAAAATTTTTGATATCATTTTAGCAAAAATCAAATCGCAACAAATTAATACAATACTTCTATACCTCCATCTTGAAATCAAAATTTCCAACAATGCTCTTACCTCTTTGGTTTCATGGTTGAACTCAATTTTAGAAATGGAGTCTTTATATTTTTGTCCAAGGGGGGAGAAATGAAGAAAAAGTGAACCAAATTTCTCAAAATAAGTTCTTTTATAAACATAATAAAGTATCCTTATCCATTAGATAATCTCATACATTATCTCAATTATCCACTTGTCCTACCACTCAAACCATGCAATTTTTTATTCAAACAAGCTCCATGCACTCTATTCAAACAAGCGCCATGCAATTAGGTTTCATGCATAAACTTCCATCCAATAAGTTTCCTTGAATGTAGAACTATTCTATGTGGCCACTAACCAAACTTACTACCCTCTTGATCAATCATTTGGCTCTAATTGTCCATTCTTGAGTAACCTTGTCCCTCAACTTTGTTTAATTACATTTAGATCCCCTAACTTTTAACAAATTTGCATTTTGGTCCCTATGAAATTTTATTTGAAATTCCTTAAAAATATGAAATTTCATTTAAATATCTTTTATTTAAGTGTGTAGGCCTTTCGTTAACCATTTTTGACTTTTTTAGGCCTTGTCGACGCTTGCCGAGAAGATTTTCGATTTACCGATAAAATTTTCAGTTTTTGCGATTTGGAGGCGAAATTTCAAAATAAATAAATAGATAATTAAAATTAAATTTTAGATATCTCAAAAGAATGTTAAATATATTTAGAATTATGAGAAGTGGTACATGATATACAGTTACCGAAAATCGATGTCATAGATAGTATAACATATTATCAATTATCAATGAATAACTCACTATTCAGAGTTCAAATTCCACATAATGCAGTTTAAACTTAACTTAACTTATGTTTACATGCTCGAATCTAAGTTTTCAATTTACCTAGTCGGTAGTCCAATACCAAATGGGTAGTTTTTTTATCTAACCACCCAAATCACCAACTCTCACATTCTCAAAGTAAAAGATCTATGCACAATGACCAACACTGTTAATGGTTAAATGGCAATTGATATATTAATAAACATTAAATTGTAATATTTATAAATATTGAATTGTATTGAAAACTTACCATGAGTAAAAATAGACAACCACCAATTCCTGTCGTCTTCCTCTCTTCCTCGTCTCTTCCTCTCTTTTCCTCTCTTTAGAAGACCTTAAATTGGCACATCTCGTCAGTTAACCATTGTAACACAAAATTGGCCCAATTGTAGTGGTCAGTATTCTCGATATCAATGATAGCAGTAAGGTGTCTCAAAGCAGGAAAGACATTGTTGGTCAGACATAGAAAGCATCTAAGGAGAAAAACAGGAAGTATCATTTAAATTTGGGGGAAGAGACATTTTCGGTATATATCTACATCTCTTATTTTAACTGACTATACTTTAGTTTCGAGAAATATTTTCTTATCTCTAAGAATTCAACCAAAGCTGAATAGCCCAAAACATTGCGTCTAATGTGGGGGATTCCAAAGATTCGCCCTATGGTTTTAGCTGTTAGCTTAAAATTCTAATTTGGACCGATACAAAGACGTTTTTCTTTCGGTTCAAATCTCATTATCAGTTTTTCACACAATTTTGGACGCAGTGTATCACAAGAAGATTTAAAAGCTTATCGAATCCTATATGTTTTATTGCACATTTCATATCATGAATGATGGTAGAAATTAAGTCCTTTACTTAACTAGGATAGCACCTAGTTTGAATCGATGTCATTGCCCTCCTTACCCTAGTCAATTATTTCCTTTCCTTGACTGCTTTTTTGTACTTTTCCTTTTCATGTTCATTTATTTCCCTCTATTTTTGAACACATTTAGTCTATTCAAAAAATCATATTCAGTCTATTCAAATCAAAATATACATAATGAGTAACATACATGTTATTAATAATTAATAATACATAACACAAAAACAAACTAACCGTCATCGCACACAAACCACTCCTGGATTTGACTTTGTTCTTGGAAAAAAATTCTTTTCTACGAGAATGAGAATGCACAATTTGTTTATATTAAAAATTATTAAAATTAAAAATTTATTTATATTAAAAAGTAGAACACTAACATAGAATAAAGCACTAAAAATTACAAAAAAAAAATTGTTTATATTAAAAACCATAAAACTAAATTTAATTTTAATTTATAACCAAACACAAAACTAATTATAAAATATTAAATCCTTCAAACTAATCACTAAAACTAAAATACTAAACCTATCCTTCGTTCTAGATACTAAAATTCACCTGAAAAATTTGTATCCTGTAATATCTTTCTCCCACGCAGCCTCATTGTTGGAAAACCTACTGGTACTAGTTCGATTGTGTTTTCCATTTTTGGTTTTGATCTGGGTTTTGTCTTCAAAACCTTCAAAATCTTCACAAAAAAAAAAAAATCACCATCCAAAGCTAAGCTTCTTCACAAGGCTGTTCACTATCTAAAACTTTAGAAATTTCCTCTGTTACGCTCTCTCGACCTTCAATTCGCTCGTACTCAAATCCACCCTCTATACATAATTCCAATTCGAGTTGTTGGATGAAACAAATCTTAAAATGTTAAAAGGACAATAGTCGTTGAATCAAAACATAATTCCTAGATCCTGGATCAAATGTGGATCAAATGGTAACCTCTCCCAGCCTTTAGATGATGTTTACATAACTCGAGATAATTCCAGTCATCAGATCAAACGTTGAAAATTGAATTGGAGTGTGATATGTGTCTTGAAAAGACATTAGCATGCAAAGGTACAGCTCCCAAGTTGAAGCTCCCAACAACCAACATCAGCCATCGGATGAATTGGGTACCCAGCCATCAATTACCCACCTGCATATGTACCCACCCCAGCCATTGAATCAATTGCGTACCCATCCAACAATTACCCACCCGCAAATGACCCAGCCATTCGTACCAAACCATTCGATCAATTACACCAACCTTGAATTGTTTTGGGATTTATAATATATCAATATATCAATTATTTTATTTTATTACTATTATATTACTACTATATTACTATATATTATTATTACATTATATTACTACTATATTTAATTTATATATAATGTCAAATTACATTACCATTGACCATGTGTTAAGGGTCTATATATAATGCCAAATTACATATATATAACAATTCAAATATATATGACATTATATAACATTATAAATTAATTAATTATAAATATCAGTAATTTAAATAATGTTCAATGTACAATTAATTACATAAAATTAATAATAATAATAATAATAATAATAATAATATAATTATCAATATTAATTTAAATAATATATTATTAGTAATTTAAATGTTTTAGTTTATATAAGAAAAATATTAGTTGTGCAACATGTGAACATTATGTGCATTATGTGCATTATGTGCATTATGTGCAGCACTTAACAGATTTCATGCAAATTTGTATTAATCCGACAACAAATTTGCATAAAGGAAAAAATTGCATATATGGAAAAATATATTTTCAACTTTATTAATTTTGTTAACATTGTTGGCAGAAAATGTGGAAAAGATATGAGTTTTTTCCAATGAGATTGGCACCAAATCACTAGAACTCATTTTTTTCTTTTTTTTTTCCTTGACAATGGAAGGGGGATAAGATTCGAAACCTATACCCTTTAACACCGTCTAGGATTTAAGGTTATTCAGATGATTTTGGTCAGCATTTCGACTTATTCCGATGAGCTTGGTCAGCACATACACACACCAACAACAAGTAGACCAACAACAAGTAGATGGAAAGAAAGATAGATAATTGGAAGTAAGACCAAACTCTATAAAACAATAAAATAATGAAAATTAATAATTATAATATAAAAAATTAATAATAATAATTTTTTTTTCTCACATTCACAATCCACACATGTTCACAAGCTTACACAACAAGAAGTTCACAAGCCATGACTTGTCAAGCCTTATACAACAAAACAAAGGAAAACAAAAGAGTTCACAAGCTACTGTGTTATCTTGACAAACCATGTTGACAAGCCATGCTGTATACAAGAAAATGTTCACAAACAAAGCAAATAGCCATATACAATAAAACAAAAGAAAATAAAAGAGTTCACAAGTGTGTATATCATGTGTAGTGTTATGTATTATCTTATCTTGACAAGTTATGACACAAGCCATATAGTTCACAAGCAAAGTTTACAACAACTAACGCAACATAACAAAACACAAAGAGCATTCAATTCAAGAATTCAATTCATGATATGTTCAATTCCATGCACAACACAACAAAATACAAAGAGCATTCAATTCAAGAATTCAATTCATGAGATTCATGATATGTTCAACTCTATGCCATGCACAATTATCTATATATAATAAATGCAAATGCAACCCAATATCACATCCACTTCTATCCACACACTCACACTCAAATGGTTTAGAAAATATTCTTAAAATCAAAACAAATCCTCCACAAAATTCTCACTCTCTCACTCTTGTTCTTACTCTCGTTCTTATTCTCATGCAAATCTTACACTCGATAACAAATCTTATAACTCTCACACCCTCTTACAACTCTCACACTCTCACACATACATGTATATAAAATTTTACAAACAAATCTTAAATCTATACAAACTCCTTCTCATTCTCCCACTTACTCTTACTAAATCTTCTCTCTCTCACAAACTCTCGCAAATTCTCTCCTTGGCTTCTTTCTCTCCCTAATCTAAACCTCCTCCTTCTTCTTCTTAGCAACTTCTACGAATCAAACCTTTTCTTCACTCACAAATGGCCCACTCTTGAAAAGGTAAAGAAATTATGATGAAATCAAAAAAATACAACAGTAAAAAATTTCTTTCTCTTAAAAAAAGCAAACTATTGTGGAAGATATTTTCTTATCAAAACATTACTAATGGTCGCTTAATAGACTGATATTTTTTTGGAGAGTATAAGTTTTAAGCATGCAAATTATTACAACAAATCTATCCTTCTTGGAATCTCAATCCAAGCAAAAAAAATTTATGAGAACGTAGTGAGAATTTTTTACAATAATATAGAAGAAATTGATAGTCAGGATTATATAACTATAGATGGTAAAATTACGTCATGTGCTTTTCAAACTTATTTTGATAGACAAAAATTGAAGTCAATCTAAGAATAATAGTCGAGAGAGTGGTCTTCACTTGATCGACTACAAAGAATGTGTCCCATATTAACAAAGTGAGATACTAAACGATGGTTAGATAGTTTTTGATGATAATAATTTAGAAAAATTTAGTACACGTGCAACCGATTTAAATTTATATGAAAGAATTCTTCACTTTCTAATCATACACGCTATTAAGCCACGGTGAGATAATTATACATCTATTACTAAAGATATTTTACCAATGGCATGTATTATTGAAAGAAAAATCCAGATTTGTATTTTTTTTCTTCCTTATTTCATGATAACCACAAGAGTTTCTTCAAATTCAAATTCGTCATATTGCAGTGTAATTACTGGAATTTTAAAAGTGAAGTAATAAGTCTACGAAAGGAAAATAATGTGTAATTAAGTATTAAAATGGGTATAAATAACAAAATTTTACGTAGAGTTTATTGAAATTGTGAAGATAGTGTTTGGATTAATGTAAAGAAAAGAGATATAGAATATAGCCCAAAACCAGGATATAAACCAGATTCAGAAGGGAATGAGGATATTGGGAATGAAAATGAGAATGTTAGGTGAAATGAACTCTTTGAATACATTCCTAATATGAAAATATAGTTCATGGATAGTGTTTATGAGAATTTTGACGAAATTTAGAGGAAAGTGGAAGAAGTTCGGAGGGAAGTAGATGAACTCAGATATAGTTTTGGTAAATTCAAGCAACACAATGAGCAAAAACATAAAAGATATTATTTGACTTAATGAATATGTCTACTGATATAAAGGTGAATAGCAATTTGATTTTATGTATAAGAGATCATTTGCAAGTAACAAGACCGGTTGGACCTTCTTCATCTGCTACAACCGCCACCGAAGCTAGAGCATCTCATCCTCATCTTATCTCCTTCTCCATGCAAATCTCATATGCCTACCCATTTGCTGTGTGCCCATTCGGTTTATTCAGTTCTCCTCCTAGAGGTCATACCAATCTGCCTAGGGATGAATATGTCATCCTCTTCTGCTGTGAGTAAAGAAAAAGCAAAAAAATTTAGATCTAAAATTAAATTTCCTTAATTCTAATTCCCCACTTGTATTTTTAATTCACTTAACCTTCTGTTCCTATTTACTTTTCTCTTTTTTTTTTTTTCATTTTTTTCCATTTCTATGTTGTACTATACTTTACTTAATTCTCTCCTCTCCTTGTATATGATGCACTATATATATATGAGTGAATTTATTTTTTTCCGCAAAACTTAATTCTCTCTTCTTTGTTTTTCAATTTGCATGAATTTATATGGAATATTTATCAAAATATTTATCTATATTTTATTTGTGCAAACTTCAAGCGGAGAATTCAAGCAGTGCAAATAGGCAAGCGGCGTAGACTGCGGGCATGCGCAGTCCCCCACACTACTCTACCACATGACTCTGGCCAAGTACAGGGCGCGGGCATGCACGGTACCCCGCACTGCCCGCACTACTCTATTGTGCAAGCAAGCACGGTCCCATATCGTGTGGCCTATCCTGAACACCATATTATTAATTTAAATTATTAATATTATTAATTTAAATATTGTAATGATATTAAATTAGGAATTTATTTAATATAGTGTCATGATATATTTTTTATTATTAGATGATATGGTGTCATAATATGAAATTATTATAATAATACATTAATTATCAATATTATATAATTTTATATAAATTCAAAAAAAAACACCTAACAACATTAATATTAACTTAATTTACGTTTAATTTATTAGTCACGACAAAATCTCTCTTATTGACGCAAAAAACAATTTTCAGTGTCAATTTAATCAAATTTCTCTTTTTGTCATCAAAAACATTTTATTTATTTATTTATTTATTTCCTTATTTCCTTATTTAGCGCCAAATAAATCATCTTTTTTTTCCAAAAACATTTCCATATTTATTTCATTTATTTCTTTTTTTTCTACTCTATTTGCTTTGCTGCGTTTATTTCATTTATTTCTCTCTGTTGGATTCTCTATTGGCTTGTGCAAAACATTTGCATTTGAATATGATGGACAAGTTATAGATGCATTCTAAATCAAAAGAAATTGATAAATATATTGGTGGAATTAATGCATTTCTTGAATTTGCATCTCGAAATATTCAATCTATCGATGACAAAATATCATGTTCTTGTGTCAAATGTTTCAACACATTGAGTTTTTCTACACACATGGTCTTCAATCACTTGTTACGTTATGAGTTTCAATGTGGCTATGATAAGTGGATAAATTATGGAGAGAGTAATGGAAAATCTATATCTCATGCATTCAACGTATCCAACCTACATGATAATTTTTTGACTATGATATATTTGGCATATTACATGATGCATTCACACATTTACATGATACATCCAATATACATAAACCAACTTCTCATGCATCTAATGTGGATGAATCAAATTCAGATAAATTACATGAATTACTTCAGAATGTCAAAAAATCAATGTATCCAAGATCGAAATACGCTATGTTTAGAACTATTGTGCACTTATATCATTCAAAGTATTTGTGTATGTGGACTAACAAATCTTTTTTATTATTGTTAGTGTTTTTAGGAGAATTATTGCCTGATAAAAACATATTGCCAAATAGTTGCCATGAAGTGAAGAAAACTATTTCAGATTTAGGGTTGAGATATGAGAAAATACATACTTATTCTAATGATTATATATTGTACTGAAAATATAGAGTTAAAGATGATGCATATTATGTGTGTGGTGTTTTGTAGTTGGAAACCAAATACAGATGGAGATCAAGAAAATCAAGATATTAATAAAAAAACTGCCAAAATATTAAGATGGTTTCCTTTGATTCCTATATTGCAAAGACTATTTACATGTAGCCAAACTACTTTTATGATTGCCTCCTTGGTTGTGTATAAAGTCTATAAACTTCATACTCACATTACTTATTTCTGGTTCTAGAAGTCTTGATGACAATATAGATGTGTACAAGTAACCATTGGTGGAAAAACTAAAAAAATTATGGAACAAAGAAGTAGATACTTATAATTCTTTAGTTAGTGAAAGATTTAAAATGTATGCAACGTTGTAATGGACCACTAATGACTTCCCTATGTATGCTAGTCTATCTGGATGGAATACTAAAGGTAGATTTGTATATCCAGTATACGAATATGATACATGTTCTCAATGATTATATTATGGCCGGAGGTATCATTATATAAGACATCAAATATGGTTAGAATCAATTCATCCATTCAGGTATGATAAACATTATTTTGATCGACAGAAGAATTTAGAGTTGCTCATAAACAATGATCTAGAATCGATGTGTTACGAGAATTAGATAGGATTGACTTAAAAGTTCTAATGACATGTAAGGATGAAAAAACAGAGCATATTGTTTCATTTGCCTACTGGGAAAATGTTTTAATTAAACATAATATTGACATGATACACACCAAGAAAATTTGTTTTAATGTAATTGTTGGTACAATTCTCGGACAAGAAGAAAAGTGGAAGGACAATTATAAGGCTAGACTTAATTTTGAAAAGATAGAAATAAAAAAAGATCTACATGTACGTAGATCAAATTCTATGAACATATTTTTACCTAAATCGTATTACCAAATGACCTTGCAGGACAAAGATACATTTCTTAAGGTTTTGAAAGATTTAAACCTTCCTGACAAGTGCTCTACTAACATCTCAAATGTGTTCAATTAAAGTAAAGGAAGTTAATAAGTCTAAAGAGTTATGACTATCACATTGTAATACAAGAGTTTATTCCCATAGCAATTCGTAGATCACTATCTGATAATATTAGCTATGTTATCATTAAAATTTATAACATTTTTAAATGTATTTACTCTAAGGTGCTTTTACCCACGAGAACTTGAGCAATTGAAGATATCAATTTCACAAATTATGTGTAAGATTGAAAATATTTTTCCTCCTTCATTTTTACCAGCATGATACACTTGATTGTACACTGACAACTAAAGTAAGGATTGGTGAATCAATAACATATAGGTGGATGTATATAGTTGAAAAGTTTTTTTTTTTTTTTATTTTGATCACTTATTTAACAATGATATTCATTTTATTTAACAATCATACACATGTAATACAATGTATATGTATGCAGATGCTTGTTTCAATTCAAATCCTATATACGTAATAGAGCACAGCTTGAAAACTCTACGCTGAAGGGTATATATTAAACAAGTGTTTGCTATTCTATTCAAAATATTTGGACAGTGTAACACCGACACTACAGTGTCCATAATATTATACTATTTTTGAAATATATATATATAAATAAGATATTCCTCTGTTTATTTATATAGAGAGAAAGTTTATTTATTTAAATTGATTTTTGATTTTGGGGTTTCTAAATTTATTTTTGGTATATTCTAAATGTCGTTCCTGTGATTGTAGGGTAAGTGAGTATAAAAATATATATACATATATATATACACACATAATTATTCATTTCTTAAATTAAATTAATTATTTATTCAAAAAAAAAAGGGGGAAGAGAGAGGGAGAGAAGGAAGTGCTGCGTTTCGGCCGAACGAAATATTACAAGTTTTAAACCAATCTGACGGACGAACGAAAGCTAGATCTGCAACCCGAGAGACCTTACGTGAGGATTTCTAACTCACTCGATTTATTTGGACGAATTTAGGATAAATTAGAGTAAGAGTGTATTGCATATGTTAGGATGAATGTTAAAATAGATTGAAATGCATTGTTTTACATTATATGAAATTAATTATGCCAAATATAGGATTTTATACAAATTGAGCTGTTCTGGATGATAGAATCGTACGGACTTGATTCGAATAGCTTTTCTTAGAGTTTGATTTGACGAATGCTTAAAAACAGTCAGAATTTGGGATTTGAGTTTAAGGATTGATGCAGTCTTTTTATTATAAATTGTCCTGCATGTAGGGAATTAAAATACGTCTATATTATGAAAATAGACTTCAACACCTTGAAAATGAAATATTTCGAGGCATTTTGAGTGAGCTAGAGAAATAGTCTTATGTGTAGGAAGTTCGAACTTGTTTTAGTTTTGGTTTGAGCACAAAAATATGTCCTTAATTGAACCTATATATGTGCAGACTTGTGGTATGTAAGAGGTGTGAAATCTGTGGATGGTTGCCTTCCTACTTGTTTGGTGATTCGATTAAGAGGAGTTTTAATTCTACGTGTTGTGGTTTTATTGGGGAGTGCACTATCCTCCCCAAATCTGTGAGTGAGATTTATTTCAATACATTTGTTTAATATATAAACCCTGTTTTATAACATTTTGTTAAATGAGTATGATTTGTCGTGTACTTAAAATGTTTTGATTGGTTTTGGAACTGACTTTTTGTGAACCGTTGGAGTGTCCAAAAATTGAGTTGAAATATTGAAATTATGCATCCATGTGGTTGAAATGTATAATGTGTCATTTTACGCTATATATTGCATTTGGTTTGTGAACCTGAGTACGGCACATTCTTGATACAATATTGATTTTAGCCTTGAGGGCCTTGGTATGTATTGTTCCGTAGCTACGAAGGACACCGTGAGAGTCGCTTTGGTGGCGTCCAGATATGCCTAGGTCTGGGGTATCTCACGAGTTGTCGTGATTTGATTAACGACACGGTATTAGCCAGGTTGAACCCGAAAGAGGAAGGATTTGCATACTCTCTCCAAGTCTAGCTCCTGGACGAGATCCGTATCCAATGTCGGGGTAGAGAGAACTTTAAATATACTTGCATATAACACTTCCGGTGCACCTGTCATAGGTCGAGGTAGACCTCTGTTAGGACACTTTCGGCTGGCAGCTCTATGATTTTAATGACAGTGTTTTGGATGCATATTTGACTTGATAATGTGTGCTAATAATATATTGTAAAAAGGAAAAGCATGATGATTTGAAATATGATTTGTATACTTATACTTTGACACTCCAGTTTCACACTTCATATTGGACGATTGCATTGACAAACTCACTATCGGGTATTCTTCCTTGAGTACTCATCCTTCATTTCCCTTCTTGTTTCAGAGATAGTATTTGACAATGAACAATGTTTTAGGACGCTCAGTATCATTGGGAGATCTGGTCTGAACTTGAGGAGTCATTGTATATTTTTGCTACAATTTCATAAGTTAAAATTTTATTGATGATATATATGTATTTTGAGATTTATAGACGACCATTGTATAATTTTGGGATGACTGTATAATATGGACATTTAAATTGTGGAACTCTATGTCATTGAATAACACTTGCATTAAGGCAATTCTTATTCATTGTATATGTACTTGGGAATGTGTTATGTTTTAGAAGTGTACTCTAGGATCACTCGGTGCCACCTCTAAATCATAGGAGGGGCGACTGGCGGCTGTCCATGCCTTTGACGGGGGCATGGCAGTGGAGGTCTGTGGCTAGGTTGTTGGAAATTTTTATAGCCTTGCGTTATTCTGGATGTTGGCTGTGGGATTGTTGATCTTGGAGAGGCCGGGATGACCATTTGTTTATTTTATAGGATGGTTGTGATTTATACTGGATTAATTGTACTTAGGAGACCTCCGAAATATGGGGAGGTTCTGCTCGATTTTCTGTAAAAATACAGCCGGCATTCAAGACAACGGGCGGCTGTTCACGATCCCAGTCCGGGGCGTGACAGTTGGATTGGTATCAGAGAGCTTTAGGTTGAGAGCTATGTTTTATAAAATAATTTTGAAAATATTCTCAAGTATGATTTAGAAGTCCTCAATACATGAGAGTTTCATACAGTCATGAAATCCCAATGCATGGTCATAGGTATATGAGTTCATCTATTTTAGGGGGTTAGATACGGTTGTATCTAACCTAACATGCTATATTTTTCCCCTATTAAACTAAGAATTTCATTCTTTTGTGAGGGTAGTCATGCTGTGACTAGTCCAAATTTCTTGAACCATACCTATTCTTTGAATGATAGCCAATAAAGATCTTTCTCTTGTAGAAGTATGACGACCCAACGGAGCACCCGTTTTGCCCCACAAGAGGAATTAGACGAGCCGGAGGGTCGTTCCTCGACTCGTATGCCACCACCGGCACCTACTCAACCAGCTGCTCAAGCTGAGATTCCCGTACCCACACTTGACACCTTTCAACAGGTGTACGAGTGGTACGCTTCGCATGGGGTCCATATTCCGCCCCCACCACCTCCTATAGTGGCGCCTGCACCTGCAGCAATGCCAATTCCTACGGCACCGGTTCCACCACCGGTGGCCGGTCCTTCTACTTTGTCGGAACTAAGTAAGACCACATCGGCTACTCTTAGACAGGTATATGAGTTGACTCAGTTGG
Source organism: Dillenia suffruticosa (assembly GCA_033439265.1). Lineage (NCBI taxonomy): Eukaryota > Viridiplantae > Streptophyta > Magnoliopsida > Dilleniales > Dilleniaceae > Dillenia > Dillenia suffruticosa. The sequence continues at coordinate 3,075,466 of JAVTVX010000031.1, forward strand.
TTAAGGAGGCCCGTCTGCTAGGGTATACTGATTTCACAGGGTTTGGTGATGCTGCGGCAGCCAAGCATTAGATCAACCCCACCCGCAGGATTTTGACCGATTTGGCGATTGGAGATGAGCTCTGCCTGAAAGTGACACAGCGATTATTAAAAGGAGAGACCCTCTTATGGTGGGAGGCCTTCACCGATGAGGTGACAGAACCACTACAGTGGGACGACTTCCTTCGGGAGTTTGACCACAGATTCTTCCCACTCTACCAGCAAGACCGGATGAGGTCAGAGTTGGGACAGCTTACACAGGGGTCCAGATCTATCTTAAAGTATCAGGCAGATATACGGAGACTTGCCGCATTCGTACCGGATCTAGCCACACCTCAGTATTTGCGCTTCAAATTCGAGGATGGTCTTAACCTCAGCATAAAAAGGTATATGACTGTTACTCCACAGTTTACACTGGCCGAGGTGATAGACTCTGCTCACCACACGGAGGGTTTGGTCCGCACCGAGACTAGGCAGAGAGAGAGCAGATAGCAGAAGAGAAAGAAAGAGACGTCTCATTTTGCGCAGAACTCCAAGAGGGGCAGGGGATTCAGTTCGCACAGAGACGGATTTGGATCTGGATTTTCTAATCTGGGACGGAGACAATACTCCCAGGGGTCTAGACAGCCTGCTTCGACTCACCCTGCACAGTATACTACTCAGCAGTATCCTTATTGTCGCAAGTGCAATAGGTCTCATTCGATAGGAGCTTGTTCAGTATCGGTCACTTGCTTCCACTGTGAGAAGCCGGGGCATATCAGGAGTTCCTGTCCTGAGTTAGGACTCAAGAGACAGAGTTCACAGAGTCGCACTAGTACTTCTCATATGGGACAGCAGGGGCAACCTGCTCGCTCAGCATCTTCTACTCCCAAGGTGACCACCGGGAGTAACATAGTACAGACCCAAGCACGACAGCAGCCTAGAGCTCATGCTTGGGTTTATGCCATAACACAAGAGGACGCCTAAGCGAACCCCGACATCATCACGGGTACTCCTCCTTTTAATCCTATAGAATAGGATCTTTATTCGTATTTCCATTTCTTTTGGGGATGTCAGCATGGTATCATGATAGTTATATAGGTATTTATGTTGTGTACCTTTTGTCGACATGATGCCTCTCTGACATCTTTGCACACCGAGATTGTAAAAGCCTTAGAGGCTTAATTATTTTGACATATATATATATATATATGATTTGATTTTGTTCTAAGTCTATGTGCATTTGTGTCCAATGATAGGTACTCTACCTATTTTCGGAATAGATGCTCGTATCCTTATTGACACGGGGTCTAACTATTCGTATGTGAGCGATAAATTCTCCCGACACTCTGACAGGCCGCTCTCACCTTTGAATGAAGAGATATTGGTCATCACTCCTTTGGGTGAACAGATTGTGCGCGGCACAGTGTATAGAGAATGTAAGATCGAAATTGGGGATACAGTACTGAAGGCAGATCTAATCCCTCTCGCCATGACTGATTTTGATGTCATCCTGGCGATGAATTGGCTACATATGCATCGGGTTTCAGTTGACTGCTTTAAGAAGCAGGTGGAGTTTCGAAAACCTGATCAGCTAGTATTGATTTTTGAGGGCGAGAGCCAGATTTTACCCCACTGTGTCTTTTCAGTTTTGGAGGCCAGACGCATGATTCACCGCGGGTGTGCGGCTTACCCAGTTCACATCATAGACACCACTACTCAGGGACCGAGACTGGAGGATGTTCTAGTGGTACATGACTTTTCTGATGTTTTCCCCGAGGAGCTACCCGGATTACCACCGGTTTGGGAGTTTGACTTTGAAATCGATTTAGCTCCGGGACTACCCCTATCTCTATGCCACCATACAGGATGGCGCCGGCTGAGCTGAGAGAGCTCAAGGTCCAGCTGCAGGAGTTGCTGGATAAGGGATTCATCCGTCCTAATAAGTCATCTTGGGGTGCTCCAGTGCTGTTTGTAAAGAAGAAGGATGGCTTACGAAGATTGTGTGTGGATTTCAGACAGTTTAATCGGGTGACTGTGAAAAACAGATATCTGCTACCTCGCATAGATGATTTGTTTGATCAATTGCAAGGTGCCCGAGTTTTCTCAAAGATTGATCTTCGATCGGGATATTATCAGTTATGGATTAGGAGTCAAGATATGCCAAAGACAGCTTTTCGTACTTGATACGGGTACTACGAATTTCTAGTCATGCCGTTTGGACTGACTAATGCCCCCGCTGCATTCTTGAACTTGATGAACAAAGTCTTTCATGACTATCTGAATCAGTTTGTCATAATCTTTATAGACGATATACTGGTGTATTCGCGGAGTGATAAGGATCATGTTCAGCATCTTCGCACCGTTTTACAGATCCTTCGCGATGAACAGCTATATACAAAATTCACAAAATGTGAATTTTGGCTAAGATAGATTGGATTTTTGGGGCATGTCATTTTTGCGGAAGGGATTTTTGTCGGTTCGCAGAAGGTCGCTTCCATTATGAGATAGGAGCAGCCGCAGACAGTGATTAAGATCAAGAGTTTTCTTGGTCTGGCCGGGTATTACCGCAGATTTGTTGAGGGGTTTTCCTGGATAGCTGCTCCATTGTGTAGATTGACACGAAAAGGTATCAAGTTTATATGGGATAACCATTGTGAGGCGAGTTTTCAGGAGTTCAAACAATGGTTGACTACAACTCCAATTTTGGTACTTCCCACCAGCAGTCGGGAGTATACAGTGTACAGTGATGCTAGCCGACAGGGGTTGAGTTATGTTTTGATGCAAAATGGTCGGGTGATCGCCTACGTCTCTAGACAGTTGAAGAAACAAGAGGTAAATTATCTGACACACGATCTGGAGCTTGCAGCCATAGTCTTTGCATTGAAGATATGGCGCCATTACTTGTACGGGGTGACTTACTGGGTGTATACTGATCATAAAAGTCTGAAGTATTTATTCACCCAGCGAGAATTTAACCTAAGACAGAAGAGATAGTTGGAACTCCTCAAAGATTATGATCTTGTCATTGATTATCATCCGGGCAAGGCCAATGTAGTTGTTGATGCCTTGAATCGGAAATCAGCTTCATCGTCTCAGGAGAACAATACGGCATACCTCACTTGTTTGATGGGAGTCCAGGATTTGGGAATCAGATTGGCTAGTGATGATCAAGGCACTCTGCTAGCCAGGTTTGAGGTCAGGCCGACGCTGTTGGACCGTATTAGGGAGCTTCAGGGCACTGATACCGAGCTCCAGGCTCTTACTGAGAGAGCTCGCAGACGTGATATAGATAATTTTAGAGTCTGTAGTAATGAACTTCTGACTTATCGAGATAGAGTGGCTATACCCGCCGATAAGGATCTCTACAGGTCCATATTAGAGGAAGCACACTCCTCAGCCTATGCCTTGCACCCGGGTTGTACAAAGATGTATTGAACTATTCGGGGCAGCTATTGGTGGCCAGGTATGAAGAGGGACATTGCAGAGTTTGTAGCTAGATGTTTAGTCTGTCAGCAGGTGAAGGCTGAGCATCAGAGGCCAGCGGGTTACTACAGCGTCTTCTCATTTCCATATGGAAGTGGGAACATGTGACTATAGACTTTGTTATGGGATTGTCGCGGACTCAGGCCAGATATGATGCCATTTGTGTGGTAATCGATCGACTCACCAAGTCCACCTATTTCATCCCGATGCGCAGTGACTCTCTACTGGAGATATTGACACGTCTGTATATTGACGAAATAGTCAGACTGCATGGGGTTCCTGTATCCATAGTCTCGGATAGAGATCCGAGGTTCATTTCTCGATTTTGGCCCAAACTGCAGGAAGCTTTGGGTACACGGCTCAGTTTTAGCACAACATATCACCCACAGATAGATGGTCAATCAGAAAGGACCATTCAAACGCTCGAGGATTTGCTTCGGGCTTGTGTTATGGATTTTCGGGGTAATTGGGACAGGCATTTACCACTGGTGGAGTTTGCATATAATAATAGTTATCAGGTTAGTATCGGCATGCCACCCTATGAGGCACTTTACGGCAGAAAGCCGTTGTGCTGGGATGAGATAAGCAAAAGACGCCTTACTAGTGTTGAGTTAGTCGAAGAGACTAAGGACAAGGTCAGGGCAATCCGCAAGCAGTTGAAAGCCGCCCAAGACAGACAGAGGGCATATGCGGATCGGAGATGCTGACCTTTAAAATTTGAGGTGGTTGATATGGTATTTTTGAGGATTTCTCCCTTGAAGGGACTCATTCAATATCGGCAGCGGAGCAAGTTGAGCTCTAGGTACATTGGCCCATTCCGTATCCTCAGTAGGGTTGGGAGCGTGACATACAGATTAGAGCTGCCAGACGAGTTATCTCGAATCCATGATGTCTTCCATGTATCAATGTTGAGGAAGTACATTCTAGATCTTTCGCATATTTTGGAGCCTCCGCCAGTAGAGGTACAAGAGGACTTGAGTCTACCTGTTCAGCCGGTGGCCATACTTGACCAGCAGATCTGACAGTTATGGAACAGGGAGGTATCTCTTATCCGAGTGCTATGGCGCAGCGATAAGGTCGAGGAAGAGATCTGGGAGCCCAAGGAGACTATGAGGAGACAGCACCCCCAGTTGTTTGCTGTTTAGCCTTCTTTTAGTTTTGAGAACGAAACTTATTTTTAGGGGATTAAAAAATGTAACACCGACATTGCGGTGTCCGTAATATTATACTATTTTTGAAATATATATATAAATAAGATATTCCTTTGTTTATTTATATAGAGAGAAAGTTTATTTATTTAAATTAATTTTTCATTTTGGGGTTTCTAAATTTATTTTTGATATATTCTAAATGCCGTTCCCGTGATTGTAGGGTAAGTGAGTATAAAAATATATATACATATATATATACACATAATTATTCATTTCTTAAATTAAATTAATTATTTATTCAAAAAAAGAGGGGGAAGAGAGAGGGAGAGAAGGAAGTGCTGCGTTTCGGCCGAAACGCGGCACTCCCCTCTCCCCAAATCAGATTAGGACTAAAGCCCTAATCTCTCCCTCTCTCTCTCATCTCATCTCTCTCTCCCCGACTCTTCACCTTCCCGCGGCCGCTGCCCTCCTCCGCAGTTGTTTCGCGCCTCTCCGCCGTGACCCGCCACCACCCAACGGCCATCGCCACCGCTCTCTCTATTTCCATCTCTCGGTTTCTCTCTCATTCTCTCTCTCCCTTCACTGTTCGTGATCCCTCTCACAATCTCCCCTCGATCTCCTCCGCCGCTCACTTCTGTCGCATGCCGCCGCCGTGAGCGCGCTAACACGCGACTGCCCGCAGAAGCCACAGCGAGAGAGCACTACGCGATCTCCCTCGCGCGAGTGCCCCTGCATGACCCTCCCTACACGAGCGCCAGCGTGCCCCTGCACGAGCTACCCTACGCGAGCTCGCTCCCGCGAGCGTGCCTCAGCACACGACTGCAGTCTCTCGCGAGTGTGCACTCCAGCCCACGAGCGCTCTAGCTCGCGAGAGTGAGCCCCTAGCCCGTGAGCGTACCGACCTACAAACCTGCTAGCCTGCTAACCCACGAGCCCGCGAGCCCACGACCAGCGTTCTCCTTCGAGAGCTCACATGTATCTTTACTACAGGTAACGACTGTGATTGGTTAAGGTTCTAGGGTTTTGTGTTTAGAAATTTGAGTTAGTTGCTAATATCATTCAAATTTGAAAATATTATAGATTTTAGACCAATCTGACAGGCGAACGAAAGCTAGATCTGCAACCCAAGGGACCCTACATGAGGATTTCTAACTCACTCGATTTATTTGGACGAATTTAGGGTAAATTAGAGTAAGAGTGTATTGCATATGTTAGGATGAATGTTAGAATAGATTGAACTGCATTGTTTGACATTATATGAAATTAATTAGGTCAAATATAGGATTTTATATAAATTGAGCTGTTCTGGATGATAGAATCATACGGACTTGATTCGAATAGTTTCTCTTAGAGTTTGATTTGACGAATGCTTTAAAACAGTCAGAATTTTTGAGTTTAAGAATTGATGCAATCTTTTCATTATAAATTGTCTTGCATATAGGGAATTAAAATACGTCTATATTATGAAAATAGACTTCAATACCTTGAAAATGGAATATTTTGAGGCATTTTGAGTGAGCTAGAGAAATAGTCTTATATGTAGAAAGTTCGGACTTGTTTTAGCTTTGGTTTGAGCACAAAAATATGTCCTTAATTGAACCTATGTATGTGCAGACTTGTGGTATGTAAGAGGTGTGAAATCTGTGAATGGTTGCCTTCCTACTTGTTTGGGATTCGATTGAGGGAGCTTTGATTTTACGTGTTATGGTTTTATTGGGAAGTGCGCTATCCTCCCCAAATCTATAAGTGGGATTTATTTCAATGCCTTTATTTAATATGTAAACCTGTTTTATAATATTTTGTTAAATGAGCATGATTTGTCGTGCACTTGAAATATTTTGATTGGTTTTAGAATTAACTTTTTGTGAACCGTTGGAGTGTCCAAAAATTAAGTTGAAATATTGAAATTATGCATCCATGTGGTTGAAATGTATAATGTGTCATTTTACACTATATATTGCATTTGGTTTATGAAGTTGAGTACGGCACATTCTTGATGCGATATTGATTTTGGCCTTAAGGGTCTTGGTATGTATTGTTCTTAGCTACGAAGGACACTGTAAGAGGCGTTTTGGTGGCGTCCGGATACACCTACGCCTAGGGTATCCCACGAGTTGTCATGATTTGATTAACGACACGGTACTAACCAAGTTAAACCCAAAAGGATGAGGATTTGGATACTCTCTCCAAGTTTAGCACCTGGACGAGACCCGTTACCAACACCGGGATAGAGAGCACTTTAAATACACTTGCATATAACCCTCTCGGTGTGCCTGTCATAGGTCGAGGTAGACCTATGCCAGGACACTTTCAGTTGACAGCTCTATGATTTTAATGACAGTGTTTTGGATGCATATTTGACTTGATAATGTGTGCTAATGATATATTGTAAAAAATGAAAAGTATGATAATTTGAAATATGATTTGTATACTTATGCTTTGACACTTCAGTTTCACACTTCATATTGGACGATTGCATTGACCCACTCACTCACCGGGTATTCTTCCCTGAGTACTCACCCCTCATTTCCCTTCTTGTTTCAGAGATAATATTTGACAAGGAGCGTTGCTTTAAGACGCTCAGTATCATTGGGAAATCTGGTCTGAACTTGAGGAGTCATTATATATTTTCACTATAATTTCGTGAGTTAAAATTTTATTGATGATGTATATGTATTTTGAGGTTTATAGACGACCATTGTATAATTTTGGGATAACTGTATAATATAGACATTTAAATTGTAGAACTCTCATGTCATTGCATAATACTTGCATTAATACAATTCTTATTCATTGTGTATGTACTTGGGAATGTGTTATGTCTTAAAAGTGTACTTTAGGATCACTCGGTGCCACCTTTAAATCACAGGAGGGGTGACTGGCGGCTGTCCATGCCTTTGACGGGGGCATGGCAGTACAGGTCTGTGACTAGATTGTTTGAAATTTTTATAACTTTGCGTTATTCTGGATGTTGGTTGTGGGATTGGTTGATTTTGGAGAGGCCGAGATGGTCATTTGTTTATTTTACAGGATGGTTATGATTTATACAGAATTAATTGTATTTGGGAGACCTCCAAAATATGATAAGGTTCTGCCCGATTTTTTGTAAAAATACAGTCGCATTCAAGACAACGGGCGGCTGTTCACGATCCCGGTCCGGGGCGTGACAAACAGAGTTGAAACAAGATTTAATTGTATATTATGGAATGATAACAACTACATTACATTTCGAGAAGATGAGATAACTTTAACAACTATTGCAAGACGTTTTGGAATAAGGATATGTAGATCTGTTAAAAGACAAAAAAGAAAAAAAAATATCTTGTGTTTGTCTCGATGAAAAATCATTGTTGCAATGCTATAGATACATACTATTTAATGACTCAATTGCCTCCTTTAGATTGTAAGTATACATTGTGATAAATTTATAAATATTAAACTCTAATATCATATAATATATATGTTGTTTCATATGAATGAAACGTATGCAACATGTTCGAAGAACAAATCGTAGGAAGAACAAATCGTAGGAAGAAATTACACTTTCCAAATAGACAAACTTCATAGTAAAGAGTTTATTATCTGGTTTAGTCATCGTATGAGTATATCAATATTTATTCTTTTTAATGTTATTAATTTCTTATGTTCACATGGCAAGTATATCAATAAGTATATCAATAGTTAATTTTCTTAATATTATTAATTTTTTTATTTACATGATCTATTTTCCAGGTTACGAATTCAAAATATTCCGTAGAGATTACAGATGAAATTAAATGGATTGCTCTTTAACCAAATCTATTGGTTAGAAATTACAATGGGTATGTAATTAATGGATATCGATTCCATGTAAAAGATCACGAGAAATACCTTCAAATTCAGAATTCAGGAATTGTGATAGCAATGAATGACGTCAGTTATACAAATGCGAAGGATAAAAGACCCATTTAAGATAAAGTTAATTATTATAGAATGTTATAGCAAATCATTCAAGTAAACTATAATAGAATGTATACGTTTGTGTTATTTCAATGTGATTGGGTTAACCTACAACAGGAATGTAAGAAAAACATATTTGGTTCAACACTTTTGAATTTCTCTTATCTCGATCATACAAGTGCCGATTTGCTGGATGATCCTTATGTGTTGGCATCCTAAACAAAAAAAATATTTTATATGGATGATGAAAGACATAAAAAATGGCTTGTTGTAAAACATGTCAAAATTAGATATGAATTTGATGTGGGTGATGAAGTAACAATCAACATTTGAACTTAGAAAGTAACCCCTCAAACAATCAAGTGTAGGTTCGAACTAATGTTAATGAAGTAAAAGAAATGTATCAACACAGATGAATAATGATGATGATGTTGATAGAGTGAGATGGAATGCATATATGTACGAAATGTAATTTTGTTTACACATTATGCAATCATTGATTTATCTTTTCTATTTTATATTTTTATTCGGTCTACTTTTATTCGGTACATCATATGTAATGATATGGTTACAATGCATGGTAACAAGTGATATTACGAAAACAAGTGGTATTGTAAATAGTAACAAGTGCATCCTATGTCACAAAAATTAGGTTTTGATATAAAAATTTAAATGAAAACTAAATTTAAAAATAATCTAATCAATTGATTTAAATTAAATTAAACTGCCAATGGTTAAGGTACAAATCACAAACAAATCGCAAATGCTCTAGGTCACAAGTCGTAAAAATTGTATGAAACGTAATAATTACAAGGTAACAAGTGCTAAAAATTGCATTAGTAAACATAGGGGAAGGAGAAAGTTAACAAATCCTAAAAATTACATAAAACGTAATAATTGTAAGGTAACAAGTTATAACAAATTATAAAAATTGCATTAGTAAATATATGAGAAACAACACATATGGAAACATATGGGAAAAAAAGAAAGGTATTGAGTAAAAGTATCATACGATTAAAACGGATATTGATTAACATGTGTAAGGAAAAAAGAGACAGATCAAAATAATAACGCATCCAAAAAAATAGTGTAATGAAAAAAGACGCGGAAAATGATTTAAATTGTGTAATGAAAAAATGTGCAGAAAGGGGTTTTGAAAATTGGTTTGTGAAAATGGCGGCCTGTGAGATGACATGTCTATTTAACTTGAAAGACATTATAGCAGCTATTGGATTGATATATCCACTGTTGAATTAATAAAAGTGCAAAAAAATTGTAAAAAATTTAGGATTGTTTTAAGATACAAATGAATTATTTTCCGATAACATAATAATATCAATGTAGTATTACTATATAATACATATATATTATTATATATATTATTATATGTATTACTATAAATTATATTATCGAATAATGCAGTGATTAAACCAATTTAGGTGACACAATCGTTGGATGAGTGGATGAGCGGAGTTAGTGTCATAATATAAAATTATTATAATTATGATTATTAATATTAATTTAAATAATATTAGTGAAATATGAAATATTATGTTAAAGGTATTTTCCAATATTAGTAATTTTAAATAATGTTACATATAAAATTAGTGGTTGGGTGGAATTTGAGTTAATTTGATTGAATTGTGTCGGGGTATTAACGGGTATTAATGATATTAATCTCAATGGTACACATGGATGAGGGTTCATCTCTAACAGGGCAATAACAGGAGTTGGGAAGGCACATCTCCTATCCTTTCCTATTTCTTCTTCAATTTTCTCTACGATTAGTTTATGATATAATTTAATTTAATGTAATTAATTAAATTTCATGTAATTTCTTTAGTTTTTATCATTATTAATTTAAATAAAAATATTAGTAATTTAAATAATTTAAATAATATTATGAGATTTCAGAGTTATTTAAATATTTTAGAATTAGCTTCAAATGCAATTTAATATTATTTATGGGATTGACAAAAGAACTCATTTGAATTGTTTTGCTTTTCCAATAACATAATAACTAATGTACAAATATAATTAATTATATCAACATAATTAAATAATATTAAATATTATGTAATTAATTATACCAATATAATTAATTATACCATTTCATTTCATAATTTCAAATTATAACACTATATTATCTAATAATTTAATAATTGATTAATAAATTTTCAAAAATATAACACTACATTATATAAATTACTAATTTCATATATCATAAATGGTCATAATTAGCATAGCTCAGGGTTCACCGCATGTGTGGTACCATGTGCGTAGGACCGCAGGCATGCTTATACGCACATGTGCACCTCTGCTATCGTGGATATGTGCACCACCCGGACAAAATCATATTTCTCAATTATAAAATCTAAAATATGAATGAAGTATAGTGATATATATGGTGTAATTAATATTATTAATTTAAATAATATAATGATATAAAATTAAACATGGTATGTATATGGTATGTACTAATATATAAGTCGCATAATATGTAGAAATAATAGAGTAATATCATGTAACAATTAGATGAAATGTAGTAATAATATATTAATAGCAGGTAATAATCGAATGAAATGTTGTAAGTGATTTTTTTCAACAACGTACGTAATATTTAATAAAACAAATGTGTAATGAAAAAGGGGATAAAGATAAAGATAAAAAATGGGTAAAAATAAAAAAAATGTGAAAAACTGAAAAAAATAAAAAATAAAAAAGTTTAGATTTTTGAAAATTTGTTTGTGAAAAAAAATGACGAATTTTTAAATTTTGTTTGTAAAAATGATATAAGTGTGGGATCGTGTACGCGGTCCGCACACATGTGCACATGTGCACCTCTGCCACCGCCTACATGTGCACCGCCCTGTCCGTTATTGAGCGAAATCACATTCCTCGATTATAAAATCTAAATATTAATTAAGTACAATAATAGTATAATTAATATTATTAATTTAAATAATATAATGATATGAAATTAAACATATGTATGAAATGTAGAAATATAGTAATATGAGGTAACAATTGTCATGGTAATAGCTAAAATAAAAACACAAAACTAATAATGTAATAATGAAAAAAGACGGTAAAGATACAAAAGTGATATAATAATAAAAAATGACGTTAAAGAGTAAAAGAGTGGAAAAAGTAGAAAAAAATGACAGGATTTTAAAATTTTGCTTATAAAAATGACAGTCAAATAATTAAACCAAATACTATAAATCATCTCGTGCAAACCATCAAAGCCTTTCCTTCCCTCCAGAAGCTCTCCTCCCCTCAAAATTCTCAAAATTTCTAACTTAACTAAAATCTTATTCCTATCAAATATTTTTAATCAAAAATTGAAAGTTTTACTCTCCTAACCCATATACACCTCTCATTCAAGTTTTCATTGAAACATTTTATAACATATATTCAAAAAGTCTACAAAATGAACGATTTATAAAGTTTTATCAAAATGTAATCACATTTTTTAAAATGAAAAGTCATTCTGGGTTCCACTGCATTCCAAAAATTTTTAATTTTTTTGACTATAAATATAATATGGGATAAATATTGGATGAAGTAAACAGCTGATCACGAAGAATGATAACCATCCCAAAAACAAGTTGAGTATGAAGAAACTCAATCATCCCAAGATGTTACCCCAATTTTGATTTAAAAATAAACAGATCATTTTATTTTAAGATAATTAGTAATTATCCGTTTTTAATTTTTTTGTTTCGAACAGTTGTCAAGAAATGTAGAGACTCAATGCACTATCAAGAAGTTTGGAACTTAAAAAAAGGAAAATGCATAATGGTTTAAATGAATGAATTAAATCAACCAATAACAATGGATGGTACAATCTTTACCGGATTCTTTGACTTTATGTCCGAGTGCATTCGATTGCTCTAATAAACTATAAGATTTGGTATCACATACCAACAGAGTATAATAAAAACATATTGAAAATTGTATAGATATATAGTTTTTATTACTCAATCGCATAATTGTATAGATGAAAATTAATATATCTAATTTTATTTTTTATATATTTCGATTGTAGTCAAAGATTACTTTCAGACCACTTAGAGATTATACTAAAAAATGAGTTATTGGAAATTTGTGTAACAAATGAAAGAGTTTTAAAAATACTCTGAAATAAAAATGGTTCGATAATTCAATTGAAATAAATGAAAATATCAAGAGAATAGAAAATAAAATATTTGATTCGAATCATTACAAAAAGTTTGTTATTTTATGGTTGAGTGATAAAGGAAAGATATAAGTTAATAATTTTTCTTACTTCTATTATTCATTTGTATTATAATACTTTTTTCTCTATACTAGGAAATTATTAACAAAAAATTTAGAATGTGGCACAAAGTTGGCAGATCCACATTGTTTAGAATTTAAGTCATTTGCCAAGCTCATACATGAGAATGTATTAACGATTCATATTTATTTACAATTAATTTTACTACATAATACTTCAAAATGGTTTACTTTTATCATTACAGACGACATAATTTGTAACGAAACGTTCTAAAGCTAAACTTTATATTATAAGTAGACCCAATCAATGGCGGTTTAATTTTTTTGAAAATATCAGAAGTTGTGGTATAGATGACTATTTTTATATAATTCTATTTGATATGTTTATGGTACATTGATATTTGATTCATCTATTGACAATGAAGAAAAGCAAGTAGAAAGTTCAAATTTATTTTGAAAAAGTGATATCGTATATAAAGTTAAAGAGTCTGATTCGAGGGGAAAAATCATGTGTGGGAAAGTTACAACTCCAACACAACGTGTGCATTCAATCACACCTAAAAACGAAGATATAACTATTATGATGGAACAATTAATAGAACAAAATCACAATCTTACTAATTTGGTGAGCAATGTTTCTATGCATGTTGCTATTCATACTGGAAGTAGACAACAAGATGATTTGATGCATCTGGTTAATGAACCAAGGTTTATTGCTAGTGTTCAGATACGAATGTCATTTTTCTGATTTTCACTATATTTTTACTAATTTCACTTTTGTCTTTGAATAATAATTCAAATTTTTTATGTTGTTAGCTTTCTCCAATAATAGATGCTGGGAGTGCACATAGAAACCAACCATCATCATCATCCCAAAAGATAGTATTTTCATTTACAACCATTTTTTACGATATTCCATATAATTATATTCATTTTACTACTAGTTTTTATGAATAGATTGATATAAAAGAATGTGCATAAAGTTGGTCACCTGTATAGTTTTGATACTGCGATTGTGCTTTCAAACTGTGATGGTAATATTTTTGTGATTGAAATGAACATTTTTAGCTTGAGTATCTCAGAAGATATATTGTTGTAGGATATGCAATCTTTTTTTTTTTTTATCTTATATGTATCCTACTAATATATCAATCATTCTCGTAAATTAATACAAGAATTACGTTTATATTATTTTTGTAATTTTTTATTTTATAATCTCTACACCATATTAAAAAAACCGTCACTATTGATGTCATGTGTAACCTGGTGATAAAATATACTAATATTTCCTAACACTTATGATGATAACCGCTTTCCTAACATTGTAATAACCAATGATAAAAAGGTAGTAATCTTTCCAAATACTTTTGGTAAGTGATGATAAAAGGCAGTACAATTCCTAAAACTTGTGGTCACCGATAATATAATATAGTAATTTATACTAACATAAAAGATAATAATTTTTTCTAATATTTTTCTAATCAAACCAACGACAAAGAGTAAATTTTCTAATATTTGTAATAACCAATGATAAAAATAATAACATTTCTTGACATTTGTAGTAACGGATGATACAAGATTTATACTAAAATATGTAGTAACCAATCGATGATACAAGATAAAAATTTATACTAAGATATGTGTTAATCGACAGTAAAAATTATTTTCTTTAATTGACAATAAAAGGTAGTAATACTTTATAATACTTGTAGTAACCAATGATATAAGATGGTAACTTATACTAACATATGTGGTAACTGATAAAAAAGTTAGTAATATTTCCTAACCCTTTTCTAACTCATGATAAAAGAGAGTAATATTTCCTAACACTTGAGATAATTGACGATACAAGACATTAAGTTATACTAATACATATGATAATTGACGATAAGACTGTAATTGTTCCCAATGCTTTTTCTAACCGACGATAATAAAAGATAGTAATTGTTCCTAACACTTGTAATAACGACGATAAACCCTAATAACATTTTTTAACACTTGTGTAACTAATAATAAAAAGGTAGTTTGTAATACCTGTGATATCCGATAATAAAAGATAATAACATTTACTAGAATGTGATAACCAATGATAAAAGATAGTAGCATTTCTTAACATATGTAGTAACCGATAATAAATAGTAGTAATATTTCTTAACAGTCATAGTGAATGACAATAAAAGTAAAAACATTTCCTAATATATATGATAACTGATGATAAAAGGTAGTAACTTTTACTAATACTTTTGAAACCCATCATAAAAGATAGTAATTTTTACTAATATTTTTCTAACCGTCTGTATAGATACAGGACATGGTCCAACGGTAACAAAAATTACCAGAATAGAATTATCCCAAATGGTGTATAGCCAACTAAAGGTCCATCCATTGGAGAAAGTTCTGTCGACAGTCTTAGTGGATTTAGCAGACATCTGGATAGGGTATTTGTTTTGTAGTGAAGAACAAAGCATGTTAGTGGTACTCTTTCACCATTTCTCTAAATAAATAAAAAATGAAAAACTAAAATATAAATCTCAATATTAAAAATAAAATCTAGGACAGTGTGTGGACAAAATTTGAATACATAGTAAAAAGCAGGTTAATATGGGGTGTATGCGTAAGAAAGGGAGGGAGTGAAAGGAAAGGGCGAGAGAGTAGAAGGACCTAAGTATAAAAAAACCTTTTTTTCATGCATTTTATCTCAATTTTCATGTTTGAAATTCATAATTTGCATGAGTTTAGTTGTGGATGTAACCATTCAATAATGTAATGTACGTGTAAAGTTTAACCTTATCCTTAAGGTTTTGATAGAAGTGTTGACTAATAGGTTTGACTTAATAAGGTTTTAAATAAATTGATAAAGTTGGAGACGAGAAAGATTATTTGACACAAAGAAATGTAAGTTGGGTTTTACGAAAAATTGACAGAGTTAGAATGACTAGCGTTTATGGCCAAGAGGTTCAAGATCTCTTAAAATATCACTTATAAAAATTCCCAATGTCTCCCTATTGGCAACCACAATCGAATTACTACCGGCAACCGAAAGGTCCACCAACAATCAAGATCTCCCTCCCTTTTCCTATTTCTCTCAATTTGTCGGTCTCTTTCTTTCTCTTTCATCATTTCTTAGTCTCTTAATCTTGCACTATCTCCTCGATCCCTTATCTTTTCTTTAAGCCACAGGCAATGATCAACATTGGTAACTCTAACAAAGTTCTTTGGTTCTCTCTCTCTCTTAGTTTTAGTCTCGATCTTTCTCTCTTTCTTTCTAATATCATCATCGCCTTGCCAACATCATATTCAACCCCCTACGAATCCAAAGATACCATCACTACTATTAGCACCAGCGCCATCAATGCCCTCTTCATCTCTAGTTATGAAAGTAAGAGTAATTTCCCTTTCACCTCTTTTCTCTATTCAAAACATTAGACCTAAACCTTTTTCCTTACATCTGCAAGGCTCTTTAATTCTCCAAGTTATTTTCGAAAGAAACTCCCAAGTTCAAAGAGGATTTGAAGGCCTATGAAAGACCTTGTTCTTCTCTTTCATTTCAAGTCGAGTGTGTGAATAGTTGAATTATGATTTTAGGAGGTTCTCCGAGGTCTTCTTCAAACAACCTCTTGACTTATCAGAGAATTATAAGAGGTTGTTTTCCAAGCAAATTCAAAGGATTAGGGTGTATTTTTAAAACATGAGGTCACAACAAATCTGTAACCTTTCTCTCATTTAAAGCTGTAAGTTTTATTTCCTTCCTCCTCTTTTTATAATTTTTGCGCTTAATTCCCTCTCCCTCATTTGAATTTTTCCCTTACAAGCAAAAAGTGTCATTTGACAGCAAAGATTGCATTTCTGGAAGGGACTTGAGTAGCCAAATAGCAATAAAATCATCCTTTTTCTAACTTATGTTTCAGCCAAGTCTTGAATATGTTGATCTTAATTTTTACACCTTTTAATTCCTTTCAAATTTTGAATTTTTGTAGTCTCTTGATTTTTGAATGTTTAGTGATGTTCTAATATGTTTTTCATAGAATAGATCTTTTAAATTCTGTTTAACTTGGGTATCCTCTCTTGACCTCATTTTCTATTATACAATAACACACCTAACCCTAAACACGTCATTTTTTATTATACATGTATAAATAATAAATTATGTTGTCGTCTCTTAGTTTTCTATGTTTTGTGGTTATGTAAGTATAAGATAAATGATGTAATTGAGTTTTAAGATAAAAAATTATGAAATTTGACAATTAAAAACATGTTTTATATAGGATTATTCAAACATCTGAGGGTTAAGATGGATCTCCAATGAATTGAGCTTATAAAGACAAATATTTTGCATGCTTGTGTGCTTTTATTTTAGATATCATATTGTCCTAAATTAATACATAAGTTTAGTCGGTCTTAAATGATTGAGGCATAAAAATTTCTCATTGAACTATTAGGATTCAAAGTGAATTTAGCTTATATAATATGAAATATGCTTATATAATAATATAGTTTAAGTTAAGCCATGGATAATAATATTTTTTTCCTAAAAGCCTATAGGATTTTGGCGATTTGCCTTACGAATGACAACTCGAGTATAGTTTTGGTTTTTTATGAATTGAGCATTATTTTACATTTTCCTCTATGGTCTATGTTATTACATCTATAGTTACACTATAAAAAAAGGAGCGGCTTAGCAACGCCATTATCGATAGGTCAAAAACGCATCACAAATAACCTTTTCAGAATAGCATTACTAAAGATTGCTCATGTCACCAACCTTATGCGATGCGAAGGTGGTGGTCATAGAAAGCATCTGAAAATGTTGCAACGCCTTCTCCAACCATCACAAATTTCCAACAGCTATACTCTCCTGCAAGAGGCATTGTTGTAGGTTGTAACGAAATTTGCGAGGGCATCATCATAAAAATTTTGACTCTCGAGTAATCAAACATTTTGACATCGCACACTTTGCAACGAGGTAAGTCGTCACTATAGTAGCATCACAAATTTTTCTATGATTTTGTTACGACGTGTTCTAACATTGTAAATGTTGCGACAACTTATACGTTGCAAATTAGCTGTCACAATTTTTGTGACAACCTGTTATGCATTACTAACAGGTGTCGTACTTTATTAAAAAGACATTTTTTATTTATACCAATGATCGTTAATTATTATTAAACTAACAATAATAAAAAATAAGAGAAAGTATATGATTTTTTTAATTTAAAATAAATATTTATACTCAAATATTAAAAAATTAGAAAATCAAAATAATAAAGAAGAATTGTTCATGGACCATCATCACGGGCTACATCAAAATAAGCTAAGATATCAAGAGTCAGGCTGATGGACATCTAGCGAGACCTAGACCTTTGGCTATATCTTTTATTTCAAGTGAGATTGCATAGATATTACTTATTAAGTCAAGTCTTCTTTTATAAATTCAATTAAATATTCTATGATAGCTTTTATATTTTCCATTCAACTAATAATAAGCTTCCTAATATATTATTGAGAAACATGAAAGTTTGGGAGTTTGAGCAAATCCTCTCATGAAACATAAATATTTTAATTTTGTAATTATAAAATTCTCATTATGTATAGATTTTGTTTTCGTAATATCATTTTTAATTTTTTACACTTTTCGATCAATCATAATAAAATAAAATTAACCTAAATTTAAATAATAAAAAAGTGTTTCTATACTATTTACTAAGTCATAAAAGTGTGACACCCAAATGCAACAACCCAAATAGTTATGAGTTTTCATTATAACTGTTCCCTTTGACAAATATCTTAACTCTAGATTTATCTTTAAACTCTCTCTATAACAATCTTTGTGTGAAAAATAAACTAAAATTCTTGGATTTACGCTTGATTAAGTAATATTCAATTTCTTAGTTTAGTTTTAGACTATCAACAACTCTCATAATTACATCATTATTGCTGGCATATTCATCTTTCACGACCTTTTTCTATTTGTATTTTGTATTTTTTTGAAAATTCCAAGTTCTTGAATGTGTAAGTGCATAATTGTGGATGGAATTAAAATTTTGATAATTGGATTAAAAATTATAAAAAAAAAAAAAAAAACAAAACCAAGGATCATGATCATGAATAAGATCTCATTCTATTAGTCTCTCTTCTAAATTCTTCCATTGTCATTCAAGCACTAAAAATATATAGGTTTCCTCTCCCTTTCTCTAGGAAATTGTAGGGCTCTCTTTCTCTATTTCAAATTTTAAATTTTGATAATTTGATGAAAAATCATAAAGACAAAAAATACAAAAAAACAAAACTAAGGATCATGATCACACAAAGATCCATTATATTAGTCTCTTTTTTAAATTTTTCTATTGTCATTCAGACAATAAAAACAAGTAGACTTTCTCTCCCTTTGTCTAAGAAATTATAGGGCTCTCTTTTTCTATTTCAAATTTAATTCTCTCATTCTGACTAAATTTTAATTCTTTATTTTATAAAACATATGATTCAAAAGAAAAAATCAATTGCAATTACTGCTCGTATTCTTGATCTTGGTGAAGAACATATTAAAAGGTAGCATATTTTTTTTTACCTATTAAAAAAAATCTACATCTTTGAAACCCTCCAAAAAAAAAGTCATTTTTTATATTTTTTTCTTGATCTCTAAATTTTTTATTTTTAATGTCCATTTTTTTTCACTTGATCTCTATTTAAGAAAAAGGTACGACTCTTTTCTCTATTTTTGATTTGATTTTCATTCTTTGATTAAATTTTAAATCTCTTCTAAAAGATGTTAGAGGAGAAGTTCAATTCCAATTATTGTTCTTGATTTTAATGAAGAATAAACCATAAAAAATAACATATTTTTCACCAATTTTGAAAAAAAAATCTCCCTATTGAAATCTTCAATCGAATTGCTGATATAAAGTTGTAGATATGTATATATTTATATAAAATATAAATAAAGTAAAGTATAAAGAAAGTAGATATTTTTTAATCATTCATTTGTACTTTGTATGTAAAATAACATATTTATGATCTTTTTTCAATTGTGAGAGATGGCTGAGTGGAAAGTTCCAACCTACACGAAAGGTGTACCGATTTGGCACTGTCTCGGAGAGAGACTCAGTGAAATAAACATGTTTTTGTGAAGATGCGGACTACCTGTACCCGGACAAAAAAACCCTGTTTGTGGATTCCGAACAGCTATAATGGTCGAACCTAATAAGATAGTAATTACAACCCATGAAATATTAAGTACTTGGGCATGGACTTGGAAACCCCATATTTGCCAATAGAAATGTTGGTTAATTTTTTTGTTAATTTAATGGTTATATTTATATACGCGACAATCTCATTTCTTTCTATGGAGAAGGGAGTCCACCTTCTTTTATTTCTACATCTAGCATCCGACTTGTACCATTGATACTAATAGGAACTGAACCATATAGCAAGGAAAAGTTTGATTCAAGGGAGAAAAAGAGACAAAAATTGGAATATAATTCTTTTCTATTTTTTTGTTATTTAGATCTCCCAATTTTTCATTTTTAATGTTCACGGGAATTTTTGTAATTGTTTTTTTTTCATATATTAGATTATGATAATAAGGATTTATAATTTAGTTTCTTTGTTTGTGAATTGTCTATTTTTTTTAAAAAAAAACATGATTACATGTTCTTAATTGTACTTTCTTTTTAAACTATTTTGGTTGATCTCTTAATTTTTTATTTTTTGATTGGTTTTCATATTTTCATTTTTTGGTGAAATGTTTTTTTTCCATAATAATTGATCAATTTTTAATAATTTAAAATTTTGTCATGATTATCTATGAGTTTTAATCACTGAATTAAAACTTTAAATCATAATAAAATGTAACTTTTATATGTGTTTTAATCTATAAATTCACGTAAACAACCTATGTGCATGATTTTATAAAAGTTACTTAGTTCATAGCAACATGATATCATAAGTTTCAAATGCATCTATTAGAGTAAAATGAAGGTGTACAATGTGACAAGGTTAAATGAAGTAACCTATATATAAATAGAGGTTTTTAACATTTTATTTTATAATTGAAGTTCTGAATTAGAAATAAACTCATTTACTCTCTCTAGGTGTCGAATTGGATTAACTAAACTAGAGATTCCCTTTTTTTGGAGTGAATGGCAACTAGGTTTATACAATATCAGAGAAGTCCATATGTATAATAATTTTGTTGATGAAAATAAGTATAATGGTATGTGATCATATCAAAATCATGGATACTCACAAACAACGATACCAAAATTAGCACCAACAAGTCATATTACATTTACAACTTGAATTTTATTTTATAATTGTCCTCAATATCAGAGAAGTCGACATGTATAATAAAAAATAACATTTTATTTTATAATTGTTCTCAATCTCATCACATTTATTTTGGTTCGTTTATGGCTAAACTCTTGATGAGATCAAGTTGATTTTTTCATTTTGTTTAGGGTTTTATAATGTTCTTTTTTAACATTTATTTAGTTGAATTTTGTTTTCATATTACTTAAATGAAATTTTAGAATTTCTAATGTACAAATGGTGCTTTGATTATGATCATGCAAGATAATTTAAAGAAACAAAGGTTGAACAAAATGGAAATATATAGACAATCAAGTGCTTAATGTGCGGGTTGACCTACTAAATACACAAGTCAACCCACTAAGAGTTTTATCTTAGGAAACAAACTCATTCGACTTGCCAAAACATTTAGGTCAACCCTTGCAAACCAACAAGTCGACCCATAGATAAGTCTGATTGACCTAGGCCTAGATGATCCTAGTCTCTAGCATAAACCTGTTAACCTATAGAATAGACATGTCGGCCTAGGGACATACAAAGGTCAAAATATTGAATAGGCATGTCAACCTAAGCCAAGAAAACTTTAGTCCTAAGTGAAATGATTTTGACATAAATATACTACTACTAACCTATTCAAAGAACAGGTTGACCCAATAACTAACGAGAGCTATGTTTACCGAAAGTTATGTTCATCGAGAGCTATTAAGTCAACCCAAAGGAAGGAGCTGTTGACCTGAGCCTACATATTACTCAAGTTAATACTAAATGACCATAGGTCGACCCATAGTATAGAACATATCAACCTAAGCTTGAATTGATATATTTATAAGGCCAAGTCTTAGACAGGTCAATCCTCATCCACACCAAGTTGACTTACCTTAATTAGACTCACATAATGTATTGACCAGAAGACAAACCTGTCGATGTAGGAGAACAAACCAACCTATAAAAGTTCATTTGTTGATCAAGTGAGATCACATGTCAACCAATTAAAGAGCCATGTCAACCAAAAATCAATTAACACTTAGGATGACTCGCTACAAGTTGACCCGCACATAAAGGTCGTTCGACGAATTTATGGTCTAAAGTAAGAGAGTGTCAACCCATCTTTGAATAAGTCAACCATTGATGATGAAATTGCATTGAACTATCAACATACTTAATGGAAAGTTAAATGAACATCACAAATCAGTTGACACTAGAAGTTAAATTGGCCAACCTACGTTTATAGGCCAACTTAAGAGCAAGTATGTCAAGCCTAAGAGAAATGAAATTTGCTTTACATAGGTCAACCTAAGAAGAAGAACATGTCAATCTAAACATAAACTAAGTAATTCTTACACTACATAGGTCGACCTAGGCAATGCATAGATCGACCTAGATCTAATCAAATTTGTTATTATAGCTACATGAGTCAACCCAAGAGATACATATGTTGACCTACATATTCACCAATAAGATTTTTTGGAACATAGATCGACCAAAATTGTGTATAAGTTTATGTATACTCTTTAATAAGTCGATCCTAGTAATTGATAGGTTGACCTACACTTACATTTTGTGTCTAACGAACAAAAACTTTTTTAAAATTTTGTCAACCTAGGAATTTGATTATGTTGACCTAAAGCAATAATTATAATAGCTACCATTAAAGAATGATGCTCGATTGTGTTCAGGCGGAGTAAGGAGGATTTTCAAAATTGACCTAAAATAATCATTATAATTGTTACCAAAATCAAACACAGTGAGGATAGCATGTCTAGGAGTAAGGAGGATGATGAAGAAGACATGACCTTGCTCATTCGAAAGTTCTAGAGGTTCATGATGCAGAGTAGAAAAAAGGCAAAACTAGTTTCAGAAGGTCAAAAAAGAAAGAGGAAATATGATACTATGAATGCAAGAAACTTGGCTACATCAAAACGAATTGTCCTCTAAGAGACTCTTAAGTTTGCATAAGTTTGCTTGCTTCTCAGGAGATGCATCAAAGCGAATTGTGTGTTTAAAGTCTGAAGAGACTCTTAATTCATCATCTTGGTGGATTAATAGTGGGTATTTAAGGCACATGATAGGAGATGTATCAAACTTCTCAAGTTTAGAAAGAGAAAAGGAGGAAATGTGGCTTTTGGAGACAATTTCAAAAGGAGGTTCATGATACAAAGTAGGAAAAAGGCAAAACTAGTTTCAGAATGTCAAAAAAGAAAGAGGAAATATGATACTATGAATGCAAGAAATTTGGCAACATCAAAGCGAATTGTCCTCAATTGACAAGAAGGAGAGGAAGAAAAAGAAAGCTTTAGTGGCTTAAGTGATGAAAATAGTTCCTTTAGCAATGATGAAGTTCCTGAGAAACAAGCAAACTTATGCTTCATGGCATTATAAGAAAGATGAAAGGAACAGGTGTGTTTTAAGTCTAAAGAGACTCTTAATTCATCATCTTGGTGGATTAACAGTGAGTATTCAAGACACATGATAGTAGATGCATCAAACTTCTCAACTTTAGAAAGAGAAAAAGAGGAAATGTGGCTTTTGGAGACAATTCCAAAGGTAAAATAATTGGAATCGATAGTATAATTAAGTCTTTTTCTTTAACTCAAATTCAGAATGTTTTACTTGTTGATGGTTTGAAATTTAACTTAGTTAGTGTTAGCCAATTATATGATAGAGGCTATAGGATTATGTTTGATTTTGACGTTTGCTTGATTGTTGATAAAGTATCTAATTGAAACAAAATTTACTGATCATAGAAGTGGAATCATATATATAATAGATTTGAAACAATCAGAAATTAAGGATGAATCTTGTTTAGTAGCAATAAATTAAAATAACACATGACTATTGTCACGCCCCAGACTAGGATCATGAACAGCCGCCCGTTGTCTTGAATGCCGGCTGTATTTTTATAAAAAATCGGACAAAACCTCCCCATATTTAGGAGGTCTCCCAAGTACAATTAATTTTGTATAAATTACAACCATCCTACAAAATAAACAAATGGTCATCCCAACCTCTCTAAAATCAACCAATCCTACAGCCAACATCCAGAATAACGCAACGCTATACAAATTTCCAGCAAACTAGCCATAGACCTCTACTGTCATGCCCCCATCAAAGGCATGGATAGCCGCCAGTCACCAGTCGCCCCTCCTATGATTTAGAGATGGCACCGAGCGATTCTAGAATACACTTCTAAGACATAACACATTTCCAAGTACATACACAACGAATAAGAAATGTCTCATTGCAATGTTATGCAATGACATGAGAATTCCACAATTTAAATATCCATATTTATACAGTCATCCCAGAATTATACAATGGTCGTCTATAGATCTCAGAATGCATATACATTACCAATACAAATTTTTGCAGCAGAAATATATAATGACTCCTCAAGTCCAAACCAAATCTCCCAATGATATTGAGCGTCCTAAAAGCAACGCTTCTTGTCAAATACGATCTCTGAAATAAGAAAGAAAATGAGAGGTGAGTACTCGGGAAAAAATACTCAGTGAGTGAGTGGGTCAATACCATCATCTAATATGAAATGTGAAACTGGAGTGTCAAAGTATAAGTATACTAATCATATTTCAAATCATCATACTTTTCATTTCAACAATATATCATTAGCACGTATTTTCAAGTCAAATATGCATTCAAAGTACTGTCACTAAAATCATAGAGCTGCCAGCCGAAAATGTCCTGACAGAGGTCTACCGCGACTTATGACAGGCGCACTGGGGGTGTTATATGCAAGTTTATTTAAAGTGCTCTCTACCCCGGCGTTGGCGACGGATCTCGTCCAGGTGCTAGACTTGGAGAGAGTATCCAAATCCTCCCCTTTTGGGTTCAACCTAGTTAGTACCGTATCGTTAATAAAAATCACAACAACTCGTGGGATACCCCAGACCTAGGCATATCCGGACGTCACCAAAGCGTCTCTCACGATATCTTTCGTAGTTACGGAACAATACATACCAAAGCCATCAAGACCAAATCCAAAATCGTATCAAAATGTGCCGAAATCAGGTTCACAAACCAAATAAAACATATAGCATAAAATGGCACATTATACATTTCAACCATATGGATGCATAATTTTAATATTTCAACACAGTTTTTGGACACACCATCAGTTCACAAAAATCAATTTTCAAACCAGTCAAAACATTTCAAGTACACTACAAATTATGCGCATTTATCAAATATTTTAAAATAGGGTTTACACATTAAACAAAAGTATTGAAATAAATCTCACTCACAGTTTTGGGGAGAGAAACGCACTCCCCAATAAAATCACAATACATAGAATCAAAACTCCTCTCAATCGAATCACCAAGAAAGCCAACCTAATCAAATCATCACGAATTTCATCAAATTTTCGACTATTTTTAGGGTTTATCATTTTTCTTAAATTCGTACAAACCCTAAATTTTTCAATTTATAAATATACACTAATGTCATCAATTTCGTTCCATTTCCAAGGTATTGAAGTCTATTTTCATAATATAGACGTATTTTAATTTCCTATATGCAGGACAATTTATAATGAAAAGACTGCATCAATCCTTAAACTCAAATCCCAAATTCTGACTGTTTTTAAGCATTCATCAAATCAAACTCTAAGAGAAACTATCTAATCAAGTCAATATGATTCTATCATCCAGAATAGCTCAATTTATATAAAATCCTATATTTGACCTAATTAATTTCATATAATATCAAACAATGCAATACACTCTTACTCTAATTTACTCTAAATTCGTCCAAATAAATCGAGTGAATTAGAAATTCTCACCTAGGTTCTTCGAGGTTCACAATCCTGTGGTCCAAACGTCGTTCTACTCAGTCCAGGACCTGCAGTGAAGGATTTCTGTGAGGATGGCAGATGGCTCTCAAAGGAGGAAGCCGGTCGCAGGCTGGCGGGCTGGCCCGCTGGTGGGCTCGCGGATCAGCAGGCCATAGTGGCCTCGCGGGTCAGCAGGCCGCAGTGGGCAGCCAGGCTGTGCGCGCGGGCTGGTGCACTGTGAGGCACGCGTGCTGGCTCTCGTGCTGGGGTACGCTGGCGCTCGTGCAGCCAAGGCGCGCAAGGGCGCGCTAGCGCTCGTGTAGAGGCACGCAGGGGCGCGCTAGCGCTCGCGCAGTGCGCGCTCGTGCTCGGGAGAGCGTGCAGTGCACGCTCGTGCTTGGGAGAGCGTGCAGTGCAAGCTCGTGCTCGGGAGAGCGCACAGTGCTCTGCGTTGTCGCGCGCTGGTGCTCTCGCGGTGGTGGCGTGTGATAGAAGCGCACGGCGGAGGAAACCGAGAGGGAGATCGCGACAGTGATCGCGAACAGCAAAGGGAGAGAGAGAGAGTGAGAGAGAAACCGAGAGAAGGAAATAAAGAGAGAAAGGGAAAGTGAGAGAAAGACGAAGAGAGAGGGAGACGCGGCGGCGATGGTGGCGGCGGAGGAAAGCACGGCCGCGGGAGAGGAACGGACGGAGAGAGAGTGGCGGGGGAGATGAAGAGTCGGGGAGAGAGAGAGAGAAAGGGAAAGATTAGGGCTAAAAGCCCTAATCCCTAATTGGGGGGTGCTGCGTTTTGTCTCAAAACGCAACACTTTACTGTTTTTTTTTTAAATATATATATTTTAAAACCAATATACATTATTCGGGTACCGAGTGTCAGTGTTACAACTATGGTATAGAAGGTTAGAACATGCTAACATGGACTTGATATCTAGACTAATTAGAAAAGACATTGTAAAAGAGTTTCCAAAACTAAGATTTGAGAAAGACATATTGTGTGATGCCTGTATGAAATGCAAACATACCCGATCATCATTCAAACCCAAAAATGTAGTATCAATTGCTAAACCTTTAGAGATACTTCACATAGATATATTTGGAGCTACTACAACTCAAAGTTTAGGAGAGAGCCACTATGGTTTTATGATCATTGATGACTTCTCAAGATTCACTTGGGTAATATTCTTAACTAAGAAAGATGAGACATGTGATGTTTTCATCAAACTATGTAAAAAAAAATTCAGTATGAGAAATGATATTCCATTAAATGAATTAGGAGCAATCATGACAAAGAATTTGAAAATAGGACAATGAAAGAATTTTGTAGAGAATATGGAATTGATCATAACTTCTCAACACTTAAAACATCTTAACAAAATTAGGTTGTAAAAAAAAGGAACAAAAACTAGAAGAGATGGTAAGAAAAATACTCTATGAGCATAACTTGCCCAAATATTTCTAGATAGAGGTTGTGAATACAGTTTGTTACATCTTGAATAGAGCTCTCATTAGACCAATTCTAAAGAAGACCATCTTATAAGCTCTACAAAGGAAGGAAACCTAACATAGTATACTTTTATGTGTTCAGATGTAAGTGCTATGTTCTAAACAATGGCAAAAACTCTCTAAACAAATATGATACTAAGAGTGATGAAGGAATCTTTCTAAAATGCTCAACTTCTAGCAAACTATATAGAGTATACAATTAGAGAATTATGATGGTTAAGAAATCAATTCACATAGAATTTGATGAAAATGATCCTCTAAACTATAAGAACTATGATGATTAAGATATAACCAAGCTCACTAAGGAACTAGAATTTGTAGAAAATGAAAATGCTCAAAAAGAAGATTTTGAGATAGAGTAAGAACCAAAAGAGAAAGAAAATATTCGTTAAGAATAGGAAATTAGATATCCAGCTATTGGAAAGTATGTTAACATAGAAAACACATAGGTAGTGTAACCTTAGGTATTAGAACTAGATCTATCATTCAAAATCAGTGTGAATTTGTGACATTCATTTCTTCAATAGAACCTAATAATGTCGATAGAGGCCTAGAAGTTGAAAATTGGATTATGACTATGCAAAAAGAATTGAATCAATTTGAAAAAAATAAAGTATGAATCTTAGTTTTTAAACCAATTGATCGATTTGTTATAGGAGGTAAGTGGACGCTCATAAATAAACTTGATGAACATGACATAATTACAACAAATAAAGCAAAATGAGTAACAAAAGGATATAGTCAGGTAGTTAGATTAGAAACAATTAGGATGTTTTTAATATTTTCTTACTTTATGAACTTCAAGTTATTCCAAATGTATATTAAAAATATCTCTCAATGGATTCATCAACAAAACAATGTTTGTTGAATAACCTTTAGGTTTTGAAGATCTTAAATATCCAAATTATGTCTTTAAATTAATCAAAACACTATATGGAGTTAAACAAGCTTCTTGAGCTTGGTATGAGAGATTAAACATCTTTCTGATAGAAAATGAGTTTAAAACGCCAAAATTAAACACTATACTATTTATAAAGAAAAAAAGACAATGATCTATTGATAGTTCAAATATATGTTGATAATATAATTTTCGGAAGAACTAGTGAGAGCATGTTTCAAGAATTTGTAAAAAGATACAACCTAAATTTGAAATGAGTATGATAGAAAAGTTAAATTATTTTCTACACTTACAAATTAAACAATCTGAAAAAGAACTTTTCATAAATCAATCTAACTTCACTAGAAAATTAATTAAAAAAATTGGCTTTGAAGATTTTAAGGAAAATGTCACACATGAGTACAAATATTAAACTTGATAAAATGAAAAAGAGAAGTCCATGTGCCAAAAATTGTATAGAAGTTTATAGGATCTCTTCTCTGTACTGCCTTTAGAACAAATATATAATATAGTGTATGTCTCTGTACTAGATTCTAATTCGATCCAAAAGAATCTCATCTAGTTGTTGTCAAAAGGATTTTTAGATACCTCAACAATATAATAGACTTAAAACTATGGTATGACAAAGGATCAAATTTTCAGCTGCATGGTTTCTCAGATGCAGACTTTGTAAACTGTATATTGGATAGGAATAGTAAATAATATTTTTTAATTCTTCAGAAGTATGCTGCTATCATGGTATTCCAAGAAACAATCTTAAGTTTTGAGGTTTAAATACCAAATGAAGGATTATAACATAAATTTTGAATACATTCTGATAAAATGTGACAACAAAAGTTCCATAAACCTAACCAAAAACCCAATGCGCCACTCATGAACAAAATATATTGAAGTGACATATCACTTCATTAAAGTCTATGTATTGAAAAATAACATAATTCTTGAGTATATGGAGACACAAAACCAAATTGTAGATATAATCATGAAAACTTTATATAGAAATAGGTTGTATGAGTTTAGGGGAGGGTTAGGAATGATAAAGCTTGAGAAATGATCAAGAGTTTGGAAAATAAAGTATGGCGATATTTGCATTTTGTATAAAACAAGTTGACCGAACTGATATATAGGTCGACCTAATTGTAATATAAGTAAGGTAAATTGAAAAACAAGTTGACCCATTGATAGCAATAGGTCAACCAATGTACATAAAATGAGTGTGTGTTGACCTAAGCTTCACTTAGGTGCACGTTATAAAATTCAAAGTCCAAATGTCTTAGGTTGATCCATATGCAAGAATGTGTCGACCGACCAAAGTGTTTAAACTAGGATAAGAATCTAGGTCGACAGAAGATGGAAGCAAGTCGACCTAAGGTTAAGTAATGAGCTAACCTATGTGTAAACAGGTTGACCTAAAGAGGACAAGTAGCATAAGGTCATAGGTCATAGGTCAACAAAGAGGCTGTTAATCTATCTCAAAAGGGATAGATGATCGACCTAAATAAGTCGACCTCGGATTTTAGTAACCACATAAGAACATCCTAACCATCCCTTTCTCTCTCATACTTAACTCTTTTCTCTCTTGATTTCTTCATCTTTCCAACTCAATCTCTCGGTTAATTCACTCTAAGTCACTTCAAACTAATCTCTCATATACTCAAACCTTCCTAGATCTCTCATGGCTCCTAAAACCAGAATACCTACTTCAAAGAAAGTGGTAATAGCAAAGTCCTCTTCTTCAAAGCCCCAGTTGTCGAAACCTCCCACTAAAATGCATAAATTCAATGCCAATGATTTTCCATCTACGCAACACAGTAAGTTTTATGAGAAACTCTTCTCTAAAAAGAAAATCAATCAGAAACAATTGATACATTAGGATTTCCTTAAACAAGTGAATTTCAAATATGAGGAGTTCTTGAGTTAAGTATTTCCCAATTGGTTGAATGTTCCCAATAGGTATGTTCATGAGAAAGCGATTAAGGTGTTTTATAACAACATAACAAGCATTAGTGACAAGGAAGAGGATGAAAATAGTAATAACCGTATGATGATTGGTAAGCATTCTATTGCTTGTAAGTTTAATACATATTAGGATGGAAAAGTGATTGAAGTTAACCCTGGACTCATTTTAAGGAGAATGCAATCGATTGAGTCAACATACATGCAGTCTGATCTTATGAGCAATGTCAGGATTGTATTTGATGATCCAAAG
This sequence comes from Dillenia suffruticosa, assembly GCA_033439265.1. Classification (NCBI taxonomy): domain Eukaryota; kingdom Viridiplantae; phylum Streptophyta; class Magnoliopsida; order Dilleniales; family Dilleniaceae; genus Dillenia; species Dillenia suffruticosa. The sequence continues at coordinate 3,106,019 of JAVTVX010000031.1, forward strand.
ATGGCTGTAGTGAATACAAATGCCACGGATCTAGACTTCCATGAGAGAATCCTACACTTATTAGTCACACATGTTTTCAGGCCAAGGGGTGGAAATCATATTACAATTACTCGAAAATATTTTTGGTTGATGGCTTATGTGATGAGGAAGGAGAATTCGGGCATGCATTTTCTAATCCTGCATTTCCTAATGGCACCCATAAAGCAGAGCGTGTCAATTTACCTTATACTAGTGTAATCACTAATATTCTTGGTGCATATAGGATAGATTTGAGGCAAGGAACTAAAGTTGACTTGAATATGAAAAATGGAATCAATGCATCCTATTACTCAAGGCAAAGTGGGTCTGCAAAGAAGTTAAAGAATTTGTTAGAAAGGATGCGAAATAAAGGAAGGAGAAGGGGAAGAGACCTATTGGGGAACCTATTGGGGAAGAAAATCAAGGAATGGAGCAAGGGGAGTTGGTAATTTGTGTAACAGCAGTTCATCTAGTTTAAAACAAATCACTCTTGAGAAAATATGAGAAAAGTTGGAGAAAATCAAGGAGAAAACTTAAAAGACTCAATCTGAGACAAGTCACATTGGGGTAACATAATGCCATACTTGCCTTGGAATTCAAGAGGATGGCTAATCATATGGAATCTCTCACCAAAAGTAAGATCTCCCGAGACACAAGGTCTACAAGATCTCTCTGAGGACTAGTCTCTTTCTCTGCCTTCTGAGTGTTTGATGATGTTTTCTTAGATTCTCTCATGGTTATTAGGCTAAAGTTTGTGTATCTTGCTTGAAGCTTGTAAGCTTGGGGTCTGAACTAGTAATGTAATCTTTATGATCTTCATGAACTTACTTACTTCCTTATTATTGCTTGTGTAGGCATATTTTAAAATCTCCTCACAATTCTTTGGCACTCAGTCACATTTTCAAAGAGAGTTTTATTACTTAAAAATAGGTCCATGATGTTAATCTTGAGCATTTGTTTTTGCCATTATAGTTTAATTCGTGTCAACCCCTAATGTAGATGACAAAATGGGGAGAGATAGAGGTTGGTTGAGGTCAATACAAAGAGGAAGAGATAAAAGTTTGTAAGGCACAAAAGATGAATGAACTTATAGGTGACATTAGTGTTTGAAACACAAAAAGAAGTTCTTAAATCTATGTATTTTTAGACTTTATGAGTTTTATCATCATTAAAAAGAGAGATTATTGTATAAATGGTATTTTGATGATGATCATACAAGATAATTTGAAAAAACAAAGACCGAAAAATCTGAAAATACATAGACAATTGAGCACTAAATGTCCAGATTGAACCTACTGAATATACAGGTTCACCCACTAAGAGTTTTGCCTTAGAAAACAAGTTCATTTGACCTACCAAAGCATTTGGGTCGACCCTTATAAACCAACAAGTCGACCATAGATAAGTCCGATCGACATAAGCCTAGATGATCTTAGTTTCTAGCACAAACATGTCAACCTATACAATGTACATGTCAACCTAGAAATACACACAGGTCAACCTATTGAATAGGCAAGTCGACCTAAACCAAGAAAACTTTAGTTCTAAGTGAAATAATGTCAACATAGGTATACTAATGTCAACTTATTCAACGAACAAGTCGACCAAGTGACTACCAAGAGCTATATTCACAAAGAACTATGTTTATCGACAGCTATCAGGTCAACCCAAAGGAAGGAGTTGTCGACCTGAACATACATATTACTCAAGTTAAAACTAATTGACCTTAGGTCAACCCATAGTATAGAACATGTCACCTTAAACTTGAATTGACACATATATAAGGCCAAGTCTCACATAGGCCGATCCCCATCCATACCAAGTTGACCTACCCTAGTTAGACTCGCATAATGTGTTGGCCAGAAGACAAACCTACGAGTATAAGCCAACCTATAAAAGTTCATTTGTTGACTAGTTGAGATCACAAGTCAACCAATTAAATAGCCATGTTGACCAAAAATCACTTAGCATTTTAGAATGATTCACTATAGGTTGACCCACACATAAAGGCTGGTCGACTCATTTATAGCCTAAAGTAAAAGATATGTCAACTCATTTTCGAATAAGTCGACCTTTGATAATAAAATTGTATCGAACTATTGACCTACTCAATGGGCAGTAAAATGATCATTACAAATCAGTTGACACTAGGAGTCAAATTGGTCGACCTATAGTTATAAGCCAACTTGAGAACAAGTATGTCAACCCTAAGCCTAAGAGAAATGAAGTTTCCTCTACATAGGTCAACCCAAGAAGAAGAATATATCGACCTAAACCTAGACTAAATAGTTCTTACACTGCATAGGTTGACCCAGGGAATGTATAGGTCGACCTAGACCAAGGCAAATTTGTTGTTATAGCTACATAGGTCGACCCAAGAGATGCATATATGACCTAAGCATTTACCAATAAGATTTCTGAGAATATAGGTCAACCAAGATTCTGTACAGGTCTACCTATACTCTTTAATAAGTCGATATTAGTAATTGATATATTGACCAACATTTACATTTTGTGTCTAACGGATAAAAAGTTTTTTGAAATTATGTTGACATAGGAATTTGATTATGTCGACCTAAAGCAAATACTCTTCTGATTTCGAAAGAGTTAAGCTTCTGAATTTTTATTACATGGACATTTAATTATGATTAACCAAACTTAGCATGTCATAAAGTACCTGATTAAGTGCTTGTTCAGACTAACCACGCTTGTGTAGCAAAAGAAATGACCACGCTTGTGTAGCAAAAGAAATGATTGGTTAGTAGGACTAAGGTGACAAAAAGCAAATGAAACATGAGGAATAAAACAACATGTAAATGTATTTATTGAAAACGGTGAAAAATATTAGTGAGAAATGTTCAAATTTACCTACTACAACAGCTCTCATTGATGCACTTATAAATGTCGACGTGAAGGAGAAATAGAGTAGTTGATGATTAATGACCTATTGATGAACTTATCAAAGATCAACATCCAAAGATTGATTAAAAGTACTCTGTTCTTGAAAAATACACTCTGTTTTTTCTTCTTTTTTTTTCATCTTTTCTTTAGTGTAAACTTTCGTGAACTTAAATTTCATTACATTTGAGAATTGAAACCTCATTCTTTATAACATTATTATTCTTTTGTATTGAAAGTTTCAAAAACAGTAGAGGGATTCATGGTTTGGAGTTTAAAGAGAGAGTCAATCCGTGTAACATTGAGAAGTTAGTGCTTGTGGATAAATATTGTAAAGATTTAACTTGAATTTGTTATCAAATTTGTAGTATTGAAATAATAATAGAAAATCCAAAAGCGTGATTGGGAATGGATGTATACAAGATTTGATGAAACCACTACAAAAATTTTTATGTGTTCTTTACATTTATTTTTATTGTAATCACCAACAATAGTTCCAAACTTGCATCAATCTATAAATCTTTAGAAAAATTTAGAAATCGATATTCAACTTATTCACCCCTCTAGGTTGTATTTTAGTTTCAATTTAATGTATATAATCAAAATTTTGGGTTTCTCTTTTAAGTTAACAAGTATCAAAACATTAATCGGACATTAATGAGAGTCGATAAATTTGTAAGTCAAATTTGATCATGATATGTAAATAACACTTCTAAGATGTTTATTACCAAATTTATGGTGAGCTCCAAAACAAAATTCAGACATACAATTTTTTTAAAACATTTTGCTTAATTGAATTCCGTTTTCAAGTTATTTGTATAAATTTTTTCTTAATTGAAATCCATTTTCTTATTACTTATGAGAAATTTCATAATTTCAACTTAGTGGATATTATCCAAAATTTATGTTTCTTTTTAAGATAAGAAGTACTAAAACATTTTTCGAATATGAATTCAAAAAAAATGTGGTCCTCATATGTAATCAACGCATCAAATTTATGATAAGTTCTGGACAAAATTTAGGGATATAATTCTTTACTTTTTGTATATATTTCACTTAATTGAAGTCTGATTTCATATTATTTATAAGAAATTTACGGTTTTAGTTTAATAGATATAATAAAATTTTTGAGTTTCTCTTGAAGGTAAAAAGCACTAGCAATTGCCACATGCAGCGTGTGTACCATAATCTCTAGTAGTGAATAAGGAAGAAAGTTGATTTATAATCAACATACCAACAAATCTACATAAATTTTGTGGATAGAATCAGAACCCATCAAGCAATTATTTTGACAACAAGGAATGACAATACTCGATAGGGGTTGAATGCTTCGATTCACAGTTGCAGGGATAGAGAATAGACAAACCAAGAGGGAAAATTTATTAAAACACTTGGGTCAAGATGTCTCCCTTATCAAACAATAGAGTATAAGGGAAATGTTTAATAAAATTATAAAAATATATATGTTTATAAAGACTTGAACATGAGATATCAGAAAAAATAATAATAAGAATTTTTTACGCTTAGATATGTTATAAGAACGAAGATATTTAATAAATAAGATGGGGAGGGCCAAAATTTAATTCTCGATTCCCGGCGGCACCGAAATACAGTAGCAACCGGTGGGAAGAGAATTGAGTCAAATGTGAAGGGCATTGCAGATATTTTACGAAGGGACAAAAATGTCAAGCAGAACCACCACTATTTCTCGATACGGACGGTTACGCAGACAAGTGCATTCGCCCAGGAGTAGCGTGTTGTCGGCACGGCGAAAGGAGAAATAGGAAAGACAGAGAGAGAAATGCCCTCGCCCTCGTACTTCAGTTGAATTCGACTCTCCACTGCGAGACCTGATTGATTTCGATTCCCTCACACACACACACACACACACTCTCTCTCGGTAAATTTCTATCAGGATCTCTTCTTTGCTTTTGTTTGATTCCTTCCTTGTCTACTACTTACGCTACTTCAGATTTTGAGTTTGTAATTTTTTGTGCGATTTTCAATGATTCGTTTTCCGATGATTGATTGTCGTGTTTTCGTTTCTGCAATTGGTGCATTCTGCTTCGTATGTCAAATGTGAACCAAATTCATGGGAATCATGCAACTGTAGGAAGATTCCTCTTCATTTTTCCTCACCTTACCAAGTATAGATCCCTAGGCAAGTTGGCTCGGCCCATGAGGAGTAGACAAAGCAATTCCATAGGGGGTTCTAGGGTTTTAAACTTCTAGTTTTTTAAATAGAATCTTTGGAAGAATTAATATTTCTTGGATGTAGTGTCATTGACGGCATTTGAAAGGGTAATCAAAAACTGTATTGGGTCTGCATTTTTATGCTGAACTAATTTTAAGGCTCACCTTAATTGGTTCCGGAAGGAATAAAGAGATGAAGCTTATATATGGAGATGAGCAATTATGTCATTGTTGTAGTCCTTAATACTAAAATGTAATGTTCGGAATGCCAGAATTTTTCAGAACCATTTTTGAAACCTCATTTTAGTCACCGGAAAACTGTGGAGAAGCAGGAGGTAAAACAAGGCAAAATTCAACGGGGGCGAAGCACAATATATACCTTGTTTTATACAAAATTAGTTTAAATTGTATATGAGATATCCCAAAATAATAACTTCCGAACTAGAAAATATTTACTTTTTATGATGATATCAATTATGGCGGTAACCAATTCAAGAATAGATATGGAAAAAAATTAAAGAATTTTTCAATTTAAAGAAAAATTGATAGATTAATAAAAAATGAAAAAAAGAGAGAGAAAGATTGGGTTAGGTTTAGATGCGTGAGAGAGAGAAGAGGACAAGGTAATAAGAAAAAAAATTGGTGTATGGTGGTTCAAAAAGAAGGGAGTAGGACATGTTTAGTTGCCCTTTAAATTGTTTACAAAGTGAAAATTTTTACGGGAAAATTGCATATGTGATTTTCTTCTTAAATTTTATGGGGGGCAAATTATAATTTTTAAGAAGGCAAATTACGATTTTTACGGGAGGCGGAACCATTTTGGGTCATAATCTTTACAATTTTATAGACTAGAACTTTTTCTGAAAAAAATTTCAGGGGACACTTGCTCGCCTGCACCACCCCCTCCCTCTGGCCTGTGAGGAAATTGAGAGAAGATTGCCTTGTCATGAGTTGGAAGAGGTAAAAGTGTGGTGGGGTTGTGACTTCAACGTGGTGCTTTATGCGTATAAAAGGTGATCAACTGACAGGAGATTGATGCTGGTTTTCATGAGTATTATCCCTTTAAAATGATGGTGTGGGAGTAGCAGCAAAGATCATATATAGCAGGACTCAAAGCTCATATATTCAAGGGGCTACTTGAAGCTTATATTGTCCTGAGTTCTCCAAATATAGTAGATGTATACTTTGAGTTAGTAAAGTTATAAGCTGATTATACACATTTTGAACGGAATATTTGTTTTAAAAAATCCATATTAAGGTATGAAGGTTTTTGCTAAATTAGATTTTGTTATTCTTATCAAATGTGTGCATTTAAATATGAGTAGCCTACGTGTTTGAGTGTTAAGCAGGTTAAATCTCAAGCTAGGGCTCAATTGTGTACCACACCATGTGTACCAGCCTAGCCCCTGAAGGGGAAAAAAAATTTATATTACAAATTCTTCTCTTGATGGATGCTTTCAAACAAGCACTGTTCTCCTATAAGTAATGCTAAATGAACCAAATTCTGTGTGGCAGATGTGTTGACTAATTCTTACTCGAACCATCAGAATATTTTGAATAATTGAAATAAAACATTTGACTGCAAATTGGTCAAAACATGTTGATGTAGCTTGTTATGTTAGATTTGGTCTTTTTGGTCCATCTAGCATTAGTTGTTCTTCTATACATGGATTATAAATTGTGCATTATGCTTCCATTTCTGAAAGTTGAGATATATGTCTTGTTCTTCAATACTTTGATTCGTTTTGTATACATAAAAAAGAGTTGTTCTCACAGGACATCCAAATCAAATGCTGGCTGAAATAGATTATTACTCAGGCCTCTCGAACATTGGATAGTATGTAGTGGTAAAGGTGGGGAGTGATATTGATAATCTGTTTATTGCCATAGTTGTCATCATTGGCAACAACTACAGCAGGGTCAGAGTATGAACTCTGCCATCTCAATCCTTAGTCCCTGCCCCCCACCTGAAGACTAGCTCCTCTGAATAAGTGAGCTTGAAAATAAAGGGCTAGCATCCAATGCAATTATTGATCCTTTTCCTGCTTAAGTGAGTAAACTGTGTTGGGGCTAAGTGGCATAGAAATTGAAGTATTGAAAGATTGATTCCAAGTTAACTTGTTAAAGCTTAATTTCATTGACTGGATTTAGCTACTAGGTTTTGGGCAAAGTGCGGTGCCAGTTATATTGGAATTAAATAGATTTGAGAGAGAGGCAGGCCTGTCGTCAACTCCGCTGGGACGAGAAGGTGGTGAAGAACTGGAAATTCATGAGAAACAAGTAGAGGCAAGTTTTGATAGTGGGGCAGGACGAGAGAGAGATGTTAAAGAGCCCATCTTAGACTTCCCAGCCTCTCTCTCTCTCTCTCTCTCTCCCCTGCCCACATCTAAACCCTTTCTCATCTCTCTCTGCTTCAATTTGACTTCATTCATCTCCTCTCTCTCTCTCTCTCTCTCTCTCTCTCCAGTCTTTGATTCGACCCCTGTCCGGCGACTCTCAGCTGTCTCCCTCCCCTGTTGTAACTTGTAAGTACTTTTCTCTCTGCGCACTGTCTCTTTCTTTCTCTCGCTCTCTTTGTCTCTGCTCTGTGTCTCTTTCGTCATGTTTAGGAAGTAATAATTTTCCAAGCCCGGATGAGCTGAATTTTAATTTGATAAGCAGAAAGTGGAGAATCATCAAAGAGAATGTCATGGGTTTCTTGCATGTATTTATGCACTCAGTCTCTTGCATTAATTGGAATTTTCTTTTCCTGCTTTGCTTTGGTGCCTGAAGTGATAAATGCAACCTCAGCAGAAGAAGATTTATCACCACTTTTTTTGGTGGGTACAGGTAATCCTTGCAAGATTTTGGAGAGAGTTCTTGCCAAATGGCTTAAATTGTGGAAAGAAAATTCTTGATAGCAAGGTTAGTGGGTTGGGTGAATGAAGATTTCTTATAATGCTGATAAAGATCTCACTCAAGATTTTCCTTGTAGCAGATAAGCATGTATGTCTAAAATGCCAAAACTGGTGGTGAATAAGTTAGGGAAAATTTTTTATGGGGCCATATAGAAGGAATTTGAAAAAAATTGGTGGGAACAACAAAATGTTGGGGGCAAAAAGGAAAAAAGAAATGGTGGTCTTGGAATTGGAATTAGAGTAGTTAAAAATTCAACCTTACTGTTAAAATTGGTTTTGGAGAGCTACGTTGGAGAGTAAAGTAATGCTGTGTGGTATAAGCTGATTGAGTGTTCTAAGGCAATGAAGGCTCAAGCTTGTTATGTTTCAACCAAGGGAAAATCAGTGTGTTAAAGTAGTGGGAAGGGGTAGTAAAGCAAGATTTGGGAACTCAAACCTCTTAGAATGTATGTTTGGATGAGTGTTGTATTTATGGAGTGACATAAGAGGTGAGTTGAGAGTGTATCGCTGTCTTTGATTAGACGTTATCGTTTAAGCATTACTTCAATGGATAAAGCAATATAGGAGATTCGAATGATCAGTACTCTACCAAAATTTCTTTCTTTTGGAAATACACCCTTTCTTCCCCATACTCCTGCATTCATGTCAATTTCCATTATGGAGGTGTTGAGTATGCAAGATATGCATTGCAAGTGCTCAAGGTTTTACAACTTGTAATCTGCGCCCCCTAGAACTATTTTCTACTTTCGCCCTTGCCCATGGATGAGGAAAAGAACGAAAATTGAAGGAAATAAAGGATATAATTTGTAGAAAAGATTTAGGCAAGTGAGAGTTGAAGAGGGTGTCTCTCTTATCTATTCTACTTGCAAACTACTACCCCTAAATGTTTGCAGTATGCTTTTTTATTTTTTATTTTTTTTCAAAGATTAAAAAAATACTCTTCACTTTAGGAATGCACCTTAGAGTTTAGACCAAAAAACAAGAAGTTTTCTCTCCTCACACAAGCCAAAGGCTCAAAATATGATTGGTATTCTCAAATAGTCTGCTCAGGAAATAACGTATTAATTAGCCTAGGAAACTTGAGAATTAATTGACCTTGAGAATGAGTGTGTTGCGTAGAAAATTGTGGCATTTATGCCTTCCTCCTTGGTCAAGAATTGTGGCTGGCTTTTGAGAACCCTTGGGCATGGCTGGGTTGGGTGTGAATACTTTTGGGTTAGACTTGAACTTGGTTTCCTTCTCACGTGATGGATATATATGTGCTTTTTGATACCAAATCTGCTGGTGTTATTGCAATTTGGAAATCAAAGTCTTCCTGATTCCTACCAGCAGTGTAGGATTAAATCAGCTATAACTTTTCATAGATCTCTGATTGAGCTGATTCATTGTTACCTGGAAACTAGACTTGAAAAGATTTCAAATGCTATATAACTTGGCTCTGCTTCATAAGGAATTGGCTTCCAAATTCCTTTGTTGACTAAGCTTCTGTTTTCTGTGATATGTTCTGTCATGCCTGTGTCAATTTTGATGTCATGACAATTTTTGAAGCCTCATTGTGATGCTATGCTATTTGGTAGGCTCTTTTGTGGTTTATATATTGATCTTTCCCTTTTCGGTTTTTTCCCCCATTTCTTAGTATGACATCTTATTCTCACTTTGTATATTTTTGTCCTCCTGAAAAATAAAGAAAAGAAGAAGAGGCATCTCAGTGGTCTCTCTCTCATTAAGTGTGTGCTGCCTAAGTAAACTCTTGGATGGCCCCCATCTAGTTTTTTCAGTACTTTTTTTTTTGGCTATTAACTAGGGCTAGCATCTAACACCATTATGAGTTTAAAAATAGACATCGTTGATATGGGGGGATGGTAGGAATTGGCTGATGTAGGCTCCATGTTGCCCTATAGAGCAATACTCACAATGTGGTGGCTGATATTGGGTTTGGGGGGGGGAGAAAGAGAGCTCGATGCCCTAGTGCCTAAATAAGAAGAGCTCGATGCCCTAGTGCCTAATTAGGAAGAGAGAGAGGATCTCACCCCCTTGTTTTTTTTTTTTGGTTCATTTAAACAATTTCCTTTTATAATTGATGAAGACTCCTAGAATATGTTGATATCTAATATAATGTGCTCAAGTTTGATTTATCAACAAGTTTTGATTTGATATGACCTGAACGAACAAAAAATTCTATATCCGTATGATTGATATTTTGTTATGTAACCACGTTACAACTTATACCATCACAACTGTGCATGCAATCATGACCAATGCCGTGACATAAATCTATGACCACCATAGAGTGCAATTTGACTTATACAAACGATTAGCAATACTATCCAGTTTATACATTCATTCTTTCATATGAGATGCAGGGTAAATTACTGTGAAACCACGCTCATATGACAAACTAATTTAGCTTTTCTCCAAAGTTTGTCTTAGTGATCTTCGCCACTTGTATATGTGATCTCGCATGATTGGCAATGCAGCTTTGGTGAGTAAGTATATAAGGGGCTTTCTTTCTTCCCCACCACCATTTTTTTTTGTACTGGACCAACGACATCCGGAATCATATTCCGACTAATCCGATCCGAACTGATGTCGAACCCTTTTTTTTTTGGGAGCTCTCCCAATGCAGTTCTTTCCATTCCCAAGATTCCAACCCGAGTCTTGATTAAGGGACTTAGCGCCCTTCTCACTAGGGTAGTTGTCCGTTGGTTCTTCTCCACCACCCATGGGTGTCAGTGTCAGTATTTTGCAGTATTGCATACCATATGTGTCTTGATTTGTGATTAGAAAAATGTAGAGAGTACATGACATAATGTTGAACATTTGACAACCAGATTAATGAGGCAAAATGAAGATTCCCATCTAATAGGCAAATGATTTTTCAATGCTAAAAATGATGCTGTAATGCTGCTATTCTGATTGAAGTTCTTTACCGTAAAGGAGGCTTCTTCTTTTGCCCTCTCTTTTCCTATATTTATTTTGATGTTTGGTGATAAATTGTTGTTGTATTCCCTTTGTTGTTTGCAGAAGTGTAAAACTATTTATCTATCATCTAGCAAAGCAATTTTTGTTTGATTTTTTTGGTTGTTTGCACTTTATTGTCTTGGAACTTCAGCATAGCCTCTCATATACAATTTTGAAGGTGATAAAAATAAGGAATGCTCTGTACATTGATTGTTTTTTCACGTCTTGCTCTAACCTACAAATTTTAAACTTCATGATTAGGCTGTGTGAACATCAGCTTGGTGATATTGCCTTTTGGCAGTTGTGGGATGATGGAAAAATCGTGTGTCAAGCATCTTCAAAAGCACTTTGTAAGGTATTACATCCTTATTTGCTCTTTATGTTGTCTTTATAACAGTAGTTGTATTATTGAGTTTGAGGCACATGGTTCTTCTTGGTGCTCTTTGTTTTGCCATTTTTTCTATTCACTATCTTTTTTATTGTTTCATACAGTGTCACCATATATTCTCCAATAGGCTTTACCTTCTTATTCTTTATTTGACTCTACTCCTTCAAACTTGTAACTCATTTAATTTTATATGCACAAGGTTTAAGTTACTCTTGTATTTTTAACTCTGCTAGATCTGTACGTTCTACTATGAAAATATTCTAGAATTGGACCGGAACAATCATCGAGATATGCCTTTCTTCTGCAGTTCTTGGTGATCATTGTTCACAATTGTTTTTTGTAGCGAAGATTAGTTCTGGGACAAGATTAATTGATACATATTAAATTAATAAGTGGTGGTTGTTAACATCTCAAAATTAAATAAATATCTAAGTATAGAATTTGTATAGAGAGATGTGTAGAACCTTCCATAACATTCCTAAAGAATTAAAATGTCGGCTGCATGTTTCTCCCTAAACTGATATTTACTAATTTTTTCTTGGCTTTGCATCATGTTCACTAAAGAAACCAACACTTTTTTTGGTCTATTATTTTCTTTCCCCTCATAATAGAAGGGACATTACAATAGGGAGAAAAGAGAAAGAAACCTAACAAAAAGGGCTTTGAGATCTATCCTTTTATAATCTAATTGATAGAAATCATGCTTTAAAAGTTAATTCAAGAAGGAAGAAAGCAGAATCTAATGAGCCTCTTATTTTGATTTTGTGGGAGGGTGATTCTGGACAGCCTTTGTGGGAGATTGAGTAAATTCCAAGGGATGTCACTGTTCACGGTTTTTTATTAATTTCCTATTCTTGGTTTTATTTTATTTGGGTGTCTTGTTATTTAAAAAAGTTATTTCTATTTTGATTGTTGTTAGAAGAGTCATTACCAAGACTATTTTGGAGTTTCTAAATTTTGTCATAGTGGTAATTTCTATTTTTTGTCAAGTTAATCATTTATTTAAGAATTGTTAACTTTTTGGGAGATTGAGTAAATTTTGAAGGATATCAGTGCTCACACATCACTGTTCACATTTCTTTAAAACAAAATTTCGTATCTTTGGTTTTATTTTATTTGGGTGTCTAGTTATTTAAAAAAATTATTTCGACTATTTTGGAGTTTCTAAATTTTTTTCATAGTGCTACTTTCTATTTTTTATTAAGATTAATCGCTTATTTAAAGACTCTACCTTTGTTATGACTAATGACTACTACTATTTTGAATTTTGCTTTGAGTTCTCTCAAACCTTTAGAACGTGTGATGCTTTCTTGCTCTACTTATGATGCCTCAGGATATACTAGTGTGATGCTGGTATCCCTATCTTCTTTGCTCTCTTCAAATTCTTTGTTGCTTTAAGTTTAGCTGCTGAAATATAATTCTTCTCAAAACCCATAAATGTTCCAGAAATTAACCTGTTAAGACCATCAAACAAATCCTAATTTCCTTGCCCTAAATTCCTCCAATTTCATTCTGCATCACTAATATTTGCATAATAAATTTTCGTTTTTTTCCTTGCATCCTTTTTCTGTAAAAGGATTTCCCGTACTTTTTTCTCTTCTCATATTAATGACACCTTTTGCGTTTTTTGATGAGAAAGTGATAGAGTTATTTTTGATAGGGAAAGGGGAAGCACAAAGGAAGTGCTTATCCAAGAAGCTATATAGACAGAAACCCCAAAATTAACATTAACCATAAGGGAAGCAAAAAATTGAGTAAAAGGCCAGAAAACTAGGTTCTGAAGTTCAGTGTCTAGAAGTAATGGTTTATTCATCCCTTCAAAAATCCCTTTGTATCTTCTTCTCGTGATAAATCAAAGCAACTGATCAAGAATATTGCTCTCCATCAAAACTCAATCTGAGTTTGTCATCATAGATCTGAGCTCGTCATCTTGGATTCAAGCATAATGCTCTCAGATCCAAGATCTTCCATGTTTAAAACTCGTGCACCTGTTTGAACTATAGTTAAAATCGGTAATCTGGCTAAAATTTTTAAAATTGTTTTAAGTTTTGAGCTCTTCTTTTCCCCATCTTTCTGGCGACGAGAAGGGCTAAAATTCAGTTATCATTGTATGAAGGGCCTGTTTGATATTTTTATTTTTTTTCTTTTCTAAATACATTTTCTTTGTCAATTTCAACATTTCGGTTTCTTTGGCTCATGCTTAATCCTTTGCTGGTGGGGTTCTTTCTCTCAAGGCTGTTGCTTTGAAATACTTTTATGTATTTTTGTTAAACTTAACTGGATAGTGTTCAGGGTGTTGGGGATTGGGAAGCTGTGGCTGTCTGCTTGGGGTTTTATTTTGATCAAAATAATAGTAATTTCTAGTCTTTTTTGGTGAATTCATGGAAAAAATATCTTTTTTTGTCAGGTGTACACTCAGTCATGATCATCCCCATTAGAGGTTTGGAGAGCTGCTAGCTGTGATATTTCTTCTTTGGTGCAATTAACAACTTTTGCTGCTGATGTATATGACTTGTATCACTACCAATATAGAATGGATGGAAAGGCTAGGGTTTTGGGAAGTGCTGGAGATGCTGAACAAATTCATTCACCCGAAGATAGCCGGCCATCTTACTGGTTAGATGCCTGTGAGGAAATTCCCTGTGATATTGATTTTGTGGACCTAGATCGTCTAGTTCATGAATCAGTTGATGTGACATCCAACCAGGACAATAGTGGCCTAGATCCTTGTTTCTTTGGGGGAATTGATCATATCTTTGACAGTATCAAGAATGGAAACGGTTTATCTCCTATTGCCCATGGCCCAGATGCATTTGACCATCAGAATCTGAACCAGAACTTGGCTAGGGCAGTTTCTTTGGAGTATGATGAGGCAGCAGAGGAGCTTAGCAAGACGTATGGAGTCAATGGTTCCAAAGAAAATTCAAACTCCTTTATTTTGCCAACAACAAAGGCCAATGCTTGTGCTGAAAATGAGAATGTTGTTGGAAAGAGACTCCAGGATGACATTTTTTATAGTTCTGATGCTAGGGACACCTCGGCAGTTGGAAAAACGGAACATTGTTTAGTCAATGATATGAGACAAGATTTCAGGGGTAATGATTGGAGGCACCATGATGTTGATTATGGAGAGAGATTCAGGAGGAGGCCTTGCCTCGGTAGTCACAAGGATGAGAGGCTTTTTCCCACTAGAGGAAATTATCAGCACAGAGAGAGATTTAGTAGGAAGAGGCCACGTGATTGGGAAGATTTTGAGAGGAGAGACTTCAACCGAAGCAGGAGGGAAAATAGAGATCGGGATTGGAGGGGCCGAGAAGCTAAGGGTTACTGGGAGAGGGAAAGGCCTGGTTCAAAAGAGCTTGTTTTTCACGTGGGTACATGGGAAGCTGATCAGAGCAAGGATGTAAACTTCACCCCAGAAAAAGCCCATGAATGTGGTGGAGAAGCTGAGAAGAAAATTGAGGTGCCCAAGGAGAGACTTCCTGAGGAGCAAGCACGGCAGTACCAATTGGATGTTCTTGAACAGGCGAAAAAGAAAAATACAATAGCCTTTCTCGAAACAGGATCAGGGAAAACTCTTATTGCAGTGCTTCTAATTAAAAGTGTCTGCAATGATTTGCTTATTCAAAACAAGAAAATGCTTGCTGTCTTTTTGGTTCCTAAAGTTCCTCTGGTTTATCAAGTAATACCATGTCTTACACTACTTATATTCATTAGCTTCAGCTTTAATTGGCTAGAAGTGTAGTTGATCTTGCGACTTCTATTCCAATTTCAGCAAGCAGAAGTTATCCGTGACCAGACTGGATATCAAGTAGGCCACTATTGTGGTGAGATGGGTCAGGACTTCTGGGATGCACGAAGGTGGCAGCGTGAATTTGAAACAAAACAGGTAAAAGTAATTCCTTAACGAAACTGATGTTTGTTATATGAGAAAAGGTGAAGTAGATCGAATCTTGCTAATGCAGGTTATTTTTGTTGTTATTGCTGCTGCTGCTGTTGTTGTTAACTTGGAAATCCTTCTTTGAGGAATTTTTCTTTCTTATATGATGATGACCTCTTTAAACACGATGGCCAGTAGCAACCACTAGATATGCATTTGGCTTTCATAGTCCAAGAGAGACTATAACCTTATGTGTGTATTGTATTTGCATTTTATTTTATTTTTTGGTGGAAAGATTCTGTTCCTGAGGCACTGTTTCTGAATAGTGAATGCCGTTCTCTGTTTCACAGCTTTAAGGTGTTGACTTGTGAGCTATTCCCTTCTGAAAGTAAGCATGTCTGTGTCATCTCCATGTCAACATGCCTTTGGACATGATAGTATTTAACTTAAAATAGTGTAAACTTTGTATAACTTTGTTGGCTTTATGACATGTTGTCTCACATGCCCCATGTCTTTATCTGTGCTTCATAGCTTGTGAGATATGATACTATTGCCAAACATTGATAGCTGCATGTTGCTATGATTGACAGCTTATTGTGTGTTCCAAATTTTCCTAGATTGAGTAAATTTATTTACAGAGTAAAGAATACCAAGGTATCACACCTTGTTTTCCTTTGGATTTCTTTTCTTGCCAATTGCCTACTTTTATTGATTTTTCCTCTAGATTGCTCGATACTTCTTCCGTACTTTACTGTGATTTTAAAGCTTGCCAATATACGTGCAAATGTGATCCTGAGTGTGAACATGATTACATTGTAGGCTGCCTGGTGAATTGCTTCCTTTTGGAGGGCAAAGATTATGGACCGTGACTTGTTAATTATGCAATCTTGTCCGCATACTTTGCGGGTTTATTTTTTTAATTCATCCATGTTTTCATTAATTCTAGTCAGCTTCCAAGTCAACTTTCTGTTTATTGTCTTTCTAGCTGCTTGTTTTCACAGGATATCATATCTTCAAATTATACGATAAAGATTCTGTTTAGGCTTTCATTATTGTCTTAGCTGCTTTACATTATCTCGAAAGGCTGTTACCTTCTTGCTGCCATATGACTTTCAAATTTAACATTTGGTGCTGACAAATCATTACTCTGTCATCCTCTTGTCTACCTTTAGTCTCAAACACCTAATTTGCAGTACCTTTTCTTCTGTTTTTTTCTCCTCCACCCCCCCCCCCGCGTGGATATACAAGCAAACAGGCAAGGCACCTATGGGTGCTAATTAAGGTAAATGCAAGAAGGAACCGCAAACCATGTAAAGATGTGTGAAATATCAACATTTTATGCTATCCGTGCAATTAGGTTTTGCTTATCTTTAGATAGTCAATTTAGTTGTGATAAACCATATATCTACTTACTACAATCTTCTCAATACAGGTTCTAGTGATGACAGCTCAAATTCTACTGAATATTCTGAGACACAGTATCATAAAAATGGAAGCAATCAATCTTCTTATCTTGGATGAGTGTCATCATGCTGTGAAGAAACACCCCTATTCATTGGTGATGTCTGAGTTCTATCATACCACTCCGAAGGAAAAGAGGCCATCGGTCTTTGGAATGACTGCCTCTCCTGTTAACTTAAAGGGTATTTTCCTTATAAATATTAATTTGCAGCTTGTTTCTCTTTTTTCTTGTTACCACTCATGATTATGTAACTTCAGGTGTTTCAAGCCAGGTGGATTGTGCAATAAAGATTCACAATCTAGAAAGTAAATTAGATTCCATAGTGTGTACAATAAAAGACCGCAAGGAGCTGGAAAAACATGTGCCAATGCCCTCAGAAGTCGTGGTCGAATATGACAAAGCAGCAAGCTTGTGGTCTCTTCATGAACAAATAAAACAAATAGAAGTTGCTGTTGAAGAAGCTGCACAATCAAGCTCTAGAAGAAGTAAATGGCAGTTCATGGGAGCTAGAGATGCTGGGGCTAAGGAAGAGCTGCGGCAAGTTTATGGTGTTTCTGAAAGAACAGAAAGTGATGGAGCGGCTAATTTGATTCAGAAATTAAGAGCTATTAACTATGCACTTGGTGAACTGGGGCAGTGGTGTGCTTACAAGGTAACTTAGTGGTGGTTTCTTGTGCTTTGGTCTGGGTTGACTCTGCAATTTGCCATATATTGTTTACTCAATTCCTTTATTTTGTAGGTGGCACAGTCCTTTTTGACAGCTTTGCAAAATGATGAAAGGGCAAGTTTCCAGCTTGATGTCAAGTTTCAAGAGTCATACTTGAGTAAAGTTGTCTCTCTTTTACAATGTCAGTTATCTGAGGGTGCTGTCTCTAGCAAGGATATAGAAGCAATGAATATGGACTGCCCTTTTATAACTCAAGGGTGTGATGGGGTTGATGACATTGAAGAGGGTGAACTTCCTGATGGTCATGGTGAGATTTGCTAGTTAGCTTTTATTAGCGACTTTAAGGTCTTCTCTTTAGTAATACTTTTTTTTTATATATATATAAAAGGAAGAACACATTAAATGTATGAGAGAATCTATGAAAACCTGAGAATAAGAAATCATAAAACAAATCAGAGCAAAAACACTAATACACAATGGCTTTCTAATTTCTCTTCAAATATTCTAGACTATAATCTTTATAAATTCCAGAGGAATGAGCATAAAAGGAAGTATTAAAAAAAAAAAAAAACTGTCCTATAAAAGAGAAGGCCCAATAATCTGATTTCGAAAAATTCTGATGTTCTGCTCTCTCTAAAAACACCATGAGGTGAGCAAAAGTGCACATCTCCATATCAACCGGATATCTTTCTTCCCTCTAAAATCTCTAAATTTTGTGGGAAAAAAATCAAAAATTCTTGTGGGGCACACCCCGAATATTGTCACATATAGCAAAAATACGGCTTCACGTCTCCCTCATGATAGAGCAATCAAATAAGTGATTTCTAGGCTCAGGGTTTGTGTGGCATATAACACATGCATCTAAAGAAATAGCTTTTTAAGGTCTCCTCATTTGAAGAAGATCATTGGTATTTAAATTTATTGAGCATGATGGACCAAATAAAAGGTTTAACTTTGCTAGGAACCTTCACCGTCTGATTAAACTTGTTTAATTTGAAAAAGGAGGGTTTTGGGAGAAACTAGTTAGATGGTGAAAAAAGAGATCGACAAGTAAAAGCCCCTGAAGAATCAAGACTCCTAACCCTAGAGTCAGAAGCATGAGGCGAAGGTTCATTATCCTAAAGGAGAGAAATCACAGATAAAAACTCAACTAATTCTCTATTGTCAAGATTCCTTCCAAAAGGAAAATCCCAAGAAGGTGAATGATTCTCCAATATATAGAAATGGAGCTAAGTGAAGTCCGGATAACCTATAAATGTAAGGGAAAGAACAGGATAAGGGGGAATCCCCTATCCATGGAACCTCCTAAACTAACGCAAGAGAACTATCACCAACCATGAAGGGACTTAAAGGAAGAAAAATAATATATAAATGAGAAATGAATTTCCAAGGACTGCAATGAGAAACTCTTCAGCATTGGCACCTCCTTCATTGTGACGGGGACCATACTTGCTCTTTAAATTCTATGCCAAGGAGAATTGAATTCGAAGGAAAATTTCCATATTACTTGAACAAGAATGGACAAGGAAAAGGAAAAGGAATCTTTGACTTGAGTTCTACTAGGAATCAGAATCTGTTTGTTGGAAAGTGAAATCTCATCTGGTTCTTAAACTGTTTCCCCAATTCTGCCGTCTGAACTCAGAGGACCTTCTCTGATTTCGAAAAAGATAGACATCTTGGTTTACTAACACCATGTTACTGCAATTGAGTGCCACTAGAACTGATATCTTCAGAACTAATGATGTTTCTCCAAATAGTCCTTCCTTTCCCATCCTGCAAAATCATCTTCAGAGCATATTAGGCATACCAGCCTTGCCACTTCACATCACCGGGCAATCCTACTTTACCTCCTTCCCACCCACTGGAATAACAGATGAACTCCAAGAGTTGACCTCCATTATTATGACTTTTCTGCACCCAAAAATGAGGCCATGATCTGTAAAAACCTCCACTATGATCTGATTATTAAGATTGTGAAGTATCTTCTGCAAGAGGCCATATAACCACCTAGTACATTCCTGGCCCACGGAAATCAGGCAAATACATCTCCCCTTGTTTTCTACTAATTGGCAGAAATTGGAAGTTTCCTTGATGAGGCGAACCTCAAAAACTTTATATTCAACTTGAAAATCTATTATGTTCCTCAAAAGACACTTTTGAATAGAATGGTGACCTGAAGCATTTCCAATGCTTAGCAGAAATTCTTGCCAGTTGGTCCTTGGGGCTATTTTAAATACTTATACTTTTATGTGTTTTAAAGAATTATGGTGGACCTTAATTAGGTCAACTATAGAGGCTTTGTTGCTCAGCCAAGAAGGGATGGAGCAAAGCTAGGGCAAGGTGTTTACTTAGTTTGTGGGCTGAGCTAATTATTAGTTGTATTTTTGGGAAGGGGTTGGGAGCAGAAGACAGTGATGGAAGTGCCATTCATGATTGTTGGTAAATTAGAGTTGATGCGTACATTTGGAATTCAGGTGGATTACTTGTGGCCATAGGATTATATTTTTATATTGAACAGGTGTCAAGTGCTCTGTTTATGAGGTCGTCTTTTGGAAGTTCAATTCTTTTGGATAGTCTATCATGCTAATGAAGTGCTGACAATGAGATATTGAAGCTGAATTGTTCCCAGAACATCTGGACTTCTGTGAAGGAAGAGATTGTTGTAGGAACATAGAATGATTTAGCAAATCTGGTTGTTTCTTGATGGCTTGGAGAACTTCCATTACAAGGTATATGCACGGTTGAAGAACTTGAATTGAAGAAAAATGAGAAATCTTTGGAAGTGATGGTAGCAATTGTATAATCATGTATTGTTAGGTTTAGTATCACAAAATGAGATAATCATATGGAGATGGTATATATTTAGGGTCAAGGGCTGGTTTGGGATGGGGTGACCTAATCCCAGCCCTCCCTGGAGCTCAGGCAAGGATGGTATGAATTAAATGTCTGGATATTTGGCGGTTGGCTTACCAAACCATTTCAATGACTAGGGCTAGCTCATCAAATCTCTCAAATGAATGTAAATCAGAGACATTGAACATTGCTGTAAATCTGGCAGTGACTCTACCAAATAAACATTTTGGCTGATTGTCTTCAGTACCTTAGAAGTTCACTCTACATTGACTTAAACTTGTTATTGGTAACTTCAAGGAACCTTTTGTGAACATAGCCTCAAATGCACAATCACCATGTCACTCTTTTGAAGTCTTTTGCCCGTTGATGTTGATTGGAAATAGCAGCATAAATTTCAGCACTTCTCATGAACTTTCTGAACAGCAAAAGCTTCCCCTTTATGACGGACTCTAGGCTTCTGCAGGAGTTGGCAGCAGGTCGAACGCATGTTGTGGCTTAAGTCCATTGTCTTATATGTGCTTTTGTTTCATCTGGCAACTTCTTCAGGTGTAACTAAGTTCCAACTCTTAACATAATTTCCAACCAAGTATCCCATGCTTCAATGAACTTCTTCATACAAGAGCTAGGTTTTACTATCTGCTTATTTTGACAAACCTGCTAGTTCGACCACCTGTCCATCCATTAGCAGCACTTCAATCACCTTTAGAGCCTGCTTGATCGCCCTACAAATCACTAGTAGCAGCTGTAATGTCCTTCCTTTCACCTTGGATATGTCCAGGTCTCTTTGCCCTCCAATGCCATTCCATCTCCTATGTCACTTAACATATTATCGAGCTTCTTCTAGGAAGTCAAGCATATCCCTCTTTACTAAAATTACTAACAAAATTGATTCTTTTTTAAATATTTTTGGAACATTCTTTCAGATTTCTTGCACGCTTTTATAGTCAGGCCATTCTATATTACATGGGTTACACTGCTAGAATGCCTGGCATGTGATAAATTGATTGGATCTGCATTTGTTGAGGAAATTTGGACAATTTGTGATGACAAAAGGCATCTTTCAATAAACTCATCCTTTCTGTGATCTTAATTTGAGTGCATGGCATTTGCAATCATGCTTTCTTGAACTGACTGCATGCCTAGTCTGTGTGCATCTCTAATATATCCCTATCCTTGGTATGTGGTACACCCTATGCAACTGCAACCTGTGGTTGCGAGTTATAGGATAACAGCTAACAAGATTTCCCTCCAATTTATAATTTGAAGACTTCTTTGCAGCATATGCCTTTGCTAGTTTTTCTGTGTCATTATCTGCTAATTGTCATTTGTTTTGGGGTTTAAATGAATGTTATAGAAAGAAATTTTATATTTATTTTTCTTCTTTTTATGCGGCTTAGTTGCCTCTGGTGGAGAGCATGTGGATGAGATAATAGGTGCCGCTGTAGCTGATGGAAAAGTCACACCCAAAGTGCAGTCACTAATCAAAATTCTTCTCAAATATCAGCACACTGATGACTTTCGTGCGATTATCTTTGTTGAGCGTGTAGTAGCGGCCTTGGTTCTTCCTAAGGTTGGAGTTTAATAATGCCAAAATATAGAATTCTCTGTGGTTTTTTATATCTTGTGTTCCCTTCCGATTTCTTGACAACTCTGTTACTGCCACGCATCCAGGTTTTTGCCGAACTTCCATCTCTTAGTTTTATCAAATGTGCCAGCTTAATTGGGCATAATAACAGCCAGGAGATGCGTACATGCGTAATGCAGGACACAATTGCTAAATTTCGAGATGGTCGTGTATGTATAGTGCACTTATACACTTTATAGAGACAGTTTTTTCCCCTGATTTTCTCCTCATAATTGATTGCATTTGATACATAGGTTACACTATTAGTTGCCACAAGTGTTGCCGAGGAAGGCCTTGATATCAGGCAATGCAATGTTGTTATTCGCTTTGACCTTGCGAAAACTGTTTTGGCATACATTCAATCTAGAGGCCGTGCAAGAAAGCCAGGTTCAGATTACATCTTGATGGTTGAAAGGTATCTAATTTTGTTCTGGTTCATTATTGACATTGAAATTCATCCCAAATAGTCTTGACTTCATATCATCTCTAAAGGGAGAACTCGGCACATGAAGCATTTCTAAGAAATGCTAGGAACAGTGAGGAGACCCTGCGGAAAGAAGCGATTGCGAGAACTGACCTCAGTCATCTTAAGGGTATTTCAAGGTCCATGACAGCCGATATAATACCTGGTTCAGTGTACCAGGTAGAGTCAACTGGCGCTATTGTAAGCCTGAACTCAGCTGTTGGACTTGTTCACTTTTACTGTTCACAGCTTCCGAGTGACAGGTACTCTTATGCTTCTGCATTTTTTTTACAGCCTAATCAGTTTATTTTCCTCTTCTGAAACCCGGTTTCTATCTCCCCCATTTTCTTTTCAGATATTCGATACTTCGCCCAGAGTTTATTATGGAGCTGCATGAGAGGCCAGGAGGGCCCGTGGAATATTCATGCAAGCTTCAACTTCCCTGTAATGCACCATTTGAAAAACTTGAGGGTCCTTTATGCAGTTCAATGCGGCTTGCGCAACAGGTATGCTGCAAAGGACTATAAGACTTATTTGTTTGCTGCATTGTAATATTCTAATACGATCATTATACTTATACAATGTATGTTCAATTTTTGCAGGCTGTTTGTTTGGCAGCTTGCAAGAAGCTCCATGAGATGGGGGCACTAACGGACATGCTTTTGCCAGACAAGGGAAGTGGGGAAGATGAAAAGGTCGAACAGACTGATGAAGGAGATCCACTGCCTGGAACAGCTAGACACAGAGAGTTTTATCCAGAAGGTGTTGCCAATATTCTTCAGGTTAGCTTGTCTTTATCTGCTTTACTTTTTAAGTACCTTTCTGCGATAGAGACATACCTAGATACCAGCATAGAACCAGAAATTCTGGAACTTGAAATTTCAGTATTCTAAGGTTGTAGTTTCCCCCCAACTGCCCTAGGTGTCCTGTTCTTTTTCCATGCATCCGATAAATGACATCAAGAGATACAAATATGTCAAGAGAGGTTGACCTTGAAAGCTGTCTACCAAGTGTCCGAGGGGAAATAGTTGTATCACTGCATCAAAACAAACAAGTGCATGTACTATTTTAATTGCATGTGATCAGGGGTATATATTCTGCTGGTATTGCAGTTTGTGAGAGATTACAAGATGATCCCAGTTCACCTGGCTTGCATCATGTATTGGCTTCGATCCTGATTTTGACCAGTAAATACATTTAAATTGTTGGAGCATGTATGGGAACGAGTCCTTTTCTTGTTGGGGGTGGAGGCTTTAGGCTAGGGACAAGTGTTTGGATGTGTCCATTTTTGTTTTTTCCCTTTTCCCTGAGGGTATTGTTAAAAGAATAATGAAAATTGATAAGCATAGCTTTGTCCAAGTTACTGATATGGTTATTTTGATGGTCAAATGATTTGTTTTTGTATGTCAATTTCAGAATTTATCTCAGATGAGGACAGGTTTTAAGAATGATTTCTTAACTAGGAAAGCATGCAAAACAAACAGTTTCATTGGGCACCCCACAATTATTTGGGAGATGCTTGGTTACCATTTAGCTGCATAATGAGAAGTGCATTCAATGTAGAAAACTTGCAAACACATGATTAGTGAGAATCTTTAATTACAAGAAATACAGTTTCTAAACACTATCAGAGTAGATTTGTGAAGATTGCTATTCCATATTTTCCTGTTCATTTGCAAGTGATCCAAAAGTTTATCCTTATCTTTGAATGAATATGGAACCAAATACAATCTTTTTTTAGAATTTTTTCCCTTATAGTGCTATCTGGGTTCAAGACAAACTTACCTGATCTGTCCTACCTTGCAGGGAGATTGGATTTTATCTGGCACAAATTCTTGTAGTAACTCTAAGTTGATTCATCTGTACATGTATGCTGTCAAATGCATAAATATTGGCTCGTCAAAGGATATCTTTTTAACTCAAGTTTCAG
This sequence comes from Dillenia suffruticosa, assembly GCA_033439265.1. Classification (NCBI taxonomy): domain Eukaryota; kingdom Viridiplantae; phylum Streptophyta; class Magnoliopsida; order Dilleniales; family Dilleniaceae; genus Dillenia; species Dillenia suffruticosa. The sequence goes on from JAVTVX010000031.1 coordinate 3,130,253, forward strand.
AATTTGCAGTACTTTTTGGCAACAAACTGGATGCAGAGGTATCTTGTTTACATTTATTACATTTATTCAACTGTTTTGCCTCTTGTTCTAAATATATTGTTTATTATAAGGTATTATCGATGTCGATGGATCTCTTCATCGCTCGAACTGTGATAACGAAGGCATCCATTGTCCTACAAGGGTCAATAGATATTACTGAAAGTCAGGTTAGTTCTACGATTGCTGCCTCTGAAAACATCGTTTGTTGCACCAACCTCTATGCTCAAGTAAATTTCTAAATTGTGCAGTTGGCCACCCTGAAGAGCTTTCATGTAAGATTGATAAGCATTGTACTGGATGTGGATGTTGAACCTTCGACCACACCATGGGATCCCGCAAAAGCATATCTCTTTGTCCCCATAGTTGGCAATAACATTGCAGATCCTGTGAAGGACATTGATTGGGACCTTGTTGAAAAAATTGTCAAGACTTATGCATGGAACAATCCCCTCCAGCGGGCCCGTCCAGATGTTTACCTGGGCACAAATGAACGGAGTTTAGGTGGAGACAGAAGGGAGTATGGATATGGGAAACTTCGCCATGGCATGACGTTTGGGCAAAAATCACATCCTACATATGGCATCAGAGGAGCTGTCGCACAGTATGACATTGTGAAAGCTTCTGGTTTGGTTCCAAATAGGGATGTCGATGAGATGCAGAGGCATGCAAATCCAACTGAAGGCAAATTAATGATGTTTGATACTATTAGCACCGCAGAGGATCTTGTTGGGAGGATTGTAACAGCTGCTCACTCTGGGAAAAGGTTTTATGTGGATTCAATATGCTATAACATGACTGCAGAGAGCCCATTCCCTAGAAAGGAAGGCTACCTTGGACCTCTAGAATACAGCTCATATGCTGATTATTACTGGCAAAAGTATGCAGTCCTTGTCATTCAAATCATTGATGCTTTTATTTTATATATAGATATATATATATATATTCTTGTTTGGCAAAGTTATTTGTCTCATTCATCCCTTTTGGAATCTGCTTAGTTCTAATATAAGGCTGGATGGCCTGGTGGCAACTAAATGTTGTGCCTGAGGAAACTTATCCCATTCTATGCGGAATCAACAACTACTGTCAAGTGCTAAGTGTGGGGCTTCACCAAATAGCTGCTCATACTTTTACCAGGTGGCAGTGGTTTATGTTTCCGTGTAGATTGGAGATGCTTTGTTTCATCTTGCACAACAGTAGTTGCTTTAGGCTACCATTTGCTTCCGATAGGTATGGAGTTAAATTAATCTATAAGCAACAACCTTTGATAAGAGGACGTGGAGTTTCCTATTGCAAGAATCTCTTGTCCCCACGATTTGAACATTCAGAAGGTATGGATTTAAGGGAGTTGTCTGGCTACTCCTTTCCTGTTGGCTTGCTTTGTTGTGCAGGCTTTTTTACAATCGAGCATAAATTTGTACAACAGAGAAAATATGATTTGGACTTCTATTTATGCAGCACAAGACGGTGAATCTGAAGAGACCTTGGACAAGACATACTATGTTTACCTGCCTCCTGAACTATGTTTTGTACATCCACTTCCTGGATCACTTGTTCGGGGTGCTCAAAGATTGCCATCCATCATGAGGAGAGTGGAAAGCATGCTGCTTGCTATTCAGCTGAAGGATATCATTGGTTATCCTGTTCCATCATCAAAGGTATCTTTAATTGTGAGATGAAACATTGGTATTGAGATAATTTACTTAAGAATAATTGAATTGATCTTCCATTGTGCTCAGATATTGGAGGCTTTAACTGCTGCATCATGCCAGGAGACATTCTGCTACGAGAGAGCAGAGCTCCTCGGAGATGCTTACCTGAAGTGGGTTGTTAGTCGATTCCTTTTTCTCAAATATCCCCAAAAACATGAAGGTCAGCTAACAAGGATGAGACAGCAAATGGTGAGTAACATGGTTCTTTATCAGTGTGCACTGAATAAAGGACTTCAATCTTACATCCAAGCAGATCGATTTGCTCCATCTCGATGGGCTGCCCCAGGGGTGCTGCCTGTTTATGATGAGGACATTAAGGATGCTGAATCATCCTTATTTGATCTGGAAGTAGCTACTATTATCACAAGTCAAAACAGTGAGGGATTTGAAGATGAAGAAATGGAAGATGGAGAACTTGAGGGCGATTCGAGTTCTTATAGAGTTCTTTCTAGCAAGACACTTGCAGATGTTGTTGAAGCACTAATTGGAGTTTATTATGTAGAAGGTGGGAAGCATGCTGCAAACCACTTAATGGAATGGCTAGGGATTCAAATAGACTTTGACCCCTCGGTTGTAGGTGGAATCTCTGTGCAACAGAGTGTTCCAGAGAGTATTCTTAGGAGTGTCAATTTTGATGCTTTGGAGGATGCCTTGAGCATCAAGTTTAAAGATAGAGGCTTGTTGGTAGAAGCTATAACTCATGCTTCTAGGCCATCATCTGGAGTCTCCTGCTACCAGAGATTGGAGTTTGTTGGAGATGCAGTCTTGGACCATTTGATTACTAGGCACCTATTCTTTACATACACTGATCTGCCTCCAGGACGGTTGACAGACTTGCGAGCTGCTGCTGTGAACAACGAGAATTTTGCACGGATTGCTGTTAAGCATAAGCTTCATGTGCATCTTAGGCACGGATCCAGTGCCCTAGAAAAACAGGTTTGTCTTGTTTACTTTAGCTTTACTTTAGACTTGCAGATTCTATGTTCTCTTTTCTGTGGGGATGTGAGTTCATGATATTGTTATCATGGTTTTTCCAGATCAGGGACTTTGTTAAGGAAGTTCAGGATGAATCATTAAAACCTGGATTTAATTCCTTCGGTTTGGGAGATTGCAAAGCTCCGAAGGTTCTTGGAGACATTGTTGAATCTATTGCTGGAGCTATCTTTCTTGATAGTGGACGCGACACAGCTACTGTTTGGAGGGTTAGAATAAACGCGTGATTGATCTGTTCTAATCTTCATTTTATATGATTTTTTTTTTCTTTCCTCCACCCATAAATATATTTCTGATACACCAAAACTCTCTGCTTGCTTTCCTACAATGCTTTCAGGTCTTCCAACCTTTGTTGCACCCGATGGTAACACCAGAGACACTTCCTATGCATCCTGTGCGGGAGTTGCAAGAAAGATGTCAGCAGCAAGCAGAAGGGTTGGAGTACAAAGCCACTCGAACTGGCAACGTGGCTACTGTTGAGGTGTTTGTTGACGGTGTCCAGATTGGAATTGCTCAGAATCCTCAGAAGAAGATGGCTCAAAAATTAGCTGCGCGCAATGCACTTATTGTCTTGAAAGAGAAGGAAACAGCCAACGAGAAACAGAAGAGTGAAGAGAATGGAAAGAAAAAGAAGAAGAATGGCAGCCAAACTTTCACAAGACAGACTTTGAATGACATATGCTTGCGTCGAAATTGGCCCATGCCATCCTATAGGTAATATACATAGCACATGAGATCCAAGCATTCATTAATAACAGGTCCATTCGGAGTTGATAGTTTAGTTTTTTGGCATGCATAGGTGTGTGTGTGAGGGTGGCCCTGCCCATGCAAAAAGGTTTACTTTCGCTGTACGTGTCAATACCAGTGATAGGGGATGGACTGATGAATGTGTTGGAGAACCCATGCCTAGCGTCAAGAAAGCCAAAGATTCAGCTGCTCAGCTCCTTTTGGAACTTCTGAACAGGTGGTATACATGATTGTGAAGATGTTTGTGCAACAATTTGACCCTGCTGTTCACTTGTGGTGTTGTATTCTGATGCTTGGCCTAATTTTAACATTCTCACTCTCTTTTTAAAAAAGGGTTGCGATTTGGGGACGTTTTTATTTATCTATTTTTTCTTTGCAGCTTTGTATTCTCTGTTGTTTGCCCAATATTTTCAAGTTGGGTCAGAAATTGTTGTCAGCCTTCTTCGAACTTGCATATGTAATATATGTCCAATGTTTAATATTTATAAAAATGAACAACGCTAAAAAGGTCGATATGTACCATTATTTGAGAAGCATGAGCAATATTTTTCTTTAAATGTACGATTAATTTTTTTAACTTCTTTATATTATTTGAAAAATATATTATTATCGTATGTACAAAAAATTTAATAGAAATGTGCATTAATGGTATCTATTGTACAACGTTAACATGTATTTTTGTTTTAGCATTTTGTAAAATATTTTAATTTATTAGTACAACTGTGTACAATGATTTTAACTACATGTGCAATATTTTAAGAAACGTTGGAAGGGATTGATCCCATGCATCGTTTTACAATTCTTTCAACCAGGTCCCACTCAATGTCCTTCACAGGATCTGCCATGGGGACAAAGGCTCAAAATCCATATCCGGTACAATGTTCATCAGTCTCACATGAAAGCTCTATAAATTTTAAATAAGATTATTTAAATATCGTATTTTTTTAATTCCTAAAATGATGATTTCGCACTCTAAAAATGTGATATCAGTATTTTTAATGTTAATATTAAAAAAAAAAAAAGCAATTTTGTATTATGAGAGTGCGAAATACCTCTCTCTGCACATTTTCTGTGCGTGGTGCCTTTGCAGTGCACGAGTATGGCTTGTGCATTGTGCACGGGGTGCCCATGCCATAGCACATATGGCCAATGCAAGTCGCGAGTGGTGCCTATGCAGTAGGAGTGTATAGCCGGTGCGCTGCGCGCGGGGTGGCCAAGCTACAGCACTTATGGCCTGTGCGAGTCGCGAGCTGTGCCTATGCAGTGGTCGTGCATGACTTGTACAAGTCACGAGCTGTGCCTATGCAGTGACCGTACAAGGCGTGGGTACCGCGTCCCATGCCACAACGCGTATGACCTATGCGCACCGCCCCCACAGTAGCTTCTACTCACTTTTCATGATATCAAATACACCCACTACAATACTCAAAACATTACCACCGTACTTCATATCGAATACAAGTAAAATATCTCGAAACAATACTAAATCAATACTGTGAATACCATGATCCATACTCCAGAGTACTAGACAAACACAACCAAACATAACCAAACACAGTTAATGTCCTAAGGAGATAGTTTAGTGGTATAAACTCTCCTTCCCTAATCTGATGATTTCAAATTCAAATTTTTGTACAAACAAAAAAAAAACAGTTAATAGAAACGCCACCAACTAATTCAACTATGACCACCATGTAATATAAATCAAAATACTTCACATTCAAAAAAAGTAATAAGAAATTAACATAACTATAAGTATTTATATACGTTGAAATAACATAAAAAATATACGGCAAAGAATAAGAAAATAACAAATTTTATTTTATAAAAAAATGAAGTTAATGATTACAAAATTTAATTATAATACATATGAAATGAGAAATGTAAACTAAATGCCATAAAGAGGTCTTTTAGCATGGTGTCACGATTGGCATCTTACAGGAATACGAGCTAGCCTATCAAGTACAGGTAAAGGTATATCATATAACGGTGTACTCTTATCTATCTTGAGAAATGTAACAGGAGGAACATTAACTGAATGTCGAGCACGACGACATCTTCGCTCATAAACACTAAGTCGTAGAAGCTCATCGATATCGTTAGTACATATCAGAGTCAGAGTCGGGTAGGAAAATGATGGAACTAACTCCGTCGCTTCATCATAATCATCCGCAACACCCAAGGTCGAAGGTATATCCATCCGTTCGGTAGGTCTATGTACAGATGTCGAATGATGGTTTTCATCAAATGGCACATGGCCGACAAATTGAAGCGCACGCTATGACTCATCTCTAAATTGTCCAAATATCAGATTCACTCCTTTAGCAAATACATCTGACGCTAATAAATGCATGTTTTCCAGCTTATTGCACTACAAAAGATGAAAGAAAAGAAATATTACATAAACTATAAAACAATATTAAAAGGTAAATATATCTTGGCTTACGAGATACTCCAATTGTATCGCTATGGGTCGGTATCCGTGCTGATAATAATGGACAGGACACGCGATATATAAACAGGTGATCTGACGATACCACCGCATATAGTTAGATGTTATTCTCGGCTCACCGAAAATGTCATCACCCTCTACAATGTGGTTTGTACAGTTATCCCACACTTACAAGGGTATGCCATGTGTCCTCACCCAATCGTGTACATGCCTTCTGCGTCGATCAGTCCCGTACAACTCCTGGTCCGTAGATACTGATAAAGGAACACGCTGCAGAAGTCCGAACTGTCTCAAACCTTCTGAGGGTAATGATACTCGACAACCTCAAAATAAATCAATGGAGCATCGACCCGCCATATCTCACTGCCGACAAGGCAATAGGCGGGTAACACCATCACGTTAGTTTGCAAATATGGCAACCAAATGAATTGAAAAAAAACTATCGTGTTAGTAAAATCTATAGAAATAGAAGACGGTGTTAATAAAAGAAAATTATACTCACCCATATATTTCTCATATGATCAAACTGGTTCTTGTACTTTCTAAGAACAAACTGTTCTGTATGTACAGTGATCCTCTAGGGCCTATGAGCAGGTGTGGAACGAGGGTATCGGATCAATATGGTGACGCCTGATCAGGGTAAAGCTGTGCACTCTCTCCCATGTCCAAAGCTGATAAGAGAAAATATCCTGAATAAATGATCTAATATTTATATAAAGTATTGTTAAATAAAAATTCAATAATCAAGTAGAGATAAAATACTTGTATAAGTAAAATCAAACCACAAATCTGTCTAACACCATCCACACAAACCCAACACATGGCTCTGCAAAATGTTGCCAAGATAGCACTGTCCCAACTATACTGTTCTATGCACTCTAAATCTCATAGAACCTCCAAATAACAAAACTTAACCCTCGATCTTGACTGGTCCCCAAAAAGAGTACCCAGAGCTGCATAATGCGATCGCGTGCGTGCAACTCCACCAATGTCGCATCAGAGTCCGGATCCAGAGCAAGCAAGAAAATCTATAATATCCGTATCTTAAGACAGTCTCTAAAAAAATCGTCTGGTGCAGGATAGAAATCCAACAGATCACGATAGACGTCCTGCCACTCAATAATATAATGAAAGTAATCTACCCTAATAACTGTATCTCCATCTACAGGCAATCTGAACATAACCGAAATGTTCTGTAACGTAATCATGTTCTCACCAATGGGTAAGTGAAAAGTATGGGTTTCCTATCTCAATCGCTCAATAAACACGGAAATAAGAGCATAATCATGCTGGATATGACCACACCTATACAAACCATAAAACCCAACCTACAACAAAACTCTAATTTCAATTTTAAAAGTATAGTTTCAATTTCAAAACTCTAATTTCACTTTTAACACTCTAATTTCATAACCCTAATTTTAATTTTAAAACTCTAATTTCAATTTTAAAATCCCTAATTTCAAAACACTGATTTCAATTTTAAAATCATAATTTTAATTTTGAAACCATAATCCTAATTTCAAAACCCTAATTTCAAAACTCTAACCTTGATTTGAAAATCATAATTTCATGAGACATGAATGCACACCATATAAATTAAATCAAACCCTAAAAATATAAACAACTCAGAAAAGAAAATTCAGAAATCTCCAAACTCTAATTTTACTTGCTTATACATCTTATACTCGGGTAACAAAACCAACAAACAAGGCAAAAGGAGAATGATTTACCTTGGACAGATGATCTTCACGCTGTTGGAGAAGGAGAAACTCGCCCTTCATCGCTTGCAGTCTGAGAGTGCAGAGGGACACTGTAGCATGCAGAGAAGGAGGGGAGACGAGAGAGCAGAGAAATGACTTCGTGTTCTGGGATTGGGTAGTTAATCCGTGGGATTGGGTAGTTAATCCGATGCTTTCGCACGCTGTTAGTACAAAATTGTTTTTTAAAAAAATATATATTAATATTAAAATTGTTAATTTTATATTCTCAGAGTACGAAATCAATATTTTAAAAATAAAAAAATATATATATGATATTTAAATAATTTTATTTAAAATTTATAATCATTAAGTAAATAATCCGGCCAACGGCATAATTTTGAATTTACTTGAGCAAACAAGTTAGCGCAACAAAGGCAGCACTCGTAGGACCCACCTCTTAGTAATATATCTACGGGTAAAACACATGACCCGTCTATGAACCCTACACTGAATTTATAATTAAGTCTTTGAAATTTAAAATATCATGATTAGATTCAAATTTTTGAACTGCTACAATTAAAATCCAATTTCACAAATGACGCCAACACAGTCGTTGAGTTGGCAAAGTGATTTTCTTAGAGAAACCGGATATGAAATTTACAATAAATTTGAAACCCTAATTTGTTTGAAAATAATAAATTATTTCTAGTAGAGTTCTTAAATTCAACTTAATTTGAAAAATCTTAATTTGATTTACAACTCAAATTTAATTCAAAATTTTATGTCAATTGGAAATGTTAATATGATTTGAAATTCGTCTCCAATTTAATTAAATTAGAAATTTCGAATTAATTTGAAAATCTTAATATGATTTACTTTAAAATCCTTGAGATCCCTGAAATTGATGGGTCGAATATCATTTGCCCAAACCCTGAAAGATCTCGAACTGATTGATGCCTTCAACTTGTGTTTTGTCACTGGGGACTTAACCATCAATTCAGCATTCCACGCTCAGCCACAACAATCTATCCTCCATATAAAATCTTATAACCCATTTTCGAAGAGTTGGACTTGTGAATATATTAGATATCAGCTACCACCATATTTAGTTTTAATTAGAATAATACATTTCCACCTTTGTATTGTCTCCGAGTCAAACACGTCCGATCGTCTTGGAATTGAGATCAACAAACTTGCTCAGATCTCCGGTCATATGACTGATAATACCATTGTTCAAGTATCATGTGTTTGGCTCCAACCTTCTTTCTTCTTTAGAGACGACAACAATCTTAGAAGGTAAAGGAGATGTGAAATTCCAAATGATTACCATGTCTACCCTTGGGGAGGAGCATTTGAGGTCTGTTGACCGCGTGACAAGATAAAGCCTTCGGGTCCTAAATCGGTTTGTTCTGATAAAGGCAACGAAAGAGAGGATGTTCAATCGATGGTTAATAATAGTACAAAGGACAAATGACCCACGGAACTAATGACATATCACTAAACTCTCTTAACCTACAAATTCAAATCTTAGACTTCTAATCTTAAAAATTTTTTTTTTTAAAAAAAAATAAGGCAACAAAAAATCAACTCCTAAATTAAGACCCATAACTACTCGAATAGGATAACCCAACCCCTAAATTGAACCCCCCCCCCCCCCATAACTACTTAAATTGGATTAGACAGATTTTCAAATTATAGTGGTAAAGTACCACAAAAAAAATTGACCGATCTCAATTGTTTAAGGTTCGGATTATTGTTGTTGTAGTGGTAAAGTACAAAAAATAAAATAAAATAAAAAAATAATAGTAGAGATTATTTCTCAATGACTAAATGTGTACGAAAAAAGTAACAGAATCGTTTACATTAACAAAAAAAACTAAATTAACAAGAACATTTTAAATGTGTACAAGAATTGCCTAAAAATGCAGGAATACATCATCAATTAACAAGGTCAAAAATTAGTAAAATGTAATGAGAGCAGCAATAAACCAACCCTAAACACAATTTTCTTACATGTGTAAAATAATCTAAGCCCGCCCCCAAGAGAGATCCAGATCCAGCTCCTTCATTGAAGGGAATACCAAACTCCTGCAATCAACATCCAAATACCTTATACAAACACTCAACCAGAGACATTCTAAATGAAATCAGGCTCTTCAATGAGAAGGGGCTTTTCACGGATATACTGAAAACCAATAAAGATTACAAGATTATTCAATATCACCATCTCGTGCCACAAATGTCTGAATCATATATACAAACCTAAAAGCTGCAGCAAAATTCACACACCACATGACCCTTCTGATCCTGATTATGAAGGTCTAATTTCAGTTCAAAAATACAAAGGGTTCATAGGAACAGTTTCAAGCAAGGGTGGCAAATTCAGATATACTAAATATAGTACAAAAGTTGTGGATTCAGGTTCAGGTTGATGCAATGTGACCCTAAATTGAATAACTTAGCAATTTGCTCGTATAAACTGGCTAATGGCGATACATGGATGCAAATATCAGATTTATAACCCCCACCCAAGTAACAATTATAACCAAAATGTTCGAGAGATAACAACCAACAAAGGAATTATTATTTTCCAGTTCCCACAAATAAAATAAAATAAATAAACCAACCTAGTTAGCTAATTGCAGTGAATAAAAGTCCAACAAAAGCTAGTTAACTCTTCGTGGCCAATCTCATCAATTCCTACTAAATGATAATCATCAATTCAAGCTGCTTACATCTGTGACCCATGGAACAGGATGAAATTTGCGTGAACAAAGAAACTGTTGAAGGGTGACATACAAAGATAAGAATTAGCCCAACGGTTAACTTTGTTGGGATTTCTTTCCAGAAGAAGTGTATAAATTGGAAGAATAATTTTATGGCTGAAAATTGCTTTGTTTTCTTGTCATTGCATACAAAAAAATTTTAAGTATATAATTTATAGACTAGATCGGACATTTCAGAGTCAATCGTTACACCTCCGGAAGTTCCATGTACATAAAACATTGAAGAGTTATTCTTGGCTAACCCAAAGGTCTAGACTGTCTTCTCAAATTCTTCTGTTGAAAAACAAAAATCATTTTTTTCCTGAAGAACTCAACATCATCATTCCCCCTCTAGTTAATCAGACAGCTACTCAAATGCCCATGTTACGGTTCAGGCCTCCAGCGATAAAATCATTTGGTTTGAAGGTAAAATTGTAAAAAGAACCATGTTTGCTCAGTTCTGTATTTGATCAGACTTCCTTGACAGGCAGAATTGAAAATTGTGTAAAGATTCTTCAAATTTTAAGAATAATCACTGAAGAACTTGTTAATCATACCAACAAAAACGAGATTTTAACAAAAATGATGAGAAATAGTCCAATAATCACATCATGTACAAATTAGGGAAAGGCAACAAAAATAAATGAATTAATAATCTGCATCTTGCTTCTGTTTACAATTTTGTACTCACTTTTTGAAAATTCTCACTTTGCATATGGCAGTGGCAACACTATGCACCTGGATGCATTAAACAATCATTTGAAAAAAGTAATTACAATATTAAATGTAAAACTGTCCCCAAATTTTTTGCAATAATCCATAAATTTTGAAGATTTGTCATATTATCAGCCTGTCCGCCAAGATATAAGTGGGTGAAAGAAAAGCTTTATCCTGTTTAATGATGAACTGAAGTGCCTCAAGTGAAGTCTCAAAGACCTTGCCTTTCATTTATACCTAAACTTTGTCAAGAAGGAAAACTACAATGGAAGCTAGTTGAACCAATCACAGGACTGCAATTTTTAAGCTCCCATTAGCAGCGAAAAAATTGACAGGCTCAAGAAAAAGGGAGAATGAAAAAAAGACATGGTGATAATAAGTGATTAAGTGCATGTCGCAGATCAAAACTTAAATCCTGTTTGTAAATGCACCAAACAGAACACGGAACTTCTCTTTCCTTTTTCACTTCCCCAGAGTATAGCTAATATTTGTAACACAACCTACCAATTACGATGATGGTTAAAATTAAATTATAAATATAAAAATAAAAACCGACAGCAACAATTGAAGATTTTTAAGGCCTTTTACTCAAAAAAGGAGAGAGTTGATGAATTGAAAATTTGCTGACAATTGATGAGAGATTCTCTAAGATTTTGCCTTCTCTGTCATGCAATTCTCCTCTCCCACTTTTATGGCTCCAAGCATTTGCACAAGAGATACTGCTTGAGAGAGAGAAGAATAATGAAGACCCTCCTTGCTTTAGAGGATAGAAGACAAGACAACAGAGAAAAAAAAGAATTAGGAAAATAAAGAGAAATTTATTTGAACAATCCAGCTTTATTTCCAAGACTTCCCACAGTGATTTCATTGCAGTGATGGTTGACAATGACCATTAAAGAGAGGTCTGTGACCCTTGGAACTCAGTGAGAGAGAGAGAGAAAGAGGGAGACAACACTAGGTTTTTTTCCTTCTTTTTCTTCTTTTGCAAATTGAGGAAGCTTAAATAAAGGGATACATTTGGCATTTCACATGGACAAAAACACCAAAATAGAACATACAATGATTTTTTGCAAATATCACCCTCGAATAAAACAGAAACTGAGTACTTGCATATATTGATGGCATTATGCATTTGTAACAACTTAAAAAAAAAAAAAAAAAAAAAAAAAAAAAAAAAAGTGTTCCAGTACCTGGGAAAGAATGAACCTCCGAGCTCTGAGAGATATAACTCTGCAACTCAAACCTTTGAATCATTACTGCCCACCATTACCACCACATGAATCAACGAGTGCTAGAACCATGTGGTTGGCTAGTTCTTACAACAGCCTGAGTATTGCTAACAGATCAAGTTAGGTTTACAGAAAGTGATCTGTGACATGTAATTGCATTGCTTATTAATTGCAAATAAAAACTGATATCTGTTACTCAGGCATTTGTGTGTATGCGTGGGTTTTTTTTTTTTGGGGGGGGGGGGGGTTTTGTGGTACCTTGAAACATCTAGAATTGCGAATTGCTGAGAAATGTTATCATGCATCTGGCACTTTGGAACAACTTATCTACTCTTTGCCAAACAGCACTTTGAATTTCCAGAAGCTTTCTTGCTTTGTCTTGTAGTACCGACTGCTGCCGAATTGTTTCACCATGTATCTGTCCGCAAAAGTAGCAAATCCATAATGCGACAGAATTCCGTCAAATTCAAGAATGATAAGATGAAGCATTTAGTGGCATCCTTTTCTTTCCCATTCTATGTACACAATTTATTACATGATCAAAAGTCAATCTCATCCTAAGCAGTAAAAAATTAATTATTGGACTTCTTATTAGAACCAGGAAGCCTCATCAAAACCTATGAATAATGCGCATCGATCATCTTGCTGGATTTGGTATCTGTATAACTGGCTTGGTTCCAGATATATAAACTTCCATCAAATTGCTGTTTTAGACATATCAGACACCACTATTTACTCACATTCTTCAACATACTTCAACATACTTCAACATACAAACATTCATTATCCACAATCTTAACAGTCAACTAATTAGCATGTTACACAAGCCAGAAGTATGTGAATTAACTAGATAAAGATTCTTTTTTTTTTTTTTCCAATTCCTTTTTGCATAGTTGAAATGAACATCTCAATTAAAGTAGTCAACATAAAGGAACTACAAAATTTAGCACACCATGTCAAATTCACACCTAATGCTATGGCATAGAGCATAGATTCTTCTTCATGACTAAGAGCATATGCATGCACCCTAACAATGTCCCAAATTAGACCATGCATTACATCTGTTATAATAGTGATCCCTCTATTATAGTTTGAGAAGATCAGATTAAATGAACAAACCTAAGGTTCACAGGTAACCAAAGATTTAACCCACTTAATCATCCATCCTATAGATGAAGCTAAAACAGCTCCACGAAAATGTACAACCCCAAATATGTAACCTGAAAAGGAATGCCGAGCTCAGAGTTATCTGAGCACACTACAGAGACAAATGAGAGAGCATTTGTTGAAAGTATCTATTATTAAGTTGGCCGAGATGCAAACGATAAAACTAAAAGACGCCCATTTTATCCTCAACTTTCTCTTTGACCACATTTATCATGGTTGATAAGCACTTGTCATTATTAAGGAGGACAGAGTCCTATGATTTAACATACATTTGGATTGCTATTAAATTTTTCCTCAGAAATTGGATAGCATGGTGCCATCCCTGCTTATTTTCATCTTAGCGATAAATGATGACCCACAAAATTGTAGAAAGTACTCAGATTCCCAAGACAGTTGGATCCTTCTCCTACATAATGTATCACATATCAAAGGTAACAGTTATTTATTAACATAAGGAAGGAATTTCTACCTTTAGAAACAATCTGATGACTGCTTGTATAAACTCAAAGTTATTTCTGCAAGAAACCTCATGTATGAGATAATCCAACAGCAGTTCAATTGAGAACAGCTCTGGTCTCTTGTCCAATTCTTGTTGATCATCATCGTCGTCATCTATAATCTGAAGCATTCTAAGTTCCATATCTAAAGCTGAAGGAGATAAACCTTTGATGTACTCTGTGAATGCTGTAACTGAGAATGCAAAGCAGACCGATGTAAAGTTAGACTATGATTTAGAATATGTATCAGGCAGTTCACCAAACAATTTTCCACAGTATATTCTTTTTTGAAGAATAATTTTCCATAATACCTTTGAGTAATGTGACTAATTCAGGTAATTAACTTACAATTGTTCATCTTCGAGCAGGAGTGAAGAAGTTGCAAAAACTGGGATGGTGGCAGGTCAGATTTGCTCTTATTGATTTCCTTTTCATCAGCTTTGATATCCCTTTCCTCATCAGCTGGATTGCTAGGTTGAAATAATATGTCCCCAGAGAGATTTGGAAGTGACGGCAAGAAGAAAGGTGCCTTCTCAGGCTTTTTGGGAGGCTCTATTGGTTTGTTGCGGACCTGGGAAGTGTAGTATAATAATGTTTACATGGCATGCAAGGAAGCAGAAACCACAATTAAACTGGAAAATGGTTCTCGTCTCTTTTTTTTACTCGGACTGAAAAAAATCAGTGACCTAATGTCAAAAGGCTTCAAATACACTATAACTATGGTTTCATCCTACATTTTAAGGACATAACCAAGGAATTAAACCAAAGCTATGGTTCATTTTATCATTACACTCAGCAAATCATTTGGTCCAAATTTGATTTCCTTACTTCTATTAACTTGTTTACTTCTAGGTGGATGGATAATATACAGAAACAAGAGAGAGCAAACTCAAACCTTTATGATGTCCAGATTAATCAAACTTTGCCATTGGCTTTTGGGCAATAGAGAAAGTGTAACTAGTTCTGGAATTTGCAGATGAGAGAGTAGACCGATAGAAGTACTTGTATTTTGTGAAAGATTTATAACAGCGTCATCAGCATCCAAAGGTTGAGAATCTTCCATTGAAGACATAGAAGGCAACTTAACATTCACCACTTCTTTTCCACTTGCAAAAGCATCAATACTTGAAGCTCCAGAAAACATCACGCTGTTAGCCCTGACAACAACGAAAGGTTTTAGAAGAGCACTAAAAAATTTATACCCACAGCGGACAGCATTACTTATGTGATATGCAACCCAGTTAATTCAACATTATATTAATATAGCTACAACAAAATCTCTCTCGCTATGCCTGCAATTTAGTGGTGTTTTGTAAAAACATGTAGCAGAAAGGAAACAGCAGGCAACGAAGAGCATAAGAGACGTAATTACTAACATACCACAGGTAAATCCCATTCTGATCAACATGAGTAGTTGCCAAAAAGTCCATATTTGGTGAAAGTGATACTGCTGTTATAGACACATCAACATGTAAGGCATCTATTTGTCTGGCTAAAATAACATCCCAAATCCTAAGACTTCCATCCATGCTGGATGACAAAAGCCACTTTCCATCCTCGCTAAAGCACAGGTCTGTAATCCGGTCCATATGGCCTTCAAATTCACGAACCACTTTTAGTGCTATGACATCAAACACGCGTATGACTAAATCATCAGCCACAGTGGCCAGAAGACCTGTGAAGAGTGCCAGTAGCAATTAAAGAATTACCATCAGAGAGAGAGAGGGGAAAAAAATTAAAAGCAGACAAAAAAATTACCATTAGAGCGATGGTAAACAATTTTGAACAGGGTGGAGCTAATTTCCCATTTTGATTTTAGTGCAAGTCCCTTGAAATCCCATACCTGCATGACAAAGGCCAAATAGTGGAATCTCAAACTGAAATAAATGCATCTATGGCTGCAAATTGGCATGAAAAGTAATGAACCACACTGCACAGGCAAGCATAGTTAAGCACATATATATTGGGAAAACGAAAGAGAAAATCTTTCAAACCAAGAAAAATAAAACACAGAACATAGAATTCTGTAATACCATAATAGGTGACTGACTAGTATCTTAAAATTCTTTAAGATACAGAACTCATTTATTACATTTCCATTAAAAATAGTGATAATAATACTAAGACTATATAAATAGAATATAAATTCAAAATACAGTACAATATAAAAAAAGAAAAAAGCTATGATATAAAATAAATAGTTTGGTATATAATCATTTTATTTAATTTAGCTATTTATTTGTTAATATAATTTAGTTAATTTATTAATTTAATATGTATAGTTAAATTATTTGTTGCTTTCTTTATATATTCTATATTTTATTTTGATTTTCTTCTTTTTTTGTTTCAAACTACGAACAATAAGCTAAAATAAGATGCCACTATCAGAGGGTGATATGCAAAGTTACTAAATCAAGGATTATGGAATAGAAAAGCTAATTGAGTGGCCTGCTACATTGACATGTAAATCTTTTCCAATTCTGTGCAAAAATTTACAGACATAGAGTTCTATAATGATTTCCTGTGCTAAAATTACAAAATCCATAAACTGATAAGCATTGTTGCGGTGCAATAGAAAAGCCAAAAAGAGGAAATTGACCTTTATAACCCCACGATATCCAGCACTTATCATAAGGGTGTTTGTGGAATCACAAGCAACTCCAACCACCTCACCGCAGTGGGCACAACTTCCCTTTTCTGATTTGTCTATGAAACTACCTCGACTGATTCCAGATTGTAGATTAAAGCGCTCAATCCAACCACCAGCTGTTCCGAGAACAACAAAATTACCACATGCACTAATTGCACAAGCCTGTCAAATGAAAGAAACTTTTATCACTTTCGATATAAAGCTTCACGTGAGTACCAAAGATTAAAATTAATTAGCAGCTAACTTTTGTTTGCCATTGCCCCAGGCTGACACATGTAATAACATAGTTTCAAGGTTTGGGAATGGCCAGTTTATGAGATGTAACCCTACCAAGGGCTGCCTTTAGTTGGATCAATTCTGGGTGATGAACAGTTCTCGAGTTTTAGTTAAACCTTTAGCATCAAATTCATTCTTTCAAAATGGATAAGTGAAAAAATAAAATTAAAATACCTAGGGATGACATCCTGCACAAGGGGGAAGAAGAACAAAGGAATACTATTAAAAAGGAAAAAAGAAAAGTGTTACACTATCTAGGGTGTGTTTCTATGTTAGTACAAAGATGACTCAAATAGAAGAGGGAGGGTGAGAAAAATGTTGCAAGGTAGGATAATATGCTACTCCCTTTACAATTAAAGGTATAGCATGATGACCTTTCGTCAAAGTACAAGCAATGCCAACATAATGTCATACATGCGTGGTGTTGTTTAGAAAATTATTTACTTTTTTTAATTAATATGTTCGGCTAGAAGAACAAAAAAAGAGGCCCATTGATTAACCATGTCATAATGGTTTCCCTCATTCACTAATTAACGATCAGAGCTCGAATCCTGAAAGCTCAGGTCTGGCAATTTTTCAAATTAGAATGAAATGAATAGTGTACAAAGAATGAGTGAAATTTGACATGCAACTCATGAGACTCGATGGCTGTACCTTCACTGGAGTCGGATTTTGGGGGCAAGGTCTCAGGATATGGTCACCAATGACAAAATTCTGAAGCCTCCACACATATGCCTGGACAGTATCCATGTGACAGGTGACCACATTGCACCAATCGCGTTCCCTAATTTCGGCTATATTAAAATGGACAGGAAGAATAGTAATTCAGATCATGTTACAAACAACTAGCATATAAGAATTCATAGTAATTCAAATCAGGATTCAAAGAACTAACATATGAGCATTCACTAGCTTCATGATGTTTGATATCTGAAATTTATTTTCTTATAGTATGTAAAATTCAACAAAAGTTTGTTTCCCTCTTTTACTTTTTTATCAGAAAAAAAGAAACTGAATTACTTGAGGGAAAGTTAAGCAAATCCAAAAAGAGCACAGATATCAGGATTCCACAAAATCAATAATCTCTACAAAAGAAATAAGTGACTTTAGGAACATCAAAACATACTCTCGAGGACTGTCCATAAATCAACAACCTCTAGAACTGTTTATTTACCTTTTCTTGCATAAAGCAATATAATGTTTGATTGAAAAGGATGCTTAAAGGTTTTGCAGCAAGGATATCTATTATGGAAGAGGCTCCCTGTGTGTAATGAGTGCTATGCTAGGTCTTCAGAGATCAGACTACTGGTCTTGCTCTCTTTAGGGATAAGATTTTTTTTCCCTGGGCTCATGTAAGTTTTTTGAAGACTATAGTCAGCATGATCTGAAAAGAAACCAGCAAGCAATCCTCTATTAGCTTATTTGCTAGTGTTTTTATATTGAAGGATTTCTCAACCCCATAGTACCCTTGTAATCTTCTTCTCTCAGTAACTTCAAAATATATATAATAAAATAAAATAAATTGAGAAAGGCACAAAGGAACCCAACCATTTCTATAACAAAAGACAAAGAATGCATAAGAAGCCCATGGCAAAATCATTTACAAGGAAATAGTCAAAAAAACCTTTCATTAAATATTTGAATCTTGGTTATCTCTCTTTTAACCCACTAGATGGAATCTCAAGACCATCAACAGCCCTCAAACTCCAGTTCCTCAAATGCTTCCACAAATGGTTAGGTATGACTTCCTACACATATTATGGGTTTCTATCCATTGGGAAAGCTCTGAGTATAAAGTTGCCTTCAGATCCCAAAGACCTGTTGAATACCAACTGAAGCATGTACTGAACATAAAAGGGTATCCATGGACATAATGTATAAACAAACACCTAAAAGACTCTTCTATGACAGGAGCTGTTATGGACCACACATCTTTGTCACTTTACCAATGTGTGAAACATTATTAACATTTTGTTGTGTGTGGCTTCTAAAGTAGAAGGGAAAAAAAGAGACACCTTATTGATAGCAACTTTCGCTCCACGCAACTTTCAGGCTCTCTCCTCTTTAGAATAAATTCCTGGCCGTCAATAACGTCCAACTTGCCTTCTCCTCCAAATTCACAGAACCCCCCCCCCCCACCCAAAACACTTATCGATACAGGAAAAAAAGAAAGAAAAACACAAAACTCTTGGATCCTTATTCGTAACTCTTGGATCCCCTATTCGTACCAGGAGAGCCAAAGTAACTATTCACCAATTTCCTGCCAGGGGGAGCTAGTGGACCAACAAACAAATTCAGATTATGCAAAGAATGATGCTACCTCCTCAATATATATTATGTAGAAGAATTTCTCCAGTGCTCCTGATGAGCCTTCCGAACCCAAGTTTGTGAAGAACGCCAAGAGATCTAGATATCCATCTTTTGTCTATCACTTTCTTAGCCCCTACAGCAACCACCCAAAAGTTGTGCATTTTTAACATGAACTCCATAAGCAATTGCTTGAAGAGCTTCATTGCCTCTTTACATTGCATGCACAATTAAATTAGCCAAATACTCTACACAACTCCATGAACTTCTTATTTATACTATAAGGATGTAGACCTTTGCTAGCAAGAAGTTTGTTATCCATATTTGTAACATTGGTCAGTATCTTCTAAGGCCTCCATGTGTTTGACTTGAGCAAATATATCAAGCTTACCAGCACTTCATTGACTATTGCATCTGTTCATTATTCAACATTTTCCTCATGGAAAAAAAACCAAATGACCTGCTAAACTCACAATCTTGTCACATGATCTTTGATACCATCCATTTCAAAATCATGTTACCAATTTTTTCATTTCATCTGCATCCTCAAGAAGGGTTGGATGAGGGTCAGATAAAGTATGAAA
Source organism: Dillenia suffruticosa (assembly GCA_033439265.1). Taxonomy (NCBI): domain Eukaryota; kingdom Viridiplantae; phylum Streptophyta; class Magnoliopsida; order Dilleniales; family Dilleniaceae; genus Dillenia; species Dillenia suffruticosa. Next base: position 3,150,088 of record JAVTVX010000031.1, read on the forward strand.
CAGCAAAGAGTTATCAACAAGATTGAATTTCATTAAAACAAAATCACTTATCCAAAAAAAGGAAACATCAAAGTGACTCTAATTTCATGTCTAGCAGCTGCACTGATACCTTAATGCAACAGGAGATGGAAAAAAAAAAAAAGGTTGTGAGAGAAAGAGAGAGATGCAAATTAGGGATGAATAAGATCCACACGAGAAATCAAAATTCAACAATCAATAATCATTTGCCAAACAACTACATAATGATGGGAAACTAAACCAAATTAGAACTCTAAAAATGAGGAAACTAAATAATTCTAAAATACTAATGAAATCAATAATATGCCTTACACATTCTCCTAATAGACCAAGGACATAAGTACCATTCATGAATGTTAGATTTTGCTATATCTGTCCAGTTAGCGAATTTTTTCTTCAGAGCCACATTCTTCAAACTATGATGTCCACAAACTACTTCCAGTTCAATCTCTTGCCAGCACACAAGCAATTTCACAAAATTGACTTCTACTTGTTACAACATTTTCCATGTAGTTCACAAATTCATGAATGGATCAATACAAAATTGCATTCTTTATGAAAGTCTAAAGATATGAATAGATCTTTGCGCCATAGAGGTGAGCAAATGGTAAAACTTTGCTCATTTGTAGGGCAGAAAACAATAGGTAATGATATTTGTTAAGGTAGGCATTGAGGCAGAAAATTGCTTTGATAAGAATGGATAGGAGTAAATGGATTTATAAAAAGTCAAACGGGTGTCAAATAACAGAACACATATGCACACAATCACATAAAAAGAAAAAGGGTATTGTGTGATATAATTTCTTCATCTTCATTACCAAATATTGCAGTCACAATAATAGCCATCATCCTCAACATCCAAGGTTATTCAGAGACAGTTTCACTCACAATAGCTAGGATGCTCCACAAGTTCTAACAAGTGGATCAAATTTCATAAAGTAATGCATTGCATTAACAAAAAAAATTTAAAAAAAAAAAAATCCATATAGGTTTAGAAAGTCTCTAATAAAATTGAATTAGTAGGATCCTGATCTGCAATCCTAAAGACCAAAAGCTCCAAAAAGAGGATCCAATTTTATAAAGTAAGGCATTGCATATGCCCCAGAATTTCAGGCTGATTGCAGCAACACAAAAAGGGGTGATAGGATATAGAACTTACCAGAGTCAAAAGCAATAACTGGCTTCAATTTTATCTCTTCCTCCTAAAAAATGAGCTCAACAAAAATTAGGTACTAGTCAGGAATTAGTTTTCCATTTAAACATAAAAAGAATAATAGGCAGTTGGTCAAAAAGTGAATGTCATGAGCATCCCATACAGTGGCAACAACTTCCAATGCACCAGAAACTCTGAAACTGATAAGATGTATCTAACACATTTAATTGTGTCCAACTTTCAGAAAAAAAAAATTGTGGTGCCCAAATTTTAATGAAGATACGATTATCTACCTTACATTGCGAATTGCAAAAAAAGCATTACTTAAGATTAAAAAAGTTGATGACAAATTGCTGAACAACTAGATTGAATACTCACTACCTAAATGACACACAAATTGCCCACCTCTAGCATCCCAAATACAAAGAATCAGAATCCACACAACCGGAATCCAAATAACTTTAATGACGACAAATTGCTGAAATACTAGAATGAATACTCACTGCCTAAATGACACACACAAATTGCCCACCTCTAGCGTTACAAATACAAAGAATCAGAATCCACACAACAGTAATCCTAACACATTTCGAATTTAAATAGTAAAATATCCAAAACCAAATATTTTCAATCTATTCAAATGCGCAAGATCCATAAAAACAAACATGAGAGAGAGAGAGAGAGAGAGAGAGAGAGCATACAGAAACCAATTATAGAAAAAGGGCAGCTAGAGAGATAGGGGAAACCAAGAAAAATTAATTGAGCAAAAAAATTTTCAGAGAGGTGCTTAATTTGGTGCACTAGAGCCTAGGTACAAAAGCAAGCACTTCTATGAAGTCACTTCACCTGAAAACAAAATACCGTTATATTATAACAAAGCATGCAACACCAAGTATTAACTTTTGGCTCAATTTTCAAAGGCTGAAGACTAAAGAATTTTATCCAAATTCACATCAGAGAAGGGAGATAGAAATAGGACAACGTCTCCTCTAATTATCATACCTTAACCCCAAGTTTCTTCGCCCGTTTTGAAACATGACCCTGAGAGAGCTCCCTGCTTTGCCTATCCTGGTTACAACAACAATGGAGCTCAATGTGAGAGAGAACAACTGAATATAACATGTCACACAATGATTTGAAGCAGGCAAGCATACTAAGAAATATTTTACTCCGAAATTTTATAGAATACCCAATTAAATTCCCACCAACTTGTTTTTCTTGAAGATACTATTGTCGATGATCAAAAGGGGATGCCACATAAACATTTCTTTGATGGGAAAAAAACGCAAGGTAACAGGTGGATTTTTTGATTATTTTGAAAGATACAAAAGTGAGGTGAAAAGGGACTCACTAAGATGAAGAGAAAGGAAGGCAATAAATATTAATGGTGCCCAATACAAAAAACATTTTAGCACTTGCACAGATATTTTAAAGCCATGAATCATATTTAAACATTAAAAAAAAAGAAAAGTTAACTAAATTTAGATGAAATATCAAATCATCCATTAGAGAATAAACAAAGTTCAAGAAGGAATGATGAAATATTACTTATACCTGAGCAGAATAGACAAAATTTAAAAGAAAATATATGAGACGCCAGTTTCATGTGCCAGTTACATAATGATATTGAATATGAATTATGCACCCACAAATATCAGAAAGTAAAGTTCCAAAAGGAAGAAGAAAGATTGAGCACGCATTAACCAGATAAAACTTTACATTCAGGATAAGTACGTCCCAACGAGGAATCTTGTCATCATGAAGATCCCCCTCATCATCTTGGGAGGCCAATGGTTTTGCTCCAGTCTTGCTTGGATCTTTGTAAGTACTATTTGTTTAGTTTGAAAATATTGTCATTTACAAAAGTAAGCACTTCAGAGTTCATAAGGAAGTACTTTAAGTTATTATTGGCTTTAGGAAGACTCCAAGAATTCAGTAAACCAATCTATCATTCTTCACTTCATCATATGGCTTAAAAATGAGCCCATAGCATTATAGGACTCTTGCACGCATATGTTTCATAATCCAGTTCATTATTCACTTGGCTTATTTTGTACAAAAATTTCTTGTTCTTGTTTGATAGATTATAAAATCTCATCAAAACATCATATGCTCTCTATTTGACAACATAAAGGAAGATCATATAACCATTTTTATTAGCAAACGTTAAACGCAATTAAGAAATAGAAGAATCGATTGAAATTGGCCTCATCAGCCGTTAGAGGGTAGGAATAAAAACCAAATGGATCCAATACTACAATAATTAATTACTCTAGGTAAAAACTTTGAAATCTTCACCTCAAATCCTCCCTTAAAAGATAAAATAAAATAACTCAAATCATTAAAAAAAATGGTGAGATCACAAATGAAGTCATTGCTCCTTATTGGGACAGTAGAGGGTATTAAGATATAACAAAATTAAACATTAAGATACTGTATGACTCTCTCCTAGTTTATTAGAGAAGGAGCATTATCAAAGATAGATTTTCTAGCTACATTCAGAGATAACTGACCTGGACTGTAGAGAAAAGTCGGAATGCACGATCCTTTCCGGCAGATAAAATATGTCTCCCATTGGCATAGAACCTGAAATGATTGAAAGAACATGAAACTAACACAGAGGTCCAATTTCAAAGAAGAGAAAACCAAAATCAAACTGAGATTTAATTTATTCACCAATACAATGAAAGATATAGAAGAAAATGGCATGCCACACATGGATTCAACTAAGTTACCAAACAATCAAACAACTGCCATAAATGGAACTAAAGTTTGAGACAAGAAGGTCCAATTGCAGACTTATTCCATAAGCACTCAAATCACTTTGGTATGACAATGGAACCAAACAGGGACCTTTTACAGTGAAAATGTTTTCTTTCTCTATCAGATTTGCCAAACTTTACCAAATGATCCTCAACTACTTTTAACTGACTTTATTCACACACATCTGCATGCACAAAGGCCCTTCAAAACTGACTATTCTTTTCTGTAAGGAGAGAGAGATTTATTACAATTTTACCCTAGCATGTTGCAATAAAGGCTCATACCATTCCCTATCATCACCTGAGGTAGTAGATGTAAAAATATAACTTAAAAATTAAGGATCTTCAAAGGCAGTTGAATAAGTTAAACCAAATCTATTCTAATCCAAAATAGACATAAAAAGAAAAAACAACAGAAGGGAACATTTGACTCAAAATCCAAATAACCACAAACTAACACTACCTTATGCAAAGTGGAGGAGCACAATGGCCACTTCGAAAGCGTAGGAGGCGAGGATCCCCATCAGTTGTGTCAAAAATCCACATCTGCAAAACGTCGAACATGTCAACATCTTCACCACATGAGAGGTAGAAATGGAAGAAAATATATTTTATACATATAAGAAAGATAATGAAAGTGCTGCAGCGGACACAAAGTGGGAAACATGAAAAAGCTAATTAGAATAAAGGGGGCAGAGAGAGAGAGCAGAGCAGAGAGATTACAGTGAGAGACCACGATGTGAGACTCTCATAAGTAGATAACAAGCCACACTTCCAAAGAGGATGAAAAAACACAAGAAGGACAAAATGTTTTAAAAAATAATACAATCAACTAAAGCTTTCTTGGGGCTGTCTTTGCACAATAGTTCACAATTTTACTTTCCAAACTAAATTATTTTCTGAAATTTATCAAAACCCCGCATAACCAGAAAGACTCACAACAAATTTTGTCTTAAGCTCTTAGATAAAACCAAATATCTATAAGAAGTTTGTCTCATATTAATGTTGCCAAACAGGACATAGAACATTTACTTTTATATAGAGAAATGGAAAGAGTGAGGGAATGTTGGATTTGGCATTCAGAAAAGCAAAATGAATTAAACATTTAGACTGACTGTTGGTTGAGATTTTAGGGAAATCTGGAAATAAATAAATAAATATATATATATAGAGAGAGAGAGAGAGGACAAAAAGGACAGATAGGATAACAATGGAAAAGTAAAACGTTTATATCACCTCCAGAACCACATTACTGAGATGTTGTGTCTGATTTTCCAGAAAAAGATCAACCCAAGACTGAGGTTTAGTATATATAGTAGTAAGAAACTATCAAGAAACTATTACCTTTCAAATGAGATATAAGAAACATAATTCTCAGCTAAATCAAGTAAACAGCATTAAATCATTCCAGCATATTGATTTTGTAACATCAAATACATCCATGAAAACAATTATTGACAAAACAAAAGATATAAAACCGATCTTACTTTTATGGAGTTGTCCGCAGCTGAACTCATTAGTACTGGCTCATTAGCAAAAAAATGCAGCGAAATGATTGAACCATAGTGGGCCTCTTTTATAATTGACTGTAGCCTTCTTTTCTCGAGGTTCCAAATGCTTATGACACCAGAAGAACCTCCAGATGCTAGAAGAGGTTGCCCATCTTAAAACCATAAAAGAAAAGGAAAATTAGTACAATGAGCTCAAAGTGCATAAGCAATAACAGAGATGAATAATTGACAAAATAGTAAAAGAAGAATAAAAGCAATATAGCAATCAACTATATGATTATTACGTCTCACATTGGCATACTTTATCAGTTAATTTCTTATAATTCTGCAGGTCGGTGACTTTTTAACAGAGACCAAAAAGGGTGTTTCCAACTTCTCATGGCATATGATGGTAGCTTTCTAGAGTGAAGATTTTTGTCCACTTTTAAGGGTCATTTCTAGAGAATCGACAAGAATAGCATGGTGAAAAGAACAGCATGGAATTTTATAACTGGCCTCCTACTTCCCTTCTCTTTGTGTACACTATAAAATCAATTGTGAATGCTCTTTGAACTCCATTTCTGTTGAGTTTCAAAAGTGTGTACGAGATAAGGCTCAGTTGATTGAAAAGAAATATAAGTGCAATTTTAGGCACATCACCAGAAAGAAGAAATACAGGAAGAGACTATGAGCCACAACTCATTACCTGTACTAAAAGATAAAGCAGTGACAGAACCTCGAGTTGAATTAGTAAATGTAACAATTTTTTCATCACCGCGAATGTTGTGAACATGAATCTTTCCATCAGCACAGCCAACACCAACAACATCTAGTGCTGGTGACGAAACACAACATGTGATAGAAGAGTTCCATCCCTTGAACTCATACAATTTCTTTTTTGTACTAATGTTCCATAACTGCAGTGAACCCTCTTGGCTCCCCAAGATGATCTGTTCAGCAGTAATATCTTTGAGATGGTTTGCCAAGAGTTAAAGTATACAACATAAATGAACAACTGGTATAGTATAACATAAATAACCTTGTTTAAATACGTGTCTGGATGCATTATGCAGCTAGGAGTAAATTTGTCATCCAGCATAATATGTCCAACTGGAGCAAGATTCTGCTCAATCCCCTTAAATGCCCATATGAAAAGGTTACCAGCAACATCAACACTGAGAATGTGTTCTCCAAACAACAACAAAAAATTGACTTTTGCCTCATGCCTACTCCAAGTTGCAACCTATCAATAAGATAAGGTAGCTTGTTAGTGTTTTGGCAACTACATGACTTGGAGAAAAGAAAACTGCGGTAGCCAGCATCAATGACAAAAGGGGTTCAGAGTTAAAGTCTCACAGGAAGCATACAGCAAACAATTTTCAACATCTAAATCAATGCAATTCAAGGATTCATGCACTGCAGTATATAAGCGTAATGGAAGGAATAGAACCTGGTGAGCACGCTTAAACACACCAATATCAGTCCCATATGCAGCAAATGTATAATCACGATATGAAGCAAGTGCCCTGATCTTCTTCGGTAGTAGTGGACCTTCATTAACCCCAAAATTTTCAAAATCAAAATCACTAGTCCTGTACGACATAGAGAGAGAGAGAACGAGAGAGAGAGAAAGAGAGAGAGAGGGAGAGAGTGATCATTACCGGCAATGACAAAATTGAGCTTTGCACACTGCAAAAGATGAAAGAATTCAATTGTAACTTTGTTTATATGATAAGCAGTTACAGCATGTAGAGTTGCAGAGAGAAAAACTCACATCGTAAATTTGCCATGATTTGCCGACGCTTACTGTAACGAAGGTCTCAGTACCCAATTTCTGCACAGAGAATGGAACTCCACTTGTGATGTATCCGATTGCTCTGTATGGTTCGAAGATCCCCATCTCCAATATGAGAGAGAGAGAGGGGGGGGGACGGAAGATGGGAGGAAACGGTAGCAAGGATGAGGTTTAGGGTTTTTGCTTCTGTGACAGACCCCGCCTTACTTTCTATTTTTTTTTCTTTTTCATTTTTCTTTTTTGTTTAAAAAAAAATAAAAGAAAAGAAAAGGAAGGGCGCTCAATAATAGAAAATAATTTTCTTTTTTTCAACTCCAATTTTCCACTTTATTTCCCTTTTTTCCTTCTCCAATGAAAAATTAAAAGACATGTTCATATTTCAACATTTCAAATAATTTTTCAAGTCAAAATATGTTCAAAATACAATATTTCTTTTGTAAAAAAATATCAGAATTCAAAACTGACTTTAAAATAAAAATATTTTTCAAGTTATTTTTGTGCCAAATATTGAAATTCCAAAAAGAAATTATTTTTCAAAAATTAAATTTGAAAAATAAATATCATTTTTTTACTTTTGAAAAATAAATTAAAAAAAATATTTTTTTGAAAAAAATGCATTTTAAAATTGTATTAAAATGTCAAAAAGTAATATTTTTAACGACCCTCTAAAATATTGTCTAATCTCTGACGTCAAAAATACTAAATACAAAATTTTTTAAAATTTGAATTCTAATATTAATAATAACGACATCATATTCCTACCGATCTAAACTGACTATAAAGACATAAAATTTACTTATTAAATGAATATCAAACCAAATACATCTTCATTTAAGTAAATCAGGTCAAATGAAAATACAAATGGGGTCAAAAATATAAAAGAGAGCAAAAGATTTAGAATTTTAATCCACTGTTACGGTCTGAGTCTCCTTATTTGCCTCACAATTTATCTAACATGCTAAAAGAAAAGCCTAATCAAACATTTAGTGTGAAAATCTTTGTGACCACATATGTAGTACAAACAAACATGACCATCAAGTTAAAGTATTTAACTTAGTGTCCGTTTGATAAAATTTTTTTTTTTTATTTTCTCTTTTAAAGAGAAATAAAAATTAATTATTTAAAAAAAATTAAAAATTATTTAATTATTTTTATTTTTAAAATAAAGTAGTTAATTTTTTTTTATTTTTTTATTCTTATTAAAGTTAAAAGTTAAAAATTAATAGATATATTTAAAATTTTATATCATTTAAATAAGGATATTAATAGAATAAAAATAATTATGTGAGAATATAAATGAAATAAAAAAATATAAATTTTTGAAAAGACTGAAACATTAAAAAAAAAGAGAGAGAGAGAAGTAAAATCTCATCCCAATAGCTTTTACTTAAAAACTATTTTCAAAATTTTTCTTTATAAAAAAAAGAACTCTTTTTTTAAAGAGTTTTGAAAAAATCCCGTTTGACAGAATTTCTCCTTATAAAGAGAAGAGAAACTAAAAAATACCTTACCAAACATATACTTAAATCTATTTCTTGAATCTTTCGCATTTATCTTACTTGTCTTTTGGACAAAACTCCATCCACTCTATTGACAAAGGAGTTGAATTTAGTCACATTATTTATGGGAACCAAATACATTTTAGTACATAGTTATAAGGATTATAAGGATGAATTTAGTCATATGCCATTGTTTATATATATATATATATATATATATATAGTTATAAGAATGAATTTAGTCATACGCCATTATTTATACATACAATTTTAGTCCCTTTGTCTAGGGGTACATTTATTGTGCATGTTTTATATGGTTTGGGGGATAAGATTTACCCTTTGATTCTTCTCCGGTCCCATCAAAAGACTTCTTGTTTTTATGCCACTTGTCGTTGGTAGGCAAAAACCTTCGATGCTACAAGCAACACATCTTCCTAGAGCCATATAAAGACTTTGAACCGTATGCTTCATTCGTGCATGTATACGATTTTTCTCAGGTTATTCGGTTCATCTTATTAACGTTTTGAATTTTAAAAAATCAACCGAATCATATAAAACCCGAATTAAATCATTCGAATTAAACTTCAGGTTAAATAGTTTGGATTTCATTTGCTCAAACCAATTCCATATAATCATTAACTTGAATAAAAAACCTATTTAAGAATGATGGATTTCATTGGTTTGGATTATTCGGGTTTCGGATGGAATCCAAATAAAAATTTTTATTTTCAAAATTGAACTATTACCTGAATTTTTATTCGGATGAAATTATTCAACTGACTCGATTTCTATTAATCTGAACCAAATAACCCAATTTTATAATGGATTGAATGGATGAATAGTTTGTTCCGAATAATAAACACCCCTAAGTATGCCGGCGAACGACATAAGATATACCTTTTGGTTGACCACCAGATAAATCAATATATGCAAAAATCACTAATTGTCCAAACAAGAAAATTTCATTTTGCATAAGCATAATATGTCTCCATTTTGACCTCCCACAATTCTTTTAATTTTTAAACTAGTGGCTACCAAATGATATAATACCTATATCTAAAATACGTTCACCCAGCATATCACCCGATATAATCATTGACATTAATTGTGATATTTCATGCATAACCGATTAGATTATTTTTTATACCATATCGATAGATATTCAGAATCATATTTTAATTAATCCGATTCGAGAGTTACAGTAAATCGTTTAAGAAAACTAGTCTCTTAATATAATTTTTTTATATACAAAATGTGAGTCGAATTCGTAATTTTGATTAAAAGATTTAACGTTAAATCTCACTAAATTAACCAATCATTCGTATAACCAAAGTAGATTATATATAATAAAGATGATAGATCGTATGAGCTCCAATGGTAGAAAGCTATCACTTGCAAGAGTAACCCTAATGTTCTGAGGCTCACTCACAAATAACACATATTACCCATCAAATGATTTCCATACAGGAATACATGCCGGATGTCTTATTATCCTATCATCTACTTGCTTCTCCCTTGTGCCATCTTATCTAAGAAGCCAACTTTCTACATGTAAATGGCTTTTGCAACCTTGGTTTTAGAGGAAGGTAATACGATAACTTAAGAACATTTTTTCCCCCACTTTTTATCAAACTTCCATCTAAATAAGTCATGCTCTTCGCAAGATGTCACATTCGCCTTACACCCCCAATACAAATGTATTTATTTTTGCAAACATCATATTTCACATAATCAAATCTTAATACGATAATACACTTTAAAGCATGCTCATATGACCAAAGAAAAATTTTCTTCCCATTACAAGAAAACTCCCTTAATATCAACAACAAACCATTAAAAAATTTATTAACCCAACCAGGATCGCCAATGGTTCGGGTTAAACCGATAATCCAAGCCAAACCAATTTGAAAATTTTGATTTGGTTCGATTTTTGGTTTTTTTTTTTAAAAATCTGATTTAAATTAAATTGAATATAAATTTTTTTGTTCGGTTTTAATTAATTAAAAAATTGTCCCATTTTTTTCTTTTCTTTTCTTCGTGACAATTAATCACCGTTGATGCTTCTATGGGATGTGGATCTAGGAAGGAAACAAAAGGGTAGTGGTAGTTGCTTACAATTTTTTGACTTCAAATCAGTAGCGGCCGGAGCTCAAATCGATGTGTGCTTTGGCTTCTATTGTTCCTACGGCTCAGATCATGGAACCCCTATTTTATTTTATTTTTTTTCTTTTGCTTTTCGTTGTTTTGTTGTAGTCAAAGGGTGTTGCCTTACCCCTGCTTATGTATGATTTATTGTTGCTGATGTTTGTTTAATCTGTAAGTTGCATTCAAATTTGTGTTAGACATTTTCTGCGCATCTTTATTTCCTGCTCAGATAAATTGGTTAGGTTTCAAATTAAAAATTATAATTTTAATTTCATAAAAAAATTTGATTTAAACCAAATCAAACCGAACTTTTTTGGGTTTGGTTATGTTTAAACAGAGTTAAATTCGATTTGATTTTTGGTTTAGAGTTTTTTGAAATTTTGGTTTTCAGTTTGATTCGGTTATGATTTCTTTTTAAATTATTTAAACAGTTTTGAAAAATAAAAAATAAAATTTTTAACTCATAACATTTTTGGATTGCTAAAAATAAATTTTAAATCTTGAAATCTCTGAAAAATCATCTGTGAAAACTTTTATAAGCATACTAAAGGTGGACTAAGTTAAAACTTTTACGGTGTGTTTGGCAATGTCACGAGAAACAAAAAGTAAAGAAAATTGAAGGGAAAGAAAGGTAAAATTAAAAACCAACAAAAAAATTGATGGGAAAGGGAGGGTAATAAAAATAAAATAAAAAATCATATTTGATTTTAAAAAGAAGAAGTTATAAAAATAAATTTAGTATTTTTTTAAATTTTAAAAGGGAATTTTTTCTCTCAAAATCATACGAATTTAGTAAAATTGAAAAATTGGGGTCGGAAGATTATATAGAAACCCTTCAAATTTTTTTTTTTCCATAAATTGTTTTGTGTGGGTTTTTTAAAACTCTCACTTGACATCTGAAATTATATTTATTAAAATATTTAATAAAAAATCATTATACTTCAATAAATATATTAAAATTAAATTATTTTATTTAGCTCATTATTTTGATAAATCATAATAAATTAAATAGAATTTAAAAAGATTTTTTATAATTAATCGATATTTAAAATTATATTTTAATTAATTTAATTTAAATATTATTAAATTTTATTATAAAAAGAGTTTTTTTTAATATAATTTTTTTTTATTTTAATTTATTTAAAATTTAATCGAGGAATTAGCACTCTTGATCGTACAACTCGGAAAATTTTATGTTTTTTGAACACCGTTGGTACTGGATCGGAATCTAATCCAGGCTTGGTCGGCGTTGAGAGAAGCATCATATTTGACGCTAGGGACGCGTCGGCATGCGATGCCAAAGCTGATGCCATTAATTAAAAAAAAGACAGAGAGAGATTAAAAAAAAGGAGAGAGAAGAAATGCCGAATATTAAGGTTAACGTTGACCGCAAGCTGTGCACAGCTGCCGACTTCGAGTGGGGAAGCAAAAAAGAAAGAAAAGAAAAAAAAAAACGAGAGAAATGATCCGCAACAACTACAGTAGCCGTAGAGGAGAAGAGAAGAAGACGCTTTCTTTCACATGACATGGGGAGATGGGGGTGGGGTGGGGTGGGGTGGGGTGGGGGTGTGATGAGAGTGACGCCATTGATAACGTAAGCAAACCCCAGCATGGAAATGACTCCATCATCATGAGCGTCACCCCAACGACTTCACCCCCCTTCCCCCCCTTTTCCTCCTTTGGCATTTTCCTCTTTTTTAACTTTATTTTTTTGGTAAATTTTTTTGGTAAATTTATTCTATTCTCGGCTTTGGGTTTGGTTAAGCTTGTCTTTCCCTCTTCCTTCCTTCGTGTTCATGCTGTGTACTCTTTTTGTCCTCCATCTTAGTTTCTCTGTGTCTCTCTCTCTTGGTCTGTCGGTTGATTGACGATGAATAGTTGTAGGGACGAGGTTATGTAACTACCTCTCAGCTCTCACCCCCAAACTCTACTCTTTTCCTTTTAGATCTAATTTATACTTCTCTTCTAAAATTTCCTCTCTCTCCTTTTTCTATTTAATTTTATTTTTTTTACTATTTTTTGCTGAGCATATTTCCTTGATCTGTAATAATATTTTCCTCCCTTCAATCACTGAGGTAAAGGGTAATCAGATTTTTAGGTAATTAGAAAATTTTCTTGTTTGGGGCTGGGGCTGGGGCTGGGGCTGGGGTTGGGGTTGGGTGTGGGTATTTCTTAATTTTAGTAGAGTTTCTTTAGGTTTTGGGTGTTTTGATATTTGGTGTGAATGGTATGATTTTTTATTTTGATTTTCAATTCTAAAAACTGAATTGTGAGTTTGACTTCATTGACTTTGATCGCATTTGGGAAATCAATAGATTACAGAACTAGGTTGTACTATTTTGGGGAGGTGTCCTGAATATGGGACATCTTCCTTAATTGGGGCATACATGTATCATAATTTGATCTTTTGTTGATTGCCTAGAATTTGTTTGAGGCCTATCTAGTAGTGGAAGTGGTGAACATAGGTTGGTGTTTACTATGTACGGTGTTGTATGCACATTAGTTGATTAAGAAAGAAAGAAAAAGAGGGAAAAAAATGGCGTATTCAGGTGGTGGTGAACCATCTTCCTCACTCAGCTTTACTTCATCTTCCCACATATCAAATGGGTCAACTTGCCATAACATGTCTGGGTCTGAGACAGGGTCTAGCCTTGAAATGATCAGTTTAAACAAGCTCAGTTGTAATTTGGAGCAGCTTTTGATTGATGAGGGCTCTGATTATACTGACGCCATCATCATGGTTGAGGGTGTTCCTGTGGGTGTTCACCGTTGCATCTTAGCAGCTAGAAGTAAGTTTTTTCATGATTTTTTCAAGAATAATGAAAAACAAGCTTCTTCTGAGAAAAGTGGTACGGGTAAACCCAAGTATAATATGAATGATATGTTGCCTTATGGCAAGGTTGGATGTGAAGCTTTTCGTATTTTCTTGAGTTATTTGTATTCTGGCAAGCTCAAGTCTTCTCCTCCAGACGTGTCAACTTGTGTTGATAATGGATGTCCACATGATGCATGCAGACCTGCTATTGATTTCGCCGTTGAACTCATGTATGCCTCTGCCATTTTCCAGGTTCCTGAGCTTGTCTCACTTTTTCAGGTTAGTATATATTCTATTCCATACTACCTTGGTTATAATTGTCTCTCCGTATGTTGTGTTCAGAAATAAGTTATCCAATTGAACCGTTAATGTTAATAGGAAAGTGAAAGGCATATATTTAGAAACTTCTCTTTTAGGAGAATGGGAAAACCTATTTTTATTTGTTTCTTGGCCAGAGGCTTCTCTTTTAAGCATCCAGTTTCTGATATGCATGCCGCTATTTCCTAACATTTGTAGGGTGCTTTCCTCATAATGAACTTCCCTTTAGAGACTGAAACAATTAAAACACGAGAGCTGTTCTTTTTAGTATCTTTACATGGGGTTCTGGCCATCTGCAAAATTATAGATGCTGTTTGAGTTTCACTTTTATATATCCATTGCAAATCTCCTATTTCTTTGGCTGTTAAAAAGTCGTACTCGGAGATCTTCAGAATTCTAACAGTGGCTGCTGGAAATGGAATTTTGGAGAAGTTTATGGTGTGCTTTTAGAGTTGCGAAAACCCACCTGATTTTGTCATTAAATAATCTGAAAAAAGCTATTCACATGGAAATCTTGTTTTATGGAAACAGCTTTCTTGAGTTTTATGTAAAATTTTAATAGGATTTGTATATGGCATTCCACTTTAACAACTGAACCATTAGTGACACCATGCACGGTGCGGGTTGATAAAAAATAAAATTCTTATTTCTTTTGCCTGTGACTTTCTACTTTAATAGTTGAACTAATAGTGACCCCATGCAATGTTCAAGTGTCTCCTAAATGCGGTTCTTATTTCTTTAAACTAATGAGGTTTTGCAAAATAAGTTTTATGCAAAAAGATTAACAAGAGAATGGCTCTCTTGTACAATAATACTTTTGATCCATAAACATGTGCAATTAAATGTTCAGATTGGTTTCATAGGTTTTCATCTAGGAAATTGTTAATGACATTACCCAAAAATTAGCAAACTTCAAAAAAAAAAAAAAAAAATCCAATAATTAAGCTTCATTTTTTTTAAATAAAAAAAAATTCCAATGTAGCACTGAGTAGTGTTATGGAGTTCTTCCATGTGGGGGCAATATCTCCTATTTATTTAGTTCAGTGTGTGTGTGAAACAAAATTGGTCATGCATTGAAATCTCTTTTTGCATCATATTTTTCATTATCATGGCGTAGAAGCTGTAGATCTTTAGAAAATCTCACATGACAAAGGTGCTTGATCAATATGTTTCTTGAATCAATTGTGTAGCTTTTTGGAGAAATGTAGTGCCATTGCAGTTATTATTATTATTACCTCTTTAGTGATGAGCAATGGGTTGGGCCTTTAGAGGGATAATATTTTCCACCAAAACGGCATGTATTAAAAAGAGAGAGTTTAATGCATGACGCATTCGCTCTCACTGCTTATCCCCTATTAAGAATTCATGAAATTAAAGAAAACATGGGCTTCTCAAATGAATAGCTTGTTTGGAGATATTTTAAGAATTTACGATTTGTGGAATTTGTAGACCAATGACGCTTAGTTTGTTGGATTAAGGCTCAATTTGTTGGATTAAGAAAACGTGGGCTTAATTTGTGGAATTTGACTCCAAAATTTGGGATTAAAGCTCAATTTGTTGTTGTTATGGAATTTGTAGACCAATGAGATTTCGTTAATTCATGATTTACACTAAAACACACCCAAAAAAAAAGAAGAAAAGTTCCCTATTTGAAATCATGTGAGAAAGAAAACATTCTAGAACTTTTTCATTACATTGACCTAATTGTGAACAATTTAATGTATTGCACCATAAGAATGACTGGATGTAATATGTTGACTGGAATATTGCAAATTGCATATGAAGTGATGCAAATTACAAGAGCTGCCAATCTTTTGGTCCAATACTCTTTAAAAGTGTTGCTTTCAGCATTGTGGGACGGTCATTTTAAATCATTCAAAAGTAATGAGTTCGTTTTCTAGATTTTTTTTTTTTTTTAATTTATAACATCACATTTTATATTATTAGTTAATTCTAAGCCTATGGAATCTTGAACACAAGAGTGTCATCTGATTTGCACCGGCTGACAATTGGATTGATCTACTATGTTATAGAAATGAACTCTTGAGGTGGGGATACAGTGTTCTTTCTGTATCTGAGATACAAAACTTTGATTTTAATTGCAGCGTTGGTTACTTAACTTTGTGGGGAAGGCTCTTGTGGATGACATTATTCCAATTGTTGTGGTTGGCTTCCATTGTCAATCAGATCAGCTTGTTGCACAATGTGTTGATAGAATAGCAAGATCAGATCTTGGCAATGTTTCTCTAGAGAGAGAGGTTCCTTATGAAGTAGCTGAGAAAATTAAATCACTTCGCCTGAAATCTAAGCAAGATGATGAGGGTGAAAATGTGGTTGTGGATCCTTTGCGTGAAAAGAGAATCAGGAGAATACACAAGGCATTGGATTCAGATGATGTTGAACTTGTAAGACTTCTCCTTACAGAATCTGAGATTACCTTAGATGAAGCCTGTGCTCTCCATTATGCAGTAGCTTATTGTGATCCAAAGGTTGTCAAAGAGGTGCTATCTCTTCGTCTGGCTGATGTGAATCTTCGAAATGACCGTGGTTTCACAGTGCTCCATGTGGCTGCAAGGCGGAAGGAACCATCCATAATAGTGTCGCTTCTGAGCAAAGGGGCTTGTGCATCAGAGCCAACGTTGGATGGGCAAACTGCTGTGAATATCTCCCGCAGGTTGACTAGGCCCAAGGATTATAATGCTAAAACGGAACAAGGCCAGGAAGCAAACAAAGACAAGTTATGCGTTGATGTTCTTGAGAGAGAAGTGCTCAGAAATCACTTGGCTGGAGATTCAACTGTATCATCCCTGACCTTGGCAGATGATCTACACATGAAACTGTTGTACCTGGAAAACAGAGGTATTTTTTTTTCTTAATTAAGAATTGTCTTGTTTTCTCATATTTCATTTTGATCTACAGGTCATGACACTCTGTCTACTTGAGAAGATTTCTGGATATGTCGTATCTTTACCTATTCTCTTTCCACATTATCTAGATTCTATTTCTTAACTATGATGGTACCCAATCCAGGGAAAGTAGGTCTCCGGCCATTTGAAGACATAAAAAGCAGTGTCTACAAGATCTGGACATTTGTTTTTCTCGTTTATCTCTTTTATTTCATTTTCAGTAGTTTATTGATTTGCTTTCATTTCAAGATAAGCAGTGGTTATGCAACCAATGAATGTGCTGTTGCTAAGGTACTTCTAGAAATCAGCTGTGTCCGACTCTATCATCACTCATGCAGCTCTTGGACAATATGTGGAAATGTCTTAGCCATGTCCATATATTTTAATATTTTAATTTTAATTAGGCAGCTCTTGTGCATTTTCTGAATGCTTAAAAAATCACTTGTGAAGTTGGAAACTAAAAAACTTAACGAGGTTAGTATAATACTTAGAATAAGCTATCATATGCTTAAAATGATGGCATAAATAAGGTTTCTAGAGATAAGAGTCTGTTAAATGTGTGCAATCATGTTTTTCAAATTATTCGAGCATACTGGTTAACTTTATACATATATTAATGTTACATTTATAAAAGCTTTTTTCTTTTTGGTCATTTTCCTCCATGTCATGTTATTTCCAATTATTTTTAATTTTGTTGTGTCTATTTCGTGTCGTGTCCCATATCTATGTCCATGCTTCTTAGCTAAGTAACATCTAATCTCCTGCATTTCTATAAAATAGGAGCATAAATGATATGTTGTTAAGTACTAAATACTGCTTATACTGCAGTTGCATTAATGACAGGCCTGAGTTCTCTGTCAATTTGTTGTCTTGTTAAGTTCTAAATACTGCTTATATTGCAGTTGCCTTTGCCCGACTGCTGTTCCCTACGGAGGCCAAGGTGGCAATGGAAATAGCCGATGCTGAGACAACATCAGAGTTTTCTGGTCTTTCTAGATCAAAAGGCTCAAGTGGCAATTTAAGGTCGGTGGATCTGAATGAGACACCCATCATGCAGAACAAAAGACTTCGATCACGAATGGAAGCTCTCCAGAAGACAGGTGCCTGCATAATTTGAGTTCCTTTTCTTTTGTGGTGCAGTTTCCTAGGATTCCCCCCCCCCCCCCCCCCCCCCGGGGTAGAAACTAAGAGTCTACATTGTACGCATGCAACACCATTTTGGTAATTTTGATCTTTCTTTAGTTGACTGTTGATCAGAACAACTTGGACACATTTCATGCACATGATTTTTTTTTAATTTTAATTTTTGTTGAACACTTGAAATTTTTATCAGTTCTTGCAGTGCTTAAAACATCCCATTAAATACTATGGGTCCAGAGTGGGCAGCCCTTTTTTTTTATTTCTTTTTTCCCTTGATAATTAAGAAGAGTCTACTTTTGCAGTTTGAACCTAAAGCCTCAAGGGAAGATGCATAGGAACAACAAGCAACTCGAAAATTTTATTGTTATCTTTTTTTGTATTTTTTTTTAATTACACATGGGCATAATTATTAAACTAGATGCTTATTTAACAACCTGTATTTCTGCCCTGTGGACAAGTTGATTTTGAGAAAGTTATGGAAAGAGCAACTCCCCATCCCATGAATTTGTTTCTTTGCAAGATGTGCATGGTTGACAAGGTTTGAAATGATATTATTCATGCTTACGAATTTTATAATGTGCAGTGGAGACTGGTCGGCGGTTTTTTCCCAATTGCTCACAGGTACTGGACAAGTTCATGGAGGATGACCTGCCCGACTTGTTCTACCTTGAGAAGGGCTCTCCAGAGGAGCAGAAAATCAAGAGGTCGCGTTTCATGGAACTTAAAGAAGACGTTCAGAAGGCATTTCACAAGGACAGGGCTGAGATTAGCCGCTCTGGGCTGTCTTCCTCGTCATCCTCCTCGTCTCTAAAAGACGGTATGTATGGAAAAGGTAGAAAATAGCAAACACAGTGCAAATAGGTAATAAGCCTAAAAATGGTATCTCAAAAGTTTTAGAGAAACTTTTCTTGAGAGATACATATTTATGTATTATGGTTGTTTTCTTATTGCTAGAAAATTGGCTCTCTTGTAAAAATATTTATGTTGTAGTAGCACTACTACTACTTGCTGTTTGGGGATACTTTTGACTTTCTTGTGAAGCCATCTTCATTGCAAAGGCAATAGGAAACAAATGGAATATGGTTGATTTGGAGAAAGTTCAACAAGGGTACAAATTCCCATGTATATATGTTTTTCCCTTTTTCCTTTTTCCTTTTTCATTCTTGTGCCCTGGTGGATGCATGTATTGCTTGGTTGTTCATTTAATAACGCATGGCTTTAACAACCATGCTGCTTGGCCAGAATCATATGTGATATTGTTTTTAACAACTATGAGCAGAATTGTTGACCATCATGATTGATTTTTTCTTGAATTTTTCTAGGCCGATTGAAATATTGATCACAAAATCGAATCAATTTATATATAATTTATTTTATGACACTATGCTCTAAATTCTAGTGTTTTTGATGTCCAATCTCTCAAACCGTGTATAGGAAGATTACAGACATTTCTCTCTATTTTCTTGGTTCAGGGATAATGGAATGAAAAGGGGATGGTTATCTACTCTTAACCGTTTCCCAATCATGTTTTTATTATTTAAATTTTGAATTTTAAATTTAAAATGTCTTTTTCTACATGATTACCTTAAGAAGAGTTCTGGGAAGATGTATGCGATTGTTGCACAGTTGCTAAAAGTGGGTCTCCGAGTGTGTGCCATCTCATCATTGTTTTAAAATTATCCTTGTATGAGATAGGGCTTGAAACTGAAGACATTGCAAGCATAGTTTTTTCTCAATTTCTTCTTCAGGGATCAACATCATGGAAGGGTCCCAAATCTGCTAGAACTTGCGAATATAAAGGCTGACCTGCAAAAATTGTTGACTTTTGCTTCTAAATCAAAGACTACCAATATTGGAAGGGCTACTTCTGAGAATCCAAGTAAGCATCCGGAGAAAATAACATTCTTGACGAGGTTAGGGTATGTTGGAAAGCAAAGACAGCAAAACAATAACAACAGCAGCAACAAAAGTCATCTCCTCAACGAAAGTTATCGCGAGGAGACTTAGTGAAATGATGTATCAGAATCGGAATTAGTTGAATTAATACATTATTATTATTATTATTATAAGTTTTTATAGAAAGTTTATTTTTATTTCTTTTTTTTCATTATTTTTATTTTTTTAGTTTTATCTTCTCTATTTTATTTTCAAACTTTAATTTTTATTTATTTATTTATTTTATTTTTTCTTCTTTTCTGTCTCATCTCTCTTATATTGCTCTTTCAAACGGTCAATCATAAAATTTAATATTAAGATTTAATTTATTGTTATTGTTGTTCATGAGTATCTTGTATTATTTATTTTTTGATACGTATTTCATATTTTTGGACGATCCATTTTGGCTGACCCTCGGATTGTCTATAATTTTGATGCATGGATAAGAAAATGTGGCGCATCTTTTATAAGATATATATATATTTTGGTTTAATTTCCGAATTATCTTTATAATCACTTTGTTTCATAAACAAGTTAAAACCTTCAGTCTAGGGAAATCAAGCACGTGATATAAGTTGCAATGCCATCCAGTTGAGAGCTACAAGCACGTCAGAAGTATCATGGCCTCCACTTGGTGAGTTTAAGCACATATTTACTTTTCGTTTGGAATTCAAGCACCTGTCTTCCATTTGGGGAATGCAAGTACATAACAAGCATAACAAACAAATAATTAAGATTATTACTGTTTAAGATTTGGAATGATATTTGTTTGAGGTTTCTTCTTCTTTTTTTTTTTTTTTTTATTACAATGAGATGCAACCAAATGGGTTCGAACTGAAAAGGGGAGAATGAAAGTGGGAAGACTCTACCGCTTAAACTATCTCTTAGGGACATATTTGTTTGAGTTTTAATACGATGATTATGTGATACTTTGTGATGCCATAATCATTGCATCCTTATGATGTTAGGTTAAGTTAGATATCATGAGACATATTACTAAGTAATTGGGAATTACCCTTTCTCTTCCTTCTTCCTCATGTTATGGGCAAGACGGAAGTATGCATGTGGGAACGGGCACCGAGGAATGAAAACCATGATAGCTGTCATAAAAAAAATAAGGTTTTGTAACCAAAAATAAAAAAATAAAAAATAAGGTTTTTATGGCCTCGTCAAGGAAGGTAATTTTGCATGAACCCTTATGAGATAGAATAAATTTTTCCTTAATCAAAGATTTGGGTCATTACAAAAAAAAAAACGGTTTTAGTGATGGAATAAATTCGTCGTCATTTTGCGATAAAATTAGCTATGAGTATGACTTTTGTCACTATTTTGCAACAAAATATGCGACGAAAATGTTTCGTGATAAAATCAGTAATGAAAAATTTATTCGTAACTAAATTTATCACTAATTAGTTACAAAAATATTTTCATTACAAAATTCATAGCTAATAAATGATGAATAGAGTTTTCGTGACTAAATTTTGTCACGAATTTTGTATTTGTCACTATATTTAGCGACGAAAAGATATTCATGAATATCATTGCTAATTAGCCATAAAAATTTTCCATTATTAAAGTCGTCGCTAATTACTCATGAAAAATATTTTCGTGACAAAATTTAGCAATAGACTCCATTATTCGTGGCTAAAATCATTGTTAATTAGTCAAAAAAATTATTCGTATATAAATTCGTCACTAATTTTCATCGGTACTTAAAAATTCGTGGCTAATTTCATGAATAAATTCCTTTTATATTCTATTATGAAATATTTTCAATCGCATATCTCTTTTTGACTCTTTCTGAATAACAGAATTGAGTTGATTATATAGTGAATGTTACAGTTCTTACTAAATTAATAATTTTTGACAATAAATAATTCAATCAATTTCTGACAAATAATTTTCCATCAATCACAGCCATTGAGTTTGCCCTTCATGTTCTTTGTCTTTTATGTCGATTCGCTTCTCTCATCATAATCGTTTTTGAAAGTTTAGCTGTTCATCTTCCATCGTCATCGTCATCATCATTAGCAAGGAAAACAGTAGATCATACATTCAAGTCCGCGCGATCCATCTTGTTTGGTAAGTGATCAAATAGTAGTTTTCGGGGGATGACGGTAGTGAGATGGATGGTTATTAAGAGGCAGCCGTCCATTTACAGACTATTCTAGGGTTTCAAAAAAAATAAAATGAAAAAGAAAAAGAATAATAAAATAATAAAATAAAAGAAAAAACAATAAAATAAAATATAAAATGCTAATTAAAAAAAAAAGATTTAGCGATGGATTATGTGATCCGTCGCTAACTTAGCGACGGATATTAGAATCCGTTGCTAAAATTTAGCGACGGATTGAAATCCATCGCTAAGTTAGGGATAGATTTTAGATTCCATCTCCTATTTATTCTCAAACAGACATCTTTATTGCCCTAGCCACTCCACCTCCCACAGCCTCTCTCTGCCGTATTTCAAAGACTAGCCTCGAGCTTCACTTCTCCTTCATCACCGACGCTGACACCTTCATCAACTTCCCTTCCTTATCTTTCTCTCTCGCCAACCTCGGCGACCTTTGTCACCAACGCAAGAAGACTGTGCACTCCCCTCTATTACAATAGACCCGTATCTATGATTGTAAGTTATCTGCAATCCTTCTCTATTTTTTTTTTTGAAATTTTTGAAACAATCTTGGTTTTATTTAATTCATAACATTTTAATCAGTAATAATGAAGAATGTATCAACTGCTAAGGAAAAATAGATGCCAAAAAAATCTTGGCTTTTATCTCGTAGTACTCCCTCATTGAGAAGCTTAAAGTTTCTTCAGATTGCATGAGATGTGAAGAGAAATTTAATGAAAGAAAACATTTCCTCACCAAGGAAAGTCTTAAAAAAAATGAGAGTTTTGTTGCGAACCAATCTCAACAAAACTCGATATGAACAGTACCATATCGAGTTTTCAAAACTCAACATATATAGTGACACTATTCATTGAACACTACCGTCGAATTTTCAAAACTCGACATATACAGTGCATGGACCTATGTGAACAATACATGTCGAGTTTTCAAAACTCGACATGTGTGTGTTAGATTTTGAAATATTTTCCTAATAGTGTTGTTTTAATTTTTTTTTTTTAAAAAGCTACTTTCGTACAAAGCTCAAAAAATGGATTTATAAGTTTCTGCAGATCTAGAAGGTTGATCTACATATCTCAATTTCATTTCTCGGTCTTCCAAACGTATAAAAAGCTGGTATTTACCATAGTACTTTATATATGCTGCACATGTTTCATGTTTTTGAGATCTGTAGCTTATGCATTGGTTTTTGCTGACTTTAGGGGTTCACTATAAACATTAATTCTGGCTTATTGTTACAAAGGCATTTTGGTTAGTTGTGTTACAAAGGCCTCGGAAGAAGTTCACTCTTTTCTTAGACTTAGTTCCCATGTGAAGACATTTGTAAAGTTTCTTCATGAATTTGATGCCATTCTCTAGTTGTGACATGGGCTTCTTGGAAAAGCTAGTTCTCTATGATTATATTCCATATCTTTGTCTT
The DNA here is from genome assembly GCA_033439265.1 of Dillenia suffruticosa. Lineage (NCBI taxonomy): Eukaryota > Viridiplantae > Streptophyta > Magnoliopsida > Dilleniales > Dilleniaceae > Dillenia > Dillenia suffruticosa. Next base: position 3,173,615 of record JAVTVX010000031.1, read on the forward strand.
GCTTAGCAAATAAATTGAATTTTCAGCTCGAGTTGGTTTAGACAATTTTATTTTGGTCGTGTTTGATCTCTCATTTCTTCTAGGTTTTTGTTTGACTTGCATCAATTTCTTAAGATTTGAAGTACCCATGCTGCTCCGAAAAGTCAACTATAATTTCATTGTTATCTTTCTTAGTTTTCTCTTGCTAGGTAATAATCCCCATTAGCATCAATTTCAGTCATTTTTAATGTTCATTGATTGCATGTGGTTGCCTTGAAACCAGGTGTATAAAGAAAGTCAATTCAGCAGCAGGTGGACTTCGTAGACTTGACGTGTGTAAAATAAGTTTTACCCTTGTAAATACTTTAGTTATTCAAACCTATCCTCTTGGTAATGGTCTGGTAGGAATTGTAAAATAGGTTTATTCATAATTTAACTTTACATGATACCACTGCAATTCCAGGCCTCAAGGCAGGTTGGTGCTATAGGGCATGGGTTCAAAATAACGTTTATGTTAGAAAACTTTAAAATTGTCATTGTCACATATACTTCCACTTGTTAATTATAGCTAATCCAACAACACAAGTATTAGAATTATCGTTATCAAAATCAACCATAAAAAAGTTGTTACAAATTTGAAGTTAGAGACTTCAGATATAACAAATGTAAGTGCAAATAAAATTTTAAAAGACTTTTGCTCAATTTATGTTCAACTGCAAAAGTAGTTCAAACATACCATCCTTCTCTTCTTATTCAGAGGTTGAGAATTTATATACTAGACTTTCTCAACCGTTATTAGATTCAAATTTTGAACATTCCATTGAATGCCTTCATCTGCCTTGATCAGAAGAGAATTAACTTTTATAGATATTGTGTTGAGGTTTTGTTAAAAGCTGCTTTTGGTGGTTGAGAAATTTAATACTCACTGTTTTGTCTGTTGAATTCTCAAAAATAGACATTAGAGCAAAAGATGGTCGAATTAGTTTGTTGTCAGTTGAATACCTTAAGATCATTTATCGAACTTATTCAACAATTTTGGACATGATATTCAACTGGAATGGACAATGGGGTTCAGGTTAGTTGAATGTTCATTTACAATTCGAATAGGGTAGGTAAGATGTTCAACTTTGATCAAATAGTTTGCGACTTGGTCCACTGATTCGGACACTCAAATCGGATTCGATTGGTTCTACCCCTATTCGACTAAGATATGTATTTTTGGCTCGGTCTACATTATCGGTTGAATGTTGCTCAAAGTTAGTCAAATGTTCTTTGAGGATTTACTTAAAATTCATTCAACTGTTGACGAGACATGGTCGAATGCTATGTCCTATTCAACTAACTATTTATTCTGGTCGAATGATTTCATAAGGTCTAAGTATTCATTCGATTGTTTGTGTGAACTGGTCGAATGCTATAGGTCTATTCGACCAAAAGACTATCTTAGTTGAAGTACAAATTTTTAAAGTATGAAACTTATTCGATTATTCCACCATATTGGTTGAATTCTACAGTTGTATTTGACTAGCAAAACATTTCAATTGAAACTCTTAAGTGCTGGTATTTGTTTTAATTGAATGCTCATAGAAAGCGGTTGAATTTTAAAATGGGTTATATGAATTTTAGTCATTCAAGTTATTTCCTGAGTTTTCTTATCAAGCCATGGGTCTATTCATGAGTTAAAATTTACATGTTTTGGATTGTGACTCAAATTGGTCGAATGACTGAGCAAGCCAATTGATTTTAAAGTTGGGTTCGGTTGAATGCTCATTTGGTTATTTGACTGCTTAGTACTTGTCATAAATCTCATTACTGAGTCAGATGGATGGCCCGACTGGGCGGTCGAATGGTTTAGTGTTAAAACTAAATTCAGTTAATCATTCGATTGGTTTATTCTTTCTAAATATGCCAACAATGTTTTCCTTTTTTCTGATGAAAAATATCCAAAATTTTAAAATTTTCTTCCCCTTACTCTATACATTCTCTCCCTTAGAATATGACCAAATGACCAACATACCCTAATATTTGTCAAACTTCTCTTTCATATCTTTAGTCATATCTCTAATAACCACATCCTCAAAACTCAAATTCTTAGTCAGCATGCATTCAATTTTTCAAAGTTGCATAAAATAAAGGTTAGAAGTTGGACAAGAGGAAAAGGATATCAAGTTAGTTGTTTCATAAAATAAAGCAAAAAATTCGCACATATTCCCACCTCTCCTCCAATCATCAACTGCTAGACAACAATTGTAATTTTTATCAACCAAATCAATTCAAGTAAAAGCTTTTTATACTTGATTGCACTCTGAAATATCATATTTGTGAAATTTCACCTAGTTGATACATACAAATGCGATCGAGTCCCATCATCAATTCCAAGTTGGGATACACATCTTGAAAATTTTTCATTCTCGTATTTGAGCCTTTCATATACTTGGCACTATCTCTAATATTTTTCAAGTAATGAGAAACTACTTTCAAACCTTCGAGATTCAAGACATGAGCACAATAACGAATATGAAAAAAATACCATTAGATAACAAACCATCTTGAAAATTTAGATGACCTCTCAAGTTCTTTACTTATGTTTAAAATTTGCAAGTGCACAAAATGCTCAAGTAATAAAGTAGTGAAGTAGAGATCGTTATCACGAGTTTTGCTAGCTTATTACTAATTCACTTAACTATTTGTAATATCTAAAAGATGAATTTTATGATTATGTTTTTAATTAATTAAGATCGATCACCTAATTATAATATATGAATTAATGAGAAGTATGATCAATAAGATAAGGAATCACTGAGACATCCTATTGTATTCACTATGTGATTTGGTTTCTAAAAATCAAGTGTTGATATTTTTTTCTCAGAGCTACCGGTTAGTACACTAAATTACCTTAGTTGTTCTCTCAAGTCATATTAGACTTATTGTTATATAATAACCCTATATCTCTTACAAGAATTTAATTATAAACAACACATTAAGAGCAAATTAATAGATGATTGTATATGTCATGCACCGGATTTTTTTTTCATGTATTTAGCATATTGATTATTCCTAATTCTATTCATAGCAATTCCTTTTATTCAATATTATGAATATGTAAGACAATCTAAAAGATGTTTAGTCAACTAGAAAGCATTAAGTACATGATAATCAAATAACTCATATAAATAAAATCAACGCTATTGCAATTAATAATCAAACAAATATCGTACAATGGAGTATTAATGACTAAGGGAATTAACCATTCATGCAATGAAAAATACAATTAAAATCATAGGAAAGCATAAAAAGAAGAAGAATAAAAAAAAGAAAAGAAAAAGCCACCCCACCTTGCCTCTTTGCTTTCTTTTTCTAGAATGGTAAAAGGTCCCTTTTAATTTTCACTTTGCATATTTATTTATTCTCCTCATAAGAATAGTCAACTAGGGTTATAAAAGAGTACACAAAATTACTAAAAATCCCTTCATTTATGGCATTAAAAGGAAATTAGAAGGTAGAATGATGAAATGTCCTACACTGGAATTTGGAAGGCATTTTTCGTGTCAACACAGTTGCACCTAAATGGTGCAAAAGCAGTCAATCACTAATGAGATGTATGATCAATTTGCATGACTCTTAATATCATATAACATTCAATCCATACTTGATCAATTCCAATTTATTTCTAACAACAAATAAATAAAAATTAGTGAGATCTCAAAAATTATATAAAATTGAGTCATTTAGTAAACCAGAAGTTTACTGATCCCAAATATTTTCTCATGTAGCATGATCGACTAGGATATCCTAGGTTAATAATGATGAGAAAAATAATTGAAAATTTTCATAGTCATTAATTGAAAATTTTCATAGTCATACATTGAAAAATAAAAAGGTGTTAAGTCAAATGAATTTTCATGTGTTGCATGCTCTTAAAGAAAATTTATTACAAAACTTTCATAAATAAAAATGAGAATCGAATCCCCTACATTTCTAGAAAGTATTAATGATGATATATGTGAACTAATTCATTCACTATGGGCACTTTTTAGATATTTTATAGTGTTAATTAATATATTTACAAGATGGTCATATATTTATTTATTATTAACTCGCAATCTAACATTTGTAAAACTATTTGCTCAAATCATTAAGTTGGAGCACAATTTCCAGATTATCCTATTAAGATAATTTGATTGGACAATGTTAGTAAATATTTGTCTTATACTTTTTATGACTATTGTATGTCTACTGACATCAGTATTGAATATCATATAATTCATATTCATACACAAAATGATTTAATCGAATCATTTATCAAGCGATTGCAATTGATTGTTAGACCATTATTAATAAGAACAAAACTTTTTATATCTGTTTGGAGATATACTATTTTGCATGCAGTAGCACTTATCCTTATAAGACCAACAAATTAATGTGGATGCTCCTCTCTATAATTGACTTTTTATTATAAGTCTAATATTTCCCACTTAAGAATTTTTGGATGTGCGGTTTATATCTCTATAGCGACACCATATCAAACTAAGATGCGATCTCAAAGAAGAATGAGAATATATAATTGGTATGATTTATCTTTTATCATCAGATATCTTGAACCTTTGATGGGTGATATTTTTATTGAAAGATTTGCATACTATCTTTTTAATGAAACAAATTTCCCAACATTAGGAGAGGAAATGAACTATTGAAAAAGAATATCATATGGAATGCATTATCATTAGTATCTCTTGATTTTTGTACAAAAGTTTGTGAACAAGAAATTCAAAGGATAATACATTTGTAAAAAATAGCAAATCAATTTCTTGATGTATTGATTGACTCTAAAAGAGTTATGAAATCGTATTTTCTTACAAAAAATGTGTCAATTAAACTTGATATTCCAATAAGACAATTCACAAATACTATGACTAATGATTCTAAAACATGCTTAAAGCATTGTAGATCTCTTGATGTAAAAAATTAAAATTCTAGAAACAAAGATGATCCATTGATCATGATCATACAAATAAGTTGGAACAATAAAAAATTTCATAAGATTATTAATCACAAAATTCATATATCTACAAAGCTAAACATCGATGCTTAAGAGTACAAATTTCAACCTTTTGAAGAGAATGCAAATGAAACTCTCATAAATTTCACTATTATAAGGATATGTTGGGATAGAATTCGAATAATCGTATACGATACTTTTGCATATAATATAGCATTTGAAATTATGGAAAAAAATTGAGAATTTTAAATTAAAATAGATTATGGAATATCGTTTAGATTCACTTTCTAAACGTAAATTTTTGTACCTGTAATCCAAACACCTAAAAGTATAAAATTCGTAGGATATAGATAAACTTTTGTGCGTAAGCAAAATGAGAAAAATAAAATCGTGCGATATAAAGTATGACTAGTAACATAAAGATTTTTGCAAAGGTTAGATCTTAATTATTATACATATCCATCTATTGTGGATGCAATTACATTATAGTTCCTTGTAACTCTATTAGTATATGAAAAACTCAAAATGATTTGATAGATACAGTTATTCCTTACCTATATAGGATATTAGAAAATGACATTTAAATGAAAATCCTCAAAGGTTTTAAATTGCCTAAAACATGTGATTCAAATTCTCGAAAAGTTTACTTTATTAAATTGCAAAAATCTTTGTATGGTTTAAAATAATTTGGATGAATGTGGTATAGTCATTTAGGTGAATGTTTGCCTTAAAAAGGTTATACAAATGACCTAATATATCAATATATTTTTATTAAGAATTTGAAATGAATTTTGTGATTGTTGTTATTTATGTTGATGAACTGAATCTTACTAAAATTTGTAAAGAGATTTTCAAAGTTATTGAATATTTAATATGAGAATTTGAGACAAAAAATTTTTGAAAAACAAAATTTTGCTTTAATTTACAAATTGAATATCTAGAAAATGAGGTATTTACTCATCAATCAAATTATAATGTTAAAGTTTTAATTGTTTCTGTGTGCATAAAGCATATCCATTAAATACTCTCAATGGTCGTCCGTTCACTTGATGTTGATGATGATCATTTCGGACCATGAGAGAAAAATAAAGAACTTCTTAAAGTACTATATCTGAGTATAATCGAAACACTTATGTATCTTACTAATTGTATAAGATCTTATATATCATTTATTGTGAATGTATTAGTAAGATTTAGTTCTTCTCTTACACGATGACGTTGGAATAGGGACAAGTATATTATTTGATATCTTTAAGAAATAGTTGATCTTGGTTTGTTCTATTTTAATAATTCTAAACTAATGCAGATGTTGATTCCTTATCCGATCCACACAAAGCATGATCTGAGATTGGGTACTTATTTACATATGATGATATTGCTATATCATGATGATTTACAAAACAATCTATAGTTGTCATTTTTTCGAATCATGCTGAAATCATAACAATTAATAAAACAAGTCAACAATGTATTTAACTATCCCAAAAAATAGTGGTATATCTTCTAAAATAGATATTTCTATAGTATTATTTGAAGACAATACTACATGCATTATTCATTTAAAGGGAAGATATATTAAAAAAGATGAAACTAATATATTTTACCAAAATTCTTTTTCACACAAAATTTTCAAAAGAATAGTGAAATGGATGTGCAACAAATTTGATCAAATTAGAATTTAGTAGATTTATTTATTAAACCATTGTAAGCTGCTATATTTAAATAATTGGTAAAACGAATTAGAATGTATTAGTTTAAAGATTTTAAGGGATATTCTTACCAAAGGGAGTAGATACATTATCAAATATTTTGAATAGTGAACTTCTTTTCTTTCACTAGAATTTTTTTTCTATTGAGTTTTTTTTTTTTATAAAGATTTTAACGAAATCTATTCCCTATATAATAGACACCTATGGGGAATATTATAAAATTTAGAGAATTTGAGTGGATATCTATAAAATATTTAATGTTATATATATATATATATATATTTAATATTTGTGTTAACATATTGAAAGTAAATATTCTCGAAAAATATACATAATACCATATGATGCCGTTATGTATCTTAAGTTATATTATTTCAAATGTTACAATATGCTTGCATATTATATATTTGAGTGAATATTTGATTAATTTAACTTTAAACTTTTCTTTTTATTTGTATATCCGAATTTGTATCAATATTTCATTTGTTCAATATTTGTATACACACAAAAATAACAGAGAAAATAATATCATTATCTCTAAAATTACTCTATCTTTATTGCATTTTATTTTTTGAATTTATCATAGTTCTTGAATTTTATAATAATATTACTTTTGTTGTATTTCTTTCTTTTTTATTTTTTATTATTGTATTGTTGTTATTATTATTATCATTATTATTATTATTTTAATTTTTTTTAGGGTTTTCTAATTATAACTTTAAGTTCACAAATAATATCATTACCCCTCCGTTTCAATTATAATTTAATTATGAAAAAATCTGATTTCATGGATTTCATTTCAACATAATCAATTATTGAAATATTGATGTGATCAAAAAAATTATTGACATATAGATGAAATAGATCTGATAACATATCCATCTAAAATCCGTTGAATAATGGACATTTTTTTTTCAAAATAATAATAATAATAATAATAATAATAATAATAATAATAATAATAATAATAATAATAATAATAATCATAATAATCATAATAATAATAATAATAATAATAATAATAATAATAATAATAATAATAATAATCATAATCGTGTGCGTGGGAAAAAGAATGGAACGTGTGTGGGTGTGGCAGGGTTCGACCTCCTTCCCTTCTGTTACAGAAGACCACAGCATGACAACAACAAACAAAAGTATTCAGGTAGAGAGAGAAGAGAGACAATCGAGAGAGAGAGAGAGAGAGAGAGAGATCAACTGATCAACTACCAGCGGGGACCTTCTTGCCTTTATCTATTCTATTGGTTGGTTGTGGGAGCCTCCTTCCTATTGGCACTGACACACAGAACCAACCAGACTCTGTAACCTATGAACGACAACAAGCCTTTTCCATATTTTCTTGGTCAGTTTCTTCTTCTGCTTCTTCTCTTGTCTTGATCAGATCGTGTCTCTCTCTCTCTGTCAGTGAGCTTGTGCAGTAAATGCATCGTTCTTCTCCATAAATAGTATTATCTTTTGGGGACTCTTTTTTTTTTCAATTGATTTTGGCAATTGGGTAATCTGGTGTTTTCTGATTTGGTCCTGATCTCGATCTTCTCAACTGGGTTTCTAGATCTAGGACTAGGTGCAAGCTGTGTGAAATGCCCTTCGATGTTTATGGTGATATGAATACGTAAAGACTGATAAATTGGTTTTATTAACTATTTTTGGAGCCTGAATTTGTTTGTCAGTACTGAGTGAGCCTCCAATTTGTTGGAATGTTATGGAAATGGAATCACGGTTCTAAGTATTTGATGGTTTTCCTTCTTTTTTAATTTTCTTTGTAGGGTTTTTTTTTGGTTAATTTTTTTTGTTGGTTTGAACAGAAGCAATGTGAAAGAGGAGGGGGACAGGACAAGAGCTGCTGTTCAAGTGTTTGATTTTGGGGGGGAAAAATCATGGTGACAGTTTCTAAAAAGACAGAAATGGTATTGCAATCTTACCACAGCCAGGCTCAAGTGCTTGTTAGGAACTACCTATTAGCCGACCCTTTTGTTCCTTATACTTCTGTTCTAGGTGGTTTATTTGCTTGCAAATTGGTAACTTTTTTCTTCTTTTTGATTTGCTATTATTGAACTGATAATTACGTTACATCAGTATTTTAATTAGTTCTGTTGTTCATATTTTTCTGCTGATGCAAAGGTTTACGAGCTTAGCCAGCTATTTTTTAGCTTCTACTCCAAGAGCTATTTTGGCCTTACAAAAGTACAGAAGATGGAGTGGAATAACCGGTTTGTACATAAATCAACACCTGCACCACCTCTTTGCAGTCTCTTTATCATTCATTTCTTATGGTTTCCTACATTGTCCTTTTGCAGAACTATGTCCACCATTCATGCCATTTTCATCGCATCTATTTCCTTGTACTTTGTATTTTGGTCAGATCTGTTCTCTGAGCAGCATGCTGATGGTCTTGTTACCTTTCGATGTTCAACATTCTCTACTTTCTCATTGGGGGTGAGTCTTTCAAATCTCGAATTTTTAATTATCACCTTTTTGTGTGGCATCAGGAAATGGACAATTTTACTGGTGTTTACTGCTAGACTAAATGATTAATGAAGTTGAAATTTTATTTTTCAAGCATGCTTTGTTGAAAAAGAATTTTCTTTTTATCTAGTTACTTTAAATTAGAGTTTCCATTTTGTCGTACTATAAATAAACAATGACATTGGTGAAAGTATCATTGCTCACAGCTAGCATAACGCCACCATCAGATATTCACTTGCCCATTTTGCTATAACCCTACCTGCTTACCGGATGAAATCTTGATCAGGTTAAAGTCATAGATAAAACATTATGAGGGAAAAGTGCATTTTATTCCAATCAATGAGTTTATACGAAGAGTTGTGTTGACTTTACTCATTCTATTGAGAGTTGGGTACGTTCCCTGGTGTTCTTTATTTTATTTTATTTTATTTTTGTTGGGTGGATGGGTGGCACATTCTGCATTGAAGTTTGAGAATGTTAGTAAAAGATTGTGGAGAGATATTATGCTTTGGGAGGAGCTGTCCATTGGCTCAAGTTGTTTGTTTTAGGGATTTGATTGTTTGGGAGCCTGTTTTCCATGGCATTACTTTTGTTAGATTACAGTCTTATTTGGTGTAGCCTCTTCTTTGGCTAAATATACTTTTGGGGATTTTTTTTCCTACCTATGAAATTGATTTTGACAGTGGATTCTTTTTGTAAGAACAGTTCACAGCTTATTATTTCTACAAGGAAAGAGTGGCATATTTCTTATTCACGGGGTGGGGGGGGGGGTGGGGTGGTGTGTGTGGTTCCTTTTGAAGGTAATCCGATGAGTGTGCAGTTTTGAGATTTAGTTGTAGGTAGAATTTGTAGAAGAATAGACGGATAGAAGGAAGCTTTTCTTTCCTTAGGTGAACATATCACTCTTATCCTTGTGTGTCTGTCTAATGTTTGATATATTTCCTCCCTTTTTTAGAATTCTTGTTAATGTAGTGGATAAAATTGAGAAATTGATGTTTAATTTTCTAAAGTTTGAGATCGGGTTGTCTAAGATAGACTATCTAGTGAACTGGGATCAAGTGTCTAAACGTACACCTGAGGCTGGGTTGGGTCTTACTAATGTGGTAAAGAATATTTCACTGGCATGCGAATAACTTCGGAGATTCCCCTTAGACCCAATTCTCTTTGGCACAAGGTTGTAAAGAGTAAGTATAGTTTTCGTGAGAATGGATGGGATGCCCATGTTGGAGTCAAAATTTCTCATTGCAATTCATCTCTTATTCGTATGATACTTTCCTTCCTCTTATGTCTTTTAAGAGTAGCGTGACTGTTTTTGAGAGGATTTGTGGATTGGAGATTTGCCTTTATCCACTTCTTTCTTATCTTTGTAGTTTGTCTAGACTTCATTCCCCTCTTTTATCAAAGATTTTTTTTTGCTTGAGAGGTTCATTGAATCTCCTGGAACTTTCATTTTTTACGAAATTTTAATGATAGAGAAGCTATAGATTTTGCTTCCTTAATTTCCCCCCTACAAAGTAATGAACCTTCCCAAGACAAACTCTAGGATTTGGAATCTTGATTCCTTGGGTGCTTTATTTGCAAATTTTTGTTTCATCATCTTGTTAATCTTTCTCATCATCCTCATTTTCCTTTAATAATGTTTTTTTGAAGGCAAAAGTTTCTGTCAACATGGTGCTTAACAAGATTAATGCTAATGCAAAAGAGGAGACCTCACGAATATGTGCCATGTGCTATAACAGTTCCTAGAGTTCAGATCACTTATTTTTATATTGATTCGTTGTGCGGGAGACGTGGAATTTTGTGGTGTGTAATAATGTTTGGGTTGCCTCCATAGTCTTCTTGATTTGTTTTTCACGAGCTTTAGAGGTGTGGAGAAAGAAGAGTACCTACCTACATGCTTTGGAGGTGTGCATTTCTTGCCATCCCTTGGTGTATTGGGAGAGGGCAGAATGCAAAGACATTCAAAAATCAATGATTAACTCATCTATTACAACAACAACAATAATAATCTAAGTTTTAATCCCAACAATTTGGGGTTGGCTATTTGAGAGATAAGTATGAGAAAAAAATAAAATAAAATGAATAGATAAAAAATAAATAAATATGATAGTTTAATTTGTGCGAATTCTTTTACTCTATTTATTCTTATCCAACGTCATCCTCTCGTCTAAACCCTTAACTATTATGTTTTTACGGATAACTTGCATCCAAGTTTTCAGCAATCAACCTCAACGTTTTACTAGATCTCCTATATTCAAGTTTTCTACTCTTCTAACTGGTGCGTCTTCGGGTTTTCTTTGCACATGCCCAAACCATCTCAGCCGACACTCTTATATTTTATTCATAATTGAACTAATTCTCAATTTTCTACGAATCTCTTCATTTCTAATTCTATCTTTTCTAATTTTACCACACATCCATCTAAATATTCTCATTTCTGTTACAGTCATTTTTTGTTCTTATTATTTTTTAATATCCCAATACTCAATACCATATAACAGTGCAGATTTTACTACGATTCTATAGAACTTTCCCTTCAAATGTAGTGACATTGTGCGTTCACAAAGAACTCCGGATGCCTTTCTCCATTTCATCCAAGTCGTTTGAATCCTATAATTCACATTTCCATCTACATTGCCATCATTTTGAATAATGGAACCAAGATATCTAAATCGTTCACTTTTTGGTACATTTTGTCCATCTAACTTAATCGTTTTTTTATCGTTCTGATCATTGTTGCTAAACTTACATCTCATATACTCCGTTTTTGATCTACTCAATCTAAACCCTCTGCATTCCCGTGTGTCCCTCCATAACTCTAATTTAGTACCAATGTCTTCTCTAGTTTCATCAATCAACACTATATCATCTGTAAAAAACATGCACCATGGTATTTTATCTTGAATGTTTTTTTTGATTTCGTCTATCACTATTGTAAAAAGGATGAGACTTAATGCCGAACCTTGATGGAGTCAATGTTAATGGGGAAACTTTCGCTCATACCCCTGCAAGTTATTACATTGGTTACAGCTCCATCATATTTATCATTAATGAGATTAGTGTATCTCAATGAGATCCATTTCTTCATCAGCGCCCAACACAATATGTCTCTAGGAACTCTATCATATACTTTTTATAAGTCAATGAATATCATATGTAGATTTCTCTTATGTGCTCTATATGTCTCTATCAAATGTCTTAACAAATGAATTGTCTCCGTGGTGGATCTTCCTGGTATAAATTTAAATTGATTTTGAGATACATTTATCTTCAACCTTAATCTATGTTCTATCACTCTCTCCTATAATTTCATTGTATGACTCATAAATTTAATTTCTCGATAGTTTGAGCAATCTTGTATGTCTCATTTATTCTTATATAGTAGTACAATTATACTCTCCCTCCATACTTGGAGTATTCTCTTAATTTGTCAAATTTTGTTAAAAATATCCGTTAGCATTAATATACCAAATTTACCCAAACATTTCCATATTTCTATGGGAATACCATCTGATCCTATGGTTTTATTACTTTTCATTCTTTTTAAAGCCTCCTTAATTTCATTGGGATGAATCTTACGTTTAAAATCTCTATTAATCTCTTCTATAGGTATATCGATATTTCATTTATTTATTGTACTCTTAACATTAAAGAGATGATCGAAAAAATCTCTCTAACGCTTTCTTATATCCTCATTCTTTACAAGTATACTATTGATTTCACTTTTAATACATCTAACACCATTTAGATCTCTTCCCTTTTTCTCCCTTAATTTGGCAATTTTGTAGGTCTCTCTTTCTTCATCTTTAGTCTCTAGTCTCTTATATATTTCATTATACACCTTACTCTTTGCTTTTTGGATAATCTTTTTCACCTCTTTTTTTGCACTTTTGTATTTTTCATATGCATTGTTATTACTATTACCTTTAAGGTTCTTATAACACTCTCGTTTGGTCCGAATAACAGTTTGTATTTTTTCATTCCATCACCATAATTCCTTACCTATGGGGGCTTGACCCCTAGATACACCAAGAATCTCCCTACCTATATTCGTAATATTAGTAGATATCTCTTTTCATATTGTTTTCGAGTCACCATTAGTGGACCAATTTGCTACTCGAATTAATTTATCTTTAAAGGTGTTCACATTTTCTCCTTTTAAATTTCACCCCCTAATTCTTGGCTCCATAAATGAACGATACTTTTTTTGCCTTTTAGGCACACATATATCTAAGACTAGACATCTATGCTGAGTTGCTACAATCTCTCTGGGTGTAACCTTACAATTCTTATAGGTCATGTTATCACCTCTTTTAGTGAGAAAGAAATCTATTTGGCTAGCATTAGATTCACTTCTATATGTAACTAAGTGCGCTTCCTTTTTCTTAAAGATGGTGTTTACAAGTATCAGATCAAATGCCATGGTAAACTCTAAAATAGTATCTCCCGCCTCATTCTTACAACCAAATCCAAAGTTTCCATGTACGGTTTCGAATCCTTCATTCCTCTCTTCATTCCTCTCTCCTACATGTCTATTTAAATCTCTTTCAATAAATAACTTCTCTTTACTAGGTATGGTTTGTATAAATTCATCTAAATCCTCCCAAAATTGTCTTTTATTAATTGTATCCGTACCTATTTGGAGTGTATATACACTGACTATATCAACTACATTTTCTTCATCATTAACTTGACAAGTATAATTTTATCTTATTTTCTTCTTATCTTTATTGCATCCTCTAATAGATCTTTATGTACAATTGTTCTTATCCCATTCTTAGTTCTATCCCTCTCTGTATACCAAAGTTTATGACCATAAGGTTCTACTATCTTAGTCTTCTCCCCCACCCACTTAGTTTCTTGAAGACACATGATATGAATCTTTCGTCTATTCATAGTTTCTCCTATCTCCCCTAACTTGCCGGTCAAAGATCCTATATTCTAAGTGGTTAGACGAATTCTATCTTTATGGACAACTTTTTTAACCGCACTCTAGGATCCCTTGTTAATATATATATATATATAATTTTTTTTTCACTTCTTTACGGACTTATGCCACAAGAATTTATGAGGAGCATAGCTTAGTAGAGTTGAAGAGAGATTGGAGGGTGGTTGTTAGCCCTTCATTTTTGTTTTAGCTTCTCTTGTCACTTATAAGAAACTTTTATCCTTTAATGTTTGTGTACATTCTTTTCTTTATTTAATATAATAATCTTTTTCTATCTAAGGGGAAAAAAAAAGAACAGTCCACGGAAGGCCCCCTGACTTTATTAGTTTCTAACTGTGCCTTTTCATGTAACTTTTTTTGCACATATAAATTGATAAGCCTCATGGGATGCAACTAGACCAGAAGTTTTTTATATATCCAACCAAAACACATGTTTAAGTATCTTGTCTCAAAGTGTAAAGAGTTTATGCTTAGGATTTTTATGGTTGAGAACTCATATAGAAGAGTTTAGATAAGTGGGAAGGATTTTATAAATTTGGTAATGTTGGTAAGAAGAATCGGAAGAGTGTATGTGTAACTTATTGTTTATATGATTTAATTTATATATTGTAAAATGTAAAACCCCTCTAGTATTGGGTTCGTACTATAAATATCTCATCAGCCTCATAAGATACTGTTGATGATAGTAAAATGCACCAACTGGGGGAGGGGGACAAGTACTTAAGAGATCAAAAAAAAAAAAAAAATTTTCAAAAAACTGTTTTGACTAAGAAGAATAATTGCTATAAGATAAGTTATGGTTTCTCTATGCTATACATCAAACTAAATTGTTTTAGGTGGTTTCTTTTCCTTTCTTTTCTTTTTGTTTTTATTTTTTATTTTTATAAACTTCCGAGTTGTTTTGACTCACTCGAAAATTATTGTAGTATCCCACCTTTAACCTATTGGAATCTTATTATTTTACAACTCTTTGAATTCTAAAATGCAAGCAGCCAAGTGAATCACAAAAGTGATAAAATTTATTTAATTCCTGTATCTCTAAATGTATCAAGTTTATTTTACTACAGTTTTTATTTCAACTGATTATCAAATAAAGAACTCAAATTAAGTGGCTTTAAAGATGTTTTGCCAAGAATAAATAGTAAGATAATAAAATTCTAATTTATGACTTTATTTAGACTTATTGGAGATATATAGCAAACTAAGTTCACAACTATATCTTATATATGGACACATTTCATAAATTTATAAAACTTGAAGCACATGAAAAAAATGCTAGTACCATATAGTGTTGGTTAATTAGAAAAGAATAAGAGAAGATTGAGCCTTGCCAAAGGGAGAATGTTGAAATTTACTAGTAGGTGGAAGAAAGTTGAAAATAAGCACCAAGTAACTAATAATATCTTAGACAATAAGATGAAGGGCATGGTAAGATAGTTCTTTGATATGCATCAATCTAATGAGCCCACTCCATTTTGTTGAAAATTTAAATTCAATTATTATAATGGAATATTTAACAAGAACAGGAACAGGACTCGTGGCTTTTGTTTGGAGGAGGAGAAAAACAGACTCCAAATACTTGAGATTGATGAGTTAGTTTGTATTATACTATTCAACATGTGGATTATTAATATTAAAATTTCATGATCTTTTAATTTCTTTTAGTTGTTTGGGGAGGCAGGGTGGTCCCTTGGTGGTCCAAGCAGTCTTTTCTGCACTGAACTTGGCAAATTCATGAGAAATTTTACCCATATTAGCTTATGGTTTCTCCACTCAAGTTACACAGAAATTAAGACACTATGTAACAAAAGAACTTATTCTAAGAAAATGCTAATGTTGTTTTTCTTATCCTCATATATGCATGCTTTAAAATTGTCATTGATATTCAGTATTCTTTAAAAACTATGTTGCAACTACACTTTGCAAATGAGCTTTCTTCATGTCTTTTGTCTTTGGACTTTACACACTGTGTACAATAGAGTAAAGTTTTGTATAATTTTACCAGGTTACCACGTGCATAGTGTCACGTACTATGTCTCGGCAAATAAGTGCTTCATTGCTTTGGAAAATTAAGTATCTTTAAACAAAATAGTTTAGAGCATAGCTTATTAATATACATCTTATATTTTTTGTTCGCTTTAATCAGCATAGCTTATTAAGGGTTTAGAAGAGAAAATTGTATTGGATAGGAATGGATGGTGTTGAAAAATCCATACAAATTAGATCAATATATTTTAAATATGTATCTATTGATTTATTTATTTATTTTTCTTTTTCCTTTCTTTTTCCTTTTATATATATATATTTCATTCGTTTCATTTTTTTTTCTCTATCTTTTTTAAATTTGTTTCTCAAATGATCGATCTCAAATATTGAGACTAAGATTCAGTTTGTTATTGTTTTCATCAGCAAAGTATCCTTTTTGCTGGACCCACTTGCATATTTTAGGTTCTTTTTTTTTTTTTTTTTTTTTTTTCCCCAAGATACCTCTTGGCAAGTTCTAGGAGTTATCTGATAATGAAGCTGAGCATGCTACAAATTTGGAAATGATTCAAACGAAACTTTAACATATATTCCCAGAATACATTAAAGATATATTCTTGCCTTAAATTAGTTGCTTGTAGTAGTTTGTGAGGAGAGTTTAACTTGCCATGCATGTTATAAATCCAATCCCACGATCCCTTTTATGGAGGAGCACTTTTAATGAGCTTCTGTATATATTGTATTATTCGTATTTTCTACTATATCTGAATTCATATTGTATTATTCGTATTTTCTACTATATCTGAATTCATTATTATCCAGAGCTTAATGTATGTAGATAGTTTGCTTTTAGAACATTTGGAAGAGCTGTCTCATGGCTTATTCTTTTTCTTCTGCAGAGCAGAATATAACATATCTGAATTGATATTGGCAGGTATCAGTTGGTTACTTCATTGCTGACCTTGCAATGATTTTGTGGCTATATCCTTCCTTAGGTGGAATAGAATTTGTAAGTGTCTATTTCTTGTTGAAGAAAATAACCTATTTGGCATAATGAAATTCATTGTGAAATCGGACTTGATAATCATAGATTTCCTTAGGTCATGTTTGTTTGCTAATGAGTTCTGGGGAGAGATAGAGACAGAGAGGGAGACAGGGAGAGGGAGAGAGAGAGAGGGAGAGAGAGAGAGAATCCATTTTCCAAGATTTTCCACTTGTCTGGAACTAATTGAATTTTTCCTACAATATATTTTCTTCTCCACGGTTTGGAAGGTATTTCGATGCTCTTCTGTTGCCAACTTTGGGTCCTTCATAAACATAATTTCCTGCATGTGGGAAAAAATCTTAGATGTTTTTCATGATTTTCCTTCACTTTCGGAAGTTATTTTCTAGATTTGGAGTTTTCCGAGAAACAAACAAAAGAAAATCTTTTTCCTGAAATTATTTTCTTATCCGGAATTTTCCAACAAACGATCACTACCTTAGCCTTTGCATGCATTAAAGATGTAAATTGCATTCTTAAATTATAAATCCGATTAAATAAATTGGATAGATTGACATGCAATTGTCATCTTCAAAGTATATGAGGACTATTTAGATGAGCAACAATGTTCATGTTTTATTGTAGTACTTTTACCCGTAAATGTGTAGACAAAGAGAAATTAAGGTACTGCCCATTAAAATTGATTGTGTTAAATTACACAAAATAGGAAGGATAATGGAGTTAACTAATCCTAACACTAGGGATGAAGTTTGCCATCTCATCATGTATGCTGATGTTAGAGATCTTCCCGCCATACTTCACACAAGATTCTGTGTTGCGATTCCAGGTTATCCACCATTCTCTTTCTGCAATAGCAGTCGCATATTCCATGGCTTCTGGAGAGGGACAGGTATACACCTATATGGTGCTCATCTCTGAGGTGACTACTCCAGTAATCAACTTGAGATGGTAATTTACAGACATGATCTCTATGTAGGATTTTTGAGTTCGGTCCAACTTTGACATCTTCATTTTGGTCATCTGAAGGTATCTTGATACGGCTGGAATGAAGAGGTCGACTGCTTACCTAATAAACGGTGTTGTCATTTTTTTTGCTTGGCTGGTAAGTTATGTAGTTTAGGGTTCTATTGACAATTTGTTGGTTTTGTCCCGTAGAAAGGGATAAAGGAAAATAAGCACATCACAACAGCAAGCATTAGAGAATGGCAGTAGGTCTTTCTCCAAGGTCATGGCATTGGCACATTGGTGGATTTACATAGGGCTGAGCGGAGTCATGCCCCAACTCATTTTCTTGAATTGCCTTCATGAGCAAAAATCTATTTTTCTGTAAATTTCTCAATAAAGATTTCAAAAGTTTTTGAGACTTTTTTTTTTTGACATAAGATACACAAGAAAATTGAAAAAAAAAAATCTTTGTATAATTTTATTTTGGTTGTTCAAGTGTCATCTTTGGTGTTTATGGACTAATAGAATCAAACACATTCATATATTTGTGTGATTATATGGGTACCTATATTGCCCAAAACTGGTGAAACTTCCTGAATCCGCCATCCTTTAGCAAGCGATTGAGCCTTGAGAATGCAGTTTAGAGCCATGCAATATGCCATGTACTTGAACTGAGTGCCAGCTGAGTAGGAAGTTTTGGAGCCACATGACAGAGCTTATTGGCTGTGCATCCTAATGTCTTTTCGTCATAATTATATGGCCTTTAAAGGAAAAAAAAATTGCTTTATTAATACCTGATACAAATGATATAATGCAGGTTGCCCGAATTCTGGTGTTTGGTTACATGTTCTACCATGTTTATTTGCACTATAATCAGGTAATTGCCTCTCTAAAAATCATGTTGGAATCACTGCATTGTAATAATGTTATATTAAATATTGAGGGCTAAAATGACTTTTCTTATATATACATGTGAAAACTTTATGCTTCCTAAAGTCCTTGCAGTGCGGCTCTTAAAATGTTGAAATTATGCGGATGATAGCCATTGTCATCTCTGGGGTTGTTCTTCTGTGTCTTTGTGTGTGTCTGTGTCTGTGTCGGTTTTTATTTTTATTTTTATTTTTAATTTAAAGGGAAACTTTTCCGTACTATTTTCTCAACTGAAAAATTTCTATTTGTTTTAACTGTGCTATTTTATCCGGATATATACATTCTCCCAATTATATGCTTCTCTCGAATATTTGCTCCATAATTGTGGATTTTGATCCATGGAACATGGTAGTTATATAGAGTCGTATTTTGATGGTTTAACAGGTAATCCAGATGCACATCTTTGGTTACCTATTGGTGTTTGCAGTGCCATCCGTTCTAGCTATCATGAACCTTATGTGGTTTGGGAAGATTCTCAAGGGCTTGAAAAAGACACTGGCAAAGAGGCTGTAACTCATTTTTGTACTAACAATCGGATTTTATACATACATCTGCTTGATGCCATGTATATTGGGTTGTCACCATGTGTATTCTTCTCTTGTATTACAGTATACATGCAAGTGGAAGGAAAGGTTAAAATGAAAGAAGAAAGTTGAAAGAGGAATCTGATTTCCTTTGTCAGTGTAGGGATCAGATTGTTGTACATGAATAAGATTGATCTTCTTGGATCAACTTTCTACAGCTTCTAATGGAAAGCACTTTATCCCCCACTTTCTAGGTTTTGCTCTCTTCACTTGTGGAGATGGAGAGAAAATAAGTCCCCCAAACCCAAAAAAAAAAAAAAAAAAAAACTGAAAAAACAAGTCAATAATTTTTTTTTTTCTTTTTGTCTAAATGATGTTCTTTTCATTTTTCCTTGGAAAAA
Source organism: Dillenia suffruticosa (assembly GCA_033439265.1). Taxonomy (NCBI): domain Eukaryota; kingdom Viridiplantae; phylum Streptophyta; class Magnoliopsida; order Dilleniales; family Dilleniaceae; genus Dillenia; species Dillenia suffruticosa. Next base: position 3,193,520 of record JAVTVX010000031.1, read on the forward strand.
GATAAAGCACTCTTTTGTATGTTCATTTGTTTTTGTCATTGGTAATCACTCCATTTATTTTTTTGTCTTTATCAAACCGGTATTTGGATTATCTAACTAATTCGGTTTGAGTATTGTGTGGTTTGATTTAGAGATTGTTTTTTTCAACGTCTTTTTTTTCATTCTCAAAATTCAAACTCGAGATTTTTTGTTAAAATTTAGTGTTCAATTAATATACCCACCAGATGTTGGTATCACTCCATCAGCTTTAAAGTTATAATCTTTTTATATTTTGCCCTTCCTTTTATTTTTAATTTATTTTTCTCATTTACCATATGTAGGTCAATTGCAAGAAAACTTAGTAGCATACGGATCTGATCTCTCCCTCTTCATTTTCTTATTTGCGTATAATGTAATATTTTATTTTATTTGCGTATTTCCTTCTATTATCGTATTAAGTTTTAACAAATACCTTGTGAGGAATGTGAGATGTCACACGACAATTCATCATGGACGTGAGGTTGCAGGCTATTGCGGATCATGAGTCAAGTCCACGTCACAATGTTTCCGGAAAATGGCAGGAGTACACAAGCCCAGGTTAGCTTTTCCAGATGAAACAGCATAGTCTCGACGGCACGAATAATATGGATCCCAAAAGAGGCATGAGTTGAGGGCCACTTGCTTCCCTAGTATTTGTTTTGGTATCAGACAAAGATTGTGCTTCCCTCATGTGTCTCTCGTCCGTTGTTTTTTTCTTTTCGCACTTTTGTTGGGTTCATGAGATCCTTTTATCATCATAAATAATTGTGGCAAGTACAATGTCTTGTAGTTATTTAGAATGAGTGGTGGGTTACGGTTGTCGTTTTTATGCTTTTTTTTTTTTTTTTTTTAATAATCAATCGGTATTTAAAATCATATTTTGATTGATTTGATTCGAATGTTCTCGAATTCAATTTAGGAAGAATTATCTTAACGTATTTTTTTTTTATTTTCAAATTTTAAATTTAAAATTTGATTAAAAAATTTAATACCATTACTCATTAAATCAATTACGAATTGATTTTATACGCTCTCCTTTACGAACGGTTTATTTTGGATTTCTAAATTATCCGAAAAGTCTTCATAATGAAGATCAGATTGTTGAATGATTGGAGACTCATTAGTGCAGTTTCTTTAATGGAAAGATATGGCTCAAGTTGCACTAAATAAAAGTAAAAATGCCAATCTATCTTTAAACAAACTCTTGTTGCATAGTGGTGGACTCCACAAAGGATTCCTCTTACCATCATAATACATCACTAAGGTTAGCTGCATAGCTTAATTCTGTTTTTTTCATAAAGAACAAAAGCTTCTGGTGGGAAGATGGTCTCGTTTTCAAGTTAAGTTCAACTCCATGACCAAAAAGTTACAATTAAATATTCTATAGTTTTCTTCCTTAGTATCTTTTTCACCTCCAATCCAAAACCCTAATAAAAGCATCGCGTGTTCTAAGCGCCACCGTTGTATTACCCCGATTTGATGATTTGAACTAATCTTTCCAATTTAATTGATCAATTGGATTGAAATTCTAACTTTTTTCTTTTCTTTTCTTTTCTTTTTTTATCTCAAACTATGTATTTATTGTGGCATTGTGACATATCCGTGCTATGCAATTGTTTGTGTAGAAGTAATCTTTCGTTAGCATTTTGGGTGGATGGTGGCAAAACTTTAACAAAGAGAAATACAATGTAAACAATCGGACACTGGGGTTAGTGGATAAAGAGTGTTACATTCTTTGAGCAAATCTTAGATTTAAAATTTAAAAATAGAAAAAATTATATTAAAAAAACTTATCTTAAATTAGAATCGATAACGTTTGAATTGAATTAGTTGAAATAATATTTTGAACAATTGTTAGTCCAGCACAAAAAAAAAGAAACACAATGAAAATGAATCAAATAACAAAGTAGATTTCTTGTGCAAATGTTGCAAGTTGAATAGTACAGCATACTTCAAACATTTTCTCTTCACACAAGAAGAATTCTTGATAAGTGAAATTTAAGGGGTGATGGCAACTAAGTTAATGTTTAGTAACCTAATAACCACCAAAAGTTAATTGATTTTGAATTTAATATTATTACGCATGTTTGATAATATTATTAATTGAACCGAAGTGAAAAGCCTGGCGAAATGTATTAAGAAAAAAATAAAGTAAGGAAAAAAAAAGTGCCCTTAAAGAGTTTCTTATTTATTTTGACAAAAATATTCACATTTTTTCATTTAAGAGACCCTATTGCTCTTTAGAGAAGCAAATTTTAATTTTATAATGAAATTTATATATCATTCAATAATTAATACCTCTACTTTCAATTTTGTAGGATAGAAAAGATTTCTAGTACGTACGTACTCAAAACCAAATTAAGAAGTAAAACCAAAAAAAAAAAAAAAAACCAAATTTAATACAAAATAGAAAACTACAATCTATTAAGTCATGTGAGTGGAGTGAACAAGAAGTGTTTATTTGAGTTCGATTAAAAAGTTCGACCGTTAAAGAGTAAAGTTTTTCTAACATCTGTTTTCTGTATTTATTTATATGATCTTTCTTAGTAATGCTTTTTTTCCGCAAATTGTAGCTGGTTCTTAACTACAAATGCCCGTTAACATACTAGGGTTTGTAAGGAATCTATGGTTGCATGGGTTGCACGTGCCATCCCGGCAGCTACTAGTCTTACGTTTTTCCTTTTTGTGTTTGGAATAAAAATTTACTTGATAACTGCTCAAACTGCCTACTGCATGAGCTTTGGGTCGGCCTTCATATTGTTTAACCCGTTATATTCGCATAAAATAAGTAGCACGCGCGCACATGAGATCTCTGTGTCGTCTTTGTTTTGCATATAAAACTTGTATATACTTTGATCCTGCCCAAGTTAGGCATCTTTGCCAACCTTACCTCTTCTAGAGACTTGTACATATTATGCTAACCAATCACAAATCTCTCTCTCTCTCTCTCTCTCTCTCTCAAACCAGTAATTGTAAAACAACAAGAAGTAAACGACCTCAAAACGTATTCATGGGCAATGTCTCTTGAGGAATGGGAAGAATTTCCGCCTCATAATTACAAGGTTAGGACTAGCTCCTTGTGAAGTGCACTTCATGTTGAAGCAACACTTGTCCCTTGTACACAGATATGATATGTCTTCTATAAAAGGGTCGTTACTGATGATCCATTAAGGCATTGAATATGCAAGCATCCTTCACTATGACGACCACCTCTAATTTGCTTCTTCTCTTTATCATCTTCACTCTTTCATTCGACCAATCCATTGCCAACAAACAAAGAAGTTTTCCCACTTCATTGGTATTAGGACTAACCCATTCTAGAGCTGCACCTCTCATATCCTCAGGCTCAATAAAACCACCTCAAGTGTTAGACGTCATGGAGCCACTGAGAGAAATCAGAGATGGATACTTAATATCCCTCAACATAGGCACACCACCTCAGGTGATTCTGGTCTACATGGACACCGGCAGTGATCTCACTTGGGTGCCTTGCGGGAATTTCTCATTCGATTGCATAGACTGCGATGACTATAAAAACCACAAACTGCTCTCAAACTTCTCCCCTTCTTATTCCTCTTCATCAGTTAGGGACATATGTTCTAGTTCCTTCTGCATTGACATCCATAGCTCTGATAATGACTACGACCCGTGTATAATGGCTGGGTGCTCTCTAGCTAACCTTTTGAGGGGCACATGCCCTAGACCATGCCCTTCATTTGCTTACACATATGGGGCAGGCGGGCTTGTCGTTGGCTTACTAACACGGGACACCCTTAGAGTCCACGGTACAAGTCCTGGGATTACAAGGGAAGTTATTAATTTTTGTTTTGGGTGTGTTGGATCTACATATAGAGAGCCTATTGGCATTGCAGGGTTTGGCAGAGGTGAACTCTCTCTTCCTTCTCAACTAGGGCTTCTTCAAAAGGGCTTTTCTCATTGCTTTTTGGCATTTAAGTTTGCAAATAATCCAAACATTTCAAGCCCATTGATATTAGGAGAACTTGCTATATCATCTAAAGAGAACTTGCAGTTCACACCAATGTTAAAAAGTCCTATGTACCCAAACTACTACTACATTGGTCTAGAGTCAATAACTGTGGGGAATTCTAGTGCAACAACCGAAGTGCCTGCAAACTTGAGAGAGTTTGATTCATTTGGTAATGGAGGCATGTTGATCGACTCTGGAACAACTTACAGTCACCTACCCGAGCCATTCTACTCCGAGCTTCTCTCAGTGCTTCAATCCACAATATCAACCATGTATCCCAGAGCCACGGAGCATGAGATGCGAACAGGTTTCGACCTATGCTACAAACTTCCATCTCCAAATAACACTCTTGCGGATGACCTTCTTCCCTCCATAACTCTTCATTTCTTGAACAATGTAACTCTTGCTTTGCCACAAGGGAATGTCTTCTATGCCATGGGACCTCCTAATAACTTCACAGTGGTGAAGTGTTTGTTGCTTCAAAGCATGGAAGATGGCGAGTATGGACCAGCTGGGGTCTTTGGGAGCTTCCAACAGCAAAATGTTGAAGTTGTCTATGACCTGGAGAAGGAGAGAATTGGGTTTCAACCGGTGGACTGTGCTTCAGCCGCAGCTACTCAAGGTCTTCGCAAAATTTGATTCCACCAGTAGTTAATGACAGTTTTTTCTGTTAACTTAAGACTCTACTGGAGAAAAATAAAAGTAAAAGGTGATTCTAAGCCCTTTTTCTAAGTTTGATGGATTAAGGTTTGGTTGTCTTTAATTACTTTAATGTTGTATCATTTGCAAAGCTACGTAGGAAATGCTACATAGCTTTTGAGTAATAAACATTTTGAGCTGGATATCCGTGCTTGTCGTTTAGCATTCGAGGGACATGCTGAGTTGGAAGAAACCTTTTTTAAAAAATATAAGTTTTATTTAATTATTTATTTTTCTCTCTTTAATGCGACCTCAAGTGAAAAAACAAAAAATAAGCCAAAATATTTGTGGCTTTGGTACTTGTTGCAATATTGGATTATTTTGTGGTGAAAATTTTCTAAAGTTGTTAATATTACATAATTTAATGTTTTAGACCAACTGTTAATACAATTTTTCAAAATGAACATGGCATGTTGACATGTCAACAACGTGGCTTCCTTAAATGGACAGTAGATAAACATATTAGATTTTCTAAATAACTCTCTAGTTCAAAATTTAGAAATAAAAAAAATTATATCAGAGAGTTCCTTCTAAATTGAGTTCTACAACATTCGTATTAAATTAGTTGAAATATAATTCTAAATATCGATTATTATTTAAAAAAAAACAATATGACTACTAGTTGGGTCAACAACATGATGTGGTGGACAACATGCCACATGGGTCCAAGGAAATGCACTAATCGACCGAGCAGCAAAAAATTTAGAAGGTTACTTAGAGATTGTTTTAAAAACTAGAAGGAATATATTGCACGTGTGCACGGTGTGGAGTTTGGATCCTACATGCCTACTAGAAATAATTATAAAAGATTAATTTAGAGAAATTGTGTTGAATTTTCAATTTATAAAACATGGGAGTGACCAATAGATCAAAGAGGGAAGGCATACGATGACTTTGAAGTTAAAATCCTAAGAAGTGGAGTAGTGAAGAATACATTGATCGAGAGCGTATTTGACCGAGGCGCCTAGAGCCAATGGGAGATTTCAGCTGAATGGGAACTGAGAACGTAAGAATGTCTGTTTTTTTACCAAAAGGGGTTCAAGGATTCTATAATCATGCACCTGCTCAAGTCTCTTGTTGATGCGCTGTTTGATCATGTACGATGATTCGCACCTTCGTTCTAATGTCATTTTGTAGTAGTGGCATGAGGAGTGGATCCAGTGGAAAATTTTCATTTTTCATGAATATTTTCTAACACATTTTAAATTGTAATTTTTTATGATTGGTTGTAAGTATTGTATTTTTTGTACTTAGTCTTGTTATTTTTGTTGAAAAACAAAGAACCCAACGATTTAGTTTTTTTAAAGTTTGAAAGAGATTTGAGCTGACAAGAGGTGCAAGTTCTTGTGTTCATCGTAGTATTGATGATATGAAGTGCACCCTTTCAAAAGAAGAGTTGGAGAAGTTAAGAACCGAGATGACACAGAGGGATGAGTACATTTTGTGTTCAGCCATGGAGGATGAAAGGGCAAACAAACCAGTAGATGGATGTCTCTCCATGTATAAAAAATATGTATAACATGGTGTTCGAGTGCCATACACGGGCCCCTCAGCACTGTTTTGAAAGGTTGGAATATTTTTCCGACCTTACCATACCTAGCACTTAGCTTTTGGTGGTCATAGTGTTGTGTTTGTTAAATTACTATCACTTAAGTTTTAACTTGAAGATTTTATGCTCCATTTTTTATTTGAGGAGGTGTAGTTCTAGGAGTTTGACGAATGGTTGGTTTTATTTACAGACCAAGCAAGATTGTAATCGGTGGTTTCACTATAAGGAGACCTTGGACAAATCTTGGATGGAAAAATTTTTCTTCGTCAACTTTGTAAATATGGAACTATTACCCCAGTTGTGGGAGGCTAATGCAAAACCAGAGATAGGTGTAAAGGCTTCAAATCTTCATCGGCAATCAAAGTTTGTCCGCTCAGTGGGGTTTATTGTTTGAAGAAAGAAAAGAGCATTTGTGTTGAGATTCTGTTAGATGATCAGATGCTATCGTTGGCTGGTCTTTATTAGAGAAGAGGAGAAAAATTAAGAGACCTATTTTGGTAAAGAAGTGTCTTATAAGGCTTCGGGATACGGTTTTGTTTGCGGAGGATCTTCTATTGAGATTATGACCAACAAGAAGAAGAGGCATGATGAAAGAGGGGTTGTAAGGAGGAAGGAAGTGCATTGAGTGACGAAAGGAGTGACGTGCCGGTTTGTTCCTCTGTTGCCAAAAGGAAAAAGAAATAAATTGGTGTTTCTTGCTAATAGCATGGAGGAGTTAAGTAACATAGGGGAATTTTGTTTGATAACTTTGTTAGGTATCAAGAGTCTGAAAGAAGTGGACTTTGAAGTTGAGGTATGCAATCTCAAGGAAGAGGATACTTCTTGGAGAGCTCGAGTACAGATGGGAGGGAAGGAGGACTGTGGGTTCAATTGAGGTCCTCAAGTGCCCTTTCGGAATACTTATGCACATGAAAAGGCAAGAGTAGCATGCCTGAGGAACTTGGTGTTGTTCCTTCAGTCTTCGTTAGGTCTTTTGGTCATTTGAAGGAACCACTATGATAAGCTACATGAATAATAGCTCTTGCTATTTGGATATCGTTGAAGTGAGGAGACTCGATGACAGATTGGATTTTCACAGAGTCAAATCTAAACTTAATAGTCTATCAGTGGAGTAAGGCGAAGAGGCGATAATAAATTTGGGAATTTTGGTATGTTTTTGTTCTTATGTTGTGGATAGATGTAACATCTTTGTTATGGGAAAAATAATCTATAATTTTTTGTGCAGACCGCTACCATGGCCGAGTTTCAAAGATTAAGGAAAAAACAATTGATGGACCATGTGGAAACTTGGTATCATCATACAAATGTTACAATTGCAGAGAGTGAAAAGTTAGAAAGTCTTTTGAAGAGGAGCGAGGTGCAGCGAGTAGGCATTGTCAAACCGGCTGAGGAACGTAGCCAAGCTCTTGCAGCATTGGAGAAAAAGTTTGTAAAGATTGGGGAGGATTATGAACGCCGTCATGTAGTGTTCTACAAAAGGTTGGAACGTGCGGAGGAGATTATTCTTAGTGTGGGACTAAAGGAAAATTTGGTTGACGATATTGATGATGGCGATCGGTAACAAGGTCAAAACTTAAGTGGTGGTTTATCTCAAGAGGTTGTTGATGCGAGTTCCTATGTTCTAGCTCTTCATAGACGGTTGACTCATTTGCAACATAAGTTTTCTTCTCCTTCTTCATTGTGATATCTTTTTCTTATATTTGTTTTTTTAGTCTATTCTTATACCTCTAGTTGTGTATGTTTTAGAAGAACGAGAAACTTTTGGACCATGTTTTTTTTTGTTAGATGTGTAAATGCTGTTAAGAACGAAATTGTTTTTAAGTTTTCTATTTTTCTTGCATTTTTGTAGTATGAGTTTGAAAACATCTTAGAGGTGTATAGTTAGAAGAGTGAGTTGCAGGGATTTAGTTTGTAATCATGTATTGCACTTGCTGCAGTGATTGTCTCAACTCCTGAGCCGAATCCGCTTTCAGTCTCCTTATTTCACCTTATTTTTCCAGCAGTGTAGTATTGGCCGGCCTGCCTGCCTTCTTCTCCTTCCTTCTGCTTCTGGGCTAGAATCGTCCAGAGTCGTGAAATATGCTCATCTTTCTGACTCACAATGTCCCCCAGATGATCCACCTGTTGATTCTTCTTGAGTTGTTAGAACTCCACCATAATCGTAGACTACAAGCGATATAGCAGTACATGTAAGCATCAATTAACATATTCAAATTAGCGAAAATTTAGGAAAACCACGTAATGATTTGAAAAAACACTCCAAAAACAAAACACACAAAAAACTACAAACCTAGAAACATACCAAAACTAAAACACACCAAAAAAATCCTAAGCTATAGATATTCTCTCAATGAAAGCACCAAATAATGGTGCGTTTCTCTCGAAGGGGATGGTTGGTCAGGAGGTTGAGGTGGATAGGTTGGAGTTCTTCCTTAGTACATGGCACCCATATCCAATGTACTAAGTTGGCTTTCTAGAGAAATGGGCGGATAAGACAAGGATGGAGAAGGATGGAGTGATGTGAACTTGACTTTGTTGGGTTTTACAAATCTCAAGAGGCTAATATCACGCGAAGGTGATATAATCTAAGGGGTTTATGGCCATCTTAAGCCCTAAGATAGATTTTCCCAATGGAGAAGAAAAAACTCTCTTACTCAAATTTTTTTCTTTTTTACAATGGTAGGGGATTGCCTTATTTATAGGAGATGGCTCCTTTACATTACTTCTCCGCATAACATACCATTAATACCTAATAATAACTAATAACTACTAATAATAACAAATAATGACTAATAATAATTACTTGGGTAGTTATACGCCTCTTCATATGCCCTATTAATTTCAAGAACTTATTTGAGTAGTCTTTACATAGGTGACTTATGGCCTTCCTGCTACTAGCCGTTACTTTGGTGCACTTGCACTGGGTTGCATGTGCTGCGGCGCTGTGCTGCTACTCACTGGCTCGTGCTGTGGCATTAGGCTGTAGCATACTGGCTCAGGCAGACCATAGTGCATTGTATTGTTCCCTTCGTGCCGTTGCTTATGTTGGTGCATTGGGGTCTGCACCATTTCGTGTGATGGCGCCTCTTTGCATGGGTTGCTTGGCATCTTCTCATCGCGGGCTGCTCATGCCATAATGCATACTCATGTGCGGGTTGCTCATGCAATGGTGTCTCCTCGCATATTGTCCTTTCGAGCAGTGGCTTCTTGCTCGTGCTTTGTTGGCTTTGGCTCCTTAGTGAAGATTGCTTGAGGGTTGCTTGATATGTCATGAAGGGTTGCGACCTTTGGCTCAAGTGTCATGTGCTTTGGTGCGCGGTTGCTTGGATGACTTGTGCCGTTGCTTGGGCACTGCTTGTCCTTACTTGTGCGTTGCTTGTCTTTGCTCGAGTAGTCTTGTGGACTCTCATGCAATGCCTTAGGCGATTGCTCTTCTATGTGCAAGAATGTTGACTCATCATTGGCAGCCTTTGGCTTGCATTGTGGAGTAGCACATATATCCGTGCGAACCTCCATAATTTCTTCTTTTGTGTACTTAGCGGCCATTTTTTGCCCCCAGGCTTGAGCGTTCACATAGCCTTCTTTGATGTTGCAACAAAGTGCCCGTGGCATGTGCGTATGCAAGCACCCGAGTGGGTGCTCGGCCATACCATCGCGGACGCCCGCGCATGCCACCGCGAGCAAAATGCATTCATGCAAGCGCCCGCGCGGGCAAGCAAGCATGCAAGCACCTACGCGGGTGCTCATACATGCCACCACATGGGAAAGCGTAGTGCTAGCACACATGCCCGCGTAGGCTAAGCACGCATGCAAGCGCCCGCGCGGTAGCACTACCATGCCATCGTGAGTGCCAGCGCATGCCACCGCACGGGCAACTGGCGTGGTAACCCACTTGCCCGCGCTCGCTAGTGCCCTCGTGTGCGCCTGGCCATGCCAATGTGGGTGCCAACGACGCAAGCATGCCCACGCGTTCCCATGCATGCTGGCGGCCACGCACACAAAATATGTGTTTATAAATGTAATTGGATTTATTGTTGGTCGAGTTTTTAATTTTAGCAACATACCTAATATTTTAATATTTATGAAGTTGATATAGTGTTTAGGATAGTTGAAAATTTTAAGGTTGTGAGTGCGTAGTTGTAATTTAATTTTGGTAGTTAAATTTTGGTAGCTGTAACTTAATTTTGAGAGTGTGTTATATTATACAGCTATAGGTGGTAAGTGTATGTGAGTAAGATGGTAAGTTGCGGTAATTTATAAGAGATTGTAAGTTTTTAGTTGTGAGATAAGACTGTGATATGTTATAAGATTGTCGAGAAGAAAAAATTGTTTATATACATATTGAGTAAATTATGATACATATATACATGTAGAGTGAATTATGATACATTACAATACATCACTTCACGTCTGGTTCACTTTTCTCTCAATTTTCCTTTTCCTTTTTCTTTTTCTTTGTTAGTTTGATTTTCTCTGAACTCTTTCAAACTTTTTTCTCTTTGTTTCCTCCATCTTCGACATAATACATCACGGACTATATTATATTTAGATATTAGAAATTTGAAAAAATATTCTTTTCTCAAGAATTAAGATCCTGAAGGATGAAATGAAACCATCGGTAATTTTTCAAAAAGAAATACGAGAAATACAATATAAATGAGATAAAAAATGCAAAACATACTTCTTGACTTGGTAGAGTTATAAATAACCTTGGTTCCCATACCTCAAAAAATCTCATAACAAATATTCCACAATCATTCCTATACATTTAAAAATATACATTAACTTACAATCAAAATTATTAACGCTAAATAACTAATTAATTTAAATTACTTATGTGTTAGGCTATTGTGGAATTTCAACATGAACAATTTTAGAGATAATGAAAGAATTTTCATAAATTCTCTCAAGACAATCTTTCTCGAAGAGAAGAGAAATAAATGAAAATATTATAGTTGATTGTTTGAAAAAAAATTGATATTTATGTATATTAGACAATTAATTATCATCAAAGTGTCAAACTCATCGTCTTCATGGCCTCTAAAACAATACCCCAACTCTAAAAGATACATAATTTGCTTATCCAAATAAAGGGCGTAGCAAAACCAATGTTGTTTGAAAATCATAGGGATAAATACCTATTTATGCAATACTATATTAACCATAGGGATAAAATCACATGGATAAAATCACAGGGATAAATATATATTAGTATTTAATATAAAATCAACAATCGAAATATTCAACTTGCTTTTACCATTGCTTTCGGCATATGAAACACATCTACGTTAAATATAAAATAGTAAAAATAAAATAAGTAAAATAAATAGATGAAAAAAATTATTACAAAAGCACTCTACTGATGATAAGGGTGAGAAAGGTGAGAAAAGAATGATATGTGAGAACAAAGAGAAAAGAATGATATGATAAGTTTATATTTGAAAACTTGCCTAAATTCTAGGGAGTTGAGGAAATATGAAAGTATATGATGAGGAAAGATGATTACCAATACTTATCAAAAACCATAATGGAAAAACACAACTCGATAATGACTTTGGGCATGAGTTTGGATTGCAGGTGATATTGAGTAAGCGTATGTAGTATTCTATGGTCTGCAAATATAATCAAACATATTCATTAGTAATGTAATATTAAAAATAAATACAAAAAATTCATAATTCATACCAATGTGCCAATCCAGTGAGGGGGTAACAGTTCATAGGCATTGGTCCAATACATGTAACTTCCACCAATATTATACAAAATTGTTTTATCAATTATCATAAAAATTAGATTCAGTTAAATATATTTAAAAATTGGATTCCAAAATAACAAAGACAAAGGTTGTAACACACTTACTTGTCACTATTTTTTATGGCTTTTCGTCCATAAAAAAAACCAAACACTTTTCTCGTCATAAAAAAAGACCTAACCTTAACAAAGGGAAAGATAGAAATTCAGTTTGTCTTTCCGTCTTTCATTTCAATTAAGGTATTGATCACTTCATATAATTTAGTATCTTCCTCCTCCTCTTGGTCAAAAGCCTCCAAAGCCTCCATCTTTTTTCATCCAGTGCTTTGTCCTCCAAACCCTCCTCATCCTCCAAAGCCTCCTGCCATTTCTCCTACTGGGCCACCTCAATAAAATCACTAGCCTTCCCCCGGTGGTCTTCACTAAAATTAGTATCCTTAGCCTTCCACTTCTTTTGTTTTTTTCGCTTCTTCTCTTCTTCCTTCTCCTCTTGATCTTGATTGGAATCCTCTACATCATCACAAAGTCTGCACAACATATCATAGTGCATTCACAACAAATTGGAGTGAATTTGAATTGATTCCTCAAAAAACATTTTAAGTTTATGTTTGATGCTTATTCTTTGCAAAAACAAATCGTATAAGTAGTCTATATAAATGTTCGTAAGTGGTCATAATTAGTGCTTGTAAGTTTACCTTAATTTTTTCTCCACTTTCTTGAACACCAACACTGTTTCTTCAATATTCACTTCAACAGATTTTTTGACAGACAAACCTTATAAATAAATAGTATATAAGATGAATAAACCCTATGAATAAATAGTATACAAGATGAATAAGTTACTATTCAGATTTCACAGTCTGAGTTATTACATAATGCATATAAACTTAACTTAATTTAACTTATATTTATATGCTCAAATCCAAGTTTTCAATTTACCCGATCCGTCATCCAATAGCGAATGAGTAAATTTGTTTTTTAGCCGCCCAAATTACCAACTCTCACATTCTCAAAATAAAAGATCTATACACAAAGCAATATTATTAAAGTAGATTGCAATATAACATTGAATTGAATTGAATTGCATTCAAATTGAAAACTTACCATAAGTAAAAATTAATAATCACCGATTCCTAACCATTGTAATACAAAATTAGCCCAATTGTATTGGCAAACATTCTCAATATCAAAGGTAGCAGTAAATTGTCTCGAAACAGAGAAGACATTCGTGGTTGGACATAAAAAGCAACCACGGATAAATAACAAGAAATATCGTTTAAACTTGGGGGAGTGCATTTGGATCTCTTGTTTTAATTAGCTAAGCTTTAGTCTCAAGAAATACTTTCTTATCTCTGAGGATTCAATCGAGAAACTATCGAAAACATCACGTCCTGTGTAAGGGATTCCTAAGATCCATCCTATTTCTTATATTGTGAGCTTAAAATTCTGATGTGGACTGATAAAAAGATATTTTTGCATGTGTTCAATTCTCATTACGAGTTCCTTATACAATTTTCAACTTAGTGTATCGCAAGTAACCTTCAAAAGCTTTCCAAATCCCATTTGTTTGACTACATGTTTCATATCGTGAGTTAGAGTAGAAAATAGCTCTCTTACTTGCTTAAGAGAGCATCTTGTTTGCATCGGTCCAACCACAACAAATTCTTTTACTCCCTTTTCATCTTTATTTATATCAGTCTATTAAAAAAAATACATTTTTTAATGTACTCAATTCAATTCAAATCAAAATGAGTAAAATAAACTCACCGTCATCACAACCAAACTAGTGGTGGATTTCACTTTCTTCTTAAAAAAAATTTTCTTTCTGTTCTACGACATAGCAATGTCATTGGTAGGCGTAGTGAGTTTGATTTGTGTTTTTTTATTTTTGATGATTTTGATCGGATGCAAGTTCAGTGAAAATGGAATAAGAATAGACTAAAATTAATGTCAATCTTAAAAATCATGGCTGTTTAATGCTGATAAGTATTAAGAAGACATTAGCTTGCTGTACAAGAGAGTTCCAAAGAGTTCCAAAATTAAAACCCAGCCGTTTGATTCGATAAAGCATTACCCACCCCAACCACACCCCAACCATTGGATCGCCTCGAGATGAATTATTATACACTATATATATAAATTATTATAATATTTGGTTACTATAGTAGTAATATGACTATATACTATATATATTACAGTATATTACTAATATTACTATATTATTACTATATTATTATATTATTAAACATTAGTACTATTTTATATTACTACTATATTACTATACATCACTACAATATTATATTGTTATATGTAATGAGAAATTATATTATATTAATACTATATCTATACTATATTTAACCTATATAAATAATACATATAATCCCAAATTAAAACTAATATCAAATTAATATGTGACATTATAAATTAAATAAATATAAATATCAATCTATTAAAATTACTATATCTATTTTTATTATATTTGGTTACTATATTATATTAGTAAGATATTACAATATTACTATATACTATAGTAATAGTATTATTATATTACTTTATCACTACTTATTACTAATATATTACTATATTATTAAACATTATTACTATATTATACTACTACTATATTACTACTATATTATATTACTACTATACATCACTACATTATTACATTAAATTAAATTAAATTAAATTAAATTAAATTAAATTAAATTAAATTAAATTATATTATATTATATTATAATTGTTATATGTGATGAGAAATTATATTATCACAGGTTTCACAGATTTAGTGTATGTAAATAATTATGTTATATAATATTATGCCTAAAACCAAATGTCTAAATAAATTATTCCGACCATTCCAACCGAAAGTCAATTTTTTTAATATTTAATTTTGTTTGTTACAAGATATAGGATAATATTTTTTTATAATTGAAAGTGTACTTCTGTTATAAAAAACATGAAATATAATTTGATTGCATTGTAGTGGCGGAGCTTTTGAACCCATTATTGTGTACGGCATGAAGCTCATTTGATTCTCAGTAGCAGGTGTAGCAGGTGTAGCACTCTTGTTAATGCAACATAAGTTTTAGCACTCTTGTTGATGCAACATAAGTTTATATTGATTATTTTCG
Organism: Dillenia suffruticosa; assembly: GCA_033439265.1. Taxonomy (NCBI): domain Eukaryota; kingdom Viridiplantae; phylum Streptophyta; class Magnoliopsida; order Dilleniales; family Dilleniaceae; genus Dillenia; species Dillenia suffruticosa. The sequence goes on from JAVTVX010000031.1 coordinate 3,208,656, forward strand.
AACTCAAGACAATATAACGGTATCACCCACCTAAATATTGTATCTAAATATGTATTAGTGATATTGGTATGGATTTGACAAGTAATTCTTTGAAAACTAATTGTTAACCCTAATTGTTAACCGTTAATTGTTGATTTTTGAAAAATAGCATCAATATCAAAAAAGAAAAAGTGAACACTTAGGAAATGAAATGACTTATTGTTCTATCAAATCAAATTATTTTAACAATAGTTGTCACCTAACCTATCCACCTTTCACTCCTTCACTTATAATGAAGTGTTATAAAACGGAACAACTCTCACTTAACTCTCACCCATCTGAATTTTAATCTCAATGGCCGGTAGCAATTCAAGGTTCAACCGTCAAGATTTTCCATCGAAACACCACAATGAGTTCTTTAATCAATTTTTTTCCCAAATCTGTTATACATGGTGCAATTATCGACTAGGAATTTTTTGAATTAGTTAACTTTTCATATGAAGATTATCTAAAAACAATATATTCCGACTGTCTTTTTTTCCAACGAATCCATATTATGATAATTTGTTGAGATTGTTTTACAATAACATAAAAACATATAAAGAGAGAAAGGAAGAGAGGGAAAAAAATGATGTCATGATACAAAACCGTAGATATAGATACATGTTTAAGAGTTATCTTTGAGGTAAAAAAATCATGATTTCATCTGATATTATCTGTAGAATGAGTCATAAAGAATGGATACATTATTCTCAGTGTGAAAAATTTTTAGATACTCATTTCATAGAAAATGTTAGCGTAGTTTTTAAGAACCTTCAACTTAAAACGGTTAAATATAAGGTTGTATCATTTGAAATGTACGAAATATTGCTCGGTCACATATTCGTGCATTATCTGAGACCCAGAACGTATAAAATTGACATAATCATCACAGAAGATTACAAGCTAATGGCTTGTTTGATGCAAAATAAAAATCCAAACTTTCACTATTTAATTCCTTTACATATGATGGAAATAAAAAAATCGAGAGAAGAAAATTTTCCATATGTTTCTTTGATTTTAAACTTTGTGAGCCACACAGTGAATGTATATGGAGAAATAGTAGGTGAACCCAATTTTAACTTTGGTATCAGAGAACCCTATGTATGTATAAACTTTCAAAATCTTGAAACGGTTTCAATTTTCCTATTTTTATTTGTACAAATTTCTCATCAATTATCAAACGTAATCCTTCCGCAAATGGACTCCACAGAGGTACGCGAAGAATTAGAAGATGAAGAATTACAACAAGAATTTATTCAAATTTATAATGATCTATGTGGTCTAGAAAAAAGAGTTGCAAAGCAGTAAGAGAAGTTCGATATATTCAACAATAGAAATTCTGCGAACATGGATATGGATAGGAATTCTACAAACATGAAGTAACAGTAGCAATGTACGACTAGCTGCACTGCACCGCCCTGCACCGGTGGAACTATCTTTGTGCTTTTTGTGGTTCAAAGAATTGAAAAGTTTGTGTACTTAAGTTTTTAATTGTACTTGGTTGATGACTATGGTTGATGACTATATTTTGATGACCATGTGTGATATATTTTGTAATTTGTAACCTTATATTTGTGATTATATTATTTTTTATCTATTTATTTATTGAGTACATTATTAAGATTAGTGAATATATTAAGATTAAGATTAGTGCATATAAAGTTAAATATCAATTAAGATTAAGATTAGTGAGACGATTGAGACGTTTGGGGTAATTGGCTGCTAGCGTATTATGAAGTTTTGTCGGGACCAGGCGGTCAGTGTTTTATGAAGTTTCGTCGGGATTGGATTTTGTATGATACAAGCTGGGTTTTGTATTTTTCTTCTTTTTTTTCATGAAATTTCAATCCCAAAATTTTTTTTTAATTCGAAAGTTTTGATCTTTAATTGAAAAAGGTTGTTGTCAGACTTTGATCGGTTGGCATCCACACATAACATCCGTGACAGGAAACAGGAGAATCCATGACAGGAGATTGAAAGTTACATATCGAAAAAGATTGAAAGTTCATCCATGACAGGAGAAACCAAAGGAAATACAAATATCTGAAATGATGGAAGAAGAGATGAAAAATAAAATAAAAATAAAAATAAAATAGCCATGTAATCTAGAGCCACTGCAAGAGCAACAATGAATGAATGTGCATTTTGTGAATTGATCAATCATTTATTGATTTTTATACATTAAATTCCATCTTTCTCTCTCATATATCGAAGGTAGTCTTAGAGCATAATTTGCATGACACTGATTCACAGGAACGAATATATACTTCTGGCTCTCTTTCCTTCTTGCCTCGCCAAGTTTTTCTTACGCATTTATGTTAGCCTCTTTTATCCAAATGTTTACGATCATGCACCGACTATATATATATATATATATTCTTGTCATTGATATTTGGCATTTGGTAAAAGCTACCGTTAAGTTGGCAGTTGAAATCTTGGACCTATGTTCATATTGAGGAATCGGTTTACGTTGAGGGATGAGCTTTTCTGGTTTGGAAGACCTCGACTTTTACTGTGGTTTACTTATGTTCATTGGTTTGTAGATGCACCCAGCATAACCATCTCCTTTTTTTTTTTTTTTTTTAGAGTTCTTGCCACTAAATTCTTAATTAATTTTCTTTGCAGAATGCATTTGATAACAAGACAAGCCAATGTAAAAAAGGAAAAAAAAAAAAAAAACAGATAGAGAAAAAGCTTGACAAGCCGGAGCATGTGGAGGGAAATTCTGGGAACTGCCGTATAATACAAACTAGCACTTGTAACACAACCCTGCTGTTGGAATATGCCCATTGAAGGGCATTTGGGTAATTTAGAAATATTGGGATAACTCCCATTATCTCATTTACCATTCAAATTAACCATCTAATTTACTCCCTAATAATGACTTGCCTAAATGGTGAGTTGAGGCTTCCAAGCCATTTCCTAGTTTTCCCCTCCGTAGATAGAGAGAACGTCCAGTGAATATCTTGTGCACAATGGTGTACACACTTTTGCATGTATCCATGAAAATGAGGTCAAAATTAGTGTACATTCTCTAGAGCGAGAAAAAACTGTGAGGGTTGGAGATTTTCGCGTAGAAAAATCTCCATAATCAAAGTCATCATCGGACTTGGGTTGAGGTGTTGTGAATTTACGGTGGTGGTTCGATTGCGTGATCACCATCCGATCGTGCGATCCGTTCGAGGGAAATCGCGACACGATCGATTTTTTGAAAACCGCCCTATCGAGATATTTATCCCGAAAAATTCCGAATCCTTTTATTTTACGCTTTCGCATGTGCGATTAAATCCAACATTGGTATCAGAGCAGGGTTGGATTTAATTCAAATTATTTTTGGAATTATTTTTTTGGGGTATAAGATTTTGGGATCCGGATCACGGATGAATTTTGTGAATCCAAGAACATCGTAGGAATACCTATGGCCCAGGGATCACAAAACTATTTTTTGTTTAATTTTCCGAGCATGTTTAGGCCATGAAAAGTTCGGTCGAAATTTGTGACCGTTCGGACTTTAAAACCTTAGATCTATGACTTTAGAGAGCGGATCGATACATGAAAATGGTTTATATGTATTCCTTGCATCTTGATCTAATTTTTCATGTATTTTTTGATGAGTTTTGGATGCCGGAAACCGGGATTTCCGAATGGCCGCGGAGGGCTGCGACTGGGGTGGTTGAGTTCCGCTATTTTTGGGCTTGAATCCTTCTAAAATCAAGTGTAAAATGTTTGGAGGTTGTCCACTAATTTTTACCAGTAGAAAAATACGAAAAAAGCAGCCAAAATTGAGTTTTCCAGCAACCGGGTGAAAAAATCCGTTACAGGACCCGTCAGGCGAAGAAGACCCAGCCCAGACCTGCGGGCGTGTGCGTCTCACGCGCTCTAAAGAGCGTCCAGTGGGCGCGTGAAGCTGTGAGTCCCGGTTCGGGTCAGACCTTGACCGGGACCGACCGCCAACTGACACGATCGGGTCGGATCACCGACCTGTTGACCAGACGGTCGGGTCAAACCTTGACCCGTTGACTGACCCGTCTGACCCGGCTCCAACCCAGCTCAACATGGCTCAGCGCGTGAAGACGCGTGAGTCGCGCGCTGTGACTGGGTGCACGTGAGCCGAGCCACATTAGGCGCGTGGCGGCGAGTGTGAGGCACGCCGTGCGTCTGGCGCATGCGCCAGGCTGCTGCTAGCACGTGGAGGCTCGTGGTGGCGCTTGGATCGCACCACCGGCGCGCGGTGGAGCGTGTGGGCCCCGGGCGGCGCGTTAGGTCGCTTAAAATTGAATTTTTTCAAATTTTAGGGGTCTTATATCCATAAATGTGATTTTTTTGTGGATTTTTTGTGTGCTGAATCAAAGTCCGAATGGTAAGATGCAATTCCGGGTTGTGGTGTATGTCTCATACGTTCGCTTTGGGGTCTGTACTCAAGTCATTTTGATCTTGATGATTTGTAGGGCGTACAAAAATGTGATAATAAGTATCTCCAAGTCACAAATGTCTCTCTTAATGCGTTAAGAACTGTCTTATTAGATTTTTACAAGGAGAGTAACTGAATGATATGATTTGCGAGATTTCATATCAGTAGATTCAGTTTATTCTCGAGAGGCAAAAAACTAACGGGAATCTGAGGCACGAGATGATGGGCCCCAGGGTGGGTACCGCGTCTCAGGATATACGAGATAAAGAGATTTATTGTGCATGGTAGAAAAGAATTGCCAAGTTAGGACAATCCTTATCAGTGGCATGCATGATAACTTAATCTCGTTCTACAAGTCATCCTATGAACATGTCGGTTCGACTCGCCCCATAAGAGCATTGTGTTGCTCTCTTCGGCTCCCATTGTGAGGATGCAGAAAAAAAGGGCTTATCATACAATGATGTAAATGTCGAGTATGATAACTGAGTTAAGAAATACGGATGAGCAAATTTTGGATGGAATTTAGGTACTGGATGTGATCCAGTTTTTACCTGATTCATGGGAAACCGTGAAATCCTATCTCACACTTGACGAAAGTATTCGTATTTTGGTTGAAGTGAATACGTATTGTGAGCTTGATGAGGAGCACTTAAAGGCGAGTAGGCCACACTCGAGTCATGTTTATTCAGAGGAGTCGAGTAAGGACTTCCCCGGCGCTAAGCCAATAGCATAAGCATGTGAACGAGACTCGAGATCCAGGTAATAAAAACCATCCGAGAAAATCGACAATAAGGTATAAAAACGCAGGGAGAAGGAATTTGATTAGACCAATGTAAATTGCTACGTTTGAGGTAGATTTGGTCATTTCGCTTGTGAGTGTGACGAGCAGAAATTGATATCCTTCTTCTTTACGTGGTTTGAATTTGTCTCATTCACTATAATGTTCGCTGATTTCTCTACTTTGTAATCAGAAGCAACCAACCACGTAACTCGGGACAAGAGTATGTAAATAGAGTTCCGTCAAGTGAATCCTTAAGTTTGGAGGATTTACGTCAAGGACAGAGCATTTATCGTTGTTAGAGGGAACGACACTTGCCATGACGTTCTTAATGCTGTAGGCATGCGACGGATCTTCAATTTAGTACCTTATCTAAGATTGACTAGGGACAGAGCATTTGTCGTTGTTAGAGGGAACGACACTTGCCATGACGTTCTTAATGCTGTAGGCATGCGACGGATCTTCAATTTAGTACCTTATCTAAGATTGACTAGGATATGCGTAAATTATCCTTTTTTTAATAATACGACAGTTCTATGAATTGTTCTGGTTCTAATCCATGATGAATTGTATGTGCTGGGTGCCGCTCCTTCTAATGGTTTCTTGTCGTTCTCCTATTATCTTTACATCTGATTGCGTAGATAATGATGTAAATGAATGACATAGTAGACGTGGACACATGGGGTAAGAGATGATGAATCAGTTAGTAGAGAGAGGTTTATTGGACCCACTGACTAGATTCGAGTTACCCGTATGTGAGTTTTGCCTAGCCGACAAAATGACGAGAAAACCATTTGACAATGCAATGAGAGCTGGGACTCCATTGCAGTTAGACCATTGTGTCTTTCTTTTTTTGGTGGTCTTATGAGCATGAAAACCGGAAATAGAGTTGTGTAGATAATTATAGACGCTTACGTGCGTTTCGGTTCATCTATCTGATCTCGCACAAATCTAAGTCATCAGAATACTTCAGGAGGTTCATAAGCGAGATTGAGAATCAGTTAGATTTGAGAGAAGAGACTCTCAGAACCGATCCGGGATGCAAATATTCGTCTAAACTACACATGGAGCTCTGTTTCGAGAAGAGTATTACGAGATAACTGACTATTAGTCAGTTTCCCATTTGAATTTTGGATAGGGAGGCAGCCTGATTTTAGCTACTTGAGATTATGGGGTTGTGCCGCGATTTCTCGCATTCACACGGTGAGTTAGGCCCGCAAGAAAATTCGTGTTCTTAGGCGAACATACGGATGGCACTATAATCGAGATTCAGTCTCGTAATACTACATTACTTGAGAATGATTTCCTTAAGAGAGGTGAAATCAATTTGGATTTTACCCTTTATGCGATAGATGAGTCTAGTGGCTCGGGGAGTCCAGCAGCGGGATACAAGAATCCACTACGGATCTTGATCTCAGTGGGAGCGATCCATCAAGAGGTAAAGATTTTTCTTTTCTCATAAGAGCATCGAGGATGCGTATTTAAACGTCGCTTCTCGATTGAGGGTGACACCCTCGTTGTAACTCTAGAGAATGATGAGAAATCTAAAATAGTTTAAGAGGCTCTCGAGAGTTCTGCAAAAGATACAAAAGACCATTTATTGAATGCCATAAATGAAGAGAAAGAGTTGATGAGAATCAACGAGGTCTGGAACCTAGTTGATTTGCCTGAGCGCGGAAGGACTATTAGGAACAAGTAGGTTTTCAAAGTCAAGATAAAGGTCAATGGATTGATGAAGAGGTAAATAACCCGTCTAATAACCAAGGGTTACACTAAGACTGAGGGGTGGACTATCGAGGAGTCATAGTCCAATTTATCTCGATCCGTTTAGCGATTGTCACGAACATGGATGTAGAATTATACCACAAGGATGTAAAGACCGCTTCCCATAGTGGAAGTTTAGATGAGGCGATCTACATGGAGCATTCCTCTGGGTTCGTTCTAGTAGTTCAGGTGAATAAGGTCTGTTGATTCTAGAAATCAACATACGATCTTAAGCCATCATCCAGACAGCGGTGCCTGAGATTTCACAAGAAGGTGATATCTTATGGTTTTGCAATGATCGAGTAGGATCATTGTATCTATATGATACGACTCGATGGCTCCTTTATGAGCATATTCTCATATGTAGGTGGCATTCTGTTGGCCGGGAATAACAGAGAGTATCCAATGACCATTGTAATATGGTTATAAAGTTTTAATTCATTCTCAGATTTTGGATCCATAGGGATCGCTTGAGAATGGTGTTAACTCTTTAACAAGAGTTTTACATCAGGTAGATTCTTGAGTATTTCGAGATGAGCGATGATAACCTAATATATACTCTATCGCTAAAGGTAAAAACCTGATTCTTGACATGTGTCCTAACATTTATAAAGAAATAAGGGAGATGAGCAGAATCCCTTATTCGGTGTAATGTACATTTCTAGTGTATGTGATGAGGTATACACGTGCGATGTATAGTTTAATATATGCGATGAGGCATACATGACTAGACGTTTATTTTGCGGTCGATCTGGTGAGTAGGTATTAATAGAATCCTGGAAGGGATCACTGTAGAGTAGTGAAAAATGATTCTGAAGTATCTCATTTGAACTGCGGACCTCTCCATGTATTACGGATGAGGTGATTTGCGTTTTTTCATTGTGATTCAGATACTGACCGGGAGTAACGATCTGAATAAACGCAAACTAATATTAGATTTTATCTTCTTAGAGCAGTAAGAAGAGAACCTGTATATCTTTATTTATGATAGAGACTGAGTTTGTAGTATGCTCAATTACAGTTCATGAGAATGGTTGGTTTCAGACATTTCTGAATGAGTTAGGGTTGTGACAAATAGTAGGAGGTCAGTAATGATTATTGTGATAATTAGACTGCCATTGTCAACAACTGAGACCTTAAGTGTTATAGTAAAACCAAACACATTGATACCGAAGACCACTTTGTGAGAGCTATTACCGAGAACGGTATTGTGACGGCTAAGTATACCTTAAGATACAACATGATAGCTGATCCCTTTAGAAAACCCGTTGTGAGAGATTCCTTTGTGAGATAAGGAATCATTGGGTTTAGTGTATTTTAACATTTCTCATTATGTATTGTTTTAGATGTTTATTGAAATATATGACATGCATGCATTATTGGGTCACATATTTATTTCATGCACTATTTATTGTCATATATTGTGATCTTGTGATAAAAGATGTGTCAGGCAGACATGGTCGACTCTCTCACACGAGTGACCACCTCCAACTTTGAGTAAGTGGAGATGAGACAGATTCTAGTTGTAAGAGAATTTGAGAGTGACCCTACTAGAACATAAGTCGCCTTGATATGTGTTCAGGATGAGGTCATATGCAATATGACCAACATAGAAATACCCACAACCATGTTGTCTGTAAGTAGCCAGGTTTGAGATCTCAAATATCACCTACGATTTGTGATATTGTTTCTGAAATGCTCTCTCTGAGATCTTTGGGTAAAGTCTTATGTATAGACTGAATCCCATATTTATACAGTGTTAAAAAAATATGACATATGTCCTTTGAGAGATGAGAGAATAACACTGTGGCATGTGTTTCATACAACATGTGATGAGACGACTATGGGATAGTGAGAGCTATTATTTAATATGATAGTTTGATCTTGATCCCCGTTCCCACTGTGTGAGACCTGAGATCCATTGGGTGTGATCTCTTATACCCTTATTACTTTCGACTGTATCTAGAAGTTTTAGTTCATCGTTACTATTTTAGTTTATTTACCTATGGTCCGGAAGATAAATTGAGGTTTAAGCGGCAGGTTTAGGAAAGCAGCTGAATTGAGACTGATAGATTCGAATTTTGGAAAAGGAAGGCCAATAGATATTACATCATTGTCGTGTATTCACAGGTCGACCTGTTATATTAATCCATGTTGGGATTCAAACATAATAATGAATACATAGTAGAGCAAATTGATTGGGGATTACTTTCGAGGAGGAAAGTGGCTCGATGGATATAAATGCATTAAGTCTGGGGTATAGCGAGTTGTTTTTGATACTAACTGTGACTCCTTGATTATCCTAACAGATGTATCGAGAAGTCTTTACTTGCAGGTATACTCGTTGGTCGCATGATGCCCAATCCAGTATGAAGGTCCAGTAGTGTGATGTGATAGATCGCATGAGTGTAATATTGTGATGGACGTAAAATGCCCTCATGTGTAAGTGGGAGATGTTGGAATATGCCCATTGAGGGGCATTTGGATAATTTAAGAATATTGGGGTAACTCCCATTATCCCATTTACCATTCCAATTAACCATCTAATTTACTCCCTAATAATAACTTGCCTAAATGGTGAGTTGAGGCTTCCAAGCCATTTCCTAGTTTTCCCCTCTGAAGATAGAGAGAACGTTTGGTGAATATCTAGTGCACAATGGTGTACACACTTTTGCTTGTAGCCATGAAAATGAGGTCAAGATTAGTGCACAATCTCTAGATAGAGAAAAAACTGTGAGGGTTGGAGATTTTCGAGTAGGAAAATCTCCCTTATCAAAGTTGTCATTGGACTTGGATTGAGACGTCGTGGATTTGTGGTGGTGGTTCGATTGCGTGATTATCATCCGACCGTGTGATCCGTTCAAGGGAAATCACGACACGATCGATTTTTTGGAGACCGTCCTATCGAGATATTTATTCTGAAAAATTCTGAATCTATTTATTTTATATTTCTGCATGTGTAATTAAATCCAACACCTGCCGCCGTACACTGACACAACCAAAGCCAAAACATGTTAAAAAAAAAAAAACCAAAAAGCTTGACAAGAAATTTGTTTGTCCAGCATAGCATAGGTTGAGTAGCCTATAGGGGTTGAGACGTGTCTAATGAGTTATGAGTTATATGGGAAAGCTTGATAATTATTGAGTTGATGGGAGTTCTGCCACATGCACCATGTTATGCATTCAAACAAAAAAACAAACAATTGACTAGAGACAATGGTATAGAAATAATAAATAGTACATTAAAAACAAATAGTAAAAAAAAATAGCCAATAGTGTAGAAACAAATATTAAAAAATTAGCATACAAAAAAAAAAAGAAGCAGCGGAAGATGTGAAAAAAAAAATGACTAGAGAAATTTGTTCTTTTGAGGAGTTATGCATACAAACAATAAAACAATAAAAAAAAAATGTAATTGACAATACATTCTTGACAACAACTTGCTCATCACTTCATAATGCCGTATACAAACAAGAAACAAGAAATTTGAACTTCTTGCCGTTGTATACAAACAAAACAAGAAATTTAAAATTTGTTTGACTCCCCGCCACTCCTGCCATGGTGACAAGAAACAAGAAATTTGAAATTTGTTTGACTTCCCGTTACTCCTGCCACTGCGACTGCACTCCTGCCACTGAGCTTCCTGCTACTACACTCCTAGCACTACACTTACACTACTTAACATTGCACTTCTCACAACTCTCTCACACTCACTCTGTCACTCACACACATATTACACATATTACAAAAATCTTACAAACTCACTCATCACTTTTTCCTCTTTCTTGTCCTCTCGCCTCTCACTCTCACAAACTCCTCATTGTCTTGGCTTCTTCCTTCTGTTCTCCTTCTTCAAACTGCACCTCTCACAAACTCTCTACTCCTCTCATCTCGGCATACCCTTCTCAACACAATGGCCTCTCAAAAGGAAAAGACATTATGATGGAATCAGAAAGTAACAGACACTTTTCATCTCTTAAAAAACCAAGCCATTTGAGAAGGTATTTTCTCATCGCAACATTACTACCGGTCGATTAATAAATTGAAATTTTTTGAACAGTATATGTATTGAGTATGGAACTTATTTAAAATAAGTCTACCATTTTTGGATTCTTAATCTAGATAAAAAAAATTTTGAGAATGCAGTCAGAATTTTTTATAATAATATAAAAGAAATCGATAGTGAAGATTGTATAGTTATTGATTAGTAAAATTACTTCATGTAATTTTCAAAGTTATTTTGATGGTCAAATAATTGAAATGACTCCGAGAATGATATGTAGAGAGCGTGATTTTCAGTGGGTGGAGTACGAATAGTGTATCCCGTATTTGGAAAATGAGATAGCAATGGATGCTTGGATAGTATTTAATAATAATAATTTAGAAAGTTTTAGTACAAATGCCACAAATTTAAATTTTCAGGAAAAACTTCTTCACTTTCTAATTATAGCTATAGGTAGAAAATTATATATCTATTACTCGAAACAATTTTTTATTAATGACACGTATAATTGAAAGGGAAAATCCAGACTTACATTTTTTACTTCCTTATTTTATGATATGCACAAGAGATTCTTCAAATTCAAATTTATCATATTGTAATATGGTTACGAGTATTTTAAAAAGTCACGGAATAAGTCTACAGAAGGAAAATCATTTGCAATTAAATATTAAAAATGGTATAAATGATAGAAGTTTATGTAGAGTTTATTGGATTTGTGAAAATGGTATTTGAATGAATTTTAAAAAAAAAAGAGGTGTGAAACATCCAGAGGTAGAGCCAGGGTTACAGGCAGAGGCAGAAACTTATGCTCATGGAAATAAGAATGAGAATACTAGGTGGGATGAATTGTTTGAATGCATCAATAATATGAAAATACAGTTTATGGATAGTGTTGATTAGAATTTTAGTGAAGTTCGGAACGAAGTGGGAGAAGTATGGAGGAAAGTGGGAGAAATTCGGAGGGAAGTGGAAGAAATTCGAAGCAAAGTGGGTGAATTAATGCATAGTTTTAATGAATTCAAGTAGCAGAATGATCAATTCAAGCAACAGAATCAGGAAGAATAAAGAAAAATGCTATTTGACTTGATGAATATGACTGCGGATGTAAGGGTAAATAGTAATTTATAGTAATTTTATTATAAGTATAAGAGATCATTTGCAGCTATCAAAACCGATTGGAGCATCTTCCTCCTCTGGAACCGCGGAACCTAGACCACCTGCGAGCTCTACCTACCCATTTATTGTGAGTCCATTTGGTTCTCCTCCTAGGACTTCATTCAGCTCTCCTCCAAGCCATAATCCTAATCCATTTGACATTCATGATGTGATAAGAGGAATAAGAGGAAGTTCTCGTGTTGCTCTATCCTCTACTCCATCTTCTTCTCCTTCATCCTCTTCTCCTGCAACTGCCATTGCAATTGGAACTGCCACTACCACTACCACTGGAACCGAAACTGCCACGCATGGAAGCACCGCGTAGGGCATGCGCCCATGCAAGTGCCCGTGCGGGGCATACGTGCATGCAAGCGGTCATGTGGGCACTCGGCCATGCCAGCACATGTGCTTGTGCATGCTACCGTGCATTGCATGTGTGTATGTAGGCGCCCGACCATGCCAACGCGGGCGGCCAGCCATGTCGCCACCCAGCACCACGCGACGGCGCATGGCTCTAATCACTAAATTTTTAATATATTAAATTAGTAATTTGTATATTATTATTTTAAATTATTAATATTATTATTTAACAGTTATAATCATATTAAATTACTAATTTATATAATACATATAATATCAAAAAATTTAATTATCAAAATAATATTATATATAATTTATATGAATTCTAAAAAACTACCCACCGCAAGCCCAAAACATTTTATCAGTTTATTTTAAATCAAGCAACTCTCACAAAAATTAGCGGCAAATTTTTTCAAAGCTCCTAAAACATTTTATAATTTAGAAACCGCAAAAAACTTTTGATTTGTTTTTTGTTTCAACTGCGAATTTAGTTTTAGGCGCCAATCATAATCATTATCATGTTACTTACTTGTTACTTCCCTGTTTCTCTTTCTTCTTTTTTTTTTTTTTTTTTTTTACTCTCTTTGCTTGCTTCTATAATGAAAACAACCTAAAACAATCATTAAATTAAATTGAACCTACTTGTTAATGAAATCAAACCATTTTACCATAAAATTCATATTAAATTCATTGTCTCATTACAAAATGATTAGAAGATGATGTGCTGGTTTTGACAAAATTAATCAAACCACCTTACCATTGAAAAATAAAATTCATTGTGTCAGATGATGTGCTGCCTTTGACAAAATTGAGGCAAAAAGTTGGATTACTTTATTCTCAACTTTGTTAAGCTACTTTACGAGATGAACTAAGAGGTATTAAACCTAAACATGTGACATGACAACAAGTGTGCTTTTCTAAGATTGGTTACTTTAAGAACTAGATTAAATCTGGCTTCTGAGTTGTCCTATATCTATCCAATATATCTATCCAAGAATAATGTTGTTAGTGCAATATAAATTTTATCTTGACCCCCTATCAACATTAATTTTATCTTGGTAGCTAATTGTTAGCATAATTGAGTACAGTGACCTCTTCTACTATTTTTATCATATGACATCACCTATGCACACGAAGAATGATGTTGTTAGTGCGTCAGAAGGATATTGTTAGTGGGTAGTATATGCTTATTCTCTTAAATATTATTCCCTAATTGTCAGCATAATTGAGCGCGGTGACCTTTTCTACTATTTATATCATATCACATCACCTATACACAAGAAGAATGATATTGTTAGTGGGTGAGAAGAATATTGTTGGTGGGTAGTACATGTTTATTCTCTTAAATATTATTCTTAAATGATGTTGTTGGTGGATTTATTGTCTAACCTTGTATGCAATTTTATATTATCCTCTTACAACCCTTTGACTTGTCTCAAGTAGAAACAAATCCTAAATTTTTTATTTTCCTAAAATCGTCAAGAAAATATAAAATAAAAATAAGAAAATTATACAGAAACTCATGCGCTTCATCCGTTGGGCGCTAGCATGCCACTAGCGTTGCGCATGCCACGGATGCAAGGGAAGCGCACATGCAAGCTCCCGCCATAGCTATATTAATTATTAACTTAGTGAATTATTAATACAATTAAATTAGTTATTTATATATTATTAATATTATTATTTAAAAATTGAAATGATATTAAATTAGTAATTTATATAACAGTGTTATGATATAGTGACTTGTTGTTTAATATCAATATTATTTAATTTAATATAATATAAAAAATTTAAATTATCAATATCATCCCACAATCTCTCTTCTTGGCGTTTTGGTGTTAATTTAATTAACTTTTGGCACCAAAAAGCATTTAGTTCTTCACGGCGAGGTGCCAATTTGATCATGGCGCCAAAAATATCTTCTCATATTAACTTCATTTATTTCTCTTTTTTTTACTCTCTTTGCTTTGTTTTTGGGTGTTTATGTTGTTGGGTTATCCATTTCTCTCCATTTTTCATTTATTTCTCTCTCTCTGTTACTCTTGCTTCATTTATTTGCTTTTGCAATTCTCTTCATTTATTCTCTCTCTACATTCTGTGCTTTTGCAAATCTCTATTTTAATACACGATGATGGACAAGACGTGGATGCATTCTAAATTAAAAGAATGTGATGAATATATTTGTGGGTTTAATGTATTTTTTGAATTTGCATATCAAAATATTCAATCTATCGATGGCAAAATATATCATGTTCTTGTGTCAAATGTTTTAACACATTGAGATTTCCGATACATACGATCTTTAATCACTTGTTATGTCATGGGTTTCAACGTCAATATGATAAGTGGATATATTAACATTAGATGCATCCTATGTATCAAACATACATGATAGTATTTTTGACCATGATATCTTTGGCATGTTACATGATGCATTCACTACATCTAAGGTGAATGAATCAACTTCAAATAAATTTCATGAAACACTTCAGAATGTCAAAAAACCAATATATCCAAAATCAAAATATACTGTGCTTACAACTATTGTGCACTTATATCATTTAAAGTGTTTGTCTAGGTGGAGTAACAAATCTTTTTCATGACTGTTAGTGTTTTTAGTAGAACTGTTGCTTGATGAAAATATCTTACCAAATAGTTGCCATGTAGTCAAGAAAACTATTTCATCTTTAGGGTTGAAATATAAGAAAATACATACTTGTCCTAATGATTGTATGTTGTACTGGAAACATAGAGTCAAAGACGATGCATGTTATGTGTGTGGTGCTTCTAGATGGAAATCAAATACAGATGATGGAGATGAAGGAGGTCAAGATATTAATAAAAAAAGTTGCTAAAATATTAAGATGATTTCCCTTGATTCCTAGATTGTAAAGACTATTTACATGTGGCCAAACTGTTTCTTTGATGAAATGACATCATGATAAGAGAACAAATGATGGATTTTTAAGACACCTAGCAAATTCTCATGCATTGAAGGAGTTTGATTCCCTATACCTTAACTTCTTTTCTGACCCAAGAAATATTCGATTAGGGTTAATAGCAGAAGGTTTCAATCATTTTAAAACAATGAATATTTCACACAGAACTTAGCCAGTGATCATGATATCATATAATCTGCTTCATTGGTTGTGCATGAAATCTACAAACTTTATACTCACATTACTTATTTCTAGTCCTAAAAGTCTTGGCGATAAGATAGATGTGTACATGCAACCATTGGTGAAAGAACTGAAAGAATTATAGAACGAAAGAGTAGATACTTATGATTGTTCAGTTGGTGAAACATTTAAAATACATGTAGTACTCTTATGGACCATTAATGATTTTCCTGCATATGCTAATTCGTTTGGATGGAGTACTAAATGTAGATTTGTATGCCCTGTATGTGGATATGATGCATGTTCTCAATGGTTTTCTCATGGATGGAAGTATTATTATATGGGATATCAAAGATGGTTGGAGTCAACTCATCCATTCAGGTATGATAAATATTCTTTTGATGGAACAAAGGAATTCAGAGTTGCTCATAAACAATGATTCGAATCTGATGTGTTGCAAGAATTAGATGACATTGATTTAATAAGTGCCAATGACGTGCATGGATGAAAAAAAAAACATATTGTTTTATTTACCTTATTGGAAAAATGTTTTAATTAGACATAATATTAACATGATACACACTAAAAAAAATTATTTTGATATAATTGTTGATACAATTCTCAGGTAAGAAGGAAAGTCTAAGGACAATTATAAGGCTAGACTTGATCTTGAAGAGATGTGAATAAAAAGGATTTACATGTACGTGATCAAACTCTATAAACATATTTTTGCCTAAACGTGTTACCAACTAACCTTGCAAGGGAAAGATACATTTCTCAAGGTTTTGAAGGACTTAAAACTTCCTGACGAGTGCTCTACTAACATTTCTAGATGTGTTCAATTGAAACAGCGGAAGTTAATACATCTAAAGAGTTATGACTATCACATTTTATTACAAGAGTTTATTCCCATAGCAATTCATGGATCAGTCCCTGACAATGTTAGCTCTGTTATCATTAAAATTTGTAATATTTTTAAATATCTTTGCTCTAAGGTCTTTGACCTATGAGAACTTAAGCAATTAGAGGCATTAGTTCCACAAATTATGTGTGAGATTGAAAAAATTTTCCCACCTTTATTTTTTACCAGCATGATACACTTGATCGTGCACTTGACAATTGAAGTAAGAATTGGTGGACCAGTCACATATAGGTGAATATATCCAGTTGAAAGGTTTGTTTTATTTTATAACTTATTTAGCTCATTTTATTTAACCCTCATACACATTTAATTTAATACAATATATGTATATGTATGCAGATACTTGTTTCAACTCAAATCCTATTTACATAATAGAGCACGACTTGAAGACTCCATCGCAGAAGGGTATATAGCAAATAAGTATTTGCTATTTTGTTTAAGATATTTAGACGGGATTGAAACAAGATTTAATCGTGCATTGCGAAATAATTACAATCATATTATATTTGGAGAAGATGAGTCCACTTTAACAACTATCAGAAGATCTTTGGGAATAAGGACATGTTCATATGTTAAAAGACAAAAAAGAAAAAAAATATGTTGAATTTGTTTCGATGACAAGTCATTGTAGCAATGACATAGATACATACTAATAATGACTTAATTGTTTCCTTTAGAGTGTAAGTATATACTGTCATATATATTTTTGAATTTTAAACTCCATTAAACTTTAATATCCTATATATATTATATATGAAGGGAACATATGCAATATGTTCGAAAAACAAATCGTGGGAAAAAATTAAACACTTTCCAAATTGAGAAACTTCATAGTAAAGACTTAACTACCAGGTATAGTCATCGTGTAAGTATATCATTTTTTAATATTATTAATTTCTCCTATTTATATCAATACTTAATCTTTTTACATTTCTTTTTTAGGTTACCAATTCAAAAAATCCTAGAGAGATTGCAGATGAAATTAAATGGATTACTCGTGGACCAGTTCCATTTATTAGAAATTACAGTGGCCATCTAATCAATGGATATCGATTTCATATAAAAGATTGTGAAAAATGTTTTCAAACTCAGAATTCATGAGTTATGGTAGCAGTCGATGATGTCAGTTATGCAAGTGCGAGGGATAAAAGGTCAATTCAAAGTAAAGTTAATTATTATGGAATGTTAAGACAAATCATTCAAATAAACCATAATGGAATGTATACATTTATTTTATTTCGGTGTGATTGAATCGACCTACAATGAGGATGCAAGAAGGACAGATTTGGTTCTACTCTTGTAAATTTTTCCTATCTCAATCATACCGATGCCGATTTGCTAAATGATCCTTATGTGTTAGCATTCCAAACAAAGAAAGTATTTTATGTGGCTGATGAAAGATATAAATGATGGCTTGTTGTAAAGCATGTCAAAGTTCAATATGAATTTTATATGGGTGATGAAATGACAATTCATCATTTCAATTTAGAAACTAGTCTCTCAAACAATCAGGTGTGGTTTCGGACTAATATTGATGAAGATGAAGGAAATATATCATTGGAGATGAATGATGATGATGATATTGATAGAGTAGAATGAGATGTGTATACGTAGGAAATGTAATTTTGCTTACACATTATCTAATCATTCTCTATTTTTATATTTTTTTCCTCTATTTTATTCGATGTATCATCTATACTCATATGGGTATAATGCATAGCAACAAATGGTAACAAATAGTAACAACTGATAACAAGTGATATTCTTATAACAAATGGTATAATTGGTAACAAGTGCATCTAATAGGTTTTGATATCAAAACTTGATTTAATCCTTAATTAGGTTTGCTTAATTAGGTTAACCTAGCAATGACTAAGAAAAATCACGAATACTCCAATCCAATTGTAAGTAAGAAGTTGTAACAATATTTCAAAAAATTACATTACATGAGAAAACATAACAAGCATCAAGCAAAAAGGAGAGAGGTAATGATTATAATAATATGGTGACTAAGAAAAATAGAGAGAGTAAAAAGATAGGTCAAAAAATTGTAAAAATTGTTAGTACACAAAAATTTCAAAATATTGGCACGGAAAAGAAAACAGTTTTTGAAAATTTACAGATAGTAATAATGAAGTAATAATGTATTAATATTGAAGAAGTAATCAATGTATAATAAAGTAAATATGTAACAATAAAAAAATTGATAAAAGATAAAATCTAAAATATGCCCGCATGGGGCGAGTGCCCTCGCGGGTGCTTACATGCGCCTTGCCCCACACAGGCATGTACGGGCACCCGTGCTGGCATGGCCGGGTGCCCGCATGGGCGCTTGCATGCGCAGTAGGGGCATACGGTAGTACCGCGCTTGCCTATGCAATGCCATGCATAGGCACCCACACTACCATGGCCATGCGCCCGTGCCGATGCCCACGCTGCCATGGTCTGGCGCCATGCGCGGATGGTCTTGCCTGTGCGGTTGCATGGCGGGCTTCGCACTGGCGTGGCCACTCGCCAGCGTGGGCTCTTGCGTGCGCAATAGCACTACGCTTGCCTGCACGGTGGCATGCGTGGGTACTTGCATGTGCACACATGCCATGCTACCCGTGCGCCACAACTTTATTTATTATATAAAAAATTTCAAATATAAATTATATAAAAAGTTTCAAATATGAATTAAGTAGAATAATGATATAATTAATATTATTAATTTAAACAATATAATGATATAAAGTTTAGGGTTATTATTTATTGTAATATAATTCAGTAACTAGCAACAATGCAGTAACAATTGTGTAATACAATAACAATCAAAAACACAAACAAATACAAATACAAAAAATCAAATACACAAAATATATTTGATGATGTAATAATAAAAAAAGCGGAAAAATAAGATGAAATTAAACTTAAAAAGGTAAAAAATGGATAAAAAAAGTGGAAAAAAATGTCGGGCTTCTAAAAATTTATTTGAGTGGCTAAACCAAATATATTATAAATTATTATCCACAAACCCTTTTTCCCTCCAAAACCTCTCATTCCCTTATAAGCTCTCCTCCCTCAAAGCTTAAACCTTGTGACTTAATCAAAATTATTCCAAATTTTCCTACTTCAATATGGGAAGAATTAAACGAAGGATGAATATTGTTGCTGATCATGAAGAATCACAGCCATCCCAAAAAAGAACTTCACTCTGAAAAACTCCAATCATCCGAAGATGCTACCCCAAGTTAGGTTTGGATTAAAAACAGATCATTTTATTGTGAGATAAGTAGTATTTATCCATTTCTAATATATTTTTAGCAGTTTTTAAGAAATATAGAGGTCAACACATTGTCAAGATATTTGGGATTTAGAAAAAGAAAAACGCATGGTGGTTGAAATGAATAAATTAAATCAACCAATAGGAATCGATGATACGATCTTTATCAGATTCCTTGGCTCTATGGTGAGAGTCTATTCGATTGTTCCAATAAATTATAGGACTTGGCGTGATATGCTAACAGAGTATAAAGAAAACATGTGGAAAATTGTAAAGGTATCTACTAAATTGTACATTTACATAAATGGAAATTAATATATCTAATTCTATTTTTTTTTCATTTTGTATTGTAGTTAAAGATTACTTTCAACCAACTCAGAGATGATACTAAGAAATGGGTTATTGAAAATTTGTGTGATAAATAGAAAAATTTTAAAAATACTCTGAAATCAAAGTTGTTCAATGATTCACTTGGAATAAATGAAAATATCAAGAGAATGGAAGATGAAAGGGCTGATTCAAATCAGTACAAAGATCTTGTTACTTTCTGACTGATTGGTAAAGGGAAGGTAAAAAATAAACAAATTTTCTTACTCCTCGTATTAATTTGTATTCTAATACATTTGCTCTTAAAAAATAAACAAATTTTCTTACCATGTATTCTAATACATTAATTCTAATAATCTGTGTTAGGAAATTAGTAAAAAAAATTTCGAATGTCGCGCAAAGTTGACGGATTCACATTTCTTATGATATAAGTCATTTGCCAAACTTATACATGAGAAGTCATAAACAACTCATATTTTATTTTACTTATTATTAATTTTACTGCATAATATTTCAAATACTTCAAAGTGGACTCACTTTTTATCATTATAGACTACACAATCTGGAACGAAATCTTGTAGAGCAGAACTTTTTATTAAAAGTAGATCCCGATTAGATGGCAGTTTAGTTTCCACGAAAGTATCAGAAGTTGTTGTATGGATAACTATTTTTATGCAACTCTTGGTTTATGGACATTCACCTTTGATTTATTTACTTTATAAGAAATGATGAAAAGTCGAATAAAGTCTGTTGAGAGTGAAGAAGGCCAAGTAGAAAGTTTAATTTATTTTGGTAAAGTGATATTGTATTTAAAGTTAGAGGGCCTGATTCGAGGGGAAGAATCAGATGTGTAGGAAAAGTTACAACTCTATCACAATGTGTGCATTCAACCAGAGCTGAGAACGAAGATATGACTAATATGATGGAACGATTAATGGAACAAAATCATAATCTTACTAATTTGTTAAGTAATGTTCTTCTTCATGTTGCTATGCATGTTGGAAGTGGACATTAAGATGAATTGATGAATATAGTTAATGAAGCAAGACTTATTGTTGGTGTTTAGGTATGTTATTTCTCTGTTTTACCAGAATTTTACTAATTTTACTTTTACTTTTCAACGATAATCCAATTATTTGTATTGTTAGTTTTCTCGAATACTAGATGTTGGGAGTACACATAGAATCAACAATCATCATTATCACCACCTGACTCCATCCCAAAAGGTAATATTTTAATTTATAACCTTATTTAACATGTACCATTATATTATATTCATCTTACTACTTATTTTTATTTTATCAATAGATTGACATACTCTATCAAAGATAATATTTTTATTTATAACCATTTTTTACTTATGTCATTATATTATATTCATCTCATCGTTTATTTTTATGAATGAATAGATTGACATGAAGGTGGGGTTGTACTGGTAATCTTTTTGATAATTGAAGTGAAGCATTTTTGGTATGTGCATCTCAGAAGTTATGGATTGTGGGATATGTTTATGAGATATGTAATCTTTATTTTTTGGTATCCCATTGTATTAGTCATTCTCAGTATTAAAACGAGGAGGATTAGGGTTATAATATTTTAGTAATTTTTTTATTTTCAAGTTTCTAATATTTCCTAATATTTTGATAGGCAGTACATTTCCCAACCCACAATAAAAATTATTTCCTCACATTTTTTTTTTTTTACATTTGTCGATATAAGATAGTAACTTATAATAATGTGGTAATTGACTAGAAACTAACAATAAGAGATAAGAGAAAAGATATAGTAATATTTCCTAACACTTGTACTAGCCACCCATAAAACTTATAACATTTCCTCACATATGAACATATGTGGTAATGTGGTAATGTGGTAATATGGTAACCGATCATTAGTAACATTTCTTAATAGTGTTGCGTAGTGATATTTCTTAGTAGTAACTGTTTTGTAAGTGAGTAGTGACATTTCTTAACACGTGTATGTGTGGTAACCGACAATAAAAACTTATAGTATTTCTTAACATATGAAAATATGTGGTAACTGACCATAAATCACAGTAACATTTCTTAACAGTTGTGTAACTGAAGATAAAAGTAATAACATTTCCTAACATGTCATATGTCGTAACATGATAGTAACATAATCGACATAAATGGTAATAATATGGTAACTGATGATAAAAGTAGTAAAATTTCCCAACACTCTCGTAACTAGCGATAAAAATAGTAATTTTTACTAATGCTTTTTAAACTGTTGATAAAAGGCCTAATTTTACCAATACTTTCTACCCGTCACTATAAATATATGACATGCTCCAATGGTCACCAAGAGTGTCGAAATACACCTATCCCAACTGGTGTATAGCCAACTAAAATCCTAT
Source organism: Dillenia suffruticosa (assembly GCA_033439265.1). NCBI lineage: Eukaryota > Viridiplantae > Streptophyta > Magnoliopsida > Dilleniales > Dilleniaceae > Dillenia > Dillenia suffruticosa. Next base: position 3,231,158 of record JAVTVX010000031.1, read on the forward strand.
CCACTGGAGAAGGTTCTGCCAACGGTTTTATTAGATTTAGGAGACGATTTTCGTCCGTCTCAATAAGTCACTTGTTTTGTAGTAAGACAAAATATTTGTGCATCAAATAGAAATTCAAATTAAATAATAAAAAACAAACCATTTTCAGCTTGTTGTTTTAATATAAATGCAACTCACCTATGAATTTGTCTCTGCGGTCCACATATTGCACTAGATCTATAAAGTTAGTATAGTTGAAGTTTAAAGACATAATGCATCATCTTTGTTGAGCTCCTCAGCAAGCGTTCTAGTGGATATCACTCATTTGATTTTAAGGTTTTTACTCTGAAACTTTAGAGGAATGGGCCTAATAGTGGCATTTAAAATTAAATATTTCTTGTAGACTTGCAACATGGGGCTCATTCTAGTGATATCAATAGTGAATATTATCCCTTCGACCTGAATTCTTTGTTAAAATAGGTTATCATAACATTACAAACAATATTTATACTTTTTTCTTAAAAAAAAATTATATATATAAGTTGATTATTTTTACAATCCATTAGATCTTACAATGTCTAAAGTGTTAAATCACAGAAATGATGAGCATGATCCATAGTTTTCATATTATATCAGGGAAATGCTGAGTGAAACATACATACTTCTAAGTCAATGAAAATGTATTTTTGCTTTTTGCTTGGAGTGTTAATAGATGTTATAACATGTTGCTTTTCTTGGACTATGAATTTACAAGTTTAGTTCTGCGTATGATATCTTTTATTAGAGAATAATTCTGTATCCTAAAAACACACATAAACAGAAATAATAAAATTCAATTTAGATAATAGATAAAGAACAAAGACTATGTAAATATGTGAATGTTTAAGCATATACCTTACTCAAAAATGTTCATAGTCTAGCTAAATCAAATACTTCATAAAAAACAACATTTCTTATTTTGCAATCTAATTTAACATCATCAAATGTTCATGGAATGATCAACACTTTAATTGTATCGGGGTATCTAGCTCTAGATAATACAACATATAGCTGTCCATGAGAAAAAACTAGTTCACGCAGATAGATTCCAACATAATCCAAAGTCTACTCTTGAGATTTGTTGATTATCATAGAAAACGATAACAGACAGGGAGTTGAGTTCCTATAAAAGGAATTCCATTTTTTTTCATTGTCAAGAGTTTGTAAAGGAATTCTAGAAATAAACACTTTCTTTCCTCTGTGGTGGTAGTAGCAATCTCTGCACAAATAGCATGCTCACCTAATTGCCTACATATGAGTCTTGTATCAGTACACAAACCTTCCGTGGGGCTTAGATTTCTAAGTAGCATGATAGGATAATTTTCTTTGTGCAATAACTTATAAGGCGGTAAACCCCTTGGATTCTGGCTGTTTAAGAAATCTTCATAATCTCTTTGATGGCGTTCATTAATAGTTCTATCTGAATCTATGTAAGTGTGTAATTTCCAGGGAATTTTTGAATTATCAACTCATTAAGTTCACCAACAGGTGTATTCTTAAGAGAGAGAATAACTCGATTTATCATCTGATAGGGATCATCTAAATAGAGGTGCAAATCATGGAAAACACAGTGTATTAATCTATGATTGAGTAAATAAAATTTAAAGGAGCAGATGTATTACAGATGTGTGATTTTCAAACCACAAATTCAGGCAAGGACACCCAAATCGAATGTTATATACAATGATGAGTTCAAGTATCGTTCCCACGAGAATATTTTATATTACTAAGTATGAATAAACCTAATCTAACTTGGACAAATCAAATCAAATTTATGATGACACCAAAAATAAAACTAAAATCTGAATATAAAAATCCTAGATGATAAAAAACCTAATATGATGAAAACAATAGGATATCGATTTCATTTATTTTAATTTTTTACACGGTTGAATCTTTTCAAATCTCTAAATTTATAACTAATGAGTTATTGATGATGAAAGCATATTTTCTAAAATTAGATTCACCAAATGGTCATGTAATGAATCTCTAATGAGACAACTTAAACCCAATGGTCATGCAATTTTGATTAATCGGATTACATTAAGTTTTGTGAAAATCTGTCATTTAAGATAATTCCCGCACATAAATTAATCCAATGGTCATGCTCATAATCTAATATAGATTTTATTGTTTGGACTAATCTAATACAATTATATTGGTCATGCATGCATTCAATCTTAAATCATCAAAACATTAGACCCTAAAACGTTTGAAGTATTAAGATCAACAATAAAATTTCATCAAATTATAATCATGCCAATAAAACTTAAGAGAAAGAGATAAATCAACACATGTAATTAATTAAAAATAGAATTTATCAAATATTAGGAACAAAAGAAATTAGTTAGGCATTGAAAAGAAAAACCAAAAAAATAAATAAAACATTACACCTCTTGTTTGCACGAGTGTGGATGTGGAAGGTGTGAGGAGGCAGCTGCTAGTAGAGTGGAGGAGGACGAATGAGAGAAATGAAGGGGAGGCATGAATGAATCCCCTACTGTCCACCATAGTAAATTATATTTATAGGAGTGAAAACCCTAAAAAGAATATGAAAACTTAGACTTTTTGAAAACTTAGTTTTTGTCTTTGATTTGGAAATTTCTTCTTACTGCGATCTTTAGCATTCCCAGATTATTGGAAACTTCCTTTTTCTTGAATTAGTATACTTCTGAAATTTTTACCAGTGAATCTGCCAACATGTCTCCAATACACAGTAGTTTTCTTTTTCAACATGGATTCCTTTTTAACACTGTAGCAATTTCGAGCCAATTTTCTAAAATACTCCTTACTGAATCTGCTTCTGGGCTCTTCATAAGATTTGTAGGGCTCGAAGTTTTCTTTCCAATGCAGCAAGAATCACCTCAATGGGATATCGGAATAGAAACTTATGTTCAAAATACTAACGGCTATCTATGCGATCCAACATTTAGAAATTAGTTCCATTATTTCCTAAATCAAAATCCACGAAATTAATGAGTGAAATAGTATATAATATGATTTAAATCAGCTCTAAAATTCATAAATAAATGTTGAAAAAAATATAATTCAAATATATAAAAATATCGTTATCAAATACCCCCATACTTGAATATTTGCTTGTTCTTAAGCAACTACAATTTTCTCCAAAACCAATTCAGCTTCTTAAGATCCTAACCATGCATATTACAAATTCAAATCAGAATTGCAATCAAGACAGTCAATATTTCGTAGTGTTTAGCACTAGAAAAAACCATTGCATCTCTTATAGTCTCATCAAAATCAAGAACAATGTAGGATTCAAACACCCTCACAATAGATTCACTCAATAGAATAAAGGAAAATACTATTCAATTACTCAATGCACTCAATTTTATGTAAAAATATATGTATCACTCGAATCAACACGATAAGATAACATTACCATAGGTTTGCTTATATAACAAATTTTCATCACTCAAATATATGAAATTCATGCACCAATCAAAATGTCTTTTATTTAGTTGTAATGAGGTTAGAGTAAAGAGTATGATAATAAATAAAAATGTTGGATTAAAATAATTCACTAAAAATACTCAAGTATTAAGATATTACATTTTTTACATCAAAACAAAGAAAATACTAACTTCCACAATCTCTCATTCCAAAATATATAAATTACTTCAACTCCAAATATGTAATGTATCACTCCTCCAAATCTAAAAATATGAAATATAACTCCATTATAATAGTGAACAATATCTAAGAATCTTTCTTTTCTCTTTTCATTTTTTTTGACTAGGACTTCTTTTTTTTCTTTTTTTCTTTTTTTTTTATTTTGCCTTTTTTTCTTAATTCAATATGATAATGTCTAAAAATATAATCTCATGCTATCAATTATAAGTATAGTAGTGATTTTGGATTTAAAATCTAGAGTTAGAAAAAATGGGTTATGGGGTAAAATTATATGGATAATTCAAGAAAGAAAAGGTCTAAGCTCAAATCGGGTCACTAGGGGATATAAGATATTACGGAAGGTATTTTGCGAAAGCCAAAAGTGTATAAATCTAGATACCTTAATCATTTTGGTATATGAAAAAAAATGTGATCTCAAAATACATAACAAAATAATTTCTAGAATGTTCATTACATGTGTGATATGCATTCAACAAGAAAAATAAAAGCACAAAAAATTGCTCTTTAGAACTCAATTCCTCATCTGAGTAAATTTTTGTATTGAATCTTACATACCTATCTTTCAAATCAACTATAAAAATCTGAATAGTTAATCAAGCACCAAATAGTAACTAATACCAATTTTCCTTCATGCAATCCAATTCAAAACAAGTAACACACAAGAACTAGAAAACTTGCAAAAAGTTAGTTGGTATGGAAAGAATTTAGCATAAGCCCTCGAGAACCAAACAAAAATTCAGCACTCAAATTCCTCAAAATTAAAAAAAAAAAAAACCAGCCTATACATATATTCCCCCTACACTTAAACAAAGCATTGTTCTCAATGTGCAAAGTAAATAAAATAAAAATAAAAAGAATATAAAACTTCTCTGAAACCTGCAGCCTCCTCTTCAGCAACAACTTCTTTCCTCTCGTCCTCATAGATCTTGACACTATGTCCATTCATTTCATCATGCTATGTCTTTGTCCTCTTCTTATCAATTCGAGTATTCTCATATGTTTTGTTCTGCCATTCCTCCAGCTTACTTGTCGTCCAACTTCTTTTCTTTCCTTGCATCAAACCTCATTTTTTAGTGAAGTTCAATTAATTTCACCCAAAACAGTATATGCATCAACGTATTCATTGTCTAGGAAATCATGATTTACATGCATCGAATTAATAATGCAATTCTCAGTAGGATTGCTAGAATGAAAGATATTAAGATCATGATCATATTCAGTAATCTTATCAATACAATTCTCTCTAGAATCAACTTATTTTTCACAATTTCTCTTGAAATGAAAAACTGTGAATTCAATCTTTTCATCATTAATTCACAAAATTAACTTCCCAACATAGACATCTATCAAGGCTCATGCAGTGTTTAGAAAAGGTTGACTTAGAATAAATGAAGTACCGTTATCATCATCCATATTCAAGATAATAAAATCAACAGAAAAATAAATTTATCAATTTTAACCAATATATTCTCAACAATATCTTCGGGTATTTTATACTTGTATCAGCTATTGCAAAAAAATACTTGTGGGTTGACATTCTGTCAATCCTAATTTAGAGAATGTGGAATAAGGCATGATATTCACACCAGTACTAAGATCACACAAAATATTAAAAAAATCAGTTTGACCAATAATGCAAGAAATAGAGAAACTCTTTGGATCTTTTAGTTTGGTGGCAGCTTTCTTTATAGAATTGTGGAGCACTCCTCTTTGAGCTTGACCTTCGTATCCTCATCAAGTTTCCTCTTTTTCGTGATCACTTCCTTGAGGAATCCTCCGTTTCTCAACACCTGTCTGATGACATCCAAAAGACGAATGTTAATGTGCACTTTCTTAAAAATTTCTAAAAATTTTTTGAATTCTACTTTTGCACATAAACACGCCCAGGAAAAGGAATAGGGCACTTAAATGTAAAGTACTTCGCTATTTTGTCTCTGGTGTCTTAACCTCCTCATTTGTAGACATTTGGAGCTCATCCTTTTTGTCCTTTTTGTCCTCTTCATCCTTGGATGGATCTGGTACCTCCTGCAATTTAGTCCTCATGGTGATTGTATTAACCTGCTCTCTGGGGTTCTTCTCAGTGTCACTTGGCAACCTACCTAGCTCACGAGAACGAAAGGCATTAGCTACTTGTCAATTTTATTTTTAAGCCTCTCAAACCTTTCATTTGTCACTATTGCCAAGCGTTCAATTACGATCTTCCATGATCCCTTGTCTTCCCTCGGCTGTTGACTCCCTAAATTAAAGTTTGATGGATTATCCACTCTTTGTGGTGGTCTTTGACTCCATGAAAAATTGGGATAGTTCCTCTGCCTAGGATTGTATGTAATGGAGTAGGGGTTATTCTATGGCTTGCCAAAATTAGAAACATAGTTTGCTTATTATACCTGTCGACACTCAGAAATTACCTAGTTAGGCATAGCATTAGTCTGATTGGCTTTTACAACATTAATCAATGAATCAAGTTTTGCATTAAGCATATTAAAATTATCGACCTCATGCACACCAATTTTTTGTTTAGGAATTTCATGTTCATTAGACCAATCATATTGATTAGAGACCATACATCTAATAATGTATGTTACGCCCCGAACCGGGATCATGAACAGCCGCCCGTTGCCCTGGATGCCGGCTACATTTTTACAGAAAATCGGGCAGAATCTCCCCATATTTCGGAGGTCTCCCATGTACAATTTAACCTGCATAATTCATAACCATCCTGTCAATTTAAATAAATGGTCATCCCGGCCTCACAACCCTTAACTAAACCACAGCAGACAACCAAGACAATGCAAGGCTATAAAATTTTCTAGCAGTCATAGCCATAGACCTCTACTGTCATGCCCAACTAGGGCATGAGTAGTCGCCACACCGAGCGGACCTAAATTTTTATACACATGTCAATAGATTCCCAAGTTAACATTTTAAATATATACAAGTGTCTCAATGCAAGTGAACTGAGTCACTATGAGAGTTTCACGAATAAATATTTATAATTTATCAGTCATCCCATAAAATAAATAGATAAATACATTGATCAAACTAAAATCTTCAATATTTATAGCAAAAGATATGGTAACATCCATGCCCAAACCCGGTTCTATCAAGTCTACGTCGCCAATATACAATCACAATAATTCTTCTTCAGTCCACGACAAATCCTGTGGGAAAGACAGTGAGGGGCGAGTATCTATGAGAGGATACTCAGCAAGTGAGGGAATTGACATTGTGTTATCAATATCGAGGGTAAACTTGGAGTGTCAAAGCATGTAATACAATATCAAGTGTGCAAAAATAGCGTGAAATTTTACATAACTCAAGGCACACATCGGACAATAACATATGCATCCATCCATGTATCAAGTCACATATGTAGAGTTGGCCAAACAAACAACCCTGACAATAGTCTACCTCGACCAAGGACGGGTGCATTGGGGGTTTCACTCTGCAAATATAAAAAATGGCTCTTTACCCCAATGTTGGTCACAGGTTACTCCAACTAGCCTGTAAATAATATTAATAATATATATATATAGTCGGCCGTGTATGGTGTCCCGCCCAGTGCTAGACAGAGGTAAACTCACGTCCTCCCCGATGAGGGTCAACTTGGGATACCCATACACATGACAATTTGGTAGATACCTCCGGCCGTAACGTATCCGGACACAATGGGTGCCTCTACCAAATGTCCTCCGTAGCTACGGAATGCTATAGGAAACATATCACAATATCACCAAATCGGCCGGGCACGTAGCTCCATGCATCACATCATCATGTCGACCAGGCATACAGTCCCATGCATCGTATCATAACGTCGGCTGGGAGTACAGCTCAAATAGTACATGTAAATCCGTTCAAAACTATGTGGCAATACAGTGGGAGCATTTAAAACATGTCAATATGTCATTGGCACAATATCTAGTTACCAAACGCATGGATACATATCAAATAAATGAGTAGTCGGGACACTCCAATGGCCACAAAAATATTTCATAAAATATTCAAAACTCTAATGATCATACATTGTAGAATCATGTCATTGAAAAGCATTTTTTTAAAACATGGTTTTCAATTAATAGCAGACGTCAAAATCTGACTCACTGTATGAGGGAGGGCAGCGCACTCCCCAATAATACCACGAAGCGAAGAAAAGTGCTCCCCTAAATCAAGGCACCCAACACCTATGAATGTATATATTTATAAAAAAAATCAGCAAGTTTCAAACCTACACAGTTATAGGAAATAGGCTATCACTTCTAATACACGTATGCAAATCAGGTAGTTCGAATCCTTTAGAACCCTACCTTAATTCCTCATATTTTGTTCATCCATACAACATGTCTGCAAGACTCAAGTGTTGGTACTCAACCAATCCCGCACAGGGCTCACACCAATCCAATCTCTCACTCGCACCCAAGGGCCAGCAGGGCCACAGCCCAGCGCTCCTTTGTGTAGCGCGCAACGCCTTTGCGCAGCACCCAGGGCGCGTAGTGCCTGCACACCAACCCTTTCTCCTCATTTCAAAACTTAACCCTAATATTCATTCAAATAAATTGAATAGTAAGAAAATTTTCACCTAGGGTTTTCTCGGAGCGCAGATCTTCGTCGGAATGTCTTCTCGATTACTCCAAAATCTACAGTACTCCCTATCAAGACAAGATTTATTAATTAGGTCATAGATACTTAGATCAGGATCAAAACCCTAAGTTAGTTACAAGCGCAGAGGTTCAAGGGCTCGCGGGCTCACGGGCCGTCGCAGGCTCACGGGCCGTCGCAGGCTTGCAGGCTACAGTGGGCTCGCAGATTCGCGGGCTCGTGGGTCAGCAGGCTTGTGGGCTTGCGGGCCGCAGTGGGCTTCGTGGGCCGTAGTGGGCTGGTGGGCCTGTGGGCTGGAGTAGTAGTCGCGCGTTGTTGCACGCTCTGTAGTACTGTGGAGTGCTTGGGAGCAATCACACTCACGGGCTGGCGTACTGTTACAGAGCTGGCGTGCGTTGGATGGAGAGGGAACCGTTGCAGTCGTGCGCTGTGGCTCCTGCGGGCAGTTGCGTGCTGGCACGCTCGCGAGAGGTCGCGCACTGTGGCATGCTCGCGCGAGGGAGATCGCGCTGTGGCACACTCACGCGGGGGAGATCACACTGTGGCACACTCGCACAGGGGAGGATCGCACATTGGCATGCTTAAGCGGGGGAGATCGCGCTGTGGTGCGCTCGGGAAGGGGAGGATCGCGCTCGCGCAGGGGAGGATTGCGCTGTGGCACGCTCACGCACGGGAGATCATGCTGTAGCGCTCTCAGGCAGGGGAAGATCACGCTGTGGAGAGAGAGCGGCGGAGGGTGGTGGATCGCAATGGAGGGCGAGCAGTGTACAAACGGGGTTTACTTCGATTCGCGGATTCGGCAATTTAAAATTTGGGTTCTTTTCTTTTTTTTTTTATATATATATATATCTTCACAACCACATTTCACTAAAATTTAATTTTTTTTTATACAAACGGGGTTCACTTCGATTCGCGGATTCGACAATTTAAAATATACAAAAATTTAATTTAAATAGCCCAAAAATCAAAAATCAATTTAAATAAATATAATTTCTCTCTATATAAATAAATTGAAGAATATCTTATTTATATATATATATTTTGAAAATAGTACAATATTACAGACACCGCACAGTGTCGGTGTTACAATGTACATGTTTCATTATATGATTTACTTATGAAAGCACTCCTAGCCGCAATATCAATAGTAATTTTATTAGAATTCAAAAGACCTCCACATTTAATGCTTACAGTACAACAATGAGAACATACACCTGAAAAGGAGACAAGACAAGTAACTTCTTGAAGCAGCCTTCGACACACAAAGAAGATAATAATTAAACATATACATCATATGCAAAAAAAACAAACAAAACCAACACAACATAATACCCAACAACTGACACCCAACTAGTCAATAATTATAATCTAATCCATCGAACCAAGAAAATCTAGCTAACACCACAAGAAATATAAAACAACATAGAACACCAAATTGACATGGAAAACCCTCCAACATAGAGAAAAAAAGGACTGGAAAAATCGACCAAAAATCCTCTATAAGAAACAAGCAGTTACAAGTATTAACACCCATCGCGGATAGCCATCACTTCATAGATAGTAGAGATTCCTTACCGAAAGACTCTCAACCAATTTACAATGCTACAAATCACACAAGGACGAGCTGTCGTACAGATTCTTTTTCCCATTGGTAACAACAAAAAATCTCCTTCCCGACCACCAAAGGTTGTCTCCCTAATTTAGGGAAACATAAATATCACTTTAGTTGATCGAATGGCCAAGAGGAGGACCGACACGACATTGGAACCAACTAGTCGGCTTACTAAGAAGCATCATGTTGATAGAAATCGAAAGAGTGTGTTGTAGCTACCTGACTAGAAGATAGATCCCACATGGACCATACATTTTGGTACATTCTGTTTGTTGGACCATAGGCTCGAAGGACCTTAAATCCTATGATGATAGACCATAACAAGCCTTTAGGCCATACTCTATCACTTGCCCCCACTCTTGTCGTTGTTTTGAAAGAAGCGCCACGAGAGTATCATGAGATCAATAGAGATCCGAAACGATACAGACACCATGCATTAAATACGGTATTGCCAACATAATCTTTTAGCTTTGGTGGTAAGTAGATGCTGCAACATCCAAGAAACTCGAAACGACATGAAATATTATGGATGAGTGGAAAAGGCATAATAGGAAGTGCCAATCACGTAACACGGTTATTATATGAGAGCTTTTCTCTAATTTCTAAGAGATTTGACGATACGGTTACCAGCTTTGGACTATACATAAATCACAATGAGACTTTGGGTTTAATATAGCCACTTGCAAGGAAAGAGTAAGAAAAACCTGTGGTCCTCTTGCTTTACAAAGAAAGAAAGGGCGAGAAATAAGGATACGCACCGAGTGGGTTCTCTTTGGGGTCAATGTATAAGCTACCAAAGAGGCACAACTGATCGCAATCTTTCCCTTTCGTTGTGAATCCTATACATTTTGGAACAAAGACATTTAAAAACAAATAATTTTTTTTATTAAACAAAATGCTGAGCAGCTACTATCTTCGTCTGTCCCGCTTAAATAGAGACAAAGAGAGAGAGAGAGAGAGAGGAATAGTTAGAAAGATCCAGCCCTTTCCATTTTTCTCGCACAGAGGAAGAGAAATAGTGAGAGAAAAACAAAGAGAGAGAGAGAGAGAAAGAGAGAACAGAGGACACGGCGCACCTCTCTCGTCCACTAACCCGCATAACACACCGAAAATAGACAATTCCTTGCCAATCATGGAAGAAAAATATCCTCATTTCTAGCCAAATGAATAAATCAATGAACAAAAGGATTTTACAAAACTAGCCAAACATCTGACTCATCGAAAGAGCAAAACAATGGTCCATTAAAAAATAAACAGGAGCAAAAAATTAAATTTCCAAACACTCCTCCCCACTGCCACAACCATGACTTCCTTGAAGCAAAACAAAAGTAAAAAAATAACACAGCGGAATACGAAGCATCCGACACCCCACCAACCAACAACCATAATCCAACCAAGCCAACCAACAAAATCGAGCAAACATTGCAAGTAGACCAAGGAACACAAAACACCAAATTTACATCGAAAATCATCCAACACAAAGTGAAAACCCACATGACAAACCACATAAAAATCAACCATGAGAAATAAGCGGCTACAAGGATTAGCATTCTAACCCAACACCCATATGTCCAGCCCCATTCAGCTGCATGTCTCCCGGCGCATGTCTTTTGGTGTACCACTCTTAGCACTCAACACGTTTCTCAATGGCTTGGCTTGGAGGAAAAATTTTGTTTTCTCGGTACTTTCCCTTGGAGATAGAAAATTCCAACTTTTCAAAGCACCTAACTCCTGCATGCATAACATTCAATGCTTATTAGCGCAATAATAACAATGTACATCCAAACAAGAGAGAAGAAAAGCAACATCTCCGCGAAGTCCTACATGCACAAACAAAACGATAACTAAATACACGTTCATCACCCATCACAAATAAAAGAAACCAAGTTCAAAAAAGCTCCTCATTTGTAGGAGACGGTGCCAAGCGTTAGAGAGAACAACAAAGAGAAATCCAACTTGCACCTCTCAAGAAAAGAAAGAAAAAAAACAGCCTCTCCACGATACTCCAAACGAACAAACAAAATAATAATAATTAAATATATACATCATCACACATAAAAAACAACCAGTTGTGTGCTGGCCTTTAAAAAAAACTAAATCTTTCCCTCTTTTCGAAATAGTACCAGCGGTTGGGGTGAGAGAGAGAGAAAAGGCCTCTTGCTTCACATAAAGAAATGGCAAGAGATAAACATATACGTCGACTGGCACTACCAGAAAACATACCTTCAGCGATAGAAAATTATCGACGGACAAAAATCCGTTGCTAACAGTGACGGATTACATTCGGACAGAATACCAAGAGATTTGCAATGGATTAGCGACGGAAATAATTCCATCGCTCTATCGCTAATTTCTATCGGTAAACTCTAAATCGTAAAAAAAAAAAATTGTAAACCTATTAGCGACGGATTATTTACGAAAATTTTAGTAACGGAAATTTTCCGTCGCTAATTTGTCACCGATTTGTTGAAAGAAAAAAAAATATATATATATATATATATATGTATTACCTTCAGCGATGAAAAATTTTCGATGGATTAGCGACGGAAATTTTAGGGACGGATTTTTTAATTTTTTAATTTTTAATTAAGTATTTTTATTTTATTTTGTAAAAAATAATATTATTTTATTTTTTAAAATTTTTTAGTTTTTTTATTTTAAGCTTAAATTTTATTATTTTATTATTTTATAATAAATTATAATTTTATGTTATTTTACTATTAATAAAAAAATATCAAATAAAGATAATAAATAAAGAAAAAAAAGCATGGACATATGGTAAACATTTATCTGATGGTTTTGTTGTTCATAGTGTTTCAGGTGTGCCAGAGTTCGATTCCATCTGGAGGCATTTTGAAGGTATTTTACACAGATTAAAGCAAGTAAGTGGGCAGGTTTGTTGCGAGTGTGCGGGAGCATGGGGTGGGTCAGGGGCGTGTGGGTCGGGCGTGCGGGCTCCTGTTCTTTTGAGGGGGTTCAAGAATTAGCGACGGATGAAACATCAATCACTAATAATTCATTATCAGCGATGGAAAAGTTTTCCGTCACTGAATTGTTTTCAATTTTTTTAAAAATTGTTTAATCAGTGACAAAAATTAGCGTTTTTCGTCGCTAATCCGTCGCTGATATTAGTGACGGATAGAATTTCGTCGGTAAAAATTAGTGGGGTCAATTTTAGTGACTGATTTTGTCCGTCGCTAATACTTTTTAGTAATGGATTTTTGACTATCAGCGACAAAAATTTCCATCGCTAATGCTATATTTTCTGGTAGTGTGGGTTCTCCTTGGGGTCCATCCACGAACGACCAAAGAGGCAAAATCCATTGCAATCTTACTCTCCGGGTTGAAGAAAACAAGCAGCTACCATCTCCATCTACCCAGCTCATAGGGAGAAAAAACGGTAGAGAAAGACAGGGATAGAGCACAAATTTTCTCTCTGGGCTGAAGATAATGAGCAACTATGATCTCTATCTGCCCCGCTTGGAAAGAGAGAGAAGCAAAAAAAAAAGACAGAGAAGTGCCCACCTCCATTTAACCCACCCAAAGAAAGAAAGAGAGAGAGAGTGTGAGAAAGTCAGAGACAAAGAGAGCATAGAGGAATGGCTCCCATGCACCACAATCATCATGAAGCACACCACTCTGCCCAACTAATCCACACAACACACTACAGACAAACAATTCTGCGTCAATCATGGAAATAAACCAACCAGAGCTCCAGTTGAATAAATGAAAGGACAGAGGCAGGAGGCCATTTTTATTAAGCAGGTCAAACTCCTCAACCATCACAAGAGCAAAATAGAAATCCATTTTAAAATAAACAGGGATAAAAAAGAAATCTTCCAAAGAGTCCTCCAACTGCTTCAAACATGCATTCCATGCAAAAAAGAACCTCCCTGTCAATCATGGAACTAAACCAAACAGATTTCCAGCTAAATATACGAATGAATGAATGCATAAATAAAAAGAAAAAGAAAAGGACAGAGGCACAAGATCAATTTCACGAAGCAGGCCAAACTCCTCAACCATCATAAGGGCAAAATAAAAGTCCATTTTAAAATAAATGGGGTAAAAAAGGAATCTTACAAAGAGTCCTCCCAACTGGCCCAAGTATGCATTCCATGTAAAAAGAAACCACCAAATGTTCCTGGAAAAAAAAAAAGCAAGTCACATTAGACCGCTAGCTCACCACCCACCAATCAACCCCCGCCAACTGGAAGATGACCAAAACTAAGGTGGTTAGGAATCTTTTATGCTTATATCTATATGATTAATGATCAATAAACAAGAAATTGTCAAGGAAAATAGAAATCGAAAATATGTTAAATATTGTTTTGTGTAAATTTTTAAATTGACGAGTGAGATTTCTAAAATAGGGAAATAGAAAGTATCAAAAAATATAACATGTTTTGGAATATTTTTTAAAAAATATTATATATCAAAATCAAATCAATTATTTATTTGATTTTGAAAATATTTAAATTTCTTTGTTTTTATATTTGTAATATTTATTTCCATATTTATAACAATAGATTTTTTATATAAATCTAATTTATTGTAATATTTTACTGAAATAATAAATTATTAAGATTTCATATTATTATATTGTTTTCTTTTTCTTAACATGGTATTACAATCATATTCAATTATATTTAATATGGTGTTAGAACTCTTTTTACAAAAAGAGCATCCGCGTGCCCGTATGAGCCTTTAGAAGGCCCTTGGTCTATTTAAAAAAAAAAAAACTGCTTTTCAATATGCATCAACACGCACATCCAAATGACCACTAGTCTGTTTTGAAAAAAAAACTGTTCTTTAAGATACACTCATACGCATCTTTAGAAGATTATTGATCCATTGTGGAAAAAGGTATTCCTCAATATGTGTCCGCACGCTAATCTAGAAGATCTCTAATCCTTTTTAAAAAAAAAATTCTTCAGAATTGCAAAAAACACGTTTTCAATCACGTCATCATACAATTGTCATCTTTTTCAAATTTAAATAAGTTTCATCATACATCATTTTGAGAGGATATCAAAAGATATCATATGTTTTGATAATATTTAAAAAATGTTATATTTCAAAATCAAATCAATTTGATACTACGAGACCCCAGAGCCCATAACCATAAAGATTAGAGATTACTGAGTCCACTAGACCATAAACATAAAACCCACAGCCTATCAAGTGAGCATTCAGTAAACACCCTAAACGACCAAGCAGATGCTTGGTTAAACCTCTTGGCCACTATCGAATGATCTTTAACCGAGCAACTATCGAGCAATGCCTCCGCCAAACAGATCAAAATCATGATCACATGAGATATGAATCTCCTATAATCTCACCCGATGGGGAAGGAAATATCCATGGTAGCTTGAACCTCCCTAAACCATGAAAGATACTAAGTCTCTTAAAAATCTTTGATCACAATCCTTATAATCTCGGAAGGTATCTAACAATCTCTCCATAAGGTAATTAGGATTTTGACACCCTAAGCAAGAAACTTGTCATGCATACACATGCTATTTATACTGAGCAAAGATGACCACATGAAAGTTAGGATGCTCCATACACAAATCACATAGACACAGCACATGGCAAAAACAACAGCCACTCTTCCATTATTACTCTTTCTAACTTGAGAATCAGAGATTTCTCTATTGGACCACTTCCAGTGGGTATTTTATAAATCTTTCCATCAGTGAAGATCTAGTGGACACATCAATATTGATTCCCCACTCAAGTCAGTAGAGTAGTTTTATCTGTGGAGCAAATTCACCTCTAACAAATTGGTGTTGTCCAACCCCATAGACCCTCATTCACCTGTAGCTCTAGCTAATCAACCAGAGACTTCTATCATCCACTCGCAGCGCTAGGCAGAGCCACCTTTGCAGGGAGAACCCCAACTGTCTACTACCCAACCTCAAGACTGGCCAACTCCTCCCCTTGTTCCAGCCTCTCCCAACCGAGTCAACCACTCCCAAATGGAAAGGCTGAAACTCCAAGTGTAGGGTATGAGCAAATTACTAGAAGAATTCAGCCACGTCCTCAGACAAGAAGTTTCATCCACCTCCAGGAGTCAGGGTACATATGCTCATGCAGGTCTCAGGCTCGAAGATGTCGAAAACCCTCAGTGACCTCTCGACAAGACCCAGATAACTATAAGAAACAAGTTGAAGAGCTCACAGCCGCCTAAATGCTATGGTGTAGGACGGGATGACACCATCCAATACACCCTTTATCTGTCACCATTTGATCCAAAAATCTTCACCGAGCTGATGCCATAAGATGTACTTCTTCTCCCTATGGAGACGTACGACAACACCACATACCCTTGAGTTCATGCGGCCTACCTCGTAACAATCATAATCTCAAAGGACATGTTGGATGCTGCCATACGAAAACACTTCCCACAACCCTTAGAGCAACATACTGACGTGATTCAATTTACTTTTACTACTTAACATCAAGAGTTTCTCATAGCTCAAATAGTAATTTGAAGCCTGTTTCATGATCAACCAAGGAACCAAGAATTGCGACTATTCCAAAACCCTGTACCATTCCATCGCTTTGGCAACGCTACTTACTGAATTGCGACCTTCAGGAATGAAGACCTCAATCATGAAAAATCGTCCAACCACCGTCCAAGAATTCTATACCCAGGTAGAAAAGTACATTGCAGTAGAAGAAGGTAAGGTGTTCAACAGGTGCCAAGTTGGAATGGGAAAAAACGAGCATAGTCGCTCCCTACAACACAAATCCTCGCCCAAGAGGAGTCAAGCAGGACCTCCACCCCATCATAAATTCATTAACTACACTCCTCTGAACAACATCCCTAGCAGATCCTGATGCAGATCAGAAACAAGCCATATGTTAATTGGCCCCCTCATCCAATGGGTAATGATTCCAAAAGATACAAGACCTAATACTGCCATTTCCGTAGAGACTATGGTCACCTAACAGATGAATGCGGAAGGCTGAAAGACGAACTTGAGGCCTTATTTTGAGATGGTAGTCTCCAAAAATTCATCAACACAGAACAAGAAAGCAATCCCCCTCAGGGACCTAGCACAAGGGGCCGAATGAAGGCTAAACCCTTAGAACCAATTGAGCCACCGATTGCAAGAGCCGTTTGGAACCAAGCAAAGGAAGTAATCTTCCACATACAAAATAAAAATCCCTCACCACATGCCCCTTTGCCATTCCCCACTCTTGATAATTCTTCTCTATTTAAGAGTTCGGTTGACCAAGTGGTAATGCGAGAACAATGAGCCAAGTTAATGGTCACCCCAGTATTCCAAATGACAAAGACATCCGCTTCTAAGAGGGCTCTCAGAGCTTGTATTGAGAGGGGCAAAAGAGGAAGAGACCAATGATTGGTTTTGATAACGACGATCTAATAGAAGTCAACTCAAGCCGACATGACCCACTGGTCATTACCACTAAAATAGGCCAATATATCGTGAAAAGAGTTTTCATCAACCAAAGGGCAAGCTATAATCTCTTCTATTGGGATGCCTTCCAACAAATAAGCTTCAACATGCACAATTTACACCGAACCTTTAAGATGACTCTCTGATGAGTAGCTATACCCCAAGGGCACTATCTTGTTTCTAGTAATCTTAGAAACACCAACTACCACAACCACCTTCAATGTGGTCAAACTGCCATCCCTTATAGTGCCATCTTGGGTCAACCTAGCTTGGACATCTTAAAAGCATTACCGAGCACCAAACATAGGAAAGTCAAGTTCAAGATGCTTATTAGCATTGGTGTACTCAGTTGCGATCTGGATACATCCACCACTTATTTGTAACACTTTAATTATATCAATCGTAAAACAATCAAAAATAACTTTCATCTAATGGTAACACGGTTAGGGGCACCCTTATTTTGTTGAGTAACAATGAGACTCAACCTAGTCAACACCTCCAGAAATTAACTTTGTTGAGCAACCACGAGACTTGGCCCTTGTATTAGGTAGTCAACAACTTCAGAAGGTCATGCCTACTCTCTCGACTCTACACATCATATAGGTCCTAATACCCAAGCGAGTTGGCATGCCCACTCTCTTGACTCTACGTCTTATACAGGTTGTAACACCCGAGTAGGATCATACTCCCAATCTCTCAGCTCCGTACCTTATAAGGGTCCTAGCACCCAAGAGGGTTGGCGTGTCCACTCTCTCGGCTGTGCGCACACCCAAGCAGGATCTAACTCTCATTCTCTTGACTCCGTGCCATATACGAGGTATAACACCCGAGTGGGATCTAACTCCCATCCTCTTGACTTTAACGCCTGAAAGGGTTCTAACACCCTCTCTCGGATACAACGCCTTTGAAGATAACTTAGTGCTTAAGCCATTCCATTTCAATACGCGATCAATACAACAACGAGAATACAATTGTGACAAGAAAACAACTCTCCACACAATCATTCATACAAATTCTCTTATATTGTACAAGTGAAATACAATAGAAGGAGATAAGTTCATATAAATTCTGGGGGCAGAATACATAAGAAGAAGAGGGAATACAGTGCTCGAACGAGAGATCATGACAAGGAGACGAAGGAGGGGGAAGAGTCTTCTACCGTAAAAAATTCAAAGTTAGCTCAGAGAGTGGCGACACAAGATTCATATCGACTGTTTTGTAAGAATAATCACTCCCATGAGCACCAACTAGGCTTAGACCTAGCACCTCGAAATTGGAACCTCCAACACCTATAGCCACATCCCCTTTAATCCCACCCAGTGAAGAGCTTCCTCAGCCTGCCACAACTTCTCGAAGAGCTCATGCTGACTACACTTATGGCTCTCAACCGCTTTCATGAACTTGGTCTCCAAATCGAGTATCCATTGCTACATGGCAAGACACAATTGATCTCGCTCCTATACCAACCTCTCGGTAGCCTACAACCTTGCCTCATTCCCCCTGATTTTAACTTCCAGCCTCTCATACTCCACAAGAGTTGTGTTACACTAGTGAAATGCAAACTTCAGGTCAGATTTCAGATCCCTTATCTCCTTATTTTTTACCATTTAAGGCAGCAACCGTACACTATAATATTGTATTTTCTTCTTCAACTTCCCTCTCCTTCTGAACCCAAGTAGCACATAACTGGGAAATCTCCTTATTCTTTGGCTTAACAAATGCTCTAGATATCCCATGACCTAGTTCATCTTTAACCTTTGAAACTCAACTGAAAAAATAGCCTGCAAAAAACACATTAGATCAACTCACCACAATCGAGAATTTAAACAAAACATACCTCTAAGAGAAAAATCCCACCTAAATCCCAACGGCCATGATGGCTTCTTCACCTTACTCTATTGTCAAACCATTCAACTCTAATTCAGAGTGATGGTAATCCAGTTAGTTAGCGAACTTTCTTGTCTTAACAATATCAACATAATTAAAGTGATGATTTACTATACTAATCGCAACTGTTAGCTCCGGCATCAAAGGACCTAACAAGAATAAGAGAACGAGGAGCCATTTGGTCCGGCGTGACCTCTTTTCCCTTTTGCATGTACAAACTCTCAGGAAAGTTACAAGATAGTCCAACTCCAGCCATTGGTGGTACCGATAACTCCACCCCCTCCTCACGAATTTGATGATAACCCACAAGAACGTCCTCCCTATATCATAGATCATCCCTTGCATTTAACTCCCGAGCCACATGTTCGAGACACACACATCCACATTCACCAAAAGCCCTACTCTCAGTACCCTTTCTCTCAACACACTTGTCGAGAACCATTTTCGGTGTCTAAGAAAGAACCCCTTCAACCTCTCCCTCTTTTCCTCTTGCTTCTTTGGCTGTTTTTAATAGATACATGACTGATACACCCACTGAGCCTCCTTCTCTATCCTCCTCTACTTCCTCACTAACTGGACTCGGTGTCCGCACCTTCGTCATATTCCTCCTGAGAATAAAAGTGGGGAGAGTGTCCATTGATAGAGCATCTTGTTCCTACACACTTTTCCCTTCCTCGGCACTCCTTTTAGACTCTACCCTCATTAACCTATTAGTGGTTATTTCCATAAGATTTTCCCCTACAGCAAAAGTAATAATGTCAAAGAGCCTTATTGCCTCCTTTTCTACCAAAAGGGGACTCTTGATTTGTACCTTCTCGCTTACCAGCAAACCTACTAGTTTCAACATTTCAGCATCAAGTAAGCTTCTACACTAATAGCCATATTTTTCACAAGATAGAGATTTCCAACAGAGTGCACAAAGCTCAAATACTGAGAAGATTTTGAAAGCCTTAACACCACAAAAGGCTTTATCCTAGCCTCCAACAACATTGACATCAAATCCTTATTTTCAAACTTAACAAAAAAGAATTTCTCCATCCACATCTTATCAATAGTCTCTTTATAAAATAACTTCCACTTTGACTTCGGCCTTGTTTGAAGGTACAGCCTTTTGTAAGAACCTAGGAACATAGCTTTTCAAACAAAAAACCGAAAACAGAATTTGGAAATCAAAATTTAAATGACAATAGCTTAACAAGCTAGCTACTACCGCGAACAAATGCAAAGCACTAGAAATCAACAAGGTCAGAAATATATTCCAATATTTCAAAATCCTGGCCAAAGGACCACCCAAATAGGGTACTCGAAACCCGTACCTCATACATTCCTTATACATGGGGGCACGCCCCTTCGATGCTTCATTTGCCATTTCATACTCTATCAGTAACCGCAACCAATAACTATCACCCAACCCCATCTCATTCACCATTTCTTGTAATTCCTTCCCCATTATTGTACTCCTAATCTTGTCAATATCACAGTGAGTTTGTGATTCAAGATCCTTCGCCATCCATACTTTTTCACAAATTTTGCAAACCCCTAGATCCCAAATTCTCTCTCAATAAACAAACTAATGAAACTATATCAAGCATGCTTCTCCATCTATTACAAATTACAAACAATAGAAAGCATATCGAATACGATTTGCCTAAATCATAGCAACATGTTTCGCATTTAATGCTCCACTTTCTTACTCTCTAATTACCAATTCGAATCTCATCAACTTACTCCTAATGTTATTTCTTCGAAATGACATTTGGAGTAGGGAGCAAATGATGGTACAGGGCCCAACAACCCATAACCATAAAGTTTGGAGACCACGAGTCCACTAGAAACCTTAAAACCTACAAACTACCAAGTGACCACTCGGTAAACACCCGAGATGACTGAGTAGGAGCTCGGTCGGAATCTCTCGATTAAATCTCTCGGCCACTACTGAGTGATCTTCCACTGAGCAACTACCTGGCAATGCCTCTGCCAAACAAGTCAAGATCATGACCACACGAGATATAAATCTCTTATAATCTTGTCCGATAGGGAAGGAAATCTCCATGACTGTTTGAACCTCCCTTAATCTCAAAAGATATTAAATCTCCTAAAGATCTTTGATCACAATCTTTATAATCTTAAAAGATTTCTAACGATCTCTCCATAAAGTAATTAGGGTTTTTATACCCTAAGCAAGAGACTTATTATGCATACACATACTATATATACTGAGTAAAGGTGACCCATGAAAGTTAGGACACTCCATACACACATCACATAGAGCCAGCACAGGGTAAAAACAATAGATGTTCTTAGTTTGTTCTCTCTTTCATTATTATTCTTTCTGACTTGAGCGTCAGAGATTTCTTTGTCAAACTACTTTCGGTGGGTATTTTACAGATCTTTCCATCGACGAAGATTCAATGGACAAATCAGCAGGTTCCTTACGCGAGTTGGTAGAGTAGTTTTATCTGTGAAGTAAACCCACCTCCAACACAATTAATTTAATTATGAGAATATTTGATTTTTTTATTTCTATATTTGTACTAAAACATTTTCTATATAAATCTAACATATCGTAATAATTTATTAAAATAATGAATTATTAAGATTCATACTATTATTATAGTTTCTTATTTTTAATGGTATCAGAATCATGTTAAATTTTCTTTTAATAGAAAGTAAAATATTGTCTCGTGTCAATTTGTAAAATGGCTGTTAAGATTTTAAAATGAAGAAATAGAAAGTCACCAGATATAACTCCAAAATTCTAATAGGATGTTATGAATAGATCTAAAATTGTATAAAATAATTTAAGAACATATTGGTAAAAAGTAAAATTGTGGATCAACAGTTTGACATCTAAAATTCCAAAATTCATTAACAAATGTTCTGAATGGATCTAAGTACAAAATAAATGGCCCCAACTTGGTTCAAACTAGATTTTTGGGTCTGTTATATTTATCCTACCCAGACCCTCAAATTACTCGAGCTAGGCCGAGACATGGCACGAAGATATGGACAGCATGAATTTCTCACAAGAGGAAAAAAATCCAAAACATTGAGACCTTAACTGGGTCAGGATTAGGCCCCGTAGGCCTAAACTAGATCACCAAGCCCAAAATAAGTAAGTGGCTAGGCTGATTGAACCAATAAGCCATCCATACTCCATAGCAAATTGTAAGGTCTTTGATAGCAATAATTTTATACACTTGAATTATATAATTTTAGGCCTTATTTATGACTTTTAGGACTTTTATAAACCTTATTTTATAATATTACACTAATTAATTTTATAGGTTTTGATTTAGAAAATTTTGAAATTATTTAAGGAAATTTAGATCGGACAGAGACAATTCAATATTTTGGACATATCTTTTTACTCCGATATCTAATTGACATGATTCCTGTTAAAGAATGCAATTACTTGAGCTTATCTAATGAGATATCTTCATGATAAAATTGTCGATAATTTCAAAAATCTTCAAAATCAAGGATAATGATAAAATTTCCAAATCTTGGAGAAGAAAAAAGATAATACTTATCACAATAAGAACAAGTCTCAAAATCAAACAATATCACCAAGTTTTCAAGATTCCAAGACTTAGGATTTTAGTTCTATAAATAGGAGGCATTCCTTATACACCTACACATGACTTTCTCCACATAGATTTTTGGGGTTTTATTTTCTTGTTTTTCTTAAATATGTCTAGCAAATTTTCTTATTTCTAGAATTCGATGGATTCTGTTCTTTAATTAATGGAATGGTTTGAATTTATTTCTTTTCCTTAAATCTTTATTGGTATGATTATTGTTTGATAAAATTTTATTATTGATCTTAATATTTCAAATGTTTTAGGGTCCTACATTTTGATAATTTGAGATTGAATGTATGCATGACCAATATAATTGTAGAAGAATAGTTCAATACAATAAAATTCACATGAGATTATGAGATTGATAGAAGATTAATTGTGTGTGTGGAGTTTTAGGGGAAATCTTAAATTATAGATTTTCCATATAGCTTAATATAATTCGATTTAATCAAAATTGTATTACTATTCGATTTTGGTTAGTCGAATTAGAATTTCATTGTATGACCATTGGGTAAATTTAATTTTGAAAAAATCTGTCACCATCACCAATAATTTTTTCGTCGGTAAATGTTAGTGGATTTGAAAAGATTTGGCCAAGTGAAAATTAAAAACAGATGAAATTGATATTTTAGGGTATTTATCCATTGATTCAATTCTTTTAATATTTTTTGTAATTTTTAATTTCTTTATAATTGAGATTTGATTTATCCAATTTAGATAAAATAATTTATAGTTGGTAGCACAAAATATTCTCGTGAAAACGATACTTGTTTGCACTACACACAACACTCGACTAGGTATATTTGTCTAAAATTATGACATCATGATTGGGTATCAAGTTTTTAGTACCATTGCCGTGGATATCATTGTTTATCAACTAGAATAATTTTTTTTGAGATTTGACACTATCTTTTATATTTCTTGTTACTTTTTTCTCATATTTCTTGTTAGACAATTTTTTAGGTTTGAGTCACTATTTAATGTTTAGATTTGGTCCGGATTTGGTGGAAATTTTTTGTTCTAATTTTTCAGATTTAGGGTTTTGTGACCACTTTTTTCAACAAATTTTGGCTTGCTGAGCAAAACCCATAGTTTTGCTCTGGGCACCACCCTATCTTAGCAAATTCCATCGTTTTCATAAATTTGTTTATTTTTCTTTGATTTTTTCTTGACTTTTAGGGTTTTCGATTATGCTCTTAGGCGTCTTTTTGCATTATTTTGCTGTTTCATCATGATTTATACATTTATATAGGTAATCAAGATTTTCTGGAGTGGTTCTTGTAGTATAATTTGTTGTTCAAATTTTGGACTCTTTTTGGTATCGATAAAGTGTATGCTGCAATCATAGAGCTTTGACCTACCTGAGTTTGATTCTAAAATAGAGAAGACCTTGAGAACCATCCATAAAATAAGTTAGGGAAGTCAAGGAAGAAGCAATGGTGCAAGATAATAGAGCAATGAGGGAGTTTTCGATATCCAGACTTTAGGATATACAAACTAGTATTGCATGGCCTATAGTAGAAGTAGATAACTTTGAATTAAGATATAGTTTTATTGGTATGGTGAAGGCAGATCAATTTGGCGGAGAGACTTTTGAAGATCCAAATAGCCATATAAAAAGCTTTCTGGAGATCTGCGATATGATTAAATTGAATGGAGTAAACCCTGATGTAATACAGTTATGAGGGGAAAAGTAAAGGTATAACTTAATTCCATCTCTGGTAATCATTTCACAAATTGACAAAATTTGTCTCAAATATTTTTGGTTAAATATTTTTCACATGATAAGACAACTAAATTAGGTAATGATATTACTAGTTTAAATAATATGAAGGTGAATCCTTATATAGTGCTTGGAAACATTTTAAGGATCTTATTAGAATATACCCACATCATGGTATATATGATTGGTTAGTCTTGCAAACCTTTTATAGTGGTCTTTTAAATTCTGTTAAAATTATCATTGATATTGCTGCTAGGGTACTTTCACGAGAAAGTTGTATAATGAAGCATGTGTATTACTTGATGATATAACTTCTAACTAGTATGATTGGTCTAATGAACGTGAAATTCCTAGACAAAAAGTTGGGGTGCATGAGGTTGATAGTTTAACCCTTCTTAATGCAAAAATTAATTCCTTGATAAATGTCATGAAAACTAATCAACTTAATGTTGTGACTAACAAGATCTTGTATTGTGATTCGTGTGGTGATTCTACTCACATGTCTTCTGAGTGTCCGCAGATATAGCAAGCAAACTTTATTTCTAATTTTGGCTAGTCACAGAATAATCTTTACTCCAATACGTATAATCCTAAATTAAGGAACTATTCCAATCTTTCATGGAGTCAAGAAGTACCACAAAGAGTGAATCTACCATATTTTAATTCAAAGAATCCACAATGAAGGGAGAACAAGTTATCATGGGAGGCCGCGATTGAACGTTTGGCAATAGCAACTAAAGAAAAAATTGAATATCTAACAACAACGACTAATAAAAGATTTGAACGTTTGGCAACAAAAACTAACGAAAGGTTCGAGAGGGTTGAAAATAAAATTGATCAATTAACTAATTCCTTTCACTCTTGTTTGCCAGGTAAACTGCTAAGTGACATTAAGAAGAACTCCAGAGAGTATGTTAATGCCATCTCATTGAAGAGTAGGAAAGAATTACAGGATGTACCAAATTAGTTCAAGAATGAAGAGGAAAAACAAGAGGAAAAGGAAAAGAGCCAAAAGCCTATAAATGAGAAAGTTAAGACACTAGATTCAAACTAGGAAAATACTTTATATTTGAGTGAATATATGCCCCCTATCCCTTTTCCTGGGCATCTTTTATATGCAAATGTAAAATTTGAAAAATTTTTAGAAATTTTTAAGAAATTGCACATTAATATTTTTCTTTTGGATGTTATCAAACATGTGCCATGTTACAAGAAATTCCTTAAAGATGTGATCACTTCTAAGAGGAAGTTGGATGAGGTTTCTATAGTCAAACTTATAGAAAAGTGCTCTTTGATTCTGCAAAGAAAACTACCACTGAAACTCAAGGATTCAGGGAGTTTCTCTATTCCTTGCAGTATTGGTTAAACTGATTTTTCTAAAGTCTTATGTGATTTTGGTGCTAATGTAAATATCATGTCTTATTCCATATTCTCTAAATTAGGATTAAGGAATGTCGACCTACTAATATTTCCTTACAATTTGCTAATAGAAGTATAAAGTATCCAAGAGATATTGTCAAAAATATACCGGTTAAAATTGATAAATTTATTTTTCCTGTTGATTTTGTCATCTTGGATATTGATGATTATGAGGGCACTTTATTAATTCTAAGTTAAACTTTTCTTGCCATTGCACGAGCTCTGATAAATGTTTATGCTGGGAAGTTAATTTTGCAAGTTAATAATAAAAAAATTGAGTTCAATATTTTTATTTCAAGAGAAATTTTGATAAATAAGATATTTTTAAAGTGGATTGCATTAATTGTATTACTGAATATGATCATAATATTAATGTCTTTTATTCTAATAATCCTATTAAAACTTGCATTATTTATTTGTTACATATAAATCATGATTTCCTAAATAATGAATATGTTGATTCATCTGCTATTTTAGGTGTGAATTTAATTGAATTTCAACCAAAAAAGATGCTTGATACAGGTAAAGAAAGGAAGATGCAATTAAATGAGTTAGAGGATTGGCGAAATGAGACATTTGAGGATGCGTGAATTTAGAAACAAAGGACCAAAAAAAATTGCATGATGCAATGAATGGACATAGTGTCAAGATATATGATGACAAAAGGAGTTGTTAAAGAGGAAGTTGCAAGTTTGCCGACTTTATCAGGGGAGTTTTATGTTCTCTTTTTTTTTTCTTGCACATTATGGACAATGCTTGGTTTAAGTATGAGGGAGCATGCAATCCAATTGTTTTTCAATTTTTTTTGATTTTTAAGAAATTTTTTGTTTTTTTAAATTAAAAAAATTAAAAATTTTAAAAGAAAAAAACTTGAGTTTTTACTGAATTTTTTCTATGCCAATAAAATTTTCTCGAGTTTTCTAGTCTTTGTGTATTACTTGATTTGATTCGAGTTGTATAAAAAAAATGATTGGTAGTAGCGGTTATTTGGTAAATAATTAACTATTCATCTTTTATGATTGATTTAAAGGATAAACATACAAGATTTATCACAAAATTTACCTAATGAGGATTTGAACTTTAAAGAGTAAAATTTCATACATTCATTTTTCTTGTTGAGTGTGTATCACACATGAAATAGTTATTCTAGAATTTGATTTGTTATGTATTTTGAGACCATATTTTTTTTATTTTGTATACCAAAATGATTAAAATACTTAGATTTACATACTTTTAACTTTTAAAAATACCATCCTATTATTTTATATTTTTTAGTTAACCCATTTGAGTTTAGACATTTTTTTTCTTAAATTACCCATATAATTTTCCCATGACTTATTTTTTTCTAATTCTAGATTTTAAACCCAAATTCATTAAAATATTTTGGTTGATAGCATAGCATTACGTTTTAGACATTATGTTTTTTTTTAACGTTTTGGAATTTTTTTATTTTTCTGGTAGTATGACAAATTGTGATATGGTGCAGTAGAAAATAAGAGATTTAAAAAATAAAAAAAAAATAAAAATAAAAATTTGAAAAAAGAAAAAAAATGAAAAAAAAATGATGAAAAAATAGTGCTGGTAGGAAAAAAAAAGGAAAAACTTGAGAAAAACCATTTTTCATTCTTGGATATTGTTCACTTTTATAATAGAGTTCTATTTCATATTTTTTACTTTGGAGGAATGATACGTTACATACTTAGAATTGAAGTGTTATTACATATTTTGAAATTAGAAATTATGGAAGTTAGTATTTTCTTTATTTTGGTATAAAGAATGTTATGTCTTGATATTTGAATATTTTTAATAAATTATTTTTAATATGACATCTGTATCTATTTATCATACGTTTAACCCTAACTCCATTACAACCAAATAAAATATCTTTTGATTGATGTGTGAATTTTACATATTTGAGTGGCAGAGATTTAAAATATTAGCAAATCTATAGTAATGTCATCTCATTATATTGATTTGAGTGATACACATACTCTTTACAAATAGTTGAGTGCATTGAGTGGTCGAATCTTATTCTCCTTTATCATATTTTTTTTCTATTGAGTGAATTTATTATGAAGGTGATTGAATCTTATATTGTTCTTGATTTCACTAAGACTATAGGAGATACAATAATTGTTCTATTACTGAATGTTACAAAATATTGGTTATTTTAACTATCATATGCATGGTTAGAATCTTAGGAAAGTCGAATTGGTTTTAGAGAAAATTATTTTTGCTTGAGAACAAGCAAATATTTAAGTATGGAGATATTTGATAACAATAATTTTTTCATTTGAATTATATTATTTTAGACTTTATTTATGACTTTTAGAATTGTTATAAATCTTATTTTACAATATTATACCAATTAATTTTGTAAATTTTGATTTAGCAAATTTTTGAATTATTTCAGAAAATTCGGATTGGACAAACAGTAGTCAGTATTTTGGTCATATCTTTCTACTTCGGTATCCGATTGACCTGATTTTTATTGGATTGGAAATTAGACTTCAAGATCTACAAATCTTGTGAAGAGTCCAAAATCGAATTCAGCCCAAAACTTATCTAAAAATTGAGTCGAAATTGCTACAGTACTAAAAAAAATCTTGTTAAAGAAGGCAACTATTTGAGTTTATCTAATTAAAGATTTTTGAAATAAAGTTTCTGATAACTTCAAGAATTTTTAAAATCAAAGATAAAGATGAAATTTTCAAATTTTTTTAAAAAAAAGAAAATAATACTTATCACAATAAAAATAAATCTCCAAATCAAACAATATCACCAAGTTTTCAAAATTCAACGGTTTAGGGTTTTAGTTCTATAAATAGGAGACATCCCTAATACATCTATACACAATTTTCTTCACACAGATTTTAGAGTTTTATTTTCTTATTTTTCTTTAATATGTCTAGCTAATTTTCTTATTTTTAGGAGTCGATGGATTCTGTTCTTTAATTAATAGTATGGTTTGAATTTATTCTTTTTCTTAAATTTTTATAGGCATGATTCTTGTTTGATGAGAGTTTATTATTGATTTTAATATTTCAAACGTTTTAATGCCCTACATTTTGATAATTTCAGATTGAATACATGCATGATCAATATAATTGTATGAAATTAGTCCAATATAATAAAATTCATATGTGATTATGAGATCGACAGAAGATTAATTCTGTGTGTGGGGTTTTGGGAAAACCCTAAATTATAAATTTTTTAAAAAAACTTAATACAATTCGATTTAATTAAAATTACATGATTATTAAGTTTTAGCTAGTCAAATTAGGATTTCATTGCATAACTATCGGGTAAATCTAATTTTGAAGAAATTTGTCATCATTACCAATAATTCTTTAACCAGTAAACTTTAGGTGATTTGAAAAGATTCGGCCAAGTAAAAAATTAAAAACATATGAAATTAATATGTTAAGGTTTTCATCCATTGATTCAAGTTTTTTAATATTTTCATAATTTTTAATATATTTATAATTGAGATTTGAATTGTCCAACTTAAATAGATTAATTTATAGTCGGTAGTACAAAATATTTTCATGCGAATGACACTTACTTACACTACACACAACACTTGATTAGAGTATTATTTTCTGAAATCATGACATCAAAATCATGTATCAGCCGTAATCAACGAACTTAGAGGGTAAGGACACTAAGTTTTTTAATCAAGTTTTCGATTTGAAATTTGAAAATAAAAAATATTATATTAAGAGAATTCCCCTCTAAATTGAATCCAATAATATTCGAATTAGATTTGTTGGATCATGGTTTCGAATTGTGGTTGGTTATTTCAAAAAGAAATTACAAGACCTTAACTTGAGGGGAGAAAGAGAGAGAGAACTAATTTTGAATAAAAAATGCATAACCTAAAAATAATTCCAAGTGAGCTCAAATTGTACAAAAAGACACGCAACATATAGCTTTCATCTTGGTTTACCATCTTAAATCCATCCATTGTTTTTTTTATAAAAAAAAAAAGAGTGTAGCATCCAAAATTAAGTGTTTAATGTATATAATGAATATTGCAAAATTCTTAAATATGCATTTTCTCGTGATATACATGCTGACTTTTGAAAATGAACTTTAAAATTTTCAAGTTTTCATTTAACCCCCTTAATTCAAAAAGTCAACTTATGTATATAAAACATAAATAAGCACACCAAACAATCTTCCTAGCTACTTGAATCTGTGAGGAGTATATAAAATCCTAACACTACCTAAAAATTGCAACAATACAAATTCAAAGACAAAGCAACACAAGAACACAACAATTTTTTCATGAAAATGTTTTCTATGTGAAAAGTGAAAACCATAGGATCTCACCAGAAAAGAAGTTTTCTCAAAATATTATTACAAAAATCTCACCAAAACATTTACAAAGAACAATAGCAGAAAACAAAGAAACAAAGGAGGTAGAGATATAAATAATGGCTATAGTTTACGACTCCAAAATTGAAGTTACAAAGCTCCAAACGTAATTTCCACCGTTCGCTTCTGGACCAGAAATCAGCATGATCCTATGGGGAATGACTCGGAGTCAACAATTTGATCAAAACTAGTGAGAAAAGAAGTAAAAATAGAAAAGTATTTTCTACTTGGTTCTTGTTTTTGTTAAAATTCTCTCACACAGATTATCTGACTTCTATGATTCGGAGAAAGTGTAAAAGTCATTATTTAAGTAGGATGTAAGGTTCAAAGTGAGTGAATCAATCACAATAAATTTATATACTCAATATCACTTCTCAAAGTTTTTAAAATAACGGTAAAGTACTACATTTGTTCTCAAAAAAAAAAATCATATTCTTCACCCACAAATTCTAAAAGTTCCATGGCAATGCTTGATTCGCATCTTGTTATCTCATGCAAGTATTTTCAATTATTCAAATAACTATTTGAGTCAAAATCATTTTTCAATATAATAAATAGTTAAAATGACAAAGATCCTCTTCTATAATACTAACATTAATAATAATAATAATAGTAATGAAACTAACTATAAAAATCATATCAAGTGTTTAAAAAATAATTACTTTCATATGTAAAACGCAAAAAAATTGCAATTTCTTCCTTCAATAATATTTATAATCATAATCCCACTTTTATTGTGAAAACATATACTCTTTAATATAACATTTTATTGTGGTTTGCTCCATAAATTAAGTGTAAACATGTGATCAAAATGTTGTTCTTCATCATTAGTCAATAGATGTGAATACATTTATCGGCCTTTTGGTTAAGGTTAAGTCATAGACGTGCAATCATCTTCAAAAATTTCAAACAAACAGATCAATCTCAAAGATTTTGTGAATGGCACACAAGGAAATGAACCACAATTATTAGCAAATTTTATATTACTGACAAAATTGTGTTTTGATAATTAAATTAGGAGAAATTAAGTGTAAATAAATTTGGAAATAGAAGTGTAAAATTAGGTAGATTAGGTCGACCTGCCAAGCAATATAGGTCGCCAGTCAACCAAATCAAGTTCACCCTCCATGTATGTCAGGTCGACCCATGACCTTTATTATGTCGATCCATTCTAGCACAGGTCGATCCAAGCCTTATCACTCCTCATTCGAGCACTTTAATTAGAAACTTTTTAGATAAACTGAACAGGTCGACCCAACTATTCACTAGGTCGACCTACAACCTCATCAGGTTGACCCCTATCAATGCAGGTCGACCCTCAAAGCACATCGGGTCGACCCATTGTCTTCTTTGGGTCAACCCCTTATTTCCTTGGGATCAACTCATTCAATTTGCTCAGGCTGACTCTTGATCTTCACAAGCCGATCCCTTTTGCTCATCAGGTCGACCCGAAAAAGATTATAGGTTGACATAACCTTTCTAAGACTAAATCAATCGACCTAAGAGCTAGTCTGTCAACCCAAATATGGTTCAACTCACCAGGTTGACCCATATGTTCACAAGGTCGACCCATATGCATACAAGTCGACCCATCCGCTTCACAGGTCAACTTCCACTTTATTTATTCATTTGATTTCTCAAAATTGATTGATCTAAACACTTAGTATTTTGACTCAAACTTAATTTTCAAGAACATAGGTGGACTCTAGAGTTCTAATAGATTAAGCCATAGTCACATCTATGTCACAATAGTTTAAAGATTTTAAAATCGAGTCAACCCAATACACTTTCAGGTTGAACCTAATCAAACACATTTCATAGCTGTTGAGTTCTATGCATTCTAACGAGTTAATGTGCAAGAAAAGCAAAAATGTCTTTTGTAAAATCAGAATTAGACCATCTAAAAGAAGAAAACCAACTTCCTATTCATCAAGGTACAGCAACTGGCAAAAATATTTAATAAAAAACAATAAAAGTA
The DNA here is from genome assembly GCA_033439265.1 of Dillenia suffruticosa. Classification (NCBI taxonomy): domain Eukaryota; kingdom Viridiplantae; phylum Streptophyta; class Magnoliopsida; order Dilleniales; family Dilleniaceae; genus Dillenia; species Dillenia suffruticosa. Next base: position 3,263,439 of record JAVTVX010000031.1, read on the forward strand.
TTAATGAGTAACATTCGAAAGGCATCTACCAACTCAATTGGTCTCTTCAAGTCAAATAAACGTCGAAATTAAGAAGACACAGGTGAGTCGTTGCGAAATTGAATGATCTTACAGTGAATACATTAAATACTCTGTCTTTCAAAAAAGCACTCTGTTTTTAATTTATCATATACTCATTTGTGTAATCTTTATTGAGCTAAAAAATCTTGTTACATCTGAGAATTAGCCTCATTTTACTATAACACTCTTCGTCTCTGTATTAAAAGTTCTAAAGAACCGAAATGTTTCTTGGTTTGGGTTTTACAGAGAGAGAAATGGAGTATTTTGGGAACAAATACTTATAAAGTTTCACTTGTATCCGTAAAACAAGTGGTTATACTATTAGTGAAAATAGTGGAAATCTAGGAGGTTATATGAGAGTGGATGTATACCGAATTGGTAGAACCACTATAAAATTTTGTAACTCTTTTTTTTTTATTTTCTTTTTTTGACTTTCTATGTTTTTATCCTCTTCAAATTTCAAAAATTCCAAAAATCATCAATCAACCTATTCACTTCCCCTCTAGATTGATTTACATATATGATTGGCCAAGCAATCATCTAAATCATTTCAATTGATTCCACATTCAAACAATTAACAAACAAAGGGATCTTATTTCTTACCAAGTAGATTTCTAGCCTAATTAAAGTACTTATATTTATTAGGTAAGCTAAAAGTTTTTGATTCATTATAAATGTTTTTTTTTTCTAAATATATTTCTATATTTCAATATATATATCTTATGATGCATTCATTTACGCTTTGCATATCCTTCATTTAAAATCTACCATTTACATAATTCTATTTTGTAACAAGTGTGTCACGCATGCAATGCAATGTGTGTAAAAAATTAAAAAGAGTGTATGAAAAATAATTTAGATGATGAAAGACGAATGTCAGAAAAAGTAAATTTAGAGAAGAATATGGAATAGAGAAGTTATCGGTGATTATCAAGAAATTATTAGATAATTAAAAGAATAATAAAGAAAAGTTCGTCAGTAGTTTATTCATATTTTTAAATCTAAACTTGCCCCCTTTATTTTTTCACAAAAAATAAAATTTTCAAGATAAGAGAATATGAGAAAATTTAAAACCGACACATTTTAAATTACCATAAATCCATTTTCCCTTTATTAATATTTATATATATTTTTTAAATCATCATAAAATGTGAATTTTAATAAATACTGAGGAAAAATTTTAAATTCCCATAGAGACAAAGTATTTACTAAAAAATGTATAATTTTAATATTATCACAAATTTTTAATTTATCATATAATAATAATAGTTAAATTCCCATATATATAAAGCGCCAAAAGGTGCTACTATTCATTTCTTTTCGGACGTCCCTCGACAATCATCCCATATTTTTAGAATTCCACTTTTTTCATTCAAATCTTTACACTTGTTATCCTTTTTTTTTTGCTTAAATTTTTCATCTTTTTGAGACTACACTTTTTTTTTTTATTTTAATTCAGGTGCTTGCACTTTTTTGACCCTTGTTTACTTAAATCTTTCATCTTTTTGGAATATAAGTTTTTTCCTTTTTGTTTTTTAGCCTCATGCATGGTCATCCTTTTTTATTTTAGAATATAGCTTTTTATTTTTGGACGTCTCTCGATGATCGTCTCATATTTTTGGGACCCTACTTTTTTTTATTCAAGTCCTTGTATTTTTTTTACCCGATTTTTTTTGTTAAATTCTTCGTCTTTTTGGAATTATACTTTTATTTTTAATTCAAGTGCTTGCATTTTTTTGACCTTTTCTTCGTTTAAATTCTTCGTCTTTTTGGAATATAGATTTTTCCACTTTTGTTTTTTTGATTTCACGGATGGTCGTTTCTTTATTTTTAGATTGCAATTTTTTATTTTTTTCCATTCAAATCTTTACTCTTTTTATTTTTTAACCTTGTTTTTTTTCCTATTAAATCTTTTGTCTTTTTTAAATATAAATTTTTCCTCTTTTATTTGTTTGACTTCATAAATGAACATCCATTTATTTTTAAACCACGGTTTTTTTCATTCAAGTCTTGCTCTTTTTATTTTTGACCCATCTTTTTCCCTTAAATCTTTTGTCTTTTTTTGACATAGGTTTTCCCTATTTTTGGCCTCCTTTATTCATTCATATTCTTACTATTTTTTTTGACCCAGTCCTTTTTTAACTTGAGTCATTCGTCTTTTTTGAATATAGGTTTTTCTCCTTTTATTTTTTCCTCACAAATGATCATCAATTTATTTTTAAACTAGAATTTTTTATTTTTTTTCCATTCAAGTCTTTACTTTTTTTATTTTTTGACTCTTTTTTTCTCAATTCTTTCATCTTTTTTGACATAAAGTTTTCTCTTTTTTATTTTTTAACCCTACAGATAGACGTTCTTTTATTTCTATTATCTTTTTACTTCACTTATTATATTTTTTTCTATCATTTGCTGATCTTTTCTAAAATTTCAGTGGTTAGATTCTTTTTTTTTTCTTATCACTAATATACGTCATATTTTTTATTGATTTAAATAATAATTTAATTTAAATATTAAATTAATTATAAATCTAATAAGTATTTGTATAATAAAAAATATATAATTTATATCTTGTGAGTATACTACATATTAGCACGGGACAATAACTAATTATAATTTAAATATCGTATTCTCATAAAAGAGAATTTCTTGCGGTAATATAAAGAGGAGGGTAACTCTCGTTGGTCTCAACTCTCCTTTTGAAATCCTCTTCCCAGCAAGCAATCCACAAAATAAATAAATAAATAAAAATAAAAAAATAAAAAGCCAAAGCAGAGTTCGGTTCCCAACCGAGGCGTGGGGACTGCACGGCTCGAGCCTGAGGTGGAGCGGGGGGATTTTGGTCTGAACGTGATGGCGGTGAGGGTATTTTGGTAATCGTGCGTTTCCTAGAAAGCCGAAACCCTAACGGCCATATCGGTTCTGGGAATTGGGGTTTTCAGTGTGCGAAGAAAAGAAGGGCATCGAATTCGGAGTCCTCATCCTTGTTTTGTGATCGCTTATCCTTCCGTCGAGCAAAATGGTACTTCACTCTCTTCTCCTAATTCTCCACTTGAATTGTTCGCTAGCTGTTCTCCGTCCTTTTCAATTGATTTTTCCTATGTCCTGATTCCAATTACTTGTGGTTATTTTTAATTTCAATTCTTGCTAGAAGCTGAATAGGTTGAAATTATGCTGTGCTAAATTGATGACTTCCCAAATTTGTGAAAATTAGGGTTTTGGATGCCTAATAATTGAATTGGCTAACCCAGAATGCTAGGTATAATTACAAGAAATGGATGGAGTGAGAGAGAGAGAGAGAGAGAAACCATTTACTGCATTTGAGAATCCAGTGGCAGAAATTTTATCTGCAATGCTCCTCAAGTTGGGGGCTTTATATCCATTAATGCCCAATAATGAGATGAACAAGTTTGCGTTTTCTTTTGAACAGACAAAAAACTCCTCGACAATCTAGTGCAATGCTTATTTGAGAATTCATTTTAACAGTTTCAATGAATAGAGAAGCAGGAAAGAGATGTTGTAAATCCACTGCTTCCAAAACTCCAAAGCAACCTTCAACTTTGAAATAGTCACTTGCTCTTAAAATCACACAGAGAGAACTATTAATTCCTTCTTTATGCTTCAAATATGACCTATGCTCTTCAACATATTAACTTGAACCTGAAAACTTAGTAAGACAGATAGACATTTTATAACAAATTCACATTGTTGGAAAAAAAATCTTTCCTTCATGGAACTGCGATTGAATGGGGACCTTTCATGGCAGCAGATGCTAAGCCACTTTGGTGCTTTTGCCTCCTGTTCATCAACATTGTGGAAATAGAGTGGCTTAAATGAATTTTCTACTGATCTGAAGCAGGATATTGAGAAATTAAGAATGGGGATGGTTTTTGTGAAGGAAATGAAGAAGAGCATAGATGATTCAAAGCAGTTTCATGCTGGTTAGGAAATATAACATTTCTAGCAGATGATCTTTGGAAATGTATTGTAGATGGGCACGGTTCTTGCATAAAAGAAGAAAAAGAAATGGTTGAGAAATTGAAGATGTTACCTCATTTGAGACAGATCAATTTCTTCAATTCCTCCAAAGATCAATTCTTCAATTCCTCAGAAGTAGAAGCTGTTTTATCAAACCCTCACTGGTTTTTGCATCATTTGCATATTTCACTGCTTTGACATACCAAATCCCTTTTGAACACCCTGAGCTCTTCATGGGAGGTGACTTTGGTCTTACGAGAAAGCATGACAAATACATGTCTCAAGCTTGATTGTTTTGAGCTTCTATTCTCTTGATTCGACAAGAGTTTGACAGAGAATGACAAGAACTTAGGGTCAGCGTTTGCTTCTTAAAAAAGCACAGGGCTAAGGTTTGGTTGCAAAGGGAGAGAGAATTCTGACAAGAAGAGAACCAGAGAACTTTTGGTGATAAACTCGAATTTTGGAACTTCTATACTTGGATTCAAGCCTTCAATGAAACCAGATTTGAGTTACCATTTCAAGAAAGAATCAAAGAGAACAGGAAAGAAAGGAGAGAAAGATCACAGTGGTATTCAATTATGTTGTTGCTTAAAATCAGGTGCTAGGATTAAGGCTTTTATACTAATTGTTAAGCTCACATTAGTAAAAAACCAGGGTTTCAAAGGAATAATTGAATTTGTTATTTGAGAGCTCTGTGTAATTAGAAGAAAAGGAGGGGAGACAGGAACTCAAGAAGGAACAGAAAGACCGAAATTAAGAGTGAGAGAGAGAGGGTACAAGAAGAGATAGGGAGAGAGACTAAGAAGTGTGAGCCAGAGAGAGAGAGAGAGAGTTGAGAGGAGAGACCATATTCAAAGATTTAGCTAAGTGTTACAATGAATGCCTACTTATAGGTGCAATAAGACGACATGAAAATGCAAAATTGCACTTCTTACGATTGAATTACACTCTAGTGACCCTAAAATGAGACCATATAAGGTGCTGACATCTACACGTTTGGACTTTTACAGCTGCATTTCATTTGATTGATAATTTCTTTTTTACATGCTTGGATTGGGCTTTCTTATTTCCTTCATAACTGCAGAAAATATCTGCAGTTGAGTCATCGTTAAAAACACTCAATTTTGTTAATAATGTCTTAAAGCTCACACTGCTTTATTTTTTCACAATCATGCAATAATTATTATGGAGCTTCATATCAGCTTTAATGTTATATATTTTCAGGTTTTTCTTAATTTGCAAGACGCTTATTGTCAATTTGTCTGAATGAGTTTCTTCTCCTTTGTTATTCCATATATATTGAAAATTGTACAGAAGTAATTCAGGAAAGCTTTTAAATTACAATTGTGATTTTCTCTCATTCCTAATCTATATATTCTATTTGTGGTAGTCTAATTATGTACAAGGTATGATAAGACAAAGTGATAGAATCCCTTGATTTTCTAATTGACTTGCTTCATTTGATGTTGATTCCTTGATTGGCTCTGTTGATTAAATCTCTTAGCTAATTGATGGAATCTCTTTATTTCCGAATTTACTTGTAGATTGATGGAATCCCCTTGATTTCCGAATTGACTTGCTCCATTTGATGTTGATTCCTTGATTGGTTCTGTTGACTAAATCTCTTATTAACACTTATAATATCAAGAGTAACTTTTGATACATAGGATGAAATTCAATGGATTGAACCACATTAGATTTTCATAGGTTGGCTATAAAATCTGTACAAGCTGGGTATTGATTGTATAAAACTTCTGTTTTTACAGATTTTTTTTTAGAGTTGAGTTGATGAACCAAGAGATTCATGTCAAAGTGAGGTCATTTGCCCTTCCAAATTTCTTTTTAGCTAACCTGAAGGACTACAAATGGGCCACATAGCAAGATGTTCGGCTTCAATTTGCTTTATAAAGGAGTCAAGCTAGGCCTCATTTCATTAAGTAATTAATGTGGAAATCTTGTTCCAATTTGTGCCATTTAACCAATTGAATGTGCGGAGTCAAGTCTTAATGAGCCTATCCATTTGTACAAACCTAAACACTATGTTTAATCTTGAATTGCTTAGTAAATGAGCCTCAAAATTGTGCTCATGCTTAATTTGTTTAGTTAAATGCTACTTATAATGGTGGAGAACTAACCGAGTCTACACTTATAACCTAAGAATGCAGTAAAATTTGCAAAGGTTACTTCAACATCAGGATTCACATGCAGAAAACCAAAGGATAAATATTATAAACAAAAATGTACTGTACAAGTGCATTATTCAGGAAGCTTATGATGTAAAATATTTGCTTTTGTGTTTCTTATTCCCTTGGTTTCTCTTGTTTAGGTTGAGAAATCATCTAGAGTAGATTCAAATGTCTCCATGGGCAAGGTCCCGAAAATGAGTGAGAAGGACATTCAAACACATACTCATCAAGGTAATAGATACTTCTCTCTGATATTGCTTAAACAACATGTTCTAAATGTCTGATGCTTACACCTTTTTTATTTTCCAGTGCATTTGGGTGGAGGTCAGAAGCCCAATGGTGCTGCTTGTGGTCAGTACCATGGGTCACAGAATCCTGTGGCTGGTGTTGAGTTGGAAAGCTTTTCCAATATTGATGCTGAGGTTTGTAACTTGTTGGAGGCCTTCAGTTGTAGTTTTTTGTCTCATTTAGGGTACAATTCTCACAACAAATTACTCTTAATAAAATTAAATTGAAAGAAATATAAGATTAAATGGAAAATATACCATTTTCAAAATGATATTCTGTTTTCATTCCATATGTTTGCTTTGGCATAAAAATTTTTTCTATTATATTGCTAGCTTAACTTTTAAAGCCACCAATTTTTAGTTAAAGAGAAAGAGGAAAAAAGAAAAAAAAAAAAGAAAAAAAAAAGAGAAATCAAGCACTCTCAGAGAAGTTTCAGTTTGATGAGAATTAAAATGTGGAGAAAGGCTGGGCTGTTGGATTTCTGAGGAGGTGAATCTCTCATATACAAATTGATTCAGAACAAATCGGACAGATATTATTGTCATTGATTTCTTTGGTTGGAACAGTACAAGATTTTGTCTTGACTTGTTGCTTGGATGTGGAGATATGAATTTTAAGAATGGGCTTCCCTTCTTTCCCTGTATATAGGCAAATAAGGATGTTCATGTTACCTCTTCCTTTAGTCAAAAGAAGGGGGAGGTGAATTGTTTTTGGAGATGCAATTTGCTGGCTGCTTCTGAAAAATTTAGGAACCGAGAAAATTTAATAAAAATAATTTATTGAGTGATGCCAAGTACTCACGAGTTGCAAGAGTTAGCTGGTTATTCATTACTTTATTGCTAAATAACCAATAATTTTTGGTCCAGACTGACCTTACATCCATTGCTGAGTGATTTGATGAGCAGATGCTTTTCCAGCGGAAATGTGGTTTCAATCGGTGCAGCTGTTCCTCCCAAGTTTGTGGATGAATTATGACAAATTGGAAACCTAATAAGGGAATCACACACTCTAATTGACTTGTCTTTTTGAAGGATTAATCACAACCATGTTTCTCCCAACTTCTCCCTGTCTTTCCTCTTCTTCTAGGTGTGTGATCACTTTTCCATACCACACATGACAATCTTAACAAGGAGATTAATAAAATGAAAAGTGCTAAACCCAAAGATAAAAATTTCTATAAAATTGACACAATCATAAATTCAAACTTTGTCTTTAACACAAGATTAGAAAGTGTTAGGTAGATAGAACGACTCCTCTGACAATCTAAATGTGTCTCTTACACTATTAGAAAAGTAATAAAACATTGTTCTGATAGAAAAAAAAATTAGTACCTTTAGAAACACTAATTAACTAATTTTGGATGGTATCTCATTGTTAACTCTCATCTTTCCATATTGGGACAATATTCCCATCCGTTAATAGACATTCATTTTGTCCCATCATGGGGTAACCCAAACATGGCAAGTCAAGGCATCTGTTAAACAGAGATTACCGTGGCACCTTATGTATGTTGATGTTTTAGAATGAAAGAGAATAAAAGATAAGTGAATTCTTCAAGACTTCATTGAAATTTCGAAGAGAATGTACAAGAAGTTGAAGAATTTTCTTCATGCCTTCAAAGAGCAACAAGAGGCCCTTTTTATAGAGAGAGGGAAGAAAGCTAAAGAGAGAAAAAGAGAGAGGAAAAAGAGGGAAAACAGAGAGGAGAGGGCACTGCCCTCTCCTCTTCTGGCCGTTGGGGCCCCAATGGCTAGTTTTTACTAGCCGTTGGGGCAGTTCCAACGGCTCCTTGAAGGAGCAGTTGGGGCCCCTTTGAGAGGAGCAAATCTGGGCCCTAAAGGGCCCAGCAGATGCCCACAGAATGAGCCCATTTAGGGCCTAATTTGGGTCCCTAAATGGGCTGGAAAGACCAGACAAAGACAGGGAAAATCTATCCCTTTGAAGTCTTACAAATAGGATCCCTAATTCTTCTTCATTTCAACAATGTAAAGCTAAAGTGTCAGCAAGATTAAGGTGATAATTCATGGGAGAGTTTTAACTTTTTATTTTCCTTTTAATATATATTTTTACTTGGGATAGCATGAGAGAGGATTTTTGCGTAGGATAACTCACAAAAGGCTATAGTATCCTTTTTTTTTGAATTCTTAGTTCTTTGAAAAGTGGATATAGAGATACAAAATTTAACTTCGTTGTTTAAGGAGCAGGAAAATTTGAACAGCCTTTTGGTTAACATTGGTTTGATCTCATCAGGCTCCTTTTTGAAATTACTGGCTCTACATTAGCATGTATGTTGTTGTACCACTGTGGTCGAATAGGTTGAATTTATTCTGTTGATCCGTAGATATTTTAGGGTTACCTTGTTGTGAAAGGGATGACTATTCTTAGAGGAGAAAGGTGTATACCTCTCGAATATGCTCAAGTTGAGACTCAGCGTTATGTTTTATTATTTGGAAATGACATTGTAATCTCTTGTAGATTTTCTCATTTTGTTTGATTTTTTAGCTTACAAGACCTTAATGGTTTATTTTATTTGATTTTTTTTTTACAAACTACCTAGAAATTTATGTTAAAACTATAGTCTTGGATATCTAAGGCACAGATTGTGTTAGATGGATGTTTGAAGAGTTCAGGATTCATTTAATTATAGTATTTGTTGACATTGGAGATAGAAGATGACAGAAACAATAGGCAACTTTATCATAAACAAGTGTGCATATCCTAATATACCTCATGGTCAAAAATAGCCTAAATTCAAGTAACAAATTTGATCTGACTGGTGCTTAAGTGGAATGGAGCTCAGTGGTGTTAAAGGAGAAGAGGCTTGGCGAATTTTGAGGGGAAATCATATTATTCCATGGACCAGGACCAGCAGAGTGGGAAAATTAGCATTCCGTTTTGATTAAGCTACTTTCTTTTCCATTTTTTCTTGGCATGGAACTTGCAGGGAACTCTTATTTTCAAAAATATTAAAAAAAAAAAAGAAAGTTTTGATCATTCAATGTGTGATTTGCAAAGGTTCTGGAGATGGTTGATCATTTTTAAGATTTTCATTAAGAAGGATAGTATGGGAGTGGCTTTTTTTTTTTTTTTTTTTCAATTAATATTGCTTCTTGCATGTTGCCAGGCTATAACTTGGAACTGGTTGTCTTGTTTCAGCTAATTCTGTACTTATGACTGCATTAAAAATTTTTTCTGCAATTTTGATGTTTGAGTGGAAGTAAATAGAGGGGTCTGACCAATTACATCATTACGAAACTAGTATCCTGAGTAATGATTTTCTAAACATGTATGCTGGGTACAGTTTCATCTAGAAGATATTAGATCAAATATGTGTTTATATTCGTCCAGAGGAGGTGATGCTAATTTTTTCAACTCCATTTGGGACTCTTGGTTTAAGAAATTTGAGTATCTTCGTGATAAAATTATAGTGAAAGTAGAGAGAAAAGCAAAGAAAAAACTAGAGAGATTTTGATTGAACTTCACAATACAAATACATTGGTCTCTTGAACTTGTTCATGTGTTACAAAGAGAAGGGTGACAGGTTTTTATAGGAGAAAAAGAGGGAGTTAGGGGACAAATGTTGGCCCTCCAACAGCCAGAAATCTGGCCGTTGGAGGGCCTCCAACGGCGGGCAGAACTAGCTGTTGGAATCCTTTCCAACGGCTAGTCTGTTGGCTGTTGGGAAGGGCTTTTAGGCCCTCCCTTCTTGGGCTGGAAGAGTGCCCTTTCTTGAGCCTGATGAGACTTCTTCTTGGGCTGAATTGTTTCACCAAATGTGCTTAGAGAATGGGATGCAGGATTTGATACAAGGGTTGAGAAATGCTGGGCTTTAGGTGATATTTATTATCAACACTCCCCCTCAAGTTGAGTGCGAAGATATTGATAGTACCCAACTTGCCCAACATTTCTTGTAAGTGAGCTGCGGCTTCTCTTTTTGTGAAGATATCCGCTAGTTGATCTTTTCTTCTAACATGAGGTGTGATAATGAGTTTTTCTTCCACTTTTTGTCGGATAAAATGACAATCAACTTCTATGTGCTTGGTATGTTCATGGAAGACTGGATTGGAGGTAATATGAATAGCGGACTGATTGTCACAATGAAGTTTGATAGGAGTTGTGACTTTGAACCCTAGTTCTTCTACTAAGACCTTCAACCATACTATTTCACTAACGCTAGCAGCCATTACACTATATTCGGCCTCCGCACTTGATCTAGATACTACACTTTGTTTCTTGCTTTTCCATGCAACTAGGTTACCTCCTACGAACATGCAAAACCTGGTGGTGGATCTTCTATCTTTAGAATCACCTGTCCAATCTGTATCATAGTATCTTTCAATTTCTGAGCTTTCATTTTTTTTTCATCCAAATTCCTAATCCGGGGGAACCTTTCATATAGTGGAGGATTCTCTCAGCTGCTTTCCAATGACCCTTCTTTGGAGCATGCATGTATTGGCATATTTGACTCACCGCATTCGCTATATCTGGTCTCGTGATAGTGAGGTAGATTAGCCTTCCTACAAGCCGCTTATATCTCTCGATCTTTTCATAGGGTTCCTCATAGTCTTCTAAGGGTCCGGAGGTGGAAACTGGACTACAAGCTGGTCTAGCTCCTAGCTTTCCTGTTTCTAGCAACAAGTCAGGAGCGTATTTTCTTTGGGATAGAACCAGCCTATTGTGGCAATAGGCTAGCTCAATTCTTAGAAAATACTTTAATCTCCTTAGATTTTTAATTTCAAACATAGATTTTAAGAAATTTCTAACAATATCAATGAGATGCATATCATTCCCGGTTATTATAATATTGTCTACGTAAACTAAAGCAATTACTATTTTATCATTGTTTTTTCTAATAAACAAGGATGAATTGCTATTGTATTTTATGAAACCATTACTAAGAAGAGTAAGGCTTAGTTTTGCGTACCATACCCTTGGAGATTGATTGAGCTCATATATTGCCTTGTGTAGCTTACATATATCTCCTTCTTGATGTTGGAGGCTTTGAGGAAGTTGCATATATACTTCTTCTTCTAAGTCTCCTGAAGGGATGCATTTGTTACATCCATTTGGAACATTTTCCATCCATAGTTGGCTACAAGCGAAAGAAGTGCTCGAATGGTGTTCATTTTAGCAACTGGTGCAAAATTTTCCTTATAATCAACTCCATATACTTGAGTATATCCCTTTGCTACTAGTATTGCTTTATATCTTTCGATGGATCCATTATTTTTATACTTGATTTTGAACACCCACTTGCATCCCACGTCCTTTTTTCCTTTTGGTAGAGAGGCGATCTCCCAAGTAGTATTCTTAGTTAGAGTTTCTAATTCTTTGTTCATTGCTTCCCTCCATCTAGGATCTGTTGAAGCTTCTTCGAATGTCTTGGGTTTAATCTCCTTGTTTATCCCATTCATGAATGCTTGATGGCTCGAAGAAACATGAAATGTAGTGTAATAATCATAAATGAGATATCTCTGGTTGACCCATTCTGATGGTGGAAGTCTAAGTCTCGTTGATCTCCTAAGTTAGACAGGAGGATTACTTGGCTCTTCTAAACTTGGTCAGCAGTTCTCATCTTCACTTGTTCTTTGATCTCCCCCTGAATCAAGAGGTAAGTCTTCATCCGTAGGGTTTGATCTTTCTCCCTCATTTTGAGAAATTCCTTCGACTACTTGAGGATTGGTTAGATTCTCAGCTTCTTGAGTAATATTGGGAGTTACTAGAAAATCCCAAGTGGTTGTTTGAGTGCCTTCCTTTGGAAACTGAAAAATAAAACTCATTTTCAAAAAATATCACATCTTTTGATGTGTATGTGCGGTTAGTAGAACAATCATAACACCTATATCCTTTTTCAAAGGATGCATACTCAATAAATACACGCTTTCTTCCCTTATACTCTAGTTTGTTTCTTAAGTGTGCAGGAACAGGGACATAACATGTGCAACCAAATGTTTTAAGATGAGAAAGCTTTGGTTTTCTCTCTAAAAGAAGTTCTAAGGGGGATTGTCCCTTCAAAATATCGGATGGCATGAGATTGATTAAATGAATTGCGGTTTTGACCGCATCACACCAGAATCTCTTAGGTACGTTTGCATGAAACATCATTGCCCTAGTAATCTCTAGTATATGCCTATTCATACATTAGGCTACCCCATTTTGTTGGGGTGTGTAAACACAAGATAGTTGATGAATAATGTCATTGTCCTTAAGATAATTCTCAAAATTGGGACTTGTAAATTCACCGTCATGGTTTGATCTTAGGACTTTAATATTGGCATCGTAAAGTTTGGTCACATATTTCACATAACTCTTAAGAGCTTCAAGAGCTTGGTCTTTGGTGTTTAAAAGATATACCCATGTATATCTAATCTTATGGTCAATGAATGTGATAAAATACTTCTATCCTAAATGTGAAATGATGGTTCAAACATCGGAATGAGCTAAATCAAAAGCATTTTCATATATAGTTTTAGAAATAGGATATATAGTTCGGGTTTCTTTGGCCAAAATACAAACTTTGCAATGTCTATTCTCATAATTTAAAGTTAGAAATAGACGTTTAAAGTTCGATCACTAGGATGCCCCAATCGCCCATACCAAAGAGATGAGTCTTCCTTGATATGAGCTATAATTGCATGTTGTTCTTGATCCAAAAAGTAAAGCCCTCATTTTCTAGAACTTTTGCGAATCAATCGATTCGATTTGAGATCCTGAAAAGAAACGGAGTTTGGGTCAAAAACAACTCTACACCCCGGATCTTTAGTGATTTTGCTTATAAACAATAGATTTGAAGTAAGTTTGGAGACATATAAAGTATTTGTAGTTTTTTTAAAAATATCAATTTCCCAACTTGATTTACTTTCAAATCTTGTCCATTAGCAACTTGAACTACCTTATGGTTAGGGAGGTTTTTAAATCTTTTAACTTTGGTTTTATCTCTCACCATATGGTAGTCGGTACCCGAATCAATGAGAAAATTTTTAGAATTTAAATATGAAAAGATACCTTGATTTTTGTCAAGTGAGGGAGCAATTTGTTGAAACCTCTTTGTGACTTCATTTAATTGACTTTGCAATGCTGCGAAATCAGCCAAAGAGGGAGCTTGAACCTTTACATGTTGTGTATATGCCTGCTGTCCAGAAGTGAGGGGATTCATTGCTCCTTGTTGCGTTTTTAGTTTGAATGTCTTTGGCCTTAATTGTGGATGTAGAAACCAGAACTTGTCCTTTGTATGACCCATCTTTTTACAATGAGAACATATCTCATTTTTCTTGGGAAGTTGACTTACTTTGGCTGCAGCATGCTCATCTGAAGAAGCAAGGAACCCATGAGCCTCCATTCTTTGTTTGGAGCTTTCTTCTAGTCGAATGCTTACTTCAGCCCGTTGAATCATATTTTGGACTTTCCCAAATGATGGAAAATCCTTCATTCGAAGGATTGAGCTCGTTCCACAAGTCGGTAAGCTCTCCAAAGTATTGTGGAAGTGATTTTCCTTCCTTCTTAATGCTAGCGATTTGCCTTTTTAATTCGAAAATTCTTCCAAGATTAGACTCTTGACCATACAAAGAAAACATTGTGTCCCATACCATTTTGGAGTTGGGTGCACAAGTTACCATGACCTTGTGAGTCTCATCCAAGGAATTGAGTAAGATGATGAATACTTAGTCGTCCCTTTTCTTCCATTCTCTAAATGAAGAGTTTGATTCATCTAAAGGTTCATAAAGAATGTGACCCCCCAAGTTGTGAAGATTTAGAACTCTCTTCATCACATTGATCCATTGGTAGTAATTGCCTCTTTTTAATTGGATGGAGGTTATGCTTTGAATTTGGGTAATGTTGATGGAAGGAGGAGGATCACCCAACCTTGAAGAGGAAAGGATCGAAAGTTACTCTGATACCATGATAAAATTATAGTGAAAGTAGAGAGCAAAGCAAAGAAAAAACTAGAGAGATTTTGATTGAACTTCACAATACAAATACATTGGTCTCTTGAACTTGTTCATGGGTTACAAAGAGAAGGGTGACAGGTATTTATAGGAGAAAAGGAGAGAGTTAGAGGGGACAAATGATGGCCCTCCAACAGCCAGAAATCTGGCCATTGGAGGGCCTCCAATGGCTGGCAGAACTAGCCGTTGGAATCCTTTCCAACGGCTAGTCTGCTGGCTGTTGGGAAGGGCTTTTAGGCCCTCCCTTCTTGGGCTGGAAGAGTGCCCTTTCTTGGGCCTGATGAGATTTCTTCTTGGGCTGAATTGTTTCACCAAATGTGCTTAGAGAGTGGGCTGCAGGATTTGATACAAGGGCTAAGAAATTCTGGGCTTTTGGTGATGTTTATTTTCAACACTTCCTTCCGGTGGGGGATGTCAGAACTTTAATTGTATAAATAACCTTTATGGATTCTTTCCCTTTTTGGTTCTCCCACACATTAGTGGTTCCACTGTTGTTGTTTTGCATCCACAGTACTCCTACACTACATTTATCGTTTTGGGAGGAGTTATATGAGGTGGTTTGCACTCCTTAAATTGGTGTATAGGCAGGGATTTTAAAGTTGTTAGATTTCTACTGGAGAAGTTTAATGTGTCTAGGATCACTATTACTTTGTCCTCCTTTATTTTTTTCATCGGGGATTGCGAATTGAAAGATATTCCTCTCTCTCACGCCCAAAATTTTTGTTGTGTGAGGCTGCTTTTTATATTGATCACTTTTTCTTCTCAAACAAGTAGAAGTCCCATTACCCTAGTTTTAGACATGAGGCCCTTGCCACAACCATTTCAGACCATTTTTCTATCATGAGTGTAATCATACCATCTTGGGGCCGGAGTCCTTTTTTGGGAATACATTGTTTTCCAATAGGAGCTAGAGAAATGAAGTGGAAGATACTTGGAGAGACACCCATCTATGTAGAGTTTTTGATGATTTCTTCACTAATGTTGTAGGTATGAGCATGAACTCTGCTTTCATTACCCTTATTCTTAGAAGGGCTCATTCATCGAAAGTGAAAGATTTTTAACCTATTAACCTTACACTAATGTTTATGGAATTGTGACTAAGATCTTAGCTAATAGGCTGTGTAAGGTGTTTAATGATACTATCTCTTATAATCACAGAGTTTTCATAGAAGTTAAAAACATTCTATATGCTTCAATAGCTTATTTGGTAGTTGAATATGTCAAGCCGCTGGATTGGAGGGTAGTCTGAAGTTAGATATTAAGAAGGTTTATACACGCTAGTTGGAGATTCTTGGATAATATGTGGAGAAGAAATGTTTTCTGGATCATCTGAGAAGGTGGATAAGAGCTTGTCTAAGTTTATCTACTTTTTCTGTCATTATTAATAGATAGCCTAAGAGTCGGTTTTTGACTTCTTATAGGCTAAGAGGGTGAGATCCTGTATCTCATTTTTCTCTTCATTCCTGTTGTGTACCATTTGAGTATATTGATAGACAGAGGGGTTCAGACAGAGGGATGATGTAGTTTTCATGTCTCGTTTTCAGTTTGCAGATGATACCATTCTCATTCTCAAGAAGGATAATATTTTTCTAAAGTAAGGTCGTATGATGAATATGGCCAAGATTTAATTTCCTAGAATAAATGTGCCTTGCAAGATTATTGATGATCGGCATCAATCATTAGCTTTGAGAATACGAAGCTGCCTTTTTCTTACGTATGAGTTCCTTTGAGAAGTATATATGTTTGGGCAGTTGTGGCTAGAATTAGTCAGAAAATGAATGGGTGGATGATGGTTTTCTCTCCTGAGGACCATTATCTTGGCATGTCTTTTTAGCACCCCCTTGTTTTCTAACCTTTTTTAAGATTCCTGTATGGTAGTCGAAAGGATTGAGAAGATGAGAAATTTCTTCTGTTCATGGAGTGGTTTGGCTAAGAGGGGCTAAAAGTGATCACCTCGTGAGTTGGGGGCAGATTTCTAAACTTAAATGTGATAATGGTTAATCTCTGATTATTTGGTGACAAAAAACACTTTTGAATAGGCAAACAACTATAAAGATTATCCCTAGAACCTAATTGTATATGGCATAAGGTTATCAAAAAGCAAGCATGGTCTCCAATAGAATGGATGCGACATCAAGACTCGTGTGAGATTTTTTATTGTTGTTTTTGAAAGTTCATCTCTCATATATAATATCTTTCTTCGCCCTGTATCATTCAAAGGGAGAGATGGTTCTTGTTTTCTTTTTCTGGGAATTCTCCCCTTCTCATCGATGTTCCTCTACTCCATATGTTTCATTTGGCTCCTCAAAAAATTCTTTAACCAGGGGCTATTCTCTCAAAGAAATTTTATATCCCAAGAAATCTTAATGAATAGGGAAGTTATATAGTTTTCTTCACTTATTTCCTTTCCTAACCACAAGGAAATGAGCCTTCTCCCAAATCTCTAAAAAATAGAGTTTGGAGCCTTCATACATTCCGTGCCTTGTCTTGCAAATTATTTTTTCATGATTTCATTTGCCTTTCGCATGCCATGCTTATCCTCTGACCAATTTCATTTGGAAAGCAAATGTTCTTGTCAAAGTTAAAAGGCTTTTACTTGGTGTATAGGGCTTAATAAAATCAATACAAATCTTTTGTCACCAAAAAATACAAAAAGAAAAAAAAATCATATAGAGGCTTTGGAGTGTATAAACATACTTGATCACTTTGGAGATGTGTTTTTGTAGCTAATCTTTTGTGCATTTTCAGGGAAGGGAATGTTAGGATTTTTAGAAACCAGAATATTGATCATTCTCTCCTTTGGGACAATGTTGTTTTCTATGCTTCTATTTGGACTTATGCTTCATCTGCCCATAGAGACTATATTTTGATAGAGTTGGCAAGAGGGATCGGAGAGCACTCCTATATTATTTTCTATTGTGCACTTTGTTTTCTCTTGCTTTAGCGTGCCCGTTATCCTTAGAACTTTATGTATCTTTTCTAATACATTAATACAATTCTTTTTTCTGTTAAAAAAAAAAAAGAAAAACTCTTCTAAAGTTGTCCTAGAGAACTGTTTTGAAACCTCTATCATGAATAGCAATCGCTAAGTGGTCAAGTTTTAATCCATGTTCCTCCACCAAAAAGCAAATTTTCATCTTCTTTTCCTTTTGCCAATTGTCCAGTTTTATTGTGGTTAGTTTTTCCCATAGGCTTGAGCTCTGTATTACAGTTTTGTCCATTGAGACTTTCAATTTCGCTGCTTAGAAAGAGCTCAAGTTCTACCAATTCACTAGTAGTGTTTATTGAGGACGTTATCTCCTAGGGATTCAAGTTTTCTTGTTGTCTGCGTCTTACTTGTTCAAGTGGAGGTTCATATAGACATGGATTATGCTTTCATCTCAAGTTTCCCTCTTTTTAAACAGGTTTCTTCTGTTTATGACTCTTGCATCAATAAGTTTGTAAATTGAACTAACCAGTACCTATTGACTACCTAGATTAATGGGTACCTTAACAACAAGGAGGAGCTGCACTACAAAAGGATTATATGGGAAGCAATGTATAAAGAGGATGAAAAGGTATCTTCTTATTTACTTTTGTAAAAACTTCAGTTTTACGTAAAACCATGATATTGTTATCTAGACCTATATATCCAACTTTAACTGTCATTTTTCTGCACATGATTGTATCTGCATTTACTTTTATCTATTTTGTCATAATTCTGTGGTGTAATTTCAATGTTGATACTAGTTATTTGATCTATCAAGCTTTGTAAGTTGATTCTTTCCTCTTTTTTCTTGATTGTTTGGAGTTCTTATTGAAGTGCTGTGGTTTAAACAATGTTCTAGCCGCTTCTGCATTAGATCATTGTCTTTTGCTGGACTTTATTTCTTATGAAGTTACAAGCATTATTATTTTTGGATTATCTGAAATTGGTGTTTTCTAGAAATCTATCTCAATGACTTATACTTAAGCTTTGGAGAAAAATTGTCAGGAAAAGAGTAGAAAACGTGCAAGAGAAACAAAGAAAGATGCCTCAGCGAAAAAGGCTGCCAAAACTACCGGTCCAAAGAAAACTGAGAAGGTTACAATGATTCTTAATCGTTGAATTTGTTGTTTATGATTTCCTCTTATAACGTGTTTGCATGGTTAACAACTTTGTTAGTCTATAATGCTTTTTGATATACCTGATTAGTAAGTCGGAGAAAAAGAAGAAAGTAAAAAACAATTTTGTTTGCATAAATATTTCCTTCCTTGGCAAGGTTTCTCAATAATTTTCATGGTCTATTTCTATTAACAATGTTACCTGTTCAATCTTGTTTGTTTTGTTCTGATATATCTCTTTGAAATTATGTTTTGCAGAGGTTGAGTTCAAAAATCAATTACGATGCCTTGAAGAAATTATTTGGTGATTCTGTAAGTTCCTCTTCTATGCCTAGACATAGAAGCTTGAAAATTTCCATTCTCATCCATATTCCATTTTATTTATGATTTAAGTGATTTCGTTTATTTAGTTACTGTGTAAATTCTTAAATCGATTTCAAATTTACAGTTGGTTAGAATTGTTCATTTCTGAGGATGAATTAACATGTTGCTGTTAAAAAAAAAAAAAAAGAAAAGAAAAAAAAAGGGAGAGAGAGAGAGAGAAGAAGAGGAAGAATGTTTTAGTTGTAGTCACCTGACTAGCAAAGAGAAGTTAACCCATTTCAAACTGGTAAGAAAGTGGTATCATAGTAGCATTACAGATTACTTATCGAGTTTGATTTTGAGAGACATTGTCCGGGTTTGGGAATAGGGCAAAGCCCAAAGAGGAACAAATGCCAAAAGGCCCAACAAACAAAGGGCTAAGCCGCTTGCAATCAAAGAGCCTAATACGGGGTGGTAGTTGAGATACCCATAAAGTCTTTGGCTAAGAGAGGTCCGATCTGGCTGGGAGCTGTCTTCAGGGGGTGTTACAAGCCCAAAAGTACCGCTTGAAGTTGCATAACTGCTGTGTTCAAATATTGAAGAAAGACAGAGCGTAAAATGAGCAAGAAGGTGGGTTACTACAGAACACCATAGGTGTGAGAAAAGAAATTGCAGATAATCTTGGGGTTAGAGAAGAAGAGGGAGGAGGAAGAGAGAGAGAGAGAGAGAGAGAGAGAGAGATTCAATCAACCAAGTTTTGTCCTTATTTATTGCAATTACTGCTTTTTATACATTTCTTGTTTGATTCTAACTTCTCTAACTCCTTAACAACTTTCAGTTTATTGTTGAATCAACCAACCTTTCAACAACTTTAACTTCCTAACTAGCCGTTTGCTTTTAGCTCTTTGTAGTCGCTATAGTTGCAGTCTATTACAACATTCCCCCTCTTTTAGAATATCCTTGTCCTCAAGGATTAAAGGATGGAAACTGAGCACGAATGAAATGCAGATCCTCCCATGTTGCTTCTTCAAAGCTGAGGTTTACCCACTTTATCAAAACCTGAGTTACCGAACTGTTGTTTCCCCAAATGACACGCCTTTTAAGCACTGCTTCTGGCCCTACAAGAGCTTGTTTATCATTACCAATTAGAGGTAAGGTGGGCATTGGGAGCTGATTAGGGCCTATCGTCTTCTTTAATAGTGATATATGAAATATGGGATGAATTTTTTACTCCGGTGGTAACTGCAGTTTATAAGCCACCTTCCCTATTTTTGCAATTACCTTAAATGGTCCATAGAACTTGGAGGACAACTTCAAATACACCAGGTCTCCGATCTGAAACTCCCTTTCTGACCTCATCTGATCTGCATAAAGCTTCATCCTGTTTTGTGCCTTGGCTAAATGTCCTCTAATATATGAATCATGTCTTGTCTGCTTCTGATGAACTCTCCAGCAGCAGGAGTTACTGTGTCAGCATTAGGGCCGAAGGGAATATGCCTAGGTTGGTACCCATATAAGGCCTCAAAGCAGGTCATTTGAATGTTGCTGTGCAAGTTGGTGTTATACCGCCATTCAGCTAGACTTAACAACTTAAACCAGGATGCTGGTCTGTCGGCTGCCATACATAGTAAGTAGCACTCTAAACACTTTGCCCATCAGTTTGTGGATGGTAGGCACTACTAAGCTTCAACTCAGTATCCATGTGCCTGAATAGCTCTTGCCAAAACAAGCTGGTGAGAACTTTGTCTCGATCTGAAATAATAAAATCAGGAAGGCCATGCAATTTGAAGATGTTGTCTAGAAATAATTGGGCGACTATGGCAGCAGAGAAAGGGTGTTGCAAGGCCATAGAATGACTGAACTTGGTAAGCCTGTCTATAACCACTAAGATGGTAGTAAAGCCTTGAGAATCAAGTAACCCCTCAATAAGTTACCTGTGATCATGCTTGAGTTGGAATGGGTAATGGCTGTAATAGTCCTAGATAAAGGGTGTTCTCGTGCTTATTTCTTTGGCAGATATCACATTATTGCACTAGTTTATTGACTGTTTTCTTCGTTAATGGCCAATAAAATGCTGCCTTAACCCTCTGCAATGTGCCTTGCTGACCAGAGTGACCTCCTGTAGCTGAGTTGTGCATTTGTTGCACAATCTTCTCTCTGAGTTGGATGCCACTGCCTACCACAATTGTCTTTCTATATTTCAAGATCCCATCCTGATACTGAAATTCTGAATTGCAATCAGGTTGAAGAGTGAGTTGGGCTATCAACTTGTGGCAATGTTCATCACCCTCATAACTCTGCAGTACGTCCAGAATCCATATTGGCTGAATTGCAGAAACTGCTGTAAGCTGTGAGGTTCCTTCTTGAAATTCTGTTCTTGAAAGTGCATCTACAACTTTATTTTCAACACCCTTTTTGTGTTGGATCTCATAATCCAGGCCCAGTAATTTTGCCAACCATTAATGCTGCAAAGAGTTTGTTAGCTTCTGGTCTAGCAAGTATTTGAGACTTTGGTGGTCTGTTTTAATTATGAAATGGTAGCCCAGCAGGTAATGTTTCCATTTTTGAGACTGTCATTTCCACAGCAAGCAGCTCTTTCTCATATATAGACAATCCTTTACTTCTAGGCCCAAAAGCTTTGCCTATAGGATAGTCATCTTGTATTGGTACTGCTCCTATTCCCTGAGAACAGGCATCTGTTTCTACATTAAAATTTTGGAGAAGTTAAGCAACCTCATCACAGGGGCTGTACTCATGGCCATTTTCTGCTGGTTGAAGGCTTTCTCAGCATCTTCACTCCAATAGAAATCATCCTTCCTCAAGAGATCATTCAAAGATCTAGCTATTATGCCATAATCCTTTACAAAGCTCCTGTAGTATCCTGTCTGACTTAAGAATCCTCTTAATGCCTTAATAGAAGTTAAAGTTGGCCAGGAAACAATGCATTCTACCTTCTGAGTGTCCATTTTAACTCCTCCTTTTGTGACCACATGTCCTAAGTACTCGGCCTGATTTTGTGCAAAAGTACACTTGGATAGTTTAGCAAAGAGTCGGTGCTGCCTAAGTGTGATTAAAACTGTCTTGAGATCCTGAGCATGAGTTTCAATGTCTGGACTATAAATCAAAATGTTATCAAAAAATACTAAGACACATTTCCTTAAGTAAGACCAAAAAATGTGGTTCATCAAGGCTTGGAAGGTGGCAGGAGCATTGGTCAGCCCAAATGGCATGACTAAGAACTCAAAATGCCCATGGTGTGTTTGGAAAGCAGTCTTCTCCACATCAGAGGGTTTAACTCTGATCAGATGATAAGCTGCTCTTAGGTCTATCTTCGAGAAAATTTTAGAGCCATGAAGTTCATCAAGCAATTCATCTATGTTGGGTATTGGGTACCTATCTGTGATTGTCAATTGATTTACTTGCCTGTAATCCATACAGAAGCGCAAGGTATCATCTTTTTTCATGACTAAGAGTACTGGAGAAGCAAATGGAGTAGTGCTTGGTCTGGCAATCCCATTGAAACATTTCTTGTACCTATCTCTCAATCTTTGATTTCTGAGAATGTGGGTATCTTTAGGGTTTAAGTTTGAAAGGTTGGGAGTCTGGCTTGAGAGGAATTGAATGGTCATGTTGTCTCTCTGGAGGAAGAGTTGTTGAAGTGGAGAACACTTCTTCAAACTCAGACAAAACTGCAGAAATGACTTCTGGTGTTTTGGTATGGTGGAAATCATTGTGGATATCTAATGTCATACAGCTTTGTAGCTGTTGTTGCCTGAAGACCCTTGTTTCTTTGCCTCTGATCAACTTCATCATTGGATAATCCACCCTGCCTACCAATATCACTTCATTTCCTTCATTGAAAAGTCTGACTTGTAATTTCTTAAAATCGAAGGTGATGGGGTTGTTATTATACATCCAGTCCACCCCCTACTATTACGTCCCATCTTCTTGAAGTGATAACTCTTGGATCAAAAGAGAAAGTGTATATCTGAATAGTCCATGTCACATTGCTAACTTTAGTAGTACTGGTAATTGTGCTACCATCAGCTATCTCTGCTTGAAGTCTGGTAGTAGGTTCAGTAGGTGGACTTAGTTGTGTAGCTACTTTGCTATGCAGGAAGCTATTAGAACTTCCTGTGTCCACTAGGATAGTTATATCTAGTCCACCTAGGTTCCCTTGCAAAGCCATCGTTTGTCTGTGAAATGAATGGAAGAGTGAACATAGATATACCTGTATACTTTCTTCAGGTTCTGCATGTAATTTGTCTCCTTCTGTTATTCCTCCATTGGAAGTGTCAGTTTCCTCTTGGTCTTCCGCTGCCAAGATAAAGTTGAGGCGTCTGAGTTTGCATTTGTGGCCTGGAGCAAATTTTTCACCACATTTGAAGCACAAGTTATTGTATCTTCTGAACTGCAGTTCTTGAGGTGATAATTTGGGCCTGTTGTTTACGGGATTTACTCCTATTGCTGCTCTAGTCAGATTAACTTCTGATTGAGAAGAAGAATTAGAGGTTCCTGGATTCTTGCTTCCCATTTGGAGTTCTGCAGAATTCCATTGTTTCTGAGTTCCAATTCTTCCCTTCCTTGTAAGTTCCACAAACTGCTCTTGCAAAGTTGCAACTTCAAAGGCTTGGAAGAGTGTAGATGGCTTCATGAGTCTCAGCATAGGTTTGATGTCTTCTTTTAACCCACTAATGAAACTAGAGATGAAATAGAACTTGGTTAGTTTAGGATTCTTTTGGAGCATTACAGTCCATAACTTTTCAAACCTCTCTTGATATTCAGATAATGATCCAGACTGTTGCAATTTATTAAATTCATCAACTTCATCTTTTAACCCCTTTTTCTCAAATCTTTGACATAGCAGCTGTGAAAATTCAGTCCATCCAATCTCTGGTTTAACAATCTTCATTCCTTGAAACCATGTTTCTGCTTTCCCTTTCAAATACATCTCAATGGTGTCAACCCAGGTATGTTCCGGAATTTGATATACACTGAAAAACTTATTGCATTTTCTAAGCCATACTCTGGGATTCTCCTCGGTGAATGAAGGGAGTTCAATTCTTGGAGGATTAGGTAAGAATCCTTGCTGGTTATTATCTCTTCTAGGCAACTGAGATCCATTTCATTTCTTGCCCTTACTTCCACTGTTGTGGGAAGAATAGGGGATTTGGACAATCTTTCTATTCTGGTTCATCACTTTTGTCTTTACTGATTAACTTCAAGATAGAATAGAATCTAGCATCTACACTAGCCATGTAAGCATCTAGCCTCTGACCTTGTTCGTCTCTCTTCTGAGTTATTCCTTCTGGCTTTGTGTCAACATGTAGCCGGGGGTCCTTGTTTTCATTTGCCAATTCCTGCTGTTTGGCTTCATACTTTCTGTTCTGCTCCTCATTGATTTTCTGTCGAGTACCTTCTGCCATGGTTTTTCCCTTTGGATGGCCAGGAGTTCCTGCTCTAATACCAAATTTGTTACAACCCCAAGCCCAAAAGTCCCGCTTGAAGTTGCATAACCATTGTGTTCAAATATTGAAGAAAGACAGAGCATAAAATGAGCAAGAAGGTGGGTTACTGCAGAACACCATAGGTGTGAGAAAAGAAGATTGCAGATAATCTTGGGGTTAGAGAGGAAGAGGGAGGAGGAAGAGAGAGAGATTCAATCAACCAAGTTTTGTCCTTATTTCTTGCAATTACAGCTTTTTATACATTTCTTGTTTGATTCTAACTTCTCTAACTCCTGAACAATTTTCAGTTCATTGTTGAATCAACCAACTAACCTTTCAACAACTTTAACTTCCTAACTAGCCGTTGGCTTTCAGCTCTTTGTAGTTGCTATAGTTGCAGTCTGTTATAGGAGGAGACAACCCGGTTCCGGCCCATGGGCATAATTAGCTAACCAATATCCACAGAAGTTGGCGTCCCTGTAAACATGGTTTGGAATGGGGCTTGAACATCGGCTTCTTTAACCTTCTTGATATTTTTGTGAGGATGCAGACTTGGAGTTGGATGCTGCATTAGGGCTGCTGCCACGTGGTAGTCTACCCCGACTTGAATGAGAATGATGTTTAAGTTTTTTGCTGCCTGCAAGCCATGCCAAAGGGCCCAAGGTTCCACACTGTGACCGTGCATTCCATAGGTTGATTGCAAAACCTTCAAACCATTTACCTTCAGAGTTTTTGATTAAACCACCAGCCCCTGCTTTCCCCTTCCCCTAGATTACACTGCCATCCACTATCCTCATGCAGCTTACACAACTCAGCTTGTAAAACAGGCCACCAGCATTTCTGCTTTTCTTTGATAGGTTTGGTTATGGTCTACTTTACATGCTCCTTGAATTCCTACACTCTTAGATGCACTAGTTTGGCTAGCTGTGATGGGATTGCCTGTTTACTATGAAGATTTCCAGATTCATATTCTTCCCTGTAGCCCAAAACCCAAACACTAATTATTGGCCATTCGGACCTTTCTTTCAAACCATTCCCTGACCCTTTTAATAAATTTCGTTCTACTCTATTCTCTTTCCTTCCTGCAAGACAAGTTATGCTGCTCCTTGTGCAGGATAAGCTTTTACCATGTACATCTTGGTTTAGTGCAGAATTATTGATAAATAAAATCAACAGACATAGACATTCTCACTTCTTACGGTAATTAGGATCTTTTGATTAAAGCAAAATCTGTTTTTTGTCATTACTTGATTGTGGACACCTCTTTTGAAGAGATCAACTTTATTTAAAGGAAAAAAGCGGAATCTCCACCGAAGTGATAAAAGTTGTAGGCAAATTCAACAGGCAGATTAAAAAATGCAGTTAAAATAATTGACAAGCAGGGGAAGTTGAAGCCAAGTGTCAAAAGATATGGTTAGTATTGTTTATTATTATTTAATTTAGCTTACCACACATTAGAATGAAAACTATTAAAATTTACCCCGTTGCAGCGGTAGCAGTGATTGCTGAAACGAGAAGGGAAGAAGAAGAATAGTGAAACAGAGAAAATGAAATGAAATGAAAAGCAGATATTTGGAGCAGAGTTGTGGAGGAAGAAGAAGAAAAAGAAGAGAAGAGCTAGAGAGAAGACAACGTTATTAGAAGTACCAAAGACGGAAAACATGACTCTGTTTTAGAGCATCCCTGAAATCAAAGACTGCAAAAGCCCTTCTTTCTTGTCCCTCGGTCTCTTGTATGTTTTCTTTACTGTCTCCATGAGTTTGTCTATCCTATATCTGCAATCGCATTGCTGAAAAAGTCCAAACGCCTTTCAGATATAAAACACAGCATATATTGGCAATAATAAGGAAGGCGAGATAGGCGCTCACATTACCATGACAACCTCATCCGGAGCCCTTCAAGTTGCTAAGGCCCTGAGTGCCTAGGCAAGCCATGCTCCCGTCGTTGACCACTCTTGTTAATAGTGAGCAGCTTTCTTGGATAATCTCTTTAGAATTTTTTGAATAGGAAAAGCAATTTATTAGAAAAGCATCGAGAGCATACTAGTATAAAAAACAATAATAACAACTTGGACCTTAATCCCAAGTTTTAGTATTGACCATTTGAGAGACAATTATAGGATAGAAGACAATATATTTATAGATAACAAAAAAAAAAAAAAAAATTGTATCCATATAAGCTTACAATGACAAAGGAAACTTTAACTTGTTCGAATTCTTCTACGTCACTCGTTGCATTCTAAAGCCGTCTCCTCAGTTAACCCCCTTATCCATCATATCTTTACGGATACATTGCATCCAAGTTTTCAACGGCCTGTCTTGACATTTCACTGAATCTCTATTTTCTGAACATGCAAGTATACAACCAAAATCATGAGGATTCGATATGCATGCCTACAGTCTGTGCCATGCCTTTTCGTCATCTCTGTGCTGAGCAACAATATATTGGCACCTCAGGGAGGGTCTTGATATATGACTTATTTCTACTTTTAAGGGTTTAATATTATTGCAATTTGTCTCAGTAGCTCATGAATATATTGTATATGTTTGCAGGAAGATGGACTACAGAACACCACTGATACTTATCATCTAAAATCAACTGAGAATTCTGAGCAGCAATATTCAGAAAATGGTGATTACAGTGAGTATGAGCTAGAGGATGAGCATGGAGAGGTATGATGCTACTACTGGCAATAATAACTAATTTCTTTTCTGGGATTGATGAGGATGAATATGGCAACTGCGATGATTATGATTATGAAGAGCAAGGAAATTTTTCAGTTCAAGCATTAGAAAGGAGTAACTTGTGCTCCCAAGAAAGCCATTCTTTTTACAGCGGACTCTTCAAATTTTATTTATTTATTTATTTTTATTGCATTATAAAACAATTTTTCTATATTGGAAGGAAAACACCATGGAGTAAATGTTAAGATTGGACACTCCTGACCTCGTTTGGAGGATAACTTACTGATTTCTGTACTTTTTGTTCATTAACAAGTGAAGATGAAAAATTAAGATTGGCATGATTTGGCTGACTTTGTGGGGTAAATCACCATCAAATGTGTCTCCGTCATGCATTTCTTTGGAAAAGTAACCATAATACGAACACTAAAAATTCTCCAAAGATGGAACTTCATTCTTGGTGGGAGAAACTGACATGAGATGATGTGTGATATGACTTGCAATTTGCATTGCTCCACATGATGATCATCGAAGGGCGTCATACTTGCAAAGATTGGAGTGTACGCACAGACATGGTTTCTTTGAATTTAGGAGAAAATTTTAGGGTTTCATTGAAAAAGTTGAGAGGAATTAAAAAAAAAAATCATTTTAGTTGAAAAATATTGTAAATAAAATAAACTAAGATAGCAGTAAATTAGTAAAATTGATGCAAGTAGATTGTGTGCAGATAGCTCCTTAGATGATCGATGGCTATAAAGTCTCTCAAGATTTGAAACATGTCGGGTAAAGAAGTAGCTTTCAACTGTTGTCCCTTAGCTATTACCATGAAAAAAAAAAGGTATAAAGATTTGTTAATCAAAGTGGGAAGGATTGGTGAAGCCAAAGGCGCCTAGTAATTAATTAAAAGACTAAGAGATGGGCATGGAGTTACACAAATTCATACGGCGTTGCATTGGTTTCAGCCGAAGAGAGTGATGGTTGTGAGCTTATTACTCATGAAATAACAAATCAATTAAATTTGGCGAAAAAAGTGAATTTGAGGGAAATTTTAAATTTTATATATATACTCAAATACCGTCTCCCTTCAACAAAATAAATAAATAAATAAATAAATTCTTTTTATTCTTCGGACATAATTTTCTTGAAGTACAAATCATACAAATTTCCCAATAGAGAGCCCGCTTGACTTTAAGGCGAGGTGTGATATCAGCATGTGCTGTGCATTAATATGAGTTGATTTAATTACACGAGGAGTTGAGTATTTTTAAATATGATTGAGATTCAGTATCGGATCCTTATATATATATATGAAGTATTTTTCATTGAGAGATTTATCCTTAAAAGAAAATCATCATAACGATCAGTCTGGATTAATTGAGATAAAATCTCAAAAACCATAAGTTGGTACCAAAAAGAAAAAATGTGCTTTATTGTGCTGTGCTGTGCAGTGCAGGGTCAAGCCGTCGCAGATGCCAGATGGTGCGCGGTGGGCGCTATGGGAAAGGCAAACTCTCCTGGTATGACTGTACATATAGCTCAACCCTTTTGTCCCGGACTGAATGAACACGAGCTTTGAACATATCCCATCTCTCTCTCTCTTTCTCTCACTCAAAAAGTAGTATGTGTCATGAAATGAAGGGTACGAGTTTCTCAAGTTTTTGCTGGGCACAGAGATCATCGGAACCGTGAATATAAGGATGAAGGAGAAGTTGCTATCGTCTTCTTTCTGCTTAATATTCTTTATCTTTTTATTATCAGCCGGAAACTCCTTAGCTCAAAACGCCACGACCGACCCATCTGAAGGTGCGCACACCATCTCTCTCTCTCTCTCTCTCTCTCTCTCTCTCTCTCTCTCTCTCTCTCTCTCTCTCTCTCTCTCTCTCTCTCTCTCTCTCTCTTACTATTATTTTATTTAGAGGGTAAAATCCATTGTGTTTGTTGTTGGTTCTGATCAGAAGCTTTAGCTCACTCTCCATAATGAAATTATTATTGAATAGGTGATCCCCGCATCCAATATCCAAAGGAAAAAAAAAATAAGAAATAAAAAATCGACCACTTTCCATAAAGTATAATATCTTCGTTTGTTCTCATCTCATCCAATGAACTATGAAAGAAAGACGGAGTAAACTGCATCCTTCATTTGTTCACGTCTCTTCCGATAAACTACGAAGGAAACGGAGAACTATGTTAAATTTTTTAATTAAATTTTAAATTTAAAATTTAATAATTAAAAAATTAAGTTATCTGATATTTTTTAATTTAAATTCAATAACTCTTGAAACGAACTCATTAAAATATAATTCTAAGTAATAATTAGTTATAACAAAAAAAAATACAGATTAAGAAAACAAAAAAGAAGATTTTTATATTAATTTGAATTGCAATTTACTAAATTTTTATATAAAAATTTTCGATATAATATAATTTAGATTTTTTGTTAAAAATTAATTTTAATAAAAATCAAAGGGATGGTGTTTCCGAATGTAGACTGATATTTATCGACATGGAGGTGGGGTCCACTCCTAACGTGGATTGTGACTGCCGCCCAAATATGAAAAATTCAACTTCGTATGTCCCTACCATTGATTCCCTTTCACATAACCACCTTGTCGTACGACATTTGACAATTTTTCTTTGGATTTATTATTATGATTATAAAAAGAGAGAAAAAATAGTAAAGAAACAAGCGAATTAAGTGGAAAGAAAACCAAGGCTACTCTGGGGCACGTTTGGGAGTTTAGAAAGGAATAGAATAGAAAAGAAAAGAAAAGAAAGACAATCTTAGAAAAGAAAAGAAAAAAGAAAAGAAATATATATTTTGTTTGGAAATTTAATGAAAGAAAGGAAAAGAAATATATTTCTTCTGTTTGAGTGTCGGTGAGATTTGGAAAGAAATGATATTTGATAATGTAATTTTATGTATTTATCCTTTTAGATCAGTTTCAAAAAAAAAAATTTCAATCGGTCGAGTATGTGAGGGGTTTAAAAATCAGTTTGAGGAGTTTAAAATTCAATTGGTTGAAATTGACTCTTGTTGAGCTAAGTTTGAAATAATTTTTAAAATCGGTTGATTAAATTTGATTTTTGTTGAATTAAGTTTGAGTTGATTTTTTAAAATCATTGGCTGAATTTAGTTAGATTTTAGTTGATTTTTTAAATCAATTGACTGAATTTGACTAAGTTTGAGTTGATTTTTGAAACTGATTGGCTGAACTTTCATTTCTTCTAATTCAATTGATTGTCTTTTAAATTCAGCTGATTGTTACTTAAAATTCTATTCAACTGAATTTTTATTTTTATATTTATTTGACTGACTAGGAAATGATTAAAAAGTTCAATGGGAAATATCGAGTAAAAATTTATTTTGTATCAGTGTGATAAGAACAAAATTGTCGTATTAAAAAATTATTTTGTTATCAAAATTGTTTCCGTCATTTTCTTTCCAATTTTAAGTGGAAACATTTTAACAATCTTTCTCTCTTTTTTATCCGTTCAAATTATTTCTTTTCTGTCATTTTTAACTTCCAAACGAAATAAAGTAAAGTACGTTTCTTTGAGACTTTTTTTTTTTTACTAATTTCTCTCCACCCAAACGAGCTTCTAAAGAAGATTATTCTTTTCTCCTACAATTTTCCAATTCCTTTTATTTAATAATACTAAAAATTGTTTAATTTTTCAAGAAAAAAAAAATGAGAACACGATAAATCTTGAATTTGTTAATTCTTACCCTAAAAAATTATATAAAAGAAAAGCTAAATGTTTATCTTAATTTATAGCACTTGGGATTGGCTATCCGTCTTCTTATTTTTTAATTAATTAATATTCAAAATTATATTTTGATTAATTTAATCTGAATATAATCGAATCAAATTTAAAAGAAAATTTTTTAATATAATTTTTTTTATTTTTAAGTTTCGAACACAAAATTTAATTAACCGATCCAACACACTTACTCACTCATCGACTGTCCGTTGATACCTCCCTAACGTCTCTCTAATCCGAGTACTACTTTTTTTTTTTTTAATAATCTTTCGTTAAAATTTAGAAGATTTATGTTGTCGCATATTTAATTTTTATTCGAAATTTTGATGTCATTAAGAAATGGGACCACGCATATCTAAGTCAAAGGTAGACAAGTCATGGTCATAATTTGAAATTAACGAAGAAAAGAGAAGTGGCATTACATCAATCAATCACAATTACGTAAATGGATAGTTAAATCAAATTTAAATATATTTTTTAATATATTATAATTTTTTTACAAAAAAATTAATTTTTATTTATAGAATTTTATACTTTTACTAAATATTTTTTTACTTTAATTAAAAATATTACAAATAAAATAAAAATAAATAAATTAAGACATGTAAAGAGTAGTTGAGAGTTCAAACATAATCAAAAGTTATACTTTTAATATTATTATATTTTCCATCATTCTTTTTTTTTTTTTTTTTTTTTTCCTTCTTCTCTTTTTTTGTTGCATAATTATTGTTGACCTTATCTCCATATTATATATATTGCAACCATTGCTCATGCAAGCCTTAGATTTTTAGAACTCTTCGAGAGGAGAAAAATGAAAAGGAAAATGAATCTTTATCACTAAAAAATCATTATTTTTATGAAAGAAATTTTATTTTTATATTTTTATAATTCTTTTATTTTAATTATAAAATATTATAAATAATATTACAAAAATCAATAATTTTATTGAGATAAATAATACTATTTTTTATTTATTCAATAGGATATCTATAAGTCTAGAATTATATAATGTGGGGATAAACCTTCTCTGCATAATCACTAAATAAATTACAGTTACTATTAAACATTATTTCAAATCACAACTCATATATTATTTGGAATGAAAAATTACAACTATCAATAAAATTAACATCCATAAACAAATATAGGATAAATCAAATACCATAATAAATGTTAAAATAAAAGACAAACAATGATGGAGGGTAAATAATGGTATAGAGCAACTGGTTCTAATTGTCCAATTTCCGATTCTTTTATCTTTTTTTGGTTCATAGTGAGAGTCGAACCAAAATCTATTATAAGAGGGAGGGGAATTGGTACCACGTGAGCTGAAACTCATCGGCTCCGATCCTTCTATCGTGTTATCAAAGTACTAGAGTATCAAAGTATTAGTGATGATGGATTAGAACATTAGAGAATATGATAACCGAATCAAAATATAAATCTTTAAAGTTGAATAAAAAAATGATAATCCAAATAAACAATCCAAAAATATCTTAAAAAGGATAGTTTTTTGAAAATAATTTCAAAATTGAATATTATGACTAAATCTTTTAAAAAGCTTGATTTTTCTGATTTCACAATTATATTTTTTGATTTGTCGACGACTAATAAATTATAAATTTTTATTTCAGAGTAAATGGTCAGTATCGTTCTAAGAGATTATTTATTTTTTAAGAATATCGAGCGAGAGAGAGAGAGAGAGAGAGAGAGAGAGAGAGGATAATTGAATTGAAAGTGGAGAGCTAACGGGGATGGGGTTGATGGAACAGCGAGAGCATTGAATTCGCTATTTGAGCAATGGGACGCTGAACCGGTAGAAGGGATGTGGAATATTAGTGGAGAGCTTTGCAGTGGAAGGGCAATCGATGATTCTGATGTAGAAAGTACCGAAAACAACCCCGCCATCAAGTGTGACTGTTCTTACGATAATGCCACCACCTGCCACATTACTAAACTGTATGTTATGTTAACTCTTTCTCTCTCAATCTCTTCCCTCTCTCTCTATCTCTCTCTCATGGTTGGTTTCATGCAGGAGAGTTTATGCACTAAACAAGGTAGGGGTTATTCCGGAAGAGCTTGCTGCTTTGAAATATCTTACCTTTTTGTAAGGACTCTCTCTCTCTCTCTCTCTGTACTGCAGCTTCCATGGCTCGACCTGGGGTTATATTAAATCTTAATCTTATGTGGTGGGTTGGATGCTTTTCTTTTTGGGCAGGAAACTTGATCAAAATTACTTCACTGGTCCCTTGCCTTCTTTTATTGGAAATCTTACAGAATTGACATTGTTGTGAGTCTGCTTACTAATCCCAATCATCCATGCTTTTCCTTTGTTTCTTCAACTTCTCTTCCATAGTATTTTCAATTTCTATTCTTTACATAAATTCTCACATTTGTTCTGTTCATGCTGATAATATATATGTATGGATGTTATTTATTTAGAACTGAACACATTTTCATCCTTGACTCTTGAGACTGAGTATTCATGCTTCAGAGGATTTATTATCCTCTTTTAGAAGGATACTTGGACTTATGCCTTAAACTTTTTTAGACCTTCTGGGTTATGTCGTGTGTTCAGATTTGGTGTGAAACAGTGAGACTTGGCTAGAAGTGATGAGTTGTTGAAACTCTAGTTTTGTGACACCTGAATAATTTCTTTGTGAGAATTCAAGTAAAAAGTGGAAAAGTTGTTGGGCTTCCAACCTACCTACCTTCGATATGAAACTCACGTTTACAACTCTTTTTGATCTACTTCTAGTGGTATCCATGGGTCACATTAAGAAGGTACACACGAGAGATCACTCTAAAGTCAAGATAGGTTCTTAACTAGGCAAGAGAGGACTTGTATGGTAGAAGAGTTCTAGAGAGTACTGATTAATAAGCAATACAACAGATCTCATATATTGTGATAATTAATAATTTTTATGAAATCTAATAGTGTATTCTGATCAAACAAGAGGTTTGAGTGATGTCTTCATTTCTCTTCAATTTTAACTAAATCTTTCCATTATATTCTTTAACACCAACACATATCTACATATCCTCTTTCAATGGATCTGTGTCCTCCTTTCAAACCAATACAAGTCAAGTGACCTTAGTATGTTACAACCCAAGCCAAATCAAGGAGAGACAATTAGGAACTTGCAAGTAATTAGCCTATATAGATGGGATAATGAAACCATTGGCGGAAAGATCTATTGTTTGATCTACATTAAGAGGAAGTGAAATATCCTCTTTGGTTTTTGAAAATCAGATGGGTAAAAGATGGTGGACATTGATGGATGTCAGTCCCCAAAATGCATGGCACTGCAGTTTTTGCTCTTCCTAGAAATTAATGCTTTAGTGATAACAGTGGCAGAGGCGAAGACCAAGCTGATGAAAGTTACAGTTTCCTATTTGATGAGAACTGAATTACTAATGTTGCAAAAGTACCCCCCCCCCCTTTTTTATCTTAGCAGAATTTATTGTCCCTACTGGGATAACTGGAATCAGAAGATTAAAATAGCATTATCCTAGATATGAACGCTTACCCCCCTCCCCCATTTTCTCCTTAGGAGAGAGATAGAAAAGTGATTAATGTATCCCCCATTAGTATCCTGGGATTATTGTAGAAAGAAGAGGGAAAGAGTTGGCAATCTCAGACCCCCATCCCAACCTCCCTTAAACCATGGGCAGAATTAATTTGTTTATGCTGTTAGTTGCTCCTCGGCTTTGTCTCAGCATTCCCCTCTCCGGACTGGTCAAAGCAGGTTTATCTTGCTAGGTGCAGCGAATTTATGAGAATTTCTTCTGATAGTCTTGACTTTTAAAAGTGAGAACAATAAGTCACAAATTGACTTTGTTATGGTTAGGTTGTCCCCGGAGAGAGTTTAACGACCCAATATATGTTAGTGGTATTGGATATGTGTATCAAGCATGGTAATCATAGAAGGAAAGTGTGGTGCATAACCCTTGGGATTGAGTGGTGGAATTTAAAAATTGAGAAACAAAACAACTTTAAAGAGAGAGTAGAAGAACAAGTTTTAGGAGAAATACAATAGTGACCCAATATGACATGGGAGAAGATATCACATCATGTGAAAATGGTGGCTAAGAGTGTATTTGGTGAGTCAAAAGGACGTGTACATCTAAACGAAGAATCTTGGTGGTGGAAAAAGAAAGTATAAGAGAAAGTAAATATGAAAAAAACTATCTATAAATTACTCCACACTAATAAGAACAAGAAAAGTTTAAAGAAGTACGCATTTGCCAAACAAGAGGCGAAGTATACAATAGCCAAGAAAGAGGCGAAGGGAGCAATGAGTAAAGCCAAGAATGAAGCTTTCAAAAACTTTTATCGGTGGTTTGATACAAGAGAAAAGGGAAAGGGATATCTATAAAATAGTTAAAACGAAAGAGATGAAAATAAGAGATCTTATACAAATAAGATGTATTAAACATAAATCAAATAGAGTGTTAGTGAATGATAGAGGAATAAAATAGCGATGGAAGATGTATTTCTATCAAGTCTTTAATGAAGATCAAGGTGATTAAATTAGTTTAAGTGAATTAAGTATGTTAGAAGAGTATAAAAATATGAACTTTTATTAAAAAATTCAACCTTGAGGCTTTAAAAAGGATGAAAAATGGAAAAGCAGTTGGACCCGATGATATCTCAATAGAGATATGGAAGAGTCTAAGGAAGCAGGGTATTAGATAGAGTACAAAATTATTCGACATAATATTGAGGATGAAAAAAATATCGGATTAGTGGAGGGAAAGTATTTTAATACCCTTATTTAAAAATAAATGCGACATACAAAATTGTGCAAATTATAGGTATATTAAGCTAATGAACCATACCAAGATATTTTGGGACATAGTGATTCAAAGTAAACTATAGAAGGAGACCAAGGTGATCAAAAATCAATTTGGATTTATGTATGGAAGGTTGATGATGGAAGACATACGCCTCCCCAGATAATTAGTTGAGTAGTATCAGAAAAAAAAAGGCTCCACTTACACATGGTGTTCATCGACCTGGAAAAGGCATATGATAGAATATCTAAGGAAATTATGTGGAGGATTATAGAAAAGAAGAATGTAAGAGTAACGTATATTGAAACAATCAGCGATATGTATAAAGATGTGGTGACAAATTGAGGATATCATGCGGTTTAACCGAATAGTTTCCAATAAAGATGGGGCTAGTTCAAGGATCAATATTAAATCCCTATCTTTTTACACTAATTATGGATGTACTCATCAAACATATCGACGACATGGTACCATGGTGCATGAAGTTTGCAAATGACATTGTCTAAGTAGATGAAACACGTGAAGAAGTAAATGCTAAGCTCAAATCTTAGGGGGAAACACCAGAAGTGAAAAGATTTAGACTTAGTAAAACAAAAATAGAATATATGAGATTTAAGATTAGTTATACTAGTGTTAAAAAGATAATGGTTAACATAGAAAATGATAAATTATCCGTAAGTGGGAGTTTTGAGTATCTAAAATCAATTTTACAAAAAGACAGAAAGATTGACAAAGATGTGTCACATGAAATACAAGCATAATTGTTGAAGTGGAGAAGTACATCGGATATTCTATGTGATCGAACGGCACCTCTAAAACTTAAAGGGAAGTTTTACATGATGACGATTAAACCTGTTTTGCTGAATGGATCTGAATGTTAGGCAATGAATCAAAAACACGAGCAGAAGACGAAAGTTGTGGAGATGAGGATATTAAAGTGAATGTGCGGACACATAAGGATAAGCAAAATAAGAAATGAGTGTATTAGAGAAAAAGTTGATGTTGCGCCTATGAGAAAAAATTAAGGGAAACACAATTAAGATAGTATGGACATGTACATAAGCACTGATATAGGCTCTAGTTAGGTGGTGCAAAACTATGACAAGTACTTATATCTATCAAGGGAGGGGGATATCTATGAAAACTTGGATAATGATAATAAAATATGATATGAATTATCTAAATATAAATAAAAATATGAGATATAAGATAGAGTATAATCGGTAAAAATATCCATATTGCCGATCTATTTAGTGGAATAAAAACATGATTATTATTTTCGTATAAAGAAAACAATCATATATATGAGCATGTGCTGTGAAATAGAGTATAATGACATAAAAAGATCCATATAGCTTATTCTAATTAATGGGATAAAGGTTTGGTTGTTGTTGTTATTTTCATCCGATAGTCTTGAATTGGATAAAAACTTGAGATCTCAATTGTCATAATTCCTTGCAGTTTGAGGA
This sequence comes from Dillenia suffruticosa, assembly GCA_033439265.1. Lineage (NCBI taxonomy): Eukaryota > Viridiplantae > Streptophyta > Magnoliopsida > Dilleniales > Dilleniaceae > Dillenia > Dillenia suffruticosa. The sequence continues at coordinate 3,300,436 of JAVTVX010000031.1, forward strand.
AAACCACTTTATGAGGGATGAAGATATTTATAAAGTTGCTAGGGGGATCAGATGGGGACCAAACCCTGTGCTTGCTAATGCATTGATGCCTCATACCAGAATTCCATGCTCATTTAGTTGGTTTGGAATCAATTGTCATAATTCCACCTAACGTTATCTGCGGAGTTCAATTTAGATTGCATGACATAATATATTATATATCTATTAGATTCTAAAACTTGTTAAATAGACTTATGTACCTAGTTTGATGGATATAAATTGCTTTTCAAGGCATTTAAGATCATTTTCTAGCAAGTCCCTTTTTATGGAAGTTGTACTTAGTTCCGCTGAGCTTCTACTAGCTTGGCCCTACATTGTAGCATATGCCTGAGCCAAGTTTATATATGGGTTATCCTGGTCCAATATTCCAGTCAATTTAACTATTCGTTGTGACCAAGCTTCTCCCAAGGACTCTGGCCTGGGGTTTGTGGCACACAGTTCTCCTCCAAGCTAGCCAAGTCTACTAGGTTGAGTTGCTTGCTTCCATTTCATGAATAAATTTTGCTCTGCAAGCTGGAGTACAGTCAACAGTACATAAATCTTTCTGCATGGAGGTCCATTGACACTTAGGAGCCCCTAGACTAACTAATTCAAATTTTACTCAATTGAAAGAGTGCTCATTATAGCTAAGCAAATCAACATACCAGTATTTGTTTTAACACTTCTTAAAATATGTTTTAAGCTATGCTCTTAGATTTTTGAAATCAAATAGATCTATTTCTCACGTTATATTTGAAAGTACTATTCTTAAGTAGGCAATCCTCCATTATTTTTTACTAGTGGTAGTTGTGCAAATTATGAAGCCCTGCCATGCACAGCTTTTTCAGCATAATGTCTATTGATGTTTATCCACAGCTGCATGAGACTGGTATAGGATGAAGGATTTATTGAATTGAACTGATGCATAACCCCCGCCCCAAAAAAAAAAAAAAAAAATTCAATATGTAATAGACCACTTACAATCTCTATATTAGATTTATTACGTTATATGCGTATATAGAAACATATAAATTTAAATTTTAGAAGTTCCGAGTAAATATTTCAATGTATAGACTTCCAATTAATAAATCAAATCTCGAACTCCCTCGTACAGATCGCTCGATCGAGATGATTATCACAGAACGAACCACCTTCACGGATCCACGATATCTTAATCCAAGTATGATGACCCACATGGTGGGAGAAATTTTCGTACGCGAAAATTTCTCAAGCCCTCAAGATAATTTTCACTCTAAAGAATATTTATTTTGCTCTCAATTTCTCTCTAAGTAATGTGTTTGCTTGAGTTCTCTCTCTTCGTCCATGGCATTTTTTTTCTATTGAAAAATCCTCATTGTTGCTTTTCATGCCTTTACAACCTCTCATGTATCTTTTGAGACATAATCAGAGACTTAGGGAGGGAGAGACACAAGTTGGAGTAAGAGAGCATTTCCCAAGAGATCCCTTTGGGGTGGTTGTTCTCTTATGGGTTAGTTAAGGGGTTATTTTAAGTGAAAACTAACCCTATGTAAAACTGTCCCAAGGTAGGCATAACTTCCAATATCTTCCAATATCTTCCACTTGCACACAAGAGTATTTTGTATCTAATATAAGATCATAATTCATGTGATCTATCACATCACCTTACTGGACTTTCATACAGAATTAGACGTCGTGCGACTGGCGAGTACACCTACAAGTAAAAACTTCTCGATACACCTATAGGATGACTGAAAAGCCACCATTAATATAAAAAAGAACTCGTTGTACACCAAACTTAACGCAATTATATCTATCGAGCCACTTTTCTCATTTAAAGTGATCTCCGATCATTTACTCGACTATGTATTCACTATCATATTTGAATCCTAATATGGATAAACATAATAGACCTGGCCGTCAAACCGAATCAACTATGGTTTCTTGGTGATATATTAAAGTAGCAACACCAAAATAAAATATGAAAAGATAGACGAAAGTCGTAAAGATACAAGAGATCTCACCCAATGGATCTCGAGTCTCACATAATAGGAATGAGGATCATAATCATACTATCATCTCAAATAATAGCTATTACTATCTCTTGGTCATCTTATCACACGTAGTATAAAATACGTGCCACAGTGTTATTCCCCTATCTCTCAAAAGAACATATGTCAAATTTCTCTTATACTATGCAGGTATGAGACTCAATCTATATATAAAACTTTGTCTATAGATCTCGGAGATGATATCACTAGACGTAAGTGATATCTGAGATCTCAAATCTGCCTACTTATGATTAGAAATCGTCTCATCACCGCTCACTCAGAGTTGGAGGTGGTCACTCATGTGAGTGAGACGACCATGCCTACCTGACATATCTTTTATCATAACATACTACAGAATATATAACAATAAACAAGTATATCAAATGAACTTGTGACTGAATAATACACAAATATCATATATATCAATAAGCGTCAAAATCAGTATATAATGAGAAATGCTATAAATACACATAAACCCAATGATTCCATATGCCTCACAAAGAAATCTCTTACAATGGGTTTGATGAAGGGATCAGTCATCATACAACATAAATACACATGTTTATTGCTTAGGGTATCTGGTATCAATGTGTTTAGTGTTACTGTGATACTTAGGGTTTCAGTTGTAGGCAATGCCGACCTGATTATCATTATAAATTATCATTGGTCTCCCACTATCTACCACAACCTCTAAGTCATTCAGAAATCTCTGAAATCAAACACTCTCCTGAAGTTCCACTAAATATGCTACAAGGTCAATCTCTATCGTAGATAGAGATTTACTGATTTGCTTCTTGCTTCTCCAAGGCATGGTACCATTTATTAAGCAAGACAACAAAAAACTGATATTGATTTACGTCTATCCAGATCGTCACCCCAGTCGGTGTCTGAATGCGACCTACTCCAACACAATGAGAGGTCCACAATTCCTTTGAGATATCTCAGATTTCTTTTTACTACTTTCTAGTAATCCTTTCTAGAATTCGATTGATACCTACTCACCCAATCGACTGCAATATAAATGTCTGATCATGTACGCCTTATCGCATACACTAAACTACCATTTACATTGGTACAAGAGATTTTACTCATCTCTCTTATCTCTTCTTTTTTTTAGAGTATATGTCAAGAGTCAGATCTTCATCTTTAGCGATAGAAATATCTATTGGGATGCAATCACCCATTTCAAAATGCTCAAGAATGTTCGTGATATAGATCTCTTGTTAAAGAGTCAACATCCTTCTCAAACGATCTCTTTGGATCCATAACTCCCGGAATGAATTAAGCCTTACCCATATCTTTCATATCAAAACTCGACAATAACCATATTTTAATGATCATTAGATACTCTCTGTTGCTCATGGTCAACAGAATGTCACTCACATAATAGAACATGATCACAGAAGAGTCATTAGAACATAGTTGGTACACAAGACTCAATCTCAATAATAGTATCATCCGTATGCTCACCTAAAAACACATACCCTCTAGAGTATTCTGAATATCTTACAAAGATATATTTCTTTTCTTGCGGACCTTAACTTGACGTGTAGATGCGAGAAATCGTGATTATACGCGGTATAACCCCATAACCGTAAGTGGCTATGGTTAGGCTACCTCCCTGTCCAAAACTCATATGGGATACTGACTATGAATTTTAATATGACACGGTTGTGAACGTAGACTGTAGTCAATAAAGAATCTCCCCAATAAGAGATGAAAAAATTGACTCGCGCCATCATAGAGCTCACAATCTCAAACAAAGTCCCATTCCTCCTCTCGGCTACTCCATTTTGCAAAGAAGTAACAGGAATAGTCAGATGTCTCGTAATATCAATCCATTACAGAGCTCTCTGAATAGTTCTGACGAATACTCGCACCCTCGATCGATTCTCAGAGTCTTTACTCTCAAGTTTAGTTGATTCTCAACCTTACTAACTAGCCTCCTGAAGCATTTTAATGTCTCAGATTTGTTCAAAATCAGATAGACGTAATCGAAACGCGTGTGATCGTTTATGAACGTAAAAAAGTACATAGCTACATTTTAAGCTCTCGTGCTTATAGGATCACAGATATTGGAGTAGACCGATTGCAATAGAGTCTCAACTCTCATTGCATAGCCACATGGTTTTATTGTAATTTTACCGAATAGACAAAAAACTCACGCATGGACAACTCGAATCTGGCTACAAATATCGGAGTGGACCAATTGTAATGGAGTCTGAACTATCATTGCGTTGCTAAATGGATTTCTTGTATATTTGCTGGCTAAACAAAAAACTTACACACGGATAATTCGAATCTGGCCACAGATATTGGAGTGGACCAATTGCATTGGAGTCCCAACTCTCATTGCATGGTCAAATGGTTTTCTTATAATTTTGCCGAATAGACAAAAAACTCACACATAGGTAACTCGAATTTGGCCATAGATAAAAGAGTGAACCAACTATAATGGAGTCATAGCTCTCATTATGTTGCAAAATGGTTCTCTTGTATTTTTGTCTGCTAGACAAAACACTCACACACAGGCAACTCGAATCTGGCCACAGATATCGAAGTGGACTAACTGTAATGAAATTTTAGCTCTCATTGTGTTTGCCAAATGTATTCTTGTAGCTTTGCCAGCTAGGCAAAACTCACACATTGGCAATTTGAATCTGGTTAATGGGTCAAATAGACTACTCACTGCTAACTGATTCATCCTCTCTAGCCTTATGTGTCCACGTCTTCTGTGTCATCCATTCACATCATCATCTACGTAATCAAATATGAAGACAATAGAAGAATAACAAGAAACACCATTAAAAGGAACGGTATCCACTGCATATAGTTCATCATGGATAGAACCAGAATAATCGAAAGAACTGTCGTAACTAATAGAAACATTAAAGTTTCCTAAAGGCAAAGCATATTCTCGGCAATCTAAACAAAGTATTGAAATACAGTTTCGTCGAATATCCAGAGCATAAAGAATGTCATATAAATACAGAATCTAACTATTTTGCAACTCGAACTTGCAAGTGTCAATTTCTCTGACGACAACAAATGCTCCGTCTCTTATGTAAATCCTCATAACTTGAGGATTCACTCGACAAAACTCCACTTACGTGCTCATGTCTTTAGTTACGTGGTCGGTGGGTCATGAGTTTACAATTCACAAATGAGAGAAAACAGTAAGTATCATAGTAAATGAGACAAAACTCAATCCACGTACAGGAGAAGGACATTTCTTCCGCTCATCACACTCTTGAGCGAAATCACCAAGTCTACCATAAACGTAACATGTTGCATTGGTCTTATCAAACTCTTTCTTCGTGTGCTTTTGTACCTTGTTGTCGTTTTCTCGGATGGTTTCTTATTGCCTGGACTTCAAGTCTTCTTCACATGCTTATGTTGTTCGTTAGGTGCCACGGGAGTCCTTACTCGACTCCACTGCATAAGCATGACCCGAGTGCGACCTATTCGCCTCCAGACGCTCTTCTTTGAGCTCACTGTCCCTGCTCACATTAGCGAAAGTATGAATACTTTCATCGGACGTGAGATAGGTTTTTATGGTCTCCCATGAATCAGGTAAAAGATTAGATCACACATAGTACCTAAATCTCATCCTGGGTTTCTCTGCATTCTTTAACTCGGCGATCATACTTGATATGTTTCAAATGTTGCATCATTGTATGATCATCCCTTTTCTTATAAGTTATAAACTTATAAATCAGTATCATTATCTCAGGAACTGAAAGAGCACAATATTGCTCTTTTAGGGTGAGCCAAAACCGACATATCTATAGAATACTACTCATAGATTTGGATCATATCATCGTGCTTGATGCTCAGAAGGATTGCCTTAGTTTGACCATCCTTTTTCTTCCATGCATGAATCGTCACTTGATCCCGTCTCGCCTGAGGCGTGGTACCCTCCTTGGAGTCCACTATCTCATGTCTCAGGATCATAGATAGATCTTGCTCCTCGAGTATAAACTGAATCTTCTGGTGTAAAATCACACGGTTGTTACCATTCAGTTTATTTTTCTTTTCAAATTTTGTGCACCCTACTAATCAACAAATCCTAAATGATTGGAGTATAGACCCAAATTTAAGTGTATAAGTTAACGGATATCATACACCACAAACCGGAAACCCACAAAAAGTAAAAAATATGGATGTGAAACCCTCAGAAATTTAGAAAAAATCAATCCAGGGCGAACTCACATGCCGCCGGAGGTCCTACGCACCGGCGGCGCACGGCCAGGAGCTTTCAGGTGTCGGCAGAGGCTATTTGCATGCGCCAAATGCGCAGTGCATCAAGCATGCACATGCATGTGCAGGATACAAGCGTATCCAGCACGGGCTAACATGTGCCAGACCGAATCTCGATTCGAGTCTTTCACGGGTCGAATCCGGATCTAGGTCAACTTGACTCGAGAACCGACCCTTCTTTTCACACGCCTGACTTGAGCGTGAAATCCACGTGCTCTGCTCTCTCCATGTGATGCTCCTTTTGGCGCGTGTTCTTCGCACTCCCTCGAGCCTAGGGCGGGTCTTCTTAGTCCAACGGGTTCTGCAACGGGTCTTCTTGACCCAACTGACAGAAAATCTATTTCCAACCCTTTTTTCATGCGGTTTTCGTTGGAAAATTACAATTAAACTTCTAAAATTATTTTAAACACGATTTATCGGAGCATTCTCAGTCATTTAAACATCTCCATCATGGCCCTCACCGGCCAATGGAGAAATTGTCATTTCAGCAATCCAATCACATATTTAATATATGAAAAATGCAGATCTAAGCATGACAAACATATCGAGATAACTTTTATAGATCGATTCGTCCTAAACTCGACAGATCTAGGATTTTGTGTCCGTAGAGTCGAAAACTTCGACCGGACTTTTCATGGTCTTAATATGCTCATAAAATTCAACAAAAATCAATTTCATGATCCTTGGATCACGGGTAATCTCATGGTGTTTTCAGATTCACGAAACTCATCCGTGATCCGAATCTTAAAATTTTTTTTACTCTACACATTTTATGTTCAAAAAATTCCGAAATTTTTTTTTTAATAAATCTAACGTCGCTCTAACACCAATGTTAGTTTTATTACATTACATGCACATACGGAAACATATAAATTTAAAATTTAGAATTTTCAGATAAATATCTCGATATATAGGCTTCCAATAAATCAATCAAATCTTGAACTCTCTCATATGGATCGCTCAGTCAGGATGGTAATCACAGAACAGAGCACCATCACGGATCCATGACGCTTCAATCCAAGTTGGTGACCCACATGGTGGGAGAAATTTTTGGACGCGAAAATTTTTCAAGCCCTTAAGATAATTTTCACTTTAGAGAATATTTATCTTGCTCTCAATTTCTCTCCGGGCAATGTGTTTGCTTTTGGGAGTTCTCTCTTTTCGTCCATGGCATTTTTTTTTTCTGTTGAAAAGTCCTCATTGTTGCTTTTCATGCCTTCACAACCTCTCAAATATCTTTTGAGACATAGTCAGAGAATTAGGGAGAGAGAGAGAGACACACGTCGGAGTAAGAGAGCATTTCCCAAGACATCCCTTTGGGGTGGTTCTTCTCGTATGGGTTAGTTAAGGTGTTATTTTAAGAGAAAACTAACCCTATGTAAAACTGCCCCAAAGGGGGCATAACTTCCAACACTCTACAATTTGAAACTCATTTGAAAGGTACATATTGGTTGTAGACTTGTAGCTGGTTATGAGCTTTGTAATTAGTTAAGGAGATCTAATTGTTTATAGCAGTGGTTCTATATCCGGGACAATTTACCACAGTTGCTCCTTTCTGTATGCAGCCCAACTGTCATGATGCTTGTTAAAGCGTTCTTGAATACTCTAGTAGATTCAATATATGAGGGGACGCATATTATCCAACTTTTCCAAAAGGGATTTTCTACTTCTACCTGTTTCAAGGGAAAAAAAAATCTGTCCTCTCTCCCTGTCTTTAGTTTTTGTTTTAGGTATCATCCTAAAACGCATACCCTCGCACTTGAACTCGACTCATCCTCATTTGAATGAGTCAAAACAGGCCTTCTAACCTAAAAATGCTAACTAAAAGAAAATACAAGTCCTACCTCACTTTTATAAGCATCATAGTTGCATTTAGTGCATGCAACAAACTTTTAAACCCCTACCTTACCCCTAGGAGACGAGTTGTGTCTCATGAGAATTTGCAAAAGATACCCAAAAAATCTTTATGCAAACGTAGTGCATGAGCTAAATGCATGTTCTAAATGCATAAGTACATGAATAAGCATAATATCGCTTTTTTCAGGTCATAAATGCATATGTACAGGAACATCAAACAGGAGGTCTAAGTTGCGTTAAATACTCCCATTTGGGATTAAGTCCATTTAGCATGCTTCGTCATTATCTTTCACATCACTGCCATTTTTCATCTGTAACGGAAATTTTTTGTCTATAAATTCGTCGTTGAAAAACTCCCCACTGATTATTACCGACGGAATACATCGATCGCTAAATATCAGTAATGAAAAATTTCCGTTACTAAAATATCCGTCAGTAATTTGTCGCTAATGGAAAACAAACGTAAAAGTATTAGCGATGGATTAACGACGGAAATTTTTCATCACAAAAAATTTCGTCGCTAATCCATCACTGATAATTCAGCTATCAACAATATTTCCGTTGCTCATTCTTGACACCTGAGAGCTCGATCATGCACCCTCATGCGTGCCCGCGCATGCTCACGTGCTTTCACGCAAGCGCGCCCACCCGAGCCTGCTCACACACTCCCTCGCGCACGCATGCCCGCCTGCCCGCGCACACACAGCCTTGCATTTATTTCACGAAAAATATCTCCCCTAAGAATCGAATCTACACCAACAACGTGAAATGTGAGTTGTCCAACAACCATGCCATAAGCTGTTGTGTAATATCTTTTTTTTGTATTTATTATCTAACTCTCACTTTTTTTTCTTAAATTAATCTCACTCTCACTTTTTTTTTTAAAAAAAAAATTTATTTTAATCTCACATTTTTTTCTTATCTCACTCTCGTCTCTTTTTTTTTTTCCTTTACCTTGGAGTAATTTTTTTCATTGAATATTTTCACTAAATTTTTCTAACTGTTTAAATTTGACATTAATTAAATTTGCACTAAACAAAAGAATAAATATTTTTTCGATTAATTAAGATAGAATAGCAAATTATTTTTTATATTGACCCATTAAATTGAATAATAAATTAATAGAATAAAAGAAAAAAGAAGAAGAATTATAAAATAAATAAATTCGAATTTGATTTTCCATTTGTTTATTGCGCTTTCTATGGTTAGAAATAATATAGATTATTTTAAACTTTCTTAGTTACTTTGTCGTAAGTCTTCTTTCTATGCAAAAGGCATGGCAAGAACTTAGAAAGAGAGAGAGAGCTCTCACTTTTAAAAAAAAAAAATTATCTTAATCTTATATTTTTTTTTCTTATCTCACTCTCTTCTCTTTTTTTCTCCTTTACCTTAGGATAATTTTTTTCATCGAATATTTTTACTGAATTTTTCTATCTGTTTAAATTTGACATTAATTAAATTTACACTAAACAAAAAAATAAAATATTTCTTCGATTAATTAAGATAGATTAACAAATTATTTTTTATATAAAAGAAAAAATAAAATAAATAAATAAATAAAAAGAATTATAAATAAATAAATTGGAATTTGATTTTCCATTTGTTTATCGTGCTTTCTATAGTTAGAAATAATATAGATTATTTTAGACATTCTTAATTACCATGTTGTAACTCTTCTTTCTATGCAAAAGGCATGGCAAGAACATAGAGAGAGAGAGAGAGAGAGAGAGAGAGAGAGAGAGAGAGAGAGAGAGAGAGAGAGAGAGTTCTTTTAACTGGGGCATGGCTAAAACAACAAATATATAAATAATATTTAAGGTTGAGCATCACAAATATGATGAGATTCTTACGATCTTAGTTGCGGAATATATGGAGGGCTATAATATTTAGATATTTAGATTATCTATATGAGTCTATGCCTCATCTTCTCAAATAGGTATTTTAGAAAATGTGCAAGCCAATATTTTCTTTTCCTTTTTTTTTTTCCACCCCAAGGTTATAATAATTATTAAATGATTGAAATTTTATCTTTTGGTCCTGAGAACCTGCCCGCACATCCCCTCACGAGCGCCCACCTGCACCCGCCCTTGGGCTAATTTAATCTTACTCTCAAATTTTTTTAAAAAAAATTAATCTTACTCTCACAATTTTTTTTATCTCTCTCTCATCTCTTTTTTTTTCCTTTACCTTGGGGTAATTTTTTTTATTAAATATTCTCATTGAATTTTTCTAATTGTTTAAATTCAATATTGATTAAATTTATTCTAAATAAAGAAATAAAATATTTTTTTGATTAATTAAGATAGAATAGCAAATTATTTTTTTGATTTACCCATTAAATTGAATAATAAAATAATAGAATAAAAGAAAAAATAAAATAAATACAAGAAAAAATAAAAAGAATTATAAAATAATAAAAGAGAAGAAAAAATATAAAAATAGAAAAATAGAAAAAAAAATCTGTGGCTAAAATTTCATCAATAATCCGTCGCTGATAGTTGTACATATATTTTTTTTTAACCCTTCACCACTGTGCCAACAAATTAGCTATGGATATCTTCCGTCACTAAAAATTTCGTTGTTAATCCATTGTAATTCCGTCGCTATTTACGACGGATTTTTTTTTTCGATAATTTTTTGTTACTGAAAGTCGGTTTTCTTGTAGTGTTTTTTTCAGTCTTTTTTTTTTAATCTTCTCTCTCTCTCTCTCTCTCTCTCTCTCTTCAATAGATGGATCCATTGAAAGATAAATGCAGCAAAAGATAAGTAATTGATTACGATTTCAATAAAAATACATGAGCTAGCGATGGAAGACAAATATCATTGTAACTTTATCCTTGGATTCTTGGCCCAAATTGATTGTGAAACAAGGCTAACAAATATAAGAATGAGCAAAAATCAACCTGGAGTAAATTTTCTGGATTGGTACGATTTATATTCATTACCCAAGGAGGAATCAATAATAACATGAACATGATTTTCAAACTCAAGTAACATATGATATTTTCAAATCAATCCCAACTCTAAGAGGTTAAGGTTATGCTCAGTGAAAAATGAAAGAAACCATATGTAGAATGTAAAACGAAGAAAAGAGAAAAACATGCGGAATGAAAAGTAAAAGTAAAAGTGTTCACCTAATCTAGAAGTGCCGATGAATGCACGAGGAACCAAGTTTTCCACCCCCCACACTTGAGTTTCCATATTCTCAATTTCAATTAGTTATGGGATTTCAATGTTCTCCCATTAAAACTGGTATATTTTGAAGCAAAATTAGCTGTCTCACTAGATGTACTTTTGCAGTTCTATATTTTGGGATACTCGTATGAAAAGTACAACTTGCCATTAAAACTGGTTGCTTTTCATTCTTCTGGGGTGCTGAATTGCTATGACTCCAGTTCTGGTTTTTTGTTTCAACGACTCCATTTTTGCTTACCTGTTGGCCTTTTTTAACAGGTCAATTGCTCTAAATGCATTTAATGGCACCATACCGAAGGAGCTTGGAAATCTAAAGCAGTTAACTACGCTGTATGTTCTCATAACTGAAACTATCGTGATTCTGTTCTCTGTCTCCAGAAAATAAATAAATAAATAAATAAACATTAGATCATATGAAAGAAACCTAATGAAGAGTGGAAAATGGGAAGGAATTGTATAATCATCTGTCAGCATATTGAGGGTGAATTTGTTGCAGAATCCAGCCGGAAAAGAGAGGAAAGAGAATCCACAACTTGGTGGCCTGAAATATATGAGCCTAAAAATACGAACGGCCGTCTTATTTGCAAGAGACATAGAAAAACTCAAGATTGATCTAAAAAGGATTGCTTTTCTAACCCATACACATCATCTTTTAGTGCAGAAATTCTCTTGTTAGTAAAGAACTCAACCTTGTGAATAGTGACTCGACTTTTAGGATATCCACCTTATTACAATGTGTTTAGCTAGGTTGTACTAACTGACTATGGGTCATGTATGAGCTTCACAAACAAACCAAGGATAGAAGAGGGTTGAAATGAGGTAAAATTGGCTCTATCTTACTTCAAGAATTTTGCTTATCCTTGAGATTCAAGTCCTTCGAATAACTAAAAACCTTCTTTGTATTGCCACATCCTCAAAACTGTTGAGATAACAGTTCGCATAAGGACCGAGCAAGTTGTGAAAATGTCTCAGCCTTACATGTTTGGAGTCCTTTTCCTGCAGGTCCTTAGGTACAAACAACTTTTCTGGATCACTCCCTCGAGAACTTGGAAACTTAGTGGAACTTACTGAATTGTAAGCATTGACGGTTCTCTCCCCTAAGCTCTCATATGCTGATTTTTCTGCAATAATGCATTCATTCCAATGCTAGGGAACAGTCTCTTTGCAAAAAATGCAAGGGAAGGGGAGGGCTGCGTACATATACGTCCATCCTCCCCTTACCATCACACTAAGCTAGGGAGCACTTTGTGCACCGGGTGAGCCCTTTTTAATGCATTCATTCCGGTGAATTCTTGCATGAATAGTTGAGACCCTCAGTAATCTCAAAACAAACTATTTTGGTCTATGAATTCGACAGATACATGGATAGCTCTGGAGCAGGTGGGGAAATTCCCTCCACATTCACAAACCTCACAAAGATGCAAACAATGTAAGAAACATGCAGCACTTCTTTGATTGATTCTGTTTACTTTATTTTCTTGGCCCTCCTTGTGCACCTATTTTCATGTGTGCAATTTTACAATGCCTTTGCTATGTATTTGTAACTCAAATGATCTGTAGGTGGGCATCAGACACTCCATTCACAGGGAAGATACCAGACTTCATTGGAAACTGGACAGCTCTTAGAACTTTGTGAGATAAATTAGTTACAATTTTTAAATGTCCCAGTTGAGAAAAAAGTTACAAATTATAAATGATAAAATATGTTATTTGTGAATCTCACTCAGTATTATGCTGGTGGATACATTTCTATTGACCGTGTCCTTATATTTCTGCAGGAGATTCCGAGGGAACTCTTTTGAAGGTCCAATACCCTCTAGTTTTTCTAAATTGACATCTTTGACCTCTCTGTGAGTAATCCTCCTCGTTCTTATATCACCACTTAAATGCTCTTGTGGAAATGAAGCAGAATCTTTTTCTTATGACTAAATTGTGCAGACGAATAACTGATCTGGCCAATGTGAGCTCGAACCTTGATTTTATTAAGGATATGAAGAGCTTGACAGATTTGTAAGTTCATGTTTTTTTTGTCCATGTGCAGTCAAATGTGTTTCTTATTTGAACATGAAGGACTTACATTTCAAAATGCACCTGTAGGATTTTAAGGAACGCATTGATCTCTGATTCTATTCCTTCTAATATTGGAGAGTATAATAGTTTGCAAATCATGTAAGTTCTAATTGCATCTTGCCATTAGAAAGAACATTGTACAAACTGCAGATGTTTTCTCTCTGCTGACTTCCTTGAAATGATAATTGTCTTTTCAGAGACTTGAGTTTCAACAACTTGACTGGCCAAGTTCCAAGTGCTTTGTTCAATATGAGCTCTCTTACTTACCTGTAGCAATCAACTGAGACTTCTTCCCTTTCTTCTCAGTTAAAAGTTTGTTTTCATTTTCACATTTGCTACTGTTGTGATTTCCAGGTTTCTTGGTAACAATAGCTTGTCCGGCAACCTTCCAAGCCAAAAGTCTAATAGTCTTCAGAATATGTGAGTTCCTTTGGTCATTCTGTCTATCTCCGATGTAAATTAAAGTAGCTTCATTGTGATTTTTGTGCTTCAAGTTTTGTTTATTGCACATTATCTCGGCTTCCATTCTACAGGTGAATAAAGCTTATGACATAAAAAAGATTAAAGTTTTGATTGACTGAATCCATTCTGTTCCTGTTATGGTACGGTAACCCAAATTGCATTTGTTCCGTCCTTTGTCATGTGGCACCATTTTCTCCCTTGGAACAATATGGAGCCCATTGTTACATATGGTAGTCCTTTATTTTATGTAAAGGGGCACAGTTGAAACATGTAGCAAGGCACACCAGTAGTTAAGTTGCTTCCTAAGCACAATCTGCAGCGTGATGCTATTAAGTATTACGATAGTAGTTCTCACGCTATAGACATCCACTCAAGCGTTCAATATCTTCAGTTTTAATATAACAGTTTTTTGAAGCATCATGTGCCAACTAATTCGTGAAAGTTTTCTTGCAGAGATTTATCATACAATCATTTTTCAGGGACTTTTCCGTCTTGGGCAACGCCAAGTTTGCAGCTGTATGTCCCTTCATCCCAGATATTTGATCTTTTGTTTTTCATTTTGGCCCTCTACAGTCTACCTTATTGCCCAAAATCACTAATGCTCCATTTTTTGCTGATTTTTTTTCTCTTTAAAGCATTTTACGTTTCCTTGAAGCTAAACGTTCGGCACTAAGAAAGAAAGGCGGTTTTTCAAAAGAGAGAGCATTTACAGCACCAATCTCTCTAGACTCACTTTATTGACTTGACTTTGCTGCTCTAGCATTTGGGGCATTGCATTTTATTCATAATCAACAAAAGGAGAGGCTACCAGACATCAAATAATGGCACAAAATTACTCTCATAACTGCAAAATATCTCTCTAATTTTCATGACAATAAAAACATTAAAACATATACATGCAAGACACACCGGTCATATTCTCGAATTTCAATAATTTAAACATCTCTCACTAAATTGACCATTATTTCCTGTAGAAAATTGATATCCATGAAAGGTCTGTGTGTCAAAGACCAAGTCTCAAAACTTGAAAGTGAGATATTAATCGCACAAGACAAATGTGATGCCCTTCAATAGTTAATGGAAGCAATGTCTTCTGCACAGTGATTGCTGTCAAAACTTGTGTGGATATATTTATGTTTGTTTTTTATTTAGGAAATCAGTAGTTACTTTCTTGCTGCTTTCCAGAGTCTTACTAGCCCTTAATGGTGCAGGAATTTAGTGGTCAATGACTTCACATTTGATAGTTCAAACATAAGGTGAAGGGCCAGGGTGAACTTTATTTGTTTAATTTTTCTGCTTATCCTTTGGCTTTCTAATTTGTGGAATCGTATCAGTAATCTTTTCACCGGAAAGGGTCTTGCATCTTTTCATTACAGTGTTTTCCCAGGATTGAACTGTCTTCAGAGAGATTTTCCCTGCAACAGAGACACCCCACTCTGTGAGCTGCTTCTCCATTTGTACTATTTGTGATCAAAAGAAATTGATTGGATTCTGTTTTTTCTACAATTAGGGTCTTTTACATTGTCAAAACACTATGATGGCCAAACAATGAAACACGGACACCTCAATATGGAAGCAAATACTGTGCCTGACTTTTGACACTTACAGTTGTACAATACTTGTCATAACTGTCACATAAGTTGTCCGATTTTTTATTATTCAAATACCATACCTCTAGAATACTCAAGGAAATCTACAATCTGCATTTCTTAGTCAAAGAACAGATGCTTTTATTGTTTTGATGCTTAGTAATTTCTCTAAATTGAATTCGAAGTTCTTATGATAATTATATAGCAATTTGCATACTTTATTCCCCAAATTGAAAAGATTTGCCGGCGAAAGTTCAAATAGAATGTAAAAGTTTTACTCTTTTTTTAAATAAAATAGAATAGCTTTCCTTTAACGTTTTTACTATGTTTTCGTTGTTAATTTTGTCATATTCCATGTCCATGTCGCGTTGTCAGTATTCTTGCATGTGCTTTGTAGTAGGATAGTAAACCCTTCTTGTAATAGGTCACTATTGCCTATACAGTGAGATAGAAGGGCACAAGGAGACCATGTTGTAAGATTAAACCTTTGCATATAGCCATCCTAAATGACACTAAATTACTAGCTCTAACAAGGCTTTTTTTCCCCCTCTCTTTTTCCTTCTTTTCCGGCATAGATGGGTAATGAAATGAAGTGCGACCCTGTCATCCTAGCATATTTATCCATCGAATTTCTTTGGCACCTCCCTTAAGATATATCAAAGGTTCATTAAGACAATCTGCTTTGTATATAAATTTCAGATGGAGACATATGGCATCATATTAATGTTGACTACATAATTAGCCACTGCTTTCGTAACCGATATAGCAATAAATATGGTAGCAAAAGAAGGCATGGCCAGTATGTCAGTGTTCTATCTACTATTCTTTTTTCCCTCTTTTTCTGAATTTTCACCAGTATTAGGTACCATAGTAAATAAAAGCCCTTCCCTGCCCCTCCAACCCTCACATTGTGTTTCTTGCAGACAAAGTTATTTCTCTTTGAAGTGGAGATTGAATGGAGAAAGTGGATTTATAGTTTACTCCAAATAATTTAGGATCAATGGTTAGCTGTATTGAGTTGAGTGTCTGTTTCTAAACAGTAGCTTTTCACCTTTCCTGAAATTGGCACGATTACACTGTTTCCAATTTGTTCATATGGATCTTATTTGACCTCTAAATTCGCTTTCCAAGGACACGAGTATACTGTTACCAATTTGTTCATATGAATCTTATTTGGCCTCATTCACTTTCCAAGGAACAACATGAACTTTCTAAGATGAAAGCAGTTGAAAAGCTTTGCTGTTACATCTTTATTTCAAAGTAACACAGAGATTTGCAGATGCAAATTTCTCGGTTAATTGTGGAGGACCACAGATGACATCAGATGCAGGCACTGTGTTTGAGGCTGATAATCTTACTCTTGGCGTGGCATCATTAAATGTTACGAATACAGAGAAATGGGCTGTTAGCAATGTGGGGTTATTTTTAGATAGCCAGACTCCATTCACTGGCACAAACACACCAGAACTTTTCCAGACTTCAAGACAGTCTGCTGGATCACTGAGATATTATGGCTTGGGCCTTGAGAATGGGTCATACGCTGTGACCTTGCAATTTGCAGAAACTATATTTGCTGATAGAAGCACCCAAACTTGGCAGAGCCTTGGAAGGCGTGTTTTCGATATCTACATCCAGGTAAAGGTGCCAATAGCTTTGAGCTAAACTAAATTCTTTTTGAGAATAATGATTTTCCTTCTTCTATGTAAAATTTTCCAATCTTCTGCTTTCTATGTAGTATTTTGCTGAAATAATAAGTGACATCTCAACTCTGCATTCTCTTCTTCTCCAGGGGCATCTTCGTGAAAAAGACTTTGATATATCAATGGAGGCAGGTGGGGTCAACAGAGCAATTCAGAAACCCTTTAGTGTCAATGTAACCCAGCACTACCTTGAAATCCATCTATTTTGGGGTGGGAAGGGGACTTGTTGCATTCCTAAACAAGGCGATTATGGGCCACTAATATCTGCACTAAGTGTTTTTCCTGGTGAAGTTTCTCTATGCTAGTATAAGTGCTTTCACTTCACTGTTCAATTGGATACGTTCCTCCCTTATTCTGTCTTAATGTTTGTCTTACTCAGGTTTTGAACCAACCGTTAGTGGAATCCCACTAAAAACCTCGACCTCAGATAGTAGCAGAACTGGGATAATTGTAGGTGTCCTAGTTGCTGCCGTGGTTGTATTCGTAATGCTCATTTTTGTGATCTTCTATTTCAGAAGGAAGTCTTATGCCGATGAGGAAGGTAAGGATGCAATCGTGATAGTCGTGATAGTAGTGGAAGTTCATAAAAGAATGATTACATAACGTATTTGGCTATTAGGATGCATGTCTTATAAAGGAGCTATGTAAATATTCAGAAGTTAGCTCCAAACTGCAGGAGGTTTGAAATGTTCATGGTGGTAGATTTTTCAGTTGCTAATTTTCGTTGAGACCGGTCATCTAGCAAGTAAGAGAAAGGTGATAAAAATGTACGATGAAAATAATGCCAACTGAACCCCACCCAAATTTTTAAACATCAATCTCTGGAAGGGAATAAATATATTCTGTCCCACTTTTATTTCTTTCTTCCTCAACTAATCTCCCAAACATCGTGTCAATATTCCCTTTTGTACTGATGAAGTGTATAAATTTTGTTTCACCGCTGTCAAACTATAGCCAGTATTGTCCAAAGTTCTTCCTCAACCTACAATCAGCCTGACAATTACAACTCAAACCTAACTAGTTTTAATGCTCCAAATAGCCAGGCTCATAGTTTAAGCAGATATTCAGATAATCATGTAGTCTTCACTTTTTGAAACATAACAATCACAAACTAATAATTAATGGCACAATGGGAAAGAATAGCAGTGCATATATTAGAAAAATAAGTTCATGGAGCTTCGTGTTTTATGTCCCGTGTTTTGCATAACATTCTTTTAGGAGGAATTTATGCTCCTGAAGGGGGTAATATATGACCAAAATCTTAGGAACGGGAACTTACCTCATTTTAGGGCATAACATCCCCCCTTCGGCACAAAGCTATGAAAAAACAAATTCCCCTTCCATCTTTCTCCTTGTACCAAATGCCCCAGCATTTGTTTAGTACCATCTTGTTCTATGAGTTTGTGTGGAAGTATTTTCTGGTTTGTTTGTTTGTTTGTTTTTTTCTATTAAAGCATAAAATTTACGCCTCACATAATAGTGCTGCTATCTTTTGGGTATGCCAAATTAAGAAATATTAATGATTGTGTTGCACTAAATGTGCAGAGCTTTTAGGGTTAGGTGCCAGACCAAACACTTTCAGCTATGCTGAGCTGAGGAGCGCAACAAATGACTTCCATCCTGCAAATAAGCTGGGTGAGGGGGGCTTTGGACCTGTTTACAAGGTATATTTCTGTCTATGGCCTCCTATATTTTGCAATAAGGCAATTCTCAAACTAAATCTAATGTCTGAATTTTTGCTGTCTGTGAAGATCAGACTTCTAAAAAATCATAAATTTGTTACGTTTTCGCAGGGCATACTTTCTGATGGAAAGGCTGTAGCTGTAAAGCAACTATCAGTAACATCTCATCAAGGAAAGAGTCAATTTGTGACCGAAATTGCTACAATATCTGCAGTGCAACATCGCAATCTTGTTAAGTTATATGGATACTGTATCCATGGAAATAAGCGACTCCTAGTTTATGAGTATCTAGAGAACAAGAGCCTTGATCAAGCTCTATTTGGTACGAAATGCTTGATATATTTACTATCTTCTTGTCCACATCAGTAAAATGATACTTCTGCACTTTTTTTGGATTCTCGAAGTTTGCATTGGTATTCTGACCAAAAGGAAAAGGAAAAGGTTAAAAAGGATACCACCAAGCTACAACTTATTTTAATCCTGCACAACCCTTAGGATATTTAGTTTTTAAAGGACATTTGACAGATGAACATGTTCTCATTTGCTTTCAACATGTTTGAGACTATTATAGATCATTAGTAGACTTACACATACCCAGGAGTTTTCTTTTACTGAACTCTGGTCGGTTGTTAAAGCGAAGAAAAAAATAAACAGCAACAACAACAGCATTGCCAGTTCCATGGATTCATTTGTAGTTTGAAATTTTCTTCTTTTTTTTTTATTTCTGTTTGATTTTTATTCAAAAAAGTTGTCAGTGGCATATACTTCACTTTACTGCAGGAGCAAAAGATTTGCATCTTGATTGGGACACCCGCTTCAGCATATTATTGGGGACAGCAAGAGGCCTAGCTTATCTTCATGAAGAGTCGAGGCCAAGAATTGTACACAGAGATATCAAAGCTAGTAACATCCTTCTGGATGCTGAACTTTGCCCCAAAATTTCAGATTTTGGTTTGGCTAAGTTGTATGATGACAAGAAAACCCACATCAGCACTCGAGTTGCAGGAACCATGTATTCTCTTTCTGCCTGCTTTCACCTTTCTCCCATACTCTGCTTATCCTTAACACTGAAGCATGGCTTGCCAATCTTACCCATGTTGTTTGGTTGTTCATACTCCGTTGACCTTAACTCAGTAATATCAGGGTTTATTTAGCTTCGTTAACATGACTAGAATTTATTAGGCCTGGCATTTTTCCGAGCATTCAAAATGCAGTTATATAATTCAGATATCATTTAGATTCAAAGATCCTTGTCTACATTACATCTTTTGCTTATCCTCTTTGGCAAAACCTTGCAGTGGATATCTTGCTCCAGAATATGCCATGCGCGGCCATCTGACAGAAAAGGCTGATGTTTTTGGGTATGGTGTTGTTGCTTTAGAGATTCTAAGTGGAAGGCCAAACTCTGATGAGAGTTTAGATGGAGAACAGAGATATCTTCTGGAATGGGTATTTGCAAATAAGTTCCTCTTTTTTTTTTTTTTTTTTTTTAAAAAAAAAGATATTAAAAAATTGATGTAAAGAAATCATCACCCAGCAATTTACTGTTGTAGATCCATGAACCAATTTAGACGTTGTAATTGGACAGCATGGTGGATGCTTTGACACTTTTGAAGTTACAAGGGTGCTCTTCAAAGTGTTCCTTTTTTTTTTTCCTCCAGATAAGAATTTTTTCTGTGTAATTTCAGGCATGGAACTTATACGAGAACAAGCGAACCTTGGAATTGGTGGATCCAACAGTAACAGCATTTGATGAAAGTGAAGCCTTAAGAATCATAGGAGTGGCTTTCTTGTGCACTCAGGCATCGCCAAAACTGCGTCCTCCAATGTCGCGTGTTGTAGCCATGCTCACAGGAGACATCGAGGTGACCGCAGTTACATCAAAGCCAAGCTATTTAACGGACTGGAATTTCAAAGACATTACAAGCAGCTTTATGGATGACGACGATTCTGAATCCAAATTAGCTGAGGCAGGTGACGGTGAGAAAGGCAGCTCCTCCACACCCTTCACAACTACTGGTCCAATTACTTCACCAGAAAATCCTACTGTGCCAATTCTCCGGGACATTATTGGGGAAGGATGGTGATAATGTCCTTGATGCTATCATATTATTTGCATTAGTTGAACTGTGAGTTGTTAAGTGTTAGATTTAATTGTCACGAAACAAAGCGGAAGTATGATATTTTTTGGAATAAATTAAAAAATAAAATTTACGTATATAACTCAAATCCGGTGGCCAAAGTAATCTGAAAAATTCCTTATTCGATTTTTTTTTTAGCTCTCTATCAATCTCTCCCTTTAGAGATTTTCTCACTCAAAACTGAAAGTGTGCTCTTAATCTCATGCGGTGTGTACTCACTCTCATTCTCAATTGAAGAAGTTATATCATACCACGTAGGTTAATCGGTGATTGCTTTTTAGGGAGAAGTTAAGGGAGTCAGGGATAATGGATTAACCACCCATTGTCCCTTAACTCAAATTTAAAATTCAAATCATTTATTTTTAAGGTAAATGCCCCACGTGGATACTATTTACCTATATTTCTCATTTACACACGAGAACATTTTATATCCGTCACAATATCACAACTCATGTGATCTTCTATATCACTCTTTAGGATTTGCATACAGAATTGGGTATTGTGCGATTGGCGAATATATCTGCAAACAAAGACTTTTCGATACACCTGTGAAGATGGTCAAGAAGTCACTATTAGTACCAAAAGGAACTCATTGTACTCCAAATTCAATACAATTACATCAATCGAGTCATTTTCCTCATTGAAAGTGATTTTCAATCATTACTCAACTGTGTATTTACTATTATAGGGAATCCCAACATAGATAAATATAATAGACCAGTCGGTGAATACTTCACAATGATGTAATGTCTATTAGTCTTCATTTTCCTAAACTTGAATCCCTCAATCTCAATTCAGTTTCATTTCTAGATCTACCCCTTAGATCTCAATTTATCTTCCGGACTATAGAGATAAACAGATTAAAGTAACAAATACTGAATCAAGATTTCTAAAAATAGTTGAAAGTAATACGGGTACAAGAGACCTTACCCAATAGATCTCGGGTTTCATACAGTGGGAATGAGAATCAACATCATACTATTGTCTCAAATAATAGCTCTCACTATCTCATAGTCGTATTATCACACGTGATATGAAACACATGCCACAGTATCATTCTTCCATCTCTCAAAAGGGTATATGTTGGATTTTTCTAATACTGTATAGATATGGAACTCAGTCTACACATAAAATTTTATCCAAAGATCTCAGAGATAATATCACTAAACGCATATGATATCTGAGATCTCAAATCTACCTACTTACAGACAATATGAATGTGGGTATTTTCATATCGGTCATATCCCAGATGACCTCATGCTAAACACATATGAGGGCGATTTATGTTCTAGTAAGACCATTTTTAATATCTTTTCCGACTAAAAACTGTCTCATCCCCGCTCACTTAGACCTGAAGGTAGTTGTTATTGTGAGAGAATCGATCTTCCCTACCTAACATATTTTTTATCACATCATAGGATATATGATTAGAAACAAGTGCATTAAATAAAAAATATAATCTCATGTGTAACTAAATATGTGAAAGTAAGAAAATGTCCTTTAAAAATAATTGATTTAGTTAAATATTGAAGGGCATTAGAGTCATTTTATTATTTGATATTTAAAAAAAAAAAAAAGAAAACACTAATACACCACACCACACCAGTGACTAGTCTAGTAGCTAGTATTAGTGGTCGATCGAATCGATCATTATCAAGCCAAGAAAAGAACACTTTCCCGATTTCAAAATCAACCTGACAAACCCTAACCCATTTTCCTTAATCTGCTCTTCATCTTCGACCTTCAATATCAATCTTCGTAGTTTTTTTGCACTCTCATCTTCGACATCGACCTTCTATCTTTGTCTCTGCATCTGCTCTTCAAGAATGGTTCGTCTTCGTCTTCGTCTTCGTCTCGTTCACTCTTCATGAAGTTCACGAACCCTTTGTCTCACTCTCAGATTTCGACCTTCGACTTCTCTACCCTAATTGCTCTTCAGTATTCACTCTCTGCAAGTTTGCATCTGACCTAGACTCTCATCTTCGACTTCGATCTTCACAAACCCTTCGTGTTCGTCTGATTTCGATCTTTGTCTTCGTCTGCATCTTCTTTGCATCTGGTCTTCAATCTTTATCTCAGTCTCACTCTCATCTTCACTCTGATCTGATTTCGACCATTGTCTCCTCTAACCCTAACCCTAATCCTCACGAACTCATGAACCCTAACCCCAATCTGTCTTCAGTCTTCATGAACTCACTTTTTCCCTTCACAAGCTCATGAACCCTAACCCTTTTTCCCTTCACAAACTCATTTTAGTCTTCATCTGTCGTCTCCTCTTTGATTCGACCTCTGCAATAGCATCTGTTCTTCACTCTCTGCATCTATCGTCTTCGACCTTAGTCTCCTCTTTACTCTCTACACTCTGTGCTCTTATATCAAATCAACTACCAGCATCAGGTATGATTTCACTCTCTGCACTCTACATTTGTTTGACAGATTCTAATAACATTTTTTCTCAGGTATTGTAGAGCTGCAGGTAGTGGTCAAGATGTCTACAACAAATGATGTCAATCCAATGCTTCAGACAAGCCAAGGCCAAAGTAGAAGCACCGAAGGTGAAAGCCAAGGGTCGATAGGAAGCAATGCTACATAGAAGAGCGCTGGAAAACGCAAAGAGTATAATAAGAAGTCAGTCGTTTGGCAGCATTTCACTGAATTTGTAGATTCTGAGGGTAGAAAAAAGTACACATGTAATTATTGTGGTAGAGAGTATAATTGTGCATCCAAGTCATGTGGGACTTCGCCTTTGTTGAATCACATGAGAATTTGCACCTCAAACCTTGCCAACCAATCTTCAAGCCAAACTCAATTGTCTTATAATACTTTCACAAATGAAGACTCTGGGGAGACAAAGGTTAATTTAGTGGCATGAAAATTTGATCAGCAAGTTACTAGGAGGGCTATAGCTGAAATGATTATTGTTGATGAACTTCCATTTAAGTTTGTAAAAAATATAGGTTTTGGGCGTTGTATGAAAGCAATTCAACCTGCACTTATGGTTCCATCTAGGAGTACAATAACAAAGGATTGTTATCAGTTGTTTCCTAATGAAAAGGCAAAACTTAAGGCTCAAATCAAACATACAGCCATCAGAGTTTGCTTAGCGACTGATACTTTGATATCTTTGCAAAGAATTAATTATATGTGTCTAACTGCTCACTTTATTGATAGTTACTGGAATTTACAAAAGAAAGTGATAAATTTTTATCCTATTTCAAGTCATAAGGGTCAATACATTGGAAAAGTTATTGAAATGTGTTTGGTTGATTGGGGTTTACAAAATGTTTTCACTATTATAGTTGACAATGCAAGTTCTAATGATGTAGCACTTGAATCTCTAAAAAAAAAAGTGTGTCCATTGGGGAGGACTATGTGTTTCACAGGGAAAATGGATGCATGTTAGATGTATTGCTCACATTATGAACTTAATTGTCCAAGAAGGCCTAAGGGACCTTGGTGGGTCAATTAAAAGTGTTAGGGTAACTGTTAGGTATGTTAGACAATCGCCTTCCAGAATGAAAAAGTTCATGGGGTTTGCTGATTTAGAAAAGTGTGATTGCATCAAATCTTTGTGCTTGGATGTTGCAACAAGATGGAACTCTACTTATTTGATGTTAGTATGGCCTAGATGTATGAGAGGGCATTTGATAGGTTAGATATGAAGAATTATTATTTTCAAGAGGATCTTGAAAACCATGGCTCTAAACCTGGAGTTCCAACTTCTTGGAATTGGGAGAATGTCAATAGATTTGTTATTTTTTTTCGGCATTTTTATGTTCTCACTTTAAGAGTTTTCGGTACAAAATATATAACTGCAAACTCTTATTTAGATGACATTAGTTGTATTTATGGCATTTGAAAAAATGTCTTTCAAGTGAAGATGATCATTTTAGAGACATAGCATTGCAAATGAAGAAAAAATTTGACAAATATTGGGGTAATATTGAAAAGTTTAATTTGTTGGTTTTCATTGCTTGTATACTTGATCCTAGGAGCAAATTTGATTATTGTGATATTGTCTTTTGTAATTTGTTTGGTGATGAAAATGAGAGAAAATTGGCTGAAAAAGTGAAGAATGCATTGTATGAGTTGTTTAATGAGTACAAGAGAATTCATTCGGATCATTTTTCTAGGAGTGTTTCATTTTCATCTTCATCCTCATTGTCTTCCACTTCCTTGGGTCCAAGTTCAGGTTCAGTTGATACAAATTGGTGCACTAATGCTAATGACAGTGATCCTATGCAAAGAATAAAAGAAAAGCACATGGCTGAATTGAAAAGGAGAAAGACTGATTCTGGTGTTATGAGGGACTCTAAATCAGAGTTGGATAGATATTTAACTGAGGATGATGAAGAAGACAAAGATAATCTTGAGAGTCCAATCTTTACTGTTTTGGGCTAGTGGAAGAAAAAGGACCCAGCATTTCCTATATTATCTTTACTCGCTCGAGATGTTTTAGCCATTCCAATTTCCACGGTTGCTTCTGAATCTGTTTTTAGTACTGGAGGCAAAGTTCTTGATTGTTTTAGGAGTTTTTTAACTCCTAAAATTGTGCAAGCATTAATATGTACACCCAAGATTGGCTCCGTTCAGGTGAATCTCCGATTAATGTGGAAGAAAACATTGAGGATCTTGAAAAGTTTGAATAAGGTAACCTCTTATTCTCTCTTATTTATTGCAGAAGTAAAACAATCAATGTCTGAATCAACCGTTGTTGATGTTTAATACCAGCAGTGTATAGCTCCATTTATTGTTGAAGGGTCTTGAATAACTACATAAAGAATGAAGTACCATCTGTTATTTGATAATGAAAAATAGCTCCATTTATTATTTCTTTAGAAAAATTACATAATTGCATAATTGCATTGTATCTTTAATCACTTAATAACATAATTGCATTGTATGTATGCATTGTGCTTTCGTTAGAACAAAAGCAGTGCTTCTAATGTGGTGCCAATGATATAGGTCACTTAATGCTGTTTGTCTGTATTTCTCATTAAACATTTTGCTTACCTTGGTTGCAGGCTGCACTATTCATGCGGATTATTAGTAATTATCATGGGGGCTATATAAATGCTCTATTTTACTACATTTGCTCCAACAAGAACTTCAAATGGGGAAAGTTTGAGACTTTTGTTGAAGCTGGGACACATGAGGGAGCTAGATTTTTTTTTTATTGTGATTGTTTATATTATATTATCTACATGTATTCTCATGTCATTTTCTGGCCTTAGAAGTGCTTCCTGTATTTTATTTGTGTGGTTTGAGTATACATGTTACATTGAGTAACTTTAAGTTCATGATTCCCTTATCCCTACAGTGAGAGGCTACCCCCCTGGGGCGGGTACTTTCACTCAAGGTATTGTCTCCGTAGGTCCGGCATTTGACCCTTTTTTTTTGTGAGAGGCTACCCCCTCGAGCAGATACCTTCACTCAAGGTATTGTCTCTGTAGGTCTGACATTCGACCCTTCGCATCCCTGCAAGGTCTTGGCGTCGAACTCGCGACCTACCATTTTACACCCCCTTAGGAGGTCGCCTCTCACCAATTGAGCTGGCTACCCCCTCGGGCGGGTACCTTCACTTAAGGTTTTTTTGTGAGAGGCTACCCCCATCGGGTGGGTACCTTCACTCAAGGTATTGTGTCCATAGGTCCAGCATTCGACCCTTCGCATCCCTACAACGCCTTGACGTCGAACCCGCGACCTACCCATTTACAACCCCTTAGGAGGTCGCCTCTCACCAATTGATTTGCTGGTGGGAGGCGACCTTCTAAGGGGGTGTAAAGGGGTAGGTCGTGGGTTCGACGCCAAGGCCCTACAGGGATGCGAAGGGTCGAATGCCGGACCTACGGAGACAATACCTTGAGTGAAGGTACCCGCCCGAGGGGGGTATCCTCTCACAAAAAAACCGACCTCCTAATGGGGTGTAAAGGGGTAGGTCGCGGGTTTGACGCCAAGGCCCTGCAAGGATGCGAAGGGTCAAATGCCGGACCTACGGAGACAATACCTTGAGTGAAGGTACCCACCCGAGGGGGTAGCCTCTCAAAGATCAATTGGTGAGAGGTGACCTCCTAAGGGGGTGTAAAGGGATAGGTCGCGGGTTCGACGCCAAGAGCCTGTAAGGATGCGAAGGGTCGAATACTGGACCTACGAAGACAATACATTGAGTGAAGGTACCCGCCCAAGGGGGTACCCTCTCACAAAAAAGGGTGAGAGGCGACCTCCTAAGGGGGTGTAAAGGGATAGGTCGCGGGTTCGACGCCAAAACCCTGCAGGGATGCGAAGGGTCGAATGCCGGACCTACGGAGACAATACCTTGAGTGAAGGTACCCACCCAAGGGGGTAGCCTCTCATAAAAAAAAGGGTCGAATGCCAGACATACGGAGATAATAACTTGAGTGAAGGTACCCGCCCGAAGGGGGTAGCCTCTCACAAAAAAGGCGACCTCCTAATGGGGTGTAAAGGGGTAGGTCACGGGTTCGACGCCAAGACCCTGCAAGGATGCGAAGGGTCGAATGCCGGACCTACGGAGACAATACCTTGAGTGAAGGTACCCACCCGAGGGGGTAGCCTCGGGCGGGTACCTTCACTCTAGGTATTGTCTCCGTAGGTCTGACATTGGACCCTTCGCATCCCTGCAGGGCCTTGGCGTCAAACCCGCGACCTATCCCTTTACACCCCCTTAGGAGGTCGCATCTCACCCTTTTTTGTGAGAGGCTACCCCCTCAGGCGGGTACCTTCACTCAAGGTATTGTCTCCGTAGGTCCGGCATTCAACCCTTCGCATCCCTGCAGGGCCTTGGCGTCGAACCCGCGACCTACCCCTTTACACCACCTTAGGAGGTCGCCTCTCACCAATTAAGCTGTAGATCAATTGGTGAGAGGCGACCTCCTAAAGGGGTGTAAAGGGGTAGGTCGCGGGTTCGACGCCAAGACCCTGCAGGGATGCGAAGGGTCGAATACCGAACCTACGGAGACAATACCTTGAGTGAAGGTACTCGCCCGAGGGGGTAGCCTCTCACACCTACCCCTATTAATGTAGTCACTTGACAGTATTAGGTAATAAAGTTTTGATAATACTTGGTACAGGTACATGTACAAGTACTGAACTCTTTCAAAGAGGCTAATCTTAGACTAATTACTCAAGTCTTTTTTGCATGGTTTTATTTTAAAGGTTTATCTTGTTAATCATATGACAATGTAGGAATTGTCAAATGCATTATGATGTTCAAATTTTACTTTTTAACAGGCATAATCTACAGAGATTTCTGAAAATTCGAAATCGAATTTGGCTTAATTCAAATTCGAACTCGAATTCGAATCGAATTTTGAATTCTGTTTAATTCAAATTCGAATCAAAACTGAATTCGAATTCGGTTTAATTCGAATTCGGTTCGAATTGAATCCGGATTTAATCGAATTCAGTTTGATTCGGTTCGGTTTTTAAGAAAAATCTAAACTGAATTGACCGAACCGAAATAACCGAAGAATCCGAAAATCGAACCGATAAACACCCCTACATTGAGAAGTGAGAAGGAACTTCATTTGAGATTTACTCCATCTAAGAAGATGGATGAAGGGAAGGATATGGATAAGGAAGATGAATGCAAATATGGAAATTCAATCAAGGTAACATTCAAGTCTTCTTGGCCTAATGATTCTAATACAATTGTGCCATCTTTTCCTTGTAAGTTTGAGGAATCCAAGACAAAAGAATATGAAAAGGAAGTTAGGAAGATAAGAGGTGATGAGATGGGTGAGAATGTGTCTAATATCATCAAGAGAACTCTACCCGAAAAATGTGTGGATCCAAGTATATTCACTATATCTTGTATTATTGATAAGAAAAAAATGGAGCATGTCATACTAGATTTAGAAACACCTGTTAATATCATGCCTTGCTCAATTTATAATACTCTGAAATTTGTTCTCGTAAAAGAAAGGAGTTGTTATTCAGTTAACTGACCACTCTTATATTTACCCATAAGGGATTGTTGAAGATATTTTGGTACAGATTAACGAATTAATTTTTTCAACTGATTTTTACATCTTGAAAATGGAAGATACTGTCATAGTATCAGCTCCATTTCTATTAGGATGACCATTCATGAAGACAGCAAAGACTAAAATAATATGGATAAGGGAACTCTCTCCGTCGAATTCAACGTCGAGATTCTTAAATTTATTATTTTCAATCCTAAAGTACCCAAATGAGTGTAAATCAATTTGTTCTGATGATATTTTTGATTTAATTGTGCAGAAAATTTATGAAGAAAAATGTGATATTGATTTTAAATTAAATGCATAATTAGATACGAAGGGAGAGTTATATGAGCCTTACAAAGTAAAAGTTGAAGCCTCCTTGAAGAGAAACAAGTGGAGAACGTCGAGCATAAAGACGTTAAACAATTGCGCTTGTTGGGAGATAACCCCAATTTTTTTTTCTTGAGTTTAATTAGTTTGTTATTTGATTTATTAATTAATTATGGTTATTTGATTAGTGTTATTGGTTTCTTTTTTAATTTTTGTAGGTGTCTAAGATGAGAATTTTAAAGGATGCAAATTGTTCAAGTCAAGAGATAGACAGAGGATAATTAAGAAGTTGGGCGGCAGCACTCATTTCCTTAAAGCATGATCACGCGATTTTCAGTAGTCACTTTCACAAATGAGCAGAAGCAGTCCCTTCCTTAGCACGTGATCACGCGGTTTTCAAAAGTAGAGTTCAAAATTGGACAAAAGCAGTTTTTCGCTTAAAGCTTGATCATGCATTTTTAGGCAAAAAAAAAAAAGAGATACGTCCACCATCTCTCTTGCGATCTCCCCTGTGATTTTTTTTCCTTTGTCTCTCCTTCTCCATCATCAATCACAAACTTCATCATCGATCAATTGAAGATCTATCATGATTGAAGACCCAAATCCCTCTTCAGATTGCAAACCCTAGTCATCTCTTTCTACTTTTCAAAACTCTAGCTTGTTTCATCACCACACGAAATCCCATCCCAACGAGCAAGAATCACGAACCCCTACAGAGACCGAATTTCACTTTCATCCGAAGATCATCCTTCTTCATCCATAACTTCTTCCATGCAGTTGTCTCCACCCACCCCCGCGGCTCCTTCACAGCAGCAAAGACCATCAGTTTTAGACCAGCGAACATCATCACCTTAAAGGAGTTTTCTCTCTTTTCTCTTTTTTCATTGTCCTACTTTTATATGTTGTATTATGTTGATTTTATGAGTGTTGCTGCTAGTATAAAGTTATGCTATTTTTTTTAGTTGCATGTTAGTTTTTTTCTTCTTTCTTACCGTTTGCATATATTGAGGACAATGTAGTATTTAAGTGTGGGGGAGGATTTTCATGCAAATATCATTTTTTTCTTTTTTTTTTTTGAACTTCGTACTCTTTTGATTTTTGTCTAAGAAAAATTTTGAGTTAATATGCATTGTTGATTTGAGTTCAAATGCATGAAAGAGGAAAGTGTGATCAGTTGTTTTTGGATAAAATTGTTTTGAGTGTCTCATTGATCTGGATAATTGAATCGAATGAAAATGTGTAAAATTTGATACAAAATTAAACATTTCTGTGAGTTTTGAGCCTTAAGAGTATGCCATCATCTTTGCTCTAAATTTTCCTTGATGAGTATTTATCAAGTATAGTATGTTTATTCTAAAACTTACTTTGCTATGCATTTTGAGACCACATCCATGAGTTAATGCATTAATATGATGAGAGCACTTAGATTTACCCATTTTAGCTCTCGAAAAAAAACCTTCACGTGCATAATATTCTCCCTAGTGAACCCATTTGAGTTTATACTCATTATCTTTTGTTTATAAACTCATTAATTGACACATGACCTTTTTTTACACTTAGCATTCTTTTGGTCGTTATATCAAAGAAGCATGCGATTAGAGTATGAATTGAGTCATTATTTATGAAAGGGAATGGGTACCTTTATTGTGAGATTGTTTTTAGAGATTCAATCACACGATTGGGGTGGTTTGTATATGTTCATTCATCTTCAGGTCTGTTATCTTAAAAAAAATAAAAATGAAAAAAAGAGAAAAAAATGAAAAAAATGAAAAAAAAAAAAAAGAAAAATTCCCAGGAATTAAGATTGGGGAATTTGCAAAAAAAATTCAAAAGTTTTGACTGAGGAATGAGGTCGTCTTGATTGGGTTATTTTTCTTTAGATTGATTGTGTTTCATGATATGAGATAAGTTTGATAGTGGGAAATGGTCTTGTATTTCTTGACATGTTTCTTTTGATATATACGTTACATATTACATTTACCCTCTTATCCTAAATTTACCCAATCCACTTTACAACCCTTATAAAGACCTCCGAATTTTTATTTTGAATTAATATAATTAGTGGTGGAGAATTGATAAATAAGCAAACTTATGGTAATGACATGCTATACTTTGATTTTGAGAGCTATTGATAAATTCCCTTAAACACTTTGAGTGTAAGAGTGAATTTCTTGTGAAAGTATTGAATATTGATACATTGAATTTTGATAAAATTATTAAGTTTGATGGATGCTTATATTTTTCTTTTAAAGTTATGATATTATGATCACTTGCTCTCTAAATTGTTGTTTTGATTTGAATTTTGTTTAGATGTGCTGATTTAGAATTATTTGAAGATGAATTGAAGGAAGGGAATGAATGAAAAAGAAAATAGTTGTATGTCATTAATTTAGTGAATGCTTGAGAACAAGTATTGATTTGGTATGGGGGAATTTGATAATGTGCAAAATGTTAACATTTATTATTGATATTATGGTTTGATTTTGGATTTGTTAGTGTCATAATAGATGGTTTTTATAATTTTTTATTTTTAGGGGATGGAAATTGAAAGATTGGATCAAAGTGGGTTTAAAGAGGCAATTTGGAGCTAAATGGTTCAAGACATTTAATTTGGGCCTACAAAGGAAAGGAATAAATATCAAAAAGTGGAAAATTTTATTTTAAAAATTTTACTCTAAGTAAAATTATTTTTTAGGAGTAAAATTATTTTCCTATTTTGGAGGAATTATTCTTAATCTTTTGAATATAGGAATCTTTTTTTTAGACCTAGAATATAAAAGGAGAGCCTCACGTCCACTATTCATCATTCACAACAAGGGAGGCAGCTGCTGTGTTCTCTCCCCTTTCTTGAAGAGCAAAACTTTTTTTTTTCTTTTTCTTTTAGTTTTTGTTGAGAACTCATCACCATGAGTGATTAGTTTTTTCTCTAATTCAAATGGAATTTTATTGATTGTTTTTATTGTGAGATTATGTGTGTCATTTAAATTCTTACCCTTTTAATTCAAGTATTTATCGATTCTTGATTTATTTACATAAAAAATTGATATTGGTTAATCTGACAATTTAATTCAATATTAATTTTTCTATTACTATCCAGAATTTCAGTGATCCGTAATTATCATAATAAATGGTACAAGTAGCGACTAGATTCTTTATGTTTATGGGTCTTTAACCAATCTTCATGTTTAACCTAAGAAATCGATGGAATAAAATTAAATAATTATGGTTATCCCAATTATTTATATTTTGATTTAACTGTTTTCACAAAATTTAATACTATCATTATATTGTTATGGAATGCTATCGTATCCAGTTGATTAATGATAAATTTTGATTGGATACTAGATTTGGTCAATTAATATAGGAGAACACAAGACTTATTATGATTATTTTGATAAATTTAAGATTAAATGCTTGAATAGTAAGAGTAATATTTTTTTAACCCATGATTAGTGAAACAATCGAATGTATAAACCGTTGGATCAGAGTTTGGTAGATTGAATTTCTTCTCTTATTTTTAGTATTTTTGTGTAGTTGATTTGTCTCTTAATTTTAGGTTTTCAATTTTGAGTTACAATTTTATTTGATAAATCCCCTATTTTATTTTGGCAATAACTAAGAATTTAAGTTAATTTAGTTCTCGTGGGATTTGAGCTAGTACCACTATTGCTATAAGTTTGTTTGCATTAGGGGAATCAATATTAATTTGAGAGTTTTGACAACCCATCCAACAAGATTCAATCCGAGTGACTGTGTCATCTGTATATTCACCTAGAAGCACATGTCCCTTAGAATGTTCAGAGTACCTTATAAATATACACTTCTTTCATCGCGGGTCTAACTTGCCGTGTGGATGCGAGAAATCGTGAATATAAGCAGCACAACCCCATAACCTCAAGCAACTAAAGTCAAGCTGCCTCCCTGTCCAAAGCTTGCATGGGTACTGACTGCGAAATTTGTTGAAACACGATTGAGGATGTAGGCAGCAGTCAATAATGCATCTCCCCAATGAGAAACATGTAAATTAGTCTGCACCATGATAAATCTCATCGTCTCCAACAGAGTCATATTCATTCTCTCTGCCGCTCCGTTCTGCTAGAGAGTACCAAGAATAGTTAACTATCTCGTAATACCTTTCCCGAAACAGAGCTATTTGAATTGCTTATACAGATACTCGCGCTTTCGATCGATTCTGAGAGTCTTTACTCTCAAATATAATTGATTCTTAATTTCGCTAATAAACCTCCTGAAATATTTCATTGCCTCAGACTTGTACGAGATCAGATAGACGTAACCGAAATGCATGTAATCATCTATAAATGTAATGAAATACGTGGTTTCGTTTCAAACTCTCATATTCATAAACCCACAAATATCGGAGTGGATCAATTACAATGGAGTCACAGCTCTCACTATCTTTCCAAATGGTTTTCTCGTTGCTTTGCTAGTTAGGCAAAACTCACATAGAAGTAACTCGACCCTAGTTAGCATGACCAACAGGCCACTCGCAGCTAATCGGTTCATTCTCTTTTGCCCTATGTAACCAAGTCTACTATGTTAAATAGTGACAATAGGACATAAATGAGAAATATTATTAAAGGAAACCACATTCAGTGCATAAAGTCAATCTTGAATCAAACTAGTTCATCTCAAAGAACTATTATATAAAATAAAAACATTCGAGTTTCCAAATAAAACAGAATATTCTAAGCGATCAAGACAAATAACAAATACGAGATTCCGTCGAATCTCGGGAGCATACAATACATTATGTAGATATAGGATTTAATTATTTTGCAACATTAGATTGTATGTACCAATCCCTCTAATAGCTACAAATGTTCCGTACCCTACATACATCTTTATCGTATGGAGACTCAATCGGTGAAATTCCATTTACGCTCTCTTATTGTGAGTTACATGGTCGGTTGCTCATAAATTTACAATTCACAAATAAGAGGAGTCAATGAGTATCACTGTGGATGAAACAAAACTCAGACCATGTAAAGAAAAAGGATAAACT
The DNA here is from genome assembly GCA_033439265.1 of Dillenia suffruticosa. Classification (NCBI taxonomy): domain Eukaryota; kingdom Viridiplantae; phylum Streptophyta; class Magnoliopsida; order Dilleniales; family Dilleniaceae; genus Dillenia; species Dillenia suffruticosa. The sequence goes on from JAVTVX010000031.1 coordinate 3,334,775, forward strand.
TTCCACTCACCTACTCGCGAGCGAAATGGTCAAACTTGCTATATACGTAGCATTTGACTTTACTCTTGTCGAGCTCATTCTTCCTACGCTTTTATCCTTTGTCATCAGTATTGGCAGATGGATTCTTCTTGCCTTGACCTCTGGTCTTCCTGTCATGTTTGTGCCACTTGCGCTTGGAACCCCAGGAGCCCTTACTCGACTCTGTCATATAAGCATAACCTGAAACAGACCTAGTTACCTCCTGGCACTCCTCCTTGAGCTCACAATACCTACTCACATCTATGAAAATACGAATACTCTTTGTGTGTGAGGTAGGTCTTAACAATCTTCCAGAAGTCAAGTAAAGATTGGATCACTCCCAATACCTGAAACTTATCAAACAGTGACTCCCTTATATTCTTCAAAGAGACGATTAAACTCGACATTTGCATAAAATGTTGTTTTATGGTATGATCGGATTTCTTCTTATAGGTGATATATCTATAAGTCATCATTCTCAACTTAAAAGATGACCGCGAGCCAAAGTGCTCTTTAAGAACATGCCAAAATGACATTGCAGTAGGATACTGCTCATAAACGGAGATCATATCGTCATGCACGCTACTCAGGAGGATTGCCCTACCCTAGCCATCTTTTCTCTTCCATGCACGAAATACCTCCCGATCTTGTCTCTCCTGAGGCATGGTACCCTCCTCGGGGTCTTTCATCTCGTGCTGAAGAACTTTTGCAAGTTCCTGTTCCTCAAAGACAAACTAAATCTTTCGATGTCAAATCTTATAATTATCACTATTCAGTTTGTCTTCCTTCATAAGATCTAACACGACAGTTTTTATAGCAACTATTGTCTCTATCACACAGAAAAGAGAAACGTTAGTGACATATGATATTTATTATTACAATTTTGTACACTCTATAAATCAACAAATTCTAAATGATTTGAGTATAAACCTCAAAGTGAGCATATGAGTTAACGGATACCATACACAACAACCCGAGTTGTATCTTACCATCCGGAATTGGATTCAACGCACAAAAACCCACAAAAAATCACATTTATAGACGTGGAACCCTCAGAAAATTGAAAAAATCCAATTTAGAACAGGTTGACACGCTATGACGTGTCGACAACACGTGGGCTGCAACCTGGCCAATGTGCCAGACACGCTGCGGGTTCTAGACATGTCCACGCGTGCCTAATCCGCGTCACAGTGCGTTTCACATGTGTGCTCACACGCCCGACCCGCATCAATGGGTGGGAACGCGGGGCGGACGGGTCGGACGCGGGTCAGACTCGACTATGGTCCAAACTGACCCGAACCACCAAGCTACTCACATGCCTCTATCGCATGTGAGTGCCACGCTCCTGCTTCCTGCTGTTTGACGTACCTCACTGTGCATGTAATGCAAGTACCCGCAAGTCTGGAGCAGTTCTTAATCGCTCGACGGGTCTGCAACCGAATCCTCATAACCCGATTTTCAAAAACTATCTTTCCAGCCAGTTTTTGATGGCGATCTTGTCAGGAAAATTAAATTGGACATCCCAAATTCATCCTTAACTCGATTTTTGAGAGATTCAAGTCCTAATGTTGGCGAATCAAATGTCCAAAATTTTAACCCCTCGCAGCTATTTCGAAAAACCCAGTTTCTGGCAACGGCAGTACACAAGATGCATGTCAAAGTATAGATCAGAAAATAAGGAGTACAAATATACCAATTTCATAGGTTAATTTGTCATCTAACTCGACAAATTTAGAGTTTTAAGTTTTGGCCACCATTAATGACCGAAACCTTTGGCCTCATATTTCATGGCCTTAATGTATGTTAAAAATTTTGAAAAAATTATTTTTGTGATCAACAAAACATGAGCATCATCTGACATAATTGAATTCACGAAACTCATTCGTGATCCAAATCCCAATTTTTTTTATACCCGAAAATTTTGAAAAAAATTCTTTTATTAAATCTAACACTCGTTTTAATACCAATGTTAGATTTAATTGTCACAAAACAAAACAGAAAAATGGTGTTTTTTAGAATAAATTAAAAGATAAAATTTACGGATATATCTCAGAAATTAAACGTAACAATTTTGGGATCCGCGATACCTTTTTAGATAATGTCGTAGTCAGAATGATAATCACGTTAAACGACTATCACCGTAATGTCACGATACTGCAAGTGACATGAAAAATTTTCTAGTTGGAACTTTCTTTAACCCTCTATCAATCTCTCTCTAGAGATTTTATCATTCAAAAAAAAAAGTGTGTTCTTAATCTCATGCAATGTGTACTCACTCTAATTCTCAATTGAAGAAAAAAATTACATCATACCACGTAGGTGAGTAGCTTTAGGGAGAAGTTAGGAGAGTTAAGAATAATGGGTTAACCACTCGTTATCTTTTAACTCAAATTTAAAATTCAAATCATTTATTTTTAAGGTAAATGCCCCATGTGGACACTATTTACCTACATTAAGAAATAATCATGTTCACCCCCTTGTTCGCCTTCCCTTTTTGGCTTTTGAGGATACATTGTATACATGATACGGGTACAACAAAATTCAGGATTGTTTGGAAATATAGTTATTACTCATGGTCAATGTTCAAGGAGTAATTATATTGTCTTGCTTAACTATTCAGTCTACGCATGTGGGTGTTTAGTGTCAGTGGTCATGTGTGCACTGAATCATATATTCGGTGGATATAGGAAATTTTATAAGAGCAGGTAGCTCATTTCTTCATGCAGTAGTGGTTAAAAAGATAGACTCGTGTGATTCCCATGGTTCTCTCTTTCTCACTGTGAAATAAGATTTGTATTGTTATTGTTTTGTATCAAAGATACGAGAATTTAGTTGCAAAATATTTAACTCCGTTAATCAGATCTCGGTTTGAGTTTTCGGAATAGAAAACAGGCGTCGAGAGTTGGTCCTTCAATTGATTTCTACAATTATTGGAACCGAATTAATATCGATGGTGAAATAAAAAAAAGATATTTGCTTTTGTGTTTCTTATTCCCTTAGTTTCTCTTGTTTAGGTTGAGAAATCATCTAGAGTAGATTCAAATGTCTCCGCGGGCAAGGTCCCGAAAATGGGTGAGAAGGACATTTAAGCACATACTCATCAAGGTAGTAGATACTTCTCTCTGATATCGTTTAAACCACATGTTCAAAATGTCTGATGCTTACACCTTTTTTATTTTTCAGCGCATTTGGGTGGAGGTCAGAAGGCCAATGGTGCTGCTTGTGGTCGGTACCATGGGTCACAGAATCCCGCTGCTAGTATTGTGTTGGAAAGCTTTTCCAATGTTGATGCTGAGGTTTGTAACTTGTTGGTGGCCTTCGGTCGTAGTTTTTTTGTCTCATTTAGGGTACACTTCTCACAACAAATTACTATTAATAAAATTAAATGGAAAATATACCATTTTCAAAATGATATTCTGTTTTCATTCCATATGTTTGCTTTGGCAGCATATTTTTTCTATTATATTGCAAGCTTAACTTTTAAAGCCACCAATTTTTAGTTAAAAAGAAAGAGGAAAAAAGAAAAAAAAAAAAAAAAAAAAAAAAAAAAAAAAAGAGAGAGAAATCAAGCACTCTCAGAAGTTTCAGTTTGATGAGAATTAAAATGTGGAGAAAGGCTGGGCTGTTGGATTTCTGAGGTGGTGAATTCTCATATGCAAATTGATTCAGAACAAATCGGACAGCTATTAATGTCATTGATTTCTTTGGTTGGAACAGTAGAAGATTTTGTCTTCACTTGTTGCTTGGATGTGGAGATATGAATTTTAAGAATGGACATCCCTTCTTTCCCTGTATATAGGCAAATAAGGATGTTCATGTTACCTCTTCCTTAAGTCAAAAGAAGGGGGAGGAGAATTGTTTTTGAGATGCAATTTGCAGGCTTCTTCCAAAAAATTAGGAACCGAGAAAATTTAATGAAAATGATTTATTCAGTGATGCCGAGTACTAACGAGTTGCAAGAGTTTGCTGGTTATTCATTACTTTATTGCTAAATAACTAATAAGTTTTGGTCTAGACTCACCTTACATCCATTGCTGAGTGATTTGACGAACAGATGCTTTTCCAGCAGAAATATGGTTTCAGTTAGTGCAGCTGTTCCTTCTAAGTTTGTGGATGAATTATGGCAAATTGGAAACCTAAAAAGGGAATCACACACTCTCATTGACTTGTCTTTTTGAAGGATTAATCACAACCATGTTTCTCCCAACTTCTCCCTGTCCTCCCTCTTCTTCTAGGGTGTGTGATCACTTTTCCATACCACACATGGCAATCTTAACAAGGAGATTAATAAAATGAAAAGTGCTAAACTCAAAGATAAAAATTTCTATAAAATTGCCAAAATCATAAATTCAAACTTTGTCTTTAACACAGGATTAGAAAGTGTTAGGTAGATAGAACAACTCCTCTCACAATCTAAATGTGTCTCTTACACTATTAGAAAAGTAATAAAACATTGTTCTGATAGAAAGAAAATTAGTACCTTTAGAAACACTAATTAACTAATTTCAGATGGTATCTCATTGTTAACTCTCATTTTCCATATTGGGACAATATTCCTATCCGTTAATAGACATTCATTTTGCCCCATCATGGGGTAAACCAAACATGCCAAATCAAGGCATCTGTTAAACAGAGATTACTGTGGCACCTTATGTAAAGCTAAAGTGACAGCAAGATTAAGGTGATAATTCATGGGAGAGTTCCCTTTTAATATATATTTTTACTTGGGATAGCATGAGAGAGGATTTTAGCATCGGATAACTCACAAAAGGCTATAGTATCCTATTTTTTGAATTCTTAGTGCTTTGAAAAGTAGATATAGAGATACAAAATTTACTTGGTTGTTTAAGGAGCAGGAAAATTTGGATAGCCTTTTGGTTAACATTGGTTTGATCTCATCTTTGTGAAATTACGGGCGCTACATTAACGTGTATGTTATTGTACCATTGTGGTCGAATAGGTTGAATTTGTTCAGTTGATCTGTAGATATTTTAGGGTTACTTTGTTGTGAAAGGGATGACTATTCTTAGAGGAGAAAGGTGTATACGTCTCGAGTATGCTCAAGTTGAGACTCAGCGTTTTGTTTTATTATTTAGAAATGACACTGTACTCTCTTGTAGATTTTCTCATTTTGTTTGATATTTTAGCTTACAAGACCTTAATGGTTTATTTTATTTGATTTTTTTACAAACTGTCTAGAGATTTATGTTCAAACTATAGCCTTGGATATCTAAGGAACGGGTTGTGTTAGATGGATGTTTGAAGAGTTAAGGATTCATTTAATTATAGTATTTTTTGACATTTGAGATAGAAGATGACAGAAACAATCGGCAACTGTATCATAAACAAGTGTGCATATCCTAATATACCTCATGGTCAAAAATAGCCTAAATTCAAGTAACAAATTTGATCTGACTGGTGCTTAAGTGGAATGGAGCTCAGTGCTGTTAAAGGAGAAGAAGCTTGGTGATTTTGAGGGGAAATCATATTATTCCATGGACCAGGACCAGCAGAGTGGGAAAATTAGCATTCCATTTTGATTAAGCTACTTTCTTTTCCATTTTTTCTTGGCATGGAACTTGCAGGGAATTCTTATTTTCAATAATATTTAAAAAAAAAAGTTTTGATTAATCAATGTGTGATTTGCAGACGATCTGGAGATGGTTGATCATTTTTAAGATTTACATTAAGAAGGATAGTATGGGAGCTGGCTTTTATTTTTTTTAATTAATATTGCTTCTTGCATGTTGTCAGGCTATAACTTGGAACTGGTTGTCTTGTTTCAGCTAAATCTGTACTTAGGACTCTCAAAATTTTTTCTGCAGTTTTGATGTTTGAGTGGAGGTAATTCTTATAAAGGGGTCTGACCAATTACATCATCACGAAAATAGTATTCACAGTAATGATTTTCTAAACGTGTATGCCGGATACAGTTTCATCTAGAAGATATTAGACCAAATATGTGTTTATATTCTTCCAGAGGAGGTGATGCTAATTTTTTCAACTCCATTCGGGACTCTTGGTTTAAGAAATTTGAGTGTCTTCCTTCCAGTGGAGGATGTCAGAACTTTAATTGTATAAATAACCTTTACGGATTCTTTCCCTTTTTGGTTCTCCCTTTACCCCCGCACTAAGTTAGAGAGCATTTTGTGCACAAGGTAAGCTTTTATTCTTTCCCTTTTTGGTTCTCCCACACATCAGTGGTTCCACTGTTGTTGTTTTACATCCACATTACTCCTACACTACATTTATCCTTTTGGGAGGAGTCATATGAGGTGGTTTGTGCTCCCTAAATTGGTGTATAGGCAGGGATTTTAATGTTGTTAGATTCCTACCGGAGAAGTTTAATGTGTCTAGGATCACTTTTACTTTGGCCTCCTTTATTTTTTCATCAGGGATTGCGAATTGAAAGATATTCCTCTCTCTCACACCCAATGTTTTTGTTGTGTGAGGCTGCTTTCTATATTGATCACTTTTTCTTCTCAAACAAGTAGAAGTCCAATTACCCTAGTTTTAGACATGAGGGCTTTACCACAACCATTTCAGACCATTTTTCTATCATGAGTGTAATCATACCAGGTTGGGGCCTGAGTACTTTTTTGGGAATACATTGTTTTCCGATAGAAGCTAGAGAAATGCAATAGAAGATACTTGGAGAGACACCCATATTATAGTTTTTGATGATTTCTTCACTAATGTGGTAGGTATGGGCATGAACTCTACTTTCATTACCCTTATTCTTAGAAGGGGTCGTTCATCGAAAGTAAAAGATTTTTTACCTATTAACCTTACACTAATGTTTATGGAATTGTGACTAAGATCTTAGCTAATAGGCTGTGCAAGGTGTTTAATGATACTATCTCTTATAATCAAAGAGTTTTCATAGGAGGTAAAAACATTCTATATGCTTCAATAGCTAATTAGGTAGTTGAATATGTCAAGCCGCTGGTTTTGAGAGTAGTCTCAAGTTAGATATTAAGAAGGTTTGAACACGCTAGTCAGAGATTCTTGGATAATGTGTGGAGAAGAAATTTTTTCTGGATCATCTGAGAAGGTGGATAAGAGCTTGTCTAAGTTTACCTACTTTTTCTGTCATTATTAATAGATAGCCTAGGAGTCGGTTTTCGACTTCTTATAGGCCAAGGCAGTGAGACCCTGTATCTCATTTTTCTCTTCATTCCTGTTGTGTTCCATTTGAGTATATTGATAGAGAGGGTTCAGACATAGGGATGATGTTGTTTTCATGTGTCGTTTTCAGTTTGTACATGATACTATTCTCATTCTCAAGAAGGATAATATTTTTCTAAAGTCAGGTTGTATGATGAATATGGCCAAGTTTTAATTTCCTAGAATAAATGTGCCTTGCGGGATTATTGATGATCGGCATTGATTATTAGCTTTGAGAATACGAAGCTGCCTATTTCTTACTTATGAGTTCCTTTGAGAAGTATATATGTTTGGGCAGTTGTGGCTAGAATTAGTCAGAAAGTGGATGGGTGGGTGATGGTTTTCTCTCCCCAGGACCATTATCTTGGCATGTCTTTTTAACACCCCCTTTTTTCTGACCTTTTTTAAGATTCCTGTATGGTAGTCGAAAGGATTGAGAAGTTGATGAGAAATTTCTTCTGTTTATGGAGTGGTTTGGCTAAGAGGGGCTAAAAGTGGTCAACTCGTGAGTTGGGGTAGATTTCTAAACTTAAATTTGATAATGGTTAACCTCTGATTATTTGGTGACAAAAAACACTTTTGTAATAGGCAAACAACTATAAAGATTACCCCTAGAACCTAATTGTATATGGCATAAGGTTATAAAAAAGCAAGCATGGTCTCCAATAAAATGGATGCGACATCAAGACTCGTGAGAGATTTTTTAATGCTGTTTTTAATAGTTCATCTCTCATATATAATATCTTTCTTCACCCTGTATCATTCAAAGGGAGAGATGGTTCTTGTTTTCTTTCTCTGGGAATTCTCCCCTTCTCATCGATGTTCCTCTACTCCATATGTTTCATTTGGCCCCTCTCAAAAAATTCTTTAACCGGGGGCTATTCTCTAATAAAAATTTTATATCCCAAGAAATCTTAATGAATAGGGAAGTTATATAGTTTTCTTCACTTATTTCCTTTCCTAACCGCAAGGAAACGAGCCTTCTCCCAAATCTCTAAAAAATAGAGTTTGGAGCCTTCATACATTCTGTGCCTTGTCTTGCAAATTATTTTTTCATGATTTTATTTGCCTTTCGCATACCATGTTTATCCTCTGAACAATTTCATTTGGAAAGCAGATGTTCTGGTCAAAGTTAAAAGGCTTTTCCTTGGTGTACAGGGCTTAATAAAATCAATGCAAATCTTTTGTCACCAAAAAATATATTAATAAAAAAAATCTTAAAGCTATTTTTATATGTTTGTGTCACTAGTTACAAGAATTTTGAAACCAGAGGACCTGTTTTTGCATTGTGATTTTGAATGGGAGAGGTGAAACTGCTTCTTTCCTTTGTTTGGTCATTGGGTTTTGTCCCACAAGCCTCTCTAAATTGCTTTTGACACAATTTAGAGGCTTTGGGGTGTATAAACATACTTGATCACTTTGGAGATGTGTTTTTGTAGCTAATCTTTTGTGTATTTTCAGGGAAGGGAATGTTAGGATTTTTAAAAACCGGAATATTGATCATTCTCTCCTTTGGGACAATGTTGTTTTCTATACTTCTATTTGGACTTATGCTTCATGTGCCCATAGAGACTATATTTTGATGGAGTTGGCAAGAGGGATTGGAGAGCACTCCTATATTATTTTCTATTGTGCACTTTGTTTTCTCTTTCTTTAGCATGCCCGTTATCCTTAGAACTTTATGTATCTTTTCTAATACATTAATAGAATTCTTTTTTCTGTTAAAAAAAGAAAAAGAAAAATTCTTCTAAAGTTGTCCTAGAGAACTGTTTTGAAACCTCTATCATGAATAGCAATAGCTAAATGGTCAAGTTTTAATCCGTGTTCCTCCACCAAAATGCAAATTTTCATCCTCTTCTCCTTTTTGCCAATTGTCCAGTTTTATTCTGGTTAGTTTTTCCCAGAAGCTTGAGTGCTGTATTACAATTTAGTCCATTTAAACTTTCAATTTCGCTGATTAGAAAGAGCTCAAGTTGTACCAATTCACTAATAGTGTTCATTGAGGAGGTTATCTCTTAAGGATTCAAGTTTTCTTGTTGTCTGCTTCTTACTTGTTCAAGTGGTGGTTCATATAGACATGGATTATGCTTTCATCTCAAGTTTCCCTCTTTTAAACAGGTTTCTTATGTTTATGACCCTTGCATCAATAAGTTTGTAAATTGAACTTACCAGTACCTATTGACTACCTAGATTATTGGGCACCTTAACAACAAGGAAGAGCTTCACTACAAAAGGATTATATGGGAAGCAATGTATAAAAAGGATGAAAAGGTATCTTCTTATTTACTTTTGTAAAAACTTCAGTTTTACGTAAAACCGTGATTTTGTTATCTAGACCTCTATATCCAACTTTAACCATCATTTTTCTGCACATGATGATATCTGCATTTACTTTTATCTATTTTGTCATAGTTCTGTGGTGTAATTTCAATGTCAATACTAGTTATTTGATCATTCATGCTTTGTTAGTTGACTCTTTCCTCTTTTTTCTTGGTTATTCAGAGTTCTTATTGAAGTGCTGTGGTTTAAACAATGTTCTAGCCGCTTCTGCATTAGATCATTGTCTTTTGCTAAACTGTATTTCTTATGAAGTTACAAGCATTATTGTTTTTGGATTATCTGAAATTGGTGTTTTCTAGAAATCTATCTTGATGACTTATACTTAAGCTCTGGAGAAAAATTGTCAGGAAAAGGGTAGAAAACGTGCAAGAGAAACAAAGAAAGATGCTCCAGCGAAAAGGGCTGCCAAAACTATCAGCCCAAAGAAAACTGAGAAGGGTACAATGATTCTTAATTGTTGAATTTGTTGTTTATGATTTCCTCTTATAACGTGTTTGCATGGTTAGCAACTTTGTCAGTCTGTAATTGCTTTCTGATATACCTGATTTGTAAGTCTGAGAAAAAGAAGTAAAAAACAATTTTGTTTGCATAAATATTTCCTTCCTTGGCAAGGTTTCTCAATAATTTTCATGGTCTATTTCTATTAACAATGTTACCTGTTCAATCTTGTTTGTTTTGTTCTGATATATCTATTTGAAATTATGTTTTGCAAAGGTTGAGTTCAAAAATCAATTACGATGCCTTGAAGAAATTACTTGGTGATTCTGTAAGTTCTTCTTCTATGCCTAGACATAGAAGCTTGAAAATTTCCATTCTCATCCATATTCCATTTTATTTATGATTTAAGTGATTTCGTTTATTTAGTTATTGTGTAAATTCTTAAATCTATTTCAAATTTATTGTTGGTTAGAAATTATTCATTTGTGAGGATGAATTAACATGTTGCAGTTAAAAAAAAAAGGGAGAGAAGAAGAGGATGAAATGAATGTATTAGTTGTAGTCACTTGACTAGCAAAGAGAAGTTAACCCATTTCAAACCGGAAGAAAGTCGGATCATAGTAGCATTACAAATTGTTTAATGAGCTTGATTTTGAGAGACATGGTCTAGGGTTTGGGAATAGGGCAAAGCCCAAAGAGGAACAAAAGCCAAAAGGCTAAGCCGCTTGCAATCAAAGAGCCTAATACGGGACCAACATATGTTGGCGTAGGTGGAGGGCACCTTCGTCCCTTAACTAGATCGAGAGTTCGACTCTCACTGGATAAGAAAAACATTTTTGAGAGAGAACCCTCTCAATTGAAACCTAACAGACTCTTTGGTCCGGATTAGTCGGGACGAAGTTCCGGATACGGAATGGTCAAGATACCAAAAAAAAGAGCCTAACAAGGGGTAGCAGTTTGGGATACCCATAAAGTCTTCGGCTAAAAGAGGTCCGATCTACCTGGGAGCTGTCTTAGGAGGTGTTACAACCCCAAGCCCAAAAGTCCTGCTTGAAGTTGCATAACTGTTGTGTTCAAATATTGAAGAATGACAGCATAAAATGAGCAAGAAGGTGGGTTATTACAGAACACCATAGGTGTGAGAAGAGAATATTGCAGATAATCTTGGGGTTAGAGAGGAAGAGGGAGGAGGGAGAGAGGGGGAGAGAGGGAGAAAGAGAGAGAGAGAGATTCAATCAACCAAGTTTCGTCCTTATTTATAGCAATTACCGCTTTTTATAAATTTCTTGTTTGATTCTAATTTCTCTAACTCCTCAACAACTTTCAGTTTATTGTTGAATCAACCAACTAACCTTTCAACAACTTTAACTTCCTAACTAGCTATTGGCTTTTAGCTCTTTGCAGTTGCTATAGTTGCAGTCTGTTACAACATTCCCCCTATTTTAGAATATCCTTGTCCTCAAGGATTAAAGGATGGAAACTGAGCATGAATGAAATCCAGATCCTCCCATGTTGCTTCTTCAAAGCTGAGGTTTACCCACATTAATCAAGACCTGAGTTATCGAACTGTTGTTTCTCCAAATGACATGCCTTTTAAGCTCTGCTTGTGGCCCTACAAGAGCTTGTTTATCATTACCAATTAGAGGTAAGGTGGGCACTGGGAGCTGATTAGGGCCTATCTTCTTCTTTAATAGTGATACATAAAATATGGGATGAATTTTTGACTCCAGTGATAACTGCAGTCTATAAGTCACCTTCCCTATTTTTTTTACCTTAAATGGTCCATAGAACTTAGAGGACAACTTCCGTTGTTTCCATAGCTCAACAGATTGTTGTCTATAGAGATGCGGCTTCAAATATACCAGGTCTCAAATCTGGAACTCCCTTTCTGACCTCTTCTGATCTGCATAAAGCTTCATCATATTTTATGCCTTGGCTAAATGGTCCTTTAATATTTGAATCATGTCTTGTCTACTTTTGATGCTTCTGATGAACTCTCTAGCAGTAGGAGTTACTGTGTCAGTATAAGGGCCTAAGGGAATATGCCTAAGTTGGTACCCATAAAAGGCCTCAAAGGGGGTATCTGAATGCTGCTGTGGAAGTTAATGTTATACCACCATTCAACAAGACTTAAGAACTTAAACCAGGATGCTGGTCTGTCGGCTGCCATACATCATAAGTAGCGCTCTAAACACTTTGCTCGTCAGTTTGTGGATGGTACGCACGACTAAGCTTCAACTTAGTGTCCATGAGTCTGAATAGCTCTTGCCAAAACATGTTGGCGAAAACTTTGTCTCGATGTTATCTAGAAATAACTGAGCTACTTTGGCAGCAGAGAAAAGGGTGTTACAAGACCACAAAATGACTGAACTTAGTAAGCTTATCTATAACCCCTAAGATGGTATTAAAGCCTTGAGAGTTAAGTAATCCCTCAATAAAATCCATAGTTTCCTGTGACCATACTTGAGTTGGTATGGATAATAGCTGTAATACTCCTAGATAAGGGGTGTTCTTGTGTTTATTTCTTTGGCAGATATCACATTCTTGCACCAGTTTATTGACTGTTTTCTTCATCTGAGGCCAATAAAATGCTTCAACCCTCTGCAATGTGCCTTGTTGACCAGAGTGACCTCCTATAGCTGAGTTGTGCATTTGTTGCATAATCTCATGCCACTGCCTACCACAATTGTCTTTCTATATTTCAAGATCCCATCCTGATAATGAAATTCTGAATTGCAATTATGTTGAAGAGTGAGTTGGGCTATCAACTTATGGTAATACTCATCACCCTCATAGCTCTACAATACGTCCATAATCCATCTTGGCTGAATTGCATAAACTGTTGTAAGCTATAAGGATCCTTCTTGAAATTCTATTCTTAAAAGTGCATCTACAACTTTCTTTTCAATACCTTTTTTGTATTGGATCTCATAATCCAAACCTAGTAATTTTGCCAACAATTAATGTTGCAAAGAGTTTGTAAGCTTCTGGTTTACAAGTATTTGAGACTTTGGTGGTCTGTTTTAATTATGAAATGGTAATGGTAGCCCAACATGTAATGTTTTTATTTTGAGACTGTCATTACCACAGCAAGCAGCTCCTTCTCATATATAGACAATCCTTTACTTCTAAGCCCCGGAGCTTTACCAATAGGATGGTCATCTTGCATTAGTACTGCTCCTATTCCCTGAGAACAGACATCTGTTTCTACAATAAAAGTTTTGGAGAAGTTAGGCAACCTCATTACAGGGGCTATACTCATGACCATTTCAGCTAGTTAAAGGCTTTCTTAGCATCTTTACTCCAATAGAAATTGTCCTTCCTCAAGAGATCATTCAAAGGTCCAGCTATTATGCCGCAATCCTTTACAAATCTCATGTAGTGTCCTATCAGACCTAAGAAACCTCTTAATGCCTTAATAAAAGATGGAGTTGGCCAGAAAAAATGCATTCTACCTTCTGAGTGTCCATTTTAACTCCTCCTTCCATGATCACATGTCCTAAGTACTCAGCCTGATTTTGTGTAAAAGTATACTTGGATAGTTTAGCAAAGAGTTAGAGCTGCCTAAGTGTGATTAAAACTGTCCTGAGGTCCTGAGCATGAGTTTCAATGTCTGGACAGTAAATCAAGATGTCGTCAAAAAATACTAAGACACATTTCCTTAAGTAAGACTGAAAAACGTGGGTCATCAAGGCTTGGAAGGTGGCAGGAGCATTAGTCTGGTCAAATGGCATGACTAAGAACTCAAAATACCCGTGGTATTTTTGGAAAGTTGTCTTCTCCACATTGGAGGGTTTAACTCCGATCTGATGATAGGGTGCTCTTAGGTTTATCTTAGAGAAAATTTTAGAGCCATGTAGTTTATCAAGCAATTCATCTATATTGGGTATTGGGTACCTATCTTTGATTGTTAATTGACTTACTTGCTTGTAATCTACACAAAAGCGTCAGGTATCATCTTTTTTCTTGATTAAGAGTACTGGTGTCATCCTTTTTCTTGATTAAGAGTACTAGAGAAGCAAATGGAGTAGTGCTTGGTCTGACAATCCCATTATGAAGCATTTCCTATACCTGTCTCTCAATCTCTGATTTCTGAGAATGTGGATATCTATAGGGCTTAAGTTTGAAATGTTGGGAGTCTGGCTTGGGAGGAATTGAATGGTCATGCCGTCCCTCTGGAGGAAAAGTTGTTGGGAGTAGAGAACACTTCTTCAAACTCAGACAAAACTATAGAAATGACTTCTGGTGTCTTGGTGTGGTGGAAATCATTATGGATATCTAATGTCATACAGCTTTGTAGCTGTTGTTGCCTGAAGACCCTTGTATCTTTGCCTCTGATCAACTTTATCATTGGATTTGCCTCTGATCAACTTCATCATTGCTAACTTTAGTAGTACTGGTAATTGTGCTACCATCAGCTATCTCTGTTCGAAGTCTGGTGGTAGGTTCAGTAGGTAGACTAAGTTGTGTAGCTACTTTGCTATGCAGGAAGCTATTAGAACTTCTTGTGTCCACTAGGATAGTTATATCTAGTCCACCTAAGTTCCCTTGCAAAGCCATAGTTTGTCTGTGAAATGAATCGGAGAGTGAACATAGATATACCCGTATACTTTCTTTAGGTTCTGCGTGTAATTTGTCTCCTTCTGTTATTCCTCCATTGGAAGTGTCAGTTTCCTCTTGGTCTTCCACTGCCAAGATAATGTTGGGTTGTGTGAGTTTATTTGTGGTATGGAGCAAATTTTTCACCACATTTGAAACACAAATCATTGTGTCTTCTGAACTGCAGTTCTTGAGGTGATAATTTGGGTCAGTTGTTTACGGGATCTACTCCTATTGCTGCTCTAGTCAGATTAGCTGCTGATTGAGAAGAAGAATTAGAGGTTCCTTGATTCTTGCTTTCCATTTGGAGTTCTACAGAATTCCATTGTTTCTAAGTTCCAATTCTTCCCTTCCTTGTAAGTTCCACAAACTGCTCCTGCAAAGTTGCAACTTCAAGGGCTTGGAAGAGTGTAGATGATTTCATGAGTCTCAGCATAGGTTTGATGTCTTCTTTTAACCCACTAATGAGATAAAATAGGACTCAGTTAGTTTAGGATTCTTTTGGAGCATTACTGTCCATAACTCTTTGAACCTCTCTTGATTTTCAGCTAATGATCCAGACTGTTGCAATTTATTAAATTCCTCAACTTCATCTTGCAATCCCTTTTTCTCGAATCTTTGACATAGCAGCTGTGAAAATTCAGTCCATCCAATGTCTGGCTTAACAATCTTCATTCCTTGAGACCATATGTCTGCTTTCACTACAAAAAAACACGTCTTAGCGATCGAATTTAGCGACAAATATTATTCGTCACAAAATTCCAACGAAATTAACGACAAAACATATATTTTTCAACAAATCCTAGAACAAAAAAATATTTGTTGCTAAAATAGCCACAAATAAATCTTTATCGCAACATTCGTGAAAGAGTAGTCACGAACAATAATTTGTTGAAAATTCGTCTCTAATTAGCGACAAAAAAAACATTCATCGCTAAATCTACAACAAAAAAGAAAGTTCGTCGCTAATTTAGTGACAAAACATTTTTTGTCGCTAAATTTGCGACAAAAAATTAATTCAATATTAAATCAGCAACAGTATATTTTTGTTGTAAAATTTGTCGCTAATTTGCAACAAAAAAATTTCTTCATCGCTAAATTTGCAGCAAAAATTAGAATTCGTTACTAATAGTACGACGAAAAAAAAATGATCAGCATATTTGTCACTAAATAGCAACAAATACACTTTCCGTTGTAAAATTTTTAAATGTTGTCACTAAATTTGTTGCTGATTGGCCACAAACAAGTTATTTATTGCTAAATTCGTCGCTAATTTGTTTAATTCTCTTCTTACTATTGTGAATCAATTCCTACTTCACTTACTTATGTAACTTTTTCAAGTTGTCCCAATTTTTTAACATTTTTAAAGTAATGAAATCAATTTTCGATACATAATGAATGAATATTATCTTGTCATAATCACTTTTCATAATAATAATACTTATTTATTTATCATTTTATATAAAAAATTATAATTAAGTACTATTATTTGCGGTAGTAAATTTTATTGATATAAACAAATAAATTTAATAATGACCGACATTAAAGGTATTATACATTTATGAAGATGTAAAGAATGTTAAGTATAATTAACAAGATAAAAACTATTTTTATCTATAATTTTGTTGTTTAATGTTATTAATTTAGTAATTAATAACTTACATCTCATTTTTGTAGTTTAATAGAGGAATTTAAAGTGTTTTAGTTAAATTCGTGGAAAAATTTAAATGCTCGTCGCAAATATTGTTGCAGATTTGCAACAAATATACTTTTTCATCGCTAAATTACCAACAAACAAAATTTATCGTTGCTAATTTTGTGACCAGAAAAATAATTTGTCGAAAATTAGCGACGAATATTTTTTCTGTCGCTGATCTTAGCGACAAATTTAAATTTGTTGCTAAAGTAGCGACAAACATTTTTATTGGTCGCTAACATCAGCGATGAAATATTGTTCGTCGCTAAAATTTGCGACCAATAATCATGTTCGTCGCTAAAATTTGCGACGAGACATGAGTTTGTCGTAAAAATTGACTACAGAAAACAAGTTCGAGGAGAAATCTGTGACGAACGCCGATCGCATGGTTCGTTGCTGAAATCAACGACAAACCACGCGTTCAACGCTGATTTTTTTAAAAACCGATCCTTAGTGTGTACTTTGCAATCTTTCCCACACGATGCCTCTCCCTTTCTCTCATGGGTTCAAGCGTGAAAAGGTACTCTCACTCTCCCTCTCTCTCTCTCTCTCTCTTCTGACTCGGTCCCTCCGGCAGCAATGTCGTTGGATCTTGGCGGGGGAGGGGCAAAACGCCCCCCTCGACTTTGTTCGAACAGAAGGGGGAGGCGCTGCCTCCCCCTCCCTGATCGGGTCGCAAGGTGGCCAGATCCGGGGAGGGGTCGGCCCTCCCCTTCGGTCGCTGAGGTGACCAAGGGAGGATCCCCGTTCTGCCTCGGCGAATCGTTCGCCGAGGCGAACAGAGGGGGAGGGTTCCCCCGATTCGGCGGCAGCGCCACCGGATCTGGGTGGGGGAGGCTCCCTCCCCCACGAGCCTTGGCGAAGGACCTCGTCGAGGCCCACAGGAGGAGGGTCCTCCCTCTGGCCCAATCCGGTGATGTTGCCATCGGATCTGAGCAGAAGAGCGTCTTCCTATCCCCAAGTCCAGCGCCAGTTGCCACCGAACCGATTTTTTTTAATTATATAATTAATTTTTTATTATAAATTATATATTATATATATAATTTTATATATTATTTATTATAATATATTATATATTATAATTTTAATAATATTATAACATTATATATTATAATTTTAACATCTAATTTTAATATATATAATTTTATATATTATATATATTATAATGTATTATATATTATAATTTAAACATTATAACATATATGTTAATTTATAGTTTTTATATATAATTTTATATATTATATATGTTATAATATATTATATATTATAATTTTAACATTTTAACATATATTATAACATAATTATAATTATATAATTTTATATAATGTTCTATTATATATATTTAATAATATATAATATATATAATGTAGAATTTTAAATGGATAATGTTTTATATATATTTAACAATTTATAATACATATAATGCTATATATAGTTAATATATATAGTTAACAATATATAATATATATAATGTTAATGTATAATAAATAGTTAATGTTATATAATATATATAATTAATGTTGTATATATTATTATATGTAATGTTATATATATTTAACAATAGATATTATATATAATGTTCTATTATACATGTAATTTTCATTGTTTGGAAGATCAAACTCTTGTGACAGTATCGACATGGAGGGCATAGACAATCTTTTGATGTAAAACCAAATTATTCAGCGTCACCGTCCGTTTCAGCTGCTTCTTCCCATGCCCCTTTACCTTCTACTAATGCACCTTCACCGTCTTTTTCAGTTGCACATTTGATTGTACCTTCAATACAAGATTCATGCGTTGAGAGGGAAGATATGCGAGAAGTGATATCCCCTTGCAGAAATTTGTAAGTGGTAAATTTGAAATATTATCACGATAGTATTTTTATTTATATAGCTAATGAGTTTATTTAACTATTTTTTTTACTAATAATTTTTTGTTTCTAATTTTATGATAGATTCAGAAATTCTGTGTGTGTTATTCATGAGCTGAATAGAATCATTAACAACTATTGGGGAGGGGTATCGATTTCTTACACAAGTACTCCAGATGATATCAAAGAGTTATGGTAGAAAAAATTCAAGATAAATTTGGTCTCTAAGTTGAAATATAAAAATAAGTGTATAATTTAAATATAACTAATTGTATTTTTATTTATTGCAGCAAAAGTTCAATTGGAATGAGACCGAGAAGCTTGAAATAAGAAGAATTTTTAAGAAAAAATGCGGTTATCACATCCGAGATGTACTAAATCATGCAAAAACTAACCAAAGGAAGCCAAACTACATCACCGAAGATAATTGGCTCAGGATTTTAAACTTTTGAGATTCCAATGAGAGTCGACGGAGGAGTGAGTAGAATAAAAAAAAATCGATTTTATAATTCTAATGAATCATATGCTATTTATGCGAAAGACTCAATCACTATTGATGAGTATAGAAATAGAATGGTAATTTGGTTAAATTCTATTTTTTAAATTTAATTCATTTATTTTTTCATTCTTTTATTATATCTAACAGTGTTTTTTTAGACCAAGGAAATGGGATCCCAACCATCATTTATAGAGACTTTCGTACGGACTTTTCAAAAAAAAGACAAAACCTGGAGTGGGGAGAGAGTTAGGGCGGTTATGGTATGTAATTTCAAATTTTTTAATTGTTTTATAAATAATTTGCAACAAAAATTTTAATATATTATGCTAAATCTATCATAATAACATTAGAAAATGAATTTATTAGATTTGTCTATTCCAAAAATTTTTTCACTATTTAAATTGATTTTTTCATTTCTAATTTATACTTTTTTATTTGATCATTATTAATTAAAATTAGGGAATGCATAATATTAATTTTATTACGTCATTTCCGAATTGTTGGTTCATTATGTTACGTACTAATATAATTTTTTTCTTTATTCGATCTTTTATAGTTTCAAACTCCTAATAGTAGTTGAATTTTAATTTCAATTAGAACATTCCTCATTATCTAAATATCATTCTAATGGATAAAGCAACTAAATATATAAATAGAAGTATATTTAATTTCAATTCCATAAGTCTATTAAATTTGTAATATTTAATTCACATATTAATTTTTGTGTCTTATTGTTTACTGTCAATCGTTTAATGAGAAATATAATTTTGTATTTTGATTTTCTTTGTTGGATATTTTATTACATTGTTAAACTGTAAATTGACACTTTTATTTCTTTTGTTGGATATTTTATTATATTGTTATTTTAATTTTCTTCTAATTTCTCTTATGACAATGCAAGAAAAATATGATCAGTTTGTTAATGTAAAAATTCCGGTGGCAGTGATGATGCTGCTACATCTGAGCCATCTGTTAATAATATGGCTTTATGGCTCAAGGCTATCGGTGGAGCGAAGTAAGGAAAAGTACTTGGGATGGGCTCGTTGAGCAAGACTTGTAAAATCAATGGTCCATCTTCTTCTACCCAGACACCCATAAGAACAGAATTAATGCGAATGAACCAAGAGCTGAACCACTTGAAGGAGCAGTTAGCACAAAAAGATAATGAACTTCAAGCCATACACGCAGAACTCGGGCGAAGATACAATGAATTTGAAAAGTTTCGCGCATAACAGATGCTTATAATGCAGTATTTTCAGTTAGTCTCCGTTTCAAGTCCGATTCCCCCTTTTCAATCTCCTCCAAATGATGGTGATGGTAATGGTGATGATGTTTTTTGAGACAGTTTTTTATTATTTCACGTTTACATTTAAATATGGTTGTTGTTATTATTTGGTTCATACTACTAGATATTTGATATTCTATTATTTATATCTTACTGTTTATTATTATTTCATGACCATGGTAGTGTTTTTATAATTATTATTTAATTGATACTATTAGATGGTTAGTTATTAGAATAAGTAAAGACTGGATAAATTTCAAATTATTGATTGTTGAATGGTATTCTGGATGGTTTGTTGATAATGATGTTGGAAGTTTATTTCAAAAACTGGTTAGCTGAGGGGAGAGGAATATGATATATAGGGAAAATTGGTGCAAAAAAAAAACAATCCAAATTTTTTGTCGCAAATTTTTCAGATTCATCGCTAATTCTGATATTCGTCGCAAAATTTATTACTAAATTTTTCACACTTTGTCACAACATTCATCGCTGAATTTGTCGCAGATTAGCGACAAATTATACGACAAATAAATATTCGTCGCACTTATGCGACGAAAACAATTTGTCGCAAATTTCCGACGAAATTATTTTTTGTCGCAAAATTTGTTGCAAAAATTAGTGACAAAAAATTTTGTTGAAGATTTGCAATGAAAAAATTCGTCGCCAATTTTGCGACAAATAATTATTCGTCTCCAATTTATGACAGATAATATTCGTCGCAAAATTACAACAAAAAAAATTTTTATGCTAAGTTTTCCGATGAATTTTGCGGGGAATAGATGTGCAACAGATATTTTTTATTGCAAAATGTGTCAGAAATTTGTAACAAAAAATTTTTGGTTGCTAATTTTTGTGACGAAATTAGCGACGAAATAGTATACGTCGCTAATTTTGCTACAAATATGATATTTTTTGTTGTAAATATTTGCGACGAGTTATTAGCGACAAATTATTTTTCGTCGGAAAATTCGTCGTAAATTTATTTAGCGACGAATTTTTCTCAAATTTTCGTTGCAAAATTCGTCAAAAAAATACTGTTTTTTTGTAATGTTTCCCTTCCAAAAACATCTCAATGGTGTCAACCCAGGCCTGTTCCGGAATTTGATATACACCAAAAAACTTATTGCATTTTCTAAGCCTGGAATTCTCCCCATTGAATAAAGGGAGTTCAATTCTTGGAGGATAAGGTAAGAATCCTCGCTGGTTATTATCTCTTCTTGACAACTGAGATCCATTTTCATTTCTTGCCCTTACTTCCACTGGTGTGGGAAGAATAGGAGATTTGGACAATCTTGCTATTCTGGTTCATCACTTTTGTCTTTATTGATTAACTTCAAGATAGAATAGAATCTAGCATCTACACTAGCCATGAAAGCATCTGGCCTCTGACCTTGTTCGTCTCTCTTCTGAGTTATTCCTTCTAGCTTTGTGTCAACATGTAACCGGTGGTCCTTGTTTTCATTTGCCAATTCCTGCTGTTTGGCTTCATACTTTGTGTTCTGCTCCTCATTGATTTTCTATCGAGTACCTTCTGCCATGGTTTTTCCATTCGGATGGCTAGGAGTTCCTGCTCTGATACCAAATTTGTTACAACCCCAAGCCCAAAAGTCCGGCTTGAAGTTGCATAACCATTGTGTTCAAATATTGAAGAAAGACAGAGCATAAAATGAGCAAGAAGGTGGGTTACTACAGAACACCATAGGTGTGAGAAAAGAAGATAGCAGATAATCTTGGGGTTAGAGAGGAAGATGGAGGAGGAAGAGAGAGAGAGATTCAATCAACCAAGTTTTGTCCTTATTTCTGGCAATTACAGCTTTTTATACATTTCTTGTTTGATTCTAACTTCTCTAACTCCTCAACAACTTTCAGTTTATTGTTGAATCAACCAACTAACCTTTCAACAACTTTAACTTCCTAATTCTCCGTTGGCTTTCAGCTGTTTGTAGTTGCTATAGTTAGAGTCTGTTACAGGAGGACACAACCCGGTTCCAGCCCACGGGCATAACCAATCTCCACAGAAGTTGGCGTCCCTGTAAACATGGTTTGGAATGGGGCTTGAACATCGGCTTCTTTAACCTTCTTGATATTTTTGTGAGGATGCAAACTTGGAGTCGGATGCTGCATTAGGGCTGCCGCCACGTGATAGTCTACCTCGACTTGAATGAGAATGATGTTTAAGTTTTTTGCTGCCTGCAAGCCATGCCAAAGGGCCCAAGGTTCCACACTGTGACCGTGCATTCTGTAGGTTGACTGCAAAACCTTCAAACCATTTACCTTCAGAGTTTTTGATTAAACCACCAGCCCCTGCTTTCCCCTTCCCCTAGATTACACTGCCATCCACTATCCTCATGCAGCTTACACAACTCAGCTTGTAAAAGAGGCCACTAGCATTTCTGCTTTTCTCTGATAGGTTTCGTTATGGTCTACTTTACATGCTTCTTGAATTCCTGCACTCTTAGATGCACTAGTTTGGCTAGCTGTGATGGGATTGCCTGTTTACTATGAAGATTTCCCGATTCATATTTTTCCCTGTAGCCCAAAACCCAAACACTAATCATTGGCCATTCGGACCTTTCTTTCAAACCATTCCCTGACCCTATTAAATTTCGTTCTACCCTATTCTCTTTCCTTCCTGCAAGACAAGTTATGCTGGTCCTTGTGCAGGATAAGCTTTTACCATGTACATCTTGGTTTAGTGCAGCCCTGCACATGGGTTTTTGACCTGAGGCCAGCTTCAATGTAAAGCAGGTGAAGCCCTTGCTTTTTAGGCCACCCAAAATTTTAGACCCCTAAATTTTAGCTCTTCTATTACATTGTTATATTATTGTTAGATTAATATGCCCAAGAGGGGCATTGTGGTAATTTGGGAATAATGGGGTAACTCCCATTATCCCCATTAACTACCCTATTAACCACCCTAAGTGGTAACTTCCCCATTAAGCAAAAAGATGCCAATGGAGGAAAGACTTTTTCTCCTTCCTTGTGGCGTGAACAGTGACTTCCAAGAGATGATCATGGCTAGGGTTTCGTACAATTCTCTAGAGAGAGAAAATAGAGTGAGGGATGGAGATTTTCACGTAGGAAAATCTCCCATCGTCAAACGATTCACCGGATGTGAGGGTTGAGGTGTCGTGGATTTGAGGTGGTGGTTCGATTGCGTGATCACCATCTGACCGTGCGATCCGTTCGAGGGACATCGCAACACGGTAGATTTTGGAAATCGCCCAATAGAGATATTTATCCTGAAAATTCCGATCATTTTATTTTCACGCTTCCGCATGCGCGATTAAATCCAACATTGGTATCAGAGCGAGGTTGGATTTAATTTAAAATAATTTTCGGAATTATTTTTTGGGGTTTAAAATTTTTGGGTCCGGATCACCGATGAGTTTCGTGAATCCGAGAACACCGTAGGAATACCCATGGCCCAGGGATTACAAAACTATTTTTTGTTTAATTTTCCGAGCATGTTTGGACCATAAAACGTCCGGTCGAAATTTGCGACCGTACGGACATGAAAACCTTAGATCTATGGCTTTAGAGGGCGGATCGATGCATGAAAATGATATAAGTGTGTTCCTTGCATCTAGATCTACAGTTTCATGCCTTTTAATATGAGTTTTGGATGCCGGAAACTGGGATTTCCGAATGGCCGCGGAGGGCCGCGACTGGGGTGGTTGAGTCCCACCATTTTTGGGCGTGAATTCTCCTAAAATCGAGTGTAGGACGTTTGGAGGATGCCCACAAATTTTTTCCAGTCGAAAAATGCAAGAAAAAACAGCCGAAATTGAGTTTTCCAGAAACCGGATCGAAAAACACGTTGCAGGACCCGTCGGGCGAAGAAGAACCGGCCCAGACCCGCGGGCGCGTAACACGCACGTGCCAAGAGGCGCGTCTAGTAGGCACGTGTAATGCACGCGCCACACAGGCGCGTGGAGCGGGAGGAAGGCAGGCGGTCGGGTCGGACCCTGACCCGGACCGACCCGCAACCGACCCGACCGGGTCGGACCCGGACCGTTGACCGGGGTCAATCGGGTCAACCCTGACCCATTGACCGACCCCGGTCTGACCCGGCTCAAGCGGCTCAGCGCGTGAAAGCGCGTAAGCCGCGTGTCTTGACTGGGTACGCGTGAGCCAAGCCGCGCCAGGCGCGTGGCAGTGCGTGTTAGACGCGCCGCGCGTCTAGCGCGTGCGGCAGGCTGCAGCCGGCGCGTGGAGGCGCGTGGCGGGGCGTGGAGCGCACCGCCGGCGAGCGGCGGCACGTGTGGGGCCCGGGTGGCGCATGAGGTCGCTTAAAATTGAATTTTTTTAATTTTTTGGGGTCTTATATCCATAAATGTGACTTTTTGTGGGTTTTTGTATGCCGAATTACAATCCAAATGGTAAGATGCGATTCCGAGTTGTGGTGTATGGTGTTCGTTGATTCATACGCTCGCTTTGGAGTTTGTACTCAAGTCATTTTGATCTTAATGATTCGTAGGGCGTATAAAAATATGATAATAAACATCTCCAAATCACAAATATTTCTCTTAATGCGTTGAGAACTGTCGTATTAAATTTTTGCAAGGAAAGTAAACTGAATGATATGATCTGCGTGATTTTATCAGTAGATTCAGTTTATTCTCGAGAGACAAAATCTAACGGGAATCTAAGGCAAGAGATGATGGGCCCCAAGGTGGGCACCGCGCCTCAGGGTATACGAGATAAAGGGACCTATCGTGCATGGTAGAAAATAATTGTCAAGTTAGGGCAATGCTTATCAGTGACATGCACGATTACTAAATCTCATTCTACGAGTCATATCTTATGGAAATGTCGGTTTGTCTTGTCCCATAAGAGCATTGTGTTGCTCTCTTCGGCTCCTAGTGTGAGATGTAGAAGAAAATGGCTAATCATACAATGAGGCAAATGTCGAGTATGATCACCGAGTTAAGATACACGGACAAGCAAATTTTGGATGGAATTTAGGTACTGGATGCGATCCAGTTTTTACCTGATTCATGGGAAACAGTGAAATCCTATTTCACATTTGACAAAAGTATTCGTACTTTCGTTGACGTAAATACGTAATGTGAGCTCGATGAGGAGCACCTAGAGGCGAGTAGGCTACACTCGAGTCATGCTTATTCAGAGGAGTCGAGTAAGGACTTCCCCGGCGCTAAGCCAATAGCATAAGCATGCGAACGAGACTCGAGATCTAGGTAATAAAAATCATCCGAGAAAACCGACAACGAAGTACAAGAACGCAAGAAGAAAGAATTTGATTAGACCAATATAAATTGCTACGTTTGAGGTAAATTTGGTCATTTCGCTTGTGAGAGTGACGAGCAGAAATTAATATCCTTCTTTTTTACGTGGTTGTCTCATTCACTATAATGCTCGCTGATTTCTCTCCTTTGAAATCAGGAGCAACGGACCACGTAACTCGAGACAAGAGTGCGTAAATATAGTTCCGTCAAGTGAATCCTTAAGCTTGGAGGATTTACGTTAAGGATAGAGCATTTGCCGTTGTCAAAGGGAACGACACTTGCCATGACGTTCTTAATACTGTAGGCATTTGACGGATCTACAATTTAGTACCTTGTCAAAAATGGACTAGGATATGCGTGAAATTATTCCTTATTTTAATACGACAATTTTCTGAATTATTCTGGTTTTAATCCATGATGAATTGTATGCACTCGGTAATGCTACTTCTAGTGGTTTCTTGTTGTTGTACTATTGTCTTTACATCTGATTGCGTAGATAATGATATAAATGAATGACATAGTAGACTTAGACACATGGGGTAAGCGATGACGAATTGGTTAGTAGCAAGAGGTTTATTGGACCCGCTGACCACATTTAAGTTACCCGTATGTGTGTTTTGCCTAGCCGGCAAAATGACGAGAAAACCATTTGGCAATACAATGAGAGCTGGGACTCCATTGCAATTAGACCATTGTGCCTTCTTTTTCTTGTGGTCTTATGAGCATGAGAGCTGGAAATGGAGTTGTGTAGATAATTATATACGCTTACGTGCGTTTTGGTTCACCTATCTGATCTCGCATAAGTCTGAGGTATAAGACTGCTTTAGGAGGTTCATAAGCGAGATTGAGAATCAGTTAGATTTGAGAGTAGAGACTCTCAGAACCGAGCGAGAACGCAAGTATTCGTCTAAACTACACATGGGGTTCTATTTCGAAAATAGTTTTACGAGACTATTGACTATTAGTCAGTTCCCCATTTGAGCTTTGGACAGGGATGCAGCCTGACCTTAGCCACTTAAGGTTATGGGGTTGTGCCACCATTTCTCGCATTCACACGGTGAGTTAGGCCCGCGAGAAAATATGTGTTCCTAGGCGAACACGGATGACACTATAATCGAGATTGAGTCTCGTAATACTATATTTCTTGAGAATGATTTCCCTAAAAGAGGTGAAATCAATTTGGATCTTACCCTTTATGAGATGGATGAGCCTAGTGGCTCGGGGAGCCCAGTGGCGGGATACAAGAATCCACTACGGATCTTGATCTCAGTGGGAGCGATCCATCAAGAGGTAAAGATTTTTCTCTCCTCCTAAGAGTATCGAGAATGCGTATTTAAACGTTGTTTCTCGATTGAGGGTGAGACCCTCGTTGCGACTCTAGAGGATGATGAGAAATCCAAAAACGGTCCAAAAGACTCTCGAGAGTTCTGCAAAAGATGTAAAAGACCGTTTATTGAAGGCCATAAATGAAGAGAAGGAGTTGATGAGAATTAACGGGGTCTGGGACCTAGTTGATCAAGCTGAGGGCAGATGGACTATTGGGAACGAGTAGGTTCTCAAAGTCAAGATAAAGGTCAACGGATTGATAAAGAGGTAAATAACCCGTCTAGTAACCAAGGGTTACACTTAGACTGAGGGGTGGACTATCGATGAGTCATAGTCCAATTTATCTCAATCCGTTTATCTTTCAGCGATTGTCATGAACATGGATCAAGAGTCACATCACAAGGACGTAAAGACCGCTTTCGTAGTGGAAGTCTAGATGAGGCGATCTACATGGAGCATCCCTCTGGGTTCGTTCTAGTAGATCAGGTGGATAAGGTATATTGATTTTAGAAATCAAAATACGATCTTAAGCCATCATCTAGACAACGGCGCTTGAGATTTCACGAGAAGGTGATATCTTATGGTTTTGTAATGATCGAGTATGATCATTACAGCTATCTGATACGTCCAGATGACTCCTTATTCTCATATGTAGGTGACATACTGTTGGTCGGGAACAACAGAGAGTATCCAATGACCATTGTAACATGGTTATGAGGTTTTAGTTCATTCTCAGATTTTGGATCTTTAGGGATCGCTTGAGAATGGTGTTGACTCTTAACAAGAGTTTTACATCAGGTAGATTCTTGAGCATTTCGAGAATAACGAACACAACCTAAAAGATACTCTTATCGCTAAAGGAAAAAGACCTGAATCTTGACACATGTCCTAGAATTTATAAAGAAATAAGAGAGATGAGCAGAATCCCTTATTCTAGTGCAAAATACATTTCTAGTGTATGCGATGAGGTATACACACGTGATATACAGTTTGATGTATGCGATGAGGCATACATGACCAGACGTTTATATGCGATGAGGTTTACACATGCGCTATACAGTTTGATGTATGCGATGAGGCATACATGACCAGACGTTTATTTTATGGTCGATCTGGTGAGTAGGTATTAATAGAATCCTGGAAGGGATCACTGGAGAGTAGTGAAAAAAGATTCTGTAATATCTCATTTGAACTGCGGAACTCTCCATGTGTTACGGATGAGGAGATTTGCGTTTTTCATTGGGATTCAGATACTGACTGGGAATAGTGATCTGAATAAACGCAAAAGGTTTTATCTTCTTAGAGCAGTAAGAAGAGAACATGTATATCTTTATTTACGATAAAGACTGAGCTTGTAGTATGCTCAATTGCAGTTCATGAGAATGGTTGGCTTCAAAAATTTTCTGGAAAACTTGGGGGTTGTGGCGAATAGTGGGAGGTCAGTGATGATTATTGTGATAATCAGACCGACACTGTCAACAAATGAAACCCTAAGTGTAATAGTAAAGCCAAACACATTGATACCGAAGACCACTTTATGAGAGATATTACCGAGAAAGGTATTGTGACATTTAAGTACACATTGACATACAGCATGAGAGTTGATCTCTTCGGAAAACCCGTTGTGAGAGATTCCTTTGTGAGATAAGGAATCATTGGGTTTAGTGTACTTTAACATTTCTCATTATATATTGTTTTAGATGCTTATTTTAATATATGACATGTATGCATTATTGGGTCACATATTTATTTCATGCATCATTTGTTGTCATATAGTATGATCTTGTGATAAAAGATATGTCAGGCAGGCGTGATCGACTCTCTCACACGAGTGACCACCTCCGACTCTGAGTGAGCGGAGATGAAACGGATTCTAGTTGTAAGAGGTTTTGAGAGTAGCCCTACTAGAACATAAGTCGCCCTGATATGTGTTCAGGATGAGATCATATGCGATATGACCGACATGGAAATACCCACATCCATGTTGCCTGTAAGTAGCCAGGTTTGAGATCTCAGATATCACCTGCGATTTGTGATACTGTCTCTGAGATGCTCTCTCTGAGATTTCTGGGTAAAGTCTTATGTGTAGACTGAGTCCCGTACCTGTACAGTGTTAGAGAAATCTGACATATGCCCTTTGAGAGATGGGGGATTAACACTGTGGCACGTGTTTCATACCACGTGTGATGAGACGACCACAGGACAGTGGGAGTTATTATTTGAGACGATAGTTTGATCTTGATCCCCGTTCCCACTGTGTGAGACCTGAGATCCATTGGGTGGGATCTCTTATACCCTTATTACTTTCGGCTGTCTCTAGAAGTTTTGGTTCAGTGTTGCTACTTTAATCTGTTTACCTATGGCCCGGAAGATAAATTGAGGTCTAAGGGGCAGGTCTAGGAAAGCAGCTGAATTGAGACCGATAGATTCGAGTTTGAGAAAAGGAAGGCCAATAGACATTACATCATTGTTACGTATTCACAGGTCGACCTATTATGTTAATCCATGTTGGGATTCAAACATAATTGTGAATACATAGTCGAGCAAATTGATTGGGGATCACTTTCGATGAGGAAAATGACTCGATGGATGTAAATGCATTAAGTCTGGGGTATAGCGAGTTATTTTTATACTAACGGTGACTCCTCGATCATCCTAACAGGTGTATCGAGAAGTCTTTGCTTGCAGGTGTACTCGCCGGTCGCACGACGTCCAATCTTGTATGAAAGTCCAGTAGGGTGATGTGAAAGATCGCATGGGTGTGATCTTGTTATTGACGGAAATGAAATGTCCTCATGTGCAAGTGGGAGATGTTAGATTAATATGCCCAAGAGGAGCATTGTGGTAATTTGGGAATAATGGGGTAACTCCCATTATCCCCATTAACAACCCTATTAACCACTCCTAAGTGGTAACTTCCCCATTAAGCAAAAAGATGCCAATGGAGGAAAGACTTTTTCTCCTTCCTTGTGGCGTGAACAATGACTACCAAGAGATGATCATGGCTAGGATTTCGTACAATTCTCTAGAGAGAGAAAATAGAGTGAGGGATGGAGATTTTCACGTAGGAAAATCTCTCATCGTCAAACGATTCACCGGATGTGAGGGTTGAGGTGTCGTGGATTTGAGGTGGTGGTTCGATTGCGTGATCACCATCCGACCGTGCGATCCGTTCGAGGGACATCGCAACACGGTAGATTTTGGAGACCGCCCAATAGAGGTATTTATCCCGAAAATTCCAATCATTTTATTTTCACGCTTCCGCATGCGCGATTAAATCCAACAATTATAATTTAAATAATTAATAAAAGAATTTGTTTCAAGGAAACAAAGAAGGGCCCCATACAATTAAGGGTCTTGAATGTTTTGCTACTATTAATTAGTCAACAGGTACATGTTTTCACAAACTCCTATTTTTTCTCCTCCCTTATCCTCCAAGTTCCTACCTACCACCAAGTTCCTTTATTATTTTGACGTTGCTTTGGTTAATTTCTTCTAACATTCGTATTCTCTTTTCAAGAAGCAACATATTCTTGTTATAATTATTCACTATAATTTTCTCATTACTTTCTTCTCCCAACACAAGTTTCCAACTCACGAATGCTGCATCATTCATCTCTCCTTTGAGTCACAAGGCAAAGAACACTTTCTTTTTTTGGTTGAGGAGCAATATTGCTCAAATATTAAGGCATTCTCATTAAGTGATTTCTTTTGCAAAATCAGGTTATATTGTTCTATAACTTTTTTTATATTTTGATTTAGTAACTTAAAACTGTTTATAGGTGTGGTATATATTTTATTGTTTGTAATTTAGAAGAATTTAAGAATGTCAACTAGGAAAAAAAAATAAGCTAGAAGAATAAACTTCAAATAAATTACTTAAGAAAACGAAAGGCCTCAGGTTTAAGTTTAGCTTTTGGGCCCTGAATTATTGAGCTGCCCATCTGACCCCTCCCTGCACCTTTGGCAGAACTCAGATAGAGACAAGTTTCTGGCTTTTTTAGATACATTAGTGAGAACCGCACCCTGCAAGGGAAAGAGTGGATTCTAGGAGGGCAATTAGTCTTCAACATATTCTCCATTAGGCCCTTGCTCCTCCTTGATTCTCTATCCTCCTGTTTAACAGAGGCTGAGCTAATTGAAAAGTCCCCAGAGTCGCTGGCCACGCATATAGGAGTATCATCCTTGCTATCGTCCATGCCCCTTTTGATGGCTAGAATATTCCTGCACATGCCCTCTGGGGGGAGGATTCTGCGAAAGTTTATGTCCCAACAACCATTCATTATCCCAAGATACTTAATGACTGAACATTCAAAAGCTCCACGCTCTGTCCTGAGGCACCTAGGTGCTAGTCAGTTGTCAGAATTATTGATAACTAGAATCAATAGACATAAACATCGTCACTTCTTACGGTCAATAGGATCTTTTGATCAAAGCAAAATCTGTCTTTTTGTCATTACTTGATTGTGGACACCTCTTTTGAAGAGATCATCTTTATTTAAAGGAAAAAAGTGGAATCGCGCCAAGGTGATAAAAGTTGAAGGCTAATTCAACAGGCAGATTAAAAAATGCAGTTAAAATAATTGACAAGCAAGGGAAGTTGAAGCCAAGTGTCAAAAGATATAGTTAGTATTGTTTATCATTGTTTAATTTAGCTTACCACACATTAGAATGAAAACTATTAAAATTTACCCCCTTCCAGCAGTAGCAGTGATTGCTGAAAAGAGAAGGGAAGAAGAAGAATAGTGAAACAGAGAAAATGAAATGAAATGAAAAGCAGATATTTGGAGCCGAGTTGTAGAAGAAGAATAAAAAGAAGAGGAGCTAGAGAGAAGACAACGTTACCGACACTTGTTGGCGTTAAGTAGGTGGGCACTTTCGTCCCTTAATCAGATCTGGAGTTTGACTCTTTTTGGACATGAAAAAAATAATGTTGGGAGATCTATTCCCGGTCGGACCCTATAACGGTCGATTCAGATTAGTCGGGAAAAAACTTTGGATATTATGTGGTGAAGGCAAAAAAAAAAAAAAAAAAAAAAAAAGAGAGAACTCAACGTTATTAGAAGTACCAAAGACTGAACACGTGACTCTGTTTTAGAGCATCCCTGAAATCAAAGACTGCAAAAGCCCTTCTTTCTTGTCCCTCGGTCTCTTGTATGTTTTCTTCACCGTCTCCACGAGTTCGTCTATCCTATATCTGCAATCGCATTGCTGAAAAAGTTCAAACGCCTTTCAGATATAAAACACAGGATATATTGGCAATAACAAGGAGGGCGAGATAGGCGCTCACGTTACTACGACCACCTCATCTGGAGCCCTTAAAGTTGCTAAGGCCCTGAGTGTCTAGGCAAGCCATGCGCCCACCTTTGACCACTCTCTTGTTAATAGTGAGCAGCTTTCTTGGATAATCTCTTTAGAATTCTTTGAATAGGAAAAGCAATTCATTAGAAAAGCATCGAGAATATGCCAGGATAGAAAACAAAAATGCCAACAACCAAGACTTTAATCGGAGTCGACCATTTGAGAGACAAATATAAAATAAAAGACAATATATATAGATAACATAAAAAAAATCATATCTATATAAACTTACAATAATAAAAGAGCTTAACTTGTTCGAATTCTTTTACATTACTCATTTCTATTTAAAATCTTCTCAGTTAACCTTTTTACTAATCATATCTGTACGGATATATCGCATCAAGTTTTTAATAGTCTATCTTGACGTTTCGCTAAATCTTCATTTTCCGAACATGCAAGTATACAACCAAAAATCATGAGGATTCGGTCTGTGCCATGCCTTTTCGTCGTCTATGTGCCGAGCAACAATATATTAGCACCTCAGGGAAGGTTACGATATATAACTTATTTCTACTTTTAAGGGTTTAATATTATTGTAATTTGTCTCAGTTGCTCATGGATATATCGTATGTCTTGGCAGGAAGATGGACCACAGAACACCACTGATACTGATCATCTAAAATCAACTGAGAATTCTGAGCAGCAATATTCAGAAAATGGTTATTACAGTGAGTATGAGCTAGAGGATGAGCATTGAGAGGGTTGATGCTACTACTGGCAATAAGAACTAATAATCTTTTCTGGGATTGATGTGGATGAATATGGCAACTGCGAGGATTATGATTACGAAGAACAAGGAAATTTTTCCTTTAGGCATTAGAAAGGAGTAACTTGTGCTCCCAAGAAAGCCATTCTTTTCACAGTGGACTTTTCAAATTTTATTTATTTATTTATTTTATTGCAGTACAAAACAATTTTGCTATATTAGAAGGAAAACACCATGGAGTAAATGCCAAGATTGGACACTCCTGACCTCGTTTGGAGGATAACTTACCGATCTCTGTACTTTTTGTTCATTAAAACAAGTGAAGATGAAAAATTAAGATTGGCATGATTTGGCTGACTTTGTGGGGTACATCACCATCAAGTGTCTCTCCGTCTTGCATTTCTTTAGAAAAGTAACCATAATGCGAACACTAAAAATTCTCCAAAGCCGGAACTTCATTCTTGGTGGGAGAAACTGACATGAGACGATGTGTGGTGTGACTTGCAATTTGCATTGCTCCACATGATGATCATCTAAAACGTGTCATACTCGGGAGCTATTACATTGCACCTAATTATACACAAGCATATCATATTTATGACTTTTTTTTTTCTTTTTACAAAAGAGGGCATTGCCGGCTCCAGCTCAAATTTTCGATTTAAGAGAGGAGTTTTGGTATACTTTTAATTTTTCTACGTGCAAAGATTGGAGTGTACACGCAGGCACGGTTTGCAATCGACGGATAGTTGATTTAATAAAATATAACGTTAAATTCTTTTATCAAATTTTTAAGTTTGACTCACGATTTAAATATAAAAAAAATTATATTAAAAAAATAATTATCTTAAATAAGTTACTGAAAATTTCGAATCAAATTAAACTCTGTATATCAATAAGTTGAATTGATGCAAGTTGATTGTGTGCAGATAGCTCCTTAGATGATCGATGGCTATAAAGTCTCTCAAGATTTGAAACACGTCGGCTGAAGATGTAGCGTAGCCAAAGGCGCCTATTAAGACAAGAGAATGGGTATGGAGTTATCTAAATGCATAAGGCGTTGCATTGGTTTTGGTCGAAGAGAGTGATGGTTGTAGTTTGTAAAATTACAAATTAAATAGAGATGATCTTTTTATGTCACATTGAAAAAGAAAAGATGCCTTTGTGAGTTTAGAACTCATGAAATAACAAATCAATTAAATTTGGTGAAAAAGGTGAATTTGAGAGAAATTTTAAATTTTATATATATATATATTTAAATATCGTCTCCCTTCAACAAAAAATAAATAAATAAATAAATTTTTTTATTCTTCGGACATAATTTTTTCGAGGACAGTGATGATTCGTGCAAGCCCTTTCATATTTTACTCTTTCGAAATCATACAAATTTCCCAACAGATAGAGTCCCCTTGACTTTAGGGTGGAGGTGTGATATCAGCACGTGTGCAGTGCAGTGCAAGGTCAAGCCGTCGTTGGTACCAGATGGGGCGTGGTGGGCGCCATAGGAAAGGAAAAATCTCCTGGTATGACGGTATATATTGCTCAACCCTTTTGTCCCGGACTGAATGAACACATGCGTTGAACATAACCCATCTCTCTCTCTCTCTCTCTCTCTCAAAAAGTAGTATGTGTCATTGAAATGAAGGGTACGAGTTTGGAAGCACTCAAGTTTTTGCTGGGCACAGAGAGCACCGGAACCATGAATATAAGGATGAAGCAGAAGTTGCTATCTCCTTCTTTCTGCTTAATATTCTTTATCTTTTTATTATCAGCCGGAAACTCCTTAGCTCAAAACGCCACGACCGACCCATCTGAAGGTGCACACACCATCTCTCTCTCTCTCTCTCACTATTATTTTATTTAGAGGGTAAAAATCACTGTGTTTGTTGTTGGTTCTAATCTGAAGCTTTAGCTCACTCTCCATAATGAAATTATTATTGAATAGGTGATACCACCATCCAATATCCAAAGGAAAAAGAATTAAAAAAAAAAAAATCGACCACTTTCCATAAAGTATAATATCTTCATACCATTTGATTTCCTTTTATCATGTAAATGGATCCTCATCAAAGAAAGAAAAGAGTGAACCCTTCATTGGTTCTCGTCTCATCCGATAAACTATGAAAGAAAGACGAGGGAAAACGATTTTTGGATAAAGATATTAAATTATTTAATCAAATTTTATATTTAAAATTTAAAATTAAAAAAAAATTATATTAAAAAAATTTCTTAATTTGAATCTGATTATTCTCAAAATGAATTCATTGAAATATAACTCTAAATAATGATCGATTATAACTCAAAAAAATAGAGATTAAATTCTTAAAGGAACAACCTGGTAGTTATAATTTTTTTTTCTTAACTTTAAAATTCAGTGTTTGAATTTTTATATAATAAAAAAAATACAGGTTAAGAAAACAAAAATTCAAATTTATGTATATTAATTTGAATTGCAATTTAATAAATTTTTATATAAAAATTTTCGACATACTATACTTTAGATTTTTTTGTTGAAAATTAATTTTAATAAAAATCAAAGGGCCATTGTTTCCGAATGTAGACCGATATTTATCGACATAGAAGTGGGGTCCACTCCTTACGTGGATTGTTACTGCCCTAACATCAAAAATTCAACTTCGTACGCCCCTACCATTGCTTCCCTTTCACATCACCACCTGATTGTACGACATTTGACAACTTTTCTTTACTTTTATTATTATTATTATTATAAAAAGAGAAAAAATAGTACGGAAACAAGCAAATTAAGTAGAAAGAAAACTAAGGCTACTCCGACTCCGAGGCCCGTTTGTTGGGGAGTTTAGAAAGAAAGAGAGAGGAAGAAAGAAAAAAGAGAAGAGATATATATTTTATTTAGGAATTTAATAAAAGAATGGAAAAGAAATTTTTTTTTTTGTTTGAAGGTCGGAGAGAATTGGAAATAAAGAATCTTTGATAATATAATTTTATATATTTATCCTTTTAGATTAGTTTAAATTTTTTTTCAGCCAGTCGAGTATGTGAGAGGGTTAAAAATCAATTTGAAGAGTTCAAAATTAGTTTGTTGAAATTAAATCTTGTTGAACTGAGTTTGAACTGATTTTTAAAAACCGATCAACTGAATTTAACTTTTGTTGCATCATATTTGAGCTAATTTTTAAATATGATAAGTTGAATTTGCTTATATTTGAATTGATTTTTTAAATAATAGACTAAATTTGAGTTAATTTTTGAAACCGATTGGGTGAACTTCTATTTCTTTTAATCCAGTTGGTTATATTTTGAGTTGGTTATATTTTGAATTCAGCTGATTACTATTTAAAATTTCTTTTAATTAAATTTTTATTTTCATCCGGTTGATTGGGAAGTGATTAAAAGGTTCACCGGATACATCGGATAAGAATTTATTTTGTATCAATATAATACCGACAGAATTATGATATTAAAAAGTTATTTTGTTGCCAAAATTGTTCTCATCCCCTTCTTTTTAATTTTGGACAGAAACGTTTAAACAATCTTTCTCTCTTTTTTATCCATTTAAATCATTTCTTTTTTGGGTCTGGGTCCTTATTTAACTTCCAAACGAAAGAAAGTAAAATACTTTTCCTCAGGGCTCTTTCTTCTCTGCTAATTTCCCTCCACCCAAACGAGCTTCTAAAGAAGATGATTCTTTTCTCCTACCATTTTCCAATTGCTTTTATTTGATAATACTAAAATTTGTTTAATTTTACAAAAAATAAAAAAAAGAAAATGAGATCACCATGAATCTTGAATTTGTTAACTCTTACCCCCCGGGGAAATGTTTGTCTTGATTTGTAACGATTGGGATTGATTTTGCCTGTTTTATTTTTAACTAATAGACATATAAAATTATATTTCGATTAATTTGATTTGAATATTGTCAAATCTAATTTAAAAGAAACTTTTCTAATATAGTCTTTTTCGTTTCAAAATTTCAAATTTAAAATTTGATTAAACGATATAATACCCTTACTTATTAGAACGACTATTTGTTAGAATCAGCCTAACATCTCCCTAATCTGAGTACTACTTTTTTTTTTAATTCTTTCATTAAAATCAATTTTCAATATTCTTAAGAAGATTTATGTTGTCACATATTTAATTTTTATTCGAAATTTTGATGTCATTAAGAAAGGGGACCAAAATATATATTATGCTGCATATATGTATATATAAGTCAAAGGTAGACAAGTCATAGTCATAATTTGAAATTAATGAAGAAAAGAGAAGTGGCATAAGGTTGGTCAGATATTAGACAAGTCATAATTTGGAATTAATTAAAAAATATAAAAGTCAAAATTGAATTTGATTCCCACAAAATCTACATCAATCAATCACAATTACGTAAATGGATAGTTAAATCGAATTTAAATATATTTTTTAAAAAATAATTAATTTTTATTTACAGAATTTTATACTTTTACTAAATATTTTTATACTTTAATTAAAATATTATAAAATATTATAAAAGATTAAATTTTAGAATTAGAGATCGATTTCACAATTTTTTTTAAAAAAATCACACTTTCGGTCCAAACTTTCAAAAATTATATTTTTCTCCCTGAAGATAAGTATCCCTAATAAGATTTTTGAGAAGGAAATGAATATTTTGAGATTTTTCATAAAATTTCATGAAATGAAGCAGAGAAAAATGATGGTCGTGAAAAATATCTTACAAAAAAGGATAGTTTTTTGAAAATAATTTCAAAATTGAATATTATGACTAGTCTTTTAAAAAGCTTGATTTTTCTGATTTTACAATTATATTTTCTGATTTGTCGACGACTGATAAATTATAAATTTTTATTTCAAAGTAAATTGGTCTGTAACGTTTTAAGAGATTATTTATTTTTTAAGAATATTGAGAGAGAGAGAGAGAGAGAGAGAGAGAGGATAATTGAATTGAAAGTATAGAGCTAATGGGGATGGGGTTGATGGAACAGCGAGAGCATTGAATTCACTATTTGAGCAATGGGACGCTGAACCGGTAGAAGGGATGTGGAATATAAGCGGAGAGCTTTGCAGTGGAAGGGCAATCGATGATTCTGAAGTAGAAAGTTACGACAACAACCCGTTAATCAAATGTGACTGTTCTTACGACAGTGCCACCACCTGCCATATTACTAAACTGTATGTTATGTTAACTCTCTCTCTCTCTCTCTCTCTCTCTCTCTCTCTCTCTCACTCACTTGGTTTCATGCAGGAGAGTTTATGCACTCAACAAGGTAGGGGTTATTCCGGAAGAGCTTGCTGCTTTGAAATATCTTACCTATTTGTAAGGAGTCTCTCTCTCTCTCTCTCTCTCTCTCTGTGTACTGCAGCTTCCATGGCTTGACCTGGGGTTATATTAAATCTTAATCTTATGTGGTGGGTTGGATGCTTTTCTTTTTGGGCAGGAAACTTGATCAAAATTACTTCACTGGTCCCTTGCCTTCTTATATTGGAAATCTTACAGAATTGACATTGTTGTGAGTCTTGTTTCTAATCCCAATCATCCATGCTTATCCTTTGTTTCTTCAACTTCTCATCCATAACATTTTCAATTTCTATTCTTTACATAAATTCTCACATTTGTTCTGTTCATGCTGATAATATATATGTATATATGTTATTTATTTAGAACTGAACACATATTTTCATCCTTGACTCTTGAGACCGAGTATTCATGCTTCAGAGGATTTATTATCCTCTTCTAAAAGGATACTTGGACTTATGCCTTCAATTTCTTTTAGACCTTCGGGGGTATGTGGTGTGTTCGGATTTGGTGTGAAATGGTGAGATTTGGCTAGAAGTGATGAGTTGTTGAAACTCTAGTTTTGTAATACTTGAATAATTTCTTTGTGAGAATTCAGGTAAAAAGTGGAAAAAGTTGTTGTTGGGGTTTTTTTCCTTTTACCATCTTCAACTTCTTATTAGTTTAAATTAACCGAAAAACCTCTCAATACTATCTAAATCTCAGATATTGTGATAATTAATAATTTTTATTAAATCTAATAGTATATTCTGATCAAACAAGAGGTTTGAGTGATGTCTTCATTTCTCTTCAATTTTAACTAAATCTTCCCATTATATTCTATCCTCCTTTCAAACCAATTCAAGTTAAGTGACCTTCTTAGTATGTTACAATCCAAGTCAAATCAAAGAGAGAAAATTCGGAACTTGCAAGTAATTAGCCTATATAGATGGGATAATGAAACCATTGGCAGAAAGATCTATTGTTTGATCTACATTAAGAGAAAGTGAAATATCCTCTTTGGTTTTTGAAAATCAGATAAGTAAAAGATGGTGGACATTGATGGATGTCAGTCCTTAAGATGCTTGGCACTGCAGTTTTTGCTCTTCCTAGAAATTAATGCTTTAGTGGTAACAGTGGCAGAGGAGAAGACCAAGCTGATGAAAGTTACAGTTTCCTATTTGGTGAGAACTGAATAACTAATGTTGCAAAAGTACCCCTCTTTTTATCTTAGCAGAATTTCTTGTCCCTACTGGGATAACTGGAATCAAAAGATTGTAGCATTATCCTAGATATCAACACTTACCCCCTCCCCCATTTTCTCCTTAGGAGAAAGATAGAAAAGAGATTAATGTATCCCCCATTGGTGTCTTGGGATTATTATAGAAAGAAGAGGGAAAGAGTTGGCAATCTCAGACCCCCATCCCAACCTCCCTTAAACCATAGGCAGAATTAATTTGTTTATGCTGTTAGTGGCTCCTCGGCTTTGTCTCAGCATTCCCCTCTCTGGACCAGTCAAATCAGGTTTATGTATGCTAGGTGGAGTGAATTCATGAGAATTTCTTCCTATAGTCTTAACTTTTAAAGTGGGAACAATAAGCCGCAAATTGACTTTGTTATTGTTAGGAAGAAAGAAAAACTTGTAAATATCGCAAGGTTGTCCCGGGAGAGAGTTTAACCACCTAACATATGTTAGTGGTATTGGATATGCGTATCAAGCATGGTAATCATAGAAGGAAAGTATGGTGCATAACCCTTAGGATTGAGTGGTGGAATTTAAAAAATGAGAAACGAAACAACTTTAAATAGAGAGTAGAAGAACAAGTCTTAGGAGAAATACAATAGTGACCCGATTTGACATAGGAGAAGATATCACTTCATGTGAAAATGGTGGCTAAGAGTGTATTTGGTGAGTCAAAAGGACGTGTACATCTAAATAAAGAATCTTGGCGATGGAAAAAGGAAGTATAAGAGAAAGTAAAGATAAAAAGAGCTGTCTATAAATTACTCTACACTAGTAAGAACGAGAAAAGTTTAAAGAAGTACGCATTAGCCAAGAAAGAGGCGAAGTATGCAGTAGCCAGGAAAGAGGCGAAGGGAGCAGTGAGTGAAGCCAAGAACAAAGCTTTCAAAAACTTTTATCGATGGTTTGATACAAAAGAAAAGGGAAAGGGATATCTATAAAATAGTTAAAGCAAGAGAGATGAAAATAAGAGATTTTATACAAATAAAATGTATTAAAGATAAATCAAATGGAGTGTTAGTAAATGATAGAGAAATAAAATAGCGATGGAAAATATATTTTTATCAAGTGTTTAATGAAGATCAAGATGATCAAATTAGTTTAAGTGAATTAAGTATGTCTGAAGAGTAAAAAAAATATGAACTTTTATTAAAAAAAAATTCAATCTTGAGGCTTTAAAAGGGATGAAAATGGAAAAGCAGTTGGACCCGATGATATCCCGATAGAGATATGGAAAAGTCTAAGGAAGCAAGGTATTAGATGGCTTATAAAATTATTCAACATAATATTGAGGATGAAAAAAATGTCAGATCAGTGGAGAGAAAGCATTTTAATACCCTTATTTAAAAACAATGGTGACATACAAAATTGTCCAAATTATCGGTATATTAAGCTAATGAACCATACCAAGAAATTTTGGGAAATAGTAATTCAAAGAAGACTACAAAAGGAGACCAAGGTGACCGAAAATCAATTTGGATTCATATATAGAAGGTTGATGATGGAAGTCATACGCCTCCTCAGATAATTAGTTGAGAAGTATTTGAAAAAAAAAAAAGGCTCCACTTACACATGGTGTTCATCGACCTAGATAAGACATATGATAGAGTACCCAAGGAAATTATGTGGAGGATTTTAGAAAGAAGAGTGTAAGAGTAGCATATATTGAAGTAATCAACGACATGTACAAAGATGTGATAACAAAAGAGAGGACATCATGCGGTTTAATCGAATGGTTTCCAATAAAGATAGGGCCAGATCAAGGCTTAGCATTAAATCCCTATCTTTTTACACTAATTATGGATGTACTCATCAAACATATCTAGGACATGGTACCATGGTGCATGAAGTTTGCAAATGACATTGTCTAAGTGGATGAAACACGTGAATAAGTAAATGCTAAACTCAAATCTGGAGGGAAAACACCAGAAGTGAAAGGATTTAGACTTAGTAGGGTAAAGACAGAATATATAGAATTTAAGATTAGTCAT
Source organism: Dillenia suffruticosa (assembly GCA_033439265.1). Lineage (NCBI taxonomy): Eukaryota > Viridiplantae > Streptophyta > Magnoliopsida > Dilleniales > Dilleniaceae > Dillenia > Dillenia suffruticosa. The sequence continues at coordinate 3,375,811 of JAVTVX010000031.1, forward strand.
ACTAGTGTTAGTGAGGCATGGTTAACATAGAAAATGATAAATTATCTGTAAATAAGAGTTTTAAATATCTAAAATCAATTTTACAAAAAGACAGAAAGATTGACAGAGATATGTCATATAAAATACAAGCATGATTGTTGAAGTGGAGAAGTGCATCGGATATTCTATGGGATCAAATGGTACCTTTAAAACTTAAAGGGAAGTTTCACATGATGATGATTAAACATGTTTTATTGTATGGATCTGAATGTTTGGCAATGAATCAAAAACACAAGCAGAAGATGAGAGTTACGGAGACGAATATATTAAAGTAAATGTACGAACACACAAGGATGAGCAAAATAAGAAATGAGTGTATTAAAGAAAATGTTGTTATTGGGTCTATTGAGGAAAAATTGAAGGAAACACGATTAAGATGGTATAGACATATACATCGGCGACTAATATAGGCCCCAGTTAGGTGGTGTGAGATTATGACAAGTATTCATATTAATCGAGGGAGAGGGATACTTAAGAAAACTTGGATAACAATAATAAAATATGATATGAATTATTTAAATATATATAAAAATATGATATAAGATTGAGTGTAATGGGATAAAAATATCCATATTGTCAATCCCATTTAGTGAAATAAAAACATGATTATTGGTCGTATAAAGAAAACAATCATATATATAAGCGTGCGATGTGAAATAGAGTACAATAATATAAAAGAATCCATATAGTTGACTTCACTTAGTGGGATTAAGGTTTGGTTGTTGTTGTTGTTTTCTTCCAATGGTTTTGAATCGGATAAAAACTTGAGATCACAATTGTCATAATTCCTTGCAATTTGAGAAAGACCACTTTAAAAGAGTTGAAGATATTTATAAAGCTGCTGGGGGGATTAGATGAGGACCAAACCTTGTGCGTGCTAATGCATTGATGCCTTAGACCAGAATACCATGCTCGTTTTGTTGGTTTGGAATCAATTGTCATAATTCCACCTAACGTTATCTGCAGAGTTCAATCTAGATTGCGTGACATAATATATTATATATCTATTAGATTCAAAAACTTGTTAAATAGACTTATATGCCTAGTTTGATGGATATAAAATGCTTTTCAAGGCATTTAAGGTCATTTTCTAGCAAGTCCCTTTTTATGGAAGTTGTACTTAGTTCCTTTGGAGCTTCTACTAGCTTGGTCCAACATTACAGCTTTTGCCTGAGCCAAGTTTATATATGGGTTATCCTGGTCCAATATTCCGGCCAATTTAACTACTCATCGTGACCAACGTTGAGGTCCATCGACACTTAGGAGCCCCTAAACTAACTAATTCAAATTTTACTCAATTGAAAAAGTGCTCATTATAGCTAAGTAAATAACAAACCAAAATTTGTTTAACACTTCTTGTGAAAAAAATACGTGCCAACCTGTTTTTCTAATTTAGGAATTATAAAAATATCTGTTTTCTAAAATATAGGAATTTGGTTGAGAGGAAATCAGGAATCCTTGATTAGAGGATATACAAAATTAGGATAGCTGTTATTTTTCTTCCTATGAAGAATTCCGTATATATAGCTCATTTGAAACTCTTGTACAATACATAGAAATAATAACCAAACAGTTTTTCTCCTTTATTTTGCCACATGGTATCAGAGCCATAAGGCTTATTTTCTGAGAAATTCTTAGTTTTTTCTGGCATTCATAGCCAATTTTCTTGTTTGTGACTTGTCTTAATTGCAGTCACCCTTGGCAATTATTTGTCATTTTTTTAACCCTAACTATCCCTTATTTCTTGGCCTTCATAGCCGACCATTGAAGGATGTCAGAAGTCCATGTCATCCTCTGAACAAGTGCAAATTCAATAGTCATCTAGCGACTGGCAAAATTTCCAACTAGCAACTGGCGACCTACAGAACATTCAACCAACATATCGTCTTAATGGAAAAAACTACCTAAAATGGTCTCAATTGGTTCGAACTTTTCTAAAAGGAAAGGGAAACTAAGCCATTTACTTGGGACAGGACCGAAGGAAAGAGATGAGGGCTTTGATGCATGGGATGAGGAAGATTTAATGGTCATGTCTTGGTTGTGGAACTCTATGACTCCCGAAATTAGTGATACATGTATGTTCCTTCCAACCGCTAAGGCTATTTGGAACGTTCTCAATTGGACATACTCCAAGGTTAATGATGCATCACGAGTCTATGAGATCAAGGTCAAGACGGTTTCGATGAAATAGCGCAGCAAATCCGTGATAGAATATGCAACTTTTTTGCAAAACCAATGACAGGAACCGGAGTGATTGAATTAAAGTGCAGTGATTGTGCAGCAATTATTAAACGATTCATCGAGAATGATCGTATTTATGATTTTCTTGCTGGGTTGAATCCTGAATTTGATCAGGTAAGGATTCAAATCTTGGGTAAAGAATTACTAACTCTAAATGAGGTGATCTCGCTGATTATGACTGAGGAAAGTCGAAGAGGAGTCATGCTTGAGCCTCAAACTATCGATTGCTTAGCGCTTGCTGCTTCTGGTGATAAGCGGCAAGGATTAACACTGGAACAGCCACAAATTGCGAAGCATGGGAAGTCAGAATTGTCAAAGAATGCCAATCGGGACAATCTCTGGTGTACATACTACAAAAAGATGAGACACACTAAGGAACATTGCTGGAAATTACATGGAAAACCTCCAACTTCTAGCCGAGAATGGGGAAACAAAGGGGGACAGGAGCAAAGGAATTTAGGACAAGATCATATGACCACACAGAGGGGACATGAATAGCAGAAAGAATTCGGAGTTTTTAATATTGAAGAAATAGAGAAGCTGAAAATTTTGTTGGGAACCCTTAAAAATCGGCTACTGGTGGCGGCTACTGGTGGCTGCTCCTTAGCACTTTCAGGTGAACCTTCAAACTCTTTTGGATTAAATGTCTTTGATAAAGTGTTTGAAAATTCATGGATCCTAGACTCAGGGGCCATAGACCACATGACATGTCTCTAACCTTTTTAGCACCTATACACCATGTCCAAGCGATAGAAAAATTACTGTTGCAGATGGAACCACGACCACAATAGCAGGTTTAGGAGATGTCCAGATAAGTCCTGACCTTGTCCTAAAAACTGTTTTACATGTTCCAAAGTTGTTTGCTAATCTCATGTTTATTCAAAAACTTACTAGAGATTTACACTACAATGTTACATTTTATTCTTCTTACTGTGTTTTTCAGGAACAACGCTTGGGAAAGAGGATTGGACTTGCTAAAGAAAATGATGGACTTTACTATCTTGAGACGCCGACCCTTCCCAAAACAAATTTATCCTCTTCCTTTCTTTCTTCGTTTAATAAAGATGTCATATGGCTGCACTATTTCCATCTAGGACATCCTTCGTTTACTGTTTTAAAGATTATGTTTCCTTCTCTTTTCAAGGGATTCGATATTAGAATCTTTCATTGTGACATTTGCGAATATACCAAACACTCTCGTATATCTTTTCCTATTAGTAATAAAAAGAGTTTTTTCCCTTCCATTTAATTCATAGTGATATTTGGGAACCCTCCACAATTCCAAATGTTTCGGGTTTACGGTGGTTTGTTTCTTTTATTGATGATTGCACTAGAGTCTCTTGGATTTTTCTGCTAAAAAACAAATCAGATGTGAGTGTTGTTTTTTCAAATTATCATGCCATGATTCACAATCACTTTGGTACTAAAATTAAAAGTTTTTGCTCGGAAAATACAAAAGATTATTTCAATCAAGTTTTGTCTTCTTTTTTCACAAATAAGGAATAATTCATGAATTATTTTACACTAATACATCTCAGCAAAATGGCGTAGCCGAGAGAGAGAATGGTCATCTCCTAAACACTACCCGAGCACTATTGTTTTATCATAATATACCAAAACAATATTGGAGGAAGCAGTTCTTACATTTGCATACATCATAAATCGTCTCCCTTCACGGTTTTTAAGGCTCAAAAGTCCGATGGAAGCACTCTCTCAAATTCTGCCCTCATATTCGTACCACAAACAATCTTACTCCTAGAATTTTTGGGTGCACCTCATTTGTCCATGTCCATAGCCATAAAAGGGGGAAGTTAGTTCCAAGAGCCATCGAGTGTGTTTTTGTTGGGTACTCATCCATACAAAAGGGTTACAAATGCTACCATCCACCCACAAGGAAACTCTATGTCTCGGTTGATGTCACATTTACAGAAGAAAAACCATATTTTACTAAATCTTATCTTCAAGGGGAGTCATCTACAGTGGAAGATAAGGACTTTTATTTCCTCGATCTGCCATCTCACCCACCGGCTGTGTTACCTATGTCAAAACACCCTCAATCAAATTCTCAATCCAATTTAGAATCATCAACTCTATCGGCTGTATCACCTGTGCAAAACCCTCAATCTGAACCCAAATCTATCCCTGAGTCCTTGCATCCTAATCAAGTGCGGTTTGGGAAAGGAAACGTGTACTCAAGACGGCGAGATACAATTCCTGTTCTTAAACAAGTCCAACACTCCAACTTGAGTCTTGGAAATGAGGTAACTATATCTAAACCTACCCTTGAGGAAGACCAGCCTCTAGAAACTAAAACCAGAGATCAAGATCTGCCTATAGTTGTGAGGAAAGGAACCCGAGAGTGTACAAAAAGACCACTGTACCTCTTGTCCTATTTTGTGTCGTTCTCACAACCCATAAAGCTTTTCTCACAACTCTAAATGAAATTCTTATTACAAACACTGTATCCAAGGCATTATGTAAGGAAGAATGAAGAAAAGCCATCATAGATGAGATGGATGCATCGGAGAAAAATGAGACATGAGAGTTAGTTGATCTACTAAAAGGAAAGAAGGCAGTGAGATGTAAGTGGGTTTTTACCTTGAAAAATAAGGCTGATGGTTTATTGTAATGCTATAAAGCAAGGTTAGTTGCAAAAGGGTACACTCAAACATTTGGAGTCAATTACCAAGAGACTTTTGCTCCAGTCGCAAAAATGAACACAGTAAGAATTTTGTTATCGTTGGTAGCCAATTATAACTGAGATTTATAGCAGTATGATGTAAAAAATATCTTCCTTCATGGTGAACTGGAAGAGGAAATATATATGAATATTTCGTTAGGGTTTGGAGGAGTTAGAGGAAATAAGGTATGCAAATTGAAGAAAGTCTTATATGGTCTAAAACAGTCACTATGAGTTTGGTCTGGGAGATTCACCAGAGCAATGGTAGCTATGGGATATAAGCAAAGTCAAGGCGATCACACTCTTTTCATCAAACACTCAGCTTTAGGGAGAGTTACAGTCCTAATAGTCTATGTGGATGATATAATTGTGACTGAAAATGATGAAAAAGAAAGGCAAGCTTTGAAAAAGTGTTTGATCAAAAAATTTGAAATCAAGGATTTGGGAAGATTAAAGTGTTTTCTGGGAATTGAAGTGGTTCATTCTAAACAAGGGATTTCATTCCCAACAGAAGCATGTTACTGATCTACTTAAAGAAACATGGATGCTTATGAGTAAATCAGTTGGAACACCTATAGAGCCGAATCATGGACTTGGAGAGGCTGTTGGAAATCAATCAGTAGACAAGGAGAGGCTGTTGTAGATCAATCAGTAGGCAAAGAAATGTATCAAAGATTGGTTGGTAAATTGATATATCTTTCTTATACCTGGCCGGACATTGCATACTCTATGAGTGTCATTAGCCAATTCATGCATGATCCTAAAGAAGTTCACCTACACGCTTCTTACAAAAAGAATACTGAGCTTATTCTTGAAGCCTATACAGATGCGAACTATGCAGGGTCCCCTATGGATCGAAGGTCAACCTCCGGCTATCGCACATTTCTTGGCAGAAATCTAGTGACATGGTGGAGTAAGAAACAAAATATTATCGCTCGATCAAGTGCAAAAGCGGAATTCAGAGCAATGGCACAAGGTGTTTGTAAGTTGTTATGGTTGAAGATTGTATGGGAGGAGTTGAAGATTAAATGAAGTGGATCAATGATACTTTACTGTGATAATAAATCAGCAATTAGTATTGCACATAATCCTGTACAACATGATCAAACGAAGTATATTGAGATAGACAGGTAGTTCATCAAGGAGAAATTGGAAAGAAAACTCATTTGCACACCCTATGTTCCCACGGGAGGTCAATTGGCTGATGTTCTCACAAAATGACTAAACAATGCTGCATTTCAAGACTTTACTTCCAAGCAGGAAATGGACGATATTTATTCACCAGCTTGAGGGAAAGTGTGGAAAAATACGTGCCAACCTGTTTTCCTAATTTAGGAATTATGAAAATATATGTTTCCTAAAATATAGAGATTTGATTGAGAGGAAATCAGAAATCTTGATAAGAGGATATATAAAATTAGGGTAGTTACTATTTTTCTTCCTATGAAGAATTCTGTATATATAGTCCATCAAAAAATCTTATACAATACATAAAAATAATAAAAAAACGGTTTTTCTCCTCTATTTTGCCACACTTCTTAAAATATGTTTTAAGCTATGCTCTTAGATTTTTGAAATTAGTACTTTTACGATCTATTTCTCACGTTATATTTGGAAGTACCATTCTTAAGTAGGCAATCCCCCATTACTTTTTACTAGTTGTAGTTGAGCAAATTATGAAGTCCTGCTACGCACAGCTTTTTCAGCATAACGTCTATTGATGTTTATCTACAGCTGCATGAGACTGGTATAGGATGAAGGATTTATTGAATTGAACTGATGCATAATCCCCCCCCCCTAAAGTTTCAATATGTAAAATGCCACTTACAGTCTCTACAATTTGAAACTTATTTGAAAGGTATGTATTGGTTGTAGACTTGTAGTTGGTTATAAGCTTTGTAATTAGTTGAGTTAAGGTGATCTAATTGTTTATAGAAGTGGTTCTATATCTGGGACAATTTACCACAGTTGCTCCTTCCTGTATGCAGCCCAGCTGTCATGATGCTTGTTAAAGCATTCTTGAATACTCTAGTAGATCCAATACATGACGAGACACATATTATCAAACTTTTCCAAAAGGGATTTTCTACTTCTACCCGTTTCAAGGAAGAAAAAAAAAAAAAAAGAAATCTGTGTCCTCTTTCCCTCTCTTTAGTTTTTGTTTTAAGTAGTCATCCTAAAACACATACCCTTGCATTTGAACTCGACTCATCCTCATTTGAATGAGTCAAAACAGGCCTCCTAACCTAAAAATGCTAACTAAAAGAAAATACAAGTCCTACCTCACTTTTATAAGCATCATGCTTGCATTTAGTGTATGCAACAAACTTTTAAACCCCTACCTTACCCCTAGTAGATGAGTTGTGTCTCATGAGAATTTGCTAAAGATACCCAAAAAAATCTTTATGCAAACGCAGTGCATGAGCTAAATAAATATTCTAAATACATAAGTGCATGAATAAGTATAAATATCACTTCTTTCAGGTCAAAAATGCATATGTACAGGAGCATCAAACAGGAGGTCTAAGTTGCGATCAATACTTCCATTTGTGATTAAGTCCATTTAGCGCGCTTCATTCTTATCTTTCACATCACGGCCTCATCTCTACTACATTCATATAGGCATTGCCCAAGATCACTCCAAATTTGTAGCAGAGAATTCTGAGAATACCATTCACAACATGGCATTTGTCGATCGACAACTCATGCACAGCTGCAACATTTATTATTTGAATTGAAATTTCAAACATTATTAGATGATGCTTGGATTATTGCATAAAGCATCATGGAGCAAACAAAAAGAATTCTTCATTAAGCTTTATCGAAATTGATTTGATCTTCTTCTTTTTTTCATTCTTTTTTTTTTTTATCCTCTCTCTCTCTCTCTCTCTCTGTGTGTGTTTGTGCAATGCTCAATGCAAACATTGGTACTTTGGTTCCTTACATTTTTTTTTTCAATAGATGGATGCATTGAAAGATAAGTGCAGCAAAAGATAAGTAATTGATTACAATTACAATAAAAATACATATGAGTTAGCGATGGAATACAAATATCATTTTAACTTTATCCTTGGATTCTTGGCCCAAATTGATTGTGAAACAAGGCTAACAAATATAAGAATAAGCAAAAATCGACCTGGAGTAAATTTTCCAGATTGGTACGATTTATATTCATTACCCAAGGAGTAATCAATAATAACATGAACATGATTTTCAAACTCATGTAACATATGATATTTTCAATTCTATCCCAACTCTAAGAGGTTAAGGCTATGCTCAGTGAAAAATGAAAGAAACCACATGTAGAATGTAAAATGAAGAAAAGAGAAAAACAGGCGAAATGAAAAGTAAAAGTAAAAGTATGCACCTGATCTAGAAATGCCAATGAATGCACGAGGAACCAAGTTTTCCACCCCCACACTTGAGTTATCCATATTCTCAATTTCAATTAGTTATGGGATTGCAATGTTTTCCCAAATTTGAGCTCAAATTAGCTGTCTTACTAGATGTACTATTGCAGTTCTATATTTTGGGATACTTGTATCAAAAGTTCAACTTTCCATTAAAACTGGTTGCTTTTCTTTCTTTTGGGGTGCTGAATTGCTATGACTCCAGTTCTAGTTTTTTGTTTCAACGACTCCATTTTTGCTTACTTGTTGGCCTTTTTTAACAGGTCAATTGCTCAAAATGCATTTAATGGCACCATACCAAAGGAGCTTGGAAATCTAAAGCAGTTAACTTTGCTGTATGTTCTCATAACTGAAACTATCGTGATTCTGTTCTCTGTCTCCAGAAAATAAATAAATAAATAAATTAACATAGTACAGAAATTTAGATCATATGAAAGAAACCTAATGAAGAGAGGAAAATGGAAAGGAATTGTATAATCATCCATCAGCATATTGAGGGTGAATTTGTTGCAGAATCCAGCTGGAAAAGAGAGGAAAGAGAATCCACAACTTGGTGGTGTGAAATGAATGAGCCTAAAAATATGAAAGGCCGTCTTATTTGCAAGAGACAGAGAAAAACTCAAGATTGATCTGAAAAGGATTGCTTTTCTAACCCATTCACATCATCTTTTAGTGCAGAAGTCCCCTTGTTAGCAAAGAACTCAACCTTGTGAATAGTGACTTGACTTTTAGGATATCCACCTTATTGCTATGTGTTTAGCTAGGTTGTACTAACTGACTATGGGGTAGTGTATGAGCTTCACAAACAAACCAAGGATAGAAAAGGGTTGAAATGAGGTAAAATTGGCTCTATCTTTAAGAATTTTGTTTATCCTTGAGATTCGAGTCCTTTGAATAACTAAAAACCTTCTTTGTATTGCCACATCCTCAAAACTGTTGAGATAACAGTTCACATAAGGACTGTGCAAGTTGTAAAAACGTCCCAGCCTTACATGTTTGGAGTCCTTTTCCTGCAGGTCCTTAGGTACAAACAACTTTTCTGGATCACTCCCTCGAGAACTTGGAAACTTAGTGGAACTTACTGAATTGTAAGCATTGACGGTTCTCTCCCCCCTCTCTCTCATATGCTGATTTTTCTGCAATAATGCATTCATTCCAATGCAAAAGGGCGAACTTTGGCGCAATGGTAAAGTTGCTCCTTTGATGACCTCAAGGTCATGGGTTCGAAGTGTGGAAACAGTCTTTTTGCAAAAAATGCAAGGGAAGGGGAGGGCTGCGTACATATACGCCCACCCTCCCCTTACCCTCACACTAAGCTAGGGAGCACTTTGTGCACCGGGTGAGCCCTTTTTAATGCATTCATTCTGGTGAATTCTTGCATGAATAGTTGAGACCCTCAGTAATCTCAAAACAAACTATTTTGGTCTATGAATTCGACAGATACATAGATAGCTCTGGAGCAGGTGGGGAAATTCCCTCCACATTCGCAAACCTCACAAAGATGCAAACAATGTAAGAAACATGCAGCACTTCTTTGATTGATTCTGTATACTTTATTTTCTTGGCCCTCCTTGTGCACCTATTTTCATGTGTGCAATTGTACAATGCCTTTGCTATCTATTTGTAACTCAAATGATCTGTAGGTGGGCATCAAACACTCCATTCACAGGGAAGATACCAGACTTCATTGGGAACTGGACAGATCTTAGAACTTTGTGAGATAAATTAATTACAACTTTTAAATGTCCTAGTTGAGAAAAAAGTTACAAATTATAAATGATAAAATATGTTATTTGTGAATCTCACTCAGTATTTTGCTGGTAGATACATTTCCATTGACCATGTTCCTATATTTCTGCAGGAGATTCCAAGGGAACTCTTTTGAAGGTCCAATACCCTCTAGTTTTTCTAAATTGACATCTTTGACCTCTCTGTGAGTAATCCTCCTCGTTCTTATATCACCACTTAAGTGCTTTTGTGGAAATGAAGTAGGATCTTTTTCTTATGACTAAATTGTGCAGACGAATAACTGATCTGGCCAATCTGAGCTCGAACCTTGACTTTATTAAGGATATGAAGAGCTTGTCCGATTTGTAAGTTCATGTTTTTTGTGTCCATGTGCACTCAAATGTGTTTCTTATTTGAACATGAAGGACTTAACATTTCAAAATGCGCCTGTAGGATTTTAAGGAAAGCATTGATCTCTGATTCTATTCCTTCTAATATTGGAGAGTATAATAGTTTGCAAATCCTGTAAGTTCTATGTGCATCTTGCCATTAAAAAGAACATTGTACAAACTGCAGATGTTTTCTCTTTGCTGACTTCCTTGAAATGATAATTGTCTTTTCAGAGACTTAAGTTTCAACAACTTGACTGGCCAAATTCCAAGTGCTTTGTTCAACATGAGCTCTCTTTCTTACTTGTAGCAATCAACTGAGACTTCTTCCCTTTCTTCTCAGTTAAAAGTTTGTTTTCATTTTCACATTTGCTACTGTTGTGATTTCCAGGTTTCTTGGTAACAATAGCTTGTCCGGCAACCTTCCAAGCCAAAAGTCTAATAGTCTTCAGAATATGTGGGTTCCTTTGGTCATTCTGTCTATCTCCGATGTAAATTAAAGTAGCTTCATTGTGAATTTTGTGCTTCAAGTTTTGTTTATTGCATATTATCTCAGCTTCCATTCTACAGGTGAATAAAGCTTATGACATAAAAAAGATTAAAGTTTTGATTGACTGAATCTGTTCTGTTCCCGTTATAGTACGGTAACCCAAATTGCATTTGTTCCGTCCTTTGTTATGTGGCACCATTTTCTCCCTTGGAACAATATGGAGCCCATTTTAACATATGGCAGTCCCTTATTTTCTGTTAAGAGGCACAGTTAAAACATGTAGCAAGGCACACCTGTAGTTAAGTTGCTTCTTAAGCATAATCTGCAGAGTGATGCTATCAAGTATTACAATAGTAGTTCTCATGCTATAGACATGCACTCAAGCGATCAATATCTTCCGTTTTAAGATAACAGTTTTTTGAACCATCATGAGCCAACTAATTCATGAAAGTTTTCTTGCAGAGATTTATCATACAATCATTTTTCAGGGACTTTTCCATCTTGGGTAACACCAAGTTTGCAGTTGTATGTCCCTTCATTCCTGATATTTGATCTTTTGTTTTTCATTTTGGCCCTCTACAGTCTACCTTAATGCCCCAAAATCACTAATGCTCTATTTCTTGCTGAGTTTTTTCCTCTTTAAAGCATTTTACGTTTCCTTTTTAAGCTAAACATTCTGCATTCAGAAAGGAATAGGGTTTTAGAAGAATAAAGTCATATATTCAAAAGAGAAAGCATTTACAGCACCAACCTCTGTCTAGACTCACTTTATTGACTTGACTTTGCTGCTCTAGCATTTGGGGCATTGCATTTTATTTACAATCAACAAAAGGAGAGGCTACTAGACATCTAATAATGGTACAAAATTACTCTCATAACCGCAAAATATCTGTCCAATTTTCATGACAATAAAAACATTAAAACATATACATGTAAGACACAACGGTTGCATTCTCGAATTTCAATAGTTTAAACATCTCTCACTAAATTGACCATTATTTCCTGTAGAAAATTGATATCCATGAAAGGTCTGCATGTCAAAAGACTAAGTCTCAAAACTTGAAAGTGAGATATTACTCGCACAAGACAAATGTGATTTGGCCCTTCAATAGTTAATGGAAGCAATGTCTTCTGCATAGTGATTGCTGTCAAAAACTTCTGTGTGATATATTTATGTTTGTTTTTTATTTAGTAAATCAGTTGTAACTTTCTTGCTGGCCCTTAATGGTGCAGGAATTTGGTGGCCAATGACTTCACATTTGATAGTTCAAACATAAGGTGAAGGGCCAGGGTGAACTTTACTTATCTAATTTTTCTGCTACTCTTGTTTATCCTTTGGCTTTCTAATTTATGGAATCGTATCAGTAATCTTATCACCTGAAAGGGTCTTGCATCTTTTCATTACAGTGTTTTCCCAGGATTGAACTGTCTTCAGAGAGATTTTCCCTGCAACAGAGACGCCCCACTCTGTGAGCTGCTTCTCCATTTGTACAATTTGTGATCAAAAGAAATTGATTGGATTCTGTTTTTTCTACAATTAGGATCTTTTACTTTGTCAAAACACTATGATGGCCAAACAATGAACCATGGACACCTCAATATGGAAGCAAATACTGTGCCTGACTTTTTGACACTTACAGTTGTGGAATGCTTGTCATAACTGTCACATAAGTTATCCAATTTTTTATTATTCAAATACCATACCTCTAGAATACTTAAGGAAATCTACAATCTGCATTTCTTAGTCAAAGAACAGATGCTTTTATTGTTTTGATGCTTAGTAATTTCTCTAAATTGAATTCCGAGTTCTAATGATAATTATATAGCAATTATACATACTTTATTCCCCAAATTGAAAAGATTTGCAAGCGAAAGTTTAAATAGAATGTAAAAATTTTACTCTTTTGTTAAATAAAATAGAATAGCTTTCCTTTAACGTTTTTACTAAGTTTTCTTTGTTAATTTTTTCATATTTCAAGTCCATGTCGCGTCGTCAGTATTCTTGCATGTGCTTGGTAGTAGGGTAGAAAACCCTTCTTGTAATAGCTCGCTATTGCCTATACAGTGAGATAGAAGGGCACAAGGAGACCATGTTGTAAGATTAAACCTTTTCACATAGCCATCCCAAATGACATTAAATTACTAGCTCTAACAAGGGTTTTTTTTCCCTCTCTTTTTCCTTCTTTTCCGGTGTAGATGGGTAATGAAATGAAGTGTGACCGTGTCATCCTAGCATATTTATCGAATTTCTTTGGTACCTCCCTTAGAAATCTACATTTAGTATGAGAGTTTTCCCATAAGGTACTTGTGCCTTATTGGCTTCATTAAGACATCTGCTTTGTATATAAATTTCAGATGGAGACATATGGCATCATATTAATGTTGACTACATAATTTGCCACTGCTTGTAGCAAAAGAAGGCATGGCCATAATGTCAGTGTTCTATCTACTATTCTTTTTCTCTCTTTTTCTGAATTTTCACCAGTATTAGGTACCATAGTAAATAAAAGCCCTCCCCTGCCCCTCCAACCCTCACATTGTGTTTCTTGCAGACACACGTTATTTCTCTCTGAAGTGGGGATTGAATGAAGAAAGTGGATTTATATAGTTGACTCCAAATAATTTAGGATCAATAGTTAGTTGTATTGAGTTGAGTGTCTCTTTCTAAACAGTTGCTTTTCCCCTTTCCTGAAATTGGCACAAGTATACTGCTTCCAATTTGTTCATATGGATCTTATTTGACCTCTAAATTCACTTTCCAAGGAACAACATGAACTTTCTAAGATGAAAGCAATTGAAAAGCTTTGCGGTTACATCTTGATTTCAAAGTAACACAGAGATTTGCAGATGCAAATTTCTCGGTTAATTGTGGAGGACCACAGATGACATCAGATGCAGGCACTGTGTTTGAGGCTGATAATCTAACTACTCTTGGCGTGGCATCATTAAATGTTACGAATACAGAGAAATGGGCTGTTAGCAATGTGGGGTTATTTTTCGATAAAAAAGACCCAACATATTTGGGAAGGACCTTGACTCAAGTCACTGGCACAAACACACCAGAACTTTTCCAGAGTTCAAGACTGTCTGCTGGATCACTGAGATATTATGGCTTGGGCCTTGAGAATGGGTCATACACTGTGACTTTGCAATTTGCAGAAATTGTATTTGCTGATAGAAGCACCCAAACTTGGCAGAGCCTTGGAAGGCGTGTTTTCGATATCTATATCCAGGTAAAGGTGCCATTAACTTTGAGCTAAACTAAATTCTTTTTGAGAATAATGATTTTCCTCCTTCTGTGTAAAATTTTCCAATCTTTTGCTTTCTATGTAATATTTTGCTGAAATAATAAATGACATTTCAACTCAACATTCTCTTCTTCTCCAGGGACATCTCCGTGAAAAAGACTTTGATATATCAAAGGAGGCAGGTGGGGTCAACAGAGCAATTCAGAAACCCTTTAGTGTCAATGTAACGCAGCACTACGTTGAAATCCATCTATTTTGGGGTGGGAAGGGGACTTGTTGCACTCCTAATCAAGGCGATTATGGGCCACTAATATCTGCACTAAGTGTTGTTTCTGGTGAAGTTTCTCTATGCTAGTATAAGTTCTTTAACTTCACTGTTCAATTGGATAGGTTCCTCCCTTATTCTGTCTTAATGTTTGTCTTACTCAGATTTTGAGCCAACTGTTAGTGGAATCCCACCAGAAACCTCAACCTCAGATAATAGCAAAACTGGGATAATTGTTGGTGTCCTAGTTGCTGCTGTGGTTGTATGCCTAATGCTCATTTTTGTGATCTTCTATTTCAGAAGGAAGTCTTATGCCGATGAGGAAGGTAAGGACGCAATTGTGATAGTCATGATAGTAGTGGAAGATCGTAAAAGAATGATTACATAACGTGTTTGGCTATATTAGGATGCATGTCTTATAAAAGAGCTATGTAAATCTTCAGAAGTTAGCTCCAAACTGCTGGAGGTTTGAAATGTTCATGGTGGTAGATTTTTCATTTGCTAATTTTCTTTGAGACCGGTCATCTAGCAAGTAAGAGAAAGGTGATAAAAATGTACGATGAAAATAATGCCAACTCAACCCCACCCCAATTTTTAAATATCAATCTCTAGAAGGGAATAAATAAATTCTGTCCCACTTTTATTTCTTTCTTCCTCAACTAATCTCCCAAACATGGCATCAGTATTCCCTTTTGTACTGCTGAAGTGTATAAATTTTGTTTCACTGCTGTCAAACTATAGCCAGTATTGTCCAAAGTTCTTCCTCAACCTGCAATCAGCCTGACAATTACAACTCAAACCTAACTGGTTTTAATGCTTGAAATAGCCAGGCTCATAGTTTAAGCAGATATTCAGATAATCATGTTGTCTTCACTTTTTGAAACACAACAATCACAAGCTAATAATTAATGGCACAAAGAGAAAGAATAGCAGTGCGTATATTAGAAAAATAAGCTCGTTGAGCTTCGTGTTTTATGTCCTGTGTTTTGCATAACATCCTTTTAGGAGGAAGTTATGCTCCTGAAGGGGGTAATATATGGCCAAAATCTTAGGAACGGGAACTTGCCTCCTTTTAGGGCATAATATCCCTCCTTCGGCACAAGGCTATGAAAAAACAAATTCCCCTTCCATCCTTTCTCCTTGTACCAAATGCCCCAGCATTTGATTAGTCCCGTCTTGTTCTATGAGTTTGTGTGGTAGTATTTTCTGATTTGTTTGTTTGTTTGTTTTTTTCTATTAAAGCATAAAATTTACGCCTCACATAAGAGTGCTGCTATCTTTTGGGTATGCCAAATTAAGAAATATTAATGATTGTGTTGAACTAAATGTGCAGAGCTTTTAGGGTTAAGTGCCAAACCAAACACTTTCAGTTATGCTGAACTGAGGAGCGCAACAAATGACTTCAATCCTGCAAATAAGCTGGGTGAGGGGGGCTTTGGACCTGTTTACAAGGTATATTTCTGTCTATGGCCTCCTATATTTTGCAATAAGGCAATTCTCAAACTAAATCTAATGTTTGAATTTTTGCTGCCTATGAAGATCAGACTTCTAAAAAATCATAAATTTGTCACATTTTCGCAGGGCATACTTTCTGATGGAAAGGTTGTAGCTGTAAAGCAACTATCAGTAACATCTCATCAAGGAAAGAGTCAATTTGTGACGGAAATTGCTACAATATCTGCAGTGCAACATCGCAATCTTGTCAAGTTATATGGATGCTGTATCCATGGAAATAAGCGACTCCTAGTTTATGAGTATCTAGAGAACAAGAGCCTTGATCAAGCTCTATTTGGTACGAAATGCTTGATGAATTTGCTATCTTCTTGTCCACATCAGTAAAATGATACTTCTTCATTATTTTTGGATTCTCAAAGTTTGCATTGGTATTCTGACGAAAAGGAAAAGGAAAAAGGTTAAAAGGATACCACCAAGCTACAACTCATTTTAATCCTGCACAACCCCTAGGATATTTATTTCTTTTAATGGACATTTGACAGATGAACATGTTCTGATTTGCTTTCAACATGTTTGAGACTATTATAGATCATTAGTAGACTTATCCATAGCCAGGAGTTTTCTTTTACTGAACTCTGGTCGGTTGTTAAAGTGAAGAAAAAAATAAACAACAACAACAACAGCATTTCCAGTTCCATGGATTCATTTGCAGTTTGAGATTTTCTCTCTTTTTTTTTAATTTCATTTTGATTTTTATTCAAAAAAGTTGTCAGTGACATATACTTCACTTTACCGCAGGAGCAAAAGATTTGCATCTTGATTGGGACACCCGCTTCAGCATATTATTGGGGACAGCAAGAGGCCTAGCTTATCTTCATGAAGAGTCGAGGCCAAGAATTGTACACAGAGATGTCAAAGCTAGTAACATCCTTCTGGATGCTGAACTTTGCCCCAAAATTTCAGATTTTGGTTTGGCTAAGTTGTATGATGACAAGAAAACCCACATCAGCACTCGAGTTGCAGGAACCATGTATTCTCTTTCTGCCCGCATTCACCTTTCTACCATTCTCTAGTTATCCTTAACACTGAAGCATGGCTTGCCAATCTTACCCATGTTGTTTGGTTGTTCATACTCCGTTGACCTTAAGGGTTTATTCAGCTTCGGTATCATGACTAGAATTTTTTAGGCCCGGCATTTTTCTGAGCATTCAAAATGCAGTTGTATGATTCAGATATCATTTAGATTCAAAGATCCTTGCCTACATGACATCTTTTGCTTATCCTCTTTTGCAAAACCTTGCAGTGGATATCTTGCTCCAGAATATGCCATGCGCGGCCATCTGACAGAAAAGGCTGATGTTTTTGGGTATGGCGTTGTTGCTTTAGAGATTCTAAGTGGAAGGCCAAACTCTGATGAGAGTTTAGATGGAGAACAGAGATATCTTCTGGAATGGGTATTTGCAAATAAGTTCCTCTTTTTTTTTTTTTTTTTTTTTAAAAAAAAAGATATTAAAAAATTGATGTAAAGAAATCATCACCCAGCAATTTACTGTTGTAGATCCATGAACCAATTTAGACGTTGTAATTGGACAGCATGGTGGATGCTTTGACACTTTTGAAGTTACAAGGGTGCTCTTCAAAGTGTTCCTTTTTTTTTTTCCTCCAGATAAGAATTTTTTCTGTGTAATTTCAGGCATGGAACTTATACGAGAACAAGCGAACCTTGGAATTGGTGGACCCAATGGTAACATCATTTGATGAAAGTGAAGCCTTAAGAATCATAGGAGTGGCTTTCTTGTGCACCCAGGCATCGCCAAACCTGCGTCCTCCAATGTCACGTGTTGTAGCCATGCTCACGGGAGACATCGAGGTGACCGCAGTTACATCAAAGCCAAGCTATTTAACGGACTGGAATTTCAAAGACATTACAAGCAGCTTTATGGATGACGACGATTCTGAATCTAAATTAACTAAGGCAGGTGACAGTGAGAAAGGCAGTTCCTCCACACCCTTCACAACTACCGATCCAATTCCTTCACCAGTAGATCCTACTGCGCCAATTCTCCGGGACATTATCGGGGAAGGAAGGTGATAATGTCCTTGATGCTATCATATTATTTGTATTAGTTGACTTGGGAGTTAAGAAATAATCATGTTCACCCCTTGTTCGCCTTCCCTTTTTGGCTTTTGAGTATATATTGTATACATGATACAGGTACAACAATATTCAAGATTGTTTGGAAATGTAGTTATTACTCATGTCAATGTTCAAGGAGTAAGTATATTGTCTTGCTTAACTATTCAGTCTACGCATGTGGGTGTTTAGCGTCAATGGTCATGTGTGCACTGAATCATATATTCGGTGGATATAGGAAATTTTATAAGAGCAGGTAGCTCATTTGTTTATGCGGTAGTGGTTAAAAAGATAGACTCGTGTGATTCCCATGGCTCTCTCTTTTTCTTAGGATTTGTATTATTGTTGTTTTGAATCAATGACACATAAATTTAGTGATAAAATATTTAATTTCGTTAATCAAATCTCGATTTTGAGTTTTGAAAATAAAAAATCAGACGTCGAGAAGACGATTTTTCAATTGATTTTTATAACTATTCCAATCAAATTATTCAAATTTTAAATTATATATATATATATCGTTGCTTTGTTGGACTTCATGTGAGTGATTTATTTCTCACATTGAGTAGATGGTAAAAGAGTGAAATACAAATCTTAGTAAAGAAAACATATGGATTTGAGTTTTTAAGAAAATCAATTTTTTTTATTTTTATTTCAAAGCTAAATAAAATATCATAGTAGGGTTAGGATAAAGAATTCACAAACTTTCTAATAAATTTCAAATTAGGTTAAAAGTTAATTTAGGGGTCGAACTTGAAACTTCCCAATAATTCTCCGTTGCTGGGTTTTAATGGATGTCAAAAGAGAAGCAAAGAATTCGTCGTCGTTACTTTATTCCCACCTGGAAAAATGACAGCTCACACTATTCTATTCAAAAGTAAGTGAGAGACACTTGGCACAATATTAGTGGGTCACCGAAGGTATCCGTTGGAAATCTGACCGTTAAAAAGTCTAACGTTGTAAGGAATCAGAAATTTTAATATCAAACTCGAACTTGGCAGAGAATTCGAGGATTCCAGTCTGGCATTCATCCCCACCCCCACCACACCCAGTGTATTTATATACACATTCTCTCGCTTCTTGTCTACCACAGCATCTCTCTCCCTCTCTCTCTCTCTCTCTCCCATTCCCTCTCGCGCTAGCTCACTCGCTCGCACTCTTTAGAAAGAGAAAATGGGTATGGTCATAGTGTTGTCACTGCCTTTAATTCTGTTCTCAATTATGCTTGGGTTTGGGTGTTACTTCTTGGGAAGATACAAAGGAAGACAAGACGTTCGCACATGTCCTCAGGTTCATGGAGTTCCCATGCCTCCAGCTGGAGCCCTCGCTTCTGATCCAACATCTATTTCCAATTCCAAGCCCCCACTTTTCTCTCACAATGTTTAACATCTCTCTCTCTCTCTCTTCTTTGTAACTATGCGTCGTGATTTGCTTATTTAGATTGGTGTTATTCAATTGTGTAAGATGGTGAGTTTGTGCAATAAGATTGCCCAGTTGGGAATGCTTCATTCAAAATATGAAAGAACAATATTCGAGCCATGTTGGATCATCATGCCATGCCCTTTTTTCTTTTACATGATATTAATTACTTTGATTTAACTTACCAACCCATTTTAGTCAGATTGTTTATCTACTTTCCTAAATATATATATATTTGAAATAAGGATGGAGTACTTATGAATTTTGATAGAATGGGTATGCTTCTTTTTCATCTGCAACTCTCTGTTCCCAAAACCTGGTTTGGAATAAAGTTCAGGAAATAAGAATTTCCAACACACAAGTCATTGAAAACAAGTCACCGTGTTCCCATTTTAAGTGTCATTTTAGTCATTTATTTATTTATTTTGCCTATTTCTCCAATAAATATTAATTTAATCAATTAATAATTTTTTTCTCTAGAATTCTTGCCATTCAATTAAATGGAACATACATAATAGTGATGGAATTACGACAGATTAATATCATAATATTAGCGATGAAAATATTTCCGTCGCTAATCCACTACTCTAGTGGTCTAGAGTAAAAAAAAATTGTAAACTATATTAGCAACAAATTAGTGACGGAATTATTAATAGCAGAAAATATCCGTCGCTAATCTATTGGTTAGTGGCGAAGGGTAAAAAAAAAACCCTATGTACAGCTATCAGCGACGGAAATTTTAACGACAGAGTACCGATAGATTTTTTTTTAATTTTTTAAAATTTTAAAATTTTAAAATTTAAAATTTTTTAAACTTTTTAATTTTTTTTAAATTTTTAAATTTTCTTCTCTTTTATTATTTTATAATTCTTTTTCTTTTTTCTTTTATTTATTTTATTTTTTCTTTTATTCTATTATTTTATTATTCAATTTAATGAGTAAATCAAAAAAATAATTTGCTATTCTATCTTAATCAAAAAAAATTACCCCAAGTTAAAGGAAAAAAAAAGAAAAGATGAAAGTGAGATAAAATAAAATTTATGATAGTAAGATAAAATTCTTTTAAAAAAATTTGAGAGTAAGATTAATATTAAAAAAAAAGCGAGAGTTAAATAATAAATAAAAAAAGATATTATAAAATAGATTGTGGTATAGTGGTTGAACAATTCATTTTTCATCTTGGAAACGTAGGTTTGAATCCGAGAAGAGACATTTTTCGTAAAAAAATACAGGGCGAGCATGCGGGCGGGTAGGCACGTGTGCAGGCTTGTTCGTAGGAGCGGGCTGGCATGCTTGTAGGCGGGTTTCGTAGGAGTGGGCACGCGTGAAGGTGCATACGTGCCCTCTCATGAGGGCTCCCAAAATCAGCAACGGATTAACGATATAATTTTTAGCAAAGGAAAAATTCCGTCGCTAATATTTTTACATATTGTTTTTTATTAACGATGAATTAGTGACAGAAAATTTTTCATCGTTGATAGTTAGTGACAAATGTATTCCATCGGTAAAAATTAACGGGGTGGTTTTCAGAGACGAATTTAGCAATAGAAATTTTCTGTCGCTGATACTCTTTAGTGACGGAATCTTTACTTTTAGCGACGGCTATTTCCGTCACTGAAAGTAAATTTTCTAATAGTGTACCATTATAAAATTTATAAGGAGAAAACAAATCCCTACTAAGACACATGTGGTAAGAATAATCTAAATCTAAAATATAATCATTTTTAGATCTTATCTTATTATTAGTCACAAAGAAAATATTTCCATCACTCTCATCCATTACAATGCTAATCTCGATGGTTGCAATATTTTTCTGTTAACTTTTTACTTATCTCTATTTTTCTGTTTGAAGCCTTCGGATTTAATGTGCCCCTTTTATGACAATAATTGCAAATCAAATTCTTATACCTAGATTTAGATTTAGATTTAAATTTACTACTGTCAAAGTCTCTCTTTTCATATCTACTCCAAACAAACAAATCATTAGTCTAATTCCCACATGAAAGAAACCTAAAAGTGATGAATAAGTTTATTTGAACAATTGTCACTAATTTCGAATTTTAAAATAATTTTGAAAGTTTTAAATAGAGTAAATAAAAAATTTGCAGAGGAATTTAAAACAAATAATACGGAATTTTTATAATGGTTCCATCAAACTCGATATACATCCACTCCAAAGCTATACGTGAATTTTTCACTATTTGTCAAAAATAGTACACAAGAACTTGATTTCGGATGCAAGTTAGGCCTTACAAGTGTTTTCTCCCAGAAACACTTCACACAACTCTCCAATTATATTTCTCTCTCTAAATTCCGATCCAACTAACACAGTTGGATCTTCTTACAACATAGTACATAAGAGAATTGGAGTTATAAAAGATATGGTATGTTACAATTAATGAGGTTATGTCCTCAGAGATAACAAAATTTAGCCTTAGAAAGGTTTATATACTAAGAATAAAAGAAGTTTAAGAACAAAGTTTAGAATTATTGAAACAGAGCATTCAATGAATTTGTTGTGTGATCGTTCAATTGTGCAACTACTACACTATTCCTTCTTAACTTCTGTATTTATACGAGACTTGAAGAGAATCGTTGAATTGTTAAGTGCATTGAACATTACTCATAAATGCTTCCGTCATGTCTCAATAGGTGTTTCTGCCGTTGTACTTTCGCTAATGAGAAGCTTCTTTACTTCTATTTCATGAAATAGAAACTTGCTTTTCCTACAAATAACTTGTTAGATCTCAATAATAATATAATTTAATTCTTAAGTTTGATTGTAACAATTGATTAGAGTCTTAAAACATTTCGAACAAAAGTGTATCTATATTAGGGTCGACCCGAATAGATGCCAGGTCATTCGAATTTAAAAATTCTAACCATTGAGACATAAATATGAGTATTAGTTGATCTATTGAATGGATGAATTGATCTATAATATGGTTGGATCGACCTAAATTAGGTTTGGGTCGACCTAAATTATGCTTGGGTCGACTGGATTTATGGTTTGGGTCGACCTACCCTTGTTAGGTTGAACTAAATATATTTTTGGGTTGACCTACTCTTGTTGGTTGATCTAAATTTTTTTTGGGTCGACCTGAGAACACTTTGGGTACACCTAAACTCAAGGTTGGATCAGAACATTTTGAGTTGACCTAAGTTCTCCTTAAGTCTACCTATGTTCATGCTTGGGTCAGCTTAAGAACCCCTTGGGTTGACGTGAGCTCATGCTTGGGTCAACTTGAGAGCTCCTTGGGTCAACCTATCTTGTTCTTGGGTCGATCTTTCCTTAGTCTTGGGTCGATCAGAGATTGTTGGATCGACCTAACTCTTATAGGGTCAACCAATCATATATTACGAGTCAAATTGTCTTAATCGAGCTCTAAATTATATTTCTAGATTCGTTTGTACTTTATTTCTCCTAATTTGATTATCATCGAAACTCAATGTTGTCAACACCACTAATTTCTCCAGTTATGTCTATATCAATCTACTTTTTAGATTTGAAGGAAGATTTAATTTTGCAATACGATATGATTTCTTTTCCATAAATGATAGTATCTAGAAAATGCTTAAAGGACAGGGGAAGGAAACATAATAGTAAAAGTGCCTAATATTTATCATCAATTTTCACATATATAATCTCTAAATCTATAATAATATAATCAAATTTATAAAGATGTGAGATACAAAATTATAGATGTATTTTCAGTTATCTGAAGTATGTACAGGTATTGTTTCAGATAAAACCTATTCTCAATTGTCTTCTTTACATACAAAACTTTCAGTTATTCCCATACGTCTTTGGTTGTCGTCTTAAAGTGACCTCCCTTGAAACCTCATTGGAGAGAGTACCCAATTTAGCCTTTTTTATCTGGCTCAACAAAATCTTCATCCTCCATCTTCTCTGACTTGTTCTCTACTCCTTTCGGTGCTATATCAACTCCATCTTGAATTAGGATGATCTCTATTTTGATTAGCCACATTCCGAAATTAACATTCCTATTGAATTTCTCAACACTAACCACCTTTAACAAAACTATACTAGTTTGTTAGGAAAGGAGGAAAGGACCTAGGATAAGACTCACGAATTGTCAAAGCAGCTCAAGACAATTAACACAAAATAATAATAATAATATAATAGAGAGACACTTTGGTTTAGTCAAACGACCTACATACACAAGCAAAGAAGCAAAATTTTCACTCTGAAGAAGAGATGACAACAACCTTGTAGGAAAATGTTTTTAAACCCATAAACCTAAAAGTGTGGTTGCTCTCAGATCATTACTAAAATCTCTATTTATAAATTTTATAAATTTTATAAATTTTATAAATTTCAAGTAAGAGTCAACTATTCAACTTATATGATGTGAGATAAGTGCAAGAATCTAGTTATATAATTCTAGTGAAACCCAACTCTTCATAACATCCCATGTGGGACAAGTGCAAGTCATCACATACCGCTTAAACTAGTCTCTTTTTTTTTTCTTTATTTTATTTTTAAAAAACAAAGTAGAAATCACACTTTAGGATTAATAGAGTAAAATCAAAGAAGCAGCATGATCTCTCTGGTTGAAGCTACACCCATTTATTTAATTTGACACATGATAATAGCTTACTCTACAATAGCTCCGCTTAGTCTTGCTCCTTCCCATCTTATTCCTCCCTACCAAAATGAACAAGACCTATAAACTCCACCCCCCAAAAAGAAAAACATATTAATAGGGCAGTTGTGAATTATATGTTACAAAAAAAGAAAAACAATTAATATAATTTTGGGCGTAAAATAGTAGTGATTGATACCATGTTCATTAGAAAAATAAATTTGAGAAAAAAATGAGAAAAATGAGTAAGTAATTAATTAGGTACTTTCTTTAGGGCAGATGAAATCTCATTTTATCACTTTAATTTTTAGATAATAATAATAATAATAATAATAACAATAATAAAATGAATTCAATAAACAAATAAGTGAACAAATGTTTGTTTTAAAAAAAATTAAATTTACACAAAATATGGAGTAGAGAAGTTATAAGTGGTTATGGAGAATACGTTGTGAATGCCTTTTTTTTTTTCCAAATCAAGCCTTGTTTTTCTAATCATTTATAAGCAACTAATGTTATAAGAAAAAATGAATTGAATGTTATATAAATGTCTATATTAACATAAAACCAAAAAAATTAACTTAAACAATTTTAAATTAATCATATAATCTTTCAAATAAAGTTAAAAAATTAAATATGTCAAGTTATCTTGTCAAGCAAAATTCATTTAATTTAGATTTTCATTAGTTTTGTGCCTTTAGTATTATTTCTTCGTAAGCAAATCATATTTCATAGTTTTCCAGATATTCATCCATCTTCGATGAGACTTAAATTCATGATACTAAACAAAGGCGGCAATTTTATAGACGAACACAACAAGATACGGGATTAACTGTGATCGTATTTAGACTAATTATGTTTCGTGTCTGATACGGTTAGACATGAAAAATAAACGTGTTTAAATGTATCTGACATGGTTAACACGATTAGTTAACCGTGTTTAATCATTAATTATGTCTGACACGATACAATTAATATGATTAGACATGACTATGATTATTATATAATTATTGCCTACAAGTTGGAATTTAATTAATTTTGTTATGCTAGTTTGTATTTTTTTTTTAATGTCCAGTTAATTATAGTTTATGGTTTCACTTGAAATGATTAAGAATTTCTTGTCTTGATATTTAGCTATTAATATATAATATTGTTTATGTTATATTTAAATTTGATTCTTATTTTCTCTTATTTATGATATTTAAATTATATTTGGAATTATTTTGATAGTTACTTTTAAGATATCAACATTTTGCTTTACTGTCATGAGTTATTGTTAGTTTTTTGTCTTTTATTTGAATATTTTGTTATTATATCTTTCATATCATATTAATTGTGTTAATAAATTATAAAAATTAAGTAAAAATAAATCGTGTTAATTGGATCGCATCATCTAATCGTGCATCACAAAAAATTGACAAAAATATTAGTTTTGTCAAAAGGATAGAATAAATATGGAAAGGTTATTTATCTAAATGATATACTTTTGAAAAAAAAAAATTACAAGAATAGTGTTAATTTTTTTTTGCTTCCCAAAGTATCGATTTCGCACTCTCAGAGTGCGAAATCCATTTTTTTTTTTTGTTTTTAATAAGGTTTTCTTCGGAACAAATTTTTTTTTGTTCTTGCAAATACTTGTTTCGCACTCCCAGAGTGTGAAACCTGCGTACTTATATGCCAACTACGAAACAAATTTCACAGTCTGCATCTTCATCTTGCCTATTCTACTTGCGCCTATTCTACTTGCTCTCTCCTGCTCGGCAATCGCATCTTCTCATCTTCTCCGAAGGTTGGCCTCCTCTCATCTTCTCCAACCGCAAAGATCATCCCAAGGTAATGTGTGGACTAAACCCTAATTTTTCCTTTGCTCTGTCCTTTGTTTTTACATTATGCATGGATATTATTTTAGGGTTTAGGGTTGTCCGAAAAACATCATGAATTAATTGAACGTGTATAGCAGTCACACATTCCTTAGTTGCATTGCATGGTCTGGCAGTTATAATTTCACTGCCCTTCAAAAGAAACCTTGTCTTTTTAACTTAGGGTTTTATTTTGTTTAAGTTAGGGTTAATCTCCAACTCTAATTTCCTTGACCAACCCTAGGGTTTTGTTTTGTTTAAGTTATGGTTTTTCTCCAACCTTAATTTCCTTGTTGAAGTTAAGGTTTTGTCTGGTTTAAGAAGTGTCCAATTTGTATCATGAAAATAAAAGGAATTAATAATAAGTTTATTGTTATATGGATATCAATTTTTAGACTTATTTTTTTGTTATTTTTGTAACCGTTACTGTTGTAGAATGAAATAAAAAAATATGGATGACGACCGTGTGAGATTGGTACTTTATTGGGAAGGTGAAATTGGTGATGTTGAAAACGAGTATTTATATAGTGTTGGACTAAAATGAGTGTTGTGATTGATAACAGAATTAAATGGCAGGAGTTTATTAAAATCTTGTATCGCAAGAGTAGATTTGATTGTAAACAATTCAAATTGAACGTTGTTTGAAGATATCCTCTATGGTCTGGACATTCTCTCTTTTATTGTGCATTATCTATGGAGAATGATAAATTTTTGCCGGAGGTGTTGTCACTTCTGAAATATATCGGGAGTTTGACGACAATTGAAATCTTTTTAGAGGCAGAAGCAATTGTGGGTGGACCTGTTGACGCACTCACGATAGGTTGTTCAAGTAAAAGTACAGAAAATGTGGTAGAAATCCCGGGTAGCTCAACACCGATTGAAAACAGTACAGAAGTAATGGGTGATAGTGGTGAGAGAAATTTCGGTTATTACACAGAGTTATTCAGAAGTGGGAATATTAGAAATGAGTGGTTACAATATGGTGTATTTCTGTCGGATAATATTACTTTGGGTACTACTACAAGTAGAGCCTATGAGGAGCCAGAAACAGATCCGGTAGATATATTTGTTGTTGATAAATCAGAGGATGCAAGTGATGAGGAGCGGGATGCTAGTAATGAAGAAGATGAAGCCGTAGAAGAGGAAGAAAATAGAGTTGGTGAAGAGGAAGAGGAGATACCATACTTACAGACTATGGATGAAGGGGCCATGATAGTTAATGAGTATAATGAAACTGATCGTCCAACGTGGGATAATGATCAGATATCCGAGTTAAAAGTTGGGATGGTCTTCGCTTCGAAAGAGCAAGTTCAACATGCCATCGAATGTTTATCATGCGAGAGCACAAATACTTTAGAGTCCATGAAAGTTCTTCAACTATATGGTTTGTAAGGTCTTATTTGTACCGCAAAAATAATTATTTGTGGCATGTCCGGGCTAGACTGAAAAAGAGTCATACGTTTTGGGAAATAACGAGGTTCAATGCAAAACACACTTATTTCCCTCAATTGCCTTTAGGGGATCATCCGAATGTAGACTCGAATATGGTGGGTCGTATGATTAGAAGTTACATTAAAGAAAATATCGATTACAAAGTATGTGACGTAATTGAAGATATGAGAATGTACGGCGTAAATCTATCTTACAAAAAGGCTTGGATGAGACATCGAAAGTCCATTGAAATGGTGTATGGGAATTGGGAGACTTCTTACACATTATTGCCATAGTTTCTTGATGTCGTGCAGATAAGTAACTCTGTTGTTCAGTGGAGGTTTATTGAATTATCGGAGAATAATTACAGGGTCTTTCACTCGGTTTCCTGGGCCTTCAAGCCATGCATCTCAGCATTTAGTTATTGTAAGCCGGTCATTAGTATTGACGGCACATTTCAATATAGGAAGTATAAGGAGAAAATTTTAATTGCCTTAGGAACCGATTCAGCTAACCACATTGTTCTTTTGTATTTTGCTATTGTTGATGAAGAGACAATTGTTAGTTGGGATTGGTTTTTGGAGAACTTGAGAGTGCACATTATTGGTGATCGGCACAGGGTGTGTTTGATATCAGATAAAGACACCGGGTATAATGCGAGCCATGGAACGGATTGCTAATCTCCAACCACCACTTATCTATCATAGACTTTATCTGCGTCACGTGCAGTCTAATTTTAGTCAACGATTCAAGAATAAACCGCTAACAGAGTTGATACATAAGGTTGCCGAGCAAAGACAGATAAGAAAATTTTATGCCTTTATGAACAAGATCAAAGAACTTAACGAGGCGGCATATAGGTGGTTGATGGAGATTCCGCTCGACAAATGAACTTTGTGTTATGATGGTGGGTAACATGACCACCAATCGATCGGAATCATTTAATGGTGTGCTTAAGGGTGCAAGAAAGTTGCCGATAACTGCATGTATCCGGGCGACATTATACCGTATAGTTCGATTCTTTAATAAGAATCGAGAAGTAGCAGCTAACAGTATAAGGGACGAGAAAATGTGACCAACAAATGTTATGGAAAAATTGGTGAGAATTGAGCAGAAAACCAAATACCATCGCGTCATTGTGTTCAATAGGTCCAGGGGTAAGTTTGAGGTTATAACAGGATTTCATGGTAGAAAGGGCGAAAACAACCACACCGTCATGTTAGACGAGCCATCGTGTACATGTGAAAAATATACAATATTTAAACTTGTTTGCTCACATATATAGAGAGTTTGTGTGAATATGGGTCGGGAGTTTAGGACTTTTGTTAATAGTCTCCATAGTTGTCAATCTTTTGAACAAACGTATTCTGGGAGATTTCATCCCCCTCCACACAAAGACTATTAGCCTCCTACTTCTTTCAATTTGGTACACAATATCTCACGACTTAATAACTAGCAACGTAGATCTCGAAGTATGCGGATACACAACGAAATGGATAGAAGAACAATGCAGCGTTGTAAGGCATGCGGTGAGTACGATCATAATCGTCATCATTGTCCCAATATGGCTCGTTTACAAGCGAGGGCTAGACAAGATTGAGGAGATTGGCATAATTAAGTGATTGTTATCATATTATGCATGTTATGATTGAACGTGTTCATTTAATTTATTTTTTTTACTTACTAATATTAATCTTATTTGTTTTTATTATTATAGATATGGAGTACACTGCTATGGACTTTACTCCAGACTCTCAGGACCCTAGTGTCCTGACCTTATTACCGCATTTGTGAAGCGGTGGAGACAGGAGATGCATACTTTTTACTTACCCGTCGTTGAGGCGACAATTACGTTACAGGACGTTTCGATCCTTTTGAGGTTTCCTGTAGATGGAGATGCGGTTATAGGAGTAGATTACTCCCGTTCTATTGCTGAGTGGCAGAATGTTTGTCATGCTTTGTTGGGTTTTTATTCACCGGAGGAATTTTTTGGTGACCATCTTAAGATACAGGCAATAACAGATTTTCTTGATGCACATCCTTTGGAGCTGGAGGCAAATGTGACATTAGTGGAGTTCCACGCACGTTGTCGCATTATGCAGTTGTTGGGTACTCTTTTTGGGGATCAGTCGGGATCCAGAGTTAAGCTTTGTTACTTGGTGCTATTATGAGATTTAGACTGCGCGGGACGGTATAGTTGGAACAGTGTTGTCTTTGCGACACTTTACAGAACCTTGTGTCGGGCTTCTGTTGATGGAGTGAGACAGATTTGTGGTCTCCTTTTACTTGTACAGGTACTTTCCTTGACTTTATAATTGATTCATTTTTTCTAACATTATATTTTTTAAATAGTTTATCATTTATTAAATATATTTAATCTTATCATCTTTGGGCATGGGAGAGAGTTCCCATGTTTACCCCGATCAAGCGTCATGTTGTTGATCCGATGCCATCTCCTCCACACCTGCCTGTTGGGCCTCGAGAATCACTGTACGTAATATTGATTTGTTTTTTCGCATTATGAATTTATCTTAACTTTGTTATATGGCATGTTGACATTAATTTATTTGTACATAGTTGGGATGTCTCGTGTAATTATGTACATACAGGGCAGTTCATTCTTAGAACGTACAGGGACCGGTTGGATCATATGGGAGATACCGGGGTTAGTATAAATTTCTTTTATTTACATGTTATTCATTTTATATATATTATACTAACAGGATCAATTTGTTCAGTTCATTTGGATGCCATATTTGCATGCCGACTTGATGGCGTTGCCTGCCTATTGTCTCCTCGGCAGCGATATATGGCGTGCCGAGATTCCGTTGATTTGTTTTGAGGTAGTCGAGTATCATTACCCTCAGAGGGTAATGAGACAATTCGGACTTCTGCAGCCTATTCCTTTACTGGTACCTACACACCGGGAGTAACATTGTCTTTCTAGACGCGGGATGCAAGGGTGCGATTGGATGAGGAGACATGTTATACACTTGCAACTATGGGATGACCGGACAGCCCACATTGTGCAGGGTGATGATTCTTTCGACGACCCGAGGACCACATCTGACTCTATGCGGTGGTATCGTCGGATCACCTGTTTATATATTGTATCTGCTGCCTATCGTTGTCACCACGGATACCGACCTACCACGACACAAATGGAGTATCTGGTAAGTTAATATATGTTTTCTAGTTAATCTTATGTGTCCTGCCTCTTGCTTATTTATTCTTCTATACTTGATGTAAATTTTATTTCTTTTTATCTTTTGTAGTGTTTTTAGTTAGAAAATATGCACTTAATGGTGTTGGATCTACTCGTTGAGGAAGGAATGGATCAGAGATTTGGACAGTTCAGAGATGCGTCATGGCGTATGTTTTAGTATGTCGGCCGTGTGCCATTTCACAACTCCGCTCCGTTGACATCCGCGCGCAGACACTCCTTTGATATACCTTCCACTTCGGGTGCTGCGGATGATTACGATGCGGCAGCTGAATTAGATCCATCGTCTTCCTACTCCACTCCGACTCCGATATGCACGGACGATATTGCCGAGCCACCACGACTTAATGTTTATGAGCGGAGACGTCGTCGTTCTCGACACTCAGTTGATGTCCCTCCAGCTGCTTTCGTCGTTCTCGACAGTCAGTTGATGTCCCTCCAGCTGCTTCCTGAGGTGGATGAGGGTACACCGTTATACAATATTCCTCTACCTGTACCTGGTAGGCCAGCTCAGATTCTTGTGAGACGTCAACCGCGACGCCATATTGAACGATCTCCTGCGGCACTTAGTATACATTTTCCATTTGATTTGTATTAAATTTGAACGTTGTAATCATTAACTTCATTTGTTTTAAAAGTGATTTTCTTTATTGTTGTATATTTCATACGTAATTCAAATTAGTTTATTGATATTATGTGATGATTTCGTTTCATAATATTGTCTTATTGGTTTATCGTATTTTTATTGTTTATGTTCAATAGTCTATGTTTAATAGGAGTATGGATGATGGTATTTGGGTATCTGCATACTAGTGGCCAAAAACACTGACTTGAGACAGGTGCTGTATGTATGTTAGGGTAGGGACGCGAGCAGGTGGGATTGGAGAGAGGTAGAACATGTTTCGCACTTTGTGAGTGCGAATCTTGTTTCACACCACAAAAAAATTATAAGTTGTCAAAAAAACAAAATTGGATTTCGCACTCTTAGAATGTAAAATTGATATTTTAGGAAGCAAAAAAAAATTAACGCTATTTCTGTAATTTTTTTTCAAAAGTATATCATTTATGTAAATAACTCAAATATGGAAACTAATTAAAGATTGACAAAATAGAATGTGGGGAAGAATAAGAACAAAGAAATAGAAAGATTACATAATCTACGGATAGTTAGGTTAGTGAAATATGGTGTTAGGTTGTAGTTTTGATATAAAAAAACTATATTGAGAGGGTAGTTTTTTTAAATAAATCACTGTAAATACTGATTCGAATTAGTGGGAATATAATTCTAGATATTGTTAAGTATAATAAAAAAAAAATTACGGAGAGACAAATAAAGGAGTTTTGGCGCCCTTCTGAAAGAGGAACAAGAGGAGAATATCGGCCGGTTCTTCGTGCACACGTTCTTTCCATTTTAACTGTCTCTCTCTCTCTCTGCAACTGTACAGACCCCACACGTCCTATTTATTTTCCTCTTTTCCTTTTTCTCTGAATTGGGTCCTTGGGGAAGAGTTGGATTTACTTCTTTAATGGGGTTTTGGTACGGTATCCAATTGTTTAATTAAACATTACCACGCATTCCCTAAGTTAAAAACCCTCTCTTTTAGGGTTTATTTTTTTTATCTTTTTACACTCACAGAGAGAGAGAGAGAGAGAGAGAGAGATTTAATGTGATGGATCCAGAATCTGGTGCTGGGACCCCAAACTCTCATCTGGTGAATCCCTAAATTTCATTTTTTTTTCATTTTTTCCTGTTAATTCTTGACAGTTTTATGAGGTTTTCTAGACTCTGTAAGTACTGTGTTTGCTTTTGTTGTTTAAGATTTTGGGTTTTATTTGTTGTCTTCATTCAGCTTTGATTAGTTAATAATGTAATTAGTTTCTTTTGACAGTGGAAGGCTCTAAGCTTACAGACTGGTTTTCAAGTGGGAAGAATTGTAGATGAAATGAAAATTGAAAATATGTGTGTTTAAGGCAATGGAAATTATGAAGATGGAAGTATAGGGAAATGGGTTGTTGTTAACTTGGGCTTTTCTGTGTTATCGACTTGTTACTCTAAAGAACTTGTCTCTGTTTAATCCACAACTTTGTCATCCATGAAGGGTAAATTCCCAATAGTAGGGAACCTCTACGTGTGAGAGTCTATTATCTTGAACTCTATGGATTCCGATATGAGTAGTTTGTAGGAATTTGAGGCTTTGGGCATTTTGAACCTGGGTTTTCAGTTGTGAAGATTTTATCGGGATTCCATGTCTCTCTTTGATAGAGTCATTTTTTGTCATAATTTGCCTCAATTTTTGGAGTTCCTTGTATCGAAGGGGCCCCTAATTTTGAGAAAGAGAAGTTTAATATATATACC
Source organism: Dillenia suffruticosa (assembly GCA_033439265.1). NCBI lineage: Eukaryota > Viridiplantae > Streptophyta > Magnoliopsida > Dilleniales > Dilleniaceae > Dillenia > Dillenia suffruticosa. The sequence continues at coordinate 3,408,785 of JAVTVX010000031.1, forward strand.
CCCTTTAGCAACATTTCAGCAAATTCTACTAAAAAGTCTTCAAAATACCATTAAATATCTTTAAAAAACAGTCAAATCCGAATTCTCTGTTCCTTGAAAAGTTATAACCTGTGCTGTCCTCCGCCTCCCTCGCTTGCATGTTATACTTTGTCCCCACTATAACATTTTGGCTTTCACCCCTGCATATATCCATATTTATTGTTAGTCCCCACACCCCATTGATTGTAAAAATCTTGTAACTGCAGAAGTTATCCAAGGCTGCTCTATGTCTGGCATACCAGAGTTTGGGTGTTGTATATGGTGACCTGAGCATATCACCAATCTATGTTTATACAAGCACATTCTCGGGGAAGATGAGACCTCATTTGGAAGAAGATGAGATTCTTGGTGCACTTTCTTTGGTTTTCTGGACTTTGACTCTAATTCCTTTCTGCAAATATGTTTTACTTGTATTGGGAGCAGATGACAATGGTGAAGGTGCTTTCGAATTTCCTCCCAATGTTTCACCTCTTCACTTCTTTAACAAAAGTATGGATAAATGAGTTATGTTCATTTTGTTTCGATTCTTAAGGTTCTTTGTTGCACAGGCGGAACATTTGCTTTGTACTCATTACTCTGTCGGCATGCAAAGGTGGGCCTTTTGAGCGATTCCCATGCTTCACAGGACATTGTCTATTATCGCGACACTGAACCTGTCCTCAAGGAGACAAAGGCCTCTTCTCTTTTGAAGGTTTTCTTTGTGAAGCACCAAGGTTCCCGAGTTATACTGCTGCTAGTGGTGCTTCTGGGAACAAGCATGGTTATTGGAGATGGTGTCCTAACCCCATCAATGTCTGGTATTTCCTTTGATTTGACTTAGCAAGTTTCTATTGAACTCAGGAGCTCATTCTGCTGCTGTTTGCTTCTTTAATCATTTTCAATTATGATCGGAGAAAATTCTACACTCCCATATTTTTTAGCTAGAGATTGATCCATTTTATTGCCAAAATACTGTGATTATACGTACACACACACACACACACACACACACACACGTATTACTTCTCATTCTTTTCCACTTGCTGATATACAGTTCTTTCCGCGGTTTATGGAATAAAAACAAAGGTTCCAAGTTTACATGAGAGTAAGCTCCCTTTTCTTTCCCTTCCTTTCAACCCCCCTTCTCAGGAGAATGTTATATGTATCTATAATTCAAGGGAGTATACTAATTGGTTTAGAAAATGTTTCTCCATATAGAAATTTGTGCTCTAGATATTTATAATCTTATTGCTTTCTTGTAGATACTGATATGCCTCAGATGAAATTTTCTAAACTAAGATCCATTGGATAAGTGAGTGAGTCTTTCCAAGTGACATTGTTCTTGAAGCCCTTCAATAACAAAGTGTCTCACGTGCAGATTATACTGTACTCATTGCTTGTGCTATTTTGGCGGGACTATTTTTTCTCCAGCAATACGGGACACACAGAGTTGGCTTTCTTTTTGCTCCAGTGATGATTATCTGGCTCCTATGCATAAGTGGTGTGGGTATTTATAATATAAGACACTGGAATCCTTGCATTTTTAGTGCTCTCTCGCCACATTATGCTTTTAATTATTTTAAAATGGCTGGGAAAGATGGGTGGAGTTCTCTTGGTGGCATTGTCCTTTGCATCACAGGTCTGTATGGTTCTTCTTCCCCAATTTTTTTTTTCCTCCAGAGTAATACCCTTTGAAGTGGCTGAAAATCTGTTTTGCTTCATCAGGTGCGGAGGCCATGTTTGCTGATCTTGGTCATTTTTCTCAAATTTCTATCAAAGTACGTGTTTCATATACTTGTCCAAATCATATTTGTGTTAAGGAAATATAAATACCTAAAATTTTTTCTGTGGCATTGGCTTTTTAATGCTATGAACTTTGAAACTAATTGACTGGATAAAAATTACATGGCTATTATTGTCTCAAGCTCTTGATTTTTTTTCCGCCTTTTTTGGTTTTGTTTTTCTATTCTGGATATCTTTTTGCTTGTTTCTGTTGGCTTTTTGCTTAATTCATTATTTTTTTTTTCTTTTTCCCATGGATGACAGATTGCATTTACACTATTTGTTTACCCTTGCTTGATTCTAGCCTACATGGGTGAAGCTGCTTATCTCTCCAAGAATAAAAATGACATGGAGGGAAGTTTCTACAAAGCAATACCTGGTAAATTTGTGTTTCTTTTTTCCACTTTTGTTGTTTACACTCAAAAGTTATTATGGTTGTATGATTTAAACATGCATTTAATTTTGTGTTAGTGAAAGTGATGCTGCATGGCACTTAGACTTATTAAAAAGCAGTATGCAAAATGCTAACTTCTGCATATTGACCCTAACTTGAAAAGCGTAACAAAATTTAACATGTCACATTAATTTTTTTTTTTAATTGTCATTCTATTTTTTTTTTCCATTGGATTTAAATTGTTTCAGTTAAGGCCTTATAGTGGAATTTAGCTTCAGATCAATGCACATTATTTCCCGTTAAAAGGATATGGAATTATGGTCCAGACTCCAGGGGTATCCTGGAAGGTCTGGGACTTAGCTAAGTCTCATAAAGAATACTCCATAAATAGTGATAAACTTTATCTGCTGCCACCTTTATGAAGTATTTGTTGAAATCCATGTGTCAGTGGTGAATCCTGCAATTGGATTTGTGGTAGAGGAATGAAATGCATCTAGTTTTTGGCTTAATATCGAATAGTTTTAAGCCTTTTGGTGCAAGATGCTGTCTAGTTTTACAGATACACACTCACACGGAAAACTTCTTAGAAATCTCATTCGTACAGTTCCCAACAAGTGGTTTTAATGACAAAAGCACTTGAAAGGAGAGCTTGGTGGACGAAGTTGATCTAAGTTCTGGGTAAGTGGTGAATCCCATGGATAGATTGTAGATAGGGTGCATATATGTAGAGTCAAAGTAGTTAAGAGCAAAAAGCGTAAAAAAGCGATAGGCCCCGCAAAGCGAAGAGCGGGCTTTTTCATATAAAGCGCATTTAAAATATAAAATCAAAATTTATGTTTGGATATATAACAATAGCAAATGAAACATGTTATGATACTAGAATATCAACATACATAAGAGTCAAAGCTTTTAATGACAACAAAGTGTTCAAATAATCAAACTTCATCCAATACAAAAGCTTCGCTCCCCCATTTGAACAGAAAAGAAAAAAAAATCATTTTCTAGACCAAATAACAAGAAAATGTGTTTCATGAAGTTCTTGGAAAGGCATATAAATTAACTTAAATAATTTTAAACTAAATGTTACCCAATTGAACAAAACCCTTGCATAATATCCCGACATCATTTGGCAAATGGTGATCAGAAAAATGAACAGAAAGGAGCAGATGAGAGCAAATGAACAAAAAGGAAGGGGGGAAAAAACCAAGAACAGAGACCCAAAAAATAAAAAGAACAGAAAGGAGCAGGGCAGCAGCAACTGAAAAAAAAAAAAGGAGCATCATCAGATTATAATTGAAGAAAAGAAGAAAGATTAAAGAAAGAAGCTGTAAAATGATGGAGAAAATTTTAAAATAAATAAATAAATAAATAGATGCTAGAAGAGGATGGAGAAGAAAAATGGAGTAGAAGAAGAAAAACCGAGAAGAACATAACAGAGAAAGAAGAAGAAGAAGAAGAAGAAGAAGAGGAGGAGGAGAGAGAAACGAACCTGGTACTAGTGGGATCTGCTTTGCTTCCAAACTTAATGGACCAAGAGTCCCCAAACATTTTAACCCTAAAATAGCAATCTAATGCATCTCATCCACAGAAAGTAGCATACACCACCTCATCTTTCAGAATTAAACATTCAGTTAATAAGATCCAACAGTTGAAATTATATTAGACTTGTTAAATTAAAAATAAATAAATAAATAAATAAAGCGTTGCTTTTTTGCACCTTGCGCTTTTTTGCGCTTCAGCGTGCTTCACCTGCGTTTTCTCGTTTGCGCTGCGCTTCATGCAAAAAAAGCCCAAGAGCTGCGCTTCGCACTTTAAGCGCACTTTTAACTACTATGTGTAGAGTAGGCTCAACACTTAATAGGCTAAGCTTTTGGATGAGAGATTGTTTCTAATTTGTGTACAGACACCCACACTGAAAACTTTACTGGTATCACATTGATGAAATTCCCAATAATCCTCAAAGGATCAAAGCTCCTCAACTCCCTCAATTGTTTGTGGAGTATGAGGGAAAGGGAAGGAAGAGCCAAAGGTAGTAAAAATGGAAGTAAAGTTGTCTATCTACTCTCCATTAGTTCAGATGTTTAATTTAAATTTTGAAGGGAAAGGGAACTGGTGTACCTTCCCCTTGTTTTCTTGGTGAATAATGGAGAGAGCTTAAGGTAGTTTTACTAGTAAAAACCTTCCCCTTGTTTTCTTAGAGAATGTAGAAGAGAGGGTAAATGCAGGTTTAATAGTAAATTGATTGATACACTGTCATAAGAGCAAGAGGAAGGGATGGAGAATTCACCTGAAAAAACTTCCCTGGATGATTATGAGGCAGCTAAATTTCTTATTAAACGAATTCTTACTGTCTATTGTTCTTTACTGCCACCTATTGGAGGAGCTGCAGTCGGTTTTTTTTTTATATTTTTTTATATTTTTTTATTTTTTAAGTTTTCAGATTGATTTATAGATGCTGTCTACCATCTTCCAAGAAGTTGATCATCTTCATTTCTCAATGCTCAATTGGTTTTTTGGAATGCTTATTTTGTCAATGAATGATGCAATATCCCCTTTTTTTGTTTATTTTGCAGAAACCATATTTTGGCCAGTATTCATTATTGCAACTCTTGCCACTGTAGTGGGAAGTCAGGCTATAATTTCTGCAACTTTCTCAATTATCAGCCAGTGTAGGGCACTGAGTTGCTTCCCCCGTGTTAAAATAATTCATACATCAAAACAAATACATGGACAGATCTACATACCAGAGGTGAACTGGACTTTGCTGGTCTTGTGCCTTGGCGTTGTCATTGGTTTCAGAGACACAGCAATGATTGGCAATGCTTACGGTACTTTATTCTTTTTCTCTTCTCTTTATGGTTGCAGTGTGACCATTTTGAAGAATCTCGAATCCTGCTGCATGATGGCACATAGTTTATTCATTGTTCTGTTTCTCTTACGAAAACTTTAGCTAATTAATTAATTTTCCTTCTCATACCAGGCCTTGCGGTAATTATTGTAATGTTTGTAACAACATGCCTGATGTTTCTTGTGATCATCACGGTTTGGAAGAGAGCTGTTCTTCTAGCAGTCTTATTTGTAATTTGTTTTGGATCTGTGGAGCTTTTTTACTTATCTTCTTGTCTCGCTAAAGTCCATAAAGGAGGTTGGCTTCCACTCCTTATCTCCTTGGTTGTTTTGTCTATCATGTGTATCTGGCACTATGGGACCATAAAGAAAAATTCTTTCGAGGAAGAAAACAAGGTAACGTTGGATACACTTCTCAGCCTGGGACCAAATCTTAGTACGAAGCGTGTTCCTGGTATTGGCCTCATCTATTCAAATGTTACATCCGGGGTTCCTCCGATGTTTGCACATTTTGTTGCAAACTTTCCAGCATTTCACAACATTGTCATATTTGTGACAATTCAGTCTCTGACAGTACCCACGATTCCTGCCAGTGAGAGATTTGTTGTAAGCAGAATCGGGCCACCAGCATCACGACTTTTTCGGTGCATTGTGAGGTATGGCTACAAGGATACAAGAAAGGATGTTTACACTTTTGAAAATCATCTGATTGAAACCTTAGGAGAGTTTCTGCAGTGCAAAGCTAATGGTATTGAGGAGGGAGATAACGGTGTTGAGATGACTGTGATGAGGCAGCCATCAAGCCCTCGAATTGATGGTGTTTCAGTCCATCCTGAAAGTGGAGTTGGGGGTGGCCGTAGGAAAGTGAGGTTTCAGTGCATGGATAAAACAAGCAAGGAAATGGAAGTGCTGGAGGAGGTGAGGGAAGCTGGTCTGGCTTACGTGATGGGTAATACATGTGTCATTGCAAGAGAGACCTCATCATGGTTGAAGAAATTTGTGATCAATATTGTATATGGGTTCTTGAGAAGGAACTGTAGGCGCCCAGCTACCGCTCTTGGAGTACCCCACAGATGTCTGATTGAAGTAGGCATGGTGTATGTTGTGTAGGTAATGTTCTACTTTTTCAGAAGTCACCTACCAGAAATGAGAAACAAAAAATGGAGAAAAAGTTTGGTGACTTTTTGGCTGCTGTGCTCATGTACTAGTCAGAAAAAGAGTTAGTAGAGGTTATTTAGGTTCAGTTTTGATGGTAAAGGATAGAGAGGAGAGAGTAAAGAAATGTGGCTGTGAAAGAACCGAAAACATATGGGTTTTTACAGAATTTAACCCACTCCTGCCTAACTAGAATGAGACAATGGAACAAAGATGCTGTATCCTGTAAATCTTTCAAGTTGCTAAGAATATATCTTTTCTCTTGTTCCATTGGTAAATCTCTCTCTCTCTCTCTCTCTCTCTCTCTCTCTCTCGGGATCATTGACCTGACCCCTTGAGCTTGGAAAATGTCAACTTCTTATTCATATGAAAATGTCAACTTCTAATTGGGGATTTTAATAAACAAGTACGGCATTTTCAAAGATACATAACCCTATATTTCTAGTGTCATATCATCATTTCCAGTAATTTTTTTTTTGTTTAAACCAATACATTATTAATTGCAAGATCAATTCGTGTAATTGTCAACCTACCAAACGTAAGTTGGGATGTGGGCCACACCAGTTGTATATGAACAATTTTTTTATGAGATAAATTTAAATTTATAATCATATTTTAATTAATCTAATTTTAAAAAAAAATTTAAATATAATTTATCATTCTAAAGTTCAAACTCAATATTTGATTAAATAATTTAATATTTTTATCCTTTGAATCAACTGTCCGTCACTAACAAATAATTATTTTTTATCAAATTGAGAGTCACGGTAAAGCGTGTAACACAATAGGACCAAGATTAAATAAAAATTAACTATTATGATTATGGTTAATATAGATCATGAATTTTGAGATCATATTTCAAAGATATTTATTAAGTTTGATACATTTTTTATGTCAAAAAAAAAGTTTTAATATAGATTTAGTTTTGATATCATATTGAAAAAAAAAATTATTTTTCTATCTTAAAAATTAATTATTAAAATAAAAATTTACATATTTATATATAAATTCCTTCAATTTCGGGATAATCTTTTTGAAATTTAACAATATAAAAAAGGGAGATTTCTAAAAGACTTCAAATTTCAAACTTTTTAAACCTAAACCTACAAATTCTCAATGTTCATTAAGATAAAACTTGATGTGGATAAAAAAAAAAAAAAAAAAGAATAATTTTAGAAACATTTTTCTTCCAAAACATTTTATTATCGTTTTCAACGTCATCTTCAACCTCGTATCTAACCTGTGTCACTATTAATTTCGAGTATTCGTTAGAAAGCCTCCATGACCAACGCCAACTTCAACATCAATCACTTCCGGTACGTGTCATTTCTTTAAATTTTTGCTCTTAGTTGTCTCTTCTTCGGCCTCCGAGCACAGTTTCGAGGCAGATTGTAAGATCTCTTGTTTTCCGAGCTCAATCGTTGAAGATTACAGTGCTTTCTGGCAACTAAGACTAAAAAATACTCTCGTTTATTTTTTTCATTGCAGACGAATGATCGGACAACGTTGGTGTTGTCTCCCCCTCTGGCCCTCATTATTTTCTCTCTCTCCCGTTCCCTCATCAATTCACGGATCTGCTTGCTCTTCTCTCTCTTCATCTCTATTTTATTTTTCCTTTTTGTTGGCACATGTGAATTGCACATGCCTAATTAATGGAAAACCTTAACAAAGCAAATCATACGGGGACAAAGACACCAAACACGCGTAAATCAAATATTAAGGTGGACTGTATTTTCTTAGTTAAGATTTGAGTCATAAAAATAAAAAAAATAAGATTTGAGAGAGTCAATCATTTAATAGATTTTACAATACTCAAATTGGATTATTCAAGCAAAACACAGATATCATTTGATGATAAAATATCAATTTATACCAAAAAAAATATCAATTTCTGAATCAAGACTTGGAAAAGAAAAAATCGTGTCAGATGTACTTTTATAAATTAGATTTAACAACGTTCAAAATAAATTAATTAAAATATTAGACAAAATGATAACCGAATAAATTAAGTAATGAAAATTAGCACGAAGCAAAGTAATAATATTGAAACCATATCGAATTTAGTGTTAAAAAAAAGAAACAGCACGAGATTAAATATACTTTTCCTTTCTTTCTTTTACTTGACAATGAGGAGAAAAACCTCAAATCCAGACCTTTTATCATAGCTTGAGTTGCGATTTAGATGACCTCATAAGTCATGATTTTAAATTTCATTTTCACTCCCTTTTCATTTTGTTTCCCTTTTGTTCTTTTATTTATTCCATTTTTCCTTTTAGTAATTTTTTTTATTATGTTTTTCTACTTTACTTCATCGTGTTGGTATTTGTTTTTCGAAAAATCGTGAAAAAATAAAATTCCATAAAACTAGACTTTTCACTATTTTTTTGGAATCTCCTCATATTTTGAAGAATATTTTTCAAAATGATAATTAGGAAGGTAATTCTTTGAATTTTTTTAAAATGTTATTTTTCGTAAAAAGCAAAAACTTAAGATTGTAAGCATAGGGTGCCTATTTAACAATAAATAACTCTTTGTTCTTTTTTTTGTGTAATACCGATTAACGTTTAGACTTATATTCCGATTAATCAAATTCAAACACTTGTCTGACCGAATTTATGAGACAACTCTCCTAACATAATTTTTTCTATTTATAAATTTTGAATTCGATATTTAATTGAAAGATATAAATAACTTTTTATTTCATCAATTTAAGTTTATTATTTTGTTAAACACATTAAATGTGAAAAGAACTCCCCTTATTTTTCTTATATTAAAAATCTCCTATGTTTTATCTTGTATATAATTGGACAAATCGATCAACCAAAATTAAACAATTCCAAACATATTAGAAAATTTTGAAAAATAATTTTTTTTTTTTTTTTACTTAAAACATATATTTTCCAAAAAATATTTTTTAGTCAACGAAGACAACCTTGTGTCGTATCATGACATTCTTTTTCCTTTTAAATTGAAAGCTTATTTGAAATTATTGATGATATTACAAAACTTAATTGATATGATTTTATATGGTTTATTCTATTTTTTTTTTTTACTTAAATAAGATAAAGACGTCGAGAGTCACTAAAACTAATATTTTGTAAGAACCAAAAAATTTATCAAATTTATAAATATAAATTATTACATAATATCAATTTTCTAAACTCACATTTCACACCCGCAAAACAATTTCTTCGTGCACTTGCATCCTTTTTTACGTGTATGCTTTCATCGATTAGCCCTAGTGTCTTTCTTGGGTGACCGAAGTAGTAATTTTATACTTCAACGTTATTTTGATTTTGAGCGAGATGCCCATCACATTTTTTTTGTTATATAAGGAATTGAATCTCGGATCACCAGATTACGAGAGAGAGTTTTGTACCACTAGATTGTCTCTTTAAAAACATCCATAACATCTTTGAGAGATGCTAAAAACTCATACTTGGTCTATAAAATCATCTAAGAATATATTCCTTTGTTCCAACATTTGAATAACATGGTTATCAATCGGGGAAAAAAGAAAAAAAAAACCCTAAACACCTTTGTTGAAGGTTTACCAAGAATCTATAAATAGGTTAGTCCTTTGGTTGGTCTCCAATTAATGTAACCCGCCCTTATAAATTGCCTAAAACTACAGTTTGGGGGTGGGGTTGAATTCAAAGAATTATTTGACTAGCAAAAAAAAAAAAAAAAAAAAGAGTTTGAAAAACAGGAAATAAAAGGGAAAAAAAAGAATTATGTTTTCCTTTGGTTAAAAAAAATTGTATAATGAAAATTTAAAATAGGATTATCTTTGTCATTATAAAGTATGAGTGTAAAGAGCAATACCCATTTGAAAAAGTTAATTTTTTAGTAAAAATTTATCTATAAAATAATTATAATTCAAACCCCTTTTAATAAAATAACTAATTTTTATTTGCAAAACTTTTATTTTTCATAATTTTTTATTTTAATTACAAATATTACTTTTTTAAAAAAAATAAAAAAAAATATGTTCATTTTGTGTTTTGGCAAAATGAGCCTTGGGGGATTTTTTAATGATAAGGAAGAGAACCAATAAATGTGCTCATACTAAATATTACTAAAAGGAAAAAAAAATGCATGTCATTGGGAAAAAAAAATCTCTAAATAAATAATCTTTAAGTCATCTAATAAACTTCAAGGAAAAAAAATAAAATCTAATAAATAAATACTAAGATGAATTAAAGGATTTTTCAAAATTTCGAAACATGAATTACATTTGTATATATCGAAAAAGTAATTCATAATTAAAATTTTAAATCCCGTCCCGTTTATGATAGATTAACCTAATTGATTAGCCAAATAAGTCTGGTTTGAACCCTAAATCACTTTCGATTATAAACTTATGTGGCATTTGATTTGCACTCAAGAATCGGAATCGGAATCAGAATCGAAATTAAAAAATTTAGGAATCGGAATCGGAATTGAATTCCGATATCAATTGTTTAGTTCAAATTTTAGAATGGAAATAATTATTATTGTTAATATTTGATTTATATATCTTTTAGAATACAAATTATATAATTATCAATTTTATCGTTGATAAAAAATATTTTAAAATTAATAAAAAATATAAAATCAATAAAACTCAAATAATTTTATTAAAGAAAATATAAAATCAATAAAAGTCAAATAATTTTCAAGTCAAAATTAGTTAATAAAACATTTTGTCCAAATTCACGTCGGGAAGAGAGAGAATCTAGGGGAGAGAGGGGTTGGTAACCCAATTTTTGGTTCTTCTCTTCCTTCCCCCACCTACAGCACGCGCATTCTTCTTTTTCTTCGTGGTTGGTGTCTTCAATGGTTAAAAGTTGAGTGTGCGAAGTCACCACCATCTTTAGATCTAATCCTTGCAATTCACACGAATCTGATTTGATGATTGTTGGACCTCATTGATGAATTTCGAGTTTAGGGATGACATATGTGAAGTCGTCGTCTTGGTCATAATCAAACTCTGGCGGTTTTGCCAATGCCAACAAGGCAGCCAAGCTCAAGGTCAATGTTTTTGTTAGATTTAATTGTTACTAACGGAAACAAGATGATTTTTTGAAAAAATTAAAAAATTGTATTTATGGGTATATATAAAAAAAATTAAAAGATTTTTCAAAAGCAAGATGATTTCCAAATTTTAATTGTTTTTACTTTGTGGTAAATGCCCATACACGGGCATATTTATCAATATTTCTCATTTACACACGATATCATTTTATATTTCTCACAAGATCACAATTCATACGATTTTCTATATTACCCTGTTGGACTTTCATATACGATTGGGCGTCGTGCGAAATCAAGCACACCTATAAGCAAAAATTTCTCGATACACCTATTAAGATGATCGAGTAATTATCGTTAATACCAAAAAGAACTCGTTGTACTCTAAACTCAACGTAATTACATCCGTCGAGCCACTTTCCTCATTGAAAGTAATCCTCAATTATTGTTCGACTGTATATTCACTATTATGTTTGAATCTCAATATAAATAAATATAACAGACCGATCGGTAAATACTATACAATGATATAATGTCAATTGGTCTTCTTTTTCCCAAACTCGAATTTATTTGCCTCAATTTAGTTGTTTTTTTATACCTGCTCCTTAAATCTCAATTATTTTTCGGGTCATAGATAAATAGATTAAAATAGCAAATATTGAACCAAAATTTCTAAAAACAGTCAAAAATAATAAAGGCACAAGAGATTCCACTCAATAGATCTCGGATCTCACATAGTAGGAACATGAATCATGATTATACTATCATCTCAAATAATAACTCATATTATCTCATGGTCGTCTTATTACACGTGATATGAAATACGTGTTATAGTATTATTCCTCCATCTCTCAAAATGAGATATGTTAAATTTCTTTAATACTGTACAGATATGTGATTCAATTTACATGTAAGACTTTATCTAAAAATTTCAGAAAGAGTATTTTAGAGACAATATCACTAAACGCAGGTGATATTTGATATTTCAAATCTGACTACTTACATACAATATGGATGTGAGCATTTGCATATCGATCATAACACCTATGATATCATTCTGAATACATATCAGGGCAACTTATACTCTAACAGGGTTACTCTCAAAATCTCTTACAACTGAAACCGTTTCATCCATACTTACTCAGAATCGGAGGTGGTCACTCGTATGAGAGAATCGATCTCATCTGTCTGATATATTTTTTTATTATTTCATATCAAAGAATATATGACAAGAAACAAGAATAGGCTTTCAACCTACGACCGAAGTAAAGGACATGACTAGACTAACCGCACTGATTGGATTGTTTTCTTTATCTAAGAACCAGAAGCAGGCATTCTATAATCCTACTAAATTTCCACTTTCACTCGAGCAGCGGATATGAGACCAGTAAGAGCGGATGAAAGACTTTCAACCTGGCACCTTTGGCTCGGTTTGTACTGACCGATAGTATGAATAGGAGAGTCTCTCTTAATTAGCCATAGGCCATAGGCTATCCTAAGAATGATCTCTATAATAAGGAAAATAAGGTTTACTTGTGTCAACTCCTCGCCTGCTTATGCTCCTTACCAACAACCCGGTGCTTCGCGAACACACTAAGTTGGTCCAACAACCAATTGACTCCTTACCGCTGCACATTAGCAAAAAAAAGTGAGTGAATAACTAGCCAAGCAATAAGCTGAATTCTTCCATAACATAACTGCGTGGGGTTGTGCGTGAGCCGAGTGACGTAGGTGCACAAGAGTACTTCGCGCAACAACCATCTCTTTTTTATAGGTTCTATAGACCGATGCTTGCTGCTTCATCTGGGAGACAAGAATCATAGATATGCCGGTCATTAGAAGGAAGAACAATATATGATAAGAAACAAGGACATTAAATAAACAATATAATAATTCTTATGTGACAAAGGTAATAAGTATCAATATCGTCAATACAGTACAAAATAAGAAATGTCAAAATATATACAAATCCAATGACTCTCTATATCTTATAAATGAGTCTCTAACAATAGATTTGGTGAAGGGGTCAACCACCATACTGTATATAGAGCGTACCTGACGGTCACTTCACCCTTCTCGATAATATCTCTTACGAATTTATATCTAGTGTCAATGTATTTGATTCTATTATGATATTTAGGTTAGGCGATAGCGGCCTGATTATCACAATAAATTATCATTGGCCTCCCATTATCTATCACAATCTCAAAAATCATCCAATAGTTTTTGGAGCCAAATACTCTCCTGAACTATAACTGAGAAAACAACGAACTCAGCTTCTATCGTTAATAGAGTTATACAGATTTGTTTCTTACTGATCCAAGAATGACACTACTATTGAGCAAGAAGACAAAACCTTATATCGATTTGTGTTTATCCAAATTATCGTGGCATCTAAATATCCCACAAGACGTAAATCACTTCCGCCGTAACACAAAGAGAAGTTTGCAGTTCTCTTGAAATATCTGAAAATCCTTTTCACTACTCTCTAGTGACCCATTTTAGGATTTGATTAATATCTACTCACCAGACCAACTGTATAATAAATGTCTGGTCGTGTACACAATATCGCATATATTAAACTTTCTACTGCACTGAAATATGTGATTTTGCTCATTTCCCTAACTTTTTTTACTAAGTTTGGGGTATATCTCAAGACTGAGACCATCATACTTGATGATAGGAGTATATATAGGATTACAATCACTCATCTCAAAACACTGTAGGTCTCTTGTGAAAGAACCAACATTTGTCTCAAGTAATTCCTCTGAATCTTAACTCTAAGAATGAACCCAGTTTTACTCATATTTTTCATGTCGAAACTCAATGATAACCATATTTTAATAATTATCAGATATTCAATATTATTTTCAACCAATATTATATCATTTAAACATAGAGATAGGATCATAAAAGAGTAATCAGAACATATCAGATAAACATAATAATCATTCTCGATCATTGTAAAACTATAAGATATTATCAACTCGTGAAACCTCATATACCACCGCCCGGATGACTGTTTTAAGCCGTATATCGACTTCCGAAATTAATAGATTTTATTCTCCTGACATACTAAAATGAACCTAAAGGGTTATTTCATGTAGATTTTCTCATCTAAACTTCCATAAGGAAGGTAGTGTTTACGTCTCTTTGATATAACTTTAGATCTATACTCGCGACAATCGCCAAGAGTAAACGGATCAATATAAATTTGACTGTAGGAGAGAAAATTTTCTCATAGTTTATGCCCTTCGTCTGCGTGTAACATTTGACTACCAAACAGATCTTGTATCTCTCTACGATCCGTCATCCTTTCTTTTGACTTTGAAAACCCACTTGTTCCCAATTGGATTTTATTCTCATGCAAGTCAACTAAATCCCAGACCCTGTTAACTCTCATGCATTCCATCTTCTCCTGCATGGCCTTTAACTATCGGTCCGTCGTAGGTCCCTCAAGAGTTTCCTTAAATGTTTTGGCCTCCTCATCATCCTCAATAGTTACAATGAACATCTCATACTCAATTGAAAAATGATGTCAGAGTTTTTGTCTCCGACTACTCCTACGAGTAGGGGGAGTCCCTCACCTCTAGATAGTCCACTCTTACTAAGACAAAGATCTGTAACGGGTTCTTAGGTCTCCAACTAGACCCATCTGAGTTGTTAAGCTCACCTATCTCATTGAAGATAAAGTCCCGATTGATTTCACCTCTCTTAGGGAAATCGTTTTCCGGGAATGTGGTATCACGAGACTACAGTCACTCGTATGCTCATCTAGGAACATATGTCCTTTGGAATATTCAGAATATTTTATAAAAATACACTCCTTTTCTTACGGATTCAACGTGTTATATGGATGTGAGAAATTGTGAATATATGCGAAACAACCCTATGGTTTCAAGTGACTAAAGTCAGACTGCCTCCCTATCCAAAACTCGTATGTGGTACTAACTACTGACTTTATTGGAATACGGTTGAAAACGTAGATAGCAGTCAATAATGTATCTCTCTAATGGGAAATTGGCAAATTGTCCTATACCATCATAGATCTCACTATCTCCAATAGAGTTCTATTGCTTCTCTCAGCTATTTCGTTTTGTTGGGAAGTAACAAGAATAGTTAATTGTCTCGTAATACGTTTCTCAAAATAGAGATCTTTTAACTGTTCAGACAAATATTCGTGCTCTTGATCGGTTTTGATAGTATTCGCTCTCAACTCTAATTTATTCTCAAAATTGCTGATAAATATCCTGAAATATTTCAATGCCTCAGACTTATACGAGATAAAATAGATGTAACTGAAACGCGTGTAATCATCTATAAACATAATAAAATACGTAACTTTATTTCGGGTTATCACATTCATAGATCCACAAATATTGGAATACACTAACTATAATGAAATTTCAGCTCTCATTTCCTTTTCAAATGATTTTCTTGTGACTTTGTCAGCTAGACAAAACTCACATAGAGGCAATTTAACCCTAATTAGCAGGCAGGCCATTCGCAGCTAACTAGTTCCTCTTACCCTATGCGGTCAAGTCTACTATGCCAAATAGTAATATCATCAACTACGCTATCAGATGTAAAGATAATAGGAGATAAATGAGAAATATCATTAAAAGAAACCAGATCCGGTGCATATAATCCATATTGGACTAAACCAATACAAATTAAAAAACTATTATATGAAACAGAAACTCTAGAGTTTCCTAAAAAAACAAAATATGCTAAATGATCAAGACAAATTGTAGATATGAGATTTTGTCGAATCTCAAGAGCATATAAAATATCATGTAAATATAAGATTTGGTTACTTCACAGCACTACCTTGCATATACCAATCCCTCTAAAACTCAAAAATACTCCATTCCCTACCTACAGTCTCCTCGCATAGTGACTTAATCGGCGGAACTCTACGTACACACTCCTATTATGAACTATATAATTGGTGACTCCTAAGTTTACAATCTACAAGGGAGAGGAGTCAGTGAGTTTCACAATAAATAAAATAAAATTCAAACCATATAAAGAAGAATAACATACCTTCCGCTCGTCACACTCGTGAGTGAAATGCCCAAACTTGCTACATACGTAGCACTTGATTTTGCTCTTATCGAATTCATTCTTTCTCTGCTTTTGTCCTTTGTGGTCGGTTTTGACAGATGACTTCTTCTTGCAGTGGCCTCTGGTCTTCTTGTCATGCTTGTGCCATTTGCATTTGGTACCCCGGGAGCCTTTACTCGATTTTGCCATGAAAGCATGACTCGAAATAGATCTAGCCAACCTCCTGGTGCTCATACTCGAGTTTACAATATCTACTCACATTAATAAAAGTGTAAATACTCTCAGTGTATATGAAACATGTAACACCGACTCTCTGTGTATGCTCATGTATCCTATTTTATCTTTATATATGATAATTTTTTATAAATCCGTTTATAAGTTTCACTCAGAATTTTTTTTGATAAAAATCCCCCAGAAAATTTTTATTCCAATTTTTAGACATAAGTGAATAATTTTGAAATGGGCCACAAATGATCCTATGATGATAAGATGCGATTTTGAGAGTGAGAAAATTTTTAAATTTGATAAATAATTATTTTAGGGTTAAAACGGTAAAAGTCCAGAAATTTGGTCCGTAAACCCTAATTCGGATCGATTTTGAAAAATAGGGTCAAGATGAGCATATTAAATTTCAAAATTGGTCCCATTGGGTCTAATATATGATTTTGGGCCTAGCATGTAATTTGAGAATTTTTGGGGTCAATTTATAATTTTTATAAGTTTAGGGACCCAATTTGTAATTAACAAGAATCTAGAAACAATTTCTCAAAAGATAGGGATTTCAATGCAATAAGATAGTAGACAACAAATTGGACAAGCACTTAATGCCAAAGCATGGTGTGGTATGGAATGAAAAAGCAAACATTTATCGAGGTATGTTGATGATGTACAAATCTTGACTTTTGGGGAATGAAGTGTGCTTGTAAAAATTAAAAGATTTCAACCCCTTCATTTGTTGCACCATGAAGTGGACGTAAGTGAGAGGAAGAAGAGAGGAAAATGTGGAGCTTTCTTCATTCCTTCAAGAGCCAAGAGTGAAAATAAGTGAGTCCAATCTATGAGGAGTTTTGGACGGCAAAGAAATTAAGGTAAATTTTCTGTTTTGTCTTATTTTAAATTTTATTTCTGTCCGTGAATTTTAAGATATCTTACAGTTAGAATTTGAAAATGCTCTAGTTAAGTAAATTGTAGATCCAAGTCTTATCTTTCCAACGAGATAAGAACCACCTTAATTAGATATCTGTGCCAAAAGTTATGATATTTTTCTTGAAGCATGACAGAAAGTTGTTTTGTTTCGGACTATAAAATCAATATGTACAAACAAACCATTTCCAACTCTATTTTGGAGAAACTCAAAACATAAAAGTTGTAGCTATCTTTCTTGTCTACCACATATTAAAAGTTCAACCAAAACGCACAAGGGAATCAAATGTTATATTGTTTTTCCTAAAGGTGTGTTCGCAGAAATTTTGTTTCCAACTGAAAGCTGTTTGTTCTGATCATAATTTATTTCAACCCCTTTATCGACATAATTGAGTGAAATGGAAACACAAAAATTGTAGATCTATGTCTTCGGAATGACATGTTAAAATGTCATTAAGTTTTGATAAGTAGAATAAAAGTTATAGCTTCTGTACAAAAATTGGACAGAAGTTGAAATTGGAATGCGACTGAAACAAAGTGAGGATTTCTGGAAATTCTGTGATATGAATTTGAGAAAGTATATAAAATGAAAGTTATATGTCATGAAGTTACCTATAACATGTCACAATATCGCTTGGAATGGAGTTTTGTGCAAAATGTTATAGCTTATTTCCCATGACTGCGTAGATTTGAAAATCTGCAAACTGATTTTCTTTATAAGAGTTATTTGATTTGAACGAGGGGAGCACTTGATTTACGATTCATGGTAATATTGGGGAATGCGTTACCCTCCCCCAAACGGTGAGTGGGACTTTGAAGTCTGTTATTGATTGGAAAATCCTGTTTTAAATGTTTTTTATAACACGATTTCAAATGTGTGATAAACTGAACTTTCGGATTTTCATATATGCTTTACACATATTTTGTGATCATTGGAGTGTCGCAATTACTTGACTTGTTTGATATGCATCCATGTACTTTCACAAATGATATTGTGCTAATTTTTTCATAACATGTGGTATTTATATGATTTTCATATCTATTGGCACACGGTTTCATATAACTTGGATTTGAACATGTGATTGGGTTGGATGCTCTGTGATGATTCCACATTTTGGGCTTGGTGCCCCCCATTTCCCCTCTGTATAGCAATGCTCTATAGCTACGAAGGATATTTGGCAGAGGCACTCGTTGTGCCTGGATACGCTTTGGCCAGAGCTATCCCCCAAATGTCGGATCTATGTTGATGGTTGTACTTGTGATATTTACGGGTTTATTAGATCAGCCTGTGGCCAACATTGGGGTAGAGAGTTATTGTTTTTACATGCATGCATTGTGAAAACCCCCAATGCGCTCGTCACTGGTCGAGGTAGACCCTTACCAGGAATATTTCATTGGCTGGCTCTTCATGACATTGATATAGATATTGGATGCATATCTTGATTTCTGATGTGTGCGTATGATATATGATTTTGAAATGATATGATCGGTTTGCATACTCTGGATATTATTACCTTATGCTTTGATACTCCAAGTTCACACTGATATTAATAGTACGATATCAATTCTCTCACTTGCTGAGTATCATCCCCCTTTAGGTACTCACCCATCACATTCTCATCTTACAGATTTAGTCTTGAACTGAGGGCTAGTAGAGCTTTGATTTCGTTGGGCATTTTGGAGACACTGGGCTTGGGTACGGTTACCCACTCTTCCGCAGTAATCATTTGAGGTTATTGTTATATTTGGAGCATTTAGTTGACCATTGTATTTATATACCTGGGATAACTGTATTATACTTATGTTGACTTGTGAAAATGATAACTCTCATTTGATTTGATATATTGATGCATTGAGGCACATTGTGATGACTTGGGAATTGATTTGACCTGTGATACATTAGATTGGATGTTGTTATTAGCCTTACGGTGTCTCGATACGGGAGACGTTGTGCTCGTGTATCGAGGTGTCACGGCGGTTGTCGCGTGCTCGGCCCGGGGGCAAGTTGGAGCATGACAAAACAGGTTTTAATAATCTCTCATGAGTCAGATAGAGATTGGATCACTCGTAGTACCTGCGATTAATCTGATAGTGGTTCCCCCATATTTTTCAAAGAGATGTTCATATTCGACATGTGCATGAAATGTTGTTTTATGCTATGATCCGGTCTCTTATTGTAGAAAATAAACCTATAGGTCAACATCTTTAATTTAGGAGTTGACTGGGAGCCCAAATACTCTTTAAGAGTAAGGTAGACCGACATCATAGTGGGATACTTCTCATAAACCGGGATCATATCGTCGTGCATACTGTTCAAAAGGATTGCCTTAGTCTGGCCATCCTTTCTCTTCCATACACGATATGCTTCGTGATCTCGTCTCACCTGAGATATTATATCCTCCTCAGGATTCTTTATTTCGTACTGTAGAATATCTGCTAGTTTTTGTTTCTTGAAAACTAACTGAATTTTCTGATACCAAATCTCATAATTGTCACTGTTCAGTTTGTCTCCTTTCACGATATCAAACACGATAATATTTATTGTAGTCATTGTTTTTATTATACAAAAAAAGAGACATTAGTGATATGTGATATTTATTTTCACAATTTTGCGTACTTTTACGAATCAATAAATGTTAAATGATTTGAGTATAGAGTTTAAGGTGAACGTATGAATTAACGGACACTATACACCACAACTCGGAATTACATTTTACCATTCAGAATTAGATTCGGCGTACAAAAACTCATAAATAGACACATATATTGACGTGGAACCCTTAGAAAATTGAAAAATTCAATCCAGTACTATATGATGTGCCACTTAGAATCCCACGCTCTGGCACGTGCCGACAACGTGCAACTACATGCCAACAGTAATATGGAGCGCGTGTCAGATGCGCAGCGTGTCCTGCATGTATACTCACGTGCTTGACCTGTGTCCTCAGGTCGCGGACCAGGTCAGGATGCAGGTCAAACATAGATTTGGGTCAGAATAGACACGGATCTGGGTCAAAATCGACCAAAATAGTCCAACTTTGTTCACGCTCCTTAGAGCGCGTGGACTTCACACGCCCGCACCCACTGGTATCACACTCCTCTCCGTGTGTAGTTCACGCGCCTGTGAGTCTAGTCGGTTCTTCCTCGCTTGATGGGTTTGCAACCAAGTCGTCTTGACCCAGCTACCGAAAACTCAGATTTTTTGGATATTCAAGCATTGATCAAAGTGAATCATGTGTCCAAAATTTTAGCCATTTGCGGCCATGTCGGAAAACTCAGATTCCGATAACAACAATACACAATATATATATTGTGTATTGTTGATCAAACATAAGAAATACATATAAGCTAATTTCATAGATTAATTTGTTCTCTAATACAACAGATCTAGAGTTTTAAGTTTCGAGTATTATTAATGGCCGAAAATTTTGATCTTATATTTCATGACCTAAACATAATTCAAAAATTACAAAAAAAAAAATTATATTTATAATCTATAAATCATGGATAACATCATGGTATAATTGAATTTACGAAATTCATTCGTGATCCGAACTATAAATTTTTTTGCGCTATATTTTTATACCTGAAAAATGATACTAATATTAGATTTAATTGACACTAACAGAAGTATAATGATTTTTCAAAAAAATTAAAGATTATATTTACAAATATATTTCAGTAAATAAATGCAAGAAATTCAGAAATTACAAACCTTTTCTCAACGATCTCGCAGTCGGAATGATAATCACGCCAAATGAGTTATCACTGCAATGTCACAATGTTACAACTTCAAATTCGGTAATTACAATGACATAAATATTCTCTATTCAAAATTTTCTCTAAACTTTCAATTGATTTTATTTTAAAGAGTACGTGTTTCACTCAAAATTCAATTCTCTAAAAAATAACGTGTATTCTCTATGTGTAAATTATGTATCAACTCTCAAATGAAGAAGATCATTAAAACTCACGTAGCTATTAGAGAGATATTTTATGAGGAGTTGAGATAATGGATTAATCATCCATTATCTCTTAATTTTAAATTCAAATTTTAATTGTTTTTACTTTATGGTAAATGCCGTTGAACATATTTACCAAGAGTTTTCATGCCCATAATTTTGATGCAAACTTTGGATCTGTCGTCGCCATCTCCAACATGGCTGCTTCGCCTAGTTCTGGGGAGAGAGGGAATTAAATGAAAGGGCAAGTAATGGCAAAAGTTTTTTCTTGAGTCCGAGAGATGGGTTTCAACCGAAATCCACCGTTTTATTTGTATTTTACAAAACTCATATCTTGAGAGTTTGATTCTCATTCATTTGTTATCATTCTATTAATCCAAACACATGATATATATTTCATTCTCATTCCTAAAAGTCATACCTTTTAACCAAATACCCTTTATTTCATTCAACTTCACTTGTCTTTTAAACCTTTTGACCAACCTTTTTTTTAATCAAAAAATACAAATGGATTTCTTTATAAGTTTTCTATAACATTTTCCTTCTTCTTCTTCTTCTTCTTCTTTTTTAACTAACTTTTCTTTTTCTCAGGGTTGGACTTATTAAACTCAATCTCCCTCTCTAAATAAAAAAAAAGGAATCATATTTAAAATCACCAATACTTAATATTTTATTTTCAATTTCCTTAGGATTTGATACAAATTTATCATAAAAAAAAAACATTTCAACTATATTTTTGTATGATCAATTTACTCATCTATACAGGTTCAAAAAATATTTAACAATTAAATTTTTATTATTATTAAAAAATAAAAACTTTGAATTCATCTCATTTACAATTTGTAAATATAATTTAATTTTTTTATTATATAAAAATCATGAAAATTATAAAAATATATAAAAATTTAATGAATACATTTAAGTAAGAGTTTTTTACCATAAATGTTCATAGGACTGTAATATAATTTAATTAATCAAATCTAATTTTAATCATTATTCAATTCAATTATAAAATAAAAAAAAAAATTACTCAGTTTAACTTACTTTTGAACATTGTGATCATGAAATACAATTAGCCTTCTTTATATATATATATATATATATATATATATATATATTTTTTTTTTTTTTTTTGGATAATAAGAGGTTTTACCTTTTTTTCTTTTAACCAACTTACTTTTTAATAGGGTTTGGTCAATATCACAATCAAGAATCAGTTACGGTAATTCATTAAACTCATTCTCTCTCCCCCCCCCCCCTTCCTCTCTCTCTCCGAAGTTCAAAAATATTCCTTCATCTTCCTTTATAGAGTGAGAGCGGGCGATGAGCATTCCAAAAGAAAACCCTAATTTCTCGTACACATTCCTCTGAAATCACTGAAAATTTTGAAACCTTGAATCTGTGATCCAATTTTGCATCAATGGCGCCCACTTGGAACAGGCTAACCAAGTTTTTATCCCGTCAACTCTCTAGCACTACGCACTCCTCGTCGACGTTGTCGTCTTCGGAATCCCAACCGCCACGATCCTCCAGCGCCTTCGACCGATCCGTGTCGTCCATTTTATCCCGCAGCATCTCCTCCATATCCTCTCATTCTCACTCTCAGGTCAGATCCGGCTCCCGATATTTCCTCTCTCAGTCTTTGTTTGTTTTTCCGGCGACACTTCCTCATTTCGGCCCTGAGGACTGAATATCCCTACTTAATGCCCTAAATGCCCTCATCTTTTTCTCTGTTCAGTGGGGATATTTTGGTCAAATCGCGTTGTCCCTTTTCCATTTGCTGCTAAGAATCATAACATAATGACCAAATTTTACAATAGTATGCTTTACGTTTTCATGGTCGGTTCTAGGACGGGAGGATAGTAGGATTGTTTGCCTTTATGACACAATTGCCCATCTTTTATTTAATTGTAATACTATCAAAGCATGGGTATAGTTGTAATTTCGTAACTTTTATTTATTTTGACTAGTTTATTGTTGATGGTGATGGAGCATTAGTCTTCAGGGATGAGGGGCCAAAAGCAAATCTAAAATTAGAAAGTAGGTCAAATTGTGATGTTTGAGCTACTTTTGTCCATTTGTTGCTTCTTAATGGAGGTGGGGTCAAGGCGCTGGTGGTTCTATTTTGTCTTTCTATTCCTTGCTGAAAATTTGAATAGCAAAAGATTAATGCGCACTTTTGTTTAGAATGCCAGTTGTTTATATGTCTTTTAGCCATTTTGCGTTGTATGACTTTCATTCACTAGGCAGATATAATCCTAGAAACTTTAAATGGGTTTGTTGGGAGCTTCCGTGTTATATTCGTATTCTTTTTGCAGGAATTTTACTTCATTACTTATTGGTTTTCATTCAATTCATCCACCGTAAATAGCTTTTTGAATTTTTATTTATTTTTCTAAGCATAAGTTTCAAAATCTCTTTATCTTTTTCTATTTTGTCGAAGTTCAGCTTATTTATCATTTTCTGTTTTTTTTTTGGGGGGGGGGGGTTTGGGGTGTTCGGTTCAGAAAACATGTGCCATTTGCCTTGGGAGATTGAAAGCAGGGAAAGGCCAAGCAATCTTCACAGCTGAGTGCTCTCACACTTTCCATTTCAATTGCATTGCTGCGAGTGTTAAGCATGGCAATTACCTCTGCCCAATGTGCCGCTGCAAGTGGAAGGACATTCCTTTTCAACCACCTTCTGGTGGCAATGCCCGCGTCTCTCCTTATCACCCTTCTCCAGAAGATCTGGTTGTCCGTCCCAATCAACCCACCCTACCCCGTTCAGTGGAGCCCACTGTCTTCTCGGATGATGAGCCCCTTCCTGCTGTTGGTCAAGTGCCACCTGATGCAGTGGTCCATCCTCATCCTATGACAGTCAAGGCTTGTCCAGAGTATCCTGCTGTCTCTTCTTCAGACTCCTGTCCAGCATTTGCTGTTCTTGTTGGGGTTCAGGCTCCATCTCTTCCCAATAATGACTCCCTTCGCTTGGAGCGTGCACCCATTGACCTTGTCACAGTGCTTGATGTGAGTGGCAGCATGTCCGGTCCCAAGCTTTCACTCCTAAAAAGTGCAGTTTCCTTTGTCATCGAAAATTTGAGCGATTCAGACCGCCTGTCCATTGTGTCTTTTTCATCGGCTGCTCGGAGAATCTTCCCACTTCGAAGGATGTCTGACAGAGGTCGCGAGGATGCTATCCTAGCAGTCAATTCTCTCCGGTCAAATGGTGGAACCAACATTGTGGAAGGACTGAAGAAAGCGGCCCGGGTACTAGAAGAGAGTCGTGAACAGAATCCCGTCTCAAGTATCATCCTCCTCTCTGATGGGAAAGATACATACCATTATGATAACTTCCTGCAGTGTGGAGATATAAACCTATTGCCTGCTTCTATCCGTCGAAGAAGTGTTGAAACTAGAACCATCCCTGTTCATACGTTTGGGTTTGGCTCAGACCATGATTCCACCTCAATGCATGGGATATCTGATGCATCTGGGGGTACATTCTCGTTCATTGAATCTGTTGACATGATACAAGATGCTTTTGCCAGGTGCATAGGTGGCCTGCTCAGTGTTGTTGCTCAAGATGTAAAACTCACCATTAAGTCAGCATCTCCTGGGGTCCAGATTTTGTCCATGCTCTCTGGAAGATACCTGAATGAAATATCTGATCAAAGGCTACAAGGTGTAGTTCATGTGGGGGACTTATATGCAGAAGAAGGAAAAGAATTCCTGGTTAACCTTTCCATTCCAGCATCTTTGGCTGCACAGAGTGGGGACATGGTGGAAAAGATGGCATTAGTGGATGTTGTGTGCTCTCACAATGATCCACTGTCAAAGGAGACATTCCAAGTAGAAGGTGAGAGGGTTGAGATCAGGCGGCCCGAGATCCCATCTCCAATAGATTTAATACCCTGCTTGGATGTTGATAGGCAGCGGAATCGTCTATGGGTTGCTGAAGGCATTGCAGAGGCACAAAGGATGGCAGAGTCAGGGAATCTAGAAGGTGCACGTTCAGTGCTAGAAAACAGAAGATCAACCCTCTTGTCTTCAGTATCAGCGCAAGCTGGGGATGGTCTCTGCAATTTGCTTGAAGTGGAGCTTAGTGAAATGACAGAGAAGATGGCAACCCTGGAGTTGTACCATCGGACGGGGCGGGCTTATGTTCTATCAGGGCTGAGCTCTCATTCATGGCAGAGAGCCACCACTAGGGGTGACTCCACAACTCACACAATGGTATTCAGTGAAGGAGAAAACTCAGGCACGACTGGGGCGTTTGGCTACGAAACACCTAGTATGGTCACCATGGTGACAAAGTCTCAGATTCTTGGCCATTTGCCTCAAGAGCAAGGCCAGCGCAATGGGCGACCTTACAAGTCATGCAACTTGCCTTTCCGGCGCAAATAAGCTGGTGCATTTGAATGGCATGACTTTAGACCTTATTCATATAATGCTAACAAGGTTATAGCATCTACTGGTTGGGTAAATTCTATAATTGATTTCTGCTCTATTGGTTGTTTTTTTGTGGTCTTTTCATTAAGGTTAGGAAAGATCAAATATAATTCATGTCTTTTTTCTTTTGAATATATCTCTTACCAGATGAAAACTTGATTTTTATGCGAATGGAGGCAAGGAGAACTCATTTCCTGGGCCTGCCAGTTGACTGGTATCCTTGGCAAATGGATATTTGCCATCTAACTATAAGAAAACAACTATTATGCTATTGTCTTTGACTAGAAGTGAAGAGTGCGATCAATGTTTCGTTGGTTTAGTAGAAAGGGTACTAGTATCCTATACAAAGACTCAGAGTTTGACTCTTAATAGTGACAAAAACGATATTGGGAGAGTTTCTTCCCGATTGAGAGCTGACAACAGTTCGACTGGAATTAGTCGGAATAAAGTTTCGAATACTCAGTGGTGGATCAAATCTAGAAAACAAAAAAAAAAGAAGTGAAGAGTGGGGCAAGTCCAGCCATTTGAGAACTAGGCACAAATTGAACTCTAATTAAGGTCGGGCTCCCTCTTCCCTATTCTAGTATTGGATTCCTATGACCTCAAGGGAAGAGTTTAGTAGTATAAATCTCTCTTTCTCAATTTTATGATTTTAAATTCAAATTTTTATACGACTAAAAAAGAGTACTGGATTCCTATCCTAGATGTGATCCATGATTTTAATTAAATCAACTTACAAATCAATTGTTGAAAATGTCATCATGGGTATTGAGTAGAACACGTACCTTATCAAGGGGAAACCAACCTCTTGCGTCCAACGGTGGAGACTAATTTATTTGGTTTCATGAACCATAGATGTAGCCTGGTCATATCTCTTTTTTATTAAGTACCATCAATATAATTCCTTTTTCTCTAAAAAAAAAACACTTGATCACTGGTATCCGAAAACTTTATTAATCCGATTCGAATAATTATGATATCCAATTTAGGGTATTCCCAATATTTAAATTCGAATTGTTGGTTAAGAAAAATTAGTATTCTGTTATTAAATTCACGGATCATTAGTATCAAGAGAGAGAGATTATAATACGTGCATGGCAGCAAGGGGAAATAAAATATCATCATTTGGCCAAAATTTGAGGTATATGATGGTTGTTTTGAGAAATTAAGTTTTCGTGCTGCGTTTGTTCTTGGAAATTTCAAGTTTTCGAGAGTCAAAATTGGAATTACGTCTTCTCGGAAGTAAGAATGCTGCCATTCGATGGTTATCTCTAACCACAATCCTGTGATTATGATCCTATAAAGACATGAAATCTTTTCTCTGAAAGAATACACCAAGGAGACAAAAAAATTAAAGCACTAAACGGTTTTTCATTCTCTGCCTTTGCCGAACAATTTTTAATCTCCTTAACTTTGTTATTTAAGATTCAATTTGAATTCCAACTCTTCTATTCAATTCATCTGGGTTTCTAACTCTTTCTTCCCTTGTTGTTCATCAATTCTGTGTCTCGGTTCTTTGATTGCCCTTACAACTCTTCCCTCTGTTCTTGGCTGCAAAGGCTGCAAATAAACTATTTGAATGTTGCTTTTCGTGAATTACAATTGACACGAGAACAGGCTTCGGCTTGAATCTTGGGCCTTTGGTCTTTGGATTAAACATAAAAACTTTATCAGGTACCAATGATCAGTTGATCTAATAAAATGTGATATTAAATTTTTTAATCAAGATCACAAGTTTGATATATGATTTGAGTATAGAACAGACTACGTTGGGAGGGTAGTTCTCTTAAATAGACCACTGTAAGTTCTGAACTATATTAATCGGAATATAGTTTAAGATATTGATTGATATAGTACAAAAAAAATAAACTTTATTAGGTCTTCATGTTGGAACTCTTTTGAACTTATTTGAATTCTTGGGCTCGAAACTAACCTGGACTCTTGTTTGTTTACTTGTTTATATATATATAAACCACGCTATATGATAATCATATTGGATCCGACAAAATTTAATTCGAAACAGATTCGAATAAGGGATACTTAAGAGACAAAACTTTCTTGATATCTATTTTCGTCATACACAAGATTTAAAACTAAATGTTATTTAAGGAGTATAAACATCCAATCACTGGATTAACTATATATGGTGTTTGTTTTTTTTTTTTTTTAAACCAACGTCAATAATTGGTTCAAACACTTTAAGTTCAGAGCTAATTTGAATGAATATTTTACTAATGTTTCAATTTGAAAATTGTAAATCTTAATTTTATCTTTCTTTTTCTTTTGGTACTATACCAATCAGTTTCCGGAATCATACCCCGATTAATCTGGTTCGAGATTTGCAGTGGCTCATTTAAGGGGACTACTTTCCCAATATAGTTTTTTTCATACTCAAGTCGCGAATCGAATTCGAGAACTTGGTTAAAGGTTCTAACACCACATCCCACTAGACCAACTGTCCGTTGATAATTTTATCTTTCTAATACAATTTGAATTAGGTTGAACAGAGTTTTTTAACTTACAATATGAATTTTCTTTCAACACGGCTTCAACAGTAATACGTGACCAGTACTATATGACTCGATTCCTTATTTTGTCTATAGTTTTCTCCTATTGCAAGCTGAATCTAAAGAAGTGATGAACTAAAATTTGTAACTCTCTCTTCAAACTTTCTAAGGCATTTTGGATAGCCTCAATCCAATAATTATAGCTTAAATTATTTTTTCTGAAGTAATGATCTTGGCCACAATACTTCATTGTTCAAAATTGTTGATACAGTAGAGTTTTGATAATAATAAAATATAATGAATGAAGTTCAAGAAGATAAGAAAAATAGTAAGAAAATTCAGAAGTTTGTAATCTATGTTGACCTGACTTGATAATACATCGACCTACATAACAGGTTCACCAATTGTAAGCCCTATGTCGATCAATTCATTTTATCCACATACACATCGACCTATCTAAATATCCTTGTTGACTTGAGGAATAGAATTTTTGTAGAAATAGATAAATCTGAACAAATCGACACGCACTAAATCACATCAACCTTAATAGTCATGGGTGCACAAATTTGAAATGATATGTCAACCAATTTCTGAAGCATATCAACCATCACCTATTAGACATCAATTCACAGAGTAAAAATACATTAAGATATCGATGTCTCCAAACATTGGTCGACCTAACATATTTGTTTTCTAAGTATCACACATTGACATATCAATGATCTGGTCAATATGAAAATAATCACATCAACAAATTCTATTTGCCTTGTCGAACAATTTTAAAAAAGAATAGGTACATATCGAAGTTCAATCAACACATCGACCTGAAAGTAAAGTGACTATGTATAACACAATATAAGGCATCGACCTCAACCTAGAACTTGTCGACATACCAAAGACACATCGACCAATTCACTGTACCAGGTTCACCAATTTTACTTATGAATAGTGACACATCAACTCATGTATAGGTCGTGTTGACCTGTCTGTTCATGTTTCTAAATCACACACATCGACCTATTATAATTTCTGTCAACAAGTGAAAATCACATCGACCAATTTATTCTCACAGGTCCACAAATTTTTACTTTCATAGCAATATGTTGATAGATGTTGTAAAACCTGTTAACCTGATGTTTGTTTACTCATTGAATCACACATCGAGTTGCTCTTATTCTGTCAACAAAGTACATATACAACGACCAATTTAATTGCATAGGTCAACCACTTCCCTACTTGAATAGGAACATGTCGATGTGTAAAATAGACCTATCGACCTGACATTCATTAAGTTCTTAATATTACATATCGACATGGTCACAAATTTGTCGACACGCATAAACACATTAACCAATTCAAAACTATATGTCCACCTATTTTATTTGGCACAATATCTAATCACACATGATATTTTGTTGACTTGTTTTGATAGAATTGTACTATAAAATTTTTGAATTTGGGTCGATATCTATATTAAAGTTATCGACCTACGTATGTCAGAAATTAGATCTGCGAAACAATTTTAAACTAAACGGTCACTTCGTTTGTTTGATTTCTAAAATATTTCCCTTTCTGTGAAAGCTAACGTTCAAATGCAATACAAACATATTCTGATCGGGCTAAATAAGAAGTGGCGCCAGTAAAAGGAGTGGCGTTTCAACTCGAAAGAAGGAACTGTTGCAAAGCATTATTAGCGGAAATAAATGTTCAACGTTTGGATGCAACAACCCTTATCAACTCTCAACGGATCTATTGAATATCATAATAAAATTGAAGAAGAAAATGTTACGAGAATTGAATGCTCGATTAAATACTCAATTGAAAACTCTGAAAATTCACTACTGTTTTATTGTATGTCCTTTAATTTTCTTTTTTCTGCCGAAAGTTTTGAAATCTATTCTTAAATTATCAAATTTGAGGTAAAAGAGTCTCAACTCTTATTTATATTTAGAATAGTACAAGTGTCAATGATTAAGGAGTAAGTAACACTACCTTAAGTCTAGAAAGTTAAAATTTTGATATGTGTAAGATTGAATAGAAGTGTTCAGTAGGAATAGTGTTAAAGGTTGAACTTGAACCTGTAATCAACTTTGTATGGTTGAGCTATTAGTGAAAAATTCAGAGAAAACCTGAGAGTGGATGTGCGTCAAGTTTGATAAAACCACTATAAAAAGTTCTTATGTTTTTTGTTTTTAAATTTTTGTTCTCTGTTGTTTAGCTCAAATTTTAAAAAGTCAAAAAAAGTCCATATTCAACTATTTACCCCCTAGTTAAATAACAATTAGTATCAAAACGGGTGTATCGATAAGAAGCCTAACAGTTCAATACTAAATATTCAAATGGCCATCAATGGAGATAATGTACCAGTAAAAGCCTGCTCAACAAATTGTGCTCTATTCTTCAACAGAAACAACTTCAGTTACTAGAAATAAAGAATGTGCAATTTCATAATTGCATAAGATCTAAATATTTGGGAAATAATCAAAGAAAGAGTTGAATTTCCTACGGAAGAAATAGATGGAGTACGTGTGCCAATCAAATTGAAAAATATGACAATAGAGCAAAAGAAGGCTTATCAAGTCAATTGCAAAGCTATCAATCTCCTTCACCTTGCATTGAATGTCAACGAATACAATTGAGTCTCATAATGTATAACAGCAAAGGAAATTTGGGAAAATCTCGAAACCACTTACGAAGACACTAATCAAGTTTGCGAGAGTAAGATCAGACTATTGAAGTAAAAATACGAAGTTTTCAAAATAAAGGAAGAAGAAACAATTAATGAGATGATAACAAGATCCAACAAGATAACAAATGAACTAAGGCTTCTTGGAAAAGAAATCTCTCAAAAAGATATGGTGGATAAAATTTTAAGAAGTTTGTCAAAATCGTGGGAGTTCAAAGTTACTGCAATTGAAAAGTCTAAGAATCTTGAGACTCTAACAATGGATGAGCTTGTGGAATCTTTTATAACCCATGAGATGAAGCAAATGTGAAGGAACCTGCAAAAGAATAAAGAGGAAAAGGAGTAGCTTTGAAGGCTAATAATAATGAAAGTTCGTCAAACTCAAAAGAAGAAGAGAATGAAGAAGACGAAACTCTTCTAGCAAGAAAATTCAAAAAGTTCATGATGAAGAGAAGGAATAATAACAAATCATTCTTTAAAAAGCCAGAGAAGAAGGAGGAAATCAAGTGCTTTGAGTGCAAGAAGTTAGGACACACGTAGGCTTATTGACCCTCTATGAAGAAGGATAAAAAGAAATACAAGAAAGATAGAAAAGAAAAGGAAAAGAAGGAGGTATTTGCAGGTTGGAGTGACGAAGATGCTAGCTGTCACACTCCGAACCGGGATCATGAACAGCCGCCCGTTATCCTGAATGTCGGCTGTATTTTTACAAAAAATCATACAGAATCTCCCCATATTTCGGAGGTTTCTCAAATACAATTTATCCTGTATAAATCACAACCATCCTGTAATATAATTAAATGGTCATTTTGACCTCTCCAAAATCAACCAATCTCACAGCCAACATCCAGATAATGCAGGACTATAAAAATTTCCAGCAATCTAGCCACAAACCTCTACTGTCATGCCCCCGTTAAAAGCATGGACAGCCTCCAGTCGCCCCTTCTGTGATTTAGAGGTGGCACCGAGCGATCTTAGAGTACGCTTATAAGACATAACACATTTCCAAATACATACGCAACGAATAAGAAATGGCTCAATGCAATGTTATGCAATGACATGAGAGTTCCACAATTTAAATATCCACA
This sequence comes from Dillenia suffruticosa, assembly GCA_033439265.1. Classification (NCBI taxonomy): domain Eukaryota; kingdom Viridiplantae; phylum Streptophyta; class Magnoliopsida; order Dilleniales; family Dilleniaceae; genus Dillenia; species Dillenia suffruticosa. The sequence goes on from JAVTVX010000031.1 coordinate 3,440,877, forward strand.
TTTATACAGTTATCCCAGAATTACACAATGATCGTCTATAGATCTCAGAATGCATATACATTACCAATACAAATTTTACAATAGAAATATATAAAGACTTCTCAAAATCAGATCTTCCAATGATACCGAACGTCCTAAAACAACGCTCATTGTCAAATATTATCTCTGAAACAAGAAGGGAAATGAGGGGTGAGTACTCGAGGAAGAATACTCAGTGAGTGAGTGGGTCAATGCAATCGTCAAATATGAAGTGTGAAATTGGAGTGTCAAAACATAAGTATACAAATCATATTTCAAATCATCATACTTTTCATTTCAACAATATATCATTAACACGCGTTTTCAAATCAAATATGCATCAAAAGCACTGTCACTAAAAATCATAGAACTGCCAGCCAAAAATGTCCTGACAGAGGTCTACCGCGACCTATAACAGGCATACTGGGGGTGTTATATATAAATTTATTTAAAATACTCTCTACCCTGGCGTTGGCGACGAATCTCGTCCAGGTGCTAGACTTGGAGAGAGTATCCAAATCCTCCCCCTCTCGGGTTCAATCTGGCTAATACCGTGTCGTTAATCAATATCACGATAACTCGTGGGATACCCCAGGTCTATGCATATCCGGATGTCACCAAAGCATCTCTCACGGTGTCCTTCGTAGCTACGGAACAATACATACCAAAGCTCTCAAGGCCAAATCCAAAATCGTATCAAAATGTGCCAAAATCAGGTTCACAAACCAAATGTAAAATATAGCATAAAATGGCATATTATACATTTCAACCACATGGATGCATAATTTCAATATTTTAACACAGTTTTTGGACACTCTATCAGTTCACAAAAATCAATTTCAAAGCCAGTCAAAACATTTCAAACACGCTACAAATCATACTCATTTATCAAATATTTTAAAACAGAATTTACACATTAAACAAAAGTATTGAAATAAGTCTTACTCACAGTATACGAGAGGATGATCACTCCCTATTTTCAAGGCCAATTCAAATATGACCGCTCGAGTCTCTAATGAGATTTTCTTAATTAATCATCACGATTTGATATCAAATAAGGGTCTAGTAATGGATCTTCAATTTTCTTTTCAACCAATACTATCTAATTTGACAAACTTTATCCAAAAGTTGAAGAGATTTCATTTCTCTCACCTAGGGCTCCTCGGATCTCAGATTTAGCTTTCGTTCGCCCGTTGGTTTGGTCTAAAAGCTGAATGTTTCCAAATTCGAAACAATTGTGAACAATTTAAATTCAATTACTAAAGAAATTCGAAACCCTAGTGCGAAAATCGAAACTTTGAGTCATTTACCTTCGCAGAGGCTCACGGACTATCACGGGCCGTCGCGGGCTCGTGGGCCGTGGGCCTGCAGGCTGATGGGCTAGCCCACTGGTGGGCTCGCGGGTCAGTAGGCCGCAGTGGGCTCACTACTGTGGGCTCACTACTGTGTGCTCGCGGCTGGGGCGCGCGGGCTAACGAGCTCACAGGCTAGGGCTCGCACTCGCGAGCTGGATTGCGTGCTCGCGCTGTGGGTCGCGCGCTGGAGCACTCGCGCTCGTGCTGGGGCGTGCTCGAGCAGTGGATCGCGCGCTTGGCTCCCATGGATGGTCGCACTAGGGGGCACGCTCGCACAGGGTAGCTCGTGCTGAGGCGTGCTGGCGCTCGTGCAGGGGTGCGCAGGGGCGCGCTAGGGCTCGTGCAGGAGCGTGCAGAGGCGCGTAGGGGCGCACTAGCGCTTGCTCGCGCTCGGGAAAGCGCACAGTGCTTTGCGCTGTCACACGCTCTCGCACTGTCGCGAGCTCTCGCGCTGTCACGCTCTGGTGAGCTCGCGGCGGTGGCGCGCGGCGGAGGAAATCGAGAGAGAGATTGTGAGAGAGAGTGAACAGCGGATAGAGAGAGAAACTGAGAGGGAAGGGTAGAGAGAGAGAGGTGGCGAGGCCGATGGGTGGTGGCGGGTCACAGCAGAGAGGCGCAAAATAGCCGCAGAGGAGGGCGGCGGCCGGGGGAGGTAAAGGGTCGGGGAGAGAGAAAGAGAGAGAGAGAGAGAGAGAGAGCGTTTCCTCCTATCTTTTTTTTTGGTGTTACATTTTCTAACCCCCTAAAAACAAGTTTCGTTCTCGAAACTAAAAGAGCCTAAATAGCAAACAACTGGGGGTGCTGTCTTCTCATAGTCTCCTCGGGCTCCCAGGTCTCTTCCTCGACCTAATGCTGCGCTATAGCACTCGGACAAGAGATACCTCCCTGTTCCGTAGCTGCCGGATCTGCTGGTCAAGTATGGCCACCGGCTGAATAGGCAGACTCAAATCCTCTTGTACCTCTACTGGCGGAGGCTCCAAAATATGCGAAGGATCTGGGATGTACTTCCTCAACACTGATACATGGAAGATATCATGGATTCGAGATAACTCGTCTGGCAGCTCTAGTCTGTATGCCACGCTCCCTACCCTACTGAGGATACGGGACGGGCCAATGTATCTGGAGCTCAACTTGCCCCGCTACCGATATCGAACGAGTCCCTTCAAGGGAGAAATCCTCAAAAATACCATATCATCCACCTCAAATTTTAAAGGTCGGTGTCTGCGATCCGCATATGCCCTCTGTCTGTCTTGGGCGGCTTTCAGCCGCTCGCGGATTACCCTGACCTTTTCCTTAATCTCCTCGACTAACTCAACACTAGTAAGGTGTCTTTCGCCTACCTCATCCTAACACAATGGGGTGCGACACTTTTTGCCGTAAAGTGCCTCATAGGGTGGCATGCCGATACTGGCCTGATAACTATTATTATATGCAAACTCCACTAGCGATAAATGCCTGTCCCAACTACCCCGAAAATCCATAACACAAGCCCGATGCAAATTCTCGAGCGTCGAATAGTCCCCTCCGACTGACCATCTGTCTGTAGATGATATGCTGTGCTAAAATTGAACCGTGTGCCCAAAACTTCCTACAGCTTGGGCCAAAATCGAGAAGTGAATCTCGGATCTCTATCCGAGACTATGGACACGAGAACCCCATGTAATCTGACTATTTCATCTATGTATAGACGTGCTAATGCCTCCAGTGGAGAGTCGCTACGCATTGGGATGAAATGGGCGGACTTGGTGAATCGATCGACTACCACCCAAATGGCATCATATCTGGCCTGAGTTCGCGGCAATCCCATAACAAACTCCATAGTCACATGTTCCCACTTCCATACGGGAATAGGAAGAGGCTGTAGTAAACCTGCTGGCTCTGATACTCAGCCTTCACCTGCTGACAGATTAAACATCTAGCTACAAACTCCACAATATCCTTCTTCATACCTGGCCACCAATAGCTGCCCCGAATAGTTCGATACATCTTTGTACTACCCGGGTGCAAAGCATAAGCCGATGAGTGTGCCTCCTCTAGTATGGACTTGCAGAGATCCTCATCAACGGGTACAGCCACTCTATCTCGATAAGTTAGAAGTCCATCACTACAGACTCTGAAATCATCTATATCACCTCTGCGGGCTCTCTCAATAAGAGCTTGGAACTCGGTCTCAGTGCCCTGAAACTCCCTAATACGGTCGAACAACGTCGGCCTGACCTCAAACTTAGCTAGCAGAGTACCCTGATCGTCACTAGCCAATCTGACTCTCAAATCCCAGAGTCCCATCAAACAAGTGAGGTATACCGTATTATTCTCTTGAGACAATGAAACTGATTTCCAGCTCAAGGTATCAACAACCACATTGGTTTTGCCCGGATGATAATCAATAACAAGATCATAATCTTTGAGGAGTTCTAACCATCTCCTCTGTCTCAGGTTAAGTTTTCGCTGGGTGAATAAATATTTTAGACTTTTATGATCAGTATACACCCGGTAGGTCACCCCGTACAAGTAATGGCGTCATATCTTCAATGCAAAGACTATGGTCGCAAGCTCCAGATCGTGTGTCGGATAATTCACCTCATGTTTCTTCAACTGTCTAGAGGCATAGGCTATCACCCGACCATTTTACATCAAAATACAACACAACCCCTGTCGGCTAGCATTACTGTATACTATGTACTCCCGACTACTGGTGGAAAGTGTCAAAATCGGAGCTGTAGTCAACCGTTGTTTGAGCTTCTGAAAACTCACCTCACAACGGTTATCCCATTCAAACTTGATACATTTTCGCGTCAATTTACACAATGGAGCAGCTATCCGGGAAAACCCCTCAACAAATCTGTGGTAATACCCGGCCAGACCAAGAAAACTCTTAATCTCAGTTACTATCTGCGGCTGTTCCCATCTCGTAATGGCATCAACTTTCTACAAATCGACAAAAATACCCTCCGCAGAAACGACATGCCCCAAAAACCCAATCTGTCTTAGCCAAAATTCACATTTTGTGAATTTGGCATACAACTGTTCATCGCGGAGGATCTGTAAAACGGTGCGAAGATGCTGAGAATGATCCTCATCACTCCGCAAATACACCAGTATATCGTTTATGAAAACTATGACAAACTGATCCAAATAGTCGTAAAAGACTCTGTTCATCAGGTCCATGAATGCAGCGGGGATATTAGTTAGCCCAAACGGCATGACTAGAAATTCGTAGTGTCCGTATCGAGTGCGGAAAGCTGTCTTTGGCACATCTTGACTCCTAATCCGCAACTGATGATATCCCGATCGAAAATCAATCTTCGAGAAAACTTGAACACCTTGCAATTGATCAAATAAATCATCTATGCGAGGCAGCGGATATTTGTTCTTCACAGTCACCTGATTAAGCTACCTGTAATCCACACACAATCTCAGTGAGCCATCATTTTTCTTTACAAACAGCACTGGAGCGCCCCAAGGGGACGTGCTAGGACGGATAAACCCCTTATCTAGCAACTTTTGCAGCTAGACCTTGAGCTCTCTCAGCTCAGCCGGCGCCATCCTGTATGGCGGCATAGAGATATGGGTAGTCCCCGGAGCTAAATCGATTTCAAAATCAAACTCCCGAATCGGTGGTAATCTGGGTAACTCCTTGGGAAAAATATCAGGAAAGTCTTATACCACCGGGACATCCCCCAGTCTCGGTCCCTGAGTAGTGGTGTCAATGATATAACTAGGTAAGCTGCACATCCGTGGCAAATCATACGTCTGGCCTCCAAAACTGAAATGACACAGCGGGGTAAAACCCGCCTCTCGCCCTAAAAAATCAATACTGGCTGATCGGGTCTTCGAAACTCTACCTATTTCTTAAAGCAGTCAACTGAAGCCCGATGCATATGTAGCCAATCCATCCCTAAGATGGTATCAAAATCAGTCATGGCCAGGGGGATTAGATCTGCCGTCAGCACTGTATCCCCAACTTTGATCTCACATTCTCTATATACTGTGCCGCGCACAATCTGCTCAACCAGAGGAGTGATGACCAATAGCTCCTCGTCCAAAAGTGAGAGTGGCCTGTCAGAATTTCAGAAAAATTGATCGCTCACATACGAATAGTTAGACCCCATGTCAATAAGGATACGAGTATCTATTCCGAAGATAGGTAGAGTACCTATCATTGAACAAAATGCACATAGACTTAGAATGATTTCAAACTTGATATATATATATATATATGTCAAAATAGCTGAGCCTCTAAGGCTTTTACAACTTCAGTGTACAAAGATGTCAGAATAGTATCATGTCGACAAAAGGGTACACAACATAAAATACATATACGACTATCATGATACAATGCTGACATCCCCAAAAGAAATGGAAATACGAATAGAGATCCTATTCTACAGGATCATAAAGAGGAGTACCCATGATGATGTCGAGGTTCGTCTGAGTGTCCTCCTGCGTCATGGCATAAACCCGGACCTGAGCCCTAAGCTGCTGTCGTGCCTGGGTCTGTACTGTGTTACTCTCGGTAGTCACCCTGGGAGTAGAAACTGCTAGCCGAGCAGGCTGCCCCTGCTGTCCCATACGATGAGCAATAGTGCGGCTCAGTGAACTCTGTCCTCCGAATCCTAACTCAGGGCAAGAACTCCTAATATATCCCGGCTTCCCACAGTGGAAGCAAGTGACCGTCACTGAACAACCTCCTATCGGATGGGACCTATTGCACCTGCGGCAATAAGAATGCCGCTGAGCAGTATACCGTGTAGGGTGAGTCGGAGCGGGCTGTCTGAACCCCTGGGAGTACTGTCCCTGTCCCATCTCAGGAAATCTAGATCCTAATCCGCCTCCGTGCGAACTGGATCCCCTGACCCTCTTAGAGTTTTGCGCAAAATAACACTTTTCTTTCTTTATTTTCTGCTGCTTTCTCTCTGCCTAGCCTCTGCAAGACCAAAGCCTCCACGCGGTGAGCAAAGTCTATCACCTCGGCCAGTGTAAACTGTGGGGTAATAGTCATATACTTCTTTATGCTGAGACTAAGACCGTCCTCAAATTTGAAGCGCAAATACTGAGGCGTGGCCAGATCCGGTACGAATGCGGCAAGTCTCCGCATATCTGCCTCATACTCCGAGACAGATCTGGACCCCTGTATAAGCCATCCCAACTCTGATCTCATCCGGTTCTGCTGGCAGACTGGGAAGAATCTACGGTCAAACTCCCGAAGGAAGTCGTCCCACCGCAGTGGCGTTGTCGCCTCATCAGAGAGGGCCTCCCACAATGAGAGGGCCTCTCCCTCTAATAATCGCTCTGCCACTTTCAGGCAGAGTTCCTCTCCAGTCGCCAGATCGGTCAGAATCCTGTGGGTGCGGTTGATCCAATGTTTGGCTGCCACAGCATCACCAAGCCCTGCAAAATCTGTGCACCCCAGCTGACGGGCCTCCTTAACCAACTGAGACAACTCATGTACCTATCTAAGAATAGCCGATGTAGTCTCACTCGGCTCGGACAAAGTAAAAGGACCGGCCACCGGCGGTGGAACCGATGCCGAAGGAACTGGCGCTGCTACAGGTACAGGCGTTGCTGTAGGAGGTGGTGGGGGCGGAATCTGGACCCCATGCAAAGCGTACCACTCATACACCTGTCGAAAGGCGTCGAGTGTGGGTACGGGAGTCTCAGCCTGAGCAGCTGGCTGAGTAGGTGCCGAAAGTGGCACGCGAGTCGAGGAACGATCCTCCGGCTCGTCTAATTCCTTTGGTGCTCATAGGGTCTCAGGTGCCCAAGGTGCATCTAGCACTAACAGACCCTCGAGTGATGCGAATCTAGCACCTCTCCTATCACGATTAGGTGGTATAATTCTGTAAAAATATATACTTTTATTATATAGAAATTCATAAATTAGGGTTAGTTACTCCGTAACTAACCCCCTAAAGGAATTGAACTATAATTCAAGGCATTTGGATACGAAAATAATGGGTTAGATGCGTCATGTATCCAACTCCCATAAAATAGATGAACTCATATACCTATGACCATATATTGGGAATTCATGACTACATGAAACTCTCATGCATTGAGGACTTTAAATACAACACATACGGGAATGTTTTTAAAACTCTCTTCCTATATAGCTTTCAACCAAGTCGCTCTGATACCAATCCAACTGTCATATCCCGAACCAGGATCATGAACAGCCACCCGTTATCCTGAATGCCGGCTATATTTTTACAGAAAATCAGGCAAAATCTCCCCATATTTCGGAAGTTTCCCAAATATAATTTATCCTGTATAAATCAAAACCATCCTGTAATATAATTAAATGGTCATTCCAGTCTCTCCAAAATCAACCAATCTCACAGCCAACATCCAGATAACGCAGGGCTATAAAAATTTCCAACAACCTAACCACAGATCTCTACTGCCATGCCCCCGTCAAAAGTATGGACAGCCGCCAGTCACCCCTTCTATGATTTAGATGTGACACCGAACGATCCTAGAGTACGCTTCTAAGACATAACACATTCTCAAATACATACGCAACGAATGAGAAATGCCTCAATGTAATGTTATGCAATGACATGAGAGTTTCACAATTTAAATGTCCATATTTATACAGTCATCCCAGAATTACACAATGGTCGTCTATAAATCTCAGAATGCATATACATTACCAATACAAATTTTACAGTAGAAATATATAATGACTTCTCAACTCCAAATCAGATCTCTTAATGATACCGAGCGTCCTAAAGCAACGATCCTTGTCAAATACTATCTCTGAAACAAGAAAGGAAATGAGGGATGAGTACTCAGGGAAGAATACTCAGTGAGTGAGTGGGTCAATGCAATCGTCAAATATGAAATGTGAAACTCGAGTGTCAAAGCATAAGTATACGAATCATATTTCAAATCATCATGTTTTTCATTTCAACAATATATCATTAGCACGCGTTTTCAAATCAAATATCCATCCAAAGCACTGTCACTAAAAATCATAGAGCTGTCAGCCAAAAATATCCTGGCAGAGGTCTACCGCAACCTATGACAGGCGCACCGGGGGTGTTATATGCAAGTTTATTTAAAGTGCTCTCTATCCCGACGTTGATGACAAATCTCGTCCAGGTGCTAGATTTGGAGAGAGTATTCAAATCCTCCCCCTTTCGGGTTCAATCTGGTTAGTATCGTGTCATTAATCAATATCACGACAACTCGTGGGATACCCCCGGTCTAGGCATATCCAAACGCCACCAAAGCGTCTCTCATGGTATCCTTCGTAGCTACGGAACAATACATACCAAAGCCCTCAAGGCCAAATCCAAAATCGTATCAAAATGTGCCGAAATCAGGTTCACAAACCAAATGCAATATATAGCATAAAATAGCACATTATACATTTCAACCACATGGATGCATAATTTCAATATTTCAACACAGTTTTTGGACACTCCATCAGTTCACAAAAATCAATTTCAAAACCAGTCAAAACATTTCAAACACGCTACAAATCATACTCATTTATCAAATATTTTTTAAAACAGAATTTACACATTAAACAAACGTATTGAAATAAATCACACTCACAGTATACAGGAGGGTGATCACTCTCTATTTTCAAAACCAATTCAAATCTGACCGCTCGATTCTCCAATGAAATTTTCCTCATTAATCATCACAATTCTATATCAAATAAGGATCTAGTAATGGATTTTCAATTTTCTTTCCAACCAATACTACCTAATTTGACAAAGTTTATCCAAAGGTTGAAGAGATTTCATTTCTCTCACATAGGGTTTCTCGGATTTCAGATCTATCTTTCGTTTACCCGTCGGTTTGGTCTAAAACCTGAATGTTTCCAAATTCAAAACAATTGTGAGCAATTTAAGTTCAATTACTAAAGAAATTCAAAACCCTAGTGCGAAAATCGAAATTTTGAGTCATTTACCTTCGCAGAGGCTCATGGACTATCACAGGCCGTCACGGACTCGTGGGCCGCGGGCTTGCAGGCTGATGGGCTGGCCCGCTGGTGGGCTCGCGGGTTAGCAGGCTGCAGTGGGCTCGTGACTGTGCGCTTGCGGCTGGGGCGCGCGGGCTGGCGCGCTCACAGGCTAAGGCTCGCACTGCGAGCTGGATTGCGCGCTCACGCAGTGGGTTGCGCTGGGGGGCGTGCTCGCACAGGGTAGCTCATGCTGAGGTGTGCTGGCGCTTGTGCAGGGACGCGCAGGGGCGTGCTGGCGCTCATGTAGGAGCGTGCAGAGTAGCACAGGGGTGCGCTGGCGCTCGTGCAAGAGCATGCAGAGGCGCGCAGGGGCACGCTAGCGCTCGCGCTCAGGAGAGCGCGCAGTGCTCTGCGCTGTCGCGCGCTCTCGCACTTTCGCGTGGTGGTGCACTCGCGGTGGTGGCATGCCACGGAAGCGCGCGACAGAGGAAATCGAGAGGGAGATCGCGAGAGAGAGTGAACAGTGGAGGGAGAGAGAAACTGAGAGGGAAGGGTAGAGAGAGAGAGGTGGCGAGGCTGTTGGATGGTGGCGGGTCGCAGCGGAGAGGCGCGAAATAGCCACGGAGGAGGGCGGCGGCTGCGGGGGGTGAAGGGTCGGGGAGAGAGAAAGAGAAAGAGAGAGAGAGAGAGAGAGAGAAAGAGTCAGATTAGGGTTTTTAGCCCTAATCTGACAGGGGTGCCGCGTTTCAAGCCGAAACGCGGCGTTTCCTCCTCTTTTTTTTTTTTTTTGGTGTTACACTAGCTCAAGTGATGAAGAGCAAGCAGAGGAATAAGCGAACATGTGTTTCATGACCAATGAAGAAATCTCAAATAGTGAAGTAAACTCCACATCTTATTTCTCTTGTTCTGATTTTGAAAACAATTTTACCATCACTGAGCTACATGATACATTACTAGAATCACTCAACGAATTAAAAAAATTAAAAATGAAAAACAATTTGCTAAAGAAAGATCTAGCTGAAACTGTCAGAATATTAGAAAAATCAAAAACTAAAATAAAAGTATTAAAAGGAAAAAATGATGAATTAGACCTGAAAATTGCTGAATTTGAAAAGAAATTGGATGATAAACATTTAGAGAAGACAAGTGACAAACTAATGAATGAAAACATAGTTTTAAAGAACGAATGGGATGAATAGAAAGAAAAGAATTATAGGCAAAATACTATACTAATGAAATTTATTCAAGACTAAGAAAAACTAGATACCATGTTAGGAGTACAAAGAACTGTATTTGATAAGGCCCTATTAGAATATAACTCAAACCAAACACAGAAAAAGTTATATAAATTCTTTGTGCCAAACTATGAAAATGTCAAATTAGAGAGATGCCACATATGTGTAAAATTTGGACACAATTCTGAAAATTACAAATTTAGAAACATATCTTCAGACAGCATTAAGAGTCCAAGTATGATTAATAGATACTGTACTTACTACAAAAACATTGGATATTCAGTTTATAATTGCTGGTCATAAACTCATCAAGAATAAACTTAAAATGAATCCCTAAAAATAAATTCAAAACTAACTCAGCCAGACCCAAAAAGATATGGGTATTAAAGGCAAAAATATGATTGAATCTTGTTGTAGGTATATTTGAAATGAAGAGAGTCTCCCAAAAAGTCAGTGTGATGCATAGACAATGGATGTTCAAGGCATATGACTAGGGATGTTTCAAAATTTTCTTATCTCGAAAGCAAAAAAGGAGGAAAATTTGCATTTGGTGACAATTCAAAAGAAAAAGTTATCGGAATAGGCAACATAGGAGGTAAGTTCTCTGAATCTCAAATTCAAAATGTGCTTCTTGTTTCTGAACTGAAATTTAGTCTGTTAAGTGTTAACCAATTATATGATAAAGGTTATTCAGTCACTTTTGAATCTGATACATGTTTCATTGTCGACAAATCCTCTAGTTCTGTCAAATTTACTGGTCAGAGCAGAGGAAACATATATATAATAGATTTAGATCACTTAGAGATATCAAATGAATTATGTTTAATTGCTGTAAATAAGAGTTCATCATGACTATGACACAGAAAATTAGAACATGCAAATATAAACATAATTTCAAAATTAATTAGGAAAGATATAGTGAAAGACCTACCAAAATTAAAATTTAAAAAGAATAAATTGTGTTATGCATGTATAAAGGGAAAAGAAATCAAAACTTTATTAAAATCTAAAAATTATGTATCAACTAGCAATCCGTTAGAAGTTCTTCACATTGATTTATTTAGACCAACCAGAACTCAAAATTTAGGTGAAAAATAGTATAGATTTGTAATCATTGATGATTACTTTAAATACACATGAATTCTATTTCTTGCTAAAAAGGAGGAAACCAGTGAGATGTTCATCAAATTGTGCAAAAAAGTTCAAAATGAAAAGTGAGTGTCAATTAAAAGCATTAGAAGTGACCATGACAAAAAATTTGAAAACATAACCATAGAAGAATTTTGTAGTTATCATGGTATTGACCATAATTTCTCAACCCCTAGAACACCTCAATAAAATGGGGTGGTAGAAAGAAAGAACAGATCTATCCAAGAAATAGCTAAAATTATGCTCTGTGAGAATAACCTACCTAAATTTTTCTGGGCAGAGGCTATAAACACTATATGTTACATTTTGAATAGAGTACAAGTAAGACCAATATTAAAGAAAACACCATATAAATTTTACAAATGAATAAAGGCAAATATAACTTATTTTAAAGTTTTTGGATGCAAATACTTTGTTTTAAACAACGGGAAAAAAGTATTAAGAAAGTTTGATATCAAAAGTGATGAAACTATCTTTTTAAGATATTCCATAACAAGTGAAACTTATAGAGTTTACAAGAAAAAAACCATAACAGTAGAGAAGTCAATTCACGTAAATTTTGATAAAAAAAATGAATCCAGTCAAAGAAATTTGGATAATGAAGAGATTACTGAGAAACTAAATGAATTAAGCCTCACTGATGAAGCAAATTACTAAAAAGAGGAAATAATGAAATCATGGTGCAGGAGGAAAGAAATGAAACTCAACAAGAGTAATAAATCAAATACTTTCATATTAAAAAAGATGTAAACCCAGAAACTATAATATGTAGCATTAGTTCAGGTATTAGAACCAGATCAGCACTATAAAATCAATGTGAGAACATAATATTCATCTCTTAAAATGAATATAAAAATATGGAAGAAGGTTTAGAAGATAAAAATTGAATAATGGTCATACAAGATGAATTATATCAGTTTGAAAGAAACAAAGTATGGAATTCTGTTTCTAGACCAACAAGTCAGTCAGTGATTGAAACCAAATGAGTAGTCAGAAATAAATTTGATAAATATGGTACAATTATAAGGAATAAAGCAAGATTAGCGGCAAAAGATTACAGTCAAGATGAGAGAATTGACTATGATAAAACTTATGCACCGGTGGTCAGATTAGAAACAATCAGAATATTTCTTGTCTTCTCTTGTTTAATAAACTTTATATTTTACCAAATGCATGTTAAAAGTACATTTCTAAATGGATATTTAATTGAAACAATATATGTTGAACAACCACTTAGTTTTGAAAATCCAAAATGTCCTGAATATGTTTACAAATTGATCAAAATCTTATATGGTCTGAAACAAACTTATAGAGTTTAGTATGAAAGGTTAAGTAACTTCGTAATTGTAAACAATTTTAAAAGAGAAAAGATAGACACTACCATCTTTATTAAAAAAAAGATAATAATTTCTTAATAATACAATGTATGTAAATAACATAATATTTGGAGAAACTAGTACAAAAATATGTGAAAATTTTGCAACTAAAATGTAGAGAGAAATTGAAATGAATATGATGAGAGAATTGAATTACTTTCTAGGACTTCAAATCAGCCAATCAGAGGATGAAATTTTCATAAATCAATCAAAATATACAAATAACCTAATTAAAAGATTTGGATTCAGTGATTGTAAGAGCAATGCAACTCTAATGAGTACAAATATAAAGTTAGATAAAAATGAAAATGGCAAATTAGTGTACTAAAAATTATACAGAATCATGATTGGATCTCTATTGTATCTTACTACTTCAAGACCTGACATACAATTCAATGTATGTCTATATACAAAATTTCAATCAAATCCAAAAGATTCCACTTAGTTGTAGTCAAAAAAATCTTTAGACACTTAAAACAAACCATTCACTTATATTTTTGGTACGATAGAAACTTAAACTTTCAATTGTATGGGTTGTGTGAAGTTGATTTTGTTGGATACAAAATAAATAGAAAAATACAAGTGACACTTGCCAATTCTTTAGAATGGAAGCATATTGGTATCATGGTCCTCCGAGAAACAAAGTAGTGTAGTATTGTCGATAACTGAAATTGAATATATTTCAGTTGAACAATGTACAACACATATGCTTTGGATCAAACACCAAATAAAGATTATGAGTTAAATTTTGATTGCATTCCAACCAAATGTGATAACACAAGTGCAATAAATTTCACAAAGAATTCGGTGCATCATTCACGAACTAAATACATAGAAGTGAAACATCACTTCATTAGAAACCATGTTCTGAAAAATGAAATTATTCTTGAGTACATTGAGATTCAAAAACAAATTGCTAACATTTTTATCAAATCTTTGGATAAAAATAGATTTTGTAAACTGAGAAGAGATTTGAGAATGATAGAAATGAAAAAATAGAAGAGAAAGAATGAAAAACAGAGACTTATAGATATGATAGTTAGCCTTCAAGTTGACCCATTAATTAAAATATATCGATAAATTAAAAAAGTACAGAGTCATATCGACTTGCTACACGTTAGATTCAAAAACCTTGTTGACTTGATCTCGAACCAACACTTAGAATGAAACTCAGAAGATGACACATTGACCCAACCTTAAAGATGTCGACCTGTATAGCAGTAGGAAGGCAGGTCGATGCCTTTCTTATTGTGTTGACCTGATTGTTCAAAACTATTAAATAGGTCGATGTGTACTTAAAGATGTTGACCTGCGACATACTTAATGAAATACTAACAATCAGTACATCGTCCTAGTTAACCCTAATTCCCCAAAATTTGTTCTTCTTTCTCTTGAAACCCTAATCACTCAAGTTCAAAACCCTAACTCCAAAATCGAAACCCTATTCCACTTAATTGTTGCAAGATTCAATCTTCCATGGCTCCGAAGATGAAAATGTCAATCAAGAAACCCTCCGAACCCTAAAAAAGGTCTTCGAAACCTATGGAAAAGGGTTCTTGCTTCAAATCTTCCTTTGTTCAAACCGCGAAACCCCATCTCCTTCACCGCAAACAACACCACATTCAATGTCTATGAATTTCAATCAATAGAGTAGAGCGATCTGTATGATAAAGTGTTTTCGAAAAGAAAAGTAAATTATGAAAGGTTGATCGATTGGGAATTTTTTAAGAATGTGAACTTTAGATACGAAAAATATCTAATTGAGGTATACCCCAACACACTTCTGTATTCCAACAAGTACATTCATGAACAAGAAGTAAAATTATTCTCCAATAATTTAGATGTGATTTCGGATGGAACTGAGAATGACATTAGAATTATGCTAGATGACCATTATGTCTCATACGAATTCAACACATTTGTGAATGGACATATACGAGAATAATGGTATTGCTTGGGTCTTCTATGATGCGTGTAAATCCTATATTAAATGTAGTTGTTTGGATAATGTTAGAGTTGTCTATGGTGATGAAAATTTAACTGTTGTGAATTCAAGTGCCATGGAGTTTGGTTTTCATGAATGAATCTTACATTTGATTGTCTCTTATTTATTGAGACCCAGAGAAGGAAACTACACTACAATTTCAAGAGAAGACTTTAGGTTAATGGCATGCATCATGAATGGGAAGAACCCTGAACCGCATTACATTGTTCTTCATTTCATGATAGCCGCACATAGGTCAGAGAGCTCCTTGTTATCTTATGCTAGCATGATCACTGACATTCTATCAAATAATCGTGCGGAATTAGAAAAAGACACATTTATTGAGTTGAGTGAGAAGAATGCAATCAATGCATTTTCAATGTTGAGAGCAAGAGGGATGATCAATAGTGAAGGCAAATGGATAAGGAAAGAAGGGGAAGCAAGCAAGAGACAGGTTAAAGAAGCTAATAATGAAGCTAAGGAAGCCATTGAGAGTGTTCCTAGAAAAGAAAGAAGGACTAAGAAAGGTGAGACCTCAAGCATTCAACCAATCACCTTTGAGATGATTTGAGACAAGTTGCAGAATATTAAGAGAAGACAAACACTGATAGGTCAAATGAGTTTCCTTGTCAAGATAGAGCTTGAAGGAGTCAAAGAGAAATTAGACTTCTTGATCAAAGAAAGATGCTAGACCATCAAGGTCCTATTAGCATAGGATTTTGTTATGTTCTTACTTGTTTCATCCTTACTTGTTATGTTCTCAGATTTTTGTAATGTTCAAACCTCCTTTGCATGATATAGTATTTCATATCTTTGATTATCTATTGCTGCTATCTTGATAATCTATTATACTTGATAAATTTATGCTATTGAGTGTGTATTAAAATGTGCAATCAATATAGTGAGTATAATGTGCTATAATGTAGTGTGCTAATATGCTGCAGTATGCATTTCTATGTAGCTGTGATGAATGCATGTGATGAGCTGTGAAGTAGTGCTGTGGTGTAGGAAAGTATATAAGTGTAAGTGCAAGCGATACTATGCCTAAAGTGTCCTAAGAATTGCTACAGTGAACTGTAGTACTGATGGACTGCAGTGAAATGCTTTTGTTGATGACAAAAATGTGAGAAATAGCTAAGTGATATATGCTGATATGTTGAGTGTCTAAGTATGCTGAATGCAGAAATAGCTAAGTGATATATGTTAATATGCAGAGTGTCTAAGTATGTTGAGTGTCGAAGTATGCTGAATGTAGAAATAACTAAGTGATGTATTTAAGTGTGTTGAATGCAGAGAATGTGCTGAGTAAGCCTTGCCAAGTATGCTAATGTATGAGTGCGTGGTGTGTGTCACGAGTGTGTAGAGTATGTGTGGAATGTGTTAAGTGTGTGGAGTTAAAGAGTGCTTAAATGCAATACTGCTTTAAGATTGTAGCTTGAATTCAAAGGGATTAGAACTATAGATTAAACTCTAGGAGTTTTGTTATCATAAAAAAGGGGGAGTCTGTTGACATAATAGAATTTTGATGATAATAGAATATAAGGAAGGAAGTTTAAGAAGATCATAAAATAGCAAGAAAATTTAGACGTTTACAATTTATGTCGACCTGAATTGATAACACACGACCTGCATAGCAAATCCATAAATTGTAAGTCCTATGTCGACCAATTCATTTTATCCACACACACATCGACCTATCAAAATGTCCTTGTCGACCTGAGGAATAGAACTTTTGTAGAAATAGATGAGTCTGAATACATCGACACACACTAAATCACATTAACCTGAATAGTCATGGGTGAACAAATTTTAAATGACACGTCAACCAATTTTGAGTAAAAATGCAATAGGACATCGATGTTTCTAAACACTGGTCGACCTAACATATTTGTTTTCTAAGTATCACACATCGACATGTCAATGATTTGGTTGATATGAAAACAATCACATCGACAAATTCAATTTACCTTGTCGACCAATTTTAAGAAAGAATAGGTACATATCGAAGTTTAATCAGAACATCGACCTGAAAGTAAAGTACTTTATATATAACACAACATAAGGCATCGACCTGAACCTAGAACTTGTCGACATAGCAAAGACACATCGGCCAATTCGTTGTACCAGGTCCACCAATTTTACTTATGAATAATGACACGTCAATCCATGTATAGTTCATGTCGACTTGTCAGTTCATGTTTCTGAATCACACACATCGACCTATCATAATTCCTGTCGACAAGTAAAAATCACATCGATCAATTTATTCTCACAAGTCCACAAATTTTTAGTTGCACAGTAATATGTCTATGTATACTGTAAAACCTGTCGATCTGATATTTGTTTACTCATTGAATCACACATTGACCTGCTCTCTTTCTGTCAACAAAGTACATACACAATAACCAATTTAATTACACAGGTCAACCAATTTCCCACTTGAATAAGAACATGTCGATATATAAAATAGTTTTGTTGACCTGACATTCATTAAGTTCTTAATATTACACATCGATCTGGTCAAAAGTTTGTCAACATGCATAAACATATTGATCAATTTAAAACCATGTATCCACCTATTTTATTTGGCACAATATCTTGTCGACCCACATGATATCTTATTAACCTGTTTTGACAAAATTACACTATAAAGTTTTTGAATTTAGGTCGATATCCATATTAAAGTTGTCGACCCGCGTATGTCAGATATCAGATTTGCGAAACAATTTTGAACTAAACCGTCTCTTCGTTTGTTCGATTTTTGAAATATTTCATTTTCTATGAAATATCGTTCAAATGCAGTACAAATATGTTCTGATTAGACTAAATAATAAGTGGTGCCAATAAAGGAGTGGTGTTTCAGCATGAAAGACGGAACTGTTGCAAAGCATTAATGGCAAAAATTAAATGCTTAACGTTCGGATACAACTCTCAACGGATCAATTAAATATCATAATAAATATCAGAGAATTGAAGAAAAGAGTGTTAGAAGAATTGAATACTTGATTAAATACTTGATTGAAAACTCTGAAAATTCACTATTGTTTGATTATATGTTTTTTAATTTTTTTCATCTGTTAAAAGTTTTGAAATCTATTCTTAAATTGTTAAATTTGAGGTAAAAAAGTCTTAACTCTTGACATTTATTTTCAATTCAGTACAAGTATCAAGGATTAAGGAGTGAATATCACTACTTTAAGTCTAGAAAGTTAAAAATTCGATTTATGTAATATTGAATAGAAGTGTTCAGTAAGAATAGTGTTAAAGGTTAACTTGAATCTATAATCAAATTTGTATTCTTATGCTATTAATGAAAAATCTAAGGGGGAGCCTGGAGTTGATGTACACTAAATTTGATGGATTCATTATAAAAAATTCTTATGTTCTCTATCTTTAAATTTTTGTTCTCTGTTGTTTTGTTCAAATTTAAAAAGTTAAAAAAAGTCCATATTCAACGATTCACCTCCTCGAATTGAATAACAAAAATGTTCAATTTTCACTCTTTAATTCGTGTTTTCACATATTTTTGGTTTAATTCTTGATTTTCAATCTATTTCAAATATGAATGCAATAATATATAATTTGAGTAGAAAATTAGACAAATTTTATCCAAAAAGTATGAAAAGCCCTAAAATTTAAGTACAAAATATATATAAAAATGGATTTATCGGTTCCTTACTTGTCATATTTGTACGGCGGCCCTAAGCATGTCAATAAGGAGATGCTCAACTAGAGACAGAAGGCTTCTAAAGGGGAAAAGTGGTTTCATTTTGGCTTAGAGTGTGATTAAGTTCAAGCATTGAGTGGTTGTTCATGACACTTATGGTTTGAAATAGTTGATCTTAGAGGAGACGCATAATTCATTATTAGATAATCATCCTGATATATCTATGATATATAGAGATATTTGTGTTTACAATTTATGATTGGGTATGAAAAGAGATGTGGTAGAATTTGTTTGTTATTGCTTGGCATGTTAGCAGATCATAGCCGAGCATTAAAGGTCAACCAGTTTGCTTGAGCCACTTGAGGTCTCTCAGTAGAAGTGGGAATACATCACTATAGACTTTATATCATATTAACCAAGGACTCCAATGGGTTGTGATTTATTTTGATAGTTATCGACTAACTTACAAATTCAGCTTATTTCATCGTCATGGCTATGACTAACGTGTTGGATAAGCTTGCTCGATTGCATATGAGAAGATTGTTTCTTTGCATAGAGTATCGATTTCTATAATCTTTGATAGAGATCTATGATTTGTGTAATGGTTTTGGAGGAGTTTATAAGCATGGCGAGTACTGACTTGAATTCTCTACTACTTATTATCCTTCAACTGATGGTTGGTTAGAGAGAACTATATGGACCCTAGAGGAAGTGTTGAGGACTTGTGTGCTTTGACTTAATCATAGTTATAAGAAACAATTACACTCAAACAATGACCATTCGAGGCTTTGCACATTTGTTAATGTAGGACTCCATTGTTTTAAGAAAGGGTTGGTGGGAGATAACAGATGCAAGTAGAGTTGGAGACTTTGGGCCTAGTTTAATTAAAATGAACTATCAAAAAAGTGACTATTATTTGTAAGAAACTCAATATAGTTTACTCTCACTAGAAATATTATGCTGATAAATACTGCTAAAAAATGGAAGCAATAAATGAGATAATGTATTTTCCAAAGTCTCATCAATTAGAAGGGTAAATCGTTTCAAAAAGAATAGAAAGAATATGAGCCCAAGGTATGTGGGACCATTTGAGATTTTCGATGGTGTTGATATTTCAACTTATGGATTAGATTTACTACCTAATCTAGAGGTGTCTATCTAACATTCCATGTTTCTATGCTATACATGCATATGCCCAATAAGTTGCATATGATCAACAATTAGCCATTTCAAGTTACGAAGGACTTGAATGACACTAAACAACTTATTCACATTCTAGATATCAATGAGAAATAGTTGTGGAACAAGATAGTTCAGTTGGTTTAGGTTTATGATATCATTACACTTCAGAGGAGGCTTCTCAGAAGTTAGAGTCTAAGATAAATGTATAGTATCTACATCTATTTAAGGGTTTATAATGAGATCCGAAAAACCTGATCTTTAAATGAGGAAAGATATGAGGACCTGGAATCCCAAATAAAAGGAAACCCTTGCATGAAGATGCGTATTTGCATAAATATTAGTATCAGATAACACATTTAATATTTTATAGTACGTTAGTGGTATATAAGCATGATTATGATATGTTTTTGTCTAGATATGCGATTTTGGTGTTATTTTATGCTTGTTAGGTAGAATTCGATCTTATATTTGGGTACATAATTTAAGTATATGTTAGAGAAACTATATAATACCAATAAGTGGCAGCGAAATTTTGATAAATTAAAGAATTAATTTAAAGTTTTTGGGTTGATACATATCTATGAGTCGTATACTTTAGATTCTTTCGATTGAATCTATGTCTTTGATTTAAAAAATTATTGATATCTCGAAAGTCTATACATAAATGTTCTCTCAAACCTAAAAATAAAAATCAAAAAATTCAAAGTGACACTTTTCGAAGAATTTTTTTGAGGTGAGACCCAACAATTACATTTGAGAGTATTAGAATTAATGGAAATATGACTTTTCTTACTAATCAACCCATACTCGCTCTTCCCC
The DNA here is from genome assembly GCA_033439265.1 of Dillenia suffruticosa. Classification (NCBI taxonomy): domain Eukaryota; kingdom Viridiplantae; phylum Streptophyta; class Magnoliopsida; order Dilleniales; family Dilleniaceae; genus Dillenia; species Dillenia suffruticosa. The sequence goes on from JAVTVX010000031.1 coordinate 3,461,580, forward strand.
CCTTTTTTTTTTTATTTGCAAACTTACATCTCTTTTGAAACTCCATAAAAGTGTAACCTTACATTTCACTAAGGAAAGATCTCACACTTTCTAAATTATTAAACACATTCAAAAAAATTTATAACATTGATTTCAAAAGTTTTGATTTCAAGAGTTCTCATCATTCTTTTCACTTTCTCTTACCTTGATTCTTGAGGTAAAATTTTTATACTTCAAGATTTTCAAAAATTTTATGGATTTTAAAAAATTCCAAGTGTTTTCCATAATTCATAGTGTTATTGTTTTCATAGTAACTTTTCCATTATTCATGTTTAGTACTTCTAGATAGAGAAATTGTTTAAAACCAAATAAAAGACAAATATTACTTACTATTTATGTTTTTCACTTTTATAGATATTGTATACCCATACATTGAGTATAAATATGTTTAAACCTTACATTAGATTTTGTTTACATAAAGTATGAGAGATGCTAGATTGGGAGTTTGACTATAAAATTTTGTGTAATAGTATATCTAAGAGAGAGGAGTAACTGTATCAAAGAAGAGGGGAAGACTCGTGTGTGTGTATTTGCTTGTGGCCAATGCAACTCATACGTGTAGCATGTGCACGTTCACATAGAGTGTGCATACATATGTTTTCAAGTGAGGTGATGATGAGGATAGAAGAGGAGTTAGGGTTAGTTTGATCAGTTCGGTTAGAACCTAAACCAAACTAACCAAATATCAAATTTTATAAATCAAAATTCGAATCAAATAAGCCAAAATTGAACCTTAACTAACTAAAATATTTTATCCGATTTGGTTTAAAAAAAATTATCATAATGAAATGTCAACCAAGAGACTCAAACATCTCCCCTTCACTCAAGCAATAATAAGATTACTAGTAACACATAATCTCAGACGTAGTTATATTTTATTTTATAATATATATGTTTGATTAGTTATTTTAATCATTTTAGTTATCAATTTTCAAAACCACCCATTAATTAAAAAAATCGAAATTCTCAAAATCTAAAACCAAAAGCTAATTAAAATACTCTTTGTTTAAAATAGAAAGATCAAACAAATTCGGTTTAATTGATTTATTCAGTTTTAACCTAAAAATGCGCACTTCTAAGAGTTAGTACTTGAATTTTTATGACAAAATAGATAAGAGGACGCCTAAAAAATGCTTGAAAGGACAAATATGACGGTTGGTGTGTATGGCCACACGCAAGTAAAAACAACTTGCGCATGTAGTAGCGTACGCTACTCATATGCTCATATAGGTTTAAGATGGATATTCTTGAGATTAAAGGAGAAGTTAAGGTTCATTTTTTGATGACCTACTAGTTGATTCGATGACAAGCAAGTGGTGATAGAGACATTGGACACAACAAACATAAATACTTTCACACACAAGCATCTAACATGCACAATCACGTGCTTTCCATGTGGGTACTTTGTGTAAATTGACCTCAACCAAAGGTTTTGACCCTATATGACATTAGACTCTTAAATCTCATTGATGCATTTTTTTATTAAGTTAAACTTAGATTTTTTTGGGTATATTTCATGCATTTATGGATTAGATAACACTAAATTAATATTAGTTTCCTACCTTCTTTTGGTTCAGGTTAACTCTAATTAAATGATACCTTTATATATCTTTTTTATTTTCCCTTGTCACATCTAAAAATATTGATGATTTTATATATCTCACTATATGACCACCTTGATTACGTGTGATTGAAAAAAGAAATCACAACTTAAGACTATTAAAAAAAAAAAGCTTACTTATTAGGGTATTAAGACTTTTGTAATATAAAGTGAAATCTCGTCGTAATTAGGTACGGGGTTTTGTATCTCTTGAGTATGATTTTAGTATCATGAATTGGATAAGAAGTCTCTTAGCTTTGATTACTTAAGATTGCTTATGCGCATGAATTTTATATATATTTATACCGTTGCATTGCTTAAATTTTAGTTCAATTTTGTATGTGTTAAGTAAAATAAGTTTTTATGATGATTAGGGGTAACAAAAATTGATTTAGAATTAATTAATTAAAATTTGAGAAAAATAAAAAAATTTGTTAAAATTGAATTTTACATGGGGAAGTCGCTTTGCATTGGTAATAGAAGTCGACTTGAAGTCATGAATGTCAAAATTTTGCTAAGTATACATCAACTTGAATGAATCACAAGACGAACTAAGAAAGACAAGTTTAAAAAGTCTATATTTACACACACCCAATGCGATCTAATTAAAAGTACAAGACGATCTGAAGAAGACAAATCTAAAAAATTTATGTTTACACTCACCCAAGGTGACCCAACTAAAAGCACAAGACGACTTGAGGAAAACAAAACTCAGAAGTTCATATCTGCACAAATCCAAGGTGCCCAAGGTGACCCAACTAAGAGTACAAGATGACTTGAGAAACATGAGTCTTAGTTATTCATGTTTGCACAAGGTCAAGACGACCTTACCTAACTACAAGACGACCTCACCATAAAAATCAAAAGACATAAGTTGATCCAAAGAAAATAGCATTGTTAATTTATGGTCAAAGAAGTGTGAGTCAAATCAAAATCACAAAAACTGTTCTCTGCACACTTGACAAGTCAACTCAAAACTAAGTGAGTCTACTTGTAGTCAATGTTAAAGTGACTCAACTTACCTATAAGAAGACTTATGATCTATAAGTCAACTCATGGTCTAAACAAGTCCTCATGTCTCTCACATTTAAATTTTAACAAGTAGATTTAAGCACTCATCAAGCCAACCCGAGGATTAAAATGTAAAGTTAAGTCTACTTAAAGGCTCAAGAGATCAACTTGTTATGTCTAATGTTTATTTGTTCGGAATAATTGTCTTAAATTAAATATCCTATTCACTAACTTTACCAACCTGACGCATTCAATGGATGTTAACGGCTAAATTTTCTTCTTCGACTATAAGAACAACTCAAGGATGAAGAAAAAACAATCTTTGCAAAGTTTGAACAATATTCAGAACATTTTAACAGACTCTATTTTTATTTCTCATTTGTAATCTGTCTGTATTGCTGTAAGTATCATTTGAAAATTAAAACTCTTATTTGCTTGTTAGATTCACTCTCTATTTGTTGTAAAAGTCTAGAATTTTAGCATTCTTGATCGTGAGTTTTGGAGATAACAAGAGAGACATAAAATTAAGTAATTTTTTTTAAACTCCTGTGAAAAATAAGTAGAAGTATTTGAAAAATATTTATAAAGTTTACCAGCATTTTGGACAGGTAGTCTATAATTGTTGGTTAGAATAGTTAATTTGAAAATTCATGTGAAATTTGGAAGTGGATGTATACTAAAAATGTGGAACCACTATAAATTGTGTGTGTTGATTTTTCCTTTTTGAGTTCATTTATTTGTTTATTTTTTACAAATAGGTCTTTGATTTTTAACACAAAAAATTAGTCAAAATTATTAGATAACTTATTCACTCCCTCTAGATTATCACATTTAGTATCTACAGTATGGTTTTCGACTAATTTCACTAGATTTTTATTTATATATATTTAATTAGAATTAATCATGGATTAAAGATCTTAAGGAAGAAGAGTTGAGTACAAGGTTCATAAGTCCCGAATCACAGCACATTGCACTTGCACACAATAGGCACAATTGCACTAACACAAAAATGGCCTAATTTTTTGTATTAAGCTTCAAATGGGAATTTTCCAAATCTCTTCCAAGGCTCGAAAAGAAGGAGTTTTTAACATTATTTTTTATTTCTTTGTAATCCTAATTGTTTATTAAAAGAGAAAATATATATAGGTGGAGAGAGAATTAAAAGAGGACTATTTGACTATTCTAGAGAAAGAAAGGAGGGAGGCAAGATGAGAGAATTATTTTCCACCACAAGAGGGTATTCTATTCTTCTCCCACTAATGTTTTCTTCTAATTTTCATTGTAACTTCCAATACATAAGTGGCTAAATTTCTCTGTCACTAGAATTCCATTGCAAGAACTATGTGGTTTAAGTGTTAAATGTCACAATGTTGATTTTTATTTTCGATGAGTTGTTTAATTCACATGTATTTAATTCTTTCTAATTGACCAATTACCTTTTAGATTGTATTATGCGTTTATAATACCGAATGAAAAGAAAACAAACATAAAGGCAATCAATATATATTGAATGTATAAATGACTCAATATGACAATCAGCCAAATGGCAAAGATACAATAATGAGAGTCCTTTTAGCCCTAGCAATTGCCGTGGGATCACACTTGAACCAATTTGATGCCACACTTGAACCAATTTGATGTTAACAATTCCTGATCAGCACTTACAAGAAGAGATTTATTCTTCCAGGATATTAGATTAGGAGGAGTCATTACAAGGGGAACTGATACATGCACTCAAAATGAAGCAGAATCTAACTCAAAAACTACAACAAGTATTAAGAAAAAAGCATGAACAACATCTCTATAAACTTTTGAAGTCTCTATACGGCTTAAAACAAATCTCAACATACTAGAACTTGAAATTCACTACTTACTTGATTTGGAATAGATTTGTACCGTCAATAGCTGATTGTTCCCTCTTACAAAGAGGAATGGAAGTGGATTCATTGTTCTCTTATTCTATGTTGATGATATAGTTATAGCTAGCTTAAGCCAATATGCAATAAAGGATTTCAAATAGTGTTCTTAGCTCAACTTTTAAATCGAAGGATGTGAGAACATTAAAGTTCTTCCTAGTACTTGAGAGGTAGCAAGAATGTTCTCGTGGTCAGCTACATTATAACAAATTAACAAGTCATGAGAGCATATGGCGAGATGAGTTATTTTACAAAATCACAATGATTGTGTGGTTTCATGATCGCGTCAATTTACTATAGGAAATTTCTTATTATCCATTTTAATTTAGAATAATTTTAGGATGAGATAAAAAATAATGAAAATTATTTAAAAGCTTAAATTTTAAATCTCTTTTTATTATGTTATTATTTTAATTGTTATTATTTTAATTAATTATAAAAATAATGTTAAAAACACAGCCGTCAGATCAATAAAAAGCGAATTATTCTTTCGCCTTTTATTAAAAAAAAAATAATGTTAGTAGATTATAAAAATAATATTTCAAAACTTAAACTTCGGGACACAGTTCATCGAAATAGCTGTAGGTAAATATTATTGTTATTTAGAAAATATCATTGTTGCGTCTTTCACACTCCACCGAACCCAAAATACCGATCACGACCGGTCACAATCTCAATCTCCGTTCCACTGCTGATCCTCTTTCTCTCTCTCTCTCCGTCTCTCTCTCTCTCCCTCTCTCCCTCTCTCCGTCTCTCTCTCTCTCACTCACATTCCGACGAGTACACTTGCCGTGTCACAGTCCCCGTCGCAAGATCCGCTACACAGTCAAAGTAGCTTTGCAGGTCGCTTGTCAATGGCCGCCTAACGACTCCAAAGAGATTCACACAGATGGCTCAGCTGGAACCACCCAGGACTCGAACTGTTCTGGAGCCTCTCTCCTACTTCGACCTCTCCACTCCTTCTTCTTCTTCTCTCCGATCCCTTGCTCTCTCTCCTCTCTCCCACTCCCAAACCCTAATTTATGTCGGCACTGATTCTGGAACCCTAATTTTGCTCTCCCTAAACCCCAATTTCATTCCCAAGTCTGATCCCTCCTCTTCCCCCAACAGTTCATTGGGTTTCACCGATGCTGATGCTTTTTCGGAAAATGTTTCTGTTCTGAGGCAGGTGTTTGTTGGTAATTCACCGATTGAAGGAATACACGTTTTGGCTCAAATTGGCAAGGTTTTAGTGCTTTTCAATGGGTTTTTGTTTCTGTTGGACTTGCTGTTGTTGAATCCCGTGAAGAAATTGAGTTTGTTGAAGGGGATCACTGCTGTTTCCAGGAGAATTCGAAGCAGTAATGAATCGGAAAGTACGGATTTATCAAGTTTGCCAATGGACAACGTGAATCTGACGGAATATTCGAGCCGGGGCCATCGATTTCTGCACAAATTAGGAAGTGGAATTATAGCAAACAGTGGTAAAACCCGTTTATCCGATGCGCGCAGAGAAGGAGGTGGTTGTGCTGTTGCTGTCTTGATTGGGAAGAGATTGTTGTTGGTGGAGTTTTTTAGTGACCGAGAAGCTGATAGCAGCAATGGGCAGTTTTTGGTTCTAAAGGAAATTCAGTGTATTGATGAAGTGAAGACCATGGTGTGGATTAATGACAGTATAATTGTTGGGACTTCAAGTGGGTATAGTTTGTTCTCATGTGTTACTGGCCAGTGTGCATTGATATGCTCTCTTCCTGAGCCTTGCAGTCTGCCACAGCTTAAGTTATTGTGGAAAGAATGGAAGGTGCTCATGTTGGTTGACAATGTGGGGGTGGTTGTGAATGATCATGGGCAACCAGTAGGTGGGAGCTTGGTGTTCCATGGTGCACCAGCTGCCATTGGGGAGATGGGTTTGTATGTGGTGACTGTCAAGGATGGGAAGGTGGAATTGTATCACAAGAAAACTGGAAAGTGTGTTCAAAGAGTCATGTTTGCTGGTGAAGGAGCTGGTCCTTGTATTGTTGCTGATGAAGAAGATGGGAGTGGGAAAGTTGTTGCTGTGGCTACATCTTCCAAGGTATGATGAGCATTTCTATCTTTTCTTACTACTTGCAACTTGATAATTTTTTCTTGTCTCTCTCTCTCTCTGCATTTGTAATTATTATTACTTTGTGTTTTGCTTTTTTGAGAGGTTTTGAAAATTGGATTCTTGTTAGAGCATAACTCCTATATGGCACTTCAAGACAGTCTAAAATGCAGTGCACAAGGATTCTAAAAAATTGTATTAGAACAAGGGGACAGGGGTCTTTTAAGTTTTTATAGATTGAAATGTGATCGGATATTAAGTGGGAAGGGAAACAGCTGCTGCAATTTCAAAATAGTATTTAAATGGATGGTGTGTAGATATATATAAAGTTGGAAAACAATGCATAAACATTTATGATTTGGGATAAAACTTGCCTTCCTCAATAAAATATAAACCCTAAATTTTTCATCCAGCAATGCTCTAAATTCTATTCTAAATTAACAGATCTGCTTATGTGCCCATGAAGGCTACAACTTTTAGAAATTCCTCTTTAACAAACGTATGTAATAGGATTCGGGCACCTACCAAATTCAAGACCTGGTAAGAGTAAAATATGCTTTTATACATCAGTCCCAGACAAAAATCATGTGTAACAATACTTTGCTCCTAAGAAGCATGGATATGGATATGGATATGGGTATGTATGGGATACCAAGCAATACAACAATGTTTCAAAAACTAGTATGCTTTTGCAATAATGAAATTAATTTAGTACAATTTTTATTTACAAATATGTTTAGTTTAGAAAATTAGGAATTTCAACATTTAAAAAGTGGGTGCTAATATCATATGACAAGCAGGTATATACTTCTAATGAATCAATATAAAGATTATTGGAAGATTTCCAAGATTACTGTAATTATGTACTATATTTGGTTAGCTACTAAATATGTGAGCTGTTAGAGTGATTTTAGGAGTTATCTTTTTTATTTTCCTCCTAATTAGGAAGATTAGTTTCCTTTTTTTGTACCTTAAAGGGATCTTTAAATTCCTGTGTACTATTGCATGGCAATACAATTCAATTATTCTGGATCTTCTTATACGCCTTTAAAGATTATACATGCTGCTGAATATTGTTACAACTAGAATGTGCAAGCGAAGAATCCAATCAAGTATTTATTTGGTATTATAGGATTAAAATATAATAATAGATCGCCACATAGGGCATCTAATGTGTATTCGAAAAGTATTCATAAGTATCCATTATTTAAGAAAATAATTAAAAATCAATACACCACTAGGAGTACTGGACGAGAATCTATTAGGTATCATATCTGAGATGTTTTGATGCCAATATAGATTTCATTTTGAAGTATCTGATCTTCCTTAAGGAAGTAGAGATAACGTACAAGACACAGAACAAAGTCCTATACAAGAGATAACATACAAGACACATAACACAGTCCTATACAATCATAATGACACACCACATCAACGTGGGTTGGCTCAACTCGATGTGGGGTTGAGTATCCTTAAGCATGACCGAGGTTCGACTTCTGCCGGGAGTATCGGACCCTTATATGTATAAAGCGTTCCCCGTTGGGAGACCCGACCTCCGAAAGGAGCCACTGCAGCGGTCGGTCCGGATTAATCGGGACAAAACCCCAGATACTAGGCGGTGTCCAAGACATGGTATCAAAAAAAATAATGACACACCACACAGTGAAAGGTAAGAGGATATGGCATGTCACAGACATATATGTTAAAATCTCTAAATTAATAAATGTAGTGTTAAAGGAACATAAAATATCTCCTGCTACATTAAAATTTCTTAGAAAATATGATATTGAATACATTTAACTTACTTCTAGATATTTTATTTATGGTGTGAAATGAACATAAAATATCACCGGCTATATTAAAATTGCTTTGAAAATATGATATTGAACACATTTACTTACTTCTACTTCCAGATATTTTACTTATGTTAAGGATAGTTTTATTTTTTCTATATTACCCTCTCTTAAGTTTCTTTGTTTCTTGTTATTTTTTTTTCTTTAGGACTAATTTCACAATTATTTGAATTATTTTGACTGTTGGGTGGTCTTAGGTTTTAAAGATGTGTTCTAAAAGCTTTGAAGTGTCTAGTTGAAATTGAAATGTGAAAAATGTGGTCATGATTAATATGTGTCCAGTCTTTCTCTTTGAATTGTTGTACCAGTGTGATGCCTGGATAGTATCTAACATGGGGCACTGCTCCTTTGCTCAAAAGATGAGAAATCCTTAGAAACTTAAAACATTTTATAGAAGCCAAAAGCTAATAGAGAGCTGCTTTCTAATCTCTCTTCAAAGTCTCCAAACTATAATTTCTATAAATCCCTTGTGTGTGAGCCCAACGAGAACCATAAAAAATAATCTTGTCCCACAAGGACAATGGTATAGAAAAGAGGAGGGATCACATTCTACACAAATTAATAGGTGCAGGTTTTTGTGAGTTCTCTCTCTCTCTCTCCCTCTCTCTCTGTGACATTCTTTTCAATGTTTCACAACAGACTTAACATTGTCTTCTCATTCCAACTTTACCCTTTATAGTATTTGAATGTTGCTCAAATATTTGAAATCCAAATGAAGTTGACCTAATAGATTTCTTATTCAAATGAATCACAAAAGTGTTAAAATCCTAATTTCAGATCTCTGTCATCAATATTAAAAATTTATTTGAAATTGATCAGCTATTACTTATTAAAGAAATCACATGAAAAAGATTTGATAAGTTCTGATTTAAATTTATTATTATAATCGATGATTATCAGTGTTTAGAAAGGCACCTGAGCACTTGCCTTGGGTGCCCAGGCACCACCAGTTGTTGTACACTCTCCTGCCCTGGGCAGGCGAGGCACCTTAAAAGAGGCGCTCACTGAAGCGCTAAATGTGCGAAGGCACTGAGGCAAGCTTCTCTTTTGTTTCAGTCTTTCTTTATTTTTTTTTAATAAAAGGCATATTAAAAAGTCAAAGCCCATCAAAAAGTATTAATAAAGATTGAAGTCAACTAGAGTTTGATGTTCTAGATTAGTTGATATTGATGAGGAGGAAGGTGCTTCAGAGGACACATATGAGGAGAAGTATAAGTCTAGTGATGGAGGGGGCAATGATCTGAATGATGAAGATGATGTTGTTGACATTGATGATGATTAGGGCCTTAGATCTTATTTTAGGATTTATATCTGAGTTTCATCTTCGAGGAAGGAAGTAGGTTTAAGAAGTATGAATTAACTTGACAGTGTTTTTACTTTCTCTATTGAATGCATGGCATTTTATATTTCTCTTTTATAGTACTGGAGGTAGCGAACTTCTAACTTTTAGATTTGTTTTAGTTATGATTTTTAGACAAATTTTCAGCTTTGTTTTGAATTTATAAATTATACTTTCTAAAGGGCGCCTTACTTTGCTTGGGAGAGTGCCTTTCATGGTGCCTAGGGCCTCAGGTGATAAAGGCCCTTAGCGCCTTAAGAGCGCCTTGCACCCCTTAAAAGGCTGATGTTTGAGACTTAATTTAGTTGATAAGAAAGAACATGTACAGACGAAAAGAAAATTTGAATATTTATTACCTTGCAAAGCACATGTGCAAAAAGCTAATATTCGTTAAAAGCAGCCACACGTTGCAATGATTGTCACCAATAGGAAACTTGAACTAATCTTATCAGAATTGTTGACCATCTGTGTAAATCTTGGCAAGCATTGTCATAGAAATTAAGATACATCATGGTTAACAATTAGATTGTGGCTTATTGAATGCATATATGGTTCAGATGAATTAGTTTGACAACCTGTTTATGTTTTACTTTGACAGGTTATTTGCTATAGGAAAGTACCTTCCGAAGACCAAATTAAGGACTTATTGAGAAAGAAGAATTTTAAGGAAGCCATATCCTTGGTTGAGGAACTTGAGAGTGAAGGTGAAATGACCAGCGAGATGTCGTCCTTTGTTCATGCTCAAGTGGGGTTTCTCTTGCTTTTTGATCTGCATTTTGAGGAAGCAATTAATCATTTCCTGCAGTCAGAGACAATGCAGCCATCTGAAGTATTTCCTTTTATAATGCGAGATCCGAATCGCTGGTCACTGCTGGTATATTGTTTATAACGCTGGTATATAGTTTATAACGCTGGTTTCTGTGATTGTTTCGCTTGATTGGATGATTCAACTGCTTGAGCAACCAATTCTTGGCATATCAATATATCCAATTATCATTCTATTAGGCATTTGTGCACAGCTATGCATCTTGATTGTTGTGATAAATGTGGATGAGATGCAATTTAACTTTGTTATCCTGGAAAAAGGGCCATGGTCTGAGCACTTTGATATGTTATATTGCCTTTGCCTTTCATGTTCCGAGGACGGGGATGTCAATGTTGGCCTGAACCTGACAAGTTCACTTTTCTCCATCCTTATTGGATGGGTTGGGAGAGAACTTTTTAGGCAGCTTGAGGCAGGAAGGGGGGTTGGGATTATGCCCGGATCCACTAATTGTGTGCGCAGTCCTGCTTTAACAAGCAGGGCTTTTTATATTTTTTTAAATCTATTTTCTTCAAAAGAATATAAGTGATTAAGAGTTAGAGTCTTTTCAAATTTTTTGACAATTCAAGTTTTATGACTTCTTGGAAGGTGTTATTCTTGAAAGTCAGAGCACATTTAAGACTTTTGAAATTAAAGGGTTATGTAATGTTGTTTTCCCTTTTTTTGGGCAGGTGGGGAGGGGGGGTTGAGGAGAGAAGAAGTCATCAAGTGGCCTGATTTGTTTCCTTGAAAAGCTTTTTGGAAATATTTGGCTGATTCTAAAGTTTTTTTCTTTGGTGCTTCTTAATCGTCTTTTACGTTGCTCTAGGGCATGATGCCTTTGGAAGTGTATTTGTGTTATGGTTCATTTTACTGGTTGCATGCTATAATGGTGTATAGCGAGTCGTAGGCTTGGAGTGGATGTGATGTGACATAGCAAAAAGTAAGGGTTGTCAGTATATCATTCTTGCCATTTTTGGGTCAATGGGGAGGGAAAACATTATGAGGTTATTATAAGGATATAGATCTCTCTTCCCCCCTTACTTCTGGTTATTTTTTCGAGTTTGTAGATTTGTTTTCATTATACATTTGGAATTTGAGTGCAATTCATTTGAAAGGTTTGTCTTCAGGTAAGTAACATTTGACATTTCAAATCTCTAAAAAATACATCATGGCTAGAGTTTGACACTAAATTAGCATTATTTCTCAATAAGGTATATGATGTTTACATCATGAATAAATTTTGCCTATAAAGATTGAAACTAGGAAGATGAATGATGACTATACTTCAAGACTTTGTCCACTTCTCCTCATCCATATAGATTGTCTGGGATTCATTCCGCTTCAGTCAATGATTTATATAATTGGGAGGGACAGTTGATCTCTTAGGACTTTCACTTTTCTAAGAAATCTTAAATATAGAGAAATAGTAAGGTTTTCTTAATTTCCGTGTTACAGGGGAACGAACCTTCCGACCATGTTTGTTTCATCATCTTTCTAGTGGTCCTCAACCCTCATTTTTCTTTAAATTATTTAATTTGGAAGGCTAAGGTTCCTATGAAGGTTAAGGCTTTTATTTAGTCTTTGGATGAAGAAAATCTTACAATTTCTCATAAAATTGTGAATCCTTAGTAATCTTCGATTCATTTCTACCAATGAAGCTTCTCTTTTGAATCTTTTAGATGGTTGGACTTCGATTTCCCGTAGTGTGCAGAATATGTCATAGATTCGCCCTAAGGCTTATTTGTTATAGAATGAAGAAAGCCTAATCATTGCATTATGATATCACAGAAAGAATAACTCCAAAAGATACCTTCACCAAGACCCAGTTGGATGACAAAAAAATCCTGTCCCACAACAGATCAATAGGAAGACTATGTTTTTTGAAGATCTGAGCATTACTATCTGACCAAATACATTTTACGGTTGTTGTCTTATATCACAATTCCTAAGGATTTTCGCGTCATTTGTGCTCCCAAAGCCATTGAAGTCATGAGCAGTAAATTCTCAAGAGAACAAAGTGCAATCCTGTTCTTTCCTAAGGTATCAAACAACCTACCATAGCACGTGCACCACCAAACATCAGACAAGAGATGATTCTCCATCTCCCTATGTGTGATAACACAACACAATTAAGGGACAAAGCTGCATAAGTCATTAGTGTTGCTCCTATAAGTACAGTAGTCCAAGCAAAAGCTCATTCGAAATGCTAATTCTCTTTCTCCCAGAGTTGCTTGTGACACCAAGCTACAGTGCTCTTAGTTTGATGTTTCTTTTTTATCTTCTGAGTTATAAGCTTATAGGAAAGTTTCCTGAAGTGCTTTACTTTGACAGTTATCATTAGTGGATGTGGAAGATATTGGAAGGGCCTTGTGTTCTGTGAAATTGTCTTCTTTTCTTCTTTTTCCCTTGGCCTGTCTATTTTGGGATGTTAGCAGATAGAATGAATCGGGAATAAAAAAAGAAGATGCTATTTCATTATTTTCTAGTAAAATTACTGTGCCACGCGTCTAATGGTTGTATATGTGTCTGTTATTGAAGTACTTTACGAAGCGCAAATGCCAGGTGATACACCTTTTTCACTGTCTCACATGTACTTATAAATATGTATGTTCAGGTTCCAAGGATCAGATACTGGGGTTTGCATCCTCCTCCTGCACCACTCGAGGAAGTCATAGATAATGGGTTATTGGCTATACAAAGGGCTATTTTTCTTAAGAAAGCAGGTGTAGAGACAGCAGTAAATGATGATTTTCTTTTAAATCCACCAAATAGAGCTGATTTATTGGAGTCTGCAATCAACAACATTATTAGGTGGATACTTATGTCTTGAGTTTTCTGTCTAGAACTTCATGCCTAGGGTTATGGTTTCTCTATTGTCATAGTGACATATTTTAGCAAATAATAATGCTTTGTGAATTTGACTAATGCTTGCATCTGGACATCTCTCTCTCTAGGTATCTGCAGGCCTGTCGTGAGAAAACATTGACATCTTCTGTGAAGGAGGGTGTTGACACGCTTTTAATGTACCTCTATAGGGCTCTTAATCGTGTTGATGAAATGGAGAAGCTGGCTTCTTCTGAAAATAGTTGTCTTGTGGTAGGTGCAATTTTTTCCTTATTGAGTCGATATACAACATTGTTGCTTGTAAGCATGTTACTGCCATGACTCCAAAACCTAGGACATTAAAGATCCATAATCTTCTCCTTGGTCTCTAGGACATACTATGCTTTCTTATTCACGGCATACTAAATTTCTTGACAACTATATTATAGTGTAAATAGCAATGGAGTTATAAACAAAAAGGCATTACCATATAAGCTTTTAATCTGGAATAAGAAGATAATGTAAATAGATTTTGTTTTATCTTCTTATGACAGCAATAGATCTAAAGATAGTTTAGAGGGAAATTTCTATTTACATAATTTTCTAAGAAGCTTATATGTTATACTATAGAAAATATATGTATACAGCAAGTGATTTATTTTACCAATGGGGAATGCAGTGGGGAAATTGTTAGCCTTGACCAATCTGTGGGTTACTCTAATCCTTAGATCCATGTTCACAATTTAGGATAAGAAAGAAATTATACGGTGATTACACTTGGGTAGAAAGCATGGACAGAGTAGGGACTTCTTCCTTCCTGCTGGTACCCTCTTTCATCCACAAATTTCATGCTTGTTAAAATGGCTTCCTGTTTCTGCACGTCTAATAGTGTACCAGTGGAGTTCTTATTTATTTACGAATATATTGATCAATTTGGTAGCTTAGAGAACTAACTTATGCAAATAGATTTATTTGGGCAACAATATATAACCCAAAAAAATCTAAAATGTCAGTTTCCATAGTTGTTCCTCAACTGCTTGGTGTCAAATGTGAAAAGAAATGACTTCAATAACAAAGATTCTGAGGTTATCAATGAACAATGAGGGGAAGGATATATGGTGGTAGCTTTTCAACCTTTATTGGAGTTAGAGAACATAAAACATTGGTTTCTATGCAATAAAACTTAATTTCTTATGGGCCTCAAAACAAAGCACTATGTGCGGATGTTGGTGAACAGCGGAATCTTAGTATTCCAATGTATCTCAAAGAAGAGAGGCCGTAATCTGGAGCCTGCTTTGAAGGATGACACTACGACTTGCATCGACGGTGCAGGAGGAGTTGGAGACATTGTTAGATGAGTCTGGACATTTACGGACGCTTGCTTTTCTATATGCAAGTAAAGGAATGAGCTCAAAGGCTCTTAGTATCTGGCGTATTTTGGCAAGAAATTATTCCTCTGGCCTTTGGAAGGATCCTGCATCTGAAGTGGAAACTGATTCAGAGAACCCCTGTACAAACCTGACTTCTGGGAAGGAAATTGCTGCTGCTGAGGCATCCAAAATTCTTGAGGAGTCATCTGATCAAGATTTGGTTCTGCAACATCTTGGATGGGTATGCTATTTAGTGCTGAATGATCATTTGTGGACAAGTTTTGTGTTTTTGTATCTGATTCTAGTTCTTTTCAGATTGCAGATATCAATCAACTGTTGGCAGTTAAGATTTTAACATCAGAGAAAAGAGTCAATCAGCTGTCACCTGGTCAGTCTCGTGTTACAGTAGTTACTTCTGAATTTTGACATCTCTGGCTATTTGCATCATTGTCTTGTAATTTGGTTTGCCTTTCTTTTCCTTATTCAGTAGTTGGTTAAAGTCTCATTATCAACATATTTATCTGTTAATTTTAAGCCATCTCATTTTTGGTAGTTTCCATGGCGAAGGCAAATGGTATTAAGCCATTGAAATGTAGCCTGATAATTGTGTTTAGTGATATATCAGTTCAGTCTGGTAGGACAAATTTTTGTTTGGTTCTGCTGATTTTAACTGATCAAGATGTTTGAAACAAAAACAAATCAGAAATGACTTTCAAATCACAGCCTGTCCATACCTTATCTTCGAGTAACCTCCTGTTTTTGTTTTTTGATCATCTTAAAGTCAAGAGCTTAATATGTGAAATCTTTCAATTGTATGTTAAAAGTTTGTTTCTTCACTGAAATCTGTTGAGGTTCTTAGCTCAATTAGGATGCATAGTCGAGTTCTCATACTTGTGATCCTGGTTTTAAGTATCATCAAGCAGTTATACATACCAATATATTTTGTTTGGGCAAGATATCCAATTTGTAATGAGAAACCATGTTATCATTATAATCATGTCAAATATGTAGTTTTTTATGCTTAGGCATTCTACGTTTCTAATTCTTGTTACTCCTGCTCTTTCCTCAGATGAAGTAATTGCAGAGATTGATCCCAAAAAGGTTGAAATTCTTCAAAGGTATTGTCACATCTATCTTTTGGAGCTTTATTATAGTGGTGGAGTACATTGTCGTACGGTCATTTGAAAGATGTTGAAGATGCATGTGCAGAAAGAGCTCGTGGACATTTTTCCTTCCACCCTTTCTTCTTTGGTCGTGTTTGTTAATGACCATATTTATTGGTTGAGTTGTGCTATTATCCCACATACAGTGTTACAAGTGGAAATAACCTCCAAAATCATGAATGGACTAACTAAACAATGCTACTGGTGGTGAGCATGACATCATTTGGTAGCTTCTCTCTCGTTTTAGCTTCATAATTCTATTCATTCAACAAAAGGCAATTAAATCTTTCATTTAGCTGAACTTGAAAAAGGAAAGAGAGAGAGAGAGAGAGAGAGAGAGAACATTTTAAACAGTCTTATAACTATCTTCTAGGTGTAATGCCTCTTGTTGAATCTCACATGAGATACTCTAAGCACAAATTTTTGCTGGAAAAATATGTTTGTGGAATGCTATCTACACTGAAAACCCTGTGATCCAGCGCATGATTTGTCAACTTTAAATCTCAGTGTAAGGCATAGAAATGTCTGATTTCTTTATGATATGCAGCAGATGACAAGTATAAGCTTGAATTACTTTTATGTGGGTTCTGCAGATCCCAGCTCTCCATTTTCATACTGTTTATTCATCATATAGTTGTGTCTAGACAGTTTCTGTAACAGTATACATTTTTGTCATACACTATTAATTCAGCAAAGGCACAATTTAACTGCCATTTAGCTAAATCAGATATTACATTTTAAACTGTTTGTCTCTATCTTCAAGGTATAATGTCTTCCGCTGAATCTCGCATGGGACACACTATGCCAAAGTTTTCAGTATAAAAACATGTTTTTTTTGATTGATGTCCCCCTTGTAAAACTTATGATATGCTGTCATGGGTTGTCTACTTTAGATGCAATAGATGACAATTATAAGTTTGAATTACTTATGCGGGTTCCAGAAATCCTAACCTTCATTTTTTTTTAAATAGCAAAAGAAATTGTATTTGAAGAAGAGAAGAATGTATGAAACCCCAAGGATGAGTAATCCACAGAGAAGAAGCCCAAGGTCTATGCATGAATTAATGTATAATAGCCCTTCAATCCTTCCCCAGCCTTTTTAAAGTATATTCTTTATAAATCCCTGAAGCATGAACGCGCTGAGATGTGTAAGAAACAATCCGATCCCAAAGAACCAATAAATTGATTTCTGAAAATCTGGTGTATTGCTTCCTCCAAATGCACCAAGTAATAACTACAAAGACACAATTTTGAAGCAACCATGCATCTCTTTTGCTTTCAAATCCTTAGAACTTCATAAGGAACAAATAAGGGAGGCTCTCAGGACAAACCAAATGTATTCACCCATAATGAGAAAAAAAAAATGATTCCACATCTCCCCAAGCAGCTGAAAATGCAAAAACAAATGATTTTTGTTTTGCGAGTCGTTGAAGCACATGACACAAACATCCAGACAGATAGCTTTAAAATTTCTCCTCTTTTGTAATAGATCACTGGTATTGATCTTGTTAAGCACTATGGACAAAACAAAAGCCTTAACCGTAGTATGAGCTTTAGCTTTCCAAGTAAAATTATTTAAAAGAAAAGAAGGGTGCTGAGGAAGACTAATAAGATGACCAAATCCTCCAAATCCTAAAATTAGGGACATTGTGAGAAGGTTCATTTCTTTGTAATGGAGAAATTAAGAATGAAAACTCTAAAATTTCTCTATCATTAAGATTTCTAAAAAAATGAAAATTTCAAGGATGATCCTCCAGATGAGGAAGGAAATGGACAAGGGAGAATCCCTAATCCATTGCTCTCCTGAAAAAGAATAGGAGAATGATCTCCCACTTTTAAAGACACAAGAGGAAGAAAAGTATGATATAGTTGAAAAATGTGTTTCCAAAGACTACAATGAGAAATTCTCACCTCAATATTGATAACCTTATGCTTTAAAGAATTACATTCTAGAGGGGAATCTTCAAGGTCACTTACTAGAGAAATGTTTTTAGAAACCATATTACCAAAAGCCAAACCACCTTAAACCTTGGACTTAGACACATGATCCCAACTCACCAAGTTATCCCTTTACTCAACACACTGTGGCCAAAGGTAATCTCTCATCAACTTCTTAATCTTGTTTGGTCCCCTAACATGGAGCGGAAATGAAAAGGAATACTAGACAAGCATGCACTTATTAGAGTAATACACATTCCAGGGGAGAGAAAAGCTTCCTTCTATCCGGCTTATCTTCTCCTAATCTTATCCACAAAACGATCCCAAAAATGAACGGTCCTAGGGTTTTCTCCCAAAGGAATGCCTAGATAACAAATAGGCCACTCTCTCTTAGCACAATTGGCAAGAGCTTCCAGAAGGTCGAGCGTCTCGCTGGAAACATTGATGTCAAGAAGCTCACTCTTGGCCATATTAATCTTTAGGCGGGAGATTCTCTCAAAAATGGAGAGCAAGGGGATCATATTACTAAAACCCTCAATATCCTCTTTGAGAGGATAGTATCCTCCACAAATTGAAGATGAGAAAGGGAAATCTCATCACACCCCACTTCAAAACTAGATAACACATTGGCTTGAATCCCATCTCAATCATCTTACGCAATGAATCCATCACCGGGGATAAAAGAAACAGAGACAGGGAAATACCGTCTCAGCCATGAGAAGCCGAGCACCAAATTTTGGGCTTACCATTGGTAATACAAAAAAAGAGGTCTAACTCAAACAAGCTCTTATCCTTCTCCTCCAAAGAGCCCCCAAAGCCCATGTTCTCAAAGACAATATCCAAGAATTGCCAACTAGCCCTATCACCGGCTCTCGAAACCTAACTTTCAAACCACACCTCTGTCACGCTTCTTAATGTTTTCAACAACCTTCTTAGCAACTACGGAATTCAAAATCTATCTTCCTCTGAAAAATGCACTCTATGGGGAAAGAAATGGTAGCATCAAGCACCGCACACAACCTATAAGCTAAAACTATCGCCATGATCCTGTGTAGACTAGTCGAGACTCATAGGATTAAAATCCTTCACCTTCAAGGAATGGGATTTTTTGGGAATAATGGTGATGAAAGTAGAATTAGCACTCTTATCACACTGTTGGGACAAATTTTATTTAAGACTCTAAACAAGTCTTCACAAATGACATCTCAAAAATCCTAAAATAAAGTCATAGTAAAACCGTCAGGTCCAGGGGACTTGTCTTTACAGAAACTTAAAACCACTCCTGGGATATCATCCCTTTAAAAAGGACTCTCCAGCCTAGAGGCTTTAGCATTCTCAATGGGACACCAATCAAGTCCCTGAAAACTAATTTCCTCACAGCGATAACTTCCTCAATGGACGCAGGATCCAAAATCACATTGTGCTTATCACACTCTAAATTATCTAACGAAGCTCCTTTGTCTCCTTCCACTGGCCACCTGATAAGGAAATCTTGTGTCCTAATTCCCCTTTCTAACCCATTTCAACTAAGTCTTTTGACACCAACTAAGGTCCTTAAGAATAAGACCTCGTCCCCGGGCTCTTAACATTGTGCTTATCTAACTAATCAATCCCCTAAAGAATAGCACTCATGCTCTAATATGACCGAAAACGTCCTTGTTCCATGCTGTGAGTGATTGTTTTGAATTTTTCAATTTCCTCATTAACGTAAAACCCTTACACCCAACTACCCTGGAATCTATCCAAAATTCTTCAACCATTCTTCTAAAACCATAGGCTGCATAATCTCAAACCTGAAAGGAGTGGGTCCCCAAATGGTATGATTGGACTCCAAAAGAATTCAAGAATGATCAGTAGTGGTTCTAGTGAGAATATCGTGACTGAGGTTAGGGAAACATATGTCCCAATCATTTGAGCAAGAAAAAACAGTCAATATGGGAATCAATCCTCACTCTGGACGTAGATGAAGTACATTGACCATTGTTCAAGGCATGTGCTGCAACACACAAGCCCTAATGAAAAAGTCGGAAGCTAACATACTGCTAGAACTTCTAATGCTGTTCAGTTTTCCCAAAGGAAATATGAGCACATTAAATTACCCACCCAAATTCCAATTCAGGGAGTAAAGACCAAAGGCGCCATACAGCTCCTCCCAAAAGAAGCAGTGCAGATGTTTGGACCATAAACTGAGGTAAACAAACTACTCTGGTGGCCTCTAACCTGAAACAGAACATAAAGGGTAAGGGGTCCGTGGAGACTATCAATCTGATGTAAAGTCCAAACGTCCAAATGGTAATTCCCCCCCCCCCCCAAAAAAAAAAAAACATGATTGAACCAGTAGAAGGAAGATATTCCTAACTCTTAAACCTAGACTTTCAGATAGAGTTAATCAAACTGACATCCATCTCTTCCAACTTGGACTCCTGAAAAAAGACGATATGAAGGGCGACCCTATGGATGATTTCTCTAACGTTTCTTCATTTTTACTGTCACTTCAACCCCCTAAAATTCCAATTGAACACCTCTATTCACCACCTGAACTTACCCAATTTAAGTCTCTATAGACTCCTCTCCCTTCCACATGAGTCTGTTCTTTGTTCTTTTTCTTTTGGGTAACATAGACAAGAAATGCCGGTTTGGTTTCTATGGAGGTAACCCTAGGTTCAGACCCACTCAACTCCATTTTTTTGACAATGGCTTGTTCTCAATAAACCCTCTCTCACCCACCGTGGCAATGGCCAAATTTGGATTACCAAGGAGCCCAAACTAGCACTAAGATTTCTCGGCAAAGCATGATAGCTGTATCTTGACATTTTCTGTGCTAAATATATTCTGTTATACTCTCTTTTCTAGTGGCAGGCAAATTGGCATTGAAAATCCTCATTTTACTCTATGCTCTACTTTATCTTTCTAAAATTTTTGCTAATTGATGCTTGCAGATATCTTCAGTGGTTGATTGAGGATCAAGATTCCTGTGACACCCGATTTCACACCTTATATGCACTGTCAGTTGCCAAGTCAGCAATTGAAATGTTTGCATTGGAAAATAATAATACTCAAAGTAATGCTGGCAACTTAGATGAGTCAGATCCTTCGAGATATGGAAGAAATTCCATTTTTGAAAGTCCTGTCAGGGAAAGATTGCAGATTTTCCTAGAGTCGTCTGATCTTTATGATCCTGAAGTAGTTCTGGACTTGATTGAAGGGTCAGAATTGTGGTTGGAAAAGGTTTTTTGAATCTCTGCATCACTTCTGCTCTTCTTCTTGATAAGTTTTGAATATTTTTTATTATTTGAAAAACACATATTCGCTTCTCTTACACTTGCTTGCAAATGCTCTTCAGTATAAGCATAATTAGCCCTTTAATTTGATCCTCCTTTTTATTTATTCTTTGACAGGCTATTCTGTACCGAAAATTGGGTCAAGAAACATTAGTACTCCAGATTTTGGCCTTGTAAGTATGCTTACATATTTTTTGTTGTTGTTATTATTAAAAGCTAGGGCATTGAACTTTTTTTTTTTTAATGTGGATGTAATATATTAAGAGGTGGATTGTGCTTTTCAATTCCCTAATGCTGAAAAAAGAAAAGTACAGGAACTACAGTTAACTTTTGTCTGCCTTTGGATTTTTTAAACTGTTAATTCTGTTAGTATCATGTATTGGAGACTTCTCATTTTACTAAATTGTACTTGCCTGAGTGTAGCTGCCCGAGCATGGGACTGGTAATAAGATTGTCGAGACTGCTAGTGCTGTTGCATATGTTCTATATATGTATATAATTATAACAATGGAAACCTCAGCCACTACTCTTCAACTGTGCACCACTCCCATTGGGCACATGAAATTACTAACAAATCACGTGTAATATTGGGCAATAAAAGATGTGTGTTGGCACAAAACCTCCCAACTGCAATTTCCTACATTCGCTTGTTCGACCATGCTTAGAGAGAGTAGCATTGCCTACTGTAGCCTGGTATTTGGATGTGAGAGATATCCCATACTTTTTTTTTTTGGGCATAACATAAAATATTGGCCAACATGTCATATTGGCTAATGCCTCAACCTTTATGGTCCAAACTATATCTCAGTGCAATATGGCTATGGCTGTTACGCTTGCAGTAACAGCCATTACAGGTGTTATGAGACCATTTTGGGTGCAACGACTGAAGAAGAAAGAGGAACAGTAAGAACAATATTTGTTGTGGTCTCATCAGTCATAGCACTTTTTTATCTGTGGGGAGAATGAACCGATTTCATCATCATTGCTACCAAGATGATCCACCATCTCTCTCCCTCTCTCGATGGTGGCTCAGCAAAAACCCAAGCTTCATATTGTCAATTTGTCTGAATGAGTTTCTTCTCCTTTGTTATTCCATATATATATATATATATATATATATATAGAAAATTATACAGAAATAATTCAGAAAAGTTTTTAAATTACAATCGTGATCTTCTCTCATTCCTAATCTATATATTCTATTTGTGGTAGTCTAATTATGTACAAGGTATGAGAAGACAAAGTGATGGAATCCCTTGATTTTCTAATTGACTAGCTAATTGATGGTATCCCTTTATTTTCGAATTTACTTGTAGATTGATGGAATCTCCTTGATTTCGGAATTGACTTGCTCCATTTGATGTTGATTCCTTGATTGGCTCTGTTGATTAAATCTCTTAGCTAATTGATAGTATCTCTTTATTTCCGAATTTACTTGTAGATTGATGGAATCCCCTTGATTTCTGAATTGATTTGCTTCATTTGATGTTGATTCCTTGATTGGCTCTGTTGATTAGATCTCTTATTAACACATATGAAATCAGACGCATCTTAAACTTTCCTGTTTCTAAATGAAAGGGTGAATTGTGGAGTTAAATTATCCTGGAACACATACATCCCCTGAATTTAACCCCCTTCTCCACCCATTTCCTTTTTTCTTAAAAGAACATTTTCTTTTCACTTTTTGAAAACTATTTTATTTCTTTTAATTATTTTTCTTTGGTACATCTCTTTTTTGAATATTTCCTTTAAAAACTAGAGTATTTTTATGCAGCAATTTGAATAAAGTCTGTAATGCTTTTGATTAATACTATGACTTTTTAAACTTTGTGACAAATATTAACTTGTTTAATGTTGCACTTGGTGAAAACCTCTTTCTTATGCATTTCGAAATTTCTGGTTCAAGTAAAAGGTTAAAGCTCTGGGGCATTGTGCCTTATTGTCTGGGCTTGGTGGATTTGTTTGGAGAAAAGAATGAAAAAACTTTTTAGGAACAATCCCTCCCTCTTAGTCTTTGTTGGATAAGATTGTTCTCTTGGTATCTTATGGACTTCAATGACTAGTGTCTATAGAAATTACTCCTTGGAGGATATACTAATAGTCTGGAAAGCCCTTGTTGTATTGATGGAGCTCTTATTCTTTTTTTGTGCTCTTTGATTACCCTACGAGTTACATTATTCTCGCCTATGGTGCTATATAATTATTTTCCCTTGTTCCATCCAATAGTATCTCTTTCTTTTTCTATTTAAATAGAAAACTAATACAATTTGAATATTCAACCTCTCAAAAGCATGGAGATTCATAATATATAGGATTGATGCAGGACGTCATGCCAATACTGATTGGGAAGAGTTAGCCGATTGATTTCTTGAAGGGAACGGTTGATTATTCTGGAAAGAGTTATTAAATGGAAAGTTATTGCTCCTTAAGATTTCTTGTTTAGGAAGTAATTTGGTTTTAGTATCTTATTCTTAATTCAATTGATTTTTAGACTTTTGTCCGCTGAACGTGTTTATTCTTAGGGTGTAGTCATATGCTTGTTCTTTATCATGACTACTCGCTGTGTCATAATTAGTATAAGGGCAGGAAGACTTCACCCGTTACAAAATGTCAAGTGATCTGTTCATAGCCGGTGACAATTTGATGACGAGATTCAGAGAGCTAAGACCTCTAGGTTGCAAGATCAAGGTGTGACATTGAAGGTTGTGGAGTAGCAGATGCATCTCAAATTCACGCATATGGAATGGTTTTCAAAGTAACTATAGATCGACTGAATGCTTAAGGCATCGATGCCAATAAAAAATGACCGGTTTTGATTTGAAGATGACTTCACTCGTGGACTATCTGTCGGCAGAACTGGTCCTTAATACCACCGTAGACACCATGTCTACATGGAAGAGTCAAAAGAAAAAGATTATTTTGTCTAGTCTGGGAGAAATGACAGGTTTTAAAGGCTTAAATATGGGGAAAGAAAGGCCAATAAATTCAAACTAAAGGTAGATATCCTCTTGTTTTAATGAAAATCTTAATATTGAGGAATTTCTAAATTTGATTGTTGAAATCAACAAGTTCTTTATGTATATGGAGATTGCAAAAGAAAAAATGGTGAGACTGGTTGCATGATGATTGAAAGGTAGTGCTTTGGCATGGTGGGAAAGATTCCAGTCCCAAAGGAACTGTGAAGGAAAGGGACTCGTCAGAACTTGGTACTGAATGAGGCAATTGTTGCGGGACAAATTTCTTCCATCTGATTATGAATATATATTGTTTCAGAATTCAACATTTGCATCCACAATAAGATTCTTGAGGCTGGTGGACAAAAAAGGCTCGGGAGAGATTGGGAAGTAGAATTCTGATTTTTTCAGCAAGTTTACAAGGTTGGAAATCCAAGAGTCGTGAAGTTAGAGTCAACCAAGTTGACGATGGTTTTCAACAAAAATCGTTCACAAAGGCAATTCCTTATCTTGACAAATAGGAAGAGCAATTTCCAATTGAAGATATTCAAGCTAGGGAAGTTGAGAACATAGGGAATGTAATTGGCTTGTTGTTGTTGAACCTGCCAATGGGTTTGGTTCCTCAAGTGCATAAGATGAGAAGAATGCCAATTGTGAAGGTGTTCTTGGGGAGGCAGTCAATACTACAGGGTACTTATTGGAGCAGTTGATGACAACTATGATTAAATTTGGGATTGATGTTGAAAGCAAAGAGGTTAGGATATGGAGGTACATGCAAAGAGCAGGGTTGTAATTTTTGAAAATAATAATGCTGCCAAAGTCGTTGATCTTTCTTTTGCGGGTATCGTCTTTGACAAAGGGAAAATTAGATGAGATCTATGATGGGCTTGTAAAGAAGCTAACTTGGAAGGCAAGAAGCTGGGTAATTAGTGATCCTTTTGATCCCATTGCTCACCATATACATAAGGCGCTGTATGATCAAATCCTTGCATACATTCAGCATGGTACGAGGGGCTGTTATGTTGAGCCAACTGTTAAGCAAATTGCAAAGGATGAAGTACTCGAGCATGTTGTGTCACTCGGTAAGTTCAAAGGAAAAGTATGGATGAGTCGAACGGTTTAGACATGCTTTTCGGGATTGGTTTCAAGGGAAGTTAGGCTTGCAAGGATCAAAGGGCTTCCAAAGGTGAAAATAAGGTCGATATTTAGCGTTCTTGGTTCCCTTGAATTGAACTCGAGGTCAAGTTTTTTCAAGTGGAGAGGATTGACACGGGATGTCAAGCTAATGTCAATTAAGAAGAGTACTCAATTGATTTCTTGGAGGGTCTTATTATATGGAAAGTTCTTGCTCCCTAAGAATTTGTTTGGGAAGTATTTTGATTTTAGAATTTCTTTTGATCTTAGGAATTATTTGCTTCATCGGTTTCTTTTATTTTTAGTAATTTTTTGCTTAGTAGGTTTTCTAATTCTAGTAGGAGTATATTGTCTCTTTATCTAATAAGGGGTCTCTTTTCATTGTAGAGTATCTCATTCTAAGTTAATTCATTTGATTCTTAGACTTTTGTGTATTTCCCTAAGTTTCTGAACTAAAACTTATTTATTCTTCAGTTGTAGTCGTGTGCTTGTCCCTTATCATACCTATTCATTGCGTCATGATTAGTTTTGAGATGCTTGAAATGTCTTATGATTGTTATAATAAAGTTAAATCAAGGATATGAAAGGGTTTTGACCTGATTAGAATTAGTTTACAACTAGGAGAAAGTAGTAAATAAATATTAGCATTTCAATAGTTTTGCATGCTAAATCTTTTTAGTCGTTAATTGGTTCTTGGTAGTTACTCATTGAATGGTAAGATCAGTTGGGGCAAATGAAGGAAAGAGGAAGTCAAAATCTAGGGAAGTAAAAAATATTTTTGTCACATTTGGTTTTCTTCATAGAACCTTGGGTGATGGTTAAAGCCCTTATTTAGACCTGAGTTGAGAGCAAGGTACGTAAATTTCTTCAAAATTTTACACAGATTTTATTTCAAGTTCAAGCTGAGGGATCTGATCTCACTGATGAAAGTTCATATTGTAAGCATATTTTAGAGTCTATATGGTTTCATCCACAAAAAATGATACAACCGAATTCTTCTAGCTTACTGTTGTGTCCGTGGAAAGATGTGATTTGTATGTCAACCTTCCATTTTGAGAATATAGTGTAGATAGGGAGTTCATAAAAGTCATGAGTGATAGAGTCAGCAATGAGGTTGGAGATTAAGGTATTTGTTTATGTCTAGAGCAGGTGAGTTTTGAAGGTCTTCACTGATCTGAAAAGAGACAGCCGGAATTTGAACTACTCTTTGGGTACATTCAAAGCATTTCTAGGAGTGTATAGTGTTTAGCAATCTCCACTCATTCTCTTTGTTTTGGAGTCGCAGGTCAAGATCAATGGTGGATTGTCTATCAAGTCAAGCGTTTAACAAGCTGAACCTTATATTGTTTTTAGATAGCTGTAGTTATTTGTAATTCATGAGTAAGGCTTAGACTGGTGGCTAATATCCATTTGAGTGCTTCTCTGTGATGATGTGTTTCACCATCCTCTGTGGGCATCAACAAATAGTAAGGTCAATGAATATAACAACCATGGGAAGAGGTCTCTATATAGGAAAATGTCTTATACCTACCAAACAGTTGCACATGTGTCTACCCTTTGTCAAGCACTAAATGTATTTTATGCTAACCTCTCACCTCAGCTTAGTATTGACATCTGCTTGCCTACTAGGTCAAATGTTTAATGAATTCCAATTGATGAAGTCTCACATGGTGCCTCAAGCCCCTACAGCCAACAATTGTGGACATGTGGTGCCCCATTTCCCCTTGAAACTCCTTATAAATAAGGGTTACCCATTGGCCGTGGGGCTCAACCACAAATTCACTATTTGCTTATTGTACCACCACTACTTTCATTCCACGGCAATCATCCCCCAGTATCAAATTAACCCCCTGTTTGTCAAATACAATTTTCCTACCTTCCATAAGACATTCACTTTTGGTAACTTTATGAAATCCCCTAGTCCTCAATATTATTCTTTTACCTTCATAAAAGCATCACCCTTGGACAACTATCTTCATAACCCCGTATAAAGCTCATATGCTTAAGGGAGAGTTCGGCGTACCCTCCATCAGATGCAAACTAGCAAGATTCATGCCTTTTCCTCCACCACTAACACTTCTTTTGTCATTGAAGTGCATAGTCTTGTGCACACAGTTCCACTACACTTGCTTCTCCCTCCATGCGAAGTGTCAGCAGCTGTGATTGTTGTGTGTGATGACACACCATGAGATTGCAAGAC
This sequence comes from Dillenia suffruticosa, assembly GCA_033439265.1. Lineage (NCBI taxonomy): Eukaryota > Viridiplantae > Streptophyta > Magnoliopsida > Dilleniales > Dilleniaceae > Dillenia > Dillenia suffruticosa. Next base: position 3,489,068 of record JAVTVX010000031.1, read on the forward strand.
GTGTGAAGGTAGGTGAAGGAGTCTTGCTAGCAATTGGCACCGCTATTGCTCCAAAGGGGAACGAAGGTGCCTCCCTCTTGCCTCCATGAATTCCAAGGCCTCTCTGCTGTCCCTTTCCACCAGGGCCTCGTTCTTCAATTCCTAAATCCCAAAAACCCTTTGTGTTCAAAGCTCCCTTGTGACAGTGTGCCTCAATCCCCCCTTGCAGTGTAAAGAAGCTTGTAAATATTGGCGCCTCCATCTTTGCAAGAATGAAGTTGCCCACCTCTTACTGCCACTAGCTTTAGATCTTTGGTGGTGTTTCTTCCTCTGGTGGCTAATATCCATTTGAGTGCTTCGTTTTGACGTGAGTTAGCATTATGAGATGATTGCCATGATTGGTTTGCATGGTTTTCTTGGAATATTTTTTCTTGTTTCTGATCTTAGAACTAGAGAGCTTCAGTGCATATCTATTATCTGAAAATAATTATAGTTTTGCTGGTGGTTAGTTATTGCATGCCTGACACATTGTAACAATGTTTTATCAGGAAGCTCGAGGATAGTGAAGCTGCTGAACAGTATTGTGCTGAGATTGGTAGACCAGATGCCTACATGCAGTGAGTTTGTGTCATTTCCTCTCTTTTCTGTGATCTTGAATATGGTCTTTGTATGTTATTTTATTTTATTTTTTCATAATAATTTCAGGCTTCTTGACATGTATTTGGATCCACAAGATGGTAAGGAGCCTATGTTTAAAGCTGCTGTTCGCCTTCTCCATAACCATGGTGAATCATTGGATCCTTTGCAAGTTCTAGAGGTACTAGCCTTCATCCCTTTCCTTCATTACCTACTCTCAGCTTCAAACAAGATAATGATCATTCTTTTGGCTTGGATTTGTCTGGGTACTTAAGTGTACCTATATACATAATTTTGAATCTTATAATGCACAATTTGATTCGACTCATGATGTCCAAGAATGAGCTTTCTGATTTACACTCGAATTGTGATTGATAACCATTGGGATGAGTAAATTATTTATCCGAATTTTCACTCTGATAATACCCTTTGATATTAAGGGGATCATAGTATTGTGAAGTACTTAGCTTTTCATCAACTCAACTTGTGTGTTCACTTGTCCTCATCATGATGTTGTGGAGTTTTTACTCTTTGGAGAAGAGTTCTTCTCTATTGGGGACGATTGACAGGCATGAAATACAATTGTTGCAACCACCATACTGAATTGATTTATTTTGTGATGATATTGTTCTTGTACATGTCTCTCAAATGGCCGACCCCAAACAATTGGGATTAAGACTCAGTTTGTTGTTGTTGTTGTTATTGTTCTTGTGCATATTTGTAATGTTCACCTACCAGTACGTATTTGAATTGTCTTGTAGTTTCTATAATTTTCCATCATGATTAGCTTTTTAGATTTAGCTTTCTATGATCTGGATAGTTAGCTTGTATCTTTTGAAAGAGTTTAGATACCCTAAAAATGGGCAGCATGCCAATTCTGCTGCACAAGGAAAGCGTTGCAATGCTCTCACTCTCGTTCTCTGTTTTTTTTTTTTTTTTGGTCCATCTTGTCTTCCTTTCTCCTCAACTCTTTCATTCTGTCACTCTTATTACAGATAGGTGGAGCATGTAGTTGAGCTCCCAGGTCCTTTTGTACCTAGAAGATGTGTGGTGCAAGCTAGGAGTTTTGCAAAGTTATTGGATCTAGCACACAGTTTCTATCTACTCTCACCTATGCCTGCTCACGTTTCCAGAAGTGTGGGAACTAGAAGCAAAACTGGCAATTCTAGTCCGTAGTTAGAAAACCAAAACCAGAACCTTCATCCTTGCTTTGGCTCTATTTCCAACTCCCACGGTTCCAGATCCGGTTTTATATAAAATTTTTGAATTTCACAATTTTGTTGGCCAATGTTGTCTAACATGAACCTCCAACCAGCCATTATTTGACTGTTGGTGGGGCTTTAAGTCTTTGTCCAAAAATCGAATTCTATTTTTTTTTTCATTTTTGTTTTCAAATTTACCTCAGTTTCGATTCCACTTTTAGAGGGCTAACTGGAACCAGAACCTTAGAACCCAGGTTCTGGTTCGGTTGGGAACTGCAAGCTTTTGACTGGTTTCGGTTGCAATTTTGACCAGTTATGATCCCAGTTTCCAGTGAACTGTGGTCAAGGCCTACTTTCACCTATTGGGTGCCAGACCAAGTTTCCCGTTTCATAAGGTATGAAATTACAAGGGAAATTCCCATTTATAGTGTCAGGGACACAGGGTATAGATCAATCACCTATGAGCACAGAACCTTCAGTCTTTTTTATTATTTTTTGATGAATAAAAGCTGTATTAAGGGCTTCAAGGAGAAACCACTTGAAAGGAAATTACAGCGCTTGAAACTCAATTCAAGTAAAAGAAAGCTACATCCAGATCCATAGAGCCCACAAACCTAAACGAAAAGAAAGATATCCACCTATCTTTTAGCTGATTTAAAGATCTCTCTCTACCAAGTATATATGAAGAAATTAATTTATGGTTACTGAGAATGAGAAATGCAAGAGTTTTGTGGGGGCATCGGAAATGCAAATATATTGGAGTATACACACTTGCTATTAGCACTGTTTATATGAATTCTATATGAATCATCTGTTAAGTAATGACCTGCAATGCAATACTGAGAACTTATATATAAGTTATCAAATTCAAGTAGAGCATATGCCATTTTAATGGTGCTGCTCCTTCTGGACAAGTGTGTAAGTTTCATGCCCATGAACTTCCAATTTTCGGCTATATTTTGCAAGCTGCACATCAGGTAAAGATATTGTAACTATATACTACTGGGACATCAGCCACGGTATATTAATTTTGTTCCATCTTTTCTTGGAAATTTTGATGATTAGAATAGTGTGTTATGCCGTGTGACTTCTAGTAAATTGATTCATTTCAGTCTTGGAAGAGAAACAAGGCCTTCATTTGGTAACAACAATGGGTAACCCATAGTATGATTTGCATAAATATGCATCATTTGTTTCATCTGTTACAGCACTTCATAGATTTGAAATGTTGCATTTTTCTGGTAATTTCAATTTGTTTTCTTTTTCTTGCTTTGATACTCATCGCTACTCACTATTACCATTATTACTGATATTATTATTATTATTATTACTATTATTATAGATATATATTTTATGATATATTTTATTTACCTATTTATTTATTTATCTACTTATTTGCTATTATTTATTTTGTATTTTTTCACTTAATTCGTTTTATATATCTCTATTTGAAGAACTCTGCCACGGCCAGTCCTAAACCTGGGTAAAGGAGTAGGGTTGCAGTAGATCAATAGCCGGCGTTAAAATTTTGTCAAATGAGAAAAAATGAGAGACAAACAATTAAAAACCTTTGGGGCGTTTCCTCCTCGGCGACGCGTTACATCGGATCCCGTGTGTAGCGACAAATTAACAAGGGACTCTAAGGTGGGGGTAAAAGAATCCACACAAATTAAACCAATATATTTTAGATATTTATCTATTGATTTATTTACTTCTTTCTCTTTTTCCTTTGATTTTATTTTTATTTTTATTTCATTTTTCTTTTCTCTAACTTTTTCAAATTTGTTTCCCAAATGGCCGACCCTAAATATTGGGATTAAGGCTCAGAGTGTTGTTGTTGTAAAGATCTCTCTCTACCCTCAAATGCCCTCGAATTTCATTCTATCAAACTAGCCAAAAATAAACAAAGAAATCAATGTCATAGGAAGTCTTTTTGCCTTGTGTAGGCAAATATGACTAAGTCCACCCTTCATCTTCAATACTTCCTGCCACCATCCAGGAACAGCCAAGAAAACCCAAAACCATATATCACAACTCCCATACATGTTGGCAATGTAATAGAAGACGATGAACAAACTCATTCTCAAATTTGCACATAAAACATCTATTCACAAGAACCAGACCCTCAAGGTAAGAATATTCTCCCACACTGTTTTCCACCCAAAGAAAGAAAACTGGAGGGGAGCCTTTACCTTCCAGATCCCTCTCCAAGGAAAATGAGAGTGGCCAACTCTCAAAGCTCCAGCCGGTAAAGGAGAGAAAAAGGACTTCAGAGTAAACTGCCCATCCTTCTGCCTTTTCCACCAAACAAAATCAACCGCAGTAACAGCAGATTTCTGATGGGGTAAAAAAGCAAAGTCAAACACTCTTGGTAGCTCCTAATCATTCACATTGCACAAAAAAGCGATATCCCAATGTAAAGAACCATCATCCAGCACATGAAATAATCACCAACTGCACCTTCCTTCAAATGAGCCAGTCTAAGGAAATTAATTTCTCAATGTCGACTCACCACAACAAACATCCTGCCAAAACAAAACTCAATCTCCCTTTTCAACTCTTAAACTGAACAAAAGGAAGAAACTCTGGCCAGCCTTTACTAATCCTCTCAAAATCTGGCCACTATAACTTTCTACCATAAAGAGTCGTACTCAATCATAAAACACCACAACCACTTTTCAACCAATGCCTTAATAAGCTACTGCCCACCCCTCTCCATAGGTTGTTGTGCAATGCTCCATTTCACTAGATGACACTTATACTAATCCCTCTCCCTAGTTTGACCAGATGACTTGGAATGGGGAAAGGGACATAAAATAAATAGGAGAACTCGACAGAACACTCTTATAACAGCCCCATCCTCCCAACCACTTCTCAAACCTTTCCACAATAGGATTGCATAAAACAATCTCGTTGGCCTGCACTCCAAGTGGAAGACCCAAATAAGTGATTGGAAGGGAGCTGAGTCCACACCCTGCCACAACCACGAGCCATGGCCCATTAACACCATCACCAAGAGGAATGAGCTCACTTTTCTCCAAATTAATTTTCAAAGCCGCCTCAAAATGGACCAACATGCATCTCAAACAGACAGAACCTTTCCCCCCAAATGAGAATTTTCCTACTGTGTCTTGTATTTTTGTACTTCTAAAATAATTATGATAATTTCACTTTATAGCTTTCTGAATTTGTCCTTCCACAAGAACATAAGTTAATTATCAATACCCGAGCCGGATCTGGTGTATTATTTGTGCTACGGATCCATGAGGGGAAAGGAGGGAACTCTGTTGGAGGGATGCAAGAACGATTACTTGTTTGTGCATTTTGATTGTTGCTGGAAAGGAAGGGGAAGCTATCTTCACTCATGTCACTTTGCTTTTCATTTTTTTTGTTGGGGGGGTGGGGAGGGAAGAAAAACATATAGTATTGAAAGAATTTATGTTACCTGGGCTTGGGTATGGGTCTTAGGTGTAGGGATGTGGATTCTGGTATGCTTCTCATTTCAACAAAGTTTGCACTAAATTATGTTCCCTATATCCATGTTGTATCTAATTGACATGGGTGCAGTTTGGTCAAATTGAAGCGTCCATGTAACATAGAGAGGAAGAGAAAAAATTAATTTAGTCATGGAACCTAAGGCATCCTCTACGATGATAAAAGTTTAAAAGAAAGAAAAGGGTGAAAAATTCAATTAAAAACAGCACTATATTTCCTTGAAAATCTTCAAGAGTTAGACCCTTGAATGAACGAGTCACTGTCTCTGTCCAAAAGGGTAGCCAAGCCTCTGTTTGAGATCATGTTGGAATCATATTGAGCTCAAGAGATTGTGCTTCCAATTGTGTTATTGTTTTGAACACTAGACAAATCTCAAATTCTTTTTGGGCATTCCTTGGGTGATTCTTGGACATATCAAGAAGATCCCTCTCTCCGTCAATTCTTTTTTTTTTTTTTTTTTGCAGTTGGCAACGGAGAGGGGGGCAAGACTCAAACCCTAGACCTTTAACACAATTAGGGATTTCAAAGAGATGATCATTTGAGTGGAAGCACTTGCTACTTCACACAAATGTTGTTAATACACTAAATACTTGTATTGTTTAATATTATTATAGGACTCTTGTTTAAAGGTAACTATAGTTGTCACCTTGGAATGATATAATTACTACATTTCCTATATTTATAGGGGAGTTATACCTCTATGTAATAAAAATTATATTATAATATTGTGTTGTTCTTTTTGTGTTATGTTTAGATCATTCCATGTTACTGCCGGAAACAGTGATGATGAAAGATGACCTTATTCTGAATAATGTTAGTTGGAAGAAAGTTTTAAAATTCTTAGGTGCCTTTTGATCTAGATAAATGTTAGCATAGCTGCATAAGGTATTGATTGACATCCTTTGTAATGTCAAAACCTTTGAACATAATAAGCAAGAAACCCGCAGGAATGAATGGATGATGGAACACAACCTACACCAAAGTATCAAGTGACAAGTAAGCATATAATATTTATGAAATTGATGAAATCTTTGATGCATAAGTTAAGAGGTTTGCAGATGATACCTTGTTGAATTTCCTCATGTGCAATAAGTCATTCAGATTGATTTTATCAAGAACAAGCGACCAGGGGAAAGCTTTAACTTGGAAATGAACTCGAGTGTCAACACTAAAAGGACTATGAATTATGAGTAAGATGATTAAAAGAGGATTTGCAGGAGAACATTTGAAAGCTTGCAAACTCCACGATCTGGTTAACGAATAAATAATTTGACTGAAGCGAATTCACTAAAGAAGTTAATTCATAAGCTTCTATATTAAAATTCAGCAAAAGGGTGAAAACCCATGAAATATCAACTCTTGAAATCAGAAATTTACGAATTGGGGCATGATGTATTGCTAATTGGGAAAGTCTTAGGTGGGATGTAGCCGGAGAAGAATTACCTGTCCATAACTCTCCCCCAAAAATGCATTTGATCCAAAAAAATGAATTTGATTCTCATTCCACTTTTCTAAGAAATGGATTAGTAAGATATCGGAAATTCAGGTGATAATAATCTCCAAGAACTTGCCTGACATTTTCACCAATCATCATGCCCAATCTCCTGTTAGGCACGTGGGCACCATATTTTATTATTGAAGAAAATGCTGCCAACCTCCTCCCCCTCCAAAATATTTGTGTTTAACATGTGGATGGACGGAAACTACCGTAAAATTCACCAAGGGCCAAAGCGAAAAGGTACCACACACATTTATGGGGGTCCATTGCCATTGCCTGCTTTGTCTCAAGTCCAAGATCACTGCAGTGTTGATTTCCATATAAATATTTGTGTTTCCTCCAAGAGCCTTTTGCTAACAAAGTTGTGGTTCTATTACAGACATTGTCCCCAGATATGCCTCTTCAACTTGCCTCTGATACAATATTGAGAATGTTGAGAGCCAGACTTCATCATCATCGGCAAGGTCAAGTAAGTGATCTTTATGGTATTTCCTTGGCATAATTGCTCATGTTGACATGCTTGCAGAATTTTTCTCCTTTTATTTTTTAATTTTCATCTAAATTATAATTGTCCTATCTGTCTTCTTGAGATCTGGCTGTACTGGGGCAATTTTTGTTTTTATTTTTTTCTTCTTGTTTCTTTTGCCTTACTATCTTGGGGCAAATTTTATTTTTATTTTTGTTTTTTGTTTTTCTTTTCTATTTTATATTATTTTATTATTTTTTGAATGTTGTTCCAGAATTATATTAAGTTGATAGAAACAATAGTAATTCCCATAAGCTCTAGATTCCAGTTTCGTTCATTTTTCCCAAAAATAAATATATTCCAAGTGGTGCACCTATAACATTTTCCGGCTTAATAAGTGAAGAAAAGGTTATAAATCTCTCTGAGGTTTTCATTGGAATGATCAATAATGCTGGGCTAAATGCTGAAGCTTCGATCAATAAGTATTTGTTATAATCTGTTATAAACCTTTGCAATTTTCTTTTCAGATTGTGCATAATTTGTCTTGCGCTATAGACATCGATTCAAGATTGGCTAGATTAGAGGAAAGATCACGACATGTACAGATCAACGATGAGAGCCTTTGTGATTCTTGTCATGCACGCCTGGGGACTAAGCTATTTGCAATGTATCCAGATGATTCCATTGTTTGTTACAAGGTTGGTGATATTGACCACTTCCATCATTCAAAGTATTGGCATAATGATTTAACCTACTTAATTCAGGCAAGGATCTGTTTTTTGTGTCGGTACGAGCATCACTTTTGAAACTACTATGCCAAAGCATTTTTTCTTTTAACATGTGACATCTCGAGTTGTCACTTCATTTATGTGGCTGGTAGAACTCAGGAGGTGAATCCAAATTCTAGAAATTCAAAATCAGTTCTCATTCTTGGTTTTCCAGTAGAGTATGGAAACAGAAAGCTGATTATGATTTCTGAATTTTGCCTAGTCACGAGTTTAAAAAATATTTATCAAAATCTATCATAATATTGACCAGTGGAGAGAGAGAGTCATAATTTCATTGTCTTGTAATCATAATTCTTATTCTTCATCTATCATTTCCTTAATTATGCAGTGTTTTCGGCGTCAGGGAGAGTTCACATCTGTTACTGGTCGTGACTTCAAGCGAAATCCTTTATTTAAACCAGGTTGGCTTGTGACCAGATAACATTTACAGATCAAATGTTTTCGAAGTTCAAATCTGGATTGTGCACTCTACGTCTGAGCACAATGGTGCATCAACCACTCTGTCAAGCAGGATTTGGAGAAAATTTGACAAAAGAAGCAACATCACTGACCTGGTGACCTTGAGACATCCAGTTTGGAGATGCGAGTTTTCCTATACATCAAAATTTTAAATTTTGTGCTAAGATAATAAATTTTCATTCTGACTAATGAAAGCTGCATTCCTGTAGTAATTTTATTTGTTGCTAGCACTTGAACCCTTTTGGCATCAAAAGTAATGAAAATCTGGCGTGCAGGGTTGTTCAGAATCTCTTTTCTGAATGCTGCCGAAACTGCCGTGCAAACTTGTGAAATTTTTCACTTTTTAAGTCCTCGGATGGGCGGGATGCTTCTGCAGAAATGCAGACCTGCAAACATTTGTCCACGTTCTACAGCAAATTCATATGGCAATGGTAGTATGCATCATAAGTGAAATGGTTGTCTCTAAGGGACAGCTCAAGCGGTAGAACCTCCTCATTTCCATCCTCCCTTCTCCAATTCGAATCCGCTTGGTTACATATGATTGTACAAAAAAAAAAAAAAAGAAATGGTTTTAGCCTCTTTCTCCATTTATCTCTAGGCAATTACAAACATGAACCACAAGATGTTTAGTTTTTATGAGCATGAAAAGGAATTTTCACAACCATTCAAATGATGCAATGCAAGGGATTTCCCACCGATTAAGGTTTAGTTTCCCTGCAATTTGTCATCTCCCACTTGACCATGCCATAATGCATGATCTTAGACGATATGTGAACCTCATAATTCGCAATCTTTTGATCTTTTGTACCATTATAACCATCACACAACCAAACTTGGATAGACATTAAATTGTGATCGAGACCTTATTTTGTGCATAGAGTACCATTATAAACATCATATTAGACCACATAATTTTCCACGTACATAGTAATTTCTCATCATGCAAAGAATGGCCTGCTACAGGAATCATGGCGGAGACTTTAGCCATGGTCATTCCATGATGTTTTAGCCAATTATCATCACGTTTGTTGATCCATTTCTTAGAACCACTCCGTGCTAGCCTAATCTAGGGGCATTCACAGAGTACTTCTATCATCTCACTGCAAAAGCAAGTACTCTAAGAACTGATTCAATTTGCTTTTCAAATAGACTACGTTTTTCAATGTCACCAAGAGGATAGTTTAGTGGTACAAATTTCCTCCCTATTCTGATGATCTCAAATTCAAATATTTATATAATAAAAAAAAAAGACTACGTTTCTCGACTAGATCAATAACAAACGTATACTAGCTTTATTTTGTTAAGCCACTTTGAAGAACTTCCCAATCCCAGTATGAGAGAGAGAGAGAGAGAGAGAGAGAGAGAGAGAGAGAACGTAATGTTTGATTTCAATTGGTCTTTTATGATGATGATGCTGCAGACAATAGCAATGATGCCAGGGAAGGCTCAGAATGAAAATTCATGTAACTTCTCTCTATAAGGTGTTTTCCATCATTGGGCCAATTGGTCTTTTATAAGTGCACACGACCCTTCTATACACAACCGGCACGAAGCGTAGACAACAAATCCTACTCAACCTTCCTTTCTTATCCTTCCACTTGCTCAACCTACTCAAGCTCTTTCTAATTCAAGGAACGAAGTGAAGCTTTAACGATTCCTCCACCTAGTTTAGTAGTTGTCCTCAAAACTAAAAGTGAGGAACCACAACTACTGCATGTTAGAAAGACATTCCGCTGTAGAATCATCCCTAATACGAGTTGAGCACTCAACCGGTACCTCAGTTGCACACCCATTGCCCTCTTCACTCGTATTCTATCTAGGATAGCCACTGATAATTGGATATCCTCATTTTTCAAATTTTCTCTCTCCCCTCCATTTAGACCGAATGCTTTTCTCATTTTTCTAAATTTTGAAAGCACATAAAATAAATGAAGATAAGATACTCCCCTAATGGCTATGTGGAATGGGGGCAAAGCTCCTCTCGCCTTAACAACATCAGCTCCAACTCGGCTCCTTTCTAGCTCCTCAACAACTACTCAAGCCTAAAATTGATGTTCAAGTACAGCTAGCTAAAATGAAATGAGAAAGCACTGATAGAGAAACAACAAAAAACTCAAAAATTAATCATGTCTTCCAAATGGGTTTACTCGAATCAAGTGTTTCTCTAACCTCAATAGTAATGGAAAGCCTCAAAAGGAAATATAAAGGTCCTAACTCACTTTTGCTGCTGTCGTAGTTTACAAAAAGCTGTTAAACTTCTAAGTTATCCATAGTGGATAAGAGTGGTCTCATGAAATTTTGCAATAGATTTACCCACATTTTTTTTTTTGACTTTTTAATCAAAATCAAACAGTTTGACCGGACAGACTACTAACTAGTAAATGAGCCACTATTCCCTAACAATGGCGCCTAAAGCCAATGCAACCCTAAACTCGTAAGCATATGAAATCAATCATAAATGAGTGAGTATTTGAATATTGCCTCCATAGGAAAAGGTTTCGTTACTCCTGGATGATAAGTCTCACCAATTTGATTTTAATTAAAAATAGTTTTGACATAAAAAAGATAAATATAATGAAAATATAAATATATTACGATGACATCATAACAAAGTTTAATCATCGAGTGCAATCAAAATATGATTCAACAAGCCAATGGGCTTTAACTCAAGTGGTACTTTCTTTCTGTTCATATAATAGGTTCGGGTTTGAGTTTCGGTATAAACAAAAAAAAATATATGATTCAACAATGGTACATGGATTTAAGCTATAACTTGCATACATCTCAAGAATGCAGAGAAGAATATAAACCACTTAATTTAGCATGGACTATTCATTTGGTGACATAATTCATCTATCGTTAAGTCCTTGTACTATGTCAATGAATCAAAGACAAAATGTAAAAAGAATTAAAAATAAATTATTGTAATAAGTAAATTGTATATTTCAATTTTAACCTAATTTTCAATATCTTCCCTTTTGAATCAAATTTCAACAAAATATGAAATTTGTAATTCTGTTTCTTATCTTTTCATTGCATCTTGAATCATCTCAATCGGATGTCTCTGATCGAATTTATGCTAATTTTACTATCATAAAATCGGAAGGAAAAGATTAGAAACATTCTTTCTCCTCATCTTTTGATCCAAATAAATTCAAAATTGATGCTTCACCTACAAAATAAGAGAAGAAAACACATTAAATATATATTTATATCCATGATAAGATAAATAATTGATAATTTTTATAGAGAAAGATAAAAAAATATGCAATATAAGATATATTAATACATGTAATGATTGTTTAAAAATAATATATAACACATTTTTTCTTTTTTAATTATCTAAATTTAATATGAATCGATCGGATCGATTATTAGTTAATTTTTAGTATTTTTACTCCAAGAATGGTTAATGAAATGTATTAACCGAAATTTTGGGTGTAAGCAAAAAATTGTCCAACCGAACCATCTACAACTATTGTCAGATTTGGTCTTAAGGTTATTTTAACTTAAACTAAATCTTTATTTATTATTATTTTATAATTAATAAGTATTCAGAATTATATTTTTTTTAATTTGATCTAAGTGTTGTCAGATTCAATTTAAAGAGAACACTTTTAACGTGATTTTTTTTTATTATTTCTCAATTTTAAACTCAAAATTTAATATATAAATTTAATGTTTTAACTCGCTGACTTTGTATCTGTCTTTATTCTTTATTACGCTTATGGGTCTACCGCAAACGTGACAGTGCCTGGCCCGGCGCCGCAATTGGGAGGTTAAAAATGTAATTTTATGATAAAATGGGTACTGTGTTGAGAGGTTAAAGTAGGGTAGCGAGAGGGTAACCCGAGAGAAGTGGGGATTAGGGCACGAAAGAGTCCGCCTTGTGGTGGTGCTCTCGGACCCATTCCCGACCTAACTGACGCTGCCCTCCTCACGCCTCTCATTCCCATCACATGAAACCTTCTTCGTCTTCGTCTTCGTCTTCGTCTTCGTCTTCGTCTTCGTCTTCCAAAGGTAACCTCTTCCTCCAAATTTTCCTCTTCTCAATTCTAGCTTGGCTATCTTATTATGATTTTTTTTGGACTCCGTCAGGTTTTGAGATTTGAGTGACAAAAAATATTTATGGTGGTTTGCTGCATTTTCCTGGTTTGAGTTATCCAAGTGATAATTATGGCTGCCGGTGGCGGCGGTGGAGATCCTTCACCAACTCAGTTGGATATGGGTCGTTGGTATATGTCCAGGAAGGAACTCGAGGACAATTCTCCATCAAGAGCAGATGGCATCGATTTGAAGAGGGAAACTTATCTCCGAAAGTCATACTGCACCTTTTTGCAGGACTTGGGCATGAGATTAAAAGTGTATGTTCAATTCTCAGTACCTCTGCTTTTCTTGCTTGATGACTGTGGCTAATTATTTGTTGGACTCTGTTGCATTGTTAATTACAATGGAGATGCAAATGGTTTTGTATATCTGAACTTCATACTTGCTTGATGTAAATAATGTTGCATTCTATTTCATTGTACCTTATGTCGGACGAGGCTGATATGAGCAACAAGTTAGTAGAATTATCTGGAATAATAGTAGAATTTTGTGGAATGATAGTCCCTTTGGGGATATGGAACTTTACAGATGATTTTGTGGGATAATAGGCATTTGCCTACTTGAAATATGATGCAAGTCACAATCCCTATTTTCTATGGGTATAAATTCTTTAGTTGAGTTCAGAGTGGAGAAATTTTTTGATGAAAAACCTTTGTTTTGCCCTATTGTGGTTACGATCAAAATTACTTAAGCATCCTATGGTTAGAATTTGAGAAAGACTGCTTTGATTAGGACATTATTTTTTTTTCTAATTACAAAAAGAAAAGCAAATTTAGATTACAGAAGGGGAAAGAAATAAAAAAAAATCGCCAATTTTGATCTGGACGTCTCTTGATATAAAAGAATCTTGACCCCACGGCAATGTCTACAGCCATGTGCCAGAGCTGAACCTTCTTCCTATTTAGGTTTTCAAAGTGACTAGTGACCAATTGCTCCTTTTTCTCATACAATGAACTAGACTGAAGGAAGCTTGTCATTATCTATTCAATATGATCACTTAAGTGAGAACCTAAGAGGGATATGAAATACAAGGGAATGATTGGCTAGCTCTGAGTCCCTTTGGAAATGGATCAAACATAAGCCCCTTCCCTGGGGCTGCTGCAAAGGAACTTGTAGATAAGTAATAGGTTGATTACTCTTTGTACTACCCATCCTAGAGCCTAGGTTGTTTACAATCTCATCTACGTTTTTGATATGCAGCACTTAGTCATGTTAATATTAAGTGCAGAAATCTGCTTTAATGAGTAAACCAAGAGCATTAGCCAAACCATCTCAATCATTGACAAGAAAGAGGACAGAAATTGGAATTGAGAAACTGAAGCATCACCCTTGCCCATTCTGTGATCATTGATTGCACCTTGTTGAACACCTTATTTCCAGCATTCTGCTACCACATCCACGACCAAAGTAGGCAAATGAAGATGAAGGATTGCCCCGCCTAAGCCCCCTAGTCGATCTAATTGGAATTAAGGTTCTCCATAATAATGGTAGAGAAAACAACAGTGTACAGAAACCACAAAACTGTTCTTCTCCATCTGCCATGAAACCTTTGCAATCCATGATTATGTGTAGGTAATCCCAACTTGCACTAAATTTTCTTTTCTTCCTTTGGATTAATCACTTCTTGCAAGTGCAACCTATGTAGTGCCTTATTATTATTATTTTAAAAGAACCATTTTTTGGTGCTTGCTTTAACCATTGCGTGAGAACATTGAAAATCTTTGCACCACATTCGCGTGAGAAAAAAATTCATATATGTCATTTAATTAATTTTTCATATAGTTCCATCCGGTTAAACTTGAACACCTTGGATTACACTTTAGGACTATGTTCATTAGGAATTTGCAATAATTCTACACTTTGCCCTTGTTTGACAACACCTTAGACAAGTAGTTATGTATTTTCTTTGCAGTTAGAGTTTTCTAAGGTTAAAAGCTGCAATGATCCACTATAAAAGGCGGATTGTAAGTTACAGATCAACACCTCATTAATATTGTTATATATAACAAAACTATATACATATTTGGTAGGCAGATAACATAGTTTGATATTTTGTTTTAACAAATAAAATATTATAAATACATTAATGTTATATTATTACAATGAAGATAAATCATAGTTAGAGAGATTTTGTGATTTAATAAATTCCTTTCCTTTCCACCCAAAAAATTGAAAGACCCCCCCTCCCAAAAAAAAAAGAGTAAAAGAGGAATGTTGGGTAAATGGCATTTGTAGGATATCTTCTTAATAGGGGCATTTTTTCTAAAATGTTCAGATTTTTAATAAAAAGTGCTAACATTGGTAAAGAATGCATAAGAAGTTCCACTTGTAAGAAGCGTTATTTCTCCAACCAAATCACTTAAATATTTTTTCTTTTTCTTTTTCTTTTGGTTATGAAAACCTTTAAAATCATCTAGCACTTAGTTTAAGTGATTTGGCCCTATTTTTTAAGAGTTGCTAAAGACTCGCTTAGTTTGATCTTTGATTGATCTCCTACCCAGTGACCAATTGTTTGTTCGTCAATATTAGATGCTCACACCCTTCGCTGTTATAGAAGTTGAGGAAAAATCGTAATCCACCATAAAAATTCAAATTCATTGCTGTTTTCAAATTAAATTTGTTGTTGGAATTAATCAATCAATTACAATGACATACATGACATGGGAGGACATATGGACCATTTGAAGAATATGCATCTAGTGAGGAGTTAATATCTCCTATGTGGAATGAGATCCCAAAGAGGCATTTTGACATATACTCTGGCATTTGCAATCTCTTTTCCTTTCATACATTTGTTAGGGATGGAAATGGAGGATTGTAAGTTCTTGAAAGATCAAGAACTTCCTTTCATTGAAAGCTGAAAAATACAGACGAAGAAAGAATAAAATCAGTCTGCCAAGACTGCCCAATTCAAGAGACTAAGCTATACATTTTCTGCCCCCTCCTACCCATCTATCCTTCTCTATTTATAACCCAATTGCCCCCCCCATATTCCCTTCCTAGCCACTCAAGATTCTTCAACAGCAATTGGTTATTCCTAACTCCTAACAGCTTGTTGTTATTCTTGCCTCTCCGATGATAGTCCTTCAGCCCTTTTGGTTCAGCCACGTGTCCTGCAGTAGCCACCTCATCCCCCAACTCGTCTGTAGATGCCATTTCATTACCCAACTGGTTGTCTGCAGGTTTTTCCATAACATTGCCCCCTGCTGAAACTTCAGCCTTGTCCTCAAGGCTGTAACCTGGAAATTGGCCTTTAAAATCTGGAAGATCCTAATAGCTTGGAAACCCTATCTTGATAGATAATCAGCAACTTGGTTTATGCGTCCGGGATTGTAATGCACCTGAAAATCGTACCCAAATAACTTGGAAACCCAATTGTGCTGTGCAGGAGTTATAATTTTTTGGTCCAATAAGAACTTCAAGCTTTTCTGATCAGACAAGGCTTGCACTTTGTTATCTAAGTTAATCTCCCATAACCAGACTCCGTACTCTACTGCAGTAAGCTTTTTCAAGACAGCAAGGGAAGAGGGAATTCTAACTAATGCAGGATCTCCAACTAAGCAAACATTCTGACCCTGCCATTGAAACTTCATTGTCATCGATTGCCAATTGACCCTTCGCCTAGTGTTTCCAGCCAAGAAATGCCCAAAATGACATCTACTTCTTCCAAAGGAAACAAGAAGCAATCGACTGCAATGGTAAGACATCCCAAATTGATCTGCACGCCACAGCAGAGGCCAGAGGAGACCAATCTTTGGCCATCACCCAATCGTACCCAGAAAGGGTCTGTGGGATGCACCAACAGACCCAGTCGTCGGGCAGTATCTTCAGCAAGTAAATTGTGACTAGCCCCACTATCGATCATGATTACTAGAGTTCCCCCCACGGTGGGCGCCAGAAGTTTCATAATAAGAGAGCATACATTTTTCATTAGCAATGGGGGTTTAATTTTTACGATGAGTTTTCGCCATGTAGGCTAGAATTGAGCTTAGATTTTGTACACTGGCGTTATCATAACATCTCTAAATTAATTTTCAATTTCACTACCTCTTGTCTCTGCTGCTTTATAAGTATCAACTTTGATGATTTTCACCCTCAACCTCCTTTGTGGCTTCTGGGACTCTCCCTCTTCGACATCAATTTGATTCTTGCAAGGAAACTTATAAAGTTTAAGATCTTCTTGTTGTTGCTATTCTTGTTTCTATTTTCTATTGGTGGTTTCCTTTATATTGTTCATGTATTGAAAGAGTTAACAAGACCAATATTAATTTAGTATCTTTTTCATGTTCATAATTAGCTACAGAGCTTATGTACTTAGAGTTGCAAATCTCAAAGAAATTTAGTTTATGTAATTAAGAGTTGTAAATCTCAAAGTAGTTTGTATTTTATATATAACTACTGAATTACCTCTTCATCCCTAGCCACATGGAGCTCATGCTTGAAGTTGTAATTCTTTTCCACTTTTTTCCTTTTCCATTGGATATTCTGTTGGATATTCTGTTGCAAATTTAATTGGTTTATTGGAACTTAATTAGACTACATACATTGCAACTTGCACACATAATGATAGGCATGTAACTTAATGCAATCCTAATAATTTCTATCTCCATGACATTCTGAATTTTATTATTGATGCAATTATATGCAGACCACAGGTAACAATAGCCACAGCGATAATATTTTGTCACCGGTTCTTTCTTCGTCAATCACATGCGAAGAATGATCGGAGGGTGAGTTCTTCCAATTACATTTTTGCTACTGTGAACCAGATTTTCTTTTGCTTTTTGTCAGCCTGGACAGAACAATGAATGAAACGACTCTTACATCATGAAGCAAACCCTGATTTGTTTAGATATCTGAATCACATTTGCATGTCCTGTACAAAACCAGGATTTTGCTAACACAACTCAAACCCTGCTTCACTACTGTAGCTTATATTGCTTTTGGATCTAGGAAATTTGAATGGTTGCAGGATTTTGTTGTTTGAGTATTATGATTATGATGCTACAATATTTTTGAAAATGGTTATATAGGATGTAGGGAAAGGAAGTGGTGGTGTTGGACCAATCACAGAGTGAGTCTGGGGGTAAGAAAGGAGAATAGGACATCTTGTGATATTTTCTGTGTTCAATGCCTACATTATTAGACCGTTCATGGAGAGAGAAAGGTAGAAGAGAAATGACAAAAAGGTTGAAAACCAGGATAGACAGAACTCGAAGAGGACAGGGAGTGAAAGAGAGACAGAGAGACAGAGAGACAGAGAGAGTGATGCCTCAGGGATTTATAAAGATTATAGTGTGGGAGTGTCAGAATCTTTATAAATCAACCATTGATTGTTCTCTTTTATAGGATCAGCTTGTATTTTATACTTCTGTTTGGGCTCATGCCTTAGGGACATATTATTAACTGAGATCTTTCAAAAAAGCTGTTGAATTAGGAGTTATGAAACACTTCTAATGCCTTCTATCAAACCCTTAATGCCATACAGTATTTGCCATATTTTCCTTATTCTGCTAATCTTGTAATAGCCAAAAATCAAGTTTAACTAATCTCTTAATTGGCCCAAAGTACATAACTTCTTAAATACAGAAATTGAAGTGAAAATATTAATTACACATCTTATTGGCTTTCTCGTTCTGCACGAGTTCTTCCATAGGGGGTTGAACTCCTCCAAAGAGTTCAAAAAAGTTTCAGTCAAGGTGAACAGCCCACATGACTAGGTGTGCCAAAGCACTGCACGAAAAAGGAGTTGGAGAGCAAGTCTAAAGCACCAAGTCTGAAGCCGTAACTTTGTCTGAAAGTAAATACCCTGACATGAAAGTCTAAAAAGTAACATGGCATCATAGTAATTTTCTGCCATAGGAAAAAAGAGAAACACAATTATTTGTGGGCAAAGCAATTATATGTATAAAATATGGTGGGCAAATCATATAAATCAACATCTGTTCCATGAAGAGCCTGTGAAAGCCATATTGAAGAAACTTTGGATAACTTTATCCACATGAGATAAGAAGAATGTCATTTTTTATAATCAAACGAAAATAACTTCACTTTGGCAAATTCAAGAACATATTTCCTTTCACACTCATGTAAGCATGGAATGGGAATAGTAACAACCTCGGGTAACTATTGGCTGTAGGATCATACATAGAAGGAGGCAAACTCATTTATAAAGGGTGTACCCTGCAATAGTATGACAAACAGATGATATGATTGGGCATGCTAAGGACTAACATGATAAGACAAATAAATGACTTAAGTCCTTGTTCGCTGATTAAATTAATTAAATTCCAAGTTTATCATGTTAGCATTTAGCAGAGCAGTGAGATGAATTAGACTCTGGTCTTGGGCCCAACATTATGTAATTGGGTTTCAAAATTGGCTCCTCTTTTTATAATTTTGGTGCAAATTAATTGGAAAATGTAGAGATTATGCAAGATGGTAAAAGACTGTTACATGGGCTTTGTTATTAGATAACAACAGTTTTCACATCTGTGTAGTGCTTGGGATAATTATTATATATAGTCTAAAAAAACAAGATACTGAAAAATTTACTGCTATTGTAAAAGAAAAAGAAAAAAGTAATGATTATATTGTTATAATTTAATTGCAAATGATACTATTAAGCTATAAAGGCTTCAATCCCTTTTTGTCTCTAAATTAAAATTTTGGCTTGACTTTTAAAAAGCACTCTTAAGGCATTTATTTTTTTTGTAGAAAGTGACATTTTTGGTGTTCACATTAGTCATCTTGACTGTTAAATAAAATTAAAATTTTGAAACTTTTAATTTTAGACATATTTCAAAAATTATTTTTGAGCCAAGTAAAAAAGAATATTTTTAAAGAAATAATGGAGAAATTTTATTTTTATTTTATTAAGAAATTAAAAATATGTATTAAGATTATTTTAAAAATTTATTTTCTCAATAGTTTAAAATTTCAAACCCTAGAAAAAAATTATTGCTTGCTTAAATAATAAGACATAATTATTTCATGATTTAATTAACAGTTTCAGACCCTCTAAGAACTAACTAAAAAAATTTTCCTTTCATTGGATGAAGAAATAAAATCTACTTTTTGGTTAAATATTTAAAAATAATTTTTACTTATAATTTGATTTCGAAATAATTGAGAAATGTTATGTTAATGAAGAAATAACTTTCTTATTTGCATAATTTTTTATTTTTATTTTTTTTGTTGAAATTATAAGTTACTAAATTGTACCTTTTTTAAAAAAACTTTTTGATGACTTGGATATACCACATCATTTGTTTTGACGTGGAAATGCCGTGTTTACAAATAACAGCTGCATAAGTTTAATTAATTGTCAATCTATCAGAGATATCACTGGCGTTGTTTTTTGCAATAGGGGTCTTAAAGAGCACTTTTTTAAAAGTCAAAGTCAAGAGTAGTTTTAGGCTATGGATTGAAAATGGTTTTGGGCTATATTTGAGGGGTGAAAAAAGGACTTAAGCCATATAGTATTAACACCATATTATAATGTCTTTTAAGTTATTTTAATTTGAATTCCAAAATACAACTGAATTGGCATTCATTATCTTCAACAATATCATTATGATCTTATTTGTGATTTTTCTTAAAACTTAATCTAGACATGAATGTGTTATGTTGAACTTTGCGTTCAAATTTAAATATTATATATTTATCTTTGACCTTGGTGTGCTTGTTTGCGGCATAATCTTATATGTAATTTATGTTAAGGATTCCCATCAAGAAATGAGATTGTTAATAAATTGAGGGACATGATTGCATCATTTTGCGTAAATTTATGAATATTGTGTCTTAAATTCATCTTTTTTCTTTTCTAGTTTCTTTATTTCTTTGTTCTTTCCTTTGGTTGGTGTGTCACACTCCCCCCCCCCCCAAAAAAAAAACCACAAAAATCAAAACACTTATCGTTTGCAAACGTTAGAAAGATGAAGGGCTTTACTTTACCCAATAAAACTTATTTTATTTAACATGTTTGCTGTTTTGCTTACCTTTGTCAATTAACCATGCAGTACTTTCAGAATAATGAAACAATAGGCTATAAATTTTGTTGCCAGCTATTTTTATGATGGTTAATATTAGATTTTTCAGTAGATTTTTTTTTTTTTTTTTTTTAAATAAATGTAAGGTTTGCTTAAAATATTGATATTTTTGTTATTTCAAGAACATCTTTTTGGCAACTAAATGGTTTTTGATGTTTCCCCTTAGAACCCAATTTTTTTCCTAGAGTTTTAAAGAGCAAGTATGGTTTCGATCAGAATCGATCAGAGATGCCAATAATGTAGTTAGAGTTTGTGATTACGGTCTTGAGAAATTTATTTCTTATTTGTGTAATAGCTTACTTGCCTTGGTGTCCTTTTAAGCATAAGTAATGGGTTCTTTATGTGCACTTTTGGAAGTATCTGTGGGGCTCACCCCTATCCATTTCTTTGCTTCGGTTTTGTAGGTTATCTAGAATTACACTCCTCTGCTATAAAAAATTCTATAATGGGAGGACATTTGTTCAGGAATCTTCATGATAAGAAGCTGTTGAGTTTTCTAATTTAATTTCTCTCCTTTAGTGTAATGAGCATCACATTCCTCACACTAGGGCTTAGAGTTCTGATATTTCAAGGGTTTTTACATGTTGATCTTTTTCTCATGATCTAATTATTTTCTCAAACTCCTTTTTAAATTAACCAATTTTATTTGCAAGGTAAAGGTTTTTATTGAGTCTTTTATTTAGTCTTGGTGCTTAATAAAATTTATACAAATGATGTTCTTCAAAAGAGGAGACCTTATAAAACTGTCTTAGATGTGTCATGCATGTTACCAAATCTGAAATACTAGTTCACCTTTTTTATTTTTTGAATTTTTCTCTATTGCAAGGGAGATGCGGAATTGTCTTTTTGCTGTGCATGAAATGGTTGGTTTGCCTAGGAGACTCCCTGATTTGTTCCTTATGAATTTTAGAGGTTTTGGAGGGAAGAAAAATGCTTGGTGGTTGTGAAGATGCATTTTTTTGGCCATCCCTTGATGTATTTGGAGAGGGTTAAATTCCAGAATTTTCCACGATCAGATTATTCAAGTTTCTCTTTTATAGAGCACAATTGTCTTTTATACTTCTGTATGGGCTTGCTTCTGTGATTTTATAAAGATTGTAGGTCAGAAGATTTGAAAACGGACTCGAGAGCAATTGTTCATTACTTCTTTCTTTATTGTTTTATATTGTTCTGTATTGCTTCTAATGATTTCTTATCCTTGGGAGTTTTTGTTCATTATTTTCTAAATCTATATATTCTTTTTTTTCTGTTAAAAAAAAAACCCATTAAAGTGAAGACTGGTGTCAATTTTTTTCCTGTTTAACTTATTATGTCTCTCTCCTTGTATAGATACCCATTGACAAAAGATATCACAAAGTCAAGAGTGCTTTCTAAACCTTCCTTGCATTTGACATGATTAAGTCTTTCTGCAGACCGTCGCAACAGCATGTATGTTTCTTGCTGGAAAGGTTGAGGAGACTCCTCGTCCGTTAAAAGATGTTATTGTTGTTTCTTATGAGATAATTCATAAAAAGGATCCTGTTGCACCACAGAGAATTAAACAGAAGGTGGTATTCTGCTTGCCTTTGTTTTTCCTTGTTGAACGTCTTATCTGCTCTGTTGTGAGTACAAGCTACCATTGAAAACATGTGGATCATAATTGAGAATTTCTTCTTTCTTTTTTTTTTTTCCTTCTTTTGAAGTACCCGACAAATTTTATTCACCATAACAGTGTCACAATAGTTGGTTTTGCTCAATTTTGAGGAAATTTTCTCATGCCTCCTTTTTGTTCCAAAAGTTGTCTATCAATCCAATAATACTCCTGCAGCTGTCCTTTGCTAACTTACGTGCTTATCACTTCAGATTACCCTTTTTCATGTTATCAATCTTTTTCTCATTCCATTGATTAATCTGCTCATGATGCAGGAGGTATGTGACCAACAAAAGGAGCTAATTTTACTTGCTGAAAGGGTTGTTCTTGCAACCCTTGGTTTTGATCTCAACATTCTCCATCCATATAAGCCCCTTGTTGAAGCAATCAAGAAATTCAAGGTTGCTCAGAATGCCCTTGCTCAAGTTGCCTGGAACTTTGTTAATGATGGGTATGGTACATCTGAAGATTTCTTTACATTCTCTGTATTAGCTCTTTTCTGTGTCTTCACATTGGTAAGCGGCTTACAGGTTGAGGACCTCACTCTGCCTGCAATTTAAGCCCCATCATATTGCAGCAGGTGCAATCTTTCTTGCCGCCAAGTTCCTCAAGGTGAAGCTTCCTTCTGATGGTGAGAGGGTTTGGTGGCAGGAATTCGATGTCACTCCACGACAATTGGAGGGTTTGCTCCTGCTTTTTGTTACTCTTATTAAGTTATAATCAACTCAACCAGTTAGGCATTAAAATGCACAAAGTTACATAAAGTTAGCCAAGCTAACAAACAAAAAAAGAAAAAGAAAATAAAATAGAAGTTATTTAAAGGTGAATAGCTGATATAGAAGCAACTGGAAGCTTGTCTGTACTTTTGATATTCTGTGTGGATTGAAACAGAAAGTTGTTGACTGGTTGAAGTGGCAATTTTGTGCTAATGATAATCCATCCATTCCTGTTACTGTCTACTAGCATTATGCCATTTCTATGTTATCAATATGTAATTTAAGATCCTTAATTGTAGTTGTCATTTTCTTGCAGAGGTTAGCAATCAAATGTTGGAGTTGTATGAGCAGAACAGAGTACCTCCATCTCAGATTGGTGAAATGGAAGGAAGCTCTGGTGTTCGGCCATATCATAAGGCCTCAGGAAAAGCTCCAAGTGAGGAACCAACAGTTGCCAATGGTCATGGGCAAGCACAAACAGGAAGTGGGATGGGCTCTGTTGCAAAGCCTGGGACTTCAACGCAATTGCCACATCATCTTGATGATCTGAGTGTGCCAACTAAAGGGAACCAAGATACTGGTAATGATAATGGCAGCACAGAGATGGGTAGTGTTATAACAGATCATCAAGTGGAAGGTGAAGTTGGATATAATCCTAATCAGGAGCCATATCCAAACAAGGGTATTGCAAGGGAAGATCCAAATAGACCCAAATTTTGTTCTGAGATAGAGGATGGGGAGAGGTTCTGGGACAGAAGTGCATCCGGTAAACCCAAGAGCACTAGTGTCCGGACTCTGGATCTTCAGGAAGGCCGAATCGGGAAATCACCCCAAGATGTGATCAAGATGATTGACAAAGATAAGGTGAAGGCCCGCCTGGAGAAAACAAGGCAGGCTCGTGCAGACACTGTTAGGACAAAGGACCTGATGGATGAGGATGATCTCATCGAGAGAGAGCTGGAAGATGGGATAGAAATGGCAGCTGAAGATGAAAAGTTGAAGAATGAGAGAAAGCAGAACTGGACTAAAGCTGATAATTCAGGTTACATAAAGGACTGCAGAGATTATGACAATGCCCACAAGAATTTGCAGCCATCATTTGATGGAATTGAAGGGGAAAATGCTGAAGAAGGGGAGATGGTAGAAGATGTTTCACCTATTTTAAACAGTCGCAAAAGAAAGGCAGGAAGCCCACTGGTTGGACATTTAGAGGGGAAGCATCATGCAGACTGTAAGCGCAGTTACCACTCCAGTAATCACCATAGTACCATGGAATCTCAGGTGGGTCATGAGAAGAATATTTAGACCATGCATTGCTCCTTTTATTTTTGATTGATGAAGTGATGTTTTTACTCTGTTTGAATCAAGAGCATGATGTGGGAGGCATGCATTCACCAAGATAGCCTTGTTGGAAAATTCTGAGTCTGGGTTAAGACTTGAAGCAAATGTGTGAATCTGCTTTTGTTGGTGGGGAGAGAAATGATGCTCAAGCTACCTCGCTCTGTTGTGTTCTCTCACTTGGTTATAACGCTGCATGGGGCTAGTAGTACAATACTAATTTATGAGAGCAGTGGTGAGAGGTGATTTGTCTCCTGAAATCATGCGATTAATGTTCTAGTCTTTGGTGCAAATTTATGCCAAGTAAAGAACAGCATATCTGAGTATTCTCTGTTGTATATATATTCTATCATCTAGCCCCTTGTGTGACCTTGCAGGACTGTTGAATCAAAACTAAGCTGCAATAGATTACCATAGCTTGGGATTTTTGGAAATAGTTTTGTCATTGATATTGTCAGCTACCGATAATTCTTTTTCCTTTTTTTTGTGCTATCAACTATTATCCGGAGTTATACTTTTGACTAATTCGTTTCGAGCACTTGTTGAATCCGATTTAGGAGGCAGTTCTCTCAAAATAATCTTTTCTATCGTTAAGTTTCAAACGTGAGACTTAAGAATCTAGTACCTTGGTTATTATTTTTTTCTTTTTTTTTTTGCTCCTTGAGCCAGGTTTGGAATACTTCTAGTTTACTGTTACAACTTTTAATCTCTGTGCTCAATAATATTTTTCCTCTAAATAACTGCATATCCTGTACTGCTTTTGTTATCTCTTCTTATTTAAACAGTCGTAATTTACAGAGGTGTTGCTATCCTCACCGCCACTGACACGAGTTTTGACCTTGAACTAATTAACAATTCAAATTTCTACAATTTCAATGTACTATATTTTTCGAACGTAAATGTTCTGTCTGACGCTTCACTTGTCTAGAGAAATAGACCAGTCTTTGTAATTTGAAGCAGCGGGAAAAACAAATGGAGACCGAAATTTAAACAACAAATTGGCCCAGTTTATTTATTTGGTGGTGGGAGGGATTTGCCTTATCCATCAATCTGTATACGAAGGATATAAGATAGAAAATCTAAAACGAGGCCACAACCTCACCAATGACAACAATCCAACTCAGCCACCACACTCCTTCCGCCACACTCCTTCCACCTTATCCTTCCCTTCCTCACCCCTCATCAGTCATCACTAGTCTATCTGCTCTATCCCCTCAGAATCTAAAAACCTTTCCTCCATGTTCTTCCCCTAGAATCCTTCCTCCTCTTTTTCTGTCTGTCTCAAACCACCCCCACCCCAAAAAAAAAAGGAAAAAAAAGGGAAGAGAAAATGTCTCTAACAATCCCAACAAATTTTTGCAAACCCATGATGAAACCAAATAGTAGCAGAATAACATCACCAAAATCGAGACCCATGATTGTATGCTCATCAGAGTCGTCACCATCATCAAGTTCGAGCGCGGCTTCCTCCCTGCAGGCTTTCTCGGCTGCACTCGCCCTCTCGTCCATCCTTTTGTCAGCCCCACTTCCAGCAGCCGCAGACATCGCAGGCCTCACTCCATGCAAGGAGTCAAAGCAGTTTGCCAAACGCGAAAAGCAACAGATCAAGAAGCTCGAATCTTCACTGAAGCTCTATGGCCCTGATAGCGCCCCTGCTCTGGCAATCAAGGCCACCATAGAGAAGACCAAGAAACGGTTTGACAACTATGGCAAATTCGGGTTGCTTTGCGGGTCGGACGGCTTGCCCCATTTGATAGTGAGCGGGGATCAGAGGCACTGGGGAGAGTTCATCACCCCCGGGTTGCTATTCTTGTACATAGCTGGCTGGATCGGCTGGGTTGGCCGGAGCTACCTGATTGCCATCAGAGATGACAAGAAGCCCGCCATGAAAGAGATTATTATTGATGTTCCCTTGGCTGCTGGGTTGTTGTTTAGAGGTTTCAGCTGGCCTGTTGCTGCTTACAGAGAGCTTGTCAATGGTGAACTAATCGCCAAAGATGTCTAACTTTACAGTGCAGGTTTGTTCCTCTTCTTTTGCATGCTTTCTATCCTATTTTCATTTTTCAGGACACTTATACAGGATCCCTATTGATATCTATGATACCTATGGGTAGATTGATCCGTAATCACAATTTAATGGTTGCAAATCTCATGCGGAGGGTAGAAAATTTTTCTTAAAAACATTAACTTATGTCGTTTGTTTGGGCTTTTGTTCTTTGGCAGAGGTAGATGAGAGAATGGCTGCTGTTGGATTTGGGGAAGAGAATCGGACATATTTTCTTGTACTTACTTTCCTGTATGTATTTTGCCTTTATTGTATTTATTACTCTACATTAACTAAATTGTGTTTGCAAGTTCAGTTATTTCCTTTCTAGAGATATCAGACTGGTAAGGTGCTTTTAATCAAGTATTTATCTTTAAGATCTAATATTCGAAATTTTGTGACTGCGTGTAATTTCGCGACTTTCACAATCTTGTATAATATTAAAAAAAAAAAATTTCCCTTCTAGGAGTAGGATCATCACCATGATAGCTGGCCATGGAAGGGTCCCAATTCTATCTATACATGCTCCCACCATTCTTTTGAACTCCCAAAATTTTATCATAGGATCTTTAATCATGAGTATAATGTTGATTGGTCATATCTTAGTACTTTGTTGAGTGCCATTACATGTAACAAGTACAAACAAAAGTTAATCGCCTAACTATTAGAAACCCAAGTACTTCTGAAAACAATATGATCCTTTTCATGATTTGCACAACAAATTTCAGATAAACCCTTTTCTGGGATCTTTCATATTTCGACATTTCAAAGAAGGGGAAAAAAAATCTTTGAAAATCTTTTTTTTTTTGTATCCTTAGCTTGGTCACCGCCTAATATTCAAGATTTCGTTCTGACTAAATCTAAACCAACCGTTATAAGGTCTGCTTTATAGGGGCGGGTATCCCGACATTGGTTTTTTTTATTCTCATATCGAGTCGAATCTGGATATGGGGATGGGACGCAACTCCTTAACCAATTGCGCCAATGAGTTTTGGTAGCCTTTGAAAATCACTCAAAACGTTTCTTGTAGCAAAAAGTATTTTCTCCCATATTGTATGTATCCACCTTCATCTCTCCCTGTCTCTCTGGTTGCGGCCCGTAGCAAATTCCAGAATTCCCTATCCCCTTTGAATCTAGAGACATAGGTTAGTGAAGGAAGAAATGTGATTCAAAAACAGTGAAAACGTTGCAGCATCAGTTTTAAACTTTAGTGGACCCATGTTAGACATAACTGGATACTAAAGTGCATGCCTTTTGGTCATTCCTCTGATCACTCCCTTGTACGTATACTTTAAATTCCATATTACACTCTGCCCAATGACGCTTACTTTAGTCAATGCCTGTATCATATATGGAATTCAACACAACGTTTCATCTTATATCTTGATGTCCACTTCAAATTTTCCACTAAAGTTTTTCCTCTAAGCCAATTAGTGTACTTCCCTTGTGACCCTTATCACTGTCTTCGCGCCATGCAAGTAGAACATCTACAATTAATAATCATGTGTGATGTGAACTACGCATCAGTTTGCAACCAATGATACCCATACCCATGTCCTATTAATGCCTAATGTGCCTCATCATGATTGGATTGGTTTTCACCATTAGAAAATTACCCTTGAAAACTATCATTTATACATCTAAAATTTCATGTTAAATCATCAAAAAATTATTTGATCAATAAACGGAAACGTACCGGAATTCATAATGACCAATTGCTATTTAGAATTATATGGTTAGCCTTCCAAATTAACATGTATTTCTTAGAGAACCCATTTGCTGAGTTGGTTCTCAACTTTAACTTTATAATTTTTGAGTACGTCTTGTGATTGTAACATTTTATGAATGAAATATATATATATCTATATCTAGAAAATTCATCTTTGAACATTATAAAATATAGTTGATTATTCCAAACAACCATAAAATAACTCACAAATATCTATATGTATTAATTCTAAAACGTTCAAAGTCCAATTGGCTTCAAAATTCTTAAAATCAAGAGGATTAAGAATTCTATCAAACACAAATCTTTTGATTCTCTGTTTGGAGATATGACTTTGCATAATAAAACAAAATTCTTATTGGTTAATTTTCATTTTATATCTCACGTGCTTAAATGTAGAGATTTATTAAATGAAACAATTGTATTAATTAAATAAAGATTATCATAATTTGATGAAGAACCGAAATCAACCAATTCGAAATTATGAAACAAATTAAAATTTCCATCTTCAAAAGAACAAGAATAACCATATTTGTCCAAAATAGAAATAGAAATTAAATTTCGTCTAAAAAGCAGTACAATAAATGTTTTATTAAAATTCAAATAAAATTCGATTTTTAACAATAATCTAAATTTTTTTCTCGCTACAACTTGAACTGGCTTGTCATCACCCATATTGATGTATCTTTCACCATCACTTGACCGTCGGCAACTTAGGCAACCCTGTATGCATATACTAATATGAGTTGTTGAAGTAGAATCCACTACCATGTGTGTCTAGATATCGAAATTAAATTAATCTCAAAACAAAACAAAACAAATTAAGAAGTATACATTTCTTAGCACGTCATGCGTGATAGTTGATACACTCATTCTTCTTATACCATTCGGCTCCACAGAAGAAATTACAAGTATCTTTCAATTTATCCGGTTTTGTTTGTCATTTCTTTCGAGGTGTCATATATCCTGTTTCCTTATCTTTCTTCCTTTTCTTTCCCTTGTCTTTGTCTTTAGAGGTTGAGGCCATGTGAGCACTGTTTGCCTTATCTTGTTTAAGTTATTCCTCTTACCGAACATAGTGTGATATGAGTTCATTTAAACACCAAATCTATTTCTGACAGTTATAGCTTTCCTTGAACTGGTTAAACTATGTAGGAAGAGATATTTGAACTAGATGCACTAGCAATTTCTCAGAGACTTCAAGTTTAAATACTTTCAACTTGGAATCAAGATGAAACATCTCTAAAATGTACTCCATGATATTATTTTTACCTTTATATTTCATTGAAATGAGATTTATTAAGGGCGTACCTATTTTAATCTTTTCGTTTTTGACAAATCTTTTTTCAATATTCGCAAGAAAATCTTTAGTTGTAACAATTTTTCCGGACATTGTTTTCCTAAATGTTTTTGGGATGGCTTTCTTCATGATCATCAAGCACATGGATTTGATTTCTCCCACCTTTCAATATCTCTATTTTTATTATATGTACTCTTATCTGTAAGAGATAGAGGAGAATCAACCATTAACATTATAAAATATAGTTGATTATTCCAAACAACCATAAAAATAACTCACAAATTTCTGTATGTAGTAGTTCTAAAATGTTCAAAGTTTGGTTGGCTTCAAAATTCATAAAATCAAGAGGATTAAGAATTCTATCAAACACAAATCTTTTGATTCTCCGTTTGGAGATATGACTTTGCATAATAAAACAAAATTCTTATTGGTTAATTTTTGTTTTATATCTCACGTGCTTAAATGCAGAGATTTATACAATTGTTTTAATTAAATAAAGATTATCATAATTTGATGAAGAACCGAAATCAACCAATTCGAAATTATGAAACAAATTGAAAATTTCCATCTTCAAAAGAACAAGAATAACCATATTTGTCCAAAATAGATATAGAAATTAAATTTCGTCTAAAAAGCAGTACAATAAATGTTTCATTAAAATCTAAATAAAATTCGGTTTTTAACAATAATCTAAATTTTTTATTGCTACAACTTGAACTGCTTTGTCATCACCCACATAGATGTAACTTTCACCATCACTTAACCGTCGGCAACTTAGGCAACCCTATATACACACATTGATATGAGTTGTTGAAGTGGAATCCATCTACCATGTGTGTCTAGATATCAAAATTAAATTAATCTCAAAACAAAACAAATTAAGAAGTGTACATTTTTTAGCACGTCATGCGTGATAGTTGATACACTCATTCTTCTTATACCATTCGGTTCCACAGAAGAAATTACAAGTATCTTTCGATTTATCCGGTTTTGTTTGTCATTTCTTTCGAGGTGTCGTATATCCTGTTTCCTTATCTTTCTTCCTTTTCTTTCCTTTGTCTTTGTCTTTAGAGGTTGAGGCCATGTGAGCATTGTTTGCCTTATCTTGTTTAAGTTATTCCTCTCACTGAACACAGTGTGAAATGAGTTCATTTAAAGACCAAGTTTATTTTTGACAGTTATAGCTTTCCTTGAACTGGTTAAACTATATCGGAAGAGATATTTAAACTAGATGCACTAGCAATTTCTCAGAGAGTTCAAGTTTAAATACTTTCAACTTGGAATCAAGATGAAACATCTCTAAAATGTATTCCATGATTACCTTTATATTTCATTGAAAAGAGATTTATGAAGAGCATACCTATTTTAATCTTTCTATTTTTTACAAACCTTTTTTTCAATACTCACAAGAAAATCTTTTGTTGTAACAATTTTTTTGGACATTGTTTTCCTAAATGTTTTTGGGATGGCTTTCTTCATGATCATCAAGCACATGATTTGATTTCTTTCACCTTTCAATATCTCTATTTTTATTAGATGTACTCTTCACAATCAACCATTAACACTAGGTGAAAATCCATGACCTCGAGAACTGTCAAACGGTTATTTTATCATGACTTGATTTTAGAGCCATTTAGTATAGGAATTGAGTTGATGTTGATAGTAACTTTAGCAGAAGTATTCATAACTGAATCTAAAGACAATAATCAAACAAAACAAATCCAGATAAGTTTTAAAACAAAATAAAAAAATTCAAATAAAAGCAAACCCCATTTTAAAATAGCAGACACTCCATTAATATTTTGTTTTTGAATAAAAATATTAATTTGCAAATAATTTATTGATATAGTTATCAAATATCGACAACAAGAATATGTAAAATGGTAAATCTTCCTTTGGATAGATTTGTTATTCATACATGCAATTCAATATTGACTTTTCTTTGGGTCAGTCAATATTCACATAAGTTACATGCACACAACTATTATATTTCAAAACAAATTAATTTAAAATTATATCACCAAATAGATTTAGGTCCAATTTTATCCCGATGAGTTTGCTAAGTCTTAGGCCCATAAGTGGCTCAAACATGATAGCCCAAAATAAAACATAATTAAATGATCTATTCCATAACTCATTATTTCACTTAAATAGGCAATTGATTATTTCACAGTAACCTAAAATTGAGTTTCACTAGCAATTAATGCAAAGTGCATTATATCTTAACTTCAATTTTTTTTTTTAATGAAAACTAATACAGCTTCTAAATCCATAGATACAAATCCAAATATGACAAAAAATAGAATTTTCCTTTAATGTTCTTTACTTAGAAAATCGAATTCAACTAATAAAAATTATATATATATAAAAATATAGTTTAATAAATACATATGATTTGGTAAATAATTAGTTTAGGATATAAATATATCATGATTTTAAAAATAGAAGAATGTGAAATACCTAAAATAAGTATAAACCAAATATATAAAACACTTAAGATGAATATCTTTAAAACAGATTACATAATTAAAACTGAAAAAAGAGATATTCAACTCTTAAAATCTTTTGAAACTATACAATTATATTTTAAAACTTCCTTAGAAAAACATATAACTAAAGGTTATAGATATGTTCACATAAGGTTAATTCAAATTGTTTTAAAACCATTAATCAAAGAAAGATTAAATACCTCAATCCTAGTAACCCTTAGAGATGCTAGACATAAAAACTTTTCAGATTCCATACTAGGAGCCATCGAATCCGGTCTATGCAAAGGGCCGGTCTCCTTCGACTGCTTCCCAAACTTAATAAAATCTTTAAATGATAAAAAAATATTAACATTTTTTATTTTACAAGTTAAAACACATAATTATGATATGATAGAAGGATCAATTCTGGTCGCCCTAATATAATAATATATTATAAAGCCATGACCACAGCCTTTGGCTCAAAATATAGAATTCATCATAAAAAGGGAGAAACACTATTACTCCGAATGGATATTTGTAGATCTAACTTGGTAATTCCAAGACCTATTAGATGGGAAGAAATCACCATTTCAGAAGATTGGATGCTAGAAGGAGCAGTCCAACCACAAACAGATAATGATATTCCAGAACCAAGTATAATAATAAAACAAATAATACAATATACTGATGAAAATATAAAAATAAGTTTTGATAGGCTATCTTATATTTTCATATTTTTGGATATATCATTCTCCGATTACATAGATCTGGGAAGGATATCAAAATTTCCCTATATTATAAATCTTCTTGATAAAAGTCCAATAAAATCACCAAGACATTCCACATCAGATATAACATCAACATCCCTTAAAAATATAAATTTTGATAAGAAAATTCTGCAAGCAGTATATACGAGTTTCCAGACGAGAAATCAAAATCAAAATTCTCAACCTAGAAACCAAAACCTTTTTGAACCTAGTTTACCAACGGTATCAACTATTACAAAAAACGTAGGCAATGAAAGAGAACTATATGTAATAGAAAAGGAATATGAATTAAATATTTACAAAAAATATGAAGAATTTGAAATAAATAAAGAATACTTGGATAAAGATTTTTATTCAGTAGAAAACAAAGAAAACAAAGAATGGTATCTTAAAACCTTTGGAAATAAAGAGGATAAAATCCAAGGAAAATATTATAAATTTATAAGAAAAAACAAGATAAATATTTTATTTCACATGGTTGGAAATGTATACTAAAAAAATATAAAATCTATTATCTGTTTAAAACGGTTAACCCAATAACCACAAGAAGAAAAATCAAAATGTAGAGTCGGAACATCCGCCCCTTAGGACGGTCAAAATTCCTATAGGATCAGAAGCAATACAAGCAAGTCCATATTTAAAGATAAAAATACTGATTTATTCTCAAATCTAAGATGTAAAAAATTAAGTGATTTTCAATGGTATAAATCTACCTTCCTAACCAGAGTAATGCTCAGAGAAGATTCTAACCGGCCCTTCTGGAAAGAGAAATTCTAGCTAGTCTTCCAACCTTGTTAGGAGAGAGGGTAAGAAATACCATTCAAGGAACCTTCGGAAATCATATAATCCCTTATGATCAACTTACTTATAGTGAGTTGGTTAGCTTCATGCAAATGGAAAGATTAAAAATATGTCAAAACTTAAAACTCCAAAAACATTTGAAACGTGAAATGAAGAAAACCAAGAAAGAATTAGGATCATTCTGTAAAAAGTTTGATCTCAATAAACATAAAACGTATAATAGAGAATGTAGTAAAAGGTATTCAAAGAAATCCTCTAAAAAAAAATATTCTAAAAAATATAAAACTTACAAAAAACAAAAGGAGCATTATAATAAAAACCCCATTAAAAGGAAAAATCCCAAAAAACAAGAAAACACTCCAACATCTAAAACTTTAAAAGATATTACATGCTTTATATGTGGGAAAAAGGGATACACATCAAAATATTGTAGGGTGTGTCTAAAAAAATTAGAGGACTTCACTTAGTTAAGAAAACTCTAAATAAAATCTCGGCCTTATTGGTCGAAAGCTCTGACATTGAATCAAGCAGTTTAGAGAATTCTATTGGTAATCACCCAACTCATGAATTAGATACTAGTTAATTTAAAACAAAATCAGAATCGGACATAAGCAGGATAAATATGTTAACTAAAGAGTAAAGTCTAATTTTATACATTATATAACATATAAAAGATCCTAAATTCAAAAAAAATACCTAAATCAATTAAAACAATCCCTAGAAGAACCAATGATAAAATCTTCAGAATTATCCTCTACTAGTACTAGAATGTATAATCTTACCTCCATACTTAGTAAGAGAAAATTCCACAAAAAAATCTACGAGACTATTCAAGAATTACAAGAAGAAATAAAAATATTTAAAAAGGAACTGAAAGACCTAAAACACTGAGTCAGATGGAGGACTCTAAAACAATCTCATTCCTACTTATCCAAGTGACGAGCAAATCCGAAAACACTGAGTCAAGTAGTGAAGACAAGGATTTAGAAGAAGACCCTTTGGAATTCCAAGCCTTAGAATACATCGAAAAAACTCATAAAAGATTTCCTAAAGAAATTCTCTTCGGATTGAAAGAAATAATTTTTAAGAAATATCTTATAAGGATAATCCTCAAATTAACAGAAAACTTTAAAATTGATATAATTGTTCTTTTCAACACAGGAGTAGATTTAAATTGTATAAAATCAGGAATTATCCCCGAAAGGTTTTATGAATAAACAGTGAAACACTATGCTCCGCAAATAATTCTAAAGTGGACATAATTGTTAAAACGGATGCAGGA
The DNA here is from genome assembly GCA_033439265.1 of Dillenia suffruticosa. NCBI lineage: Eukaryota > Viridiplantae > Streptophyta > Magnoliopsida > Dilleniales > Dilleniaceae > Dillenia > Dillenia suffruticosa. The sequence continues at coordinate 3,523,821 of JAVTVX010000031.1, forward strand.
ATCCAAAACAGAAGATTTTTTTTATTAAAATGTCATTTGTCCTAATAACTAATATTTGATATATAGTAATACTAGGAACACCTTTTATTAATCTAATAACCCCTTATAAAGTCACTTATAACGGAATTAGTTTTAAAACAAAACAAGAAAAGTTATTCTTTCTATTTTTGGAAGAACCTAAAACAAGAAGTCTAAACATTATAAAAGCGATTTCTATTCATGATAATTCAATTAATCTATTAATATAAGGAAAACAATTTAATATATATCATTTAAAACAAAATATTAATCTTCAAAGAATCGAAGAATAATTAAAAAATAAGACAATAAAGCAAAGAATTCTCGACTTTCAAAAGATGGTTGAGAAGAAAATTTGTTCTGATATTCCAAATGCCTTCTGGAATAGAAAACAACATATGGTTGACTTGTTATATGAAAAAGAATTTGATGAGCGAATTATTCCTACTAAAACTAGGCCAATTTAGACAAATACTAAAGAACAATAAGTAAAAAAAAAAAAAAATTCAAGACCTTGAATCCAAGGGATTGTTTTCAAAATCTAGGTTTCCATAGAATTGCGTAGTTTTCTATGTTAATAAAGATTCAGAAATAGAAAGAGAGACTTCAAAACTAGTCATAAATTATAAATCTTTAAATGAATCTTTAAAATGAATCAGATATCTAATTCTGAATAAAAAAGATTTATTACAAAAATTTATTCTGTAAATATTTTCTCAAAATTTGATATGAAGTCTAGATTATGGCAAATCCAAATCCATCCGAACCATAGATATAAAACGGCATTCACTATTCTATTTGGATAGTATGAATGGAATGTGATGTCATTCGGATTAAAAAATCCATTCCGAATATCAGAGAATCATGAATGATATATTCAATGCATACTCTGAATTTTGTATAATCTATATTGATGATATATTTGTATTTTCATCATCAATAGAACAATATTTTAAAAACCTTAAAACATTCTTTTATATTTGTAAAAAGAATGGATTAGTATTATCCGCAAAAAGATATCTTTATTTCAAACAAAGATCGGTTTCTTAGGACACCACATAACATATGGAACCAAAAGACCAATAAAAAAAACTTTGGAATTTGCAAATAAATTTTCGTATAAAATTCTTGATAAAACACAATTACAGAGATTTTTAGAAAGTGTAAATTATGTTTTAGATTTCTTTCCTAATATAAATAAAATAGCCAAACCACTTCATAATATACTTAAAAAGAACCCTAAACCATGGACAGAAAAGCAAACTAAAATTGTCTAATTTATTAAAAAATAGGTATTGGAAGTACCATGCCTTCACATAGCTAATTCCAACCTCTCTAAAATTGTAGAGACGGATACTAGTGACATAGGTTATGGGGGAATCTTAAAACAAATCCAAGACGATAGAGAAGTTATTGTCCAATACACTTCTAGTCATTGGAATGAAACTTAGAGTAATTATATAAATAGATAGATAAATAAATTAAAAAAGAAAGAACCGAGAAAATGAATTAAATAACAAGATAAATATGCCAAAATAAATAACAGATAAATGTAAATTAAGGACCAGAGGTTTATGGGCGATAGAGTCGACCACACTCTGGAAAGAAAATAAAAAACAAATAAATAAAGAAAATGGGATCCTGGGCGGTAGGGTCGACCGCTAATCACCATAATAAGAGATAAATGTAGAGTAAGGACCAGAGATTTATGGTCGATAGAGCTGACCACACTCTGGAAAAAGAGTTAGAGAAATTGAAGAAGATAAGTAGAATATAAATTTTTATTCATAAAATAAAATTTACAGGAGATAATGTTAAGGGACTTACATTAATATCCTTATGCTCTAGGCTTGATGGGGTTTTAACACAAGATTTCCCTTAGAAGGGAGAGAAGAAAATGAAAGTATATGGAACACTCAAGGACTCTCAAGGAATGCACTTCAGTATGCTCTCCATGCTTCCATGCTCTCCAAAGTGTGCTCCTCAATCTCTCAAGGTTTTGTGTCTTTCTTTCCTCCAAGGTGTGTCCCCTTCACAAGAGAGGGGCTCTATAAATAGAAAATTTGGAGATGTACTATTAGGACACGGGTGAATAGTATCATATAAATAGTGTTATATGAATAGTACCATATGAATAGTACCGTATGAATGGTACAAAATGAACAGTATCGTATGAATGGTACAAGATGAACAGTATCGTATGAATGGTACAAGATGAATAGTACCGTATGAATAGTACTGGATGAATTGTTTTTTGAATGGTTGTTTTACAAAATGTTTTCTACTTTTGTTTACAATGGGTGAAAGATTTATTAGTTTTAAGATAACTGGTTGACCTTTGAAAATTTATCAGTTTTAGGGCAACTGATTGGCAAGGATTTTTTTTTTGTTATTTTTGCATGGGCTAGAGATTAACCCATCCAACATCATCCTTTTCTTTTTTTTTTATAATTGTTTTATTGATGATAAATCATCAAATTCTTCCAAATTGTCATCGCCGAATTAACCAAAGGTTTTGACCCAAAATCGGATGTTTCAGATTTGGAAGATGATATTTTTTGCTTTGGAGTAATTGCTCTATGATTTGGATATACTTCTCTTTGGTTTTTACCGCGGCTAGAATGGATTGGGTATGAGATTTTTGGGTTAAGAAAATTTTATTTGAAGGATTTGGATTCAATAGCTCTTTTGTTTTTAACCAATTGGAGACGACAGGTTTTATGATTTTGTCTGGAACTCTAAAAGAATTCCACCATTTAATTTTGAATTTTCTCTGAAGAATGGTGATTCCATCAGAATTGGTTTATCCCAAGTACCATTCGCTAACCTAAGGTATAAAAAATGTTGCACATAATAAACATAGAGGCGAAAATTTCTTTTCTACCTCAGAAAGTTTATAAAGGGTTTTGAATAAATCAAAGGATTTTTTAACTGGTGGGATAAGGACTTCGGGTAAGGATCCGAAGAGTTTCTACCAATGTGGGAACCAAACAGGATATTTTGAAATTTGGGTTTTATCGTGAAAAAAGAATAACCACAAGTGAGTGTGTTTATGGTTTTGAATGAAGAATGTATTATACCAGCCTTGGACATAATCCTAGTATGTAAAGGTAGGATAGAAATTTATTTTTGTTTGAAGGTTTACAGGGAAAGATTTTGGTTTGGATAAGTTTTGCCCCCAATCTGAAGGATGAATGATTTTTAAAATTTTACAAGTTGAATATGCTGGGTTTTATTATTCTAAAAAATACACAAAATGTTTAAACTCAGTGCTTCTTGTATATTCCAAAATTGTTTGGTAATATTCAATTGTTTTGGAAAGAACCTAAGGTTTATAAAACCAATTTTTTAGGAAGTATTTTTTTATTGTTTGAAAGTGGTCATTTTGGAAAAATCCTTCGTCAACTGTTAAAATATTTTGTAAAAAAAGTTTTTCAATAAAACTTAAGGTTTTAAAAGGTTTTGGATCTGCTAAAACAAGCGTTTGACTACTAGTGGAAGCCCCGATTTTAGAATCCTTTTGAGAAAGGGTTTTGAAGGATGAAGATTCTCTTTTCTTTATTTTAGAAACTAGCATAGAGGTTTTACCTGACCCTTGAATCAAAACTAGATTTTTAGCTTGTATCGCTTCTATAGAGGCTTTAAGGGTGCGAATAGCTCTGGACTCCATAGTACAGGGCTGTTCGGAGCTGATTCGACCCACTTTTGGATCAGAGATAGTCTGTCCTCAGTTTGGGCTTCTGTTTTAATCTGGGCTTCTTTTTGGGCCTTGGTTCCCTTTTTTGCTTCTTCCTCTTCTACAACCATCTCATACCATGATTTAATGGGTTTAGCAGAGGCAATAGGTTTTACTGAGAATTCGGTGTCGGCCTTGACCTTGATTTTATCTGTAACTTTACGAGACATTTTATCCGTTCTGTAAAAATTCTCTGGTTACAAAATCTGGTAAGGAGTTATTATTTCATTTAATATATTCAATATCAAAATCAAATATAGATAAAATAGTTTGTCATTTTACAAAAATTTGTTTAAAAGCTATATTTTAGACATCTTTTTGCAGGACTTCTTTGGCTGATTTGCAATCAATACAAAGTAAAAAATTTTTTATTTAATAAATCATTTTGAAATTTTGTAATATATAAAACAATAGATAAAACTTTCTTTTTAATGGTGGAATAATTTTTCTGAGTTTCATTCCAACGACTGGAAGTTTATTGGATTAAGACTTCTCTATTGTCTTGGATTTGGTTGAAGATTTTCCCAAAACCTATGTCACTAGCATCCGTCTCTATAATTTTAGGGAGGCTAGAATTGGCTATGTGAATGTATGGTATTTCTAATATTTATTTTTTAATAAATCGGACAATTTCAGTATGTTATTCTGTCTATGATTTAGGGTTCTTTTTAAGTCTAATACGAAGTGGTTTGTCTATTTTATTTATATTAGAAAAGAAATCTAAAACATAATTTAGACTTGCTAAAAATCTCTGTAATTGTGTTCTATCAAGAATTTTACCCCGAAAATTTATTTGCAAATTTCAAAAATCTTTCTATTGGTTTTTTGATTCCACATGTTATGTGGTGTCCTAAGAATTTGATCTTTATTTGAAATAAAGATATATTTTTTGCAAATAATACTAATCCATTCTTTTTACAAATATAAAAAAATGTTTTAAGATTTTTAAAGTGTTGTTCTATTGATAATGAAAATATAAGTATATCATCAATAAAGACTATATAGAATTCAGAGTATGCATTGAATATATTATTCATGATTCTCTGATATTCAGAATGGGCATTTTTTAATTCGAATGGCATCACATTCCACTTATACTGTCCAAATGGAGTAGTGAATACAGTTTTATATCTATGGTTGGGATGGATTTGGATTTACCATAATCAAAACTTTATATCAAATTTTGAGAAAATATTTACAAAATTAAGTTTTTATAATAAATTTTTTTTTATTCGAGATTGGATATTTGATTCATTTTAAGATTTCATTTAAAGGTTTATAATTTGTGACTAGTTTTGGAATCCCTTTTTCTATATCCGAAGCTTTATTAACATAGAAAGCTACAAAACTCCATAGAAACCTAGATTTTAAAATCATTCTCTTGGATTCAAAGTCTTGAATTTCTTTTTTACAGTATTGTTCCAATTCAACATTTATCTGAATTGGCCTAACTTTAGTAGGGATACTTCGCTCATCAAATCCTTTTTCAATGGCAAGTCAACCATATGTTGCTTTCTATTCCAGAAGGTATTTGGAAGATTAGAACAATTTTTTTTCTCAAGCATCTTTTGAAAGTCAAGAATTCTTTGTTTTATTGTCTCATTTTTTAATTGTTTTTTGATTCTTTGAAGATTAATATTTTGTTTTAAATGACATATATTAAATTGTTTTTCTCGTATTAATAGATTTATTGAATTATCATGAATAAAAGCTACTCTTATAATGCTTAGACTTCTGGTTTTGGGTTCTTCTAAAAATGAAAAGAATAACTTTTCTTGTTTTGTTTTAAAACTAATTTCGTTATAGGTGACTTTATAAGGGGTTATTAGATTAATAAAATGTATTCCTAATATTACTGTATGTCGAATATTAGTTACTAAAACAAATGTTGTTTTAATAAAAAATCTTCTGTTTTGGATTCCTGAATCCATTTTAGCAATTTTGTCTATCTTAGAATTATTTGTGGAGCATAGTTTTTCACTGGTTTGTTCATAAAACCTTTCAGAGATGATTCCTGATTTTATACAATTTAAATATGCTCTTATGTTGAAAAAAGCAACTCTATCAATTTTAAAGTTTTCTATTAATATGAGGGTTATCCTTCTAAGATATTTCCTAGAAGTTATTTCTTTTAATACAATGAGAATTTCTTCAGAAAATCTTTTATGAGTTTTTTCAAGGTATTCTAAGACTTGGGATTCCAAAGGGTCTTCTTCTAAATCCTCGTCTTCACTACTTGACTCAGTGTTTGCCGATTTGCTCCTTACTTGGTTAAGTAGGAATGAGATTGTTTTAGAGTCCTCCATTTGCCTTTGTTTAGGTCTTTTAGTTCTTTTTTAATTGTTTTTATTTCTTCTTGCAATTCTTGGATTATCCCGGTAGATTTTTTGTTGAATTTTCTCTTACTAAGTATGGAGGTAAGAACATATATTCTAGTACTAATAGAGGGTAATTCTAAAGATTTTATCTTTGGTTCTTCTAGGGATTGTTTTAATTCATTCAAGTATTTTTTTGAATTTCGGGATCTTTTATATGTTGTATAACGTCTAAAATTAGACTCTGTTATTTAGTTAACATATTTATTCTGCTTATATCAGATTCTGATTTTGTTTTAGATGAACTAGTATCTAATTCATTAATTTGGGGATTACCAGTAGAATTCTCTAAACTGCTTGATTCAGTATCAGAGTTTTCGACTAATAAGACTGAGATTTTATTTAGAGTTTCCTCATCTAAGTGAAGTTCTATAATTTTTTAGACACCCTTGAATATTTTGAAGTATGTCCCTTTTTCCCACATTTAAAGCATGTAATATCTTTTAAAGTTTTAGATGTTGGAGCGTTCTCTTGTTTTTTGGGATTTCGCCTTTTAATGGGTTTTTTATAATAATCCTTCTTTTGTTTTTTGTAGGTTTTATATTTTTTAGAATACTCTTTTTTAGAGTATTTCTTTGAATACCTTTTACAATATTCTCCATTACATATATTATGTTTATTGAGATCAAATTGTTCACAGAATGATCCTAATTTTTTCTTACTTTTCTTTATTTCCTATTTCAAATATTTTTGAAGTTTTAAGTCTTGACATATTTTTAATTCTTATTTTTGCGTGAAGCTAACCAACTCACCATAAGTAAGTTGATCATAAGGGATTATAAGATTTCAGAAGGTTTCTCGAATGGTATTTCTTACCCTCTCTCCTAACAGGGTTGGAAGACCAGGTAGGAATTTCTCTTTCCAGAAGGGCTGGTTAGAATCTTCTCTGAACATTATTCTGGTTAGGAAGATAGATTTATACCATTGAAAATCACTTAATTTTCTATATCTTAGATTTGATAATAAATCTGTATTTTTATCTTTTAAATGAGAAGAATCTCCAATAAAATTGAAGGTTATGGTAAATATCGGGGTGGCAGCTGCATCCTGAATTGGTTCTCCCAAATGATTCAAAATGGGTTCACCATTTTCACCGATTTGAATGGTATTTAAAATTCCTAACTATTGATTTCTAGTGAGATAAAAATCCTACCATCCTTTTAATTGTCTAGAAAATCTTGCTATGGGAGTTCTACGATTGTTCTATCGGTTCTTCTCTGTTGGTTTTTATATACATTTAAAACCATAGTAATTTATTGTAATAAATTAAGTATTTGATATTCACTCATTCTATCTATGTTCCACACATAGACAAAATTAACATTATATTTTGTTTGTATTAATACTTCGGGTTGATTACCTATCTCAAGTTTAGGTAACCTAGGTTTGATGTACTCTGTTTAAGGGGTTTGGCAATGGATTTTAGCTATCTCAGGCTCATGTTTCTGAATACTTTCTATATCTTCTTCATCCGAACTAAATTCTATTGTTTTATTTAGGACTGTTACACTTTGGTTCACGGATTGGGGTATTTCAGGGACAATGGGATCGGTATGCTCTAAGGTTGATTCGATTCTACTCAGTTGAAGTTTTATGGCTTCCAAAAATTCTTGTTTATTTGATTTAATTTCTTGGTGAGTTTGATTAGAAATTTGGTAAGGTTTAAAAATAGGATTTTTAAGTTTTTTTATTTTTTCTGTTTTATCTATTTTAGAGGATTCTCCAATTTTATATGATTTCTTTATTTTAGATAATTGTTTTCCTATCGAGTTTAGGTGTGAGTTTGTATAATTATTTTGAATAATTATATTTTTTAAATTTGTTGAGTCATTATCCTGAGATTTCTTATATGGACTTGCTTTTATTGCTTTTAATCCTACAAGAATTTTGACCGTCCTAAGGGGCGGATGTTCCGACTCTATGTTTTGTCCATCTGGACTTTTCCATAATACCAATTTTCTTCTTGTGGTTATTAGGTTAGTTGTTTTAAACAGTTAATAGATTTTATGTCTTTTAGTATACATTTCTAATCATGTGAAAAATAAAATATTTATCTTGTTTTTTCTAATAACTTTAAAATATTTTCCTTGGACTTTATCCTCTTTATTTCTAAATGTCTTAAGATACCATTCCCTTTTTTCTTTGTTTTCTTTTGAATAAAAATCTTTATCCAAGTTTTTTTGTTTATTTCAAATTCTTCATATTTTTCCATATTCCTTTTCTATTACATATAATTCTCTTTCATGCCTACGTTTTCTCTAATAGCGAATGCTGTTAGTAAACTAGGTTCAGAAAGATTTTGGTTTCCAGGTTGAGAATTTGATTTTGATTTCTTGTCTGGGAACTCGTATGTACTACTTGCGGAATTTTTTTAATTAAAATTTATATTTTTAAGGGATGTTGAAGGTATATCTGATATGGAATATCTTGGTGATTTTATTAGAATTTTATCAGGAAGATTTATAATAGAGGGTAATTTTGATATCCTTCCTAGATCTATATAATCGGAGGATGATGTGTCCAAATATCTGGAAGTGGAAGTAGAAGATGGCTTATCAAAACTTATTTTTACATTTCCATTGGTATATTGTGTTATTTGTTTTATTTTTGTACTTGGTTCTGGAATATCGTTATCTGTTTGTGGTGGACTGCTCTTTCTAGCATCTAATATTCTAGAATGGAGATTTCTTCCCATCTAATAGGTCTCGGAATTACCAAGTTAGATCTACTAATATGCGTTTGGAGTAATAGTGTTCTCCATTTTTATGATGAATTCTATGTTTTGAGCCAAAGACCATGGTCATGACTTTATAATGTATTTTATATATTAGAGCAACCGAAATTGATCATTCTATCATATCATAATTATGTGTTTTAACTTATAAAATAAAAAAATTTTATTATATTTTCATCATTTAAAGATATCATTAAGTTCGGGAAGCAATCGAAGGAGACTGGTCCTTTGCATAGATTGGATTCGATGGTTATTAGTAAGGAATCTGAGAAGTTTTTATGCCTAATATCTCTAAGAGTTACTAGGATTGAGGTATTTAATCTTTCTCTAGTTAATGGTCTTAAACTAGTTTGGACTAACCCTATATGAATACATTTATAACCTTTAGTTATATGTTTTTCTAAAGATTTTTTAGAAAATAATCGTATAGTTTCAAAAGATTTTAAAAGTTGAATATCTTTTTCTTCGGTTTTAATTGTTAGAAAATAATCTTTGGTGAAAATTATCATTTATACATTCAATATCTCATATTAAACCATCAAGAAATTATTAGATCTATAAGTAGAAGTATAGCTGAATCCATAATGACCAATTATTGTTTAGAGTCGTGTGGTTGGCCTTTCATATCAACACGTGTTTCTAAGAGAACCGTTCTTGTTCAATGATGTGATACTAGAAAGAATGAATCTCTCGTATGATCGGTGGACTATAACCACACAACTTTGTTATCTTTTAGTATTCCTATCTTATCCCATCATAGAAATAGGAATTAACATTTAAATCTCTACAGATTAAAGATTTACACCCTATCAAATGCATTAGAATCCAAATTACTTAAAATTTTGGTAGATCACTTTTAAATGAATTCAATTTTATATAATAGTCAGCAATACATAATTATTCATATATAAGTCCACTGTTGGATCAAGTATCCAACATCTAATCCCATTATGAGATGTGTATAATAGTTTGTAACACAATTATTCATAAAATTTTCCGCCATATTATGGAGATTTTGTATTTATTTATTTATTTTAGTTTTTTTGATACATTTTCTTATTTGATCGTTCCTCCATAGCATATAGGAGTATTTAAAAATTTTCAATGGTCAATTCCAAACTCTTTTAGAATATTACCTAAATATATTTTTAAAATTTAGAATATACTCACCAAAATTATTTTTCATATTGACAATAGAATCACTTTATTCAAATCTTTCAGACACGTTCATACTGATTTAATACACTTGACTTACACCTGATTATTTCAAGACAATGATGGTAAAAGTTTCATTACCAATGAATGCTTTACTAATCAACTAAGCCTATGATAAAATTTTTTCAAAATTATAGAAACAACTCTCCTATTAATCTGTTTGAATTTACATCAATATAAGCATATAATTATGTAAGAGCAACATCTCTTGTTTTTCCAATTCTATTTGTGCTTTACACCAAAAATATGAAAATACCGATGAGAAATTAGTGCATTAAATTTTGATTTTTCTTAGACTTATCTAAGTCTTTAAAAATAGTTTATTCTATCAAGTTTCTATTTTTTATTAAAATACTCTAAAAGATGATTTTCTTTACATTAAGTTGCTTTAGATATAAATAAAATCATAAAATTTTAGTTTTTATTAGTTTAAAAATATAACAGGACCATAACCATGGCACTCCTTTTTAGGTATTAGTACAAGAGTCTCATCTGCATTAAGATATCTATTTTAAGTCATAATTATTACTTTAAAGTGAGTTCCTTATTATGATTCCATAAAAATGTCATACAATTATAATATTTTTCATAAATCTTAAAAGTTGTGAATACATTTTCACAAGTAATTTTATTTAGCTAAATTTGAATTTAAAATTTAACAATTGTATTTTTTCACTTTTACTCACAAATCCGTAACTCGAATTGCTACCCTAGTGATTTAATTTCTAGAGAAAGAGCATCTAAAATTTTAACTCGTGACAAACTTTTCTGAATATCATTTTTCTAATATGAAAAAGTGATCACCCACTATTCAAGTGTTGCTATGCACAAGTAGAAATTTTGCAAAACACACAACACTTGAGGTAAGAGTGACTGATCAGTCATCATCTATGTGTGTGAAAAATACAGAAGGAAATGTTAAAAATTACTTTTACTTTACTAACATTTTTGAGAAAATCAGGCAGACTTTCCCCTATAAATTGACTAAAACCAACTACTCAGAAATATCAAACGTAACCTAAAACATGTAACACTTGAATATCATATCAATAACTAGCCTCAATGTCCCTCTTGGGACACCAAAAAAACATATCATATATATTATAAGGTTTAATAATAACTATTTTAACCATTAATCATATTTTCCACTACGTGTACTGACATGCACAAACCTAAAAGTGGCAATCCTTGTTACAACAAATTTATTAAACTTTTAACTTTAACCCATACATTATTTTAAACTTATATTTTAAGCACCGATACGAGCATATAATCCCATCACATAGCAAAATCACAAATAAACAACATGGAGTCAAAACATAATAAGAGTGAAAGATGTAGGAACCCTAAACCCAAAGTTCATACTGTAATCTACCACTGCTCCCAAAATCTCCTCACTTGTCTCTACATATACCTCATATGTTAAAAAAAAAAAAGTTCAACCTATCACGTGTTAAGCATGTACCCCTTCCAAGGAATATGAAACATGCAATAATACATAAAATAGTTAAAACGCATAAAACATGAATCATAAATGCTAAAATATAATTCAATCCATGTCATTATCAGTTTTGAACATACACACACACACACACACACACACATATATATAAATAAATAAATGTAACAAAAAAGTAAAAGGGAAAGAGATTAATTAGTTTAAAAATCTTACTTGCTCAACTATCTAGTATAACAAACATGTCCACCAAGAAGTTATTCAACCTAATCTACTCTAAAGATGAGAACTCTCATTGCTTTCTAAACTTGTAATTTCTTTCACATTTTCTTTAGTTGCATTGTACTTAAATATAGGACTAGAATTTGAATCCAAACTAGAAACATAGGATCCTTACCCACCGGTGGAAGTAGGGATAATTGTCGATTTACTCATCCATTCTCAAAGTTTTAGTCTTCCATTTCTATTTAGTTAACTTTTACTTTATTTTGTATATGTAAGTGTCTCCTACTCTAGGTAGAGTTTACTTGCCTCCAATTATAGATGGAGGTTAACTCATAAGTGTTTTCAACTCTAGACAAAATTTAACATTATGCAAACATTAATTCAATCAGTAAATAGATCTTAGCATCATGGGGTAAACGAAAATGTGGTCTTTTTGGAATCAAATAGAATCGCAGTCGGAGAGATGCTATTGTTGTTTCTACTATTGATCCAATAAGAAACAAAACCCATATGCTACGTCCACCTATACCGAGATTTTTTGGCATTCTAAATCTTTACTTAGTTCTTTCTTTACTTTTCTTAAATTACATAGAATATTACTTGGTTTTATCATTTCTTAAGGTTATATGAAGTATCAACCTGCGAACAAAACATTTAAAATCTAATGTATCAGAATTTTATATAAACATACTATTAAAGACCTCTATTGGTCAGAATTTCACATATCTTATGTGTAGGGCCCTAAAACGTTAATTATAAATTTATAACACCATGGAGTATGGAAAGCAAGACACATAATCATGAAATACATCATAATATTAATATAATTAGCCAAGAGAGAAGACATAATAGCTTTAAGCTGGTCATAACATTTCAAATGTTCATTATAACCCTTTTTTAGATTTTAACGTTCTTTTGTTACCACTTAAGAAAATCATACAATACTAAAGTGAAAAAAAACTTAATTTAAGGATTTATCTTGAGTTTTCATATACACATAAATTTATATTTCCTCAAACAATTCTAAAACATGTCATACGGTCCATGCGCTAAGACTTAAGGTAATTATCAAACACTTAAAATCCTAGGAGTGTGGAAATGTCTAAGGGAAGCTCATTGGACATGTAGAAACATGAAATTTAGAGAGCATGAAAAGGACCATGCTCGGTTCATCAATACCAAAACTATATTCAAAATATCACCCTTTGGGGTAAACTTATCTAAAACCCTACCACTCTAGGGTAAGGGTTTCATCGTTTTGATATTATAACTAAACTACATAAGCATTTTTGCACATTTCATACATACAAGTCAATTTTGCTAGAACACTAAAACTTTAATGACTATTTATATGTCTTGGTCATTTAAATGTAGACAAATCCTATACATCAACTTAGTAAAACATGATATTTAGAAGAAAAATACATGAACATGCAAAATAGTTTTCTTTTTAAGGAAGGTTGGTTGGTTTGATAATTCCTTAAGAGATTGTACAAAACTTATATGTTTGTGAACAATGTAATAAAAATAATAATTTATTACAAAATGTAGAGAAATTGCACAAAATATCACGGATTGAGACACGGATATCTCGCTCTCTTTAAAAAGAATCAAGCCTTTTATGGTAGCAAAAAACTCAAGAACTGGTACAGTAGAATTCACTTGATTCGTCTACTCCAGGATACAACAGTCTAACGATTTGTTGTTTGGTTAAAAACAATTCTGTATAAATGTTTGAATCCAAAATTCCACCAAAAGAGCACATCTCTTTAACTAATATTCTCTCTCTAGAATACTTGTAAAATTAGATATATTAGAAAAATAAAAATAAAACTCTTATTTATAGATGCACAAAATTCTTATCTCATTAAATAGGGTATTAGTGGCGGAGAGAATTGTAACTACCACTCGCCCACTACTAGGTAATTTACACCCCCACTACCCCTTATTACATGAATTATACCCAATTATTTAACATTAAAAGTTGTTATTTGTAACTTACTCCATTGCACAAAAATAAAGGTGTCTACCCCACTACTCCCACTATTTACATTCTATCAAAATTGTATATAATTTACATGTAAGTTACAATATTCTCCTACTCATTTTTAATATTAACGCAAGTGATATCATGTTGAGAGATAGAATACTAGTTAAAGATAGATTTTTTATACTTCATGAAGATGTGCTCTGCATTGAACCTCCACTTAGTGTAACAAAAATCCTCACTCTAGAGTCAGAGTGTGCTCCATATTAAACTAAGACTTCTTTTGGAAAATGAAAATTATTGCTCACACATAATAATCTAGATTTTGACATGAGCTTTAATAGTTAGCACATTACGGCCTTGTATTATCTTGGTTTTCATGAGTGTTTTTGAGAATAAGTCCAGTTCTCATTGAAAACGACCCCACTTCTACACTCACATAGGTGAAATTCGTCAAAAGTATTCCTCAAACTTTTAATACCCCACTCATAGTAGATACAGATTTTTATTAAGAGTTTATTAACTCCACTCTCTAATCGTTATAGGAAAAAATACACCACATCATAAGGAAGGATGCTTAAAAAAATAAGTGCATTTTTATGGCCAACATATGATTCGTTTTTCCCATTGAACCCGATTATAGGATCTTAAGTCCTTGGGTTGGGTATCCTCATATGTGACTCATGAATTTATGGGCTTCAATCCCATCTTCCTCCATGTGCTTCAAATCATTTCTCTTACCAAGAGCTTGGTAAATGGATATGCAAGATTATCAAGAGTTTAATATAATCCACATTAATGATGCTATTACTTAAATATGATCTCATAATACTATATTTTCTTCTGATGGATTTGGATTTATCGTTATAATAATGGTTTCTTACTCTACCAATTGCAGCAGTGTTATTACAATGGATGAGTATAGGATGAACTTTTTTTTCCCAAATAGGAATATCAGATAATAAATCTCTTAACCAACATGTTTCCTCATTTGCTGATGCTAATGCAATTAGCTCAGCTTCTATGGTAGAATTTAGTTTGTTTTTTAGATTTTTGACATATAACACCACCACACATCATAAAAATGAGTAGTATAGAGAAAATTACCTAACAATGTATTCCAATCGGCATCACTATAACCTTTAATTATAGTAGAATACTTTTTATAAAACAACCCAAACTTTTTGATATCAGACAAATATTTCATTACTCTTTCCATGACATGTCAATGTTCCATACTTGGCTTGCTAGTAAACATGCTAAGCATTCCAATTGCTTATGCAATGTCAAATCTTAAACAATCAGTTAAATATCATAAATTTTTATTCATACTAGCATACTCTTTTTGCTTGTAAACATCATTCTCATTTTCAATAGGAAATAAATGAATGCTTGAATCAAATGAGTAGTCACCTGTTTGCAATCATCAAATTTATATCTTTTCAAAATTTTCTCAACATAATGTGATTGATCAAGAAAAAATACCATCACTAGTCTTAGTAATCTTCATACCCAATATAAAATTTACCTCACCCAAGTCTTTCATATCAAAATACTTCTTAAGTATATTTTTTATATATTGGATAATATATAAATTTGATCCAAAAATCAACATACCGTCCACATAGAGGCAAATAATCACATTTGAATTTTCAAAAGATTTATAGTATATGCATTTATTACATTCGTTTGTTTTAAAACCGTTAGCAATCATGCAAGAATTAAATTTTTCATGTCACATTTTAGATGTTTGTTTTAAGCCATAAAGAGATTTTTTAAGTTTACACACTTTATTTTCTCCTCCAAGCTCTATGAATCTCTTAGGTTAATCCAAATAAATTTCTTCTTCCAAATCTCCATTTAAGAAAGTAGTTTTGATATCCATTTTAGTCTTTTTCCAAAATATAGCATCTTCAGAAGATAAAGTTTCTTTTAAAGTTATAGATTTCTCAATATTATATTACAAAATAGTGAGAACCAAAATCTTTTTTAATTTTACCTCTTTTAACTTCATCTTTGTTCAAAAGTATTTTTTTTTTAAATTTTCCAAATTTTGAATTGAAAAAATATTTTCTTGATTTTGTAAATTGGAAGTAGAAGTAGAGATTTTAAAATTATTTTTAAAGTAAAATTACTCCCTACTATTTTTGAGTTTGTAAGAAAATTTTCTTTTTATAAAAAATAGCATCATTTGATTCAAAAATCACATTATTTTCAATATCAATAGATCTATATACTATACTAGTTTTTGTATAACAAAGAAAAATATAAATGGCAACTCCAACACCTTGTTTGGGTATTTTAGATAATCTAACATATGCCAAGTAACCCCAAACTTTCAAATATCCCAAATTTGGCTTATACCATTTCTACAACTCATAAGGAGTTATTTTTTTATTTTTATATGGCACACAATTCAACACATGACATGCTGTCAAAATGGTTTCATCCCACAAATTTTTAGGCATACATGAATCAATTAACATTGCATTACACAACTCTATAAAAGTTCTATTTTTTTTTCTACTTCACCATTTGATGCAAGTGAATATTGAGGTATAGTTTCGTAAATTATTCCTAAACACTGAACATATGAGTTGAATCCGAAAGATTCATATTCATGACCTCTATCACGTCGAATTCTTTTAATCTTTTTACTTAACTGATTTTCAATTTCTAAAAGATAAGATTTAAAGATCTCAAATACATCACTTTTATTTTTAATCAAATATACATAAATATATTTAGAAAAATTATCGATAAAAATAATGATATATCTATTTTTTTCTCGAGTCAAAATTCCTTCAAAATCACATAAATCAAAATGTATTAATTCGAGTAATTCAATTTTTCTTTCAACACTTTTGTAAGGTTCTTTTGTGATTTTCATCTTGTTATAAGTTTCACAATTTTCAAAATTTTTGTTCAGTTTTGGAATTAATTCCAACTTACTCATCACACTCATATATCTAGAATTGATACCATACAAACGAGTATTCCAAAAATTAATGCAAGACAATATATAAGTAGAAGTATTGTATCTTTATTTTCAATATTCAATTTAAACATTCCATCACGAGCATAACATTTCCCAACAAAAATTTCCTTTTTTGAAACCACATATTGGTTAGACTTTACGGTCTGTTTGAAGCTAATCTTGTTTAGAAGAAAACTTGAGAAGAAAACTTGATACAAGATTCTTTCTCATGGAGGGTGCATACATCACATCCTTTAAAAGCAATGGCTTCCTAGATATAAATTTTAATTCAACTTTATCACTCCCCAAAGCTTGAATAGTGTGAGAATCACCAAGTATAATAGTTTCAATCTCTTCATAGGGAGTATATTTTTTGAACCATTACTTGTCATAGTAGATATGGCTATTGGCACCAGAATCTGCTCTTTACCCTTCAAAAATTTTCACTAAAAATATGTCTATCACCACAACCACAAAGGGTTCTTTGGTAACGTTGGCTTGACTTGGAGTCTCACGTTTCTGAAATTTGCAAATTCGAGCAATATACCCACTCTTGCCACAGACGTAACATACACTGGGTTTTTTTTATAAAAAAGGTGGTCATAGTTCTTTATCTTGTGATTGAAAATTTTCTTTTTGTTATGAGATTTATCATATTTGTTTCCTAAATTTTTATTTAGCTTCATATATGTATTTCGAAATTATTAGGAAAGCTATTTGAGAATATGAGATTTGTATTAGTGGAGTCCAAATTTGTATCTTGAACCATTGCATCTTGGTCTCTTGCCTCCTCCTCCCCACTTATACATGTGATTAGATCCTAAAAAGTGATGTCCTTCTGTTTGTGACGTAATATCTTTTAAAATTCTCCCCAAGTTAGTGGCAAGTTGTCAATGATTCCAAAAAGTATCAAGTTGTCACCAGAATTTACCCCTTCAAATCGCATCTCATGAGCAATCACTTGAAAATCTTGCATTTGAACTACCATAGATTTTTTGTTCGTCATCTGGTAGTGAAAGAAGGACTAGCTATATACTTCTTTGCACTGGCTTGTTTGGTGTCGTACTTGAGTTGTAAGGGCTTCCATATTTTCTTGGCAATAGAGTAAGTTGTTCATAACAATCATAAAATTGATCAGAAAAATAATTTACAAGATAATAGTGACAATTAGACTCATTTATTTCATATTTTGCACATTTCTCTAAGTGTTCGATTTGTTCATCCTCCGACATGTCTTCAATGTTCTCCTTGTTTGGATTCTTTTCGGTGAGAACATAAGCCATCTTAAGAAGGTAAAGGTAGAACAATACTTTTCTTTCCATCTCTTGAAGTAAGCACCATGAAATTTGAAGGGTTTGTTGAGATCTTTAAGTTGGTTGGCGGGCTTTTCTTGTGTAATTTTCATATCTAATTTCCTTAAAATTGTTTGTGAGTAATGTAATAAAAATAATAACTTATTATGAAGTGTAGAGAAATTGCACAAAAAACCACAGATGAGACACATATATCTTACTCTTTTTAAGTAGATTCGAGCCTTCTACGGTAGCTAAAGACTAAAGAACCAGTAAAGAAGAATTCACTTGATTCATCCCCTCCAGGATACAACAGCCCAATAATTTGTTGTTTGGTTCAAAACAATTCTACAAAAATGTTTGGATTCAAAACTCTACAAAAAAACACCTCTCTTTAACTATTATTTTCTCTTTAGAATACTTGTAAGATTAGATATATTAGAAAAATAAAAATGAAACTCCTATTTATAGTAAATAGGGTATCAGTAATGAAGATAAATTGTAATCACTACTCACCCAACTACTAGATAATTTACACCCCCATTATTACATAGTTACATCCAATTATTTAATATTAAAAGTAGTCATTTGTGACTTACTCCATTACATAAAAATTAAGGTGTCTACCTCACTACTCCCACTATTTACATTCCATTAAAATTGTACGTAATTTACATGTAAGTTACAACATTATATAATCCATATTTTAACTTATCAAAATTGAAATCCCAATTTAAACCATAACTAAGATTTTTACATTATTTTTACCATATTAGAACATTTTAAAAATATAGAAAACTAAGGTTTAGCCAAAAAAAAAAAAGTTAGCCACAAAAGAAGTTATCTTTTATACATGTATGAGGAATAATGAAACCAAGAGAAAATAAATATCTCAATTGAAAACAATGTTTTAGGGATTTAATTCATGGAAATATTGGTAGAACATTATTAACATTTAGAAATCTATAAGGGATAAAATTAGTATAAAAAGGGATTAAAACATCGAAAAATTAAGATGAATATGTTGAGACTGGCTTAAATAGGGGACTAACCACAGCATATAAAAATCAATCAAATTCTCTTAAAAAAGTGTGAACATTGCAGACAAAAATGATGTTCTATGATGTAAAAAGAATTTCAAGCTAGAAAGGATATTTTAAAGCATATTAAAGATCAAAATAAAAGGTGAAAATGTAGAAATTCATAATCAAGAACATATTATTAATTTCTGATGTGATTTTGTACATTGAATCCCTCCATTAAAAATCATGGGGGATGGTTGTGCATGTGAAAGAATGAAAGATATATAGACTTCCAACTTGGAATGGGGTTTTGGCTTAGACAAAAAGGAAAAAGATATTTAATTGAGAATGTTTGATCTAACACAAAACACAAAATAAAAGTAAGAGAGAGAGACTAATGAATAGAGAGAGGCAATGGAGAAAGAGACAGAGAGCATCTAGTTATCAGACATATATTTGTTGAAAGAGAAAGATGAGAGGCAAGACCGAGAGATTGAGAGAGAGAATGGCACCTAATGGTTGAAAAAATGTTTGATCATTGAGGAAAAGAGATTGTTACCATCTGGGTTCAATCGCCCTTGAGGAGAAGAAAGCGAGGGGGTTGAGAGACTCACAGAGAGAAAGAGATACTTTGGTGGCTGATGATGATTTCTTTGATAAAGTTACTGATAGAGCTCAGTGTCTATGATAGTGTCAAGGAGTTGGAGTAAGTGAAGGAAACGAAGGTGATGGAGAGAGGGAGAGAGAGCATGAAAGATGTTGAGAAGGTTTCGGTGGTTATTGTTGAGTGGCAATTAGATAGCAATTAGTGATAGTGGTGAGGGAGGGAGAGAGTGCGGAGAGAGAGGAGAAGAGAAAGGGATAGGGAGAACACGAGTGTGTGAACCATAATATCTTCTCTTTGAATTTTTATTTTATTTAATAGTAAACTTATATGGTACAAAAATGCTTCTGAGTTAGATAACTTTTGAAGCATACAAATTGACAAAAATGGAAATAAAAAAACAAAGGCAGGTTTTTTTCCCATAAAAATGATATTTTTAAAATTATAGAAATGCAAATAGTTACAAAAGGTTATTTTAAGTATTTTGATTGGAATTTTTATAAATTATTTTTTTTAAATATTTTGAACATCTTGACCACTAAGCTTAGCAATCATATCTCTCTTTTCTTGAATCTCAACTTATTTTTCTTTGTGTTAAATTATTTATCTATTACCCCAAGTTTACTGGTTTGCCTAAAAATCTCATTTGGACAAACCTAACTTTTATCAAAACTCAAGATCTATAACTAAATTTAGCATGCACATCACATTATAGTATAGATATATTCATAAGTAACTTATAAAAATTATGAATTTAAATATGAAAATGAGATGTTTTCACAAGAATTCTAATATCTCGAAATTTCAATACCATTATATTCTTCGAATTGAGGGGCATACATGAGAATTATGGGTTACACTTATCAATTTTAGAGTGTTTTCTAAGTCTCAAAGCCTCTTTTTTTGTTAAAATTCCTTGGTCATAACTTTGGTTGTATTTCATAGTTTGAGGCTCTTGTTCTTATATCTCATGCTAACTCTTATTCGAAGAGTTAATTCACTTTCTTCCTCTCTAAGGACTTCATTGTGGACCTTTTTTTTTTTTATTGGGGTCCTATATTTATATTAGATTTTAATGTGTTCCTTGAGAAATAACCAAAATTCTAGATAATTACACATAGTACGCTTTGTGCATCACTTTTGTGATATCACAAGTTAAACCTAAATGCTCTTTTTTCATAATTGACTAAACCATTCTCTCTCATCTTTCTCTTTCTAGCTACCCCACTCTTCTCTGTCTCCTAGTTATCATTGATTTTCTCTAGCTCCCTTTCTCCTAACTACTATTTGGTGGTAAATTGTTTCCTTTCTTTATCCTCATTTAATCCTATATCTTTCCTTTTTATGTTTATTTGATGTTTGTATGTTGGTTGTTACGTTTTAGTATAGATCTTTAGAGTTTGGAATCTCTTTTTCCTCTTTCTTATCCATCTTCGCCCACGGATAGGTCGCATGAATAGCCACCGCTGCAAAGTTGCCCCGACGTACACCCAAATACCTAAGATTATTGTTCACGTAGCTTCTCCATCCGAGCTATAGCCCTAGGCTAATGCCATGTGCTTGCACAAGTAGATTGGAGCATGTGGTTGCTGTTTACGTAGCCTCTGGTTTTGGTAATAACAATGCTTCTGTAGTTACACGTGGTAGTGTTGGGGTATGTTGATTTGAACAGAATGCATGGATTGTGGAATGGTTGTATGGAGTGCAAATGCAGCACCAATGTCATACGTAAGGTTGGCTTAGGGTATGGTTGGGGTAGGAAAGATTGTGAATCACTTATTCTCACAAAGATCATGTGTGATTATCACCTCTCTGTATTGCAAGGGATCTCTTAAAAGATGGTATAAGACAAAGAAGGGTTTCTCTCTTCTCTATACTCCTAAGCTAAGCTTTCACTTGAAAAGAAAGAACTAATTTTATTAATTACGATAAACTTAACAACTAAACTTAACATTATGAATTGTGAGGCTCAACCTATAGTTGTATTTATAGGCTTCATTCCTATGAGTTTAACTTTATCTAGAACTCTAAAGATATGTCATCATTGTTATTTAAATAATTCCTTCTAAGACTTAAAAATTATTAAAAAAGTAAGATAAAATTCTATTCTAAATAAATAAAGATAAATTTAGAGACAAAATAAGACTTTTAGTCAAAATTGTCTTCATCTTGATAGAAGTCCTCTTTCCTATTCTTTTTGGACTCTTTGGCTTATAAGCTTTATCTCCAAACTCTCCTCTTTTTGTTCTAAGACGTGGTCCTTAAGTTTCTAAAGAGTTATATTTGGTTTAGGACTCGCAAGTGTTGTGATACACTAAGACTCTCAAACTTTTGTGATGTATCATTCTTATCCACAGGTAGTAAGCCTTCTTTTATGTCTCCTTCTTTAGCTTGCTTTTCTCCCTCTTGGATAAGACTTAGCTCCTAGACTGGATATCCCTCAATCCTGCTTGGATCAACTTTCTTCCCTTAAATGCTCGATTAGACCTAATCTCAAGTCCTTCTTGGCTCATTAAGCATTTCTCATCCTTTCCTTGTAAAACTTGGTTTCCTCAAACTATTTTCTAATTCCTCTTGAATTCTTGAACCATTTCTCTAATCGCATGCTAATAGCCTAGAGTTCTTGAAGAACCTAGATTTGGATAAGGTCTTATCTCGTGTTCTATTAGGACTCTCAACTCCATTAAGCCAATATTTTTCAATTCATGTGCCTTTTGGTTTTCTTGAGCTTTTCCTTAATCTTCTTGATGGCTTGAGTCAGATCCACCTTTGCATTGCAACTGCTCGGGGCTCTTAAAAAAACCATGTCTGAGTAGGACTCCTTGAAACGCATCTTTATGGCTTGTGTTTCACGAGCTATTGCTTGTTCTGACTCCTTTTCTTCGAGTATTCCTGTGTCTTTTAAACATCTTGGGAGTCTTAAATTCTTCTGGACTCCTCTACTTGATTGTAGATTGGTGATGGCATTAGACAGCTCGTTGCCTAAGTACGGAGCATATGCATCATTCGTGCCCAGCTCGTGTGTTGCGTCATGGGCAGCGAGCTCGATGGCTTCTATGGGTTGTGACATAGCTTTAGCACATCTTGCACTACGTCTTGCATTCCGCATTGTCCTTCTAAGGTCTACAACAATTACCTATCCTTGAAGATTAACCTTGTCCTCAAGGTTGAAAGTAGGAAAGTTTCAGAAGTCTTGTTGTATGTCTTCCCAAGTTGCATCCTCTTCTCTAAGATTTTTCTCACTTTACTAGGATTTGTTGCCTTAGATCTCCAACTTTAGGGATGTATACTTAATCTCTCATGAGTAGTAGGGCATTTTTTGCTTGTAATCTCCAACATCTTTATCTCTAGCGTCAAGTTTCTACATCATTGAATGGCTGAAATCATCATTAAGGATTATGTGGATTTGGAAAGTACCATGAGAACTTCACCATCTTCTCGGCGGGGTAGGACATTGACTAGCCTGTCTTCTCTTCCTGGCTGGTAGATTCAAACTCATAGCCTTGAAGTTTTGTTATCCATTTTTGCTATTGTAAGGTATGATTTTCTGCTACAAAATGGCTCTTAAGGGCTGCTGATCGGTAACCATCTTGAATTCTCTACCTAGCAAATAAGGCCTTTAAATGTGGATAGATTCTATGATTGCTAACATCTCACATGCATAAACTGGCCAAGCCTTTTTTTACTCAGCCAAAACCTTGTTAAGATAAGCTAGAAGCTTTCTTTTTTGGACTAGAATAGCTTCTATGCCAATAAAGCTCGTATTCTCTCAAACTCTTCTTCAAACTTGAGTACGGCAAGGACGAGGGTTTGTGTCATAACTATTTTTCGCATCTCAAAGGTCTCATGGGTAGCCTCATTCCATGCAAATGCATCCTTTTTCAACATATTGGTCAAAGGTCTCATAATGTTGTTATAGTCCTTACAAACTTGTTATAGTATCTGATGAGGCCAAGAAATCCCTAAGTTGTGTTAGGGTTTTGGGTTTTGGCCATGCTAGCATTACTTCTACCCTTTTAGGATCAACCTTAACTCTTTATGAGATCATATGACCTAAATACTGCACTTCTTGCTGGCCAAAAGTATACTTGGACATCTTGATAAAAAAGTTGTTCTTGGCAAGGGTTTGTGACACAAACTCTAGGTATTTGAGTTAATCTTCCCAACACTTTGAGTACACCAAGATATCATCAAAGAAAACCAAAATGAACCTTCTTAACTTAGGTCTGAAAAGATTGTTCATCCATGCTAGAAAAGTGTTCAGTTTGTTTTATAAGTCAAAGGGCATCGTAGGGTACTCATATTGACCATTGTCAGTTATAAAAGCTGTCTTGTGTACATTGATCTCCTTCACTCGGATTTGGTGATACCCTACTTTTAGATCTAGCTTGAAAAAGTATTTTTCTCAACCTAACTCATCTAACATGTCATCAATGGTAGTAATTGGGAATCTATCCTTAATCAGTGTAAAATCTCCATGATCTATCTTTCTTTTTGACAAGAAGAACAAGGCTGAAAAAAGGACTTATACTTGGGCGGATCAAGCCATTCTCGAGCTTCTCTTGTACTCGACTTTCAATCTCCTCCTTCTAATAGTATGCATAATGATAGGGGAAATATTGATAGGTTTTGAATCATCTTTGAGAGTAATTGAGTTGTTGAAGTCTCTTTTCGGTGGTAAAGACTTTGGCTCGAGTGTGATTTGTTTGAACTTATCCAAAAGAGTTTTCATATCTTTGGGGAAAAGAAGTTAGAGTGTTAAGTAGCTTCCTGGGACACGTCTTTAGTTGCGGTTGGTAAGAGATTTGGATGCCAAAAGTCTAGCTTCCTTTCTTGACTATTGATTGTATGTGTGCCATCACCACTC
This sequence comes from Dillenia suffruticosa, assembly GCA_033439265.1. Classification (NCBI taxonomy): domain Eukaryota; kingdom Viridiplantae; phylum Streptophyta; class Magnoliopsida; order Dilleniales; family Dilleniaceae; genus Dillenia; species Dillenia suffruticosa. The sequence continues at coordinate 3,548,329 of JAVTVX010000031.1, forward strand.
CTTTGATGATTGCTCGGTTGTCCATCTTTAACTTGAACTATTTACCATTATGCAGATATTCTATCTTCATTCTTTTGTAATCAACAACAATTTGGACTAATTTTTTAAGTCATTGCACTCCTAAGGCAACATCTAACCCAACTAAGGTTAAAGAATAGAGATCTCCCATTAGTTCCAATCTTTAGATTTGCAGGTTGACTTGCCTATGAATTTCTTAATATTTGAGCTTTTCACCGCTTGCTACTTTGATCTTGAACTGTTCTACACTTTCCCTAGGTAGTCCTAAAGATTTGGCTACCTTATAATTGATGAAATTAAAGATAGATTCGTTATTGATCAAAAGGATTGCTTCTCTTTTGCCAATGTTTACACTTGTGCCCACTATTTTGGGACCTTGGATTCCAACTAGTGCATTGATGGAAATCAATGGCTTCTCATCATAGATCTCCTCTTCTTGAGCTATATTTTCATGAAAGAAAGACTCGGGATTGGCTGCATCTTCATTCTGCTCGGATTCCTCATTGCTCACGGACTCCACCATGTTGATTATTAGAGTTTTGCACTTGTGTCACAGCACAAACTTCTCATCACAGATGAAACAAAGCTCTTTTGCATGCCTTGCCTCCATCACAGCATAAAAAAGACTTAAAATTTTGTGGGAGGCCCTTGGGTTGGCTGGCCTATTGGAATTTGGTGCTAAAACGCCAAAGGCTCTTGGTGCACTAGAGCATACATGCACTAGGGTGCTCGCTGTTTTTGGTCCTTGGATCGAATCATCTCTTCTAATGTCTTACAATCAATCGTTCTTGAGGTAGGCAATCTCTGAAGCATTTATTAATGTCTTATGTCGTTGCAACTTTATCTCAGTTGTTGACTTATGCTTGAGACAAGTAACAAAGATTCCTATTAGTGTTTTCTCTGGCCATTCGATTTGGGTAAATAGTTTCTTGAATTTTTTTTGATATTCTCTCAAGAACCTGTTTGTTTTAGTTTGGAAAAGGCCTCATTGAAATCTACCTAGGCTCTTTGTCTAAATCTCTTTATCATCTCTTTGGTTAGGCGATTTGCATGTAACTCTTTATGCTTTACGTGGTATCTTTCCTTTAGCAATTGCAACCATTGCTATGATTCATCTTCTAAATAGAGTCCAACAATTCTAACTCTTTTATACTTGTTTGTAGGGTAGTAATTGAAGTAGATCTCCGCATGAGATAACTATGTGCTTGGATCTCCTCCTTGAAACTTGCAAAAATCAATCTTGTGTGTGGCTGTCCTTTGTTTAAGTTTTTAAGGGGCATTTCTCCTTTCTCCTGGCCAATCCTCCTCTTCTTAGGTAAAAGGCATCGATCCATCCTCCTCCTCACAGCTTAAGGATTTAGATTTATGTTTGGTACATCAGTTGTCTCACTTTCATTGCTTGAAGGGTGGACAACATAAGGATCTCGACCATGGTGCCTTTTGTGTTTATCTTGGGTTGCATTGTTTACAGTAGATCCGAGATTACTTGAATATATTGCTCTAGGCAGGCTACTCTTTCATTATTATCTTATCTGGCAGTGTTCGAAGACTTAATATGAGCCTCCAAAGTTTCAATATGTTCCCTTTGGGTGGGGCTGCTTGGATGGTTCAGCCATGGATGAACGATGGCTCATAGATGCTTGGTTGGATAGATAGTTTGCCCCTTTCAGATCGAATAGATGTTGTCCTCTCAATGAAAGTGCCAATTTGTTGGGGCACGTTGATTGGATAAAACGTATAGACTATGCAATGGTTGCATGGAGTACAAAAAGCCTAACACATTATCTATGTCACATGTAAGGTTGACTTAGGGTAGGGTTGGGATAAAATAGATTGTGAATCACTCACTCTCATAAAGATCGTGTGTGCTTTTCACCTCTATGCACTACACAAGGGATCTCACAAAGTGGTGGTATAACATAAAGAAGGGTTTCTCTCTTCTCTATACTTTAAGTTAAGCTCTCACTTGGATAGAAAGAACTAGTTTTATTAATTACAATAAGCTTGACTATTAAACTTGATACTATGAATTGTGATGCTTGGCCTATGGTTATATTTATAGGCTTCATTCCTATGAGATTCACTTTATCTAGGACTCTAAGAATATGTCATCATTATTATCTAAATAGTCTTTTCTAAGACTTAAAAACTACTAAAAAGATAAGATAAACTCCTACTCTAAATAAATAAAGATAAGATAAAGATAAACTTAGAGATAAAACAACACTCCTAGTCAAAGTTGTCTTGATCTTGATAGAAGTCTTCTTTCCTATTCTTTTTGGACTCTTTGACTCCTCTTTCTATTCTAAGACGTAGTTCTAAGTTTCTCAAGAGTTATAATTGGTCTAGGACTCCCAAGTGTTGTGATTGCACCAGAACTCTCAAGCTTTTGTGATGTATCCTTCTTATCCATGTGTAGTAAGCCTTCTTTTAGGTTTTTTCCTTCATTTTGTTTTCTCCCTTTTGGATAAAACTCAACTCTTGAACCGGATATCCCTCAACCCTGCTTGGATAAGACTTTCTTTTCTCAAGTGCTCGGCTAGAATTAGTTTCGGATCCTTCTTGGTTTAGTGAGCATTTCTCATCCTTTCCCTATGAAACTTGGTTTCCTTGCGCTATTTTCTGATTCCTCTTGAATGCTTGAACCATGTCTATAATCACATGCTGATAGCCTGGAGCTCCGGAAGAATCTGGATTTGGATAAGGCCTGTCTCGTGTTCTACTAAGACTCTCGACTCCACTGAGCAGATTTTCTCCAATTCACATAATTTTTGGTTTTCTTGAACCTTTCTCTTAATCATTTTGATCTATTTCCTTTTTCTCAAGCATTCATGTGTATTTTAGGCTTTTGGGAGTTCTAAATTCTTTTGGACTTCTTTGCTTGATTATGGCTCGATGATGGCATTGGGCAACTCATTACTTAAGTGCGGGTCGCATGTATTATCCAGGTGTGGCTTGTGTGTTATGGCATGGGCGGTGGATTCGAGAGCACCTATGGGTTGTGACCTGGCTTTAGCATATCTTGCCCTACTTCTTGCATTGCGCATTGTCCTTCTAAGATCTACAACAAGTAGCCTAGGGCCATTATCGTATGCATTCATAGGGTGCAACCTAATATTTTTGAATAAAATTACCTGTACCCTTTCGCCAAAATAACAACAAATTTCTTATAATATATATATATATATATTCTCTTTTCCTCTTCTCAAGTTTGAAATTAAAACCCCAACTATGTTTGCTCTTTTTCTCGATTGCTTACTCATAGCCAAAGGGGTAGCATCACTAACTATGTTGTTCTCTCAAAATCATATGTACCCTTTTCTCCCTAGATATTCTAAAATTTTTTTATATCTAAAAAAGTGAGTTCTGTATACAATAATGTTAAAATATACATGTTTAAGCTAGTATTCTTTGACAAATTTCTACAAAATTATAAAGTGGTTCCAATAATTTTTTTATGAATGTTTTAGGCTGTATGGGTTGACAGTGTAGCTTTTATGCGACATTTGATTTTGTATTAATACATTCTTTGATTTTGAGTTCATTCTCTTTTTTTTGGGTTGTTGGTGTTGAGAATATTGAAAGAAATATAAGATCAAAATCTAGAACAATTTCTATTGAAAACCAAATGTCTTTAGTGAATGTGAATAAACCTTTTTTTTTTTTTGAAATACAAATTAGAGTTTTCCATAAGAGTTGTATGCAGTGAATGTCAATTTGCTTTAGCTTGTCTCTTTTTTCTTTTTAATTTGTAGGATTTATAGGAAATTTAGAGTTGGGTTTTGTTTGTTGGGTCCCTAATTCTTAATTGGGTTTTTTTTTAACCTAAAAGATTTCTAATGCAAACAGATGAAATTTTGCTTGAATAGGTCTTTAAGGCAAATTTCTTATCGTTCTCTACATCAAAGATCTATCACATGAAAATTTAATTATTAGAATATCTGTGTAAATTCATAACGCAATTTTTAGGAAGTTTTATAATATGGGGAATATTTTCAATTTAAATAATAGTGTTGTATTTGTTTTTTAAATTTCTATATCTACGCAAACTTTTGAAATTTGAATTTTTACTTTAAAGCAGAGATACCTCATTTTTATAGAAAAATAGAGAAAAAAAACCTTAACATATACCTTAACTTTGTTATATTCATTGCTATTTTTACTCAAAATAGAAAGAAAAACAAAAAATGGTGCTCAATCCTCTTTTGTGTCTCATGTTTCCAATATTGTTTTCAGTGAGATTTATTGCTAGTTTCCTCTACTCACTCTATATGACATTAATCTTGGTTTTGTTTTGTTTTTTTTTTAACTTTTTTTCCTTTAAAATATGGCTAAACAAGGATTTATCTATAAAATGAAAAATTGCACAGGTCAAAATATACATGATCAATACCAAAACAATTAGATGAAATCTATACAAAGACTTATTGTGTTTTTATTAATTATTACATATTCTTTTCTATGTGTTGTAGAAATGAATTAATTGATTCTTTTACTGGCACGAGTATTATTTTTTTAAATCTCATTCATCTTTAATTTTTTGGTATTATATGTATGCACATAATAATTATAATGTTAGAGAAGATCTAAAATGGAATATGAGGTAAGGATTGAAATCAATAAAAATAAAGAGTGATCGAAACAAAATCGAACATGATAAAAGAAGAATCAAATTGTTGACAAAATTAGAAAATTCACTACTATTTCTAACTGAATGCCCCTTCTTTCTCTATCCTATTCCTCCTTTTATAATTTTTTCAACCCTAGGACTTAGGTTTTCTATAGATTGTGTTCATATTTATCTTCTAATTCAACTCATACTTAATCATCTTCTTTCATATTCAATTTCGATTCTAAATTCATGCTTCTCTTCGTTTGCAAATGCACATTGTCTATGGCTACACGAATGAACTGTCCGATTTTATGCTTTAGGCTTCTTTTCACTTTTCTTGGGCTTGAGAATGGGATTAAGCTCTGGGTTGTTTATTGATGGGGACCAATTGGGCTTCAATTTTGGAGTCACTTGATTTGATTTTGACCACTTTTAATAGTTGGGCCAAATATATTCTATGTTTAGTAGTCTGATTTCAACAAAAGATTTGTCATTCTTTTAATCCAAATCAACTTATCCTCAATACATAAAGTTGAAAATATCAATTTTATCTTTCTAATGAAATTTGAATCACCTCAATAAGAGTTTTTAAGCTCAAAATATGATTTTTTTTTTTTTTGTAAACTACTCTAGACTTGATTTCCTAACTCGAGACTCAATTTTGTCTATATGTTTCTCCTCTTTGAAAGCTGATTCTAAATAAGTGATAAATTGGACATTTATAACCCTATCTTCAAGTTGTCTAACTCAACATGAATTGCCTCAATCCAATAGTTGTAGTTCAAATTACGATTTTTTGAAATTGTTGTCTTAACCATTACTATTCTACTACTTTATTTTTAATGTTCTCAACCTTCATTCTTTGATGTGTTCTTTTGTCTTTTGGACTTGATACTTGATTTTCACTCCTTTTTAAACCTAAAAGTATAATTATATTATTTGAGTATAAAATTAAATGAATGTTACCCAAAATATATGAAAAGTCCTTGAGATTGGGAAATTGCGCTTATCAAGCTATATACTAAAAAAGTAGAGATCTTAGTTTATGAGATAAAGATTGAGATAATTGAGACAATAGATGAAGTTGAGTACAATTCTATAGTACCACTTAATCTGACTTATAGAAAGAAGACTCAAAGTTAAATGGACTTGCAGCATACCACAAAAGACACATTGACAAAAAGCTTTTTAGTGATATGGACAACAAGGACACTTATTAACATATAGTTATGTAGATGTAGTAAACATTAATTAATACATAGTTACTAAAAATCTAGTCTCTAAAACTTTCATTTTTCATGTCCAGAGAATAGTAAGTCTATTAGTACTAATTAACACATAGTTATGTGTTGATTAACTTAATTAAACAGAGATTTAAATAGTTTTTAAGTATAATTATGTTCAGTGAAGGTATTATCAGCAAATATTGGAAAACACTAATTTGGGAAAAAAATGAATTTTGAGTATTTTAAGGATTATCTTAAACAATTAGGTGATAAACCAATTGGTAGTGCGAACAGATCAACGGAAACAATGTTCATGTCCGTATGCCATGCATGTTGTATAGGTTTATTGTCACACTTGGACCTCATAAGCCTAAGCTAACCCTTGCATACGCACCATTTGCATGGCCAAATGTGTTATCATGGGTGCAAGCAAGGCCATATGCCATGCTTGTGAGACCCCGGCCACTTCTTTGTAAGGGTTTGACCTACAAATCCTAAAAACAACTCCTAAAAGTTTAGCACCTCAAATGGTATCAAAACTCTAATTGATGTTTATGCCTATGAAACTTTTTAATTTTAAAACTCTATTTCAAATTAAAAGTTTTTACATTTTATAAACTTTTCTAATTTAGTTATAATTTTCAAATCTCTTCTTGATTTAGGCTTAGAGTGTGTTTCATCTCATTTTAGGATATACTAAAAATATTGTGATTCAATTAATTAAAAATCAAGATCGATTATTTTACTCCTTTCTGATTTAGTGTCATTTTATTGTGTGTGGCATTTTATATTTACTATCAAGATGGCAATAAAAAGAATATCATCGAACTCAGAAGATATTTAAGGAAACTATTCCAAACCATAGGGAAACATCATATAATAATTTTTAAACTTTTATCAATAGGATTGACACCTAACAAAGTGTTCCATATTACCCATTTAGTAATAAATATTTTCAAAAGTTAGAATATTCAACTAAACCTTGGGTCACAAATATTATGCACTCGAATCTCATTATCTCAAGATCTCAATTTCAACTAGGGCCATAGATTTCTGTCAAACCCTTTATACTTGAATCATATATCCTTATGTAATTGACACACTCTATTAATTTCCTTTCTAATTAAGTTAGTTCTTGTTATTCAACTAGAGGGGAGGGTGAATAGTTGAATATGAACTTTTGAAACTTTTTGAAACTTTAAAACAATATGACAGTAAGTGAAAAGCAAATAAAGAAGACACAGAGAATTTTTATAGTAGTTCTACAAAACCCAATATATGTCTACCTTGGATTCTCTACTAAATGTTTAGATTATAAACTTGATTATAGGTTCAAGTTCAACCTTATACAGTATTATATCTGAACACCACAGTTCAATCTTATTCAGACTGAATTTGACTTCTCTAGATTTAAGACGGTGACATTCATTCCTTAGTCTTTGACACTCGAATTAATCTATAAATGAATGTCAAGAATTGAGATTCGCTTTCCTCATATTTGACAGTGTGAAAAAATAACAGAGACAATTAAGACGGTTGAAAATTTCAAGTACACAACGACTAATGTCAGCACCCATCCTTGCTCTCCCTACTAGCGATGGTGAGTACGAGGTATACTACGATACTAGCCAATAAGGACTAGGTTGTATCCTAATGTAAAAGGGTCTGGTCATCGCTTACGCCTCCCAACAGCTGAAGAGGCATGAACTAAATTATCCTACCCATGACTTAGAGTTTGCTGCTATTGTGTTCTCCTTGAAGATTTGGCAACACTATCTATATAGGGTTATTTGTCGGGTGTATACAGATCACAAAAACTTGAAGTATCTACTTACTAAGAGGGAGTTCAATCTCAAGCAGAGGAGATGGTTGAAGCTTCTCAAAGACTACGATCTGACTATTGACTACCACCCAAGGAAAACAAATGTCGTTGCGGATGCATTGAGCCGCAAGTTATCATCATTAGCACCCACCGAGAGTTCTTATCTCTCGTGTCTTATTGGATTCCGCTTACTAGGAGTCAGACTGACCACAGATGATTTTGAAGCACTTTTGGCCAGATTTGAGGTAAGAACGACTCTCTTTGACCACATTAGGAAACTTCAATCTACTGATGAGGAACTTCAGGGAATTGTTGAGATGATCAACAAAGGGGAAAGCGTAGACTTTAGAATTAGGCATGATGGCTTAGTAGTTTTTGGGACACGTATCTGCATTCCCAAGGATGATGACCTTAGACGTGCCATCTTGGAGGAGGCTCACTCTTCAGCCTACCCTATGCATCCTGGTAACACAAAGATATACCGAATGATTCGAGAAAGTTACTGGTGGGCGGTCATGAAGCGTAAGATAGCTAGTTTTGTTATCTGGTGTTTGGTATGCCAGCAGATGAAAGCTGAGCTTCAGCAACCTACCAGTATACTATAGCCTCTTCCTATTCCTCAATGGAAGTGGGAACATATCACCATGAACTTTGTAATGGGTCTTCCACGAATTTCGGCATGACACGACGCTATTTGAGTGATCGTAGACAGACTTACCAAGTCCACACGTTTTCTTCCCATCCATAATAGCTATCTACTAGAGGGTTTGGCTCGCCTGTATATCAGTGAAATAGTTTGATTGCATAGAGTCCCAGTATCCATTGTATTAGACAGAGACTCGTATTTTACTTCCCGATTTTGGCCGAAGTTGCAAGAGGCCATAGGTATTCGACTGAAGTTTAATACTACATTTCACCCCAGATGGATGGTCAGTCTGAGAGGACCATTCAGACACTAGAGGTCATGTTGAGATCATGTGTTATGGACTTCAAGGGTAGTTGGAACTAGCATCTTCTGTTGATCGAGTTCGCCTACAACAATATCTATCAGGCTAGTATTGGGATGCAACCATACGAAGCCTTGTACGGGAGGAAGTGCTTGACGCCCTTATGTTGGGACGAGGTTGGGGAGAGATAGCTCAGTTGTATAGATTTGATTGAAGAGACCTGAGAGAAGGTAAAGGTCATTTGTGCTCGGATGAAAGCTGCCTAAGATCGACAGAAAAGTTATGCACATAGACGGCGGTGACCTTTGGAGTTTGGGGAGGGAGACATGATGTTTCTAAGGATATCCCCTTGGAAGGGGATAATCCGATTCAAATAGCAGGGAAAGCTTAACCCCAGGTATATCTGCCATTTTCGAGTCCTTGAGAGAATTGGAAAAGTGGTGTATAGGTTCGACCTGCCCCTTGAGATAACATGGATTCACGATGTATTCTATGTCTCGATACTGAACAAGTACCTTCCTGATCCTTCCCATGTACTGGAACCTCCACTGGAAGAGTTTAGGGATGATTTGAGTTTCCCTATCCAGCCCGTAGCCCTCTTAGACAAACAGACCAGGAAGTTACGAAGTTAAGAGGTCCCCCTGGTCAGAGTACTTTGGAGGAACGACCAGGTCGAGGAGCAGACTTGGGAGCTCGAGGATACTATTAGGAGACAGCAACCCTAGCAATTTGATGTACAGTTTCAGTTTAGTTTTGAGAACGAAACTTTTTATTAGGGAGTTAGGAATTATAATATCAATTTTCGGTGACTGTATATCATGTACCATTTTTCATGATTCTAAATATATATTAACATCCTTTTGAGACATCTTAAATGTAATTTTAATTATCTATTTATTTATTTTGAATTTTCGTCTTAAAATCGTTAAAACTGAAAATTTTATTGGTAAATCGAAAATTTTCTTGGAAAGAGACAATAAGGCCTAAAAAAGTAAAATATGGCTAAGGAAAGACCTACACACTTAAATAAAGATATTTAAAAGAAATTTCATATTTTTAAAAAATTTCAAACAAAATTTCATTGGAACCAAAAATGCAAATTGTTAAAACGTTAGGGTTTAAATACAATTAAGAAAAGTTCAGGGACTTGGTTGAAAATTACTCAAGGATGGACAATTGGAGCCAAATGATTGATCAAGAGGGTAGCAAGTTTGGTTTGTGGCCACATGTGATGATTCCACATTCAAGAAAGCTCATTGGATGAGAATTTATACATGAAAACTCATTGGATGGAAATTTTTGTTTGAAGGACTATTGGGATAGCTTATACAATCCTCCCCATTGACATGGATATTCAACAAGACTCTTAATGGAGTGCATAGAGTTTGTTTGAATCAACAATTATATGGTTTAAGTGTTAGGATGAGTGAATGGTTGAGATAATGCATGGGATGATCCAATAGTCAACGATATTTGCTAGGTTTATAAAGAAACTTTTTTGAGAAATTGGTTCACTTTTTTCTTCATTCCTCCTCCCTTGGATGAAAATATGAAGACTCATTCTCTAAAATTAAGTTTAACTATGTACCCAAAGAGGTAAGAGCATGGTTGGAAATTTTAATTTCAAAATAGAGGTATAGAAGTATTATATTCATATGTTGTGATTCAATTTTGGTGTTAAGGTGATAAGAAAAAAAATTCAAGGATTTAAAAGGAGCACTGGCATATATTGTTAGCAAGAGAGCTTACAAGGAAGGTAACATGTTTTAACTTTTGTAGGGATTAAATCATTTGTTAAGTAGTTACATTAGTATTCATACTAGCATACTAGATATTAAATTCCAGATTTGAGTATTGTATAGTCATACTATGATATCTCATTATGCAGGAGTCAAAAATCTAAGCCGTTTGTTTCTGTGTAAACTAGACTTCCTAAACTTTAAAATGGTATATTATGTGAAACATTTCATGAAAGAATCAATTTTTAGTGATTTTCTAAATTTCAGCATGTTTCACTTACTCTATTTCATACTCTGTGTACGACCAGTATTTTGTGTCAATTTTTAAATTAACTTCTGTATGGAATTTGGAGAAATTTAAAACATGAAAGTTTTAGGTCTCTGTCGTATCTTTAATTTAAGTTAAAGATCATCTAAATCGGAATAGTATACAAAACGTTATAGTATTTTTACTGAAACTGCACAGAAGTAGTTTTTAAAGCCGAAATTGAAATTAAAAAAAAATTTATAAAATTATACACATAAAATTTGAGGATGGTATAAACGGGAAGATTTTAGATCGATGTTTTGTCTTCGATTAGAGATAAGAATCACTTAAATTGGAGGAGTACACAGTGAGATATGGAGTTTCTCCCAAAATTGTACAGAGTTGAAGTTTGGAAACTTAGAATTGAAAATTTTCAAGTATGGAATTTGATATTGTACCTTAAAAAAAAACATTTCCATATGCAAATCCTATGATATAATATTATCGAAATAATTGATAAATTATATATTGTTTAATTTATGGATATGGTTATATTTTCGTACGAGGGGTGACTCGTTCGAAAAACGAGAACAATTAGGGAGAGTGACGTACCCTCCCCAGTCGATGTGAGTAGGACGAACTATTTCTGACTGTAAATGAAAAATAATTTAATCATAATTTTTATAAATAAAATTTGAAATGTGATTTAGAAATGGTTTAGTATTTGTGGCATGTCCTGAATGATATTCTGTAAAAATTTGTATCATGATATTACGACTTGATAGTGTTATGTTTTTCTTTTACGAGTAAAGATTTATAAATAATGATATGTGGCCACATGTGTATGCTTATGGGATGGTGCATAGTGGCTATAACGCACTCCCTATCATGGTATAGAGCGTTTACCCGATGGAGTGACGTGGTGGGGTAATACGAGAGCAGGGGTTTGAGACCCTTGACTCTAACTAACGGATCCAATAGACGAGTACCCGTGAGAATCGTGTCAGCACCAAGGGAAGGGGGTTAAAAAGGAAAATATATGTATGTTTCATTTTTATGATATTGTGGTGACCCCTTTGTGGATTTTACCCTAATTAGGTCAAACTATGGATAGAATGTGTTTTATTACCGATTGACACCCCATGATATATGATTATGATAAGGATGTATATTCTTTTGAATTATATGATATGTTGCAAATGAATATAAATTTGAAAATGATGATTTGACTTACCATTCTTACAAATTCATTTATTGTTATTATATAGTCATTGTACCTTATTCACTGAGATATGGATTATACTCACCCCCTCATATTTAAAAATTTTCAACGTATACTACAATTGACGTACTTTGAGATACTGTTTCACGAGTTTTACTGAAAGACGCTACCAGGTAAGTATTCATACCCATGCTTATTTACGATTGGATCATGCACATAAATATTATACATAAATCGGAGGCAAATGTTTAAAAGAAATTTCTTAAAAATATTCTTTTTCAAAATTTTTGCTATATGATTTGACTTAAAATGTCGAGCAAAGATATGATATTTGTCATAATATTAGCCTTGCATCATCTCAGTATGCGAGTAGGGCAAACCTGTGCCTCAAGGAGTCGCGGTGGTCTGTTCGCTTGCTCGACCTGCAGGTTGGGGCGTGACAGAGACATTTATTGTTCAAGTCGATGTGTGCTTGTATGGGTTGAAGTGTTCAGACACCTGTTTATATAGAAATCATTTAATTCAGGTCGATAAAAACAACAAATAGGTCATTGTGTTATGTGAAAGTCATGAATTAGTCGACATAGTACTTACAATTGATGGACCTTCCATGCAGATCGTTGTATTTTCTAGCCAGGTCGATATGAATTGCAGACTTCTGAATTTTCTAATTATTTTTCTGATTTTTCTTTAATTATTTTTTTTATTTCATTATCATCAAAACTTTACTAGGTCAACATTCTCCCTCTTTTTAATGATAACAAAACTTTTAGTATCCAATCTATAATACTTAGTCATTTTAAATCCTAATTTCAAGATATTTGTCTTTCAATGGTCTTCATTTTGGCATGCCAGCATATTTAGCCCATTGCAGACACTACACTTGCATATACTACATATGAGCATTCACATGTCAATACGTGATCAGTGTGTATTTACATTCAGCATACACATATACTCTTATACTCCTAGTTCATCATTAGTTTGCACACAGCATTCAGCAGCGCACATACCCATACCTCATTTCAATACATATGCATGTCAGCACATATACATTCAATGCATACACCATTTCATCATTTAAGCACATTCAGCACATCACTTATACCTATACAAAGAGCATCATCATATCAGCACACATTACTCAACCTTCTCCCCCTTTTTCTGATCAACAAAACAAGAGCATACCACAACCCTTATACACTTTAAAAGCAATAAGTAAATCAGATCACAGTATACCACAACCCTTGACACAACGCATCTCATATATCTACTCATAGCACATATATTTTGGATTTAGCAATAAAACCATTCATTAGCTAAGCCATATGCAGCATGCACATTTTAGCAGCAAGAGCATACATTAGCAAAAGATAAGAAACAATAAAATGCATTGAACAACAAAAGAGCAGAACAAACATTAGAGTCTAGAAGGTTTGAAAATAAAGTAAGATAACAAAAAGAGAGTAGACTCCTAGACTAGAACGACTTTGATGGTTTAGGATCCTTCTTTGGCTCCCCCTTCTCCTTCATCAAAGCATCCAACTTTTCTTGCACATTGTAAAGGTCTATCTTAGTAAAACAATTCATTTGACCAATCATAGTTTGTTGCCTCTCAATATTCTATAGTTTTTTTCCAAATCATTTGAAGAGTGATTGGTTGTATGCTAGAGGATTCTCTATCTTCAGTCTTTCTTTCTTTCCTTGGAGCATTTTTGGTCTCCTCATCAGCTTCAGCCTCAATCTCCTTAACATGTCTCTTTCCTGATCCCCCTTCTTTTCTTACCCATTCTCCCTCACTGTTGCGCATCCATTTTGCTCTCAACATTGACAATGTATTGATTGCATTCTTCTCACTTAACTCAATAATTGTATCATTTTCAATATCGACCCTATTCTTTGAAAGGATATCAGTGATCATACTAACGTATGGCAACAAGGAGCTTTCAGATCAATGTGTATTTTTCATGAAGTGTGAAAAAATGTAATGGAAGTTGGGGTTCTTTCCACTAATAATGGAGGCCATTAACCACAAGTTCTCGTTTGAAATTGTAGTATAGTTGCCTCCTCTTGGTCTCAGTACATGACTAACTATCAAATACATAATTCTTTCATGAAAATCAAGTTCAGTAGCACTAGTATTCACTACATTTAGATTCTCATCACCAAAAACCACCCTAGCATGTCTAGATAGCTTGCTTTCATGTAAGGTTCACATTTCTCATAAGAGACCCATGACATAGCATTGTCTTCACAAATCTTCCTAGGGGTCATTTTGAATTCCTTTCCATTCACAAAGGTTTTGAATACACAAGATACATAGTAATTATCGATACTGATTCGCATCTCATTCATGGGTTCTTCATAGATGACATTTAGATTGTTATAAAATAGTTTGATTTCCTTCTCATGAATGTATTTGTTGGGGTTTAAGAGAGAAATAGGGCATACCTGTCGCGTCTCGAACCAGAGTCATGAGCAGCCGCCCGTTACCCTGAATGCTGGCTGTATTTTTATAGAAAATCAGACAGAATCTCTCTATATTTCGGAGGTTTTCGAAATACAATTTGACCTGTATAATTCACAACCATCATGTTAATCAAACAAAAGGGTTATCCTAGCCCCAAGACAATAAACCAAACCACAACAAACAACCAGGACAACGCAAGACTTTTTTAATTACTAACAAACTTAGTCACAGACCTCTACTGTCATACCCAACTGAGCATGAGTAGCCACCACACCGAGCGGGCCTAAAATTTATATAATGTATAACAATTTCCTAAATAAAAATTTTTAAATGCTTACAGGTGCCTCAATGCAAGTAAAATGTGGGAGTTTCCCCAACAATATCCATAATTTATACAGTCATCTCATATAAATGTACACGGCCAACTACAGACCTCAATATCATGACCTCGCAGGGTCAAAATAAAATAAAGAATTTAAATTTTTATTTGAATTAAATCTCACCGTCGTGAATACCGAATCCATCAATATGCTACGAAAACCTCTAGATCATGTAACTTCGCTTTATCACAGTAATCCTGTCTGAGGAAGGTAAGGAGAGGGGTGCGTATCAGGGAAGATACCCAATGAGTGAGGGGATTAATATCAAGTATAAATAGTGTGGGTGAACCATTGGAGTGTCAAACAACATTATTCGTAACAATAATTTACATTTTACAATAAAATATAATATGTCTAACAATTTGAAATCATTTAACCAATCACACGATATCAAGTATATATGCATCCATTCAAAATCAAGTATTATTATAGCAAGCCAAAAATGATCCTGGCAGGGGTCAACGATGACCAAAGATAGGCACATCGGGGGTTTTATTATGCATAAAGTTCAAAAGTCGCTCTTTACCCTGACGTTAGCCATGAGTTCGCTGGGGCTAGCTAATCATCGTGTATAGGACCCCACCTGGTGCACGTCCTCCCCCTTACGTGGGTTCAATCGGCCACGCCTATAGCCATTAAACATATAACGTTTGCGGATACCTTCTGCAAAAGCGTATCCGGACAACCCGGTACCTCTACAAATGCCCTTCGTAGCTACGAAATTTATCAAATAATATCATCTCATCACAAGTGGGCACCCGGCCCATACAGATCATCTCATCACAAATGGGCACTTGGCCCATACAGTTCATCAAAATATTTTAAATCCGTATGCCAATACAATCATCAAATTATTTCAAATTCATATCAATGCGACGGTAGAATAGAAAACATATCTGGTTCTCAAATAATGACACAATATCATTTCATTTCAAACCATGAATGCATAGTAATCAGAAATATAAATTTACGACACTCCAAATATTACAAAACAAGTTTTGAAATTTAATATCATACGTCGAGTCTATGCATATCGAAAACATGTTTCATGGAAAACATGACAGAAACAAGTTTTACTATTTAATGTAAGAGATTAAAGTCCTACTCACCTTTTCTAGGGAGGGTGGTCACTCCCTATTTTCAAAATAAATCCAATCTGACTTCTCGAGTCTCCAAAAAGATTTCCCTAATCAAATTATCACAATTCAATATCAAACAAAAGTCTAATAAGGGATTTTCAATTTATCTTTCCAATTTAATACAACCCTAAATTTACACAATCTTCTTTCTAAATTCCCGTTTCATCAATTTCGAATCATTTGGCTCACAAATGATCGAATTTCTAATATTTCTCATTTTCCTAATTTTTCTCGAATTAAACATATTTCAGAATATATATGAAATAGCTTCTGATTCTAAATTCAACCTAAATTCAACAAAATCAATTCAAATATTGAAGTGATTGCATTTCTCTCAAATCTCAGCCGTAGCTTTCGTTTGCCTATCGAATTGGTCTTAAACCTATAATATTTCCACATTTGAAACTATGTTAACAACTAACTCAAATTTTAAGTATCAAACCCTAGAACTACAACCAATGTAGCCGTTACCTACAGTGAAGGAGCTACGACCTAGGGTTTAGGGTCGGTTGATGACTGTGGTTTGGGCTTCAACTGGGGTTGTAGCAAGGGGGCCTGCGCACAAGAAAGGTCTCGAAGCAGAGAACATATCGTAGGCTGGTGAGCTTGCAGGCTGGCACGCTCACGAGCTGGTGAGCTCACTGGCTGAGGCGCGCGCTCACGAGCTGGACTGTAGTCGTATGCTCGCGGAAGGTCGCGCGCTGTGGAGCGCTCGCACGAGGAAGCTCGCGCGCTGTGGAGCACTTGCGCGAGGAAGCTCGTGTTGCGGTGCACTTGCATAGGGAATATCGTGCTGCAACGCGTTCGCGGGAAGGCTGTGCTCGCGGGAGGGAGGAACAGCGGAGAGAAAGCGACGAAGGGAGGCAGAGCCAAAGAGAGAGAGAGAGCGATAGCGAGAGGGAGAAAGGGAGATGAGAGAAGTAGAGAGCGAGAGACGAGAGATGGCGAGCAGCGGCGATAGCGCGCTTATGGGAGGAAGGAGCAGCGGAGAGAGAGCGGCTGAGAGTGGCGGAGAGAGAGAATCGGGAGAGAGAGAAAGAGAGAGATGAAGAAAGGGAGAGAGAAGGGAAGAGAATTAGGGTTTTCTAACCCTAATTCCCAATTAAGGGGACGCAGTGCTTTGGGGCAAAACGCTGTGTCTCCTCCTCCCCCTCTTTTTTTTATATAGGGTTTACTACGAATCGCGGACGCAATATTTTATATATATATATATATATATCCAAATTTTAATTTAATACCCCAAAATCAAAAATCAATAAAATTTAAAATTTCTTTTTATAATTACTAAGATATTTATAGAACATTTCTAACACCGAATTTTTGGTATTACAATACCTCAATCCGATGTTCTTCGTATTTGAAGTTTACTCTTTTAAAAAATTCTCAATCGATCAATCGTCCGTGATTCACCTTTCTATTCAAAAATACCAATAATGTAGTTCACTCTGTTCTATTGACTGAAACTCATAGGTGCTGAACTAATAAAATGTTTGCGATGGAAGGGATATTGGTTTCGTGGGTTGTGCAAAAGAGGAGGTACTCTTTCTCATCGGTTTGGTAGGTCGTTTTGAGGGTTCCGTGGGTTTCTTAATGGTTATTTTCATCTTAGGAGCCATAGATGATTGAATTTGGTGAGGATTGAACGGATTAGGGTTTCAATTTAGATGTTAGGGTCTTGATCAGAGAGATTAGGGTTTCGGGTGAAAGAGAGAAGTTTGAAATTTGAGATTTAGGGTTAGATAGGTCGATATGCCGACTGTTGGTATTCTATTAGTCATGTCTCAGGTCGACAAGCTTAAGTACACAACAGCCTATCTGGTAATTTTGAATAATCGGGTTGGCATACTAAGAAAGGCGTCAACCTACTTTCTTACTTCTACTCAGGTTGACATCATTAAAGTCAGATCGACATGCCATCTTCTGCGTTTTGTCCTAAGTGTTGGTTCGAGATCAGGCCAACATGGTTTATAACTCTAACATTCATCAGGTCGACATGTCTCTGTACACTTACAAATTTGTTAACATATTTTGATAAATAGGTCAACCAGAAGACTATTACTCATAAAAGTAATACTCTGTTTTTCATTCTATCTTTTCTATTCCTTCATTTCTATCATTCCCAAATCTCTTCTTAATTCACAAAATCTATTTTTGTCTAAAGGTTTGGTGAGTATATCAGCAATTTGTTTTTTAGTGTCAATGTATTCAAGAGCAATCTCATTCTTCAAGACATGGTCTCAAACGAAATGATGCCTCACCTCTATGTATTTGGTTCGTGAGTGATGTATTCGGTTCTTTGTGAGATTTATCACACTTATGTTATCACATTTAATTGGGATACAATCAAAGTTTAACCCATAGTCTTTCATTTGATATTTGATCCAAAGAATCTGTTCTGTGCGTTGTCCAGCCAAAATATATTCAGGTTCTGTTGTTGATAAAGCCATATTACTTTGCTTTTTGGAGGACCATGATATCAACATACTTTCAAAGAATTGACAAGTATCACTTATACTTTTTCTATCCACTTTGCATCCAACAAATTCAGTATTACAGATCCCATGCAATTGAAAGCTTGAATTTCTGTCATACCAAAGTCCTAAGTGTATGGTTTTCTTTAAGTATCTGAAGATTTTTTTAACTACAACCAAGTAGGATTCTTTTGGATCTGATTGAAATCTAGCATAAAGACATACACTAAATTGTATGTCAGGTCTTGAAGTAGTGAGATAAAACAAGACCCAATCATGCTTCTGTAAAGTTTTTGATAAATTGATTTACCATTTTCGTCTTTATCTAACTTAATGTTTGTGCTCATTGAAGTTACATTTCCCTTATAGTCACTGAACCTAAATTTTTTAATTAAATCATTTATATATTTTGATTCATTTATAAAGATTCTATCTTCAGATTGTTTAATTTGCAGTCCAAGAAAGTAATTTAACTCTCCCATCATACTCATTTCAAATTCTCCTTACATTTTGGTTACAAATTTTTCACACATTCTTGTGTTAGTTCATCCAAAATTTATGTCATTTACATATATTTGTATAATAAAAAAATTATCATTTTCACTTTTAATAAATAGGGTGGTGTCTATCTTTTTTAGTTTAAAGTCATTTTCTATCAAAAAAATGTTTAATCTTTCATACCAAGCTCTAGGAGCTTGCTTCAAACCATACAAAGTTTTGGTTAATTTGTAAACATATTTAGGACATTTAGGATATTCAAATCTAGGAGTTTGTTCAACATATATTGTCTCATTCAAATAACCATTCAGAAATGCACTTTTAACATCCATTTGGTAAAGCTTAAAATTCATAAGCAAGAGAAGGCAAGCAATATTCTTATGACTTCTAATCTTTGCTACCAGTGAGGTTGTTCAACATATACCGTCTCATTCAAATAACTATTTAGAAATGCATTTTTGACATCCATTTGGCAAAGCTTAAAATTCATAAAATAAGAAAAAGTAGGCAGCATTCTTATGGCTTCTAATCTTGCTACCTGTGCATAAGTTTTATCGTAATCAATTTTTTCTTCTTGACTATAATCTTTGGCCACTAATCTTGCTTTGTTTCTTATGATTGTACCAAATTCATCAAGTTTATTTCTGAAAACTCATTTGTTCCAATCACTGATTGATCCGTAGGTCTAGGAACTAGATTTCATATCTTGTTTTTCTCAAACTAATTTAACTCATCTTGCATTGTCATTATCCAATGTTCATCTCCTAAGGCTTCATTCACATTTTTGGGTTCATTTTGAAAGATAAAAGCTATATACTCACATTGGTTTTGAAGTACAGATCTTGTTCTAACTCCTAAATTAATATTCCCAATTATATTCTCTAGATTTACATCTTTCTTAATCTGAGAATAAATCTAGAGAATATTTGATCTTTTGCTCCTATTGTGTTTCATTGCTTTTCTCCTGCACCATGAGATCATTTGACTCTTCTTTCTAATTGTAACTTATCTCATTTAACTTCTCAGACACTTCTTCACCATCCAACATTCGTTGATTGAAATCTTTTTCTTCATCAAACTCTATGTGAATTGACTCATTCACTGTCATGATTCATTTGTTATAGATTCTATAAGTTTTGTTTGTTAAGAAATAATTTAGGAAAAATCTTTCATCACTTCTATCATCAAATTTTCCTAATACTTCTTTTCCATTATCTAAGACAAAATATTTACATCCAAACACTTTAAAGTATGTTATATTTGATTTTCTTCCTTTATAGAGTTCGAGAGAGTATTCTTAAGGATTGATCTTACTTGAGCTCTATTTAAAACGTAGCATGCAGTATTCACAACCTCTGCCCAAAAGAACTTAGGTAGGTTGTTCTCACAAAGTATTGTCCTAACCATTTCTTAGAGGGTTCTATTTTTCCTTTCTACTACCCTATTTTTTTTAGGTGTCCTAAGAGCTGAAAAATTGTGATTAATACATAATGACTATAGAAATCTCTATGGTTTTGTTTCCAAATTTTTTGCCATAATCACTTCTAATGCACTTAATGAACATTTTCTTCTCGTTTTGAATTTTCTTGCACAATTTTATGAATGCCTCACTAACTTCTTCCTTTTTGGCAAGAAACAAAACCCATGTAAATCTAAAGTAATCATCAATGATTACAAACTCATAATATTTTCTGCCTAAACTTTGTGTTCTAGTTAGTCCAAACAAGTCAATGTGAAGAACTTCTAATGGATTTTCTATTGACGCACAATTTTTCGATTTAAAAGAAGTTTTGACTTTTTTTCTTTTTATACATTCATCACACAATTTGACTTTTTCAAATTTCAGTTTTGATAGACCTTTTAAAATATCTTTTCTAACTAATTTTGAAATTGTGTCCATATTTGAATATCTTAATCTTCTGTGCCATAGTTGTGGATAAATTTTTGTTTATAGCAACTAAACATGATTCATTTGAGATTTCTAAGTGATCTAAAGCAATTGCATATATGTTTCCTCTCCTGTGACTAATAAATTTTATAGAGTCAGAGGATTTATCAATGATAGAGCATACATCAGATTCAAACAATACTGAATAACCTTTGTCACACAATTGACTAACACTTAATAAGCTAAATCTCAGTCCAGAAACAAGAAACACATTCTAAATTTGAGAGTCAGAGAATTTATCTCCTATGTTACCTATTTCGATAAATTTTTCCTTTGAATTGTCTTCAAAAGCAACCTTTCCTCCTTTCTTGCTTTCAAGGTAAGAGAATTTTGATGCATCTCAGGTCATGTATCTTGAGCATCCACTATCCATGCACTACAAAGACTTGCCGGGAGATTCTCTTGATTTTAAACACATCTGCAGAGAAGAACAATCACACATTTGCCCTTGGTACCCATATCTTTTTGGGTCCGTATGAGTTAGCTTTGAATTTGTCTTTGGGGATTCATTTTGAGGTTATTCTTGAGGGGGTTTGAAACCATCAATTATGAATATTTTCAAACAGTACATTCAATAACCACTTATCATACTTGGATTTTTACTGCAGTCTCAAATTTGGTTTCTTAGTTTGCATGTTTTTGAATTATGTCCAATTTTCAGACAAGTGTGATAATCAAATTTAGTATTCTCAGAGCTTAGTACAAAAAACTTATATAACTTCTTTTGTATTTGGATTGGGTTGTATCCTAATCCGGCTTTGTCAAATATAACTCTTTGTGCTTCTATCATGGCATCTAGTTTTTCTTGGTCTTGGATGAATTTCATTAATATAATATTTTTCCTTTGATTATTTTCTTTTTGTTCATCCAATTCTTTTTTTAAAAGCATATTTTCATTTGCTAAAGTAATATTATCTTTCTCTGAACAATTATCATTCAATTTTTTTTCAAGTTCACTAACATACAGATTTGACTTAGCAATTTTTCTTTTTAACTCATTTACTTCACTTTTTGAATTTTCTAATGTTCTAACGATTTCAGCTAGTTCTTTCTTTAGCAAATTATTTTTCATTTTAGATTTCTTCAATTCTTTTAGTGCTTCTAGCAATGCTTCATGTAATTCCTGAATGATGAAATCATTTTCAGAATCAGAAGAATCAGAATAAGATGAATATGATATAGACTTTATCTCATTGTTTGAGATTTTTTCATTTGCCACAAAACAGACATTGACTTGTCCCTTATTTTGCTCTTCATCACTTGAGCTTGAGTTTTCATTACTCCATGCAACCAACGCCTTTTTCTTTTTCTTCTCTTTTCTATCATTTTTCTACTTCTTTTCATCCTTTTTTAGAGAAGGGCAATCGGCTCTCATATATCCTAACTTTTTGCATTCAAAACACCTGATTTCTTCCTTCTTTTCTGGTTTTTTAAAGAATGATTTGATCTTGTTCCTTCTCTTCTTTATGAACTTTCTGAATTTTCTTGCCAGAAAAGTTTCATCCTCTTCATCTTCTGAGCTTGACGTGCTTTCCTCATTGTCAACCTTTAATGCTACTCCTTTGTCTCTTTCTTTTTTGGCAGGCTCCTTCATGTTCAGCTTCATCTCATGAGTTATCAAGGATCTCACGAGCTCATCAATTGTCAGAGTCTCAAGGTTCTTGGATTCCTCAATTGCATCTTGGGCTCCCAAGATTTTGGTAGACTTCTCATAATTTTGTCCACCATATCTTCTTGAGGGATTCCTTTTCCAAATAATCTGAGCTCGTTAGTAACCTTGTTAAATTTTGTGATCATCTCATTGATTGTTTCTCCATCTTTGATTTTGAAAACTTCATATTCTTGGTTCACCAGTCTGATCTTACTCTTACAAACTTGATTAGTCCCTTCGTAGGTAGTTTCGAGCCTTTCCCAAATTTCCTTTGCTGTTATTCATGACGAGACTCAATTGTATTCGTTGATATTTAGTGCGAGGTGAAGAAGGTTGATGGTTTTGCAGTTGGCTTGATAGGCTTTCTTCTGTTACACAGTCATATTTTTCAAATTGACAGGCATACGTACTCTATCTATCTCTTCAGTGGGGAATTTAACTCATTTTTTGATTATTTCTCATGCAGTCAGGTCTTGTGCAATTATGAAATTGCGCATCATTTGTTTAGCTGAAGTTGTTTCCATTAAAGAATGGTGCTCGATTTGTTGAACATGCTTCAATTGGTACATTGTCTCCATTGATTATTGTTTCTATTTTTGGTGTTAAGCTGTTAAGTTTCTTGACAACACACTCGCTTTGATACCAATTATTATTCAACTAGAGATGAGGGGTGAATAGTTGAACATAGATTTTTTAAACTTTTTGAAACTTTAAAACAATATGACAATAAGTATAAAGCAAATAAAGAAAATACTAAGAATTTTTATAGTGGTTCCACCAAACCCGGTGTACGTCCACTACTAGGCTCCCCTGGATTTTTCACTAAATGTTTAGATTATAAATTTGATTATAAGCTCAAATTCAACCTTATACAGTGTTACGTCTGAACACCGCAACTCAATCTTACTCAGACTGAATTTGACTTCTCTAGATTTAAGGCAGTGACACTCATTCCGTAGTCTTTGACACTCGAATTAATCTATAAATGAATCTCAAGAATTGAGACTTGTTTTTCTCAGATTTGACAGTATAAAAAAATAACAAAGACAATTAAGACGGTTGGAAATTTCAAGTGCACAGTGATGAGATTTTTCAGTGTATTCAATAGATCTTTTAGTTCTTGTAATGTCTCAAGTCGTTGTGTCTCGTAACCCTCTATATTTTCTACTTCTCGGTATTTATTGAGGTATTGAATAGATCCGTTGAGCGTTGATAGTGGTTACTGCATTCGAACATTGGGTATTTAATTTTAGCCATTAAAGTTTCTGCAATTATTCATTCGTTCGCATTGAATCTTTGTTCCTTTTACCTGTGCCTCTTTTAAATAAGTTAATCAGAACTTGTTAGCACTACATTTGAACATTAGCTTTGATAGGAAAGGAAACATTTCAAAAATAAAAAAAAAAATAAAAGGTCTGTTAGGTTTAAAATTGTTTCTCAAATATGATTTCTGATATACGCAGGTCGACAAGTTTAACGTAGACATCGACCTGAATTTGAAACATTTCGAGGGCATTTCTATGAGAACAGGTTGACAAGAGGCTATTCTAGGTTGACAAGGAATTGTGCTAAATAAAATTGGTGGACATGTGATTTTTAATTGGTCTATGTGTTCATCTTTGTCGATAGGTTTATAGTCATATTGATGTGTAATGTTTCGGACTTTGTAAAGAAAAGGTCAACAAGTCATTTTAATGGATCGACATATTCCTATTTAGATAATAAATTGGTTGACGTGTGTAACTCAATTGGTCGATGTGCATATGCTGTGTTGACAAGAAGAGAGCTGGTCTATGTGTGATTCATTGAGTAAACAAGTTTCAGGTTGACAGGTCTTACAGCATATATCGACATACTACTGTACAATTACAAATTGGTGGATCTGGACAAATAAATTGGTCTATGTGTTTTCTATAGGTCGACAATAATTTTGACATATCGATATGTATTTTTTAGAGACCTATATCAACAGTTCGACATATACCAATCTCAGGTTGATGTGTTACTATTCATTGGTTGAAGTGGTCGACGTGTCTAAGTAAATTGGTCGATGTGTCATGGCTAGGTTGATTAGTACACTAATAGGGTGAAGCGTGTGTTTCTGATACAATGGTTATCAGGTTGATGTGTTAACACAACAGGTTGATGTGTATTAGGAACAGATTGATGTGTCACTATTCATAGGTGAAATTGGATGATGTGTTAGAATGAATTGATCAATGTGTCACTATTCCTATAGTTTCATGTCGACAAGATTTGTGCTCAGGTCGATGTGTTGGAATGTCTGATCCATGAGACATTTATTATTCAAGTCGATATATGTTTGTGTGGGTCGAAGTGTTTAACACTTATTAATATAGAAATCAATTAACTCAGATCGACAAAAACAACAAACGGATCGATGTGTTGTGTGAAAGTCATGAATTGGTCGACACAATACTTACAATTAGTGGACCTGTCATGCAGGTCGATGTGTTTTTTAACCACGTCGACATGAATTGTAAACTTCTGAATTTTCTAACTATTTTTCTGATTTTTCTTTAACTATTTTTCTTTTATTCCATTATTATCAAAACTCTATTAGGTCAACAGTTCTCCTTAGTTAAAAGGTTTTCACCAAGTTTCAAATTAGATAGTTATAGGAACTTATAAGTGTTACACCCAGGGTTATAAATCCCAAGTTTGTGATCACTTATCTTTATGTATAACTAATTAGGGCCATCAAATGTTAAGCATTCACACATGGATAGTACAAAATCGTAAGTATTAGTCACCTATGCATAATATAATTATATCACATCAAATCTAAGGATTATGTAGATAAAAATGATGTGAGTTAATTTTAGGTAAACAACCATGCAGTCATCCTCTATTAGTCAAATTTAGCAGATGCATCTAATGAATGTTTTCTTACTTGTAGTTTGAGACTAAGTATTTCATCATATTAGTATCATATAACTTATCATGGATTAGAGCAAGACAATAATCTTTAAGACTACTGTTTACCCACTAAAGGATACTTTGATCATGAACTAATTTTAAAAGTTTATACGAGACAGTTTAATTTCTCATATTCTTAAATTTTAATCAATTTTTTAAGGGCATATTTAATTTAAACAACAAAATCTACAATGTAGTGATATGGATTCACTTAGTGACATTTCATCATTCGAGGATCAAACATTGTTAGATTTATTACTTAACAGACATGTGATGAAATGCGATAGTTACTCAAAAAATTCTAGTGCTAAAATCCGACCAAAAGTATTGAAATGTTTCGTATGAAACCATGTTTTTCAAAATTCATGTGATAAGTTAAAGTTGATAAATTCGATGTAGGATTCAAGAGATGTTAGTATAAAATAGAGTGTAGTGATGAGTTTTATGCAATGAAATTACAAAAAGAATCATATGAAACTGATTTCAACATTCATTTAGAATAATGTCTACTTGTAAAAAGATTTTAAGATTATCTTGTCTAGAAATTATACTAATTATGCCAACTATTATAGGAAATGTGCAACCAGAAATTCAGAGTAATTCAAATTAAATATCTTATTTTGAAATATGAAATTTTTGTTAAATAATTTTAAATATACGATTTCAATATATTTAGTTATATGTCTTTGATATGATTTTTTTCATAGAAATGTGTTTGCGTAAAGATAGTTAGAAGATCACTATCTTATATACAAACCATATTAATGAGACTATCTTATACATGAAATATGCATCAAGAAATTATGGGTAATTCAAAATAGCATTCTTACTATGAAGTATGACAATTCTGTTAAATAATTATAAGTATATGATTTCAATCTATTTAATTATATATATCCCTAATATGATTTTTTTCTCATAGAAATGTATATGTGTAATTCATAGAAGTTATATAGCTGTTTTGCCTCCAATATCAAAATACTTTTCATGGGAGAAAAGTATGGCTTGTAACACAAAATAGATTGTTCTCAAGATATGATGTTCAATTTTGTCTACACAGATCAGAAAGAAACATCTAATGATTCATGGGTATCTGTTGATACATTATCTCAACAATGAAATAGTTTTACCATACCGGGTGACGACAATGATGTTTTGCCTATTAATGCATTAATTCTGACAATTGTTAAAATTAATACTAATGTTTTCTTAGTTGTAGAAAATTATTTTATTATAGATGTTGGCTATTCTAGCATCAATGGTCTTTTAGTTCTATATCATAATAAAAGATATCATCTTAATCAATTTCATACTCGTCGTAAAAGATTAATAACAAAGTGTGAATCTTTTAACTATAGGTATTTATCAATCAAAATTATGGTAAATCAGTTTCAATTATTCAAAAGACTCGATAGAAGGGAGGGGAATAGTACCATACTATTCAAAACTAGACTTCCCTTGATTCAATGAAGGAATGGACACTTCTTTTGTCATCAATGACTCGAGAAGGAGAGAAAGTAGAATTAATTTCTTTTCACTTAAAAGGAGATGCCAAGCTATGGTTTATGAAGTTGGATAGAGATTACACACACTTAAATTGGAAAAATTTTAAGCAACAATGCTAGTTGTGGTTTGGTCCTCCCATTTATGGCAATAAATAGAGGAACTCTGCAAGCTCTAGTAGACAAGAAATGGTTAAGGAATTTGAATAGAAGTTTAAGAGTAATTCGCTTGTATAGGATCTTTAATGTTAGAACAAGATGTAAAAATTTTTATAATGTATAGGATCAAATTGTTGCGGAAGCATCACCCTTTTTATCTCAATATGCCATGAGCCTCTCCAAATTTTTTTAAAGAAAGATCGCTAATTTGACTAAAATGTACATATTGTCCCTCTTGTTTTTTTTGATATAAAAGAATATATATTAAAAAAAAAGAACAAAGAATACATGGGTACCAGGAGAAGCCCTAAGATACCCGGAGAATCAGCACGCCCTCAAGGCAAAATAAATAACTGAACTAAAGCCTAGTATCAGTTATAGGTAATACTGCGCAAATAAAAGTTGCAATGATACGAGATGGTAACTGACGTTCATCGATCCTTCTCTTGTTTCTCTCCATCCAAATATAATAAACACATGCACTGAGAGAGCATTTGAAGATCCTGTTCTGCTGAAAGGGGTGCCTCGCTGGGGAAAGCAGGATCCTACGAATGCCTGACCAAGAGATAGGGAAAGTCACAAGAACATACTGAGCCATCGATAATTGCCAAATCTTTCTAAAAAAAGGACAGCAAAAAAATAAGTGATCAAGAGTCTCCCTCCGACATGAGCAAATATGACAAGTCAAGGAGGTCGCAAGTCTGAGTCTGAACAGGAGGTCATTCGTTTGAAGCCACTTCATAAAAACAAACCACAAAATGAAAGCAAACCAAGGAATCGCCCCCGGAAACTAGACTAAGTCAGTCCAGGAGACGTGATCATATGAACATTTGAGGTGCCTCCACATTGATATGATGGAGAACTCCCTATTAGGCAATAATGTCCACATAATCCAAATATTGTCCCTCTTACTTCCTTCTTAAAACGTAATTCCTTTGTTTAGACAGAGGTAGGAAAGAATGCATCTATTCCTCAAACGAGCTATGAATACCACTCTAGTTATTGCTCTTCTCAATTTCACTTAAGGGTTTGTAGTTGATTGTGATGCTTGAGACTTAAGGTTAGTGTCTGTTCTTCATCGAGAAGGGGCATCCAACTGCAAACTTTAGCCACTCGCTTGCTGCCTGCCACCTTCACTAGCTTGCCTATGAGAAAGAGTTGCATGGCTTAGCTAAGACGATTAGTCATTGGATGTTCTTACTTTTTAGGACAACCCTTTACTATTTGTATCAATCAATACAACCACAAAATTCCTTTTGGAGCAATGAATTGTTACTCCTCCAAATAAAAAAAAAAACTAATGGGAGATATGACTTTTGGTAAGTCCAACCTTGCTGGTAATGCTCTTTCCAAATGTTTGAAATTAATTTCTGTGAAATGTTCATGCAAGTCTAATAGATGAATTACAAAATAAAATTGAACCAAAGAACAAGCGGAAGCAAAGTATACCTCCAGCCATGGATTCCGACGACTGTAACTCCCTTCTTAGCACCTCTGGACGTGCAAGAAGCCTTCTAACATCTCAATTTTCTCTCTAGATGGTGTGTGAGACTAATGAATTGAGTTTTGGGACCCTTGCTATAGTTGCCTCTATTTATAATGGTTGTGCCATCAACAACTATTATTGAAGCCCATACTTGGTTATCTATTTGGTGAGTGAAGAATCCCTTACTTTTCGGAATGATTTTGCAGGGTATGGAGGATGATGGGCCACCCTCCTATTCTTACATTCTCCCACTTGGTCCACTCACCCGACTTGATGACTTTATCCAAGCCGAAACTTAATGGAAAAAACACACATGAATCACAGTGACAAGTCCTCTAATTGAGCGAGTATTGTCTCCTGTGTATCACAATACATGCTACTCCCTATCCTTAAGGTTACCATCTTTATGAATAAACCCTATATTTATTCGGGATCCATTTTCATGAAATTCTCAAAATTGGAATGTGCACAAATTCTTATACGAGAAAATTCAATTCGAAATTCTATTAAAATTGAGATTTAAACCCATATTTACAATATGATTCCTGAATTTAACTGGAGGTATACCTTTAATTAAGGGATCAACAAGCATACATTCGGTGCTTAGATGTTAGATTACAACCTTATTTTCTAATATACGTTTCCTTATGGCTAAATACTTAATGTCGATGTGCTTCCTTCGACTACCACTCTTATTATTTTTAGCCAGAAACACCACAACCAAATTATCACAAAATATGCTTAATGGCTTAGGTATAGAGTCAAAAATCCTTAACCCAGCCATGAAACTTTGTAGCCACACCGCCTGTGATGTAGCCTCAAAACACGCCACAAATTCAGCTTCCATAGTAGAGGTCGCAGTCCATGTCTGCTTAGCACTCCTCCACGATATAGCTCCACCGGCCAGAACAAAAATATATCCAGATGTTGACTTTCAAGAATCAACACAGCTAGCGAAGTCCGAGTCCAAGTATCTGACCACCTCATAATTATCGGTCCTCCTATATGTGAGCATGTAGTTCTTGGTGCCTTGCAAGTACCATAACACTTTCTTTGTAGCCTTCCAATGCTCCAAACCGGAATTACTTTGATATCGTTCTGACATTCTAACTGCATGCGCTATATCAGGTCGGGTACAAACCTGTGCATACATAAAGCTTCCAACTATGGAAGCATATAGAATATTGGTCATCTGTTCCCTTTCCAATTCCGTCTTGGGATACTGGTTTAAGCTAAACCGGTCACCTTTGACGATAGGAGATACACTCGATGAGTAGTCTTGCATTCTATATTTCTTAAGAACTTTCTTAATATAGGTTTCTTGAGATAGTCCGAGAATCTTATGAAATCTATCTCGATGTATCTTAATGCCAATGACATAGACACATCACCTAAATTTTTCATAGCAAAGTTCTTAGAAAGGAATTGTTTCACCTCATGCAACATCCCTTTATCATTAGTTGCAAATAGAATATCATCCACATACAACACTAGGAAGCAAATTTTCCTCCCACTTACCTTCTGGTATATTCACTGATTCACAACATTTTCTTCAAAACCGAATGAAGAGACTGTCTCATGGAATTTCAAATACCATTGGCGGGAGGTTTGCTTCAATCCATATATAGATTTATTAAGTTTGCAAACCAAATTCTCACCATCACTAGAGGAAAATCCTTCAGGTTGATACATGTAAACCTCTTCCTCTAGTTCTCCATTCAAAAATACCGTTTTCACATCCATTTGTTGCAACTCAAAGTCAAAATGTGCAACAATCGCCAAAATAATGCGGAGGGAATCTTTCTTAGATACTGGAGAAAAGGTCTCCGAATAATCGATTTCTTCCCTTTGAGTAAACCCTTTAACAACAAGTCTAGCCTTGTATTTCTCAATGTTGTCAATTGAATCAGATTTTGTCTTAAAAACCCATTTATATCCAATGGGTTTTATCCCATCAGGCAATTTTACAAAATCCCAAACTCCTTTACTTGTCATGGAGTCCATCTCATCTTTCATGACTTCTAGGCACAAACTCGAATCGTTAAAGCTTATGGCTTGTGAAAACGACTCAGGATCATTTACAACACCAACATTGTAATCAGACTCTTGGAGGTAGACTACATAATCACTAGATATTGTTGACCTCTTAATCCTAACAAATCTCCTTAATGTTGGCTCAAGGGCTGTCCAAGTTGACCTATTCCGGTGTCAGCAGATTGTGGAATATTTTGATTGTCATCTGTAATCGGGTCAACGTCCATGGGTATTGGAGGGACGCTTTGAATGACAATCATCCTTTCACTTGAAGTGGAAGGCATACTTAATAGATTTCTTTCAGGGACTAAGTCTTGAAATGAATCCCTCCCACTAATCAAGTGATCCTCAAGAAATTTTGCGTTTCTCGATTCCACAAACCTAGTATGATAAGATGGACAATAGAATCAGACCTCTCAACATATCCAACGAAATACCCACTAATAGTCCTTCGATCCAGTTTCTTTTCTTGTGGAATATAAACCCTTACTTCTGACGGGCATCCCTAAATGCGTACATGTCGCAAACTGGGTTTCCAACCTTTGAACATTTTGAATGGGGTTTTGAAAACTGTCTTAGTTGGAACCCTATTTAATATGTACACAACCGTTTTAAAAGCTTCAATCCACAAGGATTTAGGCAATTTAAAACTAGACATTATGCTCCTTACCATGTCCAACAATGTCTGATTTTTTCTTTCAGCCACACAATTTTGGTCTGGAAAACCAAGCATGGTAATGCCTTATTGGACAACATATACATATAATGTGATCAGGTGCTTGTCCATCTTTAGTATACCTCCCATAGTATTCTCCACCTCTATCCGATCTCACTATCTTTATTTGCTTACAGTATTATTTCTCTACTTCTGTCTTGAAAACCTTAAAAGCATCCAACGCCTCATCCTTATGGTGAAGGAGATAGAGATACATATAACGTGAGTAATCATCAATAAAAGTGATGAAATATCTTTGGTCATATGAGTCCATATCCGGACAACATATGTCTGTATGAATGATCTCTAACAGATCTGAGCTCCTCTTGGCACCTTTCTTTGACTTATTGGACCGTTTACCCTTAATACAGTTCACACAGATTTCAAAGTCACTAAAATCTAGAGTACTAAGTACTCCATCCTTTACCAACTTTTTAACCCTTTCGCTGGAGATATATCCCAATCTCCGATACCATAACATAGAGAAATTTTTATTTATGGCACACCTTTTCACACCAATATGTATTGTGTTACAACATGTGTTATCTTGCAAATTAATTCCGTATAGTCCATCAATCAATGGACCCGTACCAACAACATTTGAATGCAAAAGTAATTTCATTGTATTATTGAATTGGAAAGAATATCCGAATTGTACAAGTTTTGATACAGAAATTAGATTTCTAGAAAAACTTGATACATAAAAAATTCTTTCCAACTGCAAAATATCTCCATTAGTCAAAATGAGTTTGCGATCTCCAATGGCTTTTATATGCGAGCTCATCTTGTTTCCTAAAAAAATGAATTGCTCACGGCCCACTGGTTTTCGTAGGTTTTGCAAACCCTGCAACACATTCGTAATATGAATTGAGCATACAGAATCAATCCACCATATGTCATAAGAAGTTTCAGTTATAAGATATTCATAACATACAAAAGAGATTTCCGTACCTTTGACAGCAAGCCATTTCTGAAATTTGGCACAATCTTTCTTTATGTGTCCATTCCTTTTACAAAAAAAACACGTAGACTCATTTTTTACAATTAGGGTAGGTCTCTTTTTCTTTTCTTTCAGTTTGGCTTTTCCTTTCGCCTTTCCTTTCATGACGAAATGTGCGTTACTGGTTCCCACCTTCATTTCCATGAGTAAGCTCTCTTCTTCCTATACATACATGATCATCAACTCATTGATGGACCATTTAGCCTTATGTGGGTATTCAGAATATAGTGCACTAGGAAGGATTCAGACATCTCCACCTCAAGAGTCTTTAGTTGGGCTACTATATCCCGGATCCTCATGATGTGCTCGCGCACTCTGTGGATAATGGTGAGTCTCTTCGATGAGAACTCCATAATCAAGGTGCTAGCAAGAGCTTTATCAGACGTCTCGAATTGCTCATCAATTGCCTTAAGAAGGGCACGGACGTCATTATGCTGATTGACGGAGCCGCGGATGCCAGTTGATATTTTATCCTTAATAAACACCGTACTGAGACGATTAGATCGCTCCCAGTGCTCATAAAGAGCTTTGTCCGCTGTAGAGTTGGCATCCGTTATCCTAAGCGGCTCGTCATGCCTGATAGCATAATCTAAGTCACACCATCCCAAATTGAGAAGTATTTTCTCCTTCCACACCTTATAGTTCTCTCCATTTAATATGGAAATTTCAACAATATCAATGGTTTGTATAGCTACAATAAAAATGCTTACAAATTTTAGTTGAGGTTTTAACATATGTTTACCAATATAAAACATATAAAATAAATCTCTTGATATAGAAATTGCCTGTAGGCTGAATTTCTAATTAAGATTAGATTTATTATATTTTATGAAAAGATTGACAAGATTACTTAATTTCCTAATGCCTGTAGACTAATTAAAAAAAATTATATAGAAAATCTTTCCCTCAATTAGAGCTTCCCTACAAGACAGCATCACTCGTGCACCAGGAAAGTCCCCAAATAGGTGGTGGGTCACATGTGATCACTTAAAAATCAGCCAATCTTAGATTTATCTCCGTCTTGTTGACAGAACTTTTCTAGACATGCTCTTGATCTGCTGAACTCAAAAAACCTTGTAGGAGAAAACTCTAAAGTCAGGTAAACTATCCACATAACTAGGTTATCCAATCTTATCATCTAATCCTGATTAATTATTTTAATACAACAAAAATTTCTGTGAGATAAAATTTGTCACATAAAAATAAATAATCACAAATAATATTCTTTATTTTATGTGGTTAAAACAATCCTAATATATAATTTCTTTCATATTAGAGTTGTTGTGGCCATACTCTAACAATCAGAAATGATACGAACCACAAGAATATTTTTCTTCAATTTTATGTAGGTTTTAACCTTTATTTTGCATGCGTCTTTATATGAAAAAATTATACAAAAAATTAATTTATACAAAATCATAAAGTTTCAATGATTTTATAATTTTGTACGGGTTTTAACCTTTATTTTACATGTTCCTCAATGTGTAAAAGACCAAATAAAAATTAATTTGTATAAAATACATAATTTATTCATTTATGTGTGGTACCATAATACACATAAATAAAAAGTTTTTAATTTTAAATTCTCAAAAATGACCCAAATATAAATTTAAAATTAAAAACTAAATTTTCCAAAAATTTTTTGTTTTTTTTTAAGTCCAAAGGACCAATTTGTAACATTTCAAAATATGTTGGGATCAATTTGTAACATTTCAAGGTTTATCGGGTTTTGTATAAAGGCGGGAGACCAATGTGCAACATCTTAAAATTTGTGAGTTTTTGAGAGGTCATAAGGATCCAATTGCAACAGACCAAAAACATTTTGGGCAATTTCGTAATTACAGAACTTTTTCGGACAGATCCATTATTTTTAAAAATTGCAGACCAAAATGACGTCGTTTTGGTCTGCATCCGGGTCTTCTTCACCCGAATGGACACCGAGGTCCCGACCCGGATCCGACGAGTCTGAATGTCAGAATGTCGCCGAAAAGTGCAAAAAAAACTTCATTTTTTGCTCTGAAAACATTAAATCATCCAAAATTTTATGCAAAGCTCATTTCCAATTTCAAAACTCCAAAATTTACTCAAATTTGGGCCAATTTTTAAAAAATTCGGAACCTAAAAAAATTGAAAATGTTGCTGAAAAATGTAGACAGAAGTTCTAATGGCTCTGATACTAAATATGAAATGTTCATGCAAGTCTAATACATGAATTACAAAACAAAATTGAACCAAAAAATAAGCGGAAACAAAGTATAACTCCAACCAACTCCCTTCTCAGCACCTCTGAATGTACAAAAAGCCTTCTAATCTCTCAATTTTCTCTTTGGATAGTGTGTGAAACTAATGAATTGAATTTAGGGATTCTTGCTATGGTTGTCCCTATTTATAATGATTGTGTCATCAATAATCATTATTGAGTTTCATATTTGGTTACCTCTTTGGTGAATGAAAAATTCTTTACTTTCAGAAATGGTTTTATAAGGTACGGAGGGGCCACCCTCCTACTCTTACGGTTTCTACATTATCTATCGGCTCTTTGCAAGTTATTTCCTTCTATTCTGCTGGATTCTTGAAAAACTTCAAGGCTGACCTCACATCTTCTTCATTAGTGCAAGAAAGTACGGCAAGGACAACTTCATCTTCCCTGATAGATTTGATATAGGTTGCCCTTACATAAAGGTAAAATCTTCATCCCTTAAGATTCTACTAGGTTGCAGACCATTTTGGCAACTGTCCACAACTTTACCCATGAAGGTGTATAAAAAGCACTTCATCGTGTCTCATCTGATTTCTATTGGGATGGTATGAAAAAAGATGTTCAAGATTTTATAAAGAGCTGCCTCACATGTCAAAACAAAAGAGCTTAATAGTTGCAACCCATCGGCTTTCTTTAGCCGCTGCCTATTCCTTAGTTGGTTGGGACTATTTTATTGATTTTGTGGAGGGTCTACTCAAAAACTTCTAGAAAAAAAAAAGATATGTTCCTTTAGTAGTGGTTGATCGTTTTCCTAAATATGCACACTTCTTGTCCCCCCCTCCTACCCTTATATTGGGTCACTATTCCAAGTCTTTTCTTTGATAATGTTTTTAAGTTGCATGGATTGTTGAAATATTATTAGTAACCAGGATATTACCTTCACTAGTGCTTTTTTATAAAGAACTCTTCAAACTTGGTAGCACCACTTTTAAATTCTCGTCTACTTATATCATTCTCAAACAAATTGTTAGACACAAAGGGTCAACCACACCTTGGAGATGTACCTAAGTTATTTTGCTACGAAGAGTCGTTCTTCTTAGGTTAGTAGGTGACTAGGGCGAATATTGTAATAATACAAGCTATCTCTCTTTTCTCAATGCCACTCCTTTTGAAATCATTGACCTACCATCCTAGTGTTTTCTCTTGTGCTATTGTAGATTCAGAACTCTGCTCATGCAATGAAGTTGTTCCATAGCTCAACACTAGCATTTCTCTGGGCGCAATCTTGCGCAAAGAACAATTTTGACGACCACTATATCGAGTTAGAATCCCACTGTTAAAAATTTGACTTTCATCGACAGAAAATTATCGATAAATTTTTTTCCATCAATAATAACTACAGAATTATAACGGATTACCTATAAAAATTTTACTGACGGATTAGCGATAGATTTTGTACAATTTATTTTTATTTTTTTAAAATTTTTAAATTTTTTATAAATCTATCGACGACGGATTACAGACAGATTTTTTAAATTTTAATTTTTTAAAACTTTTTGTAAACCCATCGGTGATAGATTACCGATGGAAAAATTAACGACAGATTACCGACGGATTAGCGACGGATTTTTTTTTAAATTTTTAAAATTTTTAAAATTTAAAATTTTTATTTAATATAATTATTTTATTTTTTATTTTTTTTGTAGAAGGATACTATTATTTTATTTTTAAAATTTTTTTATTATTTTATTTTAAGCTAAAATAAAATTATTTCATTATTTTATAATTTTATATAATTTTATTATTATTAAAAAATTATAATTTTATATTATTTTATTATTATTAAAAATATGAGATATATATAATAAGTTAAAAAAAAAGATACCATGAATATATCATTTTGATGGCAGGTGGTTGGGTCACTTGTGAGATTTTCTCAACGCCTGGGTTCGAAGGTGAGCAAACGCATTTCTCAAATATCAAAGATCGCGGGTTCGAAGGTAAGCAAACGCATTTCTCAAATATTAAATATCGCGGGTGGGTCTTGGGGCGGCCCGGGAGTAAAATGTAATTTTTTTAGTACTCTTAAAATCAGCGATGAACTCCAATCCGTTATTGATTTGATTTTTTTTTTTTTTTTTAGCGACGGATTTTTTCCGTCGCTGATATTAGTGACGGATAAATATCCGTCACTGAAATTTAATGAGGTAAGTATCAGCGACGGATTTTATGATGGAAAAAATCCGTTGATCACATGGTTTTACTAAAATTCAGATACTTGTTCATAGAGCAAGTATCTGAATTCTCTTTAACGTATGACTCGATCATTAACAAGAACATTAATACAAGATATAATACAATTTATAAGACATAATATTTTTAAAATAAAAAGACACAATGCTAACAAAAATATATACATATTAATACCACAAATTAATGTGAAATTTAGAAAAGAGGTTTATTTTGAACAATATTTTTAATTCAATTTATTTCATTTTATAGAAAATATATTTTGAACATATTTTTTTTTTAATTTTTGATGTGAAAATTTATTCTAGAAATTCTAAAAAACAAATATATATATAATTTTTTTCTATAAAGAAAAAAAAAATAGAGTAACAAAATATCAAAATTATGATTTGTAAGATTTCAGTCGCTTAATTTTCCAATTAACGACACGGGAGCCATCCACTCGTTTCTCGGTTCTCACTATCCTCTCTCACTCTCACTCTCACTCTCTCTCTCTCTCTCTCTCTCTCCCCCTCCCCCCTCTGCATTTTGCAAGTTAATACTCCAGACCGCAGGGAGCGCGCATTGGATTCTATCAAATACCAAAGTCGACCCACTGCTCTGCTCGCAAGATTTCTGCAGACTGAAGTAGAAAACACTCTGCTCTGCCTGCTGCTGCTATGGAAGCGCAAATTTGTACTAGGCCAAGCATTGTTTCGACTTTCCATGTCCCCAAACCCATTAGTTTTCTCTCTCCATACCCTTCATTTTTCTGCTCCTCATCTTCTGCCTTTTCAATCAACTTGTTTGCCCTTCGTCTTCGCAACAGACCCTCTCGCTTCAATTTCAACCGCTTCGCTGCTTCAAGCTCGCTTTCTACTTCTCTTGACCATCAACAATCTCAACATCTCGCTCTTCTTCTTGAAGTTGAGGGGTAATTCTATTTTCTTTTAATTTTGTTGAATTTAATAATTCAATTCACATTTTAGCCTCAAAAGTCAATTAGGGTTCTTTCCTTCGGCAAGTGCCTTTAGCCTTTAATCCAATTGTTTTTGCATTCTGGAAGAGGCTTTCTTTGACCATTCTCAGGGGAAATTTCTCCAAAATGCCTTCAATTCAATTCTATTCCAGTTTAACCTAAAAAGTCTGATAAATTTTTGATATATATATTAATTGCCATTATGCTTTTATTTTGTTTATACGCACTTTTTGATGGGTTCTCATCCTTTCATGTTGGCACATTTTTATTCTTTCTTTCAGGGTTCTTATAGATGTCTATCGTTTGGGTAATCGCCAAGCATTCAATGTAGGTGCGGCAGAGGGATCTAATTATTGTTGTTGCTCACTAGGATCTTGA
Organism: Dillenia suffruticosa; assembly: GCA_033439265.1. Lineage (NCBI taxonomy): Eukaryota > Viridiplantae > Streptophyta > Magnoliopsida > Dilleniales > Dilleniaceae > Dillenia > Dillenia suffruticosa. The sequence goes on from JAVTVX010000031.1 coordinate 3,586,341, forward strand.
ATCTGTATATATATATTTTGGATGAAATCACGTAAGCTTTTATAAATTTGTACATATGTATGTCTAACTTGCTATATATTGATAATTGCAGCATTTCGAAAGCTTGGACTGGATTGCGCCAATTGGCCCGAACCCGTATATTTAGATCTTGTAAGGTGTGAACTAATTAATTTAGGTATGCATATATGGAATAGTTACGTTTGTAGATCATTACAGGTTCTCCATTTGATCTGATTCCTCGGTCATTGCGCTGAATACAAGTGGCAGGTTGAGTTATATAGGAGTCTTTTGTTTATTTTTATGTAACCTGTTTCCCTAGAATTTTCTTAGACTTCAGGAAATTCTTGAATGGTTCTACAAACTGGAAAGTTGCTTGGTTCTTAGTTTATTGCATTGGGTACTACAGTAATATGTGCAGTTAATTGTCTAAGTTACTAAAGCTTAATGCAATTAACACTTTCCTAGGTTTCTCAAAATAAGACAGAATAAATTTATTGAAAGAAGATAATATTGTACCTGAAATAATCAAAATCATGAAATCATTGAGCTACTCAAATACATAGAATCACAGCAATTGAAAGTAGACAAAATGCTTAAGTGTCTGATGCCATTTCTCATTGGTTGAGAAAAATCCTTCTAAATAGCATAGAAGTTGCCAAAATACATTAGCTAATCCCCCTATCTCATGTCATCGTGATAGAAAGAGATGTGGAGGAGCGCCACATTCATCCTCTGCCTCTGCCTCTGTTGTGAGTGATAACAAATATTCATTATATCTTCTGGCTTTCTATTGCTCTCAACAATAGAAGCAATTCATATAAGCAGTCATTTTGTTTTTGTCTAGTTGATATTTTAAAAGAATCTTTGCTGTCTGTTCAAATATAATGTGGATTATATATGGCAATTTTTTTTTTCTATCTGAGCACTTGGATCATGAATGAGTAGTTTAAGAATTAGTGGCGGTCTAAATGGAGAAAGAGCAGAAGAACAGGGCAGTATGGACGGACTCATAAAGGTTTAGATGTATAATGAGTTGGATGATTTACTGACCAAGAACTTAGGAAGTGTAGTTTTCTTCTTTCATTAATATAATTATTTATATAAAAGAGAAGGTATATCCCATTGATTAAACACTAATCTATTATGGGATGAGTATTTGGTTTATCCAAATTATTATGTTTGTAAAGATAGTGCTAGTTGTGTAAATGCTATGATGAGTTTCTTGGGTTTTCTTGGACTCAAAAGGGTTATCATTATAGTCCTTTGTGACATCTCTCCTTTTTTTTTTTCCTTATGCGTATGCCACCTTAACGAAGACTGGCACTAGGAAAATGGATAGAGAAGTGGGGAAAGAAGAGAGAAATGAAACTAGATGGGGCGAGCAGAACAAATTAGAGAAGGGAAACATGCAAAGATAGGGAGAAGGACTATTGGAATTCAATAATAACTTAGGAACAAGATTCAGTTCTATTCATTAATCAAAATATGACATAACCCTAATACCTAAATATATAGGCAAAACTCTAAAAAATAAGAAAATAATATATTAAAAGAACATTTTCAAAAAAATTAGAAATAAACAGATAATAGAAACTTTTGTGAAACTCCAAATCTTGGATAATTTCTAATATATTGTGCATCAATTATCTTCAGCTTGAAAACTCGCCTCTATAGAGTCTAAACCTGCATATCAGTGTGGGTGAATCCAAGTGACAAGGTAACTTTGTAGAAGAGATCAGCTCAGAAACAAGGCACCAATCACAAACACCTTGATAGCCATAAAAATTCTTATCCTAGAAATCAAAAGATATAATGCTATTTGTAGTTAAATTACATAAAGTAACCAAAAGTCTTTTCCCTTAATCTCTTAATCTCTATCTCACTCTCATGCATTGCAACATCTTTGTCATTGTGATAAACAACTTTTTTAGATTGATTAGAGATTGTTTAGATGCTTTGGTTGCTTTGATTACGATTGTATGCCTATTTTTCTAGTTGAATCGAAAGCTTTTGAGGTTTGCCTTACTGGGGAGACATTCAGTTTCTGCCAATTGATAGAAAACAAAGGGAAGAAATGTATTGGCCTGGTTTCATTAGGCCAAGACTACACTCGGTGGCTAGATAAATTGTTGGAGAAGATACTGGGCAGTGTTCAGAATCAGATTAGTGTGGAGATTTTTAGAGATCATAGCCATGTCTTGTGGTGAAGAAAAGTCATAATTGGAGGTCCATTTTTGGTGTTAATCTGTTATTCCTGTGGGTGGGAAAGTGGTAAGAGTATGTCTGCCAGGTGGTGTGAAATTTCGAGGTTGGTTTGCCATAAAAGATGCTCTGAGGTGCATGATGGGAAAGGAAGGATTAATTGGAGAAACACCATAAGCTCTGAGGATATTGGTTCTAGTAGCAGACAATTGCAGCAACATGGTGTAAGAAATTCAGGATTTCATCTTTTTCGAATGTCCTTTGAACTCGGAGAAGGCCCTTGCACATCAACCTCAAGAAGTGAAATTGGAGAACCATCAATGACAGACAAGTTGAGACTTTGTTTCCCAAGAAACAGATTTTGAGAACTCAGTAAAGACGATGGGCGGATGTGGTGAAGGAACGGCCGTGCCGGAAAGAGAGATCTTATGGGAAAGATGGATCGGTACTGGTGGATGTTGATTTTATTGAGTTTGTGGCAAGAATTGAAGGAAGGAAGAGCACAGGGCTAGATCAATGGCAGAAATCATCGGATTTGGTCGAGAACCAGTTTCCAAATATGACAACGTACAGCTGGTTGGCAGAAAAAAGTGGAAGGAGGTAAGAGACAAATATAGACTAAGATCGAAGAAGATGATGAATAATGGAGCTTGTCTGGGGTTTAAAATCCAAATAGGGGATTATGGGCTTAGATCCGTTTTCCGGGCCAGACAAGAGATCTGACACTTTACCTGGGGTAAAAAACAATCCATATTTCTTAATAGCCTTGGTTGATTAAACATTGGCCCAGAGCGGAAAGGCAGTCTGACCGTTCGGGTTGGGGGGAAAAAAAGAAGAAAGTGAGCCACAAGGTGTGGGTTGATAAAAAACTTGGGTTAAATAAGAAAGTGGGCCATTTAGTTAGGGTCAAAAAGGTTCCAAAACACAGTTTAATAAATAGAATCAGTCAGGGTCAAGATCTAGCAGGTCAAATGTGGACCCATCGTCAGGTCACAATCAGAATCAAAGAGGATGGAGGGGACAAGGAGATGTTCGGAGGAAACCAGAGTGGATCTGTGGCAAAGTGGAGTTTCATGAGGTATGGCGGCTTGTTCTGTGCCATCATTTTGGATTTATAACCAGTTTCGGATGGCTCTCGATTCTTGAGCATGTTGGGAGATTAGGTTGCTGTTGAAAGAGCTGCTTGAAAGCTTGATGAACAAGCGAAAAAGATTGGGCGCTCTAGAGTTGAATAGAAGGGAAAATCAAGTGAACAATGAAGGTTCTTAGTCGGAATGTCGGGTTTAGGAGATAAAGAGGAAAAAAAAGGAAGGTTGGAGATACCATTGGTTGAGCTGATCTGGACATAGCAGGATTGGAAATCTTAGAGGAGGTGGATGATGGCGTGATTAATTCCATTTTGGAGGCTAGTTTCAAGGATTGGGAATGCCTTCCTTCTCGTGGCTCTTCAGGCAGGAGAGTTGTCATTTGGGATGTTAGAACTTTTCATCGTATCAATAGTCTTCATGGTTCATTTTCCTTGTGCATTTTGTTTTGTGTTAGAGGGGTTCATTGTTGATTCACATCCGTTTATGAACCAAACACCCTAGACTTCGTCACTTTTTTTGGGGAGGAGTCATATGGGGTTTTGGTTTTTGCTCCCCCACTTGGTGGTTGGAAGTGGTTTTTAATATTGTTAGATACCCTTGAGAGAAGCTTAATGGTACTAGGACTACCACTAGCATGTTGAATTTCGATTCTTTTGTTAAGGAGTGCATGCTCTAGGATATTCCCTTGTCTAAACTCAATTGATTTGGTCAGTTTCATAGAAACATAGGATAGCTTCTCGAATTGATTGCTTTCTTTGTTCTAATGACTGGGAACCCTTTTTACATGAGATTCTAATTAGAAGTGCATCAGTTTGGAATCAAATCGCTTTTTTGGGGTCCTACACCATTTAGATTTGAGAATAAGTGGTTATCTTATAGAGATCTTAGGAGAATGGTAGAGGAGTTGTGGAGAAGTGTTGATGTAGTAGGATGGAAGGGTTTTAGATTTATCAGAAAACTAAAAAATTTGAAACAAATACTGAAGGTTTGGAATAAGGAGGTCTATGGTGATGTCCGTGATCGGAAAACTTCGAATCTTCTGGGTGTTGAGGAGATAGATACATTGGAGGTTGAGGGAGGCCTAAATTAGAATCTTTCTTGTCATAGGGAGAATCTTAGGAATGACCCCGAGGAGCTTATTTTTAATGTGAAAGCTAGCTGGCTTCAGAAAACTAGATTGAACTGTGCTTGAGAGGGGGAATTGTAATATGAGGTTCTTTCATTGTATGTCTAATGGTAGAAGACAAAAGAATTTTATAAGAAAATTACAGAATGACAAGGTAATGCGAACACCAACTCTCTTTCTCTATTGCGGAAGCTATCACAAGCTTTTATAGAGATCTATAAAATGAGAAGGATAGGGCCTGCCCTATTATTGAAGGGCTTGATTGGTCTTCTATTGAGAGTTAAAGAGTTTTGTGGTTAAAGAGACCTTTCGAAAAGGATGAGTTTCGAGGAGGGTTTTCAAAGCCCCTAGCTCAGATGGTTTTATTATTATTTTTTTTTCAAGATTTTTGGGATATCATCGATTTCTTTAGAATCTTTGATAAGTTTTATACCAATGGGGTTGTGAATAAGTGTATGAATTCTATCTTTATTATCCTTATACCTAAAAAGTCTTGTTCTCCGAAGGTGAAAGATTTTAGACCCATTAGTTTAACCACTGGTTTTTATCATACTGTAGTTATAGTTTTAGCTAGTAAATTATGTGTGGTACTATAAGAGACTATTTCCTATAATTAGAGTGCTCGTATTGAGGGTAAACATATGCCGGATGCAGCTGTCGTAGCTAATGAGGTGGTTGATTTTGTTAACAAGAATGATAGGAGTGTTGTTTTGAAGTTAGACTTAAAGCTTATGAGTTTGAGATTTCTAGATAATGTGTTGGAGAATATGGGGTTTGGGAATTGTTGGAGAAAGTTAGATTAGATGATGTTTGAGTTTGGCTAGTTTTTTCATATTATATGGAGAGCCAAAAACTTTGTTTCAACATCGCATGGGTTACATGGATTGATCATCTTTCTCCTTTTCTTTCTACTCTTGTAGTAAATCTTTTGAGTATGTTAACTCAGATGGGGATTTATGGTTATATTTTTTTCTGGTTTAAAAGAAGGGACCCATGAGATATGGTTAGTTTGAGATTTCTAGATAATGTGTTGGAAAATAAGGGGTTTGGGAATTGTTGGAGAAAGTTAGATTAGATGATGTTTGAGTTTGGCTAGTTTTTTCATATTAAATGGAGAGCCAAAAACTTTGTTTCAACATCGCAAGGGTTACATGGACTGATCATCTTTCTCCTTTTCTTTCTACTCTTGTAGTAAATCTTTTGAGTATGTTAACTCAGATGGGGATTTAGGCTTATATTTTTTCTGGTTTAAAAGAAGGGACTGATGAGGTTTACATGTCACATTTTCAGTTTGCTAATGATACTATTCTCTTTTTTAAAGAGGATAGCTGCTTTAAACATATGATTGCTCTTTTTAATATTTTTGAGAGAATTTTTGGGTTTAAGATCAATTTTTCAAACGTAAAATTCTTGGCAAAAATGTTTTGGTGGGAGTTTTGAAGATATTAGTGATTGTACTAAAAGAGAATAACTTATTTTCTATCTAAGGGTTCCTGTGGGATAATCTTAGAAGTGTTCAGTTTTGTAATCCTGTTGTGAATAGAATCCGTAAGGGACTTAACGGATGGAATGGAGCTTTCTTAATCAAAGCCGTATTGCCATTATTCAGGCTTGCTGGTCTAGTATCCCATTATATTTTCTCCCTCCTGGTTCAAGTTGTGATTGAGGTTAAAAATTAACTCGAGACTTTCTTTGGTCTAGAAGTGGGTTGGATAAGAAAATTCATTTGGTTTGTCAGGATTAGGTGTCTAAACCTGAGTATGAGGGTGTCATGGTGATGCGGTCTCTAAGAACATCTTTTTGGCAATTAAATGGCTGAGGAGATTCCGCTAGAACTTAATTCCCTTTGGCATAGGGTTATAAAGAGCAATTGTGGCCTTTTTTAGAATTGATGACTTACAAATACCGGAGTGAGAGTTTCTCATTTCAGTTCTTGGAAATTCATCTCTTATTTGTGTAATATCTTCCTTTGTTTGGTATCTTTTAATGTTGGTGATGTGTCTAGTGTGTTATTTTCGGTGGATCCGTGGACTGGGGATTTGCCATTATCCCTTCTTTTCTTGCCTTTATAGGTTATCCAAATTTCAACTCGCTGTTATTAAAGATTTCTATATTTTGGAGGGTCATTCACGTTCTTGGAATTTTCATTTTTTAAGAAATCTTAGTGATTGGTTAGCACTTGAATTTGAATCTTTGATTTTTGTCCCTTAGGGTATCGAACTTTCTCCTCAAGCTTGGGACTCTAGGGTTTAAGGTCTTTTTGCTTAGGTGTTTTACTTGTAGATCTCTTTCTTATCATCTAACTAGTTTACCACAAAATTTTCTGTTTCAGCTGAAAAATTTTATTTGGAAGGCAAAGATTCTTACCCAAGTTTAAGCTTTTGTTTGGTCCATGGTAATAAATAAAATCAATACCAATAATATTCTATGTTTCATGTGTCATACCAATTCTGAATCTATAGATTACTTATTTTTACATTGTTCTATCGCGAGAGTAATGTGGAACTGTCTTTTTGCTGCATGTGACAATGTTTGGTGTGTCCCAAGAAAAATTTCTAATTTGTTCTTTATAATTTGGAGGTTTTGAAGGGAAGAAAGATGTCAGGTCATTGTGGAAATGATCATTTGTTGTGGAAATGCTCACTCTTGGCATCTCATAATGTATTTGGAGAGAGTGAAACGCTAGAATTTGATGATCAGTTCAATGGGCCTTCTCTTTTGTGGGAGAAAATTGTATTTTACACTTTTTTATGGACTTATACATCGGAGATTTATAAACATCATAGGTTAGAAGATTTGAAAATGGATTGAAGAGCAACTGTGTGTTAGGCTTTTTGTTCTCCTCTGCCTAATTACTTCTGAGGTTTTATAATCTTAGAGTGTTGAACGTTCTTTCATACATCTAATATACTCTTCTTTTTCTATAAAAAATGTTCAAAGAGTGCAAAGGAACAAAGGAAGAAAATCTAGAATGACATCACAATTGCTCAAAATTGAAAAGAAAGCATCATTTTCAATAACAATACTAAAATCAATTTGCCTTGGGATCTCTGAGCTTTTTTTCAAAATTTTAATTTTTCACATTCATTTCAACCTTTTCAATATTCTCCAAATTCTAATCAAGCTTAGTTTCAAACTTTTCTTCTTTGGGTTAAGATGCAACTAGAATGTGATCAACCACAGGCTGTATCTCCAGTTAGTGTTGTTTCTTCATTAACTAAATGAGGAGATTCATTAGATTTTAATTTTGGACCAACCTGTCGGAATTGGATATTGTTTAATTCTTAATGAATTTCTGTAAACTCGCTTCTGAATTCTTCAAGTGTCATGAATGAAAACATTTTTTAACTTCATAAATGCATTTCATTTAGAATATGATTCAAAATCTTGATTGTAAGGCTGAGATTGAAGTTCCTTCTTTGATTTGGTAGGGTATTATACATAATTTTGTGCATTTGATTGTTGGCAGCTATATCCTTAAGAATCCAGATAAGAGAAAACATGGTTGTGGATCTCAAAAGTGTATGTAGGGACTTGTCCAGAAAGAAAGTGATCATAATAAGAGCTACAATTATAATATGTAGTACGATCTAGTATGCCATCGCTCGGAGAACAAGACCCTAATGAACAAAAATGCCAATTTATCCAATCTTCACACGCACACACACACACAAAATCATAATCCAGAATTTTAAATTGAGAATAATACCCATGTCCATTATGGCACCTCAAAAAGTGACAACTGCTAAGAACCAGCTGTGGAAGTGTGCAAAGTCCAAAAATATGCTGAATAAATGCAAAATAGAGCTGTATGTGCCGAAAGTCAAAAGCAATGCTGAACCAGATGAAAAACTCACAAACAAAGGTGAACCAGGACAGAAAACTGATGCAGAAATCCTAACCCATAGCCAAACTGACTTAGCAGGTCTAAATGGAACAGAAAATCCACTTAGCAACTCTGAACAAGGCTGAAAGCCAACCCAAACTAATTGAAGGAGATTGAAGATTGAATCTGGGTTGTAGAGTCATGTTAAAGCTTAGTGAACCCTTTCCCTGCACAAGATACAGCGAAAACCAAAGGAAGTCTCAGTTTGCATCTTGTGAACAGTAATTCGTGAAAAGTAGTTCATGAACACTATTGGGAGAATCGTGATTTGTGAATAGCGTCACATGGACAGTGACATTTGGAAGGGATGGCAGCGAAGGTGGTTTTCTTGGGGAGGCACCTGCACAACTCTGATGTAGAATGACAGTAGGTGAATAGAGGGAGAAGTAGGGGAAGAAGAGAGAGAAGAAACCCCAGAAGGGTGAGACACAAAGATAACGATGACTATTGGAATCCACCAATAACTTATGGACAAAACTCAATTCAACTTATTATTCAAAACATAACAATTAGTGAACCCTTATGGCTAGATATATAGGCAAAGCTTCATTATCTCATTTGCCATCCTCACACCCAATCTTTTCCCTTAGCCATTTTTTTTAAAAATTTTTTAAGACAAAGGTGCTACTAAAATTAAACTTTTACTTCCTTTATAGTGATTAACAAGATCAATACAAATGAGACTTTTTTTTTTCCTTATATTACAAAAAAGGAGAGTTTGAAAATTCTCTGGAAATCAGAGGAACTGCCTCTTTCCTTTGCATATTAAGGAGTGAGTTTCTCCTAGAATCCTCCTTAATTTGTTTTGACAAAATTTGAAGGTTGTAGAGGGTGGAAAAAATGTTTCTTTGCTTTGAATATGTGCATTTCTGGCAATCCCCTGGTGTATTTGGAAGGAGTAGAATGCTAGAATATTTAGAAACCCGAGGATTTGTCCCTCTCCTTTGGGACAATGTTGTTTTTTATGCTTCTTTATGGTCTCATGTCTCAGGAGTTAATAGAGATTATAATTTAGAGGAGAAGGATTGGAGAGGGGTCCTCTACTAGCCTATGTCTTGCTGTTTTCTAACTCATTAATGAGTTCTCATCATCAAGAGTTTTTCTCCGTTCTTTATTCATATAATACAATTCTTTTATCTAGATCTATATCTATATCTATAATCTATAATCTATATGTATGTATATAAAAGTGTGTATCTCTAAGAATCAATTTTTTGCCATTATTGCTTTACTTAAGATATGAATTTCGTATATTTCCTTTATATATTTGAAAATTTGAAATCTCTCTCTCTCTCTCTCTCTCTCTCTCTCTCCCTCCCTCCCTCCCTCTCTCCCCCCTTTCATTCTATACCTATATGACCTTTAAATATTTGAAACTTTTAAATCTCTCTCTCTCTCTCTCTCTCCCCCCCTTTCATTCTATATCTCTTTCTTATCTATTTGGGTGTGTCTCTAGGGATTACCAATTTCTTTTTCACACAAACCCTTTTATCTAGCTCTATATTTATTTATATTAGTTATTAGTATCTCTTCCAAATTCTTCAATGGCCCTTCAAGGACAGTATTAATCCTAGGCTTTGCTTCTAAATAGGTTGGTAATTTATGAGTTATTAGTATGTATTTAATATATTTATTTCTATCTTTTTTATTTTCTTTTCCAATTTTATTTCCGTCTCTAATTTTAGATCAAATATCAATGTTGCACTCACCTGATTTGGATCGTCTTTGTTTCTTTTCTTTTTTCCCCACTGTGAGAAAATTTCAACAAATTTAACATACCTATCATTCAGCATCTGAGTGAAAGAGAACAAATAATCATTGTTGGTTTTGGTGGCATCTTATACATGCACAAGATGCGCTATTCCTCTGATAGAATCATAGAACATGATTGTGATGAAAACATGCAAAATGCAAGTAAAAGCAAGGTACCCAGGGGATCTTGTTGAAATGCCGCCATTGCCCCTTGAATTTTCGATTAAATCCTTTGTTTCGGTCAATGAAATTAATTTTTTTGTGATTAATTGGTTATTTAGGTTTTTCAATTCTATGTTTCTCCTCCTATGACAAGTATCAAGGGATGCAAGCTCCAAATCATATGGTGATGGAAATGAATCAAACAACATTTTGTTCCAATATCAAAGAACAAGTTAGATTATCTGGTCCAGATAAAATAATGCTTTTAAATATTATACTTCCAAAAACATTATAATAATAATAGAAGACTACTAAAAATTAATTCTTCATAAAACGACCATTTATTTTGCTCTTTTCTTAACTAACCTTTAACAATTTCATAATAAACACATAAATAATGGCCAATAGTAACCTCCTAATAAATTGGCATTTGTTGTTTTTGTCAATATTGCCCTTATTAATTCATTAATTCCCTATATTACCCTTATATATTTCAATGCACAAACTAGCTCTTCAAATTCTAATGAAGTTGAGCTAATTTCGCTTCCATTGCACATCCCTTCCCGTTTTCTTTTGAGCCAAATACGCTTTACAAATTCATTTTATTAGCATATGAGTGGTGTTTTGCAAAATTGAATGCACTTCCTTATATAAATGCATAATTCAACTCTTTTTTTCCCTTTCACTTACAATACAAAGGGAAGATGGTAGGTTTTTATTGGATCAGAATTAAAAAATAAATAAAAGGTTTATGTGTCAATTCAATTTGTTAGTCACATTTTCAAAATCCTTTTCTCTCCCTTCTAAGCTCCATATTTAGTCAAGAATAGATTCCTAAGAACAACATTTATTATATGAAAAATAAATTTTCCTTTAATAAATTTTGACATCAAAATGATATGTTTCTCGTCCCCCGATCATCTCTCTCTCTTTCTCAAATTATTGGTGTCTCTTTCGCTTCTTATTCATGTTTCTCTTTCCCTCTCTGAAGTTGGGTTTAAAATTTTACAAGATTCAATATTAGCTTATAAGCTCTATCACTCAACATTGTAGAATTTAATTATAAAATATATCTTCTTTTACAAAATTGATCACCGACATATTGATAAAAAGATTGGAAAAACTCAAATTAAGCCCTGGAGCTATGAATTTTGATGTGTTGTTATTCAGTGTTTCCTTAGTCCTTTGTACTCGTATATGTCTCTCTCATTTATAAATATATATTTCTAATTTTACAAAATCTTTTAACAAAGTTTCAAAAATTTTTGTAGTATTGTATAACTTTTTTTGCTATATTTTTTAAAAATATTTTATGAACATTTGACAAAATGCACACACCTTTTTAAGAATTTAAAATATTAGAAACTAAATGCATACACCTTGCAAAAAATGCAAGGAGATGGCTGCGTATATATATGCCCACCCTCCCATTACCCCCGCACTAAGTTGGGGAGCACTTTGTGCACCGGGTGAGCCCTTCTCTCTCTCTCTCTTTCTCTCTCGTTTATATATACTCATATTTGTTTACCAAATCTTTCGACGAAATTTCAAAATTTTTTGTAATGTTTTATTATTTTTGCTAGATATTTTCTAATATTTAACGAATCTATAAATGTTTTGTTTGCTAATTACTTTATATCTTACTTTTTCTTTAACTTGAAACTTTTTGAGGTTTTTTTAGTTCCTAATTGTTTTCTATATGTAATATTTCAACTCTCACACCTTATACATGTACATCGTACATGGCGTTCAAAACTATTACATATATATGTGTGTGTGTGTGTGTGTGTATATACACATATGTACACACACACGTGCATGCATGTGAATGTGTGTATGTGTTGTATAAAGAATGTGGCTTTTGTGTATTAAGGTGTTGGACATGGAAAGTGACTCTTTATTGAAGTGTCCGTGTGAAAACACAAAAATCAATAACTCTCTTTTCTCTATCAATGTATCATTGCATAAACACTTTTTGCTACTTTTCAGGAAGGGTGCAGGAGATGAGGAAAGGATGTTGATCCTTTTTTTCAACAGGGTAAGCTTTTTGTATCTTATTTTTGGAAGGGTATAGGATATATATGGCGGGAAATGTTTTTATTTGAGCTTTGGTGTTCTCCATTTCCTATTTTATAGATTGGGTGGCCTACTTCATTGCCCACAAGTGAGAAGTCAGCATTTTTGGAAAATGTTCTGCGAGAAAAGGTACTTTAAGAAATGAGCAAATATGTTCAATCCAACTATAACGTCTTCATGTTGTAGTTGAATAATCTAAGGGTGTGTTGGATTGTGTATTAAAATTTTTTGATTGCAAGAATGGAAGTTTTGTATCTTTGAGAATGGGAAATGAGGATTATTGTTTGTTTTGGTGAGGGAAAATTTATATTTGATATATCATACTTTTGAAAATGACACATTTGATAATGTGATAAATTACCAGATTTGATTTATACATGGAAATAATAATCTCCATGTGCTTAAAGCATATTAAACCAACTGATTTACAACTAGAGGATGGAGAAATGAACAAGGTGGACATAGTTTTACCTTATGTGAATGCTAAACAAAGGGTTTATGGCTAGAAAACTAATAGAAGAAAAACCATGTAATTGACAAACCAATTAGGGACCATCATGTGTCAAATGAAGAGGAAAAGAATTGTAAAGAAAATGAAGCCTAGTGCAAGAAAACATATAAATTATTTAGTTCTGTTTCTAAGATCAGTTGGGCAATCATATGGCCCTAATTTGGTTTGCGGTTTTTCTTTTCTTTCTTTTTTTTTTTCCTTGACCAATTGTTAACTTTTTTGAAAGTTTTGCTATATAGCTAAATTACTGAAAATTATATCAACAAAATTAGCCATCAGATTAACCAAGTAGAAATGAACTTCTAGTATTGAATATATTTAATGGTTGGGAAGGGGAAGGCATTAACTTTGAATTCTTCTTTATATTGATTGTCACTTGGTTTTCTTGTTGTTTATTGGTGATTTGTCTTTTTACTTCTACCATGGAAGTTCTATGTTAGACTCCTTTGGAGTCCTTTCATCTGATGCCTTTTGAGAGAATTTTGGAGTAGTCCACTAAATTGTTTAATAGGTGCTTCCAGAAAAGTGCACTGGATGAGATTCTGTTGTCACAAAGTTTACCTCTACGTCCTGGAGCTGAAGAGTAAGTGCTACAATCATAAAGTGAAATTGAAACCTCTATGACTGAAACATTATACTGGTTATTTTAAGTTGTTTTTGTATAGACAACATGCTGAAAGGACTGATTGTTCTGAAAATACATATTTTTTAATGACAAGTTATGGTATGTCAAACCTAAACCTTATCATAGTGAGTCAGCAGTGTGCTGCTGCTTCAGCACGTGGTGATATTATGAGAAATTCAATTGAAAGATCTTTCACATGATAATTATAAAATCTTGAAAAATTCTTTTACTAATTATGTTTACTTTTGGTTTAGTTGAAGAGGTTGTAAGGACGGGTTTACCTTTATGAGATAATAACGTTAAAGTATCTGAAAAGAATAATAGCGAGAGAAGTGATCCAATAAATATGTCATTCTCAAATCAGATATATTTAACTGATACACAAGATCCTTACATCTCATCTATTGGGCCGTTTGAGAACCCCATTCTCTCAAATGAACCTCATTTCTTGTTACAACAATAACAATAAACTGATTCTTAATCCCAATATTTGGGGTCGGTCATTTGAGAGACAAATTTAAAAAAGATAGAGAAAAGAAAAATGAAATAAAAATAAATAAAAAAATAAAGAATAAAGAAAAAAAATATAAATAAATTAAAATAAATTAAAACAAAACTAAAAAGAAAAAGAAAAAGAAAAATAAATGAATAGATAAATATTTAAAATATATTGATTTAATTTGTGCGGTTCTTCTACGCCATCTATTCCTATCCAAGATCATTTTCTCTTCTAAACCCTTAACTTTCATGTCTTTGCAGATAATTTGTATCCAAATTTTTAGCGGTCTACTTCTACGTTTTATTAGATCTCCTATATTTAAGTTTTTGGTTCTCTTAACCGCTGTATCTTTGGGTCTTCTTTGCACATGCTCGAAACACCTTAGACGACGCTCTTGCATTTTTTTCACAATTGAACTAATTCTCAACTTGATACGAATCTTTACATTCTAATTCTATCTCTTCTAGTTTTTTCACACATCCATCTAAATATCCTCATTTCTACTACAGTCATTTTTTGCTCTTCTTGTTGTTTAATATCCTAATACTTAGTACCATACAATAGTGTAGGTCTAACCACGGTTCTGTATAACTTTTCCTTCAAATGGAATGACATCGTGTGATCACAAAGAACTCTGGATGCCCTTTTCCATTTCATCCGACCCGCTTGAATCCTATGGCTCACATCATCTATGTTGTCATCATTTTGAACGATAAAACCTAGATATCTAAATCGTTTACTTTTGAGTAAATTTTGTCCATCTAAACTAATCGTTTCTTCATCATTTTGATAACAATCGCAAAACCTACATCTCATATATTCGGTATTCGATCTACTCAATGTAAACCCTCTGGATTCTATTGTGAGTCTCCATAACTCTAGTTTAGCACTGACAGTTTCTATAGTTTCATCAATTAATACAATATCATCTGCGAAAAGCTTATATTATGGTATTTCATTTTGGATATTTTTTGTGATTTCGTCTATCACTATTGCAAAGAGGAGGGAACTTAATGCTGAATCTTGATGGAGTCCAATATTAATGGAGAAACTCTCTCTCAAATCACCGCAAGTTTTTATGCTGGTTACAACTCCCTCATACATATCTCTAATAAGATTAATGTATCTCAAGGATATCCATTTTTTCATCAGTGCCCATCACAGTAAGTGTCTAGGAACTCTATCATATGCTTTTTCTAGGTCAAAATGTCTCATATAATGAATACCATAAGTTTAATTCCTATATAGTTAGAATAATCCTGTATATCTCATTTATTCTTATATAGCGGTATAATTACACTCTCTTCCATATTTGAGGCATTCTCTTAATTTGTCAAATTTTATTGAAAATATCCGTTAACACTTTGATACCAAATTCATCCAAACATTTCCACACTTCTATGGAAATACCATCAGATCCTATGACTTTATTAATCTTCATTCTCTTTAAAGCCTCATTCATTTCATGATGGCGAATCTTACGTTTAAAATTTTTATTAATCTCTTTTATAACTATCTCGATATTTTCTATATCTATTGTAGTTTTAACATTAAAGAAATCTTCAAAATAATCACGCCAACGCTTTTTTATGTTTTCATCCTTTACAAGTATATTATTGGTTCCACTCTTAATGCACCTAACACCATTTAGATCTTTACCCTTTCTTTCCCTTAGCTTGGCAATTTTGTAGATCTCTCTCTATCTTTAGTTTCCAATCTTTTGTATAGTTCATTATGCATCTTGCTTTTTGACTTTTGGATAATTTTTTTATATCTTTTTTTACATTTTTGTATTTGTCATATGTATCGCTACTACTATTTCCTCCTATAGCACTCTCGTTCCACCACCACGACTCTTTCCCTATTGGGACCTGACCCTTAGATACACTAAGAATCTCCTTACCTATACTCTTAATATTAGTCGATATTTCTTTTTACATTGTTTCTGAATCATCATTAGTAGGCCAATTTGTCACTTGAATTAATTTATCTTTAAAAGTCGTTACCTTTTCACTTTTCAGATTCCACCATTTAATTCTTGGCTATACAAATGGACGGTATTTCTTTCGCCTTTTAGACACACATATATCTAAAACTAGGGGTTTATGCTGAGTTATCACACTCTTCTCCGGTATAACCTTGCAATCTTTATAAGTCATTCTATCACCTCTCATTGTGAGAAAGAAATCTATTTGACTAGCATTAAACCCACTTCTATATGTAACTAAGTGCGCTTCTCTTTTCTTAAAAGTAGTGTTTACAACCATTAGATCGAATGTTGTAGCGAACTCTAAAATGATTACTCCTTTCTCATTTCTATTACCTAATCCAAAATTTCTATGTATGGTTTCGAATCCTTCATTCCTCTCTCCTACATGTCCATTTAAGTCTCTTTCAATAAATAGCTTCTTTCTATTAGGTATGCTTTGTATAAATTTATCTAAATCCTCCCAAAATTATTTTTTACTAATTGCATCTTTACCTATTTGAGGTGCATACACACTAACTATATTAATTACGTTTTCCCCATCTACTAATTTAACAAGTATGATTCTATCTCATTTTCTTCTTATCTCAATCACATCATTTAATAGATCTTTATGTACAATTATTCCTACCCCATTTTTACTCCTATCCCTATATTAACCTCATTTCTTGTTGAGTTTTAAAAATTCACTTCTGTTCAGGGTTCTAAAACCTAGATTATTTTTTTATTTTTTGAGTTTTGAAAGTTCAACTTTCAGATTTGGAACCTAAATCATATGAACAATAACAACAAACTGAGTTTTAATCCCAATATTTAGGATCAGTCAACCTAAACCATATGAACATTTATAAAAAAAAAATAAATATTGTTTAATCTTTCCAAACCTTTTTTTTTTAAAACGTACTTTTGAAGATTAATCGTGAGTCTTTTGAGCATCTTGAATATTGGGCAAATCAAAATTTAAGGATTGAAATTTGGAACTTATATTCTGGGAATCTGATTTCAGTCAAAAGTCTTTTGAACATCAATTCGGTGGAAATTTGGGGCCAAATTAAATTAGGTTAGGTCTAGAGTTTTGACAGTCATGGGAATCTGATTCTGATCTTTAAATTAAATAAATAAAAAAAAGTGCTTCATTTATGTTGCATTTGGCAACTTAAATTTGGATTTATGAGAATTTTTCAAATGCTTTGATTTTAAATATGGAATTTGAAATGTCCTTTTTTTCCCTTTGTAGTAGAAAAAGAAATTATATTAGTGGGAAAGAAGAATGTACAAGTGCACAAAGGACAACAAATCCTTAGAAAGGGAAAAAAAAAAAAAAAAAGCAAGAACAAAAGGTGCGTGAGTCTTGTAACCCACCTCAACACCTATAAACTAAAACTAGAAAAGACTCCTCAACTACAGATCCGAAAGACAAAAAAGGCAAAATCTAAACCCAAAGATGAAAAGATAAAAAAAACCTAACACATTTGGTTACCCGCTTTCTTCCAACATGCTGGGGCTGTCTCCAATCAAACACCTGCATTCTGCCTGAGCTACTTGATTACAAAGCTTTAAAATGTCCTCAACTCCCTTCGCCTTTTTAATTTCCTCTTATGGGGGCAACTCTAGGTTCAGACAACCTTGAGTCCAATTTGTAGGTGGGTTTACTAGAATTGAATCATTCTGGGTATCATTCCGAAACTCCTCTCCCAAGAAAGAAGCAGCTAACTGTGCTTCCTCAATCAAACTCTCAACATCTGAGTTACTCAAGTTGTAATCCCCAAGCTCCCCATTTTCCTCAGATCCCATAAAACTCTAATTCGTTCTCCCAATTGCTATCCAAAGCAATATCCAGAACCCTCTTGACCTCATGCTCAGGCCTCTCATCCAAACCTACCAACAAATTTCTTGTTGACTATGCAAAGGGTATTGCTCAATACTTTCTAGCAAACTTGCTGCTTTTCAACTTCCTTTGGGGACCCACTTTGTACCACCCTTCTATTCTAACAATTACAGCAGGAATAATTTTTATGCTTCTCTGCGGAACATCTATTTGGTGAAAACAACCACAAAAGCTAATTTCAAAACTTCGACCACTGATGGTGTTGGAGAACGAGCTTCCTCCAATGGAAGACCTTCATCTGCAACCTTTACTGTCCAACTTGTCTCTTTTTCAACTCAAATCTGAGGCCCAGGATTAATCTATAGTACTTCCTTATGGTTTTGACTTTCTTCTGGAGGAAACCCAGAGACCCCTTGAGTCCTCTCAACATTTTCCTTAGATCCCCCAGTCGAGCACAAAAAGTAAGGCTCCTTTGCTTCTGACGGCCCAGCATCAAATCTGCAACCTTCTGTCAAAATTGACTCCTTTTTAACTCCAGTCTTAGCTTCTCTTTGAACCAATCAAATCCTTGTCAGCTGTAACGATGACAGTAGGAGAAACCCCCTTATGTCATAGTGGCAGTTTTCTTTCTTTTTTTTTGGGGGGGGGTAGGAGGGGATGACTTTAATAGTGCTTATTGAGGTTTGAAGGACTGATTCAGTATTATCTGTGTTCTGAACATCAGAAGCTAATTGGAGAGCTTCAGTGGCTGGTGATGGTGGATTTCAAACCTTCTCAAATGAAACCTCTTGGATTTTATGATTGTGGGTCATTTCATGTTTCTTAGCTCCTTTTTCACTCGTTGAGTCATGATCTAAACACATTTCATTAATTATGATAGGCTTGTTTTAAAACCAAACAAAGCATCTCAATTTCATACCAATTGGCTCTTTTTTAAACCAGGCAGGCAGCCAATTTTCTCTTGGCCTAATAAACTACCGGAGATCAATCATTCTTTAACATCACTTTCATCCCGATTTTCAGCCCATCATCCTTTAATTTACCCATCATGCTGTTCAGCCCATCATCATTCAAACTCTTTTTGCTCAAAACCTAAGCTACTGTTTATCATCGTGTTTGACAAGTTCCTGAAGTAATGCCTTCTCTCCCGTCCTTCCAAAAACAGATGAGGACAACCAAATCTCCCAACGTCATTACAACAACAACAATTCGAGGCTTAATCCCAACAATTGGAGTCGGCCATTTGAGAGACAAATATGGATATAAAAAATAAAAAAATAGATAAATAAATAGAAGAAAAAATATATATAATAATAAAAAAATATATATATATATATATATATATATATATAATAATTATAAAAATAATGACATAATGATAAAATATATATATATATATGATATGATATGTTGGTTTAATTTGTGTGGATTCTTCTATGCCACTCATTCTTATTCAAAACCATTTTCTCGTTTAAACCTTTAACTATTATGTCTTTACGAATAATTTGTATCTAAATTTTCAGCGGTCTACCTCTATGCTTTACTGGATTTTCTATATTTAAGTTCTCGATTTTCTTAATCGGTGCGTTTTTGGGTTTTCTTTGCACATGACCAAACCATTTCAGACGAGTCTCCCGCATTTTATCCACAATTGAACTAATTCCCAACTTATTACAAATCTCTTCATTTCTAATTCTATCTCTTCTAGTCTTACCACACATCTATCTAACCATCCTCATTTCTGTTACAACCATTTTTTGTTCTTATTGTTGTTTAATAGCTTAACACTTAGTACCATACAATAGGACAGGGGTCTTATCTCGATCCTGTAAAACTTTCCCTTCAAATGCAGTGGCATCGTGTGGTCGCAAAGAACTCTCGATGCCCTTCTCCATTTCATCCAACCCGCTTGAATCTTATAGTTCACATTCCTATCTATATTGTCATCATTTTGAATGATAGAATCAAAATATTTAAATCATTCATTTTTTGGTACATCTTGTCCGTTTAACCTAATTGCTTCTTCATCATTCTGATGACTGTGCTAAACCTACATTTCATATATTTTGTTTTCGATCTACTTAATTTAAACTTTCTGGATTTCAGTGTGACCCTCCATAACTCTAATTTAGCATTATTATCCTCCTTAGCTTTATCAATCAACACTATATCATCCGCAAAAAGTATACACCACGGTATTTGTTGAATGATTTTTGTGATTTCATCTATCACTATTGCAAAGAGGATGAGACTTAATGCGAAATCTTGATGGAACCTAATGTTAATGGGAAAGCTATCATTTAGATCTCCGTAAATTCTTACATTCGTTATAGCTCTCTCGTACATATTTCTAACGAGATTAATGTATTTCAAGATCTCTTTTTTTATCGGCGCCCACCGTAATATATTTTTAGGAATCCTATCATATGTTTTTTTTAGATTAACGAATACCATATATAGATCTCTTTTTTATGTTCTATATGTTTTCATCAAATGTCTCAATAAGTGGATTGCTTCCGTAATGGGTATAAATCCAAATTGATTTTGGGGCACATTTATCTTCAATCTCAATCTATACTCTGTCACTCTCTCCCATAATTTCATGGCACGGCTCATAAGTTTAATTCCTCTATAGTTGGTGTAATCTTGTATGTCTCCTTTATTTTTATACATCGGTACAATTATACTCTTCCTCCATACTTGGGCATTTTCTTAATTTGTCAAATTTTGTTGAAAAAATCTATTAACATTATTATATTAAATTCACCCAAATATTTCCGCATTTCTATAGGAATATCATGAGGCTCTATGGTTTTATTATTTTTCATTTTCTTTAAAGCCTCCTTCACCTCATGGGGACGAATTTTACGTTTAAAATTTCTATTAATCTCCTCTACAGGTATCTTGATATTTTCTATATTTGTTGTACTCTTGAATTTTGAATTTGGATTAAGATTCTCACACATCCCTTGTGATACCAACCACTCATTATGTTAATTAATCTTCCCACCTTCCTGTCTTGCACTCATCCCCTGTGATATTTTCCTCTCTCAAGCCATTCTTGCCAAAAACAGAGGAATCCTTGTCCACTCTTATCATTGTAACAGAGGAATCCTTGTCCACTCTATCATTGTCATTAAATTGCTGTTTGCTGGTGAGAAGCACCTTTCACAACATCCACCCAAGTTCTGGATTGTTTTCTACTATGATCCATCTCCTAGGTATTAGGATTAGTTACAATGGGAAGATCACCAACCAACTGCCACTAAGCCGTTGCCATCTACTTGTTTCAGCTTCCATCCTGCTAGGAAAATCTCTGCCTGCTAGATCAACTTCAATATCTGCCTTAAACATATCACCCTTTGTATTTCCCACCACAAGGTAGACAAATTTTGCCTTTGTTCCATTCATCATAGTAACAATAAATCTCCAAAAATGTACCTCAGTTGTTGCTACACCTACTCACCCAAATGACACTGCTCTAACACCTCTGCCCGAAACAAATTATTTGGGGTTGCCAAGGATTTTATCCTATGGCCACTCAGCAGCCGAGCAAAATTTAGGCATAAAGAGATCAAACCAACACGTCTGCTTCTCTTGTTCTCCACCAACTGGCAGTAATCATTAGAATCATCAATGGGCAAACCTCAAAGACCTTAGATTTGACCTTAAACAATCATCACTTTCAAAGGCTACAGCTAATAATGGACACTACTATGGAGCAAACTAATTCAATAGAATTAACAAAGAGAGTCATTGGAATGTATGATTCCAATGACTAGTAAATTCTCAATGTTTTATTTGAATCGTGGTTGACCTCAAAAGCAGGGCCTACGTCCACATGACTAGCTCAGTTGATCGCTGGGTATTTCCTCAACTGGTGCGGTTTAGAAATCTATCCAGACGAAAGTGTGACCCAAAGGAGTATTGTGCACAATGAAGGAGACCTGCAATACAATTTGAAAGTCTTGTTTCGATCCATTATTTGCACAAGATGTTGAAATTCGGTATATTATAATAGAATTTGAAATACTTGATTTGGATTTACGTTGCTTAAGATTTTTTTTTTCCCTCCTTTTGGAGATGGGCTTCTGTCTATTCTCCCAGTGTATTTGGAGGGAGTGGAATGGTTTGATTTTCATAAATCAAATTATGAGTCCTCTCGGGTGGGACAAGATTCTCTTATACTTCTCTTTAGACTCATGCTTTAAATGTTTATGGATATTATAGTTTTGGGGAGCTGAAGAGCCATCGGAAAGGGGTGACCAACTAGTTTCTATCTTACTCTTTGTGTTCTCTTGCTTCTAAGGAGGTTTCATCCTTAAAGCTTTGTCTATCTCCTCCAATACATCTAAAACAATTATTATTTCTTAAAATAAAATGCAAAACTTGTGAATTGAAAATATATCACGCAAAGAGTTGTAATGCTTTACTTATTGTTCAATAAGATGTGACAAGTATGAAATGGCATAGAAAACCATAATTTTGTCATTAGATTTGCACCTGCTGCATGATAGACAAGTCATATTACTGTTATTTTATAGTTTACATGAAGGTATAAATGTTTTTTGGCTCCTAGTTGTTCTAAAAGAAAATTTTCTCATGCCATTCTGCCAATTTTGCAGTTTTATCGATGATGCACTTAACAAGGGAGTGCCTGTAATATTACTGACTGCTTACAGTAAAAGTGGGGATGAAATAGCCAGGTCTTCTTTTCTCTTCTCTTCCTCATTTTTCTTTCTTTTTTTTTTTCCTGTTTATGTCTAAATACTAGAAATGTATGTCTAATTGTTGAACTCATGGAGCTCTAATAATTCACACAACTAGTGCATTTTTTCTGTATGCAAAAAGAGAGAATAATACTGTATTCCTCCACACAACACTTAATTAGAGGTTGAAATCTTGTGACAAAATTTTGGAAAGTGTTGACTGAAAGAAGGTTTTCGTGGAGTCTAACTTAACCAAATGTTGTGCCCTTGCCAGGGTATATTGAGTCTAGAGGTTGAAATGTATAGAAATTCCTACCCTGAAATTTCTAACAATAGATTCGATAAACTACAATGCCAGAGGACCATTCAATGTCAGGTTCAGAGAATCTCAACAATAAGTGAATAAATTTGTATTGGGAAAAGTGATAACTATATTATGCTACTCTTGTGCTAAGTTGCAATGAAAAAATTTCTAATTTAATCTGACAGGATTAGATTGATTATAAATGAAATGACAAGACCTATTTATATAGAAAAAGAAATAACTAACTCTAAGGTGACGACCTGTACAATAAGCTCTCCTTTGTAACTTCCAGCAGTTGCTAACACTCTAGGCATGATATTCCACAACTTCAGATCACTTGCCCCATGTGATTTTAACGCTGAATTGGCCATAACATTCTGTAGAAAAAAGATCTCCATGAATGTTTTGGTGAGTTAGTAACTAGAATTTTAAAGGCTTCTAAAAAATAAGCTGTTACATGCTCAAAACAAAGGAGTTTATACCTTTGAACAGTCAAGTAAAGTCATGTCATGCACACAGCTACTACATTTGGACAGATTCTTTACTTTACCTTATGAAGAGTCCAGGCAAAATCAGCTAATCAGCACATTTACAATATTTTGACAGATTCTTTAATTAACTCTTTGAAGAGTCAGGCTAAGTCTCGCAATCTGCATGCTTACAACATGTCAGTAGATTCTTAGTGTCATGTTTGGGCTGGTGGGTTCCTGAATTTAAGGAATCACTAAGCATAAGCAATTATGGCTGGTGCAGATGCTCTCTTGCCAAGCAATCCATTATCCATTGTTTCCTTTTGCCATTACCTACCAATTTTATCAATCATGTTTATTCATGCACAACATGTTCAGATGTTGACTATCATCTTCCACACCACATTAGCCACCAAGTTTTTGGATCTTTTCCAGCCTTTCATGGAGATGACTCCGTTATTCCCATATTTTTAGTAAACTACTTTTATTTTTGGGCTACTGAGTACCATGGGACATTTATGTGGAAACAGAAAGTATGAAAACTTTTACCTGTTTTGGTGCTAGAGAAAAATAAAATGGTATTACTTTAGAGTTAATTTGGGCCAATGTATAGGATTAACTTAATTAGGATATGCTTCTGAGAGCCAACTTATAAAATGAGGTTCATGCTAGGTTGTTCCTGTAACTGGAATGCATCTGCATATGCCTGTATATACTTATATTGCAAAAGTAGAAAATGACTTTCGACAGGTTTTTTTGGAAGTCAATATATTTGTCGATACCTCTTGCAGGATACGATTGTACTTTTTGCATCTCTTGGGGCTTGTGTTTGGGGGGGTTCTTCAAGAACTCTTGTTTGGTGGATTTAGATGGGTGGAAAACATTCCTCTTGTTGTCTCGTTTTTGTCCTCTATTATTCTTCTTAGATAATTTATCCTTTTAGAATTTCTCCTGTAGCATTGTTTCTTTCTCAACACAATTTTCTTGTCCTATATATAATAAAAACACTTACTCATGAACCGTGAACATTAAACTAACATCATGGGCTTAGAGCATGGAATTCATACTAAACCATAAGCATGTATTTATCATTAATATCTTAATTTAACTTGGAGCAATTTAGCAAGTAGATACTTTCCTCGAGAGCCTCTTTGCACAGTTGCATAAACTTTAGACATTTGAACATGTAATATACACTTGGCTGAGTATAAAAATAACATCATCTTAGAGAACATCATCATATATGTCCTAATAAAGTAAGAATCATGCGAGTCAAAAGGATTCCTTGCCTCTTAAATCTTGAAACACTTGATTCTTTAAAATTGGGTTCAAGTTTTTTAACATACTCTAGAGAAAACCAAACTTCAATATCTCAATATCATAAATCTTTTGTCCAAACTCATAATCAAGCTTCTTTATCATCTTTAGAATGTTTCTACATATAGTTCAACAAGAGAAAGCACATCAATTGCAAGAGATTTGAAATACGCATGCTTACCCCCAATTTCAGCCATGAGAGAGGAAAGAAGAGGGCTGGTTGCAGTTGGGGATGAATTGATGCTGGAAAATACATATAGTTTCCTTAGAAATGTAAAGATCATTGGGCGTTCAATGAAATTGAGAAAGAATTGAAGATTGAAGGTGAGTTGAAGCATTTACCTTACTTTTCAAATTCTAGACAAACTGTACTTTTGGAGTTCTTTGGCCTGATTTTGACACTCAAATTCTCTTTTTGAGGCTTGGGAAGGATGGACATTGATTATACAATGATAGAACTTGAAGATCTTTGCATTTGAAAGTGATTTAGGTGAGATTTTGAGGTGAATTTGTTGACCACTAATTTTACCAAAAGGAACTTGAAGATCTCATTTTCTGACCTCCGTTGATTTTATATATTTTTCCTCTCCTTTTCTCTCTTCCCATCTTCTACTCCTTTTTTGGGATGGGGACTGTTTCTTGGTGTTTGGAGGAGTGTAAGCCTGTTTTGGTTAGGGTTTGATCATCTGGATGTTTGGTGTTCAGGGTAGAAGAACGGTTCCTCAAGAATAAAGTTATTCCTACATAGCAGTGGTAGTGGAAAAGGGAAGCTTTTGATTTTGTCTTTGAATACACAGACACACGTGTAGTGGGGATGGGGAGGGGTATAAAGTAGCTATTGGTGTTACAGAATATTGGAGAGATTGGAAAAAAATCTTTGTTTCTGTTTACTGAGGATATTGCTTGGATTCAAAGGAGCTGGTGGAAATTTTGGAATGGAAATGGAGAGAATCCATGGTTTTTGAAAATGAAATCCTCATATGGAACATTGATGTTGATTCTGAGCCTGAGCAGGAATCCTTTGGTAGATTCATCACTTAGTGAAATCAACAGGGGAAGATTGATAGAGACTTGCTTCCAACAAAGGTTGGGTGCGGAGGGTATAGGAAGATTTCAAAGTTCTTCTAATCCATTGGTTCCTTTTCTTAGAGGATCTAACCCTTATTATACAAACACAGTAAAAGTAAAGCATTTAATCAACCTATTCAAATCTTTTTTTCCAGCTAATTTATTAATGGTCATCAAGTTAGATCCAATCAATCTATTTAATGACCTATAAATTGCCAAATATTTTCTAGCATATCAGTGTCCTTACTATCTAATTACTCGATATTTTGGCCTCTTACGGACAAAAGTCCTATCTTTGGAACAGCTGTGTGCTAAATATTCTCTCCTTTCTTGAATTTGTAGGTCCATTATTGCGAAACTTGGCCATGATAGAATTTCGAAGATTAAGAAGATTGTTGGGAAGGAAGAGGCAGAAAGGAGTTTCTATGGTAAGCTTGTATGTGGCAAGGACTTCTCTTCTGGCAAGGATGAGCTGCTTGCTCAGGAAGCTACGAAAGCAGGTATCAGCTATTTCTTGGTATCCACAAAACCTTGGAAAATGTTTGGTGATAAATTGTAATTTTTCCTGTGGATTCGCTAGCTTCTGCTAAGAGGCAAAGGATGGCTGAGGAGGTTGCTTCCATGTTGAAGTTAAGTGTTGAGATTGATACTACCTCCTCTGAAAGGTTGGTTCCTGATTAATTTCTTCTTCCACTTTCTGTATGGTCTGCTAACACTTGGTTTTGATTTGTATATAACTCTTATTAATTGCTTTCACTCAAAACTGTACTTTGTTTACGATGTGGATTGGCTAGTGCCAGAGCTGATACCTGATATTTTGGCAAATGAATCCATTACCCACATAATGGGGGTACAGTAAATCCCCACCTTATGGTTCCAATAGGACTAAGATGGAGCTTTAATGATTGTGTTGAATGCCATAGAAGATGATTGAAATAAATATTGTCCACAACACAGCCATTACCATGATGTAATGCCTATCATGGGTTGTACCTCAATGGCCATGAATGTTGCTACACTTTTAATTTAGGTGTCATTATTTGTTCATCTTGCCATATCTCCCTGAAACTAGTCAATCAATTGAAAGTTTTTGCTGCCTTTTACCTCTTTACACAATATTCTATTCTATCATATTTCTTATGTGTAGCTTGAACTATTAGGCATGGTAAGGAAACCCCTCCTCTCTTATTTGCTTCCCATGTTCATCTAGAGGGACATACAAGAATATGATCATATGCATTCGAGATTACAAGTTCTGCTTTTTAAGTTTTTGTTCTATTTGCTTATCTTTCTCAATATGCATAATGATGATGCAATTGATAGCAAATGAGTAACTCTTTCTTATACACCTTTTTGACATCAAATTCACAGGAGTCGTTTAGCAAGTGGGGATATGATATTGGGGAAGAATGAAATACTATACTAATTATTGGTTGAAAATGTCGGAATCAATTTGTTGTTGGCAATTTGAACTAATATTTATATATCGATATAAATTGGCCTTGTAGAGAATATGTTACATGTGTCTCCTTGAATTTGTAATCTCATTTTTGTAATTCCAAGTGTAATATGTAGTATTTTCCTTGAGTTTTATCCAGCATACCAAATGTTGTGGTTGCATTGCATGCTGGTGCGGAGTATGCGGAGATACCTGTCTGTAATTGTGTCTTGATAGCTGGGAGCCAGTCTGGAGTTGCTGGGGCTGAGCGAATTGGCATGCCTTGTGTTGTTCTTCGTAGCAGGTGAACTATTCTATCCTAGCACACTAACAAACTCAATCTCTGGAATCTGTTTCTACTCCTGCTGCATAATGGTAAATTTAGGCCTCCTATAATCTTAGAAAGATATGACACTATATAAAATCAACATGGAAATACTAGGCAGAGACTTGGCGGAATTTTTGCAAGCTTGTAATTAAATTAGGGCACCAAATTGTTGGGAACTATAAAGTTTATGCTTCTCTTTGCAGTGATACATACAGAGTATTGTGTTTTTGAAAGTAATTGACCGAAATATTAGTGTCATAGGATACTATTGAGGAAATTATTTTTCATTAAGGTACTGAATTACACATTTATCATGATCTTGATCCAAAGATGATATAGTACAATTAACAATCTTTACATAAGACCTGGGTGCCAGTAGGCAGGGTCCCACAGGGGGGAGGGTTGGGTGCTAAGAGATGCCTGTGCGAATTTGTGGCATTCTCTACTGCAGTTTCATTACTAGTCGCTAGGTACACATAAATACTTGTGCCAACTTCATCAGCATTAGTGTGTGTACCATTGTATCGAACTAGATGTTTCACATGAAATAAATCAGGTGTCTTAATGTTACTTGGAAGTTGCAACTTCTGGGCATTGTCATTGATTTTATCTTAAAATCTCCCAAGGACCAATTTTTTTATTCTTCTGCCTGTGGAAATTACCTGTTGGAAATCTCCTGTTGGAAATCTGTCCTTTGATAAGATTGCCTACACCTTTTTTCCAACATTAAATTGGAATTGATGATGATGAGAATCCGCATAGGTGTTATACTTTTGATTAGTGGCTTCCCTTAGTTTATGTAGCTCTTTTTGGATAGCCTTGAGGTGATCTGCCATGTTTTCCACCTTGGGATTTACTTTTGTAAAGTTTGGAATAGGAGCCAAGTCTTCTATGACACCATTAGGATTCAGACAGTGAACGATTTAAACTGGGCTGCTACAAGGAGTTTCATTTTTAGATTTATTGAATAGGAGCATAAATCCCGGGCTTGTATTCCAATGAGGAATTATATTTGTGCAGAAAACTCACCTGCTTGGCATGCCTTCTGTCCAAGTGTTTCTGGCCGTTTATGTACTTGGTGCTTCATGGTCGGTTGAAAGACTAAACTCCTGCTAAATTATGCGGTGTTGTCAGAACCTTTGTTCTTGAATGATAGCATAGGATTCAAGACCATATCTAGAATATTCTAGAATATATTGAGCAAGATTGATTTACTCTGTAAATGCAACTGGTCTTTGTTCTTGACTCTACAGTACCTATTCAATCTGAAATGCATCATACAGCTTCTCAAAATTAGGTAATGCAAGAATTGGGGCATGAGTCATCATATTTTTCACTAGCTGAAACTTTCTTCAGATTCTTGACTCCAACAGAACTTCTGGTCTTCCTTATGACAAGCTGTAGTTCGTGCTATTATTGTACTGAAATTGTGTATAAATTGCTGGTAGAAAGATGCTGAGCCATCAAAGCTTTTTATTACATGTATCAAACAAGGTGTCGGCCAATATATGGTTGATTGCACTGTAGCTTAATCAACCTGAGCACCTGCTTCTGAAATCACAGCCAAAAAATACCACAGAGTCTGTCATGAGCCTACATTTTTTTGACTGGCATAAAATTTCTCCCTCGTAAGGTTTTAAGAGCTTCATGTTATGCTGTTTATATGCATGAACTGAAGGGCTGTAAACCAATATATCATCCAATTAGACAACTACAAACTTTCGCATAGTGCCTGTTCAGCAGGGCTTTTTTTCAATTTTTCTTCTCCTTAATAAGTTGTTTGATAATTTTACTTTTAAAAAGAAACTAATTTCATAGTTTTTGAAATAAAATTAAAAGTTAAAAGTTAAAGATAAAGAGGAAGAGAGGACATGAGGGTAAATGAATTTATGACATTGACATATTTGAAATTTCATATCTTTTCAAGTGAGGATATAAATGGAAGAAAAAGAAACATATTTCCTAAAAATCTGGAGCATAAAAAATAAGGAGAAGCAAAAGCTCCTCCCAGGAGTTTTTTTTCTTAAAAGCTACTTTTTAAATTTTTATTCATAAAAAAAAAAAAGCTACTTTTAAGGAGAAGAGAATCTGTTTGACAGCGTTTCTCCTTATAAAGGAGAAGAGAAACTGAAAAAAGCCCTGCCAAACGGGTACACAAGGGGCTTCTTGATTCATCACTTTCATGGATGTACTTGGAGCATCTGACAAACTGAGAGGCATAACAAGCCATTCATAGAGACCTTCTGAAGCTTTGAAGCCATCTGTCATTAATCATCTGGTTTAATTCGGATCTGGTATCCACCCCTTAAATCTCCCTTTGAGAATAGTTTGGCACCTTTGAGCTGGTCTAGCATATCATCTATAACGAGGTATAAGATAGCAATATTTAATTGTTATCTTGTTTATTGCCTGAGTATCCATACACAATGCCACGAACAATCTTTCCTTGGAGTGATTAATGCAGGAACTGCACCAAGGGTCTTACTTGCTTTTATTAAACCCTTTAGAATGGCTTCAGTCACTTGCCTCACTGCTCGTGATACTCTGTTGGCAGCATCCCATATACTGGCTTATTTGGAAGACTTGAGCCAGGAATGAGGTTGATTGATACTCGATATCCCTTAGAGATGATGGACATGGAGGGAGTTCTTCAGATAACACATCAGACAGCTCTTCAATTAAGACTTTAGCTCCCTGAGAAAATATGTTTTTAGAGCTTCTCTTCCCACAAGAGCAAACATCACTCCAGTGTTCTTTGCTTCTTTCATAAAATGATTGAATGATGAGACACTGCTTACTTGAGTCGGGTTTCAGCTTGGAGTTGCAGCCTTCATAGGATTGAGAATAATTTTTCTGATCCTTATAAAATGTATAACTGTTCTCCCTCCCGTCATGAATAGCATGGTCCTCATAAAAGGTAGCACGCATGCATAGCCACCACATCACAAGTAACTTCATCAAAGCAGTTACTCCCAATTGGTAAAGTAACCAAATATTGTTCAAATACAATTACCTCACCACCTTTCTGAACTAGGAGAGCTTATATTGCTTCAGATGCTTTTCTTGCTTCAGTTGGAACTTGTCAACTTCTGGACAAAACAAGGTTCTCACAATTCTCACTATCGGTAATCAACTTCTAGGCTTTGCCTCTGATAGTGCAAGTAGTGTGGAAGTGTTCTTGCATGGCCAATCATCTTTTAATTCGTGTTTTGGCAATAACAAACTCATCTGAATCACCAGAACTCTTCTGAAGTCATGGAATGCTGTTGACTTCGTCCTCCACGAGCCATGCCCAAAAGTAAGCTTCAACTAATCACCTGATTGGCTTGGATGCCAACTGATGTAATGCTATGACCAAACTCACAGAGTTTAGAGAAAGATCGATGTTTTTTAATTTTTTTAGCTGTTCCAAATATAGAACATATATAGAGGGGGGGGGGAGGCAGGGAGGGGGAGAGAGTTATTCTTCAAAGCTTTCTATGCATACAGATTGTCCTCAACTCTGAAAGAAATTTTCTTTGTACCCATGGACTCTTTAGATACCATTGTCGTAAGATAGAAGCTTAAGTGTTCCTTAATAAATGAAATAATGAGCAACTTGTACAATTCTAAGGGATTATACTTTATCGGGGCTCTCCCTCAACTGAACTAAAGTTTCATTGAATTAGATGACTTAAATGATATCTGTCTATCTTGTGGCCACTGAGGTGGACTGGCACTTTATATTGGCCTTGATTGAGCATTGATTTACTTATATTCTTAAATAATAGTGGAAAAGAAAATAATGAACGAGATTTGTATTTCTCCGCTTTTTATTTCACATAGTTTCAGCCAAATGTATATGCAAGAATTACCATGAATTAAAATAAGACACTAACTAAGAAATAGAAAACCTTGATACTAAATTTTTGACATTCTCTAATTATATACACATTTTTTTCCCTAATTATATTATATAAATCAAGAAAAATCTTCCCTGATTATATGTATTAAATTAGAGAAGAATACAATAAATCCAAAAATTTTCCCTAATTATATTACATAAATTATGTATATCTTTCAACACCCCCCTCAAGCTGGCATAAAAATATGCGTTGTCGGCTTGGTTATCAAGTCATTAGACTGTTTCTTGTGAATACCCTTTGTTGGGATATCGGCTATCTCATCAGTTGTAGAGATGTAAGGCATACATATTACTCCACTTTCTAACTTCTCCTTGATAAAGTTCTTGTCCACTTAAATATACTTGGTTCGGTTGTGTAAGATAGGATTATGTGCAATCGAGATAGCAGCTTTATTGTCACAGTAGACTCTGATAGGTGACGTGTGTATTTTCAGCTCGTCCAATAACCTCTTTACCTATATTACCTCACAAATACCATGAGTTACTGATCTAAACTCAGCTTTTGCATTGCTTCTTGCCATCACATTTTGCTTCTTACTTCTCCATGATACAAGATTTCCTCCGACAAAGTCGTAATAGCTAGAAGTTGATATTCTGTCAGTTATACTTCCGGCCTGACCATCATCCGCATAGGCCTCTATTTGTAGGTGCCCTCTTTTTTTAAATAGTAATTTCCAAGTGTTCCCTTTGGGTACCTGAGAATTCTAAATACCGCTTCAATACCTTTCCTTTTCTTAAATGATTCGTTCGTTCCATTAGTTTGAGTACCTTACTATTTTGAAACATTTAAGAAAAGAAACATTTTAAATAACACAAGAATTCTAAATATCACTTCAAAAGTGTGCCTTCATTAGTTGAAGACCCATTTGTCAAAAAAAGGTTGATGTTCTAGAAAAGAAACATCTATACTAATGTGAACTTGTCTAGTGACTTGATTAAAACATTTGTACCCTTTTTTGTGTGGAGCATAACCAATGAAGACACAATTTTCAGTTTTAGGATCTAGCTTAGATTGATGTTGGGTATAAAAACAAAGCATGTGCAGTCGAAAACTTTTAAAGGTACATCACAGTAAAGGCGTGAAGTGGGGAAGTTCTTTTTGAAACAATTCAGGGGTATTTGATAGTTTAGGATACGAGAGGGCATCCTATTAATTAAATAAAAGTGCGGTTAAAACAATCTTACTTCACAAGTATTTTGGTACTTGCACAGCGAAAATCATGGCACGTGCTACCTCTCGCAAGTTCCTTTTTTTCTCTCTACAACACCATTTTGTTGTGGAGTTTCACGATACCAATTACTCATTAAAATACTCAGTACCATTATTTAAACATAGAACATGGATCTTAGTGTTGAAATGAAGGAGAATTAGGGATCCTATTTGTAAGATTTCAAAGGGACAGATTTTCCCTGTTTCTGTCCGGTCTTTCCAGCCCATTTAGGGACCCAAATTAGGCCCTAAATGAGCTCATCCTGTGTACTTCTGCTGGGCCCTTTAGGTCCCAGATTTGCTCCTCTCAAAGGGGCCCAAAAAGGGGCCCCAACTGCTCCTTCAAGGAGCCGAAGGAGCAGTTGGAACTGCCCCAACGGCTAGTAAAAAACTAGCCGTTGGGGACAGCCCCAACAGCCAGAAGACTCCTCTCTGTTTTCCCCTCTTTTTCTCTCTCTTTAGCTCTCTTCCCTCTTTCTCTATAAAAGGAGGCTCTAGTTTCTCTTTGAAGGCATGAAATATGTCTTCAATTCTTGTACATTTCCTTTAAAAGATCAATAAAACTCTTGAAGTTTTTCATTCCTTACATATTGTTTGCTACTTTAAATCTTCAATACTTAGTTTGAAATTGATTTTCCACCATGGTGAGGAATTCCTTAAAACATTGTTCAATGTCATTTTTTAGTTATTAAATATACCCAACATAATTTGATATGGTCATCGATCAAAGTTACAAACCATTTTTGACAATATAATGTATTAATTCTAGATGGTCCTTAGACATCACAGTGAATTAGATAAAATGGCTTTGATGCATGATAAGGTTTAAACTTTAAAACGACATAGTGATTCTTAGATAAATGGCATTAGAACAATTTATTCCTCTAAACAAAGTAGGTAACAAATGTTTTTTTTTTTGTTTTCACCACCGGTATCCGGGTTTTGCCCGACTAATCTGGTTTGAGTATTGTGAAATCCATTTTAGGGGTTGACTTTCCCAAATTCTTTTTTGTCATTCCTAGGACTCGAACTCGAGACCTTTGGTTAATGGGGTACAATGTCTGACCACTCAACCCAAATGAGTTTGGTGGAAACAAATGTTTTAGATAAGGAAAACTTGGATGTCCTAACCTATGATGCCATATCATTATTTGATCCAAAATAGAGTTTGGACTAGTACTACTTAGTCCTTGAGCCTTTTATTACCAGAAAAGCTCTCTTCAAAATAATAGAGTCCATTGATCATCCTAGCATTACCAATCATCCTCCTTGTGCTCCGGTCCTGAAAGGTGCAATGAGAATCACAAAAAATGACTTTGCAGTTAGAATTAGTTGAAAGTTTACTAACTGATAGAAAGTTGCATGCAAGTTAAGGTACATGTAGAACAAATTTGAGAGTAATATTTTTGAGATTTTAATTAGACCTTTTCCTGCAATAGGTGAGAAACTACCATCGGCTATTCTAACTTTTTTAGAACCTAAGCATGGAAAATAAGTACTAAATGAATGGGAGGCACTGGTTATGTGATCGGAAGCCCCTGAGTCAATGATCCAAGGGTCGGATTTAGTAAACACATATAGGGCTATTGGGTTGCTGCCTGTTTGTGCAAAATAAGTGTTAGGAGTACCAGTTGATGTATTGGATTTTAACAGCTTTTGGAGCTGATCAATCTGCTTCTTGCTGAATGGACTTGTATCAATTTCATTTGCAGTGGGTAAGGCTCGGTTTGATTTGTCACCTTTATTGTCTTTCCAATTTGATGATTTTCCATAAAGTTTCCAGCAGGTTTTTCAGGTGTGTTTGGCTTTATTGCAATAATTGAGACTTGTTCTCGGTTCCTTTGTGAGTGTTTTTGTGATTACCAAAGGCATCAAAGACAATTAGTGTAGAAGCAGAGGTTCCAGGACCTTTCTTCCCCAGCATCACATCTCCGGCTTTCTTCCCTGCGCACCTCAGCAAAGACTTCACCAATTTGAGGCAGAGGTACATGCCCAATGATACGACCCCTTACCTCATCAAACTCCAGCTTAAGGTCTGCAAGAAATTTGATTACTCGACCATCATCCACCAACTTTTTGTAGTGATTACAATCCTTTGTAGATTTCCAATCAAAAGCATTGAACAAATCTAGGTTTGTGCAAATCTGTTTTAAGGAATTGAAATAGGTCGTAACACTATTCTTACCTTGGCATATTTCTCTGAGTTTCAGTGTTAATTCATAGATTTGAGATTGGTTTCCAAGATCTGAATACATCTCCGTCACGTTGTTCCAGAGCTCCTTTGCCATTTGATAACACATATAATTAGAGCTGATGTCTTACACCATTGAGTTCTCGAGTCACGTCATCACCATTGAGTTTTTCAGTATCCCACGTTGCAAACATGGGGTCTGTTTCTGCAGGCTTTTGCACATTTCCTGTGATGTACCCAATCTTCCCTTGCCCCCTTAGGTACCATTCGAACCGTCTGCAACCATCGCAGAAAATTCTCACCATTTAGTTGAGAATGGTCCAAGAATCATTTGTATAGGAGAGTGGTCGAAGTTGGTCACTATCCTAGAGGGTTGAGTTTCTTTGGAAGGTGCTGCCATAGATGTGGTCTTGGAGACTAGGTCAGACATAGTTTAGATGACAGAGAGAAAAAAATTTAAAAAAAATAATTAAAAAAAAAGAGATTTAGCTCTGATTATGTATTTTTCCCCTTTGTATTTTACATATATTCAGCCAAATATATATACAACAGTTATCATGAATTAAAATAAGACACTAGCTAAGAAATGAAAAATTAGATACTAAAATCTTTGACCTTCTCTAATTATATACACATTTTTTCCCCTAATTATATTATATAAATTAAGGAAGATCTTCCCCGATTTTTTACCCTAACTAAGAGAATAATATAATAAACTCAAAGACCTTCCCTAATTATATTAGATAAATTAGGGTAGAATAAAAACAAAAAACTTCCCTAATTATATTACATATATTAGGGAAAAATAAAACATACTAAATGCATATCTTTCAACAATAATATTTGAGGATGACTGATTTAATATAGTTAACAAATTTTATTTTCTTGTTTCTTTTTATTCTTTTTTTGCTGGACAATGCCTTATCCTCCTCGGTATAATTTGTTTCTCTTTTCTAGAGAAAATTCTTCTTTTTAGATCCATATGTCAGCAAATATCTTTGATCTTAATTCCCATGCAGCATGAGACTTCATGATTTGATAACTATGAAGTTTACACTTTTCCTCTCTCAACCCTGGCCAGAAAGTCAATTTCCCTCTTGAACTTCAATGGGTTAATTGGCTCCTTGAACGCAGGGATTTTGGTCACTTGCACCTTTATTTAATTGAGGGAATTGTGCTGACTTGGCCTTTGAGATTGGATGATATGTCAATGGAATGCGCAAAATTGCCGATGTAGCAGCTACCTGGATATTATTATTGTTATTATCTTTTCATAAAGAAGAAAACTTAAATGATATCCTTTAGTAACAGAGCTATCAGATTTATTGAGGTATAGAAATGGATTCCTTGCTGTCTTCACCATAAGCCAACAATTTGAACCTGCGTACCTTTGTTGTCGCTGCCATTATCTCTCTGGCTGCTTTGCTAGAGCATGCCATTCATTATTATTTTCAAGTAATGCTTCATGGACCAAATGACTCTTGGACCAAATGAACCAAATGCCTGCATGAAAATTTACCGGGGGATGGTTTGACCAATTCATCAATTCAATAAAAGAAGGATAACCTTTTTCTTTTTCTACTCTAAGCCCTCATTTTCTTTTTTAATTTTTGTTTTTTCACTATTTCTCTAGATAATTTGCTTTTTGATCATAAATCACTAAACCCTAAAATCTCCAATTTGATCATAAAACAATAAAACCTTGGGCAATTGATTTTGAAGATTTTGAAGGTAGTTTCTTTCTCACTCTTTCCCCATCCTTTTTTTTAATCTCTTTGATTGGGTGCTTCTTTATTTCTTCCTTTCAAATCAAATCTCTTTATTTCTTGGGGGTTAGACAGCCATATATCATGCCACAAATGAAATCTTCCTATGTCATACGAAATCAGATCAAGTAGAGCCTCCAAACACCATCTCCGAAACTAACAGGAAGCTTTATTCAATGGGGGTAGTTTTCTCTCAGTCTTGATGTACTTGTCATCAAGTATGGCTCTCATTCCTTAAAGTTCTGAAGAATAAGGCTGTTTGAATGCTGAAACTTCCTCAGTAAAATCGTTGTTGGCTAAAGTTCGGGGGAGGGGAAATGTAGTTTTCCCAACTATAAATGTTCCAGAATGATACAATGATGATATTCTGTTCCCTCTGTGCTGCTACACGTGCAGTCTATTGTTGGTTCCTTTGTGCCTGATACGCAATATATATAATTAATAGGATTCTATTGTTATTATGGCTATTGCATCTAGGCATCAATCTCATTTGCTAATTTAGGGTTGCTGTCTTTACTGCTTTTATAGCTTGACATCTAGAGCTGAGTTCCCTTCAGCAAGAGCTGTAATGGACGGATTTGGAAGCCCCGATCTCACTGTCTCAAAGCTAAGGCAATATATTGGTCAGACTTCTCTATAAGTGGTTCTTCCTGTGCAGCAATTCACTGAATTTAAGTTCTCCTCATCCCTCCTGTTTCCTGCTGCTTTTTTTTGGTGAGAATGGAGGAACCCTTGATAATGTAGTCAAACTCTGGCATTCAACCTTTTTAATTTGTTGTAATTCTGTTGCTGCACATTCTGGCACATAGTTGACATCTGATGGTCCTGGTTGCACTTTCTAGGAAATTTGTCACCGATTATGACAGTATGCATCAAAGAACTCATCCTTGTGACAGTTTGGAAGGTGCATCATGCAAATCGTAAGCAGCACCTGGTGAGGCTTTTGTTTACTCGATAAATATGAGCCTTAGAACCTGCTGATGATATACTGAACATGATCTGCATTTTTTTTTAATGCTCTACAGAAGCTTGGGACCTTCACTTTTGGGACCATCTGCTTTCCGTTAGCTTTAATTTGTATAACAAATTTATATATCGGGATGCATATGTAACATTTACATGGTACTGTATTTTTTGAAAAGTCATGGAAGATGTGGTAATAGATGGGGCTGCGGTAAGCATAGTGTAAAAATCTTGTGATAGATCAATCTACATATGAATTAGAGACCTGAGGACCTCTCTCTCTCTCTCTCTCTGTCTCTCATGTGTGAAGGAATTGAGTTAGGAGGTGCTGCCATGTTCTGAAGGCATTAATTGGATTGGAATCGAGAGAAGAGATGCTGTAGTACATTCAAGCTGGGGTATCATAGCTTGAAGGGTATAGGAAATACTTTGTTGGCAATATTCATACAATGATTTATTGTTTGGTTCTAAACCCTAAAATCTACGTCACTTCAGGAAAGAGAGCTGCAGCTGAAATATGTGAAGCATAAAATGGTCAAGGGATTGCATGAAATGATATAGGGTGAATGGATAAAAAGTGGAATTCATTGGGATTTTTGTTCTAACGCTGCTGTAAGCAAAAATACTCCGGCCTCTGCCTCGGTGAAGAGCGGCATCCACCACCCGAGCCAGACTGGAGAAGTTGGTTTTGTGCTAATTGAAGCAAAGAAAGAGGACCTTATTTGTGATGTCAAATCACAGAGCCCTTTGCTTGATCATTGAAAACAGTCATTGCATTTTACCTGATATGTGCCATAAAGCACATCAAGGATCAAATGGTGAAGAAAGTCAATGTGATGCAATCTGTTGCAATATTCCGCCTCTGGAGAGAAAAAAGGGGGGGGAAATCATGTAGAAAAGTTTCTGTTTGCTGTTATACAATAGCTTAAATCAAGTAAACATTTTTAGCTAAAACAGCTTGCAAGTGAATTCTTGGATCAATTGGGCAAGCTAAAGAAGTTAGAAAATGCACAAAAAAGGGGAGCAAGCACTAAGATCAATTGAGCATAAACAGCACTACGAGAGCTGGTAATCTGTGTAAAGAACAATGACATTTAAGAATCCACATATAAACCAAGCACTGAGATCATCTATATTTTCGGTTTCAACATCGTTATGCACAATGACATTAATTAGAATCTCGTAGGTTTTTAGGTATCTTAGAAAAGATAGGGTCGTCTATGTTGATTCGAGCACTGTTGAATTTTTCTTCCTGCTTTTGTTTTGCAAACTACCTGCTAATCACCCTGGATTCGTTGTTTGATTAGTTTGCAAGTTGGATTCACTTTTGTTCCTTT
The DNA here is from genome assembly GCA_033439265.1 of Dillenia suffruticosa. Taxonomy (NCBI): domain Eukaryota; kingdom Viridiplantae; phylum Streptophyta; class Magnoliopsida; order Dilleniales; family Dilleniaceae; genus Dillenia; species Dillenia suffruticosa. The sequence continues at coordinate 3,625,088 of JAVTVX010000031.1, forward strand.
AAAATGGTGGAAGCGCCCTAAGCTTGAACAACACAACACTGCCACCAACGAATAGTTGGCTTAGTGGGATATGACGCTAGATCTCTTCACCAAGTTTCTAAATTTGATTCACAGTTTGGATATAGAAAAAACTATGTTGGGAGTGTAATTTTTTATATGGGTCATTGTAAGTTCCGAATCGGATTAATAAGAGTATGGTTTCGGATACTGATTGATATAGTAAAAAAAAAAAACAACACAACACTGTCACCATAATGAGCATATTGTATTGTAATATTATGATTTTATATAGCATTCCATAAAAATCTCTAACCAGAGAACCGAGTACATATGGCATAGTTTATTCTGGGTTTGCCCTTTACCACACGAGAATAATGGAACTTATATCATCTGCTCAGGAGATATGTGGAACTAGGAATCGATAGTTACAGAACCAGAAGCGGTAGTCCTAGAATCGTGAGCATATCTAGGTATAATGTTCATGCAATTGTGGGAGCAGGCCTATCAGCATTTTATTTTTCTTTCCTTAGTAAATGTATAGTGTTGGTTATTTGATTATCTGAATAATTTTATGCTTTTAATGGTATATATTTTGCACAATTGATCAAGTGTCTCAAAGAATTATGCTTACTTTATGCAAATGAATTTGATTTTAAATGCAATCTAAAAATTTATATTCGAGACAATGCAGTCGGCAACTTTAATGTATCTAAATGACATTTAAGGTGAGGATTTTCTTCCATTTTCAATACTAAATAGAAATTTTTGGGTTAAAACGTCATCTAATGCTTATTATTTATCTTTATTATATTTCTTTTTTTTTTTTCGGTCCCTATGGCCAGGCTAACGTCCAGTATCCGGATATTCGTCCCAACTAATCAAGACCAACCTGACTATCGGGTCCTATTTGGGGAGTTCTCCCAACAAATGCCTCTCCGTGCCTAGAGGGAGTCAAACTCCAGATCTGGTTAAGGAACGTTGGTGCTTTCTCACCGACGCTACCACTTGTTGGTTCTCTTTATTATATTTCTATTAGTAATGATGATTCAATCTCTATAAATTACATTTGTATCAATACACAGCGATAAGGGATTAAATTCCAAAAATTGCATTGCAATTGTTTGCAATAAATCCCAATGAGAAGTAAGAAAGCTGCCAACCAGTTCTTCTTCGTTGATTATTTTCTTTTAATTTTTTGTGGGCACTTGCAAATGCCAATGCATGAACAGAAATTAAACACGAGGAGGATTTGGGAAAAGGAGTTATGAAAAGTCAATGACGAGTGAGACGAATAGGGAGGCCATATTGTGGGGTAGGCATCATGTCACCAAAAATCTTCTCATCAGGGCATACCAGTTCCCAGCGGTATCTAATAATCACGTTATGGAGGAAGGTCAGAATAGCCAAGCGGGCGTATTCTTTGCCCGGGCACATTCGGGGCCCACCCCCGAATGGCACGAGTGTGTAAGCCACCGGCCCCGTCTCTCCCCTTTCTTCGTATCTCGACGGGTCGAATTTTTCCGGGTTCTCAAAGTATTCCGGGTTTTTGTTCGTTGTGCTCACCGTCCAGTACACCTACAAAAGAACACAAAAGGGAGGGGTTCAAGTCAAATTCATAAATTGTCACAAGTAATAATAAATAGATAGCTTGTTTAAATTACCTTCCAACCCCTGGGAATGGTGTAGCCAGCATATGTAAATTCAGTGAGGACTTCTCTGAAAGTGCCCTGTATTGGGGGAGTCAACCTCATCACTTCATACACCACGTTCATTGAGTATTTCATTTTGTTAATATCGTCCCAACTCAACACTTCACCCTCCTTTTTCTTACCACATATCTCCCTATGCTCTGAACATTAGTAAAAGAAACATATGCACATGTTCATAATTTAAAAGAATATTGTAAAACAATTAGACCCAGAAAGAGATTAATGAAATTTTTACCTTCTAAAACCTTTTCGTAAACCTCAGGGTTCTCTCCCAGATACTTCATGACAAAAGTCATGGCTGTGGAAACAGTACTGTAGCCTGCAACCAGCAAACCCATGATCTTATCCGCAATCTCAGCCTCTGGCATATAGCTACCAGTAGGATCGGTCGCAACAATCATGTGTGCCAATATGTCCTGCATCTGTTTCTTCCCTGAATTCATGGCCTCTTTCTTCTCCTTAATCACTTTGGAAAGCTCTTTTCTTATAGCAGCAGCAGCCTTACCAGCCCTGTAAAAAGTGGTGCCTGGAAAATTCACTATCAGGCAGTGCATACCCAACGTAATGTCATCGAAGTGTTTCACAAACTTAGCTATGCGCTCAGGTTCGTCCACGCCCATAAAGAAACGGCAAGCTAATGTCAGTGTCAAGGTCTTCGCGAACGGGAAGGCCTTCACCTCATTAGTTCCTTTTGTTTTGTGCCCACCCCAGTAACACTCCAATTGTGCTTGCGTAGTTGAACTCATTTTCTCCAAGTATCTGACCAGAGCTTCCGGCTTGAGGAACCCCGGTGACTTGAGCACTTTGGTCTCCACTTCCCGAGGGATTTGGGTCGGAGGGGCCTTGGATGGTCTGTAGGAGCGAAAGAGTCGCTGCATAGGGTGAGGCCTGAAGGCGGTGAAGTAGTTCTGCTCATTGGAGAAGAGGAACTTATGGCCATTAGGACCACAAATCACTGCTGTTTTTTCTCCAAGAATCTTCGTCTTGAATATGTCCTTGGAATATATCTTCATCCTCTTACCCACGAAGTTCTCCGGCTTGCCGAAAAGGAACTCCAAGGATTCCCCAATGACCGGCCATCCGAAGCTGCCTGGTGGAAGATTGGCAGCAGGGTCATCGGATCTTAATCTTCCTAAGACCAATTTGAGGAGAGCAAAGGAGAGGAGGAATACGGTAGCTGCACAGAGGGACGAAAGTGTAGCATCCATGGGAAAAGGATGTAGTGTGTGGTGCGGTTTGCTTAGAGGATGAGTGATGGTTGGGTTTATATGAAGTGAGAGTTTGTGAGTGAGGGGACTGACTTTGTCAAGGCAAATAGAGCTTTCGCGGGAGTAGTTGAAGATAGTGATAAGTGGGTAATGTCAACGCACGCCTTTGTGCAACAGATGGTAACTTCAGGATTTGTTTATTATGATGTCTCTTGTTTTCTATTCTGCTTGATTAGAGTTCAAACCCAATGTGAATCTCCTCTGGGAGTACATGGATCCCTACCAAACTACGATTGGGGGGAGAGAAAGAGAGAAAGAGTGAGTGTGAGAGAGTCATTAACTGGCTTATTAATTAAGTTTCGGTTCAAAATTTGGAATCCCTTAAATATGGACCATACAAATATTCGAATTGAATTAATCAAAATATGATTCTGGATATTGACAGTGAAAAAATAAATAGAGAGAGAGAGTGTGTGTGTGTTTGTATGCGTGTGAAGACTGTGCACATTCTAAGGTTGTACAATATCTTGTATGGCCTCAGCGGTGCATTAAAATGATATAATTCTCATTTGCTATATTGGGTAATCATGAACTATAATTCTTCACAATTGAAATGAGACCACCTTTTCATTGATATGTGATATTTTTGTAGAATCTCTTATTCAAATCTATTATTTACTTATGATTATTTTAAGCTTTCTAATGGGAGACGCTTAGGAAAATAAGGTTTTCTCATGTCAATCATTATTATTTTTCAGAATCGTAAAGCATTCGAACGCCTTAACCTATGTGTCCAAAACTTTAACGGCACTTTTCACACTTTTAAGATTGACATGCCACTACAAGATTTTTTCCTTATGCCTAATTTCTCTTGGCTCCCTTCCCCCATGTTCTCTCTCTCTCTCTCTCTCTCTCTCTCTCTCTCTCTCTCTCTCTCTCTCTCTCTCTCTCTCTCTATAAATGAAATCTCAAGTTTAAAAACTTCTTCCTTTATTTTTTTCCGTTTCTCCGAACTTTGCACGATTTTAAATGAACAATGGCTGTCGTTATTATTGCGAAAATCTTAGAAATCGGCGCATTGACTCGCACCGCTCAGATTGAGAACAATGAAAGCTATGAAGCCTGGTGCCAAACACCCACTGTTTTCTTTATAAATTAAAATTTCTATTTGTTACCCCTGAATTTTCAATGCAGATATAGCTCCTACTTCTAAACAATATATATATATAGTATTTAAAGCTCAGCGAAAACAAAAATTTCATATTTGAATTTTAATTTTATATGGTAGAATTTTTTAGATTATTCGCAATTTGATCGGTAAAAATAATTTTAATACGGCTCTAACACCATATCATATGAAAGATGTTTGAATAAGGTTTTAATACCATGCCAGGGAGATGAAAGTAACACAAAATAATATGAATCTCAATGTTTCATTAATTCATTAAATTATTACAATAAATTGGATTTATATAAAAAAAAAACTTATTGTCATAAATATATAGACGGTTATTACAAATATAAAAATATAAAAATAAGAAAAGTCAAATATATGTCAAAATTAATTTAATAATTGATTTGATTTTGATATATGGTATATTTCTTAATGTATCTCCTCAAAATCAATACGTTACGGTAAAAATTACTCGAATTTGAAAGATATGATAAGTGTATGCCGATATAGCTAAAAATGTGTTTTTACAATCTTGAAGAATAATATTTACCAAAAGGGCTTAGGGATATTCTATAGGCACGTGCGAATGCGTTAATGGTTGTCTTGACCTCTAACTGTAATGCATATTGATGAAAAAGTTTTCTTTCCAGAATGAATTAGGGTTTTATGAAAGCACATGCAGGTATATATTGAAGATCGACTTTTCTAGAATAGACCAGAAGTCTACGGAGGGGCGTGCGGGCGTATATTGAATAGCAACCGTGTATGTTTATTTTTGTGAAGTTAAATATATAATTGGATTCAAGTTATTCAATTGTTAAATGTATAATTGTGAAGTTATGTTTACTTCTGTGAAAATCAAATTATGTGTGGTCTGTGCATAATGGAGCAAATTTTGAGATTAGGGTTCTAATTTTCGAGGAGAATGAAAGCACTGTGTGGATAAGAAGAAGGGGTTGAAGGCCAAAACAAAGAGTGGTTGTTTATGCGACCGTCGGTGCAACAATTCAAAAAGCGGGTATCTTTGGGATATTATTTAAAGATTCAATGCGTTCACATGTCTGAGATTTCCATGTTAAATGTTCACATGATGCCCACCAATGCAAAACCATTGCAGCTGATCCCAATTAATGTGAACGAATTGTTATTATACATAAAATAAAATAAAATTTTGGTATGCACTAGCTGCATTTTTTGACAATTTGAATTTTGGCAAAATTGATCTTGCCCTCAATTTCATAGTTTAGTGTATTGTCGTCAAAATAATAAAATGTGTAAAACCAACAAACAACTGGTTTAGTAGTTAAAAGTGTTAGATCGATTAATCACATTTTGGATTTAAAATTTAAAAATAAAAAAAAAAATACGTCGAAGAGCTGTCCCCCCTAAAATGGATTCGATAAGTGTTCAAATCAGATTAATCGGAATATAATTTTGAATATTGATCGGTATAACATGAAAAAAAAGATATAAAAACATTTTACTAAACTACCGTTACAAATTTTATTTATATATTTTTTATTTAATAAAAGATTTATGAGTAGAGTTACATGATAAAGATAACTCTTTTCATGCAACTATTAACTAAAATTAGAGCAACCGTTAAGGCTCGAACGTGTTTCTTCAAGGGAAGGAGATTACCAACTGCACCGACTGTAGACGCCATTATGAAGTTATGATAACAACAATAACAATAGAATTTTCTTTTGACTTTAACATTTTATGATTTTGGATTAAATTAAGTTTTCTCACTTAAAAGAAGTTTCACTCGTCATTAAAAAATGATAGAACCAACATCTACTTCTACTGCCTGTTACCACTTTCTTTCCTCCTTACCTACTCCTCCAATAATCCTAAAGCACATCACTTTTCTTCCATAAAGCCTTAAAGCCCTATTTTAAAAACCCTAAAAATTCTCTCTCTCTCTCTCTCTCTCTCCACAATTTAATCAAATGCTTCACACATCTCCTTTAATGACTGGTATTCAATATGAATTCAAGAGCCAATGTCTATGAAATGATCCATGAATTTAATAAAATTGATAGATTTAAGAAAGGGTGTATGGTCAAGACTGGTAGCTACAAAAGAGAGTTATTGGCCCTCAAAAGAGACCCTTTTTTTTTTTTTTTTTTTTTAACAGGGGGCGGGGAAGTTAACTTCTAAAATAAGCTAACCCCCGGATGTCATGACATAAAGCGCGATAGGCCTGACGAGTCGGAGACCAAAGCTCATGAATTCTTCGAGTGACCCATCCGTGCAAGAATGTCTACGGAACTATTACCTTCCCGAGGCACAAATGAAACTGATTGAATCATAGATTAATCGGAACTATTAATATGGACAAGGGCTACTTTGGAAGAGGCTACTTAGAAGAGGATTATTTGAAAAACGGATATATGGTGTTAGAGTGAGAGCCATCCAAAATAAAAAAGGATTATCTGGTGTTAGAGTGAGAGCCATCCAAAGAGGAAAATGGTTACCTGTCGAAGTGAAAGCCGTCCAGAATGAGAGCCATTTGTGGACGTCCGGCTTCTCAAGGGGAGGGTAATGTTACGAATCCCACATCGGATCTCTAAAAAATCATAAAATAGTATTTAAGTCTAATAAACTCTCTCACCCAATAGGTCGATCTTTTTAGCTGAATTCTCCTATTGAAATTGACTCCATTACTTGGGTCCGTGATAACCAAATATTATAAAGTGTAGCTATTAGTATAATAATTATCCAAAAATCAAACAAAATCAACTAAAATTATTATATCAATTTATAACCTATCAAATTTTCCCACACTAAAATAATACTTGTCCCCAAACATTCCCGATACAGACTAAACAAAAACTATTTTGTAAACTAACTCATTTTTTTTTCCAAACCTCCCAGCAAACATGCATCATAAAATTAAACTAAAAACGTAATTAAAACAATAAATATTTCATAGTATTTCACACTAGAACAATTGTTACATCCCTCAATAACTCTTTCAAAATTAAAACCGCAAGATTCAACAATCAACTCTATGGATTCACTGAAAAACACTCAAAATTAGGTAAAGGACGTGTATCACTCAAATCAATATAATAAAATGACATTCCATAAGTTTGTAAATATATCACATTTCCACCTCTCATAAGTCTAAAATCCATGCACCAATCAAAAAATCTTTTATTTGGTTGTAACATGGTTAAGGTTAAAGGTAAGATAAAAGGGATATCTAAGGTTAAAAACATACTAAAGAAAATATATAATTAATCACATATTTCTTCCGTACCGAGCACTTTTGCTTCAACAAACATCACACAAGATAAATTTTATTTTCTTTCGCTATCCCCTTGTTTTCTTTCAAACTCTTTTCTTCATTCACTTTTTCTTTTTTTTTTCCCCTTTCATCTTCATGTATGAAAAGAAGCAAAATTAAGCACTTTTTTCCTTCTTTTTTTTTTCCTTTTCTCCTTTTTTTTTTTCAAACAATCACCAAAACTAGAATAACTAGGAGAATAATCAAGTTTCCTTCTTCCTTGCGCAAACAACTTCATTTTCATACTCATGAAAGCATTAGAATCAATATTTTCAATCATCATATCTCCTTTGGGGCAAACAAACAACCAAATCATGCCATTAATTACATACACCTTCGGTACAAGAGTTTGAAAAGAAAGTCAAAATAAAATGTTAGGTGTTATATTGAGATAGTTATAAACAAAGAAAAAGTTTACAAACTCAACTTGGTTAACTAAGGGGTTAAAAATCAAGAAGAGAATTTTAATGAAAGCCAGAGAGATTAAACCTGCGTGCTTTTATCATTTTAATGTATAAAATTCTAAAAATATGGTCTTAATATATATAACAGAGTAAGTTCTAAAATATTCAATCCAAGTGTGATATTTACTCAACAAAGAAACAATTTCGACCACATAGAATGAATTTGCTCTTTTTAAACTCAAAATTTCACTTTTAAGTAGGTTTGCTATCAAATCTTGCATGTTTATATTTCAAAACAACCATTAAAGAAATGAACAACCATTCATGTACCAAATAACCATGAATATAAGTCATCTTTCATAAATTTTCAGTTCAACCAAATAACACGTATCAATAGAAAACTTGAAATTTATCATACATTGTTCTCGATGTATGCTAAGTTGAGAAAGCAAAACAAAGACAACCAGCCCAAACAAAACAAAAATAAATAAAGTCAGAACAAAACCTCCCTATAGTGGAATGAATGGTGGGTCAAATCCAATAAACTGAATAAAGAGTTAAGGCATGGGCACACCCTAGTCTTAGATCGCTTCTACTCCCTCCTGAAAATTACTTATTGAATATTTCAAAACTCGCACGGACACATGATAGAAAATGAGTGATTCTAGCCATTGTCATTGCCCAACTCTTATTCACCTACAAAATACTAACAAAATTTAAATCAACAAAAACAAATATTAAATAAAAATCATAAAAACATTAGATTGTCTCCTAATAATCACCTTTCTTTATTGTCTTTGACTAGACATGGTCTCCTTGCTTCAACCTTGATCATAGATCGGATGAACCAGATGAATCTCCTCCATTATAGAGACACTAAAACTCTCAATAAAAGGCTTAAGTCTATAACAATTAACCTTAAAAATTTTTGTTAGTCTCTAAAATTTGAATTTCAATAACTCTTTCAGGAGAAATACTTACAATTATATATGGTTCGGTCCATCTCGATTTCAACTTACCTGACATCAACTTCAACCTTGAATTGAAAAGAAGAACTTTTTGGCTTACCATGAATTTCTTTCAGTTTAGGAGTTTGTCATGGAGATATCTGGTCCTTTCTTTATGGAGCCTTGCATTGTTATATGCCTCCAATCGAATTTCTACTAATTCTTGGAGTTGTATCTTCCTTTCCAGTCCAACATCTTTGGCATCCAGGTTGTATTGTTTCACTTGTCAAATCCATAATTTTTCATCAGGGAACAACTGAGATGTGGGCAATGTCTTCTCCTCTCATACTAATCTTGGAGGTAATTCAGTTGTGGGGTAGAGTGTCATGATAGTATCTCTAATTTCCTTATTGCTCTCCAACTGTCAAACCCTTTTTAAGCACATCCAGTTCAACATGCACAAAATTACCTCCAAATTATCTTGTACAATAGAATCAACCATACTAACTTGAAAAATAGATTCAAAATCATTTGGATACTTTATTGTTTCAGAAATATTAAAAGTAGCAACTTCACCATCAAATTCAAGAGTTAAAATACTCATGTCCATATGAAATTTTGTTTTAACTATTTCCATGAATGCTCACCTCGACAATATAAGAGTAGAGTTAGGCGAACATGCATCATTCATATCAAAACATAGAAATTAATAGGAAAAATAAACTCATTAACTTTCACAAACATCTTCAATCACACCCTTATAATATGAATTTGACTTATCCGCTAATTGAATTATCACTTTCGTCTCTTTCACAAGTCCTAAATTTGAATCTTTAAAAGAGATAAAGGCATAACATTTATAGATACTCCTAGATCAAACATTGCTTTCTTTACCAATTTATTGCCAATCACACAAGGCATAGTAAACATGCCATTGTCTTTGCACCTTTGTGGCAATTTCTTTTGGATGATTGCTGAAACATTCTCACCGGTTAAGATCTTTTCATCATTTTTCAATTTCATTTTCTTAGTGCACAATTCCTTAAGAAACTTGGCATAATTTGGAACTTATCTTATTGCTTCCAAGAGTGTGATGTTGATCTTTATCTTTCAGAAAGTTTCCAAGATCTCTTTCTATTCCTCCTCTTTCTCTGATCATGCCAATCTGTCAGGAAAATGTGGCAGAATCACTATCTTGGATTTTGAATTAGATTCATAACTTACCTTTTTAATCGAAGCCTCAGAGTTTTTTGACCTTTTCTTTCACTTTTGGTATCTTTTTGTGATTCCACTTTTGGTGAAATACTTTGCAACTCCTTTCTACTCTTAAGAATCATGGCACTTACATTTTCTCTCGATTTGATTTCAACTTGAGAAGGTAGCTTACCTTGATTAGCTTCAAGTTTATTCATAGCAGTCGCCAATTGAGGTATTTGAGTTCCCAAATTTTGAAAGTTGGCTCTTGTCTTGTTGAAATCATTGAGTCTCTTGTTGATTCTTTGAGTTTCCTATTGGAGCAATTGAGTATTATTAGTCAAATTTTTAACAATATCTTTTAAAGATATACCTGTTTTCAAAGAGATTTGTGGGGGTTGGAATTGTGGTTTGGTTTAAGGTTGCTGTTGAAACCCTTGAAGTCGATTCCCATAGTTAACATCGAGATGATCCCTCTATCCTTGATTGTAAGCATTTGAATATGAATCATATTTACTTTGTGGCTAGCTTGAAAATCCTCCTACAACATTGAATTAGTCATTGGGATCATCTTAAAAAGTGAAGCACATATCGGTTAGATGATCCGCATTTGAACAAATTTCACAAACTTTTACCTATTGCATTTACCCTACAACTAATTTCTCCACAGGAGATGTTAGTGTATCTTATCTTTGATTGATGAGAGAAACACTTACCTCATTGACCTTCCTTGAAACATCTTGTCTTATCCCAAATTGCTACACATTATCTATCATGTTTGATACTAAACTCCTTACTTCCTTGGATGTCTTATTTATCAATGCATCTCCACTAACAACACCAATCATATTCCTATCCATAGGTGAGAGTCCTTAATAAAAATATTGAATAAGCAATTGTTTTAGAATTTGGAGTTGGGGACAATTCACACACAACTGTTTGAATCTCTCCCAATACTCATACAAGATCTCTCTGCTATATTGCCTTATATAACATATCTCCTTCCTAATCGTGGCTGCATAAGTTGTTGTGGAAAAATTTTCTAAAAATAGTTTTTTCATGTCATTTCAGGTTGTGATAGAATCAGAAGGTAAATAGTAAAGTGAATCCTTTGCTTTATCGGCTAAAGAAAAATGAAAAACTCTTAATTTAAATAGTTTCTAAGTTATCCCTTGTGGCCTCATTGTCGAACACATAACATGGAACTCCTTTAAATGTTGTAAAAATCATCTCTTGTAAAACCATGGAAAGTAAGTAATAAATGTATCAATCCAAATTTTAATTCGTCTCAATATTAGGAAAATCAACGCAAAAAAGTTGTTGATTAACATCAAGGATTGTTAACTCCCTTAAATAAGCAGAAAACCAACTTAAAATAAATAAATCTTTTAATACCATTTCTCGACAACGACACCAAATTTTTGATAGGTGTCAATCCAACAAAAATTAAAATTACCTACCTCACACAATATGAGTATAGAGTGAGTAGGTCATGGTCTCAGGGAAAATGGATCTACTTTTAAGGAAGGGAAAATCTGGGGTTTGAATCTTAACTTAGCTAACAAATTAATTTAAGAAAAGAAATAATTGACTAAAGGTAAATAAATAACTCAAAATTTGAAAAAATAAAAATCAATGGAAAATAAACTTCTAGTCAAATAAATTATATTCACTTTGATTCAGATTGATTGATTAATAATCTTCCTAATGAATTCAACAAACCATAAATAAATTGATTATAGTAATTCAACAACTGTCAAACAACCAATCTCTCCATACTTTATTAATAATTAAGAGAAATTTGTTAATTATTTCTATAATAAAAAACAACTCTAAAAAATTTTGTAGAATTTAGTGTTTTGAGAATATTAAATATAGAGAAATCCAATTCTAATTAATAAATATCATGACATAGATTAGACTGCTTATGAAGTCATGAAATCATGTCATGCACCACTATATTAAAACAAATAAACAATTAAGGATTTATCGTTTTAATTGGTCATATATTATTATATAATTATTAAATACTTGACAATTATTCAATAAATTAAAAAGAAAATTATAAACACTAGAGTACATGAATTAAATAAATGACTATGAAATGTTAATACAATATACTCAATTAGATTTTACAATCATTAAGAATCAAAATTTCAATAACCCTTCAACTAAAAAAGAAAATTAGAAACAAGATATGAAAGAAAAAGAATACAATAATTAATAAAATTTTGTGGAAAAAATAAACAAATGTAGCTCCCTTTTTTGGAGGAGTTTAATCCATCTTTAATAGAAGTGATTTTCCTATTTTCAAGGAAAATCTTTCTAAATCTTATACTACTAAAAAGAACAGTGTTACTAAACGAAAACAATTTAATTGGTTTTAAAAAAATATAAACTTCCTAAAAGATGAAATATTATGAAAGCTGGACTTTCTAAAAATCTATTCCTCAATATTAAAAATAAGTCAATATATTGAGAATTTTCAATATTTCCATAACAAATTCAAAATTTTCATGTGATCACGTGCAGAGAGAGAAATACTGCTAACTTGGCCTCTAGAAAAATCTTTCGGTGAATCTCAAAAACCATATGCCCACGCACTAAGATAAGAGTGTGGCTGTCCACAGTCTTCTCCATTTATGTATTAATACTCCAAATTAACTCATTTTTTTTTCTCTTTTCTTCGTAACTCTTCTCCACAAACCCTAAAATACCAAACATCATAAAGTATAGCCATTATTGTAATGATTAATCAAAAATCAAGCAAAATCAATTAGAATCATTGGACCAATTTACATCCTATCAGGCTCCAACCATCATATACTTAAGCCCTTTCCATGCCTTAGACATTTCCATACCTCTATCAGGATATCATCGAGTCCAACCAATTTTCTATTTTTAATTCTTCTTAAAGACTCTTCAATTTCTGAGAGTTAAATTCTCCGAAGTTCATATTTATGTACTCTATGACCTACTTAGTTCACATAAACTAACTTGATTATCTTGATCTTTATTATACAATTGATAAAAATACCTATTCTATCTCTCTTTCATTTCTCCATGATTCACAAATACCCTATTTGATTTATTTTTAATACATCTTATTTGTGTAAAATCTCTTATTTTCATCTCTCTCGCTTTAACTATTTTATGGATGTCCATTTTCCTTTCTTTTGTATCTAGCTGTCGATAAAAGTTTTTGAAAGTTTTACTCTTGACTTCACTTACTACTGCTCTCTTTAGATCTTTCTTGATTTCACGTATTTCTTTAAGTTTTTCTCGTTCTTATTAGTGTAAAATAATTTATAAATAGTCCCTTTCACATTTATTTTCATTTGCAATTCCTTTTTCCACCACCAAAGTTCTTTATTTAAAGATACATATTCTTTTGACTTATCAAGTATACACTTAGCCAACATTTTCACTTGAAGTGTCATTTTTTCTCATACAATATTAGGATGACTATGTATTTCTCCTAAACCTTATTCTCCTACTCTTTCCTTAAAGTTATTTCGTTTCTCATCCTTTAAATTCCATCACCTAATCCAAGGGGTTATGTACAAAAAAATTGTGTCACCTCAATTCTAAAGATTCTATTCACTATTGTGATCTACATGTCGACATATGTTGATTTCAAGTAGATGACCATATATCATCATTGAGCAATGAAGTTCAACCTACTTATGTAGTAAGTGTTTTCTTACTCGTGGCATGAGACACAACACTCCATCATTAAGAGCATCACATGCTAATCATATATTTGAGTAAAATGATTATTTATAAGACTAGTAATTGTGCATTGAAGATTCTTGATCACAAACATTGTTAAAGAGATTGTGCATAAAAATTCTATTTCATATTTTCAACATTTGATAATTGAATTTCTAATCAATCTTTTAGGGGCATACTGTAATTAATTATCAAAATAAGTTATTAAAAAATATTTCTATTTGAAAAGAATATTAGTATTGTAATTTGTAATATGTGTTTACACAAAACAAACATTGCTAAAAGGCATACTCCTAATACCCTTCTCTATGTGCCGTATAATAAATAATAGTATTTGCGTGGAAGCAGACACAAACAAGATTGTGATTTCAAAAATGTTAAGAAAATATCACTTATTAGTAATTGGTTGCTTGCAATTCTTGATCAGACATACTTTAGTTTTGATAAAATTCAGTATTTCATATATTAAAAAGCAATTTGCTGACTCTCATCCCCCCCCCTCAACTTGGATAATTCAAAATAATTAAATAAAGCTATCTCCACAAAAATGTCAAAATACCTAAAAGTTTAAAAGATTGAAACTTCTTAATATTTTATTTTATTTTAACTTTGAACTTTCCACAGGTGTAACACTTGTCTAAGGTTCAAAGACTTTCCTTTTTTTCCTTTATTTTATTTTTATGTTCTCACGGCTCTTCTCTCTGAAGTTGCTCAGCTACACCTGAACCACTAAAAGTCGGCACAAAGAAAGATTGACTTTCCTCCCAAATATGGCCCATAAAATTCAGCAATCCCGTTGGGCAGTTAAAAAAAAATAATATATTAACATCTCGCGGACTAAGCTCTCTTGATTAAAATCTCAAATTCGAGTGTTTTGAGAATAAAATAAAAAAAGTATTAGAAGAGTCAATCCCTTAAAATGAGTTCCATAATATTCGAATTGAATTAATCAAGTAACTCAAATACCGGTCGGTCTAACAGGCAAAAAAATAATATATATATCTATTATAGTTGAATTTGGGACGTGAAGTGTTGGGGGCATCACTATCACTCAGCTTCGCTTCATTTAAATCCACATTCCCCCCTCAAATACCAGATAAATATTTCAAGACTAGCATGGAATAGAAGCTTCCTGACTATATTATAAAATTGAATAATAATAATATAGTGGAATCCGTCAAACTTACATGGGAATAGGGATGCTCAAAAGTCATGTTTTCTACTTATTTTATTTCTGAGTTTGGTAACATTCAAAGCTTACGACAGCACTGATTCATACTCACCAACGAGCCCATTTATTCAGAGATTATGTGCGCTGAATTTTCCAATTTTGTGCTTTAGCAGTACAAGGCGGACTTCTTTTCTCTCATGGTCTCGATTTAGTTCACACTCTCTTACCAACATACATATATTAAAAAAAAGGTTTTGGGGTATGGTAGAGACTTCCGTTGGTTCAACATTTCACTTGCAATAGGTTTTAGGGAAAAAATATCTATTAGAAAAAAAAGGCTCTTTGTAGAATTCTGAGTTCCAATTTTAAACTATCACAAAAATATGAATTATCCCTTAAATCTCGACACATTAAAGGATCGCACACCATCACATATATTAGGGTCCAAATTATCTATTTAGCATAACACTTTTAAATGGATTCAAACTTATATGATGTTTTGTAACACATAATTATTTATATATAAGCCTAGTGTTGGATTAAGAATCTAACAATCTCCCGCCTAAACTATATATGTAACTTTATAGTTATCCATTGCAAAAATAATCATATGAGCTTAACTTTGATGTCATTAAAGAAAAGTATCTATAATCAATCTGCTCCATCAACCATACCAACATAGAACTAAAGAGGCTTTCATTACATTTTCGTATCTCGACCTATAATGATCACATATGCCGATATAATAGAACGATATAGATCATGATGTGGATGTGTATCATAAAAATTTCATGTAATATGATCTTAGCATACTTATTTCCAACTGGTCCACATCAAAGTTTACTAAAATTACAGTATGAATAAACTAAAACCTTAATTATGCATAGAATAACCTCAAAATATCTATAAATTGATTAAAAAAAAACTTAACTTTAATTCCAAATTTTGGAGTAGATCATTTGAGAGATTAATATAAGAGAGCGAAAAATAAAAAATAAAAAATAAAAAATTAAAATTAAAATTTAGAAACAAAAATAGAGAAAATAAAACTAAAAAGTACAAATAAAATTAATGAAAAAAAGAACTAAAATTAAACTATTCATAAAAACTTAAAATAGTAATAACAATAATTTAATTTGTTCGAATTCTCTTACGTCCATCATTCTTATCTGATGTGATATCATCAACTAAGCTATTGACACTCATATATTTATAGATAACTTGCATCACAGCTGACCTGACGTTTCACTAAATCTTTTACATTTAAAGTCTTGTTTCTCTTAATTGGTATCTTGCTTGATTTTCATTATAAATATTCCAACCACCTTAAGTAATACTCTTTTATTTTATCCATAATTAAATTTACTCTCATTAATAATATGTGGGTCTAGTGACAGAATACTAAACTCACTTAATCAATATCTCAAATTCGAATTTTGAAAATAAAAAATAGGTATAGGGAAAGTCAGCCCCTTAATTGGACCCTCACAACTGCTCAAATCGGATTAATTGGATTTTTGGATACCGTGGTAAGTACAAAAAAAGAAAATTAAACTCACTCCCAACTTAATACATATCTCTTTATTTCTAATCATTTCTTTTTAATTTTATCACATACGTATCTAAATATTCTCATTTTAGTTACAATCTTTTTATATTTTTATTGTTGTTTATTAGTTCAACACTCGATGCCATATGATAATACAACTCTTACTACGATTCTATAAAACTTTCCTTTTAATTACAATGGTATTATGCGATTGTTAAAAGCTCCCGATACATTTCTCCATTTCATCCAACCGCTATGGTGAAGCGCAATATTGATAGATTCTAAATCCTCTTTTAGTGTGTCCCTCTATAGTTTCAATTTAGTATTAATACTCTTTCTAGTTTTATTGATGAACAAAAAGCATACAGTATGATATTTATCTTGAATATTTTTTGTTATTTCATCTATCATTGTTGTAAAAACAAGGGGACTTAATATTGGCATAAATTTTAATATAGGCGGTCCCAAAGAATCTGGATGCCTAAAACCAAAGAGATGTCACCGGAATCTTTTATCTTAAAATTATTAGAAATCTCTTAGTTTTGTGCAATAAACATATATCGTAGTTGGCAAGCAAAATGTCATTGACATATAAAATTAAGAAAATATACTTGATTTCACATAACTTTTGGTATATGCAATTATCAATCAAATTTATCTGAAAACTGACTGAGATAATTACTCGATGAAATTTGAAATATCATTGTTGAGATGTTTGCTTGAGCACATAAATGGATTTCTTGAGCTTACAAACCATATTTTTTGGATATCCCACCATAGTTTTCTAGCTGCACCATATAAATCGTTTGATCAACGTCGTCATTTAGAAACACTGTCTTTGCATCCATATAATGTAACTCAAGATCAAAATGCACCACTAATATTCGTATAGTCCTAAAAGAATCTTTCAAAAAAAAAAGTCTTTTTATAGTCGATCTCTTTTTTCTATGTAAAATCTTTTGCGACAAGATCAATCTCGTATCTCTCATCACCTTTCGAATCTCTCTTAGCCTTAAATATCCATTTGCAACCAATGGATTTCGTACATTCTAGCAATATGACAAAATCATGTACATCATTGTCCTACATGGACTTAATCACATCATTCATTATATCAATTTACTTCTAAGAATTAAAACTTTCCATGGTTTAACAAAATATAACTAAATCATTTTCCATCATCCCAATGTCAACTTTATATTCTTGAAGAAATACAATGTAGTCATTTAACACTGCACTTCTTTTTTCTCTGGTGGATCTCATTAATGATATAGGTTTCTGAGATGGTAGATTTTGTTCTCCTTGAATAACCTCTTGATTAGGAGATTGTATAACATTGTCTTATCTTATTGTGTCTTGAACGTGATCGGGAATAGAATCTTGATCAAAATCAATAACACATGTGTGAATATTAACATATTCCTCTTCAAAAAGAAATTCCTTAACTGTATTCCTCAACAAACTCGACATCCTTAAATAATCGAACATTTTCCGACTTAAAAATCGACTTAGTTATGGGATCATAAAACTTATACCCCTTGGATGTTCAAAATATCTAATAAAATAGTAACTTACAGTACTTGATTCCAGTTTCCTTTTATTAGGCCTATAAGGCCTTATCTCAGCTAGGCATCCCCAAATATGCAAATGCTTTAAACTAGACCTTTTGCATGTCCAAAGTTCATAAGGAATTTTGCTAGTCACTTTGGTCAAAACACTATTAAGAGTATATGCTACCGTTTTAAGCGTTTCTCCCTAGAGTGATTCTGGTAATATAGAGTGAGAAATCATATTTCTTACCATGTCCTTAAACGTTCTGTTTCATCTTTTAATAACACAATTCTTATTAGGCAAACCCCAATATAGTATACTGTGGGATGATAATGCAATCATCTAGAAAATTAACAAACGGTCCAAAACATTGCTCACCTGAACCGTCGTATTTGTCATGATATTTATCACCATAATCAGATCTAACTCTTTTGACTTGCTGAGTTGGTTATCGATTTTTGTCTTATAATTTTGTAACATGTTGAGTGACCGAGAGTTTTATGAATGAAATATATATAACCATATCTAAAAAAATTGTTTATGAACGTTATAAAATATGGTTAACCATTCCAAGCAACCACCGGAAATGACTCATAAATATTTGTATGTATTAGTTCTAAACTTTCAAAATCCTATTGATTTTAATCTCCTTTTATTGGTTTTTTTTTCCTTTATGTAGTTAACATAAATATCAAAACTCGTAAAATCTAAGGGATCAAGAATTTTATCTGACACAAGTCTCTCAACTCTCTATTTGTAGATGTGAATTAATCTCTTGTGTCATAATAAAGTAGAATTCTCATCGGTTAACTTTCATTTTACATCTCGTGTACTTAAATGCAAGAATTCATTAAATAAAACAATTGTATTAATAAAATAAAGATTATCGTATGTTGATAAAGAATTAGATCCAACCGATTTTGAATCTTAAAGCAAATTGAAATTTCCATTTTCAAATGAACAAAAATATCAAATTTGTCCAAATTACAAACAGAAATCAAATTTAATAAAAAATACAATACAATAAATGTCTTATTAAGATTCAAATAAAATCCAGTTTTCAATAATAATCTAAATTTCCTAATTGTTTCTATTGGAACCTTCTTGCCATCACCTACAAATATGTTTCTTTCACCATCACTCGACTTTTGGTAATTTAAACAACCATGTATGGATACACTGATGTGAATTGTTACAACAGAATCTATCCACTAGGTATGTCTAGATACCAAACTCAAACTAACCTTGTTACAAATTAGATTAAGAAGCATACTCTCGGTAGCACGTCATGCATGATAGTTAGAACACTCTTTTTTCTTAAGTCCTTCAGCTTTACAAAAGAAACAACCAGTACCTTTTGGTTCACCCAGTTTCTTTTGTTATTTCCTTTGAACTGTCATATCTGCAGTTTCCTTATCTTTTTTTCCTTTATTTCCCATATCTTTGCCTTTAAATGTTAAGGTCAGGTGAGTACTCTCTGCCTTATCTTGTTTCAGTCTTGTTTCTTCTTGAACACAATCTGAAATGAGTTCATTCAGAAACCAAGTCCATTTCTAACAATTATAGCCTTAAACCAGTTAAACTGTGTCAAAAGAAATATCAAAAACAGATGCAATATCAATTCCTTAAAGGGTTCAAGTGTAAGTGCTTTCAAGTCAAAAGCAAGATGAAACATCTCTAGGATATATTCTGTGATATTACTTTTACCTTTACACCTCATTGAAATGAGACTTGCCAAGTGTATACTTATTCCAACCTTTTCGTTCTTAACAAACCTCTTTTCAATATCCGCAAGAAAATCCTTAGTCATCGTAATCTTTTTAGATATAGTGTCTATGAATTCTTTTGAAATGGCTCTCTTCACGATTATCATACACATGTGATTTGATTTATCCTATCTTTTCTTATCCCACTTTTCATAAAAAATACTCTTATCTGTAAAAGGTGGTGGTGAATCAACTCTTAACGCAAAGTCAAAATCCATGGTTCCAAAAACTATCAAAAGATTCTCTTACCATGATTTGAAATTAGAGCCGTTTAATATAGAAATTAAGTCGATGTTAACAATAATATTAGTAGGAATCTTCATAACCAAATGGGGAATAACAAACAAATAAAACAAACTCACATGAACCTTAAAACAAAATTATAATAAATTCAAATAAAAGTAAACTCCATCTCAAGATACTAGGCACTCCATTAATGTTTTATTTTTAGACAAAAATATTAATTGTTTAAGTGATATTTTGATGTAGTAATCAAATAATAACAATAAGAACATATCAAACAATAAATCTTCTTTTGAACCGATTTATTATTAACACATAAAATTGAATAATAATCCTGTATTTATTACGACAAATGCACATACAATTATGTTAAATATCTACATTTCTTTGAATCGATCAATATTCACATAAGTTACATGTACGCAAAATTACTTATATTCCAAAATAAATTAATTTTCATAAGAGTGGTCACTTTAATGACATGTAATTTCAGTTAATTCATCTTAAAATATATTTATAACCATATTAACATTTGAATTTAAAATTATACCCATAATTGGATTTGCACCCAATTTTTTCTTGATGGGTTTGGTAAGCCTTAAGCCCATAAGTGGCCCAAACCTAATGGCCCAAAATAAAATAAAAGTCTTATGCTATCATGTCATGCTATCCATAGATCAATAGTTTCAAGTTTGTTTTAAATTTTATAAAAAAAAAACAAAAAAACAAAAAAAAAAACACATAATTACTCTATCCATAGAATAATAGTACCATGTTATACTTAAAAGTCATACAGTTGATTCAACATCTACCGGCCAACCACGAATTACTTGAATAAAAGATCTCAATTTTAAGCAAATACATGTAAATTTTACCTTGTTAAAATGACATATTACTTAACTAAAAACCTGCACTCACAAATTAAGGGAAGCAATCCCAATATTTCAGTCATAAAACCGAATTTTTTAACTGTAATTTTTTTTTAATGAAAACTAATTTAATTCCTAAATTCATTAAACAAAATCAAATAAGATGAAAAATAAAATTTTCCTTTACTTTTCTTTACCTAGAAAACTGAATTCAACCAATAGAAATCATATATATATATACACACACTAATATAATTCAACAGATCTAAATCAAAAATCAACAAAACAAATAATTATAATTGTATTCAACCAAAAATTTTGAGAAGTAATTTCTCAATGATTCAACATGAGGAGGCTATCACTTGTTAGTAAAACAACCCTTTGAGGAAAACCAACCATACATCCAAGTTTAAGGGCCTATTGTCTTTCATCCTAGCTAGAAGCCCAGTAGTTTATTACCAATGTCGGTCTCAGTTCTTTCTTGTATGGAGGTAATGGGGATTGTTGTGTTTTCGCATTGTCTAAGTCCTCTTGCTTGACCTATTTCCTTTGTCTTTAGACTTTCTAACTCCAGACCCCGAGCTAGGAATTTTCTTTTTTTCTGATTGCAGTGACTGGCCTTACACAACCGGAAAGATATTGACTCGATCGAAAGGCCCTCGCTACAAGACTGACTCATGTTAAACCAACAAAAAATTATTAAATCAATATGTGGAAACATACTTGAATCTATAATAACCAATTGTTGTTTAAAGTCATGCGGTTGGCCTTCCAAACCTATACATTTTTCTAAGATAACCCTTTAACTTTTCTCTTAGTTTTCTCTCTAAATATGGGATTCTAGAACAAATGAAAATCACTTTGGCGTAAGGACTATAACCAGTATATGTATAGATAACTTTATTATCTCTTGGTATTCATATCTGATAATTTTGCTATCTCTTAATATTGTAATCTTAACCCATCACTACATATTAAAGGACCACACCCTATCAAATATATTAGAGTCCAAATTATCTAAAACTTTAGTAGATCACTTTTAAATTGATTCAAATTTATATGACAGTCTATAATACGTAATTATTCACATATAAACCTAATGTTGGATTAAGAATCCAACAATTTGGAGTGGCACTTGATGTTGTAGTTAAATGTCAGATACTACATCCTTTGGGAGATTATCAACAATGCGGAAGCCGCCTTCCGACACTACCACCGCTTTGCATCTGCAATTTCATCAATTCCTAAGTATCAACGCATAATCCAAACTAACAAGAAGAAGCAAGAAAATCCTTCAAAATAAAAAGGACAAAACTAACATATTCATAAAACTACTTAATAAGTCACTCAGCAACAGACTTAAGCAACTGCAAATTCTGAGAGATCCGGTCAGAATGGGATATACTTGATATTACTATAAAAGATCCAGTTTTGGTTTGAAAAAACAGGATCAAAATCATCTTCTAATGCAAAACCACTGTACAGAAATGCCTATGAGATTAAAAGTAAAGGGAACTCACTGGATCCCGCGTACGACACCATGATCCACAACTCCATTAATCTTGTCAAGGCTTTCAGCTACTGCAGCTGCCATAAAATTGATACCTGTGTAAAGGCCATATTTCAAGGCAAGGATTTTTAGGTTAAGGTAGGATAAACTCATGATAGGATAACCGTACCCAGGTCAGGTATGGAAGATGTAAAAATGACATCAAGAACATTGAACCCTTCCTTTGTAACTAATGGGAAGTCACCTCCAGATGGACCTGCATGCCCTATGGATGGTCTCCTCCACACCTTCAATTGAAACATCATTAAATGAAATAAAGGAATGCCATAGAAGACAAATGCGCCAACGAGCTAAAATGAGAAAGTGTGACTTTCTAATATGTGCTGCTTATATCTTATAAAGTTAGATATGGTTGTCTCAATTGCAACAGAGGAAAATCAATTCTTAAGATGGTGAGCATGTTTCTTCTCACAAATCATACTAGTGTTTTGCCAGGCACTTCACACATTGTAAATCAAAGTAATAAAAGAGAAAAAGCTTCCAAGGGTGCTAATAAATCCGAAAATTGCAATAAATCTAGTTCCGTACAGGCATTAAGCATAAGAATGTCATACCTCCGCATCACCAAGAAAAAGGTCATCAATCTCTTCAGCAGTTTCCATCCAGTTATACTGAAATTTAATTTGGCAATCAAGCATGATCTCTATAAAATTCTTCCCAAAACATTATCAATAATTGCACATGAGAACTTACTGTATGAACTAACACTGGAATTGAACCTTCAAATGAACCTTTATATTGCTTCCCTTCTACAATGTATACAACGCTCATAGCTGCTTTAATGATAGACTGCAGGCATAGGCAACAGAAATTCACCGTGTATCGGCGGAATCTAAGTTCACTAAAGAATTAATATATACATGTTTGTTTCTACACCAGAGGTACACCAAAGAGTTAATATGATCACATGGTATATATCTGGACTAAGTTTGAGGAAGTGTAGTCAAAGAACAAAAATACTTCATGGATTTACGAACCTTCTCCTGGATTAAGGAATCCCCGCCCTGAGGTCTCTGATGCCCAATGACGGCAACTAGACTTCCTTCTTCCATGATGCCAGCATCATGAAATGCAAAATCAATCTACATTGGATTTCAGAAGTACTTGAATTGCAGTTCTACATTCTAAGATTAAGTAGTTACTAGAATACAGAAAGCAAAAAAGGAACAGGGAAAAAAAAAAGTGAGGCGATTTATTAGCGGTTTAACTGCTTGGCAAAAGTTTATTAGCAGTTTAATACATTTCACACAACAAATATGCGTGAATCAGATAATTTATTAGCTGTTTAACTGCAAGTTTATTGGGTAAACTGATCAACCCCAAGGAGAAAATTGAATAAGCAATTTCTCAAAAACATTATGCTCACATAACCATGAATGAAATAGTTTATCAAATACCAAGAATTTGAGCACACTTGAGAACTATCCTGGTAGTTGTCCAGTGGGATTCCTACTTCGGCTGCTTCACTGGCACTCGAAATTGACCTGTTCAACATCAGTATTATTAACTGCTCTCCAGTATGGTTAACACGTTATGACACAAAGGACAATATATATATACATAGCCATAATGCCAAACTACTTTATCTGGCACCTCTATGGACATTCTACTACAATCATAATCCCATCACCATCATAATCTTATTTAAATTTAGCACAAAATATCATCTTGAAATTGTTAATAAGAGATTTAATCAACAGAGCCAATCAAGGAATTAATATCAAATGGAGCAAGTCAATTCGGAAATCAAGGGGATTCCATCAATCTATAAGTAAATTCGGAAATCAAGGGGATTCCATCAATTTACAAGTAAATTCAGAAATAAAGAGATTCCATGAATTAGCTAGTCAATTAGAAAATCAAGGGATTCCATCACTTTGTTTATCATACCTTGTATATAATTAGACTATTACAAATAGAATATATAGATTAGGAATAAGAGAAGATCACGATTGTAATTTAAAAACTTTCCTGAATTATTTCTGTACAATTTTCTATATATATGGAATAACAAAGAAGAAAAAACTCATTCAGACAAATTGACATGGTATCATAGCCTTCTATCAAAATCTAAAATAGTCTTGTTTTTTTAGCTCTAGGGGCTCTCGAATATCTTTGGTTCAGTTCCAGGGACTTTAGTGTCTTTCTTGTTTCAACCCTAAAGGCTCTCGAATATTTGGTCTTCTCTTTTTTTTTTGTTTAGTCGTTCTGATCTTGAAATTATTTCCAGATCACATATTGTGGGATTTCTATTTCGGAGAGTTACACACTTTTGAGTTTTTTTTCTAGAACACTATGACAACATAAAACTTTTCTGTTCTGTTCAGTGAAAAGAACTATTCCGCTTGAAAGTTTCAATTCAGGATGTATGTCAAAGACAAAGGACTCTGGGGACATATTGATGGGTCTTCTACTGCACCAAATGACAAAATTGGCCTTGTTACGTGGGAGACAAAAGATGCTCAAATTATTTCTTGGATCCTGAGATCTATTGAGCCACACATGGTCAACAATTTACGCTCTTTTACAACATCCAAGGAAATGTGGGAATATTTGAAACGTATTTATAATCAAGACAATGCAAAGCGCTTTCAGTTGGAGCTCGATATTGCAAATTACAGGCAGGGTAATCTTTAAATTCAAGAATACTATTCTAGTTTTTTTAATTTATGGACAGAACATTCAGCCATTATACATGATAAAGTACCACGAGAGGCACTGTCTGTCCTCAAAGACGTTTATGATACTAGTCGGTGGGATCAGTTTCTCATGAAACTTAGACCAGAATTTGAGGTTGCAAGGGCTGCTTTGCTGAACCGAGATCCAATTCCTTCTCTGGACGTGTGTGTTAGAGAATTACTCCGGGAAGAGTAGCGATTGATTACTCAAGAAGCTATGGCACAAGACAAACTTAGTTCAGAGTCTGTAACAGTTGCCTATGTTGCTCAAAGGAAGAGAAAATGAAGAGATATGAAACAGATTCAGTGTTATTCATGCAAAGATTTTGGACATATTGCTCAAAATTGCAATTGAAAATTCTGCAACTATTGCAAACAACGTGGTCACATTATTAAAGAATGTCCAACACAATCAGAGAATCGTCCAACCAAAGCCTTCCATGTTGCAGTTCATTCCTCTTCCCCTACAGAGCCAGCAGATCAGGGTCCCATGACAGCACCTCCGGTAGTCTCTGATCAAGTTGCCTTACTCCATAAATGGTACAACAAATAATTATCTCAGCATTCTCTGCCTTGGGTATTCAAAGTACGACTAAACATACTCTTCAATCTTGGTTTGTTGACTCTGCGGCTTCGAATCATATGACTGGTACATCTGATCATTTGCACAATGTTCGACCCTATTGTGGTGCACAACATATTCAAATTGCGGATGATAGTTCTCTTCCTATTGCTGCTGTTGGTGATATTGATTCATTTTTTCGTAATGTGTTTGTGTCCCCTGGGCTTTTATCAAGTTTAATTTCAATTGGTCAATTAGTAGATAACAAATGTAACGTGCATTTTTCTTGTGATGGTTGCCTTGTGCAGGATCAGAGGTCCGGGAAAGTGATCGCGAAGGGGTCTAAAATGGGAACATTGTTTTCTATACATTTCCCTAGTCATGGTATTTTTTCTTTGGTTTGTAATACTGTAACTAATCTAAGTGAGGTCTAGCATAAACGTTTGGGCCATCCTAATTCACTTGTTCTGTCTCACTTATTGAAGCATGGATTTTTGGACAATAAATATAACTCTTCCTCTTTATTTTTTGATTGCTCTACGTGTAAACTTGCTAAGAGTAAGACTCTACCATTTTCTTCCTCTAGTCATCATGTAGAAAAGTTTTTTGATATTATTCATAGTGATGTTTGGGGTGTTTCTCCTGTCCTCTCTCATACAAATCACAAATATTTCGTAACATTTATTGATGACCATAGTCGGTTTACTTAGATTTATTTTCTTCATTCTAAAGCTGAGATCTTTTCCGTGTTTCAAAGTTTCTTGACATATGTTGAGAATCAATTTTCTACTAGTATTAAAGTCTTGCGATCTGACTCTGGAGGAGAATACATATCAAATGAATTCCAAGTTTACTTATAACGCAAAGGTATTATTTCCCGGCGCTCTTGTCCTTATACACCTCAACAGAATAGTGTTGTTGAACGAAAAAAATCGACATTTGTTGGATGTCACTCGTGCCTTACTACTTGAATCTTCTGTTCCCCCTCGATTTTGGGTTGAAGCCATGTCTGCTGCTAGTTATCTGATTAATCGTCTTCCATCTCCAGTCTTGCACTTTGACTCCCCATTTTTTCGTCTCTACAACACTCATCCTAGTTATCACACATTTCATACTTTTGGGTGCGTCTGTTTTGTTCACTTACCATCTACTGAACGTCACAAACTTGGTGCCCAAGCTGTTAAGTGTTCGTTTCTGGGTTACAGTACCACTCAAAAGGGTTTTGTCTGTTATGATGCTATTGCTAATCGTCTTTGTACTTCTCGAAATATGATTTTCTTTGAGAATCACTATTTTTTGGGTTGAAGCCATGTCTGCTGCTAGTTATCTGATTAATCGTCTTCCATCTCCAGTCTTGCACTTTGACTCCCCATTTTTTCGTCTCTACAACACTCATCCTAGTTATCACACATTTCATACTTTTGGGTGCGTCTGTTTTGTTCACTTACCATCTACTGAACGTCACAAACTTGGTGCCCAAGCTGTTAAGTGTTCGTTTCTGGGTTACAGTACCACTCAAAAGGGTTTTGTCTGTTATGATGCTATTGCTAATCGTCTTTGTACTTCTCGAAATATGATTTTCTTTGAGAATCACTATTTTTTCAGTGTCATGTGGTCTCTTCTACTCCTCCTATACTTCCTCACTTTGATGATGTTTTGTTTCCTATTGAGTGCTTCAAACCAGGTGTTATGTATACGAGACGTAAAATCACTTTAACTCCTTGTGACATTGACCCACCTTCTGAGCCTGTACCTTTGGCACCTCGACGATCTACACGTGTCTCTCATCTACCAGATCGGTATGGGTTCCCACATACATCTCTTAATGTAACTTTATCGAACATTTCTATTCTCACTTGTTATTCTCAGGCAGCCCAACATGCGTGTTGGAAACAAGCAATGCAAGATGAGCTCCAAGCGCTTCAAGAAAATCATACATGGGATATTGTTCCATGTCGTCCAGGTATTAAACCTATTGGTTGTAAGTGGGTATATTCTGTGAAATTGAATT
The DNA here is from genome assembly GCA_033439265.1 of Dillenia suffruticosa. Classification (NCBI taxonomy): domain Eukaryota; kingdom Viridiplantae; phylum Streptophyta; class Magnoliopsida; order Dilleniales; family Dilleniaceae; genus Dillenia; species Dillenia suffruticosa. Next base: position 3,652,721 of record JAVTVX010000031.1, read on the forward strand.
CTAATGGTTCTCTTGATCGTTATAAGGCTCAGTTGGTTGCTCTTGGCAATAGGCAGGAATATGGGGTGGATTACGATGAAACCTTTGCTCCCGTAGCCAAAATGACTACTATCCGAACTATTATTGCTATTGCTGCTTCTAAGGGATGGTCACTTCATCAAATGGATGTTAAAAATGCGTTTCTACATGGTAATCTTAAAGAGGATATTTTTATGACTCCTCCAGGTTTATTCTTTTCCTCTTTTGACGTTTGCAAACTTCGACGTTCTCTCTATGGCTTGAAACAAGCACCTCGGGCATGGTTTGAGAAATTTTGTTCTACTTTACTCGGCTTTTCTTTTAACCAAAGCTAGTATGATTCCTCTTTGTTCCTTCACAAAACAATGGATGGTGTTGTTCTTCTTCTTATCTATATTGATGATATTGTCATCACCGGCACAAATAGTGTTTTGATTCAATAGCTTAAACAGCAGCTCCAATCTTCATTTCATATGAAGGATCTTGGTTCTCTCTACTATTTTTTGGGTCTTGAGATCCGTTTGGATCGGAAGGGTATTTTTTTGCATCAACATAAATATACGGAGGATTTGATCTCTTTAACTGGACTACAATCTGCTTCCCCTGTTGACACCCCTCTTGAGGTTAATGTGAAATTTAGTCATGATGAGGGTGATTTTCTTTCTAATCCTATGGTATATCGTCAGTTGGTAAGAAGTCTTAATTATTTAACAATTACACGTCCTGACATTTCTTTCACTGTTCAGTAAGTCAATCAGTTTATGCATACCCCTCAACACCTTCACTTCGCTGCTGTTCGTCGTATCATTCGCTATTTGAAGGGTATTTCTGGTCGTGGCTTATTTTTTCCCGTTGGCTCCTCCCTTCGTTTACTTGGTTACAGTGATGCTGATTGGGCTGGCTGCCCTGACACCCGACGTTCTGTTACTGGTTGGTGTATGTTTCTTGGCTCTGCACTCATTTCTTGGAAAAGTAAGATACAAGCTCGGGTCTCCAAATCTTCCACCGAATCAGAATATCGTGCTATGTCTACTGCTTGTTCAGAGATTGTTTGGCTTCGCGGTTTATTGGTTGAAATTGGATTTCCTCAATCCGACCCCACACCTCTTTATGCAGATAATACTAGTGCTATTCAAATTGCTGCTAATCCTGTCTTTCATGAACGTACCAAGCACATTGAAGTGGATTGTCATTCTATCCGTGAATCTTTTGAAAATAAGGTTATCTCCCTGCAGCATATTACCTCCAAACTTCAACTGGCTAATGTACTTACCAAAGCCCTACCTTGGCCTCGTCACTAGTTTCTCATAAATAAATTGATACTTGTTGATCAGCCGCATCAATTTGAGGGGGGATGTTAATAAGAGATTTAATCAATAGAACCAATCAAGGAATCAATATCAAATGGAGCAAGTCACTTCGGAAATCAAGGGGATTCCATCAATCTACAAGTAAATTTGGAAATAAAGGGATTCCATCAATTAGCTAGTCAATTAGAAAATCAAGGGATTTTATCACTTTATCTTATCATACCTTGTACATAATTAGATTATCACAAATAGAATATATAGATTAGGAATGAGAGAAGATCACGATTGTAATTTAAAAACTTTTTTGAATTATTTCTGTATAATTTTCTATATATATAAAATAACAAAGGAGAAGAAACTCATTCAAACAAATTGACAGAAATTTCACTTTTGTGCGAATTTTCACATTGGACATAGTTGAACAAAGAGAAACAAGAGAAATGAAAGCCCTAAAACAAATCGGAACTTACTTTGGTACCCCTACTATATCAACTTACATTGGTACTCCAACTATATCTTTCAATTTCTTTGCACGAAGTTTTTGACCCAAATGTTGTATAGCCAGTTTTGAAGCATGGCCGGATCCTAAGCCAACCACCATGCCATTCTTGATGTATGTGTCGACCTATAGAAGAAACCCAAGATTAGAAACAAAAGCCTCTGTTTAGCCCTTGTAGAAGAATTAAAAGAACAAACAACATTGCAATTCAAGCAAAAAAGCATACATGACGACTCTTGCTCTATTCTGCCTAGATCATATTGGAGTTCTTTATGAGCATGTGACAGTTTTTGCATCATGACAACATAGTAAGGGTTAACATCCAGTGTAAATATTGATATATTTTTTATCTCTTTGTCATCTAGCTGATTATACCTTAGTAGCTGGGTGAAGCACGTGTTTTTTTAGCACAATGCAAGGTTGTATGTTTTAACATCAACCCTGAACAAGTTAATGAGTGCTGAAATCTTTGGGTGCTATCTCATATAAATTCATTGCACTGTTTTCCTTGGTGTTATAGTTTCATTTAGATAGACCTTTCTTTTTGAATCAAAATGTCAAACTAAGAACTAAAAAAAAAAGGGAAAACAACCTAACAAGTATAAATTTGTACTTGTATAATATTAGATATTCTTTTGGGTTGTTACACAAGATGTGTTGGTCCACTTTCCAATTATGGTAATAAGTTGCACTCCAGAGACTGTGGTTCCCTCCAATTCTGGCCACACTTCTTGCCACATCCAGGACCACAAGAGACAATTTCAACATAAATGGTCCATACAGTCATAACAGTCCATGATGACCCCCATAAAGGCGTTACAATCATGAAAGTTTGGAGCAACCTCTCAAATGCCTTCAAGCCTATTTTACTTTTTCATTCTTTTGAGTTTCTCTCTCCTCCAATGCACTACATAAGGACCAAAATTTATCTTGACCAACCAAAACCAATTGTAGAGTTGAGATTTGAAACTCAAATAACTCATTTTCTAAACCCAGCAAAGAGTGTGGTATAAACTGAAATTTGGTGCTATAAGCTTTTCTATTGAAAAACCTAAAACTATTTGGATTATGTGGTGCTTTATTGGCACCTCTTTTCCTTTATTCATGCCTTTCTTTTTTTGGCCTATAGAAACTATTGCTAGAACAATATTAACTGCAGTTCTGAAAAGTGAACTTATTTTTCTTTTGCTCGCGGAAATGAAAATTGTTGGACGGTAGACAGTGGTTTTGCTTCTTCAAATGTAATATTGATTGAAAAGTGCCAAGGAGATCGAAACTATGATAAACAGGTGAAATTGGTGCTAGAAGCATTCACTCATTGACAAGTAAATCCGTTATGCCTCTCCATCTCACCTTTTTGCACAACTTTGTCTGGTGTCCTGGATCTTACAATTACTTGGAAATAACTGGCTATATTCAACTGCTTGTGGACATATGCCCTAACAAATACATGGTATTAGTTGTTTTTAAAATCTAATAATAATGATGATGACTATGATGATAATGATGACAATGTGATTTCCATGGCCAGTTCCAAAAGGTAACTGCAACAATATGAAGAATTCAAAACCTCAACTGCATCAAAGCAGATTAGGGCTTTGGTTTTGCGACTATTCATCTTTGGAATATTTATGTTAATCTGTTTTTCCTAGTATAAAATGGTGAATGCAGTAAGTGTCCCCCTCTCAAATAACCTAAATCCTTTTGGGCAGTGGGCATACCAAAATGTTGTTTTAATTTATGGTTACATGTTATCCAGATGAAGTTTAATCACACAATTTTGTGCCTCCCTCCACTAGGTATATAATCAAGTAGCTGCAAATGTCAGCTAGTTCAGCTCAGAAACACCCATGTGGTGGCATTAAATTTAGGAATTAAAATCAAATCCCATCTGCATGAGCTTATGGGCAATTCAGCTCACACTTTTGAATTTGGGTTTTCAATTCCTTTTGAACTTACAAAAATTGGAAATAGCCACAGTTTTGTCGAATGAAACTCAAGCAATAAACAGACTTACAGTGTGCTTAGCGGCTTCCGAAAGCCACAAGTCCTCTGCCATGCCCATGCACGCCCTTGTCCTTGTAATTCCAATACCCATGTTAGGACCGGAAAACGGCGTCCTCCGCCGAACCATGGGGACTGCCATTTGCACTCTCTGAAAGGACAACCACACACTCACACTCCCCATCTTTTTAGATTTTGCCCCTTCTTTCTCCGGTTACTTTCAGATAAACAAAAAAGAGAACCTGCGTACCCGACGTGGCATTTTGGAAGGAGTTCTTTATTTTTTTTTTATAAAAATAATATAATTTATAATTTTATTTATATTAAGTTCATCCATTTGTGTTTTATATAAGTCAGACCACCATTTATATTAAGGTCACCACAACACGTTGACAGCTTCTAACCATGATTCAACAATAACTCTACTTACACAAATCACATTTCTTGGTCTCGTTGAGCGCCTTCTTAATACCCTCCTCTCTCTCATTCATCATGTCCACCAAAAAGAAAAAAAAAAATCCATCATATTTATTTATTTATTAAATAATTGGTCTTAGGCTTGAGCTAACAACCCTACTCTTTTTCCTTAAATGTGGGCTTTGGGCTGAGATAGGCTGTGAATGGGCTCATCTCTCTCTAAAAAATGTTGAGCTTTGGGCTAAAATAGACTTTATGAGGGTTTCCCTCTAATTTCAAGTGTTGTGCTTAGGTTGAAATTCTTGCTCGGTTCTCCTTTTCTATTAAGAGGATGTTGGGATTTGGAGTTTGATTTGTAATAGGATATACCCAAAAAGGAAAAAGAAAATTTTATTTGGGTGAATTCAAAATTTAGATTTTATAAGTTTGGGTCATGAGGAGGGGAAGTTGAACAAGGGAATTAAGGGGCATCTCCTTACTGTGTTGATGCCTTTGGAACCAGAGGAAGTGATTGAACGTTTATAGAATGGAATGTAAGATTTTTATATTGTGGCTCATGGTTTGAATCTTTTGATTGCGTTTCTCACTGTGACCCCCAAGCCTACGGTTTTTGTTGTTGGTGGAGCCATGGGCTGGGCTTAGTGTTTGATTTGGTCCATGAACCCACCACCTAGGCCTTGCCCAATCTCTTAGTTTGTATTTTGAATGGAGGCAGAAAAAGAAATCAGCCATGAACCATTGGTTTCTGCTTCATTGTATAATAATTCATGTCAATCCATATCAAGGGTTTCAATGTATTGAATCCGATCAAAACCCATTTACAGAATATTATTCCACCTTGTTGTCAAAAATGTATTTTGAAAGTTGGAGATGAGAAGAAGCAAAATGGGTATGTTTAATCATTTTTATTATTATGTGACATTGGCACACTGATCCATTGAACCTGAAAATTTAGAAATTATTTATGTCCTCGCTCGTCCTCAAATCAATGCCAACCATATTAATCTCTACAGAATTTTCAATAATGATTAGAAGAGCTTCACATTACAAGAACATCAAGTGGGGTTTGCAGGATATTGCACAAGGTGGATCCCTCCCATAGGTTTCTAGACGCTAAATACAGACGAGTCTTCAAGTTTTACTTCCCAAGACGTAGGTGGAGTGATTCTTTCTCAGAGATAAGTATGGTTTGTGGGTTTGGGGGTTCATTAACAATATAGATATAAGCGTGAAAGATCTCTAGATACCTGGATTTTGTCATCCTCTGGTTGGCGGGAGGTTATTTGTGGTTGCTGACTTGGACGTGTGATGTGTTAAATTTGAAACGGTTTTTTTTTTTTGGGTTTTTTGTGGGTGGGTGGGAGTAGGTTCCAGAAAGGAATGGTCAAGCAATTATTGTGTCGTGTCATGGAGATTGGCTGAGGAGGGTGGTTGAGGAGAGTGGTTTACCATGATCTTAATCATGATTACAGTGGGTGGAGGCCATTCCTGTACTTATGCTCTGTGTCTCTCATTTTCTCTTTCTTTTTCTCTTCTCTCTCTTTATATATTATATATTGGTGGGGCGGGTAAACACATGAGGTGGCATTTTTTTGCTCTTTGTCTCTTTTTCTCTTTCTTCTTTCTCTCTTTCTAAGTGAGCCACATACAGACAATGAGAACTCATTGTGCAATTGGGTTTTTTTTCTTTCCTGTGATGAATATTTCTTTTTTTTTTTGCTTTTTATTGAATTTTTTTTTCTATTATGAACGTTTAGGGTTTCTGTTTATTTTTCCTGCTTTTGGATGTTTGTTTAATTTTGATTTAGGTTTGTTCCACTACTCTTTTTATTTATTGTTGTGATGATTATGGGAAGGTTTGTGTTTATTATCTTAGGTTTGGCAACTTATAACTTCGTAGGCGCTCATTCTAATGATATTTTTACAGAGGTGGCTCTCTCGGCGTTTCCTTGGAAACCAAGGTACAAGATTGCTTATGGAGCTATTGCGAAATTATCGACCTCCAATGACTACCAAATTGCAGAACTATGGAGCACTAGCAGAACTATCAGAGTACAAGACTAGTATGGAGTTGATGCAGAATTGTCAAAGTACGGAATTGCTTTTGGAGCTATTACAGAACTACAAAGGTTGATGGAGGGCTATCGAAGTGCAGAGCCGCTTATGGAGCCAATGGAGTGTAGAACTACCAAAGTATAAAACAAAACTATTAAAGTGTATAGCTACTTATGGGTCCAATTTTATTCATTGTTGTTTTCTTTGTGTTATGAGGTTTGGCTGCGATTTTTGCCCGTGTCTTCTATGGACACATGAGTAATCCCCAGAGTGTTATCTTATCAAACTTTTTCTACTTTTGCTTCTCTTCTTATTAATGGTTCAGAGACACTACAAAAAAACCAGTTTTTAGCAACAAATTTAGCGACAAAAATTTAATAAAAATTCGTCGCTACAAACATTAGCGACGAAATTAGCGACGAAAAATTTTTCGTCGCTAATAACGCGTCGCAAAAATTTAGCGACGAAAAATTAAAAATTCGTCGCTAAATTTAGCGACAAATAATTTTTTGTCGCTAAATTCGTCGCAAATTTAGCGACGAAAATCAAAAATTCGTCGCTAAATTAATTAATTAATTAATAAATATATATTAATATTTTAATTTATTTAATTATTTTTCAAATTTTGCGACGAATTCTGAATTTCGTCGCAAAATTAATTAATTATTTAATAAATCGATATTAATATTTTATTTTATTTTATTATTTTTCAAATTTAGCAACGAATTTTGAAAGTCGTCGCAAAATTAATTAATTAATTAATTAATATATATTAATATTTTATTTTATTTAATTATTTTTCAAATTTTGCGACGAATTTCAAAATTCGTGACAAATTTTGCGACGAATTCTGAATTTCGTCGCAAAATTAATTAATTAATTCCTGAATCCAGCCCGCCCGCCCGCTCGAGCCAGCATCCGCCCGAACGCCCGCCCGAGCCGGCACCCACACGCCCTCCCTCACTTAATTCTTGAGAAATTCCACCGCTTTGCTCCCACCATGGTTCGAACCCTTGCGCTTCCGTGAATCTTTAAGTTCCTGCAACCATCAAGCCAAACGTTAGTATCTGTTATAATTTTTTTTTTTACTTATTATCTTTCATTTACATATTTCACATAATAATAAAACAATATAAAATAACAATTTATTATAAAATAATAAAATATTAGTTTAAAATAAAATAAAAAAATATATATAAAAATAATAATACTATAAAAATAAAATATAACATATTAATTAAAAATAATAAATGTGATAATTTTAGTTAAATAAAAAATAATAAATATATATTAATATTTTAATTTATTTAATTTTTTTTAAAATTTTGCGACGAATTTTGAAATTCGTCGCAAAATTAATAAATAAATTAATTAATATATATTAATAACAACAACAACAACAAACTGCGCCTTAATCCCAATAGTTGGGGTCGGCCATTTGAGAATTAATATATATTAATATTTTATTTTATTTTATTATTTTCAAAATTTTGCGACGAATTTTGAAATTCGTCGCAAAATTTGTCACGAATTTTGAAATTCGTCGCAAAATTAATTAATTAATTAATTATTATATATTAAAATTTTATTTTATTTTATTATTTTCAAAATTTTGCGACGAATTTTGAAATTCGTCGCAAAATTTGCCACGAATTTTCAAATTCGTCGCAAAATTTATTAATTAATTAATTAATATATATTAAAATTTTATTTTATTTTTTTATTTTCAAAATTTTGAGACGAATTTTGAAATTCATCGCAAAATTTGCCACGAATTTTGAAATTCGTCGCAAAATTAATAAATAAATTAATTAATATATATTAAAATTTTATTTTATTTTATTATTTTCAAAATTTTGCGACGAATTTTGAAATTCGTCGCAAAATTTGCCACGAATTTTGAAATTTGTCGCAAAATTAATTAATTAATTAATTATTATATATTAAAATTTTATTTTATTTTATTATTTTCAAAATTTTGCGACGAATTTTGAAATTCATCGCAAAATTTGCCACGAATTTTGAAATTCGTCGCAAAATTAATTAATTAATTAATTTATATTAAAATTTTATTTTATTTTATTATTTTCAAAATTTTGCGACGAATTTGAAATTCGTCGCAAAATTTGCCACGAATTTTGAAATTTGTCGCAAAATTATTTAATTAATTAATTAATATATATTAAAATTTTATTTTATTTTATTATTTTCAAAATTTTGCGACGAATTTTGAAATTCGTCGCAAAATTTGCCACGAATTTTGAAATTCGTCGCAAAATTAATTAATTAATTAATTAATATATATTAATTATTTTATTTTATTTTATTATTTTTCAACTTTTGCGACGAATTCTGAGATTCGTCGCTAATTTTGCTACGAATTTTGAAATTCGTCACAAAATTAATTAATTAATTAATAAATATATATTAATATTTTATTTTATTTTATTATTTTCAAAATTAGCGACGAATTTCAAAATTCGTGGCAAAATTAGCGACGAATCTCAGAATTCGTCGCAAAATTAGCGACGAATGTTGAAATTTGTCGCAAAATTAGCGACGAATGTTGAAATTCGTCGCAAAATTAGCGACAAATTTCCGGTCGTCTCTAAATCAGCTACGACTTTTTTTTCGTTGGAAATTTCGTTAGAAATAGCGATGAAAAAATATTTTGTCGCTAAATTCGTCGCAAATTTGCAACGAAAAAAATTTGTCGCTAAATTTCATCGCAAAAAATGTGTTTTTTTGTAGTGAGAGTGAAATTATATTAAATATTAAATCATAATTTAGTTTTAGTTTATTATTTAATATTATCATATCTTATCACAGTTTAGTTTTCTATTCGAATCTCTAATATCTAAATATGGATATTCAAATATACAACAGTTTAATTCATTTTTAATGTTATCGGAATATTTTAATAGTTAAATTATTTACCAAATTATATTTTTTGATATTGCCTAACTCTTTCTCACAACTCTACAAAATTTTGAAAAAAATTATTTATTTTACACAAACAAATCCAATATAAAATTTTTTTAGTCATTTACATGTAATTTCCATTCCAACCCTAAACAAAACAACGTAAAAAAAAAAAAAAAAAAAAATCTCTTGCCTTGTCAACCAGGGCACACTGCTCCGTCCAGTTTACTAGAACAAAGCCACGATATCATTCGGCAAAACACAGAACTACCCTGTGGTTCTGCCACCCACAGGACCATGTTGTTGTTTTGCTAATCGTAGAGCTACGTGGTTCTACGAAACATAGAACCACTTTATTGTTTTGCGAGCCGCAGAACGACTAAAAAATTTTTTTTTAAAATACATAAACATGTTTAGGCATAAGATTATACAGATATTTTTTAGGATTTTTATATTATATATTTAGTATTAAATTAAAATACTGAGATTTCATTTAAAAAAATTATATTTGTTTTACAAAATTAACCGAAACAATCTAAATTTAAATCCAAACGTATTTAAATAAACAATTTAAATCTAAATATATTTAAATATAATATATATTCTTTCCCATTTTCACATATTTTTCTATTTTAATATAATATATTCAATGTTAAATACAATTCTGACTATTTAAATTAAATAAATGAATTAACATATAATTTTTTATATATAACACGCACAGAATGCACACTGCATTTGAACACAAGTTACAGTTTCTCACACTCTGATTTAAAATTTATGTCATTGAATACCATCCAATAGAGTACGTAATCTATTCTATTAAACATTTAATAGAACTAGGAATTAGGAGACACTGAGCTACTTTGCAAACGCAAAGCTGCAGAACTACTTTCCAAAGTAGAACTACGAAAACTCAACCATAAAAAAAGGGGAACCAAAATCACTAAAACAAACAAAACTACAAAACAGAACTACAAAAACACATAACTAACACAAAACTACCTTGCAGGAATACGACAAGTATAAAGAGATGGGAGATAATGAAGAATGAATAACTCTTTGCTTCTCTTTTCATATATTCATCTACTTCAGCTATGAGGCAGAACTAGGCACAACTAAGTATACAAAGATAAAAGAAAGGATGAAAAATAACTTTCTCCTTTTGTTTTCACATAATCAACATAGAAAACAAGCTAACATCCTGCTAACTAATTATGCAATCACTTTATAGTACAAAAAAAAAAACTCATAAACGGAAGGAAAAAAAAAGGGAAGGATCAAGATAGTTAAGTGAAAGTTTACATGCTTGTCAAGAGATTGCAAACAGATACCCATATCAACAGTTCAAGACAGATTTATAAAGGATCTCACAATGTTCATGACATTTGTGCAGAAGGGGATCAGACACGTTTTTGCTGTAAGCGAATGAAATTCTCTTGAAGAGAAGCAACACGAGAGCCCATATCATTGATTTCTTGACTGACAGAGCCGGCAAAAACTTCTGGCTACAATATAGATGAATTATCATCATTGATACCACCCAAGAAGGATCCTTCTAACCCAACTCTACGAATAAAATCTTCAGCTCTCGATAATTTGTCCGCAAGCTCTTGATTTCACCTTTCGTACTCTTGTTGGATTTCCATGACCCCTTTTCTCTAAAGCTTTCAGAGCCTCCCCCCTCTCCTCTGCTAATTTTATAGCAGCCTGCTGCTCCATTTCAGTTTTCCTCAATAAAACATTCAACTTTTGATTCTGATATGGCTACGTCAGTGATTTGATGCGATGATTGAAGATCAGTCTCCATTATTTCTAACATTCCTTCCTTCTTTTTTACCATCGTAACCAATTCTTCAATCCTTTCAGCATCCGCAGTACTCAAGCCAGACTGCTCCTCCAACTTGGTATGCATCTCATTTATCATTTTTGTTTTTCACAATCTTTGAAATTGAACAAATGTTGCAGTCTAATAAAAAAATAGATAAAAAACATCTTAATTCACACATACTATATTCTTATATCAAATATATCATATATTATATTTCAACAAAATGTTATTATGTTTGAACAAAGTACCTGAAGAAAATGCTCATAACAGTATCATCTCCTTCTTCTGAAGATAATTGGTTCAATAGACCTTCGTTACAAGTGAAATCAATTCCATCCACGAACTTTCTAACCTCGTCCAGATCCCAATAGCAAAAATCTTGATGATCACAGCTTGTAGCAACTCCCTTCTGTTTTACATCTTTGGACGTATCAATTGGTGGAATAGCACTACTGGAGCTACTTTGAGCGGTTAACACTTCAATTGTTAACCACGTAACTTTTTATACCGCCAACTTCATGGTCCGCACATCCAATTCCCTCCCCAAATCTGCCTCGTTCTGGCCATCATCACCCTTATCAGTAACAATAATCAAATCCTTCTGGTTTTTACCACCATCCCCAACCATACCGCATTGTTTGCTTTGTTTCCTAATCTCATCACCATCATTCCCCTCCTCACTCCTAGATGTCCAAACAAGCTTTCTTTTCTTTCTAGAAGAAGTCTCTCGCAATGTATGCTCCTCAGACAGACATTCTTCTTCCTCAGCTTTTTTTGTGTTACCTTTATAGTGGTAACTCTCTCCAGGTCATCAACTTCTACATAACTTAGAAAGTCTACAACATTCTTGGCTTTTTTCGCTAACAAAAATGGCCTTTCAATCTGCAAGTTCTCATGTAACGAGAGACCAGCCAGCATTAACATTTCATCCTGGATGAGTGTCTACACCCAAAAAGCAGTACCCTTCGCAGCACAGAATTTACCAACCGATTTAACAAAAGCAATGTGTAGTGACGGAGGAGCCAAGGGTTGGACGCCGATACAAGAGGTTCACTATCTACCGGTATAAATGGTATCAAACTTTCATTTACAAACTCCACAAAGAAAAACTTTTTTTCCTCGACCAATCAAGAGTCGCCCTATAAAAAAAAATTCCAATTAGACTCTTTGTGCGGCTAGACACAATACCAATCCTAATTTGCACCTCCTGCGGCACACTTTCTTAGACAAAAACAGATAGCGAAATTTCAACATCAAATCTCAGACGACAGAAGCCCAGTAAACTAGCAACAGTTACTATCAATCTCCATGCACTAGGGATAAACAAAGTTGGAAATATATTCCAACCTCTCAGAACAACAATCAAGGGACCTAAATAAAGCACCCATACACCGTATCTTACATACTCCTTATACATAGGAACGGATCTCTCTTCTATTTCATTCGCTCTTTCATCTTCTCTAGGTAATCTTAAATGAAAATCAGCTCCTAAACCCATCTCTTTGGCTGTGGTCTCCAATTCTTTGCGCGTCATTGCACTCTTAATGTCACTAATTCTGCCGTAACGATTAGCCTACACTCTCCCTAAAACTAAACCTAAATTGTTTTACTTTCCTTTAGAATTTCTGACAACAAAACAAAGGACATCATGAAAAATACCAACGCACATCATGAAAAATACCAATACATTAATTCTATAAAATTTAATTATTTTGCTCTGTAACAAAAGAAAGAAAACAAAAAAAATTAGAAACACTGAATGAAACTCAATGAACTCAACAATGGTGGCAATTACATACTCTATGCATTTATGTTGTTTCCTTCAAATATCCTTTTTTGGGAAAAAAAACATTCACTGTATACAACATAGTAAAGAAAGCAACAAAACAGATACCAGTACATTAACTCAAGAAAATCAATAAATTCTTGGGCCCATTTATCCGTTTTTTCCTTCATCGATTGTTTTTCAAAAGTTTTTTACTCTGTGAAGGAGGCAACGAAGCGATAACGCTCCGTATGCTGCACAAACTAAACGGTACTTACTTCGTGCTTATATTCACGAGCGTTCTCTTCAAAAAAATTGTTACTTTGCACTATAGTCTGCTCTACACAACCAAGGAGTGCAACAAACAAACGAAACTAGCAAAGGAAGAAATACCTTGTGAACAAACAAACCAATCCAACAAATGAAGGTATACGCGGTGAAGGGGATACAATAAAGGAATACCAAAAGGATAGGAGTAAAAGGAAGCATGGAAGAAGAAAAGATAACAAACCGAAAAAAGCAAAAAGGCGAATCATGAAAGATATCAATAAAGTTCAGAAAACTCATTTGTTTTGTGTGACTCTCTTTCCTACCATTTATTGCGAGCATTTATTACAACTGACCTATTCCATTGTCCTAAGCCCTCGTTATTAGATTTACATCCATTCCATCTTATCGGCAACACTTCTTTCAATTTCCTTAAATTTTAAATTTTAAGTGCAATCTTTAAATTTTAAATTTTGTGTGTTTTTAAATTTTAAATTATTAAATATTATAGTTTGAAATTATTAATATTTATATAATTCAATTTTTAAACAAACATTAATATTATCCGATTATTTTTTCATCTTTATTTAGATACTTGATGTTAAATAATTATTTAAATATTTAAATAATATGTATGATAGAAAAATAAGGAATAAAAACTATAATTTGAAAAATATCACAACTTATTGCACAAACCTCTCGTGCTTCCTTCCGCAGCATCGTCGAGTGGCTTTGCCAACAGCTGAACCGCTTAGTGATTCTGCCAACCGTAAAACCGTGTGATGGTTCTGTGAAACGCAAAACCACGTGGAGGTTCTACTAATCACAGAAACACGATGGTTCTACAAACCGCTATCCACGTGGCGGTTCTGTGAACCATAGAACATTGTTTTGCGTAGAACTACTACAAACAATTTAAAAACAATAAAAAAAGGTGAACAACCAAATTTAAATCCATTTAAAAAATCTTTTTTCTAAGTTAAGATCTATAATTTTTAATATATAACACGGACACCACAAACACTACATTTGGACACCGGCTACATATTGTCATGCTTCTTAAAAATCTATCGACCTCTCTCTATATAAAAAAGAACTTATCACAACCTTTTACAAAAGAAAAAAAATATATATATACATATACAGCCGGTAAAAAACAGATATACCTTCTGAACATAACATTAGATAGATACATTTTTTCCACATATATTTAATTTAATATATAATTTAGATAGTGTTAAATAAACATGTACGTATTTACATTAAAAATTTAAATATTTTTACTCTTATAAAATTTTAAATTTTATAAAAATATTGTTGTTGTTGTAATTTAGAGTACTTATTGTTAAATGATTATTTAAATATTATGTAGTTCTACACTACGCAAAACCACGTTATCGTTCTACAAAACGTAAAACTATTTTGTCGTTCTGCCACCCGCAGAATCACGTTGCGGTTCTGCCCCTTGTGGTTCTGCTGAGCGTAGAGCCACCTTCTCATTCTACGACCCGCAGAACCATGTTGTAGTTCTGTGCCTTGTGGTTCTGCTGAATGCAGAACCACCTTGCAGTTCTACGAACTGCAAATGATTCTTAAAATCACTCAAACTCTGATTTAAAAACTTTGCAATTAAATGCCAACCAATAAAATACTTAATTTATTTCATTAAATATTTAAATAACTAAATTATTTTCAAACTTTCTATGTTTTATGGACTTTAATTAAATATTAAAATTTATGTATTCTTTAGATCAAAATTATTAAATATCATAGTTTCAAATTAATATTTACATATTTAAATTTTTACACAAAAAATAATATTATCCAGATATTTTTTCCCTTTTCATTTAATACTTAATATTAAATAATTATTTAGATAGTGTGTATAGTATACGCCCAATCGGTAAAAAACATAATTTAACAGATAATTTAAATAATTTATTGTTAAATGATTATTTAAATATTTTGTCACTCTGCACTGCGCGAAACCACCTTATAGTTGTGCTAACCACAGAACCATCTTGTCGTTCTGCGACCCGCAAAACCACATTCTCGTTTTGGCCTTGTGGTTCTCTTAAGCACAGAGCCACTTTGTCCTTCTGCGACCCACAGAACCACGTTGTGGTTTTGCGCCTTGTGGTTCTACTAAACACAGTCTGCAAAGTGCAGAACCACATTGTGGTTCCACATATATTTAATTTAATATATAATTTAAATAGTGTTAAATAAATATACATTTATTTACATTAAATATCTAAATATTTTTACTCTTGTAAAATTTTATATTACATGTTAATATCTATGAGTTTTACTTTTGGTTTGTTATTTAATATTTTTATATTTTATAATACAATTAACAGTTTATTCAAAACTATAATTTATAAAGGTTTTCAATAGACCAAAAAAAAAAAAAAATTCCATAGACCTTTTACATAAACAATAATTACTAAAATCATTCAAATTCTGATTTTAAAACTTTACGATTGAATATCAACCAATAGAATACTTAATTTATTCTATTAAATATTTAAATAACTAAATTATTTTTGAATATTTTTTATATTTTACGAAATTTTAATTAAACATTAAAATTTATATATTCTTTAGATCAAAATTATTAAATATTATAGTTTCAAATTAATATTTACATATTTTAATTTTTACACAAATATTAATATTATCCAGATATTTAATAGATAATTTAAGGTACTTATCCTTAAATAATTTTTGAATATTTTGTAATTCTGCACTATGCGGAACCACGATGTCATTTTACGAAACGCAGAAAGACCTTATCGTTCTACTCCTTCTGGTTCTGCTAAATGCAGAACCACATTGTGGTTCTGCAAAGTCCAGAACCACCTTGTGGTTCTGCGAAGTCCAGAACCACCTTGTGGTTCTGCGAAGTGCAGAACCATCTTGTAGTTCTAAGAACTGCAGAACTATTTTGTAGTTCTCTTTAACGCAGAACTACTAAAAAAATTAAAAACAATAAAGACGTAAAATAAATTAAGTAGTGATATTTAATTCTCTTTTAACAGATAACTTTTAATATATGACATGCACACCACGCGCACTATATTTTTACTATATAAATTTAAATCTAAACGTATTTAAATAAATAACTCAAATCTAAATATATTTAAATATAACATACGTTTTTTCTCATTTTAATGTATTTTTTTATTGTGATATCATATATTTAAAGTTAAATGAAAATCTAACTATTTAAATTAAATATCTTCATATTTTTCTTCTTATACGATTCTAGATTACATAAAGATGTATGTAACTCTACTTCATTTACATTAAATATTAAATGATAATTTAGTTTTGGTTTATTATTTAATATTATCACATTCTATTTCAATTTAAAATTCTAATCCAATCTCAGATATCTAAATATAGCTATTCAAATATATCATATGAAGTTCTGCCAAACGCAGAACCACCTTGTGGATCTGCACAGAACTTCATTGTCATCCTGCGCAATGCACAACTATTTTAAAAAATTAAAAAAAAAGAAAAAAATGAAGAAACATATTTAATTCTGTTTTAAACACTTTTTGAGTTAATATATAACTTTTAGTGTGTAACACACACAACACACACACACTACATTTTTAATATATATTTAAATCCAAACGTTTTTAAATAAACAATTTAAATCTAAACATATTTAAATATAACATATGTTTTTTTCCATTCTAATGTTTTTTTTTTTTATTTTCATATAATATATTTAATGTTAAATGAATATATTTAAAATATATTTCTCTCAGTCTTTTTTTTGGGATTTCTTTATTTTTTGATATTATATAAAAAAAATTATACGTATCCCAAAACTAAAACTAATACGAATTTCACTATTTCAAATCTGGCAACTCCTCTCATTTTGCAGCCAAAATCAAAACTTTACACCGCGCAACACGTGGTGTACACCTCCTAGTAGTGAATTTGGAGGTTTAAGATTTGTTCACAATAGAACTATGTGGAGTTAGAGGGGAGCTGCTCCTTCTGAGTCATACAAAGTTCTCTTCTATTATTCATGAGATTGACTCGGCTGAACGTATATCAATCTTTACCTCTAATGTAGCTCTCTCACATGCAAGTTATCATATAATCCAAAAATGTCAAGAGCTAATCTGTAATATGCCGGTACATTAGGTGACTTTTATTCACAGAGAGGGGAATACATGTGTAGATATGCTTGTCAGATTAGACCCGTCAGTCAACCCTGGACTCCATGAGTTTTATTCTCTTCTGTGTGAGGCATATCGGTTGTTAAAGCATGAAATTCAGGGGAAGCTTCCTTTAGAATTTAGTTCTTGTCTCTTCCCTTGTAACCAAAAAAGAAAGATATATTCAAAGCATAGGGTATTATTTGTAAATAATTTCAATTGCGAAGTTTTGTATTCTTATTTTAATACATTAAACTTAACACTCACTATTAGCCCCATGCAGTGTGTTTAAAATAATGTGCTTATCATAAGCAAAATAATACTTATACACACAAATAATTTGAAATATTTATTAGAATAACCCTTTCAGTTTCATTAATAAGACTCTTATTTCAAACAACAATCAATGCATTTGAAGTATTTCAAATTTCTTCATGTAGTAGATTACATCTAAACCAATTCTTCTTTTGGGGAAAAAATGCATTTTTCTTCCTTAGACAGAAGAGTACCAACCTCAATTCCATCTAATCTTAAGAAATGGTAGAAGAAATTAATTATACGATGTTGTCTTCTAATATTTTGCAATTTATAGGGCCAATATCTGACATATTTATTGCATGACTATAATTTTTATTTGATTTGTTAAGATATTTTGACTTTAGTCTTGTTGTCTAAGTAGAAAGCTTCTTGTGTTTTAAGGTTGAATTCCTGGGGAAGAATAGGACTCTCAAGTGGAGGACTTCAAAAGGGAAGAGAAAAGCAAAGGGAACAAGACACAACCTTTGTTAATGTGTTGTCCAAGTTTGATATTAGTACTAGAAAAAATTATGTTCTTTGGAATATCAAACGTTATTGTTTTCCTTATTTGTCCTACTTCTTATTCAAATGATTTCTTAAGAACTCGCTTGGTACACCACGGCATTTTGTAGATTACTAGGTTTGATGGGTTCACTCTGCTACAAAGAAAGGGGAAGCAATTGGAGAATTTGAAATGATGAAGATGGTTTATACTTAAGGTTGGATAAAAATGGTCAAAAAATTGAAAACTTTGTTGCTATTTGTTGGATGTAATTTTTTCTTTCATTATTTGGCGTCGATAAATGATCTTTTAGGAAATATCTTTGGAAGGTGCAAGTGTTTGATTTGATCGAAAAATTCCTTACTTTATGGATTTTCTAATACAATTAACAATAACAACCTTAGTTTTAATCCTAATTTGGGGTCGGTTATTTGAGAGACAAATATAGTGTAAAGGAAAAAAGAAAAATATAAAATTAAAGTTTGAAAAAAATAGAAAAAAATAACACTAAAAAATAAAAATAAAAATAATGAAAAAACTATTCCTAGAAATTTAAAATAATAAAAGAGATGATTTAACCATTTCAAATTCTCCTATCCCACTCATTCTTATACAAGGTCATCTCCTCAATTAAACTCTTAATACTCATATTTTTACGGATAACTTACATTTAGGTTTTTAATAGCCTATTTTGACATTTTACTAATTCTTTTATATTTAAGAATTTAGATCTCTTAACTGATACATTTTTGGATTTTCGTTATATATGTCTAAACCATCTTAAGCGATACTCTTGTATGTTATTCACAATTGAATTCACTTTGAACTTAGTACATATCTCTTCATTTCTAATTCTATTTTTTTTAATTTTACCGCGCATCCATATGATCACTCATATTTCAATTACAGTCATTTTATACTCATATTATTGTTTAATAGTCCAATATTTGATGTCATACAATAATGTAACTCTTACTACGATTCTATAAAATTTTCCCTTCAAATATAATATATCATGTGATCGTAAAAAACTCAAAATGCATTTCTCCATTTCATTCAACCCATTTGAATTCTATGATTCACACCTCTATCTATGTTATCATCGTCTTTAATGATAGACCCAAAATATATAAAACGTTTACTTTTTAGTACATCCTGACCTTCTAACTTAATAGTTTCTTCATCATTATGATAACTGTCACTAAACATACATTTCATATACTCAGTTTTTAACCAATTCAATCTAAATTTTCTAAATTCTAGTGTGTCCCTTCATAATTCCAATTTATTACTAATATCCTCTCTAGTTTCATCAATTAATATTATATTATCTGCGAAAAACATATATCATGGTATTTTATCTTGAATTTTTTTTGTGATTTCATATATCACTATTGCAAAAAGAAGGGTACTTAAGGCTAAACCTTGGTGAAGTCTAATGTTAATTGAGAAATTATCAGTTAAATCCCTGCAATTTCTTAGATTGGTAACAATTCCCCCATACACATTTTTTATGAAATTAATGTATCTCAATGAGATCCCATTTTTCATCGATGGCCATCACAATATATCTCTAAATACCCTATCATATGTTTTTTCTAGATCAGTAAATACTATATGCAAATTTCTTCTATTCCCTAAATATCTCCATCAAA
Source organism: Dillenia suffruticosa (assembly GCA_033439265.1). NCBI lineage: Eukaryota > Viridiplantae > Streptophyta > Magnoliopsida > Dilleniales > Dilleniaceae > Dillenia > Dillenia suffruticosa. Next base: position 3,672,444 of record JAVTVX010000031.1, read on the forward strand.
TGTCTGCGTAAGTGAATGGTTTCAGTGGTACATCGTTCTAGTATAAATTCAAATTAATTCTGAAACATACTTACCTCTAATCTTAACGTATGTTCGATCACTCTCTCCCACAACTTCATAGTATAACTTAAAATTTTAATTTCTCTGTAATTGGAATAATCTTGTATGTCTCATTTATTTTGATATAGTGGTACAAGTGTACTCTCTTTCTATACTTGAAGCATTTTCTTGTTTTGCCAGATTTGTTAAAAAGATATGTTAACATTTCTATTCTCATTTCACTCAAATTCTTCCATACCTCAATAAGGATGGTATCATGTTCTATGCCTATATTATTTTTCATTGTCCTTAAGGCCTATTTTATTTTATTAGGACAAATTTTGCATTTAAAATTTCTATTAATCTTCTCTACAGATATTAAATTTTAACTATACGTTTAATCTCTCAAGTAATTTTATAGTTGACGCAAGTTTATATACAAATTTTTTTGTCACAAAATGTAATGAATAGATTTTGGATACAAAATTGATAGTGATTGACTATTGGGTTGTGTATTCAAAAATTCTAGATTAAGGTTTTAAAATCTTGTGGAGTTTAAATTTATAATCTCCAAAATTACATAAACAATCAAACTCACAAAGGGGAAAAAGAGATATGAAAAGGAGTTATGAACTATTTGAATTCTTTCTTACATTGATAGAATGGATTGCTTGAAGTTTGAAATTTTCCTACAACTGAGCACCATGTTGGGTTTATAAACTACTTTAGGCTATGCACTTATTTAATACATCTATTGAATGCTAAAACTAAGTACAAGAAGGAATCTAGGAACTAAAAAGACAAAATCATATGTAAATATTTTTAGCCATAAAAAATTATTGCTTTTTGGCATTTTGCATATGTGCTATATTTTTTATCTTGACTCTTCAGTATTTAATGAAACCATTGGACTTCCATGGTTCTACTTATTTACATATTTTTAATGAGATTTGACTTTTCAAACTTTTTGATGATGTTGGCTCATATGAATAGTTATTTTATCTCCATATAAATATCAAGTTTATTTTCCAATATCTGATTTTAAACTTGATTTCACAATTCTAAGAGAAATTTGGAGCAAGATAAACAACTCACTTTTAAAAGGTTGGGTGATAATGTCTGCATTTTGATCATGAGATTTCACATACTTGAGCTCTTCCATTCTGTTCTCGATGCATTCTCTTATGAAGTGATACATGGTGTGTATATGCTTGATTCTTTCATGAAAAACCGGGTTCTTGGAGAGTGCAATTATGGATTCATTGTCAACACATACTTCCATGAAATCTTTTTGTGAAAAATGGAGTTCTTCTAACAAACTTCTAAACTATATTGCATGACATACACAAGAAATGGTTGAGACATATTCCATTTCACATGTTTAGAGGTCACGATAGGTTGCTTCTTTGAACTCCATGTAAAAGCCATATCACTGATGAATAAAGCAAACTCGGTAGTACTTTTTCTATCTCAACACTTGCGACCCAATCGCAATCACTATAAACTATAAGGTTGAAATCATTAGGAGTGTAAAGTAAACCAAGGTTAAGTTTACCTTTGAGATGCCGCAATATCTTTTTAGCTATTTTCAAATGAATTGTTTTAAGAGTTTCCATGAAACAGTTTATGAATCTTACTCCAAAAAGAATGTTGGGCCTTATGCAAGTCAAATAACATAGACTTCCCACAAGTCTCTTGAAATAAATTGGATCCACCTTTTTTGTATCATCAAATTTAGACACCTTTTCACTACATTCCATAGGAGTAGCAATAGGATTGTAATTTTCAGTAACAAAATTCTTTAGCACTTCTTTAATGTAGCCTTCTTGGGAAATGAAAATACTCTCTTCCATTTGCTTCACTTCAATACCAAGATAATAGGACATAAGCTCAAAATCTGTTATCTCAAATTCTCTTATCATGGCTTTTTTGAAATCTTCGTTCGATTTTGGGTTATTGCCGATAAATATCAAGTCACTCACATATATACAAACAAGTAAGATGTTACCTTTGCTCATTTTCACATAGAAAGCATGCTCATGTAAACACTTGATGAAGCCATTTCTTTGGAAGTACTTATCAACGGGTCCTTAGGGAGACGGCCTAATGGTCATAACCCCCTCCCCTAACCCCATGGTTTGGGATAATCTTAGTGTAACAAAAAGTACTTATCAATGGTACTGTACCAAGCCCATAGTGCTGTACCAAGCCCTTAGGGTTTACTTCAACTTTAACACTTTGTTCTCTTCTCCTCGTATAACATAGTTAGGGACTTGTGCTCCTCCAAAAGCCCATTCAAAAAGTGCTGATTTTATATCCATTTGATAGATCTTCCAATGATGTTAGATGACTAATGAAATGATAAAGTAGATGGTCTCCGTACGATCCACATGAGCAAAGACTTCATCATAGTCTATGTCAGCATTTTACTTGTAACTTTTAAGAATTAATCTTGTTTTGAACTTTTCCACATTTCCCTTAGCATTTTTTTTTTTTGCTTTGTAAACCCATTTGACAGTAATGGGTTTATAGCTTTTCGGAAGTGCAACAAGTTCCCATGCATCATTTTTCACAATAGCTTTAATCTCTTCATCCTTAGCATTCTTCCATCTTGTGTCTTAGGTAGCTTCCTCAAAACCTAAAGGTTCATGATTAACAAGAACACAAAAATTGGTGGTTAGCTCCTCAGTTTCTTCATAGAGCTATTGGATGTTTTAGAATTTCTTTCTTGGCCTTTCACCTGAATATTCTACTAGGAATGATGGATTTGAAGGAGTAGGTGATGCGGGCTACTTTGTGACCTCTTCATCTTCATTATCATCAATGAATGAAAAGATATTGTACTTTTCTTTTCGAGTATTCCTTTTCCATGTCATTTCTTGATTGAACTCTATATCTATACTTATCACAATCTTGTTATTGGCTGGATTGAAGATTTTATAGCCTTTGTACCTTGGATCATGCTCGATGAAGATGAACTTCTGATAATGCACAAATTGTCATTTTTATTATTAATATTATGGTTTAAATTTGGATTGTTTAATGCCCTAATGGTTGTGTTTATTGAATTTTATTTTTAGGAGATTGAAATTGAAGACTTGGAGTAAATTAGGCTTAATAAGGCAATTTTGGAACTAATTGGGTCAAGACATCTTATTGGGCTTTGAAGAAGAGGAGTTTGAATTTTAATTTCAGCATTCTAGTAGAGTTTTTTTTTTTTAGTAAAAAGTTTTTTTAGTAGGAGTGAGGTTTGTAATTTTCTCAATGGGAAGAGTCCTAATCAAATTGGAAGACTAGAAGGAAGGAAAGTTGCATTATTCTTTAGGAGAAACTGTCTTCTTTCCTATTTTCTCTAAAGAGGGCCAGCTGCCCTTGCTTATTTAAATACAAAAGGGCTGCACACAATTAACTTCATACTCTTTACACAAAAAGGAGGCGGTTGCATCTCAAGGAGGAAAGAGAGGGCTGCTCCTGCAAGGACTTCATTCATTCTTTCATTAGGTTTTATTTTTAATTTTTTTTTCTCTTTAGGAACTTTGTTTTTTTCTATTTTCTTATGTTGATACTTACCACCATGAGTGGCTAGTTTCTTTATTCTGATTCAAGGGGAATTTTAATCGATTGTTCTTCATTGTGAGGTTATGTTTTTTATATAATTTCTTATATTTTTAATTCAAGTATTTGTCGAATGAAGGATTGGTATTGGTTAATCTGACAATTTAATTCAATATCAATTTTTCTACTGCATCCAGGATTTCAGTAATCCGTAATTGTCATGAATGAATGGTACGAGTAGCAAATAGGTTATATATGTTTATGGATCGTTTGCCGATATTCATTTTAACCTAAGGAATCGATAAAACAAAATCGAATAATTGTACGGCTATCCTGGTTATTTGCATTTTGGTTTAACTGTTTTCACATAACTTAATACTGTCATTATTTGATATGGAACGCTATCGTATCCAGTCGATTAATGATAAGTTTTGATTGGATGCTGGGTTTGGTCAATTATTTTAGGAAAACACAAGATTTATTATGGCTATCCTAATAGATCTAAGGTTAAATACTTGAATTGCAAGAATAATATTTTCAACCAATGATCGATAAGACAATCGAATATATGAACCCTTGAATCGGAGTTTGGTGAATTGAATTTCTTCTTTAAATTTTAGTATTTTTACATATTTGATTTGTCTTTTAATTTAGTTATTTAATTTTGATTTAGGAATTTATTTTATAAACCCCTTATTTTATTTTGTCATTTACTAAGGAGTTAAGTTAACATAGTTCCCATGGGATTCGACCTGGTAACCACTATTGCTACAGTTTGTTGCATTGGGGGAATCAGTATTAATTTGAGGGTTTCGACAACCTGACCAACTTCTCACTTTTGCCATCAAACTTCACTAACATTTTTACTCAGATATCGGTTCAACAAGTAAACTCCACATACAACTATTTTGACCCAAAATTCTATAGGTACATGTTTGTTCTTCATCATACTCCTTGCCATGTTGAGGATGGTACAATTTTTTCTCTTGGAAGATCCATTTTGTCGTAGAGATTTTGGGATCGTTATTGGATGATTGATGTCATTTACAACAAATCTTGAATTCATTAGAAGTGAACTCTCCTCATCAATTGGAGTAGATAGCTTTGATCTATCTGCTTTAATTGTCAACAAGTGTTTTAAATTTTTTGGAAGGCACCAAACACTTCAGATTTTTCTCTAAGAAAATAAATCCAAATTTTTCTACTAAAATCATCAATAAATAATACAAAATAATTATTTTTGCCAAGAGAAAATGACCTGATGGGTTTTGTTAACCTAGTAGAGTTTTGATGATGATAGATTAAAAGAAAAATAGTTCAAGAAAATAAGACAAATAGTTAAAAAATTCATAAGTCTGTAGTTCATGTCGACGTGGTTTGTAAACACATCGATCTGCATAGCAGATCCACCAATTGCAAGTACTGTGTCAATCAATTCATGATATTCACACATACACATTAACCCGTTTGTTGTTTTTGTCGACCTGAGATAAATGATTTTTATAAAAACAAATGTCTGAATACTTCAACCCACACGAGCACACATCGACTTGAACAATGAATGTCTTATAAATCAGACATTCCAACACATCGACCTGTGCACAAATCTTGTTGACATGAAACTATAGGAGCAGTGACACATCGAACAATTCATTTTAACGTATCAACCAATTTCACCTATGAATGGTAATACATCAACCTGCATGATATACACATCAACCTGTTTTCTAAAAATATAACAACCTGATTTGCAATATATCAACCTAAACAGTGTTATGCGGACTAATTTCAAATATCATGTCGACCAATTTAATTTTTGAACAGGAACACATCAACCTGAGTGGTTGGCACATCAACTTGTTATTATTTGACTCAGAAGCACACACATCAACCCATCATTCTTCTAGTCGACCTATATATAAACACATTAACCAATTCATCCCATCATATCAATCAATTTAACCAATGAATAGTCACACATCAACTTAGAATTCGCATATGTTGACCTATTGGTATTTGTTTATGAAAAATACACTTCAACACATCAAAATTATTGTCAACCTGAATAAACACGTTGACCAATTTATTTAATCAGGTCAACCAATTCAACTGGTGAATAGTGACACATCAACCCATATAGAAGTTTATGTCGAACTGTCCATTGTTGTTTCTGAAATATGCACATCGACCTATCAAAACACTAGTCAACCTATAGAAACACATCGACCAATTAATCTATTCAGGTCCACCAATTTTCATTTGCATAGGAACTTGTTGATGTATGCTAGAATACTTGTAGACCTGATGTTTGTTTACTCATTAAAACACACATCAACCTGCTTTCTGACTTGTCGACATAACATACACACAACAACCAATTAACTAGCACACGTCGACCAATTCTCTATCAGAATAGGAACATGTCGATGTATTAAAATGACTTGTCGACCTAACCTTCATTAAATCTGAAACATCACACATCGACCTGGCTGAAAACTTGTCAACACACATATACACATTGACCAATTCAAAAACATGTGTCCACCTATTGTATTTTGCACAGTTTCTTGTCGACCTAAGATAGCACCTTGTTGACCTGTTTGAACAAAAATACACTATGAAATGTTTAACTTCAGGTCGAAGTCCTCATTAATATTGTCGACCTACAAGTGTCAGAAATCAGATCTGGGAAACAAATTTAAACCAATGGACTTCTTATTTCTTCGATTTCTGAAATGCTTCCTTTTTTATCAAAGCTAACGTTCAAATACAGTGCAAGTATATTCTGATTGGGTTATTTAAAAGAGGTACCAGAAAAAGAAATGGAGATTCAACGCAAATAAAGGAATAGTTATAGAGCTTTAATGGCAGAACTTAAATGGCCAATGTTCGAATGGAATAACCATCACTAACCCTCAACAGATTTATTCAATACCTCAATAAATATTGAGGAGCAGAAAATAAAGAGGGTTACGTTACGAGAATTAAAAGCGTTATTGAATACACTGTAAAAACTCCACAGTGCACTTTGAAATTTCAAAACTGTCTTAAGTGTCTCTGTTAATTCTCATACTGTCAAATCTGAGGAAAGCAAGCTTCAATTCTTGATATTTATTTCGTTGACTTATATAAGTGTCAAAGGCAAAGGAGTGAGTATCACTGCTTTAAGTTTAAATAAGTCAAATTCAGTTTAAGTGAGATTGAATTGAAACATTTAGCTGAAATACTGTATAAGGTTGAACTTGAACCTATAATCAAGTTTGTAATCTAAGCAATTAGTGAAAAATCCTAGAGGAGTCTGGGAGTGGACGTACACCGAGTTTGATAAAACCACTATAAAAATCTCTTGTGTCTTCTTTCATTAAATTTTTACTTACTATCATTTTTTAAAAAAAAAAGGTCTCAAAAAGTCATAAAAACTCATATTCAACTATTCACCCCTCCCCTCTAGTTGAATAACAGATTTGCATACATCAAAATGGATAAGAGCCAATGGCTTTGTCACCCTTGTTGTAGTTTTCTTTGAAAAACTCTTCCTTGTTTGTTTGCCAAACAGACGCCCATCACAAAATTGGTCTGAATAATTAATATATGGTAAGTCATTTTTTTTTTGGTACAAAGGAAAAGCCCAAAGATGAGAAGCAAAAATAGAGGACTACCAAAACCCAAACCATGTCCTTAAAATAGGAGTGCCATTTTCATCTTCATGCAACATGGGAAGCAAGCAGGTGGGAGGAGCTTGGAAGACATGAATACCATGGGGTTTTGAGTGGCCCAGTTTGGCTAAGTGGTTGACATGTCGTTACCTTCCCTAAAGGTGTACGTATAGGGTAAGTCTTTCACTATCTTCTCATTGCTCATTAAATTAAGTTTTTAAAATTTATATTCCCAAGTCTCAAATACCAAACCGAAAGAAATCTTTTACATAACTTTTCAAACTCTTAAACACATCATTTCAAATATCAATCACAAATCAACAATTTTCCTCATAGTCACCTTAGCAATCATCTCCCATTTTTATCATTAATAGACAAAAGATAATTTTTCAAATGAATATCATATCACTTTTTCAAGAGTTGTCCCAATCTTAAAATGTTACTTTTTATGTTATGCACATAATAAACATTTGAAATAAATCGGTTTCTATCATCTTTCAAACAAATCAAAATCATAACTTCTCCTTTCACTGAAACTTCGGAGTTATCTCCAAAAGTGATGATACATCCATGGACTCATCAATCTCAACAAAGAGACTCTTCTTCCTACACATAGGTTTACTTGTACCGGTATCAAGATACCACCCATTCTTCTCTTCCTCTTTTTCACATTTGAGTGCAAGAAGCAAAGATGGTTCACCATCTTCATGCTTTATTCAGCATAATTAGCCTTTTCTTCAACTTCATTTGAAAAATTCCTACACTCCTAAACAAAATGACCAAACTTATGATAATTATAGCCTTCAATTTTGATTTATAATACCTCTAATTTTGTTTGAAATTATATCCTATTCCATGAGCTCTTATATGTTTGGACTCTTGACTTCCTTTATTTTTGTTCTGAGGTTGATAACCGCCTCTTCGTTGTTCACGAACATGACCATGACCATGATGACCTCGACCTCTAGAAACCTCTCTCTTGCTTATATTCTTTCTCCTTCAAAGAAAGTTTCATCTATAAAGCTTGCTTCTCCAATTCTTGTTTTAGTTTATTAGTCTATCCTCATTGATTTGCAAATAACCAGCAAGTTTTTCAATGGTCATATTGTCAAAATTTTTGGATGCTTTCATCTTATTCCCATATCTTTTCAATTGGTTAACAACAACCAATACTCTTGAAATATAATTTGAAACTTTTTTTTGAATTTTTCATTTGTAAAGAATTGAACTCACCTATTAGACTTTGGACCATCACCTTCTTCACCATATCAACTCCATTGAATGAGTTTTAAAAATGTCCGAAACTTTCTTCGAAATTGTTGCACCTGTAACTTTCTCAAATGTCATCTCATCTAAACTTTGGTAGAAGAGGGTGAGAGCTTTTTTTCTTTTCTATGGATTGGACTTGAAGTGTTTGCATCACTAGGCTCTACAAAACCTTTCTCCATCACCTTCCAAACATCATTTGCTCCAACCAAGGCCTTTATATAAATACATCGATTTTCAAATTTTTCTTTGGTGAGTGTTAGAACTACAAAGAGAGTTCCATTTGATATCATCTTTATAACAAGTTGAGTAAATTGGCTTTGGTACCTGTTTGTTGGATGATGTGTTCAAAAATTTTGGACTAAAACTTTAGAATCTTGTTGGATTTTGAATTTATGAACCCCAAGAACACTCAAAACTCACAAGAGGGAAGAGAGAGGATAGAATAACAGTTAAAAAAATTATTTGAGCTCTTTCTAGCTTTGATGAAATGAATTGTTTGAAACTTAAGGTTTGCTTACAACTAAGTACCATGATGAGTTTATGTACTATTTTAGTCTAAACCCATATTTAATACATCTATTGAATGTTAGGAAGTACATCAAGGAACCTTACAACTAAAGAGACAAAATCAGATGTAAATATTTTTTAACCACAAAAATATATATTCTTTGGCATTTTACACATGTGCTATTATTTTTATCTTGACTTTTCAGTATTGGTGAGACCATTAGTCTTATATGTCTCTTTCTATTTCCATATTCATAATGGAACTTGACTTTTCAAACTTCTTAATAATGTTGGCTCATATTAATAATCATTTTGTCTCCATATAATTGTCAAGATTATTTTTGAACAATGATATGGTGGATGATGCTAGGACTATAAATAACATTCTGTTAAAATGCTTGTGATTTGTAAAAGATGGGTGATAGGGTGCTTGAGATCTATTATGATATATGTTATCATCGATGGCTAATTTTGGACTCGTGTAGAGCATCTTGAAGTTGGGTAATTTGTACCTATTTATCATGACTGCAAATCGCTCTGCTACTAACTCAATTCCCATGCTGTTCACGCTTTGCCAAATAACTAAAAACAAGGATTTGCTTATTCAAAATAAGATCCCTAATAATTACACCTTAGGAGAGTGCAAATGGCAAGTTGAATGGTCTGGTTTTAATCGTTTTTCTTTAGGTATGCATTAGGTTAACTTATCTAATAGTATGATTCAAGGTATTAATGTTTTAGAATATGTTGTTGAAAACTTTGCTTTGGGAGCAAGTTTTAGTATGGGCTGATGGACAGTTATTTATCTAGGAGTCTCTTTAGAAGGTAATTTGTGAACGCTTTATTTGTACTCAATAGGAATTCAAGTAGGTAAGATTGTTGGATGAATGCTCTCTTTTTTGGTTGATTCGACCCTTTTCTTGTGAATGTTGGACTATCTTGCAACATCTTTTTTTTGTGGGGGTTAGGAAGGGAGGGTTGTTAAAAGGCTTACGAATTTTTATTAAAATTTAAAGTGTATGTGTACTTAATAGAAATTATAAATCTTGCATGGCTACATATGCATAGATTAGGAAAATTTTGTGAATTAAGATATTTTGGTGCTATGCCTTGGTATTTGATAAAATATTTGTTAGAAAAAATAGAAAATATCACCGAAATAGGCATGATGAAGAGTAATGCTGTATAAATTTTCAATTAACTATGGCAAACACTTTTTTTCTTTTTTACTTTTATTGAAATGTTTAGGGCAATTAACATACAGTTTGCAATATGTTTTGTGTTAAAGAACTAAGAGTGAGAGACATTTATCTCGGTTTTATTGCAGTAAATTATATAATGTGTGTTCATTGCACAAATACACATTTTCTAACACAAGAAAGAAAAAAGCACATTAGGTTAAATAGTGCCCATTCGACACATAGATACACACATTTTCTTAAACGAAAAGAGAGAGAGTTTTGGTTTTATTTAGTAGGTTCTATAATGTCCATTTAGCATAAAAATATACAAATTTCCTAAAAGGAGAGAGGGAGAATTTTAAGCAATTGTGTACTTAATAGAAATTGCAAAGTGGTTACAAATAAAAAATTTGTCCCTTATGAGCAAATATTAGGAAAAGTTTGTGAATTAAAATATTATGATGTTGAGCCTTGGTATTTGCAAAAAAAATTGTTAGAAACAATAGAAAATATCAAAAAAAAAAAAATGAAGAAGAGTAACAATATATAATTTTTCTTTAATTATGGCACACACTTTTACTTTTTTAAGTTTATCATACAGAGTACGTATTTGAAATATGTGTTGTGTTAAATGTATAAAAAGAAAGAGATGCATCTCCATTTTATCACATTAGGTTGCATAATATTTGTTGATTGCACAAACACACATTTTCTAAAACAAGAGACAAAGAATCTTTTATTGCAATAGGTTATACTATCACAAAAATCTTAAGTTTTTTCAAATTTTTTCCAACATTTTAGTAAAAAATCGCCAACATTTTTCTTTTATTGATGTTTTTTAAACTAAACATTAGCAAAAGTACATTAAGGTAGACCAAAAATGTTGCCTTAAACAACGGTGTGAAGAAATGAACAGCGGAAATTATTTTACCTTGCCGATGTTTATTGGCTTTGCCAACACATCCTCATTAAATCTTAGCAAAAGGTAGAGAGAGGGATAGAGATACTTGAGAGAGGGTGTAGGGAAAGCAAGGCATTTTGGTGCAAAAATGTTGCACTTTCTCTGTGAGGTGTCGACATTTTTAAAAACGTCGACATCCTTTGCTGACTTGTTGACATTTGTTAGGTAAACATCAGCAAGTTCAGTTAACCTTAATCTCTTCTCTCTTCTCACTTCTCTCCCTTTTCACTCCTTCTCTCTACTCTCTCCTCCTCTATTGCAGCCACTATTCTTTTCTGAAATCCACTACCCCGGACCTTTCCTGCTACTGTTCATCGCTACCCGTCATCTGGACCTCCCTTGTCGCTAGTTGCTACAGGTTCTTCACTGTGCTGCAGTTGCTGACCCTGCTGCCAACAATGGAGGTGCTCTTTGTAGGCTTCCATTGCTACCACTACATCTTCTCTCTCTTTCTTTGTCGCGGGTTCTCTTCTCTATCTCTGTCTCTCTCTCCCCCTCCATTTTCTGTGAATTTGATTAGTTAATGTTGTTGTTAGCATATTAGCAAATAAATTTTGTTAATGTAATATGATTTTCTACCCAATCAATATAGTAAAAATCTGACAAAATTAGGGAACATTAAGGCAAAATTATGGCAAGGGAAAAATTAATATATATTAGGATAAAATTAGGGCAAAATTAGAGTACAACTAGGACAAAATTAACTTTTCTTGGGGTAACATTAGAATAAGAATTAGAATTAGGACAAAATTAATTTATATTGAATTAAAATTATGGCAAAATTTGAGTTAGTATTTTGTTTTAGTCATATTTAAAATTAGGGTAAAATTTTATTGACCCAATTCTTGTTACTCATATGTCAACATTTTGGTTTGAAAGTTGTAGTAATTTGAAATGGTTATTCATATGTTTCTCGATTTTCTAATAATATTAATTAAAGAATTTGATCATGCATATATATGTTTGGCATGCATATATATATATTCCATTGATTCCAAAGTGCAATTTTAATTTGTACCTTTTTGGGTCCCTCTTTCTTCATTATTTCAAATTTGAATTTCTAATCTCACATGCACTCCGTATTGGTTGGTATTCAAAGTATGAAAAAGTAATAACATATCTAAAAAATTGTCATATTATTTACTTTTATATCATTACAATATGATAATAACTCAATATATAGGAACTATCAGAAGCAGGGAAGAATAATAGATTACAACACATGTATACTCACACTTGGATGATGATAATGAGTTTAGTGATGGTGGTGGCTCTTCATTTATACAAGGGGTCATATGTTTTGAAACTAATTTTCTTGATGGGATATTGTGTATAATCTATTTTGTAGGATATTGATATTGATGCATTTTAACTATTGTATGTAAACTTGTGGTTGAAATTATTATACTTGTACTTGTTGGATTTTTGGAGTTCTATATTAGTTTTGTGGTTGAAGGATATTTGGAGTTATGGTTTATGTTTGTGGTTGATGGTTGTTTGGTGTATTATTATTTGATATTTTGAGTATTGTTGATGGATATTTAGAACATTGTGTATGGATGAAATATGAATATTAAAAATTATGAAATGAAATATGGATATTATTATTTTATAAGCAGATTTTTGGGACTAATTGTAATGAAACAAAGCTTGTTGTAAGAAAATAAGTTTTTTGGTCGTTTGAAGGAGCAAACATTAGCGAATCTCACATCATTGCCGATGTTTTTGACCAAAACATCAGCAATGTGAATAGTCATTGCCGATGTTTATGAGCTAAATGTATGCAATGACCACCCTTTGCCAACATTTAAAAGAAAAGGGTTTAGACTTTCCTAATGTTTACTCTATCAAATATCAAGAAAGGCTGCACATTTTCCCTACATTTACCCATCAAAACATCGGGAAAGCTCTACTTTTAATGACATTTGGTGTATTAACATCAGGAAAGGTTCCCCAATGTTTTTCCATGAAATATTGGCATTTTCTTGAACTTTTTCAAACATTCATTCCGATATTTTTCCATTCATCACCCCTTTGTTTAGCGATGCTTATAGAATGTCCGGAAGCGTTAAAATAAATGTAAAAAAAAGTCTAAATTTTTAGTATACGATGCCTGTTTGACATACAAATACACATTTTCTAAAACTAGAGACAGAGACTCAGCTTCATCATAGTAGGTTATATAGTGTCCATTCAACACATGTATACAAAGCTTTTTTTAAAGTGATAGAGTCTCTTGGAAACAGCCCGCGAGCCCACCAGCCCGCGACGGCCTGCGAGCCTGCGACAGCCCGTGAGCCCGTGACCGCCCGCGAGCCTGTGACCAGCCTTATCCTTCGAGAGCTCACCTGCAGTCCCTGCAGAAACCCTAGGTCGTGGCTTCTTCACTACAGGTAATGGCTATGTTGGTTGTAGTCCTAGGGTTGGGTATTTAGAATTTGAATTAGTTGCTAATATTGTTAAAATTTGAAAATATTACAAATTTTAAACCAATTCGACGGCTGAACGAAAGTTAGGTCTGAGATTTGCAAAACCCTAGGTGAGAGAGAAATGCAATCACTTAAACGTTTGAAATAAATTTTATTGAATTTAGGTTTCAATACCTTTAAGATGACATTAATTTATACAAACTTAGGGAAGATGATAAACCCTAAGAATAATTGAAAATTTGATGACAATTGTGATAATCTGATTAGGTTGACTTTCTCAAATCGTGATCACCCTCCCTAGGAATGTGAGTGAGACCCTAATCTCTTGCATGAAATAGTGAAACCTGATTTTATCATATTTTTAATAAAACATGCTTTTGATATGCATTGTCTCACGTATGGAATTGAAATTCAAATATGTTTTGTGATTATTGGAGTGTCGTACTTATGTTTTCTATGATTATGCATCCATGTTTGGAATGAAATGAAATTGTATCATGATTTGAGAAATGGAATGTTTTCTATTCTACCATTGCATTGGTTTGTTGAATTTAAATGATTTCAACGAAATATATTGCCACACGGATTTGAATTGTTTTGAGGATATGATGAGATGATTTGGTTATGTAGGTTGGATGCCTATTAGCTTGAGATGATGTGATAATATGACATTATTTGATTGATTCCATAGCTACGAAGGGCGTTTGTAGAGGTACCGGGTTGCCCGGATACACTTCTGCAGGAGGTATCCACAAACGTTATATTTCTAATAGCTATAGGCGCGGCCGGTTGAACCCAAGTAAGGGGGAAGACGTGTGTGACGCCACCGTCTAGCACCGTCTAGCACCGGGCGGGGTCCTATACACAATGATGAGCTAGCCCCAGCGAACTCATGGTCAATGTCGGGGTAGAGAACGACTTTTGAACTTTATGCATAATAAAACCCCCGATATGCCTGTTCTTGGTCACGGTTGACTTTTGTCAGGATCTTTTCGGCTTACTCTATGATCTACTTGATTTTAAATGGATGCATATATGTATGTTAACGTGTGAATGATTAAATAAGTTCATTTTAGCGAACATATCATGATTTACTGTAAAATTTGAATTATTGGTTATGAATGATATTATTTGACACTCCAATATTCACCTACACTATTATTACTTGAGATTAATCCCCTTACTCACTGGGTATCTTTCTTGATACTCACCCCTCTTTTTTCCCTCATCAGACAGGATTATTGTGCTAGAGTGACGCTTCGGCTCTTGAGGAATTGGTAGCTTGTTGCGGATTTAAGTGTTTTATTTTACGGTGAGATTAAATTAAGTTGAGACATGAGCTCCGCACTTTATTTTCGATCCTGTGAGGTCTTGACCTTGAGATCCGTAGTTGACCGTGTATTTATTTGGGATTGACTGTATAATTTATGTACATTAAATTGCGAAACTCTCATATTTCATTTGCATTGAGGCAAATTGTAGCGTTTGAATGTCAACTTGGGAAAAGTGATTGTAAATTATATAAAACTTAGGCCCGCTCAGTGTGACGGCTACTCATGCTCTAGTTGGGCATGACAGTAGAGGTCTGCGACTAGAATTGTTGGAAATTTACTTAGCCTAGCGTTGTTCTGGATGTTTGCTGTGGTTGGTGGGTTGTTATGAGGTCAGGATGATCATTTTATTTTATTTACAGAATGATTTTAAATTATACAGGGTTAAACATGTTTATTTGTATATGGGAGACCTCCGATTTATGGGAGGTTCTGCCCGATTTTTTATAGAAATACAGTCGGCATTTAGGGTAACAGACGGCTACTCACGACCCCGATTCGGGGCATGACAATGACTACCCATTGCCAACATTTAAAAGAAAAGGGTTTAGACTTTCCTAATGTTTACTCTATCAAATATCAAGAAAGGCTGCACATTTTCCCTACATTTACCCATCAAAACATCGGGAAAGCTCTACTTTTAATGACATTTGGTGTATTAACATCAGGAAAGGTTCTCCAATGTTTTTTCATGAAATATCTGCATGTTCTTGAACTTTTTCAAACATTCATCCAATATTTTTCCATTCATCACCCCTTTGTTTAGCGATGCTTATAGAATGTCAGGAAGCATTAAAATAAATGTAAAAAAAGTCTAAATTTTTAGTATACGATGCTTGTTTGACATACAGATACACATTTTCTAAAACTAGAGACAGAGACTCAGTTTCATCATAGTAGGTTATATAGTGTCCATTCGGCACATGTATACAAAGCTTTTTTTAAAGCAAGAAAGTCTCTTTTTTGTCGTAGTAGGTTATATAGTGGTCATTCATGATATAGATACATAGATTTTCTACCACGATAGAGAGAGAGAGAGAGAGAGAGAGGTGAGCACTATTTGGTTAAATCCGAAAAAACCTTTCTTACTGAATGTTTATTTATATTTTGTCTATTTTATAAGGTATTTGGTTTGGTTTTGGATAAAACTAAGCTTTGGTTTATTTGGTTGGTTATTGGTTTTGACAATTTTTATTTCTGTCAAACTGAATTAATTAAAAATATTATATATTTGATAATTTTTATTCGTATAAATATTATTATAATATTATAATTAAAAATTAAAAGAGATAAAACTAAAAATTAAAACTAATATAATAAAGAGTGCATAATTAAAAAAAGACTTTTATTTCCACTTTTTTAGTTTCAAATTCTCAATATCCAATTCATTTTACAACTCTTCCACTCCAACTCTTATACTCTCAAACTTGAGATACGACTCTTCCACTCCCAAACTTGAGACTCTCACTCATGCATCTCCCTCTCCTCTTATTTCACTCATTTTCTACTTCCAAAATTTAATTTATTTGAAATTTGAAATTTAAAATTTTCAAAATGATATTTAGTAAACTAAAATTATAAATAAATTTTGAACTTTAAAATTATAGTTTATATTCACGGTTGATATGAGAGATATATATTATATACATGAAGAGAAAGCAACATTGCTTAAAAGGCTTTTATAATAAGAGATTTCAATAATTTGGTTAATTTGAATAATCGAATCGATTTAAATTCAGTCGAATTATCATTTTTTAGTTTATTTGGTTAGATTATGGTTATAAAAATTATATAACCGAATTAAATCGGTTATTCTATTTTTTATTATTTCGTTTATGGTTTAATTGAATGGTCACCCTCTAAAGAGAAAGAAAGAGAGAGAGAGAATTTTAAGCACTGTGTACTTAACAGAAATTATGAAGCTTGTGTAGCTACAACTTTGGTTACAAATAAAAAAGCTCTCATTTATGAGCATAGATTACACTATAAATCAAATACCGTATCGAGAAGGACGAAAACTGTCTACTAAATTTAATTAAACCGTCGACACAACCTTCTTTAACGGATGGACCTTCAATTGGCTATATATCAGTTAAGATAGATCTATCCCGATAGTTTTGGTCACCGTTAGAGCTGTCCCGAATCTATATAGACGGTTAGAAATGTGTTGGCAAAAGTTATTACCTTTTATTATCGATTTCAAAAGTGTTGGTAAAAGTTATTACCTTTTATTGTCGATTATCATATATGTTAGAAAATGCTACTACTTTTATCCTCAATCACCATAACTGTTAAGAATTGTTACGACAATTTATTATTGGTAATCGTATATGTTAGGAAATGTTGCTAACTTTTATTATTGATTATCACAACGTTAAAATGTTACTATCTTTATCATCAGTTACCATAATCGTTAAAAATTGTTATTGTTATTTATTGTCATTAACCATATATGTTAGAAAATATTACTAACTTTTATCGTCAGATACACAAGTGTTATGAATTGCGCTTTTATCATCGATTACATAAGTGTTAGAAAATGTTATTAACTTTTATCATCATTATCACAAGTATTAGAAAAAAGTTATTATCTTTTATTATCGTCGATTAGAAAAAAATGTTTAGAAAAGTTACAGTAATTTATTATCAGTTATCACATGTGTTAATATAAGTTAATGTTTTGTATCGTCAGTTACCGCAAGTATTGGGAAATGTTACTCCCTTGTATCGTGGGTTAGAAAAAGGTTAGAAAATATTACTAACTTTTATCATCGGTTACCACATATGTTAGTATAAGTTACTATCTTGTATCATCGATTATCATAAATGTCAGGAAATATTACTACTTTTATTGTCTGCTAGAAAAGGGTTAGGAAATAACTTTTGTCATCAGTTACGACATATGTTAGTATAAGTTATTACTTGCATCATCGGTTACTATAAGTGTTAGGTTATCACATATGTTAGTATAAATTACTACTTTTATCATAAATTACTATAAGTGTCATATGTTAGTATAAATTACTATCTTGTGTTATCGGTTATTATAAATATCATATGTTAGTATAAGTTACTACCTTATTTCATCGGTTACTATAAGTGTTAGAAAATATTATTATTTTATCGTTGATTACAAAAATGTTAGAAAAGTTACTCTGGCTTAGTTTGATTAGAAAAGGGTTAGAAAAAATTATTATCTTTATGCATCATCAGTTACTACAAGTGTTAGGAAATGTACTACCTTTTTATCATCATCGCTTACCACAAATGATTGGAAATATTACTTGATTATCAAAATGTTAAAAATGTTAGAAAAAGTTAGAGACTATAAAATAAAGAAATTATTAAAATAATATAAATGTAATGCTCGTATTAATGCGAGAATGATTAATACATTAATTAGATAACAAAAAAAAATTGCATATCCCACAATTGCATATCTTCTGATTCTGAGATGTTCATGCCAAAAATTCTTCACTTCGATTACCAAAAATATTACCATCATAATTTGAGAGCACAGCCCCAACATTAACCTTCATGTCAATCTATTTATAAAAATAAGTAGTGAAACGAATATAATATAATAATACATTGTAAAAATGGTTATAAATGAAAATATTATTTTTTCGGATGGAGTCAGGTGGTGATGATGATGATGGTTGGTTTCTTTGTGCGCTCCCAGTATCTAGTATTGGAGGAAACCAGCAATACAAATAATTTAGATTATTATTCAAAAACAAAAGTGAAATTAATAAGATCGTGGTAAAAACTAGAAAAATGACATTCGTATCTGAACATCGCCAATAAGCCTTGCTTCATTAACCATGTTCATCAATTCATATTGATGTCTACTTCCGGTATACATAGCAACATACATAAGAACATTACTCACCAAATTAGTAAAATTATGTTTTTGTTCTATTAATCGTTCTATCATAATAATCATATTTTCGTTCTCAAGTCTGGTTGAATGCACACGTTGTGATGGAATTGTAACTTTTCCCACACATCTTATTCTTCCACTCGAATCAAACCCTTTAACTTTAGATACAATATCACCTTTTCAAAATAAATTCAAACTTTTTACTTGCCCTTCTTCACTCTCAATAAACTCCAATCCACTTTTGGTCATTTCCTGTGAGAAGTAAATGAATCAAACGTCAATATCTATAAACATATCAATTAGAATTACATAAAAATAGTCATTCTCACCATAATTTCTGATAATTTCGTAGAAACTAAACTGTCATTTGATCGGGTTCTACTTGTAATATAAGGTTCAGCTCTACAAGATTTTGTCCCACATTGTATCGTCTGTAATGAAAAAAGTGGTTCTACCTTGAAGCATTTGAAATATTATGTAGTAAAATTAATTACAAATAAAATAAAATATAAATTGTTTATATCTTCTCATGTATGAGATTGGCAAATGACTTTGATCCTAAGCAATGTGTATCTGTCAACTTTGCGTAACATTCTAAATTTGTTTTACTAATTTCCTAGTACAAAGAAAAAAGTATTAGAATACAAATGAATGTATTAGAATACAAGTGAATCGCAGTAACAAAAAGAATTGTTAATTTGTACCTTCCCTTTCTCACTCAACCAGAAAGTAACAAAGCTTTGTACTAATTTGGATTAACCCTTTCATCTTCCATTCTCTTGATATTTTCATCTATTCCAAGTGAATCATTAAACTACTTTGATTTCAAAGTATTTTTAAAACTCTTCCATTTGTCACACAAATTTCCAATAACTCATTTTTTAGTGTCATCTCTAATTAGTTTGAAAGTGATTTTTCACTACAATTCAAATATATAAAAAATAAAATTAGATATACTAATTTCCATTTATGCGATTGTACAATTTACTAATAAAACTAGATATCTATACAATTTTTCACATGTTCTCTTTATACTTGGTTGGCATGTCACGCTAAGTCCTATAATTTATTGGAGCAATCGAATGCAATCTCACAATAGAGTCAAGGAATCTGATAAAGATCACACCATTGATTTTTATTGGTTGATTTAATTTGTTCATTTCAACTATCATACGTTTTTCTTTTTCTAAATCCCAAATATCTTGATAGCGCATTGGGTCTCTACATTTCCTGACAACTGTTCAAATGTACCAACATAATTAATTATACCATTATATTTCATAATTTCAAATTATAACATTATATTATCTATTCAATGAATTTTCAAAAATATAACACTATATTATATAAATTACTAATTTATATATATCACGAATGGCTCACAACATGTGCGCAAGGGTGCAGGTATGCGTATTTAACATTATATTTAAATAATCATTTTTTTTTTGTAAAAAAAAATAGCATGTACGCAATACTACGCATGCGCAATCTACCATGCATGCACGGCATGTGCGGGCTGCATATTGGCAGTCTACCGTGCATGCGCATGCACACAGATGCGCACATGTGCATCTCTGCCATCGCTACATGCGCATCGCCTAATCCATTATCGGGCAAAGTCACATTCTTCCATTAAAAGGAAATCACATTTTTTTTAATAAAAATTTGGGTTAACTACATTTTGAAACATTTAAAATTTTTCTAGTTTGTGATCAATATGGGATGAACTAAACGAAAGATCAGTATTGTAACTGACCAGGAAAAATTATAACCATCCCAAGATCAACTTGAGTCTAAAAAACCCAGTCATCCCAAGATATTACCCCAAATTTGGTTTAAAATAGATCATTTTATTGTAAGGTAATTAGTAATTATCTATTTGTAATTTTTTATTTTGATATTTTATTATGTTATTGGAAAAAGAAGACAATCCAAATGAATTCTTTTATCAATTCCATAAATCACATTAAATTGCATTGCATCTATAGCAAATTCTAAAATATTTAAATAACTAAAACATCATTTAAATTATTTAAATTACTAATAATTTTATTTAAATTAATAATGATCAAAACTAAGAAAATTATATGAAATCTAATTTAATGTTCAGTGGAGAAAATTAAAGAGACGCCTTTCCAACTTCTCTTAGCCTGTCGAAGATGAATCCTATTGAGATTAATGCCATTAATACCCAACACAACTCAACAAACCAAATCTAACTCTACCCAGTAGCATTATTTAAAATTACTAATATTGAAACCATTTTAACATCAAATATTTTATATATCACATGTAACATTATTTATATTACTAATATTATAATATTATCTAACATTAATATTGATAATTAATTAAGTCATATAACATACTAATATTATATGATAGTAATATAATATTAATAATAATTACACTATTATTATACTAATATTATATTATTAAAAATTACATTATTTAACTTAATATTGATTATTATAATTATAATAATTTTATATTATGAAAGTAGCTCTGTCATCCACTCATTATGTCAAAGGTTGAATCGATAATGTAATTTATAATAATATATATTATATAATAATGTTATATTGATATTATTATGTTATTTATATTTCAAAATAATTCCAAATTTTTCGTACTTTCATTAATTCAATAGTGGACATATCAATCCAACAGCTGCAATAATTTCTCTCTATCAAGTGACATATCATCTCACACAGACTGCTATTTTCATAAACAAATTTTGAAAATTAATTTTCAAAAACCCTTTTCCTTTTCCGCACCATTTTTCATTACAAAATTTAAACATTTTTTGTATTTTTTTTCATTACACAATTTTTACAATTTTTTAGGACGTGTTATTATTTTTACCGGTCTTTTTAGCCTCTCCATTTTCCTTACACACTTTGATTATTGTTTTACTCACCATATTATAGTTAATACCTCTCTTTCTTTCTCATATGTTTCCATATGTGTTATTTTCTCATATGTTTACTAATGCAATTTTTAGGACTTGTTATGACTTGTTACGTGGCACTACGTTTCATGCAATTCATGCAATTTTTAGAACTTGTTAACTTTCCCATATGTGTTATTTCTCATATATTGTTACAACTTCTTACCTTGCAATTACTACGTTTCATACAATTTTTATGATAACTTGGAGTATTCGCGGTTTGTTTGTGTATTGCACCTTAGCCGTTAGCAACTTAATTTAATTTAAAACAATTGATTAAATGTAGTTTTCACTTAAATTTTCATATCAAAACCTAATTTTTGTGATATAAGATGCACTTGTTACCATTTACTATAACACTTGTTATAGTAATATCACTTATTATCACTGTTACCATGCATTATAGCCATATCACTACACATGATATACCGAATAAAAGTAGACCGAATAAAAATATAAATTAGAGAAGACAAATCAATAATTACCTAATGTGTAAACAAAATTACATTTCGTACACATATGCTTCCCATCCTATTCTATCAACATCATCATCATCATTCATCTCTGTTGATATAGTTCTTTCATCTTCATCAACATTAGTACGAACCTACACCTAATTGTTTATAGGGTTACTTTACGAATTGAAATGATGATTCGTCAGTTCATCACCCTGTTAAATTCATCTCTAATTTTGATATGGTTTGCAACAAGCCATCCTTTATGTTTTTCATCGGTAATATAAAATACCTTTTTTGCTTGGGATGCTAAGACATAAGGATCATTTAGCAAATCGGCATCGGTATGATTAAGATATGAAAAATTTACAAGTGTTGAACTAAATAGGTCCTTGCATTCTTATTGTTGGTCAACTCAATCATACTGAAATAACACAAACATATACGTTCCATTATAGTTTACTTGAATGATCTATCTTAATATTTTATAATAATTAACTTTACCTTGAATGGACCTTTTATCCCTTGCATTTGTATAACTAATGTCATCCATTACTACCACTACTCCTAAATTTGAGTTTGAAGGCTTTTGTTGCGATCTTTTACAAGGAATTGATATCTATTGTTATATACCCATTGTAATTTCTAACCAATGGATCTGGTTTACAAGCAATTCATTTAATTTCCTTTGTAATCTCTCTGGAGTATTTTGGATTCGTAATCTGAAAAAAGAAATCATGTAAATAGAAAAAATTAATAATATTAAGAAAATTAACTGTTGATATATTTAGTACGTAAATAGAAAAAAATTAATAACATTAAAAATATTAAATATTGATATACTTACACAATGACTAAACCAACTAGTGAAGTCTTTACTATAAAATTTGTCAATTTGGAAAATATTTAACTTCTTCTCATTATTTGTTTTTCGAATATATTGCATATGTTCACTTCATATGAAATAGTACATATATAATTATATAATATTAGAGTTTAATATTCATAAATATATATATATATATATATATATATATATATGACAGTGTATACTTATAGTCTAAAGAAACCAATTGAGTCACTATTAAATAGTATATATCTATGGTATTGATGCAATGATTTCTCATCGAGACAAATTCGAGATATTCTTTTTCTTTTTTGTCTTTTAACATAGCTACGTGTCCTTATTCCCAAAGGCCTTCCAATAATTGTTAAAGTGGACTCATCTTCTCCAAATATAATGTGTTTGTCATCATTCCGCAATACACAATTAAACCTTATTTCAACCCCAACTAAATATTTTGAACAAAACAGTAAGTACTTGTTTGCTATATACCCTTCCACGATGGAGCCTTCAGGTCATACTCTATTACGTACATAGGATTTGAGTTGAAATAAGTATCTGACATATATATATATATATTGCATTACATTATATATGTATGATTGTTAAATAAAATGAGCTAAATAAGTGATCAAAATAAAATAAACTTTTCAACAGAATACATCCACCTATATGTCACTGGTCTACCAATTCTTGCTTCAATTGTCAAGTGCGTAATCAAGTGTATCATGCTGTCAAAAAATGAAGGTGGAAAAATCTTTTCAAGCTCACACATAATTTGTGGAATTGATACCTCTAATTGCTCAAGTTCTCATGGGTTAAGGATCCTAAAGTGAAAACATTTAAAAATGTTTAAAATTTTAATGATAATAGAGCTGACATTGTCAGGGAGTGATTCACGAATTGCTAAGGGAATCAACTCTTGTATTAAAATATGATAGTTATAACTCTTTAAACCTATTAACTTCCGCTGCTTCAATTGAACACATCTGGAGATGTTAGTAGAGCACTCATTAGGAAGTTTAAGTCCTTTAAAACATTGATAAATGCATTTTTCTCCTGCAAGGACATTTGGCAACACGCTTTAGGAAAAAATATATTCGTAAAGTTTGGTCTACGTACTTGTAGATCATTTCATATTCTCATCCCTTTAAGATCAAGTTTAGCCTTATAATTGTTATTAGACTTTTATTCCACTACAAAAAAACACGATTTTAGCGACGGATTTAGCGACGGAAAAAATTCGTCGCTATTTTGCGACGGATTTAGCGACAAAAAATATTTTCGTTGCTATTTTTCGACGAATTTAGCGACGAAAAATATTCGTAGCTAAATTAGCAATGAAAACATTATTCGTGGCAAAATTTGTCACTAATTAGTGACGAAAAATTTTTCGTTACTAAATTTATCGCTAATTAGCAACGAAAAATCTTTCGTTGCAAAATTCGTCACTAATTAGCGATGAAATCCCAAATTCGTCACTAGATTAATTAATTAATTATTTATTATATTAATATAATATTTTATTTTTATTATATATAAAATTTAGCGAAGAATTCTTGGATCTGTCGCTAAATTTAGTGACGGAATCCCAAATTTGTCACTAAATTAATTAATTAATTAATTATTATTTTAATATAATATTTTATTTTTATTATAAATAAAATTTATCGACGAATTCTCGGATCCATCGCTAAATTTAGCGACGGAATCCTAAATTCGTCGCTAAATTAATTAATTAATTAATTATTATTTTAATATTATATTATATTTTTATTATATATAAAATTTAGCGACGAATTCTCGGATCCGTCGCTAAATTTAGTGATGGAATCCCAAATTCGTCGCTAAATTAATTAATTAACTATTTATTATATTAATATAATATTTTATTTTTATTATATATAAAATGTAGCGACGAATTCTCGGATCCGTCACTAAATTTAGCGACCGAATCTCAATTCGTTGCTAAATTAATTAATTAATTAATTATTATTTTAATATTATATTTGAAATAATTCAATAAAATATATATAATAAATAAAAATATAAAAAAATAAAATATAATTTAGCTACGAAAATTCTAAATCTGTATATTATCTTTTATAAAGAATTATCATATCTTTTTTAATTAATATATTATCTTTTATTTTTATTTTATTTTTTAAATAATATTATTTAAAAACTTTTATTACTGACAAAAAGAGAACAAGTAAAAAAAAATGGTATAAGGTTGTATAACTCCTTATGGTCTAGTGGCTACGGTGACTTCATGATAATATTAACTAATAATATTTATTATTTTATAATATTTTTTATCAATATTTTTTATTAAAATTATTTTATTTTTATTTTATTTTTTTAAGGAATAATATTATTTTTTTTAAAATTAATTTATTATTTTATTTGAAGTTAACAATTTATTATTTGATAAAAATTATTATTTTTTTAACTAATTTGTTATATTTTACTTTTATTTTATCTTTTCAAAGAATAATATTATTGTATTTTTGTATTCATTTATTATTTAATTTTAAGTTAATAATTTATTATTTCATAAAAAATTATTATTTGTTAACTAATATGTTATATTTTGTTTTATTTTATCATTTTAAAGAATAATATTTCATTTCTTTAAATTTTTTATTCTTTTATTTTAAACTAACATTTTATTATTTTATAATAATATTATAATTTTATGTTATTTTATGATTTTTAGAAAAATGTTAGAATAAGATAATAAGTAAGCAAATAAGAAAAAACGAAGAGTAACAATAGAGATGTAAATTGGTTAGGTGGTTATGTGCTCTAACATTTCACATGCATGCCTAGGTTCGACGCGGAGGAATGTCATAGAGGTAGGATTTTCAAGGGATTTTTTGTAGGTAATCGGGGTCGGGCAGGCGCGAGCCAGAACCGCAGTACGGGTGGGTAGGTTTATATTATATTTAATATAAATTTAAATAAAATATAATATTAATAAATTAGCGACGGATCATAAATTAGTCGCTAAATTTAATATATAATAAAATAAAATAAAATATTAATATAATAATTAAATAAAATATATATAAATTATAAAATATATTATTAATATAATAATTAAATAAAATATAAATTATAAATTTAACAAAAAGTTTTTCGTCGCTAAAGCCGTTGCTATTTTAGTGATGAATTTCAAATTTTCGTCGCTAAATTTTTGCGACGCGTCATTAGCGACGAAAAATTTTTCATTGTTAAATCCGTCGCTAATATTTTTAGAGATAAATTTTTCTAGAATTTTCGTCGCTAAATCCGTCGCTAAAACCGTATTTTTTGTAGTGTTCTTGCCTGAGAATTATATCAACAATTACATCAAAACAATTTTTCTTGGTATGCATCATATAAATATTATGTCTAATTAAAACATTTTACAAATAATGCAAATGAAACAATATACTCTTTTTTTTTCCATCCATGCATATCATTGGGACTTGTTAAGTCAATTCCATTTAATTCTTACAACACATCAATTTCAGATCATTGTTTAGAAGCAACTCTGAATTCCTCTATCCCATTAAAAGAATGTTTATCATACCTAAATGGATGAGTTGACTCCAACCATCTTCGATATTCCATATAACAATACTTCCAGTCATGACATAACTATTGAGAACATGTATCATATTCATATACTGGACATGCAAATCTACCTTTAGTACTCTATCCAGACAGATTGGCATATGCTGAGAAATCATTAATGGTCCTTAAGAGTATTGCATGCATTTTAAATATTTCACCAACCAAAAAATCATAAGTATCTACTCTTTCGTTCCATAATTCTTTCAGTTCTTCCACCAATGGTTGCATGTACACATCTATCTTGTCTTCAAGACTTGTAGGATCAGGAATAATTAATATGAGCACGAAGTTTGTAGACTTCATACACAACTACTACAAAAAAACACGGTTTTAGCCACGGATTTTCGCGACGGAAAAAATTTGTAGCTATATTGCGACGAATTTAGCGACAAAAACTTTTTCGTCGCTAATTTGCCACAAAATTTGCAACGAAAAGGAAGCCGTGGCTAAATTAGCGACGGACACAACATTCGTAGCAAAATTCGTCACTAATTAGTGACGAAAAAATTTTCGTGGTTAAATTCGTCGCTAATTAGTAACGAAAAAATTTTCGTGACTAAATTCGTCGCTAATTGGCGACAAAAAAAATTTTTCGTTGCAAATTTCATCGCTAAGTTTTTTATATATAATTAAATAAAATATAATATTAATATAATATTTAAATTAAAAAATTAATTTAACAACCACGGTTGGTAATTTAATTTAGCGACGGATTCCAAATCCGTCGCTGTTTTGTGATTTTTATATATAATTAAATAAAATATAATATTAATATAATATTTAAATTAAAAAATTAATTTAACAATATTTAATTTAGCGACGGATTTCCAAATCCGTGGCTAATTCAGCGACGGATTCTAAATCCGTCGCTGAATAATTAGAATTTTGTTTTATTTTTATTTTATTTTAATAATTTCAACGATGGATTCCAAATCCGTCGCTAAATTTTATTTCTTTTAATTATAATTTTATTTTATTTTTATTTTGTTTTATTAATTTATATTAACAAATCATATTATTATTTTATAATATTTTAATTTACATTTTATTTTATTATATTATATTTTTTAATTCTTAAAAAAAACCATATATTTTATTTTATTTAAATTATATATATTTTTTAATTAATTTATTATTTATTATTTTTTTTGATTTAATATCTTTTATTATTATATAGGTAATTTTATTTTATTTGTATTATTTTATTTAATAATATAAATTTTTTAATTAAATAGCGGGCGCGGGCCCATGCATGCACGGGCGCCTGCCTGCCTGGGCGCCCGCACCCTGCGCGCGCCTGGGCGCCCGCGCGTGCCTGCCTGGGGGCCCGCGCCTGCTGGGGCGTGCCTGCCTGGGCACCCAGGCAGGCGCCCAGGCAGGCAGGCGCGGGCGCCCGTGCCCCATGCGCCTGCCTGGGGCATGCCTGCCTGGGCGCCCAGGCAGGCGCCCAGGCAGGCAGGCACGGCCGCCCGCGCGCCTGCGGGGCGTGTCTGGCGTGCTTCATTGTTTTAATACAAAAAATATATATATTTATAATTGACAGGATTCGAGCCTTAGACTTGGACCTTGAATACAGAACACATATCACCACTGCAGCACCGGGTGTTGTTGTGTGACTTTCTTCCTCCTCTTTATTTTCTATTCTCACGTTTTTTTCCTTATCTCTATTTTTGGGTTTTTTTTTCTTTCTACTCTCATTTCTTATATATAATAATTTTATTATAATATATAATAATTTTATTATAACTAATAAAAATATTTTGTAATTAAATATATAGATTTTTTAAATTATTAATATATTATAATTTATTGATAATTATTATTTTATAATTTTGAGATATTGTAATCCATTTTTAATTTATGGATTAGAAAAATAAAATAAAAATGAAAAAAAATAATAAAATAATAAGATAAAAGAAAAAAGAAGAAATCAAAATATAATATTAACATATTTTTTAATTAATTTATTATTTTATTTTAAATTAGTATTTTATTATTTTTTATTTTATTAAAAATTATCATATTTATTATTTTTAATTAATATTATTTTGGGTGGGTGGTATAAATAAAAAAAGTTATTATATTTATTATTTTAAATTATTATTATATATTATTTTATTATTATTAGAAAATTGTGAAATAAAGATAATAAATAATAAAAAAGAAATTTATATCATAATAATATTTTTGGCTCGGTGGTTTACAGTTTGCATGCCGGAAGTTCGGAAGTTCCGAGGAGTTCGGAGTTCGAACCAAGGTGGAGGCAGAAGGCGCGGCATTTTCCAGCAATTAAGAAGAGTGCCTGTGCGGGGTGCTGGCTCAGGTGGCAAGGGTGTCACGTGCGCTGGCTCGGACGGGCTCGGGTGGATCCCTGGCTTAGGTGGCAAGGGTGGCACGTGCGCAGGCTCAGGTGGTGGGTCCCTGGACATTTTGACAGTTTTACGGAATTTGAAATCAGCGACGGATTCCAAATCCGTCGCTGAATTTAGCGACGGATTTTTTTATTATGACAGATTTTTTTTCCCAAAATTAGTGACGGATTTTAGCGACAAAAATTATCTGTCGCTAAATTTAGCGACGAATTTTAGATTTTCGTTGCTAAATTTAGCAATGGATTTTTTTTTGTTGCTAATTTAGCGACGGATAATTTTTCGTCGCTAAAGTTTGTGACGAATTTTAGCGACTAAAAATTATTTGTCGCTAAATTTAGCAACGGATTTCAATTTTCGTCGCTAAATTTAGCGAGGGATTTCTAATTTTCGTCACTAAATTTTTGCAACGCGTTATTAGCGACAAAAAATTTTTCGTCGCTAAATCCGTCGCTAATGTTTTTAGCGACAAATTTTTTTAAAATTTTTGTCGCTAAATTTGTGACTAAAAGGCTGTTTTTTTGTAGTGAACCAAGAAAGCAGATTATATAATATCACGAGCATCGGCCAAGTGCTATGTGAAACATTCCTTGTTTAAAATAGATTGAAACTATCTACTGCTAACACTAATTAAATATTTCTTGGGTCAGAAAAGAAGTTAGAGTATAAAGAATCAAACTCCTTCCATGCAGGAGAATTTGTTGGATATCTTAGAAGCCTATCTTTTGTTCTCTTATTATGATGTCATCTCATCAAAGAAATAGTTTGCCCACATATAAATAGTCTTTGCAATCTAGAAATCAAAAGATACCATCTCAATATTTTGGTAGCTTTTTTTATTAACATCTTATCTCCTTGATCTCCATTTGCATTTGGTTTCCGTCTAGAAACATCACACACATAACATGCATCATCTTTAACTTTATGTTTCCAGTACAATATACAATCATTAAAGCAAACATATATTTTCTCATATCTCAACTCTAAAGCTGAATTACCACTTCATGACAACTATTTGGCAATATATTTTTATCAGACAACAATTCTCCTAAAAACACTAATAGTAATGAAAAATATTTGTTGGTCCACCCACACAAACATTTTAAATGATATAGATGCACAATACTTGTAACCATAGTGTATTTCGATTTTAGATATACCGATTTTTTGGTATTTTGAAATAATTCATGAAACTTATATGAAGTTGATTTATCCACATTAAATACTTGAAAACTTGGTTCATATACATTGGATCATGTAACACGCCAACATATCATGGTCAAAAGGATTATCATGTAGGTTGGATATGCTAGATGCATGAGATATAGATTTTTCATTATTCTCTCAATTACTCGCTCCATGATATATCAACTTATCATAGCCACGTTAAAACCCATGACGTAACAAGTGATTGAAGACCGTGTGTGCAGGAAATCCTAATGTGTTGAAACATTTAACACAAGGATATGATATCTTGTCATCGATTGATTGAATATTTCGAGATGCAAATTCAAGAAATGCATGAACCCCACCAATATATTCATCACTTTCTTTTGATTTAGCGCACATCCATATCTTATCCATCATATTAAATAAAAAATTGCAAAAACCAAGAGAGAAATAAATAAAATAAAGAGAGAATTGCATAAACCAACAAGATAATACGCAAAGTAAACAGAGTAGAAAAAAGAGAAATAAATGAAATAAATACGAGAAGAAATTTTTTGCGCAAAAAAAAAAAGATGATTAAATTGGCGCTAAGGAAATAAAAAAAAAAGTCAAGAAATAAAATTTTTTTGCTGTAAAAAAATTGATTAAATTGGCACCAAAAATTGCCTTTAGGGCCAAAAACAGAGAGGTTTTATCATGCTTTGGTTGCTATTAGGTGTATTTTTTTGGTATTCATATAAAATTATATAATATTGAAAATTAAATTTTTAATATTATACAAAATTATATAATATAGATTACTAATGTATTATAACTGACAATCAAAAATATATCATAACATTATATTATATAAATTACTAATTTAATATCATTATAATTTTCAAATAATAATATTAATAATTTCAAATCATTATATTATTTAAATTTATAATATTAAAAACTTAAATTAAAAATATGGTATTGAGTGTGCCAGGGTAGCGCTAGGTGCTGCGCATGCGTGCCCTGCGCAGGGTACTTCGCATGTGCACCTCGTGCTTGACTGCGCGTTAGAGCTGTACGGGCATGCACGGTTGTCTGGGCTTGTGCAATAGCCTTCGTAGGCATGTGTAGTAGAGCCGCGCGTGCATGCACGAGGGTCCATGCATGCCTGGGTGCCTGTACTTGCCTACACGATAGCCATACACTTGCCTAAGCTGTAGCCCTGCGCGGGCCTATGCGGGGCCCTCGAATGCACTTGCCTGCACTGTACCCCCGCACGGGCAAGCACGGGGGCCTGCGAAAACCCAAGTACTCGGGCTTGCTACAGGCATATGTGGGGGACCGCGTATGCGCTTGCTACATTATAGCCCCATGCATGCATGTAGGAGGCCCGTACATGGTAGCGCCACATGCTTCCCTGCGCAGGGGACCGCGCATGCCCGGGTGCTTGCACTTGCCTCGTAGTAACTTAGTATGGGCATGCCCAGGTGCCCACTCTTGCTTACACTGTAACCCGGCGCAGGCATGCGCTAGGGCCCGCACATGCACTTGCCTATGTGGTAGATGCGCGCAGGCATGCACAGGTACCACACATGCCCGAGTGCCTACACATGCTAGCATGGTAACCTAGTGGGGGCATGTGCAGGGGCCCACGCAAGCGCTTACCTACGCGGTAAAGATGCGCAGGCATGTAGCCCCACGCTTGCTTGCGCGGTAGTGCCACGCTTGCTTGCGCGGTTGTGCCACGCAAGCATGTGCTTGCTTGCGCGGTTGTGCCACGCAAGCATGTGCTTGCGTGCACGGAATCCCCATGCGGACATGTGCAAGGCACTGCCCATGCCCACGGCCTCTTCCCTATTTGCAATGTTTGGACTTTTTACAATAAATATTCAATAGAAATTCATAAAATTTGAAAAATTCAGTTTTGCCAACAAAAATTGCACATACACGAATTAAAGAAATGAAAAAAAAAGGGAAAATGAAAAAAAAAAAAGAAAAGTAGTTGGGAATTACAATAAGGATATATAATATATGTACTGCATCATTATTCATATATGAGAGAAAATTAAGTAAATACAGTAGAAGAAATGGAAAAAAATAAAAAACGAAAAAGAAAAAATTAGTGGGAATTACAATCAAGGAAATTTAACTTTAACTCTAAATGTTTTTGCTTTTTCTTTACTCTCATCAGAAGGCAGTGCACTTTCACTCATACCAGAAGAAGATGGAGTAGGAGATGAACGTTCTCTAATAACGTCACGAATGTCAAAAGGATTATCCTCCCTACCCCTGGGAGGAGAACTGAATGAAGCCAAGGAGAACTAAAGGAATTGAATGGATACACAGCAAATGGGTAGGTAGAGATTTGCATGTAGCAGCTCGGATGAGGATGAGGTGGTCTAGGTTCAGTGGCGGTTGCTGCAGAGAAAGAAGGTCCAACCGGCCTTGTTACTTGCAAATGGTTTGTCATACACAAAATAAAATTGCTATTCACTTTTACATTAGTAGACTTATTCATCTAGTTAAATAATATTTCTCTATATTCTTCCTCATTATGTTGCTTAAATTCACCAAAAATATGGCTTAGTTCACCCATTTCCCTCTGAACTTCTCCCGCTTCCCTTCGAATTTTGCCAAATTTTTTATCAATGTTTGCATACTATGGATGCATTCAAAGAGTTTATTCCACCTAATATTCTCATTCTCATTCCCAATGTTATCATTAATTTCTGGCTCAAAAATATGTCATCATTTATCTTCACAAATCCAATAAACTCTACGTAAAGTTTTATCATTTATACAATTTTTAATACTTAATTACAGATTGTTTTCCTTTCGAGATTTATTCTTTGACTTTTTAAAATATCGATAACCACGCTGCATTATGACAAATTTGAATTTGAAGAAACTCTTGTAGTTATCATAAAGTAAGGAAGAAAAAAATATAAATTTGGATTTTTTCTTTCAATAATATGCACCATTAACCAAAAATCATCTCGAGTAATAGTTGTATAATTACCTCCCCATGGTTTAATAGCGTGTATGATTAGAAAGTGAAGAATTCTTTTATGAAAATTTAAATCCGTCACATTTGTACTAAAAGTCTCTAAACTATTATCATCAAATATTATCTGATCATCCATTAGTATCTCACTTTACAAATATGAGACACATTCTTCGTAGTAGACCCAGTAAAGACCACTCTCTTTGCATATCATTTTTGGATTGACTTCAATTTTTTGACCATCAAAATAACTTTGAAAAGCTTATGACATAATTTTATCATCAATAACTATACAATCCTAACTATCAATTTCTTTCATATTATTATAAAAAATTATAGCCACATTCTCATAAATTTTTTTTCTTGGATTGAGAATCCAAGGACAGATTTGTTTTAAATAACTTGCATGCTTAAAATTTATACTCTGTAGAAAATCTCAATCAATTAAGCGACTATTAGTAATGTTTCGATGAAAAATAATCTCTAAAATAGATTACTTTCCTCCGGTGTTTTATTTTTTTGATTCCATAATAATTTCTTCGTCTTTTCAAGAGTATACCATTTGTGAGTGAAAAGTAAAAACAAGATTTGATTTGGAGAAGGGGTAAGAAGAAGAAGGAGGAGGAGGAGGAGGAGGAGGAGGAGAAGGAGTCGAGGAGAGAGTTTGTGAGAGAGAGAAGATTTGTTTGTCAAATTTTATGTGTGTGTGTGAGTGAGAGAGTGTGAGAGCGTGAGAGTTGTAACAAAGTGTGAGAAAGAAAGAGTGAGAGTTGTATTGTTGGCAAGAATAAGAATAAAGAATAAGAGTGAGAGAGTGTAAGATTTTTTAGGAATTTTGAGAATATTTTCTGACCATTTGAGTGGATGTGTGTGTTTGTGTTTTATTGTTATGTTCTATAGGTAGGTACAGTTTTGTCATGGTAAATACATGAACTCCTCAA
This sequence comes from Dillenia suffruticosa, assembly GCA_033439265.1. Classification (NCBI taxonomy): domain Eukaryota; kingdom Viridiplantae; phylum Streptophyta; class Magnoliopsida; order Dilleniales; family Dilleniaceae; genus Dillenia; species Dillenia suffruticosa. The sequence continues at coordinate 3,706,588 of JAVTVX010000031.1, forward strand.
TAACCTTTTGTTTATATACATCTATGTTTGATTTTGTGAACATGTGAACGTTGAACATTTTCTCTATTGGCTTGTCAAGATAATAAGCTTTTCTTTTTTCTTTTTTTGTTTGAATACAGTTATGGCATGTGAACTCTTTCTGGCTTATAAAGATAACAAACTTTCTTTTTTATTGTTTTGGCCAAGCTTGTCAATTTTTTTGTTGTGAACTTTTTTTTTTGTGTAATTTGTGAACAATGTGTGAATTTGTTGTTGTGTATGTTGTTGTTGAACCAAACTCATTCGGGTATAGATTTAGGGTTTTCTCATCATTCCATTCCATTGCCAACAAAAAAAAAAAAAAAAAAAAAAAAAAAAAAAAATTGAGCCACAAGTTAACAAAATTAACAAAGAATATATAATATAAAAGAATATATGGATTTTTTTTTCCTCTAACAAATTTGTTATCGGATTAATGCAATTTTGCGCAACTAATATTTTTCATATATAAACCCAAAACACTTAAATTACTAATAATACATTATTTAAATTAGTAATTAAATTAATATTAATAATTATTATCCATTATTAGTATTAATTTTATGTAATTAGATTGATATTTATAATTAATTAATTTATAATATCATATATAATGAATTGTTATATATTATATATGTAATTCGATATTAGTCATAACTTGGTATTATATATATTATACACATAGATTAAATATAGTAATTTGACATTACATAATTTCGCATTACATATTACATTTAGTATTAATATAATATAATTTCGCATTACATGTTAGATATAGTACTAATATAATATAATATAATATAATACAATATAATAGTGATCTATAGTAAAATAGTAGTAATGTTTAGTAATATAATAGTAACGAAATATAATAATAATTGATATAATGTTATATTATAAAAATATTTGTATAATTAATCTAATGGCGGTGACACCGGGTCAATGGTCATATATATGCAGGTGTACCAATTCATCCAATAGCTAGGGGTGGGTAATTCAATTGATGCAATGGCTAGGGTTGGTTGTTGGAAGATTCAACTTTAGAATTGTATCTTTGCAAGCTAATGCGTTTTCATCGTACATATCAGACTTATTAGATAACTAGAATTATCTCGAATAATTAAATATCCATCTAACGGTTGTAGTTTTTAACATTTTAACATTTAATTTATTCCACTCGACTTGGAATTATTTGGATCTAAGGAATTGAAGGTCGAGAGAGTGGAGAAATTTCTAAAATGAACAACTTGTGAGGATTGTGAGGAAAGAAGATTTATTTAGAAGATTTTGAAGATTCTGAAAATTTCGAAAACAAAACTAGATCAAAACCAAAAACCAAAAATGAAAGACACATATCAAATTAGAACCAGTAACAGTTCCAATGAGGCTGCTAATGCATGGGAGAAAGATGTTACAATTTTCAGGTGAATTAAGTTTTAGTTTTAGTTAGTGATTAATTTAGTGATTTAGTATTTTATTAATGGTTTTGTGTTTTGACAATTTTTTTTTGTAATTTTTAGTGCTTTATTTTAGTATATGATTTTTAATATAAATAAATTTTTAATATAAAAAAATTGTGTATGTTCTCATCTCACAGAAAGAAAATTTTTTCCAAGAACAGTGTCAAATCTGAGTGGCTTGTTTGCGATGACGGTTAGTTTATTTTTCTGTATCATTAGTTACTAATAACATGTATCTTGTTCATTATTGATGACAAATATGTTGATTTGAATAAATTTGAATAGATTAAATTGAATGTGATTTTTTGAATAGACCAAATGTGTTAAAAAATTAAGGAAAATAAATGAACATGAAAATGAGAAATACAAAAAAGCAGTCAAGGAAAGGAAAGAATTGGCTGGGGAAAGGAGCATGAGGAAGGCAACAACATCAATTCAAACCAAATGCTGCCCTAAGCAAGTAAATGAGCTATTTTCTATCTTCACTCATAACATGAAACATGTAGTAAAATATATGGGATTTGGAAAATTTTTGAAACTTACCTATGACATACTGAGCCAAAAATTATATGAAAAACTAGTAATAAGATTTTAACCAATGGAGAAACGTCTTTCTATCGGTACAAATTAGAATTTTAAACTCACAGCTAAAAAAATAGGGCGAATCTTAGAAATCTCTCCTACATGGGACATAAGATTTTGGGTTGTTCATTTTTTATTGAATTCTCAAAGATGAAAAAGTACTTCTTGAGACTAAAGCATAGCTAGTTAAAACAAGAGATGCACATACACATGCACACCGAAGATGCCTCCTCCCCCAAATTTAAGCGATATTTCTTGTTATTTATCCTTGGATGCTTTCTATATCCAACCACCAATGTCTTCCCTGCTTCAAGACACCTCACTGCTACTATTAATGTAGAGAATACGGGCCAATACAATTGGGCTAATTTTGTATTACAATGGTTAGCTGACGAGATGTACCAATTCAAAGATCTCCTAAAGAGAGGAAGAGAGGAGGAAGAGAGAAAGAAGATAGGAATTGGTAGTTGTCTATTTTTACTTATAGTAAGTTTTCAATACAATTCAAGTCAATATTTAAAAATATTACTATTTAATGTTTATAAATATATCCATTGTCATTTAACCATTGACAATGTTACCCTATGCATAGATCTTTTACTTTGAGAATGTGAGAGTTGGTGATTTGGACAGTCAGATGATAAAACTATCCATTCACTATTGGACCACCGATCGTAAATCAAAAAGTTGGATTCGAGATTATAAACGTAAGTTAAGTTTTGTGGAATAACTTTGAATTAACTTTATACCGCATTGTGTGGAATCTGAATAGTGAGTTATTTATTGATATTTGATTATATGTTGCACTATTTATAGGGTTTGTTGTCAAATAAAACTATGAAAATTTCTATTAAAGTGGGTGGAGATGAAATTAAGGTAAACTTATATACACTTACTACGATAAATGGAGCACTTACTACGATAGATGGAGCACTTACCACATCTCAATGCACTTACTATAGAACACTTACTATAATCTCAATCTTACCATCTGTTGTTGTAGAGAATTATCATCAAATGCGAACATAAAATGTTTTTGGAGGAGTTAATTCGAATTCAGTCCAATTTGTTGTGAATGCATATGATTTGTTGCGCAGATTGCGCAATTATGATGATGATGATGTAGAGGATTCTGTTATAGACGAAAAAGAGAAGAAGTGAAAGAAGCAGAAGGGTAAGAGTAGTGATTTTATTAAGAACCAGCAGGAGGGGAAGGGTAGTGATTTCATTGAGAATCAAGAGGTATGGGACCAGTAGGAGGAGAAAGGGCAGAAAAGCCAGGAGGATTTGGAGGACAAAGGGCCAGAGGTAAAAGGGTCAGAGGGTTTTGAGGTTTTAGAGGACAAATGGCAAGAGGAAAGAATGAGGAGAGACCAGATGAAGATACTAAATTGTATGAAATAGCGAATACCTTAACTGAAACGAATGATGCAAAAACAAACACAATTTCTACATTTACCTTTGCTAACCTTAGGACTTTTTTTTATGAAGAGAAAAATGTTTGACTTTTTTATAAATGAAAAACTATAAAAAATAATGTCAGACAAGTGTGTTATAATCTTTGTCATTTGTGATTGTGATACATGTTACTGAATCCAATTTTTATGATACATGTTACTTAATACAATTTTTATGACAATTGATAGAATAATTTTGTGTAATATTGCTGGAAATTACATGTACTGGAGCGATGCCTATAAACTGGTCCCTCTCATTAGATTGGCACATTGGTATGAATTTATGAATTTGTTCTATTTATTTTTAATATTGTGATTATATGATTATGATTATATAATGAATATGTTTGATTATATTTGCAAACCATAGAATGCTACATACGTTTACTCAACACCACCTATTGCCCAAAGTCATCCTTCTCCAGGTGTGTTTTTCCATTATAGTTTTCGGTAAGTATTGTTAATATATCTTTATTGATACTTTCATCTCTTTTCAACATATATTTTCATCTTTTCTTAACACCAACCTATTCTTCCATTCTTCCATAAAGAAATAACTACTCCACCAAATGAGGTGCAAGTTACCACGGGTGCCCAAGCTTCTGCAAAAAACTTGTTTTAGTAGACTTTATTAATGTTAGTTTTCAAACATGACCTTATCATATCAATATACACATCATTTTTTTCTCACCTAATGGAGTGTTTTAGTAAAAATCTAAATTTAGTTTTATTACCTTACTTATTTTCTCCTTATTTTACTAATGTAGATGTTCGTAGTTTGTGCGTGTGGTCAAAACAAGGGGGATATTTCGATGGTTGATAATTGTTTGTCTGAGAAAACATTTAGATTCGACTTTCGATTGTGCAATCTAGAGAGTTATTTTATATTAAATACTAATATACATTTCTATTAATATAGTATATATTAATATACTATTGTATTTTCATAACAAGTATTTATTTCTGTCATTTTTAAATAACATTGGTTTTGTTACACGGTTTGTTTGGACAAACAAATTATGTATGTTCTAAACTCAAGTTATTGCTTTAAAGGCCATGAAGATGATGACTTGCAAATTTTGATAGTAATTATAGTAATTACTTAATATACTTAAATATCAAATTTTCTTCAACTATAAACTCTAATATTTTCATTCATTTTTCTTCCAGAAAGATTGCATTGAGGACTTATGGAAATTCTCTCCTTATCTCCAAAATTGTGCATGTTGAAGTTCCACAGTAGCGTAACACGTAAGTTAAGTTAATTAGATGTCATTCGCTACATAATTTTGATAATTTTGATTTTAAATTAATGCATATTCTAAGATAATTTTTATATGTCAGAAATGATTATGGAATATTTATTATAAGACTTTAAGATATATGGGAACTAGGAATATTTATAAATCCACCAAATCAAAAAGTATGTTGTGTCACACCTTATCTCATTTTGTATTGTATTTGTATTAGAATTACTGATGGTTTCATTTTATGACTTCATTTTAGGATCTTAATTTCTTGAGAAAAGAATATTTTCTCAAAATTCTAATGTCTAAGCATAATACAGTCCGTGCTGATATCATGTCTATGAAGATGAACATAGAGAAAACAAAGAGAAAAAAGTTTGAACGAGTTCAGAGAAAAGCAAAGTTTGAACCAGAACAAAAAAAAAAAAAGGAAAATTGAGAGAAAAGCAAAGTCTGAATCTGAACCAAAACAAAGGAAAAGGAAATTTGTGAAAAGAACCAGAAAATTGTGATGTACCATAATTGACCGATTCACTATACATATAATATCCATTAGAAATAGTTTTCTTCTCCTATGTTCCTAATGGAAGTAAGGAAGTGCCTAACCTATAACTGGCAGATTTATTACAAACAATAATAATCCTAATAATAATCTATATTAACCGATACTTACAATACTTGCACTATTTCATTACAGAATCGAATCTCACTCATGTTATTACTTCTCTTAGCAATTTAGTATCTCTAATAATATTTCTACCCAACAAACTTACCACACAGATCACCTCTTATTAAATTGTTATTCAAGTTATCACACGTGTTCAATATTATTTAATATTCATCTTATTACCAAACTTAGCAATTTACTTGCAACTTACCTTACCACAACTTACTTACTTCCCACCTATGCCAAACTTACCACTCATAACTTATAACAACTTACCACACTCACGCAAAACTTACCATCTCTTATCACTTTCAAAATCACCATAACTTCCCATATGTTATCACTCTGCACTCAGTATCACTATATCAACTTAACACACTCTCAAAATTATAACTTACTACTGTTATCACTATGCACTCACATATCGTGCAACTTATCACATGTTAACGTTAAAATTTTCAATCATCCTAAACACTATATACCATTAGGACATCATATATATATATATATATAAATATATATATATATAGACTATTTGATAATTTTCAATATTTAGAACTCAAGTACATAGCATTTGCACTTGAATATGGTTGTTATGGTGGTTGTAAATTTAAAAGTGTGCCTAAAACTAAAAACTCGAGGAAGAGAGGAAAAAGAGAGAAATGGTTGTATCATAATCCAATTCAACATTTATAAACATATATTTATAAATTGCTTCGAGATTGGTGATTGATGATTGGTGATGGATAAAAATATAAATAAATAATAATAAATAAATGCAAATTATATTGATACTTGCAGTGAGTTCATGACCACGCATGTCTGCGCTACGCGATAGAGCCATACGGGCAGCGCAGGAGACCATGCGTGCTTGTCTGTGAGGTAGAGCCACGCAGGATGCATGGGGGACCACGCAGGTAGCACGATAGAGTCGCGTAGGCAAAACGGGACCACGCGAGCCCGTGTCGTGTGCTTGCCTACGCGGTAGAGTCGCACGAGCCACCCGTAGGGGATCATGCATGCCTACACCATATTATGTGCAGTAGAGCCGAGCAGCGCGGACCATGCATCAGAAGTCCGGACCGGACCGGTCCAACCTGGAACACCAACAACCAGTCTGGTTTCCTATTTTGAGAAAACCGCTAGCCAACCGGTTTTTTTTCCTTTTTTTTTTTTTCTTTTCTCTTTTTCTTTTGCAAATGCACCACCATCATGACCACACACTACCACCAGACAATGGGTGGTTTTTTTTTTTGCTTCCTTTCTTTCTATCTCACTCTCCCATTTTTTTTTTTTTTCCTTATCTACCTCTCACCTTCTTTTTTTTCTTTATCTCACTCTCACTCTATTTTTTTCTTCCTTTAAGGTCATTTTTTTTCTTCTCTTTTTTTTTCTTATTCAACTTTTCTTATTTCTAAACCTAAATTTTAGGATTTAGGGGTCATTTTTTTCGTTCTATTTTTTTCTTATTTAACTTTTCTTACTTCTAAACCTAAACTTTAGGAAGGGTTTGATATTTTGAATGTGAAATGTAATTCTTTAGATGAATTTAGATCAATAAATTATAACTTAATATATATTTTCGAATATGATTTTGTGATTTGATATTAAATATATAGATTTTCTACATTATTAATACATTATTATTTAAATTTATTTATGAAAGCCCCGCTTGCCCGTCTAGTAAGCCTACTTGAGTTGCACAAATAAATTTCATATAAATTCCATATATATGTAGACATGCAGACGCAATTTTGCACAAATAAATTTCATATATAATGTATCATTTAGGAAAACAAAAAATTAGAAAAAAAATGAAGAGAGACAATTAAATAGAAATGGAAGTAATGGAAATGGAAAAATGGTAAAAAAAATGAAGAGAAAATTACATGTCAAGTCCCTGAACTTTACCCCAAATTCACAAATTGGTCCTTTAACTTCAAAACGCAATGGTTGAGAACCTAAACTTTAAGAACCGTTACTTGTTAGTCCTTTTGTTAGTAATGGCGTCTAGCTGGCCGTTATGTGCTAAGCTGGCTCAAGGAGGTAGATTTTGTGGATGTCATGTGATAGGAATTGCTAACACCTCATGTGACACGTCCGAACCAAACTATCAGAATGTTGCCACATCAACAAATTTGCTGACGTAGCATGACACGTCATCAATACAGAATTTTGTTCATCCCATGTTAATTTCTTTTTTGAGCCATTATTCCCACCTTAGCGTTGAGTATAAAGGATTTAGTTGGTTAAAAAAAAACAGAAGAAGCAAAAAAAGTGTTGAGAGGCAGAGAACACAAGTCGAAGGAGTGGTTTGAGAGAGACAGAGAACATTCATGCAAGATGTATAGGAAAGAGGGTTAGGGTTTGGGCAAAATTCAGAGAGTTTAGTGTTCGAGGAAGTTAGGGTTTGAGTTTTGGCAACATCTATTCGAGGAAGGGTTAGGGTTTTGGGCACAATCTTCGTCTCTTCTTTTTGTTAGCAAAGCAACAGCCATAGAATATCATGAAATATGGTAGAAGGTACATTGAAGTGCATATGCAACCTCAATGCTATTTTGGTGACTTCATGGTCACAGACGGAATCCATCATGAATGTTCTATAGTTGCCCTAATTTTTTGGTATGTCAAATATTATTTTGCTGGCTTCTGAATTTTTTGGGTGTGGTTGGGCTAAACTTAATTGTGGTGATTGTTAATGCTTTTGCAGGAAGGTAATGCTTGCAATTTTTTTAAATGGTATAATCTATCATTCTGCCCTCGAGCAATTCAAGTCATTCACGGGCTAAAAAAAAAAGTGGATTAGTTAAAAATTATGCGCAACTCTGTAGTATCTTATTGGAGTTTGAGAATGCAGGATGCAAGAAACACTATCGAGAGGTTGAAGGAAGAAAATAATCATCTGTTGCGCTACGTTCAAGAGCTTGAGGAAATAAATTTGACAATGAAGGAAGAGATTTTGAGGTTGTAGGAGATGAAAAAGAAGAAGGTTAAACCCATTTGCATAGGTTTCATACACATGGGTGGAATATTGTCAATGGGAGTTCTGTTTTTTACTATTTTGTTTAAAGTTGGATAGATTAGGAGTTTAAGGAGAAATTATGTTATTTCTTTTTTGTTGGGTGAAGCTGCTACTGTAATGTTAGGGATTTGTTAACATTGTTGTATTAAGAATCTTCACAAGTGTTAAGAATATTCTAAGCTTTCTGAACTTCAAACTTCAAACTCTCAGGTCTGCATATGAAAGAGAAAATGCATACCATTAACCTCATGAAGAGTGCTTGATAGACTCAATATGTCTTAAGAACATATAAATTGATCAACAATTTATGGAACACATGTTATAAGTGTAATAAAAATAGGATCCAAACAATCGGATAGTTCCAATATTGACACCTTCATAAATGTAGCAAGGTGGCTGTATGCTAGAATATCTAAGAACATAATATGAGAAAAACTGCATTCCTAAAAGGCAACAAGAGCTAATATACAACCTCCTAGTATAACTATTGTTATACTTGTTAGTTTATATACTTCTTAACCCATTGTAAAAAAGAAAATTTCTCATCCTTGATAATGACTCCCCAATCAACTGGAATAAAAAGTTGACACCCCAAAAATCTGCAATGGATGCAAGTAGGAGTCTCCTTCATTATACTTAAAAGGGTAGTAACTGCAAAAGAAGCAGCAAATCTTAAAACAACAACCAAAATAACATCATATTATGCTGAAGCTATTATGAGTTTAAAACATCAAAGCATAATAGATTGTAGTTCAAAACATCATTACAACTTTGATAACATCAGATTGCGTTGAAGCTAGTGCCATTACAAGTTGAAAACATCATATGAATCCAAGTTTTACAACATAAGTCTTACTGAAGTTATACAAAATATCAGAAATTGTTCTAAACATCATTGTTCAAAACATTAAAACTTTAAAGTTTACAATATCATATCATCTATTGCATTGTTCAAAAATTGTTGAGAAGGTGTTTGGGATGCTTGTGATGCATGCTGGCTTCTAAATTGTTGGGAAGAAGGATAGGACCCTTGTGATGTACCCTCTGATGTACCATATGGGTAGCCCTGTATGGAAAAATTGCATTAGTTGATCCAATTAGTACTACAAGAATAATATGAATCCAAATGTAATCATTTACCTTATCTCTTATTATGTCCTGATTGCTTGCAAATACTACACTTGATGACAATTCCAACTCTAGAAAGTGAATGGGGATTTGTAGGTCGGACATCAGTGGGCTCTTTTTTCCTTTTTTTATGGCCTTCCAGTTTTTCTTTTATAGTTGGGAGGTAACAAACTTGAGACTTGACATTTGTCCCATATATTTAGTCCATTACAAGGATAAACAATAGGTACATCGCACTCCGCATAACGGGCTGAACTATAATAACCACATACATATTTCTCTGATCTTTCTCTACAAACAAACATACAACTAATTGCATGGGCACAAGGAATGCCACAAAATTCCCATTCCCTATAATTGTAGATCCTATTGTCCAAATCAACAATAAATTTATTGAAAAATGATGTCACCTCATATTTCCCACCACCCGCTAAGGTTGGAAACCAATGTCTACTTAGCCTTTTTCTATTTTTCAAGTTTCCTTTGAATGGCAGGACAAATATCACCATGGAAGGATGATATTTTGCTCTTATTTTCAAAAAATTTTGATATTAACCCAGACCTAATTACCTCTAACAAACTAATCACAGGTATATCTCTTGCATCCAAAATTTTAGCATTGAATGATTCATAAATATTGTTAACCAGTAAATCACACTTACTGTAAGTAGAAAATGCAAACCGTATCCATGTTTGGGTAGGCTTCTCCATCAGCCAAACATAGGTAGCAGCATCCGATGTCTAAATGTCTCTCATCACTCGAATGAACTCAGTCTCATATGTGGCCTTAGCAGCAACATAGAACATGTTCTTCAACTCCTAGTCTTTGAAGTTCTTATGTAGATTATTGTTCAGATGTCAGACACATATTCTATATTTAGAATGTGGAGACAAATTTGAAATAGCATTAATTAGTCCCTCCAAACGAATAGGTGCATGTGAATATAATACCATTGGGAGATTAAAAAGTCATAGGTTTCAACATAATTGTCCAATTTGATACTTTCTGCTAGTTAGACATAAAAGTCCATCTATTATCATCTCTAATGTCCCCAAGTAAGTGCTGCAAGAACCACATCCAAGAATATGTCTCCTCTAACTCTATAATTACAAAAGATAGTGGAAAGATTATATCATTTGGGTTTTTTCCAACCACAACTAGCAACTACCCTCCATAAGTAGATTTCAGAAAACATCCATCCAATCTAATAAATGGCCTACAAGCAGCCAAAAATCCAGTCTTACAAGCCTCCAGACAAATGTGCAATCTTTTGAAGATTGGAGTTAGAGGATATTGGATGGATAAGAGATGCTCATCACCACAAGGTACATAACTCTCTATTTTACAAGTACTTACCTTGTTTGTTCTCAAACCTTTTCGAAATATGGTCTTAACAAGAAGAATTGCTCTTTAACATTTTCCTTCTGCTAGTTCTTTGGCCAGATGTCTTGTCCTCCAAGCCTTCATTCTTCCACAACTGACCATAAATTTCTCTTTAACTTTTTGTTGAATAGTATGCAATTTTATGTTAGGATTTGTCACAACCCGATCATCGACCCAAGGCGTGAGCAACCGCCACGTTATCCCAGATGCTGACATCAAATTCCCAACCATCAACAAACAAACGGACAAAATCTCCCATAAATCAGAGGTCCATTCTGTATCAAAATCCCGTCAATCAATAACATATCAATGTATAAATGTCAACCTGGCAAATCATCAACACAACCAACCAATCTACATCCCTGTCAACATCCAAAATAACGTAAGCTAATCCAGTCCTATCCACAGACCTCTACTGCCATGCCCCCATCAAAGACATGAACAGTTGCCAGTCACCTCTCCTGTGATTTAGAAGTAACACCGAGCGAACCTAATAGACAATCCTAGACATGACACGTTTCCCAAAGTGATTGAACACAATAGTACAATCATGCCTCAATGCAATACAATGAAATAAGAGTTACAATAATATGTACAATTCTTTACATACAGTTATTCCTTTTATATACATGTACAATGGTCTATCTACAATCCCAAATATACAAATATATATATATATATATATATATATATATATGTATCATCCCATATCTTTAAACACAATCTTGTGGAAGAATGGTTAATACCATACCCAGGTCCGATATCTCCAACAAAACCTCGTGCGCTGTTATGTCACAACGCGTCCCACTATAACTATCTCTGTGGAACAAAAAGTGAGGGATAAGTATTATGGGGAATACTCACTGAGTGAGAGGGTATATATAAGTGTGTTCAACATGTTGGTGAAAAATGGAGTGTCAAAATGATTTAATAAATCCACAAATCCATAAAACGTATGAAAACAGTGCATAATGAACAATTCATTATAAATCATTATTTTTCATACATTTCAAATACATATGCATCCATATCAACCGAATCACACAAGTATAGAGTATGTCAAAATCAAGTTCTAGCAAAGGTTGACCACGACTAATGACAGGCGTATCGGGGTTTTTATATGCAAAGTTAGAAAATGCTCTCTACCCCGACGTTGGCAACGGATCTCATCAGGTGCTAGACTAGGGCGTTACCTAGTTCTCCCCCTTTTGGGTTCAACCCAACTAGTACCGTGTCGAGTCCCAATATCATATACGACGTTTGGGAATACCTCCTACAGAACCGTATCCGGGCACAATGGGTGCCTCTGTAAATGCCCTTCATAGCTACAGCATACCCAACTCATGGGCGTATCTCATAAATCATATCATCATGGCATGCATAAAGGCTCTTGGCCGATAACATAATATCATCATAATGTACATGTCATGCTAACATTTATCAAATCATATCAAACACTTCTCATAATTGATTTCATAAAAATCATATGCATATCGATGTAATGGCACGGTTTTCATTTCACAAATCATTTGGATGCATATTTCACAATAAAATCATGTTGTAGACACTCCAATATTTCATAAAACATTTCAGAAATCCATTCCAAAAATCATAGTACACGATCATAATTCATGGTTGCATTGAAAAGCGTTTTAAAATATGTTGTTATGCATTGAATACATAATATAATAAATCCCACTCACAGTATATGGGAGGGTACGCCACTCGCGGCACGAATCTCGAGGTACACACACAAAAAAAATGCTCCCTCAATATCACCAACAAAGCTCTATAAACACAATGTAGAATATTTGTTACTTAAGAGATCATATGATGCGTATAAAATAATATAAATGTGATGCAATCCTAGTTATAGACAAATCTATGGTTTTCAAGTTCTATTCTTGCACTATTTTAGGGAATTGACCATGAATTCCTCAATCGGGGTCAGAATTGGGAAATTTCAATTTCTATGGTTGACTCACATAAAAACTCACACTTTTCGTATTGAACTTATCTTCAAAATCTCGATGGAAGATTTCTTAAAGTCTACATTTTCAAACCAATCTAAATCTCACTCTCCATTCTGTCCTATTTTAGCAAATTTTCCCTATCTCACAATCTATTCAAGCAAAAACTCTGATTTTTTATTATGTTGTAGTAAGGCATAAGGCTACAACCTCTTAGTTGGGCACTTTCTCAGATTCCTAGAACAAATCCCTGAAATAGCAACATTGTTGCCCACATTACATTTTAGAAGTTGGTTCTGACTAATTTTTAGGACAACCATCACAACATTTAACACATAATCCAAATTACCTAAAATTGTTATAGTACCTAGAAGACACATAACCGTACATTTTTCATGTTTTGGGTTTTTTCCAATTATGCCTAGAAGGGGTCTGAAATTGACCATCAAAATCTCTGTTCAGTTTTTGCAGAGAAACAGAATCGTTTCTGTACAATTTTGGGAGATTTTGTATAACTCTTGATTCTCTCTACCGAATTGGCTGCACTTTTCACAATAGGTGGATACAAGGGTGATCTACAACCTTTTTGCTTTGTGTTTTTGCAAACAAGGGCTGGAAGGGGGTTGTGCAATACTACTATTTTTAGTGTTGGAAAATAGAGGACCCTCTGATGAGTTTCAGAAGAACGGCTGTAACATTTGATATAGGGGTTGGATTGAGGTGATCCTTACCTCGTTGAAAAGTTAAGACATGGATCTACAATTTTTTCAACTAGTACAAGATCTGAATCTATCAGGAAGGGGCTTGAAAACTTAGGTTAATGTTACTACCGAAATCAAGGCAAAAATACAGGACTGAACAAGGAATTAGTGCAAAACATTTAATTTTGAAAAATCATATAAAATCCATCTCTACTCACAATGTAACAATTCTTATCTCATTTTAAAGTTTTGAATGTTTAGTTTCATGTGTAAAAATTTCACTCAACTTGCCTATGCACAGAAAATGCTATAGCCTAAACATTACAACCTGTTCAGACTTCCGAAAATCCAGAAATTCTGTCATGACTCCAAATTCATCTACCCTAGTTTTCTGAGCAAACTTTCTCCTTTTTACCTAAATTTTGGATATGTTATGGTGGGTGTTTACCTTATGAATAGCAGGCTGATTGAAGCTTTAGACTTTCACATTTGCTACATTCCTTGAATTTTCGTCCCTCCTTAGATCTCCATGTGTGGTGCTTCTTTTGAGCTGGTTTTTGGATATATGATACTAGGTCTAGGGTAGAGCAAAACCACGTAAAAATATTGGGAGGTTGTGAGGAAAACTTATGGTTGTTCTTCAATGGGGTTCATGGCTAAGGAGAAAGGAAGAAGAATAGAAGAAGTGTTCTTTGCCTTATGCTCTCTCCTAATCCTAATTAGGTTTAATTAACCCTACCCTAATTAAATTTAATCATAGTAAATCAACTAAGGTTAATTCCTTCCAATATTGTGATGCCACTTGTCAAAGCCATACAAAGTCCAATAAAGTGGATTCACACATTCCAATAAAGTGAGTGCACACACTTCAAGAGCATTAAATGTTTGTCCTTTGTGCTTATCCACTTGTTGACTTGCGATCCAAGACCAGTCAAAATTACCATTCATCTCAAAAATTTTTAAAATCACACACAGGGCCCATGTTTTCGTACTGAGCCGAATGCCACTAGTTTTGTGTAAATCTAAGATCGTTTGGTCACCCAAACGTTTTTCGGAGTGAACGAAATCTGCGATCGGTCAAAATTTGACCTCGATCTCGAAACGCGCAGAATCTCACTATGGACTCTGTTTTATGTGTGATTCAAAAAATATAGGTTTTGAGTGGAAATAAAACTGTTTGCTCTATCAAATTTTGATTTGTCCCACAAATTTAGGATTTATCAGGTAAAAATCTAGGGTACCGAGCATTTTTGTGCTACGGCTTAAATTTTGATTTTTTTTCTCATGCATTCACTTTTAAAGTGAATTTAGCACGTATAAACCACACGGCGTCAATTTTGAACGCGTAGGTTTCATTCTGGCTCGATAGGGTAAATTCCCATCCTACCAGACGAGTTTTGGCAAATTTTTCAAAATCTCATTTTGACTTATGAAAGTCATTAGTTAGCCTAAATTTGGCTTATTGGCAAAATTTCAGCAATTTCGCACGGGTAGATTTTGATTTGGCTCGGTAGGAACTCATTTCTGGCCCCCGGTGAGTAGTCATCGAGCACTCCCGAGCAAACGATGTGGTTTTGTCCAAATTCAAGTTTTGTTAACTTTCTAAGGTGATTTTGCAAGTGTAATTTCATTGGACTTGAAATCACATGCGTAGATTTTAAGATGATCCGGAAGGGTCCCTTTGTAATCCCCCGAGACCCATACCCAAAATTCTTCTAAGGTATTTTAGCTTGAAAAAATTTATAGGTGATTTTCTATATGAATAAGAAGATGTATCATATATAGAGTAATGAGAAATACAATATACAGTATACCACGTGTCGATGTTACAGGATCACTTTGAACACTTTTCACCCATTTCCTTGCAAGCCACTTAGCTGATACATACCTATTATTCCAACTTCTAGCATAGCTATGTTCAGCCTTACATGTCACTACAATTGCTGTCTTCTCATGACCTTGAAGCTTTTTTTTGGATATACCAACCAATGATAGCTCTCAATACATCTAACTCTCACTCTATCCTTGTCATTTTTAACAAATTTGATATTTCTTCCACTATAGATAGCATAATCTTTCAATACTTCTTTAAAAAATTTTAGACTTTTATAAATCTGTCCATGTTTGAATTCAATAAATTTAGAATTGTAATATGTCTTGAACTCCTCATATCCAATTTTTTTCCTACCCTTAACCCCTTAATCATCACTCTCATCCTCTCTCATTGTGTATTCTAAGTCTTCCTCCTCATCTGTCTCCTCCCGATCAGAGAAATAAACACGTCTTAAGTATTCCTCTTCTTCTGATTCTACAATGCCCTCTTTATCACCTGCATTGGGCATTTCACCCTCTATAGGATTATCATTGCACATTGACTCCTCTCTTCCTTCCCTTGAACTCTCATCGTTACTCTGTTTAGAATCACTGCTCAACAAAATCTCAATACTAAAGTCCTCATTTTCCCAGGTATCTTCATTATTTTCATTAAATAAATTAGCATCATTCTCTAATACACAAGTCTCATCAACAATATGTTCTATATAAAAATGAACTTTGTTATCCTTTGTCCTTTCATCCAAATAACATAATAATACAGAATTAGATAATAGTGGGCTGAAACCATCTCCAGGCAAACGTATCCATGACCTTACATAATTTTTAACCTAACTCAGCTACCATGTGCCCAAATTCAAATATTGACATTCTATCCCTATCACAATTATCAAAATACGTTAAATCATCACCTTCGTAACTATTGATCCTACAAATTTACCACCATGATGGAATGCAACTGTGAATTTGGTAGAATCCATATCTGAGGAAGGAAAAAATTTGAAAAATCGTAAGATATTGTACACACAACATTTAAACATCCTCGACATAACACAGTTAATTGAACATACTTAAAAACTCAGACAGTAACAGAACATAGATTCAATCACAGATTATTAACAAATTATAAAACAAATCTTATAACAATATAAACAAAAAATGCAGATTTAATAACGTTTTATTAAAATTATAGTAAGAGAATATTTTAATAATATTTTATTGACAATTTAAAAGAAACCCTAATTTTTTACAAACCCAAATTTTTAATGAACTCTAAAATATTTTGAACCCTAATTTTATAGATTTTATAATAATACAAACTTAATCACATTTTATTAACAAATTTAAAGAAAGCAACTATTTTTCGAAATCGTAATTTTTGGAAACCCTAATTTTAAACGAAACTCACTAACACTTAAAATTATAGCAATATTAAATCAAATGTTAGATTTCGTCCTTGTAAGGACCCCACCTTAAGGAAATAACTTCAATCAATAACGATCGTGAACTAAGAATCTGGGGCCACAAACCTTAATTTTTAAAAGGAAACTTCAAACACAGGCACCTTGTTCAACCCAAAATGAACTATTGCTTTCCCTCGAATACAGTAAAAAAATCCCTAAACTTCATTAATCCCTCTGTATCTCCTTTGAAATCTTCAATCTCTCTCTAAAAACCTAGTCAATACCTTTTTCAACGACTTGCCTTCTCCACTATGAATGTTCAATCATTTTTTGTTTTTTTTTTATTTATTTTTAAGGAAATTACATATCTCACGCCTATTTTCATAAAACAAAATTTTGAGTTGATGGCGTGTCATGCCATGTCAGAAAATTTGCTAACATGGCAACATTCTGATAGTCTGGTTCAAACATCTCACATGAGGCGTCAACAATTCCTATCATACTGCATCTACATACCATTGCGTTTTGAAGTTCAGGAACCAATTTGTGAATTTAGAGTAAAGTTTAGGAACTTGACATATAATTTTCTCAAAAAATGAATGATGTTGTGTGAAGCAATGTTGAAATATAAATAAAAATAAACAATTTATCAAATTTATCACTTACCACGAACTTACCATGATAACTAACATGATAGCTTACATCTTATCACCTCTTATCACTTCTCACAAATGGTAACAACCAATGTATAGCATTTATCAAACCATCCTTGATAATACAATATATAGGTTAGTTTGGGTATATAATTTATATAGAGAGAGATTTTTTCAAACTGTTATTAAATGCGCATTTTATTGACAACAAATGATAACCATCGGAAGTGATAGATGGGATTTATGGAGGGTAAAATAAATGGTTAGTAGGTTAAGTAGACACATTATATAGAGACTATTTTCAAACCTTCAAACTATCTATAAAAATTCCTTATTTACTCACCACAAGTTATGACAACTGATTCCGTAAGAATTGAATATAGCTTTTTAAATATGGTGCAATATATGAGTTACAATAGTTCAAACGTATGTTAAGTAGACAGTAAACAATAGCGGATAGAAGCTGCTTTCAAACCGTGACTAAAGATGGCTACATTTAGTGATCACAAGTCATAACCGTGAGAATAAAACATTACTTGTACAAACGCTATGCTAACTTTACGGATGGTTGATAAACTTTTCCCGGTGAACAATTTTAAATCGTGGGAAAATATATACATTTCCTAACCGTTTCATTATAACTGTCTCTATAACCCATAAAAAACATCACTAAAAGTCATCGACAATAAATGTTACCATCACCATAGCGTTTTAATTTTTGTAGTGTTAGGAAAACTTTGTGAATTTTAATATTTTGATGCTGTACTTTGGTATTTGCAAAAATATTTGTTAGCAACAATAGAAAATATCATCAAAATAGGCATAACGAAGAGTAATGACATGTGATTTTTCTATTAATTATAGCAAACACTTTTGTTTACTTTTATGAAACGTTTAGAATATTGAACGTTTAATTTGGAACAATCATTATGTTAATGTATAAAGAGAGAGAGAGAGATGCATCTTGGTTTTAGTATAGTAGGCCATATAATATCCATTCATTGCTAAGTACATATTTTCTAATATAAGAAAGAAAGAAAGAGCCTCAGTTTATTGCAGTAAGTTATGTATTCGACACACAGATACACACTTTCTAAAACCAGAGATACAAAGATAGTCTCGGTTTTATCATAGTAGGTTTTATAGTGCCTATTCGGCACACAGTATACAAATTTTCTAAAACAAGAGAGAGCACCGTGATTTTATCGTGCTATATAGTGTCTATTCGACAAACGGATACACACTTTCTTAAATGAAGAGAGTGAGTCGTAATAGGTTATATAATGCCCATTCATTTTAAAGGGAGAGAGAGAGAGAGAGAGAGAGAGAGAGAGAGATAGAGAGAGAGAGAGAGAGAGAGAGAAAATTTTAAGCATTTTGTTATTTAGTAAAAATTACAAATAAAAAGCTGTTGCTTATGAGCATAGGTTAGGAAAACTTTACATATGAAAATCTTTAATGCTGCACCTTGGTATTTGCTAAAATATTCCTAAGAAACAATAGAAAATATCACCAAAATAGGCAATGGTGAAGAGTAAAGATATATAATTTTTATTTTAATTATGGTAGACACTTTTGTTTACTTTTATAAAATGTCTAGGGTATGAAACATGTAGTTTGGAAACATATATTGTGTTAAATACATAAAGAGTGAGAGAGATGTACCTTGGTTTGATTGTAGTAGGTTATATAATGTGTGTACATTGCACAAGTGTATATTTTGAAGCACAAGAGGGAAAGAGTTTTGGTTTTATCGCAGGAGGTCATAGAGTACCCATTCGGCACACAGATACACGTTTTCTAAAATGAGAGCGTCTCGGTTTTATGGTAGTAGGTTATATAGTGACCGTTCCGCACATAGATATACACATTTGCTAAAATAAGAGAGAGCGCCTTGGTTTTAACGTAGTAGTTTATATAGCACCCATTCGACCCACAAGTACACACATTTTCTTTAAGGGGAGGGAGAGACGGAGAGACGGAGAGACAGAGAGAGCTTATGGCGGATAACTCACGAACACTTCCATCCGACTGGGTATTTGGGAAAAAGCAAAAGGATGGGTCAATCAAAAAGGTAATCTTACTTCCTAATTTTCCAATGGAAATTGTATATGTAGTTATGCCCGATTGTTTGAATCTTGGAATTTATGTGACTTCAATATCTACTTATGCTCATACGACCCGCAAAAGGATGGATCATTTTCCATTGAATGATTTGCTAGTAAAAGAAGATTCCTCATGCATGTATAATAGGTGACTTCAATGTCTTAACAACTCTAGTTATGGGCTTGGAGTCGCGTAAGGTTTTGGAGAGTGCTTCGGATGCTCCCCTAGCCGTAGTTTGGAGGGAATGACGAAATATGAATATTTTTGAGAGAAACCCCAATTTCCTTAAGTGAATGTTCTTTTTGTCTGCCTCCAAATCATTTAAATCTGAAGCACTTCCATGGTGCTCTTATACCTCCAGTGTTTTTAGTCCTTTGTGAATTAAATTTTTCTTTCTCTACATTACGTTGTTGGCGTTGGTTGTTGTTGCAACCGAATTAAAATATTTGTAAGCATAATACTAAAATTTCATTGATTTCATACATAAATGCTGATAACTATGTTTTGTAAATTTTGTCAAGTATGCACTATAATAGAATTGAACAGCTAAAATAGTAATAAGTAATAAATAAAGTGGGCTTGACAACCCATTTGTACATCACAAGTATCAAAAATCTTTGGGATGGAGTAAGTAGATTCACAATAAGTCTGTTAGGGTTTAAAGTGGGAGGAAAAGAGAAAGGGAAATAAATGTGGGGTGAAATAGGAGATTATACTTGTTTGGTTCGAAGTGAAAAGAGGATAGAAATAAAAGAGGCATGAAATTACACTCCCTCCACATCAAAAAAATTTCCTTTCACTTGTGGATGAATTGGGATTATAATAAAAATTTGTAGACAAAATTATTTTCTTTTTTTTTTTTATTTTACATGGTTTAGGGAAAATAATACATATTTTTTTTCCTTCCACTCCTACTAAACAAAATATAAGAAAATATATTTACTTCCATTAGGTGAAGTAAATCTCCTCCTTCTCTTCCCCCTCCCCCTTCCCCTTCCCCTTCCCCTCCCTTTCCACGAACCGAACTTACCCTTAGTGTGGTATTCCTAATACATGAGTTATGAAAGATCCCAACCATGTCAAACCAGATAAATAGTGCATAAAGCTCTCGAACTTGGGCATTGTTCTCTAAATTTATGTTATGATTAATTGTTCTGAATACTTAAGTTGATGACGATTTTGAATTATTTTATCTGTTTAATCCTATCCCTCTAAACTTTATAGTTTAATTAGGCTACTTTATAGTACTTAAGTTGCTTAAATGTGGCATTCTTTCTAAGAAGTTCATAGTTTAAATTAGAGGCTCTGATGCAAGACACTGAATTGCTAGTATCTTGCTTGCCTACTGCATTTAACGTTTCTAGGAGATTCCGGATCCAAAGAAGAAAAATTTTGACTGCTTGTCTTTCGAAATTTCTTCTGCCAATGTGCATCCATCGATGCTGCTAATACCATGCTAGGATGATTACTCTAGGGGTACCAATGACTTCAATGTATGATTACTCTCAGGTGTACTACAATACTCGCACTCATCAAGAATTTGTGAAGGAAGATGATTTGTGGCGCTACATAAACTATGTCAACAGTGAGAGGTTCAACGAAACCAAAATGGTAAGATTCAAGTTCTTGCACTATGAATCCCATATACAACAGGACCCCTTATATAAACTTGTTGAATATAACCTGCTTTGATCGAGTATGGTTTTATTGTTCTTTGTGAGCTTGATTTTGAATTGGGGATCTTGTTGTAGTTGCATTAATCTGAATAATAGGACGAGAAGTTTTACATCTTTCAAAAAAAAAAAGACATGAATAGACATGAAATGCCTGGAGAATTGCACTTTAAATCTGTGATTCATTGCATTGCAGAGATAAAATGCATTTGTAAGCTTGAAATGTTGGATTGACTTCCAATTTCTTGATGGTGATGTGATCTTTAAAGAGAAAAAAAAGGACTTATGCAGGACCTTTCTGGACACACTTTTACTATTTCCATAGAAATGAGCTTTTGCTTTTGCTTCTTCTTTGCTTGGCAAAGTTCTGCAAATAAGCAGTTATGAAGACTCATACCTCAGTTTTTATTCCTTTTCTCTGCCTCGTAGCCACTTAGGCTTGAAGAGCTATGGAAGACATCTGGCAGTGTGGTGGCTAGAACCTTCCCGGAAGAGCAGCATCAAGATGATGAAGGGGAAGCTGACAATGATCCCATGGAGGAAGATACTGATCCAGCTGAACCATCTACAGGTCAGGGTATGAGTTCTAGAGCTGCAGGCTCATCAACCGTTCTTTTCTAATTGCACCATTAAGTCCTTCAATGTTGATTACACTTGATATACTCTGTACGCTACTGCTATCCATACCTGAGTCCACGTCATATAAGATCATGTGGAATTTTTATTTCTTTTTTGTAATTTGTAAGACACCAAGGTCTGTTGTTTTTTCTCTTAATAAGTCCTTTTTATGTAATTCGAGGGCAAGATTCATAGGATGCTTAAATTTGGATGAAATTCGGTTTCCTCAATGCTTATAAACAATTCATTTATATTTGCAGGTCCGACTGGATTTGAAGTTGAACTCCCAAAATATGAGGCAGAGGGATCAAACAAAAGGAGTGCTAGGGGAAGGGGAAGGGGAAGGGGAAAGGGGAAGCAAAAGAGAGGAAGTGGCCGCAAGTAATGCAGACTCCTTTAAGTTTTCTTTCTTTCTTTTTTACTTTTTTTGCACAAAACTTTAAAGTTGAAATAATTGAATAAACTAATGTTTTAATGTCTTTGTCTAAATTGTTTAGAAGCCTCATCGTTATATTCCATATCATATTTGATTTCTATGTTGATGATTTATGGTATAGTTTGGTTGCTTTGCAAAAGATTCCACTCTCATACCAGTGCCCCCAAGTAGATCCTTTTTGTCATCGGCTGGAACGAGGATTGGGTTTGGGCAGGCCTGAAGCTGTGTTTGGTATGGTCCAAGAGCATTCCGATCATGGCCAAGCACAAATCCTTTATCTTTCATTTAAGCAAGTTTGAAACCCCAAATTGCATATGTAGTGTGCGCCCGCCATGAGTGCAATTAAAACATTGTTGAAAGAAATATGAGTTTGAATTCAAACAGATATAATATATATTGAACCACAGGTCTTATAGAAATTATTCGCAAGTCGATAATTAATCGAATAATTAACTATAAACAATAGATATGATAATAATTTCAAAACTGCCGATTTTAGTTTTGGTTTTGGAACTAACGGTTCTAAATTCTTAATTTAAAGGAGTCGGAACCTACTCAAGGGGCGGTTTCAATTCCAATTCCGGTTGTGATTTCAATTTCAAACGACTCTGATTCCATATTGTTTCAGTTCCAATTCCAAATAGTTTCATTTCCAATTCTACAACCATAACCCCAAAAAGAAAAGAAAAAATAGTGAAATGATTTTAATTGGAATCTCAAAGTGTCTTTTTCATTGACGAATTCTTTTAATTGATTCAAGTGTGAACATTTGAAACTTATTTTACTATAGTCTGTAAGGGCTAATTTATTTATATATTATTTTTTCATGATAAATTTTTATTACCCAATTAAATTTGTAAATTAATCTATTTAAATTAGTTTTTCTAATATAAAACTTATATATTTTTATAACTTAATTTTAATGGCTGTATTCAATTTACCATTAAGTTAAATAGAAAATTTTATAATTTTGTCTTCAAACTAAAAATAAAAGTTTTTTAATATTTTTTATTTTTAATATAACTTATTTTGTAGTCGACAAATTATTTTTAAAAAAAAAACTATCGGTTTGAGCTAACGATTCTCAACGGTTCAAACCGTACCATCAATTCTTGCTTTTTCAAAATGAGAAAATGGAACCGAACTTTATATATGATTTCGGTTCTGGTTCTCAAAACATTGACTATGCTTCCGGTCCTGAACCATTGATCATGGTTTAGTTTCTTTCGATTTTATGATTCGATTCGAACCCTGACTGTATCTGATACATAATTGTTAAGGTAAATGCATATAAACATATTTAAAATATTATTTGCTTCTTTTGGGATAATAAATTAACCAAAATGGCCTTTGTTAGGTAATAATTTCTGCATGATATCTACACCGATTATTGTCAATTTTTTAACACCGACGAGGACGATATGAAAATACATTTGAACCTGAAAAATGAGATGATTTGGGCAAAAAAAAAATTTACAATGTTAAGAGTAGGTCTATTAAGAGTGGGTTCTCCTGCATATTAGTATTACTTTTATTCAATTAACAATTAATTTTATTTACAATGAATTTTGTCAATACAAAACTCATAAATACTCAAGATTTTTTCAAGTACATCCCATTATGGTTGCTCAGGGATTGAAAACCCCTCATTTCAACATCTGACTATGAATATTTTTAGTTCTTATAGGGACACCAGAGTGATAAGAGCACTTGCTCAAGTATCGCGCATATATTTTTACTATTTTTGCGATACTTATGTAGTAAAAAAAAAGACTGAATTTTTTTTAAGAAATGGAAGATAAATTCAAATTTAATGATGATTGAAATCTCAAAATAATGGTTTTTCAATAATCCTTTTATTTCAAAAAAAAATGGTTTCAATGTATTTGATCATTTGAATCCAAGTATTATTATCATGAGAAAATCAAATGGGCCATATGTTGATGATGGATAATATTTTCCTCTCATTTGTAGCTAGACATAAATATGATCACAATTTTTTTTTGTTTTTTGGTACCATGTCTTGGACACCGCCCGGTATCCGGGGCTTCGCCCCGACTAATCCGAACCGACCGCTGCAGTGGCTCCTTTTCGGAGGGAGGGTCTCCCAACGGGGAACGCTCCATACACATGAGGGCCCGATGTTCCCGGTGGGAATCGAACCTCGGTCATGCTTAAGGGAACTCAACCCCACATCCTGGTTCTTGTTTTTGTCCTGGTTCCTACTTTAAATGGTTCTCATTTTAGTTACAATTTTGGAACTGAAACTAAAAAAAAAAAAACAGAGAGGAAGAACTTGAAATCTAATTAATGAAAAATGAATCAACAAGAACAAAAATTATATATATAATTGGACAAAAAGAAAGTAGAATAGATATCAAAGGATTCCCCATGACAAGTTATTGAATTACTTGTGGACTTTAAGGCCTAATTTCGTCGGCCCTAAAGATACCGAATATAAATTTTTTGAGTAACTTATTTAATAATAATTTTTCATTAACCGAATATAAATTCAACATGGTTGTAGTTTTTATAATAAATATGATTTGTTATAAAATTTCTCATTTATATTTTGAATTATTCAATTTTTTATTTGGCCATTATAATATTAATGCATCATTTGAACCGGTGGTTTCCAATTTGAACTATGGGTTTAAATCAACTATTTCCAGTTCTTCAATCGAATATAAATCACTACAAGAAAACACATTTTCAGCGGCGGAAAATTACCGACGGAAAAAAATCTATCGCTAATAGTTTCGGATTTGCAACGGATTACCGTCAAACAATATACCAAGAGATTTGCGATGGATTAACGCTGAAAATTAGCAATGGAAATATTTCTGTTGCTAATCCATCACTGTAATGATCAACTGTAAAAAAAAAAAAATTAAAATAATAATAATAATAATTTGTAAATCTATCAGCAACGGATTACAGAAGGAATTTTTAGCAACGGAAAGTCGGTGTATTGGTGAAGGAAAAAAAACAAAAAAAATATATATGTATAGCCATCAACGATGGATTAGTGACGGATTAACGACCGAAATTTTATCGACATATTTTTTTATTTAATAATTCTTTTTTTTATTATTTTATTTTGTACAAGAATAATATTATTTTATTTTTTTAATTTTTTTATTATTTTATTTTAAGCTAAAATTTTATTATTTTAATATTTGATAATAAATTATCATTTTATATTATTTTATTATTATTAAAAATTATGAGATAAATATAATAAATAAAAAAAGATATGGTAAGATGATTAAATGTGGTTTGGTTTGTGTTGTTTAGATTATTTTACATGCGCCGGGGTTCAAATCACACTGGAGGCATGGAGGCATTTTTCACAAATCAAAGGAAGCGGGCGGGGTTGGCAGGCGGGTGGGCACGCGCGTGCGGGCAGGTTTGCAAGCACGGGTTCGTAGGTGCGGGCGGTGGGTAGCACAGGACCGGGTTGTGCGCGTGACAACGCTTGGGTCAGTGAGGTGCGGGGTGTGGGCGCGTAAGGCATGGCACTTGAGGGTTCCAGAATTAGCGATGGAAAAAATTCGTCGTTGATATTGAATTATCAGCGATGGAATTATTAGCGACGGAAAAATTCCATCGCTAATTTTTTTACATATTTTCTTCTATCAATGATGAATAGTATTTCGTTGGTAAAAATTAGTGGGATAGTTTTCAGTGATAGATTTAGTGATGGAAAAAATCTATTGCTAATATCCTTTAGTGACGGATTTTTTACGTTCAACAACGGAAATTTCCATTACTGATATATTATTTTCTAGTAGTGAATCCATCGGTGGTTATGGTTTTCATAATAAATATATATTTTGTTATAAAATTTGTCTTTTATATGCCAAACTATTAAATATAGAAAATTTACATTTTGAATAGTTCAATTTTTTAATTGATCATTTTAAAATTAATGCATATAAATAATGAAATTTCTTTTTTTGTGTATTAACATATTTACTTTATCTATCTTTATATATACTATTATGCTATTACTGAATATAGAATATATTTGTAATAATTCATTTTTAACAAAATATTTTAAGTATTTACTTTTTTAATTGCAGCAATTTTGATTTTTTTTTTATAAAGAACCGTTGGTTCGAACCGATAGTTCCTAACAATTTAAACTGCCCGTTTGAACTAGTGAAATATAGAATATATTTGTAATTATAGGTATTTTTTTACAAAATATTTTAAGTATTTACTTTTTTAATTGCAGCAATTTTGATTTTTTTATAAACAGAACTGTTAGTTCAAATTGATAGTTCCTAACAATTTAAACTGCCAGTTTTAACTAGTGAAATATAGAATATATTTGTAATTATAGGTAATTCTTTTTTACAAAATATTTTAAGTATTTACTTTTTTAATTGCAACAATTTTGATTTTTTTTATAAACAGAACCGTTAGTTCGAATTGATAGTTCCTAACAATTTAAACTACCAGTTTGAACTAGTGATTTTCAATTTGAACTATCGGTTTGAATCGGCAATTTTAGTTCTTCAAATGAGTAAGGAAAACTGCACCTTATAAACACATTTTTCATTCTGATTTCAAAACCATAAACCGGTCAATGATTTTAAATCGTTGACCACATTGGTTTAGGGTGGCTTTACGATCGAGTGTGAATTGCAAAATGTCTAGTTAGACGTAAATGTAAACTAAGCTCATTTTTCTCACCATCAAAATAAAAAGCTTCAAAAACCTACGTGGTTCGCTCAAATTGTGGCCTGTCGTACATCTTATAAGATGTTAATCTATTTAAATGTTTTCAAAACACAAAAAGCATTTTAGTTAGACAAGAAGCTCAATTTCGGACTAATATCAAAAAGTGTTATTATTATTAACTATGCAACTTAAAACTAGGACGTAATCTTCCTTAAAATTGACTTCCAATTTGCCCAATTTTCAATTGAATCAAGTGATAAATAAATAAATAAATAAAAGAGAATTATACATTATAATCTCTTAATGAACAAATAAATAGGTGGAGAAAGGAACAAAGAGATGTAGATCCAAATTCAAATGTGGTTATTGGTATGTGATGGAAAAAAGAAAAAGTATAACCAAAAGATCTCTCTCATTATTCTACTCACTCTCCTTCTGTGGATGAATACGAAGAATCAAGTAATGATTTTCATCGATTTTCATCCCTTTTCTTGGTTTTTCTATTTTTTTGGATTTTTCTAGAGTTTTTGTCATTTTGTATGAGTGAAGTATTTTTCATGTACATGCAGGTACTAGCTTCTCTTCTCTTTTTCTGGATAATCCTTCATTCATAATGGTTGGAATTGAAGTTGGTTTTGTTTTGCCTGAGGAAGAAAAAGAATAGAACCCAAAGAAAAAATTATAGCTCACAGAACATCTTTATAACAATCGAGTTTAATAAATATTGAAATTTTTATTGATCTTCAGACTTTGTGTTGTATTTATAGCTTTGGTGAAGAGATAGTCATTGAGAATCATTTAATGCATATGCATAGCTATTGAGGTGGTTGGATTTTCATTAATTATTTGAACAATTTTTTTGAACAATTAGCCGGTGTTCACAACGAGTCGACTTCTTTCTTTAAGTCAATTGATATTTGAATTTTATATTGTTTAGTACTCATGCAAGTCGATTGCCTCTATGTGTTGAGTCGACTTGCTTTGGTCTGTTCAGATATTTATGCTTGGATGTTCTGCAGGTGGACTTATTTGTCTCTTCAGGTTGACTCCTACTCTTCAGTACTTAAACTTTTACATTCTATGGCTTGTGCAGGTCAACTTGTGTCTGTCTATAAGTTGACTTAGTTTTCATTGTGCTTCAGTGTTTTCACTATGATGCTTGAGCAAGTCGACTTGGGCTTGATTGACTTTAATGATTTTTTGCTCTAGGCCACATGTAAGTCGACTTGGGCTTGATATCAAGTTGACTTTTGTTATCACTACTAAAGTGTGCTTTCATTGTGACTTATGCAGGTTGACTTGTTGTTTGTGTTGGATCGACTTAGTGAAACTTGACTTATTGTATATGTCATTATAGTCCGGTGCAAGTTAGTTTGCTAAATCATGTAGGTCAACTAGTGGAGTGTTATGTGAAGTTCAAGTCCTGTGCAAGTTGAACTTGAACGATGTTGTAAGTCGACTTGGCCTAATGTCTGTTGAGTTTTTCATTGACTGCTTATATATAGGTAGATTTCATATCTTTCTTAGGTTGACTTGAGTTTGAGCTCACTTAAAATGTTCTAACTCCAGAATATGTAAGTTGACTTTGCCTGATATGTTATTGATGTTCTATGTTTTGGCCTATGTCATGACTCGTGTCATGCTCATGTTGAGTCTCATAAATTTTCTAAATCCTGAATGTGTGAGTTGACTAGATATCATGTATAAGTTCGAAGATCTATCCTATATCTTGACACGTGCTATGGCTCATGTCGTGTTACTAGTGCCTTTGTGCTTTGTGAGCCAACATGTGAGTCAACTTGTTTTTTATAGAATTCTCTAGGTGTTAGATGTGCAAATCAACTTGTGACTATAGCAGGTCAACTTGACTTGAATATAGTATGTTTTATTTTCATTTTGACTATTATCCTTTAAATTTTCAACCGTTAGAATTTCAATGATTTGACTTTGCTATTTAATTAGATAAATAAGTTGACTTGCGCTTTTTGGTAGATCGACTTGTTCATTAAACTCAACTTAGTTTTATTTCACAGAGTTCTATGAGTTAACTAGGTGTTTAGGGTGAGTCGACTTGAACAATCTACTATTAAATAGGTGCCACTGCCAAAACCCTTCGTTGCTGCAAAAGTTTGTCATGGACATCATCACATCATCATATCATAAGTGGGCATCCAATCCACGCATCACAAGTAAGCAAATTTGGCCCATATCAATTCATCAAAACCAAGTCAATCAATGTGTCAATGTAAATGGAAGTATATAAATCATGTCAAGTTCTCAAAAGTGGCACAAAGTCATTTCAACACAAATTTCACGGATGCATATCATTTAAATAAACTATTGAGACACTTCAATGATCACAAAAGAACATTTATAAAAATATATCAATCTCATGCTTTCACACACATCATAAACCATGTCATTTGAAAAGTTATAAAAATATGGATTTATTAAATCAATAACACAGTGTTTACAGTCCCACTCACCGTATACGGAAGGGTACGTCACTTCCTAAAATGCATCACAACAAGTAAGAAGTGTGCTCCACTCAATCGATTACCAAGCGTGACACTACAATGGTAACATATATCATATATAAAATGTCATAAAATTAGAAGCCATTATGTTAAATTTGTATTACAATAAACCTTAAATTTAGGATCAAAACTTAGGGCAATTATAGGTAGGTTTCTAATATCCCCCATACCTTTTTAACAAAACAACACCAACTTTAAATCACAAAAACCGGCAACTTCATATGCTCATTTATATATACATTGTATAACTTCCCTACAAACGTCGGCAATTAAAAATCTACTTCGACAATTTAGGGTCCTCCCTAGGACTCCCTACACATAATTCATCATATATGCATATGTGTCTCCAAATCGCATGCCAAACTCATTCCCAAATCTTCATCTCATTCTATATCCTTGTATACTCAAAACAATCTGCATTCACATTCTTGGAAACTCACCAATTTAATACAAATTTCCCCCATCACCTTAGCACACAAAGACAATTATACATGCTCACACACACATATTATCCTTCACTCTCTCGGCCTCTAATACACACACACATTATCACCATTTCACCACAAAATTCTGCACACATGTAAATCCTTTTCTACTCACATTTTTTCTTCTTGGCTAGCATGAAAATAGCCTTATTTCAATTATTTTTAGTGCAGAAAATTTCTGCACATAATGCACCTCTTCCTTGGCCTTTAAAGTAGTTTCTTTGCACACTAACATCCAATTGTTTCCAATCAACAAACACCCTGTTTTTCAGCCAACAATGTACATTTACATACTCCTTATCTCATTCCAAGTTCTGCACACAAAATTCACAAAATGCAGGACAAGTTTGGCTTCCTTGGATGGTCTCACGATTTTGGAAGGAATGCCCAAGTGTTTGGGTTTTGTTATTTGTTCCAATGAATCCTAGCCATTCAACATTTGTGAGATAAATTCCTAACCATTGGATTATTTTGGTATAATAAGCTTTCTCTCTCTTCCCACAAGAACACTCTTTCTCTCTCCCCCGTTGTGTCTCTTCTTCTTACACAACAAACACACTTTCTCACTCTACAAGCACATGTCTTCATTAAATGCTCGTCTCCTAACCACCATGATCCAAAGGTCCACAATTTTTTATCCAATTCCAAGTCAATTCTCACCATTGATTTGTTCTCAAGAAAATCCATTCTTACACTGAATGAAAAGTGTTCTTTGTCCCCCACTAACTAAATCCAAGGGCTTGCATTAATTCATCTTACTTCAAATTAAATCTCCACCCTTGATTTATTTCTCAAAGCCCAACAACTTCTTCTCTCTCACCCTCTCTCTCATGCACGTCCATCTCACTTTCCCCGATCATTTCTCTCTTGTTGTTCATGGTTTTGGGAGAAGGAACCATTTGCCAAAATACTTCCAATTTTTGTTAATTACAAATAAACCCCTTGACTTATAAAAATTATATTTTGATCCCGAAAATTTTTATAATTTCAAGTTGGACCCAAAACCTCATATTAGGCCTAATTTAATTTATCCCATATCAAAATACAGTCGTTTAGTCTTTTCGGGACAC
Organism: Dillenia suffruticosa; assembly: GCA_033439265.1. Lineage (NCBI taxonomy): Eukaryota > Viridiplantae > Streptophyta > Magnoliopsida > Dilleniales > Dilleniaceae > Dillenia > Dillenia suffruticosa. The sequence continues at coordinate 3,737,727 of JAVTVX010000031.1, forward strand.
ATTCGGCCCGATTAGGGTTTTACCAGCAAATTTTTGAAAATTTACAGTTTAGCTCTACGAAGTAAGATTCATCCAAATTTGAGGTTCCTATACTCTTTAGAGTCATTCTCATTATTTTTTGGACCATCGATGGTCATTTTGAAAATTTTTAAATTCCGACGATTTAGGTTGAAATTTTTCGGAAGCAATTTTAGCAAAAAAATTTCTTAGCAAATTTTCTACATAGAAGATGAGTAATATCGTATATAAAATGAAGAAGTAAAATCGTGAGTACACCGAGGTGTTGGTGTTACAGTTCTCATGTGGAGAGGAACTAGAAAATAGATGTCAGGATTCTTGTTTTGCATTAAGAAAGCCATTATCTAGAAATATTCCTTAGTGATTGCAGTATGATTTTCTGCCCAAGGTTTGAAGACATGGGTGACTATCAAATGAAGTAAACTTTCATGTTAATCTAATGACGCAGCTTTGGTGTTAACTACTTCAAGATTAAGGTTTTTTAAGACAACACTCGCATCGTGTAAGAGATCACTACTCATGTATTCTTCACATTCACCATAGGTCATCCACTCTTGATTACTTATCGTGCAAAGGAGTTTGGAAGTGACTTCAATTTTCATTCCTCCAACATAGATCTTGAAGATATATTTTTGGATATAATCTCCTATGGTTATTTCATTTTCATTCCTCTCTTATCGATTCCCTTTGAAATCCACTATGTTGTTATAGAGTAATCTTACTAATCTATCATAAGATAGAGAGAATGGGTAAATGATACTCTTAAGACAAGTTTTTCTAATATGCTCACCATAAAGGAAGTTAACGCTTTCTAAGAAATTCCAGTCAATAAGTCTAAAATGATTGATAGCCCTACAAGAGAATTTTTATTCGAATAATTTACATTTTTCTATCTATTGGAAGTCAGTGTGATTGAAGTTTGAAGGGTTCTTAGATCGCGGCATCTTAACAGTAGATTTAAGTTTTCTGGGGAAGAAAAGTGTTTGCCCTTGAGAAAGAGAAATTTCACCTTCGTTTGAGAGAGTTTTTAGTGTTTTTAGAAGAATGTTAGGTGAACTTAGGGTTTGGTTTTCTACTTATGGTCTCATGAATCTGACTATCGCAAGTCAACTTATTTTCTTGAGCGAGTTGACTCATCATGCATTCTATCTAATAACTTTCAATTTTTGAACTACATTAAGTTAGCTTGTCATTCAAAGTAAGTTGACTCATTAAGTTCAGACTTGTATTCTAAACCAAAAGTAACATTTGATATTGTCATGACAACTATTAGTGAAGGACAAAATGGGGTGCTCATCTTAGATGGTTTAAGGGCACTAGAAAACATTTTTGTATCGGATTTTGTTAGCAACTTTAAGAAATGATAGTTTCATTGCATTATCTGGTGGGAGGACAGTGTACTCTCAATTTAAACTATCATTACATGCGAATGCCGCCTTAATTTGTTCAATTTGCAAAAAATCAAATCTAATTGAATTAATCAGATAAGTATCAATTATTATCTAGGATAAAACCTCTATGGCGCATAGACGTGGGATTGTAACTCTTAATAGGACATGGAAAGATATTACAATAGTGAATGCAATATCCGGTGGCAAGGTTATTACTTTTTGTGGTGATTTCAAACAAACAAATCCTATTGTTAATAGAGGAATAGAAAATAAGACAACATATGTATGTTTTGCGAAATTGCCTATTTGATCATATGTAAAAGTGATTCTGATTTCTTAGAATATTTGCTACTATAGGAGATGAGATTGAAATTGTAATAAATGAGAACATGATAAAAATTTCTTCAATGATAGCAATACCTTGGGATAGGGACCATTTTGTTAACAATTTAATTGATACAATTTTCACTTAACTTGAATCTTATCGGTATAAAGCTACATATATGGCAAAACGGGCTATATTTACATTGATAAATGTTGAAGTAGATAGGTTCAATGAAAAGATAGTCCAAAAATGCATGGAGATGAGTCTAATTCTTATTTGACACAATTAACAATGATCCACATGGATTTCACCCATAAGAATTCCTCACTCCAAACGGTTTGCTACCACATGTGTTGACTTTGAAAAAGGAGCTTCAGTTATGCTTTACACAATATAGATTCAAAAGTGGGATTATGCGATGGAACAAAATTAATTTGTAATGATTTCAAGATCAATGAAATTTATGCTCAGATTATGAACGGATAATTTACTCAAATTAGGGTGTTTTTGCATCAAATCTCATTAAAAGTATCAACAAATAACCCACTGACTTTTGACTTGATAAGAACGCTCACCATTAACAATTCCCAATGTTGGAATATACTTACCCAAACATATTTCAACCATAACCAACCATGCAGCATTACCAAAGTATTAGTTACCATCGGAGCAAATAATAAATCCAATGAAATTTTCACAACAAATATAGTTTACCAAGATGTTTTACTTAAATCAAATCAATTTTTTTGTTCTTTATCTTTACAAAAAAAATGCATATCTATTCCTCACTTAATTATTTACTTATTATTTAAATTGTTTCAAAGATGAATCCCTCACTGCAATATGATTAGGTTTTGGAGAGTTTTGCATGAGACTCAATGTACCAAAAATGGCCAGTATGATGAAAATACGGTATGCTCAACCAAGAATGCAATATCTTATTACTTTCGCCACACATATCTCATATTTTGTGTTTTAAAAAATATATATATATGCATTAGAAGCAGTAAAGTTGGTAATCCTAACCATTTTCTATACTACTTTTTCCATGCAGTTTGACGGTACATCTGAATCCCAAATGAACATGCTAAGAGATGAATTTGCTATAACCTAAGTCAAAAAAAAAATGATAGCTTGGTAATTATACTCCAAATCATTTTAAAATAACTAATATACGAGTTTCTATTACTAATATTGTACTATTATATCCAACTTTACATATTTATAAAACCATCAAACAATTTCAAATTATGAGTTTCGGTTGGAGTAACATTTTGAACACATATACACCACAATTATAGAAAATGGTTAAAAGCTCAAAAAACAAAACGATAATGTTAATTACACACACAAATATTACAAAATTATTTATACAATTTTGTTATCTAACACAATTATTATTAGATATGCTATTATTTTCACGTTTGAATTTGATGTCACTTAGGTATGACCTTTTTGTTTCTATGTCATTTTTTGTTTTAACTATTTTGAGCTAGAATAGTTATTTTGAAGACGTTTGATTCACACTCGAAAATCGGAATTGAATTTGTAATAAAAAATTTTAAAAATAAGTTTTAAAAACACATGTTTTCACTTGAATTTTAGAAACGCAAGTGTTCACTTAGATTTCAGAAATACCATAATTTGGGGGGTTTTCATTCCTAAACCTTATTTTTCTTCCATTAATCCAAACAAATCAATGGATTTTAATCTGATTCTTAATTTTGATTCACTTTAACCAAGCGCCCCCTTAGTTACCGATCAAAATATCATTTCTCTAAAAAATCAAACATTTTCATTGTTTGTACGAACTTACCATTAAAGGGTAACAAAAAAAACCTTGGCTCTAAATGATCCCATTGAAATTAGGTAATACATTTAATTATGAAATTGGTAAAATTTTGAAAATCTTAAATATGTGTCTACTTACAAACTAATTCATTTTGTTTGCAATAAAATACAACATATTAAAGAAGAGATTTACATAATATTGGTAACACTTTAATGAATTTAATTTTATACATCTATACTATATATATATATAATTGAGTTTTTGTCATAAAGATTGACATTTATTATGAGTTTTCTACACTATATACTAGAAGGGTTCTGGCCGCACAAGGTGCTGCCATGGCCCAGGTTTTTCTTTTCTTGTATGTGTCATAATTATTGAAAGAAAATGATAAAAGATGAAAAAAAAAAGAAAAGAACAAGAAACCCAAAAAAAAGGTGACGGGTAAAAAAATGGAAATAAAAAAAGAAGCAAAAAAAATGAAGGGCAAAGGGTGAAAAAAAAAAGAAGTAAAAAAAAAAAGAAGAAGAAACCCCACCCAAAAATAGAGGGAATAGTAGCCAACTGTTCCCATCTGAGTTGGCATTCCCTCCCACTCCCCCCTCCCCCCTCCCGCAGAGTGAAGGGTGGAAAAAAAATAAAAAAGGAAAAGGAGAAACCAAAAAAAAAAAGAAATAACAAACTAATAACAGTGGAACAAAAAAAAAACGGTGAAAGGTGAAAAAAAGAAGTAAAAAAAAGAAGAAGAAACCCAAAAAAAAAGTAAAAAAAAATGTAGAGTTAAAAAAAAGAAGTAAAAACAAGAAACAAAAAGAAGGGAAAATGTGTAAAAAAAAAACAAAAACAAAAACAAAAGTAGCAAACAGGTAATAGTAGAACTAAAAAAAAAGAAGTGAAAAAAAAAAAAAGAAATCCAAAGGGTAAAAAAAGAAAGTTAAAAAGAAGAAGAAGAAGAAGAAGAAACCAAAAAAAAAGAAAAAAATGGAAAAAAGGAAAAAAGGGATTGGAAAAGGGTGAGAAAAAAAAGAAGAAAAAAAGGGCAAATGGGTGAAAAAAAAAAGATGAAACACCAAAAAAAGAGAAAAAAAAATGGGGAATGGTAACCCACTGTTCCCATCCTAGGTGGCACTCCCAAAGTACTCCCTCTCCCCGAAGAAGAAACCCCTAAAAAAAAGGGAACAATATCCAACTATTTTCATCCGAGTTGGCATCCCTCCCACTCCCCCCTCCCCCAAGAGTGAAGGGTGGAAAAAGAATAAAAATAAAAAGAAGAAACCAAAAAAAAGAAGTAAAGAAAAAAAAGAATAGTAACAAATTGGTAATAGTGGAACAAAAAAAATGAGTGAGAAAAAAAAGATAAAAAGTTAAAAAAAAAAAGTTAAAAAGAAGAAGAAGAAGAAACCCAAAAAAAGTATAAAAAAAGAAGGGTGTAGGGTGAAAAAAAAAAGAATAAGCAAAAAGAAGGGTAAATAGATAAAAAAAGAAGTAAAAAAAAAACAAAAGTAGCAAACCAGCAATAGTGGAACCCAAAAAAAATGAGTGAAAAAAAAGAATGGCGAAAGGTAAAAAAAAATAAACAAAAAAATAAGAAGAAAAAGAAAATACCCAAAAAAAGTAAAAAAAAAATGTTCCTGTCCTAGGTGGCACTCCCAAAGTACTCCACCTCCTTGAAGAAGAAACCCCTAAAAAAAAGGAGGAAATAGTATCCAACTATTTCCATCTAATGTGGCATTCCTTCCCACTCCCCCTCCCTGGCACTCCCCCCTCCCACACGAGTGAAGGGTTAAAAAAAAAGTAAAAAATGAAAAGAAGAAACCAAAAAAAAAAACATAAGTAAAGAAAAAAAGAACAATAATAAACCGATAATAGTGAAACAAAAAAACGACTGAAAAAAAAGAAGGGTGAATGGTGAAAAAAAAAAGAAGAAGAAATCCAAAAAAAATTAAAAATTAAAGAAAAGAAGAAGAAGAAGAAGAAGAAGAAGAAGAAGAAGGGTGTAGGGTGAAAAAAAAAGAATAAGCGAAAAGAAGGGTAAATGGATAAAAAAAGATGTAAAAAAAAAAACAAAAGTAGCAAAACAGTAACAATGGAACCCAAAAAAATGAGTGAAAAAGGGGCAAAAGGTGAAAAAAAAAGAAGTAAAAAAATTAGAAGAAGAAGAAACCCAAAAAAGTAAAAAATGTTTCCGTCCTAGGTGGCACTCCTAAAGTACTCCCTCTCCCCGAAGAAGAAACCATTAAAAAAAATAGAAATTGTATCCAACTGTTTCCATCCGAGATGGCATTCCCTCCCACTCCCGCTCCCCACAAGTGAAAGGTGAGAAAATAAAAGTAAAAAATGAAAAGAAGAAACCAAAAAAAAAAAGAAGTAAAGAAAAAAAGAACAGTAACAAACGGGTAACAGTGAAACAAACAGATGAGTGAAAAAAAGAAATTAAAAAAAAAGAAGAAGAAAAAGAAACCCAAAAAAAAGTAAAAAAAAAAAAGGAAGGGTGTAAGGTGAAAAAAAAAAAGAAGTAAAAAAAAGAATAAGCAAAAAGAAGAGTAAATGGATAAAAAAAAGCAAAAGTAGCAAATCAGTAATAGTGGAATCCAAAAAATAGTAAAAAAAATAAGCGCAAAGGGTAAAAAAAAGAAGTTAAAAAAAAAGAGGAGCAAGAAGAAGAAATCCAAAAAAACTAAAAAGAAAAAAAGAAAAAAAGAAAAAAGGGAAGTGGAAAAAAAAGGCAAATAGGTGGAAAAAAAGAAGTAAAAAAATGATGAAGAAATACAAAAAAGAAAAGAGAAAAAAAAAAGAAGGGGAACAGCAGCACACTGTTCCCATCCGATGTGACATTCCCAAAGCACTCCCCCTCCCCACAAGGCACGGCCTTGGCCCAGGTTTTTTTTTTTCTTTTTCTTGTGTGCATTATAATTATTGAAAGAAAATGGTGAAAAGTGAAAAAAAAATAAAAAAGAAAAAGAAGAAACAAAAAAAAAAAGTAGTAAAAAAAGGGAATAGCAAGAAACGGGTACCAAGGGAACCTCAAAAAAATGAGTGAAAAAAAAAGGTGAATGGTGAAAAAAAAGTTAAAAAAAAAAAACAAGAAGAAGAAGAAGAAGAAACCCAAAAAAAGTAAAAAATAAAAATAAAACAAAACGGAAGGGTGAAGGGTGAAAAAAAAAAGTAAAAAAAAAAAAGAAAAAAACAAAACGATAAAGGATGAAAAAAAAAGGAACAGTAGCAAACTGTTCCCATCCAAGGTGGCAATTGCTCCCACCTCCCCCTCCTCACTTGTTTTTTTTAAAAAAAAAATCAATAGTATATAGCTGTACATGCACATAGTTTTTTTATTGGATGGTGTTTTAATAAATTAGACAATCAAAAAATATCTAAAAAAAGGAAATGACTCGATAAAAACCAAATTGCACCAAGAGGATCAAGAGGAGGAGGCACTTCCAAAGAGAGTTGTGAAAATAATGAAACCATAAAAAAAGAAGTGAAAAAAAGCAAAGAGAGGATAAGAGATAGATTAATAAGGAAAAAATGGTGAAGGAAGAAAAAAAAAGAAGTAAAAGAGAAAAACAAAAGGAATAGTAGCAAACCGATAACATGGAATCCGAAAAAACGAGTGAAAAAAAAGGGTGAACGATGGAAAAAAAGAGAAGTAAAATTAAAAAAAAAAAAGAAGAATAAGAAGAGACACAAAAGATGTAAAAAAAAAAAAAAAAAAAAAAAAGTGAATGGTGGGGAAAAAAAGAAGCAAAAAAAAAAAAGAAACAAAAAAGGAAGTAAAAAAAGGAATAATAGCAAACCAGTAATAATGGAACCCAAAAGAAAAAGAGTAAAAAAATGTTGGAGGGTGAAAAAAAAAGTAAAAAAAAAACAAAAAAAATAAGGGTGAAGAGTGAAAAAAAAAGTAAAAAAATAAAGAGAAGAACAAGAAACCCAAAAAAAGTTCTTTTAAAAAAAAAAGAAGGGTGACAGGTGACGAGTGGAAAAAAAGAAGTAAAAAAAAGAAGCAAAAAAAAACGTAGGGCAAAAGGTGAAAAAAAAAACGTAAAAGAAAGGAAGAAGAAACCGTCCCAAAAAAACAGGGAATAGTAGTCAACTGTTTCCATCCGAGGTGGCTTTCCCTCCCACTACCCCCTCCCGCACGAATGAATGGTGGAAAAAAAATAAAAAAAAAAAGGGAAAAGAAGAAACCAAAAAAAGAAGTAAAAAAAAAGTAACAAACAAGTAAAGTGGAACAAAAAACAAGTGAAAAAAAAAAGAATGGCGAAAGATGAAAATAAGAAATAAACAAAGAAGAAAAGTGGAACCAATAATAGTGGAACCCAAAAAAAATGGTGGAAAAAATGAAGGGTGAAAGGTGAAACAAAAAGTAAAAAAAAAAAAAAAACCCAAAAAAAGTTTAAAAAAAATGTTTTTGTTCTGGGTGGCACTCCCAAAGTACTCCCCCTCCTTGAAGAAGAAACCCCTCAAAAAAATAGAGAGCAATATCCAACAATTTCCATCGGAGGTGGCATTCCCTTCCACTCCCCCTCCCTATGAGTGAACGGTGGAAAAAAAAGTAAAAAAGGAAAAAAAGAAACCAAAAAATAAAGTAAAGAATAAAATAACAATAACAAACAGGTAACAGTGGAACAAAAAAATAACTGAAAAAAAAAAAGAAAAGTGAAGGGTGAAAAAAACAAAAGAAGAAGAAAGCCAAAAAAATTAAAAATTAAAAAACAAGAAGAAGAAGAAGAAAAAGGGTATAGAGTAAAAAAAAAGAATAAGCAAAAAGAAGGTAAATGGATAAAAAAAAGAAGTAAAATAAAAAGCAAAAGTAACAAACGAGTAACAATAGAACCCAAAAAAAATGAGTGAAGAAAAGGCGAAAAGTGAAAAAAATAAGTAAAAAAATAAGAAGAAGAAAAAAAAACCCAAAAAAATAAAAAATGTTTCCGTCCTAGGTGGCACTCCCAAAGTACTCCCCCTCCCCGATGAAGAAACCCTTAAAAAAAAGGAAACAGTATCCAACTATTTCCATCCGAGATAGCATTTCCTCCTACTCCCCCTCCCCCATGAGTGAAAGGAGAGAAAAAAAGTAAACAATGAAAAGAAGAAACAAAAAAAAGGAGGTAAAGAAAAAAAGAACAATAATAAATCGGTAACAGTAGAACAAAAAAAAATAAGTGAAAAAAAAAGAATGAAGGGTGAAAAAAAAAGAAGTTAAAAAGAAGAAGAAACCCAAAATAAAGTAAAAAAAAGGGAAGGGTGTAGGGTGAAAAAAAAAGATGTAAAAAAAAAGGAATAAGCAAAAAGAAGGGTAAATGGATAAAAAAAAGGAGTAAAAAAAAAGCAAAAGTATTAAATCAGTAATAGTGGAATCCAAAAAAATAGTGAAAAAAAAAAAAAAAAGAGTGAAGGGTAAAAAAAAAAAGAAGAAAAAGAAACCCAAAAAAAGTAAAACAAAAAAAACAAAAAAAAAAGGAAAAAAGGGAAGGGAAAAGGAAGGAAAAAAATGCAAATATGTGAAAAAAAAAAGAAGTCAAAAAAATGATGAAGAAATACCAAAAAAAGAGAGAAAAAAAAAAAGGGGGAACAACAACACACTATTCCCATCCGACGTGGCACTTCCCCACAATGTGCGGCCTTGGCTCAGTTTTTTTTCTTTTTCTTGTGTGCGTTATAATTATTGAAAGAAAAGATAAAGAGTGAAAAAAAAAGAAATAAAAAAGAAAAAGAAGAAACAAAAAAAAAAGTAGTAAAAAAATGGAAATAGCAGGAAACGGGTACCAGGGGAACCCAAAAAAAAAGTAGTGAAAAAAAAAAGGTGAATGGTAAAAAAAAATAAAGGGTAAAGGATGGAAAAAAAAGAAATAAAAAAAAAGAAAGAAGAAACTCCAAAAAAAAAGGAGCAGTGGCAAACTGTTCTCGTCAAAGGTGGCAATTTCTCCCACCTTCCCCTCCCCACTTGTTTTTTAACAAAAAAACTTTCAATGGTATGCAACTGTACATATACATAGTGTTTTTATCGGAAGGTATTTTATTAAATTAGACAATCAAAAAGGGTCCAAAAAAAGGAAATGACTAAAAAAAAACCAAATTGTATCAAGAGACATCAAGAGAAGGAGGGACTTCCAGAAAGAGTTGCGAAAATAGTGAAACCCACAAAAAAGAAGTGAAAAAATGCGGAGAGAGGAGAAGAGATAGATTAATAAGGAAAGAATAAAAAAAAAGAAGTAAACAGGAAAAAAAAAAGAAACAAAAAAGGGAATAATAACAAATCGGTAACATAGAATCCAAAAAAAAAGTGAAAAAAGGAAGGGTGAAAGGTAAAAAAAAAAATTAAAATTAAAAAAAAAAAGAATAAGAAGAGACCCAAAAAAAAGTAAAAAAAAAATGTGGTGAAGGGTGGGAAAAAAAAGAAGTGAAAAAAGGAAACAAAAAAAAGGATGTAAAAAAAAATAGCGAACCAGTAATAGTGGAACCCAAAAGAAAATGAATGTAAAAAAGGACGAAAGGTGAAAAAAAGTAAAAAAAAAGAAAAAGAAGCAAAAAAAAAAAGAAGAATGAAGGATGAAAAAAAGAAATAAAAAATATAAGAAGAAACCCAAAAAAAAGAAATAAAAAAGGAAACAGAAACAAATTGTTCCCATCCGAGATGGCAATCCCTTTCCCCTCCCCACTTGTTTCTTTATATATAGTTAAGAAAGATTAAGAATAAGATTATAGAAAAAAACCCCAAAGAAAGTAAAGAAGGGAAAAAAAAAAGAGGAAACAATTATCCATTGTTCCTATCCGAGATGCTTCTCTCTCCCACTCCCCCTCCCCCCTCCCCCACTTGTTTTTTATCTTAGAAAAAGAAAGAAAGAAACCCCAAAAAAAGAGAAAAAAAAGGGAGGAAACAATGTGCTACTGTTCCCATCTGATGTGACACCCCCTTCCCACTTGTTGCTTTCTATAATAGTAAAATTATTATTATTATTATTATTATTATTATTAATTAAGAAGATTAAGATAAGATATATATATATAGAGTAATGGGTGGAAAAAATGTAAAAAAGAAAAGAAGAAATAAAAAAAAAGTAAAAAAAAAGAACAGTAACAAACCGATAATAATATAACCCAAGAAAAAGGAATGAAAAAAACGAAACGTGAAGGGTTAAAAAAAAAAGAAGAAACCCAAAAAAAGTTTAAAAAAAAAAGGAAGGGTGAAGGGCGAAAAAAAAAGAAGTAAAAAAGGGAAAAAAAAAAGGAAAAAGAAACCCCAAAAAAGAAATAAAAAAGAGAAAATAGTAGCCAATCGATCCCATCCGAGACGTCATTCCCTCCTACTCCCCTCTCCCCACGAGTGAAGGGTGGGAGAAAAAAGCCAAAAAAAAAAAGAAACCCAAAAAAAAAGAAATAGTAGTAAACCGGTAACATGAAACCTAAAAAAAAATAAAGTGAAAAAAAAGAAGGGTGAAAGATAAAAAATAAGAAAAAAAAAAAAGAAGAAACCCAAAAAACGTAAAAAAAAAAAAAAAAAAAGGTGAATGTTGAAAAAAAAAAGAAGTAAAAAAAGGAAAAAAAGGGGTAAATGGGTGAAAAAAAGAAATAAAAAAATAGGAACAGTAGCAAATCAATAACAGTGGAACTCAAAAAAAAAGAAGGGTGAAGGGTGAAAAAAAAAAGAGAAGAAACCCAAAAAAAGTAAAAAAAAGGGGGGGGGAACAGTGAAGAGTGAAAAAAAAAGAAGTAAAAAAAAAAGAAACAAAAAAGGGGTAAATGAGTGAAAAAAAGAAGTAAAAAAAAAAGAATATTAACAAATCGGTAACTGTGGAACCCAAAATAAAAAAATAAAAAAAAAATGAAGGGTGAAGGGTGAAAAAAAAGAAGTAAAAATAAAAGAAAGAAAAAGAAACCCAAAAAAAGTAAAAAAAAAAAAAAAAAAAAAGATAAATGTGTGAAAAAAAAGTAGAAAGAAAAAGAAAAAGAAACTCAAAAAAAGAAAAAAAAATGAGGGATGAACAATAGTGAACTGTTCACTGCTGAGGTGGCAAAGCCTCACACACCCCTCCCCTCTTGTTCTTTTCTATTATAGTAAAATATAAAAGTAAGTTTTTATCATAAATACCGACATTTATCATAGATTTTTTTAACATATAAACAAAAAAACCACCTTTCACTTCTCCTTCTATCCAAACGACACATGTTTCCCTATTTCTCTAAATATTGACATTTATTTTAGGTTTTTCTACATTATATATATATAATTAAGTTTTTGTCATGAATACTAACATTTATTATGGGCTTTTCAACAAATAAATAAAGAAACATTTTATTTTACCCTGAATTTAAATCACATAGGATACTTCACTTCTCCTTCTATCCAAATGACACATCTGTAAATATGTTTGCTTATTATTTATAATTCACTACTTTGTGTTCCAATAGTCATTATCATTTCCTTTAATCTCTTTTATTTTCGGCCATCTTTATCCTTTCATTTTTTTAACAATCGTTAGCTTTTCATTTTTTATTTCTCACTCTTTTTCTCAAATTATATTTCCTTGTTTCTCTATTTCTCCTCACATTCTTTATTTCTCCTCAACAAGATCTATCTATGAGAGAAATAACTACCAACCCACTATGCATCGCGTATAAAAATTATTTTATATACACACACACACATATCTTATTTCCACTATTTATTTCCTTCTATCTCTCTAACTTAATACCAATATAACAAAAAATTACATATGATTATATATTAACTTTCTCCATTATCTAGAATAAAATTATATATGATTATATATATACATCTTCTTTCCACTATTTATTCTCCTCTATCATATATTTTTATGATTATATATTAGATATGATGTGATTACTATTATTTACTTTTATTTTATTAATTTATTTCATTGTAAATATTAGATTTAAATTTGAATTGGATGTTGAAAATGAGAATGGAAAGATTATTATGGTACTTTTTGATGATACTACTGCTCAATAATTGAAATAAATGTTAGAATTTTAGTTTCTATCAAAGACAAAATAAGAAAAAAATTAGTTTTGATTAAAATATTCCATATATATATATTGTTTTGATTAAAATTTTTAATAATTTAATAATATATTTATATCATATTTTTACTTTTAATCAATGAATATTGGCATTTAATTTAATAAATATTTTAAAGGAAAACGATGAAAAATCTTTTCTTCCGGACTATATCAAAAACATTATAGGGTCTGAGCGTAGCTTTCAAATGCAACCAAATACCATTTATAAATGATGGGAAATGTCAAGAAAAAGAGAGAGATGAATGAGGTAATATTCTACCAATATAAAAGTTTATTATCTATATATATATTTTATTTATAAATATATATTTATGTTCTTTAAATTCTTTGATTGATAAAAAAGATTTTCCTTTTATAGACTTTCTTCATGATGATTATGATTCAAAGTTATCAAAACGGTTAGATAATGAAAATATTTTGGTTCGTACATTTAATAAATCAAGAGAGAAGAAGAGAAGATTGTTGAGGTATGATTTTTGGTCTAGTCATAATCCTATTATGCTAGATTTTTCATTTTTATTATAGTTCTCCATATACTACAAATAAATATTTAAAATAATCATAGGTTAATTTTAAATTTTGGAATATGATTATTTAATAATAATAATTTGAATATTTAAAATTATATTGATATAAATTTTTTTATATTTTCCATTAGAAACGAAAATGATGGGTATAGTTTTGACCATACTCAACTTGGTTAATAAATATCAGTGGATATGTTGAAAAATAATAAACCCGATATTGGAGAAAAAAATTACATCCCGCAATTTAAAATAGCCAATTGTTTTTTTTATAAATAATGAAATATTTTTACAATTCAAACATCCACTTAATAACATTAAATTAAACTTAATTGAATATTTAAAAATTATTATAATTTTATTTCATTCATCGAAAATTATTTCTTTTAAAAATCAATTATTTATCTTAATATATTTGTCTTAATTATAATTTTTATGTTAATATTATGTTACACTTTTAAAATATCTTTTACAGATAATAGAATTAATCATACACTCATTTATTTTCGTTTAATAATATTAATAATGCACTTACTCTATTATGCATTTAATAATATCAAATAAAATTTAATTAAATATTTTTACAATTTTACTATCCTATTATGTTAGATTATTCATTTTTATTATGATTCTCCATAGACTATGATTTAAAATAATCATATTTTAATTTTATGATTTGGAGAATGATTATTTAATAATATTAATTCTATATTTTTAAAATTGTATTGATATAAAGTTTTTAATATTTTCCAACAGAAATAAAGATGATGAGTATACTTTTGATAAGACTCAGCTTGGTAAAGAAATATCAATTGATATGTTGAAAAATAATGAATCCGACATTGGACAAAAAATCACATCTCTCGATTTAAAATGGCCAACTGTTTTTTTTTTCTTTTTATGAATAGTTTGTTTCAATTAGTTGTACTTAAGTCATTTTACAATGTTTTGTTTGTTTATAATAAATAAATCTTTATTTTTAACTTCTTTTTTTTTTCTATTCTAAACTTATCATAAAGGTTTTAAATTTTGAAATTGTATAAAAAATATTAAAAATTTAAATTTAAATTTCTTACATACAAAAATCAAATTTATATATATAATTAATAATGCATCGCACGGGCTTAAACTATCAGTAATATAACAAAATTGGCTATATATATACACCAATATTTAAACCAATACTATTAAATATTTTTTTTTTATGTTCATTTCTTTAAGCATTAGAAAGAGATTCGGAAAAAAAAAAACACACACACACGCGCAAGAAGAATTTTACAATTTTACGACAACATATATACAGCTTGATGTATTACATGGTAGTTTTTATAACTTTCATTTAGATAAGCAAATAATAAGTTCTGTCATTACTTATCTATGAATATGAGTTTTAGAGTAAAAAAAAATTTAAAAAAAAAAAAAAAATCTTAATGCTACAACTTTATATTTCCAGCATCGTGATACCAAATGTCATCAAGTGGATTGTCTTTGAAAAAAATGAAAAAAGCAACAATTGGGAATTAACTAATTGTAGTGATATGGGGAATTGGATTCCAGCGAACATGGGAAGAGATACATTATATAAAGGGTAGGTGGGGGCCAAAAAGTAGCAAGGCTTGGGAACTTTTAACATGACATGCACTCCATCTAACCTCTACACCATCCTCATTTTGATTTAATTAATTAATAAGATGCATGCATTGCCATCAAATATTCCACCCCGGAAAACTCTTTCTCTCTCTCTCTCTCTCTCTCTCTCTCTCTCTCTCTCTCTCTCTCTCTCTCTCTCTCTCCGGATGGATGATAAAAGAGCCGGCGAGTGGGGAAAGAGGATCACGAGACGAGCACTTGATGCTGACCTATAAAAAATGGACCGTTGAGAACAATAAACAAACAAGAAAAAGGAACGGTCCAAAATGTGTCTGGGTATCATTCTCTCCCATGTCCCACCCACCTCCTTATCATTAGACGACGCTTTTCCATTTCTTCTTTATTCTTTTCCAAAGAAGCCAAAAAAAAAAAAAAAATCATAAACATCGAGTCATTATTGAATTCCAATTTTGACACGTTTGATTATAATTATGTCATGGGTTTACTTAGAGAAAATTTAAGCACAAGAAATTTAATATTTATTTATAAAACTTAATGTTTTTATAAGAAATTTTTTTATTTTTTTAAAAAACATAAATTAAAATATAATTAATTAATTATGATAAAATGTAATCGAGAATGAAAATTTGTGTTTAAAAATTTCAAAACAGACAGATTTAAAATAAATAAAGGTTTTTCAGATAGACAGAGTCGATCAATTTAAATATCCAGACAGATCTACAATAATATGAGTAGTGCAAAATGAACTACATAAATTTTGAATTAAATAAATTAAATTAATTTATATTGTGAATGGATTAAAAATATTTATATTAGCTATGAGGATGCATTTTGTCGGTTTAATATTATTTTTTTTATTATTTATAAACAAAGAAATGAATATTTGTCGGTTTTGTCATCGTTAAACTAACCGGTCAACCACAATTCTCGTACAAATCGGTAATAGAATAAAAACAAATAAAACGTTCACTTGAAATTTGTAGCTTTTTCTATTTCCAATCAAAAAAAAAAAAAAAGCGAAATGCGAAATCAAAACAATAAAAAACTAAGCGTTCAAATACACAATAACCAAGAAAGTTTCAGTCTCTGTCTCTCCTTCTCTCTCTGCTACTTCCCTTTCGTTCTCCCTAAAAAGCGTAGGGTTGCAAAAGAACTCACCCAAACGAACCTACCCCTCTCTCTCTCTCTCTTATCACATCAGGCAGTAGTACTATGCTGGTCTGCTTCCAATCTTGCTCAAAATGTGGGTAAAGCGTTTCAACTGTTAAATTGGCTTCTGGGTTTCCCTTGTGCCTAGGTATATGAGCACCCACTGAGAAATTTCTCTCCACTGCTTGCTCTTTTTTGGTAGGTGTTGATTGAAAAAGGAAATGGAGAGCATTAATGGGGTTTTTAAAATACAGCTATTTTTGGTATTGGGTTTTTCATTTTGTATGGTAATCACGTTCTGCCAAGGGCAAGACGAGTCAGCTGTGTATATTGTCACTCTCAAGCAAGCCCCTCCTTCTCTGAGTCATAGCTATGGTGAGATCATGATGGAGCATGAAAACTTAACTAGATTTGACAAATCAAGGTACACCCATTCTATTTTCCAATTTTATTGCATGCGTTTTTTTTTTTCCTAATTATATATACATTTGCTTGGGTTTCAAGTTCTGTTAGAACAGTGATTAAATTTGGTGGAGTAAGCGTATGGTTTACTTGCTTATATTGTGGCAACTTGTGCTGGTTTCATTGTCCAA
The DNA here is from genome assembly GCA_033439265.1 of Dillenia suffruticosa. Classification (NCBI taxonomy): domain Eukaryota; kingdom Viridiplantae; phylum Streptophyta; class Magnoliopsida; order Dilleniales; family Dilleniaceae; genus Dillenia; species Dillenia suffruticosa. Next base: position 3,754,169 of record JAVTVX010000031.1, read on the forward strand.
GCTTGCCCATTTTAATTCCTAGACTTTTGGTTTCTGTTGTGCGTCCATTGTAATTTGCAAAACTAAGACATGAAGTCTCTCACTTGAAACAAATCTAGGTGTTTGCTGACTGTCTTTGTGAAAAATCAGGAATATTTCAAGAACTAGTTCATACATAACCAGAGTCCATGATTCTCTGTTGAGGAGGGTATTGAAAGGAGAGAAATATCTAAAGCTGTATAGCTACCATTACTTGATAAATGGATTTGCAGTGCTTGTCACACCTCAGCAGGTATTCCAACTCATAATTTTCTGATGTACATATTGATTTCCGTAATTCTTTCTTATATAGTCAAATTGGTTTGATGAAATTTTGATTTTGAAGGCATGGAAACTTTCGCAAAGGAGAGAAGTGGCAAATGTGGTTTCGGACTTCTCAGTTAGAACTGCAACCACTTACACTCCAGAGTTCTTGGGTCTGCCACATGGGGCATGGATCCAAGAAGGTGGATATGATGCTGCTGGAGAAGGGATTGTGATTGGCTTCATTGACACAGGAATTGACCCTACACACCCAAGCTTTTCTGATGATATTTCTGAGACTGTCTACCCAGTACCGGCTCACTTTTCCGGCATTTGTGAGGTCACTCGAGAATTCCCATCTGGATCCTGCAACAGAAAGCTGATTGGAGCTCGTCATTTTGCTGCATCTGCTATAACCAGAGGAATCTTTAATGCATCCCAGGATTATGCCTCGCCGTTTGATGGTGATGGTCATGGCACGTATGTTATTTAACTTCCGTTGCATCTTTCCAGCTGTTTCAATTTGCTGAATAAGCTTCTACATTAATCTGATTTATTTGGTGCTAACTCTCAAAATGGCACAATATGATGGGATTTAAGGCCTTTTAACAAATTGTAAAATATTTTCCTTTATCTAATCTTCAATTTAGGGTTAGATCAATCTAATTTAGAACTTTAAAGTACCATTAACTACTATTGGATTTTGTAAGTAGGACACTTCCCCCTTTCCTCCGCCACCAGAGCACAAACACATTCACATCTAAGTGTGGATAGATAGTGGCTGATGTGGGCACATATGTGTAGGGAGCCCCAGAAAGTTAAGAGCTTAAGCCTCTGGGTGTGAGATAACATCTGAATTTGTATATCTGCACGTGCTCCAAAAACTTTTGCAGAATCATATCTGTATAGTCAACCCAAATATAGTCAACCCTTTTCCATCTTGATGAACAACTTACATCTCCAATCCAAATACACAGGCACACAGCTTCCATTGCTGCAGGAAACCATGGGATTCCGGTCATAGTATCAGGATATTATTTTGGAAATGCGAGTGGGATGGCTCCTCGGTCACAGTAAGTCACTATTTTATCACTTCTTATGAGCTGTAAACTTTGACACAACTTAATCACCTTATGAGACTTGAACACATTATGAAGCTCAGGCTGAAAATTGATGCACTAGACTACCACAACCAAACTGCAATTACACTTTTCTCCTTCGAGAAACGAACAAGCTACATGTTTGGGCATTCGATGTTTCTGATGCCCTAAATGGGTGAAGGAAACTGCTTTTTAACAAAATTTTCTAGGAATGAAGCTTGTAAGAGGACTTGTTTGAATGTGACCTTGAATAGTATAATCTTGGTGAAAAGATTTTTACTTATTTTTGCACACTCAACTGGTATTGCTTTCCAACTAAAGGATTTTCACTCCTCTTCCACCTTTTAGTGTTAAATAGTAAAATGTTCACTCCACAGAACCTTGGCCTTGGCAGACTCAAAAAGGAAAAAAGACCCTATAGATTCATTGACAGCAATTCAGAAGTACCTGCCTAAAACTAAAATGATTAAGCTGTTTCTTTTTAATTATTTGCACAAGAAACATTGTTGAATACCATCATTTAACCTTCAGGAAATATCTTTAATCTGTGTATTTCTTGACCCGAAATGCAATATTCACGTGCTTCTGTCTTTTTCTTTTTTTTTTTTTTTTTGGTTCCTAAAGAGTATCTAAATTGAGGCAACTCATTATGGGCTGGTAGAGTAGCAGCATCTTTCTGATTGCCAGTTAATTATCTGTTCCACTTGTAGCTAAAATCCACATATATTGGCCTGTTCTTTGGAACTTATTGGCTTATTCCATGTTTACTAACAAATGTTTGATCTAGTTTACTATTGGGATTGTAGAACTTTATTGCATATGCTTTATATACTAACAAAACGATGATCAAATCCAGCATTGCTATTTACAAAGCGTTGTACAAGAGTTTTGGAGGCTTTGCTGCTGATGTTGTTGCTGCAATAGATCAGGTATGTTGTTTTTTGCTCTTTTAAGCTCATTAACATTTTGCTGCGAATCTAATATGGATGGTTAGAGCCTTTTTGTGATTTTCACCAGTGATTTTCACCAAATAGATCTTACATGCCTTATTTGTTGTCATAGGCCCTTTTACATTATTATAATCTATCTTGCTGTTGATGTTCGAGTATGATAGATTATTTGTTGTGTTTTCCTTTTGTCTTCTAAGTTTATGGTCCTGGTTGTTATGAGTTATATGATTGGCTAGTTTTATGGAAGTTAGATTAAGAAAACATTTTAAATCAATCATTGCTAATTATCATTCTAATGTAGTTCATATTAAAGATGTATAGCTGTTACGTAGTTATTTATCCTAATCACTTTCAATTTTTTTCTTTCTTTTATTCACTTGGGAGCAGGACTCCTAGGGAACTGTTCCATGGTTGGCATATTTGGAGATCCATAGGTCCATTAAATTGTTTTGTTGTCATTGAGTGGCACATACTAGATCAAGTTCTTGGGCAGCTTGATTATATTGGAGCATTTCTTGTGCTTATGGCACCTCTACTTCCACTCAATTCATAGATGGTAGGTGTTCTGAGAATTGGAGTTCAAACCACCGAGTATTCCTGTGGGAATCGATTGACACCAACTGTTAGCTCCTTTTGCAGGGGTTATGATATATTATGATGCATATTTGTAGTGGTATTGTTGCACCACATGGTGTGCTAGCACCCTTGCTAATAAGAAACCTTATATCCACTGCAGCCATTGAGTGTTCTTACAGTCATTTCAAATTGATGCACAGACTACACTAACCTGACAGACTTTTATTGAAGTAGCATTCCATGAGTTTTATCTATACAAATGATTTGTTTTAGTTCCCTGCAAGATAAGCATAGGCATCAGTTGAGCTGAAGTATAGGCATCATCCGGTTGAGCTAAAGTAGCATAGGTATCAGTTGTGGAATCAGGATTTGACTTCCCGGGGGGGTGGGGACAAGGTATATACGTGGGTTTATAAATATATGAGGTTAGGGGCAAAGTAGTTTGATGGAATGATGGCAGATGATAGTCAATCTAATAGGAAGAGAAAGAGATTTGTGAGAGAGAAAATTAATAGGTGATAAGGGTTTTAATAATTCAAAATTGTGTGTAAACATAAAAGGTGGGTCCTGAGAGTTAGATAGAGTAAACAATTATGTATTTTTTATTAGAATTGACTTTGGACCATTATTTAAAAAAAGATGAAAATAACGAGAGTTAAAAAACTACAACGGTTTAGGAGAAAGAGAGTGGGCAAAATTGATATTATCTTTTTATTCACGGTGGCAATAATAAAAAATTAAGGGGGGTTGGATTTTTTTCAAAATGTAGGGGGCCAATTGTCCACCTCTTGTCCCCTGGCTTTGCCACTGATTGGCATCTTCATCTCCATATCCACTTGCCCCTTCACCCATGTCTACATTATGTTCAAGCCACTGGTGCAAAACAAGAAGCATTGTATCAGTACCATCTCCACAAGTCTTCCTACAAGCACCAGTATCTTTGCTCCATCTCTACCTACACTTTGCACCTTTGCCGCGTCTCCATAATGTTCAAGGCCCCTGATTGCACAACAGCGCGTATTTTCTTCAGTACCATCTCCAGTAGTCTCCAAAGAGGCACCACCACCAACCTTTCACATCTGCGTTTGCCTCCATTTGTCTGTGCTGCTTTGGCTTGAGAATATCTAGGCTTCTATCTACCTCTGTAGAGTGCTGGATCCTACAATGATGGAAACTTATGGAAACAGATGCCTGCTGTTGTGCAGGGCCTTATGGAAATCTTCTGTATCTTATGGAAACTTACAAAGGGGAAGCCATTGTGTAATAATTAGGAATGGGTGTAATCACAATGTCAATGTAATGAGGCACTCCACTTGATGGATGGACATGCATGTAGAGTCTGTCATTAGCAGGGCAATGTATGTAAAAACCTGCAAAAGGCTGAACTTGAACTACCATCTGCTGCCCGATTAAGCCATACTTGTATGAATGCTTGTTGGGTCAAAGTCCAATCCTCAGTGTGCTTCCTTGGTGTGTGAATCGAGGGCAACTTTTTGGAAGTATTGCACGCAGGAGGAATGCTCTGAAATTCCCTAAACTGCCAAAGCTTTTAATCTTCTTGGTGGTGCACAATGACATCTAAACAAATTAATGGAGCTATCTATCACCAGATATGTGGACCTGTGAAGCAAATGTCAAGCAATGAGTTCTAGGGTCTGTGAGTCGAGGGCAACTTTTTGGAAGTATTGCACACAGGAGGAATGCTCTGAAATTCCCTAAACTGCCGAAGCTTTTAATCTTCTTGGTGGTGCACAATGACATCTAAACAAATTAATGGAGCTATCTATCACCAGATATGCGGACCTGTGAAGCAAATGTCAAGCAATGAGTTCTAGGGTATGAGGCTCCCAAATGATCGGCAAAAGATATTTGGGACCATATCAAATCAATATATAAAGAGCTATAGATCTTAAATATGACATCAACTTCATTGATAATGTGCAATGATTGATTTGAAGTGTCTTACAGTATTTGACATCTATAAATCTAATTAATCCATGTAATATGGAAATGCACTATGGGGTTGTCAATTTTTTTTTGGTTCATTTTACTTGGTTATATCCTGTTTGTTTACTTTAATAGTTACTGGTCTTATTGTCCCAAAATCAGAAGTTCGCTATAGAACCCTTTAAGTTGCAATTGGTTTTTTTTGGGGGCGGGGGATATGAAAAGTTAAGAAAATTAATATCGCAATGATGCTCTAGGGCAATCTATCTCTTGTTAAAGTTAGTAGGAGGGCCGAGGTTTTGAGAGTTTTTATACAAATCAAATGGTTGTCTTTGTTGATGGAACTTTCATGCACACAAGCATGAATGTCAATGAGTTGCTAAGCACATACTGGAAAAGGACTTGATTTTCAGAGGGGTCCTTAAATCTGTAAAAGTGCCCTAAACTCTGACAAGGAGAGTTTCAATCTAGAGAATGCCAATGACACTTTCAAGCCGGGTCTAAATGACCTTAGTTAACTATCATCACCTGCAATTAATCGAAAAATTTCCCAAGGACCAGTGTTTGTTGTTCAAATGCATGGCTTTATTTGGCTTAACTATGCTGCTTTTTCATTAGAAAATGCTATTAGTCTCGGCATGAAGTTACTGGCTTAGATCTATGATCGAGTGTGTCTGCTATCTATGTGGTTAGTAATTGGGCCCACATACAGTTAACTCTGATTTGCTGTTTGCAATATGATATCAATGACATATTCTAGTGAGTTGGATTTTGAATAATTCAAAGATAATATCAGAATTAACATTATAGTATTTGTAGATAGAGACATTGTAAAATCAATAGTTTTCAATTAAGGATATAAAAATTAGTGAGACTCAAGATACAAGATAATAAGATAACACTAACATGTACCAAATAATAAGAGTAATACCAACCTGAATCGCATTGGTGCAATCGCCAGTATGACAACTTGATTAATGCTTATTATTCTTGTGATCTAATTAAGTTGTATTCTTGTGAAACACGGGATCTCTTTCTTTCCCTTTTTAACGGCAGGAACTCCTTTGACTGCCAGCAAGTAGAATTAGGCTGTGTCTGCATTTTAATACTATCGTTTTACTTGTCCACTCTTATAGTTGTGGCATTTTGTTCTTCATTACACTTGTAGGCTGCTCAAGATGGAGTTGATATAATAAGCTTATCAGTCACTCCCAACAGGCGCCCTCCTGGCATTGCAACATTTTTTAATCCCATAGACATGGCTTTACTTTCTGCTGTTAAGGCTGGCATTTTTGTGGTTCAAGCAGCTGGGAATACTGGACCCTCCCCAAAAAGCATTTTTTCTTTCAGTCCATGGATATATACAGTTGGTGCTGCCACTCATGATAGAGCCTACAGTAATTGCGTCGTCCTTGGCAACAACATCACCATCTCTGGTGTTGGTCTTGCATGTAAGTTCCCCTTATCTGTCTTTTGCTTTGGCATCAGATTCCAGTTACCGAAGCATAAAAAGTAGGGGCGCACATGGAGCGATTTGGATTAGTTTCACAAATAGACTCAAACCGAACCACATCATTGACAAAACTAATTAAACCAAACCATATAGGACTGGGTTAGTTCGGTTTGGTCTATCAATTCTTTTATTTGAAACATTTTATGAATAATTTTTTGTCATAATTTTTTTAAAATAATTAATAGTTTAATTGTTTTATTTAAAAATAGTAAAATAAAAATCTCAAAATATTAAAGATTTAATTACCATAATGCTAACATGTTCTAAGGAATATATAGAGGAGCAAATATAGATAAAAATAATGAAAGTTAAAACTGAATTATGGTAGGAGGAATGAGCTGGGTAAAACTAATTATAAACATAGGAAGATAGAACATAGGAAGATAGAAAGTAATTGCCTTTGCCAATGCAAAAAATGCATTAAATGAAAGTAAAATCCTATCACTACTATTGTTGACCAGTTTGGTTCAATTTGATATGGTTTAAAATTTTTCTAAACTCTGAACCAAACCAATATGAAAATTTCAACAGATTATTCAAACCAAGCCGGACTTTTGAGCTTTTGAAACCAACCAAATGTAATAGTTTGGTAATGTAATAGTTTGGTTCTATTTAATTGGTTCAATTGGATTTCTTTTGGTTTCTCCACACCCCTAATAAAGACTTCATGCACAATTGGAGATCAAATCTATGATACAATTTCATTTTGGAGCAATTTTTTTGGCTTTCATTTTTTCATGGAAAAAACTAAGAAAGGGTATGGAACACGTGCAGGCGGGCAAGTGCAGGTGGGCAAGTGAATTCACATCCACATAGTCAGATAGAGTTTCTCTCGTTCAATAGTTCAAAAGTCAAACAAGAGTTGTTTCCTGAAGACACATAGAACTTGTATTTGAAGTTTATTTTTTTAGTAAGTAGTTTCCTTTTTGTTAAAATGGTTTAGGATTCATTTCAAGATGTAATAAATACAAATCATTTTATAAATCATACAAGAAACTAGAAACTAAGCATGGAGAAAATGAAATTTATAGAATTGACAACCTAACGGGTATGAATGGAAAAGATTTAAATAGTATTAGGTGTATTAAAAGCAATACCAGTTGTGATATTGTAAGAAATGAAGACATAAGAAAGTGTTGGAGAGAGTATTTTTATAATTTCTTTAACGTTGAGAGTATAAGAAATATCAGCAATATCACAATACTTGTAGAAGAGATCGATAGTGATTTTAAATGCAAAATTTATCCTCATAAAGTAAGGGATATTTTAAAGAAAATGAAGAATAATCAAGGCATAAGACCCGATGACATCCCTATTGAGGTGTGAAAGTGTTTGGAAAAAGTGGAGATAGAAATATTGATGGATTTTTTTTAACAAAATTTGATAAATCAAGAAGATGCCCTAAGTATGGACAGAGAGTATATTTATACCACTATACAAGAATAAAGGAGACATACAAAGCTGTTTTAATGACAGAGGAATTAATTTATTAGTCATACTATGAAATAAAGATACTCAGATGGATGCGTGATAAAATTAGAAAATATAGAAATAAAGAGATGTATACTAAGTTAGAAGTGAGTTCAATTATGGATGATATGAGAGAGTATCGTTTAAAGTGGTCTGGACATATACAACGAAAACCCAAAAACACATTAGTTAGGAGAAGGAAGATCTTAAATATAGGAGATTTAATGATATGTTAGGGTATACCATTGAAAATCCGGATGCAAATATTATTAAAAATTTTTATGAATAGTTTATTTTTAGTTTTTTCTTTACATTATTTTTATTTTTTAGAACGAATCTTAGCGCAATAGTGGAGTTACTCCATTAGTGATCTCGAGATCACGAGTTCGAGGCACAGAAACAGTCTCTTTGCAAAAATGCAAAGGGAAGACTGTGTACACATATGTCTACCCTCCCCCTATCCCCGTACCAAACCGGGAAGCACTTTGTGCACCGGGTGAGCCTTTTTACATTATTTTTATTTTTATTTTTCTTTTTCAATTTTGTCTTCTCTATTTTTGTTTTCAAATTTTAGTTTTATATTTTTATATTTTTATATTTTTATATTTTTATATTTTTATATTTTTATATTTTTATATTTTTATATTTTTATATTTTTATATTTTTATCTTGTTATATTTTTATATTTTTATATTTTTATATTTTTATATTTTTATATATTTTTTTGATTTCTTTCTTTCTTCTCTCCTATATTGTTCTTTTAAATAACTGACTTCAAAATTAAATTTGTGATTAGGGTTTAGTTTGTTGTTGTTGTAGGTGTTAAATTGGTTATTAATCATAGAATGCCATATGTTGGAGAATTACCTGTATAACAGATTTCATATTCTGCATGTTGGGCATTTTGAAACTCCAGTTTGCCTCGGATGCCAAAATCTTAGAATGTAGGAAGACTCATGACTTATGTACTAACTTCTTTCCGTTTATATTCAGCTGGAACCAATAAAGATACGATGTACACACTGGTTGCTGCTGTGCATGCAGTGAACAATGGCACATCAGATGCAAATGATATGTATATCAGCGAATGCCAAGACCCCAGTAACTTTGATCAGAATATTGTTAAGGGAAACCTCCTTATCTGCAGCTACTCTGTTCGCTTTGTGCTTGGCCTCTCTACGATCAAACAGGCACTGGAAACAGCCAAAAACTTGAGTGCTGCTGGTGTCGTGTTCTATATGGATCCCTTTGTGATTGGATTTCAGCTTAACCCAGTTCCAATGAGAATGCCTGGAATTATCATTCCATCTCCGGATGATTCAAAGGTGCATTAAACAACTATAAAGCAAACATTTGTATGCCATGATCTTTCATGTGAACAACCAAAAAATAGAAGAATGCTGCGAGCACTGATTATTGCATTGATTTCATTTGTTTTCATTTATTTATTTTTGCTTCAACAATTCTGGGAAACTGTTTTTCTTAGTGACATTTTCTAAATTTTGTATTGCAGCTTTTCCTACAATACTACAATTCTTCTCTTGAGAGAGATGAGCAGACAAAGAAAATTGTTAACTTTGGGGCTGTCGCAAGCATTTTGGGAGGGATAAAAGCTAATTATGGCAACTCTGCTCCAAAAGTCATGTATTACTCTGCTAGAGGACCAGATCCTGAGGACAGTGTTCTAGATGATGCCAGCGTATTGAAACCCAACTTGGTAGCTCCAGGAAATTTCATTTGGGCAGCATGGAGTTCTGGTGGCATGGACTCCATTGAATTCCAAGGTATATATTTTGCTTACCCAAATATGTTATTTTTGTGGGATGCAAGTTACAAGAACTATAAATTTTAAACAAACCTAAATTGTTCATTTTTCAGGTGAGAACTTTGCAATGATGTCTGGAACAAGTATGGCTGCTCCCCATGTTGCTGGGCTTGCAGCACTTATTAAGCAGAAATATCCCAACTTCAGTTCGTCAGCTATAGCATCTGCACTTTCCACAACAGCTTCTTTATATGACAAGAATGGCGGGCCCATAATGGCTCAACGTGCTTATACCAACCCTGATTCAAACCAGTCCCCAGCAACACCCTTTGACATGGGTAGTGGTTTTGTCAATGCAACCGCAGCACTAGATCCAGGCCTGATTTTTGATTGCAGTAAGTCATTCTGCTTTTAGTACTAATTATTTTTAATGCTTTTCTTAACATAACCATACTTCGAAGTAGAATTAAAATTTTCACCACACAACTATTTTTACACTAATACAATTCTAGAAATACATGTAAAATATAAAGAGTATCAACAGTAAAGTCAAATAATTAAAAAAAAAATAGTATGAAAAATGCAAAAACAAGGACATGTCTGGTAGAAGGTGAAAGATCATGAAAAATTGCCTCCTTAAAATTTCTCTTCATTTAATAGTGTTCGGAATATATACTTTTAGCGTCTTGAATTTTATAGGGGTAACATTTACTCAAAGTATGGGTACACGTTAGTATGGTGGTGTAGGATAAATCAAGAGGAAAGGAAATAAAAATTTTAAAACAAATGCATTTATAAGAAAATGACAACTAAATTTATTTTCTAGGGAGAGAAAATTAAAAAATAGTTAATTTTAAAATGATTTAACTCTTCTAGATTGAGAAAATTAATGTGGTTGGTTTTAAAGAGAAAAAATTTAAAACAAATAATGTTTGGAGAGACAAAATGTGAATTAAATATATTTTTTAACAAAAATTAATATATTTAGTTTTAAAGAGAGAAAACCTAATGTTAGGTTTTGTAGGAAGAGAAACTTAAAAGCAATGAATTTGGAGAGAGAAAATGTGAGCTAAATTAATTTTTTAGAAAGAGAATTAATTTATTTAGTTTTGGAGAGAGAAAAATTAAATTTTTATTTTTAGAGAAAAAAACTTAAAATATATATGCTTAGAAAGCGAAATACAAAATAAATCCATTTTTTGAGAGAAAAGATTAATGTATTTAAATTATTTTTTTTAGTGAGAAAAAATTAATGTGTTTAGTTGTAAAATAAGAAAACCTACTACAAAATCAATATATTTAGAGAGAAACTATGAAATAAATTGATTTTACCATTTAACATTTTTTTTCTTCCCTTTACCCCATTCACCAAATAGTGTCATTGTTCAAACGAACAAAGGAAAAAAGAAAATATTATGGTAATAATATTTACTACTTGGAATTTTACCCTTCCCCTTAAGTTTTTTCTCTCCAACTAAACAAGTCCTAAAAAACTAAAATACAAATGAGCAATTTGCCCCACCAACTGTGATGCAACTTTCCCAATGGTAAAAACCATTTAATTGTTAGTGTCTGCAATGTTGGAGATTTTCTGTCTATTTATTAGGAGTAAACCCACATATATGTTTTTGCAATAAGCTTTTGCTTGGTGTGCAAAATTTCAAAATGGGTTCATCGATACACATCTAAAAGGAAGTGTCTCAAATTCCCAATATGTTAGTTCTTTCTTTAATCTCATTTTAAATAGCTTACTCCTTCGATGAGTCTATTCATATTTTACTAAAATTATAGCTTTCATGCTGATGTAAGTATTTTTTTTTTCGTTGTAAGTTAAGACATAACACATGACAACACCCCCCCTCCCCCAAAAAAAAAGGAAAAAAGAGGACTTAAATCCAACATCCATATAAAAATATCCACCTAACAGGGCAACACCCCCATCCCACGGCTTTGCTACTTGGAGCACTAAATAGCTATTTTCCATCTTATACTGCAAATGCACCTTATTAAGTTTCTTTTCTTCTGAAGGTTATGATGATTATTTGTCATTCCTCTGTGGCATCAATGGCTCTTCTGCTGTGGTTTTTAATTACACTGGCCAGAGCTGTGCCGCCTCTTTGTCAGATGGAGTGGACCTAAATTTGCCTTCAATTACAATTGCTAAACTAAATGGGTCAAGAACTGTTCACAGATCTGTAACAAATATTGCCGGAAATGAGACTTATAGGGTGGGTTGGAGTTCACCTTATGGAGTTTCCTTGATGGTGACGCCAGCCCATTTCTCCATTTCAAGTGGGGAAACACAAGTTTTGACTGTGGTGATTAATGCTACCATGAACAACACGGCTGCTAGCTATGGAAGAATTGGACTTTTTGGTACTAATGGTCATATTGTTAACATTCCTTTGTCAGTCATCCTGAAGATTTCAAACAACATCACTACTAGCATTGGGACTGTGAGCCATTAATTTTATTTTATTCTATTGCTTTGTGGGTGGCCTTGTTTTTGCATTTGTATTTTGACTAATTTTATTTATTCATCTCTTGTATATGTCTTACAGTGTAACTGGAAATGTAGATATTAGTAATCGGTGTAATTTTAATATACTTACAGCTTGCATATTGTTATACCAAGTATAATTATTTTCAACACTTATTCACGGTAAGCTATACTTGGGGCTAAGCCGGTGAGCATGTAGATTTCTTAGTTCCCCAGCACTCTATATGAATTGATAAGAGAGGAAGCAAACTAATTTTTTTTTTAATAAGAGAAAATTATAGTGCTTGAGAAATAAGCTATACAAAATCAATGTATTTGGAGAGAATATGAATTAAACTTACTTTAACATTTAATTTTCTTTCTTCTCACCTTCTGCACCATATATCAAATACTACTTTTGTTCAACCAAACAAAAGGAGAGGGAGAAAATTATGGGAGTAATATCTACTAGACCATTGTAACTTTTCCCTCTTAATTTTTTTTTTCCTCTTACTGAACATATCCTAAAACCATAGTTATTAAATCCAAATCAATCTGTTGATTAGATCGGGTTAACCCTCGACACATATATAAGTTAGATTAGATCAACTCTCGACCTATACATTTTAAGATTATGTTCATAAATAAAACTGTTTATGCTCTTAACCCTTAGAAATCCGTGTCAATAGTAGGTCGATCCTCAACCCATGTGACCCACTGGTTTTTACAAATTTAAATTTTAAATTAATTTAAACTTGGGATAAAATTGGAAATAGGAAAAATCTCCTCTTCTTGTTTTAGTTTATTTACTTTTTCATCTTATTTGCTATTTTGAAAAAAAAATATAAATTTATGAGCTATTTTTGTTATATGGTTATATTATCTTTTATAAATTTTATGATTGATTTTTTATATTTAAAAATATAATTACATTTTTTTATAGTTTTAAATAAAAAAAATCAGTTATTGAATTAGTGAGCCAATGGTTCAACGATTGAACCATAAATTTGAAAACACATAGTTGTCAATTGTGAGTAGAATTTACTAACCATACATCAATTTGCCCCACCAACTCTGATACAACTTTCCCAATTGTAAAAATTATTTAAGTCTTAGTGTTTGCAACTTCTGAGATCTTTTAAACATTTATTGGGAATAGACACACATAGATTTATCAAATATGCTCCTACTCGGTGTGTGATGTGCATGAAATATATACATATACACAGACATACACATTTATATCACTTAGATTTTTACTCAATTTTTGATAATATTCAAGTAATCTCAGTAATTTTTTATTAGGAAAAATTGAAATTGATAAATTCAGAATGAAGGTGCTAAAGAAGGAGAGTCGAGTATAGAGTTTACAAGTCCTCGATCACGAGAAACTGCAACAGCATTCAATGCACTCAATCAGTGCAGCAACACTTGACATGATTTGTCGTAAAACCACAACTGTACCAAAGAACCACAACTGCTTTGACACAGAAAAGACTTACCAACCTTAGACTTTTAATTTTCTTATATTGCTTCGACTGAATAGATTTGTAGTAATATTATGTATTCATTATAACCCTAGTTGATTCTCTTATGAAGAGAATATATAAATATGAAGAGGGAAAATAACTTTACACAAATCATGTTTTTGCAATTTCACCATTAACGACAATCCAAGTGACACAATGACATTGGCCAACTCTACACAGATCATATGAAAGCTACATTAAGTCATATCCATGGTTCTCTACATACATCACATATGGGAAGCACAGGGCAATAGCTATAGGCTACTTTCAGTCATTTCTCTAATATTACTCTTACTAACTTGAGTGTCGGAGTCCTCCACTGAGTCAGCCCCGACAGGGTCTTTGCAAGTTTCCCATTTGAGAAGAACCAGCAAATACATAGCCACAAACTCCCCGTTCGAATCGAAAGAAGGAATCTATAGAGTTTAAAAATCATTTCAATAGATTATCACCGTTTGTGAGAACGACTGACTGACTAGCCATAAAAATTTCAAGCCCTACTTCACTCCTAGCACCATGCCACCAAAGAAAAGAAATAGAGGTGACACGACGAACAACTAACTTCTTACGCTGCTCAACATCGATAGCCTGGTCCAGCACACCTCTCGGCACCAGAGTGCTCAACTACAATCCGGATCCATCAAAAGCGTTGGCGTTTGTGAAATTCCTGTTCATCACAATCTCTCCCTCGCAAGCTCACTCTCAACCAAATGAACGTGTCATTAATAACTGAAATATCTCTCAAATAGGTAGACATGATGCACTCACTCAACCGAACGAACGTATTATCAATAAGGGATACATCTCTCAGACAAGTTAACACGACCCTCTCTCAACCGAATGAATATGTCAACAAATTTTCCAGACAGGTAGATATAGTCTACTCTCTCGACCAAAAGAATGTGTCATCAATAGGGGATATATCTCCCAGATGAATAGATATGACCCACTTACCCAGCTATACACCTAATTCGATATAGGATCCAACTCTCACTCTCAGCTTTACACCTCAAATGGTATTTTCTCAATTGTAAGTTTCATATGGTATTTTCTCGACTATACACCTTATATGGTATTCTTTTAACTCTATGTCTTAGATAGTGTTCTCTTGGTTGTACGCCTCATAAGAAAAATTGGTTTTTTGTTTATATATGAGCCTTGGTGCTCGGACAGAATTCAACTCATTTTCTCTCAATTTTCTGTTTATATATGGACCCCAACGCCTAGAGCGATTCAACTCATTTTCTCTTAGCCTTCTATTTATATATGGGCCCCAGCTCTCCAACGGGATTTGACTCCTTTTCTATCGGTTTTCTATGACTATTACTGTATCGGATAGGATTTAACTCCCTTTTTCTCGGCACCACATCATACTAGCTATAACATTGCTCCAATATAGTCTCTCGGTTCTGATGCTTAATACTCTCTTGGTTACAACACATTTGAAAACAACTCAACACTCAAATCACTCCAATACATGATCGATGTGGGAAAAAGAATGCAAAGCGGAGGAAGCAAATTCTCTGTTATGAGATAGGATTGCAATCACTATTTTGCAAAATCTCTTGGCTACTGGTAGCGCGGCCCCATTCTCTCTTACATTGATCTCTAACCTCTCACACTTAGAGAGAGTTATGACCGAGGTTAGTCTTCAGTTCTTTTACTTATGTTTTTCATAACATAAACACTTTACACTCTCAATCACTACTCAGTCGAACACTTTTTCTTAAGTCCCTCGATCCCCCAGTCACTTGATCACTTGGTCACTTGATCTCTTGATCACTCGGTCCCCCAATCACTTGATCTCTTCGACACTTGATCTCCTGATGACTCGGTCTCTTGATCACTCAATCTCTTGGTCATTTGATCTCCCAATCATTTGGTCTCTCGATCACTCGATCTCAATCATTCGACTCTTTGATCACTTGATCTCCCAATCACTCGGTCTCTTGATCACTCGATCTCCCGATCACTCAGTCTCTTGATCACTCGAGCCCTCGGTCACTTGATCTCCCAGTCACTTGGTCTCTCGATCACTCGATCCCTCGATAACTTGACCTTTTGGTCACTCTCGATCACTCGATCTCTCGATCACTCGATCTCTCGATCTCTCGATCACTCGATCATTCGATCCCCTAGTTACTCGATTTCCTGATCTCTCAGTCTCTCAATCACTCAATCCCTCGGTTACTTGATCTCTCAATCCCTCGGTCACTTGATCACTTGATCCCTCGATCACTCGACCTCTTGTTTCTTGACCTCTCATCCTCTCGATTTCCCAACCTCTTGCTCTGTACCAAAGCCTAAATGACACCTTGTGCATTGAATGCTTCATTTTCATGCCTTTTTCGATTCCCCAATTCACTTTACTTCTAATACCTTTTTCCAAAAATGCTATTAGGATAGGATGCAAATGATGATACCCGACTTAACAAGAAATGTTTCCTATTCCCGTGAGACCCCAATTCTCCTACAATCATCCAATAAGCAAAGAAGTCTCTATCATACTAGAAACTTTCCATATTCCTATGAAATTCCAATTCCCTTGTACTTTTGATAAGGAATGAAATTTTCCTAAATTTTAAACCTTCCTAATCTAAAATAATTTTAAATCTGTAAAAATCTTGCATCACAAATCCTTGCCATTTCGGAAGAAATGAGACAAAAGGAAACTAGCATTTTTCTACACCCCTTGAAACACTAGATATACAAAGCATGAGCAACCATAAGGGGGAGGCAATTCTCCACAAGCACAACTGTACAATTTATTTTCGCTTTCTACATACACATGCCAAGGAAGCTAGTAGTTAATTCTATATTGTCAGAGATTCGGCTTCATGTCCAAGAGGTATGGCTCCATACCCAATTCTATACATGATTAGAGGTATGACTTCATACATATACTCACATATCACATCACATGGCTCACTTATACTACGTACGATATATTCTCATACATAGTACTCATTGTATAATACCCATACATACCGCACAACATACATGGGGCTTTAGCATCTATATCTATGTTATACACAATATACATAAAGGCCACCACATGTCATTCGCTATCTCTCTCGACATACATACATCACACAGGGTCATACCCACAGTTCTCCACAGTTTTCTTTTTTATGACTCCTGCTGACTTTAGTATCCAAACATGCCCGCCAGGCCAGCCCCAGTGGGGTTTTTGCAGGTTTCACCATTAACGATGATCTAACTGACACACTGGCACCAACCAACTCTATGTAGATCATATAGAGGCTACATAGGACCATATCTATCGTTCTTTACATACGTCACACATGGGAAGCATAGAGTAAAAGCTATAGGCTATTTTTAGTCTTTTCTCTATTACTACTCTTATTGATTTAAGCGTCAGAGTCCCCCGTCAGGCCAGCCCCGTGGGGTCTTTGCAGGTTTCCCATTCAAGAAGAACCAGCAAATATATTAGCACAAACTCCCCGTTGGAGTTGAAAAAACAAGTATAAGTGGAGTTCAAAAATTACCCCCAACAAGTACCATATAACCCTAAACCAAAGAGACATTTTAGTTAGAGAAACTGACAATTTAACCAAGAAATTGAGTAAGAAAGAAGAAACATGGATCAAACATAGATGATTGTGGTTGGACACTCATGGATTCTTCAGCAATTGTAGAGAAAGCTTCTGGTTCAGTGATTCTTCAGCCATCTATAAAGGCTACAACCTTCAACTTAGATCTTGGTCTTATCTGTGTCTTAGTTCAGAATCAATTTTCTATACTCCTTTTAGAAGATGCAAATTTTCATATTGTGACTTTCTTGGAGTATTGTAGCATAGTCAAGCTTAATGGAGTTTCTCCATATGCTATAAAATTGAGATTATTCCCATTCTCTCTAAGAGATAGGGCAAAAACTTGGATTTTAGGTTTGTCAAAAGAATCAATCATAATATGAGACATTCTAGTTGATCAATTCTTGAAATTCTACCTACTAAACAAGACAACCACGATATTAGTATGAATCACAAACTTCAAGCAAAATGAAAGTGAATCCTTGTGTGAAGTATGGGATCGATTCAGAGAAATATTAAGGTAGTGTTCTCACCACAATCTCTCAGATGCAAAACAAATCAAAATCTTCTACAAGGACTAGGAAACAATTTGAAAATATTCATTGATGTAGCAAGTGGAGGTTCTTTCATGTTGAAGTCTATCAACAAAACTTAGGAGCCTATTGAAAATATGGCAACCATCGAATGCCTCTAAGACAAGTCAATGTGTATGAGATAGACTCACCAGCCATGTTAAATGCAAAGATTGATGCACTCTCTAAGCAATTGGAGAATACGTATATTAATACAATACAAAACCCCCAGTGCTTATTGTGGTGGACCTCAAAGGGCAATCAATTGCAGAGGGATGAGTCTTAGTGCATTTGGTCTAGGTGAAGAGTAGGCAAATTTTATGTGCAATGATCAAAGGCAGGCTTGGTGTTCTTTGTTAGATACTATTTTGCTTTTGAATTGGTGAGCCGAGACAAAAGGTCTATAGTTGTCTATGGCATCGATGTCGAATTTGGTTTTAAAAGGATCCTGAAGATAGGTTAGGAGTTTATAGCTGCCGATAGACTCATCATTCCAAAAAGAAATAGAAGTTGTTGACGTCCTGAGATGGTTGATGTCTTTCAGGATGTTGAATTGGCTAAGCATGATCATGTCATAGATGATCGAGGCTCTCCATTCTTCTTTTTTAAGTTCAACAGCTAACTTAAGTCAGATAGTGTAGTTATTGGTATCTTAAGGACATGTAGAGGGTAGTCCTTAGCATAATCTATTAAGGACTTTGTTGTTATTAACAGTGGATAGGTTAAGGAAGTATGAATCACTATTTTTTTGAAACTCTGCTTGTATGTTGTTAATCAAAATGTTGGTGACTTCTAAGAGAAGTTCGTTTCTACAATTCAATATTAATAAATTTTGTTTCTTTCTTCATTTTTTTTTTCAAAATTTTGTTTATCTACATTTAATCACAATTTGAAAACTAAAAAATATTTGGAGCATCTTGGTGACCCGTTATTGGCTCATACAATCCCTCTATTAGAGAAATTGCTTGAAAATAATAGGAATTCACAAGATTGAGTAGTCAATAGATTTGCCAAGTAATCGACATCATTAGATAGCTAAATTGACTTTGCAACAATCAAATTCCTTTCCGTCTCTTTGTTTTTCCTCTCTTAGTCTCTTGTTTTGTCACTTTTCTATCAAATTTTCATTTTTGTTTCTCATTTCTTTTCTCTTCTCTCTCTGTTACTTTCTCTAATCTCTATCTATGCCCGATAATGAATATGAGAGAGAAATTTTTATCACTCTTATTTATATCTTTAAAAAGAGAACAAGACCAACGTTCTGCAAGTTTAATGTTAGAACACTAAACCCTTTTAATCAAGATTTTGAGTTCAAATCAGTACTCGAATCAAATTAGTCAAATAATCGGATATCGGACCGGTTAAAATAAAAAAATAAATTAATAAAAAAGAACAAAACAATAACAAGAGAAGAGAGGACTCGAAATAATGTAAGGTTATTTTTGTTTGAATTAAAAAATGTGATATTCTACATCAACAAATAATGAGAATTTTCTCATTGAAAAATAAATTCTTTGGGCCAAGAACCTAGGCTTTTCAATAGTTTTGTATTGAAATATACCTTAAAAAAATCAAAATACTTGCTAAACAAATTCTGGATATAACACACATTTGTCATGGATTGAACCCACGACAGGATATGTTGCAGGTTGAACCTGTGATATAGCCACATGGTGGCATTGGGATGGCCGAAGGTCACGTGTCACATTTTCAAGACGCGACACAACTTGTTGTTTCTTGAAAACGCGACATTTCCCCTCCCCCAGTGGCTCACGGCGCTCCCACGGCCCCTCCCTCCGCCACCCGCGGCTCTCTTTCCTTCCATCCCCCGCAACTCTCTCTCTCTCCCCTGCCTGCGGCTCTACTCCTCTCTCCCTCCCTCCCTCTGCAGCTTTTTCTCTCTCCCTCCCTCCCCCTGCGACTCTCTCTCTCTTTCCCTCGCCTGCGACTGTCTCTCTCTTTATCCCCCCGTGGTACTCCTCTCTCGGGGAGAGAGAGAGACAACCGGGGGGAGGGAGGGAGAGAGAGAGCCACAGGAGAGGGACGAAGAGAGAGACAGCCACGGGGGGAGGGAGGGAGAGAGGAGTAGAGCCACGAGCGGGGGAGGGAGAGAGAGAGCCGTGGGCGGAGGAGGGAGAGAGAGAGAGCCGTGGGCGGGGGAGGGAGGGACAAAGGAGCAGAGCCGAGGGGAGAGGGAGAGAGAGAGCTATGGGCGGCGGAGGGAGAGAGGGAGAGCCGTGGGCCTGCAGAGGGAGGGGCTGCGGGAGAGTCGGCTGGGGGAGGGGGAATGCCGTGTCTTTAAGACATGACACTTGACTTTCGGCCATCCCGATTCTGACTTGTGACTATATTACGAATTTAACCTATGACATATTCTGTCGCGAACTCAATTTGTTACAAATATGAATTATATTCAAAATTTATTTTCTTTGCTGGTCATTTTAAAATTTTTTTTTTATTTTTTAAGATATATTTCAGCACAAAGCTCGGCCTTTTAATATTGGAAAGAAAAAGGTCTTCATCGGTTATCGAGATTAATTTCATATGGAATTGGTTAACGAAATTTGACATAAATTGAATTGTTTGAATCCAGTCCAGTTGTGGGGTCTACTCTGGCACGGAATACGACCGTTGAGTTTCCGCTTTGTACTTTGGACCATTCAGGCACGCCCTCATTAAAATTCACATTCCAAAAGAATTCAAATTTGACAAAAAATAAATAAATAAATAAAATAAAGAAAGCTGCCCGCCTGCTCTACTTTTTTTCTTTTTCCTTTTTTGCCCCTTTCTTTGCAAAACATCAAATATCCTATCAATGCTTATGTCCCAAAATCCCCTCGTACTCGGTGCTTCATTTGAAGTTTGAACTCCACATTCCCATTTGAGGCATCACACTCTCTGAGTTTCACATTCATTTCAAACCCCGCCTCTCTCTCTCTCTCTCTCCCCCCCCCCTTTTGAAGATTTCATCTTTTGGCTTCTGGGTTTTCAAATTAGAACCATGTCTTCGGGAAATTCCCTCATTGGAACTAGAAAATGAGTCTCCGAAGAAAGTAATTTTTGTTAAGTTATTAATTTTTTTCCAGGATTCTATGTCTACATTTATACCAGGGTTTTGTTGAACAGAGAAGCACGAGAATTTCAGATTTCCAACAATGAGAGAAGAAAAAGAAAACCCATCAGGGAATAGATTGAAAGCATCAAAATTTGCGGATCAAAATCAAATGCCAAAGGGTACTAACAATATCAAAAGCAGTACAAATGCATCGAGATTGCGATCTGCTTCTTCGTGGGGTTCTCACATAGTGAAAGGGTTTTCAGCAGAGAAGAAAACAAAATCAGAATCAGACAACACGCTTCCTCCATTCAAGAAGCAGCAACCTCTCACTGCTTCTTCAGCGCCTGCTCAGTCTCAATCTCAGTCTCGGGTTAAGAGGTCGTTGATGAGTGATTTGTCTTGTTCTGTCAATGCCATTCAGGTTCATCCACATTCCCGCGATTTGTTTCTTGAGATAGATCATCTTAGAAACTTGCTTCGAGATTCAAAGGAGAGGGAATTGGAACTGCAAGCAGAACTCTCAAAATGTAAGAAAACCCAGAAAGAATTGGATCTTGAAAGAGAGCTGGAATTGAAGAAGAATGAGGTTGAAAACCTTAATCAGAAAGTTCGTTCCCTTGAGCAACAATTGGCATCAAGAAATGAAGGACAAGTGAGTTCGAAATCGCTTGAGATGGAAGTAGTAGAGTTGAGGAGGTTGAACAAGGAGCTCCAACTTCAGAAGAGAAATCTGTCTTGCAGGCTTTCTTCCCTGGAATCCCAGCTTGCCACCCTTGTCAAGGTTTCCGAGGTTAGTACCCACATAAACCTACTGCATACTCGTAGTTTTTTTTAATCTAGTTTAAGTGAAACTTAGTATCAGTGATTTTTATTATCCTTTGCAGAGTGAAATTGTTGAGAAAATCAAAGCTGAGGCTTCTTTGCTTAGACATGCCAATGAGGACTTGAGTAAACAAGTAGAAGGGTTACAGATGAGCCGATTGAACGAAGTTGAGGAGCTTGTGTATCTGAGGTGGGTCAATTCGTGTTTACAAAATGAGTTGCAAAAGTCCCAGACTACAATCAACTTAGAAGATGCAGCGAACTCCAATTCTGATAACGGAGCAACTGAAATTATTAGCTTGTCATCATTCAGTCAAGGAAGTGGCTTATTCGATTTGGGTAGTGGGAATAAACTCACTTTGAATAAAATGTTGAAGAAATGGCCTGTTGGCAATATCTCAGAAAATCTAGAATGCCCCGATATCATGTTGGAGAAAATTTGGATGGAGTCACCTGAATGCACAAGTCCAAGGCGGCATTCCATTAGCGGATCAAAATGCTGCAGAGAAGACTTGGTACTAAGCAAGCGAAGACAATCCGATGGCTTTATGTGTTCAAAAGAAACAGAAAAGGAAGCAGAAGAATTTATTTGTCAGAGTTTTGATTTTGGTAGTGCTCAAAGGTCCCAGCAATATGGAAATTCACAAGATGCAAATAAACTTGCGGTTACCTTAGATGTTGAGAAAAGGGCACTAAGAGTTCCCAATCCCCCTCCGAGGCCATCAATTAGTATTCCGTGTGAACCTAAGGAAGGACCTGCACAAATTCCACCATCACAGGCTGCGGTGCAGCCTCCTCCTCCTCCTCCTCCACCTCCTCCCCCAAAATTATCCATGAGAAGTTCTGCAGGCACAGTACAACGGGCACCACAAGTTGTGGAGTTTTACCACTCACTCATGAGAAGGGACTCAAGAAAGGACTCCCTAAATGGAGGAACTACAGATGCCATAGATGTTGAAAATGCACGCAGCAGCATGATTGGTGAAATTGAGAACCGATCATCACATTTGCTGGCTGTAAGTATTTGCCAATTCATTGGGTGGCTGTCATGTTTCATGTCAAGTTATAAGTGTGATTCTTGTTATATAAATCATAGTTTTTTCTGAATAGCTAACATCCTATGCCTGCAGATAAAGGCAGACATCCAGACACAAGGAGAGTTTGTGAACTCATTGATAAGAGAGGTTAACAATGCTGCATACCAGAACATCGAAGATGTTGTCGCATTTGTGAAGTGGCTAGACGATGAACTTTGCTTTCTTGTAAGTAATTTTCATGGCTTTTACAATCTTATCAATTTGCTATTTTATTTCCCTTCGGAAATCAAATAGCTGAAGCAGTGATTTCATGGAAATGAGAATAATAGAAAAAAAATAGAAAATTTATGTGATTTTGTATTAGATAATCTGAAATTACACTGCAAATTCAAGCTATGGTCTACATTGGTACTTATTGCTTATATTTTATCCAGGTGGATGAAAGAGCAGTTCTAAAGCATTTTGACTGGCCAGAGAAGAAAGCCGATACATTAAGAGAAGCAGCATTCGGGTATCGAGACCTCAAGAAGATGGAATATGATGTAGTTCATTTTGTGGATGATACACGATTGCCTTGTGATATTGCACTGAAGAAAATGGTTGCTCTGTCTGAAAAGTGAGAACCTGAAAACTTCCCTCAGATTTAGTTTCATTTAATTGAGCTCTTTATTATGAACTTTTGGTGAATTCTTTTAATCACAAGAAAGAACATTTGCTTGTCTCTGGCAGGATGGAACGTACTGTCTATAACCTCATTCGGACAAGAGAATCATTGATGCGACAGTGCAAAGAGTTTCAGATTCCAACAGATTGGATGCTTGATGCTGGAATCGTAAGCAAGGTAGACCTCTGCTT
Source organism: Dillenia suffruticosa (assembly GCA_033439265.1). Classification (NCBI taxonomy): domain Eukaryota; kingdom Viridiplantae; phylum Streptophyta; class Magnoliopsida; order Dilleniales; family Dilleniaceae; genus Dillenia; species Dillenia suffruticosa. Next base: position 3,777,678 of record JAVTVX010000031.1, read on the forward strand.
CTAATTTTATTCTAAGCTTTCTGATTCTTTGAGGAATAAAATAACTAGTGATAATCAAATTATGTGAGTTATTTGGAACATTCTCATATTTAGTAATGTTGAAATTTCATGGAGGATGCTGAGATTGCATCAATTTATAGCCTTAATGGAAACTTTTACATATCACTTTGAGTCTTAAGTCACAACAAAACAACAAAACTATTGAAGAAATCCTTCACTGTCAATTTAATGTATTGCGAAATACTAGAACTTAGCTCCAGTGAGTATGTAACATGCCCTTCATGTGCCTCAATTTTTTCCCTTTATCCAATAGATTATGTCTATCCCAAGATTTAATTCAAAAGGGCAGTTCGAAGATTGAGCAGGAGAAATCTTTTTTTTTTTTCACCAAGATGAAATTTCTCAAAAAGGATGAGTGCATCATATGAGCAAAGAGTATATTTAGAGGCCAGCAGCATAGTGAAACTATCCAACAGAAGCCAGAAGAAATATGAAAAATGAGGCAAAAATGTATAATATGTATTTTTTTTAACTGTTCAAGCACAATATCAACAATGTCAGGGTCTGCTTAGCTAAGGAAGTCCTAAATACAATCTCATTAGGTTAACCAAAGAAAGAAGCTTGGTCTTTTGCATGGTGTCTCATTACTCATTTGCATATGCACATTTGTCTGATCCATTGCCATAATTATCTTCAATCCCTCTTTAAATCATGCTTTGATTAGGCATGTCTGATGGCTCTACAATCAGCTGTAAAACCTGCTATAAAATTCTCATGGCCTAATGTGATATTGGCCTAGCACTTCTCAAACGAATTAGTCTTAGTCAGGCATAACATGCTATGACACTAATGATACGCATTGAACACGTCTCAGCTACAATATATTTTTTAATATTTCATTTTCAACACAAAACTTCTTTGGCACTTACAGAACACCTTAACATATGCTTTCACCTTCATTAGAGTGTAAACAAAATCAACTATAATTCATGTAAGATAAAGGCACAAAGAAGGTTTATAGAAATAATAGAAAGCTAATGCATTTCTAATATGATTTTACATATTATTTGATATCATATACTTTTGTAACTCTATACTCTAAAATTTGTATCATTTTCAGCGTGAGTCCCCCCTGGTGATGTGTCATTTCATTTTTTAACTTTCTCCGTTCATGTCATTGTCTCATATGCCCATTATATTTCAGTGCTGACCTCACGGTACATGTTGTTTACCATCTTTCTTGTCTACCAAGATTTGGTTGTTACTTGTGAAACTTTGAATTTGTGACCATCTCTTTGTCACGCTACTCTAATGAAGTAAATATCATTAATGCTTGTTTTGTTGCCAAATTTTCTGTAATATTCCAATCACAACTCTCAACAAGGCCTAGGAAAGTTCCAATTCCATATCCATTATCTTCCTCAAAAGCTCCAAAGCCTGCCTAGCTGGGATCCTTACAGCAGCTTCTACCACATTATTTCTCATGCATATAATTCTGCTCATCTTATCTTGCATATTCCTGAAACCACCACACTAACGACAAAACATCACAACAAATGGACCAAAGCTGTTTGGTTTAGGCCTGATTGTGATTCAATTGGTTTGTGTGATTTGAAATTTTCTTTTCACACTATTCATTTCTTGACAAGATGCCTCCATGGCAAAGCAATACTATACCTGTCTCCACCCAATTTGCAATTCACTGGAAGCAACAGAATTCACCATACGGTAGCAGCTGCCTGTCCATGTACAGCAGATAGAAGGATTCCTACGTGTCATGTCATGTCTTTTCATTTCACTACTATTCCTCTAGTCTTCAACTAGCTCTTCTGGAATGTGTTTGGGACTAATTTGCTGTATCTTAGCTCTTTATGAAGATAATCTTCAACCCTAAAACTATCTCAGAGTGTTGCATTCACAAAGATAGCAATGCTTTTAATAAAATCCCCTGCTGATGTAAAAATGGAACTTAATCCAGACTGCTGTTCTTTTCATTTGAGTTCTTTTCACTTTGGTCAGATAAGATGGTGAGCATAGAAGTGGCTTTTATATGTAGGTATTGATTCCAAAGTTGTATGGTTGCAGATAAAGTTGGGATCTGTCAGGTTGGCAAAGAAGTACATGAAACGAGTAGCCACGGAGCTACAATCCAAAGGGGTATTAGACAAGGATCCAACAATGGACTACATGCTTCTTCAAGGAGTGAGATTTGCTTTCCGCATTCATCAGGTTAGTCAAACCGTGCTGTTGGTAACTTTGCATTACCCATGGAAAAATGAAAAGGAAGACGAGGAAGGAATCATGCATAACAAATGTACAAATGGACATTGCTGAAATCAAAATAATATCGGTCTCCCTTTTTTGTTTCTTGGTGCAGTTTGCTGGGGGATTTGATGCAGACACAATGCATGCTTTTGAGGAGCTCAGAAATCTTGCGAACCTTCTTAGGAACAAAAAGTAGTTGACAAGCTTTTGAGTTATTTGTCTTACCATCTCAGTAAGCTTATTGTATTTAACTTTTGAAGTTCATTGGAAAAGAAAAAAAATTAATGGGAGAGAAAAAGGCAAAGGGATGAATTTTGTTCTTGAGTTTTTGGTTTCAGTTGCATGTGGAGAATGTTAAGGCGCATGAATAGAGAGAAGGTCTTGTTTGACGTCTTTCCAAGAAATAAATTATTATTATTATTATTATTATTATTATTATTATTATTATTTTATAAACCAAAAAAAGTGATGTCAAGCAACTTATATTATTACTTTTTTTTAGCATTATTACAAAAGTTTTCACTCACCTTAAATTTTTTAATTTGAATTATAAAAGAAAAATATAATTTTTTACAGATATATTTTTCTGATAAATTTTATAATTTACATGTCAATTTTGATAATGGTCAATTTCATATTTAAAAAGTAAAAAATAAAAATATAAAAATAGCAAATAGTTTTGTTCATTACTGGAAATTGCGAAGAATAAAAGCACCTTAGACTAATTACTTAATATATGTTTAGCATACCTTTTTTTTTTCTGGTTTAAAGCCAACTTAAAGTCAAAAATTAAACAAAACAAGTTTCTAAAGCTGTTTTTTCCCAAAAAATAAAAAAAAACTATTTTTCAGTGAAGAAAAAATAAAGTATTAGCTTCTTAGATGATCTTTTACTTATTTAATTGTGTCCTGTTTTAATAAAAATGTGTGCTGAAGAAATTATTTTTAATTATTTTAAATATTACAATTTTTATAATATTTATAAATCAAAAAATATTTAAATATTTATGAATAATTTTTATTTAATATTTATATAAAACGAAAAATATATCACATATTTGTTTAATTTAATTATATATGAAATTGTCATGTCACTAAAAATGATGAACCTTGAATATTTATGAATATTTTATAATATTTATGAAACTATTTATTTTATTTATTATTTATGAAACTTTAATATCAATTGTCATTTATCATAATTTCATTAAATACTAAAATTTAAATAAATTGTTTTGTGAAACAATCTATTTGAAAAAGGAACTTTTTTAAAATAAAATTAACAAACAGATTATGATTTAATTTTAAAACTCTTATCTTTATATTAATTTATAAGTTAAAAGTAAGAGTTTTTAACATAAAAAAGTTAGGTTAAACACTTTTTTGTATTAATCTATATATTAAAAATTTTTAGAATAATGGGTAAGAATAATAAGGTAATAAACTTTTTAAATGATGTACAGCGGTACTTATGATACACGAAAATTTTTTGATACTAATATTTTTCCATTTTCAAAACGTTTCCTGTTTTTATTTTTATAATATTTTTAAAACATTTCAATATGTTAAATTAATTAATATCTATACAGAATTATTTATATTTTCTATATTTACATATTTTTCATGTTTAATAAATTATTTATTTATATTATTTGTGTTATGATTAATAATTTTATATTTTTATTATAAAATATGACTATACTATTATTTTTATAAAATAATTAATATTTACATAAAAATTCTTTTATTTTTTATAATTACCCATTCGTCCACATTTTTATTTACTATATTTTTACAAATTGTCATTTCCCCATATTATTTCCTATTCATCTCCGTTTCTCTGTTTCCGTTTACATGCAACCTATGTGGTGTTCTTTTTAATTATATACAACAATAACAAATTAAAATTTAATCTCAACTATTAGGGTCAGTCGTTGGAAAGACAAATATATATATATATATATATATATATATATATATATATATATATATATATATATATATATATATAGATTTAATTTGTGTGAATTTTCCTACGTCGCTCATTTTTATCCAATACTATCTCTTTATCTAAAGTCTTAATTATTATGCCTTTACAGATAACTTATATCCAAGTTTTCAATAATCTATCTCTATGTTTTACTAAATCTTTTAGTCCTCATAATCGGTGCATCTTTAGATTTTCTTTGCACATCTCCGAACCATTTCAGACAACACTCTTAATTTTATCTACAATTGAACTAACTACCAATTTATTATAAATTTTTTCGTTTTTAATTTTCTCTTTTTTAATTTTGCTACACATCCACATAAATATTTTCATTTTTATTATAATCATTTTCTACTTTTATTGTTATTTAATAGTCCAACATTCAGTATCATACAATAGTGCAAATTTTATTACAGTTCTAGTCTTATTACAGTTCTATAGAACTTTTCTTTCAAATGCAAGATGTCATTCTCCATTTCATTTAATCCGTCTAAATTTTATAATTCACATTTTTATCTATATTGCTATCATTTTTAATAATGGAACCAAAATATTTAAAACATTCACTTTTTGGTATAATTTTTCCTTCTAACCTAATCTTTTTTTATCATTTTGATAATTATTACTAAACTTATATCTCATATTCAATTTTTGAGCTGTTTAATTTAAATCCTTTGAATTTCAATATAACCCTTCGTAACTCTAATTTCGCACTAATGTCATCTTTAGTTTTATCAATCAATATTATATCATCTGTAAAAAGTATATACTATGATATTTTATTCTGAATATTTTTTTTTTATGATTTTATCTATCACTATTATAAAAAAATAGAATTTAATGTCGAATCTTGAAGGAGTCAAATATTAATAAGGAAACTATCGCACAGATTCTCGTAAGCTATTATATTGGTTATAGCTTATTCATACATATTTCTAATAAAATTAATATATTTCAAAGAGATCTTTTTTTTTTATTAGCGTCAACAACAATATGTCTCTAAAAACCCTATCATATATTTTTTCTAGGTCGATAAATACCATATGTAGATCTTTCTTCTGTATTTATATGTCTCAATCAAATGTCTTAATAAGTGGATTGTTTTTATGATAGATTTTCCTAATACGAATCCAAATTGATTCTGAAATATACTTATTTTCGATTTCAACCTATAATCTATCACTATCTTCTATAATTTCATGATATGACTAATAAATTTAATTTTTTTTGTAGTTAAAGTAATTTTGTATATGTCATTTATTCTTATATAGCGATACAAGTGTACTCTCTCTCTCTCTCCATATTTTGAGTTTCTTGATTTGTCAAATTTTATTAAAAATGCTCGTTAACATTATTATACCAAATTCACCTAAATATTTTCACACTTCAATAGGAATTCTATCGCGTTCTATGATTTTATTATTTTTCATCTTTTTTAAAGTCTTCTAGTTTCATAGGAACGAATTTTATATTTAAAATCTTTATTAATTTTTTCTACAATTGTCCCGATATTTTTTATATTTATTATACTCTTAATATTGAAAAGATTATCAAAATAGTTTCTCCGATACTTTTTTATGTTTTCATCCCTTACAAATATACTATTGATTTCATTTTTAATACATTTAATACCATTTAGATTTTTTCCTTTTCTCTCCCTTAATTTGGTAACTCTGTAGATCTCTCTTTTTCCGTTTCTAGTCTCCAGTCTTTTGTATAGTTCATTGTATACCTTACTCTTTGATTTGTGAATAATTTTTTTCACATCTTTTTTTACACTTTTATATTTTTCATATATATTATTACTAGTATTACGTTTAAACCTCTTATAACACTGTCGTTTAGTTCATAAAACAGTTTGTATTTTTTCATTCCATCAGCATGACTCTTTACCTATTGGGGTCTAATGTTTAGATAGACCAAAAATCTCCATACGTATACTCTTAATATTAGTAGACATTTCTTTGCACATTGTCTCTAAATCATCATTAGTAAACCAATATATTATTTGAATTAATTTGTCTCTAAAAGTTGTCACATTTTCTTATTTCAAATTCCACAAATCAAATCTTAACTCTACAAATGGACGATACTTCTTTTACTTTTTAGGTACACGTATATCTAAAACTAAGAGTTTATATTGAGTTGCTATATTTTCTCCCAGTATAACCTTACAATCTTTACAACTCATTCTATCACCTCTCCTAACGAGAAAAATATCTATTTGGCTAGTATTGAATTCATTTCTATATGTAATTATGCATGACTCTTTTTTCTTAAAAAAAAAAAGTGTTTATGCGTACCAAATTGAATATTGTGCCAAATTCTAAAATTGTATCTCTTCTTTTATTCCTACTACTAAATATAAAATTTTCATGTACAGTTTCGAATATTTCATTTTTCTCTCCTTCATGTCCATTTAGGTCTTCTTAAATAAACAAATTCTCTTGACTATATATGACTTATATAAATTCATTTAAATTCTCCCAAAATTATTTTTTACTAATCACATCGATACCTATTTGAGACGCATATATATTGATTATATTAACTACGTTTTTCTTATCTACTAACTTAATAAGTATAATTCTATTTTCATTCTTTTTTATCTTTACTATATCTTCTAATAGATATTTATGTATAATTATTTCTATCTCATTTTTAGTCTATCCCTACCTGTATACCAAATCTTATAATTATAAGGCTTTACTAATTTAACATTTTCTCTCACCCACTTAGTTTCTTGAAAACACATGATATTAATTTTTTCTGTTATTCATTACTTCCCCTGTCTCCCCTAACTTGCAGGTTAACGATTATATATTCCAAATGTTTAGACGAATTTTATTTTTATGATCTATCTTATTTACCTACACCCTAAGATCTCTTGTTAATTTGTCACTATATTCGGGATCCGATATAACGTCATTGAGAGGGAAATGCCTCAGAAGTTTTTCTATATTTGTCTCTCATTTTTTTATTTTGACAAAATATTTTATGCTCGCTGTGACCTACCATAATTCTACTCTTTTATCCGGGTTTGGACCAGCCATGGCAGAGTTTTTCCAAACTTAGACAACCATCAAAAGCAATATTAATTATTGATTGACCCAAACGTCCACATCTTCATCTACATAGACACATTTCTCAGCATTTGCGAATGACCACTCCCATTCTCTATGACGCAAAGCGCTTACACACATAGCTACAAAGAGAGAGAGAGACAACGAGAGAGAGAGAGAGAGAGATTGCTAGGTGGGTGTGGACTCCTAAATTTTATATATTTTAGCAAAGATTCAAATGAATCAACATCATTTCCAACATCTAAGAATGTCCTATGAGTTGTTTTTATCCCACAACCCTTATAAACAAAGAGACATTACAAACGACTCCCAAGTTACTCTCATCTCATTCATATTTATATATATACACATATATTCTTCATATCCTCCATTAAAAAGCATATATCAAGTTTTGAATCTTCCAAGAAGCAGCAAAACCATGGGAAAGAAAATTATTGGCAATCTCTCAAAATATCAAAACATAGTTCTTCCAAGAAGAAGCAATTGAACATCAAAAGCAACACCTTGATTAAAGTATTAAAACCAAAGGTATACATCACAAACATCTCAACCTTCAAACAACTTGTTCAACAACTCACCGGCTACAATCTCATCGCCTAAAATTCTTCTTTCTTCCTCTTGTTCTACTTATAATGCCAACTTGGAATCTGAAGAATTACAATAGACTACTCTCACTCTTCACCACTCTTTCTCTTCTAAATTGCCATCTTTTTCCCATTTTTCGCCATTTTCCGAAGTTGAGTCTTGGCTTTTGCAGAATGACAGCTTTGCCATGAATCTGTAGTCTAAACAAGAGGTTTGTTTATATGATTATGAACTTTCTTGGCTCATATGATTAATTGTATCTTATATATCTTTGTAAAGTCAAAATTTGGAAATTTTTCTCAGTTGTGATTATTCATTTGAATGTATTCTTTTATTTAGGAATGATAGTTTGATCATAGCGCTCTCTATAATTGTATATGATTTCAAGAATATATGATGTCTTCTTGGGAAATATTGTTTATTTTCTTCCCTTATGTCGTCGAAATTTTGAATTTGTATATTTGGTATTAGCATGATTGGTGTTATTAGAAATTGAGCAGAAGAAACGATATATAATATAGAACTTCGATAATTCAATATTTCAACAAAACAATTACAATAAACTAATATTATAAAGTACTCTTTACTGAAATAATTTTTCTAATAATCAAATATGATTTTTCATGCTTTGAAAATCAATTGTCAAAAATTAAATCCCAAAATTTAGGATTGAATTACTAAACCTTTTTGATGCGCAGGTATAAAAGCAATCACATACGAATTTGCCTTTGATTTTCACGATCCAAAGGCCTTTAGTACAATATATGATTTCGGTTCTTTGAAACCCTCAATAATGAAAGCTTTTCTTTGTGCATCATGGAGGAGAGAGAGGGAACTTTTTTCTTATGTTCACTAAAGGAAGAAGAACACCCAATTTTATTTTTATTTTTATTTTTATTTATTTTTATTTATATTATTTTTTTTACATTCCTTCCTTATTTCAAAAATCAAGAATAACTCACATTTCAAAATTCAAAACTAAAGGGGGTTGAAAGTAGTTTTCACACAAAAAGAAAACTACTTCTCCCTTTATTTCTTTAAATTTGAATGTTGAAATGGTGTTGAGTCGGGTTGGGTCAAACCCACATAGGCGACCTGGCACCCATTTCCAACATCTACAACTCGCACATGAGGGTTAAATCTGTATTTAGTTCAATCATTTCATATATCATCAATTCTATACAAACAAATGGATCGTGTGACCAGCGAATACATCAAGAGCTAAAAGCTACCACCAGCTAAGAGTATGTAATAGCTCACCATTTAATACAAAGAGAACATCAAGTCTCACTATACCCCAAACTTTTTTTTGTTACACAAAACCAACATATCTCTTATCTCTCAAACAATACAAATTAGAATATACTTGACTCAACACAAATTATGCATTCGCAATTATATTTTAAAACACTAAATTAAAACATAATTAGTCGACCTATGAATACAAAACGATATGTCAGCTATAAGATAGTTTTCTTTTCACACTACTATCTATCTTCTCCATTTTAGCTGCTTTCATAGACATATACCATAAAATCGAATCAATCATGGTCTCTTGATTACATGCTAAAATAGTAATACTAAAATAAAATTTCAAAAAACAGGCGAAAGTTTTAAGAGTATTAAATGAAATCAAGTATAAACCTCTGGGTTTCATACAATGAGGTGTAGAGTGGTTCATCAACTCATTACCCATAGGGTCACAAAAGCATATGTGACATCAAACATGTGCTATGATACCCTTTCTATTTAATTAGAAGTATATATCTATTTCAAAATTATAATACATAGTACAGGTCTTAGTCCAAGTGTACTATAACACTCAACTTGACTTTCTCTTCTTATAAGTCCTCTATAATCATCACAATTTCAAGAGAAAATCATACATGACTCGTAAACAAGGGTAACAGATTGTGGAAAATCCATTTTGATTATCAAGAAAATATATAAAAAGTAATCTCATCTTAGTTTTCTACTGAGACAGCATATATATTTTATTAACCATAAATTAACATTACTTCATCTTTACATATATACAAACATTAGAGTCGATTGCTCATGCGAGAGAATCAATCTCCAAAACTTGTCCGACATATTTTAAATCAAGACATAAAAATTTGCAAGTACAAAACAAATTCAAATATCATAAAATTATAAATATTATATCATAGTCGTTGTACATATAAATACAATTACATTTTACGCAATCTCAGAGATTTTATATACTTTAAAAATACATCTCTAGGTATAGGTTTCGTAAACGGATCAGTCACCATTAAATGCGTAGGCATATACTACAACATCACCTCCCCTTTCTGAACAACGTTTTGAATAAAATTGTATTTTGTATCTATATGTTTGGTTCTCCCATGATATTTGAGATCTTTTGTATAAGCGATAACTGATTGACTATCATAATAAATTGTCACAAATCCCACTGAATCACTTACAATCCCCAAGTATTGTAAAAACCTTTTTAACCAAATACATTCTTGAACTGTAGAATCACAATCCACAAGCTCTGTTTCCATTGTGGATAGTGATACACATGTTTGTTTTTTGCTTTTCCAAGAGATGACGCCATTATTCAGCAAGAAAACTTAACCTGAGGTGGATTTACGTTCATCTAAACCCCCACTCCAATCAGTATCTGTGTATCTACTTAATCACAAATTATTTCCTTGACAACAAAGAGAATAGTCTACGGTTCCTTTCAGGTATCGCAAAATCCTCTTTACAGCAGTCCAGTGATTTCGACCTGAATTGAATTGACACCTGCTAACCAAACCAGCATAGCAGATGTCAGAATGAGTACACATCATAGCATGCATCAGACTCCCAACAATGCTAGAATACGATAATTTTGACTGCTCGTGTTTTTCTTCAATAGTTTTTGGGTACATTGCTAGACTTAAACTTTTGCTTTAGACACAGGAGTATCAATGAGTTTATAGTTGTCCATCCTAATTGTTCCTAAATCTTTTTAATGTAAAATTTTTGAGATAAGGTTAACAATCTCTTGGAATGATTTTTAGGGATCTTAACACCCACTACGTACTCTATCTCACCCATGTCATTCATCTCAAAATTTGATAATAACCAACTCTTGATATTCAGGATATACTCATATCGTTTTCGGCTAACAATATATCATCGATATACAGAGATAGAATTACAAACATATCATTGGATTTTTTCACATAAAGATAATGGTCTTCATCTATCTTCACGAAATTGTAAAAAATTACAGATCTGTGAAATCTCAAATACCATTGTCTTGAAAACTGTTTGAAACCATAAATTGATCTATTCAATTTATAAACTTTGTTTTCTTGGCCTTTAACTATGAAATATACTGGTTGTTCCATATAAATTTCTTCTTTAAGTTCACCATTTAGAAAAGTAGTCTTCACGTCCATATGGTATAATTCTAAATCTAAATTGGTAACAATAGCCAACAATAGGTGAATAGAGATAAATTTCACTACCAGTGAAAAGATTTCTTCATAATCAATACTCTTTTATTGGGTATAACCTTTATCATTAGCCAAGCTTTGTACCTCTCAATTATTCTATCAGCCATATTTAACTTTGAGAACCCATTTGTTCTCAATAGATTTGCGCTCAGGTGGAAGATCAACCAGCTTCCAAACATGGTTGGATTACATCGACTCTATTTCTTCCTCTATTGCTTTTACCCACTTATCCTTGGCAGAACAAGACAGAGCCTTATTCACATTCTTAGGCTCATTTTCGTCATGTGGAGAAATAATAAAAGTGTGCCCTTTAATTTTTTAATAACGTTTGGGCGCATCTTTCCTAACACTTTTTCGAATCGATGATTCAGTTGGATCATTAGAATTTGAATCCCTCCTGGTGGGATCATCTAGAGATTCAATTTCTTGTAGTTCACTTGATCCGTCCTGCACAAATCCGTTATTTGAATTATTTAATTCAAACAAAAGCTTTCAGTTCACTATTTCACCCTTGATTCAATTTTTGTTACAGTACCATCATCGCGCTCACCGATGAATACATAATCTTTTGATTAGTCAGAGTATCTAATAAAGATACACTTCTTTCCTCGGGGACCAAACTTTTCAAACTTATTGGAAGAGTCATGAATATAGATCGCTGAACCCCAAGGTCTAAGTCCATTTAGACTGGGTGTTCTACTAGTCCAAAATTCATAAGACATAGTTGGTACTGATTTTGAAAGCACCCTATTCAAAATATAGATTGTAGTTAACAATGCATCTCTCTAAAAAGAAATTGGCAAGTTATCTTGCGCCATCATGGATCTCATTATATCTAGCAATATTTTATTTCTTCTCTTAACAACACCATTCTGTTGAGCTATATGAGAAATAGTCAATTGTTTAATAATTCTCTTTTCACTATATAGTTCTTTGAATTGATCTTATAGATATTCACGTTCAGTTTTGTTCTCAAGCATTTAATTGTTCTGTCCATTTGATTCTCTATTTCGGTCATATAACGTATAAAATACTCAAATGTTTCAGATTTTTGAGAAATCAAATAGACATAAACAAATTGTGTGAAATTATCTACGAATGTAATGAAATATAACGCTTCATGCCGAGCCTCACATTCATTGGATCACAAATATTAGAGTGAACCAATTGTAATGAGAATTCAACTCTTATGGCCTTTCCAAATGATTTTCGGGTCATCTTCCCAGCAAAACAATATTCACAATTTGGTAAATCAATTTTAGTAAATGAACCCAATAGTTCTGCTTTCATAAATCGATTCATTATATCCTGTCCAATGTGACCAAGTCTAGCATGTCATAATTTGTCATTAATATTAGTATCACCAGAAGAACAAACATTTAACGAAAATATAATGATCAACATAACTATTAAACATTTGTTTGTCACAATCCAAAGTAAGAAATCCATTCATCAGACGTCTAGTACCATAAAACACACCATCGTAATAGATACAGACTCTATCATGAGAAAAGTTCAAGTTATAATCAAGTCTAAGAAGAACAATAGTAAAAACTAAATTTCGTCGAATCTCTAGTGTATAGAGAATATCATGTAAGATTAGAGTTTGGCAACTTCGTAACTTTAGTTTGTAAGTGTCAATCACTTTGACTTCTACTTTCATATTGTTCCTTATGTATATTCATCTTGTACCAGGAGGACTCGACGAAAATCCACAAATACTTCCCTATTTTTTGTCACATGGTCTGTTGCTTTTAAGTCTATAATCTACATACGATAAGATTCAGAAAGTAAAACAGTACTAGAGACATTTATAATATTTAGAGAAGCATAACAAGGTGCTACATTTTTTAGCTCGGAACATTCTCGAGTGATATAACCAAGAGCTTTGCAATTGTAGTATTTCAACTTGTTATTGTCATTTTTCTTCCAAAACCGCTTTCGTTTGTTCTTGCGGTTGGAATTGTTCTTCTTAGACCCTTCTACAACTTCCTTCTCTTTCTTGCCCTTGTTCTTGTTCCTTTTACGCTTAAAGCTTGAAACGTTTTGAGAACTAGACTCAACTACAAAAGTATTAGAAATTGACCTTACGACACCAAGCCGCTCATTTTCGAGTTCCACGTGGTGAGCAGTATCAGAGAAAGTTTTAATGCTATTATTATAAGTCAGATTGACTTTCAAGTGCTCCCATTAATCTATAAGGGATTTGATTAAAGTTTGAACCTATTGTTTATCAGAGAAAACGTGACCAGCTGATTTCAATTCTCTTGTCAAGTTTGATATGGTTCTTAGGTGCTGTTTGATACTGTGATCAGATTTGTTTTTATACATGTCAAACTTAATCATTAATTGCCTCAAATGGGTCATACTGGTACCTCCACACTTCTTTCTGATGTATACCCATATGTCATGAGTAGCAGGGAATTGCTTATATTCCTGAATGAGATCATCTATAGCAAAACTAATCAGGATGTCACGTGCAGTGGAATCTTTCTTCTCTACTGAGCAGTGTTTCCAATTCCAGGTTTTGCATGATATGGTTGATACTCTCTAAAGTATCCTACTCTTCGAGCACATATCATATCTTATGGCACCAAATATCATAATTGTCACAATTAAACTTATCACCCTTATTAAGTTTAGTTAATATGGATTTTGATATCATAGTTTAGGTTTTCAAAGAGAGGTAAACGTGAGTTTTCAATACTCATATAATACTTTTAATTTTATATTTAAAACTAACATTTATGATAAACAAACACAAAATATAGACTCGAAAGTTTACTAAATTTCCGATCATCATCTATGATTTAAATGTTTGATTACCATAAATTTAATTTTTAAAGCAACAAAAATCATCAGATTTTAAGTGAGAATTACTTAAATCCTTTCAAACTAAAACCTCCCACTAAAATAATTCACGTATTTAGAATCATGTGAAATAAGAATACATCATTTTTATATACTTGCATACTTACATAGATATGCATTTCTTTCAAAATACCCAAGACATTCTAAATACATACATAAAAAAAGGTGATCTACTACACATGTTGATAGATCTTTACTATATATGATCAAAGTACACAACTATATAACAAAAAAAGAAAGAAATATACATTAATTCATTACTTTTATTCTTCCTCTTTCTTTTCTTCCATATACATGCGAGTAACTATATTGATCATTTCTACTAAAAGCCTATTAGTGGGAGTAAATTTTTTAACAGTTTGTGGTGTAGAGCCATTTATTCTTAAAAATAGTGATTTTTTTTTTATCTTAATCTCTATCTGTTTAGCTCTCCACATTTAAGGTAATCTAAATCTGAAGTTCTTGAGAATGATCTATTCATTCTCTACTATAATTTGATTAGCCATTCTAGCCAAATCACGAGGAAGAGAATTTTTATTATATTAATCTCGACTTTATCTCTCCTAAACCGGTGACCTAAATACAGAAGTTCAAAGAGTTTTCGACTCATTACTCTTAAGTGTTGTGGCAAAGTATGCATTGGGTTCATTCTATAATTCATCATTCCAACTAACTTTGCCAAACGCTCTGGAGTTCTCTTGTCTTTATTTCTCCCCCGGAGAACCATAAGAAGTCGTTTGATTCTTACTATATCCTCAAAAAAAGGGTAAGCAACAGATTGATCATGAACCTAATCATTAAATTTTAAAATACCATTTCTAATAATTATGTTCAATCATTCGATGAATTTATATTAAAAAACAAAATTTCCATATATAAATTAACAAACATAAAATCAAATAGGCATTAAAAATTTTAATTTAGGTAGCCAACAATTATTAAATAATTTTCTTAACATATGAAAAAATTAAAAAAAATTTTGAAACCGAAAAATATTTTTTATAATTTTTAAAGGATTTTTCAATTTAAAAATCAATAAAAAAATAATTTTCATCTTAGAAAAATAAGTAAAAAATTACAAAAAAATAAAAAATATTCTGAAAATAATTTTTGTAAAAATTCCGGCAGGAGAGCACCTCTCACGCAACATCACACGCCGAAAAAGGCCGGGCAAGTTGGACCACGCGCCCACTCGCCCACTCGCCCAGGTTGGCGCGTGACCTACATGCACCTCCTTCCCAGAGGTTCCTTCTTCCCAGATTCCGGCTACCCCCCATTTTTGCTGCCTCTGATTCCAATGGTGGTTTTAGTTTTCAAATCAGAAAAATTTTTGCATTTCGACCCTAATTTCTCTAAATTATATCTCTTTCATTTCTAAATCATTTTGCACATTTTTTATATGGTTGGAAAGAGTTTTTAATAAAAAATCTAATTATATAAATTTCAAATAAAAAAACTCATATGCAAAGAGATATAAGCGTTTTAATTTTTGGCTAGGGTTTCATTTTTCTCTAAAAATACTAGACGTGCATGCTTTATTTTTTTGTAGAAGGATTTATGATATTATGGGTGATCATCTATTAAAATTTTAAAGCATTTCGTTGAGAATTATGGATGTTACCATTAACAATTTTCTCCTAAAAAAATTATTCTCACATGGCTCTAATATTTAATTTTAATATTACCCATATTATTTTCTTGCATCAAAAAAATAAGAAACAATCATTGCATGCTCTGATTCAAATGAAATAATTTTTCTATTAATCAAAGATGATTTTTCATGTTTTGAAAATCAATTATCACAAATTAAATTCCAAAATTTAGGGTTAAATCATTAACTCTTTTTTATGCGCAGGTTTAAAATTAATTACGTACAGATTTGCTTTTGATTTCCACGATCCAAGAGCCTTTAGTACGATTTATGATTTCGGTGCTTTGAAACTCTCAATAATGAAAGCTTTTTTTTGTGTATCAATGGAGGAGAGAGAGGGAACTTTTTTCTTACATTCACCGAAGGAAGAAGAACACTATTTTGTTTTTTTACGTTCCTTCTTTATTTCAAAAATCAAGAATAACTCTCATTTCAAAATTCAAAACTAAAGGGTGGTTGAAAGTAGTTTTCACACAAAAAGAAAACTATTTCCCCTTTTTTTCTTTATTATTTCTTTAAATTTGAATGTTGAAATGGTGCTGGGTCGGGTCGGGTCAAACCCACATGGATGACCCGGCACCCATTTCCAACAGTTAGAAATATAGAAATGTCAAAACAAGAAAATTCAAATCAAATTATTAACAATTAATTCTCAGTTATTCTCATTCTTGTAAAATTGAATATGATATAATGAAATATTTGAATTTGAAAAACAAAATAATTTTTGAATCAGTTTGTAACTTAGACAAAAAAAAAGCCAATGATTCTTTTTATATGTCATAAATTCTGAGAATCTGAATTTAAACACGCCAATAAAAGAAAAGGAGAGGGAGAAACCTTCAACACTAAACTAATATCATTTAGTGATGTTATTTCAATATGATAAATGTGGTAATAACTACAGGAAAAGGAAACTAACCTTGATGAGGAAATCCTTCCCACAAGGTTGAAAAGTAACTTATCCCCCATTTTAGAGTCTTTTGAAAGTTATTTGCTATTTTGGAGATTTGATCGGCCATACTCGTGTCATTATTGGTATGATGCTTTTCTTTCTGTGTTTTTTTCACCTGAGGTTTGCAAGCCGTCATCTTGGTTGACGGTTTCTATCATCCTCCTTTTTGGTCTATCGTGCTCTCTGTCTCCCACTTTTATAATATTACCTTTGTCTTGTTCTTTATTCCAATCCAGTTGAAATTGTAGAGAAATTACACAAAACCATGTCACTAAGCAGTCGAGGATTTATGAAATAAAACTTTTAAAACTCAAAAGCTTGTGAGAAATAACTAAAACTCAATCATTGCTAGAAGATTGAACAATCAAAAGAGGACCACAAAGCATGAGTTCCCAAAAAAAAGTTAGGATGCATCATTTTAGCTTTTCAACACTGGACTGGACTGGAATGGACTGGACTGATTATTAAATGAATACTATCTAGCAATACGAAATGTAGTCTGAAGAATACTCCGATCAAACTTCCTAAATCTTTTTCTCTATTAGACTAGAAAGAAAAATCAAAGACTAAAACAAATAATAAAGAGTGGAATCCAACAAATCTACTTCAAATTTGTTTATGATTTTGCTAGATGGGTGAATATAGGGAGAGAACATGAGGGGAAAGAAGAAGATAAAAAATAATATTTATGTTATTAGAATATCTCATTAAAATAATAATAATGTTATTATATCGTGTGATATTTATGTGACTGATTAAATTTTAAATCGATAATATTTTTAAGAGATTTAAAAATAAGAATTTGTTTATTTTTTAACTTGATAATTGGAATTTCTCTTAGCACGACAATCTAAAGAATTATTATGATATGAAGGACCAAATAATTCGGTTAATTATGTCCAAAGCTGATAAGCTGTCAGTAGCTACTCTCTCTGTCTCTTTATTTTTATTTAATCTTAATTTCTTGATTTCATTTCTAGGAATTTAACCAGATGATTGGGCAAAAGCCTTATCTGTCTCTAATATGATCAATAACGAATTTTAGCTATTAGGTGTTTGGGTTAATTAATTTTGTGCCGGTGTTTGACGAATCAATTAAAATGATCATGTTTAGGGTTTTCTGCAAGTAGTGGGCTTTTAATGTCCATGGTAAAAATGCCAGGATCAGTCAGAATCTATGTTGATCTCTCGATTGGGGGTAGGGGTAGCATTTTACAGTCTTCATTACTCACTACTTTTGTCGGCCATGCACATAAGGCAATTATGGAATAAGCATTTTAGGATGCCTTAAGTTTTCTTGTTTGTGGTGGTCAAATCACAAGAACTGTATTTATAATTCCTAAATGAACGAGCATTAGTCATATAAATGGACTATTGCCTGGATCAGATCAATGTATGTGAATTAGATTTTTAAGAATGTTGTCACACGATATATTACTTTGTAATTTATAATAGCATGATGCAAAATCTTTTCGCTTTGATGTTTGTATTGTGTGGTGTCCTGTGTCGCATGTGTGTCCATGCTTCATAGATTTTAAGAAAGGACACTACTAGTTCCTTCTTATCCATATATGTCGTATTTCATATAACAAAGAAAAGAAAAGGAAAATGAAAATTTTGTGGTTACAATCAATATCTGTCCTTTTATTTTGAATCAAGAAATCCGATTATTGTCTCTTACATTTTTATTTTTGTTTGCACGGCACGTAGTCTATAGCTTATACAATTTATCACCTTTCTCTTTATCTTCCCGGGACAAAACTGATTCTTACGAGGTGGAGTGCAGAGTGGAGAAGTGCTGCTGGCCTTTTTGAGCAGACAGGCAGGTAGGTGAACTCCAAATGTTACTATAATCACCATCAAGATCAGAAAATTTATGCATTATAATACCTGTTCTAAGTTACAACATTGATGCTGCTTTTACTGTAACTAACGCATTTAGGCTTGCAAAAGAATATGAAAAAGCGAAATTGGCATTTTGAAAACGCTTCTAAAGCACAAGAGATGCTGTCATCATATCCTAGAAATGTTTGACTGGTTTGGATGTGATCACTAATCTCTTATTTGCCACTTTTTATATTATGTTGTTGTATCCCATACTTACTAGACTGTGGGATGCACTTGCAAAAGGTGCTCGGTATGTCCTTGATACTATAATTTTCCATTTGTGTATCTAACTGCTGTCATAGCTTCATTTCAACTGCTTACTTGAGAGCTACATTTGATATCATCGTAAAGTTTTGAACATTTTAACAAAAGGATTTTTTGCTTAAGTTTGTTATGTTAGTAGAACTATTAGAAGGCTTATCTTTGAGAAAACAACCTTCAATTAGGATTAGGAATAACTTTAGAAATGTAATATGAATTAGTAAAAAATATTTGTAAATTATGGCTACTTCCCCTCATTGTCTCTTTGTAATATTTGTTCTTTTGCAATGGTAGAACCCAAAGGAACATTTTCAAAAATTTCAATCAATTTATTTTGAAATTTCGAAAATACACAGTAACCACCACTCATTTCTTCTCTAGAGATGGCAATCTTCTTTCCACCATGGTGTTTGTAAGCACCATGCTTCACCCTAAACAGGGAAGTTATTCAATGGTTTCTCTAGGTACTAGAGTGGGTATCCAATAATATTTAAATACTTATTTTCTGGAATGCTCAGGGATGGCTACCGCTGTATATCTATGTACGTTTTAAGTAAAGCTTATTCACTTTGAAATGCTTGGATATCTATAAAGCATAGATATAGATTTGGGACGTACACAAGATGCTAGTGCTATGATAATTTTTTGAAAAAGTAGTGAATGAAGCAGTGAGACACGACTTCTAAAATAATTCCTTTAACAAATTTACAATGATATAATAATTCTGTTTTCTATATAATATAGTTTAAATGAGTTCACCTTAGCAATTTAAATATTTTAGGAGTGCCAATGATGTATGGCAAGTTGGTAAAGCAAACGTGATTTCTTCATTGTGATGGAATGGACAAGGATTCCAAAAACAGAAATAGCGACGTTTTGTTCTCAGTTTAGAGTTGACATAGTGGAATCGGATCATTGATTGAATCACGTGCTCTGGTCGGTGTGGAATCACAGGATGGAAACCATACTTTATCCACAACCCAAGTTATTAAATGATTTCCTTGCAGAAACCTTGAATAGAGTTTTTTTGGAATGCCGAAAAACAGGGACTAAGCTCTTTTTAAAGCCCATGTCTCCTCTCTCTCACCTCTGTTTCTTTCACACTCGTGTCTCTCTTCCTCACTGTCACACATATATATAAGCACGCACAGGAGGCTTACTGTGAAAACTTCTTTTCATGGTGGTGTAGAGATGTGAACCACTTTGCCTTCTCTTTCTTTGGCAACTCAATCATGGCACAAAGGGGTTGGATTTGGGTCGACCCATCATGGGTGCCTATCTATGGCTACATCTCCCACTAGTATATGATGGGACGAACCCATTCAACCTTTCTTGAGATTCAACTCTATGAAATCATCATTTTAATACAAGAAAATGGGTCGTTCGACCTACGAGCACACCACCTGCACTTGGGAGCTCAAGCTATGCACATGTTAGGGATAACATTGCGGTTACAACCCAAAAAAAAATGTATAGAATATCTTTGTGTCTCGTGGCTCGTACTCATTTTGTAATACCATCAAAATATGCCCAATTTCTCAAAGTTCATATTTGATCTCGATTTTTCATCATGCATTCACAATTATGTCTCAACTCCTATGAGAAAACATAATTGGTCGACCGGTGAATACATATGAAGAGTCTAATCAAAATAATTTTCCTTTCATCCACATGTCACTCAATGACAAATAAACTGCTTTCTCAGCATGTCTCAGAAGATCGAATCAAACATAATCGTTAGAAACAAGCTAAAGTAGCAAATATCTATTCATCACCTTGTAATATTGTCAAAAGTAACATAAGGCACCGTTGAAAGAACTCATACAGTGAGGAGGCAGATATTTTCATAAAATAAAACTCCCTCACTTTTCTTTTTTCGGTTGTCTCTAGTACATGTGGTATGAAATACATATTTTGGTGGTAAACTCTCTATATCCCTTGTACAAGAGCGTATGTCTTTTCATCATAAAACCACCAAACGGATGTTAGCTCAAATGCTATGACGCAAATGCTTAGCTCAAGATTTCAATAGCTCGCTGTCCAAAGTGCCTCATTAGAATCTCATATCCGACTTTTAACCAAACTTAGATGATTATGGGATATCATGTTCAGTCTGTTAGTCAGATGTCATCTTAACTCATATTAAGGTGACTTTTTTGTATTATACATATTTTGACTTTACTAGCGCTATTCAGCAACTCACAAATCAACAATATAAATAAGTTTCATCTCAACGCGCTCTCACAGCGCTTAAGGTGATCACTCGTATAAGAGAGTCGATCTAATGGTTGGTGACATAGTCATCGGTGCTAATCACAGATTAGATGTAAATAACAAACATCACATGTTTTCTCATTTCTAGATATGGAAAATTTACGTCACTATTTCAATATTTACAATATTTCATCACAATTTACACAATTCTAGATTCTTAACATTATACAAGAAGACATCACTAGGGATTGACTTAGTAAGAGAGTCTGCAATTGACATCACTAGGGATTGACTTAGTAAGAGAGTCTGCAATTCTAGATATATGTTGTAAAACGATTTTCTTTTGTGTTATAATATACTTGACAAAATAATATTTCATGTTTACATGTTTCATCCTGCCATGATACTTGGGATCCTTTGTATAGTCTATTGCCGCCGATTATCACAATTGATCCTCATAGACACTGAGGCATTGACAATTATTTGCAGATTTTTCAAAAAATTTGTGTGTCAATAGGTTTATAATCCAACATTTGAAATCATTTCAAGATTTTCAAAATATAAGGTTCCACCGACAAAGCAAGAAACTTCTCTTAATGATTTTTTTGAATTTTCACACAAAGAATTTAACTTATTTCGTCTATATCTTTCATTTCAAAATTTGAAGAGAACCATTCTTTAATGGCAATAATAATATTTAAGTTATTTCCAACTAATAAGATATTATCCACTTAAAGTGATAATATCATAAAGTTATCTTCTAACTATTTTATATAAACACAATGGTACTCCTCAATTATCGTATACCCTTATATAATAATGGTTTGATAAAATATCATTGTTTAGATGATTGTTTCAGACCATAAATTGATTTTCGGAGTATGCAAATTTTGCACTCCTGATTTTTAACAATGAAATCTATGGCCTGCTCCATGTATATTTTTTCATCCAATTCTCCATTGAAAAAAACAGTTTTAACATCCATTTGGTATAATTTAAAATCTATTTGGTTAACAATAGCAAGAATAAGACATATTGAAGTAAACCTAACAACAAGCGAAAATGTTTCTCATAATCTATACCTTCCTCTTGGATATAGCTTTTAGCAACCAAACGTGCATTGAATCTTTCAATAGATCCATTGCCTTACGTTTGATCTTAAGAACCCATTTGTTCTCAATAATTTTATACTATGGAGGCAAATCAATCAAGTTCCAAACCTGATTTGATTTCGTCGACTCCATTTTCTCTTTCATTGCCTTCACCTATTCTGCCTTATTAATTGATGAAATAGTCTCTTTAAATATTTTAGGCTCATTTCATTAAGTGGAGTTGCCATTAAAACTTCTCCTTCAATCTCAAAACGATGACGAGGAACACTTTTACAAGTACTTCTCTGCAATTGAGTTTCCCGTGAAATTAAATCATTTGATAGAATTTTGCTCCCACTAGATTCAATAGAATGAATCATCTCATCGTTCCTCACTGTTGAACTATTTGGAATGTCAATGCCATTAGGATCTTGCATTTTATATAAACTTAGACTCTAATCAATTTCAACACTCGATTGAAATTCATTTTTCAAGACTATGGTATCTTTCGACTCTATTTCAGTTATACTTTCATCCTCATGTTCCCCAGTGAATACATATCCCTTTGAATGTTCAGAGTATCTAATGAAGAGACATTTCTTTCCTCTTGGACCTAATTTTCCATATTTACGATTTGGATCATGAACATATGTTGCCGATTCCCAGGGCCGCAATCTATTTAGTTCAAACTTTTGACCTGTGCAAAGTTTATAGGGAGTGGAAATAAGTGATTTAGAGGGCTCACACTTAAATATATAGGCAACAATTAACCAAACATCTCCCCAATAGGAGATTGACAAATTTGCTTTGCCATTATTGACCTAACCATGTTCAGTAAGATTCTATTCCTCCTTTTTGCAACATCATTTTGTTGCAGAGTATTAAGAATGGTGAATTGTCTAGTTATCCTTTTTTCACTATATAGATCCTTGAATTGATCGATACTCACGTCTACGATTCGTCCATATCGTTTTAATCGTTTTGTTTAATTGATTTTCAATCAAATTCAAATATTGTTTAAAACAATTCAATATTTCTGATTTATGGGAGATCAAATAAATATAAACAAAATGACTAAAATATCGATAAAAGTGATGAAATAGGATACTCCATACCTTGCTCTCATATTCATTAGACCACATATATTAGAATAGATTAATTGCATTGGAAGATCTATTATGGTTTCCTTTTCAAATGGTTTTCAACAACCATCCTCTGTTTTGTGATTTGAGGCGGGCACTTGAGTTATGGATAGTACGTGGTTTTCATCATGTGATTTCATGTCTGACCAGAACATGTAATTCAATTAATCGTTGATTCAAATTCTGCTATGACAATCGACATCGAACAAGAGGTTACTAATTTTTAACATTGAATTTCTTGTCTAATGTTTTCTGTGTCATCCATTATTGGTATCAGAGCTAGAAATGTTGAATTCATGCTTAGAACCACACTTGGCCAGCATATGAGAGAGTTTGAGCTAGAACTCTCATGACAGGTTTTTTTGTGGTTGTTCTTGCTTCATAAAATCTTGCACACACCTTTTTTGCATACTCGTGATTCTTCATGCAAAATTTCATGACAAAATTCATCCTGTATATTGAGAAATTTGATTTTGAAGGTATTATGGGTGACTGTTTTTGTCAGATTTCTGCAATCTGCATGAATCTCTCTATGATGAACTATTTGTATGTTCACATAGTACTCCGTAAGAGCTTTCCAACTGTGTGGGTAACTAAATTTTTGCTCAAAACCACCCTGTACCCAACATAGGTTAATCAAATTTTTGCCCAAAGCCACCCTGTACCCAACATAGGTGAATCATGTTCTTTTGGCCCGCAAAACCTTTGCTAATTGATGGATCCCATTTAGCTCTGGAATGTCCACTACTTTGTGCGTGTGAGGAATTTGTTATTCCCTTGCACAGGGGGTCAAATCTTTCCTATAGTTTTCATTGCCGAGACCAAAAACAAGTGATAAATCAATTTCTATTCATCCCATGAAATTTTTGAGTTGAACGTTTTCTTCAGTGGGTCGCAATGACTCCAGGGCAATCGGTGAAGGGGAAGTTATTGAAGGGGAACATAGGGAAGTCTGAGATTGAAGAAATTTTTAGGGATTTTAATTTTATTATATCATTGGTTCACGATAGGGATGTAGGCATCATGGCATCAAGTTCCCCATAAACTCTCCTCTGTTACATCTATGGAAGGAATATGGACAATGATTCTTTGAAATCCACCTTGACCTTAAGGCAATTGAAACTTATTGTCCCACCCTGCTCTTTGGGTTTGGTTCACCAAGGTCTTTGATAAAGCTGTTATCTGCTATTCCCATATCAAACAACTTTGAATTCTGGTTAATATATTGAATCTGAGGTTATCATTGTTGGAATGCATTGTCCATGAGCTAGAAATGGAAGCGATTAACTAGATCAATGTAGAACTTTATCACCATAATTCCAGCTTAGCCATATAATATTACTTTCGATTCCCAATAGCTTTGGCAGATGAGTTTTTTGGAGGTAAATGTCGTGGTAATTTTTGCAACGAAGTAGGGAGTCTGTAATATTAAAACATTCTTTAAATATTTGAATAAAAAAGAAAAGGTTTTGACGAAAGAGATATCTAGCCCTTCTGCAGTTTGCTCTTGAATTAAAGCTCCCAGTTTCCATTGTCCATGATACCTTTCTTGTCATTAAATTTTCTGTGGTGCCTAAATATTCAAAAGAGTGTAAATGAAATGAGCTTAAATTAAAGTCACAATTTGATAAGCTGTCCAAGAATTACATGGAATGCAATTTCACTTTCCTGTGGTGTTATTTTCTTATCCTCTGGTCGTATTATTCTTTTTTTTGGGGGGGGGAATGCTTGTACTACCAATATACTAATTCACAATATCTTAAATGGAATATCCATTGCCTCAATAAACAAATTGTAAAAGGTTAATATGGAAGTCAGGGGCAGGGGTTGGACATCTTAGGAGGAAATGTTCTTTCTGCATGGAAGTTTCTTATTCCTCTCATCTTTCTTTTCTTTTCTGTTGGATTCAGGCATATCTTGGAGCAATAATTGTGTACCTTTATGATCAAGAATTCAAGCAGGTGGAGAAGTGCTTCAATGATTGTTCTTAGTGAGTTTCTATCTGCAACTCAAGTATATATCTAGTCTACTTGTTCATCTATTCTTATTATCCATAAAACCTCAAAATTTGAACTATTCTTCCTCATCTCCCATCTAGTCTTAGCATTTGTAAAAGTTTTTAGACATTGTTAACCATTTTATACTGCACTAGAATCTATAGAAGATGAAAGGCTACCCTATGGAAATGCAAAATAAATTTTGTTAAAATTGAAGTCAGTACCTACATATTTGTATGTGTGTGAGCAATGACTTCATTAAGCACTTCAAACCACTAGGACGGGTCTTTCTATTTAGCAAGGATTCTAATTGTTTGAATTTTGCCTAGTTGTGTCATCTGAGAGTCAAACCTTGAGATATTCCTAAGGGCAGCTTCACTGTTTGGTAATTATGGTTGATTGGCTTAGCATAGACCAATTCAAATTGCAGGAATATGATTTTTCAAATTTTCATAGGTCAGGAAAAAGGCAAATTAGCAAAAATGATTAAATACAAAATATCACTTTTTTCATGCAGCATCCTTCTCACCCCACGAAACTAATTCTCAAATAACATGCAAAGGAATTCATATTGGTTAGTCTTTATGGTAGCTCTCTTTGCATTATCAACTTTTTTCATCTACCAATAATTTGCTCTCTTCACCAAGATCGTTGATTTTTGGCTTATCTTTTCTAGTTCATAGGATTGATGCTTTCCTGCGCAGTGATCAAAATCGATTTGCTAGTAAACTTCTTTTAGCTTACACGGAAGGTGATATTGAAGAAATCAAACACCTTACACAATCGAGCATTGTTTCAAATCTTGACCATATGGTAATTTTATCCACCTTTAAGTTGGCAATATGATAAGATTCAATGTTGTATTATTTTACTACTGGACACTTGAATAATTGTCAATGCACATGAATGCTTGTATATGTTGGGTTCATATGCTTATCTTTTTCCTGACATTACAACAGAAAATAAGAAAAGAAATTCAGTCTCTCTTTAAGAGTAGACCGCTGAATTCAGTCTCTCTCGAAGAGTAGACTGCCCACATTATAGCTAAACCTATTCTTCTTTCTCCTCCCCCTTCTCGTTTCCCTTCAAGCCTTTTTATAGCCTAATTCCCATCCTAATTACTCAAGATTCTCTAACCACAATTTGTTACCCTCTAATAGTTTTATGCTCCTTGCAGTTACTTCCATAACATTATCTCTTGCTGAAACTTCAGCCTTGTCCTCAAGGCTGTAGCCCAGAAATTGGCCCGTAAATCTGGAAGAAATTGGCCCGTAAATCTGGAAGGTCCAGCGTTCCTCCCTGCCAGTAGACCAGCACCGGTTCTTTTCTCTCTAACGAATTCCGAATGGTATTATGAATTTTCTGTGGCTACAACTTCTCTAGCGGCTTCATCGGTCAAAGGAGCTTCGTTATCGCCCAAAATAATTGCACGAAGGCTCTTGTTGGGACAATTGTGAAGAGGTGGTAAGGTTGTCTGCACTTGAAGCACAAACCCTTTGATCATAGATCCATAAGTTCTTGATGAGACAAATGGTGGGAGGCTCTATGCATTTGAACTGTTTTACAGAGAGGTTGGATAGGAAGAAGAACGCTGGGTGCTGTTTGGAACTTTAACAAGAGGCGGGTCAAAAGAAAAGTGGGCTCGGGTGTGTGCTTTCGAGTGAAATGGGGTGTCGGAGCCCCCAGTGGGTAGGTTAGACCTGCTCCAGTTTTTCATCCCGAGAGGTGTATGGGTTCCATCTTCTGTACCCGATAGGTGCCCTGCCTTAAAAAACCTAATTTCTCTCTCTATTTCCCGAGCCGGTTTCATGGTTTGGAAGAGAGAGATGGTTTCGTGCGAACGGATGCGTACTTGGATTTCATTTTTGAGGCTATTTAGGAAAAGACCTAGATGAATCGAAGAGCTCAACCCTTGGACAAGTGCTGCTCTAGCGACAAACTCGTCGATGTAAGCGTCGAATGTTCCTGACTGTGCCGTGGACGCTAGCGCTTTGAAAAGGTTAGCCGACAACCCTCCCCCGAAGTGATCGAAAAGCTCGGATGTGAGTTCAGACCAAGAAATCGAAGGAGTTTGAGTGAGAAGCCACTGAACCCAATGGAGTGCTGGTTCATCCATGGAAATCAGAGCCACAGCAACTTTCGATTCATCAGAGATATGATTAATGGTGAAGAACTGCTCTGCTCGTGCAACCCAAGCCGCGGGATCGTAACCATCGAAACAATGCAGATCGACTCGTCGTAGTGCAAAAGGTAAGTCTTCTTGAGATAGAATTTTTGGTTGTGGGTGTTGTTGCTAGTGGGTTCCCAAGATGGAGATGGAGCCAATGTTGAGAGGAGGGCTACCATGAACCCCATTCAGGACTGATGTCAAAGACCCTGCTTCATCGTGGCCCTCATTTTTTTGACGGAGTAGGGCCACAACCAGTTCCTCCAAAGATTGCAAACTGTCCAATTTCGAGCATCGGTGGTTCAACTATAGTGTGGGCAGTCTACTCTTAGAGAGAGACTGTCCAATTTCTATGCACGTTTGAGTCATGAATAGGTTGTAAGAGACAAGAGAGAAAATGACGCAGAGAAGGAGACAGAGGGATGAGTAGGGGAAGAGAATAGCAAGTCGGACCAATTGTTATGAGTGAAAAGATGAAATATGCTAAAGATGCTTAGTAGCTCAACGGCTCCCTTTCATAACTAGCCCGAAAGGGGGCATTACAGTAGAAAATAAGAAAAGAAATTCAGTCTCTCTCTAAAAGTAAACTGCTCAATTCAGTCTCTCTCTAAAAGTAGACTGCCCACACTATAGCTAAAACTATTCTTCTTTCTCCTCCCCCTTCTCGTTGCCCTTCAAGCCTTTTTATAGTCTAATTCCCATCCTAACTATCCAAGATTCTCTAACCACACTTTGTTATCCTCTAACACGTTCTAACAGTTTTATACTCATTACAGTTACTTCCCTAACACATTGTATCTTCAGGGACGCATGCCCCCCCAAAAAAAGGTTTTCTGGCTTATACATTGGCCACCAATGTTAGTCCCCTCAATCTGTCACTGTATTTGTTGTCTTTCTAACTAGTTTCTTTAAGCATTATTTCACTTCTAATAAATGCAGTATTTGTTAGAAGATTCCTTCCGATTTTAATACCCTTGTACAAAGTCATGAATCTTTGGCATTTTCTTTTTTCAAAATTTGAGTCTGAATCTTTTTACTTTTTGCCACCAAGTTTAAAACCTCCAGAGAAAGAGGTAATATCAGGATATTATGCGCAGATGGAAATTGTTGTAACTGTCCTTTTTTAATTGCCAATTGAGACACTAATTGCCATCTGGTGGTGATGTGTCTAAAATAAATTACAATAAAAATAATTATGATGTGACTAAGATAAATTACAATAAAAATTTTTATCTCATTTTATATCATTAAACACTGTAGAGAAGCAAGGGAGGGTTGTTCCACCCTTAGCTGCAAAACTCTTTCTATTCTTCTTCCTTTTTTTTTCTTTTGGATACTCTATATTCATGCCCCCAAATTTGTTTGTTCATTTCTCTATCTTCTGATTATTCTTCCAATTCAGTAGTCAACATCCTTATAGAGTGTGAAGAAGAAAAATAGAAGAAGATACTGTACATGGTCAAATACTTGACCAATTTGAAGAAAATTAAAATTTCATTTTTGAGAATCAATTTAGATCGAGTAAAGTCCAAAGATCAGATCTAGAGCCTTGTTCTCTCTCTCTCATGCCTTATTCTTAGAGCATGATTGGCATATCTTGATGAACCCTGTTGCCATTAACACCTATGCAAGCCTTGTAACATTCCTTTATCTTAGATATCATTGGATTACAATATGTAACAATGACCAAATATATTGAAACATCATTCTTGTTATGGAAATTCTGATTTTATACATTACTCTAATGGATTACAATTCATTACTTATAAGTTTAGAATCATAGAGCACATTGATTTACTTGGGGCCTGGTATACATCCTAGGCCTACACATTAAAAAAGGATAGAAGATGGCCAAAACCCCTTCTGCTCCAAAACCCACATTCAACCAAGAAGGCGGCACAACTAACAAAAGGTGGTGGTGTTTGGTTTGAAGGTGTCAAAGATTTGAATGGATAATCATTTATATCAAATATGAATTCCATACAGAAGTCTTGAAACATGAAAACATCTTTTTTTTTTTTTCAAATACTTCATGAAGTTCATATCAAGTTTTGAATATCATTTTGAAATGTAAGTTTATAAATCTTGTTGTGTTCATTCAAACTCCAAACGATAATTTTCCCATAAACACATATCCAATGATAGTTCTTATTTAGTGAGGGTTGATGAGGAAACAAGAGGAACTGGCTGATACCTTGATCCTAATGTATAACCAAATTACTATTGATCAGCCAAGAGGACCTAATCCATACTCTCAAACTATCATATAACTAAATCAATAATTAGGGACCAAAAGAGCCAAGTCCATACCTTGGTCTACATACGGATAAATAGCCCCCAAAGGGCAAAGACCCTCAACATGTACCCCAAAGACTATATATATATATATATATATATATAGAAAAAAGACCTGGGACATAGGGCATACTCCTTGACCATCACGGTGCATACATCATCACATGTGCTCCTAGACCATATCTATTCTTCACTGTCTGAATATATTAACCATAGGCATTGCATGAATATCCAAATCATGAATAAAATTCATTATAGATCATTCCAAAGAATGTTTCCCAATCATATTTCAATAAAGCACATTTGTGCAAAGTAACTATCATAATTAAGATAGATTTCATAATTGACTTAACAAAAATATCACCCCTTTTATAGAAAGTATAACCTTTCTAAAAGTTATTCCTCTTCCAGTTTTGGAAAGCAATATACAAAGATATTTGCAAACCATTGTCATCCACTCACTTGGAAAATGTCTCGACTCAAATATTGTTCGAAGTTTTGAGAATAAGCTTGTTGGCTTGATTCTCCACAAGGTTCTAGGTATCGTAGAATATATGTTGGCTTTATTTCATGGGAAGAGAAATGTGCATGAATATTTTCATTTCCCGATAAAAATCTGTTCCTTCAAGTATCCTGTCCATCTCTTTTTAGCTGGTTACAGTTGAAGAGTTAGCATCTCCTATTTTGTCCCCTTCTAAAAGATGAGTTACATATAATGCCCATAAGAGATATTTATGTACAACTTAAGAATAGCTCCTGGTCTTACTAGAGGAATTAAGACTCTTATGAATCTAGTGAATTCCATTTTTTGCTGTATCCATTATAGAAAAACAAGCTGACAGTATTTTGTCCGGTCTAAATTCATAGAAGATGTTAGATTCCTCTTCTTTTAGCTTTAATTCCTTTTATTGTCATCTTGCCCCTACTATAACATCAATGGACAGCCTATACAGATCACATCAGTTTTGGTAGGAAGGAGTAGATCTTATACTTTTCAAGAGAAACAACGCATCTTGGCTTGGAAACCATGAGATTAGTACTGATGACAAAAAGTAATAGGGTCTGAAACACTTCAAAACTCAAAAACTTTCACTTTCCCCTTATCCCTCTTCCTTTCTTTGTTACAGCCTCCTTTTCTCTTCTCCTTCTTCGTTTATCCCTTTTATACTCTTCTAATAACCAGCACATATGCTTTGAAGGAGTAATCTAGGGAGCAGTCTCGTGGATGAGTACTTCACAATTAATTAATGAGGTGTCAGCCAAGGGAGGAAATTGATGACCGAGCTGTCCAAGCATATCTTCATTAGAAAAATCTTATTTTACCCTTCAAAAATGTAATTATTCCAGCTTTTATTCTAATACTCATCCAGTCTTTAAGGATTAAATACTTAACTCTCAAAATTCTATTTGGCCTCTTACCAAAAGGATATAACTATTATTATAGTCTGACTCTTCCTTTCTACATCGTATTGTCTAATGTTTGCAACTGTTTAAGCTTCATTACAACCATTCTGATATGTTGATGATAAGGAAATAATACTGAGGGATGAAACATGTTATAGAGGGCTTAAGGTCTCTCTCTCTGGTTGATGGTGGCTAAATCCAGCTATCAACAATGAGGCATGGTGAAGGAGATGGCCTATCCTGCTCCTGAACCTCTCTTTTACGAGGAATGTGGATATAGTGATGTGTTGGATTCCAATGTAATCCTTGTCAATGATTTGTCTCAGAATTGATGATTAGCATAGTCCTTATTTCAAATAACAACTTCAGGTGGAGAAGAAGCAAGAGATGCTAAAGAGTAGAATACATCTAACTTTTTCCTTTTTGTATTTTCTAGGGATGCTTTTAATATAAAAATTAGACCAAAAAAATTATGTTTTACTTTGTTTAGTTGACATGGTAGCCATGTGATCATCACATGGCAGTGACTTAACAAATGGATAAAATAACCTCACTCGAAATTTTCATTAGTGTACTAGTTAATGTACTAAGCTTACTTTTTAAGAAGGTTTAGGACTGGATCCCTGTTCACACTTTTGCTAACTGCTAGTGTGTGGGTTACAAGTAAATAGTGATAAATGGGCAAGGATATCATTCCCATGGAGACAAGGAATGATCCAATTACCAAAATTGAGGTTTTACAATTAATCAGGTTGTTTTGATGTGTATCAACTGATTTGTCTACTTACAAAATGCCGATTTAAATGATTAAAACCTAACTTAATGCCAAGGAAAAAAAAATTGTTTTACTAACAGCACTGTTAGAGTTCTAGGGTTCAAATTGACCATTTGAACTCCCGGTGCCATTCAATTGTTTGATTAGTTGATTTCAAGGATTTGATGATGTTAATGATTAACATTTCCTAATTTTTGAAGCGTTTTCTCTTTCAAGAGCACTTCTCATGCTCTTATCAATTCTTTGTCTACTCTTGGATCACAGTTGTTTGACAAAAATATATTAAACTCTATTAAGGTGTATATGAATGTCACATATGATGCAATTCGCAAGACAAAAGAAATGTTATGAGAGAAGAAAATGGTGAATAGAGGTAGAACAGATGAAATAATGGATAACGGAGAGTTTCACCATTCAATTTGGATACAGGAAAAACCACCACCAAACAAAGATACAGAAGCTCAAATGGATTCACCACACTTAGGTTCCTCTAAATGATACAGAAACCCAAAGAAGTGCAACTCAATTGCAATAGAATACCCTTCAAATTATCATTCAACAACTTGCTTTTACAAAGTGATGTCCAAGGGGTTTTATAAGAGTACACATCATTAAATCTAGCTCTTTTCCTGGATAAACCTTAAATGACTTGTGTGGTAAGGACTTGTAGCAACTACCTTAAATGACGCACGGAGACTAGTAGTAACTTAAATACTCAACTACACCTACTAACATTGTTGACCAGATAATACTACTAGAATTTTATTAAATTATCACAAATAAGACTAAAATGGTGATTAGATTTTTTATGTCAGTATAGTGTCATGAATAGTAATTTTATGACTTGATATCTGCATCAACATAGAATTGAGATTTTCTTTGGAAGATCTAAACCTTACGTCTATTGTGAACTAACATTGAATTTCAGCTTTTGATCCATCATTCCATGCCTTGATACATGCATACTGTGATCAATCATTTGCAAAAATTGAATCTAGGGGAAAAGATTAAATCCACAAAATTTTCAGTCAACCGCATTAAAACAATTAAAGCACCAAAGTAAACTCAAAGGCTATATCATCACTCTAGACAAAAGAATTTGGCTACTCATTAAATTAAAATACAAACCCAAGAAAATTGATGAATTACCTTTGAATTGCATTAAAAATGAAAGAAGTTCAGTATTAATAATGAACAATAAAAAAGAAAAGGGAAAAGAAAAGAACCCCGGTGTATCTCAAGTAATCTCCCTTTTATCCTCTCTAAAACCCTAAAAGAAAGATGATCCATAGACTCAGAATTTTCTCTATCTAATCTATGCCAAAAGTTAGAAAAAAGACCCCAAAGTTTGTACTAAAAGTTTATTTAAATACAAGACAAGAGATTCCAAAAACTATTCCTCAAAATTTGGAAAGAGACAATAAATAATATTTTTGCTGGTCAGTGCCATGGCAGTTGGCTCCGGTTGTCCAAGATTATCTCACTACCAACCTATCGATCATCTCAAAACCTTGTTTTCTTCAGATACCGCCATGGCATAAGCCATGGCAATACTCTCAGCCACTTTAGCCTCTTTGATCCTTCCCTGTCTACACAGCCATGGCGCTAATGATGGTGGTGAAGACTTGGCTTCCTCACTTTGGTTGCTTGTCGTCTTTCCTTCACTTTTTTCCCTTGCTCTCTTGTTAGGATCCTCATCAACCGTCAATTTCTTTCCTATAATGAGAAAATGCCCAAGCTAAGCTTCAAATGAAATAAAAGCACTAATAGATGTTGGTATAGATGGTCAAGGGATCTGTTGCCCATAATCATGCGGGAGTTCAACTCCCCATGGGAATGACAAAGCCTTTGTTGGGAGATCCGCCCCACAAAAGTGGGTTCTAAAGCGGTTGGTCTAGATTTAGTCAGGACGAAATCTAGAATACTGGGCGGTGGCCTAAGCCAAGCTACAAAAAAAAATGAAATAAAAGCATGTCAAAATTTACAAGATTATAGTAAGAATTAGGCATTGGTTTCGTGTAAAATACTCACACCCCCCTGGCCCAAAAAAAAAAGATTATCAAAAAGGACTAAAGGTTTAGGACTTCAGCTTTCTTGCCCCGTTATTTTTTTTCTTAAATATATTGAGTCAATGGTAAAGATAGAATTCATCTTCATTACTATTCTTTCCCTTACTGCATTAGTTCATTTTATGTAAGCATGTTTATATTAACCGACTTGAATGCGATTGCTTGGATTCTTAGGCTTATGAGGAAACTTCCCACAGGCGGTTTGAGTGTAATGAAGACTTATAACAGCAAAGAGCAAGAAGAGCCTCTCGACGAGGATGACCTCACATAGCTCTTTGGAATGATTTGTGTGTGTGTGTGTGTGTGATTGTCTTTTATGTATTGCCATTTATCTTGGAAAAAGGTTTTGTTGTGTAAGCTTCTTTGTATAGTTTTCCATAAAAGCATCACAAACCTTATGTTTGGATGTGGTGCATAGGAGAAAGAATTGTTGTGCTATACAATAACCCAATTGTATGCTTGTGTTTCTAATTGACTGGTCAGTCACTTGACTCCTTTAATAAAAAATCTTGAATTTGAGTCTTGAGAATGACAAAAAAGGATTTGAGAGAACCAACCCCTAAAATGAGTTCCACAGTACTTGAACTGGATTAATCAAATAAAATCTGGATACAGGTGATGAAGAACTAATAAAAAAAGTGTGCCTGCTGGAGTCATCTAGGCCCACAAGAAAGAGGGCATGAATTTGGGCTTAAATGCTTAAAGCATCTCCAATCAAATGGAACGATAAAAAAGGGAAAAAAACTTACAGGTAAAGTTGGTTATTTGTTACTTTAAGTATAGATTGTCAAGGATTTTGATCGTGTCGAGCTGGAGCTGGTAAATTTTTCATTGTCATTTTGATGCTTTAAAGGGAAGAGCAATTTATGAAATGGCCATATTAGTGGTGGCAAGCACTTGTGTTTCACAAATGGGATTTTGATCATTTTCTGTTTAGGTCTAATTGTTTAAAGAAATTTCATTTTTGGTTAAGAGGAGGGCAGAGCTCAATGCAAGGAAAAGCAAGCTGGGCTAGCAACAAGATATCTAACATCTAGAGGTGGCAGGCAAAGATGGGCCAAAAGTAAAGGCCAAGAACGACTTGACTGGGAAAAATCGACAAAAGCGATCAAGGGCAAGGACATGCAAGCGAAACCTCAATAGGGACATCTCAAGAGGACCTGAAGGGCTTGAGCCTTACCATCTGGGAAAAGGGTTATGGTCTAGCCCCCGACATAACCCAGGTCATGCCTTTCAGCTTTTTTTTTTTTTTTTTTTTTTTTGTTATACAAGAATTCAAACCCTAAATTTCATGATTGGGGGAAAAAGATTATGACTACCAGGCTATCCCCTTTGATGATGCCTTTCAGCTTCCTATGTCAACTTTCTTCGGACCTTGTCCAAGTTAAAAAATATTAAATCGAAAATAGTTTATGTTTAGTTTCAAAATGAAAATTAATTCATTATTGAAAACTAGAACGATAAATTACAATTTATCCTTGTAAATTCATGTGCCATCACATATTATTCCTATATTTTGTAATATATATATATATATATATAAAAATAAATATATATATATATATATATATATATATATATTATCCCTATATTTTAAAAATAGAGTCATGTACGGAATTAACCCTAAAAAAAAATTTAAACAATCTCGGAGCAAAAAATTTTCGGGATCTAACCCTCTTTTGTTGTAAGTTAAACCCGCGACACTAGTGACAACACTCGGTTGGTCGAAAGCCACGTGTCGCGTCTTGAAGACGAGACAAGCTGCCTCCCCCCGCCACCCGCAGTATTCCTGTGGCCCCTCCCTCCGCTACCTGCGGCGCTTCTCTTTCCCTCCCTCCCCCGCCCATGGCTCTCTCTCTCCCTCCCTCCCCCGCTCGCGGCCATGCCCCTCTCCCCCTCCGTCCCCCACTTGCGGCTTTGTTCCTTGCTCTCTCTCTCCCTCCCCCGCCCACGGCTCTCTCTCTCTCCCCCCGCGGCCCTCCTCCCTCCTTCCCTCCCGCCCTCTCCTGCTAACGGCTCTCTCTCCCTCCTCCGTCCGTGACTTTGCTCCTCTCTCCCTCCCTCCCGCGGTGTCTCTCTCTCTACCCCCCCCCCGCGGCGCTCTTCTCTTGGGGGAGAGAGAGAGCCGCAAAAGGGACGGAGGGAGAGAGGAGCAGAGACGCAGGCGGGGAAGGGAGGGAGAGAGGAGCGTTGCGGGTGCCGGAGGGAGTGGCCGCGAGCGACGAGGGGAGGCGACCTGTCACGTCTCTAAGATGCGACAAGCTGTATCACGTCTTCAAGATACGACACATGCCTTTCGGTCAACAGAATGTTATCATGTGGTGTCGCAAGTCTAACTAGTAACAAAAGGGAGTTAGATCTTGAATATTTTTTGTCCTGAGTTTATTTTAATTTTTTTTTTAGGATTAATGACTTTTAAAAATAATCACGTATCTCTGTATAATTGTAAAAAAAGGGGAAAGTGTCGTAAATGTGCAAACGTCATGAAAATTGAGAGGTGTAGAACTTACGTCAATTTTAAAGTCTTAATTTTTTTGGCCAAAATTGCCCCATCTCCTCCTGAACCCTCTTAGTGTTCTCCCTTTCTCCAAAATCTCAGTAGCTCTCCACTCAAAAACACATCCCTTTTAAAAACTCCACTTCACTTTCATTTTTTCCACAACCCTCTCAACCCCAATTCCCAAACCCATTTCAAATTCAACCCCACTTTCATTATTGGCTCCATGTCAATGGACTCTCTGACCCAAACCCAATTGCCATTCAAATTTAACCCACAATAAGAATCCCAATTTAGAATATTTTCAAAATTGGGATTAATATTAGGCTTCGATGAAGAAAAAGTGTGTTTGCGAAGAGAGGAGTATCCAAATTGGGGTTTCATGAGAAGAGAGAAAAATGGAGATGGGTTCGGCGAGAGGAGAGTGAAATTGGCAGAGATGGTGAGAAGGGAGTTGTGGGGAGGGAGAGAGAGAGAAAGGAGGAGAGGGAGTGAGAAAATGTTAAAAAGATAAATGTTAAGAAAATAAATTTTAGAGAAATTCCCGAGGGAGAAAATTGTGTCAAAATTTTCTTTTTTTTTTTTTTGCCAAAATAGGATAATTACAATCTCTAGAACTCTCTTCCTCTCCAGAACTCAAAGAGGCCAAACCCAAATTTGAGAGAGAGAGAGAGAGAGAGAGAGAGGAGGAGGAGGAGGAGGAGGAGGAGGAGGAGGAGGAGGAGGAGGAAAGGAAGTGAGAAAATATTAAAAAATAAATAAATTTTAGAGAATTTTCTAAGAGAGAAAATGGTGGCAAAATTCTCATTTTTTTTTCTTTTACCAAAAAAGTTAAGAAAATAAAATTTAGAGAAATTTTTTAGGGAGAAAATGGTGCCAAAATTCTCTTTTTATTTTTTATTTTTTTCACCAAAATAAGGTAAATTACAATCACTATAACCCTCTTCATCTCCAAATCCCAAAGAGGCAACCATAGATTTTAGAGACAGAGAGAAAGGAGGAGAGGAAGTGAGAAAATGGCGAGAAAATAAATTTTAGAGAAATTTCCAAGGGAGAAAATGGTGCCAAAATATAGGATAAATTACAATATTCAGAACTCTCTTCATCTCCAGAACCTAAAGAGGCCAATCCCAGATTTTAGAGTGAGAGAGGAAGGAGGAGAGGAAGTAGAATTTGGAGAGGGAATGTAAGAGAGCTTCAGTGAGGGGTTGAAGGAGAAGATGATGTGCAGATTGAAGGAGAGATCGGAAGAGTCACTGAGAACTATGTTGGAGAGGAAAGGGAGGGTGTAGACTGATGCCGGAAGCTTTTCTTTGATAAGAGGTGTTTGGTTTTCTTCTTCTCAGACTTTCATAGAAAGTTTCGGCTCCCTTTCTCTCACTCTGTTCTATGGTCGGTGTGATGGAGGATGAAGTGGAGATCGGAGATGCAACGGAGGAGGTTAGAATTGGTAAAAGGAAGTTCCCGCGCGTGCTTCTCAATCTCCATGACCGTCCGCATATTTCAATCATCTTTTCACTTTTTATGAAAATCATATGGAGACAAGTGACTATTTTTATAGTGGTAATGTGGTAGAACTAAAATCATATGGGGATTTTTACCGATAGATTTTTTATTTAAGATCATATATTTGATTCATAATTTAAGTATAAAACAGATTATATTAAAAAAATAGTTTTCTTAAATGAGTTATTATAAATCTCAAATTATATTAATTTAAATATGATTTTAGATATTGATCGATATAATAAAAAAAAAATTATACAAAGTAAATTATAATTTACTCAAACTAGAATTCGGTTAAATTTTTTTATAGAGCATTTTAATAAAAAATTTATATTTAGATTAAGATATTTTTGCGGTTAAGATTGCGACTTTTAGCAAAGTAATAATATTAAAATATTATATTATCACGTAATTAATTTTTAATGACCAATGAATTTGTGTTTAGATAAAATCAATATTTTCAATCATTAATTTTTTCTGATAAATATTTTCGTTATAGTCTCATTTTCATCCTTTTCTCTTTTCTATCATTTACCATACCCATGACGCATGTGCCATCATTTCTTCGATTAGCCCTCCAAAACCAAAGACCAAATTTCTTTTTAATTTTCCTTTTTCTCCACGATTATTTTTTTTTATTTTTTTATATAAAATTCATAAAAATTATATAAATATACGAAATTATAAAAATTCGAATAGAAAAAATATTTAAATAAAAAATATTTATCATGTTCTCGCAAGAACCCCACAATTATTTCTCGTTGCAGCTAATATTCTGCGCGAACATAATTCCTGGAGAGAGAGAGAGAGAGAGAGGATCTAGTCACGCTTAATTCATTCAAATACCCTTCCCTCCTCTTCTCACCTTACACGATCAATCATTTTACAAACACCCGGCCAAGAAAATCAAGAAACCCAAGACCCAAAACTCATCTCTCTCTCTCTCTCTCATGGCTTTCCACATCCCTCTCCTCCTCCTGACTTTCTCTCTCCTGGCCGCACCGCCCATCTCTCCACCACAACCACCGGGAACACCACAGACGCAATCATCCCAACAAATAAGCAATATAATTGACGCACTCATTGGCACCGGAGATTACAGCAACTGGGCAGACATACTTTCGGCAACAGACCCATATTCACTCCCCTTCAGATTCACTCTCTTCATCCCGACCGACGAGGCCCTCTCTCACCTCCCCACCATCCCTCCTCTCGGCTTCGATCCTCTCCTCTTCTTCTACCACATCGTTCCTCAACGCCTCTCTTTCTCCCACCTCCAACTCTTCCCCATCAACACTCGCCTCCCCACTCTCCTTCCCGCCAAATCCATTCTCATCACCAACAACTCTCGCGCCAATTTCACTCTCGACAGCTCCAGGGTCACAACTCCCGATTTGTTCCTCAATGGCGCCGTTTCTGTTCAGGGCATTGATAGAATTCTTGATTGCTCGGTTTTCGGAGGCCAGGGTGATCTTAATACTCCTCCTATAGGACCTCTTTCTTCTTTTCCTCCTACTCCGCCGCAGCAGCCGAAGAAGAGGCCGAAGGAATCTGAGTGTCCCGACGGTGAGTTCTTGGGTGGGCGGAGATCAAATACGGCCGGATTGTTGATTGGTTTCTTTCCAGGCTGCTTCTTGATTGCTGGTTTGGTTGGTACACTTGGTTTCAAGATTCTTTGAAAATCTTCTCTCTCTACGCTCCTCAGAGAGAGAGAGAGAGAGAGAGAGAGAGAGAGAGAGAGAGAGAGAGATTTTGAAGGTAGTGGTGGGGGGAGTTTAGGATGATATCTGAATCATCTTTACCGGAGACGAT
This sequence comes from Dillenia suffruticosa, assembly GCA_033439265.1. Taxonomy (NCBI): domain Eukaryota; kingdom Viridiplantae; phylum Streptophyta; class Magnoliopsida; order Dilleniales; family Dilleniaceae; genus Dillenia; species Dillenia suffruticosa. The sequence goes on from JAVTVX010000031.1 coordinate 3,817,667, forward strand.
TTATTTTCCCGCTATTTCACGCAGTTGAATGAATTTTGCGGTTCGAGTCTTGATTTTGTTTCTTGTGATTGTTTGAACCTTTCGGAAGAATTGTACCGAGAAGTAAATTCGAAATTGAGGAAGGGTAATTGTGTCCAAGTGAATGGCATTTATTTGGTCCAACTTTACAAATATTAGATAATTCATTGATTGAAAATCTTTGGCATGAAATTTCTGTTCAGAACTGTGAGGAAAATAAAAATAAAAAATGTCACTAGAAAAGGGCCTTCATTCTCAATTACATTTCTCCAATCTATCTAACAAACAAACTGAATTCCCAAATGATTTTTGGTTAATTTAATATATTATCTATTTTTTAAGAGAAATGGAATGATATTTTGATAATACAAAATTTCAGTAATTTTGTTCTTGCAAAGAACTCGAGTGATAAAAAAATCTTTTATTTAAGTATTTTTTTTTTCGAAATTTAGTATTTAAATTTTCGTAAATACATAAATTTTCACTAAATTTTCAACCATATGTTAAAAAAATTCAATAATTCTTATAATGTTCAAACTTTTAGCTATTAAAATATTTTTTTATTCAAATAGTTTGTATTCTCACTCATTAGTCTTCGTATTGTAATATAAATAAAGTTATTCTACAAAAAAGATTTATTCAATCGATTAACATTTGCTGATTTAATCAAATTTATCTTTCAATTTATATCTATCTTTATTTTTTTATTATACTTTATTAGGATAAAAAACTATTAATTTTCATAGTAAATATAATTTAATGGCCTAGTTTTTGAGAATATAAATAAAATATGAAATGTTTATAAATTATATGGGATCTTTTTATATATATATATATATAAACCATGATAGTCATTTTTTATTCTATTAAATTTGATTTGATTCGAATTAAATTTTTAAGAGGTAAAATCCTTTAGATGTGTATTTTTTATATATATAAAACTTGAACCAAAACCTTAGTCATAAGATTCATAGGTGCTTGCAAACAACATGTGAATCAACTCTCATTATCATCATTATTCATAGGTTTAAACCAACGGATAATTGATTTAGTAAAATAAAATATTAGATTTTTTAATCAAATTTTTTATTTTTAAAATTTAAGAATGAAAAAAACTATACTAAGAGAGTCATCTTTTAGATAGGGCTCTCATAAATATTTAAACTGAATTAATCAGAATATTATTACTGATATCAGTATCAAAGAAAAACAAAAAAAGAAAAATCATTCACAGGCCCAAGCCAAATAACTTTTAAGGGCCGGGCTGAGTGGGCCCTTGGGGCCTGGGCTAATTCATCCACCCCTTAAAATCTTCCCATTTGCAACGAGGATATGGGACTGAAACTGCCCTGTGCTCTTCGGGAACCAAAAAAATCTCTCTCTCTCTCTCTCTCTCTCTCTCTCTCTCTCTCTCGATCTGATTGAAAATGGCGACAGGACCAGATCCGCTGTTCCAGCTGAGAAACAACTTCTACTTGGGAGCATATCAAGCAGCGATTAACAGCAGTGATATTCCCAATCTGTCTCCCGATGATGCCCTCGAGCGTGATTCCCTTGTTTTCCGTTCTTACATTGCTCTCGGTAGCTACCAGGTCTACTCCCCCCTCTCTTTTTCTCTTTCATTTTCGAGTTCCAGATCTGTATGCTTTCCATTTGTTGATTCGATTTCGTGATTTCTTCAGCTTGTGATTAATGAAATTGATTCGAATGCTCCGACGCCTCTTCAGGCCGTGAAATTTCTTGCCTTGTATCTCTCCGATCCCACTCAAAAGGTCCTTTTCACTTTTGGATCTGCAAAATTTTAAGTATTTCTTTTACCTTGTTTTTGCATAATTGGATCTGATCCTGTATGACCTTTCATTAGGACTTGACAATTACGAATCTTCGGGAGTGGTTGGGAGATGCAGCCCTTGCTAACAATCCAATTCTAAGACTGATTGCAGGGATTGTATTCATGCATGAGCAGGACTATAATGAAGCTCTCAAATATACTCATGCTGGTGGCACCATGGAGTTGTTAGTCTTCTTTTCTTTAGCTTCTTTAATCTTCAATCTTTAGTTATGAAGTTTGAAACGGTTTCTCGTCTTATATTGATAGTGAAAATCAGTTGGAATTAGACTGTACATCTTATGAGGTATTCTTGTCATGGTTAATGTTGTTGCTTGCTTTTATTATTTCTGTTGTTTATGATGTGTGTCAATATCGAATTCAAATTTCCATATAATTAGCGGACAGAAGTTTATGCCTCTAATCATTCAGGTACTAAATAATAATTGGCTATATTCCTACCATCATCTGTATATAATTTGTACTACGTAAGTTGTTCTAGATGTGTTAACATATTAGCACGTATTGCTTAACTTTGTACATACAATTGGGCGGACCAGGATCTGATCTAGTTCAAGACGGAAACAGATAAACTGACTCGTTGTTTGTATGTGAAGTATTTTACTGAATGGGTCTTTGATTGGGAATTAACTAGGGTGCCTAAAAATTGCCGGGAATTCTTTTCCTAATTGGTGATTGCAGTATGTGGCAAACCAATGAATTGAACACCCTCCCATTTGATTTCACGAGACATGAACTTCCCTGCAGATGAAACTTTTGAGACCCCTTTTTATGCCTTTGAGTCTTTTAGATAAGAGGGGATCACTGAAAAGAATGGAATACATTACGAAGTTAGAATGGATGTTCTTGGTAACAATCAATGCCAACCTCCTTGTAAGTAGGTAATTGTGGTTCCGCCTGGCCAAATTCTTGTAATCCTCATTGTAGGGGGTCCAAATGTCATATCCTTTACCTTAGCTCCCAAAATAAGCCACAATAGGGCTTAGGAAGGAATTCTTTCCTGAATTCCAAATTATTAGTTAGCCTTTCTTATTGCACCTTTTATCCTGTTGGAGTCAACTTCCTTTTCCTTACAGTGGCATAAGTCTCCATTATCTAAAGTCCTCCAAAAGTGCACCTAAAGTATAATATCAGGCTTCCACTTGCTCCACAGAAGTTGATAGCATCACCTGCTGAAACAAATGGGTAATGCAAAGTCTTTCTTTACACTTGAAAATCTTCCCAGGGTCCAATCTCTTCTTGAGAACTTTTGTAGCTAAAATGGATAAGGAGGGTATTAAAGGGTTTGATTTGAGGTCTCACACTAACCAATTGAGATCGACTTACAGGGATGGAAAATGGTGGTCATGAGATAACATCATGTAAAACCTTCATCACCTGCTTTTGGAAGCCAATATTTTCCCTTCTGCGCTTGATTGCTGCAAATTTGATGCCAGAGTCCATTGTTCATGCTTTTGGCAACAATGTGGAATCTGGTTTTGTTATGTGAAAATTTGTGGAACTAAATATCTTAATTTATATGTGGCAGGAAATATGTTGTATTCAACATGAACAGCCAAGCAAATATCAAGAAAACTGGTGGTACAAATTAGGAAGTCTCTTTTATGCTAATGCTATGTCATCAAATGATGACAAGTTGGGAGTTAATTCAATTGTGAATAATACGCGAGAGTATCGTTTGAGATCGTTTGGGCATGTGCAAAGAAAACCTAAGAACGCACCAATTAGGAGAACCGAAAACTTAAATATGAGAGATTTAGTAAAATGTAGGAGTAGATCGCTGAAAATTTAGATGCAAGTTATTAGTAAAAATATGATAGTTAAGGATTTAGACGAGAAGATGACCTTGGATAGAAATGAGTGGCGTAGAAAAATCCGCACAAATTAAACTAGTATATTTTAGATATATATATATATATTTATTTATTTACTTTTTTTTATTCTCTTCTATATTTATTTCTATTTTTGTATTTATTTATTTATTTATTTTTTTAATCATAATTTGTCTCTCAAATGACCGACCTCAAATTATTGGGTTTAAGATTCAATTTGTTGTTGCTATTTCATCAAATGAATATTGGTTGTGGGTTCTGAATCAGTATTTTTTAATAACATTCTACACAAACGATGGATTTTTTTTTCTTTGAAAATGCTTTGCTGGAAGGTTTTTTCAATTTTATTTGGAGGGTTTATCTTTCTCAAAACTTGGAGCCTTGGCTAATAACTTTTATTTTGCATATTTCCAAGCACACATGAATTAGTATTAAACATTTGATTTTGAGCAAAGTGTTTTTTCTTCTCCTCTTTTTCCCTTCACCTGTTCAACACCATGTCAAGGTTATATGCATGTTAAATCTTTTTTTACTAGTTTGTTTCATTTCTTTCCACGTGTACTTTAAATTTTGAGTTCATTCTCTATGTCTGATAAAAATGAGTGGTTTCTATGTGTTTGCCAGACAAATGGCTGAAGTAAATATATCTGTAGGATTGAAACTCAAAAGATTGTGTTAAGAAGAAATTTGTCTTGGTTTAAGGTCAAACTTGGAAAAAGAACAGATAAATAGAGGTTAGACATGTGAAATTGAGCAATGAAAGAAAGCACTGGACTGGACAGAAAGAAATGACTTCCAGATTCACAGTGTAGATTGACTCAAGGTTTTTTGATGTCTAATACTTTAGCTTGGCTACATCTCATTTGACAGTAGAAATAGTTTAAAATGTTTGCTGTAGACTTCGCACCTATCCATCATAAGTGTTTGAATCTACTCACTCAAGTAGCAAACTGGTTATTATCCAATTTATAATCTCTGTCTCTTTCTCTCAGTTAGCTGATGATAATACTTTGGCTTCTCCACTTGGGAGTGGTACTAGCATGTCTTCAAGTGTGATGTAAATGGTTTACTGTTGCTTTCCACTCACAGTGGCACTTGCATCTTGAGGCCAATCAAGTGCAAGGAAATTACCTTTTTTTGTGGCTTTCTGATTGCTGGTTCACATTTTTCAGGCATGCTTTGAATGTTCAGATATTCCTTAAGATGCACAGGTCAGACTATGCAGAAAAGCAGCTGAAGGTCATGCAGCAGATTGATGAGGACCACACACTTACACAACTTGCAAATGCATGGTTAAACTTGGCAGTGGTATGTGCATAGACTCTAGATAGCTGCAATGAATAAAAAGTTGTGTGGACAAAATCTTGTAAAAAGGAGACATGTCTGCGTTGAGCATTTGCATCAACACAGGTTATATACAACACTTTGAAGACATTCATTAGGTGCTTCTCAACCGTGTCCAACATTTTCCTATATTTTTCCTTTCACCTAGATATCTATTTTAATCTTCTAGGGTCTATCACCACTTATCCAATGGTTAAAACTCAAGCATTGGTTAGAATGATTTACATATCTATAGCAATGTTCTCTTTTAGAACTAAACCTGATTTCCAACTAGAAAAGGTAATGGATCATGGGTCGTGGTTTGACCAGGCTGAACCAATGATGTCATGATGCCATAAGTATTTATTAATTAGTATAAATACATGGAAATTATCAATATTCTGGAATGTTGAAGCTAATTAAAAGAAAAAAAAAATGGCCGCAATTTATGTCATATTTTTAATCTATTTTGTAAATGTTCAATTTCATTTGCCAAGTGGTAGGAAGAATGAGTATTAGCAATTTAATTTCTAGGTTTTTGTGGATGGGAAATTTAATTGGTACAAGGTCCAACCAGTTGAACCATATGCCTAGTCCCCTTTTTAAATTTGAGAGTTCTTAAATAATTCAAATACTAAATACAAGAGTAAGACACAATGAAGGGTGGTTTATAAAACTCAAAATGAAGTCATTGTGTGTGAATGAAGATATAATTAAGGTATTGTGTTTATTGACTGTTACAATATGTTATTTCTTCATTGACTTATTAAAATAACATAAATTGCAGTTTCAAATTTATATAAAAATTTTGAAATGAGTATCGTTGTTGCTTTGTACTAAATTATATCTAGCCTTTTGCAATGGTTTGTCCTTGTTAAGTCCCAACCGTCGTGTTCATGCTTTATATATGAAAATTTTTAATTTATTTACTACATGGCTTTAAACAGGGTGGCTCAAAGGTCCAGGAAGCTTATCTTATCTTCCAAGATTTTTCTGAGAAGTATCAGATGACTGGGCTTCTTTTGAATGCGAAGGCTGTTTGCTGCATACACATGGGACAATTTGATGAAGCTGAAACCCTTTTGCTTGAAGCACTCAATAAGGCAAGTTTGAAGATGTGCTTTGTTGTTTTTTTTTTTTTTGTGTAGGTTTCAGATCAGTTAGGAGCCTAAATGTTAGGGGTGTACTACGTAATAATATTTGGTTTTGGCATTGAAACTATTGATATAGGATGCAAAGGATGCAGAAACTCTGGCAAATCTGGTTGTATGCAGCCTTCATGTTCGGAAAACACCTTCACGTTATCTCAGGTAAAATTGCCCTTGACTAACACATAGCTATACTCCCTTTTGCTGCAATCATACTTCTAACTAAAATTGTTCAACTGTATGAAAAGATTTGAGACATTGATATATGCTTTGCAGATGATGAAAATTTGAAAAAATTGGATAAAAAGACCAATTCTATTTGTTCTATCCTAGGTGGGTTGTATGGTGCCATTGATTTACCGAATTTAAGCAACTTTGCTAGATTTTCTGTTCTTTATTCTTGATTCTCTACTTCTATAAGTTGTAAAAGCACCAGAAGGTTTTTCTTTTTTTGATAGAAAAAGAAAATCATATTAGAGGTGAATAAGAATGTATAGTGACCCCAAAGGATCATATATCCTCAGGATCATTAAAAATAAATTACAAAAAGAAGACCAAAAAACTTGTGAACCTGGCAGTGAACTGCCAAAAGTAGCGGTTTGCAAGTTCACTGGTTGATCAGCTGGTTAAATGTGGGTTCAAACTTCATACAGATGCACTGAAAGGGGTCCAAGACATTCGCTTGTAACCATTCTACCTAATTGAAATCAATTGAATTTCCACTGCCCCACAAATGACCTTGAAGTTATCTGAAGCAATATTTGTGAAGCATTAACAATGGTTTTTTTTTTCCCCGTTTTATGAACTGGATTGAGCTGTCTGGTTCAGGGGGGGAAAAAAAGCCCGGTTCAGCTGGATCAGTTAGGTTCAGTTGCATAAACATGATCCAATGGTTGGAACAGAACCTATTAAGGGCCCAGTTCACAGGTTCCCGAGTTGAACTGGCTGGGTTTTGATAATATTGCTGGAACCTCTTTGTCAGGATGTTCTTGCCTTATGCGTGCTTCTTGTTTGAATATACAAGAATGTGTGCTTTTTTGTTTTATTGTTTTGCATTTTTTATTTTTGAAATCATAGAAATCTCAACCACTACGTTTTGGTGTGCAACAGTAGAATTATCAGGCACATGTAATAAGTCACAAACCATACACATTGGACAAATGACCAGGTTTTTAACCTATATGTGTGATCTTCCCATAAATGGGTGGGAAATTTCTTACATTTCCATATGAAGGATAGAACCCTGGTATTGAGAATGGGGAGCGGTGCATCACAACCACCAGAATGTTTGATCATTTGTCGTTGTTTTACTTTTTGATTGGATAGGAATTGTTATTTATTCTCCTTGGTACTTGATAGTCTCTCCTTAGCTGATTAGACTTCACTTAAGCAGATGTATCTTGAATGAATGTTAGCAGCTATATCCATTCCCAGTTCTCTTGGTTTGGCATTCTAGTAAAATTCTCATACTCTTATGTTCACTCGTGTGCTGTTTGCTTGCATCGTGCATGCTCACCTACTGTGGTCCACAAGTTAAGTGGTTATGAATTGGTGGACTTATAATAGATGTAAGCATCCTTTTGGTTTAATTAGGGTTCTTAGCACCCTGTAGATAGTAAAAGGACATCAACCGGCGTTTCATCCTTATGTTCACTCAATGTGTTTGTTTGATTCATTTTTCAGCCAGTTGAAACTATATCATCCAGAACATATACTTGTTAAACGACTTTCATCTGCGGAGGAGAGCTTTGACAGAGCAATTCAGACAGTTGCCTGAAGATTGATCGAGACGGTTGCAGATAGCCTTGTGTTGCATTTCACCTTACAAAGTCGCTACTATTTTTTTTGGTTCTGTAACCTAGAATGCATCGATTTGGACGAGAAAGACATGTCACACTGAGAAAAAACCAGTAATGATGTTTTGAGAGCTACTTCTTTTGTAAAGGGTACGATTTAGCAGATGAGATGGTTTTTTTTTTTTTTTTGGTACCATGTCTTGGATACCGTCTGATATCCGGGGTTTCGTCCCGACTAATCCTGATTGACTGCTGCAGTGGTTCCTTTCGGAGGGCGGGTCTCCCAACGTAGAGTACTCCATACACATGAGGGTCCAATACTCTCAGCAGGAGTCGAACCTCGGTCACGTTTAAGGGTATTTAACCCTACATCCAGTTGAGTCGATTCGCGTTGGTGATGAGATGGCTTTTCGTAGGTTCATTTTTCATTATATGTTTGTGATTCCTTACCGGGAGTAGAAACTGGATTGCACTATTGCCTTTCTCCTTTCCCGTGGTTCACCAATATTAAAAAGTATAAGCTGAATTATATTTATATCATATAGCATTTTCTGTCCATGCCTATTTCTCAAGTTTTACAATTGTGGCATATTTCTTGTTTTTGTTGATGACAATGTTAGTGACGTGCCGTGAAAGGGGTATCAAAAATCGCAAATTGAACAAAGAGCACCAGATTTGAATCAATTCCAGAGCAATTGATGGGTGGGATATTTTTTTTTTCTTGGTATAACTAATTGATATTTGAAGATTAATTCGGGTTGAGTATTGTCGAGCCTAATTTTGGGGAGAGTTCTTCTAATGTAGGTTTTTTTTCTTTTTTTTTTTTAGTATTATATTAACCGGTATCTGAAATAATATTCCGACTAATCTTGTTCGACACTTGCAGTAATCCATTTAAGGGGATTATCCTCCCAACGTTCTATGTTCAAGCCGTAAGTTGAACTCGGGAACTTGGTTAGAGGATCAAGCGTCACATTTCACTAGACTAACTGTCCGTTGGTTAATATAGTTTTTTTCACTCGAATCTAAAACTAGGTTAAGTGATTTAACACCTTTACTTACTAAATTAACTGTCTGTATTAACAAATGTATTCATTCACACACACCGTGAACCCTAATTTATCCTTGTCATGTAACTTTAACAGACCTCATTGGTTGAGTATATTTTAGAACTCCAATTGCAAATGTTTCTGGAGAGGTGCCTCCAACCAGCTAGGTTAGAATTTCTTGCCGGAGATTATCATATGTTCTAACATTAGCATTTTCTTTCCTTCTGTTCTATTCCCTTCCTACAAACTAAGGGCGGAGCCGGCCCTATGCATAGAGCACATGACATGATACTCAATTTATCGGGCTTTTTTGTATTATTTGTTACTACGTATACAATAAAAAACAGATATGACTGATTGAGTTTGTAGGGACAATATGTCAAACACATCCAATCTTGAACCTTTACCTAAAGATGCATGCGAGGTACCTAAGGAGAAGCTCGAACCCTTGATCCATGTAGCAGTCGAGGTGTTTTGGTACACCATGGGCCAGGATTGGAGCCTTTTACACATGGTTGAGGAATCTGTCATACTAGATAGTAAGAGCGTAGGCATGGTGTCGTTTGGAGATAGATGAGGATGATGATACCTCTGCCCCATGAAGCTCAGGTCTTACACATTTTCGAATCCAGCACAGGGAGCCTCCTCTGGTTGTCTGCCAAGAATGTGAAGTCCATGACCAGACCTATGTAATTTGCCCCATGCTTCTAGCAACTGAGGGGGCTGGAAGAGCCTAGGGATACATGATAGCTCAGAAGAACGAGGTTAGGAAACGGGTACCGATAGCTCAAACTGAAAAATCTAGTAGGCAGATGCTGATGACACAAGAAAAGGAAGTTACGAAGCAGAAGTTGGTAGCCTAGGATGAAGAGATTAAGAAATAGCGGAAGAAGAGATATTCAGGAGACAGATGATAGCCAAGCGATTGCTAGTGGAAGCTCGGAGACACATGACAGAGGAAGAGATTAGGAGACAGACGTCAGTCCTAAAAAAAACTATGACGACTTGGGGAGAGGCATCTTGGATGAGGGTAATAGTAATAATTTTATATAATTGAATTATATTATTTTAGATATTATTTATGAATTTTAGGATTGTTTTCAATCTTGTTTTATGATATTTCATTAATTAAATTCGTGAGTTTTAATTTAAGAAATATTGGGCTTGTTCAAAAAAATTCAATCTAGATAGATAGTGGTCAATATTCTTGTGAAGAGTTTAGAAGTTAATTTAGTCTAGAAAATATCCAAAAATTAGAAAAAAAAATTACTGTAGTGTTGAAAATAAAAAATAAAGATTAAGTTTTTAAATCTTAAGAAAGCAAAAAGATAATATTTATCATCACAATTCTCCAAATCAAAGAGAAAAACCATGTTTCCAAGAACTCATGATTTTGTGGACTTAGGGTTTTACTCCTGTAAATAAGAGGCACCCCTAAACACCTACACACGACTTTCTCCGCACAGATTTTAGGGTTTTATATTCTTTTATTTTATTAATTTTCTTTAATATATTTAGTTAATTTTTTTTATTTTTAAAACTCGATTGATTATGTTTTTTAATTAATAGTATGGTCTAAATTTATTTTTTTCTCTTAAATCTTTATGTCATGATTATTATTTGAAAAAATTTTATTGTTGATTTTAATATTTTGAACGTATAGATACCTACGTTTTGATAATTTGAGATTGAATATATGTATAACCAATATGATTGTAAGAAATTAGTTCAACACAATAAAATCCATATGGAGTAATGAGATCGATGGAATATTAATTCTTTGTGAGGAGTTTTAGGAAAAACCCTAAATTATAGTTTTCTATAGAACATATTGCAATCCGATTTAATTAAAATTATATGATCATTGGATTTTGGTTAGTCGAATTAAGAATTCATTGTATGACTATTGGATGAATCTAATTTTGAGAAAATCTGTCATCATTAACTATAATTCTTTAGTCAGTAAACTTAAGGGATTTAAAATGATTCGTTTAGGTGAAAAATAAAAAATAGATGAAGTTGACGTAATTGAGTTTTTCATCCATTGATTTAAATCTTTTAATATTTTCATAATTTTTAATATTTTTATAATTGAAATTTAATTGTCCAACTTAGATAGACTAGTTTATAGTTGGTAATACAAAATATTCTCGTGGAAACGATATTACACTATGCACAACACTCAATTATGGTATATTTATCCAAAATCATGATATCAAAATCGTGGATCAAGTTTTTGACATCGTTGTCGAGAATCGAATCAGGGTCTCCCGCGTGATAGGCGGGAAAATATCCTTGTAAATCAATCATAATAATCTTGTTTGAGATTTGACACTATTTTCTATATTTCTTGTTACTTTCTTTCTTATATTTCTTGGTATATAGTCTTTTAGAGTTATAAAGTCACTTTTTAGCATCTTAATTTGGTCTGGATTTGGTTGGAAATTTTAGGTGTTTGAGAAACAGTTTAGGATTTAGGGTTCTGTGACTACTTTTTCTAAAGGATTTCGGTCTGCTGATCAAAACCTATAGCTCTATTATGGACACGACTCTATCTTGACCAAATTCTATTATTTTTTATAGGTTTTTTAATTTTTTCCTAATTTTTAGAGTTTTTTGATTTTTTTGGTTTCTTTTGTACATTTTTTGTCATTTTTTTCGCGATTTCTACTTTTATATAAGTGATATAGATTTTCTTGAATGGTTCTTCCAAATTATTTTGAAGATCTATATAGGTTCTTGCAATGACTCAAGATAATAGAGTTATGAGGAAGTAATCGATGCATAGAGTTCAGGACATACAAACTAGCATTGCACAATTTCCTATGGAAGCAAACAACTTTGAGTTTAAAGGGAGTCTCATTAGCATGGTTCAGACAGATCAGTTCAGTGGAAAAGAAGCTTATGAAGATCTAAATAGCCATCTGAAAAACTTTCTGGAGATCTGTATGCATGTAGTTAGCCCTGATGCAATAAATTTAGGATAGTTTCCTTTCTCTCTTATGGGAAAGGTAAAGATATGATTTAATTCATTCCCTACTAATCATTATTGAGAGAATTTATCTTACACATTTTTAATTAAGTATTTCCTATCTAATAAGATAGTTAAACAACATAATAATATTATTAGTTTTAGCAAATTTGAACGTGCATTTTTGTATAATGCTTAGAAATATTTTAAAGATTTGATTAAGAGATACTTATATCATGGTACACCTGATTGGTTAATTTTGTAAACTTTTTTTTTATGATTTTTTGCATTATGTTAAAATTACCATTGATATTGTGGCTGATGGTATATTTATGCGTAAATCTTACAATGAATCATGTGTATTATTTGATAATATAGACCTTAATCAATATGATTAGTCTAATGAAAGTGAAATCCTAAACAAAGAGTTGGTGTGCATGAGATCGATAGTTTTATCATTTTTAATGCAAAAATTGATTCCTTGACTAATAGTATGAAAGCTAATCAAATCAATGTAATGAGTAATCAGGTTTATTCTTATGAATCACGTGGAGATTTTATTCATATGATTTCTGAGTTTCTATAGGTATATCAAGCAAATTTTATTTCAAACTTTGACCGGTCCCAGAAGAATTCTTACTCTAACACATAATCTTGCATGGGGAAGTCTTCCTAACTTGGGAAATCAACAACTAAGGGAGAACAAAACATCATGGAAAATGTCAATTGAACGCTTGGCAACAATAATTAATGAAAGGATTGAAAGTTTGAGAATAAAATTGAAAAGTCATCCTAACCTTTTATGAAGTCAAGGAGTACCATCAAGACCAAATAATCCACCAGAGTTTAATATGGGAAATCAACAACCAAGAAAGAACAAGGCATTATGAAAAATGGCAATTGAACGCTTGGCAATAGTAACAAGTGAAAGGATTGAGAGTTTGGTGACAGCAACAAATGAAAGGATTGAAAAGTTTGAAAATAAAACTGATCAATTGACTAACTTCTTTCATTCTCGTATACCGAATAGACTGCTGAGTGATACTAAGAAGAATTCTAGAGAGCAAGCCAATGCAATTTCATTAAATGAATTACAGGAGGAACCAATTTAGTCCAAAAATAAAGAGGAGAAATAAGAGACCGAGAAAAAGATCAAACAGCCTATAAGTAAGAAGTCCAAAATATCGGATTCCAAATTGGGAAGTAATTTACCTTTGAGTAAATATAATCCTCATATTCCTTTTCCTAAGTGTCTTTTATATACTAATGCAAAAAAAACAATTTGAAAAATTTTTAGAAATTTTTAAAAATTGCACATTAACGTTCCTGTTTTGGATGCTATCAATCAGTTGCTTAGTTATGAGAAATTTCTCAAGGATGTTATCATTAACAAGAGAAAGCTAAATGATATTTCAATGGTCAAACTTACGGAGGAGTGTTCTACAATCCTACAAAAGAAGCTATCGCCAAAACTCAAGAATTCTAAAAGTTTTTCTATCCCTTGCACCCTTAGTTCTACTGATTGTTTTGATATTTTATTTGATCTGGGTGCTGGTATTATATATTGTATTCTTGATGTTAGGGTTAAAAAAATGTCGACCTATTAATATTTCTTTACAATTACCTAATAGAAGTACAAAGTATAAGAGAGACATTGTTGAGAATATATTGGTTAAAGTAGATAAATTTATTTTTTCCATTGATTTTGTCATCTTGGATATGGATGATGATGATGATGAGAGTATTTCTTTGATTCTAGATCAACTTTTTTTTGCCACTGCATGAGTTTTGATAGATGTTTATGAAGGGAAGTTGATCTTGAGACTTAAAGATGAAATACTTGAGTTTGATATCTTCAATGTCATTAAAAATTTTGATAAACAAGAGATTTTCAGAGTTGGTTGCATTGGTAGAATTGTTGAAAATAATTTGAATATTTTTTATTCTAGTAATCCTATTGAAATTTGTTAATTTGTTGCATATGAATCATGGCTTCATAGAAAATGAATATGTTGATATATGTGCTGTTTTGAGTGTGAATTTAGATGAATTTCAACAAAAAAAGAGCCTTATTGCAGATAAAGAAAGAAAGTTGTAGTTAAATGAATTGGAGGAAGGGTAGAACGAGGCATATGAGAATGCAAGAATTGATATGAAAAGGATAAAAGTATGGCACGATGCAATGAATGGTCATAGTATGAAGATCTATGAGGAAGAAAGGATAAGAAGTTGCTGAAAAAGAAGTTACGGTTCACCGACTTTATTAGGAGAGTTTTTTATTCTCTTTTAGTATTTCATTTTACACGTTGTGGACAATGTTTGGTTTAAATGTGAGGGAAGTATGCATTCTGATTTTTTTTATAATTTTTAGAAAACTTTTGGCAAAATAAAAAACTTAAAAATTTTTGGAAAAAAATTGAGTTTTTTTTTTAACTGAATTTTTTCCATACCAATAAAATTTTCTCGAGTTTTGTACTTCTTGTATGTTATTTGATTTGAATTGAATTGTATGAAAAATTATTAGTATTAGTGGTTATTTAGTACAAGATTAGCTTGATTGATGTTACGTTATTTTGGTGTATCACGATTTTCGGCAAGTATACCCTATTCAAGTGTTGTGTGTAGTGCGAGTAAAAATTGTTCCCATAAAAATATTTTATATTATCTATTTAATTATCCTATATAAATTGTACAAAATAAATCAAGATTGCGAAAATATTAGAAACCAAAAGCAATGGATGAAAACTCTAATTTTATAAAACCCTAAAATATTGATTTCATTTATTTTTAATTTTTTACATGGTCGAATTCTTTCAATTCACTCAAGTTTATGGACTAAAAAATTATTGTTAATGATAGAATAATTTTTTAAATTAGATTCACCAAATAGTCATGCAATGAATCTTTAATTCGATTAATCAAAATTTAATGATCATACAATTTTGATTAAATCGACTTGCACTAACTTCTATGGAATATTGGTATTTTAGAGTTTTCCCTATATCCGATATATGAAATTAATCTAATATTCATACTCATAATCTCATATGGATTTTATTGTTCAAACTAATCTTGTGCAATTATGTTAGTTGTGCATACATTCGATCTCAAATCATACAAAATATAGAATTCTATTAATTTGAATTATTAAGTTCAACAATAAAATCTCATCAGATAATAATCATTCCAATAAATATTAAAGAAAAGAAATAAATTCAAACCATACTATTAATTAAAGAACATAATTCATCAAATTCTAAAAATAAGAAAATTAACAAGACATAATAAAGAAAAGTAAGAAAAGTAAAATCTTCAAATCTATGTAGAGAGAATGTGTATGAGGAATGCTATTTTTGTATCTAAGTTGTGCTATATTTGTAAAACTAAAACTCTAAGGAGTTGAATCTTGAAAATTTGGTATTATTGTTTGATTTAAAGACTTGTTCTTATTGCGATAAGTATTATCTTTTTTTCTTTCTAAAATTTAAAAAACTTCATCTTTATCCTTGATTTTGAAAATTCTTGAAGTTATCAGTAACTTTATCTCAAAGATCTCATCATATTCAAGTGGTTTCCCTCTTCAACAAGGATTTCTCTTTCTTGAATTTTAGCACTACAGCAGATTGTTTCCAATTTTCAAATATTTTCTGACCTAAATTTGCTTCTGTACTTTTCACAAGATTTGTAGGCATTGAAGTTTTCTTTTCAACTACGCAAGAATCAAATCAATCGAATATCCAAGCAGAAAGTTATATTCAAAATACTAACAACTGTCTGTGTAGTTCAAATTTCTTTAAATAAGTTTAAGATTTTTTTAAAACAAAACCCAGGAAAGTAATTAATGTAAAATCATGAAATAAGATTTAAAATAATTCTAAAATAAATAAATAAAGTCTAAAATAAAATATGTTAGAATTAATACACAAGCAAGCGGAAGTATGATGAAATTTTTCAGAATAATAAAAAGAATAAAGTTTAGGGTATATGTCGGTAAATAAAACGCAGGTAATTAGGAAACCACGATATCTTTCTCCGTCGATTTCACAATAGGGATGATCGTTAAACGAACTATCACCACAATGTCATGATATCACAACCCTCAAATCTGGTGATAAAAATGATACGAAAATTCCATACTCGGAATTTTATTAAGCCCTCTATAATCTCTCTCTAGAGATTTTTTTTTTTCTTTCAATCAAAGTATGTTCTCTCAATGTGTATCACTCACACACTTGTAACTCTCACCAATTCACATAATTGAAATTTTGTTCAAGTTAATCACGTAGACTTATTAGGTGGAAAATGAGGGAGAGTGGGATAATGGGGTTTAACCACCCATTATCCTCTAAATTTAAATTTAAACTTTAAAATTTTTTACTATGTTGGTAAATGACCCACGTGGGCACTATCAATCAATAAAAGAAAACAGTAAAATTCAAGTATATAAAAATATTATTATCAAATATCTCCACACTAGAATGTTTGTTTGTCCTCAATTAAGAACATCTTTTTCAAAACCAATTTAATCTCGTAAGTTGCTAATCATGCATATGACAAATTCAAACTGAAATTACAATTAAGACAATCAATACTTTATAGTATTTAGTACTAAAACAACTATTGTTTCTCCTATAATCCCATCTCCTATAATCCCATTGAAGTCAAGAACAAAGCAAAATTCAACCACCTTTACAATGGATTCACTCAATAAAATAAAAAAATTAAAATTCAACTACTCAAAATACTCAATCTTATAGAAGATGTATGTATATCATTCAAATCAATACAATGGGATGAAATTACATTAGTTTGTTAATATATCAAATCTCCGCTACTCAAATAAAGAAATCAATATACCAATCAAAAGATTTTTTATTTGATTGAAACGTGGCCATAGTTAAGAGTAAGATAAATAGACCAAAATATTAGATTAAAATAATTCATTAAAATACTTAAATATCAAAATATGGTATTATTTATATCAAAACAAAGAAAATACTAAATTCCATAATTTTGAATCATAAAATATATAGCACTCTAATTATGAATATATAATGTGTTATATCATTTAATCAAAATAAAGAACAATATAATGAAACTCTACTATAAGAGTGAACAATATCAAGAATAAAAAATATTTTTTTCAATTTTTTCCTTTTCCCTTTTTTTTTCTCTTTTCTTTTTTTCCCTTTTTCTCCTAACCAGCACCATTCTCTCTCTCTCTCTTTTTTTTTTCATTTTGCTGTTTTTTTCACCTTTTTTCTTCTTTTTTTCCCCATAACTTAACATGATAATGACAAAAAATATATATATAAAACTCCTACATATAAGAGAAAATATAATACCATACTATCAACTATGAGTATATTAGTGAGTTTAGATTCAAAATCTGAAGTTAGAAAGAAAAAAAAGGTCATGGAAAAAAATTATGTGGATAATTTAAGAAAAAAATATCTAAATTCAAATGGGGTTAACTTAGGGATATAAAATGTTAGGAATGATATTTTTCAAAAGGCAAAAGTGAGTAAACCTAGATGATTTAATCATTTTGGTGCATGAAAATAAAAAATGCAGTTTCAAAATGTATAACAAAACAAATTATAGAACTACCAAATCATGTGTGATATATGCTTAACAAGAAAAATGATGAGAGTATAATGAATTACTCTTTAAATCTCAATTTCTCATTTAGGTAAATTTAGTGTCAAATGTTATATATCTATATTTCAAATCAACCATAATAGGATGAATAGTTAATCATGTATCAAATAACCAGTAATATCAATTATTTTTCATACAACCCAATTCAAATCAAATAACAAATAAGAACCAGAAAATTTGAGAAAATTTTATTGGTATGAAAGAAAATTCAGCAAAAATCTAAATTTTCTTTTTAAAAATTTTTAAGTTTTTTTTTTCAAAAATTTCCCCCAAAAAAATCAAAATTTCTTAAAAAATAAAAAAAAAATCGAAAAAAATCAGAATGCATGCTTCCCCACACTTAAAGCAAACATTGTCCACAATATGCAAAAAAAATAAAGGTAATAAAATAAATAAAAGATAATAGAAAACTCCCCTAATAATCAGATAAAATTGTAACTTCCTCTTTAGCAACTACTTTCATCCTCATAGATTCTCACACTATGCACATTCATGGAATCGTGTCATGGTTTTGTCTTTTTCTTATTAATTCGCACATTCTCATATATCTCATTTTGCTATTCTAGCTCATTTAACCGCAACTTTCTTTCTTTATTTGCAATAAGCCTTTTTTGTTAAAATTTAACTAAATTCACACTCAAAATAGAACTTGCATAAACATATTCATTGTTTAGAGAGTCATGGTTCATATTCAACGAATTAACATTGCAATTTTAAAGAGAATCACTAGAATAAAAAGCTCTAAGTTCATGATCATATTTAATAATTCTATCAATGCAATCCACTCTAAAAATATCTTATTTATCAAAATTTCTCTTAGAATGAAAAACATTGAACTCAATTTTTTATTATTAACTAGTAAAATTAACTTCTCAGGATAAACATCAATCAGGGCTCGTGTAGTGGCAAAAAAAAAATCGACCTAAAATCAAAAAATTACCCTCATCATCAACCATATCCAAGACAATAAAATCAAAAAAAATAAATAAATTTATCAACTTTAACCATTATATTCTCGACAATGTCTTTCAGATACCTTATACTTTTTTTAGCCAATCATAAAGAAATATTTGTAAGTCAACATTTCTTTAATCCCAATTGGGAAAATATGGAGTAAGATATGATATTCATACCAGTATCAAGATTACATAAAACTTTAGAAAAATCAGTTTGGCGAATAGTGCAAGGAATAAAAAAACTCCCTGAATCCTAGAATCACAAAACACTCCTCTGTAAGTTTTGCTTCATCCAACTTTCTCTTGATAGCGATCACATTCTTAAGGAATCCCCTTGTTTAATCACAACCAAAAAAGAAATATTAATGTGCAATTTCTTAAAAATTTCTAAAAAATTTTCAAATTCTGTATTTACACATAAAAGATGTCTAGGAAAAGGGACAAACAGTTTATATTCACTCAAAGAAGTACTTTGTTGTTTTGAATCCAGTGTCTTAATCTTCTCATTTGTAAGCTTTTGGACCTTTTCCTTTTCCTCTTGTTTTTCCTTTTGTTTGTTGGACAAATTTGAAACCTCTTGCAATTCTTTCCTACTTGTCAATGAGATTGCATTAATCTGCTCTCTAGAATTCTTCTCAGTATGACTCAGCAGTCTACCTGGTACACAAGAATTAAAGACATTAATCAATTGATCAATTTTATTTTCAAGTCTTTCAAACCTTTCATTTGTTGTTGTTGCCAAACGTTCAGTTTTTTCATTGGTCACTATTGCCAAACTCTCAATCTTTTCACTTGTTACTGTTGCCAAGCATTCAATTACCATGTCCCATGATGCCTTGCCTTCCCTTGGTTGTAGATTTCTTGAGGTAAAGCTTGGTGGATTATTTGGTTTTGGTAGTACTCCTTGACTCCATAAAAAATTAGGATGGTTTCTCTACTCAAAATTGTATGTGCTCGAGTAAGAGTTATTCTAAGACCTCCCAAAGTTAAAACATAGTTTGCTTGCTGAACTTGCAAACACTTAGAAGATATATGAGTAGAATTATCACACGAATCACAATATATAACTTGATTAGTCATAGTATTAATTTCATTTACTTTCAAAGCATTAATCAAAAAATCAATTTTTGCATTAAATATAGTAAAATTATCAACTTCATGCACACCACTTGTTTGTTTAAAAATTTTGTGCTCATTAAACCAATCATATTGATTAAAACCATATCATCAGCTAATATACATGCCTCATTATATGACTTACTTATGAAAGCACCCCAACCGTAACATCAATGGTAATTTTAACAGAATTCAAAAGACCACCATAAAAAGTTTATAAAATCAAACAATCAGGAATACCATAATGTGGGCATCTTCTAATCAAATTTTTAAAATGTTCCCAAGTATTATATAAGGACTCATCCTCATATTGACTAAAACTAGTAATATTATTACATAATTTAACCATCTTATCTGGTGAAAAATAATACCTGAGACAAATTTTCCCAAGTTGTTAAATGATTACCAAAGAAGAAGTTAATTCATACCTTTACCTTTGCCCCAAGAGAAAAAGGAAATAGTCGTAATCTTATCACATCAAGGCTAACTTCATTTAGCTTGATTGTGTCATTGATCTCTAGAAAAATTTTCAAATAATTGTTTGGATCTTCAAAATTTTCTCTACCAAATTGATTTGTCTGCATCATGCCAATAAGACTAGGTCTTAGCTCAAAATTGTTTGCTTCCATAGCAAGTCATGCGATGCTAGTTTGAATATCTTGAAATTCAGGTATCGAAAACTCTCTTATAGCTCTATTGTCTTGAGCCATTGCTTTTTCCTTAGCTTCTCTATTTGTTTATGAATGGATCTCAAAGTTCTCTCTATCTCAACATCAAACTCAATTAGATCAAAACTCTTTAATCGTAACATGTACTATATCAATACCAAAAATAGAATAAAAATAGCTTTTCGAATAATCTGCAAGAACTACTAAAAAAATCTATATTACCTACATAAAAATAGAAATCACAAGACAATAGCAAAATAATGCACAAAAACACCCAAAAAGACAATTGGAAAAACCTAAAATTCAAGAAAAAATTAAGGACAAATAGAAAAACATATGAAAACAATAAAATTTGGTCAAGATAGGGTGGTACCCATATCATAGTTACGAGTTTTGTTCAGCACATTGAAATCTTTTGGAAAAAGTGGTCATAGAACCCTAGATTTGAAAAAAAGTTTTAGACCAAAAATTCTCATCAAATCCGGACCAAATCTATACACTAAACAGTGACTGTGTAACCCTAAAAGACTATATACCAAAAAATATGAGAAAAAAATATAAAAAATATAAAAGATAGTGTCCAATTTTAAACAAGATTATTTTGATTGATATGCAAGAATATCCCAAGCAACGGCGTCAAAAATTTATTACGCGAATTTGGTATATCTAATTTTGGGTAAGTATAGCTTAGTCAAGTATTGTATGTAGTGCAAGCATGAGTCATTCCCATGAGAATTTTTTGTATTACATATTTTAAATACCCTATCTAAGTTGGATACAATAAATCAAAATTTTGAAAATATTAAAAATTATGAAAATATTAGAACCGAAAGCAATAGATGAAAACCCTAATTTTATAAAATCTTAAGATATCGATTTTATTTGTTTTTAATTTTTCATATGATCAAATTCTTTCAATTCTCTAAACTTTATTTACTAAAAAATTATTATTGATAATAACAGATTTTTCTAAATTAGATTCCCCCAATAGTCATACAATGAATTCCTAATTCGACTAAAGAAAACCCAATAGTTATACAATTTTGATTAAATCGAATTGCATTAAATTTTATAGAATATTTGTATTTTAGTGTTTCCCCTAAATCTCACACATGAAATTAATCTAATGATCATATTCATAATCTCATATGAATTTTATTATTCAAACTAATCTCATGTAATTCTATTAGTTATGCATGTATTCGATCTCAAATCATACATAACGTAGGATTTTATACGTTTGAAGCATTAAATTCAATAATAAAAACTCATCGAACAATAACCATGCTAATAAATATTAACGAAAAGAAACAAATTCAAATTATATATCATTAATTAAAGAATAGAATCCATCGAGTCCTGTGTATACGAAAATTAGCAAGACATTATAAAGAAAAACAAGAAAAGTAAAATTCTGATCTTTATGTGGAGAGAATGTGTGTGAAGAATGCTATTTTCGTGCCTAGAGTGCTATATTTATAGAACTAAACCCCTAATGAGTTAAATTTTGAAAACTTGATGTTATTGTTTGATTGAAAAATTTATTCTTATTGTGATAAGTATTATTTTTTTTCTTCTCCAAAATTTGGAAACTTCCTCATTATCCTTAATTTTGAAGATTTTTGAAATTATCAGTAATTTTATCTCAAAGGTCTCTTCATTAGATAAGTTTAAATGGTTTTCCTCTTCAACAAGGATTTCTCTTTCTTGAATTTCAGCACTGTAGCAGATTGTTTCCAATTTTTGGATACTTTTTGACCTAAATTTGCTTCTACACTCTTAACTATATTTGTATGCCTTGAAGTTGTCTTTCCAAAACCACAAAAAATCAGGTCAGTCGGATATCGGAGAAAAAAGATAAGAATGATTTGACACCAAATTTAACTAAGTGAGGAATTGAGTTTTAAATAGCAATTCATTATACTCTCATTTTTCTTATTGAGTATATATCATACATGATTTGCTTATTCTAGAACTTGTTTTATAATACATGTCGAGACCACATTTTTTATTTTCATATATCAAAATGATTAAGGCGCCTACATTTACACATTTTTAGCTTTTGAAAAATATCATATTTAACATTTTATATCTCTTAGTTAACCTATTTAAGCATATATCTTTTTTTGTTCCTTAAATTATCAATATAATTTATCCTATGACCTATTTTTTCTAATTCCAAATTTTGAATAAAAAATTCACTAATATACTAGTAGTTGGTAGCATGACATTATGTTTTTAAGCATTATATTTTTTTTATATATGTTGGAATTTTACATATATGTTTTTAAACATTATCATGTTGAGTCAAAAAATAGTCAAATTTGAAAAAGATAAAAAGAGATAGTACTCTTTAAAAAAAATGAAAAAAAGAAAAAAAAGAAAAGAATAAATTGAGAAAAAAACATTTTTCATTCTTGGATATTATTTACTCTTATATTGGAGTTCCATTTCATATTCTTGTTTTGGAGGAGTGATACATTACATATTCGGAATTGGAGTGTTATAACATATTTTGGGATTAAAAATTATGGAATTTAGCATTTTCTTTGCTTTGATATAGAAAATGTCATATCTTGATACTTAATATTTTTGGTGAATTTTTAATTGTGCCTATTTATTCTATACTTAACTCTAACCCAATTATAACCAAATAAAAAACTTTTTGATTGATACATGAATTTCATATATTTGAGTTGTGGAGATTTGTTATATTAGTATGTCAATGGTAATGTCATCTCATTATATTGATTTGAGTGATACACATGCCATATCTATAAAATTGAGTGCATTGAATAGTTTAATCTTATTTTTCTTTATTTATTGAGTAAATCCAATTGTGAGGGTGACTCAATATTTCATATTCCTGATTTCAATGAGATTGTGAGAGATGCAATAGTTGTTCTAATACTTAATTTATGAAATATTAGTTGCCTTGATTGTGATTTTGGTTTGAACATGTCATATGCATGGTTAAAATTTTGAAAAAATCGAATTGGTTTTGGAATAAAATTATTTTTGTTATTTGTCTTAGTTGAGGACAAACAAATATTCAAATGTATAGGTATTTGATAATAATAATTTTATACATTTGAATTATATTATTTAGACTTTATTTATGAATTTTAGGATTATTCTAAATCTTATTTCATGATATTTCACTAATTAAACTCGTATTTTTTGATTTAGGAAATATTAAGCTTATTCAAGGAAATTCAGATCAGACAAACAGAAGTTAGTATTTTGAATATAGTATTTTGAATATATCTTTCTACTCTGTGTCCGATTGACCTGATTCTTGTTGCGTTGGAAACTAGATTTCGAGATTTACAGATCTTATGGAGAATCTAGAAGCTAATTCAAATTTTCAAAAATTGAAAATAAGCTACTGTAGTGTTGAAAAGTAAAATTAAAGATGAAGTCTCCAAATCTTAGGAAAACAAAAGAATAATGTTTATCATCACAAGTCTCCAAATCAAAGAGAAAGACTAAGTTTCCAAGAACTCACGATTTTATGGACTTAGGGTTTTACTCTTATAAATAAGAGGCACCCCCTAAAGACCTACACACGACTTTCTCCACACAGATTTTAGGGTTGTATATTCTTTTATTTTCTTATTTTTTTTTGGTATATTTAGTTAATTTTTTTTATTCTTAGAACTCAATGGATTCTGTTCTTTATTTAATAGTATGATATGAATTTATTTATTTTCTTTAAATCTTTATTGGTATAATTATTGTTTGATGAGATTTTATTATTGATTTTAATGTTTCGAATATATATGTACCTATATTTTGATGATTTGATATTAAATGCATGTATAATCAATATAATTGTAGAAAATTAGTTCAATGCAATAAAATCTATATAGGTTTATGAAATCGACATAAGATTAATTCTGTGTGGTGTTTTAGGAGAAACTCTAAATTACAGATTTTTTATAAAATTTAATACAATCCGATTTAATTAAAATTGTATGATCATTGAGTTTTAGTTAGTCAAATTATGGATTCATTACATGACTATTGGGCAAATTTAATTTTGAAAAAATTTTTTATCATCAAAAATAATTTTTTGATTAAAAGATTTGAAAAGATTCGGTCGGATGAAAGATTAAAAATAGATAAAGTTAACATTCTAGGGATTTTCATCTAATTATTTAAGTTCTTTAATTAATATTTTCATAAATTTTAATATCTTTATAATTGAAATTTGATTTGTCCAATTTAGATAAGGTAATTTATCGATAATAGTAAAAAATATTTTCATAAAAATAATACTTATTTGTACTATACACAACACTCAAATATGATATAATTGTCCAAAATCGTTGATAACAAAATCGCTTATCAAGGCCCACAAAGAATCCGCACATAATTTGGAAGAAGATGCCTAAATGCTACCTGGAGTAGACTTTTCACAAAAGCATGGTAATCATAACTTTTCATTCCCGTCAATTTTCATTCGCTCATACTAACGCAACTCCTCATGTTTGATGCATGGCAATTAGGAAATCTCAAATTTCTCAACTACTCATAAACAAGATGCTTCTGTTCCCTGTTCAAAGTATAAACAACTTTAGGTTTGGGACCCATATTGCTGAGATGTATTGCAAGTGAAGGATGATCACAAATTTTTTGTAATCTTTCCTCATATTCAAGTAGTCTTTCGTTTGACTTGGCATGTCCATTACAATATCAAGCACATTCACGCCATGTTCTCTATGCACATGAAGTTAATGTGGTGCTATCAAGGTTTGTCCTCCAATATAGCAAATCACAAAATATACTTCGTTCTATCCATTTATATTTTGTTCCAAACATGGTATCGTACCTCTTGGGTCTTCAATTGTGGTTTGAAATTTGGTTATGTGCTCCCAAACTTCATCACCCGTCAGCCTCGATGGTGGTATATCTCGCTTGACTCATTTTTCGGTGGTTATACAGGCAAAAATTGTCCATACAATCAAAATGTGAAACTTTCTTACCATACTGTTAAGTAGAAGGCCATTAACCTCTCCATGCATACTAGATATGCCAATATCCATGTCGTGCTCCATCTAAATAATATCCATATGTAAGGAATTCATTTGTTGTCCAAAGAAGAGAAGCCCTCATCTGAAAGTGATGGCATGTGGTTGCTTCATATGTTCACACACTTCTTTTTATAACACCCGCAGCTCCTGTATAAATGGTGGCAACTATTTGGGATTGTTGAACCTGGTAGAACCAGTGTCAAGAACAGGTGCGGTGTCTGCATGCAAATGCTAAATTAAAGGTTACAAGGAGTCATGATCACAAGCCAAGATGAATAATTTTTTCCCAACGCAGCAAACGGCACAAAGCTATTACACATGGTCATAACCAGATGTTACGTGACATCATCATAAAATCAGGATACTATGGGTCAAAAGTCTTCCGCTACTTTGCATCTGATGGGTGAGATATCATTCCAATATCTACAACATACGATAAGTGCCATGTCATGTGCTTCATTGTGGCACTCGATTGATAAAATCTCTCCAATCTAGAATTCAATGACAAATAAAACAGCTTATTCATTGATCTTATCTGCTTCCTTGATGGCGTGTATCTTGGATTGCTACAAAACTTACAGCTCTCTAATAATGCATCACTCTTCAAGAATAGCATACAACTCTCCCTATAGGCACGTATCCGTTGAACGGGAAGCCCTAACTCGTGCACTAACTTCTTGATGCCAGGTAGTTAGGTGGCAATTGTTGGTCTAGTGGTAAATTCCTACCCATTAACTTTAACATTGCATTAAAGACTCATTAGACACGTTGTACTCCCCCTTGATATTTAGTAGTTTGGTTGTTACTGACAGCAAAATATGATTCTTGCAACCTTCGTACAAGGGTTTATCAGCCACATTTAAGACAACTATGAATCGAACAACCCATTATGACTGCCAACCCATGTTCTCTCTAGCACTTGTAACTTCCTCCAACAATAAGAGTAAAGCACTGGGGCCTCCCACGTTGGATGTTAGAAGAGAACTACCACTTGCATTGTCCACAATGAAACAAAGTCATTTGTAGTAGCATCTACCACCATTCTCTCGTAAGAGTTCAGTTTCTTGTAATCGGGGCACCATTCTTCCCTTAGCAGAATAACATGACTACCTCTACGTTCCTACTATATCAGTAAACCCGTACCTATAAAAGTTTTTCATTACTTGTTTGTATAAAAAAAATTACAACTACGACACTGTTTGCGCGTGCATCAAATTTCAGTCCCACTTATGTACTCATGTTGATGTGACAGTCACTTGTGAACCCTCATATTACATGATTAATTCTTATTCTCCATAAACTATGATCAAACTATGATCATATTACATGATTAATTCTTCTCCATAAACAAACAAAATATTAGTATGACAAACCAAATCTCTCATGACAATGATGACTAAAAGGTAATTAAGATTCACTTAGTTATCTTATCTCTAACACAAACGAAGATAATAATAGAGTAATAATCCTCCTAAACAAACTGCATTAAGCTGCTCACTAATATTGTTGCAAGTACAACAATTCGACCTGCATAGAAAAGGAAATACTAATTTTCATTTGATAGCATCAATAAGCAGCCTATTGACATTTATTTAGATTTCTTGAAATAAAAATTGATACAAGTGTTGAGAGTTGAAAGCTCAAATTAGAAGTGCATAATGAAGGGGATATGATTGCTAGAAGGTGTGAAAACTAATCTAAGAAAAGAATGATTAGCGGAAGGAGTAAGAACTAAAAGAAAGAGCACCCACTCAGAAGGTGTGAGAGTTAAGAGAGTAAAGGGATCTATTTACCGTAGGAGATTTTGGTTTTGCAATGCCACTTGCAACATCATTAGCAATACCACCTCAAATCCACATGTTAAATCGTGTTGTATGAAGATGTTAGTTCGCGATGTATTTTGTGACGGAATTGTGGTGTCACCATTTGCAACACCATTTGTTATCAATGTTGGTAAGCAATGTTAGTAAGGAGATTTTAGTTTTTCAACACCATTTGTAATGCCATAGTTGTTGCAAATCAAATCATTCGATTTGTGACTCTAGCATGCGTTGCTAAATATAATTCCCTGCAAGAAGTGATAACCAGAGTGGTCGTAAATAAAACAAAATCCTATCAATCTAAAAGGGTATATATATTTTTTTTCAACAAACATTATGGTTGCAAAAAACTTGGAAAGTTCTACTAGGATGGGAGATTGAGATTTAGGAATGCATTTTGTGACCTTGCAGCGGTCGCATATATTTAAGCGTCATCCTTTTGCATTAGTTATGTCGCCGCTAATAGACCCCGCCATTTTGTGCGATAACTAGGGACAACATTTGCAATGCTGTCATACTATCACAAAATGTAGCGACGATGTTTTGTGATGCCTTGCTCATCGCTAATAGTCCCCACTATTTTGTGCGGCTACTAAGGATTACATTTGCAACGCCATCGCGTTGTTGCCAAATGTACTAACAAGGTTTTGTAATGGCGCTGATATTGCTAATAGTCTCCGCCATTTTTTCCCCGTGTTGCAACCAAATTTGTGGTGAATTTGGATGTCGCAATCCTACTTGTGATGCTTGAGGAAACTTGCCATGCCCGTTTACGTTGGCCTTGTCATTTTGTTAAGTTTCGCCGCCATGTGTGCATTAGTTTGCAACAATAGTTACGACGCAAGGTATCTCGCAAAATATCATACCTTATTTTGCGATGCCCTTATCTCTCTATTGCAAATTCATCACATCTCATCAAGATTTCATCGCTAATTCGCTATGCCATTGTAGCGCTACAAAATTGCATCACAGAAAAGTCTTTTTTTTGGATAGTGAGTCTAACTTGGTTCTTGACCTGGTATCAATTAAATTCATTAAATTAAGTTGTAATAATTGATTTTTTTTCTAATAAATAAATTTGAATATATTTTACTTAAATATGTGGGGTTTAAGAATTATTGTTTTCTTATTATTTGAAAAATTGCAAAAATGCCCATAAACTATAAGAAAATACAAAAATCCACTAAAACTTCAAAAAGTACAAAAAGATCCAACCATGGTCCGTTTATTTTAGTGTTAGACTAATAAAAAATATTAAGATTTTCATTGTTTTTATTTAAAAATATTCAAAAAAAATTTTTTTCTAGATAATAAGAATAATAATAATAAAAAAAATCTCACTCTGTTTCTTTCTCTATGTCCCTTCCTTTCTTTCCTCCTTCCTTTAACCAGGCAATTTATCTTCAACCTCTACCGCACTCTCCCTCTCTCACTCTCTTGGTCTCTCTCATCCTCTTTCTACATCTCTCTTTCACTCTCTTTTAAAATTGGTTGATGGTGATGGTTGAAGCTTGTCGCCAAAATTAATGGTGGGAAAGCATGAAAACCACCACCACCATCCAGTGTCGATCGAGAGAGGATATTGATCGGAGAGATCGATTACTGATCGGAGAAATCAATAGTGAGTGAGAGTTCACTTATCGTCAGCATTTGAAGCTTAGATCTTCACAGCCACGGCGGATTCTGACGGGAAAGGTGAAATTGACAATGAAGAAGTGAAATTGAATGCTTAAGGATGACAGCAGTGGATTAACATGAGAGAAATCATAAGAAAAGAGCTGCTCTCGGTTTTACAAAGGAATTTTTCTCTTTCTCCTCAAATGGGATTATCCTGGGAGAAAGGACAATGGCAAAGAAAAAGAAGATGAAAAGAGGAATAAGTGCTCTTTCAAAGGTAATGATACCTTCTGATGATGGTATATTTTGAGAAACAATGCCAATTGAATTAATATTCATAGATGATATATTTCCTTATAATAATTAGTATACTTTAGAAAAAGTAACGATATATCTTCTTATAATACAGCATAGTTATTAAACTTAACCCATATATTGATATATATGTTTTAAATTAAAATTTATGATTTAATCCGTTAAATCATTAGGTCATTAATTTAATTATTTATTTTTTATTATATTAAAATATAAAAAATTATATATAATTATATTTGAAATTACTATACTCACATATATTATATAATTAAATATAATTCAAAATATGATTATATTTTTAAATATGAAAATAATTCAATTCAGATGAAATGACATGCACTTTAAAGTGGGTTGCGTATATTCTAAAAATATGTAGAAATCTAATTTCATTAAGTTTATTAGACTTCCAAGGTTATTATTACTATTGGTTGCTATGTCCATATTAGGGTATCGAGAGAATTCAAATAATTTTAAATTTGAATTTGGAGATAATGGATTAACTCTTATTATCTCCATAACTTCCATAACCCCAATAAACTCCCATTAACTATTTCCCTCTCTCTTCTAACATAAATAATATTTGATTTAACTTCTCTAAAAAAAAAAAGGCCTACGCATAAATGGTGTTATGAGAGAGAGAGAACTTCTAAGGCACATTGAGAGAGAGAGAGAGCTTCTCCAGAGTGGAAGATTAAAATTGAGGGTTTAAAAAATTTTCGAATAAAAGAATTTCTCCCGTCGTTGGACTCATTGGATTTTGTGTCGAGACGTCGTGATATTGTAGTGGTGGTTCCATTTCGTGATTATCATCCCAACCAGGCGATTCGTACTAGGGAATTCACGATTTGGTGTGTTGGATTCATACTGTAGTGGTGGTTTGTGTTCAAGTCGATATGTTGGAATGTTTTAACTATAAGACATTTAAGTTTATATCGATATATCTTTTCTATACATCGAGATGTTTCTATTCAAATCAAGAATTGGTCGACACATCACTTTAAATTTGTCCACCTGACACTGTTCAGGTTGATATGTGTTTGTGTGGGTCGAAGCGTTTAGACACTTAGTTCTGTAAGAGTTCTATGCTTCAAGTCGACAAGAGCAATCAACAGATTGATGTGTGTGTGAATAAGATGAATTAGTCGATATAGTGCTTACAATTGGTGGACCTGGTATGCAAGTCGATATGTTTATTAAACAGGTCGACATGCACTGCAGTCTTCTGAATTTTCAAGCTATTTTTCTTATTTTTTTGAACTATTTTTTTTAATCTATTATCATCAAAACTCTATTTGGTCAACATTTTCTCCCTTTTTAATAATGACAAAATTTCAAGTGTTTAATTTACAATGCTTGGTCAATTTAAACCTTAAATTTTTTATATATATTTAAGTGTTCATAAGATATCAATATCCCAACATATTTAGCACTCGTTTCAACAACATTTCAGACGTTCAACACATCCAATTCATGTCATTCATGTCATAGCAATACACAACATTACATAGCACATAGCACGTACGCAGCACACAGCATACAAGTACACACAAGCACATACAGTTCTCCCCTTTTTCGTCATCAACAAAATCATGTCACCCTCAGTCACATTCCATGTTTGTCTCAGCATACATTGTAGATTGGACTTCATACATCAGCCCATTCAAATTCAGCATGCACGTTTCTAACAGCATACAATGTTCAAATTCAGCAACTCTAAACCATATATCAGCCCATACATTTAGTTCAGCTCACACTCAATATATATTCCATTTTTGCACACATTTTAGATTGTGAAAATGATAAAGGAAAGCTCAATCTGTAATCCATTTCTCAGCATCAAAGGCCTATAGAGTGCAATAAACATTAAACACCATAAATAACATAGTTTGAAGGTTAGAAAACATTGTCAGAGAACAAAAAAAAACTCCTAGCTAGATTGACTTCGATGGTTTGGGATCCTTCTTTGGCTTCCCCTTCTCCTTAATCAAAGTATCTAACTTTTCTTGCACACTATAAAGTTCCATCCCGTTAAAGCATCTCATTTGACCAATCATACTTTGTCATCTATTTAGATATTCCAACTTGTCCCAAATCATGCTAAAAGTTTCCCCTTTTTCAATCCGCCTTTCCTTTCTCAAAACATTTTCAATTTCCTCATCAGTCTTAGCTTCAATCTCCTCAGCCTGTTTATTGCCTGCTCCTCCTTCTTTTCTCACCCATTTTCCCTCATTGTTGCACATCCATTTTGCTCTCAACATTGATGATGCATTGGTTGCATTCTTCTCACTTAACTCAATAATTTTATCTTTTTCAATATCTACCATATTCATTGAAAGGATATCAGTGATCAAACTAGCGTATGGCAACAAAGAGCTTTCAAATCTATGTGCTGTTATCATGAAGTGTGGAATAATATAATGCAATCCGGGGTTCTTCCCACTTATAATGCAGTCCATTAACCAAAAATCTTCCTTTAAAATTATAGTATAGTTGCCTCCTCTTGGTCTTAATAGATGACTGACTATCAAATGTAGAATTCTTTCATGAAAATCAAGTTCAGTAGCACTAATATTTACCATAGTTAAACTCTCATCGTTGTAAACAACCCTAACATTATCTAGATAACTTGATTTCATGTAGGGTTCACACTTTTCATAAGAAACCCATGGCATACCATTGTACTCACAAATTTTCCTAGGTGTTACTTTAAATTCCTTTCCATTCACAAAGATCTTGAATGCACATGAGACAAAATGGTTATCTATAGTAATTCGCATCTCATCCGTAGGTTCTTCACAAATAATATCTAGGTTGTTGTAGAACAGTTTGACTTCTTTTCTCATGAATATATTTGTTAGGCTTCAAGAGAGACATAGGGCATACCTCAATCAGATATTTTTCGTATTTGAAGTTAACGCTTTTAAAAAATTCTCAATCGATCAATCGTTCATGGTTTATCTTTCTTTTCGAAAATACTCTATCGTATAGTTCACTCTGCTCTATTGACTAAAACTCATAGGTACTGAACTGAGAGAATGGTTGCGGTAGAGGGGAAGATGGTTTCGCGGGTTGCACAGAGACGAGGTGCCCTTTCCCGTAAGTTTGGTAGATCGTTTCGAGGGTTTCGTGAGGTTCTTGATGGTCATTTTTATCTTAAGAGCCATTTGTATTTGATTCTTGTAAAGATTTGGTAGATTAAGTTTTTTGATTTAGGGATTAGGGTTACGAATTTGGGAGATTAGGATTTTGAAAGAGAGAATGAAAGTTTGAAATTTGTAGATTAGAGTTAGATAAGTCGATGTGCCGACTATTCGTATTCTATTAGATATATCACAAGTCGACACAATTAAGTACACATCGACCTATTTTGGTGGTTTCTACATTATTGGGTTGACACAATAATAAAGGTATCGATTTGTCTTCTTACTACTACTCAAGTTGACATCATTAAAGGGTCGATGTGTCATCTTATAAGTTTTATTTTAAATATTGGTTTGAGATCGGGTCGACAGGATATTTAACTCTAACATTTATCAGGTCCACATGTCTCTGTATACGTTCAATTTGTCGACATATTTTGATAAATAAGTTGACCTAAACACTATTATTCAGAAAAGTAATGCTCTATTTTTCATTCCATCTTCTCCATTTCTTTATTTCTATCATTCCAAGTCGTTTCTTAATTCACAAAAATCTATTTTTATCTAAAGCTTTGGTGATAATATCTGTAATTTGTTTTTGAGTATCAATATACTCAAAAGCAATCTCATTCTTCAGAACATTGTCTCATATGAAATGATGCCTCAATTCTATGTGTTTGGTTTGTGAGTGATGTACTAGCTTATTTGTGAGATTTATTGCACTTGTGTTATCACATTTGATTAGAATGCAATCAAAATCTAACACTTAGTCTTTTATTTGATATTTGATCTAAAGGATTTGTGTTGTGCATTGTCCAACTGAAACATATTCAGCTTCTGTCATTGACAATGCTACACTACTTTGGTTTTTAGAATACCATGATACCAACATACTTCCAACAAATTGACAAGTGTCACTTGTACTTTTTTTTATCTATTTTGCATCCAGCAAAATCAACATCACAGAATCTATGCAATTGAAAACTTGAGTTTCTGTCATATCAAAGTTTTTAGGTGAAAAGTTTCCTTTAAATATCTGAAGATTCTTTTGACTGCAATAAAATGGGAATCTTTTGGATCTGATTAAAATCTAGTACAAAAACATATACTAAATTATATGTCAGGTTTTGAAGCAATAAGGTAAAGTAAAAACCCAATCATACTTCTGTAAAGTTTTTGGCATATAGATTTACCATCTTCATCTTTGTCTAGCTCAATATTTGTGCTCATGGAGTTGCATTTCCCTTGCAGTCACTTAACCCGAATCTTTTAATTAAATCATTTACATATTTTGATTGATTTATAAAGATTCTATTTTCTGATTGTTTGATTTGCAGTTCAAGAAAATAATTTAACTCTCCTATCATACTTATTTCAAATTCTTCATGTATTTTGGCTGCAAATTCCTCACACATTATTATGCTAGTTCCTCCAAATATTATGTCATCTACATTTATTTGTATGATCAAGAAATTATCATCCTTCTTTTTTATATATAGAGTGGTGTCTATCTTTTCTCGTTCAAAGTCATCTTCTAACAAAAAGTTGTTTAATCCTTTATACCAAACTCTAGGAGTTTGCTTCAAACCATACAAGATTTTGGTTAATTTGTACATATATTCAGGATACTTTGAATCTTCAAATCCAGAAGGTTGTTCAACATATACTGTCTCATTCAAATAGCAATTCATAAATACAATTTTTACATCCATTTGGTAAAACTTAAAATTCATAAAATAGGAGAAGACAAGCAATATTCTTATTGCTTCTAATCTTGCTATTGGTGCGTATATTTCATCGTAATCAATCCTTTACTCTTGACCATATCCTTTGGCCACTAATTTTGTTTTGTTTCTTGTGATTGTATCAAATTCATCAACCTTATTTCTGAAAACTCATTTGGTTTCAATCATTGATTGATCTATAGGTCTAGGAACTAGATTCCATACTTTATTTTTCTCAAACTAATTTAACTCATCTCGTATTGTCATTATCCAATATTCATCTTCTAAGATTTCATCCACATTTTTTGGTTCATTTTTAGAGATAAAAGCTATATATTCGCATTGGTTTTGGAGTACAGATCTAACTCCTGAACTAATGCTTTTAATTATATTCTCTAGATTTACATCTCTCATCATAATTTGAGGGTATTTGATCTCATGCTCCTACTGAGTTTTATTTCTTTCCTTCTGCACCGTGAGTTCATTTGACTCTTCTTTCTGATTATTTGCTTCATCAGACAAATTTATTTCATTTAATCTCTCAGACACTTCTTTATCATCCAACTTTTTTTGATTGAAATTATTTTTTTCATCAAACTCTACGTGCATTGACTCCTCTACTGTCATGGTTCTTTTGTTGTAAATTATACAAACTTTGTGTGCTAAGGAATAATTTGAGAAAATTTCTTTATCACTTTTGGTATTAAATTTTCTTAATGCGTTTTTTTCTATTGTTTAAGACAACATTTACATCCAAACACCTTAAAGTATACTATATTTGGTTTCCTTCCTTTATAAAGTTCATAAGGAGTTTTCTTTATGATCGGTCTTACTTGTATTCTATTCAAAATATAGCATGCAATGTTCATAGTCTCTATCTAAAAGAATTTAGGTAAGTTATTTTTGCAGAGTATTGTCCTAACAATTTCTTAAAATGTTCTATTTTTGCTTTCTACCACCTCATTTTGTTGAGATATCCTAAGAGTTGAGAAATTATTGTCAATACTATAATAACTGCAAAAATATTCCATGGTTTTATTTTCAAATTCCTTACCATAATCACTTCTAATACTTTTAATAGTTATTCCTTTCTTATTTTTGAACTTTTTTGCACAATTTGATAAATGTCTCACTAGTTTCTTCCTTTTTAGCAAGAAATAAAACCAATATGAACTTAGAGTAATCATCAATGATTATAAATCCATAATATTTTTTACCTAAACTTTGTGTTATAGTAGGTCCAAATAAATCAATGTGAAGAAGTTCTAGATGATTTCCTATTTACACACAATTTTTCGATTTAAAAGAAATTTTGATTTGTTTTCTTTTCATACATGTATCACACAATTTGTTTTTTTCAAATTTTAGGTTTGATAGACTTTTTATAATATCTTTCCTAACTAGTTTTGAAAATATGTTAATACTTGCGTGTCCTAATCTTCTGTACCATAACCAAGATGAGTTTTTATTTACAGTAACTAAGCAAGATTCATTAGAGATTTCTAAGTGCTTTAAATCAATTGCATACATGTTTCCTCTTCTGTGACCAATAAATTTTATAAATCCAGAGGATTTGTCAATAATAGAACATGCATCAAACTCAAATAATACAGAATAATCTTTGTCACATAACTGACTAACATTTAATAAGCTAAATTTCAATCCAGAAGCAAGAAACACATTCTGAATTTGAGAGTTAGAGGACTTACCTCCTATATTGCCTATTCCGATGATTTTTCCCTTTGAATAGTCTCCAAATGCAAGCTTTTCACTTTTTTTGCTTTCAAGGTAAAAGAATTTTGATACATCTCCGGCCATGTGTCTTGATCATCCACTATCTATGCACCACACAAACTTCCTGGGAGATTCTCTTGATTTTAAGCATACCTGCAGCAAAGATCAATCACACTTTTGTGTTTGGTACCCATATCTTTTTGGGTCCGACTGAGTTAGTTTTAGATTTATCTTTAGGCATCCATTTCAAGTTCATTCTTGAGAAATATAGAAAACAGCAACCGTAAATTGAATGTCCATTCTTCTTGTAGTAAGTGTAGTATTCATTAAACACATTTAGATTTTTAGTACAGTCTGAAATTGGGTTTCTTAATTTGTATGCTTCTGATTTATATCCAATTTTCAGACAAGTGTGACATCTTTGTGATTTGGCATTTTCAGAACTTGGCACAAAAAATTTGTATAACTTCTTTTGTCTTTCATTTGGGTTGTATCCTAAATAGGCTTTGTCAAATACAACTCTTTATGCTTCTAGCATGGTGTCTAGCTTTTCTTAGTTTTAGATGAATTTCATTAGTATAGTCTTTAGCCTAATGTTCTTTTCATTCAATTCATCTAATTCTTTCATTAAAATTGTATTTTCATATGTTAACTTCTTACTATTCTCATTTAAATATTGATTTTTCATTTTTTCTTCAGTTTTGATAGCTTCCTATTCGTACTTAGCATTTTTCCTTTTCAATGTTTCTATTTTAGTTCTTGATTCTTCTAGAGTTTTAACATTTTCAGCTAGATTTTTCTTTAAAAATTATTTTTTATTTTTGATCTCTTCAATTCCTTTAATGTTTCTAGTAGTGTTTCACGTACTTCCTTAATTGTGAAATTATTTTCAGAATCAGAAGAAGCAAGATGAATATGATGTAAAGTTTACCTCATTGTTAGAAAGTTCTTCATTTGCCATAAAACAGATGTTGGACTGTTCCTCATTTTGCTCTTCATCACTTGAACTTGAGTTTTCATCACTCTATGCAGCAAGTGCCTTTTTCTTTTTCTTCTCTTTTCTGTCCTTTTTGTATTTCTTGTCATCTTTTTTTAGAGAAAGACAATCAGCTTTCATATGCCACAGGTTCTTGCATTCAAAATATCTGATTTTTTCTTTCTTTTCTAGCTTTTTGAAGAAGGATTTATTTTTATTCCTTCTCTTTATCATGAACTTTCTGAATTTTCTTGCTAGAAAAGGTTCATCTTCTTCATCCTCTTCTTCTTCTGAGTTTGACGTGCTTTCCTCATTATCAATCTTTAATGCTACTTCTTTGCCTCTTTCTTCTTTGGCAGGCTCATTAATATTCAGTTTCATCTTATGGGTTATCAAAGTTCCCACGAGCTCATCCATTGTGAGAGTCTCAAGATTTTTGAATTCCTCAATTGCTGTAACCTTGGGCTCCCATGACTCTGGTAAACTTCTCAGTATTTTATCCACCATATCTTCTTGACGAATTCTTTTTCCAAGTAATCTGAGCTCATTAGTAACCTTGTTAAATCTTGTGATCATCTCACTTATTGTTTCTCCAATCTTCATTTTGAAAATTTCATATTCTTGATTCAGTGGTTTGATCTTGCTCTTGTGAACTTGATTAGTCCTTTCGTAGGTAGTTTTGAGTTTTTCCCAAATTTTCTTTGTTGTTATGTATGAAGAAACTCAATTGTATTCGTTGACGTTTAGTGCAAGATGAAGGAGATTAATTGCTTTGTGGTTAGCTTGATAGGCTTTCTTCTATTCCACAATCATATTTTTCAATTTGACTAGTACACGAACTCCATCTATTTTTTTTGTAGGGAATTCAACTCATTCTTTGATTATTTCTTATACATTCAGGTCCTGTGCAATGATGAAATTGCGTATCCGTTGCTTCCAATAGTTGAATTTGCTTCCATTGAAGAATAGTGCATATTTTGTTAAGTAAGCTTCAACTAGTACGTTATCTCTATTGATTGCCATTTAGATCTTTGATGTTAAGCTATTAAGTTTTTTGACAACACACCCGCTCTGATACAAATTATTATTCAACTAAAGAGGAGGGGTGAATAGTTGAATTTGAGCTTTTATGACTTTTTGAAAATTTAAAAGCAAAATGACAGTAAATAAAAATTTAATGAATGAAAACACAACAAATTTTTATAGTGGTTCTATCAAACTTGGTATAGGTCTATTCCCAGACTCCCTCTGGATTTTTCACTAATTGTTTATATTATAAACTTGATTACAGGCTCAAGTTCAACCTTGTACAGTGTTTTGTCAGAACACTTCAATTCAATCTCACTTAGATTGAATTTGACTTTTCTAGACTTAACACAGTAACACTCACTCCTTAATCTTTGACACTCGTATTAGTACATTTGGTTGACGTGTATAACTAAATTGGTCAATGTGCATATGTGTGTCGACAACAATATAATTAGGTCGATGTGTAACATCTTGGATTTAGTGAATATTAGGTTGACATATTTAATGAGAATATCGACATGCTTCTATTCGCTTTGAAAATTGATCGATGTGTGCATCTGAAATGGTTGATGTATATGTTCTTTGTCGACAAGAAGAGAGCAGATCGTTGTGCATTTTAATGAGCAAACAAATATCAGGTCGACAGGTTTGATAGTATACATCGACATACTACTGTGCAAATAAGAATTGGTAAACCTAGACAAATTAAATTAGTCGATGTGTTTTCTACAGGTTGACAAGAATTTTGATGAGTCGATGTGTGTATTTCAGAAACATATATCAATAGATGGAAATATGCCAATCTCAGGTTGATATGTTACTATTCATTGGTTGAATTGGCCGACGTGTCTAAGTGAATTGGTCAATGTGTCTTGGCTAAGTTGACAAGTACAATAACAGATTGAAGTGTGTGTTTTTGACACAAGTGTTATCAAGTTAATGTGTTAAACCAACAAGTTAATGAGTTACTATTTATAGGTTGAATTGGTCGATATATTAGAATGAATTGGTTGATGTGTTACTATTCGTATTGTTTCAGGTCGATATGGTTTATGCTCGGGTCGATATATTGGAATGTCTTAACTATATGACATTTAAGTTTAGGTTGATGTATCTTTCTACAAATCAAGAATTGGTCGACATATCACTCTAAATTTGTCCACCTGACATGTTCAGGTCGATATGTGTTTGTGTAGGTTGAAAAGTTCAGACACTTATTTTATTAAGAGTCTATGCTTTAGGTCGATAAGAGCAATCAACAGGTCGATTTGTGTGTGAATAAAATGAATTGGTCGACATAGTGCTTGCAAATGGTGGACCTGGTATACAGGTCGATGTGTTTACTAACCAGATCGACATGAATAGCAGTTTTCTAAATTTTCTAACTATTTTTCTTATTTTCTTGAAATATTTTTCTTTTAATCTATCATTATCAATGCTCTACTATGTCAACAAAGTCACACATGAGGAAGCACGTGAACAGGATTGGGGTGGTCTGGGTCGTAACGACCTGGATCCATGTCCCGACCCACTTCTCAACCCGGGGTGTGACCCAAGATGAGGGTTGTGCGTATACAGGTGCGTGGCCCACTCCCTGTACGTCTGGCGCATGTAGCAGCATGTTGCCAATGAGTATAGGCGCGTGGAGGCGCGTGGGGCGCTTGGCCGGTGCGTAAGACCTCCAGTGGAACGTCAGGTCGTTCCGGATTATATTTTTTCACTTTTTAAGGGTCTCATGCTATTAAAAATGACTTTTTGTAGGTTTTTATGTACTGAATCCAAATCCGAATGGTAAGATGTGATTTCAGGTTGTGGTATATGGTGTCCGTTGACTCGTTGTCACTAGGGCACAAATTGCACACAAATTTTTTGCCCTAAGTGATGCAGGCCAATGTCCAGCACTAGCCTCAGCAATTCCCTTTTTCTCTCTCTGTTTGGACTCTCTCTCTCTCCTCTCACCTCTCTCTCTCTAAAGTAAATGGCAGCAATAGCAGCAAGACACACAGTTCATAAGAAAACCTTCCCAACCTTGTTTTATTACTCTCCAATACAATTACAAGGAGGTTTTCACGAGCAAAACTCAAATCTTCCCTAAGATCAAACCCTAACCCTAGGTTTTACTAGTTCTCTCATAGCTTGCTTGTGGCCAAAACCCCAAAATGCCTTAGAATGCTTTAAGATGACACATATGCCCCCTTTTAACCCTAGCCTTCTTGGTTTTATGAGCAGTTGACATCCCCAACTGCTAAGATCCACTCAAATACCCTCTTGCACGAAAATAAGGTCTCTCTAGGGTTATGGCCCAAGTGCTGCTCACATTTTCCCCACTTGGCTCCACAAACCTTAATTTATGGGTCATGCCAATGCCCACTCAGGCAATCTGCTGCAGTTGGCTTCAATGATGAACGAAATGGCCTCCTCACATTCTCAAAGTGTTCCTCCATTGATGCCCCAACTTTGCCCCATGTTCTGATCATGCAACTGTTTGGACAGCTCACCCTGCCATGTCACCATGCCATGTCACGAGCACTGCTGAGCAGTCTTGCCCTGCTGGCTTCACCCTTTTGCATATAACTTTATTTTTTACCTAAAAGATGAATGCTCATACCACTTTTCATAGATCGAACATTCTGCTCAAGCCATTTGATTCCATGGTCCCTAACCATGGCCTAATGGCTCCTCTCATGTGCAATACTGAGCTTGATGGCTTTATCCTCTTGAGAATGACCATATTTTCCTCCCAAAAGATGAATGCCTTGGCCGCTTTTCGAAGATCAAATCTTCTACTCGAGCCAATTGATTCCTTGGCCCCTTTCCATGCTGTCATGGCTCCTCTCATGAGCAATACTGAGCAATCTTGCTCTGTTGGCTTCGGTATCTTGCAAATAGCCATCTTTTCTCCCTAAAAGATGAATGCTCAAAGCGCTTTTCGCAGATCAAACCTTCTGCTAGAGCCAATTGATTCCATAGCTCTACCATGCCACAATGACTCATGTCACAAGCAATACTGAGCAATCCTACTCTGCTAGCTTTAACCTCTTCCGAATAACCTTCTTTTTATCCTAGAAGATGAATGCTCAGAGCACTTTTTGCATATCCAGCATTCTGCTTGAGTCAATTGATTTCATGACTCCTAACCATGCCACCATGGCTCGTGTGCTGAGCCACCATGGCTCGTGTGCTGAGCCACCATGGCTCGTGTTCTGAGCCACCATGGCTCTCCCCATGCTCTGGCCGTGTTCTTCTTTTGAATCTGCCTAATTCTGACTTAAAAGAGTCTCCATAATCTCCTTCAATCCAATCTCGCTGGATTGCTCAAGTCAATTATTACTTGGCTTGGTGTACCCTTTTGGCCCTCACCCGAGCCACAATGTACACTCGTGGTCTCTAGTTCTTGGTTCTTTCTGAACATGCCTTGCTTGACCTTAGGAATGTTCCTCCTAACCGTTTTCCCAAACATTGCTCGAACCAATTGTCTCCTAGCCCATGCACTCCTTTGGCTCCACAAGCCACGGCACGTGTTGGCTGGGGCTCCAGCACGTGTTGGGGGCGTCATTCTCGTACGCTCATTTTGGAGTCTATATTCAAATCATTTAAAATTTATTGATTCGAAAGGTACACAAAATATGAAAATAAGTATCAATATAAGTCACTAAAGTCTCTCTTACTGTATTGAACACAATCGTATCTGATTATTGCAAGGAATATAAACTGAATGGTGACAACTGTGAGATTTTGCACCAGAAGATTCAATTTGTCCTCGAGAAACAAGATCCGTATGAGATTCTGATACACGAGATGGTGGGCTCCAGGGAGGGTACCGCACCTCAGGTTAAATGGGATAAGGAGATTTGTTGTGCGTGGAAGAAAAAGAATAGCCAAGTTAGGGCAATCTTCATCAATGCTATGCATGATGACATGATCCTGATTTATGAGTAGTATCCTACGATTATGTCGGTTTGGCTCACCCTAAAAGAGCATTATGATATTCTTTTCAACTCCTATGGTGAAGATGTTAAAGAAAAGATTTGATCATACAATGATACAATATTTGATACAAATGTCGAGTATGATCGCTAAGTTAATAAATGTGGATGAGCCCATTTTGGATGAATTTTAGGCACTCGGTGTGATTCAGTCTTTTACTTGATTCATGAGAGATTATGAAAACATATCTCACGTATGACAAGAATATTCATACTTTCACTAATATAAGCAGGCACTATGAGCTCGAAGAGAAGTATCTAGAGGCGGGTAGGCCACACTCGGGTCATGTTTATATAGCAAAGTCGAGTAAACGCTCCCATGGCACCAAACAAAGAGTATAAGCATGAGAAGGAGACTCGAGATTCAGGCAAAAAGAAACCATCCGAGAAATCTGACAATAAGGTACAAAAGCGCAGGAAGTTGAATTTTGATAAGACCAATGAAAATTGCTACGTCTGAGATAGATTTGGTCATTTCGCTTGTAAATGTGACGACCGGAAGGAATGTCCTTCTTTTTTACGTGGTTTGAAATTTGTCTCATTTATTGTGATACTCATTGTTTTCTCTCCTTTGTGAATTGTAAACTCATGAGCCACCGACCACGTAGCTAGATACAGGAGCACGTATATGGAGTTCCATCAAGTGAATCCTCAAGTTAGGAAGATTTATGTGAGGAACGGAGCATTTGTAGTCATAAGAGAGAATGACACTTACAAGTTAGAGTTGCAAAATAGTCAGACTCTGTATTTATATGACGTTCTTTGCGCTTAGGTATTTGACGGCACTTGATTCCAGTACTTTATTTAAAATCGTCAAGAATATGTTCTATCATATAGAAAATCATCTATTTTTATATGACAGTTCTTTGATCTGTTCTAATTTTATTCATGATGGATTATATGCACCGGATATTGATTTTTTCAATGGTATTCTTGTTAATCTCCTATTGCTTTTATATCTGATTGCGTAAATAATGATGTAAATGTATGGCATAGGAGATTTGGACAAATAGGGCAAGAGATGATGAACCGATTAGTAGCGATTAGTTTGTTGGACCTTCTAACCTGGTTTGAGTTGTTTATATGTGAGTTTTGCCTAACCGGCAAGATTCAAGAAACCATTTGACAACGCATTGAGAACTGAAACTCTATTATAATTGGTCTACTCCGATATCTGTGGTCCTATGAGTATGAGAGCCCAAAATGGAGTTGTGTACTCTATTACGTTTGTAAACGATTACACGTGTTTCAGTTACGTCTATCTGATCTCCCACAAATCTGAGGAATTGGAATGTTTCAAGAGTTTTATTAGCGAGTTTAAGAATCAATTAGATTTAAGAGTGAAAACTCTTAGAACTGATCGAAAGCACGAATATTTGTCAAAACAATTTAAAGAGTTTTGTTTCAAGAATGGTATTAAGAGATAGCTAATTATTTTTGCTACTTTTTCAGTAGAATGGAGTAGCCGAGAAGAGAAATAAAACTTTGTTGGAGATGGTGAGATCTATGATGGCACGAGTCAATTTGTTCATCTCCCATTGGAAAGATATTTTATTGACTGTAACCTACGTTCTCAATTGTATTTCATTAAAGTCCGTTGTCAATACCACATATAAGATTTGGACAGAGAGGCAACCTGACCTTACCGCTTGAGGTCATGGAATTGTGCCATGAATGATTACGATTTCTCATATCCACACGATAAGTTAGGCCCACGAGAATAGAATGTATCTTTATAAGATTCTTAGAACACTCCAGGGGTATGTATTGTTAGGTAAGCATACGAATGACACTGTTATTGAGATTGAATCTTGTGATACTACATTCATTGAGAATGATTTCCCTAAAAGAGGTGAAATCGATCAGGACTTTACACTTTATGAAATGGATAAGCCTAATGACTTAGGTGAGCCCAGCGGTGGGATATAAGAATCTATTGCAAATCTTGGTCCTAGTAGGAGTGATTCACCTAGAGGTGAAAAGACTCTCTTTCCTCATAGGAGTATCGAGGACGTATATTTATACGTCGCTTCCCAATTAACGGTGAGACCCTTGTTGTAACTATTGAGAACAATGAGGAATTCAAAACGGTCTAAGAGGCTCTCGAGATTTTTGTGAAGGACCATGGTTAAAAGTTATGGATGAAGAGAAAGAGTTGATGAGAATCAACGGAGTCTGAGACCTAATTGATTTGCCTAAGGGTAGAAGGACCATTGAGAGCGAGTAGATTTTTAAGGTTGACGGATCGATAGAAAGATATAAAGCCTATTTGATAAACAAGGATTATACTTAGACAAAAGGCGTGAACATGGATCTGGAGTTATACCAGATGGACGTAAAGACCACATTCCGTAATGAAAATTTGGATGAGGAGATCTACATAGAGCAACCCTCTGGGTTCATTCTAATAGATCAAATAGATAAGATTTGTCGACTTTGGAAGTCGACATATGGCATAAAATAGTCATTCAGACAGTAGTATCTAAGATTTCACGAGGAGATGATATTTTATAGTTTTACAATGATCGAGGAAGATCATTGTATCTAGCTAATCGTTCCGATGATTCTTTTGTAATCATGTTTTTATATGTGAGTGACATTCTATTGGTTAGGAATAACAGAAAGTATTTGATGATCATTAAAATATGATTATTATCGAGTTTTTATACGAAAGACATGTGTGAAACTTAGTTCATTTTCGAAGTTAGGATCCAGAAGATTCAATTGAGAAGAATGTTGACTCTTTAACAAGAGTTCTACATTAAGAAGATTCTTGAGTATTTCGAGATGAGCGATTGTAACCCAAAAGATACTCATATCACTAAAGGTGAAGAGTTAAGTCTTGACATGCACCCTAAAATTCAGGA
Source organism: Dillenia suffruticosa (assembly GCA_033439265.1). Classification (NCBI taxonomy): domain Eukaryota; kingdom Viridiplantae; phylum Streptophyta; class Magnoliopsida; order Dilleniales; family Dilleniaceae; genus Dillenia; species Dillenia suffruticosa. The sequence continues at coordinate 3,862,298 of JAVTVX010000031.1, forward strand.
AAAAAAAATAAGGGAGATGAATAAAATCCCTTATACTAGTGTAATGGGCAGTCTAGTATATGCGATTAGATGTACACGACCAAACATTTATTTTGCAGTCGATCTGGTGAGTAGATATCAATTGAATCCTGAAAGGGATCACTGGAGAGTGGTAAAAAGGATTTTAAGATATCTCAAGAGAATTGCGGATCTCTCATTGTGTTATGGATGAGATAATTTGCATTTCAATGGATATTTAGACATCAAATAGAGATGATGATCTAGATGAACGCAAACTGATATCAATATTTGTTATCTTACTAAATAATGGTATCATATCTTCGAGAAGTAAGAAATAAATCCGTGCATCTCTATTTACAATAGAAGCTAAGCTTGTGGCATGCTCATGGTAGTTCAGGAGTGTTTGACTCTAGAAATTTTTGGATGATTTAAGAGTCGTGACAAATAATGGAAAGTTAGTGATAATTTATTGTGATAATCAGACCACCATTGCCAACAACTGAAATCCTAAGTATCATAATAAAATCAAATACATTGATATCAGATACCATTTTGTGAGAGATATCACCGAAAATGGTGAAATAACGATTAAGTACACTTTTACACATGACATGGTGGCTGATCCTTTCACTAAACCCATTGTGAGAGATTCCTTTGTGAGACATTAAATCATTGGGTTTAATATATTTTGATATTTTTCACTATATACTGATTTGATACTTATTGATATATATGATATATGTGCATTATACAGTCACAAGTTTACTTTTTACACTTGTTTATTGTCATATATTGTATAGTAAATTATGATAAAATATATGTCAGGCAGACGTGATCGACTCTCACACACGAGTGACCACCTTCAACTCTAAGTGAGCGGAGATGAGATGATTTTTAGTCCTAAAATATTTTTAGAGTGGTTCTACTAGAACATAAGTTGCTCTGATTTGTGTTCAGGATGAACTCATATGTGATATGACCGACCTGGGCATACCCACATTCATGTTGTCTGTGAATAGCTAGATTTGAGATCTCAGATATCATCGTATCTAGTGATATTGTCTCTAAAATACTTTTTCTGAGATTTTTAGGTAAAATCTTATGTGTAGACTAAGTTCCATACATGTATAGTATTAGAGAAATCTGACATATGTTTTTTTTAAGAGGCGGGGGAATAGCATTGTAGTATGTGTTTAATATTACGTGTGATAAGACAACCATAAAATAATGTAAGTTATTATTTGAGACGATAGTGTGATGATGATCCCCGTTCCCATTGTGAGAAATCCAAAATTCATTGGGTGAGATTTTATGTACGCTTATTACTTTCGGTTGTTTCTAGAATTCTTGATTCAGTATTTACTATTTTAATTTGTTTATCTATGGTTCAGAAGATAAACTGAGATTTAAGAAGCAAGTTTAGTAAAACAGCTAAATTAAGACTAATGGATTCGAGTTTGGGAAATGAAAAACCAATCGACATTATATCATTGTATTGTATTCACAAGTCGACATGTTATATTAATCCATGTTGGAATTCAAACATAATAATGAATACACGATCAAGCAAAGGATTGAGGATTACTTTTGATGAGAAAAGTGGATCGATTGATGTAAATACATTGAGTTTGAAATATAGCGAGTTCTTTTTTGGTACTAACGGTGACTCTTTGATCATTTTAACAGGTGTATTGAGAAGTTTTTGCTTGTAGGTGTACTCACCAGTTGCACGATGTCCAATTCCATATGAAAGTCTAGCAGCGTGACGTGAAATATCACATTAGTTGTGATCTTATGATAGATGTGAAATACTCTCATGTGTAAGTGAAAAGATATTAGTTGCTATACCCGTGTAGGGGCATCATTGGGAGAATTCAAATAATTTTAAATTTGAATTTGGAGATAATGGATTAACTGTCTTTATCTCCATAAATCCCATAACCCCCAATAAACTCTCATTAACTCATTACCTCTCTTTCTAACGTGAATAAGGTGTGATTTAACTTCTCTCAAAAAACAAAAAAAAAAAGCCTACGTGTAAATGGTGTATTGAGGGAGAGGGAACTTCTAGGGCGCATTGAAAGAGAGATAGCTTCTTTAGAGTAAGAAGATTAAAATCGAGAATTTGAGAAATTTTCGAATAGGAAAATTTCTCCCGTCTTGGGTTCACCAGACTTTGTGTCGAGGCGTCATGGTACTGTGGCGGTGATTTGATCTTTTGATTACCATCTCGACCAAGCGATTCGTACGATAGAGTTCGCGACTCGATTAATTTTTGAAAACTTACGCATTGAGATATTTATCCAAAAATTTCGATTATTTAATTTATGTGATTTTCTACACTTCCATTGTATGTGATTAAATTTAACAAGTACAATGCTTAGAGTAGAGTTCTTACGATAACTCGTGGTTGAAGGTCTTAATTAACAAAAGATTGAATTTGCATTCATATGGTCTTAATGAATACAAAAGGTCCCAAGAGGGAAAGTGAGTACACGTAGAGAATCACAACGGATACCTAGATTTGTCTGTAGGGAATCAAAGAAATTTGGTAAAAATTGTTTTGAGAGCAAGGGTAATTGTTAAAATTAAAAGCTTGTTGGTAAAAGACTGTGAAAAGACCAATAAATCATTGACCTAGTAAGTAAAAATATTAAATTTTTAATCAAATCTCTGATTCGAAATTTAGAAATAGAAAATATTATATTAAAAAAACTGTATCTTAAAATGGACCTAATAAATGTTTAAATCAAATTAATCAAAATATGATTTCGGATACTGATTAATATAGTATAAAAAAAATGATTGTGAAAAGATAATTAGTTGATTAGGCCATTCTCATTATTGAGCCATCCATCAGTTTCAATAACGTATGATGAAATGAATATCCTCTGCATCTATTACTCCAACTCCAAAAAACTAAAATGATACCAAAAGAATTTCCTAAAAGAAAATTTTAAGCTTTCCCTATACTAGAACCCTTCTTTCAATGGCAATCCAAAATTGCCCCAAATAAGCTCCCATAAGAAGGACCAGTTCCTTTTGTTAGTACACATTTGCGATGTTTTGGGAGCGAGGGCAATTGTCAAAATTAAAAGCTTGTTGGTAAAGGACCGTGAAAAGACCAACGAATAATTGATCTAATAAATAAAAATATTTAATCATTTAATCAAATTTCGAATTTAAAATTTAAAAATGAAAAAAATTACGTTAAAAAAATTATTCTCTAAAATAGACACAACAAATACTCAAACTGAATTAATCGAAATATGATTTTAGATACCAATTGATATAGCATTATAAGTTAAAAAAAAAAAAAAAAAAAAAAAGATTGTGAAAAGGTAATAAGCTGATTGGGCCATCCTCATTATTGAGCCATCCATCGGTTTCAATTACATATGATGAAATGAATATCCTTTGCTTCTATTACTCCAACTCCCAAAATTAAAATGATACCAAAAAAATTTCCTAAAAGAAAAATTTATGCTTTCCCTATACAAGAACCCCTTCTTTCGATGGCAATCCAAAATTGCCCCAAATAAGCTCCCATAAGAGGGGTCGGCTCCTTTTGTTAGTACACAGTTATGAGTTACGGTCTTTCTCATCAAATTACGAACTCATCACTGATACGGTCTTTCTCATCAAATTACGAACTCGTCACTGATGGGGTTCCATACCCGTTACGGTGAGACTTTTGCCATCTCCATGCAATCTCCAAACTCTCTTGAAGATTTGTATATTTTGCAGTCCAGTTGAGCTCTTGATTGATCTTGGTTGGATCACTGTACACTTCTGCATAATCCCCAGGTCTACGGTCAAGGTACTCAACCTTGATGTTTGCCTCTGTAGCCTTCTTGCATGCCTCAACAAACTCCTTTACTGACCTACCTGATCACAGGCAACCCCAACAAGCTTTGTGAAGAAGTTTTATTTTTATTTTATTTTTCAAAAGCGCAAAGTTCTCCGGCAGATGGAAGAATAAGCAAGAAAGAAAGATTATTCCAATGAAATTACCTTTTCCAGTCCCAACGTTGTAGATTCCAACTTTTCTTGGCTTTGCTTTCTCAAGAGCTTTCACATGAGCGTCAACAAGATCAGTAACGTCTATGTAATCCCTTATACAGGTGCCATCAGAAGTCTTGTAGTCTGTTCCTTTCACCTGATAAAGTAAAGACAAGAATAGAAGAATAGAACATTGATGGAGGATTTGGCAGAACAAGAAGAGGGAATATCCGACTCTAGAGGAAAAATGACAGAGAAAAAAGCCAAGGGGAAGGCAACCATACACAAAATCAATACTTGGACACCATTTTGCAAATTTTAAGATTTTAAAAATAAATATAGGATATAAGCAAGTAAAAAAAAAAAAAAATCACCACACACACACACAAATCAGGTAAGTAAAGGAAGTAAATTCAGCCAACAAAACTCCATGGGGTTAAGGCTGGTGGCAATTTGGACCCTGGTGAACACCATCCAAGTGTGAGTTAAAGAGTTTAACTCCACATAGGCATCCATACTTATGTGAACATCCTTGGAGACCACATATCCTGGTGATTGCTTGGCTGTACTGGGGCAGGGGTTCAGCCATGGCCCAAGGGATTAGTCTTCCAAAGATAACCACAATAAGTTCACAAGAAGCACAACACAGTAAATAAATAAATACATCAAAAGTAACCTTTTCTATTGAACACATCAAAGACAATCCACAAGCAATTGGTAAGTATCACAAGTTTAAAGCCTGGATCATACCTTAAGTCCAGGAATAATACCACGTGCAGCATCAAAACAAGCACCTGATATTCGCCCATGCTCTCGTAATTCAGGTCTTGGCGCTTCCCCTAACCTTCCTTCTGGATCTGATCCAATGACATTGAAATATCTGAATATTTTCACCCAAAAATAACATCACAAAACAAAGTCAGTAAATCTATGTACCACGAAACACAGCATAGCAAATGAGAAGATCATATGACCAAGAACCATAATGGAATGTGAAAATTGACTGGCAATGGTCTCTCATGATAGTTCCCCAACTAATACACAAGGAAAACTTAGAACAGTTGTCATATCTTTACTACCCCAGAGGATTGTCGATGTTGAAATAGAACAAGTAAAATAGTTGAGAGGTCCATGACAAACAGGGCACGGAAATAAGTCGCAATGTGTCACCAAAACTTACGTAAGAACCATAGCTGGTCCTATGTACCTAGTTCACACACTCATTGCATGCTTTTTGAGAGTTTTTACCAGTTTCCCACACTTGTAAAAAGTCTCAAAATAGTTCAACAATTCTAACCCATGACAGGCAAAATAAATACGATCTTTTTTTGTATTTTCTCAAAGGCATCCAAAGTAAAAAGTTGAAAAAGTAATAATGTAAACAGTGAAAATCAGAAATCCTGAGTAGAGCTATTTTTATATAAAATTGAGAAAGCTGAATCTTTTTCTTCCTTAGTGAAGAATAGAGAAGGTGCATTAACATCACAAGCAACAAATATTAGGCAGAGCCCTGCAGTCTTTCTACAGGAGCATATGGTACATATAATTATTTCAAGACAATATATGGTTGCAAAAACTCGACATAGAACCACATCTTTCTATAAGCCTTCCATTTTGGGATTCAGATCGGCCACAAATTTATTAACTTCATCTATACTCAAAATTATATACAAATTTCTCAGTTTGGTCTGTCACTCCACTTGAGATACTCTATATTATTAGTATGCAATTAAAATGTGAGGCAATGCTTAAAGCATCCTACTAAATAAAAGGGATTCAAAATCGGCAACATGTAAACAGTTTTACCCTCTTTCTATTAAGAAGATGCTGCTTCCCACGTTGAACTTGAGAGCTCGAATAAAGATTCAAGCAACTTTACATCCGGTTCGCCCAACTCGTAAGTATGCAACTAAATGCGAAAATATATCTATGGTCAAGTCATCTATTTTGTTCTCTGTGGACCACGTCTATGACTAACCACAGCCTATGTCCATTGTCTACTCACTAACTTCACAACATTAGAGTCACCAATTCACTAAGAATATTACCTTTAAAGCACAAACATGATAAAAGGTATAGCATGGAACAAGTATCAAATCTAAATTAGGATGTTTCTTTTGCTGTAATCTATAAAAATTCAATAGCAAATGACAAGCAAGAGAAACGAGGGGTAACACATACGCTCACCATGTATTTAGGCTATCATATTATGAGCTAAAAAATCAATTTGCATGGTGAAACTTGTCCTGATGTTAAAATTTGAAACCCTATATCCTTCAGAGTTTGTGCATGTGTTCATTTTCAAATAAAAACATTACAATTTGTAATACTAATATATTTCACCTATATGGCTATGTTTTGATCATATACATAAGTGATATTAATGTATTGATAAATCTAACAGTGATTTATATTTAGCTAGTGGCCTGAGAGCTAAGCATTTTACTTGCTGAATCCATAGCATGTAATCAGTAACAAGCACTAGTATAATTTTTACCGGTTTAGATGTTTATATAAAACTTTGAGCACTGGATAGTTCTCGTAAGTGGTGAGAATATTTTTAATTGCTTTCTAGGTTTGAAATATGCAGAATATTGCGACTGAGGTATGAAATGTATTGTCAAATATATCCTACAGCTATATCCTTACTTGGAAATTTGCAATGGCAACATGTCTGCATCATTTTAACTGGTATTTTCTTCGCAATAAGTAACCAATGAAAACTCCAGTTTTTAAAACAGAACTCTATTTTTTGACAGGTAAAGCCAAAACCTCTGAAAATATCTCAGTAGCAATTTAGTAGATCAACCCTAAGGAGTCAATTTTTGCAAAACAATGACAAAATAAACATAATCAAAACCACAAAATGGTAAAGACCATATGCCAACCAACCTCAAAATCATGACAGCCATGTCTGAATTTTTAGAGAAGTCCAATATCATATCCTCTGCCATCTTCTTGGCCTTTCCATATGGATTGATCGGAACCTGCACATATACGATAATCAATTTTGAGATTTATATAATGCTACTCTCAGTCCCATTCCAGCAGAGGGCACTGGAGTATTAAACATTACATCAATAACAACAGGAACATTTTTAATTTTTTTTCCTTTTTGAAACTTTTTATGGGTAAACAATAAACCCTCAAATCCAATGAATGAGTGCCAACCAAAAGCCAAAAATAGAAAATGGTAGACTTTCCACAATAATGTGCATAATGTTGTTTACAGGATTCACCTGAGGAGTTACTTCCGTAATCGGCATTTTATCAGGCTCTCCATATGTAGCACATGTACTGGAATATATCAGAGTCTTCACATCATGTTTTGCCATTGCTTCCAACACTACCAATGTGTTTGACGTGATATTGTGATAATACCTGCAAATCAGAGATATGTGTCATTTTTATGAGTTGAATTTACTTCTCCAGAAGCAAAAGATGAAATAGTCAACACCAGAATCAGAAAATGGCAGTTTAACAGGTGACCTAGCTTCAGTAGATACACATGCCCTATGTACCAGAATGCTGTCTAGAAAGGATGTATCACATTTCCCCCAAATATAGTTAGAAGTCAAAAGTTTCATGTCTAGTATAACTTCATTTAAAATCCAGAACCAAGTGCCACTAATAATACCAGAATATTGAGTTTTGAAAAAAAAAATAATAATTAAAAAAGGTCTCCTTTCAAGGAAAAGGATGAGAGGGGAAAAGTTAATCATAAAAATCAGAGAAAAATCTGCTTATGGGCATTTCTCACTATAAACTCAAGTGTCTAGCAGAAGTTTAATGGCACCACTGAACTTAGTAACTAATAACATCCAAACTTGTATACAGATGAAAATTGCAATATACAACTTTATTGCGTTCATCTAATTTCAATGATGATATGTCTTTAAAATCAAATTCATCATCCAATTCACTTGCCAAAGCCACACCTAATTCAAGTCTGAGCAAATTTTGTATATATGATAAAAACTGTCACTTAAATCTTGTCTTGTCAAGGTAAAAGGTTCGTGATAAATCAAGCTATTAAATTCGAATTCTGTTCCATTAGGTTCGTGATAATTCTTGTCTTGTTAAGGTAAAAACTCAAGTTGAATGGCCTAAAATTAGAACTCTGTTCCATTAGAGTTTCCATGAGTTGCAGGACATATACTATAAACTGAGCATGAGTATTCTATAAAAAAAATCTATGTAAAAATAGAAGCTACAGCTGATTACTCAATACTGATCTGACACCTTGATGCCTAATGCTGCAATGCTGCAATGCTGCAATGCTGCAGGAATTTGTATGGTCATACCAAAATCCTGTGGCCCATGTTAGTTTTCCCCTCCCCTTCTTGGGGATTTTTTTAACTCAACAAGAATAGCCCATGTAGTTTTTTTTGCAGGGGTGGTTCTTATTTTCCCAAATAGCAGAACAAATTTATTTGGCGGGAATTACTTTCTCTAATTCACAAAATTTTATTACTTGTCTGTATCTCCCATTTCAATTCATATAATAGAAAAACTCTAATTAAAGGGAAATCTTCATCAATTTCTATAGGGGAGAAAAAGAGTAGTCCTTTTCAAAACGCAAGGTATCTTCATTTCAAAATTAAAGATACTTTTTAGACCTTCAGAAGGTCATAAATCAAAACTTACCTAAGAGGTTCAAGGGTGCTTTCACCAACATACGCAACTGCTGCAAAATGCATGACAGCATCAAATGCATTTTCTGAGAAAATTTTGTTTACCTGTACCACAACTTAAGGAAACAACCAGTAACCCAACCTCAAATAATCTGAAAAAGAAAAATCCTATCACAGCATAATTTCATTTTGCAAGATAAGAAGGAAAAAGGTCAAGGATACAGCTTTGGCATCTCCCAAGTCAGCATAAATAAACTGAAGTCGCCCAGGCTCAGGAAATAATTCTTGAAGGACTTTGACAGCTCCAAGGTTCCCTCGTGAGAGGTTATCCTACAAAAGCAGATACATCCTCTTTGAGACAATGATGAATATTCTAAATTTGCAACAAAGATTCTAAGAATCACAAAAACTGTACCACTATTGTAACACGATATGAATCCTTCAGCAGTCGCAGTGAAGCATGTGAACCAATATAGCCAGCACCTCCAGTGACTAAAACATGTGTAATTCCCGGTTCATGATGAGAGAACTACGAGTTTGCGAATGGAATGAGATCAGTTGGTGTTTATCTTATTTGCCACAAGGCGCTTACCGAATTGCAGGAATCGTGATAGAAGCAAATAAAAAACAACACAAGAACTTTTATTGGGTGAAGAAAAAGACCACAGGAAGCTTTTATATAATACAAACACCGGAGATCTTAGCCTACCACAATTATCAATCATGTAATTATTCAAATTATAGCAGCCTCATAAGACCAAATTATCGAGCACATGTGTGTTTTTTCTCATGCAAAACTATTTATCAGTTAATTCATTTGATTATTCATTACTTTCCTCCTGTAATGAATAAAAACACAGTTGGAACCATATTCTACCTCTACATAAATCTACAGTTCTATATTCTACATCTACTTTTTGCAACATTTTCTGGCTACTTATACCTCGTGTTCAGAGAATTAAAAGGAATATGAAAAAAGATGTCTTAAGGGATAAATTTTGGCAAGTATTGTAAACATTTATCCATCCAGTCCACCTCACAAATTGATATCCTTTGGTACAGATGATGGATGGTTGTTGTTTACAGCATTCTTGTCAACAAGCAAGCCAAGCACAGGAATTTTCAAAACCTTTGAAGTCTAATTGCAATTGCATACTACATATATTGTCCTGCCACTTCTTAAGTTGATCATTTTTCAATCGGGTTAAAGAAAAGAAATGTGCATGAAAATATGAGTAAAAGGAATTTACCGAACTGGAGGTACTAAAATTTGGGGATTGCTTGAGCACGACAATGCAAAGTGCCGTCAGAGTAGCGGCCAAAAGAATTTTCCCAACAACATTACTCTTCTTTTTCGGGTCAACATACTCCAAACCTACATGCAATTCACAAATTACCAAAAACAAATTAACTCTATTTGTTCTCACGTACAAATTTTCTTTTTTTTTGTTCACACAAAATTCGAACATACACATAGATCATTAAAGCCCTAAATGATCACAACCCAGAAACAATATACAGATATATATTATTGATGAAAAAAATGACAATAAGAGGATCAGCAACCTTGATAAGGCATAGATCTGTTAGACCTTGTCTGACCTCTGTTTCTGCTAAAATTTAGCATTTTTGGCTATGATAACTTCAATCAAACGCCCCCACAACTGAATCCAACGCCTTGAATGTTGTGTAATCTGATAAAACTCAAGTTCAAACAACAAATGATCAGCAAAAAATAAAATAAAATAAAAAATGATGTATATGAAAGGGTGACCAAAAGGGAAAAAAATGAATCGTAACCTAAATGAGAGAAAAAGATACAAGCAACAATCATGGTAAAAATTCATAAATAAATAAATGAAGAAAAAGGAATCATTGCCCCCCCAGATAGAGAGAATTTCAAAACGTCTAATAATACCCGATTTGAAAACCAAGATAGAGAGAATTTCAAAACGTCTAATAATACCCGATTTGAGAAACCAAGATAGAGAAAACGTGAAAGAAATCTAAATTCAAAGATCTAATAAAAACAAACTGAAAATAAAAGATCCCCTTCATTATGGAAATATCATCAATTTCAAGAAACCCCACCTCGCTAATCAATACAAAAAACAAAACCAATCAAGTGAAAAATAGAGATTCAAGTCATTTACAAGGTCCACAATGAAAAGCCAGCAAAAATAACAGGAAAAATGATGGGAATCCCCTCCTCCAGCATAAACAAACCCCAAGAGTGGGGAGAGGAATTAAAAATGGAAGGCCCAGAAAAAGGATTAGTGAGAAACAAAAGAGTTCAACCGAAAGGGGAGGGGAAAGATATTTTAGGCCAAAAAAAAGGGTACCTGATTCAAATAGCGTTTAAAGTCGCAGCTGCAAAACAGAGGAGAGAGAGAGAGAGAGAGAGAGAGAGAGATCTACCAGGGGGAGAGAGACAGCTAAAGAGAGAAATTCAAATATAGAGAAAGAGGAAGAAACGTAGAGAAGCAGAATCCGGCCTCGTGAAAACAAAATTGAGCGGTACGGAAACGAGAGAGAAACAACGTTCAGAGGCAGGAGGAATGGGAGGAGCAAGGAGGAGAAAGCAAATGGAGTTGGACCATGTAGCGCCTGGTCATATGGGTACGTTTGAATCGAGGGAGAGAGAGAGAGAGAGAGAGAGAGAGAGACTTTTCTTTTCTTTATTTTGGTGGGAGGGCAATATGCGGGAATTTCTCCGCCTGCCGTTCCATGTCACGTTGACGTTGGGCAGAGAGAAATAGGGTTTCAAATTCCTTTGGTTTCTGCCACGTCTACCTGTCTTGTCTCTGTAACCCAGCGTGGGAGTGGAGGGACCCCATTGGCACCTTTTCGCATTTTCCATCCAGTTCAGTAAGCCTTCATTTAGTGTAGTTCAGAGTTACCAACTCAAATCTTCAAAACTACTTTAAAATTGATGAAGAAATATAACAATTTATCTCTTACCATACGCCAAATTCCGCCTTCCCACTTCAAATTGTATACGTCAGATCTAATTTGTATTGAAGTGAGATATACCATAATTAAAACAAGGAAACCCCACATACATCACCCAATCACTGTTGCTAAAAATATGTCTTATTTATATATATATAAATATAGAAAAAAGGACTTATCTCATGTATAAAGTGCTTCACATTTAACGCGTGAAAGGGAAAAATATGTATATTGAAAAATTAGTGGTATGCTGAGGAATCGGATGCTCTTTTGGTGCAAAGTGATCCTAACATGTCGTTGCAGCGCGTTATCGATCATGGTTTTGGGCGGGAGGACACTAAATTCCATTTCATCTTTTCTGAATCTATTATGGTGCTGGAGTTAAATTAGGAGAAGATATATGGGCGGGCAACTGAGCTCTAAGAGAGTTATTTTTGAGGATTCATGGGGTTTCTTCTTCACATGAAGCATCAGTTTCTGATTTCGGCATCTCGGATGAAATTTATAATATTCTGCGTATTATAATTTACTCCTGATATAATCTTTTTAACTATGCCCTTGTAACTCTGGGTCTATGATTTTCCACCCATCTTGATACATGTTCTCAATCTGACTCATCCTTGCACCTTCTCTTCAGGTCAAACCAAATGCATGAAGATCGATAGAATTTTGGAATCATACCGGTGGAATGTCTTCAGGGTAGACCTGGCCAATCGCAGTGGCCCACCCATAAGAAATATCAAGTCCTCTGACTTTTCGCAGTGAAAAATAGAACATGTACAATCGTCGGTGATTGAAAAATATATAAATTATAAATCTCAAAAGGCCCGGTGGCCTTAATCTTACGATTAGGTCTATGCGGGGTAGGTGCGTTTTTGGAAACATATGTGCAAGAAGTCTTCTTTTTGTACCTAATTAGGGTGTTGACCTTTTATTTTTTGGTTGCCATTTGCCAACTCCACCTTGAGTGAGCAAAGAGACTATGCAATTGATTTTGACAGTTGAACTCTACTTCTCTTGAAAATCAATTTAGGACACTTCCTCTTCTCCTAATGAGATCGTGCAATTGATTTTAACAATTGAACTCTACTTCTCTTGACAATCAGTTTACGTAACTTTCTCTTCCCCTAATCTTGCTCTTTTGGAGAGGAAAAAAAAAGGGTCAAATTCTACTTTATGTCACTTCAGATAAGGGGTATTTGGTTACTTTCCCCTTCTAAAGAAATGAGTAAATTGCAAATATAAGGGACTTTCACATGTAGATTAAAACGAGCTTTCCTTTTCATGTACTTATTTTTTTCATGACTAAACATTTAGGCCGACACTCTCAAACATTTTCTTTCACTTTCATTATTTTAAATAAATTATTGTGAGTTATTAATAGAATATTACCATCTTATCACAATTATTTAGAATAAACAAGTAAGTAGGGCGGTAATCGAGCCTTCTGACTCGAAGTTTTATAAAGCCCAATCTCGACCCGTTTAAAATTTTATGGGGCTAAGCTCGAGCCCGACTCAAACTCAATCCGAAAAATTAAAAGTTCAGTCATATTTCGGGTTAGACTCAAACCCAAATCATAAATTTTATTTTTATATTTTTAACACATTTTATAATATAATAAATACAAAATAAAAATATATTAATCATTCAAAATAAAATACAAACCAAATATCGTCATACCAAATTAAGAATTATACGTTATTATGAAAATCAACAATAACAATACCGTGAAAAATTAAAAATTTATATTAAAAAGTATATTAAATTGATCAAAATTATCATCAAAATCACGTCACAAAAAATATTTGATTTTAAAAGAGTAGATTTTATAACATGCCGAGTCAACTGGTACCCGGACTTTAAAATGAGTCTAATGATGGGCTCAAGCCCAGCCCAATCCTAAAATGGTCCAAGTTTGGCCCTTCAAAATGGGTTAAGCGCAGCTGGTCTGACCCAATTATCAGTCCTATTAATAAGATAATTGTTTTGATCGAGAAAGGATACGAATCTTTTTGACCATATATAGCATCTGGGGGTATATAGTTTCAATGAAAAATTATTCTTGTTGAAGCATACTTACAAAAAACTTTTTGGAAGTCAAGATATTAGTTCCCCTCGTTTGTAGTCAGACTTTTTATGGACCTCAACATGAAACTCAAGGTCCAGATGAAGGAGAATCGGAATGGCAACCCGAACCTTGAAGGCCGGTCTTATTTCTTAGCCAAAAGGCCGGTCTTATTTCGGTCCTAATTAGTTTTGCTTTTTGAACTTGTAATTTTTTTTTTTAATTTATTTACTTGTCTTTTGTTTAAAAGGGTTCAGATTTTGGATGCCAACAAATCACACGGTACCTTCAAATTCCAATGGAGGTAAGGGTAGCTTTCGATTTGCTCATTCATTTTCATAATTTTAAACTTTTCATTATTATTTACTTTACTTTCTTTTCATATAGCTTTCTTCAACTCTAAGTTAAGTGGGTTTCTATAAGCTGAATATTGATGAATTCTCGAGTATTACTTTTCATTTGGTGGGTGTTGAGGGTCTTGTCTATTTTCATAATTTTAACTTTTTATAAATCTTTTATATATATATATATATATATATATATATATATATACACACATACATACAGAGTATAGATTAAATTGTTTGAAATTCTAAATTTCATATCTAATTATATACCAAGTCCTTTAGATACCGGTGGTCCTGACGAAATAAGACCCAGGAGGGACAGTAAAACCGTTCAACATCCCAGTGTTCCGTAAGTATATATTTGGATTTATAGTACAGAATCAAAACGATGAACCATATATTATGTAGAACTACTAACTTTTCGAGAATTAAAAATATAATAAATAGTGAAAAAATAATAATTGAAGATTTAAAAAAAAAACAGATGAATGAGAGATACCCAAAATAAGTATAGATCAAATATACAAAACACTCAAAATAAATTTTTTAAAAACAGATTACTCCATTAAAACTGAAAAAAGAGATATTCAACTTTTAAAATATTTTGAAACTGTACAGTTATTTTCTAAAAATCTTTAGAAAAATATATGTTCAAAAAATATAAATATGTCAATATCGGATTAGTCCAAATCAGTTTTAAATCATTAACCATAGAAGGTTTAAACACTTCTATTCTGATAATTCTTAGAGATACCAGACATAATAGTTTCTCAGATATTTTATTAGGAACTGTTGAATCCAGTTTATATAAGGGTCTAGTTTCCTTCGACTGTTTCCCAAAATTTATAATTTCTTTAAATGATAAAAATATATTAAAATTCTTGATTTTACAAGTTAAAATACATAATTATGATATGATAGAGGGATCAATTTCGGTTGCTCTAATATATACAATATATTATAAAGGCATGACAACAGGTTTCGGCTCAAAACATAAATTTGGGAAAAACAATTTCACAACCATTCTATACACGTTCTCAAATAGAAGAATAAAACCAAATTGATCCAGAACCAATCTTTTCAACACATTCAACTATAATAGAAAATGTTGGTAGAGAAAATGAATTAAACGTTTTAGAAAAGAAAAATGATTTTGATAAAACATATGATGAGAATGAGATTTTGATAAAATTCAATATTTTCATCAACAATGATATTTCGAAAACTCAAGATAATTTTCAAAATGATATTAAAAATGATTTTGAAATAAACAAAAATTATTTGGAAAATGATTTCTACTTTGATGAAAACAGAGAAAAAAGAAATTTGTATTTTAAAAATTTTGGAGAAAATATCTTTAGAATTCAAGAAAAACATTTTAAATTTTGAAGAAAAAATAAAATAAATGTTTTATTTTTCACATTACTCGAAACGTATACTAAAAAATATAAAATTAAATATCTATTTAAAACAGTCATTTGTATAACAAAAAGAAATAAAAAACCTTCATGGGAAATCAAAGATGGTAAAAATATCAACTCTGACCATCTACCTTTTCAGACAATCAAAATTCCTGTTGGTACAAAAAATGTTGAGACTAGTCTTTATAAAAAATTCCAGGAAAATGACTCTGTAAACTTAAAAAAAATATTATCATTCAAAATAAATATACAAATGCACATTTACATACAATTGGAAAACAACTTTCCAAAATCGAAAAATCATAGAAAACTCAAGAATTCATTGAGTCTAATAAAACAGAAAAGATTAAAAAGTCCAAAAATCCAATTTTCAAAACTTATCAAATTTGGAATCAAGCGAACCAAGAAATCAAAACCAATAAATAAGAATTTTTGGAAGTTATAAAACTCCAACTTAGTAAAATCGAATCATTTTTTAGATAATCCAATCTAATTGTCCTTGAAACATCTCAATTTATAAATCAGGATATTACAATCCTAAATAAAACCCTTTCATTCGAGTCATATGAGGATAAAGAAGAAGCTTTTAAAAAACAGGCTCCTGAAATAAACAAATTTATTTGGAAAACTCCCAAATCCAAATATGTTAAAACCAGATTATCTGAATTGGAAATCAGTAATCAATCTAAAATACTGGTTCAATCAAAATACAATGTTAATTCTATCTATGTATGTAATATAGATGAAATGAGTGAATATCAAATTTTAAATATATTACAACAAATGACAATAGCGTCCAATGTCTGTAAAACCCAACAAAAAACAATCGATAAAATAGTCGCAGAATTCCTTATAGCAAGATTTTCTGGTCAGTTAAAAGGATGGTGAGATTTTCATCTCACTAAAGAACAACAATTGAGAATCTTAAATGACATCCAAATTAGTGAAGAAGGTGAGCTAATTTTGAATCATTTAGGTGAACAAATTCAGGATACTGTCGTAACCCTAATATTTACCATATCATTTCATTCAATTAGCGACTCATCTCATCTAAAAAATAAAAATACCGATTTATTATCAAATCCCAAATGTAAAAAACTCAGTGATTTCCAATGGTATAAAATAACATTTCTATCTAGGGTAATGTTTAGAGAAAACTCTAACCAACCCTTCTGGAAAGAAAAATTTCTTGCCAGATTTTCAACTTTGTTGAGGGAGAAAGTAAGGAATACCGTTTGTGACATTTTTGGCAATCATATTATTCCATATAATCAGCTCACTTATGGTTAATTAGTCAGTTTCATACAAAAGAAAGATTTTAAAATCTGTCAAGATTTAAAACTTCAAAAATATTTAAAATGGGAAACGAAGAAAACCAAAACGAAATTAGGACATTTTGTGATTAATTTGATCTTAATAAACATAAAACCTGTAATTGAAAATACAGTAAGAAAGGATCCAAAAAATATTTTAAAAAAGAATATTTCGAGAATTATAAAACTTATAAAAAATATAAAGAGTATTATTATAAGAAATCTTATAAGAAATCCCATAAAATAAGGAAATATAAAAAAGATGAGAAACCTTCAACCTCAATATCATTAAAAGACATAACATGTTTCAAATGTGGAAAAAAAAGACACACTTCCGAATATTACAGAGTATCCAAAAAGATTAGGAAACCTCACCTAAATGAAGAAATTCTAAATAAAATCTCAATTTTATTAGTAGACAACTCTGACACTGATACAATCAGTTTCAGAAACCTCTATTAATAATTCCCAAATTGATGAACTCTTAACCAACTCCAATAAGACAGAATCTGATTCGGACTCTTTATATTTAAATCATATAAGTTTGATAACCAAAGATCAAATCTTAATTCTGGAAGCCATTCAACATATAAACAATTCGAAATCCAGAAAAAATATTTGGATCAACTAAAACAATCTCTAGAAAAAAGTTATGCATATCCTTCTAGTATTCTTTATACTAATACTGAAATGTATGATCTTACTTCCATACTAAGTAAAAGGAAATTCAATAAAAAATCTTTTGCAACCATTCTAGAATTACAAAAAGAAATAAAAACAATAAAAAAAGAATTAAAAAACTTAAAACATAAGCAAGTGGAAGATTCAAAAACCATTTCAATCTTATTATCTCAAATAAAAACAAAAAATATAGTTACTGATTCTAGTAGTATTGAGGAAAATTCGGATGAGAATTTTTTAGATTTTCAGACCATCCAACATCTCGAAAAATCCAATAAAATCCTTTTAGAAGAAATCTTATTTGTGCTAAAGAAAATCACTTCCAGAAAATATCTTAGAAAATTACAAGAGTATTATCTGAAGGTTTTAAAATTAATACGGTCACCCTATTTGATACTGGAGCTGACTTAAATTGCATAAAAGTAGATTTCATTCAAAAAAGATTTCATGAAAAAACTAGTGAAAAACTATCCGCGATAAATAGTTCCAAAATGAACATAATTGCCAAAATAGATGCAGGAATCCAAAATAAAAAATTCATAATTAAAACAACTTTCGTCATAGTTATTGATATTCGACAAACAGTTATACTAGAAACTCTATTTATCAATCTTATTACCCCTTATTATGTTGAATATAATGGAATTAAATCTAAAACCAATAAAAAAAATTCTTCTTTCTATTTCTGGAACCTTCTAAAACTAGAAGTTTAAATATAATAAAAGTCGCTTCTATCCATGAAAACTCAATAAATCTTTTAATAAAGAAAAAACAATTCGACATATTACATATAAAACAAAACAATGATTTTCAAAGGATTGAACAATAATTGCAAACCAAATCCATAAAACAAAAAATTTTTGATTTTCAGAAAATAATCAAAAAAGAAATCTGTTCTGATCTTCCTAATGCCTTCTGGAATAAAAAGAAACATACGATCGACCTACCATATGAAAAAAAATTGATGAACATGATATTTCTACTAAATCCAGATCAATTCGAATAAATGCTGAATTAGAACAATATTATAAAAAAGAAATTCAATACCTTGAATTCAAGGGATTAATTTCAATATCCAAATTTCTATGGAGTTGTACAGCTATCTATGTAAACAAGGCCTTAGAAATAAAAAGAAGAACTCCAAGATTGATCATAAACTATAAATCTCTAAATGAAACTTTAAAATGATTCAGATATCTAATCCCCAATAAAAAAGATTTATTGTAAAAACTAAACTCCATCAATATATTCTTTAAATTCGATATGAAATCAGAATTTTGACAGATCCAAATTCACCCTAAAGACAGATATAAAATGACGTTCACTATTCTATTTAAGCAATATGAATGGAATGTTATGCTATTTGGTTTAAAAAATGGATTTTCAGAATTTCAGAGAATTATGAATAATATATTCAATTCATATTCAGAATTCTGTATTATGTACATTGATGATGTGCTTATATTCTCATCATCAGAAGAACAACACATCAAAAATCTCAAAATATTCTTTTATGTTTGTAAAAAGAATGGCATGGTCTTATCGGATAAAAACATATTTTGTTCCAAACGAATATAAGATTTTTAGGTCACCATATAACATGTGGAATCATAAAACCAATTGAGAGATCTCTGGAATTTGCAAACAAATTTCTAAATAAAATTTTTTATAAAACTCAACTCCAGAGATTTTTATGAAGTTTAAACTATATTCTAGATTTTTTCCCAAATATCAATAAAATTGCACAATCTTTTCATAATAGATTGAAGAAAACCCTAAATTTTGGATAGACGAACACACTAAAATTGTCTGACTTATTAAAAAATAAATATTGAAAATTTCATGCCTTCATATTGCTAATCCTAACCTTCCTAAAATTGTTGAAATAGATGCTAGTAATTTAGGATATGATGGAATCTTAAAACAAATCTAGAATAATAAAGAAGTTGTAGTCCTATACACTTTTGGCTACTGAAATCAAATCCAGAAAAATTATTCAATTATAAAAAAGGAAATTTTGTCAATTGTTTTATACATTACAAAATTTCAAATTGATTTATTAAATTAAAAATTTTTATTACGCATTGATTGTAAATCTATAAAAGAAATTTTACAGAAAGATATCCAAAACATTGTTTTTAAACAAATATTTGCACGATGACAAGCCATACTATGTATATTTGATTTTAATATTGAATACATTAGAGGTGACAATAATTTTCTGCCTGATTTTCTAACCAAAGAATTTCTGCAGAATAGATAAAACTGCTATAATCTCTTTTTGCAGATGGTTTATTGGGGCACATTGACAAAAATGAGGAATTAAATCCACCAAATAAAGGTTCAAATCAAGGTCTTAAAAGAAAAGCTAAAACATGAATGACGGTGGGCGTATCGTAATATTCTCTTTGCAAAAATCTAAAACTAGGAAACCTGGTTTATAGAGTTCAGAACGAAGGAATTTGCTTTTTAAAACTCTAAAATCTTTATTTGTTTCGTTCTGTGCAGATAAAATGCCCCTCAAAACTTCGGGCAAAGGCAAAGGAAATGTTGAACTACCAGGTAAAAACTCTATACTAGTTTCTAAAACTGAGAAAGGTGAATTTTCATTTTTTAAAACCCTTTCTCAATGAGATTTGAATCTTTTAACTATCTCTGGTAGAAAAACTCTTATTTCGACAAATACAAAACTTTTAAAATTCTCACATTTTATTGAAAAACCCTTTGGTTTATGGGCTTCCTTGGACTTTAATATTTTACCTATTGATAAAGAATTTTTTCATAAAAATCCTTTCCAGACAATGGAAAGATATTTTATGAAAAACTGATTTTATAAATCAACGGATTTATCCAAAACTATTGATTATTATGGAGCTACTGTTCTTCTTAGGAAGTTCAAAGTCAAATGATGGAATTCCTTTAAAGTACTCGATAAAGTTTTAAAACCAGCCGTCTTAGATTGGCTAAAACCCAAGGGCCTCTTAAACCCTAACCCTACTGATAAAACCTTTTTAGCTCAAAAATCTCATGTTCAAACCCTTCTGGCTGCAGCAAAAATAAGATAGGAGTACCTTCAGATTATGGAGTAGTTACTCCAAAGTGAGAAGGGATCATCATCCTCCAATGCAAATTTTGAGCATACCATCATCCTCGGTAAAGACGATTTAGACGACTTTGATGTTCTCTCATCATTAAAATGATTATAAAAAAAATGAAATGAAAAATATCTAGATATGATATCTTTACCCATGCAAAATTAGCTATCAAATTGATAGATTGAAAACTCGAAAAGGCAATCTATGCAAAAATTAGAGTATAAAATTTGGATGAAAACTCGAAAGGACATCTCAAACAAAATTGATAAAATTGTGGTCAATCAGTTACTCTGAAACTGGTAAAAATTTATTAAAAGTCAATCAATTATCTCAAAACTGATAAATTTGTCGAGAAAACCACCTTGTAAAATATTAGTACCATTCACTATATTTGGTACAATTTATGTTTATAAAAATATTATTCATATGGTACTGTTCATACGATACTATTCATATTGTATTATTCATATGGTATTGTTCATATAACACTGTTCATACGGTATTGTTCACCCGTATCCCAATAGTATCCCACCAAATTTTCTATATAAGGAGACCATTCTCTTTGAAAGAGGAAGCACATATCTTGGAAGGACACACCCTTGAGTGTTTTATAAAACTATCATTGAGTGTTCACTTTCCACTTTTCTTCTTTGCTTCCTTAGGGAATATTTATTGTAAAATCTCTTCAAGATCAAGGCGCAAGAACTTCATTGTAAGCCCTTTATCTTATGCAAACCTTTATTTCATTTTATTTATGAATAAAATTTTTTATTTCATTTATGTTATCTAACCATTTTCTTCTCCTAACTCTCTTTCCAGAGTGCGATCGGCTCTGCCACCCGAGAATCCCATTACCTTTAGTCCTTACTTTATTTATCTCTCTGTTATCACTTTTATTCATTTATTATTATTATTATTATTATTATTATTATGATTATTATTATTATTATTATTATTATTATTATTATCTATCAATTATTTTATCTATTATTATTTTATTTGTTTATCATTTATTTTGGTTTACTTATCTATTTATCTATTACTTTTCATAATTATTCTTTTGTTATCCTTTTAACTATTTACTTATATCCCTAAATTCCTGGGGCTTCTTGGTATATATATATATATATATATAGGGGCCATGGCCCCTGCCGACAGCTCTACAATAGTCATTGCTTGTGAATAGATATCAAGCAAGAGCACATAACAGCTTTTTATCAAAGCCATCTATCTATTCTCCTAACGTAATTTACTCCATGACTAAGTTTCGAGTCGAACTCATGACGTTGGTTAAGAAATCTAGTATCACATTCTATTAAATCAACTGAGCGTTGGTAAATGAGATATATTTCATTCTAACGTCTATCACCTCGAGATTGGATCATATGAAGAGAGAGAGATAGATAACAGAACTCAATGGAGCAAAGGGATTAATAGGGCATGAGAATTCTAGTAAGAGTTCCAATGGTAAGTAGCCCAAAAAAAAGAGACAGATTGTTATCATGTGAGCATCGTTCAAAGGTATAAAAAGTTGGGTTTTCTCTGTTATTGATAGAAAAAGAAAAATAAAACAAAAAGAACAAAGAGAATAAAGAGAGAAAACTGAGAGAAAATGATACTTGTATATTGTGTATATAATAAATTGTACAAAAACCTTATTTATAGGGTGATTTTATGAAAATATAAAATGAAAGAATCAAATATTTACAAATATGAAATAATAAATAAAATAATTACAATATTGAAATTTTGAAAAGTCAATATTCACAATACTTCTTGAATTTGGAAATTTTCTTGAATTTAGAAATCTCCAAATATTCTTCAAAATAGAAAGACAATATTCTCTTCACACTCCCCTCAAACTCAAGATGGAAATAGAGAAGTCATCTTAAGTTTGTGTAGTAAGTTATCATGGCATCCAGGAGTATGAGTATTGGTAAAGAGATCAGCAGATTGGTCGTCAGAGCGAAGAAAGAATAATTGAAGTTCACCCTTAGTTATATGTTGATAAATAAAGTGGCAATCAATCTCAATGTGTTTAGTTCGTTCATGAAAGACATCATTATGAGAGATTTGAATGGCACTTTGATTATCACAATATAGTGGAGTTGGAGAAGTAGGCATACCAAGATCACAAAGAAGCCTCTAATCCATAATAGTTTTGTAGTGGTGTCAACAAAGGCACGATATTCTGCCTCTGTACTAGAACGAGCGGTAAAAGTTTGTTTCTTATTACGCTAGAAGATTAAAGAATCGTTAGGAAAAATGCAATAGCCGGTAGTAGACCGCTGATCAGTCAGATTACCAGTCCAATCGATATCAGAATAGGCATGTAGCTATAAAGAGGATGAGGTAGAAAAGTGAAGTCCATGGAATAAGATGCCTTTTACATAACGAAAAATCCACAAAACGGCAACAAAATGAGGAGATGGGGTGCAACCATAAACTGACTAACAATATGAACAGTATAAGAGATATTAGGACAAGTGGCAGTAAGATAAACAAAATTGCCCACTAATCGCCGATATAAGGTTGAATCAGAAAGAAGAGTGTCATCTGTAGGAAAAAGTTTGACATTATGCTCAAAAGGAATGGAAACAATTTTATTATCTGAAATGCCTGAACGAGAAAAAAGGTTAGAGGCATATTTTGCCTGAGACAAGTAATAACTAAAAGATGTAGGAGTAACTTCTGGTCCCAAAAAATAATTAAGATGACTGAGATCCTTTATTTGAAATTTGTTGCAAAAAAATATTTGAATTTGGAGATTGTAGCAGTATCGCTTCCAGTGATATTTATGTCATCAACGTAAAGAAAAAGTAAAACAATACCATGATCAGTTTGCTAAATGAAGAGGGCAGAATTATAAGCACTAGGAGAGAAACCAAATTCACTAACAGTACTACTGAAAGTAGAAAACCAAGCACAAGGAGCCTGTTTTAGGCCATATAAAGCTCGATGAACACGATAGACCTTATAGGCAGGATGTGAATAATCTGGAGGTGGTTTCATATAAACTTCTTCTTTTAGAACTCCATTGAGAAAAGCATTTTTAATATCCATCTGATACAATGGTCATTGTTTAGCTACAGCAACAGCAAGCAAACTACGCATTGAAGTGAGACGAGCAATAGGAGCAAAGGTTTCTTCATAGTCAATACCATATTCCTATGTGTATCCCTTTGCGACTAGTCAAGCCTTGTTTCTTTCAATAGTCCCATCTGAGTGAGTTTTGATTTTATAAACCCACTTACATCCTACAAGAGTTTTGTTTTTAAGAAAATCAACTAAATTCCAAGTATGTGTGTTCTCCAAAACTTGAAGTTCTTCTTGCATAGCTTGCTGCCAAAAAGGATTACTACTAGCATTTTGGTAAGATTGAGGCTCATGTAAAGTGGAAATTGTAGAGTAACAATGATAATCAAGAATACGAACAGGAGGTGCTCTTACTCTTGTAGGTCAAGAAGTGGATTCAAAAGATAACTTGGCTTCAGTAGAGGGAGCTACAGATCCATCACTTGGGAGATGATTTGAAGGAGGGGTCATAAGAGTTAAAGTGTCTGTACATATATTAGAACTGGAAGAGAATAAATCATGAGATAGATTAGTAAGTAATGGAGAGGTGTTGCGAAAATTAGATATGGAAGAAAACATGATATTTTCCTAGAAAATAACATGTCAAGAGACTAAAAAACGATTGGAGACAGGATCCCAACATTTATATCCTTTGTGTTCAATGCCATACCCTAGGAAATAGCATAATCGTGCTTGAGGTTATAACTTATTATGTTCATGGGGTTGAAGTAATACAAAGCAAGCACACCCAAAGACTTTGAGAGAGTTATAAACTGGTGGTGAGCCATGTAACCGCTCATAAGAAGAGATGTTAGAGATTGTAGAAGAAATTGATGACACATACAGCTGTAAGAGTTGTCTCACTCCAAAATCGTGATGGACAAGATGTAGAGAAGAGTAAAGACCGAGTTATATCAAGAATGTGACGATATTTTTATTCTACTCTACCATTTTGTTAGGAAGTACCTGGACAAAAAAGTTGGACAATGATTCCATACTACTTAAGAAACATAATAAGAGTGGACTCAAGATATTCAGGTGCATTATCAGTGCATAAGATTTTGATGGTGTGAGAAAATTGAGTTTGAATCATTGATGCAAAATTTTTGTAAATTTGAGGTAATTCTGAACGGTTTTTCATTAAATATATCCATGTAAAGTGGGAATAGTCATCAATAAACACAACAAAGTATTTTGAGCCACCCACAGTTGGTGTAGGAGATGGTTTCCAAATATTAGAGTGAATAAGATTAAAATGGACGTTAGAAATAGAATCGTTTGTATCTTTGTAAAGCAAATTGTTTTGCAGTTTAACATGAAATATATTGAAGAGATTCACCAGTAACAAAACCTAGTTAACCCGAAGAAATAAAAAAACGAAGTTTATTTAGAGATAAATGACCCAAACGAAGATGCCATAAGTGAAAGGAGGAAGGAACAGTGGTTGCACAATATAGTGAGGAATGATTAATAGGAATGTGAAGAGAAGTGAGGTCGTACAGACGTCCAACCTTACGGCCAATCCCAAAGATCTTTCCCATCTGAGGATCCTGCACACGACATCTCGTAGAAGTGAATATTATGTCTAATCCAAATTCATATAATTGATCAACAAAGATAAGATTTAAGGTGAGTATAAGAACAAAAAATGTATTTGGTAAATCTAAGAAAGAGTTGGAAAGATGACCAATATGAGTAACTGGCATGGTGGAGCTATCGGCTGTATGAATCATTGGTGGTGTGATAGGACTAGATAAAGAAATAAAGGAGTGGGAATCATGGGTCATATGGTTAGAGTAAGCAGAGTTAAAAAACCAAGAAAAAGTACCTGATACAGTAAAGAGTGCAGTGTGGTTGTAATTACCAGAAGAAAGAACATGTTGTAAGAGAGTTTGAAGATCACCAAGAGATATTGTAGGTTGAGTAGAAGATGTAGTAGTAGCAGAATCCTTAATAGTAGTAATAGCAGTAGACTGTGAGATATGTCGAAAACTAGCAGGACAATGATTTTTGGATTGAATGACCTTCTTTGGACAATTCTCAAGAAGATGACCCTTCTCTTTACAATATCGACATTCAGCCATAGGATTAGCAGGACACCGACTAGAAATATGTCCTTATTTCTTACAAAATCGACATTGAACAGTATAACAATTAAGAAGGATATGTTCTTACTTCTACTATGGTTTCCCATCATCGACCCAATCAAACGTCCCAAGATCGGCGTAAAGCCACAAATCTGAAGAATTCCAACAGTTCAGACAAACCTACATACAAATACACTCACTACAATCAAACAGGTCATTCAAAAAGTCGTTGCTTTGAACTTATTGGATATCCAGATTGGTGGGATCCAATACAACATTGGAATTTCAAGCGGCCTTCCACTGCTGCAATTACTCAAACAAAGGAAGACGATGCCCCTTCTACGTCATCAACATTGCTAACCACTATAAATATCCGGGGTAAGGCCTTCATCACTTCTACACTTGTTTTAAATAGTGCATGGATAATTGATTCTGGCGCTACTAATCATATGACATTTGATGTTAAACAACTCACAAACCTTAACCCATCCTACCAAAATTGTATCTCCACTACCAATGGTAATACCATCTCGATTGTTGGGGAAGGGTCATCACACCTTACTAATATTTTACATCTTGATTCTGTGTTAGTTGTTCCCTTCTTAGATTATAACTTTTTATCGGTCTCTCAGATCACTACTACTTTATCTTGTGTTATTATTTTTTGGCCTGATCATTGTGTGCTTAAGGATATTTAGACACGACAAACAATTGGTTATGGTGTTAAAAAAGGGAAGCTATATTACTTAGATTTGGAGTCAGAGACTTCCAACACATTACAACAGGCTTTAGTAGTAAAAAGCACTGGTTCACCAAAGAAGATAGCTGAAATCAAGCTTTGGCATCGACATTTAGGACATGCCTCATTTGGTTATTTAAAAAGGTTGTTTCCAACTTTGTTTACACATTTAGATATTTCTATTTTCAAATGTGATGTGTGTGAACTTGCAAAAAGCCATCGTGGCTCATTTCCTTTGATTTGGAATAAAAGTCCAATTCGTTTTATGATTATTCACTTAGATGTTTGGGGCCATCCAAAGTTCCCACATTGGGAGGGTCACATTGATTTGTTACATTTATAGATGATTATACTCGGATGACTTGGTTGTGTTTGATGAAATCCAAATCAGAAGTTAACTTTTAGAAGTTTTATAATACCATTCGTACATAATACAATGCCCGAATACAAGTATTACATAGTGACAATGGTAAGGAATATCATAGTTTTGAACTTTAGCAATTTTTGGACTCTCATGACTCAATCCATCAAACCAATTGTCCAAATATACCTCAACAGAATAGTATGGCCAATCGCAAAAATAAACACTTATTGGAGGTTGTTCGTGCCTCCCTTATCGAGGCTCACATGCCCTTATGTTACTAGGGCGAAGCTCTCCTCTCTACAATATATCTCATTAATCGTGTTCCATCTCGTTCTATCGACTTCAAGACACCCTTCCAGGCACTTGCAGAATCTGTTGTTGCTCTAATAGTCCCAAATCTCCCTCCTCATGTCTTCGATTGTGTTGCCTATGTACATCTCCCCAAACACCAACGTAGTAAGTTAATGCCTCGAGTTTTGAAATGTGTTTTTGTTGGCTATGCTATTCATAAAAAAAGGATACATATGCTATCATCCCCTTACTAAATGCATGTTTATTACTATGGGTGTTGTCTTTCATAAAGAAACTATGTATTTCTCAAGTCTGACTTTCAGGGGGAGTGTGTTGAGGAAATTCAGACTCTTGTATACAACCTTCAAGAAGATTTTGTGGAAGTATCTGATCAAAATATAGGTGATTTGGATCCTAGTGGTCAAAACTTGGATGAAAGTGGCAATGCCCTACACAATGATGCAATAAGTGTAGAAGTGGATGAGTTGGAGTCTAATGGTCAAACTTGGGATCAAAGTAAAAACAAGCACCCAGAAAACCAAAAAACCTCTAAAATTAAGTCCAAGTCTCTCTGGTTGATGCATCAAACCAATCGTTGTCTGAGAATATCCCTTATATAGTGCCTAAGTCATTTAAGAGACAGTTGCCACAATGTCTCACCGGAGGTATTTCAAAACCTACACATGAAACTCAGTTGTCTAGTAAAATAAGATATCCCATGAACCATTATATGTCTACACATCACTTGTCACAAATGAATTAGTCATTTGTCAATCAATTATCTATACTTAATAGTGAGCATGAAGTCTTAAACGATCTAAGATGGCAAGCTATGATGAATGAAGTGATGGCCTCCTTGTAGAAGAACCAAACTTGGGAGCTCGTTGACCATCCCACAAGAAAAAAAATTGTTGGGTGTCAATAAATCTATATCGTGAAATACAAAACTAATGGTTCGATCGAACGTTTTGAGATGAGATTGGTGGCAAAAAGAACTCAGACTTATGGAATTAGCTATACTGAGATGTTTACACCTGTAGTCAAAATCAACACAGTCTGAGTCTTGTTATCCATAGCCACAAATTTTGATTGGCCGTTACAACAGTTGAAGTAAAGAACGCATTCCTACATGGTGAACTCTCTGAAGAAGTCTACATGGATCTCCCACCAAGGTGCATAGTAACAGAAAAACAAAAACAGAAGGTGTGCAAAAAAATCACTCCATGAATTAAAATAGTCCCCTAAAGAATGGTTTGGACGATTCACCAAATCCATGACAACATTTGGTTACTGTTGACACTAAATATAATAACCTAGAGGGGATGAATATGTTATTTACAAATTTTTGGTTAACTACAGAAATTTAAAATAAAAATTGATTTACACGAGTAAACAAGAACAGATAAGTGACACACAATTTATAGTGGTTTCACCTTTTTTGTATACGTCAACTCCCAAACTTCACATAGATTTTCAAATCCACTATTCTATTCAAGAATTATAGACTAACTTTTGATGGTGCTAGTGAACCTTACAAGTATTTTTTAATACTTCTACTTGATTTTCACAGGATCAAGTAAACCTATTCTGATACTTCTATTCTTCTTTTACGATTCAATTCAAAGAAAACACAATTCTGAGTTTATACAACAAGTAGAGAGTGAAATACAATATGAAGTTTTCAATCTTCAGAATACTCATTACAATGCACATTTAAACAAAATCACGAGTAACGCTTGTGAGTGATGTTCAGAGATTTTTTTTTTAACTTAGCGTCACCGACCTTCTCTTCTTCTCTGTTCTCAAATGGATTTTATAGTTGAGCAATTAAGGTTTGGTCGTTGGACATCATTGAATGCATTTCAGTGTTTGGTGAGGTAAGTGAATAGTATAATAAATTCGCAATAGCTTTTCTGAACAAATGAACGTTAGAGATAGTAGGTCGATCTATCGAGACTATAAGTAGACTTATCTTTACAATTTAAATTTTTGGATTGCCTTGATGATCAATCAAGTCGTCTTCACATGATTGTAAGAAGACTTACTTAACTTTGGGTTGGCTCGACAACTGTTCATGTCCATTTGTCAATGTGAGAGGCAAGGGGACTTGTCCTCACCATGAGTTGCCTTGTCAAGTCATAAGTCTTCCTATATAAACTATGAGTCGCCTTAGGCTTGATTCTCATTTTGCAAGGTGACTTGTATTTGTAGGTGAGATGACTTATATGTTAAGAGCTCAGATTAGGCCGTCTTAAGTATACAAGTGGGTTGTCTCATCTGTTGTGCAACTTTTGTTTCTGAGGCATGAATAAGCCAGGTCGTTTTATGCATGACCTTGAGTCGACTTATAGATGTGCAGACCATTACTTCTGTGATATGTCTTCTCTGGGTCGTTTTGTCCAATTTATGGAGGTGACTTATGTTATAATTTCTACATTCAAGTCGTTTTGTAGATATATTTGGGTTGTCCTAAGAGTAATTGGCTCGCCTTATCCTTAAGGCTGAGTCATCTTTAAGTGCTAGTGACTCAGTTTTGTCAGGTCGCCTTGTCATGCTTGTTGAGACGACTTGTTATCCTAACTGCTATAGTCAGGTCGTCTCACTAAAATGTCAGGTCACATTAAGTTTTGTGCAGACATAAGTTTCTTAGGTATGACTACCTCAGGTCGTCTTATTCTAGAGGCCAGGTCACCTTAGGTGTTCTGCAGACTTAAACTTTTGAGGAATGATTTCCTTAGGTTGTCTTAGGTTCTATGATTCAGACTGTTGGTCGTCTTATGTTAAATCTCATGTTGTCTTATCCATTTTGACTTAGCCAAATTTCTATCAATCATGCTTATAGGTCATCTTATGTATATGAATGACGTGATTTGGACATCTAGAACCAATTTTAATAATTATTCTAATTTAAATTAATTATCTAAAATCAAACTTCTTTACTCCTAATCATTATCAAAACCTTATTTTGTTCAACAGTTACAAACAAAGCAATTCAAATCATACGTTATTTTTAAAGAAGCAACATAGGAAAATTACTACACTCATTGTATATGTGGATGGCATGATCATCACAGGCAATGACTCAGAAGAAATGAAAGCTTTGAAGGAGTACTTGTCCAAGGAATTTGAAATGAAAGACTTAGATCCCTTAAAATACTTTTTGGGAATTAAAATATCTCGATTGAGTAAAGGAATCTTCCGATCTCAAAGAAAGTATACCTTAGATCTATTTCATGAAACTGGTATGTCAGCCTGCCAACCAGCTAACACTCAAATGGAAGATGGTCTGAAATTATGCATTGAGACAAACTAGGTATCGGTAGGCAAAGGGAGATACTAGAGACTTGTTGGAAGACTAATGTATGTATCTCACACAAGACTAGATTTTGCCTATGCTTTGAGTATAGTTAGTTAGTTCACGCATAATCCCGGTGAACAACATATGAATGCAGTCATGCACATTTTGAGGTATCTAAAATCTGCTCCAGGAAAGGGAAATTTGTTCTCTCAAATACAAACAAGCAAAATATAGAAGTATATACAGATGCTGATTGGACCGGAGCAATTGACGATAGCGGTCAACTTCCAGATACTTTACCTTTGTAGGTGGAAACTTAGTTACGTGGAGGAATAAGAAACAAAATATTGTTGTAATATCTAGTGCAAAAGCTGAGTACAGAGGAATGGCCTTAGGAATTTGTGAAGCACTACGGTTGAAATTTCTCTTACGGGACCTAGGCTATTCCCTAAAGCAATCAATTCAGCTATACTGTGACAACAAAGCAGCACATGATATAGCCTACAATCTAGTTCAACATAACCGTACAAAGCATGTCGAGGTAGATAGGTTTTTCATTAAGGAGAAACTAGATGAAAAAGTTATGGAATTACTAAAGATTCGATCAGAAGATCAGTTAGCTGATATCCTTACCAAAGGGGTATTTAATCGGGTGTTCTCAAAGTTCTTAAACAAGTTAGGCATGTGTGACATCTATACACCAACTTGAGGGGGAGTGTGGAGATTGTCAACCAATTAATATTATTTCCTTATATAAAAGATTGTATAGGTGTATAGAAATCATAGAGATTGAATAGAAGATTATATAGGTAGATTTCTAGGGGACTAATTGGGGATTCTAACCCCTATTTATACTCAATATTTCATCAGCCTAAATATCAGTTTTTATCATATTTGTCTTTAGTAAGTTTCTCCATTTTCTGCAACTTTGAATGCATTGATATATTAGTTATTGTTTTTTGGTACACATACATAATGAGGACAAGATTAGGGAAAGATTATGGCAAAATTATGACAAAATTAGAGCAAACTAAGGTTAAATTAGGGTGTATTCATATTGTCATGCTAGAATTATGACAAAATTAGGCAAAATTAAATGATAATTAGGCAACCTATTAGGCAAAATTTTCAACCATATGATCATTTCTAGATGGTCTTTTCAGTGTTTAGTCACTAATTTTTTTTATGCAAAATTTTAGGCAATAGATTATTCACATATAATAACTTTCTCATGATCTACAAAGAAAAAGGAAAACATTATGACCCCCTCAAAATTATGTAGCCACTGCTTTATATCTTGCCATGTACTTCTGTATTAGTAAATGCTTCAACATGGTTTTTCTAGTCCTGTTATTGACAACACTTTCATTCGCGATTTTTTCCCTACTCGTTGCTTTACTCTTATGTTTCTCCATAATTTTTTTTTGGGTGAAATTATCACTCATGAATTATATATATACATATATAATATTATTACATGTAGTAATCTTCCCTTGTAATATCATTCATCATCTTCAACATCTTTACCCAGCATGATTTGTTTTGCTTTTTTTTTTTTTTTCTTGTTTTGTTTTTATAAATTTTTCTTCATGAGAATAAAGTATACAAGAAAAGCTTCCATCAAGTCTTTTAAAAATGTGATAAATAATTAAGAATGAAAGCAAAAGGTGCTAGATTTGCTCAAATGTGCATTTTTTTAATGTGCTTTAATTTACTCAGAGAGTTCAGCAAAGGTTTTTTTTTTTTTTGTTATATAGGGATCATAATAATAACGAAAATATATATGTCCGTGATGGTTCAAATATTAGATTTCAAGAAAAACACTCGACTAACAACTATTTACCACTCGGGTATCTCTACGAGGACAAGTTGAGCAAAGTTATTAACAATTTGGCTTATGATATGGAGATAATTCTACATTATGGTTAGTAATTAAAAAAGTCGGGAAAGTTACATTATGGAGATAATTCTTAATTATTTATCACCTTTTGCTTTCATCAAACTTCCGCTGGCTTCTGCTTTTGTCAAGAATACTGTTCTTTCAAATGAAAATGTGAATAAATGTTTTACTTTTATGATATAAACATTGCCTTAAATAGAGTGCATAGAAGACAAGGGATTTGTACAACCAAGTTCATCTAGACCGATACATAAGGCCTAGTCTTGTTGAGCCGAGTGCTACTTCAATGTTGATTGTGTTGTCTGTGTTCAACCATGCTCATCTTTCCTGCTTCATTGCCTTTTAGGTCTTGGATTATAGGTTTTCCTTTTTGATAAGCAATAGCTTGTGTAATTTCTGTGAGAGATAAACTAGTATCCTAATTTTTTGTAGAGTTGAAAGCTTACCGTCTTCTTAGAGTTTTCATTCCCTGCTTTTATCATTTGATAAGCAATATTGATTTTTTTTCTTTTAATTAACATACATACATACATATATATATATATATATATATATATATATAATGAAAGTTAAAATGGCTATTGTTCGTTTCATTTATTGACTCTGATATGTTTCTTTTGATAATATTCACATGTTTATTATATTGGATATTTACTTATGTTATACTAACATGTTTCAAAATTTTAATTCTTCTACAAAAAACAAACGTAGATATGTTTCAGGCAAAAGAAAAACTAAAGGGAATTATAATGATCGAAACATCCGAAAAAACATCACGAGCAGCTGATGATGAGTGTCCGAATGAAGAAAGAATCACTACTTTGTAGGGCGCTACATTTTGTAATACTCAATTTTGCCGCCTGGATGTGATGTCAAATGGATTAGTGTTCCCACATTTATGTGGATAAGTGCACGTAAAAAAAAACTAGTCTATGAATATAGATTTCACCAAGTCACTTGAAATATATGATCTTTTAACTTGTAAGTTAGAAGAGATATGATAAATAATGACTAAACGGAGAATTAATATTATATGTTTTCAAGAAACTAAGTAGGTGGAGGAGAAGGTTAGAGAAATACAATATTATGATCATAAGATTTGGTACAAAGGTAATGAATGAACTAAAAATAAGGTAGAAATAATTGTTCAAAAGAATTTACAAGAGAATATAGAGGAGATCATAAGGAAGAGAGATAGAATTTTGCTTGTCAAGCTATTGAGCGGAGAAATCATAATTAATATAGTCAGTATTTATACATTTCAAAGAGATATATATGCAATTAGTAAACAATAGTTATAAAAAATTTAGATGAATTTATATCTGGGATGTTCAGCTTCTTAAAATTCCAAATGCAAGATGACTATGCGTAAGGTTTTTCCTTCTTTTTAAAAAATAAAAAATAAAAATTAATGTTATACTACTAGGGTTGCTATTTCGTCATGCTTCTTTTGTTATTTTATGATGTCAAATTTGCTTTCTAGGAAATTTTTTTTCCTTAATTTAAAATTTAGATTTTACTCTATAGCCACCCCAATTGTACCACCAACCTTCTGGAAATGGTAACATTTATTTATTTATTTATTTATTTATTACATATAGTTTTGAGTTTACTACCCGCAGGGTAATCTATACGAGGGAGAATTTTTGAATCTGTTTCCAGTAATAGTTCACAATTAATTTTTTGTAAGAAAGTGTTGAATTATTAGCATTCTAATAGACATGTAATAATTGATTTCTTTGCAAATTGTAATAATAGTTGAAATTAGATATTTTAGTTTTTAAAATAGTCATGTCCCTCTCTATCCTTCCGTAAGTCCAAAAAAAGGGACAAAAGAAAATTTCTAATCCACACTATTAGATGGTGATTTGAATCCCTATCAAGGCTTATTGAAGGATGAAAACAAGAAATTGATAAAAAGGAAATACAAATAGTTTTGAAAATGAAGATTGATATCAATATGGTTGGTATAGTGTTCAAAGAAGATCGGATCAAATATAAATTGCCACGATTACTTTATCAATATCGAATTTTTTTCGTGTCTGTATAGTTGGTGTTCTTAATTTAGTAATTAACTATTTTGCGACGAATTTAGCGACAAAAACTTTTTCGTCGCTAATTAGCGATGAATAATATTTCGTGGCTAAATTTTGCCACGGATTTAAAATCCGTCACAAAATTTAATTTTTTTAAATAGAATTTTATTTTTTCTATTTTTCTTTTTATTTTATTAATATATTATATTTAAGTTAAAAATTAATTTAGCGACGGATTTGTTTTCCGTTGCTAAATTTAGCGACGAAAATCTTAATCCGTCGCTAAATTTTTTATATATAATTAAATAAAATATAATGTTAATATAATATTCAAATTAAAAAATTAATTTAGTAACTACGAGATTTATCCGGTGGTAATTTAGCAACGGATTCCAAATCCGTCGTTGAATTTAATTTTTTTTTCAGTAGAATTTTATTTTATTTTTATTTTATTTTATTAATTTATATTAACAAATCATATTATTATGTTATAATATTTTAATTTACATTTTATTTTATTATATTATATTTCATTTTTTTAAAAAAATAATATTATTTAATTCTTAAAAAAAACCATACATTTTATTTTGTTTGATTTAATATTTTTTATTATTGTATTGATAACTTTTATTTTATTTATATTATTTAATTCAATAATACAAAATTTTTAATTAAATATTAATCCGGACATATTGGGAGCGAGCCTGCGCGGGCGCCGGGGGCAGGCAGGGGCGGGCACCGGGCGCAGGCAGGGGCGCGCGCCTGCGTGGGCGCCCGCGCATGCAACCACGGGCACCCAGCGCAGGCAAGCGCTCACGCATGCCTGGGCGCCCGCGCCCTGAGCACGCTCGCTTGCCTGGGCGCCCGCACCTGCACCCGCGCCCGCCCTTTATTGTTTTAATGTTAAAAAAAATACTAAATGTTATGCTGAAGGGATTCAAAACTTGGACCTCGCACTTGGACCTCGCATTTGAACGGAAAACATATTACCACTACACCACCACTTAGTATTATGTGATAATAATTTTTTTTTTTACTTTCTTCCTCCTCATTTGTTTTCTATTCTCATTTTTTTTTTCCTTCCTCTTAATTCTCAAAATTTTTTATATATAATAATTATATTGAAATTTCTTATATATTCAAACGAATAAAAATATTTTATGATTAAATATATAGATTTTTTAAATTATTAATATATTATAATTTATTGATAATTATAATTTTATATTATTGAGATGTCGTAATCCATTTTTAAGCTATAGAGTCAAAAAATAAAATAAAAATAAAAAATAATAATAAAATAATAAAATAAAAGAAAAACAGAAGAAAACAAAATATAATATTAATATATTTTTAATTAATTTATTATTTTATTTTAAATTAGTATTTTATTATTTTTTATTTTTTAAAAAATTATCATATTTATTATTTTTAATTAATATTATTTTAGGTCGGTGGTTTAAATAAAAAAAGTTATTATATTTATTATTTTAAATTATTATTATATATTATTTTATTATTATTAGAAAAATGTGAAGAAAAGATAATAAGTAAAAAAAAAAATTATATCACATAATATCATTTGGCTTAGTGGTTTACAGATTTATGCTTATGCGTGTGCGTGCAGGTGTGCAGGAGTTCGAACCACGGTGGAGGTAGAAGGCAAAACGTCATTTTCCAGCAATTAAGTGAGGAGAGCGGCTGGAGCGGGGGTGCTAGCTTGGGTGGGCGAGCAGCTTGCAGGTTGGTGCTAGTTTGAGTGGAGCCCGTCCAGGCACGTGGCTTCCAGGCTAGTGCTGGCTCGTGGGCAGGGCCATCCAAGCATGTCTTGGCTCTGGTGGGCAAGGCCCGTCCAGGCACGTGCGCTCTCCGGGCATTTCGACGAATTTGGAATCAGCGACGGATTCCAAATCCGTCGCTAATTCAACAACGGATTTTTTTATTCATCGCTAAATTAGTGACAGTCGACGGACTTTTTTTTTTCCTACATTAGTGACGAATTTTATCGACAAAAATTATTTATCGCTAAATTTAGCGACAAATTTTAGATTTTCGTCGTTAAATTTAGCAACGGATTTTTTTATATCGCTAATTTAGCGACGAATAATTTTTTGTCGCTAAATTTTGTGAGGAATTTTAACAATGAAAAATTATTTGTCACTAAATTTAGCAACGGATTTCAGATTTTCGTCGTTAAATTTTTACAACGCGTTATTAACGACGAAAAATTTTTCGTCACTAAATCCATCGCTATTGTTTTTAGCGACGAATTTTTTTAAAATTTTCGTCGCTAAATTTGTGAATAAAGACTGTCTTTTTATAGTGTGATATTAGATCTTTGAGCATGGTAGTGCACGATTATGCAATTAGCGACGAATATATTATTCCTTACAAATAACATTTCTAATTATGAAATTAGTAAGTAATTTTGTCCTTTGCTAGGGCCGAAAATATTTTTTCCTTACATTCATCTTTAATAGGCGATGAATATATATATATATTTTTTTCATTGCAAAAAACCTATTTATTAAATGTCATCCCAATTAGGGAGGAAAATAATTTGTCACTAAAGTCGTTGCTGACTAGGGACAAGTTTGGATTTTCGTCATTAATTTTTGAATGAAATTCATCATGGTGAATATGAGTGCTAAAACCAGAGATGAAAATTGTTTGTTCCTAAATTCATCACCAATTAGTGACAAATGGTCATATTTGTCACAAATTTGTGATAAATTTAGGGACAAAAAATATAAACATAAATTATTTTTAATACAACTAAATAATCCCCTAAACTTTAGCCCTATTTTTATTCGGAGATTAAATTCAAAATTTCTATGAGAATTTCAAAAAGGTAAGTCAAAATCCTTAAATAATTATTGTAGTTTTGGTTTTTAACTTTTTATAACAAAAAAAAAAATCCTCTCTTCATCGATTTTTTTTTTCAAACATGTGCTTAGAAATTATATATAAACATTTGATTTGAAATCTAATTCTTAATTTCTTTTACTTTTAAGACAATTATGTTTTATACTTAGTTCTCCAAATACATTATATAGGGAGTTTGGAAGAAGGAAAATCAAATTCATATCCAAACTTAATGTCCTAGTCAAATTCATATCCATTGTTTGAAAATTGGCTGAGATCTTGATCTTGATTGAGAGAGATGCTTTGATGAAGATTGGTAGAGAGAGAGAGAGTCGGAGCGACATTGATTGAGAATTAAAATAATTTTTGGATAACTTTGAAGCCGTCTAAGTTAACAAATAAATCGATAAGTAATAATGGCGTTCAATTTGTTTAAATAATTAAATATAAGAAAACATTTTTTGTAGTATTATAAAACTTCATATAATTATATTATTTTAATTATGTTTTATTTTAAAAATCATTATATATATATATATATATATATATTTTTTTTTTGGGCAGAATCATATTTTGTTATAGAATAGTGTAATCACCATTATATTTGGAGTATTGAGAAATAGCAAAGTAAATGGGTCGGATGGTTGCATAGGATGTAGTATTGAACAAAAACCCAAAAGCTATCACAGCCCGGACGGGCGGTTCGCTAACCTCTGCGAAACTTCTATATAGGTAAGTCCAAAGAATCTGTCTGTTTCCCAATTTTGAGTAAGGAACTTTTCTATTCCTCTAAAAGAACATAAGAAGTTGGCATCCCTCCATCGTTTCATGGAAAACAATTCGTAGTCCAAGGGAAACACGGTGATTATTAAATTATCAAGAAATTATTAGATCGATAAACAGAAATACACATGAATTCATAATCACCGATTGTTATTTACAATCATGTCATTAGTTTTCCAGATTATCATTCATTCTAAGATAACCATTTATCTTCTATGTTAGTTTTTTCTTTCAATGATGGGATGTCCGAAAGGGTGATGGTCACGTGTTATCTTTCGATCTTATCCCATCATAAATATAAAAATTATCCTTTAGATCTAGATTTCACACTCTATCACATACATTAGAATTCAATTTACCGAAAATTTTAATAAATTATTTTTAAATCGACTCAATTTTATATGACAGTTTATAACACATGATTATTCACATTAAATCGATGTTCTTCTTGGCAGCATGTTGGTACAGTCTTGTTTGGTCCGTTTCGGATGCTTGCTCAGTTTGATGATTTGGCCGGCCTTTCTTCCCCTTTTTATAGATTTGAAGAGCGGCTCGAACATGAGGATAGTAGAAATCTGACGATCTCTCTAAAAGGATAGATTAGTGATCACAATTACATCCCCCAATCTGATAATTTCAGATTCAAATCTCTGTATAATAAAAAAAAATCCGACCGTCTTCTTCTGGTATGAGATTCATTAAATCATTTGCATCATTAACTCTTTATTGGATCTGGTTACTAATACGAGACAATATTTTGAAATTATGGTATCTATTCCTAAATCCTATGATTGCAAAAAAATTTTAAGTATTTGAATTAGAGTGATCTGCAGCTCATACTCTCGACTACTTGAGAATAAACATCTTTCAAAATACTTAAAAACTATAATCCTAATTAACATAAATACATTTTTAATTAAAAGAGATTTTTATTGATATTATTAGTAATTATATTGTTGGAATATTCTAGTATACATACACGCAACGGAAATATAATAGAATTTTTCAGAATAATAAAATATAGCAAAAATCCGGGACGTATCTCGCTGATTAAACATAGTTATTTTGGAAATCGTGATACTTTTTTCGTTGATCTCGTAATTGATGTAATAATCACGTTACGAACTACTATCGTAATCTCACGGTATCTCAATCTTCAATATGATGATAACGTGATACGGTAATTCCCTCTTTAAAATTTTCATTTGCCCTCTCTTTTGATTTTTTGGCTGTGTCTCAATAATTAATGTGCACCCACACAAAAATGGTGTCCTTTCACATACATGCACACAAAAACACTCTTACTCACGTAGGTTAAGAAGTTGGGGAGAATTTTTAGGGAGTGGGATAATGGGACTTACCCGCCCATTATTTTCCAAATAAAAATTCATAATTTTACTTTTGGAAGATGCCACGTGGGCACCTTCAACCAACATATATAAATATAATTTTATACGATTTGAAAAATCATAAAATAAAAACAATAAAATGATAATGATTAACTTAAAAAAGAAATAACTTTGATCTTATTTATTTCAATTGAAATAACAGAGATGTTACTTTTACTTTTTTTTTTTTTTTTTTTTGTACATTAAGGTCCCTGGAATTTTCTATAAATGCCTAGAAAGGCCTCTCACGTGATCAAAGGCCAACCTTGGTAAGAAAACCACGTGTTTCTTATTTCTGTTGTTGAAATTTCATCTTATATGAAACCACCCCTTTTATTTCTAAATATTATCATTTTACACCCAAACCAAACCCATCATGAAAAGCTCCGTGAAACCGCGCTGTGGCCCACCAAAGGAGGTTACGCTCTTGAGTATTGCTGTGTCCCTCTCTCATGCCTTCTTCATGAAAGTACCACCTTTGATGAGGAGGGAAAATAAAAATTGATTTTTCAAAATGTTAAGGTTTAAGGGTTGTCCCTAACATTGACATGTACGAATTTTATTTAAAATCGACATAACCACTGCCTATAATTTTAGTTTAATGGCTTATTTATGGAACCCCAAGTGGGGAGGAGGCTTTTACTTGGTTCGTCCATTGTCAAACCACACTGGACTTGGGTATAACTCAGATTCAAAATAATCATATTAAATTCGGCTATTTTTTCACAACACAATGTAGTGCATTTGTGCAAACCTAAAACCTATTATTTAGATGATCATTCATACATTAAATTCACTTTATATGTATAAAATTCAAATGATATAATATAATATATAATAATAGTTCTTGTAGGAATACCCGAGTGATACAGAGTTTTTGTTCCAATGTCTTATACGAGATCTAATATTTGAATGTTTATGAATACGTATATTTTTATAATTTTTACGACCTTTATATTATCAAAAAATAATATATAATAACATTTAGAATTAATATTTGTGCAATTCAATTATATTATGCTTTTAAACACTTGTACTTATTCAAGATATAGAGTAGGATACAAAACATTATTCATTGCATTTCTATGTAATTTTTTGCTTTTATCTTGGTTGATAGGTGGTGAAGATTGCAAAGCATCAATCGATTATGGTTGTAACTCTTATAAACGCGTTAACAATGATTCAAATATTAAATTATAGAGAAGCTATTTGAATAAATTTTTTTTTTTACAATCGTGTGCAATAAATAAATAAGTATCAGACATATAGAAAAAGGGAAAAATATATATATAGATATATACACATTAAATAAATTATTCTCTTTACATTTTTTTTCTTCCATATTTGTTATATTTGTTTTCATTCTTTCCTACTATTTTTGTTCATGTATACCAATTCAATTCAGATGATTCAGCAAATAACTATGAAACAAAAAAACAATTTTTTGGTAATTATTACCATTATCGGCCATTGAAGAAAAACAAGAACTAAATTTTGCTTCTTTTTTTGTGGTTTACTCCGAAACATAAACTAATAGAAACAAACAGAGAAAAGGAATTCATGGGATTCATCCAAAATTTGGAAACGTTGGGGAAGAAATGAAACGGAAGCAACTGTAATTCCTACGGGACAGTCATATAAATACCGGGCTCTGAACTGCTCCTGCACACACGCTTTCCTTTATTTCATGACTATTTCCTCTCTCTTTCTCTTGGGTTTCCAATAACAGCTTCCTCCACCTCCTCCTCCTTCTCCTCCATGATCATTCCATCAAACCGATACATGCATAATTCAATTCTCACAGGGTTCGACCGCAATTCCATGTTAATTTTCAAAATCTGATAACAGAAATTTGGTAATTTCAAAATCATGCCTCTTCCATGGGAGAAGCCCAACACCAATCGAATTTCTCGACTCGTCGCCGATCTCCAATCGCCGAAACACGGTGGCTCTCTCGTCGTCGAGCCCGGATTCCCAACTTCACTGATCGATCTTTTCGTGAAGAATCATGATCGAATGAGGAAAAAATCCGAGAAGAAGCAGAAGAAGAAGAATAAGAAAAAGAGAGTCGTCAACGGGTCTGAGGTATCCTCGACAAATACTAGCGTAACTTCACCGATGATTTTGAGCGACTCTGTTGCTGAAATCGAAAACCCAGATGGGAATTTTGATGGAATTGTGGAAAAAAGTGGTGATTCTGTTGATGAAGTAAGAAATGAGATTGAAGTTGATTCTGGGGTTGGGAATAGAAGAGTTTTTGGATCACTGTTGAATGTTTTTATCGTGATAGTTCTAGCTTTGGTGACTACTAAGTTGGCTCTTGGGATTACAATGTTAGCTTTTGTGCTGTTGATTATTGAATCCACTGGAGACCGTGTGCTTCGTTTCTTGAAACCCTGTAAAGATGCACAAAAGGGTTTGAATTCTTTGATTCAAAGGAGTTCGAGCGTAGTGGTGATAAAAAGGGATTGTGAAAAGTTAAGATTTCAGAGAAATTTTGCTTCAAGAGCTTTGCTTAAAGAGAACGAAGAAAACCTTGTTGTTTTGGATTCTGCTAATTTGGTTCAGAGTCTTGAAACCGGTGCTTCAGTTGGTAAAATTGAGGTTGAGGAAAGTGATTGTAATCCTTTCAACCCTCAAGTCGACCAATTTGAGATTATAGGACGGCAATTTGATTTTCTTAATAGTCGGGGTTCTGCTGAAATCCAAGTAGAGACAGATTTGAGGGTTGAAGAGCACAAGGAGGAAAACAATGGGGAGATGGAAATCAGAGATCAGCGAAAGAAAAAATTGAAGCTGATAAAGTTTATTAAGCAACTTCCGAAAAAGAAGACGTGGAAAAAGAGGAGGGAGAGGGAGCTGGAGCTGGAGCCAGAGTCAGAACTAGAATTGGTTCGTGAAGCAACTGAAGACTTTGAGGAAGATAAAGTTGCCATGATTGAAAAGCACGAAATGCAAGATGGTGAGAATCATGAAGAACTGAAAAGTGAAAAAATCTTTCCAGAGCCAGAGAAACAAACGGTGATGGTTTTAGAAGAAGTTGAGGGTGGAGTTGGAAGGGTGTATGGTGTGCTACAAGTTAACATGGAAACGAAAGAAGAAAGAGGGAAAATGGGAAGAAAGAGAAATGGATTTTATGGGTATGTCTTACTCCTTTTCATTGTTCTTCTTGGTCTCGTAGGCGGTCGAACTTTAGCAATTGGATTTACCATTGGATGGTATATAGTTTTTAAATCATTTAAGCTCTTGGTAGATTCAAAATAATTTTGAGGACCTCTATCTTCGGCCAGAGGCCTTTTTTTTTGGTTGCAAGTTCATGGTGCTGTCAAGTTTCTAAGCTTGCCATCATAGAAGAATCAACCTTTGGTTGGCAATCCAACTTGAGGTGTGTACTCAATTCTGTAAATCTGTTGATACAAATGGCAGTAGGTACTCCCCTGTGTCATAAACTGTCATTCATACCGAGAACAATGAAATTACTCATAATGCAAAGTCATATCTTTATTTGCTCATTTACTGTTAACATCAAGTGTAGAACTTATTTTGGGGAAGACAAGCTAGGAAAAGGAAATGGAGAGAGAGCTTGCATATATTCACTGGGAATTTCAGTATTTTCAGCTTCATACCAATACAATTTCTAGTAATAAGCACCTATCCTTCTATGCATTCCGAGTTTCCATTGTGCTTTACTGTTGACCATTGGTTGAACAAAATTGATGAATTTCAACATCTTACCTTGCTTGTTACTACATTTGAACAAAACATCATGAATTGTTCCATTGATGATAACTTTTGCAAGTAAATTTAATGATTCATGCTGGCTGTTTTTGAAATCCGAATCTGCATTGTTGACGAATTCCTTGTGAATCAGAGGCATGCCACCTCCCTTTTGTTACAGAACATCTTTAGATTGCTCGTTTTGACCAAACAAATGTCTAGTAAAATAACATCACTGAAGGGTTTGAGATCCGTTGTCATCCTTAAGTTTACAAGGATTCTCATTACCCCCGGTAAAAATTTTTTCTTCTATGATTGCCACTGGATTCCCGGAATGCAAGACAACATTGCTTTATATCCTGCACTCTGTAGAGTCTGCTACTGAGTCCATGCGCTTAGATCTTTGTTCCAGAGAACTGATTCCCGGCTCCTTTCTAAAATCTAGCTCTTTTGCTGTTCCTCTCAAATCTGCAACTTTAGCCCATTGTCCAGACAGTGCATAGAAGTTTGATAGCAAAATGTAAACTGCATGGCTTGGATAATCCAACTTGCTTAGTTTATCTGCAACTCTCTCTCCTAGATCAAATTTTGAGTGGATTATACAAGCATTGAGCAAAGTCTTGTAGGCAATAGGTTTGTCTTCATGTGAGATGCTTTCAATCAACTCCAGCGCTTTAAATAAGAGTCCTGCTCTGCTCAAGAGATCAAGTAGGCAACCAAAATGCTCGACTTTTGGGTTTATGTTGTAATGTAGCATCATCTTGTTGAAGAAACTGCAGCCTTCATTAACCAATCCTGATTGACGGCATGCCATTAATACGGAAACAAATGTCGCTTCATTTGGTTCCACACCTTGCTCTTCCATCTGACTGAAAAAGCTCAGGGCCTTTCTTCCATGTCCATTATTTGCAAGTCCGCTAATTACTGTTGTCCAGGCAAAAACATCCTTATAACTCATCTTACAGAAAACAAGCATGGCTTCGTCCATACTCCCACACTTGGAGTACATGTCTATTAGAGCTGTTTCAACATACAAATCTCGTTTTATTCTGTTTCTGAGAGTAAATAGATGTATTAGTCTACCAGAATGTAGGTTTGACGTGGTGGCACAGGCCTCAAGCACACAAACTATGGTGGTCTCATCAGGTTCGATCCCCTTATCCACCAATTTCATGAAAAGATCTAAAGCTGCTTCTGGATTCCCTGTCTT
Source organism: Dillenia suffruticosa (assembly GCA_033439265.1). NCBI lineage: Eukaryota > Viridiplantae > Streptophyta > Magnoliopsida > Dilleniales > Dilleniaceae > Dillenia > Dillenia suffruticosa. The sequence continues at coordinate 3,906,564 of JAVTVX010000031.1, forward strand.
AAGATATGCATGAATCATAGAGTTCCATGAAATCAGGTCCTTAACAACCATCTGATCAAAGATGTCACGAGCTAGATCAACAGAACCCATCTCAGTATATCCATTCATTAGTGTTGTATATGACACGGCATCTCTCCTGCCAAACATTCCATGAAACAACACCAATGCTGCATCCATATCTCTGCATTTGGTGTACATACTCAGTAACGCATTCTCCAATTTTACTTTGCCTATAAATCCATCCTTAACAATATGAGAATGAACTGCTCCTCCGCAAGCTCTCTCTTCATTCCTAGCACACGCCGACAAAAGAATCACCAGCGATAATTCATCGGCTTTTACGCCTTCATGCATCATCTTCCTAAACAAAAGCATAGCTTCTAGCCATGACCCACTTGTGGGGTTATTATATGCAGCCAAAAGAGTATTCCAACTCACGATGTCTCTCTGAGGAATTTTATCAAACATACGGCGTGCCTCGGTTAACTGTGCGGTCGAACCATAGAAATGAATCAGTGCATTTTGCACATAAACATCACAATCTAGGCCTGTTTTCATGACATGGGTATGAATTTCTTTCCCTTTGAGAATCAACTTTAGACGGGCGCATGACTTGAGCAAAGCAGGATGGGTGTAATTATCGGGACAGATGGAGCTTTGATTAATGTAGTAGTTGTATATTTGAAAGGCCTTAATGGGTGTGGGGCTTTCCGAGTAGGCTCTCAGAACGCGGTTCCATAATGGGGTGGCGTTGATGAGACCAGTTGTGATGGTTTGGGTGAGGATTTGGTCAAGTGCATTTATGCTATGGACTGATCTTTTGAGTCGCAGCAGAATTACCTGCCATTGCCTGCACATTTTGTGCTCAGCGGCAGTTCTCTCATGTTTCTGAGTTTTGGCAAAAAACACGAGACGCTTTGGTGATGGTTCGCAGTCGCTTTTAAGCGAAGATCTGCTTGCATGTCATAATTACCGTCTCCAGGAGTTTGCGGCTGAGAATTTAAACTATTTTTTTGTACGGAAGATTGATATTTGAGTATTATCGTATTATATTTAAAAAAAAAATTTTAACATAATTTTTTTATTTTTAATTTTTAATAAAAATTTAAAATATTTACTCTTAAGTCTGACATCAATAAAACTTGCCATCTTTGAAAAAATTGAAATTTTTTGTTAAGAAAAAAAATTAATTTTTATATAAAAATTTTTTCACTTCAGTGAAAAATTATTTTCAACAGAATGATACTAAAGGGAATTATGTTAAAAGAAGTTCAGAAATGATGGATCTTATCGAGCCTTTCTATCTAAGTTGAGCTTATTCTTTTCGTATAAAAAATTAAAAAAAAATAAAAAATTAAGATAGATAGATATTAATATTTTCATTTTTTGTTAAAAATATAAAAAATATGCATTAATGACAAAATAAATTTAATGAAAATCCTATCTCTTTTGCGTTTACGGAATTCTTTATTCATGTGTAAATATATGAAACCTGCAAGTCAGAAGGGCTAATTTATTTACATATAATAATTTTTTATCATAAATATTTATTTTCTCATTAAATATGTAAAATAATTTTTTTAAATAATTTTTTTAATATAAAACTTATATGCATAGTTATTAAACCGAGCCGATCCGCCGGTCGGATCGGATCAACCTTCAACCCGTACACTGTACAGATAGGTTCGCTAGATGCTAGATGGACTTAATACGTATTATGAACTCACTTCAAAAGTAAAAGAACTAAGTTCAAAAGGTGCAAGAACGAGCTGCAGTCGAGTGAACTCAATCTATTAGTCTGTAGTAAGCTTGTGCCAATGGAAAAAGAACCGAGAACTTGTTGTACAATGGTGCGATGAAGATGTTAACAATGAATGAGAATGAGAAGAATTAGAAGGATAGGGAACGAAGAGAAACAGAGAAAAGGAAGAAGGAAGAGATAAAGAAAGAAGAGAGGGAGAGAGAGAGTGAAGACAGAACAACAATATTTTTCATGATTCCTTTCTCAGCTATACAAGGTCCTTTTATTACAATATCAATAATCTAACTACTTTCCTAACTTTCTCAACTGACCCCAACTGATTTAGTTATTGCTAACTACTCTTTCTTGCTACCAACTACTAGTCGTTACATTCAAAGAACTCCCATGTGTTACAATTTCATCCCTCCTTTGAAATCCTTGGCCTCAAGGATTAAATTCTGGAAACTGGGATCTGATGAATCCCATGTCCTCCCAAGTCGACTCTTCTGGACTCAAATTTACCTATCTGATCAACCATTGGCTGCAGGGTACACCATTCCTCATAATCACTCTCCTTTTGAGTACTGCTTCTGGCTTTACTAAAGCTTGTCCATCAGTTCCAACTTTGGGTAACTCAGACATTACATTTTGTATAGGACCAACCCTCTTTTTAAGTAAAGATACATGGAACATTGAATGTATTTTGGATCTCAATGGCAACTGCAATTTGTAAGCTACCTTACTTACCATTGCTGTGACTAGGAACGGTCTATAGTATTTGGAAGAGAGTTTAAGTTGTTTCCTCACTTCTACTGACTGTTGCAGTTTAAGGTAGACCCAATCCCCTACTTCAAACTCTCTTTTAGTTCTCTTCTTGTTTGCTACGGTCTTCATCCTGTTCTGAGCTTGTGTCAGGTGATCATGTAAAATCCTTAACATAGCTTGTCTATTCTAAGCAAAACTTCCTACAGCTGGTGTTGTGGTCTACAAGTAAGGTCCCATGGGAATAGATTTAGGTTGATAGCTATAGAAGGCTTCGAAGGGTGTCATATTTATGCTCGATTGGAAGCTGGTATTATACTACCACTCAGCTAAGCTCAACCACTATACCACTACCCAGGCCTATCAGAAATCATGCAATGCAGGTAACCTTCTAGACATTGGTTGAGCCTCTCACTTTATCCGTCTTTTTGGGGATGGTAAGCACTGCTCAACTTCAGTTGTGTTCTAACCAGTTTGAATAATTCCTGTCAAAATAAGTTTGTGAATTCCTTGTCTCGATCAGTTATGATAGCTTCTGGAAGTCTATGCAATCTAAAAACAGTCCACAAACACTTGAGCTACTTTCATGGCAGTGTAGGGGTGTTGAAATGCTATGAAATGACTAAATTTAGTGAGCTTATCTATAACCACCATATTGGTATCACAGCCTTGAGATTCAGGAAGTCCTTCCACAAAATCCATACTGATTTGAGCTCATGCTTGTGTTGGTATGGGTAAGGGTTGAAGCAAACCTAGATATGCTACATGCTCATGCTTGTTCCTTTGGCATGTATCACATTCTCTCATATATTGAATCACATCTGCCTTCATTGAAGGCCAGAAGAAAGTAGACTTAATCCTTTGTAAGGTACCATACCGCCCTGAATGACCTCCCATAACAGAGTTATGCATCTACTTAACAATCTTAGTTCTCAATTGGGAGCCTTTGCCCACATATATTTTTCTCCTGAACTTCAGCAGCCCTTCTTGCAAAGTAAAATCTGCATTGTTTTCTGGTTCAATTGTTAGCTGAGCTATCACTTTGGATGACTTCTTTTAGCCATTGAGGTCTGATCACAGAAGTAGCCATCAGTACACACTCCTGTTGCTTTTCTGTTAGCATTTCCTCCCTTGATAAAGTATCAGCTGCTCGATTATCAAAACCTTTTTTGTATTGTATTTCATAGTCCAGTCCTAGGAGCTTAGTGAGCCATTTGTGCTGTAAGGAGTTTGTAAATCTCTGCTCTAGTAAATATTTCAAGCTTTGACGATCCATCGTAATAATGAAGTGGTAGCCCAGTAAGTAATGCTTCCATTTAGTGACAGCCATGACTACAGCCATCGGCTCCTTCTTATATATAGAAAGTCCTTGGCTCTTAGCTCCCAATGCTTTACTTAGGTAGGCAATAAGTAGTCTTTCTTGCATAAGCACAGCCCCCCAACCAGTGGCACAAGCATCAGTTTCAAGTACGAATAGCTTAGAAAAATCTGGTAATCACATGACAGGGGCAGAACACATAGCTGTCTTCAGTTGTTGAAATGCTCTCTCAGCTTCCCCACTCCATTTGAAGCTATCTTTCCTCAGAAGGTCATTAAGAGACTTTGTTATGATTCCATAACTTTAATAAACCTCCTGTGGTAGCCTATTAAATCCAAGAACCCTCTCAAATTCTCGATAGTATTTGGGACAAGCCATGACAGTATGCAGTCAATTTTTTAGGAGTCCATTTTTACTCTTTCATCTGTCACTATGTGTCCTAAGTACTCTACTTTAGATTGACCAAAAGAGCACTTAGTTAGTTTAGCATATAAGTGGTGCTGTCTCAAAACCAAGAGAGCCACCTTAAGATGTTGAATATGGGAGTGCAAATTAGGATTGTAAATTAGAATATTATCAAAGAATACCAGTGCAAATTTTTGAGATAAGGTTGAAAAATTTGATTCATTAATGACTGGAAGGTGGCAGGTGCATCAATGAGGCCAAAGGGCATTACCAAGAACTCGAAATGACCATGATAGGTCTGAAACACTGTCTTGGCAACATCCCTTGGCCTTACTCTGATCTGATGATAACCTACCCGTAGATCAATCTTAGAAAAGAATCTTGAACCATGTAATTCATCCAACAATTCATCAATGTTTGGAATAGAATACTTATCTTTGATGGTAATGTTGTTGAGCTACCTGTAGTCCATACAAAATCTCCATGAGTTATCTTTTTTCTTCACCAACAACACTGGAGAGGCAAAGTGGCTGTTACTGTGTCTGACAATCCCTTGGTAAAGTATGTCCTGAACTTGTCTTTCTATCTCATCCTTTTGGGAGTGGGGATATCTGTAAGGGTGTAGCTTGAAAGGTTAAGCTCCTGGTTTCAGAAATATGGAGTGATCATGGGATCTTTCCGGCGGTAATGAATTTGGAGTGGAGAAGACATCCTCGAACAGCTACAGAAGATCAAAAATAGACTTGTGCATTGAAGTTTGCTGATTTTCTATTGCTACTGGAATGTTATTGTAGCTCTGAAATTGTTGTATTCTAAACTTCTTAGTACTCTTCCTACGAATCAGCTTCATCTTTGGATCTTTCACCATTCCCACCAGCACCATCTCTTCTTTCCTACTAGCCAACTTGACTTGTAACTGTTTGAAATCGAATGTAATGGGACTGAAATTGTACATCCAGTCTACCTCTAATAAGATGTCCCACTTCCCTAGAGTTATTACCTTAAGATCAAAAGAGAATTGGTACTCCTGTATACTCCATTTCACTCCTCTAACTTTAGAATTACTGATAACTCTACTGACATCTACTAGTACTACTTGTATAGGCTCATCCTCCTCTGATTTCTTTTTTACTCTTTCTACTAGTTCTTGATTGATAAAACTAGTGGAGCTTCCTGTATCTACTAGTATGTTAACTACCTCTCCCTTCAGTACCTTGTTAAATAAGTTTTGGTAAACTCTAAGGACTGTTCTTGGAGGGAAGCAATCTCAAAAGCTTGCAGTAAGGTAGTGTGTTTAAACATCCTGAGTATGGGTTTAATTTATTCTTTAACTCCACTAATAAAGCTGGACACAAAATAAGTTTTAGTCAATTTAGGATTTACCTGGAGCATGAGAGACCACATTTTCTCGAATTTCTCCTAGTATTCTGACATAGATCCTTGTTGTAATACCTTGTTAAATTCTTTCACCACATCTTTAATACCTTTTTCTTCGAACCTCTGGTAGAATAGATGAGTAAACTCTTCCCAAGCTACTTCCTTCTTGAATGATTTCACTCCATGAAACCAGATTTCTGTCTTCCCTTCTAAGTACATTTCTACTATCTCTACCCAGCTGCATTCTGGTATTTGATATGCTTTAAAAAATTTCAGGCACTTCCTTATCCACATTTTAGGATTGTCTCCATCAAACATAGGCAGTTCAATCTTTGGTGGGTTGGGTAAATGATTTTTCCAACTGATATCTTTCTTGATTTGTTGGATTCCTGTCTTACTTCTGATTCTCCCTTCTGTTGGAGTTGGGAGGATTGGTGTTCTGATGACTCGATTTGCATCTAAATCTTCTGTCTTATCTTTGTTCATCATATGCATAATAGCATTAAACTTCTTATCCATGTCTACAACAAGAACTTCTATTTGCTGGGATTGTGTTTCCAATTTTCGCTCCAGTTCAGTTTGCATGTCTTGCATCTTTGAATCTTGTTTCTTTAATTGCTCTTCAATTGTTTTAAATCTGGTTCCTTTTGCCATTGCTATGAATCATCCGAGGAAAGACGGCTCTGATACCAATTTTGTTATGAACTCACTTCAAAAGTGCAAGAACTAACTTCAAAAGGTGTAAGAACGAGCTGCAATCGAGTGAACTCAATCTATTAGTTTGCAGTAAGCTCATGCCAATGGAAAAAGGACTGAGAACTAGTTGTACAATGGTGCGATGAAGATGTTAACAATGAATGAGAATGAGAAGAATTAGAGGGATAGGGAAAGAAGAGAATAAGAGAAGAAGAAGGACGAGATAAGAAAGAAGAGGGAGAGAGAGAGTGAAGACAGAACAGTAATATTTTTCATGATTCCTTTCTCAACTGATTCAAGGTCCTTTTATTACAATATCAATGATCAAACTACCTTTCTAACTTTCTCAACTGACCCTAACTGATTTGGTTATTACTAACTATCCTTTCTTGCTATCTATTACTGGCCGTTACATTCAAAGAACTCCCATGCTATTACAATACGCAACCTACCCAAATAAACCCGCGGGTTTTGATTTTGGAGATTGTGTTTTTGGAGTGCTTGTCGATGGTGACTCGAAGGGAGAGCCTGAAGATGAGCTGCAGAGAAGGATTTGGAGGGAGATTATTGAAGGAGGATATGCTTGAGAAACACGAATCGGGATATAAAGTTGAGTTGCAGAGGGATTTGATGGTGTTTGATGCGGTGGTGCTAAGTGATGAGGAGTAGAAGAATGATTCGGATTCTTCATTGGATTCGTGAAATAGGCTTTCGATAAGAAGGAGGAGGAGCATAGCGGAGACTACAACAGTGAGAAGATGCTTGCAAGGGTTAGGACTTATGGTTAGGGTTTTGGGAGAGAGCTGATTGGGTTTCAAGATCAATGTTGTTGGCGAAGTAATTGATTGAGGAACTCATCTCCACTTTCTTTCTTCTCCGTTTTCTGCTTTCTTCTTGTCAAAAATGGAAAGTTAATTAGAATCAGATGGGAGGGGAGGGAGGAAAGGAAAGAGGAAGCTATCGCCAGGGAAAGGAAAGAGGGAGCTGTCGCCAGCTGTCGCTAATGCCAAGGAAAGGAAATGTCAAATTTAATAAGAATTAGATGGTCTCTTGAATAAATCAAAGGGATTATTATGTTTTCTGTTAATTATTTTTATTTTATTTACTTTTTCTTTTTATTTGGTACAACAAAAATATAAATTCATAAGTTTTTAATTTTTATTATATGATTATATTATATTTTATATATATTGTGATTGGTATTTTATATGTAAATAATATAATTATATATATTTTTTATATTTAAAAATAATAAAAAAATTCATTAACCGATTGAACCATGAACTTTAAGATATACGGATTAATGCACTATAACTATGCTTATATGGATTTTTATAACTGAATTTTAATTTTAATGACTATATTAAATTCAGTAACTAAAATAATAAATTTTTTTACCTTTGCTTTCAAATTAACAATAATAATTTTTAGTATTTTTAATTTTTAATATAATTTATTTTGTAATCAACAAATTAAATATATATAATCGTAAAAATCATCGGTTCAAATCAATAATTCTTAATAGTTTGTGCCAAAAACTACCTGTTCTTAATTCTTTAAAATGATAAACCCGAACTAAACTTTTGAACTGTGATCGTGTTAATGTTTAATCTAGTCCAAGCCACGCCTGGTCAAGTTAACATTCTTTTCTCACATTGAATTTAAGATTTAAATTCAGTAGGTGAGGCATATCGGCTCATGCACACCAATTTGTCTAATATAAATCATTTAAGATGATCCATGTAAGGCAAATGTGATACAAGAGTAACAATGATCAACAAGGTTATAGCTTATATTATTATAAAATTTACTCTTATAAAAACTTAGTTTTTCTCTTTTATTGTTTAGATGGGGAATTTTTATGTATTTCTCCCTTATGACATGAAGAGTAATGCCTTATAGAAATCATATGTGTTGTATAGATTCAAATTATAAGTGTTGAAAATATGAGACATGGAATCATTTTGCATACACACTGCGAAACATGTTCAAGAAGGAGCACTCCTGACTAGGCAAACAGCAGTAAGGAAGATCCCAATGTTGCTTTTACCCATAATTAAGTATCAAAAACTAATGGTGATACACAGCAATGGCTCTAATGCTATGAACAAGTGGGGACTCGCTACATGTATGTGTAGGCTAAACGGGACAAGTAGATAATTGTTATATGGCGATTTACCTAAAGTCAACAAAGTTATCATCTAGGTCACATCAGTATATATAATACGATGAGACATGACACTGTAAAGTAATTTTCCTACATGTATTACAAAAATTGAAAACTCAATTCTCTATTACTATCTTAATTTTGAGTATATATGAATAAATTTTAAAAACGAGAGTTGTTTATTTTGACATACCAACGGATGAAACCTTTTATAGGTCAACAGTTTTGTATGATATGGTATATGGTGTTCATTGTTGATACATACATAGAAAACACAATAGAATAAATATAACCTAATGAAAAATATAATCATAACAACATGATATACCAAAAATAATGAAGTAAGTTTGCATAAAAAAATTCAAAAGAAGAAAATTTATTCTATTTTTCTTTTCTAATTTGATTGCAAGAGGTTTTTTTTTTTTTTTTTTTTTTTTTTTTTTTTTAAATAAGATTTAGCAACACTAATTGCATGATAAATTTTTCGTTCAATCTTTCATCAGAGTTCAAAGCTAAAAACTTCCTTTTATGTCCTAAATCAAAACTCTTATTCGGTGCTGAATCAATATGATAAAATGTGGTGTCAAAATATATATTTTTAGGATACATTTATAAATATTTCTTAAAAACAATGGAAATAATTGCAACAAACTCTCACTCACACTAAAAACTTTGTTATACTAGTCCAATACCCTTCCCGTCCAAATGAGTTTGAAACAATTTCTTTGCTAGAGAAATTCCGGATCAAATAGTATTTCTGCCTGATGTACTTCCCTTTTTTGTGGTTCCTACTTTCTTTGCACTGAGCTACAACTCACTATTATCATAGCACATAGCAATCGGTTTCTACATAGCTGGTATTTCTCCATTATCCAATAGGTACTTATAGAGCCACAGAGCTTCCTTAGCAGCTTCTTATGCATCCACATACTTAGCCTCCATGGTCTAGTAGCAGTACAAAATTGTTTGATACTTTCGATGAAATGCCACCTTTTGATAGAATAAACATATAACATAAAGTACACTTTCATTCACATCTGTCTAACTAAAAATTTGAGTCTGTATATCCCACAAGAGTGAGATTCCCAACTTGATAGTATAACACATAATCTCATATTCTCCTAAAATTCTTGAGCATGTGTATAATTGTCATCCAATGAGCTTGTCCTACTTTTGACTAATATTACCTAACTATACCTATGACAAAGCATATATCCAGTATAGTACATGCATAGCATAAACGAGACTTCCCACAACAGAAGCACAAGACGCTTTCATATGCTCTACCTCCTTCTGGGTTTTAGATCCCTGATCCTGAGATAGATGCATTTTATGTTTGAAAGGTAAATAATCTTTATTGGAGTCTTTTATAGGGCTGTATGATACCCGGGTAGTGTCACGGGTACCCGTGACATTACCCGGTCAAAGCTCGAGCTCAACGCGTCCTTCCTCGAGCTCAAGCTCCGGCTCATATTCTGTCGAGCTATCCGGATGCCACTCATTTACCCTAACCCACCCATTGTTATTTCTAATTCAGCAGCGAGTAGCCCAAGCGATCGAAGTCTCCTCCTTCTGATCCTCTCACCACAACGATCGAAGTCTCCCTCCTTCTGATCCTCTCACCACGATGATCGAAGAGCGACTCAGCCGTAGCCCAAGTTATCCTATTATGTGGAATCGCTATTGCACTTTGTAAAATCATAACCAAGAAGAGGAGAGTTTGGCATACCATGCTCTAAGAGACTTCTTGATGCCGTATATCACTTTCTTTAGCTTACATACTTGACCATCTTGATCTTTGGTGAGACCTTGAGAAATATACATATACACCTCTTCTTCAAGTTATCCTTGAAGAAAAATATTCTTCACATTCATTTGAAATATTAGCCACCGAGATTTATTGCAAGAGACATAAGCTCTCTAATTATACTAATCTTTGCTATTAGAGCAAATGTCTCAAACAAGTCTATTCCCTGAGTTTGGGTAAACCCCTTGACAACTAGTCTTGTCTTGAAGCGCCCAATGGATCCATCACTTTTATACTTGATTTTGTAGACCTATTTGCACTCTACGGCTTTATTTCCTTTTGGCAAAGATGTGATTTTCTAAGTTTCATTTTTTTCTAGCACATCCAGCTCTTCCCTCATGGCTTTTCTCCATTCTGGATGCTTGTTTACTTCATTGAAGATTCTCGGTTCCTGAAATTGATCTATGCTACTCAAGAAAACTTGGTGACTTTGAGAGACGTTAGTTGTTAAATAAAATTCAAAAATTGGATGAGTTGTAGAAAGAGAGTTATAGTATAACTTCCATTATAAAGGAGGTTGCTATAATCTAGAGGATCTCCTGATAGGAGGAGGTGAAAGGGGCCATTATCTTCATTTTCTTGATCTTGCTCCTCGGCAAATTTTTGAAGTTGAGCTCCCCCTTGCTCCAAGTTATCAGCATTTCCTCCCTCTATTTCATGACTTTCTTCTTCATTCGATTGATACATTGTACTATTTTGTATCCACAGGGACATGCTAGAATATGTGGAGTTCATAAGGCTCTTGTTTCTTTTTCTACAAAATTGAATTCATTTTATATAAATATTACATCTTTAGATGTGTATACGCGATTAGTGTTAGGGTCAAGACATATATACCCTTTTTAAAAATAAGCAAGCATATTCAATGAACACACAACGTCTCCCCCTCTTGTCTAATTTATCTCTAAATTACGTAGGAATATGAATATAACAAACACAACCGAAGGCTTTGAGATGAGAAATGTTTGGTTTAGAGTTTCTAAGTACCTCTGAGGGAGATTTTCCTTGGAGGCTCTTAGAGGGAATTTGATTAATTAAGTGAGTTGTTGTGCTCACAATATTACTCCAAAAGATTTTAGGCATATATGCATGAAACATAATTGTTTTAGCTACTTCTAAAAGATACATATTCTTTCTTTTTGCCACATCATTTTGTTGTAGTGCGTAAGAGTACGTAGTTTGACTGATTATCTCTTTTGTTTTTAAGTATTATCTTGAATGCATGACTCATATACTCTCCTCCATTAGCTGTTCTTAAAATCTTGAGTTTTGCTTCAAATTGTTTAGTGACATATTGGACAAAGCTTTTGAATGCATCATTGGTTTGAGATTTTGATGTTAGCATATAGACCCATGTATATCTAGATTTATAATCTATGAACGAGTTATAATATTTGAATCCTCTTCTAGACTCGATGGGAGAAGTCCAAATGTCATAATGAATGAGCTCAAAAGAATTTTTATATATGGTGTCCAAGATAGGATATACACTTCTGGTTTCTTTTTCAAAGATATATGTTTTACAATACCTTTTAGTACAATCTTTTGTCGGAAATAAGCTTTTTAAAACTTGTTCATTTGGGTGACCAAATCTAACTTCTTTTCTACACCATGCTGCAAAAACTTGGTTATCTCCTTCCAAAAAATACAGATTGTTCCTTCTTGACTCTCTCCTAATCTCCTGGTTTGTTTTGATATCTTGAAAAACAATAGTATTAGCGTCAAAGATAACTTTATAATCTAGGTCGTTAGTTACATTGTTAATGGATATAAGGTTGGAGGTGAATTGTGGTGCATACAAAGTTTCGGTCCTTTTTCCCAGCATTTCTACCTCTCCTACGTTTTCAATCTTTTAAGATTTTTTTTAGCTACCTTGACCATTTTGAGATTTTGTAAACATTTTAGCTTCTTAATTATTCTTTTATCCCAAATCATGTGTTGGTCACAATTAGAATCAATCGACATTTTTTTTTTCAGAATGTAAAGAGGAGGTTAAGTTGGTACCTTGATCACCAAGGGATTTGGACGCTTGATGAAACATCTTTGAAATTTCTTCGAGCTGTGGTCCCATATTAGCTTGATGAGCTTGAGCTTTTCTTGGTGAGATGTCTTGGCGAGCATGAGGAGTTGCCCTTTTTGGCTTCAAATGAGGATAAAGAATCCACATTAGAAGTTAACTTCTTTGATTCTTGAACTTGGTTTGCTTCTAACTTCTCCAATTCAGCCATGATCCCGTGAGCCTCAACTTTGGGAAATTTGGATTCCTCCGATCTCATGCTTACTGCTGCTCTTTGAATCATGAAATGAAGTTCTTGAAAGGAAAGGAATTCTTTCATTCTTAGTATCTCTTGTCGAACAGCAAGGAATTCTCCTCCAAGAGAGTTGAGCAAGCTGAATGACTTGTCCTCATCTCTCCTCTGCTGAATGAGCTTAAGATCAACAGTAATGGGCCACAAAGATTCCAGCTCATTCCATAAATCCTTGCATTCTCCAAAAAGTTGAGATAGAGGCTTTCCTTCTCCCTTCATGTTGGAGATTTGCCTTTTTACTTCAAGGATTCTACCAAGATTTGATTGTTGCCCATAAAGACCAAACATTTGATCCCACATGGCCTTAGCATTTGGGGCACAAGACACCATATTTCTATGGATTTGATCCATAGAGCTTGTTATAAGCTGAAACACTTGATCATCTTTTCTTTTCCATGCCTTAAACTCAAGCTTAGATTCATCAAGAGGTGCTTCAATAATGTGCTCTAGAAGATCACGACAATTCAGCACTCCCATTGGAATTAATTAGAAGAGTTCAAAACAACAAGAGTTTGAGAAAGAAGTGTATCACGCATTTTCGGCTTGGAGGATGGTATTAAGATCTCTCTTGGCTCTAATACCATATTGGAATTTTGAAATGTATGAGAGCTTGAACAATGGAAAGAAACACTTCGTTTATTTATAAAGCATCACAACAAGATAGGGATGATTGCCCTTCAAGAATGTAAAAGAGAGTACAAAAAACACAAAGGACAAGAGATCTTAGAACTAAGGAGAAGAGATTGTTCTTCCAAACCCCAGAGACCTAGAATAAGCTGCACCTCAACATGATCACTCGCTTTTGAAGATACTTGATTGGAACAGAGAAATAAAGCTAAAATTACACCACTTCCTATTTATAACCCAAGACCCAAAACTAGTTAAAGAGAGGAAAAGAGCCGTGAGACACAAACAAAGAGTAAGAGAGATTTTCTGGCCATTGGAAAGTACACAGGTAGTTTTTTGAATTGTTGGGTAGTAAATTGCTCATTCTACCCTTGCGCGGTTGGGCTACCATTTGGGCCATGAATGGGGCCTCTTTGGGGCTTTATTGAGTGGACTTTTAAACTTGTAAACTTGACTAAAATGATGCTTCTCGGGCCATTTCTTCAGGACTTACATTCTGTCCATTTTTGATCCAATATTCAGAGGAGTTTTCTAGACAGATTCTATCCGCTATTCTTGAACTGGCTTCTTAGAGTTTTGCAGTACTTTGACTATGTGGTTTAAAAGGCTAAAAGAGTTGAAATGCAATGAGGAATGGAGGTATATTTGTGGTCTTCCCAGTATGAACAAGCTTGATTATCTTCCTTCTTTCCGGCAAGTTCTTTTGAGGCTTTGAAAAATGTCTCTTTACTCTAATGTTTCCCTACTAGGTTTTTCATTTTTCTTGGACTTTTTGCTTTTCTGATTTTATCCAAAAGATGACACTTAGGCTAAGCAAAGCAACCTCTAGGGCTTAATGATCACCTCAACTACCTGAAATTCCTTTATCAATTATAGAAGAGTCATTTCTAACTTCCTCATATTATCATTCAACTTGAACTAACTAAAGTACTCTGGCAGGGTCTTCAAAACCATATCAATTTGGCTTTGGGAATCAATCTCACCCAAAAAGTTCTTGGCCTCATTGAAGTAATCAATCATCTCGATCATATGTTCTTTGATCGATGTCTCCTCAATTATCCCGGTGTTCCTGATCGCCCGAAGAGTAGCGTAATTTGCAAATTGACCTACTCCTGCCATGTAGTTGACTGAATAACGCCCAAGGCGATGCCTATTCTCTCGTGCTTGCTCTTCATCACATTAGACGTAAAGGCCAATATGTAATACTTGGCCACTTGATTTGCCTTTTTGTATTGCCTTTTAGTCTCTTTTTTCTCATCAGTGGACTCTGTAGTGATAATAGGACAAGGCTCACACAAGATATATTTGTACTCACAGACCGTAGGTACTATGTCCAAATTTCTTTTTCCAATCAACATTATTTAGTCTACTTAGCTTCTTATCCTTCAGGATAGTAGCCATTAGAGAGGAGGGGAAAAAAAAGGAAAAGAAAAGAATCCTCTTATCTGGTAATATTTAAATAGTGCCTGGTAATTTGGCTTCTCACCATATCTTATAAGAATTTTGAAAAAAAAAAAAAAAAAAAAAAAATTTAACATCAAACTCCAGTTTTGGTTTGCCGATTGATCTCAAGTTTATTTTCCGAAATAGCCTGAAACTCTAACGTTGGCTGGGCACTCCCATTGATATTTTTATTAACCTTAATTTAACCCCAATGACGGCGGACATTAGTTAATTTTAGTATGAACCAAAAAGGAAACCGTAGGATTTAGAATAAAATATTTCTCCCACTCGAAATTTATTATGAGATTTTTAATTATTTTAAATAAATAATTTTAACAAAATTGTGCATTTGAGGTAAAGTCTATATTTTATAAATAATTTTAGAATAATAAATCCTAACACAATTAGCTGTGGGTATCATCGTATAAAAAAAATTATTAGGAAATAAAGTAGAATATAAACATATCACTTGGCTCATCGCATAGAATTAAATATGTTTCAGATTTTTTTATTGGACTACTGACTTCGGAGCCATGTAGGCTGCCAAGTCAGCCTTCAATGTCCGACTCAACAGCCCATCTGACTGTGACTCAATTCGCCAGGCTAACTCCGTAGCAGTGTTTTTAAAATCCGACCATATCAGACTGAATGTTCCGACCGATTTGACTAAAAATCATTTTATAATTCGTTTCTATTTTCATTATTAAATAAAATAAAATTAAATATAATCGATACAGTTTAAAATCAATCAAAACCAATAAAACTAATAAATCATTCATATCGGTCTAAATAAAAAAAACTATAATATAAAAATTATATAACATACAAATTCATCTCTTTTAGTTTTTTTCAAATATGTATAAAAATTTATATAATATACAAATTATAATATATAAATCATTACTAATGGAATAAATTAATTATATATATATATATATGAAATTTATTTTATTTTAAAATATATAATATATAAATTATAACGTGACATCGTCGTAAATCCCTAAACCTATCCGATCAATGAATTAACGAGCCGAATTGAAAACATTGTCCCGTAGCTGCCGACTTAACGGCCAATAGGCTGCTAAGGCTGAGCGAAAAAGAGTTGCGGCTCGACTCTATCAACCCTCACCATGGCGCTGGATAACAATTGCAATTCGGTGGCGTGGCCCTTTGGCGGTGGCAGATCGCTCTTTCACTTTCAAGGTGGTCTCTCTGCGCCTCGAGCTGGTGAAGAGAGGCACTCAACCGTGATCAATGAGAGCCCCTTAATCCCCATGCAGAAAACCACCATGAGGCCTAAGCGAGGGCCCCTTAATCCCCACTCAAGGTGGTTGCTGGTTTCTACATAATCGAATTCTGCATTTTGTTTTTTCAATTGTTATTGTTTAAAGCAATTATTAAACCCAATAAAAAATTTATATTTTTCACAAAACAAAAAATAAATATTAAAACCACTGCTATCATGTTTTAAACGTTATGGTTTTGACACCACCGGCTGTGGTCGGTGTGCATGTTATAACCATTTTCATTCTAAATACCAGAGATTGCAGTGGATTAAAATAATCGAATGAAAAATAACAACCATGAAAACATGATACTGCAAAATTAAAGAAGAGAGATTGTATAAAAAATTTAGGAAAAGGTGCAAAAAAGCCCTGTATAAAAAATTTAGGAAAAGGTGTAAAAAAGCGCCGCAAAATTAAAGGGAGCATTCTTTCCCCCCTATCCGTGATTTAGGGAGGATGAAAATGAAAAAATTTTACCATTTGAGGTGTCCACGAGAGAAACGGTTTAAATTTCGTTATAACAAAAAGTGGTACAAACAGATCATTAAACTTTGAAAAAAAAATACAAAGACCTCCTTTTAACTTTGAAAACCTACAACTTAACCCTTTATGTCCGATGAACATTATAATCCTTAAAATAATGTCAAGTATGTTGTAACTTACATGCAAATTATATACAATTTTAATAAAATATAAATAGTGGAAGTAGTTGGTAGAGACCTTTATATTTTCTAAGTTACAAATATCCACTTTTAATATAAATAATTAGATATAACTCATGTAATACTGGGTCTAGTGGGTGTATAAATTACTTAGTAATGGGGTAAGTGATGGTTACAATTCTCTCCACTACCAATACCCTACTTAATGAGATAAGAACTTTGTACATCTATAAATAGGAGTTTCATTTTAAATTTTCTAACATAAATCTAATCCTACAAGTATACTAAAGAGAGAATATTGTTAAAGAGATGTGTTCTTTTATATAGAGTTTTGGGTTCAAACATTTGTGCAGAATTTTTTGAACCAAACAACAAACGTTGGGCTGTTGTATCCTGAAGAGGACGAGTCAAGTGAGTTTTACTGTATCGGTTCTTGAGTTGTTGACAACCGTAGAAGGCTTGAATCTCCTTAAAGAAAGTAAGATATCCGTGCCTCAGCCTGTGGTATTTTGTGTAATTTTTCTACATTTTGTAATAAATCATTATTTTTATTACATTGTTCACCAACACTTTTAAAGAGATTTTGATATGGAAATTGCACAAAAAAAACCCATCAACAAAGTTGGAAATCTTAACAAACCCTTCAAATTTCATAGTGCTCACTTTAGGAGATAAAAAGGAAAAGTGTTGTTCTACCTTAGCCTTCTCAAGGTGGCTTATGTTCTCATCGAAAAGAATCCCAACAAGGAAAACATCGAGGGCATGTCGGAGGATGAACAAATCGAACACTCAGAGAGATGTGCACAATATGAAATAGATGAGTATAATTATCGTTACTATCTTTTAAATTGTCTTTCTGATCAATTCTATAAATATCGTGAATATACTTACCCAACTGCCAAGAAAATATGGAAGGCTCTACAACTTAAATACGACACTGAACAAGCCGGTGCAAAAAAGTATGCAACTAGTCGCTTCTTTTGCTACTAAATGACGGATGGAAAATCTATGGTGAATCAAGTGTAACATTTTCAAATGATTACTTATGAGGTGCGGTCAAAAGGAATAAACTTGGGCGACAACTTAATAGTTCTCAGAATCATTGAGAAGTTGCCATCAATTTTAGGAGAATTTCAAAAGACCTTACGTCACAAACAGAAGAACATCACTTTAGAGAATTTAATCACACGTATCCGTGTGGAGGAGGAGGCAAGAGGCCAAGATGCAATGGTTCAAAATACAAATATGGACTCCACTAAGGTAAATCTCATATACTCAAATAGTTTGCCCAACAATTCCCGAAATATATATTTGAAACCAAATAAGAATTTTGGAAACAAATAAGATAAATTTCAAAACAAAAGAAAAAATTTCAATCATAAGAGAAAAAATCATGACTACTCTCCTTATAAGAAATCTGGTGTATGCTATGTCTGTGGCAAGAGTGGGCATGTTGCTCGAATTTGCAAATTTCGGAAACGTGAGGCTCCAAATCAAGCCAATGTTATCGAAAAACCCTTTGTGGTTGTAGTGACATGTAACACCGACTCTCGGTGTATGCTCATGTATCCTACTTTTCCTTTATATATGATGATTTTCATAAATCCATTTATAAATTTCACTCATAAATTTTTCCGATAAATTTTTCCAACAAATTTTTGTTCCAAATTTTAGGCAAAAATGAATAATTTTGAAATGGGCCACAAATGGTCCTATGATGATAAGATATGATTTTGAGAGTGAAAAAATATTTAAATTTGATAAATAATTGTTTTTATGGTTAAAACGGCAAAAGTTAAGAATTTGGTCCGTAAACCCTAATTTGGACCGATTTAGACAAACAGCATCGAGACGACCATATTAAATTTTGAAATCGATCTCATTGGGCATAATATATGATGTTGGGCCTAGTGTGTAATTTTGAGAACTTTTGAGATCGTTTTCAAATTATCAAAAGTTGGAGGGCATATAAACAAATACCAAAACCTAAATTGTCCGAAATTAACTACGGACGACTCGAAACCATGAAATATTAATTCTAATGCTCACAAGCATCAAATAAGGGCAGATACAAATATCGATCGACGATTTTCTGAGAAATCATCGACAAACCCTAATTTGGTCGAAAACCATTTGAAAAGACTAAATGACCACGTTTTAACACGGGGCGAATTAAATTATGCCCAACATGAGATTTTGTGTCCAATTAAAAATTATAAAAATTTTTTGGGTCAATTTATAATTTTTATAAGTCTGGGGACCAAATTGTAATTAATAAGAGACAAATTTGACAAATAATTAATGCCAAAATATGGGATGAAGGTTGTTGGACGTGGAGAGCATGTTGGGAAAGGCAATTCTTGACTTTTGAGACCAACTAGCATGGGTGTGGTATGGGATGAAAAAGCAAACATTAAATGGAGGTATGTTGGTGATTAGACATGAGCCCGGGCCGGTTTGGGTCCAAAAACCGGTCCGGCTGGCCCAAAAAAAGCCTGGCCCACGAATTGACCCAATACTACAGTAACCTGAACCGGCCCGAACCGGTTACTGTAGCAGGCCAGGCCGGTTCAGGGCTTTTTGGAACCGTGTACCAGCACGGAACCGGCCCGGGAATGGAACCGGCCAGGAACCGGAATTAGCTTGGCACGGAACCAACCCGGCCCGGCGGTTCCAATGGCTATACCCATTTTTTTTGAATTTTTTCCAATTTTACCTCTCCCAACAGTTATAAAATGGCTAGTTTTGAGATTATTTTGGTCCATAAGATCAAAAATTTTTTCCTATAAATACCTTACACCTCATTTTCAAAATTTTCACAACAAAATATCTCTCTCTCTCTCACATCTACATTCTCTCAATATTACTACATTCGCTCAATTTTCATTACTATTTCCATTATCATTTCCTTTTCACCATTTTTTTAATTCTCTATACCATTTTGTATACCATTTCCACCAATTTTTACACCATTTCCATTATCATTTCTACTATTATCTTTATTAAACACATTATCATTTCCTTTTCACCATTGTTTAAATTATCCATACCATTTCTATTAATTTCTACACCATTTCCATTATCATTTCCACAATTATCATTTCCATTATTCTTTTCACCATTTTTGTATTCTAAACTTTTGTGAAACCCATTGACTCAGTATGCAACGGCATAACATGTATAGGAAAATTCTGTCTGGGGGCAATTAATGGTCGAAAGAAAGAGGTATTTAAGCGAGGACAGACGAACTCCAGCTCTTACCTGGGAACTTTTTTGGTACTCTTGCTACAGAACGGTCTGGGTGGAGAAAGAAGGATTACAAATTTTCTACGATCTTCAACATTGATCAAGATTTGACAAAATTTCAAGGTTGAGAGCTCAAATTCAAGATTTTGTAAAAAATAACTGCGATATCCGTCAAGTCGGTACATTTTATTTTTTTGCATCTTTATTTTCTTGTATTTACATTACATTTGCATTACTTTTTTTTTTAAAAAAATTAAATTTTAAAAGTTTTTTTAAAAATTTAATCTTAAATTTCATTTTAAAAATTTAATCGTATATTTAATTTTAAAAATTTATTCTTAAATTTTTAATAATATGGCCGGAACACACTATTCACAATTTTTTCAACAATCTCCTCCGTCTCCATTTTTTTTAAAATGAAATTTCCAATAATATAGATATTGACACTCTTTTCGAAAAACCTGAACCTAATAATACAGAATTTAATACAATACGGACTAAAAAAGATAATATTAATATATGAACATTTTTTGAGAAAAAACATGAAGAATAAAAAGCAATTTGTAAAATTTGTTATCAAAAATATAAATTTTTTAAGAGTTGGGGGTAGGTACACTTAGAAAACATTTAATTAATAATCATTCAGATAAATTACCACAAATAAGATAAGCACAAATTAGTATAGGGAAAGATAATATAACTTATACATTTAAATATAATTCGGATAAAGAAAAAATTGGACAAATAGAATGACTAGCAAGAAAAGAATTACCACTTAACATAATTGGATGTCCCGTATTTGAAGAATATATACAAAAATATTTACAATCCGGTTATAAAAAAAGTAGTAGAAGATCCGGTAGGAGGAGATCATTAGATAGATATCAAGAATTAAAAAATGATATAATTACACAATTTATGACTAGTGATTGTAAATTTTCATTAATTTCGGATAGTTGGAAAAATGAACATAAAAAAAATATTAGATTGTAGTAACATGTCATTAGATAAATAATTCATGGTTTTTAGAAAAAAAAAATTTACCTTTTCAACGTTGGGAATTTCTACATTCTGATACATATATAGCTAGAATAATTTCAAATGTTGTTTATGACTATGGAATAAGTGATAGAATTTTTTCTATTTTATTTGATAATGTTTCGGCTAATACTACTGCGGTTAATAGTTTAAAAAATTCTTTAAACACAATTTTAAATGAAACTTTTTTTCATATTAGATGTTCATACCATATAATTAATTTATGTGTTAATCATGGTTTAGCAATGGAAGAATTAATTTTAAAATATATTCGGGATTTAATTTATCAAATAAGAAATTTTTCTGCAAAAACCCAATAAATTAGACAATTATATTTGTTACATAATAAAAAATATAAAAAAATTTTAAAATGGAATGTGATACTAGGTGGAATTCAACATATGACATGTTACAAGGTATATTTTTTTTTCAAAATATTTTAATTGAATTTGCAAATTCAAATTACGAATATGATTTTATCGATAATAATGATTTCGATTTTGCATCTACACTTACTAAATTATTGAAAATTTTTTATTTATTTACAAATTTATTTTCTGGATATTATTATCCAACTACTCATTTAATATTACCAAATTTTTGTCAAATTATTTATGTATTTAATGAATTTCAAAATGAAAAAAAATTTAGTAAAATTGTTCTTTCTAGGAAAACAAAAATTTTAAAATATTATGAAAAAATTCTAATTTTATATTTAGTTGCAAGTGCATTAGATCCACGTGTTAAAGTTGAATGTGCTGAAATGTTAATTGATTGTTTTTCACAATTTTTTCCATCAGAAGCGTCTATTAACCCACATTTTTTAAAATAACAAATATCTCTTACTTTACAAGCAATATTTGAACTATATGAAAAGGAAAAAAATAATTTAAATACTAATAATGTAGGTATTGGTAGTAATAATACCACTCAATTATCTTCATTTTCATTTAATCTCTTATACATGTTAGGAAAAAAACAAAAAATTTCGTAATCATTTAATAAATTACTTTTATATAAATAAATACATAAATTAGAAGGTTTTGATAATACTGATTTATATGATATATTAGATTGGTGGAAAAATAATATATCGTATTATCCAATTTTGGCCCAAATAGCTAAAGATCTACTAACCCCTCCGATATTCACAGTGCCATCAGAAAGTATTTTTAGTGTAAGTGGTCGGTGTTAATCGAAAAACGTACAAATTTAGCGAACGATACTTTAAAAACTTTAATTTGCATTAAAGATTGGAAAGATGTAGAAAAAAGAATACAAACAATCATGAAGGTCTCGGAAGATGATGAACAAGAAATAGAAGAAGAATAATAATAATAATAATAATATAACAAAAAAAGCAAAATGATGTAAAAATCAAAATAATGTAACAAAAAAAATTAGTGGATTCTAAAATCCAAGTTATGAGTTTGGTAGTGGATATATACCGAATTCGGTGGAACCACTCTTAAAATTTTGTATTTCTAATTTTTAATTTATTTTTTTATAAAATATGAATTAAAAAAGAAAAAATTAATAAATAAATCATTACAAGAAAATAAAAAACAAAACAAGAACTGAGTTTAAAAAAATGGAGTTACAAAAATAAAATAAAATTAAAAAATAGAGTTAAAAAAAGTTAAAAAAAAAACGGGGCCGAACCGGGCCCGGCTCGGTGTGAACCGGCCCGGCGGTTCTAGTTCAACGGGTCGGGCTGGTTCAACTTTACATAAAATTTGGAACCGACCCAGCCCGGCTCGGACTGGCCTAGGAACCGCAGCCAGCCCTGCCTGTGGTTCCGAGAACCGGCCTTGAACCGGACCGAAACCGGCCCGGCCCGGCCCGGTTCCATGACTATTGGTGATGTACCAACCATTGACTTTTGGGAATGAAGTGTACTTGTAAAAATTAAAAAAAAAAAAAATTCAAGCCCATTCATTTGTGAACCATGAAGAATACATAAGTGAGAGGAATGAGAGGGAAATGTAGTACATTCTTCATTTCTTCAAGAGTCAAGAATGAACATGAGTGATCCTAATTTAGGAGGAAAGGATTTTGGTGGAAAATGTCTTCAAATCTCTAGACACATTTGAAAGGTAAGGTCTTCTTTTACATCTTAGAATACTATATTTTTGTTTTGAATCTAAAGGAAGACTCTTAACTTGGTGTACATAGGGTGACCAAAGGTTGGGATTAAGTGGAAAGCTTGTTTAAGTTTTGGAAGGCAAAGAAATTGAGGTAAACAAATTTCTATTCTGTCTTGATTTAGGCTTCATTTCTATCCGTGAATTATGTTTGTTTTAAGATATCTTACAGTCAAAATTTAAAAATACTCTAGTTAAGTAAATTGTAGATCCAAGTCTTATCTTTCCAACGAGATAAAAATCACCTTAATCAGATATTTGTGCCAAAAGTTATGGTAATTTTCCTGAAATCTGACAGAAAGTTGTTCTATTTCGGACTATAACATCAGTGTGCATAAACGAACCATTTTTAGCTCTATTTTGGAGAAACTCGAAACATAAAAGTTGTAGCTATTGTTCTTGTCAACCAGATATAAAAATTTCAGCTAAAATGCACGAGGGAATCAAAAGTTATACTTTTTTTTCTAAAGAAGTGTTAACAGAAAATTTTATTTCCAATAGAAAACTATCTGTTCTGATCATGATTTATTTCAACCCCTTTATCAGCATAATTGATCAAAATACAAAAATTGTAGATCTATGTCTTGGGAATGACATGTTAAAATTTTATTAAGTTTTGATAAGTAGAATAAAAGTTATAGTTTCTGCACAAGAATTGGACAGAAGCTGAAATTGGAATATGATTGAAACAAAGTGAAGATTTCTGGGAATTCTATGATATGAATTTGAGAAAGTGTATAAAATAAAAGTTGTAGGCCATGAAGTTACCTACAACATGTCAACATTTCACTCAGAATGGAGGTTTGTGCGAAACGTTATAGCTTATTTTCCTTGACTGCCTAGGTTTGAAAATCTACGGACTGATTTTTCCGCATAAGAGTTATTTGATTTGAACGAGGGGAGCACTTGATTTACGCTTCGTGGGAATATTGGGGAGTGCGTTACCCTCCCCCAAATAGTGAGTGGTACTTTGACGTCTGCTATTGATTGGAAAATTCTGTTTTTAATGCTTTTCATAGCACGATTTCAATTGTGTGATAAACAGAGCTTTCGGATTTTCATATATGCTTTACACATATTTTTGTGACCATTGGAGTGTTCCAATTACTTGACTTGTTTGATATGCATCCATATACTTTCACAAATGATATTATGCCACTTTTTCATAACATATGGTATTTATATGATTTTCATATCTATTGGCACACAGTTTCATATAACCTGGATTTGAATATGTGATTTGGGTTGGATGCCCTGTGATGATTCCACACTTTGGGCTTGGTGCCCTCCATTCCCCCGCTGTATAGCATTTACCACGATATGGGCTTAGTGCCCCCCATTTCCCCGCCGTATAGTAATGTTCCGTAGCTACGAAGGACATTTGACAGAGGCACCCATTGTGCCCAGATACGTTTTGGCCAGAGTTATCCCCCAAATGTCAGATTTATGTTGATGATTATACTTGTGATAATTGCGGGCTTGTTGGATCAGCCTGCGACCAACATTGGTAGAGAGCTATTGTTTTACATACATGCATTGTGAAAACCCCCAACGTGCTTGTCACTGGTCGAGATAGACCCTTGCCGGGAATATTTCATTGGTCGGCTCTTCATGACATATTTGATGCATATCTTACTTTCTGATGTGTGCATATGATATATGGTTTTGAAATGACATGATCGGTTTGCACACTGTGGATATTTTTTTTACCTTATGTTTTGACACTCCAAGTTCACACTGATACTAATAGTACGATATCAATCCCCTTACTTGCTGAGTACCATCCCCCTTTAGGTACTCACCCATCGCATTCCCATCTTACAGGTTTAGCCTTGGACTAAGGGCTAGTAGGTCTTTGATTTCTTGGGCATTTCGAAGACACTGGACTTGGCTATGGTTACCCACTCTTTCGCGAAAATCATTTGAGGTTTTTGTTATATTTGGAGCATTTAGTTGACCATTGTATTTATATACCTGGGATGACTGTATTATACTTATGTTGACTTGTAAAAATGATAACTCTCATTGATTTGATATATTGATGCATTGAGGTATATGGTGATGACTTGGGAATTGAATTGGTATGTAATACATTCGATTGAATGTTATTATTAGCCTTATGGTGTCTTGATACGCGGGACATTGTGCTCGTGTATAGAGGTGCCGCGGCGGTTGTCGCGTGCTCGGCCCGGGGGCAAGTCGGGACGTGACATGACAAACATATTTTTAATGGAAAATTCTGAAGGGTGGTGGGTAGAGATTCTGGTGGTAATAAGCATATCTGCTCTGACAAAGAGTGGTTCAAAAAATATACTCTCTATATAGAGCCTAAGATTATTATGCTTGGTGATTCTCACATTATTCAAATTTTGGGAAGTGACAAAATTGAATTGAAAGTAACATCTGAGAGCGTTTTGCTTCTAAAAGATGTGATGTATGCACCTTCCACGAGAAAGAATCTTGTATCAAGGTTTCTTCTAAATAAGGCTGGCTTCAAATAGACTATAGAGTCTGATCAATATGTGATTTCAAAAAGAGAAACTTTGTTGGGAAGAGTTATACTCATGATGGAATATTTAAATTGAATATTAAAAATAAAGTATGCAATATTTCTACTTATATGTTGTCTTGCATTAATTTTTGGCATGCTCATTTATGTCATAGAAATTCTAGATATGTGGGTGTGATGAGTAAATTATGATTAATTCCAAGACTGAACAAAAATTTTGAAAAATGTGAAACTTGTTGTAAGGCGAAAATCACAAAAGGATCTCACAAAACTGTTGAAAGAAAAACTGAATTACTTGTTATGATTTATGTGAATTTGAACGAATTTTGATTCAAGGAGGAAATAGATATACATTACTTTTATCGACGATTTTTTTAAATATACTTATGTATATTTTATTAAAAATAAAAGTGATGCATTTGAGATTTTTAAATCTTACCTCCTAGAAGTCGAAAATCAGTTTGGTAAAAAGATAAAAAAAATTCGAAATGACAGAGGTTGTGAATATGAATCTTTTGGATTCAACTCATATGTTCAGTCTTTAGGAATAATTTATGAAACCATACCTCCATATTTACCTACATCAAATGGTGTAGCAGAAAGAAAAAATAGAACTCTAATAGAGTTGTGTAATGCAATGTTAATTGATTCATGTGTATCCAAAAACTTATGGGGTGAACCCATTTTGATAGCATATCATATGTTGAATTATGTGCTACATAAAAATATAAAAATAACTCTTTATGAGTTCTGGAAAAGGTATAAGCCAAATTTGGGATATTTGAGTGTTTGAGTTTGTTTGGCAAATGTTAGATTACCTAAAAGACTCAAACTAGATGTGAGAGCTGCCACTTGTATTTTTCTTGGTTATGCAAAAACTAATACAACATATAGGTTTCTTGATATTGAAAATAATGTGATTTTTGAATTAAGTGATATTATTTTTCATGAAGAAAAATTTCTTTGCAAACTCAAAAACAGTGGGGACAATTTTAGTTTACAAAACAATTTTCAAAACTCTACTTCTACTTCTAATTTACAAAATCAAAAAAAAAATATATTTCTTTAATTCAGAGTTTAGAAAATTTCAAAAAAAAAATACTTTTGAACAAAGAAAAAGTAAAAGAGATAGAATTGAAAAAGATTTTGATAATCATTATTTTGTATACAATATTGAGAAACCTATAACTTTACATGAAACTTTATCTTCTAAAAATACTATGTTTTGGAATGGGGTTGTAAATAATGAGATAAAATCTCTAATTTCAAATCAAACTTGAAAATTAGTAAATTTATCTCCAGGGTGTAAAACAATTGGTTGCAAGTGGGTTCTTAGAAAAAAATTAAAATCAGATGGAACCGTAAACAAATATAAAGCAAGGCTTGTAGCTAAAGGTTTTACTTAGAAGGAAGATCTTGATTTTTTTGATACATTTTATCTTGTTACAAGAGTGACATCCATTAGACTTTTGATTATTATTGCTACAATTCATAACTTACATATTCATCAAATAGATGTCAAAACTGATTTCTTAAATAGTGATTTGGAAAAAGAAATTTATATGGATCAACCTAAGGGATTCATAGGGTCTGGAGAAGAGAATAAAGTGTGCAAATTTGAAAATTTCCTTTATGGCTTAAAACAAGCACATAAAATATGGTATGAAAAATTTGATTCGTACATGATTGCTAATGGCTTTAAAATAAACGAGTGTGACAAATACATATACTTTAAATCTTTTGAGAATTCAAATGTAATTATTTGTCTCTATGTTGATGATATGTTGATTTTTGGATCAAATTTAAATATTATCCAATATATCAAAGATATACTCAAGAAACATTTTGATATGAAAGACTTGGGTAAGGCAAATTTTATTTTGGATATGAAGATCACTAAGACTAGTGATGGTATTTTTCTTAATCAATCACATTATGTTGAGAAAATTTTAAAAAGATATAATTTTGATAATTGCAAATATGTGACTACTTCTTTTGATTCAAGTATTCATTTATTTTCTATTGAAAATGAGAATGATATTTACAAGCAAAAGGAGTATGTCAGTATGATTAGAAATTTGTGATATTTAACTGATTGTACAAAACTTGACATTGTATATGCAGTAAGAATACTTAGTAGATTTACTAGCAAGCCAAGTATGGAACATTGGCATGCCATGGAAAGAGTAATGAAATATTTATATGGTTTCAAAAAATTTGGCTTGTTTTATAAAAAGTATCATACTGTAATTGAAGATTACAGTGATGCCGATTGGAACACATTGTCAGGTAATTCTCTCTCTACCACCACTTATGATATGTGATAGTGCTATAAGTTGGAAGTCTAAAAAGCAAACTATTATTGCTAATTCTACCATAGAAGCTAAGCTAATTGCATCAGTATCAGCAAGTGAGGAAGCATGTTGGTTAAGAGATTTATTATCTAATATTCCTATTTAGGAAAAACCAGTTCCTCCTATACTTATTCATTGTGATAACACCGCTGCAATTGGTAGAGTAAGAAACCATTATTACAACGGTAAATCCAGATCCATCAAAAGAAAACATAGTATTGTAAGATCATATTTGAGTAATGACATCATTAACGTGAATTATATTAAATCTCTTGATAATCTTGCAGATCCATTTACCAAGACCTTGGCAAGAGAAAGAATCTGGAGCACATCGAGGGGGATGGGATTGAAGCCCAAGAATTCATGAGCCATGTATGAGGATACCCAACCCGAGGACTAAAGATCCTGTAATCGGATTCAATGGGAAGAACGAATCATATGGTGGTCGTAAAAAAATATACTTTATTTTTTTTAAGTGTTATTCCCTATGGTGTGGTGCATTTCTTCTTGCAACGATTGGAGAGTTGAGTTATTAAACTCTTAATGAAAATTTGTATCTCTTATGAGTGGGGTATTAAAAATTACAAGAATACTCTTGACAGATTTCACCTATGTGAGTGTAGAAGTAGAGCCGTTTGCAATGAGAATTGGGCTTATTGTCAAAATCACTCATGTAAAACCAGAATAGTATAAGACCATAATGTGCTGGCTATTAAAGCTCATATCAATGACTAGATTATTATGTGTGAGCAATAATCTTCATTTCCCAAAAGAAGTCTTAGTTCAATGCGGAGCATAGTCTAACTCTAGAGTGAGGATTTTTGTTACACTAAGTGAAGGTCCAATGCAGAGCACATCTTCATGAAGTATAAAAATCTATCTTTAACTATTATTCTCTCTTTAGTCATGATATCACTTCCATTAATATTAAAAGTGAGTGGGGGAATGTTGTAATTTACATGCAAATTATGTACAATTTTAATAGAATGTAAATAGTGGAAGTAGTGGGTAAATACCTTTATATTTTGTAAGTTACAAATATCCACTTTTAATATAAATATTTAGATGTAACTCATGTAATAGTGGGTATATGGGGGTGTAAATTACTTAATAGTGGGGTGAGTGGTGGTTACAATTATCTCCGTCACTAATAACCTACTTAATGAGATAAGAACTTTGTACATCTATAAATAGGAGTCTCATTTTAAATTTTCTAATATAAATCTAATCCTAAAAGTATACTAGAGAGAGAATATTGTTAAAGAGAGGTGTTCTTTTTAGTAGAGTTTTGGGTTTAAACATTTATGCAAAATTTTTTGAACCAAACAACAAATCGTTGAGCTATTGTATCCTGGAGGGGACGAGTCAAGTGAGTTCTACTGCACCGGTTCTTGAGTTGTTGACAACCGTAGAAAGTTCAAATCTCCTTAAAGAGAGTGAGATATCTGCGTCTCAGCCCGTGGTCTTTTGTACAATTTTTCTACACTTTGTAATAAATTATTATTTTTATTGCATTGTTCACCAACAAAGTATGACTATTCAATCTGCTCGTACATGAGAAGAAAAAAAAAATCTAACTATTCAACTTATTCGTGCAAAATTTCACCTTGTTAGGGTTATTTTACAGAAAACCAAGAAGGATAACACCGATAAAAGGAAAATAACTTCTTTTTATCCTTTTTGTAATTTTAATAAAATACAAGTTTCATATCATTAATATTATTTGTTTGACTTATTGCTTTTATTTCCAAATAATATTTGAACAGATTAGATATATTAAATTTTTAAAAACATAGATCCAACTATCCCAAGTGCATAATATTCAAGAGGAGTTTTAAAATTATGACAAGTTAGTGGACTGCAGAATTTCAGAGATGTTTTTTAGTTTATGAAGGTGAGGATTAAAAAACTCACATTAGTATGTGAAAAGGCTTGCCTCTGTAGCACATGCATGCATCTGGGGAGCTTTGTATGCAAGTATCTGCAGGGGAAAAAAATTTTTAAAACATCCCCCGCAGCAAAATAATTCCCTTTATGGTACAACATTTGAGTTTTCAAGACTCAACATGCACTGTTCATGCATGTCGAGTCTTGAAAACTCGACATGTCTCTCATCCGCCAGCATGTTGAGTTTTCAAGACTTGACATGAAGACTCGACATGCCTCATTCTCCACACTTATACATTCTCTATGACAATTTCTATGCCAACCCTAAAATACAATCTCCGAATTCTAACATTCAAATTTTGAAATAGGAAATAAATTTAGAAACAATACAAATATCTTCAGCACTAAAGCAGATCAATGAAAATAATCAAAGTACAATAAAATATAAAAAACAAACGAGATTTTATTAATTTAAAAAATGTTCATAATACAAAAAATCAACGATGTCTTCTTTTTCTAGTATAATATCTAACACTTATATCAGATCTACTCTCAGTATAATCAAACTGAGATACTAATTCCATGTTATCTATCTGTGAGATCTAGGATGGGCCTGCGTCATGCTGGTAGGGGTCAGAAAAAACCGGTGGAGAGATATAAAATAGTGGTGGTACATCATCTCTCTGAACCTATGTTAGTCCCCCATCCATATAACTATCAGGACGAACTCCCCTCTGAGAAGCCCCCGGAGTGAAAACCTGAGGGAAGTCATCAAACACAGGCGTGTAGAAATCTAAAGACTCACCGAATGTAGTAGAAGGTCCTGTAACATCTTCGGATTGCTCTAATGATGGCGGTGACACATAATCAGCTGAGGGTGGTGGTCTCGTACGTCGTCCTCATCCTCATAGTCACCCACATAGACGGTCTACATCACCACCATCATCGCCATCTCTAGCGGGTCTACGTCTAAAAAGATAAGTCATGTCTTCTGCCAAAGCCTAGATGGTTGAATCAACAAGTTCCCGAGCGTCGTCACCTGAAGTGTCTCATAACTTGTGCAATGTATCCCACTGGAATAAAATGTGTTAAAATTAAAAACAAATTAAAAATATTGATTGATTAAGAAAAATGAAGATGTAAAGGAAGGTCAAAGAAGCTCCCCGAAGACTAACGAACCTGCAAGAGATACGATGAAACCAACTAGTGTAGATATGATCGACGGTAGGTTCGAACAAAGTGTCTAGTAACACTAGATAGTCATGTCGGTGCCTCCAAAGATCAACATAGACTACATGTTCCACCGTTCAATCGACCTCTAGCGTACCTTGACTGCTCATATCGTGGAGTCTATCCTCTGTATCACAATCAATCAGAATGTGCTGATATGCTCCAAACTGTTGTAGCACTATCCGGAAAGAATCACTCCACGATACTAAAACAGATTAATGGGATCCACGCGTACCAAATATCCCTCCCCTCGAAATAGTATCAGGGAGGGATGTCAGTACATCCTCCGTGTAGCGTACCCAAATGACCTGCTCTACGATCTGCCTATCTAGTCCCTCCCTATACACTGTAACAAAAGTAATGCTCCACCTATCTC
This sequence comes from Dillenia suffruticosa, assembly GCA_033439265.1. Lineage (NCBI taxonomy): Eukaryota > Viridiplantae > Streptophyta > Magnoliopsida > Dilleniales > Dilleniaceae > Dillenia > Dillenia suffruticosa. Next base: position 3,937,948 of record JAVTVX010000031.1, read on the forward strand.
ACGTGAGTCTGGATGTGTGACAATACAAAGCTGTCTATACAAATATGCCAGACACGTAAAACCCCAACTATAACACCCGAAATGTCTAAATCCTCTAACAAAACTAAATACTGTAAATATACATAATATGTTGTTTTATCACAAAATAGCACACATCCTAATAAAAGTAAAATATAAATCTGTGTCTACTGTGCAATATGTACATCATTAACTCCATCGGGCAAATCAGAAAAAAACTCGATCAACTACGGTATACTCAAAGTGTAACCTCTAATAGTAGTCCGCGGAGGTCTAACCCCTAAAAGTCTCTCACACACATCACCCCACGATACTCCCGCAGTCCTAGCGACTATAAGATGCCCATCCATAGGTAACCCTGGAGTACCTCTACGTCCTGAAGTGTAATAGTCAACTCATCATGGAGGAGGTGAAAAGTGTGCGTCTCGAGCCTCCATCGCTCGACTAGGGCTGTAATCAGGTGTCAATCTAACAAAATAAATCGAAGTCGGGCAATACCCAAAAATCCTGACCGCTCGAGGAAAGGGAGAACTCGCTCATCGATCTGACCGTGCTCCCAATGGCATAGCATGGCCTCACGTCACCAACAAGTGAGGGTAACAGTCGTGTCGTCTCCGTGCCAAACTGTAGAAGAACAGTGATATCGCTGGAAATATAGAAGACTCGAATCAGAAGGTCCAGGATCCATCTGCAAAAAAATTAAATGAAAAATTAATTAATACTTCAAGTACAATATGTAACATATAATGTGCATTACAAAAAATATAGCCCACGTAGCATATAATGTGTATTAACAAAAATATACAATACATAACAAAGCTTGTGCATTTAACCATTAAAAGAAAACAAATTACTCAAAAGTTTGACAAATTCAAAAAATACAGCATTTAAAAAGAAAGACATATGCGAACGTGCACAATATACGGCATAATATCAAATACATCGGGAATTGTCATTAAAAGGCAGATACAATCAATTTTCATGCGATAGGGTGGGACAATGTCTTCGATTATGTCCTTGTCCGACAGATACACCACATTTAATTTGTTTTCTGCATCTTCTCTGATTATGACCCTCAGTATTACAACTGCCACATGATGACTGCGAAGATGACTCCCAAAAATCCATCTCGTTATGATATCAAGATAACTTAGGTCTTCCTATCATCCGTCGAAGAGATCCATCGGGAATGACAATGGGGTACGAACCCATAGGCCATCCAGATCTATCTCCCACTGGCCAAAAATGAGACTCATACATACAAAGTTGATATTCCCATGTATACCATTGACCGACGATCATATGCACATCGATCATTGTTTGTGTTAGTGCAGTGATTGCATGCGAGCAAGGTATTCTATAAGTTTGCCATTTCCCACACGTACAATGTTCATTATTCACGTCGACGATCTATTTGTTACCTCCCTTGTAGCCATACCGAGTTTGTCTATGCCATGTTTCTATCTCGAAAATCTCATTCTCCCTACTAAATGAGAGAACTGCATGAATGTTAGCGATGTTCATCTACCTTCCTAGTATGGCATTCACATACTTCGTGTACCACTCTCCTCTTGCCATTCCAGATTTCGCCTCAACGATTCTAGTCTCAAAGTATTTCACCGAATTATAAAATGTTTTAAGTACCAATGCTGAAACAGGTAGATTCCTTACACCTTTGAGGACGGCATTATAACTTTCACTGATATTGGTCGTCATGTAGCCAAAGTGAAAGCCACCGTCATGCGAAAGGGTTTACTGTTTAGGGGGAATATTCGCAAAGCACTCAAAGGCATCATCTTTTATCTCCTTCAATCTCGCCATATATACATCAAATGTCTTTTGTTGTCGTTGTAAAGCAGCAATAGTGGTCAGTCTCTTACAAGTTTGGCTTTTGTGATGGGTATTAAAATTATTTACGACATGTCTCATGCAAAAGCGCCACACAGTATTTGGAAGTGACTATCCAAACTCCGACCGAGCAACAATTGCTCTTATCCCTTCATGTCGATCTAAAATCAAGCAAATGGGATCCTGCCTATCTCCAACAACATAGTCTCATACACACATAAAAAACCATGACCATGTTGCAAGTGACTCTACATCGACCAAGGCAAATGCCAACGGAACAATATGATCCACCCTATCCATACTGAATGCAATCAATAACTTGTGCTTGTATTTTCCATATAAGTGAGTCCCATCTATACTTATCAATAACTGACAACTTCTAAATGCGGTGATACTATGACCAAATGCCCAAAACACAGCTTCAAAAACAGTTTCACCATTTGATTCAGGCGGACCCAACTTCCATGAAACTTGTGATTCTGGATTCCTTTAGACTATTGCATCCAAAACTCGGGACAGCTCTTTGTATGATTCATCACAATCCCCATATACCATCTCTATGGCCCTTCTTTTCGCAGCCCAAACACGTCTTCAGGAAACTGTATATGTGGTTTTTTCCTTCATAACGGTTCGTAGGAAAGAAACATTCACACTTGGGTCTTCTCTTACGTAATTAAGAAAATGTCAGTCCATCAAATTTGAATCCAATTGCCTATGATCCTACGTCAACCCAGCATTGATACAAGTGTGCGGTCCCTCTACAACAGTTATCACAAACGCACTAAGGAGTCTTATTCTACATGCATGCAACCTCCACCTACAACCATCATCCATTTAAGTACATATTACTGTCCATAATGTAGAGGATGATCTCCCAACACGAAATTGATAGTGATGCTCCACATGATACATTTTCACAAAGTGTATAAGTTCCTCATTCGACTCAAATCTCATTCCTTTCTTCAATTCATCACTAAAACTCGTACTATCACTTCTCAATCTACAATTATCCTCAAAGGTCATATAACCATCTCCTCGTGGTGCAGTCTAATGAAAGAAATTGAGTTATCAACTCCAGTATTAACATATCTCCAACCACCACCAATGGGTGAAGGCTCTGCAGAGAACTCCACTATCATCAGGTTCGCACAACTACCACCACTACCACGACGAACTTCTCCAACATCTTCTTCTTCTTCTTCATCCTCTTCTTCCGTCTTTTCTTCCGCCTGTTTTTCCTTGTCGACATCGTTACCCACATCTGCACTACCAAAATCCACTCAACATTCGATATATGGATATTCATCCATATAATCGTAATCTTGTTGTACGTATGTTCTAGTATTGTATGTCTTTACATATAATTCATACGTCGTACCCACTTCCATACTCACTGCAAACTCCAACAAGTTCGAAACGCCATCGTCATCACGAATTGGTACCAATTCATACCGTACATTCCCCATTCATATGTGACATGGGACAACGATGATAAATCTCTCCCGTTGTCTCCTTAAATTTATCTGAAAACTCTTGTATATCACGGAGACCAACTCATTAAAAAATGCATTTCTCCCAACCCGAATCAACTTCAAAGATCCACAATCATAACGGACTCCATTTTCAGCCATCAAAATTTCACTATTTGCGTAACATAATAATCTCACAATTTTTGTCATTTCTACTAAATATCAAAAAATAATTTATTACTGTTATATGTCAATTACCATTTTACATACTACTAAACTCAAATTAATTTTTATTTTTAAAAAAATTAAAATTAAGCTAAATTAGAATCATATTGACAAACCCTAATTCGGTTTTAAAATTAATTTTCAAACAAATAAACAAACAATTAACAAAATTAATTAAATAATATTAATTAAACTACTAATATTAACTTTTCTAAAATTACAAATAATAAAATTAAAAAAAAAAACCCTAAACCCTAATTTGATTCTAAACTTAGAAATCCTTAATTCGTGAATTAATATTAAAATCTAACTTCTAATTCGGTTCTAAGTTTTAATAACCCTAATCCCCTAAACAAATCAACATGAAAGAATTAATTAAAATACAATAATAAAATTATTATTTATTTAATTTTTTTATAAAACCCTAACACTAACTTTTTCCTAAATTTATAAAACTCTAAACCCTAATTTTTCTTACTCAATCTGTACAAAATATTTTTCAATGAACCAACAACACCCAAATTTAACAATATACATAACAATTTAATGGAAAGAAACATATCAAATCTTAGGGTTTGCAAAGTAAGAACAAGTTTTTACCTTCATAACAAAGGACTGTGCAGATCTTCCAAATGCTTTGATCGCTCTCAGTTAAGTATCTCCAGGTTGCAGGTCTCCTTCGATGCTGTAGATTGTCCACCCAGTAAGATCAAAAGCACTTGTTTGAGGCGGAGGAGGAGAGAAGAAAGCAGAAGGAAGAAGAAGGAAGAAGGAAGAAGAAAGAAGAAGAAAGAAAAAGGAACCAAGGGAATTTAAGTACGAACATGTCGAGTTTTGAAAACTCGACATGCATTGTTAATGCATATCGAGTTTTGAAAACTCGATATATTGTGTTATGAAAGAAATTATTTTGTTGCGGGAGATGTTTTAAAAAAAAAATTTTCCTCTGCGGATACTTGCGTACAAAGCTTTGCAACTGGGCATGGCACGAGCAGGTAGGGCTCACCTAGTGCAGACGCAAGCAGAGGAGGGTCGCATAGTGTGCCCGTGCTCGCCCCATGACAATAAGCACCAGCAAGCATGCCTAACCGGCCCGCGGCACATGTGCATATATACACATATGCACCTGCATGCGTAGGATTAAAGCTGCTGAACAAATTTGGAAGGTTCTCCGCTTTTTTGGCATTTAATCAATTAATAATAATTACAATTCCTTGGGCTTAAAATTTAGAGAATTCTTAGATTAGAGATTTCATGATAACAAAGTTTCAGTAACTTTTGTCAAAATTACTAAATCTTGAGATCTGAATTTAATTAAATCCAACATGACTAATAAATATCGATAATTTATTTTAAATAAATATATATATATTTACATAGTAAAACTTAAAGTAACAATTTGAAAATTAAACCGAGTAAATTATAAAATACTTAATGAATTTCAAATTGTTCAACAGAAATAAAAAGACACGCATTTAAAAATAAATTTTAAAATTTAGATCATTACAAAATATTTAAAAATAAATAAATAATCCAATATAAATAAGTTGTAGAATATCCAGCATGAAAAAAATTAAGTATTCAACCACAAAGAAATTCTAAATATCATGTTCATCATTCACATGAAGATAAAAAGAATTTGATCTTATAGTTGCATAGAAGAAAATTCTTCAACTAAACAATGGAAGAGATATCACTTCCCTAGACTCATTGCCAACCTCGGGATAATCACCCACCAACTAGCCAACCTCTGAATAGCCAAACCAAGTAACCCACCACCTAAGTAATCTCCAAACCAAGTAACCAAGCAAGTGACCACCAGCGACCACATACAATATTATCCAAGAATTGTGCAAAGGTAATGAAGTTAGAAATTCAAAATTGGAACTCATTTTGGCCCCATGTCAGACCTTTTAAACAATGCCCATTCCTCATTTTCAAAATGTGGTTTTAAAATCCAGAGAGATCACATGCAATTTTAGAAGTATACATAAAGAATCACATCCGCTTGCAAGAAGAATTGCCAGGTTAAAGGCTCCTAACTACTACACTAACAGGGTGTTGAAGACTTGAGATCAACACACTAGACTTTACATGGAAGGCATTATCCAATAAATACAAAACAAGTTTTAAATTTAAGCACCGGATGACATAAACATCGATTACCCGAAACCTGTGCTCCTGGCTAATATATGAACCCCGGCACAATCTCAGCCTCAGCAACATTCCAGTTAGACGCCTCTTAAAGGTCTTCCAAGTTGATCAAATAGTCAAAAGTCATTGCTCCAATTTATCTCAGATGGCAAAGCTTTGACATTAGTTTCTGAAAATGGGATATCATTCTCCAAGGCCTTGTCTAGGGCATCAGATAGGTCGGCCTCCCACAATCCCAATCTACAAACTTGCTCATAAGTTTCATAACCTGCTGCTCTTAAACCTTTTGCTATCATATCCTTCAGAGACTCACATCCAACACCACCACAAGACATTATCTCAAGAAAGGCAGTTGACAAACCAGGTTGCCAAAAAACTAGAATTGCACAGCTGCCACTAACTAATCTAACTTCAAATTCTTGAGAGAAAATTTGATGGGATTTAGAGAGTATGTTCTTCAATGAAACAGCGGATACCCCTCGTCTGAATCCCCACAAGAAAACAACATTTCCAGTGCCTACTTTTCTTGTATCACCTGTCCAAATACGTAACTCCCCATTATTTGATTCTGTGGTGTTGGCAGAGAATGGAAGAAAGGTGTTCGCAAAGCCTCCGAGTACCGGAGCCAGATGTTGAGAATTAGATTGGAAGGAATGAGGAGTAATTTTCAATAGGGAACAGAGTTTAGCAAACAGGTGACTTATTTTCAAAACATTACGACCATGGATCGTATCCCCTTCTCCCTTACCTGCGGATGAGTAAAACATAAAATAATAAGGTAGTGCATAAAAGAGAAACAATGACTTCAAGACCCAAACACTCATCCAGGAGATCAAATAAGCAACAAGAAGTATCTAACAATGGCAACTTCTAATTGGCTCAGATCTACCATAAGTTGAAGGTTTTTTCATTAATAGTTTCTATGACCGAGAATTCAAATCAACAAACTAGTAGAAGCATGTAAAAGTTCATTTTGATATTTAAGCATCTGTATGAATATGTTTACTTTGTTCATGCATGCTTGCAAGTCAATCTGTGAGGTATCTAGGCACCATAGGCACCAGACTAATTGACATACCATCTTGAGGAATTTCCACATCCATGTTCAGGAAAAAACGTCTCTTTAACTGGGAAATGGCTGCAGGCAGATTGTTTACATTTTTCAGAGGCCCAATTTCCTTCATCAGATGATTGATATCCAGAATGTGGGGAAAAATTGTGCGCAGGGAATGAGTGAAATCATCGACATCAGGAGGGAGGGGACCAATGAATTTCGAATAAATAAAAGCAAACTCTGCAAGTGAGTAATGATAAAAAGAAAAGTTAAAAGGGGGCAGCTCCAGATTAAAATTTATGAGAATTATTAAAAATTCACATTCACCATTGAGAGAGTTATGGGAGACGATAGGTTTTTGGGAAGCAGATATCAAGTCAATCAGCTCTCGAAAGCCACGTACTTGCTTGTTTTGTGCATCTTCCAGACTTTTAAGCTCTCTCTGTCGATCACAACATCAATCAAAGAGTTAGATCAAGCTACAATTCATCTTAACTACATATTGAACATAGTGGCTACCTGAAAAAGAGATTTGTCTTCTTTCGAACTCGTTAAGACAACTTTAACCTCTTGTGCTCCCCCACCCTTTGCCGGAATAACCAAAGGTACAAGGTCCTCAGAGAACTCTTTTAACATCTGCATTTGATAGAATGAACAACACAGAAAGTAAAGATGATATGCAAAAAGAATTCTTCTACACAAGGGAAAAAGAGGGGGAAAAAAAAAGAACTAATAAAGTAAAAAGTTTTGGGCATCATAAGCAAAAGAGTTAGGTCTTGAACAGATTATTTCACCTGTAGTGTAAGTTGTACTTGGCGTTCACTACAAACATCAATACTCATGGATGGCCTTGATCCATACTCTTTACTTCCCAAGACAAGTTTCCTCAGGGACCTCAGTAGAGCCTCTGGTTAATTAACAAGGAAAATTTTTTATCAGCATACCTTTAGACATGGGAAACAGTGGGTTCTTTCATTTTAGCATTTCAATAATGCTTAATTGACCTACAGCAATATCTTAACTCTCATAATTATGCTTAGTCTGAAGCACTTCTTTGACCTACACCAACATCTAAATTGACCTACACCAATAACTTTGTTGGGTTAAGATTGGAAGGCATTCACTTCAATCAAGGAGCTAAACTAAATCTAGAAATGACTTAGATGAAATTACTGAACCAAAGCAAAGCACGAGGCTATTAGAAGTTTTACTTGAAAGAAAAAAAGGATAAGACCAGAGAGCTTGTTCAAAAATCAAAATGCAAAAATTTAATCACCGTCTGTCTTTGTGCTCAAATCCCTACATGCATTTCTCCAATGCTTCACCCTTGACTTGATCCTTTCTAGAAAAAGTGCATCAGCAACTGATGTGCTTAAAGGCGGAATTACATCATCAAACATTTTTGGACTCCCGAGTCGATCTTTTGCAGCAGACTCCTGCGCTCTAGACAAGTATGATATGCCTGTCAAAGGAGTTGCCCAGTTAAATATCAAACATCAGTGGAAAAATCAGAAGTTCAGGTCTGCGGTACACATTTCCAATATGGCAAATACTTCATGCATAATTCAAAAACTAATTAAACAAGTAAATGAATACCTATCATTTCTCCTAAACTACCGCACCTTTTCTAATAACAGGTCACTTGTGTACCCAAATTTACATAGTTCAAAAGTCAAGTAAAATAATTAAAAAAAAAATTCAACGCAATAATACACTACCATTGCCAGGTAAGAATATTATTTTCACATATATCTGCTGATATATAAAAATAAATGAAGAAGCAACTTTAACTAGGAATTTTCAAGGATTTAAAGAATTCCGAGAGTTGACAGGAGACAAACTTAGGAGGCAAATTATCCCAGTGCTAGTAAAGGAAGATGCAATGTTGCATCTAATATAATGTGTTTTAACATGATCTAACATGAAGAAAGTAGAGTGCAGTTCATTAGATATAGATGAAAAGAATAAAATATACCGCAGAAATGTAAGTTATATGCCAGACAACTAGGAATAGCTAAGGATGATAACAGAATGAAAGACCGGGATTGCTACCTATACCTAATTACTAATTCAATCACTCTTAATGCTGCCAAATGCAGGCATTCGAAGGGCAGTCACAACAAGCGAGTCGTAGAGGAAGATTGATAATGCTATATCATATAAATTTTTTTAAGAGGCATTCCTCTTCAACACAACGTACTAAATACTATTATGGAAAAGGTTGCAAATTCCTGATAAGGTTTTTTTTAGCTGAATTAAGTGCTTCATTTGTTTGATCGCTTACCATCATATATGCAGACATTAAAATCGAATCCTTCTTGGGCCATGGATGTCAAATATGACGTTTGACAAGAAAAAGCGTATGATGGCATCCCTATCTTTAACTCATCCCTAGGGAATAAATGGAAGTTATATCTGCACAAAAAGTGACAAAAGAGCACCCATCAGCACTACTGCCCCCAAAATAATTAAATAAATAAAACTCCTAGACATAACATTACAAACAGACAAAACCACAAATCAACCCTCCAACTTTTCATATGTTTTAAAATCACACTCTAAGCTTTGACTGTACTCAAGTCATTCCAAAACTTTTAAAATAGGATTCAATCTCCCTCGACCATGGATAGGGTAAACATTCCCATTCACATGCATGATCTTACCCTCTCCCTCTCCCTCTCCCTCTCTCTTTTTCCAACTATTCTTCTAGTAAGAAAGAACAGAAAACCAGCAACAACATTGTTATTTTCTAAATGAAAATCCAAAAATTAAAAAAAAAAAAAAAAGTGAAAGAAAGGAAGAAATTCACCATGTGTCTCAAATTAAAACCAATGCTCTTCATCCCTTGGCTTTCTCTCTCATCACTTTGTCACTTCTTCTTCCTCTTCTCCTCCATTTCTCCTTCTGCTACTTCTCACCCTTCTCTCCCCTGTTTTCTCAACCCTAATACTAACATAAGATTCTCCTTCATATCTCCTTAACAAGTTCCTCACTTCAAAAGCCCTGAGTTGTCCTTGCATCGGCACATTTGAATCAGAAAATTGATGATTCAGATGAAGTTAGGAAAAAATTGGATGATCTGATGTCAAGAAGAGACTATTACCTATTTTCCCTCCCAACGAATTTGGTGCTATGTATGAAATGACCAAAAAAATAAAGTCATTGCTCACACAAAGGAGATAGAGAAGAGGGACATTACAAACATCCGGCACGTACGTGGCCCCTAAAACAAACAGAATCTGATGCCTACCATGGTTGCAGGAGATTGAATTCCAGTTTAAGAGTTTTGGGGTGATTCGAATGGAGTTCACATTTAAAGCACATGAAAAATTCAAGGACTAACTTGTATTTTTTTACCCATTAGAAACTGTCCTGACAAAGCTTTGAATCCCTAAAACAATGTCAAATGACTGTCCACAACATCAGGATTAGGTACTCATCGTATCCAGCTGAAAAGATTTTGTTGAAATGAATATTCTTAATCAGATAGAAAATTTTCTTTTCTGCTATAGATTCAATTATTGAAACAAGGCAAATGGCATGATTTTCATTGGGTCACAAGGAAGTTAAAACTTCGTAAACCTAATTTCAAACCAACATAAATCAAGAAATAACTTGTAGCATTTACTTGAACATGTACAAGAGTGAAAGTTAAAAAGGGAAAGAAGAAAGTTGGTTGTATATGGTTAAAAAAAATAGAAAGGAAGACAAAAATTCAACTAGGAGAGTGGTACATAAACAAAGAAATAAAGAAGGTGTAGGGAAGAGAGACTTCAAGGTTGTAGGAGAAAAAGGTGAGCATTTAAAATAGAAAGATGTTTAAATTAAGTAGTTTTAATTTTAGAAATATATATATATTTTCTTGCAATACATGCCTCATTTGGCATAGGCAAGCAACTGAGAAGAAGTTTGGACCAATCCCCCCTCAAAAAATTTCTCTTTCCTCATAAAGAAAGGTAGAGACAAATCACTAAAGGCAAGTGACAGGAACTTTTCTGCTTGTGGGAAGATAACATGAATGAGTCTTTACCATATATTGGCATAAGGTAAGAAAATTGGAAAGAGGAGAAGGAGAAATAGGTGTGGGCCTAAACTCTCTTTTCTTCCCACTCTCTAGTGCTAGACAAGGAAAGTTAAAAACAATAAATAAATAAATATCTGACCCTTTTCTCCAACAACATCACACATTTCTTTCCCCACCATTTTTTCCCTTTTCTTGTTTATCCACCACTCTCTTTGCAAAATTGTTATTACTCTATGCCTTTCTCGCCCAGCATTTTATCTGATACTTTGCCCATCACAATCACTGCATTTCTTAATTCTCACTTCTGTACCTCCTTCTTTCCTGGTTTCTCTCACCTCTTTTAATCTACACTTGTCCCTCCATTCACAAGTAATTGCCACAAATAATCTAGAAGCTTCTTTTAGTTGGAAATTATATTTAGGAAGTAATCAATTTCTAAGCCACACAGCAAATGAACACGTCTTGTCTACATATGATAAACACTTATTCTCAGTTATCTGGCAAATTAGTGCCACCAAGATTTTGTTTGTTTTCTGAAAAAAAAAATTATCCAACAAGAAAATATTTTGTTCAAATATATTTTCAATGTGTTTGGAAGTTTCTAAATTGTTTACTAGAAAACACTTTTCATTAAAATTCAACTTAAAAGTACTTCCATTATTTGGAAAGTCTTCTCATTATGCATCAAAAGAGATGAACAAGACAAATAACACAAAGAAGATATAAAGAAAATTACTTTATAAATAATCTAATAGAACAAATTCTAAAGTGTCAAAACCAAAAATACATATAGTTATTCATTTAATAAGAAGCATTAAACGAAACAAAATAAATAACTAATGCAACATGTTACTAAAAGTAGTTCCATTAAGTCTATTATACATTATGAGAAATTTGTTTATAAAAGAAAAGAGATGGGAATGGGGAAGATCAATTTTAGATTTCTTATTACCAATTTATCATTGTTAATTTTCTTCTCCCCTCCTCTTTTTCCACTCAAAAAATAACATCCAGGAAAGTTTCCCAAATTTTTTTTTCCCAATTTTTCATTTATTGTGGAAAATATCTTCTTAAATTTTGAGAAAATTTCATGAAACAAATCTCATTTCCCTGAATTTTATTTTCTTTCCCAAAACTATTCAGGAAACAATCACAACATTAACACTCTAGAAAATCTATTTCATGAGGGTTAACCATATCATCAAACATACAATGCACTTTTTCATATAACTAAAATTTTTCTTCACAAGTTCCACATTGATAATTTTCAAATGACAAACATCAGGTCATGCCAAGGATAAAAGTTAATGAAACTAGTAATTTCAAACTCTAGTGCAGGATGATGTAAGCTAGAATGCAAAACCCTTATTTGGTAAAGCACGTCACCTAATCCTGTCATATGGCTGAAAATCATTTTGCTCCAATGTCGAAAACGTGTCAAGGTGCCCCTCCCAAAAAAAAAATAAAAAATAAAAAGATAGGTTATCTTTATTATTACTTTACCGCCTAGTCCATTTTATGGATAAAACGCCACAATAATAATAAAATAAAAAGAAAAAAAGGCGCTCCACTACCACTGTATCTCCTATTGTCACTGACTTCTTTCTTTCCAAAACACTACTCCCAAATAATTAAGACACCCTATCTCATTAAAATTTCAAATTTGAGACCAATTTGAAGGGGAAAAAAAATCAAATAGCTCAAAATAAGAACAAAAAACTATAAACATAAACATAAAAAGTACTAGTTTGATTATAAATTTGTGATTGTGATATTTTAAGATTTAGAATGGTGCTAGTAATAGTGATGGATCAAAAGTTTGGGAGAGTCAATTTCCCTTAAACAATAGAAGCTAAAGCTAATCAATTAGTTCCTTCCACCAACCAAAATAATAAAACTTATGCTGTAATGTGATCTTTGCCCCTTTTGATTTCAAGTCATCAGAAATGAATGTCCTTTCCTCAAAGAACATATTATAGGAGTTGGCCGCACCCAACACCTTTGAACATGCGACATTGACCTTAAAATAATCATTTTCTTTACTTTTTTAATTTTTTTATCAATAAATTTTATTTGCTTTATTCAATGTAACCATTAAACAAAACCAGATTGTAGTGCTATAGCTGAATATGAAGGTGACACAAATTTATATTTCTTTTTTTTTTTTTCCCTTTCAAGATGGCACAGGGGAATAACAAGGTTTGATGTGCAGAGAACTAAAAAATTAAGAAATTGCATAAATTATGACGGGGTGAAAAAAGTATCCTATTTGTGAATTAGGGTTGAAAATAAGATGCTCAAACAGATCAGGAACAACAGTACCCAATTTAAATGTGACTCCAAATCAATAACATAGTAAAGATGAATTTATCAAATTCCTAAAATTTTTTCAACATGTAAGGAGAGGCCAAAGCTGCAAATAAAACTAACTCAATTAAGGGAAGAGAGAGAAAAAAACTGACGGGTGAGCGACGAGCTTGGAAGAAGAGAGAGTGAAGGGGCAAACAGCAAACTGAAGAAGCTGAAAGCTCTCGGCGGCGAATTTGGCCTTGAAGTAGGCAGTGTTGGGGGTGTCGAAGGGCAAGAGCTTGTGCCATGGAGCCGAATAGGAGCCCGTCTGCCTCAGAGAGACAGAGACGAAGTGGGAAGAAGAAATGAGGGTTTTGAGCTCCTCTAGGGTTTCGGCAAAATTTGATTTGGTCACTTGTTTTATGCTCCACTTGTGATTCTGATGAGTTTGCAATGTGGAGAAGGACAGGATGCTTCTCCTTCTCTGCTTCCACAATCCTCCAAACTCATACCCCCCATTTCTCAACATCTTTGTCTCGCTCAGACATGTATTATCTCTCGCTTTTTATTGTTTTCTCTCTTCACTCTCCGGGAGAAGAATGTGTGAGAGAGTCTTAAGAACAAAATGGAAATTTTCGATCGCCAAAAGCCTAAAAGAATGGAATGTTGCGTGTCTACCTCTTTGTTGAAATTTCCATTTATTTTAGCCAACACGAGAGGAGTTACAACATATTAAAAATCAAAATGTAAATGTGATAAAATGATATTTGAATAAAATAATATAACCATATTTTATATCTTGCAAGTTAGAGTCATGAACGAAAATATACCAAAAAAAAAAAAATTTAAATATCCTCGAGAACAAAATAATTTCGAAAATAACCCACTTTTATCGCGAATTGAACCCGCGACACCACGTGGCAGCACACAGTTGGCCGAATGCTACGTGTCGCGTCTTCAAGACGTGGCAAAGCTTGTCGTGTCTTGAAAATGCGATAAGCCGCCGCCCGCGGTCTCTCTCTCCGTTGCCTGCGGTGATCCTCTCTCCCTCCCTCGCCCGCCCGCGGCTCTCTCTCTCCCTCCCCCTCCTGCGGCTCTCTCTCTCTCCCTCCCTCCCCCCGTGGCTCTCTCCCTCCCTTCCCCACATCGCCCACAGCCCCCTCTCCCCCTCCCTCCCCCCACGGCCCTCTCTCTCCCTCCCTCCCCCCGTGGCTCTCTCTCTCTCTCTCTCCCCCCGAGCTGCTAGCCCTGGGAGGGAGGGAGGGAGGGAGGGAGGGAGAGAGAGGGCCGCGGGGGTCTGCCGAGGGGAGGGAGAGAGAGAAAGATAGGAGGAGCGCAGCGCCGTGCGCTCCTCCTCTGTCTCTCTCCCCCTCCCCCCACTCCTTCCCTCTCTCTCTTTCCCTCCCCATGCCGTGCTCCCCTCTTTCTCTCTCTCCCTTCCCACACCGCGCTCCTCCCCTCTCTCCTTCCCCTCCGCCCCATGCCACACTCCTCCCCTCTTTCTCTCTCTCCCTCCCCCTCCCCCCCGCCGTGCTCCTCCCTTCTCTCTCTCTCCCTCCCCCGCGGACTCCTCTCTCTCTCTCTCGGACTATGTCGCGGGTTGAAGAGGCGACACACTGTGTCGCGTCTTCAACTCGCGATATATGCGAATCATAAACGGAAATATTTTTCCGTCTAGATTATTTTAAATTTTTTTTATTTTTTAGATTAAATCGGTACAAAACTCTGCAAGTCACAATAGATGAGCTTTGTACATATTCAACCTCAAAAAAAAATTCTAAAACAACACTAAAAAGAAAAAAAAATCGTTAATCACAGATTGAAAACGTGACATATGTGACATATGTGACATACGCATGTCACGTGCTCAACCCGTGACATATTTGTCTTCATAACATAGTGAACCCTCCATTCTTCCCTTTTCTCTTTGCTCTTCTCTCTTCTCTTCCGCGGCAAATCCTATCCCTAACCCTCTATCATTGCAAAATCCAGCCACCATCTACGCATTCAGGTGGAAGAAGCAATGTTCAACAGCTTTGTTGTGCAACCTGTAACATTTTGCGGTGATTCCTACAACTTGCCACAACGATTCTTAAAAAAGCTCTGAAAGTATAATTTTCTCTCTATTTCTCATGGGTTCATTTAGTGAATGATATTTATTAAATGATATATGGTATACTCACCAAATAGATTTGTTGACATTTTAGTATTAATTTAGAATTTAGGGTTTGTTGAATATTTAATACAAATTTAGTATTTATGGTATAAATTAAGGGTTTAAGGTATGTTAAACAATTTATTAATTTATTAATATTTAATTAATATAAATTAATATAAATTTAGTATATTTGTTGAATATTTGTTGAATTGTTATAAGTTTATATTTAGGATTTAAATTGTAAAAGTTGGTTCCAAGTTGAATTAAATGTTAATAAGTTATTTTTTATGTTTAGAAAAAATGATGGATATGGTGAAATTATTGTACTATACCAATGGTGAAATTGTGACAGGTGAGAATAAAGTTCATTATGATCGTGGTCTTACGAAATTGATTAGAGTGAGGAAAAATATAAGTTTTAATGAATTGGTGACTACAATACGTAAGGGTTTTTGGATAAATCATATGATATAACATTTGGAGATTTTTCATCATTGTCTTATTTCATATATGCTACATGGTAATGTATGTTTTAAATTGGTTCTGATCAGTGATAATGATAATACTTTAAATTTGATGGAGTTTACAATGAGTATGGGAGTGAGTTCCACTAATAAGTTATATATAAAATCATACGATAGTAGAATGTCTATGTAATAAGTTTGTAATTATACAGATGATTATCCACTTATCAAATCTCGAATGAATTTTGCTTTCATAGAGGTGGATATCGATGTTGATGAAAAAGAAACAGCAGAAGAATGATGATTATGAAGAAGATGATAGAGAAGTTGGCGGTGGTGGTAGTAATGGTGGCGCCACCAATTAGTAATTGATCGGGTCCTCCTCAGCTTTACTCCCATTGGTAGTAGTCGGAGATATGTCTATGCCTGAATAGACGACTCGATTCTCTTCATGACCACTGCACCCGATGGTAATGGTTATGTGACTTCTAAGTAAGATTGTTGTTAAGGGACCACAAACTTGTGTGAATGTTGGGTTGACGCAAGATCATAGCTATCTAGATTCAAATTTGATAATCTAGCATTTTCTTAACTATGTGATAGAAGAACCCAGTGTCAAAGTTTCTTTCCTCTAAACTATTATGATTGAGAGAATCACGTATGCAGTCTTTCGTAGAAGAGTTTGGGCAACAAAACTAAAGGTTATAGAGATGGTATACGGGAATTGGAATGATTCTTACAAACAACTATCTTAGCTGTTTGATACAATAGTACAAAGGAATTCGGAGACACAAATTAGTTAGAAGTTGGATCCATCAAATGCAAATGGTGAAATAGTTTTTGAATCTGTATTTTAGGCATTTGGTCCTAATATCATGACTTTTAGGAGTTATAGGCAATTGATAAGCATAGGAAGGACTCACCTCTATGGGAAATATGAGTACAAATTATTGATTGCATGTAGTATGGACAACGCGAATCACATTATCCCATTGACATTCGGATTGATTAATGGAGAGTCACTTGATTCGTGATCGTGGTTTTTGAGCTGTGTGCGATAGCATGTGTTAAAGATAGAGAGGGTCTCATTTGCTTAATTTCAAATCAACATGAAGGGATAAGGGTAACAGTTACTCGTCCAGAATCTGGATGGTCACCTTCGAATGTTGTGTGACATTCTTGCATGTGTCATGTGGTCAGTAATTTCAGCACGCATCACAAAAATCAAATTTGTAAGAAAGTTGCTACCATTGTTACATTACAGCTACAACGTAAAAAATTTGGCATATATATGGCAAGAATGAAGGAAATAAAAGAAGACGTTCCTAATTATTTGTAAATATTACCCATAAATAATGGACTCTTTCTCTCATAATGGTGGCTTTCGTTTTAGGTATATAACAACAAATATAAGTGAAATTTATAATATCGTGTTAAAGGGTGTAAGAAATCTATCTGTTTATGCCTTAGTACTTGACTTTTTACAATTCGGTAAACTATTTTAAGGCTCGATTGGACGAGGTAGGAGCGGGAATGGTAAGAGGAAAGTGATACACTGCCTCTACCATGCTTGGGAGATGGATAACCATGACTAAACTCTACATGGTTATCTCTTTTAGTAGGAAGTATGAGATCTTTGAGGTAGAAATAAGTCATAAATAAACACGATATGATCACAAAGGAGGTAATAAACAAATTGTAAATGTGAGAGATGAATATTGCACATGCGGTAAATGACAAAAGTATAGAATCCTTATCATTGCACTAATATGGACAATGATTGATGCGCATATGATCGTTAGGAAATGGTATACATAAGAACACCAATTTAAAGTGTATGAACATCATTTCTTACCAATGGGAGGCTATTTAATATGGCCTATGAGTTCGTACCTAACTAATATTCCCGATGTATCATTTAGACGTAAGAAAAGATGATCTAGATCATCTCGATTTCACAATGAGATGGATCTTCAAGAATCATCCTTGCGGACATCATGTGAGAGTTGTAGTGCAAAGAGTCACAGTAGGAGGAGATGCAGGTGGCAAATGAGGTGTGAATTTTGTGGCAGACAAAGGCACAATCAAATATATTGTCTAATGGCAATGAATGAAGCTTGATTATATTTGTATTTTAATTGTAATTCTTGTATTTCTTAGTGTATTGAATATCGTGTATTTGTTAAACATTTAATGTGTCACACCCCGACCCGCAGGTCTAGCACACGAACAGACCGCCGTGACTCCTCGAGGCACGAGTATGTCTTATTCGCACGTGGAGGTGCCACAAGACTAATATTATGACTAATATCATAACTCTGCTCGATATCTTAAGTCAAATCATACAGTTGAAAATTTGAAAAAAAATATTTTTCAAAAATTTCTTTAAAACATTGCCTTCGATTTACATATAATATTTATATATACAGTTTAATCATAAATAAGGATATGTATGAATACTTATCCAGTAGCGTCTCTCAGTAAAACACGTGGAACGGTATCTCAAAATAAATCAAGTGCAGTAAAAGATAAAAATTTTTAAATATAAGGGGGTGAGTATAATTCATATACTCAGTGAGTGAGGTGTAGAGCTATATAATGACAATAAATGAATTTATGACTGAGAATGACAAGTCAAATCATCGTTTTCAAATTTATATTTATTTGCAATATATCGTATAATTCAAAAAAATATGCATGTTTATCATAATCATGTTTCATGGGGTATCAGTAGATAATAAACTCGTATTATATCCATAGTTTGACCTAATTAGAGTAAAATTTACCAAAGGGTCACCACAATATCATAAAAATAAAACATACATATATATATATATATATATATTTTTTTTTAACCCCCTTCCATTGGTGTTGACACGGTCCTCACGGGTACTCGTCTATTGGATCCGTTAGCTAGAGTTAGGGAACTCAAACCCGCCTGCTCTCGTGTTACCCCACCATGTCATCTCGACGGGTAAACGCATAATACCGTGGTAGAGAGTGCACTATAGCCACAATACACCATCCCATTATCATGCACATGAGTCATATGTCATCATTTATAACTCTTTACTCGTAAGAAAAATCATGACACTATCAAGTCGTAATATCAGAGAGCAAATTTTCTTAGAATCGTCATTTCAATACGTACCACCAATATTAAAATATTTCTAAATCACATTTCAAAATTTATTTATAAAAATCATGATCAAACTATTTTTCATTTAAAATTAGAAATAGTTCGTCCCACTCACCTCGACTGGGAAGGGTGTGCCACTCTCCTTAACTGTCCTTATTTTTCGAATGAGTCACCTATCATACGAAAATGTAAGCTTACGCCTAGATTAAACAATATATAATTTATCAATTATTCAATAATATCATATCATAGGATTATGAATTACATATGGAAATGTTTTTCTTTAAAGTAAAATCTCAAATTTCATATTTAGAAAAAATTCAAATCTAAGTTTTCAAAATTCAACTCTACACAGTTTTGGGAGAAACTCCATATCTCCTTGTGTAATCCTCCAATTTAAGTGATTCTTATCTTTAATTGAAGCCAAGATATCGATCTAAAATTTTCTAGTTTATACTATTTTCAGATTTTATGTGTATAATTTTATAAAATTTCTTTTTAATTTCAGTTTCAGCATTAAAAAAACTACTTCTATGTAGTTTCAGTAAAAATACTATACCTTTCTACCAACTATTCCGATTCAAGTTATCTTTAGCTTAAATTAAAGATAAGACAGAGACCAGCAACTTTCATGTTTTAAGTTTCTCCGAATTCTATACAGAAGGTATCTTAAAAGTTTGTACAATGTACTGGTCGTACACAAAGTATGAAAACATAATGGTTGAATCATGCTAAAATCCCAAAAATCACTAAAACTCGATTCCTTCATAAAATGTTTCGTATAATATATTGTTTTAAAGTTTAGAGAGTTTAGTTTACACACGATTAAACAGTTTAGATTTTTGATTTCTGTAGAATGAGATATCATAGTAAAACTACATAAGACTCAAATCTAGAATTTAATATCTAGCATACTAGTATAGATTATAATGTAACTACTCAACAAATGATTTAATTCTTGCATAAATTAAAACATGTTACCTTTCTTGTAAACACTATTGATAACAATATATGTTAGTACTCCCTTTGAATTCTTGAAATTTTTTTTATCACCTTAACACCAAAATCAAATCACAATACATGAATACAATACTTTTATACCACCATCTTGAAATTAAAATTTCCAACAATACTCTTACTTCTTTGGTTTCATGGGTGAACTCAATTTTAGAAAGGGAGTTTTCATATTTTCGATCAAGAGAAGAAGAATAAAGAAAAAGTGAACCAAATTTCTAAAACCAAGTTCCTTTATAAATCTATCAAAGTATCATTGACCATTGGATCATCTCATACATTATCTCAACCATCCACTTGTCCTAACAATCAAACCATGTAATTGTTGATTCAAGAAAACTCCATACACTCCATTACATATCTTGTTGGCCGACCATGTCAAAGGAGAGAAGCACAAATTAATCCAATTAGTTTTTATGCATAAATTTCCATTCAATGAATTTCCTTGATTGTGGAACTATTCTATGTGGCCACTAACCAACTTTGTTACCCTCTTGACCAATCATTTAGCTCCAATTGTCTATTCTTGAGCATTTTGTAATTTAGTTCCTCAACTTTCCTTAATTGCATTTAGATTAATAACTTTTAACAATTTGTATTTTTTTGTCCTTATGAAATTTTGTTTGAAATTTCTTAAAAATGTAAAATTTCATTTAAATATCTTTATTTAAGTGTGTAAACCTTTTCTTAATCATTTTTGACTTTTTTAGGCCTTATCGGCGTTTGCCAAGATAGTTTTCAGGTTACCGATAAAATTTTCAGTTTTAGCGATTTTAAGACGAAATCTCAAAATAAATAAGTAGAAAATTAAAATTTCATTTTACATGTCTCAAAAAGATGTTATATATATAAAACCATGAAGAGTGGTATATGATACACAGTCATCAAAAATCGGTGTTACAATTCCTAACCCCCCTAATAAAAAGTTTCTTTCTCGAAACTAAATTGAAACTATACATCAAATAGTTAGGGGTTGTCTTCACATAGCATCCTCGGGCTCCCAAGTTTGCTCCTCAATCTGGTCATTCCTCTAAAATACTCTGACTAGGGAGACCTCCTTACTCTGTAGCTTCCTAGTCTATCTGTCTAAGATGGCTATAGGCTGGAGGGGAAGCTCAAATCATCACTCAACTCTATCGGTGGAGATTCCAGTACATGGGAAGGATCAGAAAGGTACTTCCTCAATATCGAGACATGGAATATATTATGAATCCATGCTAACTCAAGGGGTAGGTCCAACCTATACGCCATTTTCTCAATCCTCTCAAGGACTCAGAAAGGTTCGATATATTTGGGGTTAAACTTTTTCCACTGTCTAAATCGAATTATCCCATTCCAAGAGAATACCCTTAGAAACACCATGTCTCCCTTCTTGAACTCCAAAAGTCACCGCCATATGTCTGCATAGCTTTTCTGCCTATCCTGGGTAGCTTTCATCCGAGAATGGATGGCCTTCACCTTTTCTCGGATCTCCTCAATCAAATCTATATAATTGAGCTGTCTCTCCCCGACCTCATCCCAACACAAGGGCATCCGACACTTCCTCCCATACAAGATTTCATATGGTGGCACCTCAATACTAACTTGATAGCTATTGTTGTAGGCGAACTCGATCAAAGGGAGGTGTTGGTCCCAACTACCCTTGAAGTCTATTACACAGGATCTCAACATATCCTCTAGTGTTTGAATGGTCATCTCAGACTGACCATCTGTCTGGGGTGAAATGCAGTTACTAAACTTCAGTTGGGTACCCATGGCTTCTTGCAACTTCAGCCAAAATCGGGAAGTAAAACGCGGGTTTCTGTCCGATACAATGGATACTGGAATTCCATGCGGTCGAACTATTTCACTGATATACAAGCAAGCTAAACCTCTAGTGGTTAGCTATTACAGATGGGAAGAAAATATGCAAATTTGGTGAGTCTATTTACGATCACCCACATAGCTTCGTGTCATACCGAAGTTCGCGGAAGACCTATTACAAAATCTATGGTGATATATTCTCACTTCCATTCAGGAATAGGAAGAGGCTATAGTATGCCGGCCGGCTGCTAATGCTCAGCTTTCACCTACTGGCATACCAAATACCGGGTAACAAAACTAATTATCTCATGCTTCATGCCCACCCACTGTAACTTTCTCGAATCATCCAATACATCTTTGTACTACCAGGATGCATAGCGTAGGCTGAAGAGTGAGCCTCTTCCAATATGGTATGTCTAAGGTCATTATCCTTGGGAATGCAGATACGTGTCTCAAAAACTACTAAGCCATCATCCCTGATTCTGGAGTCTTTGCCTTCCCCTTTGTTGATCCTCTCAACAATTCCCTGAAACTCCTTATTAATAGATTGAAGTTTCTGAATGTAGTCAAGCAAAGTAAGTCTCTCCTCAAATATGGCCAAAAGTGCTCTAAAATTATGTATAGTCAGTCTGACTTCTAGGGAGTGGAGTCTAATAAGACACGAGAGATAAGAACTCTCGGTGGGTGCTAATGATGACGACTTACGGTTCAGTGCATCTGTAACGACATTTGCTTTCTCTGGGTAGTAGTCAATAATCAGATCATAGTTTTTGAGAAGCTCCAATCATCTCCTCTCCTGAGATTGAGCTCCCTCTAAGTGAGTAGATACTTCAAGTTTTTGTGATCTGTATGCACCCAGCAAGAAACCTCGTATAGATAGTGTCGCTAAATTTTCAAGGCGAATACAATAGCAGCAAGTTCTAAGTCGTGGGTAGGATAATTCAATTCATACTTCTTCAGCTATCGGGAGGTGTAAGCGATAACCTGACCCTTCTGCATCAGGACACAACCCAGTCCCTGTCCGCTAGCATCGCAGTATACTTCGTACTCAACATCGCTAGTTGGGAGAGCGAGGAAGGGTGCTGACGTTAGTCGCTATTTGAACTCCTGAAAGCTCACCTCACAGCAATCATTCCAAACAAACTTGATCTCTTTTCGCATCAAGTTAGAGAGTGAAGCGGCAATCTTGGAGAATTTCTCTACAAACCTCCGATAATATTCTGCCAATCTGAGGAAACTCCGCACCTCCGTAACACTCCATGATTGCTCCCATTTCAAAATAGCTTCAACTTTCTTCGAGTCCACAAAGATCCCATCAGTAGAAACCATATGACTCAGAAAGTCAATCTCCCTCAGTCAAAACTCGAACTTATAGTACTTGGCATATAGTTCATTCTCACGGAGTGTCTGCAATACAGCTTGTAGGTGCTGGGAATACTCATCATCACTCCTCGAAGACTGTCATCCGGTCTCTAATAGCGAGATTTAGTCCATGTTCAAACTTGAATCTCCTGGTCTCCACAGTCACCACTAACTTTGGGAAACATGCCACCGGTTTACGGAACTCAGTCTCGTACTCCAACACAAAATTCTGCCTCTGCTTCAACTCCAGGAACTCTCGCCATTTCATGTCGCGGTCGAACATCATATAATACTGAGAATCAAACTTCCTCAAAAAGTTATCCCAGGTCAGCGGCTCATCCGCTCTATCCTTGAAGCCGTCCTACCAGTCATGGGGTGTCATCCTCTGTAGTCTGATTGCTATTATTAGCTTGAGTCTATCCTCAACTCCCATGTCCTCCACAGCTTCTTTAATTCGTTTGACCCACTTCCTGGCCATAATGGGGTCGTGGATCCTAGAAAAGGACTCACAACCTAGACTCTTAGCCTCTCTCAGTAAGGTGGAGACCTCTGTCATCTATCGAGTAGTCGGCATAGTCGTTAGCGTAAGAGAGGGCGCTGGTACTGCTGTGAGTACAGGCAAAGTCTCAACCGCCAATACAAGTGGTTTTCTTATTTGGTCTCGGTGGGCCGTCCACCACCCCATCATTTCCCTGAGTATGGAGAGTGGTAGGGGTACTTCTCCAATAGGAGGGCCCTGAGGTGCTTGAGACGATGATGCGGTCTCGAATGGGGTCTTAGTGGTATGCCTTGGTCATTCTCGGGGACACATGGTTCTACATAAAGGACCACGCTTAGTATTTAAGAGTAGAAAAGTAAAGGGTTAGGTGCCAACCTAATCCCCTAATAAGGATTGATGTTATAGGATCATTGGAGGGAAATTATAAACTCTTTGAAAATATTTTACAAATGCTGGAAACAGAATCTAGCGCTCTGATACTATCGAAATCTGTCACGCCCCGACCCATAGGTCAAGGACGCGAGTAGACTGCCGTGACTCCTCGAGACACGGGTATGCCTTACTCGCATGCTAAGATGACGTAAGACTAATATTATGACTAATATCATAACCCTACTCAAGATCCTAAGTTAAATCATATAGCGGAAGAATTGAAAAAGAATATTTTTAAAAATTTTTTTTAAAATATTGCCTCCGATTTACATATAATATTTATACGCACGATCCAATCATAAATAAGGATGAGTATGAATACTTACCCGGTAACATCTTTCAATAAAACTCGTGGAACAGTATTTCAAAGTAAGTCAAGTACAGTATGAGCTGAAAATTTTCAAATATGAGGGGGTGAGTATAATCCACATACTTAGTGAGTAAGGTGCAAAAACTATATAATGATGATAAATGAATTTGTGAGAGTGACAAATCAAATTATCATTTTCAAATTTATATTTATTTGCAACATATAGTACAATTCAAATAATATGCATTCATATCATAATCATATATCATGTGGTGTCAATCGGTAATAAATCGTATTCTACCCATAGTTTGTTCTAAATAGGGTAAAATCCATTATAAGATCACTATAATGTCATAAAAATGAAACATATATATATATATATATATATATATATATATATCTTTTAACCCCCTTCCCTTGTTGTTGACACGGTCCTCGCGGATGCTTGTCTATTGGATCCGTTAGCCAGAGTCAGGGGGCTCAAACCCTTACTCTAGTGTTATCCCACCATGTCATCCCATCTGGTAAACGCTTAATACTATGGTAAGGAGTGCGCTATATCTACTATACATCATCCCATAATTATACAAATAAACCATATGTCATCATTCATAACTCTTTACTCGTAAGGAAAATTATGACACTATCAAGTCATAATATCATAATGCAAATTTTTTCAAAATTATCATTTCAAAATATGCCACAAATACTAAAATAAATCACATTTCAAAATTTATTTATAAAAATCATGATCAAACTATTTTTCATTTAAAGTTAAAAATAGTTTGTCTCACTCACATCGACTGAGGAGGGTACGCCATTCCCCCTAACTGTCCTCGTTTCTCGAATGAACCACCTCTCATACGAAAACATAAGTCTATGCCTAGATTAAACAATATATAATTCATTAATTATTTCGATAATATCATATCATAAGATTACGAATTGCATATGGAAATGTTTTTTTTAAGATAAAATTTCAAATTCCATAATTAGAAAAAAATTCAAATCTAAATTTTCAAATTTCAATTTTGCGCAATTTTGAGAGAAACTCCATATCTCTCTGTGTAGTTCTCTAATTTAAGTGATTCTTATTTCTAATTGAAGACAAGATATCAATCTAAAATCTTCTAGTTTATACTATTCTCAGATTTTATGTGTATAAGTTTATAAAATTTCTTTTTAATTTCAGTTTCGACATTAAAAAACCTACTTCTACGCAGATTTAGTAAAAATACTATAACTTTCTGTCTACTACTCCGATCCAAGTGATCTTTAACTTAAATTAAAGATAAGACAGAGATCCGTAATTTAATGTTTTACGTTTGTCCAAATTCCATATAGAAGATATCTTAAAAATTTGTACAATATATTGGTCGTATACAGAGTATGAAAACAGAATGATTGAATCATGCTAAACTCCAAAAATCACTAAAAATCGATTTTTCCATACAATATTTTATATAATATACCATTTTAAAGTTTAGAGAGTTTAGTTTACACATGAATGAACGGTTTAGATTTTCAATTTCTGTAGAATGAGATATCATAGTAAGACTACACAAAACTCAAATCTGGAATTTAATATCTGGTATACTAGTATAGATATTAATGTAACTATTCAACAAATGATTTAATCTTTGCATAACTTAAAACATGTTACCTTCTTTGTCAGCTCTTTTACTAACAATATATGCCAGTGCTCTTTTTGAATGCTTGAAATTTTTTTTTCTCACCTTATACCAAAATTAAATCACAACACATGAAGACAAACTTCTATACTGCCATCTTGAAATTAAAATTTTCAACAATACTCTTACCTCTTTGGCTTCATGGTTGAACTCAATTTTAGAGAGGGAGTCTTCATATTTTTTGCCAAGGGAGGAGGAATGAAAGAAAAGTGAACCAAAATTTTCAAAATAAATTCCTTTATAAACCTAACAAAGTAATCTTGACCATTTGATCATCTCATACATTATCTCAACTATCCACTTGTCCTAGCACTCAAACCATACAATTGTTAATTCAAACAAACTCCATGCACTCCATTACATGTCTTGTTGGCCGGCCATGTCAAAGGAGAGAAGTACAAGTTAATCTAATTAGGTTTCATATATAAACTTTCATCCAATGAGTCTCCTTGAATGTGAAACTACCATATGTGGCAACTAACCAACTTTGTTGCCCTCTTGATCAATCATTTGACTCCAATTATCCATCCTTGAGTAGCTTGTAACTTAATGTCTCAACTTTCCTTAATTGCATTTAGACCCATAACTTTTAACAATTTGTATTTTTTTATTCAGATGAAATTTTATTCGAAATTTCTTAAAAAAGTGAAATTTCATTTAAATATTTTTATTTAAGTGTGTAGGTCTTTTTTTAACCATTTTTGACTTCTTTAGTCCTTGTCGGTACTTGCCGAGAAGGTTTTCGGTTTACCGATAAAATTTTCGATTTTAGCGATTTTGAGACAAAATCTCAAAATAAATAAGCAAAAAATTAAAATTTTATTTTAGATATCTCAAAAAGATGATATATATATAGAACCATGAGAAGTAATATATAATACACAGTTACCGAAAATCGGTATTACATAATACACTTAGCATACATTCAATGAATTAAGTGTTGATGTATTTCTTAATACACATTAACTGTTATCATATTTTAGTAATTTTTCTTAATGCACATAAACTATTATTGTGTTGATATACATTTCTAGTACATTTCCAAGTATTTTTTCTTAATACACATTTCTAAATGTTGCTATACTTTTCCTTCCTTCTGTTTCAGATAGATGCTGAACCTACTAATCATAGCATTTTACGCTTGCAGCGAGATCACTGCTCTTCCAGAATTTAAAATGGAGATGACACTACATAGCTCGTTTGCCATAGATGTAAGGCAATATTACGACACTAGAACCATGGTCATATCAACAAGTAAGTTCTTCCTCTCCTAAAGCAGTCGAGGTTTTTAGTGTCATTCGACTATACTTTATTCAGTTAGATTGACATCTCATCACAGGTTTAATTGAGAGATGGAGGCAGAAGATGCATACATTTCATATGCCACATGATGAATTTACTATCATATTATATGATGTAGAGGTATTTTAGGTTTAACTGTAAATGAGATTCCCATAAAAGGTAAGATGACGGGTGTCTCGTGAGGTGATGTGTATGAGAGGTTATTAGATATGAGATCTCTATGCTCTGCATTTAAGCGTTACACTTTGAGTATACTTTGGTTATCAGAGTTTTTTACTAACTTGCCTGATGATGTAGATGATATACATATTTGGACACGGGCATATATCTTGTTACTAATCGAAAATATTTTGTTTAGTGATAAAACAGGATATTGTGTACATTTACAGTATTTGTTAGTATTAGAGGATTTAGATTTGTTTAGTCATCATAGTTGGGTTTTTGCATGCTTGACTTATTTGTACAAATAGTTTTGTATAGTTACGCACGTAAACTCGTATGAGATAGATGGGGCTCTTATATTTTTACAAATTTGGTTATGGGAGAGGTTCCCTTACATAGCTCCCATTAGGCTATCATTGTTCATGCACGAGGATGGTCTACTAACTTTGAGGTAAAAGGTGGATTTTGATATCACTGCCCTCCTGTGTAGCAATGTATAGGGAGGTATTTGATAAACAGATGATTGAGGAGATCATGTAGGTGCCATACATTCAGGAAGTATTATCTTACCTCCTCCACCATTGTCATGAGAAGAGAGATATTTGACACATCCGTGTATCACTTATCTATTTTAATATTGTAGAGTGGCACTTTTCAGAATAGAGTGAACAGTTGGCATAGTATAGAGGATTTTAGTATATTCCGATTTATTGTGATACTGAGTATCGACTCCATGATACTAGTACACATGGTCTATAGAAGACTGATTAGTCAGTCGAGCATACATGTTATATAGACAATTAGACTCAGCAACATGACCATTTAGTTTCGGTTGACACATCGTATGGATCCGCCATTGATCCTATCTACACCACCTGATATCATACCATCTCCCTCAATTCATTAGTCATTAAGGAACTTGTTTGGACTATGTGGTAAGTATATAGCTTCATATTTTTCATTTATATTAATGATTTAGATTTGTTAGTGTAATTAACATATATATATATATATATATATATATATATACTTTTTTGTTGTGGGATAGATTGCATCAAATTCGAGATTCTGAGGTGTTGACGTGCATAGATAGGCGAATTCAGTTATTTCGGTCTTGGCAGATGACATGACATATCTTTTGAGATCTAGATTGACAAGAATTAGTGACGAGGTTAGCGGTGAGGATCGAGAATGTGGATGAAGCCAAGGGAGAGCACATCCAAGGAAACCGCTACATCATGTATTACCATGACCATCTCAGTATCCAGAGGACGTCACAGGACTTCGAGTAGGTATGTAGAGTTTTCGTCTTTCTATATACCTGTGATTGATGATTTCCCTCAAGTTTTAGCTTCAGGGGCTCCACAGAGGAGAGTTCATCACAATATTCATATAAATGAGAGATCGACACAGATTGAGAGAGATGATGTATGACCCGTGTATCATGTGTCCCCTCCACTTTTTATTGATGCTAACCACGATGATGTAGAACTCTCTCAGATCATACAAATATATGATCTGGTTTTAGTATCTCATGATAATAGTACAGATGTTAGCCCTAATTTAAGTATTAGACAGTATAAGAGGAGAAGAAAACGATGTTAAAACTTATGAATTATGTACTTCATATAATTTGTTACATTAATGAAAGTTATATTCCATTATATGTTGGTTTTGTTATCTATACTTGGTAATATCTAATTCAATTTGTTTGTTACTTTTGTTGTGCTATTGAAAAGTTAAGTTTATGCATTGTTTAGAAGTTTGGATGTAACAATTGGTATAGTTTGAGTGTGACAATTGGGACTTTTGTGTGTTGCTGAAAAATTGAATTTATGTATCGTAGAAAAGTTTGGGTGTAACAATTGGTGTAATTTAGATGTGAGAATGCTGTTATTATACTACTGAAAAGTTAAATTTATGTATTATTGAAAAATTTGCGTGTGACAATTGATGTAGGTTGGGTTTGAGAATTTAGTGATGTATGAATGTGAGTATAAGAGAATAGGCAAAGGGGGCTAAAAGTATGTCGCGTTTCCAAAACGCGACATTCATGGTTTATCTAACAAATTTTTTTCTTTAGTGTTGTTTTAGAATTTTTTTTTTTTAAATTTGGGGTCGAACTCGTACAAAACTCCACAATAGACACAAATGTTTAATTGATTCAATAACTTAGTACTGATACCATCGGATAATCGATATAGTAAGACGATATATTAGATCTCTTAACTAAATTTCATATTTAAATTTTGATAATGGAAAAGAGTACAATGGGAAAGTCGTTTACTAAATAGAGCCCTACAGACGTTTACATTGGATTAGTAAGAATATGATTTTATATACTGGTAATTGGGAAAAAAAGTAATTTAGTACTGATATCCTTAAACAAACTTTTGAATTCGAGTATTGTGCATGGCAAAAACAAGATGAGAGTTTTGATTTTTAAGAATTTAACTCGATTTGAATCGGATTTAAAATAATTAACACAGATACCGGTGATTTATTAAAGAAAAAGTCACACTGGACTAGTATTGGCACTCATGCCCAACATTCTTTTCTTTTTCTTTTTTTTTATTCCACCACTAGTGTTCAGAACTATACTTTTACTAATTTAGTTCGAGTGTTTATGGGGTTTTATCTAGGGAACAACTCTCCCAATATAATTTTTTTTTTCTCAAATTTCAAACTCAATACTTAATTAATAGATAATAGATTTAATGTCTCATCCTATTAGACGACCGTCTATTGATGCCTAAACCTCTTTCTCAATTTGAGGATAAACAAAAATCTTATGCAAAGCACAACCATCTTTCTCAACTTAGTTTTACCCTTGTAAACATATTATTATTTACAAAACTTAGAATTATATAAAATGTAATACTATACTCTCACTTTCCGATAAAATATGTGTAAAATAATAACAAAAAATTAAAACTATGGGCATTTAATAAGTTTATAAATTTTTTTGAAAAATTAATTTATTAATATAGGATTTTTCTTCTTAATCCATGTCATAATGTGCCTAAGCACCGCTTATGCTGAGTTGCTCAAGCTTATTGCAATTATTATTATTTTCAAATTTAAGGTTCATAATTTCACATTTTTCTAATGTTTTCAAATTTGATCAACATTAACAAAAAGATCATTGTTGATATATATATTTGTCTTTGTAGAGATACTTGGTAGTAAAAACTTTTTGCTAAGTGTCTATTTTAAAATCTTGTATTTGAAATTTATATTTAAAATTTCATAACTACATATATTTTTACGATTTTAATTATTCTTATCCAATAAAATATGTGTCAATATCTATATATATTTCAATCATTTCTCCGACAGTTGTTTTGAGAACAAAACAATCCTAAAGCATTATGAGAGAAACTAGGTGGAGTAAACAGCGCGTGTGCGCCATGTAGAGTTTCAATTCTACATGCCTATTGAAAATAATCATAAAAGATTAATCGGAAGAAATTTTATTAAATTTTCAATTTATAAAATACGACAATAACCAATAAGTGAAAATGAGAAACAACAAAATTAAATTGAAATAAAAGTCTTAAATCAATCACACTCATTCTCAATCATGCAAATGAAAATTATTTGTAACTCAAATATTCCTAACTCAGGCTATCGAAAAATACATCACATACAAACCAATAACAAACAAATCTCATAAAGGAGAAAATTGGTGCAAAAAATATGCCAAGCGTCTAGATTGAATAATATATTGTGTCATGATATTCTATAAACGTGTAAATTCGTGTGGTCCAAACAGACAAACAAAATGATAAACCACGTAAAATTAGGAATAACAATGATCATAATAAGAGTAGTCAAAGTTGCTCTAACTAATAGCTATGTTTGGTTGATTTGAGATTGGCTGGGAAATTGCTGATGGTGGTGGAGAAGAAAGCACATGGACGTCGCATGTGCCAAATGTTGCATTTGTCTATCCATTATAACATAGCAAAAATGGGTCAAATATAAGTTTTATCTTATCAACATATAAAGAAAATCCTTGAATGCGATTGATTTAAAAAGAATAAAGAGATCTGCTCTATAGTTACAAGGCATGGGGAAACAAATATCATACAAAAAGTAATTTGAGTAAAGAATTTCAAACAAATGCCTACACCTTACATTCGACAACTCTGCTTTCTATTTGTTGAACGAACTGCTCTATCCTAGTGTTTTCAACTTGACTTTAAAAAAAAACAAAAAAAAAAAGAAAAAAAAAAGCCCAGTCATAGTCTCTTGAATGAACCAAGTTAAGACCGTTGGATTGGGAAGATGGCGATGCCAAGATTCAGAAGGTCGTGCTAATAGCGTCTTGCCATTTTCCTTAACCGACGGTTTATTCTCCTCGACAGGCCTTTGAGTGGTTGATGAAGATTGACTTACATGACTGCTTGGAACTGGTGTGTAACTTTTAAGCAGCATGTCTTTATTGGCCTTCCACCACTCCTCTGCCTGATTCTCATCGAATCTTCTTTTATCGGATAAGCATAAGAGAACACGTAAGACACCGAAATAAAACCAACCATGCAAAGATTTTTGTGGATTAATGAAATTAAATAACCTCAATATATTCTCTGGATCGCTCCTATACTTATTGAAAGTTGTACATATTACCGGTGGAGTATAACCATGTTAATCAAAGAATTACAAAGGTTGTATCAGTAGTAAGACTATAAAACTCCAGCCCAAGAATTTGCATACAATTGGTTAATAGAAGATTCAATGCGGCTGATGATTGAAACTCATTCAACGTAGGGGATTAGCACGAAACAGTCAGACTATATTACTTTAAGATGTCATGGAGTATGCAATGATATAGGAAAAGGAGAATTGGCTTATAACCTTACTAATGTTTTTTTTTTATTATTTTATTATTTTAATGGTAGTGTCAAACGAGCACTAATGACATAGGAAAAAGTATATCAAATTCCAATATTTTGCCATGATAGATGGCTGATAACACAACTTTACACGCAAATAATGCCTCCCTCCTCCCTCCCTCCCTCTCTCTCACATGAGGACTATATGAATAGAAAATATGCATATCTTACATGCCTCATACACATGCAAGGATGTATTGGTGAACATACCTGTTTATATGGACATGCAGGCAATGGATTGTTTACAGACACACAGATAAACATGCAAGCAGCTCCTGAATTTGACTCGCTTAGAAGATCTTTGTACCATTTTGAAGTAGAATGACAGTTACATAAACACCCAGTTCAAATTGTTCAATAACTTCCTTCTGTCCCACACTCTTGGATGGTGAAGTCTTTGGTGATCTTGAGTTGTTTTCTGTGTTTGTTTCAACTACAGATTCTCGTCTTTGGCAAAGATGATCCATTATCCTGTGTAGTGGATTCTTTGGACAAGTCTCTAACTCCATTGACCTCCGTACGATCACCCACGGTGTGGTCTTGCATTGAAGTTCCTTTGGATATTAGAGTTCGATACATATCCTGAAAGGCTTCAATTTTTGCATGCATGGCTTTAAATGTACTACTATCACAGGCTTCATGAGGCAACTTTTCAATCACTTCTATCAGCTGAAAGACAGAAAAATGAGGACAAGCTACTCGGGATAAGCCACTACTTTACTAAATTACTGACATTATAAGACATTTTCGCATCTTGTGAAAAAAATAGCCAAATATGTAAAAGATTTCTTACTCCTTCTTTACACATAGGTCTTTTCATACAAAATGTAGCTAAGCATATAGCTAAGCTACAGAACAACAATTTGGACTCCCAGTGAAATGCACCTTTTAATGCAAGGTGATTTCACTCCTTTACCATGGAAATTTCATCACATGTAAACAATGGTGGAGCTGGGGGTGGCCATCCCCCCAATAATTCATTTAAGAAGTATTCAAATCATATAAGTTAATGCACACGTGATATTTCGAGACATTTTCGTAATTAAATCATATAAAAAGCCAATAATAAATTTAGAATGTATAATTCAAATTATATGACTAAAATTTAAAAAATTCAACCTGTTATGTGTGAAATAAATTTAAAATTGCTTTTGAAAAATCAATAAAATCACTACACTTTAAAATTTCTCAATTCAAAATATTTAGCATTTTTAATATTAATTTTTTAACACTTTAAAAATAAATAGAAGAGCTACCAATAAGAAATTTACATATTATTACCAATAATTGGCGCCTGATGTGGTCCAAAAATGGGAATAAGATTTGTGGCATGAGTTTGTCGCTCTTCTGCACATCTGGGGGGCTTAGTTCGATGTAAGAAGAAATGACATAAGAAGTTTTTTGAAAAGTTAGCTAGCATGGATGAGCGGATTGAATGAAATTACCACCAGAGGAAGTTTCATTCCCATTCAAATGAGAGGTGGCGCAGAGTTCTCGAAAGCCATTATTTGTAAAGCCTCTACACAAATGAACGGCTCTCCGTTTCTTGCGGCAAGCATAAACCAAAACCTCTGTCCCCCAGTCCTCTCAGGTCCTCTTTAACAAATTGTCAAAGTCTTCTCTTTTTCCCATCTTCCTCCATTAAAGAGGAGGAACACAGAGAAAAACGGGGTCTTTTAGTGCAATCAAGAATATTATTTTTTGAGGTTAGTGGGTTTTTGGATTTATCTTTGTTTTCCCATTTTTCTTCCCCTGATATTACCCTTTTTTGAGAATTGAATGGGAATTTTCTCTTTGAAACAAATAATACATTGTATACTATTTTACCATTTTATTTTTACGTTGTCATACTCATCGTATTCTTGTCTATTGTCTGTATGATGTCATAAGCTTTTTGGTTATGCTCCATGTCTCCCACTAAAGGATGTGAGGGCAATGTTGATAACTCGATTCCAACCATTGAACCCCTTAAGTTTCACATCTACTAACTCAATGTTTGACGGATGGTATATAAATTTAGGAACCTTCCATCTTATCTGCTTACTTGGAATTCAAGTTCTCTCCAATAAAACCAAAAAAATTTGTTAAGGATGCAAGCACATTTACCATCAGCTAACGTTTGAATCAGAAAAGATATTGTGTTACTATTTTAGTCCAGCATGTTGGCATGGCAGACAAATTTCTGATCATTAATTTCCTTGTTCGGGGCCTCATCAATTCTAACATATAGCAAGTTGGTCATTTCTGTGGTTTGGCTCCTAATGTGGTCC
Source organism: Dillenia suffruticosa (assembly GCA_033439265.1). Taxonomy (NCBI): domain Eukaryota; kingdom Viridiplantae; phylum Streptophyta; class Magnoliopsida; order Dilleniales; family Dilleniaceae; genus Dillenia; species Dillenia suffruticosa. The sequence goes on from JAVTVX010000031.1 coordinate 3,972,533, forward strand.
AAAAGTGGGAATAAGATTTGTGGTATGAGTTTGTCGCTCTCCTGCACATCTGGGGAGGCTTAGTTTGATGTAAGAAGAAATGACATAAGAAGTTTTTGGAAAAGTTAGCTGGCATGGATGAGCGGATTGAATGAAATTACCACCAGAGGAAGATTCATTCCCATTCAAATGAGAGGTGGCACAGAGTTCTCGAAAGCCATTATTTGTTAAGCCTCTAAACAAATGAACGGCTCTTCGTTTCTTGCGGCCTACATAAACCAAAACCTCTATCCCCCAGTCCTCTCAGGTCCTCTTTAACAAGTTGTCAAAGTCTTCTCTTTTTCCCATCTTTCTCCATTAAAGAGGAGGAACATAGAGAAAAACGGAGTCTTTTAGCGTAATCAAGAATATTGTTTTTTGAGGTTAGTGGGTTTTTGGATTTATCTTTGTTTTCCCCTTTTTTTTTCACCTGATATTACCCTTTTTTGAGAATTGAAGGGGCATTTTCTCTTTGAAACAAATGATACATTGTATACTGTTTTACCATTTTATTTTTACGTTGTCATCGTCATCATATTCTTGTCTATTGTCTGCATGATGCCATAAGCTTTTTGGTTATGCTCAATGTCTCCCACTAAAGGATGTGACGACAATGTTGATAACTCGATTCCAACCATTGAACCCCTTATGTTTCACATCTACTAACTCAATGTTTGACGGATGGTATATAAATTTAGGAACCTTCCATCTTATCTGCTTACTTGGAATTCAAGTTCTCTCTAATAGAACCAAAAAAATTTGTTAAGGATGCAAGCACATTTACCATCAGCTAACGTTTGAATCAGAAAAGATATTGTGTTAGTATTTTAGTCCAGCATATTGGCATGGCAGACAAATTTCTAATCATTAATTTCCTTGTCCGGGGTCTCATCAATTCTGATGTATAGCAAGTTGATCCTTTCTGTGGCTTGTGCCTGATGTGGTCCAAAAATGGGAATAAGATTTGTGGCATGAGTTTGTCGCTCTCCTGCACATCTGGGGGGCTTAGTTTGATGTAAGAAGAAATGACATAAGAAATTTTTAGAAAAGTTAGCTGGCATGGATGAGCGGATTGAATGAAATTACCACCTTTGGAAGCTTCATTCCCATTCAAATGAGAGGTGGCGCAGAGTTCTCGAAAGCCATTATTTGTAAAGCTTCTAAACAAATGATGACTCTCCGTTTCTTGCGGCCTGCATAAACCAAAACCTCTGTCCCCCAGTCCTCTCAGGTCCTCTTTAACAAGTTGTCAAAGTCTTCTCTTTTAACCATCTTCCTCCATTAAAGAGGAGGAACACAGAGAAAAACGGGGTCTTTTAGCACAATCAAGAATATTGTCCTTTGAGGTTAGTGGGTTTTTGGATTCATTTTTGTTTTCCCCTTTTTCTTCCCCTGATATTACCCTTTTTCGAGAATTGAAGGGGCATTTTCTCTTTGAAACAAATGATACATTGTATACTGTTTTACCATTTTATTTTTACGTTGTCATTCTCATCGTATTCTTGTCTATTGTCTGCATGATGCCATAAGTTTTTTGGTTATGCTCAATGTGTCTCACTAAAGGATGTAAGGGCAATGTTGATAACTCGATTCCAACCATTGAACCCCTTAAGTTTCACATCTACTAACTCAATGTTTGACGGATGGTATATAAATTTAGGAACCTTCCATCTTATCTACTTGCTTGGAATTCAAGTTCTCTCCCATAGAACCAAAAAACTTTGTTAAGGATGCAAGCATATTTACCATCAGCTAACGTTTGAATCAGAAAAGATATTGTGTTACTATTTTAGTCCAACATGTTGGCATGGCAGACAAATTTCTGATCATTAATTTCCTTGTCTGGGGTCTCATCAATTCTAACGTATAGCGAGTTGTCCTTTCTGTGGCTTGGCGTCTGATGTGGTCCAAAAATGGGAATAAGATTTGTGGCATGAGTTTGTCGCTCTCCTGCACATCTGGGAGGGCTTAGTTTGATGTAAGAAGAAATGACATAAGAAGTTTTTTGAAAAGTTAGCTGGCATGGATGAGTGGATTGAATGAAATTACCACCAGTGGAAGCTTCATTCCCATTCAAATGACAGGTGGCGCAGAGTTCTCAAAAGCCATTATTTGTAAAGCCTCTAAACAAATGAACGACTCTCCATTTCTTGCGGCCTGCATAAACCAAAACCTTCGTCCCCCAGTCCTCTCAGGTCCTCTTTAACAAGTTGTCAAAGTCTTCTCTTTTTCCCATCTTTCTCCATAAAGAATAGGAACACAGAGAAAAACGGCTCTTTTAGCGCAATCAAGAATATTGTCTTTTGAGGTTAGTGGGTTTTTGGATTCATCTTTGTTTTCCCTTTTTTTTTCACCTGATATTATCCTTTTTTGAGAATTGAACGGGCATTTTCTCTTTGAAACAAATGATACATTGTATACTGTTTTACCATTTTATTTTTACGTTGTCATCCTCATCATATTCTTGTCTATTGTCTGCATGATGCCATAAGTTTTTTGGTTATGCTCAATGTCTCCAACTAAAGGATGTGAGGACAATGTTGATAACTTGATTCCAACCATTGAACCCTTTAAGTTTCACGTCTACTAACTCAATGTTTGATAGATGGTATATAAATTTAGAAACCTTCCATCTTATCTGCTTGCTTGGAATTCAAGTTCTCTCCAATAGAACCAAAAAACTTTGTTAAGGATGCAAGCACATTTACCATCAGCTAACGTTTGAATCAGAAAAGATATTGTGTTTCTATTTTAGTCCAGCATGTTGGCATGGCAGACAAATTTCTGATCATTAATTTCCTTGTCCGGGGTCTCATCAATTCTAACGTATAGCAAGTTGGTCCTTTCTGTGGCTTGGCGTCTGATGTGGTCCACAAATGGGAATAAGATTTGTGGCATGAGTTTGTCGCTCTCCTGCACATCTGGGAGGGCTTAGTTTGATTGTAAGAAGAAATGATATAAGAAATTTTTGGAAAAGTTAGCTGGCATGGATGAGCGGATTGAATGAAATTACCACCTTTGGAAGCTTCATTCCCATTCAAATGAGAGGTGGCGCAGATTTCTCGAAAGCTATTATTTGTAAAGCCTCTAAACAAATGATCGGCTCTCTGTTTCTTGCGGTCTGCATAAACCAAAACCTTTGTCCCCTAGTCCTCTCAGGTCCTCTTTAACAAGTTGTCAAAGTCTTCTCTTTTTCCCATCTTCCTCCATTAAAGAGGAGGAACACAGAGAAAAACGGGGTCTTTTAGCGCAATCAAGAATATTGTCCTTTGAGGTTAGTGAGTTTTTGGATTCATTTTTGTTTTCCCCTTTTTCTTCCCCTGATATTACCCTCTTTTGAGAATTGAATGGGCATTTTCTCTTTGAAACAAATGATACATTGTATACTGTTTTACCATTTTATTTTTACGTTGTCATTCTCATCGTATTCTTGTCTATTGTCTGCATGATGCCATAAGTGTTTTAGTTATGCTCAATGTGTCTCACTAAAGGATGTGAGGGCAATGTTGATAACTCGATTCCAACCATTGAACCCCTTAAGTTTCACATCTACTAACTCAATGTTTGACGGATGGTATATAAATTTACGAACCTTCCATCTTATCTGCTTGCTTGGAATTCAAGTTCTCTCCAATAGAACCAAAAAACTTTGTTAAGGATGCAAGCACATTTACCATCAGTTAACGTTTGAATCAGAAAAGATATTGTATTACTATTTTAGTCCAGCATGTTGGCACGGCAGACAAATTTCTGATCATTAATTTCCTTGTCCGGGGTCTAATCAATTCTAACGTATAGCAAGTTGGTCCTTTCTGTGGCTTGGCACTTGATGTGGTCCAAAAATGGGAATAAGATTTGTGGCATGAGTTTGTCGCTCTCCTGCACATCTGGGGGGGCTTAGTTTGATGTAAGAAGAAATGACATAAGAAGTTTTTAGAAAAGTTAGCTGGCATGGATGAGCGGATTGAATAAAATTACCACTAGAGGAAGCTTCATTCCCATTCAAATGACAGGTGGCGCAGAGTTCTCGAAATCCATTATTTGTAAACCCTTTAAACAAATGAACGGCTCTCCGTTTGTTACGGCCTGCATACACCAAAACCTCTGTCCCCCAGTCCTCTCAGGTCCTCTTTAACAAGTTGTCAAAGTCTTCTCTTTTTCCCATCTTCCTCCATTAAAGAGGAGGAACATAGAGAAAAATGGGGTCTTTTAGCCCAATTAAGAATATTGTCTCTTCAGGTTAGTGGGTTTTTGGATTCATCTTTGTTTTTCCCTTTTTCTTCCCATGATATTGTCCTTTTTTGAGAATTGAAGGGGCATTTTCTCTTTGAAACAAATGATACATTGTATACTATTTTACCATTTTATTTTTACGTTGTCATTCTCATCGTATTCTTGTCTATTGTCTGTATGATGCCATAAGCTTTTTGGTTATGCTCAGTGTGTCCCACTAAAGGATGTGAGGGCAATGTTGATAACTCGATTCCAACCATTGAACCCCTTAAGTTTCACATCTACTAACTCAATGTTTGACGGATGGTATATAAAATTAGGAACCTTCCATCTTATCTGCTTGCTTGGAATTCAAGTTCTCTCCAATAGAACCAAAAAAATTTGTTAAAAATGCAAGCACATTTACCATCAGCTAACGTTTGAATCAGAAAAAATATTATGTTACTATTTTAGTCTAGCATGTTGACATGGCAAACAAATTTCTGATTATTAATTTCCTTGTCCGGGGTCTCATCAATTCTAACTTATAGCAAGTTGGTCATTTCTGTGGCTTGGCGCCTGATGTGGTCCAAAAATGGGAATAAGATTTGTGGCATGAGTTTGTCGCTCTCCTGCACATCTGGGGGGGCTTAGTTTGATGTAAGAAGAAATGACATAAGAAGTTTTTGAAAAAGTTAGTTGGCATGGATGAGCAGATTGAATTAAATTACCACCAGAGGAAGCTGCATTCCCATTCAAATGAGAGGTGGCGCAAAATTCTCGAAAGCCATTATGTGTAAAGCCTCTAACCAAATGAACGGCTCTCCGTTTCTTGCGGCCTGCATAAACCAAAACCTCTGTCCCCCAGTCCTCTCAGGTCTTCTTTAACAAGTTGTCAAAGTCTTATCTTTTTCCCGTCTTCCTCCATTAAAGAGGAGGAACACAGAGAAAAACGGGATCTTTTAGCGCAATCAAGAATATTGTCTTTTGAGGTTAGTGGGTTTTCGGATTCATCTTTGTTTCCCATTTTTCTTCCCCTGATATTACCCTTTTTTGAGAATTTAATGGGCATTTTCTCTTTGAAATAAATGATACATTGTATACTGTTTTACCATTTTATTTTTACGTTGTCATCCTCATCATATTCTTGTGTATTGTCTGCATGATGCCATAAGATTTTTGGTTATGCTCAATGTGTCACACTAAAGGAAGTGAGGGCAATGTTGATAACTCGATTCCAACCATTGAACCCCTTAAGTTTCACATCTACTAACTCAATGTTTGACGGATGGTATATAAATTTAGGAACCTTCCATCTTATCTGCTTGCTTGGAATTCAAGTTCTCTCCAATAGAACAAAAAAACTTTGTTAAGAATGCAAGCACATTTACCATCAGCTAACGTTTGAATCAGAAAAGAAATTGTGTTACTATTTTAGTCCAGCATGTTGGCATGGCAAACAAATTTCTGATCATTAATTTCCTTGTCCGGGGTCTCATCAATTCTAACGTATAGCAAGTTGGTCCTATCTGTGGCTTGACACCTGATGTGGTCCAAAAGTGGGAATAAGATTTGTGGCATGAGTTTGTCGCTCTCCTGCACATTTGGGGGGGCTTTGTTTGATGTAAGAAGAAATGACATAAGAAGTTTTTGGAAAAATTAGCTGGCTTGGATGAGCAGATTGATCAGGTGACTGGCCCTTCCGCATGACAACATGAATCTTTGAAGACAAGTGTTTTTAGTAGTATGCAAATTGCACTTTTTCTTTTTTTCTGGTAAGGAAATTTGTTTAAGTTTGTATTTTGGATTTTGGTGCTTGATTGCGAACAAAACCTGGCTTTGAATGTCAGTAGATTGTTTATCATAAGAGATTTAGGCTATCTCTAGATCAAGCTAGACTGGACAAAGTTTATGATGATAAGCCTGCATCTCATAGAGTTGGCTTCTGTGAAGGTCAGTATGACCCTTCATTCAGGATCATCGAGTCAAATTTCATGGTAATTAAATTCCTTGAATCAAGAATATAAGATTTCTAGGCCAATGGCTTACAACGAAATGAGGTCTCCCAAGCTCGAGTGCTAATTGGAGAGATTCTGTTGAGGAGTTAGGTGCTGATCACTGCCATTCAGAGGACAGAAGTTTAGCATCTCCTACTATGATGAGGAATATGACTTCTTGAAATAGATGTAGTGAGTTCAAAATGAGAGTGGGAATACCTCTTGATTGGATGTGAACACCAATATGGACATTGTAACTGCGATCCAAGGCCTCTAAAACAATGTTGCTACTCTAGGAAAGGACTTGGCAAAAGTTAAAGAATTTGCAATTATCAGACTTTTTTCAGTTAATGACACTGACTCGGAGCATTTTGCCCAAGGGTGGTCAAAGAGTTTCTTGAATACCGATGATGGTTTGGAAAGTGAATTGAGGAGGACAAATTTTGTTGATTGAAAACCCAAATGAGCAATGACCCTTAGCTATACCCAAAAAAAAAAGAGTGATATGAGACGATATATATGTATATATTACAATATGATGGTGGTAGAGATTGAAATGGAAATAAGAATGGTGATAGCTTTGAAATGTTGCTGATCAATCCTTTTTAGACAACTTCAGTCTGGAAATAGTTAACACTTCACATGGTTGTTTAAATTTCGATGTGCCTTTCCTGATTTTTACAAGAGAACAAAAGCACGTTGAGAAGGAGATTGGAAGAATTGTCAGCTAAGTAAATAGGAAGGTTGGAAGATTGTTCAAAGCACCATAACTTTGTCTATTCCATACAATCATTTTGGCATTGGATCCTTGTGTTTCATACTTTAGGCTTTGTATCCAATGACTGTCGTCATAGAGAAGAGGCAATATGAGAACTACCTTTAGAATACTGATCTAGAAAATTTAAAGGGAAAAAGTACACAGATTTTAGGGAAACGGATGCCTCTGTGATGAACTTTGATGAGTTTACTGCCTTGTAATCAAACCCCCCCTCCCAGGGGCGGAGAAAGGAATGAAGAAATGCCTATAGTTGACATTGAGTCAAAAATAAAAAAAAAATAAAGAAAAGAAAAAGAGGGGGAAAAAAACTATTTCCATTTGCATTACCTCTTGCAAGGTCTCTATTGTTTAGGCAATTTACATGATTATGAGTTTCTCTTTCTCTGTTCCCTTGTCTCAAAGGCTAAAAAGGAGCTGAGATGGTGGATAAGGGTTTTACTGTGGATTTAAACAAGCCGCTCGTCTTCCAGGTAAATATCTACAATATACTTTCTTGAAAACGATTACTTTAGTGATATTCCTGAACCACATGAACTAGCAAGAACTTTCTGTTTTACAAAACTTTGCATTGCATGATGACAGGATCATGTTCTAGTATCCTGTGCATTCCAGTACTTTTCATGCATGTCATTCTTCATTACTCTCTGGATTATATTTATTTAATTTACATTCTCCATTCCAGTAATTTATTTAAACTTTTTTGTATTCCTTTTCACCTTTTCTGTGTTCTTATTCTAATTGTTCACAGGTCGGGCACCTTGGGGAAGCATATGAGGAGTGGGTTCACATACCTATTGTAAGCAAGGAAGGACCACGATTCTTTGCAAGTGACATTTTGGAGGTATAGATTTGTACTCTCTTTAAATGAAGCATTTTGGATATTTAGCGCCCAGAATCTGGAAACAGCTTTAGTCAAGATGGAAAACAACTTCCACTACAGAGAAAATCATTATGAACTTTTTCACCTTGCTTAATAACGAATTACCAAGAAATTTTCTTTAGTAATGTTACCAAGCCCCAAGGAGTTATGTCTAAGTTGGAAAATCATCACGTGTGGTTTATGTAGCACTTCTTATATTTGAAGTTATCAGGTGCTTGCTAGAGTAAAATATGGAAATCTAAGCATAAGAGCAAAAAAAGGAAAAGAGGAAAAGAGGAAAAGGAAACAAGGATGACATGTAGAGGTCTTTTCTTTTCTTAAGATAGAGGACATTATTAGATATGAGTACCAAATCTGAATTAATTTCCGGATATATGTAATAATATAAATCCTAGATATCAAATCGGTCATCAAGTTTCATAATCATTCATTTAATAGATGTGGAAAATTATTTTATACCATTGTTTTCTAATATGTATGACTTTGTAACCAAAGTAATGCAGTTGCGATTGCCTTATCATATTGATTACATGTCCTTGCCATGATTAGGCAAGGGTCAAAACAATTATTTCTATTTGAAGAGGTAAGAGCCCGTCCAGCATATGTCAAGGGTGGGTCCAGGGCTAATATGTGTTGGATATGCCATACAAATGGCTAGGTTGTATGACGATGCTCATAAGTGAACACACTTTGGTTAGATTTGAGTTGGAAAAAATGAACTTATTCTTATTATCATTACCCAAAGACATCTGTGATATCATTTGTACACACATTATCTAAAGATTGAATTTCATGCAGAACGGGTTAGTCTCTCTCTATCTTTAACACTCACTGATGCCATCTGCACAAATTGTGGTCTGTGGACAATGACTAGCACACTTTCAATTTTGCATGGGGGTTGCTGTACTATCTCTGATTTTGACTTTGTACGATGTATATTAAACTAAATAGACAAGTGCAGCGGCAGCAGTTACACAGTGAATTGGCATTCTATTGGTGACTTTTGGTTATGTTACGAATCCATAGCAACAGATTTAACAATCCAAATGTTGTTTATTATTTTCTGCTAATGTTGCACCTCATTTAACACCTTTCCAATTTGAATCAGTTCTTTACCAAGACTAGGTGGTGGGTGGTTCCACTGGTCTGGCTACCTTTTATATGCTGGCTTGTGTCTGTTTCTCTCCAACGAGGTCTCCTTCCTCCTCATGCAGCTTTAGCACTGGCTGGTGGTGTCCTAATGTGGACGCTGCTAGAGTACACTTTGCATCGCTTCCTTTTCCACATGAAAACAAGAAGTTACTGGTCTGCTCCCTCTCTCTCTTGTCTCTCTCCCCCCCCCCTTTCTATATCTTCATTTCTGCTTGCTTGTACTAGAGGGGTAGAAATTTACTTCATATATAAGTTTATATGATTGTTGACTGCAATCATTTTTCCAGGGGAAATACCTTACATTATCTTCTTCATGGCTGCCATCACAAACATCCTATGGATAAGCTGCGGCTTGTTTTTCCTCCTGTTGCAGCAGCTATTCTAAGTATTCCGGTACAATATCTCCTACTCTCTCGATTTCCTTAGTATTAACTTCAAAACATCGTAGGATCTTTATACATTTTGCATTTTTTTATGCACCTTTTGTTTTCAAAGGATATTAGGTTGATATGAAACTTGAAGAATGCTTTTCTGACTATTAATTTTAGTCTGTTGACATAAACCATATTTATCCAAGATGGTCTGAAAGGAAAAGGCACTTTTTGAACCTACTCCTTGTGGCTCTGTGGATGTGTCTGATTTACAGAACCATTATGTCTTATGAATCTAACTGGCATAAAATTTTGCACCAATGTCTCCCTTGGAAACACAAAATTTGGAGTACCAGTCTTGGTTAGCATTTGTGCTTATCGGTTTTCTTCTCACTTCTAATTTGTTATACCACATTGCTGCTAGGTGTGGACAACATTTAGGCTCTTGTCGACACCATGTGTTGCTCCTGCTCTTTTTGGAGGCGCCTTGTTGGGCTATGTCATGTATGATTGCACTCATTACTACCTGCACCATGGGAAGCCCTCCAATGGAGCCACTCAAAATTTGAAGGTAAAAATTATTGTAAAAGTGATAAATCAGATTCATTGATCTTTTAGTCCCATATCGTCTTTTTTTCTTTTTTCTTTTTCTTTTTCTTTTTTGCATTTCCATGAGCCTAATTGATGTTGGGCACTAACAGAGATACCACTTGAATCATCACTTCAAAGTTCAGAGCAAGGGATATGGGATAACCTCTCCACTGTGGGACAAGGTTTTCAAAACATATCCTGAACCAAAAGCCGCTGAGAGAAGCAGATGAGAATGCTGCACTGCGCTTGTAGAGAATGCAATTGATATGCGATGGTACTCAAGTATTGTATCATGAAAACTTGTGACCTTGTGGTAATAGCTCCATGTATAAGATTGAGAGCTTAGGCTAAGGGTCAGTCGTGGTGCCAGCATCAACATCAACAAAAAGTCATTTTATCAATGTTGTATGTTTCATTACTTTTTTTTATCACTCTGTATAATACCCTCCCTCCCTCCCTCCCTCTTTTTCTTCTCGTAGCCAGCTCTAATAAAATATATATACATTTCAAACTTCAACATTGTATTATAGAAATTAAGTTTTGAAGTATTTGAAGAGAGCGTTGTAGTATCGATACGCTTGAGATCCCTGGGCACAGCCTGACCAGCTATGGCAACCAAAATTTCTAGTACAGCCTATGGGAATAGGTGAGGCATCGACCTCCTATCAGACAAGGGGATTAAATAAAGGTGAACATAAGAAATTGTATACAAAATAAGAAATATGTTAACAAAAGTATTAAGAAAATTAATTCTGATAGGCTTAGTTAACTAAGAAAGATCAACAACCAGATGAAGATTTCATGTTGATCTTTTATTTATTTTTTATTTTTTATTTTTTCCTTTTTTGTCAAGCCCAGTATGTAATTTTGTTGGCCGTTGTGGGTATAATTGTAGTTGCAATTTTATACTCTGGGATGGGAATGGTACTAGTGTGGGGGCAATATGAGACATGCCCCCTACCACATAGGACTACTGAGTCTCCTTTTTGAGAGACTACTCCAATTGAATATGATACATACATATATGTATGTGCGTGTGTATGTATGTAGGTATAATATATTAGGTTTTGAACGATGCATTTGAAATTTAAATTTGAGATCTGTAAAAATTTTATAATTTAAAATTAATGTATATCATAAATTAGTTACAAATATGAATCAAATTGAGTGCACGACAAATATTAGAAAAATTTATATAGGAAATTCGAATTCAGAAATCAAAAATATTTTTAATAATGGAACCGTACCTAAAAATTGACAATGAAATGTACAAAATGTAGAATCCAATGTTGTACCTAGAATTGGAGACCAGATCGAAAATTTTGAAATCACAATGCGGGAAATTTCGTGACAGTATAGGGTTTGCGGATGCAGCCAATGTAATGTTTGAAAAATATTGTAAACAAGGCAGTGAATCGTCGCCAACGCATCGCCCGCAGCTTCGAGCCATTGACTAATCCTCCCGCCCGCACAAACTTGCTGCTGCCGGACGTATCTGTGGGTCTGACTCCTTTATGCTCTTCAAATAAACATCTCCGAGTCTCGTTTACCAATGAGCATTGCCCCATTTCCTTAGGTTGACTCATTCCCCCCGGTCTCATGACATAAAACTTTGGGGAGAAGGCAAGCTCCGGTATCCGATGCGATTCAAAGTTATGATTATTATTTTTTATATGGATAGATATTTAAAATTATATTTCGATCAATTCAATTATTATCAAATTTAATTTATAAAAAATCTTTTCAACATAATTTTTTGATTTTTAAGTTATGATTTTAGAGTATTATCCGATAATTAGTTAAATTAAAAATAATATCCTATTGATAAAATAGTTATTTTTCTGATTTAGAAAAATTTTGTGTGATCATGATAAACCGGTTATTGAAATAAAAGATTTCAAAATTTATATTTAAAATAAATTTGAAACCAAAACCAACTGACCAAAATTTCAATTTAAAGAAATGAATTGATAGGGAAAAGAACCAAAACCAAAACCAAAACTAGGATTATGGCTGCTCTTTTGGTTTCAAAATTGGATAGTTCCCGTTTATTTCAAGTTATATACAAGGATGGTTCCATTTTCGATTTGGTTTGTGTTCGGTTTTATTGATTCTGGTTTTTGCTTAATTTTTTATGATATTTGCATCATATTTTATGATTCTTATTGGTTTTTATGGTTTTTCAAGTTTTGGTTTCTGATTTTAATTTTAATTTTAATTTTTTTTTTAAAATTCCAATTTTGGTTTCGAAAACCAAGGAGGGAACAAAACCAGTAGTATGGAAGTTTTGGTTTTCGATTGATATTTTGAATATATGACAAATTTTGGGAAAAAATTTATTCCTAAAACATATTATTTTTGAGAATATTTTTCGAGGGAGAATATTTTGTAGAGTAACAAAAAAATGTGCTCTTCTACATTTGGGCAAATGGAAAATTCAATATTGCTCTTAAAATGCAGCTATAAAAATGATATATATGATAACGTTTTTGTTAACCTGAGATCCTTGGATTTTTTTATTTTAATACAGAGAAAACAAAATTTTAATAATTAATTGGTATTCGAAACTATATTTTAATCGATTCGATTTGAATATTGTCATATCTAATTTAGAGTGAATTATAATTTTTTTTTATTTTTAAATTTTAAATTTAATATTTATTATAAAATCTAATATCAGTTTCATTACTCACTAAACCGACTATTCATCGGCTCTCACATCCGTCTTTAGAAGATGATACACATCACTGGGAGGAGAGCGGTGGTTATGAACCCAGAGGGAGCCCATGATCTAATTTCTCAATAGGATCGGTGTAGAAATTTTCTCTCTTAGGCACATGTTAGAACGTTACGGACCGAGAGCTTCTGGATTAATATCATTTATGTTAGATTGTTGTTGCGGTAACCTTTCTTTTTCACAATCCGACTCCATTGATGAAATTAATGTTCCTAAAGGCAAAATCAACAGACAAAGATTTGTAGCTGAAATTGACCATATATCAGTAATTTTGGAGGGGGGGTCTTTTATTTACAGTTTCTTATAGTTAGATCTTTGAATTTAAATTTCTTCCTACATTGGTTTTCAATTTGGGTATTATTAGGCCTTTTCAAATTCTCTCTGTCTTTATTAATTTGTACCTTACTTGCTGTTTGTATCTATTTCTCTCAGTTGGGTTACAATTCATTTTTCCATTTATTTTTTCCCTTCCATATACACCATCTTTGAACAAATTACACAAGTTTGAAGGCGTTGGATCCAATTGTGGGGGCGTTTGATTGAAGTCATCGTACCCACAAAATGCCAGACAAGGTCTAACTGATCTATGCCTTATCATGCCAAGGTTGCTGATTCTCTTAATTGTTTTATTTTTTTATTTTATTGTTTCTGGGTTGTGATCATTTAGGACTTTAGATCTCATTGCATATTGGGATTTTGAGGGAGAATACATACATACATACATACATACATACATACATACATACATGCATACATACATATATATGCATATTAGAAGAAAAAAGAGTTAATTTGTTTTGGGAAGCTGTGAATTGCATAATTTTGTAAGTAGCTTTGTTTTGGCAAAAAAAGAGTTGGGAAAATGCCAGATGGAGGAGTTGCTTTCTAATAAAACCTTAGTTTCATCTATTATAATTTTTTGAATTAAAAAATATAAAAAAAATAATGTATTGTTATCTGTCCTTTTTGATAACATATGTATTGATAAACATTTTGAAACAAAAGCTTAATTGATAAAAAATATAATTATTAAAGATTGATCGCACGTCGAGTCAAATCTCTATTTATATATTTTATGGAGTAATTCATAAATTAAACTATTTGTAAAGTCAATTTATATAAAATTATATATCAATAACGAATCGATTTTTAATCTTTATTGATGATAAAAAAAGACACGAGAGAAAAAGAGGAAGGGAGATTGTTTTATAAGAAGAGAAAAAGATTTAACATAGGGAGAAAATAACTTTTTTTTTCATTTTAATGAAAAGTGAAAAAATTAGTAATCAAAACAAACTACTAACTGAGATTAATTTTTATTAGCGAAATTTAGCCAAACTTTTGAGTGCCAAACAGCCTTTCGTCGAGAATGTTGGCATGGTCGCCAATCCAAACCTTTGGGCGTTGACCGTGACTGACAGTAAGGCACCAAAGGTAAGTGGGACCCACCATGAATTATCTAACAATCGGACTGTCATATCACATCATGCTGCTGGCTTAAGTAGGATCGCACGCAGAAGATAATTTCCCACACACGTTGCTAAGCTGTACCGAAAAGTGCCAGACTGGAAACGGTTACGATCTAACGTGAGGTTCTGCTGGCTACTGATGAGTTAAATCGGACGGTCCGGATTTCTCCTCACCCTTATATTCACGAGATTCCTCTCTCTCTCTCCCTCTCAACTCTCTTCTCTAGACTAACGCGAGCCAGTCGTTCTTCTGTTTTTATAGAGTAGAGAATTACTTGTTAGGGTTTTTGAAACTCTAACGTCATTCTGAGATCTGCCCGGCATTGTTACAGGTTCGTTGTTTCATTCAAATGCATCTCAATCTCTCTCTCTCTCCCAATCAGTAGATCTGCTGTTTTTGCTTCTACCTTGATTACTCACTGTTTTTTGTGAAATTTAGGGTTTAGATTTCGGTAGCTTTTTTTACTGTCAAGCACATTGTGTGAATTCAGCGGTAATGTGAAAAATTATATGTTCTTAACGGCTGAGAGAGAGAGAGAGAGAGGCGGAAAAAAGTGAACCATTATTACACAATTGAGAATCTAGGGTTTCTCTGATTAAGGATTTTCTGTCATTTCAGAGCTTGCAAAGATTTTATTTTCTTTTTTATAATTGAGTTTGATTTTTGGATATCAAATCAATGAGAAATGGGAGCTATAAGGTGTTAATTTTTTATGATGAAAATGAAGTATAAGTTGAATGATGGTTGTTGATTGATTTTTATTTTTTAAAGTATTTTGTGATGTTTTGCTTGTGGTGGGGCCAGAAATGAAAAATGTTTTAAGTTAAATGCGAGGGTATTACATAAATTCAGTGCAGCAATACACTTTGCTATTTTGTGGAAGTTAAATTCTGTCCAATTTTCGTCAATCGATGCTCTCTACTGCATTCTGCAACAAGTTATTGGAAATCAATTAAGCTGATGGGTCGGTTGTCCATGAATTGATTAAGCTGATGACGTGAACATTATTAAATTTTTATGCTGAAACTTCTAGGAGATGGAGGTTCAAGCTGAAATTCTTCTGATTTGAAGAAATGAAAAAAAAAAAAAAAGAAAAAGGATTATTCTAGCGGGGTTTTCGTTGTCAACTTTGATACGAGTTTTGTTTGAATGATTGGGGTTTTGCCTTTGTTTTTCCCCTAGAGAGAGAGAGAGAGAGAGAGAGAGAGAGAAGCTTGAAATGGTGTACTGTTTCTGATTTTGAGCCTGACGCTTTATTCTTGATAACTGAGAGCCTTGTAGCAGAGCAGAAACAATTACATGACACACTGCTGGATGGTGGAAAGGCAATTTGCAAAAAGGAAAAAATAAACAAAAGAAGAAAAAAAGTATCCCTTAATAGAAAATTATGAGTTAGATTAAAAAAAAGACTTTGTGATCTTTGAGTCATCTGTAAAAGCATATGCAATGAGATATACAAGCTATGTTTTGATTAAGATTTTGAGCAGCTTCTGGAACTGTAACTGTGAATAAAGATTTGTAGGCTACCTTTCGTGCTATTAATCTTGAATATCAATCGGTGGATCTACTAAGGTTGTTCCCATTTTGCTTCATAGCATGAGAGCATGATACATGTTGTACTTCAATATTTAGCTGAATGGAATCAAAGCAGATGTGAAATGTTTAAAGCAACTTACCTGGAAAATGCATTAAACATGGTTGGATGTGAGTTCTAGCTTTTCTTATTGATAACCCTTCAAATCCTGTTTCCTTTAGGCAGTTATCTTGTACTTGCATTACCCTTGTTTGGTTTGCAAATTGCACATACTATAAGGAAAAGTTATTTAACTTTCAACGCCCTGAAGAAGGAAGAAAAATTCAGTCAAATAATTTGTTTCCACGGTTGATGGATGGTTTAATGTGGTCACTCATGAGAAAGTTGTAGAAAGTGATTTTTGCAATGGTGATTGCCACAATTTTAAGCACTGGTAGAGAACAAGAACAGAGTTAATTTGGGCCTCTGGATACCAGCAGATGTTTAAATACCTCAACGTTTGCAGAGAATTTTATCTCAATTGTCATTATAGTTAATGAAAGGACCTCCGACACAGAAAACTACATGATCTGAAAAAACTTTAACTTGCAACATTTTTAAGATCAAAGTGTGACCTTTGCAGGAACTTTGGTGCATATGGATACCATTCTCTATACTCAGTAGCCACTATCCTGTTCTTCAGTTTCCATTGTTTATACCGAGTTGGATTCTCTGTCTTCCTTTCTCTCTCTCTCTCTAATGCTAACCCTTGAGCTAGATATTTTATACTCAGTAGCCATTATCCTGTCCTTCAGTCCATTGTTTCTACCAATTTGGATTCTCTCTCTCTCTCTCTCTCTCACCCTCGAGCTGTTTGCATGTGCCTACAGGTAAATAACAAGGTGCCAAGATGGTTGCACAGGAGTTTACAGTGGATTTAGATAAACCCCTTGTGTTCCAGGTACGATCTCCATGCTATTCTCTGCATTGGCTTTCTATGGTTCATCAAATTTCTCATTGGCATGGTTCTGCATGTGGGTTTGTTGGACTTATTTGTCTCTATTTGCATCCAGAGCTGGCAACCTGTCATTCTGGATCCATGTGAATCCTGGATTGAAATTCTAGATCTATATATATATTTTTTGTGTAGATTGGAATTCTAGATCTACTATGCCTACCTTTCATTCTTTTTGACCCATAATTATGGTGCCCTCTATCTGTTTCCTTAATCATCTTCTATCAAAAAATTATGTTGCTTTCCCTTTCACCATCTAAAACTTTGACTTTTATCATCATGAATTAATTTAAAACTGAAACCAAGTGACTGCGGTCTTGGTTATTTATCATATTCTTGCTAAAAACTAATGACCTGGGCTACCATACCTTTATATTTTGGTATATATGATCATATCCGATTCTCTACTTCCTATCTTTGTGTTATCTAGCTGGAAAAATAAAATATTCTCTGAATCTATAGTCATCATCTCTAACTGGAGAATGCTTGCAGGTTGGTCATCTTGGAGAAGCTTACCAAGAGTGGGTTCACCAGCCTATAGTCAGTGTTGAAGGCCCCCGATTTTTTGAAAGTGATTTTTGGGAGGTAGCCCCCCTTTCTTTGTTTATAAAGGGCTCTAAAGATCCATAGGGTTCTTATATTTATTGAGATGTACATAACTGCAAATACAGTTTTACCTTTTTTCTAGTATGGAAATGCAATGATTTGATATTGATTTTTTTTTTTTGGGATAAAAAATGCTATCAGTGTGATTATGTCTGCAATTTTAACACAATTTCTGCTCAAACCAGTCTTTGACCCGCACAGAATGGTATGCCATTCCAATCATTTGGCTCCCAGTGGTATGTTGGTTCATATTGAAGTCCATCAGAATGGGCCATACACTTCCTCAGATCGTGGTAATGGTTGTATTTGGCATTTTTATCTGGACTTTACTGGAATATACTTTGCATCGCTTCCTTTTTCATATCAAGACAAAGAGCTATTGGTTAGTGACCTCTTTATTTGGCATGCTTCTTCCAGACCCTTGCTTCAACTTATTGCTTTATTTATTATTATTTTTTCTTTTTAAAGCAACAAAATGACAAACTGGTCATAACTTGATGCAGGGGTAATACCATACATTATCTTCTCCATGGTTGTCATCATAAACACCCTATGGATGGGCTACGCCTGGTTTTCCCTCCTGCTGCAACAGCTGTATTACTAGTGCCGGTAATTTATTTCAAACCTTCCTGCTTTTGAGGTTCAGCTTCTTAAAAATTATGGAATGTTGGATTCTTACATATGCTAATATTTTTCCCTAATATTACAGCATCTGCTGATCATCAACCAAATATATTAGTACATTACTAACCAGTTCATCGAAAGTCTATTTCTTGCATTATGTTATGATTTTTTTGGGGTGTGTAATGCTGTCAGAAGTAGGACCACTTTATACTGTTCATTTTGCAAATTCATAAAGTTGATAAATTTCATGGGCCTATTATGATGGAACACACTTCTGTGTAATGTTGTACAACCTGTCATAACTAAATTAGTCCTTTAGTCTTCCTTTGATGTCTGCAACTGTGTAAACTTGATTGCTTTGGAAAAGTTCATCCCATGTTTCCCTAACACCTGGTTTTTGTTAAAGGGTTTCGGAATTTTGCATGGGAGCTTTCAAAACCTTTTAGTATTGTCATTTTCAAAGTCCTCAATACCAAAAAAAAAAGGGGGACACAATATTCTTGTTGATTGTGAAGTTCATTACTACAAGTATCTTTCATATTTATGGGCTTGTCTTTTGTTTCTTTTTACACATTAGAAAGCAATATGAATACATATATTCAATTTGGCTTGGGAGCTTTCAAAACCTTTGAGTAGCGTTGTCCTTTTCAAAGTCCTCAATACCAAAAAAAAATGGGACACAATATTCGTGTTGATTGTGAAGTTCATTACTACAAGTATCTTGCATATTTATGGGCTTATCTTTTGTTTCTTTTTACTCATTAGAAAGCAACATGAATACGTATATTCAATTTGGCTTATGATGAAAAATTCACTTCTTTTTAGACAATATTCTTGTTGATT
The DNA here is from genome assembly GCA_033439265.1 of Dillenia suffruticosa. Taxonomy (NCBI): domain Eukaryota; kingdom Viridiplantae; phylum Streptophyta; class Magnoliopsida; order Dilleniales; family Dilleniaceae; genus Dillenia; species Dillenia suffruticosa. The sequence continues at coordinate 3,991,340 of JAVTVX010000031.1, forward strand.
GTGAAGTTCATGACTAGTGTCATGGGCTATCAGAACTTAAACCCATTTGGTTAGTCTGAGATCACTTAATCCCCTTGGGACCAAAAGTACCCACTATGCCTCTGTCTGTAAACTGATCAAGATGCAGATAGCATATGTATAAAAATATATTAACTGGGATCACTTATGTTGTAAAGTCTACACTACACTATGCCTCCTCTTGTATTTAACTGTGATAGCAATGATGATTCTCCATTACTTTACAACATTAAGATATGCACACTTTGCACATTTGCCTCTCAACCCTCATCTGGCAGGATTGAAAGCTTAATGGCAGAAAACTGAAAGGATAATCACATGAAAGTGATAAAAATTTGGAAATTTAAACATCCGAAACTGCAAAATTATGAAATGAAACTAATAAGCTTTTAATACTCAGTCAAATATGAACTGAGCTTGTGCATATCGCACAGAGAAGGTTTATAATTAAGTTTTTCATATTGATCCCTATGTTCTGTCTTACTGCATGAGGTTAATGCATGAAACATATTTCTATGCTGACTGCAGATGTTTTCTTTTGTCATCAGTAATTGATAATGTTATATACTGCTTCTATGCCAGTTCTGGAATTTGGTCAAACTTATTTCAACTCCCTCGACTACTCCTGCACTGTTTGGAGGTGGTTTACTGGGCTATGTGATGTATGATTGCACCCATTATTATCTGCATCATGGACAGCCAACAAGCAAAGGGGCTAAGAGTCTAAAGGTAAGAAATGTCAGGATATCAAATAAAAAAAATATTGCAAATGATCACTTTGTGTCTGGGGCATTAGCAACCATCGGGAGGTTGCTTTTAATGTTCTTTACAAGTGAAGATTAGTGCGGTGTCTTATCCCTTACAAATATGCATCTTGAAGTACTCTTTTCCCTTTAGGACCTTTTGGGTTTCAGCCATCCAAGTTACTGTTTCATCTAGATGATTTAATATTTCCCTTTAATTCATATTTCCCTTTAAAACTGGTGCTTAAGGTGAATGTTGTATGATTGCACTTTGCCAGAAATATCACTTGAATCATCATTTCCGGATTCAGAACAAGGGATTTGGGATAACTTCATCAGTCTGGGACCGAGTGTTTGGAACTCTTCCTCAGTCTAAAGCCGCAGGAAAAGCTAGATAAGCCAGGTTGGAATTATAGTATCCTGTCTGCAAATGGTGTCCGCGAATGTCTTCCTGTTAGTGGATGTGATTTTTTTTTTTTTCATCATAAACACATTCTTCCCATTTTTTTTTTAATTAAATCCGTGTTATTTGTTCTTGGTTGGTTGGTTTTATGGTTTTGAGCAGCATCTTTCTGTCAGGTTTGGTGTGCTGTCAACTTTAATTTTGGTGATGCCATTAATGGGTACCGATGTATAAAATGGAAGCTATGAGTTTATGATAATCTATCTTCGCTTCGTGTCCAAAGAACTTTATTTTCAGTTGTAGGTGCTTCACTGTTAGACTCATTTCTCTATGATTATTTGAACTTATGCTCTTCACTGTGGTTCTCTATTCATTTTGGTGCATCTTTAATTCTTGTGACGATGGACACGATCAAGAGAAAATCTCTTCTCATCAATGAGTAGAACTTGCAAGCTCGATGCTTAGGACTCCTTCAAATTCAACTCACTTTGTATGACACCAGTGTTAGCTAAATATTCATAAATATATTTACATATCCGGGTGTCACCCGATTCAATTGTGGATTGGACGGAAATTAGCTTTTAAAAATATAGAAAAAGCCATTCTTTGGTTTGGAATAGCAATGTCTAGGATGAACAAAAAGAGTTTTGCATCATGAACTCTATACGGTGCAGTTCAGTTAGAGGTATTTTAGAAGGTATGCCCGGTCAAATCAGCATATATATATTTAGTTTTATGCCTTGCAATTCTTCCTCAGCCGGGCTTGGGGAACAATGCGGAACCCAGTGTCATTATGTTAATAAAATATGGCTCGATGGTATGTTTTGAATTGATTCACTGTGGAAACGAGATTTCATAAGTAGAGGCCCTCTAACCTTATTCCTCTTCCTTATTTGCAAAATACATTTAAAAGGAGTGAAAATTTATAAAGTTAATATTTGGGAGAAGCACAAAAATGCTTCATAATACAAATGGCCATTGAAACTTTAAAAAAGTAGAAAAAATTCCTATCAACTAAAAGTAAAAAAAAAAAAAAAAAAAAAAAAAGTTTTCCCACTAACTATACAAAGATTAAATGTTGAATTATTTATCTCAAAGTTGACAATCGTAAATCCCCTTTTAATTATTACCTTATTACTATAACTGTATTTTAATCAAATAAAAAACTGTGCTCTTCCCAAATGATTTTAAAATATCAAATCTACCATCATTCTTGTTAATATCATAAAAATCATAATAATATTTGCATATTCTCTCATTTTCACACACCATTCAAAGCCACCTTCTACAATCTATTTTTACTTTTAAATATAAAAGAAAAAATTAAGTTTAAATAGCGACATATCTTCACTTTATTAAAAACAATCCCATATTCTTTTTGATCATTTTAATATATAAGTTGTTTTTAACACCTTTGATCAAACAACTAAAACTATTTAAAAATAACATTTTTAATAATTTTCCCAAACGCTTCAACTACTTATTTTCAAATTGACTTAAAGGTTAAAAATATAAATAAATAATTAAACCAAACATGTTATATATCTTTCATGTTATAGTCCTGTTAACAAAAGCGGATCATCAAACTCTTTTGAATTGAATGGTTAGATATTTTATTATTTTAATAAGAAATCTTGAATTCATATCCTGAGAATAAAGAAAAATGATTTGGAAGGACTAACTCATCAATAGACCCTATAATATTCAGACTAGATTAGTCAGACACCGATTGATTTAATAAAAAATAATAATAATAACGAAAGTGGGTCTCAGATCAACAAGGTGGGTTTTGCGATAGGGTTGCTTCCTTGTAAAAGCAATCAAGATGCCAATTATAGAGTTGCTTCCTTATGACCACGCATTGCTGGAGGTAACGGGCGACCTTTCTTCTATTTAATAATAAAATTATAAATGATAAATTAAGAAAAATTAATCTTGATTGGTTCAAGTATATAATTTTTTTTGGGGTCTCTTAGTGAGGAATAATCCGAAATAAACCCTTTTGTTTATCGAGAGTTTGATTTGTTCTTGGGAAGGCTCTAGATTTTATTGGTAGAATAATAGTTAAAATCTTGTTAGTGTTAAAGAGAGACGAATAGAAATATGGTATTAGTTTTCCCATACGAAGGAAAAAAAAAATAGAGAGAGAAATTGCACTTATCCGATGTTTATTTTTTTTTATTTTTATTATTGGTATTTGAATTTTATCCGATTAATCCAGTTCAAGTACTGTAAGATCCATTTTTAGGTGTTGATTCTTTTAAATCATTTTTCTCTATTCTCAAAATTCGAACTCAAAAATTTTAATTAAGAAAATAGAGTATTTTGACCACTCAATCTAAAAAACATTTGGTACTTATCCGTGTTTATCGTAAGTGTGCAGGTAATTGTGAGTTTTTTTATTTGTAAATGGGAATGCAACTAGGAGGCGATGTTTTTCATGTGGTGGGTGTCATGAAAAAAGAGAGTTAAAAATAATTATAATTTATTAGTTGTATAATATAGATATCAAATTGTAAATAATATAATCTAAAATATAAAGATTACGATTGGAATGAATTATTTCGATAACTTTAAAATATCTTTTAATAAATTTAGAAGTTTTTAAACTTTGAAACCAAAATATTTTGGATTAATTTTACCTTGGAAACTTATATTATCTAAACGAGTTCATATCTAAAATTTCAAAGGGATATCTAAATTTTAAAATAAAGTGGCAAATGGAAATAATAAACAAGTACTAAATAGAGATATGTACAGATTTAGATAATTTTTTTTGACTTCTTTAGAGAGATGTCATATGTTGATTATATGAGAGAACGACCACACTCATTAGCCTTTTTTTTTACACTTAAAGTTAGCATGACGTACCTACAAGATGTGGATTGTATTTTTTCATTATACAAATAATTGTTAGATCTATAATTAATTTAATATTTAAACTAAATTATTATTTAAATTAATAAAAAATATGACGTATATTAGCGATAAAAAAAACTAATCATTGGATTTCTAAAAAATGCCAACGAATGAGACAAAAAAAAGGGTAATAAGTGGAGCAAAACATTCTCTCCCAATCTGATAATTTCAGATTCAAATCATTGTACAATAAAAAAAAAGAAATAAATGGTCGACGATATGTGGGGTCAAAAAAAAACAAAAGGAAAAAATCTATATAAAAAAAAGACAAAAAATTTAAGAGAAAAACGGTAAAAAATAAAAAAAGTAAGGACATGAACAAAAAAAAACCATAGTTTAAAAATAAATAGATGATATTTTATGGGACAAAAAAGGGGGAAAAATGTATATTCAAAAAAGACAAAAAACTCAGGCAAAAAAGAAAAAAAAAAAGACCAGCTCAAAAAAAAAGAGTAAGGATTTAAATGGACAAGTGAGGCAAAAAAAGGAAGAAACCTATGTTCCAAAAAAAGAATGACTTAAGGGGAAAAATGGTAAAAAAAATAAATCGAAAAAAGATCTTAATTAAAAAATTGGGTAAAAAAAGAGAAAGTACCCAAATAAAAAAAATTATAGTCTAAAAATAAAGAGATGACAATATGAGCAAGTCATGAACAAGTAGGAAAAAAAATAAAATGGGACAAACTATGTAAAAAAATGAAGGAGTTAAAAAGAAACTAGTAAAAAAATAAAAAAGATGAATGATTTGAACGAAAAAAATAGGTCAAAAAATGAGGAAGGACGTGAATGAAAAAAATTAAAAAAACTGTGATCAATAAGTGAGGTAAAAAACAAAAAAATGGAAAAAACCTATATCCAAAAAAATGAATGATCTAAGAAAAAACAAAACCAGATAAAAAAAATAAAAAGACAAATGACTCGAATGAAAAAAAGGATCAAAAAAGAGGAAAGATTTGAATGAAAAAAAAAAAGAATATGAATGAAAAAAATTGGGGTCTCAAAAATATGTGACGAACACACCCTTTCTCTTTTTTCTTTTATATTTATACAAGTTGGATCAAAAAAAGGGAAAAAACCTATGTCCCAAAAAATGAAGGAACTAAGCGAAAAATAAAATTGGGTAAAAAAATAAAAAGAGAAATGATCCAAATAAAAAAAGAATTGCGTAAAAAAAAAGGACTTGAATTAAAAAAGGGCCTAAATGAAAAGAAAGGGTTCACAAAAGATATGAGATGACCGCACCCTTGAGTGTTTTTATTTATATAGATAAAAAATAAAAAGAGAAAAGATTTAAATGAAAAAACTGGTAAGAAAAAAAATGACAGACCTGGATGAAAAAAGGACCCAGATGCAAAAAAATTGGGTCTAGAAAATATGGGAAGGACTTGGATGCAAAAAAAATTAGGGTCTAGAAAATATAGGAAGGACCTGGATGCAAAAAAATGGAGTCCAGAAAATATGGGAAGGGACAACCACTTCCAAGTGGCATTCTCTTTTATATATAGACAAGCGAGGCAAAAAAATAAAATCAAAAGGGAAAATTCTATGTCAAAAACAAAAGAATGTCCTAAGTGAAAAAATAATCGGATAAAAGATAAAAAGAGAGAATCCGAATGAAAAAAAAATGGCTCAAAGAAGGGGAAAGATTTGGATTTAAAAAGAACCTAAATTAAAAAAAGACATTGAGGTCCCAAAAACAAAACCGGACAAAAAAATAAAAAGAGAAAGAATCCAAATGAAAAAAGGATGTTAAAAAAAGGAAGAATTTGAATGAAAAAAGAACCTAAACTAAAAAAACAAAAGAGCAATGACAATCTCATTAAAAAATTATACATGCAATACCTATTAGTTTATGATTATCTACATAATAAGTTTTGTTATCTTTGTAAAATCTTATATGGTCTTAAATCCGCATCTCGAACATAGTTTGCAAATTTCAACACTATAATTGGCCACCTTGATTTTCTTTCAAGTGCTATCATACCCTATTTATTTGGAAAACAAATCAAGAGACTACTCTTCCTCTTCTCTATTTTGATGATATGATCATCACTCTAGCAATGACAATAAAACATCTCAATTCAAGAATCATTTCTCCACCAACAATTTGAGATAAAAGATTTAGGTACTCTTTATTATTTTTTGGACACTGAGGTTATATCTAATCAGTTTAGTTATTTTTTTATCGCAAACCAACCATACTAGTGACCTTATCTCACATGTTAGTATCACAAATACTAAAATAGCCAATACTTATCTTGAACACAATATTCACCTCTCAACCACCGATAAAACTCCTTTCAGTGATGATACTCTCTATCGTTAACAAGTTGATAGTCTTGTTTATCTCATTATATCACGTTTTGACATTGTCCATGTTGTTTACATTATTGGCCAGTTCTTGAGTGGTCCACAAACCACTCATTTTCATTTGTTTTCGTATTTTTCACTACATAAGAGGTACTCTATTTCATAGTTTTCATTTCTCTAGTTTGTCTCCACTGGAACTATAATCATATTCTGATGTTGATAAGGCCAGAGAACCAGCTGATCATTGCTCTACTAGTAGATATTGTTTCTTTCTTGGTACATCTCTTATTTCTTGACGTAGTAAAAAACAAATAGTTGTCGCTCATTTTAGTATAGAAGTAGAATATTTAGCCCATGCTAATACCACTTCTATGTGGCATCATGTCCTTTTTAACACTATTCAACTTGTTTCTACTATCTCCCAATCTTAGATTGTAGACATTTTCACAAAGTCGTAATAAATTCGACGATTTCAAAATCTGATTTGCAAACTCAAGATGGCTGATTCATCACCATCTTGAGTTCGAGGGGGATGTCAACATATATAATATCATTACAATTATTAGAATATTATGACCAATTCAGTTTCATTAGTATTCATCTGTTACCATTTCAGCATATACTTATCGTCTCTTTCAAATTCAACTGATTTTCATTATCCATATTGAGTTTGAGTGAGGATATTAGTACATATTTTGAGAATATTTCACTTTGTTAGAAAATATTATGAGAATATTTAATTTTCTTTATTTTTATATTTTCATATTTGTAATAATGAGTTTTTTTTATATAAGTCCAATCTATTAACATTTTATTGAAATAATAGATCATTAAAATTCATATTATTATATTGCTTCTCCTTTAATATGGTGGAATATATGTATAGTTGGGGTTAAAAAATGAAATATTAGAGTGCTTATAGTTGTCAATAAAAAATACTATTATGAAAAAAGGTCCCACCAATGGCTGAGATGTGAGAATTAAGTTGAAGAGAAGTACTGACTGTTTTAGTATTTATGACGTCAGCACTTGAAATACATATTTGGTTTATAATAAAAAATATTTAGACTCATTATATGTAACCTAATAGAGCATATTGGCAACAACCTCTTATGGTTTACAAGAGACGTGCATGGTCAAAATCACAAAATTTGGTTTGTGATATAACTGATAATAAGAGGTTTAGTTAAAATTTATCTTAAATATTATTGATTTTATCTTTTAGTTTTGAATTCAATTTTAAGATTTCTTTTTATTATAGTAGATAAAATTTATTTTGATTAGATTATTATCCTTAGATAAAATTATTCTTTTATATGAATTGATGATATTTTTATTGGATAAATTTCATTTTACATAGGAAAAGAATTATATTTTTAGTTAGTTGAAGATTTTTTAAGTTTTATTTCTCTATAAATCGATACTTATATAACCTTTCAAAGGCAACGCTTTTTTTTTTTTAGATTATTACTCGGTCAATAAATAATTTTTCAGATTGTGAGATGCAATTCTCCTTTAAGTATGAAGTCTAAACACCATAGGTTGCAATCTAGCCCAATTTTCCTTTTACTTGACACCATTATTACTATGCCTTCTATTTTGTCTTGCGTCAATTGGTATAAGGATTGAAATTCTTATTAATTTTAAGATTGTTTTCTCCCACTAACTAGGGTGACTAATGTGGGTTGAATTCAAGAGCTGAACGTCTAGTGGGCAGTACGCAAGAAGTGACTGAACAATTAAAGAATTTAACCTAGTAATTGAAATATTGTTGAAAGGGCCAGCACAATCTACTGATAAAGGAACATCTGAAACTCCAACTATGATGACCCAAAACCTTCAAGTAGTACAACCACATCCCCGAGGAAGAGTCGAACAACAGCTAGAGACTTCACAAAGAAAATCAAGATTAAAGTCTCATATTTCGAAGGCAAAATCGATGAAGTCATATTTTGTGATAGATTTAGTTCTCTTGAAGATTGGCGAAAGAATAATTCGCAATATATTTATCGCATGGTTGCATCTCTCGAAGAAATATTTTGACAGGTATGATATGGAGGATTCTCGATGAATTCGATTTAATAAGATAAAGTTGGTTGGTTTGACAAAATAATGGTGGAGTATAGTAGAAAGCGACCTACAACGACAAGATCAACAACCTATTAGAACTTGGAAAGCGATGAAAGTTAAGCTACAAAATAAATATTTGCCTTATAACTATTTTGATTGGATATGTGAAAAAGTTTTTACAATAAAGGAAGGCAGCATGAATGTGACTGAATATATATATAGTAATTTGAGGAGCTCAAGATGCACGGTCCAATTTAGAAAAGTGTAGAGTATGCAATAACTCGATTTAAAGTAGGAATAAGCGCATATATTAAGTGAGAATTGGCTAAACAACCCCTCTATAGTTTGGAGGACGCCTTCCAATTTGTATTATGTGGAAGAATATTTAAACCATCTAAGTACTAAAAGAATTGGGGTTCAAAGTGAAGAATTTAGAGTAAAAAGATAATTCTCACAAAATTAACAAGCCACAACAAAACCTAATGTGGTCAATCCCAAAAACAAAACAAACCAGTCAGGAGGAAGAAATAATAAGAGTATTATGTGCTTTAAATGTGAAGAGCAAGACCACATTGGTTTCTAATGCCCACAAAAGAATAATCTTCATTGGGAGTAGAAAGAACAACAAAAAAGGTGATTGGGAATGATGAAATAGATGACTCTTTTGATTATGGAGAATATTTGGATGATGATCCTACATGTGATGATGACATGGACGTATCATTAACAACAGTGGTATGACAAATCCTAGTAACTCTAAAGGTAGAGGAAGAAAATCGAAAGTATATCTCAATTTTCCAAATACTAGTACATCGTGGAAAACACACTAAGAAGCTTATCGTTGATAGAGGTAGCCACATGAATGTGGTGCCTTGTTTTATTGTAGAATGTCTCAAGTTATCAACCAACCCACACTCTTAACCATACAAAGTTGCATGGAATGATATCACAATTATCCCAATAACCAAATAGTGCCTTATCTCTTTCAAGTCTAGAGTTTATAGTGATTTCATTTTCTATGATATCATCTCTATGCAAGTGACACACACATTCTTTTAGGGCGTCCATGGTTTTATGATCGGAATATCAATCATAATAGTAGAGATAAATGCATTCTCATATGAGAATATGCTTATTGTGCTACAACCTATAAGTACTTTAGAGATAAAACACATGGGGAAAAATAGCAACAAAATTTGAGAGCAATGTTGAAGGTAACAGAAGTTATCTTTATGTCCTAACAAGAAGAAGTTTGATATGAAAAGCCAAGAATCAAAAGTGGTGTTTGCTGCTATTGTAAGAGAAGTAGAAAATTCAGAAAATACTCTTATCAACAATATGTCTCCAGAGGCAGTAAAGCTACTGACTGAGAATTTTCTGATGTACACCTGAAAAATTGCCTTGGGAAGTTCCCCCTATATGTAACATCCAACATGCTATTGATTTGATACCTGAAACGTAATTACCAAATCTACCGACCTATAAGATGAATCCAAGTGAGCTTGAATAGATGAAGAGGTAAGTTGAAGAGTTGTTATCAAAGGTGTTTATTTGAGAAGTCCATGTGTAGTCTTAGCATTACTCATGCAAAAGAAAGATGGCAGCTGGTATATATGTGTTGATAGTCGAGCTATTAATAAGATCACCATCAAGTAGAGGTTTTCTATACTTAGATTGGATGACATGTTGGATATGATGACCGGTTTCACTATTTTCTAAAAAATGAATGGAATACTATTTTTAAAACCATGGATGATCTTTATGAGTGGTTAGTTATACTTTTTGGACTTTCTAATACTCTTAGCATATTCATGAGGTTTTATTTCAGCCGTTCATTAGATAATTCCTTACCGTCTAATATGATAATATTCTAATTATAATAAAGATAAAGAGTATTACATTTTTCCCTTGCAGGCCAAGAGAAATTAATTTGAAGAGGTGCTCATTTTTAAGATTAGCATGGTACTCTTGGATTACATTATTTCCTTTATGGAGTTGAGGTAGATCCTAGCAAGATTGAGGTGATTAAAACATGGTCAACCCTTATAACCTTGCATGAAGCGAGTAGCTTTCATAGTTTGGTCACATTCTATAGGCATTTTATTTGAAATTTCAATACTACTATGACTCCTATCACATATTGTATGAAGAAGAGAGAGTTTACATGGACCAATGTTGCATCCAAGGCCTTTGAAGAATTCAAGAAAAAGATGACTGAAGCACCCGTCTTGAGATTGTTAGATTTTAATAAAGTGTTTAAAGTTGCTTCTGATGAAGCACGTTGTTTTGAAGGAGTGCTAAGTTAAGAAGAATATCCAATTTCCTATTTTAGTGGGAAACTATATGAGACAAAACAAAGGTATTCTAATTACAATCTTGAGTTTTTTTTGCAGTAATACATGCCCCATGATATTGGTACTATTACTTATTTCCAATAGAGTTTGTATTATACTTTGACCATAAAGCCCTCAAGTACATAAACTCTCAAAAGAAACTAAGCTATCGTCATGTCAAATGGGTTGCTTTCCTGTAAGAATATACTTTTATCCTTAAGTATAAGGTTGGAGTGGAGAATAAAGTAATAGATGCATTTAGCAGAAAATAGCGAATCCTTACTTCCATGGCTATTCAGGTGATTGGTTTTGAATCACTTAAGAGAGATTATTGATCTTGTAGGGATTTTAGCATCATATATATTGAGCAACTTACTAGACAACATGCTAATTATCTTAATTTTTTTTATATCATATGGATGTCTATTTAAAGGAACACAATTATGTATACTTATCACATCTTTGTTAGAAAAAGTTATTTGAGAACTTCATTCAGGAGAAGTAACAGAGTATATTGGATGAAACAAGACTCTGGCTCTTGTAGAAGATTGATTCTCTTATCCAAGTTTGAAGTGATATGTTGCTAGATGTTGAGTATGACAAATTTCGAACGGAAGGAGGATTTTGTACTTGGATTGTCTACAACTATAAGGGGTTTTGATTCTATCTTTGTGGTAGTTGATCGCTATTAAAAAATGGCTCACTTTATTCCACGTTAAAAGGCTTCAGATGCCGTTCATATAACCAAACATTTCTTTAAAGATGTTGTGAGGCTTCATGAGTTACCACTTATAATTGTTTTTGACTGTGATGTGAAGTTTATAAGATATTTTTGGTATTCTTTATGGAAATTGCTTGACACCAAATTGAAAATTTCATTAGTATTTCATCCATAAACAGATAAACAGACTAAAACTGTTAATAGAAACTTGAGAGATCTTCTATATTGTTGTGTGCAAGACCATACTTTTGGTTGGGATTTGACACTTCCTGTAGTTCAGTTTGCCTAAAATAGTTTAGTCAATAGGAGCATAGGTCGTAGTCCTTTTGATGTCATTATAAGAATGATACTTAAAAAGCCAATTGATTTGGTTCCTTTACCAATTGAAGCTCATCCTAGTGTAGAAATTGAAGTCTTTACCAAACACATACAAGAATTACGTGATGAAGTTAGAAAGAAAATTGCAACACACAATGAAAGCAACAAGTCACATGCGGATTTGAAGACAAAGTTTGCTGATTTCAAGGAAAGAGATTTGGTAATAATTTGACTAAAACCTGAGCAGTTTCTTAAGAGGCGATATAAGAAGTTTCACTCAAGGAGTGTAGGTCCTTATAAAATCCTTAAGAGAATTAGTTTCAATTCTTATGTCCAAGACTTGCCATTTGATATAGGCCAACGTCTTCAATATTAAAGATTTGACCTTATACTATAGTAATCGTTGGTAAAATACATCTTAATGATAAGCAAAATTGAACAAATTTAGGTTATATTCATGAAAAATTAATTTGGAAGTGATTAAAACAAATCTGAGAATGCTTAAGGTTAGTTAACTAAGTTACCGAACTAAACAAGTCAACTCATGCATGAAACAAGTCAACTTACCAAGTGAAAATCAACTTTCTAAGCAAAACGAGCAGTGAAACTAGTCGACTCATATATGAAGCAAGTTGTTATGACTGGAGATACAGCAAGGGGACGTGGCCGCTGAGGTGGAACCTAGAGAGCATGATGTGCTGGCTCCCAAGATACTGCAGGTTGATAGCTGCCGGAAGAAAAAGGAAAATGTGATTGCTGACATGGAATAACAACCCAACCGAAGAATCTAAGAGGTTAGAGGGTGCTAGAGGTGTATAAATGTAAGGAGGAAATGAGAAAAGAAAGGCAGGAAGGGAAAAATTAGTTGTGAACTTCGGTTTTGCTGGGCAGTCTTGCTTTGTTGCAGACTGATTGTTTTCTGTTTGGTTCTTATCAATGAAAAGAGCACATCGTGCGCCATCTTTCCGGTAGTTCTCTCTCATTATTCAATCCCTCTTTAAATTCGTAACTTTGTGTGTAACATTTTGGTCCGACCTGCCAAATCTTCAAAACAGGGAGCATAAGGTGTGTTGATACCTCAAACCAGAATGGAGTCCCGGCTTGAGACTGTTGAGAAGAGTGTAGCAGGCATTTTGGATGAATTGCTCCACCAATGCTCTCGCTTGGACAAGCTCGACAAGTTGGAGGAGATGATTTTGACGTGGTTAAAGCATAGGCCAACGAAGAAAGAGGAAGCTTGTGCCTCAACAACGCCTGCAAATGGAATCGACAATGGAATAGCGGTAAAAGAGGGAAGCATACCAATGAGAGACAATGAAATTGGCGAGAGAGATTAGGGTTAGGATTCGAACCCGTAAAACCCTAAATTTGGTGCAGACAATGAAATTGGCGAGAGATATCGAAAGGGAGCTCAGGTTTATGGCGGGTGAGTTGAATGTCGAGCGCGATCCATGGCCATCAAGTTCATTCGCAAATTATTTGAATGGATCTGGAGCAAACCATATTCGACCCTCCACTAGACCCGACCCAAGACCACTCAAATATCTTACCTCGTCATCTACAAAAGCCTTAATTTCCAAATCTCAAGAGCCCTAATTTCACCACTAGCGATCGAAACCACCCTCTTATTCTCTTTGACGATCAAAACCCCTACAACCCTAATCTTTTTACGAACGACCGAAACCCCTCAAATCCCTACAACCCTAACCTCTCTGCAATCAATCGAACCTAACAACCTAACCAATGACCATCGACCACATTGATTAACAGATGTACTCATCAACTCTCCCATCAGAATTACTTGGAGTTGAAATCGAAGGGACTTTGCTTTAAGTGCCGCCAACCCTACCACCCTCTGCACAATTGTCCGAACAAAGGGCTGCGAGCTTTGATTATGGGAGATGATGAAGATCACACTCTCAGCGGTGAGCTGGAAACCATGGAAGGGTGTAGCGAAGAAGCAGCACTTTGTTAAGAGAAGAGCCTTGAGGACAAGGCTGTAGTTTCAGCAGGGGCAATGTTATGACCGGAGATACAATAAGGGGACATGGCTGCTAAGGTGGAACCTAGAGAGCATGATATGCTGCTCTCAAGATGCTATAGGTTGACAACTACCATAAGAAGAAGGAAAATGTGATTGCTGACATAGAATAACAACCCAACCGAAGAATCTAAGAGGTTAGAGGGTGCTAGAGGTGTATAAATGTAAGGGGGTAATGAGAAAGGAAAGGCAGGAAGGGAAAAATTAGTTGTGAACTTTGGCTTTGTTGGGCAGTCTTGCTTTGTTGCAAACTGATTGTTTTCTGTTTGTTCTTATCAATGAAAAGACACATCGTGCTCTATCTTTCCAGTAGTTCTCTCTCATTATTCAATCCCTCTTTAAAAATGTTACACACAAAGTTGGAAATTTAAAGAAGGATTGAATAATGAGAGAAAACTATTGGAAAGATAGAGCATGATGTGCTCTTTTCATTGATAAGAACCAGACAGAAAACAATCAGTCTGCAATAAAGCAAGACTTCCCAGCAAAGCCAAAGTTCACAACTAATTTTTCCCTTCCTGCCCTTCCTGCCTTTCCTTTCTCATTTCCCCTTACATTTATACACCTCTAGCACCCTCTAACCTCTTAAATTCTTCAGTTGGGTTGTTATTCCATGTCAGCATTCACATTTTCCTTCTTCTTCCGGTAGTTGTCATCCTGCAGCATCTTGGGAGCCAACACATCATGCTCTTTAGGTTCCACCTCAGCAGCCACGTCCCATTGCTGTATCTCCAGTCATAACATTGCCCCCTACTGAAAGTATAGCCTTGTCCTTAAGGCTCTTCTCTTAACAAAGCGCTGCTTCTTCACTGTACCCTTCTATTGTTTCCAGCTCACCGCTGAGAGTGTGATCTTTGTCATCTCCCAGAATCAAAGCTCACAGCCCTTTGTTCAGACAATTGTGTAAAGGGTGGTAGGGTTGGCGGCACTTGAAGCAAAGTCCCTTCGATTTCAACTCCAAGTAATTCTGATAGGAGAGTTGATAGTACATTTATAAATTGATGTGGTCGATGGTCGTTGGTTGGGTTGTTGGGTTCGATTGATTGTAGAGAGGTCAGGGTTATAGGGATTTGAGGGGTTTCGGTCATTCGTAGAAAGATTACTGTAGGGGTTTCGACCATCAGAGAGAATAGGAGGGTGGTTTCGATTGCTAGTGGTGAAATTAGGGTTCGTGAGATTTGGAAATTGAGGCTCTTTTGCAGATGACGAGGTAAGATATTTGAGTGGTCTTGGGTCAGGTCTAGTGGAGGGTCGAATATGGTTTGCTTCAGATCCATTCGAATAATTTGCTCCGAATGAACTCGATGGCGATGGATCACGCCCGACATTCACCTTACCCGTCATAAACCTGAGTTCCCTTTCAATCTCTCTCGCTAGTTTTATTGTCTGTACCAAATTTAGGGTTTCATGGGTTCGGATCCTAACCCTAATTTCCTTCTTGAGGCCGTTGAGGACTATTGAGTCCCTTCACGAGAGTCGCCCGAGCTACGAATTCGGTGATGTACTCTTCAACATCGGCAAGCTGTTACGTGGAAGCCAATCCTTCGTAGGGGTTTGTGATCAAGCCGTTGCCGAAGTGATCTAGCAGCTCCACTGTCAGATCCGCCCAAGTGATGTTTGGATTTTAATCATGCAGCCACCTCACCCAATGCGAAGTCGATCCCTCCATACATACCATGGCCAAGGTTACTTTCATCTCCTCTTTGGTTTTGTGGATGAAAAAGTATTGTTCTGCTCGAGCAATCCATGCCGCGGGATTGTCACCGTTGAAGCTCGGAAGTTCTACCTTCTTCGTTGAAATCGGATGGTCGTCAATGGGCATCATTTGGACTGAATTGGGAGTTACGCCATTTACCTCCATCATTGGTATGCTTCCCTCTTTTACCGCTGTTCCATTGTTGATTGGTCGGGTTGTCGAAACCCTCAAATTAATACTGATTTTCCCAATGCAACAAACTGTACCAATAGTGGTTATCAGGTTGAATCCCAAGGGAACTATATTAACTTAACTCCTTAGTAAATGCCAAAATAAAATGGGAGGTTTATAAAATAAATTCCTAAATCAAAAATTAAATAGCTAAAATTAAAAGACAAATCAAATATGCAAAAATACTAAAATTTAAAGAAGAAATTCAATTCACTAAACTCCGATCCAAGAGTTCATATATTCGATTGTCTTATTGATCATTGGTTGAAAATATTATTCTTGCAATTCAAGCATTTAACATTAAATCTATTAGGATAGCCATAATAAATCTTGCGTTTTCCTAAAATAATTGACCAAACCCAGCATCCAATTAAAATTTATCATTAATCGACTGGGTACGATAGCATTCCATATCAAATAATGACAGCATTAAGTTTTGTGAAAACAGTTAAACCAAAATACAAATAATCAGGATAGCCGTACAATTATTCGATTTTGTTCTATCAATTCCTTAGGTTAACATGAATATCGGCAACGACCCATAAATATAAATAATCTATTTGCTACTTGTACCATTTATTCATGACAATTACGGATCAATGAATTCCTGGATAACAATAGGAAAACTAATATTGAATTAAATTGTCAGATTAACCAATATTATGTTTCCCTAAAAATAAATCAAAAATCAATGAATACTTGAATAAAATACAAGAAATTAAATTATGAACATAACCTCACAATGAAGAACAATCGATTAAAATTCCCCTTGAATCAGAATAAACGAACCAGCCACTCATGGTGGTAAGTATCAACACAAGAAAACAGAGAAAAATAAAGTTCCTAAAAAAATAAAAAAAAAATTAAAAATAAAATCTAATGAGAGAGTGAATGAATAGTCATGAAGTCCCTGCAGGAGTAGCCCTTCTTCTTCCTCCTTAAGATGTAACTGCCTCCTTGGAGTATGTGTTAATTGTGTACAACCCTTTTGTGAAAGAATATATGAAGTATGGGCAGCCGACTCTCTTGAGAGAAAATAGGAAAGAAAACATTCCGTCGTTAGAGTTCTCCTAAAGAATAATGCAACTTTCCTTTCTTCTAATCTTCCAGTTTGATTAGGACTCTTCCCATTGAGAAATTTACAAACCTCACTCCTACTAAAAAAACTTTTTACTAAAAAAAAGCAAACTCTACTAAAATGCTGAAATTAAAATTCAAACTCCTCTTCTTCAAAGTTCAATAAGATGTCTTGACCCAATTAGTTCTAAAATTGCCTCATTAAGCCCAATTTGCTCCAAATCTTCAATTTCAATCTCCTAAAAATAAAATTCAATAAAACCAACTATTAGTGCATTGAACAATTCAAATTCAAACCATGATAATAATAATAAATTCAATAAATTGCATGTTATCAAATTCCCCCACACCAAACCAATGCTTGTCCTCAAGCATTTACTATCCCAATGTCGTACAACCATTCTCCTTTTCACTTCTTTCCCTCCTTCATTTCATCATTCAACAACCTCAAGCATTCACTAGATTAATGTCACACAAGTATTCTCTTCTTCATTCCTTCCCCTCTTTCAATTCATTTTCAAATAATTTCAAAGCAGCACATATTGAAAAATTCAAGCAAAAATAACAATTCGGAGAGCAAATGATCATAGTTTTATAATTTTAAAAGAAAATATAAGCTTCCCATCAAACTCGATAATCTCATCGAATTTAATGTATCAAGATTTAATACCCTCACAAGGATTTCACTCTATATACTCAAAGTATCTAAGGGAATTTATCAATAACTCTCAAATCAAATCAATGTATGTTATTACCATAAACTTGTTTATTTATCAAATCTCCACTACCACTTATATGAATTCAAAACAAAAATCCGGGGGTCTTTATAAGGGTTGTAACGTGACTTGGGTAAAGGTAGGGTAAAAGGATAAATGTATTGTATAATAAATATATCAAAGAAACATGTCAAGAACATATCTCCTATATCTCATATCATGAAATACAATCAAATCAAAAGAAAGATACTCCAATCAAGATCATTATCATTTCTCAATACTTTTTACATTTTCTCTTCAAATTCCCCAATTTCAACTTTTGGGAATTTCTTCTTTTTCTTTTTGTTTTTTTTCTTTTCCTCACTTGTTTTCTTTTTCTCCCATTTTTTTGAATAAGGAAACTAAATGAGGATCAATGAAAATGCCACGCATATACAATCCACCCCAAGTGTATAATCGACTTCCCGAAAATAAATCTCACAATAGAAGTACTCCATTCCTTTTGCAAATAACCACTCAATATATGCTCAAATCACATTCTTCTTTAATATAAGGACCAAAAAGAAGGTAGAGCATAAAAAGAAGGCTATTGTGTTAATTAATGAGGTTAAAGCAAAGAAAAGGGATATAAGCTCAAAGGGTTTCACTAAGGGAAATATTATGCACGAGAAGATTTGTTTTCGAGAGCTAAAATGGGTAAACCTAAATACCCCCATCATATTAATGCATGAAGTCATGAATGTGGTCTCAAAAAGTATAGCAAAGCAAGTTCTAGAATAAACACACTAAGATTGATGCACACTCATGAAGATCAGAGCAAATTTAATGACATGCTCTTAAGGCTCAAATTCTCACAAAAAAATGTTTAATTTGTATCGAATCTATCATATTTTCAAATGACTCAATTATCAAGATCAATGGGACACTTTAAAACAATTTTATCCAAAAATAACTAATCACACTTGTCTCTTTCATGCATTTCAAACTCAAATCAACAATGTATACTAACTCAAAATCATTATCTGACAAAATCCAGAGAGTACGAAGTTCCAAAGAAAAATAGAAAAAATGACATTGGCATGAAAATCCTCCCCCACACCTAAATACTACATTGTTCTCAATGTATACAAAAGATGAGAATTTTAGACACAATGCAAAAGAAATTCACAACTAGCACAATTGAAAACTAATCTCAGAATTGAAAGATGCTAGGCAATGAAAGAGGACAACGACAAGGAAGAGAAAAAATAAGATAACTCCCCTAAGGTGATGGTGGGAATGGGAGTGGAAATCCCACAAAAGTCGCGAGCGCTTGGATGTTTTGCTCCAACTGAGAGATGTGTTTTTGCAAGTCGTCGACCATTTGAGCTAAAGAATGAGAGTGAGACAAACGTGCAGCATTGGAGGGACCAACAAAAGAAGAGTGAACTCTCAACCAAATATCATCCGGCGAGGTGAAATGATAAACACCATCCTTCATAGAAACAATACCCATTCGCATCAAGCATCCAAAATCTAAAGGTTCGGCCGAACAAGCAATATTCATTGTGTGATGTGCCAAGTCTAAAACTTTCAAATTGACAGCCAAATGTGTGATTAAAGAGCCAAGAATCAGTGGTCTAGCAGAAGAATTCACAACATTCCGAAATTGAGTAGTAAGCCAATAACCAAAATTAACCTTTTGACCTTGAGTCATGGACCATAAGAAAAACAGTTCGGGTTTTATGCAAACAGTAGAACTAGCCTTTCTCCCAGAAAAACTAAAGGCTAAAAATCATTGTATGACTTGCAATGCATGATCCTTAAGATAATAACTCTTGGAATGGCTTGGATCGGAGCTAATAGTATCAGTTGTCAATTCAGACCAAATACTAGAGCAATATGAGTTAAAATGAGATGTGTAATCACAAACAGGAGAACAAGCAGATGTGCTGGAGCTGGAAGTGTCTAGAAACCTTAAAGCTTCATTAAATTGTGTCAAGGAAAAGTGAAATACTCGGTTCATCAATCGGAATTCAATGAGACCTGGGGTGTCGACTGTCAATTGGGTAGAGGTGTCTAACCGAAATGTTGTGTAAAATTCACATGTGAGTTCTTTAAATGCAGGGAATGACACATTCATATAGTTGCTCCAGCCAATTGCAGATAAAAAACCTAAGATTCTATCAAGTAATCCAAGAGATTCAAGTGTGAGAACATGAAAATGTTTGCAGGGAATTATGGTTCTGGTCGAGATACCTGCGTTTGTGCTCAGCAGAAGTGAATTTGAGGTAGCCTCCCAACTTCGCAGGTTGTGGGGGGATGATTGCTTTCCCTTTTGCAATTCGAGATCGCGATTTGGACCTTCGGGAAGAAGAAGGCTGTTGTTGCTCTATGGAAGTGGGGTGTGCATGTTGTGTAGGGTCCATCGAAGGGGTAGGTGCTTCAGGGTTTGCAGTGTCAGAGGTGGCACTCGAAAAGGTTGCAGTCGATTGCGGAAGTAGCATGCGAGGCCTTCGCGGTGGAGCCGTCGGTTTGGGCATTCGCACCCGAGGCCCTACAGGCAAAGCTGGACACTGAGGAGATGCCGCAGGCTATTACGGAGATGATTGTGAGGAAGAAGTTGCTGAAGGTGACGGTTGATTGTCTGAAGAGAGGGAGATCAGGTCATCGCCGCTAGGGTTTGTGGCTCTTGTGCATTTGGATGAGGCTTCCCATGAGGAAGATGCACCCTGGCGATCTCGAAGCCCATATCAATGTTGGGGAGTTCGCTTCTGTCCCATGATGGAGTGATTGCAGTGGTTGGGGTTTTCAGGGGCGAACCGATTGTTGAAGAGACACGGTACGAAGCCTCGACGACGCCCTTGAAACCGGGATTGTGCTGCGGTAGAGTCACAGAATGAAGCGTAGAGTGTGATCGAAGAGATGGTGTTGATCAATTGGTGGACGAACGAAGCGAGCTCTCGGAATGGTGATGCGTGATGAAGCGAAGTTAGGGTTTTGGTTTGGGGCTAAATTGGGAATGACTGCGTCTGAAAACCGTATGTTGGGTATTTCTTCAGAACCGTCTCTCCCTTTTTTTTTTTCACTTCCTTCGGAAAACCGCATGATCATCTGTTAATGACGAGAGTGCTTCTGCCCAAAAATTTTATTGGGTTGTGGAAACCATGTGATCATGCCCTAATGCCAAGACTGCTTCTGTCCGAAAGCTGACTGTCACTCTATTTGTGTCTTGGCTTGAGAAAATTGCTGAACACATGCAAAAAATTAAGAGAAGGGATAAATAACACTAATAAAACATTTAAAATTGAAAAAATGAAATAACTAAAAATTAAATCAAACTCTAAAAAATTTTGGGTTGCCTCCCAACAAGCGCAAGGATTTAACGTCGTTATGCTCGACGGTATTCATGTTTGATTCAGCCGGAGGAATAATTTGGAGACGTCAATATAATGTCCAACATTGTAGAAATCTCCATATCATCGTGAAATATCTTCAACCTATGCTCATTCACGTTGAAACTCTTGTTTGTGTCAAGGCTTTTGATTTCCACTGCACCATGAGAAAATACATTAGTGACAACAAATGGACCAACCCAATGAGAACATAACTTACCCGACATGAGTTTGAGTCGAGAATTGTATAGAAGCACTTTATGTCCGATCGCAAATTGTTTCCTTAAGATCATACCATCGTGAAACATTTGGTTTTTTCTTTATAAATTCTCGAGTTCTCATAGGCGTCCAATCTCAACTCTTCAAGTTCTTGCAATTGCAATTTCCTTGACTCACCGGCTACATCCATATTCATATTGCAACGTTTGATCGCCCAATACGTCCTATGTTCAACTTCCACTGGTAAATGACAAGATTTTCCAAAGACTAACCTATAAGGAGACATCCCTATTGGTGTTTTGAAAGCTATCCGGTAAGCCCAAAGTGCATCATCTAAACGTAAACTTCAATCCTTTCGTCCCAGGTTGACCGTTTTCTCTAAAATGGATTGAACTTCACGGTTGGAAACTTTGGCTTGTCCATTTGTCTGAGGATGGTATGCCGTAGCAACCTGGTGATGCACTCCATATTTCTTCATCAATGCTTCGACTGCTCGGTTGCAAAAATGGCTTCCTTGATCACTTATGATGGCTCTAGAGATCCCAAACCTGCTGAAAATGTTAGTCTTGATAAAACCTACAACAGACTTAGAATCGTCAGTCTTGGTGGCTTTTGCTTCCACCCATTTCGATACATAATTAACAGCCAAAAGAATGTAAACATATCCACAAGACGAAGGAAATTGACCCATAAAATCAATACCCCAAATGTCAAATATTTCACAAGCAAGAATGGGAGTTTGGGGTATCTCATTTCTATGGGACAAAGATCCTGTTCTCTGACATCTATCACAGTTTTTACAAAATAAGTAAGCATCTTTAAATAAGGTCTCCTAATATAACCTACTATCTAAAACATTTCTTGCAGTTCTCTTCGGCCCAAAATGTCCCCCACAAGCATAACTATGACAAAATGCTAAAATGGATTTATATTCATTTTCTGGGACACATCTCCTAATTATTTGGTCAGGGCAAAATTTTCACAAATAAGGTTCATCCCACACATAATATTTTGCCTCACATCAAATTTTTTCCTTTCTTGACTTACTAAGATCACTAGGCAAAATGTGTGTGACCAAATAATTCACAATATCTATATACCAAGGAGTAATACCTTTCAAGTGAAATAACTGCTCATCAGGAAAAGATTCAGAAATAGATAGTGGATCTTCCTTCTTCACTAACCTGCTTAAATGATCAACTAGCAAGTTCTCAGCTCCACTTCGATCCTTGATGTTCAAATCAAATTCTTGCAATAAAAGAATCCACCGTATCAACCTGGGTTTCGACTCCTTTTTTGCCAATAGATATTTCAAACCTACATGATCAGAATACACAATTACTTTAGAACCAAGTAAATATGATATGAATTTATCTAAAGCAAAAATAATGGCTAAGAGCTCTTTTTCGGTGGTGGTGTAGTTGCATTGAGCAGCGTTCAATGTCCTTGAAGCGTAGTAAATGACGTGGCTCTTCTTATCAATCCGCTGGCCAAGAACTGCTCCCACAGCAAAATTACTTGCATCGCACATGATCTCAAAAGGTAAATTCCAATCAGGTGGTTGAATGATTGGTACAATAGTTAACAGGTTTTTGAGCTTGTCGAAGGCTTCCTTGTATTTTTCTCCGAACTCGAAAGGTACATCTTTCTGAAGCAACTTGGATAGTGGCAAGGTAATTTTTGAGAAGTCTTGAATAAACCTGAGATAAAAACCTGCATGTCCAAGAAAACGACGTATTTCCCTAATATTTGTAGGGTAAGGTAAACTCTTAATCAAATCAACCTTTGCCTTATCTACCTCAATACCCCTAGGAGAAATCACATGCCCTAACACTATGTCTTCTTTCACTATGAAATGACATTTTTCATTGTTCAAAACCAAGTTCGTTTCCATGCATCTTTTCAAAATTTTGATCAAATGCCTTAGACAACTATCAAACGAGTCACCATAAACAGTGAAATCATCCATAAATATCTCAATGCCATTGTCAATATATTAAGAAAAAATGCTCAGCATGCACCTTTGGAATGTACCTAGGGCATTATATAGACCGAAAGACATCCTTCTATAAGCAAATGTTCCAAATGGACATGTGAATGTAGTCTTTTCTTGATCTTCCTGTGCAATCACGATTTGATAATAACCTGAAAAACCATCAAGAAAACAAAAGAATGATTTTCCGGCTAATCTCTCTAACATTTGATCAATAAAGGGAAAAAGAAAGTGGTACTTTCGAGTAGCTAAATTGAGCTTCCTAAAATCAATGACCATTTGCCAACCATTTTGCACTCGCATAGGTACCAACTCATTGTCTTGATTTCTTACCATCATGATCCCTGTTTTCTTTGGTACCACATGGATTGGGCTAACCCACTTGCTGTCGGAAATTGGATAAATTATGCTTTTGTCCAAAAATTTGAGAATCTCTTTTATCACTGCTTCTTTCATGATTGGATTCATCTTTCTTTGCGATTCCCTCACTGGCTTAGTGTCCTCTTCTAAAAGGATTTGATGCAAGCAAATTGAAGGACTAATACCCTTTATATCGGCTAAAGTCCAACCAATTGCTATCTTGTGCTCTTTTAGAACTTGGAGTAACCGATTTTCTTGTTCTTCCGTCAACTCTCTTGCTATGATAATAGGCAAGGTCTCTTCGTCACCTAAGTATACATATTTAAGATGATCCGGCAAAGTCTTCAATTCCAATGTTGGAGCCTGCAAAACAGAAGGTAACATTTTCTTATGAGAAACAGGAAATGTGGTGCTCGAATTTAAAGACCTTGATTGTTGGTCCAATATTGATTCTGAAATTTCATAAGTTTCGGTCATCTCTTCTTTGGTGTTCAATTGCGTATCTAATTCAAAACTTGTGTCATTTTCTTCTTCCAAGATTTCCTGCACAATTGAATCAATGACATTAGCGGAACAAATCGAATGACACTCATTTAGGTATCTCATGGCCTCAAAAATATTGAATTTAACAATCTCGTCATCAAATTCGACGGAGAGTGTATCATCATTCACGTATATTTTAGTTTTTGCCGTTTTCATGAACGGTCTCCCCAATAGTAGCGGTGCTGAATTTGTAATGGTGTCTTCATCCATTTTCAAGATATAAAAATCTACTGGAAAAATTAACTCATTAACCTGCACCAAAACATATTCAACAATCCCTTCTGGATATATGACAGAACGGTCAACCAATTGAATAATCACTTTAGTTTCCTTTAGGGGACCTAGATTTAGAGCAATATAAATAGAATATGGCATGACATTGATTGATGCTCCTAAATCTAGCATAGCACGTTCAAATTTCTTCATCCTAATAACACAAGGTAAAGTGAATATAACTGAATCCGAACATTTCTCGGATAGAGATCTTTTGATAACAGTAGACACGTTCTCGCCGACCCTTATTTCTCATCACCTCTCATCTTTCTCTTGTTTGTGCACAACTCCTTAAAAAACTTTGCATATTTAGGTATTTGCTTGATGGTGTCTAACAAAGGTATGTTTATTTCCACCTTCTTGAAAGTGTCCCAAATCTCCTTTTCGTAGTCTTCCTTTTTGGATCTTTCAAACCTGCTAGGAAAAGGTGGTACAACTATGTTAGGAGTTGTAGGTAAAAGAGAATCGGAATTTACCTTGTTTGGATTTTCATTGGCAACTTCTGCTACTTCATCTTTCTTCTCATTTTTCTCTTTGGGTAATGGTGGTTTTGATTGCACTTCGTTTCCACTCCTCAATACCATTGCACTAGCATTTTCCTTAGGGTTTATTACCGTTTGTGAAGGTAATTTCCCTGAATTTTGACGCTCCAAATTGCTAACTAAAGTGGCTAGCTAAGTGATTTGATTTCCCAAGTTTTGAATGCTAGCTCTCGTTTCCTGTTGAAATTGTTGAGTGTTAGTTGCGAGAGCTTTCATAATATCTTCTAGGGACATACCTGAATTAGACGATTGTGTCGGTGCATGTGTTGGCCTATTGAATTGCTGAGAAAAATATCTTGTTTGTCCTCCTTGATTCCCGTAACTCAGGTTTGGATGCTCTCTCCATCCGGGGGTTATAATGAGTAGAGTAGGGGTCATACTTCTTCTGAGGTTGGCCAGGAAATCCTCCTACGACATTTGTTTGATGAGTAGAATCTTCTTGCAGAGATGACACATATCCGTAGGATATCCAGGTATCGAGCATATGCCGCAATCCTTGGTTGCATGTATTTGCCCTACAGCCATCTGACGAACCAAAGCAGTCAATTCAGAGATTTGATTTTCAAGGTGAGAGTGACTTACCTCATTGACACGTTTCATAACTCCATCCGTTCTTAGTCCAAATTATTGAGAATTTTCTGCCATGTTGGTGATCAATTGTCTGGCTTCTTCAAGTGTTTTATTTACCAACGCTCCTCCGCTGGCCGCATCTACCATACTTCTATCCATGGGTAGAAGTCCTTCATAGAAATATTGAATCAAGAGCTGTTCCAGTATTTGATGATGTGGACAGCTGACACAGAGCTGTTTGAACCTCTCAAAGTACTCATATAGCGTCTCTCTGATAATCTATCTGATTTCACATATCTCCTTTCGAATGTTGGCAGCTCTAGATGCTGGGAAAAATTTTTCTAAAAATAATCTCTACATCTCATTCCATGTATTTATTGAACTCGGAGGTAGGTAGTACAACCAATCATTTGCCTTATCTTTCAGGGAAAAGGGAAAGGCTCTCAGCTTAATCTGTTCCTCAGTCACTCCTTGGGGTTTCATACTCGAACAGACAATATGAAATTCCTTCAAATGTTTATGTGGATCCTCACCTGGGAGACCACAAAAAGTAGGCAGTAAGTGAATCAAACCAGATTTAAGTTCGAATGCTACCTCAAGAGTTGGGTATTCGATGCACAAGGGTTGTTGATTTAGATTGGGTGCAGCCAATTCCTTTAAGGTTCTCTCACGATTAGCCATCTTTTCCTCTATTTCTCCAAAAACAGACTTGTCACAAATTGTCAAATCAATGTTAAAAATAGGATTTCGACGTAACTTACCTTTCCTCTATCTGGCCTCCCTTCTCAATCGGCGAGCAGTTTTCTTAATTTCAAGAATATATTCCAATTCACTTCCTTGAGAAAAACGGGTCATAAAATAAAATAGGTCAGCAAAACAAATAATAAAGATAACACAACTAAGAAATCAAAATAGTTCCTCGGCAGCGGCGCCAAAATTTGGTCGGGTTGTCGAAACCCTCAAATTAATACTGATTTTCCCAATGTAACAAACTGTAGCAATAGTGGTTACCAGGTCGAATTCCAAGGGAACTATGTTAACTTAACTCTTTAGTAAATGCCAAAATAAAATAGGGGGTTTATAAAATAAATTCTTAAATCAAAAATTAAATAGCTAAAATTAAAAGACAAATCAAATATGCAAAAATACTAAAATTTAAAGAAAAAATTCAATTCACCAAACTCCGATCCAAGGGTTCATATATTCGATTGTCTTATTGATCATTGATTGAAAATATTATTCTTGCAATTCAAGCATTTAACCTTAGATCTATTAAGATAGCCATAATAAATCTTGCGTTTTCTTAAAATAATTAACTAAACTCAGCATCCAATCAAAACTTATCGTTAATCGACTGGACACGATAGCGTTCCATATCAAATAATGACAACATTAAGTTTTGTGAAAACAGTTAAATCAAAATACAAATAATCAGGATAACCGTACAATTATTCGATTTTGTTCCATCGATTCCTTAGGTTAACATGAATATCGGCAATGACTCATAAACATAAATAACATATTTATTATTTGTACTATTCATTCATAATAATTATGGATCACTGAATTTCTGGATAGCAATAGGAAAACTAATATTGAATTAAATTGTCAGATTAACTAATATTAGGTTTCCCTAAAAATAAATCAAGAATCAACGAATACTTGAATAAAATGCAAGACATTAAATTATGAACATAACCTCACAATGAAGAACAATCGATTAAAATTCCCCTTGAATCAGAATAAACGAACTAGCCACTCATGGTGCTAAGTATCAACACAAGAAAATAGAGAAAAATAAAGTTCTTAAAAAGAAATAAAAAAATTAAAAATAAAACCAAATGAGAGAGTAAATGAATAGTCATGAAGTCCCTGCAGGAGCAGCCCTTCTCTTTCCTCCTTGAGTTGCAGCCGCCTCCTTGGAGTATGTGTTAATTGTGTACAACCCTTTTGTGAAAGAATATATGAAGTATGGGCAGCCGACTCTCTTGAGAGAAAATAGGAAAGAAAACAGTCCGTCGTTAGAGTTCTCTTAAGGAATAATGCAACTTTCCTTCCTTCTAGTCTTCCAATTTGATTAGGACTCTTCCCATTGAGAAATTTACAAACCTCACTCCTACTAAAAAAACTTTTTACTAAAAAAAAAAAACAAACTCTACTAAAATGCTGAAATTAAAATTCAAACTCCTCTTCTTCAAAGTTCAATAAGATGTCTTGACCCAATTGGTTCCAAAATTACCTCATTAAGCCCAATTTGCTCCAAATCTTCAATTTCAATCTCCTAAAAATAAAATTCAATAAAACCAACCAATAGTGCATTAAACAATACAAATTCAAACCATGATAATAATAATAAATTCAATAAATTGCATGTTATCATCGATTCCATTTGCAAGCACTGTTGAGGCACAAGATTCCTCCTTCTCCGTTGACCTATGCTTTAACCACATCGAAATCATCTCCTCCAGCTTGTTGAGCTTGTCCAAGCGAGAGCATTGGTGGAGCAATTCGTCCAAAATATCTACTACACTCTTCTCAACAGCCTCAAGCCGGTACTCCATTCTGGTTTGAGGCATCAACACACTTTATGCTCCCTGTTTTGAAGACCCCGCAAGTCGGACCAAAATATTACACACAAAGTTGGGAATTTAGAGAGGGATTGAATAATAAGAGAGAACTACTGAAAAGATGGAGCACGATGTGCTCTTTTCATTGATAAGAACCGGACAAAAAACAATCAGTCTGCAACAAAGCAAGACTGCCAAGCAAAGCTAATATTCACAACTAATTTTGCCCTTCCTGCCTTTCCTTTCTCATTTCCCCCTTACATTTGTACACCTTTAGCACCCTCTAACCTCTTAGATTCTTCAGTTGGGTTGTTATTTCACGTCAGCAATCACATTTTCCTTCTTCTTCCGGCAGTTGTCAACCTGCAGCATCTTGGGAGCCAGCACATCATGCTCTCTAAGTTCCACCTCAGCAGCCACGTCCTCTTGTTGTATCTCCAGTCATAACATTGCCCCTACTGAAACTACAACCTTGTCCTCAAGGCTCTTCTCTTAACAGAGCGCTCCTTCTTCGCTACACCCTTCCATGGTTTCCAACTCACCGTTGAGAATGTGATCTTTGATCAATCTATTTAGAAAAAGAATCTTACTAAACAAAAACATAAAATTAGACAAGTTGACTGGTATAGGTGACAAGTTGACTAAGTGAACAAACAAAATGATAAACTAAGTACACGCCTAACAGTAAGTTGACCTACTAAAAGTATAAGTCAATCTGAATAATGCATGAATTGAGAATTCAAAAATCTGAAATTTTAACAATTGAAAATTTACAAGTCCAACAATAAAAAATTATATCAAGTCAACCTACTATAACTTCAAATTGACTCGGTGAAATCTCAAGTTGACCTATCATACTAACACTTAGAAATATTTGTGAAAGATGAAACATAAGTTGACTAAATTGACTTATAAACACAAGGTAGGACTTCAAAGTTTCGATGAAACTTTATGACCAGTCGATTCACTACATGATATAAGTCGACTTGTACAAACTGAACTTAAGAAAATCTAAAGAAAGGTTAGACTTAAATTGACCTATGTGATACAAGTTGACCTGCATGAACATAGAACAGTGATAAGGTTGAATAACATTAAGCACAACTCGACTTAGGTAGAACACTAGTCGACCTACATGAGTAGGTAATTGAAAATGCTTAACTCAATCATGCACAGTCAACCCAACAAATGCATGAGTCAACTTACTTGAACTTAGACTTTTATAGAGCACTTGCACTAGTTGACCTAAATTTAAAACAAGTCAACTGGCATGATTCTTAAAGGAAAAATTGCTTAGGTCAAGAAGAGAACAAGTCAACCAGACAAATTAGATAATTGACATGCATATATGCATAATAGGGAAAGACTTAAATACCATCAAATCCAAGTCAGACTAAAACTATTATAAGTTGATCTATATTAGATATAAAATAAAAATGTTTAAGTACTATCAAGTACAAGTCGACCTGAATCGTATACAAGTCGACTTGCACAAACAACAAGTGAAAATATTTATAACAGATTAAAACACAAGTCAACATGAAGATAGCACAAACCAACTTATATGAGCTATAAAGTAAAAAACACTTAACCAAGATAGAGTACAAATCTACTTGGCATTCATACAAACTCAAACTGTACTAGTGGAGACATTACAGAATACAAAGCATAGTTGACCGAAGGAAGACAGAGTTGACTCAATATGAGTAATGGTTAGTTGATCAAAAAATTTGTTGAAATATTAAATGAAACTCAGCTACTTGCAATG
The DNA here is from genome assembly GCA_033439265.1 of Dillenia suffruticosa. Lineage (NCBI taxonomy): Eukaryota > Viridiplantae > Streptophyta > Magnoliopsida > Dilleniales > Dilleniaceae > Dillenia > Dillenia suffruticosa. Next base: position 4,021,145 of record JAVTVX010000031.1, read on the forward strand.
ACTATCTTTGAAGCATTAATTGAAGCTCAGCGTCTCTTTTGATCCCATGACTTTAAATACAACACTTTAAGAGAATGTCAACAATTTTCAAAAACTTTTGAAACAAGATTGCATATGATTATCTGAAAGCATTTTTTGAGCAAAAATTTCTTTGTTATATTTTCATTGCGTGTTTTAACAATAAATCCAAAGTCAAAATTTCTTCATTGTACATTTGTTTCACTTTTAAATCTTTGTAAGAAATTAGAAAACAAGGTTCTTTTAGTCTAGATTTAAAAGGATTTGAGTTAAATACAATGAGATTTACTAGCTTTTGTACAAAGTTAGAAAGAAGTGTTTGAGAAAAACATTATAAAGTTCGACTAGTATTTGAGTAAACTGGTTAGGTACTATACTATTTTTGAAAATAGTGAATTATAAATTCAAATAAAATCTAGGAGTGCATATACATCAGAGAGGGTGGAACTCTTATAAATCTCGAATACATAATCTTTCTTTTTCTGTTTTATCAAAACTTCCTCAAAATCAAGAAAAAGCTAAAAGTGTTGAACATAGTTATTCACCTCTCTGAGTTGTTAACTTTGTACTCTTCAATTCATATCGGAGCGAGTTTTCTGGTGAAAGGTTTAATAATCTCAGAAGTAAAAATCTAAAATAGCACTTAACGATGATAGTGCTCCATTCAAAATCTGCTCAACAAACAGAACACTCTTTTTTAATGGGAACAACTACAACAATTGGAAGTAGAGGATAAGAAACTTCAACATAGCATAAGATGAGATAGCATGGGAAATCATAGAAAAGGGAATCAAATTCCCAGCAGAGAAAATTGATGGTATCAGAGTCCTCGTGAAGATAAAAGAATATGACTGCAATAAAATAAAGAGTTTATCAAACAAATTGCAAAAAAGTCAATTTACTCCATCTTGCTTTGAATCTAAAAAAATATAATAGAATCTTTTCCTACATAACAGCTAAGGATTGAGAGATTAGGGGCTATATATGAGAAAACCAATCAGGTTAAGAAAAATAATATTAAGATGCTAAAACAAAAGTGCGAAGCTTTCAAAACAAGAGAGAGAGTTAGGAATATGATCACTAGATTTAGCACCATCACAAACAAACTTAGATTACTAGGAAAAAGGATTAACAAGGAAGATATGGTCTGTAGATGCATGCTTAAATTATGAGAAATAAAGGTCATTGCCATAGAAGAATCTAAGAACTTAGAAACCCTGATTATGGATCAACCAGTAGGCTCATTGACTACCCATGATATGAAGAAAAACTCCCAGAGAGTAGGCTGTGAGGAAAAAAAATAGTAGCTCATAAGGTTAAGAGTGAAAATGATAGTTCCAGTAATGATGAAGAGGATATAGCACTTCTTATCCAAAAATTTAAAAGACTCATGATGAGAAAGAAAAATAGGAGGTGATGAGAATTTAAGAAATTAGAAAAAAAAAATGAAGAAATCAGATACTATGAATGTAAGAAATTTGTGTACATAAAAGCTGGCCGTCTGCTGCTCAAGAAGGTAGAAAAGAAAAAGAAGAAAGGAAAGAAAATGCTCTAGTAGCCTGGAGCAATTAGGATAGTAGTTCAAGTAATGAAGAAAATGAGTAGGAACAAACTAATCTTTGCTTCATAGCATTGAAGGAGGAACATGATAAGGTATGCTCTTTTTTTTTTATTTTAATTCCTTTGATAATGAATTTTTTATGAATGAAATGTATGAAACTCTCATGGAAATATTTACAAAACTTAATAAAATGAAATACAAAAACTCTACTCTAAAAAATTAGTGGCTAAAATAGAAGAAAACACAAGTTAAAACCAGAAAATAAAAAGATAAGGAAAAAATAAAACTCTAAAAGAAAAAACAATAATTTGCATGCTGAAATTGAAAAAGAAACCGAAAAAGGTGAATAAATTGAACAATGAAATTAAAAATATAAACAATTAAAAAGTAAATATTTGCGATGAAAATGATATGAATGATAAAGAGAAATTAGTAACTGAACTTGAACAACAAAAAGAAAAAAACAAGAAGCTGAAACCGTTAACAAAATTTATTCAATGATAGAAAGAGAAGGATATTATTCTAGGAGTATAAAGAACTACATTTGATAAAGCAGAATTATGATATAATCTTATTAAAACTCAAAAGAAATTATATATCTTTTTTGTCCCTAATTCTAAACATCCTAAACGAGATACTAGGTGTTATCACTACATGAAGTTTGTGCATAATGCACAAAATTGTAGACTTAGCAAACATACTAGTGCCAAACCCAAAAGACTAGTAACTCACAAAAAATGCATATGTTATTTTAGATATGGTTATACTAAAGATAGATGCTTCTTTAGTATTGACAAAATGAGTTTTGATGATAAGCAAAAGTAAGCAAGGGATAAGCAAACCTTTAGTGAAATGATGAGCAAATAGGTTAAATTAATGAAAGATTAATTTGGAAGAAATAATAACTAGTTTAAGAATGTTGCCTATAACATAAATCTAAAGAAGTCGACTCATCTATAGGCCAAATTGACTCACTAAATGTAGAACTATATTCAAACTTAGAAATACTATTAGACTAGTAGACTCAAGGAAAACTCAAGTCAAGTCATCTTATGTTATAAACAGACTAAACTTAGATAATAGGCTAGTTAAATCGACTCACCCTAAATATTTATGGCTCATACAACTCTCTATGAAATAGAACTAAGTTAAATCTAATGAACAAATCAGTATGCCCAAAAGTATAAATTGACTTAATAATTTGATGAAACCGTAGAGTCAAAATTTGAAATCTCAATAGTCAAAAATTTAAAAGGTCAATGATTAAAATGAAAAAAGGACACACTATATTAAGCTTAAATCGACCTGTTATAAGTCACAAGTCAACTTACACATCCAACACTTAGAAAAATTCTTGGAAATTAAGTTGACTTGCATGGCCTCACAAAACACATTGCACTAATAACATGTCATGAGACATAGCAAATGTAAAGCCATAGACCAGATCTTAAAACTTAATCATGCTCTAGAATAAGTCAACTTACATGTTATATCAAGTCACCTTACACATTTAGAATTTAGAAAATTTGTGAGATTCAGCATAAGCATGACATAGCCCATGACACATGCTAGAACATAGAGCTTAAGTCACATATCAGGCCAAGTCGCCTTCCACAATTGGGTAAGTCGATTTACATATTCTGAATTTAGAATATTTTAAGTGAGCTCACGACAACCTAAAAAAGATATGAAGTTGACCTACACATTAGCAGTACATTGAAATCTCAATAGACATTAAACCAAGTCGACTTACACGTTTGTACAAGTCGACTTGCACAAGACCTACATATATTAGCAAACCTAACTTGCTTTCAGAAATCATAAGTCTAAAACAAGTAAAGTATTAGTATTTTGTTTAACTCAACTTATACATAAGCAGTTAATCAAAAATCACAAAGTACATTAGGCACAAGTCAACTTACACTTTTGTACAAGTTGACTTGCACAAGACTTGCATACATTAGCAAATTAAACTTGCTCTCAGAAATCTTAAGTCTATAACAAGCATAGCACTGACCTCATGAACCAAAGTAGAGTTGTGATTTCTAGAAGAATTTCAAGTCAACTTGAAGTGAGTACAAGTTGACGTGAACAATAGATGAGTCAACCAGAAGCTAAAGGAAGTTGACATGCTCGATATGCTTAACTTATATAAAACTGCTTAGTATTGCTTCGGATTGCCCAAAAACAAAGGACAAGGAACACTAAAGCCAATTGGAATACAAGTCAACTCGAGGCAAGGACAAGTCAACCGAAGAAAATTTAAGTCAACCTGAAGAAGATCTGAGAGGAAAAGAGTCAATCTAAAGTTGAAAAACTTGAGGAGCAATAAAGTTGACAAAATGACAAGTACTCTTTAATAGAAAGGATTCAACCGGAAGCATATATATGTCGACCCATATGAGCACAGAAGGCAATTCAAACTAGGCTGTTTTCTCTAAAACAACATGCCACTTTGAAAAATCAATAAAAATTTAATTATCAATAAATCTTTTCAAAAAAGTTATGAAAGCTTAGTTTCATAAAAAAAAAAAAATCTCATTTGATTTATAGATGCACACAAGAAGTTATAAACTAAATACTAAAATATGGTTAAGTTATTTGGTATGCAGAATTTATAGTTTTTCATTTGTATTAAAAAATGTGATTCATTTCTTCCTCAGTCCATTCCATCATTGTTCTAATATCATAACCACATGAAAAACATGTTATATATAATAATTAGATATCAATTAAACATACAGAATTATGATATTTGTCTCAAATTTGTAATTTTTTTTTAAATTTCCAAACTTTTCATTTTTGAAGTTTTCTTTGAATTCCAAAGTTCTCTATGTTTCCTACATCTCTTTGTGCTTCTCAAAAACTAGGGATAACATGTATATGGATGAAAATTGTTTATTTCAAAGTTAAATAGTGATTCTAATGGATTTTGGGGTAGAGAAAAATGAAATTTGGGAATTGGGTTTTTATGAAGAAAAGAGTGTGAGATAGGTTTTCTCTCTCTTCTCACACTCCTTTTTTCTCTCTACATAAGTGGGGTGTGGGGGCCCCCACTTAAGCAAGCCTAAGTGATGTGTCAAGAAGAGAAAGTGGTGTGTCATGTCATGTGATAGTGTGACATTTTTTTTTATATATCATATACCAAACCCTAATTCGGTTTTTTTGTTGGTTTATATTGACCATGTTCATTTGTCGGTGTGTTTTGATAGTCTATACTAATTTTATATGTTAGACCTATAGGTAAAACTATAAATATAAAAGCCAAAACATGAATCGTACATAAAAAATTAATATAGTATGATATAAAAAATTAAATGTACTCAACAAAATAAAAATACGGATGCCAATGTGTGTTTTAATGGTTCCTCAAGACATGATCTTACAAGTAACAGCTCCATAATTTGTATCATTACTTGCATTTTTAAACCCCACTAATAAAATATCCATTCATTTGATTCAAATAATTGAATTTTCTAAAAATTTCAATTATCTCTCTATCTAAAAATGTCAACACGTTATTTGATATAAAAAATTAAAACTATAATTTTTATCTATAAAGAATAAGCCATTCACATTGCAATGTGAGTATTCATCAACAATTGCTATGCAAAATAAGATTTTATTTTGCAATATTGAATATCTAAAATCTAATAATTGAGATTTTATTAGATTTTTTGCATTTTTAGGAAATTTTACAATTTTTGAAAATTTCCTACAAATTATGAAAAACAGTTTGATGACAGGCTGATGAAATTAATATCGGATTCATGTTTTGGAGTTGATAGAACTTGATTTGGAATGAAGTTTGAATGAAAACATGGGCCAATAAAGGAGTTTCAAAGTTTGAGCTCAAATTTTTGTGATGGTCCCTCGAAAATCAACTTTAGTTGAATATGAAAAAACTAAAATTTAAATTTAAAATCGAGTTCAGAGACAAGAAAATTTCATATTGGACCAAAATTTAGAAAAAGTAACCACTTATTAAGCATATTTGAAGGTTACAGTGGAGTTTTAACGACAATGAGATGAGAAGTCGATATGAGAGGTTAAAGATGGTGATAGTGAATGTAGAAAATTATTATGCTTGTAATCAAAATTATTACCAAAATTGAAGGAAAAATTGAACTCAAAATCATGGCCATGGTATTTTGGGATGGAGAACATTCTTTAGGTTTTGCAAACAAAGAGGGAGAGAGAATGTAATTTAATAAAAAAATTATTTAAAATTTTTGGATAAAATTTTAAATTAATTTAAAAAGGACTAATTAGATAAGATAATTGGATTATAGCTCTTAAAATAGTGATAGTAAAAGAAACTACTAATATACTTATCATATATCACCTCAATATTATATGAAACTACTAAATAAAGGTTTTAGAAAGATATAGTTGAGGTCGTATAAGAAATTCAGCAAAGTGAAAGGATTTTAATATGCGGAGATCTAAATAGTCATATAGGATAGAGAAAGAAAAGGAATGTGGAAGGGTACATGGGTTATGGTCTTGGAGAAAGAAATCAAAAAGGGAAATTTATTTTATATTTAATAACAGCATATAAGCTTATCATAGTCAACATGTTTTTAAAAAAGAGAGAAAAACATTTAGTTATTTTTAAAAGTGAAAACAATAAGTTACAGATTAACTTTCTTATTATTAAGAAGAGAGATAGAAAATTTGTAAGGATTACAAGGTAACCCTGGGAGAGAATTTAACTTCACAATATAGATTAGTGGTATTAAATATACGTGTCAAACATAGTATTCATAGAGGGAAAATATCCATAACCTCTACGATTAAGTGATGGAATTAAAAAAAAATGAGAAATGAAATAACTTTAGAGTAGGATAACAAATCTTAGGAGAAATGCATTGTGATTCTACTAAGGCATGAGAGAAGATGACACTTTATATGAAAACATGGCTAAGAGTGTACTTAAAGAGTCAAAAGGACGTGTACTTCTAAATAAAGAATCTTAGTGGTGAAAAAAAGAAATACAAGAGAAAGTAAATGTGAACAAAACTATCCATAAATTAATTTATATTAGTAAGAAGGAGGAAAACTCAAAGAGATGCGAAAAGAGCAGTGAATGAAGCCAACAATGAAGTGTTCAAAAACTTTTAATGATGACTTGATACAAAAGAAGGGGAAATGGATATATATAAAATAGTTAAAGCAAGAGAGATGAAAACAAGAGATTTTACACAAATATGATATATTAAAAATGAATCAAATAAGGTGTTGGTAAATAAGGAGAAATAAAAGAGTGATAAAAAAGGTATTTTTATCAATTATTTAATGAAATTGATGAACTAAGTAGCTTAGAGAAGTATAGAAATATGAACTATTATATGAGAATTCAATTCTCAGAAGTTGAAGAGTTTTTAAAAGGGATGAAAAATGAAAAAGCAATTGAACTCGATGATATCTCAATAAAGGCATGGTAGTGTCTAGGTACGCAATATATTGAATGGCCTAACAAGTTATTCAATATGATATTGAGAACGAAAAAAATATATGATCAGTAAAGGGAAAGTATTTTAGTACCATTATTTAAAAACAAAGACAATATATGAAATTGTGCAAATTATAGGGATACTAAGTTAATGAGGCATACAATGAAATTTTAAGAAATAGTGATTGAAAAAAGATTATAAAAGGATACCAAGGTGATTAACAATCAATTTGGATTTATGTTTGGAAGATCGATAATGGAAGCTCTACATCTTCTTAGATAATTAGTTGAGAAGTATTAGGAGAAAAAGTAGGACTTATATATACTGTTCATCAACCTAGAAATGGCACATGACAGAGTATCTAGGAATGTTATGTGAAGAATTTAGTAAAGAAGGTGTAAGAGTAGTATATATTAAAGCAATCAAGGACTTATACAAGGATGTGGTGGCAAGTTAGGACATCAAACAAATTAACCAAAGAGTTTTCAAAAAATACATGACTACATTAAAGGTCAGCAGTAAATCTCTATCTTTTTATACTAATTATAGAGAAACTTACCAGACATATTTAGAACATGGTACCATGGTGTTGATTGTAGATAACATTAGCTTGATGGATGAGACATGTGAAAGAGTAAATGCTAAACTTGAATCTTGGAGGGAAACATTGAAAGTGAGAGAATTTAGAATATATGAAATTTAACTTTAGCGATACTAACATTAATGAAATAATGATTAAGATAAAAGATGATAAACTATCTGCAAATTAGAGTGTAAAATATTTAGAATCATTTTACAAAAAACAGAAGAATTAATAGAGATGTATCATATAGAATACAAGTAGAATGATCGAAATGGAGAATTGTATAATACAAGTAGAATGGTCGAAATTGAGAATTGTTTCGAGTATTCTATTTGATCGAAAGATATCTTTAAAATTTAAATGGAAGTTTATAGGATTACGATTAGATCGATTTTGTTATATGTATTTGAATATTGGTCAATTAACTAAAAGTATGAATAGAATATGAGAGTTGTGGAGATAAAGATATTAAGGTGGATATGTGAACATACAAAAATAGACAAAATAAGAAATGAATGTATTAAAGAGAAAGTTAAGGTTATACCTATCAAGGAGAAATTGAGCAAAACATGATAAAGATGGTATATGCACGTATATAGGCAATCGATAGAGAATCCAATTAGATGATACGAGACTATAATAGATACTCATATTAACTGAGGGAGAGGGTGATTTAAGAAAATTTGGAGAACGACAAAAAAATATGATATGAATTATTTAAATATAAATAAAAATATGATACAAAATAGAATATAATGATGTAAAAAGTATCCATTGCCGATCTTACTTAGTGAAATCAAAGTATGATTATTATTGTCGCTTAAAAAAAAGAATTTATATATAAGAATGCGATATGAATTATAGTATAATATTATGAAATGATTCATATAGCTTATCTATTTAGTGGCATAAAAGTTTGATTGTTATTATTGTAGTAAAAATAAATAAATTATTTTTTATTCTATCATGTGCTATACGGTGAGTTTAACAAAACAAATTTAACGGACTTTAAAGAAAAAGCTAACTTTATACATTTCCATAATTCATAGAAGGTTTTTATATAATTTTTTTTTTTTTGAAATTCAAGAGTCTTTTGGTATTTTTTCTATATATCCGTGGAATTTTTGCACTTTTTGTAACACTGACACGTGGTGTACTGTATATTATACTTTTCATTACTCCATATATGATACATCTTCTTATTCATATAGAAAATCACTAAAAAATTTTTCCGAACCAAAATGTCTTAAAAGAATTTCAAGCATGGTCCCCAGGTGCTAAAAAGGGACCTTTCTGAGCCATCTTGAAATTTACGTGTGCGATTTCGAGCCCAAAGAAATTACACATGTAAAATCACCTTAGAAAGTTAATAAAACTTGAATTTGGGCAAAACCACATCATTTTCTTAGGAGTGCTTGATGACTACTCGTCGGGGGCGAGAAATGAACTCCTACCAAGCCAAATCAAAATCTATCCATACAAAATTACTGAAATTTTTCCAAGAAACCAAATTTATGCTAACTAATGATTTTCATAAGTCAAAATGAGATTTTGAGAAATTTACCAAAACTCGCCTGATAGAATGAGAATTTACCTTACCGAACCAAAATGAAATCCACGCATACAAAATTAACGCCGTGTATTTTATATGTGCTAAATTCACTTTAAAAGTGAATGTCTAAGACGAAAAATCAAAATTTAAGTCGTAGCACAAAAGTGCTCGGTATTCTAGATTTTCACCTGATAAATCCTAAATTTGTGGACCAAATCAAAATTTGACCAAGTAAACGGTCTCGTTTCCATTCAAAACCTATTTTTTTGGAATCTACACATAAAACGGAGTTTATAGTGAGATTTCACGCGTTTTGAGGTCAAGATCAAATTTTGACCGATCGCGAATTTCGTTCACTCTGAAAAACGTTTGAGTGATCAAACGATATCAGATTTACACGAAACTAGCGGCATTGGACTCAGTACGAAAACTTGGGTCCATGTGTGATTTTAAAATTTTTTGAGATGAATAGTAATATTGACCGATCTTGTATCACGAGTTAAAGAATGAATAAGTACAAAGGAAAAACAATTAATATCCTTGAAATGTGCGAATCTACTTTATTGGACTTTGTGTGGCTTTGATAAGTGGCATCACATGATTGGAAGAAATTAACCTTAGTTGATTTACTATAGTTAAATTTAACTAAGTTAGGGTTAATTTAACCTAACTAAAGTTAAAACATTACTTAACCATGGTTGAGTGTTTAAATTAAAACCAAATTAAGTCTTTTATTCACTCCCAACAAAAAAAAAGAAAACGTGAGATGCCCAAAGGAGAGCAAAAACCTTCTTCTCTTCTTCCTTTCTTATTAGCCGTGAACCTCATTGAAGAGTAACCACGATTTTTCCTCACAACCTCCCAACATTTTTGCATGGTTTTGCTCTACCCTAGCCCTAGTATCACATATCCAAAAAGCAGCTCAAAAGAAGCATCACACATCGAAATCTAAGGAGGGACGAAAATTCAAGGAATGGAGCAAATGTGAAAATCCAAAACATCAATCAGCCTGCTATTCATAAGGTAAACACCCATCACCCTCTAGTATAACATATCCAAAATTTAGGCAAAAAAGAGAAAGTTTGCTCAGAAAACTAAGGTAGAAGAATTTGAAGCCATGACAGAATTTTTAGGTTTTCGGAAGTCTGAACAGGTTGTAATTTTTAGGCTATAGCATTTTCTGTGCATAGGCAAATTGAGTGAAATTTTTATACATGAAACTAGACCTTCAAAGATTTTAAATGAGATACGATTCGTTTAATTCTAATGAGAAATGAATATTTAGTGAATTTTCAAATTTAGGTGTTCTGCAGAAATTTTTGTTCTGATGTCCTGTTCTGCCGTGATGTTTGCCTAAATTTGGAGGTGCCTTCCGGTTTGAACTAGCTTGAGCCCTAGTTATAACATTTATAGCTCTAGGTTTTATCTTTCTAACAAGGTAAGAATCACCTTAATCTGACTTTTATATCAAAATTTATGAAAATTCTCCAAAAACTATGCAAATTGTCACTCTGTTTTCGATCCCAGATTGACAGCTTTCTAGGTGATTTGTTTCGACCCTCTTCTGGACTGACTAAGAAAAATATTCAACATGAAAGTTGTAGGTCTATGTCTCATCTATAACATATCCACAAATCATTTGAATTGGAGTTGTGTGCAGAGAGTTATTGTATTTTTACTAAGACATGATAGAATGAACTTTTGGAACAAAACCGAGACAAAGATTGGTTTATCTGAAATTCTGTGATTTGAACCTGAAGGAATGTTCAACATAAAAGTTGTAGTGCTATCTTTTAGCATTAAAATGAGATAGGAAGCATGTGATTCGGAATTGTGTAGTTGGAGTTATGACCATTTACCCACGACTGCGCAAATTGTGTTGTGTGCAGAATTTTAGATTTTAAACTTGTGGACTATTTTGGTGAAATAATGAATATGAATGGATGTATTTGAGGTCAAGAGTGTGAAGCATATGTGTGTATGAAATTGAAAATATTGTGTAAGGTGATGTAAATGTGTGCTTAACTTGTCTCTTTGTGGACATTGAGCATGATTTGTTGTGCATTGAGAAATGAGGGAGTTGATTTCCTTGTATGTGTACTATTAAGGTATGTGTATTGCCTTGGTGCGTAGGCATGGTGATTGGATGGTGTATTAGAGAATGAGGGGAACAGATAACCTATAAAAGAGGTTAAATTAATGTATTTAACCTAAAAGTCTTCATTTGCATTACATAAAGATTTCATATGCACTTTGTGTTGCCTTTGTAGTGACAAGATAACAGATTGACGAGAGGACACAGTTTCCACACAGTTTGGTATTTTAAGGAGTGATTGACTCTCCCGTATACTGTGAGTGAAATTTATTATATTATGTATTCAATGCATAACAACATGTTTTAAAACGCTTTTCAATGCAAGTATGAATTATGATCGTGTGTTATGATTTTTGGAATGGATTTGTGAAATGTTTTGTGAATCATTGGAGTGTCCACAATATGATTTTATTGTGAAATATGCATTTAAATGATTTGTGAAATGAAAAACGTGTCATTGCATCGACATGCATATGATTTAATGAAATCAATTATGAGAAGTGTTTGATATGGTTTGATAAATGTTGGCATGACACGTATATTATGATGATATTATATTATCGGTCGAGAGCCTTTATGCATGTTATGATGATATGATTATATGAGATATGCCCATGAGTTGGGTATGCCGTAGTTACGAAGGGCGTTTGCAGAGACACCCATTGTACCCGAATACGCTTCTGCAGGATGTATCTTTAAACGTCGTATATGATATTGGGACTCGACACGGTACTAGTTGGGTTGAATCCGAAAAGGGGGAGGACTAGGTAACACCTTAGTCTAGCACCTGATGAGATCCGTCGCCAACGTCAGGATAGAAAGCATTTTCTAACTTTGCATATAAAAAAAAACCCCGATATGATTGTGATTGGTCGTGGTCGACATTTGTCAGGAATTGATTTTGGTATAATCTATACTTATGTGATTCGATTGATATGGATGCATATGTATTTGAAATGTATGAAAAAGAATGATTTATGATAAATTGTTCATTATGTACTGTTTTCATACATTATGCGGACTTGTGGATTTATTGAATCATTTTGACATTTTATTTTTCGCCAACACATTAAACACACTTGTATATACCCTCTTACTCACTGAATATTCTCCATAATTCTCACCCTCACTTTCTGTTCCACAGAGGTAGTTATAGTGGGATGCGTTGCGACATAGCAGCACACGAGATTTTGTTGAAGATATCGGATTTGGGTATGGTGTTAACCATTTTTTTGTTGGATTGTGTTTAAAGATATGAGATGATATATATATATATATATTTGTATATTCGAGATTGTAGATAAATCATTGTACATGTATATAAAAGGGATGATTGTTTGTAAAGAATTGTACATATTGTTGTAACTCTTATTTTTATTGTATTGCATTGAGATATGATTGTACTATTGTATTCCATCACTTTGGGAAACGTGTCATGTCTAGAATTGTCTATTTGGTTCGCTCAGTGCCACCTTTAAATCACAGGAGGGGTGACTGACGACTGTTCATGCCTTTGATGAGGGCATGACAGTAGAGATACGTGGATAGGACTAAATTAGTCTTACGTTATTTTGGATGTTGACAGAAATATGAATTGGTTGGTTATGTTGATAATTTGTTAAGTTGGCTTTTATACATTGATATGTTATTGATTGACGGAATTTTGATATAGAATAGACATCCGATTTATGGAGAGATTATGTCCGTTTGCTTATTGATGATTGGAAATTTAATGTCAGTATCTGGGATAGTGTGGCGGCTGCTCACGCCTTGGATCGAGAATCAGGGGTGACACTTTTTTAGTAAAAATAATATATGATCAATTAAATTTAGTTAAAAAAAATATATGTTTTGTATTGGATATAAATTAATATATTACTATTTGCTAAAACAACGATTAAAGTTCAAAAACTAAATTTAAGATTTTTAGTCGAATATAAATTGTAACAATGATAATTCTAGTATTTTAAAAATAATTGAGAGTAATATAGATTTAACTTGTTCATTTTTTTTTGTCCCTGATTCCTCGGTATTTAAAATTTCACTCCGACTAATTCGGTTCGATTTGACTGTCAGATCTCCTATAGAGGGGGAGATCTTCCAAAATAGTTTTTTCCATTCCCAAGGAGATTTGAATCTGAATACTTGATTAAAGGATGCAGAATTCTTCCCACTATATCGACTAATCTTCGGTAGATTTTACTTGCTCATTGAGTACTTAAATGATAATCGAATAATCATCACATTTATTTTTGATTTTTGACTTATTTCCAATAATTTTTTATTTTTAATTTAAACCAAATATGGTTTTGCATTTTATCTTAACACCATTTGTAAATAGTTTTTTAGTTGTAAACCAATTTAAAAAGAAATAATTTCAATATTTAATAAAATTATTAAAAATTACTTTTAAATAGTTTTAATTATTCAATTAAAAAAGCTAAAAAGTAACTTATGTGTATATAAATTTGTGAAAATAATAAAAAAAAGTGATTTTATTTTTAATAAAAATAAATTATATACAATATACTTATTTATTTATTTTATTTTATTTCATTTTTTCTGCCTCCAAAGAATTTGAAATCCGAATCTAACCAAAAGCAGGACGCGTAAGGGGTTTAGGGAAAAACCTAGTCGGCGAGCGACAGCAGGGGCTAGAGCGTTCAAAAAATGGCAAAGAGGCTATTTTTTTGTCCAATCCATTTCTTCGCTCATGGAATAGAATCCTTTCCTTTCTTTGGAAAAACCTAGTTTTCTGAAGAGCCACGATGGCGGAAGATTTGGCATTGAAGCTTCAGTCTTCTACTAATCCCTGCTGTTCATCGGTACGAGTATTGCGTGGATTTCGTTATTTGATGATTTTCGGGTCCCTTTTCTCCTTTTCTTGGATTGTTTGGGTATGCGATTGTGATTGGTGTTGGTTTTGTGTGCTTTGCAGTTAAAAGCCAAGTATGCCAAGTTGGAAGAGAGGCGGAACGCTCTTCGGCAAGCTGTGAAGCTTCTGGAGCAACAATTTGACAAGGTTCAGTCTGAGAATCAAAGTCTCAAAAATGGTAAGCAGCATAATTTCAATTCTTTTCTTGTAATTTGTGAATTCCAATGGCATTAGACTAATGTGCGTACGATGTATATATTGTCCATTGGGTGGCTCTTAATTCGGCTGCGGTTAGGAAGTGCCTTCTGTTGATGGAAGACAAGACCCTTTTAAGGTTTAATTAAATATGTAGGTTAGTGGCATTAGCCTGATGTAGTGATTTATATTTATGAATTTTGTTGTAATGGGTAGAATGCATTTGGACTTACCTGCCCATGACCAAGGTTTCAACTCCTAGGAACTTGCTCTATTTAGTCCAACTTTCATGAGCAATGCTCAACCTTATTCAGTTGAGTAGAATTTGAGACAATTCCAGTGGGGGATATTTAGGCAAAGCTTTGTGTTGCGGTGATGGATCTTTTGTCCACATTATTATAAGGGGGTTATGCTTTAGATTTCTATGGTGTTAGGATTTGATACATTGTGGGGTAGATGGTGAATTTTGTACTTAAAGAATGTTTGTGGAGGGATAATGTTGAGGAACAATATTTGAAAGAGAAAGTGTAATATAGAGATATGATGAGGATACAACAACAACAACAATCTAGAACTCAATCCCAAATTTTGGGATCGGCCACGAGAGACTAATATTGGAAAAAATGTATAATAATAAAAGAAAAATAGAATAGAATAGAATAGAATAGAATAAAAATAAAATAAAATAAAATAAACAAATAAATAAAAAAATATTGATTTAATTTGTGCGAATTTTCTTACGTCATTTATTTTTATCGAAAACTATCTTCTCGGTTAAACCCCTAACTATCAAGTTTTTACGGGTAACTTGCATTTACGTTTTCAACGGTCTATTTCTACATTTTATTAAATCTCCTATGTTTAAATTCTTGATTCTTTTTACTTGTGCGTTTTTGGGTTTTCAGTGCATATGTTCAAACCATCTAAGACAATACTCTCTTATCTTTTCCTTAATTGAATTGATTCTCAATTTATTTTGTATCTCTTCATATCTAATTCTATTTTTTTTTTTAGTTTTGCTGCATATCCACCTAAGTAACCTAATTTCAGTTACAACCATTTTATACTTTTATTGTTGTTTAATGGCCCAACACTCGGTGCCATGTAATAGTACCGGTCTTATTGCGGTTTTATAGAACTTTCCTTTTATCGAACGATTGTAAAGAACTCTAGATTCCTTTCTCCATTTTATTCAATCAGCTTGAATCTTATGATTTATATCTCTATCTATACTGCCATTGCTCTGAATGACGGAATCAAGATATCTAAAGGATTCACTTTTTGGTATGTTTTTTCTTTCTAATCTAATTGTTTCTTCATCATTTTGATTATTGTCACTAAATCTACATCTTATATATTCAGTTTTTGACCTGTTCAATCTAAATTTTCTGAATTTTAGTGTGTCTCTTCATAACTCTAATTTAGCGCTAATTTCCTCTCTAGTTTCATCGCTCAGCACTATATCATTTGCAAACAACATATAACAATAACAACAACCACAACCTGAGCCTTAATCCCAACAATTTGGGGTCGGCTATTTGAGAGACAAGCACGATGATTAAAAAAAAAAATAATAATATATCATGATATTTCATCTTGAACATTTTTATGATTTCATCTATCATTGTTGCAAAAAGAATGAGACTTAATACTGAACCTTGATGAATCTCAATGTTAATAGGAAAGCTATTCGACATACTCTCGTCAATTCTCACACTGGTTATAGCTCTCTCATACATATCTCTAATAAAATTAATGTTTTTTAAGGAGATCACTTTCTTCAATAACGTCCACCACCATATGTCTCTAGGAATCCTAATATATACTTTTTTTTTAATCAATGAATACTATATGTAAGTCTCTCTTCTGTATTATAAATGTTTTCATCAACTGTCTTAAAAAGTGAATTGTGGAACGTTTTGACATAAATCTAAATTGATTTTGAGATACATTTATCATCAATTTCTATCTATGTTCTATCTCCAATCCAAATTGATAAGGATAACAGTTTTGAAGTATGAGATTACAGTAGTACCATAGTATGAGAATGCAGTAGTACCTAGTGTGGTCAGCAGCAATTGTGTTCTGGCAACAAAGCTTAAACTCATTCACATTTGATCTGGCAATCTGTGTTTCTCTTTTTCTTTTTCCTTTCCAAATTCTCGCAAGCCTCTCAAATTGAGAGAAGAATGAACAACTTCGACATATATTGCTGCCATTTTATTGCTTATCCATTGCTTCTGAGTCAACCATCATTTGTCTTTCAACATTCCCTGCTTTTTCTTCACACTCTTGCTGCTAAAGTGAGTATATCTCAGGAGTTTGAATATTGATTTATATTTTCCTTGCTCTCCTCTTTTTTCCCACCACTATAATTCTTTCCTTCTAGTCTGGACAAACATTTTTTTTTATGCCTCAGTTGCTCTAAGTGGTGGCTTTAACTTTAAACCATGCAAATCTTATGACAATAATTTGTAAAGGTTACAAATTCAGATGCATGACAATAATCTTCCTTTGATGTTGTTAGCTTGGAAATAAACTATTTGCTGTTCTAAAATGGTTAGGTTACTTTTGGTTTCAAAAACCATTCTTTCCTCATGTTGTTTGGTTTTCTTCAGAGTTTTATACTAGCAGTCAGAGAAAAAGCCATACTTGAGGCATAGCTCTTTATTTATTTATTTTTTTGGGGTAGGAAATGCTAAAAGGTTGCTAGTCATGCAGAGCAAGATGATCACAGCCCAATAAAGCTAACACATGCATTGTAAGGTGAAATACACTTCTTGGAAAACAATTTTTTTAACATTTGAAATAACATTTTATTTTTATATATTTTTTCATTTTTATATAAGCTTGTAAATGAAGCATATCCATTGTCAATTTTTTTCTAACCACCTTGTTTTTAGAGCCATTGGATTCTAATAATCTTCACTTTCATATATAAGTATTTTGGAGGTAAGTTAATTTAAGTTATGGAGTTTTTATCACATTGATCGTGGTTTTTTTCTTTCCCAGAAAGCAAAATAAAAAAAGACATTAGGGTTTAAATCAGTGTTCCTTAATTTGCCCCTCATCCTACAATATACGTCCCGGTACGTGCAATCCTAATCGGGGATCGTTGAGTACTGGAATGGTAAAACCACCACTCTGAAGTCGGAAAGATGAAAGTGAACACAAATTAGGTTTAGGAGTTGGAAGAATAATGGATTCAAGCTAAAATCAGAAGAATTATGCTTACTGACAAAGATTAGAGCTTGAAGGATGGCGGCGATGGCGGACTCCGGCATCAGGTGATGGAATTAGCCCAGGTTATGGGTTTTAAAGATGATCAGTTAGAATCGAAGAAGAAAATGGAAAAATTTGAGAGAAAAAGGTGAGATTAGTGGAGAAGAAGATCAAGATAGGCTTTTGGTGTCATTGACGAAGAAGAGATGCAGCGGGATTAGATAAAAATCATTATTATGTAATGGATTGATCAGCAGTATTAACTTACAAAACACCTTTACTTACTTAGTAGAAAAAATACTTACAAATTTGACTCAGCATGGCTCTATTTATTATCTCAGCCTACACACCTCTCCTTTTCTATTTTATTAAAGCAAAATCATTCCATTAGAACTTTTGACGTAGTGGACATCATTGTTTTAAAAACAAAACCTATTTAAAAAGATATTCATTGTTGCGATAGAGAGAAATATTTACTGCTAAGTTTAGTGGAGGTTTTTCCCTAAAAAGCTAAATAGAAGACTAGTAAGTGTTTTGTGCTAATAAAACTCCTCTGCACTATTTTTTTGTGTATATAAATTCAAACGAATTAAGTAAGACTAATACACTCCACTGCGAAACTGAAAATGTCTCCAACTAAGCCTACCCCCACGTATTGTGAATCATCAAAATTACCATTCCCATAATGAAACCTTTATCACAGACTGCAATAAACCACGGACTATGCAGCACTGGTTTAATGACAGAAGATGTGAGAACCTGAAAAAAAAATGTTACTTCAATAGGAGATTTTTGGGTCTTTGATTAGTTCTTAACACACTGCCAAGATCAAATAACCCTGGGTAGTATTTTGAAGGTTAATTTTTTTCAACTCTATATATGAAGTTCAGTAAGGCAAGCAGATTGGTGTCTCAGTCAAAATGATGAGCATCTTGTTATAGGTGCCTTTCCCTGCCTTAAAGGTGCTTTTTCTAAGAAGGGAGACATGCCTTGGCTTGCTATGACTCTTTCCTCCAGCCTCTCCCTGCCTTTCTCATTATCTGTCCCATCCCTTCGACCCTGGGCCTTGGTGGAGCTTGGGCATCTGAATTGATTGGAAACCATTTGCTCTGTGCTAGTTCCACACCACTGCCATTCCTATCTTACCAAAGGCATGCTTCTATTGAAGTATCACAGACTGCAATAAACCACGGACTATGCAGCACTGGTTTAATGACAGAAGATGTGAGAACCTGAAAAAAAAATGTTACTTCAATAGGAGATTTTTGGGTCTTTGATTAGTTCTTAACACACTGCCAAGATCAAATAACCCTGGGTAGTATTTTGAAGGTTAATTTTTTTCAACTCTATATATGAAGTTCAGTAAGGCAAGCAGATTGGTGTCTCAGTCAAAATGATGAGCATCTTGTTATAGGTGCCTTTCCCTGCCTTAAAGGTGCTTTTTCTAAGAAGGGAGACATGCCTTGGCTTGCTATGACTCTTTCCTCCAGCCTCTCCCTGCCTTTCTCATTATCTGTCCCATCCCTTCGACCCTGGGCCTTGGTGGAGCTTGGGCATCTGAATTGATTGGAAACCATTTGCTCTGTGCTAGTTCCACACCACTGCCATTCCTATCTTACCAAAGGCATGCTGCAATGAATGTGATGTATAACAGCTTTAGATTTGATGTGCTACTCGTTAAAGGCCTACTGCACTTTGTATTATCATGGATCAAAACATTATGGGAACTATTTGCTTCTATTTTAAAACATGTGGATGCCATGTTGGGGGAAGGGGATGCAAATACAATGAACTCATTCAGGGAAAATTGAGTTGTATCCACTTCTATGCTATTGCTGACATGGAATAGAGCATGGATTTCATTGCAGAACTTTCTAGTGCTAATGTTGTTGAAATGTGCAAAACATAATGGTATTCTATGCGTACATAAATTTGTTAATATATGCCTTTAAATTTCCTTTTCAGCATTGGAGGATGAGCGCAGACGGGCTAACAGCGAAAAAGAGGGAAGAGAAAGAGATTCTGCTTTTAGAGATGCCTTGGAGAATGAGATCTCTACTTTGAAGGTTGAAATTTCTTCATTGCAGCAAAAAGAATGCTTGGGAGCTCAAGGCAGAGATGAAGAAATGGTTGCTCTACATGCTAGCCTTTTGGAAAAGCAAAAGGAAATAGATCAGATGAAGCAAGTCCTTGAGAAAGAGAAAATGATGACAAATTCAGAGCAAAAGAAGGTAGTGGCAGAGAGAAAGAAAGCTAATGAGGCATGGAGAATTGTGGAATCTGAAAGAATGAGAGGAGATGAAGAAAGGAGAAAGGTGGAAGAACTTGTGCCCCAGTTGGAAATAATGAAGAAGGAAGTTGATGAAGCCAGATCAAAGCTGGTTCTGGAGATGAAAAAGACTGAAGACGTAACCAAAAAGTTTAATGTAGAAAGGCAGAAGGCAATCAAAGAAAAGAGGAGAGCAGATTCAGAGAAGGCCAAAGCTGAAGAGCAAAAGAAGCTTGCTGATGAAAATATAAGAAAGGCCTTGGAAGAAAAGCAGCATGCTGATATTCTTGCTGAAAAGTTGCATGAGCAGAGGCAAAAGGTTGAGGAGCTACAAAAACAGATTTCTAAAATTACATCCTCAAGGAACTTAACTCAGCCTGCTATTGCGTCCAATGGAATGGTGGAGAATGTAGGTCAGACGGAGATGAAAAAGAGAGGTGATGAAGGGAAACTGGCCTTCGATGATTTGAATTCTAAGAAGGTAGTCAACAAACATCAAGCTGAAAAACGGAAGGTGTTGAGAGAGAAAAAACAAGCAGGTCTTGCAATGGTTGAAGCAGAAGAGTTGAGGAAACTTGCAGAAACAAATAAGTTAATGGCCATGGAAGAGAAGTGTCGTGCTGATAAATTGTCTAAGCAGCTGGAAGAGTATAGACAGAAGGCTATGGGATTAGAGGAGGAACTACATCGAGTTATATCTTCAAGAAAATTTGATATGGCTTCTGGTCGTCAACCTGCCAAAAGCATGAACGCAGATTCTGTAAAGTTAAAGCATTTGAAAGAGCAACTGAAGTTGAAAAAGGTGCAGCTAAGGCATGCAAGACAGGTGGCAAAGATAGAAAATGGTCAGAATTGTATATTACAGCAAGAATTGAGCCGCTTAAAGATAGACTTCTCATACCTTACCCAGCGTTTAAGCATATTGGATGACAGTTTCTTTAACAGAAATGAAGGTATAGATAAGCTGGCAAAGGTTGGTCTTCTCTCTCTCTCTCTCTCTCACTTTTTATCTCTTCTTTGCGTGCATTTTTTCTTTATGTGTGGTGATGGCATATAAATTCTTGGAAAATAGCATACAGGTGTCCGGATTCTGTTGTTGTACTGTGCTATCAGTTGATTTTACTCTGAAGCAAGGTTGCTGCAGCAATTGATACTATCCATAGTTTTGGTGGCTATTAAGTGAATGAACTGGTGGGTAGAGTATATGCATGCTCTTAGTAATAGTTTTACTTTTTAACAGTTCTAGTAAAATGGTTGTGAGAAGGCCTTATATTCTGTTTTGGCTTCTGAAACTTATCTTTCTCATAGTTGACTATTCTGTGCAATGCTCTCTTTCAAGGTGTGACTGTGGATATGTATTTTCAACAAGATGCATCTTTCTGCTTTGATTCTAAAATTTGTCTTTGTTAGTCAGCTGGATTATGTGAACCGTGCATGTCCCTTCCATAAGCCTTTTAGAAACACCTTTTTACCCATTTAGCCGGCATGCTTTGCTACTTTCTGGAAAGTATTCGGTGTATGGTCATAGTGTAATCAACCAATCAAGATATCAACACAAATTGTACTTCATATATGTAAAATGTGGAGTTTCTTTCTCAGAAAATCTTTCTGCTTGTGGTTATGAAAATAGAGCATTCAATTAACGGCTTTGTGCCGCAAACAATTGGTCATAACCATTTTGTTCTTAATGCATGTATTATTCAGAGTTTGATTCCACACTAGGCCTCTCTGGCTTCAAGGAGTTCATTGATAGCTTGTTTGTTCAATCTGAATTGCTGTTGACCAAATTGCACTGTGCTTATGCATCAGAATTGCTGTTCATTTGATCCTCTGTTTGAATAGTCTTGTCTCTGATTGTGCCCTGTACTCTTTCCTTCGAGTCCAAGAGTAAGATCACATGCTTTTGTATAAACATTTTGGTGCCAAAAATATCAGTATGTACATGAAGTTGCTTAAGTTCAACTTCATAGTTATGCTTAAAAATTCTTGATTTAAGGTCATGACAAAAAGAAATAGCTGTGGTAAATAATAACAAGGCTGAACAACAGAAGTTGTTTGCCAATGGATTTAGCATAGGACTGAGTTTAGATATCCTATAAAGATGACTTTCAATTAGTGCACTTTCACATTCTAATGTATGACTCATCTTGTAGTTGTTTCCAACTTTAATATTGAGTATCCCTCTGTAAAATTTTCTTTCCCCAACTTTGAAGCAAGGTCTAGCTTTTTCTTACTTATCTTCTTTTGCTTGACAAATACACTTTGTAGGTTGGCAACTTATCACTTACACAAAATTTAAATGTGCCAAAGAAATATCTAGGCATGGAACCATTTATGGGATTCCTAGAAAGCAGAAATGGGCTAGTAATGCCAATATCTGCAGCTGCAAACACCTCTGATTCTTTCAGACATGGAGAAAAATGCACTGTCTCAAGCTTTCCTGTTTCAAGAGGGAGTTGTACTGAATCTCTCTCTGGTATTAACTCAACATTGGAGCCATTCCTTGGAGGTTCTAATGAAAAACAGTTACAGAATTCTGCCGTAAATTCCTGTATGGTCTCCTTTTCTGATAGGGAATTCGCAGCTTCACCAGAGGGGGGTGCTTTTTCTGGTAACACACGTGCACAATTGGCTGAAGAGAACTTGAAATTGCAGCCCATTTCCAAATTGTCCAGTGAAGTGATGAAAATGACGCATGGTAAAAATCTTGCAGATATGGCTGAAAACAGTGTCAGAGACCCCAGCCATTCGATGTTTGGAAAATTAGTTGCGGATGGGAAAGAAAAGAGGCTGCTTGATGCTGTTGAGAAAATCAAGTTTCTGCATTATGAGGGCAAGAAGTTGCATTTGCAAATGGATGAACATCTCTCTGCCTTGTCTGGAGTGTTACATGGTGATACAGAGAAAATGTTGGATGAGGGGAAACAAATTGTCTCTGTTGCACCCGGTGATTCATGTCCTGTGCAGGAAATGCGACCCAAAAAGAGGAAAAGAAAAAGCGCTGGAAAACTGACTATACAGAACAGCAGTAATAGAGAAATAGGTGAATGCTTCAAAGGAGGAAGAGACATTGTCGATGCCATACAAGGTGACTTATTTACTAAGCATGAAAGGTGCCAAAAGTTGAGAAAGGCCGTTGAGAAGCGAAAACTTCCCTCTGAGGCCAACGTGCCACAGTTCTTGATGGGTGATGACACAAAAGGCTGCACCCAAGCTTTGCAACCTGCCACTGAGAATGATGGTACAAGTATTTTTCTTATGGGAGATCAGAAAATTTTGGTCAATTTTGAAGATGGTGCTAACGGGAACTGTTTGAAGTTGTTTGAATTGGAAGATGCCATTGAAGAAGAGAAATTCAGAGTAGCTATGGAAATGCCTCTGTCACCTACCCTTCCTGAAATTAGTGCTGAAAGCATGGACTGTGTGAGGAGCATGAAGGGGGAAATGCCAACAAGGTCTATATCTGGAAATGATGGTCCTAATTTACCATCTGAAGTTGAATCTGGGTCCACACCTCGTGAAGATTATTGTTGTATTGTGTTGCCTAATGCAAAGAATATTCGCAATATTTCCAGAATATATTGTGCTATAAAAAAATGTGTTGCCCAGAGCTCCTTTTTTCATCAAGAGGGTGGCATTGTCCACAATGTTCTATCTTCTCTTGCCATGGAGTTAGATCTCCTACCCAAGTGAGTGACTTTCTGCATTTAATTTTTTTTTTATTAATACTGTACTCATCCTTTCAGCCTTATTTTTTAAATTTTAATGACAAAGTCGCAGCTCATTTACTCTCTTTCTTTTTGTCCCTGACCCCCTGGGATCTTCTATTGGATCAATTATTTCAGGGAGAAGGCTTGTGTGTTCTTTTCGGTAATGTTGCAAAAGTTAACTTATCTTGGAAATTTGGAACACATATTGACCAGTGGCTTCATCCTTCCTTTGGACACTTTTGCTACTCAGATTAGTACAGGTTAGTTTATCTGTTATATCTTCACAATTCTGTTGCTTAATTGCATTTTGCAGCAATAAAATTTGACCAACTAATATGCTTTTGTGCAGCCTTGGATGATGCAGTAATGAGACGTGCTTTTGGGGAACTTTGCCCTGTGGATGAATTGCTTCGTCTTATTGAGGAATTCCTTTCAGAAGGAAGAATTTGGGCAAATTCCACTGTACCTTTGCAGTCATCTGTTGAGGATGACTCAAAAATCAATATCCTTATGGATGGCATTAATACAGTAATGGTCTCTAGAACAGCTTCATCTGACCAGCTGATTGCAGCAAGTGTTATTTTATCTTGCGTTTGTGATGCAGTTGACTATGTTGGGTTTATTTGTGAGGTTTCTTTTTATGTTCTCCGGATTTATGGATGTAATCCTTCACTGATGCTGACGGTTCTTCATGTTTTTGCTCATTTCTGTGGAAAGAAATATTTCTCCATGAAAAAGTATGAGTTAGTGATGACCGTCATTAAATCTTTGGTTACAAGCATTGAGAGAGGAAAGATACCAGTCAGTTCACCTTCATCTGCTTGCAAGAGTTGGCCCAAACTTCCACAATGTGATGAATGCCCTTTCCATGATGGTGCTGAGACCATCGATTGTGTTGCATCATTACTCTTGGAAAAAGTTCATACATTTGCTCTCCCAAGGGCCATACATTGTCATCTTGGATCAGCCTGTTTAGCTAGTACCGGAAATCTGCTGTCAGAAAAACAAATTGCTCAAAGTTCTCATTGTATGGCACCTGATCTTGTTTGTGAGGAAAATTGTGATGCATCTTGTTGCCTAAACTTTTATAATAAGCATGCTAATCTCTCTCCCTCTGATGCTGACTTTGATGGGACTCTCTGTCGATTAAGTGATGTTATATCGCTGGTTGAGCTGGTTGCATGCAACATGGTATGGACATCTATCATTTTAGATACATGTATCATACTGTTTTTCTATAATCATATGTTTGTTTACTAATAACTAATATTGTGTTTTTAAATTCATTTATGGTCTTGGTATGTTCTTCAAAAATTGATGGACATCTATCATTTTAGATACATTTATCATACTATTTTTCTTTAGTTGTATTTTTGTTTACTGATAACTAATATTGTGTTTTTAAATTCATTTATGATCTTGGCACGTTCTTCAACAAATTATGTAAGATTTAGCAGTTCCAGAGATACCTTCATGAAATCTTCATTAATTCTTTAAAAAATGGTTTAAGAAATTGTTGCGCCTACACTTATGAATGACCTGTGGATTTTATTTATAGACATAACACTGATGTAATAGCTTTGTGACTTATAACAGTATTTTTTCAACTTTTCTCGTCATTAAATTTTTATGTTGTGTCCCATATTTAGTATCAGCTCCATGCTGCATAGGTTTAAGTATTTGTAAAGTTCTTGCAAAATAGCCTTTGGGGCTGATTAGTTGTTTGAAATTTGGGAGGTTTCCATGTGGATGCTGATGTTGCTGGCTTCACATAAATTTGTTCTGATCGTATCTGATATTATTCACTTCACGGTTGCATAATGGGAATATTATGATTCTCTGTAGGCATCTTATCTGAATCTTGAAAATGGTAAACAGTAGTTTTGACAATAAGGAGCAGAATTCACTTGTTGATGCCAGAGTTCACTCGATGTAGAATTCATTAAGGCTTTTGATAAGACCCATGTGGTGCCTTTTTCCTTTTTCTCTTTTTCTATTTTTCTGAAACTTGTGTGAATTTTAGTTAAAACTAGTGAGCGATTTCTCTCGGATGTGTTTGTAGTGTTTCACTAGAGCTTACCTGGAACTTTTTGACATGATATGTATTTATCTTTCATTTTCTAGTAAGTTTTGCCTTGAGGTTTATTTTCATTCTTGTTTTGGTCTCTCATTATTCCTAGAGTTGGAAACTACAATACTAACGATTTTCTTCTCTCTTTTCTTTGATATTGGACCTGCAGGGCTGGGTTTGGACGTGTGACAAGATTGTTTCTCCGCTTCTAAAAATATTGGACTCATCGACCTTGGAAAACTCGTGTACTGCCATTGTTGTTCTACTTGGACAGCTAGGAAGGTAAATGATGTTTAAACATAATTTAGTGGAGATTATTTATTTTCAATGCTCTCTCATGCTGAAAGAAAATTTTGAATGTTGCTATCCTTATTTTTGTGATAGAGGATCGATATTGGTAGAAATTTGTGGCTGTGATTAGCAAGGGTTTTCTCATTTAATATAAGTATAGTGGTAAAGGTAACCAAGCTATTGGGTATGTCACAGGATCTGGTGATTTGAGTTTGTATTCTCATCCCCAGTTTTACGTTCCTTCTGCATCCTCCAAACATAGAAATTTAAATGAATGGGTTTCTTGTTGATTGTTTGTGCTATTGTTCTTTGGTGTGGAACTTGCATTTCCTTTTTAGTTTTTGAATTCCTCTTCTTAGCATGGTTGCCTATTGAAACTCAACAAAGATAGGTGGGAAGAAGTATAGGCAGTTGCATGTGAGAATGACATGATGATTAATCAGGAGCAGTAAGAAAGTCCAGTCCTTAGTAGGTTCAGTATGCTTGGCATGTGAGGGACAATTAAAGTGCCTTATGAGAATTATCTGATGCTTTTGATTTAAGGATATTTTAAGTGAAGGAAATGTACTTTCATTATATGCCTTGTCAACTTACCTAATTTTCTTTTCTACTCATTTCAGTTTATTTTCTTTGTTTCCTATAAGAAAATGAGATAGTAGATTTAAAGCTAGACATGGACAAGGTAGGGGCATATAAGATTTCCCGTGGGGACTTTTCTTCTTCCTTCTTTTGTGTAGTTTAAGGAGTGGGTTTTGGTAGAAGTGAAGATGCATATTCTAGATGAATTGTAGGCTGTTGTTGGAAAATGGCTCAATTATCTTTTATGAACGCTGTCATGGTCATGGGTGTGAAGGGATCAAATTTGGATTTTACCTTGTACTCTTTATCAGCTATGGTGAACAAGTAATTTTACTTCAAAATCTCAGATCTAATTTTGTGATTAAGTATTGAAGTTTAATGTCTATTCTTAGAAGTGATTTGGGTAGCTATTTTGCCCTTTCACTATTCATTGTCATCGATTGTTGTTGTTGTTTTTTTTTTTTTTTTTAAATTTTTTTTTAAAGTGAAATCATATCATTTATTTGTTACTTTCTGGTTTTCAGGCTTGGGGTAAACACAAGCGGACATGAAGATGTTGGAGTTGTAAACCTGAAATGTTGTGTGTCCTCTTTTTTGTGCCCGACCAGCCCGACCACTACGCAAAAATTTGGCCTGCCTTTTCAAATTGCCATTGCAACTGCTTTGCTTGGTCTTCTTTCTGTTAAGTTTGAAGATCTTATTCAAAGTAGAGTTGAGCTGCCATCAGTTGGGACCGAGTCTGTTCCAACTAGTCTTATAAGGAAGTGGTATTTCTCTCTGGGAAGTAAGCAACAGTCTTTGGTATACAGGTTTCTACTGTCTGCACTAGCGTGAAACATTAGAGGCGCTTGCTACACTTGGGTACATTACTTGATATTTACTACCATCATTTTGACTCAATTTTGGTCTGGGCATTGTTGGAGCTTTCCAAGTTGTAGTCAACAGGAAATTTCAAATGAAGAATATAAAACTGTAGCTCATTCTTTATCATATTACACTTGATTTTGCTTTGAAATTCAATCCGAAGTCTGAACTGTCTTGCGAGTGCATAGTTGTTACAAAACTATTTAAATACCAAGAGAATGCTCCAGGGATGAGTTTATTACTAAATCATAATGTTCAGGCAATTTTGTTGTACTTTCAAACATTGAGGTCATTTCTGAAATTGGATCCAAATGTTAAAAAGTTGTGTGATTTTCCGTTTGTTTATTCCAACTACTTTGTTGTTATCATCTATTAGTGTAACTCAACACAAATTTCCATTTTTTTCCCTGCTTAGTTATGCTATTTATGTATAATCAATTGTATAATTTACTGCACTTCACTTTTGCCTGTGTTGATTTTTCCAAAATTATAGTTCCTGTCCCTGTCTTTTGAGTTATTCAAGTGTCCTTTTTCATACTTGGTTGAATGGAGTGTCTTAGACCAAAGAATTCGGCACTTCTCGAATCCCTTCTTGATTCATGACTCTTCGAATCCTCTTTCTCTTGTGGTAACGTGCACCCACCTTTTTAATTTTTCCACATACAAATGCCATGTTACAAAATCATTCATGTTGAAGAGTTCTTTCATGTTGGAGGAATTGTAACTCGCAAGGTTTCAACAGCTTATAAGCTTTTGTAAAAAATATTGAGGCTTAGCTAAGTGCATGCTCGTAACAAGTTTGTTATTGATCTTTCATGGTACTGTAAGCATATAGAAGGGATACAACTTGAGAATATTAGAACAATTGAAATCTTATAGTTTTATGAACTTTGTGCCCTCTTGCATGCTTTATTACCAGATCTTGAATCAGCATGATTACCCTGAAAAGATCTAGTCCATCTTTAATCTCTTTATTTGTAGTTCTGAATATCCCTTTTTCTCATCTTGGCTTTCTTTTTTCTCGGTTGATTTCTTACACAAATGGTTTCTTCTCATATTCCAAAGTTGACGTTTGGACTGAGATCTGCACATAATGCAACTGGTTTTTCATCGGTCTTGTATGTTTTGTTTGAGTTTGAGTTAGAGTTAATATCAATGGTGCTGCTGATGATTATGTCTTCGCATGGCACTTTTTCTGTGAAACCATGATTAGAATGGTAGAGCCAGTACTTTCTTGAAACAAGCAAAAGAATGGTTTTACGCATTATTCTGGATAAAACTAATGTTCTTTGAAGAGAGTTTCTTTAGCATTGTATGTCGAGAGACTTTGATGCAAGTAACACTTAATATTGAAAGTTCTTTCCGAGAAGATAATTAGTTGCAGCATCTCTAACTGTACTTCCTCTTCCCCATTGCAAGAATGGATGGGATACTCTGTTTGTTCCTAAAAAAGTTGTCTGGATCAACCTTATTCTTGACTTGCACTAATCTCTCAAAGTTATACTTATAATACATTCTACCCCAGATACTAGCGTCTGAGTAGCTTCCGTTTCCTTGCCTCTTCATGCCCAAGTCAAGATCCCTATAATTAAGATAAGCACCCCTTGGAGACAGGGAGACATATGGTTTCATGTACTTATAGAGCATCCTAAGCCACTTTATATGCTCGTTAGCCTCTTCAATTTCATTCACATCCCATTTTACTATGTATTGTATGTTGTACAAGTTTCCATGTCGATGGGGAAATGGAACTTCAGATTCTGGAATTTCGCTCATCCTTCCACCATAGGGATCCATAATCATGTAAACAAATTCTTCCTCCAGAAACCTTTCCCATACCCCTTCTAGTCCAATTTCGGGTATAGGTTCCTTGACAAAGTCTGATTTTGCTTTGAAATAGCTCTTATATTTTGTTCTCCTGTCTAATAGAACTTCCAAGGGCTGCCCTCTTTCATAGCCTGCGATGACAAGGACTGATTCAATCCAGCTCATTTCTGTGCAATTTTCAGCTGCCAAGCCCAGCTCAGGAAAGCCTCTATCCAGGAGCCGCAGCAGCTCATCAACTTTTCCAAGATATAGTGAATTGAAGGTGGCCTGGATTGTTCTCTCTGCCCCATTTCCACCCACATTCTGAATAATGATTCTAATGAAGAGATCTTTGGAGAAGTTGCTTGCAATGTACTGCCATGTATGAACAAGCCTGGTGGCACCTTGATCCAGTCTTTTGTTAACATCGAAGACAGTCACGACTGGGGGGATTCGAACTAGCTTGATTTTCCATGAGACGATAATCCCAAAACTTGCTGCGCCACCTCCTCGGATTGCCCAAAACAGATCTTCACCCATTAATTCTCTGTCCATGATTCTTCCATTCACATCTATCAGGTATGCATCTACAACATTATCTGCAGCGAGGCCATGCTTTCTTAACATTGGACCAAATCCACCTCCACTGAAGTGCCCCCCAACTCCTACACTTGGGCAAATACCAGCTGGGAATCCGTGGATTGAACTCTTCTTAGCAATGCTATAGTAAAGCTCTCCCAGTGTTGCTCCTGACTGAACCCACACCGTTTCGTCTTCCAAGTTAATCGTTATTGATCGGAGGTAAATGAGATAGATGATAATGAATTGTGTTTTGCAGAGGAAGGATTGACCTTCATAGTCATGACCTCCACTTACAACCCTGACCTGGATACCGTGTTTTACGCTGCAGATAACAGCTGCTTGGATTTCAGACACTTGGGTAGGTGTCAGAATGAAAAGAGCTTGTGCGTCTGTCGAGTTCAGCCATCTGGGATTTTGTTGAAAAGACTCCAAGAGAGGCTGATACAAAGGGTCTTTCCTGCTGTGGATGGTGTCCGAGATGATGGTATAAGCCGAGGCATGATCAGACAGACAGAGGAGGAATTCATCAGCAGCAGGAACTTGTGTTGCAGATGTAACATAAAACCAAAGCAGAACAGCCAATGTCAGTAGACCCATATCTCCTTCCCTTCTTCCTTTCCCTCTTTAGTTTAGAAGCTCTCAAGTGTTTTTTGCTCTCTTCTTTTTCTGTAATTCCTCTGTCTTTGTTGGTGTTGGTTTATTACATGCCCGCTGCCCCGAATGGGGGAGTCTTTGGGCGGTTTCTGTCCTGCTCTGTGTAGTTTCGGTGCAGCCTTATCTAATGAGAATTCATCTCTCGTGGAGGCTATGAATTGATTCTCTCCTTTGTTTTTTTTCTGGATTTCCTTTGCTTCTGCTTCTGCCTGCACACTTTGGAAAAGGGATCATTCATGAGGAAACGAATGTCCCCTATCCTACTCATTTGACCTGTTCTTTTTCTGCAAGATACTTTACGGCTATTGACTCAATTGTGTGTACGCGTGTACCTTGGAGCATTGTTTATTATTATTATTATTTTTTTGGGGGGGGGGGTTTGGTATTATTGTTTGTAATTCCAAACACATACAATAATAAACTTGGGAGACATTAGTCTAATTGGTAACAAAATAGGCAAGTTGCTCATCAGACTAAGTACTCCGTACCGTACTAAACTGCACAGGTTTGGGTGATATGGCTCCATGCAAGGGTTACAAGCCTAATAAAGAAAGCAACATGTTTTTCTTTCTCACTGCACTCAACTGAAAGGGTTGCCTTAGGCTGGGATCGAGCTGGTGGGGTGGAGAGATGACAACGACGATCGTACTACAACTTGTAATAATACTAATAACCGTCGCGACGTTAATACAAATAGTAGTAGTACCTTCTGTTTTTCTTTGCTTCGTCAAATTTGAGGGTGGGAGACTTCCTCTCTTTCTTACTCTCTCTCCCCCCTCTTCCTCCTCTTTCCTTTTTTCATTTCCCCCCTTCTCAACGTACACTTTATCTCCTCCGGAAAACTGTGAACAATTCAGGCTCTCTCCATTTCTCCCGAAGCTCTTTAGATTTCTCTCAAAGTAGCATGTCTTTGAAAATGGTTAAAACCTTATTAGATCATTTAGACCCTCAGTTGATCTCAAATTGGAGCCACAGTTGTGGTTCTTGTACTCATTTAAAACCACTATCATCTTCTCTAAGTCTAAATTAGATTTAATGCCTTGAATCTCAAAGTTTTTTTTTTTTTTCCCTAAACTTTGTTTAATTATTTTTGGGAAAGAAACAGAAAAGAGGAGATGAAGAACAAGTGTAAAATTTATATAATTTCGAGAATGCTTACTTTTAACAGCATTTTTAGAAAATTCTAAAAATTCCAGATGAACAAATACCGCTAAATAGGGTCTTGTAGCTGCATTTCTGGATTTTTGATAAAAACCCAGAAAAAACTCAAAAGTTAAGAAAAAAGCTCAACATTTTAGGAGGAGAGCTTGGGTTCATCGTCAATGGCGGACTTGGGGTGAAAAGTTTGAAATTGATGGAGGAAGATGGGTTTTACGAGTTTTGAGTTGATATTTATATGACCAGTCAAAGAAAACTCAAAAGGAGGAGAGAGATTATTACAGAAAGAGAGAGAGGGAAAGAGAGAGAGAGAGAGAGAGGGCGAGGGAGGAGGATCGCATGTCTAATTTGAGAGAAAACTGTAGACTTTTGAGAGAAATTGAGAGATAGAGTTTGAATTATCTATGGATTTCAAAAAGAGAGAGGGAGACTAAGTGACTTATCTATGCCAAATTAACGAAAAACACTAATAATATATTAAACATGCATATTAGATCATCATAAACATGTTTGAACAATTTTCATAGATCAATTCATTCTCAAAGTCGACCCATCTAAGTTCTAAAATGATTGATCATTGTTTTTGGCTGATAATTTCAACCATAGTTTTGATAGCCCTAATATACTTAGAAAATTATGAAAAAATCACATTCGTGATCTATGAGTTATGGATAATATTATGATATAATCGGATTCACGAAATTTATCTATGATTCGATCCTTAAATTTTTACCCTATACATTTTATATCAAAAAAATTCTGAAAATTTTTTAATAAATCTAAATATACTCAGATATAAATGTTAAATTTATTTCACACCAATGGAAATATGGTAATTTTCAGAAAATTAAAAAATTAAATTTCAAATATATTTAAGTGAATAAGTGTAGAAAATTTTGGGAACTACGAAATATTTTTTGAATAATCTCGCGGTCGAAATAATAACCACACAAATCAAGTTACCGCCACAATATCACCACACCATGATCCAAAACCCAATGACAAAAAATGACATAAAATTTCCTTATAAAAATTTTATTGTTACCCTCTCAATTTCTTTTTCTCTTATAAAAATGATATATGCATTCCGTTTCTCTCAAATAAGATCTCATTGTATTTTTAAAGAGAATGAAACTCTTACATTGAGGCATCTACAAGCAATCACACCCACCCAGGAAGTTGCCTTAATATCGGGAGATAAACATGGAAGAGGGAGTTAAGGAAACAAAAAAATTATAACTGTTCTCCTTAATTCTAAATTTACCATAATGCCCATGTAGATATAACTAACCAATACAAATTAACGAAAAGCACAAATAGAGCCAACCACATGGAGTAAGTGGTAGTGAATGGGGCAAACATGCAGAAATTGCAAGCACATGTGAGCAAAGTGGTTGTTTTTGAAAAATCAGTTTAGTGTCAGTCGGTGCAATACCGAAGGATTAAGTGTACTTTTCTTTTTTTAAAAAAATATTATTTCCTTCGTAGATAACATTTTTCCGATGCAAGTAGTTTATAACGCAATTTTAACTTGTGTAATCTGTATTTTGCTTTGTATCAATGCCATTTTTTTTTTGTATTATACCAATCGTATTGGAATCATACTTTAATAATTTGGTTTGAGTATTTATTAGACCCACTTTTAGGGAAAGTTCTTCAAAAATAGTATATTTGTTTTGATAAGCATTGCATGATATGAATATATTTTCAATTCTTAACCTATGGGCACGATTTTATAATGAGGCTCCCTCCTTTTCGATTTCTGACGGGAGTTTGAACTGAGAAGTATCGCGAAGGATTAAGAAATCATGCCAGTGAACATATGAGATATTAAGTATGAAGGTAAACTCGTATATGGTCTAGATGTTGTTGAAGCAATGGTAGCTTGGTTTTGTGCTCAACAAGCTTTGGATTTGGGACCTTGTTTTGGTGCTTCTAGAGCTTGATATTGCTGGGGTAGTTTCTGGTCTTAATCGGCCACCGACTGCTCCCTCCCAAATGAGTTTCCTCGGGGTGCAAGATATTGAGCATGTTGCTAGTCGGCCAATCAAGTAGCCCATTCTCTTGGTAAAATAGCTTGGCACTCTCTTTATGATTAGTTTTGGGCAAACGATTGCCCTCCTAAAGTGTTTGTGTTCTTCATGACCGTAGGGTCCTGCATTCATACCTTCAGTTATAAAGTTGAAGTTTCCTAGAAAGAAAAAAAAAAATGAAAGGAAACCCTAAATTCCTAACGCTAGGATTTTACTTCGTTTCTTTTATTTTGAGAACTTTTTGGGCAATTGAAAAACAATATTAATGATTATCATCTTTTGTACACATGCATGTTAAGAAGCACTCTGAAAATGTATGTCTACATGGTTTCGCATTCACACAACTTTTATTTTGTTGATTTAGGAACCAAATTATTTGCCGGAGGGACATATCGTGAGAAAACTTTAATTATGATAAATAAATCAACACCATTATAAAATCTCAAAATTTTTATAATCAATCATCAAGAAAAATTATACAAAATGCAGAAGCGTATCTTAATCCATAGGAATTGATGTAATAGCGATTCTCATGACTCTTGATTTTCCAAATTGATACGTAGTTTTAAGAGAGTAACAGCTTTCTTTACTAATGATTGGGATATTAGAAAATGTAAAAGTCCTACTTACAATTTGGGAACCACAACTTTTTAATATATATATATATATATATATCTTTTATTATTTCTAATTTGACTATCATAAATTATAAATAAAACTTTAGGGTTTCCACAAATAATAGCCCACACAAAATAAGATGATTTAATCCTAAACTCTATTAGATCACTTTAATTTGGGCCAAAACTTATGATAAACTATAATATATGATAATTATTTATATATATCACTACAAAAAAACACGGTTTTAGCCACGAATTTTCGCGACAGAAAAAATTCGTCGCTATTTTGCGACGAATTTAGTGACAAAAACTTTTTCGTCGCTAATTTGTCACAAAATTTGCAACGAAAAGCAAGTCGTGGCTAAATTAGCGACGGACACATCATTCGTGACTAAATTCGTCGCTAATTGTCGACAAAAAAATTTTTCGTTACAAATTTCGTCATAAAATAAGTTTTTTATATATAATTAAATCAAATATAATATTAATATAATATTTAAATTAAAAAATTAATTTAACAACCACGGTTTAGCGACGGATTTCTAAATCCGTGGCTGATTCAGCGACGGATTCGAAATCCGTCGCAAAATAGGTTTTTTATATATAATTAAATAATATATAATATTAATATAATATTTAAATTAAAAAATTAATTTAACAACCGAATTTAATTTAGCGACGGATTCCAAATCCGTCGCTGAATAATTACAATTTTGTTTTATTTTTATTTTATTTTAATAATTTCAGCGATGGATTCCAAATCCGTCGCTGAATTTTATCTTCTTTTAATTATAATTTTATTTTATTTTATTATTTTATATTAACAAATCATATTATTATTTTATAATATTTTAATTTACATTTTATTTTATTATATTATATTTCTTAATTCTTAAAAAAAACCATATATTTTATTTTATTTAAATTATATATATATTTTAATTAATTTATTATTTTTTTTTTCTTTTTTTTGATTTAATATTTTTTATTATTGTATAGGTAATTTTATTTTATTTGTATTATTTTAATTAATAATATAAATTTTTTAATTAAATATTCGCGGGCGCCGGCCCATGCACGCACGGGCGCCTGCCTGCCCGCGCCCTGCGTGCGCCTGCCTGGGCGCCCGCGCGCCTGCTGGGGCGCTGCCTGCTGGGGCGCTGCCTGCTGGGGCGCCCAGGCAGGCGCCCAGGCGGGCAGGCGCGGGCGCCCGCGCGCCTGCTGGGGCGCCCAGGCAGGCGCCCAGGCGGGCAGGCGCGGGCGCCCGCGCGCCTGCTGGGGCGCCCAGGCAGGCGCCCAGGCGGGCAGGCGCGGGCGCCCGCGCGCCTGCTGGGGCGCCCAGGCAGGCGCCCAGGCGGGCAGGCGCGGGCGCCCGCGCGCCTGCTGGGGCGCACCTGCCTGCTTGGGACGTGCCACAAAAAATATGTAAAAATATGTAGCTGAAGGGATTTGAACCTTGGAGTTGGATCTCAACTCGAAGACATGTTACCACTACCACGAGTATTGTTGTGTGACTTTCTTCCTCCTCTTTGTTTTCTATTCTCACTTTTTTTTCCTTATCTCTATTTTTGGGTTTTTTTTTTCTTCTTTCTACTATCATTTCTTATATATAATAATTTTATTATAATATATAATAATTTTATTATAACGAATAAAAATATTTTGTAATTAAATATATAGAATTTTTAAATTATTAATAGATTATAATTTATTAATAATTATAATTTTATAGTTTTGAGATATTGTAATCCATTTTTAAATTATGGATTAAAAAAATAAAATAAAAATGAAAAAAAATAATAAGATAATAAGATAAAAGAAAAAAGAAGAAATCAAAATATAATATGAACATATTTTTTAATTAATTTATTATTTTATTTTAAATTAGTATTTTATTATTTTTTATTTTATTAAAAATTATCATATTTATTATTTTTAATTTATATTATTTTAAGTGGGTGGTATAGATAAAAAAAATTATTATATTTATTATTTTAAATTATTATTATATATTATTTTATTATTATTAGGAAAATGTGAAATAAAGATAATAAATAATAAAAAAGAAATTTATATCATAATAATATCTTTGGCTCGATGGTTTACAGGTTGCTTGGAGGAGTGCGGAGTTCAGAGTTCGAACCACGGTGGAGGCAGAAGGCATTTTCCAGCAATTAAGAGGTGCCTGTGCGGGGTGCTGCCTCAGGTGGTACGCGCTCGGGCGGGCTCGGGTGGGGGCGGGCGGGCTCGGGTGGGCAAGGGTGGCGCTCGGGTGACACGTGCCCTCCCTGAACATTTCATTTGACGGAATTTGAAATCAGCGACGGATATGAATCCGTCGCTGAATTTAGCGACGGACTTTTGCGACGGATTCCAAATCCGTCGCTGAATTTAGCGACGGATTTTTTTATTATTACAGATTTTTTTCCCCTAAATTAGTGACGGATTTTTGCGACAAAAATTATCCGTCGCTAAATTTAGCGATGAATTTTAGATTTTCGTCGCTAAATTTAGCAACGGATTTTTTTTATGTCGCTAATTTAGCGACGGATAATTTTTCGTCGCTAAAATTTGTGACGAATTTTAGCGACGAAAAATTATTTGTCGCTAAATTTAGCGACGGATTTCAATTTTCGTCGCTAAATTTAGCGACGGATTTCTAATTTTCGTCGCTAAATTTTTGCGACGCGTTATTAGCGACGAAAAATTTTTCGTCGCTAAATCCGTCGTTAATGTTTTAAGCGACAAACGTCATACAAGATTGGTCCAACTTAATTTGCTTATTTCGAATTGGTCCAACTTTATTCCTTAGTAAGATCAAATCAAACAAGATTAAGATTAGTGTTTGAATATATAAATCAATCTTTATATTGCAGTAGATAATAATAAAATATCTATAAACTAGACCCATAAAAGTATCCATAAATACAAACTCTTTCAAAATTAATATATCATCAAATGATACAATACCCATATGAATGATGTGCTCATAAAAGTCCTTGGATAGTAAACCCTTAGTAAGCAGATTTGTAACTATAGAGTTTGCCTAAATATACTCTATTGATATCTTACCACTTTGAACTCTTTCCTTAACAATTGGAAACTTAATGTCAATGTGCTTTGTGTTGGATGAACTCCTATCTTTATTTGAATATAGCACTACTGATTTATTATCATAGAATAAATTTAGTTGTCTTTCAATACCATCCACAATTCATAGTCCACTGACATAATTCATTAGCCATATTCCATGATTCAATCACTCATAACATGCTATAAATTTAGCTATCATGGTAAAAGAAGTTATGAGTGTTTGTTTAGCAGTAATCTAAAAAATAGTTCCCCCAAGAAGTAGGTAGATATACGCTAAAGTGGATCTATGAGTGTTTTGGCATCCTGCAAAAGTAGTGTTAGAATACCTAATAATTTCTAACTGATCCGATCTCTTGTATATGAGAATGTAAATCTTTTGTTCTTTGAAAATACCACATAACCTTTTTTACTACTTTCCAATGATATATTCCCAGATTGCTCAAATATTTGCTCAATATCTCAACAATGTATACTATACTCGAATGCATACAAACTTGAACAAATATCAGGCTCCGTACAATTGAAGCATAAGGAACCTTATGCATTTCTTTAGTTTTAAAATCATTCTTGGGACATTAATCAATATTGAATTTGTCACTGTTAGCAATAGGGATATTACCTAATTTATAATCTTGCATGCCATATCTTTGAACAATCTTCTTGATACAGGCCTTTTGTGACAATCCAAGAGTACCCCGAGAGCTGTGTATGATAATCTAGAGAGGCGTCAATAGGTTATTTAGAAAATTTTGGCTCCTCTGGGAATTAAAAGGAGATTAACAAAGGAATAATATAGAGGAGGAGGAGGAGGAGGAGGAAAGAGGGAGGGAGGGAGAGAGAGAGATAGAGAGAGAAGACAAAGTATTTATAGTGATTCCACCTCCCTAGTTACATCCACTCCTAGGTTTTACCTGGATTTCTAATTGACTATTCTATCAAATAGTACACACTACTAGCTTTCAAGGTGCTAGTAAAACCTTACAAGTATTTTCCCTAAATTCTCAACACTTACCTTTCTTAGGATCAAACAAATCCAACTGTGATCCACTGATCACAACTTAAACCTAGATCAAGAAAACCGATCTTCTGATCTTTACAAGAATTACAGAATGAAATTAAGTACAATTTGAAGTTTTGAACTTCAGACATGCTTGTTACAAACTCAAAACAAAATACAATAGAGAAACAAAAAACAGAGTACTTTAAGCTTGCTAGGTGAGCTAGTTGTTGAGCAACATTAAAGCTATTGAATGCATCACAGCAACTGTTGAAAATAATTGAAACTTCAATAAATTTTTGAACCATTTTTTCTAAACATATGGCCGACACAATGCGTTGATTCCTCCAAGTTTCAGGTCGACTTGTCTTTGAATTTTGGGTTGCTTAGGTTGTCTTGGTACAAAAAGTAAGTCGACTTATATGTATTCTCTGAATATATTGAGTCAGCTTCTCAGTCTTGGGTAGACTTGTGTTGATTTGGGTCATCTTAGCAATCTTACAGAGTCAATAATATATTATTGAAAATCCTACATGGGTCGACTTGATACTTCACTAGTTTGACTTTAGAATGATAATGAGTTAATTTACTATAGCCTTAGATCGATATAATTATCTTTCAGACTTAATTTTATGAGAGTCAATTTGATAGGTCGACTTCCCCTTACTTTTAGGTTGACTTGTCTATCTTATAGGTCGATGCTAAGTCAGCTTATAAATATTAGTGAGTCGACTTACGCGTACTCTTGATTGACTCAGTTATGTTGTTGATAGACTTACTAAGACATGAATTGTTGAGTTGACTTCTTTATACCCTCATGTGGACTTGCTAATGCTATTAGGTCGACTTTGTCCACTTTTAGGTCAACTTAGAGAAGTTTTAAAACTTATTTTTCTGAGAGCAAAATTCCTAGGTCAACTTGCCATTATCCTAGGTTGACTTATCTTTCTTAATAAGCCGACTTATGTTCTATTTAGTTCGACTTGGTTAAGTTTCATACTTTTGAGTCTCTGAGACAAGATTTTGTAGGTAAACTTGTCTTTGGGTCAAGTCGACTTCTTCAACTTAATAGCTATGGGTTGACTTAACTTAGGCCTTTTTCTATTTGTAGGTCAACATGTTTTTAGCCTAGGTTGACTCGAATACATTTCAACTCGGGTCAGATCGAATTGATCTTCCTGTATGTCGACTTATTTATTTTACAGAATTTGATTTATGAGGCTTGATTTCTGATGTTGACTTGTCCATCTATGTAGATCAACTTATAATATTTATAGAACATATTTTTTGAGACCTAAAATGTCCGGTTGGCTTGTCTTTTATCCGAAGTTGACTTGTGATATTCTATACTTAGTCAATTTTTTAAATTTCCAATTCTAGGTTGTAGTCTTGAGGTTAGTTAACTTGAGGCATTATTTAGTCGACTTGTGCATCATATAGGATAACTTCTTGTCCTAGATCTAAGGAAATACTTTGTGCAAGTCAATATCTTTTCTGTATAGGTCTACTTGTTTGCATAAGGTTTATTTCTGACAATGTTTTCGAACCTTATATTTAATTAACCTTAGTTATTTTTAATTACATTTAATTATCATCAAAATTTATGTTACTCAACAATCTTCCCCTTTTGATGATGATAAGAACTTGAAAATTTGGACAAAACTTATTTGGATTTTTGATAAGCAATTTTGAGTTTTGAAAAACCCTCTCCCTCAATCATGTTATTATTCTTCTAAAACACTTAGAAAACTCCCCCTTAATTCATGCTTGGGTTTCAAGTATATTTTATGACTTAGACATAAACTTAACCATCTTTGAAATTATCACAAGCAAAACTAACCATAATTTTTTAATTTATTCAACCCTACGAAATCAAACTAAAAGTCA
This sequence comes from Dillenia suffruticosa, assembly GCA_033439265.1. Taxonomy (NCBI): domain Eukaryota; kingdom Viridiplantae; phylum Streptophyta; class Magnoliopsida; order Dilleniales; family Dilleniaceae; genus Dillenia; species Dillenia suffruticosa. The sequence goes on from JAVTVX010000031.1 coordinate 4,061,316, forward strand.
ACCAAACTAAATATATTTTTCAAACTATTCAACCCTAGCCATAGCCTCAAACTTCTCCCCCCTTTTTGTCATCAACAAAATGGGGTTAGAACTAAACAAACACACCACACATACATACATTACATATAAAGAGCTCCTAGGCAATCATGCATACACATGTTTCATACTATACTCATAGAACTTCAAGGTTTGAATATGTACGTATTCAATATATCTCGTACACATACTGTACAATAAGAACAAATGGTGCATATACATTTTAAACAAAACATTCATTAAGTTAAAGACATACTGGATTGCATCAAACAATCATAGTGTTTACCCCATTACATAAAAAATACTAAAAATAAGAAAATAAAAGAAAAACATCAAACGAATTAAAATGTGGGTTTCTTGGAGTAGCATATTAGGAAGATTGTGTCAAGAGAGGAGGATGAGGTGCTGGAGGGTCTGGGCATGTTTCCTCAAACTAGGGACTCAATACTATGCATGTACGCCTTTAGTTGTAGCAATTTGTCTTGTATGTGTGCGTTTTGATCTTCTATTCTATTCAACTAGCCCTACATTTGGACTAATGTGTCCTACATCATCTCTAATGTGATTTTAGAGGAAGAAGAAGATGTGGGTATACCACCCTCACAAGAACGATTTGAAGGTTTACTTCTCTATTTTCTTCCTTATGTTTTTCCCTAGGTGGCTCACTTTGCCCCGTCTCATCCTCTTTTCTTTTCCTTTTCTTCATTGTAGGCTATCTTTCTTCTCATTCTTTCAAGTCCAAACACCATCCTTGCATACCCATTTAGCCTTAGTAAGGGAAGATTCCCCAATGCCATTCTTAAGTAGTAGCTTAATTCCTATTTCTTTTTTTTTTTTTTAAATATAGCCTACTTCAATAATAAGGAAGGTTACATGAATTGGACTTTGAGACTTGAATAATGGTGAAAGGCATTAGGAAATGAAGTCCTAGATTCTTTTCATCCATTATGTAAGTTATGATCCACATGTATTCGTTTGTTGTACTTGTATTGTTGCCTCCCCTAAGCCTTAGTATATGGGTCCAATGAAATGCAAAATTCTCTCATGAACCCCCAATACCTTAGCATTGGTGTTGATTTCCTTTAGTTCAGGATTCTTAAATAATTTTTTAACACACTGTAGTTGGTCCATCCTCGTATACTTCTCACATTCAATTTTGGGAATCCAATTCATTGTATTTGCTTGGAAAATGAACTTGGGCAAAATAACTATCTCTTGGCCCTTAATGTAAGTTCTAAATGTGCATGTCTTAGGACTCCTATCGAATGTATAATATGTCTCAATGATGTGCTTATCTGCATCTATCAAATGTATAATATGTCTCAAAGACGTTCTCATCTGCATCTTCAATTTCCTCTAAATTATTGTAGAGTAATCTAACCAGGTTCTCATATACTATCTCATTTGGGGTTATCATCCAATTAGGGCAAATTTCACTCAAGTAATCATCATAAAGGAACTTTATTTTCTTCAAGAACATCTAATCAATCAGTCTCTCAAGCTTTAGCTTTCTCTTGCAAAAATTTTGAGGGGACTTATATTTTGCCAAAGAGTGAATTTGTGTTGCTCAAACTTGGCTAGAAGCTTAGTCTTTGGAGCCATTTGTGAAGAATGAGGAGGTTTGAAAGAGAGAGAGTAGGAGGATTATAGCTTTGCCGAGAGAGAAAGTTGTTTTGTTTTGGTAACTTAGGTTAAATTTGGAATGTGAAGAGTTGACATCTAGAAGGTTTTTAATCAATAGTCCATTGCCATTTGGGTCATATTCGGGTTAAAATGTGACTGAAATCAAGTTTCGATTCATATTTTTGGGTTCTGGATTTGGGCATGAGCTATTCAAGTTGATTTGTCGAGGGCACAAGTTAACTTCCCTTTGTCGTAGGTCGACTTTATATTAATTACAATCTGACTTGCTCCAGTTAAACCTTACTTTGAGCATGAATAGGTTAATTTGCTTAAAGGACAAGTCAGACTTGTCATTTATTCAGAAACTCTTTTCTGTCTTTAAAATGCAGTCGACTTATATTTTTGAGTAAGTCAACTTGTCTTTGGTAGAATTTTGTTGGCAAGTTGACTTATGCCTTTTATAAGTCACCTTGCAAACAACAGATTGACTTACATGTTTGTAAGTCGACTTGATTGCTTTTAGAAAACCTAATTCAATGTTTTGAAACAATAGGTCGACTCATATCTAGTATGAGTTAATTTGTCTTATTAAGAAAATGACTATAGGTTGACTTATGCTTCAATAAGTCGACTCCCTAACATTTTTAGGTCAACTTGCATATATTGTAAGTAGACTTATTTACCCTTTTCTTCACAGATTGAGCTAATAAGTCGATATGTTAAGCTTATAGGTCGACTTACTTGCACAAAAGTTGAACACAACCATTGTTAGACTTTTGAAATTTCATCAGAATTTCATTTCTATGCCGCACAATTACTTCAAACACATATTTTTATCATTGAAATTCATTCCATTATACCTAATTCTTCTCTTAAACATAAAATCTCTTCCTATTTAAAGGTTTTGTAAAAACGAAAGCTATTTGTTTTTTAGTTTTTACATATTCAAGGATAATATCATTTCTAAGTATATGATTTTTAATAAAATGATGTCTAATTTCAATGTATTTAGTTTTACAGTGGTGCGTTGGATTGTTTGTTAAATTTATAATACTTATGTTATCAACCTTAATTGAAACACACTTTATATCCAGACCATAATCATTAAGTTAATGCTTGATCCAAAGAATCTGAATACAACATTGTCCAAAAGCCACATACTCTGCTCCACATACTCTGCTTCTATGGTGGAAGTAGCAATACTATTTTACGTCTTACTTGATTATGATACTTGCATATTCCCAAAAAATTGACAAGCACCATTTGTACTCTTTCTGTCAAATCTACATTCAGCAAAATTAGCATTCGGATATTCATGCAACTGGAATGAAGAATTTCTATCATACCATAAATCTAGGTTTTAAGTATCCTTTAAATTCCTCAAAATTCTCTTGACTTCTTTTAAGTGTGACTCTTTGGGATTAGATTGGAATTTAGCGTATAAGCATACACTATATAAAATATCTAGCTTAGATGCAGTCAAATATAGCAATGATCCTATCATGATTCTATAAAGCCTTGAACACACTTTCTTTTCTTTTTCATCTTATCTAGCTTGATTCAGGTGCTCAGGACAGAGCTAGAAAATTCTTCCTAGAAGCTCCATAAAGCAATAATTAATACAAATTATTAAAAATTTACATAATTCTAATTAAAAATATAAAAAATATTAAACAAAATAAATAATTTATGAAAATTGTACTCTATTGATTCTGTACTAAAATCATTAGGAATTTTTTTTCAATATAAATAACCAAACTATCTGCAAGATACTGAACTTTCATCTTGTTCCATAACCTTGTCTTTAAAATCTTCATTACTGAGAAAACCCGTTCACTAATTGCTGTTGAAATTGAGAGAGTTAAAATAAAAATCAATTTATCACATTGATTAATGGAAAATTTTGATATTTGTGGATGAAGGCTTGGACCACATTCCAAAGAAGTAGAAGACATTTGTTCTATAACAATTTTGGACCTTTTTGAAAATATTGTTCTTCATTAGGAGAAAAATCATGATTTTCTAAAATTGTGTGATTATTTGTATTGTCAATAACCCCTTTTTTAGATAAATGATCAATAATCTTTTCTCTCATAACTGATTCTTTGTCTCCCTCTTTGAATTTCTGAATTGGAAAACAAATAAAATCAATAGTCATCCAAGAAAAAAAGTCGAGAGAAAGATTTGAGTGACAGAAAAATCCTCTATTTTTATTAAATTGGTTAATCTTTTATTGAAGAGAGGACCATATATAGATTTTAAATCTTAACTCTAAAGATTGACATTATTTTTAGACTATTAGATTTATCAAAAATAGAGAATATCACATTTATCTAATATAACTGATAGAATATTTGATATATTTAAATCATATTGATAAAATATCATCATTATAGTTGCCAATTTTTTTTTTCCTTCTTGGGACAATTGATGGGTAGGCACCAAAAATAGAAATATCATTTTTAGAAAGGTAAAAAAATAATATATTATTTAAAATTGTGTATCATATTTATAAACACACATATTTTGAATTTCAGAGTATCCTAATTAGACCTCACAAAACCCAATTATCAAATATAATACCATTTTAAATATTTAAAATACAAAAATTTATTATTTTAAATATTTGGAGGGATCACAAATTTTTTGGCCCACAAATTTTAAAAGTTAAAATTTTATGAAAATAATTCAAAAGTCTTGGGGGGCATGCCACTCCAAGACTATAGATGGCTCTGCCTCTGATCAATTTTACCTCTTTTAAATTCATTTTCAATTAAGAAGTTGCTAAAATTTTCATATCAAATTCTGGATCTTGTTTCAGACTATACAAAACCTTTAAGAGTTTAAATACATGGTTTGGATGTTTCGAATGTTCAAATCTAGAGGTTGCTCTACATATATTGTTTCATTAATTATACCATTCAAGAATATACTCTTGACGTCTATTTGGTATAATTTAAAGTTTACGAAATAGACAAAGACAAGCAGCATGCTAATAGCTTCTGGTCTAGTTACAGGTACATAGATTTGATTATAGTTTATTTATTCCTCTTGACTATATCCCTGAATCACTAGTCTTGTTTTGTTTCTAGTGATTATGCCATTTTCATCTAACTTGTTCCTAAATACCCATTTGATTCCTATGATTGATCCTTGGGCTTAGTAACTACGTCTCATATTTCATTTCTTTCAAACTGATTTAGCTTCTTCTGTATAGCTAAAAATCCAGTTTTCATCACCTAATACCTCATTTATGTTCTTAGGTTCTATTTGAGAGATGAATGCTATAAGCTCACATTGATTTTGCACTGCTGATTTTGTCTTTACTCTTGATTCTATATTTTCAATCACATTCTCCATATTCACACTCTTTTTCACAGTAGGAAATTTTATTTCTTACTCCTCATGAGTCTCTTCATTTTTGGTTACCTTCTTCCTTCTCAGGTATTTCTTCTTTAATTTTCTCATTCTCCATTGCACCTGTTCTATTATGTTTTTTTTCCTGCACTTTATTATCAAAGCTCTTTTACTTAGAGGATCACTCTCATTAAATTATATATGTATTGACTTCTCGACTACCATTGTTCTTTTAATATATACTTTATAAGGTTTGCTATTTATTTTATATCTTAAGAAAATTCCTTTGTCACATTTGGCATTAAATTTTTCTAGATTATCTTTTTCATTGTTTAAGATATAGCACTTATATCCAAAAACATGAAAATGATCATATTATGTTTCTCACTCTTATAGTGCTTATAATGTGTTTTCTTAAGGATTGGTCTAATCAATACCTTATTAAGTATATAGCAAGCTGTATTTACAGTTTTTGCCAAAAAAAATACTTAGATAGGTTGTTTTCACATATTATGATTCTAGTCATTTCTTCTGAGATTTTATTCTTCTCTTCCACAGTTTCATTTTGTTGTGGAGTTCTAGATGTGGAGAAATTGTGATCAATTTTATTTTTATCACAAAATTCATGTAATGACCTATTTTCAAATTTCTTACCATGGTCACTTCTAATGCTATTGATTGTGTACCCCTTTTCATTTAGAATTTTCTTGCATAATACAATAAAGGCACTACTGGCTTCTTCCTTCGTAACTAGAAATATGATCCATGTGTAATTGGAGTAATCATCTATGATCACAAAGATGTGATTACAAAGCTATAATGTTTTCCTTCTAGACATTGAAATCTAGTAGATCCAAGCAAATCCATACAAAGCAATTCTAGTGGTTTACTTGTAGAGTTTATGTTTTTAGATTTAAATGATGATTTAACATGTTTTTCCTTTATGCAAATATCGCATAGTTATTTTTCTCATACTTTAATTGTGATAGACCCTTAACTATACTTTTTTTACTAGTTTGAATATTTGATCCATGCTTGCATATTTTAACCTCTTATAGCAAAATCAAGCATTATCATTTCCTATTGCGATTATATATGCTTCTTCTATTTCTCCTATGTTATCTAAGTTAATAATATAGATATTTTCTTATCTATTACTTTTAAATTTTACTTCTTTACTTAGTTTGTCTATAATTTCATAGCAATCACAGTAAAAAACAACGATATAATCTCACATAATTGACTAATGCTAAGTAAGCTATACTTCTTTTAACTAATAACACATGCTCAATTTGGGTAAAGCAATTACCTATTCTCCTAATGCCAATAATCCCCCCTTAGAATTATCTCCAAAGACCACCTTGTCTCTTTTCTTTTCTTTCAAATCGCTGAAGTTTGTGGAGTCTTCGGTCATGTGTTTAGAGCATCCCTTGTCCAAAAACCATATATTTCTAGGATCCTTGCTTTGAGAGAAGTTTGCACAAAGAATCAATTATACATTGGCCAAATGTTTTTGGATCGGACAGTGTTACCCCTTAAACAATCTTTTGGCATCCATTGTATTTTTGTTTTAGTGTGAAGGCCATTCCTAAACCATCATTCATTTATAGTATGGCAAAACTTAAAACAACACATACATGTCTTATAAGTTGTTGGCCTTTTTGCTTTAACATCAATATGTTTTCTTAGTTTGCAAAGGTGTGAATTTTGTCCAAATTTCATACAATGGTGGCACCTAGTTTTTGGTTTGTAGTTCTTTGAACTAGGTAAAGTTTCTTTTAGGTCATAGAAGGACTGTTTCCTAATCTTGTCTTATCATGTACATGTAACACCGACATTGTAGTATTCATACTATTGTACTCCTGTTCAGAAATTAAATAAAAATATTTCTCAGTTATATATATAGAGAAATTTTTATTTATTTTGATTTTTTATTTTGGAGGCTTTAAATTGAAAATTTTGATATATATATATATATAAAGTATCCGTATGACCGATTTGAGGTAAACCCTATTTTGTTAAAAATTGGAACCTTAAAAAAAAAAAGAGAGGAGGAAAACACAGCGTTTTGCCCAAACCGCTGCGTTTTCCCCCCAAATTGGATTAGGGCTTTAAGCCCTAATCTCTCTCTCTCCTTTTCTCCCCCTCACTGTCGCTCTCTCTCTCTTCGGCTCCGCCACCCTCCGCCGCTCTCTTTCCGCTGCTCCTCCCTCCAACGAGCACAGCCTTCACGCGAGCGTGTAGTAGCGCGATCTTCCCCGCGTGACCTTCCACGAGCGCGCGACTGTAGTCTAGCTCACGAGCGCGCGCCTCAGCCCGTGAGCGCGCCAGCTAGTGAGCATGCCAGCCCGCGAGCATGCCAGCCCGCGAGCCCACCAGCCCATGAGCCCGCGACAGCCTGCGAGTCCGCGATCTGTTCTTTCCTTCGAGAGCTCTCCTTCGCGCGGGAGAGCTCTCCTAGGTTAGAGAAATGCAATCACTTCAATATTTGAATTGATTTTGTCGAATTTAGGTTGAATTTAGAATCGGAAGTTATATTCATATATATTTTGAAATATGTTTAATTCAAGGAAAATTAGGAAAAATGAGAAATATTAGAAATTTGATCATTTGTGAGCCAAATGATTCAAAATTTATGAAACGAAAATCTAGAAAGGAGATTGTGTAAATTTAGGGTTGTATTAAATTGAAAAGAAAAATTGAAAATCCTTTATTAGGCTTTTGTTTGATATTAAATTGTGATGACTTGATTAGAGAAATCTTTTTGGAGACTCGATAAGTCAGATTGGATTTATTTTGAAAATAGGGAGTGACCGCCGTCCCTAGAAAAATGAGTGAGACTCTAATCTCTTGTATGAAATAGTAAAACTTGTTTCTGTCGTGTTTTCCATAAAATATGTTTTCGATATGCATGGACTTGACGTATGATATTAAATTTCAAAACTTGTTTTGTGACATTTGGAGTGTCGTAAATTTATATTTCCGATAACTATGCATCCATGGTTTGAAATGAAATGATATTGTGTCATTATTTGAGAACTAGATATGTTTTCTATTCTACCGTCGCATTGGCATGGATTTGAAATGATTTGATGATTGTATTGGCATACGGATTTAAAATGTTTTGATTATCTGTATGAGCTGGGTGCCCATTTATGATGAGATGATCTGTATGGGCCGGGTGCCCACTTGTAATGAGATGATATTCTTTGATAAATTTCGTAATTACGAAGGGTGTTTGTAGAGATACCGGGTTGCCCGGATACGCTTTTGCAGGCAGTATCCGCAAACGTCATATGTCTAATGGCTATAGGCGCGGCCGGTTGAACCCACGTAAAGGGGAGGACGGTGTGACACCAACATCTAGCACCGGGCGGGGTCCAATACACAATGATGAGCTAGCCCCAGCGAACTTATGGCCACCGTAGGGGTAGAGAGCGACTTTTGAACTTTATACATAATAAACCCCCGATGCGCCTGTCTTTAGTCATAGTTGACCCTTGCCAGGATTATTTTTGGCTTGCTCTAATAATATTTGATTTTGAATGGATGCATATATGCATGATATCATGTGATTAATTAAATGATTTCAAATTGCTAAACATATCATGTTTTACTGTGAGAAATGTAAATTATTGTTTCGAATAATATTGTTTGACACTACAATGGTTAACCCATACTATTTATGCTTGATATTAATCCCCTTACTCACTGGGTATTTTCCCTGATACTCACCCCTCTCCTTACCTTCCTCAGACAAGATTACTGTGATAGAGCGACGTTATAGGCTCTAGAGGTTTTCGTAGCATATTGGTAGATTCAGTATTCACAACGGTGAGATTTAATTCAAATAAAAATTTGAAATCCTTATTTTATTTTGACCTTGCGAGATCATGATATTGAGTTCTGTAGTTGGCTGTATACATTTATATGAGATGACTGTATAAATTATGGACATTGTTTGGAAAACTCCAATATTTTACTTGCATTGAGGCATCTGTAAGCATTTAAAAATTTTTACTTAGGAAATTGTTGTACATTGTACAAATTTTAGGCCCGCTCGGTGTGGCCGTTGCTTATGCTCTAGTTGGACATGACAGTAGAGGTCTATGGCTAGAACTGCTAGTAATTAAAAAGCCTTGCGTTATCATGATTGTCTGCTATGGTTTGGTTCATTGTCTTGAGGCCGAGATGATTCTTTTATTTGATTGACATGATAGTTGTCAATTTTATAGGTCAAATTATATTTGGGAGACCTCCGAAATATGGAGAGATTTTGCCTGATTTTCTGTTAAAATACAACCGGCATCTAGGGTAACGGGCGGCTGCTCACGACTCCGGTTCGGGGTGTGACAGTTCTATTGGTATTAGAGCGTCTAGGTTAGAGAAAAGATAGTAGTAAAAGTCTTCCCAGGTATATTTATGGTCCTCAATGCAAAAGAGAGTTTTATACAGTCATTTAAAGTCCCATACTTGGCCATAGGCATATAAGTTCATCTGTTTTAGGGTGTTAGATACATGATGCATCTAACCCATTATTTCACATTCAAATGCTTTGATTCATAACTTAAATTCTTTTTGGGGGGTTAGTTACTAGTAACTAACCCTAATTCTTAATTTCTACCTAATAAAAAATACTCTTTTTGTAGAATTATGCTACCTAAACATGGTAGGCGCGGTGCTAGAGTCGCACCATCCGAGAGTCCCCCAGTGCCCGATGTACCTAGGGTACCCGAGGCTCCACGAGAACTAGAGGATGCTTCCTCTACTCAAGCATGCTCACTAGTGCCACCCCCAGCACCTCCACCGGCTATTACAGCTGAGATTCCTCCACCACCACTCGATGCCTTGAGGCAGTGGCAGGAGTGGTACAGCAGATATGGGGCACAGATACCACCACCTCCACTACAGACTCCAGCGACTGCACCTGCGGCTGTACGTGCACCTACGACACCGATTCCTCCTTCGGTGGCCGGTCCTTTTGTTTTTATTTCGACCGATGAGACATCGGTTACTTTGAGGTGCATCCATGAGCTTACTCAGTTGGTGAAAGAGTCTTGGCAGCTCGGATGCACAGATTTTTCAGAATCTAGTGATATCATAGCGGCGAAGCACTAGATCAACAGGACTCGCAGGATCCTTACTGATCTGGGGTTGACAGAGGAGCTCAGCTTGAGAGTTACTGAGAGACTCCTCAACGGAGATGGCCTCTCGTGGTGGGAGACTATTAGTGATAGTGCTATACAGACCCTGCGGTGGAAGGATTTTCTACACGAGTTCGACCGTAGGTACTTCACCCCGTTCCAGCAGGATCGTATGATGATGGAGTTTTTGCACTTACGCCAGGAGACTAGGTCAGTCTCAGAGTACGAGGCTGAGCTTAGACGACTAGCGGCCTTTGTCCCCGACATGGCTACACCAGCTCAGATGAAGTTCAAGTTTGAAGATGGCCTCCAATTGAGTATTAGAAAGTATATGACGGTGACTCCCTCTTTTACACTATCAGAGGTAATTGATTCAGTATATTGGGCAGAGGAGATCGTCCGAGTTGAGGCTAGGCAGAGAGAGAGTCACCAAAAGAAGAAGACTGAGTTACCAGGTGGATAGTCTTCGAAGAGGGGTAGAGGTTTTGGACATCCCGAGGGTTCTTTCAGCTTTAGACCAGTAGTACCGGGACAGGGACCTCGACCACAGGGTTTTGGGGTACCAGCCCCTAATGTCTCTATACAGTCTACTACACAGAGACTGCCTTTTTGCCGTAGATGCGGCAGCCACCATGCCTTTGGGGCATGTAGAGTACGAGTTATTTGCTTCTAGTATGGGAAGCAAGGTCACATTAAGAGTACTTACCCAGAGTTAGGTCGATGAGGACAGACTTCTCAGCGTCATACTGGTATTTCTGGCATAGGCCAGTAGGGGGCACCTGCGCACTCAGCTCTTACAGCTCTTCAGACTATAGCCGTGAGTAATACAGTACCAAAACAGTCGTGACAGTAGCTTAGGGCCCAGGCTCGTGTGTTTGCGATGACACAGGAGGACGCATAGGCAAACCCTGATATTATTATGGGTAATCCTCCCACAGACCCCTCAGTGTAGTACTTTAGTTATACTCTCTTTTTGAGATTTTGTATAACATGATGTAGATATACAATTTTGACTAATTAAAATTTTAGAAACTTAACTAGTTAGATATATATATAAAGAAGTTTATTTTTCTTCGCAATTCAAATACCTTTAATCTTTTTCTTACCTTTAGGTACCATGCGAATATTCGGTATCGACGCCCGTATTCTTATAGATATCGGGTCTAATTTTTCATATGTGAGCGACACCTGCGTACTCAGCTCTTACAGCTTCTCGGACTACAGCCGTGAGTAATACAATACTAGGACCGTCGCAACAGCAGCTTAGGGCCCAGGCTCATGTGTTTGCGATAACACAGGAGGATGCATAGGCACACCCTGATAATATTATGGGTAATCCTCCCACAGACCCCTCAGTGTAGTACTTTAGTTGTACTCTCTTTTTGAGATTTTGTATAACATGATGTAGATATACAATTTTGACTAATTTAAGTTTTAGAAAGTTAACTAGTTAGATATATATATATATATATATATATATATTTATATATATATATATATAAATGTCTATTTTTCTTTGCATTTTAAATACCTTTAATCTTTTTCTTACCTGTAGGTACCATGCGAATATTCGGTACCGACGCCTGTATTCTCATAGATATTGGGTCTAATTTTTCATATATGAGGCCAGCAGGGGGCACCTGCGCTCTCAGCTTTTACAGCTCCTTGGACTACAGCCATGAGTAATACAGTGCCAGGACCATCGCGACAGCAGCTTAGGGCCCAGACTCATGTGTTTGCGATAACACAGGAGGACGCACAGGCAAACCCTGATATTATTATGGGTAATCCTCCCATAGACCTCTCAATGTAGTACTTTAGTTGTACTCTCTTTTTGAGATTTTGTATAACATGATGTAGATATACAATTTTGACTAATTAAACTTTTAGAAACTTAACTAGTTAGATATATATATAAAGATGGCTATTTTTCTTCGTATTTTAAATACCTTTAATCTTTTTCTTACCTTTAGGTACCATGCGAATATTCGGTATCGATACTCATATTCTCATAGATATCGGGTCTAATTTTTCATATGTGAGCGACACGTTCGCTCGCCATTCTGATAGCCCTCTCTCGTCACTTGATGAGGAGATTATGGTGGTCACTTCTCTTGACAAACATATCATTCGAGATACAATCTATAGGGGCTGTGAGGTCGGTATTGGGGAGGCGGTATTGGAGGCAAATCTGATTCCGCTCCCTATCACGGATTTTGATGCCATCTTAGGGATGGATTGGCTGAGTTTACACTGGATTTCCGTGGATTGTTACACGAAGGAAGTTGAGTTTCGGAGGTCCGGGCAGCCACCGTTAGTATTCCGGGACGAGAGACGAGTATTGCCCCATAGTATTATATCTGTTATGAAGGCCAGACGCTTGGTATGCCATGGTTGTGCGGCTTATCTGGCTTATGTTGTCAACACCACTGTTGAGGGACTGAGACTTGAAGATGTCCCTATGGTGTAGGAGTTTCCAGATGTGTTCCCCGAAGACCTTCCTGGATTACCACTAGTTTGGGAGTTTGATTTCGAGATTGATCTAGTATCGAGGATCAATCCTATTTCTATTCCGCCATACAGAATGATGCCTGCTGAACTGAGAGAGCTTAAAATTTAGTTGTAGGAACTTCTAGACAAGGGACGTTAGCCTGGGGTGCTCCGGTTTATTCGTAAAGAAGAAAGATGGTATATTTCAGTTTTGTGTGGATTATAGAGAGTTGAACAAAACCACCATATAAAACAGATATCCCATGCCACGTATAGATGATTTGTTTGATCAACTGCATGAAGATACGGTTTTCTCAAAAATTGATCTTCGTTCGAGTTATCATCAGTTGAGGGTTCGGACCGGAAATGTGCCCAAGACAGCCTTTTGTACTCGATACGGCCACTATGAGTTTTTAGTCATGCCGTTTGGGTTGACTAATGCCCTAGCTGCTTTTATGGTTTTGATGAACCGAGTCTTCCATGATTTCTTGGATCGGTTTGTTATCGTATTTATTGATGACATCTTGGTGTATTCATGGAATGATGAAGATCATGTTCAGTACTTTCGGGTGGTATTACAGATACTCCGTGAGAAGCAGCTATATGCCAAATTCTTGAAATGTGAGGGCTGAGACAGATAGGATTTTTGGAGGACATTATCTCCGCGGAAGGTATTTATGTTGATCTGCGAAAGATTGAGACTATATTGAAGTGGGAGTAGCCATAGACAATTACCGAGATCCGTAATTTTCTCGATTTAACTGGGTATTATCGTCGATTTATAGAGGGATTTTCTTGGATAGCTACTCCATTATCTAAATTGACCCGGAAGGGGTTCAAATTTCTTTGGGATGACCGTTGTGAGGTGAGCTTTCAGGAGTTCAAACAATGGTTGATATCTGCTCCTATTTTAGCCCTTCCCATTAGTAGTAGGGAATATACAGTTAGTGATGCTAGCTAATAGGGATTGGGTTGTGTTCTGATGCAGGTGGTCTGGTCATTGCATATGCTTCTCGGCAGTTGAAGAAGCATGAGTCGAACTACCCGACGCATGTCTTGAGTTGGCCGCCATAGTCTTTGCCTTGAAAATATGACGACATTACTTATATGGAGTGACTTATAGGGTATTCACGGATCACAAAAGTCTAAAGTACTTGTTCACCCAGTAGGAGTTGAACCTCAGACAGAGGAGATGGTTGGAGTTATTGAAAGATTACAACCTTATCATTGATTACCATCTGGGAAAGGCAAATGTGGTGGTAGATGCATTGAGCCGAAAGTCATCATCCTCATCTTCTCCCTTTACTATGACAGAGAGTGCTTATCTTTCTTGCTTGATGGGACTCCGTACACTCGGAGTCAGTTTGACTAGTGATGATCAAGGAGCACTACTAGCTCGATTTGAGGTGAGACTGACTTTGTTTGATCACATTAAAGAGTTTCAGGGGTCAGATCAGGAGCTCCGGAATATTCTTGAGAAGATCAGCAGAGGCAAAAGTGGAGACTTCCGATTCTGCGATGACGGACTAGTTGTATACAGAGAGCGGGTTTGCATTCCCATCGACAGCGATCTTCGTAGGGCTGTTCTTGAGGAGGCTCATTCCTCCGCTTATGCCTTGCATCCGGGCAGCACGAAAATGTATCGGACTATCCGAGATAGTTATTGGTGGTCCGTGATAAAAAGGGAGATCACAGATTTTGTAGCTAGATGTTTAGTTTGCCAGCAGGTGAACGCCGAATATCAGCGGCCGGCTGGTACATTGCAGCCCCTTCCCATTCTTGAGTAGAAGTGGGAACATATCATGATAGATTTGTTGATGGGACTGCCTCGGACTTCAGTACGGCATGACGCCGTATGGGTGATTGTAGATAGACTTACGAAGTCTGCATACTTCATTGCTATTCGTGCAGATTTCTCTTTGGAAGTGTTGACACGTCTCTATATTGACACTATTGTTAGACTTCATGGAGTACCAGTATCGATAGTGTCAGATAGAGATCCTAAATTCACATTTAGATTTTGGCCCAAGTTACAGGAGATAATGGGCACAGGGTTGAATTTTAGTATAACTTATCATCCGCAGACAGATGGTCAGTCAGAGAGAACCATTCAGACCCTTGAGGACATGCTGAGAGCATGTGTGATGGATTTCTAGGGTAGTTGGGATCGGCGCCTTCCACTGGTCTAATTTGTATATAATAATAGCTATTAGACCAATATAGGGATGCCCTCGTATGAGGCATTGTATGGCAGGAAGTGTCGTACCCTGATATCCTAGAATGAGGTCAGAGAGCGACGTCTCAGTAGTGTCGAGTTAATTGAGGAAACGAAGGATAAAGTTAAGGTCATTCGTGAGTGGATGAAAGCCGCCCAGGACAGACAGAAGGCATATGTCGATCATAGGCGGTGACCTCTTGAGTTTGCCACTGGAGATATGGTTTTCTTGATGATATCTCCTTGGAAGGGAGTTATATGGTTTAGGCAACGGGGCAAGTTGAGCCCCGGATATATTGGATCCTTCCATATCCTTGAGAGGGTCGGGAGTGTAGTATTTAGATTGGTGTTACCAGATGAACTATCCCGTATTCACGACGTCTTCCATGTCTCAATACTCAGGAAGTACTTGACCGATCCTTCTCATGTACTTGAGCCTCCACCTATTGAGTTACGAAAGGACCTTAGTCTTCCAGTTCAGCCCATGACTATTCTAGATCGGCATGCCAGAAAGCTGCGGAGCAATGAAGTTTCATTGGTTAGAGTTTTGTGGAGGAGTGACCAGGTCGAGGAGCAGACCTGGGAGCCCGAGGAGGCCATTAGGAGATAGTACCCCAATTTGTTTACTGTTTAGTCTTCTTTTAGTTTCGAGAACGAAACTTATTTTTAGGGGGTTAGAAAATGTAATACCGACACTGCAGTATTCGTACTATTATACTCCTGTTCAGAAATTAAATAAAAATATTTCTCAATTATATATATAGAGAAATTTTTATTTATTTTGATTTTTGATTTTGGGGGCTTTAAATTGAAATTTTTGAAATATATATATAAAGTATCTGTATTACCGATTTGAGGTATACCCTATTTTGTTAAAAATTGGAATCTTAAAAAAAAAAGAAAAAAAGAGAGAGGAGGAAAACACAGCGTTTTGCCCAAACCACTGCGTTTTCCCCCTCAAATTGGGTTTAGGGCTTTAAGCCCTACTCTCTCTCTCCCTTTCTCCCTCTCGCTGTCGCTCTCTCTCTCTTTAGCTCCGCCACCCTCCGCCGCTCTCTCTCCGCTGTTCCTCCCTCCCGCAAGCATAGCCTTCCCGCGAGCGTGCCACAGCCCGATCTTCCTCGCGCGAGCGCGTTGCAACGTAAGCTTCCTCGCGAGAGTGTACCATAGTGCGTGACCTTCCGTGAGTGCACGACTACAGTCCAGCTCGCGAGTGCGCACCTCAGGCCTTGAGCACGCTAGCCCGCGAGCGTGCCAGCCCACGAGCCCGCGATAGCCCGTGAGCCCGCGATTTGTTCTCTCCTTCGAGAGCTCTCCTGCGCGCGGACCCCCTTGCTGTAACCCCAGCTGAAGCCCACACCGCAGTCATCAACTGACCCCGAACCCTAAGTCGCGGCTTCTTCACTGCAGGTTTTAGACCAATTCGACGGGCAAACGAAAGCTAGGTCTGAGATCTGAGGAACCCTAGGTGATAGAAATGCAATCACTTCAACATTTGAATTGATTTTGTCGAATTTAGGTTGAATTTAGAATCGGAAGCTATATTCATATATATTCTGAAATATGTTTAATTCGAGGAAAATTAGGAAAAATGAGAAATATTAGAAATTTGATCATTTGTGAGCCAAATGATTCAAAATTTATGAAACGGGAATCTAGAAGGAGAATGTGTAAATTTAGGATTGTATTAAATTGGAAAAAAAAATTAAAAATCCCTTATTAGGCTTTTGTTTGATATTAAATTGTGATGACTTGATTAGGGAAATCTTTTTGGAGACTGATGAGTCAGATTGGATTTATTTTGAAAATAGAGAGTGACCACCCTCCATAAAAAAGTGAGTGAGACTCTAATCTCTTGTATGAAATAGTAAAACTTGTTTCAGCCATATTTTCCATAAAACATGTTTTTGATATGTATGGATTCGACGTATGATATTAAATTTCAAAACTTGTTTTGTGACATTTGGAGTGTCATAAATTTATATTTCCGATAACTATGCATCCATGGTCTGAAATGAAATGATATTGTACCAGTATTTGAGAACTAGATATGTTTTCTATTCGACCATCCCATTGGCATGGATTTGAAATGATTTGATGATTGTATTGGAACACGGATTTAAAATGTTTTGATGATCTGTATGGGGTGGGTGCCCATTTGTGATGAGATGATCTGTATGGGCCGGGTGCCCACTTGTGATGAGATGATATTCTTTGATAAATTCTATAACTACGAAGAGTGTTTTTAAAGCCACCAGGTTGCTCGAATATGCTTCTACAGGAGGTATCCGCAAACGTTGTATGTCTAATGACTATAGGCGTAGCCGGTTGAACCCATGTAAGGGGGAGGATGTGTGTGATGTAACCGTCTAGCACTAGACGGGGTCTTATACACGATGATAAGCTAGCCCCAGTGAACTCATGGCTAACGTTGGGGTAGAGAGCGACTTTTGAACTTTATGCATAATAAAACCCCCGATGCGACTGTTCTTGGTCATGGTTGACCCTTGCCAGGATTATTTTTGGCTTGTTCTATTAATATTTGATTTTGAATTGATGCATATATGCTTGATATCGTGTGATTGGTTAAATGATTTCAAATTGTTAAACATATCATGTTTTACTGTGAGAAATGTAAATTATTGTTATGAATAATGTTGTTCGACACTCCAATAGTTCACCCACACTATTTATATTTGATATTAATCCCCTCACTCACTAGATATCTTCCTTGATACTTACCCCTCTCCTTACCTTCCTCAGACAGGATTACTATGATAGAGCAATGTTACAGGCTTTAGAGGTTTTCGTAGCATATTGGTAGATTCGGTATTCACGACGGTGAGATTTAATTCAAATAAAAATTTGAAATTCTTATTTTATTTCGATCCTGCGAGGTCATGATATTGAGATCCGTAGTTGGTCGTGTACATTTATATGAGATGACTGTATAAATTATGGATATTGTTTGGAAAACTCCTACATTTTACTTGCATTGAGGCACCTGTAAGCATTTAAAAATTTTTACTTGGGAAATTTTGTACATTGTATAAACTTTAGGCCCGTTTGGTGTGGCGGCTGTTCATGCTCTAATTGGGCATGACAGTAGAGGTCTATGGCTAGGATTGCTAGTAATTAAAAAGTCTTGCGTTGTCCTGGTTGTCTGCTATGGTTTGTTTCATTATCTTGAGGCCGGGATGACCCTTTTATTTGATTGACAGGATGGTTGTGAATTTTACATATCAAATTATATTTGGGAGACCTCTGAAATATGTGGAGGTTTTGTCCGATTTTCTGTAAAAATACAGTCGGCATCTAGGGTAACGGGTGGCTGCTCATGACCTCGGCTCGTGGCATGACAGTACAGGTCTTTGAGACCCTAACATCAAATCAAGTTTTCTTGACCTTGAGCAAATTTATATAACAAAGAGCTCAATCTACTATTCTTTTCTTTTTCTTGTTCTAATTCTTTTCCAAAGTTTCCATTTACATTTTTGTTCTTTTCATTGAAAGGATTCAAGTTTTCATTCTTTGCAGTTTCGATTTGAATTTCTGCATGTAAACTATTCTTTTCTTATTCTAGGTAGTTGTTTTCATTTTCCAATTTTAATATATTTTTCTCATCTTCTGGTTTAGCCATTTCCTTTTTTAACATGATATTTTTTTTGCTCATCTTTTTAAGATTATTAAGAGATTCCATTAGAGTCTCAAGCAATTCGTTTAAAGAAAGTTCATTTCTAGAATCAGAATCAAAATCAGAAAAGTAGGAAGTAGAGGAGATTACCACATCATTTTGATCATCCACTAGTGCCATGTTGCAAAGATTGGCCTGTTCATGCTCATCGTCATCATCTAAGCTATTATTCACATCGACCCATATTGCAAGTGTTTTCTTTCTTTTCTTTCTTTTCTTTCTTCATAGCATCTTATATTCTCTTTCTTTTCTAGCCTTTTAAATTCTCTTCACCCCTTGTTTCTTTTTTTCATTATGAATTTTTTGAATTTCCGGGTGAGAACTGCCATATCTTCATCATCATCATCACTTGAACTCTTTTTATCACTCTTAGCCTTGAGAGCTATTGATTTGCCCTTCTTTTCACTGCCTGCTCCCTTGGAGTTTATTTTCATCTCATGGATTGTTAGAGATCCCATAAATTGATCCATGGTTAATATCTCCAGATTCTTTAACTCCTCTATGGCTATTATTTTGGCTTCCCATGACTTCGGCATGTATCAAAGAACCTTGTCTACCATATTTTCTTTCCTAATTTCTTTTCCTAGTAGCCTCAGCTCATTTGTGATGGTGTTAAATCTTGTAATCATATCCTTGATTGTTTCACCATCCTTCATCTTGAAAGCCTTATACTCCTACTTAAGCATCCTTATTTTATTTTTCTTGACTTGGTTTGTATCCTTATGGTGGCCTCCAACCTTTCCCAAATTTCTTTTGTAGTAATGCAAGAAGAAATTCTATTGTACTCATCGAGACTTAGTACTATGTGGAGTAGGTAAACTCGATTATATTCGTTGACGCTCAGGCAAGATGAAGTAGATTTATGACCTTACAGTTTGTTTGATAAGTCTTCTTCTACTCAGTTGTCATATTCTTTAACTTAACTAGCATGGGTACACCATCCATCTCTTTAGTGGGAAATTCAACACCTTCGATTATTTCTCAGGCATTAAGATCTTGTGCAATGATGAAATTGCACATTCTTTGCTTCCAATAGCTAAAGTTGCTTCCGTTGAAAAAAGGTGCACAATTTGTTAAGTATGCTTCAACCGGTACAATGTCTCTGTTCATAGCTATTTGGATCTTTGGTGTTAAACCTGTTAAACTTTTTATCAACACAACCGCTCTAATACCAATTGATATTCAATTAGAGAGGGTGAATAGTTGAATAAAGATATTTTTAAAAATTATTTGACTGTACAGGTGTCTGGTGATTGTAGGTTCAAGCTAGACATTTACAATGTTTTTTCACAAACACTAGTTTTCCAACCCTATATAGATTGGTTCTCTCTCTAAATCCAAAGCAGTGACATACTCTTTGGTCTTTTGAAATCTCAATACAGATTAGAGGGAAATATCAAAGATACGAAACTCTAATTCTCAGATTTGACAGACTTGATTTTACAAATAATTACACTCGAAAAGAAAATTAAATGAAATTCGAATAAAGAATAAAGTGTATGACTTGTGAAACTAAGTAATGAATGCTGTGATATCATGGTTTTCATATTGTTAATAGAGCATTCTTCTTTTTCTTCATATCTCATCTATAATATTTATTGTTGTGCTGAAGAGATCCGTTGTAGGGTTGTTGAATCCGAACGTTGCCCATTAATGTTTATCAATTAATATTTTGCAACAGTATCTATTTTCACACCGAAGTTTCATTTTCTCACTAGCACTACTTTCTGTTTAACCAATCAAAAGATGTTCTTGATGTATTTAAACGTTAGGTTTTGATAGAAATAGAAATGTTCCGACATACTTCAACAGCACATCGACCTGAATTCAAAATTTAGTATTAAGGACTTGACTGATCAAGTTGACATAAAAGTACTTGGGTCGACAAGGTCTTGTTTCAAATTAAATTGGTGAACATGAAAGCTTAAATTGGTCGACGTGTTTTGATGTGTCAATATGGTTCTAATTAGACATCAACATGCCTTACTTAGGAATCAACAACCTGTGTCGACATGTTATAAATCTATATTGGCACAATTCTATTCTTGCATTCAATTGGTGGACTTGATCTAAGAAATTGGTCGATGTGTTAAATGGGTCGACAAGGTTGAAATGTAGGTCATCATGTGATTTCTAAAGGACAACTTATATCGAGTCGACTTGTTCTAAGTTTATATCGACATACTTTTGTACTTACATAAAATTGGTGGACCTATCCTCTGAAATTGGTCGATGTGTTCAACGTGTCGACATAGTCGAGACACAGGTTGTGTATTTTTTAAATGACAAAGAAATCAAGTTAACAAGTTGTCGAGTATGTTGATCTTTTTAGACTTTTGTCTAATACATGTCAATGTGTGTAAATAGTGGGTTATTACACTGCTAAAATTAGTCAACATATCATATTAAATTTGTTTACCTGAAGTTAATAATTCGATGTGTAATCTAATTCAGGTCAATGTGTAAAACAGGTTGACAAAGTTTAACTCAGGTTCACAAGATATGTGAATGTTCAAGTCAAGTTGACATATTTTCGGAGTTGTCAATATGATCTTACTTAGACAATTTGTTATGTTTATTTTATTCAGGTCGGTAAGGGTCACTAATAGGTCGATATGTTCAAGATATTGTTAAAATTGATCGACATGACTCTGAAAATTTGTGTACCTATTAGAGCAGATTGACGTGTGTCAAGAATAGGTCGACAAAGTCTGTAGACTTTTATTTTCTAATAGCTTTTTGATTTACTTTAAACCTTTTTCCCTTTAATTTATCATAATCAAAATCTATCACTCTCAATAACAACTATAAAAACACCAAAACGATTCTTAAATGTACAAAAACTCTTTTAAACCCTCCAATTCAGTCAATAGATGGTGTAGACTCACGAATTTTGGATTTAGAAATTCTCTACTATCGGAAGGAGTTTTATAACTGTGAACTATCACACAACATTCAAACCACTTATTTGTAACTAGAAATTAATGTTAGATATATTAGAGAAGAATTTAAATCAATCCATAACGAAAAAATGTAGGAATGTGGTTAAGGTTTGTATGGCCACAAAATTCTGGTCACATGCATTCTCAATTCAAAAAATATCTATTTTAAGCCACATTTACTCCCCTTCAGTTATGTTTTTTGTACTTAGTTGGATTTTGTTCACAAATTTTGATATTAAATTCAAATTATTTTATATTTTGAATTCAAAAATTCCAATATTCTCCCATTTGACCTAGTAAATAATTTGAAAACATTCTCAAGTTATAATTTTATGAAAATAAAGTATACACGTCACGGCGATAAGTCCTCTAGATTCGAGTATTATCTTCTGTGTACCACAATGTATTATATTTCCTAATCTTATGGTGATATTTACTTTATGAATAATCCTTATATTTATTCAGGATCCATCATTATGAATTTAACTCAAAACAAAATAAGCACATAATTTTATTGAGAAAAATTCAAATAAGAATGTCATTCATATAAGGTCCTAACCCCCATATTTACAATATGATCCCTGAATTTACTTGAAGGCAAGTCTTTAATCAAGGGATCAACTAACATACATTCAGCCCTAATGTATTGGATTGCAACCGTAGCTGAATTGTTGCAAGATATATATATATAACGGCTTAGATATAGATGCCAAAATCCTAAACCTAGATATGAAACTCCTTAGCTACACCACTTATAACGTAGTTTCAAAACATGAATAGCTTCTATTGTGGAAGTGGCAATCAATCTCAACTTAGTATTCCTCCATGACACAGCTTCACTGACCATCACAAAAATATAACCTGAAATTGTTTTTCGAGAGTCAATACAGCTAGAAAAATCTAAATCTGAGTACCCAACCACTTCTAAATTGTTGATTTTTCTGTATTTAAGCATGTAGTCATTTGTACCTTGTAGATATCTCAATACCTTCTTTATAGCCTTCAAATATTCTAAGCCTGGGTTATTTTGATATTTCCCTAATATCGCCACTACATGCATTATATTAGGTCTTATACAGACTTATGCATATATAAGGTTTCTAACTATGGAAGCATATAGGATGTTAGCCATCTGTTCTCTTTCCAAATCCATCTTAGGGCATTGGTTTACACTGAAACTATTCCCTTTGACAATTGGAGCTATACTCGATAAACAATTCTCCATTTTGTATCTCTTAAGAACTTTCTTGATATAGGAATTTTAAAACAGTTTCAAAACTTTCTGTAATCTATCTCGAAGTATTTTTATATCAATCACAT
Organism: Dillenia suffruticosa; assembly: GCA_033439265.1. Classification (NCBI taxonomy): domain Eukaryota; kingdom Viridiplantae; phylum Streptophyta; class Magnoliopsida; order Dilleniales; family Dilleniaceae; genus Dillenia; species Dillenia suffruticosa. The sequence goes on from JAVTVX010000031.1 coordinate 4,084,137, forward strand.
AAGATGCATCACTTAAATATTCATTTCAAAGTTCTTAAACAAGAATTGCTTCAACTTGTATAACAACTCTTTATTATTGGTAGCAAACAATATGTCATCTACATATAGGACAAGAAATAAAACTTGCTCCTACTAACTTTAAATTATGTATATTGATTCATAATATTCTCTTTAAAATCGAATGAAATAATGACATTGTAAAATTTCAAATATCATTGGTGGGAGATTTGTTTCAATCTATATATGGATTTTTTGAGTTTGCATAATAAATGTTTTTATAATTGAAAATAATTTTTATTAGAATATGAGAAAATTCTGTGATGGACTAACATAACAATTTTACAAATTTATAATAAAATTAGTGGATTAAATTAATAAATGAATAATTAATTAAAGTCAAATTTCTTTAACTTATTAATGCCAATAACATTCTGCACCCCACCAAGCGCTCTCTCTCTCTCTCTCTAACATTTCGTGGCCCTTTTGTATCCTCTCACTCTCAACCAAACCTACTTATAAATATGAGATTACAAAAAAAATTGAATAGCATGGTTTTGAGATTGCTATCAATCATTAAGCGTAACCCTCTCTTCTTCTCCCCAATTATTCGGCCCTTAACTTGCATCACCTTCGTAGCTAAACATTGACTTCAACAACAACAACAACAACATTAGCCTTAACAAATGCAACCTTTAGAGCCTTCACAGCCATTGGATCAGAATATTGTGAAGTGGGTAACTTTACTTCTCTGAAATCCTCTAAATGTCAAGAAATTACCCATTTGTCCCCTTATTGGTTTGAACAAGTTTTGTTTTGAATCCAAAAACCCTTTTAAATTTCTTCTATTTTGTATCTAAATATTGTTGATATTGCATCTAAAAATTTATGAGCGTCAAACATTGGCCCTTAATTTCTTCTATTTTGTACTTAAATTGGATTAACAAACAAACGAAAAAAAGAATTATGAATATAAAAGAGGATGTAAAATTACATAGTTGACCTAATGATGAAGTTGAGATGGGTACAGAGGTGAAGGGTAGTTGCTGTGGGGACGAGGAGGAGGTAGAGGAGGAAGAAGATAATGAGAATAAGAGGGTTTCATAGGATGAGGAGGTAGAGGATAAGAAGACTACGACAGAGAAGGATGAAATTGATCGAAGTGATAAGATGTCATTTGCGACTGCAATGGAGGAGGAGAAGGAGACAAAGAAGGCGTAGTCTGGTATTGGATTTGACTAGACAAGCAATGTCACTAGGATTTGGTGGTGTTTGTTGCGAAGGCGGAGGAAGTTGCATTGGTGGTTGGTGAGGGTAAAACTGGGTATTAGCTGTGGATGGTGGTGGTGGTGGAGAAGGTTTCATGAATCAACAAGACTATTGAAATGCACCAATTTTTGCTGTCAAAGAAGGAAGCAAGGGCAAAAAGTGGGTTTTAACCAAAACTCTTCTGTTTTGTTAGATTTCATAAAACTCATATCTTAAGGGTTTCATTCTCATATCTTCATTCTCATTCCATTAACCCAACTCATATGGGTTTTACTCTTATTCCTGATTGCCATACTCTTTAATCAAATAACCCGTAAGAATGTTCATTTGGCATCAACCTCTAAGGATAATAACAAGAAGAGGAAAAATAACAACAAATTTGCGGTTGTTTTACCATAAAAGAAATAACAAAATGGGTAAACTAATGAATTTATTTGTTTCTTCTATGGCAATACATCTCACAAGAAGAAACAATATACCAACTACCATACTTAGCATGTAAAGAAGGTGCATTACTTACTTTGATATATTCTGAGGTTAATTTAATTTTGGTATCTAGACATATTTGGTGGTTAGATCCTACAGCTACCACTCATATAAGTGTATTTATACATGGTTGTTTTTTTAGCCGGAAGCTAAGTGACGGTGAAAGATACGTCTATATAAGCAATAGATAGTCAGTTGAAATTGAGGCAATAAGGACTTTTCAGTTAATGTTAAAGATTGGATTTTATTTGGATTTGAATTATATCATCATTTTGATAGAATTTGGTTTCTAATTATGTATCAGACAAAATTTATTGATCTTGCTATTTGAAAATAGTCAATTTAGTTTTTTCATAATTCAAAATTTGTTGTTTCTAATTCTTTATGTGTATATGATAACATTTACTTGATTGATACGGTTGTCTCATTTATTGAAACCCTATATATTTATTGACATGGTATTGAAAGGAAATTAATTAATAAGAATTCTGCATCCTTTTGTCACAAGCATTTAGGACACTAGAATTCTTAATCTTCTTGATTTGTCAAACTTTGAAATCTATGTTGAGTGTATTAAACGGGAGCAAATAACTATAAGGACATTAGGTGGCAAAAAATCTTTAGATGTTTTAGGCCTAACACATAGATATTTGTGGGTAATTCCTTATAATTTCTTAGAAGGTCAACAAATGTAACTTTATATCATTTATAAGAAGTCTCAAGCACCAGATGTGTCAAGATTTTCAAAGTTAAAGTTGAGAATCAACTCAACACAAGGATTAAAATCGTTAAGCCTGATCATGTTGGTGAATACTATGGTCAATATAATGGATCAAGTAAAAAATGTCTAAATCAATATAATGGATCGTGTTTCAGGAGAGATAAGGTTAGAGACTTTGCCTTTGAAGAGAAATTCATTTTTCTTTTTACAATTATTATTAACCATGATTAGGTTTCTATTGCTGACATTGCCCAAGAAATAACTCCAGAATCACAAAACAATATTGAAAGCCCTCTAATCAAGATCAATAGGTTATATTCGAGAAAAACAAACTCAATAACCTTATGAACAAATGTCTAAGAAAATCCACTATAGAGAGGAGAAATATGATTTTGAATGATTATATCTTCATTTTCCAAGAACACAAGGTAAACATTCGAATGGTGGAAGATAATATAATCAACTTCTTGTATACCATCAAAAGCCCTAACTTTCAAAAGTATCTCGATGCCATGAATGAAGAAATCAAGTCCATGAGAGATAATAATGTTTGGGATCTTTCTTATTACCTAAAAGTGTGAAATCCACTAGTTGCATATAGATGGTTAAGACCAAGAAGAATTCAAAAAGCAATATGGAAAAATATAAGGTTCGTATTGTTGCCAAGGATTTTACGTAAAAGGAATGCATTGATTATAAAAAGACTTTCTCCATAGTTTTTTCAGAAGACTTTTTTGGGACTATAATAATGCTTGTTACACATTTTGATCTTGAGATATATAATGATGTTAAAACAACAATTTTCAATGGTGACATTAATGAGACAATTTACATGGTATGACCTGAAAACTTCGTTTTAGGAGATTCGAAGTAGATGGTTTACAGATTAAAGAAATCAATCTATGGGCTTAAACAAGTTTTTACTCAATAGTATTACAAGTTTCATCAAATTGTCATCTCTTTTGGTTTCGAGATAAAGGTGGTTGATGGTTGTATATAGCATAAGTTCAGTAGGAGTAAACATATTTTTCTAGTTTTACATGTACGGCTTGCCAACAACATTATAGGTTTATTACATGAAACCAAATGATTTCTATCAAAGTAATTTAAGATGAAAGATTCTGGTGCTACTTCTTTTAAGTCAGGATTATAGATATGTTAAGTAAAATAGCTTTTGATGATAATTAAATGTAATTAAAAATAATTAGGGTTAATTAAATATGAATTTAGAAGGTTTGAAAAAATTGTCAGCAATAAACATTATGTAAGTAAGTTGACTAGCATAGAAAAGAAGTCGACTTTCACAAAGAATTCTCTTAGACCTAGGACAAGAAGTCAGCATGTCTGATGCACAAGTTAACTCAACAATGCCTCAAGTCTACTCAACTTCAAGACCATGTTAATCTAAAATTTGAAATTTTGAAAATTGACTAAGTATAAAACATCACAAGTTGACTTGGGATGAAAGACGAGTTAACCTAACATTTTAGGTCTTAGAAAATAGGTTCTATAAATTTTATAAGTTGACCTTCTTAGATAGATAAGCCAACCTGAGAAATCAAGTCTCAGAAATCAAAGACTATAAAAAAAAATCAGTTGACATGTAGGAAGAATAAGTTAACTTGACCCTAGTTGAAAATGCATTCGTGTCAACCTACACTAATAACAAGTTGACCTATAAATAGAAAAAGGCCTAAGTTAAGTCAACCCATAGCTATTATGTTGAAGAAATCGACTTAACCCAAAGACAAGTCGACCTGCAAAATTTGGTCTCAAAAACTGTAAGTCTGAAACTTAACCAAGTCGACTTAAGTAGGACATAAGTCGACTCAATAAGAAAGATAAGTCGACCTAGGATAATGGCAAGCTGACATGGAAATTTTGCTTTAAAAAAAGTTCTGAAACTTATCTAAGTTGACCTAAAAGTAGATCAAGTCAACCTAATAGCATTAGCAAGTCGACATGAGGGTATAAAGAAGTTAACTTGACAATTCATTTCTCATTAAGTCCGTCTATAACATAATTGAGTTGACCTAGGGAATGCGTAAGTCGACTCACTAACATTTATAAGGCAACCTAGCATCGACATATAGGATAGATGAGTCAACCTAAGTGTAAGGGGGAAGTCGACTTATCAAATTGACTCTTAAAAAATAAGTCTAAAACATAATTATGTTGACCTAGTAACTAGCTATCATTTTTATGTTAACCTAGTGAAGTATTAAGTCAACCCATGTAGGATTTTCAACAATATGTTATTGACTTGGTAAAACTTCTAAGGCGACCCAAATTAACACAAGTCAACCCATGACTGAGTAAGCTAACTTGATACATTAACAGAATGCATATAAGTCAACTTACTTTTTGTACCAAGTCGATCTGAATAACCCAGAATTCAAAAAGAAGTCAACCCGAAGTTTGAAGGAGTCAATCCATTGTGTCGAACGACTATATGTTAAACAAAAAAAAAAAGCTATTCTAAAATTTATTGAAGATTTAACTACTTCCAATAGCTGCTGTGCATTCAATGGCCATAAATGTTGGTCAATGGCTAGCTCACCTTTTACAACCATAAATGCAACTTAGGCATTGATGGATTATGATCTTTGAACCTTCGTATGATCTAGCAAGCTTGAAGTATTCATTCTCTATTTTTCATTTCTCTATTTTTTTGAGCTTGTAATGAACATATCAGAAGTTTGTACTTCAATTTCACTCTGAAATTCTTATAAGAGATCAAAAAATTGATTCCTTAAACTAGGTTTAAGTTGTAACGAGTGAATCACAGTTGGGTTTGTTTGCTCCTGAGAAAGGCAAGTGTTGAGGATTTAGAAAAAAAAATACTTGTAAGGTTTTAATCACACTTGGAATTCTAGTAGTATATATTATTTGATGGAGTAGTAGATTAGAAATCCACGTAAAATCTGAGAGTAGATAAACAATAGGGATGTGGAACCACTATGAATACTATGTCTTCTATCCCTCTCTCTCACTCTCCCCGCTTTTCCTCACTCTCCTCCTCCTCTATATTATTCCTCTGTTAATCTCATTTTAACTCCCAAAAAAGACAATTTTTTAAATAACCTATTCATGCCCTTTCGATTTAATTGCTATCAGAGCGGGTCTTCTATACACACAATACCTTCACTTGGTATCAGAGTAAGTCTTCTGGTGAAGATTCAACAATCTCAAAAGAAAAGATCTACAGATGGTAGTTAATAGTGATAGTATTCCTTTTAAAGTTTGCTCAACAAATAGAGTACCCTTCTTTAATAGAAACAATTACAACTATTGGAAGCAAAGGATGAGAAACTTCATCATCATCATTGCACAAGATGAAACTGCTTGAGAAATTATAGAAGGAATAGAATTTTCAACTGAAGAAGTAGATGGAGCTAGCGTTCCAGTGAAAATGAAGAATAAGGCACCTAAGGAGAAAAAAAACCTACATAGTCAATTGCAAAATAGTCAACCTACTCCACGTAGTACCAAGTCTCGATGAGTACAATAGAATTTCTTCTTGCATTACTACAAAAGAAATTTGGGAAAGGTTGGAGGCCACCTATGAGGATACAAACCAAGTTAGGAAAAATAAAATAAGGATGCTTGAGTAGGAGTATAAGGCTTTCAAGATGAAGGATGGTGAAACAATCAAGGATATGATTACAAGATTTAACACCATCACAAATGAGCTGAGGCTACTAGGAAAAGAAATTAGGAAAGAAAATATGGTAGACAAGGTTCTTTAATACATGCCGAAGTCTTGGGAAGCCAAAATAATAGCCATAGAGGAGTTAAATAATCTGGAGATATTAACCATGGATCAATTTATGGGATCTCTAACAATCCATGAGATGAAAATAAACTCCAAGGGAGCAAGCAGTGAAAAGAAGGGCAAATCAATAGCTCTCAAGGCTGAGAGTGATAAAGAGAGTTCAAGTGATGATGATGATGAAGATATGGTAGTTCTCACCCGGAAATTCATAAAATTCATAATGAGAAAAAGAAACAAGGGGTGAAGAGAATTTAAAAGGCTAGAAAGAAAGAGAATATAAGATGCTATGAATGCAAGAAGTCTGGCTATATCAAAGCTGATTATACAATTTTCAAGATGGCTGAGAAGAAAGAAAGAAAGAAAAGAAGAAAACACTTGCAATATGGGTCGATGTGAATAATAGCTTAGATGATGATGATGAGCATGAACACGCCAATCTTTGCATCATGGCACTAGTAGATGATCAAAATGATGTGGTAATCTCCTCTACTTCCTACTTTTTTGATTTTGATTCTGATTCTAGAAATGAACTTTCTTTAAACGAATTGCTTGAGACTCTAATGGAATCTCTTAGTGATCTTAAAAAGATGAGCAAAAAAAATATTATGTTAAAAAAGGAAATGGCTAAATCAGAAGATGAGAAAAATATATTAAAATTGGAAAATGAAAACAACTACCTAGAATAATCAACTTTGATATTAGTATTAGAGCGGTTGAGTTGATACAGCTCAATTGGTATTAGAGCGGTTATGTTGATAAAAAGTTTAACAGGTTTAACACCAAAGATCCAAATAGCTATGAACAGAGACATTGTACCGGTTGAAGTATACTAAACAAATTGTGCACCTTTTTTCAACGGAAGCAACTTTAGCTATTGGAAGCAAAGAATGTGCAATTTCATCATTGCACAAGATCTTAATGCCTGGGAAATAATCGAAGGTGTTGAATTTCCTACTGAAGAGGTTGATGGTGTACCTATGCTAGTTAAGTTAAAGAATGTGATAGCTGAGTAGAAGAAGACCTATCAAACAAACTGTAAGGTCATAAATCTACTTCATCTTGTCTGAGTGTCAACGAAAATAATCGAGTTTTCTCATGCATTATAGTGAAAGGAATATAGGAAAGACTCGAAAGCACTGATCAAATTTGCAAAAGCAAAATCAGATTGCTGAAACAAGAATACGAAGTCTTTAAGATGAAAGAAGGAGAACTATCAGAAATGTTTACAAAATTCAATAAGGTGACAAATGAATTAAGACTGTTTGGAAAGGGAATCCCTCAAGAAGACATGGTAAACAAGATTCTGAGAAGTCTGCCAAATCTTAGAAACTTAAAGTCACTGCAATAGAAGAATAAAAAAGTCTTCAAATCTTGACCATGGATGAACTTGTGGATTCACTAATAACCCTTGAAATAAAGCTGAATGTGAAGGAAAAGAAGAAAAAGGCAAACGAGTAGCTCTCAAGGCTGATAGTAGTGAAAGCACTTCAAACTCTGAAGAGGAAGATGATGAAGAAGATAAAACATTGCTAGCTAGAAGATTCAAGAGGTTTATGATGTATAGGAGGAACAAGAGCAAATCACATTTCAAAAGACTAGAAAAGAAAGAGGAACCAGATGCTTCGAGTGCAAAAAATTGGGACATAAAAGTTGATTATCCTTGACTAAAAAAAGATGATAAGAAAAATAAGAAAGAAAGAAAGGAGAAGAAAAAGAAGAAGGGTCTTGCAACCTGGAGTGATGAAGACTCAAGTTCAAGTGAAGAAAAACTAATAGAAGAACAAGCTAACCTGTGCTTCATGGCCAATGAGGAATTCTTCGACTATGAGGTAGACTTTATTTCCTACTCTTTTTGTTCTAATTCTGAAGAAAGTAATTTTACTATTGCTGAACCATATGAAGAATTACTAGAATCACTTAAGGAATCAAAAATGTTAAAAGTGAAAAATAATCTGTTAAAGAAAGACATGATTGAAACTGTTAAAGAATTAGAAAAATCAAAAATAGAAGTTAATAAACTAAGAGAGAAAAATGTTGAATTGGAATTGAGAATTAATGAACTTGAAAACGAAATTAAAGAATGAAAAAAGCGAGCATTTGGATCAGCAAAATAAAAAAAAATGATATCAAATTAGAGCTAATTCAGCTGGACCCAAAAAAATATAGGTACCAAAGGCAAAAGTGTGATTAAATCTTGTTTTAGGTTTGTCTGAAATCAAGAGAATCTACAAGAATGTTAGTCTGGTGCATTGATAGTAGCTGATCAAGGCATATGCTGGTGATGTCTCTAAAGTCTCATTACTCGAGAAGAAGAAAAGGGAAAAGGTAGTCCTTGGTGACAACTCTAAAGGGAAAGTTATCGAAATATGTAATATTGAAGGAAGTCTACTGACTCTCAAATTCAAAATATTCTTTTTGTTTTCGGTCTTAAATTCAATTTGCTAAGTGTGAGTCAGTTGTGTGATAAAGGTTATAAAGTTATATTTGACTTTGGTGCTTGCTCTATCATTGATAAAACTTTTAGTAGTGTTAAATTCAATGGTTTTAGAAGAGAAAATATCTATGTAATTGATTTAAAGCAGTTGGAAACTCAAAATGAGTCAAACCTAGTTGCAGTAAGCTAGAACACCTTATGGTTGTGGCACAGAAGATTAAGACACACAAGTATGGACACAATATCAAAGTTAGTTGGAAAGACATTGTAAAAGGTGTACCTAAATTAAAATTCAAAAAAGATAGATTGTGTGATGCATGCATGAAAGGAAAACAAACCTAAACTTCCTTTAAGTCCAAAAATTGTGTATCTACTAGCAGTCGTCTGGAACTTTTGCACATGAATTTATTTGGACTAACTAGAACTCAAAGTTTAGGAGGAAAACATTATGGATTTGTGATTATCGATGATTATTCAAGAAGGAGGAAGCTAGTGAGATTTTCATTAAACTGTGCAAGAAAATTTAAAACGAAAATGAAATTTCAGTTAAGAGTATTAGAAGTGATTACAGTAAAGAATTTGAAAATAAAATCATGGAAGAATACTGTGGCAATGAAGATATTGAACACAATTTCTTATCCCCTAGGACACTTCAACAGAATGGGATAGTAGAAAGAAAAAACAAAATATTACAAGAAATAACTAAAAAACTATATTCTGTGAGCATAATTTGCCAAAATTCTTCTTGGTAGAATCAGTGAATACTGCCTGCTATATCTTAAATAGGGTATTAATCAAACTTATCTGTAAAAAAAATCCTTATGAGCTCTACAAAGGAGAAAAATCTAATATAGCCTATTTTAAAATCTTTGGATGTAAATACTATGTTCTGAATAATGGAAAAAAGTGATCAGAGAATTTTTTATACTACTTGACAGTGAGTAAGACATATAGAGTCTATAACAAAAAAATTATGACAGCAGAGGAGTAATACATATAGAATTGACGAAGAGAATGACAGTGACCAAAGAAGATTAGATGATAAAGATTTAACAGAAAATCTTAATAAATTGGAACTTACAAAGAATTTAAATTCTCAAAAAGAAGAAATCATTGAAGGTACTGACCAAGAAGAAAAAGATGAAATTCAACAAGAGTAAGAAATTAAATATCCTCAAATCAGAGAAGATGTCAATGTAGAAAATATAATAGGTGATATAAATTTTGGTGTTAGGACCATATCAATCCTACAGAGTCAATGCGAATATGTAGCATTCATCACTTAGAAAGAACTTAAGGATGTAGAGGAAGCATTTGGAGATGAAAATTGGACAATGGCTATGCAAGATGAACTAAATCAATTTGAAGAAAACAAAAAATGGAACCTTGTTCCTAGACCAGAGGATTAATCCATAATTGGAACTAAGTGAGTTTTCAAAAATAAACTTAATGAATGTGGAACAATCACAAAAAACAAAATAAGATTAGTAACCAAGATATATAGCCAAGATGAGGGAATTGATTATGATGAAATATATACTCTAATGGCTAGATTAGAAACTATTAGAATGCTTCTAGTCTTCTTGTGTTATATGAACTTCAAATTGTATTAAATGGATGTTAAAAGTACCTTTCTAAATGATTTTTTAAATGAGACTGTGTATGTAGAATAACCCCCTAACTTTGAAGATCCTAAATATTTAGAACATGTTTTTAAACTAACCAAAACTTTGTATGGACTAAAACAAATTCTTAAAACTTGGTATGAAAGACTTAACAACTTCCTAATCGAAAATAAATTTGAAAGAGGAAAAGTTGATACAACTCTATTTATCAAAAGAAAAGAAGATAAATTTTTGATAATCTAAATATATGTAGATGATATAATTTTCAGAGGAAGTAGTGTAAAAATGTGTGAAGAGTTTGCAGAAAGAATGTTAGGAGAATTTGAAATAAGTATGCTAGGTGAATTAAATTATTTCAAAAGATTTCAAATTAAATAATCTGAAAATGAAATATTCATCGATCAATCCAAATATACCAATGATCTCATCAAAAGAGTTGGGTTTAGTAAATGCAAAAGAAATGCCACCCCTATGAGCACAAGCCTAAAATGAGATAAATATGAAAATGACAAATTTGAATAACTCTTGTATAATTGGATTTACATAGAAGTATGATAGGATTACTCTTGTATCTCACTGCCTCGAGATCGGACATACAATTCAGTATGTCTTTGTACAAAATTTCAATCAGATCTACATGAATCCCATTTGATAATAGTTAAAAGAATTTTTAGATATCTTAAAGACACGATACATCTAGACCTTTGGTATGATAAAAATTTAAACTTTCAATTGCATGGATTCTCTGATATAGACTTTACAGGATGCAAATTAGATAGAAAAAGTATCATGGTACTTGTCAATTTTTTGAAAGTATATTGGTATCATAGTTTTCCAAGAAACAAATAAGTATAGTATTGTCAACAAACAGTATGTCTCTGCTGGACAATGTGTTATACAAATTCTGTGGACTAAGTATCAAATGAAGGATTTGGCATAGACTTTGATTGTGTTCTTATAAAATGTGATAACACAAGTGCCATAAATCTAACTAAAATTCCAACGATCATTCTCGAATCAAATATATTGAAGTGAGATATCACTTCATTAGAGACGATGTATTAAAAATGAAATTGTTCTTGAGTATATAGAGACTCAGAAATAAATTGTTGATATTCTTATTAAGCCATTGGATAAGAATAGATTTTGTGAGCTAAAAAAAGAGTTAGAAATGGTTGAAATAGAAAAGAAGGAAAGAATTATGAAAAACAGAGTATATAAAAATTCTGGAAACAAACTTTAGGTTGACCTATTTTGCGAAGGTGTCAACAAATTGAAAAATATATGGTCTTGTCGACCTACTAATCATTGTATTAGAAATCTTATCGACCTATTGCTTAAAATCGAAAACAAACATGGTCTTGTTGACTTGTACGAAAATGTGTCAACATGCATAGAAGTTGAAGTTAGGTCGATATCTTTAAAAATATGTTGACCTGATAACCTTTGAACATCCTTAAAATAGGCCGACATGTACGAAAAGATGTCGACCCGTGACATGCAAGAAGGAATATGAATCGTTAACATATCGACCCATGTCTCTCTATCCCCAAATTTGAATTTCCCTCTTTCTCTCTGAAATGCTTAGCAAATCTCTGTGACGAAACCTTAATTAGCTATTGCTTCCAAGCAAAAATTGCCCTTCTCTAAGTAATTAACATCATCCAAACCTCCTACAAAACGTATAATATAGTCTTCTTCATTAAAACCATTGACTACAAAACCTATATCTTCAAAATCCCCTTTGCTACCTTCGCAGACAAAATCCATTTCACAGTTCAACACTTAGGAGTTTCATTCGCTCGAACAAAGCGAATTGTCTGAGAAATTATTCTCAAGAAGGAAAATCAATCAAGAGAGGTTGATTGATTGGGTTTTTTTTGAAAAGGGTGAATTTCAAATATGAAGAACACTTGAATGAGGTATGCCATAATTGGTTTATGATTCCAAATAAGTTCATTCATGAGGAAGCGATTAAATTATTCTATAACAATATCAAAATAATTTCTGATGGAGTGGAGAACGAGAAATGAATTACATTAGATGATGATCACTCTGTTTCATGCGTATTTAGGACATATGTGGGAAAGTGATTGAAGTCATTCTTAGGATTATCTGCAAAGAAAATGCTCTTGCATGAGTGTCATATGACCGGTGTGAACCATATATGAAATCTAACTATTTGAAAAAATGCTAGAATAATGTTTAATGATGAAAATCTGATAGTTGTGAACACAAGTGTTATAGAGTTAGGATTTAATGAAAGAATTCTACATTTAACTGTTGTGCATGTATTTAGATCAAGAGGAAGAAACTATACAACCATATCTAGAGAAAACTTTTGGTTGATGGCATGTATTATGAGTGGAAAGAATTATGGATTATACTTCATTGTTCCACACTTCATGATTACTGCACAAAGATCAAAGAACTCTCTCTTACCGTATGCATGTATGGTTTCTAAGATTCTATCATCAAATCATATGGAATTGGATAAGGATATGGTGATAGAGCTGAATGAGAAAAATGGAATCAATGCTTCTTTCATGATTCAAGCTAGATGGATGTACAATAGTGAGGGGTTAGAAAAGATGGTGGAACAGGTAAAAGGAAAATAAAGGAGGTAGGAGAAGAACATGAGGAAGTAACTGAGATTGAACAAAGGGAAGGTATAGGGGAACATGAAGGGTAGCCATCGAACTCTCAGCTCATCACACTTGAAATGATTTGAGAGAAATTGGAGAAGTCGAAAAGAGATAAATTCTGCAAGGACAAATGAGTTATTTCTTGAAGATGAAACTTCAAAACATTAACAAAGAATAGACTCCCTTGCAAAAGAAAAAGGAAGATCATCTCAAGTTCCTAAGCCTTCTCATTTGTGCTGATCATTAAATTTTAGTTTATACTTTGTAATGATTTCCTGACTTGGCACTTCATGTGATTTAAATGTTACCTTAGTTTTTATTAATTGAACTAAGCATGCATTTTATTGATGATTGTTTCGAGTATGTATACTCTTGCTTGAGAAAATTCAAATGCTACTGATTAATGCTTCAAGACTTGTGCAACTCTAAAATTGATTATTGGTTGTTGTGTGTATATACATGTAGTTGTTGTTAGAGTATGATTACTTCGAGTATGTATACTTAGTGTTCAATGATTGTTGTAACTATAATTGTTGGTTGCTATTAGAGTTATAGGATCAGAGATAGTTGGTTGGTGTATGAAAAATGAGTTGGTGTCTCTATTTAAGGGTGATCATTTGGCTGCAAGTGACTGTAATTGTTGGTTGGTATAGTTGTTGTTGGTTGTTTTAACTAATGTTGAGATAGAAAAGTTTTGATGATGAGAGAATGAAAGAAAACAAATTCAAAGAGAATCAGAAAAGAAATTAGAAATCAGAAATCTGCACATCTTATTAACCTGATCTTAGAACATATCGACTTGCATCTCAGGTCCACCAATTAAGCCTTATGTCAACCAATTTTAACTCAACTCTAAGTACATTGACCTGATGAGCAAGACATGCCGACCTGCGTTATAGGAATACAATGAAAATAACTAAGTAAAAACACATCGACACACCTGCAAACACATCGACACATCAACATGAATTTAACACACATCGACCTGAACAGTCTTATGTGGATAAATTTAGGGTGATATGTCGACCAATTTTAGAAGCGCATCGACCTATCTTTGATACACATCGACACACACTAGGCAAAAATAATAGGACATCGATATGCTTGATAATTTGTTGACTCGTTTCACTTGTTTTCTAAGTATTACACATCAATCTATTATTAACCTTGTTGATATGAAAACAACACATTGACCTATTTTAAAAACCATGTCAACCAATTTTATGAAGACACAGGAACATGTCGATATGAAACCAAGACATGTCGACCTGATGTAGTGTTACTTAAGTATCACAAATCGACCTGCTATCTAACTTTGTCGATCTACCCGAACACATCGACCGATTTTAGAAAATAGGTCCATTTATTTTAGTATTGAATAGTAATATGTCTATGTTTGAAGAAAACTTGTAAACCTGGTAGTTTTTGTTTATTAAGTTCACACATCGACCTGCACTCATTGTTGTCGACACACATACACACATCGATTAATTCATTTGTACAGGTCTATCAATTTTTACTTGCATAGTAACATGTTGATATATATAGTAGACTTGTCAACATGATGTTTATTAACCCCCTTAAAATCACACATCGACCTATTCTTAATCTTGTCAATATGCATACACACATTGTCCAAAAATATACTACAAATTTTTGAATTTAGGTAGATGTGATCTTAAATATGTCGACCCGAGATTGTCAAAAACTAAATCTGCGAAACAAATTTGAACTCAATGGCCGCTTCGCTTCCCTGAATCTTTGATTATTTCCATTTCTATCAAACTAACGTTCAAATGTAGTATAAACTAGTTTTGATCGGCTAAATTAAAAGTGGCACTAATAAAGGAATGGAGGTTCAGTGTGAAACTTGGAACTGTTGCACAGAGCATTAATGGCAGACATTAATTGCGTAATGTTTGAACACAGCAATACTTAACAACCCCCAATAGATCTCTTCAAAGCATCAATAAATACTAGAGAGCTAAAGCGAAGAAAATAAGAGACGAATCTGGATATTTGATTGAATATTCTGAAAAATTCTCGCTTACATTTGTTGTATTTATCTGTGTTCTTAAATTCTTTCATTTGTCTCAGCATTTCAAAAACCTATTCACAATTGGTCACATCTAAGGATAGAAAGTCTCTATTCCTGACATTCATTTTTCAAATTTGAACAAGTATCAAACAATAAAGTATGTGAATCACTACTTTAAATCTTAAGAATCAATCTATGAAGAATTGAAATGTAGTGTTAAGTAGAAACACTATAAAGGTTGAACTTGAATCTGTAATCAAGTTTGTATCCTTAATTTATTAGTGAAAAATCCAGAGGGAGATTGTGAGTGAATGTATATCAAGTTTAGTAGAATCACTATAAAAAATTTTGGGTGCTCTCTGCTCTTCATTATTCATTTCTTTTTGTTACAAGTTTCAAAATTTCAAAAAGACACAAAAGATCCATATTCAACTATTCACCCCCTTTAGTTGAATATCAATTGGTATGAGAGCAGGTTTGTTGATAAAAAGTCTAACAACTTGACACTAAAGATCCAAATGGTCATCAACAGAGATAATATACCAGTAGAAGATTGCTCAACAAATCATGCACCCTTCTTTAATAGAAGCAACTTCAGTTATTGGAAGCAAAGAATGCGCAATTTCATAATTGTATAAGATCTAAATGCATGAGAAATAATAGAAAAAGGAGTTGAATTTCCCACATAAGAAATTGATAGTGTGCGTATGCCAGTCAAGTTGAAAAACATGACAACGGAGCAGAAGAAGGCTTATCATGCCAATTGCAAAGCCATAAATCTCCTTTACCTTATTTTGAGCATCAACAAATACAATCGAGTTTCATCATGTATCACAGCAAAGGAAATTTGGAAAAGACTCGAAACTATTTACGAAGGCACTAATCAAGTTTACAAGAGTAAAATCAGACTACTGAAACAAGAGTACAAAGTTTTCAAGATGAAGGAAGGAGAAACAATTCACAAAATGATAACAAGATTTAATAAGGTAACAATGAGTTAAGACTACTTGGAAAGGGAATTCCTCAGGAAGATATGATGGATAAAATTCTGAGAAGTTTGCCAAAATTATGGGAACCTAAGGTTAGTGCAATAAAAGAATTTAAGAATCTTGAATTTTGACAATGGATGAACTCATGAGGTCTTTGATAACCCATGAGATGAAGTTAAATGTAAAGAAGCTAGCAAAAGAAGAAAGAGGCAAATGGGTGGCTCTAAAAGCTGATAATGATGAAAGCATGTCAAACTCAGAGGAGGAAGATGATGACGCACTCCTGGCTAGAAGATTCAAGAAATTCATGATGAAAAGAATAAACAAGAACAAATCATTCTTCAAAAAGCCAAAAAAGAAGGCAGAAATCAAGTGCTTTGAGTGCAAGAAGCTAGGACATATAAAAGCTGATTGTCCCTCTTTGAAAAAGGATGAAAAGAAACATAAGAAAGAAAGAAAAGAGAAGAAAAAGAAGAAGGCACTTGTAGCTTGGAGTGATGAAGATTCTAGCTCAAGTGAAGATGAACAAGCAGAGGAACAAGCCAATGTATATTTCATGGCTAATGAGGAATCTTCAGACAGTAAGGTAAATTCTACTTTTTATTTCTCTGACTCTGATTCTAGTGAAAATAACTTCACCGTCACTAAATTGCATGTGACATTACTAGAATCACTTAAATAATTGAAAAGACTAAAAATGAAAAATAACTTGTTAAAAAAAGAGTTAACCGAGACTGTTAAAATGTTAGAAATGTCAAAACAAAAGTCAATGAATTAAACAAGGAAAATGCTAGATTATAATTAAAAAAATGCTTAAATCGAAAAGGAGTTGAATAATAAGGTGGAAAAAACTAGTGAGAATCAAATAAATGAAAGTATAGCTCTTAGAAAGGAATTAAAAGAACAAAATGAGAAAAACCTCAAACAAAACATTATATTGATGAAGTTCATTCAAGGTCATGAAAAATTAGATGCCATGCTAGGAGCACAAAGAGCCATATTTGATAAGACAGGATTAGGATATAATCCAACTCAAACTCAGAAAAAGCTATATAAATTGTTTGTTCCAAGTTTTGAAAATGTCAAACTACAAAGATACCATACATGCATGGAAATTGGGCACACGTCAAAGAACTGCAATCTTAGAAACAAATTTTCAGGCAATATTAAGAACACAAGTATGAATAACAACCATTGTGCATATTGCAAAACATTAGACACTCTATTTACACCTGCTGGTTTCTGAACTCAAAATGGATTCCTAAAAATCAATTTAAAGCTAACTCAGCCGGATCCAAGAAGATGTGGGTACCAAAGGTAAATGTGTGATTGAATCTTATTGCAGGTATGTTTAAAATCAAGAGAATCTCTCGGGAAGTTAGTCGGTGTATAGACAGTAGATGTTCAAGACACATGATTAGAGATATCTCAAAATTCTCATATCTCGAGAGCAAGAAAGGAGGAAATGTAGCATTTGATGACAACTCAAAAAGAAAAGTTATCAGAATAGGCAACATAGGAGATAAGTCCATTGATTCTCAAATTCAAAATGTTCTTCTCATTTCTGATCTTAAATTTAGTTTGTTCAGCGTAAGTCAATTGTGTGATAAAAGTTACTCGTCATGTTTGAATTTGATGCATGCTTTATTATTAACAAAACCTCTGGTACTATTAAATTCTTTGGTCATAAAAAATGAAACATATATATGACATATTTAAAACACTTAGAAATTCTGAATGAATCATGCTTAGTTACAGTAAGTAAAAATACATCATGGCTATGGCACAGAAAACTAGGACATGCTAGTACGGACACAATTTCAAATCTAGTTAGGAAAGATATAGTGCAAGGTCTGCATAAATTAAAATTCAAAAAGGACAAATTGTTTAATGTCTGTATAAAAGGGAAACAAACCAAAACTTCCTTCAAACCAAAAAACTGTATGTCAACTAGCAACCCTTTGGAACTTCTTTACATTGATTCGTTTGGTCCAACTAGAACTCAAAGTTTAGGTAGAAAACATTATGGTTTTGTAATCATTGATAATTATTCTAGATACACATGAGTTCTATTTCTTGCCAAGAAGGAGGAAGCTAGTAACACTTTCATCAAATTGTGCAAGAAAATTCAAAATGAAAAAGGCTTGACAGTTAAAAGTATTAGAAGTAATCACAACAAAGAATTTAAAAATAGAACCATGGAAGAATTTTATAGCGACCATGGTATTGGCCACAACTTCTCAACACCTAGGACACCTCAACAAAATGGGGTAGTGAGAGAAAGAATAGAACTCTGCAGGAAATGACTAAAACCATACTCTGTGAGCATAATCTAACCAAATTCTTTTGAGTAGAAGCAATGAATACTGGTTGCTACATTCTGATTAGAGCACTAATAAGATCAATCCTAAAAAAACCACCCTATGAACTTTACAAAGGAAGAAAACCAAACATAGTATATTTTAAAGTTTTTGGATGCAAATGTTTTGTCCTAAACAATGGAAAAGAAGTATTAGGAAAATTTGATATCAAAAGTGATGAAGCATTCTTCTTAGGATATTCCATAATAAGTAAGACATATAGAGTACATAACAAGAGAATCATGATAGTAGAAAAATCAATCCATGTTGAGTTTGGTGAAAAAAATGACTCTAGTATGAAAGGATTAGATGATGAAGATGTTATTCAAAAATTAAATGAATTAAACCTCACTGATGATATGAATTCCCAAAAAGAAGAAGCTAATGAAGTCAATGAATAAGAAGAAAATGATAAAACTCAACAAGAACATGAAATCAAAAACCCCCAAATCAGAAAAGATGTAAATCTAGAAAGCATAATAAGAGATGTTGGCTCAAGTGTCAGAACTAGATCAACATTGCAAAACCAATGTGAATACATAGGTTTCATCTCTCAAAATGAACCTAAAAATGTAGAAGAAGTCTTATGAGATAAAAATTGGATAATGACCAAACAAGATGAATTAAATCAATTCCAAAGAAACAAAGTATGAAATCTTGTCCCTGGACCATTAGATCAGTCTATAATTGGAACTAAATGGGTTTTTAGAAACAAACTTGATGAATATAGAACAATCACGAGGACAAGGCAAGATTAGTGGCCATAGGTTATAGCCAAGAGGAGAGAATTGACTATGATGAAATATATGCTCCAATGGGTAGATTAGAAACAATTAGAATGTTTCTAGTCTTATCTTGTTTTATGAACTTTAAGCTATATCAAATGCATGTTAAGAGTGTCTTTCTAAATAGATATTTAAAAGAAACCGTATATGTTAAATAATCACCTGGTTTTGAAGATCCAAAATGTTGTGAACATATTTATAAATTGACCAAAGCCTTGTATGATCTGAAACAAGCTCTAAAATAACTTTGAAAGAGAAAATACATATATAACCCTCTTTATAAAAAGAAAAGAGAACAACTTTCTAATAATCTAAATATATGTTGACGATATAATTTTTGGAGGAACTAGTATAAAAATATGTAAAGAATTTGCAACTAAAATGAATGGAGAGTTTAAAATGAGTATGATGTGAGAGTTAAATTATTTCCTTCGATTTCAAATTAAACAATCAGAGAATGAAATTTTTATCAATCAATCAAATATACAAATGACCTTATTAAAATATTTGGATTCAGTGAATGTAAGAGAAATCTACTTCAATGAGCACAAGTATAAAATTAGATAAAGATGAAAATGATAAATTAGTCTGTCAAAAATTATACAAAAGTATGATTGGATTTCTATTATATCTTACTGTTTTGACATACAATTCAGTGTATATTTTTGTGTTAGATTCCAATTAAATCCAAAAGAATCCCATTTAGTAGCCGTCAAAAGAATATTTAGACACCCTAAAGGAAACCTTACATTTAGGTATTTGGTATGACAAAAATTCAAACTTTCAGTTGTATGGATTCTGTGATGCTGACTTTGTTGGATATAAAATAGATAGAAAAAGTATTAGTGGTACTTGTCAATTTTTTAGAAATATATTGGTATCATGGTCTTCCAAGAAACAAAATAGTATAGCATTATCAACAACCGAGACATAATATATTTCAGCTGGACAATGCACTATATAAATTCTTTGGATCAAACACCAAATGAAAGATTATGTGTTAGATTTCAATTGTATACCAATTAAATGTGATAACACAAATACAATAAATCTAACGAAAAACTCAGTTCATCATTCATGAGCCAAACACATTGAAGTAAGATATTATTTCATCAGAGATCATGTTTTAAAAAATGAAATTGTTTTTTAATATATCGAGACTCAAAAACAAATTGCTGACATCCTTACCAAATCTTTGGATAAAAATAGATTTTGTAAACTTAAAAGGGAATTAGGAATGACAGAAATAGAGAGATAGAAAAGAAGATATGAAAAACAGAGTACACTCACAGATTAGAAAAACGAACTTTAGGTTCACCTATTTCTTAAATATGTTGACAAATTAAAAGAATGTAAAGTCATGTCGACCTACTAATCGTTGGATTTGAAAAACTTGTCAACCTGACACTTAGAATGAAAAATAGAAGGTGACACATCGACCTAAATATAAGTATGTTGACCTGCGTAGCAATAGGAAATTAGGTCGATGCCTTTCATAATGTGTCGACCCGATGACTCATAAAATTATTAAATAGGTCGATGTGCATGAGAAGATGTCGACCTGTGACATGTAGAATGGAATACGAACGGTTAACATATCGACTTATCTAACTAATCATCCCCATTTTAAACTTTCTCTCTTCTCTCGAAACCCTAATCTGTTAAAATTGAAACCTTAATCCCTCAATTGAAACCCTAGAGCGTTCAATTTATGCAAGAATTGAACTTACCATGGCACCGAAAATGAAGTTACCCATAAAGAAACCTTCAGAGTCTTCTAAACAATCTTCATAACCCAAGGCCAAAGATTTGTTTTCAAAACCCTCGTTTGCGAGAACTGAGAGACCTCCCACTCCTCCGCCGTAGCCGGAACCTGCCTTGCAATTCAACACACATGAATTTAAGGCAATCGAACAAAATGACTTGTATGAGAAAGTGTTTTCGAAGAGGAAAGTGAACCAAGGAAGACTAATAGACCGGGTATTCTGAAAGAATGCGAATTTCAAGTATGAAGAGCATCTAATTGAGGTATGCCCTAATTGGCTTTTGAATCCCATCAAGTACATTCATAAGAAGGTAGTTAAGTTGTTTTATAATAACAATGAAGTAATTTTTGATGAAATTGAGAATGAGACACGAATAATTTTGGATAATCACTTTGTCTCATGCGTATTTAGAACCTTGTGAATGGAAAGGAGATTGAAGTAACACCTAAAAATGTATGTCAAGAAAGTGGTATTGCTGGGGTGTCGTATGATAATTGTGAACAGTACATGAAATCTAGCTATTTGAAAAATGCTAGAATTGTCTTTAGTGATGAGAATCTGACAGTAGTTAACACTAGTGGCATAGAACTAGGTTTTCATGAACACATCCTTCATTTGATTGTGTCACATATGTTGAGACCTAGGGGTGGGAACTATACAACTATCTCAAGAGAAGATTTGTGGTTAATGGCTTATATCATAAGTGGGAAGAATCCCGGACTACACTTCATAGTTCCTCACTTAATGATAGCTACACATAGGTCTAAGAGCTCTATTTTACCATATGCTAGCATGATTACTGATATTTTATCAAAAAATCTTATAGAGTTGGATAAAGATATGGTAATTGAGTTGAATGAAAAGAATGCAATCAATGCATCTTTAATGTTGAGAGTAAGATGGATGTGTAACAGTAAAGGAGATTGGGTGAGAAAGGAAGGGTAAGCAAACAAAAGACAGGCTGAAGAGATTGATGATGATACTAAAGAAGCCATCCAAAATGCACCAAGGAAAGAAAAAAGAACAAAAGAAGGTGAACCTTCAAGCATTCAACCAATCAAACTTGAGATGATTTTGGAAAAATTACAAAACATTGAAAGAAGGCAAACCATGATATGCCAAATGAGTTGTTTCGTAAAGATGAAACTTGAAAGTGTTAAGGAAAAATTGGACTCTTTGGTCAAAGAAAAAGGAAAATAAAAGAATGATCCAAAACCATCAAGATCTTACTAGTTTAGGTACTTGTCATCTTTTAATTGTCTAATCATTTTTTATTTAAATGGATTTTATCTCGAATGCACCATGAGACATTAATTTTCATGTGATGTTTAAACTCTTTGGCAATGCAATTTTATAGCTTATTATATATTTGTTCATCTATTGGAAATGCATTGATAAACGGTTGTGCCTTTTATTCTCTTTGATGAAGTAATACTGTTTGAATGTGTGATAATGGAATAGAGGTAATTTTGTTGATTATTCTAAAATGGCTATGTATTGATTGATGAAGAGTATGTGTACTAATTGAGGGGGAGTATATGTATTGATGACTGAGAGGGAGTGTAGGCTAACATGCTGAAGTGTGTAGATGTATAGACGTGTATGTAAATGATGGTTGTAGTGAATAGTATGCAGATGTGTCAGAAATTGAGATGATAAACTGAAGCACACATGTATGTGACTTTATGAATTATAGCTAGATGTATGTCGAGTGCATATGTGCAGTATATGTCAATGAGAAATGTCTTCTGTTAAGTGAAGTGTCATTTGTTAATTGAAATGCAAATGTGTAGATGTATGCAGAATGTGTATAGGAAAAGTATTAGTGTTGTGGAGTGTATCCATCAAGTGACGAATGCTATGCTGTCTAAGTATTGGTGCCTTTTTATTGATGACAAAAAGGGGGAGAAAAATGTGAGAAACGAGAAGTGTGCATACTAAGTGTGTTGTGAGAATAAGAGATTAAGTATAAAAAATGTAGAAGTATGCATGTGACTAAATGTGAGAGATATAGATTAAGTACAGAAGTGTGCAAGTAACTAAGTATAGACCTCAAAATGTAGTACCAAGTGAAGCAGATGTCATTTAGGTAGAATCAAAATGGATCCAAGATTATCAGTAAAGCATTAAGAGTTTTGTCATCATAAAAATAGGGATATTGTTGAGATAGAAAAGTTTTGATGATAAGAGAATGAAAGAAAACAAATTCAAAGAGGATCAGAAAAGAAATTAGGAATCAAAAGTCTGCACATCTTGTCGACCTAATTTTAGAACACATCGACTTGTAACTCAGGTCCACCAATTTAAGCCTTTTGTCGACCAATTTTAACTCCACCCTAAGCACATCGACCTGATGAGCAAGACACGTCGACCTACATTATAGGAATACAATGAAAATAGCTAAGTAAAAACGTATCAACACATCTACAAACACATCGACCCGTTTCTCACATCAACCTGAATTTAACACACATCGACCTGAGTAATCTCATGTGGACAAATTTAGAGTGATATGTCAACCAATTTTAGAAGCGCATTGATCTATCTTTGATACATATCGACACATACTAGGCAAAACTATGAGGACATCGATGTGCCCAATAACTTGTCGACCCGTTTCACTTATTTTCTAAGTATTATACATCAACCTGTTATTAACTTTGTCGACATGAAAGCAACACATCGGCCTATTTTATAAGCCATGTTCACCAATTTTAAGAAAACACTAGAACATGTCGATATGAGACCAAGACATGTCAACCTGATGTAGTATTGCTTAAGTATCACACATCGACCTGCTATCTGACCTTGTCGACCTATTATAAAACATCGACCAATTTTAGAAGACAGATCCACCTATTTTAGTATTGAATAGTGATATGTTTATGTTTGAAGAAAACTTGTCGACCCGGTAGTTTTTGTTTATTAAGTTCACACATCGACCTGCCCTTATTCTTGTCGACACACATCAACCAATTCATTTGTATAGGTCCACCAATTTTTACTTGCATAATAACATGTTGATGTATACAGTAGACTTATCGACAATATGTTTATTAACTCCTTAAAATCACAAATTGACATGTCCTCAATCTTGTCGACATGCATACACACATCGACCAATTTAAAACTGTGTCCATGCATTTTATTTGGTACATGATATTGTTGACTTGAATACGATCTTGTTGACCTGATTGTCCAAAAATACACTACAAATTTTGGAATTCAGGTCGATATGCCACTTAAACATGTCGACTCGAGATTGTCAAAAACCAAATCTGTGAAACAAATTTGAACTTAATAGCCACTTTGTTTCCCTGATTCTTTGAGTATTTCTTTTTCTATCAAACTAACATTCAAATGTAGCATAAACTAATTTTGATAGGCTAAGTTAAAAGTGGCGCCAGTAAAAAAATGGAGGTTCAGCGTGAAAGTTGGAATTATTGCACAGAACATTAATGGCTGACATTAATTACGTGAGGTTCGAACACAACAAGCCTCAACAACCCCCAATGGATCTCTTCAATGCATCAATAAATACCAGAGAGCTAAATCTAAGAAGATTAGAGATGAATCTGGATACTTGATTGAATATTCTAAAAAATCCTTACTTATATTTGTTGTATTTATCTGTGTTCTTAAATTCTTTCATCTGTCTCATAATTTCAAAAGCCTATTCACAATTTGTCACATCTGAGGATAGATAACCTCTTTTCCTAACATTCAATTTTCAAATTTGAACAAGTGTCAAAGACTAAAGAGTGTGAATCACTACTTTAGATCTTAAGAATTAATTTGTGAAGGATTGAAACGTAGTGTTTAGTAGAAACACTGTAAAGGTTGAACCTAAATCTACAACCAAGTT
Organism: Dillenia suffruticosa; assembly: GCA_033439265.1. Taxonomy (NCBI): domain Eukaryota; kingdom Viridiplantae; phylum Streptophyta; class Magnoliopsida; order Dilleniales; family Dilleniaceae; genus Dillenia; species Dillenia suffruticosa. The sequence continues at coordinate 4,108,892 of JAVTVX010000031.1, forward strand.
TGTATCTTTAAGTTATTAGTGAAAAATCTAGGACTCTGGGAGTGGACGTATACCAAGTTTGGTGGACCTACTATAAAACGTTTTGGGCATTCTCTACTCTTCATTATTCATGTCTTTTTGTTATAAGTTTCAAAATTTCAAAAAGATACAAAAGATCCATCTTCAACTAAACTATTCACCTCCTCTAGCTGAATATCAACTGTTACTTGTTTCCCCTAACTTTTGACCCTTTTTATTGATGACAAAAAGGAGGAGAAAGTGTAACAATAGAATTAGACTTGGGGGACTATGGTCTGATGCTGCAGTATAGTATGTGTGTGCAATGTAGTATAGTTTGATGATAGTATGTAATGCAGATATGGGGAGTATGGTATGATGAAAGTGTGCAGTATAGTGCATAGAGCAGTATGGTCTGATGCGGTAGTGCAGTGTGATCTGACGGTGCTAGGTTAGTCTGATGGTGCTAAGATGGCTATGTGATAGGTTTGTGGAGTATGGTGCTGATAGTTTTATATGATGATAGGTTTTGTGATAATGGCTATATAATGGCTTTCTAAAAATGACCAGTAGTATGACACTACTATAAATGAAATTATGAAGTTTTGAAGTTAAATTTTCAAAAATAAGAATCAATAGAATTAGAAACTTTAGATAAGTATTTGAAATTTTATCAACATAAAAAAGAGAGAAATTGTTGAAAATGATAGTTTTTGACGATAATAAAATGAAAAAAAATAGGTTTAAAGTAAATTAGAAAGTTATTAAAAAACAAAAGTCTGCAGACCTTGTTAACCTATTCTTGACACACATCGACCTGCTCTTATAGGTTCACAAATTTTCAGAGTCATGTCGACCAATTTTAGCAACATCTTAGACATGTCGACTTATTAGTGACCCTTGTCGACCTGAATAAAACAAATATAATAAATTGTCTAACTAAGATTATGTCGATAATCCCAAAAATATGTAGATCTGATTTGAACATTCACATATCTTGTCAACCTGAGTTAAACCTTATCAACCTGTTTTACACGTCCACCTAAATTAGATTATATATCAACCTGTTGATCTCAGATGGATAAATTTAATATGACATATCGACCAATTTTAGTAGTGTAATAACCCACTATTTATACACATCAACATGCCCAATAACTTGTCAACCTAATTCCTTTATCTTTTAAAGAATACAAAATGACCTGTGTTTCGACTATGTTGACACGTTGAACACATCGATCAATTTCAAAGGACAGGTTCACCAATTTTATGTAAGTACAGAAATATGTCGATATGGATTTAGAACATGTCAACTTGATCTAAGTTGTTCTTTAGAAATTATACGACAACCTGCATTTCAACCTTATCGACCCGTTTAACATATCGACCAATTTCACAAGTCTGGTCCTCCAATTAAATGCAGTAACAGAATTCTGTCAATTAGATTTATAACATGTCGATATAGACTGTGGATTTCTAAGTAAGGCATGTCGATACCTAATTAGAACCATATCGACATGTCAATATCTACCAATTTAAGTCTACGTATCTACCTATTTAATTTGAAACATGACCTTGTCAACCCAAGTACTTTCATGTCTACCTAATCAGGTCCTCAATACTAAATTTTGAATTCAGGTTGATATGTTGTTTAAGTATGTCAACTTGAAATTGTCAAAAACCACATTTTTGAAACAAATTTGAGTATAACAGTCTTCTCTTTTTCAATATGTCTGAACATTTCCATTTTTATCAAAGCCTAACGTTTAAATTCAGCAAGAGCATCTTTCGATAAGTTAAACAAAAAGTGGTGCCAGCAAGAAAATGAAATTTGAGTGCGAAAATATATACTGTTGTAAAATATTAATTAATAGACATTAATGAGTAACGTTCGCCTTCAACAACCCCTACAACAGATCTTTTCAGTGTGACAATAAATATCAAAGATAAGATATGAAGAAAAAGAAGAGTACTCTATTAAGATCTAAACAATCATGGTCTCATAACATTCATTACTTTATTTCAACAAGTCATACACTGTTTTTCATTCAAATTTCATTTAATTTTTTTTTCGAGTGTAATTATTTGTAAAATTAAGTTTGTCAAATCTGAGAATTAGAGTTTCATATCTTTGATATTTCCTTCTCATCTGTATTGAGATTTCAAAAGACCAAAGAGTGTGTCACTACTTTGGGTCTAGAAAGAGAATCAATTTGTGTTAGGGTTGGGAAAGTAGTATTTGTGAGGAAACACTGTAAAGATCTAATTTGAACTTACAATCAAGTTTGTATCATTAAATTGATAGTAAAATATTCATGGGAGTTTGGAAGTGTATTTACACCTTGTTTGGTGAAAACACTATAAAAAGTTTTATATATTCTTTATTTTTTATTTAAATCAACAAGCACCTCTCACTACAAAATTATATCTCTATACTTACGGTAACTTTTATTATCGGTAACCTTTAACAACGGTTTCTTCTTACCTATACCGACGTTTTTTACAAAACCGTAGAAAAATATATACATATTTTAACAGTATAAATTATAATATCGAGAAAAGTTTATAAACCCTGAGTAAAATTAACAGAACCGTCGGTAAAAATGATATTCAATTTCTGATGATTATCTTTTGTCGTTGGTAAATATAATATTTTTAGAGATGATTTGAAAATAATCAGGTCTACTGGATCTACTTAACCATACTGTTTGTATAAATCTATAATTATGATAACTTGTATTCTACTATTTGCAAATGTTATATTCTATATATATTTATATAATTTTTAGAAACAGTTTAAAATTTTAGAGTTAATATAGAAGGGAATAATTTATGATAACGTGTGTTATGTGTATTGTAATACGTTATAATCTGTGATGACGTTATAATCTGTGATGTTAATAACGTGTGATAAGTGATGGTAACAATTTAAGTAGTGGTAACCTATAACTTGTGATAAGTAGTGGTAATAATTTGCGAGAAATTTGTAAAAATATAAAAAATTTATAAAAAAATTAAAATTATTTTGAAATACACAATATACCATTTTCTAATAATACATACATAATATTAGTACTGTATATATTATTATAAATTATAAATTATTGGAGAATATATGTTAATTAATATTAATTTAAATTCTCTTATATTAACAATTTAAAAAATTTAAATATTTTTGTATAGAAAAAAAAAAGAAAAAAGAAAAGTAGGAAAAAGTGTGGAAGGTTGAGAGAAAAAAAGAAAAAATAAAAAAGAGAAATAACTTTTTTTTCGTTATTTTTTAGTATTTTGACAACGAACATTTTTATTAATATGAAAGTGAGAAAAGTTGAGACTAAAAAAAAAAAAGAAAGAAAAGGGACACGTGGTAAGTTTATGATATATAGTTGTGGTAAATAGTAAATAGTAAGTGGTTAGTATATGGATGGTAAATAGTAGTAATTTAAGTTTTATTTTAATTTATATTTCAACTATTACATTTTATCATTTTATATTTTCATTAATTTAATTGTATTTGTATTTTTTTTCTTATTTTGTGTTTTTATAGAATTTATATAAACCATTTTATAAATAAGTTGTGATAATTTATAAAATTTATAGAATTTTTTTAATTTATGATAAATTGTAATAAAAAAGTTGGTAATTGTGAAAATAAGTGGTAAATAATGATAAGTTGTGATAAGTTGTGATAAAATTGTTGGTAATTGTGATAATAAATGATAAATAATGATAATTTTGAATGGTAATAAGTGATAATAATAAGTGGTAAGTAATGATAATTTTGAATGAATAATATTATTATATTAGTGTGATAATATAAAATCATGGTTATTAATATTAATTTAAATTATAATATATTAATAATTTAAAATTTTTATATATCTAATTATAAATATTTACCAAAATATAAAATATTAATAAGTTAGGAATATAGAGAACAAAAAAAAAACAAAAAAAAACAAAAAAAAAAACACATGGAAACTGTGGCATAATGGTTGACAAGTCAAGCTTTCAAACTCATAGACAAGGGTCACATGCATTTTTATGCATATTTTTGCTCAAGCATGGGCGAGCCCCCTGCATAGGCGCGCGCTTGCAGCCGCTCGCCCTAAGGCTGCAACTGCGCACACGCGGGCATGCCAGCACCCCTGCTCACGTCTGTAGCTGTGTGCCCCGCGGTTGCAACTGCGAGACTACTGTTCCCTCTTTCCTTTTTTTTTTCTTTTTTTGGTTCCCTTTTTTTTATTTCTTTTTTTCACATATTTACCTTTTGTCATTTAATTTAATTGTATTTGTATTTTTTTTTCTTATGTTGTACTTTTTATAGAATTTATATAAACCATTTAAAAAATAAGTTGTGATAATTTATAGAATTTATTGAATTCTTTTTAATTTATTATAAGTTGTGATAATAATGTTGGTAATTGTGATAATAAGTGGTAAGTAATGATAAATTGTGATAAGTTGTGATAAGAATATTGGTAATTGTGATAATAAGTGGTAAGTAATGATAATTTTGAATGAATGATATTATTATATTAGTGTGATAATACAAAATGATGGTTATTAATATTAATTTAAATTATAATATATTATTAATTTAATAAATTTATATATTTAATTATAAATATTTACCAAAATATAAAATATTAATAATTTATCATAATCTGTGGAAGGTAGAGAATAAAAGAAAAAAAAAAAGAAAATTGAGACACATGGCAAGCTGTGTCATTTCCGTTACTTCCATTTTTATTTAATTGTGTCTCTTTATTATTTGTTTTAATTTATTTTTTCTAATTTTTTGTTTTTTAAATGATATTTATTTATGAAAAATTACGTCTGCGAAATTTATCTAAAATTTATTTGTCAATGATAATATAAAAAATCTATATCATCTTCAAATATAATATTCATCTAAACAATTATATATTATATTTAAATACCTGAAATTTGTAAACTGAAAAAAAAAAAAAGAGAACAAAAAGTTGAATGAGAGTGAGATAAGGAAAAAAAATGTGACAGATAGGAAAAAAATGGTGATAGATAAGAAAAAAAAATCAAGAAGAGTGAAATAGAAAGAAATATCATCGGTATTTTTGAAAAAAAAAAGAAAAAAAGAAAAAAATTGGAAGATGAAAAATGTGTAATGAAAAAGGGCAGGAAAATTGTGTAATAAAAAAATATCCGGAAAAAGAGATTTTAAAATTTTATTTTGAAAATTTGTTTGTTATTAATTTAATTTGAAAAAATTGTATATCCAAGAAAGTAAAATGAAAATGTAAAAAAATTACAAAAAATTGAGATACATATTCACCATTTTCCAATAATATAATAATATCAATCTTATATTATTATATAATATATATATATATATATTGCTATATATATTACTATAAATTACAATGAATTTTAATATGATAATTATCGATATTACTTTATATTATAATATATAAAAAAATTAAAAAATTTAAATATTTCATTACAAATTTTACCAAAGAGAAGAAATTTTATTTTATGGGTGAGAGTGGATAGGAAAAAAAAATTGATAAGAGAAAGAGAGAGAAAAAGGAAGAGAAGAGAATGAAAAAAAAAAAAAAGTTGGCAGAGAAAGGGACCGGAATTGAACATGGGCATTGGACATGATATCAGAAGATTCAACCACTACACCACTTGACAGATGTAGCATGGAGTGGCCTTTACCTTATATATTTTCTTCTCTTCCTCAAATTTTTGAATTCTCTTGTGAGGTTGCAACCATGCAGCAGCACGGCTGCAACCGCGAGTGCAGGGGCATGCCAGAGCCCCTGCGCGCGCTTGCGGCCGTGCCCCCCGCAGCTGCAACCGTGGGCACTACTGTTCATCTTCTTCTTCTTTTTTTTTTTTTTTTTTTTTTAACTTCTTCTTTCATATATTTACCAATTTTTTGCTTTTTTTTCTATTTTTTTTACCCTTCACCCTTTCCTTTTTTTTTTAACTTTTTTTTTCTTTTTCTTCTTCTTTTTTATTTTTATTTTTATTTTTTTTTACCTTCACCCTTCCGTTTTTTTAACTTTTTTTATTTCTTCATTTTCTTTTCTTTTTTTTATTTCAGTTTTTTCTTCACCCTTTAATTTTCTTTTTTTTCATTCTTTTTTTTCTGTTTCACTATTACAGGTTGCCCTTGTGTAGTGCGCCAAGAGAAATATTGATAATAATACATTAATTATCAATATTATATAATTTTATATAAATTCTAAAAATATTTAATTTACAAATTTAACTTTTTAATATTGAAAAATTGATAACTCTACAATAAAATTATATTCTCGTTAAAATCAATTTTCTAATTTAATCAAATTTCTCTTTTTTGTGAAAAAAATATTTGTTTTTTTATTCTAATCTAATTATTTTTTTACCATAAACAATTAATTCATTTTAGATAATTCAAAACAATGATTTTTTTTGCACCACATCACAAATTAACAATCAAATTTGATTGCAAAAAAATTTTATCATTTTATTTCAAATTCAAACAACTCAACTTTATAAAAGCTGGTGGTATAATATAGAGTAACAAGTGGTAATAAATAGTAATAACCGGTAACAAGTGAGATATGATACGTATATTTAATTTAAAAAATATTATTATAGTTGTTAAATTAGTTAGTGATAATGAAAGTATAAAAAAATTATAAAAAATTTAGAATTATTTTCAGATACAAATGTACTATTTTCTAATAATATAATAATAACATTCGTAAATTATTACATAATACATACATATTACTATATATATTACTATAAATTATAAATTATATTATCGTTAAATGGAGAATATATGTTAGTAATAATATAAAATCATGATTATTAATATTAATTTATCAATTGTCCCACATGCCAAAATGATGAAACATATTGGTTGAGTGTATTTGGAATAAATATATTAGTGGAATTATCAACGTTATATAATTTTATATAAATTTAAAAAAAAAATTATTTAATATATGAATTTAGTTTTTTAAAATTTTTCAGTGATAACTCCACAAATTCATGCCAAAATCAAAAACAATTCAAACAATGATCTTTGCACCACATCACAAATTGGCAGTTAAATTTGATAAAACTCCAAAATATTTTATCATTTTATTTCAAAATCAAGCGGCAAATTTTGTGAAAATTCCAAAAACATTTTATCATTTTATTTCGGAATCAATGTACCCGCATAAAACTTTTTATTTTTTTGCCCATTTTCCATGAATATTTTTTATTTTACAAATCATGACTATTAATATTAATTTAAATTATAATATATTAATAATTTAAAAATTTTATATATTTAATTACAAATATTTGCCAAAATATATAATATTAATAAAGATAAAAAAAGAAAAGAAAAAAAAGAAAAATGTGTCATGATTTGCATTTTGCATTTTACATTATATATTTACAAAAAAAAAGAGAAAATATTGTTTTATCATGATAACAAATAATAACATGTAAGATAGTGTATTAATGCATGGTAATAAGTGGCAACAAATAATAACAATCGGTAACAAATGATAATATATCATAATATAATACATGATAACAAGTGGTAACAAATAGTAACAACCGATAACAAATGATATTCTTATAATAAGTGATACAATTGGTATAAGTGTAGTAAACAATGTTAACAGAAATGAAAATATAAAGAAAATCAAATACAAAAATTATAAAATAAAATTCATGATATAATAATAATAAAAACAGGTAAAACAAGATAAAATTAAATTCACAAAAATTTATATGGATCTAATATATCCAATTACATGATAAGTTTTTGAACATGATATGATTGGCATGTATGATTCATTCACAGATTTACATGATCATTTACAAATTTACAGATAAACCAGCTTCTCATGCATTTAATGTGGATGAAAATAAATTTCATGAATTATTTTTAGAATGTCAAAAAACCAATACATCCAAATTGAAGTTCACTATACTAATTTTAAATAATATTACATGTAAAATATTAATGGTTGAAATCAGTGGTATGTGTGTGTGTGTAATATGTAAAAGTTGTGTATATGAAAATTGTGGAGTGTCTATATAAAAGATTAAATTTTTATTTATTGCAAATTATATTTTGTAATTATAAATTGTAATTGAATTTGAAATTCAATTTCTACCGATACAATAGATGCAAAATTTAGTGTTCTTCATTAATTACACCAATATAATTAATTACACCATTACATATAATTACATTATATTATCATATTTTCAAATTATATTCAATAAATGTTCAAAACTATAACACTATATTATATAAATTATTAATTTCATATCATTGCATTATTTAAATTAATAATATTAATAAGTTTATTATTATCGAATAGAATATATATTATTTTTTATTAATCAAATAGATATGATATTAATCAAATATAGTAACTAATCAGTAAGTATTTGTTAATAAATAGTAAAAATTATAAGTGATTTTTTCAAAACACATATGAAAGACACATGTGAAAAATTAAGAAACGCGGTAATGAAAAAAGAGGTAGGAGAAAAAATGCGATAATGAAAAAAGAGGCGGGAGAAAAAGCGCGAAGGCAAAGTTTTAAAATTTTGTTTGTAAAAATTATATATTATAAATCGTACATAGGCTAAAGTTCCACAATCAAAATTTGTCTATCCTTTCCTTGAAAGTTCTTCTCTCATAATCCATTTAAACTTTTCACTCATACTTTGCAAAGTTTTATAAAAAGTTAATCATATTTGGTATTTGAAAGGTTTGACGAACGACGGATAAGTATTGTATGAAGAATCACAACAATTCCAAGAAAGAATAAGTTCAGTCGAACAATCTCAATCATCCAAGATATTATTCAGGTTTTAAAAATAAACATCTTATTTTTATTTTAATTTGAGATTTAATATTAAAATATCATTTTTAATTTTTTATTTTGGACAGTTGTGAAGAAATATAAATATCAATGCTATCAAGATATTTTGCATTTAGAAAAAGGAAACGCTCTCTGCTTACTTATCAGGTAATATTTTCATTTACATTCATTATTTATTATTTATAATGATTTCATTATTTTACTATTGAGTTTTAATGAGCAGATTGCCACGAAAGATTGTGGATAAAGACGTCTTCAAAAATTGTGATTGTGAATAAAGATATCTTCAGAAACTGTAACGAATATGTTTGGTTTGGACCATCTCAGAAGACATGTAATTGTGAGACATGTAATCTTTTTTCTATTTTTTTTGTCTTATATGTATCAATCATTTTAGTTTGTATCAATTACAATTTTTATAATATTTATATTATTTTTATAATTTCTTTATTTTTCAGTATTTTAATTTACCTATCATCTTAAAAAAAAAAGAAACCGTCAATGTGATAATCATATGGTAATATTGGTAACGAGTAGTAATTTAGTGATAACAGAAATAATAAATTTTTTTAATATTTATAATAACTAAGAAAAAAAAAGAATAACATTTCTAACCTAATATAATGATAAAAGAGAGAGAGTAACTTTCTGACGCTTGTGTAATCGATGGTACAAAATAGTAACCATGACGATTAGTAACCATGTGGTAATCGATAGTAACATGATAATTGACAGTAACATGTAGTAATCTATAGTAATCTTGTAGTAATCTATAGTAACTTATACTAATATTTTCCAACCGATAAAAACAGAAAATTTTTTTCGCTTGTGGTAACCGATAGTACAAACAGTAATTTATACTAACGTGTAATCGACGATAAAAGATAGTAACATTTCCTAACATATGTGGTAACCGATGATAAATGATAGTAACATTTCTTAACAGTTGTGATAACTGACGATAAAAGATAGTAATATTTCCTAACGCATGTGATAACCGACAATAAAACCTAATAATTTTTACTGATATTTTGAAACCGATGATAAAAAATAATATTTTTACTAATACTTTTCTAACTGTCATTATAAATCAATCACATGTTCCAACGGTCATCAAAACCGTCAAGATAGATCTATCCCGACTGGTGTATAGCCGACTGAAAGCGTATCTGTTGGAGAAAGTTTTGCTGACGGTTTTAGTATGTTTAGCAAACGGTTTTTGTCCGTTTGAATAATGCATTTGTTTTGTAGTGTGTGTTATAATTTTTTGAATACTTGTACAGTCAAATAATTTTTAAAAATATCTCTATTCAATTATTGATCACTTCTAGTTGAATATTAGTTGTCGAATGTAAAGAAGAAGAGCATAACTGGAGAAGAGCTTTTACACGTCCAAGAATATTTTTGTGCTTTTACAATCATCGGAGGTGAAGAAGAAGAGTATAGCATGAGATAACCAAAATCCCTTTTTCACATTTGTTTTATTTTGATTCAATTTTTGCATTCGAAACATAAAGACCGCCATGCATTCTAACAATCACTATTCGCAGTTATGATGTATTTAGTTTTTTGTGTTTTGGATAAATTGAATTTTGAGCCGCTTGACTGACGTATCAATTAGTATGAATCGTTTCTGGGGGAGGGCATATATGTGCACCCTTGGGAGATTGCGGCAGAACCATTCATGCAGTCTACAAAGTTTTCAGTGGGTGATTTTGTTTTTGATTTAGCTGAAGAAAATAAGAAGAGAATAGAAATCACTGCAAAGCCTAAAGAAACATGGGATTCGATATTGTCTCCAACTTTTTGGGGGTATTTAAGCATAAAATTGTGTTCCTTTCCAAGCTTTAAATGAATTGGGAAATGTCGAATGGAGTCTCAGTTTCTGAAATCTCATTCATTCTTCCACCATAAGGTTCAAATATCAACACCCCCGCATCACCTTTTAAGAATACCTTCCAAATTGACTTTAGCCCCGTTTCAGAAATGGGGTTGTCCACAAAATCTGATTTTCCATTAAAGTAGCCCTTGATGTAGTGAGTCCTATTCATTAAGACATCTATGGTTTCCCTGCTAGGGTACCCATCATAGAAGCAGAGGACAGACTCTATCCAACTTAATTGCCTAGTGTCATTGGGTTTTAGGCCTAACTCGGGAAAGTTGGCTTGCATCACAGGGATTAGTTCTTCGAGGGTTCCAAGATACATGGAATTAAATGTAACTCCTACCGTAGGGTTTCCTTTTGAGTCTGTACTTTTGGATATGATAAGTCTAATGAAAAGATCTTTGGGGAAATTGGGAGCAACTAGTTGCCACCTATGAACAAGCTCGGTTGCACCTTGTTTGAGGTTTCTAAAGATGTTGAAGACAGTAACTTGAGGAGGGACAGGAACTAATTGAAGCTTCCATGAAAGAGTGACCTCGAAACTTGCAACACCACCTCCTCTAATGGCCCAAAACAAATCCTCCCCCGTTGATTTTCTATCAAGAAGTCTACCATTCGCATCAACTATTGTAGCATCCAAAACATTGTCAGCTGATAGACCATATTTTCTAGTCAATGAACCTAGTCCACCTCCACTGATAATCCCTCCTACACCGGTTGTTTGACAAATCCCTGAAGGGAAACCAAGTGTACCACCACTTCCTTTGGCAACTTGGTAATAGAGTTCGCCGAGTGTTGCTCCAGCCTCAACCCATGCAGACATTTTATTTGTATCCAGTGTCACCTTGCGGAGATTGATAAGATCTATTATCACAAAGGGACTCTCCGCTAAGTATGACACGCCTTCATAGTCATGGCCACCACTTCGAACTCTAACCTGAAGGTCAAATTGTCAAAGAACAGTGGCTTGGACATGAGAAGGAACCAAAGGGGTAACAATATATTGAGGTTTTGGTTCAGCGGATGTATTGAACCTCAAGTTCTTGAGGGTTGATTGAAGATGAATATGAAGGAGAAGTTGGTGTGTACAAGACTTGATTGGATTTTTGATTCTTCACAGGCACGGAGTGGGAGGCGAGGCAATCCACGAAGTTGGCATTAGATGGGGTTTGCCCTGCCAAGGAAGTAGAAAAAATGAGGGAAAGAAAAGCAAAGACCAGAGAGATTACAAGCTCCATGTTTCTCTCCCTTCTCATTCTCTTGTTTCCCCTCTCTCTCTCTCTCTCTATTTGGAAATGGCTTGGGGGTAGTACTTATAAGCAAGCTGAAAACGTGTAAAGCATAATCAACTTTTGTAGTGAATATTTTTGCATGCAATCCGTTTCGTATGTATTGACTTACCTTATTAGCTCTGGCCACCATGTTTCAAGTTAACCCATCTTCTCCTGTCATGTAATGTGATTTTGGATGCTTTCTGTTTAAAGGCTTTCGTGTTTATTGCAATCTTTTATCTCATGCAAAGAAAAAGGAAAGGTTAAGAATTAAAACATATATAGAAATATATACCATTATAGACTTTGTTACAAGTTTACGGTTATTAAATATATAGAAATATATGTAGAATATACAGACTTTTTAACAAGTTGACTGAAATTATTTTCATTATTTTAATATTACAAGGATGATATGGCCTTAGGAGAGAAGGATTAGTTATGGGGCAAGTGCTCATATTAGTTTACTAAAGCAATCAATTGAAAGCTTGAGAAATAAAAAAAAAAATGACTTCCCATCAAAATTTTACATTATTAAAATATTAATATATATTGGCTTTTGTAATTTCGATAGTCTCATATGGTATAACATTAGCTGTTTCTTGAATCTTGTGCTGAAAAATATTAATATATATTGGATCTTGTGCTAGAAAAAGAATCACCTGAAAAGGAAAATGCTTTATGAAAACAATTCGAAAATGCTATTTCTTGAATCTGAAACAAAGACGATGTCCCCCTTTGCGGCACTTGCGATATGAAAATGTTTTGGTCAATTCAATGGCAAATGTGGAGAAGACAACGAAAGCTGCTATTTCGAGAACGCCAGCTTTAGCCAATTTGGTTTCGGGTTCCTTCTGCTGCACTGGAAAAGTAGTAGCTTGGACTTGACAATTGAGGATGAGTGGTTGCATTGAAGATTTATGTTTCTTTCCGTAGACAAATAACACGCCAGGTCCATGCATTTTTGCATTTTTTTTTTCCCTTTTGATGTTAGAACGTTGGATATTTAATAATTAATTTATTAATTTTGATTAATTTGATTTAAATTAATTATTAGATCTGTGAGATTTTTGAAAATTTATTTTTTTTTATTCTAAAAACTCAGATCTTATCTTAAACTTATTCCACCGTATTAAGTTAAAAGAACAGTAGCCTCTCCACAGCAACTGACCTCATAATTTCAAGTAAAATCCATACCTCAGTCCCACAATTTTAGTTAAATCAAAGAAGAGACATAGCAGCATGCACATTAAAGAAAAAAGAATCACCCCAAAAAAATACTATTTTAGCATGAATTTAGTGAGCGAAAAATTTAAAAAGATTCATCGCTAATTTCTTTAGCAATAAATTTAACGATCAAATTTTTTTTTTCATTAATAATGCATTGCAAAAATTAGATGAAAAATTCAGAAATTCATGACTCAATTAGTAATGAAAAATATTTTCTCACTAAATTCATGACTAAATTTCGCGATAAATAGTAAAATCCGTGACTAAAATTAACAATGGATAATTGGTGATGGATCTGATGATCCGTAACTAAATTTAATGATAAATTTAGAGAATTTTTTTGTGAAAATTTAACGACGGATTAAAAAATTTTGTGATGAATTTAGCGATGGATCTGGTAATTTAGCCAAAATTTTTTTATTATTTTTCAAATTTTCCCTATTAAAAAAAATATTTATACCGTCCAACCAACATAAATATCAAATTTTGTCACCAATATCCATATAATAAATCTAAAAATTTCTACAATCCAAATAATATAATAATCAAATTCCAAATATTTTTTCGAAATCAATAAACTTAATATTATCTATAAATATTCGAGTATCCAACAAAATATCAATAAAAACAAAATCAAACAAATATCAATCTAGTATATAACAAATATGTAATACCCAATAAAAAAAAAAGGGGAAAATAAAAATTAGGGCTTAAAGCCCAATTTTCTCCCCTCTTTCCCTCTCTCTCTTTCCCCCTCTCTTCTCTCTCTCTCCCTCTTCTTCTCTCCCCTTTTCTTCTCTCTTCTCCCGATCCCCCGCCGCCGCGCCTCTCTCTCTCCCGCTGCCGTCCTCCGCCGAGCGCGATCGCTGCACCACAGCGAGCGCTGCACCACAGCGAGCCAGCGCACGCGATAGCAGCAGCGAGCGCGACAGCACGCGAGAGCCCAGCGTGGCAGTGCGAGCCCTGCGCGAGCTCAGCACGCGAACCCAGCCTGCGCGCGAGTTAAGCGCGAGCAGCGCGCGAGCCCAACGCGAGCCGAGTGAGCGCCAGCAGCGCGAGCAGCGCCCGAGTAGCGCGCGATCAGCTCGCGATCCCCAGTGCGCGACCCCAGCGAGCCTCAGCACGCCCTAGCATGAGCCAGCGTGCACTCCAGCGCGCGATCCACTGCTCCAGCACGCCCCAGCACGAGCGCGAGCGCTCCAGCGTGCGACCCACAGCGCGAGCAGCGCAAGATCCAGCTTGCGAGTGCGCTTCAGCGCGCGAGCCAGCGCCAGCGCCGGCGCCAGCGCCAGCGCCAGCCACAGCACGAGCGCGAGCGCGCAATCCGGCTTGCCAGGCCCACCAGGCCGCAGGCCCACCAGGCCGCAGGCCCACCAGGCCGCAGACCCATCAAGCCCGCAGGCTCACCAGGCCCGCCAGCCCATCAGCGCGACCCACGGCCCACGACGGCCCGTGACAGTCCGTGAGCCTCTGCGAAGGTAAATGACTCTAAGTTTCGATTTTCGCACTTGAGTTTCGAAATTCTTTAGTAATTGGACTTAAATTGTTCGCAATTGTTTCAAATTTGGAAACATTCAGGTTTTAGACCAAACCAACGGGCGAACGAAAGCTAAATTCGAGATCCGAGAAACCCTAGGTGAGAGAAATGAAATCTCTTCAACTTTTGAATAAATTTTGTCAAATTAGGTAGCATTAGTTGATTTGTTTATAAATTGAGAAATTTAGGGTTCGTACAAAAGTAAGAAAAACGATAAACCCTGAAATAGTCGGAAATTGATAAAAATCGTGATGACTTGATTAGGTTGGCTTTCTTGGTGACTCGATTGAGGGGCGCCTTGTTTTGCGTATTTTGGTGTTATTAGGGAGTGCGCTACCTTCCCCAAAACAGTGAGTGGGATTTATTTCAATACTTTTGTTCAATGTGTAAACCCTGTTTTATAATATTTGATAAATGAGTATGATTTGTAGTGTGCTTGAAAGGTTTTGACTGGTTTTAAAAATTGATTTTTGTGAACCGATGGAATGTCCAAAAACTGTGTTGAATTATAAAATTATACATCCATGTGGTTGAAATGTATAATGTGCCATTTTATGCTACATGTTGCATTGGTTTATGAAACTGATTTCGGCACATTTTGATATGATATTGGTTTTGGCCTTGAGGGCTTTGGATTGTATTGTTCCGTAGCTACGAAGAACACCGTGAGAGACGCTTTGGTGGCGTCCGGATATGCCTAGGCCTGGGGTATCCCACGAGTTGTCGTGATTTGATTATCGACACGGTACTAGCCAGGTTGAATCCGAAAGGGGGAGGATTTGGATTTTGATTGGATATCCTCTCCAAGTCTAGCACCTGGACGAGGTTCGTCGCCAACGCCGGGGTAGAGAGCACTTTAAAGAAATTTGCATATAACAACCCCGGTGCGCCTGTCATAGGTCGCGGTAGACCTCTGCCAGGATATTTTCGGCTGGCAGCTCTATGATTTTAAATGATGGTACTTTGGATGCATATTTGACTTGAAAATGCGTGAAATGATATATTGTTGAAATGGAAAGCATGATTTGAAATATGATTTATATACTTATGTTTTGACACTCCAGCTTCACACTTCATATTTGACGATTGCATTGACCCACTCACTCACTGAGTATTCTTTCCCAAGTACTCACCCCTCATTTTCCTTTTGTTTCAGAGATAGTATTTGACAAGGAGTGTCGCTTTTAGGACGCTCAGTATCTTTGGGAGATCAGGCCTGGACTTGAGGAGTCATTGTGTATTTCCGTTGTAAATTTGTATTGGTGATGTATATGTATTTTGAGGTCTATAGATGACCATTTTTATAATTCTGGGATGACTGTATAAATATGGATATTTAATTTGTGGAACTCTCATGTCACTGCATGACATTGCATTGAGGCATTTCCGGGAATGTGTCATGTCTTAGAAGTGTCCTCTAGGATCGCTCGGTGCCTCCTCTAAATCACAGGAGGGGCGACTGGCGGCTGTCCATGCCTTTGATGGGGGCATGGCAGTAGAGGTCTGTGGTTAGGACTGTGGAGAATTGTTTGTTAGCCTTGCGTTGCCCTGGATTGTGCAGTATGGATGATATGGTTTGTTGTGGAGGATAATTTATGCATTTTGAGGCCGGGATGGCCCCTTTTGGACAGGTAACAGGTTTATTTTAATATGGGAGACCTCCGATATATGGGGAGATTCTGTCCGATTTTCTGTAAAAATACAGCCGGCATCCAGGGTAACGGGCGGCTGCTCACGCTCCAGGTTTGGGGCGTGACAGTTGGATTGGTATCAGAGCGACTTGGTTGAGAGCTATGTACGAAGAGAGTTTTGAAAACATTCCCACGTGTGTTGTGTTTAAAGTTCTCAATACATAAGAGTTTCATACAGTCAAGAAGTCCCAGTGCATGATCATAGGCATATGAGTTCATCTATTTTAGGGGGTTAGATACGGTTGTATCTAACCGAACTTGCTAAATTCTTCTCTTATTGATCTAAGAATTTCATTCTTTTGTGAGGGTAGCCATGCTATGATTAGTTCAAAATTCTTGAACCGTGCCTATTCTTTTTATGATGATAAGCATCTTTCGCTTGCAGAATTATGCCACCTAAACGTGGAAGGAGAGGTGCTAGATTCGCATCGCTTGAGGGTCTGTTAGTGCCAGATGCACCTCGGGCACCCGAGACCCCACGAGTACCAGAGGACTTAGACGAGCCGGAGGATCGTACCTCGACTCGCGTGCCACCACCGGCACCTACTCAGCCAGCTGCTCAGGCTGAGACTCCTGTACCCACACTCGATGCCTTTCGACAGGTGTACGAGTGGTACGCTTCTCATGGGGTCCAGATTCCACCCCCACCACCTCCTACAGCGGTGCCTGCACCTGCAGCAGCGCCAGTTCCTACGGCACCGGTTCCACCGCTGGTGGCCGGTCCTTCTATTTTGTCCGAGCCGAGTGAGGCCACATCGGCTATTCTTAGACGGGTACATGAGCTGACTCAGTTGGTTAAGGAGGCCCGTCAGCTAGGGTGCACAGATTTTGCAGGGCTTGGTGATGCTGCGGCAGCCAAGCATTGGATCAACCGCACCCGCAGGATTCTGACCGATCTGGGGATTGGAGAGGAGCTTTGCCTGAAAGTGGCAGAGCGATTATTAGAGGGAGAGGCCCTCTCATGGTGGGAGGCCCTCACTGATGAGGCGATAGAGCCATTGCGGTGGGACGACTTTCTTCGGGAGTTTGACCGCAGATTTTTCCCACTCTACCAGCAGGACCGGATGAGGTCAGAGTTGGGACGGCTTAAACAGGGGTCCAGATCTGTCTCAAAGTATGAGGCAGACATGCGGAGACTTGCCGCATTTGTACCAGATCTGGCCACACCTCAGTATTTGCGCTTCAAATTTGAGGACGATCTTAGCCTCAGCATAAAGAGATATATGACTGTTACTCCACAGTTTACACTGGCTGAGGTGATAGACTCTGCTCACTGCGCGGAGGCTTTGGTTCGCGCTTAGACTAAGTAGAGAGAGCAGAGAACAGAAGAGAAAGAAGGAGAAGTCTCATTTTGCGGAGAATTCCAAAAGGGGTAGGGGATCCAGTTCGCATAGAGGCGGATTTGGATCTGGATTTTCTGATCTTGGACGGGAACAGTACTCCCAGGGGTTTAGACAACCCGCACCGACTCACCCTGCACAGTTTACCACTCAGCGGCACCCTTATTGCCGCAGGTGCAGTCAGTCCCATCCGAGCGGAGCTTGTTCAGTGACGGTCACTTGCTTCCACTGTGGGAAGCCGGGGTATATTAGGAGTTCTTGCCCTGAGTTAGGACTCGGAGCACAGAGTTCACTGAGCCGCACTAGTACTCTTCGTATGGGACAGCAGGGGCAGCCTGCTCGGCCAGCAGTTTCTACTCCCAGGGTGACCACTGGGAGTAACACAGTGCAAACCTAGGCACGACAGCAGCCTAAGGCTCAGACCCGGGTTTATGCCATGACGCATGAGGACACCTAGGCGAACCCCGACATCATCATGGGTACTCCTCCTTCTGATCCTGTAGAATAGGATCTCTATTCGTATTTTCACTTCTTTTGAGGATGTCAGCATTGTATCAGTCGTATAGGTATTTTATGTTGTGTTTCCTTTTGTCGACATGATACCTCTCTGACATCTTTGTACACCGAGGTTGTAGAAGCCCTAGAGGCTCAACTATTTTGACATATATATATACATATCAGGTTTGAAATTAATCTAAGTTTATGTGCATTTGTTCAAATGATAGGTACTCTACCCATTTTCGGAATAGATGCTCGTATCCTTATTGACACTGGGTCTAATTATTCGTATGTGAGCGATAAATTCTCCCGACACTCTGACAGACCGCTCTCACCTTTGGACGAAGAGATATCGGTCATCACTCCTCTGGGTAAGCAGATTGTGTGCGGCACAGTGTATAGAGAATGTGAGATCAAAGTTGGGGATACATGCTGAAGGCAGATCTAATCCCTCTCGCCATGACTGATTTTGATGCCATCTTGGGGATGGACTGGCTACATATTCATCGGGCTTCAGTTGACTGCTTTAAGAAGGAGATGGAATTTCGAAGACCCGATAGGCCAGTGTTGATTTTTAAAGGCGAGAGGCGGGTTTTACCCCGCTGTGTCATTTCAGTTTTGGAGGCCAGACGCATGATTCGCCGCGGATATGCGCCTTACCTGGCTCATATCATTGACACCACTGCTCAGGGACCGAGGCTGGAGGATGTCCCAGTGGTATAGGACTTTCCAGATATTTTCCCCGAGGAGCTGCCCGGACTACCACTTGTTCGGGAGTTTGACTTTGAGATCGATTTAGCTCCAGGGACTACCCCTATCTCTATGCCGCCATACAGGATGGCGCCGGCTAAGCTGAGAGAGCTCAAGGTCCAGCTGCAGGAGTTACTGGCTAAGGGGTTTATCCGTCCTAGCACGTCTCCGTGGGGTGTACCGGTATTGTTTGTGAAAAAGAAGGACGGCACATTTCGGCTATGTGTAGATTATAGACAGTTGAACAAAATTACCGTTAAAAATCGGTACCCACTACCACGTATTGATGATCTCTTTGATCAATTACAGGGTGCCAGAGTATTCTCGAAGATAGATCTCCGGTCGGTTACCATCAACTGCGGATTAGGGCCGAGGATGTGCCTAAGACGGCTTTCTGCACCCGATACGGACATTATGAGTTTTTGGTCATGCCGTTTGGGCTGACTAATGCCCCTGCCGCATTTATGGACCTAATGAACCGAATTTTTCACGATTATTTGGATCGGTTCGTCATTGTTTTTATTGATGATATCTTAGTCTACTCGCGGAGTGATGATGAGCATGCTCAGCACCTTAGGGTGATTTTGCAGACTCTTCGTGAGAGACAGCTTTATGCCAAGTTCACCAAGTGTGAATTTTGATTGCGGCAGATTGGTTTTCTTGGCCATGTAGTTTCTGCGGAGGGTATCTTTGTTGATCCGCAGAAAGTTGAGGCTATATTGAGATGAGAGCAGCTACAGACAGTATCAGAAATCAGGAGTTTTCTTGGTCTAGCCGGGTATTACCGCAAATTTGTAGAGGACTTTTCTCGAATTGCTGCTCTGTTATCTAGATTGCCGCGAAAAGGTGTAAAGTTTGTATGGGATGATCGTTGTGAGGTGAGCTTTCAGGAGCTCAAACAGCGATTGATGTCCGCTCCGATTCTAGCCCTTCCCACGAATAGTCGAGAGTATGTGGTGTACAGTGACGCCAGCAGACAGGGATTGGGCTGTGTATTGATGCAGGATGGTAGAGTTATCGCCTATGCTTCGCGACAACTAAAGAAGCATGAAGTGAATTATCCTACGCACGATTTGGAGTTGGCGGCCATAGTCTTTGCGTTAAAGATATGGCGCCACTATTTATATGGGGTCACATGCAGAGTGTTTACAGATCACAAAAGTCTAAAGTATCTGTTCACTCAGAGGGAGCTGAATTTGAGGCAGCGGAGATGGTTAGAGCTGTTAAAGGATTATGACCTCATTACTGATTATCATCCGGGCAAGGCTAATGTGGTGGCTGATGCCTTGAGTCGGAAGTCATCTTCCTCTTCTCAGACTACCGAGAGTACTTATCTCTCGTGTTTATTGGGACTCCGAGCTTTGTAAGTCAGGTTGGCTAGTGATGATTAGGGAGCTATACTAGCCAGATTTGAGGTTCGGCCGAGTTTGCTCGATCGTATCAAGGAGTTTCAGCAGAGTGACGAAGAGCTCCGAGGTATTTATGAGAAAGCCAGTAGAGGTGATATTGACGACTTTAGAGTTCGCAAGGATAGACTGTTGGTTTTTCGAGATCGAGTATGTGTACCGGCAGATAGTGATCTCCGCAGGGCTATTCTTGAGGAGGCCCATTCATCTGCTTATACTTTACATCCCGGCAGTACTAAAATGTACCGCACCATCAGAGACAGTTATTGGTGGTCGGGTATGAAACGGGAAATTGCAGAATTCATTGCTCATTGCCTTGTATGTCAGCAGGTGAAGGCTGAGCACCAGCGTCCAGCTGGCACTTTGCAGCCCCTTCCCATTCCAGAGTGGAAGTGGGAGCATATCACGATGGATTTTGTAGTGGGGTTACCGCGAACTTCAGCACAGCATGATGCTATTTGGGTGATAGTTGACCGACTTACTAAGTCCGCACATTTCATCCCGATTAGGAGTGATTACTCGCTTGAAAGGTTGGCACGCCTCTATATTGATATGATTGTGAGACTGCATGGGGTCCCAGTGTCGATAGTATCAGATCGAGACACCAGATTTACATCCCGTTTTTGGTCCAGTCTATAGGAGGCTTTGGGTACTAGACTGAATTTCAGCACAGCGTATCACCCCCAGACAGATGGTCAGTCAGAGAGAACTATTCAGACTTTAGAGGACATGCTTAGGGCATGTGTTATGGATTTCCGGGGGAGTTGGGATCGGCATCTTCCGTTGGTGGAATTCGCCTATAATAATAGCTATCAGGCGAGCATTGGCATGCCACCTTACGAGGCATTGTATGGGAGGAAGTGTCGTACCCCGTTGTGCTGGGATGAGGTTGGTGAGCGACGACTCACCAATGTTGAGCTGGTAGAGGAGACGAAAGAGAAAGTGAGGATTATCCGTACGCGGATGAAAGCCGCCCAGGATAGACAGAAATCCTATGCAGATCGTAGGCGGCGACCTCTAGAGTTTACTGTGGGAGACATGGTATTCTTAAAGATATCTCCCTTGAAGGGAGTCATTCGATTTGGGCAGCGAGGGAAGTTAAGCCTCAGGTATATTGGGCCATTCCGTATCCTTGACAGGGTCGGAAATGTAGCAAATAAATTGGAGCTGCCAGCAGACCTATCGCGTGTTCACGATGTATTTCATGTCTCAGTACTTAGGAGATATCAGCCAGATCCCTCACACATTTTAGAAGCTCCGCCAGTTGAGCTTCAAGAGGACTTGAGTTTACCTGTTCAGCCCGTGACTATTCTGGATCGACAGGTCAGAAAGTTACGGAGCAAAGAGGTTCCTCTTGTCAAAGTTTTGTGGAAGAGCAACCAAGTCGAGGAACAAACCTGGGAGCCTGAGGAAGCCATGAGGAAACAGTACTCCTATATATTTTCTGTATAGTTTTCTTTTAGTCTCGAGGACGAGACTTGTTTTTAGAGGGTTAAAAAATGTAATACCCAATAAAAAAAAAGGGGGGAAAATAAAAATTAGGGTTTAAAACCCAATTTTCTCCCCTCTCTCCCCCTCTCTCTTTCCCCCTCTCTTCTCTCTCTCTCCCTCTTCTTCTCTCCCCTTTTCTTCTCTCTTCTCCCGATCCCCCGCCGCCGCGCCTCTCTCTCTCTCCCGCTGCCGTCCTCCGCCGAGTGCGATCGCTGCACCACAGCGAGCGCTGCACCACAGCAAGCCAGCGCACACGATAGCAACAGCGAGCGCGACAGCATGTGAGAGCCGAGCGCGGCAGTGCGAGCCCTGCGCGAGCTCAGCACGCGAACCCAGCCTGCGCGCGAGTTAAGCGCAAGCAGCGCGCGAGCCCAGCGAGAGCCGAGCGAGCGCGAGCAGCGCCCGAGCAGCGCGCGAGCAATGCGCGATCAGCGCGCGATCCCCAGCGCGTGACCCCAGCGCGCCTCAGCACGCCCTAGCACGAGCCAGCGTGCACTCCAGCGCGCGATCCACTGCTCCAGCATGCCCCAGCACGAGCGCGAGCGCTCCAGCGTGCGACCCACAGCGCGAGCAGCGCACGATCCAGCTTGCGAGTGCGCTTCAGTGCGCGAGCCAACGCCAGCGCCAGCACGAGCGCGAGCGCGCTCCAGCGCGCGATCCGGTTTGCCAGGCCCACCAGGCCGCAGACCCATCAGGCCCGCAGGCCCACCAGGCCCGCCAGCCCATCAGCCCGCGGCCCAGGCCCACGACGGCCCGTGACAGTCCGTGAGCCTCTGCGAAGGTAAATGACTCTAAGTTTCGATTTTCGCACTTGGGTTTCGAAATTCTTTAGTAATTGGACTTAAATTGTTCGCAATTGTTTCAAATTTGGAAACATTCAGGTTTTAGACCAAACCAACGGGCGAACGAAAGCTAAATTCGAGATCCGAGAAACCCTAGGTGAGAGAAATGAAATCTCTTCAACCTTTGAATAAACTTTGTCAAATTAGGTAGCATTAGTTGATTTGTTTATAAATTGAGGAATTTAGGGTTCGTACGAAAGTAAGAAAAACGATAAACCCTGAAATAGTCGGAAATTGATAAAAATCGTGATGAGTTGATTAGGTTGGCTTTCTTGGTGACTCGATTGAGGGGCGCCTTATTTTGCGTATTTTGGTGTTATTGGGGAGTGCGCTACCTTTCCCAAAACAGTGAATGAGATTTATTTCAATACTTTTGTTCAATGTGTAAACCCTGTTTTATAATATTTGATAAATGAGCATGATTTGTAGCGTGTTTGAAAGGTTTTGATTGGTTTTAAAAATTGATTTTTGTGAACCGATGGAATGTCCAAAAACAGTGTTGAATTATAAAATTATGCATCCATGTGGTTGAAATGTATAATGTGCCATTTTATGCTATATGTTGCATTGGTTTATGAACCTGATTTCGGCACATTTTGATATGATATTGGTTTTGACCTTGAGGGCTTTGGATTGTATTGTTCCGTAGCTACGAAGGACACCGTGAGAGACGCTTTGGTGGCATTCGGATATGCCTAGACCTGGGGTATCCCACGAGTTGTCGTGATTTGATTATCGACACGGTACTAGCCAGGTTGAACCCGAAAGGGGGAGGATTTGGATTTTGATTGGATATCCTCTCCAAGTCTAGCACCTGGACGAGGTTCGTCGCCAACGCCGGGGTAGAGAGCACTTTAAAGAAATTTGCATATAACACCCCCGGTGCGCTGCCAGGATATTTTCGACTGGCAGCTCTATGATTTTAAATGATGGTACTTTGGATGCATATTTGACTTGAAAATGCGTGAAATGATATATTGTTGAAATGGAAAGCATGATTTGAAATATGATTTATATACTTATATTTTGACACTCCAGCTTCACACTTCATATCTGACGATTGCATTGACCCACTCATTCACTGAGTATTCTTTCCCGAGTACTCACCCCTCATTTCCCTTTTGTTTTAGAGATAGTATTTGACAAGGAGTGTCGCTTTTAGGACGCTCAGTATTTTTGGGAGATCAGGCCTGGACTTGAGGAGTCATTGTGTATTTCCGCTGTAAATTTGTATTGGTGATGTATATGTATTTTGAGGTCTATAGATTACCATTTTTATAATTCTGGGATGACTGTATAAATATGGATATTTAATTTGTGGAACTCTCATGTCACTGCATGACATTGCATTGAGGCATTTCTTTTCATTGCGTCTGTATTTGGGAATGTGTCATGTCTTAGAAGTGTCCTCTAGGATCGCTTGGTGCCTCCTCTAAATCACAGGAGGTGCGACTGGCGGCTGTCTATGCCTTTGATGGGGACATGGCAGTAGAGGTCTGTGGTTAGGACTGTGGAGAATTGTTTGTTAACCTTGCGTTGCCCTGGATTGTGCAGTATGGATGATATGGTTTGTTGTGGAGGATAATTTATGCATTTTGAGGCCGGGATGGCCCCTTTTGGACAGGTAACAGGTTTATTTTAATATGGGAGATCTCCGATATATGGGGAGGTTCTGCCCGATTTTTTGTAAAAATACAGCGGGCATCCAGGGTAACGGGCGGCTGCTCACGCTCCAGGTTTGGGGCGTGACAAAATATCTCCATGAATGTCCAATATCCAACAATAAAGATATAATATCAATAATTATAACATCCATCGATCATCATCCCGCATATCATTGTTGTATATCGGTTGTGGTGTCCATTTGAGGTGCAAGTTTAGCTTTCCTGACTTTGTGCCATGTGCCATCCATAGGGAAACTATCATCGTACTCCCCTTCTAAAATTACTCGTCAATGTCAAGATACATCTGCCTATGTAGTCCTGCAGAGGATAAAAATATTGGTCGACCTTAGGTTTTAATTTGCACAATGAGGTGTACTAGGGAAGATTCAAAAAAAAAATATTGCTCGCTCATTTGGTAAAGCTCTAATAAGAGCCAGAGGAGTTAACATCTTGATCTCCAGCAAAGAAGAAAGTAGAACACAGAGCATAATAATAAAGACATGGGCAACTTGTGATTTAATTCATGAAGAAATCAAAATGCGTTTTAACAAGTTGGATTACTTAAATCTTATTTGAGTAAGTGGAATGCGCTGATCAAATTGGGCAGATAAAGAAATTACAACAATATTTAGAAAAAGAAACATCCTATCAAAATCCGCTCATTTGATAAAGAAATTACCTGTTTTGCAGAATTCCTGATATTTGATTCTATCAAACTAGACAAACTACTAGATATTAAATTCTCTCAATTATATCCTTGTAAAGACTCAAGGCTGAAGTCTTATGTTAATGCCATCAAACTTTATTCAAGTCAAACAATTTCAAAATGAGTAAATGGATATCCCACCTAAGTACCCTAATGATATAAACATGTATATACCAGAGGATGGATATAAGTAAGTGCGAATGAACCATGAAATGAACTGTTACTTTACAAAAATTAAAAAAAAATTAAAAAAAAGCAATGAACAGCACCAGTAATCTTGACTCATTATTTGAAAGACTTCTAAATGTTGTAGGAACTTCAAGGATCATTGCTTGTGAGCTTACAAATTAATTCTAAATCAGTTAATTCTGACCCTAATTAGTTCTTCAAGGCGTGGGTTGTGGCTGGACATGCCCACATTTGAAGTGGAGAGAGAGAGAGAGAGAGAGAGAGAGAGAGAGAGAGAGAGAGAGAGAGGAGAGAGGGAGAGAGAGAAGATTTAAACTTGTTTCTTGATCGACAACTCAGAAATTTAGAATAGGGCTGATACCTGCGTCATGTGCTTGACTTATGCTGTCGAAAAAGTAGGACACTTGGATAAACAAGAGCTCTTTGTTTTGGGGGCATTTTTTTAGCCAATCGCCATCCATCCCCAACCCAAAGTTTCTAAGTCAATGTCATTAGTTGCTCGAAGGTTTTACGAACAATAATTAACCACTCTAAATGGGATCTTAATGTGCCTACAGAATGGGTAATTTGAAAATATAAGAAGATTTTTCAGAATGACCAAATAAAAACAAACATCCTGATGCACCAAGTTCTGCGGTCTAGAATTGGATATCTCATACACAAGAATTCATGGAAATATACCATGAAACTCAAAATAAAACAAAAAAGGAATATATCCCAGAATACAGTGAGACAGGCAAGTGAGGCATTTGATCAAACAAGTGAGATGAAAGTCAAAGCGAAGAGAATACTTATACCATACCCATAGATAGTGACACACTCTTCCTCATCAAGATTCCCATAGACAGGTTTCCCATTTTTCTCGGTGAAGTTCCCGCAAGATATCTATTCATTCAAACAAATTGCAAATCAGATGCTATTCTAGAGCATTCATGGAATCAAAGCATTCAATAATAAACACCAAATAAGGAAGCCTTCAAAAGCCCTAGAAAAGCGAAATGAACAATTGGAATTAGCCAGATCTGTAGAAAAACCCTCAAAAACAAACATGAGTCGAACGGGATAAAAGAAAAGATTTGGGTGAACACCAAAAACTGAAATTTGACAATCCACACAATAATCCAATTCAATTGAAAAAATCTTAGTCTAGATCGCCTTCAAAGATGAGAGACGCGAAACCTAGCCAAAAGGTCTGAGGTCGATCCGAAGAGAGATCGTCGCTGTCGCCTTTGCCTGGTCATCTTCCATGGGATGAGAAAGGAGAGAGAGGCAAAGTGAGGGGGGGGGGGTGTTGAGGTCGCACCACCAACACAGGGAGTTGGCATAATGGGATATGGTGTTATGTCATTTAACCAAAATTTTGACTTCAACTCATAACTTAGATATGGAAAAAATTACGTTCGGAGGGTAGCTCCCTTAATAGATTAATGTAAGTTCCGAATCGGATTAGTCGGGGTATGATTCTAAATACCGATTGATATAATACTAAAAAAAAATCGTCGCACCCCCTGACTTTTTGGGCTTTTTTTTAAGGGAATTTAGCAGATAGCACGTTGTCATTAAAATTACCAGCGGGTAACGCATTCGACACTAATTTCAGTGACAAACAACATATTCATTAGTGACGCACTACTCCTTCATCAATAAAATTAGTGATAGACAGGACCCGACACTAAAATTAGTGGCGAACAACGCGTTCATCGCTGAAATCGACGACAAACAAAATTGTCATCGCTAAAATGAGCGACAAAAAAATTTCTTTCGTCATTAAATATTGATGAAAGTGATTATTCAGTGTCAATTAATGACAAATTTTGTGACGATTTCTACTTTTATCCACTTCTTACTGTCACGCTCCGATTCTTGAATCCAAGCACATGATAACTGCTATGTTCCCTCAAACGCACACTCCGAAACTCCACAAGGCTAATCCCTCAATAACACAATCTTCGTTCCCAACCAATTCTCTAGATTCATAGATCATTCTTCCTAAGACCTCTTTCAACATGAAATATTTAATAAATAAAGTCCTAATAAATTTAACCTAAAGAGACCAATCAAAATAAGATTGTATATATACAAAATATTAAAGTTTCTATAAGTAATCCATATAAGATTGTACATATATAAAATATTAAAGTTTCTACAAATAATCCATAATGTGACAACGTTCAACTCCCCTTTTGACCTTTCAACCTCGATGGATCCATTTAAGAGCTATATATGCCAAAACGAAATAACTCACATGATGTTAATGGTTATGACAGAGTTGGATTGTCACAAGATTCAAAGTAAAGTCCATAGCTGGATTAACAAGCTATAAACCAAAAAATATAAAAGAAAAGATAAGTGTGAGTACAATTATACTCGGTGATTGAAAAATTTATGTACGTACCAATGGGTAAGAGTGTGATTATATCATAAATCTATTATCTGCAAATTATTACAAAAGCATTCACAAATTCGCAAAAGCAGTCACCAATGCATTCAAAATAAAAACATCTCTTTGCATCAAAATGTGTTTCATTTCATTCAAAACCATGGGATTGCCAAAAATTATACCTCCCAATTCAAGATCTTGGCCGAGGTCTAGGATTAGATCAACTTAGAGCTTTTATTCATTTATCTAAAAAATGTCTTGTCTTTGGTGTAGGGTTGGATATCATCAATGGTGACTCATAGTTGTTCAATCGAAAACTTGGGTAGGTGAATCCACCTGCATCACATATCCCAATCTAATATCCAGTTCCATTCATACTGCTCTTTCCCCAGTCAGTCATGAGTAAGCAATGAACGTTGTGCGTCCAATCAGTCATCATAAAATATTTTTTTCTTTTGCAATTAAATTTTAAAACCATTTCATAACCCATAAACATTTTTATCTCAAATAAACATCAGTCAACCATGCGATGTAAATTATGTAACATTAACATACAAAATTCACACTTCCAACGTTATCATTTCAAGAGAATATATCACACTTAAACTAAACTATAAAACTGTTTTTCAAAATAAGATTTTAAAACACATAAAGTCATTTTTCATTAAACAAGATATAAACACCTCATTCATAGTTTGGAGAGGGTGCGCACTCCCACTAATCCAAATCCTCAACTCTATCCTTAGTTGAAGGATCTTTGCCTAATGTTATATAGATCATAACATAAAAGTAAGATTAGATATTTATACAATTGAACCATGAAGCTAAATATTTGATGTGCAAATAAAAAATATGTCTCTATTCTTATCACATTCATTAAACTGTACTTAAGGCTCATTCACATTCTAATTTTATCAATTTCATCCAAAATGACACATTTCTAACACCTATATATCTTTAAAAAATGATCGTATCTTGAACTAAAATTCTCGAATTATAAAAATTCTAATTTTTACTTAAAGATTAGATATAAAACAACAATTTTTATATTTATAATCTAGATCTGTTCTATTCACACAAAAACATTTAAGTCCATAATATGATTGGCTTAACCACATGACTCTAGTGTTAGCAGTCATAGGAAAACAGTTATAACTTTTGCTACACCTATCCAATTTAAGTAATTCGAGTCTCAAATTAAATATAAGATTTAGATATACAAATTTCATATTTAGAGTTTAGTCTAATTTAATTTAAAAGACATATCAAAGTTGAAGCAAAATACTTAGTCAAAACAGAGTAGGAATATAGTGTTCTTCTGCAGAATGTATCTCTTTAAAAAAATATTAAAAATTCAATTCTTATCAAAATCTTTCGAATCATATGATATTTTCAAGATATGGAAGTTTAGTTTTGTATGAAGAAAATCTCACTTCATTTGCCTATATGCGGAAGAAGTTATGATTGAAAGATCATAACAAGTGCAAACTATCCAGCTTTCATAAAATAATCAAAGGTTTCATCTTATTCCAGCATTTCTAGTACTCATTTAAGTTCAGATCATTAAGAATACTATTCACCATAATTCCAATAATAAATCAAAACCTAAAACTATGAATTTAAACTATTCACCATAAGTGGTAAGTTGCTTGACCAAGCTTTATGAAACTCCAAACCTTCCATATGATCAACTTAAGAATTTGCTATGGGATGTTAAAAGTGAGCCAAGAGGGTTTGAAATCAGGACTCTTTGCTGAGAAGATGCTTGAAAGAGTTGGTAGAGTGAAAAAAAAAAGAAAGAAAGTATAGGGAACCAAAGAAGATTTAAGAACTCTTTTCTCATTGTCCCTCTTTCTCTCTTTCTTCTTCTATCCCTTTCTCAGCCACACACCCACATTCACTTTTGCTTCTTTCCTAAAACCACACTTACCCTCACTCCTTGCCTTAAATGCTACTCTTTAATATCCTTTTGACTTTTCTACACTTGTTTTACAAAAGAAAGGAGAATAAATTGTGGGCTAGGCCATGTGAGCCTTTATTGAAGTGTTGGACACCCAAAATTGGGTGCAAAAGGGTTGGATTGTATACTCAAAAATTGGGTTTTAAATTGGGCTCAATGAGTTGAATACTTAGTTCAAGGATTAGATTGCAATATTGGTTTCTATTGTTGAATTAACTTAAAACTTGGGCTAGATTTTTAGTTCAATCCGAGTCCAATTCTCGTATTCCTTAATTATTTCAATATCAAATGGTTCAAATTTATTGCATGAAAATTCACCTTAAAGGATACAAGTTCTCAATACAATTAGACATTGGTTTCCATTTTTACAAGTTTTACCCCCTATAAAAAGAATTTTGTTCTCGAAATTCACTATATCTCACCTTCAAACAAGTAGGGATATTGTCTTCGTATCCAATCCTCAGGTTCTCATGTCATCTCTTCTAGTCAATCGTTTCTCTAGAAAACTTTAACTATAGTTACCTCTTTGTTTCTGAAGGTTTTAACTTGATGATCCAAAACCTCAACCGGCTTAGTCTCAAAACTTAAAGTTTCTCTCAACTCTATTGGAGGTTCTTCAAGAACATGCGATGGGTCCAGTATGTATTTCTTGAGCATGGACACATGGAATACGTCATAAATTTTCTAAAAATATGAAGGTATCTCAAGTCTATATGCTACATTTTCGAATCTCTTAATGTCCTTATATGGACAATGTATTAAGGGTTTAGCTTTCCTCGACTTTGGAAACGGATCAACCCTTTGCAAGGCAATACTTTCAAGAATACCATATCACCTATCTCAAATTCCAAAGGTCTTCTTCTTCTATCGTCATAACTTTTCTGATAATTTTGTGCCGCTTTCATTCTTTCTCAAATGATCTTAACTTTCTCAACTATAGCATCAATCAACTCCAAACTTTTGATCTTTCTTTTTTCGACTTCGTCCCAACATAATGGGTGGGTTCGAAATTTTTTTGCTTATAATGCTTTATATGGTGGTATCTCAATACTAGACTGATAACTATTATTGTAAGCAAACTTCATTAGATAGGGATACCTATCTCAATTGCCTGAGAAGTCAAGTATACAAGTTTGGAGCATACCTTCCAATGTTTAAATCAATCTCTGATCATCAGTCTAAGGATGGAACATTGCACTAAACTTTAACTTAATCCATAAAACTCATGTAGTTTTGGTTAAACCGAGAAGTAAACCATAGATCTCTATCTGATACAATAGATATTGATACTTCGTATAAATTTACAATCTCATCAATGTATATCTTAACTAACTTCTCTGATAAATATGTAGTTCGAATAAGTAAGAAATGAGCAAACTTAGTAAGCCTATCCACAATTACCCATATGAAATCATGTCTAGCCTGAGATCTTAGTAATCTAGTGACAAAGTCTATCATTATGTACTCCCACTTCCATTAGAAATTGGTAGGGGTTGGAGAACTCTAGTGGGCCTTTGATGTTCTGCTTTCACTTGTTCGCATACTAGGCATTTATCTACATATTCAGCAATATCTCTTTTCATTCCGGACCTCCACTAGCTTTCTCGAATGGTTTGATACATTTTCATAATCATTTTGATAAACTGAATTATGAACTTCCTCTAGTATGGCCTTTTAAAGATCTATATCTTTAAAAACACAAATTCTATCTTTAAACACTATTATACCATTATCTCTTAATTTGAACTCAGTTCCTTCCTCTCTTTGAATCTTTCCAAGTTCAAATTCCATCTCCTCATCGGAGGTTTGTAGTTCTCAAATTCTATCCATCAAGGCCGGCCTTATCTCAAATTTCACCACATGAGCACCATGTCCATTACAAGCTAGCCTTAATCCAAGTGACCAAATGCTGATAAGATGGGAGAGATAACTATTTCTAATACTTTCCAAACTAGTTAATGACTTCCAACTCAAAGTATTTGCTACCACATTAGTCTTGTCCGAGTGGTAGTCAATAAAAAGGTTGTCATCCTTAATAAGTTCCAACCATCTTCATTGTCTCAATTTTAACTCCTTTTGAGTAAGCAAATACTTTAGACTTTTATGATCTGTATAGATTCAACATGTCTCACCATCCGAGTAATGTCTCCATATTTTCAGAGCAAACACTACTGTAGCCAACCCTAAATCATGGGTGGGGTAATTTATCTCATGCTTCTTTAGTTGCCTATAGGCATAGGCTATCACTTTGTTTTCTTGTATCAACACACAACCTAACTCATGTTTGATAGTATCGCTATACATAATAAATCTGCTACTACTCGTAGGGAATGAACGAATGGGAGCAGAAGACAATTTTTTCTTGAGCTGTTGAAAACTCGCCTCACACTTGTTACCCTATCCAAACTTGATATCTTTCCAAGTTAACCTCAACAATAGAGCTACTATCAATATGAACCCTTTGACAAATCTCTAATTATACCTTACTAGCCCTAGGAAACTTCAAACTTCAGTGGCATTCCTATATTATTCCCGCTTAAGGATTGTTTCTACCTTTTTAGGATCTACAAAATTTTTTTTGCTGGATATAATATGGCCAAGAAAACTAGCCTCTATCACAACCAGAACTCACATTTGCAGGGTTTTGCATACAATTGTTTCTCCTAAAATATCTAAAGTACAATCCGAAGATACCTTACATGCTCGTCATCACTCCTAGAATACACTAGAATATCATCTATGAAAACAATCACAAACTTATCCAAATACTGGTGGAAGACTCAGTTCATAAGATCCATAAAAACAGTTGCGACATTAGTTAGGTCAAAGACATCACTAAGAACTTATAATGACCAGGCCTAATCCGAAAGCAGTCCTAGGTATGCCGCTCTCCTTGATTCTAAGTTGATGATTCCCCGATCGAAGATCAATTTTTGAAAACACACATGCTTCTTGAGTTGATCGAAAAAATCATCGATCCTAGAAAGAGGTTATGTATTCTTAATCATCACCCAATTCAACTATCTATAATCAATACAAAGCCTCAAGGCACCATCCTTCCATTTAACAAAAAAAATTGATACTCCCCACGGTAAAGAGCTTAGCCTAATAAACTCTTTGTCGAGTAATTCTTGCAACTGCATCTTTAGCTTCTTTAATTCTGCACGAACCATCCTATAAGTAAGGATGGAGATTGGTGCTATCAATGGGGGTAAATCAATGGCAAAATCAAATTCTTGATCTGGGGGTAACCCTGGCAATACTTCAGGAAAGACATCCGGAAATTTTTTCACCACTAGAATAACTTCTAAGTTTGAACTCTCTTTTATGGTATCAATCACATGAGCTACATAAACCTGGCTTCCTTTCTTAATCATCGTTCAGGCTTCCAAAGCTGAGACCACACAAGTCGGTAATACTCGGCATTCCCTAATGAATACCATATTTGGGGCATCTAATGTTTTAAACTCAACTTCTTTTTATAAAATAGTCCACTGTGGCTCTATGCCAAGATAACTAATCCATTCCTAATATTATATCAAAATCACCTATCTCAATAGGAATCAAGTCTGCTTCTAATGCTATTTCTCTTACCTTAACTTCACCGCCCTTATACACTAAACTTCTCATTAACTATTCACCCAAGGATATCAATCAATACATATGCATTTTGATCGAAGAGAGTCATCATACCTATTCACAAGCTAAGATAAAGTTAAAAGTTAGTAATATAAAAGGAAGACTGTCTTTAACCTACACATTGTTCTGTATTTATAGACCAATCAATTATGTCTACGACTTAGTGTTTAGATGTAATTGTGAATACATGAATGAATTTGAGTCAAGTATGCTCTCATATTGTTTTAAGAGATGAGAGATATATTGACTGTGTCGAGTAAAAAAGGTCTGGGGTATAGCGAGAAATGATATTCTCATTACCATATTGACGATGAATTGTTATATATCCTTAATCGGTGTATAGTTTTAGAACTTTTGGTATTCTTGTAGATAACGATCCTCTTGCCTGTATGAAATTTATGTTTGATAGTAATGATCATGATGTGTGCGAGTTTAGCCCTAATGTGCGAGTGAGAGATGTTAGAATATGGGGTGGGTCTGTCCATGTGGATAGACCCAACCCTTTCTAATATTGTTTAAATTTAAAAGAAAGGGAGGGAGTGATTATTTTGTAATAACCACCCCTTAGCTCTCCTCTCACAAAACTCTTTTGTAAACAAAAAAAAGGAGTACTTCTCTCTTTGCATGGTATGGCAGACGTGAATTAAAAAAAAAGGCATGAAGCCATTTTTGGGGATTGATAAAAAATGAAAAGTGAGTAAAATATCTCTCACATTTGAAAAGAGAGAAATAGGGTTTGAAGAATTGATCGTTATCCACCAAGGCATTTGGATTGTGTAATATAGAATGTGATCCGATTTTGTGATATCCTCTCGATCTAGAATACCCAATCATCAGAAAGAGATAAGTGATCCAACCCAATTTAGATCTGAGGATTTCCGCATATGAAAATGTTTGTTGGTTTATATGAAAACCTTCAGTTATATTGGACACTTGTTCCCTTCTTTTTCTAAAGAAATCAAAGGAAGCATCTTGGAATTGTCTTTAATAATTATTGGGGAAGCTGTAAATAATTTCATTTTTTAAAAGAAATCTTATTTTTAATCACATTTTATGTTATGATAAGAGATTAGCAAAGGGTTTGGTCAATCGTAGCAAGAAGAAGTACATAACAAGCAGCACTCAACGGAAATTATTGAGAAGATGCTTCTTTATGATAAGCACTAATAAAATTGAAAAAAAAGGAAGAAAAATGGAAAAAGAAAAGGAACACAAAGGAACAAAAATAGAATTGAAAGCAGGGAGATAGCTAAACATTAATCATTGTTTACATATATGCTCACTTAGGGAGGTGGGGGTACTTATCCAATAGTTTATGCACAGAATTTTGGGTTGGCGATTGGATTGGTTTAGATTCCATTTTTTCTTCTCTCCAAATAAAGCAAAATTTGTTAAAATAAACCTCAACATCCCAAGAATAGTACATAAATTTAAATGTTGATCAGGGAACAACATCTAGTTACTTCAGATATCTTTAGACATCAGTTCCTTGTGAAGCTTGCAAATCACACAAAGAAAAAAATAACCAAAAATAATTAATAACAGTAGGAGAGAGAGGGAGTACTGTTCAGAGATGGAATTGGATTCGATGGTGTTGGAAGAGGGTTTGGGGTGTTTAGAAGTGGGAGTGGGTTTAGGGCATTTGGGGATGAAGGTTGAATAAAATGATGAAGTTTGGTGAGGTCACTGAAGGTCGGCGATGAAGGATTCAACAGTGCTGGACAAGCAATAGATTGACAAAGATGAAGGTCGGCGATGAAGGTCAATGAAATCAAGAATGATGAAGGCCGGCAATGAAGGTCGGTGAGGTCATTGAAGGTCGGCGATGAAGGATGCGACAAAGAGATGATAGGAGGTGAAGCAAGCGCTAGGGCAACGAACTGCATCTAGGGTAGGAGACAAAAAGAAGAGAATGAAAACAAAATCAAAGCATACAACCCTAAAAAAATAAAAATCCCTCTTAGTGACAAAAATACCTTTTCGTCTCTAACTTAGTGACGAAAATACCTTTTCGTCCCTAAGTTAGCGATGGATGGCCTGTCCATCATTGAAATCAATGACGAATGTCCTATTCGTCCTTGATTTTAGCAACGGATAGGTAATTTGTCGTTAAATTTAGTGACAAAAATAAAAATTCGTCGCTAATTTAGCAACAAAAATCCCAATTCGTTGCTAATTTAACGATGTAAGTCTCAATCTATTACTAAATTTAGCAAAAAAATCAAATTCGTTACTAACTTAGCGACAAAATGTATTTCCATCGTTAAATTTTTCAATGAAAGTCAGAATTTATTGTTAAATTTAGCAACAAATAAAACTTTCGTCTCTAAATTTAGTGATAGATTTAGATTTTCATTGCTAAATTTACAATGAAAATTTGTTTCATCACTAAATCTAGTGAGAATTTATATTTTCGTCACTAAATTTGTGACGAATTAAAATTTTTGTTGCTAAGTTGGTGACGAAACTTGCGGCGAAATTGCCTTTATCTATTCCTTGCAACAAATTTAGTAACGAATTAGTTATTTGCGATTAAATTAACCACGAAAAAGTAGTTTTCAAAAATTTAAAACAAAATTAGAGACAAAAAATATTCGTCATGTGGTTTATTGATAAAAGGAATCTAATTATATACATGCATAATTACTAGATTATTTAAACAAATTTGTAATTTCTCTAAAGTTATGATTGATAATATTTAGAATAAGTATAAATTCCTTTGCCTAATCTATAAAGAATTGTTTAATACCGAATATAGTCTTGTACTTGGAATAAGATTATGATTAATTGAATTATTTATTGTTAAAAATGGTCAATTTGATAAGAATTGTAACATTTATTATGTATTCAACCTGATTCTGTTACTTATAAAAGGTTAAAAAGAGAAATATGGTGGAAAATGTTTCGTAAGAGAATATAGAAGGAATTTACCCACGAAATTAGCCACAAATTCTCAACTACCGGTGTAAATCATTGATGAATTTAGCCAAAAAAATATTTTTGTGGCCATTAGTGATGAAGTTAGCTACGGATTACGAAATTCATTGTTAAAGTTTGTCACGAAAATATTTTGGTGGTTAATTAGCGATGAATTCAAGCTTCATCATTATATTTTGCAACAAAACAGACATTCATCGCTAACTAACCACAAACTTAACCATGAAAATATTCTCGTGGCTAATTAGTAATGAATTTAGCCATGAATACACTATTTGTTGCTAATTTTGCCACTAGTACGCTTTCATCGTTAATTTCATTGCAAAATAGCAATGAATTCTATTTTCGTCTCTAAATTCATTGCAAAATAGAAACAAATTTATTTCATCGCTAAATTCTGTTGCTAAAAGTCATGTTTTGTTTTTGAAGTGAAAAGATACCCACAGTCAGTTGGTCGAGTGAATAGATCACTCGGCTTTTTAACTAAGTTTGACTTGCGATTTGGGTATGGAGTAAACTGTGTTGGAGAGACCCCTATCCTCCGAAGAGACCTCATACGGATCGGTACAGATTAATCAGGATGAAACCTTGGACATGGGCTGTCGGAGAAGTGCCCCATGTAGACAAAAGAAGAAGATTATTTGAAAAGATGTGTTTCTTTAATTACTAAACTACAATTCAGATTTGGTTGTTTGTGCATGACTTTGATTTTGAAAGAAAGACAACTGATTTTAATGTAGTTTATATCTTGTGTTTAAATTTTGGGTTTCTATTTTTTTTTTTACTTTTTTACTTCAATTGATAGGAAAAAAAATTATATATTTTATGATTACAGCTATTAAGTACAAATGCTTTCTGGCCATGATTAAAATTATTTCCTTTTATTCAAGCATTCATCTTTTATTCTTGTAGTTTCTATTATGCCAGTGCAAATTGCCAACTCTAGAATTCTTGTTATCATCCCTTTTATTCTTTCCGTTATGATGATATTTGTATATTTTTTTGTACTAAGATGGAGGAGGGACTAACTTCTTAAAGAAGTTATATCCTGAATATGTCGCTTCAACAAGCAATACACCTCACAAAAAAGAGAGATAAACTTGTAAAACCTCGAAGAGGTGGATAGCCCCACAAGTGCTTGAGTATCTGCACAACTATTACTCTCATGACTCACTGGACGAATCAATGATTGATGTATAAGGAGATAACACTCTTGTAGATCTGAAAATAATAATGTGAGGAAACCATCTCGAAAGAGAGATTTTACAAGGTCACCAGAATCAATCTCGAGGATAGTTGGAAAAGGTTTAGCATGAACCAGAAAATAAAGACCCTCACAAGCATGACATAGCTTAGTGGTAAATGGATCTGCCACCCCCAAATTAACATTGAACCCACGAACCCAGAAGCTATATTTATCCCAAATTAGACTCCGAACAACTGCTAAGGGATAGCAAAAGCCAATCGAACAAAAAAAATTCCCGAAGAATCCCTAAACCAACAAGCTAAATCCTAAGTTGTAGAGTCCCAAGGAATCAAAACTGCCTGAATGTAATTCACAACAATGAGGGGACGTGGGAAGCTAACCTAGATATATCCCATTGTCTGTCCGGGTAATGAAACACTTCATAAGTACCTCTAAAGCCGAATACGAGGAAGAAATAGCTACTTTGTGAGACAGAGGACCAGTACTCCTCCAATTATCCTCTTAAAAGCGAATGTTTTCCCTATTACCCAAGTGCTAATGAGCTCTACCCCAGAGAAATTCATGAATCCTCATTAAATACTACCAAATGGAAGAGCAATTAGAGGGTCAGCTATACCAGAAGAAATCTCCCCAATGGAGGTACTTATGTCTTAGTGTCTGACACCATAATGTCAAGTCTGAGGAGAGGATACACGGTCAATTTTGGCAAGAAAGGCTCTACTAACATTGCTACTTTTCTAAAGAGCAAACCCTCTAACGTCCTATCTAGCTATGAACAAACTGATTCAGGTAGTTAGGATGATTGCATGACATACATTGACATTGTACATAACGACCTGAATAGAGTTTTTTGGCACATAATATTTAACATTTTATACTTCCAACTCGAGATCTTATTAAGCATCCATTCTATTAAGTACTGGTACTGAGAACCCTTGACACGACCATGTGAAATGGGGACTCCTAGTTACATCCCAAGATCCTATACCAAAATGAGCCGACCCTGAGTAGCTAGACACCTCTTCAAAGCAAGAGGAGCCTGTGGGGAAACAAACAACATAGTCTTCCTAGAATTTAAAATAAGTCCGCCATACTTAAAGAACTCCCTGAGATAATCCAAATTTGTAGACATAAACGGGGTTTCACATTTGCAAACAAAAGAAGATTATCTATAAAGAATAAGAGGGAAATGTTAGGGCATAAACTAGAAGTCCTAATAGGATTTCAATGCCTCTCTAACCCGATCCTGAATCATATATGAGAGTTTCTCCAAAACTAGAATAAAAAGAAACGGAGACAATGGATCCCCTTGCCTCAACCCCTTACCCAACTCAAAGAGAGGCAACAACACTTCCCCATTCCAAAGCAGAGCCAAACGAGAATGGGAAATAGAAAACATAATCAATCAAAGTAGATTTTTAGGCACTTGGAAATCTTGAAAAGTTTGATGCAAAAAGTCCAATCCACACTTTCGTAAGACCATTTCAGTTCAACTTTTAGAACCATCTTCTAATGAGTCCCTCAAGATGAGCAAATCGAGTGAATAATCTCTTGCATGATAATAATGTTGTCAACAGGACTCTGACCAAGAAGGAAATTACTCTAGAAAGGATCCACCACTTTTTGTAGATCGAAAATGATGCACAATTACCTTAAGGCAAACTTTATACCCTTTGCTCAGTAAATTGATAGGCCGAAAGTTATTCAAACCCATAAGAGCCTCGATTTTTATGATTATCACAATGAGGGCTTAGAAAAACTCTGTACGAATGGAGCCATCTCGGAAAGCCTCCTATATAAGGTCGGGCAAATCATGAAGATCTCTCCAAGCTTCTGACATTTTTGCAATACAGGAATGAATATAAACATAGCGTATAAACTAGATAACCTCTCTACATTGAATCTGATAGTATATTAATATATTTGAACTAAAAACCCTCAAAATCTCAAGGCATTCCAATTTCCAAACTGATGAGGACATCAATGCTACAAGAAACTTGCACAATCTAATTCAAATTCCAGTTGGTCCAGTGACAAAGACTCGAGCTAAAAGATTCAAAAAAGAGTTCAATAACTTAATTTGGAGAGTTTTACGATAAGAAATTAAACTCCAAGTAAATTAAGAAACAAAGAGGCCTTAATTATACTCATTCAAGTCGAATTACAAGAATAAAAAGCTCAAAACTATCCAAGAATAAAGAAGGACGTGAATGAAGAAAAATAGGAGTAAACACTTAGTCAAAATATGTTTTGACATAATTTTTGATAGCATCTTTGATTTGATCAAAATATAGAAAGATTTGATCAAAATAGTTTACTTATACTAGACTTGGCCAAAGTAGTTTACTTTTATTTACTTTCCTCTATTTTTTTTTTAATTTTTTAAGAAGTTACTTAAATTTTAATTGCCAATATAGAAGTTATTTCTAGTTTATAAATAGGTCATTACACATTATGTAAAATAGAACTTTTTGAGAGAATTAATAATATTGTGAGCTTTCTTTATAGGGTTTTGTTTATCTGAGAACTCTTTGAACCTATTCAAGATATGTGTCATGTTTAGTTTTTTGACTTATCAATCTAGACTTTGAACTATCTGGGTTGTGGTGCCATTTGATCCATCTTTATATCGAGAGTCTTGTTCTAGTGAGAAAAGAGTATCAGATCTTATACCTTAGGTTCTTTCTCCTTTTAGGACATTGGGTTGAGTTCTTTATTTCCATAAGTTTGAAATCATTCGTTTGGATGATTTTTGGGCTATACTAACTTGTTCGTCGGTTCTTGGATTGCTATACCCTACGGGTTCACATCAATTGATATCAGAGCTATTTCAGGTTATCTTTCGAATTGTACTTATTTTTCTTTTACCTTTCTTTTGTTCTTGTTTGTTTGGTAAATGGTTCTTGAAACTCTAATTCCAATTTTCGGTTCATTGTGAAAACCAAAGTTCTTCATTTATGGGTTTAATTTTTCTTTAGTTTCTTTCATTCTTGATCTTTTTTTTTTCTTTATATTGTCATAGTTCAATATACAAAAGAAAAAAGAGAGAGAGGGGAGTGATAAAAAAAAAGGGCCATGAAGAAAAAAGGGCCAAAAAAAAGTGGGCTTGAAAAAAAGGGCTGAAAAAGGGGGCCTAAAAAAAAGATGTCGAAAAAAATTAATTAAAAAATGGGGCACTTTCCAAAATTTTCCAAAATTTTCTAAATTTGTGACTTTCCTTATTTCTCACTTTTCTTTTCTCGTTCTTTCCTTCTTTGTTTCCTTGTCATTGTTTATTTCATATAAGTTTTTGAATTTCACAAGGCAATTATTTTTGAGTTGAGTTCAAAGAGTTGTTCGTTCATTAAAATGATAAGAGACATGCTCGATGGATTGAATTCATAGAAACTTTTCCCAATGTCATTCAGTTTAAACAAGGTAAGAAAAATGTTGTTGCGGTTGCACTTTCACACAGG
This sequence comes from Dillenia suffruticosa, assembly GCA_033439265.1. Classification (NCBI taxonomy): domain Eukaryota; kingdom Viridiplantae; phylum Streptophyta; class Magnoliopsida; order Dilleniales; family Dilleniaceae; genus Dillenia; species Dillenia suffruticosa. The sequence goes on from JAVTVX010000031.1 coordinate 4,149,843, forward strand.
TGATGATTTTAGGACAAATTGTTCTCAAGAAGGGGGAACGATGAGGACATCAATGCTGTGAAGAACTTGCATGATCCAATTCAAGTTCCAATTGGTTCAGTAATGAGTGCTCGGGTTAAAAGATTCAAGGAAGAGCTGAATAACTTAATTTGGAGAGTTTTATAGCAAGAATTTAGAGTTCAAGTAAAGAAAAAACAAAAGGGTGTCTTATTATTCTCATTAAGGACCAATTGGAAGAATAAAAGATTCAAAATTGTCCAAGACTAAGGGAGGATGTGAATGAAGAAAAATAAGAGCAAAGAGTTGGTCAAAATATGTTTTCGCACAATTTTTTATTTTTTTTTGTTTTTGTTTTTATCAAAATATGGAATGATTTGATCAAAATAGTTTACCTTTATTGGACTTGGTCAAAATAGTTTACTTTTGTTTAATTTCCTTTTTTATTTTAGAAAATTTCTTAAATTCTAGTTACTATTATAGAGGGTTACTTTTAACCTATAAATAGACAATTACATTTTATGTAAAATAAAATTTTTTAAGAGAATTAATAATATTGTGAGATTTTTTCACAAAATTTTGTTCTTTTGAAAACTCTTTGAATTTATTCAGAACAGATATCTTGTTTAATTATTTGACTTATCAATCTAGGTTTTGAACCACTTGGGTTGTGGTGTTATTTGATCTAATCTATACTTTGAACCACTTAGGTTATGGTGTTATTAGATTTATCTTTACATCAGGGCTCTTGTTCTAGTAAAAAATGGGTTTAACGTGTTGTACCTTAGGTTCCTACTCCTTTAAGGCAACGGGTTAAGGTCTTTATTTCTATAAGTTCAAAATCATTTGTAAGGACAATTCTTGGGTTATATTAATTTGTTCGTGGGTTCTTAGGTTGCTATATCCTATGGGTTCACATTACAAACCAACCATAGATCACCCTGAAAACCCGAAGATACACAAAATTTCTGATCATAACCCATACATTTCAGAAAAACAAGGAGATGGTGAGAGCTACAACATATTTCGGCTAAACAAATCATATTCAAGCCATAAAGTTTGATACATTCTTTCGCAGCACAGTGAAGACATGGACTACCCACTCCATCCACACGCCAAGCAAAAAAAACTAAGATTTAAAGACAAATTTTTGGGAAGAATAATAGAAATACATATTATGAGGCTTAGCAGCCCTCCATCATATTATGTCACCACCAATCGGATTACCAGCCCAGTTGGAATGCACCTCTCCAGAATCTGGTTCACCTGGCTCAACGCCATCAACATCTAATGCTAGACTGAGATGAGAATCCGCCTTCACTAACTAGTTCACCATATGTCTACTAAAGTCTCCAAGGACAGGCATCCACCCCACCTGCACCTACTTGACATCCATTTGCATGGCATTAGTTCATGGGATAACCCAACACCTACAAATAGAGCTGAGAACACAAGTAAGGGGTGAGAAGCAGAGGGTGGAGATTTTAACATAAGCAGTCAGGAAAGGTCTAGAGAAGTAGTTTCTCTTCCTGGGTTGGTATGTTGATGCTGTAGAGGTCGAGATTCTGACTTGGTTGTTAGGCCAAGGAGAATAACAGGGGTAGTCATAGTGGGTAATGAGAGAGTGCTCATATGTTTTGAACTTCCTTAGCCAGAGGAATTGAATTTTGGCCCAGAGCTTTAGATAAGAGACTTATGCCACAGAAATGAGAAGGGCCATTGAATATTGGGCCTAGAGGGAGTTCTAGTGCTAGGCTATGGTCTTCAACTGGGACTTAAGCAGTAGTTAGGTTTATAGTGGAACTCAACCAAATGCAGATTGTCAACTGGAGGTATTCAAAGACAAGTGGTGCTTTGTAGGTTAGTATTATTTTGGAAGGTTTTGAAGAAGAGGAAAAGAAAGAGGGGGAAAGAGAGGGGGAGAGAGAGAGAGAGAGAGAGAGAGAGAGTAAGAGAGAGGGAGAGAGATAGTTATGCTGCAAAATCTGTAAGTCTCCTCCTTCCACATTCCATTCCTTTCTTTATGCAAACTGTTTAAGCTATGATCTAACTACCCCAACCAACTACAACAACCTATCAACTACTTAGCTCCAAATGCAACTTCGTAGTTGCTACTTGTCTCCTACAGTTAACTTAACTACATGTTGGTTGAAGTTTTAAAGAATAGCTATTGCATTTGAAACTTCTCAGCTTGCTGTTATAATTTCCCCCTCCCTTTCGAAAAAGAAACTTTCCCTCAAGGTTGAAAATTTGGGAATTGTCCTTCCATGAAACTCATGTCCTTCCATGTAGATTCTTCTGGACTTAGGTTCACCCATCTAATCAACCGTTGGTTCACTGATTTGTTGTCTCGCATGATGACCCTTCTTTTTAACATTGCTTTAGGTTCCACCATGATCTACTTATCAGCTTCGACCAAAGGTAGAGCAGGCATAGTTGTTTGAGTATGAACTATCTTCTTTTTAAGAAAACAAACATGAAACACATGATGGATTATTGATCTTGGGGGCAACTGCAATCAATAAGCTACTTTGCCTACTTTAGCTACTACTGAAAAAGGGCCATAATACTTTGAAGACAATTTCAATTGTTTCCTTCCCTCTACTGAATGCTACTTGTAAGGCTACAATTTGAGGTGGACTAAATCTCCTACCTCAAATTCCCTTTCTGATTTGTTATAATCAGCCTAAACTTTCATCTTGTTCTGGGCTTACATAAATGTTTACACAAAATCTGAATCATTGCTTCCCTGCTCTAAATAAAATTGGTTGCTACTGGTGTAGTGGAATCCAAATAAGGTTCTACAGGTATAGATCTAGGCTTGTAACTATAAAGTGCCTCAAAAGGAGATATCTTGGTACTTGAATGGAAGCTGGAATTGTACCATCACTTTGTAAAGCTGAGCCAATTTGTCACGTTCCGATCCTTGATCCAAGGCGTGAGCAGCCGCCACGCTATCCCGGATGTTGACATTAAATTTCCAACCATCAACAAACAAACGGACATAATCTCCCCATAAATCGGAGGTCCATCCTATATCAAAATCCCATCAATCAATAATATATCAATATATAAAGACCAACCTAGCAAATCATCAACACAACCAATTAATCAACATCCCTGTCAACATCCAAAATAATGTAAGGCTAATCCAATCATATCCACAGAGCTCTATTGCCATGCCCCCATCAAAGGTATGAACAGTCACCAGTCTCCCCTCTTGTGATTTAGAGGTGGCACCGAGCGAAACTAATAGACGATCCTAGACATGACACATTTCCCAAAGTAATTGAACATAATAGTACAATCATGCCTCAATACAATACAATGAAATGAGAGTTACAATAATATGTACAATTTTTTACATACAGTCATCCCTTTTATATACATGTACAATGGTCTATCTACAATTCCAAATATACAAATTTATATATATATATATCATCTCATATCTTTAAACACAATCCTGCGGAATAATGGTTAACACTATACCCAGGTCCGATGTCTCAAACAAAGCCTCGTGCGCTGTTATATCGCAACGTATCCTACTATAGCTATCTCTATGGAACAGAAAGTGAGGGGTGAGTATTATGGGGAATACTCAGTGAGTGAGATGGTATATATAAGTGTGTTCAATGTGTTGGTGAAAAAAATGGAGTGTCAAAATGATTCAATAAATCCATAAGTCTGCATAATGTATGAAAACAGTGCATAATGAACAATTCATCATAAATTATTCCTTTTCATATATTTCAAATATATATGCATTCATATCAATCGAATCACATAAGTATAGAGCATGCCAAAATCAGTTCCTGACAAAGGTCGACCACGACCAATGGCAGGCGCATCGAGGGTTTTTATATGCAAAGTTAGAAAATGCTCTCTACCCCGACGTTGGCAACAGATCTCATCAGGTGCTAGACCAGGGCATTACCTAGTCCTCCCCTTTTCGGGTTCAACCCAACTAACAACGTGTCGAGTCCCAATATCATATACGACGTTTGGGGATACCTCCTACAGAAACGTACTCAGGTACAATGGGTGTCCCTGCAAATGCCCTTCGTAGCTACAGCATACCCAACTCATTGATGTATCTCATAAATCATATCATCATGGCATGCATAAAGGCCCTCGGCCGATAACATAATATCATCATAATGTACGTGCCATACCAACATTTATCAAACCATATCAAACACTTTTCATAATTGATTTCATAAAATCATATGCATATCGATGCAATGGCACGTTTTTCATTTCGCAAGTCATTCGGATGCATATTTCACAATAAAATCATGTTATGGACACTCCAATGATTCACAAATCCATTTCAAAAATCATAGCACACGATCATAAGTTATGCTTGCACTGAAAAGTATTTTAAAACATATTGTTATGCATTGAACACATAATATAATAAATTCTACTCACAGTATGCGGGAGGGTACACCACTCCCGGCATGAATCTCGAGACACACAAAAAAAATGCTCCACTCAATATTACCAACAAAGCTCTATAAACACAATGTAGAATATGTGTCACTGAAGAGATCATATGATGCATAAATAATAATGTAAATGTGATGCAACCCTAGTTATAGACAAATCTAGGGTTTTCAAATTCTATTCTTGTGCCATTTTAGGAAATTGACCATAGGTTCCTCAACCGGGGTCGGAATTGGGAAATTTCAATTTCCTCACATAAAAACTCATACTTTTCGTATTGAACTTATCTCCAAAATCTCGGTGGAAGATTTCTTAAAGTCCACATTTTCAAACCAATCTAAATCTCACTCTCCATTTTGTCCTGTTTTCGTAAATTTCCCCTATCTCACAATCTATTCATGCAAAGACTCTGCTTTTTGACTATGTTGTAGTCAAGACACAAGGCTACAACTTCTTAGTTGGGCACTTTCTCCAATTCCTAGTGCAAATCCTTGAAATAGCAACATTTTTCCCACATTACATTTTAGAAGTCTGCTTTGACCAATTTTTAGCACAACATCACAACGTTTAACACATAACTCCAAATTACTTGAAATTATTACAGTACCTAGAAGACACATAACCTTACATTTTTCATGTTTAGGGTTTCTTCTAATTATGCCTAGAAGGGGTCTGAAATTGACCACCAAAATCTCTGTTTAGTTTTGGCCGAGAAACAGAATCGTTTCTGCACAGTTTTGGAAGATTTTGTATAACTCTTGATTCCCTTGGCCGAATTGGTTGCAATTTTCACAGTAGGTGGATACAAGGGAGATCGACAACGTTTCTTCTTTGTGTTTTTGCAAACAAGGGCTGGAAGGTCATGCAATGTTACTGTTTTTAGTGTTGAAAAATGGAGGACCCTCTGATGATTTTCAAAAGAATGGCGGTAACTTTTCACACGAGGGTCAGATTGAGGTGATCCTTACCTCGTTGGAAAGCTGAGACATAGATCTACAATTATTTCAACTAACAAAAGATCTGAATCTATCAGGAAGGGGCTCGAAAACTTAGGTTAATGTTGCTACCGAAATCAGGGCAAAAATGTAGGACTGAACAGGGAATTAGTGCAAAACACTTAACTTTGAAAAATCATATAAAATACATCTCTATTCAGAATGCAACAGTTTTTATCTCATTTTAAAGCTCTGAATGTCTAGTTTCATGTGTAAAAAGTTTACTCAACTTGCCTATGTACATAAAATTGTATAGCCTAAACATTACAACCTGTTCAGACTTCCAAAAACCCAAAAATTCTGTCATGACTTCAAATTTGTCTACCCTAGTTTTCTAAGCAAACTTTCTCCTTTTTGTCTAAAGTTTGGATATGTTATACTAGAGGTGATGGGTGTTTATCTTATGATGTGCAGGTTGTTTTGACTCTTAGAAGTGCAGATCTTCTTCTCCCTTGAATCTCTCGGCCCCTTCAAACTTCACTAAGCAATCCTTCTCCGTTTGATCTAATTTTTGGATATGATATACCTTGGCATGAGAGATGATGATCCATGAAAAAAAATTGGGGTGTTGTTTGGAAAAAAGATCACTTACCTTTTGCCTAGAAGCTCACAGCCATGGAGGAAAACTAGAGAGCATTTGTATTCTTGCCTTTTTGCTTGGACATTGAAGTGTTTGGAAGGAGAAGCAAAGGTTAAGTGTTTTTAGCTTTGTCACGATTTTTCCCCAATGAATCCTAGCCATCCAATATTTGTGAGGTAAATTCCTAGCTCTAAGATTATTTGACTACACAAGCAAAGCCCATTTTTAAGTCAATTTCTAACTCTAGTTCAGTTTAATTAATTTAACTCTAGTTGGATTTAATCATTGTTAATTAACTAGGGTTAGTTTCTTCCAATCATGTAGTACCACTTGTCAAGACCACACAAAATCCAATAAAGTAGATTCACACATTCCAATAAAGTGATTGCATACACTTCAAGAGCATTAAATGCTTGTCCTTTGTGCTTATCCACTCGTTGACTCGCGATCCAAAACCGGTCAATGTTACTATTTATCTCGAAAATTTTTAAAATCACACACAGGACCCAAGTTTTCGTTTGAGTCCAATGCAGCTGGTTTCGTATAAATCTGAGATCGTTTGGTCACCCAAACGTTTTTCAAAATGAATAAAATTTGCGATCGGTCAAAATTTGATCTCGACCTCAAAACGCGCGGAATCTCACTATGGACTCCGTTTTACATGTAGATTCCAAAATATAGGTCTTGAGTAGAAACAAAACCATTTGCTCAGTCAAATTTTGATTTGACCCACAAATTTTGGGTTTATCAGGTGAAAATGTAGGGTACCGAATACTTTTGTGTTACGACTTAAATTTCAATTTTTTATCTTAGGCATTCACTTTTAAAGTAAATATAGCATGTATAAACCACACGGCGTCAATTTTGCACGCGTGGGTTTCATTTTGGCTCGGTAGGGTAAATTCCCATCCTACCGAGCGAGTTTTGGCAAATTTTTCAAAATCTCATTTTGACTTGTGAAAATCATTAGTTAACCTAAATTTGGTTTCTTGGCAAAATTTCAGCAATTTCGCACGGGTAGATTTTGATTTGGCTCGGTAGGAGCTGATTTCTCGCCCCCTACGAGTAGTCATCGAGCACTCCCGAGCAAACGGTGTGGTTTTGCCCAAATTCAAGTTTTATTAACTTTCTAGGGTGATTTTGCACGTGAAATTTCATTGGACTCGAAATCGCACGTGTAAATTTCAAGATGGCCCAAAAAGGTCCCTTTTTAGCCCCCTAGGGCCATGTCCAAAATTCTTCTAAGGCATTTTGGCTCGGAAAAATTTCTGAGTGATTTCCTATATGAATAAGAAGATGTATCATATATAGAGTAATGAGAAGTACAATATATAGTACACCGCTTATTGGTGTTACACAATTATACCACAGTCTTGGTCAATCTAAGTTATACACCTTAGATAACACTCTAAACACTAGTTAATTTTTTCGCTTTGTCCATCAGTTTGAGGATGATATGCACTACTCATCTTGAGTTGAGTTCCCACCAACTTGAACAACTCCTGCCAAAGCACACTTGTGAATATTCTATCTCGATTTGTCACAATGGAATCTGGAAGCCCATGTAGTTTATAAACAGAATTCACAAATAGTTGAGCCACCTCCAATGTAGGATAAGGGTATTTGAGAGCCAAGAAATGACTAAATTTGGTCAATCTATCAATGACTACCATTATTGTATCATAACCTTGTGATTCTGATAGTTCTTCCACAAAATCTATGCTGATTTGAGACCAAATTGGTGAAGGGATGGGAAGAGGTTGCAATAAACCTGGGTAAGGAATGTTCTCATGTTTGTTTTTCTGACATACATCACTTTCTCTAACAAATCTGATCACAGATTCCTTCATGCTAAGCCAATAAAAGACAGATTTGATTCTCTGCAATGTTCCCTTCTGGCCCGAATACCTTCCTATAGTAGAATTGTGCATCTATTGATTCACTTTAGCTCTGAGTTGAGCCCCACTATCTATGTAAATCCTTTTCTTGTATTTAAGAATCCCATCTTGTAGTTGATAACTCCCATCTGTCTCAGTTTGCAAAACCAATTGTGCTATGATTGTTTAACACTGTACATCCCCATTGTAACTTTGAATGACTTCATTCATCCACATAGGGTGATCCATGGTGGTTACCATCAGCATTCCCCCCTGTTGCTCCTCTGCAAAGAGCTCTCTCCTTGATAATACGTCTACTACTGTATTTTCTACCTCCTTTTTGTATTGAATTTCATAATCCAACCCAAGTACGTTAGTTAACTACTTATGTTGCAGATTATTAGTCAACTTCTGCTCCAAGAGGTACTTCAAGCTCTGATGATTTGTTTTGATTATGAAGTAATAGCCCACTAGGTAGTGCTTCCATTTCTTCATAGCCTCTTGATTAGGTTGTCGAAATTCTCAAATTAATACGGATTCCCCCCGATGCAACAACTATAGCAATAGTGGTTATCAGGTCAAATCCTAAGGGAACTAATTAATTTAATCTCTTAGTTAATATTAAAAGTAAAGTTAGGGGTTTTCAAACAATTTACTAAAATAAAAATTGTTAAATAAAAGTTAAAAACCTAAAATTAAGAAACAAATCAATAATGTGAAATACAAAAATTAAGAAAAAAATTCAATTTACCAAGTACCGATCCAAGGGTTCATATATTCGATTGTCTCATTGATCATTGGTTAAAAATATTATTCTTACAATTCAAGCATTTAACTTTAGATCTATTAGGATAGCTGTAATAAATCTTGTGTTTTTCTAATTTAATTGATCAAACCCAGCATCCAATCAAAATTTATTATTAATCAACTGGGCACGATAGCGTTCTATATTGACATAATGACAGCATTACGTTCTGTGAAAACAGTTAAACCAAAATACAAATAACCGAAAAATGAGCAATTATTCAATTTTATTCTATTGATTCCCTAGATCATATGAATACCGGTAAAAGACCCATAAACAAAATTAACCTAATTGCTACTTGTACCATTCATTCATGACAATTACGGATCACTGAATTCGTGGATAACAATAGAAAAACTAATATTAAATTAAATTGTCAGATTAACCAATATTAGGTTTTCCTAAAAATAAATAAAAAATCAACGAATACTTGAATAAAAGGCAAAAAATTAAATTAAGAAATAACCTCAAAATAAAGAACAATTGATTAAAATTTCCCTTGAATCAGAATAAAAGAACTAGCCACTTATGGTTGTAAGTATCAACACAAGAAAATAAAGAAAAATAATGTTCCTAAGAAAAATAAAATTAAAAACCTAATGGAGAAGGAATGAACAGCCGTGAAGTCCTAGAAGGTGCAGCAACCGGCCAAGTGTGTAGAGAAGAATATGCTACCCTCTTTTAAGGAATTATAGAAGAAGTGATATCCTGGTGCTTGGGTCTTTACGGAGTATATATAGCCTTTAACCTCCTTCTTGAAAATGGTAACATGGAATTATTTTAGTAACACTTTCCTTTCCTCTAGACTTCTAAATCAACTTGGAGTCTCTAAAATTAGGTAAATTACAAAATTTTTCTCCCACTAAAACAACTATTACTAAAAATTAAAAACTTTACTAAAGATGTTGAAATTAATTTCAAACTCCTTTTTCTTTTCTTCTTCAAAGCCCAATAAGATAACTTGAGTTCAAATAGCTCCAAAATTTCTTCATTAAGCCCAATTGTTCCAAGCCTTCAAATTCAATCTCCTAAAAATAAAATTTAATAAAAACAAATATTAGAGCATTAAACAATTCAAATTCAAACCATAATAACAATAATAAATTCAATAAATTGCATGTTATCACCTCTACAGCCATAAGTTCCTTCTCATCAATGGACAATACCTAGCTTTTTGTTCCTAGATCTTTGCTTAAGAATGCAATAGGCTGACCTTCTTGTATCAGGATAGCTCCCTAACCTTTGGCGTAAGCATCTATTTCAAGAACAAATGGTTTCAAGAAGTCTGGTACACTCATGACAGATGCTGAACCAATTGCTATTTTGAGATGCTTCAAATCTCGACCAGTCTCCTCATTCCAGGTAAAACCTTCTTTCTTGAGCAGGTCATTAAGAGGCTTAGTAAGTAGTCCATGGCCTTTAATAAACCTCCTATAGTATCCTGTAAGACCAAGGAAGCTTCTTAATGCCCTGACATTAATTGGTTCTGGCTAATTCAAAATACATTCCATCCTGTAAGGGTCTATTTTAACTCCTCCTTTTGACACTATATGTCCTAAGTACTTTACTTGTAACTGAGAAAACATACACTCAGAAAGTTTGGCATATGACTGATGCCTCCTAAGAGTTAAGAGGACACACTTAAGATTTTAGACATAGGTTGGTAGGTCTGAGCTATATTCTAGAATATTATCAAAGAAAACAATCACAAATCTTTTAAGATAGGGTTGAAATATATGATTCATCAATTATTGGAATGTAGCAGGTGCATTGGTCAACACAAATGGCATAACTAAGAATTCGAAATGCCCATGATGTGTTTGGAAAGCTATTTTCTCCATATCTTTTGGTTTAATCTTGATTTGATCATAACCTGATCTTAGATCAATTTTAAAGAAGAGTTTTGATCCATGGAATCCGATAGCGCATCAATATTGGGAATATGATACTTCTCTACAATGGTAAGATTGTTAAGTTGTCTATAGTCCACGCAAAATCTCCATGAGTTATCCTTCTTCTTTACCAAGAGCATGGGAGAGGCAAAGGGGTTGTTGCTGTATCTGACTATACCACTGCTTAGCATTTCCTGAACCTGCTTATCAATTTTAGCTTTTTATGAATGCAAATATTTGTAAGGAGGAAGCTTGAAGGGTTGAGTCTCTTGTTTAAGGGGAACTGCATGATCATGTGACCTTTTAGGAGGCAACGAATTAGGAATTGAAAACATATTTTCGAATTGTTTCAGAAGTTTAGATATATCCTGTTGCATTGGTTGATGCTGTCCTTCTTCTCTCAAGGTAATTGTGGCATAACATTACAGTTGTTGTTTTCTAAATTTCCTAGTAGTTTTGCCTCTGATTAGCTTTGTTTGAGAGTTCTCCAACATCCCATTAAGATTACCACTCATTCTTCACTAGCTAACTTAACCTGTAGTAGCTTGAAATCGAAGATAATGGGGCAGTAATTGAACTTCCAATCAACTCTCCATATGATATCCTAACTCCTCAACTGTATTACCCTTAAATCAAAAGAGAAACTATATCCTTGTACACTCCACTTTACTCCTTTGACTTGAGTATAGCTGTTTACTTTACTTACATCAGCTAATATAGCCTGCAATGGCTCATCTTCCTCTTGATTCATCTTAAGTTTGCCTGCTAATCTATGGTTAATATAGCTATTTAAGCTTCCAGAGTCTACTAGTATTGCTATTATCAATCCTTTTAAAATGTCCTGTAAAGCTATGGTCTTTCTTTTCAAGGAACCAGATAAAACACATAATGAAATATCATAGGTTTCACCTATTAGCTCTTCGTATGTTGCTACCTTTTCTAATTCTGAGTCTTCTTCCTCTTCTATAGCTATAATCAGGATTATAAGTATAATTATGATTAGACTTCTGAACTTGCATGGATGCCCTGGTACATACTTCTCTCCACATCTATAACAGAGATTATTGGCTCTCCTATATTGCATTTCTTGGGCTATTATTCTAGTTGTTTTGTCTTTCGATACTGCTCCAATAACACCTTCATTTCTTTTGGCCATGATACTCTTGTGAACTGTACTATTACTTGCCAAGATCTTTTGTCCTGTCCTTGCTTCACCAAAGTCCAAATTTTTGCTCCAACCCCTCTTCTTTATTTAGCAAGCTCCAATGACTGCTCCTGAAGGGTTGCTATTTTGAAGGCTTGAAGTAAAGAATTGGTTTGAGCATTTGTAGCATAGGTTTTATCTCTTCTTTAACACCACTAATGAAGCTTAAGATGAAGTAAGACTCAGTTAGAGCAGGGTTCTTTGGATCATAACAAACCACAATTCTTTAAAATTTTCTTGATATTCTGTCATTGATCCATTTTATTATAGTTTATTAAATTCTTCCACCTCATCTCTAACACCCTTTCCTTCAAATCTTTAGTATAATAGCTTAGCAAATTTATACCAATTGATATCTTTCTTGACTTGCTCCAGGCTTTGAAACCACACCTCTGTCTTCCTATCTAAATACGTTTCTCAACCACGTTTGTGGATTATCCCCTGTAAACATAGAGAGCTCAATTTTAGGATGATTTGGCGGAGGCCCTTCTTGGTTAGCTTCTTTCTTAGATAGTACTGGTCCTATTTTGCTTCTGTTCCTTCCATCATTAGGAGTATGCAAGATCGGTGTTTGGCAAGATCGGTGTCCTTATCATTCTTTTTGCTTCGAGATCCTCATCCCTACCATTTCTCATTGACATTGAATTGAGTCAAGCATCTATACTAGACAAGATGGTTTCCCATTTCTAGTTCTATTCATTCAGACTTTGGCAAAACTCTTCAATTTGTTTATTGATTTGAAGGCGATGCTCTCTGGCCTTATTTGCCCATTCTTGCATTCCGGTTTTCATATTTTCTGAATTGTTCATCAGCTACCTTTTGTTGAGTCCCTTCTGCCATTGATTCTTCCTGAAGTCCAAGGATTGTAAAGCTTTGATACCAAATTTGTTATGTTCTTCAACTGGGACTTAAGTAGTAGTAGGGTTTATAGTAGAACTTAACCAAATGCAAAGTCTATCAACTAGAGGAATTCAAAGAAAGATGGTGCTGTGTAGGTTAGTATTATTGCAGAAGGATTTGGAGAAGAGGAAAAGAAAGGGGGAGAGAGGGAGAGAGAGAGAGAGAGGAGAGAGAGAAGGGGGAGAGAAAATTATGTTGCAAAATCCGTAAGTCTCCTCTTTCCACATTCCATTCCTTTCTTTATACAAACTGTTTAAGCTATAGTCTAACTACCCCAACCAACAACAATAACCTATCAACTACTTAGCGCCAAATTCAACTTCCTAGCTGCTACTTGTCGCCTACAATTGACTTAACTACTTGTTGATTGAAGTTGTTAAAGAATAGCCGTTGCATTTGAAACTTCTCAGCTTGCTATTACATGTTACTGGGCTAGGTTCAGGACTACTCCCTTTAGCTCCTTCATGACTTGGGCTTGTGGTCTTAGGTCCATTTTATCTGGCCGGTCCATTAGAGAGCATAGCTGGGCCTACTTCTTCAATAGGGATGCTGACGAGAAAAGATGCAAAAGCCTCCTCATCTAACATAGACTCCAAGTCGACAAACTTGTTGTTCAATTTGTTACTTATATGAGAATCCAACCCAGCCAATTGACCACCATATCTTCTCAGTTTTCTTTGTTCTTGCATCCAAGGGCCGAAGCTACCATCAAAACTCTCGTCAACCGGCTTCGGGGCTTTGGATCATCGGAACAGAAGTCACCTTCTCGGCACACCTAACTAGGAATTTCTCCTTTGAATGTCCGACCCTACCACATTTGAAGCAATGCAGATGGATTCCCTCATACTCCACTTGTTGGAGACACTTATGGATTCAGACCGACGGAGTCAATGACTTCAAAAGATCTATCTTAACACAGATACGAGCATATTTCTTTCATGATGCAGTCGCCGTCAATCTTAATAGATTGACCCAACTCCTTATCGACTCTATAAAGAATATCATCATCAAAGAAATTTATTGGGATACTCTAAAGTTGGACCCAGATGGTCGTCTGTTAGATTGCTAATTTCTATGGCACAAACTAAAGCTGTCATTTCATCACAACCAAGTAATGGTCCTAAATAACCCAAGGGCTGCCTGCCATAGCTCTATAATAGTCAGGATGTTCAAATAATCTTGTGACATAGAAACCCTCCACCATATCTATGAGTTCTAATTCTCTCTCAATCTTCCATAGAGATATGATTCTATTTCATAAAAAATGGTAGCCAATAGATTTACGCCAAAGCTTTACAATAACCTAAGTCTTCCATCAGAATTGGAGAAGACATAGTTCATCATCAGAAACTGTGACCATAGGAATTAATGGATTTGCAATTTCTTTCCCCAACTCCTCTTTGTCATATGAGAAACCATCAGAATCCGAGAATACCATGGATTCTGATAATGACAAAACATGATCTGTTCCCATGAGGGTGTCTTTAAAACTTTTATGGAGTATCAGTCGATCACCGCCATCGTTTCCTTTCTCTTGCTTAGGTGAAGATGATCGGACTACTCTGCGGACAATTCTTGGTCTCCACCTTCTTGTCAGCATCGATGGTAGATGGAAGGTCAAATGGTACAACTTCTACCGCAAAAACAGTTACGATCATAATTAGGGTACTTAGTGTTCTCTTTCTCTCTAATTCTATTTCCTATGATGATATTTTTAAATCATACACATCTCTTCCATATGCATACTCAATGTTTAGTTTTTTTTTTTTTTTAAACCCTTTTTATCTATAATTTAATGTAGTGGCATAATGTAAATGTCTAGTAATAGTGGCATAATGTAAATGTGACTTTAGTTTTGCTTACAAATAATATGCTTTATTCATATTTGGCATGATAAAACAACACTACAAAAAAATATGGATTTAGCGACGAAAAAGTTTTTCGTCGCTATTTTACAATGAAATTTGCGACGAAAACTTATTCGTGATTAAATTAGCAACGGATATATTATTTGTGGCTAAAGTCATTACTAATTGCGACGAAAAAATCTTATTCATTGCAAAATTTGTTGTTGCAAAATTTATCACGGACACTGCTATCCATTGCTAAATTTAACAACGAAAAATTTTCGTGGCAAATTTTGTCGTTAATTAATTACAAAAATTATCCGTTGCTAAATTCGTCGCTAATTAGTCACAAAAAAATATTTTTCACAAAATTTGGTAACGAATTCGAAAATTCATGGCTAAATTCATCACTGATTAGCCAAAAAAATCATAACAAAATTCGTTACTAAGTAGTTAAAAAACATATTCGCAACTAAATTCGTCGGTAATTTATTACTGGTATTTCAAAATTTATGACTAATTTCGTGACTAAATTTCTTCTATACTCTATTAGGAAATGTATCTCTTTTTTTAATTTATTTTAAATAACTAAATCGAATTGAATATATAGTAAATATTATAATTTTCATCAAATTTACAATTTTAAATAATAAATAATTCAATCAATTTGTAATAAATAATTTTCAATTAGTCACGACAGTCAAGTTCACCTTTCATATTTTTCATTTTTTAGGTCCATTCGTTTCTCTCATATACTTCAAACGTTTTTTAAAGTTCAGTTATTAATCTTTATTCGTTATCGTCATCAACAAAAAAGACAGTAGATCATACATCCACGTCCAGAGATCTATTTCGTCTGGTAAGTAAATCAAACAATAGTTTTCGGATGAAGGTGGTAATGAAACAGATGGTTACTGATAGGCGGCTATCCATTTATAAACTATTCTATTGTTTCAAAAAAATAAAATAAAAAAAAAGAATAATAAGAGAATAAAATAAAAATATAAGAGAATAAAATACAAAATGCTTATTAAAAAAGATTAACTTACGACGAATTTATCATTTTATATTTTATTTTATTTTATTATTTTATATTAAAAAATCATATTTATTATTTTATAATATTTTAAAATAACAAATTATTTATTTTTATTTTATTTTTTAAAAGAATAATATTATTTTTTAATTTTTTATTCTTTTATTTTAAATTAGTATTTTATTATTTCATAACAAATTATCATTTTATATTATTTTATAATTATTAATAAAATGTGAGCGTAAGTTAACAAATTAAAAAATATCATATTAATATAATAATTAAAAATAAAATATATATAATAAATAGAAAATATATAATAAATATCAAATATATGAATTAAAAAAAATTGAAAGGTTATTTTAAAACTTAGCAATGAATTTGAGATTTTTGTGACTAAATTTAGCGACGGAAATCCCCAATCTGACTCTAAGTTTTTTATATAATAAAATAAAATAAAATATTAATATATTAATTGAATAAAAAATTAATTTAGCGACGAACTTAAAAATTCATAACTAAATTTTATATATAATTAAATAAAATATAATATCAATATAATAATTAAATAAAAAATTAATTTAGTGACGAATTTAGGATTTCCATTACTAAATTTAGAGACGAACTCAAAAATTCATAACTAAATTTTATATATAATAAAAATAAAATATAATATTAATATAAGAAACAATAACAAACTGAAATTTAATCTCAATATTTGAGATCGACTATTTGAGAGACATAATATTAATATAATAATTAAATAAAAAATTATTTAGCAATGAATTTGGAATTTCTGTCATTAAATTTAGCGACGAACCCGAAAATTCATCACTAAATTTTATATATAATTTAATAAAATATAATATTAATATAATAATTAAATAAAAAATTAATTTAATGACGAATTTGAAATTTTCGTCACTAACTTTAGCGATGAACTTGAAAATTCATGGTTAAATTTTATATATAATAAAGATAAAATATAATATTAATATAATAATTGAATAAAAATTTAATTTAGCGTTGAATTTGGGATTTTCGTCGCTAAATTTAGCGACGAACTCGAACATTTGTGACTAAATTTTATATATAATAAAAATAAAATATAATCTTAATATAATAATTAAACAAAAAATTAATTTATCGACGAATTTGAGATTTTCTTCACTAAATTTAGCGACGAACTCGTATATTTATAGCTAAAATTTATACATAATTAAATAAAATATAATATTAGTATAATAATTAAATAAAAAATTAACAAATATAATATTATTATAATATAATGTTAAATTTTAAAATAATATTTATTTTTTTATATTTTATTTTTTAAAAAAAAGAATTTATTTTATTTTTGATAAATCTTTTATTATTTTATTTTAAATGTGAGCGTAAGTTATCAAATTAAAAAAAGTCATATTAACAAATCATATTTTAATTTATTTTATTATTTTATATTAAAAAATCATATTTATTGTTTTATAAACTTTTAAATAATATTTTAATATAGCAATTTATTTTATTTTTTTAAGAATAATATTGATTTATTTTTTAATTCATTTATTATTTTATATATTTGGGAACGGGATGGGGAAAGTACTTATAAGCAAGCTGAAAACGTGTGAGGCATAATCAACTTTTGTAGTGAATATGTTTGCGTGCAATCGGTTTTGTATGTATTGACTAATTACCTTATCGGCGCTGGCCACTACGTTTCAAATTAACACTTTTCTTCCTGTCATTTAATGTGATTTTGCATGCTTACCGTTCAAAGTTGACTGTTATTAAACTTATAGAAATATATACGGACTTTCTTGAAAGTTGACTGTTATTATTACTATTTTAATACTACAACAAAGATATAGTCTACCAACGTTTCGTTGATCTAATGGGAAGAATATTAACACCTCATACCAAGAATCGGGATTTGAGTTTTAATAGTAACAAAAACGACGTTGAGAGAACTCTTTCTCAATTGGGATCCGACAGCAACTCGATCGAGATTAATCGGATCAAAACTTTAAATACTCAGTGCTGGACCAAGTCTAGAAAATCAAAAAAAAAAAAAAAGGAAGATATAGTCTTTTAGAAGAGAGACCAGTTATAGTGCAAGAGCTCATATTTGTTTTACTAAAGTGATCTGTTGAAAGCTTGAGAAATAAACAAAAATGATTTCAAATCAAAATTTTACTTTGTTAAGATATTAATATGTCTCAATAGTTTAACAGACACCATCCATCTTCTATTTATAGATTTTAAGTTTAAATCTCTCATATATATTAAAAAATATTAATATATTGGACTTTTGTAATTTCAATAGGATGTTCCCTTTGCGACACTTGCAATATGAAAATGTCTTGGTCAATTCAATGGCACATATGGAGAAGACAACAAAAGCTGCTATTTCGATGACCATCCGAACTTTAGCCAATTTGGCGTGTGGGGTTCATTCCGCCGCAATGGAAAAGTAGTAGCTTGGACTTGACAATTAAGAATGAGGGCCGTCATTGTTTTTTATTTTGATTAATTTAATTTAAATTAACTCTTGAATCTATTAAGAGATAATCTCTCTTAACACATGTTTTTTTCTTTGAAAACTTGAAATCAAGAATTTGATTAAAAAAATTTAATACTTTATCACTAATCAATAAAAGGTCGATAAATCCATATTGGGGTTTGTACCTGACTTTTATTCTTTATGGTAGAAATTTTAATTACTATTTTATAAAATAGCCTGAAACCATGTGCGTGGGGGCATAACATATAAGGTACATGTAAGCTTAAATTAAATTTTATTAAGATGTAATTCTTAGAAAAATAAATTCTAGATGGGAATAAA
The DNA here is from genome assembly GCA_033439265.1 of Dillenia suffruticosa. Taxonomy (NCBI): domain Eukaryota; kingdom Viridiplantae; phylum Streptophyta; class Magnoliopsida; order Dilleniales; family Dilleniaceae; genus Dillenia; species Dillenia suffruticosa. The sequence continues at coordinate 4,168,267 of JAVTVX010000031.1, forward strand.
ATATGTATACTGAATCTGGACAAACTCTACGCAGCCTAGATGAGAATTAAAGATGTGTTTCTTTAATTACTAAACTGCAATTTGGATTGGGTTGTTTATGTACGCTGGCTTTGATTTCGAAAGAAAGACAACTTATTTTAATGCACTTTACAACTTGTGTTTGGATTTTGGTTTTTAATTTTAATTTTTTTACTTCTCTTGAACCTTGTCCGCAAGAAAATTCATATCAAATAATCGTCACATATTTATTATTACAGTTGCCTTAGAATCTCGGCCAAATAATAAACATTCTTTGGATTTTAAATTAATCAATCTACACAAGAGATGTTATTAAGGTAATATATTACTTCAATTAATTAATTTAAAAAATATTAGACACCCAAAAATAATGCCAAAATTTGAAAAGAATCCATAGTAAAATATATACACCCGTACATATGTATATATGTGTCTGTATAATAAAATATATACGCACAAACAAAATAAATTATTAATTCTTGTACTTAATTGAAAATTTGTATAAATGTCCAAATTAATGATTTATTTGTACACCACAACTTAACTCGTAAACAATTCCACCATTTGGAGATTGGGGTTTCTTCACATAACAATCCTTATTTAATGATTTATTCTAGGATGGGACCTTTGAAAGAAGACCCTCCAAGTTCCCACTCACAAACTTTTCTGATACTTGGGAGATCCCAACGTTGTCGCATGAAATGAGTTTTTTAATTTCTATATATGATTAATTTACCTCTTTCTATTCTTTGTATTTCATTTAAAAGCATCGGTCAAAGTCCATCACACTCAATCAACCAAAAACTACAACCCCAAGCTTGCACCATTGTAATCTTACAATGAGATGAGTATACAGTAATCAGTAAACCCAAATTCTGTGGCAGCAGCCATTTTTCCAAATGCCTACCTCGCTCTTTTAACCATTTGGTTTTCATTTGATCCCATACCAAAGTGGTGTTTTTTTTTTTTTGGTTCTCTCTCTCTTTCTTGTGTGAGTCTAAGAAGACCGTGATGTAATAACATAGGAATCCACTTTCTAAAAATAAGTTCTCTCTCTATGTGTCTCCAATCCTTTTTGACCTGTTCTTCTATATTTTGCTCTCAAATCTCTCCGGGTTAGAATTTAGGAATTAAGGTTTTGATTTTAGAGATCATTTTCAGCATCAAGAATGGAGATCTGGCTTCGGGTTGAAAACCCAGAATTTGAAGATTGAAGATAAAAACCCCAGATCAAAAAATTTGTGAAGACAAGTGGGAGAGCTCGATTTGACGATAAAAACCAGATTAAAAAATTTGTGAACACAAGTGAAAGAGCCGATTTGAAGATGAAAGCCCGGATCGATTTCGAAGATGAAAACCCCAAATTGACCACTTCACCAACTATCCCAACCTCTCATACACTTTTCTTCTTCCCTTCTTTCTCTCTCTCTCTCTCTCTCTCTCTCTCGCTTAGAAGCAAAATTTCAACTTTTAAAGTGGATAGAATGCTTGTTAGAGATGGGCTTGCAACAATGCGAACCTTCATAGAGAGCCGAAGTAACCAGGTGCTCAATTTCTCTACCTCCCACGGCCAACACCTTCCTCCTCCGACCACCGCACATGGCCATTCTTCTCTCTCTCTTTCCCTTTCTCTCTCCCGCACGCGAACATAGCTTTCTCTTCTTCTCCCTTGCACGCGAACAGTTTTCCCTCTCCCTCCTTTGTTCGCTCGCGCAATGCTCGCTGTGAGCACTTTCCTTCTGCAGCCATCCCAAACTGGAGCCCGATTGGACTTTCGAAAAACACTAGACCACTATTGCGATTCTCTCTCTGCGCAGGTAAGGACTGGTTCCTAATTTTAGCTCTAGGATTTTGAATTTGCTTAGTAATTAGATTTAATTGCTAAAATATGCTTCAATTTGGAAGCGTTGCAGGTTTCGGACTGAATCAAACAGTGCACGAAAGTTAGGTCTGCGAATGGGAAAATCCTAGGTGAGGGAATTTCTAATCCCTTCGATAAATTGAATGAATTTAGTGTGAAAAATCCTGTATATGTTCTGAAAATATGTGAAATTAGAATAAGAATGCATTTTCTAAAATTCATGATTTTTACTTAATGAGTATACTGCGACCTTTTAGTCATAACTCTCTATACACAAAAGCAAATCATGTGAGACTTTTTGCATATGAAAGTAGACTCACATATCTTGAAAATTATATGTGATTCATTGAAATCGGATAAGAGCCGAATTTGTAATGATTTTTCAAAAAATTTTCATGGTGTAGAATGTCCTATATCTGTTCTGCTGCAGTTGCTTGTCTTCCCTTCAATTTTAAGATACCTTTGAGGCTGAATTCTGCTAAGCCCTGAACATGAAAGTTGTAGATTTATGTTTTATGTTTAATTTGAGATAAAAATAATGTGATTTGGATATGTGTAGTCAAAGTTATAGGCTTTTTCCCATGGCTACGTAGATAGGAATTTTGAATTCTGGACTATGATGTTCATGGACTTAGATGCTTTGCTATGATTTGAATGGATTTAGAATATAAGCATCAAAGTTGTAGTTTTATGTCTAATTTTTAAATAAAAATTGAAATTTCCATGATCCAAGAAGTATAGGTCAAGATACGTCTATTTTTTTTATATATAACATGTTGTGTCGGAAATTATTGGGAGGTTAGGAATTTGTGATATATTTTGAAGAACCACTTTACTCTAGTGTTGGTGTACGATTTAATGATTTATTTGTAACCAATGTTTTAGGTTAAGGCATTCGGAATTAAAGGAGGGGTAGGATTTTATTTGATTTGGGAATTGAGAGTGATTACCCTCCCAAAAGGTAAGTGAATGATTCATTGTGTAGTAAATGAGTAAAATTGTTCTAAAATTCTCGTAAAATAATTTTGTAAGATTTTTTACCTGTTTTATATAAATTGTTTTGTAATTGTAGGATATTTGAACTGGATTGTGAAATATGAATTGCATCCACTGTGTTTATGAATGCATGTGTGCCATATGTTATTTGATGTTGTTTTATGAATTTCTATGGTAAGAAATTTATATTTATTTGTTGAAAATTATGGCACATGATTTGTGAAATGAGGTGTTTGAAAAATAAAGGGTGCTGGTAGTAAATAGCTATAGTCATTCCCACCACGGAACAACCCGACAGGGTGGCGTGGTTGGGATTGGATGTGTGGGGGAGTTAGATGTCCCTCTCTCTGTCGAAGTCGTGCTATATCTGGTTTGCACCCCGGTGAGGTATGAGCCAACACTAAGGAAGGGGGTATGTTTTGAAACATTGGGTGGAAAAACCCTTGGCGGGATTTCGTCTAGATTCGGTCAGCCTAAGAAGAAAGTGTTTTCGATGGGACTTCGTGATTTTCTGATAGAATGATCAATATGGATGCATATTTTGCAAATTGATTGAATTATTTGAAATGTTTTTACATATATAAAGTGTAGTTATGAGATAGGCTTTGATTACCTCACATTCACCTCTCATTTATTACACAATCATATCATTACACTTCACTTACCGAGTATTTCCCAATACTCACCCCTTTCTTTTAAATCTTTCTGTGGAATCTTAGGTTTGCACAGCGATTGAAAATTGAGAAGTTTTATCCGCTGTTTTGTGTAAGTATGATAGTGATGTAAGGTTAATTTGGTTGTTTTGGAATCCATGGAAGGGAAAACTTATATAATTCTTTTGATATGGATTAAATCAATACTCATTTCATACATAGGAACAAATATTAATGGAATCCTTACATAGTTGTATTGGAGTTTGTACGGAACTTGTTCATTTTCTCTTAACTCTCATTTTTTATTAGATTTACTGTTCAAATGGGACGTTTGATTTGAAATGTTGAGATTTGTTACTTTCTTTCGATTTTACGAAATTGTGTACATTTCATACCGTATGGACTTTATTGACGTTAACTCGTTTTCTTCAGGCAAGTGTTAGTAAAATCCTACGACTATGATTTGGGATTTCGGTTGTTTTAAATACTTTATTTGTGCTGAGAATTCTGAATTGACTAGGATGGCCATACTGCATGAATGCATATATAAGGATGGACCGAATGAGTCCTTTGCGTGTGTATTGCTGATATGTTTTCTTATTTGGGATGGATTCTGAATTGAAAAAAAAAATTGCTGTACTAGTTTGTAGCCTTGTAGAGTCTCGGTATATGAGGAGATTCTGCCCGTGTATCGAGACAACGCAACGGTTGTTGTATGCTCGATTCGAGAATTGGAGCATGACAGAATGTTGCTGCGATTTACCCACACCATGAATCGTCTGTTTTCTTTTCTTTTTTGGGGGGGGGGTTGTTGGGGCATTAACCACTTTTCATTTCATTATGACAATATACAGATAGAAAGATCGAATCTGACCCCTTTATTTCCATTCTTATCGACGTCAATTGTGAATTGTGACCTTGCACAAGCACAAAGTTTGAACAAGATCAATGAGGACAAATGGTGTTCTTGCCATGAAGTAGAGACTGTCATCACTCACAACTCTTGGTCCCATTTTCTTGCTACAAATAACTGCAGCTCAAGCTTGGTCATCAGCATACGGTGTTATGATGTATTTAGGTTTTGGTGTTTTGGATAAATTGAATATTTGTATCATATGTTTGACCAACGGGTCAATTAGTGTGAATCGTTCTTTGGGGGAGAGCATATTAGCACCTTTGGGAGATTGCTGCAGAAGCATTCATGCTAAGTTTTCAGTGGATGATTTTGGTTTTGATTTAGCTGAAGAAACTAAGAAGAGAATAGAAAGCGCTGTAAAGCCTAAAGAAACATGGAATTCGATTTTGTCTCCAAATTTTTGGGGGATTGATATATAAAATTGTGCTCCTTTCCAAGGTCTAAATCTATTTGGAAATGTCCTATCTAGTAAATGGAAACTAGGAATATCACTCGTGTGTATGTGTAGGAAAATATACATACATTCTCTTATTGAAGGTACTAGAATTGAATTCTTTTGCCTAAATGTTAAGAAGATTTAGAAGGATACCATAAAGAAGTGGAAATCGGTGAAAAAGAGGAGCAAAAAACTTCTTTATATGAATCAATTTACAAGGTGCCAAGGTAGCAACGTAGAGCATACATTCTTACCCGATTTTTGCATATAGAGATTGTTAGCAGAAAATTATTGTGGGTGATGGAATAATTATAATATTTGGGGAATTAAATGCAAATATGCATGTGTGGGTAACAATTTGCAAGAGCCATGATTGAGAGCAACAAGTTTTGGAGAATTACCTTAGCCGAATGGGTCAATTATTCTCATATGACATTGTACGGTGAAAACCATTAAATAATAATAATAATAAAAAAACTAATAGAAGAAAAGTTTGATACAAGTCAAAATAGAGAAGAACTTTTCCTTATTGCCAAATATAAAGAAATTATCAGATTTAACTATAACCCTGCCTAAACCGAAGTAAAAGGCGGAATGCTTTGCTCATTTCTGAAGAAATTCTTGGGATCAACCCGGCTCTTCACAACTGCTAAGCGCTTGAAATTCTGCTTGAAGTATTTAGTTCCCCAAACTGAAGCAGTGGAATAGCTTCCTTTGGCATCATTAGTTCCCAAGGCGAAATCTTTGTAGTTGAGATATGCAGTCCTGGGCTTTTTGGTAACAAATGGTTGCATGAATTTGTAAACATTATCGATCCACTTAAAACGCTTGCTTGCTGCCTCCTTTCCACCTTCACTCCAGCTTACAAAGTACTGAATATTGTACAAAATCCCTGCTCTATGTGGGAATGGAGTCTCAGTTTCTGAAATCTCATTCATTCTTCCACCATAAGGTTCAAATATCAACACCCCCGCTTCACCTTCTAAGAATACCTTCCAAATTGACTTTAGCCCCATTTCAGAAATGGGGTTGTCCACAAAATCTGATTTTCCTTTAAAGTAGCCCTTGATGTAGTGAGTCCTATTCATTAAGACATCAGTGGTTTCCCCACTAGGGTACCCATCATAGAAGAAGAGGACAGACTCTATCCAACTTAATTGCCTAGTGTCATTGGGTTTTAGGCCTAACTGGGGAAAGTTGGCTTGCATCACAGGGATTAGTTCTTCGAGGGTTCCAAGATACATGGAATTAAATGTAACTCCTACCGTAGGGTTTCCTTTTGAGTCTGTACTTTTGGATATGCCAAGTCTAATGAAAAGATCTTTGGGGAAATTGGGAGCAACTTGTTGCCACCTATGAACAAGCTCGGTTGCACCTTGTTCGAGGTTTCTAAAGACGTTGAAGACAGTAACTTGAGGAGGGACGGGAACTAATTGAAGCTTCCATGAAAGAATGACCCCGAAACTTGCACCACCACCTCCTCTAATAGCCCAAAACAAATCTTCCCCCATTGATTTTCTATCAAGAAGTCTACCATTCGCATCAACTATTGTAGCATCTAAAACATTATCAGCTGATAGACCATATTTTCTAGTCAATGAACCTTGTCCACCTCCACTGATAATCCCTCCTACACCGATTGTTTGACAAGTCCCAGAAGGGAAACCAAGTGTACCACCACTTCCTTTGGCTACTTGGTAATAGAGTTCGCCGAGTGTGGCCCCAGCTTCAACCCATGCAGACTTCTTATTTGCATCCAGTGTCACCTTTCGGAGATTGACAAGATCTATGATCACAAAGGGACTCTCTGCTAAGTATGACACGCCTTCATAGTCATGGCCACCACTTCGAACTCTAACCTGAAGGCCGAATTGTTTGCTACAAAGAACAGTGGCTTGGACATGAGAAGGAACCAAAGGGGTAACAATATATCGAGGTTTTGGTTCAGCGGATGTATTAAACCTCAAGTTCATGAGGGTTGATTGTAGAACAGATGAATATGAAGGAGAAGTTGGTGTGTACAAGACTTGATTGGATTTTTGATTCTTCACAGGCACGGAGTAGGAGGCAAGGCAATCCGCGAAGTTGGCATTAGATGGGGTTTGCCCTGCCAAGGAAGTAGAAAAAATGAAGAAAAGAAAAGCAAAGACCAGAGAGATGACAAGCTCCATGTTTCTCTCTCTTCTCATTCTCTTGTTTGTCCTCTCTCCCCCTATCTGTATTTGGAAATGGCTTGGGGGAAGCATTTATAAGCGAGCTGAAAACGTGTGAAGAACAATCAACTTATGCATTGAATCTGTTTGCATGCTATCCGTTTTGTATGTTCTTAATTATTTTTTTATAATAAAATATAATTAAATGAGATCGGATTAGAGTAATGAGAAAAGAAGAATAGAAGTGAGAAGATTTAACTACCTTCTTCCTGTCATTTAATGTGATTTTGTATGCTTTCCGTTCAAAGTTTTTCATGTTTATTGCAATCTTTTATATCATGCGAGAAGAGGAAAAGGTTAAGAAATAAAAAATGTATAGAAGTTGACGTTATTAAATATCTAGAAATATATATGGACCTTATTCAAAGTTGACTGCCATCGTTATCCTTATTTTAATGCTTCAAGGAAGATATAGCCTTTTAGGAGAGAGATATTAGTTATAGTGCAAGAGTTCATGCTGAAAGCTTGAGAAATAAACAAAAGTGTTAGAAAAAGACATATTGATACATTGGTTCGACGAGTAATAATTAAACTGAAATCATTCTCTTTATTTTTGAAATTTTGATTCTCTTTTATATATAAAAAGGACATATTGATACATTGGATTTTATAATTTCGATAGTCTTATATAATATTACATTAGCATGTGAAAGAAAAATAGAAGCTGAAAATGAAAATGTTATATGAAAACAATTTAAAAAAAAAATGCTAATTTCTTGAATCTCAAATACAATGTCCGCCTTCGCGACACTTGCAGTATGAAAATGTTTTAGTCAATTCAATGGTACATGTGGGGAAGACAAGAAAAGCTGCTATTGCCGTGTAAGGGGTTCATTCTGCTGCAATAGAAAAGTAGTGGCTTGGACTTGGACAATTGAGGATGAGGAGTGGCTGGATGGAAGTTACATGTTTCTTTCCGTAGACAAATTGCACCTCAGGCCCACGTTTTTTTTTGTTTTTTTTGTTTTTTTTGTTAGTGATTGAGAGAGGAATGTCCAATAATCAATTTATTAATTTTGATTAATTTAATTTGAAATAAGTTTTTCAGATGCCTATTTTTTTTTTTTTTAAATTCTAAAAATTCAAATTTGAGAGAGCAAAGGTAATTTAGTGATGTAGGTCAAGGCGTGTTGGTTGGACTTTGATGCACGGATGGGGGTTGTACAAGACATTTCTTTTTTTTATAGTAGAAATTTTAATTACTATTTTATAAAATACGTGGACTGCCGGGCATAACATATAAGGTATATGTAAGCTTAAATTAAATTTTATTAAGATGTAATTCTCAGAAAAACATATTCTAGAAGGGAATAAATTATGTATACCGAACCAGGACAAACTCATCACAGCCTAAATGATCTTATTGAATTTAAAATATTATTTGAAAATATGTGTTTCTTTAATTACTAAATTATAATTTGGATTTGGCTGTTTATGTACGTTTACTTTGAATTTGAGAGAAAGACAACTAATTTTAATGCAGTTTACATTTTATGTTTAGATTTTGGTTTTTTATTTTTATTTTTATTCTTTTAGTTTTTGCTTCTTTTGATAGAAGAAAAAAGGAATTATATATTTTTTTGTCCAATCTATCAAGAATTATGGCTCGACGGTGCCTTCTGATTCTTGCATGCAAAATTTTTTTTGTTATTAAATAAATTCTCAAATGCCTTCACATTCCAATCTATCACGGTCTTTGCAAGGGTACTACATTTCAATTAATATTTCCAATCGACAAAGAGATTATATATATATATATATAGAGAGAGAGAGAGAGAGAATCGAAATCGAAATATTTATAAAGGAGGGGGAAGATGTCAATTGGGGTAGAGTTCATTGGCGTCATCGACATAGAGATGTATAAGCCATGTAGCCTGAAATGTAAAAGGTCTCTACCTTGAAACTATTTCCTCTAATAATTCTCAGAATATCTTTTGATGCTCCAATATTGGACAGGCATACATCGCTGAAAGTACCGATAGATGCCTGCTCTGCGGTTCAATAAGGGCATGCATAAATTGCGATGAAAAAGACGACACATCTATCGAAACCTATATCCCGTTCGACCATAACCAACTGCCCCCACCAAACCCAATGGGCTATTATTAGAAGTCTTGATCTTCTTCATGCTCCGCAAAAGCAAACCATCCTCTTCAGTAGAGCATTCGCATGGCAGTTCGCGTTTCATTTAATCAACTTTAATGTCTTAATAACTGACTTTAAGTTTTTGCTCTTACAAAAGCATTTCTACAAAGAGCTTATGTGCAAGTCCTTAACAATCAGGGCACACACAACAATTGGATATTGCTTTTTCCTTGGGTCTTGGCTCATATTCGTAGCTTACCATGTTCAAAGTCGATCTTTCACGCTAATGAAAATACATACCGTACCAAGCGAATATTTAAAAAAATCTTATATATAAATAATATATATATATATATATATATATTTTTATTTAATCAATCGATATTCAAAATTATATTCGTACTAAAATGAAAATATGTATAATAAGCAAAGCGCGTTTTCTCCAAAATATTTGAGGGCTGCATTTATCTGGGACTATTGGGCCTAGATGATGATTTAATTAAATACGTCATGCGCACAAAAGCAATTATTGGGAAAATTAATTCTTCTAAAAAAAAATTAAAACAAATTATTTAGAAAAATAAATGGAAAATGATAGTCAAAATTGTGTTAGTCAATCTAGGAAAATTTTGTCAATCTAGCTAAGCAATTTTTATGAATCCAGCTATTCGCCCCAATCCTAAAAATATTAAGTAATTTTTTTTTTCATTTTTTTAGGTCAATGTTTATCAATTCAGCCAAGCAATTATTTGGAAAATGATGTTCTTATGTCTGACCCATTTTATTTTATTTTAGTTTTTTGGGAAGCTTGATTGACAAAAATTCCACATAGAATATATCATATCTAGAATTGGGCGAATAAGATTAAAGTCTTTTTTTTTTTTTTTTTTGGTTGGGGGTGGGGGGAGGGAGACCACATCATTTATGCCTATCCTATAACATATTCACATTATCCCCTTTTTAAAGATAATTACTTATAATAAACAACTATTTTGTTTATTTCTTGAAAATAAACCAAAAGAGAGAGAGAGAGAGAGAGAGAGAGAGAGAGAGAGAGAATCACACACCAATTAAGGTGAAAAATCCCAAATCGGATTAAAAACCAGAGACACAGAAATAGTTCACCATATGAAAAAGAGTATAAATAAAAATATTTAAATGAATGCAAACTAAATACAACTATTAAACTCTAGTATGTATATGCATATATCCAATAACAAAATTCCACCCCAAAATATAATACGTTAGCTCGATCCCTCTGCTTTCATATCCCTAAAAAAATCTAATAATATGTTTTTCACACGTATCTCACACCTTGAGTTGATCGAATCGGACCCGATAGAATTTTGATTACTATAATATAATAATATGACAAAAAGTTGATCTCCCGTGGTTAGGACTTTTCTTTGATTTTTTTATAAATATTGATATTAATAAGGTTGTAGTGGTTGACTTTTTATTCTACGATTTTTATTTTTTTATTCATAAGATCATAAAATAATTTGATGGTCGAGTGTTTCTCATGTCTATCAATAGATGATGGTAGAAATAGGTAATTTCTTTTTTGGTTAATAAAGTCACAAAAATCGTAAAAATATATACATTCAGAAAAGTTCAAGAATACTAGATTCTAAAAAAATATTTAAGTAAAAGTTTTTTACTAATCACTCATTTTGAATAAAGGATTTTATTTCTGATTTTTAAGTTATTCAGTTCACTTATAATTTTAAACTAAATATATTTTAATTTCTTATTTTTAATTCAAAAGGAGGTTTCACCGACATAAAAACAAACCAAACGAGCTCAAAATACGTCCGTCTCAGGCCTCCTCCCTGTATGGACGGGGAGGTAGGTGAAGTTAGGAGGTGAGTGTTACGAATTTCATATCGAATCCTCAAAAAATCATAAAATAATACTTAACTCCAATAGATCCTCTCACCCAACAGGTCGATCTTTTGGGTTGATTTCTCCTATTGAGTTTGAGTCCATTACTTGGATCCGTGACAAATTGGTATCAGAACCTCCGGTTTAACATGGAAAATGGCTACATGGAAGAGGGCTATCCGGAAACTGGTGTCAGAGTGAGAGCCGTCAAAAAATGGAAAAGGGCTATCTGGTGTCGGAGTGAGAGCCGTCCAAACAGGAAAAGGGCTAGCCATTAGAGTGAAAGCCGTCCAGAGTGAGAGCCGTCCGTGGATGTCCGGTTTCTCAAGGAGAGGGTAATCTTACGAATCTCAAATTGGATCCAAAAAAAATCATAAAATAGTATTTAAATCCAATAGACTCTCACCCAACAGATCAATTTTTGGGTTTGATTCCATTACTTGGGTTTGATTCTATTACTTGGGTCCGTGATAGTGAGGTTCAAGCTGGATGTGCAAGTTGGAGGGTGAGTTTATAATTTTTATGAAATAAATAACATTTAAAGAATTTGAAGGATAGAATTTTACTATCGTTAGAGAATACTGACCTACTTCAATCAACTTGCTATACCCTCCTAAACTTCGACAAAATGAAAGAAATTTGAGACAAGCACATGACTTTGCGACCCGGTTCCTACCCGACGCAAGCCTCCCCCATCTTCTTCCCTTGTTTATGACGCACACAAAGACATCGCCTAAACTAAGATATGGATCCCAATTATCGGAGCCAAACCCATAGGTAAGCGGAAGTGATCGAATGAGAGGAGTTGGGGGAGACTAAGGAGTATCTAACATCCATTATATTTGGACAAGTCCTCAAGTGAATGGGTGTTTATAAAACCGGACCGGACCGGTCGGCTCGATTGTAAACCATTCTATAATCCGATTTAATTCACTGTTAAATAGAATAAAATCAAATCCAAACAATACTGTTTAAAATCGATCAAAATCAATAAACTGTTCAAACTGGTACATAGAATAATATGTACTTTATTTTATTTTAAAATATATAATATTCAAATTATATATATGACATCATGGTAATATCATCTAGTTCATAAAATGATTTGACCAATCCGACCAATAAACTAATAAATCAATAGGTTGACCGAGTTATTTACCGGTTTGGTTTCAAAAACATTGATTAGCACTTGTTTATTATTTAGTAAGTGCACCTGCAGTGCTTGTTCTTAATTCAAAACATATCAAGTTGGTAGCTCAAAATGGTTTTCGCATTCTGGTGAAAAAGTTGTTTTACTTCTGCATTGTGAGGAAAAGGAAGAATTATTTCTTGACACTCCAACTTCTATTTTTAATTGGTGAGTACAAGAGGGTTGCATAATATCAAAAATGACTCTTGATTACATGACTTTTGAATACAAGAGACTTTGTTTACTTAAATGCATAAATACATATAAAATGATCAGTCATGTTTGACACGGTGCAGTGTTGGACAATGTGCAAGGTATGTTGAACATTTATTTAATTTCAAATTATATTCCCAACATTCGCCCCTAATTTGAAGTTCTTCTAAGTCCAAGCTTATTACATAGTTGCTGGAAAGTCTCTTGCTTGAATGGTTTTGTGAATATATCAGCAACATTCTCCTGTGATTTGACAAACTTGAGTTGCACTTCTTTCTTCTCAACACATTCTCTGATAAAATGAAATCTTGTGTCGATATGCTTGCTTCTCTCATGATATATCGGATTTCTAGCTAAAGCTTCTGCTGACCTATTATCCATCAGAATTTCTGTTGCTGCTAGCTGAGGAAATTGAACCTCTTTCAAAAGTCTTCTTAACCATATAGCATGACAGGTTGTGGAAGTTGCTGCTACATACTCTGATTCATACGAAGATAGAGTCACTATAGGTTGCTTTTTGGAGCTCCAACTGACTGCATTATTCCCCATAAAGAAAACAAAACCTGTTGTGCTTTTCCTATCATCCATATTCCTACAAAATCACTATCACTATGTCCAGAAAGTTTGAAAGTTTGAACTCATATGAAGAGGAATACAACAAACCATAATCTTGAGTTCCTTTTAAATAACGCATGATTCTCTTCGCTGCTTTCATATGCATATTGGATGGAGCCTCCATGAAACGAGAAATAAGACTAACTGAGAATAAAATATTAGGTCTAGTGCAGGTTAAATACCTCAAGCTTCCCTTAAGACTCTTGAAAGATATAGAATCAACAATACCACTATTATCTTGCTTTGTTAGTTTTAAGCCATTTTCCGGAGGAGTGCTAACAGGCTTGTTGTTCAACATTTTATATTTTTCAAGAGATTCATGGTGTAACCCTCTTGAGAGATGAAAATTCCTTCTTCCACCTGCTTTACTTCAATGCCCAAGTAATAATTCATAAGTCCTAAATCTGTCATCTCAAAAACTTGAGTCATAACCTGCTTAAATTTATCAATAAGTCTGACCTTAGATCCTGTAAGAATTAAATCATCCACATATAAATACACAAGTATAATATCTCCTATTTCAATAGTTTTGATATAAAGAGCATGCTCATGTGAACATTTCTTAAATCCCTCTTGCTGAAAATATCTATCAATTCTCTGATTCCACGCCCTTGGGGCCTGCTTAAGTCCATATAGTGTCTTTTTCAGTCTTAAGACTTTATCTTCTTTTCCTCTAACAACATAACTAGGTGGTTGATCAATGTACACCTCCTCTTCCAAATGACCATTTAGAAAGGCTGACTTTACATCCATTTGAAAAATTTTCCATTTCCGTTGAGTAGCAAGAGAAATTAATAATCTCACTGTCTCTAACCGTGCAACAGGAGAAAAAACCTCATCATAATCCACTCCTTGTTTCTGCTTATAGCCTTTGACGACAAGTCTCTTCTTGTACTTTTCGACTCACCTATAGAATCTTTCTTTATTTTATGTCCATTTTACACCAATGGATTTTTTGTTTTTTGGAAGTGACACCAGCTCCCAGGTTCTGTTCTTCTCTGTTGCTATAATTTCTTCCTCCATAGCTTGCTTCCAATTCTGATGGGTTACTACTTCTTCAAAATTTAAAGGCTCAGTGCCTGCAAAAAGACAAAACAAGCTTACATTATTTGATTCTTCTATTGGCTCCGTCACTTCATGAATCTCCTGTAGGCTTCTGTATTTTAGAAGTCTTTTAGGAGAGGATGATGATGATGATGAAGTTGGAGAAATTGGCTCTCCAATCCCATTGTCCTTCCTCAAATTCAACATCTCGACTTACTATAACATTTTTTTCATAGGGATCATAAAGCTTGTATCCCTTAGAAACTTGTTCATAACCAATAAAAATAAGTTTTCTGCTACGATCATCCAGCTTTGATCTCTCCCTTGCTAGTACTTGAGCATAAGCAAGACATCCGAAAGTCTTTAAATGAGACTCACTTGGCTTCCTTCCACTCTAGACTTCCTGTGGAGATCTTTCTCTATTGCTTCTAGTTGGACTTTTATTAGATAAATATACTGCATATGATACACCTTCAGCCCAAAACTCTCTAGGCATTTTCTTGGTCTTCGACATGCTTCTAGTCATATTTAAGACTGTTCTATTTTTCCTTTCAGCAACGTCATTTTGCTGTGGCGTCCTTGGCACTGTCAAAGGACTACAAATACCATGGTTCTCATAAAAAGAGTTGAACTCATGAGATGTAAACTCTCCTCCTCTATCAGTCCTCAAAGACTAATTTGGTAGTCACTTTCCTTTTCCACTTATGTTTTAAATTTCTTGAAGGCATCAAATGCACCAGATTTTTGTTTTAAGAAATAAACCCATGTTTTACGACTATAATCATCTGTAAACATTATAAAATAATTACTTTTACCTAAGGATGGAGGAATGATTGGACCACAAACGTTAGCATGAATCAGCTCTAAGGGCCTTCTAGCCCGTGAAGAAACTTCCCTAGGAAAAGCTTTTCTATCTTGCTTCCCAAAAAGACATGCCTTACAAAATTTATCGGCTTGATCAATGATAAGCAATCCATTCACTAACTTTTGCTCTCCTAACAATTTTAGCCCACCAAAATTCAGATGACCAAACCTTAGATGCCAAAGCCAATCTGAATCTTTAACACATTCTTTCAAACATTTGCCCACATCAGTTTGTAAATTCAGCATAAACATTTGATTGTTGGACATGGG
Organism: Dillenia suffruticosa; assembly: GCA_033439265.1. Lineage (NCBI taxonomy): Eukaryota > Viridiplantae > Streptophyta > Magnoliopsida > Dilleniales > Dilleniaceae > Dillenia > Dillenia suffruticosa. Next base: position 4,183,524 of record JAVTVX010000031.1, read on the forward strand.
AACTTTAACTAACAAATTACCATTTACATCTCTTAACCAAAGATAAGATTTTTTCATATGAATATCATACCCTTTTTCTAAGAGTTGGCCAAGACTCAAAATATTAGCAGATAAATTAGGCACATAATAGACATCTGAGATCATCCTTTGTCCACCATTTTTTATTCGGATAAGAATAGTACCTTTGCCTTTAACAGGGATTTTGGAAGAGTCACAAAAAATAACATTACCAGACACCTTCTCGTTCAACTCAATGAATTTGCTTTGATCACCACTCATATGATTGCTTGCACAATTATCCAGATACCAGGAACAAGTGTCCAAATGCCCATATATTTTTAGTGCCATCAGCAAGGTTGCCTCCTTGACAACTTTGTATAATCAGCAAAATTAGTTTGCTCGTTTACTGGGCTGCAGCATTCCCATGAGTAATGTCCGTATTTATGGCAGTTGAAGCACTCCACATTTGATTTAGCATAACTTCTTCCTTTTCTTCTACTTCTTCCTCTTCCTCTTCCTCTTCCTCGATCGCGACCTCGAAATGAAGTTTGGCTATTGTCATCGCCAGATGCACCGATATTATTTTTGTCACCTCTACCATGTCCACGGCTTCGATAGAAACCTCTTCCACATCCACGATGAGGTTTGTCACCCTTTTCACGAGTATCCAAAGTACTTTGCAGTGAGAGGTTGCTATGTAGAGCTTGCTCGGCCACAACAAATGTATTTTTATCCAACCTTTCTTCATGAGCATGAAGAGAACCACTGAGCTCATCAATCGTCATAGCATCCAAATCCTTGGACTCTTCAATCGCTACCACCACATGCTCAAATTTGGAGTCCAACGACCGTAGAATTTTCTCTACAACTTGTACATCTGGCAAAGTTTCACCATCTCTTCGCATATGGTTGACAACTCCCAGGACATGATTAAAATAATCTGAAACAGATTCAGACTCCTTTTTCTTGAGTGCCTCAAATTCTGCTCTGAGGGTTTGAAGTCTGATCTTTTTCACCTTCTCTACTCCTTTGTGAGAGTTATGCAACACTTCCCATGCAGCTTTGGAGGTAGCTACCATCAGCAATTTTCTCAAATATGGATTCATCAAGACATTGATGAATGAGAGTAAGAGCAAACTGGTCTTTCTTTCTGGCTTTCTCCAGTGCTGCCTTCTCATTTTGATTCAAAGAGTCCTCATTCTCAACTTCTGTATATCTTTTGCTGACGACATCCCACACTCCTTGTGATCCCAGTATTGCTTTTATTCGAATCACCCAATTATCATAATTATCTTTGGTTAAACGAGGATATTGGAAGGGGAGTGTGTTTTTGGGCTCTATAGTCATGCTCTGGCTCTGATACCACTTTGTGAGGAAAAGGAAGAATTATTTCTTGACACTCCAACTTCTATTTTTAATTGATGAGTACAGAGGGGAATACAAGACTCTTTGTTTACTTAAATACATAAATACATATAAAATGATCAGTCATGTTTGACACGGTACAGTGTTGGACATTGTGCAAGATATGTTGAACATTTATTTAATTTCAGATTATATTCCCAACATGCATAACCATATTTTCCACCCTATGAATTTCACCTGGTATAGACTCTCATTTTTGCTAATAGCATGTTACTCAACTATATGCATATGTAGAACAAGCATCTTTAAATCCGCATATTATAAGCAACAATTTCAGCATGTGGAGAGTAAAAACTACAAAATCACAATACTAAGAGACCACCAAAGGTAAATACATTAGCCGATGTAGCCTTTTCGGTTCTTTTTGCCCTTTTTCCATGTACACGAAGGAAGTGATGGGATGCTTGCTCATGCCTTAAAAAGTCAGCCGGATCGACCTTGGTCTTTTCCTGAACTAGCTTGCTGAAATTGTCCTTGAAATACATCCCCCAAGAACTTGCTTATATGAAACTTGTGTTTTTATTTTTGTTCATCCCCAAATCATGGTCCCTATAGTTGACATAGGCTTGCCTTGGAAACATAGACATATGGATCCATGTAGTTGTAAAACCTTCTCATCTAGTCCATATGCATCGTGCCATCTCCTCCCTCTTGCAAATTGTGACACATTGGATCTTAAACAATATGCCTTTTCTGTGAGAGAAAAGTGTCTCAGTATTCGAAATCTTCCCCATTATTCCACCATAAGGGTTGCATATTATAGGTGGGATATCTTCCTCTAAGATCCTCTTCCATAGTCCTTCAAGCCCGCTTTCAAGAATTAGTTCTTTCAGAAAATCTGATTTAGCCTTGAAGAAGTTCTTAAATGTCGATTTCCCCTGAAGAACTTTTAGGGGTGTACTAGTTGGACAACTTGCAATTGCTTCCTTTTAAACCTAATTTGGGGAAGCTATCTCCCATTACATTAAGAAGTCTGCCTGCTGTGCCAAGAAACAATGCATTGGACTGCGTTTGAACTGTCTTCTCGCCTTTCATCAACTTGAGGTGCTACTTGTTGCCATCCATAGAGTAGCTTTGTTGTGCCTTCTTCCAAGGTCTTTTCCAACCGATAGATTATTCTACATGTATGCGTATATGGAAATGTGAAAATTAAATTATCGAAATTTTGTCGGATAATACTTCGATTATAGGTTTCCAAAAATCCGTGGCTGTGAACCCTCGAGCAAAACGTACGGTCGGAATGGTGATAACAAAATCAAACCACTACCACAATACAACAACGCTTCAACTCAAAATCCAGTGGGTCGCAATGACGAGGAAAATTTCCTTTTTGAAATTTTTTTGATCCCTCGATTTTTTTTTTCTAGAAAAATATATATTTTGTCACAATATTTCTATCTCTCTTTTTCTCATGGTTGTTGCACTAGAGAATTTGATCATGATCACCTCACACATGCAATCATGGGATCAAGGATAGAGATCATGGGAGTTATGAGAAGTTATCTCAATATGCAAATTCAAATTCAAAATTATTTGCATTTTTTTTTCTAAAAAATGCCTCTATATGGGCATACCAATTAATACTTCCCATTTGTACATGAGAGGATTTTACGTCCATCACAAGATCACAACTGATATAATTTACCACATCAACTTACTAGACTTTCATATAGGATTGGACGTTGTGCAATCGGCGAGTATACCTATAAACAAAGACTTCTCGATACACCTGTTAAAATGATCGAGCAGTTACCATTAGTATCGAAAAGAACTCATTGCACCCCAAACACAGCGCATTGCATCTATCGAGCCACTTTCTCGTCGAAAGTGATTTCCAATCATTACTGTATTCATTATTATGTTTTGAATCTCAATATGGATAAATATAACAGGTCGATTGATGAATACAATATAACAATGTAATGCCGATTGGCCTTCTTTTTCCCTACTAGAATCTATCTATCTCAATTCAGTTGATTTCTTAGACTTACTTGCAGATCTCATTATCTTCCAGACCATTAGTAAGCAGACTACAGTAGCATATATTAAATAAAACTTCAAGAACAGCTGAAAGTAATAAAGGAACCGATGGTCCCATCCAATGGGTTTTAGGTTTCACACAGTGGACACGGGGATTAATATCACATTATCGTCTCAAATAATAATTTTTACTATCTTATGGTCAGTTTATCACACATGGTATAAAAGACGTGCTACAGTGTTATTTCACTATCTCTCGTATATGTTAGATTTTTCTAATATTGTGTAGGTATAAGATTCAGTATACATATAAAATTTTATCGAAAGATCTCAGAGAGAATACCTCAAAGATGATGTTATAAGTTGCAGGTAATATTTAAGATCTCAAATTTTGTTACTTATAGGCAATATGGATGTGGGTATGTTCATCTCGGCTATATCCCATATGATCTCATCCTGAATATGTATCAGGATGATTTGTATTCTAGTAGAGCCACTCTTAAAATCTCTTATGCCTAAAAACCGTTTCATTCCCGCTCACTCCGAACTGTAGGTGGTAACTCGTGTGAGAGAGTCGAGATTGACATATCTTCTATCATATCACATATAAAAAATATACGATAACAAATAAGTATAATAAATAAATAACTGAAAATGCAATTATGTCGTATATAACAATAAGTATCAAAATATCAATATAATACATATGAAAAATATCAATATATATATATAAACTCAATGATTCTCTATGTCATATAAAGGAATCTCTCACAATGGATTTGGTGAACGGATTAACCACTGTACTGTGTGTGAAAATATACTTGATCGTCATTTTACCCTTCTCAATAATGTTTCTCACGAAATGGTATTTGATATCAACGTGTTTGGTCTTACTGTTATGCTTAGGGTCTAAAGTATAGACAATAATGGTTGGATTATCATAGTAAATCATTACTGGCCTCTTACTATTTATTATAATTCCTAAATCATCTAGAAATCTCCAGAGCAAATAGTCTCTTGAGCTGCCACTGAGTATGCCACAAACTCAGTTTTCATCATAAATAAAGATACGCAAATTTGTTTCTTACTACTTTAACAAAATAGTATTATTATTTGACAAGATAGCAAAACCTGATGTCAATGTGCATCCATCCAGATCACTACCCTAGTACGCGTCTGAATACCTAATAAGACACAAATCACCTACTTCGTAACACAAGGAGAGATTCGCAGTTCTTTTGAGATGTCTTAGAATTTTTTTTCTATTCTCCAATGACTCCTTCCAAGATTTAATTGATACCTATTCACCAGATTGACTGTAAAACAAATATATGGTCGTATACACAACATTGCGTATATCAGATTACCCACTGCGTTTGCATAAGAGATTTTACTCATCTCCATTATCTCTTCTTTAATCTTAGAGTACATGTCAAGACCCAGACTCTTACCTTTAGCAATAAGAGTATCTATGGATTGTAATTGCTCATCGTGAAATGCTCGAGAACCTTTCTTACGGAGGACTCTTGTTAAATAGTTAACACCTGTCTCAAGTGATCCCTTTGGATCCTTAATCCAAGAATAAACTGAACCTCATCCATGTTCTACATATCAAAACTCGACGATAATCACATTTTGATGGTCATTAGATACTCTTTGTTATTCCTAGCTAATAGAGTGTTATCTACATATAAGGACATGATCACAAACAAATCAGAAAAACATATTGATAGATGTAATGATCCTCCTTGATCATTATGAAACCTTAAGATATTATCTCCTCGTAAAATCTCAAGTATCACTGCTTAGATGATTGTTTGATGTCATATATTGACTTTTGAAGCTAATAGACCTTCTCCTCCTGACCTCTAGGAACGAAACCAGGTGGTTGCACCTTGTAAATCTTTGCATACAACTTTCATTTAGGAAGGCAGTCGTAATGTCTATCTGGTATAATTTAAGATTTATGTCTGCAACAATCGCGAAAAGTAAACAGATCAAGATAAATTTGACTACTGGAAAAAAATTTTCTCATAATCCACGCCGTTAGTTTGACTATAACGCTTGGCTATCAGATGAGCCTTTTATATCTCTATCGATCTGTCGGCCTTTCTCTTGATCTTAAGAACCAATTTGTTCCTAATAGTCTTTCTGCCCTCAGGAAAATCAACTAAATCCCAAACTTTATTGACTCTCATTGATTTCATTTCTTCTTCTATGATCTTCAACCAATGGTTCTTCGCAGAACCCTTGAGAGTCTCTTGAACCGTTTGGGTCATCCTCAGGAATATCAAAGAGAGTCTCACCTTCAATCGGGAAATGGCGTTTAGGTATGGGTTCTTGATTGCTCCTACGAGGAGGGAGAACCCTTTCGCTTCTAGATGGATTACTCCTATTAGGATTAAAATCCGTAATAGATTCTTGGGTCCTGCCGTTGGACATAACTGAGCCACTAGGCTCATTCCTCTCATAGAAATTAAAATCCTAATCGATTTCACCTCTCTTAATAAATTATTCTCTAGGAACGTGATATCACGATATTTAATTTTAGTGACAGTGCTGTCTGTATACTCATATAAGAACACATGTCCTTTAAAGTATTTTGAATATCTTATAAAGATATACTTTTTTCCTCATACGGTTAACTTACCATATGGATGTGAGAAATCATGATCATACGCGACACATCCGCATGATCTCAAGTGACTAAGATCAAGCTGCCTTTTTGTTCAAAACTATAGAGTACTAACTATGGATTTTGATGGAATATGGTTGAAAACGTAGGTCAAAGTCAATAATGCATCTCCCCAATAGAAGATAGACAAATTGGTCTGTGCCATCGTAGAACTCACAATCTTTAACAAAATTTTATTGCTTCTTTCGGCTATTCCATTCTATTGAGAAGTAACAAGAATAATCGGCTGTCTCGTAATATTTTTCTCGAAACAGAACTCTTTGAATTGTTCATACAAATACTTGTGTTCCCGATCGATTCTAAGAGTCTTTATTCTCAAATCTAACTGATTTTCGATCTTGCTAATAAATCTCAAAAAGCATTCCAATACCTCATATTTATGTGAAATCATATAGACGTAACCAAAATACGTGTAATCATTTACGAATATAATAAAATACATAATTTCATTTTGAACTCTCATGTTCATAAGATCACAGATATCGGAGTAGACTACTTCGAATGAAATTCCAACTCTCATTGCCTTAATAAACACTACAAAAAAACACGCCATCAGCAATGGAAAAAATCTATCGGTAATAGCGACGGATTTATAACAGATTAACGTCGGATAGAATATTGAGAAATTTATGATAGATTAGTGACTGAAATTATCGAAGTAAATATTTTCGTCGTTAATCAGTCGCTGTAGTGGTCCATTGTAAAAAAATAAAAAAATAAATATAAATCTATCAGCGACGGATTATTAATGAAATTTTTAGCGACGAAAAATTTCCGTCGGTATATTGGTGAAGGAAAAAAAATAAAAAAAAATAATGTACAGGTATTAGAGACGGATTAGCGACGGATTTTTTATTTTTTTATTTTTTTATAATTTATTTTATTTTTTCTTCTCTTTTATTATTTTATAATTATTTTTTATTTTTCTTTTATTTATTTTATTTTTTCTTTTATTCTATTATTTTATTATTTAATTTAATTGACAAATAAAAAAATAATTTGCTATTCTATCTTAATTAATCAAAGAAATATTTTATTTCTTTATTTAGCACAAATTTAATCAATATCAAATTTAAACAATTAGAAAAATTCATTGAGAATATTTAATAAAAAAAAATTATGCCAAGGTAAAGGAAAAAAAAAAGAGATGTGGGTGAGATAAAAAAAAATTGTGAGAGTAAAATAATTTTTTTTTTTTAAAAGTGAGAGTTAGATAATAAATAAAGAAAAAAAAAGATATCATAAAACAGATTGTAGTATGGTGGTTGGATGACTCATATTCTATCTTAGAGGCACGGGTTCGATTCCACGTGAAGACACATTTTTTGTAACAAAATGCAGAGCACGCGGGTCAGGCGGTCGCGGGGGGCGCGTGTGTGAGCATGTGGGTGCATTCCCAAGAGCGGGTGGCGCACACGATGGCGCGTGCGGGCAGGTTCACAGGAGCAGGCCGCGTGTGAAGGCACATGTGCGCATGTAGGCATGGGCGGGGTGCGCACACATGCATTAGGGTTCCAGAATTAGCGACGGAAAATATTTATCGCTGATAGAGAATTATCAGTGACGGAATTTTTAGCGACGGAAAAATTCCGTTACTAATACTTTTACATATTTTCTTTTAGCGACGACGGATTAGCGACGAATGTTTTCCTTCGCTGATATTTAACGATAGATAGTATTCCATCAGTGACTTTTGAGTTTACAATCCACAAATGAGAGAAATCAGTAAATATCAAATAGAAGAGATAAAGCTCAAACCATGTAAAGAAGGATGACATACATTCCACTTATCGCACTCACAAACAAAATGATCAAGCTTGCCACATACGTTGTACTTCACCTTGACCTTATCTAGCTCTTTCTTCATGCGCTTTTGTACTTTGTTGTCGAATTTTTTGGATGGCTTCTTCTTGCCTAGAGCTCGAGTCTTCTTCTCATACTTCTTCCATTTATGTTTAGTGTAACGAGAGCCCTTACTTGACTTCGCTGTATAAACATAACCTGAATGTGGCCTACTTGCCTCCAAGTGCTCTCATCGAGTTCATAATACTTACTCCTATCAGCGAAAATATGAATACTTTCATCGTATGTAAGATATGTTTTCATGATCTTCCATAAGTCAAATAAAGACTGGATCACATCCAATACTTGAAATTCATGCAAAATGGGCTCGCCCATACTTTTTAATCCAATGATCATACTCAACTGTTGCATCAAATGTTGTTTTGTTGTATGATTAACCCTTTTCTTATAAGTAATAAGCTTATAACTTAGTATTCTCACCTTAGGAGCTGAAAGAGTACCATAATACTCTTTTAGAGTAAGCCAAATCGATATAGCCGTATGGTACTACTCATAAATCAGGATCATGTTATCATACATACCCTAATTAGGATTGCTTTATCATGGTTTTCTTTCTTCTTTCACACACGATAGGCTTCCCATCTAACTTGAGGTGTGGTACCCTTTCTGGGGTCCACCATCTCGTGTCTTAGAATCTTACACAAATCCAACTCATCAAGAACAAACTAAATCATTTAGTGTCAAATGTTATAGTTGTCATCATTCAACTTATTCCCCTTCCAAAAATCTAGAGTGACAATTTTTAAAACAGCCGGTCTTTGTACATAGAAAAGAGAAAAATTAGTGACTCATTGTTCTCATATTTTATGCACCTTTCAAATTAACAAATATGAAATAACTCGAATGTAAACCCCAAAGTGAACGAATGGATCAACGGATCCATCCACCACAATCCAGAATCACATCTCACCACCCATACTTGGACTTGGTACACAAAAACCAACAAAAATTCACAAATAATAATGTGAGACCCTAAAAAAATGGCAAAAAATCAACCCAGAACAACTTGACGCACTGCTACGCGTAGCGGTATGCTGCCATGCACCTGTACGCGCTGGCAGCAGGCTGGTGCACGTGTAGATGCACAATGCGTTTGGCATGTGAGCTCACGCGTGCTTGGGTCTCTTCCAAGGTTAGGACGCAGGTTGGATGTGGTTCCGGTTCGGATTGACCTGAACTGCTACCCGACTCGTCACGCTCCTCAGCGCGCGTGACATCCATGCACCTGCTCCTGTTGGCATCACGCGCCTCCGCGCTTGTGCACGCCCTTTAGTAATCCTTAACCTGATTTTTGATGGATTCAAACTCTAATCTTGACGAAATGAACTTCTTCATCACGCCCTTTGTGGCCAAGTCTGAAAACTCTATTTATGGCAACGGAAACACACAAATAATATATTAAAATTATAGATCAGAATATGATGAACATTTCTAGAGCATTTTCACAGATCAATCGTCTTCTATCTCGATGGATCTAAGGTTTTAACGCTTGAGGTTACTGTTCAAGTTGGAACTTTGTCCAACAGTTTCATAACTCAAACATGCTCTAAAAATTAAATAAAAATCATATTTATATTTATTGGTTTATGGGCAATCCATGGTATTTTTGAATTCACGAAACTCATTCGTGATATGAATTCTAAATTTTTATCTACACATTTTATACCCAAATAAAATTCCAAAACATTTTAAATAAATATAAATATTCTCTGATAGTAATATTAAATTTATTTGACATGTATGCGCATGCAGAAGCGTAAAAATTTATATCATTGAAATTTTTCAGTTGTATCTCAATGCGTAGTTTTTCAAAAATCCATGACTACAAACCCTCAAACAAATGCACGATCTGGATGGTGATAACCACCACCACAATATCACAATATCTCAACCCAAAATTCGGTGAATCGCAATGATGAGGAAAATTTTCTCTAAATTTTTTTGATCTCTCTATTTTTTCTCTCTAAAAATATATATATATTGACAAAATATTTCTTTCTCCCTTTTTCTCACAATTGTCACACCAAAGAATTTGATCACGATCACCTCACACATGCAATCATGGGTGTAATACCTATTAAAAAAAAACAGAGAGAGGAGGTACTGTGTTTTGGCCAAAACGTAGCACCTCCCTCTCCCCCAAATCAATTAGGGCAAAAAGCCCTAAGTCTCTTCGTCTCCCTCTCACCTCTCCCGATTCTCTCTCTCTCTCTCTGTCGCTCTCGCACTCTCTGTCTCTCTGCCTCTCGAACTCTCTCTCTCCTTCGCACACTTTCTCTCCTGCAGCCGCGCTCAATTCACCGCCGCCAGCACCCAGCCGCCGCTGCTCCTTCCTTCCCGCGAGCGCGCCATAGCCGCCTCACCTTCCTCCCGTGAGCGCTTCCCCTCCGCGAGCGCGACTGCAGCTCTTCCGCCGCAGCGCGATCTCTCCGGCGTGAACCCGAGCGCTCCCTTGTGCGATCTCCCGTGAGCAGCGCGTGATCTCCCTCGAGCAGTACTAGGGGTGTTAATGACACCGGGTAGTGTCACGGGTACCCGTGACACTACCCGGTCAAAGCTCGAGCCCGGGCTCGGTCAAACCGAGCTCGAGCCGAGCTCGGGCTCAGGTAGCTGGGTATCGAGCTCGAGCTCGAGCCCAGCTATGTCGAGCTCGAAGACTCGACGAGCTACCCGAAATATTTTAATTTTTTTAAAAATAAATTTTATAAATAATTATATAATTTTTTTAAAAAAATTTATATATAAAATTATATTTTTAAGAATATTTTTTAAATATATTATTTATACCACCCAATGATACTACCCGACGACACTACCCGATGACACCTGATGACACTTCGAGCTCGAGCTCGAGCTCAAAAAATACAAACTCGGCGAGCTCGAGCTCGAGCTCGAGCTCACCTAAAGTACATCGAGTTCGAGCTCGGGTATTATGATACCCGAGCTCGACCCGGGTGTCATAACACCCCTAAGCAGTACGTGATCTCCCACGAGCAGCGCGCGACCCAATGCGAGCCAGCGCACGACCCAGCACGAGCCCACACGTGCCAGCGTGACCCTAGCGCGAGCCAAGGCGCGACCCCAGCGTGAGCCGGCGTGAGCTAGCGCGCGACCCCAGCACGAGCACGTGTGACCGCAGTACGAGCGCGAGCGCCCTCCAGCGCGCGACCCACTACGGCCTACGAAAGCCCTCTGCGGCTAGCAAGCCGGGCTGCGAGTTGTAGGCACACGGACGTTAGGGCTGCAAGTTACAGAAACCATAGGTGAGGGAAATTTAAATCCTTTCGATAAATTGAGTGAATTTAGTGTAAGAGGTCTTGTATATGTTTAGAATGTATGTTAGATTCGATTAGAATGCATTTTTTAACATTTGATATGTGATTTCTAGGGTTTCGTCTAAATTCTACATGAATTTAGGTTGATCAATACGAAAGAAACGTGTTTGATGAAATTAGAAACTTGTTGAGTCGATTAAAATAGATTTCCTTGGAATTTGAATTGAAATTGTGGATTATTGGTCTAGGTTGACCTTTTTGGAGCTTGAAAGGAGATTTCTTGAATATCGATAGGGTATAGGGAGTAGATACCCTCCCTAGAAGGTGAGTGGATGGTTCATTGTGTAGTAAATGAGCAAAATTATTTGAAATTCTTTGAAAAATGATTTTGAATGATTTGTACATGTTTTATATGCAACTATTTGTGATTGTGGGATGTCTGAAATAGAAATTTGAATTACGAATGCATCCTATGAAATTATAAATGAATATGTGCCATTTGCATTGGATATTTGATATGTAAATGCTTGTAGCATGATTTTGGAATTCGTTTGATTGATACATGGCACATTGATGGTAATTTGAACGATTGCGAAATGATGGTGCATGAGCGTTGTAACACTGCACAAAAAAAAAAAAAAAAAAAAAAAAAAAAGGGGCTTAAAGCCCTAATTTCCTTTTCTTTCTCACACTCTTTTATCTCTCTCTCTCTCTCTCTCTCTCTCTCTCTCTCCCTCCCTCTTTCCCTCTTTCTCCCTTTCTCTTCTCCGCCGTGGCCTCTCTCCCGCCACCGCACGCCGCCCACTGCTCCACCTTCCTCCCGCGATCGCGGCAGCTACAGCGCCTCCCGCGAGCAGCTCCTTCCTCCACGCGAGCGCTGCCTCCTAGCGCGCGAGCCCAGCACGCCACAGCTCGCGATTTCCCGCGAGCCAGCGCGCGAGCCAGCGCGCCACAGCTCGCGATCTCCTGCGAGCCAGCGTCCCGCGAGCCAGCGCGCTACCCCTGCTCGACCCAGCTCGCGACTCATCGCGAGCCAGCGCGCGACCTAGCTCGCCACCCAGCGCGAGCTAGCGCGCGAGCCAGCGCGCGACCCAGCTCGCTACCCAGCGCGAGCCAGCGCGCGACCCAGCTCGTGACCCAGAGCGAGCCCTAGCCCGTGAGCGGGCCAGCCCACCAGCGGCCCAAGGCCCAGTCCAGCCGCGGCCCACTGCATCCCGCGAAGCCCGCTGCGGCCAGCAAGCCGGGCTGAGAGCCCGTGAGCCACCAGTGGGCCAGCCCGCTAGCAGCCAGCCCACCGGCCCGCGAGCCCGTGACGGCCCGCGAGCCCGCGACCGGCTTTCCCCTTCGAGAGCTCACCTGCATCTTCTGTACGGCAGGTAACGACTGTATTGATTGAAGTTCTATGGTTTGCTGTTAGAAATTTAGTGGTTTCTAATACATCTGAAGTTTGGGAAATATTACAGGTTTTAAACCAACCCGACGGGCGATCGACAGCTAGGTCTGACACCCGAGGAACCCTAGGTGAGAGATGAATAAATTTTATTGATAGAATCCCTTATTAGGGTTTTAATCGCTATAAATTTGACGATTTGATTAGGTTTGTCTTTTGGAGAGTCGTTGAAAAATAGGGAGTGACCACCCTCCCTAGATATGTGAGTGGGATTCTAATCTCTTGCATAAAATAGTAAAACGTATTTTCTGTCGCATTTTCGATAAAACATGCTTTGATATGCATTCGTTGACGTGTGATATTAAATTTGGAAATCTGTTTTGTGATTTTTGGAGTGTCTTGAATTATATTTGCAATGACTATGCATCCATGGTTTGAGATGAATCAATAATTGTGCCATTTTTTGAAAATGTATAAATTTCATTTTATACCAATGTAGTGATATGCTGTTTTGAAATGAATTTGATGAGACGTATTGGCACGCAAAATTTAAAAATGTTTTTGATGAACTATGTGGGTTGGATGCCTACTAGTTGTGCGATGATGTGATGATACTCGTGGGACGTTGTGCCCTGGGACGTTGTGCCCTTGTGATACTATGGGACGTTGTGCCCTTGTGATATTATGATATTCTGTAGCTACGAAGGGCGTTTGTAGAGGCACGGGTTGCCCGGATACGCTTCTACAGGAGGTATCCGCAAACGTCATTTATTCTAAAGGCTATAGGCGCGGCCGGTTGAACCCACGTAGGGGGAGGACGTGTGTGACGCCACCGTCTAGCACCGGGCGGGGTCCTATACACGTTGATGAGTTGGCCCCAGCGAGCTCATGGCCAACGTCGGGGTAGAGAGCGTTTCAAAGTCTATGCATAATAAAACCCCCGACGCGCCTGTCCTTGGTCACGGTTGACCTTTGCCAGGACTATTTTTGGCTCGCTCTGTCATTACTTGATTTTAAATGGATGCATACATGCTTGCTATCGTGTGTTTGATTAAATGATTTCAAAATGATAAATATATCATGTTTTGCTGCGAAGTGTAAATTGTTGTTTCGAATGATATTATTTGACACTCCAATTGTTCACCTATGCTATTTATGCTTGATATTACCCCCCTCACTCACTGAGTATCTTCCCATGATACTCACCCCTCTATTTTCTCTCCTCAGACAGGTTGATTGTGATAGAGCGACGCTACAGGCTCTAGAGCGGAGTTGGTATTTTCGACGGTGAGATTTATTTCTAATTTAGTTTTGACCCTGCGAGGTCTTGACATGGAGGTCCGTAGTTGGCCATGTACTTATTTTGGGATGACTGTATAGTTTAACTCTCATATTTCATTTGCATTGAGGCGATTGTACGTACTTGAACGTTACTTGGGAAATGTGATATATATTGTATAAACTTAGGTCCGCTCGATATAGCGGCTGCTCATGCCCTAGTTGGGCATGACAGTAGAGGTCTGTGGCTAGGTTTGTTTATAGCCTTGCGTTGTTCTGAATGTTGGCTGTGGTGTTTGTTGATTTTGGAGAGGCCGGGATGGCCATTTGTGTATTGTACAGGATGATTTGGATTATACAGGTATAATTGTACATGGGAAACCTCCGATTTATGGGGAGGTTCTGCCCAATTTTCTGTAAAAATACAGCCGGCATTCAGGGGCAACGGGCGGCTGTTCACGATCCCGGTTTGGGGCGTGACAGTTCTATTGGTATCAGAGCGTCTAGGTTTGAGAAAAGATCAAAGTTTTCCCAAGTATACGCAAAGTTCTCAATGCATTAGAGAGTTTCATACAGTCATTTAAAGTCCCGTACTTGGCCATAGGCATATAAGTTCGCCTATTTTATGGAGTTGGATACATAACGCATCTAACTCATTACTTTGCATTCGAATGTTTTAAATCATAGTTCATTTATTTTTAGGGGGTTAGTTACGGAGCAACTAACCCTAAATCTCGATTTCTATCCGTTGACAATGTATTTTTATTCGCAGAATTATGCCACCTAGACGTGGTAGGAGAGGTGCTAGATTCGCCTCACTTGAGGGCCTTACAGTGCCTGATACACCTAGGGCACCTGAGGCGCCACGAGTACCAGAGGTTGCTTCCTCTACTCGAGCACGCTCACCAGCGCCACCCCCAGCACCTCCACCGGCTGCTACAGCCGAGATTCCTCCACCACCACTCGATGCCTTGAGACAATGGCAGGAGTGGTGCAGTAGATATGGGGCGCAGATGCCACTACCTTCACTACAGACTCCAGCGACCGCACCTGCGGTCGTACCTGCTCCTTCGGCACCGATTCTTCCTTCGGTGGCCGGCCCTTCCGTGTCTACCCCGACCGACGAGACGTCGGCTACTTTGAGGCGCATCCATGAGCTCACTCAGTTAGTGAAAGAGTCACGGCAGCTCGGATGCACAGATTTTTCGGGATCCAGTGATGCAGTAGCGGCGAAACACTGGATCAACAGGATTCGTAGGATCCTTACGGATTTGGGGTTGTCAGAGGAGCTCAGATTGAGAGTTGCTGAGAGACTCCTCGACGGAGATGCCCTCTCGTGGTGGGAGGCTATCCGTGACAGTACCACACAGACCCTGCGGTGGGAGGACTTTTTACGAGAGTTCGACCGCAGGTACTTTACCCCGTTCCAGCAGGACCGGATGAGGACGGAGTTCCTGCACTTACGTCAGGGGACGAGGTCAGTTTCAGAGTACGAGGCTGAGCTTAGACGACTAGCGGCCTTTGTCCCCGATATGGCTACACCGGTTCAGTTGAGGTTCAAGTTTGAAGATGGCCTCCAATTGAGCATCAGGAAATATATGACGGTGACTCCCTCTTTTACACTATCGGAGGTGATTGATTCAGCGTATCGGGCGGAGGAGATCGTCCGAGCAGAGGCGAGACAGAGGGAGAGTCACCAGAAGAGGAAGACTGGGTCACAGAGTGGACAGTCTTCGAAGAGGGGTAGAGGTTCTGGATATCCCGGAGGTTTTTCTAGCTTCAGACCAGCAGCACCGGGACAGGGACCTCGACCACAGGGCTTTGGGGCACCAGCCCCTAGTGTCTCTACACAGTCTACTACACAGAGACCGCCCTTCTGCCGTAGATGCAATTGTCACCATGCCTTTGGGGCATGTAGAGCCCCAGTTACTTGCTTCCAGTGTGGGAAGCAAGGTCACGTTAGGAGTGTCTGTCCCGATTTAGGTCGGGGAGGATTGACTTTACAGAGTCGTACTGGTACGTCTGGCACAGGCCAGCAGGGGGCACCTGCGCACTCAGCTCTTACCGCTCCCCGGACTGCAGTCGGGAGTAACACAGTGTCAGGATCGTCGCGACAGCAGCCTAGGGCCCAGGCTCGTGTGTTTGCGATGACACAGGAGGACGCACAGGCAAACCCTGATGTTATTATGGGTAATCCTCCTGCAGACCCCTCAGTGTAGTACTTTTGTGTACTTTCTGTATGAGCTTATTGTATATCATGATGTCGATGTACAGTTTTGACTAGTTAAAGCTTTAAAAGCTTAACTATTTTGATATATATATATATATATATATATTTGTTCACTTTTCTTCGCATTTTAAATTCTGTTGAAATTTTTCTTACTTTTAGGTACTATGCGAATATTCGGTATCGACGCCCGTATTCTCATAGATACTGGGTCAAATTTTTCCTATGTGAGCGATACGTTCGCTTGTCATTCTGATAGACCTCTCTCGCCACTTGATGCGGAGATTCTGGTAGTCACTCCTCTTGACAAGCATATCGTTCGAGATACAGTCTATAGGGGCTGTGAGGTCGGAATTGGGGAGACAGTATTAGAGGCAGATCTGATTCCGCTCCCTATCACGGATTTCGATGCCATCCTAGGGATGGATTGGTTGAGTATACACCGGGCTTCCGTGGATTGTTTCACGAAGGAGGTTGAGTTTAGGAGGTTCGAGCAGCCACCGCTAGTCTTCCGGGGTGAGAGACGAGTGTTGCCCCGCAGTATTATCTCTGTTATGAAGGCCAGACGTTTGGTACGCCATGGTTGTGCGGCTTATCTGGCTTATGTTGTTGACACCACCGTTGAGGGACCGAGGCTTGAAGATGTCCCTGTGGTGCAGGGATTTTTAGATGTGTTCCCCGAGGAGCTTCCTGGATTACCACCAGTTCGGGAGTTCGATTTCGAGATTGATTTAGTACCAGGGACCAATCCTATTTCTATTCCGCCATACAGAATGGCGCCTGCTGAACTGAGAGAGCTTAAAACTCAATTACAGGAACTTCTGGACAAGGGGTTTATTCGTCCGAGCACCTCACCTTGGGGCGCTCCGGTACTGTTTGTAAAGAAGAAGGATGGTACATTTCGGCTTTGTGTGGATTACAGGCAATTGAAGAAAGCCACCATCAAGAACCGATATCCCTTGCCTCGTATCGATGACTTGTTTGATCAGCTGCAGGGAGCTAAGGTTTTCTCTAAGATTGATCTCCGTTCGGGTTATCATCAGTTGAGGATTCAGGCCGAAGATGTGCCCAAGACAGCTTTTCGCACCCGATACGGCCATTACGAGTTTCTAGTCATGCCGTTTGGGCTGACTAATGCCCCAGCTGCTTTTATGGATATGATGAACCGAGTTTTTCACAACTATTTGGATCGGTTCGTCATCGTATTCATCGATGACATCTTGATATATTCACGGAGCGATGAAGATCATGTTCAGCACCTTCGGGTGGTATTACAGATACTTCGTGAGAAGCAGCTATATGCCAAATTCTCAAAATGTGAGTTTTGGCTAAGACAAATTGGATTCTTGGGGCACATTGTCTCCGCGGAAGGTATTTATGTTGATCCGCGGAAGGTTGAGGCTATAGTGAAGTGGGAGCAGCCACAAACAGTTACCGAGATTCGTAGTTTTCTCGGTTTGGCCGGGTATTATCGCAGATTTGTAGAGGGATTCTCCCGGATAGCTGCTCCGTTGTCGAGATTGACCCAAAAGGGGGTCAAGTTTGCTTGGGATGACCGTTGTGAGGCAAGCTTCCAGGAGCTCAAACAACGGTTAACATCCGCTCCTATTTTAGCCCTTCCCACTAGTAGTCGGGAGTATACAGTGTACAGTGACGCTAGCCGACAGGGATTGGGTTGTGTTCTGATGCAGGATGGTCGGGTTATTGCGTATGCCTCGCGACAGCTGAAGAAACACGAGGGTAACTACCCGACACATGATTTAGAGTTGGCAGCCATAGTCTTCGCGTTGAAGATATGGCGGCATTATCTTTATGGGGTAACCTGCAGGGTATTTACCGACCACAGGAGTTTGAAATATCTGTTTACCCAAAAAGAGCTGAATTTGAGACAGAGGAGATGGTTGGAGTTATTGAAAGACTATGATCTCATTATTGACTATCATCCGGGCAAGGCAAACGTTGTAGCAGATGCCTTGAGTCGGAAGTCAGCATCATCCTCACAGTCGACAGAGGAAGCCTACCTTTCTTGTTTAGTGGGACTCCGAGCCTTAGGAGTCAGTTTGACTAACGATGATCAGGGAGGCTTATTAGCCAGATTTGAGGTCAGGCCGACTTTGTTCGACCGTATCAGGGAGCTCCAAAGTACGGATGAGGAGATCCAGGGTATTACAGATAGAGTCCGCAGAGCTGAGGGCGGAGATTTCAGAGTCCGTGATGATGGACTCGTCGTATTCAGAGATAGAGTGTGTGTTCCGGCCGATGGTGATCTTCGACGTGCTATCCTTGAGGAAGAACATTCTTCTGCATATGCTATGCATCCCGGAGGTACGAAGATGTATCGGACCATCAGAGGTAGCTACTGGTGGTCAGGCATGAAGAGGGATATAGCAGAGTTTGTGGCACGATGCTTGGTGTGCCAGCAGGTAAAGGCCGAACATCAGCGTCCAGCGGGCACACTGCAGCCTCTTCCTATTCCTGAGTGGAAATGGGAGCATATTACTATGGATTTCGTGATGGGGTTACCGCGGACTTCTACAAGGCATGATGCGATTTGGGTGATTATCGATCGACTCACCAAATCTGCACATTTTATCCCTATTCGCAGTGACTATTCCTTAGAGGCGTTGTCACGCCTCTACATTGATACCATAGTTCGGCTTCACGGGGTACCTGTGTCGATTGTTTCAGATAGGGACCCCAGGTTCACATCTAGGTTTTGGCCCAAATTGCAGGAGGCATTGGGTACTAGATTGAACTTCAGTACGGCATATCATCCTCAGACGGACGGCCAGTCTGAGAGGACGATTCAGACGCTCGAGGATATGCTTCGGGCATGTGTCATTGATTTTCATGGTAGTTGGGATCGGCACCTTCCACTGGTCGAATTCGCATATAATAATAGTTATCAAGCCAGTATAGGGATGCCCCCGTATGAGGCACTATATGGCAGGAAGTGCCGCACCCCGATATGCTGGGATGAGGTCGGAGAGCGACGTCTCAACAGCGTTGAGTTGATTGAACAAACAAAGGATAAAGTTAAGGTTATCCGTGAGTGGATGAAAGCCGCCCAGGACAGACAGAAGACGTATGCTGATCGTAGGCGGCGACCTCTTGAGTTTGCTACGGGAGATATGGTTTTCTTGAGAATATCTCCCTGGAAGGGAGTTATACGGTTCAGGCAGCGGGGCAAGTTGAGCCCTAGATATATTGGGCCCTTCCGTATCCTTGAGAGGGTCGGGAGTGTGGCATATAGATTGGAGCTGCCAGATGAACTATCCCGTATTCACGACGTATTCCATGTCTCAGTACTCAGGAAATACTTGACCGATCCTTCTCATGTACTTGAGCCTCCACCTCTTGAGTTGCGAGAGGACCTTAGCATTCCAATTCAGCCTGTGACTATTCTAGATCGGCAGGTTAGAAAGCTGCGGAGTAAGGAAATTTCATTAGTCAAAGTTTTGTGGAGAAGTGATCAGGTCAAGGAGGAGACCTGGGAGCCCGAGGAAGCTATGAGGAGTCAATACCCCCATTTATTTACAGTGTAGTTCTCTTTTAGTTTCGAGGACGAAACTTGATTTTAGGGGGTTAGAAATTGTAACACTGCACAAAAAAAAAAAAAAAAAAAAAAAAGAAAAAAGGGGGCTTAAAGCCCTAATTTCCTTTTCTTTCTCACACTCTTTTATCTCTCTCTCTCTCTCTCTCTCTCTCTCCCTCCCTCTTTCCCTCTTTCTCCCTTTCTCTTCTCCGCCGTGGCCTCTCTCCCGCCACCGCACGCCGCCCACTGCTCCACCTTCCTCCCGCGATCGCGGCAGCTGCAGCTCCTTCCTCCACGCGAGCGCTGCCTCCTAGCGCGCGAGCCCAGCACGCCACAGCTCGCGATTTCCCGCGAGCCAGCGCGCGAGCCAGCGCGCCACAGCTCGCGATCTCCCGTGAGCCAGCGTCCCGCGAGCCAGCGCGCTACCCCTGCTCGACCCAGCTCGCGACTCATTGCGAGCCAGTGCGCGACCTAGCTCGCCACCCAGCGCGAGCTAGCGCGCGAGCCAGCGCGCGACCCAGCTCGCTACCCAGCGCGAGCCAGCGCGCGACCCAGCTCGTGACCCAGAGCGAGCCCTAGCCCGTGAGCGGGCCAGCCCACCAGCGGCCCAAGGCCCAGTCCAGCCGCGGCCCACTGCATCCCGCGAAGCCCGCTGCGGCCAGCAAGCCGGGCTGAGAGCCCGTGAGCCACCAGCGGGCCAGCCCGCTAGCAGCCAGCCCACCGGCCCGCGAGCCCGTGACGGCCCGCGAGCCCGCGACCGGCTTTCCCCTTCGAGAGCTCACCTGCATCTTCTGTACGGCAGGTAACGACTGTATTGATTGAAGTTCTATGGTTTGCTGTTAGAAATTTAGTGGTTTCTAATACATCTGAAGTTTGGGAAATATTACAGGTTTTAAACCAACCCGACGGGCGAACGACAGCTAGGTCTGACACCCGAGGAACCCTAGGTGAGAGATGAATAAATTTTATTGATAGAATCCCTTATTAGGGTTTTAATCGCTATAAATTTGACGATTTGATTAGGTTTGTCTTTTGGAGAGTCGTTGAAAAATAGGGAGTGACCACCCTCCCTAGATATGTGAGTGGGACTCTAATCTCTTGCATAAAATAGTAAAACATATTTTCTGTCGCATTTTCGATAAAACATGCTTTGATATGCATTCGTTGACGTGTGATATTAAATTTGGAAATCTGTTTTGTGATTTTTGGAGTGTCTTGAATTATATTTGCAATGACTATGCATCCATGGTTTGAGATGAATCAATAATTGTGCCATTTTTTGAAAATGTATAAATTTCATTTTATACCAATGTAGTGATATGCTGTTTTGAAATGAATTTGATGAGACGTATTGGCACGCAAAATTTAAAAATGTTTTTGATGAACTATGTGGGTTGGATGCCTACTAGTTGTGCGATGATGTGATGATACTCGTGGGACGTTGTGCCCTGGGACGTTGTGCCCTTGTGATACTATGGGACGTTGTGCCCTTGTGATATTATGATATTCCGTAGCTACGAAGGGCGTTTGTAGAGGCACGGGTTGCCCGGATACGCTTCTGCAGGAGGTATCCGCAAACGTCATTTATTCTAAAGGCTATAGGCGCGGCCGGTTGAACCCACGTAGGGGGAGGACGTGTGTGACGCCACCGTCTAGCACCGGGCGGGGTCCTATACACGTTGATGAGTTGGCCCCAGCGAGCTCATGGCCAACGTCGGGGTAGAGAGCGTTTCAAAGTCTATGCATAATAAAACCCCCGACGCGCCTGTCCTTGGTCACGGTTGACCTTTGCCAGGACTATTTTTGGCTCGCTCTGTCATTACTTGATTTTAAATGGATGCATACATGCTTGCTATCGTGTGTTTGATTAAATGATTTCAAAATGATAAATATATCATGTTTTGCTGCGAAGTGTAAATTGTTGTTTCGAATGATATTATTTGACACTCCAATTGTTCACCTATGCTATTTATGCTTGATATTACCCCCCTCACTCACTGAGTATCTTCCCATGATACTCACCCCTCTATTTTCTCTCCTCAGACAGGTTGATTGTGATAGAGCGACGCTACAGGCTCTAGAGCGGAGTTGGTATTTTCGACGGTGAGATTTATTTCTAATTTAGTTTTGACCCTGCGAGGTCTTGACATGGAGGTCCGTAGTTGGCCATGTACTTATTTTGGGATGACTGTATAGTTTAACTCTCATATTTCATTTGCATTGAGGCGATTGTACGTACTTGAACGTTACTTGGGAAATGTGATATATATTGTATAAATTTAGGTCCGCTCGATATAGCGGCTGCTCATGCCCTAGTTGGGCATGACAGTAGAGGTCTGTGGCTAGGTTTGTTTATAGCCTTGCGTTGTTCTGAATGTTGGCTGTGGTGTTTGTTGATTTTGGAGAGGCCGGGATGGCCATTTGTGTATTGTACAGGATGATTTGGATTATACAGGTATAATTGTACATGGGAAACCTCCGATTTATGGGGAGGTTCTGCCCAATTTTCTGTAAAAATACAGCCGGCATTCAGGGGCAACGGGCGGCTGTTCACGATCCCGGTTTGGGGCGTGACAAGTGTAATGGCTATAGTCATTCTCTCCACGGAGCGACCCGACGGGGTGGCGTTGTTGGGGTTTTATTGCGAGAGAGGTATACGCGGCCTCTGCTTTGCCACGTTGTACTATCTGGATTGCACCCCGGGGAGGTACGAGCCAACGCCAGGGAAGGGAGTAGTGTTTGTGATACTGAAATGGAAAATCCCTTGGCGGGCTTCCATCTTGGTTCGGCCAAATGCAGGATGGAAGTGATTTCGATGGGACGTTTGTGATTTTCTGAAAGAACATTTGATGTGGATGCATATTTTATGAATTATCTGATTTATTGAAAATGTTTCGATATATATGAAGTGTTGTTTGAGATATATTTTAACATTCCCACATTCACCCCTTATTTATTACATAATCATACCATTGCACTCCACTCACTGAGTATTTCCAATACTCACCCCTCTCTTTAACATTTTTTAGAGGAAGTTTAGGTCTGCTGCAGAAATTGAAACTTGGGAAGGTTTATCTACTGTTTTGTATAGGTATGATAGTGATGTTGGGTTATTTTAGTTGATTTGAAATCCATGGAAGGGAAGATTTGTTTACTTTCTTTTAAATTCTATTTTTGGTAAAACTTATTGTTTGAATGGGACATTTGGTTCGAAGTGTTGAATTTTGATACTTTCTTTTGATTTTATGAAGTTCTGTACATCTCATACTGTTTGGACTTTATTAATGCTGGTTTGTTTTCTTCAGACAAGTGTTAGTAAAATCCTACGACTATGATTTGAGACTTCATCTGTTTTGATTTTGAAATATCCTTGAAGTGGTTGGGATGGCCACATTACATGCATGCATGTACAGGAACCCCCTCCCCATTTGTGTGCCGATGTGGGCTTGTGTGTACTGGGATGGACCGGATGGGTCCTTTATATGTGTATTGTATTTGGAAGAAATATTGTACAGTTGGTTAGCCTTGCGGAGTCTCGGTATATAGGGAGGTTCTGCCCGTGTACTGAGACAACGCGGCAGTTGTCACGTGGTCGATTCGAGAATCGGGGCGTGACAGCTTTATTGGTATCAGAGACAGGTTCACGATTTTAAAAGTTTGATAATTTTGAAACGTTTTCAAATGTCTCCAAATGTCCCTGAAAGTTTTTCAAAGATTTTGAAAGGATTATTGTTTTGAAAATTGTGACTTTTAAAGGTTTATCTGTCAAGGGATGTTCAAGAACTTTCCATGAATTCTTAGGAAATTAGAAATATTCTTTTTAGGGGGTTAAGCACCTGGGTTAGTATCTATTTTAAATTGTTAAGTTTAGACACTCCCTTTATAGTTTTGCTCCCTATACGAAGAGTAAGGAATCCGAATAGGATATTTTCTACTCCACCTTCACAACCCGAATGATGTATCACTTTAAAAATAATTTCTTAATTGTGATTGAAGACCTACCATGGCTTGTTTGGTCAAATGATGAGTAATCTTGTAGAAATTCCTTTGAATCAATATCTTGAAGCTAGAAGTTTGAGATACTTGTTTAGTGGGCACGGCAGTATGAAATTGCTTAGGATTATGATATATGGTAAAATACTCTTGAGAGATTACAATTGTGAATAGATGTTGGGACTGGATAAAGGTTTTCATGGTTTATCTTATTAAGTATGATGAGTATTTTTAAGTTAATATACGGGTGTTAATTTTCATGGGGTCTAATAACTCACTTATAAGTATGGAGTTTGCTAACACTTCAACCGATTCTTGACCTCTCTTAACAAAGGATTTTTGGATGTCACCCCATTGGAAGAATGTGAAAGTTAGGACTACTCCTCCTACCAAGGATAATTTTTTTTAAAAAGTTTTCGAATCGGTCCTGTAGGGACCAAAAGAAGGTAGGAGTCTCAACTATTGATGGCAAATTAGGTGTCACTAGAATTTAAAATTCTCTCCATCTCTCTTACTCATTATGGCCATTGATCACAAGCCCTAATGATGACATTATCATAGAAATCATTGTATTTCTCTGGCCTTCATATTATCTGGCGAAGTCAGCCAATTTTGTGGTTCAAGACTGCAATTTTAGGTGCTCTTGTCGGTTTCAGGCTCTATTGAGCATCTAAGCTTTTCTTTCAAGGAATATCTCTGGTTGGCTATGTTTCAATAGGCTTGTCAATCTAAATCCAAGTATTTTTCACTTGTTTTTGAGTTTCTTGCACTTTGAGAAGATTGACTTGTGCAGGCTTGGGAAGTTCTTTGTTAATAAAGCGACTTGAATCTTTAAGTTTTTTAGGAAATTGAACCAAAGTTTGGAATAAGAATCTTTTGGAGATACTGGAAGAAGGAAAGTGCTACTCTTTGAGATATTGATGAGATTGATCTGCTTGAGGTTGATAAAAGGTTTGTCAGAGGATCTTTTCGCTTGGTAGAATCTTGGGAATTATCTTGAAGAGCTTCCTTTGAAACAGGAAATAAGTTGACGGAAGAAGTGGTTTAGAGATTGAGGATTTTGTATACTGACATAAATATGAACATTTTTTTGATGTTTTGAATTTACAAGTAGATAGAGAGTAAATGTAAAGAGAAGTGGAGGTAAGATAGGAATAAATATAATTAACCTATAGAGATATGTATTGAGAAGTCATGATCAAGTATTAGAGGTATATTATCCAAGTTCTTTAGTAAACCAATGATTAGGGGAGCACGCAGCCTCATTTTGCTGTGGCTGAATTGACATCTTGTAGAAGCTCATGAGCTGTAGATATATTTATAATAATCAACTTTGAGGTGAATAAGAATTAAGTGCTTTAGGGCATCAATTGAAATGTGTTGAGGATCTCGATTCATATTAAATCAACTGAGAACTATAGATATAAATGCTTTCTTGTCATGAGAATTAAGAAAGATTATTGATGTGAATTTCACCTCAAGGGACAAGGCTTATAAGATGCATTTTGATCATCTCCCTCCCTATTTTTGAATGTCATCTTCAGACAATACTAAAGAGATTAAGAGGTTCTTGGTATAAATTCTAAAAAGGGTTTTGGGGTTGGAATGGAATGTGCTGCAAAATGAAGGGTACTGTGCATTTTTTTTATGATGTCATCCTTATCATGAATTATTGTGGTGAATGAAACTTGAATCAAATAGTGGCTGTGACAATGACATTGGGAGTGATAAATGTTATGCTTAGCCTCTTGCACGCTTAGTTAGGTTGTAGAGTAAAAGTCATTTCAAGGGACAATGGTGTAGTTTAATATAATGGTTGTTATGCTAGGGTTTTATAATCCATCAACACAAGTATCATATGAGAATTTTTATTTGTAGAACCCATATTGGAATTTAGGACATGACTATACCTATATTGACTCATAATGATATGTCATGTTACTAGCAAACCAATGGAAAGATCCGCCCACATGGACCGAAGTATTTACCCTCTAATGTGGGTGCTTGACTTCTTTAGATCAGCATTTTAGTATAAGTTTCTTTATTCATCTCTTGGAAATGAAAAATATATATATATATATATATATATGTATATATATAGCATTGATGCCCGTGCATTTATCGACACGGAGTTTATGAGTTTGATAGGGAAGTAGGTCAACGGATTGCTTGTGTTCTATCATTCTTCTGCCACTGGAAATGGAAAACCAAATATTTAGTTATTGGATTCTTCTGTTTTGAGGTTAGTATTCTCGTTATTCATTTATATTTATTATTTTGTGGATCATTGAATAAAGTGGGTTTTGAGTCTATCTTTTTGGCCCTGGTGTGGGAAATAATGTCCCTTGTGACAATAGAGTTAGAAATAATGAAGCATGCATTTCTTGTCTTTAAACTTTGATAATTTGGGGGTTATAATGCAAACGCTAGGTGATATGTGGATAAATATGCTTGATTTGATTTGGATAGAATATCGGTGATATTATATGATACTAAAGTTGATTGAGAATGATCGTGATTGAAGTATCTTGATTGAAAAGTTATCCAACTAAGGATTTGAGATTTAAAACTTGGAAGTATTCTAATATTGTCAATGGATTAAGTTTTATCACTTACTTGAGGCCATATTGAGGTTGATCTACATTTCATCGTATACAAGTTTGATGATAGATGGGTTTGTATACCTTTTATACTAAGTCTTAAGATTATATGATGGCCATATACACCATCTTGAAAGTTTATTATCTCTAAAAATATATGTATTCTGGTTGCATCTATAGTTCATTTAATGAATCTTGAAAGTAGGGATAAATGTGATTATTGATATGAACATGGCATGGTAATGGCCATTCTTATTTAGGGTCCTTTTGAAGGATAATTTAAGAAATTTTCATAATTTTGAATCCTTGATAAGCATTGAGGACGGCTATTGCAGCACGAATGAGGTCCACATACTTCAAAATTTTTCAATTAGAGGTTATCCGAGGTTGAAGAAAGGAGACTAAAGACATAGGTTGGTTATTGTATGAGTGGAAATTTTAGTTGATAATAAAGTGTGATCGAAAGGAATGAAACTAATGGATCCAATTGTATTTTGAAATTTCAGGGACGAAATTTGTTTTTAGGGGATTAATAGTTATAATACCTATTATAAAAAAACAGAGAGAGGAGGTACTGCATTTTGGTCAAAACGTAGCACCTCCCTCTCCCCCAAATCAATTAGGGCAAAAAACCCTAAGTCTCTTCGTCTCCCTCTCACCTCTCCCGATTCTCTCTCTCTCTCTCTGTCGCTCTCGCACTCTCTGTCTCTCTGCCTCTCGAATTCTCTCTCTCCTTCGCACACTTTCTCTCCCGCTGCCGTGCCCGATTCACCGCCGCCAGTACCCAGCCGCCGCTGCTCCTTCCTTCCAGCGAGCGCGCCATAGCCGCCTCACCTTCCTCCCGTGAGCATTGCCCCTCCGCGAGCGTGACTGCAGCTCCTCCGCCACAGTGGAATCTCTCCAGCGCGAACCCGAGCGCTCCCTTGCGCGATCTCCTGCGAGCAACGCGCGATCTCCCGCGAGCAACGCGCAATCTCCCGTGAGCAGCGCGTGATCTCCCTCGAGTAGCACGCGATCTCCCGTGAGTAGCGCGCGAGCTAGTACGAGCCATCGTGCGACCCAACACGAGCTCGCGCGACCCAGTACGTGCTAGCGCAACCCCAGTGCGAGCCAGCGCGCGACCCCTGCGCTCCAGCACGCGACCCCAGCACGAGCACGTGCGACCCCAGCACGAGCGCGAGCGCGCTCCAGCGCGCAACCCACTGATACCTGCAAAGCCCTCTGCGGCCAGCAAGCCTGGCTGCGAGCCTGCGAGCCTGCGAGCCTACCAGCGGGCCAGCCAGCTAGCCCACCAGCCCACGAGCGGCTTTCCCCTTCAAGAGCTTACCTGCATCTTCACTGCAGGTAACGACTATGATTTGATTGAAATTCTAGGGTTTGGTATTAGAAATTTAGTTGCTAATATATTTCAAATTTGGAAACATTATAGGAGTTCGGATCGAGTTGTAAGCGCACGGACGCTAAGGCTGCAAGCTATGGAAACCATAGGTGAGGGAAATTTAAATCCTTTCGATAAATTGAGTGAATTTAGTGTAAAAGGTCTTGTATATGTTTAGGATGTATGTTAGATTCGATTAGAATGCATTTTCTGACATTTGATATGTGATTTTTAGGGTTTCGTATAAATTCTACATGAATTTAGGTTGATCAATACAAAAGAAACGTGTTTGATGAAATTAGAAACTTATTGAGTCGATTAGAATAGATTTCCTTGGAATTTGAATTGAAATTGTGGATTATTGGTCTAGCTTGACATTTTTGAAGCTTGAAAGGAGATTTCTTGAGTATCGATAGGGTACAGGGAGTGGATACCCTTCCTAAAGGTGAGTGCATAGTTCATTGTGTAGTAAATGAGCAAAATGATTTGAAATTTTTTGAAAAATGATTTTGAATGATTTGTACATGTTTTATATGAAACTATTTGTAATTGTGGGATGTTTGAAATAGAAATTTGAATTACGAATGCATCCTATGAAATTATAAATGAATATGTGCCATTTGCATTGGATATTTGATATGTAAATACTTGTAGCATGATTTTGGAATTTGTTTGATTGATACATGGCACATTGATGGTAATTTGAACGATTGCGAAATGATGGTGTATGAGTGTAATGGCTATAGTCATTCCCTCTATGGAGCAACTCGACGGGGTGGCGTGGTTGGGGTATTACGAAAGAGGTATACGCTGCCTCTACTCTACCACGTCGTACTATCTGGATTGCACCCCGGGGAAGTACGAGCCAATGCCAGGGAAGGGGGTAGTGTTTGTGATACTGAAATGGAAAATTCCCTGGCGGGCTTCCGTCTTGGTTTGGTCAAACGCAGGACGGAAGTGATTTCGATGGGACATTTGTGATTTTCTGAAAGAACATTTGATATTGATGCATATTTTATGAATTATCTAATTTATTGAAAATATTTCAATATATATGAAATGTTGTTTGAGATATATTTTGACATTTTGACATTCACCCATATTTATTATACAATCATACCACTCCACTCCACTCACCCCTCTCTTTAACATTTTTCAGAGAAAGTTTAGGTCTGCTACAGAAATTGGAGTTTGGGAAAGTTTATCTGTTGTTTTGTGTAGGTATCATAGTGATGTAAAGTTATGTTAGTTGATTTGAAATCCATGGAAGGGAAGACTTGTTTACTTTCTTTTAAATTCTATTTTTGGTAAAACTTATTGTTTGAATGAGATATTTGGTTCGAAATGTTGAATTTTGATACTTTTTTTTTTATTTTACGAAGTTCTGTACATCTTATACTATTTGGACTTTACGGATGCTGGTTTGTTTTTTTCAGACAAGTGTCAGTAAAATCTTACGACTATGATTTGGGATTTCATCTATTTTGATTTTGAAATATCCTTGAAGTGGCTGGAATGGCCACATTACATGCATGCATGTACAGGAACCTCCCTCCCCATTTGTGTGCCGATGTGGACTTGTGTGTACTGGGATGGACCGGATGGGTCCTTTATATGTGTATTGTATTTGGAAGAAATATTGTACAGTTGGTTAGCCTTGCGGAGTCTCGGTATATAGGGAGGTTCTGTCCATGTATTGAAACAACGCGACGGTTGTTGCGTGATCGATCCGAGGATCGGGGCGTGACAATGGGAGCAAGGATAGAGATCATGGGAGTTATGGGAAGTTATCTCATTATAGAAATTCGAAATCAAAATTATTTGAATTTCTTTCCAAAAAATGCGAACTAACACCAACCGAAAAAATTGTCATGGTTGCAGGAACAGGAGCAAGCTTTACTTTCAAAGAGAGAATGACTCCAAATTGCTCCACCGCCTCCTCTAATTGCCCGAAACAAATCCTACCCCATTGACTCTCTATCAAGAATTCTTCCAGTAACATCAACCATTGGAGCAACCAAAACGTTGTCAGCTCCAGGGCCCTATTTCCACGTATTGAACCATATGCGCCACCTGTAACGAGCACTCCAATGTCTAAACCGGAGCGAAGACCACCTGGGAAGTCATGTGTCCTACTTTTCACGTCAATTCTATAGTAAAGTTCACCAATTGTTGCCCCAGTTCAACACAAGCACTGTTGCCTGCAAATTCCAAAGTGACAGATCGGAGTTTGGAGACGACAACTGTAAGGGTTTTCGACTTCTGAAACATAGGAGAGGCCTTCATGGTCATGGCCTCCACTCTTAGGTGAATATTTAGCTGTTTGGCACAAATGGCCGATGCTTGGACATGGGATTCATCCAAAGGTATGAAGATAAGCTTAGGCTTGGGCATTGCAGGCGCCAAATACCTCAAGTTTTGTAAGGAGAACTTCAAAGTAGAACAAAATGAAGAGTTGTGTTGTGTGGAATGCTGTGGATAGTGGTATTGTAAACTCTGTTTACTGAGAAAGGCATTGAAGAAAGTTTTCATAGATTGAAATAGAAGCTGAGGATGTCGATTGAACTAGTAGGAGCAAGAGAAGTGGGATTATTACAATAATTTATATATTCTATCTATTTTAAAACTATATATATTAATAGTCACTCCAAAAAAAAAAAAAAATTCATTTTATTTTGCATTTTCTCTGAATAAGCACATTTATCTTAGATTTCCTCTCTAAAAAAAATAGCTTCTCTATTTAAAGTTAAATACATTAGTTTTTTCTTTATAAAAAAAATCAATTTAGTGATTTTTCTTTTTAAAGGCAATGGTTCTTTCTCTAAAAGAACAAATTTATTTTTCCTGTTTCTAAAAACATATTTTCATGTAACACATTCATGAATTCATCGGCAAGAGATGACTTCTAACTATCATTGTTGTGGGGTGAGACTAGGACGTGCCTCATCAAATGTTGGGAGAGAACTAGTAGCAGGTTCATTCCACAGTGAGGTCCTTTGGTGAAACCAATTCATTAGCAACAGCATCAGTGACTATTCTGAGTTCATTGTAATTTGAACACCACTACTCCGTTGCTACAACAGTCTCATCACTTTTGTCTTGAGCCCTTAATAGTGGTTCCTCACCAGACAAGTCCAATTTTAGTATTCTGCATGAACACTTCGTTTTAAAGGTGTTGCATTGCCTAACTGTTTTTGTATAGCAAAATTTGGTGTTCTCACATTTTTTACATGGGCAATGAATGAGATCGTTGTCTAAAAAGATAGGATCATTCGTCGCAAATGCTTTAAACTCTTGCATGTTAGTATCAAATTCAGATGTGACCCTTCGGTGTCCAAGTAAGTTCTTATCGTACATTGAACTTCTACAATGTTCCATTTTCTTTTGTATACGTAATCGGTGATGTGTAAATAATTAATTAAACTATACACTAAATTTAAATTGCTAATTCAACTCTAACCTAACAATAATGGATACCTACTTTAGTTTGGTTTCTTTAAAAAAAACCTAAGGATCACATTAATCTCAAATCCAAACACCTACAATTCAATAACAAAATAAATATATTAGCATTAAATAAAAATAACTGTAATTACACGTATTATATATATATATAAACTTTAAAAAATGGTTTATCACCTTCTATGTCAGCCAAAACTTTATCTCGTACGAATTACAATGAGATTTTACTTGATCCAAAAATCTCAATAAAAAATCTAACACTTATATAAAAATATAATAAACTATAGAGTTGAACGAGAGAGACGGAGAAGATATCAAGGTGCAAGAAAGGAGACAGGGTAGCTGTCTATATATTGTTCCCAACGGCGACACCCTTTGCCGTGTACAAAGCGTTTGTCGCAAACGCACGTACCTGACATGACAAGAAATTTCACTCAAAAAGGTCTTTAGCAATGCTACCTCACAAAAATAGGTGCATGAAATGAAGCGATGGATCACTGAAAAAGGGTTCTACGATGCACTAAGCAACATCACGTCCGGTCCATTGCAAAAGATGGTACCTGAAATAAAGAGACAGATCGCTAGAAAGGCACTCCGCGATGCACTTAGCGACGCCAGGTATGAAACACTGTGCGACACAATTAGCAACACAAATATAACTCGTTGTAGATTGCAACATAGGTAGCTATCACATTGTCATGGAGTCGCAGGTTATGACACGCTTTACGACAATGGAATGCTAGCGTTGCAACTTGCGATGAATTTGAGCCGTTTCTTGCGATGCTCATCTTTCGTGCGTTAACAAGGTAAAATCACAAAAAAAAAAAGAATAAAATTATAATGATAGTTTAAGAAAACATGAACTAAAACTAGCATTTGCTATAAAAATTACAAAAACCAAAAATTTACAAGCATGATAAATTTGACATCAAAATATCCCAGGAAGTATTGATACTTATATGATTGGTGACTATTAACCGGTCATTCGACGACACCGATCATTTTATTATGCTATTTTATGAAAATTTCTAGCTTTTGAATAACGATCTGACTCCATGAAATTGAGACCGAATAGGCAAAATTATAAAAAATTTCCAAAATCAAACCCCACCTCCCAAATTCTGACGATGCGAAAACGAAAGAGCCACATCCAAATTACCGAAAATAATCCAAATCGGGAAAAATAATGAATAATAACTTGGAAACAAACCTTGAAATTCCGAAATGCTTGGAATTGAGAGAATTTTGCTATGGTCACCACCGAGAGTGAGAGAGAGAGAGAGAGGGGAAATAGTTTTTTTTTTTTTTGGTACCCAGGAGAAATAGTTTTTAAGTGCTCTATTTATTGTCTTGGACTTTTGGTTGGTGTCGAAGGAGCTCCTTTTTCTTTTTTTCTTTCTTTTTTTTTTTTTATATTCTTTGAGGGACAAAAAGCCGCACACGTACACGGAAGGAGAGGGTGAGAAAGACCGACGTATAGTTGGTTTAATAAGAAAAATGTTAAATTTTTTATATCAAAACTTGAATTCAAATGTTAAAAATAAAAAAAAATTTATATTGATAGAGTTTTTTTTAAAAAAAAACCCGATAACAGTTTGGATTGAATTAATTAAAATATAATTTTAGAGAGAAAGATTTTACTTTTTATGCAGCTTGGAGGGCAAAGAATAAACAAAAAATGGTTTTTCTTTTTATGCATTTGAGCATGATATTTAAATACCAACTAATAGTTGATTTAATGGGATAAAATATAATTTTTAAGCAAATCTAGAGTTCAAAACTTGGAAATGAAAAAAATTAACCAAGAGAGATGCTTTCTAAATAGGATCATTACAAACGCTTGAATCGAATTAGTTGAAATATAGTTTTAAATACCGACGGTGAAGGAAAAAAATATTGACGTTTAAATGATGAGTAAGTTTTACTCCCTCACTAATATGACTATTTCTTTCACTAAAATTAAAATATCAATATATTGTTTTTCTCTTTAAACTATAATTTTTTGTCAATATAGTTTTGGTTCTCTTTTTTAAACTAAATATATTATTTTTCTCTAATTAAAAAAAGTGATTTAGTTTAAATTCTTCTCTTATTCAATTAAACATTTTGTCACTATAAAATAATAATTTAAATTTCTCTATCTGCTTGAAAATATTTTTGTTTTCTTTATTTAGAAAATAATTTTAGTTTATATATTATCTCTATTCTCAAACTAAATATATTAATTGTCTTTCCATAAAATCATTTTACTTTGCATTTTCTCTGACTGAGCACATTTATCTTAAGTTTTCTAACAAAAATTGTTTCTCTATTTAATACATTAGTTTTATATCCGAAAATAAAATCAATTTAGTGAATTTTCTTTTTAAAGGCATTGGTTTTGAGTTTTCTAAAGAAAAAAAAAATTCAAATTTATTTTTTCTCTTTCTAAAAATAAATAAATTAGTTTTCTCTATATAAAAAATTAATATAAGTTACATTTTCTCTTTCTAAAAATAAAAGTTCTCTGTAAAATTAAATATATTAATTTTTTTCTTTATAGAAAAACTAAATTCAATTTTCTCTCTTTAAAACTAAACAAATTATTTTTCTTAACCAAAAATCAATTTATTTTAAAGTGTTTCTCTCTAAATGGAATGGTTTTGATTTTCTCTTACTAAAAAACAAAATTATTAATTATTATCCCTTTAAGAATAAGCACATCAATTAGTCTTTATAATTAGCCAAAATAATTGTATACCTTTTCTGAGATGCAATTACCAAATTTATAATAAGCCCTACATAATTTTACATTCCAAATGCTTAACCCGCCTTACCCTATAGGCTTGATTTGCTTGATCGAGCATGTCACTATCTCCCCCATCTTCTTCTCTATGTTCTCTTTAAAATTTAGGAGAGATCAGAATTGAAGTATTCTTAGTGCTAGAGAGAGAGAGAGAGAGAGAGAGAGAGATCAGAAGGGATGGGCCCTCTGATGGGATAAGGGTATAAAAAAACACTACCAATTATTTTCTAAATACCTATTTATTAATTTTGACAAATAGAGTTGAGGAAGGTCCTTGGCATTATCAATAGACCAATATGGGTGCTGCAATTCTTTTAAGAAGGGCGAACAGGAATGCTCTGTTCATTGTGGAAAAAATTCCGAGGATCAAACTTAGTCTTCACATCAACCAGTCGATCAAAATTAGACCCAAAATAGCTATGCCCATATTCACTCGCTTGTTGGAACCCAACCGTAGGATCTGATGAATTCATCACCCCAATATCAAGATCTCTGTAATTCAAAAAAGCCATTCTTGGGTTCTTGGACACATATGGTGTCATAAACTCATGCAAGCTTCTGATTTTGTCCATGTACTTTTTCTCTGCTTCTTCCCCTTCTTCTTTCCAACTCGACGAGTACTGAATCTTCCACAAATTCCCTGCTCTATGTGGAAATGGCGTTTCTGATTCCGGAATCTCTGCAATTCTCCCACCATATGGGTTAAACACAAGTCCTGTCTTTTGCAATTCCAACATTTTCTGCCATAACGACTGCAAATTTTCTCTAGACAATGGCTTTTGCACGTAATCCGATTTCCTTTTCAAGTATGAGAAAGACGAAGTCCGGTTTAATAGGACTTCTGGAGGGGTCTTGACATCGAAATTCGACCAGACTAGAGTAGATTGAATCCAACTCATTTCCTGACAATCAGATTTCTGCAAATTTAATTCTGGGAATTCCTGGTTGAGCAAGGTAAGTAGCCGGCCTGAGTCTCCCAGAAACAGCGCCACAATCGTTGCTCTGACGGTTTTCTTACCTTTCTCAATTGCTGAAGTCACTGGCTGTAAAAGAAGTCGCATGAACAAGTCCTTGTCAGTCGAATGTGCTACGTACTGCCACCGGTATACGACCTCCGTCGCGTTTTCTGCCAACTCTCTCTCCACATTGAAATATGTCACAATTTGGGGAACAGGGACTAGTTTCACTTTGTACGACAAAATGACTCCAAAACTTGATCCACCTCCTCCTCGGATTGCCCAAAACAGATCTTCACCCATTCCTCTCCTGTCTAGAATCTTGCCATCAGCTGTAACAATTTTAGCATCAATAATGTTGTCGGAAGCAAGTCCGTACCTCCTTAACATGTTTCCATACCCACCGCCAGTTAGGTGTCCGCCCACACCTACTGTCGGACAGACACCAGCAGGAAATCCGAGGGTTTTGCTCTGTTGAGATATGTAATAATAGAGTTCTCCTAGAGTCGCTCCAGCTTCGACCCATGCCGTCTTTTGTTGGAGGTCTATTGAAACAGATCGAAGATTGAACATGTCGAGGATTATGAATGGTTCATGGGAGCAATACGAGATGCCTTCGTAGTCGTGCCCGCCGCTCCGGATTTTGATCTGTATGTTGATGCTGTTCGCGCAGACGACGGCTGCCGAAACATGTGCTTCGCTTAAAGGGGTCACTATGATGGCCGGTTTCGGGGTTGTCGAATACGTGAAGCGGCGGTTTCGAATGTAGGAGTTTAGAACATTGGTGTAGGAGGCATTGGTTGAGGCGTAGACAATGGCTGTGATTTTGTCTGATGGGTCTGGTTTTTTAAGGTTTAGGCATTGAAGAAATGCGTCGTAGGTTGAATCTGAATGGGCAGGACATGAGAGAGATGCGAGAAGGAAAACAAGTGGATAGAGAAGGGATAAGATTGGTCGCTTCATTGCTTGTGTGTGCTGGAGATAATGGGGATTTTGATGCCACTACTTATAGCAAGCTTGGTCAAATATTTAATTTTACTATGGATGTCTAAAATCATTGAAAGGTAAGGGAAGGGTTATGAAATTTAATTTTACTATATTTACTGGTTAAAATCGTTGGAAATGGAAGGGAAGGGGTATGGTCTCCTTTTTTAGATTTTAGATTATTCGGAATAGATACTTTTCGTCTGATCATTGATTATTATACCATACTGATACATGAATAATAATTACCCTAGGATGAAAATTTAAAAATTATAAATCCCACAAATACAAATATTTATAAAGAAGTAGAAAATTTCCTCCCATTGGGGTATATTAAATTTTTCTATAGCCTCACATCGTTTGAGTTAGATTTAGATTCAACTATGGAAAGAAAATATTTGATCTGGGCAAATTTCATTTTTTCCCAATACATAAAAGAGGAGACGTATAGATTTTATATAGTTTAAAATAGGAGTGAAAATAAATAATGATTCAACCTTCTCCAATTTATGACCATTTTTTTAAGCAAAAATAGTAGTGTCTATTGCTTTCTTCATGTCTTCATCATCATTAGTTCTCCATCATCTTCCATCTTCCGATTGCCTCCATTTTTGCACAAAGAGGTTTGAGATGAAAACAAAATTGTCTGCATAAATTGAGATTAAAATAATTTTTTTTGGTAAATAACTTTGTGACTCGTTATGTTTTATATTGGTATTAGGGGATCTATGATACACCAAAACTTTTTAATACAAATGTTTCCTGGTTTCAGAAATAGAATTATATTTTATATTGATATAGGGGGCCTATCATACATGAAAACTTCTCGATACGAAGGTTTTCTTTTTTCAGAAGCTGAATTATGTTTTATATTGGTATTATGTTTTATATTAACCATTTTTACGACCATTTTCTAAAAGCTAAAATAATATAGTGTCTATTGCCTTCTTCGTATTTTCATCATCATTGGTTCTCTATCATCTTCCATCTTCAGATTGCCTCCATTTTTGTGCGAAGATTTGAGATGTAAATAAAATTATTTGGATACACTATTATGTGTAATATATTTATATGGTATTTATTTATAATAATATAAATTAAAACTGTTGAAATGGATAAATTTTGCTAATAATAAATTGGAGAAAGATAATTTAAGAAAATCAGAAAGTCATTAGAAAATAAAAGTCTACAAATCTTATAGACATTTTCTTTACACACATCGACGTGCTACCATACGTCCACAAATTTCTGAGACTATATCGACCAATTTTAGCCATACTTTAAACATGTCGACCTGAATAAAACAAATATAGTATATTGTCTAAATAAAATTATGTCAACAACCTCAAAAACATGTCAGACCTAATCTGAACATTCACATATCTTATCAACCAGAGTTAAACCTTGTCAACCTGTATTACATGTCGACCTAAATTAGATTACACATCGACCTATTGACTTTTGGTGGACAATTTTAATATGATATGTCAACAAATTTCAATAGTATAATGACCTAACACCTATACTAAACATCATATAAAAACATAAAAAGGTCGACACGCTTGATAACTTGTGGACCTGATTCATTGTCCTTTAAGAAAAACACAATGATCTATGTGTTAACTATGTCGACACATTGAACACATCAACTAGTTTTAGAAAACATGTCCACCAATTTTTTATAAATACAGTTGTGTGTCCATGTATACTTAAAATATGTCAACATGATGTAAGCTGTCCTTTAAAATTACACATCAACCCGCATTTAAACCTCGTTGACACACTTAACATGTTAACCAATTTCAAGGTCAGGTTCACCAATTTCATATAGACACAGGATTATGTCAATATGGACATATAACATGTCAACATAAGATGCAAATTTTTAAGTATGGTACATCGATACCTAATTAGAACCATATCAACACATCAGAATACGTCGACCAATTTAAATCTATGTGTCCACCTATTTAATTTGACACATAATCTTGTCGACCCACGTACTCTCATGTCAACTTGATTAGTAAAGAACTCAATACTAAATATATTATTTAGTAGTGTTTATTGCCTTCTTCGTATCTTCATCATCATTAGTTCTCCATCATCTTCCATCTTCCATCTTCTGATTGCTTCCACTTTTGCACAAACAGGTTTGAGATGAAAACAAAATTGTCGGGATTAATTGAGATAAAAATAATTTTTTCAGTTAATAACTTTATGACCCATTATGTTTTGTATTGGTATTAGGGGATCTATGATACATCAAAACTTTTCAATACAAATATTTCCTCATTTCAGATTTAGAATTATATTATATATTGATATAGGGGGCCTATGATACACGAAAACTTCTCAAAATTAACGTTTTCTTTTTTCAAAAGCAGATTTATGTTTTATATTGGTATTATGTTTTATATTAGCCAATTTTATGACCATTTTCTAAAAGCTAAAATAATATAGTGTCTATTGCCTTCATTGTATCTTCATCATCATCATCCATCTTCAGGTTGCCTCCATTTCTGTACGAAGATTTGAGATGTAAATAAAATTATTTGGATACACTATTATGTGTAATATATTTATATGGTATTTATTTATAATAATATAAATAAAAACTATTGAGATGGATAAGTTTTGATAATAATAAATTGAAGGAAAATAATTTTAAGTAAATCAGAAAATCATTAGAAAATAAAAATCTGTAAACTTTGTCGACCTATTCTTTACACACATCAACCTCCTACCATAGGTTCACAAATTTCTGTGATCATGTTGACCAATTTTAGCCATACCTTAAACTTGTCAACCTGATAGTAACTCTTGTTGATCTAAGTAAAACAAATATAATATATTATCTAAGTAAAATTATATTGACAACCCCAAAATTATGTTAACCTGACCTGAACATTTATATATTTTGTCAATCTGAGTTAAACTTTGTCAACCTGTATTATATATCGATCTGAATTAGATTACATATCGACTTATTGGCCTTAAGTGGACAAAGTTATTATGACATGTTGACCAATTTTAATAGTATAATGACCCAACACCTATATACATCGACAAGCATTAGATAAAAATATAAAGAGGTCGACACGCCTGATAACTTGTCGACCTGATTCCTTGTCCTTTAAGAAAAACACAAGGACCTGCATGTTGACTATGTTGATACATTGAACATATCGACTAATTTAGGAAAACAGGTCTACCAATTTTTTATAAGTACAGTATTGTGTCCATGTATACTTAGAATATGTCAACATGATATAAGCTGTAATTTAAAAATTACACATCGACCCGCATGTCAACCTTATTGACACACTTAACATATCAACCAATTTCAGAGGTCAAATCTACCAATTTCATGTAGATATAGGACTATGTCGATGTGGGCATATAACATGTCAACGTTGGATGTTAATTTTTAAGTAAGGCATGTCAATACCTAATTAGAACTGTGATGACCTGTTATCCAGGCGTCACATCGCCTAACAAAAGGAGATAAACATGCAAATACGGAAACAATCAACCCAGTTAAAAAACAACGACTGAACTCGTGACAAGTGCACTCCCCATGTGTGATAACACGGAAGGAGATTTATATTAAAAGAAAGTAAGTTACTTATTCTTTCTAAATAAAATATCAAATATCGAGAGAATCTCCTCTATTCAGTGATTATTTAACCATCTGGGGTTAATAGGAAATCTGGTCCAGATTAATATGACACTTCTATTATCAAACAAACTAGCACCAATGACCCTCTTGGCCACTCAGGATAACGTACTGTAGTATATGAATATCATATCCAAAAAACTATAAATAATAGGTTTTTATGTTTCAAAACTATACATCTATATAGAAATACATTCCAAACTACTAACAAGAAAATAAATAATTACATGCCTCAAATAAAATAAAAGGAGGTCCACGATGGACAGTTATCTAAATCCCTCAACTTAAATGCCTTTACCTTGGGCTTTTCTCTCATCTCCCAAATCACCTAAAAATGAGGATATTGGGGTTAGCATAAACCGAGCAAGTACACAAGGCACCAATAGTATGCATGTCGAATGAGTAAGCATAGAAATATCAATACCAACATGTAATAGCGTGACATTAAAGAGTATACTGAGATACACGTTATCTCAATCAAACCTAAAGGAATATGAGCAATAACTACTCTAGATTTATTATCCTTTTATACCTTTGTTGTTCCAATTTAAATTGATATATAAAAAAAGGAATAGAATATCAAACCAATCTAGTGTTTGAGAGTCTGGGAGAGCAAACAAAAATTCAGTATTTCTAATAAAATTTAGATCTTTTTAGTTTAGACACCTCAAACACTTTACATGTGCAACATTGCACAAAAAAAA
Organism: Dillenia suffruticosa; assembly: GCA_033439265.1. NCBI lineage: Eukaryota > Viridiplantae > Streptophyta > Magnoliopsida > Dilleniales > Dilleniaceae > Dillenia > Dillenia suffruticosa. Next base: position 4,223,730 of record JAVTVX010000031.1, read on the forward strand.
AAAAAAAGAAAAAGTCAAAATTAGGGCTTAAAACCCTAATTTCCCTTTTCTTTCTCACACTCTTCTCTCTCTCTCTCTCTCTTTCTCCTCTCCTTTCCGCTAACCACCGCGTCTCCTCCACTTTCCCCCCCCCCGCGATCGCCGCCGGTACAGCTCCTCCTCCCTCCACAAGCGAGCGCGCAGTCAGGAGGTGAGCAGTGCCTCACCTCTGCACAGCGCGCATTCGCGTGATCTCCCCCCAGTGCTGCCGCCTCGAGCCATCGCGAGCCTCACGCGATCTTCCGCGAGCCAGCACGAGCCAGCGCGCGACCCAACGTGAGCCAGCTCGAGTCCCAGCACGAGCCAGTGCGCGACCCAGCCGCGACCCAGCGCGAGCTAGCGCGAGAGCCAGCGCGCGACCCAGCCGTGACCCAGAGCGAGCCCTAGCCCGTGAGCGGGCCAGCCCACCAGCGGCCCAAGGCCCAGTCCAGCCACGACCCACTGCATCCCGTGAAGCCCGCTATGGCCAGCAAGCCGGGCTGAGAGCCCGTGAGCCACCAGCGGGCCAGCCCGCTAGCAGCCAGCCCACCGGCCCGTGCCCCCGTGACCGCCTGCGAGCCCGCGACCGGCTTTCCCCTTCGAGAGCTCACCTGCATCTTCTGTACTGCAGGTTTTAAACCAACCCGACGGGCGAACGACAGCTAGGTCTGAAACCCGAGGAACCCTAGGTGAGAGATGAATAAATTTTATTGATAGAATCCCTTATTAGGGTTTTAATCGCTATAAATTTGACGATTTGATTAGGTTTGTCTTTTAGAGAGTCGTTGAAAAATAGGGAGTGACCACCCTCCCTAGATAGGTGAGTGGGACTCTAATTTCTTGCATAAAATAGTAAAACGTGTTTTCTGCCGTGTTTTCGATAAAACATGCTTTTGATATGCATTGATCTGACGTATGATATTGAATTTCAAATTCGTTTTGTGATTATTGGAGTGTCTTGAATTATAATTCCGATAACTATGCATCCATGGTTTGAAATGAAACAATAATTGTGCCATTACTTGAAATTTTAAAGTTTCCTTTTCTACTGTCGCATTGGTATGCTGTTTGAAATGATTCGATGACGTATTGGCATGCAGATTTGAAATGTTTTGATGAACTATGTGGGTTGGATGCCCACTAGTTATGTGATGATGTGATGTTACTTGTGGGACGTTGTGCCCTTGTGATACTATGGGACGTTGTGCCCTTGTGATACTATGATGATTCTGTAGCTACGAAGGGCGTTTGTAGAGGCACGAGTTGCCCGGATATGCTTCTGCAGGAGGTATCCGCAAACATCATTTATTCTAAAGGCTATAGGCGCGGCCGGTTGAACCCACGTAGGGGGAGGACGTGTGTGACGCCACCGTCTAGCACCGGGCGGGGTCCTATACACGTTGATGAGTTGGCCCCAGCGAGCTCATGGCCAACGTCGGGGTAGAGAGCGTTTTAAAGTCTATGCATAATAAAAACCCTCGACGCGCCTGTCCTTGGTCACGGTTGACCTTTGCCGAGACTATTTTTGGCTCGCTCTGACATTATTTGATTTTAAATGGATGCATATATGTTTGTTATCGTGTGATTGATTAAATGATTTCAAATTGTTAAACATATCATGTTTTGTCGCGAAATGTAAATTTTTGTTTCAAATGATATTATTTGACCCTCCAATTGTTCACCTATGCTATTTATGCTGGATATTATCCCCCTCACTCACTGAGTATCTTCCCATGATACTCACCCCTCTATTTTCTCTCCTCAGACAGGTTTATTATGATAAAGCGACGTTACAGGCTCTAGGGCGGAGTTGGTATTTCCGACAGTAAGATTTACTTTTAATTTAGTTTCGACCCTGCGAGGTCTTGACATAGAGGTCCGTAGTTGGCCATGTACTTATTTTGGGATGACTATATAGTTTAACTCTCATATTTCATTTGCATTGAGGCAATTGTACGTATTTGAATGTTACTTGGGAAATGTGTTATACATTGTATAAACTTATGTCCGCTCGGTATAGCGGCTGCTCATGCTCTAGTTGGGCATGACAGTAGAGGTTTATGACTAGGTTTGTTTATAGCCTTGCGTTGTTCTGAATGTTGGCTGTGGTGTTTGTTGATTTTGGAGAGGCCGGGATGGCCATTTTGTATTGTACAGGATGACATTGATCATACAGGTTTAATTGTACACGGAAAACCTCCGATTTATGGGGAGGTTCTGCCCGATTTTCTATAAAAATACAGCCGGCATTCAGGGGCAACGGGCGGCTGTTCACGATCCCGGTTTGGAGCGTGACAGTTCTATTGGTATCAGAGCGTCTAGGTTTGAGAAAAGATAAAAGTTTTCCCAAGTATACGCAAAGTTCTCAATGCATTAGAGAGTTTCATACAGTCATTTAAAGTCCCGTACTTGGCCATAGGCATATAAGTTCGCCTATTTTATGGAGTTGGATACATAACGCATCTAACTCATTACTTCGCATTCGAATGTTTTAAATCATAGTTCATTTATTTTTTAGGGGGTTAGTTACGGAGCAACTAACCCTAAATCTTGATTTCTATCCGTTGACAATGTATTTTTTTCGCAGAATTATGCCACCTAGACATGGTAGGAGAGGTGCTAGATTCGCCTCACTTGAGGGTCTTACAGTGCCTGATACACCTAGGGCACCTGAGGCTCCACGAGGACCAGAGGTTGCTTCCTCTACTCGAGCACGCTCACCAGCGCCACCCCCAGCACCTCCACCGACCATTACAACCGAGATCCCTCCACCACCACTCGATGCCTTGAGATAGTGGCAGGAGTGGTGCAGTAGATATGGGGCGCAGATACCACCACCTTCACTACAGACTCCAGCGACCGCACCTGCGGCCGTACCTGCTCCTTCGGCACCGATTCCTCCTTCGGTGGCCGGCCCTTCCGTGTCTACTCCGACCGACGAGACGTCGACTACTTTGAGGCGCATCCACGAGCTCACTCAGTTGGTGAAAGAGTCTCGGCAGCTCGGATGCATAGACTTTTTAGGATCCAGTGATGTAGTAGCGGCAAAACACTAGATCAATAGGATTCGTAGGATCCTTACGGATTTGGGGTTGTCAGAGGAGCTCAGATTGAGAGTTGCTGAGAGACTCCTCGACGGAGATGCCCTCTCATGGTAGGAGGCTATCCGTGACAGTGCCACACAGACCCTGCGGTGGGAGGACTTTTTACGAAAGTTCGACCGCAGGTACTTTACCCCATTCCAGCAGGACCAGATGAGGACGGAGTTCCTGCACTTACGTCAGGGGACGAGGTCAGTTTCAGAGTACGAGGCTGAGCTTAGACGACTAGCGGCTTTTGTCCCTGATATGGCTACACCGGCTCAGATGAGGTTCAAGTTTGAAGATGGCCTCCAATTGAGCATCAGGAAATATATGACAGTGACTCCCTCTTTTACACTATCGGAGGTGATTGATTCAGCGTATCGGGCGGAGGAGATCGTCCGAGTGGAGGCGAGATAGAGGGAGAGTCACCAGAAGAGGAAGACTGAGTCACAGGGTGGACAGTCTTCGAAGAGGGGTAAAGGTTCTGGATATCCCGGAGGTTTTTCTAGCTTCAGACCAGCAGCACCGGGACAGGGACCTCGACTACAGGGCTTTGGGGCACCATCCCCTAGTGTCTCTACACAGTCTACTACACAGAGACCGCCCTTCTACCGTAGATGCAACTGTCACTATGCCTTTGGGGCATGTAGAGCCCCAGTTTCTTGCTTCCAGTGTGGGAAGCAAGGTCACGTTAGGAGTGTCTGTCCCGATTTAGGTCGGGGAGGATTGACTTTACAGAATCGTACTGGTACGTCTGGCACAGGCCAGCAGGGGGCACCTGCGCACTCAGCTCTTACCGCTCCCCAGACTGCAGCCGGGAGTAACACAATGCCAGGATCATCGCGACAGCAGCCTAGGGCCCAGGCTCGTGTGTTTGCGATGACACAGGACGCACAGGCAAACCCTGATGTTATTATGGGTAATCCTCCTGCAGACCCCTCATGTAGTACTTTTGTGTACTTTCTGTATGAGTTTATTGTATATCATGATGTCGATGTACAGTTTTGACTAGTTAAAGCTTTAGAATCTTAACTAGTTTGATATATATATATATATATATATATATATATTTGTTCACTTTTCTTCGCATTTTAAATTCTGTTGAAATTTTTCTTACTTTTAGGTATTATGCGAATATTCGGTATCGACGCCCGTATTCTCATAGATATTGGGTCAAATTTTTCCTATGTGAGCGATACGTTCGCTTGTCATTCTGATAGACCTCTCTCGCCACTTGATGCGGAGATTTTGGTAGTCACTCCTCTTGACAAGCATATCGTTCGAGATACAGTCTATAGGGGCTGTGAGGTCGGAATTGGGGAGACAGTATTAGAGGCAGATCTGATTCCGCTCCCTATCACGGATTTCGATGCCATCCTAGGGATGGATTGGTTGAATATACACCGGGCTTCCGTGGATTGTTTCACGAAGGAGGTTGTGTTTAGGAGGTCCGAGCAGCCACCGTTAGCATTCCGGGGTGAGAGACGAGTGTTGCCCCGCAGTATTATCTCTGTTATGAAGGCCAGACGTTTGGTACGCCATGGTTGTGCGGCTTATCTGGCTTACGTTGTTGACACCACTGTTGAGGGACCGAGGCTTGAAGATGTCCCTGTGGTGCAGAAATTTTTAAATGTGCTCCCCGAGGAGCTTCCCGGATTACCACCAGTTCGGGAGTTCGATTTCGAGATTGATTTAGTACCGGGGACCAATCCTATTTCTATTCCGCTATACAGAATGGCGCCTGCTGAACTGAGAGAGCTTAAAACTCAGTTACAAGAACTTTTGGACAAGGGGTTTATTCGTCCGAGCACCTCACCTTGGGGCACTCCGGTACTGTTTGTAAAGAAGAAGGATGGTACATTTCGGCTTTGTGTGGATAACAGGCAATTAAACAAAGCCACCATCAAGAACCGATATCCCCTGCCTCGTATCGATGACTTGTTTGATCAGCTGCAGGGAGCTAAGGTTTTCTCTAAAATTGATCTCCGTTTGGGTTATCATCAGTTGAGGATTCAGGCCGAAGATGTACCCAAGACAGCTTTTTGCACCCGATACGGCCATTACGAGTTTTTAGTCATGCTGTTTGGGCTGACTAATGCCCCAACTGCTTTTATGGATCTGATGAACCGAGTTTTTCACGACTATTTGGATCGGTTCGTCATCGTATTCATCGATGACATCTTGATATATTCACGGAGCGATGAAGATCATGTTCAGCACCTTCGGGTGGTATTACAGATACTACGTGAGAAGCAGCTATATGCCAAATTCTCAAAATGTGAGTTTTGGCTAAGACAAATTGGATTCTTGGGGCACATTGTCTCCGCGGAAGGTATTTATGTTGATCCGCGGAAGGTTGAGGCTATAGTGAAGTGGGAGCAGCCACAAACAGTTACCGAAATTCGTAATTTTCTCGGTTTGACCGGGTATTATCGCAGATTTGTAGAGGGATTCTCCTGGATAGCTGCTCCGTTGTCGAGATTGACCCAGAAGGGGGTCAAGCTTGTTTGGGATGATCGTTGTGAGTCGAGCTTCCAGGAGCTCAAACAACGGTTAACATCCACTCCTATTTTAGCCATTCCCACTAGTAGTCGGGAGTATACAGTGTACAGTGATGCTAGCCGACAAGGATTGGGTTGTGTTCTGATGCAGGAGGGTCGGGTTATTGCGTATGCCTCGCGACAGCTGAAGAAACACGAGGTTAACTACCCGACACATGATTTAGAGTTGGCAGCCATAGTCTTCGCGTTGAAGATATGGCGGCATTATCTTTATGGGGTAACCTGCAGGGTATTTACCAACCATAGGAGTTTGAAATATCTGTTTACCCAAAAAGAGCTGAATTTGAGACAGAGGAGATGGTTGGAGTTACTGAAAAACTATGATCTCATTATTGACTATCATCCGGGCAAGGCAAACGTTGTAGCAGATGCTTTGAGTCGGAAGTCAGCATCATCCTCACAGTCGACAGAGAAAGCCTACATTTCTGGTTTAGTGGGACTCCGAGTCTTAGGAGTCAGTTTGACTAATGATGATCAGGGAGGCTTATTAGCCAGATTTGAGGTCAGGCCGACTTTGTTCGACCGTATCAGGGAGCTCCAGAGTACGGATGAGGAGATCCAGGGTATTGCAGATAGAGTCCGCAGAGCTGAGGGCGGAGACTTCAGAGTCCGTGATGATGGACTTATGGTATTCAGAGACAGAGTGTGTATTCCGACCGATAGTGATCTTCGGCGTGCTATCCTTGAGGAAGCACATTCTTCTGCATATGCTATGCATCCTGGAGGTACAAAGATGTATCGGACCATCAGAGGTAGCTATTGGTGGTCAGGCATGAAGAGGGATATAGCAGAGTTTGTGGCACGATGCTTGGTGTGCCAGCAGGTGAAGGCCGAACATCAGCGTCCAGCGGGCACACTACAGCCTCTTCCTATTCCTGAGTTGAAATGAGAGCATATTACTATGGATTTCGTGATGGGGTTACCGCGGACTTCTACTAGGCATGATGTGATTTGGGTGATTGTCGATTGACTCACCAAATCTGCACATTTTATCCCTATTCGCAGTGACTATTCCTTTGAGGCATTGTCACGCCTCTACATTGATACCATAGTTCGGCTTCACGGGGTACCTGTGTTGATTGTTTCAGATAGGGACTCCAGGTTCACATCTAGGTTTTGGCCCAAATTGCAGGAGGCATTGGGTACTAGATTGAATTTTAGTACGGCATATCACCCTCAGACGGACGGCCAGTCTGAGAGGACCATTCAGACCCTTGAGGACATGCTGAGAGCATGTGTGATGGATTTCTGGGGTAGTTGGGATCGGCACCTTCCACTAGTCGAGTTCGCATATAATAATAGTTATCAAACCAGTATAGGGATGCCCCGTATGAGGCACTATATGGCAGGAAGTGCCGCACCCCGATATGCTGGGATGAGGTCGGAGAGCGACGTCTCAGCAGCGTTGAGTTGATTGAACAAACAAAGGATAAAGTTAAGGTTATCCGTGAGCGGATGAAAGCCACCCAGGATAGATAGAAGACGTATGCTGATCGTAGGCAGCGACCTCTTGAGTTTGCTACGGGAGATATGGTTTTCTTGAGAATATCTCCCTAGAAGGGAGTTATACGGTTCAGGCAGCGGGGCAAGTTGAGCCCTAGATATATTGGACCCTTCCGTATCCTTGAGAGGGTTGGGAGTGTGGCATATAAATTGGAGCTGCCAGATGAACTATCCCGTATTCAAGATGTATTCCATGTCTCAGTACTCAGAAAATACTTGACCGATCCTTCTTGAGCCTCCACCTCTTGAGTTGCGAGAGGACCTTAGCATTCCAATTCAGCCTGTGACTATTCTAGATCGGCAAGTTAGAAAGCTGCGGAGTAAGGAAATTTCATTAGTCAAAGTTCTGTAGAGAAGTGATCAGGTCAAAGAGGAGACCTGGGAGCCCGAGGAAGCTATGAGGAGTCAATACCCCCATTTATTTACAGTGTAGTTCTCTTTTAGTTTCGAGGACGAAACTTGATTTTAGGGGGTTAGAAAATGTAACACTACAAAAAAAAGTCAAAATTAGGGCTTAAAGCCCTAATTTCCCTTTTCTTTCTCTCTCTCTCTCTCTCTCTCTCTCTCTCTCTCTCTCTCTCTCTCTCTCTCTTTCTCCTCTCCCTTCTGCTAACCACGCGGCTACTCCACTTTTTTTCCCCCCCCGCGATCGCCGCCGCTGCAGCTCCTCCTCCCTCCTCAAGCGAGCGCACGGTCAGCTAGTGAGCAGCGCCTCACCTCTGCACAGCACGTATTCGTGTGATCTCCCGCCAGCGCTGCCGCCTCAAGCCATCGCGAGCCTCACGCGATCTTCCGCGAGCCAGCACGAGCCAGCGTGCGACCCAGCTCGCAACCCAGCGCGAGCCAGCGTGCGAGCCAGCGCGCGACCCAGCTCGTGACCCAACGCGAGCCAGCGCGGGACCCAGCTTGCGTCCCAGCACGAGCCAGCGCGCGACCCAGCTCACGACCCAGCGCGAGCGAGCGCACGAGCCAGCGCGCGACCCAGCGTGAGCCAGCGCGCGACCCAGCTCGTGACCCAGAGCGAGCCCTAGCCCGTGAGCGGGCCAGCCCACCAGCGGCCCAAGGTCCAGTCCAGCCGCGGCCCACTGCATCCCGCGAAGCCCGCTGCGGCCAGCAAGCAGGGCTGACAGCCCATGAGCCACCAGCGGGCCAGCCCGCTAGCAGCCAGCCTACCGGCCTGCGAGCCCTTGACAGCCCGCGAGCCCGCGACCGGCTTTCCCCTTCGAGAGCTCACCTGCATCTTCTGTACTACAGGTTTTAAACCAACCCCACGGGCGAACGACAGCTAGGTCTGAAACCCGAGGAACCCTAGGTGAGAGATGAATAAATTTTATTGATAGAATCCCTTATTAGGGTTTTAATCGCTATAAATTTGATGATTTGATTAGGTTTGTCTTTTGGAAAGTCGTTGAAAAATAGGGAGTGACCACCCTCCCTAGATAGGTGAGTGGAACTCTAATCTCTTGCATAAAATAGTAAAACGTGTTTGCTGCTGTGTTTTCGATAAAACATGCTTTTGATATGCATTGATCTGACGTATGATATTGAATTTCAAATCCGTTTTGTGATTATTGGAGTGTCTTGAATTATAATTCCGATAACTATGCATCCATGGTTTGAAATGAAACAATAATTGTGCCATTACTTGAAATTTTAAAGTTTCCTTTTCTACCGTCGCATTGGTATGCTATTTGAAATGATTCGATGAAACGTATTGGCACGCAGATTTGAAATGTTTTGATGAACTATGTGGGTTGGATGCCCACTAGTTATGTGATGATGTGATGTTACTTGTGGGACGTTGTGCCCTGGGACGTTGTGCCCTTGTGATACTATGGAACGTTGTGCCCTTGTGATACTATGATGATTCCGTAGCTACGAAGGGCGTTTGTAGAGGCACGGGTTGCCCGGATACGCTTCTGCAGGAGGTATCCGCAAACGTCATTTATTCTAAAGGCTATAGGCGCGGCCGGTTGAACCCACGTAGGGGGAGGACGTGTGTGACGCCACCGTCTAGCACCGGGCGGGGTCTTATACACGTTGATGAGTTGGCCCCAGCGAGCTCATGGCCAATGTCGGGATAGAGAGCGTTTTAAAGTCTATGCATAATAAAAACCCCCGACGCGCCTGTCCTTGATCACGGTTGACCTTTGCCGGGACTATTTTTGGCTCGCTATGACATTACTTGATTTTAAATGGATGCATATATGCTTGTTATCGTGTGATTGATTAAATGATTTCAAATTGTTAAACATATCATGTTTTGTCGCGAAATGTAAATTTTTGTTTCAAATGATGTTATTTGACACTCCAATTGTTCACCTATGCTATTTATGCTGGATATTATCCCCCTCACTCACTGAGTATCTTCCCCTGATACTCACCCCTCTATTTTCTCTCCTCAGACAGGTTTATTGTGATAGAGCGACGTTACAGGCTCTAGGGCGGAGTTGGTATTTCCGACGGTAAGATTTACTTTTAATTTAGTTTCGACCCTGCGAGGTCTTGACATAGAGGTCCGTAGTTGGCCATGTACTTATTTTGAGATGACTGTATAGTTTAACTCTCATATTTCATTTGCATTGAGGCAATTGTACGTATTTGAATGTTACTTGGGAAATGTGTTATACATTGTTTAAATTTAGGTCCGCTTGATATAGCGGCTGCTCATTCTCTAGTTGGGCATGACAGTAGAGGTCTGTGGCTAGGTTTGTTTATAGCCTTGCGTTGTTCTGAATGTTGGCTGTGGTGTTTGTGGATTTTGGACAGGCCGAGATGGCCATTTGTGTATTGTACAGGATGACATTGATCATACAGGTTTAATTGTACACAGGAAACCTCCGATTTATGGGGAGGTTCTGCCCGATTTTCTGTAAAAATATAGCCGGCATTCAGGGGCAACGGGCTGCTGTTCACGATCCCGGTTTGGGGCGTGACAACATGTTTCTAATTCTACCCTTGTAGGGAGGAGAGATACACTCATAGTTCCTCAAACTTCATCTGCAGGCTTCGTAAAGCTTTCGAAACTCCATATACCAATTGTACTCCTTAAATTTCGCCCCCAAACTTCGTAAAGTTTTTGGAGAAATCATCATAGTATCACTTTCTCTTCATATTACTTTATATTCGCATGAATAATGATCACAAAAATCCAAATTTATCACAAAGATTACATAGAATTCATAAAAAGATTCAATACCAATTGCACAGAGAAAGCCGTATTAAATAATGTCAAGCTCAAAATTTACAATGTAACTTGCGCAATTATAGAAAAACTAACATAACGTTTTCTACATATATTGGATTGAGGTGATTCTAGTGGTCATATCAACATAAGACATAGAGTTACAATATTTATGTTTAGAGATTAACCTAATTCAGGCTATAAGGTAGTCAATAATTGAGGTAAAATTCAACATAAAAACAGACAGAAATAGGGTTTTCTACAAAAATGTGACACTTTGAAAATTCAATAAAAATTCATTCTCAATAAAACTCTTCAAATTTTATCTCAATTTAAAGTTATAGAAATCTAGTTTCTTTAGAAGAAAACCCTACTCAATTTGCAATTGTATAGAAAAAGATATTTAATAAATAATAGAGTATGATTATGCTATGAACAGAGAAATTTTTCTATGGAGATCATGTTATTTCAAAAATTCACCAAAACTCCAATTCTTCACAAAACTCTTTGAATCCTACGTCATTTTCAAGATAAGGGAGTCTAGTTTTGCTAAAAGAAAACCGTACTCAATTTGGAGTGGTGTGGAAAAAGATATTGAATAAACAACAGTATGGTTAGAATGTCTAGAATACAAAATTTCTAGAATTTCATTAAAGGACGAAATTCTTTTTTCTCTAATTCATTTCCTCCGAATTTCAACAATACAATTTCTCCAAAAATATATTGTATAACATTATTAGGTATCAATTTAACAAACACATATAAGGTGTTTGTCTCAAATTTGCAATTCTTTTTTTAAGTTTTTCTTCCTTTGCTCTCCAATCTTTCTTTGGATTTCTAGTTTGTTCTCTAGGTGTTCTACACTTGCTTTCACTTCCCAAAGGCTAGGATTGGCATATATATGGATGGAGGTATGTTATTTCAAAGTTAAAGGGTTGTTTTAAATGTAGGTTAGGGTCAGTTTGTGGAGGAAGAAGAGGAAATCCGAAAATTTTTTGAGTTCTTTCTCTATCATTATCTCTCTACCTAAGTGGAATGTGGGGCCCAAATATGGTGAGGTGTCAAAGGTAAGGGTGTCATGTGATAGGTGATAATATGCTATGGTATCCCCAAATTATTTTTATTTTATTTTATTTTATTTTCCTTTTCCTTTTCCTTTTCTTTTTTCTTTTTCTTTTTCATTTCATTTTGTGGATCCCATACCAAACTCTAATTTGATTCTCTTGTTGTATTGTTTTGATCATTTTCATTCGTCATTATATTTCACAGTCTATGCTAATTTTAATAAGCCCAACCTTTACTTAAAATCATAAATATAAAAATCAAAACATGTATTGCAAATGAAAATAAAATTAAAGAGATTTATCACAGTACGATGCGAAAAATTTAAGTGTGTTCAATAAAATGTAAATACAAATACACGCTTTAATTATTTTCTCAGAATGAGATCTTACAAGAACCATGTCTATACATCAGAACATGTTGACCAATTTAAGCCTATGTGTTCATTTATTTAATTTGACACATAATCTTGTTGACCCAAGTACTCCCATGTCAACCTGATTAGTAATGAACTCAATACTATTTTTTTGAATTCAGGTCGATGTGTTGCTTAAATTTGTCGATCTGAAATTGTTAGAAATCAAAATTTTGAAACAAATTTGAACACAACGGTCATCTCTTTTTCTGTATATCTGAATGTTTCTATTTTTATGAAAGCCTAATGTTTGAATGCAGCTAAAATATCTTTCGATTGATTAACAAGAAAGTGGCATCAGTGAGAAAATAAAACTTCAGCGGGAAAAATGGATATTGTTGCAAAACATTAATGAGTAACGTTCGATTTCAACAACTCTACAACAACTCTCTTCAATGTGACAATAAATACTAGAGATAAGATGTGAAGGGAAGTAATGCTCGATTAATTTTCTGAACAACCATGATCCATAGCATTCATTACTTTATCTCAATAACATATACATACTTTTTTTCATTTGATTTTCATTTTTAATTTTCTTTTCGAGTGTAAACATCTATAGAATCAAATCTGTCAAATCTGAGAATTAGAGGCTCACATTTTTGACATTTCCCTTCTTACTTGTACTGAGATTTCAAAAGACCAAAGACTATGTCACTATTTTGGGTCTAGAGAGAGAGAGAGAGCTAATTTGTGTAGAGTTGGGAAAGTGGTGTTATGAAGGAACATTGTAAAGATTCAATTTGAACCTACAATCAAGCTTGTATCATTAAGTTAAAAGTAAAAAATCTAGGAGGAGATTAGGAGTGGACGTATACCCGTTTTGAGAGAACCATTATAAAAAGTTTTGTGTGTTCTTCATCTTTCAATCAAAACTACCAAACACCTCTATTATAATTTTTCTTTAATTATAGTCAAATTTTCAAAATATCTCTATTCAACTATTCACTCCATTTAGTTGAATATCAAATGGTATCAAAGCAAGTGTACTAATAAAAAGCCTAATAGATTGAACACCAAATATCTAAATGACCATAAACAGAGATAGTGTACCGGTTGAAGTATACTCAACAAATCGTGCACCCTTCCTCAAAGGAAGTAACTTTTGTTATTGGAAATAAAGAATGCACAATTTTATAATTGCATAAGATCTTAATGCCTGGGAAATAATCGAAGAAGGTGTTGAATTTTCTATAGAAGAGGTTGATTGTGTACGTGTGTCAGTCAAGTTAAAGAATATCACAATGGAACAGACAAAGGCCTATCAAGCAAACTGTAAGACTATAAATCTCCTTTATCTTGCCCTAACTATCAACAAATATAATCCAATTTCCTCATGTATCATAGTGAAAGAAATCTGGGAAAGACTCGAAACCACTATGAAGGCACTGATCAAGTTTGCAAAAGCAAAATTAGATTACTGAAACAAGAATATGAAGTCTTTAAGATGAAAGAAGAAGAATCTATCAGTGAGATGATAACAAGATTCAACAAGGTGACAAATGAATTGAGGTTGCTTGGAAAGAGAATCCCTCAAGAAGACATAGTAGACAAAATTCTAAGAAATCTACTAAAATCTTAGGAATCTAAAGTCACCGCGATAGGGGAATCTAAAAATCTCGAGACCTTGACCATGGATGAACTCGTGGGCTCTCTGATAACCTATGAAATGAAACTGAATGTGAAGGAGCCGGGAAAAGAAGAAAAAGGCAAATGAGTAGCTGTTTAAGGCTAATAGTGATGAGAGCATTTCTAATTTTGAAGAGGAAAATGATGAGGAAGATGAAGTACTACTGGCTAAAAAATTCAAGAAGTTCATGATGTGAAGGAGGAACAAGAGCAAATCATACTTTAAAAGACCAGAAAAGAAAAATGAAATCAGATGCTTCAAGTGTAAAAATTTTTGGACACATAAAAGCTGATTGTTCTCAACTGAACAAGGATGACAAGAAAAATAAGAAAAAAAGAAAAGAGAAGAAAAAGAAGAAAGCTCTTGGTGCCTGGAGTGATGAAAACTCTAGCTTAAGTGAAGAAGAGCCAATAGAAGAACAAGCCAACCTGTACTTCATGGCCAATGAAAAATTCTTTGACAATGAGGTAACTCTTCTTTCTACTTTTCTTGTTCCAATTTTGATGAAAGTAATTTTACTACTGATGAACTACATAAAGCTTTACCTGATCACTTGAGAAATCAAAAAGATTAAAAGTGAAAAATAATATGTTAAAGCAAGATATGACATAAACTATTAAAGAATTGGAAAAATCAAAAATAGAAACTAATGAATTAAGAGAGAAAAATATTAAATTAGAATTAAGAATTTTTGAACTCGAAAAGGAGTTAAATAATAAAAAGAGCACACATTTGGATTAGTAAAATAAAATAGATAATGGAAATCAAACAAATGAAAACATTGCTCTAAGAAAAGAGTTAACCGAACAAAAGGAGAAAAATATTAGGCAAAACACCATCTAGTGAAATTCATACAAAGACAAGAAAAATTAGATGTCATTCTAGGAGTACAAAGAGTAGTATTTGATAAGGTTATGTTAGGATATAATCCTACTCAAACACATAAAAAGCTATATAAGTTCTGCACACTTAGTTCAGAGACTGTTAAATTACAGAGATGTCATACATGTATGAAATTAGGGTATAAGACAGATAACTGTAAACTAAGAAATAAATCTTCTATCACTGCAAAGAACACAAGAGTAAATAATCACAAGTGCATCTACTACCAGAAATTTGGACATTCAGCTTATGCCTGCTGGTTCAAAAACTCACCACAATGAATTTAAAATGGATACCCAAGAGTCAAATCAAAGCTAGCTCAACCGGGCTCAAGAAAACATGGGTACCAATGGTAAAAGTGTGATTGAATTCTATTTCAAGTTTATCTGAAATCAAGGGAATTTGCTGGAAAGTCAGTCTGATGCATTGACAGTGACTGTTCAAGACATATGACTAGAGATATTTTAAAATTCTCATCTTTCGAGAATAAGAAAGGAGGAAAGGAGGTCTTTGGTGACAATTTCAAAGGAAAAGTCATTGGGATAGGGTAATATTGGAGGTAAGTCTACTAACTCTTAAATTCAAAATGTTCTTGTTTTAGGTCTTAAATTCAGTCTGTTAAATGTTATTTAGTTACATGATAAATGTTATAGAGTTCTATTTGACTATGATGCTTGCTCTATTATAGATAACTCTTCTGGTAGTATTAAATTTACTAATCTTAGAAAAGGAAATATGTATATGATTGATTTAGAGAAATTGGACACCCAAAATGAGTCCTGCCTAGTTGTAGTAAGTAAGAACAGTTCATGGCTATGGCACAGAAGATTAGAACACGCAAGTATGGACATATTATCAAAGTTAAAATATGAAAAAGATAGATAGTGTGATGGTTGCATAAAAGAAAAACAAACTAAAATTTCCTTTAAGTCCAAAAATTGTGTGTCCACTAGTAGTCCTCTAGAACTTTTACACATACCTATTTGGACCAACTAGAACTCAAAGCTTAGGAACAAAACATTATGGATTTGTGATCATCAATAATTACTCTAATAATACTTGGGTGCTATTCTTAACCAAAAAGGAGGAAGCCAGTAAGGTTTTCATTAAATTGTGCAAAAAAATTCAAAACGAAAAGGGAATTTCAGTTAAGAGTATTAAAAGTGATCATGAAAAAGAATTTGAAGACAAAACCGTTGAAGAATTCTGTGGCAATCAAGGCATTGATCATAATTTTTCAACCCCTAAGACACGTCAATAAAATGAGATAGTAGAAAGGAAAAATAGAACACTATAAGAAATGATAGAACTATACTCTATGAGTATAATTTGTCAAATTTCTTCTGAGCAGAGGCAGGAATACTGCATGCTACATCCTAAATAGGGTATTAACTAAACATATTTTAAAGAAAACTCCCTACAAACTCTACAACGGAAGGAAAGCTAATATATCCTATTTCATAACATTCAGATACAAATGCTATGTTTTGAATAATGAAAAAGAAGTTTTAGGAAAATTTAATACAAAAAGTGATGAGGGAATTTTCTTAAAGTATTTGATAGTGAGTAAGACATATAGAATTTATAACAAAATAACGATGATAGTAGAGAAATCAATTCTTGTAGAATTTGACAAAAAAATGACACTAATAAAAAAAAATTAGATGATGAAGATTTAATAGAAAATCATAATAAATTGAAACTTACAAAGAATTTAAACTCTCAAAAGGAGAAATCAATGAAGTCAACAAACAAGAACTAAAGGATAAAGTTCAACAAGAGTAAAAAATTGAATATCCTCAAATCAGAAAAGATGTCAACGTAGAAAACATAATAGGTGATATAAGTTCAGGTATTAGGACCAGTTAGCCCTATAGAATTAATATGAATATATGGTGTTCATCTTTCAGAAAGAATACAAGAATGTAAAGGAAGTATTAGGAGGTAAAAATTGGATAATGACTATGCAAGATGAGCTAAATTAATTTAAAAGAAACAAAATATGGAATCTTATTCCTAAACCAATAAATCAATCTGTAATTGTAGTTAAGTGGATTTTCAGAAATAAACATGATAAATATGGGATAATCATAAGAAATAAGGTAAGATTAGTAACTAAACAATACAGTCAAGATGAAAGAATTGACTATGATGAAACGTATGCTTCAATAATTAGATTAGAAACTATTAGAATACTTCTATTTTTCTCCTGTTATATAAGCTTTAAATTGTATCAAATGGATCTTAAAAGTACTTTCTAAAAGATTATTTAAATGAGATTGCGTATGTAAAATAATCACCTGGCTTTGAAGATCCGAAATATCCAAAATATGTTTTCAAACTGATCAAAGCATTGTATAGGTTAAAATAAGCTCCTAGAGCTTGGTATCGTAGATTCGACAATTTCCTAATTGAAAACAAATTTAAAAGAGAAAACATTGACATAACTCTCTTTATTAAAAGAAAAGAAGATAACTTTCTGATAATCCAAATATACGTAAATGATATAATTTTTTAGAGGAACAAGTATAAAAATGTATGAAAAATTTATAAAAAGAATGTAAGGAGATTTAAAATAAGTATGATGTGAGAGTTAAACTATTTCATAGAATTTCATATCAAGCAATCTGAAAATCAAATCTTCATCAATCAATCAAAATATACCAATGATCTTATCAAAAGATTTATGTTCAGTGAATGCAAAGGACTACACCTATAAGCACAATCCTAAAATACGATAAAAATGAAAATGGTAAGTCAATATACTAAAAATTATATAGAAATGTGATTGAATCACTTTGTTTTACTGCTTCAAGACCAGATATTTGATAGTAGTTAAACGAATTTTTAGATATCTAAAAGACATCACACATCTAGCCCTTTGGTATGATAGAAATTAAAGTTATCAATTACATGGATTTTCTGATGTAGACTTTGCGGGATACAGACTAGACAGAAAAAGTACTAGTGGTATTTATCAATTCTTTGAAAGTATATTGGTATCATGGTTTTCCAAGAAACAAACTAGTATAGCACTGTTAACAACAAATTCTGAGTATGTCTTTGCTGGACTATGTGCTTCACAAATTATATAGACGAAGTATCAAATGAAAGATTATAACATAAATTTTGACTGCATTCCTATAAAATGTGATAACACAAGTGCCATAAATCTAAATAAAAACCTATTACATCACTCTCAAATCAAACATATTGAAGTGAGATATCATTTCATTAGAAACTATGTATTAAAAAACGAAATTATTTTTGAATACATAGAGACTCAAAAACAAATTGTTGATATTCTTACCAAGCCATTGGGTAAGAGTAGATTTAGTAAACTAAGGAGAGAGTTATAAATGATTGAAATAGAGAACTAAACTAGAAATGTGAAAAACAGAGTATATTTTAAAATTTTGAAAATGAATTCTAGGTCAATCTATTTCGCAAAGGTGTCGATAAATTAAAAAATACATTGCCCTATCAACCTACTATTTACTATATTAGAAAACTTGTCAACCTACTGCTTAAAATCAGATACAACTATGATCTTGTCGACATATGTAAATGTGTTGACCTGCATAATAGTCAAAGTGAGGTCGATATCCTTAAAAATATGTCGATCCACTTACCTCTGAACATCCTTAAAACAAGTCAACGTGTATGAAAAGGTGTCAACTTATCACATGCAGAAAGGAATATGAACGGTTAACACATTGACTCGTCTTTCTCTCTCAGGCCCAAAATTCGAATTTCCCTATTCTCTCTGAAACCCTAGGTTCATCTCTATAATGAACCCTAATCGAATATGGCTCCTAAGCAATTAACATCCTCCAAGCCTCCTATGAAATCTATAACTAAACCCTCCTCATCGAAACCTTCATATGTAAAACCTATATCTTCAAAACCTTCTTTGCCACCTTTGCAAATAGAGCCCATTCTACAATTCAAAACTCATGAATTTTAGTCCCTAGAACAAAGCGAACTGTATAAGAAATTGTTCTCAATAAGGAAAGTCAATCAAGGGGGCTTGATTGATTGGGTTTTTCTAGAAAAGATGAATTTCAAGTACGAAGAACACTTGAATGAGGTATGCTTTATTGGCTTATGACTCTGAATAAATTTATTCACGAGAAGGTAATTAAATTGTTCTATAGCAATATTGAAGTGATTTCTGATGGAACTGAGAATGAATCTTGGATTATCTTATATGAGCACTCTATTTCTTGAGTATTTAGGACATATTTAAATGGGAAGCGATTGAGGTCACTCCTAAGATAATATGTAGAGAAAATGCTATTACATGAGTGTCGTATGATAAATGTGAACCATACATGAAGTCTAGTTATTTAGAAAATGCAAGAATTGTGTTCAATGATAAAAATCTGATTATTGTGAGTACAAGTGCTACAGAGTTAGGATTCCATGAACAAATCATGCATTTAATTGTTGCATATATACTAAGACCTAGAGGTGGAAATTATACAACCATTTCTATAGAAGATTTTTTGTTGATGGCTTGTATCATGAGTGGAAAGAATCTTGGATTGCATTTCGTAGTCCTACATTTTATGATTGCTGCACAAGAATAGAGAACTCCCTTTTACCATATGTTTAGTATGATTTCTGAGATCCTATCATGAAACCGTGTAGAGTTGGACAAGGATATGGTAATAGAGCTGAATAAGAAAAATGAGATCAATGCTTCTTCCATGCTTCGAGCCAGATGAATGTGTAACAGTGAAGGAGAATGTATTAGAAAAGATGGTGGAGCAAACAAGAGTCAAATAGAGGAGATAACAAAAGAACATGAAAAAGCAACAAAAATAAAACAAAGGGAAGGAAGAAGAGAAAATAATGGGCAGCCATCTAGTTCTTAGTCCATCACACTTAAAATGATTTGGAAAAAATTGAAGAAAATTGAGAAAAGATAAGTTATGCAAGGTCAAATAAGCTATGTCTTGAAGATGGAGTTTCAAGACATTAAGAACAGACTAGACTCCCTTGGAGAAGAACAAGGAAGATCATCCAACGTTCCCAAGCCGTTTCATTCATGTTGAAGACAATTTATGCTCTGCAATGGTTTTCTAATGGTTTATGACTTGATAATTTATGTGATTAAAATGTTTCTTTAGTTTTGAAGTAAGCATGCATTTTATTGCTAAATTTCAATTTTATCTTGGGTGTGTATATTCTTCCTTGACACAATTTCATGACTATTGATTAATGCATCTGGACTTGTTCAATTTTGAAAATGGCTGTGTGTTTACAATGTTGTATCTTAAACTATGTGAATGTATGCATGTTGAATTATATTGGTATATGAAGTTGGTGTATGAGTTTGTGTATGCATGCTGAAAATGACAGTGTAGTTAATGCAGTGTAGTTAATAGGAGATTGTGTTGCTATAAATGAAAAGTAGTTGGTGTATCTATTTGAGGGAGCACAATTGTCTCTATTTGAGAGGTAGCTGCTGTGATTGTTAGTATAGTTGGTATAGTTGATTTAATTGAGAGGGAGCACTTTACTGATATAGTTGTTAGTATTATTAGTTCGTATAGTTGTAGTATGCAATTGTAAGCTATGTTTTATAGAGAAAAATTAAAGTGCGGTCTGTGGTGTGGGGGTCTATGATTTCTAATTTTTTATCATTTTTATTGATGACAAAAGGAGGAGAGAATTTGGTAATGTTAAAAAGATTAAAATGTTATAAGTGTGGTAATTAAAGTATTAGAAGTAATGTGGATGTAGCATTGTGTGTGGTATGATGTTACAATAGCTGCAATGTGTATGTGCAGCATAGTTTGATGAAACTATGGTAGTGCATATAGAATGCAATGTTGGACAAGTTTGGTGAAGCGAATTGTTCAGTGTACTGGATTGATAGTGCAAGTGAAGTATGTAGAGTATAGTACTGGATTGGTGAAGCTAGGATAGACTGATGGTGCAAGGTGCAATGCAGTGTGGTATGTTGATGCAAGGATGGTGGATAGGCTTTCTGAAAATAAGTGGCAGTATGAATCTAGTATGAATCATATAGTGAAATGACAGTGAAATTGCTGCAATTCAAAGATAAAAGTTTCAAAAATAAAAATCAATGGGATCAGAAGCTTTAGATAAGTATTTGATGTTTTGTCATCATCAAAAAGTAGGAGATTGCTAAGATGAATAAGTTTTGATGATGATAAATTGGAGAAAAATAAGTTTAAGTAAATCAGAAAGTTATTAGAAAATAAAAGTCTACAGACTTTGTTGACCTGTTCTTTACATACATTGACATGCTACCACAGGTTCACAAAATTTTGAAACCATGTGGATCAATTTTAGCCAGACTTAAACACGTCAACCTGATAGTAACCCTTGTCGACTTGAATAAAACAAAGATAACCTATTATCTAAGTATTATGTCGACAACCTTAAAAACATGTCGACCTTGTCTGAACATTCATATACCTTGTTAACCTGAGTTAAACTTTGTCAACTTGTATTACATGTTGAACAGAATTAGATTACACAATGACCTATTGACCTCAAATGGACAAATTTAATATGATATGTTGACCAGTTTCAATAGTATAATGACTACCACTTATACACATCGACAAGCTTTAGATAAAAACATAAAAAGGTCAACACGCCCGATAACTTGTCGACCTGATTTTTTGTCCTTTAAGAAAAACACAACAACTTGCATGTTTACTATGTCAATAGATTGAACACATCGATCAATTTTAGAAAACAGATCCACCAATTTTTTATAAGTACAATAGTGCGTTGATGTATACTCAGAATATGTCGACCTGATATAAGCTGTCATTTAGAAATCACACATCGACCCACATTTCAAACTTATCGACACACTTTATATATCGATCAATTTCAAAGGTTAGGTCCACCAATTTCATTTAGACACAAGACTGTGTCGATGTAGACATAAAACATGTCGACCTACGATGTTAATTCCGAAGTAAGGCATATCGATGTCTAATTAGAATCATGTCAACACATCAAAATATATCGACCAATTTAACTTTATGTGTCCACTTATTTAATTTGACACATGATTTTGTTGACCCAAGTACTCCCGTATCGACTTAATCAGTCAAGAACTCAATATAATTTTTTGAATTTAGATCTATGTATTGTATAAACTTGACGATTTGAACAAATTTGAACATAATGGTTATCTCTTTTTCTATATATCTCAATGTTTCCATTTCTATGATAACCTAACATTTGAATGCAGCAAAACATTTTTTGATTAGTTAACAAGAAAGTGGTGCCAATGAGAAAATGAAACTTCAGCGGAAAAAATAGATACTGTTGCAAAATATTATTGAATAACGTTCGATTTCAATAACCCTACAACAGATCTCTTCAATGTGACAATAAATACTAGAGAGGAAATGTGAAGAGAAGTAATGCTCGATTAACTTTCTGAACAACTGTGATCCATAGCATTCATTACTATGTCTCAACAATAAATACACTTTGTTTTTCATTCGATCTTCATTTTTAATTTTCTTTTCGAGTGTAAATATTTGTAGAATCAAATCTGTCAAATCTGAGAATTAGAGTCTCATATCTTTGACATTTCTCTTCTTACTTGTATTGAGATTTTAAAAGACTAAAGAATGTGTCGCTATTTTGGGTCTTGAGAGAGAGAGCAGTGGTGTTGTAAATGTCCAATTTGAACATACAATCAAGTTTATATCATTAAATTGATATTGAAAAATTCAGGGACAGTTTGAGAGTGGACGTACATCTGATTTTGTGAAACCACTATAAAAAATTTTGTGTATTCTTTATCTTTCAGTTAAAACTATCAAACACCTTTGTTATAAATTTCTTTTTTTAATTACAATCGATTTTTCAAAATTTTCCTATTCAACTATTCACTCCCTCTAGTTGAATATAAAAAACTTTCATTATATGAATTAAATTATAAAATATATGATTTTTATTAAATAAAAATAGATAAAAATCATATAAATTGATCTCATCTAATAATTATTTTCCATAAACAAGCTTGCGACTCATTATATTTTATATTGGTATAAAGGGTCTCTGATATATGAAAATTTCTCAATACCAACGTTTTTCCATTTTAGAAACATTTCCCGTTTCTGAAACATTTCAATACGCTAAATTAATTAATATTTATATAAAAATTTTTTAATTTTCTATATTTACATATTTTCATATTAAATGAATTATTTATTTATTTAATTATAATTTTTATTTTTATACTATTTATCCTATCATTAATAATTATATATTTGATAATTTATATTTTTTATTATAAAATATGATCATTCTATTATTTTTATAAAATAATTAGTATTTATAAAACATATTTATATTTTTATAATTACACAATTATCCACGTCTCCGTTTCTTAAATTCTTTCGAATTGCCACTTTTTGATGTTGTTTTGTATCGATTTCCGTTTCCTTACAACCTAGTCATGGCCTATAAAGATTTTAAATTCTCTTTGTGCCATGTCTCAAACCTGCGTGGCAAATTTGTAAACTAAGATTTTAATTAATTACTTATTTTTGTCTTACAAAAATAATAACAATTAAACTTTATCTCACTAAATGAAATTAATTAAAAAGATTTTTTTATAACATTGTATTTTATTACATATCATATGTTATTTATTTTTATTTAAAAAAGATAAAAGAAAAAAAATAACTCATATGTAACATTTTCATTTAAAAAATGAAAAATTTATTATTTCTATTATAACTAGTTTTTCAAATGATATTTTACATAAATAAATCAAATTAATACGTAGAAATTAATTCAAAAAGTAAAATAAAAAAGGAAAAACGATTTATAAAATTGTTAATTTTTATGCATTTCCTTTCTGTCTCCCACATCTACACTTTTCCGGATAAGTGAAATTGAGGCAAACCCAGAAGTTGGATCTGAGGTTATCGATGTACTTTCACCCGTCCATTGAGACGACAAAACGACAGAGCTATTTTTAGGACTTCTCATATATTTCCTTTTTTTTTTTTGGGGTTTTGCGTCGCGACAAAGCTCTCCCTTTCCCGCATTATAATAAATGATACCGTGAATTAAATTAGGTTATGTGGTTTCACTCTTCTTGTTTCTTAATTTCATTTTTGCAATCAATGATGGCAATCCTAGTAGTCTCTGTGACATGTGATGTGGGCACAAAGTACGATCTTTTGCGGCTTTTGACTTTTCTCCCTGTCCTACTCAACTTTATTTGAAAAATAAAAAAAAACAGTGGACCATCGAGAAAGGCATCCTCCGGTTCGTTTTCATGCATCCTACCAAAAAGGTGAAGATGTTAAGGTCGGACCGCAGAAATTGCAGCAACCAGGGTGCACGTCATCGACCTTCCTATTAAATATATGTAGGTGGGTACTGTTCGAATGCGTGCCTTCTCCACAACGGTCCTATTGTCAATTTTCACTCCATCTTAAATCGTTTGTCTGAAGCGAAGATCCGATAATGTCATGTCCATTGATTTTTTTTCGATGAGACTTGTACAAATTCATCTACTCTAAAGAAAAAAAAAACAATGATATTCAAATAAAAAAATGATTTAAGAGAATAAAAAATTAAAAAAGTCTAAACTCTATATAGTCTCTGTATACTGCATGTAAAATATAGAGTACTATATACATACCTGACGGGTTGTCTTTGTATAATATATATAGACTCCTATATATTGAGAGGCATAGAAACTCTTTTTATCTTGTGAAGAGAGTATGATATTTTTCGAAATTACAGAAATCATAGTTATAGACTTCCAGTAAATTCAGAGTTCTCTGAGATACAAAAGTTTTGGTTGTTGTCGTAGAAATCATGAAAACCTTAATTGTTAGAGAATTTACTTCTTTATTGGACGAGATCACGATAGAATCATATCTAATCAGTAAGAATTAAATTTGTTAAAAATTTTATTTTTTCTAAGATAGTGGACCCATTGCATTTGGTTGTCTAGAAGAATATCCACACAAATAGATTTCTTCTTCGTCGAACAAAAGCCCCCAACTGAACGCACAAACCTTAAATGCCAGGAAAGTCCTAGGGACTTTAACCCTAGGAAAGGCTCTCCATTAGCCTTGGGCAGCACTGACTTTCCTTCCTTCTTAACAAATTTTATGAAAAAAAAAACTTTTACATCCAATTCTTATCGATAGTCTGCTTATAGAAAAATTTGCACCCTAACTTCGGCATAGTTTGGAGACAAAACTAGCCCTTCGTAAAGGTTCCAGTAGAACACCTCCTAAAAGTAAACATTGATGCAATATCTTAAAATTGAATTTTAGATGGTAGTATCTCAACCACAACCAGATGCCAAGTATTGGAAATTAATATGGTCAGAAAAATATTCTAACGCATCAAAACCTAGGTGAAAGGACCCGTATATGACACCCGAAGACCATTCTTTACATACTGCTTATACATCAAAACACTCCTTTCCAACAGCTTGTTTGCCCCATCTTCCTCTGTGAGCGACAAAAAATTATAACCATTCCCTAACATCATATCATTCACTACCTCACACAAGTCGTCCAGTGATATCATACTCCTAATATCATTAATGCTACGATGAACACGAGAATCAGAACCTTTCCTATCTCATTTTTTTTCCTAGAGCTTTCTCCTAAAACTCGTAAACCTTAATTCACCGACCGATTCTTTTCTTTCTCAATAAAAGCGAATCGACAAAAGTGTAACCACCACAATAGCTACAACCAATCCTAGCCCTCTTAACAAGAACCATCTCGAGGAAGATTCACGAATATCGAGACGACAGGCCTTGCATTTAATACTTCAATTTCACGCCCATTCCACTTACTTGAAACCGCTTTTTCTTCACGTCCTTTCAAATTATTCAATTCTTATCACTTTAACTCTACTTCTAATACCACTTCTGTAAACTAGCATTAGGAATGGAGGCAAATGATAATACATGGTCTAATGACTCATTACTAAAAAACCTAGGAATTGCTGAGTCCACTAGGCCATAGTCATAAGGCCCATGAACAACCGAATGTGCTCTCGGTCTCTCGGTCGAGCATTATTGCTTATGTCTTTTGACCCTCTCAGGAAGCTATCCCTTCACCTCTTAGTCCCCTATCCTCTCGGTTATTCTAATCCTTGGCCTCTGGATCTCTCAGTTTTCGCTATTTTTTATTGGATACTTTCCGCCAATACAGAGTAATTTACATTATGTGACAAGTCCAATACGTGATCATCTAGTAAGAAATAGAATCTGTAATATGTTTAAATCTTCCTTAATCTGATATGAACCTCCCCTAGTCTTGGGGAAACCTTTCTTGATAAGAAAACAAATCTTTGTAATCACTTTTGACAAGGTAGGAAATCTCTGTGCCAACTTGAATCTCCCTTAATCAATATTTTAAATCTCTCAAGATTTTTTATTATAATTCCTGTAATTTTGAAAAATTTTCAGTAATTTGTTTTCAAGGAAATTAAGATTTCTATACTGCTAATCGCATATGAAATTTGTCATGCATGCATGCTATATATCCTAAGCACAGCAACCAGGTAGGTACGTTTAATAACTCTATACTTATCACACAGAGATAATGTAGGACTACTTTACGACTCTACTTAGTTTGCTTCTTATTTTTTCATCACTGCTCTTTCTAATTTGAGCATTAGAGCGTCCCCCGTTGGAGTACTCTTTGATGGTATTTGCAGGTCTTATCATCCACGACGGTCTAGAAAACTCCTCAACCCCAGTTTCTCACTGGGTCAACAGAGCTATTTTTGTAGAGCAAAACTGATTTCCAAAAATAAACAAACACCATAAAAGTGTAATATATACCTAGCAGCTATAAGTGTTAAAGAGAAGTTAGAACTCAAAGAATATGTGGAAGATCAAATAATAAGTTTAAAGAGGTAAGTAGCTAGAGTTGTAACTTTTACTATTTTCATATGATGTCATTAAAAAGGTCTCAGAAGTGCAGCCTTATGTTATAATTATGCAATGAAATACACTAAAATATAGTATCACAGATATTAAAGGATGGAATTTGAAGGATATAGAGCATGTATCCTAAGTTCCATAAGTGATTTTATGTTGTATAATATTTATTTGTACATTTGCAAGAGCATAGAAGTATGAAAGGAAAATGAATTCAAAATCAAGGATTAAATGATATAGATAACTCCTCTTTGGTTAAGAGACACAAACTAAGATGACTCAGAATGTGAAGCAAGTAAAACAAATGATTATCAAAGTAAGAAGATAAAGAAAGCAATAGGGGGAATTTTCATAACTTAATGTAAAATCCCAATCAAAGATCTCACTTTGGGAGAATATTTATCGTGGTTGTGAAACCCAGTTTGAGAAGAAAAAGGAAATTCCTATTGGTAGGACTTTTGTAGATCTAAATATGAAACACATAATTAGGAAACTAGTCGGCATTTGAGTTAATCCTCCATAGGAAGAGGCAAGTGCGAGGAAAGATTTTCTTCTCCCTTCCGATAATATATAAAAGGTTGTGACTATTGATTCTGGGGTATGAGAACTAAACATTTTATCCTTTACCAAACTCGTAAATCTTGTCCTTTCTCTAATGCAAGATAAAGGGGGAAAAAAAAGACAAGGAAATATTGGGAGAACATGAAAGTAAGTCCTATGCACTTGATAACATGTATCACAAATATCATAATTCATGTATTTTATATTTTATGCTTTATGTATTCTTGGTTGTTTTTGAAGGGATACTTGTTCACACTGCTCATTTCGCTATCTCATTCCTTTTCCATTGTTTTCAGGTGTTCCAAAGCAAAGTGAGGTGCTAAACATAGTGGCTTTTGAGCCAGGAGTCTAGGTTTCGATGTCGACCTCCTTTTGTACCTTTTGTTTAGGTATAATGATGTTGTATATAGTGTGAACCTCATACTTGTTTGTACTTGCTTGTTCTCATGCAAGAGATATGTATATGTGTTTCTTTTTTTTTTGGCCTAGTAATGCCACAGGCCTTGATGCATAATAGTATGGCCATGAGAGCTCTAAATAGTTTTGTGTAAAGAGTTCTTTATAATAATATTGAGTTGTGAACTTTGGTGCTAGATGGGTTAAGAGGGCCAATCTTTGCTAGTTGCTGGTTTTGTTTGCATATTGAAGTTTTTCTATCTACTTAATCCGGTTCTTTAATATGCCTTGAGTGGATGGATAGTCATTTTTCATAGGATACTGTTTGTCATTTTTTATTTCCGAAAAATATAAAATGAAGTAAAAGTTTCAAAATTTTCCTTACTTTTTTCCTTCTATGTTATCACACTCATAGATCACAGCTCATAGAGTTGCTATCTCAAGTGTTTCATGTTATGGGTCAGGAGTTGCTATCTCAAGTTCGTTACTTTAAGGGATGCGATACGTGAATACTGGTCATTACAATTTTGAAGCTACTTGCATAGAAACATTTGAGTCTTGTTTCGATTTTTTTAGTTTGGTTGAACTATTTGTGACCTTCTGATTAGAGTAGGACCTTAGAGTATACATCATAGTTTTTGTGCCTTTTTCATGTCAACAAAAACATTTAAACATGCTTGAAATATTTTTGACAAGTATGATCCTTTTATACACAACTATATTTGTGTTTCCAAGAAGTTATTGTAAATAGATAAAGATATGATTAGTATACATCTTAGCTTTTGGTTCTTATTGTATCATCATATTTGTTAGAACATGCAATGGAAGCATGTAATTTTGTTAGAATATCCGGTGACCTCATTTTTGTTGGAATAGACAATGGAAGCATGCAATTTTAGAACTTTTCATTACCATAAACGTAGTAAGATTTCATCAATAGTTTGGAAATTAAGATTTCATAGAACTTTTCATTAAGCATGCAATTCTAAATCCTCTAGGCCCCTGAACCATGAGGCATATCGACTGAAGTGTGTCATCAATATGAGATATATCTTCCAGTTTAGTGGACACAACCCATACTTGTTCATATTCACCGAGCAGGCCCTAATCGATAAATAGTTGCCTAGTTGCAATGCCTCCTCGATATTCGACAATCATCATTTAGCTTTATGAGGCAAATATTCACTCTTCCCAAAAATATGGATAGAATCTTTTGTAAATGGAAAAGAGATTCTAGATCATAGAAAGAAATCTCTATAGCCCACAAAAATTTCTTAATCGATAGTGTTTGAAATCTTTTGGATTCCTCCTGTCATAATCCTAATAATCTTAGGAATCTTCGATGAGGTAATTAGGGTTTTAACGCCCTACATACAAACATCTTTCTTATGAGGTAATTATATATATCCCGAAAAGTTAATCAGAAAGAGATACGTAGACCTTCTCACTTATGATCATATATTTTTGACATAACAAGCTTTCTTTCAGTTAGGTTTCCCTTTCGTTCAAAAACCACTCTCTAACTTGAGCGTCAGAACCTATCCTGTCAGAGCATCCTTTAATAGTTTTTGCTGATCATATCCATCAGAACACCAAAATGGCTAAACAATCCCGTTTGAGTTAGAAGTACCATCATCTATTGAGCCAATTGGTACCATTTGTGGGAACAGACTATAAAGATATATAGTTTTGTCAAAAGAAAATGCCTCCTTGAAGAATGACTAGGGCAGCCTCCAGAGCTATATCCTTGATAATGGGCGAACCTCCTCCCTGACGAATACCGCACAATATGTGGCAAATAACCTTACAAAACCTCTTATAACCATTAATCCACCTGAGGCCCAACCTTCACCTAGCCCCATAAACTAGTTGACACCCTTTGTTGCCCTTATTTCCCCCACAAGGGTCACTCAAGCACAAGTAAAGAGGTTAGAATCCAAGATGATAGAATTAGATGTTTCATTGGGGGATTAAGTTGG
Organism: Dillenia suffruticosa; assembly: GCA_033439265.1. Classification (NCBI taxonomy): domain Eukaryota; kingdom Viridiplantae; phylum Streptophyta; class Magnoliopsida; order Dilleniales; family Dilleniaceae; genus Dillenia; species Dillenia suffruticosa. Next base: position 4,252,945 of record JAVTVX010000031.1, read on the forward strand.
GAAATTCAAGATGCTTTAGCCCCTATCATCATAGAGACATATCTTGAGGCTATAGAATTGACATGTCGAGTAGAAGATAGCAAAAACAAACAACATGTAGGACTTAGTAAGAGAACAACTTTAGTAAATTGGTAGCAGGGAAGGCTTCAAGAAGGTACAAAGATGTTTAAAAGGGATTCCAATGTCTTAGCTTCCCAAAGCCAAGAAAAAGGTATGGGAAGTTCTAGTAAGCAAGAAGGGCGAAGAGACTTTTACAATTATTGCCAAAGGTTAGGACATAATGAGAATAAGTGTTGGCGAAAAGCTGGAAAAATGTATAAAATGCGGAAGTGATGAGCACTACATTAAAGATTGTCCCAGGATAGCTGGAAAGAGAAGCCTACCTCAAGGTCAAAGACAAGACAATCGAAATAATAAACCCAGGATGCAAGGAAGAGTTTTTGCCATGGAAGGAGAAGAAATCCCTGAAGCATCCAATGATGTGGAAGGTACGCTTCAATAATCATAAAGTTAAAATATTATTTGACCATAATTCCACACATTCATTTATTGCTCTTAGTTGATAGATGTTAAGATTGAAAAGTTGTCATACATATTGGAAGTAAGTAATTATTTCTAGTTTATTTGATTATCTTACTTATTATGGACTAAAACATTATACTAGGAATGGACTTATTATCCTAGTATCAAGCAAAAATGGATTGTAGAACAAAGATAGTAAATCTTTGCATTCTGGGACAACTTGAAGTTGAATTAGTAGGAGATAGAAAACTCTTTTCTCACATAGTTATATCTGGAACACGCTCTAGAAAATTTTTTATAAAGGATGTACTGGATATCTAGCTTATTTTATGAATTAACCTATTAAGAAAAAGAAAATTGAGAATATCCATATAGTAAGAGAATACTCGGAGGTATTTTTTGAATAATTAACCTCATTACCTCCAAAGGAAATATAATTCAGTATAGATCTTGTTCTGGGAGTAGAATCAATATCAAAGACCCTATATTGAATGGCCCCTTTAGAATTAAAAGAACTTAACTTAAGGTACAATTGCAAGATTTACTTGGAAGTGGGTTTGTTCGACCAAGTGTATCATCATGGGAAGCTCCTGTGTTATTTGTCAAAAAAAAAAAGATGGTACATCACAATTATGTATCGATTATCGAGAATTGAATAATGTCACAATAAAGAACAAATACCCATTGTCTTTGATAGATAATTTGTTTGATCAGTTAAATGTGCAAAAATTTTTACTAAGTTTGATCTAAAACAGAGATATTATCAAATGAGGATTAAAAAAAAAAGAGAGAGGACATTCCCATGACAGCTTTCAGAACTCGATATGGTCATTACAAATTTGCGGTTATACCTTTTGGATTAACTAATACACCAGCTTTTTTCATGGATTTAACGCACATAGTATTTCATCAATACATTGACCATTTCATGGTGATTTTCATATATGATATACCGGTATACTCAAAATTAGAAGAATAACACAAAGAACATTTGCATTCTATGTTGCAGACTTTTAAAGAAAATAGATTGTATACCAAGTTTAGCAAATACGAATTTTGGTTAGAAATAAAAATTTACTTTCCTTGGTCACGTAATATTTGTGGAGGGAATTTCTGTTGATCTTTTTAAAATAGAATCCATTTTATTATGGAAAACACCAAGGACGATAAGTTAGATATGAAGTTTCCTAGGACTAGCCAGATACTATAGAAGTTTTGAGCAAGATTTCAAAATTAGCTAGAATTTTGACAAAACTAACTCAGAAGAATACTAAGTTTGACTCGAACAATGAATGTAAAAGAAATTTCCTTAAATTGAAGAAAGGACCAACTATAGCTCCAATATTTGCCTTATCCAAAGGAAAGGATAGGTTTGATGTTTACACTATTGCATCAAAAGAAAGATCAGGTCATAATGCAAGAAGCAAAGGTTATAGCATGTTCATCAAGGTAATTAAAGTCATATAAGCAAAACAATACCACTCATTTGGAGAGTGTTACTATAGTATTTGCGCTCAAAAAGTGGAGAAAGCGGAGAGATTATCTATATAAGGTAACTTTTGTGGTATTCACAGATCATAAGAATTTAAAGTATTTATTCTCTCAAAAAGAACTTAACTTGAGACAAAGAAGATAAGGAGAATATCTCAAAAACTATGATTGTACCATCAACTAGAAAAAGCAAATGTAGTTCCAGATGTCCTTAGCAAAAAACACTACAAAAAAACAGTCTTTTAGTTACAAATTTAGCGACGAAAATTTTAAAAAAATTCGTCGCTAATAACGTATCACAAAAATTTAGCGACGAAAATTAAAAATCCGTCGCTAAATTTAGCAACAAATAATTTTTCGTCGCTAAAATTCGTCATAAAATTTAGCGACGAAAAATTATCCATCGCTAAATTAGCGACATAAAAAAATCCGTTGCTAAATTTAACGACGAAAATCTTAAATTCGTCGCTAAATTTAGTGACAAATAATTTTTTTCGCTAAAATCCGTCGCTAATTTAGAGAAAAAATATCCGTCGAAAAAATATCTGTCCCTAATTTAGCGACGAATAAAAAAATCCGTCGCTGATTCCAAATTTCCAAATTCATTGAAATGTCCAGGGAGTGCACGTGCCGCCCTTGCCCACCCGAGCCAGCACGTGCCTGGATGGCCCCACTCGCCTGAGCCAACACTAGCGTGCAAGCTGCTTGCCCGCCCGAGCCGGCACCCCCGCGCAAGCGCTCCAGCGTCAGCTCTTAATTGCTAGAAAATGCTTTGCCTTCCGCCTCCACCATAGTTCGAACTTCGAACTCCTACACACACACGCATAAGTATAAACCTGTAAACCACCAAACCAAAGGATATTAAGTGATATAAAATTTTTTTATTATTTATTATCTTTTCTTCACATTTTTCTAATAATAATAAAATAATATATAATAACAATTTAAAATAATAAATATAATAATTTTTTTTATTTATACCACCAACCTAAAATAATATTAATAAAAAATAATAAATATGATAATTTTTAATAAAATAAAAATAATAAAATACTAATTTAAAATAAAATAATAAATTAATTAAAAAATATATTAATATTATATTTTGATTTCTTCTTTTTTTTCTTTTATTTTATTATTTTATTATTCTTTTTCATTTTTATTTTATTTTTTTAATTCATAGTTTAAAAATGTATTACGACATCTCAAAAATATAAAATTATAATTATCAATAAATTATAATATATTAATAATTTATAAAATCTATATATTTAATCACAAAATATTTTTATTTGTTTGAATATATAAGAAATTTCAATATAATTATTATATATAAGAAATTTCAATAAATAGAATAGAAAGGAAAAAAAACCATGAGAGTAAGAGGAAGGACAAAAAAAGTGAGAATAGAAAACAAATGAGGAGAAAGAAATAAAAAAAAAATATTATCACACAACACTAAGGTGGTGCAGTTGTGATATATTTTCCGTTCAAATCCGAGATCTAAGGTTCGAATCCCTTCAACTGCATTTTATCAATTTTTTTACTACTAAAACAATGAAGGGCGTCGGCACACCCAGGCAGGCGCGCCCCAGCAATGCGTGGGCGCCCAGGCAGGCACGGACGCCCAGCCAGGCAGGTGCCCGTGCAGGCACGGGCGCCCAGGCAGGCGGGCACCGGTGCGTAGGCAGGCGCCCTTGCGTGCATGCACCGGCTGGTGCGTAGGCAGGCGCCCTTGCGTGCATGCACCGGCGCTCGCGCAGACTGGCGGTCATGACGGATTAATATTTAATTAAAAAATTTGTATTATTGAATAAAATAATACAAATAAAATAAAATTACCTATACAATAATAAAAAAATATTAAATCAAACAAAAAAAGAAAAAAATAATAAATTAATTAATATATATATATATAATTTAAATAAAATAAAGTATATGGTTTTTTTAAGAATTAAATAATATTATTCTTCTAAAAAAATGAAATATAATATAATAAAAAAAATGTAAATTAAAATATTGTAAAATAATAACATGATTTGTTAATATAAATTAATAAAATTCTAACCAACAAATAAATTTCTTCGTTGCTAAATTAATTTTTTAATTTAAATATTATATTAATATTATATTTTATTTAATTATATATAAAAAACTTAGCAACGGATTGGGATTTTCGTCTAGCGACGGAAAACAAATTCATCGCCAAATTAATTTTTAATTTAAATATAACATATTAATAAAATAAAAAGAAAAATAAAATATAAAATTCTATTTAAAAAAAATTAAATTTTATGACGGATTTTAAATCCGTGGCAAAATTTAGCCACGAAATATTATTCGTCACTATTTAGCGACGAAATTTGCAACGAAAAATTTTTTATCACTGATTAACGACGAATTTAGCTACGAAAATTTTTTCGTCACTAATTAGCGATGAATTTTGCTACGAATGATGTATCCGTCGTTAATTTAGTCACGACTTCCTTTTCGTTGCAAATTTTGTGGCAAATTAGCAATGACAAAGTTTTTGTCGCTAAATTCGTCGCAAAATAGTAACGAATTTTTTTTGTCGCGAAAATCCGTTGCTAAAATTGTGTTTTTTTGTAGTAAAAATAAGGATAGCAAAAGTAAGGGTAAAAGTATTTTGGAGCAACCCTGGAATAGAAAACGTCACATGGGAACTTGAAGATGAGATTCGACAAAAGTATCCCACTTGTTTCTATAATCAAGTATAAATTTTGAGGAAGAAATTTTTTTATGGGGAAAGAATGTCTCATACTCTAATTTAGTTGTAAAAAATAACTTATTATTAATAATAAAATGGGGATGTTACATGAATCATGGGAATCGGATACGAAATCAGATACTTAGAATATTGAAACCTAGATTTGATCAACTCGTTGGAAACTAAGTATTCAAAAAATGAGATATTTGAAATATCTAGAAAACGAGGAAAAGTCTCATAATTGTTTCTCATATATCAAATAGGTGAAAATCTATTTTTTTAGAATTTTTCTAAGCCATTGGTTCTCTAAATAAAATCCAACAAAGTTAACCATTTCGAGGTTTGTTTATGGAACGAAGAGTTGATTTTTTATTTTTTAAAAAATTAGGTTTTGAAATTATTTTTATTAAATCTAAATGAGGGTATTTTTCTTATTTACGTATAATTTTTAAGTAAATTACATTTATTTAAATGATATTATACGGAAATAAGTACCCATAACAATTAACCAGAACGGTTGAATATCTAAAATCCATTGAACCTTCCATCGACCAAGCACCGATCAACCATGTGATGAATATGTGTCCAAAGTACATTGAACCGGCCATGCCAACTGACCAAGGAATAAGATAACACCGACCATAATAAAAACATGATGATTAGGTGTCCAAAAGTGTTTTGCATCAAGCATAAGTATCTTCTATAATTGACACAAGGAAGGACACATGGTTTGCATGAAAAACAAAAGCCTTATATGATGAACAAGTGATAAGACACTTGGCAATAATCCATTACCCAACAATGCCTATAAATACCCTTTCTCCTTCTATTCCAAATCAATTCAGCCAAGAAGAAGAAAGAAAGAGAAAGAGAGAAAAGAGAGAAAGAGAAAGAGAGAGAGAAAGAAGAAAAGAAAGAAGAGAAGAGAGAAGAGAGTGCAAGGAAAAAAGCAAACTAGTTAATGATCTTGGTTAGCTCTTTGAGGTGAGTGTCCTTTATATTCATATAGTTTTATGCATAACTATTGTGATTTTCTACTGCAACCATGATTTTCTACTGCAATCATGATTTACTATTGTTACAATGATTTTCCTACTATTGTATCAACGCATGTGTTTGTGTTTGTTATTTAAGTCAATATGTGTAGAGATAGTTCGAGTAAGTATTTTGTTGAACGTCAAAATACATACTGGTAGCACCCCATTAATGTGGATATGAGATTTGTCCACTTAATGCGGAGAGAGTGATAGGGTTTTCCGGAAATGGATCTCGTGGGAGGGATAAAGAGACTGTTCTTATGGAGATACAAGACGAAAGTGAACTGTTATTTGTATTGTATTGTGTTACTGTTATTATTCAATTATACATGTTGTTATTGCATAGAAAGATTTCTCAAAAACATTTTACAGTAAGGCCATTATCATATAATTTTATAATGAAATTTTCTACACATGCACATACGGATGTCGCTGGACTATCAAACTCACACAAAAAGTTATTTTTAGATCCTGCACGATCAAAGGTCGAGAAGAATTAGATGAACAAGTAGAGATAGTTTTATTGTGGATAACTACTCTAATATAGAAATTCTGTTACTTTATCATGTATAGAAGATTTTTGTAATATGTAGTGATTTAAATAAATGAAAGATCTATTATTTTAGTATGCCTTCTACTCCCAAGCAAGTAACTGAACCCTGATGAGAACCAGACAGTCCATTGCTGATGAAGCCCTGGCGAGGGGATAGATTTGGGCCATGACAGGTCACGCACCTCCACCAACTTCTTTGCAGCTTGCAGAGAAGCCTCACAAATCTTGGCCTCTACCTTCAACTCCTCACATTGATAGAGTGCCGCATCATGATTGGCCCTCAACTACTTTATGGCTTCGTTATGAGCACCCATGGTGGCCGCGAAGGACTTGACCTCCTCAAGTTCCCTCTCCTTCTGTGATAAAGCCCTCTACAATCGATAAACATCACTCATTGTTTGATCAGAGTGGCACCTCATTGGACTCAACATTTGCTCCCTCTGTCACTTTTGAAACTCTTCCAAGACCATGGTCTGAGCAAATAATCGCAGTCAGTAACAAGGATTGAAAAAGTAGATGATTGCTAAGAAAAAGAAAGTATCGTAATAGCTACAGAAAACAAGGTCTCGTCACCTTACTCGAGCAAAAGCTTGTTCAACTCCAGATCCAAACGGTAAAAGTCAAACCGATTGGCTATCCTTTTTCCTTCGACGATATCCATGTAGCAATGACGATTATGCCTAACACTAATCATCATTGTTCCATGCTCCTTTGAGCCTTGGCGTCTGTCAAAGGATCATATAGGGATAGTAGGAGGGAACACCTCCTCAAAAACCACACATTTGCCCCTCCCCATAGGCAACAATGGAACGACAGAAGATGGGCTTGCACCAAGCCCCTCTAGCAATTCGGGACCAAGTTTTCAAGATGCTTGGGGGAAGTCCCACTACATCTGCTAAAGCCCTAGGAACATTGCTTCCTTTTGCTACTGGGGAATCCTTGCCAGTACCATCAGCAGAACACTCATCCCCAAGTTCACCACTCTTGATTTTTGCTGACTCATCGATGAACTATTGAGCCAGTTCCTGGGGCTACCGAAGACCTCTTCTTGGGGCTCTCACCAGTCTCTTCCTTGAATGACTCTTGCAACTCCACTCACCTTTTCTTGGTCCTCAGAAAAGCATGTGGAGCTGAGTCAGGTGAATAAGCTTTTGACGCACTTGCAGTTTCCTCTGGGTTCCCTTTGATTTCTCCCTCATCAATGGGCTGTAGAGATCTCCCTTAGGTCCTCTTCAGCAGTAGAATGCAAAAAATCTATAACTTTATTCTTCTTCTTCTCGAGTAGAAAAGGTCTCTCTACTTTTCTACTTTCCTTGACCAACAAACTCGCTAATAACAACATCTTATCATATTGGAGATGCTTAATCCAAATGCTTCTCTTAGAAGCCTCACAATACTCGCCCACAAACTAGACAAAGCCTGAATTTGGTAATCCTGATATGGCTTCAGATTGGTAAGCGGACCGCTATCAGGCACTGGAAGCTCCGGCATTAGGCCTTTCTCCAGGAATTCAATAGAGAAGTTGTCACAAACCCCAATTTAATTGCAAAAAATAACTTACAATGGAGTACGAATGCTACCTCAAACATGTAAATTGGGTATAAAATCTAACACTTAGAATGTTGAAAACTTAGATTTGACCAGTTTGCTGAAAACTAAATACCTAAAAAATGAGGTGTCTGAAATGTTTAGAAAACAAAGAAGGAAAAGTTTCAGTAATTGTTTCTCATATATCAAATAGGTGAAAAATTATTTTTTTAGAATTTTTATAAACAATTAACCCTCTAAATAAAATCCATTAAAATTAGCTGTTTCAAGTTTTGTTTTTAGAAGGAATAGTTGACTTTTTATTTTTAAGAAATTAGCTTTTGAAACTATTTTTATTCAATCCAAATGGAGGGTATTTTCTTATTTACATGTAATTCTCAAGTAAATGTAATTCATTTACTTAAATGGTATGACAGGGAAATAAATACCAAGTACTCGATGTCTAAGCATTTTATAAGCTGAGTAAATTTACAATCAACCTGACCTCACGTTCCACCGACCTACTAGTGCCTTGTCACCATATACGTGTCATTTGCATGCTTTCCTCTTGCCATCGAATGACACATGTTTGGATATATGTCAATTGCATGTTTTCCTCATGCCATCGCATGACATATGTTTAGACACATGATTGTTCTCTTGCTACGTGTCATTACCTTATGTGCTCGAGTGTAACATGCTGTGTTCACAACTTCTACCCAAAAGAATTTAACAAAATTATTATCACACAACATAGTTCTAGCTATTTCTTCAAGTGTTTCATTTTTCCTCTCAATAACACTATTTTGTTGTGGTGTTTTGGAAGTAGAAAATTTGTGTGATATTCACTCAATATCACAAAACTCTTGCGTTAGCCTATTTTCAAACTCCCTATCATGATAACTCCTAATGTTGCTTATTTTATATTCTTTTGATTTTGGATTTTCTTGCAAAGTTTAATAAACATTTCACTGATATCTTCTTTCTTGCCTAAAAATAATACCCATGTATATCTAAAGTAATCATTTACAATTTCAAATCCATAATTTTTATCTCCCAAGCTTTGTGTTTTGGTTAGACCAAATAAATCTAGGTAAAGAAGTTCTAAAAATCTTGATGTTTTTACTGTATTTTTAGGTTTAAAGGAATTTTTAGTTTGTTTTTCTTTCATACAAGCATGGCATAGTCTATCTCTTTCATATTTTATTTTTGAAAGTCCCCTAACTAAGTCTTTTCAACCAATTTTGATATTAGATCCATACTTGCATGATTTAATCTTCTGTATCACAATCTTGAATTATTTGAGTTTATGGCTACTAGACAATTTTTTTTGGTTTGTTATTTAAGTCTATCACATGTATATTTCCTTTCCTTATTCCTCTAAATCTTATGATTTTAGTGTCCTTATCTAATATCAAACATTCATAGTAATCAAACAGAACGAGATAATCTTTATCACATAATTGGCTACTATTCAAGATGTTATATTTTAATCCTCTAACAAGCATAACATTTTCAATTTGGGCAAAAGACTTACCTATTTTGGTGTTTCCAATTATGCTCTCTTTTGAGTTGTCCTTACTTTTCCTCCTTTTATCTCTAGAGAGTAGAACTTTGATGGATCACTAGTCATGTGTCGAGAACATCCAGTATCTAGGAACCAAGTTTCCTTGCTTCCTCTACCTTTAAGCATATCTGCTAAATTTTTCAATCAAACTTTAGCCTTTGGTACCCGATTCTTTTGGGTCCGCCATTGTCAATTATAATCTTTAGTTTGTTCTCAGGTACCCATGTCATTACCTTTTTAAGTTTTCTGTATGATGGTTGCATTTTAGTCTTTGTTTTTTGTATACTGCAAATGGTACTTTTTAGTTTACAATTATGTGCATCGTGTCTAGCTCCATACAAATATAACATTGTTCTTTGTTTTGTTCTAAACTATGAATAAATAGAGTATATAATCCTTTTTTGTTTTTACATGGGATTATATCATATTCCAGCTTTACCATATCTAACTCTTTGTACTCCCAACATTGAATCTAATTTATCTTGAGCAACTATGAGTTTTAAAAGTTTTGCCTTAAGTTCTAAGTTTGCTTTCCTTTCTTGTTCTAGTTTTTGTTTTTCTTCTGAAAGCTCTTTGATGCCAAGTATATTTGCACTTGTTTGATTTTTTTTTTATAATTCAGTGTTTTTGATTGTTCGAGTATTATTCTCCTTTTTCCATTTTACTAAATTTTTCATTTTGTTTTTGTTCAATTTCTTCTTTCCACTTCAATTCAATACTCAGACTTTCTTTTTCTTCTTCTAATATGTTAACTGTTTTAATTAGTTCTTTGTACTTTTTGTTTATTCTTTTTAATTCTTTGAAGGATCTAGAAGTGCTTCTTGTAACTCAAAAATAAAGAAATTCTCAAATTCAAAACCAGAATCATAAGAGGTAGAGCATTGAGAGTTTCCCTTATCATTGTCGTGATGATTCTTTAGATCCATGAAGTAAAAGATATGATAACTAGGTTTAACACCATTACAAATGGATGGTAAATCTCCCATGCTGTCTCATCTTGAGCAATGATGATATTTCTTATACGCTGCTTCCAATAACTATAGTTGTTCCCATTAAAAAAATGATGCTCTATTGGTAAAATAAGTTTTGAAAGAAACACTGCCACCATTTAAGGCCATATTTGAGAAGGGGAAGGATCTTTAGTCCATGATTGTTAAACCTAATACTAGATACTTACTCTAATACCAATTAAATACAATCTGGAGGGAGTGGATATGTTGTATGAGATTTTTTTGATAGTTTAAGGATTTTTAGTTTGATGGAATTGAAGGTAAGAGTCAGGAATTACAGAAAAATGAAAAATAGAGTATACAGACAATTTTACAGTGATTTTACGCAAAATGGTATACGTCCACTTCTATACTCTCTCTTGGATTTTTACCATTAATTCAATAGTACAAACTTGATTCAAGATTCAAATTAGTTCCAACTTGAATACCAAGTTTCCCAAACTTACTAGATTGTTTCTCTCTCTAAACCCAAGATTGAGAATACTTCTCTAATCTTTTTGAATTTTTGGTACAAGAGAAGTAAAGGTGTTGCAGATAATGAAGCTAACAACTTCAAATGTAACAAATGTAAATCTCACAAATGAATTTTTACAAAAGAGGTAACAAGAAAAATGTCTCATTTGAAGCTCATAGAATATTGATGAAAAAATAGAGTTTCAACGTTATTTAATCTAAACACTTCTTCCTTGTCTCTCTTGTCTATTGTGTACTTATTGAGTGGTGTTTCAAAGAGCCATTGTGGTTGGTTTGATTTTGAATTCTCTTCATTAATGCTTTAACCACCGCTTTCAAATTTTTTATTAAATACTTTCAACTATTGTTCTCTGTTTGGAAATGTTCCCTCTTTTTCTTTTTTGTCTATTTATCTAGACAACTAATGGCAAAGCTTGTTTTTGCTACACATTATGACCGTTAGAGCTCAAATATAATTTTTTAAAAGAATTTTCCACTGATGCATAGGTTTCCAAACATTTTTAATAGGCTCGATTTCTGACATATTCAAAGTTCTCAAATGTTCAAGTGTCAAATGATTGGGTTTAGAGAATTATAAACAGGTATTGAGTTGATTTACTAATTCTTTAAGTCCCTTAGTCAAAGATGTCTAAAGACTAGAACATTTTAATATCTTGCTTAAGCACTTGTAAGTTATATGCAATTATTAGGCAAGTTTGAGGCATAATGTGAACTATGCATTACATAATATGATATGGCAATGATTAAATGCAAGTTATGCAGTGAGCATTGTTATAAAAAGTGTTCAATCTTATGTGTTTGTCAAATTAATGAAGGGATGGTCGAATAAAAAGTGGGACAGCTAGCTGACTATGCGTAGACAATTAAATAAATGAAGGGACAGCGAGCTAAGTATGTGGGCAGCCAACTGACTAATTCGACAGCCAGCTGATTTCTTGCGTGATTGGCTGAGTCTTCATTGCATTGTTGCTCGTCAGCTGTTCCTCGTAGCTGGTCAACCAGGCAGCTTGTTAAAGTTGTTCGACTCGCTGGTCTTTGCAGCCAACTAACTGGGCAGCCGCTTATAGTTGCTCGGTTGGCCAAGCACATCAACTAGTTGACCTTCTACATGCATTTTTCAGTTCATAATGTGTTCTTTACCGAGTTAAGTGTTCAACCAATGTTTACTAAATTATTTTGTTTATCATCAAAACCTAAATATATATATCAATAGTAATCATAGATGATTACACTAGATATACGTTGGGTACTATTCTTGGCAAGAAAACAAAGAGGCAAGCAATGCTTTCATCAAATTGTGCAACAAAGTCCAAAATTAAAAAGGGTTGCACAAAAATGCATCAGGAGTAACCATGGCAAAGAGTTTGAGAATAGATTAATGTAGGACTTTTGTAAGGAAAATGATATAGATCATAACTTCTTAGCTCCCAGGACTCGACAACAAAATGAGATTATAAAAAGAAAAACAGAACATTAAAAGAAATGGATAGAATAATACTCTATGAATATAATATACCCAAATATTTTTTGGCAGAAACTGTGAACACATCTGCTATATATTAAACAGAGGCTCAATAAGACCAATCCTAAAGAAAACCCTATATGAACTATATAAGGGTAAGAAACCGAGCATAGTATACTTCATGTATTGGAGAGAAATGCTTTGTTCTGAATAATAATAAAAGAAAAAGACTCCTAGATAAATTTGATATAAAATATGATGAGAGAATCTTTTTAGGATACTCAACCCGTAGTAAAACCTATAGAGTATATAATAAGAGAATTATGATAGTTGAAAAGTCTATACATGTGTAATTTATGAAAGTGACCCCTTAGGCAAGAAAAGTTTTGATGATGAGTCATTAGATGAATCTATTAGGGAACCATAAATATTATAGAATGAAAATGGCAAGGAAGAAGTCTCTGAAATGGAAGAAGAAATCAAATAGGATGAAAAGACTCCTAAAGAGCGAGAGATTAGATTTCCTGCAGTAAGAAGAAGTGACTGTAGAAAATGTTAAAGGAAATCCAGAGTCTGGAGTTAGGATAAGGTCTGCTCTTCAGAATCAATGTAAATATGTGACATTCATTTCCTAAATAGAGTCTAAAAATATAGATGAAGCACTGGGAGATGAAAGCTGGATTTTGACAATGTAGGAGGAACTAAACTAGTTTGAAAGAAATAATATTTGAGATCTAATTCTTAAACCTAAAGATCAATCTATCATAAGAACAAAGTGGATTTGTCACGCCCCGACTCTCCCATCGAGCACGTAATAACCGCCGTATTATCTCGGCATACGGGCATGACCTCCCCATATACCGAGATAGTGTAAGGCATTTCAATTGTACAATAAATCTTCCAATACACAAATCTCTCAAATAAGAAAATCATACATATACAGCCCACATGCAAAGGACCCATTTGGTCCATCCCTGGTCACACCAGTATGCGTCGGCACATACATTTGGGAAGGGAGTTCCTGTACAAGTACGCATGCAGTGTGGTCATCCCAACCAATCCAGAATTCTCAGTACAAATAAAACATTCAAAAGATATTTCAAATCAAAATGAAAAAAGACTCAAATCATAGTTGTAGAGTTAACATTTCAATCTAAATATCCCAGTATAAGATAAAATATTTTTTCAAAAACTATTCAATGAAAATAATGAAATCACAAATCATAATCGTCGGATTTTACCAATACTTACCGAAGAACTCAACCAGTATCAGTAAAATCCACCCAGTATGAGATGTATAGAACTTCCTTTTCATAGTTCTAAGTTTTACAATTCTCAAAAATCCTACACTACTAAATACCTATACAAATCAGCAAATATCCTTCGCAAACTCTAACATCCAATCTTTGAACTAAATATTCTCTGAAAAATGTGAGAAAGGGGTGAATATTGCGGAATACTCAGTGAGTGGAGTGCAATGATATGATTGTGTGATAAATAAGGGGTAAATGTGGGAAAGTCAAATTATATCTCATAAACAACATTTTATATATGTAAAAGCATTTCAATAATTCAATCAATTTGCAAAACATGTATCCACATTGATCATTCTATCAGAAAATCATGGGGTCCCATCGAAAGCACTCTCGTCTTAGGCTGGCCGAACCTAGACGAAATCCCGCCAAGGTTTTTCCATCCAATGTTTCAAAACATACCCCCTTCCTTGGCGTTGGCTTATACCTTATCGGGGTGCAAACCAGATATAGCACAACTTCGGCAGAGGGAGCAAAGTCTAACTCCCTCGCACATCCAACCCCAACCACGCCACCTCGTCGGGTCGCTCCGTGATGGGAATGACTATAGCCATTAACTACCAGCACCCTTCATTTCTTAAACACCTCATTTCACAAATCATGTGCCATAATTTTCAACAAATAATCATAAATTTCTTGGCATAGCAATTCATAAAGCAACATCAAATAACATATGGCACACATGCATTCATAAATATAGTGGATGCATTCATATTTCACAATCTAATTCAAACATCCCACAATCACAAAACAATTTATATAAAATAAGTAAAAATCTTACAAAATCATTTTACAAGAATTTCAAAACAATTTTGCTCATTTACTATACAATGGATCATCCATTCATCTCTAAGGAGGGTTTTTACTCCCTATTTTCATAATTCAGTCCAATAAAATCTTACTCCGTTCCTCAATTGATTTTCCTAAATCCAAAATTACGATTATATCATCAATTTCAATTATTTTTAGGGTTTATAAATTTTCTCGAATTTTGTACAAATCCTACTTTTCCAATTCATGAATACCCTCTAATGTCATCAATTGCATTTCATTATAGATAAATAATATGATCAAAGTTGAGTCTAATTCAAGCTAAAAGACCACTTAAAGTCAAAAACAATCATGAATAATTAGTTTTCTACTAGGTAAAAATTTTTCAAAAAATCATAAACTTTTCAATTCTCATCCAAATGTTTCAAACCATATGTCATTTTCAAGGTGTGAAGATCTAGTTTCATAATACGGAGATTGTATTTGAATTACCCATATACAAAACAATTTAAAATGAAAAAGGTTACATCAATCCTTAAGCTCTAACCCCAATTTCTAAACTATCCTTCTATATACATACCGTTATGCAATTAACAACTCAAAAACAACCTAAGAAAGATATTAGATGCAACAGTATCCTTAATTTTGCAGAATATTCCATTCCAACCCCAAATTCTAATATTTTCATGAACCTTCCATTTGCACTTCAAGAAAAGCTATTCAAATCAACCCAACAAGATTCTATTATCCTATAACATGTTTTCTCATACTAGACAACCTAAATTCCTATAGAATTTCGGATTTAACTCTAATAATCATATATAGAATTTCATAAATGCATTCTATTCAGATCCAACTTACATTCTAGACATATACAGAACTTCTCACGCTACATTAACCGTAGATTCATTCAACTTATTGAAAGAATCAGAAATCCCCTCACCTAGGGTATTCGCATTTCACGGACCTAGCTTCTATGCACTATTCATTTCAGTCCAAAACTTGTAACGTTTCTAATTCGAAACAAGCATCAGAATTAAACCTAGCTACTAAGAACACTCAAAAACCCTGAAGTATTTACTCAGAACTATCATCCTTACCTACGCGGTGGATGATTACAGATTCGGCTTAAGGTTTTCAAAGGGTTACTATTGTTGCCGACTTGAGGTTTCTATGAAGGTTGCAGAAGGGCTCTCGGTAGAGACAGCAACACTGCGCACAAGCGAAGAAGAGGGAGATAAAGGGTTGTCGCGAGCAAGGGAGAGAAGCCGAGGTGGTCACACGCTCACGCAAGGGAGAAGGATGGAGCCGGGACCGCTACTTGTGGTGGTGGCTCGGTGGTGTTCGGGGGAGGCGCAACACTGGAAGGTCGCCGAGAGTGTGAGAACAGAGAGAGAGAGAGAGAGTGATAGTGAGAGGGAAAGAGAATTCCTGAGAGAGAGGATGAGAGTGAGATGGGAGGAAGAGAGAGAAATTAGGGCCTTTTGCCCTAACTTCATACTTGGGGAGAAAGTGTAGTGTTTTGGTTCAAAACATTGCGCTTCCTTCCCCCCTCTCCTTCTTCTCTCTGTTTTTTTAAGGTATTACAACTCTTAACCCCCTAAAAATAAATTTTGTTCTCAAAATTTAAATAATAATTATACATCAATTCTATGCCCACATTTTCCTACTACTGTTGTTTCTAAAGTTACATTGTTGTCAAATTCTCAACACCATATTGAAAACAAGACCTTCAATAAATAAATTCAATGTATAAATACATTATCATGCTCTATAGTATTCCCCAAAGTAATGATGGAAAAATTGTCTTGGACAATATAAGTACTTGGTAAATGTTATTCCTTGAGGTTGAGGTTCCTCTAATTTCCTTTTTTTTTTTTTTAATTACAGCAAATAAGACACAAAAATCAATAATCTCTGAATCTCCTTATTTGTTCTAAAACCTTTAAAACCTTTGGATATAAAAGGAGCAACACTTTCTAGATCAACGCATTCCTCAGTAATGTTGGAACAGGCCTCCGCCCTATTTCTGCTACAAAGCATTGTAGAAGGATTTAAAACTGAAATCTTTAATTCACATACCACAAGTATCTAAAGATACTGTCATTGAACTCGACCTGTCACAAAATTTTATTTATAGACATTCTTACTCCTAAATGGTGCTCAAGTAACTATGCATAAACATTTCTGCCTAGATGCTTGTAAGATTCACTATTTCGATGTTGTAAAACCTAAAATGATCCATATAACCTCATACTTCCATTTGAAGGTTGAATCTATCCCAAATTAAGAGACTTTACTTAAAATAGTTATCTAAAGAACTCAAAACTACTACAATCGACTGAAACACCAGAGAAATCTCATTGCAATATATAGATCCCGGAGTTGGGCTTTTGCATATGTACATGAGCAGACAGGTGATGAAGAATGGAATGTTTATAGAGAATAGAGATATAAAAAAAAATATAACACTTATAAACTAAAAAATGAATAATGAACTATACTTTTAAAAATTCTAGGAAGTCTGGAAAATTACTTGCTCCTTCAAACATGGGTACAATATATTCAGTAGAGAATCTAAAGAATTATAATCATAATATTCATGTCATCCCGTAAAGGCTCATCATATTAGCTCCTCCAAGGTGACTATATCAAAGATTGAGGAAACTGCTACTGATTTTCCATATCCTCAAATTTCCAAGCTAGATAACAAAATTGTCACTAGTTTGAACAAACAAATATGAAACCTCATAGAATACATCAGAAGAATTACTTGTACTTATTAATCTACTACTAGTTTTATCTACAAATGGTCCAGAGTAGTAGATCTAGGATTACTTTCCAGCAACACAATTAAAAGCTTTTTGGTACAATCTATTGAGGAAACAACTCATCTACGATCTCTGTGCATAATATCTTACATGGAAACTTCGGACATATTTATCTTTAGGCCAAATTCCTAATTCTTATCATTGACAATCTCATCCAAAGAATTTGGAGAACTAGGATAAGTTGAGGGTGATCTTTATCCTCTCAAGCTGTAGGCAACAATTGTCATGAATCTTGAATCTAATATAGAAAACCATGAAAACTAAGATGAAACATGTTAATATTTTACCCCTTCTTTTTTATATAGCTTATATGACTTGCCTAAAACTATAAAAAGTAATAACTACTTTTAGTGTCTCTTATATTTATCACTATTGCACTCTAGACATTACAATCTTCCCATCTGAATATAGTGCTTTCAATTCAACCTTCCTATTTGAACTAAATTTCAAAAATTACTAAATGATGATAATTCCATGTCTCATTCTACATAGAATCTTGTACCAGTTCTATATCTATGGGTGTTAGGCTTATCTATAAACCACATACATATTGTAATACATTTGAAATTAAATAGAGGGGAAGTCATCAACAAAATAAACCAAAATTCCATTTTTACCCCTAATATTTCCAACCTATTGAAATATATCCACATTAATCATCTTAACTTAGCCAAGTAGAACATCTACAAAACTCTCCATTTATTTTTGAACCTATTGTTCAGTACCTCTTGTTCATATTCCTGTATGACTACTAACAAGTACTCAAATTTTTTATCTTTATATGCCACAATGGCTCTTATAGTGATCTCACATGCAATCAATTCTCCTACAAGTAATCAAACCACAAGCGATATAAATCGAGGGTCCCTTTAATTATAGAATAGCAAGTCCTAGAATAAACCCAATTTATGGCAATCTCAAAATGCAATGTTCCATAATCCTACAGAAAAATCTCTTTGTAGGATAAGAATCTGTTTTAGTCATACAATACCAACCATCACAACTTCAGTAACCATGGGTCCACATATATAGTGTAGTAACCTTATCCTCACAATACGAATATCCTTTCAAAGGATCACAATCATTGGTTATAGACAATTAGAAGGAACTTTCTAGCAATTCCTACCAATACCCTTTCCGTCTACTCTTACCAACTTCTACTTCATTCTACCTAATATACAAAATTCACATCCCATACCATATAGTTCAAACAATCTTGAATTCATATAGCATATAAAATAGCTAATGCTTGAATTGATAATACGTATTGATAGTCTTATAACATTATTGTTTAAAGAGAAAGGCAATAATTTCCATAATACTTTTTATACCCTCTTTCTCTCTCTCTCTCTTTTTTTTTATATATATTTATACCAAGAACCTCTAACCTCTTTAGCATTGTCTGAAGATGACATTCAAAAATAGAAAAGGATTACATTACCATGAGAGGAAACATCTAATGCTTGTAACTTTTGAATAGAATGTGTAAATAAAATGAGTACGAAGGCCTTACCTTTTACCTAGGACTCACCTTCTGACAAATAAGGATCACAAGCAAATACTTTAAGTATCCAACCTATGAAATATCCATCTGATCAAGAATGGTGCTCTTCTTTACCCTAATATTTCCACAAGTTACCTTATCCAACTTTCAGAGACTCTTTGCATTTATGATGCACTTGAAATCCTCCTTCCCCGATTTCTCTCTAACAATCATCTACTACCCTTCTAAGACTTCTATAAGATAGCTATATGTTTTTAGCCATAAAAGGAATAGGACCCGATTTAATATCATTGGGATTCTAAGTGGAAGGAAGATGATCAAAATGCATCTTACAAGCGTTGTCCCTTGAGGTGAAATCCACATCAAGAGTCTTCCTCAAATCTCATGACAATTAGGCCTGAAATTGACAAGAGCATCTACAAGTAACATGACACAATTGCATGTACCTTTGCTAATTTTACCTCCAACTAAATTTACACCCTTTCTATTCAAGTTGTAGTCTTGGACCACAAAATTGGCTAACCTCGCCAGATAATATAAAGGCCAGAGAAATACAATGATTTCTATGATAATGTCATCATTAGGGCTTATAATCAATAGTCATAATGAGTAAGAGAGATAAAGAGAATTTCAAATTCTAGTGGCACCTAATTTGCCATCAATAGTTGAGACTCCTTCCTTCTTTTGGTCCCTATAGGACTGATTTGAAAACTTGTAAGAAAATTCTCCTTAGTAGGAGTAGTCTTACTTCTTATATTCTTTCAATGGAGTGACATCCAAAAAAATCTTTTGCCAAGGGGTCACAAATCGATTGAAGTGCTTAACAAACTCCGTATTTTTAAATGAGTAAATCAACACTCGTACATTAACCCAAACAAAATACTCATCACACCTAATAAAATAAACTATGAAAATATTTATCCCTAACATCAACACACAAATACAATCTCTCGAGAGTAATTTACTTTACATCTTAATCATTGGCAATTCCCTATTGCCTTACCTATTAAACAAGTGTGTCAAACTTCTAACGTCAAGATGTTAGTCCAAAAGAATTACTACGAGGGTACTCACCATTTAGCCAAACAAACCAAGAGAGATCCTTAATCACAATTTAGAAGCTATTCAATAAGCAATACATCGCTCGGGTTATGAAGGTGGAGCGAAAAATACCCTATTCGGATTTTTTTCAAAAACTAAACATTTCAAAATCTTTAGAAAACTTTTGGGACATTTGGAAAAATTTCAAAACATTTCAAAACCCCAAGACCTTTAAAATCATGAACCTGTCTCTGATACCAATAAAGTTGTCACGACTCGACTCTCCCGTTGAACATGTAACAACCGCCGTATTATCTCAGCATATAGGGATGACCTTCCCATAACTGAGATAGTGCAAGACATTCCAATTGTACAATAAATTTTTCAATACACAAATCTCTCAAATAAGAAAATCATATATATACAGCCTACATGCAAAGGACCCATCAGGTCCATCTCTGTACACACCAGCATGCGTCGGTACACACATTTGAGAAGGGAGTTCCTATACATATATGCATGTAGTGTGGCCATCCCAGCTAATCTAGAATTCTCAGTACAAATAAAACATTTCAAAGATATTTTAAATCAAAATGAAAGAAGACTCAAATCATAGTTGTAGATTTAACATTTCAATCCAAATGTCCCAGTATAAGATAAAAAATTTTTCCAAAAATGGTTCAATGAAAATAATAAAATCCCAAATCATAATTGTCGGATTTTACCAATACTTGCCAAAAAACTCAATTAGTATCAGTAAAATATACTTGGTATGAGATGTACAGAACTTTCTTTCCATGGTTCTACGTTCTACAATTCCCAAAAATTCTATACTACTAAATACCTATGCAAATCAGCAAAATATCCTTCGCAAGCTCTAACGTCCAATCTTTGAACTAAGTATTCTCTAAAAAATGTGAGAGATGGGTGAGTATTGGGGAACACTCAGCAAGTAGAGTACAATGATATGATTATGTGATAAATGAGAGGTGAATGTGGGAAACTCAAAATATATCTCATAAACAACACTTTATATATGTAAAAAAATTTCAATAATTCAATCAATTTGTAAAATATGCATTCACATAAATCATTCTATCAGAAAATCATGGGGTCCCATCGAAAATACTCCCGTCTTAGGCTAGCCGAACCTAGACGAAATCCCGCAAAGGGTTTTTTCATCCAATGTTTCAAAACATACCCCCTTCCTTGGCGTTTGCTCGTACCTCACTAGGGCGCAAACCAGATATAGCACGATTTCAGTAGAGAGAAGGACGTCTAACTCTCCTGCATATCCAACCCCAACCACGCCACCCCGTCGGGTCGCTCTGTGGTGGGAATGACTATAACCATTAACTACCAGCACCTTTCATTTCTAAAACACCTCATTTCACAAATCATGTGTCATAATTTCCAACAAATAATCATAAGTTTCTTGCCATATCAATTCATAAAACAACTTCAAATAACATATGGCACACATGCATTCATAAACACAGTGAATGCATTCATACTTCGCAATCCAGTTTAGAAATCCCACAATCACAAAACAATTTATATGAAATAGATAAAAATCTTACAAAATCATTTTACAAGAATTTCAAAACAATTTTGCTCATTTACTACACAATGGATCATCTACTCACCTCTAGAAAGGGTTTTCACTCCCTATTTTCACAATTCAGTCCAATAAAATCTTACTCCGATCCTCAATTGATTTTCCTAAATCCAAAATTACGATTGTATCATCAATTTCCAATTATTTTTAGGGTTTATAAATTTTCCTGAATTTTGTACAAATCCTACTTTTCCAATTCATGAATACCCTTTAATGTCATCAATTGCATTTCATTATAGATAAATAATATGATTAAAGTCGAGTCTAATTCAACTTAAAAGACCACTCAAAGTCAAAAACAAGCATGAATAATTAGTTTTCTAGTAGGTAGAAATTCTTAAAAAAATCATAAACTTTTCAATTCTTATCCAAACGTTTCAAACCATATGTCATTTTCAAGGTGTGAAGATCTAGTTTCATAATACGGAGATTGTATTTGAATTACCTATATACAAAACAATTTAAAATGAAAAAGGTTACATCAATTCTTAAGTTCTAACCCCAATTTTTAAACTATCATTCCATATACATACCGTTATGCAATTAACAACTCAAAAACAATCTAATAAAGATATTGGATGCAACAGTATCCTTAATTTTGCAGAATATTCCATTCCAACCCCAAATTCTAATATTTTCATGAACCTTCAATTTGAATTTCAAGAAAAGCTATTCAAATCAACCAAACAATGTTCTATTATCCTATAACATGTTTTCTCATACTAGACTACCTAAGTTCCTATAGAATTTCAGATTTAACTCTAATAATGATATATAGAATTTCATAAATGTATTCTATTCAGATCCAACATACATTCTAGACATATACAGAACTTCTCACCCTACATTAACCGTAGATTCATTCAATTTATCGAAAAGATCATAAATCCCCTCATATAGGGTATTCGCATTTCATAGACCTAGCTTCCCTGCACCATTCATTTCAGTCCAAAACCGGTAATGTTTCCAATTCAAAACAAACGTCAGAAATTAAACCTAGTTACTATGAACACTCAAAAACCCTAAAATATTTACTTAGAACTATCATCCTTACCTATGCGGTGGATGATTACAGATTCGGCTTAAGGTTTTTAAAGGGTTACTGCTGCTGTCGACTTGAGGCTTCTGTGAAAGTTGCAGAAGGGCTCTCGGTAGATAGAGCAACACCGTGCGCGAGCGAAGAAGAGGGAGACAGAGGGCTGTCGCATGCGAGGGAGAGAAGCTAAGGTGGTCGCACGCTCGCGGGAGGGAGAAGGATGGAGCCGGGACCACCACTGGCAGTGGTGGCTCGGCGGTGTTCAGGGGAGGCACGGCACCGGAAGGTCGCGGAGAGTGTGAGAACAGAGAGAGAGAGAGAGAGAGAGTGATAGCGAGTGGGAGAGAGAGTTCGTGAGAGAGAGGATGAGAGAGAGACGGGAGGAAGAGAGAGAAATTAGGGCTTTTTGCCCTAACTTCATACTTGGGGAGAAAGTGCAGCGTTTTGATGCAAAACGCTAAGCTTCCTTCCCTCCTCTCCTTCTTCCCTTTGTTTGTTTTTTTTTTAAAGGTATTACAGGATTTATAGAAATAAGTTAGATGAGTATGGAACAATGACCTAGAATAAGTCAAGGTTAGTAGTTTAGGGCTATAGTCAATAAGAAGGAGCATAGACTTTGATTAAACCTATGCCCCTGTAGCAAGATTGAAAGCTATAAAGATGCTACTTGTCACTGCTTGTTTCACAAATTTTAAATTATACCTAATGGTTTTTAAAAGTTTATTTTTGAATTGTATAATTAATGAGACAATCCATATAGAGCAATCTCCTAGATTTGAACATTTTAAGTACTCAAACCATGTATACAAATTGTCCAAAGTTTTGTAAGGTCTAAAGCAAATTCCGAGACTTTGGTATGAGAGGATTAGTAACTTCATGATTGAGAATGAATTTGAGAGAGGCAAGATTAATATAATCTTGTTCATTGAGAGGAAAGACAACGAAATACTAATGGTGCAAATTTATGTAGATCTAAATGAGAACTTTACCAAGAATTCGCAAAGATCATGTATGCTGATTTTGAGATGGGCATGATTTAAGAGTTAAATTACTTTCTAGGATTATAGATAAAGCAAACCGAGAAATTTATATATTAATTAGTCAATCCAAATTCACTAAAGAGTTAATCAAGAAGTTTGGATTAAGAGAAGTCAAAAGAAATGCAACTCTTATAAGCACCATAGTTAAGTTAGATAAGAATGAGAATGAAAAGCCTGTATACTCTAAATTATATGGGAGTATGATAGACTCATTGTTTTATCTAACTGTCTCAAGACCAGACATCCTTTATAGTGTATACTTGTGTGCAAAGTTTCAATCCAATCCTAAGATGTCATTCTTGTCAGCAATGAAAAGGAGTTTACCTTGTAAACACGCAAATTGGAAGAGAAAATTACTTGTGAAGGTTCTAAAATATGGTCTTCTAGATGATAAACAACCCTTTGAATCCTACATTTAAGGTTTAAACTTTAATATATTCACAAATAAGGTTTATGAGTTAACCAAGTTAACAATTGTTAGTCTTTTAATGATACTATTAATGGCCATTAATAGTGTTAACGGCTACCACTACAAAATAAAGGACATTTCAGTGATGCACAATTTGCAACACAGAGACAGCATTGAAAAAACCGCATGCACCAGGCAACATAAGAGATGAAAATGGAGATACAAACAATGCAGTTGTAGCTCTTGGCATCGCCAAAAAAGTTTGTGATACACATGATGACGCTAAAGGCATTGCAAACTCTTGCGAAAATTAGCGTGAAACAAAATTGTTTTACTCAGTTTTGAAAAATCTATCAATGATTTGGCACAAAAGACTAGCATCGAAAGAAATGATGCAAAATTCATCATAAGTTCCAATCTTAGCATTCCATTGTTGCAAAGCGTGTCGTAACCTGCGACTCCATGACAATATTATTGCTACCTATGTTGCAATCTACAACGAGTGATATTTGTGTTGCTAATTGCATCACGGAATACCTTTTCAGTCTTTCATCGTCTCATTCCAGTTACTATGTTTTGCGACAAATTGTACTTGGTTTCACTTAGTGCATCACAGAGTGGATTTTTAGTGATCCGTCTCTTTGTTTTAGGTACTATCTTTTGCGATGGACGGGATATGATGTTGCTTAGTGCATTGTAGAACCCATTTCAGTGATCCATTGCTTCATTTCATGCAGCTTTTTCGTGACGAATTTAGTATGACTTCAGTAATAGCATCGCTAAAGACCTTTTCAGTGAAATTTCTTATCATGTCAGTTACATGCGCTTGTGACAAACGCTTTGCATGTCGCAAAGTTTGTGGCTGCTGGCAAGAATATATAGACAACTACCACGTCTCTTTTCTTGCACTGTAATATCTTCTCTATCTCTCTTGTTTATTTTTTTATATACAAGTGGTAGAAATTTTATTGAGATTTTTTGATCAAGTAAAATCTCATTGTAATTTGTACAAGGCTAAGTTTTCGTTGACGCAGAACGTGATAAACCATTTTTTAAAGTTATCATATATATAATACTTGTGATTATAGTTATTTTCATTTAATACTAATATATTTATTTTGTTATTGATTTGTAGGTGTTTGAATTCGAGACTAATGAGATTTTGAAATTAGGTTTTTTTTTTTTTTTTTTTTTTTGAGAAACAAAACTGAATTAAGTATCCATTATTGTTAGGTTAGAGTTGAATTGACCATTTAAATTTATTGTATACTTTAATTAATTATTTACGCATCTTTGATTACGTGTATACTGCATATACAAAAGAAAATGGAACAATGTAGAAGTTAGATGTACAATAAGAATTTACCCGGGCATCAAGGGGTTACATCTGAATTTGTTGCTAGCGTGCAAGAGTTTATAGCTTTTGCGACGAATCATCCTGTCTTTACAGACAAGGACCTCATTCATTGCCCATGTAAAAAATGTAAGAATGCCAAATTTTGGGATACAGAAACAGTTATGTGACACCATGCAGAATACTAAAATTGGACTTGTTTTTTGAGGAACCATTATTAAGGGCTGAAGACAGAAGGGACGAGGTTGTAGTAGCAAGGGAGTAGTGCTTTTGAATTTCCATTGCCTTTTCCATTATTTTTCTCTCATGCAAGTCAAAAATTAAGAAATAATTTTAAAAACCAGAAAGAGGGATAAAGGAAGTGAGAAATTGAGGAAAAGTACTAGAAGTTAAAAAGAAGTAGGAAAAAGTGGAGATATGATGAACAAGCCTAAAAGGAGTTGTGAAACCTTGGGCTAAAAAGGAATAATAAAAAGGAACGAGAGAGAGTAGAAAAAGAATTGATCGAAGTTTTGAAAATTGATCAAAGTTAATTTCAAAATTGAGGGTCTGAGAAGAGAACTGTGCAAGCATAGGCAATAGGATGGGGGCCAGTGTGATGGAGAGAATTACGTTATCTCCCTTTATTGAGAAAACCTAAATAGAAAATTATGAAGGTAATCTTTAATTTTTTTTTTAACTTAATCACCGATATTTAAAAATCTTATCAATCCCGTTCTAACAGTTGTGGCATCCAAATTGATAGGCGACTCTCTCAACGATTGGTTTTTCTTTTTTAAGAATTTTTAAATTTTGAATTTGAGATTTTAACAAAAAGAGTTTTCATAAAAAACTGATAAGTCACCACTTGGATAAATGAAATTGACAAACAAGAAGAGTGAACCACAAAACCTAATTTAATTCATAATATCTTGTATTGTAATGTAGGAAATCGAGAGCTCCCCTTTGGATCAAGATACAAAGGATAAAGTAGAAGATTAAGGCACCTCGTGCTACAAGTAAAGTGTATCGTGACCTATCAACGTTTGATAGTTCAGTTGATTCAGGAATTGACGCCCCTTAATTATGATTGGGAGTTCGATCCTCATGGGAATGGAAAAATTAGCGCTGGGAGATCTGCCCCTTCTATTGAGCCCTACAAGCGGTCAACCCAGATTAATCGGGGTGAAATCCAGAATATTGGATTAGTGACCTATCCATGATATCAAAAAAAAAAAAAAATATCGTGACCCCGATGCTAAAAAAGAAACCAGTTTTATAGCCCCTAACTAGGTTGATTGTTATCTACTTATTTAAATAATATTACTTTTTTACTAAGTGTGAGGGAGAGACATAACAAAGAACCTTTTACAATAACGTATAAGATATAGCATATCATAAGTACTGTTTTCACTTCAATCCGTGACAACATCCCTGAACCTCTCTAACTAATAAGCTCAAAATTTTATTTTGGATGCAATTTAGGTTACATAATATTGTTGAGGTGTTTCTTGAAAAAATCTATCATTACTAATTGAATGAAACATCGCATTTGTAAAAATATAGAAAATGAAAACATGGATAAATTTATAAATATTAAAAATATAAGTATTTTTTGTAGATATTAATTATTTTATGAAAATAATAAAATAACCATTTTTATAATAAAAATGTAAAATAATCAAATATTTAATTATTAATCATAAAAAAATAATATAAAAATAAAAATTATAATTAAATAATTCATTTAATATGAAAAATATGTAAATATAAAAAATATAAGAATTTTTATATAAATATCAATTAATTTAACATGTTAAAATATTTAAAAAATGAGAGACGTTTTTGAAATGGGTAAATATTAATGCTGAGAAGTTTCCATTCATCATAGGCTCCCTAATACCAATATAAAACATAATGAGTTAGTTGTTTAATGAAAAAAATAATTTTATATGATTTTTATCTATTTTGATTTAGTAAAATAATATATTTTATAATTTCATTCATATAATGAAAGTTTTTATTCATGTTATATGGATAAATACCATATAAATATATTACACATAATAATTTATCCAGACAATTTTATTTTCATTCAAACCCCTTGGCAGCAACTTGGAATGGATTCAAATATTTAATTTTGATAATGAATTCCTAAAGTTGCTTCCATTCCAAGACGCCCCATTATTTTGATATAGAAGATGGAAGATGATGGAGAACTAACAATGGTGAAGATATGAAGAAGGCAATAGACACTATATTATTTTTGCTCAAAAGATGGTCATTAAAATGGACAAGGTTGTAGCATTATTGGTAAAGAATGAAACTTGCCCTCATCAAATATTTTCTTTTATTTTCTTACAACAATTAATGACAGACAACAATTACAAACACTAAATGTATCTATTCTGAATAATCTAAAATCTAAAAAAGGAGACGATACCCCTTCCTTCCATTTCCAATGATATGATAAAATTAAATATTTGATTCCCCTTCCCTTACCTTCCCATGATTTTAGCCATCAATAGTAAAATTAAATATTTGAATCCAGCCGCTATAAGAAGTGACGTCAAAAATCACCCATCTCCGGCCCCCGCTCCCCCCCAAGCAATGAAGTGGCCAATCTTATCCCTTCTCTGTTCCCTTGTTTTCCTTCTCGCTTCTCTTCCATGTCCTGCTCATTCAGATTCAACCTACGA
The DNA here is from genome assembly GCA_033439265.1 of Dillenia suffruticosa. Taxonomy (NCBI): domain Eukaryota; kingdom Viridiplantae; phylum Streptophyta; class Magnoliopsida; order Dilleniales; family Dilleniaceae; genus Dillenia; species Dillenia suffruticosa. Next base: position 4,280,911 of record JAVTVX010000031.1, read on the forward strand.
CGCATTTCTCCGATGCCTAAAACTTAAAGAACCAGGCCCATCAGACAAAATCACATCCATTGTCTACACCTCATCCAATCCCTCCTACACCAACGTCCTAAACTCCTACATTCGAAACCGCCGCTTCACGTATTCAACAACCCCAAAACCAACCATCATAGTGACCCCTTTGAGCGAAGCACATGTTTCTGCAGCCATCGTCTGTGCAAACAGCATCAACATACAGATCAAAATCCGGAGCGGCGGGCACGATTACGAAGGCATCTCATATGTGTCCCATGAACCATTCATAATCCTTGACATGTTCAATCTTCGATCGGTTTCAATAGACCTCCAACGAAAAACAGCATGGGTCGAAGCTGGAGCGACTGTAGGAGAACTCTATTATTACATAGCTCAAAAGAGCAAAACCCTTGGATTTCCCGCTGGAATCTGTCCGACATTAGGTATGGGCGGACACCTAACTGGCGGTGGGTACGGAAACATGTTGAGGAGGTACGGACTTGTTTCCGACAACATTATCGATGCTAAAATTGTTACAGTTGACGGCAAGATTCTAGACAGGAGAGGAATGGGTGAAGATCTGTTTTGGGCAATCCGAGGAGGAGGTGGATCAAGTTTTGGAGTCATTTTATCGTACAAAGTGAAACTTGTTCCTGTTCCCCAAACTGTGACATATTTTAATGTGAAGAGAGAGTTGGCAGAAAACGCAACGGAGGTCGTTTACCGATGGCAGTACGTCGCACATTCTACTGACAAGGACTTGTTCATGCGACTTCTTTTACAGCCAGTGACTTCAGAAATTGAGAAAGGCAAGACAACTGTCAGAGCAACGATTGTGGCGCTGTTTCTGGGCGACTCAGGCCGGCTAGTTTCCTTGCTCAACAAGGAATTTCCAGAATTAAATTTGCAGAAATCTGATTGCCAGGAAATGAGTTGGATTCGATCTGTGCTAGTCTGGTCGAATTTCGATGTCAAGACCCCTCCAGAAGCCCTATTAAACCGGACTTCGTCTTACTCATACTTGAAAAGGAAATCGGATTACGTGCAAAAGCCATTGTCTAGAGAGAATTTGCAGTTGTTATGGAAGAAAATGATTGAATTGGAAAGGACAGGCCTTGTGTTTAACCCATATGGTGGGAGAATTGCAGAGATTTCGGAATCAGAAACGCCATTTCCACATAGAGCAGGGAATTTGTGGAAGATTCAGTACTCATCGAGTTGGAAAGAAGAAGGGGAAGAAGCAGAGAAAAAGTACATGGACAAAATCAGAAGCTTGCATGAGTTTATGACACCATATGTCTCCAAGAATCCAAGAATGGCTTTTTTGAATTACAGAGATCTTGATATTGGGGTGATGAATTCATCAGATCCTACGGTTGGGTTCCAACAAGCGAGTGATTATGGGCATAGCTATTTTGGGTCTAATTTTGATCGACTGGTTGATGTGAAGACTAAGTTTGATCCTCGGAATTTTTTCCACAATGAACAGAGCATTCCTGTTCGCCCTTCTTAGAACAATTGCAGCGCCCATATTGGTCTATTGATGATGCCAAGGACCTTCCTCAACTCTATTGGTAAAAATTAATAAATGGGTATTCAGAAAATAATTAGTAGTGTTTTTTTTTATACCCTTATCCCATTTGAGGCCCCATTCCTTCTGATGAATCTCTCTCTCTCTCTCTCTCTCTCTCTCTCTCTCTCTAGCAATAAGAATACCTCAATTCTGATCTCTCATCTAAATTTGAAAGAGAACACAGGGAATAAGATGCGGAGATAGTGACATGCTCCATCAAGCAAATCAAGCCTATAGGGTAAGTAGTTACAGGGTTAAGCATTTGGAATGTAAAATTTAAGTAGGGCATAGTATAAACTTGGTAATAGCATCTCAGAAAAAGGGATAATAATTAATAATTTTGTCTTTTTAGTAAGAGAAAATCAAAACCATTACATTTAGAGAGAAAAATATTAAAATAAATTTATTTTTTATGGTGAATAAATAATGTGTTTAATTTTACGGACAAAAAACTTAAATTAATTTTTTCTATAGCAAAAAATTAATATTTTTCGAGGATCAAGCTAGTGGTGCACAAATTACAAATTAATTTCACTTCTCAAGCTAGTTAATTTTAAAAAATTAATACAAATCAAGCTAGTGGTGCTCAAAAATTAATATAATTTAGTATGTCTATTATTTCACATAAATCACAATAATAAATAACAACTTCTATCACACAATTGAATAATATTAAACAAATTATATTTTAAATCCAAATCATACTCAACTTGGGTTGGGAAGTTAGCTATGCTTCCAATGCCGATCATCCTACCTTTGGAGTTAGCTTTTAATGACAACCTCACCTCCTTTCTTCTCTTATGGGTTGCTGAACTCAGTGGAGTCTCCTATCATGTGTCTGAAGTATCTATTATTGAAAAATTTTAATTTCGGTATTAGATTTCTCATGTGTTTCTAGAGAAGCAATCTAGAACCACTTTTACATAGATGAATTATACCAATATAAAATTAAAAATATAATATCAAGAACATGAAAGTGAAACAGAAGAAGAAAATGAAGAAATTTTTTTTTTGTATTGATTGTTAAAGAGTATTACAAGAGAGAAGATATGAAACTAATTTCAAAAAAGAAAATTGTCTCTGTCACGCCCCGAACCGGAATCGTGAGCAGCCGCCCGTTATCCTGAACACCGGCTGTATTTTTACAGAAAATCGGGCAAAACCTCCCCATATTTCGAAGGTTTTCTAAGTACAATTTACCATGTATAAATTACAATTATCTTGTAATATAATCAAATGACCATCTCGACCTCTCCAAAATCAACCAATCTCACAGCCAACATCTAGATAACGCAAAGTTATAAAAATTTCCAACAATCTAGCCACAGACCTCTACTGCCATGCCCCCGTCAAAGGCATTGACAGCCGCCAGTCGCCCCTCCTGTGATTTAGAGGGGGCAACGAACGATCCTAGAGGACACTTCTAAGATATGACACATTCTCAAGTACTTACATAATGAACCAGAAATGCCTCAATGCAATGTTATGCAATGACATGTCCATATTTATACAGTCATTCCAGAATTTTACATTGGTCGTCTATCGACCTCAAAATACATATACATCACCAATACAATTGCTAACTCACGAAATTACAGCGGAAATATACAATAACTCCTCAGATCCAGATCAAATCTCCCAATAATACTGAGTATTCTAAAAGCAACGCTCTTTGCCAAATACTAACTCTGAAACAAGAAGGGAAATGAGGGGTAAGTACTCGGGGAAGAATACTAACTCTGAATGTTTTCAAATTTGAAACAATTGTAAGCAATTTAAATCCAATTACTAAAGAATTTCGAAACCCTAGTGCGGAAATCGAAACTTTGAGTCATTTACCTTCGCAGAGGCTCACGAACTGTCATGGGCCGTCGTGGGCTCGTGAGCCGCGAGCTGGCGGGCTGATGGGCTGGCGGCCCTCGTGGGCTTGTGGACCTGATGGGTCTAGTGGGCCGCGGGCCGGACTGGGCCGAGTGCTAGACTGGGCCGCAGTGGCTAGGGCTTGCGCTCGCGAGCTGGATCTCGCGCTCGCGAGCTGGGTCGAGCGCTGGAGCATTCTCGAGCTGGATCGAGCGCTGGAGCGCTTGCGCTCATGCTGGGGCCCGCTCGAGCAGTGGATCGCACGCTGGAGCGCGCTGTGCTCGTGTTAGGGCGTGCTGGAGGAGCGCAAGTGCTCGTGCAGAGGCGCGCAAGGGGTCGCGTGCTGCTCGCGCTGTGCGCGCTCGCGCGAAGGAGAGCGTAGTGGTGCTTGTGCAGGGAGGAGCTGCAGCGGCTTGCTCACGGAAGGGAGGAGCTGCAGCGGCTGGGTGGCGCACGGCGATCTTCGCGGCGGAGGATGGCAGCGGGAGGGAGAGAGAGACAAAAAGAGAGAGAGAGAAACAGTAAGGGAGAAGAAGAAGAAGAATAAGATGGTGGTGGTGGTGGTTGCTCGCGGTGGCGATGGCGGAAGGAGGCGCTGCCGTGGGAGAGAAAGCGACGGGGAGACGGGAGATGAAAAGTTATAGAGAGAAAGGCAAAGAGAGAGAGAGAGAAAGGGGAAATGGAAGAAAAATTAGGGCTTTAAGCCCTAATTTTAAATGTCCTTTTTTTTGGGTATTACATTTTCTAACCCCCTAAAAACAAGTCTCGTCCTCGAGACTAAAAAAAACTATACAGAGAAAAGTTGAGGGTGTTGTCTTCTCATGACTTCTTCAGGCTCCCAGGTCTGTTCCTCGACCTAGTCGCTCATCTACAAAACTCTAACAAGAGGAACCTCTTTGCTCCATAGCTTTCTGACCTATCGATCCAGAATAGTCACGGGCTGAAGAGGTAAACTCAAATCCTCTCGAAACTCAACTGGCGGAGCCTCTAAAATATGTGAGGGATCTGGTTGATATTTTCTAAGTACTGAGACATGAAATACATCGGGAATGCGCGATAGGTCTTCTGGCAGCTCCAATTTATATGCTACACTTCCGATCCTCTCAAGGATACGAAAGGGCTCAATATACCTGGGGCTCAACTTCCATGCTGCCCAAATTGAATGACTCCCTTCAAGGGAGATATCTTTAAGAATACCATATCTCCCACAGTCAACTCTAGAGGTCGCCGCCTACGATCTGCATAGAATTTCTGTCTATCTTGAGCGGCTTTCATCCGCGTACGGATAATCTTCACTTTCTCTTTCGTCTCCTCTACCAGCTCAATATTGGTGAGTCGTCGCTCACCAACCTCATCCCAGCACAACGGGGTACGACACTTCCTCCCATACAATGCCTCGTAAGGTGGCATGCCAATGCTGGCCTAATAGCTATTGTTATAGGCGAACTCCACTAACAGAAAATGCCGATCCCAACTCTCCCGGAAATCCATAACACATGCCCTAAGCTTGTCCTCTAAAGTCTGAATGGTCCTCTCTGACTGACCATCTGTCTGGAGGTGATACACTGTGCTGAAATTCAGTCTAGTACCCAAAACTTCCTGCAAACTGGGCAAAAAACGGGATGTAAATCTTGGGTCTCGATCTGATACTATCGGCAGTGGAACCCCATGCAGTCTCACAATTATATCAATATAGAGGCGTGCCAACACCTCAAGTGAGTAATCATTCCTAATCGGGATGAAGTGTACGGACTTAGTAAGTTGGTCAACTATCACCCAAATAGCATCATGCTTGCCGAAATCCGCGGTAATCCTACTACAAAATCCATCGTGATATGCTCCCACTTCCACTCAGGAATGGGAAGGGGCTGCAAAGTGCCAGCTGGACGCTGGTGCTCAGCCTTTATCTGCTGGCATACAAGGCAACAAGCAATAAATTCCGTAATTTTTCGTTTCATACCCGACCACCAATAACTGTCTCTGATGGTGTGGTACATTTTAGTACTGCTGGAATGTAAAGCATAGGCAGATGAATGGGCCTCCTCAAGAATAGCCCTGCGGAGATCACTATCTGCTGGTACACATACCCGATCTTGAAAAACTAACAGTTTATCCTTGCGAACTCTAAAGTTGTCAATATCACCTCTGCTGGCTTTCTCATAAATACCTCGGAGCTTTTCATCACTCTGCTAAAGCTCCCTAATACGGTCGAGCAAACTCGGCCGAACCTTAACCAAGTCTCTCTGATACCAATCCAACTGCCACGCCCCGAACCGGATCGTGAGCAGCCGCCAGTCGCCCCTTCTGTGATTTAGAGGGGGCACCAAGCGATCCTAGAGGACACTTTTAAGACATGACATATTTTCAAGTATTTACACAATGAACCAGAAATGCCACGGTTCGATATCAAACAAGGGCCTAGTTATGAATTTTCAATTTTTCTTTCCAACAAAAACTACCATTGACAAAATTTATTCAAGAGTTAAAGAGATTTCTTTTCTCTCACCTAGGGTTCCTCGGATCTCAGATCTTGGATCTAGCTTTCGTTCGCCTGTCGGTTTGGTCTAAAACCTGAATGTTTCCAAATTTGAAACAATTGTGAGCAATTTAAGTCCAATTACTAAAGAATTTCGAAACCCTAGTGCGGAAATCGAAACTTTGAGTCATTTACCTTCACAGAGGCTTACGGACTGTCATGGGCCGTCGTGGGCTCTTGGGCCGCGAGCTGGCGGGCTGATGGGCTGGCGGGCCTGGTGGGCTTGCTGGCCTGATGGGTCTGGTAGGCCATTGGCCGGACTGGGCCGCGTGCTGGACTGGGCCGCAGTGGCTAAGGCTCGCGCTCGTGAGCTGGATCGAGCACTCGCACAATGGGTCACGCGCTAGAGCGCTCGCGCTCGTGCTGGGGCATGCTCGAGCAGTGGATCGCGCGCTGGAGTGCGTTGTGCTCATGTTGGGGCATGCTGGAGGCGCGCAGGGGCTCTTGCAGAGGCGTGCAAGAGGTCACGCGTTGCTCGTGCGCTGCTCGCGCTGGGCTCGAGCTAAACTCGTACTATGCGTGCTAGCACTCGGGAGAGCACGCAGTCGCGCGAAGGAGAGCGCAGTGGTGCTCGTGCAGGGAGGAGCTGCAACGGCTTACTCGTAGGAGGGAGGAGCTATAGCGGTTGGGTGGCGTACGACGATCTTCGCGGCGGAGGATGGCAGTGGGAGGGAGAGAGAGACAAAGAGAGAGAGAGAGAGAGTGAGTGAGCCGCGGAGAGAGAGAAACAGTAAGGGAGAAGAAGAAGAAGAATAAGATGGTGGTGGTGGTGGTGGCTCGCGGTGGCGATGGCAGAAGGAGGCGCTGCCGTGGGAGAGGAAGCAGTGGGGAGAGGGGAGATGAAAAGTCGGAGAGAGAAAGACAAAGAGAGAGAGAGAAGGGGGAAATGGAAGAAAAATTAGGGCTTTAAGCCCTAATTTTAAATTTCTTTTTTTTTTTTTTGTTTTGGGTATTACAATCTCTACTTACTTAATTACAAAATTGGAAAGTGGTCGTATTTATACAAAAAGTTAGTCATCAGAGAAAAGGAAAAAAATTGGAATAAAATTTATGAGAAGAAAATTAATCAGAATAAAGTCAATTTTTTAAATTTATAATGATTGAATAAATCAGTCATTAATTAAATCAAACAAATATATAATGGTTAACTAATCAATCTTAATAATTGATTAAATTAACTAAATATATATAATTAACCAAATCAATTGTAACGAATAAGTCAAGTATAATAATTTACTAAATTAATTATAATGATTGAATGATTGATTGTGGATTAGGTTAATCATAATGATTGATTAAATCAATCAATAAATCTCATCTGCACCTATTTTAACACTCCTTCTCAAGTTTGGTGAATAGAAATCTATGGAGTCTAACTTGTCGAAAATGTTTTGCATGTGACTTGCCGCAATTCACTTGGTAAAAATATCAGCAAACTGCTCATTACTCTTTACGTGACAAGTGATTTTAGTCTTGTCCTCAACCTTTTGGCGCGTGAAATGACAATCAAGTTCAATATGTTTTGTTTTCTCATAGAAAACAGGATTATAAGCAATATGAATGGCAGACTAATTATCGCAAAAGAGCTTAATAAAGGAAGTGACTTGAAATCTCAATTCTTCAATTAGAGTCTTTAGCGAAATGATTTCACTAGTTGCTGCTATCATAGATCTATTCTAGGCCTCTGCAATTGATCTTGAAACAATAGATTGCTTCTTGCTTTTCCAAGATACGAGATTCCCACCAACAAATATGTAATAACCTATGATGGATCTTTTGTCTATTGAATTTTTTGTCCAATCCACATCACAATAACCCACAATTTTTGAACCTTGATTATTCTTCATGCATGTTCCTCTCCCGAGAGCTTTTAAGATACTTAAGAATTCTTTTAGCCGCCTTCCAATGACACACCTTAGGATCATGCATGTATCAACCGATTTGACTCATAGCATATGCAATGTCAGATTTGATGACAATTAGGTAAATGAGCTTCCCAATGAGCTTAGATAGCTCTGTATATCTATGAAAAGTTGATCAGTATCTTTTCCTTCATCAGAGGTTGAGATAGGGCTAATGGTTGGTTTTGCTTCCAATTTACCTATTTCCTACAAAAGATCAAAAGTATACTTTCTTTAGGAAATGTGAGAGTACGCAACGTCTATTACTAGAAAATATTTTAGTAGTACTAAATCTTTAATTTCAAAACTAAATTTAAGAAAATTTCTAACTTGATCAATATGATTCATATCACTCCCAATAATAATGATATCAATATATATGAGCACAATAGTGATTATTTCATTATCAAGTTTAGTAAATAAGGAGAAATCACTATTATATTTTTTAAAGTTGTTACTAAGAAATGCAAAGTTTAGTTTTGCATACTAGGCCCGAGGAGATTGTTTAAGATCATAAATAGCTTTCTTCAATCTGCACACTTGTTCTTCGTGACTTTGGTTGAGCCTTGAGGTAGATACTTGTAAACCTCATCTTCTAACTCCCCTTGCAAGAAGGCACTCTTTACATCCATCTGATACATTGGCTAGTTCCTATTGGTGGCAAAAGACAAGAGGACCCTTATAGTGTTGATCTTTGTTACATGTGTAAAGGTCTCCGTATAATCTACTCCATAGGTCTGGATAAACCCTTTGGCTACAAGTCTTGCCTTATAACAATCAATTGAACTGCTGCTTTTATGCTTGTATAAACCTATTTGTATCTGACTACTTTCTTTCCTCTTGGAAGAGTTACTATTTCCCAAGTCTTGTTCTTTGTAAGAGCATCTAACTCTTCTTTCATTGTTTTCCTCCATTTTGGGTGATCATTGGCCTCATTGAAGTTTCTAGCCTTCTGTACTTAATCAATGCCTCTCAATAATACTTGGTGACTTGAGGAAATATTAAAAGTAGTATAATAGTCGGCAATATGATAAGATGTAACCTTAGAGATGTATAGTTCCCATCTTGATAGAGGAAATCTCAACCTTGTTGACCTTTTGAGTGGTGGTGGAGATGATGACGAGTTATTAGACTTCTTATTTACTTTTGAAGAAAGTAAGTGTTATTTGGTTTGGTTTCCCCCGTGCTCCCTTCTTCCTTAAGTTTTGGAGGAGTTTCTATTTTCCCTTTGTTCAAAATTTCTAGTAGTCCTCTCTCTTACTCTTATTCTGGATTTTCCTCTTCAGTTGATTGGCAAGAATGATTACTAATTTCTTTTGGAGTTAACAAAAAAACTTACAGATCTTCCTTTTCTTGTATTCTCTCTTCACTTATATCAGCAAAATAGAACTCTTTTTTTACAAATATCACATCTTTTGATGTGTATATTTTGTTAGTTGTAGGATCATAGCATATATAACCCTTTTAAAATGACACATCCTATGACAACACACTGTATCCCTTTTTTATCTAATTTATTTCTAAATTATTCTGGTATATGTATATAGTATATGCATCTAAACACTTTTAAGTGAGAAATATTTAGTTTGGTCTTAGTAAGAACTTCCAAGGAAATTTTTCTTGGAATATCCTAGTAGGTGAGTAGCAATACTAACTTCATCACTCCAAAAAAAATTAGGCATGTTAGTATCGAACATGATTGTTCTTGCTATCTCAAGTAAATATCGATTTTTTCTTTCGACTATTTTATTTTCTTGGGGGTATATGGACATGAGATTTGGTGGATTACTCCATTTTCTTCTAGAAAAGTTGTGAGTGCGTGATTCGTGTATTCCCCTACATTGTCTGTCCTAAGTATTTTTATGTTTGTATTATATTGCTTAGTGATGTAATTGTGATTCGAATGCTTGTACTTTTGAAGTGAGCATATATATCCATATATATCTAGTTTTGTGATCAATAAAAGATATGAAATATTTAAAATCTCATCTAGATACTATAAGGGATGTCCAAATGTCAGAATGTACAAAATTAAAAGTATTTTTGTAAGTTATTTTCGAAATCGAATAATGTATTCGAGTTTTTTTTCAAAAATATAAGTTTCACAATATCTATTTTCAAAATTGTTGTTGAAAATAAGTATTTCAAAATTTGTTTACTAGGATGACATAACCTACCATGCCACAAAATATAACTTTCTCCTTGATATGCCGTGTGTGCATGATTATCTTGATTTTAAAAATATAGGTTTTTTCTCCTGAATCCCCCTATCAATCATTTGATTTGTTTTGAGATCCTGAAAAACAACAACTTAGGATCAAATATAACTTTACAATTTTGATATCTAATAATTTGATTAATAGACATAAGATTAGAGAAAAATTCGGGAACATATAAGGTATTAGAGTTTTTTCCAAAAAAAATTAACTTCTCCGAATTCTCTTACATTCAAATTATTCCCATTAGCAACCTTGACAGTCTTATAATTTGGAAGAAGTTTTAGTTTTTTAAATATCTTTTTATCCCTAACCATATGATGATCGTAACCAGAATCTACTAACTAATCTTGAAAATTCAAAGTTGAGTTTAAGTAAATACCTGGATTGATCGTTACTTGCTTGAGCAGCACTTCTCATATGATGTTTTTGATTGTTGACTCAAGTGCTGCATGGGCCACATTTGAGAAGATTTGGCCCTTTCTTTTCAGGTGCTCAGGTCTTATGTGAGGATAAGAAAACCAATATTTTTCTTATGCATGATTAAACTTTTTGCAATAAGCATGTACCTTTTTGGTCATGTGCTGCACCTTGTTGGCCACTTGCCCTTCTGTAGTCGAATTGAAACCATGCCTTTCTACTTTGGATTGAGAAGTATCCTTAAACTTCATAGTTGCTTCTATTCATTGGATCATGGATCTCACTTCTTGGTAGGAAGGAAAATCCTTCATTAGAAGGATTTATTGACAAATATGTGCGAATTGCTCTCCAAGAGAAATAAAAAGCCCAAAGGACTTGTCTTCATCCTCTCTTTTTTATAAAATTTTGAGATCGACTGTGTCGGCCTCAAAGTTTAGAACTCGTTCCAAAGGTGTTCATTTTAGCCAAATAGTTGGGAGAGAGTCTTCTCATCCTTCTTGATATTGGTAATCTGTCTCTTTATCTCAAAAATACTTCCTAAATTTAACTTTCGTCTATAAAAATTATACATTTGATCTCAAAGGGTTTTAGAGTTTGGAGAGCAATTGACCATAGTTCTATGAATTTGATCCATAGAACTTGTGAGTAGGATGAGCACTTGGTCATCCTTTTCCTTTCTTCGAATATTAGATCTGACTTATCAGAGGGCCCTTTGTAATGTGCTCAAGAGATTTCTTGAGTTTAAGAATCTTTTAATATGAGTTACCCATTGGAAATAATTTGAAGAGGTAAGAAGAATAGAATAGAATGGTTGTAAAAAAGAATTCATTTGAGAAAGAGGATCACCTAACCTCGAAGAGGAAGGACTCAAAATTTGTTCTAATACCATGTTGAAAAATTTTAATATCAATATTAGACTCCTCGTTTGTTTCTAGACATACAATCTAGAATCACTTTTACGTGGGAGAATTATACGAAAATAAAATTAAGAATATAATATCAAGAATACAAAGAAGAAGAAGAAAATAAAGAAAAAAATTTTATTTGTATTGATTGCTAAAGAGTATTATAGGAGAGAAGATATGAGACTAACTATTCGAGAAAAGAAAAGAATTAGAATAAAATTGGTGAGAAGTAAAATAATCAGAATAAAGTTAATTTTTTAAATTTATATTGATTGAATAAATCAATTATTAATTAAATCAACCAAATATATAATGATTGACTAAATCAATCTAAATAATTGATTAAATCAACCAAATATATATAATTGACCAAATCAATTATAATGATTAAATCAATTATAATGATTAAATTAATCATCATAATTGACTAAAATAATTATTATGATTGAGTGATTGATAGTTGATTAGATCAATCATAATGATTGATTAAATCAATCATCATGGTTGATTAAATCAATCATCATGGTTGATTAAATCAATGAATGAGTCTTATTTGGGTCTATTTTAATATCTGCTATCTACAAACTGAGTATTTTCAAGAATTTTGGCCTTCAAGCAAATCTGTACTTAAACTGACTTCAGAAGTAGCCTTTGGTACCCAAATCTTTTTGGATATGACATTATTAGTGTTGACTAACACTACAAAAAAACACGTTTTTTACGACGAAATTTAGCAACAAATTTTTTTCGTTGCTATTTTGCGACGAAAAATTTTTTCATCGCTATTTACAACGAAATTTCAAACGAAAAAATAGTCGTAGCTAATTTAGCGACGATCGGAAATTCGTTGCTAATTTTGCGACGAATTCTGAAATTCGTCGCTAAATTTAAAAAATAATAAAATAAAATAAAATATTAATATATATTTATTAATTAATTAATTAATTTTGCTAAAAATTTCAAAATTCGTCGCTAAATTTGAAAAATAATTAGATAAAATAAAATATTAATATATATTTATTAAATAAAATAATTAAATAATTAAATAATTTAGGAATTCATCGCTAAATTAAAAAAATAATAAAATAAAATAAAATATTAATATGTATTTATTAAATAATTAATTAATTTTGAGATGAATTTCGAAATTCGTCGTTAATTTTGCGACGAATTTAGGAATTCGTCGCTAAATTTGAAAAATAATTAAATAAAATAAAATATTTATATATATATTTATTAATTAAAAAATTAATTTTGCGACGAATTGAAAAATTCGTTGCTAATTTTGCGACAAATTTAGGAATTCATCGCTAAATTAAATAAATAATAAAATAAAATAAAATATTAATATATATTTATTAAATAATTAATTAATTTTGAGACGAATTTCGAAATTCGTCGCTAATTTTGCGACGAATTTAGGAATTTATCTCTAAATATAAAAAATAATAAAATAAAATAAAATATTAATATATATTTATAAATTAAAAAATTAATTTTGCGACGAATTTCGAAATTTGTCGCTAATTTTAGGACGAATTCCGGAATTCGTCTCTAAATTTGAAAAATAATTATATAAAATAAAATATTAATATATATTTATCAAATAATTAATTAATTTTACGACGAATTCTGGAATTCGTCGCTAATTTTGAAATATAATGAAATAAAATAAAATATTAATATATATTTTTTATTTTTTGTTTAAAAAAATTATCACATTTATTATTTTTAATTAATATGTTATATTTTATTTTTATTTTATCTTTTTAAAAAATAGTATTATTTTTTTTATATCTTTTATTATTTTATTTTAAACTAATATTTTATTATTTTATAATAAATTGTTATTTTATTTTATTTTATTATTATTAGAAATATGAGAAGAAAAGATAATAAGTAAAAAAAAAAAAAATTTATAAGAGATGTTAACATTTAGCTTGATGGTTACAGGATATTAAAGGTTTACGGAAGCGCAAGGGTCGAACCATGGTGGGAACAAAGTAGAGGCGTTTTTCAGGAATTAAGTGAGGTAGGGCGTGGGCGCCGGCTCAGGCGGGCCGGGTTCAGGTGGGAGTGCAATTTTTTTTTCATTGCTAATTTAGCGACGAATTTTTTTCGTCCCTAAATTAGCGACAGATAATTTTTCGTAACTAAATTTGCGATGAATTTGACGATAAAAATTTATCCGTTGCTAAATTTAGCAACAAATTTTAGATTTCGTCGCTAAATTTAGCAACGAATTTCTAATTTTTTGTTGCTAAATTTTTGCGATGTGTTATTAGCGACGAAAAATTTTTCGTCGCTAACGTTTTTAGCGACGAATTTTTATTAAATTTGTGACTAAAAGCTGGTTTTTTTATAGTGTAAAATCTTTAAAATCCATTGTAGTTTTATTTTAGTTAGTAAGTTATTTCTAAACAGACATTGATTTATACTATAACTATTTTTAAAACAATATATGGATTTTTGGTGTGTTACTGGCCTTTTATTTCTAATGCTGGCATTTTCCTTAGTTTATAGTGTTGTGCAATGTCCAGATTTCATACAATGATAAAATCTACTATCTGGTTTAGGATTCTTTGAGCAGGGAACAAAAAATGTATATAATTTTCCTTTTTTATGAGTTTAAATAGGATTATATTCTAATTCTGCCTTATCAAAGAGAGCTCCTTGTGCTCCTAAAATTGTGTAAGTTTTTCTTGATTTTGAACAAATTTAAACAATAGAGAACTTAACTTTTTGCTCTTTTGTTTTTGTTGTTCAAGTTCACTTTCTAAGTTTCTTTATCATTTCCTGTGTAAACATTTAGATTTCTATTCTTTATATTTATAATTTCAATTTGCAATCTATTCACTTTTTTAGCTTCTTTTTCAATTTTAACGTGCAAATTGATTTTTTTGTAAAACCAAGGCACAAAAAAAAATAAAATAAAAGAAAAGAAAAAGGGGAGAGAAGTCAAACTCCCTCACTTCTCATCTCATTCTCACTCTCCTCTTACTCGAAGAACCCACCCCTATTCTCTCACTCATTCTCTCCCTCTCGCCACTCTCTCTCCTCTCACTTTGCTCTCGTCGAGATCAACCAACTCTAAGTAAAAAAACTCACACATTTAGGCTCCCAAACCCTCAAACAAAGTTAAGATAATGTGATTATGGTGAGAGATTAAGGGTTCTCAAGAGAGAAATCTAGAGTTTGGTGACTCAACTTGAGGGATTTGATTCAACCACGGAATTAAGGTAATTTCCCATCATTTTTGTGGGTTTAGTTCCATTAATCACGGATTTGGTTTTAATGTTTATAATTTGGGATTTTTGTAAAGAGAGAAAGTTAAAGTTTTTACAAAGTTTGGTTTTGGATGAAATTTGTGACTTCCCTAAAGGTAATCTTGCCCTTTCAACCTATATTTATATTTTTCTAACATGAATTTGAATTACTAGATTTAGATTGTAAGATTTAATTTGGGGGTTTAGAGTTAGGGTTTGTAATATGATGAGAATTGAGAGAAGTGTGAATGTATTGATTCACTTGACATATATTTGATGAACTTAAAACATAAATTGATAGATTTATGAAATTAGAGTTCATATTATATTGGAAAAAATCATTAACTCTAGCCTATAAGTGATTTCAAGTTGCATTAGTATTAAATGGCATAGATCATGGCATTTGGAAGCTAAAGTGACACTAGACATCGGATTGATTGTGGATTGGGAGTGATTACCCTCTCAAGAGGTGAGTAGATGGTTATGTTGAGAATGAATGATAAAAAGGATTTTAATTACAATTTGTGAAACAAATTTTAAAACGAATTTTGAAATGGATTTGTAAAATATTTGTGATTATGGTATACACAACTTAAATAATTTAATAAATCAATGATTCGATCATTGATTTTTGAAATGTTTGCATCATGTTACAATTGCAACAATGAAGAGGGTAGTGAATTTACCATTACATTAGGGACATCGCTAGATCATAGTATTCATCGTAGCATTTGTCTCATTTTCCAATTTGGAACACCAAAAGCTCCCCTCATAAACTAAATGAAACAAGTTTGATTGGTAAAATCTTTATCTTGTCTGGTTCCCTTATCCTTTTCTTCATCACCTGCTAATTATTCTCATTCAACAAAGTTTATCAGTAAATTTAGTTCCCACATGAGTCTGGAACATCCTCTCTTGTGTATAAATATGTGCTGTCTTTGTACTAAATTCTCCTTTTGACAATTTTGCGACAAACGTGGATATCAAATTGCTTGTTGATTAAGATTTCAGGCCAAATATCTGGGTTGTGATAAATTTGTTGAACAATGTAGGTTGATTTTTGTATTTGACTGAACCGTAGAGAGAGGTTTGTCCTTGGTAAGAAGAATGACAATAGTGGTAGAAAATATTAATTGATGTAATGAATTTTTATTTATTTTATCAATCTATAGTTATTATTCATATTGCAACAATATTTCTAAAATTCACTATTTAATTTATTTATTTTTCTATTTATGAATAATCTATAGATACTATTATGTCCATGGAATACTTAAAAATAAGTGGTAGTGTAAAATTAATTAAAAGTTCTGGTAGAGCAAATATAAGTCTGCCTTGAAGGAGCGAAATTAGCTTTAAATAATCACTATACTTTACTAAATCATGAAGAAATTTACTAAATTTTAAAGATATCCGTAGAAATAGATATCATATTGAAGCAATAGATGATAGAAATATTGAATATTTGTATATTATAATTATTATTTCAAAAAAGAAATGTGTAGTAGAGAAACCCTTCTCTTTTTTCTAATTTATATTACACTAAAATTAGTACAATTGAAATGCAATATTTAGCAAATCAGAAGTTTACGGATTCTAAAGATTTTCTTACCTGGCATGCTCGACTAGGACATTGTGGGTCTATAATGATAAGAATAATAATTGAAAATTCACATGGAATACATTGAAAAATCAAAGGGTGCTAAAGTTAAATTAATTTTTATGTTACTTGTTCTCAAAGAAAATTATTATGGAATTGAATTCCCTGAATTTCTGGAAAGAATTATGATGATATATGTAGACCAATTCATCCACCATGTGGATCCTTTAGATATTTTATAGTGCTAATTGATACATCTACAAGATGATCACATATTTGTTTTTATCAACATGCAACCTGACAATTGCCAGACTGCTTATTCAAATCATTAAGTTAAGAGCATAACTCCTAGATTATCCAATTAAGATAATTTAATTAGACAATATTGGTGAATATTTATCTCATGCTTTTGATGACTATTATATGAATATTGGCATAAGAATTGAGCATCCTACAGTTCATACTGCAAGATGAGTATTCAACAAATTACCACAAATGTTCCCTTCTACAATTGACTTTTGATTATGAGCCTTTCCCATCTGAGAATTTTTAGATATGCGGTTTATGTCCCTATAGTGACACCGTATCAAACTAAGATGGGATCCCAAAGAGGGTGGGAATATATATCAAGTATGATTCACTCGCTATCATCAGATATCTTGAACTTTTGATAGGTGATATTTTTATTACAAGATTTATAGGTTCTTATTTTCATGAATCAAATTTCCCAACATTAGGGGGAGAAAATGGACAATCAAAAAATGAAATCATGTGGAATACCTTACAATTAATATCTCTTGATTCTCGTACCAAGGTTTGCTAATTAGAAGTTAAAGGGATAATACATTTGCAAAAGATCGTAAGTTAATTACATGATATGTTCACTGATTCTAAAAGAGTTACAAAATCACATTTTCCTATAGAATTTGGACGATTAAACTTGATATTCTAGTAGGACAATTCACAAATACTATAGCAATTGAGTCTAAAGCATGCTTAAATTATGATAGACCTTTTGGCATCAAAGATAAAAATTCTCGAAAGAAAAGAGGATTCATTGATCATGATCATACAAATAAGTTGAATAATAAAAAACTCCAAGAGATTATTAATGACAAAATTCAAACTCCTACAGAGCCAAATGCAGTTCCTGAAGAGCATAAGTTCAAACTCCTAAAGAGCATGAAAATATAGCTCCTAAAGATCACAAGTTTCAATCTTCTAAAGAGCGTGTAAATAAAACTTCCATAAAATTTCACCACTACAAGAATATATTGGGATTAAATTGAAATAATTGTGGATGATATTTTTGCATGCAATGTAGCACTTGAAATTATGGAAGAAATCTAGAATTTTAAACCAAAATTGATTGTGGAATGTCGATAAAGAAATGATTAAAAAAAATGGCAAGATGTGATCGAATCTGAAATGGATTCACTTGCTAAATGAAAAATTTTGGACCTATAGTCCAAACACCTGAAGATGTAAAGCCTGTAAGATATAAATGGGTTTTTATATGAAAATGAAATAAAAAAAATGAAATTGTGTAACATAAAGCACGACTTATAGCATAAGGGTCTTTACAAAGTTCGGGCCTGATTATAATGATACATATTCACCTGATGCAATTATATTAAGGTTTCTTGCAACCTTAGTAATATATGAAAAACTCGAAATGCAATTGATAAATGTGGTCACTGCTTACCTGTATTGGATATTGAAAATGACATTTACATGAAAATCTCTTAAGGATCTAAATTACCTAATACATGTGATCCAAATTCTGAAGAAATTTACTTTATCAAGTTGCAAAAATCTTTGTATGACTTAAAGCAATTTGGGCAAATGTGGTGTTGTCGTTTAAATGAATATTTGCTTCAAGAAGACTATGACTTATTATGTCCATGTATTTTTATTAAGAAAACTAAAATAGGTTTTGTGACCATTACTATTTATGTTGATGATTTGAAACCTTATTGGAACTTTTGAAGAGATTTCCAATTCCATTGAATATTTAAAAGGAGAATTTGAAACCAAAGATTTTGAAAAAATAAAATTGTCATTGTTTACAAATTAAACATCTAGAAAATGATATATTCATTCATCAATCAAATTATATTGCTAAAGTTTTAAAACGTTTCTATATGGATAATATACATCCATTAAGTACACCAATGATTATCATATCACTTAACATTGATAAAGATCCTCTTAGAACACACGAGAAGAATGAAGAACTTCTTGATCTTGAAGTACCATATCCCAATGCAATTGGAACACTTATGCATCTTGCTAATTGTACAAAACTTGATTCGTTATGAATGCATTAGTAAGATTTGGTTTTTCTCCTATACAACGACATTGGAATGGAATCAAGCATATTATTCAATATCTCCAAGGAGCAGGTAATCTTGAGTTGTATTATAATAATTCTAAATCAATGCTAATTGGATATGTGAATACTGGATTCTTATCTGATCCACACAAATCATGATCTCAGGCTAGGTACTTATTTTCATATGGTGGTTCTGCTATATCATGGTGTTTTACACAACAATCTATAGTTACCACTTCTTCTAATCATGCTGAGATCATAACAATTCTTAAAACAAGTCGAGAATGTATTTGGTTAAGGTTAATAATGCATTACATCTGAAAAACAGTGTGCTCTCCTTCAAAGAAGATATTTTTACAATATTATTTGAAAACAATGCTGCTTGTATTACTCAACTAATGGGAGGATACATCAAGGGCGATCGAACTAAACATATTTCACTAAAATTTTTCTTCACATATGATTTTCAAAAAAATGGTGAAATTAGAATGTATCGGTTTAAATTTCACACCCCGATCTGTGATCTAGAGGCCATGAACAGTCGCCTACCTTGGTCACCGGCCTAACCCTGCCATGTACCCTCAAGGTAATGCAAGGCTAATATAATTTCAATTAGAAATATTTTATTAGTATTTAAAATACAAAAGTTCTCAAATTTATATATATATATATATATATATATATTTATTTATTTATTTATTTATATACTACAAATGAAAGTTCCTTTGTTTCATACAGTCACTCTAACTTGATCAACTAATGTTTTCAAAGATACAGTGAAAGTTTCATACCATGATACATTTCTAACAATAGAAAGGGGTTTTTGAAATTTCCTCATGTCCTAAGTCTTTCTCCCATACAAGATTGCTTATAAGCTACCTTCATGCACCTCCTTCTTGTCAAATTCATTCATGATGAATTTAAGCACAAAGAAAGGGGTTTTTGAAAAAACCAATGAAAATTCATGCAAGGATTTTTCAACCAATGAGGTTTCTCTTTGGTGGAATGAGCTTAGGTGGCCACTATGTGTGCTCTTGGCCAATGGTTGATCTCCAATTGTCATTCCATGGTTGGTTTTGCAACTTAGTCTCTCAAGTTCTCATATTTGCACTTTAGTTCCTAAAATTTCCAAAATTGCAAATTTGACCCTATGCGATTTTTTTTTTAATTTTCAAATTCACTTCTTTATGCTTATACTTAAGTGTTTGGGCATTGTCGGCACTTTTCGGAAAAGTTTTCGATTTACCGATAAAATTTTCGGTATAAATGATTTTAAGGGTAAAATTTTAGAAATTTCAAATCATGTGTCTTAAATGTTGCAATATCATATATATGAACATGAAGAGAGTACATCATATACCGAGAGTCGGTGTTACATGAAAAGTCTTATGGGATATCCTCAATAGGGAGAGCAAGTACATTGTAAAATACTTTGAATAGTGTACTCTCACTATAAAATAAAAGCATTATGTCGACCGTAACATTTACAATCAGTAAGTATTAGTGATGGTTTTTGAATCTATACAGATGGTTATGGTTGAAACCGTCGGAAATAGTATAGATTTTCTGACGGTTTTAAAATGGTTGTTGATAAAACAATTTGAACTGTAGGTAAAGGTAGCAAACCATTTGTATAAACAAGACTCTATACTTACGGATATAACAACGTCAGAATTTACATACCCCTATCCTTACGGCTATAAGTTGTGATGACAAAATATAAGTTTTATAGTCACGATTTTGAAAGGTGTCTGTATAGACAAAACTATATGTACAACGGTTGTGATGATTGGTGAATATAATAAGGAATGGTAAGTGTAAAAGGATATAGTAAATAGCGGAAAGTGTAGGTAGAGATGTAAGATAGGTAACTGTAGGATATGTAGGATATGGTAAGTTGAGGTAAATATGGTAAATATAGGATATTTAAGGTATGATAAGTGTAAAATATGTAAATTGACGTTTAAAAGAGTATTGAAAACAGTTTATCGGGTATATATATTAGTGAATATTACTATTTTATAGTAAATGTTACTACAATTTATTGTGGTTATATAGTAAACGTTACTATATGTTATTATCTGTTAATTCGACTATTGTGGTTAGCTTTATAATAAATGTTACTATCCTTTTATCATGAAAGATAAATAAATTTACTATCTTTCAAATCCATTATAATAATAGTAAATGCTACTATTTTATAGTAAATATTATTATATTTTATTGTGGTTATATAATAAATGTTACTATATTTTATTAACTATTAATTTGACTATTGTGGTTAATTTAATAGTAAATGTTAGTATTTTTATGATGAGAGACAAATAAATTTACTATCTTTCACATGTGTTATTATAATAGTAAATATTACTATTTTATGGTAAATGTTATTATATTTTATTGTGGTTATATAATAAATATTATTATATGTTATTATCTGTTAATTCGACTATTGTGTTTAACTTAATATTAAGTGTTACTATCATTTTATCATGAAAGACAAATAAATTTACTACATTTCACATCCGTTATTATAATAGTCAATGTTACTAGTTTATAGTAAAAGTTATTATATTTTATTGTAGTTACATAATAAATGTTATTATATCTTATTATCTGTTAATTTGACTATTGTGCTTAATTTAAGAATAAATGTTACTATCTTTTTATAATAAGAGACAAATAAATTAATTATCTTTCACATCCGTTATTATAATAGTAAATGTTACTATTTTATAGTAAATGTTACTATATTGTATTGTGCTTATATAGTAAATATTATTGTATCTTATTATCTGTTAATTTGACTATTATGGTTAACTTAATAGTAAATATTACTATGGAATTTTCGTTGAAATCTTAAAATTGAAATGTTAAAATGGTATATTGTTAAATTAAATGTGAATTAAAATAAATTAATGTTAAAACCGGCGGTTTATGCCTCATTCCAGCGGTTCGTTGTGCTATATACTACTATATTACTATATTAGTAGTAGTAAATATTGCTACATTATACTATATTGTATTATATAAAAATTTGTGATACTATATTAGTAGTTTACTATATTGTGATATATAAATGTCACAACTTATTATAATAGTAAATGTTATTATTTTATAATAAATATTACTATTTTATAATAAATGTTACTATATTTTATTGGGTTATATAGTAAATATTACTATATATTATTATCTGTTAATTTGATTATTGTGATTAGTTTAATAGTAAATGTTATTATGGAGTTCTTGTTGAAATATTAAATTGAAATTTTAAAATGGTATATTGTTAAATTAAATGTGAATTAAAATAAATTAAAGTTAAAACTGGCAGTTCATGCCTAATACCGACGGTTCATTGTACTATATACTACTATATTACTTATATTAATATATTGTACTATATAAAAATAGGCGGTTCATATCTCATGTCGTACCACACTGCCAGTAAATATTACTACATTATATTATATTAGTAATTTACTGCATTGTGATATATAAATATCACAACTTATTACTACTATAGTACTATATTACTAGTAGTAAATATTACTATATTACTGGTAGTAAATATTACTATATATAAAAACCGGCGGTTCATGCCTCATGCCGCACCACTATATTAATATCTTATTCCACTATGTTACTATTTTAGTATATTTCTACATTGTACTAGTAGTAAATATTACCGTGATATATAAATACAATAGCTTATTACTACTATATTATTATTATACTATATAAAAACCGGCGGTTCATGCCTTGTGCCGGTGGTTCATGCCTCGTGTCGGTCGCTCATGCCTACCCCACCTCGCCTGTAATTCAAAATAATAACATTATTAATTTAAATAACAAAATAATAATTTCATTATTATTACATTATAGGATATAATGATATGAAATTATATAATTATTTTACAAATTTTATTATATACAATTTGTATTTAAATTAAATTATTAATTGGTCATTTTATGAGTAACTAACTTTTCATTAAATCAAATAAACACAAATACATATTATTTCAATCGTCTTCACTGCAAAAAAAGAAACATTCACCAACGGTCTTTGACCATTGGTAAAGACTCCAAAATCCATTGGCAAAGACTTCAGGATTTTGTCTAGTAGCCAAAAATTCCGCTAGCTATGCCAGTACTAGTAAAGCACTATACCAGCGGCTACATGGCCAGAGGAAGCCCCGTAGCTTTAACAAAGTCCAAGTTCTTTGGTTTAAGTGACAACAATTTTTCCTCAACAGCAATGTACTCACCTAAGGAGCCAAATTGTTAGGGATGCTTCAATGCTGTCTCACTGATATTACTATACAATTCATTGCCAACCTTTAGTTCCTTCGTTTGGTTGCCCACCTTTACCACCACTCCAGCAACATAAATGCTTGGAACAGTCTATAGCACAACAAGAGTTGTTACAATGCTTGAAATTGGCAACTAACTTAAGATTTGGTATAAGGAAGAGTATATAAACAATTATATTGTGATACTTTTCATGTTAAATGAAATATTGTTCTGTAATTCCTCCATAAATAGCACTAAACAAAATAATGAAAAATGAATACATATATTGCAATTGACAGCTTATTATAGGATGGAAATGTTGTTGATTAATAACCATAAAACCTAGGATCTTTTTAGTGAACATTACTATGATAATTTTCACTTTAAATCATGCATCAATTATTGTATAGAGACTGAAATAAAAATCATGTTTTTTCTTTAAATATTGGTGACTTAACCCCACGTATAAAATTTCATGTTTCCGTCTTAATCCTCTCCCGAAAACAGAAACCAAGACAATGTAGTTAGCCATTTTCAGGCTAAAAGTAATAGATCCACAAAATTAAGGAACAACATGTTCTCTATGCAGCAACGATAATCATAGACAAAGCAATTCAACAGAAAATCAAATGTTACTGTAAAACAACAATTCACTTAGGGTAATTCAACTATATAAAACCATTGTGAAACCCTAAAACCATTTGGAGAAGTTTTCAAATTCATCGGGTTTCTACAACTTTTGTTTAGCTACCCTCTCCTAACGAACAAACAACTCCAAATTCTTCACAAAATTGCACATCATATTTTAAAATTCACAAACCCAAATAATTGTAATGACTGATTATTAAAATTTACTCTCCTAAAGTTACTCTCAGAGGCATTTTGTCGAACATTTTTCGTGTGTTTTTTCATACTCTTACCTTATTCAATCTAAACATCTGATCAGCAGTCAATAAATTGATCAATGATTAGTTAATCATAAAAGAAATGAATGATGCAGCTAAAATATAAACGAAAATAGTGCTTTATTTATAACAAATGTAAATGTAAGGAAAAGAAAAAGGAGAAACAGATCTGACATTTGAAAGGCCTTAAACATTGACTCGCAAACGGGGAGAAAGAGTGTGTCTATGAGAGGCCAACGAAAAAAGCCGAACAAACAATCGAAAAACAAAGAAAAAATTGTTCCGTTGAGATCAATCACAGTCATGGACATGAGAGAGAAAAAAGATGTAACAGAACATAATCAAAGAGCAGATCAAAGAGGAGAAAAAACAGTAAGATCTAAGTCAACGAAGAAACCATCAGATCAATGCTTCGCATGCGAGAAAAAAATCAAAAGAAAGATGGAGGGGAGAAGAGAAGAGAAGAGAGAGGGAGAGAAGACGAACCTGTGAGATGAGCCGAAGAGAGAAAAACCATTGTCAATTTGTATGGAGATGAGTCTTTCTTTGTCAATTTGTATGAGATGAGCAGTTGTCCTGACCGCTGGTAAAGGGGCCCGTTGGTAAATGACACATTTTTGTAGTGCTTCCTCCTACTTCCTCCTCCTCTTTCGTATTTGGTGTCATTTCTTGGCGCCAAATAAAGAGGCGCCAAAAGTTTGGCGCTAATACTAGTATTGGTTTTGTTGAATATTTAGATTTTGCCACCATCAAGAAAATATTCTCTGTTGATTAATCTTTTTACTTTTGTCATTCTCTCTTTATTTCATTTAGTTATCTCTTCTCATATTTCATTTATTTCTTCGTTTTATTTTTGCAATGGATAAGAGATTGATATATTTTTATATTTTTAATCACTCTACTTTCATTCTTATTTTTCATATCATGTATTGTGATGTGGTATGATAACAAGTAGTAAAAATTAGTAATAACAACTATTTTCTCTTTCTACAGATGATAACAAATGGTAAGAATTACTTTTATTCTCTATCATATCGTAATATGGTAACTTTTATTATCTATCTACAAGTGATAACTAACAAAAAATATATGAACAAGGATTGGTCCAACGTAACAAGTGGTATGTCAATAATTATATAAAATTTGTATAATATAATATGGTAACAAGTGGTAACAAGTGGGTGGCATGATAACAAGTGGTAAGATATAGTAATAACAACTACTTCTTCTTAATACAAATGGTAATAAATGGTAACAAGTATTTTTATTTTGTTAATTATTTTTATTGTGGTAACAAGTAATCTATAACAAATAAGAAGTGTATTTTTATTATTATACCAACAAAGAATAAATGGACATATAATTATGTAAAATTTGTATAATATAACATGGTCACAAGTGGTAACAAGTGTTTTTTAACAACAAATGGTAAGAAATGATAACAATTGTAATAAATGTATATCAACTAACAAATGACAATAAATTATTGTAATAATTATATAAAATATGTATAATATGGTATATTTTTTAACAAATGATAAGCAATAACTATATAAATAAGTGATTTTTATATATGACAATAAGATATATAATAAATAAAAAATAATAAATGATAACGGATTACTAACATTATAATTCTATAAAATTTGTTTATGGCATGTTAAGAAGTGATGACGTAAGAAGTGATCATAAGTGATTTAAATCAAATAATAAGTGCAACTGTATTTCTGGCAACACAATAATATTATAAAATTTGTATAATTTTTTTTTTTAAATTGTATGAAATTTGTATATACTGGAAAATAATACTAATGAAAATAACAACTTTTAAAAATTACTGACCTAACGATCAAATAACATGTATAAAACATATAAACATTGGAGAGGGTATTCACTATAACTAATCCAAGAGATATTTACTATAACTATTCAATTCCAAACTATAACTATATATTTTACAAAAAAAGCAGTAAAAATTTTAAAAAACCCATAAAAAATTAAAATGTCTCAATAAATTTGTAAAAGAAGGAAAAAAGCGTGGAGAGATTTTCAGTATTTGGGGCTGGTTTCACTTGAAACAAAAACCCTCAATATTTGAATATGTTGTTTGGCGATATAATATAATTATTAGTGCTCGATTGAGTTGAAGTATAAATATATTGTTTGATCAATATAATATAAATATAAATTATATTGCTTCATAATATAAATTTATAAATTTATTATAATTATGATTATCAATTTATTTGATTAACATTATATTACTATAATTTAATATTATTATAATATATAACTTAATTAATTATCAATATTAATATTACTAAATAATATTACTTCTTAATTTTAATAATCATATTCTATTATTAATATGAAATAATTATTAAATTTAAATAATGTTATTGAGGTAGGGTTACATTTTAATTATCAAAAAACGACTATCTAATTATCATATTCCTTAATTATAAATTCTAAAATATAAAATATATATTAACATATCTAACAAGTGATAAGAATTACTACTTTCTTTTCGTACAAATGGTAACAATTACTTTAATTTTGATAACAATTATAACAAATGGTAACAAGTGATCTTGATCTAATATAACAAGTGATAAGACAATAATTATATAAAATTTGTATAATAAAATATCGTAACAATTACTTTAATTCTGTTAACAATGATTTTTATTGTGATAACAATGTTAATAAGTGGTAACAAGTGATCTTGATCTAATATAATAAGTGGTAAGATAATAATTATATAAAATTTTTATAATAGAATATCATAACAATGGTAACAAGTGGTAAGAATTACTATTTTTTCTTCATACAAATGATAATAAACGGTAACAATTAATTTAATTCTGATAACAATGATTTTTATTATGATAACAATGATAATAAATGAAAATAAGTGATTTTGGTCCAATATAACAAGTGATAAGACAATAATTATATAAAATTTATATAATATAATATCGTAACAATGATAACAATCAGTAATAAATGGACAATTGATTCCTCTTGTACAAATGGTAACAAATAGTAACAAGTATTTTTATTCTGCTAACGAGTATTTTTTAAAACTATATGAAATTTGTATAAATAAAAAAATAATGCTAATGAAAATATGTAATGTTAAAAACTACAGACCTAACAATAAAATAACATATATGAAACATATAAATATTAGAGAGGGTAATCATTATAACTACTCAAAAACTATTCACTATAACCATTCCATTCCAAAGTATAACCATACATAAATGGTAAAAATTTTAAAAAGCCCATTAAAAATTCAATTCTCACAATAAATTTGTAAAGGATGGAAAAAAATGCGCGTTAAAAGATTTTCAATATTTGGTGCTAGCTTTACTTGAAACATAAACTCTCAATATTTGAATATATTGTTTGGCGGTATAATATAACTATTAGCCCGAAATATAAATATGTTATTTGTCAATATAATATAACTATAAATTATATTATTTCATAATATAAATTTATAAATTTATTATAATTATGATTATCAAATTTATTTGATTAACATTATATTACTATAATTTAATAATATTATTCCATACAACTTAATTATTTATCAATATTAATATTACTAAATAATACTACTTACTAATTTCAATAATCATGTTCTATTACTAATATCAAATAATTATTAAATTTAAATATTGTTATTAAGATAGGGTTACATTTTATATAATAGATTTAATTGTACTAGTATATATACTCATAATATTTTTATGGTAACTTCCTTAATTTTCTTCATATTTCATTTAATTATTAATTTATCATATTTCATTTAATTATTTTCGTTTTTTATTATTATTATTTTCAATTAAATTATTGCTAATTTAAATAATTTCGATAATATTATGGACTCTTATTGTAAAGTTTGTTATCACATTTTGATTTCAATTCCTTACCTTTCTAAATAAATAATATTGAATATAATTATCATATTCCTTAATTATAAAATCTAAAATATGAATTAGACATTAAGATATCTAATTAATATTATTAATTTAAATAACGCATACTCATACTCATCATATTCATCATATGCAATTCATCAAAGCACATGATCCGAACTCACATTCCTTAATTATAACGAAATTTAAATTATAAATTAAGCATGAAATGTTATTATTTTAAATAATATAATCATATAAAATTATGTAACTAATGTAGTAATAATAATATTAAAAATATATGACTTTTTGTAATATATGATTTTATTCAAAATTATATATTCATAAAAAAATATAATAAAATGTATTATGACACTATATAATATAAATTATAAATTTAATATATTTAATGATTATATATAATAAACTTAGTAACATAATTTCATAATTTCATATAACAAATTTAGTGATATAATTTAAAGATTTCATATGATTATATTAATAATATAAATGTTTTGTTATTTAAAATAATAAAATTATTATTTTAAAATAAGGTACCGGCCGAACAGGTTGTGCCGCGAGGCCATTTGAGAGCACTTGCCTGGGCGGCTCAGCCGTTGTTGTGTCGCGCGCAGGCATTTGCGTGCGCTCTTGCCTAGGCAGCTCAACCGTTGATTGCGTCGCGTAGGCATTTGCGTGTGCGCTTGCCTGGACTACTCAGCCCCCTGTTGTGCCAGGTGTAGGCATTTACACGCTCTTGCCTGGGTGGCTCAGCCGTCGGTTGTGCCACGCATAGGCATTTGCGGGTGTGTTTTCCTAGGTGGCTCTGTCGGTGGTTGTGCCGCATAGGCATGCACCCGATCTAGTAATATGATAGTAATACTTACAACTACTTCACGGAGTTATATAGTAATCGGTTTTGCTGGTGGTTGTGCCTCACAGGCATGTACCCGATCTAGTAACATGATAGTAATACTTACTATTATTTTATGGAGTTATATAGTAATACGTCAAAATCAAAGTTTTCTGTTAATTACTCAAATTGTAATAAAGAGAGGAAAACAACAAAAAATTCAAAAATTAAAATGTGATAAATGGGGCAAAATGACAGATTTTGAAAATTTTATCTGGCACTAAACAAATTATATATATTACAAACCAAAATTTATTTGACGCTAAACCAAATATATATATTACAAATATTTCCTCTCTCCACAAAAATCAAAACTTCTCATTTTTTTTTCAAAAACTTTTCTCTCTCACATCTCTCAAATATTTTCAACAAAAAAGTTTCAACGAAAAATATGGAACGAAATAAACGAAAAATGACCATTGTAGCTGAATACAAATAATCAGAACCATTCGAAGAACAAGTTAACTCTGAAGAAGCTCAA
This sequence comes from Dillenia suffruticosa, assembly GCA_033439265.1. Lineage (NCBI taxonomy): Eukaryota > Viridiplantae > Streptophyta > Magnoliopsida > Dilleniales > Dilleniaceae > Dillenia > Dillenia suffruticosa. The sequence continues at coordinate 4,310,044 of JAVTVX010000031.1, forward strand.
TTATTTGAAAATGATCTCTCAGGTTTGGTTTTGTTTATATTTATGTTTAAAAATAGATCATTTCTTTTTAATAATATATTTCTATGTAATTACTGTATCATCTATTTTTTATTTTTAATTTGCACCAGTTGTCAAAAGAAAATGTAGAGATCCAACCCGTTGTCAAGATGTTTGGGATTTAGAAAAAGTATGTTGGTTGAAATGAACGATTTAAATCAACCAACAAGAATCGAAGGTACAATTTGAATCATTTCTTTACTTCTTACCATATTTTACTTTTACTTCTAAACAATAATCCACATTATTTATATTTATATTGTTAGTTTCCTCCAATACAAGATGCTGGGAGTGTACATTGAAACCAACCATCATCATCATCACCACCTCTTGAGTCCATCTCCAAAGGTAATATTTAAATGTACAAATTTTTATAATATACCTTATAATTATATTAATTTCATTACTATAGAATGATACCACACATCATGGTGGATCCTAGAACTGGATGCTAAGGATGCTGAAATTTTTTGGGTGCTCCGAGTTAACATTTTTGCCATCAACATTTCATTTAAGAAGATATGAAGATATGTACTGATTAGAAGTTACAATCTTTTTCTTTCTCTTGTATTGTGTCTGTAACATTATCATGTATATTTCATGATATAAAAGGTACTTCATTTCCTAAGATATGATATTTATAATATTTCCTAACTCTTTGTATTATTTGTATTGACATATCCTAACATTTACTAATTTTGTGATAACCAACCCAAAAGAGTAGTAACATTTTGTTACCAATTTTAAGTAATAAATAACATATGCTCAGTTAGTAAAATTTACTCACCAACAACAATTCTGTAAAAAGTAGTAATATTTACTATCCAATGACAATAAATGTAGTAATATTTACTAACAAGTTATTTCTGCAACCGATATCAAAGGTAGTAACATTTATTGACCCATAATTTTGTAAGCGATAATAAAGTAGTAACATTTACTGATCAATGACTTTGTAAGTGACAATGACAATAAAAGTAGTAATATTTACTAACCCAATAAGCGAGGTAGTAGTATTTACTAACCCAATACTTTTGTAAGCGATAATAAAAATAGTAATATTTACTAACCCAACAGTAAACGTATGATAATAAAGAATTCACATTTCCTATGTCCTAAGATTGGACGATATTGTAGCAATATTTACTAATATTTGTATTAATTGACAATAAAAGTTATAATATTTCCTAACATACTATTATTTTATTAGCGACAATAAATAGTTATACAAATTCTAACGATTATATTGAGTCATTGAATGATGATAAAGGTAAAAACTTTTACTAACCCTTAAACTGATGAAAAAAGTAATAACTTTTACTAACGTTTTACAAGGTGACGATAAAATTTATAATTTTTACTAACCCTTTACAAGTGATGATAAAGGTAGTAAATTTTACTAACCCCTTTACAAAAGTGACGATAAATGTAGTAACTCTTACTACTCCTTTACAACCAATGATATAACGTTGATTTTTATCGACACTTTTCTAACTGTCTGGATGTTGAACGTGCTCCAACGGTCATCACAAGTGTCGGGATAGGTCTATCCCGACCCCTGTTTAGTCAACTGAACCTTTATCCATTGAAGAAAACTTTATCGACGGATTTATCACCTTTTCCTCATGGTTTTCGTCTGTCTCCATAAACCATTTCCGTTGCAGTGTCTTTTTTCTCCACCAGGATTTTTTTACCATTGGGTTTTTCTTTTTTTTTTCTTGTAAGGTTTTAACAAAATCTATTTTTTTGTAATGGATAATCAAAGGGGAGTATTATAAATTTTAAGGAATTTGGATAGATGTCTATAAAACATTTAACATTTATTAGGATGACTATTGGCTTTTGGATTTCTAGGTGATTCTTTGCTTTTAAGACTTTTGGTTGCCACACTTAATGAGGGCAACTATTTATATCTATTTCAAGAGCCAGAAGTCCCTTATAATTTCATTTGTACACGCAAACATACATTGCATTCAATTTTCTTATTTGAGTTTATCATAGTTTTGAATTTTATAACACACACGCATACGCATATATAAATAGAGTGGCCCAAATTTTAAGAAATAAAAGGCTTTTGTTGGGTGCCAAATTTTGTTTTTATGAGTTGTATTATTTTTATATTTAGAATTATATTTTATATAGGAAAAGGGAAACTCTATACATACTCATGAATACAATACTACTAGGTACAAAGAGGGTATTGAAGGTAAATGGATATTTTTGAGACTTTGTAATTTACTTTAGGTTAAAGAGAGTTTATCTTTTTCTTCTGGATTTGTCACAGATGTAAAACTAGTATTTAAGTTTTGGTGGATTTTAAAACTGCACATTACTACTCATATTAGTTTATTCTCATAAAATATTTGGATATCTCGTGGACGTAGGCAAAGGATACCGAACCACAAAAAACAATTGTCTCTTCAAACTTCTTTTGGTTTCATTGTGGGTGTTATATTTGTTAATTTTTTGGTACTTTTAAGATTTAATTTAACAAGTGGCATTCAAAAGAGTTCATTTTTGAAAGAAATTTAATAACTATGACGAGCATCTTTTCAAACTTCACAGTTGAAGGTTTGGTTGGGAAGCAATTTTACATTTTGACAAAGAAGGGTAAAGGATCGTCTTATTTAACAAGACTTGGCAAAAGTCTTGAAAGGATTGAAAGGCAAACCAAAAATGATCTTTGATGATGATTTAGAGGAGTTCGAAGAAATGTGTGTGAATAAGACGCAACTACATATTATAGATGACATTGTTAATAATGTTGTTAATGTTACTTATGCCCCTAGGTTTTGGGAAAAGTTGGAAAAACTTTGTTTCGGGGAAATTTTGACCAACAAGTTGCATATGTAGAAAAGACTACAAAAACAAATTTGATGGTATTCTTGATTAACTCATGAAAATCAAAGTAAAAATTAAGGATAAAGACAAGATGCTTCTAATTCTAACCCCTTCTCCTGTTCATATGAGAACTATGTAGAGACATTGTGTGAGAGAAAGAATAGTGACCATGGAACAAACACAATCAATTTTGGCACCCCATGGCATTCAAATAAAATCAATATTTGGTGATGAGTATTATGATCCATTTGTAATTGGATTTAGGATTAAGATATTGTGTCTATTTCATTCATAGAGTCGAAAATGCAATGAAATAATTTAAAACCAAATAAAAGACAACATTATAGAATATGATACTGAAAATAAATGACATAAAATAAAATAGAGATTACTAACCTCAGATCTATGATAAATATTATTCTGGTAATCTAGCAATGAAATCTCATGTATAATTCTTCTCCTCCAACCCCTAAGTTAAACTCAGGTTCTTTTTTATGTGGGCGAAGTTAGAATCTCTAAAAATTTATGTGTGCTAAGAATTCCCTTTTATGCAACTTATGTTAAATTTGAAAATAAAAGAATGGCTATTCTAGAGAGAGAAATTAAAATTAAATAAATAATTATCTATAATAAATAGTTACCTAAAGCTTAGCAATTTCAAAAATTACGATCTGGTTAAAATTATTCTGAAATTACAAATTTATTCCAAACTAATCTCTCCATATTATTCTTCATTTCGAATTAAAATAATACCGGTATAAATACATACGAGTAGGTAATAAATATGAACTGACTTTTTAGGTAGAGAAAGAACCTATGACATATTTATATCGGCTCCAAAATAACTAGCATGCAATCTATCAATCTAGTAATTTCACTAAATAACTAGAGTCACGCTCCAAAATAAATATTGTATTATTCACAAAAATTAATAAGTAAATATCTAATCTTTTCTCATTAATCTATATGTATTTCTATATGTTACCCCTTTACATAACACCTGCCATTGAAAACTGATAAAATATATGAGTAAATATACTATCACATTCTCAATTGTTTAATACCTTAAGTCTCTTGTGCCCCCTAAAAAGAAAAAGAATATCCAAATATTCAATTTATCTTCCATTGACCGATGGAACTTAACAAATTTTAATCATATCATTGAATCCAAAATTTTTGGATATTCAACTAGGACAACTTGACAGAGCCATTTCAATCAGATTCTTTATTATATACATGAACCAACCAACCAATAGGATATATTCAACATCTAAATATCTTGATTTATAAAATATCTTACTCATAATACATTAAAGCATATACCTCTGGCTTCAAAGGCTTATCCACATATACTCAAGATTAAAAATACATAAAGTACATACAATTATAGGATACTACTTTTCATTCAAAGTACATTTTCGAAATTTACTCTATAGGTCCTACTCGGTGCTAGTTATTTACACTATTTACAATTGAGTCTTAACCCAATTCAAATGTGGATGTTGTCCAATGATCAAGGTAAATCATCGTCGACAATTAGAAGACTCACAAGTTACAGCTTAAATCTTGATGAAATGTCCAGTTTTATCAATCAATTATGAATTATTTACTTTAAATTGATATAACCATGATATAAACCTTATACATGTACTTGTTCCCGATCGCATTCAAAAGCTACACGCACAAACTATTGGATCTTATACATGTATAAATAACTATTTATCTACTTGAATAACTAAATCAAATATTATTATAACATAGAAAAGCTAACACATAGTCTTTTGAGCATACAAAATGATAGAAACAAGTGGATAGTTAGGATTTAATTCCGACATTGGTTACTCGGGTGAGAATAGTGAGGCAAGGTTTATGATAGGAGAGGATCTTAGGAGGGCAAAGTTAGATCTAAAATCAAAAGTGTGGATGATATTCAATGTTTCAAATGCAAAGGATATAGGCACCTTAGGTAGGATAGTTTTAGGAAAAGGACAAGGGCAACATAAAGGAAGATGAAAGGTTGCTCTTTCGCATGGGATAATGATGGAGATGCTTTCCTAGTCTCCAAAGGTAATGATATATCTTCTCATGATAGTTGATAATTAGATTTCTATTGTATGACTCAAGTATGCTCTTAGAAAGAATATTTAAAGTCATTACATGAAATCATAACCAGTAAGTTGAAATTTAGTGATAATTCAATTGCGGATGTTATAGGTATTGGGTTTTGTAAAAATTAAAATATTTGATGAAATGAAATACACTTTGAAACATGTTGCTTATTTTCCAAAAATGCAGAAGAATCTAGGTTGAGGATACAAAATTCAAAGTAGAGCTCTAAGGATAACTTGTAGTTATATGATACTAATGAAGAGGAGATTGCATCGGGGTTTATATGGTCTTGATGAAAACAAAATAAGGTTTCATGTTGGAAACGAAATGCACTTGTGGGAAATGATAGGTGCTGGGGTGGTGCTAACAAAATTTGGTAAAAAATTGTGTTCATGGTAAAGATGATTGTAAAAGAAAGCAATCTACCAGTGTAAAGTTAAAGAGAGAGAGAATAATCTCCAAAGTCAACTAGTTTCATTGACTTGGGAGTAGCTATACACCAAATTTTGGCCACTTGTTTGGGGCCAAGGACAAATTTGGATTTTGTGTTTAGTTGTGGTATTTTCAAAAACCAATGATTTCTTATATAATTTCTATGGTGGACACTAGAATTTGGTTGGAGGCTTAAAGGTTGCCAAAATATTTGCCTAGGTGGAGATTGCTAGGTTGGCGCACATTTTAGAAAATACAAGACTTCTCTTGGGTGTTAAATTTCTTTGTATCAATTGTATTATTTTTGCTATTTAGAATTATATTTATTCTAGGAAAATGAAAACTCTATTTATACTCTTGTGGATAAGCATATTACATACACAGATGATGCCTATGGTAAAGAGTTGTGGAAAATATGACAAAGTACCTCATGGTTGAATTTGCATGTCAAGTACCAGACAACAAAGCGAGGCTATTGAACCATTTTTCCTTTTTAGCACAAGTCAATCAACCCCCTTTAGACTTTCACAAACCAAAATTGCCTATGTAAAGATAGTGTAATTTAGACTATAGAGTGAACAAGGAGAAATGTACTTGGGAGTTGATAAGAATATCTTGTTTTTATTGTTAAGATTTAATTATTTAAGGTCCCATTGAAATATTTTATGTTCTTCATTACTTTAAGCTGAGGCTTGAAGTTGAAGTTTTGGGACTTTCTTATATTAATCTCACAAATGGTTCACTATGGGCACATGTAAAATCCACACCAATTAATTAGAGCCTAATATAGCATAAGGTATGAAGAAAGTCTCAGTTCTAAAAATTTCAATTTTGATGATGATCTAAATGAAGATTGAATTAACCATCATGGATGATTAAAAATATTTGAGAAAGCCATGAAAAATTGAGGGCCTTACTGATATTGAATACAAGAAAGAGGAAAATAACAATTTTGGAAGAAATAGAAGCTCTCCAAACTTCAATTGATAGAAACTGCTGACTTTTTGGCAGCTTTAAAATGACAATTTTGGATATTAAAGAAGCCTTAAATTTGTTTAAAACCATTGAAAAAATTAAAATTTAGGCAAGAATTCTTTTTAGGAAAAAGGGATAAGGCATAAATTAGCGTAATGATTCTAATTGAGTTTGTTTGATTTTTGGATGATTATTATACTAATGGATGTCTTTTATGATGTTTGATATTTTTAGGATTAGTAGGGAAGAGTCGTGGAGAAAAATGAAGAAAAGGAGTCAACTTGAGGCATTGAAGTGTAAGGAGGAGAAGACTGTGGACAGCCATGCTCTTACTTTAGTCCGTGGGCATACGATTTTCAAGGTTAACTGAAGGAATTTTGGTGCCAAAGATAGCAGCAATTTTCTATTTGCATATGGGCATGCAGAAGACTGAAACATGTTTTGGAAGCATTAAACGTGTTCAGCCATGCTTGTAAATTGTTTATCTTTAGTAAACTTCTATCTTTTAGGGAGTTTACTTCTTTTACTAGTCAATTAGGTTGTTTTCCTTTAGTAGGACTCTTTTATGAAGTAGTTGTCTAGGAATTAGAAAGATTATCAAATAGGAGATTCACTCTTATAAAAAGAAGGCATTAAACCTTTCATGTAGAGGGGGAGGTTTGCCATTCTTGTTTGTAGAAATATACTTAGTTCTTATGTTTTCCTTTCTTCCATGGCTTGCTTCTATTTTTTTCTAGTTAAAAGGTTATTGAAGTCTTGATTATTTATAATTGTGAGATTTAATTGATTATATTGCATCTACAATTCATAGATATTTATTTATTTCTTGTGCTATGGTGTTTATGATTGCTTTAAATTTATTGAATAGTTGGTCAATATTTGATAATCCTAAAATAGTCTTCAATAAATTAAAATGACAAATCCGTAATTATTTGTTTATTTTAATGTAGTGGCACATGACATAATTTTATGGTCTCACAAATAGTCTAATTGATATTAAGGAATTAAATAAACCCGCTTGTGTATTTATTAAGTAGATTTGGTTCTCTCTAGTTTTTAATATTGTCGAAACATCGAATCTTTCGAATTTCCCTAGTATTGTCTTTTAATTAGAAAAATAATTAATGAGATTCTCTTAGCTACCGACAAAGTAAAGAGAGATTGGTTGTTCTACGGTTGTTGAATAATTATAATTTATTTATTTATGATTCGTTGAGTTCATTTTCACAACGATGATCAATTAAATGAATCAAGACGGATAGAATTCCTTCAGGTAGAAGTTGATTTTCTATTGATTTTTATTCTTTTAATTTTGAGCTATTCTTTTTTCTTAAGTTAATTATTTCTTTCTTAAATTAATTTATTAGTTTAGTTAATTTTTCACCCCTATATATTTCTTTTCTTAAAAGAAGTAAATCCGTCTTTCCCTGAGAAACAATCCTACTTGCCTTATCGTACAGGTGAATTATTATTTGATCTAGAGATCGAGAAGACAATCCAAAGATCGAAAAAGGAGGCACAGCATGCAAATCAATCGTCATCTTCATCTTCGGAGCTAAACTTGGCAATTGACTTGCTAGAATTCAATAGTCACAGTGAAGGGAGGGACATTAAAGAAGAAGATATGGCTGCTCATAGGACTTTAAGGAAGTTAGCGACCCCTGATGTTAATCAACAATCTCTTTGATTTAATTTTCCTAATATTGATCCCCATTTAAATTAAAATCTGGATTGATATATTTATTACCTACTTTTTGTGATCTTATAGGAGTGGATTGTCACAAACATCTAAAGGAGTTCCATGTTGTTTATCTGATAATGAGATCACAAGGGCTAACTGAGTAATAACTTAAATTAAGAGTTTTTCCCTTTTTCTTTAGCTAATAAAGCCAAGGATTTGTTTTGCTATTTGCCCTCCTGTTCTATTATAACTTGAAATGATATGAAAAAACTATTTTTAGAAAAATTTTTCCCAGCACCCCAAGTAGTCACGATTAGAAAGGAGTATGTGACATAAGACAATATAGTGGAAAGACCTTGTATGAGAATTCGGAGAGAATTAAACAATTGTGTATGAGTTGCCCCCAACACCAAATTTTTGAACAATTGCTAAAGTCTCACGTATGGATAAAATTATGATTTATGCTACTAGTGAAGGTGCATTGGTAAATAAGATGCCCGAGAAAGCAAGGAATCTAATATCTAACATTGGAGCTAATGCACAGGAATTCAAGATAAGGCAAGGTGTTCCAAGGAAAATTAATGAGGTAACTATTTCTTCCATCAATCAAAGATTAGATATACTGACATCTCTTATGGAGAAATGGGTTGTAAGGCAAATGCAACATGTAAAAACTTGCAGAATTTGTTCAAATGTTGGTTATCCAACTGATATGTGTCTCAATCTTGAAGATGATCCAAATGAACTATTCAATACAGTAGGAGGATTCCCAGTCCAGCCACAAAAGAAATATGATCCCTATTTAAATACTTACAATCAAGGATGAAGGTATTATGCCAATTTTAGCTATGGGAATCAACCCTAAGGGTTTTAATAGCAACCTCAAGCCAAACCACAATTCCAACCCCTACAAGCCTCTTTGAAACTAGGTACATCTTTAGAAAATATTATTAAAATTTTAGCTAATTTTACTGAGTTACTTCAAAAGAAAACTTAAAGATTTTAATAAAAGACAAGAGCCAACATTCAAAATTTGGGTACTCAAATATCACAATTGGCGACGCCTGTGTGTAAACTTGAAGTTAATCAAGGTATACTGCCTTCTCAAGTTGAAATCAATTCAAGGGAAAATGCCAGTACCATGACTCTTAGAAGTGAAAAGGAGGTGTAAAATATTTCACCAAAAGTGGTAGCACAAAAGGAGACCAAAAGTGAAGAATAGTCGGCAATCCTGGTTGCTTTTATTAAAGTGGCAAGTAAGGAATCTAATAATTCTAATTCTAAGATAGTGATTTCACTACCTTTTATTGGCAAGTTGGCACGATAAAAAAAAGAGGAGGTAGAGAAAGAGATGTTGGAAACATTCCATAAGATAGAGATTAATATCTAACTCTTGGAAGCAATTAGACAAATGCCAAGGTATTCCAAATTTCTTAAGAAATTGTGTACTAAGAAAATGAAATTGAAAAATGATGATAAGATCATGGTTTGTGAGAATGTTTCAACAATCATCCAAAGGAAATTGCCACAAAAGTACAAGGACTCTAGTATATTTACTTTATCTTGTGTGATTTGCAATAAAAAGGTAGAGAAGACTATGCTTGATTTAAAAGCATTATAAATGTTATACTCTTGTCAGTTTATAAGGATTTGAATTTATGACTTTTGAAAGAGACAAGAGTGATAATTAAATTAGCTGATAGATCCAATTTATATCGTGAGGGTGTGATTGAAGATGTTTTAGTAAAAGTGAATGAGCTCATTTTTCATGTGAATTTCTATATTATTGACATTGATGATGCATGTTCTCTTAACTTGACTCTTATATTGTTGGGTAAACCATTCATGAAAATAGTTAAAACAAAAATTGATGTGGATTTGGATACTTTAACTCTTGAATTCGATAGTGAAATTGTTAATTTTAACATTTTTTATATCATGAAGTATCCAAATGATCTTGAATCTATTTTTCATGTTCCTATGATTGATTCTATTGTACATGATAATTTTGAAGGTAATTTTGTACATGATGAATTAAATTTTGTGCTTAAAAAGAGTCTGATAGATAAGGATGTACAATTGAAGAGTTATGCAGAAATTAAAGATACTATCATGGCACTTTATTCCACAATTGAGTTACCACCAAAGTTAGTCAATCCTATTTTGCCATTACCTCTTACTCATGAGAGAATTCTTTCTTTTGTTGTATAGAAGTCAAGGCTTGAATTGAAGCCTTTACCCAAGCATATTAAATGTGTATTTGGGGGCGAATGAAATCTTACCAATCATCATTGCTAGGGATTTGATCGGAACCCTAAAAAAGAGCTTGTTGCGAGTTTTGAAAGAACACAAAACAGCAATAGGTTAGACTTTAGTAGATATTAAAGGCATTAGTCCCTTCATATATGCATATAATCTTCCTTGAGTTTGACCCTAAACCAATAAGAGATTCTCAATGCAAATTTAATCCTGCTATGAAGGAGGTTGTTATGAAATTTTGAAATTTTTAGAATTAGGGATTATTTACACCATATTCGATAATCAAAGAGTAAGTCTTTTTAATGTGATTCCTAAAATGACTGATTTCATGTTGGTGAAAAATGAGAAAAATGAAATAGTTCCCATAAGGTCGCAAAATGGATAGAGAATGTGCATAGATTTTTGCAAATTAAATACTGCTACAAGGTCATTTTCCACTCCTGCTCATTGACCAAATGCTTGAAAAGTTGGCAAGCAAGTTATTTTTCTATTTTTTGGATAGATATTCAGGCTATCATCAAATTGTTGTCGCTCAAGAAGATCAAGAGAAAACAACTTTTACTTGCCCACTTGGAACTTTTGCGTACTACCATATACCTTTTGGTTTATGTAATACTCCTGGTACTTTTCAAAAATATATGGTGAGCATATTTTTTGACTTGATTGAGAATTGTATTGAAATTTTCATAGATAATTTTACAATTTATGGAGATTCTTTCAATCAATGTTTAGATAACTTGTCTAAAGGTTTGAAACGATGCATTAACACAAATTTAGTTCTTAATTATGAAAAATTCCACTTTATAGGTAAAGAAGGAATAGCTTTGGGTGATGTAATTTCATTTAGGGGTATTGAAGTAGACAATGCCAAGATTGATTTGATTGCAAATTGGCCATCCTACTAATGTTCAGAAAATCCATAGTTTTCCTGGTCATGTAGGGTTTTACCGGTATTTATCAAGGATTTTTCAAAGATTGCGCAACCATTATCAAGGTTGTTGCAACTAGACGTTTCTTTCGAATTTGGTGATGAATGTAAGAAGGCATTTGATAGGTTGAAGATAGTGCTCACCTCAGTACCATGCAACCACTAAATTGGGACTTGCCTTATGAGCTAATGTGTGATGCCAGTCACTATGTTGTAGGAGCTGTTTTTTGGCAAAGAGATAGAAAAAATTCTCATGTTACTTATTATGCCTCAAAGACACTCAACCCTACTCAATGCAATTACACCATCACAGAAAAGAAACTTTTAGCTATTGTATTTGCTTTTATAAATTTTAGGTCTTATTTATTAGAATCTAAAATTATTGTTTACTCTGATCATACAGCTTTCAAGTATCTTTTTGCAAAGAAAAAAATCCAAATTATGGCTTATCCATTGGATACTACTATTACAAGAGTTTGATTGGGAAATCAAAGATTGTAAGGGAGTTGAAAATTATGTGGCTGATCATTTGATCATATTAATACGTGAGGAGGAGCCATTGCCCATATCTAAGATGTTCTCTAATGAGCAATTGTGGACTTCACAAGATAAGACAAGGAAGGAACCTTGGTTTGTTGATATAGTGAATTTCCTAGTGACTGGAGTTCTCCTACAGAGCTTAAGTACTACACAAAAGAATAAGATTAAGAATAACTCCAAGTGTTACAAATAAGATAAAACATATTTGTGAAAAATTGGATTTGATCAAATTATTCATACACTATAAAATTAAATTCCTATCGTGATGGTAACTTTTATTGTTAGTGACCTTTAATGATGGTTTCTTATACCCTATAGAGACATTTTTGACAAAGTCATAGGGAAATAAATACATTTTCCAATAGTATAAATTGTAATGTCGAGAAAAGTTATCAACCATCAGTAAAGTTATCACAACCATCAGTAAAAATGATATTCAATTTCTGATGGCTATCATTTGTAATAGGTAAGTATGACAGTTTTAGGGACAATTTGAAAATAACTCTATATGACTTTTTTTTAGGATATATTTAACCATACCGTCTGTATAAGTCTATGATTATAGTAACTCATATATTATTCAATTTGTAAATGCTATATACTATTCTAACAGTTATTAGTTTTCATTCGAAAATAGTATATATATATATATATATATAAATGTTTGTATAATATTTAGGAACAGTTTAAAAATTTTAGAGTTAAGGTGTCGAACTATTTGCGATACCTAGTGATAAGTTACAATAATATTGGATAATTTGTGATAACGGTGTGTTGTTATAATATGGTAATTTTATGATGACTTGTGGTAAGTTTGTAAGAAGTAGTGATAATATAATCTGATAATATTATTATTCATTAGAGTGAAATACAGTAATAATTAGTAGTAAATTTGTGACAATTATCGGTAATATAACAATAACATGTGTGGTAATATACTTTAATAATATTATGATTTACTGGTATGAAATATAATGATAACTAATAGTAAATTTATGATAATTAGTGATAATATAGTGATAACAGATGTTTATAATAATTTGTGATAACTAGTCGTAATATAATGATAACAGATGTTTATGATAATTTGTGATAATTAATGATAATATAGTGATAACATGCCTATATGATAACTTGTGGTAAATTTGTAATAATTTAATATAGTCTGATAATACATTGAAATGAAATATAGTGATAACTAGTGGTAAGTTTATAAAAAGTAGTGGTAATATAGTGATAACAACTATTTATGATAATTTTAGATAAGTTTGTGATAACTTGTGGTAATAAATATAGTCTGATAATACATTGGAGTGAAATATACTGATAATTAGTGGTAAGTTTGTGTTAACTAGTGCTAATATAGTGATAATAGGTGTTTATGATAATTTGTGATAAGTTTGTGATAACTAACGGTAATATGGAGTGAAATATAGTGATAACTGATACTAATATAATTTGATAATATTATTATTTCATTGGAGTAAAATATAGTGATAAGATAAAATTGTGATAATATAGTGGTAAGTCGCGGTAACGCACACTAACTTCTCTTCTTACCCGTACCCAAGAAATATTCAATAGTAGATGGTTTCACATTTAAAACAATGAAACCAACACTCATGATATCCTGCCTCCTACCTCCTTGGTTGTGTAAGAAGTCTATGCTTATTCCTAGTCCTAAAAATCCCGATGACTGCATTGGTTTAAATTAAATTTAAGTAAAAACTATATTTAAAAATAATCTAACAAATTTGTTTAAATTAATTAAGCTGCCAATGGCTAATATACAAAGCACAAACAATTGTGAGTGTTCTAAAAATTGTATGAAATGTAGTAATTGTAAGGTAACAAGTCGTAATAAATTCTAAAAATTGTATTAATAAGTATATGAGAAGTATTTATTAAAATTATCGTATTGACTATGACTAAAATGACTAAAATGGAGGATAATGATCAAAGGGTGTAATGAAAAAAAAAATTGTGTAATGAAAAAAGAGCAAAAAAACTGAAAAATGGGTTTAAATTGTGTAACGAAAAAAGGCGCGGAAAAGAGGTTTTAAAAATTTATTTGTGAAAATGGTGAGTAATATGTGCATTTAATTTGAAAAATATTATTGTGGTTATTAGATTAATTAGTAATATATCAAAGTAATTATAATGAAAGTACAAAAAAATTACAAAAACAATTAAAATTATTTTGAAATACAAACGCACTATTTTCTAATAATATAATAATAACAATCGTACATTACTACATAATACATACATATTACTATATATATTACTATAAATTATAAATTACATTAGTGTTGAATTAATAATCTTGGTGAGTGGATGAGTAGGGGATATATATTAGTGTGATAATATAAAATCATGATTATTAATATTAATTTAAATTATAATATATTAATAATTTAAAAAAATTTATATATTTAATTACAAATATTTACTAAAATATATAATATTAAGAACTCATAATTCATTTTTATGGGTGAGAGTAAGATAGAAAAAAAAAAGAAAAAAAAGAAAAAAGTGTTGAAGGTAGAGAGGAAAAGAAAAAAGAAAAAATAAGTCATGTGAGAAGTTGTGGCATAGTGGTTGATATTGTTAAACTTTCACTTTCACATCCAGATTAGAGTTTGCATTTTGCATGAAAAATAAAACAAAGCAAGCGCATGGGCAGGGCGCGCACGCAGGAGCATGCCCATGCGGTCGAACCGCGCATGCCCGTGGGTGCAATCGCTCGCGGGCAGGGCACATGCGTGCAGGCGCAACCTTGCGCGCACGTGGTTGCTACCCTGCACGGGCGCATGCTATCATGCCCCAACTCCACCCCCTCGCCGGGGCTTTATCGGCGACGGACTGCCTGGCTCTCGCCAGGGCTCAGTCTTTTACATGAATAACAGAAATCATGCTAAAATAATAGATTTTTCATTTATTTAAATTACTGCATCTTTCAAAATTCTTCTATACATAATAAAGTAACATAATTTCTATACTAGAGAGATTATTCGTAGCCAAGCTGTCTCTATCCGTTCATCCAATTTTTCTTTATCTCTGCTCCTACAGGGTCTAAAATAATTTTTTGTGTGAGTTGGATAGTTAAGTGAAATCCGTGTGTGCATGTGTAAAAAATATTCATTTTAAAATCATATATTTTCAATGTAGCAACAACATGCGTAATACAGTAATAACAGTAACACAATAATTTAGATAGTTCACTTTCGTCTTATCTCTCCATTATGAGGACAATCTTCTAGTCCCTCCACGAGTTCTATTTCTGAAAAGGCCTATTACTCTCCCCCGCATTAAGTGGACAAACCTCCTATCCACATTAATGGGGTGCTACCAATATGTATTTTGACGTTCGACAAAGTCTTTACTTGCTCGAACTATCTCCATACATATCAATTTATATAACAATCACAAACACAAACATTGATGTAACAGTAGGAAAATCATTATAATAATAGTAAATCATTGTTGCAGTAAAAATCACGATTGCAGTAAAAAATCACGATTGTAGTAGAAAATCATAGTAGTTATGTATAAAAATATATGAATACAAAGAATACTCACTTCAAATAAATATAAAGAATACTTACTTCAAGGAAATATAAAGAACACTCACCTTAAAAGTTAGCTATAATCCTTAACTAGTTTTCTCTTTCCTTTAACTTTTTCTATGTTCTTCTCTTTGTTTCTCTTTTTCTCTCTTTCTCTCTTTCTATTTCTTTCTTCTTCTTGGCCAAATTGATTTGGGAATGGAAGGAGGAGGGGTATTTATAGGTTTTGTTGGGTACTGGATCTTTACTAAGTGTTAGAACACTTGTTCATCATCTAAGGCTCTTGATCTTGATGTAAGCCAAGTGTTTAGGACACTTGTTCATAATATAAGGCCTTTATTCTTGATGCCAACCACTTGTCCTTCCATGTGTTAACTATAGAAAGCACATATCTTTGTTGTAAGCCATGTGTCTTTCTATGTGTCATGTGGTGGCATGAGAAAAATATACAATTGACATATGTCCAAATATGTGTCATGTGGATAGAGAAGACAAATGCAAATTGGCTACTTCAAGTGACATGTGTTAAGTGGATGGAGAAGGTCAAATGCAAATTGGCTACTTCAATGGTGGTGGAAGATGAGATGGTATGGATGGTTCAATGTACTTGAGGTTGGGTTCAATGTATTTTAATTCAGATTATAGTATAGTCAAATCCATTACTTATTTAGGTGTAATATTGTTTAACTAAAATTTTATTTTACTTTTTACGTAATTACACGTAAATAAGGAAATATCTCACATTTGAATTCAATAAAAATAATTTTAGGACCTAATTCCCTAAGGATGAAAAGTCAAC
Organism: Dillenia suffruticosa; assembly: GCA_033439265.1. Lineage (NCBI taxonomy): Eukaryota > Viridiplantae > Streptophyta > Magnoliopsida > Dilleniales > Dilleniaceae > Dillenia > Dillenia suffruticosa. The sequence continues at coordinate 4,326,234 of JAVTVX010000031.1, forward strand.
TCTAGCTTCAAAAAATACCGCTAATTTTGTTGGATTTTATTTGAAGGGCTAATGGTTTAGAAAATTCTAGAAAAATAGGTTTCACCTATTTGATATATGAGGAATAATTATCTAAACTTTTCCTCCTTATTTTCTAGACATTTCAAATATCTCATTTTTGGGATACTTAGTTTCTAGTAAACTGATCAAATTTAGATTTTCAACATCCTAAGCATCCGATTTTATACTCAATTCCTATATTTCAAATAACATCCTCATTTTAGTATTGACAATAAGTTATTTCTTGCAACTAAATTGGGGTATGTGACACATGCCCACGCGACATGCATGCCAAAATAGGAGGAATATATTGGTGGAATCATGATAATGATACTCTAATTGGTAATAGGTAGTAATTGGTGGAATTATGATAATATTGGTGGAGCGCGCCAAAATATGAGTGCATGCATGTATGATATGATAATAGGTAATATGTGGTAAGTTGTAATAATTTTGTCGTGTTATGATAATAACAGTGTGATATAAAAGTGATAAATTGTGTAATTTTGAGAGTGATAAGAGATAAGTTTTGTGAGAGTCTAGTAAGTTGGTGTTGAGTGTTAAGTTTGGCATAAGGTGGTTGTAAGTAAGTTGTAAGTAACTAAGTTGATTGGTAAAAATATTATTATTGGAGTATACTAAATGAAAAGTAATAAAGTGAAATTGGATTTTGTAATGAGTGTAAATATTATAACGAGATATTATATGTGTGCCCAATTGGTACATCACAATTTTACAATTTTTTGGTTTTTTCTCAAATTTCATTTTCCCTTTTATCTCAATTTTTTGTTCTGATTCATTTCTCTAAACTCGTTCAAACTTTTTTTCCTCTGTGTTTCCTCCATCTCCATTTTCATCCTGGATATGTTCTCAGCACTAGACCATGCAAGAATTGATTAAAAAACAATTCAGACAATGATCCCTTTTTTGGCGCCAAAAATAATTTTCTATTTTTAGAGTCAATTTAATCAAATTTTCAAATTTTTTCACCAAAAACATTTTTTTAACTAGCGCTAATGTAATTATTTTTGTTTCGCCAAAAACATTGGACAAGTCATGGTTTTTATTCTAAATCAATTAGTAGGTTAATGCATTTCTTGAATAAATGATGGCAAGATGATTCAGCAGTGTTCAATCACTTTGTTACGCCATGGATTTCAACGTGGGAAGAGTTATGTGATAAACTATCTTCACATATATGTCAAAAAACCAAGACTATACTTATAACTATTGCACTTATACCATTTATAGTGTGTGGGTGGATCAAGTGCATCCTATCTCCTCAAAATACAGGCGTAATGGTGTTAACAAGTGTATCTTATTTCATAAAAATTAGGTTTTAATAAGTTTTTTATAATGAAAATTTAAGTAAAAACGAAATTTGAAAATAATCTGTTACAAAATATAAATAAGATATAAATTACATGAAATATAGTAATAGTAAGTTAATAAATCCTACTAATTGCATGAAATGTAATAAGTAATTTTTTTAATAACACTAGAAAAGACATGCGGTATTAACTATGAAAAAATATGAGAAATTAAGAATAAGCGACAAGGACTGCGCTTACATGAAATATAGTAATACATGTATAATAAGTAGTAAGTAAGTTGTAAGTGATTTTTTCAACAATCTAAATAACATAATGCGGTATGGAATAAAAGTATAACAAGGAATTAAGAATAACATGGCTAATGAAAAAATAGGCAGGAAAAAAAGCACAAAAAAATGGGTGGGTCTCTAAAATTTATTTATAAAGATGATATATTATAAATCATCAACGAAATGTTTCACCATCAAATTTCTCCTTTCCCCGAAAGATTTTCTCACCTAACCATTCCTCCTTTAACCGTCTAAACGTCTTACTCAATAAATAAAAGCTAATCACATTTTTTTATATATATAAAAGTCACTCTGGATTCTACGTTCTGTTTTGCTCTCGGTTTTACGTTCTACTATTGCTTGTAGCTGAGTATAACCATTCCAACCATTCCAAGAATTTGCTCAATCATCCCAAGATGTTACTAGGTTTAAAACATAGAGGTTTAATTTTTTAATTTTCTATTTTTAATTTTTGATTTTGAGTAATTATCAAAAAAATATAGAGATCAGTGTTGTCAATCTATTTGTTCACTTTTGTTTGGTTTTTCTAGTTTTTAGGATAATTTTACTAATTTTACTATAGTTAGATTTCTTTATACCAGATGTGCTGCACTACAAAAAAACACGGTTTTGGCGACGGCATTTAGCGACGAAAAAATTTCGTTACTATTTTGCGACGGATTTAGAGACGAAAATTTTTTTTGTCGCTAATTTGCTACGAAATTAGAGACAAAAAATTATTCGTGGCTAAATTTCCGACGGATAGATTATTCGTGACTAAATTTGTTGCTAATTGGGGATGAAAAAATTTTTGTCGCTAAATCCGTCGCTAATTGGTGACGAAAAATTTTTCGTTGCAAAATTCGTCGTTAATTAGTGACGAATAATATTTTCGTGGCTAAATTTTGCCACGAATACTCTTATCCGTCGCTAAATTTAGCGACGAAAATATTTCGTCACAAATTTCATCACTAATTAGTTACAAAAATTTTTCGTCGCTAAATTCGTCGCTAATTAGTTACGGTAAAAATATTTGTCACAAAATTTAGTAACAAACTCCAAAATTCGTGGCTAATTTCGTTACTAATTAGCCACAAAAAAATATTCGTGACAAAATTCGTCGCTAATTAGCCACAATAGCCACAAATAAAATATTCGTGACTAAATTCGTAGCTAATTTATTATCAGAATATCAAAATTCATTAATAATTTCTGAACAAAATTTCTTCTATACTCTATTATGAAATATATTTAACCATATCTCTCTTTTTAACATATTCTAAATAACAAAATCGAATTAAATACATATTAAATATTACAATTCTCATCAATTTGATAATTTTAACAATAAATAATTCAACCAATTTATAACAAATAATTTTCAATTAGTCGCAGCTGTCGATTTCACCATTCGTGTTTTTGTCTTCTACATCCATTCGATTCTCTTATATAGTTCAATTGTTTGTGAAAGTTCAGTTGATCATATTCATTCGTTATTGTCATCAGTAAGAAACACAATATATAATACATTCAATTGTTCAGAGGATGGCGACAGTGAGATGGATAACAACTGATAAACGGTAATCCATTTATTTTATTTTATTATTCTTTTATTTTATTAATTTATATTAACTAATCATATTTAATATTTAATAATATCTTAAATAAGCATTTAATTTTATTATTTTATATTTTCATTTTTTAAAAACTAGAATTATTATTTTTTTAATATTTTATTATTTAGCGACGGATTTAGCGACAAATTAGAAATCTGTCGCTAAATTTAGCGACGAATTAAGGAATCCGTCGCTGATTTAGCGACGGATCTAAACATTCATCGCTGCTTTAGCGACGGATTCAACGATCCGTCGCTAAACTTAATTTATTTTACATTAACATTTAATATTTTATATTCTTTTGTTATTTTATTAATTTATATTAAATAATCATATTTATTATTTTATAATATTTTAAATTATCATTTTATTTTTTTAATATTTTTAATTTTTAAATAATAATATTTTTTAATTTTTTAAATATTTTACTATTTAGCGACGGATTTAGCGACGAATTAGAATCCGTCGCTAAATTTAGTGACAAATTCCGAAATCCGTCGTTAAATTTAGCGACGGATATTGAAATCCGTCGCTAAGTTAGTGACGGATCTAAAAATTCGTCGCAGATTTAGCGACGGATTCAACGATCCGTCGCTAAGCTTAATTTTTTTAAAATTAACATTTAATATTTTATTTTCTTTTGTTATTTTATTAATTTATATTAAATAATCGTATTTATTATTTTTTAATATTTTAAATTATCATTTTATTTTTAAAATGTTTTTTTGATTTTTAAATAATAATATTTTTTATTTTTTTTAAATAATAACATTTAATATTTTATTTTATTTTGTTATTTTGTTATTTTATTAATTTATATTAAATAATCATATTTATTATTTTTTAATATTTTAAATTAGCATTTTATTTTTTTTCTTTTTTATTTTTATTTTTTACAGAATAATATTTTTTTATTTTTTAAATAGTTTCTTATTTTATTTTTTAAATCTTTTTAAAGAATAATATTTTTTATTTTTTAATTAATTTATTAGTTTATTTTAATTAGCATTTTATTATTTGATATAAACTTTTATTTCTTTAATTAATATTTAGAATTAGATAATAAGTAAAAATAAAATAGAAGTATGACTAAAGGTAAAATGTGGTCTGGTGGTTGGGTACTCTAACATTTCACTCTTGCACAGGTGTTCGAACCGAGCTGAAGGCATTTTGAGGGTTTTTTCTGGGAATTTTTGCAAGGCAGCAGGAGCGAGCAGGCTGCAGGGGCTGGGGCTAGGCGAGCTGGAGCGAGCAGGCTGCAGGGGCTGGGGCTGGGCGAGCTGAGGAGCTAGGGCTGCGGCGTGGGGCGAGCTAGGGCGAGCAGGCTGCAGGGGCTGGGGCGAGCTGGCAGGGGTGGGGCGAGCAGGCGTGTGCAGGGCGTGTCATCGAGTGCAAGTTAGCGACGGATCAAGCATTCGTCGCTAATTAAATAAAAATAAAATATTAATAATTAAATAAAATGTATAAAATAAATAAAAAATATATTTGTAAATAATATAATTTAGCGACGGATTCATGGATCCGTCGCTAATTAAATAAAATAAAATATTAATATAATAATTAAATAAAATATATATAATAAATAAATAAATTATTATATATCATATAATTTAGCGACAGATTTCTCGGATCCGTCGCTAAATTTAGCGACGGATTTTGAATTTCCGTAGCTAAAATTAGCGACGGATTTTTTGTATCCGTCGCTAAATTTAGCGATGAAAATTTTTCGTCCCTAAATTTGTCGCTATTTTAGCGACGGATTTCTGTTTTTTGTCGCTAAACTTTTGCGACGCTTCATTAGTGACGAAAAATTTTTCGTCGCTAAATCCATCGCTAATGTTTTTAGTGACGAATTTTTCTAAAATTTTCGTCGCTAAATCTGTCTCTAAAACCGTGTTTTTTTGTAGTGCCGGATGTTGGATGCTAGGAGTGAACATAGAACCCAACCAGCATCATTATTGGACTCTATCCCAAAAGGTAATATGATGATTGATATTTTTTGACAATGTCACCATATAATTATACTCATTTTACTATTGTTAGTGTTTTTAATAAATAGATTAACACCAAGGATTGTGGAGGATAAAGTTGTCTTCATTTTTTGCAAGTGATGAAACATTTCAGAACACAGAAGACATGCAATTGTGCAATCTTTTCTCTTTTTTTTTTTGGTCTATATGTCTCTGTCATTCTACATCAATGTATCAATCATTCTCCAATATTAATAAAAATTACTTTTGTAATTTTTTATTTCCATTGGTAACCAGCAAATTTTTCTGTCACTTGTACTAACCAATAATAAAATATAGTAACATTTTCTAACATTTATGATAAAATGGTAACCGACAATATAAGATAGTAACATGCGGTAACCGAGGATAAATGACTATAACATTTCCCGATCCTTTTCTAACTGATGATAAAAGTAGTAATATTTCCTAATATCTATGGTAACCCATAATGAAATATAGTAATAGAAGCGGTAATCGACGATAAAAAGTAGTGACATTTCATAACATATGTGGTAATAAACGATAAATGATAATAACATTTCTTAACAGTGGTAACCGACAATAAAAATAGTAATATTTCCTAACATATGTAGTAACTAACGATAAGTAGTAACTTTTACTAATATATGTAGTAACCGATAAAAGTAGTAATTTTTACCAATACTTTTTGAAACCGATGATAAAAGATAATAACTTTTATCAACACTTTCTAACCGTCAATATAAATACAGACATGCTCCAACGGTGATCAAAACTATTAGGATAGATCTATCTCGACTGGTGTATAGCCAATTGAAGGACCATCCATTGGAGAAAGTTCTGTCAATGGTTTTAGTGGGTTTGTTATAGTTATGCATGTCGTTAACACTTTGGTCCCAAAATGATAGCTAAGAAAATATTAGATATGGGTTGTATTCGGAGACTTTCTTTAAGGATGTTTACCAATTTTGTAAAAGTTGTGAACAATATCAAAGAGTTAGTAATATATCTTTCAGAGATGAAATGTCTCAAACATCTATCATGTTTTGTGAAGTTTTTGTTGTATGGAGAATGGATATCATGGAACCCTTTCCTAGTTCTGGTGGTGTTTCAAAGTGGGTAGAAGCAAAAGCTAACCATACTAATGATTCTAAAGTTATTGTAGATTTCCTTAAATCTAACATTTTTAGTAGGTTTGAAATACCTAGAGCAATTATTAGTGATCAAGTTATTCATTTTTGCAATCAAATGGTGAAAGCTTTGATGCACAAATATGGAGTTCATCATCGAGTAGCCACCACTTATCATCCACAAACTAATGGGCAAGCTGAAGTTTCTAACCAGGAAATTAAAAATATCTTGGAGAAGACGGTGAATCCCAATTGTAGGGATTGGAGCTTGCATTTGGATGATACACTTTGGGCATATTGAACGGCTTATAAAACTCCAATTAGAATGTCAGTTTATAGATTGGTCTTTGGTAAGTTATGTCATTTACCTGTTGATATTAAACATCATGATTTTTGGGCAGTTAAACATTACAACCTGGATGCCAAACAAGCCGGATTGGAAAGGAAATTACAACTCCAAGAATTAGAAAAGATTCAATTGGAGGAGTATGACAATCCTAGTTTGGAGGGGTCTTTTATGAATTTGGGAATATTTGAAGAAGGTTAACGATGGAAGCTTGGGAATGGTCATGATATTAGATTCTGGGATGATCATTGGGTTGGAGAGGGTCCTTTATTGCAAAGGATCTCTGGTAGGATAGGGGATTCGATGATAGTTTCATGAGTGGATCAGTTTATAAACTTAGAAAGACAATGGGAAATTCCAGGTCTCGCTACAATTCTCCCAAATCCTGTGGTGGGGGAGGTACGAGCAGTCTTAATTTCTCAAAACCTGGAGGCACGGGACATAATATGTTGGGTAGAAGATTCCTCAGGCAATTTCTCTATACAATCAACATATTCCATTTTCACCTGTCTAGAGGATGTTGGCACGTCTCCTAATGACTCATGGAGATGGATTTGGAGGTTGAAATGCCAAGAACAAGTAAAAGTCTTTATCTGGCTAATATACCACGATAACCTAATGACCAATACCACGCGGTGTCGTTGGGGTCTCATGGATGATCCACAATGTCATCTTTGTTAAGGGAGGACAGAAACAGGCATTCATTTATTTAGAGATTGTGCCTATGTCAATCAGGTTTGGGGGCAAGTTCTTCACACATCCTCTTTGTCCAGGTTGGTGATGGGGAGTTTACCAATGAAAGAATGGTTGATTAAGAATTGCAAATCTCATGCTCTTCATAGGAACATTCCATGGACCTTGTAGACCATTTGGAAAGTTCAATGCAAAAATGTTTTTGAAAATATAGCTTTTTCTTAAGACATTGTTGCGTCCTTTGCCTCTAGTTGTTCTATGGATGGGTAGATAGCAGTTGCTAGTAAGTCCCAACTTCCCCCTCGTATAGGATATTGGATAAGTTGGGTCCCTCCTCCTCCAGGTTGTTATAAGTTAAATACAGATGAATCGTAAGATATTACTTCCCGAATAGTAGGTACAAGGGCTCTACTTAGAGATGGGTATGGGTTATAGGTTTGTGGGTTCACAGTAAATTTGGGGATTTCAGACTCGTTCACTGCAGAAGTATGAGAATCAAAGATGGTCTGATTCTTCTAAATCCTACAAAATTTTTTCCAATTATCCTAGAGTGCGATTCGACTGAATTTGTTTCGATCTTTTCTTTGAATCTAGTGCCTTCACATGTGTGTTATCACTTAATCCAAGAATGCCAAGAAATAATTCATATCGGTGAAGCAAGTAGATTTTGTTAATAGAGAAGATAATATATGCGCAGATATGCTTTAGGGATAGATGAGAGTCCTAGAATACTTGAGTTAGACTCTCAATCTTTATGAGATTTATTATTTGTTAAAATATGATATTTGAGGAAGGGTTTGCTTTAGAAACTAGTGCAATCATCCTTCCGTGTAACCATAAAAAAATCGGAAGGGAATGGAAGGGGTATGAAATATTGAATTTAGTATTGATGGTTAAATTCATTGGAAGGGAAGGGAAGGGGTTTAGTCTCCTTTTTTTCGACTTAAATTGTTTAGTGAGGTTGTAATAATTGCATTGGCATCTGTTAGCATGTAATCCACTGATCATTAATTATTGTACTATATTGATACATGAATAATAATAACGTTCGATGAAAATTTGAAAATTATTGATTCATAAATTCTAATATTTATAAAATTCTAGTAAATTAATTCAAAAAAAGTAAAATAACAAGGAGAAACGATTTATAATATATATATATTTTTTATGCATATCCCTTTTCTCTCCCCGCTCTACCCTTTTCCGGATCGGTGAAAACGAAGCTAAACAGGATGTTGGATCTAAGGTTATCGATGTCCCATCCATCGAGAGACAACAAGACGACAAATCTGTTCCTCGGACTTCTCATATTATTCTTTTTTTTTTGGGGGGCGGGGGGGGGGGGGTTTGCGTCGGGTTCCCAAGACCCTTTACTTACAGCATGAGGTGCCTTAATCTACCACTTCATCCTCTGTATCCCGATCCAAAGTGGAACTCTCTAAATTATTTTGTGTACCCAAACGCTGCTCTTAAAGTATGTCCCCTTCATGCTTGTCAAAATGCACCAACGACGTTCCACAGCTGGGTTGCCATTAACTGTGGGCGCTGTGCTGCTACTGCGGTATTGTTTTAAAAATTTTTTTTAAAAACAAAGTTATTTCCGTACAAAGCTATAAAAGACGTTGTGAATTAAATGAGGTTTTGTGGTTCACTCTTCTTGTTTCTCAGTTTCATTTCTGCAATCTTTGAGCGCTGACATGCTCTAAAACAGTTTGGAGTGGGGCTGTGGCCCCAGAGAAATAAACACGTGCGTACAATTTTTTTTCTGAAATCTTTCATCCACCAACTGCCACATTTTGCAAGGCAACCCAATCTTGCCTCTTTTAACCCTCTGAATTTTTTGTAATAGGGCAACACCAGCTATGTCCATGCTCCACCAGACAGAAACTAAAAATGCCATATGGCCTATAAAACCCTGGAAGGCACCTGGCCCAAATGGCTACCATGCTGATTTCTTCCAACATTTCTAGGAATCCCACAAATCATATATTTGTAGTTTCATAAGAAACTGTTTTCAGCCAAATCAGATTAAGGAGGTTTTGACAAAAACAAATAAGCAAACAAAGAAACATTTCACATTCCATCCTGAATGTATCTTACAATTTAGCCCAAGTCGTCTCTGCAATACCTTATATAAAGTCGTATCCAAAATCATTGCGGGCAGAATTTGTCCTCTGCTTGATAGGATTATTCACCTTCTTCAAACTAGCTTCATTCCACGGAGGTAAAGTTTGGACAATTTCGTTTCTTTAATGCATGAATGTTTGTAAGGCAGCGCACGATTATAGCTTTAAAAATTGACCTTGGGAAAGCATGTGATAGGCTTGAATGAGGCTTTGCAGGCTGTTATTAACCATTTCCATTTTCCCGATGCCCTGATCTCCATCAAAATGGCTTGTATCACTACGACCTCCATTTCCATAAACTTGAACAGGGATACCACTAGTTAGTTTCCTCTGGCTAGGGGAATTGGAGTTCCTCCATCAACACATTCAGGATGCTTGTTCTGCTGGCGTTATACTCCTATTAAGATTAGCCAGCCCTCAATTTCTTCCTCTTATCCCTCTTTCGTCAAAGCTGATTGTAACACCAAGCTAAAAAAAAAAAAAAAAAAAAAAAAAAAAAAAAAAAAATTTTGGAGACGCAGCGTTTTGGGACAAAACGCTGCGTCCCCAATTGGGGATTAGGGTTAAAACCCTAACCCCCTTCTCTCTCTCTCTCTCTCCCGACCTTTCATCTTCCCCGACCCTTCGTCTCTCTTCTCCCACCGCGGCGCCGCCTTCCTCGCTGCGTGTCTCCGCCATCCGCCACCTTCTTCCTCCTTCTTCTTCTTCTGCTTCTTTCTTCCCGCGGCTCACTCTCCTTTCTGCAGTCGCGATTGTTTGCGATCTCACCTCCTTCGCAAGCTCCGCCGAGCGCCACCACCAGCAGCAACCCCCTCCTCCTGCCACCATCGCGCGAGCTTGAGCGCTCCACAGTGCGATTCCTCCACGCGAGCCCGATCGTGCCATAGCGCGCGATTGCTGCCTCCTCGCTCTATCGAGCCACTGAGTATGCCCTCTAGCCCACAGCGCGAGCCAGGCCCCGAGCAGGACCCAGCCCGCAGCTCGAGCCCAGGCCACGAGCAGGACCGAGGCCGCGAGTGCGAGCGAGGCCGCGAGCGCACAAGGCCCAGCACACTATCGCGCGCGGCCCAGCGCACTATCACGAGCGGCCCAGCGCATGAGCGTGCACGGGCCCGCGGCCCAGCGCACGAGCGTGCATGGGAGCGCGGCCCAGCGCACGAGCGCGTGCGAGCAGCGCACGAGCGCGCGCGAGCAGCGCACGAGCACGCCCCAGCACAGCGCACCAGCGCACGGGCGAGCACCAGCCCGCGAGCCACTGTCGGCCCGCCAGCCTGCAGGCCCATTAGCCGCAGGCCCATCAGCAGCAAGCCCACGGGCCCACCAGGCCCGACAGCCCGTCCAAGCCCGCAGGTCCAGTACGGCCCGCGGCCCAGTTCAGCCCATCGGCCCGCCAGCCCGCCGGCCTGCTACCCCGTAGCACGCAGACCAGCGAGCCCGCTAGCTGTAGCCCACGAGCCCAGTCCGGCCCGTGGCCCACGAGCCGCGACGGCCCACGAGCCCGTGACATCCCACGAATCTTCACGCAGGTAAATGACTTAGGGTTTTGTTTCGGATCTATGTGTTTAGATCTAACAAATAAACCTTGTTTTGATAGGAAACCCTACAGACTTTGGAGTGACTGAAGCGACTTTCGGACGAGACTCGGCGCTTCGAGAAAACCCTAGGTGAGGAGATTTCGACTCTAATTGATAAATTGGACGAACCTAGGATTGAATTTAAGATGAAAGGTTTTGTATATGTTTAGAGTGTAAGTGGAATACAAATTATGAAATGATTATATATGAATTGAAGGTTAAGTATAGAATGTTACAGAAATTTGATGATCTGATTTAGGTTGATCTTTTGGAGACTCGAGCGGTCAGATCCGATTTGGCTTGTCAGTAGGGAGTGACTTCCCTCCCGTAGAACTGTGAGTGGGACTTTGACATTCGCTATTGATTGAACACCATGTTTCAAAAATATCTTTTAAATGACATGTTTCTGCAAAATGTATGATTGTTATGACTTTCCGCTATTTGATGAAATGTTTTGTGACCTTTGGAGTGTCTTAACTGCTGACTTTATTGATATGCATCCATGAGTTTTGATAAACATATATTGTGCCATATTTTCGACATATTGATATGTTTTAATGCTTCCACTGTATTGGCACATGGTTTTAAATGGATTTATTTACACATTTGGACTGTATGCCCGGCCGACTTTATGATATTATGTTTTGGGCTGTATGCCCGGCCGACTTTATGATATTATGTTTTGGGCTGTATGCCCGGCCGACGTTATGATATTATGCATGAGGCTATATGCCCGGTCGACTGGTGATGGGATGCATGGGGCCACGTGCCCGGCCGATATGATATTGTGATCCGTAGCTACGAAGGACATCTGGTAGAGGCACCCATTGTGCCCGGATACGCTTCGGCCGGAGGTATCCGCCAGATCGTCGTGTGTATGGGTGCCCCAGGTTGACCCTCATCGGAGAGGACGTTGAGTACGGCTCCGTCTAGCACCAGGCGGGGGCACCATACACGGCCGACTAGTTATATGTACACTATTATATTTTTTACAGGCTAGTTGGGGTAGTCTGTGGCCAACATTGGGGCAGAGAACCATTCTTTAATACTTGCATTTGGAAAAACCCCAATGCGCCGTCCTTGGTCGAGGTAGACCATTGCCGGGAATATTTCATTGGCCGGTTCTTCATGACATTGATGTAAAATTTTGGGATGCATATCTTGCTTTCTGATGTGTGCGTATTATATATGATTTTGAAATAACATGATCGGTTGGCACAGTGGATATTTTCTTATCTTATGCTTTGACACTCCAAATTCACCTCGATATTGATAGTATGATGTCAATCCCCTCACTTACTGAGTATCCTCCCATAGATACTCATCCCTCACTTTCTTTCCCACAGGATTAGTGTTGGATCGAGGAGATACCACTGGGCTTGGGTATGAATGTTTTCCATCTCTTCCGCTACGATGATTGGTGATATTGTTATGTATTGGAGATTTAGTTTGACCATTCCATTTATCTAAATTTTTGGGATGACTGTATAAATTATGGACTTTTATTCGTGAAACTTTCGTGTTGATTATTTCATTGCATTGAGGCATTTGTAAATATTTAAAAAAAAATAACTTGGGAATTTATTTTATATATGCGTAGAATTTAAGTCCGCTCGGTGTAGCGGCTGCTCATGCTCTAGTTGGGCATGACAGTAGAGGTTTGTTGCTAGGACTGTTAGAAATTTTATAGTCTTGCGTTGTTCTGGATGTTGGCTGTGGATATTGTTGATTTTGGAGAGGCCGGGATGGCCAATTGTTTATTTTTACAGGATGAATGTTATATACAGGTGAAATTGTACATGGGAAACCTCCGATTTATGGGGAGGTTCTGCCCGATTTTCTGTAAAAATACAGTCAGCATCCAGAGACAACGGGCGACTGTTCACGATCCCGGTTCGGGGCGTGACAGTTCGGTTGGTATCAGAGCTCTTGGTTTGGAGCTATATTTTATAAAATGATTTGAAAATATTTCCAAGTAACTTGATTTTAAAAGTCCTCAATGCATTGGAAGTTTCACGCAGTCATTTAAAATCCCATACATGGTTTTCGACATACGAGTTATTCATTTTAGGGTGTTAGATACGATTAGTATCTAACCAAATTGATTAAATTCTGAGGTCCAAAACTTCATTCATTTTAGGGGGTTAGTTACGAATAACTAGCCCTAATTTTTAAATCATGTCAAACTCTAGAATTATATCTAATGAAAGTTTTCTCCTTGCAGAATTATGCCGCCTAGACGCGGTAGACCAGTAGGACGCGGAGCTAGACCCGCGCTACCCGCGACCTCTCACGTGCCTGACCCTCCGAGGGAGCCTGAGACCCTTGGAGTGCCTGAGGCTGCTTTCTCTACACGGGCGCCCCCTGTAGCGCCTACTCGGCCGGCTGTTCCTGCCGAGGTTCCACCACCGTCCCTTGAGGCGTTTAGGCAGGTGTACGAGTGGTACACCTCACACGGAATTCAGATGCCACCCCCACCACCACCACCGACGGCCGTGCCGACTCCTACGGCCGTACCACCTTCTGTTGTACCAGATCAGCCACCAGTTGCTGATCCTTCTACTGTGTCGGGACCTAGCGACACTATCTCCTCCACCTTGAGGCGTATTCACGAGCTCACCCAGCTGGTGAAGGAGGCGAGGCAGTTAGGCTGCACAGAGTTCGCAGGGACGGGTGATCCCACAGCAGCGAAACACTGGATCAACCGCACCCGTAGAATTTTGACTGATCTGGGGTTGAGCGAGGACTACCGGCTGCGGATAGCAGAGAGACTTTTAGATGGTGACGCCCTCACTTGGTGGGAGGCGATTTGTGACGATGCTACCGAGCCGCTGCGATGGGAGGACTTCCTACGGGAGTTAGATCGCAGGTACTTCTCTGAGTTCCAGCAGGACCGCAAGAGGGCAGAGTTTCTGCACTTGCGGCAGGGAGCCAGGACAGTGACAGAGTATGAGATGGAGTTGAGGCGACTAGCTGCTTTTGTTCCAGACTTAGCGACGCCGACGCAGCTACGGTTCAAGTTTGAGGACGGCCTCAACTTGAACATCAGGAGATACATGACAGTGACCCCTAGTTTCTCCCTTGCGGAGATTGTGGACTCAGCACTTAGGGCGGAGGAGATCGTCCGTGCTGAGGGCAGACAGCGGGAGAACAGGGAGCAAAAGAAGAGATTTGGGACTTCTTCGAGCCAGGGCTCGAAGAAGGGTAGGAGTTCAGGATATCAGGAAGACTCTTCTCAGCCGAGACAAGCACATCCTGGACAGGGATCACCATCCCAGGGATTTAGGGCACCGGCCTCTAGCGCCACTACTCAGATTTCAGATCAGCGGTACCCTTTTTGCCGCCGATGTATTGGACACCACCCTTTTGGAGAGTGTAGGATGCCCATTACATGCTTCCGGTGTGGGAAGCAAGGGCACATCAGGAGCACCTGTCCTGAGTTGGGATATGGAGATCACATAGCTAGTGGACACTCGAGTGTTCCCCGAGGAGGACAGCAGGGAGCACCTGTGCACTCGAGTCACACCGCTCCACGGACGGTAGCCGGGAGCAACACGGTGCCAGGACCATCACGACAGCAGCAGAGGACACAGGCCCGTGTATATGCGATGACGCAGGAGGATGCTGAGGCGAGTCCTGATGAGATTTTTGGTGTTCCTCCTACTGATCCCCATGTTTAGAGATGTCCATGTACTTTTTGAGAACCATCACTAGTTAAAGCCGTAGATGCTTAACTATGTTGGTTGTACATACATTTTGATATATATATATCTATAGATATTTTCTTTTATATTTAGCGACTGATCTTTTATTTCCTCACAATAGGAGTTATGGCAATATGGGAAGTCGACACTCGTGTCCTATTTGACACCGAGTCGAACCATTCGTATGTGAGAAGTGCCTTTTTGCCCACGGGTTGGGTAAGCCGTGTCGCGAGGTTGCACAGCATACCTAACTCATGTTATCGACACCACTGTTGAGGACCTGAAGCTTGAGAAGGTCCCAGTGGTGCAGGTTTTCCTAAATATATTCCCGAGGAACTACCCGGACTACCCCCAATTCGGGAGTATGATTTCGAGATTGACCTAGCTCCAGGGATCACTCCCATATTTATTCTGCCATACTGAATGGCGCCAGTGAAGTTTAGAGAGCTCTAGGTCTAGTAGCGGGAATTACTGGACAACGGTTTTATCCGTTTGAGCACTTCCCCTTAGGGTGCTCCGGTGATTATTCGTGAAGTAGAAAGACGGGATTCTAAGATTGTGTGTGAACTATAGACAGCTAAACAAGGTTTTCATCAAGAATCAGAACCCTTTGCCACATAGTGACGATTTATTTGAGCAGTTCCAGGGTGTGCGTGTTTTTCTGAAAGATCGATTTTCGATTTGAATATCAATATGGACATTATGAGTTCGTGGTCATGTCGTTTGGGCTGACCAACAAACCAACAGCCACAGACAGTGACTGAGATGCAAAGTTTTCTTGGTCTTGCGGGGTGTTATCGGCGATTCATAGAAGGATTTTTTCGGATCGCCGCTATACTTACCAGATTGATACGAAGGGCGTCAAGTTCTTGTGGGACGATCGTTGTGAGACGAGCTTTTAAGAGCTCAAACAACGTCTGACGAGGGACGGCCAGACAGAGAGGATCTTAGTGTTTTAACTCAGCACGTAACTATTCTAGATTGATAGGTCAGAAAGCTACGAAGCAAAGAACTTTCATTGGTCAGAGACCAGATCGAGAAAGAGATTTGAGAGCCCGAAGAGACTATTAAGAGACTTAAAAGACAGTACCCCCATTTGTTCAGCGTATTACTTTCTTTTAGTTTCGAGGACGAAACTTGTTTTTAGGGGGTTAGAAAATGTAACACCAAGCTAAAAAAAAAAAAAAAAAAAAAAAAAAAATTGGAGACGCAGCGTTTTGGGACAAAACGCTGCGTCCCCAATTGGGGATTAGGGTTAAAACCCTAACCCCCTTCTCTCTCTCTCTCTCTCTCTCCCGACCTTTCATCTTCCCCGACCCTTCGTCTCTCTTCTCCCACCGCAGCGCCGCCTTCCTCGCTGCGTGTCTCCGCCATCCGCCACCTTCTTCCTCCTTCTTCTTCTTCTGCTTCTTTCTTCCCGCGGCTCACTCTCCTTTCTGCAGTCGCGATTGTTTGCGATCTCACCTCCTTCGCAAGCTCCGCCGAGCGCCGCCACCAGCAGCAACCCCCTCCTCCTGCCACCATCGCGCGAGCTTGAGCGCTCCACAGTGCGATTCCTCCACGCGAGCCCGATCGTGCCATAGCGCGCGATTGCTGCCTCCTCGCTCTATCGAGCCACTGAGTGTGCCCTCCAGCCCACAGCGCGAGCCAGGCCCCGAGCAGGACCCAGCCCGCAGCTCGAGCCCAGGCCACGAGCAGGACCGAGGCCGCGAGTGCGAGCGAGGCCGCGAGCGCACAAGGCCCAGCACACTATCGCGCGCGGCCCAGCGCACTAGCACGAGCGGCCCAGCGCACGAGCGTGCACGGGAGCGCGGACCAGCGCACGAGCGCGCGCGAGCAGTGCACGAACGCGCGCGAGCAGCGCACGAGCACGCCCCAACACAGCGCACCAGCGCACGGGCGAGCACCAGCCCGCGAGCCACTGTCGGCCCGCCAGCCTGCAGGCCCATTAGCCGCAGGCCCATCAGCAGCAAGCCCACGGGCCCACCAGGCCCGACAGCCCGTCCAAGCCCGCAGGTCCAGTACGGCCCGCGACCCAGTTCCGCCCATCGGCCCGCCAGCCCGCCGGCCTGCTACCCCGTAGCACGCAGACCAGCGAGCCCGCTAGCTGTAGCCCACGAGCCCAGTCCGGCCCGTGGCCCACGAGCCGCAACGGCCCACGAGCCCGTGACAGCCCACGAATCTTCACGCAGGTAAATGACTTAGGGTTTTGTTTCGGATCTATGTGTTTAGATCTAACAAATAAACCTTGTTTTGATAGGAAACCCTACAGACTTTGGAGTGACTGAAGCGATTTTCGGACGAGACTCGGCGCTTCGAGAAAACCCTAGGTGAGGAGATTTCGACTCTAATTGATAAATTGGACGAACCTAGGATTGAATTTAAGATGAAAGGTTTTGTATATGTTTAGAGTGTAAGTGGAATACAAATTATGAAATGATTATATATGAATTGAAGGTTAAGTATAGAATGTTACAGAAATTTGATGATCTGATTTAGGTTGATCTTTTGGAGACTCGAGCGGTCAGATCCGATTTGGCTTGTCAGTAGGGAGTGACTTCCCTCCCGTAGAACTGTGAGTGGAACTTTGACATTCGCTATTGATTGAACACCATGTTTCAAAAATATCTTTTAAATGACATGTTTCTGCAAAATGTATGATTGTTATGACTTTCCGCTATTTGATGAAATGTTTTGTGACCTTTGGAGTGTCTTAACTGCTGACTTTATTG
The DNA here is from genome assembly GCA_033439265.1 of Dillenia suffruticosa. NCBI lineage: Eukaryota > Viridiplantae > Streptophyta > Magnoliopsida > Dilleniales > Dilleniaceae > Dillenia > Dillenia suffruticosa. The sequence continues at coordinate 4,343,788 of JAVTVX010000031.1, forward strand.
ATATGCATCCATGAGTTTTGATAAACATATATTGTGCCATATTTTTGACATATTGATATGTTTTAATGCTTCCACTGCATTGGCACATGGTTTTAAATGGATTTATTTACACATTTGGACTGTATGCCCGGCCGACTTTATGATATTATGTTTTGGGTTGTATGCCCGGCCGACTTTATGATATTATGTTTTGGGCTGTATGCCCGGCCAACATTATGATATTATGCATGGGGCTATATGCCCGGCCGACTGGTGATGGGATGCATGGGGCCACGTGCCCGGCCGATATGATATTGTGATCCGTAGCTACGAAGGACATCTGGTAGAGGCACCCATTGTGCCCGGATACGCTTCGGCCGGAGGTATCCGCCAGATCGTCGTGTGTATGGGTGCCCCAGGTTGACCCTCATCGGAGAGGACGTTGAGTACGGCTCCGTCTAGCACCAGGCGGGGGCACCATACACGGCCGACTAGTTATATGTACACTATTATATTTTTTACAGGCTAGTTGGGGTAGTCTGTGGCCAACATTGGGGCAGAGAACCATTCTTTAATACTTGCATTTGGAAAAACCCCCAATGCGCCGTCCTTGGTCGAGGTAGACCATTGCCGGGAATATTTCATTGGCCGGTTCTTCATGACATTGATGTAAAATTTTGGGATGCATATCTTGCTTTCTGATGTGTGCGTATTATATATGATTTTGAAATAACATGATCGGTTGGCACAGTGGATATTTTCTTATCTTATACTTTGACACTCCAAATTCACCTCGATATTGATAGTATGATGTCAATTCCCTCACTTACTGAGTATCCTCCCATAGATACTCATCCCTCACTTTCTTTCCCACAGGATTAGTGTTGGATCGAGGAGATACCACTGGGATTGGGTATGAATGTTTTCCATCTCTTCCGCTACGATGATTGGTGATATTGTTATGTATTGGAGATTTAGTTTGACCATTCCATTTATCTAAATTTTTGGGATGACTGTATAAATTATGGACTTTTATTCGTGAAACTTTCGTGTTGATTATTTTATTGCATTGAGGCATTTGTAAATATTTAAAAAAAATAACTTGGGAATTTATTTTATATATGCGTAGAATTTAAGTCCGCTCGGTGTAGCGGCTGCTCATGCTCTAGTTGGGCATGACAGTAGAGGTCTGTTGCTAGGACTGTTAGAAATTTTATAGTCTTGCGTTGTTCTGGATGTTGGCTGTGGATATTGTTGATTTTGGAGAGGCCGGGATGGCCAATTGTTTATTTTTACAGGATGAATGTTATATACAGGTGAAATTGTACATGGGAAATCTCCGATTTATGGGGAGGTTCTGCCCGATTTTCTGTAAAAATACAGTCAGCATCCAGAGGCAACGGGCGACTGTTCACGATCCCGATTCAGGGCGTGACACTGATGGCTATAAGGCTCATTCTATTAAAAAAGCTTTGGACACCTTTCGTCATGCTAGTGGGCAGAAGGTCAATCTAAGCAAATCTAAGATCCTGTTCTTCCCTAATATCTCAGAAAATATTTCCAGCCAAGGGTGCTGTATGCATCAAATGGCTAGCACCTCCCAAGTTTGGGGAATACTTGGATATTCATCCTGATCAAGATGGTTGAAACAGGAAGACCTTTAAGGATGCCTATGAGTCTCGAGGCAAACTGGAGGGCTGGAATGCTCACTGTTTTTCCATGGCTGGCAATGCTACTCTAGTCAAAGCAATGCTTGCTGCCATACCCTACCAAATGCAATGTACTCTTTTTATCAAAAATGAATGCAGCCACCTTAATGAACTTATAAGGGATGTCGGTCTACTGCTAACAAAAGCAGAATTCATCTCATCAATTGGAACACAACTTCTAGGGATCGAACTCGCAAATCCTAAAATTTATGCTTGTAATAATGCCCTCATCTCTAAATTAGGTGGCAACTCCTTTCCAACCCATCCCTAGTACGAGCCTCTCTCCTAACCTCTAAATGTAAAGAGTTCCCTTTTAAGAAAAAACTACAATAGAATATCAATAACTCATAAAAGGAATAGCAATAGGAGCTTGTGTAAAGGTGCTCGATGTCTGTTGGCAATGAAAAGGGAAAAATCAACTTTTGGCATGACAGATAGTTCCCTAGTGGTCCATTGCACAACAGTTGCTATCCCTCTTCTTAGAGAAGAAGAAAGCTTGCTTCTGAAAGACCTCAAAGAAGGTAAATACATTACTTTTAGTTATCTCTTCTTTTGATTTTCCTCACAACACTCTTGCTGAAATACAACCCATCCCAATTAGTCTATCAAATATCAGGTCAGACGGCATGTTTTGGCTTCCTGCTTCAAATGGCAAATTTTCTATTCGAACTGCTTATTCTTTGGTCATTAAAAATTTAGCTGGGCAAAACAACAATCGCCGCCTTGGATATGGAAGACCTCATGCCTCTAAGACTAACCATTCTTATATGAAAGGGCTATTACAACAATTTACCTACCAAAGACACCATCTTAGGACTCTCATTTACGCTCTTAGGACTGCTCTTTAGTCAAGGGTATTTGGAACCAAGGGAGACTTCCACACAAGTGGCAAAACTCTAATCAAATCCTTGATATTGCAGCCTGTTCGAGTCAAATTGTAAGAGCAAAGACAGGTGCAATATCTTGCGTATGCGCACTGCTGTGTCTTCTTCCTTTCTGGTCGTCACAGATGTTACGAGAATGACTTAGTTTTCCAAAACCAGGTTATTCCTGCCTCCAAAATGCTCAAAGAAATCAGTCATCGTTTATAAAATTTCAGTACTTCACTACAGAAAGTGGGAGAACAAGGTCTTGGCTTATATCAAATGGAACCCTCCTCCTCCCCTGCAGCTGAAACTCAATACTGATGGCTATATGGTGAGACCTGGAGGGGTCATGAGAGATCACAATGGCCATTGGATCAGTGGTTTCACAAAACATTTAGGTATTACCACTTAGCTTAAGCGCTATCTTTCTGGATTTGGGGGAAGGCATACGCCTTTGCAAAAACCTTGGGTCTTTCTAGTTTATGCACTGAACTGGGACGGTAAAAGCTACCAGCTTAGACCTCTCATTCTTGATTGCAGGCAAATCATGATGGAAACTCGCGGTGATACTCCAACGCATATCTTTAGGGAAGCTCATGGATATTATTGCGAAACACAAAGATATGGCTGATACTTGGTTTATTTTATAGGCGACTAGTTTTGCATTATGCAGCTATCGGACAAGCTAGAGGGGCGCAATTAACATTTTACAGCTGTCCACATGCTCTGTATTAATTATTTTCTTCGTTGGAAAAAAAAATTGTTTCAAACTCTGCTTAGGAAAATTACTAATTATTGTGTTAAAAACATAAATATTCGTTATTTTTTATTCATTTTTAAATTATTTTTAATAAAAAGAATTATACTAGTTATGTGAACAATTAAATTTTTATAATCAGAAATGTTGAAGCCAAAATGAATCCACAGTAGATTGTCTTTCTGGTCCGATCGGTAAACCGGTGGGATGATGCTTGCTGGTTCGTCTTCAAAAAGGGTCCTGGGAGGTGACTCCGGTGGAGAAGATTTCGACGCTTAAATATGAAAGAGTGGTAAAAAAATGAAAAGACAGAAAAAATCTAAATTCTGTGTAATTTCTATGTGCAAAATATGGAGTAAGAAGGATGCAGACTTGGCAAGTTGCCTCTGTATGCGCCTGGCGCTGTTGAAACCCCACTTACGTTGTGGAAAGATCACTAGAAATCTCACAAGATTACAGGAACGTGATAGTAGACTTTTCATAAAATCGAAGTTTTTCGAGATAAGAAAGTTTCCGTTGTCGTGAAAATCCGTGAGAGTCTGAATCACCAGAGGATTTATTTCCTTATTGAAAGAGATTGCAATTGATTCATATCGGATTGGGAAAGGTTTAAACTTGTTAAACATTTCTTTCCTTATTAGGTAATTATGTCTAGGGCTCGTTGCGTAACAAGAGTTGAATCTACAAAGATCGAAAGGTCAAAACCGAGAAGTCGAGAAGTTGAGAGACTAAAGGGTCCATCCGGTGTGGCCGAGAAATAGCTTGGTCTTCTATGGAATTGGTTATGGCTTGGCAGGCTTAATGGGATTTGGGCTTTGATGACTATGAAGTGCATGATCTATGATCATAGGCCATAAGACACTATATCATCATTTGCCCCCACTTCTAATATCAATTTGAGAAAGTGGCATTAGGTGTAAAATAAATGTTGCATTAATTAGGGAATTCCATAAGGCACAAAGCGTTATGGGTAAACCGAAAAGATTTGATGGGAAGCGTTAAGGGTGGAACATGGGTATTAAATATTTAACATTTTTTCAATATCCTGAGGATCATAATGATACAGTTTCTACCTCTCAGCTATATATATATATATATATATATGTATATCACAAAGTGTAATAAGATTCAATAGGGTTGTTCATGGGGCGAGAGTCATGGAAAGAGTTGTGTTTTTGAGGAGGGTCTGAGGCTTGAGAGAATTTTTATCCTTTTGCGGGTTTGGCATCTAACCGGGGTGTAGTGGCAAAGGCCGCAGGTATAGAATTTCGTCAATCGGGTACAAAATTACATCATAATAGTAGGAAAGTCATAGCCTGCTATTATGATGAGCTTGTGTTGGCAAGCTCCGTTTGGTTTCTTGCAGCTCATCATTGCTCTTACACTCCTTAATTACTGGGGTTTGGTTCAATGACATGCAGGGGCTGTATTTCCTTCTTCCCGACTTCTGTTTAGTATCTAACTCTTTTTCTAGTTTTAGTATCTCACTGGGTATTAAAAATGGATTGTTAGGCCCTTCGTCAGTCTTGGATGGCTGTTCAAAGGATGTTAGATGGCTTGTCAAAAGGAAAAGGTATGGATTCGGAGAGCCACTCCATTAGGGAAGGCAAAGGTATCCGTCAGCATACTCTTTCGAGTTGTACTTTTTGGTTTTACCCCATTTTAAGGGAATTTTTCTTTGGTGTAACCATGCTAGGGTGTATACTGGCTTAGAAATATGTAAATGTAATCGTGTACGTAGTTTAAAAGAATTGTATCCAATTGTATGTTCTAATGCACATTCATATTGTTGAAATAAAATTTTCATTGCTCACTTGTCCATCTTACTATTGTTAAGAAAGAAGCGTCTGGTTTGTATGTAATTTAAGAGAGTCATATTCACGGGGCATAACCAAGAGAGCAAACCAAATGGTGAGGCCAGAGCGAGTCTATTAAGGCATTAAAGCTAGAGCAATAACTTTACTTGCTTGCCTGATCGTCAATTTTGATAGCTGTCATGTCCTAAAAAAGATTCCGCTAGGTCATAAGTCTGGCAAAATGTTAAAGCGCATAGTTGAGAGAATACCGCAAAGGGCACGGAACCAAGAGATTGTTAGGTGTCACCCGCTCAAGAGATAATTCCCGTATATTGATTAAGGACATGTATGGAACCAATGCAAGAGGCATCAAGTTGAGACATAATAGGAGCCACCATATTTCGAGTTCGATCCCGTATATTAGCTAAGGATGGGTACAAACCCACGTAAAAGGCATAGAACTGAAAGATGATGGGAGCTACCCATTAGGGAGTTCGGTCCTTTATATTGGCTAAGGATAGATGCGAAACTCTTGTAAAAGGCATAGAAGTAAGAGATAATGAGAGCCACTTGTTCAGGAGTTCAATCCCGTATGTTGGCTGAGGATTGATCTAGAACCCATGTAAAAGGCGTAGCGCCAAGAGATGATGTCTCCATTTAACAAAATAAGAGAGTATGAACCTAATTGATAATATCATGTAAAAAAAAAGACAGTGTTATTGATAACAAACTGGAATATATGTCAAAACTCAAAGAATGAAAAAGTATACTGATAATTGACACATAAGTTGTCTGAGTTCCAAGTTCTGGGTATAGCTGAACCGTCTAAGTAAGAGAGTCGGTATGTTTATGTCTGAGTTCCCATTGCTTCTACTCTCTAGAGGACTAAATCTCCTGATTTGAATATTTGGTCTTCACTTTCCTATTGTAGTATCAAGCTACCCTTGATGGTAGGTGGTCATTCGAGCAAACGTAATATCTCGTAGCTCTGGTAGTTGGTCTAGTTTCTCACATAATATAGAGTCATTTGTCTCTGGCAGATATTATTCTATGTGGAGCGAGTGGATACTTATTTTCACCGGCAGGACTGCTTCGCACCCATAGGTAAGGATGCAGGTATTTCCCCTGTTGTTGTTCTAGTTGTGGCTTGGTAGGCCAAGAGAGTTCTATAAATTTCATCTACCCATTGGCCCTTTACATCATCCATTGCCGTCTTGAGTCCTTGGAGAATCGTTTGGTTTGTAATTTCGGTTAGGCCGTCAACTTGTGGGTAAACATCAGAGGTAAAATGATCTTATATTTCAAGTTTACTGCAAAATTCTCTAAAGTTTTTTGTTGTCGAATTGTTTACTGTTGTCATTAACAAAGATATGGGATAGAGTGAACCTGGTAATGATGGACGTCGACATGAATATGTGGATTTTGCCTATTGTTATTTGGGTCAAGGGTTCGGCTTCCACTCACTTAGTCTAGTAGTCGATGGCGACGATAAGAAATTTCCTTTGGTCGGTTGCTTGTGGAAACAATCCCAAGATATCCATTCCCCACTGTCTGAATGGCCACGGGCTTGCGAGAGGACAGAGCTTGGAGGGGGTTGGTGAGGAACCAAGGAGAAGTGTTTAGCATTTATTGTATTGTTTGACGTAAGTTTTTGTGTCCATCCTCAAAGTAGGCTAGTGGTACCCTTATTGTAACGCATTGTTCACTAAACTTCAAGCATCTAATGGTTGCCACATATCGCTTCGTTAATTTCTCTAAAAACATTGTCTCCTTCTTCCGGTGTCAGGCACTTTAGCTATGGGTGAGTGAAAGATTTTTTGTAGAACTCCCCGTTGATAATAGCATAGTGCGCAGCTCTGTGCTTGACTTTTGTTGCTTCCTACTAGGAGTTTGGTAGTTGGCCGCTTCGAAGGTAAGTGAGGATCGGATCCTTCCAACTTTGTAGGCTATCAGTTACCATAATCTATTCCGTTTCATCTATACTCGGGTATAGGAGGTTCTCGACATAAGCAGTTTGGCTTGTTTCAATGGACTCAGAACTTGTAAGCCTGGAAAGCGTATTTGCTCTTGTGTTCCTAGATCTAAGAATCTGTTGTATGTCAACTTTGTGGAATTGGCCATTACTTCTCGGAATTTGGAGAGGTATTTCACCATCATTGATTCTTTAACATCATAAATTCTCTCGATCTACTTGACCGCAAGTTGGCTATCGGTATAAACCTGAATGTCTTGAACTCCCAATAATGCTGCGATCCGTAAACTTGTTAGGCGTGTTTCATATTCAATCTAGTTATCAGTGGCCCGAAAGTCGAAGCAAAGTACATAGCAAAATACATATTCTGTCTAGAAGTCTTTGAGACCTACTAAAATGAGTCCTGCTTTGCTCCTTCAAGAGTTAGAGGAGCTGTCTACGTGTAGGGTCCACGGTAGGGTTGACCACACTTTTGGGAGCCTATCAATAGTTGGCCCAACAGGGTTTAGAAAGGTGCATTTAAGAATAAAATCTACCAAAGCCTGACCTTTGATGGCGGGTTTTGACTAATATTTAATGTCAAACTCTCCAACCTCGATGCTCTATTTGATGAGGTTGCCCGATGTGTCTCTTTTTTATAAGATCAGCTTTAGGGTTTGGTTGCGATTGTATATGCCTAAAAGTAGGATCGGAGGTAACTGGTGGTTATAACAAGAGAAACACCTTCTCGATGGGTCTATAGTTGATTTCTAACTCCTGGAGCACTTGATTGACGTAGTACAATGGTTTTTTGCATAGTGGCTTCTTATCTCATGAATACAGAGTAGAAAGCTTGGTCAGATATAGATAAATAAAGGTAGAGCTTCACACCAGGAATGGGTCGAGAGAAGAGACGCAGTAATGAGAGATATACTTTGAGCTTGTCAAAAGCCAGTTGCCATTCGGGCATCCACGCAAACTTTTGTGATTTCTTTAGGGTATCGAAGAAGGGCTTGTATATTTCTCCAACGTTTGACATAAGCCAATTTAAGACTGCAATTCATCCAGTGAGGTGTTGCATCTCTTTCCAAGTTTTGGGTGGAGTCATGACTAGAATGGCCTAAAGATTCTCTAGGTTGGCCTTGATCCTTCAGTCGATGATCATGAAACTTAAAAACTTGCGGGAAGTAATCCCAAAAGTGCATTTGGTTGGATTCAGCTTCATGTTGAAGCACTCTGGTGTTTGGAATGTTTCTTATAGGTCTTCTATGTGACCCTTTTGGCTAGTACTTTTGACAAGTATATTATGTTCATACAAAGTTGTTCATTGAAGATTTTGTTGACCAACCATTAGAAGATCGCCCTTGCTTTCTTAACGCCAAATAGTATTTGTGGCAGTAGGTGCCGAACTCTATAAAAAAGCTAGTTTTCTCCTCATCTTTAGGGGCCATGCAGATCTAGTTGTAGTCCAAGTATACGTTCGTAAAATTTAGGAGTTGACATCCCAATGAATTATCTACGAGTTTGTCAATATTCAGTAGGGGATAATTATCCTTGGGACATGTTTTGTTGAGGTCGATGAAGTTGATGCATATCCTCCATTTGTTATTCGCTTTCTTCACCATGACCACATTTGTTAGTTATTCGGGGTACTTTACCTCTTGATGAAGTTTGCTGTCAATAGTTTCTATATTTTTTCTTATATTGCTCACGGGCGCTCAAGTACAAACACTCTCTTCTTTTGTTTCATAAATTTGCAGTTAGGATCCACTGTTAGTTTGTGTACAATCGTTGAAGGATGTATTCCTGACATGTTTTCAGGGGACCATGCGAAAATGCCACAATGCCATTGCAGGCACTCAATAATGGCATCTCAAAGGGGATTGGTAAATGGGCTCTGATTTGGATTGTCTAGTTCGGAATATTGGTGATCTAGATCTCTACTATCTCTTCACCAGGCTTAGGTCTGGGGGATTGATCGATGTTGTTTCTGAACTCCACAATATCTATGCTAAAATTCTTCTTCTCTTCCTTCAATATGGGGCCATTTTGGTGGTTTGGATCACAAGCGAGTGTTGCAATTCCTATAAGTGTTTTAAACTTGACCTTCATGTGTTTTAAACTTGACCTTCATATGTTTAGTGCTTGGTAGGGCTTCTAGATCATTTAGGCCAGGACGGGCCAAGATAACATTGTACAGAGACGGTAGCTTGACCATACTTAAGGAATTCATGGCGGAAGAGTGATTAGGTGGTGTTCCCAAAGTTATAGGGTGTGAGATAATGCTTTTGAGATATAATTGCTCATTCGAGAATACTTTCAGAGGCCTGATAGACAGTTGGAGACGTGTTTGATTGAAACCCATTTGAGAAAGAGCGTCCAATTAGAGAAGTTTGTCGTCTTCTCCTTGATTAACTAAAACTCTCTTCATGATATACCGACCTATCTTGGCTATGATGATTTGGGGTCATGCCGACTTGGGTTAACCCCTTGAAAGTTGTCGTCGTCAAAGCTGATCATTGACCTCTTTCTTTTTGATAGCATGCTAATAGGAGAAACAGGGCATGAGCTACTTTTAAGCTAATCGGTCAATTTTTCCGACAGACGGCACCAATCTATTGAATCGAAAAATTACTCTACAATAGATTATCCTTCTAAATTGAACGTGGAACTAGTGAGATGATGTTTGCTGTCTCGTCTTCAAAAAGGGTCCTGAAAAAACCTGTCGGAGTTGACTCCGACCGAGGATATTCCAACATTCAAGTCAGAAAGATTGATAAAAGAGGAAAAGACTAAAAGAGTTTGAATTCTGTATAGTATATGTGTGTGCAATATATAGTAAGAAAGATGTATACTTGACTAATTGTCACTATTTAATATATATAGTATGTATAGGGAGTATCGTATGCGTCTGGAGGGTGTTGAAACTCTACTTACATTGTAAAAAAATCGTTGGAGATTTTTTGAGATTACAAAAACTGTAACAGTAAATTTTTCACAGATTTGGAATCTTTCAAAGTAGAAAAGTTTCCGTTACTGTCGCAAAGACCTGTGGGAGTCTGAATCGCCAGTGGAATTATTTCCTTATCGAAACAAATTATAATAGATTTGTATCAGACTAAAAAACGTTTAAATTCATTAAAAAAATTTCCTTATCAGGTAATTACAATTATGGCTTGTTGTGTAATAAGAGTAGACTCTGCGAGGATCGAGAGGTTGAGACCAAGAGGTTGGGAAATCAAGAGACTAAAGGGTCTGTCCGGTGATGACCGATAGATAGGTTGGTCATATCAAGAAATAATTTTTAAAAAAGATTTATATGATATTACAAAAAATCGTGTTTAAAAGAGCATTTATTTATACTTTTAACGAGTATAATTAAAATTTTTTTCTCCTTTTGTCATTTTATGTTTTAGATTCAAGAAAAGGAATAACTAAAAGGGGAAAAAAAATTAGGGGACGATAGAGAAAGGCATCTTACCGTGAAAGCGAAGAAAGAGAGACGGGAAAAATAATGCCCTTTTGGGTCTTACTAATGTTTTGGTAAGGAGGGACCGGAGTAATTGCGGCAACAAATGGTGCACGTCAATGTCCTTTCCATTAAATAAATGTGGGTGGGCTACCATGCTGGTGCGTGCCTTCTCTACAACACTCCCAAAAGTCATTCGGCATCACATGGAAATGTTCACATTGTTGACTTGGACCCAGAAATGAGAAAGACTATTAAAAGGAGATATTTTAATGAGAAAGGACACCAAACCTACTATTCTCAAATTTGAGTTTTTAGAGATCGAGCAACAAATGTTAGGGAACTCGTTCCGAATCCGATAATTAATTTGAATGAAAATTACCAAAATTAATAAATTAATTATTAAATATCAAAACTCATAAAAAAAAAAACCACCACCTATACCACCGACATCATCAATACCAAAACCATGGATATAATTACCCAACGCAAAAATTATACATTTTATAGCGATAATTGTATGTTATCAATTATTTTCTCTCTCTCTCTAGTTTGGACTTGTTGGAATACTCTGCTCATTACTGAAAAAATTATCAGGATCAACCAAAGTCTTTACCTTAACCAGTCTATCAAAATTATCCATGAAATACTTCCTTCCATACACACTCCCATCTTCGTAGCTATCAGTGCCGTAAGCCATTGTCCCAATATCAAGATCTCTATAGTTGAGAAAAGCACCCCTGGGAGAGCTCGACACATATGGTGTCATATAGCTATACAGCTGCCTAATTTGGCTTATGTACATATCATCTGCCTCCTCACCCGCCACATTCCAATTCACCGAGTATTGAATCTTCCATAGATTTCCTGCTCTATGCGGGAAAGGCGTCGCCGATGCTGCAATTTCTGCCATTTTCCCGCCATACGGATTGAAGACAAACCCTGTTTTGCCCAACGAGATCATTACCTTCCATAGTGCTTCCAAATCACTCTTGGCTAGTGGCCTTTGAACATAATCCGATTTTCTCTTCAAGAAATTGACGGACGATGTTCTGTTTAGCAGAGCTTCTGGAGCGGTCTGGTTATCGAAATTTGCCCAAATTAAGACCGATTCGATCCAACTCATTTCTTGGCAATCAGATTTCTGCAAACCCAGTTCTGGGAATTCCTTACTAAGCAAAGAAACGAGTCGATCGGAGTCGCCCAGAAAGAGAGCAATGATTGTTGCCCTGATGGTCTTTTGGCTGCTATTCGTTTTGGAACTCACTGGTTGCAACAGCATTCTCATGAACAAATCGTTATCTATCTGACTCGACACGAATTGCCATTTGTAAACCATATCCGTCGCATTATCTTCTATATATTGCGCAACTCGAAAATAGGTGACAGTTTCCGGAACTGGTACTAGTTTCACTTTGTACGCTAAAACAACTCCGAAACTCGCTCCTCCCCCACCTCGGATTGCCCAAAACAAATCCTCCCCCATTGCTTCTCTGTCACGAATTTTCCCATTTACGTCTACCATTTTAGCATCCACAACGTGGTCAACTGTGAGACCGTACTTCCTCAACATGTTCCCGTAACCACCTCCACTGATATGCCCCCCCACGCCCACCGTCGGACAAACGCCGGCCGGGAATCCGAGGACTTTGCTCTTTTCGTAAATACGATAATAGAGTTCCCCAAGTGTTGCTCCGGCTTCGACCCATGCGGTTTCTTCTTCCACATTTACAGAGATGGATCTAAGGTTGAACATGTCGAGGATGATGAACGGAACTTCGGAAACGTACGAGATTCCATCATAGTCATGGCCGCCGCTTCGGATTTTGATTTGAATTCCGATGTTCTTCGCGCAGAGAACCGTCGCCGACACTTGTTCGTAACTGAGAGGAGTTACTATGATGACCGGTTTAGGAGTTTCCGAGGTATTAAAGCGACGGTTGCGGATGTAGAACTGCAAAACGCTTGTGTACGAGGAATTGGAGGGGTTGTACACTATGGAGGTTATTTTGCCAGATGGATCAGGGTTCTTTTCGACGAGGCAACTGAGCATGGATTCATAGACCGAAGAATCATCTGCACAAGAAGAAGACATTAGAAGGGAGAGAAAAGCAAGGAGGAGGAGGAGGAGAAGGAGGAGAGGAGAGAGATAATGGAAGATCCGGTTCTTCATTGTTTGTCGTTTGGTGGTGAAAGATTGGGAGAGAAGTTCTGGGGGGCGTTTTGAATTTTGGGGCTTTGAATATATCATTGCAACAAGGAAAGGCGAATAAAAGTTTCAAGGTCACTGCAGAAGATTCAATGGAGAAATTAAATGAGGAATTGTGTTACTTTCTTGCTTTGAGGCTTTTTTCCAAAGGCTTGTGGCGGTGGGTCTTACAACACTCCAGTGATCATTAACCACAAATTTTATATAATGACCAATAAAAATAAAACTTATAGGATTTTATTATAAAAAAAAACCCATTTTTAAATATATTTGCTTTAATTTTTTTAATAGATTAGAATCTCGAGAGTGAAAAAAAAAATGTATTATGTAACACAAAAATGAAAAATAATTCTTTTTATTAGATCAGGATATATACCGATTTGCAGTTAAAATTTTTATATTATCAAAATAATTGAAATAAAATCAGAAAGTTATTACTGCAAAATGGGTGATTAGGGGTTGGAAACTAAAGTTATTATTATTTTTTTATTACAAACTTTTTTACTGAGAAATATCATAGGTATGTATCGATAAAATACACCAAGGAGGCCCATCAAGCCCACTAACAAGAAATAGTGAAAATATAAAGAAATGGTGCATTTGTGACGATTACGAGAGACTGATGGTTAGGGCATTCTTCTGATGGTATCACAAGAGACTACATGTTTTGGTACAAATAAAAAATGATTATGGAGGGGTCCATAAGTTACTTTTGAAGGCACAAACCATAGTTGAACTTATTTAATTTTTGGGTTAAAAAAAATAGAGAAAAATAAACTAACTTCTAAAAGAAACTAAATTCCTAAAATCAGTCTTAATTAAACGATGCGCTCACTTGGAAGAGATGGTAATTCATGGGATCCTGGTGGGACAGAAAGAAGCTGAAATTATTTATAGTTATTAATGAGAGGGGAGACAAAATTGTTGTATAAATACCGTTTTGATGATGATCATATAAGTTAATTTCAAGAAAAAAATGATAAACACACTAGAAATATACATGAAATTGAGCACTAAGTATTTAATTCTATCCACTAAGTGAATAGCTTGAAATTTTGTTTTACAAATTTAAGTTCATTCGACCAAGAACTTGGATAGGTAGACCCAGATAGAAAGAACATGTCGACCTAAGTAGTGTTTAAACATAGAATATGTCACGTCCCGAACCGGAATCGTGAACAGTCGCCTGTTGCCATAAATGTCGACTGTATTTTTATAAAAAATATAGCAAAACCTCCCCATAAATCGGATATCTTCCATGTACAAATAAACCTGTTTAACCCCCTGTACAATTTAAAATTATCCTGTAAATAAAATAAAATGATCATCCTAAACTCACAACAACCCACCAACCACAACAGACATCCAGAATAACGCCAGGCTAAGTAAATTTTCTACAATCCTAGTCACAGACCTCTCTATCATGCCCAACTAGAGTATGAGCAGTCGCAACATTGAGCAGGCCTAAGTTTTATACAATTTACAACCATTTTTCTCAATTTAACATTCAAACACTACAATTCGTCTCAATGCAAATGAAATATGAGAGTTTCGCAATTTAATGTACATAAATTATACAGTCAATCCCAAATAAATACACGGTCAACTACGGACCTCAAGTTCAAGATCTCATAGGGTCGAAAATAAAGTACGGATCTCATATTTCAACTTAATTTAAATCTCACCGTCGAAAAACACTCAAATCCGCTAACGAGTTACCAAATTCTCTAGAGACCGAAGTGTCACTCTAGCACAATAATCCTATCTTAGGAAGGAAAGAAGAAGGGTGAGTATTAAGAAAGATACCCAATGAGTGAGTAGATTAATCTCAAGTACTAATAGTGTAGGTAAACATTGGAATGTCAAATAATATCATTCATAACCAATAATTCAAATTTTTGCAGTAAATCATGATATGTTCGCTAAAATGAACTCATTTAACCATTCACACGATAACATACATATATACATCCATTTAAAATCAAGTAAATCATAGAGCAAGCCGAAAGGATTCTGGCAAAGGTCAACCATGACCAAGAACAGACACATCAGGAGTTTTATTATGCATAAAGTTCAAAAGTCGCTCTTTACCCCGACGTTGGCCATGAATTCGCTGGAGGTATCTCATCATCGTGTATAGGACCCCACCCAGTATTAGACAGTGGTATCACACACATCCTCCTCCTTACTTGAGTTCAACCGGCCGCACCTATAGCCATTAGAAATATGACGTTTGCGGATGCCTCCTGCAGAAGCGTATCCGGGCAACCCGGTGCCTTTACAAACGCCCTTCGTAGTTACGGAATTTATCAAATAACGCCATATCAACATATCATCTCAAATTAGTAGGCATCCAACCCACATAGCCAAATCATCTCATCATATTCTCAAAACAATTCAAATCCGTGTGCCAATATATTTTATCAAAATCATTTAAATTCAACAAACCAATGCAAAGGTAGAGTAGAAAACATTCTATTTCTCAAATTATTGCACAATTTCATTTCATTTCAAATATGAATGTATAATCATAGAAATATAAGTATGACACTCCAATAATCACAAAACAGATTTGAATTTCAATTCCATATGTCGAGACAATGCATATCAAAAGAATGTTTTATTTAAAAACACGATAAAATCAGGTTTTATTATTTTATGCAAGACATTAGGGTCTGACTCATTTTTCTAGGGAGGGTGGTCGCTCCCTATTTTCCAAAATCAAACCAAAAACGACTTCTTGAATTTCCAAGAAAATCAACCTAATCAGATTATCACAATTGTCATCAAATTTCCAATTATTCTTAGGGTTTATCATCTTTCCTAATTTTGTATAAATCTTAATTTCTCAATTTAGAAATATGCACCAATGTCATCTTAAAGGTATTGAAACTTAAATTTGACAAAATTTATTTCAAATATTGAAGAGATAGCATTTCTCTCTCACCTAGGGTTTCGTAAAATCTCAGACCTAGCTTTTGTTTGCCTTTCAAATTGGTTTAAAACTTGTAATATTTTCAAATTTGAACAATATTAGTAATTAACTCAAATTCTAAATACCAAACCTTAGGATTACAACCAATATAGCCGTTACCTACAGTGAAAAAGCCGCGACCTAGGGTTTCTGCGGGGACTGCAGGTGAGCTCTCGAAGGAGACGGTTGGTCGCGGGCTTGCGGGTCGTCGCATGCTTACGGGCCGTCGCGGGCTGGTGGTGTGCTGTGGCGCGCTTGCGCTCGCGCGGGGAGAGTAGTGCAGGGGCGTGCTCAAACTGGGGAGATCGCGCAAGGGCGCGCTCGCGGGTTGCGCGCTAGTGGGCAAGAGTGCACTCGCGAGCAGGCGCGCGCTCGTGCACAGGTGTGCTCCCAAGTAGGCGCGTGCTCATGCTCTCGCTATGAAGCGCTGGCGTGGGGAAACGCACGCTGCGACACTCTTGCGGTCATGCAGGGAGAGATCACGTAGAGGTTGGCGAGCTCGCGAGCTGAGGCGAGCGCTCGAGCGAGGAGGATCGAGCTCGCGGGGAGGCTGCGCTCGCGGGAGGGAGGAGCAGCGGTGGAAAGAGAGCGGCGGTGGAAGGGGAGGAAGGTGAGGCAGCCGTAGGAAGGGGAAGAGGCGGAGAGAGAGAGAGAGAAAGAGAGAGAGAGGAAGAGAGAAAGGGATTAGGGCTAAAAGCCCTAATCCAATTTTGTGGGGGTGCTGCGTTTTGCCTCAAAACGCAGCACTCCACTGGTTTTTTTTTTTACTCTTATTATTATTATTATTATTTATATATATATATATATATATATATATATATATATATTCATTTTACACCAAAATTCGCGGATACAGTAAAAAATTAAAATATACCCAAAAAATTCAATTTACATACCCCAAAATCAAAAATCAAAATAAATGAAATATTTCTCTATATATATAACTGATAAATATTTTATTAAATTTCTGAACAGGAGTATAGTAGTACAGAAACCGCAGTGTCAGTGTTACAGAATATGCTTACTAAACTCACCCTACCATTCGATTTGAGATCTACAAAGGTTTATAAGTTTAACTCACAACTTGTCGAACCAAATACGGTCTTACACAATTAGACAAAGGAGTGGTCTGAGAGATTAAAGCAACCAATTGATAAAGGATGAACCGAGAGATAAAGAAGAGATTTCCATAAAGAGCTATCAAGTCAACCCATGTAAGGGAACAGGTCGACCCAAACAACCTTTTGCACAATTATATAAGGTCAAAATATCTTAGGTTGACCCATTAAAAGAAACAGATCGACATGCCTTAAGGGATTCTTCAAACATGTCAATCTAAGTTTTTGAACCATTGAACTTAAACTAGATTTATCTAGAAAAGGGCACTTCAGGTCGACCTGAGATAAAACATCATATAACATTCTGAGGATATAGAATCTTAGGTCAACCAATAGGTGAACCAGTTAACCTACCCTTAAGGAAATTTCAAATAAGTCGACCAAACATATATACTTATTGACCTGAGAACAAATACATGTCGACTTGCCTATGACTTAGGTAAGGAAACAAGTTGATACTTCAATACACCATTCGATATAATCTAAGTAATCATTAGACCTAAGAAAGTATAAGGTGACCTAAAGTTTGGTTTAAAACAAAACTAACTCATAGGTCACTAGTCTGAGTAGGTTGATCCTAGGACATGAACATGTTGACACAACTTAGGTTTCAGATTAGAAAGTTTTCACAACATAGGTCAACCCATCTCTTTAGACATGTTGACCCTAGGGCACCCATAGGTCGACCCTAGAGCACCCAGGTCTTGGATCATAAGATTGTTAATATATTGGTCAACCCATTAAGAAAGAAAGAGTAATTCTAGTATCAATAGGTTGTCACATGGAATTATACATGTTTACTTAGGGTTTAGTTTAGTAAAAATCTATAACATAGGTCAATTTGTGAAGTATCAACATGTTGACCTGATTAGCAACATAAGTGACCCCAGAAAACACACATGTTGACCCATAGTTTTATCACATAAAACATCGAATTGAGTGGATGAGACTGTCAACCTAAATTTCGGTTTCACAAAAATCATTACATAGATTGACCCTGAGATAGAGACAAGTTAACCGAAAAAGTTTAGTGAGTCGACTAGAGAATAAAGAGGTCGACCCACATGCATAGAATGTGTTTAATTGGTCACTTGAGTTTAAAACTAAGTCGACCTGATTAAATTTTGGCATGTCAACTTGAGGAAGGCATAACTCAAAATTTAAGTTGGTTAAGCATTTGAACAGATAAAACATACATGATTAATATCACATAACCTTACTTAACACAATATACAATGCTTGCTTAAGTGTTTTATTAGACTAATCAAGTTTATGTAGTGAAAACAAACGCAACCATTGATGAACAGTCTGAGGAACCAAAAAGCATTCAGGAGCAATGGTTATAACATTTAATGAAAAAGGTGAAGAGTATTAATGTTTGACGTTATCTTCACTAACTATTCAATAGCGCTCTTAATTGATCTTATAAATGCCAACATGAAGAAGAATGAAGAACTTCTAGAACTGATTGAGCTTCTTGGAATATGATTGAAAATTTCATCGAATAAAACTAAATGCTCACTATTCTCTATTAAGTTTTATACTCTGTTCATTTGTTTCTTATTCATTAATCGAGTATAATCTTTTATTTGGTTCACACTTAGTTATATCTGAGGATCAAACCTCATTCTTTGTAACAACACTTTCCTTGAGTAATGAATGTATTAAAGACTGGTAAGGGATTCACCGTTTATATTTAGAGAGAGAGGATAGCAACCTATTCAGCTTGGGAAGGGTAATGTTCAGGAAGAACATTGTAAATGTTTAACTTGAATCTTGAATCAAGTTTGTAATTGTTGAATCAATAGTGGAAAATCCAGGGAGGAGTTTGGAAGTGGATGTATGCCAATTTTGGTGAAACCATTATAAATCTTGGTGTCTCCTATCTATTTCTACTTTATTTGTTCAAACGTCCAACAACCTTAAATCTCTAATATTTTGTAAATTTTTAGAAAATATTAAAATTGTCATTCAATCTATTTACCTCATCTAGGTTGTATTTCAATTGGTATTAGAGTACGTGTGCTGATGAAAAGCAATGTGCCCTTCGAAACCTATTCAACAAATTGTGTACTATTTTTCAATGAGAATAACTACATTCATTGAAAACAAAGAATGTGCAACTTTATAATTGCACAAGATGAGATGACTTAAGAGATTATTGAAGAGGGTATTGAGTTTCCTATAGAAGAAATTGATGGTCTTCGTATACTTGTGAAGATAAAAAACATTACACAGGAAGAGAAAAATGCGTATTGTGCAAATTGCAAGGCTGTCAACCTTCTTCACTTAGTCATGAGACTTAACGAGTACAACTAGGTCTCCTCATGTATCACAAGCAAAGAAATTTGGGAGAGACTTGAAGCTAGTTATGAATGAACTGATCAAGTTCGAAAGAACAAAATTAGGATATTGAAACAAGAGTATGAAATCTTTAAGATGAAGAAAGGAGAAACTGTCTGTGAGATAATGAATCATTTCAACACAATTACAAATGAATTGAGGTTGCTTGGTAAAGCCATACCTGAGGAGGACATGGTGGACAAAATGTTAAGATATCTACCAAAATCTTAGGAAGCAAAGGTCATAGAAATTGAGGAGTCTAAAAATCTTGAGACATTGACCATGGTTAGCTCATGGACTCTTTGATCATTGGTGAGATAAAGTTGAACATCAAGGGTTTAGTGAGAGAAGAGAAAGGAAAAAAAAAAGGTTCTCAAAATTGAAAGTGAAGAAAACACCTCTAGCAGTGAAGATGATGAAATCAGGCCATGACTCGATGAGTGCATAGCAAAATATGGGCTAGGGTACAACGAGATAGGGCCACTGCTCGAGTAGACAGGAGTGGCGCATGCCAGCATGCACTTGCAGCGTACATGTAGTCCAACCAAAGAGCGAGCAGTCCCTCCGAGCAATAATTGCTATTCTGAATAAATTCCTTTATTTTCTTAAGTCTTTTGAGTGTGTAATAAGGGCAAGTAATTGCCTATTAGTTATTAGTATTAGTTAATACTCTATGGAGTCCTTTAGCATAAAAGAACCTAAGTATTGAGGACCATTGCCTTTCTAGCTCTCTAGCATAAATAAGGCAGTCCTCCCCCTCTTATAATCATCCAGAAATTATTAAGTAAACTTCAGAAATCTTCTTGTCTGGTGTGAGTAAGAGAATAGGACTTAAGGGTGCATAACAACCCCTTAGGTAACATCACCATTGCGTGATAGACTGTTGTCCCTTGACGACCCATCAAGGCAAGTTCTAATTCTCTCCCATTTTCTTCATCTTCTTCCTAATTTCCGCTACTTCTCTGCAAGTCAAGGCCTTGTGCAAAGGGCATCTTGGTACCTTGCATAAGGAAACACTTGAACCAACCACTCAAACCTCCTAAACCCAAAACCGTGCAAGGATCTAAGGCTCCTCGGTCATCCTAGTGCTAAGCCAAGATCTCTTGCCCTTCTCATAGCCATTGCATGAGGAGCAAATCCAAGTGTTGCGTACCCATTACCAAGTGAGTACAACATTTTTTGTGCTCTCGTTGAGAGATTCCTATTAGGAAGCATTTCGTTGAAAGTGATTCCCTTAGGGAAGAATTTCATTGAGAATTGTTTTAACTATTCCATTAATCATCTATCGACCCCTTTCCATCAAGAAATCCATTCGATTTCTTGAAGAAAACCTTCTGTCCACCCATACAAAATATACCCCTTCATGTGCAACTCCATTGAAAAGTCATTCATGCATACAATCAAGAGACTTTAGTTGAAAAGTTGTCATCCGAAGCAACCTTTCACCTAGCCATACCTCAAACACAACCCTTCAACTTCACAACCTTTCACCCTAACCATCATGAATACCTTGGACCAACTTCTAGTCTTTAAGTCAAGAATCCAATGGAGGAAGGAACTCGACCATGCAGCCCATATGAATCAATGTTTTGATCGAATAGATCAAAACCTTGCTGCTATGACAAGTATTCTTCAATACATGTTGCAGAAGGCAAACACCACGCCAAGTCATGGGAACGCAAGCCAAATACAGCCTGCCCAATACAACGTGCTATTGCACCATGTTATTATGGCACCAACAGTGTAGTCATACCATGTTATTATGCCATCAACAGTGCAGTTGCGCCAGCCCATAGTGCCCATGATAGTACAGTCGCACCAGGCCATAGCGCCACATGACAACACCGTCGCACCCCGCTACAATGCCACGCACACTACCATCGCACCAAACTGTAATGCCACGTACAGTGCCATCGCATCAGGCTACTATGCCATAGCATCGGGTCGGTACACCATACGTAATGTCATCTCTTAATGCTACTGTAACACTAATACTGCGGTGTCTGTAATTTAATTATATAGAGAGAAATTTGTTTATTTAAATTAATTTTTGATTTTGGGGTATTTAAATTAAATTTTTGATATATTTTAATTTGTCGAATTTGTGAATCGAAATAAACCCCGTTTTTACAAAAAAAATTTAAATTTTAGTAAAGTACGGGTGTGAAGACATACATATATATGTATAAATATATATGAATACAAAAAAAAGGAGAGAGAGGAGATGCTGCATTTTGGAGTGAAACGTAGCACCATCCCCTCTTTTCCCAATTAGGGTTGGAAACCTTAATTTCATTCTCTCTCTCTCCCTCTCTCTCTCTCTCTCTTCCTCTTTCTCTCTCTCCCCGACTTATCACCTTCCCGTGGCTGTTCTTCCTCCGTCGCGATCGGTCGCTCGCCCGCCACCTCTCTCCACCGCGAGCAACCAATACCATCTTCTTCTCTCTCTACTTCACTCACAGTCTCTGTCTCACCGTTTCTCTCTCTCTCCGCTGCTCACTCTCTCTCTATCTCTCGCGATCGCCCTCCACCGCGAATCCGCCACCTCCACCGTGATCCACTACCACCACGAGCGCACCCAGCAGCTGCAACTTCTCCCTCCTGCGAGCGAGCCGCTGCAGCTCCTCCTTGCACGAGCGCGAGCGTACCACAGAGCGTGTTTCCCCGCACGAGCGTGCGACCGCACGAGCGCATCACAATGTGAGCATGCCTGCTCGGGAACGCACCTGCGCACGAACGCACGCCTGCACCCGAGCGCGCTCCAGCCCACTAGCACGTAACTCGCAAGCGCGCGACTGCAGTCCAGCTCGCGAGCGCACGTGCTAGCCCGCAAGCCCATGAGTTTGCAACCCAAGAGCCCACCAGCCCGTGAGCCCGCGAGCCCGCGAGCCCACCAGACCACGACAGCCCACTAGCCCGAGCAACCCACGAGCCTACTGCGACCGCAAAGCCCACTGCGGCCCACAAGCTGGCCCACAGCCCGTGATAGCCTGTGACAGGTCGTGAGTCTCTACGAAGTATTGTAGATTTTGGAGCGATCGAGAAGACATTCGGACGAACGTCTACGCTCTGAGAAAACCCTAGGTGAGAAAAATTTCTTACCCATTTGATTTATTTGAATGAATGTTAGGGTTAAGTCGAGAAATGAGGAGAAATGGTTTGCATACAAGTACTGCGTACCTTGCACACAGGCCTTGCACACAGGCGCTGCGCGCCCTGTACACAGGCCTTGCACATGGGTGCTACTCGCCCTGCTCATGGGCGCTATGCGCCCTGTACATAGACCCTACACATGGGCACTGCGTGCCCCACACATGGGCGCTGAATGCTACACAGAGGAGCATTGGGCTATGGCCCTGTTGGGCTTTGGGTGCGAGCGAGAGATTGGATTGGTGTGAGCTCTGTGCGAAATTGGTTGAGTACCAATACTTGAGTCATGTAGACATGTTGTATGCATGAACAAAATATGAGGAATTAGGGTAGGGTTCTAAAGGATTAAAATTACCTGATTTGCATACGTGTATTATAAATGATAGCCTATTTCCTATAACTGCGTAGGTTTGAAACTTGTTGATTTATATATATATATACATTTATAGTTTTTGGGTGCCTTAAATTAGGGGAACACTTTTCTTCGCTTCGTGATATTATTGGGGAGTGTGCTACCCTCCCCCATACTGTGAGTAGAATTTATTTTAATACCTTTGTTTAATATGTAAATCCTATTTTACAACGTTTTAATAACTGAGCATGATTTGTCATGTGCTTGAAATGTTTTAATTGGTTTTGGAACTAACTTTTTGTGAACCGTTGGTGTGTCCAAAAATTTGGTTGAATTATGAAATTATGCATCCATGTGGTTAAAATGTATAATGTGTTATTTACGCTATATATTGCATTTGGTTTGTGAACCTGATTTCGACACATTCTTGATATGAGATTGATTTGGTCTTAAGGGCTTTGGTATGTATTATTCCGTAACTACGAAGGACACCATGAGAGGTGCTTAGGTGGCGTTCGGATATACCTAGGCCTGGGGTATCCCATGAGTTGTCATGATTTTATTAACGACACGATACTAACCAGGTCGAATCCGAAAAGGGGGAGGATTTGGATACTCTCTCCAAGTTTAGCACCTGGACGAGGTTCGTCGCCAACGCTAGGGTAGAGAGTATTTTAAATAAATTTGCATATAACACCCCCGGTGCGTCTGTTATAGGTCGAGGTAGACCTCTACCAGGACACTTTCGGCTGGCAACTCTATGATTTTTAATAACAGAACTTTGGATGCATGTTTGACTTGCTAATTCATGCAAATGATATATTGTTGAAATGAAAAGTATGATGATCTGAAATATGATTTGTATACTTACGCTTTGACACTCCAGTTTCACAATTTTTATTAGACGATTGCATTGACCCATTCACTCACTGAGTATTCTTTCCCTGAGTACTCACCCCTCATTTCCCTTCTTGTTTCAGAGATAGTCTTTGACAAGGAGCGTTGCTTTTAGAACGTTTAGTATCATTGGGAAATCTGGTCTGGACTTGTGGAATCATTGTATATTTTCACTACAATTTCGTGAGTTAAAAATTGTAATGATGATGTATATGTATTTTGAGATTTATAGATGACCATTGTATAATTCTAGGATGACTGTACAAATATAGATATTTAAATTGTGGAACTTTCATGTCATTGTATAACACTTGCATTGAGGCAATTTCTATTCATTGTATATATTACTTGGGAATGTGACATGTCCTAGAACTGTATTTTAGGACCGCTCGGTGCCACCTCTAAATCAGAGGAGGGGCGATTGGCGGCTATTCATACCTTTGACGGGGGCATGGCAGTAGAGGTCTGTGGTTAGGACTGTGGAAATTTGTTTTGTTAGCCATGCGTTGTCCTGAATTGTGCGGTATGGATGTGTTGGTCCGATGTTGAGATTTGATTTATGTATTGTGAGGCCGGGTTGACCTTATTCTATAAGTAGCAGGTTGATTGCTATATGGGAAACCTCCGATATGCGGGGAGGTTCTGTCCGATTTTCTGTAAAAATACAGTCGGTATTCAGGATAACGGGTGGTTGCTCACGATCCCAGTTCGGAGTGTGATAGCTACCATTTTACAGCCATGAGCCATAGTGCCATAGGCCATGTGCCACAAGCACTTACACTCTTTCAACCCAAACTCAACCATTCCACTACCCAAACTCAAGACCCTTCATTTTCTAGCCCAAATACTCATCCCTTCATTCCTTCACCTGTAAACACAACCTTTTACCCAATAATTCAAACAAACACCCCTTTGCCTTCCTAAACAAACACCCAACCTTTCAATTCTTTACCCATATACACACCCCTTCAAATTTATGACCTTTTACCTTCATACCCAAAAACTCACCCATTCATTCCTTCACCCATAAACACAACCTTTGATCCTCCTATTCAAATATACACCCTTTTTATCTTCCTATCCCCACTACACCCTTACATTTTACAACCCAAACATGAAACATTTCACACCAACCCTCGCAATTCAACCAAAAATGAGACATTCCTTACAACACTTCACAACCTCCTCAACCCCTTTGGATGAAAAGGTGCCAACCAAAAGGGTACGACTCACAACCCTTGAGTCACACCTTGAAACCACCCACATTGAAAAGGCATTAGATGAAATGGTGCCTTATGTGTCAAACCAAGAGTCACTAGCAGACAAATAAGTGCAGGACATGGAAGAGACATCAAAGAAAAATTGGCTTGAGTACGATTCTCAACAAGAGCACATGGTGCAATTGTCAACCGAGAAGGTACCAACCAATCACATAGAGATGTTGATCATAGAGATGCTGAGAAATGAGCAATTGGCATCCAAAAAGGAGCCCATTGATGCCAACAAATATGCAGACCAGCAAGACAAAGAGGTATTCATCCATGTAGAGGCAAGCAATCAAGAAGCAAGCACCATATACCCAAAGGTCATGATCAACCGAATGGCTACCATGCTTGAAGACGACAAGTCCTCTCATTGCACCGTCAACCTCAAGACAACTAGAATGCTCAAATTATTTAAAGAAGATAAACTACCATTGGAAGCAAAAGTTGCCAATGAAGAGATTCCATTCAAGTCCAAGACCAACTACAATTTATGGCTCCACAATCATGGTACCAATCTAACCAAGCAATTCAAGCCTTTAGCACCAGCAACAAACCACCATCATATAAGCAAAATGCCTTCGCCAGGAGAACATACGGGTAAACTACTAGGTGCAAAAGAACAAGACATGGGTAGTATACAAGTCAACATACAACCAACCACCAACGAAAGGGCATCAACACATGTAGCCCGTGAAAGGCCACCACCTTTACCCAGTGAGCAGGTACAAGTACTAACCCTTACACCCCTTGACAGGCCACCAATGACAAGTAATGAGGTGCCAACTCAAGGAACCCAAGCAGCAACACCATCGCTGCACATGCAAGGTTTCACCGAATCAAAGGTCATCACCAAGGCGGATTCACACCAAGTAATTGAATCACCACCATGGGAGCAAAAGGCTGTAGCATCCCTTAGAACTAAAGTAAACCTCAAGGACAAGATTCCTCATCGAGGAGGGGTGAATGTTGCAGCCTTGCACGATGCAACATGTAGTGCTCATGACAAGGCAACTCTGCACACACCAAAGGAAGAAAAGAAGGTGTAAATGTTGTAGCCTTGCACCATGCAACATGCAGTGCTCATGACAAGGCAACTCTGCACACACCAAAGGAAGGAGGGAAAGTTCACTTGGACATAATTCCAAGGAAGGTTCCTACATACACAATTCCTCATAGTGCACCAAGGGTCACCACTGAAGAGTCACCTTCCCTCCACACCAAGAAGCAACTACCTAAGGCATTGCACAACACTAAACATGGCTACCCAAGGAAAGACAAGCGGCGCTCGAGCTATTGCATGACCAACCAAGCACTCCCATGCCAAAGGACACAATCCTTCGAGAAAGGTCACAACCTTTCGTGCAACCTCAATGCAACCTTGAGCAATCCTCATGCAAATGTCCCTAAGGCAGCAGAGGAGACCACTGCTAAGGAGAAAGAGCGATCAAGAAGGCCCCCACTCAAAAAGCTACCATGCAAAGAGTCACCATAGCTCAAGCAACAAGCACACGCGATTGCACCATGTTACGAGCAGTTTCCATATATGCTCGAGCAAAGCATGAGCAAGCTGACACCTCTGCATGTAGATATCTCTAGCAGCCCTCATCATAAATCATTGGAGCAAGAAGAGATACAACCCTTAAAGTACCAGCACGAGCCTCAACATGAGCAAGGCAATGCAATCTGCGGCACAGCACACCATGAACCAAGGCATAGCCCTAAGTAGGTTATGGGCAAGGAAATGCAAGAAGAAGACCTACCTATGCTCGAGGAAATAACATCATGGCTTGATGAAATAGGTTCATGGCTTGATAAGTGCATAGCAGAATATGGGCTAGGGTGCCGCGAGATAGGGCCACTGCTCGAGCAGACAGGAGCAGCATGTGCCAGCACGCACATACAGCGCACTTGCAGTCCAACTGAAGAGCCAGCAGTCCCTCCAAGCAATAACTGTTATTTTGAATAAATTCCTTTATTTTCTTAAGTCTTTTGAGTGTGTAATAAGGGCAAGTAACTGACTGTTAGTTATTAGGATTAGTTAATACTCTCTGGAGTCCTTTAGCATAAAAAGACCTAAGTATTGAGGACCCTTGTATTTCCAGCATTCTAGTATAAATAAGACTGTCCTCCCCCACATGTAATCATCCAAAAATTATTAAGTAAACTTCAAAAATCTTCTTTTCCAATATGAGTAAGAGAATAGGGCTTAAGGGTGCATAACAACCCCTTAGGTCATATCACCATTGCGTGATAGGCTCTTGTCCCTTGAGGACCCATCAAGGCAAGTTTCAATTCTCTCCCATTTCTTTCTAATTTCCACCTAGTTCTCTGCGAGTTAAGGCCTTGTGCAAAGGGCATCTTGGTACCTTGCATAAGGAAACACTTGAACCAACCACTCAAACCTCCTAAACACAAAACCATACAAGGATCTATGGCTCCTCGGTCATCCTAGTGCCAAGCCAAGATCTCTTGCCCTTCTCACAGCCCTTGCGTGAGGAGCAAATCCAAGTGTTGTGTACCCATCACCAAGCAAACGCAACACGACTACGCATGCGCGGGCGCCCTCAAGGCAAAAGTGGCATGTGCTACGTGCCTGTATGCTAGCCCGTGCATGTGAGCCCGAGCGACCGCACGGGCGCTTGCTTGCGCAATGCGGGCACCCGCACGAGCATGGGTGGGCGCCAATGTGGGCGCTTGCATGCACGGGCATACGCGGTGGCCCCGAGATTGCTCGCATGGGCGCGGGCATGTGCGAGCGCCTGCACAGGTGCTAGCATGCGTTCTTGCCCTGTGTAGGCATTAACATATGTTGTGCATAGAAGCGGTGGCTGGGATCGGGCAGGCATGAGCGGAAGCCCATGCGGGAATGTGCGAGCCCCCACGCGGGCGCTTGCCTAAGCGGTGGCATGTGTGGGCGCCCACGTGGGCATAGGCGGGTGCCTATACTGGCTCTTGCATTCGCGCTTGCCCTGTACAGGCATGCGTAGTGGCCCCACACTTGCCTACACGGTGGCATGTGTGGGCGCCTACACAAGCAAATGTCGGCACCCGCACGGGCGCTTTGCTGCACAATTGTCCCGTGTGGGCATTTGCTGTGCATACGAGCAGTGGCATGCACAGGCGACTGCATGGGAATGGGCGGGCGCCCATACAGGTGTTTGCATTCACACTTACATGCACATTGCGGTCCCCTTGCTACGCCTTGTCTTGAGTGACATATTGTTAATTTAAAATATTAATATTATTAATTTAAATAATATAATGATATGAATTTATTAATTTAAATTATTAATATTATTGATTTAAATAATGT
This sequence comes from Dillenia suffruticosa, assembly GCA_033439265.1. Lineage (NCBI taxonomy): Eukaryota > Viridiplantae > Streptophyta > Magnoliopsida > Dilleniales > Dilleniaceae > Dillenia > Dillenia suffruticosa. The sequence continues at coordinate 4,371,936 of JAVTVX010000031.1, forward strand.
AATGATATTAAATAGTAATTTATATAATTATCAATATTATATAATTTTATATAAATTTAAAAAAAAAACTACTAGCAACATTAGTATTAATTTATTTTAATTCACATTTAATTTACAAGATTTGCCCTTTTGACATTTACAAACATTTGAATGAAAATTCCACAGCAAAATTTATCATTTTGATGCCAAAACAATTTTCTATTTTATTCCCAATTTAATCAAATTTCTTTTTTTTCCCACAAAAAATATTTTGTTTCTTTATTCCTTTAGCGCCACTTTAATAATGTGCTAAAAAGATGTCCATATTTATTTCATTTATTTATCTTTTTTTTCTATTACTCCATGTATTTTTTTCAATGCAAACTTATGTTAAATATCTAATTTGATTTGCATTTAACATGATGGACAAATTATGGATGCATTCATGCATTCTAAGGAAGTGATGAATATATTTGTGGGTGATTGTATTTCTTGAATTTGCATGTGCAAATATTCAATACAACACGGCACATTATGATTTCTTATATACACGGTTTTCTATCACTTGTTAATCATTGGAGATAGTAATGAAAATTTATATAGATCTAATGTATCCAATTATATGATAATTTTTTTGACCATGATATGTTTGGCATGTTATATGATTCATTTACAAATTTGCCAAATCATTCACACATTTACATGATTGTACATGAACCAACTTCTTATTCATTTAATGTGGATGAAGATAAATTTCATGAATTATTTCAGAATGTCAAAAAATAAATATATCCAAATTGAAGTGCACTATGCTAATTTTAAATAATATTACATGTGAAATACTAGTGGTTGAGACAATGTTGGAGTTGGTGGTATGTGTGTAATGTGTGGAAGTTGTGTGTATAAAAATTGAGTAGCGTGCGGAAATGTGAGAGATTAAAGTTTTATTCATTGCGAGGATCATATTTTGTAATCATAAATTGTGATCGAAGTTGAGAGTCGATATTAGATAGCTTAATATCGGTTTTTAACTACAAAATCCAGTTTCTGCTGATACAATAGATACAAGATTTAGTATTTTTCATTAATTATACCAACATAATTAATTATATCATTATATTAAATTATTATATTTAAATTATAACATTATATTATCTAATAATTGCTCAATAAATTTTTAAAACTATAACATTATATTATATAAATCACTAATTTCTTATCATTACATTATTTAAATTAATAATATTAATAAGTTTATTATCATCGAATATAGAATATACGTTATTTTTTATTAATCAAATGGATATAATTAACATAACACAAAGTTTATGGCAGGGGACCACACAGGCATGCGCTTGCATGAAATGTAGTAAGTAGTTTGTATGAAATGTAGTAATAAATAGTAAAAATTACTGAAATGTAGTAAGTGATTTTTTCAACAACCGAAATAATGCATATGAAAGACACGTAGTGATATTGATTAAAAGTATAAAAGAAAAATTGTGAGGAATTAAGAACAATGCGGTAATGAAAAAAGAGGCAGGGGAAAAAGTGCAAAAGAAAAAAATGGGTAGGGTTTTAAAAATTTGTTTGTGAAAATGATATATTATAAATTATACGTGGCGAAAGCTTCACCATCAAATTTCTCCATCCTTTCCTTGAAAGCTCTTCTCCCTTAACCCATTTAAACCTCTCACTTACTTTCCAAAGTTTTATCAAAAGCTAATCATAATTTTAAATAAAAAAAAAGTCATGGTTGGATATTTGAAAGATTTAGACGAATGACGATTGAGCATTTTACGAAGAATCACAACCATTCCAAGAAAGAACAAGCTTAGTCTGAACAAATTCAATTATCCAAGATATTACCCAAGTTCTAAAAATAAACCTATTGTTTTAATTTGAGATTTAATAATAAAATATATTTTTAATTTTTTATTTTGAACAGTTGTAAAGAAATGTAGAGATTAACGCTATCAAGATATTTTTAATTTAGAGAAAGGAAATTGCTCTCTGATAATATTTTCATTTACAAACATTATTTATTATTTACAATGATTTCACTATTTTAATATTAGTTTTTAATGAATAGATTGATACGAGAGATTGTGGATAAAGATGCTTTTAAACTATGATGAACAATTTTTGTTTAGAACATCTCAGAAGACATGCACTTGTGGGACAAGTAATTTTTTCTCTCTGTTTTTTTTGTAGTCTTATATATATCAATCATTCTACTTTGAAAGAATTTTGTAGAGGACATAGATAGACCACAATTTCCCAACCTCTAGGACACCTCAATAGAATGAAGTGGTAGAGAGAACGAATAAATCCCTATAGCAGATGGCAAGAACAATGCTCTGTAATAAAAACTTGCCTAAGTATTTCTGGGTAGAGGCTGTCGATACAGCTTGCTACATTCTAAATAGAACCTTTACTAGATCAATCCTTAAGAAGACTCCTTACAAGCTCTATAAGGGAAAGAAAGCGAATATAGCTTACTTTTGTGTGTTTGGATATAAGTGCTATATTTTAAACAATGGTAAAGATTTCTTAGGGAAATCTAATGCTAAGAGTGATGAAGGGATCATTATAAAATACTCAACATTTAGTAAGATAAATAGAGTTTATAATAGGAGAACCATAATGGCTGAGGAGTCAATTCATGTAAAACTTGATGAGAATGATTCCTTAAGCAAGAAGAGTCACGATAATGAGCACGTACTTACCTCTTTTCTAATTACTGGATATCTAACTTCTTACTTTGGTGAATCGCTTCTTCTTCTGATTCGTTACGCAAGAAGAATCACGATGATGAGCACGCAATTGAGCTTTCTAAGGAAATAGGATCAATAAAAATGGAAGAAGCTCAAAAGGAAGAATCTGAATTAGAATAAAAACTAAAAGAAAAAGAAGCGATTCACCAAGAGTAAGAAGTTAGATATCTGGTAGTTGGAAAATAGGTAAGTACTGAAAACACTATTGGGGATGTGAACTCAGGAGCAGCACCTCAAAATTATTGTGAGTTTGTGGCATTCATCTCACAAAAGTCTAAGAGTATTGATAAAGTTTTAGAACATGAGAACTACATCATGACAATGTAAAAGGAATTAAATCAATTTGAGAGAAACAAAATTCGGAACTTAATCCCTAGACCAAACGATTAATCTATTATAGGCACTCAGTGGGTGTTTAAAAATAAACTAGATGAATATGACACAATTACAATAAAAAAATTAAGATTAGTAGTAAAAGAATATAGCCAGGAGGAAATAATTAATTACGATGAAACATATGTTCCGGTGGTTAGATTAAAAACAATTAGAATACTTCTAACATTTTTTTTTTTGCTTTATGAACCTCAAATTATATTAAATAGACGTTAAGAGTGCATTTCTCAATGGATTCATAAATAAAACAGTGTTTGTTGAACAATCACCTAGTTTTGAAGATTCTAAGTGTCCTGATTATGTTTTCAAGCTAACCAAGGCATTGTAGGCATTGTATGGACTTAAATAGACACCCAGAGTATGGTATGAGAGGCTAAGTAGTTCGCTAATAGAGATTCATTAACCAAAAGGATAGTGACTTGATGATAGTTCAAATATGCATTGATGATATAATTTTTAAAGAAACTAGTGAGAGGATGTGTCAAGAATTTGCAAAAAGTATGCAAACTGAGTTTGAAATAAGTATGATAGGAAAATTGAACTACTTTCTAAACTTGCAAATAAAACCATCTCAGAAAAAAAAATTTCATAAACTAATCTAAGTTTACTAGAGAATTGATTAAGAAATTTGGTTTTGAAGACTCAAAAGAAAATGAAACACCAAGGAGCACTAGTGTCAAGTTTGACAAGGATGAAAAAGGGAAATTTTTATGTCAAAAGCTATATAGAAGTATGATAAGATCACTTCTATATTTTACTACCTCTATACTAGATAAATAATATAGTATATGTCTCTATGCTATGTTCCATTCTAACACAAAAAAAGTCTCATCTACTAACGGTCAAAAGGAATTTTAGATATGTCAAGGATAGAATGAACTTAGAGTTTTGGTATGATTAAGGTTCAAACTTTTAGCTGCATGGCTATTCAGATACTTGCAGGCCATAGGTTGGATAGAAAGAGTATCAGTGGTAATTGTCAATTTTTTTGAAGTATGCTGGTATCATAGCCTCACAAGAAGCAAAATAGTGTAGCTATCTCAACCAATATGGCTGCATATGTTGTAGTCAGACAATACGTAGCTCAAGTTTTATAGATCAAACACCAAATAAAGGATACTAGTTTAGACCTAAAATATATTTTGATAAAATATGGCAATATGAGTACCATGAGCCTAACTTAGAATCCGGTGCATGATTCAAGGACAAAGCACATTGAAGTGAAACATCACTTCATTAGTGATCATATGTTGAAAAATAACATAATCGTTGAGTATGTGGACACTTAAAATCAAATTGTAGATATATTCACAAAGGCTTTGGATAAAAATAGGTTTTATGAGTTTAGAAGGAAGTTTGGAATGTTGGAACTGAGAATGTAACATGCAGAATGCCTAATTCAGAAATCTATAGAAGAGATATCGACCTAACGGTAGTGTAGGTCAACCTAACTAAAGAAGGAATTAGTTACTCTGATGAATTAGTTGACCCATGTGAAAGAAGGTTGCTGACCCATGCACTTAATTTCATAATTTGCAAACTTTTAATCGACAGTGTAGAAGATGTCGACCTGCCAAAAGATATTGGACCTAGTCCAAAAACTAGGTCGAATGTGTGCTAAGAGATGTCGACCGACTAGAGTCAATGAACCTAGACTAGGAGGAACTAAGTTAAACATGATAAGAATCAGGTAGACCTAAAGATAAATGTCATGCCGACCTGTGTGAAGAAAGGTCGATCCGAGGAAGTATATGGCCTTAGAAGATAGAAGGTGACTAAACTGTCTTCATAAAGCATAGGTAGTCTGCCTACTATAGATAGGTCGATTTGAGGATTCTATTAAAAGGCTTATAAAAGCTGCATTCGTCTCTCTCTCTCTCTTCATTTCTAACAAAAACCTCTTAACCACTCAACTTCTTTCTCTCTTGACTCTCCTTCAATCTTCAAAATCCCTCAAGATCTTGGCTTTCATTCAATTCTTCATCATGTCTGGAAGCTATTCAAGATTCAATAGCAAGGATTTCCCATCAAGAAATCACGGTTTAAATCTATCAATTATTTTAGGGTTATTGATTAAGAGTTTATGGAGAAAATCAATTTCCCTTATGGGAAGCATATTAGACAAACATGTCCCTCTAGTTTCATCCTCCCTCTTTCCCTATCTTATGATTGGCTAGTGAAATTATTTTACAATAATGTAGGAGAACACAAAGGGACCAAGTTGGATAGGAGAGACAATGATATAATCATACAAAATTGTGGGCATAGATGTATATTTAAAACTTACCTTGAAGGAATGGAAATAGTGGTGATGCCCAAACTCATCTGTAGCATAAACAGACAAGAATGGATACTCTATAATGAATGTAAGGATTACCTTAAGATTGAACTCATAGATGATGCAAAAGTTGTATTTAAAAAATGATCAACTTAAAATGGTTGATTATAGAGCTACATCATTAGATTTTCAAGAAAGGCTACTCCATCAAATAGTTATTCATAGCTTGAGATCCAAGATAGAGAGACATGGCATAATCACTAGAGAAGACTTCCGGTTAATGACTTGCCTAATTAAAAACAAGAATCTAGGATTACATTTTTTAGTTCCTCTCCATATGGTAGCAATAGGATCATCCAAAAAAAATCTTGCATATGCCCCATTAATCACAGATATCCATCTTAGATGTGGGATAAATGTTTTTAGAGAAATAGGAATTGAACCCAATCCTAGTAATAACATTGGAGCTTCCACCCTTTTCAAAGTCAAGTGGATAGAGATTGATGGAGTATTGAGAAGAGAAGAATAAATTGAAATTTTTAATTTTGAAATCTTCAAAATACTGAACCACTACAACCTATTCAATCCTCATTTATTTTGTGTACATCTCAACCATCAAACTCAGTTCTTTTGGAAGTACTCTGGGATTCCATGCACAAGGTGAATGCAAAAGTGGAACGCCAATTTTTTCAAATGCAAAATAAATCATCTAGACTACAAGCATGAGTTGATAAAGTGGAAAATAAGATAAACACTTTAACTGGGGCTTGACACTCGCATGATGAGACATGACTTAAATACATATAAGTCTTCCTTTCTTTTTATCTCATGTACCTTTCTTTAAAATCTCTATTGTATTAAAGATGCTTGATGTTATTTAAATTTGTGTGTCTGGATTATAAACTTTTACTAATTTTCATATGCTACCAGCATGTTTTAACTATGCTCTTTGATTGTAAATTCGTGGTTGGTTGCAAATGTATAATACCTTTGATGCATTTATGTTTTGCTATGCTTGCGACGTATGGTTTGAATGTGATATGAACCTTAACTTTGACGGTTACTTTGCTAAACTTCATGCATTGATCAAGCCTTTCTTAAAATATTCATGCTCAATCGTATGCTTATGTTCTTGCCAATGGATTTGTCATGCCTATGTTCAAGCATTCTTGATTATTAGCTTAGGTTTTTGCTCTTTACATTTAGAATGTGCTGATTCTCTAATGAATATGTCATGACTAGCCTTATCATTAGTGCTTACAATATGCTTCTTACTCACTTTGGCACATTTTCAGGGGGAGTGTTTAACACTTGAAAATAGATCAATGACCTTAAACTCAGGCCATATTTTTGCCGTTATAATTTCACTGGTGTCACATGCTTTCTGTCAATTAAAAAAGGGGAAGAAAGTATGAGAAAATATAGGGAAAGAATAGGAAAGAATATGAGAAGGTCGTGTTTCAAGTGAGGGGAAGAGATAGGGCGAGATAGAGAAATATCAGAGAGAAACCCTAGCACAAAACCCTAGTACTAAGGCATGAAACATGATGGTGAAGGCACATGATATATGGGTTTAGATCTATGTTTAGGAGTTTTGTTATCATAAAAAATGGAGAAATTATTGTACAAATAGTGTTTTGATTATGATCATGTAAGTCAATTAGAAGAAACAAAGGATGAACACACTAGAAATACACAAACAATTGAGTACTAAGTGTCTAGTTCAATCCATTGATTGAATATCTTGAAGTTTTGCCTTAGAAACTTAAGTTTATTCAACCCAGGACTTGGACCGATCGACCGAAATTGTGTTTAAATATAGAACATGCTTACCAAGCTTACTTCACCATTCGACCTAAGATGCACAATGGTTTATAAGGTTAACTCAAAATTGGTCAACCCATGCAAAGAAGTAGTTCGACCCAAGTAAGGGCTTACATAATTAGACAAAGGACTAGATCAAGAGATTAGAGCAACCGAGAGATCAAGGATGAACCTAAAGACAAAGAAGAGTCATCCACTAAAAACTATCAAGTCGACACATATAAAGTAATAGATTGACCCAAGCAATCTTTTGCACACTTATATAAGGGTTAGGTAACTTTAGGTCGACCCACCAAAAGGAACAGATTGACCCGCCTTAAGGGATTCTTCAAGGATGTTGATCTAAATCTTTGAACCATTCGAACTAAGCTTGATTTATCTAGGAAAGGATACTTCAGTTCGACTCACACATGGAACAAATTGACCCAAAATAAAACATCATATAACATTCTAAAGATACGAAACCTTAGGTCAACCCAGAAGGATGAACCAGTCCACCTGCCCTTAAAGAAATTTCAAATAAGTTAAACAAACACTTAAAGCTATTAATTAAGCCTTGTTTAACTAGATTAGGTCACATCAGGTTGACTCAAGAACAAACACATATTGACTTGTCTATGACTTAGGTAAGGAAACAAGTTGATACTTTAATACACCATTTGATCTCGACCTAGGAAACTATAAAGTGACATAAAGTTTGATTTAGAAGAAAATTAACTCATAGGTCAACCTTCTAGTTTGATTAAGTTGACCCTAGGACATGAACATGTCGATCTAAAGACTCAACATGTTGATTTATACTTCAGGTTAAAAAGATTTACAATATAGGTCGATCCATATCTTTAGACATGTCGACCCTAGAGCACCTATAAGTCGACCCATAAACAAACATGTTGACCCAAGCTTTGGATTATAAGATTGTCGATACACTAGTCGACCATGAAGAAAGGATGAGAAATTCTAGTATCAGTAGGTCGACATATGGAATTATACATATCAGTTTAGGGTTTGGTTTAGTAAAAATTTATAACATAGGTCGACTTGAGGACATGTCAATCTAATTACCAACATAAGTCGACCCCTAGAAATACACATGTCAACCCACAGTCAAGCTTCATAGTTTTATTTCCTAAGACATCGACCTGTGAGGATGAGACTATCGACTTAAACTTTTATAATTATCATATAGGTCGACCGTGAGATAGAGACAGGTCGATCTAAAGAGTTTAATGAGTTAACCTAGAGAATGGAGAGGTCTACACACATGTATAGAAAGTATCTAAATGGTCACTTGAATTTAAAACCAAATCGACTTGATTAAAGTTAGGCATGTCGACCTGATGAGGAGGACATAACTCAAAATTTAAGTTGGTTAAACATTCAAACAATTAAAACATACATAATTAATACCATATAATCTTCCTACACTACGCAATACTTGCTTAAATGTTTTATCAGACTAATTAAACTTATGCAGTAAAAGCAAGCACGACCATTGATGAAGAGTTTGAGATGCCAAAAAGCATTCAGAAGCGACGGTTAAACATTTAATGAAAAATGTGAAAAGTATTAATATCCAATGTTCATCTTCACTAAGCACTCAATGGCTCTTTTGAATGATTTTATAGATGCTAACATGAAGAAAGATTGAAGAACTTCTGAAACTGATTGAGCTTCTTAGAAAATGATTGAAACTTTATCGAATAAATCTAAATATTCTCTATTCTCTATTAAGTTTTACAGTTTGTCTGTTCCTTATTTATTTATTTAGTGTAATCCTTTATTTGGTTCACACTTAGTTATATCTAAGGATAAAGGCTCATTCTTTGTAACAACATTCTCCTTGAGTAGTGAATGTATTAAAGACCGGTGATAAATTCATCGTGCGTGTTTAGAGAGAGGATAACAACTTGTTGAGGTTGGGAACGATAGTGTTCGAATCAAGTTTGTAATTATTAAGTCAATAGTGAAAAATTCATAGAGAAGTGTGGGAGTGGAGGTACACCAATTTAAATGGAACCCTAATAAGTCTTGATGTCTTCTGTCTATTTGTTCTTTACTTGTTCATACGCCATACAATCTGTATTCAATATTCTGTAAATTTTTTTAAAATATTGAAATTATCATTCAATCTATTCATCTCTCCAAATTATATTTTAAAAATTAATATTAGTTTTTATTTAATGGCAACAATATTTAGAAATTATGTAGGATTTATAGATTTTTTTTTTCAAAAAGTTTAGTATATAGTTGCCTTCTTGTCCCTCCTTGGCTTTGCCATTGAATGTATACCCATTACGAGTTGTTAAAAATTTAAATGCTCCTCAAAATTTTCTTTATTCCTTAAAATTTTAAAATGCTATGCCCTTCTCCCCCTCCATCCCCTTGTATACATTACATCTTATCACCAAATATAAATTTTTAAAAACAAAATTGGTGAGTTTTTAAATCTTTTCTAATGTTTGAATTTGGCCTCCCAAGATCGAGTGTGATAGTTCATGCGTGGCCACTTAAAAATTCTTTACTACTTTATGAGGTACTTAAAAAATTCATAATAAAAACTTTAATTCATAGCGGAGAGGATAAAGGCACAAGTCAATAATAATTTTTTTTTTTGGTTATGTAAAACTTATAAAAATTTACGTGTTTCACATGAATATTAGATCCTGATCTTAAAAAAAATGTTTAAATAATAATTTTTATTAGTGGAGTGTCCCCCAACGATCCAAAAGTCAATAATACCATGCGCGTTGTCGGGGCATCCCATCCCAAGCTTCAACATGCGTGTTGAGTATCATGTGACTGTGACCGTGACAGTGTTGTTGAACAGAACACGCTTCTGGAAACAAGGCCGCCCATTGCTTCCCCACTTTTTTAGTTGAGGAATTTCTATAATTTCGAGTAAGACGATATGATCATTGTCTCCATAATTCACAGTACCTACGAGTTATAAGTGATCCCTCCCTTCAATTTAAACCCTTGAGGGGCATTAGCACCAAGCAAGATGGGATGGTGCTCTTTTTGTTTTTTTTTCTTTTTTTTTTTATTTTGGAAATGATGTTCATCTCAAATTTAGTGTTTTTGTTTTTGTTGTACAAATTTAGTTTTTATTTCTATCTTTTATCTCGGAACATCTGTTAAAAGTGATAATTTCTTTTTTTAAATATGTAGAAATATAAAAAATTTTTCTATACCATATACCTAGAGCTAAACATATTCCAATTAGTAGCATTTCATATATATATATATATATATATATGTATGTATGTATGTATGTATTTTCCTTCGACACAATATAAACAAACACGCACACATATACCTGCATGCATATATATATATATATATATATGATAGGAGTGACTCATATTTTAAGGAATAGAATGGTTTTCTTGGGTAGGAAGTTTTAATATGAGGTGTAGTATTTTCTATTTAGGATTATATTTATATAGCAAAAAGCAAACTCTATATATACTCATCAATACAACTCGATTAGGCTATATTGCATGAAAATGGAAATGGAAAAACAGAAATGGATATAAAATGATACAGTGAAACAATACTTTATAAAAGTATTAGAAACGAAAACGTGCACAAATATATAAATATAAAAAAAATATATGAATTTTTATATAAATATTAATTATTTTATATAATAATAGTATAGTCATATTTGATTACAAAAATTTTAAATGATCAAATATATAATTATTATTCATAAGACAATTAATATAAAAAATAAAAATTATAAATAAATAAATAATTTATTAAATATAAAAAAATGTGTATTAAAAAAATATAATGATTTTTATGTTAATATAAATTAATTTAGCATATAGAAACATCTTAACAACATTTTAAAAAGGGAAAACATAAGTTTTGAGAAGTTTCTAAGCATCATAACTCTTAGATACAAACAGGGTATTGTAGGCAAAGGGATACTTTTGGGACTCCATAATTTTCTTTAGGGTAGAAAGAGCATTTTTTCTTTTTTGGGAGGGGGGATTTGTCGGGGATGTAAAATTGGTATTTGAGTTTTTCAAACAGAACATTACTACTCGTGCTAGTTTTGTTTGGTTGAGAGTGTTTTATTTGTTAATTTTTTTTTTTTTTTTTTGTATTTTTAAGACTTATTTTGACAAGTAGTGTAGGGTTCGTTTGTGAAAGAAATTTGATAACTATGACGAGTATCGCTTCAAACTTCACGATTGAAAAGTTTGATACGGGAGTTATTTTTCACTTTAACAAAGAAGAACAAAGGATCTTATCGTTCAATAAGATTGGGCAAAAGTTTTGAAATGTCCGAAAGGCAAACCGGAAATGATGTTTGATGACAATTTTGAGTATGAAGAAAGGTGTACCAATATATGTTGCTGTAAGTGGGAAAAATATTTTCGTCCCTTAATCAAGTCAGGAGTTCGATTACTACTGGATATGAAAAAAATATTATTGGGAGATAATCCCCTCAATTGAGACCTGACAGACTCTTTAAAAAAAAAGAAAGGTGTATGAGAACTATTTGGGCTTGTATCGTAGATGATTTTATTATTATTATTTTTTATTATACAAAAATTTGAATATGAAATTATCAGATTAGAGAAGGGGTTTGTATCATTAGACTATTCTCTTAGGAACATAGATAACCTTATTAATAATGTTATTAATGTTACTTATGCCCTTGGCGTTTGGGAAAGGTTGGAAAAACTTTGCTTCACGAAAATGTTTGACCAACAAGTTGCATATGTAGAAAAGGCTATGGAAAATTCAGACGGAGGAAGCCAAAAATCTGGTGGAGTACTCAAACGAATATAATAGTAATCTTGATCGATTCAATAAAAATCAAGGAGAAAGACAAGATACTTCTACTTCTATCCTTAGCTAAGACCGTAAAGACATTCGGATAGTGTCACAGGTACTTATAACAATACTCAGTCAAATCTTGACTCAAGCTCGGGGTCGGGTAATTTGAATATCAAGCTCAAACTCGAAACCAAATGTGTCGAATTCTAAAGCCCGACGAACCCAATAAATTATTAAAATAATTTTTATTTGTTAAAATAATTATATTTTTTAAAAATAAATTTTAAAATAAGTGATAACACTACCCGATAATACTTCGAACTCGAGAAATATAAGTTTGACCTCACCTAAATAACACTCGAGCCGAGTTCAGATATCGATACTATCCGACTTGACTTATTGTCATAACATCCCTAATCCCCACTCTCTGATTCATATGAAAACTATGTAAAGACGTCGCCTGTTAGAAAGAATAGACACAATCAATGTTGGTAACAGTTGATATTAAACGAAAATCAATATTTGGTGGCGAATGTTATGATGTATTGGCTATTGGATTTAGGATTAGCAGATTGTGTATATTTCATTCATAGTGTCAAAGAAAGCAGTGGAATAATTTAAACTAAATGAAAAATAACGTTATAAAACAAGATATTAATCTCAAATCTGCCATAAATATGTTTCTTATAATCAAGCAATGAAGCCTCAGGCCTAGTTTTTCTCCTCTAACCTTAAGTCAAACTCTCGTAACTTTTCCGAAGTTTTGGGAAATGTTTTGAATTTTGGGGTTTTGAATAAATAATTGCAAAAAGGAAAGGCGAGTAAGTTTCAAGACCACTGCAGCAGATTCAAAGGAGAAATTAAATGAGGAATTGTGTTGCTTTTTTGCTTTAGGGCTTTTTTCCAAAGGTGTGTGGTGATGTTTCTTACAGCACTCCAGTGATCATTAACCACAAAACAATTTGATAACCACAAATTTTATATAATGATAAAAAAAATACGAAGGAAGCCCATCAAGGCAAATATATAACAAGAAATGGTCAAAACCTATTTTTGAGTACAAATAAAAATAGATTTTTTATTCTATAATTTTTTTTTTTATTTTTATTTTTTTTTATCATTTCAACTTGTTTTCTAACAAGAGACTACAATTTTTAGTGCAAATAAAAAAAAAATAGATTTTGTTTGCGACCAAACCGAAAATTTTATTCCATCGAAAAATATTACCAAAAGTATTTGTTGAATATATATAATTACAAGTAAATTTGGAATACAAGTCTAAAAAATAAAAAGTTCGATGCAAGGTAGACACAATATTCCATAGTGTTTTTAGACGCTATTTGCCTCTCAAATCCTAGGGTTCACTGAGCTAATGGCACTCCCGCTCCTCCTAAATTTGCCTGGTGTTTTCGTGTTACCATCTGATCCCTCTTCTTGACGAAGGCTTTTTCTTTTATATTCGTATTTCATAACAATGTTGTCAAATTTTTACCCGTTTTCTTATCAGTGCCATATATGTCTGTTGTAGTATTTCAACTCATTTTGGGGTCCTTTACATATATAAAAAAATAATTTTTAATTTAAATCTGAAAATAAATTAATTTCAAATTATACAAGATAAATACAACACCAAGAATTTAAGAATAAGTTTTTTTTTTTCACCAACCGGTAGCTTAGTTTTGCCCAACTAATCCAGTCCAACCACTGTGGGTGTCATTGAGGGGTTTGGCTCTCCTATTTAAAAATAAGTTTCAACCCACTCTGCCTGTATTCCTGTTTTGCATTCTTAAATACAATTAACTAATAGGCCATTTGGAATTATTTAAAAAAATGTTATTTATAAACATTTAGTGCTTATAAATAGCTTTTTAACTTATAAACTCATTTTAACCTTTTCAATTATTTATTTAGATAAATATTATTTAAAAATAGTTAACTGTTTGATAAAATAAGTGTTCATACATAAAGTATATAAAATAGAGAAAAAACTATAGTGAGCATAAGATGTACTATAGTTGTACTTTTTGTTAAATATAAAAGGATGAAAATATATTTTTATTGGTCAACATAGCTTATTTTAGTCGTGTTTAAAAGCACAAAAATGAAAAATCTGTTAGAAGCAACTTATTATTTTTTTTTGACTTATAAGCGTTTTTTGATTTTATAAATATTTTTACAAATTTTATTACCAAATAATTATAATTATAATTTTAACTTATAAATTGGTTTTGATCGTTTTATAAATAATCCCAAACACCCTCTAAATTGGATCTTTACACAAGTAGCTTCATTAATTAACACCTCCGACTATCAAAATTTGATTAACCAAAACACAAAGAGAATGCACTTTAAAACTCATCTGAATTTTTCAATACAAGTGGCCCATCTTTTATTTTTTATTTTTAATTTAACCTAATATGTTTTATCAAATAGTTTGTAGTGACAAATATAAAATATTTTATAGAGTCTTGGGTTAAATTCATAAACTATTCAAAATATTTTATAAGATATTTTAGAGTTTTTAAGTTTATGAAATTTATTTAGCAAAATATAGCTTTACCTTAATTTTTTTACACAATGTATAAATTTTTTATTTTTACCTCTAAATTGAATTTATTAATATTTTATTTCCTATATTTATCCTTCCTCATCGATAAATATCTATTTACATAAATTTAATAGCATTTTGCTATTTTTAGTCATCTCGACTATAAAAAAAGGTTTGTAAAAACTCATTATTACTGAATACAACATCGACTTATAAACTCATCGAATACTTATAAATTGTTTATCTTATTTTATCCAAACATTTTAAAAATGAAATATACAAGTTTATAAGTTTTAAAAACTTTAAATTATTTAAAATAAGTTTAACCAACAGACTCTTAATTTTTAGAGAAAAGGGAACAAATTGGGTTAAATGTAATTCCCTACTATTGTTAAGTGCTTTATTCAATCACTTCTAAAATGCGTTAATAAACAATCTTAATATTAATTAGATATTCAGAATTAGGTTGTCTTTTTTGTGTTAAACTAGTGTTTGGAATGCCCTCCTTGTAAAATCGAGAAAACAAAAATGCTGGTGGCCTTTTCTCACATTTTTACACACAAGATAGTATTATTCCAAAAAAAAAAAAAAAAAAAAAAACAAAGAAAAGAAAGCTCATATGATCATTGATCGAAGAGGAAGAGATTTCATGCCCTTTTTCTTTTTTTAAAATTGATTAACAGAAATAGGGTAAGAGAGAAATTCTTATAGTCAAATTCTTCACGGACATAACCAGCCTCTATTTACCAATTTTTTATGACTAAATTCTTTTAACCAAAATTTTAAGTTTGATTTTTGGAATGAAAAATAGTCACCGGAAAAATCATACCCTAAATTAGGTATTATGGTACTTAAATTGAACTATTTCGGTAACTCTAATACTGGTTTGTCAAGACTTAAAAAAATAACCGGTCTCTTTTTGCTTGAAATGATTAATTGAGGTCAAAACTGATCGATTTGAAGAGCACACAAGAACTAGATAGCCTGCTGGCTGGAAGGTTGATCCATACCCCAGTTCCACTAATATGCTAATATAAGTCATAAAAGTATTATTATTAAAGTGAGAATTTGTTATGGATTAATTTTTCAGAACAACAAAGAAAGATTCAGGAAGATTAGAGCAACTAAAGCTCCTTTCCATTGATACACAAATCACAATTATAGAGAAGAAAAGAACACAGCTTGCTATCAGAGCAAAACTGCCCAGCATCATAGCTGTAATACATTTACTGTTTTCCTGCCCCCATTCCAATCACCCCCACACCTATTTGTATCCCTTTTACCCCATATTCGGTCTCATAACAGTTTTAGATTCCCAGTAGAAGTTGGTTATTCCCTAACAGTATGTTGTTTTCTTCTTGCCTATATGTTGATAAACTTTTAGTCCTTTTGGTTCCATCTCACCAACCACTTGTCTAGCAGTTGTCATCTCATCATCTAGCTGGTCTTCTGTAGCTTCTTTTATAACATTGCTTCCTACTAAAAATTCAGCCTTGTCCTCAAGGCTGTATATAATACCGATTTTAGGTGACTGCATATCATGTACCACTTTTCATGGTTATATATAATATATATTAACATTCTTTTGGGATATCTAAAATAAAATTTTAATTATCTATTTATTTATTTTGAGATTTCGTCTCGAAATCGCTAAAATCGAAAATTTTCTCGGTAAACCGAAAATCTTCTCGACAAGCACTGGTAAGGCCTAAAAAAATCAAAAATAGCTAAGAAAAGGTCTACACACTTAAATAAAGATATTTAAATGAAATTTCATATTTTTAAGGAATTTTGAACAAAATTTCATAAGAACCAAAAATACAAATTGTTAACAATTAAGGGTCTAAATGCATTAAAGGAAAATTGAGAGACTAAGTTGCAAACACTCAAGGGTGGACAATTGAAACCAAATGATTAGTCAAGAGGGTAGCAAGGTTGGGTAGTGGCTAGATAAGATTGTTTCACATTCAAAAATACTCATTTGATGGAAATTTATGTATGAAATTTAATAAGAATAGCTTCTGCTAGTTTGTGACACCACTCCTCTTGATATGGACATCCAACAAGACACCTAATGGAGTATATAGAGTTTGCTTAAATCAACAATTGCATTATTTAAGTGTTAGGATAAGTGGAAGGTTGAGGTGATGCATGGAATAATCGAATGGTCAAGGATATTTTACTAAATTTATAAAAGAATTTGTTTAGAAAAAGAATTGGCTCATTTTCTTCATTCAAACCCCCTTGCATGAAATATGTAGACTCCATATCCATTTTGAGTTCAACCATAGAGCCAAAGAGGTAAGAACATTTTTAGGAATTTTTGAATTTGAATTGAAAGTATAGAAGTGTTGTATAGAAAATTCATGTTGATGGTGATTTGATTTTGCTAAGGTGATAAAAAATTTAAGAATTCAAAGAGAGTGTTGGTATTTATTGTTAACGAAAGATCTTATAAAGGAGGTAACATGTCTTAACTTGTATAAAAATTTGATTACTTGATGAGTTTTTACAATGGTATCTATACTAACATGCTAGATATTGATTTCTAAATTGAATCTTGTATAGTATTCTTATGATATCTCATTTTGTAGAACTCAAAAATATAAGTCATTTATTTCTTTATAAACTAGACTTTCTAAGATTTAAAATGGTATATTATGTAAAACATTTCATGAAGGAATCGATTTTTGATGATATTTGGAAATTTAGCATATTTTACTAACTTTGTTTCATATTTATTCAAGGATTCAAAGAGAGTGTTGGTATTTATTGTTAACGAAAGATCTTATAAAGGAGGTAACATGTCTTAACTTGTATAAAAATTTGATTACTTGATGAGTAGTTACAATGGTATCTATACTAACATGCTAGATATTGATTTCTAGATTGAGTCTTGTATAGTATTCTTATGATATCTCATTTTGTAGAACTCAAAAACATAAGTCATTTATTTCTTTATAAACTAGACTTCCTAAGATTTAAAATGGTATATTATGTAAAACATTTCATGAAGGAATCGATTTTTGATGATATTTGGAAATTTAGCATGTTTTACCAACTTTGTTTCATATTCTGTGTAAGACCAGTATCTTGTGTAAATGTTTTAGTATATTCTATATGGAATCTGGAGCAACATTAAACATAAATGTTTTAGATCTCTGTCTTATCTTTAATTTGATATAAAGATCAATTTAATTGGAGTTGTACGCAGAAAGTTATGGTATTTTAACTAAAACTGTGCAGAAGTAGTTTTAAAACTAACACTGAGATGAAAATAGAATTTTATAAAATTATAAATTTAAAATTTGAGAATGGTATAAACTAAAAAGTTTTAGATCTATGTCTTATATTCAATTTGAAATAAAAATCACTTAAATTGGAGAAGTACACAAGGAGATATGGAAAGTCTTCCAAAACTATGTAGTTTGATTTTAGGAATTTAGACCGAAAAAGTTATAAAATTTTCTAAATTCATGTGTTCAGAATTTAAAATTAGTTTGAACACAAAAGTTGGAGATATATGTCTTAACTTTAAGAGACAATTTGAATCATTCGAATTCGATCAAGATTTTAGAAGATATCATGATTTTACTAAACCTGCGCGTGATAGGTTTTGTAGGAATTTTTATCTAAATATATAATTTGAGATTTAACCTTATGAAAGAGAACATTTCTATATACATCATGTAATCCGACGATATAATATTGTCGAACTAATTGAATTGATGAATGATACATATTGTTTAACTTAGGTGTAGGATTACGCTTTCATACGAGAGGTGACTCGTTTGAGAAACGAGGATAGTTAGGGAGAGTGGCGTACGCTCCCCAATCGAGGTAAGAAAAATGAACTATTTCTGACTTTAAATGAAAAATAGTTTGATCATGATTTTATAAATAAATTTTGAAATATGATTTAAAAATATTTTAGTATTTGTGGCATGTCTTGAAATGATGATATTCTGTGAAAATTTACATCCTGATATTATGATGATTGATAGTGCCATATTTTTCTTTTACTAGTAAAGATTTATGAATGATGACATGTGGCATATGTGTATGATTGTAGGATGGTGAATAATGGTTATAATGCACTTCTTACCATGGTATTGAGCGTTTACCCAATGGGGTGATGTGGTGGGATAACACGAGAAGGGGTTTGAGCCCCTTGACTCTAGCTAACAGATCCAATAGACGAGCACTCGTGAGAACCGTGTCATCACTAAGGGAAGGGGGTTAAAAGAAAAGTATATGTGTTCATTTTTATGATATTGTGGTGACCTTGGTGGATTTTACCCTAATTAGGCCAAATTATAGGTCAAATGTGTTTTATTACCGATTGACACCCCATGATATATGATTATGATAAAAATGTAAATTATTTTGAATTACATGATATGTTGCAAATGAATATAAATTTGAAAATGATGATTTGATTTATCGCTCTCACAAATTCATTTATTGTCATTATATAGTCATCTCACTCACTGAGTATGTGGATTATACTCACACCCTCATATTTAAAATTTTCAACTTATACTACACTTGCATTACATTGAGATACTGTTTCACGAGTTGTACTGAAAGACGCTACTGGGTCAGTATTCATACCCATCTTTGTTTACGATTGGACCGCGCATATAAATATTATATATAAATTGAAGGCAAATGTTTTAAAAAAAATTTTGAAAAAATTTTTTCTTCAAATCTTTCGCTATATGATTTGACTTAAGATGACGAGTAGGGTCATGATATTAGTCAAAACATTAGCCTTGCGTCACCTCGGTGTAGGAGTAGGAAATACACGTGCCTCGAGGAGTCACAGCGGTCTATTCGCATGCTCGACTTGCCGGGTCGGAGCGTGACAACATTGGCAAACTTGACCATTTGTTGCTGTGCTTTTATAAGATTAAAATGTAGTTGTTTCAAAATTTCATCCCTGTCCGAGAGCTCCTTAGATATAGCTTCCACTCTTGTTTCTCCCGGAAGAAATCTGAGCACCGTGGGAGGAGGTTGTCCATACATTGCTCAGAAAGGGGTCATCCTTGTGGAAGTATAAAAATTTTTATTATAGCTAAATTCTACCTATGGTAACCAAGTATACCATTTCTTTGGCTGCTCTAAAATAAAACATCGAAGGTATGTTTCAAGTCCCTTATTCAGAATTTCAGTTTGTCTATCTGTTTTAGGATGATAGGCATTACTTATTTTCAATTTCGTGCCTTGCAAATGAAACAACTCAATCCAAAAATTGTTTAGGAAAATTGGGTCGCGATCATTTACTATGGATCTTGGAACTCTATGTAATCCGATTACCTCTTTAACACATTACTCCGCAACTGATTTTGCTATGTAGGGATGTTTCAGGCCAGTAAAATATCTATATTTTGACAATCTATCAACTATTACAAGAATACAGTCCCTCCCTTATGACCGGGGTAGTCCACTGATGAAATCCATTGATATATCCTCCCAAACTACCAAAGGGATAGGTAAAGGTTGTAAAAGTTCTACTAGAGATCTAGTCTCGTATTTTTGTCATTGACATACAAGACAACCTGCCACAAATACTAGGACTGACTTCATCATTCCCTTCCAAAACAAATTAGCAGCTAATCTCTTATAAGTTTTCAAAGCGTCAGCATATCCTGCCCCGAGAGTTTCATGAAATTCAGCTAGCAAAGTGGGAATCCACTTTAAATTCTCCGGAAGCACCACTCTATTGTTCTACAACAATGTTTCATTTACCAAGGTATATGAGGGTCTACAATTTGGTTCACTTTTTAGCTTTTATTTTAAAGCGGACAGTTTTGGATCTTTCGCAATTTCCTCCTCTATAACCTTCCAATCCTTCCATAGCTACCATGACATCACTACACACTCGGACTCCTACATCCTTGATAGACAATAAGCCACTTTATTTGTGTGTCCAGGTTTGTATTGCACTTGAAAATCAAACCCCAACAACTTGAAAACGCAATCTTGTTCTGTTGGAGTTGTAATTTTTTGTTCCAATTGAAACTTGTAGCTTTTATGATTAGTCTCTATCACAGAATGTCTCCCTATTAGGTACAGACGCCAATGCTGGATTGCTAATTTTTCATAGTCTGATTTGGATAGGGATTTTTCTGAAAAAGCTTTGCTAAAGAAAGCAATGGGCCTCCCATTTTGTATGAGAACAACCCCTACACCTTGTCCTGAAATATCATACTCAATTATAATGGTTGAGTGAAATCTGGCATGGCCAATACTGGGGCAATCATTGTTGCTTAAAAGGCTTGAAAGGCTCTGTTGGCTTTTATCGACTAGGTAAACTTATGCTGTCCATCTTCTCTAAACAATTCGGTAAGTGGTTTTGCCATCTTCCCGTAATCATGAATGAACCGTCTATAGTAGTTGGTTAACCCCAAGAACCCATGTACATCCCTAAAGGAATGAGGGGTTGGCCAATTTAGAATATAAGCTATTTTTTCTAGATCCATTTTCACCCCTTCGGAGGAGATTACATGGCCCAAATATTCAATATTTTGCCTCCAAAATTGACATTTCTTCATGTTGGCCAGCAGATAATTCGTTGCCAAAGTTCGTAGGGCTGTTTCCAAATGAACCAAATGATCATCCCAAGTACGACTGTATACAAGGATGTCGTCAAAAAATACTAGGATAAATTTCCAAAGATAAGGTCTAAACACATCGTTCATTGTGTCTTGAAAAGTGTCAGGAGCATTCATGAGTCCAAATGGTATCACAATGAATTCGTAGTGACCAGAATGTGCTTGGAAGGCTATCTTAGGGATTTTCCGATTCTTTGACCCTAATTTGGTGGTAACCAGATTGCAAATCAAGGTTGGAAAAGTATTGAGCGCTATATAACTCATCGAGCAGCTCATATACCACTGGAATTGGGTATTTATCTGGAATAGTAGCTTTGTTCAACTCCTTATAGTCAACACAAAAACGCCAGCTTCCATATTTCTTTCGAACAAACAGTAATGGGCCGAAAAAAAGGTTAGTATTAGGTCGAATAATGCCCACAGTAAGCATTTTTGCCATTAATTTCTAATCTCATTTTTTTGTTCATAGCTATACCAATAATATCGACTATTAATTGGACCACACTCAGGCGCTAAAGGAATCTGATGATCAATGGTCCTACAGGGTGGTAGCTGATTGTTTTCATCAAACACCCTAGCATACTTTGTTAGTAAGCACTACAGTTCTTCCTGCTGGCCGAAGGATAGTGGTTCCTCGGTTAGGCCTTGCATTTTGTTGTCTATGTTAATCTCCTATAACTAGACTCCATATTCAAGCTTAGTAAGTTTCTTCAAAGCAGCAAGGGAAGAGGGAATCCTAACAAGCATAAGGTCCCTTATTAAGCAAACAGTCTGTCCTTGCCACTGAAACTTCATAGACATCAATTGTCAATTAACCCTGACCTCCCCTAATGTTTCCAGCCATGAAACTTCCAGATTGACATCCACTCCACCCAAAGAAAATAGGAAGCAATCAACTATAATTTCAATACACCCCAAATTTATTTGTACTTCACAACACATGCGCGAGGAAACTAGTCGTCTGCCATCCCACCATTGTACCAAAAAAGGGTCCGTGGGTTGCATAGAAAGTCCCAATCGACATGCAGTATCTTCAACCACGAAATTGTGGCTAGCCCCACTACTAACCATAATTATTAATTTTTTGCCAACAATGGTTCTTGTGAGTTTCATAGTCTTGGGATGAGAAATACCTCCACCTGAGAACATGGAAAGTGTAAGAGATGCAAGAGAGATGGTCTAGGTTATGTTTCAAAAGATCAATTGCTGCCTCCTCTGTGTTGGCTTCGTTAATCGTAGGAGTTTCATCATCGCCCAAAATTATCGCACAAAAGCTTCTGTTGGAATAGTTGTGTAGGGGATGGCAAGGCTATTTACATTTGTAGCAAAGTCCCTTGGATCGTAAGTCCATGAGTTCTTGGTGTGACAATTGACGAAAGCCTCCGATTGTTGTCGAACTGTTTTGCAGAGGAGTTGGGGAGGAAGACAAACGTTGAGTGAAGGACTGTTTTGAATAAGAGGTGGGTTAAAAGAAAACTGGGTTTGTGTAACTGGTTTCGGGTTAAAATGAGTGTTCGATCCTCCATAGATTGGGTTGGACATGCTCCATTTTCTCGATCTGAGAGTGGTATGGGTTCCATCATCTTTACCCGGAAGCATCCTGGCCATAAAAAACCCATTCTTTTGTTCTATTTCCCGAGCCAATTTCATGGTCTGGAAGAGGAAGAGAGTTTCGTGCAACCAGATTCGTACACGAATTTCATTCTTGAGGCCATTAAGAAAAAGACCTAGATGTATAGAAGGGCTCAGACCTTTAAGGAGTATTGCTCTTACCACAAACTTGTCGATGTAAGCATCAACAGTCCTTGTCTGTTTTATAGATGCCAAACCTTCAAAAAGGTTTGTAGATAGTCCTCCCCCATGCCAATCAAAAAGCTCAGAAGTTAAATCAAACCAAGAGAGTAATGGCTTCTATGCGAACAACCATTGAACCCACTGGAGTGCAGGCCCATCCATGGAAACCATAGCCATTGCAACTTTCGTTTCATCACTGACATGATTGGGTATGAAAAATTGCTCTGTTCATGCAACCCATGCCCTAAGATTTTGACTATCAAAGCAAGGGAGATCGATTCGTCTCAACTCAAAAGGAAAATTGCCTTGTGAGGGGGTTTTCAGTGGTGGATGGTTTTCACTACAAAAAAAAATCCTTTTAGCCACAAATTTAGCGACGAAAATTTTAAAAAAATTCGTTGATAAAAACATTAGCGACGAAAATATTTTCGTCGCTAATAATGCGTCACAAAATTTAGCGATAAAAATTAAAAATCCGTCGCTAAATTTAGCGACGAAAATCTAGAATCCGTCGCTAAATTTAGCGACAAATAAGTTTTCGTTGCTAAAATTCTTCACAAAATTTAGTGACGAAAAATTATTCATCGCTAAATTTAGCGACAGATAATTTTTGTCGTTAAAATTCGTCGCTAATTTAGGAAAAAACAAACCCGTCAAAAAATTAACCGTCGCTGAATTAGCGATGGATTTGGAATCTATCGCTAAAATCAGTAGCTGAATTAACGACGGATTCCAAATCCGTCGCTGGTTCCATATGCCCTGCCCATGAGTAGGCAGAGCCACATTCCCACCCACCCAGCACCAACTTGCAACCTACCCAACCTGCCCACCCTGCAACCTGCCCGCCAAAGTTATCACCCCTACCTGCCCGCCCGAGCCAGCACCCCCGCGCAGCATCAACTCTTAATTGCTGGAAAATACCACGCCTTCTGTCTCCACCGTGTTTCGAACTCCGATCTCCTGCACGAACCCTGCACACACGCAACCTGTAAACTACCGAGCCAAAGATATTATTGTTATATAAATTTTTTTTTTATTTATTATCTTTTTTTCACATTTTTCTAATAATAATAAAATAATATATAATCACAATTTACAATAATAAATATAAAAACTTTTTTTATTTATACCACCAACCTAAAATAATATTAATTAAAAATAATAAATATGATAATTTTTAATAAAATAAAAAATAATAAAATACTAATTTAAAATAAAATAATAAATTAATTAAAAAATATATTAATATTATATTTTGATTTCTTCTTTTTTCTTTTATTTTATTATTTTATTATTCTTTTTCATTTTTATTTTTTTTATTAATCCATAATTTAAAAATGCATCTCAAAACTATAAAATTATAATTATCAATAAATTATAATATATTAATAATTTAAAAAATCTATATATTTAATCATAAAATATTTTTATTCAAATTTTAATAAAATTATTATATATAAGAAATGAAAATAGAAAGAAAAAAAAAACCAAAAGAAAAAAAAAAGTAAGAATAGGAAACAAAAAGATGAAAGAAAGAAAACAAAAATATCATCACACAACACTAAGCGGTGGTGCAGTGGTGATATGTATTCTATTCAAATTCGAAATCTAAGATTCGAATCCCTCCACCTGCATGTTTTTTTAGAATTAAAATAAAGGGCACCCAGGCGCGGGCGCCCGCGTGCCTGCCTAGGCGCCCATACAGGCACACCCTAGCAGGCGCAGGCGTGCATGCTTACTAGGGCGCGGTCGCCCGCACCTGCCTGCCTGGGCACCCGCGCGCCTGCCTCGGCGCCCAGGCAGGCACGCCCAGGCACGGGCGCCCGCGCTTGCCTACCTGGGCGCCCGCGTGCCTGCCTAGGGGCTCAGGCACGCCCAGGCGCGAGCGTCCAGACAGGCGCGAGCAGGGCGCGGGCGCCCAGGCAGGCAGGCACCCGTGCGTGCATGCGCCGGCACCCACGCAAGCATTAATATTTAATTAAAAAATTTATAGGCATTGATATTTAATTAAAAAATTTATATTATTGAATAAAATAATACAAATAAAATAAAATGACCTATACAATAATAAAAAATATTAAATCAAACAAAAAAAGTAAAAAAATAATAAATTAATTAAAATATATATATAATTTAAATAAAATAAAATATATGGTTTTTTTAAGAATTAAATAACATTATTCTCCTAAAAAATGAAATATAATATAATAAAATAAAATGTAAATTAAAATATTATAACTATATACAATTGATATGTCCGTCGCTAATTTAGCCACGACTTCCTTTCATTACAAATTTTGTGGCAAATTAGCGACGAAAAACTTTTTCGTCGCTAAATCCGTCGCAAAATAGCGACAAATTTTTTCCGTCGCGAAAATCCGTGACTAAAACCATGTTTTTTTGTAGTGTTTGTGGTTGGGCTCCCAGGATGGGAATAGACCCAATTTTAAGGGATGGGCTTTTGTGAACATCATTTAACATGGATGTTGAGGATCCAGCTTCCTCACATCCCTCATGTTTCTGTCATAGAAATGCAGCCACCAGGTCCTCCAGGGAGTCCAATTTGTCCATCTTTGTGCGATTGTTGTTCATTTCTTCTATCAATGTCATAACACTCTTTCCAATTGCAGCGATGCTCTTCTCCAAGGATTCCAATTTATTTTTCATTCTTGTTTGAGTTATGAATATTGTATTTGATTCAATATGGAGAAGGATTGACGTGGGGAAAAGAAAAAGAGAGAGAGAAGAGCAGGGAAAAAGGGTGGCAGGTCGAACTAATTGTTATGGATCAATTTTTCAAAACAACAAAGAAAGATTCAGGAAGATCAGAGCAACTAAAGCTCCTTTCCATCGATACTCAAATCAGAATTACAAAGAAAAAAAGAACACAGCTTGTTGTCAGAGCAAGACTGCCCAGCATCATAGCCATAATACATTTATTGTTCTCCTGCCCCCCATTCCAATCACCCACACCTATTTGTATCCTTTTTACCCCACATTCCTTCTTATAACAACTTTAGATTCCCAACGGAAGTTGGTAATTCCCTAACAATATGTTGTTTTCTTCTTGTCTCTGTGCTGATAGAATTTTAGTCCTTTTGGTTCCATCTCACTAGGCACTTGTCTAATAGTCGTCAGCTCATCATCCAGCTGGTCTTCTGCCCCTTCTTTTATAATAGAATTTTGCCTTAATCTTATCAAAATTGGACAAATAGTTACATCCTATGTAATCTTTTGGTTATTGGTTTAGTGATTGCTTGATTAGTAAAGATATGAAGTAGAGGTAGAATTCAATAATGATATATGCGTTGTTTGGGGCACCCTATCCCAAGCCTTAACGCGTGTTTGAAAATGTATTTGTTACGTGAGTATCATGTGACTGTAACTGTATTGTGGAACAGAACACACTTCTGGAAGCAAGGCCTCATTTCTTCTCCACTTTTTAGTTAAGGAATTTCTATAATTTCTACGCTATTAAAATTTTTAGAATTAATATTTATTCAACATTTATTTAATAATTATTATTTTTAATAAGATAAGATAGCGATTTAATTGATGATTTAATAATTATTATCTCAATGATTATCAATATCTATGGATTATAAGTGATCCCTTTTGTTTTACAAATTTAATTCTTGATTATCTCTTTTATCTCAAAACATATATTCAAAGTGCTAATTTCCTTTTTTAAATATTTAGAAATACAAAAAAATTATACGATACCCTAGACCTAGAGCTAAACATATTCCAATTAGTTGCATTTAATAATTTTTTTCCTTCCAATTACAAGCACACGCACACGTGATAGGATTGGCTCATATTTTAGGAAGTAGAACATTTTTCTTGGACGTTAAATTTTCTTATATGAGTCATATTATTTTTCCATTCAAAATTATATTTTTTATAGGAAAAGGGAAACTCTATATATACTCATGAATACCACTCTATTAGGTACAAAGAGGGTATTGAGGGTAAAGGCATACTTTTGGGACTGGGTATCAAGGGTTAAGAGATACATGTGGGATTCCATAATTTTCTTTACTATAGAGTTGTTTCTTTTTTTTTGGATTTGTTAGAGATGTAAAATTGATATTTGAGTTTGAATGGATTTTTGACATTACTACTTTATTAGTTTATTCTCATAAAAGAATTTAGATCTCTCGTAGACGTAGGCAAAGGATACCAAAAAACGCATAACAAGTGTCTTTGGTTACTTCTTTTGCTTTGATTGTGAGTGTTATATATGTAAATTTTTTTGGTAGTTTTAATATTTATTTTTAATAAGTGACATGAGAGCAAGATTTGTTTCTAAAATAAATTTAATAGCTATGATGAGTATCTCTTTAAACTTTACGGTTGAAATGTTAGATAGGGTGCAATTTTACACTTTGATAAAGAAGAGCAAAGCAATTTCTCATTCAACAAGAATTGGCAAAAGTCTTGAAAGGATCGAAAGCCAAACCAGAAATGATATTTAATGATGATTGGAAGGAGTTTGAAGAAAGGAGTGTGAGTACAATATGGCTTTGTATTATAGATGACATTGTTAATAATGTTATTATTGTTACTTATGCCCCCGGGTTTTGGGAAAAGTTAGAAAATTTGCTTCACGAAAAGTTTGACTAACAAGTTGCATATATAGAAAAGCCTATAGAAAATTCCGATGGAAAAAGGGAAAAAAAAGCTCGTGGAGCGCTCAAACGAGTTCAATAGTATTCTTCATCAACTCAAGAAGATTAAAGTAAAAATTAAAGATAAAGACAAGATACTTCTACTTCTATCCCCACTCTCTGGTTAATATAAGAACTATGTAGAGACATTGGTTTTGAGAAAGAAACAACATGGAATAGACACAATCAATGTTGGTAGCCCATGATATTCCACGAACAGATGGAATTAGATGTTAGAATTATTCAAAATGGATGAGTTTTCACGAGTTACACATTTAGAATTGTGCAAAGAACATCTTGAATTCATTTAAACATATTCACAAAATTAAAATTTAGGTAGGAATTTTTTTGAAAAATGGTTTTAAGTAGTTAATTGTATGGGGTATTTGATTTTAGGGGTTTGATTGCTAAAAAAAGTAGAGACTTGGTCTTTTGTGAGAGAGAAACACACATAAAAGAAATTTCATTATCTAATAAGCTTGTTGATGTTAGAAGAAGTAAAGATTGAGTGGTGTTAGCACCTCATCATTGTCATTTTCTATTTCCCATTATTCTCTCTTGTTGAATATTGTCTTGAATTTGTATTGATTGTATTGATGTCCCACTATATAAATGTTATTTTCTAAGGTTAAGTAACTACCTTCTGATAGTTTCTTGAGACATTCTATGACCTTCAAATGTATGTAAGAAATTGGATATACTAGGGGTTTAGGATAGCTAGTTCAGGAGAGTATTCTTACAATTTTCTGATTTCTCTCACGCTATATCGTTAATCAATGTATTCTTTTGTGTGCATGTGATTTTCTCTCAATTGCTTTGTTCTTTTGATTGGTCGATTGAATAACAAATTGTGGGTTGTGATTTTGTATACATCACTATATTCATAACAAACTAATAACATAGTCTAGGGATTTAAATCAATTGGGATGTCATGATGGCTTCATATTTATAACAAAGTATGAGATTGAGATGAGAAGAAACAATTTCAGTCTATGGCAAATCAAGATATGTGCTTTACATGTGTAACAAGGACTATATAAGACATTAAAGGGAGATAGTATCTATAAGGGGAAATACCAAAAAAAGCATAAAGTGGATCTCTTGTAGAGAGTGCAGGGTGCTATCATGTTGCAACTTTTCAATGAGGTTTTGCATGAAGTTGGAAGGGAGAACTCAACAATTGATATATAACTCATGGAGAGCATAAACATGATGATATTCTTAACGAATATGCTTTATCTAAAACAACAATTGTATATAGTTAGATTGGAAGAAGTTATGTTAGTTTAGGTACATATTGATAAATTTAATGAAGCTATTCTTAATTTAAAGAATATTGATGTTAAGATTGAAGTTGAGAACCAAGATTTAATTCTGTTATGTGTTTTGCCTCCATCATTAAAAATATTTGTTGATACAATGTTGTATGATCAAGATACCCTCATCTTTGAGGATGTCCAGGTGTCTTTGAAATCAAAAAAATTGAAAAAGGTGTCAACAATTTTTTCTAAGAATCAATTGAAGGGATTGGTTGTGGATATATCTATAGAAGTAAGAATAAAAGGTTTGAGAAGAAAGGCAAATCTAGATCCAAATCTAGAAAAGGGAAGAACTTGATAGAATTGTGACAATCACTACTAACAAAATTGTCCAAAGTTCAAACGTAAAGAAAATAAAAGGAATTAGAAGCATGGTAACACAACCATTGTAGTTGATGATAGCAAAGAGAGTTCTAAAAGATGTTGATAGTGTTCTTGTAATCACTAATGGTGTTCGAAAGGACACGGGGATTCTTGATTGGGCTTGCCACTATCATATTTGTTCAAATAAAACCTGGTTCACCATATATCAATCTATTGGCATAGACAATGTATGTTTGGGAGATGATTTCTCACTCTTAATTGTTGGAATTGGCACAATTCAATTTAGATGTTTAATTGTATAGTAAAGAGACTAGAAGTTTGTCATGTTCCAGACACGGAGAAGAATGTCATACTCTTGAGTCCTTTAGACAAAATGAGCTATGCATACTTTGGCGAGAATGGTGTCTTGAAGGTGTGCAAGCGTGCCCTATAGTTATGAAATATAAGTAGTCTGGTAGCCTTTATCACCTTATCGGAAGCATAGTTCTTGGGAATATTGTTGTATGCTAATTTGTAGATCTTGATGATTATATTACATGGTTTTGACATATGAGGTTGTGCTATATGAGTGAAAGGGGCATCATAGAACTAAACATGTATGGCTTGTTGTATGGTTAAAAGAAAAAAATCAAAATCAAAAACAAAAACAAAAACTAGAAAGTTAGATTTCTACTAGCACTGCATCTATAGGAAATAGTATAGGGTAAAGTCTAGTACAATAGTTTATCAAATCAAGGGAATGGTGGATTACATCTATTAATAGCTATAGTGGGATTCTCCAGTTTATCACAAGGTGGAACTTTTTATATACATTGATTTTTATTAATAATTTTTCAAGAAAAGTATAAAAGTATTTTCTAAAATACAAGAGTGACATGTTCACCAACTTTAAGCAATGGAATGCTTTGATCAAGAAGCAGACAAGGAAATTGATTAACTATCTTTGAACAAATAATGGTTTGGATTATGCAAATGTGAGTTTGACTTATTATGCAAGAATGAAGAAATAGTTAAACATCATATTGTAGTCGGAACATCATGACATAATGGTATCGTAAAACAAATAAATAGAATACTTATGGAGGAAGTAAGATGCATGCTCTCAAATATCGGTGTATCAAAGACATTTTGGATAAAAGTTGCCAACATGGTTTGTTATTAGTCAATCAGTCACTATCGACATCAAGTGAATTTAAGACTCCCAAGAAAGTTTGGTGAATTAAAACCCATTGATTACTCTATTTTGATTATATTTGGTTATCCCACATATGCTCATGTGAATGATGGTAAGTATGAGTATAGGGTAAAGAAGTGCATATTCCTTGGCTTTGCATCTAGGGAGAAAGTGTATAGGTTGCAGTATATCAATCCAAAGTCACCCAAGTTTAAAATGAGTTATGATGTTACCTTTGACAAATCTATGTTACTTCAAAAGGAGAGGTTTAGAATTGTTACTATAAATAACCATGAAGTTGGCATGCAGGTGGAGTTCGAGGTCAAAACTTTTAAGACAGTGGATAATGATGTTATTGTCCACAATGCAACTCATGATAAGGTGCATGATCATGAGGAGGCACCTTAAATACAATAGGAATCTATAGCCATAAGTAGACTACAAAGAAATATTAAACCATCTTCAAGGTATGGTGACTTTGTTACTTGTATTGATGGTAATTTTGATACCTATGTTTTGTCTATGGTAGAGAACTTGCTAAGGAGCCTTGCGCATTAGACGTGAGAGCTTGTGAAGCCTTCCAAAGGCCAAAAGATTATTGGATACAAATGGATCTTCAAGAAAAATGAAAGAATTCTTGGGGTTGAGAATGCAAGATTTAAGGCACTATTAGTGGTCAAGAGTTATACCCAAAGGGAAAGGATTGAATATAATGAAGTGTTCTCTACCATAGTGAGATGTAACTCAATCCGAGTTTTACTTGCTATGGTCACTTTTTTTGATCTCGAGTTAAAGCAACTTGATGTCAAGACTGTATTCTTACACGATGTGCTTAAGGAATGGATTTACATGAGGTAGTCGGAGTGATTCATAGTTTGTGACATGGAGGACCGTGGATATTTAATTATTAAGTTATTATATGACTTGAAACAATCTCGTAGGTAGTATGAGAGGTTTGATATGTTTATGGTTATACATGGTTGCGCTAGGAGTTTATATGATATTTGTATCTATCATAGAAACTTGATAATGGTTTTTGCATCTACTTGTTGTTGTATGTGGATGACACGCTAATTGCCGCGAAGAGTTTGTCAAAGAATTTGGTGGTGAGTTTGAGGTAAAAGACTTTCTTGGTATAGAGATAGGCAAAGATCAATGTGCAAGGAGGTTATTTTTGTCTCATAAGAACTACATCTTAAAAGTATTAGAGTGCTTTGGCATACAAGATGCAAAACTATAGCTAGTCCATTGAGGGTGCATTTTAAGCTTTCAACTGAATTGTCACCACATATTGACGATAAAGAGGAATACATGATTAGTGCTCCTTATGCTAGTGTTGTTGTTAGCATTGTGTATGTTGTGATGTGCACAAGGTCTGATATTTCACAAGCTGTTAGAGTGGTTAGGAGGTACATGGCTAATTCCCACAAAGGTCATTGGCAAGAAGTGAAGTAGAATTTCTGTTACTTAAAAAGTATTATAGACGTCAGCTTTGTATGATGGGCATGTTGACAATAGAAATTGTGCTGTTAAATACTCGAATTCAAACTTTGTTGGAAACTTGGATGATAGGAGTTCTCAAACATGTTATGTCTTCACTCTTTCATGGTTCAACAAGTAGGTGAAGGCAACTTTACAATTTACAATTGCACTGCCCACTACAGAGGCTAAGTATATGACAACGTTTCTTTTTATTTTCGACAAAGGATTAAGAGAATTTATAACACACCCTCCACCAATCTTGCTTCATCATTCAATGTTGATGGCCACATTACAGACTTTTTTGTAAAAATGTTGCCAATAGTATTAACATGAGAAGTTTAAAATATTGGTTAAGAATTGAATTAAGAGCGCAATTAAAATGAGACATCATTGAGTAAAGACTCACTAGTATCTAAAAAGAACAAATTTCTTCTCATAGTAATAGCACTAAGAAAAGGTAACACTAGATCATATGGGGAAGGGAAGCATA
Organism: Dillenia suffruticosa; assembly: GCA_033439265.1. NCBI lineage: Eukaryota > Viridiplantae > Streptophyta > Magnoliopsida > Dilleniales > Dilleniaceae > Dillenia > Dillenia suffruticosa. The sequence continues at coordinate 4,404,402 of JAVTVX010000031.1, forward strand.
TCAAGTTTAACAAATAAGAAATAGATGAAAATAGACAGAATTAAAAAAGAAAAGTCTAATCCTGAAATAGCAAATGGCATGTCACTCATCAATAACAATAACCTAAACTTTCTATCCCAAAATTTGAGATCGACTATTTGACAAACAAATATTTGGAAGATAAAAATAAATAAAAATAAATAAAAATAAATAAATAAAAAAAATAAATAATAAATAATAAATAATTAATACAAAATAAAAAAAATATATGGGTGTTGATTTAATTTATGTTGATTTTCTTACGACACTTATTTTTATTTAAGACTATTTTCTTAATTAAACCTATAACTATCAAAATAATATATCATTCAAATTAATTTATTAATGTTGCTAAATTAAAACTCTTCTTTGTGCTTTTTTCATAAAGCTTGGATAAGGTTTTTATAGAGATATCCAAATTATAAAAAGTTCTTTATAGTGTTCAAACTTTCGTTGATACATATATTTTCGTAGTTTTCATAACTTCATTGTTAACAAAAAATTGGCTTTTATTAGACGCTGCGTTTTGCATTTCCATTTTTCCCATCTACGCTTCGACTAGCCAAACAAAACCCTTATTCCTCGCGCGCTCTCTCTCTCTCTCTCTCCCCCTTCCGGTTTGTAGTTTCTTCAATCTTTTCAAAACTGTCTCCCATCCAGTTAACGTGTTCCTAACCATACTATCATTCCCTGCATTTAGATTAATACTCTCTCTCTCTCTCTCTCTCTTTCTTCCTCTATCTATGGCTGGCAGTGCAGATCTTCGAGGACAGCGCTAGCATAAAAATAATAGAAGGGAAGCAAGATCTTCGTAATTGCAGAGGTAATTCTAATTTGTAAGCTAAAGAGCAGAATCGTCCTTTGTTTATCGAATTCATTTTGATTGATTTACATATTTAGGTTTTTGTTCTATGTGGACCGTGGAATCGGGCAACCTCACAATCTCTTGTTAAAGAAAACAAGACAAAAGGTATTATTTCTCTAATTACAACTTGTGAGTAATTCCGAGTATCTCCATATTTGTCTTCAATTTTGATTCATCCAAATATTTCTGAAAATTTGAAAGGATTGTTCTTTTAATATGAACTCATATATACACCCCACCTACGTCCCTTAGGGATAGCTCTGGCGGTAGAGTTTTCCCCGAGTCTCTCACTTCCATCCTCCCTTATCCGGTTTGATTGGTTGCATCTCGTTGTACCGAAAGAAAAAGATATACACCCCACCTACTGCTCATTTGGGTTTCTTTTGCATCCCTTTTAACGGTCGATGATCTGTATTTTGTAGCTCTAGGATGAAATTAATTGTAAAAAAAAAAAAAAAAAAATTAAGACCCATCGTTTGTTTCTCTTGCATTTTTAATAATACCTGAGAATAGAAGGACAAACAATTGCCTTGTATGTAGGGAAAGGCTAGTTTCAGTTTGCTGTGAAATAGACAGACAACTAAGTAAAAGTAAAATGAATACTTGCCATCTCATGGCATTTGGAACCAAAATACGGGATTTTCTACAATCCCCATAGACATCAATTCCCATGGGGGGTGTTGGCTGTTAGATTGTCATCCAACTATTAATCAGTTTACCATCTCATTCCATGAGAAATTGTGGATATTTAATGAGGATCCAACAGCTATGAACTTCATAGATATCAACACCCATGGAGATTATAAAAATTCTTCAAAATATGCGTTTCTGCCTGAGAATCATCAACCGAAATGAGTTTAGAGCACAAATCCTGTGGTAGAAAACAATACAATGTGTGGATCGTTCCCGAAAGAATTGGTAAAGAACCAGAATGCTTTGTGCTCCAAAGCATTTTCCTATTGTCATATCAGTTCCTTTTTCTTAATCATATAGGGTTTTACTTAAATTTGGAAGTGTAAAGCTTTTGAGGAAAAAAAAAACACATTTCATAGGTTTCGAGTATGGATCCTCCAACAACTATGGTGGAACTCAAACCAGAACCTAAGCCAGAGAACATGGAAGAAGCTAAAGAGACAGGACCAATGTTCTCATGTAATCTTTATGATACAGAAGTGGGCCACAAGATTGCCCAAGTTTTTCTCCCTGGTTTAGCCACAGCTTGTGTTGACAACACCAGTGGAGATCTTTTTAGAAGCCCTGATGCTGTGGCTGTTGATTTGAGGAAAGAAATGGTGGAGTATCTTATCCAGAGAAGTGAAAGTTTTATTGCAGAATCTGTAGTCTTGGAAGGGGGCCCAGAAGCCGAAGCATCTGACCACCCTCTTGATATTATTTCTGATTTTGTTGATGATTTTGCTAGTTTGAAGAGGAACTTGTTTAGTCGGGTCTCAGGATGGCTACTAAGTGAAAAGAGAGAGGACAAGATAGATGATTTTGTACAAGAGATGGAAATTAATGGGTTTTGGTTGATAGATAGGAGACAAGCTATTGCACAAACTGTGCTCAAGAATGTTGACTTCAAGAACAATTTTCACTGTGATATGAAATTTAACTCAGAGGAAGAGCTTGCTGGTCACGTTCTCCTGTGCAAATTTAGGACGGTGAACTGTGCAAACGAAGGATGCAGTGCCCTTTTTTGTGCATCTGACTTGGAGCAGCATGATTTCTCTTGTCCTTTCAAGATAATCCCATGCGAGCAAAATTGCTCTGAAATCCTCATGAGACGTGACATGGACAGACATTGTATAACTGTTTGTCCAATGAAGCTGGTGAACTGCCCTTTCTATCCGGTTGGTTGTACAATTCCTGTAACTCAGTGTTCAATTAATCAGCATTGCACCGAGAATCTCCAAACCCATTTGTTGTGTATTCTTAATCTAATTCATCGTGAAGCATCTGAGGAGGACCTGAAAAAGCGTGTGCAGCGACTAGAAGAAGTAAGTTCTACTGCATTTGCATTGCTTACCACCTTTATATTTATTTATTGTTTTTGTAGTGAGACATAATAGTGTAATTTCATTCTCAATAAGCATGAAATAAAGGAGCTTGATAAAATAATTAAGTCTTCAATGACACATTGCAGCCAATTATTGCTTTTTGCACTTTAAGGTCTTTTGCATTTCCATTCATGTTCAAATCTATCCCATGGTTTTTTGGCTGTTAACTTGTTGATTAGTATGAAGTGATAGCATGCATTTTTAGTTGCCTCATATCTCTTGTTTATAAAGGTATTACTCAAAATAACTGAAATGCTGAAGTGAACTTTGTTTACGCGTCTGATGGAGAGATCATCTTTCTGCTTTTCATGGCAGGCATCATCCCCCGAACAGCTAGTGAATGCTCGTGATGCCAGATCCTTGACCTTTGCTGTAAAAGAACTTGAAGCAAATCTTGGACCTTTAGAAATCACTATCAACAAAGGTACAAGTGATAGCAGTGTAAAGCCTTCAAATTTGGATGCAAATGCTCAGAATGAAGCAGGACAAAGTTAGATTTTGTAAAGAATCCAAATTCCTACACAATTACTTGTTTCTTCTCAAAGATTTGCAATCATTTTCAACTTCATTTTTTTTCCCGTATATTCTTTATTCAGGCATTCCTACTGGGTGCTTGCAGTTGGGTTCTCTTACCTCCTTTGCAGGCTTTTTGCTATGCTGCTTGGTAAATTTGCCAATTTTGAGGATTTTGTAACGTGTGACATAAATCAATTAAGACAATACCTTTATTGTACTGCAGTATAACCTCTCCTTGACATAGTCCTTGGACATAGCTAGGTTATCGTGACTATCTCATCAGTGCATATAATTTCCCAACCTTACCTAGGTCATCATTGTTTACCATTTATTTGCTTAATTCACATCGAAGCGCCATGAATTTATCAGTTCTAGTGTACACAATATAGTTATTGGACTGAAAACTTTAATCTTGTATAGTCAAGCATGATTTTGGATTATTTTTTTAGGAATTGTTGAGAGCCTGTCTCAAAATTTGGTGGCAGTGAGTAGCATATCTCTTTTGTCAAAAAGGGTGGCGTTATTTTTGATTCTTTTTTTGTCCATTTTTTAAATTTCAGGCAATATATACACGTTTATTACATTTTCAATGGACGTTTGAGAAAATCTTATACTACACTCTGAGATTATTGAATGTAGAGATTATTGAATGCAGGGTAAAGGCTTCGTTGTTATTAAATAAAAAAAGATTTTTATTTTAAATAAAATTTTATATTATCTTTTCAATGACCGCTTGTGAAAACCTTATAAAATTTTATTTTAATATTATATTATTAAATAAAAAAGATTTTTAGTATGGTTTCATTTTTACTCTTGAGTCGAACAAACATTGCTCTTGCTCTCGGTTTTGTTGCCCTAGCCCACCTGCCTCCCATGGGTTCTCTTTCTCGCATCATCGACCTCGCCGACCTTCATTGCACTTGGTTTCGTCGGTAGTTGGGTTGTTTTCGTTGCTTTAGGTTTCCTTATCTCTCTCTCTCTTTCTCTCCAACTTCGTTAACCATAATCGCAAATGCCAAAAGACTTTGCACTACCCTCCACCGTAGCAACCGTGGTAAACCTATTCCCGTGACAATGAATGTGGCCTCTGCCCCTGCAGCCCTTCTCTTTTTTTTTTTTTTTTTTTTTTTTGAAATTTCTGAATTTTTGTATAGTCTCTGTGACCTTGAAACCTATGAAATTTCTAACTGGGAATTTTTTAAGTTAAAAGGTAATATGTCGGAGATTGTGTTTGTTTGATTGTGTTGGTGAAAATGAATGGACTGAATAGGAGTTTTGCCATCTCGGGTTGAGTATAGGTCGATTTAGGATTAGATTGGTTTTTTACATACTTGTAATATATCATATTGCATTTTAAGAAAAATTTATAGGGTCACCAGAATAAAGTTAGGGTTGGATATGAATATTGGAGTTAGAAATTAAAGTCGGATATGGTATTAACATGACCTAAACAATAACCAATCCATTGCCATCTCTAGAGGGTGTAATAAGTGAGGGGGAGAGAAAGGGAAGTTGAGAAGCGTGATTGCTTGAGAGACACAAAGTGTATGAGACCAAGAACATGTATTTTTCTCATAAAAAGTATTTTTAGGCTTATAAAAATATAAATGCACAAAAAGAGAAATTTTGAGCAATTTTGTGAAATTCACCGCAATCTATATTTTTAAAAGATTTTGAAACCCTTAGCAACAAACCTATCCTTTCTAACACTTCTTACATCTTTGAGTTGATCTAAATGAGCACTTTTCTTGAAGTAATTATCAAACCATGACTTTCTGCTCTCAAGTGTGCGGCTAAAGCATAACTTAGCACACTACTCGTATCATTCAACGATGTCATCTCAATTACTGAATCCCTAAAACAAACATCTGTAATCTAAATTTACCAAAAACTTACCTCAGACCATGCATCTCTCAAACTACTATCCCACTAAGTTTGATCTCACTTATACCAATTTGATACGTAACCAACTAACCCTCGGTGATAATGATGATGACTGATGACACACAATGGCAACTATCTACTCTCATATAAATACAAAATATTCTCTTTAATTCAATAAAAATACAAACTCTTTAAAGGGGATGGGGAGAAACGAATCATATGAATCTTCATTAGACAAAATGTACTATGTAAATCTGTCAAACTGGGTCCAATTTGAAGGTCTCATAAGTATCTCATCCTAGTGGGATTCAAATTTCATCAGATATATAGGTCGAATATCATACCAAATTGCTAAAGTCATATCCTATAACTATTAGAATCCAATGTACATCAAGTCGAGGAAACTGCTTGTGTAACAACCAATATCAATGACCTACTAACAACTTCCAATAATAACAACTGATGTAGCGAGAAATCTTGAAACTTTACTACTATGGACAAACCTAGATATGACTTCATATTAATAAATTTTGAGTTCATCACCCTGAAGTGAATTGTCCTCATAAGAATTTGACTCCAACAAATTAACCACAACTTTATTATGAATTTTCAACATCAAATGAAACAATTCACTATGACTGCACACCACTAAAACAATCTTGTATGAAAAATTATGAATATAGTAGAACATATGGCAATAAAAGGGGACACAATTGAAATCATTTGAGCATTTGAAAAGGATTTTGTAAAAGAAGAAAGAACAAAAAGGAAATAATAAAATGGAGATGCGGGCTATCGATCCCCATGCCTCTTGTATGCAAAGTGAGCACCCTACCATGTGAGCTACATCTCCATACAAAGTCAAATTTCTGTTAGGCATTTTATCAAACACGGACCACATATAAACAAATTTGGAGTTCATTACCTTGGAGTTCAACAAATGTAAGGCATTTTATCTTACAACGACCTCATATGAGTAAATTTTGAGTTCATCGTCCTCAAGTGAATCTGGCTTCAACCCATTAACAACAACTTCGTTATGAACAAGTAAATTTATTATACTTTAAAGAATAATACTCTGAAATGGAGATGCAAGGTATTGATTGTTATACCTTTCACATGCTAAGTGAGTACTCTACCGTCTGAGATACATCCCCAAACAATGTCAAATTTCTACTAGGCAATTTATCAAATACCAACATCATATTAACAAATTTTGAGTTCATCATCCTAAAGTGAATTACTCTCGTAAGAATCCGATTGTAACACATAACTACAACTTCATTACTTGGTATTGATCCATGTACCTTTTGTATGCTAAGCGAGCACTTTATTATCTAAGCTACATCCACATGCGATGTCAAATTTCTGTTAGGCATTTTAATGAACAGCGAACACTATAAACAAATTTTGAGTTTACTATACTCAAATGAAATTCCCTAGAAAGAATCCATCTCCTTTTTTATTCTTCTTTGAAGCATTTCATGAAAGCAGAAGAGATAAGGAAAAAATACAACTCTAAAATGGAGATGAGGGGTATTCTTCCTCATACCTCTTGCATGTTAAGCGAGCTCTCTTCCATCCGAGCTACATCCCCATATGATTGCAATTTTTTGTTCAGCATTTTATCAAAACATCGACATCATATTAACAAATTTTGAGTTAATCCTCCAAAAATGAATAGCCCTCATGAGAATCCAACTCCATCCTGATAACCACAACATCATTATGAATTTCAAACCTGAAATGAAATAATTTATTGTAACTACAAACCACTAGAATAGTCATGTATGTGAAATTATTAGCGTGTAACAAGAAATGGGATTAATAGGAGACGCATATGAAATGATTTGTGTAGGTAAATTTTTATCCTTTTTTAGGGATTTCATGAAGGAAGAGGAGCAAAAGGGAAAGAATAAAACTCTAAAATGGAGATACGGGGTATCAATCCCCGTAGCTCTTGCATGCTAAGTGAACGCTCTACCATCTGAGCTATATCCCCACATGATGTCACACTGCTATTAGATATTTTATCAAACACTGAACTCATATTAACAAATTTTTAGTTCATCACCCTAAAGTTAATTGTCATCATAATAATCCTACACCAACCCATTAACCACAACTTGATTATGAATTTCCTACATCGAAGAAACAACTCACGACATCTATAGAGTACTGAAACAATCAATATGTAAAATTATCAGTATGGAACAACATATGGCATTAAAAGGGGACACACTTGAAATCATTTCATTATGTAAATTTTTATCCTTCTTTGAAGGATTTCATGAAAAAGGGACAATAAGGAGAAAAAAAAAACTCTAAAATGGTGATGCAGGGTATCTAACCCATACCGCTCTCATGCTAAGTGATGGCTCTACCATCTGAAATAGATCCCCTTCCAATGTCAAATTTCTATAAGGCGTTTTATCAAACATTGACCCCATAATAACAAATTTTGAGTTCATCACCTTAAAGTGACTTGCCCTCATAAGAATATGACAGCAACCCATTAACCACACTTCATTAGAAGTATCGATCCCTATACCTCTTGCATGCTAAGTAAGCATTTTACCATCAAAGCTACGTCCCCATATGATGTCAAATTTCTATTAGCCATTTTAATAAATGCCAACCGCTACTAACAAATTCTAAGTTCATTAAAGTAAATTTCAGTTAGGCATTTTATCAAACACCGACCACATATTAGAAAATTCTGATTTCATCATCTTGAAGTGAATTGGTCTCGTAAGAATCCGACTCCAACACATTAACCATAACTTTATTATGAATTTCCAACATTAATTGAAACAATTCTCTACATCTATACGTTACTATAACAATCATTTATGAAAATTTATCAGTATGGCACAATATATGGCACTAAAAGTGAGACACATTTGAAATCATTTAAGCATGTAAATTTTTATCCTGTTTTTTTGTAGGATTTCATAAATGAAGAAAGAACTACAAAGAAATAGTAGAATTTAGAAATGGAGATGCGGATTTTTGAAACCCGTTCCTCTCGTATGCAAAGCAAGTACTCTACCATGTGTAGGGGTGTGCAATATTTGGTGATAACCGAAAATCCGATCGAATCGAATTAAATTTGAATTCGATTTTTGGATTCGAATCGATTTTCGATTAAAACCAAATTCAAATTTGGTTTTCGGTTCAAGTTTCGAATTGAGATTTTTAATACGAATTCGAACCGAAAACCGAATTAGAGTTTTTAATTATCTCATATTTTATTTATTTTGATTATTTATTATTTATTTTCTTTTCTTTTTATGCAAACTTTGATTGATAATTTTTCTTTTTTAAGCAAACAATAAAATAGTAGTTAAAAAGTTCATTATTTTATCAATTCGAATTTAGTTAAATTGGATTTATGTGAAAATTTAGATCTCAAAAATCAAAATCGAGTTTTTTGATTTATTCGATTCAATTCGAATTCAAACCGAAAATCGAATTTTGAATTTAAACGAATTCGGTTCGGTTTTCGATTTGAAGTTAAAAAATATTAAACCGAATTAAACAAATCGAATTAATCGAAGAATTCGAAAACCGAACCGATGAACACCCCTAACCATGTGAGTTACATCCCCAAACAATGTCAAATTTCTTTAAGTGATTTTATCAAATGAAATTTTATCAGTGTGGTATAACATATGGCATTAAATGTGGAAACATTAAAAATAATTTGAGCATGTAAATTTTTATCTTTTTTTGAAGGATTTAGTAAAACGAAGGAAGGACAAAAAGGAAATACTGAAACACTAAAATGGAGATGCAAGTTCTTGATCCAAATGCTTCTCACATGCAAAGCAAACGCTTTGCCAAATGAGCTACCTTCCCATTTGATGTCATATTTTTGTTAGACATTTTATCAAACACTGACCTCATATTAACAAATTTTGAGTTCATCACCCTAAAGTGAATTGTCCTAGTAAGAATTTGACTCAACTCATTCATAACAACTTCATTAGAGGTATTGATCCCCATACCTCTTATTAATAAATTTTGACTTTATCACCTTGAATTGAATTGCCCTCACAAGAATCTAACTCCAACCCATTAACCACAACTTTATTATGAATTTCCAGTATCAAATGAAACAATTTACCACAATTGCACACCACTAGGATAATCATGTATTAAAAATTATCATAATGGTACAACATGTGGCATTAAAAGGGGTCACACTAGAAATCATTTGAGCATGTGAATTTTTATCCCTATTTTTTTTTAACAATTTCATAACAAGAAGAAAAAAAAGGAAATAATAAAACTCTAAAATAGAGATACAAGGCATCGATCTTCGTACCTCTTGTATGCAAAGCGAATGCTCTACCATGAGAGCTACATCCCTCTATGGTGTCAAATTTTTGTTAGGCATTTTAATAAACGTTGACCACCACTAACAAATTCTAAGTTCATTATCCTCAAGTGAATTTCCCTCATAAGAATCCGACTCCAACCCATTAACCACAAATTCAATATGAATTTCCTATATCGAACAAAACAACTCACACCATCTACAAAGCACTACAATGATCATGTTTAAAAATTATCAGTATGGAACAATATATGGTATTAAAAGGGGACAACTCAAAATCATTTTAGTATGTAAATTTTTATCTTTCTTTGAAGAATTTCATGAAAGCAGAAGAGATGATGAAAAAATAAAACTCTGAAATAGACATGTGGGGTATCCTTCGTCGTACATCTCACTTGCTAGGCGAGCTCTCTATCATTTGAATTACATCCCCATATGATATAAATTTTCTGATAGGCGTTTCGTGAAACATCGACATCATATTAATAAATTTTGAGTTCATCAACCGGAAGTGAATAGACCTTGTGAGATTCCAACTCCAACTCATTAACCACAACTTCATTATGAATTTCCAATCTCAAATGAAATAATTTACCATAACTACAAACCACTAAAACAATCATGAATTTAAAATTATTAGTATGTGGACACATATGAAATCATTTAAGCACATAAAATTATTAAAAGGGGTATCAATAAAAGGGACTAAAAGGAAAAATAAAACTCTGAAATGGTAATGTGGGGTATTAATCCGTAATGCCCACATGCTAAGTGTGGCTATACAATCTAAGCTACATCTTTATCTGATGTCAAATTTCAATAAGGCATTTTATCGATCACCAACCTCATTAACAAATTTTAAGTTCATCACCTTAAAGTGAATTGCAATCGTAAGAATCCAACTACAACCCATTAACCACAACTTTATTAGGAATATCAATCCTCGTACCTCTCACATGCTAAACAAGCGCTCTACCATCTAAGCTACATTCGCATATAATGTCAAATTTTGGTTAGGCATTTTATCCAGCACTGATCACATATTAATAAATTCTGAGTTCATCACCTTGAAGTGAATTTGCCTAATAAGGATCCAACTCCAACCCATTAACCATAACTTTATTATGAATTTCCAACATCAAATGAAACAATTCACTGCATCTACACATCACTAGAACAATCATTTATTAAAAATTATGAGTATGGTATAATATACGACATTAAAACGGGACACATTTACAATCGTTTGAGTATGTAAATTTTTATCATTTTTTGAAGGATTTTGTAAACAAAGAAAGAACAAAATGAAAATAATAAAACTTTGAAATAGGGATGCGGGGTATCGATCTCCATTCCTCTTGTCTGCAAAGCAAATAGTCTACCACGTGAGCAACATCCCCATATGATGTCAAATTTGTGATGAGCCACTTTCCAAACGTCGCACCCCTAGTAAAATGAGACAAACATGCAAGTGCAAAAGCAACCTACACGATTAAAATGCAACGTCCGGACTCGTGACAGTCATACTCATGATGTGTAATAATACGGAATGAGATTTATATTAAAAGAAAATAAATTACTTATTTTTTTCAAATAAAATAATGGCAATGTCTCCTTTATTTAGTCATATTTAGCCACCTACGGTCAATATAAAACTTGATAAAGCAAATAGAACACCTCCAATATCAAACAAATAAGTATTAATGGCTCTCCCGGCCATCAAATAATATACCAGAATATATAGTCATAATATAAACAAAACTATATATATAAAACTCTCTTTGGCTTTCAACAATATGTTTACATATAATAGGTAACTCATACAAATCTAAAGAAATAGAGAACAATATGCCTTAACAATATAAGTGGGTCAAAAAAGAGTAGAGATCAAAATCTCTTTGCTCAAAGATCTCTACCCTGCGATTCTCTTTCATCTCCCCGATCACCTGAAAACAAGGATATCGGGTTAGCATAAGTTAAGCAAGTATACGAGGAACCCATAGCTTGCATAACAAGTAAGCAGGTATAGGAATATCAATATCAACATACAAATAGCGTGACATCGAAGAGTACACAAGAGATACATGTTATCTCAACAATTCCAAAGAAATAAGTGAAATTACCACTCTAGATTCATTATCCTTCTCTATCTTTGTTATTCTAATTTGAAATTGATATTTAAAAAAAGGAATAGAATGTTGAACCAATTTAGTATATGAGGGTCTAGAAGAGCAAGTCAAAATTTGAAATCTAGGTCTTTTGAGGTTAGACACCTCAAACACTTCATTTACTTCTAGTTTTACTCTTGTAGGGAGAAGAGATACATATATAGTTCCTCAAATTTCATCCTCATGTTTCACAAAGTTTTTGGAACTCCATATACCAATTGTACTCTTTAAACTTTTCTCACAGACTTCGCAAAGCTTTCAGAGAAATTATCGTGTTATCACCTTCTCTTTATATTACTTTATATTCACATGAGATAATAATCATAAAGATCCTAATTAATCACAAGGATTATACATGATTTATAACCAAATATCATGAATATGCAGTCCCTATAGTCAACGAACTCATAGCACTCCAATGAGCTATTTCAATGAGTTTCCAACACTACAAGTTTTGATAGAACTATCATATCTTGGGCTGCAATATTTGGATTGAAATGAATTCAGTTGTCACACAAAATTAAAACTTAGGGCTACAACTTTTATATTCATAGCTTGTTTCAATTTCAATTATACAGAGAAAGCAACATCAAATAATGTTATAACTCAAAATTCAAAATACAATTTGTATAGTCATAGAAATATTAACATAAGTTTTTCTATACATATCGGATTGAGATGATTCTAGTGGCCATTTAAAGATAAGACATATGGTTACAATGTTTGTGTTCAGAGGTTAGTCTAATTTAGCCTAGAAGGCAACCAACAATTGAAGCAAAATTCAGCATAGAAACAGGCAGAAATAGGATAGTTTTTCTATAGAAAATGATCCAATTTGAAAATTCACCAAAAAAATCATTTCTTAATGAAACTCTTTAAATTATATGTCATTTTAAAGCTATCAAAGTCTTATTTCTTCAAAAGAAAACTGTATACAATTTAAAGTTGTGTAGAACAAGATATTGAATAAAGAGTAGAGTATGGTCATGCTGTGAAACAGGATAGTTTTTCTATAGAGATTATGCTATTTCAAAAATTCACCAAAAATTCAATTTTTCATGAAACTCTTCAAATCATTTGTCATTTTAAAGTTATGGAAGTCTAGTTTTATCATAAGAAAACTATATTCAATTTGGAGTTGTGTAGAAAATGTTACGAACAAAAAACTGCATCACAATCAAACTATCTAGAATATTAAATTATGGTTTTATTTTATCTTTTGATGTTCCAATGTGAGATTTTCCCTTTTTTTCCATTCCATCCTTATTTTAATACCACAAATAATTAGAAAGATATTAAACATGGCTATTAGACATCAAAGAGACAAACACAAGCATGTTACTTGCCTCAAACTCATAATTTTTTCTTTGAGTTTCCTTCCTTTCCTCTCCAAGTTTTCTTTGAATTTTAGGTTGATCTTTATGTTTTCTACAACCCTTTTTGCTTTCCAAAGACTAGGGTTAACATGTATATGGATGGAGGTAGTTTATTTCAAGCTCAAAGGACGGTTTTTTATGGAGATTTGGGTGGGTTTTTGTGAGAGAACAATGGGATGCTGGAATAGGGTTTTTCTTTTTGGAAGGGGAAACTCTCCCTCTCTCTCCCCCCATTCTCTTACTCTCTCTCTCTATCTAAGTGGCATGTAGGTCCCCCAAACATGGTGATGTGTCAAAGGTATGAGTGCCATGTGTTGGTTGATCAAGTGCCATGGTGTCCCTTGTAATAGTGTGACACATACTCTTTATGGGTGCCATACCAAACCCATTGTGGGTCCCACATCAACCCTAATTCGATTTTCATTTGGAATTATTCTGACTATTTTCATTTGCCAATATGTCTGACTAATCTATACTGATTTTATTATATATGATTTATAGTTAAAATCGTAAATATAAAAACTAAAGTATGTATCGCACATAAAAATTCAACGAATTTTAGTATAGTACATTGCAAGGAATCTAAATGTGCTCATTGCAAGGAATCTAAATATGCTCATTAAAATGTAGATGCATATTTTAATGATTTCTCAAAACAGAACCTTACAAAATTTTTGTGTCATTTTATGAAATGAAAAATTATTAGTATGGTACAACATGTCATTAAATGTGGACGTCGTAGAAATCATTTGAGCATGTAAATTTTTATCCTTTTTTTTTAAAGGATTTCATAAAAAGAAGGAAGAACAAAACGGAAATAATAAAACTCTAAAATGGAGATGCATGTTATCGATCCCGATGTGTCTTTTATGCAGACCAAGCACTTTACCATGTTTTCTACTTCCCCATATGATGTCATATTTTTATTACACATTTTTTAAACACCAACATCATATTAATAAATTTTGAGTTCATCACCCTAAAGTGAATTGCGCTCATAGCAATCTGACTTCAACCTGTTAACCACAACTTCATTCTAGGTATCGATCCCTGTGCATCTTGCATTCAAAGGGAGCATTTTACATGTGAGCTACATCCTCATACAGTGTTAAATTTATGTTAGGCTTTTTATTAGACATTGACCTCATATAAACAAATGTTTCATTACTATGAATTGCATAGATCTCGTAAGAGTTTGACTCAAACCCATTAACCACAACTTCATTTTTTCTACATCAAATGAAATAACTCACTGCAACTATGGACCACTAGAACAATCATGTATGAAAATTATCAATATAGAAGAACAATAGCATTAAAAGGAGTCACATTTGAAATCATTTGAGCATGCTAATTTTTATCCTTTTCTAAAATATTTCATGAATGAAGATGGAATAAAATGGAAAGAATAAAACTTTGAAATGGAGATGTGGGATATTGACCCCGTACCACTCACATGCTAAGCGAGCGCTTTATGATCTAAGTTACATCCCCATGCGATATCAAATTTCTATTAGACATTTTAAAAAACACGGACAACTATTAACAAATTTTGGGTTCATCATCCTCATGTGACTTTCCCTTATAAGAATCTGACTTCCAACCCATTAACTACAACTTCAATATGAATTTCCTCCGTCGAGTAAAATAACTCACCCCATTGACATAGCACTACAACAACCATGTTTCTAAAATTATCAGAATGGAACAACATACCATGACAGCAGAAGAGACAAGGAAAAAATAAAACTCTAAAATAGAGATGTGGGGTATCCTTTCACGTACCTTTCGCATGCGAAGAAAGCACTCCACCATCTGAGCTACATCCGCATACGATGCCAATTTTCTGTTAAGCATTTTATCAAACACCGACGTCATATTAACAAATTTTTAGGTCATCGCCCTAAAGTGAATAGTCTTCGTGAGAGTCCTACTCCAACTTATTAACCACAACTTCATTTTGAATTTGCAACCTCAAATGAAATAATTTACTATCACTTCAAACCATCAGAACAATCATGTATGTACAATTATTAGTATGGAACAACATATAGCATTAAAATAGTACACATGAAATCATTTAAGCATGTGAATTTTTATCCCCTCTTAAGGATTTTGTGAAATAATAAAGAACAAAAAGGAAAGAATAAATCTCTAAAATGGAGATGCAGGGTATTGATCCCCATACCTCTCTTATGCTAAGCAAGCACTTTAGCTTCTGCTCTACATCCCCATGCTATGTCAAATTTCTTTTAGGCCTTTTATCAAACACCAATCTCATATTAACAAATTTTGAGCTCATCACCCTAAAATGAATTTCCTTTATAAGAATCCGACTCCAACCCATTAACCACAACATCGTTATGAATTTCCTACATCGAATGAAGCAACTCCACATCTACAGACCACTAGAACAATCATGTATGTAAAATTATCAGTTTGAAACAACATATGGTTTAAAAGGGAACACAATTGAAATCATTTCAATTGGTAAATTTGTGTCCTTCTTTGAAAGACTTCATGAAAAAGGGACAAAAGGTCAAAAATAAAACACTGAAATGGTGATGCAGGGTCTTGCATGCTAAGCGAGTGCTCTACCATCTGAGCTACATCCTTATCCGATGTCAAATTTCTGTAAGGTGTTTTATCAAACACTGACCTAATATTAATAAACTTGAAGTTCATCACCATAAAGTGAATTGCCCTCATAAGAATCCAACTGCAACCCATTAACCTATTTTCATTATGAGTATCGATCCCTATACCTTTTGCATGCTAAGAGAGTGCTCTACCATCTAAACTACATTTGCATACAGTGTTAAATTTTGGTTAGGCATTTTATCAAATGCTGTCCTCATATTAATAAATTCGAAGTTCATCACCTTGAAGTGAATTGGCCTAGTTAGAATCCAACTCCAACCCATTAATAATAACTTTATTATGAATTTCAAACATCAAATGAAAAAATCTTGGCTAAATATGATGTTACCCATAAGGTTGCTACCCTTGCCATCTCCAAACTAGTGGACATGTTGAATTTTCAAATCACGAATTAAAAAGCATTTTGGAAAAAATTGTGAATTTTTTTTGTAAGGATTGGGCCATAAAATTAGATGATGCAATTTGGGCTTATAGGACAACATAGAAGTCTCCAATTGGCATGTTACCTTATTGTTTAGTTTATGGTAAGATATGTCATTTTTCTATTGAGTTAGAGTATAAGACATATTGGGCAATGTAATATCTTAACTCTAATTTAACTTTTACAAGTAAAGAAAGAAAGTTATGGTTAAATGAGCTTGAGGAATGACGGAATGAGGCATATGTGAATGCATGAATTTATAAGGAAAGGAAAAAGGCATGGCATAATGTTAGAATCAATAAATAAGAGTTTGATGTTTGAGATAAAGTACTATTGTATAACTTCCGACTAAGACTTTTTCCAGGAAAATTGAGGTCAAAATGGTATGGACCACTTGTACTAACATAAGCTTTCCTGTATGGAGCTGTAGAGTTTTCAAACGAGTAAGGTGGAAAATTCAATGTTAGTGGGCATCATTTGAAGATTTATGAGGATGGAAACAACTAGAAGGAGGGGTCTGCCATCTTTTTCAAAAATTCATGAGCATAAGAAATCCTTTGCATGAGAGGAAAATAATTACTACTGAAGAGGAAGCTGGAAGTTCACCAACTTTATGAGGGGAGTTTTTTGCTCTCTTTTACTTTTTTTATTTATTATTTATCTTGAACATTGTGAGCATATATGAAGGCTGATTTTTTAAAAAAAAAAAATGAAAAAAGAAAAAAAAAGTGAGTTTTTGCTAATTTTTTTTCTACCATACTGACAAAATTTACTCGAGTTTTTTAGCCCATGTGCATTACTTGTTTTGAGTTAGATTGTATGAAAGATGATAGTATTAGTGGTTATTTCGTATATGATTAGCTGTTCATCTTTTAATGGTTGATTTGAAAAATAGCTATTCAAGATTTAAAACAAAATTTACTCAAGTAAGGAATTATCTTGTTGAACGTATATTAACATGGAATGGTCATTGTAGAATTTGTTTTGTTATGTATGCCGAGACACCATTTTTTATTTTCATGCATAAAAATGACTAAGGCACATAGGATTACACCCTTTTGACCTTAAAAAAAAAAACCATCTCTAACATTTTATATTTCCTAGTATCATTTGAGTCTAAATTTGTTCTTGAGTTACCTGTGTAATTTCCCCCATAACTTTTTTTTTTTTTCTAATTTCTGATTTTGAACTCGAATTCACTAATTTACTTACAATTGATAGCATGTCATTACATTCTTGTATGTTAAAGTTTTTTCTAGTAATGTGATAAATTGGCTCAATGTAGCAGAAAAGAAGAGAATTATCATGTTGAACTACCAAAAAAGAAAAAGCAAAAAAAGTGAAAAAATGAAAAGGAAAAGAAGAAAAGGAAAAAGAAAAAAATAAAAAAATTGTGAAAAAGCATTTTTCATTCTTGCATATTGTTCTTATTTTGGAATTAGAGTACTATTACATATTTTGGGATTGAAAGTTGTTGATATTTGCATTCACTTTGCTTTGGAGGAGTCAAGAATGCAATGCCTTAATATTTGAGTATTTTTAGTGAATTTTTAGCCCAATATTTTTATGCCTATTTTTCTTTATTTTATCATACACTTAATGCCAACCCTATTATAGCCCAATAAAAGATCTTTGGATTGGTGAATAGATTTCATAGTTTTGAGTGGTGAAGATTTGATATATTAGCAAACCTATGATAATGTAATGTTATTGTATTGATTTGAATGATACACATACCTTTCCATTAAGTTGATTGCATTAAGTGAATCCATTGTGAGGGAGCTGAATTTTGCATTACTGTAGATTTCGAGAAGACTGTCGAGGATGCAATATTTGCAATAGTGATAAATGCTAAGAAAAATTGGTTGTCTTGATTGCAATTTTGGCTTAAACTTGTCATACATATGGGTAGGATCTTGGGAAAGTTGAATTGATTTTGAAAAAAATTGTTTTTGCTATATCTCTTGATTGAGGAAAAGTAAATATTCAAGTGTTGGGTATTTGATATCAATAATTTTATGCACTTGAATTATATTATTTCGACCATTATTTATGAATTTTAAAACTGTTTTAAACTTTTTTTTTATATTTCACTGATTAAATTCGTGGTTATTAATTTAGGAAATATTTGGCTTATCTAAGGAAATTTAGACGGGATAAACACCTATAAGTATTTTATGCTATTCTCTATACCTCGATATCTAATTGAGCTAACTCTTGTTGTGTTGAAAACTAGATTTCGAGATCTACAAATCTTGTGAAAAGTCCAGAGGTTAATTCAATCAAGAACATATACAAAAATTAGATAGAAATTGCTACAGTGCTGAAAGTCAATTCCTTGTTGAAGAAGGAAACTAATTGAACATATCTAACGTGTGATTTTTGGAATCAAGTTGCTGATAATTCTAGATATTTTTCAAAAGTAAGGATGAAGAGGATGTTTCCAAATCTTGGGAAAGCAAGAGATGTTTATCATCAGAACAAAGGCAAGTTTCCAAATCAAAGAGAAAAACTAAGTTTCCTAATTGCTCATGACTTTTTATTGATTTAGGGTTTTAGTCCTATAAATGAGAGGCATCCTAGGGTGGAGAACACATGATATTTTCTTTTGCACTCTCTTTTAAATTATTGGAGGAGGAAGGCGTAAACTCTAGTAGTCATCATCAAAGGATGTGAATTTTACATTCTTCTTGTACACAAGGGTTTAATATCTTTTATTCTTTCTCATTTTTCTTTAGAATATCTAGTTAATTATTGTTTTTCTTAGGACTCAATGGATTCTATTTTTAATTAATTGCATAAACTGAATTTATTTTATTCCCTTAAGTTTTATAAGCATGATTATTATTTGATGTGATTTTATTGTTGATCGTAATATTTCGAATTGTATAATATTAGTCCATAATAATAAAATCCTTATAAAATTTTGATATTGACCAAAGATTAATTTTATGTGTGGAAATTTAAGGTAAACTCTAGATTACATTTTTTTAAAATGAAATTTAACACATTTCAAATTAATCAAAATTATATCACCATTGGGTTTTGATAAGTTGAATTAGGGATTTTACTATATGACCATTGAGTGAAATCTAATTTTAGTGAATCTCTCATCATCTGCAATAATTCATTAGTCAATAAATTGCCTATTTGTAATTGTAATTCGATTACAATTGATTTTAATCTATTGATTTTAATCTTTTATCTATTTTGAATTCATTAGTCAATACGATCTTTTATCTATTGATTTTAATATTTTAATATCTTTGTAATTGTAATTCGATTTGTCCAAGTTAAATAGGCTAATTCATACTTGGTACTGCGAAGTATCATCGTGGGAATGATACTAGCTCTTTCCATTATATACAACATTCGACTATAGAATATTTGTCTGAATTCATGGTATTAAAATTCCGTATCAAGTTTTTGACGTAGTTGCTGGGGATATCTTTATATTAATTAGAATAATCTTGTTTGGGATTGGACATCATCATTTATATTTCTTGTTTCTTTCTTTCTTTCTTATATTAAATAGGTTGTAGTCTTTTAGGAAAATTGGATTCGGTTTAGAAATTTATAGAATAAATTTTTGTCCAAAAAAAAATTTAGGATTTGGGATTAAGCAACCACTTGTTTCAAAGGATTTCAGCGTGCTGAGCAAAGCCCATGAAAATGTCATGGGCACCACCCTTTCTCGGCCAAATTCCATCATTTTCATAAATTTTTCTATTTTTCTTTGATTTTTTTCTTGATTTTTCAGTTTTTTGATCATTTGTTTGGGTGTGTTTTGTGCTTTCTTTTGTTATTTTTCATGATTTCTACTTTTATATAGATGATCTAGATTTTTTGAGTGGCTTTTGAATTTATTTTGAAAATCTAATTTTGTACTATTTTTGTGTCAATATACAATATATGCAACGATCGAAAAGTTTTGATCTCCCTGAGTTTGATCCTAAGATGGAGAAAACTTTGAAAACCATTTGTAAACAAGATAGGGAAGCCAAGGAACATGAAGAAGCAATGGCTCAGGAGAACAAAGCTATAAGAGAGTTCTCGATACTTAAATTTTAGGACATGCAAACTAGTATGACATGACCTACCGTGGAAGAAAACAATTTCAAACTTAAACTAAGTCTTATTGGCATAATGTAGGTAGATCAGTTTGGAGAAGAAGCTTTTAAAGATCCAAGTAGCCATCTAAAAAATTTTCTAGGGATTTGTGATACAATTAAGTTAAACAAAGTCAGCCCCACTGTAATACGGTTACGATTGTTTCCTTTCTCTCTTAGGAGAAAGGCAAAGATATGGCTTATCTCATTTCCCGCTATTCACTTTACGAATTGGGACAATTTATCTCAAACATTCCTATCTAAGTATTTCCCACTCGATAATATGGCTAAAATATGTAATTGTAATATTAGTTTTAGACAATTTGAGGATTAATCTTTATATAATATTCACTTTGATTAGAAGATGCTCAAATCATGGTATATCTGATTAGTTGATTTTGTAAATTTTTTATGATACTCTTTTACATTCTATTACAATTATTATCGATGCTGTGGTTGGATGTGCTTTCATGAGTAAATCTTATAATGAAGTATGTGCATTACTTGATGATGTGACCTCTAATCAGTATGATTGGTCTAACAAATATGGAATTTCTTGACAAAAAGCTGGTGTGCATGAGCTCAGTAGTTTTCCCATGCTTAATGCAAAAATCTGCTCCTTCACTAATGAGATGAAAACTAATCAACTTAATGTTATGATTAATCAAGTTTTTTCTTGTGATTCAAGTAGAGATGGCGATTCTATTCATATGATTTTTGAGTGTCTATAGGTTCGAACTTTGGCAGGTCTCAAAATAACTATTACTCCAACATAGACAATCTTGTATGGGGAAACCATCCTAACTTTTCATGGAGTCAAGGAACATCAAGAGCAAATAATCAACCACATTTTAACTTAAGAAATCTGCAAGCAAGGAAGAACAAGGAAACATGGGAGATTGCAAGTTGACTTTTGGCAATAATGAGAAATGAAAAAATCAAGAAGTTTGAAAATAAAATTGATTAATTGACTAATACGTTTCATTCTTGCATGCTAGGTGGACTACCAAGTGATATTGAAAAGAACTCTAGAGAGTAGGCCAATGCAATTTCATTAAGGAGTATAAAGCAATTACAAGAGGAGGTACAAATTCAGTTCAAGGATGGAGATGATAAACAAGAGGCCAAAAAGAGATCAAACAGCCTACAAATGAGATGTTCAAGGCACCGGATTCAAAACAGTGAAGTATTTTACCTTTTAGTGAATATATGCCCCTATCCTTTTTGTTAAAGTATTTTACTAGCTAATATAGAGAAGTAGTTTGAAAAATTTTTAGAAAAATTTAAAAAATTGTACATTAATATTTCTTTTTTGGATGCCATCAAGCAGATACCAAGTTATGGAAATTTCTTAAGGACATGATCACTAATAATAGGAACCTAGATGATGTTTCAATGGTCAAACTTAGTAAGGAGTATTTTATGATTTAACAAAAAAAGCTACCGCTGAAACTTAAGAATCTAGGGAGTTTTTCAATCCTTGCACAGATGGTTCTATTGGTTTTTCTGATATTTTATGCGATCTTGGTGCTAGTGTCAATTTGATGCTATATTTTAGATTCTTAAAGTTAGGATTAAGAGAATATAGACCAACTAATATTTCATTACAAGTAACTAATAGGAGTATAAAGTATTCAAGAGGGATTGTTGAGGACATACTTGTTAAAGTTGATAAATTTATTTTTCTTTCGATTTTGTTGTCTTGGATATGGATGATAATAAGGGTACCTTTTTGATCCTAGGTCGAACTTTTCTTGCCACATGTACTTTGATTGATATTTATGATGGAAAATTGATTTTGAGAATTAATGATGAAAAATTTGAGTTTAATGTCTTTCGCTCCATGAAAAAATTTTGATAAACAAGAAATCTTTGGATTTGATTGCATCGAGAGGATTGCTAAACATAATTTTAATATCTTTTACTATAGTGATCCTATTGAAAATTGCATTGCTAATTCATTGCATCTGAATTGTGGCTTTCTAGACAAAGAACATGTTGATGCATGTGCTACTTCATATGTGAATTTAGGTGAATTTCATACCTTTCCTAGACAATATGAGAGCTTGTAAGAGTCTTTAGGTGTCGAGAGGAAAAACACAAATCACAACAAGATGCTCAACCATCTTCCGCACCTAAACTTAAACCTCTTCCTTCTCATTTGGAATATATCATTTTGGATAGTTCTTCAATGTTTCCAATGATTATATCTTTTGAGTTAACAGGTTTTGAGGAAGATAAATTGTTGCGGGTTTTGCTAAAGCACAAGACAATAATAGGCTAGACTATCGTTGACATCCATGGCACTGATCCTTTGATTTGTATGCATAAGATCTTACTAGAAAATAGGTACGGGGCAATGGCTCAACTACAAAGGAGGTTGATGAGCATCTTAAAGAGGTAGTAAAGAAGGATATCATTAAGTGACTTGATGTAGATATTATCTTTTTTTTCTTAGATTCTGTTTGGGTAAGTTCTTTGCAAGTTGTGTCTAAGAAGGGTGGGACAACTGTGGTTTAAAAATTATAAAAATGAGTTGATCCCTACATGTATTATTATAGGTTGGAGGGTTTGTGTAGATTATAGGAAGTTAAATGACACTACTAGAAATGATCATTTCCCTTCCTCTTTCTTGATCAACTTGTTGAAAATTAGCTGGTCATATATTTTACTGTTTTCTAGATAGTTTTTCAGATTATTTACAAATTTCCATTGATCTTATTGACCAAGAAAAAAACCATGTTCACATGTTCATATGTTACCTTTGCATTTAGACGCATGCCTTTTGGTCTTTGTAATGCCCTAGCTACTTTTCAGGTAGGCATGATGTTTATATTTGCTGATTTTATTGATGATTTTATGGAGATTTTTATGGATGATTTTTTTTATATTCAATTCCTTACTTGATAGTTGTTTGACTAACTTGAAGCAAGTTTTAAAGAGGTTTAAGGAAATGAACTTGGTACTTAATTGAGAAAAATGTATTTTTACTATAAAAGAAGGCATTGTTTGAGGTCATAAGATATCATCTAGCGGAATAAAAGTTGATAAAGCAAAAATCAAATTAATTGAAAAACTTCCACCCCCTAAATCATTAAAAGAAGTTAGAGAATTTCTAGGACATGTAGGTTTTTATCATAGGTTCATCAATAATTTTTTTTAAATTATTATACCTCTAAACAATCTTTTATGAAAGATACGCCTTTTGTGATTGATGATTCTTGCTTGAATACATTTAATTGCCTAAAATCAAAATTCATTGAGACTCCTATTGTGCAGCCACCCATACGGAATTTGGCTTTTGACATTTATCATGATGTGAGTGATGACACTGTAGGTATAGTTTTGGGCCAAACTATGTCATATACTCTAATTTAGTTATAAGAAATAACTTATTATTAATAATGGAATAATGATGCTACTCAAACAAATGAATTAGGTATGAAATCATATATTTAGAATATTGAAAACATAGGTTTGACTAACTCATCGGAGACTAAATACTTGAAAATATAGATATTTAAAATATTAAGAAAATGAGAAATAAAAATGGCAGCATTTGATCTCCAGATATGAATTAGGTTAAAACCTATTTTTTAAAATTTTTTTTAAATTGTTAATCCTCCAAACAACATCCATCCAATTAGACGTTATAAATTTTACTCTTCAAATGAAAAGTTGATTTTTTATTCCTAAGAAATTTGGCCTTGACAGCCCAATGAGATCCGTGTGTACAAGTGTGATTAAATTTTTAATCCAAGAAGGTAGTAAGCAGTAAGCAATAGTGATAAAAATTAACAATAGCAATTGAACATTACAAGGATGGATACAAATTGAATGTCGGTGACGAACCGGTTCCAACTTATACCGTTATCACTAGCACAATCTCCTTATTCCTTCAATCCATAGGTCAATTTCGAAAATGTCTATTAGTCTCCATCTCATTAAGTGGATAATTCTCCTATCCACATAATGGACTACTATCGGTATATATTTTGATGTTTGACATGACCCTTGCTTGCTCAACTGATCTCAATACGTACTGGTTTATTAGTAGTACTAGTGTGATAAAGTAACAACTAATATAACAATCACATACAATCATGCAATATATAACATTTGTAAGCCAAGATAACTGTGGGTAACTAGTTGAGATAAAATACACCTCTGATGTCACAATCACATGACCTAAAAAAATTTTGCAATATCAAGAATAATTTTCACTTTATTCAATTTTTAGTATGCAAACAAGAATGCAAGTTTGATTATATACATGAAATAGAAAAAAATAATATGCAAACTAAGATGCACAAATGCAATGGACACTCACCTTAAAGAGGTAGGTAGCATCCTTAGTTTTTGTCATGATAAGAAAGTTGGTGGTCATCATAGACCATTTCGTACGACAGCCAAGGTACTTCAATCTTGATTTTATTGGCCAACTTTGTTTAAGGATGCACATTCTTATGTCCATACATGTGACTAATGTCAACGAAATTGAAATATTTCAAATCTTTATGAGATACTATAACACCGACTCTCAGTATATCCTATGGTATATTCCAATTCATAAATATATATATATATATATATATATGATATTTCCACGACTACGTTCATAAATTTTCAATAAGAAATTTTTCGATAAAACGACCCTAGAAATTTACCAGTAAAATACCAATTTGGTTCAGTTTGACTCAAAGAGACTCAATAACCTTAATTTCACATTAAATAAATTTAATTAGGTCTAAAACGAGATTTTGGGTCTAGTGTATTATTATGAAAATTTTTGGGGTCAAATTAGATTTTTTATAAGTTAAAGGACTTGTTAGCAATTAACAAAAACTTAAAAGAAAATGTGACAAGTGTATTCTTTTAAAACAATACATTAAACAAGTGTGAGAGTGAGGAGGACAAGTGTTGACCCAAACTGAGAGGAAAAAGGTAAGGTGGGCAAATGAAAACACATGCACATGAAAACCAATCAAAACACATGTAAATTGGCAAAATGATCCTATGGCTTAGAATAAATTTGAGACTTGATCCTAGGGTGGTGAGTTAATAACACAAGCATAAAGGAAGATGACAATAGAATGCTTGTTCATTCTTCCTAAACGTGAGAACAAGGTAAGAAGAGAGGAAGACCAAGTTGAGGTAAGAAATTTTATTCTGTCCCATTTTATTTTTTATTTCTATCCGTTACTTTACCTTTGTTTTGATGCATCTTACAGTCTAAATTCGGGAATGTTCTAGTTAAGTAAATTTTAGATCTAGGTCTTATCTTTCCAATGAGATAAGAATCACCTTAATCTGATACTTGTTCCAAAGGTTATGATACTTTTCCTGAAACAAGACGGAAAGTTGTTCTGTTTTGGAACATAAAAACAGTGTGCAAAAATGACTCTTTTCCAGTCTTATTTTAGAGAACCTCAAAACATAAAAGTTGTAGGTATCATCATTGCCTACAACATGTAAAAATTTCAGCCAATTCACACAAGGAAATCAAAAGTTATACCCTTTTTCCTAAAGAGGTTTTGACAGAAACCTTATTTCCAATTGAAACCTGACAGTTCTGATCATGAATTATTTGAACCCCTTTCTTGGCATAACTGAGTAAAACTCAAAACATAAAAGTTGTATATTTATGTCTTACGTATAACATGTTTAAAGCTCATTATGTTTGGATGCATAAGGTGAAAGTTATGGTTTCTGCACAAAAATATGACAAAATCTGAATATAGAACGCATTAGAAACAAAATGAGTATTTTCAGAAATTCTGTGATGTGATTTTGAGAAAATATATAACATGAAAGTTATAGGGCCCGACATTTCCTACAACATATCACAATTTCACTTAATTTGGAGCTGTGTTCAAAGAGCTAAGTCATTTCTACCATGCAGGGACATAGGCTTTGTGCTCATGGGCGCCAGGCAATGGGTTGACATGGGCGCGGCTTGAGCACGATGTCCGTACAGTGATTTTGACAGGACCAAACTTTAGAAAATTTGAAAATTTTGTATAAATACACTTAGAAATTTATTTAAAATGCCCTAGAACTTGGCCCTAGACTAAGAAATTGTTAAGTGCAATTTATTATATATATTTTCCTATAATGACATAAGTGTGCATATATAATCATTGTAGTGACGTGATTAGTGATCGATTCGAGAGAGTTCCATTTACTGTTAAAGTGGTATTGTGGGGAGTGATCTACCCTCCCCCATACGGTGAGCAAGATTTTGACATCTACTATTGATTGCCAAATCATGTTTTACTGATTTTCAAACGACATGATTTCTATACGTGTGAAAACTGAATTTTTGGATTTTGATAAGTATATATACATATTTTTGTGACCATTCGAGTGTCCAAACTGCTGATTTTATTGATATGCATCCATGAGTTTGATAACTGGATATTGTGCCACTTTTTTTGACATATTGACATGTTTTAATGCTTCCACTGTATTGGCACATGGTTTTGAATGGATTTACATATACTATACTATTTGGGTTGTACGCCCGGCCGACGTTATGATACGATGCATGCGGCTGTATGCCCGGCCGACGTGATAATGTGATGCATGGGGCTACATGCCCGGCCGACTTGATGATATTGTGATATGCTTCTTATAGCATTTCGTAGCTACGAAGGACATTTGGTAGAGGTACCCCTTGTACCCGGATATGCTTCGGCCAGAGGTTTCTGCCAAATTAGCATGTGTATGGTTGTCTCAGGTTGACCCTCATCGGGGAGAACGTGAATTTACCTTTGTCTAGCACTGGGCGGGGCATCATATACGGCTGACTATTTATATATATATATATATATTGCTCTTATTATTTACAGGCTAGTTGGAGTAGCCTTGGCCAATATTGGGATAAAGAGCCATTATTTGATATTTGCATTATGAAAACCACCAATGCGCCCGTCTTTGGTCGAGGTAGACTATTGCCGGGGTTATTTGTTCGGCCGGCTCTACATATGTGACTTGATACATGGATGGATGCATATGTTATTTTGCGATGTGTGCCTTGAGCTATGTTAAAATTGCATACTATTTTTCGCACACTTGATATTGTATTACATGTCTTGACACTCCAAGTTCACACTTGATATTGATAGCACGATATCAATTCCCTCACTTGATGAGTATCCTCCCATAGATACTCATTCCTCACTTTCTCTTTCATAGGTATAGTCTTGGATCGAGAGAATGGTAAATACTTGATTTTGTTGGACTTATATTGGAGATTGGGCTGGGGTATGGTTACCTGTTTCTTCCGCTATATTCAATTTAATGTTATCATATTATTTTAGAGTGTTTAGTTTGACCATCATACTTATTTGCTTAGGGATTACTGCATATTACTATTGGTACATGTAAATGGTATCTCTCATCTTGGGTTTACATATTCATGCATTTGAGGCACATTGAGATTTTTACCTTTATTACTTAAGAATTCATGTGATTTTGTAAACTGATTTGGACATATGTGTTTTTAGCCTTACGATGTCTCGACGTCTCGGAGGTTTGGCCATGCAATGAGGTGTCACGGCGATTGCTCACGTGCTCGGCTTGGGGGTGGGTCGGGCATGACAACTCGGTTGGTATCAGAGCACTTGGTTTAGAGCTATGCCTTATGAAATGATTTTGAAAAATATTCCCAAGTAACTTGGTTTTGAAAGTCCCTAATGCATGTGGGAGTTACGATACTGTCATGAAGTCCTAGTACATGGTCATAGGCAGATGAGTTTATCCATTTTTAGGGGGTTAGATGCGGGTCGTGTCTAACCTAATTCATCTTTTCCATTGGCTCCTAAACCAGATGTTTCCTTTATTTTAGGGGGTTAGTTAACCCTAAAACTTACCCTTTTATCTAATGGATTTTATTTCCTTGCAGAAGTATGACACTAGGCGAGGTACACGTTTTGCACCTATCGAACCTACTGGAGCACCAGAGGATGCGACTTCTTTATACGCACCTCCTCCAATACCCACTCCACTGGCTACTACAGCTGCTGCTCCACCACCACCACCACTAGATGCCTTTAGGCAGGTGTTTGAGTGGTACACTGCACATGGTGTTTAGATGCCACCACCACCGATGGCTGCGCCAACCCCTACGGTTGTACCACCTCCAATCGTACTGGAGCCTCCACCGGTAGTTGGTCCATCCACTGTTTTAGAACCTAGTGACACTACCTCCTCTACCTTGAGGCGTATTCATGAGCTCATCCAGTTGGTGAAGGAGGTGAGGTAGTTAGGATACACGGAGTTGCAAGAGCCGGTGATCCCACAACAGCGAAACACTGGATAAACCGCACCCGCAGAATTTTGACTGATCTGGGGTTGAGCAAGGACTATCGGCTTCAGGTAACAGTGAGACTCTTGGATAGTGACGCCCTCACTTGTTAGGAGGCGATTTGTGACGATGCTACCGAGCCCCTACGATGGGAAGATTTCTTACGGGAGTTTGATCACATGTATTTTTTTAAGTACCAGCAAAACCGCAAAAGGGTGGAATTTTTACACTTACGGCAGGGTACGAGGTCGGTCACGGAGTACGAGGCTAAGTTACGGAGGCTAGCTACTTTTGTTCCAGACCTGGCGATGCCAAAGTACGGTTCAAGTTCGAAGACGGCCTCAACTTGAACATCAAGAGGTGCATGACAGTGACTCCTAGTCTCTCCTTTGCGGAGATAGTGGACTTGGCACACTGGGTAGAGGAGATTGTCCGTGTCGAGGGCAAGCAGTAAGAGAGCAGAGAGCAAAAGAAGAAGAGGCATGGGGTTTCTATGGACCAAGGCTCGAAGAAAGGTAAGACTTCAGGATATCAGGGAGGCCCTACTCAGCCAAGACAGGCATATTCTGGGAAAGGATCATGATCTCAGGGGTTCAGAGCACCAGCCCCTGGTGTTACTACTCAGACTTCAGCTCAGCGGCACCCCTTTTGTTGCCGATGCAGTAAACACCACCCTTTTGGAGAGTGTAGGGTGCCTATTACATGCTTCCGGTATGGGAAGCCAGGGCACATCAGGAGTGCCTACCCTAAGTTAGGATTTGGAGGTCAGACAGCATCAGGACACTAGAGTGTTTCTCGAGGAGGACAGTAGGGAGTACCTGCGCACTCGAGTCATACCACTCCACAGACAGCAGCCGGGAGCAACACGGTACCAGAACCATCCCGACAGCAGCAGAGAACACAGGCTCGTGTATACACAATGACATAGGAGGATGCTCAAGCGAATCTTGACGTGATTATTGGTACTCCTACTGATCCCCATGTTTAGAGATTTTCCATGTACTTTCTATTGAGAATCATCACTAGTTGAAGCCTTAGAGGCTTAACTATGTTGGTTTGTACATACATTTTGATATGTATATATATGTGAGCATGTATTTTCTTCCATATTTATCAACTGATCTTTTTATTTTCTTACATTATGAGTTATAAAAATATGGGGAGTCGACGCTCGGGTTCTTATTGATACTGGGTTGAAGTATTCTTATGTAAGAGCGTCTTTTGCCCACTGGTTG
Source organism: Dillenia suffruticosa (assembly GCA_033439265.1). NCBI lineage: Eukaryota > Viridiplantae > Streptophyta > Magnoliopsida > Dilleniales > Dilleniaceae > Dillenia > Dillenia suffruticosa. The sequence continues at coordinate 4,434,362 of JAVTVX010000031.1, forward strand.
GGTAGGCCTTTGTCACCACTTGATGAGAAGATATTAGTCATCACTCCTCTCGGTGAGTAGATACTTAGAGATTCTGTCTACAAAGGGAGCGAGGTCATGGTCAGAGATATAGTACTTGAGGCAAACTTGATTCCACTCGAGATGACGAACTTCGATGCCATCTTGGAGATGGATTGACTGAGTACGCATATAGCTTCAGTGGATTGTTTTACCAAAGAAGTAGAGTTTCGGAGACCTGAGGGGCCATTGTTGAGGTTCCTAGGCAAGAGGTGAGTATTACCTCACTGTGTTGTATCGGTGATGAAGGCCAGGTGATTGATACGCCAAGGGTGCATGGCATCTTGGCTCATGTTATCGATACCACTGTAGAGGGGTCGAGGCTTGAGGAGGTTCCAGTGGTGCAGAAGTTCCCAGATGTATTTCCCGAGGAGCTACCCGGACTTCCACTAGTTCAGGAGTTTGATTTCAAGATTGATCTAGCTCCATGGACTACTCCCATATCTATTCCGCCATATAAAATGAAGCCAGCTGAGCTTAGAGAGCTCAAGGTCTAGTTGCAGGAGTTACTGGACAAGGGTTTTATCCTTCTGAGCACTTCGCCTTAGGGTGCTCCGGTGTTGTTCGTGAAGAAGAAAGACGGGACCCTACGGTTGTGCGTAGATTATCGGTAGCTAAACAAAGTTACCATCAAGAATCAATGTCTACTGCCGCGTATTGATGACCTATTTGATCAGCTTTAAAGAGCGAAGGTTTTCTTGAAGATCGACCTTTGATCTAGTTATCATCAGTTGCGAATCAGGGTTGAGGATGTGCCCAAGACCACATTCCGTGCCCGCTATGGACACTATGAGTTCTTGGTTATGCCGTTTGGGCTAACCAACGCACCAGCTACCTTTATGGATCTGATGAACCGGGTCTTCCATGACTTTCTGGATTGGTTCGTCATTGTATTTATTGACGACGTCCTTGTATACTCGTAGAGTGATGAGGAGCATGCGCAGCACCTTAGGGTAGTCTTGCAGATTCTCCGCGAGCAACAGTTGTATGCCAAATTTACTAAGTGCGAATTTTGGCTAAGGCAAATTGGTTTTCTTGGCCATATTGTTTCTGCAGAGGATATTATGTTGATTTGAAGGAGGTTGAGGCCATACTGAGGTAGGAGCAGCAGCAGACAGTGATCGAGGTTCGGAGGTTGGGAGCTTCCTTGGTCTAGCAGGGTATTACTGGCGGTTCGTAGAAGGATTCTCACGGATCGTTGCTCCACTTTCCAGATTGACACGGAATGACATCAAGTTCGTTTAGGACAATCACTGTGAGGCGAGCTTTTAGGAACTCAAAAGACGACTGACATCGGCACCAATTTTAGCTCTCCCCACTAACAGCCAAGAGTACGTAGTGTACAACGATGCCAGCAGGTAGGGATTGGGTTGCGTTTTGATGCATGATGGTCGGGTGATTGTTTATGCTTCTCGATAGTTGAAGAAGCATGAGTTGAACTACCCTACTAATGATTTGGAGTTGTAGCCATTGTCTTCGCTTTAAAGATATGACGTCATTATCTGTATGGAGTAACCAGCAGGGTTGTCACTGATCACAAGAGCTTGAAATACTTGTTCTCTCAGAGAGAGTTGAACCTCAGGCAGAGGCGATGGTTAGAGTTACTGAAGGACTATGATTTGATTATTGATTATCACCCGGACAAGACAAATGTTGTGGCAGATGCCTTGAGCTGGAAGTCATCTTCAACTCCTTCTTCTCAGACAACAGAGAGTGTGTATGTCTCTTACTTGGTGGGACTCCGTGCTTTAGGAGTCAGTTTGGCTAGCGACAGTCAGGGAGTACTGCTAGCTAGGTTCGAGGTGCGGCCGACATTACTCGATTGCATTAGGGAGCTTCAGGGATCTGATGAGGAACTCTGAGGTATTCACGATAGGATCCACAGTAAAGAGGGCAGAGACTTCCGAGTCCGTGATGATGGACTCGTGGTATTTCGAGACAGGGTGTGCGTTCTAGCCGAGGCTGATCTTCGGCGAGCCATCCTTGAGGAGGCTCATTCTTCAGCACATGCTATCCATCCCGGGGGTACAAAGATATACCGAACCATCAGAGGTAGCTATTGGTGGTCAGGTATGAAGCAGGAGATAGCAAAGTTTGTAGCTCGATACTTGGTATGTCAGTAGGTGAAGGCCAAGCATCAGAGACCCGTAGGAAAAATTACAACCTCTTCCTATTCCTGAGTGGAAATTGGAGCATATTACTATGGACTTCATGACGGGATTGCCGCGGACTTCTGTACAGCATGATGCAATTTGGGTGATTATCGATCAATTCACCAAATTTGCATATTTTATCCCCATCCGCTGTGATCATTCATTGGAGGCGTTGGCACGCCTCTACATTAACACCATTGTCCGATTGCACAGGGTACCCATTTCGATTGTTTCAGACCGAGACCCCAGATTCACGTCTAGGTTTTGGCCTCGGTTGCAGGAGGTGTTAGGCACTAGACTCAACTTCAGTACAGCTTATTATCCTCAAACTGATGGATAAGCGGAGAGGACCATACAGACGCTCGAGGATATGTTGAGAGCCTGCGTGATAGATTTTCATGGTAGTTGGGATCGACATTTGCCATTAGTAGAGTTTGCGTATAACAACAGCTACCAGGCGAGCATTGGGATGCCGCCGTATAAAGCTTTGTATGGGAGGAGATACAAGACTCCTCTGTGTTGGGATGAGGTAGGTGAGAGGCGACTCAGCAGCGTCGAGCTTGTTGAGGAGACGAAGGAGAAGGTGAGGATCATCAGTGAGAAGATGAAGGCTGCTCAGGATCGGCAGAAGATGTATGCGGATCGGAGGCGGAGACCTCTTGAGTTTAAGGTTGGAGACATGGTATTGTTACGGATCTCGCCCTGGAAAGGGGTGATTCGGTTTAGGCAGCAGAGCAATTTGAGTCCCAGGTATGTTGGGCCATTCCGTATCCTTGAGAGGATCAGGAGGGTGGCATATAGATTGGAGCTGCCTGAGGAGTTATCACGCATACATGATGTCTTCCATGTCTCAGTACTTAGGAAGTATTGACGGATTCTTCACATATGCTAGAGCCCCTACCAGTTGAGCTGCGGAAGGATTTGAACTTACTTGTTTAGCCCATGGCCATCCTCGACCGCCAGATTAGGAGACTACGGAGTAAGGAAGTCCCGTTAGTTCGTGTTATGTCGCGAAGCGACCAGGTTTAAAAGGAGACCTGGGAGCCGGAGGAGACTATGAGGGAACAGTACCCTCAGTTGTTCACTGTATAGTTTTCCTTTCCTTGTATGTTTCCTTTTAGTTTCGGGGACGAAACTTATTTTTAGGGAGTTAGGAAAATGTAACACCGACCCTTGGTATATCCTATGGTGTATTCCAGTTCATATATATATATATATATATATATATATGATGTTTCCACGACTACGTTCATAAATTTTCAGTAAGAAATTTTTCGATAAAACGACTCCAGAAATTTATAGGTAAAATACCAATTTGGGTCAATTTGACTCAAAAAGACTCAATAACCTTAATTTCACATTAAATAAATTTAATTAGGTTTAAAATGAGATTTTGGGTCTAGTGTGTAATTATGAAAATTTTTGGCGGTCAAATTAGATTTTTTATAAATTAAAGGACTTGTTAGCAATTAACAAAAACTTAAAAGGAAATGTGACAAGTGTATTCTTTTAAAACATTACATTAAACAAGTGTGAGAGTGAGGAGGACAAGTGTTGACCCAAATTGAGAGGAGAAAGGTAAGGTGGACCAATGAGAACACATGCACATGAAAACCAATCAAAACACATACAAATTGGCAAAATGATCCTATGGCTTAGAATAAATTTGAGACTTGATCCTAGGGTGGTGAGTTAATAACACAAGCATAAAGGAAGATGACCATATAATGCTTGTTCATTCTTCCCAAACCGTGAGAACAAGGTAAGAAGAGAGGAAGACCAAGAAAGTTGAGGTAAGAAATTTTATTCTGTCATATTTTAATTTTTATTTCTATCCGTGACTTTACCTTTGTTTTGATGCATCTTACAGTCTAAATTCGGGAATGTTCTAGTTAAGTAAATTTTAGATTTAGGTCTTATCTTTCCAACGAGATAAGAATTACCTTAATCTAATACTTGTGCCAAAAGTTATGACACTTTTCCTAAAACACGACAGAAAGTTGTTCTGTTTCATAACATAAAAACAGTGTGCAAAAATCCTTTTCCAGTCCTATTTTAGAGAAACTCAAAACATAAAAGTTGACAAAAACCTTGTTTCCAATTGAAACCTGACAGTTCTGATCATGAATTATTTCAACTCCTTTCTCGGCATAATTAAGTAAAACCCAAAACATGAAAGTTGTAGATTTATGTCTTAGGTATAATATGTTTAAATTTCATTGCGTTTGGATGAGTAGGGTGAAATATATGGTTTCTGCACAAAAATATAACAGAATCTGAATACAGAACGCAATAGAAACAAAATGAGTATTTTTGAAAATTCTGTGATACGATTTTGAGAAAATGTATAACATGAAAGTTATAGGGCTCGACATTTCCTACAACATATCAAAATTTCACTTAATTTGGGGCTGTGTGCAAAGAGCTAAGTCATTTCTACCATGTAGGGACATAGGCTTTATGCTCATGGGCGCGGGGCAATGGGCCGACATGGGCGCGGCATGAGCACGATGTCCGTACAGTGATTTTGAACGGACCAAACTTTGGAAAATTTGATTTTTTTGTACAAATACACTTAGAGATTTATTTAAAATACCCTAGAACTTGGCCCTAGACTAAGAAATTGTTAAGTGTAGTTTATTACATATATTTTCCAATAATGACATATGTGTGCATATATGATCATTGTAGTGACGTGATTGGTGATTGATTCGAGGGAGTTCCATTTACTATTATAGTGGTATTGAGGGGAGTGATCTACCCTCCCCCATACGGTGAGTGGGACTTTGACATCTACTATTGATTGACAAATCATGTTTTACCGATTTTCAAACGACATGATTTCTATACGTGTGAAAACTGAATTTTTGGATTTTGATAAGTATATATATATATATATATATTTTTGTGACCATTGGAGTGTCCCAACTGCTGATTTTATTGATATGTATCCATGAGTTTGATAACTGGATATTGTGCCACTTTTTTGGCATATTGACATGTTTTAATGCTTCTACTATATTGGCACATGGTTTTGAATGGATTTACATGTACTATACTATTTGGGCTGTACGTCCGACTGACGTTATGATTCGATGCATGGGGTTGTATGCCCGGCCGGCGTGATGATGTGATGCATGGGGCTACGTGCTCGGTTGACTTGATGATATTGTGATATGCTTCCTATAGCATTCCGTAGTTACGAAAGATATTTGGTAGAGGTAGCCCTTGTACCTGGATATGCTTTGGCCAGAGGTATCTACCAAAATGTCATGTGTATGGTTGTCCCAGGTTGACCCTCATTGGGGAGGACGTGAGTTTACCTCTGTCTAGTACTAGGCGGAGCATTATACACTGCCGACTATTTATAGATATATATATATATTGTTATTATTATTTATAGGCTAGTTATAGTAACCTATGGCCTACATTGGGGTAGAGAGCCATTATTTGATATTTGCATTGTGAAACCCCTAATACGCTCGTCCTTGGTCATGGTAGACTATTGCTAGGCTTATTTGTTCAGCTAGTTCTATATATGTGACTTGATATATGGATGGATGCATATGTTATTTTGTGATGTGTGCCTTGAGCTATGTTAAAACTACACGCTGTTTTTCACACACTTGATATTGTATTACATGTCTTGACACTCCAAGTTCACACTTGATATTGATAGCACGATATCAATCCCCTTATTTACTGAGTATCCTCCCATAGATACTCACCCCTTACTTTCCCTTTCACAGGTATAGTCTTGGATTTAGGGAATGGTAGAGATTTGATTTCGTTGGACTTATATTGGAGATTGGGCTGGGGTATGGTTACCCGTTTCTTCCGCTGTATTCAATTTGAGGTTATCATATTACTTTGGAGTATTTAATTTGACCATCATACTTATTTACTTGGGATGACTGCATATTACTATTGGCGCATGTAAATGGTAACTCTTATCTTGGGTTTACATATTCATGCATTTAAGGCACATTGAGATATTTTACCTTTATTACTTGGGAATTCATGTGATTTTGTAATCTGATTTGGACATATGTGCTTTTAGCCTTATGATGCCTTGATGTCTCAGAGGGTTTGCCCGTGCATTGAGGTGTTGAGGCGGTTGCTCACGTGCTCGGCCTGGGGGTGGGTTCTACCCTTTATCATCTCCAAACTTGTGGGTAAGTTGAGATTTCAAATTGTGAATTAAAAAGCATTTTGGAAAAATATGTGAGTCTTTCTTGTAAAGATTGGTCTATAAAGTTAGATGATACACATTCAATTTCTAAGCCTTAAGGAAATTGAATGATATAGAGGTGAAAATTAGATAAGGTTTCAAACCCTAGGGCTTAGTTTGGTTTATGGTAAGATATGTCATCTTCCTATTGAGTTAGAGCATGAGGCATATTGGGCAATGAAATATTATAACTTTGATTTAACTTTTGTAGGTAAAAAAAAGATGTTGTAATTAAATGAGCTAAAGGAATGGTGAAATGAGGCATATAAGAAAGCACAAATTTATAAGGAAAGGAGCAAGCCATAGCATGATACTAGAATCAAGAAGCTGAGTTTGATGTTGGAGATAAAGTACTATTTTTTAACTCTTGTTTGAGACTTTTTCTAGGAAAATTGAGATCAAGATGGTATGGACCATTTGTGGTGACGCAAGTTTTCCCGTATGGTGCTGTATATCTTTCAAGTGAGGAAGGTAAAAATTTCAAAGTCAGTGGGCATCATTTGAAGATTTATGGCGATGGGAACAACTTGAAGGAAGGGTCTGCCATTTTTTGCAAAAATTCATGAGCATAAGAAGTCCTTTGCATGAGAGGAAAAGAAATTGCTATTGAAGAGGACACTACAGGTTCACCAGCTTTATGAGGGGAGGTTTTTGTTCACTTTTACTTTTTTTTTTATTAATCATCTTGAACATTGTGGACAATGCTTGGCTTGAGTGTGGGGGAGTATATATGAAGACTGATTTAAAAAAAAAATGAAAAAAGAATTTAAAAAAAAAAGAAAAAAATTTGAGTTTTTACTGAATTTTTTACAACCATACCAACAAAATTTTCTCGAGTTTTTAGTTCTTGTGTGTTACTTGCTTTGAGTTGGATTGTATGAAGGATGGGGTATTAGTCGTCATTTAGTCCATGATTAGTTGTTTATCTTTTAAGGGTTGATTTGAAAAATAGGTATGCAAAATTTGACACAAAATTTACTGAAGTAAGAAACTGAATCATAAAGAGCAATTCATTGTAATCTCATTTTTCTTCTTGAGTGTATATCACACGTGAAATGGTCATTCTAAAACTTGTTTTATGATACATGTTGAGATAATATTTTTTATTTTCATGTATCAAAATAATTAAGCCATATAGAATTACACCCTTTTGACTTTCAAAAAATACTATCTCTAACATTTTATATTCCTAGTTAACCTATTTAAATCTAGACATTTTCTTGAATTACCTATGTAATTTCCCTCATAACCCTTTTTTTTAATCTCATAATTTTAAACCCGAATTCACTAATTTACTTATAGTTGATAGTATGATATTATATTTTTATATGTTGGAGTTTATTTTTTTTTTTTTGAGTAGTGTGATAAATTGGCTCAGTGTGGCAGAAAAGAAGAGAATCAGCATGTTAAGCTACACAAAAAAAACTGAAAAAAAAAAGAAAAAAGCAAAAGAAAAAAAAACAAAAAAAAAAAGGAGAAAGGAAAAAAAGAAAAAAATTGAGAACAAGCATTTTTTATTCTTGGAGATTATTCTTATTCGGAGTTGGAGTGCTATTATATATTTTGGGATTGAAAGTTGTTGATGTTTGCATTCTCTTTGCTTTGGAGGTGTGAAGAATGCCATCTCTTGATGCTTGAGTATTTTTAGTAAATTTTTAGCCTGACATTTTTGTGCCTATTTTTCTTTGTGTTATCCTAACCTTAACTCTAGCCTTGTTATCACCAAATAAAAGATTTTTTGATTGTTCATGGATTTCATATTTTTGAGTGATGGAGATTTGATATATTAGCAAATCTATAGTAATGACATCTCCTTGTGTTGATTTGAGTGATGCAAATACCCCTTTCATAAAGTTGAGTACATTGAGTGAATTCATTGTGAGGGTTGCTGAATCTTACATTGTTCTTGATTTCAAAGAGACTGTCAGAGATGCAATAGTTGCTCTAGTGCTAAATGTTACAAAATATTGGTTGACTTGATTGCAATCATGGCTTAAGCTTGTTATATGCATGGTTAGGATCTTGGGAAAGTTAATTGGTTTTGGAAAAAAGATTGTTTTTGCTATATCTCTTGGTTGAGGACAACCAAATATTCAAGTATGGGAGTATTTAATAGTAATAATTTTATACACTTGAATTATATTATTTCGTCCTTATTTATGAATTTCAAAACCGTTTTAAATCTTATTTTGTGATATTTCCCTAACTAAATTTGTGGGTATAGACTTTGAAAATATTGGGCTTATTTAAGGACACTCAGATCGGAGAGGCAACTATACGTGTTTTGAGTTTATCTTTCTACTTCGATCTCCAATTAAGCAGATTCTTATTGTGTTGGAGACTAAATTTCAAGGTCTACAAATCTTGTGAAGGGTCCAGAGATTGCTTTAGGCAAGAACATATATGAAAATCTTGGGAAAGCAAGATATCCTTATCATCACAACAAAAGTAAGTTTCCAAATCAAAGAGAAAAACTAAGTTTCCTAAAAATTCACAACTGCTTGTTGATTTAGGGTCTTAGTCTTATAAATAAGAAGTATCCTAGGGCAGAGAACACATTACCTTTTCTTTTACACTCTCTTTTATATTATTGGAGGAGGAAGGCATAAACCCTAGTACCCACCATCAAACGACATGATTTCTACATTTTTCTTATGCAAAAGGGTTGTAATGTCTTTTATTCTTTTCTCATTTTTTTAGTATGTCTAGCTAATTATTTTTATTTCTAGGACTCAATAAATTTTGTTTTTAATTAATTACATAAACTAAATTTATTTCTTTTCCTTAAGTTTTATAAGTGTGATTATTGTGTGATAAGATTTTATTGCTAATCGTAATGTTTCAAAACATTTAGGTCTACGTTTCGTATAATTTGAGACAGATTATATGCATGACTAATATAATTACATGGTATTAGTTTATAACAATAAAATCTACATGAATTTATGATATCAACTAAATATTAATTTCGTGTATGAGAATTTAAGGTAAATGGTAGATTACAGTTTTCCACAAAATTTAACTCAATTCTAATTAATTAAAATTGCATGACTATTAGGTTTTGATTAGTTGAATTAGGGATTTCGTTACATAATCATCGGGAGAAATCTAATTCTAGAGAATTTTTCATCATCTATAATAATTCATTAGTTAACAAACTTGGGAAGGTTTGAAAAGATTCGGTTTTGTAAAAAATTAAAAATAGATGAAGTTGATGTTTCAGAGCCTTTTATCCATTAATTTTAATCCTTTAATATCATCGTAATTGTGATTTTGTTTGTCTATCTTAAATAGGCGAATTCATACTCGGTACTATAATATATTCTTGTGGGACCAATACTTGCTCTCATTATTATACATAACATTCGACTAATATATACTTACCCCAATTTATGGTGTTAAAAACCCATATCTAAAAACAAAAAGGAAATAACAAAACTTCAAAATGGAGATGCGGGGTATCAATCTCTGTGCCTCTCACATGCAAAGCGAGTGCTCTTCAATGTGAGCTATATCCCCATATGATGTCAAATTTTTGTGAGACATTTTATCAAATGAAAAATTATCAGTATGGTATAACATTTGGCATTAGATGTGGATACATTGAAATCATTTGAGCATGTAAAGTTTTAATCTTTTTTGAAGGATTTTATAAAAAGAAGGAATAACAAAGAGGAAATAATAAAACTCTGAAATGGAGATGTAGGTTACTGATCCCGATGCCTCTCGCATGCAAAGCAAGCGCTCTACCATGTGAGCTACTTCCCCATATGATGTCATATTTTTGTTAGCCATTTTATCAAACACCGACCTCATTTTAACAAATTTTTAGTTTGTCACCCTAAAGTGAATTACCCTCATAAGAATCTCACTTCAAACCCACTAACCACAACTTCATTAGGAGTATTGATCCCCATACCTTTGGCATGCAAAATGAGTGCTCTACCATCCAATCTACAACGGCATACAATGTCAGATTTCAGTTAGGAATTTTATCAAACATTGACCTCATATTAATAAATCTTGACTTCATTACCTAAATTGAATTGGCCTTACAAGAATCTGACTCCAACCTATTAATCACAGCTTTATTATGAATTTCCAATATCAAATGAAACAATTCACAACTACACACCACTAGGACAATCATGTATGAAAAATTATAAGTATGGTACAACATAAAGACTTAAAAGTGGACCCAATAAAAATCATTTGAGCATTCATGTATGAAAATAATAAAACACTAAAATAGAGGTGCAGGGTATCGATCCCGATGCCTCTCACATCCCCATGCCTCTCACATGCAAAGTGATTGCTTTACCATGTGAGCTACATCCCTATATGGTGACAAATTTCTATTAGGCTGACCTCATATAAACAAATTTGGTGCTCATTACCGTGAACTACATAGCTCGCATAAGGGTCCAACTCAAACCCATTTACCACAACTTCATTATAAATTTCCATCATCAAATGAAATAATTCACTACAACTGTAGAATCCATACATGCTAACCGAGTTCTCTACCATCTGAGCTACATGCCCATACAATGTTAATTTTCTGTTAGGCATTTTATCAAACACCCACATCATATTAACAAATTTTGAGTTCATCACCCTAAAGTGAATAGCCCTTGTTAGAATCCAACTCCAACCCATTAACCACAACTTCTTTGTGAATTTCCAACCTCAAATGAATAATTTACCATAACTACAAACCACTAGAACCATCATGTACATAAAATTATTAGAATGGAACAACATATGGTATTAAAAGAGGACATATTTGAAATCATTTGAAACCAAGATGCTTTGTCATATCAATTCCTTTTTCTTAATCATACAGACTTTTACTTAAATTTGAATGTGTAAAGCTTTTGAGGGAAAAAAAAACACAATTTATAGGTTTCGAGCAAGAATCCTCCAACAACTATGGCGGAACTCAAACTAGAACCTAAGCCAGAGAACATGGAAGAAGCTAAAGAAACAGGACCAATGTTCTCATGTAATCTTTATGATATAGAAATGGGCCACAAGATTGCCCAAGATTTTCTCCCTGGTTTAGCCACAGCTTGTGTCAACAGTACCAGTGGAGATCTTTTTAGAAGCCCTAATGCTGTGGCTATTGATTTAAGGAAAGAAATGGCAGAGTATCTTATCCAGAGAAGTGAATGTTGTGTTGCAGAATCTGTAGTCTTGGAAGATGGCCTAGAAGCCGAAGCATCTAACCACCCTTTTGATATTATTTTTGATTTTGTTGATGATTTTGCTAGTTTGAAGAGGAACTTGTTTAGTCAGGTCCAGGATGGCTACTAAGTGAAATGAGAAAAGACAAGATAGATGAATTTGTACAAGAGATGGAAATTAATGGGTTTGGTTTGATAGATAAGAGACATGCTATTGCACAAACTATGCTCAAGAATGTTGACTTCAAGAACAATTTTCACTGTGATATGAAATTTAACTCAGACGAAGAGCTTGCTGGTCATGTTCTCTTAGGATGACGAAGAGAATGGCGAACTGCGCAAATGAAGGATGCAGTGCCCTTTTTTATGGATCTCACTTGAAGCAGCATGATTTCTCTTGTCCTTTCAAGATAATCCCATGCAACAAAATTGCTCTGAAATCTTCATGAGACATGACATGGACAAACATTGTATAATTGTTTGTCCAATGAAGCTGGTGAACTACCCTTTCTATCCGGTTGGTTGTACAATTCCTATACCTCAGTGTTCAATTAATCAACATTGCATTGAGAATCTCCAAAACCATTTGTTGTGCATACTTAAACTAATTCATTAGGAATCATTTGAGGAGGACTTAAAAAAGCATGTGCAGCAACTAGAAGAAGTAAGTTCTACTGCATTTGCATAGCTTACCACCTTTATATTTATTTATTGTTTTTGTAGTGAGACATAATAATGTAATTTCATTCTCAATAAGCATGAAATAAAGGAGCTTGATAAAATAATTAAGTTTTCAATGACACATTGCAGCCAATTATTGCTTTTTGCACTTTAAGGTCGTGTGCATTTCCATTCATGTTCAAATCTTTCCCATGGGTTTTTGGCTGCTAACTCGATGATTAGTATGAAGTGATAACATGCATTTTTAGTTGCCCCATATCTCTTGTTTATTATGGTATTACTCAAAATAACTGAAATGCTGAAGTGAACTTTCACTATAAAAAAACACATTTTTTGCGACGAAATTTAGCGATAAATTTTTTTTGTTACAAATTTGCGACGAATTTATCGATGAAATATTTTTTCATCGCTATTTCTAACGAAATTTCCAACGAAAAAAAAGTCGTAGCTAATTTAGAGACGAACAGAAATTGTCGCTAATTTTGCGACCAATTTCAACATTCGACGCTAATTTTGCGACGAATTATGAGATTCGTTGCTAATTTTGTCACGAATTTTGATATTCGTCGCTAATTTTGAAAATAATAAAATAAAATAAAATATTAATATATATTAATTAATTTTGTGACGAATTTAAAAATTCATAGAAAAATTAACGACGAATTTCAAAATTCGTCGCAAAAGTTAAAAATTAATAAAATAAAATAAAATATTAATATATATTAATTAATTAATTAATTTTGCGAAGAATTACAAAATTCGTCACAAAATTTTGAAAATAATAAAATAAAATAAAATATTAATATAAATAAATTAATTAATTAATTAATTTTGAGATAAATTTTAAAATTCGTGGCAAATTTAGCGACGAATTTGGAAATTTGTCGCAAAATTTTGAAAATAATAAAATAAAATAAAATTTTAATATATAATAATTAATTAATTAATTAATTTTGCGATGAATTTCAAAATTCGTCGTAAAATTTGCCACGAATTTTGAAATTCGTCGTAAAAATTGAAAAATATTAAAATAAAATAAAATATTAATATATATTAATTAATTAATTAATTAATTTTGTGACGAATTTTAAAATTCGTGGCAAGTTTTGCGATGAATTTTTAAATTCGTCGGAAAATTTTGAAAATAATAAAATAAAATAAAATTTTAATATATATTAATTAATTAATTAATTAATTTTGCGACGAATTTCAAAATTCGTCGCCAAATTTACCACGAATTTTGACATTCATCGTAAAAGTTGAAAAATATTAAAATAAAATAAAATATTAATATTAATTAATTAATTAATTAATTAATTTTGTAACGAATTTAGAAATTCGTCGCAAAATTTGCCACGAATTTAAAAATTCGTCGCAAAATTTGTCACGAATTTTGAAATTCGTCGCAAAAGTTGAAAAATATTAAAATAAAATAAAATATTAATATATATTAATTAATTAATTAATTAATTTTGTTACGATTTTCAAAATTCGTGACAAATTTTGCGATGAATTTCGAAATTCGTCGAAAAATTTTGAAAATAATAAAATAAAATAAAATTTTAATGTATATTAATTAATTAGTATAATTCGTCGTAAAATTTGCCACGAATTTTAAAATTCATCACAAAAGTTGAAAAATATTAAAATAAAATAAAATTTTAATTTATATTAATTAATTAATTAATTAATTTTGCTACGAATTTCAAAATTCGTGGCAAATTTTGCGACGAATTTTGAAATTCGTCGCAAAATTAAATAATTAATTAAATAAAATAAAATATTAATATATATTAATTAATTAATTAGTTAATTTTGCGACAAATTTTTAAATTCGTGGTAAATTTTACGACCAATTTTGAAATTCGTCGCAAAATTTTGAAAATAATAAAATAAAATAAAATTTTAATATATATTAATTAATTAATTAATTAATTTTGCGACAAATTTCAAAATTCGTGGCAAATTTTGCGACGAATTTTGAAATTCGTCATAAAATTATATAATTAATAAAATAAAATAAAATTGTAATATATATTAATTAATTAATTAATTAATTTTGCGACGAATTTCCAAATTCGTCGCAAAAGTTGAAAAATAATAAAATAAAATAAAATTTATATATATATTAATTAATTAATTAATTAATTTTGCAATGAATTTCAAAATTTGTAGCAAATGTAGCGACGAATCTTAGAATTCGTCGCAAAATTTTGCGACGAATTTCAACATTCGTCGGAAAAGTTGATAAAAAATTAAATAAATTAAAATATTAATATATATTTATTATTTTTTATTTAAAAAAATTATCATATTTATTATTTTTAATTAATATTTTATATTTTATTTTTATATTATCTTTCCTAAAAATAGTATTATTATTTTTATATATATATTTTTTTTATTTTTTTTAAACTAATATTTTATTATTTTATAATAAATTGTTATTTTATATTGTTTTATTATTATTTGAAATATGTAAGGGAAAGATAATAAGTATAAAAAAAAAATTATAATAGATACTAACGTTTAGCTGGATGGTTATAGGATCTTAAAGGTTTACGGAAACGCAAAGGTTCGAACCATGGTGGGAGCAAAGCGGTGGAATTTCTCAAGAATTAAGTAAAGGAGGGCGTGTGGGTGCCGGCTCGGGCGGGCGTTCGGGCGGATGCTGGCTCGAGCGGGCGGTTGGGCCGGATTCAGGAGGTGGAATTAATTAATTTATTTTGCGACTAATTTCAAAATTCGTCGCAAATTTAGCGACGAATCTTAGAATTCGTCGCAAAATTTGAAAAATAATAAAATAAAATAAAATTTTAATATATATTAATTAATTAATTAATTAATTTTGCGACAAAATTCAGATTTCGTCGAAAAATTTGAAAAATAATTAAATAAATTAAAATATTAATATATATTTATTAATTAATTAATTAATTTAGTGACGAATTTTTTATTTTCGTCGCTAAATGTAGCAACAAATAATTTTTCGTCGCTAAATTTGCGACGGTTTTAGCGACAAAAAATTATTCGTCGCTAAATTTTTGCGACGTGTTATTAGCGACGAAAAATTTTTCGTCACTAATGTTTTTAGCGACGAATTTTTATTAAATTTTCGTCTCAAAATTTGTTACTAAAAGCTGGTTTTTTTGTAGTGTTTGTTTATGCGACTGATAGAGAGATCATCTTTCTGTTTTTTGTGGTAGGCATCATCCCCCGAATTGCTAGTGAATTCTTTTAATGCTAGATCCTTGACATTTGCTGTCAAAAAACTTGACTCAAATCTTGGACCTTTAGAAATCACTATCAACAAAGAGACTAGTGATAACAGTGCAGAACCTTCAAATTTGGAAGCAAATGCTCTGAATGAAGCAGGACAAAGTTAGATATTGTAAAGAATCCAAATTCCTACACAATTACTTGTTTCTTCTCTAAAATTTGCAATCTTTTTCAACTTCTTCATTTTTTTCCATATATTCTTTATTCAAGCATTCCTACTAGGTGCTTGCAGTTGGGTTCTCTTACCTCCTTTTCAAGCTTTTTGCTAGGCTGCTTGGTAAATTTGCCAATTTTGAGGATTTTGTAATGTGTGACATAAATAAATTAAGATAATACCGTTATTGTACTACAGTATTAGCTCTCCTTGACATAGTCCTTGGACTTAGCTAGGTTATGATGACTATCCCATCAGTATATATAATTTCCCAACCCAACCTAGGTGATCGTTGTTTACCATCTATATGCTTAATTAACATCGAAGCACCATGAATTTATCAGTTCCAGTGTACACGATATGGTTATTGGACCGAAAGCTTTAATTTTGTATTGTTGGTAGTTATGCCCACAAATGGGCATTTTTGTTTAAACAAGGGGTAGTTATTTTTTAAACCCCTTTCACTAACCAACCAAAAAAAAAGTAACTCCCTCCCCTTTCTCTCTAAGGTGTGCCTACGTGAAACAAAATCCGAGACTCCCGCTCTCTCTTCTTATGTTGAACAGTGTATGTGTGCCCCTCTTTTTACTTAGGCAACAATGGCATTCCTTGGAGTGCATGTATCATACCATTATGGGATGACATTCCATCTTAAGAGCACATTGAAATAGAGAGGTGTTATGAAAACAAATATATTCTCCGAGTGAGAATAATTGAAGGCATCAAGGATATGAGAAAATTTTCTTCCGTCGTTGGAAATTACCGAACTTTGGGTTAAGGTATCGTGAAATAGTGTTGGTGGTTTGTTTTGTAATTATCATTCTGACCGAGCGATCCGTACGAAGGAT
Organism: Dillenia suffruticosa; assembly: GCA_033439265.1. Taxonomy (NCBI): domain Eukaryota; kingdom Viridiplantae; phylum Streptophyta; class Magnoliopsida; order Dilleniales; family Dilleniaceae; genus Dillenia; species Dillenia suffruticosa. The sequence continues at coordinate 4,450,951 of JAVTVX010000031.1, forward strand.
TACACGGTTTCAGTTGATTTATTAGAGCCTTACATATTGAGCTATTTATATCAAAATTTTGAACTTTTGATTTATATGCTTTTGCATACACATATACTGTAACAAATTTTTCATTAGTATCAGATTAACGTTGGATTTATTTTTAAAAAGAAAAAAAAATTAAAAAGAAAAAAAAATTTGGAATTTTTTGGGCATAAAAAGTATATGGTACAAAATTTAGGATCCGGATTACGGATGAGTTTCGTGAATCCGAGAGAACCACAAGAATGCCTATGATCTATGGATCATAAAAATATATATTTTTTAATTTTTGTAGCATATTAAGGCCATGAAAATTTCAGTTGAAGTTTTCGACCCTACAAACACAAAATATTAGATCTATGAAATTTAAGGATCAATCAATATGAAATAATGGTCTAGAAATGTTTGTCATGCTCAGATCTGCATTTTGACATATTAGTTGTGATTTTTGAGTTGTCGGAAATTGACTTCTGAAAATTGGGCACGGAGGGTCATGAAAACGAATTTCAAATTCACCCGATTTAAGTTATTTTTCCAATAAATCAAGTTTAGGATGAATTGAAAATATGAAATTTCGAATTATAGTCAAAATCCGAGTGAAAAACAACCTAGAAAAGCATTTCTGGCAACTGGGTCGAAAGGACCCGGTTACAGACCGGTCGAGTGAAGAAACCCACGGGCGCATGCAATTCACGCGCTATTGAGATGGGTGAATAGTTTCTGGGGTGTCGAGGTCGGTTATGACCTGGACATGTGATGTCATCACACCGACCAACAAAAGAAAAGCTTAGATATATCATTGCTTGGAGTTGAACTTGAGCATGAATAACCTTTTTTGGGCACCCCGACCAACAAACTACAACTAGCCGATGTGTTGTGATGTCATCACACAATAAATTTGTTTTCTTGCATGGCTGTGCGTCTAGAGCGTGCTGCTGCTAGCACGTGAGGTGGCCTGGCAAAGCGCCACCGGCGCATGGCTGCATGTGATGTCATGCCGGATTGATTTTTTTTTGAAATTTCTGAGGGTTCCAGGTCCACATTTGTGATTTTTTATGGGTTTTTATGTACCGAATACAACTCCAAATGGTGAGATGCGATTTCGGTTTGTGGAGTATGATATTCGTTGATTCATACCCTCAAATTAGGGTCTATACTCGAATCATTTGGAATTTATTGATTCGAAGGGTATACAAAATGTCAGAATAAGCATCAATAGGTCAATAAACTCTTTCTAGCTACATAGAATACTATAGTAATATATCTTTGTAAGGAGAATAAATTAAATGGTGGCAATTGTGAATTTTTTCACCGAAAGATTTAGTTTCTTCTCGAGGAGCAAGATCTGAATGAGATTTTGAGGTTTGAAATAGTAGGCCCCAGAGAGGGGACCATACCTCAGTATAGACGAGATAATGAGGTCTGTTGTGCGTTGAAGAAAAAAATTAGCCAAATTAGGGTAATCCTTATCAATGGAAAACACGATGACTTGATCCCAGTCTATAAGTAATATCCTATGGTTATGTTAGTTAGGCTTACTCTAAAAGAGCATTAAGGTGTTATTTTAGCTCTTGAGGTGAGGATGCTAATTTATAAGTTTATAACTTATAAGAATAGGGTTGATCATACAATGATATAACATTTGATGCAAATGTCGAATATGATCACCGAGTTGAGGGATACGGGGTGAGTCCATTTTGGATGAGTTACAGGTATTGGGTGTAATTCAGTTTTTTACCTAATTCATGGGAGATCATGAAAATCTATATCATCTCCGACGAGAGTATTCTTACTTTCGTTGTTGTGAGCAGGCACAGTGAGCTCAAAGAGGAGCACCTAGAGGCGAGTAGATCGCAGTTGGGTCATGTTTATATGGTAGAGTAGAGTAAGTGCTCTTGTGGTACCATACAAAATTGCATAAGCATGAGAGAAGACCCAAAATCTAGGCAAGATAAAACTATCTGAGAAATCTGATAGCAAAGTACAAAAGTACAAGAAAAAGGAATTTGATATGACCAATACGAAGTGTTACATCTGAGGTAGATTTGGTCATTTCGCTCATGAGTGAGATGAGAGGAAGAAATGTATTTCTTCTTTACATGGTTTGAGTTTTGATTAATTTATCATGTTGTTCATTGATTTCTCTGCTTTGTGGATTGTAAACTTAGAAGCCACTGACCACGTAACTCAAGATAGGATCGCGTACGTAGAGTTCCGCTTAGTGAGTCCTTATGCTAGAAGGATTCACATGAAGAACAGAGCATTTGTAATCGTCAGTAAAGAGATTGATACTTGCAAGTTTGAGTTGCAACGTGGACAGACTCTGTATTTAAATGACATTTTTTTAGTGCTTTAGATATTTGACGGATCTTAATTCAGTACTTTGGATTGCCATGGATATGCTTTGCCTTTTTTTGGAAACTCTAATGTTTCTATTAGTTACGACAATTCTTTCGATTGTTCTGGTTCTATCCATTATGAACTATAAGCACTGGATATTGTTCCTTTTAATGGTATTTCTTGTTATTCTTCTATTACCTCTACATCTGGTTATGTTGATTGAGAAGTAAATCAGTGGCATAATAGACTTGGACATATAGGGCAAGAGATAATGAATTGGTTAGCAACGAGTGGTCTGTTGAACTGGTTAGCAGCAAGAGGTCTGTTGGACCTAGTAACTAGGGTCAACTTACCTATATGTGAATTTTTGGCAAAATGTTAAGAAAACCATTTGGTAAGACAATAAGAGCTGAGACTCTATTGTAATTGGTTGACTTTAATATCTATGGCCCTATGAGCATAAGAGCCCTAAAATAGAGCTATGTGCTTATTTCATTCATAGATGAATATACACATTTCGTTTACATTTATCTGATCTTGCAAAAGTCTGAGACATTTGAATGTTTCAGAAGATTTATTAGTGAGATTGTGAATTAGTGAGACTTAAGAATGAAGATTCTCAGAACCAATCGATGGCGTGAGTATTTTTCTGAACAATTTAGAGAGTTCTGTTTTGAAAAAGGGAATTACGACACATCTGACTATTCCTACTACGCCTTAGCAAAATAAAGTAGCGAGACAAGGAATAGGACTTTGTTGGAGATGTTGAGGACTATGATGGCACAGGTCAATTTGTCTATCTCCCATTTGGGAGATGATTTATTGACTGCAACCTACGTTCTTAACGGTGTCCCATCAAAATCCACGGTCAATACCCCATATGAGTTTTGGACAGGGAGGTAGCTTGACCTTAGCCACTTGAGGTCATGGGGATATACCGCATACGTTCACAATTTCTTGCTTCTACATGGCAAGTTAGGCCCACAAGAAAAGGAGTGTATCTTTATAAGATACTCAGAATACTCCAGCGGGTGTGTGTTCTTAGGTGAGCATATGGGTAACATCGTGACTGAAATTAAGTCTTGTGAAACCACTTCCCTTGAGAATGATTTCCCTAAGAGAGGTAAAATAAATCTGGAGTTAACCTTCTATGAGATGGATGAGTCTGGAAGCTCAGGTGAGCTCGATAGCTCAAGTGAGCCCCATGGTGGGATACAAGAATTCATTACGCATCTTAATCCCAGTGGGAGTAACCATCAGAAGGTAAATCAATTGGGAATTTACTTTCTCTGAGATGGATGAATCTAGTGACTCTGGTGAGCTTAGCGACTGGACACACAAAAATCCATTACAGAATTTTGCCTCATTAGGAGCATCCATCGAGAGGTGAAATCGATCGGAACTTTACCTTCTATAATATGGATGAGTCTAGTGACTCAAGTGAGCCCAGTGGTGGGATACAAGAATCTATTACAGATTTTGGTTCTAGTGGAAATGATACATCTAGAGGTGAAAAGGTTCTCTCTCCTTGTAGAAGTGTTGAGGGCGCGTACTTACACGTTGCTTCCCGAATAAGGGTAAGACCCTCATTGTAACTCTTGAGGATGATAAGAAATTTAAAATAGTCCTAACAGCTCTCATAAGTTTTTTGCAAAGAACCATTTATTAAAGGCCACAGATGAAGAGAATGAGTCAATGAAAATTAACAGGGTCTGGAACCTAGTTGATTTGCCAGAGGACATAATGGACCATTGGAAACAAGTAGGTTCTCGAGGTCAAGAGAAAGGCTGATGGATTAATTAAGAGGTATGAGATCTATCTAGTAACTAAGGGTTACACTTACATTAAGGGATTGAACTATTGTGGAGTCATAGTCCAATTTATCTCGATCCGTTTACTTTTAATAATTGTTACGAACATAGATTTGGAGTTAAACTAGATAGACAAAAAAACCACCTTCCGCAAATAGAAATCTTGGATGAGTAGATTTACATGGAACAATCCTCTAGGTTCGTTTTAGTAGGTCAGGTGGATAAGGTCTATCAACTTTGGAAGTCAACATATGGTCTAAAGCACTTATCCAGGCAATAGTATCTGAGATTTCACGAGAATGTGATATCTTATGGTTTTATAATGATCGAGTTGGATCATTGTGTCTATCTGAAATGTTCTGGTAACTCTTTTCGTGATCATGTTCTTATATGTGTGTGACATTCTATTGATTGAAACAACAGAGAGTATCTAATGACCATTGAAACATGGTTATTGTCGAGTTCTGATATGAAGAACATAGATGAGGTTTTATGCATTCTCAGAGTAAGGATCCATAGGGAGATGTCGACTATTTAACAAGAGTCCTACATTAGGAAGATTCTTGAGCATTCAAGATGAACGAATGCATCCTATTAGATACTCTTATCACTAAAAGCGAAGACTTAAGTCTTGAAATGTATCCCATAATTTAGGAAGAAATAAGGGAGTTGAGTAGAATCCTTTATGTGAGTGCAATATGCAGTCTAGTGTATGCGATGAGGCATACACGACCAAACATTTATTTTGCAATCAATCTGGTGAGTAGGTATCAATTGAATCCTAGAAGGGATCACTGGAGAGTAGTAAAATGGATTTTGAGATGTTTCAAGGGGACTACGGACCTCTCCTGGTGTTATGGAGGAGGCGATTTGCATTTTATTAGATATTCGACGTTATTGGGGTATCGATTTGGATAGATACAAATAGACATTAGTTTTTGTTATCTTGCTAGATAAATGGTACCATGTCTTGGAAAAGTAAGAAACAAATCTGTGTATCTCTATCTAGAATAGAGACTGAGCTTGTGGCATGCTCAATGGCAGTTCAAGGGAGTGCTTTGGTTTCGGAGATTTCTGGATGACTTAGGGGTTGTGATAGAAAGTGGGAGGCCAGTGATGATTTATAGTAATAATCAGGCCGACATTGTCTATAACTGAAACCTTAAGTATCACAGTAAAACCAAACACATCGATAGCAGATATCATTTTATGAGAGACATCACTAACGAGGGTGTAGTGACGATTGAGTACATTTTTATACAGCATGGTGGCTGATCCCTTCATCAAACCCATTTTGACAGATTACTCTATGAGATATATGGAATCATTGGGTTTACATGTAATTCGACATTTCTCAATATGTACTGATTATGATGCTAATTGACATATATGACATATGTGCATTGTATATAATCATAAGTTGATTTCTTACACTAGTTTATTATCATATATTATTAGTGTGTTGTGATAAAAGATGTGTCAGGCAGGTATGGTTGACTCTCTCACACGAGTAACCACCGCTAACTCTACGTGAGCAGAAATGAGACGGTTTCTAGTCATAAGATGTTTTGAGAGTGACCCTACTAAAATATAAGCGGCCCAGCTACGTGTTCAGGATGAGATCATATGTGACACGACTGACATGGACATACCCACATCCATGTTGCCTGTGAAAAGCCAAGTTGAGATCTTAGATATCACTTACGTCAAATGATATCGTCTCTGAGATACTCTCTTTGAGATCTTTGGGGTAAAGTCTTATGTAGACTGAGATCCATACCTGCACAATATTAGAGAAATCTAACATATGCCCTTTTGAGAGATGGGAGATTAACACTGTGGTACTGTTTCATACCGCGTGTGATAAGATGACCAAGGGATAGTGGGAGCCATTATTTGAGACGATAGTATGATTAAATATCCCCGTTGCCACTACGTGAGACCTGAGATCCATTGGATGTGATCTTTTGTACCTTTATGACTTTCATTTGTCTTTTGAGATTTTATTTCCGTGTTGCTACTTTAGCATGTCACAAAGAAATCATTGTTGATTCGATTTGGTGGTATATATCTAGGAAAGCAGCTAAGATGAGATTAAAGGTTAGTAGTATGAAAGGAAGACCAATCGACATTATATCATAATATTGTATTCACCAGTCAACCTATTATATTAATCCATATTGGGATTCAAATATAAAAGTGAATACACAGTCGAGCAAATAATTGAGAATCACTTTCAATGAGGAAAGTGGCTCGATGGATATAATTGCGTTGAGTTTAGGGTACAACGAGTTCTTTTTGGTACTAATGATGGTTCCTCAATTATCTTGACAGGTGTATCGAGAAGTCTTTGCTTGCAGGTGTATTCGTTGGTCGTACAACACCCAATCCTGTATGAAAGTCCAACAGAGTGATGTAATAGATCACATGAGTTGTGATCTTGTGACGGATGTAAAATGCCTCGTATGCAAGTGGGAGATATTGGTAGCTATGCCCACGAAGGGGCATTTTTTTTTAAACAAGGGGTAGTTAGTTTTGAAACCCCTTTCACTAACCAACCAAAAAAAAGTAACTCCCCTTTCTTTTTAAGGTGTGCCTACGTGAAACAAAATCCGAGACTCCCTCTCTCTCTTCATATGTTGAACAGTGTATGTGTGCCCCTCTTTTTACTTAGCTAACATTGGCATTCCTTGGTGTGCAGTACCGTACCATTGAGGGATGACATTCCATCTTAAGAGCACATTGAAATGGAGAGGTGTTGAGAAAACAAATATATTCTCTAAGTGAGAATAATTGAGGGCATCAAGGATATGAGAAAATTTTCTCCCGTCATTGGAGATCACCGGATTTTGGGTTGAGGTATCGTGAAATAATGATAGTGGTTCATTTCGTAATCATCATCCTAATCGAACGATCCGTACGAGAGATTATGCGGTTTCGATTGATTTATTAGAGCCCCACATATTGAGGTATTTATACTAAAATTTTGAACTTTTAATTTATATACTTCTGCATGCGCATATAATGTAATAAATTCTTCATGTATAGTCAAGCATGATTTTGTATTATTTTTTAGGAATAGTTGAGAGCCTGTCTCAAAATTTGGTGGCAGTGAGTAGTATATCTCTTTTGTCAAAAAGGGTGGTGTTAGTTTGATTCCTTTTTGTCTGTTCTTTAAATTTCAAGCAATATATACACGTTTATTACATTTTCAATGGACGTTTGAGAAAACCTTATATTGCACTCTGAGATTACTCTAGGCTTCATTGTTATTAAATAAAAAAAGATTTTTTAAAATTTTGTATTATATTTTCAATGACCGCTTGAGAAAACCTTATGAAATTTTATTTTAATATTATATTATTAAATAAAAAAAAATTTTAGCGTGGTTTCATTTTCATTCTTGGTCGAACAAACATTGCTCTTGATCTCGGTTTTGTTCCCTAGCCCCTCAGCCTCCCACGGGCTCTCTTTATTGCATCATCGACGTCACTGATCTTCATCATCAACCTCGCCGACCTTCATCGCTCTTGGTTTTGTCGGTAGTCGGGTCATTTTTGTTGCTTTTGGTTTCCTCATATCTCTCTCTCTCTCTCTCTCTCTCACCAACTTTGTCGACCTTAATCACAGACGCTAGAAGACTTTGCACTACCCTCTTCCATAGCAACCGTAGCAAACCTATCTCCGTGACTATGAACGTGGCCTCTGCCTCTACAACCCTTCCCTAATTTTTTTTTGCAATTTCTGAATTTTTGTATAGTCTTTGTGAACTTGAAATCTGTGAAATTTCTGACTATGAATTTTTTAAGTAAAAAGGCAATACGTCGGGGACTGTGTTTGTTTGATTGTGTAGGTGAAAATGATTGGACTGAATAGGAGTTTCGCCATCTCGAATTGAGTATAGGTCGGTATAGGATTAGATTGGTTTTTTAAATACTTGTAATATATTAGATCGCATTTTTAGAAACATCTATAGGGTTACCTGAATCAGGTTAGGGTTGGATATGGATATTGGAGTTAAAATTTAAGGTCGGATATAGTATTAACATGACCTGAACAATAACCGATCCCATCCCTAGAGGGTGTAACAAGTGGGGGAGAGAGAAAGGGAAATTGAGAAGCGCAATTGCTTAACAAACCCGAAGTGTATGAGACCAAAAACATGTATTTTTCTCATAAAAAAGTATTTTTAGGCTTATAAAAAGATAAATGCACAAAAAGAGAAATTTTGACCAATTTTGTGAAATTCACTGCAAACTATATTTTTAAAAGATTTTGAAACCCTTAGCCATAGACATATTGTTTCTAACTTTTATGACTTTTCTTGAACCTCAACTTGCTTTTCTTTTCTTTTAATAATCTCTTTTACTTTCGGCGTTGCCCATTCACTTAAAATCTCAGTACATCAAACCAAGGGTCAACCCTAGCTTCTGTTTGAAATCAACACTATAACTAAACCTAAAATGCAAATCATATCATAACACAGGCATATCCATAAATAACTCTTATAGACTGTGAATTTCAATATGAAAGTGAGATGAAATTCATGAAAAATGGATTTTTTTGGGCTTTCTAAACCTAGGTCCTCTCATTCTTCTCCATTAAAAGGTTTGGTCCTTTGAATCAAAAGCCATACCTAACTTGAAAAAAGATGTGCTCACCATGCCGTGATCTAAACTCCATGACTTCTTTTTGGTGCTCATTCTGTGGTAACCCTCATGATGTTTAATTAAACTCTAACCGAACCTTGTTTCACCATATCTTGTATTCCATCATAACCATGTCATCTATTCCCCTATTATCTCATCCCAGCAAATTGAATGCTAGTTTCAATTCTATTAATTTTTCTAAAATGTTTGATAGTGGTAAGGAAACCAAGACACTTTGCCTCAAAGGAACTATCTTTGGTAGAATCAAACAAGGGAAATGTGGTAAGGGATTTTACTCTATTACCCTTAACATATAGTTCTACTTCAATCCATTTGAAGTGATATATTGAATTTAGTCTTCCCCCTTTTACGATCCCACCATGCTGTCACTGCACAACTATGACATAATTGGGCTACCTAAACGGATGGAAGCTATATTTGGCAATGCATCTCAATCCAAATCCTTGATCAACCCAACTTAGGTATAGCTATTCCTGTTCATCCAAAATGTGGTCAATCTTAAATCATAAGTTAGTTCATAATCTTCCGAGTACATCCTCCTCACCGGCATTAGCAAAAGCCATGAAACCATCATTTCAATCTCGTCTAGTTCTAGAGGAATTGGCCCCATCTATTTGTCCCAACAAATCTGAAATTTATGCTATTATCAAATAGTTAACCTCAATCTATACTTAGCCCAATCCAAGGTAATCACATGAAGGAATTCTAACATCTTTGAGTTGATCCAAACAAGCACTTTTCTCTAAGTAATTTTCTAAAACCATGACTTTCTACTCTCAAGTATACGACTAAAGCATAACTTAGTACACTATTTGTATCATTCAACGATGTCATCTCAATCACCAAATCCCTAAAACAAACATCTCTAATCTAAACCTACCAAAAACTTACCTCGGACCAAGCATCTCTCAAACTACTATCCTACTAAGTTTGATCTCACTTTTACCAATTTAATATGTAACCAACTGACCCTCGGTAATAATAGCCAATGCAGTGGTGTTGCTTGTGCGCATTTAAGATTTCATGTTGTTAATCCATCATCATGTGATATTAAAAGCATGTTCTCTTAAACTATCACTACACTAATACAAAACTAGCTCTCAACTATCTACTTTAATATAAAGACAAAATATTCTCTTTAATATAATATAAATTCAAAAAATTCAAACTTTTTAAAGGGGATGGGGAGAAATGAATCATATGAATCTCCATTAGACAAAATGCACTAAGTAAATTTGCCAAACTGGGTCCAATTTAAAGAAGGCCTCATAACTAAGTATCTCACCTGGTGGGATTCAAATTTCATTGTTCATATAGGTCGAATATCGTACCAAATTACTGATAAAGTTATATCCTATAACTATTAGAATCTGATGTACTTCAAGTCGTGGAAACTGCTTGTGTAACAACCAATATCAATGACCTGCTAAAAACTTACAATAATTACAATTGATGTAGCAAGAAATCTTGAAACTTTACTGTTATGGACAAACCTAGATATGACTTCATATTAATAAATTTTGAGTTCATCAACTTGAAGTGAATTGGCGTCATAAGAATCTGACTCCAACATGTTAACCACAAATTTATTATGAATTTTGAACATCAAATGAAACAATTCACTATGACTGCACACTGCTAAAACAATCCTGTATGAAAAATTATCAGTATAGTAGAACATATGGCATTAAATGGGGACACAATTGAAATCATTTGAGCATGTAAATAGGATTTCGTAAAAGAAGAAAGGACAAAAAGGAAATAATAAAACTAAAATGGAGATGCGGGCTATCGATCCCCATGCCTCTTGCATGCAAAGTAAGTGCCCTACAATGTGAGCTATATCTCCATACAAAGTCAAATTTCTGTTAGGCATTTTATCAAACACCGACTACATATAAACAAATTTAGAGTTCATTACCATATATTGCATTGCTCTTGTAAGAATCTGACTCAAACCCATTAACCACAACTTCATTATGAATTCTCAACATCAAAGGAAATAACTGACTACAATTACAGTCCACTAGAACAATCATGCTTGAAAATTATGAATATGGAAAAATAATGGCATTAAGAGGGGACACATTTGAAATCATTTGGGCATGCAAATTTTTATCTAAAAGATTTTATGAAAGAAGATGGAACAAAAAGGAAATAATAAAACTCTGAAATAGAGACGCGGGGTATCAATCACCGTACCTCTCGCTTGCTACATCCCCATACAATATCAAAGTTCTATTAGGCATTTTACTAAACACCAATGACATATTAACAAATTTTGAATTCATTACCCTAAAGTGAATTGCCCTGATAAGAATCTGTCCTCAACCCATTAACATTCAAACAATTGACCGTAACAATAGACCGTAAGGACAATCATGTATCTAAAATTACTAGCATGGAACAACATATTGTCATGCCCCGACCCGTAAGTCGGGCACGCGAATAGGCTGCCACGACTTCTCGATGCACGGGCATGCCTTACTCGCACATTGAGGTGACACAAGGCTAATATTATGACCCTACTCGATATCATTAAGTCAAAATCATATAGCGGAAGAAAAAAAAGATAGTTTTCAATAAAAAATTTCTTTAAAACATCTGCCTCCAATTTACATATAATATTTATATGCATGGTCCAATCGTAAACAAGAATGGATATGATCACTTACTCAATAGTATCTCTCAGCAAAACTCATGGGATAGTACCTCAATGTATGTCAAATATAGATAAACTGAAAATTTTAATATGAGGGGTAAGTATAATCCACATACTCAGTCAGTGAGGTGCAATGACTATATAATGGTAATAAATGAATTTATGAGAGTGGCAAGTCAAAACATCATTTTCAAATTTATATTTCATTCATTTGCAAATATATCATGTAATTCAAAATAATAGGCATCCTTATCATTAATCATGCATCAATGGGGTGTTAAAAACACATTCTATCCATAGTTTGGCCTAACTAGGGTAAAATCCATCAAGGGACCACCAAAATGTCATAAGAATAAAACACATATATTTTTCCCCTTCCCTTGGTGTTGACACACTCCTCACGTGGTGCTCGTCTATTGGATCCATTGGACAAAGACAGGGGATTCAAACCCTACTCCCGTGTTACCCCACCACGTCACCCCGTCGGGTAAACGCTCAATCCGTGGTAAGGAGTGCGCTATAGCCACTATACACCATCCCATAATCATACACATGTGCCATATATCATCATTCATAAATCCTTACTCGTAAAAACAAGACACTATCAAGGAACCATAATATTAGGATGCAAATTTTTGCCGAACAACATTTCAAGACATGCCACAAACACTAATACATTTCTAAATCACATTTCAAATTTTATTTATAAAATCATGATCAAAACTATTTTTCATTTAAAGTCAAAAATAGTTTTTCCCACTTACCTCGACTGGGGAGGGTACGCCACTCCCCCTAACTATCCTCGTTTCTCGAACGAGTTATCTCTCGAATCCTAATCCTAAGTTAAACAATATCATTTATTAATTCAATATTATATAGTTGGATTACAACATGCATATAAAAATGACCTCTTTCATAAGGTTAAATTTCAATTTTCATATTTAGAGGAATTTCTACAAACATATAATGCGCAGGTTTAGTAAAATCATGATATCTTCAAAAATCTTGATCGAATTCAATTGATTTAAATTTTCTCTTAACACTAAGACATATATCTCCAACTTTTATGTTCAGACCATCTTCAAATTTGGAATACAAAAATTTATAAAAAAATTATCTCTTTTCATGCTAAATTCCTAAAACCATTTCCGCATAGTTTTGGAGAAATTCCATATCTCCCAGTATGCATCTCCAATTTAAGTGCTTCTTGTCTCAAATTGAAGGTCAAACATAGATATAAAATTTTCTAGTTTTGACCATCCTCGGATTCTAAATGTATAAATTTATAAATTCGGTTTTCATCTTGGTTTCAATTTTAGAACTACTTCTGCACAGTTTTAGTAATATCATCATAACTTTCTGTATACAACTCCGATTTAAATGATTTTTATCTCAAATTAACGATAAGTCAGAGATCTAAAACTTTCATTAACATTTCACCAAATGCAGAACAAAAGATACCCTAAAAATTCATAAAAGTTACTAGTCGTACACAGGATATGAAACAGAATTTGTGAAACATGCTAGACTTCCAAAAATCACCAAAAATTGATTTCTTCATGAAATGTCTTACATGATATACCATTTTTAAAACTTAAGAAGTTTAGTTTATAGAGAAATAAATATCTTAGATTTTTGAATTCTACAGAATGAGATATTCTAAAAAAGCTATAGAAGACTCAATCTAGAAATCAACATTTAGTATGCTAGTATGGGTACCAAAGTAACTACTCATTAAATAATTTAATCTTAGCATAAGTTAGAATATGTTATCTCTTTTGTGAGATCTCTTGCTAACAATATGTATCACCACCCCATTTGAATCTTTGAATTTTTATCACTTTAGAAAAAAAAAATCAAATCACAATAAATATAAATTCCTATACAATACCTCTATACTTCCAATTGAAATTCAAGAATTCCCAAAAATGTTCTTCCCCCTTTGGCTCCATAGTTGAACTCAAAATAGATATAGAACCTTCACAATTTCATCCAAGGTGAGTTTGAATGAAGAAAATAGGCCAAACTTTTCTTAAACAAGTTCTTTTATAAACCTAGTCAAATATCCTTAACCATTAGATCATTCCATGCATTATCTTGACCTTCCACTTGTCCTAGCACTTAACCCATGCAATTATTGATTCAAGCAACCTCCATGCACTCTACCAAGTGTCTTTGGACGTCCATGTCAAGGGGGAGAAGTGTTACAATCTAGAACAAGCTATTCTAGTTGATTTTCATGCAAAATTTCTACCTAATAAGCTTTCATGCATAAATTTCTATCTAATGAGCTTTCTTGAATGTGAAAAAACCTATATGGCCACTAACCAACCTTATTTCCCTCTTGACCAATCATTTGGCTTCAATTGTCCATCCTTGAGTGGTTTGCAACTTAGTCCCTTAACTTTCCCCTAACTTTTAACAATTGTATTTTTGGTCCCTATCAAATTTTGTTTGAAATTTCTTAAATATGTGAAATTTCATTTAAATATCTTTATTTAAGTGTGTAGGCATTCTCTTAGCTATTTTTGACTTCTTTAGGCCTTGCCAGCACTTTCCGAGAAGTTTTTCGGTTTATTGATAAAATTTTCAGTTTTAGCGATTTTCAGGCGAAATCTCAAAAGAAATAATTAGATAATTAAATAGATGTGTCAAAAGGATACTTATATATTTAGAATCATGAGGAGTAGTACATAATATACAGTCACTAAAAATCGATGTTAGAATTCCTAACCCCCTAATAAAAAGTTTCGTCCTCGAAACTAAATTGAAACTATCGGCAAATAATTGGGGGTACTATCTCCTCATAGCATCCTCGGGCTCCCAAGTTTGCTCCTCGATCTGGTCGTTCTTCAAATGTACTCTGACCAGGGAGACCTCCTTGCTCCATAGCTTTTTGGTCTATCTATCTAAGATGGCTACGGGCTGGACGGGGAAACTCAAGTCATCGTTCAACTCTATCGGTGGAGGCTCCAGTACATGGGAAGGATCAGGAAGGTACTTCCTCAGTATCAAAACATGGAATACATCGTGAATCCGTGCTAACTCAAGAGGTAGATCCAATCTGTATGTCACTTTTTTAATCCTCTCAAGGACTCGGGAAGGTCCAATGTATTTGGGGTTAAGCTTTCCCCGCTGTTTGAATCGGATCATCCCCTTCCAAGGGGAAACCCTCAGAAATACCATGTCTCCCTCCCCGAACTCCAAAGGTCACCGTCGTCTATCTGTATAGCTTTTCTGCCTATCTTGGGTAGCTTTTATCCGAGCACGGATGACCTTTACTTTTTCTCGGGTCTCCTCAATCAATTCTATACAGCTGAGCTGTCTCTCCCCGACCTGATCCCAACACAAGGGTGTCCAACACTTTCTCCCGTACAAGGTTTCGTATGGTGGCATCCCAATTCTAGCCTCGTAGCTATTGTTGTAGGCGAACTCAATCAACGGGAAGTGCTGGTCCCAACTTCCCTTAAAGTCCATGACACAAGATCTCAACATATCCTCTAGTGTCTGAATGGTCCTCTCAGACTGACCATCCGTCTGGGGGTGAAATGAAGTACTGAATTTCAGTCAGGTACTCATAGCCTCTTGCAACTTTGGCCAAAATCAGGAAGTAAAACGTGAGTCTCTGTCCGATACAATGGACACGGGAACTCCATGCAGTCGAACTCCCTCACTGATGTACAGACGGGCTAAACCCTTTAATGGATAGCTGCTGCGAATGGGAAGGAAATGTGCGGACTTGGTGAGTCTATCTACGATCACCCAAATAGCATCATGTCATACCGAAGTCCATGGAAGACCCATTACAAAATCCATGGTGATATGCTCCCACTTCCATTCAAGAATGGGAAGAGGCTGTAGTGTGCCGGCGGATCGCTGATGCTCAGCCTTCACTTACTGGCATACCAAGCACCGAGTAACAGAACTGACTATCTCACGCTTCATGCCCACCCACCAGTAACTTTCTTGAATCGTTCGGTATATCTTTGTACTACCAGGATGCATAGCATAGGCTGAAGAGTGAGACCCCTCTAATATGGCACGTCTAAGGTCATCATCCTTTGGAATACAGATATGTCTCCCAAAAACTATTAGGCCATCATCCCTAACTCTGAAGTCTCCGCCTTCCCCTTTCTTGTTCCTCTCGACAATCCCTTGGAGCTCCTCATCGGTAGACTAAAGTTTTCGAATATGGTCAAGTAGAGTCGGTCTCACCTCAAATCTGGCCAAAAGTGCTCCAAAATCATCTGTGGCCAGTCTGACTCCTAGGGAGTGGAGTCTAATAAGACACGAGAGATAAGAACTCTCGGTGGGTGCTAATGATGATGACTTGTGGCTTAGTGCATCCGCAACGACATTTGCTTTTCCCGGGTGGTAGTCGATAATCAGATCATAGTCTTTGAGAAGTTCCAACCATCTCCTCTGCCTGAGATTGAGCTCCCGCTGAGTGAGTAGATATTTCAAACTTTTGTGATCTGTACACACTCGGCAACTAACCCCATATAGATAGTGTCGCCAAATCTTCAAAATAAATACAATAGCAGCAAGCTTTAAGTCGTAGGTAGGATAATTTAGTTCATGCCTCTTCAGTTGTCGGGAGGCATAAGCAATGACTCGACCCTTTTGCATCAGGAGACAACCTATTCCCTGTCGGCTAGCATTGCAGTATATGTCACGCCCCGAACTGGAGTCATGAACAGCCGCCCGTTGCCCCTAGATGCCGACTGTATTTTTATAGAAAATCGGACAGAACCTCCCTATATTTCAGAGGTCTCCCAAGTACAATTTGACCTGTATATCCACATTCATCCTGTGAAATAAACAAATGGCTATCCCGCCCTCTCCAAGTTCAAACAATCCCACTGCCAAACATCCAGAATAATGCAAGGCTATAAAATTTTTCCAACAAACCTATCCACAGACCTCTATTGTCATGCTCAACTAGAGCATGAGCAGCCGCCACACCGAGCGGACCTAAATTCTATGCGTATATAAAATAAATTCCCAAGTTATTATTATTTTTTTTAATATTCACAAATACCTAAATACAATGAAATAAATCAATATGAGGGTTTCACAAATAAATGTCATAATTTATACAGTCATCCCATAAAAAAATTAGATAAATATATTGGTCAAACTAAAATCTCCAATACATAACGATATCATCAATTATCGTAGCGGAAGAGATGAAAATATCCATACCCAAGACCAGTGATATCACGTTCGCGTTACAATTATACAAACCCAACAATAGCTCTTTGGTCCAACACTAATCCTGTGGGAAAGAAAGCGAAGGGTGAGTATCTATAGGAGAATACTCAGTAAGTGAGGGGTTTTACATCATACTATCAATATCAAGGATGAACTTGGAGTGTCAAAGCATGAAACACAATATCAAGTGTGAGAAAAATAACGTGTTGTTTCAACCAATCAGATATCATCAGGCACACATTTGAAAATAATATATGCATCCAATGTGGAAATCAATTCATAAAGAGCCGGCCAATCAAACAACCCCAGCAATGGTCTACCTCGACCAAAGACAGCGCATTGGAGGTTTTTCCAAATGCAAGTATTAAATAATGGATCTCTACCTCAATGTTGGCCACACGCTACTCTAACTAGCATGTAAATAATAATAATGTACATATAACTAGTCGGCCGTGTATGGTACCCCCGCCTGGTGCTAGACGGAGCCGTACTCAACGTTCTCTCCGATGAGGGCTAACCTGGGATACCCATACACATGACGATCTGGCGGATACCTTCGGCCGAAACGTATCCAGACACAAGGGGTGCCTCTACCAGATGTCCTTCGTAGCTACGGATGCTATAGGAAGCATATCACAATATCATATTGGCCGAGCACATAGCCCCATGCATCCCATCACCATGTCGGCCGGGCATATAGCCCCATGAATCATATTGTCACGCCCCGAACCGGGATCGTGAACAGCCGCCCGTTGTCCCTGGATGCCGGCTGGATTTTTACAGAAAATCGGGCAGAACCTCCCCATAAATCGGAGGTTTTCCCATGTACAATTTCACCTGTATATGACATTCATCCAGTACAAATAAACATTTGGCCATCCCGGCCTCTCCAAAATCAACAATATCCACAGCCAACATCCAGAACAACGCAAGGCTATAAAGTTTC
Source organism: Dillenia suffruticosa (assembly GCA_033439265.1). NCBI lineage: Eukaryota > Viridiplantae > Streptophyta > Magnoliopsida > Dilleniales > Dilleniaceae > Dillenia > Dillenia suffruticosa. Next base: position 4,468,615 of record JAVTVX010000031.1, read on the forward strand.
TAACAGTCCTAGCAACAGACCTCTACTGTCATGCCCAACTAGAGCATGAGCAGCCGCCACACCGAGCGGACTTAAATTCTACGCATATATAAAATAAATTCCCAAGTTATTTTTAAATATTTACAAATGCCTCAATGCAACGAAATAATCAACACGCGAGTTTCGCGAAATAAAGTCCATAATTTATACAGTCATCCCAAAAATTTAAATAAATGGAATGGTCAAACTAAAATCTCCAATACATAATAATGTCACCAATCATCATAGCGGAAGAAATGGAAAATATCCATACCCAAGCCCAGTGATACCTCTTCGGTCCAACACTAATCCTGTGGGAAAGAAAGTGAGGGGTGAGTATCTATGGGAGGATACTCAGTAAGTGAGGGGATTGACATTTTGCTATCAATATCGAGGTGAATTTGGAGTGTCAAAGCATAAGATAAGAAAATATCCACAGTATGCAAACCGATCATGTTATTTCAAAATCATATATAATACGCACACATCAGAAAGCAAGATATGCATCCCAAAATTTTACATCAATGTCATGAAGAACCGGCCAATGAAATATTCCCGGCAATGGTCTACCTCGACCAAGGACGGCGCATTGGGGGTTTTTCCAAATGCAAGTATTAAAGAATGGTTCTCTGCCCCAATGTTGGCCACAGACTACCCCAACTAGCCTGTAAAAAGTATATAGTGTACATATAACTAGTCGGCCGTGTATGGTGCCCCCGCCTGGTGCTAGACGGAGCCGTACTCAACGTCCTCTCCGATGAGGGTCAACCTGGGACACCCATACACACGACAATCTGGCGGATACCTCCGGCCGAAGCGTATCCGGACACAAGGGGTGCCTCTACCAGATGTCCTTCGTAGCTACGGATCACAATATCAAATCGGCCGGGCACGTAGCCCCATGCATCCCATCACCAGTCGGCCGGGCATATAGCCCCATGCATAATATCATAACGTCGGCCGGGCATACAGCCCAAAACATAATATCATAAAGTCGGCCGGGCATACAGCCCAAAACATAATATCATAAAGTCGGCCGGGCATACAGCCCAAAACATAATATCATAAAGTCGGCCGGGCATACAGCCCAAATGTGTAAGTAAATACCATGTGCCAATGCGGTGGAAGTATTTAAAACATATCAATATGTCGAAAATGTGGCACAATATACGTTTATCAAAACTCATGGATGCATATCAATAAAGTCAACAGTTAAGACACTCCAAAGGTCACAAAACATTTCATCAAATATTGGAAAGCCATAACAATCATACATTTTGCAGAAACATGGCATTTAAAAGATATTTTTGAAACATGGTTTTCAATCAATAGCGAATGTCAAAGTCCCACTCACAGTTCTACGGGAGGGAAGTCACTCCCTACTGACAAGCCAACTCGGATCTGACCGCTCGAGTCTCCAAAAGATCAACCTAAATCAGATCATCAAATTTCTGTAACATTCTATACTTAACCTTCAATTCATATATAATCATTTCATAATTTGTATTCTATTTGCATTCCACTTACACTCTAAACATATACAAAACCTTTCATCTTAGATTCAATTCTAGATTCATTCAAAGTATCAGTTAGAGCAGAAATCTCCTCACCTAGGGTTTTCTCGAAGCGTCGAGTCTCGTCCGAAAGTCGCTTCGGTCACTCCAAAGTCTGTAGGGTTTCCTATCAAAACAAGGTTTATTTGTTAGATCTAAACACAGATCCGAAGCAAAACCCTAAGTCATTTACCTGCGTGAAGATTCGTGGGCTGTCACGGGCCGTCGCGGGCTCGTGGGCCACGGGCCGGACTGGGCTCGTGGGCTACAGCTAGCGGGCTCGCTGGTCTGCGTGCTACGGGGTAGCGGGCCGGCGGGCTGGCAGGCCGATGGGCTGAACTGGGCCGCGGGCCGTACTGGACCTGCGGGCTTGGACGGGCTGTCGGGCCTGGTGGGCCCGTGGGCTTGCTGCTGATGGGCCGGCGGCTAATGGGCCTACAGGCTGGCGGGCCTGCGGGCCGACAGTGGCTCGCGGGCTGGTGCTCGCCCGTGCGCTGGTGCGCTGTGCTGGGGCGTGCTCGTGCGCGCTCGCACGCTGCTGCGCGCCCCTGCGCGCTCGCGCGCTCTGCTCGCGCTCTCTGCGCGCACTCTGCTCGCGCGCCTGCTCGCGCGCCTGCTCGCGCGCCTGCTCGCGCGCTTGCTCGCTCGCGCGCTCCTGCGCTCGCGCTTGCGGTCTGGGCTAGTGCTGTTGCTGGGAGATCGCGCTGCAGAAGGCCCTGCAGTCGCGTGTGGTGGCGGAAGGTAGTGCGCGCGGAGGCTCGCGGCGGTGTGCGGCGAGGCGGAGGAAGCCGAACGGCCGCGGGAGAAGGCGAACAGCCGCAAGAGAGGGAACGTCGGGGAGAGAGAAAGAGAGAGAGAGAGAGAGAGAGAGAGAGAGAGAGAGAGAGAAAGGGGGTTAGGGTTTTAACCCTAATCCCCAATTGGGGACGCAGCGTTTTGTCCCAAAACGCTGCGTCTCCAAATATTTTTTTTTTTTTTTTTTTTTTTTTTTTTTTTTTTTTTTTTTTTTTTTTAAGCTTGGTGTTACACATATCATAACGTCGGCCGGACATACAGCTCAAATATATAAGTAAATCCATTTAAAACCATGTGTCAATGTAGTAGAAGTATTAAAACATATCAATATGTCAAAAATGTGGTACAATATTCAGTTTTCAAAACTCATGGATGCATATCAATAAAGTCAGAATTTAAGACACCCCAAAGGTCACAAAACATTTCATAAAATATTCGAAAGTTCTAACAATCATACATTTTGCAGAAACATGTCATTTAAAAAGTATTTTTGAAACATGGTTTTCAATCAATAGCGAATGTCAAAGTCTTACTCACCGTTCAAGGAGGGTGATCACTCTATATTTTCAAAACGAATCCAATCTGATTTCTCGAGTCTCTAAAAAGATTAACCTAATCAGATCATCAAAATTTAATATCAATTTCTCAAGCATGTTTAGGGTTTATCCATTTTCATAATGCTGAGATCGTATTTAGATTGCCTATATGCAAAATAACTTATAATGAAAACGATTTCAACCATCTCTAAGCTCCGATCACCATTTTTAAGCTACCCTTCTTCATACATACCATTTTGCCAATTAACAACTCAAAACAACCTAAGAAAGACATGAAATGTACAATATCTTCCACTTTACGGCTCATTTCATTCCAACCCTACAACCCAAATACTTTCATGCATATTTCAAAATTTAACTCTAAGGAAAACTATTCGAATTCACTCGACATGATTTTATGATTCTATAATATGCTTCTTTCGTATCAGACCATCTAGTTTCTGTAACATTCTATACTTAACCTTCAAAATCACATATAATTATTTCAGAAATTGTATTCTATCGCATTTTATTTACACTCTAAACATATACAGAACCTTTCATCTTAGATTCAATCCTAGATTCATTCAATTTATCAATTATAGTCGAAATCTCCTCACCTAGGGTTTTCCCGAACGCAGAGTTTCGTTAGAATGTCTCTTCGGTCACTCCAAAGTCTGTAGTGTTTCCTATCAAAACAAGATTTATTTGTTAGATCTAAACACTTAGATCAGAATCAAAACTCTAAATTAGTTACCTGCATGGAGGTTCGTGGGCTGTCACAGGCTCGTGGGCCGTCGCGGGCTACCATGGGCTTGTAGGCTACAGCGGGTTCGTGGGTTTGTGGGTCAGCGGGCTTGCGGGCTGATGGGCCTGCGGGCTAGCTGGCTGATACCACCTAAATCTATCACGCCCCGACCCACAGGTTGGGCAAGCGAACAGACCGCCGCGACTCCTCGGGGCACAGGTATGCCCTACTCGTACATCGAGGTGACGCAAGGCTAATATTATGACCTTACTCGATATCATTAAGTCAAAATCATATAGCGAAAGATAAAAAGATAGTTTTGAATAAAAATTTTCTTTAAAACATCTGCCTCCAATTTACATATAATATTTATATGCATGGTCCAATCGTAAACAAAAATGGATATTATCACTTACTCGATAGCGTCTCTCAGTAAAACTCATGGGATAGTACCTCAATGTATGTCAAATACAAATAAACTGAAAATATTAATATGAGAGGTGAGTATAATCCACATACTCAGTGAGTGAGGTGTAATGACTATATAATGACAATAAATGAATTTGTGAGAGTGGCAAGTCAAAACATCATTTTCAAATTTATATTTCATTCATTTGCAAATATATCATGTAATTCAAAATAATAGACATCCTTATCATCAATCATACATCAATGGGGTGTCAAAAACACATTTTACCCATAATTTGGTCTAACTAGGGTAAAATCCACAAAGGGGGCCACCAAAATGTCAAAAGAATAAAACACATATATTTTCCCCCTTCCTTTGATGTTGACACGGTCCTCACATGGTGCTCGTCTATTGGATCCGTTCCACAGAGACAGGGGACTCAAACCCCTGCTCCCATGTTACCCCACCACGTCACCCCGTTGGGTAAACGCTTAATACCGTGGTAGGGAGTACGCATAGCCACTATACACCATCCCATAATCATACACATGTGCCATATGTCATCATTCATAAATCCTTACTCGTAAAAATAAGGCACTATCAAGTAACCATAATATTAGGATGTAAATTTTTACTGAACAACATTTCAAGACATGCAACAAACACTAAAGAATTTCTAAATCACATTTCAAATTTCATTTATAAAATCATGATCAAAACTATTTCTCATTTAAAGTCAAAAATAGTTCGTCCCATTCACCTGGGCTAGGGAGGGTGCGCTACTCCCCCTAACTATCATCGTTTCTCGAACAAGTCATCTCTCAAATCCTAATCCTAAATTAAAAATATCATTTATTAATTCAATATTATATAGTTGGATTACAACATACATATAAAAATGACCTCTTTCATAAGGTTAAATTTCAATTTTCATACTTAGAGGAATTTCTACAAACATATAACGCGCAGATTTAGTAAAATCATGATATTTTCAAAAATCTTAATCGCATTCAATTGATTTAAATTTTCTCTTAACACTAAGACATATATCTCCAACTTTTATGTTCAGACCATCTTCTAATTTAGAATACACGAATTTATAAAAAAAATTATCACTTTTCGTGCTAAGTTCCTAAAACCAATTCCGTACAGTTTTGGGAGAAATTCCATATCTCCCAGTCTACATCTCCAATTTAAGTGCTTCTTGTCTCACATTAAAGGCAAGACATAGATCTATAACTTTCTAGTTTTGACCATCCTCGGATTCTAAAGGTATAAATTTATAAAATTCGGTTTTCATCTCGGTTTCAGTTTTAGAACTACTTCTGCATAGTTTTAGTAATATCATCATAACTTTCTATATATATCTCCGATTCAAGTGATCTTTATCTCAAATTAACGATAAGTCAGAGACCTAAAACTTTCATGGTTAACATTTCTCCAAATGCGGAATAGAAGATACCTCAAAAATTCATAATATTTACTGGTTGTACACAGGACATAAAACAAAATTTGTGAAACATGCTAGACTTCCAAAAATCACCAAAAATTGATTTCTTCATGAAATGTCTTACATGATATACCATTTTTAAAACTTAGGAAGTCTAGTTTATAGATAAATAAATATTTTAGATTTTTGAATTCTACAAAATGAGATATTCTAAGAAAGCTATACAAGACTCAATCTAGAAATCAACAATTAGTATGCTAGTATGGATACCAAAGTAACTATTCATCAAATAATTTAATTTTAGCATAAGTTAGAATATGTTACCTCCTTTGTGAGATCTCTTGCTAACAATATGTATCACCACCCCATTTGAATTTTTGAATTTTTATCACCTTAGAAAAAAAATCAAATCACAATAAACATAAATTCCTATATAGTATGTCTATACTTCCAATTGAAATTCAAGAATTCTCAAAAATGTTCTTACCCCTTTGGCTCCATAGTTAAACTCAAAATGGATATAGAACCCTCCCAATTTCATCCAAGGTGAGTATGAATGAAGAAAATAGGCCAAACTCTTCTTAAACAAGTTTTTTATAAACCTAGTCAAATATCCTTAACCATTGGATCATTCCATGTATTATCTTAACCTTCCACTTGTCCTAGCACTTAACCCATGCAATTATTGATTCAAGCAACCTCAATGCACTCTACCAAGTGTCTTTGGATGTCCATGTCAAGGGGGAGAAGTGTCACAATTTAGAACAAGCTATTTTAGTTGGTTTTCATGCAAAAATTTCTACCCTTCCTTTCATGCAAAAATTTCTACCATTCCTTTCATGCATAAATTTCTATCCAATGAGCTTTCTTAAATGTGGAAAATCCTATGTGGCCACTAACCAACCTTATTTCCCTCTTGACTAATCATTTGGTTCCAATTGTCCATCCTTGAGTGGTTTGCAACTTAGTCACTTAACTTTCCTCAATTACATTTAAACCTCTAACTTTTAACAATTACATTTTTGGTCCCTATGAAATTTTATTTGAAATTTCTTAAATATGTGAAATTTCATTTAAATATCTTTATTTAAGTATGTAGGCCTTCTCTTAGCTATTTTTCACTTCTTTAGGCCTTGCCGGCACTTTCCGAGAAGTTTTTCGGCTTACCGATAAAATTTTTAGTTTTAACGATTTTGAGGCGAAATCTCAAAATAAATAATTAGATAATTAAATAGATGTCTCAAAAGGATGCACATATATTTAGAATCGTAAGGAGTAGTACATAATATATAGTCACTAAAAATCGATGTTATACATATGGTATTAAAAGCGGATACAATTGAAATCATTTTAGCATTTAAAATTTTATCCCATTTTGAAGGATTTCATGAAAGAAAAATGGACAAAAAGGAAAAATAAAACTCTAAAATAGAGATGTGGGGTATCCTTCCTAGTACCTCTTGCATGCTAAGTGAGCTCTCTATCATCTGAGCTATATCCTCATACAATATCAAATTTCTATAAGTTATTTTATCTAACAATGACCTCATATTAGTAAATTTTGAGTTCATCACCCTCAAGTAAATCTGACTCCAACCCATTAACAACAACTTCATTATGAACAAGCAAATTTTTATACTTTAAAGAATAAAACTTTGAAATGCTGATGCAGGGTATTGATATACAAATTTGACTCTGACAAAGGAAAGAATGAAACTCTAAAATGGAGATGCGGGGTATCGATCCCCGTACCTCTCGCATGCTAAGCGAGCGCTCTACCATCTGAGCTACATCCCCACGTAATATCAAATTTTTGTTTGGCATTTTAATAAACGTCGACCACTACTAACAAATTTTGAGTTCATCATCCTCAAGTGAATTTCCCTCATAAGAATCTGACTCCAACCCATTAATCACAACTTCAATATGAATTTGCTACATTGAACGAAATAACTCATGCCATCGACAATGCACTACAACAATCATGTTTGAAAAATTATCAGTATTGAACAACATATGCTATTAAAAGGGGACACACTTAAAATCATTTTAATATGTAAATTTTTATCCTTCTTTGAAGCATTTCATGGAAGGAGAAGAGATGATGAAAAAATAAAACTTTGAAATGGAGATGTGGGTTATCTTTCCTTATACATCTTGCATGCTAAGTAAGCTCTCTACTATCTGAGCTACATTCCCATATGATGTCAATTTTCTTATAGGCATTTTGTCAAACATTGACATCAAATTAAAAAATTTTGAGTTCATTGCCTGGAAGTGAATAGCCATTGTGAAAATCCAACTCCAACTCATTTAACCACAACTTCATTATGAATTTCCAACCTCAAATGAAATAAGTTACAATAACTACAAACCACTAAAACAATCACGTATTTAAAATTGTTTGTATGGAATAACATATGGCATTAAAAGGGGACACATGAAATATTTTGAGCATGTAAATTTTTTTCCTTAGGATTTCATGAAAGAAGAAGGAACAAAACAGAAAGAGTACATCTCTAAAATGGATACGTGGGTATCGATCCCCATACTTCTGGCATGGGAATTGAGTGCTCTACCATCTAAACTATATCGCCATACAATGTCAAATTTCTATTTGGTTTTTTATCAAACACTAACCTCATATAAACAAATTTTGAGTTCATTACCCTAAAGTGAATTGCCTTCATAAGAATTTGACTCCAACCCATCAACCACAACATCATTAAGAATTACCTATATCGAACGAAACAACTTACCACATCTACAAACCACTAGAACAATCATGTATGTAAAACTATCAATATGGAACAACATATGGTACTAAAAGGGGACACACTTGAATAATTTTAGTATGTAAATTTTTATCCTTCTTTGAAGGATTTCATGAAAAAGGGACTAAAAGGAAAAATAAAACTCTGAAATGGTGATGTGGGGTATCAATACCGTATTGCCTACATGCTAAGTGAGTGCTTTACAATCTGAGCTACATCCTTATCCGATGTCAAATTTCAATAAGGCTTTTTATCAAACACGGACCTCATATTGACATATTTTGGGTTCATTACCTTAAAGTGAGTTACCATCGTAAGAATCCAACTGTAACCCATTAATCACAAATTTATTAGGAGTATCGATCCTCGTCCCTCTCACATGCTAAGCAAGTACTTTACCATTTAAGCTACATTCGCATACAATGTCAAATTTGGTTAGACATTTTAGGCTAGACTCCTCAAACACTTTACCTACTTTTAATTCTACCGTCGTAAGGAGAAGAGATACACCTATAGTTCTTCAAATTTCACCTACAGGTTTTGTAAAGTTTTCAGAACTCCATATATCAACTATACTCCTTAAACTTTGCCCGCAAGCTTTGCAAAACTTTCAGAGAAATCATTGTATTATCACATTCTCTTTGTATTACTTTATATTCACATGAGTTAATGTTCACAAAGATCCTAATTTATTACAAGAATTACATAGGATTTATAGCCAAATATCATGAATATGTAGTCCCTATAATCAATCAACTCATAGCAGTCCAATGAACTATTTAATGAGTTTCTAGCACAACAAGTTTTGATAAAACTACCATATCTTGGGCTGCAATATCTTGATTGAGATGAATCTAGTTGCCACACGAAATTAAAACTTAGGGCTATGACTTTTATGTTCATTGTTCATTTCAATTCCAATTATACAGAGAAAGCCACATCAAACAATATTATAACCCAAAATTCATAATACAATTTGTGCAGTTATAGAAATATTAACATAACATTTTCTACACATATTGGATTGAGCTGATTTTAGTGACCATTTAAAGATAAGACATAGGATTACAATGTTTGTATTAAGAGGTTAGCCTAATTCAACCAGAAGATAGCTAACAATCGAAGCAAAGTTTAGCACAGAAACGGATAGAAACATGGTAGTTTTTCTGCAAAAAAAGTGCCAATTTGAAAATTTACCGAAATTTCATTTCATAATAAAACTCTTTGAATTATATGTCATTTAAAGCTATGGGAGTCTACTTTGTTCAGGAGAAAACCATATTTGATTTAGAATTGTGTAGGAAAAGATATTAAATAATGAATAGAGCAAGGTCATGCTGTGAAACCGAGCAGTTTTTCTACAAAGGTCTTACTATTTCAAAAATTCACCAAATTCAATTCTCTACTAAACTTTTCGAATCATGTCATTTTAATGTTATGGAAGTCTAGTTTTATCAAAAGGAAATTATATTCAATTTGGAGTTGTGTAACTAAAAACTGTATCACGGTCAAACTATTTAGAATATTAAATCATGGGTTTTTTCCATCTTTTGATATTCCAATATGAGGTTTTCCTTTTTTTTCATTCCATCCTTATTTTAATACCACAAACAATCAGAAAACATATTAAATATGGATATTACGCATCAAAGAAACAAAGACAAGCATAGTATTTGCCTTAAACTCGTAATTTTTCTTTTGAGCTTTCTTCATTTCCTCTCCAAACTTTCTTTGAATTTTTTGGTTGTTCTTTATGTTTCCTACAGCCCTTTTTCCTTCCCAAAGACTAGGGTTAACATGTATATGGATGGATATGGTTTATTTCAAGCTCAAATGGTGGTTTTCAGGGAGTTTGGGTGGGTTTTTGTGAGAGAACAATGGGATGCGAGAATAAGGTTTTCTTTTTGGAAGAGGAGACTCTCTCTCTCTCTCTCTCTTTCTCTCCCCCCCATTCTCTTACTCTCTCTCTATGTAAGAGGCATGCAGGTCCCCCAAATATGGTGATGTGTTAAAGGTATGACTGCGATGTGTTCCACATAAAAACTAAATGCGCTCATTAAAATATAAAAACTGAAACATGCATTGCACATAAAAATTCAACAAGTTTTAGCATTGTACAAAGTATTGAATCTAAATGTACTCATTAAAATGTAGATGCATGCTTTAATGATTTCTCAAAACATAACCTTACAAAATTTCGTGAGTCATTTTACGAAATGAAAAATTATAAGTATGGCATACGTATGTCATTAAATGTGGACACATTAGAAATCATTTGAGCATATAAATTTTTATCCTTTTTTAAAGGATTTCATAAAAAGAAGGAAGAACAAAATGGGGAAATAATAAAACTCTGAAATGGAGATGCATGTTATCGATCTTTATGTGTCATGCATGCAAAGCGAGTGCTCTACCATGTTTTCTACTTCCCCATATGATGCCATATTTTTGTTACACATTTTATCAAACACCAACCTCATATTAACAAATTTTGAGTTTATTACCCTAAAGTGAATTGCCCTCATAAGAATATGGCTCCAACCTATTAACTACAACTTCATTCGAGGTATCGATCCCCATGCCTCTTGCATGCAATGCGAGCACTTCACCATGTGAGCTACATCCCTATATAGTGTCAAATTTCTGTTAGGCTTTCTATCATACACTGACTTCATATAACCAAATTTGGTGTTCATTACTATGAATTGCATAGTTCTTGTAAGAGTCTGACTCAAACCTATTAACCACAACTTCATTTTAAATTTCCACATCAAATGAAAAAACTCACTACAACTATGGACCACTAGAACAATCATGTATGAAAATTATCAATATAAAAGAACAAATGGCATTAAAAGGGGGTCACATTTGAAATCATTTGAGCATGCTAATTTATCCCATTTTAAAATATTTCATGAATGAAGAGGGAATAAAAAGGAAAGAATAAAACTCTAAAATGGAGATATGGGGTATCTATCCCCGTACCTCTCTGCTAAGCAAGCGTTCTACCATTTGTGCTATATTCCCATGAAATGTCAAATCTCTATTAGGCATCTTAATAAACACGGACCACTATTAACAAATTTTGTGTTGATCATCTTCATGTGAATTTCCCTCGTAAGAATCCAACTCCAACCCATTAACCAGAACTTCGATATAAATTTCCTCTATCGAATGAAACAACTCACCATATCTACATAACACTACAACAATCATGTTTCTAAAATTATCAGAATGGAACAATAATGGTATTAAAAGGGGACACACTTAAAATCATTTTAGTATGTAACTTTTTATCCTTCTTTGAACCATTTCATTAAACCAGAAGAGACAAGGAAAAAATAAATCTCTAAAATGGAGATATGGGGTATCCTTTCACGTACCTCTCGCGTGTTAAGAGAGCACTCTACCATCTGAGCTACATCTGCATACAATGCCAATTTTCTATTAGGCATTTTATCTAACACTGACGTCATATTAATAAATTTTTAGGTCATTGCCCTAAAGTGAATAGTCTTCATGAGAATTCAACTCCAACCCATTAACCATAACTTCATCATGAATTTCAAACCTCAAATGAAGTAATTTACTATAATTACAAACCATTAGAACAATCATGTATGTAAAATTATCAGTATGGAAGAACATATGGCATTAAAATGGGACACATATGAGATCATTTAAGCATGCGAATTTTTATTCTTTTTTAAGGATTTCATGAAATAAGAAAGAACAAAAAAGAAAGAATAAATCTATAAAATGGAGATGTAGGGTATCAATCCCTATACCTCTCTTAAGCTAAGCAAGCGCTCTAGTTTCTGAGCTACATCCCCATACTATGTCAAAATTTCTCTTAGGCCTTTTATCAAACACCAATCTTATATTAACAAATTTTAAGCTCATCACCATAAAGTGAATTGCCTTCATAAGAATCCAACTCCAACCCATTAACCATAACTTCATTACGAATTTCCTACTTCGTAGGAAGCAACTCCACATCTATAGACCACTAGAACAATCATGTTTGCTAAATTATTAGTATCAAACAACATATGGTTTTAAAAGGGAACATAATTGAAATCATTTCATTTAGTAAATTTTTGTCCTTCTTTGAAAGATTTCATGAAAAAGGGACAAAAGGGAAAAAATAAAACTTTGAAATGGTGATGCAGGGTATCAATCCCATACCACTTGCATGCTAAGTGAGCGTTGTACCATTCAAGCTATATCCCTATCTGATGTCAAATTTATGTAAGGCATTTTATCAAACACCGACCTCATATTAATAAATTTTAAGTTCATCACCCTAAAGTGAATTGCCCCTCATAAGAATCTAATTGCAACCCATTAGCCCAAGTTCATTATGAGTATCGATCCTTGTACCTCCTGCATGCTAAGCAAGCGCTCTACTATTTAAACTATATCCACATACAGTGTGAATTTTCAGTTAGGCATTTTATCAAATGCTGACCTCATATTAATAAATTCGGAGTTCATCAACTTGAAGTGAATTAGCCTAGTTAGAATCTGACCCCAACCCATTAACAATTACTTTATTATGAATTTCAAACATCAAATGAAAACCTCTTGGCTAAATATGGTGTTACCCATAAGGTTGCTACCATTACCATCTCTAAACTAGTGGACAAGTTGAGTTTTCAGATCATGAATTAAAAAGTATTTTGGAAAAAATTGTGAACTTTTTTTTTGTAAGTATTTGGGCTTATAGGACAACATAGAAGTCTCCAATTGGTATGTCACCTTATTGTTTGGTTTATGGTAAGACATGTCATTTTCTAGAGTTAGAGTATAAGGCATATTGGGCAATGTAATATCTTAACTCTGATTTAATTTTTCTAGGTAAAGAAAGAAAGTTGCGGTTAAATGAGCTGGAGGAATGGCAGAATGAGGCATATGAGAATGCATGAATTGATAAGGAAAAGACAATGGCATGGCACAATGCTAGAATCACGAAGCAAGAGATCGATGTTTGAGATAAAGTACCATTGCATAACTTCCAACTAAGACTTTTTCCAAGAAAGTTGAGATCAAAATGGTTTGTACCATTTGGACTGATGCAAGCTTTTCTGTATGGAGCTGTAGAGTTTTCAAACGAGCAAGGTGAAAATTTCAAAGTTTATGGGCATCGTTGAAGATTTATGAGGATGGAAATAGCTAGAAGGAAGGGTCTGCCATCTTTTTAAAAATTCATGACCATAAGAAGTCCTTTGCATGAGAGGAAAAGAATTGCTGCTAAAGAGGAGGTTGCAAGCTTACCGACTTTATGAGGGGAGTTTTCTGCTCTCTTTTACTTTCTTTTTTATTTATTATTAATCTTGAACATTGTAAGAGATGCTTGGTTTAAGTATGGGGGAACATATATGAAGGCTGATTTAAAAAAATGAAAAAAAATGAAAAAAGGAAAAAAGTGAGTTTTTGCTAAATTTTTTTCTACCATCCTGACAAAATTTTCTCTGGTTTTTAAGCCCTTGTATGTTACTTGATTTGAGTCGGATTGAATGAAAGATGATTGTATTAGTAGTCATTTGATATATGATTAGCTGTTCATCTTTTAATAATTGATTAGAAAAATAGCCATGCAAGATTTGAAATAAAATTTACTAAAGTGAGGAATTGTCTTGTTGAACATATATTACATGTGGAATGGTTATTGTAAAACTTGTTTTGATATGTATATTGAGACAACATTTTCTTTTTCATGCATTAAAAGGATTAAGGTATATAGGATTACTTTGACCTTCGAAAAAAACTATCTCTAACATTTTATATTCCCAAGTTAACCAATTTGACCCAAATTCACTAATTTACTTACAATTGATAGCATGACATTATGTTCTTATATGTTAAAGTTTTTTCTGGTAATGTGGTAAATTGGCTCAATGTTGCAGAAAAGAAGAGAATTATCATGTTAAGCTACCAAAAAAGAAAAAGCAAAAGAGAAAAAGCAAAAAAAAAAAAAAGAACAAAAAGAAAAAGAAAAAAAAGGGAGAAAAATCATTTTCATTCTTGGATATTGTTCTTATTTGGAATTAGGGTGCCATTACATATTTTTGGATTGAAAGTTATTGATATTTGCATTCTCTTTGCTTTTGAGGTGTCAAGAATGCAATGTTTTGACATTTGAGTATTTTTAGTGAATTTTTAGCCCAATATTTTTGTGCCTATTTTTCTTTATTTTATTCTACCCTTAACCCTAGCCCTGTCACAACCAAATAAAAGATCTTTTGATTGGTGAACATATTTCATATTTTTGAGTGGTGAAGATTTGATATATTAGCAAACCTATGATAATGCAATCTTATTGTGTTGATTTGAGTGATATGCATATCTTTCCATTAAGTTGACTGCATTGAGTAAATCCATTATGAGGATAGCTGAATTTTTCATTGTTCTTGATTTCAAAAAGACTGTCGAGAATGCAATATTTGTTTAGTGCTAAATGCTTTGGTTGTCTTGATTGTAATTTTGGTTTAAACTTGTCATCTACACAGTTAGGATCTTGGGAAAGATGAATTGATTTTGAAAAAAATTTCTTTTGTTATATCTCTTGATTGAGGACAAGTAAATATTCAAGTGTTGGGTATTTGATAATAATAATTTTATACACTTGAATTATATTTTTTTTACCATTATTTATAAATTTTAAGACTGCTTTAAATCTTATTTTGTGATATTTAATTGATTAAATTCGTGGTTATTGATTTAAAAAATATTTAGCTTATTTAAGGAAATTTAGACTAGATAGGCAGTTATGAGTATTTTGTGTTTATCTCTATACTCTGATGGCCAATTGAGCTAATTCTTGTTGTATTGGAAACTAGAATTCAACATCTACAAATCTTATGAAATGTCCAGAGGTTAAAAAATATGTGACATTTTCTTTAGGGTTTTAATCCAATAAATAAGAGGCATCCTACGATGGAGAATATGTGACATTTTCTTTTACACTCTCTTTTAGATTATTGGAGGAGGAAGGCGTAAACTCTAGTAGTCACCATCAGAGGATGTGATTTTTATATTCTTCTTGTGCAAAAGGGTTGTAATATATTTTATTCTTTCTCATTTTTCTTTAGAAAATCTAGTTAATTATTGTTATTCTTAGGATTCAATGGATTCTATTTTTAATTAATTGCATAAACTGAATTTATTTTGCTCCCTTAAGTTTTATAGGCATGATTGCTGTGTGATGAGATTTATTGTTAATCGTAATATTTCAAATTGTATGATATTAGTCCATAATAATAAAATCCTTATAAAATTATGACAACAACCAAAGATTAATTTCATGTATGAAAATTTAGGGTAAACTCTAGATTACATTTTCTATAAAATTTAATGCATTTCGAATTAATCAAAATTATATGACCATTGAGTTTTGATAAGTTGAATTAGGGATTTCACTGCATGACCATCGGGTAAAATCTAATTTTAGGGAATCTACCATCATCTACAATAATTCATTAGTCAATAAATTGGGGGTTTGAAATGATTCGGTTATGTGAAAGATTGAAAATAGATAAAGCTGATATCCTAAGGTCTTTTATCCATTGATTTTAATCTTTTAATATATTTGTAATTGTGGTTCAATTTGTCCAACTTAAATACGCTAATTCACACTTGGTACTACAAAGCATCATCGTGGGAATGATACTAGCTCTTTTCATTATATACAACATTCGATTAGGGTATACTTGTCTAAATTCGTGGTATTAAAATTTCATTTCAAGTTTTTGGTATCGTTGCCAAGGATATCTTTGTATATCAATTAGAATAATCTTGTTTGGGATTGGACATTATCTTTTATATTTTTATTTATTTCTTTCTCATATTAAATATGTTATATAGTCTTTTAAGAAAATTGGATTGGGTCTAGAAATTTTTAGAATAAATTTTTGTCCAAAAAAAATTTAGGATTAGGGTTAAGCGAACACTTATTTCAAAGGATTTCAGTCTGCTAGGCAAAACGTACGACAATGTCGTTGGCACCATCATTTCTCGGCCAAATTCCATCATTTTCATAGGTTTTTCTATTTTTCTATTTTTCTTTATTTTTTACTTTTTGATCATTTTTTTGGGTGTATTTTGTGCATTCTTTTGTTGTTTTTTCATGATTTCTACTTTTATATAGGTGATCAAGATTTTTTGAGTGGCTTTTGAATTTATTTTGAAAGTCTAATTCCACGCAATTTTTGTATCAATACACAGTATATGCAAGGATTGAAAAGTTTTGATCTTGTTGAGTTTGATCCTAAGATAGAGAAAACTTTGAAAACCATTTGTACACAAGCTAGGGAAGCCAAGGAACATGTGGAAGCAATAGCTCCGTGAACAGAGCTATAAGAGAGTTCTTGGTGCCTAGATTTTAGGACATGCAAACTAATATAGCACGACCTACTGTGGAAGAAAACAATTTCAAACTTAAACCAAAATCTTATTGACATAGTACAGGTAGATCAGTTTGGAGGAGAAACTTTTAAAGATCCAAATAGCTATCTGAAAAATTTTCTAGACATTTATGATACAATTAAGTTGAACAAAGTTAGCCCCAATGCAATATGGTTACGGTTGTTTCCTTTCTTTCTTAGGAGAAAGGTAAAAATATGACTTATCTCATTTTGTACTATTCACTTTACGAATTGGGAGAATTTATCTCAAGCGTTCCTAGCTGAACATTTCCCACTTGATAAAAAGGCTAAACTATGTAATGGTATTATTAGTTTTAGGCAATTTGAGGCTAAATCTTTGTATAATATTTGGAAGCGTCTTAAGGATTTGATTAGGTGATGCCCACATCATGGTATACCTGATTGGTTGATTTTGTAAACTTTTTATGATGCTCTTTTATATTCTACTAAAATTATCATCGATACTACAACTGAATGTGCTTTTATGAGTAAATCTTATAATGAAGTATGTGCATTACTTGATGATATGATCTCTAATCAGTATGACTGGTCTAACAAAGATGAAATTTCTTGACAAAAAGTTGGTGTGCATGAGGTCAGTAGTTTTACCCCGCTTAATGCAAAAATCTACTCCTTGATTAATGTGATGAAAGCTAATCAACTTAATGTTGTGATTAACCAGGTTTTATCTTGTGATTCATGTGGAGATGGAGATTCTACTCATATGATTTTTAAGTATCTGTAGGTTCTAACTTTAGTAGGTCTCAAAATAACTTTTACTCCAACATGCACAATCTTGTGTGGAAAAACCATCCTAAATTTCATGGAGCCAAGCAACATCAAGAGCAATTAATCAACCACATTTTAACTTAGGAAATCCCCAACCAAGGAAGAACAAGGAAACATGGGAGATCACAATTAGACATTTGGCAACAATGACAAATGCAAAGATCAAGAAGTTTGAAAATAAAATTGACCAATTGACTAATACCTTTCATTCTCGTATGCCAGATAGACTAACAAATTATACTGAGAAGAACTCTAGAGAGCAAGCAAATGCAATTTCATTGAGGAGCAAGAAGCAATAATAGGAGGAGGTACAAATTTGGTTCAAGGATGGAAAGGATAAACAAGAGGCCGAAAAGAGATCAAACAGCCTACAAATTAGAAGTTCAAGGTACCGGATTCAAAATGATGAAGTATTTTACCTTTTAATGAATACATGCCCCTGTCCTTTTTCTTAAACATCTTTTACTTTCTAATGTAGAAAAGCAGTTTGAAATTTTTTTTAAAATTGCACATTAATATTCCTCTTTTGGATGCCATCAAGCCGATACCAAGCTATGGAAATTCCTTAAGGAAGTGATCACTAATAAGAGGAAGTTAGATGAAATTTCAATGGTCAAACTTACAGAGGAGTATCATGTGATTTCATAAAATAAGCTACCGTCAAAACTTAAGAATCTAGTAAGTTTTTCTATCCCTTGTACAATTGCTTCTACTGATTTTTCTGATATTTTATGCCATCTTGGTACTAGTGTCAATGTCACGCTCCGAACCGAGGTCATGAGCAGCCACCTGTTGCCATGGATACTGGCTTGATTTTCTAGAAAATTGGACAAAACTTCCTCATATTTCAAAGGTCTCCCATATACAAATCAACCTGTATATTGAATGATCATCCTGCTACCTGAATAAATAGGCTAACCTGGCCGCACAACAAATCAACCACATTCGTATAATACTAATCAATCCACAACGTAACAACCAGGACAACGCAAGGCTATCATAAATATTAGCAGTCCTAGCTACAGACCTCTATTGTTATGCCCAACTAGAGTAGCCGCCACACCAGACGGGTCTAAAACTTTATGCATGAGTACAACAAATTCCCAAGTTAAGAAGTTAAATGCTTTCAAATGCCTCAATGCAAGTGAAATTAGCCAATATGAGAGTTTCACAAATAAATGTCAATAATTTATACAATTGTCCCATAAATGCACATGTCCATCAACGGACCTCAATATCAAGACCTTGCAGGGTCGATTTACAACACGGATCTCATATTTCAAATGAAATTTAGATTTCACCGTAGTGAATATATAATTTCACAATTACGCGACAATGACGTCTAGTGCCCGACGTGTCCTCTATCACAATAACCCTGTCTAAGAAAGGAAAGGAGAGGGGTGAGTATCAGGGGAGATATCCAGTGAATGAGGGGATCAATATCAAGTATAAATAGTGAGTATGATCCATTGGAGTATCAAATATGATTATTTTTAAATAATAATTCATAGTTGGAAGTAAAACATGGGATGATTAGAAAAATGAAATCATCTAGTCCATTACACGGTACCATACATGTCACACCTCGAATCGGGGTCATGAATAGCCGTCTGTTGCCCTGGATGCCGGCTACATTTTTACAGGAAATTGGGCAGAACCTCCCCATATTTCGGAGGTCTCCCATGTACAATTTAACCTGTATAATTCACAACCATCCTGTCAATTTAAATAAATGGCCATCCCAGTCTCACAACCCTTAACTAAACCACAGCAGACAACCAGGGCAGCGCAAGGCTATAAAATTTTCTAGCAGTCCTAGCCACAGACCTCTACTGTCATGCCCAACTAGGGTATGAGCAGTCGCCACACAAAGTGGACCTAAATTTTTATACACATGTACAATAGATTCCCAAGTTAACATTTTAAATACATACAAGTGTCTCAACACAAGTGAACTGAGCCACTATGAGAGTTTCATAAATAAATATCCATAATTTATACAGTCATCTCATAAAATAAATAGATACATATATTGATCAAACTAAAATCTTCAATATTCGTAGCGGAAGATATGGTAACATCTATACCCAATCCCGGTGTTATCAAGTCTACGTCGCCAATATACAATCACAATAATTCTTCCTCAGTCCACGACTAATTCTATGGGAAAGAAAGTGACAGGTGAGTATTTATGGAAGGATACTCAGCAAGTGAGGGGATTGATATTGTGCTATCAATATCGAGGGTGAACTTGCAGTGTCAAAGCATGTAATACAATATCAAGTATACAAAAACAGTATGAAATTTTACATAACTCAAGGCACATATCGGAAAATAACTATGCATCCATCCATGTATCAAATCACATATATAGAACCGGCCGAACAATCAACCCTGGCAATAGTCTACCTCGACCAAGGACGAGTGTATTAGGGGTTTTCACTATGCAAATATCAAATAATGACTCTCTACCCCAATGTTGACCACAAACTACTCCAACCAGCCTGTAAATAATATTAATAATATATATATATATATAGTCGGCTGTGTATGGTGTCCTGCCCAGTGCTAGACAGAGGTAAACTCACATCCTCCCCGATGAGGGTCAACCTGGGACACCCATACACATGATAATTTGGCGGATACCTCCGGTCGAGGCATCTCCGGGCATAAGGGTGCCTCTACCAAATGTCCTTCGTAGCTACGGAATACTATAGGAAGCATATCACAATATCACCAAGTTGGCCGGGCACATAGCCCCATGCATCACACCATCACGTTGGTCTGGTATACAGCCCCATGCATCGTATCATAATGTCGGCCGGGCGTATAGCCCCATGCATCGTATCATAACGTCGGCCGGGCGTACAGCCCAAATAGTACATGTAAATCCATTTAAAACCATGTGCCAATATAGTGGGAGCATTTAAAACATGACAAAATGTTGAAAAGGTGGCACAATATCTAGTTATCAAACTCATGGATGCATATCAATTATATCAGTAGTTGGGACACTCCAATAGTCACAAAAATATTTTATAAAATATTCAAAAGTCTAATGATCATATATTTGTAGAATCTTGTCATTGAAAAGCATTTTTTAAAACAAGGTTTTCAATTAATAGCAGACGTTAAAGTTCCACTCACAGTATGGGGACGGGTAACGCACTTCCCAATAATACCGCGAAATGAAGAAAAGTGCTCCCCTAAATCAAGGCACCCAACTCCTATGAATGTATATATATATAAAAAAAAATTCAGCAAGTTTCAAACCTACGCAGTTATAGGAAATAGGCTATCACTTCTAATACACGTATGCAAATCAGGTAATTTGAATCCTTTAGAACCCTACCCTAATTCATCATATTTTGTTCATGTATACAACATGTCTACAAGACTCAAGTGTTGGTACTCAACCAATCCCGCACAGGGCTCACACTAATCAAATCTCTCGCTCGCACCCAAGGGCCAACAGGGCCACAGCCCAGCGCTCCTCTGCGCAGGGTGCAGTGCCCATGTGCAGGGCACGAGGCGCCCATGTGCAGGGCGCGCAGCACCCATGTGCAGGGCGCGCAGTACCTGCATGCCAACCATTTCTCTACATTTCTAAACTTAACCCTAACATTCATTCAAATAAATCGAATAGGTAAGAAATTTTTTACCTAATGTTTTCTCAGAGCGCAGTCCTTTGTCCAAATGTCTCCTCGATCACTCCAAAATCTACAATGCTCTCTATCAAGATAAGATTTATTAGTTAGGTCATAAACACTTAGATCAGGATCAAAACCCTAATTCAGTTACTTGCGCAGAGGTTCGTGGGTTGGCGGGCTCACGGGCCGTGGCAGGCCACAGTAGGCTCGTGGATTCGCGGGCTCACGGGTCAACAGGCTAGTGGGATTATGGGCTGCTATGGGCTTCGTGGGCCGTAGTGGGCTGGCAGGCCTGCGGGCTGGGACAGCAGTCGCGCGTTGTTGCGTGCTCTGTCGCGCAATCACGCGCTCGCGGGTTGGCGCGCTGTTGCAGAGCTGGCGCGTACTGGAGGGAGAGGGAACAATTGTAGTCGCACGCTGTGACTTCTGTAGGCAGTCGCGCACTGGCAAGCCCGCGAGGGATCGCGCGCTACGGCGTGCTCGCGCTGTGGTGCGCTTGTGCGGGGGAGATCACATTATGGCACACTCGCACAGGGGAGGATCGCGTTGTAGGCTGGCGAGCTTGAGAGCTGAGGAGCGCAGTCGCGCGGGGAGGATCGCTCTTGCGGGAGGGAGGAGCAGCAGTGGAGAGAGAGCGGCGGCGGAGGGTGGCGGAGGAGAGGCCGCCGCGGGAAGGGAAAGTAGCAGAGAGAGAGAGAGAAAGAAAGATTAAGGCTAAAAGCCCTAATCTAATTTAGGTGAGGGGGTGTTGCGTTTTGCCTCAAAACGCAGCACTCTGCTATTTTTTCTTTTACAATCTTATTATTATTATTATTATTTATATCTATTTTTATATTCATTTTACACTAAAATTCGCGGATACGGCAAAATTTAAAATATATAAGAAATTCAATTTAAATACCCTAAAATCAAAAATCAATAAAATTAAAATCTCTCTATGTATAAAAACTGAGAAATATTTTATTTAATTTAGAAACGGGAGTACAAAAGTACGGCACCATAGTATCGGTGTTATATTTTCTAAACCCCTAAAAGTAAATTTCGTCCTCGAAACTAAAAGAGAACTAAACAGCAAATAAATGGGGGTACTGTCTCCTCATAACCTTCTCGGGCTCCCAGGTCTCTTCCTTGACCTGGTCACTCCTCCACAAGACTCTGACCAACAAGACTTCCTTGCTCTGCAGCTTCCTAACCTACTAATCTAGAATAGCCATGGGCTAAACTTGAAGACTAAGGTCCTCTCGAAACTCAACAGGTGGAGGCTCAAGTACATGAGAAAGATCAGCTAGATATTTCCGGAGTACTGAGACATAAAAGATGTTATGAATACAGGATAATTCATCTGGTAGCTCTAATCTGTATTCCACACTCCCGTCCCTCTCAAGGATACGGAAGGGGCCAATATATCTAGGGCTCAGCTTGCACTGCTGCCTGAACCATATAACTCCCTTTAAAGGAGATATCCTCAGGAAAACCATATCCCCCTTGACAAACTCAAGAGGTCACCATCTACGATCGGAGTATATCTTTTGCCTGTCCTGGGCAGCTCTCATCTTCTCACGGATGACCATAACTTTAGTATCAATATAGAGACATGCCGATGCCTCCAAGGAATAGTCACTACGGATAGGGATAAAATGTGTAGATTTGGTGAGTCGATCGACAATCACCCAAATCGCATCATGCCGTGTAGAAGTCCATGGCAACCCCATCATGAAGTCCATAGTAATATGCTCCCATTTCCACTTAGGAATGGGAAGAGGTTGCAGTGTGTTCGGCAGACGCTGATACTCTACCTTCACCTACTGGCACACCAAGTATCGTGCCACATACTCTGCTATCTCCTACTTCATGCCTGACCACCAATAGCTACCTCTGATGGTCCGATACATTTTTGTACTCACGGGATGTATAGCATATGCAGAAGAATGTACTTCCTCAAGGATAGCATGCTGAAGATCACTATCGGCCGAGACTCACACTCTGTCTCTGAACACCACAAGTCCATCATCACGGACTCTGAAGTCTCTGTCCTCTCCTCAGCGGATCTTATCGTGAATACCCTGGAGCTCTTTATCAGAATCCTAAAGCTCCCTGATGCGATCAAGCAAAGTAGGTCGCACCTCAAATTTGGCTAACAGTGCACCCTGATTGTCACTAGCTAAACTGACTCCCAAAGCACGGAGTCCCACCAGGAAAGAAACATACGCTGTATACCACATACTCCCTGCTGCGAGTGGGGAGAGCTAACACTGGTGCCGTCGTCAGTCATTGTTTGAGCTCCTGAAATCTCGTCTCACAATGATCGTCCCAAAAGAACTTGACGTCCTTTCGGGTTAGTCTAGAAAGTGGAGCAGCGATCCGGGAGAATCTTTCTACGAACCACCGAAAATACCTCGCAAGACCAAGGAAACTCCGTACCTCGGTCACTGTCTGTGGCTACTCCCACCGTTAGGCCAAGCCTGTTTGGTGTATTGGTCAGCCCAAACGGCATGACCACGAACTCGTAGTGTTCATATCGGGTGCGGAATACGGTCTTGGGCGCATCCTTAGCCCTGATCCACAACTGATGATATCCAGATCGAAGATCGATCTTTGAGAAAACCCGCGTACCCTGAAACTGATCAAATAAATCATCAATACGAGGCAGAGGGTACCAATTCTTGATAGAAACCTTGTTTAGCTGCGTATAGTCCACACACAATCGTAGAGTCCCGTCCTTCTTCTTCACGAATAACACCGGAGCACCCTAAGGCGAAGTGCTCAGACGGATAAAACCCTTGTCCAGCAACTCCCGCAACTGGACCTTAAGCTCTCTAAGCTCAACTGGCGCCATTTTGTATGGCATAATGATATGGGAGTGGTCCCTGGAGCTAGGTCAATCTCGAAATCATACTCCCAAACTAGGAGTAGTCCAGGTAGCTCCTCAGGAAATACTTCTGGGAACTCCTGCATCACTTGGACCTCCTCAAGCCTCGGCCCTTCTACTGTTGTGTTAATAACATAAGCCAAGTATACCGTGCACCCTCAGCGTATCAATCTCATGGCCTTCATCAACGATACAACATAGCGAGATAACACTCGCCTCTCGCCTGGAAACATCAACAACGGCCTCTCAGGTCTCCGAAATTCCACTTCTTTAGTGAAACAATCTACTGAGACTTTATACATGCTTAGCCAATCCATCCCTAGGATAGCATCGAAATCCATCATCTCAAGTGGAATCAGGTCTGCCTCAAGTATTGTATCTCTGATCATGACCTTACTCCCTCTATAGACGGAATCTCTAATTATCTGCTCACCGAGAGGAGTGATGACCAATATCTCCTTATCAAGTGGCGACAAAGGCTTACCCAACCCGTGGGCAAAAGACGCTCTCACATACGAATAGTTCGACCCGGTGTCAATGAGGACACGAGCGTCGACTCCCAATATGTTCATAACTCCTGTTGTGAGAAAATAAAAAGATCTGTTGATAAATATGGAAAGATATATGCTTACATATATATATATATATATATCAAAATGTATATATATACCAACATAGTTAAGCCTCTAAGGCTTTAACTAGTGATGGTGCTCAAAAGAAGGTACATAAAAAAAATATCTCTAAGCATGGGGATCGGTGGGAGGAGCACCAAAATTAACATCAGGACTCACCTGAGCGTCCTCCTACATCATTGACTATACATGGGCCTGTGTCCTCTGCTACTGTCAGAATGGTCCTGGCATCGTGTTGCTCTTTAGGGAACACTCGAGTGTCCTGAAACTATCTGACCTCCCGATCTCAACTCGGGACAGGCGCTTCTGATATACCCTGGCTTCCCACATCGAAAGCATGTAACAGGCACCCTACACTCTCCAAAAGGGTGGTGTCCACCGCATCGGTGCCAAAAGGGGTGCTGCTGATCTGAAGTCTGACTAGTGGCACTAGGGGTCGGTGCTTTAAACCCCTGAGGTCGTGATTCCTGCCCAGTATGTGCTTGTCTCGGTTGAGAAGAGCCTCCCTGATATCTTGAAGTTCTACCTTTCTTCGAGCCCTGGCTCGAAGAAGCCCCAAATTTCTTCTTCTTTTGCTCTCTGTACTCCTACTGTCTGCCCTCAGCACGGATGATCTCCGCTGCCCTAAGTGCTGAGTCCACGATCTCTACAAAGGAAAGACTAGGAGTCACTGTCATATAGCTCTTGATGTTCAAGTTGAGGCCATCCTCATACTAGAATCGTAGCTGTTTCGACGTCGCCAAGTCTGGAACGAAAGCGGCTAGTCACCTCAACTCCGCTTCATAGTCTGTCACTGTCCTAGTTCCCTACCGCAAGTGCAGGTACTCTGTCCTCTTGCGGTCATGTTGAAACTCAGAGAAGTACCTACGATCAAACTCCCGCAGGAAGTCCTCCCATCGCAACAGCTCAGTAGCATCATCATAATTCGCCTCCCACCAAGTGAGGGCGTCGCCACCCAAAAGTCTCTCAGCTATCCGAAGCCAGTAGTCCTCTCTCAAACCCAGATTAGTCAAAATTCTGCGGGTACGGTTGATCTAGTGCTTTGCTGCTATGGAATCACCCGTTCCCATAACTCCGTGCAACCTAACTGCCTCGCCTCTTTCACTACCTGGGTGAGTTCGTGAATACGCCTCAAGGTAGAGGAGGTAGTGTCACTAGGTCTTGAAACAGTAGAAGGACCAACAACTGGAGGCTGATCTGGTACAACTAAAGGTGGCACGGCGTAAGAGTCTACACGGCCATCATTACTGGTGGAGGTGGTACGGCTGTAGGAGTCAGCACTGCCGTTGCTGGTGGTAGGGGTGGCATCTGAACCCCGTGGGAGGTGTACCACTCATATACCTGCCTAAAAGCCTCAAGGAACGGTGGTGGAACCTCAACTAGAGCAGCCGGCTGAGTAGGCACTATAGGGAGCATCCGTGAAGAGGAAGCAGCCTCAGGCACTCCAAGGGTCTCAGGTTCCCTCAAAGGGTCAGGCACTTGAGGAGTCTCGAGTAGCGCGAGTCTAGCTCCATGTCCCGCTGGTCTACTGCATCTAGGCGGTATAATTCTACAAAGAGAGAATTTTCATTAGATATAACTCTAGAGTTTGGCATGATTTAAAAATTAGGGTTAGTTACGTAGTAACTAACCCCCTAAAATGAATAAAGTTAGTGGTCTACGACCATGTATGGGACTTTAAATGACTGTACGAAATTCTCTAATGTATTGAGAACTTTTAAATGTATTTGGAAAGACTTTTATTACTATTCTTTCTCTAACCTAGATGCTCTGATACCAACCGAACTGTCACGCCCCGAACTGGGGTCATGAACAGCAACCCGTTGCCCTGGATGCTAACTACATTTTTACAGAAAATCGGACAGAACCTCCCCATATTTCAGAGATCTCCCATGTATAATTTAACCTACATAATTCACAACCATCCTGTCAATTTAAATAAATGACCATCCCGGCCTCACAACCCTTAACTAAACCACAGCAGACAACCGGAACAACATAAGGCTATAAAATTTTCTAGCAATCCTAGCCATAGACCTCTACTGTAATGCCCAACTAGGGCATGAGCAGCCGCCACATCAAGCGGATCTAAATTTTTATACACATGTACAATAGATTCCCAAGTTAACATTTTAAATACGTATAAGTATCTCAATGCAAGTGAACTGAGTCACTATGAGAGTTTCACAAATAAATGTCCATAATTTATACAGTCATCCTACAAAATAAATAGATAAATACATTGATCCAACTAAAATCTCCAATATTCGTAGCGAAAGATATGGTAACATCCATACCTAAGCCCAGTACTATCAAGTCCACGTCACCAATATACAATCACAATAATTCTTACTCAGTCCACGACGAATCCTGTTGGAAAAAAAGTGAGAAGTGAGCATCTATGGGAGGATACTCAGTAAGTAAGGGGATTGATATCGTGCTATCAATATCGAGTGTGAACTTGCAGTGTCAAAACATGTAATACAATATCATGTGTGCAAAAACAACATGAAATTTTACATAACTCAAGGATACATCGAAAAATAACATATGCATCCATCCATGTATCAATTCACATACGTAGAGCCGGCCGAACTAACATTCCCGGCAATAGTCTACCTTGACCAAAGACGAGCGTATTGGGGGTTTTCACTATGCAAATATCAAATAATGGCTCTCTACCCCAATGTTGGCCATAAACTACTCCAACTAGCCTGTAAATAATATTAATAATATATATATATATAGTCGGCCGTGTATGGTGTCCCATCCAGTGTTAGACAGAGGTAAACTCACGTCCTCCCCGATGAGGGTCAATCTGGGATACCAATACACATGAAAATTTGGCGGATACCTCCGGCCAAAGTGTATCCGGGCACAGGGGTGCCTCTACCAAATGTCCTTCGTAGCTATGGAATGCTATAGGAAGCATATCACAATATCACCAAGTCGGCCGGGCACGTAGCCCCATGCATCACATCATCACATCGGCTGGGCATACAGCCCCATGCATCGTATCATAATGTCGACCGGGCGTACAATCCAAATAGTATATGTAAATCCATTTAAAACAATATGCTAATACCATGGAAGCATTTAAAACATGTCAAAATGTTGAAAAGGTGGCACAATATCTAGTTATCAAACTCATGGATGCATATCAACTAAATCAGTAGTTGGGATACTCCAATGATCATAAAAATATTTCATAAAATATTCAAAAGTCTAATGATCATACATTTGTAGAATCTCATCATTGAAAAGCATTTTTTAAGACATGGTTTTCAATTAATAGCACATGTCAAAGTTCCACTCATAGTATGGGGCCGGGTAGCGCACTCCTCAATAATACCACGAAGCGAAGAAAAGTGCTCCCCTAAATCAAGGTACCCAACTCCTATGAATGTATATATATATATATATATATAAATTCAGCAAGTTTCAAACCTACGTAGTTATAGGAAATAGGCTATCACTTCTAATACACGTATGCAAATCAGGTAGTTCGAATCCTTTAGAACCCTACCCTAATTCCTCATATTTTGTTCCTACATACAATATGTCTACAAGACTCAAGTATTGATACTCAACCAATCCCGCACAAGGCTTACACCAATCCAATCTCTCGCTCGTACCCAAGGGCCAACGGGGCCACAACCCAGCGCTCCTCTATGCAGCGCGCAGCGTCCATGTGCATGGTACGTAGTGCCTGTGTGTAGGGCAAGCAGCACCCATGTGCAGGGCGCACAACGCCCATGTGTAGGGTCCATGTGCAGGGCGTGCAGCGCCTGCACGCCAACCATTTCTCCTCATTTCTAGACTTAACCCTAACATTCATTCAAATAAATTGAATGGGTAAGAAATTTTTCATCAATGGTTTTCTCGGAGCGCAGACCTTCATCTGAATGTCTCCTCGATTACTCCAAAATCTACAATACTCCCTATCAAGACAAGATTTATTAGTCAGGTCATAAACACTTAGAACAGGAAAAAAACCCTAAGTTAGTTACCTGCGCAGAAGCTCGCGGGCTCATGGGCCGCTGCGGGCTTGCGGGATACTGTGGGCTCGCGATTCGCGGGTGAGCAGGCTAGCGGGCTTGCGGGCCATAGTGGGCTTCGTGGGCCTCAAGTGGGCTGGCGGGCCTGTGGGCTGGCGGGCTTGTGGGCCTGTGTGCTGGGACAGCAGTCGCGCGCTGTTGCACACTCTGTTGTGAGTTGTTGCTCACTTTGTCATGTTCTGCCGTGCTCGGGAGAAGGCCACGCGCTGGCGCGCCCACAAGGGGTAGCGTTGTGGCGTGCTCGCACGAGGGAGATCACATTGCGGCGAGCTAGCACGTAGGAGATAGCACAGTGGCATGCTCAGACAGGGGAGGATTGCGCTGCAGGCTGGCGAGCTCGAGAGCTAAGGCACGCCCTCGCACGAGGAGGATCGCAGTCACTGGGAGGCTGCGCTCGCTGGAGGGAGGAGAAGCGGTTGAGAGAGAGCGGTTGCGGAGGGTGGCGGAGGAGAGGGTGAGCGGCGACAGAGGGGGAAGAAGGTAAGGCGGCCACGGGAAGGCGAAGAGGCGGAGAGAGAGAGAGAGAAAGAAAGATTAGGGCTAAAAGCCCTAATCTGATTTAGGTGAGGGGGTGCTGCATTTTGCCTCAAAACGTAACACTCCGCTGTTTTTTTTTTTTACAATCTTATTATTATTATTATTTATATCTATTTTTATATTCATTTTACACTAAAATTCACAGATATGGAAAAATTTAAAATATATCAAAAATTCAATTTAAATACCACAAAATCAAAAATCAATAAAATTAAAATCTCTTTATGTATATAAACTGAGGAATATTTTATTTAATTTAGGAATGAGAGTACAAAAGTACAGCACCATAGTGTCGGTGTTACAATACATATATGTATCCATTCAAAATCAAGTATTTTTAGAGCAAACCAAATATGATCCTAACAAAGGTCAATCGTGACCAATGACAGGCGCATGGGTGGTTTATTATGTATAAATGTTAAAAATTTGCTCTCTACCTCGACGTTGGCCATGAGCTTCACCGAGGCTAGCTCATACACAAATCGGATCAAGTATAGGACCCCGTCCGGTGCTAGATAGTGGCGTTACACATGTGCTCCCCCTTGCGGGTTCAACCGGCCATGCCTATACCCATATACTAGACGTTTGAGGGTACTTTCGTGCGAAGTGTACCCAGACGCATACTTGACGCCATAACAAACGTTCCCCATAGCTTCGGTCATCCTCTCGGGGCTTAATCATATCATAATAGTCATCCAACGACCACACGGCCCCAACTTAGTGATATAGAAATCATAGTGCTCAATAAATGTGTCATATTAGGTCATATGAAATTTAAACTTGTGAAAATCATAAAATATGGCATCAATTAAGTTGAATCAAATTTATGGATGCATATTCATAGAAAACATGAGTTCACGACACTCCAATAGTCACAAAACAAATTCGAAATCTAGTAGCACACGATGAGTCATAGATATCAAAAGCATGTTTTGTTAAAAACACGACAAAAATCAAGTTTCACTTTTCATGCATGAGATTTGTGTCCCACTCACAGTAATAGGGAAGGTATAGCACTCCCAAATGAACCACAATTACGATGTATCGAGCTCCCTTTAACGGCTTGGGCAAAAGTCACCCAACAAGTTCACTCATAGTTCTCCACTTGGTGTCACTTTGTGCAGTCCTACGAACATTTGCATAACTTTTTATATATAAGTTCAAATAAGGCGAAATTTTGATATGTTGTAGGTAACTTCATGTCCTACAACTTTCATGATTCTGTCACATCACAAAATTCCCAGAAATCCTCATTTTGATTCAGTTGCATTCTAGATTTAGATTCTGTTCCAAATTAAGTGAAAAACCTATAACTTTCACTATACCTATCCAAACATAATGAAATTTTAACATGTTATACCCAAGACATAGGCCTATCACTTTCATGTTCTGATTTTCTCTCAGTTGTGCTTAGAAGGGGATTGAAATGGATCATGAATAGAATAGGCAGGTTTTAGTTGGGAAAACAGAATTTCTGTCGACACCCCTTAGTAAAATGGGCATAACGTTTGATTCCCTTGTGTGAATTGGCTGCAATTTAAACATGTTGTAGCTAAGAGGAGTATCTACAACTTTTATTTTTTGCACTTGCCCAAACTAGGACTGGCATAGGGTCGTTTGTTTACACTGTTCTTAGGGTTTGAAACAGGATAACCTTCTGTTGAGTTTTAGTAAAATTGCCATAACGTTTGACACACAGGAATCAGATTAAGGTGATTCGTATCTCGTTGGAAACATAAGACCTAGATCTACATATTACATAACTGGAGCACGTGCTAATTCAGACCATAAGACACCTCAAAATAGAGACTAAGTGAAGGACAGAAACAAGGCTAAAGCAGAACAAAACAAAAATTTTCTGTGTAGAACACTTAATTTTGAAAATTCATAATAAATCTAATTCTCATTAGAATGCAAGGAATGATATCTCATTTTAAAGCTCTATGAGTCTAGTTTCACTTGAAATTAACCTAGCTCAGTTTACCTTTGTGCAGAAAATGTTATGACCAAGAAATCACAGAATGGTCAGAATTTCTTACCTCTTTGAAGCTTTTAGTCTCTCTCTAGATCCACTTGGTTAGGCTTCTCCTTTCCTCCCAATTTTTGGATATGTTATAGTTGGGTTTATGAGGAATGAATTTATGTAAAAATATTTGTTTGTTGTTTGGAGAAATCAAATCCTCCTTTAGGACAAGATCTCGGTCATGGAGTTAGAAGAAGGAGAAGAGGATGGAGTTTTCTTGGGGGTGCTTCACAATTTTGGAGAATGAAGGGGAGTTATGTGGTGTTTTTTCTCTCACTACACTCAAACTTCATTAATTACATGTCTCCACAAGTCAAACTTCATTAAATGTTTGTCTCCTAATAACCCAATCAAATGGCTCACATTGATTCCTTGACTTTTCAAACAAATCCTAGCATTCCATCTCATTGCACACTTCTCATGGTCATTAATTATCTCCAACCCCTTTTTCTAAATTGCATAAAAAGTCCTCCTTAGACTTGCATGAAAATTCCTATCTCGATTTTCACATCATGCACTGCGGGGTCAATATTTGACCCGAAATCTAAGAAATTCAAATTTACCCATTTTGTTCAATTTTTCAACTGAATTCAATAGAGTTGGTCTCATACGTAGATGAAGTCATTTAACCTTCCAAATTGCCCTTAAATGCATTAGGGTTTTTAGAGCGATTTTGTTTTCCACTTTGCGTTTTTGCCAAAATTTTATGAAATTGCATTTTAACTTGATAAAATGTTAATTTAGCCTAATTTAGGATTTCTAGCAAAAGTTTAGTGGTTTTGCATGGGAAGAATTAAATTTGGCTCGGTGAGGACAAATTTTCATCTCCAGTGAGCGTTTCTTCGCAAACGATTGAGAATTATCCGAATTCGAGTTCCTTTAACTTTTTAAGTTAATTTAGCATGTGTAATTTCATCAGGGTCGAGATTGCATGCGTAGATTTTGAAATGGCACGGAGGAAAAAAAAAATTTTTAGCTCCCAACAATTTTGCCAAAAATTTTCAAGAGCATTATAATTCGAAAAAAATTTCTAAGAGACTTTTCTCTATATAAAAATGAAAATATATCATATATAGATAATGAGAAGTACAATATACAATACACCGAGTGTTGGTGTTACAGTTAATTTGATGCTATATTTTATATTCTTAAAGTTAGGATTAAGGGAATATAGACCGACTAATATTTCATTACAAGTAGATGATTGGAGTATAAAGTATCTGAGAGGTATTGTTGAGGACATACTTGTTAAAGTTCATAAATTTATTTTTCTTTCGATTTTGTTGTCTTGGATATGGATGATAATAAGGATACCTCTTTTGTCACGCTCTAAATCCACCCCCTCGCCGGGACTTCATCGGCAACAGACTGCCTGGTTCTCACTAGAGTTTAGTCACTTTGCAGGGTATGGAAGTCATACTAAAATAATAGATCTTTTATTTATCTTAATCATTGCATATTACAAAGCTTTTTTATACAAGATGAAGTAGCAGAACTTCTATACTAGAGAGGTTAACCATCACAAAGCTATCTCTATTCGTTAATCTTCCTTGGTCTTTGTTCCTGCATGATCTAAAATAATTCTTTTGTGTGAGCTTAATAGCCCAGTAAGGTTTATGTGTGCATATGTAGAAAATTCAATATAAAATTATATGATAACAACTTTATTGTAAAATCTTTTGAAAAGGCTTTATATGAAACAACAACATGCATATTTGAATAATATTAGTAATATAATACAATACAAGAACAGTTTACTTTCATCTTATCTCTCCATATAAACATTCTCCTTATCCCTCTGAGGAGGTCCATTTCTGGAAAGGCCTAATAGTCTCCCCCTCATTACGTAGACAGACCTCTTATCCACAATAATGGGATGCTACCGGTATGTATTTTGATATTCGACAAAGTCCTTACTTGCTCAAACTATCTTTACACATATCGGCTTATATAACAATCACAAACACATGCATTGATATAAACAGTAGGAAATCATGATAATAGTAGTAAATTATGGTAACAGTATTATGAAATCAATAGTAAATCATGAACGTTATAAAAAATCATGATAGGTATGCATTATTTAGATATGAAACATAAAAAACTCTTACCTTAAAGAGATGTCTTTAACCAAGAAGCTTACTTTTCCTACACTTTTTCTCTTATAGCACCTTTTTACTTTCTCTTTTCTTTTTCTTTCTTTCTCACTCACTTTCTCTATTTTCTCTCTTTCTCTCTTCCTTTCTTCCTCTTGGCCGAATTTGATGGCTTTGGAATGAAGGGGATGAGGTATTTATAGGTAAAGTTAGGTAATGGATAGTTACCAAGTGTTAGGACACTTGTTCATCACCTAAGGCCTTTATTCTTGATGCCAGCTACTTGTCCTTTCATGTGTTAACTATAAAAAGCACATATCTTTGTTGCAAGACATTTGTCCTCCAAGTGGTGTAGTTTATGGATGAACATGTGTCATGTCGGTGTTGTCTCTTCCTTGGTCGGTGGTTGCATTTAAGTAAATTTATTTATGTTCTTTTAGTTTGTTTACTTAAGAACTATACGTAAATAAGGAAATACCTCACATTTAGATTCAATAAAAATAGTTTCAGAACCTAATTTTTTAAGAATAAAAAGTCAACTCTCCCTTCTAAGAACAAAACACGAAACAACTAACTTTGTTGGCTCCTATTTGGAGGGCTAATGGCTTAGAAAAATTCTAGAGAAATAGGTTTTCCCTTGTTTGATATATAAAGAACAATTACTGGGACTTTTTCTCCTTGTTTTCTAAATATTTTAGACACCTTATTTTTAGGTACTTAGTTTCCATTGAGTTGGTCAAATCTAGGTTTTCAACATTCTAAGTGTTTGATTTCATATCCAATTCTCATGTCTCAGATAACAACCTTATTTTATTATTAATAACAAGTTATTTGTTACAACTAAATTGGGGTATGTGACATCTTTGATTCTAGGTCGACCTTTTCTTACCACTGCATGTCCTTTGATTGATGCTTATGATGTAGAATTGATTTTGAGAATTTATGAATAAAAACATGAAAAATTTTGATAAACAAGAAATCTTTTGAGTTGATTGCATTGAAAAGATTGTTGAACATAATTTTAATGTCGTTTACTATAGTGATTCAATTGAAAATTGCATTGCTAATCCGTTGCAGGTGAATCACGGCTTTCTAGACAAGGAATGTGTCGATGCGTGTGTCGCTTTAGATGTGAATTTTGGTGAATTTCATACATTTCCTACACAATATGAGAGCTTGCAAGAGTCTTTGGGTGTCGAGAGAAAAAATGACAATTCACAACTAGATGCTCAACCATCTTCTGCACCTGAACTTAAACCTCTTCCTTCTGATTTGAAATATATCATTTTGGATAGGTTTTCAATGTTTCCAATGATTATATCTTTTGAGTTGATAGGTTTCGAGAAAGATAAATTGTGGTGGGTTTTGCAAGAGCATAGGACAACAATAAGCTAGATTAGCGCCGACATCCATGGCATAGATCCTTTGATTTGTATACATAAGATCTTACTGGAAAACAGGTTCAAAGCAATGGCTCAACTACTAAGGAGGTTGAATGAGCATCTTAAAGAGGTAGTAAAGAAGGATATCATTAAATGGCTTAATGTAGATGTTATCTTTTTTATCTTAGATTCTGTTTGGGTAAGTTCTTTGCAAGTTGTGCCTAAAAAGGGTAGGACAACTATGGTTTGAAAATGATAAAAATGAGTTGATCCCTTCATGTATTATCATTGGTTAGAGGGATTGTGTAGATTATAGGAAGTTACATGATACTACTAGAAAGGATCATTTCCTCTCCTCTTTCTTGATCAACTTGTTGAAAAATTAGCTAGTCATGCATTTTACTGTTTTCTAGATAGTTTTTCAGATTATTTGCAAAATTCCATTGATCTTACTGACCAAGAAAAAACCATGTTCACATGTCCATATGTTACCTTTGCATTTAGATGCATGCCTTTTGGTCTTTGTAATGCCCTAGCTATTTTTCAGGTGGGCATGATGTCTAAATTTACTGATTTTATTGATGATTTTTTGGAGATTTTTATGAATGATTTTTTTTTTTTTTTTGTATTTGGTTCCTTACTTGATAGTTGTTTGAATAACTTGAAACAAGTTTTAAAGAGGTGTAAGGAAACGAACTTCGTACTTAATTGAGAAAAATGTCATTTTATCATAAAAGAAGGCATTGTTTTAGGTTATAAGATATTTTCTAGGGGAATAGAAGTTGATAGAGAAAAAATCGAATTACTTGAAAAACTTCTTCCCCCTAAATCAATAAAAGATGTTAGAGAATTTCTAGCAGATATATGTTTTTATCATAGGTTCATCATGGATTTTTCTAAAATTATTAGACCTCTAAACAATCTTTTATGAAATATACACCTTTTATGATCAATGATTCTTGCTTCAATAATTTTAATTGTCTAAAATCGAAATTGATTGAGACTCCTATTGTGCAGCCACCCAGATGGGATTTGGCTTTTGACATTTATCATGATGTGAGTAATTACCCTATAGGTGTAGTTTTGGGCCAAACGGTGTGACATATACCATAATTTAGTTGTAAGAAATAACTTATTAGTAATAGTAGAATAATGAAGCTACTCAAACAAGTGAATTAGGTATGAAATCAGATACTTAAAATGTTGAAAATATATATTGACTAACTTACTGGAGACTAAATACTAAAAAATATCGATATTTAAAATATTAAGAAAATCATAAATAAAAATGGCGGTATTTGATCTCCATATATGAATTAAGTTAAAATCTATTTTTCTAAATTGTTAACCCTACGAACAGCATCCATCCAATTAGGCGCTGTGGATTTTGCTTTTCAAATGGAAAGTTGACATTTTATTCTTAAGGAATTTTGCCTTGACAGCCTAGTGAGATTTGTGTGTACAAGTGTGATTAAATTTTTAATCCAAGAAGGTAGTAAGCGGTAAGCAATAGTGATAAAAATTAACAACAGCAACTGCACATTACAAGGATGGATACAACACTGATTGTTTGTCATGAGCCGGTTCTACCTATGCCATTATTACGAGCACAATCTCCTTATTCCTTCAAACTAGAGGTCAATTCTGAAAAGCTTTATCAGTCTGCATCTCATTAAGTGGACAATTCTCCTATCCACATAATGGACTGCTACCGGTATGTATTTTGATGTTCGACATGGCCCTTGCTTGCTCAACTTCAACTGATCCCAATACATACTAGTTTATTAGTAGTACCAGTGTGATAAAGTACACAAGTGGTATAACAATCACTTACAATCATGCAGTATATAACATTTGTAGGCCAAGAAAAATGGGGTTAACTAGTTGAGATAAAATACACCTCCGATGTCGCAATCACATGACTTAAAAAAATTATGCAATATCAAGAATAATTTTCACTTTATTCAATTTTAGTATGCAAACAAGAATGCAAGTTTGATTATACACATGAAATGGAAAAAATAATTTGCATACTAAGACGTATGAATACAATGGACACTCACCTTAGGAGATATCTTACGTAATCAAAGTTAGTTTTATCCATTCTACAAAAACTTCTTATCAAACTATATTTCCATTTTTCTCTCTCTCTTTTTCTTTCTCTCTCACTTTTCTTTCCTTGGCCGAGTTGGTTTGGAATAGGGGGTAGACGTATTTATAAGCCATACCTAGGGGAATGAATCATCGCTTTTTAATATGGTGTCGACATGTGGATGACATGTCATACATACATGACAAGTGTCAGATATGCATAACACGTAAATAAGGAAGTATCCCCTTTTGAATTTTATAAAAATGGTTTCATGTCCAAATTCTTTAAGAATAAAAAGTCAATTTTCCCTTTTAAGAGCAAAATTCATAGCATCTAATTTTAATAGATATTGTTTAGAGGGCTAACAACTTAGAAAAATTTAAAAAAAATAGATTTTAACCTAATACATGTATGGAAAGCAAATACCACCATTTTTTTGTTTTCTATTTTCTTAATATTTTAAATATCTATATTTTGAAGTACTTAGTATCTGTTTGTAGCAAATTGGACAAACTTAAATACCTATATTTCCAAGTATCAAATTTCATACTTAGTTCACTTGTTTGAGTAGCATCATTATTCACTATTAATAATAAGTTATTTCTTGTAACTAAATCGGGTTATGTGACACTATGGTTGATAAATTTTATGTTATATATCATGCAAGTAAGATTATGAATGAGGCTTATAAATTATGCACCACCACTGAGAAAGAGTTACTTGTTATGATCATTATAATTGAGAAATTTCGTTCTTGCTTGTTGCTGTCCAATATTGTTATTCATATTGACTATTCTGCACTTAAATATTTAATATCAAAAAAGGTTGCAAAGCTCAGGTTGCTGCATCGGAATCTTTTATTGTAGGAATTTGACATCGAGGTAATAGGTAACAGAGGAGTTGATAATACAACTGTTGACCATTTATCTCGATTGGAGGGAAATGATCTTCCTTCAAATGACACTTTTCCTGATGAAAATTTATTTTCTTTTACACATATTGATGAACCATGGTGTGCAGACTTTGTTAATTATCTTGTTTGTAGGATTGACCAATTGGGTTTGATGTGGCAACAAAAAAAGAAATTCCTTTCCGATGTTCGCCACTATCTATGGGAAGAGCTCTACTTGTATAAGGTTCGTAGTTATGGTATCATTAGGAGATGTATGCCCCAACAAAAGGTAAGTAACATATTTAGTTTTTGTCATGATAAGAAAGTTGGTGGTCATCATAGACCATCTTGTACATTAGCCAAAGTACTTCAGTTCAGATTTTGTTGGCCAACTTTGTTTAAGGATGCAAATTCTTATGTCCATAGATGTGACTAATATCAATGAAATTGAAATATTTCAAATTGTTATGAGATACCCGTAAACAATATTGAAATTGTTGATATTTTTTATATATAGGTTATAGATTTCATGGCTCCTTTTCCAACATCTTTTAATAATGAATTTATACTAGTTACTGTTAATTATGTGAGAAAGTGGGTAGAGGCAATTCCATGTTTGAAAAGTGATTCTAAAATGGTATGTAAATTTTTAAAGAAAAATATATTTTCCTGTTTTGGTGTTCCTAGATCTATAATTAGTGAGGGAGGTTCACATTTTTACAAAGATTTTGAAAATTCTTGGCTAAATATGGTGTTACCCATAAGGTTGTTATCCCTTATCATCTTCAAATTGGTAGGTAAGTTGAGGTTTCAAACCATGAATTAAAAAGCATTTTGGAAAAAACTGTCAGACTTTCTCGTAAAGATTGGTCCATAAAATTAGATGATACACATTCAATTTCTAAGCCCTAGGGAAATTGAATCATGTAGAGGTGAAAATTAGATGAGGTTTCAAAGCCTAGGGCTTAGTTTGGTTTATGGTAAGATATGTCATCTTCCTATTGAGTTAAAGCATAAAGCATCCTGGGTAATGAAATATCATAACTTTGATTGAACTTTTGTAGGTAAAAAAAGGAAGTTGCAGTTAAATGAGCCGTGGAATAAGGCATATGAGAAAGCACAAATCTATAAGGAGAGGAGAAAGGCATAGCACGATGCTAGAATCAAGAAGCGAGGGTTCGTTGTTGAAGATAAAGTACTATTGTTTAACTCCTATTTGAGACTTTTTCTAAGAAAATTGAGATCAAGATGGTATGGACCATTTGAGGCGACACAAGTTTTCCCATATGGTGTTATAGAGCTTTCAAATGAGGAAGGTAAAAATTTCGAAGTCAATGGGCATTATTGGAAGATTTATGATGATGGGAACAACTCGAAGGAAGGGTCTGCCATCTTTCTCAAAAATTCATGAGCATAAGAAGTCCTTTGCAAGAGTGGAAAAGAAATTGCTGTTGAAGAGGACGCTGTAGTTTCACTAGCTTTATGAGGGGAGATTTCTGTTCTCTTTTACTTTTTTTTTTATTATTCATCTTGAACATTATGGATAATGCTTAGCCTAAGTTTGGGGAGCATATATGAAGACTGATTTAAAAAAAAAAATGAAAAAAATAATTTAAAAAAAGAAAAATATTTGAGTATTTACTAAATTTTTTCCAACTATACCAATAAAATTTTCTCGAGTTTTTAGTTCTTGTGTGCTACTTGATTTTTTTAGAAGCCCAAA
This sequence comes from Dillenia suffruticosa, assembly GCA_033439265.1. Taxonomy (NCBI): domain Eukaryota; kingdom Viridiplantae; phylum Streptophyta; class Magnoliopsida; order Dilleniales; family Dilleniaceae; genus Dillenia; species Dillenia suffruticosa. The sequence continues at coordinate 4,508,067 of JAVTVX010000031.1, forward strand.
TGCTATGGCTGTTGATTTAAGGAAAGAAATTGTGGAGTATCTTATCTATAGAAGTGAAAGTTTTGTTGCAGAATCTGTAGTTTTGGAAGGGGGCCTAGAAGCCGAAGCATCTGACTACCCTCTTGATATTATTTCTGATTTTGTTGATGATTTTGCTAGTTTGAAGAGGAACTTGTTTAGTCGGGTCTCAGGATGGCTACTAAGTGAAAAGAGAGAGGACAAGAAAAACAATTTTGTACAAGAGATGGAAATTAATGGGTATCGTTTGATAGATAGGAGACAAGCTATTGCACAAATTGTGCCCAAGAATGTTGACTTCAAGAACAATTGTCACTGTGATATGATATTTAACTCAGAGGAAGAGCTTCTGGAAATGTTCTCCTGTGCAAATTTAGGACGATGAACCGTGCAAACGAAGGATGCAGTGCCCTTTTTTGTGGATCTCACTTGAAGCAGCATGATTTCTTTTGTCCTTTCAAGATAATCCCATGTGAGCAAAATTGCTCTGAAATCCTCATGAGATGTGACATGGACAAACATTATATAACTGCTTGTCCAATGAAGCTGGTGAATTGCCCTTTCTATGTGGTTGGTTGTACATTCCTGTACCTCAGTATTTAATTAATCAGCGTTGCACCGAGAATCTCCAAACCCTTTTGTTGTGTATACTAATTCATCGTGAAGCATCTGAGGAGGACCTAAAAAAGCGTGTGCAGTGATTAGAGGAAGTTCTACTGCATATGCATAGCTTACCACCATTATATTTATTTATTGTTTTTGTAGTGAGACATAATAATGTAATTGCATTCTCAATAAGCATGAAATAAAGGAGCTTGATAAAATAATTAAGTCTTCAATGATACATTGCAGCCAATTATTGCTTTTTGTACTTTAAGGTCTTGTGCATTTCCATTCATGTTCAAATCTTTCCCATGGCTTTTTAACTGTTAGCTTGATGATTAGTATGAAGTGATAACATGCATTTTTAGTTGCCCCATATCTCTTGCTAATTAACGTATTACTCAAAATAACTGAAATGCTGACGTGAACTTTGTTTACACGTCTATTGAAGAGATTATCTTTTTGTTTTTCATGGCAGCATCATTCCCCGAATAGGTAGTGAATGCTCGTGATGCTAGATCCTTGACCTTTGTTGTCAAAGAACTTGAAGCAAATCTTGGACCTTTAGAAATCACTATCAACAAAGAGACTAGTGATAATAGTGCAGAGCCTTCAAATTTGGAAGCAAATGCTCAGAATGAAGCATGACAAGGTTAGATTTTGTAAAGAATCCAAATTCTTACACAATTACTTATTTCTTCTCAAAGATTTGCAATCTTTTTCAACTTCTTCACTTTTTTTCCATATATTCTTTATTTAGGCATTCCTACTGGGTGCTTGCAGTTGGGTTCTCTTACCTCCTTTTCAAGCTTTTTGCTATGCTTCTAGGTAAATTTGCTATTTTTGAGGATTTTGTAATGTGTGACATAAATCAATTAAGACAATACCGTTATTGTGCTACATTATGACCTCTCCTTGACATAGTCTTGGACATAGCTAGGTTATCGTGACTATCTCATTAGTGTATATAATTTCCCAAACCTTCCTAGGTGATCATTGTTTACCATTAATTTGTTTAATTCACATCGAAGCACCATGAATATAACAGTTCTAGTGTACACGATATAGTAATGGGACTGAAAGCTTTAATCTTGTATGGTCAAGCATGATTTTGGATTATTTTTTAGGAATGGTTGATAGCCTGTCTCAAAATTTGGTGGCTGTGAATAGTATATCTCTTTTGTCAAAAAGGGCGATGCTATTTTGATTCTTTTTTTCTCCGTTCCTTAAATTTCTAGCAATATATATATATGTTTATTACATTTTCAATGCACGTTTGAGAAAACCTTCTATTGCACTCTAAGATTACTGAATGCAGGGTAAAGGCTTCGTTGTATTAAATAAATAAAATTTTATATTATATTTTCAATGACTGCTTGAGAAAACCTTATAAATTTTTATTTTAATATTATATTATTAAATTAAAAAGATTTTTAGCATGGTTTTATTTTCATTCTCAAGTCAAACAAACATTGCTCTTGCTCTCAATTTTGTTGCCCTAGGCCTTTCACCTCCCACGGGCTCTCTTTGTTACATCATCGACCTCACTGACCGTCATCATCGAACTCGTTGACCTTCATCGCTCTTGGTTTCATCGGCAATCAGGTCATTTTCGTTGCTTTTGGTTTCCTCATATATCTCTCTCTCTCACCAACTTCGTCGACCTTAATCACAGATGCCATAAGACTTTGCACAACCCTCCACCATAGCAATTATAACAAACCTATCTCCATGACTATGGATGTGGCCTCTACTTCTGTAACATTTCTCTAATTCTTTTTGAAATTTCTGAATTTATGTATAGTCTCTGTGACCTTGAAATCTTTGAAATTTCTGATTTGGAATGTTGAAGTAAAAAGGCAATATGTCGGGGATTGTGTTTGTTTGATTGTGTTGGTTAAAATGAATGGACTGAATAGAAGTTTTACTATCTTGGGCTGAGTATAGGTCGGTTTAGGATTAGATTTGGTTTTTAAATACTTGGAATATATCAGATTGTATTTTTAGAAAAATCTATAGGGTCACTTGTATTAGGCTAGGGTAGAATATGGATATTGGAGTTAAAATTTAGGGTCAAATATGGTATTAACACGACCTAAACAGTAGCCGATCCATTGCCATCCCTAGAGGGCATGTGAGGGGTAGAGAAAGGGAAGTTAAGAACACGATTGCTTAAGAGACACAAAGTGTATGAGACCAAAAACATGTATTTTTCTCATAAAAAGTATTTTTAGGCTTGTAAAATGATAAATGCATAAAAAGAGAAATTTTGAGCAATTTTGTGAAATTCACCGCAAATGATATTTTAAAAAGATTTTTAAACCCTTAGCCACAAACCTATCCTTTCCAACTCTTGTGACTTTTCTTGAACCTCAACTTGTTTTTCTTTTCTTTAAATAATCTCTTTTACTTTCGGCTTTACCCGTTCACTTAGAATCTTACCACATCGAACCAAGGGTCAACAACTTCTATTTAAAATCTAACACTATAACTAAACTTAACATGCAAATCACTTCATAACACAGGCATATCCAAAAATAACTCTTATAGACTATGAATTTCATTATGAAAGTGAGATGAAATTCATGAAAAACAGATATTTTAGGGCTTTCTAAACCTAGGTCCTCTCATTCTTCTCCACTAAAAGGTTTGGTCCTTTGAATCAAAATCCATATCTAACCTGCAAAAAGATGTGCTCACCATGCTATAATCTAAACTTCATGACATCTTTTTTGTGCTCATTGTGTGGTGACCCTCATGATGTTTAATTAAACTCTAACCGAACCTCGTTTCACCATATCTTGTATTCCATCATAACCATGTCATATGTTCCTCCATTATCTCATCCTAGCAAATCAAATGCTAGTTTCAATTCTATTACTTTTTCTAAAAAGTTTGATAGTGGTATGGAAACCAAGACACTTTGCCTCGAAGGAACTGTCTTTGCCAGAATGAAACAAGGGAAATGTGGTAAGGGATTTTACTCAGTTACCCTTAACATGAGTTCTACTTCAATCTATTCCAAGTGAGATGTTGAATTTAGTCTTCCCCCTTTTATGATCCCACCATGTTGTTACCGCTCAACTATGACATAACTGGATTGCCCAAAATGGATGGAACTATATTTGGTAATGCATCTCAATCCAAATCCTTGACCGGCACAAATTAGATATTGTTATTCCTGCTTGTCCAAAATGTTGCCAATCTTAAATCATAAGTTAGCTCATAATCTTCTGAGTACATCCTCCTCACCAGCATTAGCAAAAACCATGTAACCATCATTTCGATCTTGTCTAGTTCTAGAGGAATGGGCCCTATCTATTTGTCCCAACAAATCTAAAATTTGTACTGTTATCAAATACTTAACCTCAATCTATACTTAGCCTAATCCATGGTAATCACATGAAGGAATTCTAACATCCTTGAGTTGATCCAGACGAGCACTCTTCTCTAAGTAATTATCTAAAACCATGACTTTCTGCTCTCAAGTGTATAGCTAAAGCATAACTTAGCACATTATTCGTATCATTCAATGATGTCATCTGAATCACTGAATCCCTGAAACAAACATCTCTAATCTAGACCTACCAAAAACTTACCTTGGACCAAGCATCTCTCAAACTACTATCCTACTAAATTTGATCTCACTTATACCAATTTGACACGTAACCAATTGACCCTTGGTGATAGTAGCCGTTGCAATGGTGTTGCTTGTACTCATTTTAAAGCTTGTTCTCTCAAATTATCACTACACTAATACAAAACTAGTTCTCAACTATTTACTCTAATATAAATACAAAAATATTCTCTTTAATATAAAATAAATTCAAAAAAAATATAAACTCTTTAAAGAGGATGGGAAGAAATGAATCATATGAATCTCCAATAGACAAAATGCACTAAATAAATCTGCCAAACTGGGTCCAATTTGAAGAAGGCCTCATAACGAAGTATCTCGCCTAGTGGGATTCAAATTTCATCGGTCTTATAGGTCAAATATCATACCAAATTGCTGATAAAGTAGTATCAAAGAACTATTAGAATCCAACGTACTTCAAGTTGAGGAAACTACTTGTGTAACAACTAGTATTGATGACCTGCTAAAAACTTACAATAATAACAACTGATGTAGCGAGAAATCTTGAAACTTTACTGCTATGGACAAATGTAGATATGACTTCATATTAATAAATTTTGAGTTCATCACCTTGAAGTGAATTGGCCTCATAAGAATCAGACTCTAACATATTAACCACAACTTTATTATGAATTTTCAACATCAAATAAAACAAATTCACTATGACTGCACATGGCTAAAACAATCCTGTGTGAAAAATTTTCAGTATAGTAGAACATATGAAATTAAAAGCAGACACAATTGAAATCATTTGAGCATGTAAATAATGTAACGCCGACACGCGGTGTAATGTATATAGTACTTCTCATTACTCCATATATGATACATCTTCTTATTCATATAGAAAATCACTCAGAAATTTTTCCAAACCAAAATGTTTTAGAAGAATTTTGGGCATGGCCCCGGGGGCTAAAAAGGGACCTTTCCAGGCCATTTTGAAATCTACGTGTGCGATTTTGAGTCCAATGAAATTACACGTGCAAAATCACCCTAGAAAGTTTATAAAACTTGAATTTGGGCAAAACCACATCGTTTGCTCGGGAGTGCTCGATGACAACTCGCTGGGGCGAGAAATGAGCTCCTACCAAGCCAAATCAAAATCTACCCATGCGAAATTGTTGAAATTTTGTCAAGAAGCCAAATTTATGCTAACTAATGATTTTCACACATCAAAATGAGATTTTGAGAAATTTGCCAAAACTCATCCGGTAGGATGAGAATTTACCTTACCGAGCCAAAATAAAATCCATGCGTGCAAAATTGACGCCAGGTGGTTTATACATGCTAAATTCACTTTAAAAGTGATTGCCTGAGATAAAAAAATCAAAATTTAAGCCGTAGCATAAAAGTGCTTGGTATCCTAGATTTTCACCCAATAAACTCTAAATTTGTGGACCAAATCAAAATTTGATTGAGCAAATGGTCTTGTTTCCATTCAAGACCTATATTTTTGAAATCTACCTGTATAATTGAGTCCGTAGTAAGATTCTGCGCGTTTTGAGGTCGAGGTCAAATTTTGACCGATCGTAGATTTCGTTCACTCCGAAAGACTTTTGGATAACCAAACGATCTCAGATTTACACGAAACCAGCGGCATTGGACTCAGTACAAAAACTTGGGTCTCGTGTGTGATTTTAAAAATTTTTTAGATGAATAGTAACTTTGATAGGTCTTAGATCACGAGTCAACGAGTGGATAAGCACAAAGGACAAGCATTTAATGCTCTTGAAGTGTGTGCACTCACTTTATTGGAATGTGTGAATCCACTTTATTGAACTTTGTGTGGTTTTGACAAGTGGCATCACAATATTGGAAGGAACTAATCAAAGTTGATTTACTTTGGTTAAATTTAATTACGGTAGGGTTAATTAAACCTAATTAGGGTTAGAACATAACTAAATCTTGGTTGAACAATTAACACAAACCTTATATTCCCTTCCCAACAAAACTGTGAGAGAGCATAATGCAAAGAATACTCTTTCTCTTCTTCTTGCTTTCTCCTTAGCCGTGAACCCCATTGAAGAACAACCATGATTTTGTTGAGACCCTTCTGGGCCATCTTGAAATCTACATGTGCGATTTCGAGTCTAATGAAATTACGGATGCACCCTAGAAAGTTAATAAAACTTGAATTTGGGCAAAGCCATATCGTTTGCTCAGAAGCGTTGGATGACTACTTACTGGGGGCGAGAAATGAGCTCCTACTGAGCCAAATCAAAATCTACTTGTGCGAAATTGCTGAAATTTCGCCAAGAAGCCAAATTTAGGTTAACTAATGCTTTCACAAGTTAAAATGAGATTTTGATAAGTTTGCCAAAACTCGCCACGTAGGATGGGAATTTACCCTACCGAGCCAAAATGAAACCTACGCGTGCAAAATTGATATCGTGTGGTTTATACATGCTAAATTCACTTTAAAAGTGAATGCCTGAGACAAAAAAAAATCAAAATTTAAGCTGTAGTACAAAAGTGCTCGGACCCTAGATTTTCACCCGATAAACCCTAAATTTGTGGGTCAAATCAAAATTTGACCGAGCAAATGGTCTCGTTTCCAAACAAAACCTATATTTTTGGAATCTAGACATAAAATGGAGTTTGCAATAAGATTCTACACGTTTTGAGGTCGAGGCCAAATTTTGACCAATCGCGGATTTCGTTCACTCCGAAAGACGTTTGGGTGATCAAACGATCTCAGATTTACATGAAACAAGCGGCATTAGACTCAGTATGAAAACCTGGGTCCCGTGTGTGCTTTTAAAAATTTTTTTTGATGAATAGTAACTTTGACGGGTCTTGGATCGCGAGTCAACAAGTGGATAAGCACAAAGGACAAGCATTTAATACTCCTGAAGTGTGTGCACTCACTTTATTAGAATGTGTGAATCCACTTTATTGGATTTTGTGTGATTTTGACAAGTGGCATCACAATATTGGAAGGAACTAATTTTAGTTGATTTACTATGGTTAAATTTAATTAGGGTAGGGTAAATTAAACCTAACTAGGGTTAGAACATAACTAAACCTTAGTTGAACAATTAACACAAACCTTTTATTTCCTTCCCAACAAAACCGTGAGAGAGCATAAAGCAAAGAACACTCCTTCTCTTCTTCTTCCTTTCTTCTTAGCCGTGAACCCCATTGAAGAACAACCATGATTTTTCCGCACAACCTCCCAACATTTTTACATAGGTTTGCTCTACCCTAGACCGAGTATCACATATCCAAAAACTAGCTCAAAAGAAGCACCACACATGGAGATCTAGGGAGGGACGAAAATTCAAGGAATGGAGCAAATGTAAAGTCCAAATCTTCAATCAGCCTGCTATTCATAAGGTAAACATCCACCACCCTCTAGTATAATATATCCAAAATTTAGGCAAAAAGGAGAAAGTTTGCTGAGAAAACTAGGGTAGACGAATTTGAAGTCATGACAAAATTTCTAAGTTTTTGGAAATCTGAATTGGTTGTAATATTTGGGCTATAGCATTTCTGTGCATAGGCAAGTTGAGTTAAATTTTTACTCATGAAGCTAGACATTCAGAGATTTAAAATGATATAATAACCGTTGCATTCTGAGTAGAGATGGAGTTCATATGATTTTTCAAAGTTAAGTGTTCTGCACTAATTCCCTATTCAGTCCTGCTTTTTTGCCCTAATTTCGGTGGCAACATTAACCTACATTTTCAAGCATCTTCCTAATAGATTCAGATCTTGTGCTAGCTGAAAGAATTGTAGATCACTATCTTCGCTTTCCAACGAGGTAAGGAGCACCTTAATCTAACCCCTGTGTCAAAGGTTATAGCCATTCTTCTAAAACTCCTAAGAGGGTCCTCCATTTTCCAATACTAAAAATAGTAGCATTGCACGACATCCTTCCAGCCCTTGTTTGCAAAAACACAAAGAAGAAACGTTGTAGATCTCCCTTGTATCCACCTACTATGAATAATGCATCCAATTTAGCCAAGGTAATCAAGAGATATACAAAATCACCCAAAACTATGCAGAAATGATTCTACTTCTTGGCCAAAACTGAACAAAGATTTTGGTGGTCAATTCAAACCCCTTCTAGGCATAATTGGAAGAAACCCAAAACATGAAAAATGTAAGGTTATGTGTCATCTAGGAACTGTAACAATTTTAGATAATTTGGAGCTATGAGTTAAACGTTGTGATGGTTGTGCTAAAAATTGGTTAAAACAGACTTCTAAAATGTAATGTGGGGCAAATATTGCTATTTCAGAGATTTACACTAGGAATTTGAGAAAGTACCCAACTAAGAAGTTGTAGCCTTGTGTCTTGACTACAACATAATCAAACCGCAGAGTCTGTGCATGAATAGATTGTGAGATAGGGAAAATTTGCTAAAATAGGACAGAATGGAGAGTAAGATTTAGATTGGTTTGAAAATATAGACTTTAAGAAATTTTCCACCGAGATTTTGGAGATAAGTTCAACACAAAAAGTATGAGTTTTTATGTGAGTCAACCATAGAAATTGAAATTTCTCAATTCTGACCCTGGTTAAGGAACTTATGGTCAATTCTCTAAAATGGCGCAAGAATAGAACTTGAAAACTCTAGGTTTGTCTATAACTAGGGTTGCATCACATTTACAATATTATATACGCATCATATGATCTCTTAAGTGATAAATATTCTACATTGTGTTTATAGAGCTTTGTTGGTGATATTGACGGGAGAAATTTTTTTGTGTGCCTTGAGATTCGTGCCGGGAGTGGCGTACCCTCCCACATACTGTGAGTGAGATTTATTATATTATGTATTCAATGCATAACAACATGTTTTAAAATGTTTTTTAATGCGAACATGACTTATGATCGTGTGCTATGATTTTTGGAATGGATTTGTAAAATGTTTTGTGAATCATTAGTGTGTCGACAACATGATTTTATTGTGAAATATACATTCAAATGATTTGCGAAACGAAAAACATACCATTGCATCGATATGCATATGATTTTTATGAAATCAATTATAAGAAATGTTTGATATGGTTTGATAAATGCTGGCATGACATGTACATTATTATGATATTATGTTATTGGCCAAGGGCTTTTATGCATACCATGATGATATGATTTATGAGATACGGCCATGAGTTGGGTATGCCGTAGCTACGAAGGGCGTTTGCTGAGACACCCATTATGTCCAGATACGCTTCTGCAAGAGGTATCCCCAAATATCGTATATGATCTTGGGACTCGACACGGTACTAGTTGGGTTGAACCCGAAAGGGGGAGGACTAGGTAATGCCCTGATCTAGCACCTGATGAGGTCCATCACCAATGTCGGGGTAGAGAACATTTTCTAACTTTGCATATAAAAATCCCCGATACGCTTACCATTGGTCGTGGTCGACCTTTGCCGGGAACTGATTTTGGCATGCTCTATACTTGTGTGATTCGATTGATATGGATGCATATGTATTCGAAATGTATGAAAAAGAATAATTTATGATGAATTATTCATTATGCACTGTTTTCATACATTATGCAGACTTGTGGATTTATTGAGTCATTTTGACACTCCATTTTCACCAACACATTGAATACACTTATATATACCCTCTCACTCACTAAGTATTTCCCATAATACTCACCCCTCACTTTCTGTCCACAGAGATAGCTATAGTGGGACGCGCTGCAACATAGCAGCGTACGAGGTTTTGTTGGAGACATTGGACCTGGGTATGATGTTAACTATTCTTTTGTAGGATTGTGTTTAAAGATATGAGATGATATATATATATATATATATATATATATTTGTATATTTGGGTTTGTAGATAGATCATTGAACATGAATATAAAAGGGATGACTGTATGTAAAGAATTATACATATTATTGTAATTCTCATTTTATTGTATTGCATTGAGGCATGATTGTTCTATTGTGTTCAATCACTTTGGGAAACGTATCATGTCTTGGATTGTTTATTAAGTTCACTCGGTGCCACCTCTAAATCACATGAGGGATGACTAGCGACTGTTCATGCCTTTGATGGGGGCATGGTAGTAGAGGTCTGTGGATAGGACTGGATTAGGCTTACGTTATTTTGGATGTTGACAGAGATGTGGATTGGTTGGTTGTGTTGATGATTTGTCAAGTTGGTCTTTATACATTGATATGTTATTAATTGACGGGATTTTGATATAGGATGGACCTCTGATTTATGAGAAGGTTCTGTCCATTTGTTTGTTGATGGTTGGGAATTTAATGTCAGCATCTGAGATAGCGTGGCAGCTGCTCACGCCTTTGATCAAGGATCGGGGCGTGACAAATAGGATTTTGTAAAAGAAGAAAGAAGATAAAGGAAATAATAAAACTAAAATGGAGATGTGGGTTATCAATCCCCATTCCTTTTGTTTGCAAAGCAAGTGCCTACCATATGAGCTACATCCCCATACAAAGTCAAATTTCTATTAGACATTTTGTCAAACACCGACCACTTATAAACAAATTTGGAGTTCATTACCTTGAATTGCATTACTCTCGTAAGAATCTGACTCAAACCCAATAACCACAACTTCATTATGAATTCTCAACATCAAAGGAAATAACTCACTACAGCTACTGACCACTAAAACAATCATTTGAGTATGCAAATTTTTATCTAAAAGATTTCATGAAAGAAGAAGGAACAAAAAGGAAATAATAAAACTCTAAAATAGAGATACGGGGTATCGATCCCCGTACCTCTCGCATGCTAAGCGAGCTCTCTACTATCTAAGCTACATCCCCATACAATATCAAATTTTGTTAGGCATTTTACTAAATACCGATCACATATTAAAGGGACAAAAAGGAAAAAATAAAACTCTAAAATAGAGATGTGGGGTACCCTTCCTGATATCTCTTGCATGCTAAGGAAGCTCTCTATCATCAAAGCTATATCCCCATACGATATCAAATTTCTATAAGGCATTTTATCTAACAACGACCTCATATTAGTAATTTTGAGTTCATCTCCCTCTAGTGAATCCGGATCCAACCCAATAACAACAACTTCATTACAAACATGTAAATTTTTATACTTTAAAGAATAAAACTTTGAAATGGAGATGCAAGGTATGGATTCTTATACATCTCACATGCTAAGTGAGCTTTCTACCATCTGAGATACATCCCCACATGATGTCAAATTTTTGCTAGGCATTTTATCAAACACCAACATCATATTAACAAATTTTGAGTTCATCACCCTAAAGTGAATTACCCTTGTAAGAATTCGACTGCAACACATAACCACAACTTCATTAGGTGGTATTGATCCATGTACCTCTCGCATGCTAAGTGAGCACTCCACCATTTGAGCTATATCAGCATACGATGCCAAATTTCGATTAGGCATTTTATCAAACACTAACCTCATATTAATAAATTTTGAGTTCATCTCCTTGAAGTGAATTGGCCTCATAAGAACTAACTCCAACCATTAATAACAACTTTATTATGAATTTTCAACATCAAACAAAACAATTCACCGCAACTATACACCACTAGAATAATCATGTATGAAAAATTATTAGTATGTCCTTTTTTGATAGCTTTTGTAAAAGAGGAAAGAACAAATAGGAAATAATAAAACTCAGAAATAGAGATGTGGGGTATCAATCCCTGTGCCTCTAGCACGCAAAGTGAGCACACTACCATATGATCTACATCCCATACAATGTCAAATTTCAGTGTGTCATTTTATCAAATGAAAAAATATCAATAGTGCTCTACCATGTGAGCTACATCCCCATACGATGTCATAATTTTGTTAGGCATTTTATCAAAGAGCTAACTCATATAAACAAATTTGGAGTTCATTACCTTGAATTGTATTGCACTCATAAGAATCTGACTCAAACCCATTAACCACAACTTCATTATAAATTTCCAACTTCGAAAGAAATAACTCACTGCAACAACGAACTACTAGAACAATCATGTATGAAAATTATCAATAAAGAATAACAAATGGCATTAACAGGGGAAACATTTGAAATCATTTGAGCATGTAAATTTTTATCCCTTTTAAAAAGATTTAGTGAAAGAAGAAAGAATAAAACTCCAAAATAGAGATGCAGAGTATCGATCCCCATATAACTCCTATGCTAATTGATACTCTTATATTTGAGTTACATCCTTATATGATGTCAAATTTCTGTTAGATATTTTAGCAAACACCGACCTCGAATTAGCAAATTTCAAGCTTATCACCCTGAAGTGGATTGCCCTCTAATAATCTGACCCTAAACCATTAATCACAATTTTATGATGAACATGTAAATTTTTATTCTTTCTGAAGAATACAACTCTAAAATGGAGGTACAAGCTAGCAATTTGAAATGGAGATGCGGGGTATTGATCCCCGTGCCTCTCGCATGCAAAGCAAGCACTCTACCATCTGTGCTATATCCCCAATGATGTTAAATTTCTATGAGTCATTCTATCAATTGAAAAATCATCAGTATGTATAATATTTGGCATTAAATGTGGACACATTAGAAAACATTTGAGAATGTAAATTTTTATTCTTTTTTGAAGGATTTTGTAAAAAAAAAGGAAGAACCAAAAAGAAATAATGAAACTTTAAAATGGAGATGCAGGTTGTTGATCCCAATCCCTCTTGCATAAAAAGCGAGCACTCTACTATGTGAGCTACTTCCCTATATGATGTCATATTTTTGTTGGGCATTTTATCAAACACCGACTTCATATTAACAAATTTTGAGTTCATCACCCTAAAGTGAATTGCCCTCGTATGAATTTGATTCCAACCCATTAGCAACAACTTCATTAGGGGTATTAATCCCCATACCTCTGGCATGCTAAACAAATTCTTTTACCATCTGATCTATAGCTGCATACAATGTCAAATTTCAGTTAGGCATTTTATCAATCACCGACCTCATATTAATAAATTTGACTTCATCACCCTGAATTGAATTGGCCTCACAAGAATCTGACTCTAACCCATTAACCATAACTTTATTATTAATTTCCAATATCAAATGAAGCAATTCACCGCAACCATACACCTCTAGGAAATCATGTATGGAAATTATCAGTATGGTTCAACAAATGGCATTAATAGGGGATACACTAGAAATCATTTAAGCATGTAAAATTTTATCTTTTTTTAAGGATTTTGTAAAAAGAAGAAAAAATAAAAAGGAAATAATAAAACTCTAAAATAGAGATGTGTGTTATCAATCCCGGTGCCTCTCGCATGCAAAGTGAGTATTCTACCAAGTGAGTTATATCCCCATACGGTGTCAAATTTTTGTTAGGCTTTTAATTAAAAACCGACCTCATATAAACAAATTTGGTGTTCATTACTGTGAGGCCCCACGGGATCACACCCGACCGGCCAGCCCCCATAGCCAGGTATTGACGCAAGTCCGGAAATTCGAGTCTCAGAAATTCGAGTCTCACTGCAGCGTCCTCAACTCGAACCCGTGACTTGCCCATTTGTCCCCCATCGTGGGAGCGCCTTTCACCAATTGGGCTGCGCCTTTTTATGTGAGGCCCCGCGGGATCACACCCGACCGGCCAGCCCCCATATCCAGGTATTGTCCACGCAAGTCCAAAAATTCGAGTCTCGCTGCAGCGTCTGCGACTCGAACCCGTGACTTGGCCATTTGTCCCCCATCGTGGGAGCTCCTTTCACCAATTGAGCTGCAGCCCAACCCATTAATGACAACTTCAACATGAATTTCCTTCATCGAATGAAACAACTCACCCTATCGACAAAGCACAACAACAATCATGTTTGTAAAATTATCAGTATAGAACAACATATGGTATTAGAAGGGGACATACTTAAAATCATTTTAGAAAGTATATTTTTATCCTTTTTTGAAGCATTCCATGAAAGCAGAAGAGACAAAGAAAAAATAAAACTCTGAAATGGAGATGTGGGGTATCCTTCCTCATACCTCTTGCATGCTAAGCTAGCTCTCTACCATCTAGGCTACATCCCCATATGATGTCAATTTTTTGTTCGGCATTTTATCAAACATCAACATTATATTAACAAATTTTGAGCTCATCCTCCAAAAATGAATAGCCCTCATGAGAATCAAACTCCAACCCATTAACCACAACTTCATTATGAATTTCCAACCTCAAATGAAATAATTTACTATAACTACAAACTACTAGAACAGTCATGTATATAAAATTATTAGTATCTATCAACATATGGGATTAAAAGGGGATATATATGAAATAATTTGTGCATGTAAATTTTTATCCTTTTTTAGTGATTTTGTGAAGGAAGAAGGAACAAAAAGGAAAGAATAAAACTCTAAAAATAGAGATGCAGGGTATCGATCCCCGTACCTCTCACATGCTAAGCGGGCATTCTACCATCTGAGCTATATCCTCAAACAATGTCAATTTTCTATTAGGCGACTTATCAAACACTAAACTCATATTAACAAATTTTGAGTTCATTACCCTAAAGTGAATTGTCATCATAAGAATCCAACACCAACCTAGTAACCATAACTTCATTACGAATTTCTTGCATCAAAGAAACAACTCACCACATCTAGAGAGCACTGGAACAATCATGTATGTAAAATTATCAGTATGGAACAACATATGGTATTAAAAGGGGACACACTTGAAATCATGTCATTAAGTAAATTTTTATCTTTCTTTGAAAGATTTCATGAAAAAGGGACAACAAAGAATAAAAAAATCTCTAAAATGGTGATGTGGAGCATCTATCCTATACCGTTCTCATGCGAAGTAAGGGCTCTACCATCTGAAATACATCCCCTTCCAATATCAAATTTCTATAAGACATTTTATCAAACGTCGACCCCATATTAATAAATTTTGAGTTTATCACCCTAAAGTCAACTGCCTTCGTAAGAATCTAACTGCAACCCATTAACCATAACTTCATTAGAAGTATCGATTCCCATACCTCTCGCATATTAAGCGAGTACTCTACCATGTAAGCTACATCCCCATGCGATGTCAAATTTCTGTTAGTTATTTTAATAAACGCCAACCACTACTAACAAATTCTAAGTTCATCAAAGTAAATTTTGGTTAGGCATTTTATCAAATGCTGACCTCAAATTAGTAAATTCTAATTTTATCAGCTTGAAGTGAATTGGAATCCAACACCAACACACTAACCATAACTTTATTATGAATTTCTAGAATCAATTGAAACAATTCTCTACATCTACACATCACTAGAACAATCATTTATGAAAAATTATCTGTATGGCACAATATATGGCATTAAAAAGGGGACACATTTGAAATCATTTAAGTATGTAAATTTTTATCATTTTTTGTAGGATATCATAAATGAAGAAAGAACAAAAAGGAAGTAATAGAATTTAGAAATGGAGATGTGGGTTTTCGATGCCCATTCCTCTCGCATGCAAAGCAAGTGCTGTGCCATGTGAGTTACATCCCCATACGACGTCAAATTTCTTTGAGTGATTTTATCAAATGAAAATTTATCGTTGTGGTATAACATATGGCATTAAATGTAGACACATTAGAAATGATTTGTGCATGTAATTTTTTATCCTTTTTTTATGGATTTAGTGAAAAGAAGAAAAAACAAAAAGGAAATAATAAAATTCTAAAATAGAGATGTAGGGCATTGATCCTGGTGTCTTTCTCATGCAAAGTGAATGCTCTATCATGAAAGCTACATCACTATATGGTGTCAAATTTCTGTTAGGATTTCTATCAGATACCAACCTCATATAAACAAATTTGGTGTTTGATACTGTAAACTGTATAGCTCTCGTAAGAGTCTGACTCTGACTCTGACCCATTAACCACGGCTTCATTATAAATTTCTATCGTCAAATGAAATAACTCACCACAACTACAGACCACTAGAACAATCATGTATGATACTGTATGGTACAGCTTCATGCAAAGTGAATGCTCTATCATGAAAGCTACATCACTATATGGTGTCAAATTTCTGTTAGGATTTCTATCAGATACCAACCTCATATAAACAAATTTGGTGTTTGATACTATAAACTGCATAGCTCTCGTAAGAGTCTGACTCTGACTCTGACCCATTAACCACAGCTTCATTATAAATTTCTATCGTCAAATGAAATAACTCACCACAACTACAGACCACTAGAACAATCATGTATGAAAATTATCCGTATAGAAAAGTAAATAGAAATAAAAAGGGACACATTTGAAATCATTTAAGCATGTAAATTTTTATCATTTTCTAAAATATTTCGTGAATGACGATGGAATAAAAAGGAAAGAATGAAACTCTGAAATGGAGATGCGGGGTATCGATCCCCGTACCTCTCGCATGCTAAGCGAGCGCTCTACCATTTGAGCTACATCCCCATGCAATGTCAAATTTTGTTAGGCATTTTAATAAATGCCAACCACTACTAACAAATTCTGAGTTCATCATCCTCAAAGTGAATTTCCCTCATAAGAATCCGACTCCATCCTACTAACCACAACTTCAGTATGAATTTCCTACATCAAACGAAACAACTCACGCCATCTACATTGCACTACAACAACAACAACAACAAACTAAGACTTAATCCCAATATTTAGGGTCAGACATTTGAAAGACAAATTTGGAAATGATTAAAATAAATAAATAAATATATATATATATATATAATATTTTGGTTTAATTTGTGCGGATTCTTCTACGCCACTCATTCCTATCCAATAGAGCAGGTATAACCACGGTTCTATTGAACTTTTCCTTCAAATGTAGTATTATTGTGCGATTGCAAAGAACATTGGATTCCCTTCTCTATTTCATTCAAACCACTTGAATCCTATGGTTCACATCGCCATCTATATTGTCATCATTTTGAATGATAGAATTTAGATATCTAAATCATTCATTTTTTAATAATCTAATTGTTTTTTGATCATTCTAATAATTATCGTTAAACCTACATCCATATATTTGGTTTTTTATCTACTCAATCTAAACCCTCTGGATTCCAATGTGACTCTTCATAACTCTAATTTAATACTAATGCCCTCTCTAGTTTCATCAACCAGTACTATATCATCTATAAAAGGTATACACCATGATATTTTATCTTAAATATTTTTGTGATTTCGTCTATCACTATTGCAAAGAGAAGAGGAATTAAACCCAAACCTTGATGGAGCCCAATGTTAATGGAGAAACTATAGCTCAAACCCCCACAAGTTCTTACACTGGTTATAGCTCTCTCATACATATCTTTAATGAGATTAATGTATTTCAAGGAGATCACTTTCTTCATTAGTGCCCATTACAATACTTTCCTTTGAATCCTATCATATGCTTTTTCTAAGTCAATGAATACCTTATATAGGTTACTCTTCTGTACTCTATATGTCTCCATCAAATGTCTTAACAAATAGATTGGTTTGATGGTTGATCTTCTTGGCATAAATCCATATTGATTTTGAGATACATTTATCTATAATCTTAATTTATACTCTATCACTCTTTATCATAGTTTTATGGTATAACTCATAAGTTTAATTCCTCTATAGTTAGAGCAATCATGTATGTTTCCTTTATTCTTATATAGTAGTATAATTATACTCTTCCTCCATATTTGGGGTATTCTCTTGGTTTGACAAATTTTGTTGAAAATATCTATTAACATTATTATATCAAATTCACTCAAACATTTTCACACTTTTATGGGAATGTCATCAGGTCCTATGACTTTTTTCTTCTTTATTCTCTTTAAAGCTTCCTTCACTTTATGGGGATGAATTTTGCATTTAAAATCTCTATTAATCTCTTTTATAGGTATCTCGATATTTTATATATTTGTTGTACTCTTAACATTACAAAGATAACAAAATAATCCCTCAAATGCTTTTTTATGTCCATATTCTTTACAAGTATATTATTGGTTCACTCTTAATACACCTAGCACCATTTAGATCTTTTCCCTTTCTTTCTCTTAGCTTGGCAATTTTGTAAATCTCTCTTTTTCCGTCTTTAGTTTCCAATCTATTTTATAGTTTATTAGACACCTAACTCTTTGAATTTTGGATAATCTTTTTTACCATTTTTTCACTTTTATATTTTTCGTATGCATCACTACAACTATCACCTTTAAGGTTCCTATGACACTCTCGTTTGAAACATATAGTAGTTTGTACTTTTCAGTTCCACCACCATGATTACTTACCCATTGGAGTCTGACCCTTAGAAACACCAAGAACCTCCCTATCTATGCTCTTAATATTAGTAGATATCTTTTTTCATATTATTTCTAAATCATCATTAGTGGATTAATTTGATACTTGAATTAATTTATCTCTAAAAGTTGTCATATTTTCTCCGTTTAGATTCCAATACTTAATTCTTGACTCTATAAATGGACGATACTTCTTTTGCCATTTAGATATATGTATATCTAAAACTACGAGTGTATGCTAGGTTACCACACTTTCCCCCGGTATAACCTTGAAATCCTTACAGCTCATTCTATTACCTCTCCTAGTGAAAAATAAATCTATTTTTCTAGTATTAAATCAATTTCTATATGTAACTAAGTGTGCTTCATTTTTCTTAAAACTGATGTTTACAACTACTAGATCGAATGCTATGGCAAACTCTAAAATGACACCTCCTGCCTCATTCCTACTACCAAATCCAAAGTTTCCATGTACAGTTTCAAATCCTTTATTCCTCTCTCTTACATGTCCATTTAAGTCTTCTCCAATAAATGGCTTCTCTCTAGAAGATATAGTTTGTATAAATTCATCTAAATCCTCCCAAAATTGTTATTAAAAGGGACATCATGCAATGCAATACAACAATCATGTTTGAAAAATTATCAGTATGGAACAACAAATGGTATTAAAAGGGGACACACTTAAAATCATTTTAGTATGTAAATTTTTATCCTTCTTTGAAGCATTCCATGAAAGCATAACAGATGATGAAAAAGAAACTCTAAAATGGAGATGTGGGTATCTTTTCTCATACATCTTGCATGCTAAGCGAGTTCTTTACCATTTGCTACGTCCCTATATGATGTCAATTATCTAATAGGTGTTTTGTCAGACATCGACATCATATTAACAAATTTTGAGTTCATCACCCAGAAGTGAATAGCCCTAGTGAGAATCCAACACCAACTCATTAACCACAACTTCATTATGAATTTCCAACCTCAAATGAAATAATTTACTATAACTACAAACCACTAGAACAATTACGTATTTAAAATTATAAGTATGGAACAACATATGGCATTAAAAGGGAACACATATGAAATCATTTGAGCGTGTAAATTTTTATCCGCAAGATTTTGTGAGAGAAGAAGGAACAAAAGGGAAAGAGTAAATCTCTAAAATGGATACGCAAGGTATTGATTCCCATACTGCTCACATGTGAATCGAGTGCTCTACCATCTAAGCTACAACCCCATAGAATGTCAAATTTCTATTTGGCCTTTTATCAAACACTGACCTCATATAAACAAATTTTGAGTTCATTACCCTAAAGTAAATTAACTTCATAAGAATTTGACTACAACCCATCAACACAACATCATTAAGAAATACCTACATCAAACGAAACAACTTATTACATCTACAGACCACTGGAACAATCGTGTATGTAAAACTATTAGTATGGAACAACATATGGTAGTACAAGGGGACACACTTGAATTATTTCAGTATGTAAATTTTTATCCTTCTTTGAAGGATTTCATGAAAATGGACTAAAATTAAAAATAAAACTCTGAAATGGTGAACTGGAGTATTAATACCATATCACCCACATGCTAAGTGAGCGCTTTACAATCTAAGCTATATCCTTATCTGATGTCAAATTTTATTAAGGCGTTTTATCAAACACAAACCTCATAATAACAAATTTTGAGTTCATTGCCCTAACGTGAATTTCTATCGTAATAATCTGACTGCAACCCATTAACCACAATTTTATTAGGAGTATCGAGCCTTGTACCTCTCACATGCTAGGCAAGCGCTCTACCATCTAAGCTACATTCCCGTACAATGTCAAATTTTGGTTAGGTATTTTATCAAACACTAACCTCATATTAATAAATTATGAGTTCATCACCTTAGAATTTGCCTCATATGAAACCGACTCGAACCCATTAACCATAACTTTATTATGAATTTCCAAAATCAAATGAAACAATTCACCACATCTATACATCCTTAGAACAATCATTTATTAAAAATTATGAGTTTGGTATAATATATGATATTAAAACGGGACACATTTAAAAATCATTGGGCATGTAAATTTTTATCCTTTTTTGAAGGACTTTGTAAACAAAGAAAGAACAAAAAGGAAATAATAAAACTTCAAAATGGAGATCGGGGTATCGATCCCCATGCCACTCGCATGCAAAGTGAGCACTCCACCATGTGAGCTACATCCCCATGTGATGTCAAATTTGTAATGACCCACTATCCAAACATCGTACCCTGTAGCAAAAGAAGACAAATATGCAAATGCGGAAATCTAGACTCGCAGTAGTTGTACTCCCGGTGTGTAATAACACTAAAGGAGATTTATATTAAAAATAAATAAATTACTTTTTTTTCAAATAAAATAATAGCAAAGTCTCCCCTATTTGGTGACTATTTAGCCACCTGGAGTTAATATAAAACTTGACAAAACAAACAAAACACCTTTAATATCAAACAAACAAGTATTAATGGTTCTCTCGACCATCTAATAATATACCATAGTATATAATCACAATATAAACAAAACTATACATATAAGGCTCTCCTTGGTTTTCAACTATACGTCTACATATAACAAGTATGTAGTACAAATCCAAAGAAATAGAGAACAATATGCCTTAACAATATAAGTGGATTGAAAATGAGTACAGATAGAAATCCCTTGTCTCAAAAGTCTCTACCATGTATTTCTCTCTTGTTTTCCTGATCACCTAAAAACAAGGATATCGGAGTCAATATAAGCTGAGCAAGTATAAGGAGAACCCATAGCATGCATAACAAGTAAGAAGGCATAGAAATATCAATATCAATATGTAAATAGTATGACAACGAAGAGTACACAAGAGATACACGTTATCTTAAACAATTCCAAAGAAATAAGTGAATTATCACTCTAAATTCATTATCTTTCTCTATTTTTGTTGTTCTAATTTGAAATTGATATTTAAAAAGGGAATAGAATGTTGAACCAAGCTAGTGTATGGGGTCTCGAAGAGCAAACCAAAATTTAGTACTCCTAAATGAAATCTAGGTCTTTTTAGATTAGACATCTCAAACACTTCATCTCATAGGGGAAATAGATACATCCATAGTTCCTCAAATTTCGCCCACAGGTTTTGCAAAGTTTACAAAACTCCATATATCAATTGTACTCCTTAAACTTCGCCAACAAGTTTTACAAAGATTTCGGAGAAATCATTGTATTATCACCTTCTCTTTATATTACTTTATATTAACATGAGCTAATAATTACAAAGATCCTAATTTATCATAAAGATTAAACAAAATTTATAACCAAATATCATGAATATGCAGTCCCTATTGTCAACCAACTCATAACACTCCAATGAGCTATTTCAATGAGTTTCCAACACAACAAGTTTTGATAAAACTATCATATCTGGGGCTGCAATATTTGGATTGAGATGAATCCTGTTGTCACACAAAATTAAAATTTAGGGCTACAACTTTTATGTTCATAGCTAGTTTCAATTCCAATTACATAGAAAAAGCAACATCAAAAAATGCTATAACCCAAAATTCACAATAGAATTTGCACAGTCATAGAAATATTAACAAAACAAAGAAATTTAAGGCCGAGCGCATGCATGCACAAGCAAATGCTAAGAATCAGTGGCGAAAATTTTTTGTCATTGATAGTGTTACATATTGTCTGCTATTAGCGATGGATTTTTTAACGACATAAATTTTTTATCGTTAATCCATCGTTGATAATTTAGCGACGGATAATATTCCATCAGTAATATTTAGTGAGAAGATTTTCATAAATAGATTTACCGATAGAATTTTCCATTGGTAATACTCTTTAACGACGGATATTTTCATCACTGATACCTTATTTTCTAGTAGTGTTTATTTATTATTCATCTTGAACATTGTGAGCAATGCTTGGTTTAAGTATGGGGGAGCATATATGAAGGCTGATTTTTAAAAAAAATGAAAAAAAAAAGAAAAAAGAAAAAAATTTTTTGCTAATTTTTTTTCTACCATACCAACAAAATTTTCTCAAGTTTTTTAGCCCTTTTGTGTTACTTGATTTGAGTCAGATTGTTTGAAAGATGATTGTATTAGTGTTTATTTGGTATATGATTAGCTATTCATCTTCAAAGGTTGATTTGAAAAATAGCCATGCAAGATTTGAAACAAAATTTATTGGAGTGAGAAATTGTCTTGTTTTTGGTATATTACACGTGGAATGGTTATTGTAGAACTAGTTTTGTTATGTATACAGAGACAATATTTTTTATTTTCATGCATAAAAATGATTAAAGCACACAGGATTATACCTTTTTTACCTTAAAAAAAACCATCTCTAGCATTTTATATTCCCTAGTTAACTCATTTGAGTCTAAACTTTTTCTTGAATTACCTACTTAATTTCCCCCATAACTTGTTTTTCTAATTTCTGATTTTGAATCCGAATTCAGTAATTTACTTACAATTGATACCATGGCTTACATTCTTATATGTTAAAGTTTTTATAAATTGGCTCAAGGTAGCAGAAAAGAAGAGAATTATCATGTTGAGGTACCAAACAAGAAAAAGAAAAAGAAAAGAAGGAAAAAAAAAAGCAAAAAAATGAAAGAAAATGAAAAGAAAAAAGAAGAAAAGGAAAAAGAAAAAATGAAAAAAATTGAGAAAAAAGCATTTTTCATTCTTGGAAATTGTTCTTATTCAGAATTAGAGTGCTATTACATATTTTTGGATTGAAAATTGTTGATATTTGTATTCTCTCTGCTTTGGAGGTGTCAAGAACGTAATATCTTGATATTTGAGTATTTTTAGCGAATTTTTAGCCCAATATTTTTGTGCCTATTTTTCTTTGTTTTATCCTACACTTAATTCTAACTCTATCATAGCCAAATAAAAGATCTTTTGATTGGTGACTGGATTTCATATTTTTTAGTGGTGAAAATTTGATATATTAGTAAACTTTTGATAATGCAATCTTCACTACAAAACAAATGCATTATTCAGATGGACAAAAACCGTTTGCTAAACATACTAAAACCGTCAGCAAAACTTTCTCCAACGGATACGCTTTCAGTCGGCTATATACCAGTTGGGATAGATCTATCTTGACGGTTTTGATGACCATTGGAGCATGTGATTGATTTATAATGACAGTTAAAAAAGTATTAGTAAAAATATTATTTTTTAGCATCTGTTTCAAAATATCAATTAAAATTATTAGGTTTTATTGTCGGTTATCACATGTGTTAGGAAATGTTACTATCTGTTATCGTCAGTTATCACAACTGTTAAGAAATATTACTATCATTTATCATCGGTTATCACATGTGTTAGGTTTCATTATACACAACATTCGACTAAGGTATACTTGTCCAAATTCGTTGTATTAAAATTTCGTGCCAAGTTTTTGTTGTCATTGCAAGGGATATCTTTGTATATCAATTACAATAATCTTCTTTGGGATCGGACATTATCTTCTATATTTCTTGTTTCTTTCTTTCTCATATTAAATATGTTATATAGTCTTTTAGGAAAATTGGATTCGGTCTATAAATTTTTGTCCAAAAACAATTAGGATTTAGAGTTAAGCAACCAATTGTTCCAAAGGATTTTAGTATGCTGAGCAAAACCCACGACAATGTCGTGAGCACAACCCTTTCTTAGCCAAATTCCATCATTTTCATAGGTTTTTTCTATTTTTCTATGATTTTTTCTTTATTTTTTAGTTTTTTGATCATTTATTAAGGTCTGATATGTGTACTCGTTTGCTATTTTTTCATGATTTCTACTTTTATATAGGTGATGTAGATTTTTTGAGTGGCTTGTGAATTTAAATTGAAAATCTAATTCTGTGCGACGATAAAAAAATTTTGATCTCACTGAGTTTGATTTTAAGATTGAGAAAACTTGGAAAACCATTTGTAAACAAGCTAGGGAAGCCAAGAACATGAGGAAGCAATGGCTCAGGAGAACGGAGCTATAAGAGAGTTCTCAATGCCTAGATTTTAGGAGATGCAAACTAGTGTAGCATGACCTACCATGGAAAAAAATAATTTCAAACTTAAACCAAGTCTTATTAGCATAGTGCAAGCAGATTAGTATGGAGGGAAACTTTTAAAGATCTAAATAGCCATCTGAAAATTTTTCTAGAGATTTGTGATACAATTAAGTAGACCAATGTCAGCCCAATGCAATACGGTCACGGTTGTTTCTTTTCTCTCTTAGGAGAAAGGCAAAGGTATGGCTTATCTCATTTCTTGCTATTCACTTTACGAATTGGGAGAATTTATCTCAAGCATTCCTAGCTAATTATTTCCCACTCGATAAGATGGCTAAACTATGTAATGGTATTATTAGTTTTAGGCAATTTGAAGATGAATCTTTGTATAATCTTTAGAAGTGTTTTAAGGATTTGATTAGGAGATGCCCACATCATGGTATATCTAATTGGTTTGTTTTGCAAAATTTTTATGACGCTCTTTTGCATTCTATTAAAATTATCATCGATGCTGCGGCTATAGGTACTTTCATGAGTAAATCTTATAATGAGGATGTGCATTACTTGATGATATGACCTTTAATCAATATGATTGGTCAAACAAATGTGAAATTTCTTAACAAAATGCTGGTGTGCATGAGGTCAGTAGTTTTACCATGCTTAATACAAAAATTTACTCCTTGATTAATGCGATGAAAACTACTCAACTTAATATTATGATTAACCAGGTTTTATTTTGTGATTTGTGTGGAGATGGAGATTCTACTCATATGATTTTTTGAGTGTATGCAGGTTCTAACTTTGGCAGGTCTCAAAATAACTCTTACTTCAACATGTATAATCCTGTGTGAAGAAACCATCATAACTTTTCGTGAAGTCAAGGAACATTAAGAGCAAATAATCAACCACATTTTAACTCAGGAAATCCGCAATCAAGGAAGAACAAGGAAACATGGAAGATTGCAATTGGACATTTGGAAACAATGACAAATGAAAAGATCAAGAAGTTTGAAAATAAAATTTATCAATTAACAAACACCTTTCATTCTCATATGCTAGGTAGACTACCAAGTGATATTGAGAAGAAATCTAGAAAGCAGGCCAATGCAATTTAATTTAGGAGTATGAACCAATAATAGGACGAGGTACAAATTCGATTCAAGAATGGAAAGGATAAACAAGAGGCCAAAAAGAGATCAAACAAACTATAAATGAGAAGTTCAAGGTGCCAGATTCAAAACCATGAGGTATTTTACCTTTTAGTGAATATATGCCCTTGTCCATTTTCTTAAACATCTTTTATGTGCTAATGTGGAAAAGTAGTTTGAAAAATTTTAGAAATTTTTAAGAAATTGCACATTAATATTCCTCTTTTGGATGCCATCAACAGATACCAAGTTATGGAAATTCCTTAAGGATGTGATCACTAATAAGAGAAAGCTAGATAATGTTTGAATGGTCAAACTTACAGAGGATTATTATGTGATTTCACAAAATAAGCTGCCGCCAAAACTCAAGAATCCAGCGAGTTTTTCTATTTTTTCACACAATTGGTTCTATTGATTTTTCTGATATTTTATGTGATCTTGGTGCTAGTGTCAATTTGATGCTATATTTTATATTCTTAAAGTTAGAATTAAGGGAATATAGACCAACTAATATTTCATTACAAGTAGCTGATAGGAGTATAAAGTATCCGAGAAGCATTGTTGAGGACATACTTGTCAAAGTTGATAAATGTATTTTTGTTTCGATTTTGTTGTTCTGGATATGGATGATAATAAGGATACCTCTTTGATTCTAGGTCAACCTTTTCTTAGCACTGCACATACTTTGATTGATGTTTATGATCGAAAATTGATTTTGAGAATTAATGATGAAAAAATTGAGTTTAATATCTTTCACTCCATGAAAATTTTTGATAAATAAGAAATCTTTAGAGTTGATTGCATTGAGAGGATTGCTAAACATAATTTTAATGTCTTTTGCTATAGTGATGCTATTGAAAATTGTATTGCTAATTCATTGCATGTGAATCGTGGCTTTCTAAACAAGCAACGTATTGATGTGTGTGCTACTTTAGATGTGAATTTAGGAGAATTTCATACCTTTCCTACACAATATGAGAGCTTACAAGAGTCTTTAGGTGTCGAGAGGAAAAATAACAAATCACAGCAAGATGCTCAACCATCTTCTGTACCTGAACTTAAATCTCCTCCTTCTCATTTGAAATATATCATTTTGGATAGTTCTTCAATGTTTCCATTGATTATATCTTTTTGAGTTGATAGGTTTCGAGAAAGATAAATTGTTGCAGGTTTTGCAAGAGCACAGGACAACAATAGGCTAGACTATCACCGACATCTATGCCATAGATCCTTTGATTTGTATACATAAGATCTTACTAGGAAACAGGTTCAATGCAATGGCTTAACCACAAAGGAGGTTGAATGAGTATCTTAAAGAGGTAGTAAAGAAGGATATCATTAAATGGCTTGATATAGATATTATCTTTTTTTATCTTAGATATTATTTGGGTAAGTTCTTTGCAAGTTGTGCCTAAGAAGGGTGGGACAACTATGGTTTGAAAATGTTAAAAATAAGTTGATCCCTACATGTATTATCATGGTTTGAGGGTTTGTGTAGATTATAGGAAGTTAAATGATGCTACCTACTAGAAAGGATCATTTCCCCTCCTCTTTCTTGATCAACTTGTTGAAAAATTAGTTGGCCAATTATTTTACTATTTTCTAGATAGTTTTTCAAATTACTTGCAAAATGCCATTGATCTTACAAACCAAGAAAAAACCATGTTCACATGTCCATATGTTACCTTTGCATTTAGACACATGCCTTTTGGTCTTTGTAATTCTCCAGCTACTTTTCAGGTAAGCATAATGTCTATATTTGCTAATTTTATTGATGATTTTATGGAGATTTTCCTGGATGATTTTTCTGTATTCGGTTCCTTACTTGATAGTTTGAATAACTTCAAGCAAGTTTCAAAGAGGTGTGAGGAAATAAACTTGATACTTAATTGAGAAAAATGTCATTTTATGGTAAAAGAAGGCATTATTTTAGGTCATAAGATATCTTCTAGGGGAATAGAAGTTGATAGAGCAAAAATCGAATTAATTGAAAAACTTTCTCCCCCTAAATCATTAAAAGATGTTAGAGAATTTCTAGGACATGTAGTTTTTTTATCATAGGTTCATCAAGGATTTCTTAAAATTATTAAACCTCTAACTAATCTTTTAGTGAAAGATACACCTTTTGTGATTGATGATTCTTGCTTGAATACATTTAATTGCCTAAAATCGAAATTGATTGAGAGTCTTATTATGCAGCCACCCATATGGGATTTGGCTTTTGACATTTATCGTGATGTTAGCGATGACACTTAGGTGCAGTTTTGGGCCAAATTGTTTGTCATATACCCTAGTTTAATTGTAAAAAATAACTTATTATTAATAGTGAAATAATAATACTACTCAAACAAGTGAATTGGGTATGAAATCATATACTTAAAACGTTGAAAACCTAGATTTGACTAACCACTGGAGACTAAACACTCAAAAATATAGATATTTAAAATATTAAGAAAATGAGAAATAAAATGGCAGCATTTGATCTCCGAATGTGAATTAGGTTAAAACCTATTCTTTTATAATTTTTCTAAATTTTTAACCCAAGAAGCTAGTAAGCACTATGCAATAGTGATAAAAATTAACAACAACAATTGCATATTACAAGGATGGATACAACACTAATTGTCGATGACTAGCCGGTTCCACCTTATACCATTATCACAAGCATAATTTCCTTTTTCCTTCAAACCCGAGGTTAATTCCAGAAAGGTCTATCAGTCTTCATCTCATTAAGTGGACAATTCTCCTATCCACATAATAGACTGCTACTAGTATATATTTTGACGTTCGACATGGCCTTTACTTGCTCAACTGATCTCAATACATATTGGTTTATTAGTAGTACCAGTGTGATAAAGTACACAACTAGTGTAACAGTCACATACAATCATGGAATACATAACATTTGTAGGTAACTGGTTGAGATAAAGTACACCTCCAATGTTACAATCACATGATCTAAAAACATTATGCAATATCAAGAATAATTTTCACTTTATTCAATTTTTTAGTATGCAAACAAGAATGCAAATTTGATTATATACAAGAAATAGAAAAAGTAATATGCATCCTAAGATGTATGAATACAATGGACACTCACCTTAAAGAGTTATCTTACGTAATCAAAGTTAGTTTTATCCTTTCTACAAAAACTTCTTATCGAACTATATTTCCATTTTTTCTCTCTCTCTTTCTCTTTCTCTCTCGCTTTTCTTTCCTTGGCCGAGTTGGTTTGGAATGGGGAGTAGAGGTATTTATAGGCCATAGCTGGGAGACTGAATCATCGCTTCTTAATATGGTGTCGACACGTGGATGATACATGTCATGTGTCAGATATGTATAACACCTAAATAAGGAAGTATTCCCATTTGAATTTTATAAAAATTGTTTCAAGTCCAAATTCTTTAAGAATAAAAAGTCAATTTTCCTTTTGAAGAGCAAAATTCATAGTGTTTAATTTGACGAGGCAGCAAAAAAAAAGAAATTCCTTTCTGATGGTTGCCACTATCTATGGGATGAGCTCTACTTGTATAAGGTTTGTAGTGATGGTATCATTAGGAGATGTGTGCCCCAACAAGTGGTAGGTAGCATCCTTAGTTTTTGTCATGATAAGAAAGTTGGTTGTCATCATAGACCATTTTGTACAGCAACCAAGGTACTTCAGGCACTACAAAAAAACTTGTATTTAGCCACAAATTTTGCGACGAAAAGTTAAGAAAAATTCGTCGCTAAATTATTTAGCAACCAATTTTTCGACAAACCAGAATTTGTCGCTAATAACTCGTCGCAAAATTTTTCGACAAAAAATATGAAATTTGTCGCCAATTAGCGACCGATTATAATTCGTCGCAAACATTAGCAACCAAAACTTTTTAGTTGCAATTTTCCGACAAAATTTGCGACGAAATATTTTGTCGAAAAAATTTCCAACAATAAAATATTTGTTGTAAAAATTGTTGCACAATTTAGCAACCAATTATTTTTTGTTGCAATTTTTCGACCAATTTTGCGTCAAAATAGTATGTTTCAAATTTCTCAACTGGAGGATAAATTAGCATCAACAAATTTTTTGTTGCAATTTAGCGACCAACACAACGACGAATAATTTTTGTCACAAATTAGCGACAAATTTTGAATAGTTTTTTGTTGCAAAATCTGCAACAAAATCTGCGACGAATTTATTTTCGTCGCAATTTGCGACAAAATTTTTTTGTGAAATAATTTGTCGCAATTCTGCGACAAAATCAGCTTCGGCTTTTGCGACGAATTTTGCAACGAAATCTAAAAAATTCAGCAACAAATTTTGCAACGAATGTCAAAATCAGCGACGAATATAGAAAATTTGCGACAAAAAAATTTAATTTGTTTAATATTTGCACCAAATTTCCATATATATCATATTCCTCCCTGATAGTTTCAACCAACCAGTTTATAAGCTAAACCACCAACATCATCATCAACAAATCATCCAGGGTACCATCGAACAGCCATGAATACGAAATTTATGCAGTATCTACTAATTCAAATAACTGACCATATAATAGTATGAATGAAATAATAATTAAAAAAACACTACCATCGTCATGAAATAATATTAAACAGTACTAAATAAGTTATAGAATATCGAATTTGTAGAAGTATAAATGAAATTCTAATGAGAAGTCTAATTAAAAATAAACCTGAAATAAAAATTGTTTCAAGAAACATTATCACCATCATCATCACCATTACCGTCACCGCCACCATCACCATCACCAAATATGTCAAAATCATCATCACCATCATTTGGAGGAGATAGAGAAGGGGGAATCGAACTTGAAGCGGAGACTAGCTGAAGATGCTGCATTATAAGCCTCTGTTGTGCGCGAAACTCTTCAAATTCATTGTCTCTTCGCAGCTGTTCAACGCGCATGGCTTGAATTTCATTGTCTCTTCATTGCTGTTCCACTCGCATGACTTGAAGTTCATTGTCTTTTTGTGCTAACAGCTCCTTCATGTGGCTCAGCTCTTGGTTCATTTGCATTAATTCTGCTCTTACTGGTGTATGGCCGGAAGAACTTAGACCACTGAGTCTGCAAGTTCTGCTCAACGAGCCCATCCCAAGTACTCTTCCCTTCTTTGCTCCACCAGTTGCCTCGAGCCATAAAGTCATATCATTAACAGATGGCTCAGACGTTGCAGCATCATCGCTACCACTAGAATTTCTAAGTAGAAGCTGGTCATATTTCTCCTGCATTATCGTATAAGAAATTAGAAGAAAAATGAAATAACAATATACTAAAATATCCAACGAAATTGAGAAGTGTCAATTAACAGTTGAACAAATTTCTAAAAAATCTAACAAATAAAGTAAGAATACAAAATTGTATTTCTCATTAAGCGATTGACAGTAAGCAATAAGACACAAAAATTATCTTTGTCAATCAAATATTATAAATTTAATACACTTATGGAATTAAAATTACACATACTTATAATTATATATTTTGTTGCTTAATCCATTAAAATGATATTTAGATAATGAGGAGTGTTGTAATTGAAATTAAAATTCGACTACTATTACGAGTTTGAAAATATAACAGATTGAATAAAGGAAAAAATTATATATATGTGACATAATGAACCAACCATTTGGAATGGACGTAACAAATTTGATATTATCTATTTTCAAATTTTATTTTATAATGAAAAATATATATATATATGAATTTGAAATGAAAAGTTCAATTTAAGTATTTGAGAAATTATTGGAATTGACAAATCTATTAAATTCTTATTATAATGTTGTGATGATAAATTGAGCATAATATGTTCAAATAAAAGTTTTTATAAAACAATTTAAAATTTTAAAATTACATACCATAACCGTTCTAGCTCTCTCCCCACTCCAGCTCTTGTCTTTTTTCTGAAAAGTCCATGCGAAAGTCTCTCTAAATGATGGCGGTGATCCCATTTCCTTGGTCTAAAAACAAAACACCGTTAGATGAATTAATGAAAAAATAAATGAATTAAATACAAAAGAATGGTAATTAAACCAAATTACCATTCTAATTCTATGCTTATCAATATTGATTGAGCCTCCCGCATAAGTAGCAGATGATTCCCCAGAATTATAAGCTCGATTTATTTTATTTTGCTCACTCCTTCGTTGGCTCTCATCGGAATCCCAGAAATTTAAAATGTTGAGCCAATTTTCTTCGGTGATGCAATGTGGCTTCTTTCGGCTCTTTTTGGCATGATTCAGTACACCTCAGATGTGATGACCGCATTTTTTTTTAAATATTCTTCTTATTTCAAGCTCCTCGGTCTCATCCCAATTGAACTTTCGCTAAAAAAAAAACAAGTTGTTATATTTAATTTATACACTGAATTGTATATTTAAACTTAGAGACCTCATTTACCTTGAATTCTCTCCACCATAGCTCTTTGATATCATCTGGAGTACTTGTGTATGACATCGATGCTCCTCCCCAATGGCTGTTAATGATTCTATTCAGCTCATGAATAACATACACAGAATTTGTGAATCTATCATAAAATTAGAAATAAAAAAAATGGTTAGTAAAAAAAATTTTTAAATAAACTAATAAATTGTGATAATATTTCAAAATGTAATACTTACGAATCTCCACAAGGGGATATCACCTCTCGCGTATCTTCCCTTCAACGTGTGAATCTTGCATTGAAGGTACAATTGAAGGTGCAACGGATGGAAACGGTGAAGGTATATCAGTACAAGGCGAAGGGGCATGGGAAGGTGCAGCTGAAACGGACGGTGACGCCGAAGAGTTTGGTCTTGCATTAGAAGATCGTCTATATCCTCCACGTTGAAACTGTAACAAGAGTTTTTTCTCGCAAGCAATGAATATTGAATGATTATAAAAAATATAATAGAGTATATGAAGAAACATACCATATTTAAATTGTCGTCAGAAATGATCTATAAAAAAAGAAAATATATTAGCAAATAATATTTCGAAATTAAAACATGAGGCACTAAATATAACATACAAATTGAGAAATTTAAAATACAAATCTAAATGTATTTTCACATGAAAACAATCAAAAAAATTTTCATATGATGTTAGACAATTTTAATAAATTTTAAAAAAACAATACTTACCGACGATCAAAAATCAAAGTCATTATTGTCATCATCATCCTCATTATCAGAGTCATCAACATCAAATTCTTCCTCATCTTCATCCTCATCTTCATCCTCGTCTTCATCATCTGTCTCCAAATCAGGTTCTTCATCGCCAGACTCATGAATTTCATTTTGATCCACATCTATCATTACTCCATGTGGATCTCGTAATGTTGGAATAATATATTCCTCAGTCTGAAACGTAGTGGCAACTTCCATTTGTTGATATGCCATGTCTTCCCAACGTTCCTCAATTTTCTTTCGTGCTTTCGTTTTACAAATAGCCCACCAATCAATTTTGTCACGTTTCAAACTAGGATATGAAGCATAATACACTTGAATCGCTTGTTGTGCCAATACGAATGGTTCATATCTTTTATAAAATTTTTTATGATTTATATCAACCAACTTAAACTTTGGATGCACATTCATCCCTTTTACGGGGTCAAACCATTGGCACATAAATAAAACGACTCGCAACTTTGCTCCAGTGTACTCAACCTCTATAATTTCATCCAACAAACCATAGAACTCATCTTTTACACCTCCATCGTTGGATGACTGAACACAAACACCACTATTTATAGTAGCTTTTCCAGTTCCATATTCTTGAGTGTGAAAATTATACCCGTTTATAAAATACGATGGCCAAGTTCGGACCGTCGAATTTGGACCCCATGACAGATTAAGTAACAATTCTTGTTCAACTTGATCTTGATTACATTGAACCTGAAGTAAAATAAATGTGTTATTTTTTTAATAATCAATTAGATTTAAAATTTAAATTTCGTAAAACTAACATATGTTTTGAACCATGCTGCAAAATCTTCATCGCACACACGATTGAACTCATGCATCGATAGTTCAGACCGTGAATGTTGAAAAATCCTACGATTAAAGAACACGATTTATGTCAACAATTTTATCAAAAAAAGAACACATTTTTAATATTTGAGAAAAAAGGACTTACTCGAAGTATGGCGTAACTTCTGGACAGTTCAGTAAAATATATGTATGGGCTGCCCGCCATTCTTTCGCAGTTAAATATCTAACCTTACATGACCCACTTGGTCGACCGAGATAGTTGAAAATAGAGAATGATTTTAATTTAGGATCAACAGGACCCTCATCATTTCTACCGACGCGCCGTCTCTTACACTGGACATGAGGCTCGAAATAATATGAAGCAAAAGTTGTCACTTCCTCCGCAATGTATGCATTAACAATAGATGCTTCAACCCGTGCCTTATTTTTCACTTTTCTCTTCAAATGATATAAAAATCTAATTGATATGGAATAAAAAGTGTATCAGAAAATGATATATAATAAATTGAGTACATTGACATGCACTATAAATATTATAATGATGAGAATGTGCAAAAGTTACCTTTCAAATGGATACATCCATCGATATTGGACGGGACCTGCAACTCTGGCCTCATAAGGCAAGTGAACCAAAAGGTGTTCCATGGAATCAAAAAATGAAGGAGGAAAAATCCTTTCTAAATTACATAAAATGATAGGGATATCTCTCTCCAATTTTGCCATATGTGATTCCTTTAATACTGTCGAGCAAATATCATGCAGGAAAATACTTAACTCTGTAATGACGGCCCATACAAAATCTGGTAATAGTTCCTTAAAAGCAATCGGAATCAATCTTTCCATAAATATGTGAGAATCATGACTTTTCAAACCAATCAACTTGCATTCTTTCATATCTACACATCTCCCAAGATTTGAGGCATAACCATCAGGAAATCTAAGGGATTTCAACCATTCACAAACTTTCCGTCTCTGATCCTTATTTATTGTATAAATTGCCTTTGGTTTTGGTCCCTTACTACTTCCATCCGCATCAAGTGTAGGCCGATTACAAAGGAGCCGCATATCTTTTCTCGCATTCAAGTTATCTTTCGATTTTCCAGAGACGTCCATCAATATATTAATCAGATTATCGAAAACATTTTTCTCGATATGCATCAAATCGAGATTATGATGAATCAGATGGGTCTTCCAATATGGTAAATCCCAAAATATACTCCGTTTGGTCCATTTATGTACACTTCCATATCCGTACGTTGTACCATGTGGGTCTTCAATCGCAGATGGAAATTGAGACACTTGCTCCCAAATTTGGTGACCAGTTAATCTCAACGGAGGAGGTGTTTTTTCAAATTTATTTTTCGTAAATTCATCTTTATTTCTTCTATATTTATGATTTCATGGCAAAAATTGTCTATGACAATCAAAATAACTCGCCTTCTTACCATATTTCAATCTGAATGACTTAGATCTCTCCATACATATTGGACATCCTAAAACCCCAGCAGTACTCCATCTCGATAGCATGCCATAAGCTGGGAAGTCATTTATCGTCCAAAGAAGAATTGCTTTCATTACAAACATCTGCTCAGTGTTAACATCATACGTAAGAACACCGTTATCCCATAACTGTTTTAACTCCGCAATCAATGGTTGCATATAAACATCAATCAACTTCTTAGGATTTTGCGGGCCCGGTATAACCAATGTCAAAAACATATATGGTGTTTTCATACACATACCCGGAGGAAAATTATAAGGAGTTAATATCACTGGCCAACATGAATAACTTTTTCCCGATTTTCCAAATGGAGCAAAGCCATCAGCACAAAGACCTAACCTAATGTTTCGAGTCTCTCATGCAAATTCAGGATATGTCATATCAATATTTTTCCACACCTCTGTATCCGAAGGATGACACATTAACCCTTCCTCTGTTTGATGATTTGCATGCCAAGTCATATATTCAGCAGTAGCTTTCGATGCATAAAGTCTTTGCAATCTAGGAGTCAAGGGCAAATAAAACATTTGCTTGAATGGTTTACGTCGCTCAGTACGACCTGCTGTCCTAGTAATCTTGTACCTACTTTGGTTACAGAATTTACAAAATTGTACATTTTCATCAGCTCCCCAAAACAACATGCAACCATTCATGCATACATCAATTCTTTCCACCGGAAGGCCCAAGTCATTCACCAATTTTTTCATACTATAAAAGTCATTAGGCATTATATGATCACGAGGCAATACTTCTCCCATTACTTGAACAATATCATTGAAGCAATTCTCAGACATATTATGCTCGGCCTTAACATTTAACATTCTAGCCGTTAATGACAATTTAGTGTGGGTGTCACAACCAACCCATAACGGTTCATCTACAGCTCTCAACATTTCTTGAAATTGGTTAGACAAATAATTCTCATCTTACACATTCTCATCGACACATGTTGCTTCTACCCCCTCCAATGGTGATGCATAACTTGTAGGTACATCTTGATTTGTTGGTACATAACTAGAACTTGCATAGTTTGTTTGGGGAAAAAAATTTTGACCTGCTGCATCAAATACCATCTGCTGATATGGATTTAACTGATCATAACAATTGTTATCCCCTCTACTTGAATAATCCAAATTTCGCACATACTCTTCATCAGATATAAATGCTTCACCATGACAAGTCCAATTGTAGTAATTTAAAGTAAAACCAAATCTACAAAGATGTTCCCTAACTTTATCACATACATGAAATTTGCCAATACCACACTTTCTACACGGACACCTTAACTTATTTCCATCCGTAAACTCAACTTTACTAGTAGCGAAATTCAAGAATTGTTCCACCCCACAAATAAACTCATCAGTTAAACCACGACGATCAGGTAAATTCTTATTATACATCCAATTTCTTTCGTTTTGCATTGTCGCTATTAAAAAAAATAAATATTATAAAATATTAATAAATTAATATATTAACAAACTATATATTATACTGAAAAAATAACATTAATAAGAAATAAAGAACATCTAATAACAAAACATTTTAAAATTATTTAACATATTTTCAGAAAATTTAACAAATATAAAAACGTTGAGTCGGAAAAATAACAAAATAATTTAGAACTATTGCATTTCACGAATTCACAACATACATACATTGAAACTAGGAATAAGGGATATAAAACAAAGAAAATAAAATAAAATATACGAAAAAAAATATATACCTCGACTGCTTGAAGACATGAATTTCTCCCCTCTAATCGAACAACACGTCCGATCAACGCAAACACATCTGCAATGTAAAACCATTAATGTTATTTAGAATTATTTTTAGAATTTTTTTAAATTAAATTATCTAATCTATTGACATAAGTTAAACCGCTTGCGAAATCATAAAACTATATCAATTACCACTCTATTAAAAACACACAAATTTTACTATTTTTAAATGGTTGTAAACTATTCTTGAATTATTAAATATAGGTCTCTATTTAATAATTCTAAAATGATCATAAATATTAAGTATAGAGATTAAATAAATACCTACAAATATCAAACAAATAAAATTACTAATTTCATAATTTTTATTTATCAAGATTTTAATAATTTTTTTATTAGAAAAATAAATTAGAAATAAAATACGAAAAGAAATACGCACTAAAAGATTTATTGTGCGAGAAAAAAGGAATGTAAACTACAACAACAAATGTACTGCCCGGCTGCTGCCTTTCCTCCTTACAAAATGTCCCTCTCCAAGTCAAGGAATAGTGGAATGTACACAATCCTAAAGGAGCCGGCTGCTGCCCTTACGGACTGCACACCCCTCCAAAAAGTCAAGAAAGCACACATATATATATCTAGGGTGCCAGCGAGTTTTCCTAGCAAAAACACCTTCTGCACATGTTGTTCAAAAACTACTCGTTAAAATGGAGATTCTACTAACCAATTTAAAACCACAATTAGATTGCAAATTCATAAATATTGACACAAGGTGTTTTCCTAGCAAAAACACCTTCTGCACACATGTTGTTCATCCCGTCGGCCGGATCTCAGCGGGGGAGGCGCTGCGGCGCCTCCCCCGCAGTTGAAAGCAGCCCAGGGGAGGGGCGCTGCCCCTCCCACGATGGGCCCCGCCCGCGTAGATGCGGGCGGGGCCATCCCGTCGGCCGGATCTCAGCGGGGGAGGCGCTGCGGCGCCTCCCCCGCTGTTGAAAGCAGCCCGGGGGAGGGGCGCTGCCCCTCCCCCGGTCGGCCCCGCCCGCGTAGATGCGGGCGGGGCCATCACGTACGAGATCCGGCCTCTGTGGCCGGATCTCCGCGGGGGAGGCGCTGCGGCGCCTCCCCCGCCGTTGAAAGCAGGCCGGGGGAGGGGCGCTGCCCCTCCCCCGGTCGGCCCCGCCCGCGAAGATGCGGGCGGGGCCATCCCGTCCGAGATCCGGCCTCTATGGCCGGATCTGGCCGGATCTCAGCGGGGGAGGCGCTGCGGCGCCTCCCCCGCCGTTGCAAGCAGGCCGGGGGAGGGGCGCTGCCCTTCCCCCGCCACAATCCGGCGGCATTGCCGCCGGAACTAAAGAGAGAGAGAGAGAGAGAGGGGGGGGAGAGAGAGAGTACCTCGTTGGAGGGAGACCACCGCGGGGAAGAGAGGGAGAGGAGGATGAGAGGGAGAGGAAAGTGAGGAAAGAGAGGTAGAGGAAAGGAGCATTAAAAATATTTTGCAACCGATTCAGCGACGAACTAGGAGTTCGTCGCTGAAGTCCGCGACGAACTGCTCATTCGTCGCAGCGATCCGCGACGAACAGCGCGTTCGTCGCTGGAATCAGCGACGAACAGTGCGTTCGTCGCTGGACTCAGCGACGAACAGGGCGTTCGTCGCTGGACTCAGCGACGAACAGGGCGTTCGTCGCTGGACTCAGCGACGAACAGGGCGTTCGTCGCTGGAGTCAGCGACGAACAGGGCGTTCGTAGCTGGAGTCAGCGACGAACTGCTCGTTCGTCGCAGGGATCCGCGACGAACAGCGCGTTCGTCGCCGCGATCCGCGACGAACAGGTCGTTCGTCGCTGAAGGCAGCGACGAACAGGGCGTTCGTCGTTGAAGGGAGGGACGAACTGCTCGTTCGTCGCTCGAATCAGCGACGAACAGCGCGTTCGTCGCTGGAATCAGCGACGAACAGCGCTTTCGTCGCTGAAGTTAGCGACTAAAAGAGTGTTCGTCGCTGAAGTCAGCGACGAACTGCTCATTCGTCGCAGGGATCCGCGACGAACAGCGCGTTCGTCGCTGATAGGTGCGACGAACTGCGCGTTCGTCGCTGAAATCTTTGACGAACTAGATGTTCGTCGCTGAAACGTTGCTAATATGCGCAACCAATTTATTTTTTGTCGCTCAAATCTGCGACAAATTCGTTTTCGTCGCAAATTTAGCGACGAGCAATGATTTCGTCGCTAATTTAGCTACGAAATTTTTTTCGTTGCTAATATCGTTGGAAAATGGTGATGAAATGTTTATTCGCTGCCAAATTCATCGCAAAATAGCAACAAAAATAATTTGTCGCAAACGTCCGTCGCAAATACCGTGTTTTTTTGTAGTGAGGCCAAATTTTATTGGCCAACTTTGTTTAAGGATGCACATTGTGGATATTTTTGATATTTGGGTTATAGATTTCGTGGGTCCTTTTCAAACATCCTTTAATAATGAATTTATACTAGTTACTGTTGATTAAGTGAGCAAGTAGGTAGAGGCAATTCCATGTGTGAAAAATGACTCTAAAATGGTGTATAAATTTTTAAAGAAAAATATCTTTTCCCATTTTGGTGTTTCTAGAGCTATAATTAGTGACGTAGGTTCACATTTCACGTCCCGATCCGTGATCCATAGGCCGTGAATAGTCGCCCGTTACCTCGGACACCGGCCCAATCCCGCCACGTATTCTCAAGATAACGCAAGGTTAATAAAAATTTCAGTTACAAATATTTTATTAGTATTTAAAATACAAAGTCCTCAAATATATATATATATATATATATATAATATGTGTATATATATTGTACAAATGAAAGTTCTTTGGTTTCACACAGTCAATCCGACATGATCAAATAATATCCTCAAAATATAGCGAAAGATAATTACCGAAAGCGGTTTTCGAAACTACGTACATCGAAATAAGTTAACGTGTCTCTCCAATGAATAACTCTGTATAGATTTAAAAATAATGAAGGGCGAGATAATCAAATACTCAGTGAGTGAGAAATCTGTGACAGGTAATTAATAAGTAAGGTGAGGACGGAGTGTCAAAGTCATATATATATATCCATGCAAGACATATTATCAAATCATAGCAATTTTAATACATTTTTCTATCCAATCTAAATATATGCATCCAAAATCTCACGTCATAAATCATAGGGTCATGCCAAATCAATCTCTTGGCAAAGGTCTACTTCAACCAATGACAAGCCACCAAGGGGTTTTTGTATGTAAACGAAAAACAACCCCAAAACTTTTGTGTTGAGGTCGGGCCTCCCCAAGTGCTAGACTGAAATGTCATTCAGTCCTTCCCTTTCGGTTCAACTTGGCTAATCCGAAATATAGTATTGTATACACGCCACCTAAATATGTGGAGTGTTTGCGTCTTGAAACATCGCAAACGTGCGACAATCTATATAACGAGACGGGTCTACTATAGCATACGAGGCTAGTCTATGCGGGACGACGCCTATCATATCATGTCCCCAATCTACGATCAAGGGGATTCAGGTACTCATGCCTGAGTATCTAGCTCACATCAAAATCATCAATAAACCAACCGTGCCATGCATGTCGAAAAAAATCATGAAAATTCAATATAGTATACTATTGCATATATCATCAAAGTATATTTTATGAGTTAAAACATGGCATATATATTTCTCATCAAAATTCATGGATGCATATTTTGAAATTTTGGGAAACTCCATTTATCACAAAGTATGTTACCAAAGCTATTTTACAATCATTTCACAATTATGCTTTAAAAACGATAAAATAAGATTTTTCTTATTAACTACATGGCAACAATATGACCCACTCACTTGTACGAGAAGGGTACTCCACTCTCCTAAAACTCAATCCTCAACTAAGTTGCCCCTCGAGTATAGTATAGTCATCTACTTCTAGGACAATAACAGATATATATATATGTCAATCCCTCTATTTCTTTTAATAAAATTTCAGATTTTCAAGTTTTATTCTTGCGCAGTTTTAGAAAAAATATCATAACTTTCTCTATATAAATCAGATTCAAATGCTTCGAATTAATAATTAAAGGTAACATATATATCTACATTTTTTCCAGTTCAACTCATCTCCAAATTCCTACTGCACAAATTTATAAAATTCTATCTTCAATACAGATTGTACTTATATAACTAAATTTATGTAGTTTTGGTAGAAAATTTATATCTCAGTATATACATTTCTGATTTACATGATTCCAGTTCCACTGAAAGATATGAGACAGCCCTACAACTTTCATGTTCAGTATTTCCTTCAATTATAAGTACAAAAATTTATAAAATTTCATTTCTCCCTTAGTTCTAGTTCTAATTTATGCTCTGCACAGTTTTAGTAAAAACACCATAACTTCTAGCATACTACTCCGATTCAAGTGACTTTTAGCTCATTTACGACTGAGAGCTAAAACTTTGATATTTTAAGTTTCTTAAATTTTGTATAGAAGATATTTTAAAAAATTATACAACATACTGGTCATGCATAGAGGATGAAAAACAGAACATGTCATTTTGCTGTCCCTTTCCAAAATCACTATAAATCACATTCTTAATGGAAATTTTCGTGCCATACCTTATTTTAAAGTTAAGGGAGTCTAGTTTCACCATAAACAAAGTAATCTAAAATTTGATCATCACAAAATAAAATATCATGGAATTACTACAGTTTGCTAACCATGCTAGCTTACTTGAACAAACCTATTTCATGGAACCAATTTAATCCGATGTATACTCACAGAAGAATGTATTACCTCTTTAATAAGATCTTGACATCCAATTATTCATTATCAAAACCATCCTTTAGCACTTGATTGTCACATCTTGCAAACACATACACATTAATATAAATATAAAAAAAAACCTCGACATTATACTAATACTATCTAAACAATTAAAATCCTATCAATCAAATATTTTCCTTACCTCTTCAAAACCTTAAGTGCTTGGATGAATACAAGAAATTATCACTTTCTACACTAGAACTCATAGCCAAGAGGGTGAATGTTGAGAAGAAAATGAGGTCCAATGCTTTAAACAACTCATTTATGCAAACCTAGCAAAAATTTTGACCATTGATCGATTTTCATGCAAGATCTTTACTCTATACTTGTTCTAAGTCTTTTTCCTATGCAAGATTGCTTACAAGCTACCTTCATGCACCTCCTTTGTGTCAATTTCATTCATGATGGATATCCAAGCACAAAGAGATGACTTTTTGACCAACCAATAAGAATTCATGCAAGTATTGTTCAACCAATGAGATTTCTCCTTGGTGGAATGAGCTTAGGTGGCCACTAACCAAACTTGCTACCCAATTGACCAATCATTTGGCTCCAATTATTCATCTTTGAGTGGTTTGCAACTAAGTCCCTCAACTTTCCTTAATTGCATTTAGACCCCTGACTTTTAACAAATTATATTTTCGGTCCCTTTGAAATTTTGTTCAAAGTTTCTTAAATATGTGAATTTCATTTAAATATCTCTATTTAATTGTGTAGGCCTTCTCTTAGCCAATTTTGACTTCTTTAGGCCTTGCTGGCGCTTGCCGGGAGGATTTTTATATTACCGATAAAATTTTCGATTTCAGCGATTTTGAGGGAAACCTCAAAGTAAATAATAGAAAATTAAAATTTCATTTTAGATGTCTCAAAAGAATGTTCAATATATATATATATAACCATGAGGAGTGGTACATGAGATACAGTTACCAAAAAACGGTATTACAATTTCTAACCCCTAATAAAAAGTTTCATCCTCGAAACTATACATCGAAAAGTTTGGGGTACTCTCTCCTCATAGTATCCTCCAGTTCCCAAATCTGCTCCTCAACTTGGTCACTCCTCCACAAAACTCGGACCAAGGGCACCTATTTGCTTCTCAGCTTCCTGGTCTGCCTATCAAGTATAGCCACGGGCTGAATAGTAAAGCTCAGGTCATCTCGTAGCTCTATTGGTGGAGTTCCTAACACATGAGAGGGATTTGGTAAATATTTTCTCAGCACGGTGACATGGAATACGTCGTGAATACATGCAAGTTCAGTTGATAGATCTAATCTATAAGCTACCCTTCTGGTCCTTTTTAGGATTCGGAATGGTCCAATGTATCTAGGGTTGAGTTTCCCCAGTTGTCTGAATCGTATCACTCCCTTCCAAGGAGATACCCATAAAAAGATCATGTCTCCCTCCTTGAACTCAAGAGGTCTTCACCGCCTATCAGCATAACTCTTCTATCTATCCTGGGTAACCTTTATCCAAGCACGGATGACCTTCACCTTCTCTCGAATCTCCTCAATCAGCTCAACACAGTTGAGTCGTCTTTCTCTAACCTCATCCCAGCATAATGGTATCCTATACTTTCTCCCATACAAGGCCTCGTATGGTGGTATCCCAACACTAGTTTGGTAACTATTGTTGTACGCGAACTCCACCAACGGGAGGTGCTGCTCCCAATGACCTCTGAAATCTATCACACATTCCCTCAGCATGTCCTCTAATGTTTGGATGGTCCTCTCTGACTAACCATCTATCTGGGGGTGGAAAGTAGTACTAAAGTGTAATCCAGTACCCATGGCCACCTATAGCTTCATCCAAAACCTTGAGGTAAAATGAGGATCTCTGTCTAACACAATTGATACAGGAACCCCATGAAATCTGACTATTTCGCTGACAAATAGGCTAGCCAAACCCTCCAGTGGATAGCTACTACAAATGGGTAGAAAATGTGTGAACTTAGCGAGTTTGTCAATAATCACCCAAATAGCATCATGTAGTACTTGAGTCAGTAGAAGTCCCACAACAAAATCCATCGTGATGTGTTTCCACATTCACTCAGGAATAGGAGGGGCTGTAATGTTCTGGTTGGCCGCTGATGCTAGGCCTTCACCTGTTGGCAGACCAAATATTTAGCTACATACTCAGCGACCTCCCTTTTCATCCCGACCCACCAATAACTTATTTGATAGGCTGATACATGTTGGTACTACTTGGATGTATCGTACAGGTAGAAGAGTGGGTCTCCTCAAGTATAGCCCTCTAAAGATCACCACCAGAGGGAATGCAGACCTGATCCCTAAATACCAAGAGACCATCATTTCGAACTCTGAAATCCCTGTCATCTTTCCTACGGATTTTCTCAATAATACCCTGGAGTTCCTCATTTAAACCTTGGAGGACCCGAATGCAATCAAACAAAGTCGGCCTTACCTCGAATCTAGCTAGAAGTGTACCATGCTAATCATTGGCCAGACTGACTCCCAATGAGCATAGTCTCATGGGACAAAAGAGGTAGGCACTCTCGAACGATAAGCAAGTTGATGACTTGTGGCCTAGGGCATCCACAACTGCGTTGGCCTTGCCAGGATGATAGTCTATGACAAGGTCATAATCCTTGAGAAGTTCCAACCATCTCCTTTGTCTCAAATTAAGCTCCTTCTGCGTGAATAAGTACTTCAGGCTCTTATGATCCGTGTACACTCGACATGTCACCTCATAGAAATAATGTCATCATATCTTTAATGCAAAGACTATGGTTGCCTACTTGAGATCATGGGTCGGATAGTTCAGCTCATGCGTCTTCAATTGTCTAGAGGAATATGTAATGACCCGATCATCTTGTATCAGTACACAGCCCAAACCCTACCAGTTGGCATCACTGAACACTACATACTCTCGGCCATTTGTGGGAAGGGCTAGAATCGGTGCCGATATCAACCATTGTTTGAGCTCCCTAAAACTCGCCTCACAACGGTCATCCTAAACAAACTTGACATCTTTACGAGTCAAGTTAGTTAGTGGAGATGCAATTCTGGAGAATATCTCTATAAATCTCTGATAATATCCTACCAGTCCAAGAAAACTCCTGACCTCAGTAACCCTTTGTAGCTCCTCCCACTTTATGATGGCTTCAACCTTCTGTGGATCAACAAAAATACC
Source organism: Dillenia suffruticosa (assembly GCA_033439265.1). NCBI lineage: Eukaryota > Viridiplantae > Streptophyta > Magnoliopsida > Dilleniales > Dilleniaceae > Dillenia > Dillenia suffruticosa. Next base: position 4,552,883 of record JAVTVX010000031.1, read on the forward strand.
CTCTGCAGAATAATATGCCCCAAGAACCCGATATATCTGAGCCAGAACTCACACTTGTAGTAGTTGGCATATAACTCTTTCTCGCGGAGCGTGTGTAATACGACTCGAAGATGCTGGGAGTCCTCTTCATTACTCTGTGAGTATACAAGTATGCCATTAATGAATACTATGACAAATCGGTCAAGGTAGACATGGAATATCCAGTTTATCAAATCCATAAACGCAACTAGGGCATTCGTTAACACAAACAGCATGACCAGAAACTCAAAATGACTATATCTCGTACAAAAAGCAGTCTTGGGTACATCCTCGTCCTTGATTTGAAACTGATGATACCCAGATCTCAGGTCAATCTTCGAGAAGACTCGGGCACCCTGATGTTGATCAAACAAATCATTTATACGTGGTAGCAGGTACCGATTTTTTACAGTCAATCTATTTAATTGACGGTAATCTATGCAGAGTTTGAAAAAGCCGTCTTTCTTCTTTACAAATAGTACCGGAACACCCCAAGGTGAAGTGCTTGGTCGAATAAACCCCTTGTCCAATAACTCTTGTAGCTGGACCTTTAGCTCTCTCAACTCAACTCATAGTATTCTGTATGGCGGAATAGAAATTGGTGCTGTCCCGGGAGCTATATCTATCTTAAAATCAAACTCCCGAAACTGGAGGTAGTCCCAATAGCTCCTCAGGAAACACATCAGTAAACTCCTACACCACTGGGACTTTATCAAGCCTTGGGCCTTCTACCATGGTGTTTATTACAGGGGCAGGAAGGCTGTACATCCTCGGCATACCAATCGCCTAACCTCTAGCGTTGAAACAACACATCAGGGTAGTACCCGTCTCTCTCTCATAAATATCAGTAATGGCTGTCCTGACCTTCGAAACTTTACTTCCTTAGTGAAACAGTAAACAGTGGCTCGGTGAAAACTCAGCCAGTCTATTCCTAAGATGGCATCAAAATCAGATATGTCGAGAAGTATAAGATCTGCCTCTAACATCACCTCCCCAATCCATATCTTGTAGCCCCGGTAAATAGAATTGCGGACCCTCATCCAATGGTGTGATAACCAATATCTCTTCGGTCAATAAAGAGAGTTGTCTGTTAAGGTGCTGAGCAAACTAAGTGCTCACATATGAATAATTTGACCCGGTGTCTATCAAAAATCGAGCGTCAACTCTGGAGATTTTCATGGTACCTAATGGCGAAATTAAATAAAAGAGAATCATCAACCTTCATTTACTTGGGAACTCAACATGAGATCATATAACTATTAAGAGATGGAACCTATATAGGAGAGTCTATCGGAGGGTTACTGGTAATCACTTCGGGATTGGCTTGGGTTTCCTCGTGCGTCATTGCAAAGATGCTAGCCTGAGTCCTCTGCTATTGTTGCTAAGGAATGGGTACGGTATTGCTTCCGGCTACAATCCATGGAGTGATAGGAACTGATAGGGTAGGTGTTCTCAGCTGACTCTCGCATGGTCCACTCAGGCAACTCTGACTTGGCTGACCCCCGAATCCCAAATTTGGGCAAGTATTACGAATATGTCCTGATTTCCCATACTAATAGTATCTCGCAGGTTCTCTACAGAATCCTGAATGAGTCTTGTCACAATTACGGTTAGGGGCTTCCTCGGCCCAACACACTGACTCACTGATCCGGCACTAGGGGTAGGGGCTTTAGAATTTTGAGGGCGTGGCCCCTGGGGAAAGCCGGCTGGCCCCGTAGCTATGGGGTCTCTCTAAGGGCCTTGACTCCAGCCCTTCTTCGAACTCTGACAAGACTAAAATCTAGTCCTCTTCCTTTTCTGGTCTCGACCGTCCCTCTGCCTACTCTCAGCATGTACTATCTCCTAAGCGCAGTAGGCCAACTCCAAGACCTCCTTGAAGAAGTGGTTCTTCGTCACTGACATGTATTTCTTGATATTCAAGTTGAGTCCGTCCTCAAAGTTGAACCGTAACTGTCTTTGTGTGGTCAGGTCAAGAATAAAAACGGCTAATCTCCTTAACTCTACCTCAAACTCAGACACCAATCTTGCCCCTGGTAGAGATAAAGAAACTCTGCCCTCTTTTGATCCTGCTAGTATTTTGTAAAGTACCTCTCGTCAAACTCTTGCACAAAGTCTCCCCAACCTGGGGGCTCTATAGAGTCATCAACCATGGTCTCCCACCAGGCAAGAGCATCACCATCAAGTAATCATACTATCACCCTCAGTTTCAACTTGTCTTCTAGTCCTAGATCTATCAGTATTTGACGGGTACGGTTGACCCAATGCTTTGCTGCTGTAACACCACTGGATCCGCTAAAATCGGTACAACCCAACAATCGAGCCTCCTTGACCAACTGGGTCAACTTGTGGATGTGGTGGAGTGTCGGAATCGTGTTGTCGCTTGGGGCAGGCACTAAAGAAATAGGGGCAATCGGGGTAGGTGCCGCTGCAGCTGGAGTAGGAAGTATCGTAGGTAGTGGCGGGGGCTGCATCCGTACCCCGTAAATGCTTTACCACTCGTGCCACTATCTCAAGGCATCAGCGGAGGTGTCGGAATTTTGGCTATCAAAATTTCGACCATCGGAACCGGCTGAGGTAGTACTGGAGGGGGAGGGTGTGAATGCGACCTCTGGAGCAACAGGTGTAACTCTGCGAGTCCGCCTCATGCTGCGTCTAGTAGGCATGGTTCTGAACAAAAGAATCTCTATTATATATAGATAAAGAAATTGGGCTAGATATGAAGTATCTAACCCCCTAAAGGGAAAGAACTCATTTGCCTAATATCATCTTTAGGGACTTTATGACTGTATGGAAACTTTCAAATTTACTTCAAAATATTGAGGACTTGAAAACAATACTTAGAAAATTTTGAAATCTTTCATAAAACTTAGTGCTTAACCAACCTGGCTCTGATGCCAAGAAAACTATTACGTCCTGATCCGTGAACCAGAGGCCGTGAACAATCGCCTATTACCTCAAACACCGACCCAATCCTGTCATGTATCCTCAAGGTAATGCAAGGCTAATCAAAATTTCAATTACAAATATTTTATTAGTATTTAAAATACAAAGTCCTCAAATATATATATATGTTATGCAAATGAAAGTTTCTTGGTTTCATATAGTCAACCCAACATGATCAACTAATATCCTCAAAGTACAGCGGAAGATAATTACCGTAAGCGGTCTCCGATATTATGTACATCGAAATAAGTCAACATGTCTCTCTAATGACTAGCTCCATATAGATTTAAAATTATTGAGGGGTGTATATAACCAAATACTCAATAAGTTAGAAATCCGTGATAGGTAATTAATAAGTGAGGTGATGATAGAGTGTCAAAGTCATATATATATATATATATATATATGTACATCCATGCAAGACAAATAATCAAATCATAGCAATTTTAACACAATTTTTCATCCAATCTAAACCTATGCATCCAAAATTTCATGTCATAAATCCTAGGGGCATGCCAAATCATGTTTTCGGCAAAGGTTTACCTCAACCAATGACGAGCTACCAATGGATTTTTGTATGTAAATGAAAAATAACCTCAAAACCTTGGTGTTGGTGTCGGCTCCCCTAGTACTGGACTGAAACGTCATTCAGTCCTCCCCTTTCGGTTCAACTTGGCTAATCTGAAATATATTATTATACACACGCCACCTAACCATGTGGAGTGTCTGTGTCTCGAGACATTGCAAACGTGTGACAATCTATATAACAAGACAGGTTTGCTATAGCATACGAGGCGAGTCTGCGTAGGATGACGCCTATCATATCATATCCCTGATCTACGATCAAGGGGATTCAAGTACTAATGCCTGAGTTGTAACACCGATACTCAGTGTATTGTATATTGTACCCCTTATTATTCCATATATAATATATTTTCATTTTCATATAGAGAAAAGTCACTTAGAAATTTTTTCGATTTATAATGCTCTTGAAAATTTTTGGCAAAATTGCTGGGAGCTAAAAATTTTCCCCTCCATGCCATTTTAAAATCCATGCATGTAAATTTGATGCCGTCAGATTTACATGTGAAAAATCCACCCTAGAAGTCAAGAGTCAAGAAATTTTGGCAAAACGCAAGGCGAAAAACAAAATCGCTCTAAAAACCCTAATTCGTTTAAGGGTGATTTGGAAGGTCAAATGAGTTCATCTACGTGTGAGACCAACTCTATTGGATTCAGTGCAAAAAACTAAATCAAATGGGTAAATTTGAATTTTCTTGAACTTCGGGTCGAATATTGACCTCGCCGTGCGTTACATAAAAATCGAGATAGAAATTTTCACACAAATTTAAAAAGGTGCTATTCAAGCATAGTGGTATTTGACTTATTGAAATTAAATCAATGGTGGAAGTTGGATGGAGAAAAGGTAGGAAATTTTGAGCCATTGGATTAGGTGGTTGGGAGACAAGGAATTTAATGAAGCAATTAATGGAAGCTTGACTTGTGGGATAGTGAGAGAACAAAAAGGCTAAGTCTTGTTCTCTTCTTCACCCTTCCAACAACCATGAGGCATCCAAGGAAGAACCAATAAAACTCCATTTTGTTTCTTCCTCATACCGGTGAGTCACTAAGGCTTGGTCTCTAATTTTTCTAGCACCATCCTTCAATTGAGCTATGGGGTTTTTCTACCCACGCCCAAGAGTAACATATCCAAAAATTGGGAGGAAAGGAGAAGCCTAACAAAGTGGATCTAGAGAGTGACTAAAACTTCAAGGAGGTAAGAAATTCTACATTTGCTGAATTCTTTTTTTTTAAGCTTTGTATGAATGCTTGAATGTGATGTTTTGAGCATGATTCTATAACCTAGAGCATAAGTGGAACTCATTAGAACATGAGGAATGAGTGCAGAAAAATCTGAACCTTGCTTGACCAAGAAATTTAAATGAAAACTTTGGAAATTTCTGCAAATAGGACATTTTGACCATGCTATGATGTTTTGGTCATAACATTTTCTGCACAAAGGCAAACTAAGCTAGATTAAAATGGAAAATGATTCGTTGTATTCTCATGAGAATTGGATTTATTATGATTTTTCAAAATTAAGTGTTTTGCACAGAAATTCTGTCCTACTTTAGGTTTGTTTCTGTCAGTAACTTAGCCTCTATTTTGAGGTGTCTTATAGTCTGAATTAGCAAATGCTCCAATTATGTAATTTGTAGATCTAGGTCTTATCTTTCCAACGAGATAAGAATCACCTTAATCTGATTCCTATGTCAAAGGTTATGACAATTTTCCTGAAACTCGACAAAAGGTTATCCTATTTTGAACCCTAAAAATAGTGTATAAAAATGACCCTCTTCCGGTCCTAGTTTGGGAAGCTCAAAGAACAAAAGCTATAGATATCCCTCTTAACTACAACATATCAAAATTTTGCTTGATTTGGACTGATATATAAAACGTTATGCAAATTTTCGTAGGACTGCGCAAAGTAGCACCAAAGTGGAGAACTATGAGTGAACTTGTTAGGTGACTTTTGCCCAAGCCGTTAAAGAGAGCTCGATACATCGCAATTGAGGTTCATTTGGAAGTGCTATACCCTCCTTATTATAGTGAGTGGGACTCAAATCTCATGCATGAAAAGTGAGACTTTATTTTGTCATGTTTTCCACAAAACATGCTTTTGACATGTATGACTCGACATGTGCCACTAGATTTCGAATTTGTTTTGTAACTATTGGAGTGTCGTAAACTCATGTTTTCTACAAATATGTATCCATAAATTTGATTCAACCGAAATGGTGTCATGTTTTATGATTTTCACATGTTTAATTTCATATAACCCAATATGGCACATTTATTAAGCCTTATGGTTTCTATATCACTGATTTGGGGCCGTTCGGCCATGGGATGACTGTTATGATATGATTGAGTCCCAAAAGGATGACCGTAGCTACGAGAGATGTTTGTTATGGCGCCGAGTATGCGTCTGGGTACACTTCGCATGGAGGTACCTGCAAACGTCCGGTATATGGTTATAGGCACGACCAGTTGAACCCGCAAGGGGGAGAGCATGTGTGATGCCACTGTCTAGCACCGAGTGGGGTCCTATACATGATCCGATCTATGTATGAGCTAGTCTCGATGAAACTCATTGCCAATGTCGGGATAAAGAGCGACTTTTGAATATTTATGCATAATAAAACCCCCGATACACCTATAATTGGTTATGGTTGTTCATTGCTACGATCATATTCGGTTTGCTCTAGAAATACTTGATTTTGAATTGATGCATATATGTATAATACTGTGTGATGGACTAGATGATTTCATTTTACTAAACATACCATGTTTTTCTATGAAATGTGAATTATTGTTTACAAATAATCATGTTTGATACTCAAATGGCTCACACACATTATTTAAGCCTGATATTGATCCCCTCACTCACTGGGTATCTCCTTTGATACTCACCCCTCTCCTTTCCTTTCTCAGACAAGATTATTATGATAGAGCAACATGTTGGGCTCTCGATATCTTTGTCACGTATTTGTGGATTTATCTATTCACTACGGTGAGATCTAAATTTCATTTGAAATATGAGATTCGTGTTGTATATCAACGCTACGAGGTCTTGATATTAAGATCCGTTGTTAGACAAGTACATTTTATGGGATAACTGTATAAATTATTGACATTTATTTATGAAACTCTCATATTGACTCATTACACCTACATTCAGGCACTTGAAAGCATTTAACTTCTTAACTTGGGAATTTGATGTACACATGCACAAAAACTTTAGGCCCGTTCGGTGTGACGGCTGTTCATGCTCTAGTAGGGCATGACAGTAGAGGTCTGTGGCTAGGATTGCTAGTATTCATGATAGCCTTGCGTTGTCCCGGTTTGTACACTGTGAATTGATTGGTATTATACGAATGTAGTTGATTTGTTGTGAGGCCAGGTTGGCCCGTTTATTTAGGTGGTAGGATGATCATTTAATATATAGATTGATTTATTATAGGAGACCTCCGAAATATGGGGAGATTTTGCCCGATTTTCTATAGAATATAGCCAGCATCCAGGGCAATGGGCGACTGTTCACGGACCCAATTCAGGGCGTGACATGAGTACCTAGTCTCACATCAAAATCATCAATAAACCAACCATGCCATATATGTCGAAGAAAATCATGAAAATCCAATATAGTATACTATTGCATATATTATCAAAGTACATTTCATAATTTAAAACATGACACATATTTCTCATTAAAATTCATAGATGCATATTTTGAAATTTTGGGACGCTCAATTTATCACAAGTTATGTTATCAAAGTCATTTTACAATCATTTCACAAATCATGCTTTAAAAACGATAAAACATGGTTTTGCTCATTAACACCATGGCAACAGTAAGACCCACTTATTTGTATGGAAAGGGTACTCCACTCCTTTAGAACCTTAATCCTCAACTGAGTCACCCCTCAAGTGCAGTATAGTCATCTACTCCTAAGACAATAACATATATAGATGTCAATCCCCCTATTTCTTTTAATAAAATTTCGGATTTTCAAGTTTTACTCTTGCACAGTCTTAGAAAAAATACCATAACTTTTTTTATGTAACTCAGATTCAAATGATTCAAATTGCTAATTAACACTAAGACATATATCTACATTTTTCATGTTCAACTCATCTCCAAATTCCTACTTCACGAATTTATAAAAATCTATTTTCAATACAGTTCGTACTTGTATAACTAAATTTGCGCAGTTTTGGCAGAAAATTCATATCTCAATATATACATAACTGATTTACATGATTCCAAGTTCTTCTGAAAGATAAGAGATATCCCTACAACTTTTCGTGCCATACCTTATTTACAGAGGATGAAAAACAAACATGTCATTTTGCTGTCCATTTCCAAAATCATTATAAATCACATTCTTAATGTAAATTTTCGTGTTACACCTTATTTTAATGCTTAGAGAGTCTAGTTTTACCAAAAACAAACCAATCTAAATTTCAAACATCACAAAATAAGATATCATGGAATTACTATAGCTTAATAACCATGCTAGCTTACTTGAACAAACCTATTTCATGGAACCAATTTAATCCGATGTATACTTAAAGAAAAATGTATTACCTCTTTAATAAGATCTTGACATCCAATTATTCATTATCAACACCATCATTTAACACTTAATTGCCACATCTTGCAAACAGATATACATTAATATAAATATAAAAAAGAAAACCTCTACATCATACTAATACTATCTAAACAATTAATATCCTATCAACCAAAGATTTTCCTTACCTCTTCAAAACCTCAAGTGCTTAGATGAATACAAGAAATTCTTACTTCCTACACTAGAACTCATAGCCAAGAGGGTGAATGTTGAGAAGAAAATGAGGTCCAATGTTTCAAACAACTCATTTATGCAAACCGAGCAAAAATTTTGACCATTGATCGATTTCCATGCAAGATCTTTACTCTACACTTGTCCTAAGTCTTTCTTCCATGCAAGATTGCTTACAAGCTACCTTCATGCACCTCCTTTGTGTCAATTTCGTTCATGATGGATTCTAAGCACAAATAGAGGGGTTTTTGACCAACCAATGAGGTTTCTCCTTGGTGGAATGAGCTTAGATGGTTACTAATCAAACTTGCTACCCTCTTGACCAATCATTGGCCTCTAATTGTGCATCTTTGATTGGTTTGCAACCAAGTCCCTTAACTTTTCTTAATTGCATTTAGACTCTTGACTTTTAACAAATTGCATTTTTGGTCCCTATGAAATTTTTTTCAAAATTTCTTAAATATGTGAAATGTCATTTAAATATCTCTATTTAATTGTGTAGGCCTTCTCTTAACCATTTTTGACTTCTTTAGGCCTTGTCGATGCTTGCCGGGAGAATTTTCGGCTTACCGATAGAATTTTCGATTTTAGTGATTTTTTAGGGAAACCTCAAAGTAAATAATAGAAAATTAAAATTTCATTTTATATGCCTCAAAAGGATGTTCAATATATATATATATTTATAGAATCATGAGGAGTGGACATGATACACAGTCACCGAAAAACGCTGTTACAACACATTTTTACAAAGATTTTGAAAAAATCTTGGCTAAATATGGTGTTATTCATAGGATTGCTACCTCTTATTATCTCCAAACTAGTGGCTAAGTTGAGATTTCAAATCAGGAATTAAAAAGCATTTTGGAAAAAACTGTGAGTCTTTCTCATAAAGATTGGTCCATAAAATTAGATGATACAAACTCAATTTCTAAGCCCTAGGAAAATTGAATGATGTAGAGGTTAAAATTTGATGAGGTTTCAAGCCCTAGGGCTTAGTTTGGTTTATGGTAAGATATATCATCTTCCTATTGCGTTAGAGCATAAAGCATATTGGGTAATGAAATATCATAACTTTGATTTAACTTTAGCAGGTAAAAAAGAGAATTTGCGGTTAAATGAGCCGAAGGAATGGTGAAATGAGGCATATAAGAAAGCACAAATTTATAAGGAAAGGAGAAAGCCATAACACGATACTAAAATCAAGAAGTGAGAGTTTGATGTTGGAGATAAAGTACTATTGTTTAACTCTTGTTTGAGACTTTTCCTAGGGAAATTGAGATCAAGATGGTATGGACTATTTACAGTGACACAAGTTTTCTCGTATGGAGCTATAGAGCTTTCAAAAGAAGGTAAAAATATCAAAGTTAATAGGCATCGTTTGAAGATTTATGACGATAGGAACAACTCAAAGGAAGGGTCTGCCATCGTTTTCAAAAATTCATGAGCATAAGAAGTCATTTGCATGAGTGGAAAAGAAATTGTTGTTGAAGAGGACACTGCAGGTTCACCAGCTTTATAAGGGGAGTTTTCTATTCTCTTTTACTTTTTTTTATTTTTAATCTTGAACATTGTGGACAATGCTTGGCTTGAGTATCGGGAAGCATATATGAATGATGATTTTAAAAAAAATGAAAAAAAGAATTTGAAAAAAGAAAAAAATTTAAATTTTTTCCTACCATACCAACAAAATTTTTTCAAGTTTTTTAATTCTTCTATGTTACTTGATTTGAGTTGGATTGAATGAAGGATGGGGTATTGGTGGTCATTTAGTCTATGATTAGCTGTTTATCTTTTAATGGTTGATTTGAAAAATAGGTATGCAAAATTTGATACAAAATTTACCGAAGTGAGAAATTGAGTCATAAAGAGCAATTCATTGTGCTCTCATTTTTCTTCTTGAGTGTATAGCATAGTGAAATGGTCATTCTATAACTTGCTTTATTATAAATGTCAAGACCACATTTTTTATTTTCATGTATCAAAATAATTAAGCCATCTAGAATTCCTTTTGACCTTTGAAAAATACCATCTCTAATATTTTATATCCCTAGTTAACCCATTTGAGTCTAGGCATTTTCTTGAATCACTATAAGGTCATATTCTTAGAAAACATTAACGAAGACATTTTTGTTTACAATCCTACTTGTCATGCTTAAATTCGTTGTTTCGCGTTGTCATAAATTTAATGCGCTGTGATTTTAGATGTATTTGTGATGCATATTTCAATTTTTATATTTATAATGAGGTCAGGCATATCGAAATTAGTATAGACTATGAAATATAGTGGCGAATGAAAATAATCAAAATAATGCGACAAGAGAACCGAAATAGGGTTTGGTGAGACCCACAAAAGGAAAAAGAAAAGAAAAAAAAAAGGAAAAGGAAAAGGAAAATAAAATAAAATAAAATAAAAAAATAAAAAATAAAATGAGACACTAAGGCATTTCATTACTTAATACACGGCAACCTTACCTTGACACCAAACAGTGCTTGGGCCCCACATAGCACTTAGGTAGATGGAAAGGGATGAAGAAAGAGGCTTAAACATAACAAGTGTCTTATTCAAGCCTTATTTTTGGTCTTCATCTTCTTGCTCCAAAAATATACCCTAACCTTTATTAAAACAACCCTTTAAACTTGAAATAACACACCTCCATCCATGTATATGGCAAGCCTAGCCTTTAAGAAGTAAAAGGAAGTACAAAATACCTAGAGAATGAGCTAGAAATCCAAAGGAAACTTGGAAAGGAAAGAAAGGAAAACCCAATGGAAGAATTGCAAGTTTGAGGCAAGTATCTTGTATGTTTTTCTTAAATTGATACCTAATAATTCTATAGAACATATTTTTGATGTAATTGTGTTGCTGAAATTTGAAGGAAATGAATTAGGGAAAAGAACATCCCGTCCTTGGATGACACTCTAAAAATTTTGTTTGCTGGACAGCCTAATCATATCTTATTTTTTACCAAATATCTTTTTCTACACAATAGCAAATAGAGTAGGGTTTTCTTTAATGAAACTAGACTTCTATAGTTTTAAAATGAGATACAATTCATAGAGTTTCGAGTAGAATTGGATTTTTTGTGAATTTTTGAAATAACATATTCTCTGTAAAAAAACTATTCTATTCATAGCATCACCATGCCCTATTGTTTATTCAATATCTTTTTCTGTACAACTAGAGATTTAGTATGGTTTTCTTCAAAAGAAACCAGACTTCCATAGCTTTAAAATGATATAGAATTCAAAGATTTTCATTAAGAAATGAATTTTTAGTGAATTTTCAAAATGGAATATTTTCTGTAGAAAATCCTATTTCTGATTGTTTCTATGTTGAAATTTGCTTCAATTTTGAGCTTCTTTCTATGCTGAATTAGGCTAACCTTTGAACATAGAAATTGTAGTCCTACCTCTTACCTTCAAATGACCACCAGAATTAGCCTAATCTGATATGTGTAGAAAAAGATACATTATATATTCTAAGATTGCGCAAAATGTAAGGTGAATTCGGATTGTAAAATTGATAGGTTTGGGTATCATTGAATGATTGGAATTGAACCCGACTATAAATATGGAAGTTATAGCCCCATGATTTAGCTTTAAATGACAGTTGGAATTTCCTTAACTTGAGTATTATAGTTCAAGTTATGTCACTTTTGCTAAAGCTGCTCATGTTGAAAACTGTTAAACAAATTTTTGAATGCACAACGAGTTGTATGGCATGCATAATTATGATATTGAATTACAACTTGTGTGGAACTTGTGATGAATTGTGGTTATTGCATCTGGGAATCATGAAGAAATTGCAAAGCCTACGAGCGAAGCTTGAGGTGTCTAGTTAGGATATGGGGTTCTGAAAGCTTTGCGAAGCCTGCGGGTGAAGTTTAAGGAGTTATGGATATATGTCTTCTCCCTACGAGGGTAGAATTAGAAACATGTGAATATTTGAGGTGTCTAACCTAAAAAAACCTAAATTTTATTTAGAAATACCGAATTTTGGCTTGCTCTTCCAAACCCTCATACACTAGCTTAGCTCGACGTTCTATACGTTTCTTTAATTATTAAGTGGAATGAAACAATGAATATGAGAAAGAATAATAGCTTCATCAGTAACTATCATAGTTTCTTTCTTGAGAGCGTTGGTGATAATGTGCATCTTTGGTACTATCTGCAAGTTTATATTACTGTATAAGGATCTTGATATCTTGGTATATATTTTCTTGCTATGCTTGCCATTGGTTCCCCGTGTACTTGCTCAGCTTATACTAAGCCCGATATCCTTATTTTTAGGTAATCAGGGAGACAAGAGAGAACCGCAAGGTAAAGGCCCGTAAGCGAAGGGATTTCATTCCCTACTTTTTTCTGACCTATTGTAGTATTAAGACATGTGCTTTTGTGTTTCCTTTGGATTTGTATAAACACATGTTATATGTAAAAGAATAGTTAGAGGCCAATGAGAGCTTTATATGTATAGTTTTGGTTTATATTGAGACTATATCCCATAATGTGTTGTTGGATGGTCGGGAGAGCCATTAATACTAGTTTGTTTGATATTAAAGGTATCTTGTTTGTCTTATTAGGTTTTATATCGACCCCAGGTGACTAAATAGTTACTAAACAGGGGGAGACTCTACCATTATTTTATTTGGAAAGAATAAGCGATTTATTTTCATTTACTATAAATCTTATTCTATGTTATCACAGATGGGGAGTGCGGCTATCGTGAGTCCAAATATCGTATTTTAATTGGGTTGATTGTTTCTGTATTTGCATGTTTATCTCCTTTTGCTAGGGGATGTGACGACTGGATAGCGGGTCATCACAATTATCCACATAATTTCCCCCATGACCTTTTTTTTAACTCATAATTTTAAACACGAATTTACTAATTTAGTTATAGTTGATAGTATGACATTATGTTTTTATATGTTGGAGTTTTTTTTTTGGTAGTGTAGTAAATTGGCTCAGTGCGACAACAGAGAAGAGAATTATCATGCTAAGCTACAAAAAAATTGAAGAAAAAAAAAGAAAAAAGCAAAAGAAAAAAATGAAAAAAAAAAGGAGAAAATAAAAAAAGGAAAAAATTGAGAACAAGCATTTTTTATTCTTGGATATTGTTCTTATCTGGAGTTGGAGTGCTATTACATATTTTGGGATTGAAGATTATTGAAGTTTGCATTCTCTTTACTTTGGAGGTGTGAAGAATACCATGTCTTGATATTTTAGTATTTTAGTGAATTTTTAGCCCAACATTTTTGTGCCTATTTTTCTTTGTGTTACCTTAACCTTAACTCTAGCCTTGTTATAACTAAATAAAAGATTTTTTAATTGGTGCATGGATTTTATATTTTTGAGTAGTGAAGATTTGATATTTTTGCAAATTTATGGTAATGTCATCTCATTGTTTTGATTTGAGTGATACAAATACCCCTTTCATAATGTTGAGAACATTGAGTGAATCCATTGTGAGGGTTGCTGAATCTTGTATTGTTTTTTATTTCAAAAAGACTGTCAGAAATGCAATAGTTGCTCTAGTGCTAAATGCTATGAAGTATTGGTTGACTTGATTGCAATTATGGCTTAAGCTTGTTATACACATGGCTAGGATCTTGGGAAAGTTGAATTGATTTTGGAAAAAAAAAAATGTTTTTGCTATATCTTGGCTGAGGACAAATAAATATTCAAGTGTAAGAGTATTTGATAGTAATAATTTTATACATTTGAATTATATTATTTTGGCCCTTATTTATGAATTTTAAGATTGTTTTAAATCTTAGTTTGTGATATTTCCCCTACTAAATTTATGGGCATTGACTTAGATAATATTGGGTTTATTTAAGGAAATTCGGACTTGAGAGGCAACTATATGTGTTTTGAGTTTATCTCTCTACTCTGATATCCGATTAAGCAAATTTTTATTACGTTAGAAACTAAATTTCAAGGCTTACAAATCTTGTGAAGAGTCCAAATGTTATTTTAGTCAAGAACATATGCGAAAATCTTGGGAAAACAAGATATCCTTATCTTCACAACAAAAGTATGTTTCCAAATCATAGAGAAAAACTAAGTTTCCTAAAAATTCACGACTGTTTAATGATTTAGGGTTTTAGTCCTATAAATAAGAGGTATCCTAGGGCAGAAAACACATGACTTTTTCTTTTACACTTTCTTTTAGATTATTGGAGGAGGAAGGCATAAACCCTAGTACCTACCATTGAAGGATGTGATTTCTACATTTTTCTTGTGCAAAAGGATTGTAATGTATCTTATTCTTTCCTCATTTTTCTTTAGTATGTCCAGTTAATTATTTTTATTTCTAAGACTCAATAGATTCTGTTTTTAATTAATTATATAAACTGAATTTATTTCTTTCCCTTATAAGTGTGATTATTGTATGATAAGATTTTATTGTTAATCGTAATGTTTCAAAACCTTTGGTTCAACATTTTGTATGATTTGAGATTGATTGCATACATAACCAATAGAATTACATGATATTAGTCTATAACAATAAAATCTACATGAATTTATGATATCAACTAAATATTAATTTCGTATGTAGGAATTTATGATAAACACTAGATTACAGTTTTCCACAAAATTTAACTCAATTCGAATTAAGCAAAATTGCATGACCATTAGGTTTTGATTAGTTGAATTAGGGATTTCGTTATATGACCATTGGGAGAAATATAATTTTAGAGAATTTTTCATCATTTACAATAATTCAGAAGTTAACAAACTTGGGAAAGTTTGAAAAGATTCGATTTTGTGAAAAATTGAAAATAGATGAAGTTGTTCTAGAGTCTTTTATTCATTAATTTTAATCCTTTAATATCATTGCAATTGTTGTTCGGTTTGTCCAATTTAAATAGACTAATCCATACTTGGTACTACAAAATATTCTTGTGGGAACAATACTTACTCTCATCATTATACACAACATTTGATTAGGATATATTTGCCCCAATTCGTGATATTAAAATCCTGTACCAAAAAACAAAAAGGAAATAACAAAACTTTAAAACGGAGATGCAGGGTATCGATCCCCATGCTTCTTGTATTCAAATACAATGTGAGCTACATCCCCATAGGATGTCAAATTTTTGTGAGACATTTTATCAAATGAAAAGTTATTAGTATGGTATAACATATGGCATTAAATGTGGACACATTAAAATCATTTGAGCATGTAAATTTTTAATCTTTTTTGAAGGATTTTGTAAAAAGATGGAATAACAAAGAGGCAATAATAAAACTCTGAAATGGAGATGTAAGTTTTTGATGTTGATGCTTCTTGCATGCAAAGCGAGCTCTCTACCAAGTGAGGTACTTCCCCATACGATGTCATATTTTTGTTAGGCATTTTATCAAACACCGACCTCATATTGACAAATTTTGAGTTCTTCACCCTAAAAGTGAATTACCCTCATAAGAATCTCACTTCAACCCATTAACTACAACTTCATTAGGAGTATTGATCCCCATACCTTTGGCATGCAAAGTGAGTACTCTACCATCCAAGCTACATTGCAGACAGTGTCAAATTTTGGTTAGGAATTTTATCAAATACTGATCTAATATTAATAAATTTTGACTTCATTACATTGAATTGAATTGACCTCACAAGAATCGACTCCAACCCATTAATCATAGCTTTATTATGAATTTCCAATATCAAATGAAACAATTCACTACAACTACACACCATTAGGACAATCACGTATCAAAAGTTATCAGTATGGTACAACATAAGGATTTAAAAGTGGACCTAATAAAAATCATTTAAGTGTGTAAATTTTTATCATTTTTTTTAAGGATTTTGTAAACAAATTTGATTTTTATTACCATGAATTGCATAGCTCTCATAAGAGTCTAACTCAAACCCATTTACCATAACTTCATTATAAATTTCTATCATCAAATGAAATAACTCACTGCAACTACAGACCATTAGAGCATTCATGTACTAAAATTATCAATATAGAAGAACAAATGGCATTAAAATGGGACATTTTTAAATCATTTGGCATGTAAATTTTTATCATTTTTTTAAATATTTTGTGAATGAAGATGGAAAAAAAAAAGAAAAGAATAAAACTCTGAAATTGAGATATGGTGTATCAATCCCCATATATCTCGCATGCTAAGCGAGCACTCTACCATTTAAGCTAAACCTCTATGGGATGTCAAATTTTTGTTTGGCATTTTACTAAACGCTGATCACTATTAACAAATTTTGAGTTCATCATCCTCATGTGAATTTCCCTCATAAGAATCTGACTCCAACCAATTAATCACAACTTTAATATGAATTTCCAACATCGAACAAAGCAACTCACCCCATTTATGAAGCACTACAAGAATCATGTTTGCAAAATTATCAATATGGAACAACATTTGGTATTAAAAGGGGATACACTTAAAATCATTTTAGTATGTAAATTTTTATCCTTCTTTGAGGAATTTCATGAAAGCAGAAGAGACAAGGAAAAAATTAAAACTCTAAAATGGAGATACAGGATATCCTTCCTCATACCTTTCGCATTCTAACCAAGTTCTCTACCATTTGAGTTACATCCCCATACAATGTTAATTTTCTGTTAGGCATTTTATCAAACATCAAGATCATATTAACAAATCATGAGTTCATCACCCTGAAGTGAATAGCCCTTGTGAGAATCCAACTCCAACCCATTAACTACAACTTTATTGCAAATCTCCAACCTCAAATGAAATAATTTACCGTAACTACAAACCACTAGAACAATCATATACATAAAATTATTAGTATGGAACAGCATATGGCATTAAAAGGGGACATATTTGAAATCATTTGAAACCAAGTTGCTTTGTGCTCTAATGCATTTTCCTATTGTCATATCAATTCCTTTTTCTTAATCATATAGACTGTTACTTAAATTTGGAAGTGTAAAGCTTTTGAGGAAAAAAAAAACACATTTTATAGGTTTCGAGCATGGATCCTCCAACAACTTTGGTAGAACTCAAACCAGAACCTAAGCCAGAGATCATGGAAGAAGCTAACAACACAGGACCAATGTTCTCATGTAATCTTTATGATACAGAAATGGACCACAAGTGCCCAAGTTTTTCTCCCTGGTTTAGCCACAACTTGTATCGACAACACCAGTTGAGATCTTTTAGATGCCATGATGCTATGGCTGTTGATTTGAGGAAAGAAATGGTGGAGTATCTTATCCAGAGAAGTGAAAGTTTTGTTGCAAAATCTATAGTCTTGGAAGGGGGCCCAGAAGCCTAAGCATCTAACCACCCTCTTGATATTATTTCTGATTTTGTTGATGAATTTGCTAGTTTGAAGAGGAACTTGTTTAGTCGGGTCTCAGGATGGCTACTAAGTGAAAAGAGAGAAGACATGGTAGATGATTTTGTACAAAAGATGGAAATTAATGGGTTTGGTTTGTAGATAGGAGACAAGCTATTACACAATTGTGCTCAAGAATGTTGACTTCAAAAACAACTTTTACTGTGATATGAAACTTAACTTAGAGGAAGAGCTTGCTGGTCATGTTCTCCGGTGCAAATTTAGGATGATGAACTGTGCAAACAAAGGATGCAGTGCCCTTTTCTGTAGATCTCACTTCGAGCAGCATGATTTCTCTTGTCCTTTCAAGGTAATCCCATGCGAACAAAACTGTTCTGAAACCCTCATGAGACGTGACATGGAGAGATATTATATAACTGTTTGTCCAATGAAGCTGGTGAACTACCCTTTCTATCTGGTTGATTGTACAATTCATGTACCTCAGTGTTGAATTAATTAGCATTGTATTGAGAATCTCCAAACCCATCTGTTGTGTATACTTAAACTAATTCATCATGAAGCATCTGAGGAGGACCTGAAAAAACGTATGCAGTGACTAGAAGAAGCAAGTTCTACTGCATTTGCATAGCTTACCACCTTTATATTTATTTATTGTTTTTGTCGTGAGACATAATATTATAATTTCATTCTCAATAAGCATGAAATAAAGGTGCTTGATAAAATAATTAAGTCTTCAATGATACATTGCAGCCAATTATTGCCTTTTGCACTTTGTAACACCGACATGCGGTATACTGCATATTGTACTTCTCATTACTTTATATATGATATATCTTCTTATTCATACATAAAATCACTCAGAAATTTTTCCGAGCAAAAATGCCTTAGAAGAATTTTGGACATGGCGCTGGGGGCTAAAAAGGAACCCTTCCGAACTATCTTGAAATCTACGCGTGCGATTTCAAGTCTAATGAAATTACACATGCAAAATCACCCTAAAAAGTTAATAAAACTTGAATTTGGCCAAAGCCACATCGTTTGCTCGGGAGTGCTCGATGACTACTCGCCTAGGGCGAGAAATGAGCTCCTACCGAGCCAAATCAAAATCTACCCGTGCGAAATTATTAAAATTTTTCCAAGAAGCTAAATTTAGGCTAACTAATTATTTTCACAAGTCAAAATGAGATTTTGAGAAATTTGCCAAAACTCGCCCGGTAGGATGGGAATTTACCCTATCTAGCCAAAATGAAACTCACGCGTGCAAAATTGACGTCATGTGGTTTATACATGCTAAATTCACTTTAAAAGTGAATGCCTAAGAAAAAAAATTGAAATTTTAATCGTAGTATAAAAGTGTTCGGTATCCTAGATTTTCACCCAATAAACCCTAAATTTGTGAGTCAAATCAAAATTTGACCGAGCAAACGGTCTCATTTCCACTCAATACCAATATTTTTGGAATCTACACGTAAAACGAAATCTATAGTGAGATTCCGTGTGTTTTAAGGTCGAGGATAAATTTTGACCAATCACGGATTTCGTTCACTCTAAAGGACGTTAGGGTGACCAAACGATCTCAAATTTACACGAAATCAAAGTCATTAGACTCAGTACGAAAACCTTGGTCCCGTGTGTGATTTAAAAAATTTTTTAGATGAATAGTAATTTTGATCGGTCTTGGATCGCGAGTTAATAAGTGGATAAGCACAAAGGACAAGCATTTAATGCTCTTGAAGTATGTGCACTCACTTTATTGGAATGTGTGAATCCACTTTATTGGACTTTGTATAGCTTTGACAAGTGGCATCACAATATTGGAAGAAACTAACCTTAGTTGATTTACTATGGTTTAATTTAATTAAGGTAGGGTTAATTAAATCTAACTAGGGTTAGAACATAACTAAATCTTGGTTGAACAATTAACACAAACCTTTTATTCCCTTCCCAACAAAACTGTGAGAGAGCATAAGGCAAAGAACACTTCTTCTCTTCTTCTTCCTTTCTCCTTAGCCATGAACCCCATTGAAGAACAACCATGATTTTTCCTCACAACCTCCCACCATTTTTATATGGTTTTGCTCTACCCTAGACCTAGTATCACATATCCAAAAACCAGCTCAAAAGAAGCACCACACATGGAGATCTAGGGAGGGACGAAAATTCAAGGAATGGAGCGAATGTGAAAGTCCAAAGCTTCAATCAGCCTGTTATTTCTAAGGTAAACACCCACCACCCTCTAGTATAACATATCCAAAATTTAGACAAAAAGGAGAAAGTTTGCTAAGAAAACTAGGGTAGACAAATTTGAAGTCATGACAGAATTTCTGGGCTTTCGGAAGTCTAAACAAGTTGTAATGTTTAGGCTATAGCATTTTCTATGCATAGGCAAGTTGAGTGAAATTTTTATACATGGAACTAGACATTCAGAGCTTTAAAATGAGATAAGAACCGTTACATTCTGAGTAGAGATGGAGTTTATATAATTTTTCAAAGTTAAGTGTTCTACACTAATTCCCTGTTCAGTTCTGCATTTTTGCCCTGATTTCGGTAGCAAAATTAACCTAAGTTTTTAAGCCCCTTCTTGATAGATTCAGATCTTCTGCTAGTTGAAATAATTGTAGATCCATATCTTAGCTTTCCAACGAGGTAAGGTGCACCTCAATCCAACCCCTGTGTCAAACGTTACGGCCATTCTTCTGAAACTCGTCAGAGGGTCCTCTATTTTCAAACACTAAAAACAGTAGCATTGTACGCCCTTCGAGCCCTTGTTTGCAACAACACAAAGAAGAAAGGTTGTAGATCACCCTTGTATCCCCGTACTATGAAAATTGCAGCCAATTCGGTTGAGGGAATCAAGAGTTATACAAAATCTCCCAAAATTGTGCAGAAACGATTCTATGTCTTAGCCAAAACTGAACAGAGATTTTGGTGATCAATTTCAGACCTTCTACACATAATTGGAAAAAACCCAAAACATGAAAAATGTAAGGTTATGTGTCATCTAAGTACTGTAATAATTTTAAATAATTTGGAGCTATGAGTTAAGCATTGCAATGGTTGTGCTAAAAATTGGTCAGAACAGACTTCTAAAATGTAATGTAGGGCAAATGTTGCTATTTCAGGGATTTACACTAGGAATCTGAGAAAGTACCCAACTAAGAAGTTGTAGCCTTGTATCTTGACTACAACATACTCAAACCGCAGAGACTATGCATGAATAGATTGTGAGATAAGGGAAATTTACTAAAACAGGACATAATGGAGAGTAAGATTTAGATTGATTTGAAAATATGGACTTTAAGAAATATGCCACCGAGATTTTGGAGATAAGTTCAACACGAAAAGTGTAAGTTTTTATGTGAGTCAATCATAGAAATTGAAATTTCTCAATTCCGACCCCGGTTGAGGAACTTATGGTCAATTCCCTAAAATAGCGCAAGAATAGAACTTGAAAACCCTAGATTTGTCTATAACTAGGGTTGTATCACATTTACATTATTTTATATGCATCATATGATCTCTTAAGTGACACATATTCTACATTGTGTTTATAGAACTTTGTTGGTTATATTGAGGGGAGAATTTTTTGTGTGTGCCTCGAGATTCGTGTCGGCAGTGGCGTATCCTCCCGCATACAGTGAGTTGATTTATTATATTATGTGTTCAATACATAACAACAAGTTTTAAAATAATTTTCAATGCAAGCATGAATTATGATCGTGTAATATGATTTTTGGAATGGATTTGTGAAATGTTTTGTGAATCATTGGAGTGTCCACAACATTATTTTATTGAGAAATATGCATCCAAATGATTTACGAAATGAAAACCGTGCCATTGCATCGATATGCATATGATTTTATGAAATCAATTATGAGAAGTGTTTGATATGATTTGATAAATGTTGGCATAGCACGTACATTATGATGGCATTATGTTATCGGCCGAGGGCCTTTATGCATGCCATGATAATATGATTTATGAGATATGCCCATGAGTTGGGTATGCCGTAGCTACAAAGGGCGTTTGCAGAGACACCCATTGTGCCCGGATACGCTTCTGCAGAGGGTATCCCCAAACGTCATATATGATATTGGGACTCGACATAGTACTAATTAGGTTGAACCCGAAAGGGGGGGACTAGGTAATGCCCTGGTCTAGCACCTAATGAGGTCCGTCACCAACGTCAGGATAGAGAACATTTTCTAACTTTGTATATAAAAACCCCCGATGCGCCTGCCATTGGTCGTGGTCGACCTTTGCCAGGAACTGATTTTGGCATGCTCCAACTTGTGTAATTTGATTGATATGGATGCATATGTATTTGAAATGTATGAAAAAGAATGATTTATGATGAATTGTTCATTATGCATTGTCTTCATACATTATGCGGACTTGTAGATTTATTGAATCATTTTGATGCTCCATTTTTCACCAATACATTGAATACACTTATATATACCCTCTCACTCATTGAGTATTCCCCATAATATACACCCCTCACTTTCTGTTCCACAGAGATAGCTATAGTGGGAGGCGTTGTGACATAGCAATGCACGAGGTTTTGTTGGCGATATCGGATCTGGGTATGGTGTTAACCATTCTTCCGCAGGATTGTGTTTAAAAATATTGGATGATATATATATATTTGTATATTTGGGATTGTAGATAGACCATTGTACATATATATAAAAGGGATGGTTGTATGTAAAGAATTGTACATATTATTGTAACTCTCATTTCATTGTATTACATTGAGACATGATTGTACTATTGTATTCAATCACTTTGGGAAATGTGTCACATCTAGGATTGTCTATTAGGTTCGCTCGGTGTCACCTGTAAATCACAGGAGGTGTGACTGGCGATTGTTCATGTCTTTGATGGGGGCATGGCATTAGAGGTCGTGGATAGGACTGGATTAGCCTTACATTATTTTGGATGTTGACAGGGATGTGGATTGGTTGGTTGTATTGATAATTTGCCAAGTTGGCCTTTATACATTGATATGTTATTGATTGATGGGATTTGATATAGGATAGACTTTCGATTTATGGGGAGATTCTGTCCGTTTGTTTATTGATGGTTGGGAATTTAATGTCAACATCTGGGATAGCGTGGCAACTGCTAACGCCTTGGATCGAGGATCGGGGCATGACACACTTTAAGTTCTTGTGCAATTCCATTCATGTTCAAATCTTTCCCATGGTTTTCTGGCTGTTAACTTGATGATTAGTATGAAGTGATAACATGCATTTTTAGTTGCCGTATTTCTCTTGTTTATTAAGGTACTACTCAAAATAACTAAAATGCTGAAGTAAACTTTGTTTACACGTCTGATGGAGAGATCATCTTTTTGTTTTTCACGGCAGGCATCATCCCCCGAACAGCTAGTGAATGCTCATAATGCCAAATCCTTAACCTTTGCTATCAAAGAACTTGGAGCAAATCTTGGACCTTTAGAAATCACTATCAACAAAGAGACTAGTGATAACAGTGCAGAGCCATCAAATTTGGAAGCAAATGCTTAGAATGAAGTAGGACAAAGTTAGATTTTGTAAAGAATCCAAATTCCTACACAATTACTTGTTTCTTCTGAAAGTTTTGCAATCTTTTTCAACTTCTCCATTTTTTTTTTGTATATTCTTTATTCAGGCATTCCTACTGGGTGCTTGTAGTTGGGTTCTCTTACCTCCTTTTCAAGCTTTT
This sequence comes from Dillenia suffruticosa, assembly GCA_033439265.1. Classification (NCBI taxonomy): domain Eukaryota; kingdom Viridiplantae; phylum Streptophyta; class Magnoliopsida; order Dilleniales; family Dilleniaceae; genus Dillenia; species Dillenia suffruticosa. Next base: position 4,576,223 of record JAVTVX010000031.1, read on the forward strand.
TGCTATGCTGCTTGGTAAATTTGCCAATTTTGAGGATTTTGTAATGTGTGACATAAATCAATTAAGACAATATCGTTATTGTACTACAGTATGACCTCTCCTTGACAATAGTCCTTGGACATAGCTAGGTTATCGTGACTATCTCATTAGTATATATAATTTCTCAACCCTACTTAGGTGATCATTATTTACCATTTATTTGCTTAATTAATATCGAAGCACCATGAATTTATCAGCTCTAATGTACGCGATATAATTATTAGAGTGAAAGCTTTAATCTTGTATAGTCAAGCATAATTTTGAATTATTTTTTAGGAAATGTTGATAGCCTATCTCAAAATTCAGTGGCAGTGAGTAATATATCTCTTTTGTCAAAAAGGGTGGTGTTATTTTGATTTTTTTTGTCCATTCTTTAAATTTCAAGCAATATATACACGTTTATTACATTTTCAATGGATATTTGAGAAAACCTTATACTGCACTCTAACTTTGAGATTACTGAATGGGTAAAGGCTTCGTTGTTATTAAATAAACAAAAAAGATTTTTATTTTAAAGAAAATTTTATATTATATTTTCATTGACCACTTGAGAAAACCTTATAAAATTTTATTTTAATATTATATTATTAAATTAAAAAAAAAAAGATTTTTAGTGTGGTTTCATTTTCATTCTCGAGTCAAACAAACATTGCTATTGCTCTAAGTTTTGTTTCCCTAGCCCCTCCGCCTCCGTGAGCTCTCTTTGTCGCATGATCGACCTCAATGACCTTCATCATCGACCTCGCCAACCTTCATCGCTCTTGGTTTCGTCAATAGTCTGGTCATTTTCGTTGCTTTTGGTTTCCTCATATCTCTCTCTCTCTCTCTCTCTCTCTCTCTCCTACTTCGTCGACCTTAATCGCAAACACTAGAAGACTTTGCACTACCCTCAACCATAGCGACCATAGCAACCATAGCAAACCTATCTCTGTGACTATGAATGTGGCCTCTGCCTCTGCAACCCTTCTTTAATTTTTTTTTTATCTGAAATTTCTAAATTTTGTGTAGTCTCTGTGACCTTGAAATGTAAGGTCTCATTTTTAGAAAAGATTAAAGCATGCATTTTCGTTTGCATTTTTATTTATCGCGCTTAAATTCTTTCGCATCACACTATGATTGGATTTGTGAATTTTCTCTTAATTGCAATGAATGTTTCAACTTTTAAGATACGTCGTGCATAAAAAAATATTTAAATTAAATTAGAATAAACTTGTAGAACATACGAGTGAATGGAAACATTCGAAATGAATCCATAAGGAAACCAAAATTAGGGTTTGGTGTGGGACCCACAAAGGGTTATCGTGGGACCTGCAAAGGGGGGTGTGGGACTTATAAATTGCATGTGTCATTACAAAAGACACCATGGCATTTCATTGCTCATCACATGGCACAACCACTTTAGACATATCAACTTACTTGGGGGACCCACAAACCATTTAAGATAGCAATGAACTCAACTCAATTCACTTCCAACTCAATTCATATTTTTCTTCTTTCTTTTTTCAAAAACTTAACTCTAACTCCATAGGCACAGCCATTTAAGCTTAAAACCAGTAACCTCCATCCAACTACTAAGAGTCACCAACATAAAAAAGGGTAGAAAAGCTATAAAAACAAGCTGGAAAATACATAGGAAGCTAAGGATTTGAAGGAAAAAGTGCATAGGAGAGCAAGTTGATTCTCAAGCCTAAAAAAACAAGTATCTTATATGTGTTTGTTAAATTGATGCCTAATAATCCTATAAAACATATTTTTTGATGTAATTGTACTGTTGGAACTAAGAGGAAATGAGTTAGGGAAAAGAAAATCTCATCTTTGAATAGAACTCTAAAAATTTTGTACACTAGATAGTCTATCTGTGATTTAGTTGTTGATTTATAACTTTTTCTGCACAACTCCAAATTGAGTACAGTTTTCTTTTGGTAAAACTAGACTCCCACATCTCTAAAATGATATATTATTCAAGGAGTTTCATGGAGAATTAAATTTTTTAAGGAGTATGATCTCTGTAGAAAAATTATTCTGTTTATAGTATGACCATACTCTATTTTTTATTAAATATCATTATCTGCACAATTGAAAATCAAGTGAGGTTTTCTTCAAAAGAAAATAAATTTCTGTAGCTTTAAAATGACATAAATTTGAAAAGTTTTATTTAGAAATAAATTTTTGATAAATTTTTAAAAGGGCACATTTTTACTTTGTTTCTGTCTGTTTCTATACTCTGAAATTTGCTTCATTTTTAAGCTGCCTTCTAGGCTGAATTTGTCATGCCCCGAACTGGGGGCGTGAGCAGCCGCTTGTTACCCTGGATGCCAACTATATTTTTATCAAAAATCGGGTAGAATCTCACCATATTTCGAAGGTCTCCCAAGTACAATTTGATCTGTATAATTCACAACCATCCTATCAATCAAAGAAAATGGTAATCCCGGCCGCAAGACAATGAACCAAACCACAACAGAGAACCAGGACAATGCACGGCTTTTTAATTACTAGCAGACCTAGTCACAGACCTCTACTGTTATGCCCAACTAGAGTATGAGCAGTCGCCACACCGAGCGGATCCAAAGTTTATACAATGTACAACAATTTCCCCGGTAAAAATTTTTAAATGCTTACAGGTGCCTCAATGCAAGTAAAATGTGGGAGTTTCCCTAACAATGTCCATAATTTATATAGTCATTCTATATAAATGTACACGGCCAACTACGGATCTCAATATCATGACCTCGCAGGGTCGAAATAAAATAAGGACTTCAAATTTTTATTTGAATTAAATCTCACCGTCGTGAATACCGAATCCACCAATATGCTAAGAAAACTTCTAGGGCTTGTAACGTCGCTCTATCACAATAATCATGTCTAAGGAAGGTAAGGAGATAGGTGAGAATCATGGAAGATACCCAATGAGTGAGGGGATTAATATCAAGCGTAAATAGTGTGGGTGAACCATTGGAGTGTCAAACAACATCATTCATAATAATAATTTACATTTTACAGTAAAACATGATATGTTTAGTAATTTGAAATCATTTAACCAATCACACAATATCAAACATATATGCATCCATTCAAAATCAAGTATTATTAGAACAAACCAAAAATGATCCTGGCAAAGGTCAACCATGACCAAGGACAGACGCATCGAGGATTTTATTATGCATAAAGTTCAAAATTCACTCTCTACCCCGATGTTGGCTATAAATTCATTGGGACTAGCTCATCGTCCTATATAGAACCCCGCCCGGTGCTAGACGGTGACGTCACACACGTCCTCCCCCTTACGTGGGTTTAACCGGCCGTGCGTATGGCCATTAGACATATGACGTTTGCGGATACCTCCTGCAGAAACGTATCCGGGCAACCTTATGAGTCTATAAACGCCCTGCATACAGATCATCTCATCACAAGTGGGCACCCGGCCCATACAGATCATCTCATCACAAATGGGCACCCGGCCTATACAGATCATCGAAACATTTTAAATCGTTGTGCCAATACAATCATCAAATCATTTCAAATCCATGTCAATACGACGGTAGAATAGAAAACATATCTAGTTCTCAAATAATGGTACAATATCATTTCATTTCAAACCATGGATGCGTAGTCAACGGAAATATAAATATATGATACTCCAAATATCACAAAACAAGTTTTGAAATTTAATATCATACGTTGAGTCTATGCATATCGAAAACATGTTTTATGGAAAACATGGCAGAAATAAGTTTTACTATATCATGCAAGAGATTAGAGTTTCACTCACCTTTTCTAGTGAGGGTGGTCTCTCCCTATTTCAAAATAAATCCAATCTGACTCCTCGAGTCTCTAAAAAGATTTCTTTAAACAAATCATCACAATTCCATATCAAACAAAAGCCTAATAAGGGATTTTCAATTTTCTTTCCAATTTAATACAACCCTAAATTTACATAATCTCTTTTCTAGATTCCTATTTCATCAATTTTGAATCATTTGGCTCACAAATGATCGAATTTCTAATATTTCTTATTTTTCCTAATTGCCTTTGAATTAAACATATTTCAGAAAATATATGAATATAGGTTCTGATTCTAAATTCAACCTAAATTCGACAAAATCAATTCAAATGTTGAAGTGATTGCATTTCTCTCACCTATGGTTCCTTAAATCTCAGACCTAACTTTCGTTCGCCCGTCGAATTGGTCTAAAACCTATAATATTCCACATTTGAAACTATATTGGCAACTAACTCAAATTTTAGTACCAAACCCTATAACTACAACCAACGCAGTTGTTACCTGTAGTGAAGAAGTTGTGACCTAGGGTTCGGAGGTCGGTTGATGACAATAGTTTGGGCTTCAGCTGGGGTTGCAGTAAGGGGGACCGCGTACAGAAAAGCTCTCGAAGGAGAGAACAGATCGCGGGCTCACGGGCTGTCGCGGGCTAGTGGGCTATCTCAGGCTGGCATGCTCACAGGCTGAGGCATGCGCTCACGAGCTGGACTGCAATCGCTCGCTTGCAGAAGGTCACGCGTTGTGGCGTGCTCACGCGGTGAAGCTCGCGCTGTTGTACGCTCATGGGAAGGCTGTGCTCGCGGGAGGGAGGAACAGCGAAGAGAGAGCGGCGGAGCGAGGCAGAGCTGAAGAGAGAGAGAGTGACAACGAGAGGGAGAAAGGGAGAGTAAGGGAAGTAGAGAGGGAGAGACGAGAGGTGGCGAGCGGCGACGATGGTGCGCTCGCGCAAAGAAGTACAGCGGAGAGAGAGTTGTGGATGGTGGGAGAGAGAGAGAATCGGGAGAGAGAGAAAGAGAGAGACGAAGAGAGGGAGATTGAAGGAAAGAGAATTAAGGTTTTCTAACCCTAATTCCCAATTAAGGGGACGCAACGCTTTGGGGCAAAACGCTGCGTCTCCTCCTCCCCCCTTTTTTTTAAATAGGGTTCACTACGAATCGCAGACACGGCATTTTATATATATCCAAATTTCAATTTAATACACCAAAATCAAAAATCAATAAAATTTAAAATTTCCTTTTATAATTACTAAGATATTTATAGAACATTTCTAACACCGAATTTTCGGTGTTACAACACTTAATTCCTTAAAAACAAGTTTCGTTCTCGAAACTAAAAGAAGGCTAAACAGTAAACAAATTGGGGTACTATCTCCTAATAACCTCCTTGGGCTCCCAGGTCTCATACTTGGCCATAGGCATATAAGTTCATCCATTTTAGGGTATTAGATACATGATGCATCTAACCCATTATTTCGCATTCAAATGCTTTGATTCATAACTCAATCCTAATTCTTGATTTCTACCTAATAAAAAGATACTCTTTTTGCATAATTATGCCACCTAGACGTGGTAGGCACAGTGCTAGAGTCACACCACCCGAGAGTCCCCCAGTGCCCGATGTACCTAGGGTACTCGAGGCTCCACGAGTACTAGAGGATGCTTCCTCACTCGAGCACGCTCACCAGCGCCACCCCAACACCTCCACCGGTTGTTACAGTCGAGATTCCTCCACCACCACTCGATGCCTTGAGGTAGTAACAGAAGTGGTACGTAGATATAGGGTGTAGATGCCACCACCTCTATTACAGACTCTAGCGATCGCACCTGCGGCCATACCTGCACCTATGGCACCGATTCCTCCTTTAGTGGCCGGTCCTTTTGTTTTTACTCCGACTGATGAGACATCGATTACTTTGAGACACATCCATGAGCTTACTCAGTTGGTGAAAGAGTCTCGACAGCTCAGATGCATAGACTTTTTAGGATCTAGTGATGTCGTGGTAGTGAAGTACTGGATCAACACGACTCGCAGGATCCTTACTGATCTGGGTTTGATAGAGGAGCTCAGGTTGAAAGTTGCCGAGAGGCTCCTCAACAGAGATGCCCTCTCGTGGTGGGAGGCTATCCATGATAGTGCTATGCAGACCCTACGGTGGGAGGACTTTCTACACGAATTCGACTGTAGGTACTTCACCCCATTCCAGTAGGATTGTATGAGGATGGAGTTTCTGCACTTACGCCAAGGGACTAGGTCAGTCTTAGAGTACAAGGCTGAGCTTAGACGACTAGCGGCCTTTGTCCCCGACATGGTTCCACCAGCTCAAATGAGGTTCAAGTTTGAAGATGGCCTCCAATTGAGGATTAGAAAGTATATGACATTGACCCCCTCTTTTACACTATCAGAGGTGATTGATTCAGCATATCGGGGAGAGGAGATCGTCCAAGCTAAGGCTAGGTAGAGAGAGAGTCACCAGAAGAGGAAGACTGGGTCACTGGGTAGATAGTCTTCAAAGAAAGGTAGTGGTTTTGGACATTCTGGGGGTTCTTTCAGCTTCAGACCAGCAGGACCGGGATAGGGACCTCGACCATAGGGTTTTGGGGTACCAGCCTCTAATGTTTCTATATAGTCTATTACACAGAGACAGCCTTTCTACCGTAAATGTGATAGCCACCATGCCTTTGGGGCATATAGAGTACCAGTTACTTGCTTCCAGTATGGGAAGTAAGGTCACATTAAGAGTACTTGCCCAAAGTTAGGTTGAGCAGGACAGACTTCTCAGGGTCGTACTGGTACTTCTGGCACAGGCCAGTAGGGGGCACCTACGCACTCAACTCTTACAGGTCCTCGCACTGCAGCTTAGAAGTAATATAGTGCCAGGACCATCGCGACAGCAGCCTATGGCCCAAGCTCATGTGTTTGCGATAACATAGGAGGATGCACAGACAAACCCTGATGTTATTATGGGTATTCCTCCCGTAGACCCCTCAGCGTAGTACTTTAGTTGTACTCTCTTTTTGAGATTTTGTATAACATGATGTAGATATACAGTTTTGACTAGTTAAAGTTTTAGAAACTTTACTAGTTAGATATATATATATATATATAAATGTCTATTTTTCTTCACATTTTAAATACCTTTAATCTTTTTCTTACCTTTAGATACCTTGCGAATATTCGGTATCGACGCCCGTATTCTCATAGATACCGGGTCAAATTTTTCATATGTGAGCGACACGTTCACTTGCCATTCTGATAGGCCTCTCTCACCACTTGATGAGGAGATTATGGTAGTCACTCCACTTGACAACCACATCATTTGAGATACAGTCTATAAGGGCTGTGAGATCGGTATTGGGGAGGCGGTATTGGAGGCAGGTCTGATTCTGCTCCTTATCATAGGTTTTGATGCCATCTTAGGGATGGATTGACTGAGTTTACACCGGGCTTCCGTGGATTGTACATGAAGGAAGTTGAGTTTCGGAGGTCCAGGTAGCCACCGTTAGTATACCGAGGCGAGAGATGAGTATTGCCCCGCAATATTATATCTGTTATGAAGGCCAGACGCTTAGTACACCATGGTTGTGCGGTTTATCTAGCTTATGTTGTCGACACCACCATTAAGGGACCGAGACTTAAAGATGTCCCTGTGGTGCAAGAGTTTCCAGATGTGTTCCCCAAGGAGTTTTCCGGATTACCACCAATTTGGGCGTTCAATTTCAAGATTGATCTAGTATCGGGGACCAATCCTATTTCTATTTTGCCATACAGAATGGCGACTGCTAAATTGAGAGAGCTTAAGATTCAGTTGCAGGAACTTCTATACAAGGGGTTTATATGCCCAAGCACGTCACCCTAGGGTGCTTGGTATTATTCGTAAAGAAGAAAGATGGTACACTTCGGCTTTATGTAGATTACAGATAGTTGAACAAAGCCACCATCAAAAATAGATATCCCCTGCAATGTATAGATGATTTGTTTGATTAGCTGCAGGGAGCTATGGTTTTCTCAAAAATTGATCTCTGTTTGGGTTATCATCAGTTGAGGGTTCAGGCCGGAGATGTACCCAAGACAGCCTTTCGTACCCGATACAGCCACTATGAGTTTTTAGTCATGCCGTTTGGGTTAACTAATGCCCCAGCTGCTTTTATGGATTTGATAAATCGAGTCTTCCATGATTTCTTGGATCAGTTTGTTATCGTATTTATCGGTGACAACTTGGTATATTCATGGTGTGATGAAGATTATGTTCAACACCTTCGGGTGGTATTACAGATACTCCGTGAGAAGTAGTTATATGTCAAATTCTCGAAATGTGAGTTTTGGCTGAGACAGATTAGATTTTTGGGATACATTGTCTCCACGGAAGGTATTTATGTTGATCCGCGAAAGATTGAGGCTATATTGAAGTGGGAGCAGCCACAGACAGTTACTGAGATCCGTAATTTTCTCGGTTTAGCTGGGTATTATCGTCGATTTGTAGAGAGATTTTTCCAGATAGATACTCCGTTATCTAAATTGATCCAGAAGGGGTTCAAGTTTGTTTGGGATGACCATTGTGATGTGAGCTTTCAGGAGCTCAAACAACGGTGGCATTTGCTCCTATTTTAGTCCTTCCTACTAGCAGTCGGAAATATACAGTGTATAGTGATACTAACCGACAGGGATTGGGTTGTATTCTGATGCAGGATGGCTGGGTTATTACATATGCTTCTCGACAGTTGAAGAAGCATGAGTTGAACTACCTGACACATGATCTTGAGTTGGCCGCCATAGTCTTTGCCTTGAAGATATGGCGATATTACTTATATGGGGTGACTTGTAGGGTATTCACGGATCACAAAAGTTTAAAGTACTTGTTCACCCAACAGGAGTTGAACCTCAAACAGAGGAGATGGTTGGAGTTATTGAAAGCCTACGATCTTATCATTGATTACCATCTGGGAAAGGCAAATGTGGTGGCAGATGTATTGAGCCGAAAGTCATCATCCTCCTCTTCTACTTCTACTATGACAGAGAGTGCTTACCTCTCTTGCTTGATGGGACTCCGTACACTCAGAGTCAGTTTGACTAATGATGATCAAGGAGCACTACTATCTCGATATGAGGTTAGGCCAACTTTGCTTGATCGCATTAAAGAGCTTTAAGGGTCAGATGAGGAGCTCCAGAGTATTCTTGAGAAGATCAGCAGAGGTGAGAGTGGAGACTTCGGAGTCCGCGATGACGGACTAGTTGTATACAGAGCGTGGGTTTGCATTCCCACCGACAACGATCTTCATAGGGCTATTCTTGAGGAGGCTTATTCCTCCGCTTATGCCTTGCATCCAGGCAGTACGAAAATGTATCGGACTATCTGAGATAGTTATTGGTAGCCCGGGATAAAAAGGGAGATCGCAGATTTTGTGGCTAGATGTTTAGTTTGCCAGCTGGTGAAGGCCGAACATCAGCGGCCGGCTGGTACATTGCAGCCCCTCCCATTCCTGAGTGGAAGTAGGAACATATCACGATGGATTATGTGATGGGACTGCCTCGGACTTCAGCATGGCATGATGCTGTATGGGTGATTGTAGATAAACTTACGAAGTCTGCGTACTTCATTACTATTCGTGCCGATTTCTCTTTGGAAGTGTTGGCACGTCTCTATATCGACACTATTATTAGACTTCATGGAGTCCCTATGTCGATAGTGTCAGATAGAGATCTTAGATTCACATTTAGGTTTTGGCCCAAGTTACAGGAGACAATGGGCACAAGGCTGAATTTTAGTACGGCCTATCATCCGTAGACAGATGGTCAGTCAGAAAGGATCATTCAGACCCTTGAGGACATGCTAAGAGCATGTGTGATGGATTTTGGGGTAGTTGAGATTGGCACCTTCCACTGGTCAAATTTGCATATAATAATAGCTATCAAGCCAGTATAGGGATGCCCCCATATGAGGCACTGTATGGTAGGAAGTGTCGCATCCCGATATGCTGAAATGAGGTCGGAGAGCGACGTCTCAATAGTGTCGAGTTAATTGAGGAAACGAAGGATAAAGTTAAGGTCATCCTTGAGCGGATGAAAGCCACCCAGGACAGACAGAAGGCATATGCCGATCGTAGGCGGTGGCCTCTTGAGTTTGCCACTGGAGATATGGTTTTCTTGATGATATCTCCTTGGAAGGGAGTTATACAGTTCAGGCAGCGGGGCAAGTTGAGCCCCAGATATATTGGGCCCTTACGTATCCTTGAGAGGGTCGGGAGTATAGCATACATATTGGAGCTGCCAGATGAACTATCCCATATTCACGACATCTTCCATGTCTCAGTACTCAAGAAGTTCTTGGCCGATCCTTCTCATATACTTGAGCCTCCACCTGTTGAGTTAGGAGAGGACCTTATTCTTCCAGTTCAATCAATGGCTATTCTAGAACAGCAGGTCAGAAAGTTACGGAGCAAGGAAGTTTCATTGGTTGGAGTTTTGTGGAGCAGTGACCAGGTCGAGGAGGAGGATTTTAAATGATTGTATGAAACTCTCGAATGCATTGAGGGCTTTTAATATACTTGGGAAGACTTTTACTACTATCCTTTCTCTAACCTAGATGCTCTGATACCAATAGAACTGTTACGCCCCAAGCCGGGGACGTGAGTAGCCGCCCGTTACCTTGGATGCTGACTGTATTTTTACAGAAAATCGGGCAGAATCTCTCCATATTTTGAAGGTCTCCCAAGTACAATTTGACCTATAAAATTCACAATCATCCTATTAATCAAATAAAATCGTCATCCCGACCTCAAGATAATGAACCAAACCACAGTAGACAACCAGGACAACGCAAGGCTTTTTAATTACTAGCAGACCTAGCCACAGACCTCTACTGTCATACCCAACTAGAGCATGAGCAGCCGCCACACCGAGCGGGCCTAAAGTTTATACAATGTACAACAATTACCTAAGTAAAAATTTTTAAATGCTTACAGGTGCCTCAATGCAAGTAAAATATGGGAGTTTCCCCAACAATGTCCATAATTTATATAGTCATCCCATATAAATGTACACAGCCAACTACAGACTCAATATCATGACCTCGCGGGTTGAAATAAAATAAGGACTTCAAATTTTTATTTGAATTAAATCTCACCGTCATGAATACCGAATCCACCAATATGCTACGAAAACCTTTAGAACCTGTAACGTTGCTCTATCATAATAATCCTGCCAGAGGAATGTAAGGAGAGGGGTGAATATCAGGGAAGATACCCTGTAAGTGAAAGGATTAATATCAAGCATAAATAGTGTAGGTGAACCATTGGAGTGTCAAGCAACATTATTCATAACAATAATTTACATTTCACAGTAAAACATGATATGTTTAATAATTTGAAATCATTTAACCGATCACACGATATCAAGCATATATGCATCCATTCAAAATCAAGTATTATTAGAGCAAGCCAAAAATGATCCTGGCAGAGGTCAACCATGACCAAGGACAGGTGCATCGGGGGTTTTATTATGCATAAAGTTCAAAAGTCACTCTCTACCCCGACGTTGGCCATGAGTTCACTGGGGCTAGCTCATCATCGTGTATAGGACCCCGTTGGGTGCTAGATGGTGGCGTCTCACATGTCCTCCCCCTTACGTGGGTTCAACTAGACGGTGACGTTTGTGGATACCTCTTGCAGAAGTATATCTGGGCAACCCAGTTCCTTTACAAACGCCTTTCGTAGCTACAGAATTTATCAAAGAATATCATCTCATCACAAGTGGGCACCCGGCCCATAAAGATCATTTCATCACAAATGGGCACTGGGCCCATACAGATCATCAAAACATTTTAAATCCGTATGCCAACACAATCATCAAATCTTTTCAAATCCATGTCAATGTGACAGTAAAATAGAAAACATATCTGGTTCTCAAATAATGGCACAATATCATTTCATTTCAAACCATGGATGCATAGTCATCGAAAATATAAATTTACGACACTCCAAATGTCACAAAACAAGTTTTGAAATTTAAAATCATACGTCGAATCCATACATATTGAAAACATGTTTTATGGAAAACACGGCAGAAACAAGTTTTACTATTTCATGTAACAGATTAGTGTCCCACTCACCTTTTCTAGTGAGGGTGGTCACTTCCTATTTTCAAAATAAATCCAATCTGACTCCTCGAGTCTCCAAAAAGATTTCCCTAATCAAATCATCACAATTCAATATCAAACAAAAGCCTAATAAGGGATTTTCAATTTTTCTTTCCAATTTAATACAACCCTAAATTTACACAATCTCCTTTCTAGATTCCCGTTTCATCAATTTCGAATCATTTGGCTCACAAATGATCGAATTTCTAATATTTCTCATTTTTCCTAATTTTTCTCGAATTAATCATATTTCATAATGTATATGAATATAGCTTCTGATTCTAAACTCAACCTAAATTCGACAAAATCAATTCACATGTTGAATTGATCGCATTTCTCTCACCTAGGGTTCCTCAAATCTCAGACCTAGGTTTCGTTCGCCCGTCGAATTGGTCTAAAATATCACGCCCCAAACCGGGATCATGAGCAGCTGCCCGTTGCCCTAGGTGCCGGCTATATAAAAAAAAAATGGCAAAACCTTCCCATATTTTAGAGGTCTCCCATGTACAAATCAACTTGTATATCAAATAATCATCCAACCACTTGAATAAATAGGCCAACACGGCCTTACTACAATTCAACCACATTCATATAATACCAAACAATCTACACAGTACAAACTAGGACAACGTAAGGCTATCACAAAATACTATTAGTTTTAGTCACAGACCTCTACTGCCATGCCCCCATCAAAGGCATGGACAGTCGCCTATTGCCATTCCTGTGATTTAGAGATGGTACCGAACGAACCTAAAGGACATTTCTAAACATGACACGTTTCCTAAAGTAAACGTACACAATAGTATATTTCATGCATCAATGCAATAAAATAGAATTGAGAGTTTCAATAAGATGCACAAAAATTTCCATACAGTCATCCCTTTTATACACAATGGTTTATCTACAACCTCAATAAACTAATATACACTTTTATTGGAAAATCTTTCCCAATATAATATTGAGTACCTAATCAATAGCCTCGATCTCCAATCAAAAGCCTCGTGTGCTGATAAGTCTCAATGCATCCCACTATAGCTATCTCTGTACACAACAGGAAATGAGGGGTGAGTATCAAGGAAGATACCCGGTGAGTGAGAGGGTATATATCATGTGTTCAATGAGTTAGTGAAAAATGGAGTATCAAAGTTCTTAATAATACCACATATTGTAGGAAATCATGTAAAATGCTCAATTTATCATAAACCTTTCTTTTCACATACATTTCAAACATATATGCATCCATGTCATCAAATCATGCTAGAATAGAGCGTGCCAAAATCAGTCCTGACAAGGGTCAGCCGTGACCAATGACAGGCGCATTGGGGGTTTATATGCAACAGGTTAGAAAAGCTCTCTATCCCGACATTGGCAACGGACCTCATCAGGTGCTAGACTATGGCGGACCATAGCCCTTCCCCTTATGGGTTCAACCTGACTAGTACCGTGTCGAATCACAATACATTTACCATTTTTCGATGTCATGTGGGATACCTTCCGCAGAAGCGTATCGGGTGCAAGTATGGATCACCCTACGCATGCATCCTTCATAGCTACGGAATGGGATTTACCCATCACAAAGTTATCATCATCACATGCTAGTGCCCTCGGGCCATGTAAAATATCATTATCAAATCAATCACGTGCCATGCCACATTTCTCAAGTAATGTTAATCATCAAGGATGATTTTATAAAACATGTATATATAAAATACGATGGCATAGTTTCGTATATTAAAACTCGTTTGGATGCATATGTAACATGTATAAACATGTTTGGGGATACTTCATGAATTCACAAAATCATTTCATAATTCATTGAAAATTTCACATCACATATTCATTAAATCATGCTTGCGTCAGAAAATATTTTAAGACATGATATTGTGTATCAGACACATAATATAATAAATATCACTCAGTAATAGAGAGGGTATAGCACTCCTAAATGAACCACAATTACGATGTATCGAGCTCTCTTTAACGGCTTGGGCAAAAGTCACCGAACAAGTTCACTCATAGTTCTCCACTTGGTGTCACTTTGTGCAGTCCTACCAAAATTTGCATAACTTTTTATATGTAAGTCTAAATCAGGCGAAATTTTGATGTTGTAGGTGGCTTCATGACCTAAAACTTTCATGTTATACACGTTCTCAAAATCACATCACAAAATTCTTAGAAATCCTCATTTTGATTCAATTGCATTCTAAATTCAGATTCTGTCCCATTTCAGTGAAAAAACTATAACTTTCACTATACCTATCTGAACGTAATGAAATTTTAACATGTTATACCCAAGACATAGGCCTATCACTTTCATGTTCTGAGTTTCTCTCAATTGTGCTTAGAATGGGATTGAAATGGATCATGATCAGAACAGGCAAGTTTCAGTTGGAAAACAGAATTTCTGTCGACACCCCTTTAGTAAAATGGGCATAACGTTTGATTCTCTCATGTGAATTGGCTGAACTTTAAACATGTTGTAGATAAGAGGAGTATCAACAACTTTTACTCTTTGAGCTTGCCCAGACTAGGACTGGAAGATGGTCGTTTTTATACACTGTTCTTAGGGTTCAAAACAGGACAACCTACTGTCGAGTTTCAGGAAAATTGCTATAACTTTTGATACAGGAGTCGAATTAAGGTGATTCTTACCTTGTTGGAACGATAAGACCTAGATCTACATATTACATGACTGGGGCATGTACTAATTCAGACCATAAGACACCTTAAAATAGAGGCTAAGTCACGGACAGAAACAGAGCTAAAGCAGGACAGAACAAAAATTTCTGTGCAGAACACTTAAATTTCAAAAATCATAATAAATCCAATTCTCATCAGAATGCAATGAATCATATCTCATTTTAAAGCTCTATGAGTTTAGTTTCACATGAAATTAACCTAGCTCAGTTTGCCTTTGTACAGAAAATGTTATGATAAAAATATCACAACATGGTCATAATATCATCTTTGCAGAAATTTCAAAGAAATGTTTGAAGAAAATCCTACCTTCCTTCAATGGTGAAGCTCACGGCTCCTCTTGTTCTTCACCAAGCAAAAGTTCTCATTTTGCTCTAATTTTTGGATATGTTGTTGTTGTGTTTGAGAGGAAGTGATCTATGTAAAAATATTTGGGTGTTGTAGAAAAAAGCTTTGGATCCCTCACCTTGACCCTTCACTTTTAAAGTGAATTTAGCATATATATTTCTCATGGCATCAAATTTGCACGTGTGGTTGTCATTTTGGCACAGTAGGGTCAATTTCCCTTCATTTCGGGCAATTTTGACAATTTCGTGAAAATTGCAGTTTAACTTGATAAAACATAAGTTTAGTCTAATTTAGGCTTCCTGGCAAAATGTTAGCAGTTTTCCATAGGTAGAATTAAATTTCGCTCGGTGAGAACAAATTTTCATCTCCGGTGATTAACTATCGGGCGTTTCTTCTCAAACGATTAAGCATTACCCGAAATCAAGTTCCATTAACTTTTTAAGATAATTTAGCATGGGTAATGTCATCGGAGTCGAAATTGCACACGTAAGTTTTAAAATGGCGCGGAGGGGAAAATTTATTTTTAGCTCCCAACAATCTTGCCAAAATTTTTCAAGAGCATTATAAATCGGAAAAAGTTCTGAGTGACTTTTCTCTATATGAAAGTGAAAATAAATCATATATGAGATAATGAAAAGTACAATATACAGTACACCAAGTGTCGGTGTTACATAAAACCTGTAATATTTCCACATTTGAAACTATGTTAGTAGCTAACTCAAATTTTAAGCACCAAACCCTAGAAATACAACCAACGCAGCTGTTACCTGCAGTGAAGAAGCTGGGACCTAGGGTTCGGGGGTCGGTTGATGAATGCGGTTTGGGCTTCAACTGGGGTTGCAGCAAAGGGGCCCGTGAGTAGGAAAGCTCTCGAAGGATAGAAAAGATCCCGGGCTCACAGGCTGTCACGGAATCGTGGGCTATCGCGGGCTCAAGGGCTGTTGCAGGCTCAAGAGGCTAGTAGGATCGTGGGCTAGTGCGCTCGCGAGATGAGGCGCACGCTCGCGGAAGGTTACGCGCTGTGGCGTGCTCTCTCGAGGAAGCTCACGGTAAGGCGCGTTCACGCGGGGAAGATCGCGTTGTTGCGTGCTTACAAGAGGGAGGAACAGCGGAGAGAGAGCAGCAAAGGGAGGCGGAGCCAAAGAGAGAGAGAGCAACAGTGAGAGAGAGAAAGGGAGAGTGAGAGAAGTAGAGAGGGAGAGACAAGAGGTGGTAAGCGGGGGCGATGGAGTGCTCGCGGGAGAAAGGAGCAGCGGAGAGAGAGCCGAGGAGGGTGGTGGAGAGAGAGAATCGGGAGAGAGAAAAAGAGAGAGACGAAGAGAGGGAGCGAGAAGGGAAGAGAATTAGGGTTTTCTAACCCTAATTCCCAATTAAGGGGATACAGCGCTTTGGGGCAAAACGCTGCCTCTCCTCTTCCCCCCCTGTTTTTTTTAAATAGGGTTCACTACGAATCGCGGACACGACATTTTATATATATCCAAATTTCAATTCAATACCCCAAAATCAAAAATCAATAAAATTTAAAATTTCCTTTTATAATTACTAAGATATTTATAGAACATTTTTAACACCGAATTTTCAATGTTACAAAATTAGGCTAAGCTCTGAACATAGAAATTGTAGTCCTACCTTTTATCTTCAAATGGCCACTGGAATCAGCTTAATCTAATGTGTGCAGAAAAAGTTATGTTAATTCTTTTATGATTGCACAAACTATGTTGTTGATTTTGGGCTGTAAAGTTATTGTGTTAGCTTTTTTTGCACAATTGGGACTGAACTTAGTTACAACATAAAAGTCATAATCTTAAATTCTAATTTTATATAGCAACTTGATTCATCTCAATCCTAGCATTACAGTTCAAGATATGACAGATTGATAACTTATTGAAATAACCCAATGGAATGATAGGTGTTGGTAAACTATACAAATTGCATATCGATGATATTTGATAATGGATCTTGGAAAATTACTATGTTACAAGGTAGTGATTATCTTATGAGAATCATAAAAAGAAATTCCTCCAAAAGCTTATGCGAAGCTTGTGGGTGAAGTTTGAGAAATACAGGTTGTATATAGAGTTTCAAAGCTTGTGCAAAGCCTGCAGTTGAAGGTTGAGGAGCTATGTTTGTATCTCTTCTCCCTACGAAGGTAGAATTAGAAGTAGGTGAAATGTTTAATATATCTAACCTAAAAAGACCTAGATTTCATTTAAGAATACCAAATTTTTTGGTTTGCTCTTTCAGACCCTTATACACTAGTTTGGTTCAACGTTCTACACATTTCTTTAATTATTAAGTGAAATAAAATAGTGAATATGAGAAAGAATAATGGTTCCATAAGTGACTATTATATTTGTTTTCTTGAGAATATTGGTGATAGTATGCATTTTGGTATTGTCTGTGAGCTTATATTACTGTATGATGATGTTGATATTTTGGTACCTATTTTCTTGCTTGCTATTGGTTCCCTGTGTGCTAGCTTAGCTTATGCTGACTCTGATATTCTTATTTTCAAATGATCAAGGAAACGAGAGAGAATCCTTGGGTAGAGGCCTGTGAACCAAGAGATTTCGATCCCTACTATTTTCCAACTCGCCTATATTGATAAGGCATGTAGTTTTTGTGATACTTTTTGATTTGTATGAATTACCTATTATATGTAAATGCATAGTTGGAGGCCAAGGAGAACCTTATATATATAGTTTTGTCTATATTGAGACTATTTTCCATATTATGTTATCAAATGGTTGAGAGAGCTATTATTGTTGTTTGTTTGATATTATAGGTGATCTGTGTGTTTTATCAGGTCATATACTAATCCCAAAGTGGCTAAATAGTCACTAAATAGGGGAGACTATGCTGTTATTTGAATAGGCAATTTATTTTCTTTTAATATAAATCTCTTTCCGCGTTATCACACACAAGGAGTACGAGTGTCGTGAGTCCTGACGTCACATCGAGTTGGTTGCTTCCGCATTTGTTTGTATGTTTCTTTTTGATAGGGGGTGCGACGCTTTGTTAGCAGGTCGTCATATGAAATCTATGAAATTTCTAACTATGAATTTTTGAAGTAAAAAGGCAATATGTCGATGATTGTGATTGTTTGATTGTGTTGGTGAAAATAAATGGACTGAATAGGAGTTTTCTCATCTTAGGTTGAGTATAAGTCGGTTTAGGATTAGATTAGTTTTTTAAATACTTGTAATATATCAGATCGTATTTTTGGAAAAATCTATAGGGTCACCTAAATCAGGTTAGGGTTGGATATGGATTAGAGTTAGAATTTATAGTCGTATATGGTATTAACATGACTTGAACAATAACCGATCCATTGCCATCCCTAAAGCATGTAACGAGTGATAAGGAGAGAAAGGGAAGTTGAGAAGCATGATTGCTTGAGAGTTACAAAGTGTATAAGACCAAAAACATGAATTTTTCTCATAAAAAGTATTTTTAGGCTTATAAAAAGATAAATGCACAAAAAGAGAAATTTTGAGCAATTTTGTGAAATTCACTACCAACTATATTTTTAAAAGATTTTGAAACCCTTAGGCACAAACCTATCCTTTATAACTCTTGTAACCTTAACTTGCTTTTCTTTTCTTTAAATAATCTCTTTTACTTTTGGCTTTACCTGTTCACTTAAAATCTCACCATATTGAACCAAGGTTTAACCCTAACTTTTGTTTGAAGTCTAATACCATAACTAAACCTAACATGTAAATCACATCATAACATAGGTATATCCATGAATAACTCTTACAGACTATGAATTTCAATATGAAAGTGAGATGAAATTCATAAAAAAATGGATTTTTTTAGGGCTTTCTAGACCTAGGTCCTCTCATTCTTCTCCATTAAAAGGTTTGGCCCTCTGAATCAAAATCCATACCTAACCTGAAAAAAAGATGTGCTCACCATGCTGTAATCTAAACTCCATGACATCTTTTTGGTGCTGAACACATGGTGACCCTCATGTTGTTTAATTAAACTCTAACCGATCTTGTTTCACCATATCTTGTATTCCATCATAACCATGTCATCTGTTCCATCATTATCTCATCCCGACAAATCGAATGCTAGTTTCCATTCTATAACTTTTTCTAAAATGTTTAATTGTGGTATAGAAACCAAGACACTTTGCCTTGAAGGAACTATCTTTGGTAGAATGAAACAAGGGAAATGTGGTAAGCGATTTTACTATGTTACCCTTAAAATGATTTCTACTTCAATCCATTCGAAATGAGTTGTTGAATTTAGTCTTCTCCCTTTTATGATCCCACCATGTTGTCGTCGCTCAACTATGACATAACGGGACTGCCCAAAATGAATGGAAGCTACATTTGGCAATGCATCTCAATCCAAATTCTTGATCGGCCCAACTTAGATACAGCTAAAATGTGGTCAATCTTAAATCATAAGTTAGCTCATAATCTTCCAGGTACATCCTCCTTAGTGGCATTAGCAAAAGCCATGTAACCATCGTTTCAATCTCGTCTAGTTCTAGAAGAATTGGCCCCATCTATGTGTTCCAACAAATCTGAAATTTGCGCTGTTATCAAATAGTTAACCTCAATCTATACTTAGCCCAATCCAAGGTAATCATATGAAGGAATTCTAACATTTTTTAGTTGATCTAGACGAGCACTTTTCTCTAAGTAATTATCTAAAACCTTGACTTTCTGTTCTCATGTGTATGGCTAAAGCATAACTTAGCACACTATTTGTATCATTCAATGATGTCATCTCAATCACCGAATCCCTAAAACAAACATCTCTAATCTAAACCTACCAAAAACTTACCTCAGACCAAGCATCTCTCAAACTACTATCTCACTAAGTTTGATCTCACTTATAACAATTTAACACATAACCAACTGACCCTCAGTGATAATAGCCATGTAGTGGTGTCGCTTGTACTCATTTAAGATTTCATGTTGTTAATCCATCGTCATGTGATATTAAAAGCCTATTCTCTCAAACTATCATTACACTAACACAAATCTAGCTTTCAACTATCTACTCTAATATAAATACAAAATATTCTCTTTAATATAATATAAATTCAAAAAGTACAAACTCTTTAAAGGAGATAAGGATAAATGAATCATATGAATCTCCACTAGACAAAATGCACCAAGTAAATTTGCCAAACTGGGTCCAATTTGAATAAGGCCTCATAACTAAGTATCTTGTTCTGGTGGGATTCAAATTTCATCGGTCATATAGATTGCATATCATACCAAATTACTAATAAAGTCGTATCTGATAACTATTAGAATCCGATGTACTTCATGTCGAGGAAACTGCTTGTATCACAACCAATATCAATGACCTACTAAAAACTTACAATAATAACAACTGAAGTAGCGAGAAATCTTGAAACTTTACTGCTATGGACAAACGTAGATATAACTTCATATTAATAAATTTTGAGTTCACCTTGAAGTGACTTGGCCTCATAAGAATCTGAGTCCAACATATTAACAACAACTTTATTATGAATTTTCAACATCCAATGAAACAATTCACTATGGCTGCACACCGCTGAAACAATCATGTATGAAAAATTATCAGTATAGTAGAACATACGGCATTAAAAGCGGACACAATTGAAATCATTTGAACATGAAAATATGATTTTGTAAGAGAAGAAAAAACAAAAAGGAAATAATAAAACTGAAATGGAAATGCAGGTTATCAATCCCCATGCCTCTTGCATGCAAAGCGAGTGCCCTACCATGTGAGCTACATCTCCATACAAAGTCAAATTTTTGTTAGCCATTTTATCAAACACCGACCACATATAAACAAATTAGGAGTTCATTACCTTGAATTGCATTGCTCTCATAAGAATCCGACTCAACCCCATTAACCACAACTTCATTATAAATTCTCAATATCAAAGGAAATAACTCACTACAACTACAGACCAATAGAACAATCATGCATGAAAATTATTGATATGGAAAAACAAATGGCATTAAGAGGGGACACATTTGAAATCATTTGATCATGCAAATTTTTATCTAAAAGATTTCCTAAAAGAAGATAGAACAAAAGGAAATCATAAAACTCTGAAATGGAGATGCGGGGTATCGATCCCCATATCTCTCGCATGCTAAGTGAGCGCTCTACCATCTGAGCTATATCCCCATACAATATCAAAGTTTTGTTAGGCATTTTACTAAACACTGACCACATATTAACAAATTTTGAGTTCATCACCCTAAAGTGAATTGCCCTAATAAGAATCTGTCTCCAACCCATTAACACTTAAACAACTGACTGTAGCAACAGACCGCTAAGACAATCATGTATCTAAAATTATTAGCATGGAACAATATATAGTATTAAAAGGGGACACACTTGAAACCATTTCAACATTTAAAATTTTATCACTTTTTGAAGGATTTCATGAAAGAAAAATGGATAAAAAGGGAAAAATAAAACTCTAAAATAGAGATGTGGGGTATCTTTCCTCGTACCGCTTGCATGCTAAGTGAGCACTCTATCATCTGAGCTATATCCCCGTATGATATCAAATTTCTATAAAGCATTTAATTTAACAATTACCTGATATTAGTAAATTTTGAGTTCATCACCCTCAAGTGAATCTAGCTTCAACCCATTAATAACAACTTCATTATGAACAAGTAAATTTTTATACATTAAAGAATAAAACTCTGAAATGGAGATCCAAAGTATTGATCCTTATATATCTTACATGCTAAGCAAGTGCTCTACCATATGAGATACATCCCCACATAATGTCAAATTTTTGTTAGGCATTTTATCAAACACCAACATCATATTAACAATTTTTGAGTTCATCACCCTAAAGTGAATTACCCTCATAAGAATCCGACTGCAACACGTGACCACAATTTCATTAGGTGGTATTGATCCATGTACCTCTCGCATGCTAAGTGAGCACTCTGCCATCTAAGCTACTTCTGCATATGATGTCAAATTTCAGTTAGGCATTTTATCAAACACCAACCTCATATTAATAAATTTTGAGTTCATTACCCTGAAGTGAATTTTCAACAACAAACGAAAAATTCACCGCAACTATACACCACTAGAACAATCATGTATGAAAAATTATTAGTATGGTGCAATATATGGCATTAAAAAGGGACATATTAGAAATCATTTGAGCATGTAAATTTTTATCCTTTTTTACTGCTTTTGTAAAAGAAGAAAGAACAAATAGGAATAATAAAACTCAAAAATGGAGATGTGGGGTATCAATCCTTGTGCCTCTTGCACACAAAGTGAACACTCTGCCATGTGAGCTACATCCCATTCAATGTCAAATTTCTGTGATTCATTTTATCAAATGAAAAAATATCAACATGGTAAAACATATGCCATTAAAAGGTGACACATTAGAAATAATTTGGTCATGCAAATTTTTATCTTTTTTGATGGATTTCGTAAAAATAAGAAAGAACAAAAAAGAATTAATAAAACTCTAAAACCAAGATCCAGGTTATCAATCCAAATGCTTCTCACATGCAAAGCAAGTGCTCTACCATATAAGCTACATCCCCATACGATGCCATATTTTTATTAGGCATTTTATCAAACACCTAACTCATATAAATGAATTTGGAGTTCATTACCCTGAATTGTATAGCACTTGTAAGAATTTGACTCAAACCCATTAACCATAACTTCATTATAAATTTCCAACTTCAAATGTAAATTTTTATCCATTTTTAGAAGATTTTGTAAAAGAAGAAAGAGTAAAACCTTGAAATGGAGATATAGAGTATCGATCCCAGTATAACTCGTATACTAATCAATGGTCTCCATTCTAAGTTACATCCTTATTCGATGTTAAATTTCTATTAGGCATTTTAGCAAACACCGAACTCGTATTAGAAACTTTTGAGCTTATCACCCTTAAGTGAATTGCCCTCTTAATAATCTGACCCTAAACCATTAATCACAATGTTATGATGAACATACAAATTTTTATCCTTTTTAAAGAATAAAACTCTAAAATGGAGATGCAAGCTAGCAATTCCAGTACCTCTCGCATGCAAAGGCAGCACTTTATCATCTAAGCTACATCCTTACACGATATAAAATTTCTATTAAGCATCTCCACATTAACAAATTTTCAGTTCATCACCCTAAAATGAATTGCCCTCGTGAGAATCTAATTCCAACCCATTAACCACAACTTCAATAGGGGTATCAAAAAACAAAAAGGAAATAATAAAACTTTCAAATGGAGATGCGGGGTATCGATCCCCGTGCCTCTTGCATGCTAAGCAAACGCTCTACCATCTAAGCTACATCCCCATATGTGTCAAATTTTTGTGAGCCATTTTATTAAATGAAAAATTATCAGTATTGTATAACATTTGGCATTAAATGTGGACACATTAGAAATCATTTGAGCATATAAATTTTTATCCTTTTTTCAAGGATTTTTTAAAACAAAAGGAAGAACCAATAGGAAATAATGAAACTCTAAAATGGAGATGCAAGTTATTGTTCCCAATCCCTCTCGCATAAAAAGCGAGCGCTCTACTATGTGAGCTACTTCCCCATATGATGTCATATTTTTGTTAGGCATTTTATCAAATATCGACTTCATATTAACAAATTTTGAGTTCATCACCCTATAGTGAATTGCCCTCGTAGGAATTTGATTCCAACCCATTAGCTATAACTTGATTAGGGGTATCAATCCCCTCACCACTAGCATGCTAAACGAGTACTCTACCATCTGATCTATATCCGCATACAATGTGAAATTTCAATTAGGCTGATCTCATATTAATAAATTTGACTTCATCACCCTAATTGAATTAGCCTCACAAGAATCTGACTCTAACCCATTCACAACTTTATTATTAATTTCCAATATCAAATGAAGCAATTCACCACAACTATACACCTCTAGGAAATCATGTATGGAAAATTATCAATATCATTCAAAATATGGCATTAATAGGGGACACACTAGAAATCATTTGAGCATGTAAATTTTTATCCTTTTTTTTAAGGATTTTGTAAAAAGAAGAAAAAATAAAAAGGAAATAATAAAACCCTAACACTACTAGAAAACAATGTTTCAGCAACGGAAAAAATCTGACGTAAATAGTGAGGGAATTATGATAGATTAACGTCATACATTACAAAATAAAAAAGCTAAAATTACTAAGGGATTAGCGATAAAAATACCAACTAAAAATTTTGTCGCTAAGCGAGTATCAATCCTTGTGCCTCCCACATGCAAAGCAAGTATTCTACCATGTGAGTTATATCCCCATACGGTGTCAAATTTTTGTTAGGCTTTTCATTAAAAACTGACCTCATATAAACAAATTTGGTGTTCATTATCATGAATTCTATAGCTTTTGTAAGAGTTTGACTCAAACCAACCACAACTTCGTTATAATTTCCTACCTCTCGCATGCTAAGCGAGCACCCTATCATTTGAGCTACATCCACATGCGATATCAAATTTCTATTAGGCATGTTAATAAATATCAAACACTATTAACAAATTTTGAGTTTATTATCCTCAAATGAATTTTCCTAGTAAGAATCCAACTCCAACCCACTAATTACAACTTCAACATCAATTTCCTTCATCGAATGAAACATCTCACCCTATCTACAAAGCACAACAACAATCATGTTTGTAAAATTATCGGTATAGAACAACATATGGTATTAGAAGGGGATACACTTAAAATCATTTTACAAAGTAGATTTTTATCCTTCTTTGAAGCATTTCATGAAAGCAGAAGAGACAAGGAAAAAAAAACTTTAAAATGGAGATGTGGGATATCCTTCCTCATACCTCTTGCATGCTAAGCGAGCTCTCTACCATCTGAGCTACATCCCCATATGATATCAATTTTTTGTTCGGCAATTTATCACACATTGACATCATATTAACAAATTTTGAGTTCATCCTGCAAAAATGAAAAACCCTCATGAGAATCCAACACCAACCCATTAACCACAACTTCATTATGAATTTCCAACCTCAAATGAAATAATTTACTGTAACAACAAACCACTAGAACAGTCATGTATGTAAAATTATTAGTATGTAAAAAGGGACACATTGCAGGTAAATTTTTATCTTTTTTTAGGGATTTTGTGAAGGAAGAAGGAACGAAAAGGAAAGAATAAAACTCTAAAATGGAGATGCAGGGTATCGATCTCCATACCTCTCGCATGCTAAGTGAGCACTTTACCATTTAAGCTATATCCCCACATAATGACAAATTTCTATTAGGCCTTTTATCAAACACTGAACTCATATTAATAAATTTTGAGTTCATCACCCTAAAGTGGATTACCATCATAAGAACCCTATACCAACCTATTAACGACAACTTCATTATAAATTTTCTGTGTCGAAGAAGCAACTCACCACATCTATAGAGCACTGGAACAATCATGTACATAAAATTATTAGTATGGAACAACATATGGTATTAAAATGGGACACACCTGAAATCATTTCATTAAGTAAATTTTTATCCTTCTTTAAAGGATTTCATGAAAAGGGACAAAAAAGAAAAAAAAATCTCTAAAACAGTGATGCAGGGTATCCATCCTATACCGCTCTCATGCTAAGTAAGGGCTCTACCATTTGAAATACATCCCTATCCAATGTTATATTTCAGCTTGAAGTGAATCGGTCTTGTAAGAATCTGACTCCAGCACACTAACCATAACTTTATTATGCAATTGAAACAATTCTTTACTTCTACACATTACTAGAACAATCATTTATGAAAAATTATTAGTATGGCACAATATATGGCATTAAAAGGGGGACACATTTGAAATCATTTAAACATGTAAATTTTTATCCTTTTTTTGTAGGATATCATAAATGAAGAAAGAACAAAAAAGAAATAATAGAACTTAGAAATGGAGATACGGGTTTTTGATCCCTATTCCTCTAGCATGCAAAGCAAGTGCTCTACCATGGGAGTTACATCCCCATACGATGTCAAATTTCTTTGAGTGATTTTATCAAATGAAAATTTATCAGTGTGGTATAACATATGACATTAAATGTGGACACATTAGAAATAATTTGTGCATAAAATTTTTTATCCTTTTTTGAAGGATTTAGTAAAAAGAACGAAGAACATAAAGGAAATAATGAAATTTTAAAATGGAGATGCAAGTTCTCGATCCCAATCCCTCTCGCATGCAAAGCAAGCGTCCTACCATGTGAGTTACCTCCTTATTTGATGTCATATTTTTGTTAGAGAATATATAAAACACTGACCTCATATTAACAAATTTGAGTTCATCACCCTAAACTGAATTTTCCTTGTAAGAATTTAACTCGAACTCATTAACAACAACTTCATTAGAGTTATCGATCCTCATATCTTTGGCGTGTTAAGCGAGGGCTTTACCATCTGAGCCACATATGTATACAATGTCAAATTTCTATTAGGCATTTTATCAAACACCGACTTCTTGTTAATAAATTTTGACTTCACCACCTTAAATTGAATTGCCCTCTCAAGAATCTAACTCCAATCCATTAACCATAACTTTATTATGAATTTCCAATATCAAATGAAACAATTCACCACAATTACACACCACTAGGACAATAATGTATGAAAAATTATCAGTATTGTACAACATGTGGCATTAAATGGGGACACAATAGAAATCATTTGTGCATGTGAATTTTTATTCATTTTTTAACATTTTCATAAAAATAAGAAAAAACAAAAAAGAAATAATGAAACTCTAAAATAGAGATGCAGGGAATCGATCCCCGTGCCTCTCGCTTGCAACGTGAATTCTCTATCATGAGAGATACATCCCTATACGGTGTCAAATTTCTTTTAGGATTTTTATCAGATACCGGCCTTATATAAACAAACTTGTTGATTAATACTGTGAATTGCATAGCTCTCGTGAGAGTCTGACTCTGACTCTGACCAATTAACCACAAGTTCATTATAAATTTCCATCATCAATTGAAATAACTTACTACAACTATGGACCACTAGAACAATAATGTATGAAAATTATTAGTATAGAAGAATAAATGGAAATAAAAGGGGACACATTTGAAATCATTTAAGCATGTAAATTCTTATCCTTTTCTAAAATATTTCGTGAATGAAAATGGAATAAAAGGGAAAGAATGAAACTCTAAAATGGAGATATGGGGCATTGATCCCCGTACCTCTTGCTTGCTAAGCAAGCGCTCTAGCATCTGAGCTACATCCCCATGCAACATCAAATTTCTATTAGGCAATTTAATAAATGCCGACTACTATTAACAAATTTTGAGTTTATCATCCTCAAGTGAATTTCCCTCATAAGAATCAAACTCCAACCCATTAACCATAAATTCAATATAAATTTCCTGCATCGAACGAAACAACTCACGCCATCTATAATCGACTACAATAACCATGTTTGAAAAATTATCAGTATAGAACAACATATGGAATTAAAAGTGGACACACTTAAAATCAATTTAGTATATAAATTTTTATCCTTCTTTGAAGCATTTCATGAAAGCTGAAGAGATGTTAAAAAAATAAAAACTCTGAAATGGAGATGTAGGGTATCTTTCCTCATATATCTTGCATGCTAAGTGAGCTTTCTACCATCTGAGCTACATCCCCATACGATGTCAATTTTCTGATAGGTGCTTTGTCCATCATCAACATCATATTATCAAATTTTGAGTTCATCACTTGAAAGTGAATAGCCCTTGTGAGAATGCAACTCCAACTCATTAACCACTGAATTTTCAACCTCAAATGAAATAATTTACCGTAACTACAAACCACTAGAGCAATCACTTATTTAAAATTATTAGTATGGAACAACATATGGCATTAAAAGGGGACATATATGAAATCATTTAAGCATGTAAATTTTTATCCCCAGGATTTCATGAAAGAAGAAGAAACAAAAAGGAAAGAGTAAATCTCTAAAATGGATATGCAGGGTATCGATCCCCATACTTCTTGCATGTGAATCGAATGTTCTACCATCTAAGCTACATCCCCATACAATATCATCTTTCTACTTGGCCTTTTAGTAAACACTGACCTTAGATAGACAAATTTTGAGTTCATTACCCTAAAGTGAATTGCCTTCGTAAGAATTTGGCTCTAACCCATCAACCACAACATCATTAAGAATTACCTACTTTGATTGAAACAACTCACCACATCTACAGACTACTAGAACAATCGTGTATGTAAAACTATCAATTTGGAACAACATATGTTATTCAAAGGGGTCACACTTGAATCATTTCAGTATGTAAAATTTTATCCTTTTTTGAAGCATTTCATGAAAAAAGGGACTAAAAGGAAAAATAAAACTTTGAAATGGTGATGTGGGGTATCAATACCATATTGCCCGCATGCTCAGTAAGTGCTTTACAATCTAAGCTACATCCTTATCCAATGTCAAATTTCAATAAGGCATTTTATCAAACACGGACCTTATATTAACAAATTTTGAGTTCATCACCCTAAAGTAAATTGCCATCGTAAGAATCCGACTATAACCCATTAACCATAACTTTATTAAGAATATCGATCCTCGTACCTCTTACATGCCAAGCAAGAGCTCCACCATCTAAGCTACATTCACATACAATGTCAAATTTTGGTTAGGCATTTTATCAAACACTGACTTAATATTAATAAATTATGAGTTCATCACCTTGAAGTGAATTCGCCTCACAAGAATCCAACTCCATCCCATTAACCATAACTTTATTATGAATTCCCAACATCAAATGAAACAATTCACCGCATCTACACATCACTAGAACAATCATTTATTAAAAATTATGGGTATGGATAATATACGACATTAAAATAGGATACATTTAAAATCGTTTGAGCAAGTAAATTTTTATCCTTTTTTAAAGGATTTTGTAAACAAAGAAAGAACACAAAGTAAATAATAAAACCGTCGTGCCTCGACCCGCAGGTCAAGCACGCGAACAGACCGCCATGACTCCTCGAAGCACGGGTATACCCTACTCGCACATCGAGGTGACGCAAGACCAATATTAAGTCTAATATCACAACCCTATTCAATATCTTAAGTTAAATCATACAGTGAAAGAAGAAGAAAATCTTTAGAAAATTTCTTTAAAATATTTGCCTCCAATTTACATATAACATTTATATACATGGTTCAATGGTAAACAAGGGTGGGTATGAACACATGCCGGATAGTGTCTCTCGGTAAAGCTCGTGGTACAATATCTCAATATAAGTCAATACAGTACAAGCTAAAAATGTAATTATAAGGGGTGAGTATAATCCACATACTCAGTGAGTGAGGTGCAGTCGATCGACAATCACCCAAATCGTATCATGCCGTGCAGAAGTTCTCGGCAACCCCATCACAAAATCCAAGTAATATGTTCCCATTTCCACTCAGGAATGGGAAGAGACTGCAACGTACCAACTGGTCACCGATGCTCGGCCTTCACCTACTGACATACCAAGTATCGCGCCACAAACTCAGCTATCTCCTGCTTTGTGCCCGACCCCCAATAACTATCTCTGATGGTCCGGTATATTTTCGTACCTCTGGGATGTATAGCATATGCTGACGAATGCGCCTCCTTGAGGATAGTACACTTAAGATCATCATCAGCTGGGATACAAATCCGCTCTCTGAATACCACGAGTCCGTTGGTCGAGGTAGACCTTGCCGAGAACTTGTTTTGGCTTGACTCTACCATTTACGACATGAGATTGGATGCATATGTTTTATGGATGATGATGTTAGAGAAATGTGTTTAAAATTGTCATTCATACTTGAAATATGATATAAAGTATATATATATATGGTTTTAATACTCCATTTTCACACCACTTATTAACTATATGTTACAATTTTTCACTGACTGAGTAAATAATTTTACTCATCCCTCGCTCCCTTAAATTTTACAAAGATAGTATTTAGAGGGACACATTGGTAGACATCGACGTACGCAAATTCTAGAGACTATTGTTAGAGACGTATCAAGGTATGGAACTTCTGCTGTATATTTGAGGACATTAGTTGATCATGTTAGAATGACTATATGAAACAAAGGAACTTTCATTTATAGTATATATATGTTTGAGGACTTTTGTATTTTAAATACTAATAAAATATTTGTAACTAAAATTATGATTAGCCTTGCATTACCTTGAGGATACTTGGTGGGGTTGGGCCGGTGTCCAAGGTAATGGGCGACTGTTCATGACCTCTAGATTACGAATCACTGCGTGACAGATAAAAGTTAACAACAACAATTGCACATTACAAGGATGGATACAATACTGATTGTCAGTGGCGAGCCGGTTCTACCTTATACCATCATCATGAGTACAATCTCCTTATTCCTTCAAACTAGAGGTCAATTCCGAAAAGGTCTATCAATCTCCATCTCATTAAATGGACAATTCTCCTATCCACATAATGGACTACTATTAGTACATATTTTGACGTTCGACATAGCCCTTACTTGCTCAACTAATCTCAATACGTACTAGTTTATTAGTAGTACAAGTGTGATAAAGTACACAACTGGTATAACAATCACATATAATCATGTAATATATAACATTTGTAAGCCAAGATACTCTAAGTAACTAGTTGAGATAAAGTACACCTCCAATGTCATAATCACATGACCTAAAAAATTATGCAATATCAAGAATAATTTTCACTTTATTCAATTTTTAGTATGCAAACAAGAATGCAAGTTTGATTATATATAGAAAAAATAATATGCATACTAAGATGTACGAATGCAATGGACACTCACCTTAAAGAGGTATCTTACATAATCAAACTTAGTTTTATCCTTTTCACAAAAATTTCTTATCCAATTATATTTCCATTTTTTTTCCTCTTTCTCTTTCTCTTTTGCTTTTCTTTCCTTGGCCGAGTTGGTTTGGAATGGGGGTAGTGGTATTTATAGGCCATAGCTGGGGGAATGAATCATTGCTTCTTAATTTGGTGTCGACATGTGGATAACACATGTCATACACCGTGACAAGTGTTAGATATGCATGACACATAAATAAGGAAGTACCCTCATTTGAATTTTATAAAAATGGTTTCAATTCCAAATTCTTTAAGAGTAAAAAGTCAAGTTTCCCTTTGAAGAGCAAAATTCACAGCATCTTGTTTGAATGGATATTGTTTAGAGGGCTAATAACATAGAAAATTAGGTTTTAACCTAGTACATATATGGAGATCAAATACCTCATTTTTTGTTTTCTATTTTCTTAATATTTTAAATACCTATATTTTCGAGTACTTAGTCTCTGTCTATAGCGAATTGGTCAAACTTAAGTTTTCAATGTTCCAAGTATCCAATTTCGTACCAAATTCACTTGTTTGAGTAGTATCATTATTCACTATTAATAATAAGTTATTTCTTATAACTAAATTGGGTTATGTGACACAATGGATAATAAATTTTATGTTATATATTATGCAAGTAACCACCACTAAGAAAGTGTAACACCGTTCTCTTCGGTGACTGTGTATCATGTACCACTTCTCATGATTCTATATATATATATATTAATATCCTTTTGAGGTATCTAAAATAAAATTTTAATTATCTATTTATTTATTTTGAGATTTTGCCTCAAAATCGATGAAACTGAAAATTTTATCAGTGAGCCAAAAACCTTCTTGGCAAGCACTGGCAAGGCCTAAAGAAGTAAAAAATGACTAAAAGAAGGCCTACACACTTAAATAGAGATATTTAAATGAAATTTTACATATTTAAGAAATTTCGAACAAAATTCTATAGGGACCAAAAATGCAAATTGTTATAAGTTAGGGGTCTAAATGCAAATAAGAAAAGTTGAGGGACTAAGTTGTAAAACACTTAAGGAAGGACACTTGGAGTTAAATGATTGGACAAGAGGACACCAAGACTATTAGTGACCACATAGGACATTCCACTAACAAAGTTGGAAGAAGATTGCTTGTAAAGAACAAAATTAATGCATGAAATGTGGTTAAATGAGATTTTAGTAGATTTCTTGTGCTTTCTTTCCTCTTGGCCAACTTGGACACTTCTTTTGCATGCATGGTGGTGGTTGCTTGCTGCCATTTCAAGTACATAAGAGGAGTCTTGACAACTGTAGGATGAGATAAAGCATGCAAAATGAATCAAGGGTTAAGATAGTTTGATTAGGTTTATAAAAGGACCAAAAGCAACCATTTTCTCTTCTATTCACCTCACTTGGATGAAAATTTTAGTAAGGAAAGAGGGATTGCTGAATTTTCAAGTGGAATTCTTGGAGTATTGGAGAAGGAACACAAGTCAAAGAGGTAATAATATCATTGACTCTATATCTCTAGTTGATTGAGATAGTATAAGGATTGTGTAGAGATTGATATTTGATGAATTATGTTACTATGGTGCTAAGGTGATCAAGATTTCAAGAAAATCAAGATCAAGGTGATGGGTATTAGTTAGCAAAGGATCATACAAAGGAAGGAAAAATACTCAAAATTGAAGTCTTTACAAGTAGTGAAATTAAATGTATGTACTAGCATGCTAGATATGATTGTTTCAGATTTGAGCTATGTGTAGTCTTGCCATGATATCTCATTGTATAGGACTCAAAATTTTAAACCATTTCTTCCTAAGTAAACTAGACTCCCTAAGCTTTAAAATAAGGTATGGCACGAAAATTTCCATTAAGAATGTGATTTATAGTGATTTTGGAAAGAGACAGCAAAATGACATTTTCTGTTTTTCATCCTCTATGCATGGCTATATGTTGTACAAATTTGTACAATATCTTTTGTACAAAATTTAGAGAAACTTAAAATATCAAAGTTTTAGCTCTCAGACTTATCTTTAAAATGGGATAAAATTCACTTGAATCATAGTAGTATACCAGAACGTATGATATTTTTACTGAAACTGTGCAAATTTAGTTATATAAATTCGTTCAGTAGGAATTTGGAGATGAGTGGAACATAAAAAATGTAGATATTTATCTTAGCTTTTGTTAACAATTTGAATCATTTGATTCTGAGTTATATAGAGAAATTTATGATATTTTTCCTAAAACTGTACAAGAGTAGAATTTGAAAATCCAAATTTTTGTAGATGTATGGGCTTAAACAAATAAGAGTGAATTGGAATTGGACCTGATCGGATTGACATATATATATATATATGTTATTGTCTTAAGAGTAGATAACTATACTACACTCGAGATGCGACTCAGTTGAGTATCAAGGTTTTAGGGGAGTAGGGTACCCTTCTCATATATGTGAGTGAGTCTTACTATTATCATATAGAACCATGTTTTATCATTTTCAAAACATGATTTGTGAAATGATTGTAAAATAGATTTGTTAAATGACTAGTAACATATTTTATGATAAATGGAATGTCCCAAAATTTTAAAATATGCATCCATAAATTTTGATGAAAAACATATGTGCCATGTTTTAAATCATGAAATGTACTTTGATAATATATGCTATAATATACTATATTGGATTTTTATGAATTTTCCTCGACATGTATGGCACAGTTGGTTTATTGATGATTTTGTTACGAGACTAGATACTCGAGCATTAGTAACTAAATTCCCCTTGATCGTAGATCGGGGATAGTACTCATGGCCATGATACTATGATATAATAGGCGTCGTCCCGCGCAGACTAGCCTCTATGCTATAGTAGACACGTCTTGTTATATAGATTGTCACACATTTGCGATGCGTCGAGACACAGATACTCCACATGGTTAGGTGGCGTGTATATGATACTATGTTTCGGACTAGTCAAGTTGAATCGAAAGGGGAGGACTAAATAACGTTTCAGTCTAGCACTTGGGGAGGCCCAACGCCAATGCCAATGTTTTGGGATTGTTTTTCGTTTACATACAAAAACCCCATGGTGGCTCGTCATTGGTCGAGACAGACCTTTGCCGAGAATATGATTTGGCATGACCCTACGATTTATGACATGAGAATTTGGGATGCATATGTTTAGATGGGATGAAAAATTGTGTTGAAATTGCTATGATTTTGATAATATGTCATGCATGAATATACATATATATATATATATATATATGACTTTGACACTCCATCCTCACCTCACTTATTAATTACCTGTCACGGAATTCTTACTCACTGAGTATTTGATTTTACTCACCCCTCAATATTTTTAAATCTATACAGAGTTAGTCATTGGAGAGATAAGTTGACTTATTACGACATACGTAGTATCGAATACCACTTACGATAATTATCTTTCGCTGTATCTTTGAGAATATTAGTTGATCATGTCGGAATGACTATGTGAAACCAAGGAACTTTCATTTGTAGTATATGCTTATATATATATATATATATATATATATATACTTGAGAAATTTTGTATTTTAAATACTAATAAAATATTTGTAACTGAAATTATAATTAGCCTTGCATTACCTTGAGGATACGTCTCAGGGTTGGGCCGGTGTCTGAGGTAACGGACGACTGTCATGGCTTCTGGATCACGGATCGGGGCGTGACAGTTTTCTTGGTATCAGAGCCAGGTTGGTTAAGTGCTGAGTTTTATGAAGGATTTCAAAAATTTCTAAGTTTCATTTTCAAGTCCTCAATATTTTGAAATAAAATTGAAAGTTTCCTTACAATCATAAAATCCCTAAAGATGATCTTAGGCAAATGAGTTATTTCCATTAAAGGGGTTAAATACTCCATATCTAGCCCAATTTCTTTATCTATATATGATAGAGATTTTTTCGTTCAAAACCATGCCTCCTAGACGTAGCACGAGGCGGACTCTCGGAGTTATACCTACTGCTCTAGAGGTCGCGGCGTCTTCACACGCTCCCCCTCTAGTACCACCTTAGCCAGTTCCGATGGCCGAAATTCCGACACCTCCGCTAGATGCCTTGAGACAATGGCATGAGTAGTGGAGCACCTACGGTGTATAGATATAGCCCCCGCCACCTTCTACGATAGTTCCTACTCCAGCTGCAGCGACACCTACCTCGACTGCCCCTATTTCTTCAGTGCCTGATCCAAGTGACAACACGATTCCGATACTCCGCCGCATACACGAGTTGACCCAGTTGGTCAATGAGGCTCGGTTGTTGGGTTGTACCGATTTCAGCTGATCCAGTGATGATACGGCAGCAAAGCATTGGGTCAACCGGACCCACTGGATACTGACAGATGTGGGGCTAGAATAAGAGTTAAAACTGAGAGTGATATTACGATTACTTGATGGTGATGCTCTTGCCTGGTGGGCGACCATGGTTGATGACTCTACAGAGCCCCCAGGTTGGGGAGAATTTTTGTGAAAGTTTGACAAGAGGTACTTTACAGAGTACCAGCAAGATCAGAAGAGGGTGGAGTTTCTTCATCTCCACCAAGGGGCAAGATTGGTGTCTAAGTTCGAGGCAGAGTTTAGGAGATTGGCCACTTTTGTTCCTGACCTGGCCATACAAAAACAGTTACGGTTCAAGTTTGAGGATGGACTCAACTTGAACATCAAGAAATACATGTCGATGACAAAAAACCACTCCTTCAATGAGGTCTTGGAGTTGACCTACCATGCTGAGGAGATAGTACAGGCTGAGAATAGGTAAAGGGAGAGCCGAGACCAGAAAAGGAAGAGGACTAGATTTCAGTCTACTCAGAGTTCGAAGAAGGGCTGGAGTTAGGGCCCTCAGAGAGACCCCATAGCTGTAGTGTTAGTTGGCTTCTCCCAGAGGCCCCATCCTCAGAATTCTAAAGCCCCCGCCCCTAGTGCCGGATTAGTGAGTCAGTTTGTTGGGCTGAAGAAGCCCCTATGCCGTAATTTTGGCAAAACTCATTCAGGATTCTATTGAGAACCTGTGAGATGCTACCAGTGTGGGAAACTGGGACATATTCATAGCATTTGTCCAGATTTGGGATTGGGGAGTAGCCAAGTCAGAGCCACCCGAGTGGACCACGCGAGAATCAGCTGAGAGCACCTGCCCCATCAGTTCCTATTGCTACACGGACTATGGCCGGGAGCAACATCGTACCCGTTCCTCAGCAACAGCAACAGAGGACTCAGGCACGCATCTTTACAATGACGTACGAGGAAGCCCAAGCCAATCCCGAAGTGATTATCGGTAATTCTCCGTTAGACTCTTCCATATAGGTTCATCTCCTAATAGTTATTTTGAGGCATGACATACTATGATGGTTCATGTAACTCTCGACAACTACGACGTTGGAAGCCTCAATCCTTTTGATATATATATATGATCTCATGTTGATTTCTTGAGTAAATAAGAGTTAATTATACTCTTTTATTTAAATTCACCATTAGGTACCATGAAAATTGTTGGAGTTGAAACCGGAGTTTTGATAGACACCGGATCAAATTATTCATATGTGAGCACCCAGTTTGCTCAGCACCTTGATAGACAACTCTCTCCATTGCCCAAGGAGATATAAGTTATCATGCCATTGGGTGAGCAGTTGGTCCGAAATTCTATTTATCGGGACTGCAAGATATAAATTGGGGAGGTGATTTTAGAGGCAAATCTTATACCTCTCAACATATCTTATTTTGATGCCCTCTTAGGGATGGACTAACTGACTTCCACTAAGTTGCTGTTGACTATTTCACTAAAGTAGTAAAGTTCAGAAGGTCGGGACAGCCATTACTGATATTTGCAGGAGAGAGACGAGTATACCCCGATGTGTTATTTCCCCGATGTGTTATTTCAGTGCTGGAGACTGGCGGTTGGTACACCGAGGATGTACAGTCTACCCTGCCCATGTAATAGATACCACGGTAAAAGGCCCAAGGCTTTATAAAGTCCTAGTCGCGCAGGAGTTTACTGATGTGTTCCCTGAGGAGCTACCGGGACTATCTCTAGTTCGGGAGTTTGATTTTAAGATAGATATAGCTCCGAGGACGGCATCAATTTCTATTCTGCCATTCAAAATGGTACCAGTTGAGTTGAGGGAGATAAAGGTCTAGCTACAAGAATTATTGGACAAGGAGTTTATTCTACCAAACATTTTGTCTTGGGGTGCTCCGATATTGTTTGTAAAGAAGAAAAATGACTTGTTCAAACTCTGCATAGATTACCGTCAATTGAACAAAGTAACTATCAAAAATCGGTATCCGCTACCACGTATAGATGATCTATTTTATCAACTTTAGGGTGCCCAAGTTTTCTCGAAGATTGACCTGAGATTTAGGTATCATCAGTTACGAATCAGGGGTAAGGATGTAACCAAGACTGCTTTTCGTACGAGATATGGTCATTTCAAATTTCTGGTTATGCCATTTGGGCTAACGAATCCCCCAACTCCGTTTATAGATTTGATGAATCGGGTATTCCATGACTATCTTAACCGATTTGTCATAGTATTCATTGATGACATACTTGTATACTCATGGAATGATGAGGAGCACACCCAACACCTACATACTGTATGGCAGACACTCCGCGAGAAGAAGTTATACTCCAAATACTCTAAGTGTGAGTTTTGGCTTAGACAGATCGGGTTCTTAGGGTATGTTGTTTCTACGGAGGGTATTTTTGTTGATCCACAGAAGGTTGAGACCATCATGAAGTGGGAGCAGCCACAAACAGTTACTGATGTCAGGAGTTTAATTGGACTGGCAGGATACTATCGGAGATTTATAAATGGATTCTCCAGGATTGCATCTCCACTGACTAACTTAACTCGTAAGGATGTCAAGTTTGTTTGGGATGACCATTGTGAGGTAAGTTTTCGGAAGCTCAAACAACGGTTGATATTGACACCGATTCTAGCTCTTCCCACCAGTGGCTGAGAGTATGTAGTGTTCAGTTGCCAAGCGGTAGGGTTTGGACTCTGTTCTGATGCAGGATGATCAAGTTATCGCATATGCCTCTAGACAGTTGAAGAAGCATCAGCTGAACTATTCGACCCACAATCCCGAGTTGGCAATCATGGTCTTTGCATTGAAGATATGGCGACATTATCTCTATGGGGTGATGTGCCAAGTGTACATGGATTATAAGAGCCTGAAGTACTTATTCACGTAGAAGGAGCTCAATCTGAGACAGAGGAGATGGTTGGAGCTTCTCAAGGATTATGACCTTGTCAAAGACCATCATCCTGGCAAGGCCAACGCAGTTGTGGATGCTCTGAGTCACAAGTCATAATCTTCCTCACCATTTGAGAGTGCCTACCTCTTTTGTCTCATGGAACTCCACTCATTGGGAGTCAGTCTAGCCAATAATGAGCATGGTACATATCTAGCTAGATTCGAGGTGAGGCTGACTCTGCTTAACCGTATTTGGGAGCTCTAGGGTTCAGATGAGGAACTTCAGCGTATTATTGAGAAAATTTGTAGGAGAGACAGCAGGGATTTCAGAGTTCGGAAGGATGGACTCTTAGTATTCAGGGAGCGGGTCTACATTCCCGCTGACGGCGATCTTCGGAGGGATATACTTGAGGAGGCCCACTCTTCTGCCTATGCGATGCATCCAAGTAGTACCAAGATGTATCGGACTATCAAAGGAAGTTATTGGTGGGCTGGGATAAAACAGGAGGTTGCTGAGTATGTAACCAAATGTTTGGTCTGCCAGCAGGTGAAAGCTGAGTATCAGCAACCAGCCGGAACACCACAGCCCATTCCCATTCCTGGTGGAAGTGGGAACACATCCCGATGGATTTTATTATGGGACCTCCACGGACTCCAGCGCGACATGATGCTATTCGGGTGATTGTTGACAACTCACCAAGTTCGCATATTTTCTACTCATTCGTAGTAGCTATTTGCTGGAGGTTTTGGTTTGCCTATATATCAACGAAATAGTCAGACTTCATGGGGTTCCTATGTCGATTGTGTCAAACAGAGATACTCGTTTTACCTCGAGGTTTTGGCCGAAGCTACAGGAGGCAATGGGTACCAGGCTACACTTTAGCACTGCTTTCCACCCCTAGACAGATGGTCAGTCTGAATACCACAAACAGTGAACATGAATACCACCCCGTTTCAAGTGAGATTTTCCTTTCCCTTTTTATTTCGTTCTTATTTAAATACCACAAACAATCTGAATACATAATAAACATGGCTATTAGACATCAAAGAAACAACACAAGTATGGTACTTGCATCAAAGTTGCAATCTTTGCCTGTGAGTTTTCTTCCTTTCCTCTCCAAGCTTTCTTTGGATTTTTAACTTCTTCTTTAGGTGTTCTGCACTTCCTTTTACTTCCCAAAGACTAACATTAACACATATATATATATATATATGGATGGAGGTGGTTTATTTCAAGCTTGAAAGGTCATTTTCATGGAGGTTTGGGTGGGTTTTTGGAAGAGTGTTGAATCCGAAAATGAACATGAATGTTATGTTTTTGAGTTCTTTCTCCATCACTATCTCTCTACCTAAGTGAAATATGGAGCCAAGTATGGTGATGTGTCAAAGTTAAGGGTATCATGTGATGGGTTATAATGTGCCATGGTGTCTCCAAATTATTTTTTTTTATTTTATTTTTTCATTTCTTTTTCTTTTCCTTTTTCCTTTTCTCTTTCTTTTTCTTTTGTGGGTCCCACATCAAACTCTAATTTGATTCTCTTGTTGCATTATTTCGATCATTTCCACTAGCTAATATATTCAATAATCTATGCTAGTTTTAGTATTCTCGACCTCTACTTAAAATCATAAACATAAAAATCGAAATATGCATCCCAATTAAAAGAAAATTCACAAATCTTATCACAATACGATGCGAAAAAATTTAAGATTGATAAGCAAAAATGCAAACAAAAATGCATAGTTTAATATTTTTAAAAAATGGGACCTTACAGATGCCCCTAAACAATATTTCAATTGTGGATATTTTTTATATATGGGTTATAGATTTCATAGGTTCTTTTCCAACATCTTTTAATAATGAATTTATACTAGTTACTGTTGATTATGTGAGTAAGTGGGTAGAGGCAATTCCATGTGTAAAAAGTGACTCTAAAATGGTGTGTATATATTTAAAGAAAAATATATTTTCCCATTTTGGTGTTCCTAGATCTATAATTAGTGATGGAGGTTCACAATTTTACAAATATTTTGAAAAATTCTTGGTTAAATTTGGTATTACTCATTAGGTTGCTATAACACCGACACTTCGGTATCTTTCATATTGTACTCTCCTCGATGTATATTTGACATCGATCATGTTTTCATGGCCCAAAATTCACTAAAAAAATTTCCGTTTTGAAAATCACTCGAAAAATTGTACGGCTAAATCACCGAGAGCGAAAATCTTTGTTATTAAGCCAAAATGAAAACCACACGTGCAAATTTGATGTCGTGAGAGATATATATGCCAAATTCACTTTAAAAGTGAAGGGTCAAGAAGCGAAAGTGAAATTTAAGTCGTAGCACAAAAATGTTTGATACTCTAAAATTTTCGCTCGAAAAACCCTAATTTTTGACAGAATTGAAATTTGTCCAAGCAAATGGTCTCATTTCCACCCAAGACCTATATTTCTGAAATCTACACGTAAAACAGAGTCCGTGGTAAGATTTCATGCATTTCGAGATCGAGGTCAAATTTTAACCGATCAAGGATTTCATTCACTCCGAAAGACGTTTGGGCGATCAAACGACCTCAGATTAACTCGAAACCAATGGTATTGGACTCAGCATGAAAACCTGGATCCCGTGTGTGATTTTAGATTTTTGAGATGAATAGTAAATTTGACTGATCTCGGATCGCATGTTAACAGGTGGATAGGCATAAAGGACAAGCAATTAATGCTCTTGAAGTGTGTGAATTTACTTTATTAGATTTTGTGTGGTCTTGATAAGTGGCACTATATGATTGAAAGAAACTAACCCTAGTTAATTAACAATGGTTAAATTCAATTAAAATTAAGTTAATTAAACTCAACTATGATTAGAAATTGACTTAACCATGGTTGGCCCCTTTAGAATTGTGAAAGGCAATGTGAGACAGAGGGATAAAGGGAGAGAAATGCTTGCCCAACGAACCAAAACACAAAAAATTTCATATCACTCAATGTTTTTACATGGTTTTTCTGTACTCTAAGCCTATTACAACATATCCAAAAACCAGCTAAAAAGAAGCACTCTACATTGGAGATCTAGGAGGGGCTGAAAATTGAAAGGGAGGAGCAAAACGTATCCTTCCAAGGCTTCAATCAACCTACAGTTCATAAGGTAAACTCCCTCCATTCTCTAGTATAACATATCCAAATTTGAAGCAAAAAGGAGAAACCTAGGTTAGGGAACCTTAGTTGGCCGAAAATAGAGAAGTTTGGAGGAAGAGAAAAATTCTGCACATGATGCCTTTGTGAGAACCTTATGTTGGTGACCTTATGCGATGACTTGAATCTAGTTTAAGTAATCAATGGCTCAAAACCCTAAGAAGATGTGCAGAAAAAAAATTCAGCTTATGAGGATTGGATTTTGGCCTTAATTTGGCTTCATTTTGGGACAAGGAAACCATGGACTTATGTGCAGGAATTTTAGACTTTGTTGGTGGCCTAAATCATACTAAAATTTATCCTTAGTTTGTGTGCATTTAGTATGCAGAAATTGGGTTGCATTTGTGCGCACATTGGTGGAGAAATTTTGCCCTTTATTGTCTTGTGCATGCTGAATTTTGACACTTTTAGTAGCTGAAATTGTCCTAAAAATGGTCCTGAGGTGTGCTGAAAACATGGCATTCATATGGTTGCAATGTGTGTTGAAAGTCTCCTATGTTTAATTTTGAAATTAGAGTATGAATCATGAGTTGCATGCTGAAATTGTAGGAGCTTAAGTGTACTTCATATGTGCAGAATGTATGTATATATTGTAACATCGACCATCGGTATATCCTATGGTGTATTCCAATTCATAGATATATATATATATATATATATGATATTTCAACGACTACGTTCATGAATTTTTAATAAAAAATTTACCGGCAAAATGCAAATTTGGGTCAGTTTTACTCAAAGAGACTCCATAACCTTAATTTCACATTAAATTAATTTAATTAGGTCTAAAATGAGATTTTGGGTCTAGTGTGAAATTATAAAAAAATTTTGGGATCAAATTAGACTTTTTATAAGTCAAAGGATTTGTTAGCAATTAACAAAAACTTAAAAGGAAATGTGACAAGTGTATTCTTTTAAAACAATAAATTAAACAAGTGTAAGAGTGAGGAGGACAAGTGTTGACCAAAATTGAGTGGAGAAAGGTAAGATGGGCCAATGAGAACACATGCACATGAAAACCAATCAAAACACTTGTAAATTGGCAAAATGATCCCATGGCTTACATTAAATTTGAGACTTGATCCTAGGGTGGTGAGTTAATAACACAAGCATAAAGGAAGATGACCTTAGAATGCTTGTTCATTCTTCCCAAACTGTGATAACAAGGTGAGAAGCCAAAGAGGAAGAACAAGAAAGTTGAGATAAGAAATTTTATTCTGTCTCATTTTAATTTTTATTTCTAGCCGTGATTTTGCCTTTGTTTTGTGGTGTCTTATAGTCTGAACTAGAAAATGCTATAGTTAAGTAATTGTAGATCTAGGTATTATCTTTCCAACGAGATAAGAACCACCTTAAGCTGATACCTGTGCCAAAGGTTATGGCATTTTTCCTGAAACACAACAAAAAGTGGTCCTGTTTCGAACCATAAACACAGTGTGTAAAAACAACCCCTTTCCAATCCTATTTTAGAGAAACTCAAAACATAAAGGTTGTAGGTATCACCCCTGTCTACAACATATAAAACATTCAGCCAATTCTCAAAAGGAAATCAAAAGTTATACCTTTTTTCCTAAAAACGTTTTGATAGAAACCTTGTTTCCAATTGAAACCTGAGTGTTCTCATCATGATTTATTTCAACCCCTTTCTCCACATACGTGAGTGAAACTCAAAACATGAAAGTTGTAAATCTATGTCTTAGATATAACATGTTTAAATTTCAATAAGTTTGGATAGGTATGGTGAAAGTTATGGTTTCTGCACAAAAATGGGACAGAATCTGAATATAGAATGTGACAGAAACAAAATAAGTATTTTTGGAAATTCTGTGATGAGATTTGAGAAAATGTATAACATGAAAGTTATAAGGCATGAAATTATCTACAACATATCAAAATTTCGCTTGAATTGGAGTGGTATGCAAAGAGCTAAGTCATTTCTACCAGGACAGGACATGATGGACTGATTTGAGCGCTTTGCACAGCCCGGCTGGTGCGGTGTGCACTGGCGATGGGCCGACATGGGCATGGTGTGTGCAGAATGTCCGTACAGTGACTTTCGACCAGGCCAAACCTTGGGAAATTTGATATTTTATTATAAAAAAAACTTGGGGATTAATTAGAAAACCCTAGAACTTTGCCCTAGACTTAGAAATCATCAAATTAACATTTTAACACATTTATGTTCACATTAGAAACATATACACATGAATGAATATTGTAGTGGCACTTTTGGGTGATCTAGCAAAGGATTTCCTTCACGACGTGGTATTTTGGGAAGTGAGCTACCCTCCCCCATAAGTGAGTGGAACTTTGACATCTACTATTAATTAACAAATCATGTTTTACCGATTTTCAAATGATATGATTTCTATACGTGTGAAAACTAAATTTTTGGATTTTGATAAGTATATATACATATTTTTGTGACCATTGGAGTATCCAAACTGCTGATTTTATTGATATACATCCATGACTTTGATAGTTGGATATTGTACCACTTTT
This sequence comes from Dillenia suffruticosa, assembly GCA_033439265.1. Classification (NCBI taxonomy): domain Eukaryota; kingdom Viridiplantae; phylum Streptophyta; class Magnoliopsida; order Dilleniales; family Dilleniaceae; genus Dillenia; species Dillenia suffruticosa. The sequence continues at coordinate 4,620,003 of JAVTVX010000031.1, forward strand.
TTGATATATTGACATGTTTTAATGCTTCCACTGTATTGGCACATGGTTTTGAATGGATTTACATGTACTATTTGGGCTATACGCTCGGTCGACGTTATGATACGATGCATGAGGCTGTATGATCGACCAACGTGATGATATGATGCATGGGGCTATGTGCCCAGTCGACTTGATGATATTGTGATATGTTTCCTATAGCATTCCGTAGCTACGAAGGATATTTAGTAAAGGCACCCCTTGTACCCAGATACGCTTCGGCCTAAGGTATCTACCAAATTGTCATGCGTAAGGTTGTCCCAGGTTGACCCTCATTGGGGAGGACGTGAGTTTACCTTTGTCTAGTACTGGGTGGGGCACCATACATGGCCAACTATTTATAGGTATATATATATTATTATTATTATTTATAGACTAGTTGGAGTAGCTTGTAGCCAACATTGGGGTAGAGAGCCATTATTTGATATTTGCATAGTGAAAACCCTCATGCGCCCGTCCTTGGTCGAGTAGACTATTGCCGGGGTTGTTTGTTCGGTCGGCTTTACATATGTGACTTGATACATGGATGGATGCATATGTTATTTTCCGATATGTGCCTTGAGCTATGTTAAAACTGCACGTTGTTTTTTGCACACTTGATATTGTATTGCATGCCTTGACAGTCCAAGTTCACACTTGATATTGATAGCACGATGTCAATCCCCTCACTTACTGAGTATCCTCCGATAGATACTCACCCCTCACGTTGTTTTGCTTTGGGATGACTGCATATTACTATTGGCGCATGTAAATGGTAACTCTCATCTTGGGTTTACATATTCATGCATTTGAGACACATTGGGATATTTTATTTTTATTACTTGGAAATTCATGTGATTTTGTAAACTGATTTGGACATATGTGTTTTAGCCTTACGATGCCTCGATGTCTCGAAGGGTTGTGCCCGTGCATTGAGGTATCGCGGCGGTTGCTCACATGCTCGGCCCAGGGGTGGGGTCGGGTTGTGATAGTTAAATGTGTACATTGATGTTGAATGGGTAAGGTGTTATGTGTTGGAAATTACCAAGGAAAATGAGTTATATAAATGCACAAAATAACTAAGAATGAGGTATGTTTGTGTGATATATTTGTGCTAGAATTTGAGTGGAAAATTTCATATATGTGGTGTTTGTGTGTGCAACCATAAGAAAACAAGTATGTGAGACCGAGAGTGCCTAGGCAAAACCTTAGTAGTTTTTCGTGAATTTTTTATGGATAGTTTGTAGACATCCTAAACTATAACATGTTAAAAATTGGGGTCATTTGAAGTTAGTTTGATAGGGAAATCAATAGCAAAACCGAGACAGCCAAAATCTGAAAATTTAGAAATTTTGGAAACTCCTATGGGGCAGTGAGTTTCCTTGGACCGGCAGCCATAGTTGTCCTTGGATGATTCAACATAGCCAAAATTGAGGTCATTTGGAGCCCATCGACTTAGTGAACCACTAAGAGAACTAAACTAGCTAAGGAATGATTCAATTTCTGACCTTTGGATGCAAAACCAATGCAGTTTCTACCTTACTGCATTATTACAACAAAACCAACTTTAGAATAACATTTAGCACAAGGAAATGAAGGGATCCATCAAGAAAAACTATGAGTTCAATGGAGGAAAAATTGAACTTAGCCGGGTGGGAAATCGGACATGAAAAAAAAATGGCTAGGAAATGAGAGTAGGTTAGATTTTAACAATGCATTGCTCTACCCCGTTTTGCGGTAGTAAGCCTGCCTCTGAGTGTAGCCCCCTTTCCTGACAGAATTGGATTTTGTGCCAGTTATATGAAATGTAGATCTATGTCTTATCTTTCCAACGAAATAAGAATCACCTCAATCTGACCCCTGTGTCAAAAGTTACAGCCATTCTTCTGAAACTCGACAGAGGGTAACTCATTCTCCAACACCAAAAACAATAGAATTGCACGACTCCCTTCTGGCCCTTCTTTGCAAAACTACAAAGAAGAAAAGTTGTAGATCTCCCTCTTATCCACGTACTGTGAAAATATCAGCCAATTTGAATGAGGGAATCAAAAGTTATATAAAATCTCCCAAAACTATGCAGAAAGGATTCTGCTTCTTGGCCAAAACTGAACAGAGATGTTGGTGGTCCATTTCAGGCCCCTTCTACGCATAATTGGGAGAAATTCAAACATGAAAAATGTAGGGTTATATTTCTTCTAAATACTATAAAAATTTCAAGAAATTTAGAGTTGTGTGTTAAAAGTGGTGAGGGATGTACTAAAATTGGTCAGAACAAACTTTTGAAACGTAATGTGGGCAAAATGGTGCTATTTCATGGACTTACACTAGGAATCCGAGAAAGTGCCCAACTAGGAAGTTGTAGCCCTATGTCCTATCTATAACATAGTCACAAATCAGAGTATTTTCATGAGTAGATGGTGAAATAAGAGAAATTTGCCAAAACAGGACAAAATACAAAGTGAAAGTTGATTGGTTTAAAAATGTAGACTTTAAGGAATCTTCCACCGAGATTTTGGAGATAAGTTCAACACGAAAAGTGTGAGTTTTTATGAGAGTCAACCATAGACGTTAGAATTTCCCAATTCCAACCCCGGTTGAGAAACTTGTAGTCGATTCACGAGAATGATGCGAGATTAGATTTTGAAAAAAAAAACCCTAGGTTTGTCTATAACTAGGGTTGCATCACATTTACATCATCATATATGCATCATATAACCTCTTAAGTTACACATGTTCAACATTATGTTTATAGAGGCTCGTCGATAATATTGAGGAGAGCATTTTTATGTGCCTCGAGATTCGTGTCGAGAGTGGCATACCCTCCCGTATACAATGGATGAAATTTATTATATTATATGTCTGATACACAATATTATGTTTTAAAATATTTTCTAATGGAAGCAAATTTAATGAATATGTGATATGAAATTTTTAATGAATTATGAAATGTTTTTGTGAATTCATGGAGTATCCACAAATATGTTTATACGTGTTGTATATGCATCCAAACGAGTTTTCAAATACAAAATCGTGCCATTACATTTGATTTATACATATTTTATGAAATCATTCTTGTGGAAATGATTGACATTGCTTGAGAAATGTGGCATGGCACGTGATTGATTTGATGATAATATTTTACACGGGCCGAGGGTCTTAGCATGTGTTGATGATAACTTTGTGATGGGTAAATCTCATTCCGTAGCTACGAAGGACGCATGTGCAGGGTGATCCATATTTGCACTCGATACGCTTCTACGGAAGGTATCCCAAATGAAATTGAAAAATGGTAAATGTATTGTGATTCGATATGGTACTAGTCAAATTAAACCCATAAGGGGAAGGGCTATGGTGCGCCATAGTCTAGCGCCTGATGAGGTCCGTCGCCAATGTCAGGGTAGAGAGTTTTTCCAACCTATTGCATACAAAACCCCCAATGCGCTTGTTATTGGTCGTGATCGATCCTTGCCAGGACTGATTTTGGCACGCTCTATTCTAGCATGATTTGATGACATGGATGTATATATGTTTGAAATGTATGTGAAAAGAATGATTTATGATAAATTGAGTATTATACACGATTTCTTATAATATGTGAAATTATTGAGAACTTTGATACTCCATTTTTCACCGACACATTAAACACATAATATATACCCTCTCACTCACTGGGTATCTTCCTTGATACTCATCCCTCATTTCCTGTTGTATACAAAGATAGCTATAGTGGGATGCAATGAGACTTATCACAGTCCCCAACATAGCTACACCGCAACAGATGAGGTTCAAGTATGAGGACAGCCTCAGTTTGAGTATTGGACGCTACATGATTGTGACCCCCAGTTTCACCCTCTCAAAGGTGATTAGTTTAGCTCATCGCACTGAGGAGATAGTCCGCGCTGAGGCCAAGCAGAGAGAGGGTAGGGAGAAAAAAAGGAAGAGGACTGGGTCACATTCTGGGCAAACCCTAGGAGAGGTAGAGGTTTTAGCTCGTATAGAGGTACTTCTGGGTTTAGACCGCAGAGTTCGGGACAGGGATCTCGTCACCAGGGGTTCAAACCACCCACCCCCAGTGCCTCTACACAGTATATGGAGTAGCGGCTGACTCCTTGTTGCAGATGTAGTCGTTTCCATTCCAGACCTTGCGAAGGCCCAATCACTTGCTCCCGGTGTGGGAAGCCGGGTCATATCAGGAATGTGTGCCCTGACATGGGTTTCAGAGGTCAGGCATCGCAGAGCCATACCAATACACCACGCACGGGACAGCAGGGAGTACCTATTCATTTAGCATATATAGCTCCACGGATGCCCACCGGGAGCAACACCGTGCAAACTCAGTCACGTCAGCAGCCTAAAGCTCAAGCTCGCGTGTACGCGATGACTCAGGAGGACGCTCAGGCGAACCCTGATATAGTTACGGGTAACCCTCCCACAGATCCAGCAATATAGGATCTATATTGTATTGTATTTTCTTTTGATATTATGTATGTCATGATACTCGTGTACAATCATGACATGCTAAAGCCTTAGAGGCTTGACTACTTTGATGTACATATGTGTTTTGATATATATATATTCAGTTTTCTCAGATTCTAAATTTCGTTTAACTCTTTTTGTCGTTAGGTACCATGCATATATTTGGTACCAATGCCCGTGTTCTCATAGATACAGGGTCAAACTACTCATATGTGAGCGATTCCTTCACTAGGCACTCTGATAGGCCTATCTTACCACTTGATGAGGAGATCTTAGTTATCACTCCTCTTGGTGAGTAGATTGTCCAGGATTCAAAATATCGTGGTTGCAAGGTTAGGATAGAGGATACCATGTCAGAGGTAGACTTGATTCCTCTCAGTATGATCAACTTTGATGCCATCCTAGGGATGGACTGGTTGAGTACAAACCGGACTTCAATTAATTGCTTTACAAAGCAAGTTGAGTTCAGGAAACCCGGGCAACCACCATTGGTTTTTACGGGAGATAGGCGGATATTACCCCGTTGTGTTATTTCTGTTATGGAGGCCAGACGTTTGGTACGCCGTGGAGGTACGACATATCTGGCCCACGTTATTGATACCACCATATAGGGCCCGTAGCTTGAGGAGGTCCCAGTGGTACATGAGTTTCTAGATATGTTTCCGAGGAACTACCTGGATTACCACCAATCTGGAAGTTTGATTTTGAGATTAATGTAGTTCCAGGGACTGCTTCGATTTTTATGGCACCATATAAGATGGTGCCAACTGAGCTCAAGGAGCTGAAGGTTCAACTGCAAGAACTATTGGATCAGGGATTTATCCGTCCTAGCACGTCACCGTGGAGTGCACCGGTGTTGTTTGTGAAAAAGAATGACGGCACATTTCAATTGTGCGTGGATTATAGACAGTTGAACAAAGTTACCATTAAGAATCGGTACCCACTACCACGTATTATGTTCTCTTTGATCAATTACAAGGTGCCAAGGTATTCTCGAAGATAGATCTCTAGTCGGGTTACCATCAGCTACGGATTAGAGCCGAAGATGTGCCTAAGATGGCTTTCCGCACCTGATACGGACATTATGAGTTTTTAGTCATGCCCTTTGGGCTAACTAACACCCCTGCCGCATTTATGGACCTTATGAACCGAGTTTTCCATGATTATTTGGACTGGTTCATTATTTTTTTTATTGATGATATCTTAGTCTACTCGCGGAGTGATGATGAACATGCTCGCACCTCAGGGTGACTCTGCAGACTCTTCGTGAGAGATAACTTTATGCCAAGTTCACCAAGTGTGAATTTTGGCTGCGACAGATTGGTTTTCTTGGCCATATAGTTTCTACGGAGGGTATTTTTGTTGATCCACAGAAAATTGAGGCTATATTGAGATGGGAGCAGCCATAGACAGTGACAGAGATCAGGAGTTTTTTTTGTCTAGTCGGGTATTACCGCAGATTTGTAGTGGGATTTTCCCAAATTGCTGCTCCGTTATCTAGATTGATGCAAAAGGACATCAGATTTATATGGGATGACCGTTGTAAGGCGAGCTTTCAAGAACTCAAACAGCGGTTGACGTCCACCCTGATTTTAGCCCTTCCCACGAGTAGTCGAGAATATGTGGTATACAGTGACGCCAGCAGGCAGGGATTGGGATGTGTGTTGATACAGGATGGTAGAGTTATCGCCTATGCTTCTGACAGCTAAAGAAGCATGAGTGAACTATCCTACGCAAGATTTGGAGTTGGCAGCCATAGTTTTTGCGCTAAAGATATAGCGCCACTATCTATATGGGATCACATGCAGGGTGTTTGCAGAACACAAACTTTTGAAATATCGGTTCACTCAGCAAGAGCTGAATTTGAGGCAGCATAGATGGTTAGAGCTGCTAAAGGATTATAACCTCATCATTGACTATCATCCGGGCAAGACTAATGTAGTGGCTGATGCCTTGAGCCGGAAGTCGTCTTCTTCTTCTTCTCAGACTACCGAGAGTACTTATCTCTCATGTTTATTGGGACTCCGAGCTTTGGGAGTCAGGTTGGATAGTGATGATCAGGGAGCTATTCTAGCCAGATTTGAGGTTCGGCCAAGTTTGCTCGACCGTATCAGGGAGTTTCAGCAGAGGATAAGAAGCTCTGAGATATTTATGATAATGCAAGCGGAGGTGATATCGATGACTTTAAAGTCCGCAGGGATGGATTGTTGGTTTTTCGAGATCGGGTATGTGTACCATTCATCTTCCTATGCTTTACATCTAGGCAGTACTAAAATGTACTGCACCACCAGAAACAGTTATTGGTGGTCGGGTATGAAATGGGAGATTGCAGAGTTTATTGTTCGTTGCCTTGTTTATCAACAGGTAAAGGCCGAGTACCAACGTCCAGCTGGCACTTTACAGCCCCTTCCCATCCCTGAGTGGAAGTGGGTGCATATCACGATGAATTTCGTAGTAGGGTTGTCGTGGATTTCGGCACAGCATGATGTAATCTGGGTAATAGTTGGCCGACTTACTAAGTCCGCACACTTTATCCCGATCAGGAGTGATTACTCGCTTGAGACGTTAGCACACCTCTATATTTATACGATTGTGAGACTGCATAGGGTTCCAATATTAATAGTATCAGATCGAGACCCCAAATTTACATCCCATTTTTAGCCCAGTCTACCGGAGACTTTGGGTGCTAAACTGAGCTTCAGTACAGTATATCACCCCCAAATGGATGGTCAGTCAAAGAGGATCATTCAGACTTTAGAGAACATGCTTAAGGCATGTGTTATGGATTTCGAGGAGAGTTGGGATCGGCATCTTCCGTTAGTGGAGTTCGCTTAAAATAATAGTTATCAGGCGAGCACTCGCATGCCACCTTATGAGGCATTGTATGGGAGGAAGTGTTGTACCCTGTTGTGCTGGTATGAGATTGGTGAGCGGTGACTCACCAATATTGAGCTAGTAGAGGAGACGAAGGAGAAAGTGAGGTTTATCCGTACACGGATGGAAGCTGCCCAAGATAGACAGAAATCCTATGTAGATCGTAGGCGGTGACCTCTAGAGTTCATTGTGGGAGACATGGTATTCTTGAGGATATCTCTCTTGAAGGGAGTCATTCGATTTGGGTAGCGGGTGAAGTTGAGTCCCAAGTATATTGCGTCCTTCCGTATCCTTAAGAGAGTTAGAAGTGTGGCATATAAATTGGAGCTACTAGCAGACCTATCGTGTATTCACGATATATTTCATGTCTCAGTGCTTAGGAGATATTAGCCAAATCCCTCACACATTTTAGAGGCTCCGCCAGTTGTGCTTCGAGAGGACTTGAGCTTACCTGTTCAGCCCGTGGTTCTTCTGGATCGATAGGTCAAAAAGCTACGGAGCAAAGAGATTCCTCTTGTTAGAGTTTTGTGGAGGAGCGACAAGGTCGAGGAGGAGACTTGGGAGCTCGAGGAGGCCATGAGGAGACAGCACCCCCAACTTTTCTCTCCCCAACTTTTCTCTGTATAGTTTCTTTTAGTCTCGAAGACGAGACTTGTATTTAGGGGGTGAGGAAATGTAACACTGACACTTCGATATCTTTCATATCGTACTCTTCTTGATCTATATATGATATAGATCATGTTTTGCATGGCCCAAAATTCACTAAGAAATTTTCCATTTTGAAAATCGCTCGAAAAATTGTACGGCTAAATCACCGAGAGCGAAAATTTTTGTTACTAAGCCAAAATGAAAACCACATGTGCAAATTTGATGCCGTGAGATATATACATGCCAAATTTACTTTAAAAGTAAGTGTCAAGGAGCGAAAGTAAAATTTAAGCCGTAGCGCAAAAATACTTGGTATTCTAAAATTTTCGCCCGAGAAACCTTAATTTTTGAAAGAATTGAAATTTGTCCAAGCAAACGATCTCGTTTCCACCCAAGACCTATATTTTTGAAATCTACTCATAAAACGAAGTACGTGGTGAGATTTCATGCATTTCGAGATCGAAGTCAAATTTTGACCGATCGAGAATTTCATTCACTCTGAAAGACGTTTGGGCGATCAAACGATCTCAGATTAACATCAAACCAATAGCATTAGACTCAGTACGAAAACCCGAGTCCCGTGTGCGATTTTAGATTTTGAGGTGAATAATAACTTTGACTGATCTCGAATCGCGTGTTAACAAGTGGATAAGCATAAAGGACAAGTAATTAATGCTCTTGAAGTATGTGAATTTATTTTATTAGATTTTGTATTATCTTGACAAGTGACACTACATGATTGGAAGAAACTAACCCTAGTTAATTAACAATGATTAAATTCAACTAGGGTTAAGTTAATTAAACTCGACTATGATTAGAAATTGACTTAACCATAGTTTGCCCTTTTAGAATTGTGAAAGGCAACGTGAGAGAGAGGGAAAAAGGGAGAGAAAGGCTTGCCCAAGGAATCAAAACACAAAAATCTTCTTCTCCTCTCTTCTCTTGGCTGAAACCTAAACCTAGGTGGAGAAATGATTTCCTCCAAACAACCGCCCAATGTTTTTACATTGTTTTTCTCTACTCTAAGCCTATTACAACATATCCAAAAACCAGCACTCTACATCGAAGATCTAGGAGGGGCCAAAAATTGAAGGGGTGGAGCAAAACTTGTCCTTCCAAGGCTTCAATCAACCTGCAGTTTATAAGGTAAACTCCCTCCATTCTCTAGTATAACATATCCAAATTTGAAGCAAAAAGGAGAAGCCTAGGTTAGGGAACCTTAGTTGGCCGAAAATGGAGAAGTTTGGAGGAAGAGAAAAATTCTGCACATGATGCCTTTGCGAGAACCTTATGTTGGTGACCTTATGTGATGACTTAAACCTAGTTTAAGTAAGTAATCAATGGCTAAAAACCCTAAGAAGATGTGCAGAAAAAAAAAATTCAGCTTAAGAGGATTGGATTTTGGCCTTAATTTGGCTTCATTTTGAGACAAGGAAACCATGGACTTATGTGTAGGAATTTTAGCCTTTGTTGGTGGCCTAAATCATATTGAAATTTGTCCCTAATTTGTGTGCATTTAGTGTGTAGAAATTGGGTTGCATTTGTGCACACATTGGTGGAGAAATTTTTTCCTTTATTGCCTTATGCATGTGCTGAATTTTGACATTTTTAGTGGCTGAAATTGTCCTGAAAATGGTCCTGAGATGTGCTGAAAATATGGCATTCATTTGGTTGCAATGTGTGTTGAAAATCTCTTATGTTTGATTTTGAAATTGGAGTATGAATCATGAGTTGCATGCTGAAATTGTGGGAGCTTAAGTGCACTTCATGTGTGCAGAATGTATGTATATATTGTGATGGTTAAATGTGTATATTGATGGTTGAATGGGTAAGGTGTTGTGTGTTAGAAATTGCCAAGGAAAATGAGTTATATAAGTGCACAAAATAACTAAGAAAGAGGTGTGTTTGTGTGATATATGTGTGCTGGAATTTGAGTGAAAAATTTCATGTATATGGTGTTTGTATGTGCAATCATGAGAATACAAGTATGTCAGTCCGAGAATGCCTAAGCAAAACCTTAGTAGTTTTCCATGAATTTTTTATAGATAATTTGTAGACATCCTAAACTATAATATGTTAAAAATTGGAGTTATTTGAAATTAGTTTGATAGGAAAACCAATAGCAATCCGGGACAGCCAAAATCTGAAAATTTGAAAATTTTGGAAACTCGTATGGGGCAGTGAGTTTCCTTAGACCGGCAGTCATAGTTGCCCTTGGTCTTTTTCAATGAAATTTTGCAGATACCTTGTACACATCCTAAGGACCAACATATTGAAAAGTTAGGTCATTTGGAGTCCATCTGCTAAGTGAACCACTAAGAGAACTGAACTAGTTAAGGAATGATTCAATTTTTGACCTTTGGATGCAAAACCAATGCAGTTTCTACCTTGCTGCATTACTAAAATGTCCAGCTGGGTAATGAAGTGGCATCAAAGTAAAACTTGGCAGATAAGGTAGCTGTTGAACAAGCAGATGAGGTGGCAGAATCTAGAGGACTGAAGGTATATCAGCGCAGAAGGCATGGAGTTGGAGGATAACAGTTTGTTGTTGAGATTCTTGAGCAGTTAGGAGAGAATATGGGAGGGAAAAGTAGGCTATAAATACAAGAGAATGAAAGAAGGAAGGCAGGAGGAATTATTTTCAGTTTAGGAGTCATGGGCAGTCTTGCAATTCCACAGCAGACTGAGTGTTTCTTTCTTCTTTCTTGGCTGTAATTTTTTTTGTCATATTTCCAATGAAAGGAAGCTACTGAACTTCCAATTTCTTCAGATTACCATCTCGCCTTTTCTCTATCAATCTTCCTAACATCTTCCTTGGAAGATTGTCATTTGGAACTGAAAGTGTAATACTACACTATGTGGCAATTACAAGTTCACATTTTCTTCTTTGGAAATAGCAATCAACTCCTGATTTACATTACTTGCATACCTGTTGTCAGCAGGTGCCTGTATATTGCAGAAATATCACCAAAGTATTTTCGAGGATTTGTGGCACTTAATCTGGTAAAAAGATAAATCATTGTAAGACTTCCTAAAGAATTGGATCACCTGTTTATATGCATATCCTACTCAAATTCTACAGTTTGTTTCATGCTGTGGCATGTCAACAATACTTTTTGTTGGGAACATGATCAACTGGCGAGTGTTGGCTCTAATTGGTAATCTCTTTCCTTTGATTCTTCTTCATACTGTTGGCACCTATTGGAACTAAACAAAAGCACGCTCTGTGCTAAATTGTTTTAATACTTCTGATAAAAAATTTTAGCAGCTATTCCACCTTTACTACAATTTCTGGGCTTATTCTAGATTCCAGAGTCTCCCAGATGGCTAGTAAGTTCAATATTCCTTGATATGGTATTTTATTCACACACACACACACATATATCTTGTGATGGATTCAATCACATTTGAAATGCTCTTAATTTGTTCAATTTTTTCCTTGGACCTCTGCCATGGACAATTTTGAGATAGAAAAACTAAAATAATAAGATAAAATAGGAGGTGAATAAAAAATAGAAGAAGGAAAATAAGAAGTATCTCAGTATCATTTTTTTAAAAGGTTTTTGATTACCATAAAGATATAAATTGAGGTAAATTGAAAATACTTTTATTATTATCATTTATATAGTTTTGGGTGTCAACTAGCTGATAAAATATCTATTAAAGTGGTATCAAGACATTTAGGATCAAACCCTGTATCATGCCCGTATCAGGGTTGGGTGGATTATGGGTGGGGGGAGCCAGCCCCATCCTCTCTCAGTTGCCTATCGACAAAAATAAATAAATAGACAAACAAAGAAAAAAATCTAAAAGATGCAATTTCTGCCGGCAACAGTTGGCCAAGAGGAAGGATGTAAATCCGTAATACAATGCCTCAGAGGAGAGAATGCGGATATAACTGAAGAAGTAGCAGACATCAGAGTAAATTCCAGCTCTTACTTCTTAGTAATAATGTTTCTAATTCTTTGCTGGACCGGAGTATTCTAGTTCCGGTGTTTACCAATTATGGGAAAGAAAAGACTACTTTAGTGTCAAAGAGTGAATGAAGGAACGCTGATATTATGGAGGATTACATAGAAAGCCTCAAACTGCAACCAGGAAACCAGTTTCTACAAGTTTTCCAGAGAAAATATGCCTATGCACTTCTTTTAAGCATCCTAGTGAGATAACAGTGTAAAATAATCCTGTTTTGTTATGTTCGCTGGCCTCTTGATTTTATATATTAAAAATCTTGCCTAGGTTGCGTTTGGGCTGATGGCTCTGCAACAATTATCCGGGGGAAAAAGGGATTGCCTATTATGCTAATTCTATTTTTACAACAGCTGGTACAATAAGACCTATACCAATTCATGAAACTGATGCGTAGATCAAAATTTCAGACACAAAAGCACATGAGAATCTCTTTATTTTGGCAAGTTTTTCTAGTGCAATTGGAACTATGGCAATGGCTATTATCCAGGTATGGTTTTTGACTTATATAAATACACATTAATTGAACTGATGTTTAGCCATCAATGTCTCACATATTTTGGGGACTTTTTGTAGATTCCATCAACCCGTTTGGCAATTCCGTTGATGGATAGATTAGGGAGACGACCTCTTTTGCTTGTAAGCAATCCTAGCCCACCTTTTGTATTACTTAATAGTCCATTAACTGGCCAAAAATGAACATACCACCCTTGTTAGGCATCTGCAGTGGGAACATGCTTTGCTTGCTTACCGATGGGATGTCATTCTTGTTTGAGGTAACCCTTTTATTATTGTTTTTTTTTTTTCCCAAGAATGAATGGTCTGATACTCTATACTTCTTTTTGCAACCTGTATTTCTCATGGTTGCTCACTTTATTGACTACAATTTTCTTAGAAGCTTTGCTTTGCCACCCGCAGGACTTTACTGATAGGTTGCATTGAAAACTTTAATTGTCATACATCGTGCTTTGGGGGAAGTTGATCCCACATTCCATGAAGAACTCATTAATTATGGCAGGAGTAGAAGCCATATGCTAAACTTGTCTCATTCTAAAGATGATTCCAGCCCCAAAGGTATACTCTCTCTCATTTTAAACTCATTAATTGGTATATGACCTTCCATCTTGGGGTTTCAAATATTGATATTATTATCTTTTTAGATTTTTTATTGATCCTCTAGGTTTTAAAGAATGGAAACCCTTTGTTGCTCTGATAACAAGTTTCTTGCATTTAAAACATTTATACCCTAGGATCTTGAATTAATTATAAGCATTTTTCATCGAGTTGTGTAATGAGCTGAGGTGGGAAACCATGTGGACTCTGGCTCTCCTTTTTATTATTATAAAAATTTCTACAAAGAACTAGCAAATTTTTTGTCCTTTTTTTTATTATTATAGAAAGATGATCTCAAAATTGTCACTTTGAGAATTCAAAACTCTTAACAAACAAGCATAAAGGTATGCTCGAATGCCAAACCCTTTTCTTTATTGTGATTTCGCCATATTATAAATTAATTATAAGCATACTGATGCATTTAGCTTCATCTTCATTTGTTTTTTCCCCCAAGCTTGTGCAACATCCTCTTTTTCCTTAACTCTTGCAGCTAAGTTACCATGTCGGGCCAAGCAAATCAAACTTATGACCCACTACAGGTCAGTGTCTTTTCTGCTGGACCTGAGCCACTGGCCTTGGGCTCTTGTGCAAGATCTTTGGTTCAATTAGAAGAGGACTTTGCTGAACACTATGTAACCAACTGCACTTAATGAATCATTATTGAGAAGGTCAGGTGTAAAGAATGGGGGAAAGGATACGGGAGGAAGAGGGAAATTATCCGGAGTCCTAATTCTGGTTACTCTTAGGAGCTGTATTCTTAGGTTGAAAATTCCACATTAGCTGCAGCAATTATTTGCCTTAATAGTTTCCTTGTCAAAAAATAAATAAAGTTACCAAGTTGATAAATTTGCTATTTAAGAAGCATAAAAAGTATTCTGGCTACCTTCTCTCAGAAGATGTTTGATATGATGGGGGAGTTTCGTATACTTTACTGGCTTTTAAGGGTGCAACACCTTAGTTCTTGAATTCATAAAGGGTTCCCTCTTAGTTCTTCATGTTGGACAGGGAAATGGGGTATGATGGTATAGTTCTTGAATCTTGGTCAAGGTGGATAGCTTATGGTGTCGTGCATGATTCTGACATGCGAAGCAAGGTAACAAGGATATCATATTTTCCTTTTTATTTTTGGGCATTTTAGATTGTAAACCTCATACCCCGCATGACTATTAAACTATGAGAATTCAGTTATGCAGGAGATTCTTATTTACCTCCACAAATAATTTCTCAATATGATCATTGGGGCTTTAGAGTTGCCTTCTGATTCCTATGGACTTGTGGTTGATTTGTTTTCTCTTTGCAATTTTTCTCACACATGCAACATTGTGTTTTTTAATTTGCTTTAATATATAAGTTGTCTAAATCTATGTAACACTATTTATTTATTTACATGTGATTTTTATATGCAGTCTCTTGGAGCTTTGATAATTGTCAACTTCTTACATATGGATTGGAGGAGGCTATTAGACGTTGGGATTCTGGTTCTGGGAAATGCCTTCGTGTTTATGAGAAGCAAGGCGTTGGCTTGATTTCCTATGGTTGGTCTCCTAATGGAAAAAGCATATTCTGTGGACTGATTGATAGGAGTATTTGCTTGTGGGACATGGATGCCAAAGAGATAGAATGCTGGAAAGGACAGTAAACCCTCGAGATGATGAACAGCACAATGGTGATTATGCGTAGGCTGAGTCCCATACCTGCACAGTGTTAGAAACATATGACATACGCCCTTTGAGAGATGGGGAATAACACTGTGGCATGCGTTTCATACCACATGTGATAAAGACGACTAGGGATAGTGGGAGCTTTTAGTTTGAGGCACTGATTATAAATTTTATCCCCTAACCCCACTGTGTGAGACCCAAGATCCATGAGGTGGGATGTCACGCCCCAAACCGGGATCGTGAACAGCCGCCCGTTGCCCTAAGATGCCGGCTGTATTTTTACAGAAAATCGGGCAGAACCTCCCCATAAATCGGAGGTTTCCCGTGTACAATTAAACCTGTATAATCAAAATCAATCTATAATTTAAATGAATGGCCATCCCGGCCTCTCCAAAATCAACAAACACCACCGCCAGCATCCAGAACAACGCAAGGCTACAAGTTTCTAACAGTCCTAGCCACAGACCTCTACTATCCTGCCCAATTAGAGCATGAACAGCCGCCATACCGAGCGGACCCAAGTTTATACAATATATATCACATTTCCCAAGTAACGTTCAAATACGTACAATCGCCTCAATGCAAATGAAATATGAGAGTTAAACTATACAGTCATCCCAAAATAAGTACATGGCCAACTACGGACCTCTATGTCAAGACCTCGCAGGGTCGAAGCTAAATTTAAAGTAAATCTTACCGTCGGAAATACCAACTCCGCTCTAGAGCCTGTAACGTCGCTCTATCACAATAAACCTGTCTGAGGAGAGAAAATAGAGGGGTGAGTATCATGGGAAGATACTCAGTGAGTGAGGGGGATAATATCCAGCATAAATAGCATAGGTGAACAATTGGAGTGTCAAATAACATCATTTGAAACAAAAATTTACATTTCACGACAAAACACGATATGTTTAACAAATTTGAAATCATTTAACCAATCACACGATAACAAGCATATATGCATCCATTTAAAATCAAGTAATGTCAGAGCGAGCCAAAAATAGTCCCGACAAAGGTCAACCGTGACTAAGGACAGGCGCGTCGGGGGTTTTTATTATGCATAGACTTTAAAACGCTCTCTACCCCGACGTTGGCCATGAGCTCGCTGGGGCCAACTCATCAACGTGTATAGGACCCCGCCCGGTGCTAGACGGTGGCGTCACACACGTCCTCCCCCTACGTGGGTTCAACCGGCCGCGCCTATAGCCTTTAGAATAAATGACGTTTGCGGATACCTCCTGCAGAAGCGTATCCGGGCAACCCGTGCCTCTACAAACGCCCTTCGTAGCTACGGAATCATCATAATATCACAAGAGCACAACGTCCCATAGTATCACAAGGGCACAACGTCCCAGGGCACAACGTCCCACAAGTATCATCACATCATCACATAACTAGTGGGCATCCAACCCACGTAGTTCATCAAAAACATTTTAAATTTGCGTGCCAATACGTCTCTTCAATTCATTTCAAAACAGCATATCAATGCAACGGTATAAAATGAAATTCATACATTTTCAAGTAATGGCACAATTATTGTTTCATTTCAAACCATGGATGTATAGTCATTATAAATATAATTCAAGACACTCCGAAAATCACAAAACAGATTTCTAAATTTAATATCACACGTCAACGAATGCATATCAAAGCATGTTTTATCGAAAATGCGACAGAAAATACGTTTTACTATTTTATGCAAGAGATTAGAGTTCCACTCACCGTCTACGGGAGGGAAGTCACTCCCTACTGACAAGCCAAATCGGATTTGACTGCTCGAGTCTCCAAAAGATCAACCTAAATCAGATTATCAACATTTAATATCAAATAAAAGCCAAATCAGGGATTTTCAATTTTTCCCTTCCAAATTTCTCCCACCTAATTTACAAAATTTCGTTATAGATTCTCGTTTCCTCAATTTCGAATCATTTGACTCACCAATAGTCAAGTTTCTAATATTTATCATTTTTTTTTTGTCTATTTTTCCTCGAATTTCACACATTTCAATATATTATGTAACTCTCGATCTAAATTCGATCTAATTTCGATAGAATTAATTCAAATGTTGAAAATGTTGCATTTCTCTCACCTAGGGTTTCTCGGATTTCCGGATCTAGCTTTCGTTCGCCCGTCAAACTGGTCTAAAACCTGTAATATTATCAAATTTCAATTATATTAGAAACAACTAAATTTCTAACACCAAACCCTAGAACTTCAACCAAATATAGTCGTTACCTGCAATACAGAAGACGCAGGTGAGCTCTCGAAGGGGAAAGCCGGTCGCGGGCTCGCGGGCCGTCACGAGCTCACGGGCCGGTGGGCCGGCAGGCTAGCGGGCTGGCCCGCTGGTAGCTCGCGGCTCTCAGCCCGACTTGCTGGCCGCAGCGGACTTCGCGGGTTGCAGTGGGCCGCGGCTGGACTGGGCCTTGGGCCGCTGGTGGGTTGGCCCGCTCACGGGCTAGGGCTCGCTCTCGCGAGCTGGAACGCGCGCTCGTGAGCTGACGCGCGCGCTCAGGAAAGGATCGCATGCTGTGAGGTGCGCGCGCTCGCGCAGATGGGTCGCGTGCTCTGCGCACTGTGCTCGTGCAAGGGCGCGCAGGCTAGGTCGCAGGAGATAGCGCAGGCTGGGTCGCGGGAGATCGCGCGCTGGGGAGATCGCAAGCTGTGGCGCGCTGGGCTCTCGCACTGGGCGGCGCTGGGCTCGTACGCTGGTCCGCGCTGGGCCGCGCTGGGCTCGCGCACTGGGCGGTGCTGGGCTCGCACGCTGGGCCGCGCTGGGCTCGCGCGCTGGGCGACGCACTGTCTCGTGCTGAGTCGCGCGCTGGCTTGCGCGCTGGGCCTTGCGCTGGCTCGCGCGCTGGGCCGTGATAGCTCGAGGCGGCAGCGCTTGCCGGAGGGCCGATCTGCGCAGTAGCGTGCTCGCGGGAAGGAGGTCGCGCTGTGGCTTGGTGCGGTGGCGGAAGGGAGAGGCCGCAGCGGAGGAGAAGAGGAGAAAGAGGGAAAGAGGGAGAGAGAGAGAGAGAGAGAGAGAGAGAGAGAGAGAGAAGAGAAATTGGGAGAGAGGGAAAAGAGAGATTGGGAGAGAGGGAAAAGAGAGATTGGGGCTTTTTAGCCCCAATCCCGAAATTTTAATTTTTTTTTTTTATGGTGTTACATTTTCTAACCCCCTAAAAACAAGTTTCGTCCTCGAAACTAAAAGAAATCTATGCAGAAAATGAATGGGGTATTGTCTTCTAATGGCCTCCTCGGATTCCCAAGTTTCTTTTTCGACGTGATCGTTGCGCCATTGCACTCAGACAAGAGATACCTCCCTGCTCCGTAGCTACCGGGTCTGCTGGTCAAGTATGGCCATAGGCTAAACAGGTAAGCTCACGTCCTCTCGCATTTCTATCGGCGGAGGCTCCAAAATGTGTGAAGGACCTGAGAGGTACTTCCTCAACACGGATACATGGAAGGCATCATGGATCCGAAATAGTTCATCTGGCAGCTCTAGCATGTATGCCACGCTCCCAACCCTATTGAGGATACGGAACGGGCCAATGTACCTGGGGCTCAACTTGCCCCGCTGCCGATGTCGTACTAGTCCCCTCAAGGGAGAAATCCTCAAGAACACCATATCGCCCACCTCAAACTCTAAAGGTCGGCGTCTTCGATCCGCATATGCCCTCTATCTGTCTTGGGCGGCTTTCATCCGCTCGCGGATCACTCTGACCTTTTCTTTAGTCTCCTCGACTAGCTCAACAGTGGTAAGGCGTCTCTCGCCTACCTCATCCCAGCACAACGGGTACAACACTTCCTACCGTAGAGTGCCTCATAGGGTGGCATGCCGATGCTAGCCTGATAACTATTATTATACACAAACTCCATCAGCGGTAAATGCCTGTACCAACTATCCCGAAAATCCATAACACAAACCTGAAGTAAATCCTCGAGCGTCTGAATGGTCCTCTTCGTGACCATCTGTCTGTGGGTGATATGTTATACTAAAACTAGGCCGCGTGCCCAAAGCCTCTTGCATTCTAGGCTCATCACGCTTCTGCTGTGATTAAGGAGAAAATGTACGGACTGAGTAAATTTATTAGCTATCACCCAAATGGCATCATACTGTGCCAAAGTCTGATTCAACTCTACTACGAAGTCTATCGTGACATACTCCCACTCCCACTCAAGAATGGGAAAACAAAACAAAAAAAAAAGACTGTAAAGTACCAGTTAAACGCTGGTGCTCGGCCTATTACCTATTGGCGAGCTAAACATCTTGCCATAAAATCCTCAATCTCTCGTTTCATGTTAGGCCACCAATAACTATCCCGAATAGCCCAATACATCTTGGTACTACCTGGATGAATGCTTAAGTTGAGGAGTGTGCCTCCTTAAGTATGGCCTTGCGGAAATCAACGTCAACTGAAATGCAAATCCGTTCTCCAAACACTATCTATCCGTTCTCTCGGAATCCGAAGTCTCTGACATGGTTGAACAAGGTCTGTCTGTCCTCATGTCTGGCTAATGATGCTTCTCACACATCATTAACCACACTGACTCCTAATGTACGGAGTCCCACCAATAAAGAGGGATAAGCACTCTCTCTGCCGTCTGAGAGTAAGATACTTAGCATGCTCATCAACACTCTGCAAGCTGACTAGGATGTCATCAGTGGAAACGATAACAAATCGATCTAGAAAATCCATAAAAGACCCGATCTATTCGGTCCATAAATACAGCTAGGACATTGGTCAGCTCAAATGGCATGACCAAAGACTCAAAGTGTCCATGCTGATACGGAATGCGATTTTTGGACAGATCCTCAATTCTAACCCGTAACCGAGTATAACGTGATCGAAGATTTATCTTCGAAAAGACCTTATCACCGAGAAGCTGATCAAGCAAATCATCGATGTGGGAAAATGAATATCAATCCTTGGTAGTGACCTTAGTCAACTGTCAATAATCCATAACAAGTTTAAGTATTCTATATTTCTTCTTTACAAATTATACCGAAGCACCCTAAGGTGTGGTGCTTGGATGGATGAATTATTTATCAAACAATTTCTGTAGTTAAATCTTGAGCTCTCTCAGCTCAAATGGTACCATTCTATATAGCGGAATAGAAATAAAAGTAATCCTTAGAGCCAGATCAATCTCAAAATTGAACTTCTGAATCAATGATAATTAGGGTGGCTCCTCATGAAATATTTCCGAAAACTTCTGTACCACCAGAATCTCATCAAGTCTCGGATTCTGTATGGTGGTATCGATCATATGTGTCAGGTCTGTCATACATCCCTGACGTATTATACGTCTGGCTTTCCTCACTAATACAATACCACGAGATAACACCCGTCTCTCACTCGCAAACGTCAGTGGTGGCCCTTCAGGCCTCCAAAAATCGTCTTTCTTGATAAAACAGTCTAAGGAAACCCTATAAGTATACAATTAATCTATCTCTAAGATAGCATCGAAATCTGTCATATCCGGTGGGATCAGATTTGCTCTCAGCACTGTCCGACCTGCCATGACATCATACTCTCTATATACGAATCTCTAACCAACTGCTCACCAAGAGGAGCGACAACTAATAGCTCCTCATCAAGTAACGATAACAGCCCAACCGACTGTTGAGCGAAAGAAACTCTCACATAGAATTAGTTCGACCTTGTGCCAATAAGAACACAAACGTCAACTCCATGTATTTCCATAGCACCAAGATTCAAAAAAATATATATATATAAATAAATAAAATAAATAAAAATAAAAATAAAAATAAAAAGAATTTACTAAGAGTACGGAAAGAATAGGGATATACACCTATATATCAAAATAGTTAAAGCTCTAGTACTATAACAATCATGTCTGTACATATCATCACAAAATACACGATTTCAAAGGAAACAGTGCATAAGGACCTCTAAACGGAAGGATCCGCAGGAGGATTACCCATGATCATATCTGGGTTCGCCAGAGCATTCTCCTGAGTCACCGCATACACAAGGGCGTGCACCCTCAACTAATCTCGTGAAAACCTAATACTATATTGCTCCCGGCTGCAGTCCGTGGAGCAGTGTTACTAGAATGCGCAGGTGTTCCCTGCTATTCTACGCGTGGTGTATTCCGATGACTCGAATCCAACTAACCTCCAAGTCACAAATCAGGGTATAAAGTCCTGATATGTCCCGGCTTCTCATAGTGGAAGCATGTAATAAGTGCTCTACATTTTTATTCGAGCGTGGTGCTTGCCGCATATGCGGCAAAGAAAAGGTCACTGAGCAGTAGCCTAGCTCATGGTACTAGGACTGGTGATATAACCACCGGGGATATGGTCCCGCTAAAACTCCGTGAAATATTTGCGGTCGAATTCCATTAGGAAATCGCTTTGCGGAAATGGCTTATAGCCTCATCGCAAATAGCCTCCCATCAAGTGAGGGCTTCCCTATCGAATAGTCTCTCAGTTACTCGTAGACTATACTCCTCGCGCAAGCCTAGATCTATCAAGATCCGTCGGATTCAGTTGACTCAGTGTTTTGCTACCGTAGCATCACCAAGTCCAAAAATCTGTGTATCCCATCTGTCGAGCTACCGTGACTAGCTGGGTCAACTCGGTGATGCACCTAAGTATGGCGCAATTATTATAACTCAGATTCGAAACTGTAAGAAGAACGGCCACGGATGGACGTTTTGGTGCCGCTTGAGTAAGAACTACAGTAAGAGAAATAAGCGCAGCCGTAGATATCGGCATTGCCATCAAAGGTGATGGGGTGACATCTGGACCCCATGTGCCGTGTACCACTCGTACACTTGCCCGAAAATATCAAGAGTAAATGGTGGAGACGTTGGTAAAATAGCCGACTGAAAAGGTGCTGGAGAAAACACACACCTTGAGGATGTATTCTTCGACACCGAAAGGGGCGCCAGAAATGAGGAAGTATCCTCGCTCTCTTTAAGTGAATCAGGGAGTACATATCTAGCGCTCCATGTAATCGTCATAGTTCCGCAATATAAGAATTCTCATTAGGCATTGTTCAAGGATTAGGGTTAGTACAACTAACCCCCTAAAATGAATGAAATCATCAATTTAAGAACCATCTCCATTGGTTCCTTCTTTGAAAATGAAGAAATGCTAGGTTAGATAAGAATTAGTATCTAACCCCCTAAAATAGATAAACTCAATTCCTAAGACCATATGCAGGGATATAAATGACTGTATGAAACTCTCATGCATTGAGAACTTTAAACACAAACACACTCGGGAATATTTTTTAGATTTTCTTCCTATATAGCGCTCAACCTAGATCTCTGATACCAATAGAACTGTCACGCCCCAAACCGGGATCGTGAACAGCCGCCCGTTGCCCTAAGATGCCGGCTGTATTTTTACAGAAAATCGGGCAGAACCTCCCCATAAATCGGAGGTTTCCCGTGTACAATTAAACCTGTATAATCAAAATCAATCTATAATTTAAATGAATGGCCATCCCGGCCTCTCCAAAATCAACAAACACCACCGCCAGCATCCAGAACAACGCAAGGCTACAAGTTTCTAACAGTCCTAGCCACAGACCTCTAATATCCTGCCCAATTAGAGCATGAACAGCCGCCATACCGAGCGGACCCAAGTTTATACAATATATATCACATTTCCCAAGTAACGTTCAAATACGTACAATCACCTCAATGCAAATGAAATATGAGAGTTAAACTATTCAGTCATCCCAAAATAAGTACATGGCCAACTACGGACCTCTATGTCAAGACCTCGCAGGGTCGAAGCTAAATTTAAAGTAAATCTTACCGTCGGAAATACCAACTCCGCTCTAGAGCCTGTAACGTCGCTCTATCACAATAAACCTGTCTGAGGAGAGAAAATAGAGGGGTGAGTATCATGGGAAGATACTCAGTGAGTGAGGGGGATAATATCCAGCATAAATAGCATAGGTGAACAATTGGAGTGTCAAATAACATCATTTGAAACAAAAATTTACATTTCACGACAAAACACGATATGTTTAACAAATTTGAAATCATTTAACCAATCACACGATAACAAGCATATATGCATCCATTTAAAATCAAGTAATGTCAGAGCGAGCCAAAAATAGTCCCGACAAAGGTCAACCGTGACTAAGGACAGGCGCGTCGGGGGTTTTTATTATGCATAGACTTTAAAACGCTCTCTACCCCGACGTTGGCCATGAGCTCGCTGGGGCCAACTCATCAACGTGTATAGGACCCCGCCCGGTGCTAGACGGTGGCGTCACACACGTCCTCCCCCTACGTGGGTTCAACCGGCCGCGCCTATAGCCTTTAGAATAAATGACGTTTGCGGATACTTCCTGCAGAAGCGTATCCGGGCAACCCGTGCCTCTACAAACGCCCTTCGTAGCTACGGAATCATCATAATATCACAAGGGCACAACGTCCCATAGTATCACAAGGGCACAACGTCCCAGGGCACAACTCCCACAAGTATCATCACATCATCACATAACTAGTGGGCATCCAACCCACGTAGTTCATCAAAAACATTTTAAATTTGCGTGCCAATAGGTCTCTTCAATTCATTTCAAAACAGCATATCAATGCAACGGTATAAAATGAAATTCATACATTTTCAAGTAATGGCACAATTATTGTTTCATTTCAAACCATGGATGTATAGTCATTGTAAATATAATTCAAGACACTCCGAAAATCACAAAATAGATTTCTAAATTTAATATCACACGTCAACGAATGCATATCAAAGCATGTTTTATCGAAAATGCGACAGAAAATACGTTTTACTATTTTATGCAAGAGATTAGAGTCCCACTCACCGTCTACGGGAGGGAAGTCACTCCCTACTGACAAGCCAAATCGGATTTGACTGCTCAAGTCTCCAAAAGATCAACCTAAATCAGATTATCAACATTTAATATCAAATAAAAGCCAAATCAGGGATTTTCAATTTTTCCCTTCCAAATTTCTCCCACCTAATTTACAAAATTTCGTTATAGATTCTCGTTTCCTCAATTTCGAATCATTTGACTCACCAATGGTCAAGTTTCTAATATTTATCATTTTTTTTTGTCTATTTTTCCTCGAATTTCACACATTTCAATATATTATGTAACTCTCGATCTAAATTCGACCTAATTTCGATAGAATTAATTCAAATGTTGAAAATGTTGCATTTCTCTCACCTAGGGTTTCTCGGATTTCCGGATTTAGCTTTCGTTCGCCCGTCAAACTGGTCTAAAACCTGTAATATTATCAAATTTCAATTATATTAGAAACAACTAAATTTCTAACACCAAACCCTAGGACTTCAACCAAATATAGTCGTTACCTGCAATACAGAAGACGCAGGTGAGCTCTCGAAGGGGAAAGCCGGTCGCGGGCTCGCGGGCCGTCACGAGCTCACGGGCCGGCGGGCCGGCAGGCTAGCGGGCTGGCCCGCTGGTAGCTCGCTGCTCTCAGCCCGACTTGCTGGCCGCAGCGGACTTCGCGGGTTGCAATGGGCCGCGGCTGGACTGGGCCTTGGGCCGCTGGTGGGTTGGCCCGCTTACGGGCTAGGGCTCGCTCTCGCGAACTGGAACGCGCGCTCGTGAGCTGAGGCGCGCGCTCAGGACAGGATCGCGTGCTGTGAGGTGCGCGCGCTCACGCAGATGGGTCGCGTGCTCTGCGCACTGTGCTCGCGCAAGGGCGCGCAGGCTAGGTCGCGGGAGATAGCGCAGGCTGGGTCGCGGGAGATCGCGCGCTGTGGCGCGCTGGGCTCGCGCGCTGTGGCACGCTGGGCTCGCGCGCTGGGGAGATCGCGAGCTGTGGCGCGCTGGGCTCTCGCACTGGGCGGCGCTGGGCTCGTGCGTTGGTCCGCGCTGGGCCGCGCTGGGCTCGCGCACTGGGCGGTGCTGGGCTCGCACGCTGCGCCGCGCTGGGCTCGCGCGCTGGGCCGCGCACTGTCTCGTGCTGAGTCGCGCGCTGGGCCTTGCGCTGGCTCGCGCGCTGGGCCGTGATAGCTCGAGGCGGCAGCGCTCGCGGGAGGGCCGATCTGCGCAGTGGCGTGCTCGCGGGAAGGAGGTCGCGCTGTGGCTTGGTGCGGTGGCGGAAGGGAGAGGCCGCAGCGGAGGAGAAGAGGAGAAAGAGGGAAAGAGGGAGAGAGAGAGAGAGAGAGAGAGAGAGAGAGAAGAGAAATTGGGAGAGAGGGAAAAGAGAGATTGGGAGAGAGGGAAAAGAGAGATTGGGGCTTTTTAGCCCCAATCCCGAAATTTTAATTTTTTTTTTTTTTTATGGTGTTACATGGGATCCTTTGTACCCTTATTACTTTCGGCTGACTCTTGAAGTCTTGATTCGGTGTTTATTACCTTAGTCTGTTTACCGATGATCTGGAATATAAATTGAGATCTGAGGGACAGGTCTAGAAAAGCAGTTGTGTTAAAACTGATAGATTCAAGTTTGGGAAAAAGGAAGACCAATTGACGTTACCTCGTGATATTGTATTCACCGACCGGTCTCTTGTGTTCTTCCATGTTGGGATTAGAACACAATAGTGAATACATATTCGAGCGAATCATGGGGAATTATTTTCGTTGAGGAAAATAGCTCGATGGATGTAACTGGTCTTGGATCTGGGGTGCTGCGAGCTTATTATTGTACTAACGTTGACTTCTCGAGCATCCTAACAGGTGTGTCGAGCAGTTTTTACTTGCAGGTGTACTCGCCAGTCGCACGACACCCAATCTAGTATGAAAATCCAGTAGGGTGAGCTGATCGCATGAGTTGTGATCTGGTGATGGATGAAAGTGCCCTCGTGTGCAAGTAGGAGATGATGGAATTAATGTCCACGTGGGGCATTTTTCCATGTTTGGAAAAGAGAAATATTTCAACTTTCCAAAAGTCACAAATGGTAACTGACGGTTTTGAATAACCTACCTAATATGGTGACGGAAAATAAGGTAACTAGGGCAAACCCTAGTATCACAATGATGAGCACAAACAATTGTGAAGAGGCACAATTGAGAGAGGGAGAGAATTCTGTTGCTTCACCGGATTTCGATTGAGGTGTTGTGACACTGTGGTGATAGCTCCAGTTTCGTGGTTATCATCCCGACGGCGAGATCGTTTGATCAAGATTCGTGGTTCTCTGGACAATTTGCGATCTACTCTTAAGGTATGCCCAAAACCCTAATATTTTATAATTCTGAAAATTTACACGCTTCCGCATGTGTATGTGCATAAACTAACAGATTATTAATGTTGATTTGGTTTATTGATATATGTTTACTAACTAGATTGATGATAGTTTGATTTACTCTAAATTTGAAAACTTTTGACCATAGATATTTATATATTTTGGATGTTTTTTTATTGTTTTTGTAGTTTCGACTTTTGTTAACGAATGTTTATTCATGTTAATGCATTTTTTTGTTTAACGCTTTCGTTTAAATGATTGAATTTAGTTTTAAGGTTGGATGTGTGGATGAGAATTTCATATGGATATAGTTAAAGGCGGGTGATTTTATATGAATCTTGTTTAAGATAGAATTTGTGTAACTAAATAAATTCAGTAATCTAAAATTTTTTTTGAATCATAAAAATTCTATCGTTAAATTCATGGCTAATCATCGTTAAATTCGTGACAAAATATCCGTCACTAAATTCATGACAAAAAATCCATCGCTAAATTCATTGCTAAAAATCCGTAATTAAATTCGTAACAAAATATCCGTTGCTAAATTCATAATAAAAAATTCATTGCTATTGTTAGATTCATGGCAAAATATGTAGTCAAATTTTTGACAAAAAATCTGTTACTAAATTTGTCGCTAAGTTTGTCGATGAATTCGTTGCTAACTTGCGATGGAATCTATCACAAATTTTTCGTCATAAATCTGTTCGCGGCTAATATGGCATTTTTTTTAAGTGTAGAAAACATTCATAACCATTTTTCAATTCAGTGTCCAAGTGACAGGTTCGATATTTCCGAGAGTTGCCCCTACCCTTCACCTCTGTTTAATTTATAAGCTAGAAATCATACATTCATTACATGTACTTGTGAAGAAAAATAATTTATTTAACCAGAAGCTTCTGCTCCCTACCCATTGCAAAGCACAAGAGGAAAAAAATTAGATATTTCCCTTTTTGTGGAAGGTGAGAGAAAAAAATAGTGAAGAAGAATAATTTAAGGTAAATTTGAAGCCATAGCTTGGCTTTTTTATAAACCATGTATTCTCCTAATAAAAGTAGATATCGAAAGAATTGACTCTAAATTGGATGCATATCTATTCGAACTGAATTAGTCGAATTTTAAGAGACAAATGATCAAGTACCCCAAAAAAATTCCCATAATAACCATGACAATTAAGATTCCTAATAAAGATCATTCCCTTTCTCTAATTTAATTTAATCATAATCTCAAATCTCATTTATATTTATGTGCAGAATATATAGATTATTTAAATTTCAAAAAAGTTTATTATTTTACATATGCAGTGTAACAATCGGAACAGAGTCAAGATTTTTACCGGGGAACCGTGAATAATCTTAATGCATTTTTAATTTAAACATAAAAGTAAAACAGAATGGAAGAGAAACTTATGAAAGTGATTTGGGTAGACCTCCTATGCAATAAGGGTGAGCACGTACCACGGACCACGGACCACGGACCACGGACCATGGACCACAGACTAGATATCTGATCCGAATATCCATTATTTGATCCGATCTAAATATTTTGGATATTAAATTTTACGATCTGAATCCATATCCACATAAAGTAATATCCGACGGATCAAATATTCAAAAATACGGATCAAAAAATATTCAAAAACTAATTTAAGTTTTATTTTTTTATCAAAATTAAATTCAATCTAATAACTAAAGTTTAATCATTTAACTGAATTAAAACAACATTAAAATATACAATATAATACATCGCATTCAAATGATATAATAACACATCGAAAAATGATTAATTGATCGGCCATTCACTCGAATGGGAGAAGTGGGTGGCTGGATGACTCAACGGTCAGCCAGCTGACTAGGTAGGCAGCTAGTTGATTCCTTGCTCGGTTGGCCGTATTCTTCTTTGCATTGCTGCTCGTTCAGCTGGTACTTGCAGCAGTCAACCGAGTGGCTTGTTAAGGCTGTTTGATTGGCTGGTCTTTGCATCCAATTGACCGGGCAACTTGTTAAAGTTGCTTGGAATAATGAGCTGCTAGGTCTGCCGGTTTTTGCAACCGGTCGATCA
This sequence comes from Dillenia suffruticosa, assembly GCA_033439265.1. Classification (NCBI taxonomy): domain Eukaryota; kingdom Viridiplantae; phylum Streptophyta; class Magnoliopsida; order Dilleniales; family Dilleniaceae; genus Dillenia; species Dillenia suffruticosa. The sequence continues at coordinate 4,647,981 of JAVTVX010000031.1, forward strand.
TGATTCACTATAATGACTTATTTTCGGATATTCACAGATATTTAATATATCAATTCATATTTATATCGGGAAGAGTACTATTCGAATTAATCTAATCCGATTTTTTTAAATATCCAATCAGTTTGATATTTTCGGATTGGATTTGGACCAGATACCTTGGATATTCAGATAGTCGGATTTTTTTGCCCACGCCAACAATGCAACTAAATGTTTGCAAACCACCCATGTTCGTACTTTTGTTTTTCTCTGCAATTTCTACTTTTAATTTCATGAAAACCTTTTTTTTTTTATTTTTACATTCTAAACATAGGAATGACTAAAATTAAAAATATCTTTTACCTTTTACCAAATACAAGGTGTTTGGTAAAAGGTAGAAGGTAGTTTAAATTTTAGCCAAATAAGAAAATTTACCCGTGTCCCGCTTGTTGCGCCCTCAAATATTTCATCATGTTTGGGGAAAGGCGGTTTGCTCTTACAACTCGCACATGAACTCCCAACGTCCTAGCCGGTGCTTTGAGTGGGCAGTTTAAAACTTGAAAGTGCCTTTAAACCGCCCATTTTTTGCTCACACATACACCAACACTCATTTAACAACCTTGAACATAAGAGGGGGGCGGGAGAGAGAGAGAGAGAGAGAGAGAATGGCTTTGGTGACCTCTGCAGCAATTTTTTTTCTGATCACCTCCACAATGACATCCTCCAACTCTGCATCGGTGATAGATGATCTCAACAACTTACACCCACCACAAGACTTCGCTCAAACAATCAAACACAACTGTGAAATGATCCCCTCTCTCAGATACTGCAACACCTCAACTTCTGACCTCACTGAGATTTTCAAATCCACCATTGTTGCTTCGCATCTCTGCTATGAATCCAAAAATCCAAACTGTGTCCAAACGTTCACCAAAATTGACCTCCGAAACAGACCTAAGATCGCTCCTCTTTATCTCTCATTCTCCTTCTTTTGGAAATACTGTCCCCTAACAATTATAGACATTGATCTCTCCAACAATTCTCTAAAGGGTTGTTTCCCAACTGATGTTTTGAAATGCTCCCAAATCCAAGCACTTGATTTGAGCCACAATGAGCTTTCCGGGTATTTTCCGTTTCAAGACTTTTCTCCACTCACAAATCTCACCCATCTCAACCTGTCTTACAATCACTTCTCAGAATGCAAAATCTCAAATACCCATTTCTTCAAAAGGTTCAAACCTTCAAGTTTTATTCACTCCGGTTTGATTCCAAATCAGGGAAAATTCACTCTCAAGGCATTGATTTTACTAATTGGATTTCCAATTGTTGTGATTTTGGTTGTGGGTTTTTTCTGGTGGCTGTGTTTTAAAAGGCCTGATTATTTACCTGTATCTCTTAGATCCGATCATAAATTTACAATTTCAATGATTGAAGCAGCAACACATGATTTTTCAACAAAACACTTGGTGGGCAAGTTTGAAGGATTTGATATATATAAAGGGGTTTTACGAAATGGAAGTGAAGTGAGGATTGAGATTTATTGGGACAAAATTTCAAGCTATAGCAGGAGAAAATTTGTTGAAGAATGCAGTGATTTGGTACAGTTGAGTCACAGGAATTTGGTGGGAGTGTTGGGATGGTGTAATAATGGGAAATTGAGAGCTATTGTGAGTGAGTGGAATGAAGGAGAGAGCGTGGAGACTTGGCTTTTAGATTCAAATCCTTCTTGGAAGCGACGGTTGAAAGTACTTGTGGGAGTTTTGGAGGGAATGTGTTATTTGGAGGAGGAACGGCCTCAAATTGGATATGATTTAAGGACTCGTAGCGTGTTGGTGTCTGAGGATGGAGAACCTCTGATTTCAAGGTTCAAGTTTGGTGATCAACATAGTATTATGAAAAGTAAGTAATGTTTTTGTTTTTATATATATGAAAAGTAAGTTATGTTCTGTGTGCGTGCGCGCGCGCGCGCGCGGGGGGGGGGGGGGTGATCAACATAGTATTATGAAAAAAGCAAGTAATGTTTTTTTTTTGATATAAAAAGGTAAGTTATGTTCATTGTGTGTGCGTGCACGCACGCGTCTCTCTCTCTCTCTGTGCATAAGCTGCAAGCGCTGTTGTTAATAATTGTCCTTAAATTTGGCTTCGAGTTGTAGAAATATACAAGTTCGGAATGTTTTTGCTGGAAATGGTATCAAACAAAAGGGCAAGGGAAGAGTTCCAGTGCGGGGAGGCGGGATTCCTTGAATGGGTGAAAATGCATTACCCCGGTAGTGTGAGAAAGGTGATTGATGAGAGAATGAAGCTTACAGGAAGACCATTTGAACAAGCTTCACAGGGTGTTGGCCTAGGCTTAATGTGCACCGATCTATCTGCCTGCATGCAACCTGGCCTATCTCAGATTGCCAATGTCATACGCAAAGTTTATCAGTCTCATCTGGTTTCAACATCTCTTAATCACAATCGATTGCCGGTCATTGATAGAGGTGAAGGTCATCAACGGATGCAAACAAAATGAGCAAACTCCCTATAAGTTCTATATTATGTACATTTCACCATTGTTTCTGTTTCTTCGTGAACATGTATTCCAGGATTTGGAGCATCCAAAAAGTTACATCTCTATGTTCAACTTCCTTTTTTCTATTGAGAAAGAGACCAACTACAAATGATAAAATTGGCTTTAAATTAATCCATCAGCAGCTTTAGAGCAAGACAACAGTTTACTTACGACTACCAGCTAAGTGATGTACAAAAGTTTGGCAATGAAGCAATTGAGCAGAATGACATCTGAGTGCTATAAATACAACAGAAACAGAGGGAAAAAAAATGATCAGCATAGCCCCCCAAAAAATGGGTAAAATAAACTTCTCATGTCTAAGACCTGTGATTTTCTTTCATTGCCTTGTATGGTTACAATCCGGCCTTGTATGCCTTGAGGTGTTTACTCACTTGATAATGGCAGGTCTATTATGTACTTTCGATCTGGTTTCATGAACTCTCTTTGGCATGTCAGTTGTCAAGGCATACATCTTTACTGCAAATAATTCCTCAGGAAATCCCTTTTGATCCTGATAGCAAAACAAGTAAAAAGACAGCAAGTAATGTTTCCTTGGTACATAGTTAATAATAGCTATCATTACTAATTCTTTCATTGAAGGGGAAAAAGGAGACTAAGAAATGAAATCTTGAATTCTAAGCAAAACACAGGCAGAGGCATGATGCGACAAAGGACAGCAATAAGACAATATCCCCAACCCCCCAAAAGTGGAGCATGGCACCAAGATAGTAATATTGTATTGCCCAAAACTATAGGTATTCAATATAGCACACTTAGCATAAGTTTTACCTATCGGTGTTGTTTTCATACCTAAAAGAAAAAGGTACTGTCATATTAAAGTCCAAATTACTAAAATACCCGTAAATATCATATTTTTGGTTCAGAAATGAGAAGGATAAATTTTGTAAATTAAACCAAAACTTAACGATAATTTCCATCTCCAAAAAAGTTCTCTGCACTTCCTATTTTTTCTCCCACTATTCTCTCTTCACACACAACTTAAGTTTGAATTTGAGTTATATGATTAATTTCATTTTTATAATTTCCATGTGTGTGCCAAGAACCATAGTAATATTTAAGTGAAGCATCTTGAGAGTGCTTGACGAATACCCTAATAGCAACCAAGTGTTTTCAGTGTAAATACAAAGAGCAGAGGAAACTTCAACATGCCACATTACATGTCCAGAGTGCATAAAGCTTCCATTTTGAGTTGTAGCTGTTTCATCACTTCCATTTAGTTAGCAATATGAAGATAATAATGGCATGGACGCAGTCATGAACAGCTGCTTGCTATCTCTTTTCCTTGAACCAATGGTCCTCCATCACAATGTCGAAATGAAATTATCCATGGAATTGTGTGCTGTGTGAAATGTAGATCATCGACTGAATTAGAATTGAGAGGATCACCACCGCATCATTGCATGCAAGGGGAGATCCCTCATGGGATCTCAAGATCCATGTATAAAAGATCCATGTATAAAAAATGCGTTCCTTGTGGTGCACACCATGGGAATGTTTGAAATTGTTCCTTGAGAATATTAAGAGATATTGAAAAGTCACCTTCTAACTCAAACAACTCTTTTCTTCAATTTCCTTTATACTCTTAATACGTATTTAACCTGTAGAGAGGATATCTTATTGATGCAGAATACATTAGAAGTTATTTGATACTTATGAATTCGAAATAGATTCTATTATATAGTTAGTTTCTACTTTTGGAACATTGCTCTTTTAATATTAGTTTCATATTTATTTAAAGGCTTTGCCCACAAGTTTAGGCACTAAAGTTTATCATTTGAGATTATGGGAATAAAATATTAATGCATTCTCATAGTCCCTCTCCGTATCTCTCTCTCTCTCTCTCTCTCTCTCTCTCTCTCTCTCTCTCTCTCACATTTCTTCTCTCTTCATACACCCAACTTCGCACTCTATTCTCCTTTTGCCATTCTACATTATTTTAATCCCACTGCATTATCTTTTCTAATTTAATGATATCTTATTCTGTATAAAAAGAACAAGTGGTTTTGTGACTTCTTGAAAATGCAAATAAGTAGAAGTTGAAGAACACCTTTGACTTGTAAAGATGCAGGCCGCACCGACGAAAGAGCTCCTTGAAGTACAAATCTGACCTGGTAATGCTTCTATCTTCATTATCCAACACAAATCCTGCAAATATTCAAATACTAGAAGTTAACTGATTGTTTATAAGGAAAGAAGATATGTAAGACTTACTCATCCATAATCAATTATGCATAGCACGGGCCCAAGTTTAAAGGTTAAGAATAAAGAATTGATTAAAAAAACATTTTGTCCTTCAGTATATATTGTGAAATTTAGACATGCTGTTCCTTCTCTTAAAATTTACACTATGAAACTACCAAGTAGCTATTCAACTGGGGTGGAAGTAACCTTCTTCACTTTAAATGAGCGGACAATTTTCACATGTAAATAATACAAGGAATAAATATGTGCAAAAATTTTCTTTAAATTTGGAAGCACTAACAGGGATTAGCACTAGCAACACAGGAATGCATGTTTCTTCACCACATAAAGTCTCCTGTATCTTATCTTCTTTTATGAACATACTTCCTTTGATGAAGCAAACATAAATTTTCAACTAATTTATAAATCAAATGCTGGCCACATGGGCTTTCCTTTTTGGATGTGTTAGAGGGCCTTTTGTCTTCTGTCCTACGTATTTACCCTTTACATACTAATGACTATCCTATGGCTACTAACACAACTATTTTTCCGTCCTACCTCTACATATATTTTAGTTGCAGTCATGGATCAATATCAAGGTTTTTGCATCAGTGCTGGTCACAATAGCAGTTCAATGACCACTATGGGCTATTAAATTCACCCATAAGAGCCACAGAGGTTCTCTTTGACCATGACCTAATCGCACTTAAAAACCACTTACTACAGGAACACGAAAATTACATAAATCATCCTAAGTTTGGCATAAGATTACATCCTATAGTTTGATATATACACTTTTTATCATGTAGCTTCATTTCTGATCACATTTTCTAACCTTCTTTACTGAGACGTTAGAGAATCTTAAAAAATACACAGGCCACATTTTATAGGTAAAAAGTCCAAAAAGCCCTTTATTGTTTTAAAATAGCTTAAAATGTTGGACCCTTACTTCCATCAACACTTATTTTTGTCATGTTGACCTTAATCTTTTTTTAGATAGAAAAATAGATTTGAATTAGAAATTAAAAAGAACATACCAGGGCTCCAAGGATAAGAAATCCTTAGAAGCGAAAAAAATAAAATACAAAAGGTAATCTCAAAAAGCACTGGAATATAAGAAATCCTTAGAAATTAAATAACCTCTCATCAATCCCTCCTCACCTCTTTTAAATTATAATTCTTTTAAACACCGGAATAACAGAGGCGTGAGCCTACAAAAAGGTCTAACATACAATTTATCCTAAAGAAGAGATGGATTATTGAAAATTTTTGCATTTCATTCTCGCTAAATACACCACAAAATAGCTAGAAACACATTTCCAAAGCCAAAGGGCATCCTTCTTCCCTCCCAAACCCCTAAAAATCGTGAGAAATAAATCATGGAAACTCTGTGGACTAACTCATTCATTTCTACAAACATAAATGAGTGATTTTATATCTCTATGTAAAAATAACTGATCATTTGTATCACGTCATAAGGTCTCCTCTTTTGGAGTTGATCATCAATATTAATCTTATAAGCACCATGATCAAATAAAAGACTTATTTTTAGTAGAAATCTTGACTTTCCAAATAAAATTATTTAGAGAAAAACAAGGGTACTAGAGAATACTAATAAGATGATGAAATAAAAGTTGCAATAAAAAGCACCTGAAATATTAAGACCACAAATCCTAGTTACTGGAATATTGTGGAAGGTTCATTTCCCTGTAAGAGAAAAATTAGGGAAGAAAACTATCAAATTTCTCTATCGTTAAGAATTCTTAAAAAGTGAATCTCAAAAGATCTAATATTCTCCCAATTGTAAAAATCGATGTTTGAAAAACCAAACCACACCAGTTGGTCAGATCCAAAAAATTGGGAATCAATCACCTAGTGGATCCAGTAGGCTATAAAGACCATTAACTATGAAATCAGTCCAAAAACTGGTGAACACATTAAAACCGTCCAAACTGAATGGGTTTCAGTCCATTCTCTTTAAAGAGAAGGAGACAAAGCACAATGCTAAAGATTCAAAAAGTCGAGCAATGATGGCCATCACCTCCCTAAAGAAATTCTTAAACATTCAACCCACCCTCTCTCCCTTATGAATCTCTCTCCCTCTCCCTCATGCTTCATTCCTCTCTGATGTGAGATTTGTTTTGTTTTAGTTTGGGGCATTCTAAGTTCTTACTCTCCCTCTCTCTCTCTCTCCCCCCCAATTATTCTAATTTCTAAAAAATAAAAGGCATGAGTTTATAATGTTGGATTTTAGAATTTTAACATTAAGTTTGGCATACCAAAAAGTTAACATTAAGTTGGACACACCAAAAAATTTTAACCATTTTATGAAATATTAAGTTGAATAAAACTAAAATTTATTCTTAAAATCAGTTAGGTTGAACTCCAATAAATAACTTTTTCAATAGCCACACACGCGCGTGCAACATGCACACAAGCAGCCACACAACACCATATTCAAAAGATCAAAATATGGTCAACCCCTTTCAAAACTCAAAATTATGATAACCAATTTCTAACCAGTACTTTCATAAACTTTATTTATTAATATTATCTTTAAATCTATATTTATATTTGTCTAACAAATAGATGAAGAATTAAAACTTAGATGAAAAGGAGGGCCACAACTTAAAATAAAAATCAAATGTTTAAAATGTTATTTAAAAAATTAGGTTGTAAAAATCAAGTTTTAGTAGTGAATTAGATTTATTTACCCTCTATAAATGTTATAAATTTTATAAGGGTATATTTAAACTTTAGAATTTCTTTAAAAATTTTTAATATTATTCATATGTATGTTTTTACTATTATATAATTATATGCTACATTTCATAATATTTTAATACGCAAAATGGTTCGACTATGATCACACTACCGCTCCGTAAACGACTGTTGTGACCGCTTCAATAACCGTAGTTTTCTAAACATTGATAAAAATCTTTGACACGGCTATAATGAATCCTACACAACCAATGTAGACGACGGAAAGAGGAGGACACGGCATTCTCAATCCATGAATGCTCTGAAAAAACATGAGAACTATCACCCACTTTGAAAGACACAAGTAAGAAAAGTGAAATATAAATGAAAGAGAATTTCAAAAACTACAATAAAAAACTCTTTCTTAAGCATTGGTATCATATCCATTCTCACATAAACTACAATTACCTTTTGTAACCTTATGCCACAATGCATAGGATTCTAAACGAAATCTCTAAAGCCACTTGCAAGAGAAATGTTTTGAAAACCACATTATTAAGACCTCCCCACCATTAAACTTATGTTAACATACCCAACTCACCACGTGCTCTCTTTTCACCAACCCACTTCAGGACAAACGAAAATATCTCATCAACTTCTCTATCTTGGTTGTTACTCCAACACATCCTAGAGAGAGAGAGAGAGAGAGAGAGAGAGAGAAATATTAAGGGAACATTAGATGAACACGCAAGGATAAAAGTGATGCATCCACCAAAGGTAAGAGAAGCTTCCCTCTGTCCATCTAATTATCAGCAAACTCTATCTACAACACAATTCCAAAATTGAGAAGTTGTAGGACTATCACCCAAACGAACCCCCGGATAAGAGCTAGAGTATTCCCTTTTCTCACAATTCATAAACCTTGCCAGATGATCAAGAATATTACTAGACACATTGATGCCCAAAATCTTAAAATCTTACTCTTAGACCTATTGGTCATATGCACAGCGATTTTGTTGCAAATACCAATAAGGATGGTTATATCCCTAAACCTCTCATTATTCACCTTAAGGACGAGAATACTATTATCGGCAATGGAAAATATAAATATAATCACCACCCACTTTAAAACTAGAAAAAACACTACAACGAGGCCCCCTGTAGATTAACCTACTCCAACAATCTACCGCAAAAGTGGAAAGATAATGAGTATGAGGGGTTTAACCTATGGAAACCTCAAAACCACTGTTTAGAAAACCGGACTGGTCATTGAACGTGTAAGGACCCATGTTTAAAAAAAATGAAAAAAAAGAAAAACCTTAGAAATTTTTCATGTATTTGATCTCATTTCATGGTTTAAATTCATAGTTTGCATAGGTTATTTATGAATGTGTGAGGGTAATAATGTGATGTGCATGCTAGATTTAGTTGTAGCCTTAAACTTTTAACAAAAGCTTAGATTTGACTTTTAGGGTGACCTAACAAGGTTTTAAAAAAACAGTAAAATTAGGGGCAAGAGGATGGATATTTTAAGCAAAGAAAAGAGAGTTGAGATTCAAGAAAAGTCGCAAGATTAATATTTGAACAAGACAATCTGCAAGCATTTTAATATTTGAAACACGCCAAAAGGCAGGAGCAAGAGGAAGAGTGGTACCATTTTTTGCTATATTTTCCTTTACAACAAAAAGTCCACCAGGTTTGAGTCCATCCTGAAAAAATGCAATGTTTTAGCATCATCAACATATATAATACAACACTATAACAGGATTACAATTAAATTAAACCATCAATATAGGCAAACTATTTAAAGGATAACTCATGCACTACACTATTGCAAACTACAATCCAGGAAGAAATTCATTGAGAGAGAGAGAGAGAGAGAGATATATATACCTTGGAGTGGGAAGCTCTAATTATTTGCATCTTTCCTTTTTGACTGTAAAAAATGCGTAAAGACATTCCTTTTCTTTTGTAAATGTTGGTTTGTTTATAGAGATTTTCTTCTTTGCTCGGTACCTATTCAACTTTGTCCAAGAATCTTTACCAGAAAAGAAGGTAGTTCCACTATTTTGTAAATTATAAAACATGTTGGTCAGCTTTTAGTCAAATAGCCCCCATGTATACCGAGAGCCACCAAGTTCCCTTTTCTGAACTCAAACTAGGTTACAAGGAATTGAAATATCCATATTAGGAAAAAGGAAAAATGACAACCAAAGATTTTCAGTATCTCCCCAGGTTTTTATGCTGATATGAATGGAATAATATAGCAGCCTGACACCTCAGCTGTCCATGTTGCAAGTTAATTTTTTTCCCCTCTCTAAATCGCATGGATTTTAAAAAATTTTTTATAAAAAAAAATTATATATCCATTGAAATAAAATCCTTACCACTTCAACAATATCCACGTCATGTCCTTTTGACACGTGCACTAGGCCAAGTGAACAGACCACATGACATAGATATCCTAAAAACTCCTTGATTCCAACTTCGGATAATGCTTAAGCATGAACCTCGACTACAAAAGTAGTTTCCAACTAGTCTTGCCAAACAAATCTTGTCATCACACTAATATCTAAGTTACTTTATGTGGAATATAGTAAACTTTAACATCTACTAAATAACTTTTGTTATAAAATGTCAAATTAACATACAGAATTCTAAGTGACCACTACCAACAATTGCTTACATATGACTGATAAATATCTAAAACAATAAAAGAATAAAGAACGTATGTCATTGACACCTATGTCAAGTATCCAAGATGTGTCTAAGGTAAAGAAACAAACTAGATACCCATGCACAACATAAGGCACAAATACTTGTTTCACCATTTTATTAGTCTTCCCTACCACCCATGTTTTGAAAAAATAAATAAATAAATAAATAAACTTCTTGGAAGGCTAAGGTTCCTACCAAGATTGACATTTCTATTTGGTCTATAGTGTCTAATAAGACTTAACACAAATGACTTATTTCAAAAGAGGAGACCTTATAAAATTCTCTGTCGAGGTGTATATATAATGCGTTATAATTGTTTTGAGAGTAGAGGTCACTTTTTTTTCATTGTTTTGTTGCACAAGGATATGGAACCGCTTGTTTGCCATATGTGGCAATGAATGGGTTAATCCTGAGAGCCTTCCTAATTTGTTTCCAACACAATTTAGAGATTTTGAAGGGAAGAAGATGCCCAATGCCTTTGGAAATGTGCTTCCTGGCTGTCCGTTAGTGTATTTGGCAATAACGGAACACAAGACTTTTCAGAAATCGGACAATTGATTCCTTCTTCTTTGGGACAAGACAGTTTTCTACATTTTTTTATGGACTTATGCTTATGAAGTCCCCGATGACTATAGACTAGAAGACTTGAAAGGGATTGGAGAGCAGTGTTCCATTTACATTAGACTTTTAATTCTATTTTTTTTCTTTCTAATTTTTATTTTGTTTGCTCCTAAGGAATTCTCATCCTTCAGGGCCCATTTACATTCTCTTCATCCACAATATATAAGACGCACAAATCAACTAAGAATTGAATATTATTAAATATAATATCAGCTATGGCACAATTTTCTGCTTTGATGCACCCATGCTACATAGCCTAACATCCAAATAGAATGCACAAATGGGTCCATTTTCTCCTTGCATGTGCCCATTGTGTAGTGCATGCAGATGCACAACACCTTTACTTAATGTCATCTCCACTTTTGCGGGGCCTCTGTGCATATTTGTGCAATGTAATCACTCTCAAAGTGGTTTTAAGTTGGAAAAATCTATATTATCTGATCTCATATTGTCAACTAAGAAAGCTTCCTCACTACCTCCCTTCACCATAATCACATTATGACCTCATTCCCCTTGTTAAACCATCCACGATCATTTGTTCACTTAGTAGATATGACCCAACAAGGATTTCCAAAATCATCAAAGCTCAACTTTTCTCATTATCCAAACATTTCTGGATAAGAGATTTCTGGTTCCTGAAAAATAAATCTAAATGCGGGAAGGAAAAAAAATACTAGCAAAATAAGAAATCAATTAAAGGAACACAAAATGCAACAGACTGCAAACGCATGCAAGCACATTTAGGCTTGCTTCACATGACACAATCCTGGAAAAGTGATTTGGGTATCAGATGATGCAATCAACTTCAACTTGTTACTTGCTAGTAATGTTCATACCTTTGCTCTAATAAAGAATGACACAAAGTCATCATCTGCAAGATGACCAATGCACCACTGAATCCATATAACATCGTATCTTCCCGATTCTGGGGCAAATTCCTAGAGAGAACCAGCCAAAAAAAAATAATAATAATAATAGCCACCAAAGTTACAAGGTGTTGCAGAAGAAACAAGAAAGAGACATCATCTTCTGTAATAACAAACATTTCTGTTTAAGTTAGAGAGAGTAATTGACCACCAAGACCTACAACTGCGACCAAGATAATATCATTTTGACATATTATTCTGGTAGTGATTTGCATTTCATGACATACTGGTTCAAAATAATGCAGTTTTGATCATATGCTTGGGGTGATAGTCATTCCAACTGGTGCAACATTTTCTTATAAGTCCAGGGAGAGCAGGGGAGCCTTGAACCTTGACCTTCAAACAGTCAAAGGTTCTATATCCTTCTTTAATAAGCATTGTATTTATGTAGCCCAATCACAGCAATGAATTCAAAAGATACTTTGATGAAAAGTTAGTTACATTTACCGTGAGTCTCTGTAATCTTCAAAAACAAGAAGTGTCAGACAAGCAATACCAAAAGGTACAAGTGTTTCAAGAACCTAAAGTAAAAGGAGAGAAAAAGGTTCCAGGGACAATATGAATGCATCAAAATTTTGGAAGGGGCAAATTTACTAAATTTGATGGGAACAAAAGAGAAGGTCTGAAATCATTGCAGAAGTATATGAATATTTAAAATTTTTGGGATGACCAATGCCTCCGAGCCCCTTTATAAATTCATCTATCTAGGAACTAATTACTAGAGCCATAGTGAGAAACACAAAGAGAGACCTTGAAGTTAGAGAAAGATAAACAGAAAAGCTAGATAAAGAAAACAGAAGAAAAAATAAAACCAAAATTAAAGTAACAGGGGGGAGGGGTCAAAGTGATACATTACTTAGCAAAATCGTCCAAAAAAAAACAGAGGAAAAAGAAAAGCAGAGGGATAGTAACATAGGCATCAAAATCTTACATTTTGATGACTCTATTTGTTAACTTTTTCATTTGTTTTGTAGTGGAGTTTTTTTGTAGTTTTAGTCTTTGATTTGCATTGAAATACATATATTCAAAGTCAAATGAAAAGTTTTTGAGGTCAACAAATTGGAAAATCTTTTTACATTTGCTAATTGGTGGAGAAAAAGGAGGTAGGTATGTTGGTTTTATCACCCCAGGCATGCAGCATACCCTGTGTTGGGTGGTCTTTTGGATAGGATTATAGGTAATGTGGGTACTCAGTTTTGAGCAGAGTTACAAAAGCATATAAATCTGAAGAAGTCCTCCAGGTCCCAATCATCAGAATGCTGCACAGATTCAATGATCCATTGCTAGTCCTGCTACTCCATGTCAGCAAAGTTAGAACTGCAACGCTGACTTTTAACTATAATTTCAAACATGTAGTAATCTCTATCTACTGCATACTAGTATTACGATTTATCATTTGGACAACTTCCAAGTCGATTTATCAAGCACCTTGTATATATTTACATTAACATATATATTCTCAAAGCAGAATTCCACTTTCTAATGTATATCTTGATATATGATAGTGAAACAAGAATTGAGAAATAGAAAAGTAAGTAATAAAACAAGGATCTTTTGGGCTAGCTTAAGGGAACTAGGTTTTTAGGCAATAAGTAAATTGCACAACCCAACAAACACTAATCACAGTAGGCTGAGTACATGGGAACACTGTTTGACACAAGGAAGCACCACCGGTCAGTTCTTAATTTTGAATTCCTTTGGTTGATAAAAGACATGGTTATCTTGAAGTATGAATTGTTACCATATCAGTTTCTTCCATATAAGGGTTTATATGGAATTCAATATTTCAAAAGGTAGGATCCAAAAAATGTGCTGTTAGTTTATATTGCTTTCCCTCATCTCTATCCACTTTCTCCGGTCAGTGTTGCTTTCATTTCCTTTTTCATCACCTTCAATCAATTGGTATCTCCTCTAGTGTGGTTTTCACATTACCAAAGGATACCTCAACGACAATAGATCATCTTGTTGTTTAACATCCTTGATTCCTGGCCTTTCTTCAATCGTTGATATTAGGATTTGGATTCCACAAAGAATTGAGGCAATCCTTGGCAGATCCTTCTATATGCATCTCATATTCTTATCCTGATCCTAAATATTTTCTATAGCAACACTTCTACAACAACAACAAACGAGCCTTAATCCCAAAACTTCTAGCAACACTTCTACATCTGATAATTACTTAGTTTTTGTTCTTTAGATAAGAAGGCATTTGCTTCTTTAATCTAACATAAGTGTTACCATCAACAAACCTCTCAAATACAAAACACCCAAAACAAGGAAGGACTGACCACCACCACAAAACAATGATACTTAGTCTCTGCAATAACTGAAGTATGTCTCCTTTGGAAGCACTCTTCCATCTTTCTTTTATTCCAAGAAACATTAAAAAGTAAAAAAGCAAAGTTGCATCGGAGTCAATTTGAAAATGCAATAACCAGAGAATCCGAAGAAACCATGTCTGAAAATGTCAAATGTTGTTTCCAAATATGAGAAACAATACATTCTTGGAATAAATGATGAGGAACAGCATAAGTAAAACCTTATGTATTTTCATTATTGTTCAAAAGATAATATGTTATGTATGTTATGTAATCAGCATAAGTAGAACCAAGATCCTAGTAAGCTCTACTTTCTTAATGTGTGCATGCTGTAAAAGAATGTTTAGCCTTTCGCAAGTGATTCTCTTCAGAGGAAAAAGCACTCCAACTACAAAGAAAAGTTTTATTCATAAAGAGTTTTCCAAGGAGAAAGATGCTAATCGTTTACTTCAAGTAATATAGTTTTCCATTACAGTAGCTTTTGCATGTTAGTCTGAGGATATGGCTTAACTCTCTCCAAATAAGAGGAAAATTAAGGAATGACTCGCCGGTGACTTGCATTGGTTCTCATGATAATACATCTCCGATCCTCACCTGAAGAGGAACACAGTAGAAGTTAGTGGCCTTATGTGCATCTGAGGCCATAGATGTTGCAGGACTCAAGCTTTCACGAGCAGCTTCTAAGAAGTGTGATACAGGTTCAAGAAGATCAACCTGAATTTGAACAAAATAAATCATACATCAACCAGGGGTAAAGAAAAAAAGGTGGGGAAAGGCTGATTTAAAAAAGATGAGCCTTTTCTCCTGGCTATGTTCTTATTATTGCTATAACGAAAAGGAACACTTATCACAAATATACAAAAAAAAAGTCATGTCATGTAAGAAACAAAAATAATATACAAAGATAGATTAGTGAGAAACATCATTCTTTAGCAGTGTTCCATTTTTTATGAATAAAAATTTTAGTAGAGACATTAATGGGATTCCTAATCAATTACTTACAAAATCAATAATTCAAAACAAGACCAAAAGGCTACGTCTACACTAGACTCTTACTAGTAGCCCAAAAATTAGAAGTATATAACCACTTAACTTTCAAAGAGTTTATAGAACTCTCACTACTCTCAAAAGATACTAGTATCACATTCGCACCACACAATTGGGAGGAGGAAAAGAAAAAAAGGAACTATTGCCAAAAGCCTTTTCTTCACCTTATGCATAGGAAAATACGACTGTCCAGATTTCATCTTCAATACACCCTGTCACCACTCAAAAACATTTAATAAAACCTAAAACCAAATTCCTTAACTCTCTCACCCACGAATAATGTAATAGAAATGACCAACAGACACCATCTCAAATTTGTTCATTTAACACCTATTCACAATAACTTTTCCCCATCGTTGTGAATTATTAAAAGATGGCTATAGTAGAAATGACAATGCTTAACTGGATGTGTGAAAAAACTAGAAAAAATAAAGTTAGAAATAAAGAAATTCGTAACAAGTTGGGAGTTACTTCAATTGTGGATAAAATGTGAGAGTGTCGTCTGAGGTGGTTCGAAAATGTGTAAAGAAGACCCAAAGATACACCGGTTAAGAGAACCAAGAACTTAAATATAGAAGAAATAGTAAAACGTAGTGGTAAACCTCTGAAAACTTGGATGCAAGTCATCCGTAAAAACATGGATGTTAAAGGTTTAGAAGAGAAAATGATCTTAAATAGAAATGAATGGCGTAGAAGAATCCGCATAATTTAAACTAATATATTTTAAATATCTATCTATTGATCTATTTTTTTTCTTTTTCATTTTCTATTTATTTTATTTTTCTTCTCTCTATTTTTTTTAAATTTGTTTCTCAAATAACCTACCCCAAATATTGAGATCAAGGTTAGTTTGTTGTTGTTATTGTTGTTGTTGTGAATTATCAAGAGTAAAAATAGTTTCGCACACGGCCTCCCAACCAAAGAAAGAAACATGGAAAGGAGCATGCACCCTCCAAATCCATTTCCATGGAAAATGAGTATTACCAACTATAGGAGCGCCGACCTATAAAAGAGTAAAAAATGACATAATGCAAAATTGCCCGTCCTTCTGTTTTGACCACCAATCCAAACCTGCCGCATTAACACTCAAAGTTTGCTTCTATAACAAAGGAAAGAACTCAAATATATTAGGCAACTCTCAATCATTCATATTACACAAGAAAACAACATCACAATGCAAAGAACCATCGTCCATCACATTAACATAGTCACAAACCACCCTTTCCTTAAATCTGGCGATTCTATACAAATCAGGGAATTAATCGCTTAAAGCTGACTCACCGCAACAAATATCCAGCCAAAACAGAACTCAATCACCTTTCCAATCCGAAATCTAACAAACGGTGAAAACTCTATCCAAACTCTACTAATCCACCTCCACAGACCTACACATACGGGCCCTACTCAACCTATCCCTCCACCCATATCCCTCTGCCCCAAATCACACAACCACCATCTGCCATAAAGAATCCTGTTCAACCATAAACCTTCACAGCCATTTGCCCATCAAAGATTTATTAAACATCACCAAAGATTTTATGCCAAAACCACCCCATTAGAAAGGTCGCTGCAGTATACCACATTTCATCAAATGACTCAGCAGTGTTCCTACAATGTTTCACAAATTAGATGGTGCAAAAGAATGAAAAACATGTGACAAAGCTATTGAGCTTGGTAGCCACACACATGCTCAGCATCCTATACCTATCTATTTTGTGTCAGTACATCCAAGGCAAGGCTAATTGCATGATGCATAATCCAATTCAATGAATCAATACTGTACATCTAAAAGCAATGTTTATACAGCCTAAATGGAAACATTACAAACAGATGTGGCGTAGGACAGCATTCATAGACAGGATAAAATTTCAACAACAAAAACATCAGAGCAAGTTTCCTCATTCACCATGACTGTTCAAGTTCAAAATTTTTACCATGAAGTTTCAAAAATAAAAAATAAAAGCCCTAGAAGACTTGCTTATTAAAACTACCAAAATAGTAGACTGTCACAAGAAAGGCCCTAGAAGTCTTGCTTATTGAAACAATCAAAGGGCTGGGTGATTCAATTGCCAATCAATGGGCTCAGGCCTGCTGATTCCTCATCAGAAGAAATCTGCATTCACTAAGAATGATTATCTTCCCCACACACAAGTCAAGGTTCATCAATGAAAGTTAGAAAGATGCTAACCCCCTCCCCCAACAAAACCTATAAAGAAAACGTCCAGATGTACCACAACGCCTACTTCCTCAGGAAACTCCAGATATAGAAGTTGCTCAAAAAGCAACCAAGCTATTGGTATCTACTGTTACAAACCGGTGACTGTACCTGTAGATAATTTGACCAGCTTTGCACCCACAACCACATATACATATCTAGATGCTACAACTGTCAAAACAGTTAGTTGCCAAAGTACCTATCATGCTTTAAATCCTACAAATCCAATGTCAACTATGCTCCTGCACCTTGCAATTTGAAAGGTTGTTGATCACCCATAATAAATCTTAATTGGAATTAGTTTGTCCCTTTCAAAAGCCATAGTTGATTCTTCATCACTTTGGGATATTTTACATAGTTGAATGGACTCATTTGAGAACAATTGGATAATGAAAACAAGAGATATCAAACATCGTCATTCCTTATTTCTATTTCAGAATATCAATCAACCATAGAATGAGGGTTATTTCTATTTGGCTTCGGAGCCCCAACCTCAATTCCATATTCAGTCTGGATCAACCAGATCAAAGCTAGATATATCAAATCCAAATGGAGACTAATCTCCAATTACTTGCTCTGTGGTGTGGAAGAATAAACACAAGTTGATTGCCAAAGCGAAGCCATTCATTTTGCATGTCATTCATGATGGATCGACCACTGAACTCTAGTGGGTAATGCAGCTTCCGTTAAAGATGTTTCTGTGATTGTGCTATGATGCATAGAAATTTCAAGATGAAAAGCATGACATTATCAGACACCACAACGATACTAACCACTCAGCACTAATTTACCAACACCATGTTTTACGAAGCATAATAATCAAAAACATAAGCCAAATTTTAATCAAATTATAAAAAATAAAATTAAAATAAAATCAAGTCTGTAAAAAAATCCATAAATAACAAAAACAAACCCAATAATACTTTTATTCCAGAAAAGAAGAACCATTATTTAGAGCAAACAAAAGCAGCATCAAGCACTAAGGAGATGCAACCCCCAAGAAACTACAATAACAAGGAATCTACAAAATTGACAATCTCTGCAAAGGTCTCAAACAACTTTGCTGCAAAAAATAAGCAGATAAGCACTTAAGGTAATTGTCCAAAAAAATACAATAAAAAGAGCAAGGATGCAGATCTAAAACTCCCAAAAACAATAAAAGAGGTCACATTCTAAAAACTCTCCCCCTCTCTGTATGAACTCCCACACTCCAAGCCCAAAACTCACTATTAACACCAGAAACCCAACAACAAAAAATAGAATATCCTACTTCTATCCTGTTCTCTATAGTCGATTAGACATGTCCTACTCTAGCCTTTCATATCTAGAACTCCAGTTTCCAACTTGTTTGATGCCTTGCATTATTTAATTAAATATCATCTGTATGCAACATGGCCCCACAAACTGAAATTGTTATCAACATAAGCACTTGCTAGAGCTGAATGATCAATTAATTTTAAGTTTCCTACATCCTCTCGATCAACATATAAAAATCGATCATTTTATAGTCATGGATGGGAAGTTCATAGGATAGGGAAAGGAATTCTTGCCTCATTAAAATATCTTATCAAAAGATTTTTGGTGACTCTCCCAATGCCAGAACCACAATCTGCAGCAATTTTGACATTCAATAAGAACTTACATGTGAATAAAAATAAATCTAAAGTTAATTTCAAGCCAATGATACCCATTTGTTATGCTTACATTGAAAATTGGGAATTTTTGTTAGAGTTATTTGATAAGGAAATAATTGATATCACGAAAGCAGTGCCACCAAACTACAATAAAATCACAAGAAGTTCAAAGAAAAGCAACATATCAAATTCAAATCTGTTGCCCATGTCAAAGATGATGAGACCAGCAGCATTTGAACATCTTCATCCCCTCAAAGATCAATCTCATCCCACATAGACAAGTTAAAAATTTATGAGGGATTAAAAGTTTTCTTCTAATCTATACGCTTATACAATTCAATTTCAATCCAAAATCAAAGCATATTAAAACCAAAACTAGAAACAGCCCAAGCAATTTGCTAAAGCAAATAAACAATTTCCTACAACGTTTTCAAATGGTCACAATTTTAAAACCTCATTGAGATATAAATGAGCTTATTACCTTTTTTATACAAACAACAATTTATTCATAAAAGTCACCGTGACGTAGGATACCCTAGGAAGAAAACAGTCTACGGGATTGGTGGAGTTGGGGCTCAAAATTTGGGTTTAGGTTTCAGTGTAGGAAATTAGTATCTACGGCAGGAAACTTTAATCCAAACAAACTGTTTTTTTCTTGAATAGATTTAAAAATCCAGCAATTAAATTGAAAGAAAGAAAGCAATATATGGGGGGGGGGAAGAATGGCTTACTAGCATTACAATAGTACAACCTTAAACATCACCTCTAGGACTAGAAAATATCACACCTAGCGTTTGAGAGAACTCAAAACATAAATTTGAGAGAACTCAAAACATATATTCAAAATTTTATTCTTCATTCTCATAATAACATTACAAGTCTTTAAATTGAGAATCAACCTACAACAACAACAACAACAACAACAACAACCCAAACCTTAATTCCAATAATTTGGGATTGGCCTTTTGAGAGACAAGCATAAAGATTTAAAAATAAATGATGATCAACCTAAAAAATAAAAACTATTATTAAGACAAAAATTAAAAAATCCCTAAATTTCTAAATAGTCCTAGTAATGACCTTGTAATGATTAAATAGAAATAAATTACTAAAGAACTAGACACAAAAAATAGAAACCAACTTAACTAATAAACTTCTAAAAACATTAAAAATTTTGCTGACTTTTAATATAAAGTAAACACTCAATATGATTTATTCAAACTCTCAACTGAGCAGGCTTTCTAACAAGCTTTGAAGGTCGTTAAACGTTCTCCATCATTTCCCCCGGCTTGGAAAAACTTAACTCCGATGAGTTGAAAGCATGAAAAATATTATAAAGTTTAGGATAAACCTCCAAAACTTTTGCAAAGTTTGAAAGTAAACTTATAAAATCTCCCAACTTCAGTTGAACATGTCCCAACCCATAGTAAGCCAAAACAAACTCATGAAGCTTATTCCTTTCCCTAGATGTCATATGGTACATTCCAGTTTTCTCATAAACCCCCCTTTCTATGGTAAGAGCATGCCAAATTGTAGAACAAATGTGACCTTGTTAGTCCATTATTGGTTAGAGCAAGCACAGTCTCGGTCCTGCTCAACTAAGAATTGTTGACTAGTGAAAAAGAAGTGATTTTCCAGATGAATCAAGGCCATAGAAGAGCAGGGATATATTTCAAAAGCTCTTTGCATCTTCTCCATTCCATTTCTAATACCAGCAGCTTCATTCATTTGCGAATCCACAACTCCAAGTGCAACAACAGCTTCAACATTTTCTGGATCCAACTTTGTAACACATTGCAAAGCCTGTTGAGCTTTCCACAAATTACCTAATTTGTAGTGACAAGTACCTATATCAAGTCTGACTGCTCCGGGGCAATGAGGATAGACTTGCAAGGCTCCAGTCAATCTAAATAACTCCCCCAATTAAATTGAACATGTGCCTAGTCAAGGAGAGCATGAACATTATGGTGAACTCCATCCAGCATCATTTTAAATGGACTATGTCCGGTGCTTCAATCGGCTGAACTATTATGAGCAAATTCAACCATTGGAAGAACTAAATCCCACTTATATGCTGCATTAATGAATCCCATCATAGCAGAAATTCCGGTATTGAAACGTGTTCCATCAATTCCCTCAGTTACCTTATCATGTTCCATAGTAGGTTCAGAATCGACTAACACTGTTCCCTCTCAAAATGTACCATTAGAAGAAGGTGAACCAACAATCAGCCTCCATGTTCTTGCCACAAATCGATGGACCCCCCTCAACACCTCTAGTATTCCAGTCCCTCAAAAGTCCCATGTACATCTCATCTTCATCGTCTGGGTCTGGCTCCAACCAAGTCATCCACAACTTGGACCCAGTGATCTAAGCATAGAACCTTGGGACCGCATCCACAGTGTCATAAACAGCCCATATTTGCCCAACAGCAAAACACCCTTCTGCCCTATCACTGTCGGAGTCATTAAAATCTGGATCACGATATTCATAGAACTCTGGATCTGGAAACTTTTTGGGACTCAGATTTGAAGTACAGGCCTTGGTAGCTTTCGAAGCTCTCTTGCGGTCCTTTGCTGCCATAGCATTGCCTTTCATCTCCTTGTTTTCATCTTTGCAATTAGGTAGTTGTCCTTCAAAAGAGCCACTCTTCTTGTTCACTTTTTTCTGATGTTTCAAGTCCACCGCCAAGCCAACTGGGTTCTCAGATTTGGGTGGTTGTACCTCCTTCAAAGGAGTATCCTCGCTCATCTCTTTTGATGCAGAAGATGATTCAATACCTTTTGCTTTTTTCAGAGGACTTTTACCATGATTTTCATCTGTTTCTTTATAAGGAACATTATAACTCAGATTTGGGTGGTCGTACCTCCTTCAAAGGAGTATCCTTGCTCATCTCTTTGGATGCAAAA
Organism: Dillenia suffruticosa; assembly: GCA_033439265.1. Taxonomy (NCBI): domain Eukaryota; kingdom Viridiplantae; phylum Streptophyta; class Magnoliopsida; order Dilleniales; family Dilleniaceae; genus Dillenia; species Dillenia suffruticosa. The sequence continues at coordinate 4,669,801 of JAVTVX010000031.1, forward strand.
GATGATTCAATACCTTTTGCTTTGTTCAGAGGACTTTTACCATGATCTTCATCGGTTTCTTTATAAGAAACATTATGTTTAGTCCGAGAAGATATCCAGAGGGAATGATTTGCAGAGTTGTTGGAATATGCTTCTACAGTATGATCACCATTATCAGGAATATTATCCACCTCATCATCTATAAGATCATCAGCTACATAGGTCCCATAGTCAAATAAGTCCTCTTCAACATCATCTTCTATTTGTTCTTCTTCATCCATAGGTTCCTTGCCAACATGTAATTTTTATTCCTTGGGCATTGAAAACCCTGATTAGTCCTAATGTTCAGACTTTGTTGAGAAGCCGGATAATGGCCAACATCAGTTGAATTTTGCCTCCAGCAAGTTGGGCTAGTTGTTTTAATATTTCCAAGAGCTTTGTATGCGTATCAAGTTTTAAGGTATGCATCCTCTCGCTCAAAACATTAATTTAAATTTTTTTTCATTGTTATAATAACATTACAAACCTTTAAATAGAGAATTAATCTACAAAAATAAAAACTATTAGTAAGACAAAAATTTAGAAATTTCTAAATAGTTATAGTAATGACATTACAATGATTAAATGGAAATAACTTACTAAATATAAAAAATTCTGCAAATTCTAACATAAAATAAAGACTAAATATGATTTGTTCAAACTCCCAACTAAACTATCCACTCTTAGTAGAGAGGCTTTCTAAAAAAATTGATGGTTGTTGAACGATCTCCATCACACCAAGGAGATTGACAAGCACAAATACATAATAATAATAATAATAATAAGGAAGAAATCTAGATAATATCCTTTTATGATCAGATCCATTCTCAACAAATAGGTGTGCATGATTCTAATAAGTGTGTTTGGGTGGGACAGCCCAAAGATTGCCTTACTATTAAATCTTCTTATGCTTTGTTAATACAAGGGAATCTAGAGCATGAGCAAATTGCATTTTCATGAAGGCGAATTGGAAGGTATCAGTTCCTGCTCGTGTGGATTTTTTGCTTTGGAGGCTATACCAGAGTGAATTCTGACGTTGAACAACTCATAGCATCCCCGGAGAGTGATGGTAAACCGATGTTTCTTGTGTAGAAGTGAGGCTAAGTCTCCGCTCCTCACTTTTGTTATATTATGCATGTGATAGATCTTTGCTGGGGACTATTTTGCAAGTTACAAGGGCATTTTGGGTGATAGCAGGGTTTATAGAAGATGAAATTGGAATTGTTCATGTTTTTCAATGCCAAAATATAAGATGAAGGTTATTGCGATGGAGACTTTATGTTTGGGCAATTGGGGAAAAGAGAAACAAAAGGGCGTTTAAAGATTTAATCATGGATTTTGATAACTTTAAGATTGGATGGTTACAAAACTTTGTTTTCTGGTATATGAGAAATACATGTGATGGATTGAGTTTCATGAATTTTTTAGACAGGCTTGTAATTAGTATGAGTTTGGTACTCCTTTGGTGCCCATAATAAATATATTGTTTTATTGATTAAAATAATAATAATAATAATAATTTTAGAAAAGTGTCCATAATGACTACTAAGGGGTTTTCTACCACCTCAAAAATTTTCCTATCTTGTTCCCTCCAATGTAAGCAAAAAATGGCTAGAGGGAGTATTCTATTGACTCTAATCTTCTATATACAAGCCCTAGCACCAGCAGGTGGTCAATCAACGTAAATGAAGGACACAGTCTAAGTCCAAGAGCAATGAAGGAGCAGGTGGTCAACGGAGTCTAACTCCCATTTACACAAAAATATCTATTAACCAAAGTGACACCCCTCCTTTGCAAGTTATCTAGGCCACCAGATGGAGAACTGAAACTTCCCATATCACTCTCCAAGGGAAAGAAGTACCCTCAGACAATCTCTCTTTATGAATGCCTTTGTAAAAGCAGTTTACAGTAACTGAGCCTGAGGGTGTCTGCATAATCAACGCTATCAATATCAACAGTCACCCATGCATACAAATGGGGGACTAAATTTTGACTGTTTGGAGATGAAGATGCAAGGGAGTACATGAAAGAAGGTCTAGATTAGGAAAATTTGGCAGCACTAGAAAGCTCCTTATTTATACCTTCTTTCATATCCTCTCACTTCTCCATCTCCATCTCTAAATCATCAAAGAATTAGTCCCTTCATTTGTAAGCATATGACAAATTTATCGCAGAGAGATGGTACTGCGAAATCATATACAATTTCTTATGGCTGAAGATAATTCACATGTCACGGAGAGAGAGAGAGAGAGAGAGAGTACCAAGAGCAACAAGATGGCGATTGGCAAGATCAGCAGGAAAGCGATCGCAGAGGAGAGTTTTGAGAAAAGCCTCGCTGGCATTAATATCAGGCTCATTAACATGTCCGTATCCACCCAGAACACCATCTACTGATGCTTCCACTCCCTCGTTTATCAAAACCGATTGAATTTAGCAATTAGAGATTGATAGAGAGAGAGAGAGAGAGAGCATTAGGGTTTAAACAGACAGGGTTTTAGGTTACAATAATTACATACTTGCCAGTAGGCGACGCCATTGCGATACCATTGGGTTTTCTTGTGATCATCTCCAGTCTGCTCTCTCCACATCTCCGCCGCACTCTTGAATAATCGGCCGCCTGAGTCTGAACCCCCCTGCTGCATCGCCGTCGCTCTCACTCTCACGCTTGCTCTTCCAACCACTCCAGCAAGAATGCCAACTTGCAGCAATTGGGCCATTTTTTATTTTTTCCTTTTCTATGATTTGGGCTTCCGACCTAAAACTACAGGCCCCTATCTTGCTTGAGCTTCGTCCGGAAGTAGCGTTTTAAAAACTAATAATAATAATAATAATAATTTTAAAATAACCCTTCGAATAAAAAAATTACAAGAATAAAATATATATGTCAAGTTTTAAAAACTCAATATACGTTTATTGAGTGAATATTGTTTTCGCAGAAGTGAATAACAATGTTGATGAAAAAAAAAATGACAGAAAAATAGTCGAAGAAGAGAATGATGATAATAATGATGGTAAAGACGAAAATGATAAAGAAGATGGTGATGGTGGTCGTGATGGTGATGATGCAAACAAATTAATTATCAGGTCCTCTTAGGCCTTTGCTCCCAGAAGAGATGATCGTGGTAATGCTAATGGCCTAATAGACGACTCAATCATCTTTATGACCATTGCACCCCGGATGTGATGGTTACGTGACTTTCGAAGAAAATAATAGATTGGCAAGCAATATTAAAGTTTCAACGATAAATTGAAAAAGGCAATAAAGTTTGAGTCGAATGAGCAGATTATCCATACTATCAAAATGCATCTTGTAGAGTATCACTATCAATTTCGTGTTGGAAAATCAACTCCCACACTTTGAGTAGTGATATGTATTCAAACGGATGAATGATGTATGTAGAGGTTGCGTGCTCGTAGAGCAAAACTAGTTGGTCCATTTGTGATTACTATTATTGATAGACCGCACACGTGTGTGAATGTTGGGTTGATGTAGGATCATAAACAGTTAGATTCAAATTTGATTGCTCAACATTTTTCTTAATGATGTGAGGGAAGTTCCATGTGTCAAAATTTCTTTCTTGCAAACTGTTATGAATGAGAGAACCACATATGCAGCTTTTCTAAAAAAGTTTAGGTAGCAAAGAGAAGGGTTATAAAGATGGTAAACGGGGATTGGAATAATTGTTATAAACAACTGTCTCGCTTGTTGGATGCAATAGTGTAAAGGAATCCGAAGACACGAGTTAGTTTGGAGTTGGGTTCACCAAATGTAAATGGTGAAATAGTATTTGAAGCTATGTTTTAGGCATTTAGTCCAAAAATCATGACTTTTAGAAGTTGTAGGTCATTGATAAGTGTAGATAGAACTCACCTCTATGGAAAATACATGTACAAATTGTTGATTGCATGCAATATAGACAGCTTGAATCACATTTTTTTGTTGGCATTCGGGTTGGTTGATAGAGAGTTACTTCCTTCATGGTCGTGGTTTTTGAGCTGTGTGCAATGGCATGCTGTTGGAGATAGAAAGGATCTCATTTACTTAATTTCAGATCGATATGAATGGATAAGAGCAACAGTTACTCATCCAAAATTTGGATGGTCATTTTCGAATAGTGTGACGATTTTGTTTGTATCATGTTGTTAGTAATTTCAACACGCACCATAAAATTTAAGCTTGTAAAAGAGTTGTTACCATTTTTACATTACAGTCACAACATAAGAAATTTGACCTACATATGGCAAGCATGAAGGAGATAAAAGAAGATACTTCTGATTATTTTGTAAATATTGTTCCTAAACAATGGACTTTTTTCTCCTAATAGTGGTTTTTGTTTTGGATATATGACGATAAATATAAGTGAAAGTTATAATATTGTGCTAAGAGTGCAAGAAATCTACCTATTTCTGTTTTAGTATGTAAGACTTTTTACAATTTGGTAAACTATTTTGAGACTCAACTGGGTGAAACGAGAGCGGAAATGGCAAGAGGAGAGCGGCACACAATATATACCTCTGTCATGTTAGGGAGATGGATGAACACGGCTAACCTCTATATAGTTGTCTCTTTTAGTAGGGAGCATGAAATCTTTGAGGTAGAAACAGGTCATAAACAGATACGATATGACCACAAGGGAGGTAATACACAGATTGTGAATATGAAAAATGAACTTGCACATGCACGAAATGGCAAACGTATAGAATTCCTTACCTTCATGCAACTGCTGCACTAACACATACGATAATTGACGTGCATATGATTGTTGGGAAATGGATGACATGGGAACACTAATTTAGAGTTTATGAGTATCATTTCTTACTGGTAGGAGACCATTCCGATTAACCTGTGGGTTCGTACCCAACTATCATTTCCGATGTATCATTTCGACGTGCGAAAGGAAAACCTAGTTCATCTTGATATCACAACGAGATGGATTTTCGAGAATAATTTTCGTGGTCATCATGTGGGAGTTATAGTATAGAGAGTCACAATAGAAGAAGATGCATCAAGCAAATGAGGTGCGAACTTTGTGAGAGACAAGGGCATAATCGAAAACATTATCTTTCCCAAACCAATAGTACTTGATTGTTAATGTACTTTAAGTTTATTTCTTATACTTGTTAATGTGACAAATATCATTTTGTATTAATATATTTCTTAATGAACATTAACTGTTATTGTTTATGCCTTTCTTAAAATGGTCACTTATAAGATTTATGTCTTTCTTAGTGAATACCTTATTTTTACTTCCGAATGTTATATTTTTAGTCTTTTTTGTATTAATGTATTTCTTAATAAATATATTAACTGTTATATCGAATGTTCAAGACTTGACATACGTTACTTTTGTATTTTTTTAACCGTTGGGTTGTTTTAATTTTTTTATGCTACTTCCATACATGACTCATTTTGCTTTCCAACTATTAGGGCCAGAAAATATAGGCTCCTCCCTATGTATAAGTTGACCTTTTGTTTATATTTGCAAAACCCTCTTTTTTTCTGTAAAAACTAAATATATAAATTAAAATTTCTCAAATAATATTTACTAAAACTTGAGATTAAGTTTGACTTCTAAGTTATTTAAAATGTTATCTATGTTATTTGTTTTTGAAGAAAAATTTGATAACAATCCAAATAAATATCACTTTAAATTATACATTATGTTAGACAAAAATGAAACTAATACAATCATATGCTATACTAAAAAATAAGTTAATATTAAATATTAAATATTTTTACCCATAAATATGTAAAATTTTCAATTTTCTTTCAAATGATTCATAAATACATAGTTAATCTAGTGACTAAATACCGATATCTCTTAAGAAAATTTTGAATTCAAGTCTTGTGTATGACGAAAACCAATGTAAGGAGAGTTTTGCTTTTGAAAAGTTCAATTTAACTCAAATCAAATTTAATCACAACTAATATAGTTGCCGAATATCAGTGATTTTTTTTTTTAAAGTCTTAAAGGAGATCAATGATGCATGCATTTAAAATGGAATGCTAAATATTTGGATTTATTTTAACCATCAAAAATATTTGGCTAAATATTTTTACCCATAAATATGTAAAATTTTCAATTTTCTTTCAAAGTTACACAATGTTACCACAATGTTCAAACCATTTTGATTTCTGGGTTCTGAAAATGTTTCTCTTATGTTGACAAAGCTAAATGAGGCATTGACTCAAATTTAAAATTTTGTTTTATAAGTCAAGAGCCTAGTCGACATATTTATATATCAAATCGACTAGTTAAGTTTTCTTAAGTAAAGCATCGACAAATTTGTATTTATGTGTCAACCAATTCTATGGAACTATTCGAATTGAACAATGATAGGTTGACCCTTTAAAACAGTTTTGTTAAAGAGGCTATCGATATATTAGAATAGTTAGGTCGACATGATCTTATTTCAAAATCAATTGGTGGACTTGATACATTTATGTTGGTCAACATATTCTAGTCGGTCAACATATTTCGGCCTTTGGGTTGACACCATTTTGTTTCAAAACCAATTGGTGGACTTCTCATATTTATATTAGTCGACATACAATGGTGGTCAACACAATTTTGAGATAGGTTGCCACAGAGAGAATAACATAGAGAAAGATATGTAGACAATTTATCGGGCTTGTTGACTAACTTAATATTTTTGCTTGTATGCTTATCAACATGTGTAACAATGAGTCAACCTAATGCTTCAATTGCTGGACTTGTGAACTTAAATAGGTTAATACGAGGTGGACAGGTCGACATCTAAAAGTAATCAGGTTGACATGTATAGTAGATTGACCAATTTTATTGAACAGGTCGACCAATTTGTATGTCATATCGATAAATTTTTACTTAGGTCGACAAGGAATAGTTCATAGTGATTTTTTGACTTTTTTTTTATGTTGACATAATGTTAGGCATGTCGACATAGTGTTACTTAGAAATATTTTTTGTATAATTTTATTTAGATCGACATCTGAAAAATGATCGGTTGACATGAAAGATGGATCGACTAATTTTATTTAACATGTTGACCAATTTGTAGACTATGTCGACAAGTTTTTGGTCAGGTCAACAAGAAGTGATTAAAACTACTTTAGGTCAACATATTTTCGGGTATGTCAACATAATGTTATTTAGAAAAATGTTATATTTTTGTTTAATTCAGATCGATAGGAAATTTGGGTAAGTTGACATATTTTCTGGTAGATTCAAATTTTGCTCAATTGGTCGACCCGAGACTTAAAATAGGTTGACATAGATAGATTCAAGTAGGGTCAGGTCAACATAGATTTATAACATGTCGACATGCTATGCAGATCGGTGCTTTTTTTGACTCTATTCTTCCTATTCTTTCTTTACTTTTTTATTCTTTTATCATCATCAAAACTCAATATACTCAACAATCTTTTCCTTTTTTATGATGACAAAACTCATACAAATAATTTAAATTTTCTAAAATTTCTATAAATAACTTTTTTAACCACATATTCACAGATAAACTATGACTCATGTTTTATCTTCTTCTTCTTTCCTATGTTTTGCCTTCTTCTTCTCTCCCTTTTTGTCATTAACATAAAGGATAGGAGAATTTCAAACTAATGGGGCAAAAAAAGTGCCTAGTTTAGGGTCATTAACCTATTATTGGAAGACAATACTTCCCCTCAAATAATTCCCAGAGAAACTAGTTAACTAGATTGACCAACATAGATGTTTATCTACCTCTACTCCCCCTCAAACCAAGAGTAACAGCACCATTTGAGACAACCAAGATCTTCCCCTCAAATGATGCTCTCAAATACAATGAAAGTGCAACAACAAATACAATCAGCAAGCCTCAAACATTTCCTCAAGCCAATGGTGTACTTAACAGATAGTGTGTATTACTTATAACTGGATTGAACTAGTAAATGTGTCGATGGCCTGAAAATGGTAGAACTAAAGTGAACTAGTAACCAAACAAGCTGAACTAAATAATTTCAAATAGAACCAAATGTTGCAAGCTCACTTGAGAGACATAAAAATGACATAACTTCAACTTATTAGCATATAGTAATGATTATAGCAAATATGCATAATAAAGACTGTTTTTCATAAAGTATTATAATCATGAAAGGTACTGTAAGTATTCAAAGACATAGTGTAAGTAATTTAAAAGTTGCAGTGCAGTAGATAAAGTAATCCAAAATAAGATTGTTATACACCCGGGTAGTGTCACGGGTACCTGTGACACTACATGGTCAAAGCCCGAGCCCGGGCTTGGGTAGCTCGGTATCGAGCTTGAGCTCGAGCCCGAGCTCGAAAGCTCAACAAGCTATCCGATAAATATTAATTTTTTTAAAAATAATTATATTTTTTAAAATAATTTTTACATGTAAAATTATATTTTTTTAAATATATTATCTGTACTACTCGACGACAATTCAAACTTGAGCTCGAGCTCGAAAAATACAAATCGGACGAGTTTGAGTTCACCTAAAGTACATCGAGCTCAAATTCGGGTATTGTAATATCCGAGCTTGTCCCGGGTGTCATAACACCCCTAATCCAAAATACCATTAGTTACATAGTATAAAGTATTAAATTTAGGCAAATTAATATAAGGTTTAAACCTACAACAAAGACAATAGCAAAGCAGGCATAGAGTTCACAACCAAAAGAGGCTAAGTAAATTAGAGGAATGGATCAATAAGAATGAGAGGGGCTTGAGATCACGAGATAGTTTGCCTTTTGCCATGGCTTCCAATTTGTTAGCTACACTTTGGAGTTCCACATACAAGACATGGTTCTGTTGCCCCAATAGAATTTGCCTATGCTCAATTCTATCCAATTTTTCTCTAATCTTTTCGAGAGTAATAGACTGAGAGCTAGATCCATCATGTTTATCCGTGACTCTCTCTTACTCCACCTATTGCTTCTTGGTTTTCTCTCCTACTTCCTTTATTTGACTTTTTCCTATCCCAATATACTTTCTAAGCTATTCACCTTCTCCAATGCACATCCATTTAGCTCAAAGTATAGATGATACATTAATCTCATTCTTTTCAATTAGTTTAGTTCTAAAGTTTGAATCCAAAGCCACTCTATAGGATGACAAAATATCAGCGATCATGCTAGCATAGGGTACGAGTGCATTTTCTAATCTATATGCAACTATCATGGAATGCGGAATAATGAAATGTAGTCCAACGTTTTTCTAATTCATAACGCATGCCATTAACCAGAAATCTTCTCGTAAAATTGTTGTATAGTTGTCACCATTGGGTCTAATTATATGTGCAACAATCAAGTGTAGGATCCTTTTGTCAAACCCTAAATCTGTGGCATTAGTGTTGACCACAGCCATGCTAGGATCATCGAAAACCTTCCTTGCATTTTCCAAGTAATTCGAAACCTGTAGATGGCTCACACTTATCATAATCCACCTATTGCAAACCACTTTCTTTACACATGAATCTAGGAATCACTTCAATGACCTTTCCATTCACATAAGTCCTAAATGAACATGCTACAGAATGATTATTTAAAACAATTTGAGTCTCATTTTCATCTCCATCACTAATTACTTCAATGTTGTTGTAGAAAAGCTTAACTACCCTCTCATGGATATATTTCTTAGGGAGATAAGCCAACTTGGACATACCTAACTTAGGTATTCTTTGTATTTGAAATTTATTTTTTTGAGAAACACCCAATCGATTAACCTCCTTTGATTGATCTTTCTCATGAAAAGACTTTGTCAAATAGTTTGCTTTGATTGAGTGTTCGAAACTCATGGATGTTAAATTCTGGAGTTTCTTCCATCAATTGCATTGATGAAGGTTTTGAGGACGAAGGTTTTGTAGAAAAAGGTTTTGCAGAAGAGAGAGAGAGAAGGGTCGACATAGGGACCGTTCGTATTCCTTTTTGCATGTAACGGTTTGACAAATTTTCATGCATGTTGACCTATTTTCAAACTAGGTTGGTTCCTTAAAAATTATATAGGTCAACATGAATTTTTATACATGTCGACCTATTGTTGATCATACTACGTGTTGACATTTTTATATATAGGTCGATAAGATTATGTTTGGTTGTGATTTTTCATATTTTGCAGTGATGGGTTGACATGATCTTTAGAAATAATAATTAGAGGTTGGCACATGCTTTTGAATTTGTTAACATCATTCTCAAAATGGGTCGACTTGTGATTTATTTTATGTAAATTTTCGCATACTCTATTTTCAGTTTTTTAACTCATTTCTCCATTTTTGTCATTCCAAATTCTCTCCTTAATTCGTAAAATCTATTTTTATCTAATGGTTTCGTAAAAATGTCAATAATTTGTTTTTGTGTCTCTACAAACTCAAGAATAATTTTATTTTTCAATACGTGGTCTCTAATAAAATGATATCTTACTTTAAAATATTTGGTTCGCGAATGATGTATTGGATTGGTTAGGTTTATAGCACTTGTATTATCACATTTTATAGGGACACATTCAAAGTGTATGCCAAAATTCCTTCAATTGATGCTTGATTCATAATACTTGTGCTACACATTGCCCAACAAAGACATAATCTGCTTTGGTGGTTGACAAGGCTACACCATTTTGTTTTTTGGAAGACCGTGATACTAACATGTTTTCAAAAAATTGACAAGTACCATTGGTACTTTTTTTATCTAATTTATTATTTACAAAATTTGCACCTGAGAATCCATGCAGCTAAAAATTTGAATCACCCAAGTTAATGATATCTTTAAGATATCTAAAAATTCTTTTAACTGCTATCAAATAGCATTCTTTTGGATCTGATTCAAATTTTGCACAAAAACATATAGTATATTGTATATCCAATCTAGAAGCAGTGAGGTATAAAAATGAGCCAATCATACTTCTATAAAATTTTTGATAAACTAATTTGCTATTTTCATCGTTATCTAGTTTGATAATTATACTCATAGGTGTGACATTTCCTTGGAATTCACTGAAGTCAAACTTTTTAATTAGTTCTTTAGTATATTTTGATTGGGAAATGAATGTGTCATTTTTGGATTATTTGATATGAAGTTTTAAGAAATAGTTCAACTCCCCCATCATACTCTTCTCAAATTCTTCTTGCTTTTTTATGTGAAATCCTCACACATTCTTATACATGTTCCTCTAAAAATTATATTGTCTATGTATATTTGAACTATTAGAATATTTTCTCTTCCTTTCTTTTTATAAACATTATCGTATCAACGTTTTCTCTTACAAAGTTATTATCAATTAGAAAGTTACTCAATCTTTTGTACTAAGTTTTAGAGGTTTGTTTTAATCCATATAAGGCTTTGATTAGTTTGAAGACATATTCTGGATACTTTGGGTCCTCAAAGATGGGGGGTTATTCTATATATATATTTTCATTTATATAACCATTTAGAAAGACACTTTTAATATCTTTTGAAACAATTTAAAGTTCATATAACAAAAGAAAGTTTGAAACATTCAGATAGCTTCTAATCTAGTCATTGAAATATATGTTTCCTCATATTCAATTTCTTTCTCCTGATTGTATCATTTTGCTACTAATCTTGTCTTGTTTCTTGTGATTATGTCATATTTATCAAATTTATTTCTAAATACTCACTTGGTTCCAATTACAAATTGATCTTCCAGGCTAGGAACTAGATTCCAAATTTTGTTTCTCTCAAATTGGTTTAACTTTTCCTGTATAGTTGTTATCCAGTTTTTATCATTCAAAGCTTCCTCTATATTTTTGGATTCTATTTGAGATATAAATACTACATACATTGATTTTGTAGTGTGGATCTAGTTTTGACTCCTGAATTTATGTTTCCTATAATATTTTTTGTGTTAACACTCTTCCTAACAAGTGAATATTTAATTTCTTGTTCTTGATGAGTTCCTCTTAGTCTTCATGTTCATGTTTTGCTTCAGTTTAGAGTTTATATTTTCTGTAAGTTATAATTCCTTTAAATGTTCTATTAAATCTTTATTATCAAATTTCCTTTTGTTTAATTCATTATTTTCATCAAATTTTATATGTATTGATTTTTCAATTGTTGGTTATTTTATTGTATACTCTATACATTTTACTTAATGCTAAATAGTTTAAAAATATTCCTTCATCACTTTTACTATCAAATTTTCCAATGACATTTTTATCGTTATTTAGAATGTAGCATTATCTGAATACTATGAAATATGATATATTAGGTTTTCTTCTTTTGTAAAGTTTATAGAGAGTTTTCTTTAAAATAGGTCTAATTAGAGCCCTATTCAAGATGTTATAAGTAGTGTTTACTGCTTCTGCCCAACAACAACCATTAACGTCATGTTAAAACTTGTGATCAGGGCCTATTTTTCGATCTTTTATTACTCCATCGGTTTATTTGGTAGTTAATTTGTATATACCAAATTGATCTACATCTCCCACCGAACACAACAGTAGTAATCAAACCATCATACAACTATGCACATGCCTGCATGCGTTGCTAGAAAGCATTTGATCTCTTCTGGCAAAGCTATCATCCAGAGGTTGAAAAAGAGCCAAATGATGTCATTCTGAGTCAACAAGTACAAAATGACGTAGTTTCAATCTTTCTACCCAATCCTTCAACCTCTACCATGTGTTATTCCTTGCTTGGCCATCACCAATCTAGTAAACAACCATGTCATTAGCCACATCAGTAGACATATCATATGCCATGTTAGAATTCTGGCCTACTCTGCAATGTCAACTGCCACATCATAGCCTAGGCTCACATTACCACATCAGACATCCAATTGCCATGTCAAATATTGCGGCCCACTTTTTTGTCACATCATCACATAACAACAACACCACATCAGCACCCATGTCACATTACTGTTCACAACCTGATCCGGTTTAGAGGCACTATTCAACTGTTGACCGAGTCTGATCATAATCTATGCATTGCTCTTGACTTTATCTTTTGATCACTAATCTTGATTTATTTCTAGTTATCGTACCATACTCAATTAGTTAATTTCTAAACCCTACTTAGTTTCTATCATTGATTGATCTTTACTAATTCTCTAACTTTATTTCTTTCAAACTGATTTAGTTTTTCTTGTATTGCCAAAATCTAGATCTCATCTTTCAAAACCTTTTTTTTTTTTATAGATTTTGGTTTGATTTTGGATATAAATGCTATACGCACACATTAATTTTGTGCTGCTGACTTTGTTCGAATACCTACATTTGGGTTTCTTATAATGTTTTCAATATCTACACTTGTTTTGAGTATTGGATGTCTTATTTCTTATTGTTTTGTTTCTTAATTCTCACAATTATTACTATTTTCAACCGATTTTTCATCCTCTTTCTACTTCTTTTTTTGTCTATTGAGTTGATTTCATTGATCGCATGTTATGGAGAATCATCTTCTGTATTTTCTATTTGAATTCTTTCATATTCATCAAATTATACATGTATGGATTTTTCAGCAGTTATTATTCTTTTATTGTATATTTTATAGGCTTTGCTACTTGTGGAATACTTTAGAAAAATTATTTCATCACTCTTGGCATCAAATTTTCTTTGATTTTCTTTGCCATTATTAAGTACATAACACCTATGTCCAAATACATGAAAATATCATATATTTGATTTCTTTCTTTTATATAGTTTATATGGTATTTTTTTCTTCAATATTGGTCTAATTAGAGCTCTATTAAGAGTGTAATATGTAATGTTAATTACTTCTATTTAGAAATATTTTACTAAGTTTTTTTCGTATAATATTGCTTTAGTCATTTCTTCTATGATTCTATCCTTCCTTTCTACGACATTATTTTGTTAGGGAGTTTTGGGCATAGAGAAATTGTGAGATATTCCAAATCATCATTGTATTCTTACATTTACTTATTCTCAAACTCTCTCTTGTGATCACTCCTAATGTTGCTGATTCCATCATTTTTCATTTTGGATTTTCTTATAAATTTTTACTAACTTCTTCTTTCTTAGTTAAAAATAGTACCCATATGTATTAGAGTAATTATTTATAATTACAAACCCATAATGTTTTTCTCCTAAGTTTTGTGTCCTCATTAAGCCAACAAGTCTAATTGAAGAAGTTCTAATCATTTAGTGGTTGAGACTATATTCTTAGATTTGAAGGATGACCTCGTGTATTTTCCCTTCATACAATCATCACATATTTTATTTTTTTGATGTTTTGTCTTGGCAAACCTCTAACTAAATCTTTTCTAACTAATTTTGTGATCAAATCCATACTTACATACCCTAATCTACTATGTCATAATTTTTAATTATTGATGTTTACAGTCATTTGACAAATTTTATTTTTCTGGTATGTTTTCTATGACGATCCGCTATCCAGACGTCGCATCCCTTAACAAAAGGAGATAAACATGTAAGTACGAAATCAATAAACCCAATTAAAATGTGACGTTTGGACTTATGACAATCACACTTTCCGTGTGTGATAACACAGAAGGAGATTTATATTAAAAGAAAATAAATCGTTTGTTCTTTTCAAATAAAATAACTATAAGATCTAGTCTATTTATTGACTATTTAGCTACCTAGGTTAATAAAAACATGATAAAATATACGAAATACCTCTAATATCAAACAGCAAGCATTAATGTCTCTTCCGGCCATCCAAAAACACACCATGGTGTATAATCACAACTTAAGCAAAACTGTACATATAAGGCTCTTTTTGGCCTTCACTTTCCATTTACATAGGTTAGGTGGTTTGTAAAAAGACCAAAAGAAACATAAGAATAACATGCCTTAAAAATATAAGTAGGTCGAAAAAATAGTAGGGAATGAAATCCCTACTCAAAGACCTCTGCCCTGCAATTCTCTCTCGTTTCTCTGATCACCTGAAAACAAGAATATCGAGTTCAATATAAGCTAAGCAAGTGCACATGGGACCAACAGCAAGCAAAACAAGCAAGCAGGCACAAGAATATTATCATTATTATGTAAGAATCGGAATCATACCAAAGTATACCAAGAATGCACATTAACTCAAAAACAATGGAGTGTATGAGAGTCTGAAAAACAAACTAAATTTGGAAATTTCTAAATGAATTTAGGTTATTTTTTAGGTTAGATCCTTAAACACTTTACTTTTTTCTAATTCTATCCTTAAAGGAAGAAGAGATCTATCCATGTTCCTCAAACTTCGCCCGTAGGTTTCGCACAAAGCTTGTAGAACTTTATACGCACCCTGCACTCTTAAAACTTCGCCTATAAGCTTCACACAAACTTTCAGAAGAATTCATGTGTAATCACCACAAAGACCACAATGCCCACTAGTTTCACACATAAGTTCCAATCCAACATCACAATTATTCATGCTATACAGTCCTTTGAGCACTCCAAAACTTTCTTAACAAATTTCCAGCACAAGCAGTTTTTTGGGACAAATGGCATAACTCGAACTACAGTATTCAGATTAAGGTGATTCCAACTGCCACTTAATGTTAAGACATAAAGCTATAACTTTCGTGTTCATAGCTGGGTTCAATTCCAATTACACATGAAACAATCAAAGTTATATTTCAAAATCAACAACACAGCTTGCGTAGTCATAGAAAAATGAACATAAATTCTCTTGCATAAATCAGATTGAGGTGATTCTAGTAGCTATTTAAAGATAAGATATAGGCCTATAATTTTTATGTTTAGAGTTTAGTCTAATTCAGTCCAGAAGGCAGCCAACAATCGTGGCAAAATTCAATACAAAAACAGACAGAAACAAGATTTTCTGCAGAAAATATGACTCAAAAATTCATTTCTCAATGAAATTTTTCGAATTTTTTGTCATTTTAAAGTTATGAAAGTTTAATTTCTTTAGAAGAAAACCCTACTCAATATGTAGTTGTGTAGTAAAAGATATTGAATAATAATAGGGTATGGTCATGTAGTGAATAGAATAGTTTTTTTTTACAGAGATTATGCTATTTTAAAAATTTACCAAAAATCCAATTCTTCACGAAAATCTTCAAATCATGTCATCTTAAAACTATGGGAGTCTAGTTTAATTAGAAGAAAACCATATTCCATTTGCAATTATGCAGAAAAAGTTATAAACAAAAACCAATGTATTGTCAATCTGTCCGGTAAGCAGAATTCATGTCTATTCATACCACTAGGTTCAAAAACATGACTTCTTTCTTTCCTACATAATTTCATCCTTATTCTAATATCACAAACAATTTGAAATATATCAACATGACTAATAGGCATTAAAGAAACAAATACAAGTATGATACTTGCCTTTCAAAACTTCTAATCTCACTTTGCTCTTCTATTTCCAACTTCCTTGCTTCCTATGTACTTTTCAGCTTGTTTCACAACTTTCCTACACTTCTTTATGTTTGGGACACTAAGCATAGGTTGCTGAATCTAAGCTTAAGGTATAATTTCTATAGAGTTAGGGTTTGGTTTTTGGAAGGGAAAGAAAAAAAACGTGAATTGGGTTGAAGAATGAACAATATCTCTTCTTTTCCTCTTTTCATTGTTTTTCTAAGTGGTTTGTGGGTCCCCCAACTAGGTTGATGTGTTAAGGTGTTGTGCCATGTGGTAAGTAATGAAGTGTCATAATGTCCCAAATTATTATTATTATTATTATTATATTATTATTATTTTTTTATTTTCCTTTTATTCTTCCTTGTTTTTTTTCTTTTTTTGTTGTGGGTCCCACCCAATCTCTAATTCAATTCTCTTATTGCATTTTTTCTTATTCTTTCACAAGCCAATATATTTCATAATCCATACTAATTTTATTATGATGGAACTCTATTTTCAATACAAAAATCAAAACATACATTGCAAATGCATTTAAATTCACAACGCATCTAATTTAGCACAATGCGACATAATACAATGCAAACAAATTTAAGCATGATAAATAGAAATATAAATGAAAATGCAAGCCTTAATATTTCTTAAGAATAAGATCTTATATCATTTTCTCTTAAAAGATTCGGTCCTCCGGATCACAGCTCAAGCTCAAACAGATAGGGGTATTGTCTTCTCATTTTTTACTCTAACTCTCAAGATGCCTCCTCGGACATGTGGTGTCTCCACAAAACCTTTACCAATTTAATGGTTTTGTTCCTTAAGTTCTACTCTCGATAGCCCAAAATCTGGATCGGTTACTCGATATAAGTTGGATTTTCTGTAACTTGAAGTGGCTTATAGCTAATTATATGTGAAGGATCATGCACATACTTTCTTAGCATTGAAACGTAAAAGGTTAGGTGAACTCCCTCAAATGCTGGAGGTAGAGCCAAGTCATAAGTAGATAACCAAACTCTCCTTAAAATCTTAAAAGGACAAACAAATCTAGGGCTAAGTTTTCCATTTTTCTTCCCAAATCTCACCACCCCTTTAATTGGAGAAACTTTCAGAAAAACTTTATCTCCTACCTCAAATTCTAAATCTCTGCGTCTTTGATCTGCATAACTCTTCTGGGCTTTTCTTGAATGGTCCGGACTTTCTTTATGGTTTCCTGTAGATAAGCAAGTCATGTTTCAAACTAAAGTCGCTGCTTCTCTCCTACTTCATCCCAACAAAGAGGAGTCCTACATTTCCTCCCATATAATGCTTCGAACGGTGACATGCCAATATTGGAGTGATAGCTGTTGTTATAAGCAAATTCCATTAGTATTAAATGTTCAGCTACCACGGAGTTTTAAAATACATGCTCCCAACATATCTTTTAGAGTCTGTATAGTTCTCTTTGATTGACCGTCTGTCTAAAAATGATATGCCATGGAGAAATTAAGTTTAGTTCCTAAACTGGATTGAAAGCTCTATCAAAATAGAGAAACAAATCTTAGATCTTTATCGGAAACAATTGATACTGGTATGCCATGCAATCTCACTATTTCATCAATGTACAGTTTAGCTAACTTCTCCATGGAATGAGTCACCACAATAGGAAGAAAGTAAACTGATTTGGTGAACCAATCCACTATTACCCATATAGCATTAAGTCCCCTTAGAGTTTTAGGCAACCCTGAGATAAAATTCATGGTGATATGCTTCCATTTTCACTCAGGGATAGGGAGTAGTTCAAGTAGTCCACTAGGTCTCTGGTGTTCAGCTTTTACTTGTTGACAAGTTAAGCATCTGCAAACAAACTTTGCAATATCTCTTTTCATATTAGGCTATCAAAAGGATTGACGCAAATTTCTATACATCTTGGTGGTTCCTGGGTGAATAGAAAAGGCAAAGTTATGTGCTTCCTCCAAAATCAATTTTCACAATCCCTGAACGAATAGAAAAGGCAAAGTTATGTGCTTCCTTCAAAATCAATTTTCACAATCCCTGAACTTCTAGAACTACTAACCTATCCTGAAATCTAACTGTTTCATTGAATATATTGAATTCAGGCTTCCCCTCTTTAAGAGCATCTACTCTGAGTTTAATTGTTGTTTCATCAATTTGCTGAGCCACCCTAATATGATCAAATAGATCTGGTCGGACCATAAATCGAGCCAAAAGAGACCCCTAGCTAGTTATCTTAGCATCAATCCTCAACTGTTCAAACTCAGCTATCATATGATGCTCTCTTACTCATAGAGCTGCTATTGGAATAGTAGATTTACCTCTGAGGGCATCTGCTATAAATTTGCTTTGCCGGGTTGATACCGAATAGTAACATTATAATCCTTCAATAGTTTGAGCTATCTGCGTTATCTTAGATTCAACTCCTTTCGGGTAAATAAGTATTTGAGATTCTGATGTTTGGTGAAATCTCGTAGTGCTACCCATAGAGGTAGTGTCTTCAAATCTTCAAAGCAAATATAATAGTTGCAAGCACCAGATCATGGATGGGATAATTTTCTTCATGTGGTTTAAACTATCTAGAAGTATAGGCTATCACATTCCTTTCCTACACTAGTACACAACCCAAATCGGTCCTGGATGTATCACTAAAAATCACATATCCCTGTCCATTAATCGGTAATGTTAGTGCTGGAGCCGATACAAGCTTATCTTTTAGAATCCAAAAACTGATCTCACATTATTCATCCCACTTGAAAAGTACATTCTTACGAGTCAATCTCGTAGGCAGAGTAGCTACCGAAGAAAAATCTTTAACAAATCTACAGTAATAACCTGCCAAACCTAGAAAACTATGAATCTCCATAACTGTAGTAGGTGTGGACCAATAAACAATAGCTTTAATCTTCTCGGGTCTACAAAAAGCTCTTTATCGAAGACAATGTGAGTCAAGAAAATTACTTCACTGAACCAAAATTCACATTTGCTTAATTTGGCATACAAGTTCCTCAAGGTGTAAGGTGATGCGAAGATGTTATTCATGCTGGGCCTTATCTTTAGAATACACCAGAATATCATCGATAAACACCATAATAAAATCATCGAGATAGGGTCCGAAAACACAGTTTATCAAGTCCATGAAGACTGCTAGGGCATTAGTTAACCCAAACGGCATAACCAATAACTCATAATGACCATAACGAGTACGACATGCAGTCTTAGATATATCTTCCTCTCTTACCCTAATCTGATGATAACCGGATCTAAGATCTAGTTTAGAGAAAACTGTAGCATCTTTTAACTGATCAAACATATCATTAATTCTCGGTAAGGTGTATTTATTCTTAATGGTCACTTGATTTAATTTATGATAATCAATGCATAATTTCAAGAAACTATCCTTCTTCTTTACAAATAAAACAGGTACACCCCAAGGAGAAACACTCGGACGAACAAATCCCTTGTCCACGAGTTTTTGCAACTGAGTTTTCAACTCTTTCAACTCAGCTTGTGCCATTCTATATGGAGCCATAGAAATACGAATAGTATCTGACATCACATCAATAGGGAATTCTATCTCTCTAACTGGTGGCAATCCGGGCAAATCATCCGGGAACATATCCAGGAAATCCCAAACCACTTGTATGTTAACCAATTGTGTTTGCTTTTTCTTATCTTCAATGACATAAGCTAAATATCCCTGACAACCCTTGGATACCATCCTAGTTGCTTTAATGAAAGATACAACTTGAGCTCTGATAAATCTATCACCAATAAAGAAAATTTGTGATTGTCCTGGTGGTGAAAAGTATACATTCTTTCTGTGATAATCAACCACAGCATAATTAGCTGATAACCAATCCATGCCCAGAATTACATCTAAATCTAACAACTCTAATAGTAGTAAATCAATGCTAAAATCATACCTCTGGAAATTCACAACATAACCCCTATAAATGTCAGTAATAAGAACCTCATCTCCCAGAGGGGTAGCAACCTGCAGCCACTGCTATAGAGGTTCAGACTCCGAGGCAAGTACATAATAAATGCAAATGAAATGAATGAATACGTGGCACCCGGATCAATGAAAACATGAACATCACATGAAATAACTTCATTCTACCTGTTATCACATCGGGTGCAGCACAAGCCTCCTGTACAATGACTGCATGAACTCTAGTCTGATCTCCTAGGACTGGTGGCATACCCTGAGGTCATCTCTGCTATGGCTGCAGTGCTAAAGTTGGTATGGGTGGTCCCGGTCTTAATGGAACTTGAGGGGCTACTGCACGCTGAGCCGATAAAGGTCTGGGTAGTGGAACATGCTGTAAAGGAGTAGGCTGTGACTACCCAAGCCTAAGAGGACAACGGGAAACATAATGACCTGGCTGAAAATATGTAAAGCAAAATCTCATTCTTCCTTCACATGGCCCCGCATGAAGATTTCCACAAATTGGACATGATAATCTCTTGCGGGAGCTTTCACCCTGCTCAAACTGTCTCTTCTTCTCATTTTTCTTCTTCAGACTTGAAGTTTGAGCTTCTGCTGGCCTTTTTCCTCACAATCTTTTCTATCTATCCTCAGTAACCAAGTCTAAGCTACTAAGTACCTTTGGAAAAAGGATCTCAATCATTTTCTGAATCTCTTAGCTCTCTTTTCATTTGTATCAACTAATTCCAGAGAATATACTGACAATTTAACGAAACAATCTTCATACTGACTAATAGTCTAACTACCTTGCCTTAAATTCAGAAATTCAGATATTTTTTAATCTCTAATAAATACAGGTACATATCTCTCATGGAAGATCTGAGTGAAATTATCCCAAGTGACATACTGAAGGTCACTATCGTATCGGAGTCTCAATTCCGAACTCCATCATCATATGTAACTTCTTTTAAATAATGGGTGGCCAAT
Organism: Dillenia suffruticosa; assembly: GCA_033439265.1. NCBI lineage: Eukaryota > Viridiplantae > Streptophyta > Magnoliopsida > Dilleniales > Dilleniaceae > Dillenia > Dillenia suffruticosa. The sequence continues at coordinate 4,691,016 of JAVTVX010000031.1, forward strand.
CTGACCTTATATTCTTCTGTCACTATAAACTCAGAAAAAAAGTCTCTACATCTCTACAATCCAAGTCTCTGCAACTTGAGAATCATCACTCCCTGAAAATGTCATCGACTCCATCTTTCTAAACTCAGTTATCAGTTTTTGGAATCGACGATCTTGTTGTGGCATGTATACATTCCCCCTATCTTCGCGCCCCTCTCCATATTCGGTAGCTCTCTAATCTCTATATGATCTATATTGATCTAACTCAGAACCAACGAATACCACTGGAGCTACTGAAACTGACATAGCTGACGAGGTAGGCATGGTATGAGTAGGTGGAGAGATATCTGCAATCTCACATTCTATCACTGGTTGAGACAACCTCTCCATCAGTCTACGAATGTCTCCAGACATAATGCCTACCATAGCTATCAGGGCGGCTAAAGCCTACTGCAAACCTGTCCCTTCTGGCCTTTGGTCACTTGGCAGCTGAGATTGAGGCTCCTGCCTCTACTCCTCATCCCTATCCTCTCCGTCAAGAGATATTACATTCTGTCTCCTTGTCTTAACTATTTTGTATCCTAGTAACCTGATGCATACAAATGACAAACAATGTCACTTATGATATAAACCTCCCTCTACCTAATAACCTGTACCTATAGTCACAAATCCAAGATATAGATTACCCAAAATCTTGGACTCTGATACCAACTGTGACGACCTGTTATCCAGACATCACACCCCCTAGTAAAAGGAGATAAACATGTAAATGCAGAAGCAATCAATCCAATTAAAATGTGACGTATAGACTCGCGACAGTCGTACTTCTCGTGTGTAATAATACGAAAGAAGATTTATATTAACAAAAATAAATCGTTTGTTCTTTCCAAATAAAATAAAAGCAATGTCTCCTCTATTTAGTGACTATTTAGCCACAGGGGTTAATAAAAAGCTGATGAAACATACGCAATACCTCTAATATCAAACAACAAATATTAATGACTCTTTTGGACATCCAAAGATACATTGTGGTGTATAATCACAACAAAAGCAAAACTTGACATAAAAGGCTCTTCTTGGCCTTCACTATCCATTTACATATGTCAGGTGGTTTGTAAAAAAACCAAAAGAAATCTAAGAACACCATACCTTAATAATACAAGTAGGTCGGAAAAAGAGTAGGGAATGAAATCTCTTTACCTCAAAAACTTCTACCCTACGATTCTATCTCGTTTCCCTGATCACTGAAAACAAAGATATTGGGGTTAGTATAAACTGAGCAAGTACACGGGGGACCAATAGCAAGCAAAGCAAGCAAACAAACACAGAATATTATCATCACTATGTAACAATTGGAATCATAACAAAGTATACCAAGGATGCACATTAACTCAAAAAGCAATCACAATTGCCACATTAGAATAGTTATCATTTTTTCATCTTCATTGTTCCAATTTATTTTAACATTTAAAGAAATGAATGGAGTATCGAACCAAACTAGTGTATGAGGGTCTGAAGAACAAACTAAATTCGGGAATTTCTAAACAAATCTAGGTTATTTTTAGGGTTAGACCCTCAAACACTTCATTTATTTTTAATTTCATCCTCAAAGGAAGAAGAGATCTATCCATGTTCCTCAAGCTTCGCCCGTGGCTTCGCACAAGCTTGTGGAACTTTATATGCACCCCGCACTCCTCAAACTTCGCCTACAGGCTTCACACAAGCTTTCGGAAGAATTCACGTGTAATCACCACAAAGACCACAATCCCCACTAGTTTCACACATAAGTTCTAATCCAACATTACAATTATTCATGCTATACAATCATTTGAGCACTTTATTACTTGCTTAACAAATTTCTAGCACAAGTAATTTTTTGGGAAAAATGGCATAACTCGAACTACAGTGTTCAGATTAAGGTTATTCTAGCTACCACTTAAGGTTAAGATATAAAACTATAACTTTCATGTTCATAGCTGGGTTCAATTCCAATTACAGATGGACACATAGATCAATCAAAGTTATATTTCAAAATCAACAACATTACTTGCACAGTTATAGAAAAATGAACATAAATTCTCCTACACAAATCAGATTGAGATGATTCTAGTAGCATTTAAAGATAAGATATAGGCCTATAATTTATATATTCAGAGATTAGTCTAATTCAGTCCAGAATGCAGCCAACAATCGTGGTAAAATTCAATACAAAAACAGACAAAATTTAAGTTTTCTACAGAAAATGTGGCAATTTAAAAATTTACCAAAAATTCATTTCTTAATAAAACTTTTCGAATTTTATGTTATTTTAAAGATATGGAAGTTTAGTTTCTTTAGAAGAAAACTATACTCAATTTATAGTTGTGCAGTAAAAGATATTAAATAAACAATAGTACATAGTCATGCTATGAACAGAATAATTTTTCTACAGAGATTATACTAATCTAAAAATTTACTAAAAATTCAATTTTTCACGAAAATTTTCGAATCATATGTCATTTTAAAACTATGGAAGTTTAGTTTAATCAAACAAAAACTATCATCCATTTGTAGTTATGCAGAAAATGTTATAGGCCAAAAAAGGAGATATTGTCAATCTGTCCAGCAAACAAAATTCATTTCTATTCATTCTTCTAGATTCAAAAACGTGATTTCTTTCTTTCTTACATCATTTCATCGTTATTCTAATACCAAAAATAGTCTTAAACATATCAACATGACTAATAGGCATCAAAGAAACAAATACAAGCATGGTACTTGCCTTTCAAAGCTTCCAATCTCACTTTGCTCTCCTATCTCCAACTTCTTTGCTTCCTATGTACTTTTCAACTTGTTTCACAACTTTCCTACACTTCTTTATGTTTGGGACACTAAGTATATAGGTGGAGACCACTGAATCTAAGCTCAAGGTGCAACTTCTATAGAGTTAAGGGTTGGTTTTTGGAAGGGAAAGAAGAAAAACGTGAATTTGGTTGAAGAATGAAGAACATCTCTTGCTTTCCTCTTTTCATTGTTTTCCTAAGTGGTTTGTGGGTCCCCCGACTAGGTTGTGTGTCTAAGGTGGCGTGCCATGTGGTAAGTAATGAAGTGTCATAGTGTCCCAAATTATTATTATTATTATTATTATTTTATTTTTTCTTTTTCTTTTTCTTTTCTTTTTCTTTGTTTTTTTTCTTTTTCTTTTTCTTTTTCTTTTGTGGGTCCCACATCAAACCCTAATTCAATTTTCTTGTTGCTTTTTTCCGATCATTCCACAAGTCATTATGTTTCATAATCCATACTAATTTTAATATACTAGAACTCTATTTTCAACACAAAAATCGAAACATACATCACAAATGCATCTAAAATCACAGCGTATCTAATTTATCACAATGCAATATAAACGAATTTAAGCATGATAAGTAGAAATATAAACGAAAACGTATGTCATAATATTTCCTAAGAATGGAATCTTACATTGTCTAAGTCTATTACATATACATTTCCTTTCCTTGATCCTCTAAATTTTATAATTTTACTATCCCTATCTAGTATCATACATTTATGGCAATCAAATAGAACAAGATATCATTTGTCACATAACTGATTGATACTAAACAGATTATATTTTAACACTTTAAAAAATAAAAAATTTTCAATTTGAGTAAAGGATTTACCTACTTTGTCAATCCCAATTATGCTACTTTTGGAGTTGTCCCCGAACACAATTTTTCCTCATTCCTTCATTTCTAATGAACAAAACTTCAATGGGTCACCAATCATATGTTAGGAATAACTACTTTCCATGAACCAGGTTTCCTTGCTTTCTTTTACTCTGAAACATATTTACAAAGTACTTCCATTAAATTTTGGCTTTTGGTAACCAATTTTTTTTTTTTTGATCTGCCACTATTAGTCACACTATTAATTTTATCTATCTTATTGGTTATCCATTGCAGTGTTGTGTTCCTAGCTGCTTTACTCTTTAAACCAACATGCATTTGCCTTGTGACCTATTTTGTGACAATATATGCATCTCTTGTACGTTGCTGGTCTTTTAGTCTCATTTGTATTAATTTGTCTCTTAAGCCTACATTGTGCTGCCTTATATCCTAGTTTCATGCATATGTGACACCTGGTCTTAGTTTTTATGTTACTAGATCTGGGTACAAAGAAGCCGTAGAACTTCTTCTGGGTGGTTGTGGGGTTATATCCTAACCCTACCCTTATCATATACAACCCTTTGAACTCCTAGCATTACACCTAATTTTTCTTGTTCTTGAACAAATTTATGCAGTAGAGAACTAAGTCTATAGTTCTCATCTTTTTCATGGTTAAGTTTATCTTTCAAGGTAGGTGATTTGGAAGCATTCTTTTCTATATAGGCATGCATGCTCTTAAGATTTTCAATGTCAGTCATTAATCTTAGCTTCTTCAGCTTTCATTTCAATTTTTGCATGCAATTCATTTTTGCCTTGCTTTAAAATGTCATCTTCTTCCTTTAGTTTTTTATTTTCTATCCTTAGCCTATCATTTTCCTTCTCTAGTTCAGTTAGCATCTTCTTTGGTGAGGAATTTTTTTTTAGTTATCTTCCTAAGATCTTTAAGGGATTCTAATAATGCTTTTAGATTTAGAAAAATTAGAAGAGTCAAAGTAATAAAAAGATAACTCTTCTTTCTGGTTCTCCTCCAATGCCATGAAGCACAAGTTGGCTTGCTTAGTTTCAACTTCTTCCTCTACATAGCTACTATCCTCATCACTTCAGCCAGCCAATGCTTTCTTCTTTCCTTTCTTATCCTTCTTTTCCGTCCTTTTGAGTTGAGGGCTGTTTGCTTTGATGTAGCCAACCCTTTTGCATTTATATCAATGAATGTCCTCCTTTGATTTTTTGGATCCTGTTTTGCCTCTATTTCTTCTTCTCAACACGAATCTTTTAAATTTTTGATCAAGTAAAGCTAGGTCTTCTTCATTACTATTATTTTCTTAGTAGCTTTTCTCACTGTTAGTCTTGAGTACTATTGTCTTTCCTCTTTTTTCTTTTACTGATCCCTTTGCATTCATCTTTATCTCAAGCATGATTACGGATCCCACCAATTAGTCCATGGTGAGTGTTTCTAGTTTCTTTGACTTCTCAATGGTTGTGACTTTAGGCTTCCGAGATTTATGCATGCATCGAAACACCTTATCTACCATGTCTTCTTGACTTATGCCTTTGCCCAATAATCTTAATTTGTTTGTGATTATATTGACACGTGTTATCATTTCTCTAACAGCTTCTCCTTCCTTCATCTTGAAGGTTTCATATTCTTCCTTTATCTTGAAGGCTTCATATTCTTGTTTTAACATCCTGATTTTGTTCATTCGAACTTAAACTGTGCCTTCATAGGTTGCCTCTACCTTTTCCCAAAATCTTCTTGGTTGTAATGCAGGACAAGATTCTGTTATACTTATTCAGACTAAGTGTTAAGTGCAGCAGATTGACAACTTTGTCATTGGTTTTATATGCTTTCTTCTCTTATATTGTCATATTCTTCACTTTGATTGACACTCAAACTCCATCTATCTCTTTTGTAGGGAATTCAATTCATTCTTTAATTATCTCTCATGCTGTTTCATTTTGGGCGATTATGAAATTACATATCCTCTGCTTCCAATAATTGTAGTTGTTACCATTAAAAAATGCTATTCTGTTGGTAGAGCATGTTCAAAAGAGACACTATCTCCGTTTAGTACCACTCTCGATTTTTGATGCAGAAATTGTTAAGTTTTTCACTAGCACACATATTCCGATACTAATTAAAATACAATTTAGGGGTGGTGAATATGTTGAATGGTAATTCTTTAAAAAAATTGATTATTATAGAAAATTTTTATAGTAGTTCCATCAATTTGGTGCACGCCCACTCCTAGAAACCTCTTGGATTTTCATATTTGCTTCAAAATAATACAACAAACTTTCTTCTAAATGTAAATCAGACATTTACAATATTTTCTCACAAAATACTAAGTAATCCAGCCTCACGCAAATTGTTTCTCTCTAAATTCAGACCATGAAACCCTCTCTAGTTTTAAGTTTTATGACAATTTCAAATTAAATTTGTTAATCAATTTGCCAAAGTTTGTGTCAACTTGTTTAGATTCTAAGTCGACTGGGTTTTAAAGAGTAGTCACGAAGAGTTAACTTGCCTTTCTATCGGATAGACTCAATAATTGTCTTGGTTATCTCACTTTCCTCTTGGGTCAACTTGTATGCTGAATTGGTTTGGCCAGCCGATTTGATTTTGTTCCGGGTCAACTTTTTAAATATCTAGGTCGACTCATTTTCTTCCTTGGGTTGACTTATACACAGAATTAACTTGGCTGGGTCGATTTACTTGTGTTCTAGTCGACTCATAGAAGTCTGTACCAACTTATTTTCTTCCTAGGGTCATCTTATTATTTATCAAGTGAACTTTAACTTCTTGGGTCAATTAAGTTTACTTTATAAGTCGACTTAAATAGGGATTGGGTCGACTTATTTGTTTCCAGGTCCACTTGGCTAGTTGGGTCAACTAATTTCTTAAGTCGACCAATTTGTTGTATCATTCAACTTGTTCCAAGATAGGTCAACATTCCTAAGAAATATCATAGGCATAGGCCTATTTGATCGAAGTCATATCGACTCAGTCGAGATTCAAGTTGACCTACTAATGTATTGGGTTGACTCATCTTCTAATTTAACTCAATTGGTTGACATAATGCATTTCTATAGGTTGACTTAGTGATCCTAGGTCGACATATCTTATGGGTAGGTCGACTTGAAATGTTTCAGAACCTGCTTTCTGAGAACTTTATGTTCTCAGGTAGACATGTGTTTCTAATAGGTCAATATGTGCTTCTAATAGGTCGATATATTCTTAATGTAGGTTAACATGTATTGTTTTAAAACTTGGTCTCAAGTCGACATGTTTTCCTGTCATGTTGATCTATCTTAAGTTATTCAAAAAAGGGATAGGTCGATATGCCTTTGAATCAGGTCAACTTATCTTAAAGCTGGTTCGATGTATCTCTTGGCTTTAAACTTAAGCGTGTTTATTTATTTCCACATTTGTTCAAACTTTGTTTTATTAAATCTAACTAATCTAATCATCATCAAAATACAATTTTCACAATAGAATTCTTAAATTGAATAAGATATCGTTTAACTTCTTCTAATGTCACTGCTTTGTCTCGTTGTGATTCTAATGATGTGACCTTTGAAGTTGAGGCAGCAAGTCTAATGCAACTAACCCCACCTTTACTCTCAACACCTTTGACTTGGGTAAAAGCAGCATCCTCCCAAGTGTTCAAATCAATAGACCTTCCTTTACTTGGGGATCTATGGTTTTCAATTTCTCATCATCTCTTACAAGGTCATGAGAAAAGAAATTGATGAATAGAAGATTTTTAAACCAATTCATTAAAAAAATAGTTATAATTGAAGGAAAATAAAGTAAAACATACCGCAACTTTTGATATAGCATCACTCACAATGGAGCTATCATTTCTTATTCTGCTTGCTATTTACAATTCTGCGCTACTTGAATTAGTGTCGTTTGACTCCTTTTTCTTTTTCTAATACCAATGAAATGTATGAAAGAAACGCTATCATTAGTTATTAAATAACTTGCACACACACACACACACACACACACACACATATATATATATAAGAGATAGCCTTTTATCCATGAGCATAAGAAACTATCTTGATCCGAGACAGTGACATTCCTAAATTCTAGAACAACATTTTGTTGTTCCTAGCACTTACTCTTTATACAAACAAAAATTGAGTTTACTATAAATATCATATAAAACCACAATATTCATTTTATTATATCATTAATTTTGATTCATATTGTGTGTATATAATTTATTTCTCCCTCCCTGCTCTTCCAATATCTAACAAACTCCTTAAATTGATCAACATTGACTCGGTCATCTACAACTCGAATTATAATTTCCTCCGGCTCCAGTGAGTCAAACTCTTTTGCATCCATATATATCTATGATTTATCCATCTTATGATAATGATCAAGGAATTGTTACATAACATAAAATAAATCAGTTAATTTTTAAATATACATAATTAGAAAATAATGTCAAAGTTGGTTGGATTAATGTAGATATAATATTATTGGGATCGGCCAACAAATAATAAAAAAAAACATTTAACTTCAAAAGAAAATACATCTAGATTAAGTTTCATGAATCTAGGCTTCGCAAGAACAAAAACTATATATTGAATAATCAAAATATTGACAAAAGGAATTCTAACTCCAAAAAAAATGCTTAATTCCACCTAAGATCCTACAAATTTGTTTGATCCAAAGAAATTTGTATATAGTTAGAAAACAATCATCGACCACCAGGAATCAAAGAGTTAGAAATGAATGTATAGAATGAATTGATTTGTATGAATCAAAAACTCAACGTTGCTAAGAATGCACTTATTTTTGCCACGAACGTTCATATATCCAAAAAACACTTGGAATGGTGACTATTGAATCCCTATTCAACAACACTGTCAGATCATTTTTACCATCCCGTCTCACAAGAAATGGTGGCTGTTATGATGACTTATATAATTCTCGACAGCTAAGACGCTAGAAACCTTAGTCCTTTTAATATATATACATATGATCTCATATTGATTTCCCGAGTAAATAAAGGTTGATGATTCTCTTTTATTTAATTTCACCATTAGGTACCATGAAAATCTCTAGAGTTGACGCCTGAGTTTTGATAGATGGTTAATTATTCATATGTAAGCACCCAGTTTGCTCAGCACCTTGATAAACAACTATCTCCATTAATCGAGGAGATATTGATTATCACACCATTAGGCAAGCAGTTGGTCCAGAATTCTATTTACCGGGGCTGTGGATATGGATTGGGGAGGTGATGTTAGAGGCAAATCTTATACCCCTCGACATATTTGATTTTGATACCATCTTAGGAATGAACTAGCTGAGTTTCCACCGAGCCGCTGTTGACTGCTTCACTAAGGAAGTATAGTTTCGAAGGTCGAGATAGCCATTACTGATATTTGTGGGAGAGACATGAATACTACCCTGATGTGTCATTTCAACACTAATGGCTAGGCGATTGGAACGCCAAGGATGCACAGCCTACCTTGCCCATGTAATAGACACCACGGTAGAAGGCCCAAGATTGATAAAGTCCAGTGGTGCAGGAGTTTACTGATGTGTTCCCTAAGGAGCTACCGAGACTGCCTCCAGTTCGGGAGTTTGATTTTAAGATAGATATAGCTCCTGGGATAGCACCGATTTCTATTCTGCCATACAGAATATGTCACGCCCTGAACCGAAATCGTGAGCAGCCGCTCGTTGTCCTGAATGCCGACTATATTTTTACAGAAAATCGGACAGAACCTCCCCGCATATCGAAGGTTTCCCATGTTGCGATCAACCTGCTACCTGTACAATAGGGCCAACCCAGCCTCACAATATATAAATCCAATCTCAACACCAGACCAACACATCCATACCGCAAAATCCAGGACAACGCAAGGCTAAACAAACGAATTTTCACAGTCTTAACCATAGACCTCTACTGCCATACCCCCATCAAATGTATGAACAGCCGTCAGTCGCCCCTCCTGTGATTTAGAGGTGATACTGAGCGGTTTTAAAAGACACTTCTAGGAACACATTCCCAAATAACATACACAAGGAATAGAAATTGCCTCAATACAAATGTTATGCATTGACATAAAAGTTCCACAATTTAAGTATCCATATTTGTACAGTCATCCCAGAATTATACAATGGTCATCTATAGATCTCAAAATACATATATATCATCAATACAATTTTTAACTCACAAAATTGTAGCAAAAATATAAAATGACTCCTCAAGTGCAAACCAGATCTCCAAATGATACTAAGTGTCCTAAAAGTAACGCTACTTGCCAAATATTATCTCTGAAACAAGAAGGGAAATGAGGAGTGAATACTCAGTGAAAGAATACTCAGTGAGTGAGTGGGTCAATGGAATCGTCTAATAAGAATTGTGAAACTGGAGTGTCAAAACGTAAGTATACAAATCATATTTCAAATTATCATACTTTTCATTTAAACAATATATCATTTGCACGCATTATCAAGTAAAATATGCATCCAAAACACTGTCATTAAAATCATAAAGCTACCAGCCGAAAGTGTCCTAGTAGAGGACTACCTCAACCTATGACAGGCGCACCAGGGATGTTATATGCAAATTTATTTAAAGTGCTCTCTACCTCGGTGTTGGCGACGGACCTCATCTAGGTGCTAGATTTGGAGAGAGTATCCAAATCCTCCCATTTTTTGGTTCAACCTGGCTGTACCGTATCGTTAATAAAATCACAACTCGTGGGAGACCCGAGCCTAGGCATATTCGGACGCCATCTAAGTACCTCTCACGGTATCCTTCGTAGTTATGGAACAATACAAACCAAAGCCTTCAAGGCCAAAATCAATATCATATCAAGAATGTGTCGTAATCAGGTTCACAAACCAAATGCAATAGATAGCGTAAAATGGCACATTATACATTTCAACCACATGGATGCATAATTTCATAATTCAACCCAATTTTTGGACACTCCAACGATTCACAAAAAGTCATTTACAAAACCAATCAAAACATTTCAAGCACACGACGAATCATGCTCAGTTATCAAAATGTTGTAAAACAGGATTTACATATTAAACAAAGACATTCAAATAAATCCCACTCACCATATGGGGGAGGGTAGTGCACTTCCCAATAATACCACGAAATGGAGAAAAATGTTCCCTTAACTCAAGGCACCCAATACCTATGAATGTATATATATATATATAAATCAACGAGTTTCAAACCTACGTAGTTATATGATATAGACTATCACTTCTAATACACGTATACAAATCAGATAGTTCGAATCCTTTAGAACCCTACCCTAATTCTCATATTTTGTTCATGCATACAACATGTCTACATGACTCAAGTGTTGGTACCCGACCAATCTCGCACAGGGCTCACACCAATCCAATCTCTCGCTTGCACACAAGGGCCAACAAGGCCATAGCCTAGCGCTCCTCTGTGCAGCGTGTAGTGCCCACGTGCGGGGTGCGCAGTGCCCATGTGTAGGGTCTATGTGCAGGGCGCGTAGCACCGGTGTGTAGGGCGCGCAGCGCCTGTGTGCAGGGCGTGCAACGCCTGTGTGCAGGGTGCGCAATGCTTGTATGCAGGGTGCATAGCGCCTGTGTGTAGTGTGCAACCCCTAGGGCGCGCAGCAGCTGCACGCCAACATTTCTCTTCATTTCTCAACTTAACCCTGACATTCATTCAAATAAATCAAATGGGTAAGAAATTTTTTCTCACCTGGGATTTTTCTCGAAGCGCAGACTTTCGTCCGAATATCTCCTTGATCGCTCCAAAATTTACAATGCTTCGCAGAGATTCACGGGCTGTCACAGGCTATCATGGGTTGTGGGCTGCTGGCCGCAGTGGGCTTCGAGGCCGTAGTAGGCTCGCAGGCTACTCGGGCTCATGGACTGTCGCAGGTTGGTGAGCTTGCGGGCTGGTGGGCTCGTGGGCTGGCACGCTCGTAGGCTTGTGGGCTAGCACGTGCGCTCACGAGCTGGGCTGCGTTGCGCGCTCGCGAGCTGGGCTGCGTTGCGCGCTCGCGGGTTGCACGTGAGTGGACTGGAGCGAGCACGTGCGCTAGCACGCACTCGTGCACTGGCGCGTGCTCGTGCGTAGGTGCGCTCCTGAGCAGGCGCGCTCATACAGTCATGTGCTCGCGCGGTCGTTAGCTCGTGCTCCCTTGCTCACGCTCGTGTAGGGAGGAGCTACAGCAGCTCACTCATGGGAGGGAGGAGTTACAGCTACTGGGTGCGCTCGTGGTGGTAGCGGATCATGGTGGAGGGTGGCAAATTCGCGGTGGAGGGCGATCGAGGAGATCGCGAGAGATAGAGAGAGAGAGAAATAGCGAGAGAGAGACCGTGAGGTCGAGAGAGAAGGAAGTGGTGGTGGTTGCTCGCGATAGAGAGAGGTGGCGGGGGGAGCGACGATCGCGGCGGAGGGAGAATGCGGCCGTGGGAGGTGAAGGGTTGGGGAGAGAGAGAAAGAGAAAGAGAGAGAAAGAGAGAGAGGGAGATAAAGTTAGGGTTTCTAACCTTAATTGGGAGGTGTTGCGTTTCACTCCAAAAGACAGCATCTCCTTTCTCTCTTCTCTTTTTATAAAATATACCAAAAATTTAATTTAAATACCCCAAAATCAAAAATCAATTTAAATAAATAAATTTCTCTCTATATAATTAAATTATAGACACCGCAATGTCGGTATTATAGAATGGCACTAACTGAGCTGAGGGATCTAAAGGTCCAGCTGCAAGAATTATTGGACAAGGGGTTTATTCGACCAAGCATTTCGCCTTGGGGAACTCCGGTACTATTTGTAAAGAAGAAAGACGGCTCTTTACTCTGCATAGATTACTGTCAATTGAACAGAGTAATCATCAAAAATCAGTACCCGCTACCACATATAGATGATATGTTTGATTAACTTCAGGGCACCCGAGTTTTCTTGAAGATTGACCTGAGATCCAGGTATCATCAGTTATGAATCAGGGGCGAGGATGTACCCAAGACTGCTTTCCATATGAGATATGGTCATTTTGAGTTTTTGGTCATACCGTTTGGGCTAACGAATGCCCCAGCTACGTTTATGAATTTGAAGAACCAGGTATTCCATGACTATCTTGATTGATTTGTTATAATATTCATTGATGACATACTTGTATACTCATGGAGTGATGAGGGGCACTCCTAACACCTGCATGTTGTATTATAGACACTCCATGAGAAGAAGTTATACGCCAAGTACTCTAAGTGTGAGTTTTGGCTCAGACAGATCGGGTTCTTAGGGCATGTTGTTTATGCGGAGGGTATTTTTATTGGTTCACAGAAGGTTAAAGCCATCATAAAGTAGGAGCCACTATAGACGGTTACTTAGGCCAGGAGTTTTCTTGGACTGGCAGGATGCTATCAAAGATTTATAGAAGAATTTTCCAGGATTGCATCTCCACCGACTAACTTGACTCATAAGCACGTCAAGTTTGTTTGGAATGACCATTGTAAGGAGAATTTTAGGGAGTTCAAACAATGGTTGACATCGGCACCGATTCTAACCCTTCCCACCAATGGCCGAGAGTATGTAGTGTTCAGTGATGCTGGCCGATAGGGTTTGGGCTGTGTACTGATACAAGATGAAACGTTTTATTAGGGGATTAGAACTTGTAACACCGTTTTTCGGTGACTGTGTATCATGTACCACTCCTCATGATTTTATATATATATATTAACATTCTTTTGAGATATTTAAAATGAAAATTTAATTTTCTATTATTTACTTTGAGGTTTCCCTCAAAATCGCTAAAACTGAAAATTTTATCGGTAAGCCAAAAACCCTCTCGGCAAGCACCGGCAAGACTTAAAGAAGTAAAAAATGGCTAAGAGAAGGCCTATACATTTAAATAGAGATATTTAAATGAAATTTTACATATTTAAGAAATTTCAAACAAAATTTTATAAGGACCAAAAATACAAATTTGTTAAAAGTCAGGGGTCTAAATGCAAATAAGGAAAGTAGAGGGATTAAGTTGTAAAACATTTAAGGATGGAAAATTGGAGCCAAATGATTGGACAAAAGGACACTGAGACTATTAGCGGTCGCATAGGACAATTCCACTAATAAAGTTGGAAGAAGGTTGCTTGTAAAGAACAAATAATGCATGTGATGTGATTTGAAAGAGATTTTAGTGGATTTCTGTGGATTTCCTGTGCTTTCTTGACAAGTGTAGAATGAGATAAAGCATACAAAATAAAATCAAGGGTCAAGATAGTTGATTAGGTTATATAACGACCAAAACCAACCATTTCCTCTTCTATTCACCTCACTTGGTTTTAGTAAGGGAAGAAGGATCTCTAATGTTCAAGTGAAATTCTTGGAGCATTGAAAAAGGAACACAAGTAAAAGAAATAAGAACATTCTTGAATCTATACCTCTAGTTGATTGAAATAGTACAAGGATTTGTGTAGGAATTGATATTTGATGAATTATATTGCTATGGTGCTAAGGTGATTGAGGTTTCAAGAAAATCAAGATCGGGGTGATGGATATTAATTAGCGAAAGATCATACAAAATAAGGTAAAATACTCAAATTTGAAGTCTTTACAAATAGTGAAATTTAATGCATGTACTAGCATGCTAGAAATAAATGTTTTAGATTTGAGCTGTGTGGAGTTTTGCCATGAAATCTCATTTTGTAGGACTCAAAACTTTAAACCGTTTGTTCCAACATAAACTAGACTCACTAAGTTTTGAAATAAGGTATGGTATGAAAATTTCCATTAAGAATGTGATTTATAGTGATTTTTGAAAATGGACAGCAAAATAACATGTTTTGTTTTGCATCTTCTGTGCACGACTAGTATGTTGTATAAATTTTTAAAATATCTTCTGTATAAAATTTAGAGAAACTTAAAACACCAAATTATATCTCTTGGTCTTATCTTTAAAATGAGCTAAATTTCACTCAAATCGGAGTAGTGTGCTTGAAGTTATGATATTTTTCCTAAAACTGCGCAATAGTAGAATTTGAAAATCCGAATTTTTGTAGATGTATGGGCTTAAACAAACTAGGATGAATTGGAATTTGGCCTGATTGGATTGACATATATATATGTTGTTGTCTTAGGAGTGGACGACTATACTATACTCGAGGGGTGACTCAATTGAGTATCGAGATTTTAGGGGAGTGGAGTACCCTTCACGTACATATGAGTAGATCTTAATGTTGTCATGTAGTTAATAAGCAAAACTATATTTTATTGTTTTCAAAGCATGATTTGTGAAATGATTATAAAATGGTTTTGTTAAATGACTGATGACATATTTTGTGATAAATGGAGTGTTCCAAAATTTTAAAATATGCATCCATGAATTTTAATAAAAAATATATGTGTCATGTTTTGAATCATGAAATGTACTTTGATAATATATGCTATAATATAATATACTGGATTTTCATGATTTTTCTCAACATGTATGACACGATTGGTTTATTGATGATTTTTTATGCGAAACTTGGTACTCAGGCATTAGTACCTGAATCCCCTTGATCATAGAACGGTGATAGTACTTATAGCCATGATACTATGATACGATAGGTGTCGTCCCGAGCAGACTCACCTCGTATGCTGTAGCAAACCCGTTTCGTTATATAGATTGTCGCACGTTTGCGATATCTCGAGACGTAGACACTCCACATGATTAGGTGGCGTGTAGATGATACTATATTTCGGACTAGCCAAGTTGAACCGAAATGGGAGGATTGAATGACATTTCAATCTAACACTTGGGGAGGCCCGACACCAACGTCAAGGTTTTAGGGTTATTTTTCGTTTACATACAAAAACCCCTTGATGACTCATCATTGGTCGAGATAGACCTTTGCCAAGAACATGATTTGGCATGACCCTACGATTTATAACATGAGATTTTGGGATGCATATGTTTAGATTGGATGGAAAACTGTGTTGATATTACTATGATTTTGATAATATGTTTTGCATGGATATACATATATATATATATATATATATATGATTTTAACACTCCATCCTCACATCACTTATTAATTACCTGTCACGGATTTGTCACTCACTAAGTATTTGATTATATTCATCCTTAAATATTTTCACATCTATACAGAGTTAGTCATTGGAGAGACACGTTGACTTATTTCGACATACGTAGTATTGGAGACCGCTTACGATAATTATTTTCCTCTATATTTTGAGATTATTAGTTGATCATATGGGTTGACTGTTTGTAGTAATGGAACTCTCGGTTGAAATTCATATTTGTACTGACTAAATACTTTGTATATATATATGAGGACTTTATATTTAGTACTTTAAGTTGAAAAATGACTTGGGAAAATTATTTTGAAAATATATATGACTGTTTTAAAATTAGCCTTACGTTATCTTGGGATATGTGGCGCGATTGGACCAGTATCCAAGATAATGGTGACTGTTCACGACTTCTGGATCGTGGATCGGGACGTAACAACTGTAATATGGAAATCACAGAAAATTCCTCAAAACAAATTCAAATTTCTGAAAGAATCAGTAACGTTCTACCTTCACTACTTATCCAGGTTGAATAAGCAAAAAAAGTGCGATTGCTTAAGAATCCCAAGGGATGAACAGAATAGGCAATGTAATTCGCATTATAGAAACAATCCAAAATGCACAAAAATAGAGTTAATTTGATTAGATAATAAATTTGTTAAGATAAAAACTCAAATGTTCATCTTCCTATGCATCAGGAAACTACTTTGACACATGCAATAACACACAAAAATCAAGCAAAAAAGACAAACAAGCAAAACAAAGTAGAACACTGTGTCTTAATGCTAATTAAAACATAATTGTGTAAATATAGAATTTAATTGAATAGGTGATATCCTTTTTAATTCGAAGGAAAGCCTAAATATGGAAAATTAATGTAAAAAGAAAAACCAATGGGCAATAAAATTCTCAATGAGCAAAAATGCATGCAGAAAAATTAGGGTTCAATATATGGAATCAAATCAGTAGGTTTATAATGCCTGCCAAAAACTTACTAGTTGTATGAGGATATTTTAAAAAAACCCTATAACGAGAGGGCAACAAGAGATGAAATTCAAGGAACTTAAGGGATGGGTATTGTAGAAAACCATCTCTTTCTATAAAAATTCTAGACAGAAAGTGAGGGCGAGAGATAACCTTAGAGAAATAGAGTCAAAAACTTGTGTGTGTGAGAGAGAGAGATAATGCATTTAAACTACAAACCCTAATCTTACAAGTAAGAGGGAAAGATGAACCTGAACGAAGGGTCTGTGGCGATAGGTTGGATAAAAATTGCTATCAAGAATTGTACTTTGTCGATTTGGGATTTGATGAGGTGGAGACAAACCCAAGGGAGCTACTTCATAAATGGGATAGAGAAGAGAAGAGAGGAGAGAGGAGAGAGGAGAGAAAGAGATAGTAATTCACGATTTGGATGTTTTAAAATGACATGTACCAATGGTTGCGAAGCCGCTGGCATAGGCTAAGAGCTATGCTAACAGTCAAAACCGAGTAACCGTCGCTATATGTTGTACCTTTGTTTACGATTAGAAAAAAATTGCAGGTATAGAATAGAGCTATACTTGCGGCCAAATGAAACTGCTAGCATAGACCATACCTTTACTAACCAAATTTCGAATTCGGTTTTCGAATCGAGTTTCAAATTGAGATTTTTCATTCGAATTTGAACCAAAAACCAAATTCGAATTCGAATTCGAATTCGGTTTTCGAGTAATATCCGAACCAAATTCAAATTTTATTATTTGATATTAAAAAAAAAAAAAGAAAACACTAATAGTCTAATGACTTTAATACACCATGACCACACCAGTGTGACACTGTGACTAGTTTAGTATAGTAGGTAGTAGCTAGTACTTAGTGCCTAGTGGTCGATCTCAATCGAATCGATCATTATCAACTATCAAGCAAAGAAAAGAACACTTTCCCAATTTCAAAATCAACCCGACTCCCCACAAACCCTAACCCATTTTCCCTAATTTGCTCTTCATCTTTGACCTTCGATATCGATCTTCGTAGATCGTAGTTCCTTGTACTCTCATCTTCGACATCGACCTTCCATCTTTGTCTCTGCATCTACTCTTCACAAATGGTTCGTCTTTGTCTTCGTCTTGTCTGCTCTTCATGAAGTTCACGATTGTCTCACTCTCAGATTTCGACCTTCGACTTCTCTACCCTAATTGCTCTTCAGTATTCACTCTCTATAAGTTTGCATCTGATCTAGACTCTCATCTTCGACCTTCGATCTTCACGAACCATTCGTGTTCGTCTGATTTCGATCTTCGATCTTTGTCTTCGTCAGCATCTTCTTTGCATCTGGTCTTCAATCTTCTTCTCAGTCTCACTGTCATCTTCACTCTCATCTGATTTCGACCATCGTCTCCTCTAACCCTAACCCTAATCCTCATGAACTCATGAACCATAACCCAATCTGTCTTCAGTCTTCATGAACTCACTTTTTCCTTTCACAAGCTCATGAACCCTAACCTTTTTTCCCTTCACGAACTCACTTTAGTCTTCATCTGTTGTCTCCTCTTTGATTCGACCTATACAATAGCATCTGTTCTTCACTCTCTGCATCTATCATCTTCGTCTGAGTCTTATCTTTGACCTTCGTCTCCTCTTTACTCTCTGTACTTTGTGCTCTTATATCAACTCAACTATCAGCATCAGGTATGATTTCACTCTCTGCACTCTTCACTCTCTGGACTCTACATTTGTTTGACAGATTCTAATAACATTTTTTCTCAGGTATTGTAGAGCTGCAGGTGGTGGTCAAGATGTTTGCATCAAATGATGTCAATCCAATGCTTCAGACAAGCCAAGGCCAAAGTGGAAGCACCGAAGGTGAGTGCTAAGGGTCGATAGGAAGCAATGCTACATGGAAGAGTACTGGGAAACGCAAATAGTATAATAAGAGGTAGTCATTTGGTAGCATTTCACTGAATATGTAAATTTTGAGGGTAGAAAAAAGTGCACATATAATTACTATGGTAGAGAGTATAATTATGCATCCAAGTCATGTGGGACTTCCATTTTGTTGAATCACATGAGAATTTGCACCTCAAACCCTGCCAACCAATCTTCAAGCCAAACTCAATTGTCTCATAATACTTTCACAAATGAAGACACTAGGGAGATAAAGGTTAATTTAGTGGCATGGAAATTTGATTAGCAAGTTGCTAGGAGGGCTATAGCTGAAATGATTATTGTTGATGAACTTCCATTTAAGTTTGAACAAAATGTAGGTTTTAGGCATTGTATGAAAGCAATTCAACCTGCACTTATGGTTCCATCTAGGAGTACAATAACAAAGGATTGTTATCAATTATTTCTTGATGAAAAGGCAAAACTTAGGGCTCAAATCAAACATACAGCCATCAGAGTTTGCTTAACAACTGATACTTGGACATCTTTGCAAAGAATTAATTATATGTGTCTCACTGCTTACTTTATTAATAGTGACTGGAATTTGCAAAAGAAAGTGTTAAATTTTTGTCCTATTTCAAGACATAAGGGTCAAGACATTAGAAAGGCTATTAAAATGTGTTTGGTTGATTGGGGTTTACAAAATGTTTTCACTATTACAGTTGACAATGCAAGTCTAATGATGTAGCACTTGAATATCTCAAAAACAAATGTGTCAATTGGGGAGGACTATGTGTTTCACAGGAAAAATGGATGCATGTTAGATGTATTGCTCACATTATGAACTTAATTGTCCAAGATGGCGTAAGGGACCTTGGTGGGTCAGTTGAAAGTGTTAGGGTAGCAGTTAGGTATGTTAGACAATCACCTTCCAGTTCATGGGGTTTGCTGATTTAGAAAAGTATGATTGCAGCAAATCTTTGTGCTTCGATGTTGCAACAAGATAGAACTTTACTTATTTGATGTTGAGTATGGCCCAAATGTATGAGAGGGCATTTCATAGGTTAGATATGGAGGATTCTTATTTTCGGGAGGATCTTGAAAATCATGGCTCTAAACCTGGGGTTCTAACTTCTTGGGATTGAGAGAATGTCAAGAGATTGATTATTTTTCTTCGATATTTTTATGTTCTCACTGTAAGAGTTTTTGGTACAAAATATATAATTGCAAACTCTTATTTAGATGACATTAGTTGTATTTATGGAATTTTGAAAGAATGTCTTTCAAGTGAAGATGATCAATTTAGAGACATGGCATTGCAAATAAAGAAAAAATTTGACAAATAGTAGGGCAATATTGAAAAGTTTAATTTGCTTGTTTTCATTGCTTGTATACTTGATCCTAGGAGCAAATTTGATTATTGTGATATTGTCCTTTGTAATATATATGGTGATGAAGATGGGAGAAAATTGGCTAAAAAAGTGAAGAATGTATTGTATGAGTTGTTTAATGAGTACAAGAGAATTCATTCGGATCATCCTTCTAGGAGTGTTTCATTTTCATCTTCATCCTCATTGTCTTCCACTTTGTTGGGTCCAAGTTCAGGTTCAGTTGATACAAATTGGTGCACTAATGCTAGTGATAGTGATCCTATGCGAAGAATAAAAAAAAAGCACATGGCTGAATTGAAGAGGAAAAAAGCTGATTTTGGTGCTATGAGGGACTCTAAGTCAGAGTTGGATAGATATTTAACTGAGAATGATGAAGAAGATAAAGATAATCTTGAGAGTTCAACCTTTACTGTTTTGGGTTGGTGGAAGAAAAAGGGCCTAGCATTTCGTATATTATCTTTACTTACTCGAGAATGATGAAGAAGATAAAGATAGAGCTTCGATGATGCTTGGTACAGGTACAGGTACAGATACTGCACTCTTTCAAAGAGGCTAATTTTAGACTAATTACTCAAGTCTCTTTTGCATGACTTTATTCTAAAGATTTATCTTGTTAATCATATGACAATGTAGGAATTGTCAAATGTATTATGACGTTCAAATTTTACTTTTTAACAGGCATAATTTACAGTAATTTCTGAAAATTTGAAATTGAATTCGGCTTAATTCGAATTCAAATTCGGTTTAATTCGAATTCGAATCCGAATCGAATTTTGAATTCGGTTTAATACGAATTCGAATCAAAACTGAATTTGAATTCGGTTTAATGCGAATTCAAACCAAAAACCAAATTTGAATTTGGTTTGCATTGAATTCGGATTTAATCCAATTTGGTTCGGTTTGATTCGGTTTTTAAGAAAAATCTAAATTGAATTAATCGAACCGAAATAACTAAAGAATCTGAAAACCGAGCCGATAAACACCCCTAGCCACTGGTAAAGGGGTGTTTTTCTTTTTGTAGTGTCAAGATGGTAGATTTCTCACCATCCTGAATTTGAAATGGATGTTAACATATATATTACCTTCCATATATTAACATATAGAAAGTAAGTATTCTATGAGAATATACAACACCATATGATGACATTATATTAGAGAATTTTTACTATTACTAGCATCTTTTTATATATATCAAGTTATGTTACTCCAAATATCATAATATATCAAGATTTTGTCACAATATCATATATTTGGAAAAATATTTGATTAGCTTGATTTTTAGAGTTTTTCTTTTATATACACACACTAATTTGTATAAAACTCATTTGTTCAATCCCATCTCACATTATCTCTCTTTATTTTCTACGCATTCTATTTCTATACTATATATATAAAATTGAGTTTTTTCATAAATATTGACATTTGCTATGGGTTTTTCTATACTCTATATGTAAAAGCTTTTGTCATAAATATTGATATTTATTATGAGTTTTTTCAACATATAAACAAAGAAATCTTTTATTTTATCTTTAATTTAAATCACATATAACCTTTCACTTCTCCTGCTATCCAAATGACACATGTGTTTCTGTACTTCTCTCTACAAATATGTTTGCTTATCATTTGTAATTCATAACTTTGTGTTTCAATAGCCATTATCATCTCTTTTACTTTCTTTTATTCTCAACCATCTTTATCCTTTCACTTTCATAACCATCGTTAACTTTTCAATTTCTATTTCTCACTTTTTTTGTTCTTAAATTACATTTCCATTTTTTCTCTATTTCTTCTCAACAAAATCTATCCATGAGAGGAACAATTGCCAACCGACTATGCATCAATTATAAAAATTACTTTATACATACATACATTGTAACACCGACATTGCGGTGTCCATACAAATGTACTAGTTTTGAAATATATATATATAGAGAAATTTTTTTTATTTATATTGATTTTTTATTTGGGGTGTATTTAATTTAAATTTTTAAATATATTTTAAGTTTCCGTGTTCGCAATCATAATAACCCATATTTTTATGAAATTCACATTTTAGCGAAATATGGGTGTGAAATTATATATATATACATATATACATATATATATATACATATATACATATATATATATATATAATTATAAAAAAAAGAAGGGGGAAGCACTACGTTTTGGCCCAAAACGCAGCATCTCCCCCAAATGTGATTAGGGCTTTTAGCCCTAATCTCTCCCTCTCCCGTCTCTTCATCTCCCTCCCGCTGCTCTCTCCTTCCGATGCACACACAGCCGCTCTCCCTCTCCTTCGCCATCCTCTCCAACGCTCACTGGTGGTACCAATGTCACCACCACCTAACCGACCCCCTCTGTCTTCTCTCTCTACCTCACTCTCTGTTTTTCTCTCTCTCTTTCTTCGGCTACGCTCGAACCCACCACCCATCGCCGCTGCTTCGCCGCCGCTGCTCCTTCCTCCCGTGAGCACCGACCTTCAGCGAGTGCGACTGCAACTCCTTCCGCCACTCGCGATCTCCCCAACACGAGCCGAGCGCGCCCCTGCGCGATCCTCCCCGCGCGAGCACAGCGTGAACACAACGCCCGACCCTCTCCCGAGAGCGTGCCTCAGCTCACGAGAGCGTGCCTAAGCTTGCGAGTACGATTCTAAGTTCGCGAGCGCGAGCCAGTCCACAAGCGCGCGCCTGCTCTCCAGCGCGCACCAGCCCGTTAGCCCACAACCCGCGAGCCCATTGCGGCCCGCGAAGCCCACTACGGCCTACAAGCCCGCCAACCTGTTGACCTGCGAGCCCGCGAACTAGTGAGCCAGTTGTAGCTCACGAGCCAGCGACGGCCTGTAACGGCCCGTGAGCCCGCGATGGCCCGTGACGGCCCTTGAGCCCGTGATAGCCCACGAACCTCTGCACAAGTAACTGATTTAGGGTTTTGTGATCTAAGTGTTTATGATCTAACTAATAAATCTTATCTTGTTTGGGAGAATTACAGATTTTGGTGACTCGAGGAGTTAGATTGGATTTATTTTAAAAATAGGAAGTGACCATCCTCTCTAGAAAGGTGAGTAGGATTTTGACATCTACTATTGATTGACAAATCATATTTTACCGATTTTCAAGCGACATGATTTCTATACGTGTGAAAATTAAATTTTTGGATTTCGATTGACATATTTTTGTGACCATTGGAGTGTCCTAACTATTGATTTTATTGATTTGCATCCATGATTTTGATAACCGGATATTGTACCATTTTTTTGACATATTGACATGTTTTAATGCTTTCATTGTATTGTCACGTAGTTTTGAATGAATTTATATGTACTATTTGGGCTGTACGCCCGGCCGACGTTATGTTACCATGCATGGGACTATATACCCGACCGACGTGATGATGTGATACATGGGGCTACGTGCCCGGCCGACTTAGTGATATGGTGATATGGTGATATGCTTCCTATAGCATTCCATAGTTACGAAGGACATTTGATAGAGGCACCCCTAGTACCCGGATACGTTTCGACCGGAGGTATCCGTCAAATTGTCATGTGTATGGGTGTCCTAGGTTGACCCTCATCGGGGAGGACGTGAGTTTACCTCTGTCTAGCACTAGGCGGGACACTATACACGGACGACTATATATATATATTATTATTATTATTTATAGGTTAGTTGAAATAGTTTGTGGCCAACATTGGGGTAGAGAGCCATTATTTGATATTTGCATAGTGAAAACCCCCAATGTGCCTGTCCTTGGTCGAGATAGATTATTACCGGAGTTATTTGTTCAGCCGGCTCTACATATGTGACTTGATACATGGATGGATGCATATGTTATTTTCTGATCTGTGCCTTAAGATATGTTTTACTCTGAAACAACACATTATTTTCGCACACTCGATATTATGTTACATGCTTTGACACTCCAAGTTCACCCTCGATATTGATAGCACGATATCAATCCCCTCACTTGTTGAGTATCCTCCCACAGATACTTACCCCTCACTTTTTTTCCCACAGGATTAGTTTTGGATTGAAGAAAAATTTTGTGATTTCATACTTGTGACGTAGACTTGATAGTACCGGATTTGGGTATGGATGTTACCATATCTTCCACTACAATTATTGGAGATTTTAGTTTGATCAATGTACTCATCTATTTATTTTCTAGGATGACTGTATAATTATGGACATTTATTCGAAAAACTCTCATATTGACCTGGTTCACTTGCATTGAGCCATCTATATGAATTTAAAATATTAACTTGGGAATTTATTGTACATGTTTATAAACATTTAGGTCCACTCGGTGTGGCGGCTGCTCATGCTCTAGTTTAGCATGACAGTAGAAGTCTGTGGCTAGGACTGCTAGAAATTTCTATAGCTTTGCGTTGTCCTGGTTGTCGGCTGTGGTTTGGTTAATGGTTGTGAGGTCGGGATGGCCCTTTCAGTAAATTGACGGGATAGTTGTGAATATTATAGGGTAAATTGTACATGGAAGACTTTCGAAATATGGGGAGGTTTTGGCCGATTTTCTGAAAAAATATAGCCGGCATCCAGGGCAACGAGCGGCTGCTCATGACCCTGGTTCGGGGCATGACAGTTCGATGGGTATCAGAGCGTCTAGGTTAGAGAAATGATAGTAATAAAAGTATTCCCAAGTACATTTAAAAGTTCTCAATGCATTAGAGAGTTTCGTACAGTCATTTAAAATCACATACATTGTCGTAGACCACTAATTTTATTTATTTTAAGGGATTAGTTACTACGTAACTAACCCTAATTTTAAATCATGCTAAACTCTAGAGTTATATCTAATGAAAATTCTCTCTTTGCAAAATTATGCCGCCTAGACGCGGTGGACCAGCGAGAAGCGAAGCTAAACCGTACTACCCGAGACTCCTCAAGTGCCGACCCTTCGAGCGAACCTGAGACCCTTAGAGTGCCTGAGACTACTTCCTCTTCACGGGCACCCCTTGCAGGGCTTACTCAGCCAGCTGCTCCAGTCGAGATTCCACCACTGTCCCTTAATGCGTTCAGATGCCACCCTCACCACCACCGACGGCAATGCCAACTTCTACGGCCGTGCCACCTTCACCAGTACCGATGGCTACGCTGACTCCTACGACCATGCCACCTTCAGTTGTACCAGATCAGCCCCCCCAGTTGTTGGTCCTTCCACTGTTTTAGGACCTAGTGATACTACCTCCTCCACCTTGAGGCATATTCACAAACTTACCCAGTTGGTGAAGGAGGCGAGGCAGTTAGGCTACACGGAGTTTGCGGGAACTGGTGATTCCACAACAACAAAGCACTGGATCAACCGCACCGCAGAATTTTGACTGATCTGGGTTTGAGCGAGGACTACCAGCTTCGGATAGTAGAGAGACTCTTGGATGGCGACGCCCTCACTTGGTAGGAGGCGATTTGTGACGATGCTATCGAGCCGCTGTGATGGGAGGACTTCCCGTGGGAGTTCGATGCAGGTACTTCTCTGAGTTCCAACAGGACCGCAAGAGGGTAGAGTTTCTACACTTGCGGCAGGGAACCAGGATAGTGACAGACTATAAGGCGGAGTTGAGGCGACTATCCTCTTTCGTTCCAGACTTGGTGACGCCAAAACAGCTACGGTTCAAGTTTGAAGATGGCCTCAACTTGAATATCATGAGGTATATGACAGTGACTCCTAGTCTCTCCTTTGCGGAGATCATGGACTCAGCACTTAGGGCGGAGGAGATCATCCGTTCTGAGGGCAGACAGCAGGAATACAGTGAGCAAAAGAAGAAGAGATTTGGGGCTTTTTTGAGCCGGGGCTCGAAGAAGGCCAGGACTTAGGATATCAGGAGGCTCTTCTCAACCGAGACAGGCATATACTGGGTAGGAATAGCGACCTCAGGGGTTTAGAGTACGGGCCCCTAGTGCCACTACTCAGACTTCATATCAGCGACACCATTTTTGCCGCCGATGTGGTGGACACCACCCTTTTGGAGAGTGTAGGGTGTCTATTACATGCTTCCGATATGGGAAGCCCGGGCATATCAGAAGCGTCTGTCCTGAGTTAAGATTGGGAGGTCAGATAGCTCCAGGGACCACTCCCATATCTATTCCGTCATACAGAATGGCGCCAGCTAAGTTTAGAGAGCTCAAGATCCAGTTGCGGGAGTTGCTGGACAAGGGTTTTATCCGTCCGAGCACTTTGCCTTGGGGTGCTCTGGTGTTATTCATGAAGAAGAATGACGGGACTCTACGATTGTGTGTGGACTATAGACAGCTAAGCAAGGTTTCCATCAAGAAACGGTACCCTTTGCCGTGTATTGATGATTTATTTGATCAGTTCCAAGGTGCGCGGGATTTCTCAAAGATCGATTTTCGATCTAGACATTACGAGTTCGTGGTCATGCCGTTTGGGCTGACCAACGCACCAACAGCC
Organism: Dillenia suffruticosa; assembly: GCA_033439265.1. Taxonomy (NCBI): domain Eukaryota; kingdom Viridiplantae; phylum Streptophyta; class Magnoliopsida; order Dilleniales; family Dilleniaceae; genus Dillenia; species Dillenia suffruticosa. Next base: position 4,717,375 of record JAVTVX010000031.1, read on the forward strand.
TTTATGGACATGATGAACCGGGTTTTCCATGATTATTTGGATCGGTTAGTCATTGTGTTCATTGACGATATCCTTGTATATTCGCAGAGCAATGAGGAACATGTACAACACCTTATAGTGGTCTTGCAGATTCTTCGTGAATGACAGTTGTATGTCAAATTCATCAAATATGAATTTTGGTTTAGACAAATTGGATTTCTTAGCCATATTGTTTCTGTGAAGTGTACGTCAAGTTCTTTTGGGACGATCGTTATGAGACGAGCTTTCAGGAGCTCAAACAACGACTGACAATGGCACTAGTGCTAGCTTTCCCCACAAGCAGCAAGGAATACGTGGTATACAGCGATACCAGCAGATAAGGATTGGGCTGTGTAATAATGCAGGATGGTCGAGTGATTGCTTATGCTTCACGACAGTTGAAGAAGCATGAGCTAAATTATCCAACGCATTATTTGGAGTTAGCGGCTTAGTCTATGCATTGAAGATTTGGCGACATTATTTTTATGGAGTGAACTGCAGAGTCTTCTCTGACCACCAGAGCCTGAAGTATTTATTCACTCAAAGGGAGCAGAACCTCAGACAGAGATGAAAGATAAAGTTAGGGTCATCCATGAGTGGATGAGAGCTGCCCAGGACAGGTAGAAGGTATACGCCGATCGTAAGCGGCAACATTTTGAGTTTGCCAATGGAGATATGTTTTCTTGAGTATATCTCCTTTAAAGGGAGTTATACGGTTTAGGCAACGGGACAAGCTAAACCCTAGATATATTGGACCCTTCTGTATCTTTGAGAGAGTCGGGAGTATAGCATACAGATTAATGCTACCAGATGAACTATCCTGTATTCATGACGTCATCCATGTCTCAGTACTCTGAAAATATCTAGCTAATCCTTCTCATGTACTTGAGCCTCCACCTATTGAGTTGCGAGAGAACCTTAGTCATCCAGTTTAGCCCGTGACTATTCTAGATTGGTAGGTCAAAAAGCTGCAGAGCAAGAAAGTTTCATTGGTCAGAGTTTTGTGGAGGAGTGACCAGGTTGAGAATGAGACCTAGGAACCTGAGGAGACTATAAGGAGGCAGTACCCCCACTTGTTTAATATATCGCTTCCTTTTAGTTTCAAGAAAGAAACTTATTTTTAGGGGGTTAGAAAATGTAATATCGACATTGCGGTGTCCGTACAACTATACTAGTTTTGAAATATATATATATATATAGAGAAAATTTTTTTTATTTATAGTGAATTTTGATTTTGGGGTATTTAATTTAAATTTTTGGGTATATTTTAAGTTTTTGTATTCGTAATCATAATAAGGCTCATTTTTATGAAATTCGTATTCTAGCGAAATATGGATTTGAAATTATATATATGCATATATATATATATATATAATTATAAAATTCAAAATCAAAAAAAGGGGGAAGCGCTACATTTTGGCCCAAAACGCAGCACCTCCCCCAAATGTAATTAGGGTTTTTAGCCCTAATCTCTCCCTCTCCCGCTCTTCATCTCTCTCGCGCTGCTCTCTCCTTCCCCCACACACATAGTCGCTCTCCCTCTCCTTCCGCCTCAACTCGCAAGAGCGCGCCTTAGCTCGCAAGCACTCGCCTAAGTCTGCGAGCACGAGCCAGTCCATGAGCACGCGCCTGCTCGCGAGCGTGCCTGCGCAAGCCTGTTAGTGTGCAGCCCACGAGCCCACTACGGCCCACAAAACCCACTGCGACCCGCAAGCCTGCCAGCCTGCTGACCCGCGAGCCCGCTGTAGCCCACGAGCCCGCGACGGCCCGTGAGCCCGTGACAGCCTACGAACCTCTACGCAGGTAACTGATTTAGGGTTTTGATTCTGATCTAAGTGTTTATGACCTAACTAATAAATCTTGTCTTGATAGAGAGTATTGCAGATTTTGGAGACTCAAGAAGTTAGATTGGATTTGTTTTAAAAATACAAAGGGACCACCCTCCCTAGAAAGGTGAGTGGGATTTTGACATCTACTATTGATTGACAAATCATGTTTTACCGATTTTCAAACGACATAATTTCTATACGTGTGAAAACTAAATTTTTGGATTTTGATAGACATATTTTTGTGACCATTGGAGTGTCCCAACTGTTGATTTTATTGATTTGTATCCATGAATTTGATAACCTGATACTGTGCCATTTTATTATATATATTGACATGTTTTAATACTTCCACTGTATTGATACGTAGTTTTGAATGGATTTACATATACGCCGACGTTATGTTACGATGCATGGGACTATATGTCCGGCCGACGTGGTGATGTGATGCATGGGGTTACGTGCCCGGCTGACTTAGTGATATGGTGATATGCTTCTTATAGCATTCCGTAGCTATGAATGACATTTGGTAGAGGCGCCCCTTGTGTCCGGATACGTTTCAGCCAGAGATATCCGTCAAATTGTCATGTGTATGGGTGTCCTAGGTTGACTCTCATCGGGGAGGACGTGAATTTACCTCTATCTAGCACTGGGAGGGACACCATACACGGCCGACTATATATATATATTATTATATTATTTATAGGTTAGTTGGAGTAGTCTGTAGCCAACATTGGGGTAGAGAGCCATTATTTGATATTTGCATAGTAAAAACTCCCAATGCGCCCGTCGTTGGTCGAGGTAGACTATTGCCGGGGTTATTTGTTCGGCCGACTCTACATATGTGACTTGATACATGGATGGATGCATATGTTATTTTCTGATATGTGTCTTGAAATATGTTTTACTCTGAAACAGTACGTTATTTTTGCATACTCGATATTATATTACATGTTTTGACACTCCAACTTCACTTTCGATATTGATAGCACGATATCAATCTTCTCACTTGTTAAGTATCCTCCCATATATACTCACCCCTCACTTTCTTTCCCACAGGATTAAGAAAAATTTTGTGATTTCATACTTGTAACGTGGACTTGATAGCACCGGACTTGGATATGGATGTTATCATATCTTCCGCTATAATTATTTGAAATTTTAATTTGATCAATATACTCATCTATTTATTTTCTGGGATGACTATATAATTATGGACATTTATTCGAGAAACTCTCATATTGACTCGGTTCACTTGCATTGAGACACCTATATATATTTAAAATGTTAATTTGGGAATTTATTATACATGTGTATAAACATTTAGGTCCGCTCGGTGTGACGGCTGCTCATGCTCTAGTTTAGCATGACAGTAGAGTTCTGTGGCTAGAACTGTTAGAAATTTCTATAGCATTACGTTGTACTGGTTGTCAGCTGTGGTTTGGTTAATGGTTGTGAGGCCGGGATAGCGCTTTTATTAAATTGACAGGATAGTTGTGAATATTATAAGGTAAATTGTACATGGGAGACCTTTGAAATATAAGGAGATTTTGTCCGATTTTCTGAAAAAATATAGTCGGCATTTAGGGTAACGAATGGCTGCTCATGACCCCGGTTCGGAGCGTGACATACATATATATATATATATATATATATATATCATATTTTCACTATCTATTCTCCTTTAACTCTCTAACTTTATAAAAATATAATAAAAAATTATATATGATTATATATTAAGTTTCTCGGTTATCTGGTCATACTTTTATGTGTATAGTATAAAAAGAGAATAATTAGGTTTCTCCATTATCTAGAATAAAATTATATATGATTATATATATCTTCTTTCCATTATTTATTCCCCTCTATTATATACTTTTATGATTATATATTATATATGGTATGATTATTATTATTATTTATTTTTAATTTATTTCATTATAAATATTAGATTTAAACTTGAATTGGATATTGAAAATGGGAGTAAGAAGAATATTATGGTACTTTTGGGTATCTTTTTATGATTCCGCTGAATTGATAATTGGAATATGTGTTGGAACCATAGCTTCTACCGAGAAGAAGGTAAGAAAAAACTTAGTTTTGATTAAAATATTTCATATATATTTTGTTTTGATTAAAATTTTTAATAATTTAATAATATATTTATATCATATATTTACTTTTAACCGATGAATATTAACATTTAACTTAATAAATTTTTTTATAGGAAAATGAGGAAGAATATCTTCTTCCAGACTATATCAAGAACATTATAAAGATAGAGTATAGCTTTCAAATACGTCCAAATACCATTATAAATAATGGATGAGATAATACTCTACTAATATAAAAGTTTATTTGATTGTTAAAAAAGTTTTTCCTTTCGTAGAACTTTTTTTATGATGATTACGATTCAAAGCCATCAGAATAATTGGATAATGAAAATATAATAGTTAGCATATCTAATGAATCAAGAGAGAAGAGGAGAAGATTGTTGAGGCATGATTTTTGGTGTAATCATAATCCTATTATATTATATTTTTCATTTCTATTATTTTTATCCTATTAAATTAATGAATCAAGATATTCATGACCAATATTAGGGGGGAATTACAATATTAGGGGGTAATTACATTCCTCAATTTGATATGACCAACTGTTTTTTTCTTTTTCTTTTAATTTTTTTTTTATAAATAATTTGTTTCAATTAGTTATACTTAATTAAGTTATTTTACAAGGTTTTGTTTGTTTATAATAAATAAATTTTTATTTTTAACTTCTATTTTTCAATCTAAACTTATCAAAAAGCTTTTAAATTTCAAAATTGTATGAAAAATATTACAAATTTAAATTTCTTACATACAAAAATCAAATTTATATATATAATTAACCACGCATCCCGCATGCTTAAAATACTACTTTTAAATTATACTTAGGTTTGGAAAGGAAGTTCATTTGTGATAATTAGAATTTACTCGGAGCTATATTTTATGTAGTTGTAATATTAAAGTTGTGAGTAGATTGGGGGTTGTTGTTTAGACATGAATTACAGTTGAAGAATATTTTAAAATGTTTAATTTATTTAAATTAATATTATTATTACTGATATTCAAAAATAAATTGCTATAAAATTATTAAAATTTTGCCATTAGTAACTTATTGAATCAACGGATCTATATACTTATTTAATACAAAATGTTGGTATTTACATACAATACAAATTAAAAATTTCTCAAAATAGTATTAAAACTCATTGGATTAAATCTTAACTATATCGGCTTTGTGAAAGTTGTGAGTAAAGGAATGTCGAACTCTATTGTATGCATCAATCACGTTTAATCCAAAAAAAAAAAAGCATAAAAAATAAGTTCAAAAAGTAAAGAAATAAAAAGTAATAGATGAGTGAAAATATTTATGGATATAATACAAATAAGTATGTATCGTAGAAATCATAAATCAACTTGTTTTACTTATATTACAAAATTTTGATCTATTAACTTAATCTATCACATGTTAGGTCGTTGATCCTATTTTCGGTTCGTTTGGTAATGCTCAAGTTGTCTTAACTTGACTCAATTTTTTTCTATATTCAACTTTTAAAGTAAAAGTTTTTCGATATAAAATATAGAGTTTCGAAAATAGAAGTTATTCTTTATGAAAATAACTAATTTTTTAGTATATTAATATTTTAAAAAAAAAATACCTAATTTTAATTGAATTTTAGGTACTTAGCAACTTTATATAGATTAGGCTTGGAATGACTTGAACTTGTAGGTAACATTTGGTTTGATATATAAGAAAAGAACAATGAAATACGATGAAAGGGTAAAACAGAAATTTTAAAAATGTAAAGGCAAAGTTAAATAAAATTATCAATTTATTTTATCTGTATTTCATATCTTATAAAAAGGGAGTTATAAAAAAGTTTGCTTAACAGAAACTTTTAATATTTTAATTTTATAAATTAAATATAATATTTTCTATCTTATATCTTCTGGTGTATACTCCTCAGATCTGTAGGACACAATTGGTGTACACTACAAAATTAAATCCCTATCGTGGCGGTAATTTTTAATGTCGATGACCTTTAACGACTTTTTCTTATGCCCTGTTGAGACTTTTTGACAAAATCGTAAGGAAATATATATATTTTTCAATGGTATAAATTGTAGCGTCAAGAAAAATTTATCAACCGTCAATAAAGTTACACAATTGTCTATAAAAATGATTTTCACTTTCTGATGGTATCAGTTATAGTAGGTAAATATGATAATTTTAGAAACGATTTGAAAATAATCTCTATATAACTCTTGTTTAGAATATATTTAACCATACCATTTGTATAAGTCTATGACATTGTAACTCATATATTATACCATTTGTAAATGTTATATACTATTCTAACGGTTATTAGTTTTTGTTTAAAAATAGTCTCTATATATATGTTTATATAATCTTTACGAATAGTTTAAAAATTTTAGAGTTAAGGTGTTGAACCATTTGCAATACCGATGATAAGTTGAAAAAATATGGGACAATTTATGATAACGATGTGTTATTATAATATGGTAATTTTATGATAACTTGTGGTAAGTTTGTAATAAATAGTGATAATATAATCTGATAATATTATTATTCATTGGAGTAAAATATAGTGATAATTAGTGGTAAATTTATGATAATTAGTTATAATATAATGATAACATGCGTGGTAATATAGTCTAATAATATTTTGATTTACTGGTGTAAAATATAGTGATTACTAATGGTAAATCTGTGATAATTAATAATAATATAGTGATAAAAGATGTTTATGATAATTTGTGATAAATTTGTAATAATTAGTCATAGTATAATGATAACAGGTATTTATGATAATTATTAGTAATATGGTGGTAATATGCCTTTATGGTAACTTGTGATAAATTTGTAATAACTTAATATATTTTGATAATATATTGAATAAAATATAGTAATAACTAGTGGTAAACTTGTGATAACTAATAGCAAATATAGTAATAATATGTGTTTATGATAATTTGTGATAACTAATAGTAATATGGAGTGAAATATAGTGATAACTGATATTAATATAATATGATAATATTATTATTCCATTGGTAAAATATATCAATAAGGTAAAATTGTGATAACATAATGGCAAGACGTGCTAACGCGCACTAACTTCGTTTCTGAACCCTTACCCAAGAAATATTCGTCAGTAGATGGTTTTACATTTAAAACAATGAAGCCAGCACTCATGATAATCTACCTCCTGCTTATTCCTGGTCCTAAAAATCCCAACGAGTGCATTGGTTTAAGTTAAATTTAATCTAACGAATTTGTTTAAATTAATTAAGCTACAAATGGCTAATATACAAAGCACAAATAATTGCAAGTGTTCTAAAAATTGCATGAAATGTAGTAGTTGTAAGGTAACAAGTCGCAATAATTGTACTAGTAAACATATGAGAAGTATTTACTAAAAGTATTATATTGATTATGACTAAAATGGAGGGTAATGATTAAAGGGTGTTACAAAAAAAAATTTGTGTAATGAAAAAAGAGCAAAAAACCCAAAAAAAAATGGGTTTAAATTGTGTAATGAAAAAATGCACGGAAAAGATGTTTTGAAAATTTATTTGTGAAAATTGCGGTATATGTCGTTTTTGATATGATATATGAATCTAATTTGAAAAATATTATAGTCATTGAATTAATTAATGATATATCGAAATAGTTACTATTAAAGTGCAAAAAAATTACAAAAAATTAGAATTATTTTGAGATACAAATGCACTATTTTCTAATAATATAATTGTTGGAATATTTAATACACATACACGCAGCGGAAACACAATGAAATTTTTTCGAAATAATAAAACAACAAAAATACGGGACGTACTTCGGTGAACAAATGCAGTAATTTTGGGAACTGTAATACTTTTTTCAAACGTCTCGCAGTCAAGATGATAACCACATTATACGGATTATTACCACAAAATCACAACGTCACAATTCTCAATCCGGTGATGACGGTGACACGATAATTCCCTTCTCGGAATTTTCGTAAACCCTTAAAATGTTGTATTTTTCTCTCAAAGAAAATTGAATGCTCTCTCTCTTGTTCTTCAAAAATGCACTCACGCAGAAGAATCAATTACTCCCTTCTTCTTTTTGATTAATTAGTGCATTCCATGAATTAAGGAGCATTTTTTTGGAGAGGTGAGATAATGGATAGTTACCCGTTATCTCTAAAGTTTAAAATTTAAACTTTTACTATGTTGGTATATGCCTCACGTGGGCACTCTCAACCAACATCTCCCACTTATACACGAGAGTATTTTATATCCGTCACGAAATCACAACTCATGTGATTTACTATATCATCTTACTGAACTTTCATACAGAATTGGATGTTATGCGACTAGAAAATACACCTGCAAGTAAAAAAAAACTTCTCGATACATTTATTAGAATGATCGAGAAGTCATCGTTAGTATAAAAAAAACTCGTTGTACTCCAAACTCAATGCAATTATATCTATCGAACTATTTCCTCATCGAAAGTGATCCCCAATTAATACTCGACTGTGTATTCACTATTATGTTAAATCCCAACATGAATAAATATAACAAACTAGTCGGTGAATACTACACTATGATGCAATGCCTATTGGTCTTCTTTTTCCTAAACTTGAATCTATCAGTCTCATTTCAGTTGTTTTCCTAGATCTGTCTCTTGGATCTCAATTTATCTTTCGGGCCATAGGTAAACAGACTAAAGTAGTAACATTAAACTCAAACTTCTAAAAAAGACCGAAAGTAATAAGGGTACAAGAGATCCCACTCAATGGATCTCGGGTCTCATACAGTGGGAGCGGGGATCTCGATCATACTATATGTCATATTTCTTTAATACTGTGCAGATACGAGATTTAGTCTACACATAAAACTCTATCCAAAAATCTCAAAGAGAGTGTCTTAGAGACAATATCACTGTTGCAAGTGATATCCGAGACTCAAATATGGCTACTCATAGGTAACATGGATGTGGGTATTTCCATATCGGTCATATCTCAGATAACCTCATCCTGAACATATATCAGGGTGACTTGTATTCTAGTAGGACCACTCTCAATGCATCTTACAACTAGAAACCGTCTCATCTTTGTTCACTTAGAGTAGAAGGTGGTCACTCGAGTGAGAGAGTCGATCTCGCTTGCCCGATATATCTTTTTATCACATCAAAATATATATGACACAAAAACAAGTGCATTATTTAAAGAAAAAGAATAACTCAAATGTGACTGAATAATGCAAAAAATCATTTATATATATAAAAAAGTAATAAGCATTACATCGTCAATTTGGTACACAATGAGAAATATCAAAATATAACCAAACCCAATGACTCTCTATGTGTTATAAATGAGTCTTTAGTGATAGGTTTGGTAAAAGGGTCAGCCACCATACTGTGTGTCAAAATATATTTGACGGTTATTTCACCCTTCTTGATAATGTCTCTTACAAAATTATATCTGGTATCGATGTATTTGGTTCTGTTATGATACTTAGGGTCTCGAGTGTAGATGATAGTAGCGTGATTATCACAGTAGATTATCACAGTAGATTATCACTGGTCTCCCACTATCAACCACAACCCCTAAGTCATCTAATAGTCTCCGGAGTCAAATACTCTCCTGAACTACGACTGAGCAAGCCACGAACTCAGCCTCCATCGTAAATAGAGTTACACAGGTTTGCTTCTTACTGTTCCAAGAAATGGCACCACCATTAAACAAAAAGACAAAATATGATGTCGATTTTCCCTTATCCATATCATCGCCTCAATCAGCATTTGAATATCCCATAAGATGCAAATCTCCTCCTCCATAACACAAGGAGAAACTCGCAGTTCCCTTAAGATATCTCAAAATCCTTTTCACTACTCTCCAGTGACCCCTTCCAGGATTTGATTGATATCTACTCACCAAACTGACTGTGTAACATATGTCTGGTCGTGTACACAATATCGCGTACATCAAACTTCCTACTGCACTGGAGTAAGGGATTTTACTCGTTTCCCTTATTTCTTCATGAGTTTTCGGGCACATCTCAAGACTCAAACCATCACACTTGGTGATTGGAGTATCTATGGGATTACAATCACTCATCCCAAAACGCTCGAGAATGTTCCTAATGTAGGTCTCTTGTGAAAGAGCCAACACTTGTTTCGAGCGATCCCTTTGGATCTTAACTCCAAGGATGAACTCAGTTTCACCCATATCTTTCATGTTGAAGCTCAATGACAACCATGTCTTAATTGTCATCAGATATCCAATGTTGTTCCTAGCCAACATGATATCATCCACATATAGTGATAGGATCACGAAAGAGTTATCAAACTATATCAAATAGACACAATGATCCTCTTCGATCATTATAAAACCATAAGATATCAGCTCCTCATGAAATCTTAGGTACCACCGCCTAGATGATTGCTTTAAACCATATATCAACTTCCGGAGCCAACAGACCTTATCCTCATGACCTACTAGAACAAACTCGGAGGGCTACTCCTTGTAGATTTCCTCATCCAAATTTTCGTTAAGAAAAATAGTCTTTACATCCATCTGATATAACTCTAGATCAATGCTTGCAACAATCGTCAAAAGTACACAGATCGATATAAACTTGACTATTGGGAAGAAGTTTCCTCGTAGTCAATACCCTTTGTTTGTATGTAACCCTTAGCTACAAGACGGGTCTTGTATCTCTCTATCGATCAGTCGGTCTTTCTTTTGATTTTGAGAACCTACTTGTTCCCAATAGCCTTTCTACCCTCACGTAGGTCAATTAGGTCCCAGACCTCGTTGATTCTCATAGATTCCATCTCCTCATGCATGGCCTTTAACTACTGGTCCTTCGTAGGACCCTCAAGAGCCTCCTATAAAAGTCCGAGACTCCTTATCACTCTCGTGAGTCACGATGAGGATCTCATCCTCAATCGAAAAATAACGTCGAGGTACTTTTTGCCGACTACTCCTACGAGGAGAAGAAGCCTCCTCACCTCGAGATGGGTCACTTCCACTAGGACCAAGATCCATGACAGGTTCTTAACTCCTACCACTGGGCTCAATTGGGCCATTAGACTCACCCATCTCATAAAAAGTGAAATCCTAATCGATCTCACCTCTCTTAGGAAAATCATTTTCCGAAAACGTAGCATCACGAGATTCGATCTCAGAAACCGTGTCGTCCGTACGTTCAACTAGGAACACATGTCTTTTGAAATGTTCAAAGTATTTTATAAAGATACATTTCTTTCCTTACGAGCCTAACTTACCATGTAGGTACGAGGAATCTGAACGTATACGGTACAACCCCGTGGCCTCAAATGGCTAAGGTCAAGCTGCCTCTCTGTCCAAATCTCGTATGGGGTACTGACTATGGATTTAGTTAAAACACGGTTAAGAATGTATGCAGTAGTCAATAATGTATCTCCTCAATGGGAGATTGCCAAATTGGCCTACGCCATCATCAATCTCACCATCTCCAACAGAATTTTGTTTCTTCTCTCGGCTACTCCGTTCTGCTGGGGAGTAACAGGAACAGTCAACTGTCTCGTAATGTCCTTCTCGAAACAAAGTTCTTTAAACTACTCAGACAGATACTCGCGCCTTCGATTGGTTCTCAGAGTTTTAACTCTTAAGTTTAACTGATTTTCCACCTTATTGATAAACCTCCTGAATCAATCTAATGCTTCAGACTTGTACGATATTAGATAAACGTAACTGAAACGCATGTAATCGTCTATAAACGTAATGAAATACGTGACTCCGTTTTGGGCTCTCACATTCATAGGTCCACAAATATCGGAGTAAATCAATTACAACGGAGTCTCAGCTCTCATTGCCTTTCCAAATAGTCTCCTTATCGCTTTGCCAGCTAGGCAAAACTCACATAGTGGCAACTCGACCCAAGTTAGTGGGCCTAACAAGCGACTCGCTGCCAATCAGTTCATTCTCTTTTGCCCTATGTAGCCAAGTCTATTATGACAGACAGAATCATCATCAATTGCGCTATCAGATATATAAGCAATAAAAGATAAATCAGAATTATTATAATAGAAACCATGTTCAACACATAAAGTCCATCATGGACTAAACCAGTACATAAAAGAGTATTATCATAAGAAACAAAAACACTCGATTTTTTAAAATTAACAGAATATTCTAAGCGATCCAAACAAAAAACAGATGTAAGATTCCGCTGAATCTCGGGAGCATACAATATATCATGTAAATACAGGACTTGATTACATCGCAACATTAGCTTGCATGTACCAATCCTCTTTACAGGCACAAATGCTCCATTTCCCATATATAGCCTTCTCGCATGGGAACTCAATCGACGGAACTCCACATACGCACTCCTGTCATGAGCTACATGGTCGATGGCTCCTGAGTCTACAATCCACAAAGGAGAAGAGTTAGTGAATATCACAATAGATGAAACATAACTCAAACCATGTAAGGAAGAAGGGCTTACCTTCCGCTCGCCACACTCGCAAGCAAAATGCCCAAACTTGTCACAAACATAGCACTTCACTTTGCTCTTATCGAGCTCTTCTTCCCACGTTTCTACCCTTTGTTGTCGGTCTTTCCTGATGGCTTTTTCTTGTTTTTTCTTTTGGCATTTCGATCAAATTTGCGCCACTTGCACTTAAAGTCCTGGGAGCCCTTACTTGACTCCGTCACATTAGCTTGACCGGATAACGATCTAGTCACCTCTTGGCGCTCCTCCTTGAACTCACAATGCCTACTCACTTCCATGAAAGTATGAATACTCTCAGTGTGCGTGAGATAGGTCTTAATCGCATCCCAGGAGTCAGGTAATGACTGGATCACCCTTAACACCTGAACCTCATCAGACATCAGCTCTCCCATGTTTTTCAGAGAAGTGATCATACTCGACATGTGCATCAGATGCTGCTTCATAGTATGATCAGCTTTCTTCTTATAAGTAATGAATCTATTGGTCAGCATCCTTAGCTTAGGAGCTGACCGGGAGAGCAACCCAAACCGACATCGCAGTAGAATACTGCTCATATACTAGGATCATGTCGTCGTACTGCTGCTTAGGAGGATTTCTAACTTGGTCATCCTTCCTTTTCCATGCACGATACGCCTCTTGATCCCGTCTAGCTTGAGGCATAGTACCCTCCCCGAAGTTCAACATCTCGTGCTTTAGAACCTCCGTTAGGTTTTGTTTCTCGAAAACAAACTGAACCTTCCGGCACCAAATCTCATAATTGTCACCATTCAGCTTGTCTCCCTTCACCAGATCAAGTACGGTATTTTTCGTCGCAGCCATTTGTCTCTTTCACGCAGAAAAAGAGACGTTAGTGACTAATAATGCTTATTTTCACATAATTTCGCACACCTTACGAATCATTAAATCCAAAATAATTCGAGTATTGACCCCAAAGTGAGCGTATGAGTCAAGAGACACCATACACCACAATCCGGGATCTCATCTTGTAATCCGGAGTTGGATTCGGTACACGAAATCCCATAAATAGTCACAAATATAGATTAAGAACCCTTAAAAAATTAAAAAAATTCAATTTCGAATGACTTGACGCACCGCCGGGGTCCCCATGCACCACCACACGCTAGCAGCGTGTCTGCTGGCCCTACCACGTGCCTCCACACGCTAGCAGTAGCCTGGCCCACGTGCCAGACGAGCGGTGCACCTCACACACGCCTCCACGCGCTTGGCGTGGCTTGGCTCACGTGCGCCCACTCGCGGCGCGCATCTCACGTGCCGACACGAACGGAGCCAGGTCAGACGGGTCGGTGACCAGGTCGGTCATTGGGTCAGGGTTGATCGACCGGGTCGATCAACAGGTCAGGGTTGACCTGAGTTGCAGTTAACGGGTCGGGGTTCCGATCCGACACGTGTCAGATCATGGTTGGAGCGAGTCAAGCCCCAACCCGGTCTGGCTCCCTGGCCGCCTCACGTGCCTTGCGCGTGTGTAAACTGCATGCGCCTGCCGGTTGCTGTTGGACGCGCCTCTCCACACGTATCTTGTACACGCCCGCGGGTTTGGGTCTTTCTTCCTCACACGACGGGTCTGCAACCGGGTTTTCCGACCCGATTTCTTAAAAACCCATTTTCGGCCTATTTTTTCACTATGATTCCAACCGAAAAATAATTTTGGACATTCCAAAAATATCATAAACTCGATTTTTGGGTTATTTGCGCCCTAAACTCGGCGAAATAAATATCCAAAATTTTAGCCCTCCGTGACCTTGCCCAAAAACCTAGTTTCCGGCAACAACAAATCACAAACTTCATGCCAAAATGTAGATCACCACACGTGGAACATATATATGCCATTTTTCTAGATCAATCATCCCCCTATTTGGACAGATCTAGGTTTTTAGTTCCAAACGTTCTTAGGGTCGAAAACTTTGACTTCAATTTTAATGGCTAAAACATAATCCAAAAATTATAAAAAAATATTTTTGTGATCTACGTAACGTGGGTAATATCATGGTATAATCGGATTCACGAAATTTATCAGTGATCCGAACCCCAAAATTCTATCCCCATATTTTTATACAGAAAAAATTTCGAAAATTATTTTAATAATACCAACATTTGCTTTGATATCAATGTTGGAATATTTAGTGCACAAATACGCAATGGAAGCATAATGGAATTTTTTCAAAATAATAAAACAACAAAAATACGGGACATATCTCGGTAAATAAATACAGTATTTTTGGGAACCATGATACTTTCTTCAAACGTCTCGCAGTCGGGATAATAACCACGTTATACGGACTATCACCACAAAATCACAACGTCACAATTCTCAATCCGGTGATGACGGTGACATGAAAATTCCCTTCTCGGAATTTTTATAAACCCTCAAAATGGTGTACTTTTCTCTCAAAGAAATTGAATGCTCTCTCTCTTGTTCTTCAAAAATGAATTCACGCAGAAGAGCTAGTTACTCCCTCTCGTTATCTCTAAAGTTTAAAATTTAAACTTTTACTATGTTGGTATATGCCCCACGTCGGCACTCTCAACCAACAATAATAATAACAATCGTCCATTACTACATAATCCATACATATTACTATATATATTATTATAAATTATAAATTACATTATTGTTGAATTAATAATGTTTGATGAGTGGATAAGTGCAGAATATATGTTAATTTAAATTATAATATATTAATAATTTAAAATTTTTATATATTTAATTATAAATATTTGCCAAACTATATAATATATGAGATAAGAAAAAAAAAAAGAAAAAAGTGTGGAAGTTAGAGAGGAGAAAAACAAATGAAAAAAAATTGCAAGGCATATAGGATATTGTGGCGTAGTGGTTGATATTGTCACACTTTTACTTTTATATCCAAATCAGGGGTTCAATTCCCTACACATGCATTTTTTGCATGAAAAATAAAACAAGACAAGTGCAGGGGCGTGAGCAAGGGCATGCACGCACCTGCCCGATAGCAACCGATGCACTCGCGGGCATGCAGGGGCAGCCCTTGTGCGCGCGGGGGCGCAAATGGGGGCATGCCTACACGGTTGCAACCATGCGTGGGGGCATGCCTGCGCGGTAGCAACAACATGCGCCTGCGAGCGTGCGAGGCATGCGTGCCAACATGGGAGGAATGTATTGGTAGAATAATGATAATAATATATTAATTATCAATATTATATAGTTTTATATAAATTCCAAGAAAAAACAATTATTTAATTTACAAATTTATCATTTTAACATTTTTTATGATAAGTTCACAATAAAATCTCTAATGTTCGTGCCAAAATCAATTTTCCATTTCTGAACCAATTTAATTAAATTTCTTTTTTTTCGTGCAAAAAATATTTTGTTTCTTTATTGCCAATTTAATTATATTTTTTGTGCCAAAAACAATTTCTCTTTTATTTTGCTCCGTATATTTATTTCAATATAAATTTGTATAAAACGTTTAATTTGTATTTAATATAATAGATAAGTCATAATATTCTATATTAAGAGAAAATAATGAATATATTGGTGGGTTAATGCTTGTGTTAAATTAGATGTTTCAATACATGGGTTTTCAATCACTTGTTACTTTCAACGTCGATATATCATCAATGTATCCAACCTAAATAGTTTTTTTTTTTTACCATAATATATTTCATATGTTACATTCATATAGTTACATGATTCATGATCGATCCTAGGGTGTGAACTAATTTCAGATAAGTTTCATGAATTACGCCAAAACTAGTATATATATAGTCATAAAAATATTTAAAATATTTGGTACATAGTTTTAAGGTATTGAAAATGTCTGGTATATAGTTTTAGGGATGGTTGCATATGATAAGTTGCATTAATTTTAGGATGGTTGCATGTGATAAGTTGCAATAGGGATATGTGAGTGTGTATGTATGATGCGATAATAGGTATTATGTGATAAATTGTGATAATTTTGACGTATTATGATAATAACAATGTGATAGTAAAGTGATAAATTGTGATAATTTTGAGAGTGATAAGAGATGGTAAATTAGTTTTGAGTGTGAAGTTTGGCATAGGATAGTGGTAAGTAACTAAATTGGTGAGTAAAAATATTATTATTGAAGTATACTAAAGAAGAAGTGATAAAGTGAAATCGGATTCGGTAATTAATGTAAATATTGTAACGAGATAGTATATGTGTGTGCAATTGGTACATCACAATTTCACAATTTTTCAATTATTTTCACAAATTTCCTTTTCCATTTTATCTTAATTTTTTTGTTCTAGTTCATTTCTTTGAACTCCTTCAAACTTTTTTTCTCTTTGTTTACTACTTCAAATTTTTTTCTCTTTGTTTCTTCCATCTCCATCTTCATCCTGGACATGATCTCAGCATTAGATCGTGTAGGGATGTTATGATATATTTTTTATTATTAGGTAATATAGTGTTATATATTGCATAATTTTATATAAATTAAAAAAACTAACAATATTAATATTAATATCAAAACATTTAATTCATTTAGACAATTCATATAATGATCTCTTTTTTTATGCCAAAAATAATTTTCTACTTTTAGAGTCAATTTAATCAAATTTTCAAAATTTTTCGTCATAAACATTTTCTTTAATTAGCACCAATTTAATCATTTTTGTTTCGCAAAAAATATTGGACAAGTCATGGTTTGTATTCTAAATTAATTAGCAAGTGAATAAATGATGGCAAGAAATCATGTTCTTGTATTCAATGATTCAGTGATATTCAATCACTTTGTTACGTTATGGATTTCAACATGGGAAAAATTATAAGAAAAACTAACTTCACATATATGCCAAAAAACCAAAACTATGCTTATAATTATTATACTTATACCATTTATAGTGTGTGGGTGGATCAAGTGCATCCTTTCTCCTAAAAATACAAGTGTTAACGGTGTTAACAAGTGTTTCTTATTTCATAAAAATTAGGTATTAATTAGATTTTGATAATGAAAATTTAAGTAAAAATTAAATTTGAAAATAATCCATTGCAAAATACAAACAAAATAAAAATTGCATGACATGTAGTAATAATAAGTTAATAAATCCTACAAATCGCATGAAATGTATAAGTGAATTTTTGAATAACACTGAGAAAGATATATGGTTTAATTATGAAAAAATGTGAAAAATTAAGAATAAGAGGCAGAGACATGCTTATATGAAATATAGTAATACAGGTATAATAAGTAGTAAGTGATTTTTTTCAATATCTTAAATAACATAACACATATGGAAAGACACGTAGCGGTATTAATTAAAAGTATAACAAGGAATTAAAAGCAACGTGACTAGTGACAAAATAGGCAGGAAAAAAAGCATGAAAAAAATCCATGGGCTTTTAAAATTTATTTATGAAAATTATATATTATAAATCATTCGTGCGAAAAATTTTACTATCAAATTTCTCCTTCCCTCGAAAACTTTTCTCCTATAACCATCTCTCCTCTAACCATCTAAACATCTCACTCAGTAAAAAAAAAACTTTTCTCCTATAACCATCCCTCCCGTAACCATCTAAACCTCCCACTCAGTAAATAATAGCTAATCACATTTTTTTTATAAAAAAATCATTTTGAGTTCTACTTTATGTTTTGCTCTCGGATCTACGTTCTATTACTGTTTGTAGTTGAGCACAATCATTCCAACCATTCCAACCATTCCAAGAACAAGTTGCTCAATCATCCCAAGATGTTACTAGATTTAATAATAAATATGGAGGTTTAATTTTTTAATTTTTTATTTTGAGTAATTGTTAAAAAATATAGAAACCAACACTATCAAGATATTTGTTCACTTTTATCTGGTTTTTCTAGTTTTTAGGATGATTTTACTAATTTCACTATAGTTAGATTTCTCCATACCAGATGTACCAGATGCCGGATGTTGGGAGTGAACAAAAAACCCAACCATCATCATCACTTGACTCCTCAAAAGGTAATACGATGATTGATGTTTCTTGACGATATCACTATATAATTATATTCATTTTACTATTTATAGTATTTTTAATGAATAAATTGACATCAAGGATTGTTGAGGATAAAGATGTTTTCATTTTTTGTAAGTGATGAAACATTTCAAAAGACAGAAGACGTGCAATTGTGCAATCTTTTCTTCTTTTTTTTTTGGGTCTATATTTATCTATCTTCTATATCAATATATCAATTATTCTCCCACATTAATAAAATCTTTATTACGTTTACATTATTTTTGTAATTTTTTATTTTCCAGTGGTAATCAGTAAATTTTTCTATCACTTATGCTAACCGATGATAAAATATAATAATATTTTCTAATACTTATAGTAAAATGGTAACCGATGATACAAGACAATAATATATGATAACTGAGGATAAATGACTGTAATTTTTTTCAACCCTTTTCTAATTGAGGATAAAAGTAGTAGCATTTCTTAATATCAATGATAATTCACGATAAAAGACAGTAACAAATGTGGGATAAATAACAATAACATTTCTTAATAGTTGTAATCGATAATAAAAATAATAATATTTCCTAATATATGTAGTAACAATGATAAAAGTAATAATTTTTACCAATATATGTAGTAACTGACGATAAAAGTAGTAACTGTTACTAATATTTTTTGAAATCGATGATAAAAGTAATAATTTTTACCAATATATGTAGTAACTGACGATAAAAATAGTAATTTTTATTAATATTTTTTTAAATCGATGATAAAAG
The DNA here is from genome assembly GCA_033439265.1 of Dillenia suffruticosa. Lineage (NCBI taxonomy): Eukaryota > Viridiplantae > Streptophyta > Magnoliopsida > Dilleniales > Dilleniaceae > Dillenia > Dillenia suffruticosa. The sequence goes on from JAVTVX010000031.1 coordinate 4,736,517, forward strand.
ATAGTAAATTTTATCAACACTTTTCTAACCGTCAGTATATAAACAGATATGCTATAAAGGTGACTAAAACTGTCGGGATAGATCTATTTTGACTGATATATAGCTAACTGATTGGAAAAGATTCTGTCAACGATTTTAGTGAATTTTGCAGATAGTTTTTGTACGTTTGGGTAAGACATTTGTTTTGTAGTAGTATATCTCATAAGACTTTGCTTATGAGAGAAAATATGCATTTATTTTCTTAATTACAGTCGGATCGCATTTTAGTGTTGGATTGGAAAACTTCAATTTGAGTAAATTTATATTTATTTGTCTCTATTTTATTTTATATTATTTTATTAAAATAATTTTATTTTATAAATAAAAATTAAATATTTATATAGAAAGATATATATTATTACTATATTAGTAACCTTGTTTATTACAAATATAACATAAACGCATTTGAGTGTATTGACATCTTTTTCAAATCCTCTCTTTCTTTGTATTCTTTCTTTCTAAATGAGAAGGAAGACATAATCCGTAAACTATCATAGAATTTCCTCCACAATAGCTTCTATGCGAATTAACTCTATTGAAGGTTCATGCATGACAATGATCCACGGCTTTATTAAGCAATGTCAAAGCTTGAGCTCTTTATTTTTCATTTTCTGTTTTAATCGATTCATATCCAGTTATCTGATTAATACGATCCAAATATTGTAAAAAAATATTTTATGGATTGATTCTCTCATTATTTTTTTTATTCTCAAAACCCGAATTCAAAATTTTAATTAAAAAATTTTAAAGTGAATAATGTTTTTCTCTTTTTAATAGAATAATACAAATAGAAGTAATATTTCTTTTATATAATTATTAAAAAAAATTAGAATCACGGTAAAATACGAATTTACTTTTGAAATTATTAAATGCACTGATTGTCAAACTATATTATTTGCTTATTCGGTGAATTTTTTTTATTTTTTTATTTTTTTTTTGTCACAATAGAAGGAAGATTAACATCTAACAAATGCAATCCCTGAATTTCACGCGAGAAGGAGGGTTGTGCTTATTCGGTGAATGATGGCTCACAATTAGGTATATTTAATTAAAAATTGAAAGTTTTATTATAATATTCGAAGTTAAGTTTAAAAAGAAAAAATAAATAAGAAGTCCATTTCTATTGTTGGCAAGAGTAGGCTCAAGGGGAGGGCGTTGGCAGAGTTATTTGTAAGAAGACTTCATGAATATATATATTTGAAAAATTATAATTCTAATTTAGGAAATCCAAAAGGGCATTTTGAGTTGAATTTTTTATGGCACCCCATTGATTCGCCTTTTGTATTTTGTATTTTTTTTATTTTTAGCAAAGTTGATCACAATTCCCAAAATACCCTTGAGTCCATATGTAAAAGAGAAACCCTTGGAAGAGATAAATCTGTCCACGCTCTCGTAGAGCGATTTCACGGCAAAATTTCATGCAGGGGTGCTACTGTGTCCTTCACCTCCACAACTCTCTCTATCTGTCTCTCTCTTCACATTTTTGATACACCTTCATCAAATCTCTCTCTGTCTCTCATCGCGTTAACTGGACTCCAAGAAAAAGTTTTGTCCTGAATATGAGTTCTTCTGAACTGAAACATAGATTCACTGAGTCCCAAAATCCCAATACCTACGACGATTCCTCGTCCTCATCAAAACTAATGGCAACACGAGCAACCTCTTCTTCTAGAAATCCAATCCGTTACATTCTCAGTGAACAACGTCTCCATTGTATGATGCTCGGAGTTGTAATCTCCACCATCTTTTTTCTTCTCTCTCCTCAATCTTTATCACATGGTCATCAGATCGTGACAACCTTAAGAAAACCGATGAAGATCATGCCTCGGATGTTAGATAAACAAATTGTGCATTACCCAAGTCAGATTCATCATGTTGTGGGAAGAATTCCTCTGGGGTTGAAGAGGAAGGGATTGAGGATTGTCGTGACTGGTGGTGCAGGATTTGTGGGGAGCCACCTTGTGGATCGTTTGATTGCCCGAGGCGATAGTGTGATTGTGATTGATAATTTTTTCACTGGAAGGAAAGAAAATTTGGTGCACCATTTTAGGAATCCTAGGTTTGAATTGATTCGACACGATGTTGTCGAGCCGATTCTATTGGAGGTTGATCAGATCTACCATCTTGCCTGCCCCGCTTCCCCTGTTCATTACAAATTCAATCCTGTCAAAACTATCATATCCTTTATCTCTCTCTCTCTCTCTCTCTCTCTCGTTAGTACATAAAATTGTTTAATAATATCTTGACATTTAAATTTATGAAAATCGTGATGAGAGTATTTTGTGGTCATTGGACAAATAGCATTTTTCTCTGTTCGAATTTTGATTAGATTGGGCGTGTGTTGTGTAAGTGTTTGGACTTAATTTTTTTATTACAAGACGAACGTGGCGGGAACTCTGAACATGTTGGGGTTGGCAAAGAGAGTGGGAGCAAGGTTTTTGTTGACAAGTACTAGCGAGGTGTATGGTGATCCTCTTCAACATCCTCAGAAGGAGACTTATTGGGGCAACGTCAACCCCATTGGTAGATCTCTCTCTCTCTCTTTCTGTCTCTCTCTCATTCTTATATTTTTGTTGCATTTGCCATGTTCTAGCTAATGCATGTGAGACTATTGGATCTGGGTCGTGACAATTTTGTGGGATTAAAATTTTGGTCCCACCCCAGAAATGAATAATCTTTTTATTTTTTTTTATGATTGTAATGTTTTTTTGCTAATGTTGAGCATTGGGCCCGCCTAGAGTTGCCTTTCTCTGACGGTGATATGAGCAATTTGTCTCATTTGGTACTCTTCAGACCCTGTTTGAGGACGATGGGGTTTGTATTCCTTGTAAGAAGATCGCCTTCAATCTTCTTTCTATGAGTGAAACCATAATGTTTTGTGTTTCATTTGTATATACTATTAGCAACAGTGAAACCATAAATTTTTGTTAAAATTTTATAGGGCAGCTACCACCTTTGCCATCCTCTTCGTTTATCCTTGGCTAGACTGCGGGATTGAGTTTTACCTTTTAGTCAGCAAACCTATGTTAGTATTTGAGGTGAACGATGTTTTGTGTCTCACAAATGTTTGTGTGTGCAGGAGTGAGGAGCTGTTACGACGAAGGAAAGAGAGTTGCGGAGACATTGTCAATGGACTACCACAGAGGAGCGGGGATTGAGGTTGTTCTTGATAACAAACTTAATGTCATTAATCTGTGGTTGTACTTAAATTATTAAATTTGATCAAAAGCTAAGCAGAGGAATTATTTTGGGGTAGGTGAGAATTGCAAGGATTTTCAATACTTATGGACCTCGAATGTGCATTGATGATGGTCGGGTTGTCAGCAATTTTGTCGCTCAGGTATCTCTCTGTTTGTACTAAGTCCATACCCAAATGCATCTACTAAAAATACACAAATGTTTCCAATTGTTTGATTCTACATAGCTTATTCCTGTCGTGCATGCAGGCATTGAGGAAGGAGCCATTGACTGTTTATGGAGATGGGATGCAAACCAGGAGTTTCCAATATGTATCTGATCTGGTATGCCACTTTTCTGTTCATTCAACCAGGAAATTTAATATCTTATTAGTTACTCAAGTCAAAGCAATAAACATTTCATAATTTGGTGGTCCTAAACCTGAATTTGATATTATAACTGTTTAGCATTTTGTATGTCTGTAATAATAATTTTATTTTAAAGAAACAATGGTTATAATTTAAATCAAATATCTTAAAATAGGTAGGACTCTCATGGTAACACCTGAATGTGTAGCGGAACCTGCCGCCTTCTAATAGTAAGAAAATGTCATTTTTATTTCGTTATCCTACTTCTTTCTTATGGTTTTTTTCCTTCTTGTTAACAGAACTGTTGTTTTGTCTTAGATTTCAATGATGCATCTTTTTCCTCGTTTCTGTTGGAACCTTCCTATATCAATACGGTCGCTTTGCAACATTGAACTATTTGCTTTATGTATGAACCTGCAAAAATGCAATCCTTTCGCATGTTACATCTACACGTGAAGCAATCATCTCCAATCTTCTTTAAACAGTTTATATGTTCCAATTCTTGTTCTGTGCACATCTCATCCATTTTCTTCCCATAACATAGGCACTGCACTATGATTGAATAGGTTGTGAATCATCTAAGGAGAATCCAGTATGCACTCAATTGGAATAGTTTTTTATTGTATCATGGGTTTGTATATCGACCGGGTTAGGGTCAACTGGCAGAAACTTGTGGAGTGTGCCTTCTTGCCCTTGAAATATATGAATCTCCTTTAATTATGGGATTTAATAAAGGGCATTTTCTCTCTTCTCCAAACGGATAAGTCTTCTATAATTTAGATGACATGAAACAGAAGCTTAACAAGTTAAACTTTGAACTTACGTGGTATAATTATTGCCTATTAAACAGGTGGAGGGTTTGATGAGGCTGATGGAAGGCGACCATGTAGGGCCATTCAATCTTGGAAATCCGGGTGAATTCACCATGCTCGAACTTGCTAATGTAATACTTCTACATCAGAATTTTCTATAGAGACAGGACATTTGATTCGTATAGCAATCAAAGATAACACTTGAAATGGGGTGTGTGTGCAGGTGGTACAGGAGACAATTGATCCAAATGCAAAGATAGAGTTCAGGCCAAACACAGAAGATGATCCACACAAGAGGAAGCCGGATATCTCAAGGGCTAAGGAGCTTCTTGGGTGGGAGCCAACAGTTTCCCTTCGCAAAGGTCTACCACTCATGGTCAATGACTTCCGGCAACGCATTTTTGGTGAACAGAAGGATACATTATTCTTAGAATAAATTCTTTGGAATAAGAGGAATGAATAAAATTTAGATTTCTTTTCTGTATGTTAGCTAGGTCAATATCAACTACCATATTCGATAGTAATTAAATAAGAGTCACTCACTCACTCTCTCTCTTTCTCTCTCTCCCTCTCTCTCTCTCTCTCTCTCTGATGCAACATTTTTCAAATTTTATTTTATTTAACATATTTTTTTAATTCTTTTCGCTTTCTTGAGATTTAGTATCTCCATACTAGTATCAAGCACCTGCACACACTTGCATTAGCATTCCTTTTTATCCATGAATGTAAAAAGTGTTAATTGATTGTTATCGTACTAGAAAACTCTAACGGATACTCCTCCTGCAAGGAATGTGTTCCAAAGGGCTGATAAGAGTTTGGGTAAGGCAAAAGGAGAGGGTCGGAAAGAACTATTCGGAAATTGGCTGGCTCATTGTTGTACACAAAAACTTTCTTAAATGAGATATTTTATTTATTAAGTGTACAGTGACAAATTTTTTTGTGACCAAGTGATAAAATTATTGTTAATCTATCTAATAATCAACGTTCTCGTGACTATCAAGCCCTTTCAACTTACGTTTCCAAGCTTTCATGTATTTGAATATAAATATTTTTTAATAAACCAGTAAAATCTGATAATTACGTTAAATTTTAATAAATCTAATTTAAATTGACTTGAACTCTTAAAAGACAAAACTCTTCTGATATCTATTTTTATCATACATAACACTTAAACTTAAAATCATATTTAAAAGTACCGGTATCCACACCATACTACTATTATGAATCCTATAGTAGTACTCATTAAATGCATAATTAAATAAGGTTTTCAAGGTTAACTTGTACCTTGTACCTTGTACCTTGTACCTCACGTTACATGATTTTGATTTATGATATAACAAGGTATAAGAATACTATAAAGTTAGATAAATAGATAAAAAAAAAACGTTTACATGAATACTATAAAGTTAGATAAATAGATAAAAAAAAACATTTACATATACCAATTTTAAAGGTATATCAGTTATTTTAAGAGTTGAAATTAATATAAATAGATCAAAAATCAACGATTAACGGTTCTCATTTATTAATTTAATCAAATTTCATAAACATTGATAGGTAATAGTTATAAAAAAAATTTTATGTTATGATTTTCTTTATAATCAAATGGTTTTTCTTTATAATCAAAAGGAGGGGGTTGGCAGAGTCTCGTCTCTCTGACTTCACAAAAAATAAAAATAAAATAAAATAAAACATATATATAATTTTTAAAAATTATTATCCTAAATTTTTTTGTCCCTTAAATATTATAATCCCACTACTTTATACACCTAAATACATGTGTTTTATTTTTCTTTCAACATTAAAATCAATTGAAAGTTTTTTAATGACAAATCGTCTAATTTAAATTAGAATATTAAATTGAACTAATGCATGGATAAACATATAAACTCGAAACATAATTTAATAATGATACAAAGGAATATAATTGATAGGATCAGAAATTTCATAAATATAAATTGAAAACATTATAAATTTACACAAAGTAATTGAAATAAATACTGAATTTATTGATTGGGAAAGAAAAATAGCGAAGACTGAAATACAACCAAGCGAACTAGAGGACACAGGATTTTTTTTTTTTTTTTGGATTTTCACATGTTGAGATATCTGAAAAAACTCTCATATTATTTATACAAAAATTTAGATATGAATATTTTCTCTAAATATTAGATGAGTGGAGGGCAATAGAGATACTCCATGAGTGGAGTGAGTGACATGGGTAGAGTGAGTTAATATGAGTGAGATGAGTTATACTTCATATGGGTTTTTTTTTTTTTGTCATGAAATAACAAATATCATTACGACTTCATGTAGGTAGAAGTATAAATTACATTTGTTTTAACTGTCAAAATTTGAAAATTATATAGTGATATATTTAGAAAAATCCACAGCACTCACCCCCATTTTCAGGGGCTACTTGAGAATATGAGAGATCATCATGTACGGGGCAGCCTCTTCATCTTCTTCTGAGAGTTGAGCAAGAGCAATTCTGAGTTGTTTTTGTACATTTTTTTATTAGTAGTAGCAGCTAACTAACATTGAAATTGAGATTTTAAGGATAGGGACACTAATTCTTCAATATTAATGGTTGTAAGTCCCGAAGAAAATTTATCCAACTATACTTTAACAGCCATCATATTGGCTTGAGCTAAGTCTATATTAATCCTCCATTTTACTTAGCGTATAGATAATAAAAAGAGAAAATGAGAGAGAGGAAAATTAACTATATTTTATTGTGTGTATAATATATTAAACAATTGAGATATCTATACGAGTTACGGCAAGTCAACCAAATCTGAATATTCTTTCAAATCTAAATATTCTCCTAAATATCTTTTATGTCAACATATTTGATAAAATATTGGCATATTATAATGTTTAGGTAACCCTAGAATATGTCAACATAAACTTTCTATATTTACACCATGAATTACTCTATTCTAAATAAATCTATTTCTAACACTCCCCCTCAAACTGGTTTGTAAACGTCTTCCATGGCCAACTTGCTTACAAGAGAATCAAACTGATTTTTAGGCAACTCTTTGGTAAAATATCAGCGACCTATTGATCTATTGGTATGCGAGGATCACATATTAGCCCTCCCTCAAGTTTTTCTTTGATGAAATGTTTATCCACTTCAATGCACTTAGTCCTATCATGAAAACAATGCGCTTAGTCATATCATGAAAAACTGTATTATAACCAATCGAAATCGCAGCTTTATTGTTACAATATACTTTCACAAGAAGTAAAGCTGAGACTTGCAAATCTTCTTTTAATCCACATTATATCATAAATGTCATGTGCAAGAGATCTAAGCTCGACTTCACCATTGCTCCATGTTGTGTAAGAGATCTAAGTTTAACTTTATCACTATTCCGTACTGCAACACTTTGCTTTTCATTTGTCAAGTGACTAAATTTCCACCAACAAAAGTGCAATAACCTGATATTGACCACCGATCAATAAAAGTTTTTGCCCAATCACCATTGGGATAAACTTCTATCTAAATATTATCACTCTTTCTAAACATCAACCCTTTGCTAGGTGTCCCCTCAAGATACCTCAATTTTTATATGCAACATTAGAGTGTTCTTTGCCTGGAGCATGTATAAATTGACTTACCATACTCACATCAAACACAACATCAGGACAGGTATCTGACAAGTAAATGAGTCTACCTACTAGATGCTGAAATTTTTCCCTTTCAATCATGTTTGCAATAGTAGCTGGTTTTAGTTTCAAATTGTTAAGAAAATTATTGTTTTCTTAATTTTGATGATAACAAAATCTCTCATATTATTCTAATTAATTTATTTAATATATATATTTTTTATTCAATAGATAATTTTTATTAAAAAAAAGTAATAACACCAGTTATAGAATCAGTCATAGAAATATGGCTTATTTGGTCATAGAAGCACGATTTTTTTATATTTGTTGAAGACCCAACCAACAAAATAAATGTAGTTTGGGTACTACACTTAACCTATAATTAATCCTAGATGTATATAAAAGATCTCACAATATGAGAACAATTCATATTCTACTATTTAAAAATTTTTTTTAAGTGTTGAAAAATGATCATTTTGGTATGTTTGAATAGTCATATCTTCTTATGTGTTGAAATATTTCTAAAACCAAAAATTATATTTCAAAGAAGATATGTGGAACTTCAATTTTAAATATTTACAGTACAAATGTCTTGTAAATATGTTAGAGAAAAATCAACTGGAAGTTGGTTGATAACCTATTTTACATAGCAGAATTATTTATCAAAAAATCGTTCTCACGGGATATTTGACCTTCAATATCTTCACTACTAACTTTGCACTTGTGAATTTAATTATTCTATATTATAATACTATAGTTGAACAGTAGATATGATGATTCGTGATATAATTATTTCGAGATTTTGGTGGAGAAATAAATGAGCAAAATCAGCTATTTATTCTGAAAAATTCATAACCGGGACTGAACTTCTGGAGTAGTTTTCGAATTTTGTGGAAAAGCAATCATTTGGATATAATCAAAACAATTATTGAATATGATAGAGAGATGTTTAAATTTCAGAAAAAATTATTTACTATTGGTAAATATCAAAATTCATGAGAATTTTAAGCATATTTTTCAATATAGTTGTGGAGATTGTTGCAATAAATTTGAGGATTTTTTTACTGCAATGTGTTGAGATTCACAGGTATCAATTAAAGCAGTAATTCAGCAGGTTTCAAGAGTACATATAGTGGCCGAATGACAATTATCTTTGAGACATTATAGCATAAAAAAAATCAAGGGAAATTTTGCATTCCGAGTCTATTGCTATTTTTATTTTCTGATATTGTAATCTTTTGATTGAATCTTTGTGTGACTTGTCTTCCATTGTTGGATGAATCAATCTTCATGGTGTGAAGATCAGAAGTTGACAATTGGATGTATATTATTGTTTTGGATCATAGTGAAAACTAGCAAATTGTTAGATCCTGACTGACTTGGTTGGAAAAGTAGATGTCGGCACAATACCGAATCACTATAAACCAGATTTGTCTCCTTACTTTTTTTTTTAATTTTTGTTACATATTTTATAGATTGACGATAAGTTCAATTAGATCTAAGTGGAGTTAGATCAAAATTTAAAAAACCAAATTTTAGACAACCAATTCAATCTTCCCTTCTTGGTTGTTTTTGGGATCAATAATTGGTATCAAAGCAGATTTTCTACTCCATTAAAGAGATCTCTTTAGAGTGTTTAATCCATGGCTTTTTTCTATAACTATGGTCAGACCGTGAACAGAATACCATATTTCGATAGTGCAAACTTTTCCTATTAGAAATGTAGAATGGAAACATTCATTCAAACCACTGATTATGAGGTTTGGGAAGTGATTACTTATGGAAATGTAGAAATTAAATTGTCTATTATCACAGAGGATGACAAGAGAAAAATGTCTAATAATTCTCATGCCAAACACTTACTTTTATGTGCAATCTCACCAATTGATTTTAACTTAGTTTCTTCACGTGCAATAGCAAAAGAAATCTGAGATAGGTTATGTATTACACATGAAGGAACAAACACTATGAGCTCTTTCATTTTCAGCAAGGAGAAAGTGTAAAGAATATGTTCAATAGATTTTCTATAATAACTAATGAATTTGATTCTCTTGAAAAAAAGATTTCAGATTCTGATCAAGTGATAAAAATTCTTCGAATATTGCTTAGAATGCCAAAACTTGAACAAGCTGTCTCTCAATGAATTAAGAGGGAAGTTGATATCCTATAAAGTTGAGATATTTCATACTACTGAATCTGAAAACAAGAAAAAGTCTATTGCATTTGCTGTTGAAGAGAATGAAAATTCTGCAGATGACGATAACAGTGATCAAGACATCAATCTACTAGCCAAAAAACTTTCTCGTGTCTTTAAGAAAAATGGTAAAAAGGGCTTTAAATATGAGAACTTTCAGAACTCATAAAAACTTAAATTCAGTGTAGGAAAAGACAGTAAAAAAATAAAACAAAAAAATGAAAAAATCTGTTATGAGTGCAAAAAGAAGGGATATGTAAAATATGAGTGTCCAGTACTGCTAAAAAAGATTGAAACATTCAAGAAAAAAAGCAAAGCAATGATGGTCACATTGAGTGATTTAGAACATGAAGATCAGAAAATGAAAGTTAAGATATATCAAATGAAGTTTACCTTTATCTTATGGCAAAAGATGATGTGATTTCTAAAAATTCATTTGATATTACTGAAACTGACAACTTAGTAAATATAATTTTAGAACTGAAAAATAAAGTTATCATATTAGAAAATGAGAATGATTTATTTAGGCAAACCAAGTACTTGTTGAACTCTGAAAATGAAACCATTAGAGTTGAAAATGAGACACTAAAAACTGAAAATTATGGACTGAAAAAAAAAATACATATTTTGAAAAATAGAGTAATTGAATTATCAAAATCAATAGATAATATATTCCAAAAGTTTCATGAGAGTTATGAGAAATTAACTAAATTACTTTCCAAACAAAGAATAAACTTTTCCAAAAGAGGTTTAGGTTATGTTAATGATCATGAGATACTTTCAAACTTTAACAATAGTGGTTTTGTTAAAATTGCAGAGATAGAAGATATAATCACATTTCAAGTTGTAGAAAACACTCACATAATCATACAAAAGTCTGCACAAAAAAATCAAAATTTTGTTTCAAAAATTGCTCAACAAATTGCACAAAATCTGCATAAAATTCGCTCACAGTCTGCACAAAATATGCACAGAAATTTTTCACAAACTGCAGAAAAATATCACAAGTGTCAAACAAAAATTCATATAGAAATACTCATAGAACTATCGATAGAGGTTTTAGGAAGAAATCAAACTCTTACAGAAAATTTATTTTGGATTTGAATATAATAAATTTGGTAATATGCAGAATTATTTTACTTATAGACCTAACTATACAAAAAATAAAAATAATATTGGTTCATACTACATATATCATAAAATTGGTCATTTTGTTAGAAGTTATTTTTTGAACAATCTTAGTGCATATTAAGGCAAATTCAATTCATATACAAACTAGTCGTCAAAATGACCCAAATTTGTTTGGATTTCCAAAAACAGATGATAGTTTTTTCTTTATATATAGGAACAAGAGACAAAAATAAAAAAATAAGTATGTTGATAGCGGATACTTAAGACATATGATGGGTAATGGTTCATTGTTCAAAAAGTTTGAAAGAATAAATCATGGAATGGTGACTTTTGGAAACAATCAAAAAGGAAAAATAATTAAAAAATACATTGTATGTATAAATTTTATCTCTATAAAAAATGTGTTTTTTGTTGATAAATTATATATAATTTGTTGAGTGTAAATCAATTGTGTGATTTAAATTACGATGTATTATTTAAAATAGAAAATTGCATAGCATTTGATAATGAGTCGCATGAACAAATTTTTGAACGAATAAGATTAGGTAATATTTATATAGTAAACTCTACAATTTTAAATAATTAAAAAAAAATTATTTAATGTCTTTTAATGATTATATTTTTATATGGTATAAAAAACTATGTCACATAAATTTCAAGCAATTAGAAAAACTTGTCCAAAGAAAATGTAGTTAGAGAAATTTTTGAACTTTCATTGAAAAAACCTATAACATGTAGTGCATGCTCATTAAACAAACAAGTAAAAATATATTTTAAAAGTAAAGATCACATTTTCATATCTAGTCCACTACAAATGTTGCATATGAATTTATTTGAACTGGTTAGAAATCTAAATCTAGAAGAAACAAATATAAACTAGTTATTGTAAATGATTTTTCTAGATTCACTTGGATTTTATGTTTAACCCACAAAAGTGAAACTTTTGACATTTTTTAAATTTTTGTAAAGAAAATTCAAAACATGTTTGTACCCCTATATTTACCTTTATTAAATTAGATCTAAATGAAGAAGTGAAAGATATGAATGAAAAACTTTATAGAAATATGATAGAATCATTGTTATACTTGACCGTTTTGAGACCCGATATTTTATTTAGTATATGTTTGTGTGTTAAATTTCAAAACAAATCTAAAAAATCTCATCTTAGAGCCACCAAAAGAATTTTAAAATATATAGCCGGTGTAAAAAATTTAGGAATATGGTATCCAAAAAATTCAAATTTTAAATTAATTAGATATTCGAATGTCGACTATGTCGGTTGCAAAATTGATTGAAAATCTATCTCAGATATTTATCAATTTTTAGGTGATAGAATTATAAGTTGAGTATTTAAAAATAAAATTCAATTGCATTATCAATAGATGAATCAAAATATATCTTAATAGGAAATTGTTGTACTCAAATTTTATAGTTAAAACAACAATTTAGAAACTGAGTTAAATTATAAAAATATTGTCATAAAATGTGACAATACAAGTGTCATTTGTCTTAACAAAAATCACATAAATCATTCAACATCAAAACATATAGAGATTAGATATCATTTTATTAGAAATTATGTTTTAAGTGGTAATATAATTTTGGAATATGTTGAGATAAAAAATCAATTTACTGATTTTTTTTTATAAACATTTAGATAGAGAAAGATTTGAAAATATTAGAAATGAAATAAAAATATATTTCTCATTTTAAGATTTTTTTATATTAAAAAAAATTGAGACATAGAATCTTAAGTTAACAGGATACCTAGAGCCTCTACATCGAAATTGTTTCTCTCTTCGAAAGCCCTAACAGAGAACCCTAGACTCAAATTCATCATGGCTTAGCACAAATCTTCAAGAATCATGAAGAAAACATCCAAGAATCCATATTCTTCTCACATTAACATTTTTTATTTGGACTCTTTAAGTTCCGATTCTTCAAGTTTTCATTTCGGTCATGATGCACATCCTCTGAATTCAAGATCCAATTCAGTGTCCATTCCTAATTTTGATTCTCAATCTACTCAAAATCAAACTCATTTCTTGAATCAAGAAGCTCATCAAAACTTCTCAGAAGAACAGATGCTTCACAAATCCAAATTCCCTATACTCGATCAGGACCAACTCTATTTGAAATTGGTTCTTACAGGTTCATTGACTTCAATTATTTGAGCAAATAGGTTTGGAGATGTGAATTGTTCTTGAAATGATTGGAGGTGTCAGATTATATGACACAAACATAAACTACATTAGAAAGGTTATTTTTTATTTCTACAAGAACTTGGATGATGAACAATCTAATGTTTTGAAATCAAGAATGTTGGGGTTTAGGATTAAAATTATCAAAAATGATATTGTTCAATATTTAGAACTTAAACGGATAGAAGATAAGTTACTGGAAAACATAAAAAAAAAGGATGTCTATTGATTGCTTTATGCACATTTTGATTCTGGAATAGGATATTTATATGAAAAAAATTTTCCTTTTCTTGTTAAAATTCTGCACAAAGTAATCTTAATGTATCTCATCCAAAGGCATGAAAGTTCTACCACTATAACTATAGAGGATGGTAGAATATTGGTTGTTTTGCTGCTAGAAAGACAAATTAATATGGTCAATATATTTATCAATCACATCCGTAGAAACAAGAGTAGCAAACCGTATGGCAATTTTCTCATGAGACGTTTTAGTTCAAGGGATTTGATTTTTCAGCTCTAAAGGATCCTGTCTTAGAGCTATCTGTGTTAGGTAAATCAATGATCTCTCACATGGGAATGACTATTTCTGATCATAATGTCTGAAGAGGTAAAGACAATTTCTTTTGGAAAGGAAAATTTCAAGGCAATGGTGTGATAGAATATCTATTTACAAAAAGAACCAATGAAAAGTCTCTGAGATCCACCTTTGTACATGGTGAATTTTCAAGAAAGAAGAAAAAACAAGTTAAGACTGATAAAGATGACTGAAAGGAAAAAATTGAAAAGAAACTTGATTAGTATTTAGAAAGACAAAGAGATACTCAATCAAAACTCACTGAAATTTTGAATTTGCTATCAAAAAATATATCTTAGGCTTAGACATTTTCTGTTCTGGTTTTCTAATTGTTAAGTTTTTCCTTGTCTGCTTCTCTATTCTGTAATTTACTTCTATGTTCTAATAAGGACACTTTGTACTTCAATGTTGTATTTCTCATGTAATGATTCAGACTTTAATAAAATTTGATATTAGCTTTCTATACACTATTGTGTATTCTTTTTGATACAACAAAAATGGGAGAATAAAGTTAAAATACACTAATAGAAGACAATGCACTAATATAAAACAAATAATAACTGTATTTTGAAGACAAATAAGAAGGAAACAACTGCACGCATTAAGGGGGAGCATAATATGCAACATATCTTAAATAAAACAAACAAAGGTATAAACCTAGGGGAGTTTCATTGAGTATATATATTTACTTGTATCATTTGATATTGTATTTATATGATTTATATGTTATTTGAGAATATACTCTTTTGAATAATTTTTATGCATTTGTTTTTTTTAATTTTGTTGTCGTAAAAAATGGGAGAATGTTAAGAAAATTGTTATTTTTTTAGTTTTGATAATAATAAAATCTCTTATATTATTCTGATCAATTTATTTAGTATGCATATTTTTTATTAAATAGATAAATTTTATTAAAAAAAAGTCATAGAACCAATTATAGAATCGGTTATAGAAGTATGGCTTATTTGATCATAGAAGTATGATTTTTTTATATTTGTTAAAGACCCAACCAGCAAAATAAGTATAATTTGGATACTACATTTAATCTATAATTGACCCTAAATGTATTAAAATATCTCACAATATGAGAACAATTCATATTTCACTATTTAGAAATTTTCTAAATGTTGAAAAGTGATCATTTTGGTGTATTTGGATAGCCATATCTTCTTATGTGCTGAAATATTTCTAAAACAAAAAATTATGTTTTAAAGAAGATGTGTAGAACTTTAATTTCAAATATTTACAATACAAATGTCTTGCGGATATATTAGAAAAAAATTAGCTGAAAGTTGTTTAGTAACCTATTTTACATAACAGAATTATTTGTCGAAAAATAGTTCTCAATGGGTATTTGGTTTTCGATATCTTCATCATTGGCTTGGAGCTTGTGAATTTAATTATTTTATATTATAATACTATAGTTGAATAGTAGATATGATGATTCGTGATACAATTATTTTAAGATTTTGATGGAAAAATAAATGGACAAAATCAGCTATTTATTCTGAAAAACTCAGAACTAGGACTGAATTTTTGAAGTAGTTTTCGAATTTTATAAAAGAGCAATCATTTGAATATAATTAAAACAATTTTTGAATATGATAGAATGATATTTAAATTTCAGAAGAAAATTATTTACAATTAATAAATATCAAAATTCATGAGAATTTGAAACTTATTTTTTAGAATAGTTGTTGAAGCTATTATAGTAATTTTAAGGATTTTTTTACTATAGTGTGTTGAGCTTCATAGGTATCAATTAAAGCAGTAATTCAGCAGGTTTCAAGAGTGCATATAGTAGCCAAATGACAATCATCTTTGAGACTTCATAACACAAAAAAAATCAAGGAGAAATTCTGCATTATGAGTCTGCTGCTGTTTTCATTTTCATATATTGTAATCTTTTGATTGAAGTTTTATGTGATTTATCTTTCATTGTTGGACGAAACAATTTTCATGGTGTGAAAATCAAAAGTCGACAAGTGGATATACATTGTTGTTTTGGATCATAGTGGAAACTAGCAGATTGCTAAATCTCGATTTACTTGACTGGAAGAGTAGATGTAGGCTCAAGACTGAACCACTATAAACCAGATTTGTCTCCTTACTTTCTCTTTTAATTTTTACTATATATTCTATAAATTGACCATAAATTTAATTAGATCTAAGTAGAGTTAGATAAAAATTTGAAAAACTAAATTTTAGACAACAAATTCAACCCTCTTCTTAGTTGTCTTTGGGACTAATACAAATTAATTTCAATTAGAGTTTTAGCTACTTTACATCTCAAAAAGTTGGATGAATATACCTTCTCTTGATTTTACAAACTCTATGCCTAGAAAGTACTTGAACTCTCCTAGGTCTTTAATTTCAAGTTCTTCAACTAATGTTTTCTTTAGGATTAATAATTCATTAAGATCATCACCTATCAAAATTATATCATCTACATATACAATTAAAATTGCAATCGTGCCTTCATTAAAGTATTCATAAAATATAGTATGATATGCTTGACCTTAGCAATATCCATAGCCTTATACTACTTTTCCAAAATATTCAAACCAGACTCTGGGAGAATGTTTAAGATCATATTGAGACTTGAGGTTACGTGCTTTTTTTTTTGCCAATAACACTTTCAAAACTTAGAAGAGGGCACTCGAATAATTCTTTATCTAAGTTACCATTCAAAAAAACATTCTTCATATTTAGTTGTCGTAGAGACAGATTAGACATGCGAATGAAGTTAATTTTTGTTATTGGAGCAAAAATTTCTTGGTAATCAACCATAAATTTGGGTAAATTCCTTAGCAACAAATCTCACTTTATATCTTTCTGTACTTCTATCTACATTGCATTTTAAGTAAACACATATTTACATCCCCACTATCTTTTGATCTCTTGGTATTTCTACAATCTCCCAAGTCTCATTCTTCTTTAGTGCATCAATTTCCTCCATAGCTACTAATTTTCACTTCAGATCATCAAGTGCTTCTTGTATGCTTCTCAAGATAAACAAGTTAGAGATTTTTGATATAAATGTCTTATGTTTGTAAATGAGTCTATCATATGATAAATACTTTGTAATAGAATGATTAGTACAAGAATGAGTTCTTTCTTGATGGCTATAGGTTTATTAAGACCATTATATTCTGGTTCAATAAAATTATTGGAATAGGAGGGCAAAATTAAGGAGAATCACCATTACCTGAATCTGGAGCATGAGCTAGGCTTGGTGGTGCTTCTGGTGTAGATGGTTCAATACCCTTTTATGACTTTTCTTTCTTGTATATATAATAACCTCAGACTTGTATTTTGTAGAATTATTTGGTAGTGTTTCTCCCCCTATCAAAGATTTCTCCATACTTGGCACAATAAGATTATAGCATTGGGTAAAATATGTTTAATATCTTAACTATTTTCTTCATATTGTTTCTCCCCTCAAAGAAAATTATTTTGAAAATAGGGTTGATTTTCAAGAAACATAATATTCATATTAATAACAATTTTGCGAATTAAAGGATTAAATCATTTATATCTTTTTTTATTTGTTGCATAACCAACAAAAACATATTTTTCAACTTTTGGATCCATCTTGGATCGATCCTAATGTGGAATAAACATATAGGTTGTACAACAAAAAAATCTTAAGAGGTAAATGTGAAAAAGTTCAGAAAAACAATGTTTTTTGGGTATTATACCAATCGATATTCGGAGTTATGCTCCGATTAATGAATTTCAAGACTTGTAGTAGCCCATTTAGGGGGTTATCCTCATAACGTAGTTTGTTCCATATCCAAATCACGAGTCGAACTTAAGATCTTGGTTAAGGGATTTAGTATCATATTTTACTAGATCAATTGACCATTGGTTTAGGAAAACATTGTTTAAAACATTCTAGGGTGACATGAGTGAAGTGAGTTAACATGAGTAAGATGAGTTATACTTGGTTTTTTGTCATGAAACAACAAATATCATTACAACTTCATGTGGGTAGAATTATAAACTACAATTTTTTTAAATGTTAAAAATTAAAAATTACATGGTATTCTATTTAGAAAAAACCATAGCACTCATTCATATTTTCAAGCGCAATTTGAGTAGAGGAGAGATCATCAAGTATGGGGGCCTACCTCTTTGTCTTCTTTTCAAAGTTGAGCAAGAGTAAGCTTGAGTTGTTTTCGTATGTTTTTTTATTAGCAGCAGCAGCAGCTAACTGAGATTGAAGTTGAGATTTTGAGGATAGGGACACTGATTCTTCAAAATTCAGATCTCAAAGAAAATTTATCCAGCCATGCTTTAACAGCCATCATATTGGCTTAAGCTAAGTTTATATTAATCCATCATTTTACTTAGTGTGGAGATAATACAGGGAGATAATGAGAGAGAAAATTTCTTTATATTTTATTCTGTGCATAATATATTAAGCAAAAGAGATATTTATATGAGTTCGGATAAATCAATCAAATCTAAATATTCTTTCAAATCTAAATATATGTTATGCCAACATATTTGACAAAATATTGATATAACATAATATTTAGATAACTCTATATTTGACATAATATGTCAATATAAATTCTCTATATTTACACCATGAATTACTCTATTATATATTATTACATTTTTAACACTCCCTTTCAAGTTGATTTGTAAATGTCTATAATGACCATCTTGTTTAAAAGAGAATCAAACTGATTTTTAAGCAACCCTTTGATAAACATATCAACATCACGTCGATCTGTAGGTATGTAAAGAATACATATTATCACATTCTCAAGTTTTTCTTTGATAAAATATCTATCAACCTTAATATATTTAGTCCTATCATGAAAAACTAGATTATGAGCAATTGAAATCACAACTTTATTATCACAATACACTTTCATATGAAGTAAAAGCGAGACCTGCAAATCTTCTAGTACTCTCTTAATCCACGTTATCTCACAAATCATGTCTTGCAATATTGAACATTTGCTTTATGTATGAACTTGCAAAAATGCAAACCTTTTGCATGTTACATCTGTACATGAAGCAATCATCTCCTATCTTGTAAAACTGTATATCTTGTCCAACTCTTGTTCTGTGGATATGGATCATTCTTTAGTTTATGTCAGTTTTGACCTCAAGAATGTCTAATATGTTAAGGAATTCCATATACATTTCATCCATTTTCTTCCCATAACATAAGCTATGCACTATGACTAAATAGATTGTGAATCATTTGAGGAGAGTCCATAATGTTGGGATATTTTTTTTTCCAGTATGTTTTCAATTGGAATTCGAATGGACTATGGTCAACTGGCAAAAACTTGTCATGTGGAGTGCGCCTTCTTGCCTCTGAAACATATGAATCTCCTTTGATTTTGGGATTTAATACAAGGCATTTTCTCTCTCCTCCATATGGATGAGTCTTATATAATTTAAATGACATAAAATAGAAGTTTAACAAGTTAAACTTTGAACCTACATGATATGGTTATTGTCAGTTAAACAGGTGGAGGGTTTGATGTGTCTGATAGAAGGCGACCATGTAGGGCCATTCAATCTCAGAAATCTAGGTGAATTCACCATGCTCGAACTTGCTAATGTAATGCTTTTATATCAGAATTTACTGTAGAGAAATAGTACTTTATATTCATATAGCAATCAAAGATGACACCTAAAATGGGGTGTATGTGCAGGTAGGTGGTACATGGGACAATTGATCCAAATGCAAAGATAGAGTTCAAGTCAAACACAGAAGACGATCCACACAAGAGAAAGTCAAATATCTCAAGGGCAAAGGAGATTTTTGGGTTGAAGCCAATAATGTCCCTTTGCAAAGGTCTACCGCTCATGGTCGATGACTAAAATTTAGATTTCTTCTTTGTTACTTCCTACAAAAATAATATGTTAGGTAGGTCAATATCAGTAAGAGTCTCTCTCTCTCGCTCTCGGATGTGCAACATTTTTCAAATTTTATTTTATTCAATTTGTTTTTTAATTCCTTTCGCTTTACTTGAGATTTATTACCTCCATATCAGTATCACGAACCCTGCACTTGCATTAGCATTCTCTTTCATTCATGAATGCAAGAAGTGTTAAATGATTGTTATTGTACTAGAAAACTCTAATTGATGTTAGCAATAATCTTAGAATGTTGGCTACCAATTCTTATTCTTGTCGTGCAAAGAAAGTGTTCCAAAGGGCAAATAAGAGTTTGGGCAAGGCAAAAGGAGAGAGTCCAAAAGAACTATTGATCAAGGTATGTAAGGAACACAAGTAGTCATTCCTCAAGTTTTTCTTTGATAAAATGTCTGTTCACTTCGATATGTTTAGTCCTATCATAAAAAATTAGATTATGAGTAATCGAAATCACAATTTTATTGTAACAATACACTTTCATAGGAAGTAAAGTTGAGATCTGCAAATCTTCTAGTAATTTCTTAATCCCATCTCACAAATGCCATGTGCAAGATATCTAAGTTCGACTACACCACTGCTTGTACAATACTATACTTTTTATTTTGCCAAGTAAACTAAATTTCCACCAACAAAAGTGCAATAACCTGATATTGACCACCGGTCAGTCATATTTGCCCAATCAGCATCAGGGTAAACTTTTATATAGATATTACCACTCTTTCTAAATATTAGTCCTTTGCATGGTGTCCCCTTAAGATACCTCAGGCATACATTGACTTACCACACTCACATTAAACACAACATCAGGATGAGTGTGTGACAAGTAAATAAGTTTACGTACTAGATACTGAAATTTTTCCCTTTCAATCATGTTTGCAACAGTGGCTGATTTTAGCTTCAAAATAGTTTCAATTGGAGTCTCAGCTACTTTACATCCAAAAAACTCAGACAAATATACCTTCTTTTGATCTTACAAACTCTATGCCTAGAAAGTACTTCAACTCTCCTAGGTCTTTAATTTCAAATTCTTCTACTAATATTTTCTTTAGTATTAATAATTCATTAAGATCATCATCTGTCAAAATTATATCATCAACATAAGCAATTAAAATTACGATCTTGCCTTCATTAGAATATTTATAAAATATAGTATGATCAGCTAGACTTTAGTGATATCCATAGCCTTTTATGCTTTCCCAAAATGTTCAAACCAGGCTCTAGGAGACCATTTAAGACCATATAGAGATTTCTTGAGCTTACATGCTTTATTTTGACCAATAGTACTTCCAAAATCTAGAGGAGGGCACATGAATACTTCTTTTTTGAAGTTACCATTCAAAAAAAAAGTCTTCACATCTAGTTGTTGTAGAGGCCAATTACAATTTGCTGTAAGAGACAGTGATATGCAATGGAGTTAATTTTTGCTACCAAAGCAAAAGTTTCTTGGTAATCAGTCTAAAGTTTGGATAAATTCCTTAGCAACAAGTCTCGCTTTATATCTTTCTACATTTCCATCTACATTGCATTTTACAATAAACACTCATTTACACCCCTATAATCTCTTGGTAATTCCATGATCTCCCAAGTCTCATTCTTTTTTATTACATCAATTTTCCCAATAACTACTAATTTCAATTTTGGATCATCAAGTGATTACTGAATCCTTCTCGGGATAAACAAGTTAGAGAATTTTGATATAAACGTCTTATATTTGTAAAAAAACCTATCATTTGACAAATACTTTGCAATGCAATGATTAGTACATGAACGAGTTCCTTTTCCTTATGGCTATAGGTATATCTAGATCGTTATATTCTAGTTCAATTAAATCATTAGGAATAGGAGGAGAAAATTGAGGGGATTCACCATTACTAGAATGCGAAGCATTAGATTGGGTTGCTGGTGTTTCGGGTGTAGATGGTTCAAAACCCTTTTTATGATTTTTCTTCTTTGTATAAATAATAACCTCATGTTTGTATTTCATAAAATTATTTGGCAGTGTTTCTCCCCCTATCAAAGATTTCTCCATACTTGGCACAATAGGATTAGATGATACAACATTGGATAAAGTATGTTGAATATCTTAGCTATTTTCTTCATCTAGTTTCTCCTCCTGAACAAAATTATTTTGAAAATAGGGTTGATTTATAATGTCCTTAGTAATAATAGTTTTGCAAATTAAAGGATTAAAGCATTTATATTTTTTCTTATTTGATGCATAACCAACAAAAACATATTTTTCTATTTTTGGATTCATCTTGGACCGATTCTTATGAGGAATAAACATATATGCTGTACAACTAAAAACCTTAAAAGATAAGTGTGAAAAAGTTTGAGTATCAGGAAAACAATGTTATTTTTGGGCTGTGATGTAATTCAAGACACAAGTAAGTATCTTGTTAATTAAATTTATTGTAGTTAAAATAGTTTCATCCCAAAGATATTTAGGAATGTGTATAGGAAAAATCAAGGCATAGGCAACTTCTAGTAAATGTCTATTTTTCCTCCTGCAATACCATTTTGCTTTGGTGTATCAACCAAAGTGGATTGATGTTGAATACCTCTATCTCTGAAGAAATTATCAAGAGAATTATTAAAGTATTCAGCACCATGTACAATTCTAATTTTTGTATGAAATTATATTTCAACCATTGCATAAAAGGTTTTGAATGGAGTTTGAATTTTAGATTTATCTTTCATTAAATAGACCTTATATAATTGAGTATGATTATCGATAAAAGTCACAAATCTTCTTTTTCAAGAAAAAGTTTGAATTCTTGAATGCCCCCAAATCTCACTAT
Source organism: Dillenia suffruticosa (assembly GCA_033439265.1). Classification (NCBI taxonomy): domain Eukaryota; kingdom Viridiplantae; phylum Streptophyta; class Magnoliopsida; order Dilleniales; family Dilleniaceae; genus Dillenia; species Dillenia suffruticosa. Next base: position 4,759,336 of record JAVTVX010000031.1, read on the forward strand.
GAATTAAATAAAATGGCCAAGAGAGTTAATACGTTATTGAATAATAGGTATTTTATGATCTTTTGATAAAATGCAATATTCACAACAAAAATTCGAATAATCAATTCTACCAAATAAAGTGGAAAACAATTTCTTAAGATAAGAAAAACTAGATGTCCTAACATATAGTGTCAAGGCATTAATTTAACTTTAACAGAGATAGAATTGACACTACTTAATCTTTAAGGTAATTAATTCTTAGAATCTTCATCTTCAAAGTAGTAGAGACCATCATCATCTAACACGGTCAATCTTCATCCCCAAATTTTGGTCGAGGAAAATACGATAAGAGTCAAAGAAGTAACATGACAATTAGAATTTTTGGAATTTGCTAATAGATAAAGGATTATAGACAAGTTGTGATACATGAAGGACTGATTAAAGAGATAAAATTTTTAATAATTTTACCATACATTTGCCCGCCATAGAAGAATAAGATCCATTTATTATACGAACTTTTTATTGTCCAAAATAAGGATTATATTTATAAAATAAATTGGAAAACTAGTCATGTGGTTAGATGCTCATGAATAAGGAGCTGATTATAAAATGGAATAATGCATTAAAACATTTAAATCACTATCTATTTTTGCAAGAGAAGCATTAAGACACCACAAAATTAAAGGACTATGCTAACGGTAACTTTTATTGTCATTGACTTTTAGTGATGGTTTTTATGCGCTATAGAGACCCCTTGTGACAAAACCATCAGAAAATGTAGGCATTTTCTAACGGGATAAATTATCTGTCAAAAAAAGTTTACTAGCCATCCGTAAAGGTAGTATAACCGTTTGTAAAATCAATATTGAATTGTTATGGTTATCACTTGGGATCAGTGAATATAATAGTTTTTTGGTATGATTTAAAAATAATCTCTATATAAATCTTTTTTATTGTTTACTTAACAACACTGTCTACATAAGTTCTACATCTATGGTACCACACAAATTGCACCGTCTTTAAAAGCTATTTCAATTCTGACTGTTATTACGTATGGTCAGTAAATGTGGCAATCTTTAACAATAGTTCAAAAATACTTAACCACTCCATTTACATAAATTTTACCTATATTAACCTATATATTGTACCGTCTATAAAAATTATATTTAATTAGGACGGTTATCATTTGTCGTCAATAAATGTGATACTTTTTTATGGATAGCTTGAAAGCATTTTCTATATCAATTTTCTTTACTGACTGTGGAATCATACTATCTGTATAAGTGATATAACTATGTTAAGCCATAGATTGTTCTGTATGAAAACCCTTTCTATAATTCTGACTGTTATCATTTTTGTCAATAAATGTATCAATTTTTATGAATAATTTTAAAAACAACCGCTCTTTATATACCGCAACTCATATTTTGTACTGTTTGTAAATAATTTATACTATTATAATGGTTATTAGCTTTCGTCAGTAATGTGGTACTTTAGTAACTATTTGAAAATAGTTTGTCATCTATATTGACTATTAAGCCCTATATAGTCTTTAGAGACAGTGTAAAAATTTAAGGTTAAGGTTAATGTATCAAACCATTTGCAATAAGTAATGAGAAGTTGCTATAGTAGGAATAATTTATGATAACAGGTAGTTTGTTGTTATAACATAGATAATAATTTTAGGAAAATTTGTGGTAAACTTATGATAACTAGTGGTATTCCACTAATATTATTATTCATATGAAATATAATGATAATTAGTGGTAAGTTTAGGATAACAAGTAATAATATAGTGATAATTGCGACTTACCACCACTTACCACCTATAAAAAGGTAGTAAGTTTGATCAACTGTGAGTAAAAAGGTGGTAGAATCGTCTTACAGTTATTTGTTGTCATCCCTAACTAGGGTATAGAAGTCTTTGGGGACAGATATTCAAAGAGTTTGTAAATGCCTATCAACCATTATTTCACTGACGAGTGGTAATATTATTATATATTGGAGTGAAAATTATATGGTTATTTGTAATTGACACCCATATTATTATTAGAATTATTAATATATATTAATATTGTTTCTAATGTATTAAAAAATTATTTTGAATGAGATTGTTATCGTTATATACAATTGGTTTTCCTTCCTGTTGTATTGTGTTTAAGTACTCATATAGTCCTTCGTCACTCAAGACAAACAAAACTGAAAAACTGGAGTGAGAGCAAAAAAACAAGGATATTAATACAACGCAAGTGACAGTAGTAGTCTCTCTCATCTAGCTTTCTCTCGATCCAACTTCCTTCACGTTGTGCCTTCTTCTTTTAAGATACTAACATAGTCCTATTATATTAGCATCTTAAAAAAAAAACACTCAATGTGAACGAACCGGAGTGAGAGCTTAAAACAATGATAGAAATATTGTCAGTAGAAATATTGTCGGTGATTGACCGCTTTCAATCTAACTTTTAACTTTCTTTGCATTATATTTATATATATATTTATTAATATACATTATTTAATATTTATTAACATATATTTTTACGTTAATTTTATATTAACTTATATGCATTAATTATTTTTATGAAATATTTTAATCATTTATATTAATTTAATATTAACTTATATATATTTTTATTGAATTTTGAAATTTATAACAAAATTTTTGAAAAGCGTTATGATTTCTTAGTTTCAAAATAAAATATCCAAAAACATTATTTCTTTATGAATATTATATTGACTTTAATTTCTCTAAACAGTACAAAATTATATATATATTAACTTTTATTTTTATTTATAAAGTTTTAAAAAACTATATAACATTACTAAGCATCTATATTTTATAAATTTTAAAAATATTATCAATTATTTCAAATTTTCTATATTTTAATTTTTAACAATATATTTCAAATTTCTTATAACAATTAATTTAATTTATTATAACAATATAATTTTAATATCATTTAGCCACATTATTTAACTAAAAGAATGACAAAAGGAAAACATACCTTATTGTCATCATCATCACTTCGTCAATGCCAAATGATCTGGGTAGAGAAGTTTTGTTGAACAAAAAATTTTCAAAATTGGTATTCAAACCGCATAAAAAAAATCAAACAAATGCTTGCCCTAAAAAAAGGTTCAACAATATAAAAAATAAAAAAATAACATGAATGTAACAAAAAATATTACTTACTGGTAACTCCGGAACTCCAGAACATATGGATGTCCTTACCAGAATTTTATAAGAGAGGGTGGAGAGTAAGGCAGGTGAGAGCAAAGGAGAGGTTCTTGACAGTTGGGAGAAATAAGGAAGGGAGAAGTTTTAGGGGTGCAAAAAAAGATAGGTAGAGGGTGGGTTTATAAGTGCATACAGTGTGAAAATCACTCATCATTTGAACTAGTCAGAATACTTCAGAGAATCACTCAGGAATCCTTCGACGCTTAGGAATCACTCATCATTTGCACCGGTCAAAATCCTCAGCATTTGACGGTTTTTTTTCACATTTCTGAAACTAAAGCTTATTTACTCATCTACATTTTTTAAAATTTTGCTCCAAATAATAAAAATAAAGTATAGAGTAGTAAAAGCAAGAAAAGAAAAAGGTAGTCAAAGATTTGAGGAGAGAGAGAGAGTGAAAATGGTCCAAACTAATTTATAGGATGAAAGATGGTTTGGTATTATACCTTAGTTGTTACCATGTGAATGATAAGAGAAAAGAGGTAATAAGATGCAGGTTAGATAACTTAGGTAACTTTGCTTATCATGGGAACTTTGAGGTAACTTTACTTTATCATGGTAACTTCGTGTTATAATAGTAACTTTATGGTAACTTCCTATTGCGTTAATTATCATGCCAATGTAACATTGAATTTTTGCTTCATACAACTACTACATCATTTCCATTACTTTCATTTCCATTAAATTCTCTTCATTATTGTTTGTTTTAATTTCTTTTTTCTAAAATTTTATTTTTCAAATAATATTTATTTGTGCAAAATTACGTTTGGAATTTATTTAAAATTTATTTAAAATTTATTTGTGTAAGTACAAACGGTGAGCAGGGTTTTCATATATAAATTTATATGATAATGTAATAATAATATAAAAAATCTATATATTAAAACCAAGTTACAAATCATCCTCAAAAATATATATTCATCTAAATAATTACATATGTATTCAAAAAAAAAGAAAAGCAAAAAGAAAATAGAAAACCCTAAACCCTAAACCGAACCGGATGCCTTAGACTAGCTGCCTTGGACCGGTCCTGTACGGAAGGTGCACGGTCCACTAGCGGGCTCCACCGAAAGGAAGCGTGTGGTGCAAGCATGCATGGGCAGCCTGGGAATACCTATGCGGTGCTATCGCGCATGCCCGCGTGAGGCAAGCGTTCATGCAAGCGCCCACGCATGCCACCGCACCAGCAAGCGCTGTGTTACCGCGCGTGCCCGTGCGGTGCTATTGCGCATGCCCACACGGGGCAAGCATGCAAGCAAGTACCCGTGCAAGAGCCTGGCCATGCCGGCTCGTGCGGGAACCTTCCACCATGCCGGCAAGCACGGTGCTTCCCCACATGCTTGCATAGGGCAAGCGCACATGCAAGTGCCCGTGTGGTAGCTCGGCCATGCCAATGTGGGCACCCACGTAGGGGAAGCGCTCATGCAAGCACCCGCGTGGGCACCGGCCAAGCTAGTGTTGACGCCACACAAGCCACCGCGTCGTGCTACAGTGCATACCTGCACAGGGCAGCCAAACCCAAGAAAGCGCCCATGTGGGAGCTCGTTCATTCTAGCGTGGGCGCCCGCACATGCCAATAAGCGGGCAAGCGCGGTGCGAGTGTGCGGGCAAGCACGGTGTGAGTGTGCATGCAAGCACCCATGAGAGTGCTCAGCCATGCTGGCACAAGTGCCTGCATATGCCACCACACGGGCAAGTGCAGTGCTAGCACGCATGGACTCGCAGGGCAAGCGTGCCTGCAAGCGACAGCACGAGTGCCCAGCCATGCCCGTGCAGGTGCCTACGTATGCTACTGCAGGGGCAAGCATGCATGTAACCGCCCACATGGGTGCCGGCTATTCTAGCGTGGGCACTCGTGCAGGCAAGCGTGGAGCTACTGCCCATGCCCGCAAGGGGCCAAGCGCACATGTAAGCACCCGGGCGGCCCTACCAGGGCGGTCGCCTATCCATGGTACCGCGCAGGCAAGCACGCTGGTACACGCATGCCTGCGCGGGGCAAGCGCACATGCAAGTGCCTATGTTGGCACTCGGCCATGCCAACGCGGATGCCCGCGCATGCCGTACGTATGCAAGCATACCCACGCAATCCCCAATGCATGCTCTACCTAGTGGCCATGCACACGAAATATAATTTGCCATGCATTTACATATTTATATTTTTATCCATATCATAAATCACCAAAAGTTATAAAATATATATTTATAAACATATAAATATATGTTTAAAATATTGAATTGGATTTCTTCTTGCTCGAGTTTTTAATTTTAAGCATACCTTTAAATTAACAACCACCATATTTAAAATATTTATATATGAAGTCCTAATGGTATATATAGTGTTTAGGATGGTCGAAAATTTTAAAGTTCTGAGTGCACGCTAGTTGTAATTTTGAGAGTGTGTTAAGTTGATACAGTTACATTCTGTTAACTGTGTGTGACTAAGATGGTTAGTTTTTAGTTGTTAGATAAGTTGTGATAAGTTATAAATCGTCCGAGATGAAAAAATTATTTCTAATTGATATTATATATACGTACATGTAAAGTGCATTGTTCAATTATGATACATCACTTCTTGTTCTTTTCCTATGTTGTGGTTCAGTTTCACACTTTGTTTTTCTCTCAAATTTCCTTTTTCTTTGTTTTGGTTCAGATTTTGGTTTTCTCTAAACTCTTTCAAACTTTTTCCTCTTTGTTTCCTCCATCTTCGACATGATGTCATCATGGATTGTATTATGCTCAGACATTATAAGTTTGAGAAAATATTTTTTCTCAAGAAGTTCAGGTCCTAAAATGAAGCCACAAAATGAAACTATCAGCAATTTTGAATACCAATACAATATAAAATAAGATAAGAAATGAGATAAGGTGTGACACAGCATAGTTCTTGACTTAATAGACTTATAAATATCCCCGATTCTTATATCTTCAAAAATCTTATAACAAATATTTTACAATCATTTCTAATATATAAAAATACATATAAAATAATTTTAGATATACATTAACTTAAAATCAAAATTATCAAAATTATATGTTGAATTAATGCTAATTAACTAATTAATTTAACTTACATATTAGACTATTGTGAAATTTCAACATGCATAATTTTGGAGATAAGGAGAGTATTTCCATAAGTGCTCTCAATGAAATCTTTATGAAAGAGAAGAGAAATGAATGAAAATATTATAGTTTATAGTTTGAAGAAAACTTGATATTTAAGCATATTAAGTAATTAATTACCATCAAAGTTTCCAACTTATCGTCTTCATGACCTCTAAAACAATAACTTGAGTTTAGAATATACATAATCTGCTTATCCAAACAAACAGTGTAGAAAAACCAATGTTGTTTGAAAATGATAGAGATAAATATATGTTAATGCAATACTATATTAATACTATTTTAATATAAATATATATTAGTATTTAATGTAAAGTAAGTTACTAGATTGCACAATCGAAAGTTGAATCCAAAATTTTTCTCAGATAAACAATCATCAACTATCAAAATATCCCACTTGCTTGTATCATATTTGCTTTCACCTGATGCGCAAACCACAGACATCTACATTAGTAAACATAAAATAAGTAAAATAAGGACGAAAATAAGTAGATGATAAAACTATATTTAGATTATTAGTAAAACACTCTGATGAGGGTGAGAAAGGTGAGAAAAGAATGATATATATATATATATGGATATGATAAGGTCATATTTCAAAACTAGCATTAATCGCGCGCTGTGAGGCACACGCGCTCGCGCTGTGGGTCGCGTGCTGGAGCGCGTTCGCGCTCGTGCTGGGGCGCGCTCGAGCAGTAGATCACGCGCCGGAGCACGCTCGTGCTCAGGCAGTAGGTCGCTCACTTGAGAGCGAGCGGCAGTGATCAGGCGCCGTTGCGGGAGAGGAAGGGACGGAGAGTGAGAGAGAGAGAGGAAGAGAGAGAGAAAGAGAGAGAGAGAGAGAGAAGGGAAAGAAGAGATTAGGGCTTTTTAGCCCTAATCCAATTTGGGGATTTTTTTTTTCGGTGTTACATTTTCTAACCTCATAAAATAAAGTTTCGTCCTCGAAACTAAAAAAGAACTAAATAGCAAATAACTGGGGGCACTGTCTCCTCATAGTCTCCTCGGGCTCCCAAGTCTCCTCCTCGATCTGATCACTCCTCCACAAAACTCTGACCAATGAAATTTCCTTACTCCGCAACTTTCTAACCTATCGATCTAGAATAGCCACGGGCTAAACTAGAAGACTAAGATCTTCTCGTAACTCAATAGGTGGAGGCTCAAGTATATGAGAAGGATCGTCCAAGTATTTCTTGAGTACTGAGACATGGAATACGTCGTGAATACGGGATAGTTCATTTGGCAGCTCCATCTATATGCCACACTCCTCGGCCTCCAATCTGGAGCTCAACTTGCCCCGTTGCCTGAACCGTATAACTCCCTTCCAAGGAGATATCATCAAGAAAACTATATCTCCCGTAGCAAACTCAAGAGGTCGCCACCTACGATCAGCATACGTCTTCTATCTGTCCTTGGCGGCTTTCATCCGCTCACGAATGACCTTAACTTTATCCTTTGTTTGCTTAATCAACTCAACACTGCTAAGACGTCGCTCTCCGACCTCATCCCAGCATATCGGGGTGCAGCACTTCCTACCATACAGTGCCCCATACGGGGGCATCTCTATACTCGCCTAATAGCTGTTATTAGATGCGAATTCGACTAGTGGAAGGTGCCAATCCCAACTACCATGAAAATCAATGACACATGCCTGAAGCATATCCTCGAGCGTCTAAATCGTCCTCTCAAACTAGCCGTCCGTCTGAGGATGATATGTCGTACTGAAGTTCAATCTAGTACCCAACGCTTCCTGCAACTTGGACCAAAACCTAGATGTGAGCCTGGAATCCCTATATGAAACAATCGACACGGGCACCCCGTGAAGCCGAACTATGGTATCGATGTAGAGACGTGCCAACGCCTCTAAGGAATAGTCATCACGGATAGGGATAAAATGTACAGATTTGGTAAGTTGATCGACAATCACCGAAATCGCATCATGCCGTGTAGAAGTCCGCGGCAACCCCATCATGAAATCCATAGTAATATGCTCCTATTTCCACTCAGGAATGGGAAGAGGTTGCAGTATGCCTGCTGGACTCTAATGTTCGGCCTTCACCTACTAGCACACCAAGCATCGTGCCACAAATTCTGCTATATCCCTCTTCATGCCTGACCACCAATAGCTACCTCTGATGGTCTGGTACATCTTTGTACCCCCGGGATGCATAGCATATGCAGAAGATGTGCTTCCTCAAGGATAGCACGCCGAAGATCACTATCGCCCGGAACACACACTCTGTCTCTGAATACCACGAATCCATCATCACGGACTCTGAAGTCTCCGCCCTCAGCTCGGCGGCCTCTATCCGCAATACCCTGAAACTCCTCATCCGTACTCTAGAGCTCCCTGATATGGTCGAATAAAGTCGGCCTGACCTCAAATCTGGCTAGTAAGCCTCCCTGATCATCGTTAATCAGACTGACTCTTAAAGCTCGGAATCCCACTAAACAAGAAAGGCAGGCTTTCTCTGTCGACTATGAGAATGATGCTGACTTCCGACTCAAGACATTTACTACAACATCCGCCTTGCCCGGATAATAATTAATAATGAGGTCATAATCTTTGAGAAGTTCTAACCATCTTCTCTGTCTCAAATTCAGCTCCTTCTGGGTAAATAGACATTTCAAACTCCTGTGATCTGTAAATACCCTGCAGGTCACCCCATAAAAATAATGTCGCCATATTTTCTATGCGAAAACTATGGCTGCCAACTCCAAATCATGTGTCGGGTAATTAACCTCGTGTTTCTTTAGCTGTCTCGAGGCATATGCAATAACCCAACCATCCTATATCAGAACACAACCCAATCCCTATCGACTAGCATCACATACAATGTATACTCCCGACTAAAATAGGAGCGGATATCAACCGTTGTTTGAGCTCCTGGAAGCTCGCTTCACAACGGTTATCCCAAACAAACTTGACCCCCTTCTGGGTCAATCTCGACAATGGAGCAGCTATTCGGGAGAATTCCTCTACAAATCTACAAAATACCTTGCCAAACTAAGAAAATTACGAATCTCAGTAACTGTTTGTGGCTTGTCCCACTTCACTATAGCCTCAGCCTTCCGCAGATCAACATAAATACCCTCCACGGAAACAATATGCCTCAAGAATCCAATTTGTCTCAGCCAAAACTCATATTTCGAGAATTTGACATATAGTTGCTTCTCACGGAGTATCTGCAATACCACCTGAAGGTGCTCACCATGATCTTCATCACTCCATGAATATATTAAGATGTCATCGATAATACGATGATGAACTGATCCAAGTAGTCGTGAAAAACTCGGTTCATCAAATCCATGAAAGTAGTTGGGGCATTAGTCAGCCCAAACGGCATGATTAGAAACTCGTAATGGCCGTATCGAGTGTGAAAAGCTATCTTGGATACATTCTCGGCCTGAATTCTCAACTAATGATAACCCGAACGGAGATCAATCTTAGAGAAAATCCTGGCTCCATACAACTGATCAAACAAATTATCGATATGTGACAAGGGATATCAGTTTTTGATGGTGGCTTTGTTCAATTGCCTGTAGTCCACACAAAGGCGAAATGTACCATCATTCTTCTTTACAAATAGCACTGGAGCGCCCCAAGGTGAGGTGCTCGGGCGAATGAACCCCTTGTCTAGGAGTTCCTGTAACTGAGTCTTAAACTCTCTCAATTCAGCAGACACCATTTTATATGGCGGAATAGAAATAGGATTGGTCTCTGGTACTACATCAATCTCGAAATCGAACTCCCGAACTAGTGGTAATCCGGGAAGCTCCTCGGGGAACATATTTGGAAACTCCTGCACCACAAGGACATCTTCAAGCCTCGGTCCCTCAACGGTGGTGTCGACAACATAAGCCAGATAAGCCACACAATCACGACGTATCAATCGTCTGGCCTTTATAACAGATATAATACTGTGGGGCAATAGTCGTTTCTCGCCCCGGAAAACTAATAGTGGCTGCCCGGATCTCCAAAACTCAACCTCTTTCATGAAACAATCTACGGAACCCCGGTGTAAAATCAGCCAATCTATCCCTAGGATGGCATCGAAATCTGTGATAGGGAGCGGAATCAGATCTATTTCTAATATTGTCTCCCCAATACCGACTTCACAGCCCTTATAGACTGTATCACGAATGATATGGTTGTCAAGAGGAGTGACTACCATAATCTCCTCATCAAGTGGCGAAAGAGATCTATTAGAATGGCGAGCGAACGTGTCGCTCACATAGAAAAAATTCGACCCGGTATCTATAAGAATACGGGCGTTGATACCGAATATTCGCATGGTACCTAAAAGTAAGAAAAGATCAATAGAATTTAAAATGTGAAGGAAAAGTAAACGAATATATATATATCAAACTAGTTAAGTTTCTAAGGTTTTAATTAGTCAAACTATACATCGACATCATGATATACAAAAAGGTCATACAGAAAGTATAACAAAAGTACTATACTGAGGGGTTTGTGGGAGAATTACCCATAATAATATCAGGGTTTGTCTGTGCATCCTCCTATGTCATCGCAAACACACGAGCCTGGGCGCTAGGCTGTTGTCGCGACGATCTAGGCACTGTATTACCGGCCACAGTCCGGGGAGCGGTAAGAGCTGAGTACGCAGGTGCCTCTACTGGCCTGTGCTAGACGTACCAATACGACTCTGTAAAGTCAATCTTCCTCGACCTAAATCAGGATAGACACTCCTAACGTGACATTGCTTCCCACACTGGAAGCAAGTAACTGGTACTATACATGCCCCAAAGGCATGATGGCTGCTGCATCTACGGCAAAAAGATGGTTTCTGTGTAGTAAACTGTGTAGAGACACTTGGAGCTGATGTCCCAAAACCCTGTGGTCGAGGTCCCTGTCCCGGTCCTACTGGTCTGAAGCTAGAAGAACCACCGGGATATCCAGAATCTCTACTCCTCTTCGAAAACTGTCTACCCTGCGACCCAGTCTTCCTCTCCTGGTGACTCTCCCTCTGTCTAGCCTCCGCTCGGACGATTTCTTCTGCCCGATACGCTGAATCAATCACCTCTAATAGTATAAAAGAGGGAGTCACCGTCATATATTTCCTGATACTCAATTAGAGGCCATCTTCAAACTTGAACCTCATCTGAGCCGGTGTAGCCATGTCGAGGACAAAGGCCGCTAATCGTCTAAGCTCAGCTTCGTGCTCTGAAACTGACCTCATCCCCTGGCGTAAGTACAGGAACTCCATCCTCATCCGGTCCTGCTGGAACGGGGTGAAGTACCTACGGTCGAACTCTCGTAGAAAGTTCTCCTACCGCAAGGTCTGTGTAGCACTATCACGGATAGCCTCCCACCACGAGAGGGCATTTCCGTCGAGGAGTCTCTCAGCAACTCTCAATCTGAGCTCCTCTGACAACTCCAAATCCGTAAGGATCCTACGAATCCTGTTGATCCAGTGTTTCGCCGCTATGGCATCACTGGATCCTGAAAAGTCTGTGCATCTGAGTTGCCGAGACTCTTTCACCAACTGTGTGAGCTCGTGGATATGCCTCAAAGTAGCCGACGTCTCATCGGTCGGAGTAGAAACAGAAAGACCGACCACTGAAGGAGGAATCGATGTTGTAGGTGCAGGTACGGCCACAGGTGCAGTCGCTGGAGTTTGTAATGAAGGTGATGGCAGCTGCGCCCCATATCTACTGTACCACTCCTGCCACTGCCTCAAGACATCGAGTGGTGGTGGAATCTCGGCTGTAACAGCCGGTGGAGGTGTTGGGGGTGGCGCTGGTGAGCGTGCTCGAGTAGAGGAAGCATCCTCTAGCACTCGTGGCGCCTCGGGTGCCCTAGGTGTATCAGGCACTAAAAGACCCTCAAGTGAGGCGAATCTAGCACCTTTCCTACCACGTCTAGGTGGCATAATTCTGCGAAAAGAATATATTGTTATTAGATAGAAATCAAGAATCAGGGTTAGTTGCTCCGTAATTAACCCCCAAAAAAATAAACTATAATTCAAAGTATTTGAATGCGAAATAATGGGTTAGATGCGTTATGTATCCAACTCCATAACATAGATGAACTTATATGCCTATGGCCAAGTATGAGACTTTAAATGACTGTATGAAACTCTCTAATACATTGAGCACTTTTCATATACTTCGGAAGACTTTTACTACTATCTTTTCTCTAACCTAGACGTTCTGATACCAATAGAACTATCACTCCCCAAACCGAGATCGTGACCAGCCGCCCGTTGTCCCCAGATGCCGGCTATATTTTTACAGAAAATCGGACAGAAATTCCCTATAAATCGGAGGTTTCCTGTGTACAATTTCACCTATATATCATATTCATCCTGTAAAATAAACAAATGGTCATCCCGGTCTCTCCAAAATCAACAAATACCACAGCCAACATCCAAAATAATGCAATGCTACAAAGTTTCTAGCAGTTCTAATAACAGAGCTCTACTATCATGCCCAATTAGAGAACATGGCCAACTACGAAATATGAGAATTTCACAACAAAATATATATAAATTATACAGTCATTCCAAAATAAGTACATGGCCAACTACGGACCTAAATGTCAAGATCTCGCAGGGTCGAAATAAAATAAAGATTTCATATTTTTATTTGAAGTAAATCTCACCGTCATGAATACCAAATCCACTCTAAAGCCTATAACGTCATTCTATCATAATAAACCTGTCTGAGGAGAAAAAAGAGAGCGGTGAGTATCATGGGAAGATACCTAGTGAGTGAATGGGGTAATATCAAGCAAAATTAGTATGGGTGAACCATTGGAGTGTCAAATAATATCATTCGAAAAAAAAATTTACATTTTGCAGCAAAACATGATATGTTTAGTAATTTGAAATCATTTAATCAATCACATGATAATAAGTATGTATGCATCCATTTAAAATCAAGTAAGACAAAAAAAGATCCTAGCAAAGGTCAACCGTGATCAAAAACAGGCGCATCGGGGGTTTTATTATGCATAGACTTTAAAGCGTTCTTTACCCCGATGTTGACCATGAGTTCGCTGGAGCTAACTCATTGTCATGTATAGGACTCCGTCCGGTGCTAGACGGTGACGTCACACACGTCGTCCCCCTACGTGGGTTCAACCGGCCGCGCCTATAGCCCTTAAAATAAATGACGTTTGCAGATACCTTCTGCAGAAGCATATCCGGGCAACCTGTGTCTCTACAAACACCCTTCATAACTACGGAATCGTCAATGTCATCATCATAGTATCACAAGAGCACAACGTTCTAGGGAACAACGTCCCACAAGTAAAATCATATCATCGCATAACTAGTGGGCATCCAACCCACATAGTTCATCAAAGTATTTCAAATCTGCGTGCCAATACGTTTCGTCACATCATTTCAAAACAGCATATCAATGCAACGGTAGAAAATGAAATTATCAATTTTCAAGTAATGGCACAATTTTTGTTTCATTTCAAACTATGGATGCATAGTCATCGTAAATATAATTCAAAACACTCCAATAATCATAAAATAGATTTGAAATTTAATATCATACGTCAAATCAATACATATCAAAAGCATATTTTATCGAAAATACGATAGAAAACACGTTTTACTATTTTATGCAAGAGATTAAGGTTCCACTCACATATCTAGGGGGTCACTCCCTATTTTTCAAATCAATCCAATTGACTTCTCGAGTCTCCAAAAGACAAACCTAATCAATCATCAAATTTTATATTAAATAAAACTCTAATAAGAGATTTTCAATTTTTCTTTCCACTTTAATATAATTTTAATTTACACAATCATTTCTAAATTCTCGTTTCATCAAATTTCGAATCATTTGGCTCACCAATGATCAAATTTCCAATATTTCTCTAATTTTTCTCGAATTTAACACATTTCTTAATAGATATATAACTTCAAATTTTAAATTCAACCTAAAAGCAGCAAAATTTATTCAAACTTTGAAGTGAGTGTGTTTCTCTCACTTAGAGTTTCTCGGGTTTTAGATCTAGCTGTCGTTTGCCCGTCGGATTGGTCTAAAACCTGTAATATTTCCAAATTTGAAACAAGTTTAGCAATTAATTAAATTGCTAAACGTCAAACCCTAGAATTACATCCAATTATAGTCGTTACCTGCAGTACAGAAGATGCAGGTGAGCTCTCGAAGGGAATAGCTGGTCGCAGGCTCGCGGGCTCATGGGCCGACGGGCTGGCCCGCTGGTGGGCTCGTGGGCTCTCAGCCTGGCTTGCTGGCCGCAGTGGGCTTCGCGGGCCGCAGTAGGCTCGCGGATAGCAGTGGGTTTCGCGGGTCAGCAGTAGGCTTCGCGGCCTGGCTGGCGCTCACGGGCTAGGGCTCGCGCTTGCGAGTTGGATTGTGCTCGCGAGTGGATCGTACGCTGTGAGGCACGAGCACTCGCGCAGTCGGTCGCGCGCAGGAGCGCGCTCACACTCATGCTGGGGCGTGCTTGCGTAGTGGATCACGCGCTGGAGCGCGCTCATGCTCGTGCTGGGGCGTGCTTAGGCAGTGGGTCGCGCACTGGAGTTCGTTGTCACTGTTCACGGGAGATCGCGCGCAGTGTTCGCGCAGTGGGTCGCGCTAGAGCTCGTGCAGGGATCGCGCAGCTCGTGCGCAGGCACGCGGTCGTGCGTAGGCATGGTCCCAAGCAGGCGCGCGCTCGCGCTACAGGCTAGCGCACTCATGCGAGAAGGAATGAGTAGCGGCGGCTGGGTGCGGTAGCGATGGGAGCGAATGGAAGTGCTGGCAGCGGTGATCGGGCGCGGTTGCGGGAGAGGAAGGGACAGAGAGCGAGAGAGAAAGAGGAAGAGAGAGAGAGAGAGAGAGAGAGAGAGAGAGAGAGAGAGAGAGAGAGAAAGAGAGAGAGAGAGAGAGAAAGAGAGAAGGGAAAGAAGAGATTAGGGCTTTTTAGCCCTAATCCAATCTGGGGATTTTTTTTTTCGATGTTACACCCAAAACCATTTCCTGTAATTTTCTCGATCTTATCGATAACACACTCTCTCCTTTTCTTCGCCAAATCCTTAGCTCGTCATCACATCTCCTCTCCCCCATGACATCCCTACTATTATCTCATTTCTCAATGAACTCTCCAACTTCCTCTCTTTCATTGCATTCCACAGTAGTACCATTCACCTAGTCCCCTCACTCCCCCTCCTTTTCCTCCCCTTCATCATCATATGGTCATACGTAATCAATGTGACATGTTCAAACCAAAGCAACCGCTTTCCATTCATACTCACACTTCCTCTTCCATTCCTCAAAGTTAATGATGAGCTCTTCAGGATCCAAATTGGCAACGCGCTATGTTTGAGGAATATTTTATTCTTATTAAAAATAATACATGGGATCTTGTTCTATGGCTTTTCGGGGTTAACATTGTCATTTTTCAATAGATCTATAGAGACAAATTTGATTCAGAAGGCAATCTTCTACGCAATAAGCCTCATCTAGTTGCTATTGGTATTTCTCAATGGCCTGGTTTGGATTATGATGAAACTTTCGGCCCCATGATTAAACTAGCCATTGTCTGCACGGTTTTAAATCTAGCAATCTCTAAATCTTAGCCCATTCACTAGTTGGATGTATAGAATACTTTTCTACATAAACATCTTTAGGAGATAATCTATTGCCCTAATTACCTGGTGTTGTCAATGACAGTAATCCAGATTATCTTTGTTGTCTCAAAATGTCTCTCTGTGGACTCAAACAGGCTCCACGAGTATGATACCAAAGATTTGATGCTTTTATCACCTCTATCATCTTTGTAAGTTGTTGATCTAATATATCACTCTTTGTATATTGTCGAGATAGAGACATAGTCATTATTCTTCTATATGTTGATGACATCATATTGATTACATCATCAATTGCTCTTCTACACTCTATTTCAACCTCTTTAGGCAAAGATTTTGCCATGACTGATATGAAGCCGTTACATTATTTTTTGGGTATCTCTGTCTTGCGCCAAGATTGGACTATCCTTTTTCCAATGCAAATATACTCTAGAAATTCTTGAACGTGCTAACATGAGCTCTTGCATTGCCTCTACCACTCCTACAGATACAAAAGCTAAGTTATCTAGTCGTAATGGTCCTCCAAACCCTGGTCCATCTCTTTATTGTCATCTACTCGTAGCTCTTTAGTATCTCACCTTTATCAGACCGAATATTGCTTATGCAATTTGACAAGTGTGTCTTTTTATTCATGATCCCTGAGAACCTAGTTTTTGAGTACTCAAACGTATTTTATGATACATTCATGACATACTTGATCATGGTTTATAACTTTACTCTTCACCTGCCAATAACTTGACTACTTATTCAGATGCAGATCGGGGTGATTGTCCTGACACTAGACTTCCATATTGGCTATCGTATTTTTCTCGATATTGACTTAATTTTCTGGTCTTCCAAATGATAGACCACTATTTCCCGCTCTAGTGTCGAAACTGAGGATCACAGTGTTGTTAATGCAGTAGCTAAGACCTATTGGCTACAAAACCTTCTTCTTGAGATTCACTATCCATTATCTAAAACTATATTGGTCTACTTATCTAATAATCCGATCAAATATCAACACACTAAACACATCAAATTAGACATCAATTTTGTACAAAAAAGGGTAGTCTTCTGATAAATTAATGTGTTCCATGTACCTTATACTCACTATTAGAAAATAAGGTATTAGCGATGAAAATATTTATCGTTGATAGTAAAGATTTCGTCGCTAAAGAGTATTATCAATAGAAAATTTTGATGGTAAATCCGTAACTGAAAATCTTATCACTAAATATTATCAACGGAATATTATCTGTCATTGAAAAATTTATCACTGATAGAAAACAATATATAAAACTATTAGTGACGGAAAATTTCCGTAGCTAAAAAATTCATCGCTCATAGTCTGATAACAGACAATATGTAAATCTATCAGCGACGGAAAATTTCTATTACTAATTCTTAGCACTGCCTGCGGGTACACGTGCCTGCATGCGTGCCCAACCACACCTGCACTGGCGAGCGCACCTGCCCACGCCTATTATCTTTTTTTTTTGAGAAAATTGCTTTCACCCGGATTCGAATCTAAATATTATAATAATTTTTGAGTTGTCATAATCACTATATTACAATCCCTTTAGTGAAATCTTTTTTTTTTTATTATTTCACTCTCACATTTTTTTATCTCACTCTCATTTCAATTCATTTTTTCTTGACCTTGGGGTAAATTTTTTTCGTTAATATTCTCATTGAATTTTTCTAATTATTTAAATTCGATTTTGATTAAATTGTTAATAAATAAATAAATAAAATATTTTTTGAGTCAAAAACATAAATTTGATTAATTAAAATAGAATAACAAATTAATTTTCTTGATTTACCCAATAAAATAAATAAAATTAAAAAGAAAAAGATTTATAAAATAATAAAATAATAATAAAATAATAAAATAAATGAAAAAATAATAAAATAAAAATCCCTCGCTGATAGATTTACATAAATTTTTTATTTTTACCCTATTTTATTATACCGACGGAAATATTTCCTCTATTAATCTGTCATTGATGGATTTACATAAATTTTTTTTTTTACCCTAGACCATTATACCGATAGATTACTGACGGAAATATTTCCGTCACTAATCCATTACTGACGGAAATATTTCCGTCACTAATCCATTACTAATGGGTTTACATAATTTTTTTTATCCTAAATCATTATACCGACGAATTACAGATAGAAATATTTTCGTTACTAATTTTCGTTACTAGTCTTTCGATAATTTTTACCGACGTTAATCCGTCGTAATTCCATCGTTGTTACCGACTGATTTTTTTCGTCGCTAATTTTTCTATCGTTGATATATTGTTTTCTTGTAATGACTTATCAGTATACTGATATCTTCACAAAGTGTCCACTTTCATCACTCTTCCTTAATTTTCGGTCTAGTCTAAATGTCCGACCTTCTTCGATTCTGACTATAGGGGTATGATATAATTTTGACCCTTATATTTAGTATATTGATCGATAAAATATTTGACCCCTTATATTTAATTGTATATTTATCTTAATAATCAATTATGTGTCTTGACATGTATTATGTATATGTTCACTTTTATAAATCTCTATATATAGCGAAACACAATTATCTAAAAGACATAGCAAAATCATTCTCTCAATAAGTCGTATACAAAATTTTACGAATAATAATAAATTGGATCCTTTATATACAAAATTTGCTTCCTTCTTGGAAATACCTATATTTTTCATTAAATTTTTTTTTATTTTAATTGATGTAAGGCATGAAAGGACAGAACATTTCATATGGATGAAGTATAAGAGAGCCTATAGAACTTTTTACATCTCACATGGAAGAAGTACATGCAATTAATTAGTTAAAATCTTTAGAGAATAATAATGTTTACTTGTTTCTAAAAAAAGAAAAAAAATATTTAATTAAAATAATAAAATTTAATATGTCACGGTTTATTTATTTTTTATTATATAACTGAAACTCAAATTTAAAACCTACAAGAGAAAAAAAATAGAATCAATTGAATTATAGCTTATTGATATCATAATTTATTAAATTGTTGATTTGTTCCATATACTTTTTATGTTGAGAAAAAAAATAGAAGGAAGAAAATATGGGTGTTATTGCTAAATTTGGAAATTATTTAAAATGGGTATTTATGGATTCTTTTTTTTTTCTTTTTTGGATGAGAGTAAACTTAAATACTAGAAAATAAAATAAGGGATATTTTATCACATAAAACAAAGTGAGTAAGTTTTAAAATCTGATTTCACCAAAAATCAAGGTCTGTCTTGTAGAATGGGATATAAGGAGAGTAGAGGAATTGTCAAGTCATCTTCAAAAATGTGCATTAAAATAAAAAGGATTTGATAATATTCTTAGGAAAACTTGAGCATTATCGAGTGGTCCCCTTAGCCTGATTTCAAATTGAGCACAATTTTGATTTTTACTTTAAAAGTTTTGTGCGGCTCAAAAAATATTTAAATAAGTTTGCACCCAACTTGGTATTTAGATTCATTTCTAATTGGGTAGTTAAATAAGCAAACATGATTGAAGCATGTGTTAGGTTTAGGATCTGGGCCAAACCTTTTTTTTTTAATAACCGTATAAATCTAATTCAAATATATTAAAACTTTTTATGGAGAATCAGTATTATATATAAAGATAATAGATCATTTTAAATTTTAAATTTAAAATTTAAAAATAAAAAATATTATGTTAATAAATTATTCCTTTAAAATAGGTCTAACAAATACTCAAAATAGATTAATCGGTATATGATTTTCGGATATCAAATGATATAATACTAAAAAATATTATAATTCGGAGTAAATCAAAATTAAAAATTAAATTAAAATCGGTATTATTTGTTTAAATTAATGAATTAAGAATGAAATTTAAAAATAAAATTTTGAATTATGAGATTTTTGAAATTTAAATGACAACGCGAGTTTCTGAAATCAATTTTTAACTTCATGATGCAACATCCAATTCCAACCCTAAATTATTCCGGGTTTTACCGTTGAGTTACATTTTACTAAAGAAAATATAAAATCAACAAAACTCAAATAATTTTCAAGTCAAAATTAGTCGATACAACATTTTATCCAAATTCACGCCGGGAAGAGAGAGAAATCTAGAGAGAGAGAGAGAGAGGCGGGGCCGTGTTGGGGTTGGCGACCCAATTTTTCGTTCCTGTCTTCCACCACCAACTGCACGAGCATTGCATAGGGATCTTCTTTTTCTTTTTCTTCGTGGTTGGTGTCTTCGACGGTTAAAAGTTGAGTGCACGAAGTCACCACCATCATCAGATCTAATCCTTGCAATTCACCCGAATCTGTGTTGATGATTGTTGGATCTCACAGACAAATTTCGGGTTTGGGGATGGCGTCTGTGAAGTCGTCGTCACGGTCACGATCAAACTCTGGCGGTTCTGCCAACACCAACAACGCAGCAAAGCTCGAGGCGAATCTCAGTGTTTTCATGTCCGATAATTTTGATGCAAACACTTTTGTGCAGTCCAAATGTTATTCCCTCAGCGAGAAGGTTACTTCCTCCTTTCATTTCTTCTTCTTGTTTCATTGCTTTCGTTTCCCTGTTGTCTGTCTGATTAGCATCTTGATATGATAATCCTAGCATCATTAATTCGTGTGGCGAATTGGTTGAATTGGAGGATTGGGTTTGGGGAAGTTGAGTGCTTCCTACTAAGTGTATTGTTAGGATGGATTTTTGTGAATATTTAGCCAATAAGTGGACCGTGCTCTTAGCATGGAGTAATAAAGGAGCATAATTAAGGGGTTTTGTGACTATAGAATTACCCAAACTGACTGTGATTTTTGTTAAGGTTTTTCAAGGGCCATGAAGGATGATTTGCCATCATCATCAGCATCTCTTTATGTGAAAATGAGACTGAGACTTCATCTTGTATATATCCATCATGGGCTATAGCATTGCCATTACCATTGTGAGTACAAAGCGGCAGATCTTAAGTGTGTGTCAGGTGGAATATGCCAAATGGTAGCATGGTGGGCTACTTTAAGTGTAAAATGTTGTATACTGTGAGGAAAGTGAACTTTATATACTAGATTTAAGATTTGCTTCTGTTATTTGAAGACATAGTAGGTTTAGTTTGTATCTATTTATATCGGAGGAAGCAGTGCCTTCACAAGGCGTTGAGGCACTTATATTTCTGTAAAAATACAGATTAGGGTAAAAAAAAATTATTGGAGTGGGAGACACAAACATGCAGAAAAAAGTGTGGGGTGACACTAGCCACACTTACTGATAGTTGCAGACACGAACTTTGAAGATACTCAAGGAACAAAATAGGTTATCCTTTATTTATTTATTATTGTATGTTGTAGCTTAGTAGAAAATTCTAAAAGTTAATACTTTCTATAAATTTTTAATCATGAAAAAATTAAATTGATCTTAAATTTATTGTAATTGTATAAATTCACACAAAGAAAAGAAACCAATTAAAACATAAAAGGTTGGAAGATTTAGCGTATGTTAAATACAACAAAACACTTACAGCTCGTCATGATTTGAGTGATATTATTGATCCTGTTTTCTTTCAATACATTGGTGATGAATTGTTGGTTGGGTTGATGGGTGCCAACATAGATAATAATGTTTCTGCAAAAGATGAATTGGTGTTTGATGGTGACACTCTAACTTGGGGCAGTGTGGGATGGGCAGCCGGAGCTGAGCAGCCAGAGCTGAAGAACCCAGAACAATCACTAGCAGCAAACAAAGTTAAGAGGTGCAGGGGCATCAAATTCTAGACCTATACATGAACGGTGATTAAGTTCTAACTCTAGGGAAGTCCATCATTATGGTTTAAGAGATGATGATTCGAATGATAATCATGAGATGGAGGATATGGAGGACTCAAGTGAAGGAGAAGAAAGCATGGATAATGATGTTTTTGAAGATTATTTTAATCTCTATCTACTTGCTATTTTGAATTATCTTATGTTGTTTTAAGGGTGAAAAATATGACTTTATATTACTATATATTAGTATTTAGTATTTTGAGTTTCATTTTGATTTTCTAATGATCAAATCTTAATTTTTAAGAAATACATCTTTTGTTTATATATTACAACACGATATTATATACATATATATTTTGTTTCAGATTTTGAGGATTTATACTATAATGCTTTGCTTCATTCAAGTGAGCACTTGGCATTTCTGGGATTTGACTGCCTTGGTGCTTTTTAGGGCCTCTCACTTTTAACAACACAGGGTGGAAAGGATGAACTTATTGGCTAGATGCTTATACTTAAAATGTTTTGTGGAGGATGTGTACTCAATATATATTAGAGGCTAAGAAGAAAAGGGTTTTTGATGTCTGGTTATATTTACACTTTTCTAATCACTTTTAAGTAAATATTCACTAAACAGGGTCAAGGAATTGCAATTTTTACCCAAGAACCATGTGCCACAATGGGGATGAATTTGGACAAGAGGCAATCTAATAAATGTGAGCAAAGAGTGTACAACACCCCGTTAGATGGAGAACCCTTTACCAACTATCAATATCTCTATTCCTATTATGTGGTGGTTAAAGGCTACATGAGGTGCATTTTTCCATATTAGAGCATATGACATTTAAGTTTGTCATTGATATAGAAGTTATGCTAATTTTGGAATGGGGGCGGGGGAGGTGGAGTCCAAGCCAGGAACAGTAATAATGTCCTTTACTAGAAAGGCCATAACCTTACTGAAAGGTCTTTGAATACACTTCAGCCCAAAGACATTTTCATGCACTCCTGCTGGTCAAGCTGCACAGTGATTACTGAAATTTAGTTTAAGTCATATTCAGTTCAATGGATGTGCATGGCTGTCACAAATGTGATTAGCAATCTGCACAATGTGTGTGTTTGTGCATATATATATACGCAAGTCTTTTTTCCAAAGCTCATGACCATGACCCACCGACCTTCTATGTTGCGTATGAGAGCCCAGCAGCAGCTAAATTCCTTGGGGGAGGAAAGGATTGATTAAATATGTTGTCTATGTTGTGAGCTTGAGAAGCACTTTTTCCTCTTGCTTTTCCTTAACTAGGCAACATATTTGTCTCTCCCTGAGGGTTAGGAGGGGTAGCTTCGAAGGGATCATGGCATGGATGCTTATTATTATTATTATTTTTGCATCGATATATCCATTAATGGGATGTTCTTAATGTAGCAAATGGGTTCAGTTTATTTCTTATTGAAGTGATGTGCACTAAAGGAACTTCTATTTCTATGTTTTGCTAGAGTGTCTTACATATCAGCAAAGAAAAGTAGACAAAAGGCAGAAAGCAACAAAGAGAAGGGAACAAAAAGTCTGACTGTGGTCCTTGCCATTGTCTTTTGATAAGAAATTCTTTCCAGCTGTATCAATTGATACCATTTTGTTAACATGTCAATTATTTTTGGTGACACTAGCTGCAAGAATTCACCCGACTGTTGTCAAAATTTTGAGCTTAAGATGTTGGTCATATTTACCAGGAAAAAGAAAATTTTCATTACATTTTTTTTTTGGGTGGTGATGGGCGCATGTCTGATTCTGGCAATAGGAACTAAGGCAACTATGCTCAAGTCTAGTGGATTTGAAGAAAGTTTCTGCAGAGGAATTGCGTAGAAGTGTTTATGCTAACTATACTGCCTTTATACGGTGAGTTGTTATGTTGTTTGTTTCCTTACATTTTTGAGGTGACAACTAATTTTTTTTTCAGTCCTGTCTATATTCTTCAAATTGCTAAATAAAACTGGAAGCATTTTATTTGGATAGTAATGTGCTTCATCTGTTTCACCAAGAACATTTTCCAATAATAGTTTTTAGGCTGATGAGTAGGATTGAAATTCTTTGGAATGTGTTCTTTCAAATTGATAGATAGCTTTCTCATGTTCTTTGTATTTTTTTGGGGGGGGGGTATCTTTGGTGGACTTCCTCCTTTGTATGTGAACAAAGTATAGAAGAGGAAAAAAAAATACTTATCTTCCTTACATTAATCGGTCAATTTACCACATATATACAAAAAAGCTAGTGCTATTTTTGGTCATGACTTAGTCAAAGTATAATTACAGGAACTACTATAATTAATATAAACTAGAGGAAAGTTTGACTATGTGTTCCGATAAATTTGGGATCATGATCATTTAAGATATCATAAGAAAGTTAACTATATACTTTGACAAATTAGGAATTATGATCATCTAAGATATTATAGGAAAGTTTGACTATGTATTCCGATAAATTGGGGATCATAATCTTCTAAAAATATCATCCAACACTCCCCCGTCGAGCTGGTGAATGAATATCAGTCATTCCCAACCTGGTAATATTAGTTTCAAACCTTGGCTTCACTAATGCCTTAATGGGAACATCAGCTTCTTGAAGTTCTGTAGGAATATATTGTAGACTGACTGTGCCATTATCAATTTCAGGGTTTATGAAACTCCTGTCAATTTGAACATGCTTCATCCTGTCATGTTGAATAGGATTATGAACGATGCTGACTACTGACTTGCTATCGGTGTACAACTTCATTGTTCCTTGTGTAAAGACTCCTAGCTCCTTCAGCCTCTCGATCCAAATTAGCTCACAGATTCCTTGAGTTATTGCCCTATACTCTGCTTCTGCACTGCTCCTAGCAACAACATTTTGTTTCTTATTTCTCCAAGATACTACATTTCTCCATACCTTTGTATAGTATCCTGTGGTTGATTTTGAGCCCACTGATCCTGCCCAGTTGGAGTCGGGGAATCCTTCAATATCCCTTCATTCTTTCTGAACAACAATCCTCTTCTAGGTGTACCCTTCAAGTACCGCAGGATCTACATCATAGCTTCAAGATGTCGTTTGGTAGGTGAATGCATAAACTGATTTACCACACTAACACTCTCAGCAGTATCAGGTCTAGTAAGTGATAGGTATATCAGCTTTTCTACCAATTGTTGGTATTTGCCCTTATCCACCGGAGGATCATTCTCGGTGATCTTACTCTTCCCATTTTTTTCCTAGTGGAGTTCCGGCTGGTTTCCACCCAAGTTTCCCAGTTTCCTTTAGCAGGTCAAGTGTATACTTCGTTTGTGATATAAAGATGCCTTGTTTGCACGTAGCCACTTCCATTCCAAGAAAGTAATTGAAGCTTTCCAAGATCCTTGACTTGAAATTTTGATTTGAGTAGTCCCTTGAAATTGTTAATCTCTGCTATATGATCTCCTCTGATAATCATATCATCAACATATACAATCAGAATAGATATTTTACCATCCATTGCTTGTTTCACAAATAGGTATGATCTGCCTATCCTTGTTTATAGCCAAATCGCTTCATAGCATCTCTTAATTGGATGAACCAGACCCGAGGGGATTGTTTTAGGCTATACAGAGATTTCTTCAGTAACTTTGCTAATGGAGCAAATGTTTCTTCATAATTAATGCCATAGGTTTGAGTGTAACCCTGTGCCACTAACCTTGCCTTGTATCTTTCAATATGATAATTTGCACTAAGTTTGACTATAAAGATCCATTTGCAACCAACCACCTTTTTCTCCTCTGGAAGTTTGACAATCTCCTATGTTTTATTTGCTTCCAAAGCTTTCATCTCCTCCATCACTGCAACTCTCTACTTTGGGTCATTTAGTGCCTCATGGGTATGTCTAGGAATCTCCACATTATCTAACTTGGGGAGATATGCTATGTAGTTTGGAGATAGCTTGCAATAGGAGAGATAATTTGAAATCGGGTGTTTAGTTATACAAGACCTTATCCCTTTACCAAGAGCAATAGGTAGATCTAGATCACCAATTTTATCTGTATTTTTAGACTTTCAGATGGCTTTGCCATCGGTTCCAATGATTGGCTTGAGAAGGAGCTTGTGGTCTTCTTGTATAAACACAAAGTTCACCCTTAGTTGTCGGTTCCGAATCTCCCTCTTGATCAGCTGCCTGAATAGGTGTAAGTTGGGAAGAGGATATTGGTGTTTGTATAGTGTTAGGAAGGTCTGGAAGTGAATCATTGGGATAGTAACTGTGCTGCTTACAAAAGGTGATATCATAAGATACAAATATTCTTTAGGATGGTGGATCATAGCACTTAAAACCTTTGTGAGTGGGAGAATAGCCTATAAATATGTGTTTCATGACTTTAGGATCTAGTTTTCTAATGTTGGGAGCTGTGTTGTGGACATAAATAATCAACCCAAGACTCTAGGAGGAAGGGAATTCATGATTCGAACATGTGGGAAAAAATTACTTAGACATTGCAGAGGAGTTTGAAAGTTTGGTGATTTGGAAGGAAGGTGATTGATAACATAGGCAGCTGTCAAGACAGCTTCCCCCTATTAAAGAGTTTGGAACATGACTGTTAAACATTAGGGCACGGGCCACTTAAAGAAGATGTCTGTTCTTCCATTCATCAACTCCATTTTGTTGAGGGGGTATATGTAAATGAGCTTTGATGGAAGATACAATGTTCAGCAAGGTACTCTTTAATAATGTTCAGCAATGTGAACAGAGGATTGGAAAAGATTAGTGACAAGTTTGAGAAGTTGTTTAATAATGGACCCTACTTTAGACTTTTCTTTTAGCAGATAAACCTAACATACATAAGTGTGATCATCAATGAATGTAATAAACCACCTAACTCCATTTATATTAGAGGCGCGAGAAGGACCCCAAATATCACTATGTACAAGGTGAAAAGGTTTTGAGGGCTGAGGAGTATGTGGAGGATAAGAATGTTGTGGTTGTTTTGCAAAGACACACGATTCACAATAGAAAAAAGAAGGATCTTTATTAATGAATAGCTTTGAAAACAAGTATTTAAGATACTCAAAACTAGTATGACCAAGGTGTTTATGTCACAATATAACATCAAAACTAGCGATACTAGACAAATAATACTTCTCTGAGACTGTGGTGGAGATTCGGTGAAGTAGTAGAGGTCATTTCACTTCTTAGCATTGCCAATCATCTTCCATGAAGATAGTTCTTGAATTCACAATGAGTAGGAAAGAAAGTTACTTAACAATTATTATTCTTGGTAAGCTTGCTAACAGAAAGGAGATTGTATTGTAGACTAGGAACATGAAGAACCGATTTCAAACACAGATCATGATATACAATACTAACAATACCAGCCACATATGAAGTCTTGCCATCAGCCATGGTGACACACATATTTCCATCATCTTGGTGTACGCGGTCAAGTTGGTAAAAGACCGAATCGTATGGTCTGAGGCACCATTGTCAACAATCCACGTTTGATTTAGCTGGGATAATAAGGTTAATGGGAAATTACCTCGTTGTACAATAGTAGCTACAGAAGAGTAAGTAACCTCAGCTTCTTTTGTAGACTTTGAGTTTTGTAGAAGACTCCTAAGAACTTCCAGTGTTCCGTGGTTGTTTCAGCAACATGAGCAAAGTTGGATGAGTGATGCTGATTCCTAGGTTTCCAATTTACTGGTTTCCCTTGAAGTTCCCAACAGGTTTCCTTAGTATGGTGTGGCTTATGGGAATGATCACACTACAACTTATTGTCTTGAGATCGCTGGTGTGGCTATTAGGTAGGTCAGGACAGTTGGCAATGAGTGCTGAATTCTGCAGATTTTCTTCTATAGTAGGATACAAAGGCTCTCAAAGCATCACTTTCCTATGACTCTCTTCACATCTGACTTCAGCAAACACTTCATGGATGGATGGAAGAGGTTTCGTACCTACCATACGCCCCCAACCTCATCCAACTCTTTATTCAATTCATGAAGAAAATAAAAAATCCGGTCCTTCTCTAGCATCCTGTTGTAAAGCACAACATCATTTGAACACTTCCGTGGAATTGCATAGAAGGAATCCATCTCCTGCATAATTCATGTAGGGTATGAAAATATTCTATGACCGACTTGCTTCCTTGATAGGTGTTGCGAATGAAGATCAAAACACTGAGATGTATTTTGAAGGTCAGAATACATTTGTTGAACCGCCTCCTAGATTTCATGAGCTATTTGACAGAACAGATAAGTTTTGCCAATTTTGGGCTCCATGGAATTTATCAACCAGGACATCACTATCAAGTTTTCAACCTCCCATGTCTTGAATGCAGCATCCTTACCAGCGGATTAATCTTGCCCATAAGATAACCCATCTTCCCTTTCCCTCTAATCACGAGCACCACACACCGGAACCAATCACGAAAATTAGCCTCATTGAGTTTGTGTTGGATGATCTGAAGTGAGTGAGAAATTTCAGAAGTTTGGAGCAATTTAGGGTTTGGATTTGGAGGAATGTGGGAGATCTGTGCTGGGGATATTTCTTCAGCAGACATGGTTAACGAAGAAAAAAAAAGGTTGTAGCCAAATATTAATACCGGCAGGAATTGCACGGCTCTGATGCCATGAACAAAATATAGGAGAGGAAAAAAATACTTCTTTTCCTCACATTAATCGGTCAATTTACAACATATATATATATATATATAAAAAAGAAAAAAACTAGGGCAATTTTTTATTATGACTTAGTCAAAACATAATTATAGGAACTACTATAATTAATATAAATTAAAGGAAAGTTTGACTATGTATTCCAATAAATTACGATCATGATCATCTAAAATATAATTGGAAAGTCTGACTATGTATTTCGATAAATTAGGGATCATGATCATTTAAGAAATAATAGGAAAGCTCGACTATGTACTCCGGTAAATTAGGGATTATAATCTTCTAAAAATATCATCCAACAGTATCTACCCTGACTTTGTCTTCTTATGCTTTGACCATTGACTAAAGAAGTGTTATAAGGCTACTTATACATTAATGGTGCATCCATCAAATGCCTTCTGAAACTTCCTTTCCAACTCTTTCATGTGAAGCACAGTCATCTTTCATTATTGTCTGCATTATGACTTCGATATATTACATTTCTGTGGCTCTTAGACACATCTTATTTATAGGTTTAAACACATTGATCATCATGTTTGCATTATCTAAAGCAACGGAGGCTATGTGATATTATGGGCCTCATTTCTCAGACCACCCACTGTTACCTTCACCAATTTCTGCTAATGCAGCATGACTAAAAAGGGAATATGTTGATGCTGCCCATAATGAGTAGTAGTGTTTGCTTGTCTGTCTAACAAAAATATGCTACAAGGCTAAGAAATATATTTCCTATGATACTTTTCAAGGAAAGTTTCTGTGGCCAATCCTCACAAGGCTTCCTCATACATCAAGACACAAGACTCAAAATGACACTGACATGGAAAAGTTATCAAAACTTCACATTGTTATAGTTTGCAAAATATTTTATCTTCTTGTGTCTAAAAAAAACACGGACATGACAATTTCTTAAAGTGTTGGTACAACATATGTCGCAATCTTGTTCTCTTACTGTAGGTTAAGTCAAATTCCATGGTTTCAAAATTTATTGAACCCATTCTAATACTTTTCCATCAGCAGCAGTCATGAGATGGTCCGAAATAAATCGGCATATATTCTCCAAGAGTGGACAAGAAGAGCCCATTTCTAGAACTTTTCTCATCTTTCTCTGAACCCATTATATTGGCATCTTTATTCCTAAGCTCCTTTTAGTACGTGGTTGTAGAGGTTTATGATGGAAAGAAGTCACTCATATAAGATGCATTACTCCTCTCTGATTGACATATGTGTAATGCGGGAACTAGGGGAGGCATCTTTAGGCATGTGTGTTGGTTAGCTGAATTTCAAGTCTATTATTCCTTTTCAGATTTCTCTATGTTTAATGGATTTGGATATTTTGGTAACTTGTTGCTACCATATTTAGTTGTCTCCACACACTTAGTAACAATGTGACATAGCTAAGTTCTCCCTACAAATAGGATATAGGGCTATAAAATTGTTACGTTTCCAGTCAAAGCTCTTTTGGCTTGACGTTCCTCTAAAACTTTTTTGATAAGTCAATTCACATATATTATATTTGCATGATTGTTAATTATTGTAAGTATTACTACTGTTGCTATTATACTTTATTTATTGTCAACAGGTGGTTCAGTTGTATTTGTTGGTGGAGTTGTGCATCTCATGTTCTATGGTTGCTTTAGCACCTAGCAGAAATGGATTATCAATAAAAGTTGTTAAGTGATAGAAGTTATATACATTTATATATGAGTAGCCTGACAAAAATGAGACTGACAATTTTGAGTACAAAGATATTAGCATGAAATGGCATGGTTGAGTGAAAATTCTATGGTTGTCAAAAAATCATGGGTCAAAATCCCTAAAATCCCCCCCAAACTCTGGGGTTCCTTACGGATATCCCTTTAAAGTTCAATTGTAATCAAGTAGCCCTCTAGACTTCTAAAATCATATTCATTTAAACTCGTCTCAAATTTTTTCCAGTTCCCCCTCTCTTCTATCTCCAGCCTCCTCCTCAATTTCCCATTAATTGATAAATAATTGAGGAGAGATAGCCTCTAAAGGTATAGAAATTCCGTAATTCCAACAAACATGAATCCCACAAGCTATAATGCTAATCGGAAATGTTTGTTTCTATTTCAGTTTGGGAATGACAAGGCAGTCGTAGTATGCCATTGACCTCCAATAATAGTAATAGTGACATTGTTTATGGGGCCTCTAGTTTCAGTCATGGAATGACTGGGTGTCTATACATATTTTCCTTTGAACACAACCTGTTTGTTTTGGAGCAGGAAGATGGGTGATTTCACTGGTTAGCATGGAAAGGAGAGCATACACTGTTGTCCTATCTTTGCAAATTCTTGAACACATAGTAGACCCACATGGATACATCTCAAAACCTCTGCTTTAATCAGCAAATGCAAAAGTGTCAAATCTACTAATTGCATTGCATTTCCTTTAATCCATAGTTTCCATGTGTGAAGAAGACACACATTGAACTAAATATTATTCTGTTAAAGAATGAAGCAATTTAGAGACAACCTGAGGCACTTACTAATGCCAGAAGACTCCTTGCTTGATCATCATTCTAGAATGCTGTAACCCTTTTCCCACTCACAATCTCCAACAATAGAACCCCAAAACCAAATACATCTGATTTCTCTTAAACTCACCCTTCCATCGCATATTTAGGAGACATATAACCCAATTTAAGTTTCAGAACTTGATTGATAAATTCCATGTAATCAACTAAATACCTTAAAAAGGTGAAACACCCCCCCCCAACTAATTGAGAAATAATTAACTGAAAACATGCCCCATTAATTGAGAAATCACAATTAATTGATTCTGAATTAACTGAATCAAGTGCCAATTAGACAGACTTGGACTTCAACAATCAACTTATATACCCCACTAGTTGAAAAAATATTGAGGAGGGATTGAGTTGCCAGAGACGAGAGAGAGAATTGAGGGCAAAATAGGAGAAATTTGGGCATCAAGGGCAAAACAGGAATAAATGTTGACAGGCGGACAGAAAATTAATACCGTCAATTTTGGGGTTTAAGTGAATATGATTTTCGAAGTTTATTGAGCTACTTGAGTGCAACTAAATTTTAGGGGATATTTGTTAACACCGCAAGGTTTGGGGGATTTTTGTGGTTTTGGCCAAAAATCATATATTTGTACCTCAGGCTAAATGAAAATAATAGGCATAGAGATGCTGTGGAAATTATCTATGAAAAGTGTAAATACATGATGCAGTTTATACAATGGAAAGGACTGCTTAATTTTGTACTGGAGTTTGTCCTTCTTACACAAGTTTGGAAAGATGTGGTAGTTATTGTAGATATAAGGAGGGGGACTATTTTAGAAAGAGAGAGAGAGAGAGTAAGAACAGTGGATAGTTAGAGAGGGGGAATTTTGTCTTCTTAGAAATATGGAAGAAGAGGTAGGATTGTCTTTATCAGTTTTGGACTTTTGCCTTCATTCTAGTTTAGCTGGGTCATTAATATGATAGCTGTAGGTGTATAATGATGGCATGTCATACATTTTTATCACTTCTTCCTTGTAATTAAACAAGAAAAGGAATATCTAACAAATTAAATGTTTAAAGTTTTTCTTTTTCCTTCTTCCTCCTCCCACCTCTTCCTCTATATTTCAACATAAGAAAAGTTTTAGTTTTTGGCTTCACAGATGTTTGGTCCTTTTCGGCACTTCTCTCTCATTCTCTGTATTGGTGCTGATGACCCCTCCTGCAGCCATATATTGAATATATGCAGTTGATACAGCTGAGTCCAGCTTGATGTAATATGATCTTAATGTAGTTGATGTGTATGTTGTCATGCAAGTCCCTGACTCTTTTCTACTACATCTTTTATATTCTGTTCCATTCAAAGGTGGTCAGTTATTCCACAAATTATAATCGTAGTCCTATTACCAATGAAATATGGAAAATGATGCAATTGCAAATTTGTTTCCCTAATTTAGAGGTATTGTGTTAAAAAGTACTATTTTATGCCCTACTTTGCTTATGTGATCTTTGCAGTACTTTGGCCATTAACTTGTAAGCAATATATGGCATTGCGCCTTTTACTCATTTAACTTTAAAGTTGCATTTTTTGTTGTTATTTTTTCCTTAACACATTGTAAGAAACATTATATTTGCAGCACATCAAAAGAGATATCGGACTTAGAAGGGGAGGTTTCAACAATCAGAAACCTCTTATCAACACAGGCAGCTCTGATACATGGCTTAGTTGATGGAGTCCATATTGATCTCTTAACCATAAATGCATCTGAAGAATACACTGCTACTGGCACAAATGATTCTGAAAACATGGAAAAATCAGACTTTGAAAATTGGTTAGTTGAGTTCCCTGACCTTCTTGATGTTTTGTTAGCTGAAAGAAGAATAGATGAAGCTCTGGCAACCCTTGATGAAGGAGAGCGTGTGGCTTTTGATGCTAAAGCATTGAAAACATTGGACTCGACTGCTTTAGCGTCACTTCAAACTGCTATTACTCAATGCAAACAAAAGTTAGCTGATCAGCTAGCTGAAGTTGCTTGTCATCCTTCCACCCGAGGTAGTGAGCTTCGCGCAGCAATATCAGCACTGAAAAAGCTTGGAGATGGTTCTCGTGCTCATACTTTGCTACTGAATGCACATTTTCAACGATTTCAATGCAACTTGCAGAGCCTCCGACCATCAAGTACCTCATATGGAGGGGCATATACTGCTGCGCTCGCACAGCTGGTGTTCTCAGCCATTGCTCAAGCGGCTACTGATTCTTTGGCTATTTTTGGTAAAGAGCCTGCTTACACATCTGAACTTGTGATGTGGGCAACAAAGCAAACAGAGGCTTTTGCACTTCTAGTCAAAAGACATGCATTAGCTTCATCTGCTGCTGCTGGGGGTTTAAGGGCAGCGGCAGAGTGTGTTCAGATAGCTTTAGGTCATTGTTCCTTGTTGGAATCACGTGGTTTGGCTCTTTGTCCTGTTCTATTAAAGCTCTTTAGGCCCAGTGTTGAGCAAGCACTTGAAGCAAATTTGAAACGAATTGAGGAGAGTACTGCTGCCTTAGCTGCTGCTGATGACTGGGTTCTTACCTATCCCCCAACTAGTATGCGTCAATCTGGGAGGTTTGCTAATGCATCACATGGTAGCACGACTTTATTTCAGCACAAACTTTCAAATAGTGCTCACCGGTTCAATTTGATGGTCCAGGTTAGTGCCTCATAACCTTCAACATGCTTCACTCGGACTCTTTAGACCCTTATTTTTAGGTGTACTAGTCAAGTGCATGGTATCTAGCAGGGTGATGGATGCAATGCTGTGCCTATGTCTTTCCCTTTTCTTTGAGTTTCAATCCTGAAACTAGTGCTTTCTGTAACTGTTAGCTCATGCTTCCCTTAGATACAGTCTGGCCTCTGTGAGTACATTGTTCTGTTAATATCTATGCTAAGTTTGCGGGCATAAGTGCCTTTTTAACACAATCTGTTTACAATCACTATGTACCTATGGAGCCCATGATATTTATTCCTGTGCATTTCCCCCTTGTGGGTGATATTTGTTTTGAGCTACTAGAGCTCTTCATTTCCATCTTGTTATTCTCTATTGGTTTTATATTTAGTGCTCTCTTTACAAGATATGGATATGTATATACTTGGTTATATGCATCTGCCTTCTATTTGTTACAATCTGCTTACATCCTCAACTTCAACTGGGAATGGCCTTTTGGCATTGTATGTTTATTTAGTGGAACCTAGTGAAGGGTGCCTCTGATGATTTCTTTGGGTTATGTTTTCATGTTCTCATTGTATTTTATTTATTTGTTTATTAATTTTTAATCTTCAGCAGCATAAAATTTATGAGAAACCTGACTTTGCCTCATAATCTGTAGAACCATCATTTTTTTTTTTAATATTTTACATTTAGTTGTACTATATTCTATGATCTGATTTGTTGCATCGTCTGATTAAATGTGTAGGATTTCTTTGAGGATGTAGGACCATTACTAAGTATGCAGTTAGGAGGTCAAACATTGGAAGGTTTATTCCAGGTTTTTAATTCATTTGTGAACTTGCTTATAAAAGCATTACCGGGTTCCATTGAAGAAGAAGCGAACTTTGAGGATTCTGGAAACAAAATTGTTCGAAT
The DNA here is from genome assembly GCA_033439265.1 of Dillenia suffruticosa. NCBI lineage: Eukaryota > Viridiplantae > Streptophyta > Magnoliopsida > Dilleniales > Dilleniaceae > Dillenia > Dillenia suffruticosa. The sequence continues at coordinate 4,793,745 of JAVTVX010000031.1, forward strand.
GGCTGAGACTGAAGCTCAACAAATTGCTTTGCTGGCAAATGCATCAGTTTTAGCAGATGAACTACTTCCCCGTGCAGCTATGAAGCTCTCCCCATTGAGTCAATCAAATTACATGGATGATAATCGCAGAAGACCTTCAGAGAGGCAAAATCGTCATCCTGAGCAGAGAGAATGGAAGAGGCGACTTTTCGGTTCTGTTGACAGACTAAAAGACACCTTTTGTCGTCAACATGCTCTGGATCTAATTTTTACTGTGGATGGTGATAGCCATCTTACTGCAGACATGTACATAAACATGGATGGAAATGTGGATGATCTTGAGTGGTTTCCATCCCCAATTTTCCAGGTAGTCATTTCTATTTTATTATTATTATTTTTTTAATCTGAACTTTTATTTTTTATTTTTAATCTGAACTTCTACTTCTAGCTTAAATGAAAAGAGAGTTTGCGGTTTACATTTTTACTTCCTCTCCTCTTCCAATAATGATTAAATTTATCTAAAGGTAACTCATGTTTGTATTTTTATGTATTTATGATGATCAATTTAAATTTAGAAAGTTCATTTTATATGATTGTGTTTAGAATGTACCAGATATGAAAACTAATGCATTCTGAAAGAAAATTGTGGCACACTTTGAAAAACAATTCAGAATGACATTTATGCCCACCCCAACCCCTCACCCCCTTGTTCTTCACCGCTAGCTAGTTTAAGCCATCATTCTCATGCATGCCGCAGATTATTCTCATTAATTAATGTACTGAAATAAGACAGTGATGAAGATTAAGGTTATAGAACTGGTTAACATTCTATGTTGTAGGCGAAAAGGAATTTGTTTAAAATCACTTGTCCTTTTGAAAAGCCAGCTGTCTTAACCTGAATGACTTATTTATATTCCATATGTTTATTGAAACTGCTGGATTTAAAGCTAGGACATATATTCAGAAGAGGGAATTGTAATTTAGTAACTGTGCTATCAGATCTACTAAAAGAACATCTGCTATTATGAGTAAAGATGGAGACACCATTGTTTTGGCATGGATAGTCATGCCTCAATATAAAGCTAAAATAGAAGAAAGTGAAACAAAACACAAATATGGGAAAAAAAATTCAGTTTTCTATACAACAACAACTTGGGTCTTAATTCCAAATTTTGAGATCGGCTATTTGAGAGACAAATATTAGAAAGATGGAAAAAAAAAATCAGTTTTCTATACGGAAAGTAAATTTGTAGTGCGTGACGACCTAGTAGAAATTGTGCTTGCTAAAGTGAGGATGATGTTTGCATTAGTAACCAGCTTAGGACTCTTTCATATCTTGTTTGTTTGTTTGTCTTTTCATTCTAATAACAAGACTCCTCTATGTTTTGTTGTGCAACTTAAATGTAGTGAACTGTATGGATCCATATCTGTTGTGGAAACACTTAGAATGGACTAAAATTCAGACAAAAATTCATTATATATATTATTTTGGTATGAACTGTGCAAATGTATTACTCTAATGTGGAAAAGTGAGGAAGGGGAAAAGATGAACACGAGAGAGAAGGGTTGAATTGGAAACAAATACAGATGAAAGTATCTGATCGCTTATGGTGAATTGCTCATATTTCGACCTATGAAGCATGGACAGTTCAAAATAGAAGTTGTGACCATATCCTAGATCTTATCAGACATGACACTTTGTTGAACACATGGGATGTGTCAGTTACACAGTATATCATGTGTAACCTTTTATTATTAAACAATGGACACGTCTTGGACACTTCTCAAACACTTATAGGACACATTGACACTTTAAAGACCTTTACATAATTATTTTTAATTAGATTATGTTTTGTATTTATATATATAGCTTGAAGTGAATCTTATTCAAGAGAACATTTGTAACAATGTCCATATTTTTTAGATAGAAAAAATGTACTAAATGTTCTAAAAGGATATAGCAAAACTTTTAGGATGACAAATCTTCAGAAGTGATTAAAAAAAGAGCAACACTGAGTAGTAGACTACCGCTCTCCAATCCCCTTTCAACTCGTTTAGAAAACTTTTATGGACACATGAGGTATACCCACAGAAAAGCATAAATAACAACCTTATCCTCAAAGGAGAGAGGGAAATACTCTTATTTCTAAAAATTTTAACATTTTGCTCCCTCCAAAAATACCAAGAAATAGCCATAAAGACATACCTTAAAGTGAAGTAGCTTTTCGGTTTCCAAAACCTTTAAATTTTGTCAGAAACATATAGGGGAGATTTCTAACGCAAACCAACTCATTTGCACAAAGCAAAGAGGCAATTCTGCAACTCCCATGCAACAAAACAGTACAAAAACATGTCTCTAGTTTTAGAATTATTATAACATATGACACAAAGGAGAGATGGAAATAATTTGATTTCTAAAATTTTTAACATTTTGCTTCCTTCATAAATACCAAGAAATAGCCACAAAGGCATATCTAAGTGAAAAAATATCCTTTTTGTTTCTCAAACCCTTTAAATTTTGTCAAAAACAAATCGGGGAGATTTTTAAGACAAACCCACTCATTATCAAAAAGGTGATTCACACATCTCCCATGCAATATAACAACGCAAAAACATGTGGTCTCCAGTTTTAGAATTTTTATAAAACATGACAAATATTTGGAGAGATAGCTTGTCTCATTTTTTGTAATGAATCATTTGTATTGATTTCATTAGACGCAATAGATCAAGTGCAAAATCTACACTTTCCAAATGAAATTAATTAAGGGAAAACCCAGGGGGTGAGGTCCGCAAATAAGATGGTGGAAAAAAAATTATTGATCGGATTGTGGCCTACCCTCTCTCCTTTTCCCTCCCCACTCTGTTCCTATCCTGGCCACTGTTGTTGCCGTGTGGCAAAATCTAACAGAGGTGTTCACGTCAGAAAGTCAGTGTTTTCCAATGCCAAATCGAAAAGCTTTGAGAGGAAGAGATGATTTCTGAGAGAAGTGGTTGGCGGCGGTTTGTGCCCTCGGGCCTCATTTAGATGGTAATCGGAGCTCTCTCGATGAGATTCGGAACTGCCACAGGGTTTAGTGCTGTTTTGCGCTGATAATTTTATTTTTTGCTGAGGAGAAACTGGGGGCTTGAGGTGCATGAACACCCTGTTTTCACTCTCTTTCCCTCTTTCCCTCTTTCTCCCTGTTCAGACACCATCATCTGCAGCAGGGGAAGAGGGGCAGATGGTGGTGATTGCCAGCATGAAGAGAGATTTTTAGGGGAAATGAGGGAATTAGAGAGGTGAACAAGTGGTGCTTCAATAGGAAAGGAAACCTTTTTTCATCTTAGTCCTTGGGCTTGTGCCTAATTTTTGATTGGCAGTTGCCAGTGGCCCTCTTGGCAGGCTGTGGTTTCCTCCATTGTTCTGTTGGCACCTTAGTGTATTGGTGGTTATTCTTCTTCAATTCAAGAAGAGATGGAGCAGAAAGTAATTCCATAGGAGAATCAAGGTAGATCAAAGGCTTGGGCATTTTGCCCATCTCACGTGAGGCTCCTCCGTTGCTTTGAAGGCTTGCTTTGATGCAGTCTGTTAGGTCCTTCAATGGTTTGCTGCAGTGTTGCAAGTTGTAGTATGTCTAGTGGGCCAGGTCCTAGGCTTCTGTGGCTTTGGTTGCTCTGCTTTGGAGCTGTGGTGTTCTTGTATTAATTTCTTTTGTTTGTTGGTTGCACCCTGTTGATGCTTAGTGCCTTTGTTTGTCTCACCTCTACTCTGTGTATGTTTTGATTTTAGTTTTAGTTCTTCTTTGTATGCCTGTGTGTGTGGTGTGTTTATTCTAAATCCTATCAGGGGCTGCTTCCATTTTGGGAGTATTAGGCATTTGTTTGTGGTGCTTGTTCCCAAAAAAGGAAAATGATGAAAAAGAGATTTTTAACAATTTTCACATTTGAAGTACAAATATAAATCACCACTTTGTAAATTGTTTGGCATGCATGTCCATGTATCATATCCAAGTTTCATAGTTGAGGCATTTAGTTAATTTAAACATCCTTTTGATGTGGGTGTTTCTATCCCAGTGATCAACTAATTTATGTACAATAATGAGTTTGAGTTGCATGGCTGTCTTAGACTAATTATGCAACTGCGCTTGGCTGATTAAATTTTGCATCCCGAAATTCTGTGTAGCTGATGAAAAATTTGAAATGTTTGTTGTCAATCATGCAAGTCATTGTTGTTCTGCTAAACAGGGTTAACATTGAATCATGCACAAGCGTTGGAACTATATGACAGTCTCTAAGTAATTTGTTATTGTTATTCTGTAATGTAGGAGCTCTTCACAAAGTTGAATGGAATGGCTAGTATAGCAGCGGAAATGTTTGTGGGTAGAGAAAGATTTGCGACATTACTTTTAATGAGATTGACAGAAACTGTCATCTTATGGCTATCTGAAGACCAAAGCTTTTGGGATGATATGGAGGAAGGACCAAAGCCTTTGGGTCCTCTTGGTCTTCAGCAGGTATATATTGGTATCTGTTCGATATATATGTTGAATGGTTTTGAGAGTCTAGATGCTGACCTAGTGATGATGCTCTGCAGTTTTATCTGGACATGAAATTTGTTATTTCCTTTGCTTCCCAAGGCCGCTACTTATCAAGAAATTTGCAGCGTGTTGTCAATGAAATCATAAATAAAGCCATGGCAGCATTTGCTACAACAGGAATGGACCCATATAGGTAGGCCACTCAAATTTTCCCTTGGATCATTTCTCTCTTCCAGTGCTTGCATTTGCTTACCTCATTTGTCTTTGCTCCTCATCATGGGGGTAGGGGGCTGGCAGGGGCCATCCATTCCCCCCCCCCCAAAAAAAAAGAAAAAAGAAATATTATTTTATTTTCTTTTATTCAGGAAATGTCCTTTTAATACTGATTGCCGCCTTTTTGTCTCTTGTTTATCTATCTGTTTTCGGTTTTTCTTATTTACAATGTGGGTTTCTCTATATTGGGCTTCCTTTTATCTCTTGTTACTCTCTCTCTCCTCTCTTTATTCTAATTCCAAATGTGGGATTTTTTCCTTTTTTTGGGGGGGGGATCAAGTCTGGAATCTCTCTCTCCTCTCAACTTCTTCTTCCTCACTCAACTTTACGAATGAGGAAGCCCTATCTTTGGGCCTATTGATAGTCTATTTGCTTATTCAAGACTCTGTCTCTGTCTCTGTCTCTCTTACTCTCTTTCTATTATATTTGTGTGTGTGTGTGTGTGTGTGTGTGTGTGTATGTTACATATGTACTTCTCTGGCTAAGTATACCTATGTGATTTTTTAGGTTCTTTTTTTTCCCCCCTTATAATTTCCAAAAGATCATGAATTCACCTTCACTAAGTTACTAATTAGTAGGTTTATTGGCATCAGTTACATAATGTCCATGAATTTCTTGGTAACGCAATTACAATTCCTTTTCCCATATATATATTGTTAATGATCAGGTACTTGTGCAAGTATCTGTAATAATCACTTTTGAGTGGTTTTGGCTAGATTAGTTTTGTTTTCTTATAATGTGGGGGATGATTCTTTTCACTAAATTTTTTTTGGCCCTCCATTAATCAATTTGCCTCTTTGATTTTTTATGTTTTGTTTATCACGTGTAATATTTTCATTATAAACTTTATATATATATATATATATATATATTTTGCCCTCTAAGGTAAAAATACTAGCTCCTTCCCCGCTTCTTATCTTGGGTCATTTTCCATCCGTGGACGGGAGAACACAACACATGCATATTATCTTTTAAGAAGATCAGAAATTGTCTGGACTCACATTTTTAGATTGCAAGAAAATTAATACATTTACATACTGATCTAAACTGCCACAAGAAATTGGATAATCGGCATGTCTTTAGCCATGCATCCTTATGCAACATTCAAGTATATTGTGGAGATTAATTTCTGGTTTTGCTGGCAGTGTTCTCCCGGAAGATGACTGGTTTAATGACATTTGTCTGGATGCAATAGAAAGATTAAGTGGAAAACCTAAAGCTGTAAATGGAGATCGAGAACTAAACAGTCCAACAGCTTCGGTCTCTGCACAATCTATTTCATCTGTCAGATCCCATGGAAGTTCCTAAACCAACAATTTGTTTTAGGCATGATTCAGATTTCATGACATAATTCTTAGACAATCAATGTAATCGTTTTGAACCCTTTCTACCCTAGTTAAATATTTGTCCATATTCTTTTGCTTGTATTCTGTCCTCTTTGCAATTTAATTCTTCATGGCCTGATGTTTATGTAAATTGATGTTTGCAAGGTGATAAAAGGTTTGAAATTCTTTCTCTCGTCGAGAGAACAACTTGAATTTGTAAATTATATTTTTATTGCCATAACTGAGTAATGAGTATTTTTTTCTTTCTTTTTCCTGCAAAGCCCCTGTTGCATCTCTTATCACCATGCCTTCTTGAAAGCTAATGATCCCCGGCCGGGGCTCCCAATTGCAAGTTCCTACTAATGGATTCGGTTGAACAGGTTGTTGATGAGAAGCTTTTATGGCTTTTTGAAAGTGGGTATCTGCCTTGCTTTCCAAATAATGCTACTGACATCTATAGCTCGATGGGCATTCATGTTATTGTTCCTCCCATGCTGAAGAAGCCATAAAACCATAACTTTAATCTCAGGTTCCTCCATCTTTTTGTTTGACATTCATTCACCACAGATCTTCAACAGGGAAATGTTAGGAGAGAGCTGCAATTGTTTCACATTGAGAGAAAGGGCAAAAAATCAAAGCGTGCAGAACCATTTCCTGTCTCGAGAGCATCTCTTGCATGCACAATCTGTTTCTTTGCAAGATTCTCCATGTGGGAAGGGCTTGAACTTTCCAGGGTATATTTATGTTCCAAATGAACTTCCAGACCTTAGAAATTTTGTGAACTGATGAACCAACACTTCTTTCCCTTGTGCGTCTCAGGGCGCTTTTCACTGAGAATACTGCATTTGAAGTGTCCTTACAAATCAATATGTCTTCTTGATCCGGAGTGACTAATGGAATGCCAAGAAGAAAGTCTCCCCGATGATCCGTTATTAGAGCATAAACCTGAGTTTCAGTTGGAAGATTTCTGATTGGATTTTGGATTTTGAAAAAGTGTGGCCTTGGTATCAATCTGTCTGCCAGATTCCAATCTGTTTCTTTCCCAACCCTACAAACTAGGCTTTACTTTAAGCGATTGTCTGCCATCTAGAATGCAAAATTAGGGAAGAAAGGAACAATGAGAAAAGTATCTTCCCATCAATGAGCATTAATTGATAAATTTAAATAGGATCTTTTGTGTATGATTTGCGGGCATTATCAATACTACTCACGGAGGAAGGAGAGGATTACAAATTGCATTTCCTGGTTTATATTTGATGATACGTCTTTTTTTTTTTTTTTGTACAGAATATTTGATGATACATTGCATCTACTATTTTGGTCAATTATATTTTACAACCCGTGGTATGTGATCAAATAACAATTACATATTTTATCAAATATTGTTAAAATATTTCATTAAATATTGGAGGAATTCACATAAAGCTTAAAATCTAAATAAAATCATTCTTAGACCCTTACTTTTATTTGTATAGGTGCGTCAAATGTCCATTATGCCTAAATCTTAAGATTAGAATGTCAATACTCCAATCTCGCCTTCATCGGCAATAGTGTCCGATGAGTGAATAGTTGTCGGCCTTTCAACACCCCGATTTTCAAATTGCTTACTTGATCCTAATTTTTGCAAGGATAAGTCTTAAATCCCCTTTTAACTAATGTGTTTCTCTTATGATGACAGAGTTCTACTCGATTATTATTGGCAAAATGAACTTTGATTATGAACAAAAGTCAACAACTGATAAGCAAAAAAAAACGAACTTAAATTTTGATGATGAGTAAAAGTGAACAAATGATGAATAAAAGTTAGCTAGTGGTGAAATAACCTTTCTAAGATTGTTAAGTTTGCTAACCCCTTCTGTAAATTAGTGATGAGTATTCGAGTAAAACATTTGTGCGATTTGACTTTACAAGTGAAACAATTGTGCTAACACCACTAGCTTACAACCTAGCTTATAATCTTTCCGATTTTATTAAGTTTGCTAACTTAAGTCTGAGGTTGTGGTCGAGAATGTTAAACTATGTTCGAGTGAACCACTTGTGATAAATAACATCGTTTTTCGGTGACTGTGTGTCATGTACCACTCCTCATAGTTATATATATATATATATATATCCTTTTGAGTCATTTAAAATGAAATTTTAATTTTCTATTATTTACTTTGAGATTTCCCTCAAAATCTTTAAAATAAAAAATTTTATTGGTAAACTGAAAATTCTCTAGGCAAGCACCGATAAATCCTAAAGAAGTCAAAAATGGCTAATAGAAGGCCTACATATTTAAATAGAAATATTTAAATGAAATTTCATATATTTAAGAAATTTCAAACAAAATTTCATAGGGACCAAAAATGTTAATTGGTTAAAAGTCGGAGGTCTAAATACAAATAAGGAAAGTGGAGGGGACAAAATTGCAAAATATTTAAGAATAGACAATTGAAGCCAAATGATTGGTCAAAAGGATACCAAGACTATTAGTGGCTACCTAGGTTCATTCCACCAAGGAGAAAGCTTACCGGTTGAAAAATCCTTATATAAATTTTCATTGGTCGGTCAAAAACTCTTTTCTTTGTGCTTAGTATTTATCATGACCGAATTTGACATAAAGAAGATGCATGAAGATAGTTTGTAGCAACTTTGCATGGGAGAAAAGTTTAGGACAAGTGTAGAGTAGAGATCTTGTATGGAAATAAATTAATTGTCAAAATTTTTGCTAGATTTGTATGAATGAGTTGTTTCAAGTATTGGACCTCATTTTCTTCTCAAAATTCATCCTCTTAGCCATGAGTTCTAGTGTAGAAAATGAAAATTTCTTGTGTTCATCCAAATTTTTGGTTCATCCAAACATATAGAGTTTTTTTTTTATTATTATTGATGTGTATGTATTGCAAGATGTGGTGATCAAGTAATGAAGAATAGTGTTGGTGATGAATATTTAGATGTCAAAATCTTATTAAAGAGGTAAAATATTCTTCTTTGAGTATACATTAGATTAAATTGGTTTTATGAAATATGTTTGTTCAAGTAAGCTAGTATGGTTAGCAAACTGTAGTAATTCCATGATATCTTATCCTGTAATGATCGAAATTTAGATTGGTTTGATTCTGGTAAAACTAGACTCCCTAAGTTTTAAAATAAGGTATGACACAAAAATTTCTATTAAGAATGTAATTTATAGTGATTTTTGGAAAGGGGCAGCAAAATAACATGTTTGTTTTTCATCTTTAGTGCACGGCCAATATGTTGTATAAATTTTTAAAATATCTTCTGTACAAAATCTAGAAAAACTTAATATCTAGCTCTCTGTTTTATCTTCAAAATGAGATAAAATTTACTTAAATCGGAGTATTATACTAGAAATTATGATATTTTTACTGAAATTGTGTAGATCATAATTTAGAACTACAATTGAGACAGAAATGAAATTTTATGAAATTCTACACTTAGAATTAAAGGAAATACTGAACATGAAAGTTGTAGAACTATCTCTTATCTTCCAGTGGAATCTAGAATCATGTAAATCGGAGATATATATATTGAGATATAAATTTTCTATTAAAACTGTGCAAATTTAGTTATATAAGTATTAACTACATTGAATATAAATTTTATAAATTCGTGCAATGGGTATTTGAAAATGAGTTGAACACGACAAATGTAGATATATGTCGTACCTTTAATTAGCAATTTGAATCATTTGATTCTGAGTTATATAGAGAAAGATATGATATTTTTCCTAAGATTATATAAGAGTAAATTTTGAAAATCCGAATTTTTGTAGATGTATGGGCTTAAACAAATTAGAGTGAATCGGAATTGGGCCTGATCGGATTGACATATATATATATATATATATATATATATGTTTTTATCTTAAAAGTAGACGACTATACTATACTCGAGGGGCTGCTCAGTTGAATATTGGGATTCTAGAGGAGTGGAGTACCCTTCCCATACAAGTGAGTGGATTTTACAGTTGCCATGTAGTTAATGAGTAAAATCATATTTTATCATTTTTAAAGTATGATTTGTGAAATGATTGTAAAATGACTTTGTTAAATGATTGGTAATATAGGTTGTGATAAATAGTGTTCCAAAATTCCAAAATATGCATTCATGAATTTTGATAAAAAATATGTATCATGTTTTAAATCATAAAATATACTTTGATGATATATGTTATAATATACTGTATTGGATGTTCATGATTTGTCTTGACATGTATGACACGGTTGGTTTATTGATGATTTTGATGCGAGACTAGATACTCGGGCATTAGTACCTAAATCCCCTTGATCGTAGATCGGAGATAATACTTATAGCCATGATACTATGATATGATAGGCGTCATCCTACGTAGACTCGCCTCGCATGTTATAATAGACCCGTCTCGTTATATAGATTATCGTACGTTTGTGATGTCTCGAGAAGCAGACACTCCACATGGTTAGGTGGCTTGTATACAATATTATGTTTCGGACTAACCAAGTTGAACCGAAAGGGGAGGATTGAAAAGCGTTCAGTCTAGCACTTGGGGAGACCTAACGAGAACGCCAATGTTTTGGGGTTGTTTTTCGTTTACATACAAAAACTCCTTAGTGGCTCATCATTGGTTGAGATAGACCTTTGCCGAGAACATGATTTGGTATGACCCTGCGATTTATGACATGAAATTTTGGATGTATATGTTTAGATTGGATGAAAAACTGTATTGAAATTGTTATGATTTTGATAATATGTCTTGCATAGATATACATATATATATGACATTGACACTCCATTTTCACCTCACTTACTATATTAATTACATATTATGGATTTGTCAATCACTGAATATTTAATTATACTCTTCTTTCAATATTTTTAAATCTATACAGAGTTAGTCATTGGAGAGACACGTTGACTTATTTCGATGTACGTAATATCTGAGACCACTTAAGATAATTATCTTCCACTGTATTTTGAGTTATTAGTAGTTGATCATATGGGTTGACTGTATGTAGTAATAGAACTTTTGTTGAAATTCATATTTTTACTGACTAAGTACTTTGTATATATATATACGAGAACTTTACATTTATTACTCTAAGTTGGAAAATGACTTGGGAAAATGATTTTGAAAAAATATGTGACTGTTTTATGATTGGCTTTGTGTCGTCTTGGGCTGCGTGACGCGATTGGGCCAGTATCCAAGGTAACGGGCAACTGCTCACCGCTTATAGATCGTGGATCGAGGCGTGACACGATATTTGACTAAAATCTATGCAATCAAGTTATTTGTACTATTTTGGAAAACATCATGGACTAGAAAATTTAGATGTAGTTCGAGAGTCAACGTATACCAAGGAAGTTGGAACCACTACAAAATCCTTTTGTCGAATTCTCTCATTCTCTCCTTACCTCTCTTCCAAATTTTAAAGAACGTCAAAAATACTAAACAACCTATACACCCCTCTAGGTTGTAATTACCAATTCTTCAATTGGTATTAAAGTGAGTTTTCTAGTGAAAAAGCTTAACGATTTCAAAAGCAAAGATTCAAAATAGTATTTAGTAGTGACAACATTCCATTCAAAGATTACTCAACTAACAGAGTGTCTTTCTTTAATAAAACAACTACAACTATTGAAAATAGATGATGAGAAAGTTCATTATAACCCAGGATGAAACAGTCTAGGAAATAACAGAAGAAGAAATTGAATCCCTGACAGAGGAAGTAGATGGAGTAAGAGATCCTGTAAAAATGAAAAATATGACAGTAGAGGAAAAAAAGGCACATCGAGCAAATTGTAAGCTTGTCAATCTTCTATACTTAGCTTTGAGTTTGAACGAATATGATAGAATCTCTTCCTATATAAAACTAAAGAAATTTGGGAGAGATTGAAAACCACATATGAGGGAACCAATCATGTTGGGAAAAACAAGATTAAACTGTTAAAACAAAAATATGAAACTCTCAAGATAAGAGATGGGGAGACAATTATAAAAATGATCACTAGGTTCAATACTATTACAAATGAGCTTAGGTTGCTAGGTAAAGAAATTAGTCGGGAGGACAAGGTAAATAAGGTTCTTAGGTGCATGCCAAAATCTAGAAAGCCAAAGTGACCGCCATAGAGGAATTAAAGAACTTAAAAACTCTGACAATGGACCAATTGATATGATCTCTCACCACTCATGAAATGAAACTGAATTCAAAAGAAGTAGGAAATCAATGGCTCTCAAATCAGAGAGTGAAAATAACAATGACAGTTTTGATGAGGAAGAGAAGGACATGGTTTTGCTCACCCGAAAATTTAAGAGGCTTATGATGAGGAAGAAAATAAAGGTAGAAGAGAGTTTAAGAGATCAAAGTGCAATGCATGTAAGAAGCTCGGCCACATAAAGCTGATTGTCCAATACTTAAAAAGGAAGAAAAGAAAGGAAAGGGAAAAAGAAAGCTCTGGCAGCTTTTAGCCATGATGACAGTAGCTCGAGTGATAAGGAGGAGTAAAAGCACACCAATCTTTGCTTCATGGAACTAGAGGAAGACCAAAATGAAGAGGTAACTTCCTACTTCTCTGACTCTTCTAATTTCTTTGATTCTGACAATGAATTGTCTATGAATGAATTACATGAGACCTCAATGGAGTTCCTTAAAAACCATAAAAAAATAAGCAAAAAGAACTTCTCATTAAAGAAGCTGCTAATAGAAATGGAGGAGGAAAGAAATAAATTAAAAATAGAAAATGAGAAACTAAAAATTGAAATTAGAACTCTAGAACAGGAAAAAAATGATATGCATACAAAAATAGAACAAAAACCAAAGAAGCAAGTAGTTTGCAAGCCAAACCAGAAAATATAAAGGATGAAAGGTTGAATACCTACAATAAACGAGGTGAGAATAACAAAGAGAACTTGAAGGATAAACTAAAACAAGAACAAGAAAAGAATAAGAAATTTAGCTCCTTGTTATATAAATTCATTCAAAGTTAAGAAAAACTAGACTTGATGTTTGGAATTCAAAGAGCAATTTATAACAAAGTAGAACTGTGTTATAATCTTGTTGCAATCTAAAAGAAACTTAATAGCATCTTTATCCCTAGCTCTAAGAACATTAAACCAGAAACTAGATGTCATCACTGCATAAGTTTGGACATAATGCACATCATTAGAAGTTAAGAAAACACATTAATAACAAGATTAAAAGACTAGCAATCCACTAAAAATACATATACTGTCTGAAAAATAGACATAGTATAAATGAATAATGGTTTAGAATTAAAACATCAAGAACAAAAAAAATGAGTTGAGTGCCTAAAGATCTCTTTTGAAAACTAATAATGTCGGATCTAAAAAAATTTGGACACCAAAGACAGACATTTTTTTTATAGACCTAACTCAAAACTAAAATTTCATGGAACACTTGGTTCCTAGACAATGGAATCGTTAGATATAGGACCAAAAATTTTACAAAATTTACCTGCCCGCAAGAGAAAAAAGGTGGTAAGGTTGCCCTTAAAGACAACTCAAAAGGCAAGATTATCAGCATTGGTAATATAGGTAAGTCTCCTACACAAATAGAGCACGCTTTAGTTGTCAAATGTCTGAAACATAATTTACTTAGTATCAGTCAATTGTATGACAAATGATATATTATTGTGTTTGACTATAATTATTGCAAAATGATAGATACGTTAAGTAAAGAAATTAAATTCACAGGATCTAGAGAAGAAAATATTTATGTAATTATTCTAAATAACATAGAAAAAGTAGTTGAATCATGATAAATGGTAATAGTCTTTAACAATGCCTCACTATGACATAAGAGATTAGGTCATGCAAATATGGATTTAATATCAAAATTAGTAAGAAAAGATATAGATAAGGGTATTCCTAAACTAAAATATAAAAAAGACAAATTGTGTTTGAATGATGGAAAAACATGTTAGATCATCTTTCAAACCAAAAAACATAATTTCAACCAGTAGGCTTTCAGAGTTGCTTCACATAGACTTATTTGGATCAACCAAAATTTAAAATTTAAGAGAAAAGTACAATATCTTTGCAATCATAGATGATTACTCTAAGTATATTTGGACACTATTCTTGACTAAAAAAGGCAAGTAGCCTTTATTAAATTGTACAAAAAAGTTCAAAATAAAAAGAGTTATACAATCAATAGCGTTAAGAGTGACCATGACAAATAATTTGAAAATAAAATAATGAAAAACTTCTGTAAGGAAAATAGTATAGAACACAACTTCTTTACTTTTAAGACTCCACAACGAAATAGTGTTGTGAAAAGAAAAAATAGAATCTTGAAAGAAATAGTTAGGATAATACGATATGAACATAATGTATCCAAATATTTCTGGACAAAAATTATAAACACAACCTACTATATTAAATAGAGTCTTAATAAAATTAATTCTAAAAAAGACTCCATATGAACTTTATAAGTGTAGGAAGCCTAATATAGCATACTTCTATATATTAGGATACAAATGCTATATTCTGAATAATAGAAAAGACCTCCTAGGAAAATTTGATATCAACAGGATGAGAATATCTTTTTATGATATTCAATGAATAACAAAACATATAGAATTTATAATAAGAGAATTATAATAATTGAAAAATCCATTCGTGTTTAGTCTGATGAAAGTGATTCTCTAGATAAGAAAAGTTTTGATAATGAGACATTATATAAGTTTATAATAAAACAAAGAGTAATAGAGAATGAGAATGTTAAAGAAGAAGGTATTGAAATAGAAGAAGAAATCAAACAGATTGTAGAGATTCTTGAAGAGTAAGAAGTCAGATTTCCTATGATCGGAAAAAGTGTAAATGTAGAAAATGTTATTAGAAATTCTGACTTTGGATTTAAAATAAGCTTTGCTTTTCAAAACCAATATGAATATATGACATTTATCTCTCAAATAGAGTCTCAAAATATAGATGAAGAATTAAATGATAAAAATCGGATTTTGGGAATACAAGAGAAATTAAATCAATTTGACTTGGTTACTAGGTCTAAAGATCTATCAATCATATGAATAAAATGAATTTATAGAAATAAGCTTGATGAGCATCAAACAATTACAAGAAATAAGATAAAATTAGTAGTTTAGAGATATAATTAGGAAGAAGGAATAGATTTTGATGAAATAGATACTTCTGTAGCAAAATTGGAAACTCTAAGGATGTTGCTTCCCTTTGCATGTTTAATGAATTTCAAATTGTATCAAGTGATGTTAATAGAGATTTCTTAAATAAATGATTAATGAAACAGTTTATATAAAATAATTTTCTGGATTCGAACATTCAAAACATTCAAACCATGTTTATAAACTTTTTAAAGTTTTGTATGGTTTGAAACAAACTCCCAAACAGATATGAAAGATTTAATAATTTTATAATTGAGAATGAATTTGAAACAAACTCCCAAACCTTCATTAAGAAGAAAGGCAGATAAATATTAATAGTGCAAATTTATGTAGATAATATAGTATTTGGAACAACAAATAAGAACATTTGTCAAGAATTTGTTAAGGCCATGCATGTTGAATTTGAAATGAGTATAACGGGAGAGTTGAGCTATTTTTTAAGATTATAGATTAAGCAAACTAAGAATAGAATCTCTATTATCAAGAAATTTGGATTTTAGGAAATGTAACTCCTATGAACACCACTATAAAATTAGATAAAGATGAGGGAAGGAAACATATATGCCTGAAACTATATAAAAGTATGTTCCATTTATTATTGTACTTAACTATATCGAGACCAACATCCTTTATAGCTTATTCCTATATATTAGATTTCAATCAAATTCTAAAGAGTCACATTTAACAATAGTGAAAAGAATTTTTAAATACCTGAAGAATACATACAATTTAGAACTTTAGTATGATAGTAATTCATCATTTAGTTGCATGGATACTCTGATGTGGATTTTGCTAAATATAAATTTGATAGAAAGAGCATAAATGACGTATGTCAATATTTTGAAAGTATGTTAATATTCTGCTTATCTAAAAAACAGAACAGTGTTGCCACATCGACCACTAAAACTAAATATATTGCAGTTGGTCAATATTATACTCAAATACTTTGGATCAAATATCAGTTAGAAGATTATGAATTAGAATTAGATTGTATTCTTACAAAGTGTGACAATGCCAGTGTAATAAATTTAACTAAAAATTCAGTCCACCACTCCAGAATCAAATATATTGAAGTAAGATATCAATTCATTAGATATCATGTACTAAAAAATAATATCATTTTTGAGTATATTGAAACTGAGAAACAAATCACGGATATATTCACCAAATACTTATATAAAAATAGGTTTTATTACTTAAGGAAAGAACTATGGATGATGAATTTTAAGGAATAGTTATTCCTTGATTGAGTTGATATGTTTACGTGATGATCTTTGCTTATCTGTGCATGAACTTGAAGTTTTGAGAATGACAAGTCGATTTACTTAAAGTGTGAGTCGACTTGCCTTCAAACAAATAACATTAATATTGAATTTTGTAACAGGTAAGTCAACTTGTTTAAGTGTATGAGTTGAATTACCTATGACTCAAAATTATGGATCTTACGAAGGGCATTACGAGTCAACTAATGAAAGATTATAAATTGACCTAGAGTGTCTCAGCTTGGTTAGAACATAGTAACCTATATATCATGAATCGACTTATTCGGTATATGTACTTGACTTACTCTTAGAACCTTAAATTCAAAATATTCTCTCAAGTCTTCTTGCCGACTTACCCCTACTCTAAGCCGACTTATCCTTAATGCCTTAGGATTAAAACATCTTTTAAGACTCAATGAGTCGACTTATCCTATGTATAAGTCGACTTATAATTAGCTCTATTAGTTCAGAACGCAAGTTTGAACTTGATGAGTCGAATTGTTCTAAAAGACAATTTGACTTCCTATAGTTCAAAAACGGCAAATTATTAAATAGAATGTTTAACAAGTTGACTTATTTAAGAAAACGAGTCAACTTGTGATAGCCAGATTCATGAAACTATAAATGGAAAACCTTAATATTAGTTGACTAAAACTTACTCTAAACCCTAGCTGCAACCTTTTATTCACACTCTCTCTCAAAGGAGACTCAAAAGGCAATCAAAAACCTCTCAAATTAAAGCCATAAACTTCCTCCAATCATCAACCATGCCACAAAACAAGAATCCATCTCTTTTCGATCACCATGACTTCGAATCATGTGACAAGAGTAAGTCTTTCGAAAAAAATTTCTCCTCTTAGTCCATTACTTATGATAGACTTATCGATTGGAAATTTTAAAATAGTATAAAGTTTTGCTATGGTGAATACGTCAAGAAAGTTTGTCTCAATAACCAAATCTACCCAAATTCTATATCATATGATAGATTTGTTAGATTATTTTACAATAACAAGCTGATGTGAAAGAAAGATATACTAATGTCTCTAAAATTGAAATACAAGTAAGAGAACATGGTCATAAGTATACATTCAAAAGCTATCTATGTAGGATAGAGATTATAGTCACACCGATTCTTTGTAGGCTAAAGAGACAAAATTGGCTGTCCGATGAAGAATGTCAAAAGTATGTAGGTATGGAGTTATTAGCCAATACTAGGGTATTATTCAAAAATCCTAGATTATAAGTGGTAAACCCAAAGGCTGCGTGAGAAATTGCTTCATTTGATTTTGACTCTCATATTGAAATGTAGGACAAGATTTCTGGATAATGGCATGTTTGATGCAAAACAAAAAACCTGACCTTGATTTCCTAATTCCATTCCAAGTGATAGCACTTGCAAAGTTTGAAACTGGAAATCTCCCTTATCTCTCTCTCATTAGTGACCTCTTAGAGATGTATCAAGCAAATCCAAGTTGAAAGGTAGGGATGGAATTAAACTCAAAGCATGCCATAGGTGCCTCGTCCCTCATTAAAGCTAAATGGATAGAGGATGATGGAGTTTGAAGAAGAAAATGAGCAAAGGAAGCTAGGGAAGAAGAAGTTGGAGAGCCCAACATTAGAGTTGTCAAGCCATCTTTGGCCACTGAGCCTATATGAGCAAAGACTGAGCCTTTTGCTGAGCCTGCACACTTGGAGTAGCCTGTGACTCTGGAGATGAAATGGGGATATCTACAGAGGATACACTGATAGATTGATCAAGTGGAAAAGAAGGTGGATGCACTACTTAGCACTAGGGATGCACCTCACTGAGCCATGTATCCAAAATCTAACATTTTTGCATGATTTTTTTTCTTTTAGGATTATGTTCTTTGTTAGTTATGTCTTTGTTTGCTTGTATTTGGTTTGATTCATGTAATGAACTTACTTTAATACTATGAGTTTGTTTCTTTGGCTTTTACGAGGATTTGAACATGTTTACTTATTTGCTTATATATATGATCACTACTTTACTTGATTTATGACTGTATTTGAATATGTTTACATCTTGTTTAAACTTACCATGTTCACGTCTTTTGTTGATGACAAAAAGGAGGAGAGATGTATATATGTAGAAATGGAAAAATGATTTAACAAAAAAAAAATGCATAGATTAAGGGAAGCATACATTAAGGGTGAGAAAATGGACTTAAAAAACATTTAGAAAATCTTTTATTAAGCAGTGTTTTATCATCATCAAAAATAGAAAATTGTTGGTAAAACGAGTTTTGATGATAAATAAAATTGAATAAGTGATGAACAAAAAGGAGCAGACTTAAGTTTGATTATGAGAAAAAATGAAACAAATGATGAGCAAAAGTTAGTAAACTTAAGTTTGATAATTAGTAAAATAGGTTAGATTAATGAAAAGTTAATTTGGAAGAAATTAGAACTAATTTTACAGTAGATACTTGAAACATAGATATGAAACAGTCGACTTATCTATAGGTCAACTTGACTTGCTTGGTGTAGAACTGCCTTTAAACTTAAACTGTTAGACCAATTAACTCAATAAGAAATAAACTCGACCCATCTTATGTCACAAGCAGAATGAACTTAAGACGGTAGATTAGTCAAGTTGACTTATCCTGAATATTTAGTTAACTTGTAGAACTTTATGTGAAATAGGACTAAATTGAGTTTAATGAACAAGTCAACTAGCTCAAAAGTATAAGTCAACTTATTCATTTAATGAAATAATAAAGTCAAAAAATTTAAAGTTCTAATGGTTGAAAATTTCAAAAACCTATTGTCAAAATGAAAATATGACATACTATATTCATATCAAGTCGACTTAGTAGCAAACTTGCACATCCAACACTAAGAAAAATCTATGGAAAACAAGTTGACTCACATGCTAGCTCACATAGTATAAGACACTAGAAACATGTCATAAGCCATCGCAATGCCATACCACAGGTCATACTTTACAATTTAAGTCATACACTAGGACAAGTCGACTTACACATGACATTAAGTCAACTCGCATATATAGGATTTAGAAAAATCTGTGAAGGTCAATACATGGCACAACATATGGCACAACACATGACAGAACATAGAGTTTAAATCATATGTTAGACTAAGTCGACATACACATTCTGCACTTAAAACATTTTAAATGAGCTCAAACTCAAGTCGATCTAGGAAAAACTTACAGTCGACCTATACATGTGCAGTATATTGAAAATTTTAAAGGACATTACGACAAATCAACTTACACCTTTGTCCAAGTTGACTTGCACAAGATCTGAACTTCATAAAAGCACTCCACTAGTCGACAATATTAGCAAACCAACTTGTATTTTACCAAAATGATATATACACTAAGTTGTATTAAATTGACCTATCATAAACAATAAGTTGACATGCATGAGCCATAATGTAAACACACTTAAGTAGGGACAAACACAAGTCAACCTGATAACAATGCTAAGTCGACTCACATGTGTTATAGAGCAAAAATAACTAAGTACAATTAAGCCCAAATTGAAGTGAAGTACAAGGGAAGTTAACCTGCACAAACATCACAGAAAGTTCACAAAAAATATATTTAAGCATAATGAAAATCAAGTTAAATTGAAGAAAAATACAAGTCAACCTATACAAGTTATTGCAAGAAAATGCGTAAGTATTAAAAGTAGAAGTCGACCTAAAGAGATGAATAAATGGATCAGCATGATTATCCAAGCATAAAAATCTGAATAGACTAAAATACAAGTTGACTCATCACAGATAGGAAATCAACTTGCACTAGTTATGAATGATACAAAATTCAAATATTAATCGACTTATATGAAGAGAAAGTCGACTCATTGTGAGTACCGGTTAGTTGTTTAGAAACACTATTCGAATAATTAATGAAGACCCAACCACCATAACCACTATATTTGTGCATTAAATAATCTTCAATGGCTATCTTTTATCATATCTATAAATACAACATTTCATCTGAATATTAACAACTTTTGGAATATTTAGGAGGTATTGATTAAAGGGTATGAGAATCAAAAATAGAAATAAAACTCATATTAATTGATTAGATTAATAGAATAAGAATAAAGATATAGGAATAAAACCCTCAAGATATGGGTTTTATGAAACCTAAATAAAATGATGGGTTTCAATTGAAATCTATGTTTAAAATTTTAGAAAAAAATTAGCTATTTTTTGCCTCCATCTTCTCTTTCAACAACTACTTTGTTGTTCTTTTCTATCTCGAGATTTTTCTACTTTCTTTTTCTCTCTCATTAAAACCTATACATTGTCTCTGAAACCATCATTTTTCAAAATTTAATTTCTTCAAAGAGTAAAGTTATGGTGGTTCGCGTCACCAATAACTGCTCAACTCTGCGTTCTGCTTCCTTGACTTCTATCTCTTCTCAATGATATTTTTTGAATCTAATCAGAGATTTCATAGATGTTCGGGGGAGAATTTCGTTGAGGAGATCATTATTTTTTATGACAATTTCGGCATAGGAGGTAACTAGAATGTCACCGAAGAACATTTTAGCTTTCAAATTGAGAAAAGAAAGGGTTAGGGGTGGCACTACGGGTGTGGAGAGAGGGCATTTTGAGAGAGAGAGAGAGAGAGAGAGAGAGAGAGAGAGAGAAGGAAGAGAGGGAGAGATGATGTGGGTTTTAGAGAAAGAGAGAGAAGAGAGTTGCATGGAATGATGTGGGTTTTAGAAAGAGATAAGAGAGTTGCAGGTAATAATGTGAGTTTTAGAGAGAAGGGGGAGAAGAAGAGATGGAGAGAATGAGTGAAAAGAGAAGCCATTTTAAATTATAAAAATATTTTTTATCGAAAGTAAAATTAACAATCATGTGATTCACATTTAAAAAAATATACAAATCAAAGATAAAAACTAGCAATCATATTTATTTTAAAATTTGAAACAAACAAAAGATATTAGATTTTGATTCTAATTTTGATTTCTAAGATTTTTTATTCTAATTTCGATTTTAATTCCCAAATGCGAACCGAATGCCTCCGAAATTTTTTGTGAGCTTTAAATTCTTTGTGTTGCATTTGTGTTTGTGCTTTAAAGGTTACATCTAAAGTTTAAACTTCAAATTGTATCTTTGTTTTCACTTCAAAATCTATAAGGGACTGAAAGAAAAGGTTCTTTCTGGTCTGAACTTAGAATGTCTAAATAAAACATTTAAGAGTGTTTACTAGCACCTATGTTCAAGTGAAACACTTATGAGAACTGACTACCATCTGTATAAAATATTTGTTTATACTATTTTGAAAGAAAATAGTAGATTAGAAAATTCAAATATAGTTTGAGAGTTGACAAATATTAGGAAAGACTACTATAAAATCATTGTGTCAAATTCTCTCATTCACTCTTCAACTCTCTTCTGGATCTCAAAAAATCTCAAAAGTGTCAAATAACCTATTCACTCCCTTTGACTTGTAACTATTGGTTCTTTGATTACAATAGTTAACTGATAAACTTAAATGAGTTCAAATTGGACCAACTGGCTATCTCAAAAGTAGATTTGCACACTGGAATCTAAAAAGTAGTCATAATCTAAGTTTGGTGCGAGGAGCAGAAATATAATCTCTCAATACATGATAAGTGTACAATTTATTGAGGTTAGACTTACCCCATGTAGTTTTGTGATAGTCATTAAAATAGGAAAAATATGATTAAGTGTTTTTGAAAAATGTTAGTAAATGTTTTTAAAAAAAAATTCATCAAATTTATTTCATGTTACCACATATATAAATGGTGATCAAGAGATTGTTATGTTAGGTGTTTTTATATTTGTATTGAATTTTATTTAATCTTTTGTACTAAGTATGCGCCTATGCTACGGTTGAGTTATACAATTAATGGGTCATTACATGTGTGGCTAGTTAAACTATCCAGTAGGTTGATTTAGAGATATGTATGGCTAATAAAGCCATATTTTACATTAATTATGTTGTGCTAATGGTTGATTAAATTGTGTCGTCAACTAATTGGGTTATGCAAAAGGCTAATTAGGCTGAACCGCTAGTTATTCCACAAGTTGAGTTGGTTGCTTAGGCTCAGATTTGGCTTACTAGAAGGAATAAGTAGTTAATTATATTTTTGGTTGAATATGAGAGGGTTTGGTTGAAGTACATATGTTTCATTGATAAACACATTGTTAAGTTTGGAAGTGACTGGATTTGTGGATAATAAGATATTGATAGATAACCAAGTGGTGGATTTGATGGTGGTGGTGCCCAAGATTAATTGCAATTTGTATGTATATTGGGTAGAGGCCGAAGATTTCTTTATTGACCTAGTTGATTTTTAGCTGAAGCTATTAGGCAAGATATGGGATACCAATGTTGCCTCTTGCATTTAATAGTCTTTGGATAAGACAAATAGATTGTCCCATGGTTATAGGCAATATAAGTAGTTGAAGCAAAATGCTACTCTCTTAGATTGGCCAACGTTCCTCTAACTCGTTCCATTGGGTTGTCGTGAAATAGGGGAGGTCAATTCCAAACTTAAGGGTAAAACGGGAGGTCAACAACCATTTGTTTTGTTTATTGTTAGAGCTGTTCTCTATTTCATTTCTCCAGTTGTAAATATTTGATTCTGAATCACTAGTTTATGGTTTAATCCCTTTTCCAATATGTTGAAAGTAATTGCATAGAATTATTGATCCTTGATTGGATTTGGTGCCTAATTAACAGCAATAGACTTACATTGGCAATCCTATCATAACTAGATTAAGGGACGTCTGTTTGCGAAATAGTTGTTGATAAAATGTTACTATGTGGAATTATTGCATGAACAGTAGAAGGACTAACAATTAAAGATAAATAAATTATTGCGATTGTACCTGGTCAAGGGTTTGACAGGGTTGCTATCTAGTCGACATTGTTGGTAGTGATAAAAAATTCAAGATATGTGATTTTTTTTTCTTTTGATTTGTGTTTGGGTTCATTTTAGGTAACTTATCATAATTTCTCAAAAGCATGTACTAGTATGGTGAGACTTATTGATGAATTAACCCCGAATGAGGTTATTTACCAATGTGTTTTGATTTAGGATATGCCATAAAAGAGGGTGTTGCATCGGCTTTAACATTAGTTGCTAATTTTGGCAAACTTTTGTCGATTGTGGTTGGTAAGGAAAACTCTATATTCTCTTTTCATCATACAATTTGTTTCGACAAAGAAATTTCTTCTGGTGAATATGGATCACCAACATACTCCAAAAAACTCTTGAAAGCCAGTTGCCTAATAAAATGGAATTTTTGGATATAGATGATGATATATATTTTTATTATGAAGGGACCAATTGGCGGAATACAAACCGTAAAATTTTCAACCTATCAGTAGTTAAATCTAAAAGTAAGTCTATCAATAACAAACTAAAAATGTAAAACCGAAAAGTAAACAAATATAAGGAAAATACATAAAAAGATTAAAACACATAAAGGTTGAAATCAAAAAGTAGGTTGGTGTGTGATGCCCTTTGCTTTCTAACCTGTGCTCTTATTTATAGAGGTGCCTTCAATATCCTTGCTCCTAAATTCGTTCACATCTCAAGAATAAAGTGTGATTCCAGTCCCCCCTTTATCGGGAAAGAAGCAAGCTTGATAAGTGAACGCTTTCTCAAATTTCAGCTACTCTTTTGATTTTTAAATATTGAAGTCTGCTTTAAACACATTCTTTTTTGAATTGCTTATTAGTTTTTTATTTTTGCAATGATAAACTTTAAATCATATTTCTAACTAACAACTTCTTTTATGATGGCAAAATTATGCTCAACTACATTAATCAACTAATAGAAAGTTGTATGAGATCAAATCAATTAAGTTTTATGCTACTAATCAACTATCTCAAAAAGGGATTTGTTGGTGAAAATCTCAAATGGCAAATGCCTATAATTTTATGTGCTACTACAAAAAATAAGATTTCCACAATTAAAGGGTCACAAAAATAAAATATGGACACATTTGAATCTTTATAATACCATATTCCATTCATTAATAGTTTTGAATTATGGATACAATAAGAGTTAATATAAATGAATATATTATTGATAGTTGTTATTTTAAAAAAAATAATGAATATTTTCACAATAACCATCTCTTATATATATAAATATATTATATTTAAAAATATAATTTTATATTTAAAAATAATAAAAAATAAATAGTTAAACAAATGATTCAATGCTTTAATCGATTAAATTAATTCCCGACTCGAACTTAATAACTATGCCCGCAAGAGTTGGGTTCCTGCGGTTTATGCCCTGCTCCTACTCCAACGGTGTAAGCCGAACAGAACAGACCTCGGGCGCAAAACATTAAAGCCCTTGGAAATTGGGAAGATGGGGAAAGTATCATAAAAGCCCTTGGAAATTGGGAATATGGAGAATGTATCTTACCTTCCCTCCTCGCCCCCTCTCTCTCCCGTAGTATAGGGAGACCCACTTTCTCCATTCCTCGTTCATCGCTCTCTCTCTCTCTCTCTCTCTCTACATTTGCAGCTCATTCAGCCTTAGTGGGTAAAGTCGCGGTTGAGTTGGTTCCGCTTGTTACTGTTTCTCTCTGCATCCCTTTGCTCGGTGTCAAATTCTAGTCTAATCGGCGGGTGATTTCTTTTTTTCCCTTTTCTTAATCTCTCGATGTTGCTCAATGCGTTTGATAAGGATTGATTCTTTTTCTTAGAAATCGAGACTGATCATTTTTAATTCGTGCCATCCATCATAGAATGCCACTGTTAATTACATCAAATTTGTGTTATCCTGTTTTGATTATAGCACGATTTCTGTGGCTTTTCAGTTGTTCTGTTTAGGATGCATGTATAGGTACTACTGCTTTCTGTTTCTCTTTTGGGTTTTCTATCAAGAGGGTTTTTTAATTATTATTTTTTTGGGGGGGGTTCTTTAAATTAAACTATGGAATTAGGATTTAGGGTTTCGTAGAATGTGTGTTTGGTTTATTAATTGTTCACCTGTTACAATATTTCTTTCAGTTATCTTGAGGTTGGAAGGATCAGTACACTGTTAAATCTCTACTAGTCATTTGGCTTATGACAAGATGATGAAATCAATTATTTAGTAATAAGTGATTATGTATTTCCTGAGTGAACAAGGATATTCTTCATCATGGGTCTCTTTCTGTGCATATCATTCCCAAGATTGGACTTTTGTCTTGAATGCGTGGATACTTGTAGAAATGGGTGTGTGTATTGTGCAAGTGTCAGACACACTACTTTGTACTCCCTCCATTCCATTTAAAGTGTCACTTTTGATTTTTTTTTTAATTTTATTTTGATTTGATTTGATTTTTTTGTTCCATTTCATCAGTCATTTTACAAAATCAAGAAAGTATTAGTTATTTTTTTTTTCAATATTACCTTTGTTTGGGAAAATAGTGGGAAAGAGAATTATTGAAATGATGATATTTATAGAGTTGATAAAAAGGTAATTTGGTCAACTACAACTATATTTAATGGTGAATTGAGGATGTTTAATGATTTCCTTAATTATTCTGTAATTAACTTAAAAGATGTTTAAAGGGGGGGAGGAGAAAGGAGTAACTTACAATCATAGTTGTCAAAAACTTATGATATATATCTAAGTAAAGGTATTTGATGCATATCTTATACACATATTTTAATTAAAACTTCTATCTTACCTTACACAATATGTAATATAATACAAATTTTCGATGTCACGATACCATTGACGGTAGTTTTTAGATTTACACTGTTCCCTAGATAACTTTTTCCCCTGTTCAAGTTTTAGGTTGGCAATGGTAGCGTATGTTTTTGATATTCCTTTAACTTCTCACATTCTAAGAATAATAAAGATATTCTTTTGTTTTTAGATCCTCAGTTGTTTGCCAAACATTTTGTATCTTAGTGGTATACATGGATAAAGTCTTCTAGAAAAATATGATTTTTTGTGGCAAATTTAGGGGGGGACTATGCATGAGAGCAAGAAAAAGAGGAGTGATTGTGCTATGAAAGTCACAGCTTAAGTTATTTCAATATTTGGTAATAGTGTATTTATTTATTTTAATGTTACTATTTTATTTATTTGAGCATATATTTTATTATATCAATTTTTCATCATGTAAAAAATGTTAAGATATATGATGCTGTGTGTCATGATTCAAAGAGTCAGAGCAAATTGAAGCTTGCTGTGCTACCTGATTTAACAACTAACTGACAACATTTTAAAATTTTAATAACTTACTGTGCCCCCTACCCCGTGCCTATGCCCTTGTTTCATAGTTTAGTCTCTGTTGTGAAATGGTTGATTATGGTTAGTTTGTTCTATATGATATGTTAAACATTAATGTTTTCCTAATTAAAATTGATTTAGGGTCAATGGAAACAAAGGGATCTTCTGGAAGTGTTGTAAAGAAGGCAACTCTTACACCTAAGGCTATTATAAACCAGAAGTTTGGTACCTCAGCATGCTACAAAGTGGAGGAGGTCCAGGAATCTCAACCAAATGGATGTCCAGGGTTGGCCATCCCACAGAAGTGCCCCTCCCTTTTCCAATGCACCTTGCAGCTTCCTGATTGCACTGTTGTGTCAGGAACTTTTAAAAGGAAGAAGGATGCAGAGCAATCTGCTGCAGAGAAGGCTTTGGAAAAGGTTTCCTTCATATTCGTACCCTCATATCATTATTTGCAATAGTAATATTTTTTATTGCTTGAGTCATCATGTTTATTATTAAGCACATACCTGGATATTCAAACTTGGCTATGTTTATCATACCGAAAAGAACTTGTATATGTCCAACTTGCGGTACATTTATTTGGAAGCTGTCAATCAAAATACATCATTCATATTGTACATACTGTTGATGTGAAAGGCTTCTTGTTTATACACATTCTTATCTATATTTTAATTAAAGCTTCTATGGTAAAACCATGGTGTAAACTTCTATTGTTATTCACTACTTCATACAGACTGCATGTATAAATTTGTTAATTTCCTCTGAGCTTAAGAAAAATTCCTGTAAAATTCTCACTGTGCAATTTAGTTAATAGAGGTGGCTTTTTTTTCCGGTGTTTTTGGGGGGGGGGGCGGGTTTCAGGGGAACTTATATTTTGAGCAGGGGCATTTGTGCTGTGAGCTTCCACATGGATCCTTCAGTGCAATTCAATGATACCTTTTGTTCTTGGCTGCTGTTTAAGAGTTTATGCTTGCTTCAACAACCAGTGGATGGCTCATAATCCCAGATATCCTTGCTCTGAATTGCAAAAGGCTTCCGACACCCTTCTCTACACCTTCCCATTGACACCTATTGAAATGTTGATGATCTTCGCTTTCCTTATTATTCTTCATCAAACATCTGATTCCAAGATCTTGAGCTTTCCTAACCAAAAGGTTTTTTACTATTGAAATTTCAAAACTCCAAACATGCAACACACCCCCACTCTTTGACTTGGGCATATGGGAAAATCAACTTCTGCCATCCTTTTTCATGCTTGATGTTCCAAATATTGTCTTTATCACCTCTGGGTTTTGATAGCAATGTTGAGTGACCTGTTTTCCGCTGCTATATGAGCTGTAGAGAAATCTACATGCACCTCTATTGGCTATAGAATGTTGATTTGGAAGATGTTAGTGAGAGTAACAGAATTGACAGGGTAAATAATTATTATTATTATAATATTCAATATTTTTCTCTTGGAGAGAAACTAAAGTGGGATGCAATTACAATTCACAAATGTGGAAAATGGGTTTTAGGGTGTTGAAAATGATGGAAAAAATTGCCAAATTTTGAGTTGTCTTACCTTCTTGTTAGCATGCACAAACCTGATGAGATTAAGTTTAAGGTAGCAGATACACTTAGGGTGAGGGGATGGGCTGTTTGTTGTAGTGATTTCTTATGATGCACGACAGTTAGGGTAATTACAAATGGTCAGGCAATGCGGTCTGGCTACTCTGCTGAAAGCAAATTTATACTGTAGTTGATCAGTTATAATTTGATAAATACCTATTTATGGGCTAGGCATATCTATTTATGTTTGGATGTCTTGGCAACACTTGAGATTAGAATTGCCAGGACAAGCATTTTTGCCACTTTATGGTTCATTTAGAAATTCTATTCTGTTGTTGTTAACTAATTATGTTCTCTCCTGATTACTGACATGCCTATCTGGTGTGTGCTTCATTTTTATTTTCCCCCTTAACTAACCTTTTCATTCTTTTTTTCCTCATTGTTTTCTTCTCTCTAATTTGCTGTCCAGTTAGGCATCAACTTTTCCGAGAAAGAGCCCACTTTGGATGAAGCACCGGATGATTTGATTGCTCGAATCTCACACTTTTTCTCAGTTGAGGTCAGTCATCTGATCTGGGATGAGTTGTTGTTAAGCTGATTCAGTTTCATGCTACTCAGAATCAATATACATAACCTCCCTTGTGTTGGTGATTAGTCCACAGAGTATGTCATTTTCAGGAATAACTAGGCATATACACATATCCTTCTCTATTAGCCTAAGCTTTTGGAGTAATTGGCTGTTTCACATGGTATTATATTATGTGGTCTTGTGCTCAAAGTTGTTAGGCCCCTTTATTTCTTGAATGTTTTTCATATATTTAGATTCCTTTTGTATGTCATCATGGACGGGCGAGTGTTGAAGAGTCTTAATGTATAAAATGATTGCACAAATTTTGGGGTGCTTGCCTTAATAAATGAGGACCTAAAGCAACAAAGTAGGTGTGTTGCGTGCATCATATGCTTGCATTCTTCTTGACTGGATGCAGCTTGAGCTGCTGATTCTTAAGCCAAATGGTTAGTAACTTTAGTTAGTGTTGCCTCATCTTCATTATCCCCTCGGATTGCATTTTTGTCAAATGCATATATAGTGCAAATTGATTTTAGTGGGGTTATGGTCATAATATGGTACCTGCTATATACTTAGATTTAAATTCATTCTCTTCTCACCTTTCTGGCATTATGATATCGATGAAATTCCTTTCATCTCTTCAGCTTCTGCTAGTTTCCTTGTATCAAGATTTTCTGAAAGATGGTTCTATTGCCTTTGAGCATTGTTACTTGAGGGCAATGAGTTTTTACTTTACAACAACAACCTGAATTTTAATCCCAATATTTGGGGTCGGCCATGAGAGACAAATTTGAAAAAGATAGAGAAAAGAAAAATGAAATAAAAAAAATAAAAAATAAAAAATAAAGAATAAAGAATAAAGAAAAAAAATATATAAATAAAATAAAATAAACTAAAACAAAACTAAAAAGAAAAAGAAAAAGAAAAATAAGTGAATAAATTAATAGATAAATATCTAAAATATATTGGTTTAATTTGTGCGGATTCTTCTACGCCATCCATTCCTATTTAAGACTATTTCCTCTTCTAAATCCTTAACTTCCATGTCTTTGCAGATAATTTGCATCCAAATTTTTAGCGGTCTACCTCTATGTTTTACTAGATTTCATATATTTAAGTTCTCGGTTTTTCTAACCGCTGCATCTTTGGGTCTTCTTTGCACATGCCCGAATCACCTCAGACGACACTCGTATTTTTTCCACAATTGAACTAACTCCCAATTTATTATGCATCTCTTCATTTCTAATTCTATCTCTTCTAGTTTTTCTACATATTCACATAACTATTTTCATTTCTGCTACAGTTCTCTTTTGTTCTTGTTATTTAATAGCCCAACATTCAGTACCATACAATAGTGTAGGTCTAATAACGGTTTTGTAGAACTTTCCCTTCAAATGCAATGGTATCATGTGATCGCAAAGAACTCCAGATACCCTTTTTCATTTCATTCAACTCGCTTGAATCCTATGGTTTACATTTCCATCTATATTGCCATCATTTTGAACGATAAAATCTAGATATTTAAAACGTTCACTTTTGGGTACATCTTGCCCATCTAATCTAATCTAATCGTATCTTCGTCATTTTGATAACTATCGTAGAATTTACATCTCATATATTCGGTTTTCGATCTACTCAATCTAAACCCTCTGGATTTCAATGTGAATCTCCATAACTCTAGTTTAGTACTAACAGTCTCCGTAGTTTTATTAATTAATATAATATCATTTGCAAAAAATATATATTATGGTATTTTATCTTGGATATTTTTTGTGATTTTGTCTATCACTATTGCAAAGAGGAGGGTACTTAATGCCGAACCTTGATGTTGCTCAAATCAACGCAACTTCTTATACCGGTTACAGCTCCCTCATACATAACTCTAATAAGATTAATATATCTTAAGGATATCCCTTTCTTAATCGGTGCCCACCACAATAAGTCTCTAGGAATTCTATCATATGTTTTTTTTAAGTCAATGAATATCATATGTAGGCCTCTCTTTTGTGCTCTATATGTTTCTATCAAATGTCTTAACAAATGGATTGATTCTGTAGTAGATCTTCTTGACATAAATTCAAGGTGATTTTGATATATATTTATCTTCAATCTCAACCTATACTCTATTACTCTCTCCCATAGTTTACCTATGCTCTGTTACTCTCTCCCATAGCTTCATCGTATGACTCATAAGTTTAATTCCTCTATAGTTGGAACAATCCTGTATGTCTTCTTTATTCTTATATAGTGATACAATTACACTCTCTCTCCATATTTGAGGCATTCTCAATGAGTTTTTACTTTACTATGTTTAATTTGAAGCATGCATATTTTACTTTTTCATATATCCTTGTTTTACAAGATGCTGATGATTCCTCTTTATGATTGCTTTGCTGATGAAGTTCCTCTCATC
The DNA here is from genome assembly GCA_033439265.1 of Dillenia suffruticosa. Lineage (NCBI taxonomy): Eukaryota > Viridiplantae > Streptophyta > Magnoliopsida > Dilleniales > Dilleniaceae > Dillenia > Dillenia suffruticosa. The sequence goes on from JAVTVX010000031.1 coordinate 4,825,009, forward strand.
TCCTCATCCTTTGAGTGGCCACTTAAGAGCAGCACTGCGAAGAGAGGATGTTTTTAAAGGCCAGGTTCCTCTTTCTGTTATTGCTATCAGTGATGCAAGGCTTAATAATCTGTGTAGATGTATCAACCCTAAGGTGGACTCAAATCCTTATTTGGCTATCCCCCTTATTATGGATGCTGTTGCTAAATTATCTGGTTTGGTTGCTACTTCAAAAGGAGGGCTTTCATTGCAAAGGAAGGATCCCTACCCTCATGTGGTTATGCAGCCAATGCTCAATGAAGCTGGCCTCCAGGGGAATATTGAAGTCAATGCAATACATATACCATTTTCTCTAGAAAAGCCAATTCAACCATTGACTCTTAATGTTTCTGCAACTGGGTATTACCTGGATGTCATTGCGCAGAAGCTAGGCGTGGAAGATGCTGCTAGGGTGCTGACTTCGAGGTTGGTTGAAGCCTATACTTCAAGTTAAACCATATCCTACATAATTTCACATTGTAGAATCTGCATGACATTTTATTTGTTTCTCAGCAATTTTCTTGATTAATTTTGGGCAAATATTATGTGAGATATTTGATTATACAGTTTGCGTTCAGATTCCAGAACTATTCAGTTCATTGACTTGAGCTTTAATATGCAGGAGCAGTGACACATTAAATTCTCACATGTGCATATCCATCAATTTATTTATGTACATTTTTTTTCTTTTGGGGTAGGGAGTTGCCTTTTTTTTGTGTGTTGGGAGGGGCAAATGGTTTGGATGTTTAGAGCTTCACATTCAGCTAAAATCTCCCATGGAAGATTTAGACATGAAGGCTAACTGTAGGACAAGTGAAGGAAAATTTTGTCTTTGGCCTCTTTTCATCCTGTGCATAACTTGTTTTTCTTGTGCTGTTCCCTTATCCAGGATGGGGGGTATCATTGGTTAGGTCAGAATTAGAAGTATGAAAATGAAACACATTGAGCAATAATCCATCTTTACGGAACTAATACAACACTTTTTACAGGACAATTGGTAAAGCTTCTTCTGAGATAAGATTGTACTTTTCTCCACCTTTGTCATCCCAGCTAAGTTGGGCACCCGATTTAGTTGATCAAGATGCTGTGGATTCTGAGGGATTATTCAATGCAAGGGCCAGTTACTTATCTGGTCAGCTTGTGGTTGGTGATGCCATATTAGCATCAGTTGGATACACATGGAGGTCAATGGAACTCTATTATGAGCATGTGTCTTCACGTGCATATTATAGGTAATTTTGCTTTCTTTTAACTTTCTTTTGTCTAGAATGTTATATACCACGGTGTCTTCCTTAAGCAGTAATGACCTTGTACCTACACGATTTTTTTCCTATTTATTTCCTTAAGTAATTTTTGTGCAAATTTTCTTGATCAATCTTGTGCAAACATGATTTTCTTGGCATTTGACTTCCTCAATTTTTGACAACCTATTTGATTCATGTTTCTTATCTTGATGTCTGTGCTTCTCTCTTTTGTTTTTGAAGTTGGTTCAAAAGAAGTTTGTGTTTTGTTTTGATATACCCATCCCCTTAATGGCCTATATTCTAGGCTAATGGTGTTTGTTGATCACCGAACATGAAAGAACAATTGTGGTATATAGCCTAATGAAATTATGTTACTAATTATTGTTGACAGAGGTATTAAGTAAGAGGCAATAAATGTTTTATTTAATTACTACATATGGTATTCATTGATCTAGAAAAAACATATGATAGGGTTTTTAGAGATGTATTGTGGTGGGCGCCGATGAAGAAAGGAATCTTCTCGAAATACATTAATCTCATCAAAGATATGTATAAGGGAGCTGTAACCAATGTAAGAACTTGTGGGGGTTTGAGTGACAGCTTCCCCCATTAATATTGGGTTCCATCAAGGATTGGCATTATGCCCTATCCTCTTTGCAATAGTAATAGATGAAGTTACAAAAACATTTAAGATAAAATACCATGGTGTATATTTTTTGCAGATGATATAGTATTAGTTGATAAAACTAGGGAGGGTATTAGTGTTAAATTAGAGTTATGGAAGGTCACACTGGAATTCAGAGGATTTAGATTGAGTAGATTAAAAACTGAGTATATGGGATGTAGGTTTAGCAACATTAATCGGAATGATGAAGAAACGATTAGGTTAGATGGACAATATGTACCGAAAAGTGAACGATTTAGATATCTAGATTTTATCATTCAAAATGATAGCAATATAGATGGAAATGTGAACCATAGGATTCAAGTGGGTTGGATGAAATGGAGAAAGGTATCCGGAATTCTTTGTGATCGCATGATGCCAATGCATTTGAAGGGAAAGTTCTATGGAACTGCAGTTAGATCTACACTATTGTATGGTATTGAGTGTTGGGCTATTAAACAACAACAAGAATAAAAAATGGTCGTAATAGAAATGAGAATATTTAAATAGATATGTGGCAAAACTAGAAGACATGGAAAAGAAATAAAGAGATTCGTAATAAGTGAGGAGTTAACTCAATTGTGGATAAGATGTGTGAGTGTCGTCTGAGGTGGTTTGGACATGTCCAAAGAAGACCCACGGACGCACCGGTTATGAGAACAAAGAATTTAAATATAAGAGATCTAGTAAAACGTAGGAATAGATCACTAAAAACTTGGATGCAATTTATTCGTAAAGATAAGATAGTTAAACGTTTAGACAAGAAGATATTGAATAGGAATGAGTGGCATAAAATAATCCGTACAAGTTAAACTATTATATTTTAGATATATATATATATTTATTTATTTAGTTATTTTTTATTTTGATTTTGATTTATTTCTTTATTTATTTTGATTTATTTTGATTTATTTTTTATTCATTTATCTTTGTATTTATTTATTTTTCTTTTTTAATTATTTTCATATGTCTCGCAAATGGCAGACCCCAAATTATTGGGATTAAGTCTTAGTTTGTTTTTGTTGTAATTAATGTTGGAGAGCGAAAATGGATCAAGACTTTCAGATAAATACAATGATTATGGGAGGTTAGAAAAGAGAACTCCAGAGTTAAACAGTGAACTTTGCCATGTAGATTACCCTATTTCTTTTATACTAACCCTTGATTTGCTGGCGATTGCTAAATTTTCTTTGTGTAATACCGCAATGAGAGACAATAATGTGTTCACTATGTTATAATAATGTATTATATGCTTGAAATTTTGAGAATCTACCATCTTTCAGATTTTCTTTCAATGTGTTTCTATGATATGACCCTTTTTTCTCCTTGGTTGTATATCTTAATATACTTTCCTGTGTCTTGTCGGTAAATATTTATTATTTTGTCGGAAAAGAGAAAAATGGTGTCAAATTAATTTTCGCGGTGTCTCTCAGTTCATTGAATAAAAGCGATCAGAACTGCTTTTGCAGGATGTTTATTAGTAAAACACCAAGTGGACTCTATAAATTATCACGAGAGGCAACACTGGCAGCTGAGCTCCCTGTAGCATTTACTGCACGATCAAATTGGCGGGGCTCATATCCTAGAGATCTTCTTTACATGTTTTGCCGTCAGCACCGCTTGTCTGAACCTGTCTTAGAATCATTTTCAGAGCTACCCAAAAAATTGAAGGTGTCACAATTCGCTAAAGAAGAAACAGGATATGCAACTGGAGGTGATAGTGCTGCTAGTGGTGGCAATTCCTCAGTTTCAGAAAACACCACCTCCAGATGTGAAATTAAAATATTTTCAAAGTCTCAAGATTTGATATTGGAGTATTATCCAAAAGATTCATTTAAGAAGCCGGGGGACGCCATTCAAAGTGCTTGCTTGAAAGTTCTTTTATGGTTGGACAGATATTTTACAGAACCAGATTTTCTTTTGCAGAAGATAGACTCATCCTCTGATGACTTTGGCAATCCATTTTGGCATCAAAGCTTTTCTAAGGAGCTTTCCTTCTGTAAATTTATTCATAAAATTACTAAGAGAAATGAGACCAAACCACACAAAGGAGTTGATTTCAACTTTGTGGGTCATCTAGACTTTGAAGGGGGGCATGAGGCATTTTCATTAAATTTAGAAGGTCAAACCTCTGGGCTGTCTGCATCTAGTGGATCACTAGCATGTATAGGTTATTCTGTATCACTGGTTAAGGAAGGGGAAAATATGAAAGAGCTTGTGGAAAGCAGTGAAGAATTTGAATTTGAGATTGGTATTTGCGCAGTAATTCCAATTCTTGAAGCTTGTGTGATGCAAATGTCTGTAGGCCAATATGCTCGTTTCAACACCAGCTTGCCTGCTGATGAACTAGTCTTAGCTGCTGTTAATGAACCTGAAAATATTCTGTCACTGGCATTTACAAGTGAGTCTCTTTCATTCATGTCATTTTTCTTGAATGCATGGAATGGTTAGTAGATAGATAGGAATCAGTCTCGAGTCTCTAATACTAATAACAACATGGTTTTGACTGGTGAAGAAGATAAGAAAATTTGTAATACTGCATTTTGGAAATATAAAATATTTCTGCATACTGTATTCCTCAACAAGAATTTTACATTAACATTTTTTGCGCCATCTTATAATATTTTGGCTGCTTAAAAAGAAAAAAGAGAAAAAGAAACATTGTTAGAGGACATTAGTGCATATAACAGTTCTCGATTGACTTCTTCCCAACCATTCTTCATCACCTCAACTCAGGTCCGGGGGAACATATCATAAAACTCTCTGATAGACTTCTTTTAATTGTGCTAATTGAAGGTGAATTTTCTGTAATTTATTTTCTAAATGATAATGTTGATCATCAGATGAAAATATTTCCTTGCTTGTTTTTGTACTTGTTCTATCCTTTTGGCCTAGTCATATATTAGATTTGCTTGCATTTTCCCCATTTTCCACAGAAGTGGAATATTCTGTGGTATTGTTGCGGGTAACAGAACCAATGGAGGACAGGATGGAACAGGCACTGTTCAGCCCTCCACTTTCAAAGCAGCGGATGGACTTTGCAGTGCGATATATAAGAGAATCTTGTGCTAAAACCTTGGTATTTTTTTAGCACAGTAATCCTTTTGATTTAATTGATAATATTCTGTGAATAGGACTTCTTTTTGTTGTTGTGAGTTGAACTGCATCTTTCTGCTGCAGGCTGACTTTGGTTGTGGTTCAGGAAGTTTATTGGAATCTTTATTTGATTATCAGACTAGCCTTGAAAGAATTGTTGGGGTTGACATTTCACAAAAGGGTCTCAGTCGTGCAGCGAAGGTCTGAAAATCTTTTGGTGAATTTGCAATTAAGGGCTTTACACTTTGATATCATAGTCCTATTGCTTTCTTTGTCTTGTTCTCTCAAGTTGCGTTCATTTATACATGGAATGTCTTTTGACATTTTATGCACGAAAAATTGTGTGAAAGAGCTGACATATATGCTGGAGATGTCTGCCCTTCATTTTTTTTGGGTGTTCCATCTCAAATATCATTTGATGCAGGGTTTGTCCTCAGTGAAGCTAACCTGTAGGTCCTCCTTATAATGTCGAACTTTAGTTTGAGTAGCATGCATGTTGAAGGAGTTTATTGCGTTCATAGTTAGTGTATAATCTGTTGGAGTGAAATATGGATAGAAATCCCTTCTATCCATCTAAAAGGACTATGTGGAATACTCTGGCCATTATTGCTACAGATGATATATATATTTTTTCCTTTTCAAGAAATTTATGCGCTAGATTCAGAATGTCAATCAAGTGTTCTTCAGCTTTTGGCTCAGTGATCTCCTTGGAGTGAGGGCATCTGTGGAGGAACTTAGAATAACTAGAAACTAATTTGGAAGAACTTCTTTTGCATATGCTATTTTATCACTACATAGTATGTTATCCTATATTTCTTTTATGAGCAAAAAATTTATTGGAAAGCAGAAATACGAGAGAGATGAAGACAATATATCCTCTTCTCGTGAAGCAGAAAAGGTGAATGAAAATTGGGAAGAGAATAGAGGAGTAAATTGCTCAAGAATAACTATCCATCTCAATGCATAATAGAGATAGGTGAAAAAATGCAACCCTTCCCAAATAAGGTGAGTTGGTGCCCAATGATCTTTTGAAGAATTTAGCGTCCCTTTCAATCCATGAGCATCAAGTTATAACAAATGCAAAGTTTCCATTCCTCGAACTCTGTATTAAGTGATTAATTTTTGGAGGAAAACACAATTTTTTCCCTTAGTCCAAAATGGTTATTCCACATTCTTTACGAAAGGAAAATGATGAAAAAAAAGGTTTTTTGGATCTGTTGGTTTCTCCACAAAGCACAAAACTGCAAGCGCTTTATGCCTTGATCTGTCCCCTACTTGGCATTAGGTCAATGGGGTTTATCTTGTTGTGAGCCATGGTTTATATTATCACTTTGAGTTTAAGAGGTGCCCCATGATGCAAGTATTGATGTAAAATAAAGAATTGGCTTTTGAATAATGGTCTTAGAGAAAGATTTTCTAGAGAAGAAACCTTATTCATCAAGATATTAGGACAAATCATGTGTATGTATTATGTATATATAATTCAGTCTAGTTTGTCGCCTTGCTAGAAGTATCTCAATTTGCATCTGTTGTAGGAGGGGAAGGAGATGAAAATTTACCCCCTTAAAAAGTGTTTGGGAAACAAACTTCCCCCCTCCCCAAAATTTTTCACAGGGTAAATGTCACCCCTAGAGCTGGGTAGGGTAAAAGAGGGGAAGGAAAATTATTTTAGACCCCTAAATATTTTTGGTATTTTAAGCTCCCAAAGCGCACATTCTCTCTCTCCCTCAGTCTCTCCTGATACAAATGAACAAACACAAGAAACCTAAAACTCCATTTGAGAATGGATTTCTCGAATTCAATTGGACCAAATGAAGCAACACAAGAAGTTGAAATGAACCTAAAATATTAGTGATAATTTACCAAGAAAGTGCCTTTTTTGTGTGTGTGCTTTAAGTTTGTTCTTAAATTCTATCCTTTTAATTTATTTTATTATGCCAAACAAGAGGAAATTTTAAAAGGTTAAAATTTACCCTTTTGTTTTCAAATTCAACTACTCATAGGGAAAAAGGAAATATTATGGAAGTAATATTTTCTTTTGAAATGTTACTTTTGTAATTTTTCACCCTTTCCTAGGTATGATATTTGAATGCTTTGTGCAATATTTTCTTTCTTTTGTTTCAACTGCATGAAAATTTTTCACGCTATCTTCATTTAGACAGCACTATCACAGATATTCTTTTCATTCTAGTGGGGCAAAGTGTGAGGTACCAACTTTATCTCTTACTCTTTAGTTCTCTCACATTGCAGGTCTTGCCCCTTTTGCTTTTTATTTCTATTCGGAATTCCTTCATAAGTTTCATGATCTCTGCATCTTATTTTGGCTTTTGTTAATGTTACAGATATTACACTCCAAATTGGATGCAAATTCCAATTCCCTTGTGCCAAGTCCAGGTCTAAAGTCAGCTATCTTATATGAAGGTTCCATCACAGATTTTGATTCACGATTATATGGTTTTGATATTGGCACTTGTCTGGAGGTACCATTCTTTCTATTCCATGAAATTCCGAGTAGTTGTACCTTGTGGAACTGACTGCTGGTTAATACGCCACCTAGTTACATTTATAGACGACATGCTTGTCAAAGGTGTAAGTAATTTATATCAGATGGTGGAGTGGACTACTAAAATAGCTTCACGGTAAAAGAATGAAAAGTGTGATTTTTTTTTTTGTTGGGGGGGCTGGGTATTGAAAAGAAAAGGTTGCCCGTACATGAAGGCATCATGTGTCCTTGAAGTGTTCCACAGAGGAAATAGAGAAGAAAGTGAATACACAGATGTTGGGAAAAAGAATTAGAATGGAATAATATCGATTCATACCGAAGAAAAAGCTCTCTATTTATTCAAATGCAGTACCTATGGGATTTAACAACTATATTACTTGGGCTGGGAACATTCTGTGTACTGCAGGCATGATACTGCTTGAAGTCTATAGGCATAAGGCGCTAGGTGTGATGGTAATCAATTATGTATATATATTGATCCATTTCGCAAACAAAAAATCCAGCTGGAGATTAAATGGTTTGTAAATTTCATTGGGTATCAATAAGAAAAACAAAATTCAAGGTGAAGTAGGAAAGTATTTAATTTTGGTTAAGCAAAGAATGTGGGAATGATATTTTTCTTACTTTATTGAAAAATTAAACATCTCAGGTAACTTTCTGTCTCCTTGAAAGCAGTATAGGAGGATGATGGTTTTGGAAGTTCCTATGGGACCATAAGTATTTGGAAGGTTGCTTGCAGGAAAAACTTTGTAAGATAGTTAATTTGGGATTGGGAACATAAACATTTGGATGGTTGCTCATAGAAAATGGTATGTAGTATGGAGGCTCTTCGGACCATTCATGGAAATCATCCTGCAGAAAACTTGCCTTGGGAGAATGAAAAGAATACATTAACTTGGGAATAAACAACTAATACTTGACATCAAATGTTAATGTGTAGTGGTTCCCCAGAGAGGTAATATGAATCGGAAACGTAATGCAAGGTTTCTTAGCATATTATTTGTATTAATGTTGAGTAGTCAGTTTCAACTGCTTGTGTGGGAAAAAAAAGAAAAAATACAGTGGCCTCAAATTCTGCTCGTAGTTCAATTTTCATCTTTTTGTTTTGTTTTTTTTTTGTTTTTTGCTTTTTGTTTTTTTTTTCCCCCTACTTTGCTAGAATATATTAAAAGTCCATCATGCATACTCTGTAGGCATGGGGCTACTGGTACTCCCATTTGTTTATTAACATTCCCCATTTCTCAAACTAACTAACATTAAAAGTCCATTGGGCATACTCTATAGGCATGGGGCTACTAACATTCCCCATTTCTATAGGCATGGGGCTACTGGAACTCCCATTTGTTTATTAACATTCCCCATTTCTCAAACTAACTAACATTAAAAGTCCATTGGGCATACTCTATAGGCATGGGGCTACTAACATTCCCCATTTCTATAGGCATGGGGCTACCGGAACTCCCATTTGTTTATTAACATTCCCCATTTCTCAAACTAACTAACATTAAAAGTCCATTGGGCATACTCTATAGGCATGGGGCTACTAACATTCCCCATTTCTATAGGCATGGGGCTACTGGAACTCCCATTTGTTTATTAACATGCCTATAGAGTAGTCAGTTTTTTGTTGTTGTTGTTTTTGTTTTTGTTTGTTTTTTTTTTTTTTTTTGGGTTGGTTCTTTCCAACTTTGTCATTCAACTTTATATTACAAAAGTCAAAACTCTTTTATTTTGTTGTCATATTGTCTATTCACGCTCCAATGTATCCATGCTCCAAACTAATTTATCCGCCCTCAAACTAACTACAACTAATTTACAATTCCTATTCAATTTAACACTAATAAGCATGACTGTTAACTTTTATTTTAAATATAAGAAGAAAGAAATTATTTAAGATGACAATATGAAAGGCTTTTGCGTTGCAATTTGTATTACTTTGCAATGCATCCTCACTCTGGCGCTCTTGCCTCAGCAAGAGAGCTCCGGCATAGAAATTAAATTCACTTTTTATTGGCAATAAAGTATGAATCAAATTAATTATTTTATAATAATAAAAATTGTTCAAATAATTATTTATTTTTACTTTTAATTTTATAAGAAAAAATATTTGTGATTACTTAATTTCTTTGTTGCAATAAGCAACGAGTATTAAATTTAGCAAGTTTGGGATTATCTACTCAACTTTTTCCAAGCAAATATGTTGTGTTTGTATGATATATTTTCTTATGTATTTTGTTTATTAATTTTCACCTAGCAGACTCTTTAACTTGAATTCTAAAGATATTATTTTTTGCCAACAAGCCAAAAATGTTTTTTTATCTTCCCACCATCACCAATCGTAACATTTTTATCAACTACTATCTACAATAAACATGTTCTTACATAAATAGAGTAGTGAATAATTTTTAAAAAGTGGTTTTTTTCCCCTTAATGATTATAAAAAAATCTGTTGTAGTAATGAGTTTATAACTTAATTGTGGTCAATTTAGTTGTATGTATCAAAGTTTTTCTTCGACATCAATTCACTCTTTTATTAGAAATGATTAAAAAATTTATTTATTTATTTTTACTAAGAAATTATTTCTTTGTTAGATAATCTAGAAACACTTTTTAATTATTTTATTATAAAATAATTATAAAACACAATATTAATTAAGAAATAATTTCTTTTACTTGATTGATAAAATCATTTTTATAATCGAAAGTTACAAGGTTTTATTTTTATTTTTGATATATGAAAATGCCATGTTATCTTTTGTGACGAGAAAGGTCACGTAGGCATTTAGTATTCATGTGAACTTGACCTATGATCAAACTAATGGAGTTTCAAAAATACCACTTTTTCAGAAGAATAGGGTTTTAATATCACTTTTTTAAATGTAAGGACAAAGTTTATTTGAGTTATAATTTATGGGTTAAAAAGAGACCATTATAAAAGTCTCATCTAAACTGAAATCAGACTTTTCTAACTTTCATATACTAAAAAAATTATAAGTGTGAGTGTTAATAGAATATTAAAAAAGAAATTTACTTTTTTAATAACTTAGACAAGGGGAAAGATGAAAAAAGCCATCAAAATTGAGAAAAGGGGAGTGTAGATAGAAAATTTGGAGTGCTAATAGTCCCACCCATTGTATAGCCCCGGGAGCAAGAGGTGTTCTTTTATCTTGGCATAGGAGGGCAACAAATTGATATACTCTAGACACTTTTACGGTTCTATTTCTTGTCCCAAATTTGTGGGGGATGACTAAATGTTACGGACCAAAGACAAACCATGAGTGAAGCTGGGGTAAGACCTTGATGAGCAGCAGCAAGGCAACAGCCCAAAGGAGTCATTGAGCCAGCTGCACATGCCACAGCACATGCACACGACACTTAGGTAATGAGCACCCAAATGCCATCACCATGCCACACACAAGTAGAGGAGTTCTAGAGGTATCAAGACTCTTGGGAATCCTAAAGGACTCAAGAAAGCACACAGAAGTGGAGTTGGGACCAGCTATGGCATGTAGAGCCCATACTAGCCCACGCGCCAAGGTGTCCTTGGACACGGCTTCTTCAGGAGCTCCATGCAGTTGTAAGGCGATTGGAAATTTGCGTTGAGCAATTGAGATTATTAAGGAAAAGGCTCGAAGAAACCAAAAATCAAAAATCACAGGAATCGGAAAAGATCTGCTCAGTTGAGTCGAGAGTCCTAGTGGAGCAGGGGATGAGACATTGTCAAAATCCGGATTTCTTTAGGGCCTTTGAGCAGACTGTCATGATTGACAAAGTGATTTTGAACACTCAACACGACACTGAAAATAGCTCTAGGAAACCAAAAATCAATCTGAAAGAAGGATGGTGGCCCGATGATGCTTGAAACCCTAAGTTCAGAGAGCAAACCCTAGTGAGGAGATAAAAGATGGGCAGAAGGGAGTTCTAAGTCCCAAGGGAGACTATTATTTAAGAAAGGAGTGTTTCAATCCATTAGGGGATGAGATTCCAAGATTAAGTTGAACTCTTGGCAAGGTTACCTAGATTAGAAGTCTTGATTGAATAGTTTAGTTGATTAGGAGATTAGATTGGATAAGATTGGTTTAAATTCAGATCTAGATCTGGATTTGATCATTAGAGTTTCACTTTAAGTGTCTCTCTGCAAGGCATGACTTAGTCTATAAATACCTAAGGACGTCCAATGTAATAGTCAAGCTCGAGTTGATTTTCTTCAATAAATTATCAAGTTAAGTTCTTTCAAGGACTTTTCTTAGGAGCACGAAGGAGACTTGTTTTCCCTAGTGTTACACCACCTTTCGAGTGACCTTTAGGTGCACAAAGGTAAGGCTTTCAATCAAACCGTGGGTGAGAGAGAAAGCCACAACTATCAAACCTAATCCTAATCCTAATCCAGCTACATTCACCCAAACCAACCCTTTCGTGTGACATAAGGGCTTTTGCACTCCATAACCTTCTGAACATCAAGTCCAACTACCCATAGCCCCAACGCTATGTCATGTTTGATTTTCTTGTCAATATCACAATTTTTCAGATTTTTTTTCTTTTTCTTTTTTGCATCTCACTGGGAACATGTCCTTTGCTGAAATTGCTCAAAAATTTCTAAAGAATCATATGCAAGAGCTTTTGATGCGAAATTTTTAGTATTCTTTCTGGTTTATTTTATTTTATTTTTGAGAACTTTCATTTTTATTTCCTTTTCAGCAGTTTTTTTTCTCCTTTTCCTTTCTAACAACCCCCCTAAAAAAAAGAAAAAATGAAAGAAAAAAGCGAACCATTAGATCAAGATCAATTGATCATGTTAGTGAAATATCAGGAAGATATGTATGGTAGCCTAATAACCTGTGTTGAGCGTTTTGGTGAATCCTGTGGGTGAAAATTTTATCTATCCCATATTTGGGAGTCATGAACTAGTGGAATATTTAATGGTTTTGGATTTGCTAATGATGATTCTTCTGGTTTCTGTGAACTCTAAAATGTCTTCCGTTTTGTACCATTCCATGGTTCTGATCATGCAAGTCCATCTGCAATGAACATTTTACCTGGACATTTGTATCATTGAAAAAAAAAAAAAATTAGAAACCTGATTTTTCTCAGATCAGGATGGGATCCCATAGAATTATATTGTGGAGACGCAAACTTAGTTTTCCATTCTGGAAAAGTGATTTCATTTGAGTATCCATATTCACGGCGCTACATCCATTGAGGACTATGGTTGCTTTCATTGAATAAATTATCTCTTGGACCCAATAGGATGCTTCCCACCCCTTTTATCATATTGTTGGTTTGATCAATTACCTTGCTCTAATTTTAACATACTCCTTTCACCCTCTACTTTCAGAGTGCTATTTAAGGCCTTCTGTTTTGTAACTGTTAACATGTGAATTTGTAGGTGATTGAGCATATGGAGGAAGATCAAGCATGCTTGTTTGGAGATGTGGTACTGAGTTCTTTTTGTCCGAAAATTCTCATAGTATCCACCCCAAACTATGAGTACAATGTGGTCCTCCAGCGGTCCAGTGTACAAAGCCAAGAGGATGATCCAGATGAGAAAACTCAGTCGCAAGCCTGCAAATTCAGGAATCATGACCACAAGTTTGAGTGGACAAGGGAGCAGTTCAATAACTGGGCGAGTGATCTGGCTTCAAGGCACAATTACAGTGTTGAATTCAGTGGAGTCGGTGGATCTGGTGATGAATTGGAACCAGGTTTTGCCTCCCAGATTGCTGTCTTTAGGAGAATAGAATTGGTTAATGGAGATTCTTGTACAAAACCTTTGGAGTCATTGAATTACAAATTACTATGGGAGTGGAATGGCAATAATAGGTGACAGAGCCAAATCTAGATCGGTGAAATATGAAATATGCGCTAGGAGTTGCCCAAGAGATATACCCATAGATGTTACTGTAAGGGTAGGAACCTCAGTTACTATTTTTTGGGTGATATTAAGTCTGGCATTAAGTTTGGTAAAATGAGTATCTGGCCAATAGAAGAGTCCTTGAAAGAGGGCATTTATTTGGTCAATCTCTTTTTTATTTGTTAGGTTATATTTAAAGAGAACATCTAGTAGAAAGCATAATCTAGTAAATTTTATAATCTAAATATATATCATTTATAATTTTGTATTTTATGTAAAAAAAAAAAAAAAAAAAAAAGCAAGGAGTGTTATTAACACTCACAAAACTGTTACAGGCATTCAATTCTAATTTTTAGCCTATTAAACTGACTAAGATATCTTTATTTAATTATTACAATTGATACTCGATATTTGTATTATCTATTTTCTCTTTACTTATTTCACTTCACATTGTCAAACCCTAAAAGAAGCCATCCTGCCTATTCGCATCTTTTCACTCCTGCCTGTTCTTTCTTTGCATATTACACTTAATTAAAATGATTTATTTCAAAATAAGTTTCCACTGTCTGCATGAGATGCATGTCTAAACGTCACAAAAAGTGAAGGGTTTATTGTAGATTTCAAATGGTGACTTTAATTACTTGTCTTGAGCACAATTGCATTGTTTTAATTTGATTTTGATGAAAGATGATTTTTGTATAAAATACACTAAATTGAATTTAAGTACATATTTGGGTGTAATATGAATAATTTGGATGTTTAATTGCTAAATCTTTTTTAGTTTTGTTGTGTTTTATTGTTTCCTCTGTTTTTGTATTTGAAATTTATGATTTTATGTGATTTTACATTCTTTTTAATTTAACTCTAAATTCTTCTTGGAAATGAAGTTGATACGAGTGTATTTTTAACCCATTTTTGTTGTTTTGTCGCAATACTTATATTAATCTATCATTAAATATAACAATAACAAATTAAGTTTTAATCTTAAATTTTAAGATCGAGATCAATATAGGAGAGATAATGATAATAATAATATGAAATAAATAAAATAAACATAAAATTAATTTATCATCAAATATGTAAGTTAAATGGCAAAGAGAGAAACGAAACAAATGACAGAATGGAGATGTAGGAGAATCAAGATGTTTAAAAAGCATGGGGACTATATTTGAAAATGAAAATGTAAAATAAAATAAGAAAAACATATATAAAATAAAATTTATTAATCTGTATTTGTGTTAATTAAGTAGGAACAAGTTTTAATTCATTTAATATACAAAAAAAATAAGTGTCAATAATAATTTTATAAGTATTAGTAATACTCTCCTAAAAGAATAGCTCCCACGTTGGCCCGGATTCTGGTACGTGACTTATGCCAAAATTTTAAGAAGAGCCTTCCGTTGGGTCAGTACTCCTTGCAATAAGATATAATTTGTTTAGTGTTTTTATTAACTTTTACATTAAAAAAAAAAAAAAAAAAATTGAAGGGAGAGGTGAAGTTATTGTTTTTTTTTTTTTTTTAGTAAAAGGCGAAAGAATAGTTCGCTATGCATTCATCGCACGGCTGCGTGGTGAAGTTATTGTCATACACCGTGATGTACGAAAACTTTTTAATATTAATATTTTTTTATTTTCAAAATGTTTTTTATTTTTAAAATATTTTAACACGTTAAATTAATTAATATTTATATAAAAATTCTTATATTTTTTATATTTACATATTTTTTTCATAATTAATTAATTAATTAATTATTTAATTAGAAATTTTTATATTATTTAACTTATGATTAATAATTGTGTATTTAAGCATTTTAGATTTGTTTTATAAAATATAGCAATTCTATTATTTTCATAAAATAATTAAATATTTACATAAAAATTCATATTTTGTTATATTCATGCGTTTGGCCACTTTTTGTTTTTTGTATTTTTATAAAATACAGTTTTTCTATATCATTTTATATTCATTTCCATTCTCTTGTTTCTATTTCTGCACAACCTTGGTCGTTTGTTGTAAAAAGGTTTAGGTTTATTGATTTGAAGAAGAGTGAGAATCACGATTGTCATGTAAATGCATGCAAGAGAGAGGGAGAGGTGAAGTTGGTGTTGCCGGCAGTGAAGGATGGTGGTGTTGCGGGATCCCTCTTCCATCTTTTCAAAACCTCCTAAAACCCTCCTCTCATCAATGGCTTTGGCTTCCATAACTGTAGCATCACAGCTTCCTGTTGGAGAACCCACCCTAAAAAGAGGGAGAATCTTGAGTTAAAATTCTAAAATTGAAAGCAATTGAGGGTAAAAAGAAGAATTGAAGGCTTATTTGAGCTCAAGGTAATTTTTAGTGCCAGAAAATGGTCTAGTCATTATATTTCTAACGTTTTTTGGTGACACGATGAGACATGATGTGCCAAGGGTGAATTCGGGTTAGGCCTTTTATTTTGGTATTGAAAGGGAGTTATGGTAGGTTGAAAAGAGTGTACAAGTGGAAATAAGGTCCAAAGTCTTCTCTTCTTCGGTGGTGATGTCATTTAATACATCAAATTGAGCATCAAGATTCATCTAACAACTTCGAAACTTCATCTAGAGTCTAATTGAAATTCATATTTGAAGAAAATAGAGAACTTAAAGCTTTCAAGTTCTCTAACCTGATTTTTTTTTTCTTTTTTTTTCACCAATAGACTTAGAAGGACCTGAAATGACCTTTTGAAACAAAATGATGGAGGATCCTAAGGGGACAATCAAGTGGTACAAATCCCCCATGATCACTGGTTTAAATCTTTGTAAAAAAAAAAAAAAAAACAAAATGATGGAGGCTTCATGTCCAATGGTCATGATTCAAAGTTTTGAGCTTTTTATTAATGTCAAATGTCAATATTGAGATACAAAAAGGGTATATAATTACAAAATTTAGGGTTTTTAAGCAAAATAGGGATAGATAAAACATAATTTAGGGTTATAGAGAGAGTTGGGGCTTGTAGAAAACAGCCGAAAGAATTAATTAAACTTAAATTTATTTAAGTGGAAGTGAAAATGATTGGGGAGCTTTGATGCTTTTTGTGTGGGTTCTCCTTTGGGGAGCTCCGATGTTAGCAACTATGGAAGTAGAAGCCATTGATGAGAGGGGGGGTCAGGTTTTAGGCATTTTGAAAAGAGAGGGATCAAACTTCGATAAAACTGCCATTGTTTACCACCAATGATAACAACTTTACCTCTCTCTCACGCACATGCTTGTACGTGACATTCGCAATTCTCACTCCTCTTCAAATCCGTGACTTAAAACCCTTCACCACAACCAATAGAAATTTCACCTCTCCTTTCAATTCTTCTTTTAATAAAAAATTAATTAATAAATGAACTATTGTTTTTTTATCATCGTCACAATTTTATGCATATAATTTTAGTGTCAAATCTTAATAGAACCTAAACAGAAGGGTAAATTTGTAATTTTCTATAATTAAGATAGAGAAAATTACGTATCCACTCCCTCAACTATGGGTTCCACGCACGTTTTAATCTTTAAACTTCAAAATACAACATTCAAGAACTCAAATTTCAAAAAGTACAATGAAATGGTCCCTTTGTTAATAATGATGATACGTTGACCGTTGGATGATGAGCTGTATTGAGGTGGTTTCTAACATGGATCCTCATGCTCACGTGGCACCCACCATTTCAGTAAGTGGCTTACCTTTTAGGCCATGTTTGAGAATATAGGATTGGGACTTGGCGCTATGTTTTCCTTCCCTATACAAGATAAAATAAGTAATAGAGAGAGATAATGGAGAGTGAGAGAGAGTCAAGGAGTGAAAGAGTTAGAGTAGTGTTAGAGAGAGAGTTAACTCAGGGTACACTGAGATATTGGTGACTTCTAGGTCAGAGAGTTAGAGAGTACGATAGTTAACCCAAAATTCTGGGTTCTCTCCTGCTCTCTCTCTTTTTGAATATTCAGAACAAATATGGAATAAGGTACACTGAAGTGCAAATGTGAGCTTGATGCAATTGTGGTGACTTCATGGATAGCTCAAAATCCTTCACGAAAGTTCTATAACTATCCTAATTTCTGGGTATATAATTTCCTTCCTAGAATTATATGAATTTTATAAATTTAATTTCTTGGTATATAAATTTTTATAAACTAATGATTTTATAGAATGGTAATGCTTGTGGCTTTTTCAAGTAGATTAAGGAGTAAGAAACACTATGTAAATCTTTTGTTGTAGATTGGAGTTTGAGAATAGAGGCAACAAATAACGAGAGCAATAGGTTGGAGGAGGAGAAGAAGCGTCTAGTGGGCTATGTTTCAAAATTAGAGGAGAAGAACACAAAGTTGAGTAATGAGATTTGGACTCTTAACTAGTTGAAAGAGAAGAAGGAAAGTAGCTTTCAAAAGGTCTTTTATGCATTACTTATATTATGAGAATAAGAGTATTGATACTTGGTTGTATGTTTAAAGTGTGATTAAATAGAGTAGGGGTATTTGTTATTCTTGTGTGCAATAGGTATATACATTAATGGCTAGATTTTGGGTGGGCTTGATTTCATTTCCAAGAATAAAAAGCTTTTATCAATTTTATTGGTTCTATATATACTATTGAGAATGTTTCATTTGTAGGAATGAAATGCTTTTATTAGTTTTGTTGGTTTTATAAATATAATAATGATTTTTGGTATTTTGATGCAGTTTCATTTCCTAAACAAACATGTTTAAATATATGCAAACACAAAATCAGCCTTCGTTTTATAGAATCAGCCTTCACAAAATAAACACAAACCAGTCTAAAATAAGAATCTTGAACTAGTCTTATGTGAAATCAAGGTTAACATGTCTATAAATAATAAGGAGGAAATCAAGATTTTTAACAAACCAATTTGTAGCTGTAATGAAAATGTTCATAATAAGAACAAATATTTTGAGCACAAATGCATTTTGAATGGAGCTGATGCAATTTGAAACATTATGAAAGATAAACCAAGTATCATTCAAAAACCAGTCTGCATTAAATCAAGTATTATTCTATAACATTATGAAACATAAACATAAACCAGGCTACAATAATCATTCACAAAATAATCATAAATCAGTCTAAAATAAGAACCTTAAACCAATTTGACATGAAATCAAGGTTGACACAAACCTATCTATAAATAATAAGAAGTTAAATAAGAAGAAAATCAAAGTTCATGTTAAACCAGTTTGTAGCGGTAATGAAAATGTTCATAAACTAGAATAAATATTCTGAACACATATGCATTCTTAATATAGCAAAAACATTCTGAAACATGAACCGGTCTATATTAAACCTGTTTGCAATAATCATTATGAATCATAAACCAAGTATCATTCAAAAACCAGTTCGTTTTAAATCAGTCTGCAATATTCATTCATATAAGGTTTAACAAACTAGTTTGAATATTGTTTGAATAATCATTAAACATAAGCCTGCATTAAACATAAACCAGTTTCAATAAATATCAACCATTTGAAGGTTTACAATTGTAGGTTTAGTGTTTGAATATATCATATTTAGAAATCGATTTTCAACACGTCACATCTAAAGGATCACAAACACAAAAATCATTATATCTTAGTGGTCTAGTGGTGCTCTTCTTCCTTTCTTTAGGAGCTGTTGTTGACTTAACTAGAGGAGGTGTTGGATGAACCACTTGGGATTGGTTACGGAGATCTTGAGATGAATTCCTCTGTTACACTTGAGATGGACCATTTGAAGTAGCATAGGCTTGGTTCTTCGATGGGCTTTGACTGTGTAATGAATCATTGGATTAGTAGATCATGTAAGTACAATAACAAGTGCACTAAAGGTAGTAAAAATCTTACCTCAGGATTACAATTGTAGGACCTCTTGTTATGTCTGATCTGCTTGCAAATAGTGTACTTGATGATGATACCAACTTAGTCTATGAGAATTTTTTGGTAGAATTTTAGTGGAGTTTTCTTCTCCCTTTTTTTGATGGGAATCCTCTTTTCCTTTTATATTTGGGAGGCAACAAGCTCGGCTTTTCATTTTTGTCCCATATATTTAAACCATTACAAGGATTCATAATGGGTGCATAGCACTCGGCATAGGTTACTACACTATAGCAACTAGAAACATATTTTTTTGAATTTATCTTTCAATGCAAATATGCAGCTAATTGCATGAGCACAAGGAATGCTACTTGGTTCCCATTTCCTACATCTGCATGTTCTATTCTCTAGATCTATATTGTATTTACAATAGCCAGATGAAACTTCATGTATTGCACCACCAGCTAAGAGTGGAAAGCCGTGCCTACTTTGCATCTTTCGTTGCTCAAGCTTGCATCGAATGACTAGACAAATATCACCTTTAAAAGATGATATTTTAGTCTTATTTTCAATAAATTTGGCCATCAATCTGGTTCTGATTAGTTCTAACATACTTATAGTTAGCATATCTCTTGCATCCAATAGTTTAGCACTAAAAGACTTACAAAGGTTATTAAGGATTAAGTCATACTTATTATATCTAGAAAATGTAGACCTTGTCCGTGTCTTTTTATCCTTCTTCATCAACTATACATAGGCTCGTGTTGATTTCTTAATATTAGTCATCACTCTAGCAAAATCAGTCTCATAAGTAGCCCTCGCGACAGGATAGAGAATATACTTCAAGTCCAAGTCTCGAAACTTCTTATGTAGGCTATTGTACATACGTCTTACACATAATCTATGCTTAAAATGTGGGGACAAGACTGCAATTGCATTGAAAAATCCCTACAGACATAAAAGAGCATGTTAAGTCAATAAAAAAAAAACATATCTTTCATATAGAAGCCTGTAATATTACATAAAGAACATATCTTTCATAAAGAAGTTTTCAGCATTACATAAAGAACATATCTATCATAGAGAAGTTTGCAATATTATATATTTTTTACTGATCTGACATAAAGATCCACTTCTAATAATCAGTTTTTTCTAGCTCTACAAAAGCAAAAGCAAGTGGGAAAATTTTGTTATTAGGGTCTTTTCCAACTACCACTAGCAATTGGGTTCCATGAGTTGATTTCAAGAAACAAGTATTAAATCCAATTAAAGGCCCACATGCTGCCAAGAACCCCCTCTAACAAGCCTCAAGGCAATTGTATAATCTTTTAAAGGTTAGAGTTTGTAGATACTGGATGCATAAGAGCATCACCTTCACCAATGAAACTCTTATCTTGTATGTGCTTCCCCTATTGGTTTTCAAAATCTCTTCAAAATACTGTATTAGTAGGAAGAATAACTCCTTTTCTTAGCCTTCTATAATTTGTTTGGCCTTAGTTCTTGCCTTCTAGATCTTCATTCTTCTGCAACTTAACATGAATTTCTCTATGAATTTCTCTCTAGCCTTCTTTTGAAGAACTTGTAGTTTTATGTTAGGATTATACTTCATACTCTTCACTCACTTTTTTGTTAACCAGTTTGATGTTGCATGTTTATTTTTCCATCTCTTCTACAAGAATGGTTAGGGTTATAAGTGACAAGGAGGGCTATCTTTTCATGTCCATGTAGCTTCTACGCAAAGACCAATCAATTACACTCCTCAATAGATTCCATTCTAATAGTCTCCATTTTTGAGAAATATGAGATTTTTTCTATTATAGACAACATAATCAGCTATTGGCGGCTTATTTTAAACTTAATTGTCAGATTATTTCTCATTAACTCCATAATGTGTTTTACTACTTCAATTTTCTCTAATTTTGATCATCATCAAAATCTTATATGTCAACAAATGTAATAGTGGATTAGAAAATCTAAATGAAATCTGAGAGTAGATATACATCCGAGAGATGGAACCACTATAATCTTCCATTTAATTTCCAAAAAAAAATCAAAAATTTTAAATAATATATGCATCCCTTCTAGGTTATCACATTTAGTGTCTAAAAAGTGTACTACAGATGAGACGAGAACCTAGAATACAACATATATAAAGGTAACATTGATGATGGAAACACTAAGCCCGAAAAACATAAATCTAAGTATGAGGAGTTCAACAAAATTACAACCCTAAGTATATTAAATTCAAGTAGTGGTAGATTTTTGAGAGTCAATTTTTTAAAGAGACTATATAGACAGTAAGACTTAATAGTCAGTATAGATGATAGACTATCTTCAAATAGTCACTTAAGTACTACATTACTGACGAAAACTAATAACCTATAGTATTTACAAATGGTACAATATATGAATTACGGTATGGTTTAGCGAATAGTATAAATTACCCATATAAAAGAAGAGGGGTTGTTCTTAAAACTGTTCATAAAGCTAGTATATTTATTGACAAAAATGATAATTGTCAGAATTATAGATAAGGTTTTCATATAGAACAATCTATGGGTTATCATAGCTATATCGCTTATGAAAATGGATTGATTCCGTAGTCAATAAAGAAAATTGATATAGAGAGTGTTTTCAAGTTATCTTTAAAAGAATGCCACATTTATTGATGACAAATAATAATCTCCGAATTGAATATCATTTTTATAGACGGTACAATATATATGTTAGTATAGTTAGAATTTATACAAACAGTATGGTTAAGTATTTTCAAACCATCACTAAAAATTGCCACATTTACGGATTACAAGAAATAACAGTCAGACTTAAACATAACTTTTAAAGACAGTGCAATTTATGTGTTACTATAGATATAAAATTTATGTAGATGGTATTGTTAAATAGACAATAAAAAAGATTTAGATAGAAACTATTTCAAACCATGCCAAAAGACTATCACATTTACTGACCACAAATAATAACCATCAGAATTGAATATCGTTTTATAAACAGTTGTCCTCATTTACGATGGTTGGTAAACTTTTTTTGACAAACAATTTAGCTCATTGGAAAATGCATATATTTCCCGATGGTTTCGACATAAGCCATTTTTCTAGGGCATAAAAATGGTCACTAAAAGTCATTAACAATAAAAGAAACCATCAACATAGGGTTTTAATTTTGTAGTGAGAGTTGTTCTCCCCTTTCAAGTTTTCATTTTCTAATTTTAACCTACGTTTCTCCTTTTCTAATTCAATCATTTCCTTCTTTAACATGGTGTTTTACTTAGTCACTTTCCTAAGGTCTCCAATTAATTCCATCAAGGTTTCATGCATTTTTTCAATGGATAATTCATCATTAGAATTAGAAAAGAAAGATATAGAGGAAGTTATCTCATAATTTTGATTATCTTCTGTGCCAAGAAGCAAAGGTTGATCTATTCTTGTTCAACTGCTTTCTCATCTGAATTATTATCCTCATTACTCCAGACTATTAGGGCTTTCTTTTTTATCCTCCTTTTCCTTTTTCTCTACCTTCTTGAGTTGAGGACACTCAGCTTTGATGTGTTATGGTTTCTTGCATTTATAATACCTTTTCTTATCTTTCTTCTTAGGTTTCTTGAACTCCCTTTATTCCTTTTTTTCATTATGAAATTCTTGAATTTTAGAGTAAGAAGGGCTATGTCCTCCTCCTCATCATCATCACTCAAGCTCTTTATAACACTCTCTGTCTTGAGAGCTATTGTTTTGCTCTTTTCTTCCCTACTCCTTTGGAGTTCATCTTCATCTTGTGGGTTGTTAGAGAACTTACAAGTTGAAACATGGTCAATGTCTCTAGATTCTTTGATTTTTCTATCGCGGTCACTTTGGCTTCCCAAGATTTAGGCACACACTAGAGAAGTTTATCAACCATGTCTTCCTGGCTAATTCCCATCCCTAATAGTCTAAACTCATTTGTGATAGTGTTAAACCTCATAATAATATCCCTAACTATTTCACCAACTTCATCTTGAAAGCCTCTTACTCCTACATGAGCATCTTTATCTTATTTTTCCTAACTTGGTTAGTTTCTTCATAAGTTACCTCCAGCCTTTCCCTAATTTTTTTTTTACAGCAATGCAAGAAGAAATTTTGTTGTTTTCATTGAGACTCTCATGTTCTTAATCTTCACTGGGACTCTTACATCGTCAATTTCTTCAGTTGGAAACTCAATTCCCTCTTTAATGATCTCTCAGACAATTTCATCTTAAGTAATAATGAAATTTCTTATCATTTACTTCCAATAAATGTAGTTGTTCTTGTTGAAGAATAGGACTCCATTTGTTGAGCATGTCTCGAAAGGAATTTTATCTCCATTTAGTGTCATTTCTAGGTCTTTTCTTTTGAGATTGTTGAGTTTTTACTAGAAAACCCACTCAGATACTACTTGTGAATACTAAATATAATAACATAGAGGAGGTTATTTAAAATTTTGGCTTTTCTTGAAATTAAAAAAGGAAGATTGAATGAGAATTAACGAAAAGAAAGGAGGAGAGAGAGAAAAAAAATGGGACATAAGATTTATAGCAGTTCTATCTTCCTTCGTGTATGTCCACTCCCACATTTCACTTGAATTTTTTTTATCCATATGATCCCAAACAATATACACAACTAGTTTCTCAGGTTCTACTGAACCTTACAAGTATTTTTCTAAATATTTACACTTGCCTTTTTTAGGAGCAAACAAACCTAACAATATTTCACTCATTATATCTCAAGCCCTAGATCAAGAAGAACCAGTCTTCTGATCTTTATAAAGATACAGAGTGTAATGAAAGCATAAAATGAAGCTATATACTTTAGATGTGATCGTTACAAGCTAACTTAAAATACAACAAGAGAATAAAAAACAATGTGTGGACAATAAAGCTCTTGACACTCTTAGATTGTGCAAAAGTTGTTCTTCTATCCTTATGTTGTATTTATACATGGAGAGTTCAAATTCCCTGTTGAGCAACATTTAGTTCCATTGAATGTGTTGTAGTATATGTTGAAGGTAGTTGTGAGTCTACCTTTTTCTAAGTGTTTATCTATTACTCACAATGTGTTGGCTTATTAAGGCTTCGAGTTGACTTGCCTTTGAATTTTGAATTGCATTGGCTGACTTGTTATGAAGGTGGGTCAACTTGCTAGCATTCTGTGAGGTTGTCAGGTTGGTTTGTGTAAGCATGGGTTGCTTTCAAATATTATAGGTCGACATATATAGTTCAATTTTATACCTAGGTCGACTTACCTATATTTTAGAAATTAAATTTATGAGAGCATGTTGGATCATGTCAACTTGTAATTTGGTAGGGTCGACTTATGATGTTTTATCTCTGGTTAGGTCAACATAATTATCCCATAAGTTGATCTTTGTGTCATCTTAGCATGTGATCAAGTCGACTTATTAACTACCTAGGTCAACTTAGTTATATTTCTAAAATGGTTTTCGAGACTAAGGTTTTTTTTTAATGTATATAGGGTCGACTCATCAGGTTTCTCAAGTTGACTTATTTATGGTGTAAAGTTGAGTTTTTGATAGTTAACTTGTTTAAGTTGACTCATTATATTCTTAGGTCGACCTATCTTCTCACTGTGTCCATTAATAAACTACCTAGGTTGACCTGTTGTACTCCATACTTAGAAGAACTATGTTACTAGGTCGACACATTTAAGTTTGGGTCAACTTAATCAATACATACATTGACTTACACATATGATTTATGAGTTGACTCAACTCTGATTTGTTTAACAAGATAGGTCGACTTGTGATTGATCTGGGTCGACATATAGTTAGTAGTCCTAGGGTCAAGTCGACTTGTCCATCTAATAAGTCGACTTGTGATTTTATAGATTTAAACTTTTGAGTTTTGAATTCCTCTGGTCGACTTGGTCTCTTATGTAGGTCGACTTAGTTATTTTACAGACTTAGTTTGTGAGACTTGTTTACTTCAGACCGACTTGTCTATCACATTAGGTCGACTTGTGGTGTTCTATACTTAGTTAAATTTTAAAATTTTGAATCCTAGGTCAATATAGAATTATAGTCAGGTCGACTTAATTACTTGATGGGTCGATTTGTGTAGAGTATAGGTGACACCTTAGGTTATGTCTAGGCATTTTGAGTATGCAGGTCAACTTGCTCATACTCTGCTTGATTTCAATAATTTTTTTATATTTCTAAAATCTCAAATAATTAATTCTAATTGTTTTTAATTACACCAAATCATCATAAAAATCTATTTTATTTAACAATATCCAAGAGGGAGGATGAGATGTCCTAAGGTTTAAAACGGATCTTAAGGGTGTTAAGATACAAAATAATTAATCACACCTCCTTTTGTAACGCCGACCCTGTGGTGCCGTACTTTTGTACTCCGTTCCTAAATTAAATAAAATATTCCTCAGTTTATATACATAGAGAGATTTTAATTTTATTGATTTTTGATTTTGGAGTATTTAAATTGAATTTTTGATATATTTTAAATTTTGCCGTATCCACGAATTTTAGTGTAAAATGAATATAAAAATATATATAAATAATAATAATAATAAGAGTGTAAAAAAAAAAAAAACCAGCAGAGTGCTACGTTTTGAGACAAAACGCAACACCCCCTCACCTAAATTAGATTAGGGCTTTTAGCCCTAATCTTTCTCTCTCTCTCTCTCTCTTTCTCTTTCTCTCTCTTCGCCTCTCCCCCTTCCCGTGGCCGCCTCACTTTCTTCCCCCTCCGCCGCCTCTTTCCCTCTCCTCCGCCGCTCTCTCTCCACTGCTGCTCCTCCCTCCCGTGTGCACAGCCTCCCCGCGAGTGCGATCCTCCTCGCGCGAGCGCGTTGTTGCGCGCGACCTTCTGCCAGTGCGCCATAGCGTAAGCGTGAGCGCGCGACTGCCCGTGCGTACCACAGCGTGAGCGCTCCTGCTCGGGAGCGCACCTGCTAGGGAGCGCACCTGCGCACGAGTGCGCCCAGCCCGCGCATGAGCCCTTGCAGCCCGCGAGCCCACTGCAGC
This sequence comes from Dillenia suffruticosa, assembly GCA_033439265.1. Taxonomy (NCBI): domain Eukaryota; kingdom Viridiplantae; phylum Streptophyta; class Magnoliopsida; order Dilleniales; family Dilleniaceae; genus Dillenia; species Dillenia suffruticosa. Next base: position 4,851,217 of record JAVTVX010000031.1, read on the forward strand.
CCACGAAACCCACTGCTGCCCGTAAGCCCGCTAGCCTGCTGACCCGCGAGCCCACAAATCTCTGTACAGGTAACTGACTTAGGGTTTTGATCCAAATCTAAGTGTTTATAACCTAGCTAATAAATCTTGTCTTGATAGGGAGTATTGCAGATTTTGGAGTGGTCGAGAAGACATTCGGATGAAGGTCTGTGCTTCGAGAAAACCCTAGGTGAGAGAAATGCGATCCCTTCAACATTTGAAATAAATTTTATCAAATTTAGATTTCAATACCTTTAAAATGACATATGGCTTGAAGAAATCGGAGGAGAATTGAAAAGTGTATGAGTTTTCAAAGATTTTTCTAACTTGTAGGAAAGTTATGTATTTGAGACTTGTTTTTGATTTTGAATGGTTTTAGGTTTGAATTTAGATTGATTTTGGTTTGATTATTTATTTATAAATGGAATGAAATTGATGACATTGATGTATATTTATAAATTGAGGAATTAAGATTTATACAAACTTAGAGAAGATGATAAACCCTAAGAATAATTGGAAATTTGATGACAATTGTGATAATCTGATTAGGTTGATTTTTTTGGAGACTCTAAAAGTTAAATTGGATAATTTTTGAAAATAGGGAGTGACCACCCTCCCTAAAAATATGAGTGAAACCCTAATCTCTTGTATGAAATAGTGAAATCTGATTTTATCGTGTTTTTAATAAAACATACTTTTGATATGCATTGTCTTGACGTATGGAATTGAAATTTAAATCTGTTTTGTGATTATTGGAGTGTCGTACTTATGTTTTCTACGATTATGCATCCATATTTGAAATGAAATGAAATTGTGCCATGATTTGAGAAACAAATTGTTTTCTATTTTACCATCGTATTGGTTTGTTGAATTTAAATGATTTCGATAAAATATATTGGCACACTGATTTGAATTGTTTTGAGGATATGATGAGATGATTTGGCTATGTGGGTTGAATGCCTACTAGCTTGAGATGATATGATGATATGACATTATTTAATAAATTCCGTAACTACGAAAGGTGTTTGTAGAGACACCGGGTTGTCTGGATATACTTTTGCAGGAGGTATCCAACGTCATATGTCTAATGGCTATAGGCATGGCCGGTTGAACCGACATAAGGGGGAGGACGTGTGTGACGCCACCATCTAGCACTGGGTGGGATCCTATACACGATGATGAGTTAGGCCCAGCGAACTCATGGCCAACGTCGGGGTAGAGAGTTATTTTGAAAACTTTTTGCATAATAAAACCCTGATACGCCTGTTCTTGGTCATGGTTGACCTTTGTCAGGATTTTTTCGGCTTGCTCTATGATCTACTTGATTTTAAATAGATACATATATCTATGTTATCGTGTGAATGATTAAATGAGTTTATTTTAGCAAACATATCATGATTTACTGTAAAATTTGAATTATTAGTTATGAATGATATTATTTGACACTCCAATGTTCACCTACACTATTACTGCTTGAAATTAATCCCCTCACTCATTGGGTATTTTTCTTGATACTCACCCCTCTTCTTTTCCTCCTCAGACATGATTATTGTGCTAGAGCGACGTTTCGGACTCTAGAGAATTTGGTAACTCGTTGGCAGATTTGAGTATTTTTCGACAGTGAGATTTAAATTAAGTTGAAATATAAGCTCCGCACCTTATTTTCGACCCTGTGAGGTCTTGACCTTGAGGTCCATAGTTGATCGTGTATTTATTATGGGATTGACTGTATAATTTATGTATATTTATTTGCGAAACTCTCATATTTCATTTGCATTGAGGCAAATTGTAGTATTTAAATGATAACTTGAAAAATTTGGTTATAAATTATATAAAACTTAGGCTCACTTAGTGTGGCGGCTGCTCGTGCTCTAGTTGGGTATGACAGTAAAGGTTTGTGACTAGAATTGTTGGTAATTTACTTAGTCTGGCATTATTCTGGATGTCTGTTGTGGTTGGTGGGTTATTATGAGGTCGGGATGACCATTTTATTTTATTTTATTTACAGAATGATTTTAAATTATACAGTTTTAAATAGATTTATTTGTATATGGGAGACCTCTGATTTATGGAGAGATTTTGTCTGATTTTCTGTAAAAATATAACCGGTATTCAGGGCAACAGGCGATTGCTCATGACCTCGATTCAGGGCGTAACACCTTTCACTTGTCTAAACTTTTGAAACTGATGTTAGTTACACAAAAAAAAAAGAAAGGTGAGAAAAGATGGATACTTTTAAAACAGACAGTAATTACAAAAAATTATAAGAATGGGGAGAAAAGACGAGCAAGATGAGGGTTTTTAATTGAGAAAGGATGCCAAAATCCTTTGCCATTTTACATGATCGTGCTGATTAGGATCTATAGTTCAAAATGAACATGAGAATATTTAAGAATTGATCTTTTTCTATTCATTTACTGTGGGACAAATTGCTTTCTTTGCATCCTAATGGTCTCGAGTGCTAAAGATTTTAGAAGATATTGCTTGCAAAAGAACCAAAAAGATCAGAAAGCCCTTTTGTTTCCCTAGCTTTTTACCTTTCTCTTTTCTCATCTTGTTATCACTGATTTGCATAAATTCAATGTAATTCTTTTTTTTTTCACTCTTTAATGTTATCTTTTTATTTTCTTTCTATAGAAAAAGGACAAGAAGAGGGAGGCTAGAAGTTAGAAATATGCTCTCTCCAATTGCAACTTTTCTAAAGAGAGAACACTTGAATAAAAGGCCATTTTTTAAAACCATGTCCCAAATAGCCTGAATAGGAAGAAAATAATGTTTAAAAATCTTGGAATTTCATTCCAGCCAAATGCACGGGTAAATAGAAAAAATTCACAAATCTTTGCATCTTCAGCTCTCCTAAACCCCTCAATTAGCTAGTTAACATGATTTTTCATCTGAAACGAAAAAGTAATGCTCGGATTTCAAATCTTGATGCTTGTTGATTGTATGCTGTAGAGTTTGATTGGTTCAAATTTAAGACCTAACATCAGGAATTGCTCACTAAGAGATAAAAATTTCCTATAGAATAATATGATAGAAGTTGCATTACAAGTCTCAATGAGAGTTTAAATAATCTAAAACATTGAATCAAAATATGAAACTAATACTATACTAAAAGCCCTAGACACCATTACTAAAGAGGAAATAAATATATAATAACAATAAAAATGGGAAATAATAAGATTTAACATTTTCCAATAGAATAATAAGACAAAAGTTGCATTGCAAGTCTCAACAAAAGTTTAAGTAATCTAAAACATTGGATCAAAAGAATAACTAATATTAAAATCCCTGCACATCATTCTACAATTAAAAGGAAAGAAATAATAGCAATAAAAATAAAAAATAACAAGATTCTAAAAAGATTTGTACCTCGCCCATGCCCCTGGTCACGAATTTGGAAATAAGTTTCCAAGATAACCGATGAAAACTCCTTTTTGTTTTTTATTATATAAAGATCATGAAAATTATAAAAATACATACATTATTTTTTTTAGTATCTTAACTAAGTTACCGCCTAGTGTTCAGAGTTTTATCCTAAATATTTTGAACTGACCGTTATAGGGTCCGCTTTGCGGGGATAGATCTCCCAACATTTATTTTTTTCACTTCCACTCCAAGTTGAACTTCGAAAGTGGTGGAATGGTGCAGCCCCCTTGGCCAACTACACCAACCAATATTGGTAAAAATACATACATTCATAGGTTCAAATATGAGATTTCAAGAAAAAATGCCAGAGCAAGAACTGTTTATCATCACTCGTATGTTTCTACGATAACACTATCAAAAACTCCCATGGAAATAAATGGGTCCGCCAATAAATTGAAGGTTGGAAGTGGTAAATGAAGTGGAAATGAAATTTCATTAACCAAAAAAGCAAAAGTTACATGAATAGAGGTGGGAAATCAAAGCCAAATGACCAAAGATAAATAGCACGTGAAAATAAAGTAGAATAAAATTGACCAGTTGCATGTTTGATTTGAGATTTTTAAGCCTCCCCCCTTCAAGGCCACTCATGGGTACAAACCACAATTGTAACTCGTTTGCCATTTCCAGCCCTCCTTCAAGTTTGTCATCATTCATATCCCTATTTTCAAGGCGACATAAGTGCAGTGCAGTGCAGTTAGTGTTATTATGGTCTCCGAACTTGGTCAATCCCTTGTTCATCTTAAATTCCTAACTAATTAACATTAAAGTAGCCAAAGACTATCCCTTTGATTCTTCATTAAAGCTGCTTCATGCCGACTTAGTTTGCTGTTTTATTGTTCGACACTTGGCCCACCTATCACTAGTCAATTTCCAATAACTAATTCCAATGGAAAATAGATTGACGCGGATTGAATGTAAATTTGAGAATGTAATTGCAATTGGACTTTGGTTTTGAACTTCCTTGTTCACTAACCTTAACAATTTGGAGCAAATATCTTTATATTCGGTATTAATTTTAACAAAGGATTTTATCATCTTTCGCTTAAAATCAAATTTTTCTTAAAATATGAAAATGTAGAGCCTAAAATCATCTCTCGAATAGGTTCATTGCTAAAATAGAATTTTCTAAGTTATCTGATTCGAAACCTAATTTTGACTGTGATTTTCTCTCATTTGCAGTTTGAATCTAAAAAAGTATTGAACCAGAAATTTATAACCTTATCTTCAAGTTGTCCATTTAAAGAACTAGTTATGAATCTAGAAGAGATCAATAGGTTGTTTCAACACTTTTGATATTTTCTAGATTTTAAGATGAGATTGAGTAGAAAAATAGAGTATAAACAAAAAAACTTGATTTATAGTGGTTCAATCTTCCTATTATATATCTCCACCCAAGCTTCATCTAAAATTTTCAATCCACTATTTTCAACTAAAATAGTATACACAACTAGTTTATACAAACGTCAGTCAGACCTTACAAGTATTTCATTCAAACACACACACTAGCTTACAATAGGTGTTTGCAAACACTAAATATTTCACTTAAAACACTCTAAACCCTCACCAGAAAGAACCCTTTATTCTAGTTTTTTACAAAGATATGGAAGTGAAAACAAGGATACAACTTGAAGCTTAAAATTCATATATGATCTTTAAAGCGCATAGAGAAATACAACACAAGAAATTTAAAGTTTACAGAAGATCTTTTGTAATTGAGTTTAATAAATATTCCAAAAATTGTTAATCTTCTCGTAAGTGTTGTAATTATAAATTTGATGAAGCGATCGTTGTTGAGAATTATTTAATGCACAAACGTAGCTTTTGAGATTAAGTTTACATTAAATACTTGAATAGTTTTTTTAAACAACTAGCCGATACTCGCATCAAGTTAACTTCTTCTTCTTTTTAGTCAACTAAGATTTGCATTTTGTATTGTCTAGTGTTAGTGTAAGTCAACTACCTATATGTACTGAGTCAACTTGTGCTTTAATCTATTCAGATGTTTATGCTTAGATGCTCATGCAAATCAGCTTAACCATCTCTTTAGGTCAACTCCTGCTCATTGGTACTTAAGCATTTTCATATTGTGGCATGTGCTGGTCGACTTGTGTTTTTCTTCAAGTCGACTTGGTCTTCATTCTGTTTAAGAATAATTACTGTCATGATTGTGTAGGTCGACTTCTCTTGTGCTTCAGATCAACTTGGACTTAATTGTATTTAGATATTTTTGCTATATGACTCATGTAAGTCGACTTGACATTGCTTTGTAGTCTACTTGTACTTAAACACTATTTAAATATATTTACATTGAGTCTTATACAAGTTGACTTGTTGTTTATGACAAGTCAACTTGGTGCAACTTGACTCGGTGTATTTTTCATTTTGATTCAGTGCAAGTAGGCTTGCTTATACATGTAGTGGACTAGGTGGAGTGTTTTGTAAAGTTGAGGTCTTGTGGAAGTCAACTTGGATAAAGGTGTAAGTTGACTTGTGCATAATATCTATTGAGATTTTAATGTGTTGCATATGTGTAGGTTGAATGTATATTTTGCCCAGGTCAACTTGAGTTTCAGCTCACTTAAAATGTTCTAAGTCCAAAATGTGCAAGTCGACTTGGTATAATGTGAAAGTTGACTTAGCCTAGCATGTGACTTAAACTCTATGTCCTAGCTTGTGTTCTCGCATGTATCATGCTTATGTTGACTTTCACAAATTTTTCTAAGTGATGAATGTGCGAATTGACTTTGAATAGAGTGTAAGTTGACTTGGTTTAGTGCATGATTTAAATTCTAAGGTCTAGCCCATGTCTTGCCATGTGTTATGACTCGTGACATGTTTTGTGTTCCTAATACCTTGTGCTTAGTGAGTCAACATGTGAGCTAACTATTGATTTCCGTAGATTTAAGTATTGAATTTGCAAGTAGACTTGACCTGAATATAGTTTGCCATATTTTCATTTTCATCTTGGTCTTTTAATTTTTCGACCGTTAAAACCTTCAAATTTTGACTCTACGGTTATATTCATTGGGTGAGTTGACTTATGCTTTTGGGCAGGTCGACTTGTTCTTTAGACTCAAATTTAGTCTCTTTCATAGATTATTCTTTGAGTCGACTAGGTTTTTTAGATGAATCAACTTGACTAACCCACTATCTAAATTCAATCTGCTTGTAACATATGGTGAGTTGACTTGATTTCTCCTCGTGTTGACTTGTCTAATATTCTGTTTATGCTAAAAGTTAGTTCAACGCTTAACAAGTCAACTTTGCTTATGGATGAATCGACTTGTTTAGGTCTATGATTGAACTATCTATTTTTTAAATATTCTCAAATTAGTTCTAACTAGTTCCAATTTTTTTTTATTGATCTAACATATTTTACTCATCATCTAGTTAAATTTTTTTCCTTTTACTCATTATCAAAACTCATTTTATCAACGTCAACAACATCTAAATTGCTTAAATCAAATAATTGTTGTTCAAGTTATAACTTTTCAAATTAGTGTAGTTGGTCATTTGAAAAAGTTAAAATAGAATTTCCTAAATTTCGTAATCTGATACCCAATTTCTACTGTAATTTTCTCTTATCTATAGTGTAAATCTTAAAAAATTATATTGAACTAGAAAGTTGTAGCTTATCTTCAAGTTTTCCAATGATACTTAAATTGTTTCCATCATATAGCTGTAGCACAAGTTATGATTTTTGAAATGGTAAATTTGGCTATAATATTATAAATTTTTAACTTATTCGGTTTTTGTACTTGAGATTGCAAATCTTTTGAATTTTTTCACTGATTTTCACTCGATTTTGAACTTAAAAGCAATATTATACGAATTAAGTAGAAATTTATTGAATTTATACACAAAATATATAATAAGTCCAAGAATTTAAATTTGAAAAGCATAAAAAAATGGGCAGTATCATAAACCTAAACCCAAAATCTCATTATTTTCATTACGTCTTTTTGTTTCTCCTCTAGTAAACCGAAAACGTAATTGTCTCAATTACAAAGATCAGGTAACTCTAGAAACCTAAAACGTCCATATATAGGGGTATTGAGGAGGAGAGTGGAACGATGTTACTGATGAAGAAGAGAGATGTTCGATTGGAGAAAGAATGCAGATGAAAAAGCAATTTGGGTATTACAATTCGGGTCCGGGTGAAAATCCACTTAAATGGCATTTTAGGTCTGGTGGGTTCAAATGCTGATAAGTCATCCGATGTGGATATTATGTAGGATTAAAATTTTCTGATATGTCCTCATTACACGCCACATCACTATTTCCGTAAACAAAATGGTCAGAGTGATCTAATTGATGCCAGGAGTCAAGTTGAATGAAGTATTTGAGAGAGAATGAAGTTGATGTCTTTCAGAGTTAATCGATAGTTGAATGATTTTTTCCCTTTATTTTAATCACATGTTTTGGGTTCTCAATATATATTTTGTTACATCATATACCCCATGTTTGACGGGCCCTTTTTCTCATGAAAATCATCTCATCTCATCTCATTTCATTTCGCTCCCTTTTCTCCTTATTCATTATTTTAATGAAAAATCTTGGAAGAATCTCACTTCTAACTTTTGTATCCACAAATATTTTACCCACTTAAATACAAAAGAATAGGGTCTAGGTCTAGGCCCATTTGGACATTATGGCATTATGCTAAGCTTATAGGATATGTATGCATTGTGGTCGGAGGCGACGAATAAGTTATATGTTAACTGATACCGTTTTTACCCTCTTATAAAAATTTTAAATTCAATCCTTCTTAAATATAAAAAATAATATATATATATATATATATATATATGGTTGGAGGCATGCAAAAATAATCAACCGATCTTTATGTACAAATATTTATAAATCATGCATATAAGCTAAGTATATAAAATAAAACTTAATAAAAATCTCTTCAGATTATAACTTTATTAAAAAATTAATTATTTATATTATTAATTGAATCAAAAGTTATTTATATATTTATCAGGATGATGATTAGTTAGTTTTTTCCTCTAAAAAAATAATATTCGTTTGTTAGTGTATAATCAATATGAAAAATGTGGCATCCTTTTTAATTTAAAGGGTTACAAATAAATTATCGAACTTCTCTTAAAAAAAATAAAATATAAAATAAAATAAAATAGACGTGGACCCGCTTGTGCTTGCTGGCAATCTGAAGGATCCTTTTTTATTAAAAATAAATAAAAATAAAAAAAGACAGCTGTTGCACTGACCTTGTTGATGTGGGGCCCTGAAAGCTCTTTTGGGTGGCTTTAAAATGACTTTTGGGGAGGTCAAAGCCGTCCAAGTTGAAAATTTCAATGGACGAGATTGACGCAACCGGTGAAGTGTCCGGTGGACGACTGACGTCTAGGGCGTCGGATGCTTAGGCATGTCCCTCGCGTGCAATCCGCACCGATGTCATACACCGAAAGTATGAGAAGATTGTGACATGCTCACCTCTCCGCCCCAATTTTATTTAATTACCCGTTATTTCCCCGTGCTAACGCCCGAGTGCCCGAATTATATTTTTTCATTATATAAATATTTATTAAATTTATAACGATTTAATATTTAAATTAAATTATTATTCAAAATAATCAAAAATACGATATATACTAATAACCAAAAAACGAGTCTAACCATTTTAGTTTTTAAAAAAACTAACAAGCGAGATAAAAAAGGATAATAAACGAAATAAAAAGTAACAAAAATAAATTGACGACTATCCATAAGGTCCAAAAAAAGTAAAAGGGAAAAGCTTATGTCAAAAAAAAAAAAAAACCAAAAACGAAGAACCCAAGAGAAAAAAATGATCTAAATGGAAAATAATAAAAAACTATTATTTAAAAATAAATGAACAAGTGGAGTCAAAAAAAAAGGAGAAAATTTTATATTAGAAAAAGACGGAGGACAAAAGTTTTTTCTTTTTAAATGGATAAAAAAGATCCTGAATGGATAAGTGGGGTCCAAAAAAGAGGAAAAACTTATATCTAAAAAAGACAGATGACTTAAGAATAAAAATTGGATAAAAAAATAAAAAGAGTAAAGAGTTGAATGAAAAAAAATAAAAAAATGTAATTTAAAAATAAATAGACGACCACCCTTGAGGCAGAAAAAGACCAACAAAGAAAAATCTATATCCAAAAAAGACGAAAAATTTAAGAGGAAAAAAAAAGGGCTAAAAAAAACAGGAACCTGAATGGAAAAAAATGTGATCATAAGAACACGAAAGATCTAAATGGAAAAAAGAGGTAAAAAAAAGTGTAAGGATCTAAAAAAAACATGGTCCTAAAAAGATGAAGGAGCTAAACAAAAAAAAAAAAAGAAAAAAAAGTACAAGAACTTGAATATAGAAAATAAAGTGCGGTCACGGTTTCAAAATAAAAAGTAAAAATCTGAATAAAAAAAAAGTGCAATTCCCAAAAACGAAGGATCCAAGCATAAAAAAAATGGTATAAAAAAGGTGAAATGAGCTGAACGGAAGAAAAAAAACCTATAGCAAGGTCCCCCAAAAGTCGAAGGAGCTAAGCAGAAGAAAAAAGGTAACAAAAAATGTAAGGTCTTGAATAAAAAAAAAGATAATGAGATCCCACAAATACGGGACGACCACTTAGAAATGTTTCAAAAAAGTGTATGAATAGTAAGTGCGTTCGATACTTTATATAGGAGTAAAAAAAAAAAGTATGATAAAGAAAGGATGAATGACTTGAAAGAAAGAAAAAATGTGGTAAATAAAGCATGAAGGATTTGAAAAAAAAAAAAAAGAAAGCATGGTAAAAAAAATAGCGGATGGCCACAAATAAAGGACGAAATATATGAATGAAAAAAAAAAGTACGAAGGATCTAAATGAAAGAAGAAAGAAAAAAGAAAGTGTGGTTGCAAAAAAAAAAAGATAAAAGGACCGGAACAAAAGAGAAAAAAACAAGTGTGGTAAAAAAGAAGTGGAGCATCACTGATAACGGACGGAGGACTAAAATGGGGAAAAAAAGGAAAGTGTGGTAAAAAAAAAGGATAAAGGATCTGAACCCAAAAAAAAAAAACAGAAAGTGCGGTAAAAAAGGAGGACGAAGGATTTACAAAAAGAAGATAGTGTGGTAAAAAAGGATGAAGGACCAGAACGACGGAAAAAAAGAAAGTGTGGTAAAACAAATAAAGCACGTCCACTTGGGGACTGGTGAACAGAGATGGGTGAACAGTAACCCTAAAGGGTAATTGGGGTCACGATAATCGAGGGACCTGGGGGTACTTTGGTAATTCAAATAAAAGCTCGTGAACAGTAGGCTTGAACAGTAACGCAAACTCCCGTTTTAGATATATATATATATATAGGATAATATAATAATAACATTGTTTTTTTTTAATATCGATTGAATTTTAAATTATTATCATTTTTAATAAGTTTATTAAATAAATATTTAAAAATATTATTTATAATATTAATATATAAATATAACTCTATTTTAGAATTATTCTCCAACTATTTCTTATGACACTTTTGTATTTAAAAATAATTTGAAAGTAATCTAAATTATAAGCTAATTGAGTTTTTAATTTTAAAATTAGGAATTTATATGTATATGCAACAATTAAGCACATAAGAATAAAAATATTTGTTTGATTTAACACTTTTCACTATGATTACTAAGGAATGAAGAAAGAGTAGTAATCCCTTACTAAGTATAAAGTTTTAACATAGTCTTTTTGATTAATGAAAATAAAAGATTTGTGATGATGTTAAGTAACATAACGGGGCGTTACAAAAGTGGGTCTGCATCACATGGAAGGATGCCAATGATTCTTTTGTCCTTTTTTGGGAGTTAATTTGGTCAGAGAATCCCAGTGTAAATTTGTTGTGTTGTGGAACTTGTTGTCATGCAAGAACGTGGGGTTGTGATATCTGAAGCCAATACTTTTGTTTTATATTTTTCAATTTTTTATAATTTTATTCAAAATTTATGAGACTAGGGTATTTTTTTATTACCAAGTTGGAATATGGACCCACTCTAAAATACAACTTGAGTAGAAAACTATGTGATCAGGAGCAACATTGAAGTTTATTTGGCATTAAGTGAAGTCTTAATTATAAATATCATACTAGGTTTAGTTATATTTATTAAAATTTTTTTCCTTGCAGTTTTGCAAAGAAATTCTTACTTTAAAAATATTATAAATAAAATAAAATAAAAATAATTAAAATAACTAAAATGAAGAGCGGTAGAACAACTTGTTGAAAATTTATAGTATGGACGGTTGCAATGAAATGTAGGAATATTAACAAACATATATAATATATGGATGTGTAGTGTTGGAGGTGGATTTAACTTTACAGATGATGGTTCTTTTAACTCGAATGGGTTAACTGGCTATTTGTCAATCTTGATTAATGAGATCTGTAAAAAATCAACAAAGAAGACTCTAACAGGGAGACTTTGATACTCAAATTAAAGAGCGGTTTCAAATAAAGAGACACAAATTAAAAAAGAGCTCTGTTATACTTTTTGTGTGCTATGTGCAAGTTTGGAGAGCGTGTGTATTTACCTGACCGGATGGCCTAATGACGTATATATAGTCTGTCTTTGTGAGTTCCGTATGCAAGCAGAGTGTTAAACCCTAATTTTCTTATGAAAATATCCCGAAATTATAAGACCCTTAAGAGAAGATCTCTACAAGATCTGGGATCCTTTTAACTTAGAAAGTTCTAGCTATTAAAGGATTTCTTTTCTTATCGATTAGGATTCAGAATCTCTCTGCTAATTGCGAAATATTACTTCTATGATTTTAGAAAAGTCGAATATCATCTTAGATTAACCTAATATCGAGCATCAAGGAGGTGTTGTGACCGATTAGTCGACTACCGAGAACGGTCTAGTTAGTGTTTGTGCGTCAAGGTAATAGGCGGCGTCTTATTTGTATGGGTTACTAACCATGGGCTCAAGTCCAGTGATAATGGGCCTTTGGGCCATGTATCATTATTCGTCCCTACTCCTTGTGTCGTTTCGAAGAAAATAGCCTGAGGAGTAAGTTTAAAAGTTATTACCTCAAAAGTCGAGAAGGAGTTCTTGGAGATAACCACGAAATAAATGCATGCACATCTTTCATTTGAGCATTTTAGTTGTCTAAAGTCATAGAGATCACGTCTTTATGGTTATAAATAGAAGAAGAGATTTCAGTACCTTTTCAAATTGATTTTAACTATTCCAAGAATGGCTTTAAGAGTTCTCCCTATTAAGAATAAGTGCCACTAAGAGGCTATTTAAATATGAGTTTTGAACCATGAAACCTGGTGTATTAGAGGATTTCTGCCAATACAAGTCTTCATTAGGAATGGAACAGCCGATACAAGGATCCATCATGACATTTGGGATCTCGTCATTATGGTGGAATCTGTCGGACTTCTTCGAGAATGCTCACTTTGGATACAACGAGATCTTAAATCGGACGGGAGAGATTTTTGTTTGTAGTGGAAACTCTTTTCTCAAGGTTAGAATCATCATCTGGCCCTTGGGACAACATGTGACTAAGAATTCTTCTTCAACCCTTTTCGGGTCAGACGATAAAAGGAGCTGGAGGTCAAATAAATTGGTTGATAGGAGTATGCGAAAATTGATGCATCTTTTCTTCTTCTTTTTTGGCGATATCCTACCTTCTCGAAGCCTTTTCCAGATTTTATTTTAAAATTTTATAATTTTTTTCTTCCGATTGTATGATATTTCTTTTGTTTTATGTGGAACTCTATACTTCTCATATCCTTTATATCTGCTCAGTCTTGTAATAGCATTAGCAGATGAACTTCTCTGCATGTCTGTTTTCTACCCTCAATGCAAAGTATAATAATATTTCTAGTACACTTGAATCATTCGACTAGCACTTTCCTTTGTAGATTACATATGTCTCTCACTGATGAATTCGTTTCAAAAGTTAACCAAAAGTATGAGTCATGGCTATCCGTTGGAGAGATACATCCCTTATCGATGGCATGCTACGTTTGGTAGGACACTCAATTAAGAGAGTTTAAATGATAGAATGTGTTGTGTCTACCCGATAGGGAGATAAATCTCTTATTAATGAGGCGTTTCATTCGGTAGAGACACTCAATTAAGAGAACTCAAACAATAGGAAGGGCCATGTCTACCCGATGGGAATATAAATCTCTTCTTGACGACACATTTCGTTCGATAAAGGCACTCAATTAAGAGAGTTCAAACTATAGGAAAGCCCGTGTCTATCCAACAAGGAGATATATTTTTTATTGACAACACATTTTGTTTGGTAGAGGCAATCGATTAAGAGAGTTCAAACGATAAAAATGGCCATGTCCACCTGATAGAGAGATAAATCCCTTATTGACGACATGTTTTGTTCGGTGGAGACACTTGATTAAGGGAGTTCAAATGATAGAAAGAGTTATATATATCCGACAGTGAAATACATCCCTTATTGTAGACATATTTCATTCGGTAGAGGTGCAGAAACAAATCAATCGGTAAATAGGTCAACGTAGCAGGGTGGAGGACCATAGAGGTCTTACATTGTTGTTCGGCTAGATAGGGAACATGACATTTTCCTTGAGAGACTGACATTCATCATTGATAGTAGATTCCCAAGTTTTTAGAGTTCCAAATTCTCGACACAATCGACTCATCTAGGCAGTTGAGATGATATGTCCCCGAGAGGAATTTTGAGCGTACCCAATAAGGGCCTTACCAATTGGTGGCTAGTTTCCATACTGGTTGAGATTGACTGGTTGCCTTTGCTTTTCTCAACATCAAATCCCCTGACTTGAATGTTTTAGCTTTGCTTTCCTGTTATAGTATCACACCATTTATTGTTGATAATCTGCCATTCGAACGAGCGTGGTTTCTCATAGTTTGCTAACAAATCCAATCGTTCGCGTAACGTGAGTTCATTCTGCCCATGTTAGTATTGATCTACTCGAAGTGAATGGAAGTAGATCTCCATCGATATCACTGCTCTACAGTCATAAGTCAAACTGAACAAGGTTTCTCATATTGCCTTCTGAGGCATCGTTCAGTAGGTCCAAAGGATGTTGTAAAGTTCGTTTACCCAGTGACCTTTAACTTCATCAAGTGTAGCCTTTAGTTTCTTATATAATCATTCACTTCGTCACTTCAGCGAGGCCGTTAGTTTGACAATATGCAACGAAGTTGAAATTATGTTGGATTTCCAACCTGAACTTTTGTTATTAAACTGTTTGCTGTTATTGGTAATGAAAACATGGGTCATACGCAAATCTTGTAATGATGGACGTCCACATGAAATTCTACATCTTGTTGATAGTGATCTGGGTTAATAGTTTGGCTTCTACCTATTTGGTGAATTAGTCGATCGCTATGATTAGGAACTTCCACTATTCGGTAGCTGAGGGAAATGGCCCGAGAATGTCCATCCCCCATTATGCAAGTAGCCATGGGCTTGCTATTGGATTAAACTTAGTAGAGGGTTGACGGGGTACCGATAAGAAACGTCGACACTTATCATACCTCTTGACGTATTCATTTACATCGGTCTTCATTATAGGCCAGTAATATCCCTGTCAGAGAGTCTTGTTTGCTAAGTTTCGAGTGCCTAAATGACTATCACATATCCCTTCATCGATTTCTCTAAGCACGTAGTTTTCTTCCTCAGGTGTCAGACATTTCAAGTATAGATTGGTAAAGGATTTCTTATAGAGATCTCCATTGATAATGGCATATGGATGACCTTACGCTTTAGTTTATGGTTTCGATGTTCGAGCTTGGTAGTTGTTCATGTTTCAGATAGGCCTCTAAGGGTTCCAACTTGGTGAACTTTCCGCCGATAGGATCTGTTCAGACTCATTGATGCTTGGGTACAACAGACTCTCTATATAAACTGTTCGGCTAGTAGCTATCGAATTAGACTCGCTAGTTTTGAGAGGGTGTTGGTTCATGTGTTTTCTGATAAGGGATCCACTATATATCCATCTTGTCGAATTTATCCACTACCTCTCACAGCTTAATTAGATACTTTGCCATTGTTGGATCCTTAGTCTCGTAAACTCCTTTAATCTATTTGACGTCTAACTGACTATTGGTGAAGATCCGTATGTTTTGGGCTCCCAATAATGTTGCTATTCACAATCTGGTTAGAAAGGTTTCATATTTAACCTAATTATTTGTTACTCGGAAGTCAAAACGAAGAGTGTATTCGGTTTTGAAATTGTCTGGTTCCACGAGAATAAGTCTGGCTTTGCTTTTCGAGGAGTTTGATGATCCATCTGTATGGAGGGTCCTTTCGGGCATTGAACACTATTCTCAGTCATCAATGACGGGCTGTTCGATGAGTGGTGGAAGTGTGCATTTGAGGATAAAGTCAATGAGGGTTTAACCTTTTATTGCTAGCCTCGGTTGATATTCAATATCGAATTCACCTAACTCAATACTTCATTTAACAAATTGGCCCAAGGTGTCCCTCTTTTGTAAGATCTACTTCAGAGATTGGTTAGTCAATACTACAATGGTGTGGGCTTGGAAGTAAGGTCAGAGACGTCTGGCGATTACTACTAAGACGAAAGCTATCTTCTCGATAAGTTAATAATTAACCTCAGCCTCTTGAAGTATGCGGCTAACATAATACACTGGCCTTTGTGTAATAGATTCATGCTTTATAAGAATAGAGCATAGTGTTTGATCAGAGATAGAGAGGTAAATATAGAGTTTCTCACCAGGGACAAGTCGAGGGAGGAGCGGAGGTAACATAAGATACTCTTTGAGCTATTCGAATGCTGCTTCGCACTTCAGTGTCCAGACAAATTTCTGGAATTTTTTCAGAGCTTCATAGAACGGTTTATATTTCTCCCCAACTTTTGATATGAACTGGTTTAGAGTTGTGATTCTCCCCATGAGGTGTTGCATTTCCTTTACTGTCCTCAGTGGTCTCATGTCCAAAATAGCTTATATCTTTTCCGAATCACTTCAATCCCCAAGTTAGTAATTAGAAAGGTTAGGAACTTCGCAAAAGTGATTATGAAGATGTACTTTGTTGGGTTCAACCTCAAATTATATTGTTCTAACATTTAGAATGTCTCTTTCAGAATTGCGTCGTGATTTTTTGTCTCAGTACATTTGATGCACATGTTGTCGACATAGGCCTCTACATTTCTTGCAAGCTTTTGCTAAACACCTTGTTGACTAACCGTTGAAAGGTTGCTGTAGCATTTTTTAAGGCAAACGACATCACCTTGTGCCAGTAGGTGTCAAACTCCGTGATAAAACTAGTTTTTTTCTCGTCTTCAGGGGACATACGTATTTGGTTATAGTTAGAGTATGCATTCATGAAACTTAGGGGTTGGTAACCGAATAAATTGTCCACCAATTTGTCGATATTGAGTAGCAAATAACTGTCTTTCAGACATACTTATTGAGGTTGATGAAATCTGCATACATTCTCCACTTGCCATTGGCCTTTTTTACCATGATCATGTTGTCTAGTCACTCCGCATAGTCTATCTTATGAATGAAACCTACTGCTAAGAGTTTTTGAACTTCCTCTTATATTATGCGTTGACGATGTAGCACGAATACCCTTTTCTTTTACTAACTGACGGGTGAATCCTGGGTAAATTTTTTAGGAACCACGCAAAAACTTTAGAATGTTATTGAAGATAGTCCATGATTGCATTCCAAAGAGGTGTTGGTGGCTGAGTGCCAACTTGGATCATCTGACCTAGTATATCTACTATGGGAACTACAATTACTTTCTCTCCAGGTTGAAGTTTAGATTGGTGTCAAGCGGTGTCTCTAAGCTCCAATGTATCTATTGAGAAGATTTCTTCTTCTCTTCTAACAACAGGAGTAATCAACGGATCTTCGTTGCCATGAAGCATTGTGAACCCTACGGGTATCCTGAATTTGACTTTCATGTGTCATGTGCTAGGTAGTACTTTGAGACCATCCAAACTAGAACAATCGAGGATAATGTTGTAAGAGGATGAGAGTTTTACCACATGAAAAATGACCCTGGTAGTAGCATGGTGAGAAAGTATTCCTAAGGTTATGATAAGTGAGATAGTACTCTTTGGATGTATAGATTCATCAGCGAACCCTTTTAAGGGTCCGTCAGAGAGTCGAAGATGAGATAGGTTGAACCCCATCCATTGGAAGACATCCCAAAAGCGAAAGTTTTGATAATTAGCAGATCGTTTTGGTTTGTGTCAACTCCTATTAGATTGTCTCATCAAAACCGATAATCAGCCTCTTTCTCTTGGTTGACACCATTGTAAGGAGAAGGATATGGTGGTAGAAATTCAGAAAATTAGTCTTTTCTCATGGAAGCGCCAATCTGTTAGAGGTAAGTTTGCCTCCACAGATGATAGCTCTGCTAACTCAAATAGATTGACTGTCCATTTGTCAATGTTAATCATGAGACCTACGGAACACTGACAGAAGGTGCTCAGCGGGGAAGACTCTGACAATTAAGTCAGAGAGCGGTTTCAACTAAAGAGAAATAAATTGAAAGAGAGTTTTGCTATACCTTTTGTGTGCTATGTGTAAGTTCAGAAAGCGTGCATACTTACCTGGCTAGGTGGCCTAATGACGTATATATAGTCTGCGTTTGCGAGTTCCGTATGCATCCGATATGTTAAACCCTAGTTTCCCTATGAAAATGTTCCGAGATTGTAGGACCCTAAGGGAAGATCTCCACAAGATCGGGGATTCCTTTAACTTAGAAAGTTCTAGCTAATAGAGGATTTCTTTCCTTACAGATTAGAATTTAGAATCTACTTGTTAGATACGAAATATTACTTCTATGATTTTAGAAAAGTCGAATATTACTTTGGATTGGCCCAATACTGAGCACCCAGGAGGTATTGAGACCGATTAGTCGACTACTAAGGAGAGTCTGGTCATTGTGTATGTGTCGAAAGTGACAGGTCACATCTCGTTTGTATACTGACCATGGGCTCAAGTATCATCATGTAGTATAAGGAAGCATGTGTAAATCATTAGTAACATGTGCTTGAGAGAGAGAGAGAGAGAGATGATCATTAAAGGAACAAACATGTTGGTGTATAAGGAATTCAAATTGAAGAGAGAGATGGAGTGAGTCAATTAAAAATTAATTTAATAGATAAATGTATTAAATTTTTTAATTAAATTTTATATTTAAAATTTGATAATGAAAAAAATTATATTATGAATTTTTTTTAATTTAGTTCGATAATATCCTGAACAAGTTAGTCGGGGAGAGAGAGAGAGAGAGAAGAGAGAGAGAGAGAGTGAATGTGATGGGTTGACTAATATTTTGATGCTTTTACGAACGGAGATGGGTTGGCGAGGGTAGTCTAGTACCAACTGAGAAAATCCAGCACTGGCAAGAAAAATTTAAAACCATTGTCGATCAAATTAAACAAAAGTACCGTAAAAAAGAATATTAGGGGTCCTGGCATTAAAGTCGTTACATATGTAGTGCAATCTAAAGATTTTACCTTAAGTTCTGGTTCTAAGAATGAGAAAAAATAAATTTTGAAAAAATCAATACTTAAAAAGAGATCTCAAAATATTCAAATCAAATTAATTGAATAAAGTTTGAATACTGATACTGAAAAAAAAAAGATTTTACTCTAAAAATGGGTCAAAATTAAATATTTAGATGAAAACTTTTTATATTTGAAATATAATTAATTTTTTTGGAATAAAAATTGTTTAAAAATTAAAATTATTAATATTGAGAATTCACTATTTAATTTTCTAGACGTGGGGTTTTTTTTTTTGGGGGGGGGGGTTCCTCCTGACCCATTTACCCGCTTTAAAGACTCTTCTCCACCTTAGATCAGAAAAATTGTTGGATTTTTCCAGGAAAGAGAGGAGAGAGATGCCCATAGCGGAAGGAGAGAAGAGAGAGAAAGAGGAGAGAGGAGAAAGGAGAGAGAAACAGTTGAGAAAGGAGAAAGAAGAGAAGAGATTTTAAAGATTTTTTCAGGGCATTTTGTCAAAATCCTAAATCTTAAATCGTATGTGGCATTTCTGTAGCTGCTACGGGGTGCATACGCTATCTGATTATCACTGCAAATTTATGTGGCTACTTTTTTTTTTCTTCTTCTATCATTATTCTGTAACTACCGAGTGTCAACCTTAATAATTTGGCATAAAAATGTAACCATGTCCTATCATAGTGGAAAAGAGTTCTGCTGGCAAAGAATAATCATGCCTTTATAAGAACCCACGAAGAGGTAAAACATTTTTACTCAAATATTTTTTTTCAAAATTTAGTATTTGAATTTCTATAAATACATATATTTTTATTATTTTTTGTAACTCTTACATAATAATAATAATAAAAAAATAATTATAACTGATACGCTAATACTAAATAGGATGTCATGTGACTCATTTATCGATAGATTATACTGTGCAATTAAAATTTCATCAGAGGACTAGAATAATAATTAAAATTTAAAATTTAAAATTTAAAATAAAAAATTAAAACATTTAGAAGTAAGTTAACAAATAGTAAAAAATTTAGAATTCCATATGTAGTTATTCAAAAAAAAAAAAAAAGAAAAAAGTCAAGAATTTTATTCTTGCAGTAATTAGAGTGTGCTCAATGGGGGGAGAGAAGCAACGTTTCTTGTATTTTATGAAAGCAACTACACATGTTTCTCATCATTCACACAAGTTGAGATGGTCAAACGGAAGTCCACATAGAAACCACACTTTTCAGACCAAAACACAAAAGCAAGTTATGCCCTTCACCCAATTAATCATTCTAACCTTTCCAAATTTTCCTATTTTTTTTTTTTTATTAAACGTAACATTGTAAGATAAAGACACTTCTTAATCATCAGAGAATAAAGGTTAAGTTTATGAGTGGTAACTCCAATGTTTGTCATAGGTTATCCCAACAGAGCTAAACTAGCAACTTAGGAATTACATTCCTAATGATCATGATTAACAAATAAAAACCATTTAAAAGCCTAATCATTGTAGTTAAATTTTATTAATTTCAAAATCACGTCCCATGTGTAATATGATAATTTTTTTTAATAATCAACTGATATCCGAAATTATACTCTTATTAATCTAATTAAAAAAAAAAAACTCTTTTAGTATAGTTTCTTTCATTTTTAAGTTTCAAATTCAAAATTTAATTGAGAAATTTACCACTCTTGTGGACCTCACCGCCTCCTGGTGTGGCGCAATAAACAAAACTAAAATTTTTTTTATAACTATCATAACATTAATACACATAGAATCTGTAACTTTTAAATAATTATACAATAATATTACTTCTTATTGAAATAAAAAATTTATAAATAAAATATTTATAATTGTTTTAAATAATTAATTTAAATACATATTATAACAAAGTTGATATAAATCATATAACATTAACGACTATAAAAGAATACAATATTTTTAACTGCTTAAAAAAGATAATCAATTAATGTAAAACATATCATCATATTAATTTGAATGAATATTATCTCATTAAAAAAATTAAACAAATCCTCAAATAGAAAGAGATGGAGAAATAGAAAATTTGGTATTTATTGTCATTAATATAAGATAAATAAATTTTAAAAATATATATATAAAAAAAAACTTTTAAACGGCAGTCCGTTTGGAATGAAGGTTATGATGGGAAAGGGAGGAAAAAGGAGGGATTTAAAAAATCCTCCCACGTTTGGCAAAACTATTAATAAGAGGGAAAGGTTTTGAATGGGTTTTATGAAGCCTTTCAAATCCAAATTTTCAATCCATCAAATCGGTGAGTTTTTGAGTTAAAGCATTCTCTTTTAAAATTATAAATATTAAATTTATTTATATATTTTTTATTTTAATAATTTAATAAAAAGCATAAATAATAAAATAATAAATTTGTACACTTTTTTTTTTTATTATATTCCATCCTTTTCCTTGTCTAATCAAACTTGATTTTTTATTTTTCTATTAACATATTATTGTCAAAGGTTGTTTTTAATTTTATATTTCTTTCCTTACCTTTCCCATCTTTTTCCTTTTTTTTTCTTTACCTCCCTTTCCCATGAGATTGCCAAACAGTCTGATATATATATATATATATATATATATATATATATATATATTTTTTTTTTAACAGTTGGTTTTTATCGGCCATCAACCACGGCTAAAAAAAAAACACAAAAGAAATCAACAATCAAAAGTATTTCCCAAACATTTCAATCAAACACCCATTTGAATAAATTACTCCAGACCTATCCCCGCTTAACAAACCGGAAACTGTTCCTAGCCGAAATTTGTTTATCTCTCAATGCTAATGTCAAAATCCTTGGTACTTAGATATGAGAAAGTGATGGCTCTCTCTCTCTTAATGTAACAAAAAATAATTACTAGTAGGCAATACTATATTACTAAAAATAAGAAAGAAGAATTTGAAGCAATGGTTAGAATTTTTTTTTTTGGTATAACTTACTATTATCTGTAACTATATTTTGATTAATTCGATTTAATAATTGTTAGACCCAATATAAAGAAAAGTTTTTCAATATAATATTTTCATTCATAAATTTTGAAACTGAGAATTGATTAAAAAATTTAACACCCTTATCTATTAACCCGATTATTCGTCGGAAAACATTTAGTTAGTATGTTTTTCAAATGTTTAGGCTTTTGTGAACCAACCAAAATATAAGTCCAACAAATGGGTATCTTATTTAGGTGATAATTAAAACGTGCAAACTAACGAAAAAGACGGGGCAAGGGGTAGGGGTACGCCATTGCTGCCCTCAACAATTTAAACATGAATATTTTATATTGAGAAACAAGGCTTGCACGTTCAAAAGTGCCCATCAATCTTCTCAAGCCACTTCGCACACCAAAGACACTTCTCATTATTACTAAAAATAAGAATAATTCAATGTTTTTCTAGGTACGAAAGGGATAACTCACGTATTCGCTGACCTTTTTTAAGTAGAGCAGGTTCAAATTATAATAATAACTCTATTTTTTATAATGGTTATATTGAAAAAGTTACGCCTAAATATTAGAATTATCGATGTGTATGTATGTATATATATATATTGTGGTTTTAACGTACCAATTCGTGTCAAAAGAAAAATAATAGAAAAAAATAAAAAATAATACAACATTGTAGCAATTCATAAGTGTTTCTATCCATGTAAAAATCTTGAGCTAAATTATACATAGGGATGGGGTTGTTAATTTCTTGGGTTGAAACTTTGTGTTGGATTTTTAGAATTCTCATGCAGCGGAAGCATATAATAATTTTCGAAAAATAAAATAGATCGGGTGTAGGGTACCTCAATCCGTAGAATCTTCAAGCGGCACGTTCCTTGATCCGATTTCGCGGTCGGGATAGTGATCACGAGGTTAGTCGAATCACCACCACAGTGTCACAACGCCTCAACGCTTCAACCACAATGGGCATAAATAACCTACACTTTGCTAGGCAAAACGAAAAGGTTCGAAGCGTTTGCCGAGAAATGCGGCTACTTGTCGCATTTTTCTTTCTAATCACTATGTGTTTAGGGAATAATGGTATTTCGTATTATTTCGGTCATGAAAAAAAAAATCATTTTTACCCATAGGAATTTTGTGATCGAAATGTTTTATAATAATTACAATAATTGATTAATTTATATAGTTGAAAGAAATTTTAAATATTAAAAGATAGATAAACGTGACTCTCACATCATGATAGAAAATAATTTGCAACGCTAATACTTAATTGTTTCGGGCTTTGATTGCTCTGTCTTTGGGGACGCGTACGAGTGCATGGATAACTCTTTTTTCAAAGGAAACTTTGATACTAAGTTAAAAATTTTGAGTATTGAATATGACTCTCGTATGGATATAAAATATATGAAAATGGTTCTCATATCATGATAGACGAACATGACTTTCATATCATGATAGAAAACAATATAAAACCCTAGTACTTAATTGTTTTGGGCTTTGATTGCTCTGCCTTTGGAGACGCATACGAGTCCGTGGATAATCCTTTTTTCAAAGGAAACTTTGATTCTAAGTTAAAAATTTGGAACATTGAATATGACTCGTATCATGATAAAAAATATATGAAAATGGTTCTCATATCATGTTAAGATTTTGATACCATATGATATTGGATTCTTAATCCAACATAGAATTTATATGTGAATAATTATGTGTCACGGACTTCATATAAGTTTGAGTTTATATAAAATTGATCTACTAAAGTTTTAGATAATTTGAACTCTAATACATTTGATAATTTCTATTTTTGTGATGAGTTAATATATAGACAACAAGAGATAAATAGAAATACTAACAGATAACAAAGTTGTCTATAGTGGTTATGGTCCCCGTAACTTCCATTCACTCTGGCATCCAATCATTTAGAGAGAAAACTGAAAGAGAATTAGATGGTTCTCTTAGAAAAAATATGTAGATTAAGAAGGGCAATCACACGAGTCACGATAGCAATTGATTATTATGAATTCAAGTACGCTTCTACTCATAAATCTAATAATTTCTTATCAAATATTTATTTTTTAACATGGTAATGATAGAAAACAATAATAAGAATATGTAACGCTAAATTATTTTATTGAACTATTTTAATATATTGAATTTATATAAAAAATTTATTATTACAAATATAAAAATGAATGAAATTAGTTATACTAAAAATCAAATTTTCAGACATAATATATTCTGATATATATGTTTATATAAATTAGGTGATAATAATTTAATACTTAAACTCATGAATATATAATATTGTAAAGTTATATTTCAAAGAGAGGGAGAGAGAGAACAAATTTATGTTAAAATAACATAAACAGTTGCACAAAAATGACTCATTGATGCTAAATGATAAAAGACCCTCAGCTCAAAGTCGAATTAGTTTATATCTTTAAGAGTTAAATAATCTCCCTCTCCCCACCCCCCTTTGCGTATGGAGAAGAGCTGCTAAGTAAGAATAGTCAGCGTCTCCTTCTCTCTTCAAACGCCAATTCTTTCTTTGGCTTTGAGAAGAGAGCATCAGTTTTTCAACCTTCGAAAGTCCATTGTGCCCTTTCTGCTTCCTCGCGCATCTCTCTTCCTCACGCCTTAATGCATGTCTTGGACGTCTGTTAGGCACAAAAACATACCAAACTTTGTCACAACCATGAAAGAGACTAATATTTAGCTTCTTGATCATCTTCTTCTAAAGCATGTGAAGTTACTTCTACGAAAGAATGGAGAATTATCAAGGAGACTTGGCAGACATAGTTCGCGCCAGTGGAGGAGTTATAGCAAGCAACTGTGATGATCCCATCAATGAATGGCAATTCCCATCATCAGATCCCACAAACTACGAATCCACTGATGATTTCGGAGATCCCTTCTCCAACATGAGAGATCCACTTCTCCATGATCTTGACGTGTCCAGCTCAACAGGGTTTTTCAGTAATTCGGCAGATCATTTGATGAAATCAAGTGGTTATCATGAGGATCATATAACCAGTAGTACCTGTTGTAGTAGTAGTCATACTAGTACTATTCTTGCTCATCAGAAGATCGATGATCATGAGATGAAGAGACCTTGCAATATATTTTCAAGGATGCTTCAGATCTCAACTACCAGTGCTAATAATAATAATTTGTCTTTGCCTATCTCACCGCCATGTGAACCTCCGTTGATTATGGCTTCTTCTTCTTCTTCTTCTTCTTCTTCTGTTCCTAGAGGTTTGGTTGGTTCTGATCATATGCTCAACAAGGTTGAGAGTGGTGGAGTTCAGATCTCATCTCCGCGAAATCCGGGTATCAAGCGTAGGTATGTATCGATGGCTATTAATTTTATTATAATATATATTTTCTTTTTGTGATAAGAAAAAACAGCTTAATTTTAATCATCTTAAAACTTAGAGGAAAATTCAGTATTGAGGATCTAAAATACTACTAGGGTTTCTAAATTGACCGGAGATTGTTGCAATCAACTTAAAACTGTTGTCACAATTATAAGCACAAACTTAGCTTTCAAAAGGCGTAGCTATCTCAAACACTTTTCCTGTGCCAAAAACCCACCTGAAAAGGATCAACATAACTTAGAGGAATAATCTCACTCTTTCTCTCTCTCTCATATATATATGTATGCTTATGTCTAATTTGATCTTGTTTTGAGTACCAAAAAAGGAAGAGCCAAGCAAAGAAGGTGGTGTGCATACCGGCACCAGCAGCAGCAAACAGCAGACCTAGTGGGGAAGTGGTGCCTTCTGATCTTTGGGCCTGGAGGAAGTACGGACAGAAACCAATCAAAGGCTCTCCTTATCCAAGGTCCCTTTTTATTTTTTTTTAAAAAATATATATAATGACCAAATTTAGGTCTTTCGTTTCATCGTTATCCCTTGTTAACTAGAAACCATCACTGCTGCTGCTTCTCTGACATGAATTTTGTCTTTGTTCCATGATCATGTGTGTGGAAAATCCCAATACATAACTAAGTTTTCAGACTCCTTTATTTTTTTAATCAAGTTTTTAAAATCTATGAAATGCTGTACAAGAAATTATGGGTCTTGCACTGTTTTCACGGTTGGGGAACTCACAAGAAAAATATTGTCAGAATCTTTTGAAAATCACAGCTAATATCCTACTCTCCTTATATTTAATCGCAGTAGGTTCATTATATTAAATCTACTCTAATGGTTCAATGTGGCCTTTTGCCTTTAATTTCGGTGGTATTGCAATTTTCCGT
This sequence comes from Dillenia suffruticosa, assembly GCA_033439265.1. Lineage (NCBI taxonomy): Eukaryota > Viridiplantae > Streptophyta > Magnoliopsida > Dilleniales > Dilleniaceae > Dillenia > Dillenia suffruticosa. Next base: position 4,877,366 of record JAVTVX010000031.1, read on the forward strand.
TGTAAACTTGAGTACTTATCATAAAATGCCAATTGGGGTTTCATTAAGAAAATATTATTTTCCATGCTCACATGTTAGACTTTGCCTGATTTATCATACAAACTCTCCCGGCTTGTGCTACTTCAAATTAAATTGCATAAAATTTCTTGTGTAAATTTACTTGCATGGTGAGTGGAATTGCTAATTGGGCTTTTTTATTTCTTGCAGAGGGTACTATAGATGCAGTAGCTCAAAAGGTTGTTCAGCAAGAAAGCAAGTGGAGAGAAGCAGAACTGATCCAAACATGCTGGTCATAACCTACACTTCTGAACACAATCATCCATGGCCAACCCAAAGAAATGCTCTTGCAGGCTCAACTAGATCCCAACCCTCAAAAGACACCTCCCACTCCAAGAATTCACCAAATTCTCAATCCTACAAGCAATCAAGTTCAGTAAAGGAAGAACAACACAAGGAGAATGCATCTTCCACTATTGTCGCTTCTGCGGGAGAAGGGGGTGTAAAGGAGGAAATGGAAGACATAGAAAAGCAACTAGAGATTGAAGAAGGTGAGTTTAGTGAAGGTTTTCGTCAAAGTTACAAGCCAACAATGCCAGACCAGTCAAAACAACAGCATCAATCTGAGGACTACTTTGCAGATTTAGGAGAATTAGAGGGTGATCCTCTAGACCTATTGCTCGCACAAGGATTCATATCGGATCATGATCAGGGTCATGAAGGAGAAAGCAAGGGTATAGACCCATTCAATATACTTGATTGGACGAGAAACAACAACACCACCGCCACCTCCACATCATTCGGAGAAGCCAAGAGAGCTGGTTAATGATAAAGTTGAGATACACCTACCTACTAGATTGATCCAAAGCCTTTTTGAGTTCTTTTATTATGATACTGCAAAAGACTTTCATTCAAAAATAGGGCATATCCTCATAGACTTCTGGTTCTCTCTTGTGTCAATGAATTTTCAGTTAGTTTGAATTTTTTAGATAGCTTTTATTTAACCAGGCAAGAGGAGTTCGAGAGAGAGAGAGAGAGAGACAGAGGGAGAGAGGGAGGGTGGGAGGAATGTATTATGGGTGAAAAAGAGATCGAAAAGTAAAATTTAAAAGAGAGTGAGTGCTGGTGGAAGCAGGGATAAATTAAAGACGCACATTCCTTTTGGGAATATGGGGATAGATGGGACAGAAAGCTTAGGGAACAGAAGGTTTCAACAGTAAAACAAGTACAGCAACAGCTTTGGGACGTGACTGTGATAGCTCGGTGAAGAAAGGGTGATTGACACGATGAAAAAGTGAGATGGGACTCTTCTACACGACGCTTATCTCTCTCTCTCTCTCTCTCTCTCTCTCTCTCAAAAGTGGGGAAAATTATTTGTCCTTTCCACCTTTCGGTCATGTGGGTAATCTTGGAAGAGAAAACCACACCCATTGAAATTGTTTTGCTTGAGAGAGAGAGAGAGAGAGAGAGAGAGAGAGAGAGAGAGAGAGAGAGAGAGAGAGGAAGCTTGACTTTTATTGATAGTCATCTCATCCCGAGCAGAGCACGTGTACAAGAGACATAAAATATATGCTTCGGGTTCCTCATCTTTAATTATTTGATTGATTCGTCCAAGTTTGTATTTTACTAATTCTGGTCCCCTCTCCTGTATCTTCACGTAATTGAAAAGTGGCTATTGGTTAATTTATTAAATTACGTACAATTACCATTTTCTGTCTACATGCCTCGAACAAGATCAAGCAAATATCATCGGCACTGATACTCATTCAATTCTATTAGTCAGGCAATTTTGTGTTCAAATCATATAAACAACCCATCACATCATAGATACACAATATCTCATTTTTAAAATTTTTACAATCATTTTTCTTCTTTGCCGGATGCAACGAAAAATATCCACCAATGTAGTTCATGACCACCAATGTCCTGGATCACATTGATATAATGCATGTTTTTTTATATGATCCTAGATTCGAGTTAAACAAAGTTGTCTCCAAAATGATCATTTTACACAATTGATTAGAAATTAGTTTGTGATATTAATGAATTATAACTCAATAAATATTTAATTTTTTTTTAAAAGTTACGAGTACAAGTATTTTTTATTTAATAAAGAAAAAAGTTCGTGGTTTGTCTACTTTCTTGTAGACTTAATGTGGTAAATTCACTTAAAAATTAGTAAAAATAGCTTAAATTAAATATTTTATAATACATGAAAAGTCTCGTAATAATATTTAAAGGGAATCTTTATTTTGGCCAAAATTCTCTTTACTTCTTAAATAAAGTTATCAAAATACCTCTATCATTAGTACACTACAAAATAAATACCCTATCTAAACAAACAAAAACTGTCTGTAAAATCCACTAAAATTGTTGGCAGAATCTTCTCCAATAGATAGGTCTTCAATTGACTATACACCGATCAAGATAAGTCTATCATGATGGTTTTGGTCGCATGTCTTTGGCTATACTAACAGTTAGAAAAGATTGGTAAAAGTTACTGTCTCTTATCGTTGAATGCTATATGTGTTAGGACAAATTACTATTTTTTATCGTCTGTTATTATAAGTGTTAAGAGAAGTTATTGTCTTTTATCATTGATTTGAAAAGTGTTGGTAAAAGTTATTGTCTTTTATCATCAGTTATCACATAAAACAATAACAAGTGTTAGGAAAATTATTCTCTTTTAACCCTTATCACATGTGTTTGGAAATATTACTCTATTTTATCATTGGTTATCACAAGTGTTAAAAAAAGTTATTGTCTTTTATTGTCGCTTACGGCAGGTGTTAGAATAATTACTATCGTCGATTATCACAAGTGTTATGATTTGTTACTGAATTTTATCGTTAGTTAGCACAAATGATAGAAAAATTTGCTTTTTTTATCGCCGATTAGCATATGATATCAATAGTGACGTTTTTTTTAAGATGACATAGATTTGAATTATTATACGTAAATTAAGATACTATAAAATAAATAAATTATAAAAATAATATAAACATAATAAGAATTATATTAATATGCAAGAATAATTGATACATTGATTTGTAAATAAAATGACGGTTACATATAAGATAAAGAAAAGAATAGATTGCATGTCCCACAATTACATGCCTTCTAAGATGGTCAAACAAAGAATGTTCACTTTGATCACAAAAAATATTACCATCACAATTTGAAATCACAATCTCAGTATTAAAACCGGATAATTCCAAAACTAAACAAATAACTGAATAGTAGTGACCAACTTCATGCACAATCCTTCATATCAATCTATTCATAAAACTAGTAGTGAAATGAATATAATTATATAGTGACATTGTAAAAAATAATTGTAAATGAAAATATTATCTTCTGGAATAGAGTCAGGTGGTGATAATGATAGTTGCCTTCCATGTGTCCTCCCAGCATATGGTATTGGAGAAACTTAATAATACAATTAATTTAGCTTATTATTCAAATATAAATATGAAATTAGTAAGATTATACTAAAAACCTAAGAAATGACATTCGTACCTGAACACCATCAATAAACTTTGCTTCATTAACCAGGTTCATTAATTCTCTTTACTGTCCATTTCCAACATGCATAGCAACATACATAAGAATATTGCTCACCAAATTAGTAAGATTGAGTTTCTTCAGACAAAAGTTGTTTTTGGAATAGTTGTGATTCTTCATGCTTAGCTACAATACTTATCCATCGTTTAGTTCGTCCCATATTTGTAGCTGAAAAAATTTAAAAATTTTCAAATATCTATTCCCAGCAGAACCCAACATAACAGAGTGGCTTTTTTTTTTTTTTTTTTTAATGAAAAAGCGATTACCTTTTGATGAAACTTTGCAAAGTTGTTGTTCGTCTTATAGATTTGTTGGTATTTGAATTTACGTTATGAAGAGTTTCAATGAGAGTTTGAGTGAAAGATTTGGATGGGTCTGGAGGTTGAAAATGTACTTGGCCGATTGTATAGATTTTAGGGGAAGGAAAGATTTTGATTTCTGATTGAAAATATGTTTGGTTGAGCGAAAACTTTTGATGAATTATGAGAAATTTCAGGGGGAATAAGGCTGAAGATATGTTTGTTTGAGTTAGAACTTTCGATTGATTTTGAGAACTTTGAGAGGAGGAGAGCTTTCAAGGGAATGAAAGATTTGATAGTTTCAAGATGATGATTTAAAGTATATTTGGATTTAGTCATTTGATTGCCTTATTTTAACAAATAAATTTTCAAAATCTGCCATTTTTTCAACATTTTGTCTCCCTATAAAATTTTCCTCCCTTTTTTCTTTTAACATTTTTACTTTTTACATGCCTATTTTTTTCATTAATTTTGCGATTGACCAAGCGGGTTGTGATGGTTTTTGTCATGTCGGGTTGATTGAAGAGAGCATGGTTCAATCTAAAGCTCTGAGGGTCAATTGCCTGAGCTTTAAATTTGCCGCTTGAGTACAGCGGGTTGGTCGCTTGTGCTCACGATCAGCCATTGGAGTTCTATGAGTCAACTGCCAGTGCTTGCGGTTGCCACTAGAGCACTGTGTGTTAATCACCTGTGCTTGCGGTTAGCCGTTAGAGGACCGCTGGTTGACTGTATTGCTGATGGTTAGTCACTTGAGCACACTGTGCACTTGCGGTTAACAAGCGGGTTGGCCGCTTGGTCTAGGCGGTCGGCCGTTGGGGCCAAGCGGGCTAGCCGCTTGGCCTAGGCAGTCAGCCATTGGGTTTCGCAGGATGACAATCACTTGCTCAGGTTGACAAGATTCAGTTTTGACCATGTTTACTCTGTAATAGTCGTTTAAGTAATTTTAGTTAAAATATTACATCTAAATAAGGAAATACCCATATTTGGATTTAATAAAAATAGTTTTAAAACTTAATTCATTAAGAATAAAAAGTCAACTCTCCTTTTAAATAGTGAAATTTCGGTTTTGATTTTTGAATGAGTTTTGTTTAAAGGGTTAATAAATTTAAAAAATTCAAGAAAAATAGTTTTTAACCTAATTGATACATGAGAAACAAATACCGTCAATTTTTATGCTCATTTTCTTGATATTTTAAATACTTGTATTTTCGAGTACTATCGCCGACATGTTGGTCAAATCTAGGTTTTCACAATTCTAGGTGTTATATTTTCTATCCAACTACTTCAGCACTATTATTAGTAATGAATTATTTTTCTTTGTTATGGACTTGTTCTCCAATGATATAAACCATTAAATTTCATGTCGACTAATTTTATACATTTTGTATATACGCATCACTATCTTTTATTTTTCTTGTGTTTTTTATTTTCTAAATTTTTTTCTTAATCATTCTAATAATGTTTATCGCTAAATTTTTTTCTTAATCAAATTAATCATATTTTGTTTATAATTAAAACTTATAAATATGTTAATAGTTCTTAATTCCTCACATTTTTTTCACATTTTTAGTCAATACCTGCCACATGTTTTTCCTGTATCATCATGATTGTTATGCGTTATTTATATTGTTCAAAAAATCACTAGTTTTATCATATATTATAGCTATATTACTATTTTCACGCAATTTTTGCAATTTGTTACCATACATTATAGATATATCAATACATATGATATTAAGTTAATATCACTATATAGTCCCACTTACACGAATTTGCTACATTTAACCATCTATAAAATTGACAATGTATTGTGCTTTGTATAAATAAGAAAAAAAATCACACTAGTTACCATACTTTATAGTTGTATTATGACATATCATGCATTTGTTAACACTTGATACTATGGTTATAGTAATATCACTTCATATCATACACTTATTACCACTTGTTACTATGCATTATAGTTATATCACTACATATCATGCATCGAATAAAAAAGGGAATACATCAATGATTGCATAATATGTAAAATAATGAAATGTCATTACTTTTCATACATATATTCATCCCATCCTACTCTATCAATATAAATTACCCATATAGAATCTGTTTTTAAGCCGTCCCTAAAGGTTGACACATTTATTAACGAAAAGTAATAATAGTTAGAATTATAGATAGCATTTACATACGGTACAATTTATATGTTAATATAGTTATAACATTTATGCAGATAGTATGGTTAAGCAATCAGTAAACAAAACTCATATAGAGACTATTTTTAAATCGTCTCTAAAAGAGTGCCATATTTATTGACACTAACTAATAACCATCTTAATTGAATATCTTTTTTACAGATGGTGCTGTATATAAGTTAACATAGATGTTTAACTTATGTAGATAGTATGGTTTAATAGTAAGCAAAAGAAGACTCATATAGAGATTCTTTTCAAACCGTTACTAAAGACGGCCACATTTATTGACGACAATTGATAACCGTTCGAATGGTAGACAGCATTTACAGATGGTGAAATATATTGGTTAACAATTGTGTAGAATTTATGAAGATAGTATGGTATGGTTAAGTAAATAGTAAAGAAAAGTCTTATAGAGACTATTTTCAAATTGTCTCTAAAAACTGTAATATTTACTGATCATAAGTGATAACAGTCAAAATTGAAAATTTTTTTAAAGACGATACAATAAATGAGTTAGCATAAATGTAGAATTTATGTAGATGATTTGATCAAGTAGACAATAAAGAAAAGTCATATAAAGACGGTTTTCAAATCATTCTTAAAAGCAGTCATATTTACTGACCATAAGTGATAACCATAATAATTGAATATTGATTTTACAGACGGTTGCATTACCGTTTTAATGGTTGATAAACTTTTCCCAATGAACAATTTATACCGTTGGAAAATGTATACATTTTCAAGCGGTTTCATAAAAAATATCTTTATAGGGTATTAAAAAATCATCACAAAAGGTCACCGACAATGAAAGTTACCATCAATATAGGGTTTTAATTTTATAGTGGTAATCACTTTACTCCTACCATCTTATCTAATTTAAAGAGTTAAATGCCGCTGAAATATATAATTGAAAAGAAAAAACAAACTTTATATAAAACATTCAAGTTAATACTGAAATTTGAAGCCTTATTTTTTGCACCCTCAAGCTAATGGTGTCAATGCTATCATCATAGTTATTTGAAATTCCAAATCTGCCGTTGATATAAAAGGTCGTTTTGACAATCATTTTTCACAGCCATTCTCTCAATTTTTCTTCTAGAAGATTATAAAAATCATTCTAGGTTTATAGAAGATTCGACTTCACATTCCGTATTTTGAAAAACTTGACTTTCCACTTTGATCTTTCAATTCCAAGTATTGCTCCAAACTTCTGTGGTGTGCTTGACATTTTATTGTGAAAGTTAAAAATACCCCTTTCCTATTATAAATTAAAGAGAATAATAATAATAGAGAATAAAATAGAGAGCGAAAGAGAAAATTTTCTTATTCTCTTGTATGTAGAATGAAGTTACAAATAAGGTATTTATACAATTTGTGACGTGTACATAAATGGAAAGTTTCAAAGTCAAGCTAATCAAATATTTTGTGATATATTTCTATATTGTGATATTGACATATAAAAGATGTTACTAATAGTAATATTGGTATCATTTATATTTTTCTAAATTATTTACATTCCATATATTAGACATCCACGCAAGTTTCCTAAGCTATTATAATACTCCCCCTTGGTTGTCCATTACACCGAGAATAGATCTTGTTTAAAACCTTACAAAAAAAAACCCAGTTGGAAAAAAATTCTAATGAAAGAAAAAGAATACACTATTCAAAATGTTTGATAATGTATTTACTCCTCCTATTGAGAATACCTCTTGAGATCTTTAAATCGATACATTCCGATTCTTTTCACCAATCTTGTAAAGCTGGTAGTCAGCAGGGATTTCGTAAATAAATCTACTAAATTTTTACTTGATCGGATTTGTTGAACATTTATATCACCATTTTTTTGAAGTTCATGAGTGAAAAAGAATTTTAGTGATTAGTGTTTTGTTCTATAGACTTCGATATATCCTTTCTTGAGTTAGGTGATGCATACTACATTATCGTCATTTAAGATTCACTACAAAATTATATCTCTATACTGACGGTAACTTTTATTATCGGTAACCTTTAACAACGGTTTCTTATTACCTATACTGACGTTTTTTACAAAACCGTAGAAAAATATATACATATTTTAACAGTATAAATTATAACGTCGAGAAAAGTTTATAAACCGTGAGTAAAGTTAACAGGACCGTCGGTAAAAATGATATTCAATTTCTGATGATTATCTTTTGTAGTTTGGTAAATATAATATTTTTAGAGACGATTTGAAAATAATCAGGTCTACTGGATCTACTTAACCATACTGTTTGTATAAATTTATAATTATGATAATTTGTATTCTACTATTTACAAATGTTATATTTCTATATATATTTATATAATTTTTAGAAACAGTTTAAAATTTTAGAGTTAATATAGAAGGGAATAATTTATGATAACGTGTGTTATGTGTATTGTAATACGTTATAATCTGTGATGTTAATAACGTGTGATAAGTAATGGTAACAAGTTAAGTAGTGGTAACCTATAACTTGTGATAAGTAGTGGTAATAATTTGCGAGAAATTTGTAAAAATATAAAAAATTTATAAAAAAATTAGAATTATTTTGAAATACACAATATACCATTTTCTAATAATACATACATAATATTAGTACTGTATATATTATTATAAATTATAAATTATTGGAGAATATATGTTAGTTAATATTATTTTAAATTCTCTTATATTAACAATTTAAAAAATTTTAATATTTTTGTATAGAAAAAAAAGAAAAAAGAAAAGTAGAAAAAAGTGTGGAAGGTTGAGAGAAAAAAAGAAAAAATAAAAAAGAGAGATAACTTTTTTTTTTGTTATTTTTTAGTATTTTGACAACGGACATTTTTATTAATATGAAAGTGAGAAAAGTTGAGACTAAAAAAAAAAAAGAAAGAAAAGGGACACGTGGTAAGTTTATGATATATAGTTGTGGTAAATAGTAAATAGTAAGTTGTTAGTATATGGATGGTAAATAGTAGTAATTTAAGTTTTATTTTAATTTATATTTCAACTATTACATTTTATCATTTTATATTTTCATTAATTTAATTTAATTTAATTTAATTGTATTTGTATTTTTTTTTTCTTATTTTGTGTTTTTATAGAATTTATATAAACCATTTTATAAATAAGTTGTGATAATTTATAGAATTTATAGAATTTTTTAAATTTATGATAAATTGAAATAAAAAAGTTGGTAATTGTGAAAATAAGTGGTAAGTAATGATAAGTTGTGATAAGTTGTGATAAAAATGTTGGTAATTGTGATAATAAGTGGTAAGTAATGATAAGTTGTGATAAGTTGTGATAAAAATGTTGGTAATTGTATAACAAGTGGTAAGTAATGATAAGTTGTGATAAATTGTGTGATAATAAGTGGTAAGTAATGATAATTTTGAATGAATGATATTATTATATTAGTGCATAGTATAAAATGATGGTTATTAATATTAATTTAAATTATAATATATTATTAATTTAATAAATTTATATATTTAATTATAAATATTTACCAAAATATAAAATATTAAATAATTTATCATAATCTGTGGAAGGTAGAGAATAAAAGAAAAAAAAAAGAAAAATGAGACACATGGCAAGCTGTATCATTTCCGTTACTTCCATTTTTATTTAATTGTCTCTTTATTATTTGTTTTAATTTATTTTTTCTAATTTTTTGTTTTTCAAATGATATTTATTTGTGAAAAATTACGTCTGTGAAATTTATCTAAAATTTATTTGTCAATGATAATATAAAAAATCTATATCATCTTCAAATATAATATTCATCTAAACAATTATATATTATATTTAAATATCTGAAATTTGTAAACTGAAAAAAAAAAAGAGAGAACAAAATGTTGAATGAGAGTGAGATAAGGAAAAAAAAAGGTGGCAGATAAGAGAAAAAAAGGAGAGTGAAATAGAAAGAAATATCATCCGTATTTTTGAAAAAAAAAAAGAAAAAAATTGGAAGATGAAAAATGTGTAATGAAAAAGGGCAGGATAATTGTGTAATAAAAAAATATCCGGAAAAAGAGATTTTAAAATTTTATTTTGAAAATTTGTTTGTTATTAATTTAATTTGAAAAAGTGGTATATCCAAGAAGATAAAATGAAAATGTAAAAAAAATTACAAAAAATTAAGATACATATTCACCATTTTCCAATAATATAATAATATCAATCTTATATTATTATATAATATATATATATATATATTGCTATATATATTACTATAAATTACAATGAATTTTAATATGATAATTATCGATATTAATTTATATTATAATATATTAAAAAATTAAAAATTTTAAATATTTCATTACAAATTTTACCAAATTTTATTTTATGGGTGAGAGTGGGATAGGAAAAAAAAAATTGATGAGAGAAAGAGAGAAGAGGAAGAGAAGAGAATGAAAAAAAAAAAAAAAAATGTTGCCAGAGAAAGGGACCGGATTCGAACCTGGGCATTGGATATGGCATCAAAAGTTTCAACCATTACACCGCTTGACAGATGTGGCTTGAAGTGGCCTTTGTCTTCTATATTTTCTTCCCTTCCTCAATTTTTTGAATTCCCTGCGCGGTCGTAACCGTGCAGCAGCACGGCTGCAACCGCGCAGGCATCCTCGTGCCAGCGCAGTTGCAGCCATGTGCCCTGCGGCTGCAACCGCAAGTGCAGGGGCATGCCAGAGCCCCTGTGCGCGCTTACGGCCGTGCCCCCCCGCGGCTGCAACCGTGGGCACTACTGTTCATCTTTTTTTTTTTTTTTTTTTAACTTCTTTTTTCATATATTTATCAATTTTTTGCTTTTTTCTTTTACTTTTTTTTTACCCTTCACCCTTTCATTTTTTTTTTGAACCTTTTTTTTTTTTTTTCTTCTTCTTTTTTATTTTTATTTTTTTTACCTTCACCCTTCCGTTTTTTTAACTTTTTTTTGTTTCTTCTTTTTCTTTTCTTTTTTTTTATTTCAGTTTTTTCTTCACCTTTAATTTTCTTTTTTTTTTTCATTCTTTTTTTTTCTGTTTCAGTATTACAGGTTGCCCTTGTGTAGTGCGCCAAGAGAAATATTGATAATAATACATTAATTATCAATATTAATTATCAATATTATATAATTTTATATAAATTCTAAAAATATTTAATTTACAAATTTAACTTTTTAACATTGAAAAATTGATAACTCTACAATAAAATTATATTCTCGTCAAAATCAATTTTCTAATTTAATCAAATTTCTCTTTCTTGTGAAAAAAATATTTGTTTTTTTATTCTAATCTAATTATTTTTTTACCAAAACAATTAATTCATTTTAGATAATTCAAAACAATAATTTTTTTTTTTTTTGCACCACATCACAAATAACAATCAAATTTGATTGCAAAAAAATTTTATCATTTTATTTCAAATTCAAACAACTCAACTTTATAAAAGCTGGTGGCAGAGCAAGTGAGATATGATACGTACATTTAATTTAAAAAATATTACTATAGTTGTTAAATTAATTAGTGATAATGAAAGTATAAAAATATTATAAAAAATTTAAAATTATTTTCAGATACAAATGTACTATTTTCTAATAATATAATAATAACATTCGTAAATTATTACATAATATATACATATTACTATATATATTACTATAAATTATAAATTATCGTTAAATGGAGAATATATATTAGTAATAATATAAAATCATGATTATTAATATTAATTTATCAATTGTCCTGCATGCCAAAATGATGAAACATATTGGTTGAGTGTATTTGGAATAAATATATTAGTAAAATTATCAACGTTATATAATTTTATATAAATTAAAAAAAAATTTATTTAATATACGAATTTAGTTTTTTAAAATTTTTTAGTGATAACTCCACAAATTCATGCCAAAATCAAAAACAATTCAAACAATGATTTTTGCACCACATCACAAATTGGCGGTTAAATTTGATAAAACTCCCAAATATTTTATCATTTTATTTCAAAATCAAGCGGCAAATTTTGTGAAAATTCCAAAAACATTTTATCATTTTATTTCGGAATCAATGTACCCGCAAAAAACTTTTTATTTTTTTGCCCATTTTCCATGAATATTTTTCATTTTACAAATCATGAATATTAATATTAATTTAAATTATAATATATTAATAATTTAAAAATTTTATATATTTAATTACAAATATTTGCCAAAATATATAATATTAATAAAGATAAAAAAGTGTCATGATTTGCATTTTGCATTTTACATTATATATTTACAAAAAAAAGAGAAAATATTGTTTTATCGTGATAACAAATAATAACAACATGTAAGATAATGTATTAATGTATGGTAATAAGTGATAACAAATAATAACAATCGGTAACAAATGATAATATATCATAGTATAATGCATGATAACAAGTGGTAACAAATAGTAACAACCGATAACAAATAATAACAATCGGTAACAAATGATAATATATCATAATATAATGCATGATAACAAGTGGTAACAAATAATAACAACCGGTAGCAAATGATATTCTTATAATAAGTGATACAATTGGTATAAGTGTAGTAAACAATGTTAACAGAAATAAAAATATAAAGAAAATCAAATACAAAAATTATAAAATAAAATTCATGATGTAATAATAATAAAAACAGATAAAACAAGATAAAATTAAACTCACAAAAGTAAAGATACACTATACACCAGTGAGGATAAGTGTATTCATGAAGAAGAGAGTAATAAAAATTTATATGGATCTAATATATCCAATTACATGATAAGTTTTTGAACATGATATGTTTGGCATGTATGATTCATTCACAGATTTACATGATCATTTACAAATTTACAAATAAACCAACTTCTCATGCATTTAATGTGGATGAAAATAAATTTCATGAATTATTTTTAGAATGTTAAAAAACCAATATATCCAAATTGAAGTTCACTATACTAATTTTAAATAATATTACATGTGAAATATTAGTGGTTGAAATTAGTGGTATGTGTGTGTGTGTAATATGTAAAAGTTGTGTATATGGAAATTGTGGAGTGTCTATATAAAAGATTAAATTTTTATTTATTGCAAATTATATTTTGTAATTATAAATTGTAATTGAATTTGAAATTCAATTTCTACCGATACAATAGATGTAAAATTTAGTGTTCTTCATTAATTATACCAATATAATTAATTACACCATTACATATAATTACATTATATTATCATATTTTCAAATTATATTCAATAAATTTTCAAAACTATAACACTATATTATATAAATTATTAATTTCATATCATTGCATTATTTAAATTAATAATATTAATAAGTTTATTATCATCGAATAGAATATATATTATTTTTTATTAATCAAATAGATATGATATTAATCAAATATAGTAACTAGTTAGTAAGTATTTGTTAATAAATAGTAAAAATTATAAGTGATTTTTTCAAAACACATATGAAAGACACATGTGAAAAATTAAGAAACGCGGTAATGAAAAAAGAGGCGGGAGAAAAAATGCGGTAATGAAAAAAGAGGCGGGAGAAAAAGCGCGAAGGCGGAGTTTTAAAATTTTGTTTGTAAAAATTATATATTATAAATCATACGTAGGCGAAAGTTCCACAATCAAAATTTCTCTATCATTTCCTTAAAAGTTCTTCTCTCATATCCCATTTAAACATCTCACTCATACTTTGCAAAGTTTTATCAAAAGTTAATCATGTTTGGTATTTGAAAGGTTTGACGAACGACGGATAAGTATTGTATGAAGAATCACAACAATTCCAAGAAAGAATAAGTTCGGTCGAACAAGCTCAATCATCCAAGATGTTATTCAGGTTTTAAAAATAAACATCTTATTTTTATTTTAATTTGAGATTTAATATTAAAATATCATTTTTAATTTTTTATTTTGGACAGTTGTGAAGAAATATAAACATCAATGCTATCAAAATATTTTGCATTTAAAAAAAGGAAACGCTCTCTGCTTACTTCTCAGGTAATATTTTCATTTACATTCATTATTTATTATTTATAATGATTTCATTATTTTACTATTGAGTTTTAATGAACAGATTGTCACGAGAGATTGTGGATAAAGACGTCTTCAAAAATTGTGATTGTGAATGAAGATATCTTCAGAAACTGTAACGAATATTTTTGGTTTGGACCATCTCAGAAGACATGTAATTGTGAGACATGTAATCTTTTTTATATTTTTTTTGTCTTATATGTATCAATCATTTTAGTTTGTATCAATTACAATTCTTATAATATTTATATTATTTTTATAATTTCTTTATTTTTCAGTATTTTAATTTACCTATCATCTTAAAAAAAAAAAGAAACCGTCAATGTGATAATCATATGGTAATATTGGTAACGAGCAGTAATTTAGTGATAACAGAAATAATAAATTTTTTTAACATTTATAATAACTGAGAAAAAAAAAAGAATAACATTTCTAACCTAATATAATGATAAAAGAGAGAGAGTAACTTTCTGACGCTTGTGTAACCGATGATACAAAATAGTAACCATGACGATTAGTAACCATGTGGTAATCGACAGTAACATGATAATTGACAGTAACATGTAGTAATCTATAGTAATCTTGTAGTAATCTACAGTAACTTATATTAATATTTTCCAACCGATAAAAACAGAAATTTTTTCTCGCTTGTGGTAACCGATAGTACAAACAGTAATTTATACTAACGTGTAATCGACGATAAAAGATAGTAACATTTCCTAACATATGTGGTAACCGATGATAAATGATAGTAACATTTCTTAACAGTTGTGATAATTGACGATAAAAGATAGTAACATTTCCTAACACATGTGATAACCGACAATAAAACCTAATAATTTTTACTGATATTTTGAAACCGATGATAAAAAATAATATTTTTACTAATACTTTTCTAACCGTCATTATAAATCAATCACATGTTCCAACGGTCATCAAAACCGTCAAGATAGATCTATCCCGACTGGTGTATAGCTGACTGAAAGTGTATCCGTTGGAGAAAGTTTTGCTGACAGTTTTAGTATGTTTAGCAAACGGTTTTTGTCCGTCTGAAAAATGCATTTGTTTTGTAGTGATTGTTGGTGTCTCTTTTTCTAAAGATAAACCATAATCTCCTCGTATGTGTTGAATCACAGATCTTAACTATACATATTCGCGACTAGTTTCATGGATTACCAAAATTTCAGTATGATTAAAGAATGTACCTACTATTGTTTGTTTTATAGAATGCCATAAGATGGCAGTGCCACTATATGTGAAGACATATTCAATTTATGATCGAGTATTATGAGAATGAGATAGGTACCCTACATTTGTAAATCCAATCAAATCTATTTTGGGAAGCTTAAGAAAATATAGACCCATAACTTTTGTATTTTGTAGGTAATGAAGCACGTGTTTAACCCATTCTAATGTCTTCAGGTTGGACAAAATGTACATCTTGCTAATAAGTTGATGATGAATGATGTGTCATGTCGTGTTGACTAGCAAGATACATGAGAGCTCCGATTGCACCTAAGTATGTTATTTCAAGATAAAAAATCTCCTCATTATTTTCTTGAGATAAAAAAGGGTCATTACTTATATCAAGTGATATCACAATCATTGGGATGCTCACGGATGTGATTAATTCATATAAAATCATTTTAGCATCTATTTTGTATAACTCATTTGATGTACAAGAACCCATCCTTCAAATTTTCTCTCTATAACCCAATACAACATTTTGTTTTTTCAAAATCTTTCATATCAAATTCTCTATTCAAGCACTCTACTACTTTCGAGAGCTATTCAAGAGTTCTAATGATATTTATGTTATCAACATATATTGCAATAATAACAAAATCATATCTAGATCTCTGTATAAAAATGCATGGGCAAATGGGATCATTCATATATCTCTTCTTTAATAAATATTCATTAAGACGGTTATACCACATGCGACTAGATTGTTTTAATCCATTTAAGGATTTGTTTAATATGATTGTTCTTGAGAATCAAAATTACATGTTTATGACAATTTAAATCTTTTTGGAAGTTTCATATAAATGTCATTATCCAGGTTCATATAAATAAGCTATAATGATATCCATTAAATATAAATTGAGTCCCTTTTGTATAGCCAAACTGGTTAGAAATTGAAAGATAGTCATATCCACCACATGAGAGTATGTTGTATCATTATTAATACTAGGTCTTTGCAAAAATCCATGTACAACTAAATGTACTTGATATCTCAAAATTTCACTTTTTCATTTTGTTTTCGTACAAAAATCCATTTGTATTTTACTGGTTTTACACCAATAGGTGTATGAAATAGAAATCCAAAAATATTTTTTTTGTCAAGAGATTTTAATTTTGACTCAATTGCATCATTCCATTTTGGCCAATCATGTCTATACTTGAATTTCTGAATAGGCCTTGGTTCAAGATAGTCATTTTCATTCTCAATACTCCTTGCTATATGATATACAAAAATATCATCAACATTGATATTATTTCGATTTCATATTTATCTAACCATAGCATAACTTATTAAGATCTCATGATTATCAATATTTTCAGGTACCTGATATTCTTCTGAAACATTGTCCCTGGCTGGTACTCTTTTAGAACATGCAATAACTTCATTTAGACTATCTAGTTTTTGTACTTCTTTTCTATCTCAAGAATTTTTATCTTTGAAACGAATCGGTCTATCACGTTTTGCGTGCGCTTTGGACTCATTAGCAATATTATGTTGTCTTTCGGGAACATTAATCCTAATAGGAGCATTGATAGTCAGAATATATAATTTAGTCACTCTTTTATAGTCAATAAATGCGTCTAACAATTGATTTGCTAAACTTTGTAAATGAATCAATTTTTTTTTGAATTTTTAGTTCACATTACTTTGTTTAAGAATCAAGATAAGATAATGATGATTTATTCCAACTGATTTTATTTCCAGACTATTTATTCTTCTCTCCCTTTAATGCTAGGAAAACAGACTCGTCAAAATGACAATCAGTAAAATAAGCCATAAACAAATCTCCTGTTATGGGTTTAATATATTTAATAATCAATAGAGATTCATACTCAATGTATATCCCTAATGTCCTTTGGGCTTTCATCTTAGTTCAATGTGGTAGAGTGATAGGAACACATATTGCACATCCAAAAATTCTTAGATGGGAGATACTCGGTTCTTGACCATAAATCAAATATAATGGGGAGAAATTATTGCTTCTTGTTGGCCGGACGCAAATAAGTGTTATAGCACGTAAAACAGCATATCCCCAATCAGAAACTAGTAATTTTGCTCTCATAAGCAATGGTCTTGTAATCAACTGAATACGTTTAATGAGTGACTCTGCTAGACCACAAGATATTCTACACTTATCCCAATCAACATGTAATATTCATCAAAACTTGGGAATATAAATTCACCAGAATTATCAAGATGAATTTTCTTGATTGGATAATTTGAAAAATGTGCTCGTAACCTAATTAACTAAGCAATTAATTCACAAACGTCAAGTTATGAGTTGATAAAAATGTTATATGTGATCACTTAGTTGATGTATTAATTAAAACCATAAAATATTTGAATCGTTCGCATGGTGGGCGTATATGCCCAAAAATATCTCTAATTATTCGTTCCAAAAATTCAAGATACTCTTAATTTATTTTAATCGGTGATGGTTTCATAATTTATTTTCCTTGAGAGCAAGCAACACAAGTAAAATCATTAGACTGAATAGTCTTTTGGTTCTTCAAAGAATGTATACATGAGTCGTTCATAATTTTGCACATCGTTATCGACCTGGGATGGCCTAACCGTCATGCCAAATAATAAAATCATTCAACGTAGTAAACTTTTGGTTTACTATTACATACACTTCTATTGCATTAATGCATGTATAATACAAATCGGAGAATACAAACTAGAGAAATATACTACTAATTTTTCTAATATTCTTTTATTACCCAAGATTACACTCGCAATGTAAAATTACTCAGTGTTTCATTTACTTGTTGTCTCAATATGGTATCCATTTTTGCAGATATCTTTAAAACTCAATAAATTTCTTTGAGATTTGATCGAAGTGCATTATTTATAACCAATTTTGTTCCTTCAGAGAGACATATTTGTGCTCTAACAGTGCCTTCAATTAATTTCGTACTATCACTTATGGTATTAAGAGTTATTTCTCCCAACTTCAAGTAGAAGAAATAATTCTTACTTTTACATATTGTATGTGTTGTAACACTATCTATGAGGCATTTATCCTCTTCACCTTTTATTGATCTCAAATTTTCTAATAATATCCATATCTTCTTTTGCAAGAAAATACAAGAGATAATATTTTCTATCTTTTCTTTGTATTGTTTTTCATCATGATTTTTCTACTTTTGATGGTTTGATAAATTTGCATAATCACTTCCAGTGGTTTAATGAATTCGCATGACCACTATGATCATTATGAATAATTTTATAACTATGACCATAACCTCTTACATATTCATAATAATATTTAATCGCATTCGCTTCAGGGAATGAATTAGAACCAATATGTCAAGTTTCATGATTTTTTATTAATAATTCATTATTTTGTTCACTACAAGAAGATATAAAATTAATTCAGAGTATTTTTGAATCCCTTTTCTTGATACTGCTATTGTAGAAATAAATTCGAGGCATGAAAAGCGGAGAATTTTTTTTAACATATCTTTCCCAATAATATTTTCTCTACAAAACTTTAATTGAGATATGATTTTAAACATTGTGGAATTGTACTCACTAATTGAATTGAGATCTTGTAATTTCGAATGTAACCAATCATGTTAAGATTTAAGAAGGATAAACATCTTCAGGTGCGAATATCTTTTCCTGCAAATTATTCCATAAATAAAGTGGGTTTTAATAGTAATAGGAGCAACCATCCTTGGGCGGTCATATTTTCCTATCAAATTACTCCATAAATCAAAAGGATTTTAATAGTAGGAATAACAACCATCTCTAGATGGTCATATCTTCCCATCATTATTGTTCTTTTAGATTACTAGTTTTAATAGTGCCTTCAAAAGCCATTGCAACTAGGTTCATTTCAGCATCTAACACCCATGATAAATAATTGTTTCTCATAATATCATGAGCCACAAATTCAAGTTTCGTAAGATTCGACATTATTAACTATAAAAAATGAGGAGAGAAAATATATATAATCTTTTTAATGAAAACTTATTGATTAAATACGTAGCATTGTTAGACCAAATTTACATCTTATAAAGGACTTTTGGACTAGTAGCCTGCAAAATCTAGTTTTTAGCCTATATACTTAATCAATAAAAAGATTATTAAACTAAGAAAACAATCAACACAACAAAATTATAGTGGTTCCTTTTCTGATTTGGAAGATCAGACTAAAATACAACCACAAAATATATTTTGAAGAAATCATAATTTTCAATAAAATCTCTATAGAAAATGATAAATAAAAGTTATAGAAAATTCATACCAAAGAAAGCTTATTCTTCGTTGGTGAGGAATTCATACTCGATTGGGTAGAGTTTCATGTTAATGATGTGTTATAAATTAAAGAGAATACTAATAATAAAGAAGAAAATAGAGAGAGAAAGAAATAAATTTCTTATTGTCTTATATGTAGAATGAAGGTATTTATATAACTTGGAATGTATACATAAATAGAATGTTCTAAAATCAAACTAATCAAATATTTTTCTAAATATGTGATATTTTTATATTATAATATTGATATATAAAATATACTACCAATATCAATATTGACATCATGTGTATTTTTCTAAATTATTCACCTTTCATATATTGGACATCCACCCATGTTTCTTGGGGTTTATAACATTTCCCAAATATATCTCTAAATATCCTTCCTCTCCGCTCTCTTTGGCTCGTTTCTTTTGGTTTTTCTTTCTCCTCTTTCACCACTACAAAAAAATATACCTTTCTTGACGTTTTCCTGTTTATTTTTTTACGTTTTATAACCTTCACTAAAGGTTAAGTCAATGAAAGAAAAAACTATTAGAAAAATGTTAGAAAAAAATATCGAGAATTTTCCCAACATTTATTGAAAAATGTCGGGAAATAGTCACCGTTCCCAATGTTTGCAAATGTCAACAAAAGTTGTAACTCGCTGTCATTTTGACAAGAAAAACATCAAGGAAAGGTAAGACTCTGCCGACATTTAAGAATAAATGTCGATAAATTTTATAACATTTGTTAATGTCTTTCATTCAAACATTGACAAATGATGAGGTCTTTGCTAACTTTTTTTTTTTTTTTCAAAAATGATGGCAATTCTTTGTACACTTAGCAATGTTTTTTGGTACTAAATATCGGGAAAAGTTAGTATTATTTGGATCTTTTACAAATTATACAAAAGATTCGCTCCAAAATCTGCTTATCAAACATCCATCAATCATAATATACACACACTATCCATACTTCACATTTCATCCATATTTCAGCCACACATAATAATTCTAACATATATAAAAAACATTTCAAATATCAAATAAATAACCATCAACTACATACACAAAATATAACTCCAAACATTGATGAATCACAAAGTGCATACAATATAATTCTAAAAATATATGAAATACAAATGTAATGAAAATACAATTTCAACCACAACAATAAAAAAATCACGAACAACCATTTGATTATGTTGGAAAAATATATTTTGGTGATGAGTAAAATTAGGTTAGATGATGAGCAAAAGTAGAAACGATTGATGAAAGATTAATTTGTAAGAAATTATATCAAGTCTGAAAACGTGTAAAGTCATTTAATTTAGTTGTAGACCTAAACAAATTAACTCATCCATGAAATAAGTCAACTTGTCAAGTTTAAATCGGTCTTTTAAGAAAAAAAGAAAGTTGAACAAGTTGACTCACATAAGAACCAAGTTGACTTGTTAAATATAGATCAACCTCTAAGCAAAAATAGAAGATTAGTTAAGTCGACTTACTTACGAATAAAGTCTACTAGGAAAATAAATTGTGAATAAAATTAAGTATGAGATTAAGAACAAGTTGACCTATCACACTAACATTTAGAAAAATCTATGGAAGACAAGTTAACTCACCTAGGACCTAAAATTTTAAAGGAAACTTTAACTCAAGTTGATTCACCATGAGTGGAAGTCAACTACATGAACTAGACTTAAAAATCTTTAATTATGCCCAAACTCAAGTTGACCTAGACACTATAAGTAGTTAACCTATACATGTGCATCACAGTGAAAAGCTCAAAGGTTATTGAGCGTAAGTCGATCTGTATAAAACATGAACTTCATAGAGCACTTGCATTAGTTAACCATGATAGAACAAGCCGAATGAGCTACCGTGTAAAAATTGCTAAGTTAAGTAGAGAATAAGTTGACGAGACAAATTAACTAGTCGACCTACATACATGCATAATTGAGAAAGATTTAAGCATCATCAAGCACAAGTCGACCTAATACTGTTACAAGTCAACCTAATTGATTTGCAAAGTAAAAATAATTAAGTATCATGAAACCCAAGTCGATCTAAAGTATATACAAGTCGACTTGTACAAGCAACAAGGTGAAAAATACTTAAACAGATTGAATCCTAAACTGACCCGAAACATGCACAGGCCTTCAAGCCAATTTACATGAGCAGCTCAATGAAAATGCTTAAGCAGATTGGAGCACAAGTTGAACTGGCACTTCATTAGCCACGACATTATAGAATACAAAGCTCATTTGACTTGAAGAAAAAAGGAGTCGATTCAATGTGAGTAACGACTAGTTGATCAGAAAAGTTGTTTGAATATTTAATGAAACCCAACCACCTTCAATGGTTATGTTTGTGTATCTAATGAAGTTCAATGGCTCTTTTGATCTCACCACTTTAAATACAATACCTTGAAGAGAAGAAGATAACTTTTGAACATCACATGCGTTTGAGCAACAACGATCCAAGAACTTCTTCTGAGCTTAATTTTCTTTCTATGTTGTTTTATTTTTTAGGCTTTAACGACTCATCTAAAATTAAAGCTTCATTTATTGTACACTTATTGTACACCTTGTTTCACTTTCATATCTTTGTAAAAGATCAGAAGAAATAGTTCTTTTTGGTTTAGGTTTTGAGTATTTGAGAGAAACATTGTGAGATTTGACTGGCATCTATTTGAATTAGTTGATTGCACAACTTTTTAGAAAAATATTAAATTTGAAAATTCAGGTAAGTCTAAGAGTGGACCTACATCAGAGAAGGTGAAATCACTATAAATCTTGATTTTTCATTTCTTCTCTCTCTTATCATTCTTTTCTCAAAATCCTAAAAAACCTAAAAGTAACGAAAACAACCTATTTACTCCCTCTAGGTTGCACATCATTGTTTCTTCAATTAGTATCAGAGTGGGTCTTCTGCTGAAAGGTTTAACGATCTCAAAATTAAAGATCTAAAATGATACTTAATAGCGATAGTATTCCATTTGAAGTTTGCTTAACAAATAGAGTACCCTTCTTTAATGGAAACAAGTATGGCTATCATCATAGCCCAAGATGAAACAACATGGAAAATTATAGAAAAAGGAATCAAATTCCAATAGAGGACATTAATGAAGTTAGAGTTCTAGTGAAAATGAAGAATACGACTCTTAAAGAAAAGAGAGTCTATCAAGTAGCTTAAATGACTACAACATAATTTCATCATGCATCACGCTTAAGGAGATCTCAAAAATATAAGAAGCTATTTATGAAGGTACAAATCAAGTTAAGAAAAATAAAATTAAAATGTTGAAGCAAGAATTGAAACATTTAACATGTGTGATGGAGAGACAGTCGGAGATATAATTACTAGGTTTAATATTATAATAAATGAGGTAAGACTGTTGGGTAAATAGATTAGCCAAGAAGATATAGTAGATAAGATCCTTAGGTGCATGCCCAAATAATTGGGAAGCAAAAGTCACAAGCATAGAGGAGTTTTAGAAATTAAAAACTCTGACAATGGATCAGCTGATAGGATCTCTAATTAACCATGAGATAAAGATAAAATCCAAAGGAGCAAGAAATAAGCAGAAGGTAAAAACAATAGCTCTTAAAGCTGGGAGTGATAAAGATAGTTTCAGTGATGATGATGATGAAGATATGGTGCTTTTCATCAAAAAATTTAAAAGATTTATGATAAGAAAGAAGAAAGAGGGGAGAAGAGATTTTAAGAAACCTAAAAGGGAAGAAGAAGTTAGATGCTATGAATATGAGAAGCATGACCACATAAAGGCTAATTGTTTGTTGGTCAAGAAGGTGAAAAATAAGGAAAATAAGGGAAAGTAAAAAGCACTAGTAGTCTAGAGCGATTAGGAGAGTGGCTCAAGCGATGAACAAAATGAGCGGGAATAAGAAAATCTTTACTTCATGGCACTGGAGGAAGATTATGATGATGAGGTAGCCCCCTTTTCTTCTTATTTTTTTTTATTCTAATGATGAGTTATCTATGAATGAAATGTATGAAACTTTAATGGAATATTATAAAGATAATAAGAAAATGTGCAAGAAATGCTCTTCATTAAAAAAAAACTAATGGATAAAATAGAAAAGAGAAAAACAGATTAACAATAGAAAATGAATGATAAAAGAAGAAAACAAAACTTTTAAAGAAGAAAACAACAATTTGCATGCTGAAGTTGAAAAAGAAAATGAGAAGGTTAATAAATTGAACATTGAAATTGAAAACATAAAAAATGAAAAAGTGATTATTTGTAATGAAAAAGATAGGAAGGGTAAAGAAAATGTAGTAAATGAAGTTGATCAAGAAAAAGAGATGAATAAGAAGTTAAACTCATTGTTTAGAAAATTTGTTCAAGGGCAGGAGAAACTAGACAATATTCTAGGAGTATAGAGAGCTGTATTTTATAAAATAGGATTACGATATAATTCTGTTAAAATTTAAAAGAAATTATATACCTTCTTTGTACTTAGTTTAAAGAATTCCAAACCAGAAACCAGGTGTTATCATTGCATGAAATCTAGACATATTGTACATTATTCTAAATTAAGAAAATCTAGTAGAACTAGAAATAAAAGGAAATAAAATACAAAAAATGTAACTACTATTTTAAGAATGGTCATAGTGTAAATAAATGCTGGTTTAAGAATAGATCATTTGGCAGAATAAAACTACAATGGATCCCAAAAAATTTGGTCTACATTAATGGAGCTGAACCCAAGAAAAATTGGGTAACAAAGGCAAAGACTTAAGTGACCTTTTGTGCACACCTGCTTCAAGGCCTATGCTTCGGGAACACTGGTCACGCCCCAAACCGGGGTCATGAACAGCCGCCCGTTGCCCTGGATGCCGACTATATTTTTACAGAAAATTGAGTAGAACCTCCTAATATTTCGGAGGTCTCCCAAGTACAATTTGACCTGTATATCCACATTCATCGTGTAAATAAACAAATGGTTATTTCGGTCTCTCCAAAATCAATCACTACCACAACCAATATCCAAAACAACGACGCAAGGCTATAAAATTTTTCCAACAGACCTATCCACAGATTTCTACAGTCATGCCCAACTAGAGCATAAGCAGCCGCCACATCGAGCGGATCCAAATTCTACGCATATATAAAATAAATTTTCAAGTTATTTTTAAATATTCACAAACACCTCAATGCAATGAAATAAATCAATACGAAACTTTCACGAATAAATGTCCATAATTTATACAGTCATCCTATAAAAAAATTTAGATAAATATATTGATCAAACTAAAATCTCTAATACATAATGATATCACTAATCATCATAGCGGAAGAAATGAAAATATCCATATCCAAGCCCAGTGATATCACCTTCGCATCACAATTATACAAACCCAACAATACCTCCTCGGTCCAACACTAATCTTATGGGAAAGAAAGCGAGGGGTGAGTATCTATGGGAGGATACTCAGTAAGTGAGGGAATTGACATCATACTATCAATATCGAGGGTGAAATTGGAGTGTCAAATCATGAAACACAATATCAAGTGTGGGAAAAATAACGTGCTGTTTCAACAAATCATATATCATCAGGCACACATTTGAAAATAACATATGCATCCAATGTGGAAATCAATTCATAAAGAGTCGGCCAATCAAACAACCTTGACAATGGTCTACCTCGACCAAGGACGACGTATTGGGTTTTTTTTTTCCAAATGCAAGTATTAAATAATGGCTCTCTGCCCTAATGTTGGCCACAGGCTACTCCAACTAGCCTGTAAATAATAATAATGTACATATAACTAGTCAGTCGTGTATGGTGCCCCTGCCTGATGCTAGAAGGAGCCATACTCAACGTCCTCTCCAATGAGGGTCAACCTGGGACACCCATACACATGACGATCTAGCGGATACCTCCGACCGAAACGTATCCGGACACAAGGGGTGCCTCTACCGGATGTCTTTCGTAGCTACGGATGCTATAGGAAGCATATCACAATATCATATCGGCCGGGCACGTAGCCCCATGCATCCCATCACCATGTCGGCCGGGCATATAGCCCCATGCATCATATCATAACGTCGGCCGGGCATACAGCCCAAATATATAAGTAAATCCATTTAAAACCATGTGCCAATGCAGTGGAAGTATTAAAACATATCAATATGTCGAAAATATGGCACAATATTCAGTTATCAAAACTCATGGATACATATCAATAAAGTCAAAAATTTAGACACTCCAAAGGTCACAAAATATTTCATAAAATATTCGAAAGTTCTAACAATCATACATTTGCAGAAATATGTCATTTAAAAAAAAGTATTTTTGAAACATGGTTTTCATCAATAGCGAATGTCAAAGTCCCACTCATAGTTCAGGGAAGGTGATCACTCCTTATTTTCAAAATGAATCCAATCTGATTTCTCAAGTTTTCAAAAAGATCAATCTAATTAGATCATCAAAATCTAATATCAATTTCTCAATCATATTTAGGGTTTATCCATTTTCATAATACTGAGATCGTATTTAGATTTGCTTATATGCAAAATAACTTATAATGAAAACGATTTCAACCATCCCTAAGCTCTGATCACCATTTTTAAGCTACCCTTCGTCCTACATACCATTTTGCCAATTAACTACTCAAAACAACCTAAGAAAGACATGAAATGTACAATATCCTCCACTTTACGGCTCATTTCATTCCAATCCTACCACCCAGATATTTTCATGCATATTTCAAAGTTTATCTCTAAGGGAAACTATTCGAATTAACTCGACATGATTTTATGATTCTATAACATGCTTCTTTCGTATCATACCATCTAGTTTCTCTAACATTCTATACTTAACCTTCAAAATCACATATAATCATTTCAGAAATTGTATTCTATTCACATTCTACTTACACTTTAAACATATACAAAATCTTCCATTTTAGATTCAATCCTAGATTCATTCAATTTATCAATTAGAGCTGAAATCTCCTCACCTAGGGTTTTCTCGAAGTGTAGAGTTTCGTCCGAATGTCTCTTCGGTCACTCCATGGTCTGTAGTGTTTCCTATCAAAACAAGATTTATTAGTTAGATCTAAACACTTAGATTAGAATCAAAACTCTCAATTAGTTACTTGCGTGGAGGTTCGTGGGCTTTCACGGGCCATCGCGGGCCCGTAGGTTCGTGGGTCAGCGGGCCAGTGGGCTTCAGCTAGCGGGCTCGTGGGTCTGCGGGCCAGTGGGCTAGCGGGCTGATGGGCCTACGGGTTGGCAGGCCTGTGGGCCGACAATGGCTTGCGGGCCGCAGTGGCTTACGTGCTGGTGCTCGTGCCTGGCTCGCTCGTTGGCTTGCGCTCGCGGGCTGGCTGGCTCTCGCGGCCTGGCTGCGCGCTGGCTCATGCTTGCCGGCTGGCTGGCGCTCGTGGGCTCGGTCCTGCTCGCGGCCTGGCTCTCGCTTGCGGGCTCGGTCCTGCTCGCGGCTTGGGCTCACGCTGCGGGCTCAGTCCTGCTCACTCGCCTGGTGCGTGCTCGCTTGCGGAATGGATCCTGCTTGCTCGTGGACTGAGGTGCGCTGTGGCTCGATTGCGTGCAAGGGCACTGGGATTGTGCTCGCGGAGGCTGGTGGGAGGAGGAGTAGCTGCTGTGCGCGGCGGCGATGGCAGAAGGGTGTGATCGATCTCGGCTTACGGCGGAGGAAGGCGAGGCAGAGAAAGAGAGCGATCGTGGGAGATCGCGAGAGGGAGAGAAAGAAATAGTGAGATAGAGAGAGAAAGAGACAATGGGTGAGAGATAGAGAGAGTACGGAAAGAAGTAAAGGGAGAGGGTGGCGGAGATGGCGGTGGAGATGGCGGTAGAGATGGCGGTGGTGGTGGCGGAGCAGCGGCGGAGGGAAGAGAGGCGTCACGGGAAGATGAAAAGTCGGCAGAGAGAGAGGGAGAGAGAGAGAGAGAGAAAGGGGTTAGGGTTTTAACCCTAATCCCAAATTAGGGACGCAGCGTTTTGCCCCAAAACGCTACGTCTCCAATCCGTTTTTTATTTTTTATTTTTTTTTGGTATTACATTTCCTAACCCCCTAAAAACAAATTTCGTTCTCGAAACTAAAAGAAAGCAATACACTGAACAAGTGGGGGTATTGTCTCCTAATAGTCTTTTCGGGCTCCTAGGTATCTTTCTCGACTTGGTCGCTCCTCCACAAAACTCTGACCAATGAAACTTTTTGCTCCGCAGCTTTCTGACCTATCAATTTAGAATAGCTACGTGCTGAGCTAAAACACTAAGGTCCTCTTTGATTGGCCGACCGTCGTCAGTCATTGTTTGAGCTCCTGAAAGCTCGTCTCAGAACGATCGTCCCACAAGAACTTGACGCCCTTCGTATTAGTCTGGTAAATATAGTAGCGATCCAGGAGAATCCTTCTACGAATCACCGATAACACCCTGCAAGACCAAGGAAACTTCACACCTCGGTCACTGTCTGTGGCTGCTGGTGTGTTGGTCAGCCCAAACGGTATGACCACGAACTCGTAATGTCCATATTGAGTGCGGAATGCAGTCTTGGGCTCTTCCTCAGCCCTGATTCACAACTAATGATATCCAAATCGAAGATCAATCTTTGAGAAAAACACGCGTACCCTGGAACTAATCAAATAAATCATCAATACGCGGTAGAGGGTACCGATTCTTGATGGAAACCTTGTTTAGCTGCTTATAGTTCGCACACAATCGTAGAGTCCCGTCCTTCTTCACGAATAACACCGGAGTACCCTAAGGTGAAGTGCTCAGACGAATAAAACCCTTGTCCAGTAATTCCCGCAATTGGACTTTGAGCTCTCTAAGCTCAGCTAGCGCCATTCTGTATGGCGGAATGAATATGGGGGTGATCTCTGGAGCTAGGTAAATCTCGAAATCAAACTTCCGAACTGGTAGTAATCCGGGTAGCTCATCGGGAATTATATCTGAGAACTCCTGCACCATTGGGACCTCCTCAAACCTCGGCCCCTCCACAGTGGTGTCAATAACATGAGCCATGTTTGCTGTGCCCCCTCGGCGTATCAATCTCCTGGATTTCATCACCGAAACAACACAACGAGGTAATACTCACCTCTCGCCTAGGAACCTCAACAACGGCCCCTTGTATCTCCAAAACTCCACTTCTTTGGTGAAGCAATCTACTGAGGCCCTATGCATGCTTAGCCAATCCATCCTTAGGATAGCATTGAAATCCATCATTTCAAGTGGAAACAAGTCTGCCTCAAGTATCGCATCTCTAACCATGACCTTATTCCCTCTGTAGACGGAATCTCTAAGTATCTGCTCACCGAGAGGAGTGATGACCAATATCTCCTCATCAAGTGACGACAAAGACTTACCCAACTTGTGGGCAAAAGACACTCGCACATACGAATGGTTCGACCCGGTGTCAAATAGGACACGAGTGTCGACTCCCCATATTTTCATGACTCCTTATGTGAGAAAATAAAAAGATTAGTGATAAATATGGAGGAAAATATATGCTCACATAGATATATATATATATATATCAAAATGTATGTACAAACCAACATAGTTAAGCGTCTACAGCTTTAACTAGTGATGGTTCTCAAAAGAAAGTACATGGACATCTCTAAACATGGGGATCAGTGGGAGGAACACAAAAAATCTCATCCGGACTCGCCTCAGCTTCCTCCTGTGTCATCGTACATACACAAGCCTGTGTCCTCTACTGCTGTCGGAATGGTCCTGGTACCGTATTGCTCCCGATTGCCATCCGTGGAGCGGTGTGACTCGAGTACGCAGGTGCTCCCTACTGTCCTCCCCGGGGAACACTCGAGTGTCCAATAGCCATGTGACCTCCAAATCCCAACTCAAGGCAGGCGTTCCTGATGTGCCCTTGTTTCCCACACCGGAAGCATGTAATAGGCATCCTACACTCTTCAAAAGGGTGGTGTCCACCACATCGGCAACAAAAAGGGTACCGCTGATCTGAAGTCTGAGTAGTGGCGCTAGAGGTCGGTGCTTTGAATCCCTTAGATCGTGATCCTTGTTCAGGATGTGCTTGTCTCGGCTGAGAAGAGCCTTCCTGATATCTTGAACTCCTGCCTTTCTTCGAGCCCTGGCTCGAAGAAGCTCCTGATCTCTTCTTTTGCTCCCTGTTCTCCCGCTGTCTGCCCTCAGCACGGACGATCTCCTCCGCCCTATGTGTTGAGTCCACAATCTCCGCAAAGGAGAAATTAGGGGTCACTGTCAGGTACCTCCTGATATTCAAATTGAGGCCATCCTCAAAGTTGAATCTTTACTGCTTCGGTGTATCCAAGTCTGGAACGAAAGCGGCTAGTCGCCTTAACTTAGTCTCAAACTCTGTCACTGTCCTGGATCTCTGCCGCAAGTGTAGAAACTCTGCCCTCTTGCGGTCCTGCTGGAACTCAGAGAAATACTTGCGATCAAATTCCCGCAGGAAGTCCTCCCATCGCAGTGACTCGGTAGCATCGTCACAAATCGCCTCCCACCAAGTGAGGGTATCACCATCCAAGAGTCTCTTTGCTATTCGAAGCCGGTAGTCCTTGCTCAACCCCAGATTAGTCAAAATTTTGCGGGTATGGTTGATCTAGTGCTTCGCTGCTGTAGGATCACCCGTTCCCGCGAACTCCGTGCAGCCTAACTGCCTCGCCTCCTTCACCAACTGAGTGAGCTCATGAATATGCTTCAAGGTGGAGGAGGTAGTGTCACTGGGTCCCGACACAGTAGAAGGACCAGCAACTAGTGGCTGATCTGGTACAACAGAAGGTGGTACGGCCGTAGGAGTCGGCACTGCCGTCGGTGGTGGTGGGGGTGGTATCTGAATCTCGTGGGAGGTGTACCACTCATACACCTGCCTAAACGCCTCAAGGGACGGTGGTGGAACCTCAGCTGGAGCAGCCGGCTAAGTAGGCGCTGCAGGGGGCGCCCGTGAAGAGGAAGTAGCCTCAGGCACTCCAAGGGTCTCAGGTCCCCTCAAAGGGTCAGGCACTTGAGGAGTCTCGGGTAGCGCGAGTCTTAGCTCCACGTCCCGCTAGTCTACCGCGTCTGGGCAGTATAATTCTATTAGGAGAGAACTTTCATTAGATATAACTCTAGAGTTTGGCATGATTGAAAAAGTAGGGTTAGTTACGTAGTAACTAACCCCCTAAAATGAATGAAATTATTGGTCTAAAACCATATAGGGGACTTTAAATGACTGTATGAAACTCTCTAATGCATTGAGGACTTTTCTATGTACTTGGGAATACTTTTCTTACTACCCTTTGCCCAAATCTGGCTCTGATACCAACCGAACTGTCACGCCCCAAACTGGGGTCATGAACAGCCACCCGTTGTCCTGGATGTCTGCTACATTTTTATAGAAAATCGGGTAGAACCTCCCCACATTTCGGAGGTCTCCCAAGTACAATTTGACCTGTATATCCACATTCATCATGTAAATAAACAAACGGCCATCCCGGTTTCTCCAAAATCAATCACCGCCACAGCCAACATCCAGAACAACGTAAGGCTATAAAATTTTTCCAACAGACCTATCCACAGACCTCTACTGTCAATTCTAACTAGAGTATGAGTAGCCGCCACACCGAGCGGATCTAAATTCTATGCATATATAAAATAAATTCTCAAGTTATTTTTAAATATTCACAAATGCTTCAATGCAATGAAATAAATCAATACGAGGGTTTCACGAATAAATGTCCATAATTCATACAGTCATCCCATAAAAAAATTTAAATAAATACATTGGTCAAACTAAAATCTCCAATACATAATGA
This sequence comes from Dillenia suffruticosa, assembly GCA_033439265.1. Taxonomy (NCBI): domain Eukaryota; kingdom Viridiplantae; phylum Streptophyta; class Magnoliopsida; order Dilleniales; family Dilleniaceae; genus Dillenia; species Dillenia suffruticosa. Next base: position 4,908,728 of record JAVTVX010000031.1, read on the forward strand.
TATCACCAATCATGGTAGCGGAAGAAATGAAAATATCCATACCCAAGGCCAGTAATATCACGTTCGCGTCACAATTATACAAACCCAACAATACCTCCTCGGTTCAACACTAATCCTGTAGGAAAGAAAGCGAGGAGTGAGTATTTATGGGAGAATACTCAGTAAGTAAGGGGATTGACATCATACTATCAATATCGAGGGTGAACTTGGAGTGTCAAAGCATGAAACACAATATCAAGTGTGGGAAAAATAACGTGCTGTTTCAACAAATCAGATATCATCAGGCACACATTTGAAAATAACATATACATCCAATGTGGAAATCAATTCATAAAGAGCCGGCCAATCAAACAATCCCGGCAATGGTCTACCTCAACCAAGGACGGCGCATTGGGGTTTTTTTTTTTCAAATGTAAGTATTAAATAATGGCTCTCTGTCCCAAAGTTGGCCACAGGCTACTCCAACTAGCCTGTAAATAATAATAATGTACATATAAATAGTCGGCCGTGTATGGTGCTCCCGCCTGGTGCTAGACGGAGCCGTACTCAACGTCCTCTCCGATGAGGGTCAACCTGGGACACCCATATACATGACGATCTAACGGATACCTCTGGTCGAAGTGTATCCAGACATAAGGGGTGTCTCTACCGGATGTCTTTTGTAGCTACGGATGCTATAGGAAGCATATCACAATATCATATCGGCTGGGCATGTAGCCCCATGTATCCCATCACCATGTCGGCTGGGCATGTAGCCCCATGCATCATATCATAACGTCGGCCGGGCATATAGCCCAAATATTTAAGTAAATCTATTTAAAACCATGTGCCAATGCAGTGGAAGTATTAAAACATATCAATATATCGAAATTGTGGCATGATATTCAGTTATCAAAACTCATGGATGCATATCAATAAAGTCAAAAATTTAGACACTTCAAAGGTCACAAAACATTTCATAAAATATTCGAAAGTTCTAACAATCATACATTTGCAGAAATATGTCATTTTAAAAAAAATATTTTTAAAATATGGTTTTCAATCAATAGCGATTATCAAAGTCCTACTCACAGTTCAGGGAGAGTGATCACTCCTTATTTTCAAAACGAATCCAATCTGATTTCTCGAGTCTTCAAAAAGATCAACCTAATCAGATCATCAAAATTTAATATCAATTTCTCAAGCATCTTTAGGGTTTATCCATTTTCATAATACTGAGATCGTATTTAGATTTGCCTATATGCAAAAAACTTATAATAAAAACGATTTCAACCATCCCTAAGCTCTGATCACCATTTTTAAGCTACCCTTCGTCCTACATACCATTTTGCCAATTAACTACTCAAAACAACCGAAGAAAGACATGAAATGTACAATATCCTCCACTTTACGGCTCATTTCATTCCAATCCTACCACCCTGATACTTTTATGCATATTTCAAAGTTTATCTCTAAGGGAAACTATTCGAATTAACTCAACATGATTTTATGATTCTATAACATGCTTCTTTCGTATCATACCATCTAGTTTCTCTAACATTCTATACTTAACCTTCAAAGTCACATATAATCATTTCAGAAATTGTATTCTATTCGCATTCTACTTACACTCTAAATATATACAGAATTTTCCATCTTAGATTCAATCCTAGATTCATTCAATTTATCAATTAGAGCCGAAATCTCCTCACCTAGGGTTTTCTCGAAGCGCAAAGTTTCGTCCAAATGTCTCTTCGGTCACTCCAAAGTCTGTAGTGTTTCCTATCAAAACAAGATTTATTAGTTAGATCTAAACACTTAGATCAGAATCAAAACTCTCAATTAGTTACCTGCGTGGAGGTTCATGGGCTGTCACCGGCCATCACGGACCCGTAGGTTCGTGGGTTAGCGGGCCAGTGGGCCAGTGGGCTTCAGCTAGCGGGCTCGCGAGTCTGCGGGCCAGTGGGCTAGTGGGCTGATGGGCCTACGGGTTGGCTGGCCTGCGGGTGATGGGCCTGCGGTTGGCGGGCCTGTGGGCCGGTGGGCCTGCAGCTGATGGGCCTGTGGGCCGACAGTGGCTCGCGGGCTGCAGTGGCTTGCGGGCTGGTGCTCGTGTGCTGGCTTGTGCATTGGCTTGCGCTCACGGGTTGGCTCATGCTCACGCGTCGGCTTGCCCTCATGGCCTGGCTTGCGCTCGCGGGCTCGGTCCTGCTCGTGGCCTGGGCTCGCGCTACGGGCTCAGTCCTGCTCGCTGGCCTGGCTCGTGCTAGCTCGTGGAATGGGTCCTGCTCGCTCGTGGACTGAGGTGCGCTGTGGCTCGATTGCGTGCAAGGGCGCTGGGGTTGCGCTCGCGGAGGCTCGTGGGAGGAGAAGCAGCTGTTGCGAGCGGCGGCGATGGCGGGAGGGTGTGATCGATCTCGGCTCGCGGCAGAGGAAGGCGAGGTGGAGAGAGAGAGCGTTCGCTGGAGATCGAGAGAGGGAGAGAAAGAAACAGTGAGATAGAAAGAGAAAGAGACAATGGGTGAGAGATAGAGAGAGAAGGGAAAGAAGTAAAGGGAGAGGGTGGCGGCGATGGCGGTGGCGGTAGCGGAGCAGCGGCGGAGGGAAGAAAGGTGCCGTGGGAAGATGAAAAGTCGGCAAAGAGAGAGGGAGAGAGAGAGAGAGAAAGGGGTTAGGGTTTTAACCTTAATCCCAAATTGGGGAGGAAGCGTTTTGCCCCAAAACGCTGCGTTTCCAATCCGTTTTTTTTTTTTTGGTGTTACAACACTTTGTTCTTGAATAGTGGATTCTCTAGGCACATAACAAAAGACTCCACTAAATTCAGTTGCTTGCAAGAGAAGAAAAGAGACAAGGTTATCTTTAGAGACAACTTCGAATGCAGAATTATCCGCATAAGAAGCATAGGAAAGTCCTCAATCCAAATTGAACATGTTTTTTTTTTTTTTGTTAAAGGTGTAAGTTACTTAATATTAGTCAAACAAAGGATATATTGTTGTGTTTGATTATGATTATTATGAAGTAATGAATAAACTAAGTAAAGAAGTAAAATTTGCTACAATTGGGGAAGAAAACATCTATATTATTTATCTAGACAGCATAGAAAAGATGATTACGCATGCTTAATGGCAATAACTCATTAGAATGCCTGGTTGTGGCACATAATACTAGGGTTTGCAAGAATGGATTTGATTTCAAAACTAATTCGAAAAGACATAGTTAAAGGTCTGCCAAAATTAAAATATGAGAAAGATAAGTAATGTGATGCTTGCATGAAAGGAAAATAAATCAGGAATTCTTTCAAACCCAAGAATTTAGTCTCAACTAGAAAACATATAGAATTACTCCACATAGATATATTTGGACCAACTAGAACCCAAGGTCTAGGAGGAAAGTATTACGGCTTTGTGATAATAGATAACTACTTTAAGTATACTTGGGTGCTACTTTTCGTCAGAAAAGAAGATACTAGTAATGCTTTCATCAAATTGCATAAGAAAGTCCAAAATGAGAAAAGTTGTATAATCTCTTGGATAAGAAGTGATTACGGAAAATAATTAAAAATATATTAATGTAGGAATTCTGTGTGAAAAATGGAATTGACCATAACTTCTTAACTCTTAGGAGTCCATAATAGAATGGTGTTGTGAAAAGGAAGAATAAAACTTTAGTGAAAATGGTTAGTACAATATTGTGTGAAAATAACTTAACTAAATATTTCTATATAGAATCTTTAAATATAGCTTGCTATATATATATATATATATTAAATAGAGTATTAATTAGATCAATATTAAAGTAAATACGTTATGAACTTTATAAAGGGAGAAAGCCTAATATAGGATATTTCTATATATTTAGATGTAAATGCTTTGTTTTCAATAATGAAAAAACTCCCTAGGAAAGTTACAACAAGAGTGATGAGGGCATAGAAATTAGATATTCAACCACCGGTAAGACTTATAGAATTTACAACGAGAGAACTATAATGGCTGAAGAATCCATCCATGTTCAATTTGATAGGAGTGAGACTTCCAGCAACAAACATGTATATTTTGATGATGAAAATATAGATGAAAATATTGAGAACAAAATAGAAGAACGAGGCTTGGATAATAATTTAGAACTAGATAATGAAGAAGAGGACATAGAAATTAGATTTCTAGTAGTAATAAAACATGTAAATATAGAAAATGTTATAAAAAATCTAAATATTGGAGTTAAGACAACATTTTCCCTTCAAAATTAATGTGAATATGTTGCATTTATCTCTCAAATAGAGTCCAAAAACATAGATGAGGCTTTGACAGATGAAAATTGGGTGTTCTAAAAATACAAGAAGAGTTAAATCAATTGGAGAGAAATAGAGTATGAGATTTAGTTTCTAGGTTTAAGGAGCATTTAGTTATAGAAACAACATGGGTATATAGGAATAAGCTGGATGAAAATAGAATCATCACTAGGAATAAGGCAATATTAGTACTTTGGGAATGTAGTTAAGAGAAAGGAATAGATTTTAATGAGACATATGCTCATGTAGCAAGGTTAGAAGCAATAAAAATTCTATTTACCTTCTCCTATTTCATGAAATTTAAATTATACCAAATGAATGTAAATAGTGTAGTCTTGAATGATGTAATCAGTGAAACAGTTTATGTAGCTAATCCTCTAGCTTTGAACATTCAAAACATCCAAACAGTATGTTTAAACCAGCTCTGATAGCTTGGTATGAAAGGTTTAGTAACTTCCTAATACAAAATGAGTTTGCAAGAGACAAGATTTGCACACCTTATTTATCAAGAGAAAAGATAAAAAAAAAATATTAATAGTTCAAATTTATACAGATGACATAATATTTAGGGTAACAAATGAAAATCTTTACCAAGAATTTTCTAAGGTCATGCATGCTAAGTTTAAGATGAGTGTAATGAGGAAGTTGAACAATTTCTTAGGATTGCATATCCTAAATCTTCAAAGAGAAGGTGTTTAGTAACCAAAATTTCATAGAACTAAGCATACTGGCGTCATTTTCTTATTAAGGGAATATCATCTATATATAAAACCAAGAAAGTGAAGGCGCTCCTACTGGTGTCTTGTTAGTAAAATGAGTTTTGATGATAAGTAAATGATAAGTTTAAGAGTTGACCATGATGAAAAGAATTTGTTGGACTAATGAAAGATTGAATTAAGTAAAGTTAGGATTGAATTAGGTTTGATTCAAAACACCTAGGCAATTCACAGTAGGAACATAGTCAACTACATTTGTGTAGTATCAGTATACAAAAGTATGACAAAATGCAATAGTCGATTGGCTCAAAAGACCTAGTTGACTTACACAATTAGCCTAATTATAATGAATAAATTTTTGAAATGCTAACGGTCAAATAATAACAATCAAAATGAGAATAAGACACATTATAGTCGACCACCTATAAACTCAAATTAACTTACACTCGCAAGCTAGGCCGCACACACATGTTAACTCACTAAGTACATGGTATTGCATAGAAGACATAGGTTGTAGCACACCCACATGCTAAGATGCATGTCACAACATAGGCAGGAAACATGTCATTGTACTATATTACACATACAGGTTGGCATCATTCGACTTGCTTGGGATACCAGTGGACTCACTTGTAGGACATAGAGCATCAAAGCAAGCACATGGTTGAACAAAGATTTGAATGTGAGAAGTGCTAAGAACATAGGTCAGTGCATTAGACATTAAGGCTAGTTGACTTGCACACTAGTGGCAGTCGACTTATATATAAAGAAAGGCTCTCGGTTTGCCAAAAGAGGATCGAGCCACCAAAAGAGGTGAGCCATAAGCATGTAGAATGATGCACATTCAATATCTAGGTGTGACATAGCATGGACATTGCACTAGCATGACACTAACATAGCACGAGCATGGCATGAGCATCAGTATGCCACATGCAACATGCCACATGCCAGTATACTAGGCTACTAGACAAATGGTCAAGTCAACTTGTGGTTTCACCATAGTTGACTCACCTTATCATGATTTAGAAAGATTTCTAAGTATGAAAGTTAAGTACCTATTCATTGAATAATAAGGATCGATCCTCCCATGTGTAAAACATGGGCAAGTCGACTCCCAAGAGGCAATAGTCAACTTGCATATATGTTGCTTAGAACAAAACACTTCACAAAGCCTAACAACATAAGCAAGCTTGGAGCATAATGCTACATGACACATGCCATATGCCTATAGCATTATGCCACATGTACTGAGCCATCCAGCATATGCACAATGCACAAATATTAAAGTAAGTTCAAGCGTGAAGTTGACTCATGAGAATGAGGGGGGAGTCGACTATCACAAGTCTAAAAAAATCAGTATCGATCCTTGGACGTACGAGTACTGATCCTTAGCACTGCTTAAGTCCAAGACCAGACCTGAGGCATAAATATAGTCGACTTGCATGGATAGAGGTAGTTGACCAACTCATGAGCTGAAAGGAAAAATAGCCAAGCATAGTCACGAGTGCCGATCCTTGATATTTAAAGTACTGGTACTTGGAATTGTTCATTGTACTAAACTGAGAGTAAGTCAACTAGGAAGGCAAAAGTAGTTGACTCATTCATGAAGCAACATAGGCATAATTCAAATCATAGTCGACTAGCATGAAGGAGTAGTTAACTATCACATGAGTAATGAATAGTTTTTAGAAAACCTATTCAAGCATTAATTGAGTTTCAACAACCTCTAAACGGCTAGTTTCAACATTAAATAAACTCTAACAGTTAGAACAACTTAAGAGGCTATAAATACAACCATATTGAAGACTAAACAATCTTTTGGAACCATTGTCAACATTAATTGAGCTTCAACATTTTTAGTCTTCTCTTTTTTCATTCTTTAAGAGTTGTATTTTTTTTGGGTTGCAAAGTTTTAATTAGAGTTTCAAGGCTCAAGATTGTTTCTTACTTTTCTCTCATTATCTTGTCAAAGATCATGAAGAGAGGGTCTTCTTGATTTGGGTTGCATAGCTAAGTAAGAGAGGGTTAGGATTTGCTAGAGTCGAGAAGTCTCGGGTAAGTATTTTGAGAGCAACACTTATAAGGTGTAACTAGAACCTTGAAAAGCTAGTTGGTGTAACTAGAACCTTGGAAAGCTAGTTACTTGTATTATTTGTGTATTAAATAGTGGATGTAGTTTGAGAGTTGATTTATATCAAGGAGATGGAACCACTATAAACATTATGTGTCTACCATTCTTATTTCTCCTTTTGCAAACTCTATTTAAATTTTGAAAAATGCAAAAATTACCAAACAACTTACCAAACAAAGGATGCAGAATTTTATCATAGCTCAGTATAAATCTACATGGGAAATCACTGAAAAATGCATTGAATTCTCAACAGAGGAGGTAGATAGTGTTTGGGTACTTGTCAAAATGAAGAATACGACACTAGAGGAGAAGAAATCCTATAGAGCTAACTACAAAGCTGTGAACTTACTTTACTTGGCATTGAGCATGAACGAGTACAACAGAGTGAAGTTGGATCTAAAAGGATGGATTGCTCATGAAGAAAATAAGATTTCCAAATATTGGAAAGAAATTGAATTAAAAAGAAAATATTGAAAACATTTAAACAAAGTCGACCAACAATTGAAACTTAAAATTTTCCAAAAATAAGTTGGATGAGAGAGAGAGAGAGAGAGAGAGAGAAGTCAGAGAATAAGAAAGAGGAAGAACTTGTTCATCCATATTTGATCATTCCAATTTGTGCAAGTAATTTATACATACTGTGGATTGGTTGTTCAACTAACCAAACAATCTAACCAATCTTATTATTACAGTTTGGTTTAACTACAATTAGTTAAAGTAGTTATAATTGTTAGTGAAGTAGCTGTTATATAAAAAAATCTTAAAATCTGCTTTTATTGTTTGTTACATCCTCACAACTAGCAATCTCACAAATTCCTCACACGTAGACAAGCTCACAAGCAAGTAATAAATTGACTTCTCAAATTAATGCTCTGACAAAACATATTTATAAGCAACCTATCTCCTAACTTTCAAAACTTATCAAATACACTTCAGACTCATTTCTCTCCATCTTTCGAACTCTCTCTGAAATTCTCTACAAAGCTTTAATCATCCTTTTTCTCTCTTTCTCAACAAAGAATCTTAGTCCTCATATCTATGCAATGAAAATTCATACCTTTAACAAGATGACAAGAGACAAAAAAAAGTTCTCAAGCATGACTCCTTTCAAAATCCTTTAGGGGAGATATATGTATTAGGAAACTAAACATTGGTAGGACAATAAATTGAGAGCTCTTGGAAGAAATAAGATTCCCTAAGTAAGATGTGTCCAACTTCCCTGATTAATTTCAATAGCACAATATATGAAGAAACTGGTCAAGTTATTGAAGTTATAGAAAATGAAAATGAAAATGACTTTGAAAAATGTCACTATTGATTTGGGAATCAATCTTACATGTATAAATACCAACTCTCTAGGAATGAATAAAAGAATCCTTAAATTTTTGGTAAAAGAAATCATTCAACTATCATCTAGGAAGATTTCTGGTTGATGGCATTAATGAGAGAAAAGAACTGGAATTGCACCATTAGATTCTCCATTTTATGATCTATTCTTCAAATCTCAACTCTAAATCCTTTTTACTCCTTTTTGATCTTTGAATTTCTCTTTGCCAATGGAATTAATATAAAGAAAGAGGTAGCAATGAAGCTAAAATTGAAAAATGACATTGGAGCTTCCACTATAATCAAAGCAAAAATTGTCATGCAGAAATGAAAGTTTGGAGAAAGAACTCAAAAAGGAAGAAAGAGTTGAAATAGAAGCTCGAGTGATAGGTGATTTTTCCCAATCTTAGCATATTACTTTACAAACAAATGATCTAAGGTAGTTTCGATAGAATGCAAGATAGAGGAACAAAACTCATATATGCAAAAACAACTAAATAGAATAGAGAAAAATATAAATCCCCTCACAGGAGGAAAAGGATGACCATATTCTCCTCCATCCACAAACTTTTGAAGCTCCTCAAAATCTTCTTTTCAGAAATACTAAATCCTATAATAGAATCTAAGGAGGAAAGTTACTAAAGTAATTAGATGTTAAATAAATATAGTATTGAGAAAATGTAAGCATAGTTTGAGGGGGAGTATATCTCCAACATAGCTCCTGAAGTATCAAATGAACCATTTGATCCATCCTCAACCATGTGCTGAATCTTTTGCTAAATACTCTTCCTCTACTCCTACATCTAAATACTTTGCTAAAACTTTGCTCCTGTTACAATTCTGTATGCTTTTCCAACTCTTTGAAGTATAACCCCTTTTGGGAAAGAATTTGGAAATCTAAAACTAAGTCAACAGAATCTCAAACTAAGCCAACATCATGCCCTATTCGCAATGGAGCTTAAAAGGATTGAGTGCAAGATGGAAACCATTACCAAAGGAAAATCCTCCCATGATACCTAGCTTTCCCGTATCTATTGACCATTCTCCCTCCTCCTCTCAAATCTTTTGATGCTCTACATGTGTGACATTTTCTTCTAAAAACTTTGTGTTTTTTCTTTTATTTTCTGACTTTTGTGTTATGGCACTTGGTGTACTTTGAAGTTTAAACTTAGTTGTACCTTGATGTTTAACTTGGTCTGTTTATGTTATGACTAGGTGATGTTTTTCTTGTTGGTTTTAAATTGATTCAATATAATGGTATGTTAGTTTTCTGACATTTGCATGTTAGTTTACTATTCATCTTAACACTTCTTAGACATAGTTTTAGAGGAGTATCACTTCCCAATTATAAGTCAATGACCTTAATCTTGGGCTATATTTTTGCTCTTGAAATTTATCTCAAGGCTACAAGTTTTCTGTTGATGATAAAAATAGGGAAAAATGTAGGTTATTTGGATTGTATACAATTTGGACTAGACTAAATGGATTGAATAAACTTGATTGAATGAATGATGTCTGGTTCTAGACTTCTAAGCTGAATAGATTTAATTAGACATATCAAAAGTATAAATTAATAGGGAGTTAAGTCCAAATTTAGGATGTTTTCTGTTAACAAAAAGGGGAGATTGTTGACATATTGATAGGTTTTGTTAATAAGCAAAATATGGCTAGAATAATTAAGTTGTAAATTTGGATAGAGTTAAATAAACCTAAAGAGTAGTCAACATGTTACTCAGACTAGTCAACTCATTGGTTAGAACATTAGGAGAATAATCAACTCATCATAGAAGTTGGTCGACAAAGATGAGCATGGCCAGTTGATAAGACACATAGTCTAGTCGACTAATGAGAAAAGAATAAGCAGGCCAGTAGACAGGTCCCAAAGACAAGTCGACTATATCCTAGGATTACCAAAGACTCAGTCTATTATCCCTTCGATTAAGTCAACTGGATAAACGATGATCACTTAAAATAATTGATAGGCACATAGAACAAGTTGACTAAATCTTTAGATAGTTAACAGTCATAATGTAAGGAGAAATAACCCATTACTAATAGTGGGATAGTGATGCTACTCAAACAAGTAAGATGAATGGGAAATGAGATGTTTAGATTATTGAAAACCCAAAGTTGACAAACTTGTCATAGACTAAGTACTCAAAATATAGGCATTTAAAAATATTAAGAAAATGAAAATTAAAAATAGCGGTATTTGTTTCCCATATATCAATTAGGTTAAAACCTATAAATTGTTAACCTTTGAAAAATGCATCCAAATTGAATTGGAAAATCAAAATTCAAATTTTGCTCTTGAAAGGGAAAGTTGACATTTTATCCTTAAGGAATTATGTTTTCAAACAATTTTTATTAAATCCAAATAAGGATAATTCATTATTTACATGTATTATCTTAAATAAATGGAAATGTAAAAGTTTAAATGTAAAATTTGGACATTTACTTAAAATAAGGAGGAAATAAGGACAGTCCAACTAAAAAAGCAATGTCGACCTATTAAAGTAACATGTCAAGTTGAAACATATTAACTCTCATTCAAAAACACTTCATGTCGACTTACTCATAAAATGTGTCGACCAATTAAAAGTATAGGTCAACCTATTAGGAATAGATGTCGACTTAAGTATATTAAGATTTTAGATTATTCTGAAACACTTTAGGCCAACCTGCACATAAGCCATGTCGACTAGTGTTTCCGAACTATCAAGTCGACCAATTTACACACATTATGTTGACCTAATGACTGAAATTAGAAGATAAGACAACCTAGTACCTTAACAGGTCAACCTGCATTATTGAGTCGATATAATTTAAATCCAAGTAGACTTATGACTTCAAAATGTACTAAGGGTGCAACCTATCTGGAACAAGTCAAATAATACATAAAATTGGTTCATCTAAGGATAAAAAATAGTTGAATTTAGCCATGTCGACCCGGTGAAAAGTAAGTCGACACATGCCCTAATCAAGTTAACCAAGAACTCAATCAGATCAACCTGGCCAAGACATTTTAACATACAGGTTGACCTTAGAAGAAAATAAGTCGACCCTGACACCTTAATTGGTCGATCCAGTACAAAACAAATCAACTAATCAAGATATTTTAGAGTTAACCCACTCATTAAATAAGTTGACCTGAAGTAAAATCAGAGCAAGTTGGCAAAACATTTCAATATACAAGTCAACCCAAAAGTAAATGAGTCGACCAAAAATAGAATTGCCAAATGAATAGGTCAACCCAGGAGAAAAATAAGTTGACTAGATTGTCACGCCCTGAACCAGGGTCATGAGCAGCCGCTCGTTGTCCTGGATGCCGGCTCGATTTTCTAGAAAATTGGATAGAACCTCTACATATTTCAGAGGTTTCCCATATACAAGTCAACCTATATATTGAATGATCATCCTACCACATGAATAAATAGGCCACCTGGCCTTACAACAATCAACTACATTCATATCATACCAATCAATCCGTACCGTACAAACTAGGACAACGTAAGACTTTCACAACTACTAACAGTCCTAATCACATACCTCTACTATCATACCCAATAAGGGCATGAGTAGCGGCCACACTGAGCGGGCCTAAAATTTTATGTATGTGTATAACAAGTTTCCAAATTAAAAATTTAAATGCATTCAAGTGCTTCAATATAGGAGTAATGAACGAATATGAGAATTTCACAAATAAATATTAATAATCTATACAGTCATCCCATAAAATGTACATGACCATCTACAGACCTCAATACCAAGACCTCGCAGGATCAATATACAATACGGGTCTCATATTTCAAATAAAATCCAAATCTCACCGTAGTAAATGTGTAACTCCACAAATATGCAACAAAAGACGTCTAGAACCCGACGTGTCGCACTATCAAAGTAACCCTCTCTGAGAAAGGAAATGAGAGGGGTGAGTATCAAGGGAGATACTCAGTGAATGAGGGGATCAATGTCAAATATAAATAATGTGTATGAGCCATTGGAGTATCAAATATGATTATTCGTAAACAATAATTTACATTTTGTAGTAAAACATGGTATGTTTGGTAAAATTGAAATCATTTAATCTATCCACAATATCATACATATATGCATCCCTTCAAAATCAAGTATTTTTAGAGCAAGCCGAATATGATTCTGGCAAAGGTCGACCGTGACCAATGACAGGCGCATCGGGGGTTTTATTATGCATAAATGTTCAAAAGTCGCTCTCTAGCCTGACGTTGGCCATTAGCTTCACCGAGGCTAGCTCATACACATATCAGATCACGTATAGGACCCCGCCCGGTGCTAGACAGTGGTGTCACACATGTCCTCCCCCTTGCGGGTTCAACCGGCTGCGCCTATACCCATATACCGGACGATTGCGGGTACCTCCGCACGAAGTGTACCCAGATGCATACTCGGCGTCATAACAAACGTCCCCTGTAGCTACGGTCATCCTCTTGGGATAAAATCATATCATAACAGTCATCCTACGACCACATGGCCCCAAATTAGTGATATAGAAACCATAGTGCTTAATAAATGTGTCATATTGGGTCATCTGAAATTTAACATGTGAAAATCATAAAACATGGCACCATTTCAGTTGAATCAAATTTATGGATGCATATTCATAGAAAACATGAGTTCACAACACTCCAATAGTCACAAAACAAATTCAAAATCTAGTGACACATAACGAGTCATACATATCAAAAGCATGTTTTATCGAAAACACGACAAAAATCAAGTTTCACTTTTCATGCATGAGATTAGAGTCTCACTCACAGTATATAGGAGGGTCATTTACTCCCTACTAAGTACCACAAGTATCGAAAGTGTTTCCTCTCCTTTGGTCACCACCCGTGTGCCTACAATGGCAACACAATGCATATATGAGGATTTGTGTCATGATTTGAACTTACTAGGTTAAGTTGTATTCTAGCAATTCTTTCTTTTAAGATCAAGGTTAGGGTATCCCAGGGCATACTCTATCCCTTTTTCCATCATATTTATCATATATTCTTTACAATTCATTCAATTAGTACACATTTCATCACCCCAACACAACATATGTGCTTATAGTTCATTATTCATGGTTTCTGCACATACGCACATTTGCGTAGTCATGGGAAAATGGTCATAACTTCTACTACACAACTCCGAATCATATGCTTCCTATCTCATTTTAAAGCTCAGAGAAGCACTACAATGTTTATTTTGAACATTTCTTCAGATTCTAATTGCAGAATTTCGAAAAAACCAATCTTTGTCTCAGTTCTGTTCCAAACGTCCATTTTGTCATGTCTTAGTAAAAATGCAATAACTCCTTGTACACAACTCCAATTTAAATAAATTGTGGATATGTTATAGATGAGACATAGACCTACAACTTTTATGTTGAAAGTTTTTCTTAAGTCAGTCCAGAACGAAACAGGTCACAAAGAAGGCGGTTGATCTGAGACCAAAAACAGAGTGAAAATTTGCATAGTTTTAGGCGGATTGTCATAACTTTTGATATAAGAGTCAGATTGAGGTGATTCTTACCTCATTAGAAAGATAAGACCTAGAGCTACAAATTTCATAACTAGGGCTCAAGCTAATTCATACCAAAAAGTACCTCAAAATCAAGGTAAAGTTCATAGCAGAACAGAACAGAACGGAATATGATTATGCAGAACACCTAACTTTGAAAAATCATAATAAATCCAATTTAACTCAGAATGTGACGAATCATATCTCATTTTATGCAGAACAGAACAGAAAGGTTTAGTTTCATGTGTAAAAAGTTCACTTAATTTTTTTTTGTGCAGAAAATGTTATAGCTAAAACACTACAACCAAGTCAGAGTGTTTAGATTTCAAAATTTCTGTTTCCTCCTTGATTTCAAAATTCGGCCAACCTTAGTTCCCTAACCAAACCACCTCATTTTGGTCCCATATTAAGATATGTTATACTATAGAGTATGGAGGGTCTTGTATCTGAAGATGGACAGCTGAACTTGAAGCAAAACATAGAATTTTGGCCTTGAACTCTCAGCTCCCTCCTTGAATTTCACCAAGCAGTTCTTCTCATTTGGCCTTGATTTTTGGATATGTTGGTGTTAGAGATGTATAGAAGGGATCTATGTAAAAGAAATTGAGTAGTATGTAGGAAGATTTGGAGATCTTACCTTGGCAGTCCATGGCTATGAGGAGGAAAAAGAAATGGAGTTTGTGTGTTCTTCTCTTCTAGGACTTCATGGTTCCAAATGGAAAGAATAGAGCAAGTGTTGGCTTTTTGTGTGTGATTGCTTAACCATGACTCCCTCAAGGTACAACCAAGGTTAATTTCCACTATTTATCAATAAATGCCCATAACCATCACCCAAATCTAAGGTTCACATTTGTTTTTTGACTTTTCAATCAAATCTTGGCCATCCACCTTATGGGTACACTTCCCATGGTCATTAATTGTCTCCAACCCCTTTTTCAAATTTGTATGTAATGCTCTTTTTAGATTTGCGTGAAATTTTCTATTTCGATTTTCACGTAACGCACGACGGGGTCAATATTCGACCCAAAATCTGAGAAATTCAAATTTACCCATTTGGTTCAGTTTTTTTTTTCCGCACTGAATCCAATAGAGTTGGTCTCACACATAGATGAAGTCATTTGACCTTCCAAATCGCCCTTAAACGCATTAGGGTTTTTAGACCAATTTTATTTTCCGCCTTGTGTTTTTTGCCAAAATTTCTTGACCCTTGACTTCTAGGGTGAATTTTTACATGTATAAATTTGACGGCATCAAATTTACACACGTGGATTTCATTTTGACACGGTAGAGTCAATTTCCCTTCATTTCGGGTGAATTTTGGGAAATTTTCCAAAATTGTGTTTTAACTTGTTAAAACGTTAATTTAGCCTACTTTAGACTTCCTGACAAAATTTTAGCAGTTTTGCATGGGTAAAATTAAATTTGGCTTGGTGAAAACAAATTTTTTATCTCCGACGATTAAGTATCAGGCGTTTTTTCGTAAACGATGGAGAGTTGCCCGAATTCAAGTCCACTTAACTTTTTAAGTTAATTTAGCATGTGTAATTTCATCGGGATTGAGATTGCACGCGTAGATTTTAAAATGGCACGGAGGGGAAAATTTTTTTTAGCTCTCGATAATTTCGCCAAAAATTTTCAAGAGCAATATCATTCAAAAAAATTTTTTTGAAAGACTTTTCTCTATATGAAAATGAAAACATATCATATATGGAATAATGATGAGTATAATATACAATATACTGAGTGTCGGTGTTACACAGATGATTAGTGAGTCGACCCAACAGAAACAAGTTGACATTCTCTGTCCAAAAATATATAAATTCAAAAATGAATCGACCCTAGAAGAAAATCAAGTCGAAATGTGTATTGCAATGGCTAATTTTTGAAAAAGTTGTTGGTGGTTGAAGAAATTTAATGCTCAAATTAATGAGCGCAACGGCTGCCTCACCTACCCCAATGGCACATTCATGGCTTGCTTATAAATAAGCATCAACAATGAAGAATAGTACTGTTGATTACTGAAAGTTTGTAGTACATTTAATTTCATGTTAATACTATTTTTTTCAACATTGTATTTACTCTGTTTTGTACAATCAATATTCCATATACCTCAAGACAATCTGTTGTAATCTTTCAACATTCACTTCTCTCAAACCTGTGTAAAAATTGTGTAAGACAAGAAGAAAGATCTTCTTGGTTGAATTGAGTGTTTGAGTTAAACACTATGAGTTTGGAGAGTGTTTGTGAGAAAGCACTTTAAAGGTCTAACTTGAACATGTAATCAAATTTGTATTATTTTGAAACAAATAGTGAAAATCCAGGAGGTGCTTGGGAGTGGACATACACTGGGTTTGGTTGATCTACTATAAAAATTGGATGTGCTATGTTTTTCTTTCATTCTTCAACTCCTTTATCTAACCTCCATTCTTAATAAATTAAAAAACTTCTGAACTTTTGAAAAAATGCCATACAAGCTATTCATTCTCATCTAGATTGTACTTCACACTCTATTTAATTGGAGTGTATTTAGAGGAGTCAATTGAGATATCATCCTATGTTCCTTAAGGAACTTGCCAAACTCTGTACTGAGAGTATTCTCCATCTCGATCACATAGGAGAGATTTGATAACCTTCCCAATTTTGTTCTAGATCACATAGGAGAGATTTGATAACATTCCCAATTTTGTTTTCTATTTTTGATTTGAATTCCTTGAAAAATGATTTAGATCTTTACTTCATTGAGTACGAGTAACTGTATATGAATAATTATGGTAAATATCATTAAGTAAAACAAACTCGACGCTTTGTCTTAAATAGGCTGTATAGATCACAATTTTTCAATTCTAGGACTTTCTTAATCCTTACTCTTTCCAAATAAAATGTGATCCAGTCATTTTCCTTGTACACAAAATTCACAAGTTGGATTAGATTAACAATAGGAGTAGAACTCTTTTCTTTTCTAATTTGATGATCCTATCATACACAATATGACCTAGTCTAATGAGCCAAGTATGCTTGGGTTGTTTTATTGCTACTATCTAAATAGAATAGACCATTGTACACATATCACTTGCCTATAAATTTATTCAAATAATAAATTACTCATACATCATGCTTGAACAAGAAATTATAACCAATGTTTGCACGATTGGAAATAGAAATTAGGCTCTTAGAAATAACGAGAAGATATATTAAATTTTTTCAAAAAAAAAAGATTTTCTAATTTTAATGAAGTAAAACCATTGGCCTTAGCTGCTACACTTGCATTGTTGTAAGCCTATAGTAATTCTTCATTTTATCCTAAGGCTCTGTTGTATTTTGGTTCCTAAAAGGATGTAAATATATAAGTTTGCACCTGTACCAAGAACCCAAGTGATATTTGAACTACTATTAGCATTAAAACCTTAAAGAATAGCATCATAAGGTTTCATTCTATTGAAAAATAGTCTGGGTCCGCCGATGAGGGTAGACCCAATCCAAAACCCATTGTTTGAATTTCAAATTTGAATTTGAAAAACAAAGGAAGTTGAAGGTGTGGTTTTTGAATAACCACCCATCAGCTCTCTCTCTCTCTCTCATCTCACTCTCTCTCCTTTGAATTGCCACAACTTCCCATTTTTTGTGAGAGTCATACGTAAATAAGAAAAACGGGAATGGAAAAGAACTTTTGAGTATGTGTTAATTTGGAAGGCATTTTAGTGAAAGAAAGAAGGGAGAAAACTTTTCAAAGAGAAATGATTTGGAGAAGATTGATCTTTGATTTCACCAAAAGGCATTTGGATTGTGAACAAAAAATGTGATCCGATTTACATGACACTCTTCTAAACCTAGAATACCTAATTGCCGAAAATGATAAGCGATTCTAACTCAACTTGAATCCATGAATTTCACATGAGCTTTTATTTATCGGTATATTTTTAAAAACCTACATTGGTATTAGAGTAGTCTCAAGTTGTTTCATGGCTTTTTTAGATATTAAAAATGAAAAATATCATGAGTAACATTTTAGGTTCATTAATGGTATTTTGCTATAGATTTGACAAAATGCTCTCAATTTTACACAATAACATACTTGTAATATGAAAATCAAATATATAAATTTTGGCATATATCCGTGGAGTACATTATGATATATTTTAAATTTTAACCGAAAATTAATATACTCGTATCTTTTAACATATTATGTTTCATGATTTGAAATTTATATGGTTAAAATTCTCTCAAAAAATGTTTTTAAATCATATGAAGAATGTGAAAAATAGTTAAGAATCGAGAGAGATTTAACCATTTAAAGTTTGAGTCAAATTGTAGAAAAATTCCAAAAAAATGAAGAAAATGAACAGTGCTCCAATGCGATTCCCACTCTCGGTTGAGACATCTGTAGTCCATACCCTAAGCTAGACATGTCCAATTTGAAATTCAAGACCACCATTGAACTCGGAGATATAAAAAATGAGGGTAACCAAAATTTTAGGACACTCTACTATTAGGAAGGTGACGCGTGAAGGTGCATAGAGGCACATGGAGACTCATGTGGCACCGTTGTCGGTCAGAATTTTCACTAAAATAATTTTTTATTTCTTTTGATTTTCTATGAATTTTAATTTATTTTTCAGAATTGAAAAATATTGTTTATTGATTTTTAATTAATAAATTGTTAAAAAATTACAGAAAAATCATTTTTCAATCCAAAAAATTTTGAAAATTTTTTTATGATTGGAAAAATTATTTCCTTGCTATTGGATACCCAAATATAAATCGTTTATACTCTTTTGATTTTATACACTTTTTTACATGTGAAAAATTTGTTTTCAATATAAAAATTAATTGAAAATTAAGCATATTATTTGAAATTGATATTTCTGAATTTTTTGTATAATATTATAGTTAGTTGTGTGACTGAGGAAATGGTAATAATTGGACGTATTCTTAGAACTCTTCTGGGCCTTTAGGGAGGAATAGAGATTTGAGAAATTTAGAACGTATGATAAAATTAGATCAAATATTTGTAATACCAACACGTGGTGAATTGTATATTGTACTTCTCATTATTCTATATATGATACATCTTCTTATTCATATAGAAAAAACATCACTCAGAAATTTTTTCGAACCAAAACGCCTTAGAAGAATTTTGGGCATAGGGCCGGGGGCTAAAAAGGGACCCTTTCGGTCCATCTTGAAATCTACCCATGCGAAATTTCTGAAATTTTGCTTAGAAGCCTAATTTAGGCTAACCAATGATTTTCACCAGTCAAAATGAGATTTTGAGAAATTTGTAAAAATTCGCCCGTTAGGATGAGAATTAACCCTATCGAACTAAAATGAAACCCATGTGTGCAAAATTGACGCCATGTGATTTATATGTGCCAAATTCACTTTAAAAGTGAATGCTTGAGACGAAAAATCAAAATTTAAGCCATAGTATAAAATTTCTCGGTACTCTAGATTTTTGCCTAAAAAGTCTTAAATTTGTGAGCCAGATCAAAATTTGCCTGAGCAAACGGTTTCATTTTCACTCGGGACAATTTTCGTTGAACTCAACATGCAATTCTGAGTTCATAGGTGAATTTCTTGGGGTGTCAAGCACAAGTTCTAAGGTAAGGAAAATTCTGCACTATTGTTGGAGTTTGGGAACCTTTCTTTTGATGTGAAAATGAGTTGATTTTAGGTTAGTTTGGGTATTAGTATTAAAAATCAAGCAAATGCCATCTTGTTGTGTGCAGAATTTTTTAGCATGTGTAATGTGTGTTTTAGACCTTGAATGATCACAAATTTGGATGAGAAACCATGTCATTTTGTGTGCAGAGGATTTTAGAACATTGGACATGAAAATGGATGATTTTTGGGGTGTTTAGGAGTGTTAAAATGTAGGATTTTTGTGATAGTACACGTGCAGAAATTTGGTATGAAGTAAGGTGTGTACATATGTGTGTTAATGCATAAAAGAGAGTAGGAATGAGTGCAGAATTTTCTGCACTAAAGGAGACAAAAAAAAAGATGGAGGTCAGTTGGCATGTGAAAATGTGGTAAAAATATAAGGCAATTGGAGTCCAAATGTGAGTAGATTTTTTGTGGTGCATTAGTGACCATATGCATATAAAATTTAGGGCATGAGCATGAGAAGTTATGTGTATATGCATGCTGATTTTTGAGGTGAAAGTTGTGACCCTATATATGTGCAATGCATTGGCCAAGTACATTGGAGGGAACCCAAGCATAGCATGTTGTTAGGAGTATTGGGGATGGTGTTTAATAAGCAAAATGAAGGCTTATATGTACGTATAAGGATGTATGATTGTGTGTTCATACATAAAAATGTGTAAATGATAAGATTGTACAAGAGCATGTGTGAGTATGCATATATGACAGATGTATGCTATGGTGTTGCATTGGATAGATGAATGATGAATTTGATGGTTAATAGCATTTTGGTTTTAGTTTGAGTTGGTGTTTTCATGGTGTGTACCCCATGTTGCCATTTTAATGATTTAGAGAAGACATTGGAGATGTGAATGATGATGTTAATAGTTGATGTTAGCATCGCATTCATTGCGTTGGGTACCTCTGACAATGTGAGGTTGGAGTTGTTATTTGGATAATTGAAAGGGATAATTAAAATGTGACATTTAATTTCCAAATGTTATAACACCTTTAATGTGTTATGTGTAAACTTTTATTGTAGTGATATAGCGCTTGATCGTTCGAAGGGATTCGTTTGCTCGTTGTGGAGCATTCCTAGGTGTGACATACTCTATAACCTACAGTGAGTGGGACTTTGAAGTTCGCTATTAATTGAAAACCATGTTTTAAAAATGCTTTTCAATGACATGATTCTACAAATGTATGATCGTTAGAACTTTTGAATATTTTATGAAATATTTTTTGATCATTGGAGTGTCCCACCTCTTAATTTGCTGGATATGCATCCATGGTTTGACAAGTTAATATTGTGCCATCCTTTGACAAATTGACATGTTTTAATATTTCCATTCTATTGGCACACGATTTTATGTGATTTTGATCTGGATATGTTTGTGGGCTGCATGCCCGGCTTATATGATGGTATTGTTATATGCTTCCTATAGCATCCGTAGCTACGAAAGACATTTAGTAGAGGCACCCCTTGTGTCCGGATATGTTTTTGATCTGGATATGTTTGTGGGCTGCATGCCCGGCTTATATGATGGTATTGTTATATGCTTCCTATAGCATCCGTAGCTACGAAAGACATTTAGTAGAGGCACCCCTTGTGTCCGGATATGCTTCGGTCGGAGGTATCGGCTAGATCATCATGTGTGTGGATGTACCCAGTTGACTTTCATCGGAGAGGACATGAGCACGGCTCCGTCTAGCACTGGTTGGGGCTCCATACACGGCCGACTATCTACATGTATATATATAGTATTTATGGGCTAGTTGGAGTAGCATATAGCCAATATTGGGGTAGAGAGCCATTAATATTTGTATTTGGAAAAACCCTCAATGTGTCTGTCCTTGGTCGAGGTAGACCATTGCCGGGGTTGTTTGATTGGCCGGCTCTTTATGACTTGATTTACATATTGGATGCATATGTTATTTTTTTTATGTGTGCCTTGAGATATGTTATTTTTGAAACAACACGTTATTTTCGTATACTTGATATTGTGTTATAGGTTTTAATACTCTAAGTTCACTCTCGATAATGATAGTATGATATCAATCCCCTCACTTGCTGAGTATCCTTCAATAGATACTCACCTCTCACTTTTTTTCTTACAGGATTAGTTTTGAACCGAGAAAGAATTATTGTGAATTGTATACTTGCAATGTGGACTTGATATCACTGGGATTGGGTATAGATATTACCATTTCTTCCGCTACGATGATTGGTGATGTCGTTGTATATTAGATATTTTAGTTTGATCAATATATTTATCTATTTATTTTATAGGATGACTGTATAAATTATGGACATTTATTCGTGAAACTCTCATAGTGACTCAGTTCACGTGCATTGAGGCACTCATAAGTATTTAAAGTATTAACTTGGGAATTCATTGTACATGTGTACGGAATTTAGGTCAGCTTGGTATGGCGGCTACTCATGCTCTAGTTGTGCATAACAATAGAGGTCTGTGGTTAGGACTGCTAGTTTTTATAATAGCCTTGTGTTATGCTGGTTGTCTCCTATGGATTGGTTGGTTGTTGTGAGGCTGGGATAGCCCATTTATTTTTGTGACAGCATGGTTGTTTAATATACAGGTTAAATTGTACCTGGAGACCTCCAAGTTATGGAGAGATTTTGCCCGATTTTCTGTAAAAATGTAGTCGGCATACAGGACAATAGGCGGCTGCTCATGACCCCAGTTCGGGACGTGACAATATTGACTTACAAGATAGACCCATCATATACCATACCAGATCATTTAGAGATCTTGAAAGAGAAATGTTTGGAATTTATTTATTTAGATTAAATCTTTGGGAGATGACGTGTATATACTAAAAAATTCCCTACCTCCTTACTAGGCTAATGTGATTGATGAGTTGATTGTCGAGAACGAGCACATGATTCTTCATGATATAAGGCCAATATTAATAGAAATATATGAAGTCAAGAATATAGAGAATTAAATGAAGAAAAGACTATCCTAAAATATAAATTGTTCCCTATGTGCCGTAAGGAGATTTACTACTAGGGATAGGATATCTAGAAGAATTGTAAATATGATATCTCAAATGGATTTGTTTTCGATCGAGATAATAAATTTGCATGTTTTATTTTACATAATACAACTATCTGTTAGGACTATGATCATGTAATAGAGAAACTTTTAACATTTTCAATACAAAGTTCCTATTGAGCATATGTTAGTTGTGTTTCTTATTTTTTGTATGATCATGTACGCAAAAGGAAAATAAAGTCTCTTGATCGGTAGAATTTAAGTAATTCTCATCCAAACTGAAATATTATTTAAATATTTTGTGTATTTAAATAAAAATTTTAGATTAATAGAATTTAAGTAATTCTCATCCAAAATTTTAATATTATTTAAATATTTTATATATTCAAATGAAATGTTTTACGTCGGAAGAATTTAAATAATTCTTACATTAAATTTATTGAATTTTGTAACTTTGAATTAAATTTGTTATGATAATATATTAGCATCATAAATGATGATTGTAAACTTAGTGAAATTTTGATTTCATACCTAATGTTGATCAGTGATAAATGTTAATTTTGAAGTATAAAATTCTATTTATAATGAGTATTAGTACTTGTATCCCCTTAAAATCAATACCATAACATCGAACTCTATTATTCCGGACTTGAATAGAGGTAACAAATTAAATGGCAAGAGTTAAGAGAAATGTCACAAAATATAGTATATGTTAAAAGAATATGATGCCTTAAAAGGTATCAAGCATGTCATGTAGCACCCCGGTGTGAGTAATACTATCCCATAGAGGAGACAACAAGATACTAACTAGGTATGTAAAAGGATAGATTTTACTGCTCAAACGATTCTAGTTAACTCTATGATTGATAGCATGATTCTCGAGTGTGAACAATATTCAATTACTCATATCATTTGGGTATACCTCAAAGAGAAATATGGAGTTACCCGTATGACTCATTTTAGATAAATGACCATCAAGTTTGATACCTATTAAAGCAAGGTGGCCACAACATCAAACAACATTTAAAGGTCAAGTCTAATATGATTTAAGAAAGGCAGTCAGCTAGTCATGTCCTCTCCAATAAACAGAAAATTCAAATCTTAATCCAATCCCTTCTCACTAAATAGGAGCCTCTGAAAGTCGGTTTAACTTACAATGATAGCATGAAAACTTTCTTGGACGTTGTTCACCACATTGAGCTTTGAGGATAAGTGGTTTAGTGTTGTAAGATCCACAGCTAATGCTTTTTGTTGTAAAGACCAATTCCAAGATAGTCTTGGACTTTAAGTGAGAGAGGAATTGAAACAAAAGCAAGAAAGGAAAGAAAATTGGAGTGAATCACAAAAGAGAAACCCCGACTGAGAGCCAATTGTGGATTTTCGTTGGGTGCCTTTAGGTACGATATGGATCTATGTTAAGGAATAATACAAAAATAGAGGTTATGAGAGTTGATACATGTAAATTAGAATTATAAAGTGGTCGAACTCTCATTCTGCATGATATTCTCTTTGTGCCATAAGCTCGATGAAATTCAATATCTATTCTTATTCTTTTAAAATATGACTATGTTTTGAATTTTTAGAGAGACATGGTAAGTTTGTATTTAAGTGACATATATATTGGTTATGGACAACTTGCAAATGGTTTTATAGCCTTGCAATGTCATGGACGAATATTTAACTATTAAGTTGAATATTATTTTACTTGTAAAATGACAAGAAAATCATTTAAAAAGTCTATACGGGTTGAATCTTTATTGCAATTAGTTCATTTAGACATTCGTGGTCTAATGAATATGAAAACTAGACATAGAGTTTCATGTTTCATTATATTTATAGATAATTTTACACGATCTGACCATATCTATTTGATTTCTTACAAGTCTAAAATAGTTGAGCGCTTTAGACATTATATGAACGAGATTGAGAATCAAATGGATAGAACAATCAAGGCTTTGAGAATGGATAGATGGCATGAGTATCTATTAGATTAATTTAAAGATCTATGTAATGAAAGTGATATAATATGATATTTTACCATTTCTTAGACACTTTATCAGAATGGTACTTTAGTAAGAAGGAATAATATATTTTTAGATATAAGAAAATCCATTATGGCATAGACTAACTTGTTGATTCCTTTTGGGGAATTGCTTTGTTGATTATGGCCTATATTTTGGACCGATAGAAAACCGCGTCTAAGTGATATGTGATTTTGGGGATCAGCTGCATATATTCAAGTTTTTTTCAATAAGTTTGGAATACTTAGATCAGTCTAAAGGTTTAGTGTTCATTTGTGAATGAGAAGATGATATTGTAATAAAGATTATATTATGGATAACATATTTCTGGTGAATGAATTTCCTAACAGAGGTGACGTAAAGTACATAAAGCCTTTAGTTGAATTGGTTAATTTAAAGGATAGCTCTATCTACATTGGATCATTAGAATTGTGAGAAAATGGGTTAGATGTTGATCTCAGTAAGAGGGATTCAAATTCTAGCTATTCAACTGAGTTACAAACACAAAAAAGTATTAAGAAAATGGTAGCTAAACATTATTTTTGAAATTGAAGGGCATGTATTTATTATTTCTCCAGAAGATGAAGAAGAATCTAATAACATAGATCAAACTCTATCTTGTCCTATCAAGTATGAGTGGATAAAAATGATGGAAGAAGAGTTTGAGTTAATAGGGTCCAACCATGTTTCAAAATTGATTGAACATCCGTAGGGGCCCAAGATTATTAGGAATAAGTGGGTTGTCAAAATCAAGCATAGAACAGATGAAACTAATGAGAAGTATGAGATTCAACTGATAAAAAAGGTTACACTTGATAAAAAATTGTTGATTATGAGGAAACCTTATTCCCGCTACTGAGATTTTCCTCATTTTACTAATTATTGGTAATAATGGTAGATTTTGATTTAGAATAACATTAGATAGACGTGAAAATTGGCTTTCTCAATAGAAAACTTGAGGAAGAAGTCTATGTCATATAATTAGAGGGTTTTGTCATTAAAGGTTAGGAAGACAGAATATATAAATTGAACATATCAATTTATGATCTTAAATAGTTTTTGAGATAATGATGAAATTTAACAAAGGTGTGATCTCTTATGATTTTGTCATGATGGACAAAGACATTGTATCTATGTAAAGAAATCTAATGATAAGTTTATAATTCTATCCCTATATATTGTAGACATATTATTAGTTACGAATGATAAGGAGCATGTCCTTCAAATCTTGAAATGGTTGTTTTTCAATTTTGAGATGAATGATATGGGTAAGGTAGATTTGGAGTTAAGATAGAGATTGTTCCAAGAGATTACTGGCATTATCTCAAGAGTCTTACATTGTAAAGGCTTTGGAGCAACTCAGAATGGAAAATTGCAAACCTATTGACACTCCTGTGAATAAAGGAAATAGTTCAAGTGATGAAATGTGTCCGAAAACTCCTAAAAAATGGATAAAATGTCCAGAGTACCATATTTCAGTATTATTGGGAACTTAAAATGTGCTATAATGTGTACTCGTTATAACATTTGTCATGTTTTAGGTTTGGTCAACAGGTATTAATACAATCTTGGGAAGAGTCATTTGATTGTTGTGTAAAAGATGTTGAGATATCTAAAAGAAATTGCAAATTATTTCCTTCGTTAACAAGGAAAGAATCTAGTATTAAAAAGTTACACGAATACTAATTGGGGAGGTGATTTAGATGACAAAAAATCCACCTCTGGCTATATTTTCTTGCTCAATGATAGTACTGTATCAAAGAGTAGTAAGAAATAAATTTATGTATCTCTTACTACAATGAAAGCAGAATTTGTGGTCTGTATTTCTATAGTTCGAGAAAGAGTTTGGCTAAATAGATTTTTGTAATATTTGAAAATAGTAAACAACTCAGTAGGAGCTATGATGATTTATTGTGATAATTAGTTAGTTATTGCTTATACTAGAGACTACAAATACCATGACAAAACCAAACATATAGATACAAAATTTAATTTTGTCAAAAACATAATTGAAAAAGAGAAGTAACACTGAAATATATGTCTACATATTTGATAATAGCTGGTCTTTTATACGAAACCAATATCTAAAGGTATGTTTGTGAAACATATTAGATTATTTGGGTTGTGTAACTTGTGACAGTCTTTGTGACTGTGATTGTGCTTATAATCATATATATATTATATATGATGCAATACTCATATTTATTGACATTTGAATTTTGTTTTTATATTCAAAATTCTTGTGTTTACATTTGAAGATATGTCGAATAAGTTTTCAAAATTGGTTCTCGTACATGAGCAATCACCTGTAATGTCTATGTGATATGTAGAGATAAGATAATATTAATTTATGGTGGATTAACATACATGCCGTATTAGTAGGGCATTAAGATGAGATTTTTGATTGCGTATACATATATGGTAGTCAAAATAGATACCCCACAATCTATTGAACTTGTCCAATAGCCGGATGTAAGTTTTTGCTTATTGTTATGAGATTTTGAGGACTAAAAAAAAATCAAGTTAAGTGTTATGTATACTAGTACTAAGACTTGTACGATGTATTATTTTAGAAAAGAAGACATATGTTTCTAAATGGGAAGAAAGAATATCGTAACATGTATTTCACACCAAATGTACTTATGTGACCATATGGGTAATGAGATGGTACATCCCTCTTTATCTCATTGTGTGAGATCTGGAGGTTCATATTCAATCTCAACTTATACTCTTAGGACTTTTATTTATCTCTTGAAATTTTATTTTAGTATAGCTAGTTTAGTCACCAAGAGACTATGGTTGATTCAGTTTGGCGATATATGTTTAGGGAAGCAACTAAGATAAAGTTGAAAATTAGTAGTATGAAAGAAAGATTGTCTTTGATTTACTTGTTGCTCTATATTCATAGGTCGACCAATTATGTCTATGATTTAGTATTTAGAGACGTAATTGTGAATACATTAATGGATTTGAGTCAAATATTCTCTTATGTTATTTTGAGAGATGAGAAATATGTTGACTATATTTAGTAAAAGAAAGTTTGGGTATAGCGAGATACGATATACTCATCACCACATTGAAAGTGAGCTACTATATATCATTAACCTGTGTATAGTTTAGAGTTCTTGGTATTCTCGCCGGTCACACAATCCACTTGCCTATATGAAATTGGTGTTCAATACTAATGGTCAAGCTGTGTGTGAGTTTAGCTCTCATGTGAGAGTGTGAGATGTTGAAAAATAGGGGCCGGGTCTACCCATGAGAGTAAACCCAACCCAAGACCCATTGTGCGAATTTCAAATTTGAATTTGAAAAAAAAGGCAATGTGATGGTGTGGTTTTTGGGTAACTACCCATCAATTCTCAACTCTCTCTCTTTCTCCTTTGAATCGCCACAGCTTCCCATTTTCTGTGAGAGTCATACATAAATATGAAAAATGGGAATGTAAAAGTACTTTTGAGTATGTGTTAAATGTGGAAGGTATTGTAGTGAGAGAAAGAAGTGAGAAAACTTTTCAAAGAGAAAGATATGAAGAAGATTGATCATTGCTTTCACCTAAGGTATTTGGATTATGAACCAAGAAGGTGATTCGATTTACATAACATTCATTTAGATTTTATTTGTCAGTATCTTTTTAAAACTAGACATTCCTTTTCCCTTTACTAACTCTAGGTACATGGCGCAATTGTGTTTCCATTTCTCTTCCCCAAAATAGTGACAAACACCTTTGTCTAACATACCATCTTTTTCTTTGATTTATCTTTTGATATATTAGCCTTGGTTTTAAGTTTGGAATTCTTGTTGTTGCTCTTGTTCTTCTTATGTCTCTACTTATTCCTACTACAAGAGGTGAAGGTTTTAAATAAACCAACAAACATAATTTTTTGTGGAAAATTTTTGAATCTTAAATGGGTTTGAATCACTAGCCTCTTTCCGACAGTTGGGTATTCTAGGTCAAGAAGATGTTTCAAAGTTGGATCATACTCTATTGTTCATAATCCAAATGCCATGTTAGAGTAATGATCGCCAAACCCTTTTTCAAAAGTCTTTCTCTTTTCTTTCCAATGTGAAAGAAATCTTTTTCTTTCACTTACAAAAGGTTCTCCTCTCTTATTATTATGTTTTTCAATCACAAAAAATGGCATCTCTATGTTGTACCTCCTTTCTTCATCACTAACGTATGATTTTTTTTTTTTTAAATAGAAGTTCATACATGGAAGGAGTTGAGAGAGAGAGAAAAAAGGGACTTAAGGGAGTTGAGGGAGGGATTTTTTCCAATAACCACCCTCTCCCCATTTGAAATTCAAACAAATGGAAGGGTTGGGGTCTACCGATATGGGTGGACCCGCCCCATTTTTCAACATCTCCCACTCGCATCTGAGAGTTAGACTCACAAATTACATGATCATTACAATCAAATATTACCAACTTCATATTGCAAGTGGATCGTGTGACCCGTGAGAATACTAAGAGATTTGGAGCTATACACCAATTAAGAATATATAACAGCTCACTTCCAATATGGTGATGAAGACGTTGTTTCTCGTTACACCCCAAACTTCTTTTACTTAACACAATCAACGTATCTCTTATCTATCAAAACAATATAAGAGTATACTTGATTCAAGTCCATTTATGTATTCACAATTACATCTCTAAATACTAAATCATAGATATAATTGACTGGTCTGTGAATGTAGAATAATGTGTCGATCAAAAACAATCTTCCTTTTATAGTACTAACTTTTAACTTTATCTTTGTTGATTTCCTAAATATGTACTTCCAAACCGAATCAATTATGGTTTTATGGTGATATGTTAAAGTAGTAACACCAAAATAAAATGTCAAGAGATAAACAAAAGTTCTAAGTGTATAAATTGAGATTAAATATGAATCTCTGAATCTCACACAATGAGATAAAGAGAGATGCACTATCTCATTACCCATATGGTCACTTAAGCACATGTGATATGAAACACATGTTGTGATACTCTATCTTCCCATCTGGAAGCATATGTCTTATTTTCTAAAAAATAATATATTGTATTGGTCTTAGTTCAAGTATACACAATAGTTGACCTGAGTTTTTCTTCTTACAAGTTCTAAAAAAATCTCACAATGTCAAGAAAAAATCCACACTTTGCTATTCAACAA
Source organism: Dillenia suffruticosa (assembly GCA_033439265.1). Lineage (NCBI taxonomy): Eukaryota > Viridiplantae > Streptophyta > Magnoliopsida > Dilleniales > Dilleniaceae > Dillenia > Dillenia suffruticosa. The sequence goes on from JAVTVX010000031.1 coordinate 4,938,548, forward strand.
ATTCAATGAATTGTATGAAATCTATTTCGATTATTACATATGTATACAACTAGTAATCTCATCTTAATACTTAACTAAGGTGGCATATATATATGTTAATGTAGTACAAATTAATACAGGCATATCTCTACATATCAGACAAACATCGGAGACAATTTCTCATGTGAGAGAGCCAATTTCAAAACTTTCATGATATACTTTTAATCATAAACACAAGAATTTTGAACATAAAAAACAAAATTCAAATGTCCATAAATATGAATATTATATCATATATACTCTATATATGATTATAATCATAATTATAGTTACAAATACTGTCAACTAAAGTAATCCAACATATTACTAGGTATTGGTTTCATAAAAGGATTAGTGACTATCAAATGTATAGGTATCTATTATTCAGTGTTGTTTCCTTCTCTAACAAAATTGATTTTTGTGTCTATTTTTGGTTTTATCATAATATTGGAATCTCTCGTGTAAGTAATAGCTGACCAATTATCATAATAGATCATCAGGCTTCTACTGAGTTGTTTACTGTTTCCAAATATTGCATAAAATCTATTCAACCAAAATCATTCTTGAATTGCGGAAGCACAGGCCACAAATTCTGCTTCCATCACAGAAAGAGATATACCGTTTGTTTTTTATTTCTCCATGAGATAGCACTATCATTGAGTAAGAAAACATAATCAGCGGTAGATTTTCTCTTACTTAAATCACCTTCCCAATCACTATTCGTGTATCTTTTCAATACTAGATCATTTCATTGATAACAAAGGAAACAGTCTATTGTTTTGTTCAGATATCTTAATATTATTTCACATCAATCCAATCATTATTCCCTAAATTTGATAGATACTTGCTGACAAAACCCATAACATGACAAATGTTAGGACAAGTACATATCATAGAGTATTTTAACCTCCTAACTGTGCTAGAATGCGGTACTCTGGATATTTCATGCATTCATTAGGAGTTTTAGGGTATTTTGCATCGCTTGAACCATCGCCTTTAGCCATACGAGTATTAATAAATTTATAGTTTTCAATTTTGAATCGTTTCTGAGCCTTTATTATATAAGACTATTGAAGTAATGCTAATAATCTCTTGAAACAATTTCTATCAATTTTAATTCCCAATCTGCTTGACCCATATTCTTCATCTCAATATTGGAAAATAATCATTTCAAAATCTAAAGAACACACTCCTTATCATACACTATTAACAGTATGCCATCAACATATAGAGATAATATCACAAAATTATCAGTGGCTTTCTTCACATAGACACAATTGCTTTTCATCTATTGACATGAAATCATAAGAGATTATCTTTATGAAATCTCAAATAACATTATCTCAAAAACTGGTTAAGACTATAAATTGATCTATTCGATTTACATACTAAATCTTCTTGACCTTTAATGGAAAAACCCTCTGGTTATGCCATGTAGACTTCTTCCTCAAGTTTTCCATTGAGTTAGACAGTTTTCTAGTCTATCTGATATAATTCTAAATTCAAATTGACCATTTTTGCCAACAATAGGCAAAAAAAGGTAAATCTCACTAACAGGAAAATATTTCCTCATAATTAACACTCTTTTACTGAGTATAAGCCTTTGTTATCAGTTGAATCTTATACTTCTCAATAGATTCATCTGCTTTACGCTTGGTTTTGAAAATCTACTTGTTCTCAATAACCTTGCGCCCCAGCAAAAGTTCAACCTATTTCTAAAGTATGCTTGGATCTTATTGACTTCAATTCTTTTTCCATTGCCTTTTTCCATTCATCATTAGTAGGAAAAAGATTCAGCCTCATTTATTTTCTTAGGCTCTTCTTCATCTTTTGGAAAAATAATAAATACGTACCCTTCAATCTCAAAATGACACTTGGGCATGATTTTTTCTAGTACTTTTCTGAGTTTGTAAATTAGTTGGATTGCTAAAATTTAAATCTCTCCCACTGGGATCAACACCTAATTCAGTTTCTTGCGAGTCCAATGATCGACTATAGATAGAGCCATCCTTTAAATTAACTAATTCAAATAAAAACTCTTTGTCCTTCATGTCATCTCTGCTATGAAATTCATTCTCCAAAAAAATATGACATTTGTAATCCAATTTGTCATACAGTACCATCACCTTGTTTACCAATAAACACTTAACTTTTATATTAGTCAAAATATCTTATAAAGATACTCTTACTTCCACAAAGACCCAATTTTTCAAATTTATTGAAAAATTTTCAAATATAGACGACCGATCTCCAAGACCTCAGGTTACTTTAGATATGCTTTTCTACCGGTTCAAAGTTCATATAATATCATTGGTAGTGACTTCAAAGGCACTTTGTTCAAAAATATAAACTGCAGTCAACAAGTCATCTCCCCAAAAAGAAATCAGTGACTTAGCCTACGCTTTCATGGATTTTGTCATATCCAACAATATACTATTTTTTCTTACTACAACACCATTCTTCTAAAGTATATAAGAAATGGTCAAATGTTGGATTATATCTCTTTAATTACACAGATCTTTAATTCGATCTGATAAATATTCATTCCATCTATCCATTTGATTTTGTATCTCGCTCATATAATGTTTAAAGCACTCAAGTATTTCAGACTTGTGAGAAATCAAATACACACGACCAAATCACGTGAAGTCATCTATGAATGTAATGAAACACAAAGTTCCATATCTTGCCTTCATATTCATTAGATTACAAATGTCTGAATTGATAACAGTAATGAAAATTTAGCCTATATAAGCTTTCCAAATGGTCTTCTCATCATTTTACAAACATGACAATGTTTAACTTAATAGTTAAATATTCGTCTATCACATTGCAAAATTATAAAACCGTTTACAAATTATTCAGAACTAATATACATATCATTCAAATACAATTTGACCCTGTTTCTTTGAAAGTCCAAAACATAGTCATATTTTAAAAAAAAGTAATAACGTATATTAAATTTCGTCGAATTTCTAGTATGTAGAGAATATCATGTAAAATGAGAGTTTGGCCAATTTGTAACTCTAATTTCCAAACGCTAACTCCTCTAACTACCACTTTTGTATTATTCTCCACATCAATCTATCACCTATCAGAAGGCATTCAACAAAAATTTTCAAGTATCTCTCAGTCTAGTCTTATTTCCATAGTTGTTCTTTTGTGATTCGTCTCCAGTCTCATTTCCTTTTTGCTTTCATTATAGTCCCTCTCATGCTCAGAGTTTGAAACTTTTTTGGAATTAGACTTTACAATAAAAGCATCAGCTATGGATTTTTACAGCACCAAACCACTCATCCTCAAACTCGATGTGACGAGCAACATTCAAGAAAGTTTCATACTATTATTGTGAATCAAACTGACTTTTAGGTGCTCCCACTTGATAGTAAGAGATTGGATCAAGGATTGAATTTTTTGTTTATGAGAGAGGACATAACCAGTTGACTAACACTCTCTAATTATGTTAGACATGACCCTTATAGCCACATCGCTTTTATTCGGTATCAAACTTTATGGTCATTCGTCTAACACAAGTCACACTAGTACCTTTATATGTCTTCTTGAGGTACACCCAATTGTCATGAGCGATCACATATTGCTCACACTTGGATATTATGCCATCAATCACAAAGCTAAGTAGAACCACTCGAATAGTGGAATCTATCATTTTTACGCCCGGTAAACATCATGTTTTCTCCTCTACGAAGCAGCATTTCCTACACCAAGATCATACATGATATGCTTGATACCTTTCAAGATATCTTACTCTTTTAGTACATATCATATTTTATTGCGTCATATCTCATGATCGTCGCTATTCAATTTGTCACCTCTATTCAAACCCACAATAATGAATTTCGATACTATGGTTTTGATTTTTAAGAGGATGGATACTGATACTAATGTTCATATCATACTCATAATTCTATACTTCAAAATTAATATTCATGATAGGTTAATATTAGGTATAGAATCGAAAATTCACTAAATTCCCAATTATCAACTATGATCCTAATGTATCATCGTCATAAATTTAATTTAAAATTACAAAATCCAATAGATTTTAAATGAAAATTACTCAAATTCTTCTAATAAAAAATCTCCCATTTAAATACACAAAGTATTGAAATAATATTACAATTCTGGATGAAAATTATTTATATTCTATCAATTCAAAATTTTTATTTAAATACATAAAGAATTTAAATAGCATTTCAATTTTGGATGAAAATTACTCAAATACTACCAATCCAAAATTTCATTCAAGAGACCATAGTTTTCTTTTGCATGTATGATCATATGAAAAACAATAAATATTTTCAATCATATTGTCATAGAAACTTTATATTAAAAAATTTTTAAAAGTTTTGGGTATATGATTATATTTCAAACAAACAAATATAGTGTGTAAAAGAAAACATGCAAATTTATTAATTCAATTCAAAATATGTCCATTCGAGTAATCGCATTCACTATCACCTTGGATTGTGTATCACTAGGAGGAAAATCTTCTTATAGCACATGGGTTAGTGCTATTTATACTATATGATAGCTTTTCCTTCATTTGAATCTCTAGATTCTTAACCCTCCACATTTCTATTAATATGGATGTCACGCCACGGACCGGGATCGTGAATAGTCGTTCGTTATCCTGAATACCGGCTGTATTTTTACAGAAAATCGAGCAGAATCTCCCCATATTTTGGAGGTCTCCCAAGTACAATTAATTCTGTATAAATCACAATCATTCTATAAAATAAACAAATGGCCATCCCGGTCTCTCCAAAATCAACCAATCCCATAGCCAACATCCAGAATAACACAAGACTATAAAAATTTTCAGCAACCTAGCCATAGACCTCTACTGCCATGCCCCCCGTCAAAGGCATGGACAGCCACCAGTTGCCCATCCTGTGATTTAAAGGTGGCACCGAGCGATCCTAGAGTACACTTCTAAGACATAACACATTCCCAAGTACATACACAATGAATAAAAATTGCTTCAATACAAGTGTTATGCAATGACATGAGAGTTCCACAATTTAAATGTCCATTTCATACAGTCATCTCAGAATTATACAATGGTCGTCTATAGATCTCAAAATACATATGCATCATCAATAAAATTTTAACTCACGAAATTGTAGTGAAAATATACAATAACTTCTCAAGTCCAGACCAGATCTCCCAATGATACTGAGCGTCCTAAAGCAACGCTCCTTGTCAAATACTATCTCTGAAACAAGAAGGAAAATGAGGGGTGAGTACTTAGGGAAGAATACTCGGTAAGTGAGTGGGTCAATGCAATCGTCCAATATGAAGTGTGAAATTCGAGTGTCAAAGCATAAGTATACAAATCATATTTCAAATCATCATGTTTTTCCTTTTTTTACAATATATCATTAACACATATTATCAAGTCAAATATGCATACAAAGCACTGTCATTAAAATCATAGAGCTGCCAGCCGAAAGTATCTTGGCAGAGGTCTACCTCGACCTATGACAGACGCACCGGGAGTGTTATATGCAAGTTTATTTAAAGTGCTCTCTACCCTGGCATTGGCGACGGACCTCGTCCAGGTGCTAGAATTGGAGAGAGTATCCAAATCCTCCCCCTTGCAGGTTCAACCTGGCTAGTACCGTATCGTTAATCAAATCACGACAACTCGTGGGATACCCTAGGCCTAGGCATATCCGGACGCCACCAAAGCGCCTCTCACGGTGTCGTTCGTAGCTACGGAACAATACATTCTAAGGCCCTCAAGGCCAAAATTAATATCGTATCAAGAATGTGCTGTAATCAGGTTCACAAACCAAATACAATATATTGCGTAAAATGACACATTATACATTTCAACCACATGGATGCATAATTTCAATATTTCAACTCAATTTTTGGACACTCCAACAGTTCACAAAAAGTCAGTTCCAAAATCAATCAAAACATTTCAAGCGCACGACAAATCATACTTATTTAATAAAATGTTATAAAATAGGGTTTACATATTAAACAAAAACATTGAAATAAATCTCACTCACAGATTTAGGGAGGATAACGCATTCCCCAATAAAACCACAATACGTAGAATCAGAGCTCCCCTCAATCGAATCACCAAACAAGTAGGAAGGCAACCGTCCACAGATTTCACACCTCTTACGTACCACAAGTCTGTACATACATAGGTTCAATTAAGGACATATTTTTGTGCTCAAACCAAAGCTAAAACAAGTCTGAACTTCCTACACATAAGACCATTTCTCTAGCTCACTCAAAATGCCTCGAAACATTCCATTTTCAAGGTATTGAAGTCTATTTTCATAATATAGATGTATTTTAATTTCCTATATGCAGGAAATTTATAATGAAAAGACTGCATCAATCCTTAAACTCAAATCTCAAATTCTGACTATTTTTAAGCATTCGTAAAATCAAACTCTAAGAGAAGCTATTCGAATCAAGTCCATACGATTCTATCAACCAGACCAGCTCAATTTGTATAAAATCCTATATTTGACCTAATTAATTTCATATAATGTCAAACAATACATTTCAATCTGTTCTAACATTCATCATAACATATGCAATACACTCTTACTCTAATTTACCCTAAATTCGTCCAAATAAATCGAGTAGCTAGAAATCCTCATGTAGGGTCCCTCGGGTTGTAGATCTAGCTTTTGTTCGCCCGTCAGATTGGTCTAAAACTTGTAATATTTTCAAATTTGAACGATATTAGCAACTAACTCAAATTTCTAAATACCAAACCCTAGAACCTTAACCAATCACAGTCGTTACCTGCAGTGAAGATGCAGGTGAGCTCTCGAAGGAGAAAGCCAGTCGCAGGCTCGCGGACTGGCGGGCTGGCGGGCTGGCCTGCTGGTGGGCTTGCGGGTCAGGAGACTAACAGGCTTGTAGGCCGGCGCGCTCACGAGCTAGCGGCTCGCGCTCGCGAGTTGGAGAGCTCGTGGGCTGGAGTGCGTACTCGCGAGAGACTGTAGTCGCATGCAGAGGCACGCTCGTGCGAGGGAGGTCGTGCTGGGGGCACGCTCGTGTAGGGTACCTCATGCAGGGGTACGCTGGCGCTCGTGTAGGGAGGGTTGCGCAGGGGCGCTCATGCGAGGGAGATCGCGCAGTGCTCTCGCGCTGTGGCTTCTGCGGGCAGTTACGCGCTGGCGCGCTCGCGGTGGTGGCGTGTGACAGAAGTGCGCAGTGGAGGAGATCACGAGAGAGATCGCAAACAACGAAGGGAGAGAGAGAGAATGAGAGAAACCGAGAGATGGAAATAGAGAGAGAGCGGTGGCGATGGCCGTTGGGTGGTGGCGCGTCGTGACGGAGAGGCGCGAAACAAACGCGGAGGAGGGCGGCGGCCATAGGAAGGTGAAGAGTCAGGGAGAGAGAGAGCCCTAATCTCATTTGGGGAGAGGGGAGTGTCGCGTTTCGGCCGAAACGCAGCACTTCCTTCTCTCCCTCTCTCTCCCCCCTGTTTTTTTGATAAATAAATAATTAATTAAATTTAAGAAATGAATAATTATGTGTATATATATGCATATATATTTTTATACTCACTTACCCTACAATCGCTCAAACGGCATTTAGAATATACCAAAAATAAATTTAGAAACCCCAAAATCAAAAATCAATTTAAATAAGTAAACTTTCTCTCTATATAAATAAAAAGAGAAATATCTTATTTATATATATATATTTCACAAATGGTACAATATTACGGATACCGTAGTATCGGTGTTACAATGGGTCTAACATTGTCAATAATCATACTCATTTTCTCGACATTGATCTCATCAACTATACTAACCCAATAAGGAGTTAGAGAATTTTTTTTGTTTTAAATATATACATCATCCTAAAAAAAACGACCTAATTTAAGAAATTTCAGACGGGAAAATATGAGATTGGTCCGTCTAGTAAATCAATATTCGGTCCAATTTTATTATAACGTTATGAATTTCTTAATACTCTAACTCTTTTTCAATGAACTCCAACATTCCATCCGAACATCATCATTACTCTTGAAAATGAGAATAATATTAGGTCAGACACCAAACCAACTATAATATTGTAATAAATCCTAAAACATTTATTTTAAAGATATTTGCTTAAATTTCAAAAAATTACACGTTAGAAAAACTAATTTTTGAATATAAATAAATAATTAAAAATTCAAACAAATAATGGGTGCAAAACAAATATTCACCCTCATAGCCAAAATCAAGAAAATAATTTTCTCAATGCATATAAAAATTTTTAGAATTTTTTTGTGTACCGAAAATAATTTTTCTGTAATTTAAGCAATTTCTAAATTTAAAAATCAATAAAATCTATTTTTTGACTCCAAAAAATAAATTAAAAATTACAAAAAAAATCCGGAGGGACTTAACAATTATTTCCATAAAAATTCCAGCCAAAACATGCCTTGCATGTGCTCCCACGCGTTGTCATAGGTGTTTGCACAAAAAATAAAATGAAAAAGGCTAGCCCCACGTGTCACTGCTAGCGCATGAGCCCCACGCACTGCTTTCCTTGCGGCTGACAACCATTGGAGTTTGGCTACCCCCCATTTTCAGTCTCTTTGAATTCAATGGTGGTCTCGATTTTTAGATTGGACATCCGTAGCATGGAGTTTGGGATTCACGTGCTCTGGCTGAGAGTGGGATTGGCTCTGCACACTATTCATTATTTTATACATTTTTTGGTTTTCAATCTAAATTTTGAATGGTCATATCTCTCTCAATTTTTAACCATTTTTCACGTTCTTTATATGTTTGGAAAGCATTTTTCAAAAGCAATCTAATCATATAAATTTTAAGTCATGAAACATAATATTTTTAAAAATATAACTACATTAAATTTCGGCTAGAGTTTAAAATATCTCATAATATACTCATCGGATGCATGACAAATTTTACAAATTTAATCATCATGTGACAAACATCTTACTTTGTTAAATTGAGAGCATTTTGTGAAGGCTATGTCAAGTTGACATTAATGTACCATAAAAAAAATATCCATGGCATTTTCGTATATATATATATATATATTTAAATACCTTGAAGAGGCAGGAAACTATCGAAGAGATTCTGATAGTAATGAAGATTTTAAATAAATCAACAAACATAATTTTTTATGAAAAATTCCTAAATTTTAAATGGGTTAAAATCATTTATCTCTTTTCGACAGTTAGGTATTTTAAATCAAGATGATGTCTTAAAATCGGATCAGTCTCTATTATTCACAATCCAAATGCTATGTTAAAGTAATGATCACCAAACCCTTTTTCAAAAGTCTCTCTCTCTTCTTTCCAATGTGAAAGAATTCTCTTTCTTTCACTTACAAAACATTCTCCTCTCCCATTCTTATATTTTTCAATCACAAAAATTGACATTTCCATGTTGTACCTTCATCTTTCATCACTCACGTATGTTTTTTCCAAAAAAAAATGGAAGTTCATGCATGGAGGGAGTTGAGAGAGAAAAAAAGGAGTTAAAGGAATTAAGTGAGGGAGTTTTTCCAATAACCTCCCTCTCTCTATTTGAAATTCAAACAAATGAAAAGGTTGGATCTACCAACATGGGCGGACCCCGCCCCATTTTCCAACAAGAGGTGACGAGAACGGACTCCAATTTCCCTTTAGTCGTGGCCTTTTGAGTCATGACCAGCAAGTTGTGAAGTTCAGCAAGAGAATGTCCAAACTTGTTAATGTGAAAATTGCAACAAACAATCGAAAAGATAGATGGAGTGATTATAGGATTATATCCACATGGAACTCATAACCTTCAGTAAAATCATAACCTTCAAGCATTACAAAAATAGACAATTTGCGACAAATTTGGAAGAAAAATTCGTCACAAAATAAATTTGCGATGAATTTTGCAACAAATATTTTTTCATTGCTAATAAGTCGTTGCAAAATTTTGGGACGAAAAATTAATTATTCGTCGCAAAAATTCTTAACAAATATTTTTATGTGGTAAAATTTATCGCAAATTTGTGACGAATTTTGCAACGAAAAATTTATTCGTCGTAAATTTGCAACAAATAAAATATTAGTCGAAAAATTTGCAACGAAAATTTTTTCATCGAAAATTTTGAGACGAATAAATTTTTCATCTCAAATCGGCGATGAAAAAATTTCGTTGCAAAATTTGCGACGAATATTATATTTGTTGCAAATTTTGCAACGAATAAGTTATTCGTCGCAAATTATCAACAAAAAATAATTTGTCGCAAATTTGCGACAAATGTTTTTCGTTGCAAAATTCGTCGCTAATCAAAATTTATAATTCAATTTTAGCAATGAAATTTGCGACGAGTATAGTTTTCAAGAACAAATTTTACGATGAATATGTATTATGCGATAAATATAAATTTTATTGACATATTTGGACCATTTTTCCCTATATAACCTATTTTTATATCTGTTCATCCAACCTCATCAACAATTAATCATCAAAATCATTTTTAATATCAAATTTCAGCTATTTATACTCATCATTATAATTAACTATTCAATAAGATCAATAAATTAAAAATTCAACAAGAAATCATAATAGTAATATCAAAAATAAAAGCAACATCAAGTTTAAATGTTAAAATATCAAAAACCATACATAACCAAAAAAATTAATGTAACGAGTATCAAAATGTAACAGTTAAATAACAGTATACAATTTCAAGCACGACCTTCACCATCATCATCATCATCATCATCATCGAAGAAATCATCACCATCGCAAGCATTATCAAGAGGAGAAATAGAAGGGGGAATCTGACTTGGAGCGGAGGCTATTTGAAAATGCTTCATGATTAACATTTGCTGCATGCTGAAATCGTTCATTTTTTGCGTGTGCTTTGCTTGAACTTCATTGAATTCCTGATCTCTTTGCAGCAGTAACTCCTTCAAATGGCTCACCTCTTGATTCAATTGATTTATTTCTGCCCTGACTGCTGGTGGGTTGGAAGAAGATAAACCAGCGATTTTGTAAGTTCTGCTCAAAGAACCTAGCCCAACTACTCTACCCCCTTTTGATCCACTAGTCACCTTGAGCCATGTATTCATGTTATCAACAGATGGCTCAGATCCTCAAGCATCATCAGTAGTATTCGAACTTCTACATGATAGCTCATCATATTTGTCATGTATTGTCATGAGAAAAATTAAAATAAATTCACAATAACAATATAATACAAGCATATATAATCTTAATTAGATATATATATATACAAACCTTAATTGCTTTAGTTTTCTCTCCGCTCCAAGTTTTGTCTTTTTTTTGAAATGTCCGCGTGAAGGTATCTATGAATGAAGACTCGGTCCCCGTTTCCTTTGCCTAAAATAAAAAAACACTGTTAGAAATAATAAAATAGTTTAAATTAGATAAAAAAATTAGTGTTTGTATAAAATTACTAATCTATTTCATGTTCACCGATATTGATCGAGTCTCCCACATACGTCGCAAAAGATTCCCTTGAATTATAAGCTCAGTTTTTTTTATTCTGCTCACTCCTTCGTTTGCTCTCCTCCAATTCCCAAAAATTCACAATCAGGCCCCAATTTTACTCGATAATGTAGTTAGGCTTTTTTACATGTCTCTTTGCATGATTTAGAACGTGTCAGATGTGATCGCCTCATTTTTTCTTGAAATTCCTTCTTACTTCCAACTCTTCAGTCTTGTCCTAAGTGAATATTTGCTGCAATGGAAAAAAAACAATAGATTATAAAACTATTAACTTAATTTCATATATAAACGATTGGAATAACTTACCTTGAACTCATTCCACCATAGTTCTTTTATTTCTTCCGGAGTGCTTGTGTAAGTCATGGAAGCCCCTCCCTAATGGTTATTCACTATTCTATTAAGCTCGTAAATAACATATACAGAATTTATAAATCTATCTTAAAGTTTCAAAAAAATAATATTAAATAAATAAGATAGTTAAAAGAATAATTTGTTTTATAAATAAAAGAAATAATACATCTGAAATTTTAAAATTTAGTACTTACGAATCTCCGTAAGGGACTATCAACTCTCGATTGTCTTCCCTATCTGCATACGAGTGTTCCACCAAAGGGACTGACGAAGGTACATTACTAGCCAGGTGTTAAGAATGTGAAGGGCCTGCAACAGAAGGGGGAGGCGAAGGTACTTTGCTAGCAAGAGAATGGGATTGCGAAGGTACCGAAACGGACTACGATGGTAAAGAGCGTGAATTTCCATTAGTATTTCATTTATGGTTGTCACGTCGAAACTGTCAACCATAATATATTTGAAACAAAAATAAAAAAATAAAAATTGCATGTTCATCTTATGCATAATGAAGAACATGAATAAACTTACCATATTTAATTTGACAAATTAAATGCGACGAAACAAGGTACCAATACGTCAAGAAATCTTCTCTAATGACCTATAGAAAAAAAGATAGTAAATTAACAAATCAAATATATAAATTTAAGAACGAGACAGTAAATAGACAAGAAATTGAGTAATGAAATTTGCAAATTATATGTGTCGACTAACTTACCGACTAAAAAAAGAAAGATTATCAAATATCAAGATAAATATCCGATTTTTATGAGATTAAGAGAATAAAACTTACCCGTCATCAAAAATCAAAATCCTCATTGTCATCCTCATCCTCATCATGTGTCTCAAAATTAGACTCTTCAACATCATTTTCATCAACATCCTCATCCTCATCCTCATCCTCTTCCTCATCTTCATCCTCATCATCTATCTCAAAATTAGATTCTTCATCGTCTTCATCATGAATTTCACTTATATCCACATCTATCACTACTCCGCTGGGATCTCATAACGTTAGAATATTATATTCCTCGGTCTGAACTATATTGGCAACTTCCTCTTGTTGATATGCTATGTTAGCCCAATGTTTCTCAATTTTTTTCCGTACTTTCGTTTTATAAACAGCCCACCAATCAATTTTGTCACGTTTCAAATTAGGATATGAAATATAAAATACTTGATTCACTTGTTATGCTAACAGAAATGGTTCATATCTTTTATACAATTTCTTATGATTTATTTTAACCAAATTAAATTATGGATGAACTTTCATCCCTTTGACAGTGTCAAACCAGCGACACATAAATAATACAACCCGTAATGCTGGACCAAGGTACTCTACCTCTACGATTTCATCCAACAAATCATAAAAATCATTTTGACTTCCACCATCATTAGATGACTGAACGCAAACCCCACTATTCATTGTCGTTTTTCCCATTCCATATTCTTCAGTATGAAAATTATACTCATTTATGAAATATGCTGACCAAGTTTGTACCATTGATTTTGGACCCCATGACAGATGGATTAACAATTTTTGCTCAATTTGAACATGATTATCATGGACCTAAAGTCAAATAAATATGTTAATATGTTTTAAAGTAAATATTTAAATAATTTATAATCTACTTACATATTTTTTGAACCATGGTACAAATTTTTCATCGAAGAAACGATCAAACTCATGTTTCGAAAGTCAGAATATACGTTTTGGAAAATCCTACCATCAAAGAAAATAAATTTTAACACAAACAAATTACGATATAAAAAATACATAAAATAGAAAATATATACTAACTCGAAACATGGCGTCACTTCTGGATAGTTCAGTAAAATATATGTGTGGGCTGCTCACCATTCTTGACCAGTTAAGTAACTATGCTTATATGGTTCACTTGGTCAATCAAGATAGTTAAAAATTGAGAACGACATCAAATTGGGATCAATAGGACACTCATCATTTCTTCCCGCTCTCCGCCTCTTGCACTGAACATGAGACTCAAAAAAATATGATACAAACGTTGTTATTTCCTCCACAATGTATGCATTGACAATAGAGGTTTCAATACGTGTCTTATTTTTCACTTTTTTCTTCAAATGATATATGAATCTAATTGTAATAAAACAAAATGTATTAGAAAATTATATGTAATGAAATTAGTATTTTTATATGCCTTGATAACGAAGTATAAAAAATGAAAAACTCACCTTTCAAATGGATACATCTATCGAAATTGGACAGTACCTCCAACTTTCACCTCATATGGTAAGTGAACCAAAATATATTCCATGGAATCAAAAAATGACGGTGAAAATATTCTTTCTAAATTACACAACGTGATTGGAATCTCTCTCTCTAACATCTCCATGTGTGAATGTCTCAACACTATCGAGCAAATATCATGAAGGAAAATGCTTAACTCCGTAATGGCACCTCAAACAAAATTCGGTAAGAGTTTCTTAAAAGCAATAGGAATTAGTCTTTGCATAAATATATGACAATCATGACTTTTCAAACCAATCAACTTACATTCCTTCAAATCGACACAACAAACAATCCGTCTCTGATTCTTATTCAATGTATAAACTGCCTTCAGTTTTGGTCCCTTACTACTTTCATCGACATCAAGAGTGGGTCGTTTACAAAAGAGTCGCATATCTTTTCTTGCATTCAAGTTGTCTTTCATTTTCCTAGTGATATCCATCACTGTATTTATCAGATTATCAAAGACATTCTTCACGATATGCATTACATCAAGATTATGATGAACCAAATGACTCTTCCAATATGGTAAATCCCAAAATATACTCCGTTTAGTCCATTTATGTGAATGACCATAGCCATATGTTGTACCATATGGCTTTTCAATAACATATGGGAAGTTAAGGACTCTATGCTAAATTTGTTCACCGGTTAATCTTAATAGAGGAGGAGTTCTTTCAATTCTATTCTTAGTGAATTTTTCTTTATTTCTTCTGAATTTATGAGTTAACGGTAAAAATTGTTTATGACAATCAAAATAATTAGCTTTCTTCCCATGTTTCAATCTGAATAACTTTAATCTCTCCAAACATATTGGACATCCTAAAATCCCAGTGGTACTCCATCGTCGGAAAGTCATTTATGGTCCAAAGAAAAGCAGCCTTCATTACAAACATCTAATTAGTATAAACATCATATGTAGGAGCACCTTCATCCCATAGTTGTTTCAACTCCGCAATCAATGGTTGCATGTAAACATCTATTAACTTCTTCGGATTTTGCGGGCCAGGCACGACCAATGTTAAAAACATATACGGTGTCTTCATACACATATCGGGTGGAAGATTATATGGAGTTAAGATAACTGGCCAACAAGAATAAGTTCTTCCTGATTTAACAAATGACGCAAACCCATCAGCACAGAAACCTAACCTTATATTTCGAGTCTCTCTCGCAAACTCATGATATGTTTTATCAAAATATTTCCACGCCTCCGCATCTAAAGGATGACACATTAACCCCTCTTCTGTTTCATGATTTGCATGCCAAGTCATGTGTTCAGCAGTGGTCTCAGATGCATAAAGCCTTTGTAACCTAGGAGTTAAAGGCAAATAAAACATTTGTCTATATGATTTACGCCGCTGATTACGACCAGACCTCCGACTACTCTTGTATCTACATTGATTACAGAATTTACAAAAATCTGCATCTTTATCATCTCCCCAATATAGTATACAAGCATCTCTACAAACATTTATTCTTTCCACCGGAAGACCTAATTCTTTCACCAGCTTTTTCATACTGTAGAAATCATTGGGCATAATGTGATCACGAGGCAATGCTTCTCCAATAACTAGAACAAAATCATTAAAACAATTCTCAGACACATTATACTTGCCTTGACATTCAACAGTCTTGTGGTTAGAGATAGCTTAGTGTGGCTGTCACAACCAGCCCACAAAGATTCATCTGCCACTCTTAACACTTCCTGAAATTGGAGAGATGATTCATTATTCATATTTTCATCAACACCTGATATTTCTACCTCCTCCAATGGTGATGCATAACTGTATACCCATGTTCAAATGTAGGAGCAAAACTAGAACTTGTAGCGCTTGGTTCGAGAACAAAATTCAGACCCGCTACATCAATTACCATCCTCTGATATGGATTCAATTGATCATAATAACTCTGATTCCCACTAACTGAGAATTGTCTGTTTCGTCCATACTCCTCATCAAAAATGAACGGTTCATCATGACATGTCCAATTATAGTAATTCGGAGTAAAACCAACTCTACAAAGATGTTCCCTAAGTTTATCACACTGCAAAAATTTACTATTACGACACCTTCTACATGAACACCTTAGTTTATTCGTATCCATAAAATCAACATGACTACAAGTAAAATCTAAAAATTGTTTCAACCCTAAAATAAACTCAATAATTAAACCCTAACGATCAGATAAGTTTTTTTTACACATCCAACTTCTTTCGTTCTGCATTTTCCCTATCTCCAAATTTAAAATTTTTTAAATATTAATAAAAACTACTAAATCATCAATACTAATATCATCATTAATCCCAACTAAATTGATATAATAATAAATAATAACGTTAATTGCACAAAACTCAACATCATCAATAATAGTAACCGTAATTTCACAAAAATTTAATATAATAATAAATAATATTATAAACTTAATTAATATCAAACAAATTAACTAAATTATTACAATAACATTAATTATTATCATATAATTAAATAAAGTATAAAATATTAAACATTTAACAACATTAATTATTTAACTAATCGATATAAGATTTACTATAAATTGCTGATTATTTTTAACATAATATTTCATCTAATCAATTATCAATACTTTCGTTTCCAAGTTTATATAAATAATTAAATTTAACAAATCCAGTAATATCATTAAATCAACCACTAAATACAATAAAAATAAACTAATATAGAAATAAAAACAATACAAACAAACAAATTAACATAATTGTATTTTCCAATCATTACAGTACAAATTAAAACATTTCTCACCACCAAATAATAACTACCAATAGACTCAGATATCAACAGCAGCAACAGCTTCCAATCCAAATATTCGAGAATCACAAATCTTGACACATAAAAAACAATTATAAATAACTAATATATTATTAAAACAATATTATAAAAACATTTTTTTAAATAACATTTCTAAAAAAAATCCATAAAAGTAAATTGTTGGATTGGGCCGGGCCCAATGGCTGAGCCTGGCCCATCTGTGACAAAAGAACGTTTTCATCGCCAAATTTCTGATGAATATATATTTTCATCGCAATTTGCTACGAATTTAGCAACAAATAATTTTTTTCTTTACAATTTGCGACGAATTTAGCAACGATACTTATGGTTTCTAACAAATAACTCATTGAATGCACTAAAATAGAAACTAAATCGATAAACTATTAACAATATTTGCATATTATGATATAATTATAAAAACAAACAACAACAACAACAACAAACAACAAACTAAGTCTTAATCCCAATAAGTTGGGGTCGGCCATTTGAGAGACAAACTTGAAAGACAGAGAAAAATAAAATAAAAATAAAGATAAAATAAAATAAAATAAAATAAAATGAAAAATAGATAAATATTTAAAAAGTATTAGTTTAATTTGTGCAGATTCTTCTATGCCATCCATTCATATCTAAAACCATTTCCTTTTCTAAGCCCTTAAGTTTCAAATCTTTGCGGATAATTTGCATCCAAGTTTTCAACGGTTTACCTCTACATTTTACTAAACTTCCTATATTTAAGTTTTCGGTTCTCCTAACAGGCGCATCTTTGGGTCTTCTTTGCACATGCTCGAACCACCTCAAACGACACTCTCGCATCTTATCCACAATTGAACTAATTCCCAACTTATTTCGGATCTCTTCATTTCTTATTCTATCTCTTCTAGTTTTTCTACACATCCACCTAAGTATCATCATTTCTGCTACAGACATCTTTTGTTCTTATTGTTGTTTAACAGTCTAGCACTCAGTACCATATAATAGTATAGGTCTAACCACGCTTTTATAAAACTTTCCCTTAAGCGCAATGGTATCGTATGATCGCAAAGAATTTCGGAGGTCCTTCTCTATTTTATCTAACCCAC
Source organism: Dillenia suffruticosa (assembly GCA_033439265.1). Taxonomy (NCBI): domain Eukaryota; kingdom Viridiplantae; phylum Streptophyta; class Magnoliopsida; order Dilleniales; family Dilleniaceae; genus Dillenia; species Dillenia suffruticosa. Next base: position 4,956,546 of record JAVTVX010000031.1, read on the forward strand.
TTGAATTCTATGATTCACATCTCTATTGATATTACCATCATTTTGAATGATAGATCCTAAGTATCTAAATCGTTCACTTTTGGATATCTCTTGTCCATCTAACCTAATCGTTTCTTCATCATTATGGTCGCTGTTACTAAACCCACATCTCATATATTCTGTTTTCGATCTACTCAGTCTAAACCCTTTATATTCTAGTATAAATCTCCATAACTCGAGTTTAGCACTAACACTCTCTATATTTTCATCAACTAGTACTATATCATCTGTGAAAAGTATACACCATGGTATTTTATCGTGGATATTTTTGGTGATTTCGTCTATCACCACTGCAAAGAGGAGGGGGCTTAATGCCGAACCTTGATGGAGTTCAATGTTAATGAGAAAACTATCACTCAAACACCCGCGAGTTCTTACGCTGGTTACAGCTCCCTCATACATATCTCTAATTAGGTTAATATATCTCAAGGATATCCTTTTGTTCATCAACGTCCACCACAATAAATCTCTAAGAACTCTATCATATGCTTTTTCCATATCAATGAATACCATATGTAGGTCTCTCTTCTGTGCTCTATATGTCTCCATTAAATGTCTTAGCAAGTGGATCGTTTCCGTGGTGGATCTGCCTGGCATAAATCCAAATTGATTTTGAGATATATTTATCTCCAATTTCAATCTATGCTCTATTACTCTCTCCCATAATTTCATAGTATGACTCATAAGCTTAATCCTTCTATAGTTAGAGCAATCCTATATATCTTCTTTATTCTTAAATAGCGGTACAATTACACTCTTCCTCCATATCTGAGACATTCTCTTAGTTCCCAAATTTTATTGAAAATATCCATTAATATTTTGATACCAAATTCACCCAAACATTTCCACACTTCTATAGGAATGCCATCAGGTCCTATGGCCTTATTATTCTTCATTCTCTTTAAAGCCTCCTTTACTTCAAGAGGACGGATCTTGCATTTAAAATCTCTATTGATCTCTTCTATAGGTATTTCGATATTTCCTATATCTCCTGTATTCTTAACATTAAAGAGATCGTCAAAATAATCACGCCAACGTTTTCTTATATCCTCATCCTTTACAAGTATATTATTGGTTCCACTCTTAATGTACCTAACACCATTTAAATCTTTACTCTTTCGCTCCCGTAGTTTGGCAATTTTGTAGATCTCTTTCTCTCCGTTTTTAATATCCAATTTTTTGTATATTTCATTATACACCTTACTCTTTGACTTTTGGATAAACTTTTTCACATTCTTTTTTGCATTCTTGTATTTATCATATGCATCGCTACTGCTATTACCTTTAAGGTTCCTATAATACTCTCGTTTGGTACGGATAGTCGTTTGAATTTTTTCGTTCTACCACCATGATTCTTTGCCTATTGGGACCTGACCCTTCGATACATCAAGAACTTCCTTACCTGTGCTCATAATATTATTAGATATCTAATTCCACATTGTTTCTGATTCATCCTTAATAGACCAATTTGCCACTTAATATAATTTATCTCTAAAAGTTGTCAATTTTTCTCCTTTTAAATTCCACCACTTAATTCTTGGATCCACAAATAGGAGATGTCTCTTTTGCCTTTTAGACACACTTAGAATGGTGGGTTTAATACTAGTCAAATAGATTCTTCCTCACTAGAAAAGTTGATAGAATGACTTATAAGAATTATAAGGTTATACCAGGAGAGAGTGCGGCAACTCAGCATAGACCTCTGGTTTTAGATATAATTATAAAAAACATTCATTATGTTGATCATTAATTAACAAGTATTTATACTTTAACTCTTAATTTAGTGAATCAAATACTTAAACAAATTTATAAGATAAAGTTATTAGTGCTGGGAATGGAAAATTAAACAGATAATGAAAAGAAAATGAATGTACTAATAATAATCTTTTGTAACAATTTAAAATATTTGTAAAGTTATAGAAAATAAATGTACCAATTTAAAAGATTACACTATATTATCATTTTTTTTATATAAATAGATAATGAATGAAACTATTTTATATAAAGTTTTGTGAACATCTTAAGATTCTATACGCTATTAGTACATATCACCGTTTACAAATTGTTTTTTAATATTAGAAAATGTTTCTAATAAAAGTAATTAAAAAAGTGACCGAAAATGAATTTTAGCGACGAATTTTGTCACAAATGTTATATTTGTCGTTAATTTGTAACAAATTTAGCAACAAATAATCGAATTTGTTACGAAAAATATAAATATTTGTCGCTAAATTTGCGACGAATTTAGAAATTCGTTGTAAATTTAGGGATAAATTCGTTTTCGTCCCAAATTTAGGGACGAATTGAGAAATTCGTCACAAAATTTTGGAACGAATAAGTGAATTCATCTTAGATTTAGGGACGAATTTCTATTTCGTCCCAAATTTAGGGACGAATGGTTAAATTTGTCACAAATTTAGTGATGATTAATTTATTCGTTATAAATTTAGAGACAAATTTTTAATTCGTTGCAAATTTTGGGACGAATTATAAATCTGTTGCAAATTTTGGGATGAATTATAAATTCGTTGCAAATTTTGAGATGAATTATAAATTCGTTGCAAATTTAGTGATGAATTTTGGATCAAAAATTTTTTGTCAAAAATTAGCGACGAATTTTGTAATGAAAATTTTTTGTTGCTAAATTTGTGATGAAAATTTTTTTGTTGCTAAAGTCATGGCTAATTTGCGACGATACCATTTTTTGTTACTAAATTTGTTATAAATTTGTGACGAATATTTATCGTTAATAAAATTCGTTGCTAAATTCTTGTTTTTTTGTAGTGAAGCTGCTCGATAATCCCAATTATCTTATGAGCATGAGTTATAACATCAATACGTTATATTGTTCTATTATTTGACATGGAACAGTTGTTTCATCCGCTTAAAGAAAGTGGTATTATGTTGCTAACCATACAACTCTTTTTGGTGATACAAAACATGAGAAGCATGTTCTATCTTCTCATGTTACCTTTGTAATGCATTAGTCATAAAGGCTAAACAGGTAGCACTTGTAGATGGAATCATCCTCATGTTACTTGTAAGCAGCTATTTGATTCTCTATAGCTCCTTCAATCCATGAGCAGGAATAAAAGATTCCAAGATGTATTTGATCCTACTAGATATCACAATTTTAAGAATTTTCAACTAGTTTGAGAGATTTGCCCAGTTAGCATGGTATTATCTAGTATTCAAGCTGCTCAATAATTTTAATCATCATATGAGCATGAGTTTTAGCATTAGTACATTCTATTATTTTGATGTGGAACTGATGTTTCGTTAGCTTAAAGCAAGCGGTTCTATGTTGCTCACTATTGGAATATATGCCCACGAGGAGGCATTTTGGTAATCTTGGGATAATGGGATAACTCTCATTATTCTATTTACCACCTCATTAACTACCCCATTAATTAACCCTAATGTGTTCTACATGAGTTGTAACTTCTTCATCTATGGAAAAGGTGAGGCTGGGTTTTCATCTCTAGAGAGAGAAAGGGCCGAAGAAAAATTCCGAGAAGGGAACTTTTTCCTATGTCATTTTGTTACCGGACTTGAGGATCGAGGCATCGTGGATATGCAGTGGTGGTTCGGATCTCGTGATCACCATCCCGATCGGCACTCCATTCGAGGGACATCGTGACTCCGTTAGATTTTTAGAGACCCTACATGTTGAGCTATTTACCCGAAATTCTGAATTATTAATTTATACTTTCGCATGTACGATTAAATTCAACATTGATATCAGAGTATTCGTTGGATTTAATTAAAAAAATTTTAGATTTATATTTTGGGTTAAAAAATTTTAGGATCCAGATCACGAATGAGTTTCATGAATTCGAGGATACCGTAGGGATACTCATCGCCCAGGGATTGCAAAAATGAATTTTGTTGATTTTCTGAGCATATTTAGATCATGAAAAGTCTGGTCAAAATTTACGACCATACGGACTTTAAAACTTTAGATTTATGGCTTTAGAAGGCAGATCAATGCATGAAAATGGTTTATGTGTGTTCTTTGCATCTTGATTTACATTTTCGTATATTTTGTTTTGAGTTTCGGATGCCAAAAATTGGGATTTTTAATTGGCCACAGAGGGCCGTGACTGGGTTGCATAGATCCGACATTTTTTAGTATAAATCCTCCTAAAATAAAGTGTAGGATGTTTGGAGGATGCCCAGTAATTTTTTTCCAGTTGAAAAATACGAGAAAAACTGGTCGGAAATGAGTTTTCCGGCAACCGGGTCGAAAGACCCGTTGCAGAACCCATCGGGCAAAGAAGACCTGGCCTAGACCTATGGGCGCGTAAGTCTCACGCGCGCTGAGGTGCGTCAGAAGGCAAGCAGAGGACGCGCGTACTTCATGTGCGAGCCAGGTGCATGAAGAGGTAAATACCGGTTCAGGTCAGATCCCGACCTGAATCCAACCCATGTACTAACACAGCCAGGTCAGACCCGACTCGTTAACTGACCCCATTGCCGACCCGGGCGACACAGCTCAGCATGTGAAGGCGCATGAGTCGCACGCCGCGACTGGATGTGCATGAGCCGAGCTGTGCCAGGCACGTGGTGGCGCGTATGAGGCGCACTGCGCGTTTGGCACGTGTGCCAGGCGTGCGGCAGCACGTGGAGGCGTGCCGCAGGCATGTGGCGGCCCGTGTGGGCCCCGGTGGCTCGTCTGGTTGCCTGAATTGAATTTTTTCAATTTTCTGAAGGTCCCACCTCTTGTGACTTTTTATGGGTTTTTGTGCACTGAATCCAAGTCCGAATGGTGAGATGCGATTCTGGGTCATGGTGCATGGTGTTCGTTGACTCATATGCTCACTTTGGGATCTATATTTGAATCATTTTGGACTTGTTGATTCGTAGGGCACACAAAATGTGATAATATGCATTACCAAGTCACAAATGTCTCTCATACTACATTGAGAATTGTCGTATTAGATTTTTGTAAGGAGAGCAAACCGAATGATGTGATCTGTGAGATTTCATACCGGTAGATTCGGTTTATTCTCGAAGAGCAAAATCTATTTGAGATTTTGAGTTACGAGATGATGGACCCCAAGGAGGGCACCATACCTCAGGATAGATAAGATAAGGAGATCTATTGTGCAAAGAAAAAATGGATAACAGAGTTAGAGCAATCCTTATCAAAGGCATGCACGATGACTTGATCCCGTTCTACAGGCAATATCCTATGGATATGTCGATTGGGTTCGGCCTATAAAAGTATTGTGTTGCTCTCTTAAGCTCCTAATGTGAGGAAGTAAAAGAAAAGAGCTGATCATACAATGATACAACATTTGATTCAAATGTCAAGTATGATCGTTGAGTTAAGGAATACGGATGAGCTAATTTAGGATGAGATTCGGATATTGGAAGTGATCCATTTTTTACTTGATTATGGGAAACCATGAAGACCTATCTCACGCATGACGAGCATATTCGCTTTTTTGTTAATGTGAGTAGATATTATGAGCTCGAGGAGGAGTGCTTAGAGGCGAGTAGGCCGCACTTGAGTCAGGCTTATGTAGAGGAGTTGAGTAAGGACTCCCATGGTGCTAAGCCAATAGCATAAGCATGTGAATCTGACTCGAGATCTAGGCAATAAAAACCATCCGAGAAAACCGACAACGAGGTACAAAAGCGCAGAAAGAAGGAATTTAATAAAACCAATGCGAAGTGCTATGTCTAAGGTAGACTTGGTCATTTTGCTCGTGAGTATGACGAGTGAAAATAATATCCTTTTTCTTTATGTGGTTTGAGCTTTGTCTCATTTATTGTAATACTCGCTGATTTCTCTTTTTATGGATTGAAAAATCAGGAGACATCGACCACATAACTTAAGACAGAGGTACATAAATAGAGTTCCATCGGGTAAATCCTCAAGTTAGGAAGATTTACCTCAGGGATTAGAGCATTTGCCGCTGACAGAGGGATTGGCACTTGCTATGACATTCTTTATGCCTCGGGCATTCGACGGAACTTGACTTTGGTACCTTGTTAAAGATTGTCTAGGATATGCAAGAAAATCATGTATTTTAATAAATACGACAATTCTTTGAATTATTCTGGTTTTGATCCATGATAGATGGTAAGCACTGGGTGCTACTCCTTCTAATGGTTTCTTGTCATTCTTCTATTGCTTTTACATCTGATTGCGTAGATTATGATATAAATGAGTGGCATAGTTGATTTGGATACATAGGGCAAGAGATGATGAATCGGTTAGCAGCGAGTGGTTTGTTGTACCCGCCGACCAAATTCGAGTTGCCTATATGTGAATTTTGTCTAGCCGGTAAAATGACAAGAAAATTATTTGGTAAAGCAATGAGAGTTGGGACTCCATTACAGTTGGTCCACTGTGATATTTGTGGCCTTATGAGTATGAAAGCAAGAAATGGAGTTATGTACATTATGATGTTCATAGATGCTTACACGCATTTCAGTTGGTATAACTGATCTCGCTCAAGTCTGAAGCATCGAAATGCTTCAGGAGATACATTAGCGAGATTGAGAATCAGTTAAATTTGAGAGTGGAGACTCTCCGAGCTAATCGGGGATGCGAGTATTCGTCTAAACTATATAGGGAGCTTTGTTTGGTGATGAGTATTACAAGATTACTAACCATTCCTGCTATTTCTCAGTAGAACAGAGCAGCCAAGATAAGGAATAGGATTTTGTTGAAAATTATGAGGTCTATGATGGTATAGATCAATATGTCTTTGAGGAGATGTTGTATTGATTATAGTTTACATTCTCAACTGTATCTCATTAAAATCCACAATCAGTACCCCATTTGAGCTCTAGATAGGGAAGTAATCTGACCTTAGCCACTTGAGATTATGGGGTTGTGTCGCAATTTCTCGCATTCACATTACGAGTTAGACCCGCGAGAAAATATGTGTTCTTAGGCGAACATATGGACGGCACTATAATCGAGATTGAGTCTTGTAATACCACATTCCTTGAGATTGATTTCCTAAGAGAGATTAAATCAATTTGGACATTACCCTCTATGAGATAGATGAGCCTAATGGCTCGGGGAGCCCAGTGGCGGAATACAAGAATCCACTACGGATCTTGATCTCAGTGGGAGCAATCCATCAAGAAGTAAAGATTTTTCTCTCCTTGTAAGAGCATCGAGGATGCGTACTTAAACGTCGCTTCCCGATTGAGGGTGAGCCTCTCATTGTAACTCTTGAGGATGATGAGAAATCTAAAATGGTTCAAGAGACTCTCGAGAGTTCTGCGAAAGACCATTTGTTAAAGACCATAAATGAAGAGAAAGAGTTGATGAGAATCAACGGGGTCTAGGATCTAGTTGATTTACTTGAGGGCAAAAAGACTATTGGGAACAAGTAGTTTCTCAAGATCAAGAGAAATGTCAACGGATCGATGAAGAGGTATATTACCCGTCTAGTAACCAAAGGTTACACTTAAACTGAGGGGTGGACTATCAACAAGTCGTAGTCCAATTTATCTCAATTAGTTTATCTTTTAACGATTGCCACGAACATGGATCTGGAGTCACATCACATGGACGTAGAGACCGCTTTCCGTAATAGAAGTCTAGATGGGACAATCTACATAGAGCATCCCTCTGGGTAGATCAGGTGGATAAGGTCTGTTGATTTTAGAAATCAACATACGACCTTAAGCCATCATCCAGACAGTGGCACCTGAGATTTCACGAGAAAGTGATATCTTATGGTTTTGTAATGATTAAGTAGGATTATTATGTCTATCTGATACGTCCCGATAACTCCTTGTGATCATGTTCTCATACGTGGGTGACATTTCTGTTGGTCGGGAATAATAGAGAGTATCTAATGACCATTGTAACCTGGTTATTGTTCATGGAAGATGTTTTAATTTATACTCGGAATTTGGATCCAAATGGATCGCTTGAAAATGGTGTTGACTCTTTAACAAGAGTTTTACATCAGGTAGATTTTTGAGTATTTCGATATGAGCAATGATAACCTAATAGATACTCTATCGCTAAAGGTGAAGACCTAATTCCTGCCATATGTCCTCAAATTCATAAAGAAATAAGGGAGATGAGCATAATCTCTTATGTCAGTGCAATATGCATTGTAGTGTATGCGATGAGGTATACACGTCCATTGTACAGTCTAATATATGCGATGAGACATACATGACCAAATGTTTAATTTTGCAGTTAGTCTGGTGAGTAGGTATTAATCGAATCCTGGAAGGGATCATTGTAGACCAGTGAAAAAGGATTTTGAGACTACGAACCTCTTCATGTGTTATGGAGGAGATGATTTGTGTTTTTATTGCGTGTTCAGACGCCAATTGGGAATAACAATCTAAATGAATGCAAACTGATATAAGGTTTTATCTTCTTAGAGTAGTAGGAAACAAACCTGTATGCTTTATCTACGATAGAGATTGAGCTTGTGGTATGCTCAGTAGCAGTTTAGGAGAGCATTTGGCTTCAGAAATTTCTGAAAGACTTAAGGGTTGTGGCAGATAGTGGGAGGTCAATGATAATTATTGTGATAATCAAACCGTTATTGCCAACAATCGAGACCCTAAGTATTATAATAAACACAAACACATTGATACCAGAGACCTCTTTGTGAGAGATATCACCAAGAAGGGTGTTGTGACGACTAAGTATACTTTTATATATAGTATCGAGGTTGATTCTTTCATAAAACCCATTGTGAGAGATTCTTTTGTGAGACTAGGAGTCATTGGGTTTAGTGTACTTTGACATTTCTTACTATGTGCTGGTTTTTATGTTTACTAAAATATATGACATGCGTGCATCATCAGGTCACAAGTTTATTTTTCTTGTACTTATTTATTGTCATGTATTGTGATATGTTGTGATAAAAGATGAGTCAGGCATGCGTGGACGACTCTCTCACACTAGTGACCATCTCCAACTCTAAGTGAGTGGAGATAAGACAGTTTCTAATTGTAAGAGGTTTTGAAAGTGGCCCTACTAGAATATGAGTCACTTTGATATGTGTTTAGAATGAGATCATGGGTGAAATAACCGACATAGAAATACCTACATCTATATTGTTTGTAAATAGTCAGATTTGAAATCTCAGATATCACTTGCAATTAATGATATTGTTTTTGAGATGCTCTCTCTGAGATTTTTGAGTAAAATGTTATGTGTAAACTGAGTCGCATACCTACACAGTATTAGAGAAATCTGACATATGCCCTTTGAAAGATGAGGAATAACACTGTGGCACTTGTTTCATACCATGTGTGATGAGACAACCATGGGACAGTGGGTGCTATTATTTGAGACAATAGTTTGATCTTGATACCCGTTCCCACTGTGTAAGACTCGAGATCTATTGAGTGGAATCTCTCGTACCCTTATCACTTTCGGTTGTTTCTAAAAGTTTTGGTCCAATATTGCTATTTTAGTCTGTTTATCTATGACCCCATAAGATAAATTGAGGTCAAGAGGTAGGTTTAGGAAAGCAGCTGAATTGAGACGATAGATTCGAGTTTGGGAAAAGAAAAACTAATCGACATTACATCATTGTATTGTATTCATAAGTCGACCTGTTATGTTAATCCATGTTGGGATTTAGGTATTATAATGAATACAAAGTCGAGCAAATGATTAGGGATCACTTTCGATGAAAAAAGTGACTCGATAGATGTAGATGTGTTGGATTTGGGGTATATCAAGTTGTTTTGATACTAATGTTAACTTCTCGATCATCCTAATAAATGTATCGAGAAGTCTTTTATGCAGGTGTACTCGTCGGTTGCACGACACCCAATCCTGTATGAAAGTCTTGTAGGGTGATGTAATAGATTGCATAAGTTGCGATCTTGTGACGTATGTTAAATGCCCTCATGTGCAAGTGAAAGATGTTGAAATATATTTATTGAGGGGGTATTTTGGTAATTTTGGGATAATGGAGTAACTCCCATTATCCCATTTACCACTTCATTAACTACCCCACTAATTAACCCTAATGTGTTCCACGTGAGTTGTAACTTCTTCATCTATGGAGAATGTGAGGCTAGGGTTTTCATCTCTAGAGAGAGAAAGGGCCGAAGAAAAATTCCGAGAAGAGAATTTTTTCCTATGTCATTTTGTCACCGGACTTGAAGATCGAGACATCATGGGTATACGGTGGTGGTTCGGATCTATGATCACCATCTCGATCGGCACTTTGTTCGAGAGACGTCGTGACTCTGTTAGATTTTTGGAGACGCTACATTTTGAGATATTTATCCAAAATTTTGAATTATTAATTTACGCTTCCGTATGTGCGATTAAATCCAACACTCACCGTGCAACTCTTTTTAGAGATCCAAGATATTAGAAGCCTGTTCCATCTTTTCATGTTACCTTTGTAACGCATCGGTCATAGAGACTAAACATGCAGCACTCGCACATGGAATCATCCTCGTGCCACTTCTTGTAAGCAATTATTTGATTCTCTATAGCGCCTTCAGTCCATGAGTAGGAACCGAAGAATCTAAGATGTATTTGCAGCATCACAAAAACCGTCGCTATAATTTTTAAACTATCCACGCGCCTTGAGACAAACAACACGCCGCAAAGCTTTGACGAATCATGTTGGCATCTCAAACATGTGCAATACTTTGTGTGACTACAATGTCTGTGCCGCAAATCTTTCACGACATTGTCTCTTCCCGTCTTCTACAGCTTCACAAACTGTGATGCCTTTTAAGCATTTTGACATCGGTGAACCTCTTTTTTTAGTGTTTAGTTGAAAAACAAAATAAAACAAATGTTTCAAGAGCATTTGATGGTTAAAGTTTTATCCCCTCATTGCCCAAACATTGGAAAAGAATATTATAATCACATTGGAAAAGAATATATATTATCTTTACGCTTTAGAATTTTTGCCTCCTATCACTAAAAAGTGAAATTTTAAACCATAAATACTTCTTCTGTAATATTTTTATTTTTCTTATATGTAGTTAAATTAGCAAACAAAAAGATAAATTTTATTCGTAACTTTTCCGTGTTTAGTGTACAAAATTGAGAAAATGAGGGAAAAAAAACGATATTACTCCACAAATTTTCTTTCTTTTCTTGTTTTTTTTTATGAAAATTGCTTACTTTAAAATGCTCTCTCTCTCTCTCTCTCTCTCTCTCTCTCTCTCTCTCTCCCCTCCAAAAATATTACTATTTTCTACTATGTAACAATAGTGATTGCACTATCCCATTTGTTGGATTTAATCACGCATGCGGAAGCGAGAATTAAATAGATCGGAATTTTCGGGATAAATACCTCTATTGGGCGGTCTCCAAAATCCACCGTGTCGCGATGTCCCTCGAACGGATCGCACAGTCGGATGGTGATCACGCAATCGAACCACCACCTCAAATCCACGATGCCTCAAGCCTCGTGTCCGGTGAATCGTCTGACGATGGGAGATTTTCCTACGCGAAAATCTCCATCCCTCTCTCTATTTTCTCTCTCTAGAGAATCTGTTGTGCAAAACCCTAGCCTCCATCATGGTTTCCTCCCATGGCTGCTGTCCACCCCACAAGGTAGGAGAAGGAGAGTTTCCTCCATTGTTTCCTCTCCCAGAAGGAAGGTAAAACCAATTCACTTAATTGATGGGGGGTTATTAAAATATTGGTTAATGGTAATTAAGGATGGGAGTTACCCCATTCCTTAATTACCCAAATGCCCATAATGGGCATCAATAACCAACATCTCCCACTTGCACATTAGGGCATTTCACTTCCGTCAATCACAAGATCGTAACTCATGCGATCTATCACATCACCCTACTGGACCTTCATACTGGATTGGGCGTCGTGCGACCGGCGAGTACACCTGCAAGCAAAGACTTCTCGATACATCTGTTAGGATGATCGAGTAGTCACTGTTAGTATAAAAATAACTCGCTATACCCCAGACTCAATGCATTTACATCCATCGAGCCACTTTCCTCATCGAAAGTGATCCCCAATCAATTTGCTCGAATATGTATTCATTATTATGTTTGAATCCCAATATGGATTAATACAATAGGTCGACCTATGAATACATGACAATGATGTAATGTCTATTGGCTTTCCTTTTCCCAAACTCGAATCTATCGGTCTCAATTCAGCTGCTTTCCTAGACCTGCCCCTTAGACCTCAATTTATCTTCCGGGCCATAGGTAAACAGACTAAAGTAGCAACACTGAATCAAAACTTCTAGAGACAGCCGAAAGTAATAAGGGCATAAGAGATCCCACCCAATGGATTTCAGATCTCACACAGTGGGAACGGGGATCAAGATCAAACTATCGTCTCAAATAATAGCTCCCACTATCCCATGGTCGTCTCATCACACGTGGTATGAAACACGTGCCACAGTGTTATTCCCCCATCTCTCAAAGGGCATAAGTCAGATTTCTCTAACACTGTACAGGTACGGGATTCAGTCTACACATAAGACTTTACCCAGAGATCTCAGAGAGAGCAACTCAGAGACAATATCACAAATCGCAGGTGATATCTGAGATCTCAAACTGGCTACTTACAGGCAACATGGATGTGGGTATTTCCATGTCGGTCATATCGCATATGACCTCATCCTGAACACATATCAGGGCGACTTATGTTCTAGTAGGGCTACTCTCAAAGCGTCTTACGACTAGAATCCGTCTCATCTCCGCTCACTCAGAGTCGGAGGTGGTCACTCGTGTGAGAGAGTCGACTACACCTGCCTGACACATCTTTTAATCACAAGATCACAATATAAGACAACAAATGATGCATGAAATAAATATGTGACTCAATTCTGCATACATGTCATATATTAAAATAAGCATCTAAAACAGTATATAACGAGAAATGTTAAAGTACACTAAACCCAATGATTCCTTACCTCACAAAGGAATCTCTCACAACGGGTTTTCTGAAGAGATCAGCTCTCATGCTGAGGTGTACTTAGATGTCACAATACCCTTCTCGGTAATATCTCTCATAAAGGTCTTCGGTATTAATGTGTTTGGCTTTACTATTATACTTAGGGTCTCATTTGTTGACAGTGTCGGTCTGATTATCACAATAATCATCACTGACCTCCCACTATCTGTCACAACCTCTAAGTCTTCCAAAAAATTTATGAAGCCAACCATTCTCATGAACTGCAATTGAGCATACTACTAGCTCAGTCTCTATCGTAAATAGAGATATACAGATTTTCTTCTTACTGCTCTAAGAAGATAAAACCTTTTGCGTTTATTCAGATCACTACTCCCAGTCAGTATCTGAAGCTCAACCACAAAACGCAAATCACCTCTTCCGTAACACATGGAGAGGTACGTAGTTCAAATGAGATATTTCAGAATCCTTTTTCACTGCTCTACAGTGATCCCTTCTAGGATTTTATTAATACCTACTCACCAGATCGACTGCTAAATAAACGTCTGGTCATGTATGCCTCATCGCATACATCAAATTGTATATCACACGTGTATACCTCATCGCATACACTAGAAATGTATTTTGCACTGGAATAAGGGATTCTACTCATCTCCCTTATTTCTTTATAAATTTTAGGGCATGTGTCAAGATTCAAGTCTTTTTATCTTTAGCGATTAGAGTATCTTTTAGGTTGTCATCGCTCTTCTCGAAATGCTTAAGAATCTACCTGATATAAAACTCTTGTTAAAGAGTCAACACCATTCTCAAGCGATCCCTATGGATCCAAAATCTGAGAATGAACTAAAACCTCATAACCATGTTACAATGGTCATTAGATACTCTCTGTTGTTCCCAGCCAACAGAATGTCACCTACATATGCGAACATGCTCATAAAGGAGTCATCGGGACGTATCAGATATATGCAATGATCCTACTCGATCATTACAAAACCATAAGATATCACCTTCTCGTGAAATCTCAAGCGCTGCTGTCTAGATGATAGCTTAAGGTCATATGTTGATTTCGAAAATCAATAGACCTTATACACTTGATCTACTAGAACGAACCCAAAGGGTTGCTCCACGTAGATCGCCTCATCTATACTTCCAATACGAAAGCGGTATTTACATCCTTGTGATGTGACTCCTGATCCATGTTCGTGACAATCGCTGAAAGATAAACGGATCGAGATAAATTGGACTATGACTCCTCGATAGTCCACCCCTCAGTCTAAGTGTAACCCTTGGTTACTAGACGGGTCCTTTACTTCTTCATCAATCCGTTAACCTTTATCTTGACTTTGAGAACCTACTTGTTCCCAATAGTTCTTCCGCCCTTAGGCAAATCAACTAGGTCCCAGACCCCGTTGATTCTCATCAATTTCTTCTATTCATTTATGGCCTTCAATAAATGGTATTTTGCATCTTTTGCAAAACTCTCGAGAGCCTTTCGGACCGTTTTAGATTTTTTTTTTTTTTTTTTTTTATCATCCTCTAGAGTCGCAATGAGGGTCTCACCCTCAATCGAGAAAACAACGTTTAAATACGCATGCTCGATACTCTTAGGAGGATAGAAAAATCTTTACCTCTTGATGGATCGCTCCCACTGAGATCAAGATCCGTAGTGGATTCTTGTATCCCGCCGCTGGGCTCCTCGAGCCACTAGGCTCATCCATCGCATAAAGGGTAGGGTCCAAATTGATTTCACCTCTCTTAGGGAAATCATTATCAAGAAATATAGTATTACGAGACTCAATCTCGATTATAGTGCCGTTCGTGTTCACCTAGGAACACATATTTTCTCGCGGGTCTAACTCACCGTGTTAATACGAGAAATCATGGCACAACCCTATAACCTCAAGTGGCTAAGGTCAAGCTGCCTCCTTGTCCAAAGCTTAAATGGGGAACTGACTAATAGTCAGTAGACTCGTAATACTCTTATCGAAACAGAGCCCCATGTGTAGTTTAGACGAATACTTGTGTTCTCGCTCGGTTCTGAGAGTCTCTACTCTCAAATCTAACTGATTCTCAATCTCGCTTATGAACCTCCTGAAGCAGTCTAATGCCTCAGACTTGTGCGAGATCAGATAGATGAACCGAAACACACGTAAACATCTATAATTATCTACACAACTCCATTTTCGGCTCTCATGCTCATGAGACCACAATAAAAAGAAGGAAAACACAATAGTTAACTGCAATGGAATCCCAGCTCTCATTGAATCGCCAAATGGTTTTCTCATCATTTTGCTGACTAGGCAAAACTCACATACGGGTAACTCGAATTTGGTCAGCGGGTCCAATAAATCTCTCGTTACTAACCGATTCATCATCTCTTACCCCATGTGTCTAAGTCTACTATGTCATTCATTTACATCATAATCTACGCAATCAGATGTAAAGACAATAGTAGAACGACAAGAAACCATTACAAGGAGTAGCACCTAGTGCATACATTCCATCATGGATTAAAACCAGAATTATTTAGAAAATTATCGTATTAAAAACAAGGGAATGATTTCACGCATATCGTAGTCAATTTTAGATAAGGTACAAAATTGTAGATCCGTCGAATGCCTACAATATTGAGGACATCATAGCAAGTGTCGTTCCCTCTGACAACGACAAATGCTCTGTCCTTAACGTAAATCCTCTAAGCTTAAGGATTTACCTGATGGAACTATATCTACGCACTCCTGTCTCGAGTTACGTGGTCGGTTGCTCCTGATTTCAAAGGAGAGAAATCAGCGAGTATTATAGTGAATGAGACAAATCTCAAACCACGTAAAGAAAAAGGATATTAATTTCTGCTCGTCACACTCACGAGCGAAATAACCAAATCTACCTCAAGCGTAGCAATTTCTTTGGTCTAATCAAATTCATTCTTCTTGCGTTCTTGTATCTCATTGTCGGTTTTCTCGGATGATTTTTATTACCTAGATCTCGAGTCTCGTTCGAATGCTTAGCGCCGGAGAAGTCCTTACTTGACTCCTCTGAATAAGCATGACTCGAGTGTGGCCTACTCGCCTCTAGGTGCTATTCATCGAGCTCACAATATGTACTCACGTCAACGAAAGTACGAATACTTTCGTCAAATGTGAGATAGGATTTCACGGTTTCCCATGAATCAGGTAAAAACTGGATCACATCCAGAACCTAAATTCCATCCGAAATTTACTCGTCCGTATATATTAACTCGGTGATCATACTCGACATTTGCTTCATTGTATGATTAACCCTTTTCTTCTGCATCCTCACATAGGAGCCGAAGAAAGCAACACTATGCTCTTTTGGGACGAGTCGAACTGACATGTTCATATAATATGACTCGAAAAACGAGACTAAGTCATCGTGTATGCCACTGTTAAGCGTTGCCCTAACTTGGCAAATCTTTTGTCCCATACACGATATATCTCTTTATCTCGTATATTTTGAGGCGCGGTACCCACCCTGGGGCCCATCATCTCTTGCCTCAGATTCCCGTTAGATTTTTGTCTCTCGAGAATAAACCGAATCTACTGATAAAATCGCGCAGATCACATCATTCAATTTACTCTCCTTGCAAAAATTTAATACGACAGTTCTCAACGCATTAAGAGAAATATTTGTGACTTGGAGATGCTTATTATCACATTTTTGTATGCCCTACGAATCATCAAGACCAAAATGACTTGAGTACGATCTCAAAGCGAGCGTATGAGTCAACGGACACCATACACCACAATTCGGAATCGCATCTTACCATTTGGATTGTGATTCGGCACACAAAAACCCACAAAAAGTCACATTTATGGATATAGGACCCCCCAAAAATTGAAAAAAAGTCAATTTTGAGCGACTTCACGCGCCAACCGGGGCCCACACGCGCCGCCGCTCGCCGGCGGTGCGATCCACGCGCCGGCGGTGAGCCTCCATGCGCTGCCACGCGCCTTCACGCGCTAGCAGCAGTCTGGCTCACGCGCTGGACGCGCGGCGCGGCACAGACGCGCTGCCACGCGCCTGGCGTGGCTCGGCTCACGCGCGCCCAGTCGCGGCGCGCGGCTCACGCGCCTTCACGCGCTGAGCCGCGTTGAGCCGGGTTTTGACCGGGTTGGTCAACGGGTCAGGGTTGACCCGACTAACCCGGTCAACGGTTCGGTCCGACCCGGTCAACGGTCCGGTCCGACCCGGTCGGGTCGGTTGCGGGTCAGGGTCTGACCCGACCGCTGACCCCTGCCTGTTCACGCGCCTATGTGGCGCGTGTACTACACGCGCCAGTCAGACGCGCCTTTTGGCGCGTGTGTGTCACGCGCCCGCGGGTCTGGGTCGGGTCTTCTTCGCCCGACGGGTCCTGCAATGGGTTTTTCGACCCGTTTTCTGGAAAACTCGATTCCGACTGTTGTTTCTTGCATTTTTCGACTGGAAAAAATTTGTGGGCATCCTCCAAACATCTTACACTCGATTTTAGGAGGATTCAAGCCCAAAAATGGTGGGATTCAACCACCCCAGTCGCGACCCTCCGCGGCCATTCAGAAATCCCAGTTTCCGGCACCCAAATCACACAATAAAATATATAAAACCATAGATCTAGATGCAAGGAACTCATTTATATTATTTTCATACATCGATCCGCCCTCTAAAGTCATAGATCTAGGGTTTTTTATGTCCGTACGGTCGCAAACTTCGACCGGACATTTCATGACCCAAACATGCTCGGAAAATTAAATAAAAAAATATATTTGTAATCCCTGGGCCATGGGTATTCTTGTAGTGTTCTCGGATTCACGAAACTCATCCGTGATCCGGACCCCAAAATTTTAAAAACCCCAAAAATAATTCCGAAAATTATTAAATTAAATCCAACGACCGCTCTGATACCAATGTTGGATTTAATCACGCATGCGGAAGCGAGAATTAAATAGATCAGAATTTTCGGGATAAATACCTCTATTTGGCGGTCTCCAAAATCCACCGTGTCGCGATGTCTCTCGAACGGATCGCACAGTCGGATGGTGATCACGCAATCGAACCACCACCTCAAATCCACGATGCCTCAAGCCTCGTGTCCGGTTAATCGTCTGACGATGGGAGATTTTCCTACGCAAAAATCTCCATCCCTCTCTCTATTTTCTCTCTCTAGAGAATCTGTTGTGCAAAACCCTAGCCTCCATCATGGTTTCCTCCCATGGCTGCTGTCCACCCCACAAAGTAGGAGAATGAGAGTTTCCTCCATTGTTTCCTCTCCCAGAAGGAAGGTAAGACCAATTCACTTAATTGGTGGGGGGTTACCAAAATATTGGTTAATGGTAATTAAGAATGGGAGTTACCCCATTCCTTAATTACTCAAATGTTCATAATGGGCATCAATAACCAACACCATTAAAAAAATATATTTATCAAAAACCAATTTAAATTTTGTACCGTCAAATTTATTTAGGTGGGAGCAAAAAATAAATAATAAAAAAAACTTCAAAATTGGAAAAAGAAAAAAAGGAAGTTGGCCTTTGGCTGGTCTCTGTCTCTTCACCGTCCTCTCTCTCACATCAGTTTGCATAATCACCTCCACGAGAGGGGCATACCTGCTTCATCACCGCAACGCGAGCACAACTTCAACAACATTCAATAATGACACGATTTCAATTCAACTAAAATCAAATTTAATATAATTATTAAATATCATTAATTTATTAAATAATAAAAAAAACTTTAATATTAATAAAAAGAAACACATGAAATGAAATTTGTATTTTTCAGCAATCAAACCATAAAGAGTTCAAATGCAATTAATTTAAAACTTTTTGTTAATTGCTACATGATACATTGATGATGTAATTTATTTAAAGTTAAATAACTATTTTAATAAAAACTATTAATATAATCATAATTTTATTTAAATAAATTTTCTTATATTTTTATAAAAATTTTAACTTAAAAATGTTATAAATATTATAAATTATTTCATGTCACTGATGGTGAGTTGAGCATATCACATCACATTCTATTGAGCAACAGTGACGCTAAGTTCCGTCATATCCATCAACTTTGTTTTGATGGGAAATTTTAACACTAATTTTTTTTAAACAAAAAATCATTTCAATCCAAACCAAAAATAAACAGTCAAAAGTCATATTTGAAGATAGGGTTGGACCTTGCTCTAGAAGATTGATTGATGGGAGGAAAGAGCCATAACGTGATTGAAGGAAAATGTAAGGCTATTTGGCTTAATGGAAGGAACTGTAGTAATAATTTTGAAAAGAAAGGAAGGCAAGTTTATCTATGGCGAACCCCCAAAGGCTTCATCATTTCTTACTACTTTTATGAAATGTTAGGGTTAGGTGATAAGTCCACAAGACCCTTTTTAACTTTTCTTCTTAGGAACCATAATACCCATGAAACATCATTTGATGTTTTTCAGCATTGATACTTTCTTTTGGTCAAATTGTAATAATATCTTAAATCTTTCCATCCCATCATAATACATTTTTTTGGGCCTGTATTACATTATTATTGGATAAATATTTTCATAGGTTTTTAAGACACAATTCATAGAATAATTAAAGTTGAATTTTTTGAATTTGAAATTCTTTTTGTAGTTAGAATGTGAAATTATTTCCTAGGTTTTTCTTTACAAGGGTTAACCCCGCATGATGGTTCCAAATTCAATTAAAGAAGAAATTTAAATAAAGAAAGAGGATTCCTAATCAGCATAAAATGTATCCTTGGTTATTATTAATTAAAGAAAAATAGAAGAAAAATAATAAAAAAGTTGTTAAAGGGCTTGGCTAAGAGTCCAATTGGTTACTTGTTTCCGGAAAATATTTTCCACAGTGGCGAATGTTTGGATATCGCGAATCAGAAAAGGTTTTGTCAACAAATAGAAATTTGCATTGTGTGAGAAGCGCAAGTCATTTTCCGGAGTCAAGTTCTCGTTGCCTCCCATGTGGAGCTGCTACTCTCTCTCTCTCTCTCTCTCTCTCTATCTCTGCCAATGGGGCATTTAATTTGTTTGTGGATTCTCATCCTCATAGGTATAAGTGGTAACAACTCATGCTATGTCTTCTTTCTGAATCGAGGGTGATGGTCACAAAGTGTATTGGATCAGCCGAAGTATACACTATTCAGTCGCTTGGGGAAGTTGTTGGGATGCTCAATCATTTATCTAATATTAGATTTATATATTAAAATAATTATATAATATATATTATCATTTAAGATAATTACATATAAAAGTAAAAAACTTAGTATTTTGAATTTAAATATCTCATAAGATATGAAAATAAATAAATATATAAATATCAATAAATATTTACTATTTATTATCAGTTAAATATGAAATATCAAAGAGTAATTTAAAGACAGTTGACATAAGCCGAACAGACAGATTTGGATAATAAAAGTTATCCTATAACTATAAAGGGGTTATGGTTTCTGAGTTAATGCATTGCTTTACTCTTCTAATACCCTTATCATATACGGAGTTTTGTGAGAATATATTTGATCTAAAAGGCCAGACTCAGTACTCTACCTAGATTCGAATCTCATTCAACTCAGTTCTTTAGCTATGAAATTAGGTAACTTTTCTATTTGATATAAATTTTCAATTTTAATTATTAAGTTTTTAATTCCAATTATTTACGTAGCATTTCACACAGTTTTTGTATTAAAATTATTTTTTCTAGCGAGTGGTATCAGTGCCACTCGTATTTAGGGCTTCATAATTTTCCATGTATATTTTGTTAGTAAGATTTTATTGAAATATATGATTCTTGGATTATGTGATTTTTTTGAGAATAAACATGACAATTTTTATGGATATTTTAGTTTTCAAAAAAAATATTTAGGAACTTCAGGTGTGGATTTTAAGAAAAAAAAATTCTGGAAAATTTTTTATCAAATTGACATTTAATTTTCATTAAAATCAACATTATGTTTTTATCAAAGTCGACGTCCAGTATTCATCAAAGTCGACATTCAGTGTTTTAAAATATATATATATATATTTGGGCAAAACAAAAGAAGATGGCAAGTTTTCAAAAGGTCAAAAACTCTGGTGGTTTTTTTTTTTTTAATTCCTTTTCTTCTCTTTTGGGCATTTTTTTTTTGTTAAGAAAGTTGATTATTTTTTTTTGCTTTTTTGGAATCTTTTGAACTTCATAAAAAAAAAAAAAAAGAGGAAACATGAGTCTTATGGACAAACGTGAATCTTTTGGAAAAAATATATATATATTTAAAGAAAGTTGACTTCTTATATTTTTAAAAATGAATCTTTTAGATCTTTTTTATGACAAATATTTTTTAAAAAAAATTCTAGTTTTGAAAACTTTTTAGCAATTTAGTTTTCTTTTAAAAAATTTTGAATTCAAATATATATATTTTGGGAAATTCCAGTTTTACTTTTGGAATCTGGTTTCTTTTAAAAAGGTTCCAAATTTTGGAAAATAAAAAAAATGAAACTTTCAAATTTAAATATTTTTTTTAATGACTTGACTTCCCAATTTTAGAAGAAAACTTTTTAATAAAATATTTTTTAAAATAAATTTTCAGTTTTTTTTTAAGGAAACTTTCAATTTTCTTTTTTAAAATTTGACTTCCCAATTTAAGAAAATAAATTGCAAGTAAGAAACTTTCAGTTTTTGTTAAAAAAAAAAAAAAAAGAGAGAGAGAAGCTTCCGGTTTTTAATTTTCTTTTTTTTCTTTTTTAAGTTTGACTTCTCAATTTTTGATAAGAAAGCTTATTTTGGTTCCCTCATTTTTTTTAATAGCAAATCCACACTACAAAAGATTCATTTTATTTTTTATTTTTTTAAAATGCATATTTTAAAGAATTTATGAGCTAATTTTTGGGCCCAAATAGATCCAATTGTGGGTGTAAATTTTTTGGAACTCACTGAAATCAATTGAACTCATATTTCATTCTTATCATTCTTTACTTTTTCTTTTGTGTTCAAGGCTACCTATTCTTTTAGTATGTGATGGTATAACATATTTAGAAAAGTTTTGTCAAAAAGATGGGGATAACTTTAAGTCTAACTGGTTGTTAAGCGGTTTTAAATGAACTCATCACCTACCTAAGAACTTTTCTTGTTCTCCTTGCTACAAAATAGGAATTAGTCAAGTTTTAGATAAGTTGTTGACAAAAGATAAAGATTTTAGTTTTATGTCGACAATAAAAGTGTAGGGACAGAAAAGAAAGATGGAGGTAGATTTTGTAAATTGGGGTTTTATAGGCCCAATTTAAGATTGTAAGATTAGGGTTTAAATAGCCAAATTTTTAAGAAAATGAGTTTATCAGGATAAATTTGAAAAATTTTAAATTACGGATATAATTCAACTATGAGTATGGTTTTGTATATATATCTCGAAATTAATTAATTAAAACAATATGTCGTCAAAGTGAGCTTTATTGTGGAAATTAATTTATTTTGAGATATAAAAGTTGTATATGCAATTTATGTGAGTATCGATCAGTCCAAAGGAAGATTCGTATTTGACAGAATTACATGTACACCTTGTGGTAATAAATGCATGACAATTTTTTGATTTTACATATGACCAATTCATTGGTTAAAAGAAGATAATTGATTGACATGTTTTTATTGTCAAAGTTTGATTACTACTCCTATAGTTTTGTATATATCTTGAAATAAATTAATTGAAACAACGTGTCATCAAAATGATCTCTATCATGAAAATTAATTTATTTTTGAATATAAAAGGTTATATGTATGTAATTCATGTGAATATTGATCGACCCAAAGAAACGTCTGTATTTAATAGAATTGTATGTATACCTTATAACAATACATGCATGACAATTATTTGGTTTTACATGTGATCAATTTAGCGATCAAAGGGAGATAATGAGTTGACATTTTCTAATTATCATTGTTTAATTACTATACCAAGATATCGATTACAAGTTAATTATTTTATTCAAAAATGAAATATTAATGGAGTGCCTAGTATCTTGTGATGAAGATTACTTATGTTTGAACATATTTGGTTTTAAAGTTCCATGTGAGCATATATTGATTACTATTCTTTATTTGATAGTTAACATTATTCTCACTAAAATTAATGTCCAACTTAGATTGATTTTTAAATTGAATGGCTTGAATTTCAAGTTGTGGATTTAGACATTGCATTAAAAATTGATTCTCTCTACCACTTACAGATAAGAATATCTCTGAAAAGAGGGAGAAAGAAAGCTGGGAGATGTTGAATCACATATGTCTAATGATGATAAAGTGGACCATCATAGAAACATTCAAAGATACTATGTCTAAGTCGGTTATGACGGCTAAATCTTTTTTTATAAATATTGAGAGATAGTTTGTCAAGAATGAAAAGAATAAAATTGATACACTCTTGACAAATATTATCTCAAAATGGTATAAGAATAAATAACACTTTACCACTAAGGATAAGAAAGGAAAGAAAATGAAACTTGATAAGGATATTGCTATATTCCTTAGTTTGGTTTGTTCTAAAATTAATTTAACTCTAGTACTAGGGCACACTTGGTGGCAAGATTCCAACGCCAGTGTGTCTATGCAGGGTTGCCAAAATTGATGACCATCAAATGATAGTGAAAGATACAATTGCATAGGTGACATCAACAAAGTTCTAGTAGAACAATAGAAAAGTTTAGATTATTGCTAAAAATCGAATTTTAATTGGATTTACACGAAACATTTGTTTTACCATCTTTAGATGGAACTTGATTTCTATTTCTATATTAGACAAATTCGGTTTTATTAGTTCTTTCAGAAATATAAGTTAGTTTGTTTCTTAAATCCAAATCGGTTGGTTTTGGTTCTTTATCAGCATTCAATAATTTTTATCTCATAGATATTGTTGCTGTATTTAGTGAATTCATGCAAACTAGTACTTGAAGTATGAAGCTTAAATTAACCAATGAGAATTCTTTTTTGTTGTGGTACAAAAGATTGGATTATATCTCCAGATAGAAAATAGGGAGACTTGTGTTAAAAGAATTCTTGATTCCTTTGATTTCACATATTTTGATATTTGTGTAAATTATATAAAGAGAAAATAGACCAACAAAAGGGGATATGAAGCTAATAAGACTTTAGTCGTCTTAAAACTGATACATATAAATATTTATGGGCCATTCCCTTTGGTTCTTGGAATGGTCAAAACTGTTTTATCATATTCATAGATAATTATTCATGATATGACTCAATCAATATTGTAATATACATTTTGAATAGGGTTTTCCACTAAGACAACTATCGAAACCCCCACGAACTTTGGATAGGCACACGACCTAGTCTAAAGCATCTGTACGCTTTGGGTTGTTCAACTGAGATTAGGTTTATTAGACCTAATGAAAGAAAACTAGATCTCAGGATGATCAGTTGTTATTTTGTAAGATACTCTGAAAGTTTAAGGGGTATAAATTTTTTGCTCTCACAAATAAGGTCATTTTTGAGTCAGGAAATGTTTGGTTTTTTGAAGATCTCGAGTTTGGGGGGAGATATGGTTAGAGATATGGTTAGAGATATTGTCTTCCAAGGGGAACATGTTCCCACATGTGTTATTGGATTTGATCAGGTTCATTTCCTTGATTCTATTCAAAACACAACAGAATCAAATAATATTGAAGAACCCCCAGTTTGGAAGAACAAACTCAACTACCTCAAGAACTTATTCCATTAAGAAGATCTTGACACTTGTATTTCAAATTTCACTAATTTATGATCTTGTTACGTTTTGAGATGAATGCGATTGGTAAATGTGTATACCACAGGTTCTGTGGGAGTAGCTACTTTTTTCTTAGTCTATATGTCAAAAAGATATTCAAAAGATATGACATGTAACATTGTAAATCATGTGATACCCCTATGGTTGAGGGAGATAAGTTTAGTTTTAAACAGTGCCTAAAAGCAGTCCTGAAAAATAGAAAATACAAATCATTCCCTATGCATCAGTAGTAGGGAGTCTAATGTATGCCTAGATTTGTACACATCCAGATATTGCGTATATTATAGGAATGTTGGACAGATATTCAAGCAACCCAGGAATAGATCATTGGAAAGTCCTCGAATGAGTCTTGCAGCATTTAGGAACAAATGCTCACATATAAGAAGTCAGATCAGTTTGAGATTATTCGGTATACTGACTTTGATTTTGGGGGCGCCAAAATGGTATACAGTTTACATTAGACTATATCTACATGCTAGCAGGAGAAACCGGTTCTTAAAAAAGTGCTAAATAATCTCTTATAACCTCTTTCACTATGGCAGCAGAATTTATGGCATGTCAAGAGGTATTCAACCATGGAATATGGCTACGAAACTTTGTCACGGGACTATGGATAATGGATGATATTGACATGCCACTTAGATTATTTTGTGACAATAAATCGCTAGACTTCTGTTCCAATAACAACAAAAGCTCAAAGATATTAAAGTATCAAGTTCCTGATTATTAAGTAAAGGATTTAGAATAGACAGTTGTCTATAAAATACATTGGCATAGACTCCATGATTGCGTACTTACTAAAGGATTGTCACCCAAAAGATTTATGAATATACTGCTGATATGAGTGTTATTTCATTTCAGGATATTTAGTTTTAGTAGGAGTTTGTGATTTTAGATGTTCCTCTAATATAGACATTTTTGTTATTTCAGTTTATGATATTTTGATATTATTTTTTGCGAAAATAAAAATTCAGTTTTGATGGCACTCTGATATTAAATACAATATGATTTCACTAAAGAGGATTAGTTAGAAATAGTTATGTTAAAGGTCACATTGCATGACATTTTCATGCTATACATCCTTATTATCATCCATGTCAATCGATTATATCAATTTCTGTGACCATTGATGGGTAGAGTTACGAAAGAAATGTAACAAAAGCTGTCATGATGCTAAATTGATATGATTGATGGACGTGAATGGTTGGAAATACATTTCAGTACTGACCAAAAAGTTGAATTCATTCGGTTATTTCACAATTACATAATTTTAAGATTTCATATATAGTCCATGTAGGAGATTGTTGGATCATTAATCTAATATTGGACTTATATGTTAAAATAATTATGTAATACATAATGTCACTTAAGGTGAGCTTATATGAAAGTGATCTGCTAAATTTGAAAATTGATATTTTGGGTTTAAGTATCTCATAGAATATTAAAATAAATAAATATGTAGATGACAATGGACATTTACTATTTATAATGGATTAAATAGGGAATGTCGAATAGTGATTTAAGGATAACTGAAATAAGTTGAAGACACAGATTTGGAAGGTAAAAATTATTCTACAATTATAAAGGGGTTATGGATTCTGGGTCAATACATCACTCTACTCTTCAAATACTCCCATCATATAGAGAGTTTTGTGAGGATACATTTGGCCTAGAAGGCCAGACTCAGGACTCTACTCAGACCAGTATCTCATTCGATTCACTTTTTCGGCAATGGAATTAGGTAACTTTTCTATTTGATCTGAATTTCGATTTAAGTTATTAAGTTTTTAATTCCAATGATTTAACACAGTATTTGGCACAATTTTTATATTAATGTTATTTTTTGCCAACATGGAATAGGTAATGCAAATAAACTCGAATATATACACACACACATATACACACCAAATCTTTTTTTAAAAAAAGAGTTAAAAATCTTTCCATTTAAGATTTAAAGGCGTAAACTTGGTTACAATTATTGTTTTCTATTGAAATAACTAACAGATGGCATATTTCATCAATAAATAAACTATATAATATTTTCCATGCCATTGACATACCTCTCATATTTCAATTTACTTCCAAGTGAGTTAAGCTAAGTGAGAAAGGACGAGAGAAAAAAAAAAGAATAGAGATAAAACATGTTGAAAATATGGAATGCAATTAACCCAAGTGAAGGTCCAAGAGAGTATCCAAATACTTGTCCGAAGGAAGTCACAAACATAACCCAAAAAAAATTTGGATGATTTAAGTTCTGACTAAATCTTGCCCGAACATCCAAAATGGAAGTCTAAAGAAATCTAAAAAAACCCAAAACACCCATTTGAGTCAGCGTATTTTGGTTAGAATTTCAATGGATTAGTTTTTGTTTTTTTTTCTCTCTACTGACTAGTTTTCTTTTTATTGGTTCCTTTTTTTTGTTTATGCTAGCTATTTGACTGGTAGTCTTTATCTTTCCTCATTTTGTAAGTAAGAAAGAAGTCATCTCTTCTTGTATTATTTGTTCTCTAAATTCTAAAAAACGTTTCTTGTATTCAAATTTTTTTTTAATACTGATAGAGTATAGCCCAAAAGCCTATTAGCACAAGGTTTGAAACTCTCCTAGCCCATGGCCCAACAAATAAAATGTGCAAGAACGTGCCGAAACATATCGTCTATGCAGAATATATCTTCCAGACGAGTAGGCATAGCCCAATCTCTCGGTACTCACCGAATAGGTCCTTCTGGGTAGTAGGTTGATCGGCCTCAAGACCTTATCAGCACTCAGTATCTGGTCAACTCAGATCAATATCTGACTTTCTTTAAGTCATGGAAACAACATCTCGTAATTAGTTGGGAGACTTTGAACCCTAATCGATAAGGAAAGGAATCCCTTGATAGCTAAAACTTTTCTACCCAGAAGGATTTTAAATCTTTGGGAAATCATTCGTTAAGGATCATGTGATCTTGAGATACTTTGATATGGAAACTAAAGTTTCAACAGCATGGATGCACATGAAACTCATAGAACCAACATATATATATACATCAAAAGACCACCGCCTAGGTATATTCTTTTAACTCAAACTTGGCAAATAAAGATATTACGAAACTCTTTTTCAATCTGTTTCTCTTTTTGAAAACTGTTCTTTGACTTTAGCATCGGAGTCTTCCCCATCAGAGCATCCTTTGGCGGTCTTTTGTAGGTCACATCGATCAAGACCATTCAATAGCCAGTCATCCCATTCGAGTCAGTGAAGCCATTATCTGTAGAGTAAAACCCACCTCAAACAGATTGATGCCATCCATGGGAGTAAACTGAAAAGAGATTCATTCTGCACTCCGTATGTCCAAAAACCATGTCTCCCAAGCGAAAAACCAGAACCATGTCAAAAGCTACATCCACATTGGAAGGATGCACTGCTACCCTAATAGACACTACCCAACCTATAGTACTTGATAATCCTACTCATGCCCCCACCGCTATCAACCAACTTGAGACCTAACTGCTGGTCGTACAATAGAATCAATCGATTCTACCCCGTGCTCCAGCCTTTCCAGAGAAGGCCACTTGACCCTGATTGAAAGGCTTGAATCCAAGTTTCAAGGCATGAGCAAACAATTGGAGGAGCTTAGTCGTGCCTTTAGAGCAGAAGCACAATCCTCCTCCCACGGGTCGGGCCACGTATGTTTGTGAAAGCTTATGCCTAGAGCACACTGGGAACCTTCGATAATTTCTTAACATAACCCTGATGATTTAAGGAAACAGGTTGAAAAACTTGTAGCAAATGAACTGAGACGTGCTAACGTGAGAAGAGATGAACTTGCTTAATACATTACTAGACTCTCACCGTTCGACTCCAAGGTTTCTATGGAACCGATGTCTCGTGATGTACTTCTCCCTCCTATGGAAAGATATGACTGAACTACTAATCATCATGAGAATGTAGCTTACTTTGTGACAGGATGATCTCCAGGGACATGTTGAATGTAGTCATGTACAAGTACTTCCTTATGACATTGAATGGTAATGCACTGGCATGATTCAACTTGCTTCCTTCATTTAGCATCAAGAGTTACTCTCAACTTCGGCAACAGTTCGAGACCCATTTTGTGATCAGTAGAGGGGTTAAAATGAAGTCTGTATCTCTCCTCTCTTTACGATAGAGAGACAACTAGCCACTAAGGGACTTCCTCGACAAGTTCAAAATTAAGATGATGAAGATCTCAAGTTTAGACCACACCATTGCAATAGCAGCATTACTTATTGGGTTATAGCCGTCAGGGATGAAAATATCCATAATGAAGAATCCCCCATCCACTATTCAAGAGTTCTATGCTCGTGCAGAGAAGTACATTGTTGCAGAGAATGCTAAAGCATTTGACAAACAGCGAAACAGACAAAGTTAGAACGAACGCAGCTGATCACTCCGACAACGCTCACCTAAGAAAAGTAGTAATACCTTTTTTGGTGATTGTGTATTATGTACCACTTCTCATGGTTCTATATATATATATATTAACATCCTTTTGAGGTATCTAAAATGAAATTTTAATTTTCTATTATTTACTTTGAGGTTTTTCTCAAAATCGTTAAAATTGAAAATTTTATCAGTAACTCGAAAACCCTCTCGTCAAGTGCCGGCAAGGCCTAAAGAAGTCAAAAATAGGTAAGAAAAGGCCTACACATTTAAATAGAGATATTTAAATGAAATTTCACATATTTAAAAAATTTCGAACAAAATTTCATAAGGACCAAAAATGTAAATTTGTTAAAGTCAGGGGTTTAAATGCAAATAAGGAAAGTGGAGGGACTAAGTAAAAAACACTTAAAGATGGACAATTGGAGCCAAATGATTGGATAAAAGGACACCAAGACTATTAGTGACCACATAGGATAATTCCACTAACAAAGTTGGAAAAAGGTTGCTTGTAAAGAACAAATAATGCATGTAATGTGATTTGAAAGGGATTTCAGTGAATTTCTTGTGCTTTTGTTCCTCTTGGCCAACTTAGACACTTCTTTTGCATGCATGGTGATTGCTTGCTGCCATTTTAAGTACATAAGAGGAGTTTTGACAAGTGTAGGATGAGATAAAGCATGCAAAATAAAATCAAGGGTCAAGATAGTTGATTAGGTTTATATAAAGATCAAAACCAACCATTTCCTCTTCTATTCATCTCACTTGGCCGAGAGTTTTAGTAAGGGAAGAAGGATCTCTGATATTCAAGTGAAATTCTTGGAGTATTGAAGAAGGAACAAGTAAAAGAGGTAAGAACATTCTTGAATCTATATCTCTAGTTGATTGAAATAGTATAAGGATTTGTGTAGGGATTGATATTTGATGAATTATGTTGCTATGGTGCTAAGGTGATCGAGATTTCAAGAAAATCAAGATCGGGGTGATGGATATTAGTTAGCGAAAGATCATACAAAAGAAGGTAAAATACTCAAATTTGAAATCTTTACAAGTAGTAGAATTAAATGCATGTATCAGCATACTAGAAATAAATGTTTCAGATTTGAGCTATGTGTAGTCTTACTATGATATCTCATTGTGTAGGACTCGAAACTTTAAATCGTTTATTTTTGTGTAAACTATACTCCCTAAACTTTAAAATAAGGTATGACATGAAAATTTCCATTAAAAATGTGATTTATAGTGATTTTTGGAAAGGGACAGTAAAATGAGATGTTCTATTTTTCATCTTCTGTGCACGGCTAGTATGTTGTATAAATTTTTAAAATATCTTCTGTACAAAATTTAGAGAAACTTCAAATATTAAAGTTTTAGCTCTCGATCGTATCTTTAAAATGAACTAAATTTCACTCAAATCGGAGTAGTGTGCTAGAAGTTATGATGTTTTTCCTAAGACTGCGCAAGAGTAGAATTTGAAAATCCGAATTTCTGTAGATGTATGGGCTTAAACAAACTAGGGTGAATTGGAATTTCGCCTGATTGGATTGACATATATTTATGTTATTGTCTTAGGAGTAGACAATAATACTACACTAGAGAGGCGACTCAATTGAGTATCGAGATTTTAAGGGAGTGGAGTACCCTTCCCATACATGTGAGTGGGTCTTACTATTGCCAGTAGTTAATAAGCAAAGCCATGTTTTATTATTTTCAAAGCATGATTTGTGAAATAATTGTAAAATGGCTTTATTAAATAATTGGTAACATACTTTGTGATAAATTGAGTGTCCAAAAATTCTAAAATATACATCCATGAATTTTGATGAAAAATATGTGCCATGTTTTAAATCATGAAATGTATTTTGATAATATATGCGATAATATACTATATTGGATTTTTGTGATTTTCCTTGATATGTATGGCACGGTTGGTTTATTGATGATTTTGATACGAGACTAGATACTCGGGCATTAGTACTTGTGTCACATCCCGATCCGTGATCTAAAAGCTGTGAATAGTTACCCGTATTTCTTTTAATAAATTTTCAGATTTTCAAGTTTTATTTTTGCGCAGTTTTAGAAAAAATATCATAACTTTCTCTATATGAGTCAGATTTGAATGATTCAAATTGCTTATTAAAGTTAAGACATATATCTACATTTTTCATGTTCAACTCATCTCCAAATTCCTACTGCACGAATTTATAAAAATCTATCTTCAATACAATTCGTACTTCTATAACTAAATTTGCACAGTTTTGGTAGAAATTTCATATCTCAGTATATACATCTCTGATTTACATGATTCCAAGAAGAGACAGTGCTACAATTTTCATGTTTAGTATTGCCTTTAATTCTAAGTGCAGAATTTTATAAAATTTCATTTCAGGCTTAGTTCTAGTTCTAAATTATGCTCTATATAGTTTCAGTAAAAATACCATAACTTCCAACATACTACTCTGATTTAAGTGAATTTTAGCTCATTTTAAACATAAGATTGAGAGCTAAAACTTTGATGTTTTAAGTTTCTCTAAATTTTGTACAGAAGATATTTTAAAAAATTATACAACATACTGGTTGTGCACAGAAGATGAAAAACAGAACATGTCATTTTGCTGTCCCTTTCCAAAATCACTATAAATCACATTCTTAATAAATATTTTCGTGCCATATCTTATTTTAAAGTTCAAGGAATCTAGTTTTACCAGAAACAAACCAATCTAAATTTCAATCATCACAAAATAAGATATCATGGAATTACTACAGCTTGCTAACTATGCTAGCTTACTTGAACAAACCTACCTCATGGAACCAATTTAATCCAATGTATACTCAAAGAAGAATGTATTACCTTTTTAATAAGATCTTGACATCCAATTATTCATCATCAACACCATCCTTTAGCACTTGATTGCCACATCTTGCAAATATACATGTATTAATATAAATATAAAAAAAAAAAACCTCTACATCATACTAATATTATCTAAACAATTAAAATCTTATCACCCAAAGATTTTCCTTACCTCTTCAAAACCTCAAGTGCTTGGATGAATACAAGAAATTCTTACTTCCTACACTAGAACTCACAGCCAAGAGGTTGAATGTTGAGAAGAAAATGAGGTTCAATGCTTCAAACAACTCATTTATGCAAACCTAACAAAAATTTTGACTATTGATCCATTTCCATGCAAAATCTTTACTCTATACTTGTCCTAAGTCTTTTTTCCATGCAAGATCGCTTACAAGTTACCTTCATGCACCTCCTTTGTGTCAATTTCGTTCATGATGGATTCCAAGCACAAAGAGAGGGGTTTTTGACCAATCAATGAGAATTCATGCAAGTATTGTTCAACCAATGAGATTTCTCCTTGATGGAATGAGTTTAGGTTGCCACTAACCAAACTTGCTACCCGCTTGACCAATCATTTGACTTCAATTGTCCATCCTTGAGTGGTTTGCAACCATGTCCCTTACTTTCCATTGTATGGTTGACTTAGGATATCAAGTAGGGTCTTAATATTGGTTAATTACTTAGCCTTATGTCGCCTCAATGTGCGAGTAGGGTATACCCGTGCTTTGAGGAGTCACAGCAGTATGTTTGTGTGCTCGACCTGCGGGTCAGGGCATGATAGATTTTGGTGGTATCAGAGCGCTAGGTTTTGTATCTATTCTATTTCGCTTCTAGTGTTTGTAAAATATTTTTCAAAGAGTTTATAATTTGCCTCCTAATGTCCTATAACATCAATCCTTATTAGGGGGTTAGGTTGGCACCTAACCCTTTGCTTCTCTACTCTTAAGTACTAAACGTGATCCTTTATATAGATTATACATCACTGAGAACGACCAAGGCATATTACCAAGATCCCACTCGAGGCCACATCATCGTCTCAAGCACCTTAGGGCCCTCCAACGGGAGAAGTACCCCCCCCCCCGCTCTCCATACTCAGGGAGATGATGGGGTGGTGGACAACCTACCGATACCAAATGAGAGCACCACCTACACCAACGATTGAGACTCTGCCTATACCTGTAATGGCACCAGCGCCCTTTTCTATGCTAACGACTACGCCGACTACTCAACAGATGACAGAGGTCTCTACCTTGCTGAGATAGGCCCGGAGTCTAGGGTGTGAGTCCTTTTCTGGGACCCACGACCCCGTTGTGGTCAGGAAGTGGCTCAAACGGATCAAAGAAGTTGTAGAGGACATGTGAGTTGAGGATAGACTCAAACTGGTGATAATAGTCAGACTGCTAGAGGATAATGCCTGTGACTGGTAGGATGACGTCAAGGATAGAGCGATGAGCCGCTGATTTGGGGTGACTTTCTGAGGGAGTTTGATTCCCAGTATTACATGTTGTTCGACCGCAACATGAAGCAGTGAAAGTTCCTAGAGTTGAAGCAAGGACAGAAGTCTATGTCAAAATACAAGACTGAGTTCCGCAGACTAACGGAATTTTTTCCAAAGTCAGTAGCGACTGAGGAGAACAGGAGATTCAAGTTTGAGTATGGACTAAATCTCGCCATTAGAGACCGGATGATAGTCTCTGAGGAGGATACATATGCTAGAGTTCTGCAATGGGTATTAAGGGCAGAGCAGAACATCAAAGAGCGGAACAGACTCCATGAGCAGCAAGACCAAAGGAAGATGCCTAGATTTAGGCAGGGACAAAGCTCAAAGAGGAGCAGAGGCTAGGATTAATATAGCGACTGCCCTAGACAAGGGCCTGGGACTACACCTCATGGGTAATATGGGTAGTCATGAGCCCCGATGAGTATACTAGGAGGTAGCTTAGGCACTGCGCTATGGTCCGAAGGAGCGTAGAGAAGGTCCTACCCGATTTGTAAAAAGGCACATTTAGGCCCATGCCGATTCTCTGGCAGATGTTTTCAAAGTGGAAAGGAGGGACATTTCAAGGACCGTTGTCCTGATCTGCGAGCTGAGGGGTATAGTCACACCTTAGATTCGAGCTTTTATTATGGCCTAGGTGGCAGGTCAGCGCCTTCTACGGTGTGGAATTAATGATGATGTTCTTGATTTAGGATGTAGAAAATCCTAATCTAAAAGAAAGGGTTATAAGAAACAAAAGTTCAAGAAAAATAGAATTTATATAAAATTCAGAAAATATAAGAAAAAGAATGAAAGAAAAATCGTTCCAAAGAAACGAAACCAGAAATATACAAGAAAAAATCATAAGAAGGTAAAATCTTATGACAAATCCACATGTAAATGTTAAAATTGTAGAGATAAAGGACATTTTGAATCCGAATGTCCAAAAAAAAGTAGAGGAAAGATTTATTACCAAGACATAGACTCTAAAGATATAGAGATTTCAAAGCAATTATGTACGATAGGAAAAGAAGAATACAATTATATCTCAGAAAATGAAACTACAAAGGAGTTCTAGATAGATAAAAAAATAGAATCAGATATTATGACTCCTTTAAGGAAGATGAGTGACACTTCAAGCATAAGTTGTAAAACCAACTCTTGGTGTATGCTCATGTATTCCATTTTATCTTTATATATGATGATTTTTCATAAATCCGTTCATAAATTTCACTTAGAAATTTTTCCGATAAAATTATCTCAGAAAATTTTTGGTCCAATTTTTATGCATAAGTGAATAATTTCGAAATGGGCCACAAATGGTCCTATGATGATAAGATGTGATTTTGAGAGTAAGAAAATTTTTAAATTTGATAAATAATTATTTTTAGGATTAAAACGGCAAAAGTCCAGAAATTTAGTCTGTAAACCCTAATTCGGATCAATTTTGACAAACAAGATTAAGACGATCATATTAAATTTCAAAATTGGTCCCATTGGGCCTAATATGTGATTTTGGGCCTAGCGTGTAATTTTGAGAATTTTTGGGGTCAATTTATAATTTTTATAAGTCTAGGGACCCAATTTGTAATTAACAAGAACCTAGAAGCAATTTCTCAAAAGATAGGGACTTCAATGCAATAAGATGGTAGACAATAAATTGGACAAGCACTTAATGCCAAAGCATGGTGTGGTATGGAATGAAAAAGCAAGTATTTATTGAGATATGTTGATGATGTACAAACCTTGACTTTTGGGGAATGAAGTGTGCTTGTAAAAATTAAAAGATTTCAACCCCTTCATTTGTTGCACCATGAAGTGGACGTGAGTGAGATGAAGAAGAGAGGAAAATGTAGAGCTTTCTTCATTCCTTCAAGAGCCAAAAGTGAAAATGAGTGAGTCCAATCTCAGAGGAGTTTTGGAAGGCAAAGAAATTGAGGTAAATTTTCTGTTCTATTTTGCTTTAGATTTTATTTCTATCTGTGAATTCATCATTGTTTTAAGATATCTTACAGTCAGAATTTGAAAATGTTCTAGTTAAGTAAATTGTAGATCCAAGTCTTATCTTTCCAACGAGATAAGAACCACCTTAATCAGATATCTGTGCCAAAAGCTATGGCATTTTTCCTGTAGCATGATAGAAAGTTGTTATGTTTCAGACTATAAAATCAGTGTGTATAAACAAACCATTTCCATCTCTCTTTTGAGAAACTCAAAACATAAAAGTTGTAGCTATCTTTCTTTTCTACCACATATTAAAATTTCAGCCAAAACGCATAAAGGAATCAAAAGTTATATTGTTTTTCCTAAAGGTGTGTTGGCAGAAATTTTGTTTCCAACTTAAAACTACCTGTTCTGATCATGATTTATTTCAATCCCTTAATCTTCATAATTGAGTGAAACTCAAAACAAAAATTGTAGATCTATGTCTTGAGATTGACATGTTAAAATTTCATTAAGTTTTGATAAGTAGAATAAAAGTTATAGCTTCTGTACGAAAATTGGATAGAAGCTGAAATTGGAATGCGACTAAAACAAAGTGAGGACTTCTGGGAATTCTGTGATTTGAATTTGAGAAAGTGCATAAAATGAAAGTTATAGATCATGAAGTTACCTATAACATGTCACAATTTCGCTTGAAATGGAGTTTTGTGTAAAACGTTATAGCTTATTTCCCATGATTGCGCAGGTTTGAAAATCTGCGAACTGATTTTCTTTATAAGAGTTATTTGATTTGAACGAGGGGAGCACTTGATTTACAATTCGTGGTAATATTGGGGAGTGCGTTACCCTCCCCCAAACTGTGAGTGGGACTTTGATGTCTACTACTGATTGGAAAATCCTATTTTAAATATTTTTTATAGCACGATTTCAAATGTGTGATAAACTGAGCTTTCGGATTTTCATATATGCTTTACACATATTTTGTGACCATTGGAGTGTCCCAATTACTTGAATTGTTTGATATGCATCCATGCGCTTTCACAAATGATATTGTGCCACGTTTTCATAACATGTGGTATATATATGATTTTCATATCTATTGGCACACGGTTTCATATAACCTGGATGGATTTGAACATGTGATTGGGTTGGATGCCCTGTGATGATTCCACGCTTGGTGCCCCCCATTTCCCCGCTATATAGCAATGTTTCGTAGCTATGAAGGACATTTGGCAGAGGCACTCGTTGTGCCCGGATATGCTTTGGCCAGAGCTATCCCCCAAATGTCGAATCTATGTTGATGATTGTACTTGTGATATTTAAGGGCTTGTTGGATCAGCCTGCGGCCAACATTGGGGTAGAGAGCTATTGTTTTTACATATATGCATTGTGAAAACCCCCAATGCACTCGTCACTGGTCGAGGTAGACCCTTGTCGGAAATATTACATTGGTCGGCTCTTCATGACATTGATGTAAATATTTGATGCATATCTTGATTTCTGATGTGTGCGTATGATAGATGGTTTTGAAATGATATGATCGGTTTGCACACTGTGGATATTATTACCTTATGTTTTGACACTCCAAGTTCACACCGATATTAATAGTACGATGTCAATCCCCTCACTTGCTGAGTACCATCCCCCTTTAGGTACTCACCCCTCACATTTCCATCTTATAAGTTTAGTCTTGAATTGAGGGTTAGTAGAGCTTTGATTTAATTGGGCATTTCAGAGACACTGGGCTTGGGTACGGTTACCCACTCTTTTGCGGTAATCATTTGAGATTATTATTATATTTGGAGTATTTAGTTGACCATTATATTTATATACCTGGGATGACTGTATTATACTTATGTTGATTTGTGAAAATGATAACTCTCATTTGATTCGATATATTGATGCATTGAGGCACATTGTGATGACTTGTGAATTGATTTGGTCTGTGATACATTAGATTGGATGTTGTTATTAGCCTTACGGTATCGATACGCGGGACGTTGTGCTCGTGTATCGAGGTGCCGCGGCGGTTGTCGCGTGCTCGACCTGGGGGCAGGTCGGGGCATGACATAAGTAGTGAAAAATCATATATAAAATAGATTGATGACAATCAACGTTATCAACAAGTGACAATTCTTAGTAATAAACAAGGTAGAGAAATTAAAGATAAAAAACTTAAATTTCATAAGAAAACTGGATTTAGAACCAGTTGGACACTTGGAAGTCTAATCCATCAGAAAAATGAGATTCGATATGGAATCCATTATACTGAAACCCCAAACATTAGAACAAGCATAGGGAAGCTTTAGTATTAACCTAATCCTTGAAGAAAAAGTCAAATCAGCTCTAGACAAGATGCCAAGAGAAATAAGAAATAAAATAAAATAATTCCATATAAGAAGTATTAGAATTAGCGTTAAAACCAACTGTAGTGGAAAATAGATTTGTCAATTCTACTAGTAGTCGTAGATGACAGATTGACAGATCCCAGAGATAAAATCCTAAGAATAGTAAAGGGAAATTTTTACTATAATCAGATTCAATTCATGATTTATCCCTAGATTATATTAGCCTTAATGGATCCAGGAAAATATAAGTTAAGAATTATCTATGAATATGACAGAAAAGACATAATGAGAAAACAAGAATATTTACATTTTACAATCACATATTGCACAACATTTGCATTAAATTCTAGTGTACATAGTTTTTAATTTGAAGAAAAGAAGACAATTAAAATCGAATAAATCTTTGAAAATGTAGGAACCTTTTTGGAACCACTAAGAACAAATCCTACAAATATAATAGAAATACCCTTGAACCGAACAAAGCCAAGGATAGATGAAAGGATTAAATTAGAAAATAAACCTTCAACATCTCTAGATATCGGAAGAGATGGAATATTAAGATATAGATTCCTAAGGCCTTTGTATGTAGATGGCTTAGGAAAGATACATAGCAAAAATAAACTTTCAACTAGTAGAAACTCTATCAATTTAGAACCTGTTGAAGAACTCGAAAGAAAATTGATAATAGAAAATCATTTTATCAATAAAGAACCTACAAAGATTGTAGCTCAATGTAGAACTATAGAAGCATGGTATACCATAAAAATAGAATTATATACTTTAACAAGGTATAATCTAATAAATCCTAATCTAATTGGTGATCAATTAGACTAATATCCAATAGTTAGTCCATTTGAGGACGATAAGTCATATACCGAAATACCTTTAAGGTTACACAATAAAGAGGTAACGGTACCATGTGTAATAAGCATAAAGGATCAAGAAGTAGTCTTTGGAAGCTCTTTTCTAAGACATACTCAAACTCTTATAGGAGAAAAAGATGTACGAATAATCATAGAAGGACAAGAAATTGTTTTTCATAAAGTATGAAATCTATAAGGAAAATTGATAAATTGGTTATTCTAATATAGGTTGAATATCCAAAATATAAATCCAAGTTATTTCATTGCTTGGTAGACATAGGAAGTCAAGTAACATTAGCACATGAAAACGTATTTCCAAAAAAAATGTGAAAACCAAATAATAAAGTCATGATTACTAAATGAATTGAAGGTAACCCAACAGAAATCACAATTATAACTATATGAAATCATATTGTGATGAGAACACCAAATACTCGAAAAAATTTTAAAATATTTTGAATTTATCTGTGTAATACCATGGGACTAGATTGTTTACTCGGAATGGATATAATAAGACTACTTAAAACTGTGATTCTACTAATCGATAAGATGATTTGGTTTACTCTTGTAATCATAAGATTATTACACTCTTATAGGCTACCTATCAAATTAGACCACTAACCAAATTTAAACCATTAGAGTATGCACTGAATTGTGGTATGATCATATATTTTCACAATTCAATTTCACTAGGATTTAAAATCATTCATTCATTAAAAGAAATATCAACATTAAAAGTATTGTTGGAACAAAACTTTTCTGAAAACCCATTAGAAAGATGGCATGTAGATAAAATATATGCAGAAATTAAACTAATCAAATCTTTTTCATAACAAAATATCCCTATTAGAACCAAAAGGATAAAATACTCACAAGAAGATATTAAAGAATTTGAAAAACAAATCAAAGAATTGCTTTAAGCCAAAATAATTCGTGAAAGTGAAAGTCCTTGTAATAGTGTAGCTTTCATGGTAAGAAATTATGGAAAAATTAAAATGAGAAAAAGCCACAATAGTTGTAGACTATAGACAATTGAATCAGGTTACATTCCTTGATGGATATTATATTCTATACAAATATGAGTTATTCCAAAAAATTGTTGGACATAAATGTTTAGCAAATTTGACTGTAAATCAGGATTTTGATAGATAATGCTAAAAAAAGAATCCAAATCTTTAATGGTATTTAGTGCACCACAAGGACAATGTGAGTGGAACGTAACGCCATTTGAATTTAAAAATACCCCCCAAATATTCCAAAGAATGATGGATAAGGTATTTAAGAATATAAAAAATTTCTGTGTAATTTATATAGATGATATTTTGATATTTTTGAAAGATGAAAAGGAATACAAAGAACATTTATATAAGTTCGCAAATGTTACTTATAATCATGGAATTATCCTAAACAAGAAAAAAGCTGAGATAAATAAACCCAGAGTTGAATTTCAGGGAATAATAATAGATCAAATAGGAATAGAACTCAAACCTTATATCTGTGAAAAAATAAGAGCCTTTCCAGTAAGTTAGAAGATAAAAAATAAATTCAAAACTTCTTAGGAGTATTAAATTATGGGAAACCATACATAAAAAATCTAAGCAACCTTAGACAACCCTTACAACGAGTAGCGAAAGGAGAAGCCAATTTTAGATGGACTTCTGAATTAACCTTTGTTGTTCAATCAATAAAAAAACAATGTGAAAAATTACCTAAACTAACATTGCTCATAAAGTAAGACGATTTATATATTTTTGCAGATACATTAGAATAATACCGGAGTGCGGTTCTAGTAACTACAAAAAGAAAATTATGTTGATATTTAGAAGGAACCTTCAAGGGAGCTGATAAATGCGATGTTACTAAAGCAAAAAAATTATTTTGATATTTTAGCTCCCTTGAAGGTTTTTCTCGAATTTTGAAATCATTTACCTTTTGTTGTTACTAGAGTTATGCCCCAGTATTGTTCTGATACATCTGCAAAAATACATAAATCATCTTGTTTTGTAGGCAAGGTTAGTTTAGGCAATTTTTCGCATTGTTTTTTTATTGATTGAATAACAAAAGTTAATTTAGAAATCTATCTAAAATTAACTTCTCTTTACTAGTTGTAGGGGTTGTCTAACCTTACTTAGATTCATATGTAAGGTTTCTTGTAATTTATTACTCCTAAAAACCTTTGAACTTGTTTTTTATCTTCTAACTTATCTGAAAAGACTTCTATTTTTTCACAGTTATGAGGTTGGAGTTCTATTCCTATTTGATCTATAATTGTTCTCAGAAATTCAACTCTGGGTTTGTTTATTTCAACTTTTTTCTTGCTTAGGATAATTCCATAATTATAAGCAAGATTTGTGAACTTATATAAATGTTTTTTGTATTCTTTTGCATCTTTTGAAAATATCAAAATATCATCTATGTAAATTATGTAGAAATCTTTGATATTTTGGAATATCTTATCCATCATTCTTTGAAATATTTGGGGGGTATTTTTAAGTGCAAATGGCATTACGTTCCACTCATATTGTCTTTTTGGTGCACTAAATATAGTTAAAGATTTGGATTCTTCTTTCAGTATTATCTCTCAAAAACCTGATTTACCGTCAAATTTATTAAAACATTTATATCCAGCAATTTTTTTGGAATAATTTATCTTTGTATGGAATATAATATCCATCAAAGATCATAACCTTATTCATTCGTCTATAGTCTAAAATCATTCTGGTTTCTTCTCGTTTTAATTCTCCATGATTTCTTACCATGAAAACTACACTACTATAAGGACTTTCACTTTCACGAATTATTTTGGCTTGAAGCAATTCTTTGATTTGTTTTTTCAAAAATTTTAACATCTTCTTTTGAGTATTTCATCCTTTTGGTTCTAATAAAGATGTTTTGTTCTGTAAAAGATTTAATTAATTTAATTTTTTGCATATATTTCATCAACATGCCATCTCTCTAATGGGTTTTCAAAAAAATTTTGTTCCAATAATGCTTCTAATGTTTGTATTTCTTTTAATGAATGAATGATTTTAAATCTTGGTGAAATTGAATTGTGAAAATATATAATCTCACCATGATTCAGCATATACTCCGATAGTTCAAATTTGGTTGGTGGCCTAATTTGATAAGTAGCCCATAAAAGTATAATAATCTTATGATTACAAGGAGTAATCCAGATTATCTTATCGATTAGTAGAATCACAAATTTAAATAGTCTTATTATATCCATTCCGAGTAGGAAATCTAGTCGCATAGTATTACACTGATAAATTCGGAATATTTTTAATTTTTTTTGAGTATTTGATGTTCTTATCAAAATATGATTTCCTATAATCATAGTTGTAATTTCTATTGGGTTACCTTCAATTCTTTTATCAATCATGACTTTATCATTTGGTTTCCATATTTTTTTTGGAAATACGTTTTCATGTGCCAATGTTACTTGACTTCCTGTGTCTACTAAGCAATGAAATAACTTGGGTTTATATTTTGGATATTCAACCTGTATTAGGATGACCAATTTATTAGTTTTTCTTGCGGGTTTCATACTTTATGAAAAACAATTTCTTGTCCTTCTATGATTATTTGTTCGTCTCTTTCTCCTATGAAAGTTTGAGTATGTCTTAAGAAAGGGCTTCCAAAGACTATTTCTTAAGCCTTTGTGCTAGTTGCACATGGTACCATTACCTCTATATTTTGTAACCTAAAATGTATTTCGGTATATGACTTATCGTTCTTAAATGGACTATCTACTGGATATTGGTCTAATTGATCCCCAATTAGATTAGGATTTATTAGATTATACTTGTTAAAATATCTAATTCTATTTTTACAATATACCATGGTCTTGTAATTCTATACGGAGCTACAAACTTTGTAGGTTTTTTATTGATAAAAGGATTTCCTATTATCAATTTTCTTTTGAGTTCTTCAATAGGTTCCGAACTGATAGACATTCTACTAGTTGAGGGTCTATTTTCGCTATATATCTTTCCTAAGTCATCTACATACAAAGGTCTTAGAGATCTATATCTTAGTATTCCATTTCTTCCGATATCTAAAGGTACTAAAGGTTTATTTTCTAATATAATCCTTTCATCAATCCTTGGCTCTATTAGATTCAAGGGTATTTTTATTATATTTGTATGATTGTTGTTGGTGGTTCCAAAGAGGTTCCTATATTTTCAAAATTTCTTCAATTTCAATTGTCTTCTTTTTTTCAAATTGAAGATTATGCATATTGTAGTTTAATGCAAATGTCATGCAATATGTGATTATAAAAGGTATATATTCTGTTTTTCTCATTATGTCTTTTCTGACATATTCATAGATAAATCTTAATTCATATATTCCTAGATCCATTAAGGCTAATGTAATAAGGGGATAAATCATGAATTGAACCGGATTATAGTAAAAATTTCCTTTTATTATTCCTAGGACTTTATCTCTAGGATCTAAAAGTTTGTCATCTACTACTACTAGTAGAATTGGAGAATCTATTTTTCCATCATAGTTGGTTTTAACGCTAGTTCGAATACTTCTTATATGGTTGTATTTTAATTTATTTCTTATTTCTCTAAGCAACTTGTCTAGAGCTGATTTGATTTTTTCTTTAGGGATTATGCTAATACTAAAACTTCCCTGGCTTGTTCCAATGTTTGTGGGGTTTCACCATAATAGATTCCATATCTAATCTCATTTTTTGATGAATTAGACTTCCAAGTGTCCAATTGGTCCTAAATCCAGTTTTCTTGTGAGATTTAAGTTTTTTATCTATAATTTCTCTAGCTTGTGTATTACTATGAATTGTCACTTATGGATAACGTTGATTGTCATCAATATGTTCTATATTATATTAAGTGTCGCTCATCTTCCTTAGAAGGAGTCTCACTATCTGATTTTGTTTCTGTGTCTATATAGAACTCATATATAGTTTCATTTTCTGAGATATAATTGTATTCTTATTTTCGTATCGGATGTAATTGCTTTGGAATTTCTATATCTTTAGAGATTTTTGTTTCTTGGTAATAAATCATTCCTCCACGTTTTTGTTTTGGACATTCGGCTTCAAAATGTCCTTTATCTCCACAATTTCAACATTCACATATGGATTTGCCATAAGATCTTACCTTCTCATGATATTTTCTTTTATATTTTCGGTTTTGATTTTTTGGAACGATTTTTCTTTCATTCTTTTTCTTATATTTCTTGAATTTTGTATAGGTTCTATTTTCTTTGAACCTTTGTTTCTTATATCCCTTTCTTTTAAAATAGGATTTTCTACATCTTAAATCAGGAATATCATCATTGATTCCACACCATAGGTGATTATCATGATTTTATAATTTATGTAAGAGCTTGGCCTATTGATACCATTCTCTTAATTTTGCTCTTGTGTATTCAATTCGGGCTCCTAAATTATCTATAGGAGTCGGATTTCGATTTTCTTTTTCTATAATGATTTCTTTTTTAAGTTGCATCCCAAATCCCCTAGGTAACCTATCAAAAAGTTTATCTAAATAGAATTTCTGCTCATCTTCCAAAATACTACTTTGTCAATAGTTTGTTTCGAAGTGTATGATATATTCGTTAAAATATTTTAACGAATAACATTCCAATTTATACAACCTATATCTATTTTGTTGGATGAAATTATTTTTATATAATATTTCTTGGATGCCAAATTGTTAGCCCAAGAATTCTAAATATAGTGATGCTTTAACTCTTTTCGTGATGGATTCTATAGTTTTAGTGTTGAGTATAGTTATCTTCAGTTCCATATAGAATGATCTTTTATTCTGGTAAAGGCATATTATCCCATCAGTTTCGAGTTATGTTTCTTTCTATAAGTTGGGAAACATATCTTCTTAATTGATCCATTAACCAATTATTTGTTGTAGCTATTAATTGAGTGGTTTAAACCTATCTATCGATAACCCTTTTCTTTTTGATTTTGAAATCAAGGCTTAACCATGTTTCCATTATTTTGATGATATCTTCTTCAGCTTGCCTAAGTACTCCTACAGCGATATTATTACTAGAGTTGGGAATGTATCCCATATGCTTTCTTAGTCCATCAAATGTTCTCATTCTTCTCTCTTGACTTTTTCTAGGGGCACTGCTCGAAGGTCTATCTTGATATTCTCTAGGGAGTCCCATTACTCCACTTTCCCCTTCCATAGATTCAAAGGTCTATCTTTAATATCTTCTTCTGATAGTTTGGTTTATAGATCTTCTCTTTCAAATTTAGTTTCCAAGAACTATTTCTCTTATTCTTCTAAATCTAGATCGACTACTAGATTTGAAACTTCTTTTATTGATTTTTTCTCAAATCCTAGAATTTCAACAATTTATGTTCTTTCTTTG
The DNA here is from genome assembly GCA_033439265.1 of Dillenia suffruticosa. Lineage (NCBI taxonomy): Eukaryota > Viridiplantae > Streptophyta > Magnoliopsida > Dilleniales > Dilleniaceae > Dillenia > Dillenia suffruticosa. The sequence continues at coordinate 5,001,459 of JAVTVX010000031.1, forward strand.
TTTTCAAAGTTTTCATAATCTCTTGTGAGGGTGTTTATCTTTTTGTTGGATTTTGAATATTCTCTTGCCTTCTCTATTATGTCTTGTTCTTTTAACAGCAAATCTTATAGTTGTTGTACCTCTTTTTTAATTTTTGGATTTGTTTGTCCTTTTCTTCCTTTATCGAAGTGGTAGAAGTTTCTATTTCTTGCGTTTCTTTGCTAGCTCTTTTAGAGCTCAGAATTTTATTCATTACGCGTTTTAGGTTTTTATTTACGATACCCAAATCTTTATGCATACTGTAAATTCTTTCATTAGTGTTTTTACTATTTTTTGGATTAATGGATTTCCACTCTATTTTCACAAATCTCTAACGAGGTCCTACACTTTCATTTTGTATTCTAAGAGTCATTTGTAGAATCATTTCTACTTTTGATTCTAAACTCCTTAGTTTCTCTTCTATTCATTTTATTCTTTCGCATAAACTTTCATGTGTTAACTCCTCACTGATGAATTGTTGTACATGTATTAGGTCATATAAAGTACCTATTTGATTTATCCTAATTACATAGGTATCCTAGCCTGTTAGCTATAGTGGTGAGCTTTCTCTTTGTATCCTCATTTAAAACTTTAACTTTCATAATGAGAGTTAAATCATTTAATTGAGATATTGTATCAACCGTAGATATTCCTATATTTCTTAGGAAATATAGGTTAGTCCAATTTTATGTCCATATTTCTCTATGGTTTTCTACTTTGAATGTCGTGGCTCTTATGCATCGAGAATTGTCTCCTGTTTCTCTAGAGTATACAACATTAGGGATATTTTTTGTTGCCATGTTAATATGTCCTAGTAGGGTAAATGATATAACAAACACATTAGAAAGTTGATCCATTCGTTATCTCATAAGAGTTCTAACTAGGCTTTCTATTTCTTTGATTTTCTTATGATTCTTTCAATATCGTGTGCAGTAGATATCATAAGAATTGGATCATGATAATTTCTACATAAGTAGGTACTTTGTTCATCAGCCTTCAACGGATCTAGCTCTACACAAAGTTCTTTTATTAACTTCATAGTTAAAATGCCAGCCTTGACATATGATTTCTTAGTAACCACACTTGGACTCTTAGGGTCCTAATTCTTAGTTTAATGACAAGGATGCCATCTCAATGATGCTCTTGTTTGAGTTATATCTTTAGGGGCTTGATCTCAGATCTTGCCAAATAGAACATGTGTTTGGTTTCCGATAATACCTTATATATTATCTGCATGTTTTTAAGCATGTAAACTCCGTAAAGTTTGATTTATTTCGTTCATGCATTTTCTAACATGACGAAGGCTTATAAAAAATATCCTATGGGTCCGGATATTATAATTTCTATCCAATTGTTCTTTTAGATAGTTTTCTTTTTCTTGAAGGTATTAGAGTCTGAATTTACAATCTTCTAGTAATCGGAATATTGCTAAAATAACTAGCTTTGATACCAAATATGAGACGAGTAAAAACAATCTAATTGTTTTTCTTTAGATTCTATCATAAAATTATTATGAATTAGAGTATTCGTAGTTATTATTAAAAATTCACAATTTATTTTTCAGATCATAGGATGTGAGTAGTAAAAGAATTAAGAAATCAAAATATACCTCTTGATTTTTCAAAGTCTCCAGGCCTACCATAACCTTCTCAGTGCGCCTTTAGCCTAACTGCTACCTTCACCTTCTATTATGGTTACTATTTTGCAGTCAAAGACAAGAGCTAGCCAAGCTGACTTCAAAATCAAGAAGGATATCATGATTCGAACGTCTCTCAAACTCTTTACAGTGACTGTGTCGTTAAAAATTTTTGAATTTTCCTAATGAATATGAAAGATATTAACTAATTCATCATTTTATTTATGATAAAAGATTACAACAAAAGATACTGTTCCAGTAGAAACAATTTTTAGGACACTTTTATCCCAAAAGGGATTTTACAAGAGTTAAGAACTGAGGGTAGAGTGATTTAAGAACTAGTTACAGACACTTTTCGATGCCCTCTTCCATTTCTGACTCCCTTATTTATAGAACATAGGAGGTCTTGCATCTCCTTTTCTCACCTACTCTTCTAATCACATGACTTCAAAATTTTGTTGGGTGAGAGTATTATTGGCCGACATTCAGTTGTGGGCAGAACAGCATCTTCTGAAAAGCAAAAGGTATCTGTACCTTACTTTTTCTTTTTTGTTTACTAGTATTGGTGGCTAACATTTTCTCATGAATTCTTTATGCGTAGTCCCCTTCTCGGTCCATGGCATTATTTTGGCATTTGACTAATGCACCATGATGAATTATCTTGCATGGTTGTCTTTGAGTATCTTCACTTGACAAGGGTTTGAAGTTAGCAACATTTTCCCTCATTCTTTCAAACTTAGTGGTATCTCCACTTCGTTTGATGATAATTATATTATCTTGATCTCAAGCATAAATCTGAAGATTTTATCCCATCATTTGTTTAAACTATTGATAAATAATGAATAATCTAAGGGCTCTTTTGAAGTTCACAAATTCTATCCATTCCTCTTTGAGATTAGGGGAAAGGTATAGTTTTTGTGGTGCTATCTTAACTTCGAGTTCACCTTATTTTGCCTTGACAACTTGAATGATGATGATGTAAAAAATCTATAGGAACTGACCAAAATTTTATACAAAAAATTTGATTTTTTGAATAATAAGTCATGAATTTTCTTATGACTCTCTGTACCATTTTTGGAAGTAGATCTAAATCTAAAATAGAGTCTCGGGTCAAGTACAAAAGATCTATAGCTCCATAATTATAACTTCTCTCCACTATGGTAGATCCAACTTCTAGTAGTAAGGTTAACCTTGGGCACTTTCCTTCACTAGTGACATAGACATTGGGAATGTCACCATTATTCATATTATAGAGTATATCTATTATTTCTGTATACTCTTTTTGTATACTTTCCAAAAATTTTTCTCGTCAAAGGGTTCTTTAGTAGGAATCTTTTTAGATTTTTAGCGAAATCATCATTTTCAATGATCCTGATTTTTGTTGGGATTATTGCTCTTAGTTTTCTCAGGCTTTCTACTATAGAGCTGGTCAAGCCTTCTCTTGGTTTAGGCCTAAGTGATAGTTTCTTTTTTTGAAGATCAGTTAGTGTGATTGATTTTAACGCAAGAAAAAGTCCATTAATATTTTTCGGAGCATGTGATTCCCCTTTGTCATCTTTGGATGAATTTCTAGAGAATTTTTTGCCTTTGGATTTTTGAGACTTATTTTGATCGTTTGAAAGATCATTGGTTTTCTTAGGGCATATTTCCTCATATATTTCTGAGAATTGTTGTTGTTGAGCTTGACTATGCTCAGAAGGACTTGATTCCATACTTTCCAAAGATTCGAATTTCTTCTCTTCTTGGATATATTTGCCATAATTCATAAATAGGAAATGACATTGATTTGCTACTACTTTAATAGCTTTTTGCATTCGGATATTTTTATCTGTTAGCTGCCTAATTATAGTATTTACTTCTTCTTGCTCCTGAGAAATTTCCTCTAGGGCTAGAGTTACCATTTCCAGTCTATCTAGAAAATTTTCAGAATGCTCTGCTATTGGTTCAGCCATATTCCCTGTTTAGAAAATCTGCAAGAGAATTATTAATGCCTTTAACAGAATATATTTCAAAATCAAAATGTGGAAAATAAGTTTGACATTTTATTAATCTTTTATATTGAGGCAATTTAGACAATTTGTTAAAAATAAACGCTTTGACTTGTGTATTATAAGTGAAGATCTTTATATGCCTATTTATAATAAATAAGCAAAATTTTGCTAAAATTTTTTGACTGCCAAAAGCTCATTCTCGTTCATCGAATAATTTATTTCACCTCCCTTGAAGGTTCCTCTTGAATATCTACATAATTGTTCTGATACATCTGCAAAAATACATAAATCGTCTTACTTTGTGGGCAACATTAGTTTAGATAATTTTTTGCATTGCTTGTTTATTGATTGAATGACAAAGGTTAATTCAGAAGTCCATATAAAATTGGCTTCTTCTTTAATTACTCATTGTAAAGGTTGTCTAATCTTGCTTAGATTTCATTTGTAAGGTTCCCCATAATTTAATACTTCTAAGAACCTTTGAACTTGTTTTTTATCTTCTAACTTATCTGGAAAGGCTCTTATTTTTTCATAGATATGAGGTTGTAGTTCTATTCCTATTTAATTTATAATTGTTCTTAGAAATTCAACTTTGGGTTTGTTTATCTCAACTTTTTTCTTGCTTAGAATAGTTCCATAATTATAAGTAATATTTGTGAACTTATATAAATGTTCTTTGTGTTCAATTTTGTAGGATTTTTTTTTTTTAAATGGAAGGTGATTTTAACCTTGAATTTAATGTGCAACTAGATACGAAGGAAAAGTTATCTAAAACTTGTAAAATTTTTGAGCCAATATTGGACTTAACCATAAGGTTAACAAATTCTAGTGTACAAATATCCTTATCTCATAAGAAATTATTACCTTTTATTTTACATGCTCCCAAGTCAAAGTTGAAGACCTTGCTTAACTACCTTAAATACGGTTATTAAGGTAATGGAGAAACATTGCCAGTGATCATTGCAAAAGGATTGACTGATGACCAAGAATAATAGCTAATCAAAGTCATAAAAGAACATAAAACAACTATTGGTTGGACTTTAACTGATAATAAAGGTATTAGTCCATCAATCTGTATAGAATTCTCTTGGAAGATGATGCCAAGCCAGTCAAAGAATTACAAAGGAACTCAATCCAATAATGAAAAAAAAATGACAATGAAGGAGATTCTCAAACTTTTAAATGAAGGGATAATTTATCCAATATCATATAGTAAGTGGTGAGTCCAATCGATGTGGTACCAAAGAAAACTAGGATTGCAGTGGTAAGAAACCAAAACATTGAGCTGCTACCCATGAGAGTGCAAAATGGATTGCATTTGGTTATTGATTTTCGAAAACTCAATTTAGCCGCTAGAAATGACCACTTCTCCTTGCCCTTCATTGATCAAATGTTAGAAATACTAGCTGGTAAAGTATTCTTTTGTTTTCTTGATGGTTTTTCATGTTACTCTAAATAGTAATTGTGCAAGAGGATCAAGAAAAGACAACATTCGTATGTCCATTTGGAACATTCACTTATAGATGGATACCTTTTGGTCTATGCAATGCTCCGAGAACATTCCAAAGGTGCATGTTAAGTATCTTTTTTGAATACGTTGAGAAGTATATTGAAGTGTTCATGGATGATTTCTCTATTTATAGAAATTCTTTTGATGATTGCTTAGATCATTTTACCAAAATCTTGAAAAGATGCATAAAAACTAATTTAGTCTTGAATTATGAAAAATGTCATTTCATAGTGAAGGAAGGCATTATATTAGGAAACATAATTTCCTTTAGGAGTATAGAAGTTGACATGGCAAAAGTTGATTTGATCATGAGCATATCTTACCCTACAAATGATAGGGAAGTACGTGCTTTTCTTGGACATGCAATTTTTATCACAGCTTTATTAAGGATTTTTCAAAAATTGCTCTACTATTGTCCAAATTGCTTCAAAAAGATTTGCCCTTTGAATTTGGGAATTTGGTAAAATGCAAGGAAGCATTGGATAAACTCAAAAATTTATTGACCACTGCACGGATCATTCAACTACCTAACAGGAATTTGCCATTCAAAATCATGTCGATGCAAGCAATTATACTATAGGAGTTGTTCTAGGCTAGGGGTTGATTAGAAGAGTCATGTCATTTACTATATTTCAAGGACATTGAATCCCACACAATGCAACTACACTACCACTGAAAATGAGTTTTTAGCAATGTTTTTCACTTTAGATAAATTTAAAACATATTTGCTTGATTCTAAAGTGATTGTGTACTCAAACCATACAATTTTAGATAAATTCTAAAGTGAATCTTTGATGACATCATAGTTTCTAGGAATGACTCAATTTAAGTAGATCAAGTAAGAAAATTTCTTAAATTTAAATTCGAACTTAAAGATTTAAGATTAATAAAGTAATTTCTAGAAATAGAACTTAAGTATTCTACCAAGAGGATTGACCTATCCTAAAGAAAGTATGTTCTTAATCTATCGTAGAAAAAGGGTAAATTGGAAACATATCCATTAGCCCTGTCTCAACTACTAATAAAGGAAAAGATAATGACCAGTCCTTCACAGATATGCCAAGATACGAAAGGCTTGTTGGGAAGCTCATTTACCTAACTATTACTAGACCGGATATTGCATCTACTATCAGTCAAATTAGTCAGCATATGCGTACTCCTAAGGTGGGACATTGGCAAGTAGTATAAATGATTTTAAGATATCTCAAAGGAACTCCAAGAAGAGGGATAGATGAAGAACAACCAAAACTGAGAGATCATGAGCTATTGTGATGCTGATTGGGCTAGTAACTCAAAGGACAGGAGATCCACCATATACTATTGCATATTTGTTGGAGGAACCTTGGTATCTTGGAAGAGTAAGAAGCAATTAGTTGTCTCAAGATTTAGCGCAGTAGCTGAACATTGAGCCATGGTAGTAGCAACTAGTGAAATTGTCTTATTGAAGGTTCTGGTTAAAGAGTTGGGGTCTCCAATTACATCCATGATCAAACTCCTTTGTAATATCAGTCTACAATCTATATCGCCTCCAATCCTATCTTCCATGAAAGAACGAAGTACATGGAGGTTGATTGTCACTTTGTTCGATAGAACGTTGAAGACAAAACCATAGTAACTTCGCACAGGAAGAGCAATAAGTAGTTTGTTGATATTTTTGCCAAAAGAACTACAGCCAATCACTTTCAAGACATCCTCAGCAAAATAGACTCTATAGACATCTATTTGTCAAACTTGAGAAGGAATGTTGAAAATATGGATTGCAATCAACACAAGTGAAGGCCCAAGAGAGTGCCCAAAAACTAACCCAAAGGAAGCCAGGAACATAACCCAGAAAATGTTCTCAGTATTCTAGGTTCTGGTCCAATCTATCTAGAACCCAGATCCATAATGTTGCTACTATTCAATCTTATCTAAAGTCAAAGGAGAGTCCTTCATAAGATCCAAAATACAAGTCCAAAGAAACCTATAAAAGGCTCATAACACAATTCAATCTATCGAGGGTATTTGGCACAGAATTTCTAACGATTTGTTTTTTCTCTCTATCGTCTAGTTTTTTTTTTTTTCTCTACATGCTAATTGGCTGGTCTTCTCTGTAAATAGAACTCTCTTCTCCTCAGTTTGTAAACAAGAAAAAAGTTATCTCTTTTTGCATTGTTTGCTCTCTAAGTCTTAAAAAGTTTCTTGTATTCAAATGTTATTCAATTGATACAGTTTGTTTATTCTTTCAATTGTTTTTGTATTTTGAAATCAAACTTTCAACAAAACATTCTTGAAAGAAAGATAGATAAAGCATTTGTCTTTGCGATTGTTGAGACAAAAAAGAGAGGAAAATGGAGAGGATGAAACAGAAAGAAAAAAAAAAGAAAAAGAATTGTCGGTGAAGATAATGAGAGAGAGAGAGAGAGAGAGACAAAGAGAGAAAAAGGAAGAGAGAGAAAGCCATTGCTGTCAGCAATTGCAAGCGAAGATAGAGAAACAAGTGAAATATATAAAAAAAAAAATGGAGGGAGTTTCTATTGGTGGCAAATATCATTAGAGAAGAAAGACAAGTATAGAATAGAAAAGAGAGTCAAAGGTGGCAAATTGAGGCATGTGCTCTACTTCTATTTTCTTTTTGTTTGGATCACTTACCACAATCTTGATCAAACAATCCGTCTCCAAGGGTACCTTATTTGTTCAATTGGTCTTAAAATCAGTGGGATTTGAGGGATATGCTCTACTTATCTATGTTATATAACAATACACTCAATTGATTCAAAGGCCCACCACACACCACATTCGGAAATTTTAGAATGCAAAAACAAACCGATAAGTTCATATGGATAATGAAGATCAAAGCAGCACATTGGTGGCTGACATATCCCTTGCTTTGAGATGATAAGCCCTTCATATCCCTTACTTGTAAGAAATATAAAATTTTGTAAATAAAAAATAAACTGTTTATAGAAAAACTAAATATCACCGAATGTTTGTATTGGAAAATTTATTCAATTTTCTTTTGATTTTAATTCTCTCAAATAGACCCTTAATATTTTATTTAGTTATTCGGTTAAACTAATAATTTTTTATTAAAACAAATAGCAATAACTATTTCATTGGGTACACGTATTTTCGATTTTCAGTGAATTTCCATCTTGTATTTTTGTAAATTTATAAAATGGCTAACTTGATTATTTTTTAATCAAAATATTTGGTGTATTATAGATCACTCAAAATTGATTTATATAATATCCCCCTAGATGAGAAATAAACGGCTGATCTTTGAAAGAAAAAAGAGTAGATCGGCAGGGTCACAAATGAATGGACTTATTTGAAAAAGACCTTATTCTTTGAAAGATCTATCTCGCATCGGGTACTCCATGCATGCACTCTGCAATAACTCCAAACTCCAAATCATTCATTTGAAACTCATAATACCTTTGTGTGCTATGTGTGAAGAGAGAGAACTTACGTAGCTGACAACCTTACGATGTGTATATATATATGTTACTTCTGTGAATCTCATGTGCATCCGGGTGTCAGAGCCTTAGTTTCCATATGAAAGTGTTCCGAGATCATAGGAACCTTAGGAAAAGATTTTCATATGATTCAGAATCTCTCTTATTAAGAAAGTTCTAATTGTCAAGGGATTCATTCCTTATCGGTTAGGATTTAGAATCTCCTTACTAATTACGAAATATTGTTTCCGTAATTTAAAAAAAGTTGAATTTCTGAGTTGAGTATATACCAAGCACTAAGAAGATCTGAAATCCAATCAGGTTGCAATCGAGAAAGGTTGATTGGTGAGTACTATAAGGATGGGCCTTCCCAAGTGGGAGGCTTGCTCTATTCTCATAACCTTGCCATGGGCTTAAATTCTATGATAATGGGTTTTTGTATCATGTATCATCATATATACTGTCCACCTAAGCAAGAAATAAACGATTGATCCTTGAAAGAAACAAGAGTAGACCGGTAGGGTCCAGATGAATCGACTTATTTGAAAAGGCCTTATTCCTTAAAGATCTATCTCGTGTGTAATACTGCATGCTGGCACCTTGCAATAGCTCCAAACTCCAAATCATTCATTTGAAACTCATCATCTTCACCATAAATAATCCGCTCGTTCCAACATGACCAGGCCCATGTTTAATTTCTGCACCGCCCACTTCAACATTTGGTTGGTCCACATTCAATTCTTACAAAGGTTAATATTTGACATGCCTCATCTACAATCAGAACAAGTCCACGAGGAGGCAGAATGATGAGCAGATCATGAAAAGATCTTTTGAATGGCATTGGAAAGAAGAGTTTGTTGATTTATGGATCAATGGTAAAAAGAAATTAAGTTAGAATATGCCAGTTTAATACTAAATGCTTTATTGAGAAAAAATGAATTGTAGTATCTGGGACAATGTTTTTTTTCTTTTTTTATCAATAAAAACTTGTTTATTTGTACAAAAAAAAAACTTGTTTATTAATATCAAAGAATGCCACCGACGGACAGTTGATTTAGTGAGATATGATATTAGATCACTTAATTAAGTTTTCGAATTCGACTCGCAATTTGAGTATGGAAAAAATTACGTTAGGAGAATAACTCCCTTAAATGGGCCATTACAAATCCCGAACCGGATTAGTTAGAGTACGACTCTAAATATCGATTGGTATAATACAAAAAAAATATCAAGAAATGCCGAGCCAGCACCTATAACATTCTGCAAACAACATTTGCAAGACTATCATACTACATCTACATTAATGAATGGTCGATATATTATATGATATATTATATAAAGATATTAAATCATTTAATCAAGTTTCAGATTTATAATTTAGAATCGAAAAAGACTGTATTGGAAGAACTCCTCCCATAAATAAAATTTAATAATACTTAAATCGAGTTAGTTAGAATATAATTTTGGAAACCAATTAGTTATATAAAAAAAAAGAAAAAAAAAATCATACTACAGCTACTGTCCTTCAATTCTAGTCCAACACTAAAATTTTTTATTCATGCATCGACTTATACATGGTGTGAACAAATTTTGGGTAGTTTTCCTTGATGCAAAAGAAAGATCTTACCTTAATTAAATCACATATTCTGTCATGAGCTCTTTTTTCCATTAAATATCAAAACATTCCACCATAACCAAATCAACCATATGATAGAAAAGAATACCCTACACCAAACGTTCTCCAGCGATGTTGAAAAATGTGCACAGTGCAATAGGAATGTTTCACAAATTATATATATTAAACTATTTTAATTTATTGGGATTGCTCATTCATCTTACTCATATAATATATATCACAGTACACACATGTATATTATTATATAATGAAAGTTCACAAAAACATAAAGGGTCACAAATTCATACCTAAAAATGTTCTCACTTGCAAAGTTTTGTACGAACAATCCAAAATCAACCCTATAAGTGAATGGCCTTTAGTCCGTTCACTAAAATTATGAATTGGTCAAGTGATTGCAAATGTTATTTTATAATTGTGATCTAAATTTTAAAATCAATTCGATGCCAAAACTAATAATCTAAAATTCAAAAAAATAACTTAATTATCCTTTCCACAATTATGAAAAAAATTTCTCTTCAAGAATACTTCTAATTGAGAGAGATCTTTGAATCCATTGAGAAAATTTGAAAAGTCAAAGACTGTTACGAGTAACGCTTCCGACATTGCGCCGTTTGATCTTCCACCTCCCCTTGCCTCCGACGCCGGCAAGACTGGAGGTGAGAGGGGTCTTTTCTATCAAGGAGGTAGGTCATCTCCGCCAGAGTACCAAGCAGGTTAAAGGAAATAAAAGGGAGGACCAGCCGGCCTTCTATCGGAGTTTCAAGGATTTACTTCTTTGGAATGACATTCTACCAGAAATATCGAATTCCATGATTGTCTGATTGCAATGTGTTTTTAGATGATGATAAGGAGTTAGATGAGGCTTTGGCCGACTTAACAGTTCCGTATTCCCCAATACTAGTGGCCTTTGTCGGTGATCGTTAAGTTATGGGATAAGGCAGTGGGATATCACTTTCTACATATCACATCTTGATGTTATGGAAGATTGAGGGGGAGCTTGAACAGATTGACATCAGGGAGGGATTTTACCGCATGAAGCTTTTGACCAATTGGATTACTATCGAGCGACGACTGGAGGTCCCTGGGTCATTCAACATCACAATTTGGTGGTGATAAAGTGGTGTCCATGGTTTGTTCTGTCAGAATCGACGATTCGAAGGATGGTAGTTTGGGTTCATCTTCCTGGGTTGCCAATTAAGCTGTTTGACGAAGAGATGTTGTACCTTGTTGGAAAGCAATTAGATCATCCCCTTTGAATTGACGTCAACACAACGACTACTTCTTGTTAAAATAAATTTAAATGGTAATAATGATCGATTTAATCGATCATTATGATTAATTTAATGAATCATTATAATTGACCTAATCAATTATCAACCATTCAATCATAATAATTAATTTAATCAATTATTATGATTGAACTAATCATTACAATTAATTTGATCAATTATATATATTTGGTTGGTTTAATCAATTATTAAGATTGATTTACTCAACCATTATATATTTGGTTGATTTATTTAATGATTGATTTATTCGATCATTATAAATTTAGAAAATTAATTTTATTTTCTTCTTTACCAATTTTATTATGATTCTTTTCATTTTCTTTAATGGTTAGTTTCTTGTATAAATAGGATCCCTCTTTACACTTTGTAATCAAGCTAGTAGAGACAATTTTCTCTCTTGTAATTAACTTTCTCTCTTCTCTTGTAATGTTCTTTAGTAGTCTATATTATTTTCTTCATTCTTTCTTCTTCTTTTTCGTATTCTTGACATTATATTCTTAATTTTATCTTGATATAATTCGCTTACGTAAAAGTGGTTCTAGATTATACGTCTAGAAACACACGAGGAGTCTAATACCGAGATTAAAATTTTCTAACATGGTATCAGAACAAATTTCGAATCCTTCCTCTTCGAGGTTAGGAAATCATTCTTTCCAAATTAATTCTTTTTCACAATCATTTTCTTCTATTTTTCTTACCTCTTCAAATTATTTCCAATGAGCTGCTCATATTAAGAGGTCTTTAAATTCAAAAAATCTCTTGGGTCGTATTATAAAGGACCCTCTCGATGAGTCAGATCCAATATTCGAAAAATGGAAAATGAGGGATGACCAAGTGTTCATCCTACTCACAAGTTCTATGGATCAAATTCATAGAACTATAGTCATTTGCTCTCTAAACTCTAAAACTCTTTGGGATCAAATATACAATTTTTATGGGTAAGAGTCGAATTTAGGAAGAGTGTTTGAGGTAAAGAGGCGAATTGCCAACATCAAGAAAAGTGAGAAGACACTCTCTCTACTATTTGGTGAATATGAAGATTTTTGGAATGAGTTCAAAATTTTGAGGCCGATCACAACCGATCTCAAAATTTTACAAAAAAGAGAGGATGAAAACAAGTCCTTTGGACTCCTCATTTATCTTGAAGAGCAATTCGCACATGTTCGTCAAGAAATCCTTCAAATGAAGGATTTTCCTTCCTACCAAGAAGTGAGATCCATGATCCAACGAGCAGAAGCAAGTATGACTCTTGAGAATGCTTGCCAATCTAAAGTAAAAGGGTATAGTTTCAATTCGACCACAGAAGGGCAAGTGGCCAACAAGGTGCAGCACATGACGAAAAAGGTATGTGCTTACTGCAAAAAGCCTAATCATTCACAAGAAAAATGTTTATTCCTTCATCCTCACCTGAAACCTGAGCACTTGAAAAGAAAGGACAAGTCTCCTCAAATATGGCCCAAAATGCAGCATTTGAGTCAACAATCGAAAATATCATTTCAAAAGTACTGCTCAAGCAAGTAACGACCAATCCAAGTATTTGCTTAAACTCAACTTTAAATTTTCAAGATTGGTTAATAGATTCTGGTTGCGATCATCATATGGTTAGGGACAAAAAAATTAAAAAAACTATAATCTCTTCCACATTATAAGACAGTTAAGGTCACTAATGGAAATAATTTGAATGTAAGAGAATTTGGAGAAATTGATATTTTTTGAAAAAACTCTAATACTTTATATGTTCCCGAATTTTTACCTAATCTTATATCTATTAGTCAAATTACTAAAGATCAACATTGTAAAGTTATATTTGATTCTGAAACTATAGTTTTTTAGGATCTCAAAACAAATCAAGTGATTGGTAGGGGACAGAAGAAACAACCTATATTTTTTGAATCAAGATAATCATATACACACGGCATATCAAGAAGAAAATTATATTTTGTGGCATGTTAGATTAGGATATCCTAATAAACAAGTTTTGAAATACCTATTTTCAATAAAAAATTGTGAAGATAGATATTGTGAAACTTGTATTTTTGGAAAATAAAGTTGAATGCATTATCTGATTTCGGAAACAATTTATAAAAATGTTTTTAATCTTGTACATTCTGATATTTGGACATCTCCTGTAGTATCTAGACGAAATTTTAAATATTTCATATCTTTTATTAATCACAAGACTAAATACACATGTGTATATATGCTTATTTCAAAAGTACAAGCATTCGAAGCATTTAAAAATTTCTACAATTACATCACTAAACAATATAATGCAAACATAAGAATATTTAGGACCGATAATGGAGGGGAATATATGAATCATGCATTCACAACTTTTCTTGAAGAAAATGGAATAATTCACCAAACCTCATGTCCATATACCCCCCAACAAAATGGAATAGCCGAAAGAAAAATCGACATTTACTTGAGAAGACAAGAACAATCATGTTCTATGCTAACATGCCTAAAATTTTTTGGAGCGATACAATTAGTACTGCCGCTCACCTAATTAATCGCTTACCCATTGGGATATACCAAGAAAAATCTTCCTTAGAAGTCCTCACTAAGACTAAACCAAATATTACTCATTTAAAAGTATTTGGATGCATATGCTATATACATATACCAGAACAATTTAGAAATAAATTGGATAAAAAAGGGAGACGGTGTGTTTTCTTAGGATATAGGTCATTTCAAAAGGGTTATATATGTTATGATCCTACGACTAACAAAAAATAAATATTAAAAGATATGATATTTGTAGAAAATGAATTCTATTTTACAGATATAAGTAAAACAAAAACACCACAAAAAGAAGATCTACAAATTTTCTTGTTAACTTCAAAAGAAATTAGCAATCCCTCTTGCCAATCTAATGAAGAGGAAAATCCAGAACAAGAGCAAGAGAGAGGATCACCAGAAAATTCTAAGAAAGGGAAGATAGAAACTTCTTCAAAACTGAAAAAAGTAAGGAGTAAGGGGGAGACAAAACCCAAGAAAACTTATTTCCTTTAGAAGTAAATGAAGAGTCCAATAATTCGTTATCATCTCCACCACCACTCAGAAGGTTAACAAGGCTAAGATTTCCTCCATTAAGATGGGAACGCTACATCTCTAAGGTCACATCTTATCCTATTGCTGACTATTATACTACTACCAATGTTTCCTCAAGTCACCAAGCATTCTTGAGTGGCATTGATCAAATACAGGAGCCTAGAAATTTCAATAAGGCCAATGATCACCCAGAATGGAGGAAAGCAATGAAAGAAGAGCTAGATGCTCTCACAAAAAACAAGACTTGGGAAATAACGACTCTCCCAAGAGGCAAGAAAGCAGTCGGATGCAAATGGATTTATAAGATCAAATATAAAAGTGACGGTTCAATTGATCGCTATAAGGCTAGACTTGTAACTAAAGGGTTTACCCAGACTTACGAAATGGATTATACAGTGACCTTTGCACCCGTAGCAAAAATGAACACTATAAGAGTTCTCTTATCTCTTGCCACCAATAGAAGTTGGCCAATGTACCAGATGAACGTAAACAATGTTTTCTTACAAGGGTAGCTAGAAGAGGAGGTCTACATGCATCTACCTCAAGGCCTTAATCAAAGTCATGAAAGACGAGTGTGCAGACTGAAGAAAGCTATCTACGGTCTCAAACAATCTCCTCGGGTTTGGTATGCAAAACTAAGCTTTGCGCTTCTCAGCTACAATTTTAAAAAATACAATAGTGATTTTTCCTTATTTACTAAATTTAATAATGAAATAATCACTATTGTGCTCATATACGTTGATGAGATCATTGTTACTGGAAGTGATATGAGTCAAATTGATCAAATTAGAAATTTCCTTAAATCTAATTTTGAAATTAAATATTTAGGGCTACTAAAATATTTTTTAGGAATAGAACTTGCCTATTCTCATAAGAGACTTATCCTATCCCAAAAAAAGTATACTCCTGATCTTTTACAGGAGACAGGTATATTGGGAGTAAAACTAGCGATTAACCCTGTCTCAACCTCTGATGAAGAAAATGATGCTGATAAACTTTTCACAGATATACAAAAGTACCAAAGACTCGTTGGGAAGTTCATTTATCTAACTATCACCATACCTGACATTGCATATGCTGTGAGTCAAGTCAGTCGGTACATGTATGCTCGTAAAGTGTGTCACTGGAAGGCAGCTGAAAGGATTCTTAGGTATCTTAAAGGGTCTTCCGAGAGAGGAATATGCATGAAGAATAATCACAGTTCAGAAATTGTGGGCTATTGTGATGCTGATTGGGCCGGAGATTCAATGGATAAAAGATCCACCACAGGTTATTGCATATTTGTTGGTGGGAATCTCGTATCTTGGAAGAGCAAGAAACAATCTGCAGTTTCAAGATCAAGTGCAAAATCTGAGTACAAAGCCATGGCAACAACAACTAGCGAGATCATTTGGCTAAAAGTTCTAGTTGAAGAATTTGGATTTTTGGTCACTTCCCCTATCAAACTCTTTTGCGACAATCAATATGCTATTCATATTGTTTCTAATCCTGTCTTTCATGAGAGAACAAAACATATTGAAGTCGATTGCCATTTCGTTCACCAAAAGGTTGAAGACAAGACCATAGTCACTTATCACGTGAAGAGTAATGAGTAAATTGCTGATATTTTTACCAAGGGAATTACGGCAAGTCACATGCAAAATATTTTCAGCAATTTAAACTCCATAGATATCTATTTGCTAAACTTGAGGGGGAATGTTAAAATAAATTCAAATGACAATATTGATTGATTTAGTCAATCATTATGATTAATTTAATCGATTATCAACCATTCAAGTATAATAATTGATTTAATCAATTATTAAGATTGAACTAATCATTACAATTAATTTGATCAATTATATATATTGGTTGGTTTAATCAATTATTAAGATTAATTTACTCAACCATTATATATTTGATTGATTTATTTAATGATTGATTTATTCAATCATTATAAATCTAGAAAATTGATTTTATTTTCCTTTTTACCAATTTTATTGTGATTTTTTCTTTTTCTTTAATAGCTAGTTTCTTGTATAAATAGGATCACTCTCCACACTTTGTAATCAAGTAAGTAGAGACAATCTTTTCTCTTATAATTAATTTTCTCTCTTCTCTTGTAATGTTCTTTAGCAGTCTATATTATTTTCTTCATTCATTCTTCTTTTTTTTTCGTATTCTTGACATTATATTCTTAATTTTATCTTGATATAATTTTTCTACATAAAAGTGGCTATAGATTATACGTCTAGAAACATACAAAAAGTCTAATACCGAGATTAAAATTTTCCAACACTTCTCAGTGTAAATATGCTCGGATTTGTGTCGAAATTGATCCGACAAAATCTCTAGTTCCCAGAGTTCGGACTCAGAAGCGAGTTCACGGCTGGAACATGAGGGACTGCATTTGAATTGTTTTGCATGTGGTTGAGTGGGGCATTTAAAGGAGCACTGCCGGGATAGATGTGTTCTGGCTCCTAATTTTGGGGAGTCTTCTGTTCCGGTCGGCGCTGGTTCTGGTCCCTCTGTTGGTTCAAATATGGTAGTTTCTTAGGAAGATGCCAATTTTGGTCCATGGGTGCAAGCTTGCCGCAAGCCAAGAAGTGCCGGAGGTCCATCGGCCAATCATACAACTCAAGCCATTAGTCAGCTGCGTAATCATTTTTATCGTTTGGAGGCATTGGTGGATGGGGAGGACTCTTCGGCTACTCTTACCGCTGCTCTGAGAGAGAGAGAGAGAGAGAGACCAACAAGGGCTTCCAAGCTCGTGGGCGTCATGATGTATCAATGAATATAGGCTCTGGTCGTGGATTTGGGCCTGTCTCCCAAACGGCAACGGTGTTGTTGCTTTAGGCCTACAAATGCTGTTGGACTCTTCTTGCCCCAAGCCCTTTTCTGATTCATTGCAAGCTGGGTCGCTGTTTGGTCCGCCTACCTTTGGGCTTGCTTTTGTTCTGTCCTACATTGGGTCCTCCAATGCTCCGTGTTCAGCTTTTTCCTCTAAGCCCAGAGTCGCTGCCTTTCTTTTCGGCCATCCTTCCTTGTCGGGATGTGCCCTCGTCTGCTTCCCTCCACCAGTATGAATGACATGGCACCGCCGGCCCCACCTAGCTGACCAGCGCTGTTCGAGCATCCTCCTCAGTAGTTCCTTCCTCTACCCGGCCGATCCTCTTGGTGCGGTGCAACCCCCAGTGCTGATGTGGGTGGATGAGTCCTCGAACCCAGTAGCCTAAATACTGAATCCTGGTGATTCCCATGCAGTCATTGGAGTTCCTACCGAGGTATTGTTGGTTGCCCAAGCCCACGTTGATCCCAATTGGCCTTGCCAGCCTTGGACCCTCGGACATCTTTGGAGATGGCTACTCCTACCTTTTGTGAGCTAGATGTTGGTGTGATGGCTATCGATGAGGGCTTTTAGGCCCCTGTTTCCTATCTCTAACTCTGATCTCTCTCCTTTTGTCATTCTCTCTAATTTTATCTCTTTAACTCTTCTTGTAATTGTGTGGTACGTTGTGGTTTTGGCAGGTTCCACGAAAACAAATCAAATAAGTGGTTTCCGCGCGCACTCGAGGACTTTCACTGATTTTTTTTTTTTTGGTGGACGGACTTTCACTGATACATCGGAGGAAGGAGTGGACGGAGTGCACTGTGTCAAGTCCGCATGGCCTTTTGGGGCTGGGCCAACAATTACAAGAATTTTGGTATGGGTCTTCATATCCAACGAAGCAAGGCAACCAAGTGAGGGTTTTCTGTTATGCCTATATAAAAAATATTAATTATATATATTTTTTGAAAAGTAGGGTTATTATAACTTTACCACTAGCTCCATCATATTCGGTCTTTTGCAACCAAGTGACGCAAATTGAGAGTCACGTGGCTGGCAGGCCAACGCTTTTCAAAGCATTTTCTCATGCACGTTTTGGCCTTATCTTGCTAAGCGGCAGACGACAAGGGATTAGGGTGTGCAATTGCACCCCTCAATTTTTTAAATTTTAATTAGTATTGATAACCTATATTTATTTTATACTTATTTAACTATAATATTGTTCTCACATGTCTTTTTTAAAACTCATACATTTAATTAAAGTTTACATAATTTTTTTCTGAAAAGTTATCACATAAAAAAGACAAAATATGATACCACAGTCATATCTTTAAATCAATAAAAAATTATTTTATAATTTTTTTAAAAAAAAATTAAATAAGATTGCAATCTCAAGAAATATTAATTTGATATCACAATTCCATTTTGATACTTTTTTTTTTTTAGTTTCTCTCCCTCTCCCTCTCCCTCTCGACATCTCTCCCCATTCATTTTGTTTTTTCTTTTTCCTTTCCTTTCCCTTTTGTCTTTTTTTCCCTCTCCTTTCCCTATCATCATCAGCTCTCTGCTATCTCTTTATATTTCCTTTATTTATCAAATATTGAAATCTTTATTCTCTACTTTTCTCATGTTAATCACTGAAATTGTTTTCAAATTTGAAGAAAAATCCATTCTCTACCCTATGAAAAGGATACATGTTTTCGGTTAAAATTTTTTATTTTGAGAATATCATGATTAAATTATTTTCATTTGGATAATTTAGAGTTTTTAGTATAGTTTTATAATTCATATTTATTATTTGAACAAATATTTTATAAATTTTCTACACCACTACCTTTGGGTCTTATGTTCGTCACTTTTATAAGGTAGTTGTGGTTTTAGAATAACTCTTGAGGGATTTTCACTTATATATAAGAGGAAACAGAGGATAGGGTCAAGTCGTGTTGCCTTTATGGGCTACGTCGGCAATTACAAGAATTTTGGTCTCAGATTTCATATCGAATCAAACAACTTTTATATCTAATAATCTCGTTAAATTCAAATAAATATGCTTAGAGGCGAATGGGACCCTTAGGACCTGTTTTTTTTATTTTCATACATAACACTTAAATTTGAAATATTACTTAAAAGTAAAATTGTCCCTCGTTCTTATGTCCACATAGGTATATAACTTCCAATATCTCCCACTTGCACACGAGAGTATTTTATGTCCGTTATAATATCACAACTCATACGATTTTTCATATCACCCTACTGGACTTTCATATAGGATTGGAAGTCGTGCGACCGGCGAGTACACTTGCAAACAAAGAATTCTTGATACATCTGTTAGGATAATCGAGGAGCCATCCTTAGTACTAAAAAGAATTCACTATATTCCAAACTCAATGCAATTATATCCATTAAGCCATTTTCCTCATTAAAAGTGATCTCCAATCATTTGCTTTACTGTGTATTCACTATTATATTTGAATTTCAATATGGATTAATAAAACAAGTCGACAGGTGAATACAACGCCATGATATAATGCTGATTGGTTTTCCTTTCATACTACTAACTTTCAATCTTATCTTAGATGCTTTCCTAGACATATACCACCAAACCGAATCAACCATGGTTTCTTGGTGATATACTAAAGTAGCAACACTAAAATAAAATCTTAAGAAACAGACGAAAGTCATAAGGGTAAAAGAGATCCCATCCAATGGATCTCAGATCTCATATACTAGGAACAGAGATTTTTAATTATACTATCATCTCAAAGAATAGCTCACACTATTCCTTGGTCCTCTTTTCACACGCGGTATGAAACACGTGCCACAATACTATTCCTCCATCTCTCAAATGGGTATATGTTAGATTTCTCTAACACTAGACAGGTATGAGTCTCAATCTATATAAAACTTCACCCCAAAGATCTCAGAAAAAGTATCTCAGAGATGATATCATTTGACGCAAATGATATTTGAGATCTCAACCTGTCTTTTCACAAACAACATGGATGTGGGTATGTCCATGTCGGTTATGTTGCATATGACCTCATCCTGAACACAAATCAAGGCGACTTATGTTCTAACAAGTCCACTCTCAAAGCCTCTTACTACTAGAAACCGTTTTATCTCTGCTCATTCAGAGCTGGAGGTGGTCACTCGTATGAGAGAGTCGACTACATCTGCTTGACATATGTTTTATCATAACACACTAATAATATATGACAATAAAGTAGTGTCAGAAATAAACTTGTGACTATATAATGCACATATGTCATATATATCAATAAGTATCACAATCAGTACATAGTGAGAATGTTAAATTACATATAAATCCAATGATTCCATATGTCTCACAAAAGAATCTCTCACAATAGATTTGGTGAAAGGATCAGCTACCATACTGTATAAAATGTACTTAAACATCACTATACCTTTCTCGGTGATATCTCTCAAACAATAGTATCCGGTATCAATATGTTTGGTCTTACTATGATACTTAAGATTTCAGTTGTAGGCAATGCCAGCCTGATTATCACTATAAATCATCACTGGCCTTCAACTTTTTGTCACAACCCCTAAGTCATTCAAAAATCTTCGAAACCAAACACTTCCATGAACTGCCGATAAGTATGCCACAATCTCAGCCTCTATTATAGATAGAAATATATAGATTTGTTTCTTGGTTTTCCAAGACATAGTACCATTTACTGAGTAAGACAGCAAAAAAAAAGATATCGATTTGCGTCTATCCAGATTGCCACCCCAATTAACATCTGAATATCTAACAAAACACAAATCATCTCCTTCATAACATAAAGAGAGGTCCGCAGTTCTCTTGAAATATCTCAAAATCCATTTCACTGCTCTCCAGTATCCCTTCAAGGATACAATTGATTCCTCTTACCAAATCGATTGTAAAACAAATGTCCGGTCATACATGCTTCATCGCATATACTAAACTGTACATTGCACTGACATAAGAGATTCTACTAAACTCCTTTATTTTTTCGTAAGTTATAGAGCACATTTCAAGACTCAGATCTTCACCTTTAGCAATAAGAGTATTTAATGGGTTGCATTTGTTTATCTCGAATGCTCAAGAATCTTCCTTATATAGGACTCTTGTTAAAGAGTCAACATCTTTCTCGAGTGATCCCTCTAGATCCTTCCTCTGAGGATGAACTAAGACTCACCTAATTATTCATGTCAAAACTCGACAATAACCATATTTTAATAGTTATGTGTGTCACGCCCCGAATCGGGATCGTGAGCAGCCGCCCGTTATCCTGAATGCCGGCTGTATTTTTACAGAAAATCGGGCAGAAGCTCCCCATATTTCAGAGGTTTCCCAAGTACAATTTACCCTGTATAAATCACAATCATCCTGTTGTATAATCAAATGGCCATCCCGGCCTCTCCAAAATCAACCAATCTCACAACCAACATTCAGGTAACGCAAGGCTATAAAAAATTCCAACAACCTAACTACAGATCTCTACTGTCATGCCCCCATCAAAGGCATGGACAGCCGCTAGTCGCCCCTCCTGTAATTTAGAGGAGATACCGAGCGATTCTAGAGGACACTTCTAAGACATGACACATTACCAAGTACTTACACAATGAACCAGAAATGCCTCAATGCAATGTTATGCAATGACATGTCCATATTTATACAGTCATCCCAGAATTATACAATGGTCGTCTATCGATCTCATAATACATATACATCACCAATACAATTACTAACTCACGAAATTACAGCGGAAATATATAATAACTCTTCAGATCTAGATCAAATCTCCCAATGATACTGAGCGTTCTAAAAGCAACGCTCATTGCCAAACACTATCTCTGAAACAAGAAGGGAAATGAGGGGTGAGTATTCGGGGAAGAATAATCAGTGAGTGAGTGGGTCAATGCAATCGTCAAATATGGAGTGTAAAGCTAGAGTGTCAAAACACAAGTATACAAATCATATTTCACATCATTATGCTTTTCATTTCAACAATATGTCATTTGCACGCATTATCAAGTCAAATATGTATCCAAAGTACTGTCATTAAAATCAGAGAGCTGCCAGTCAAAAATGTCCTGGCAGAGGTCTACCGCGACCTATGACAGGCGCACCGGGGGTGTTATATGCAAGTTTATTTAAAGTACTCTCTACCCCGGCATTGGCGACGAACCACGTCCAGGTGCTAGACTTGGAGAGGATATCAAAATCAAAATCCAAATCCTCCCCCTTTCGGGTTCAACCTAGCTAGTACCGTGTCGATAATCAAATCACGACAACTCGTGGGATACCCCAGGCCTAAGCATATCCGGATGCCACCAAAGCGTCTCTCACGGTGTCCTTCGTAGTTACGGAACAATACAATCCAAAGCCATCAAGGCTAAAATCAATATCGCATAAAAAATGTACCGAAATCAGGTTTACAAACCAAATGTAACATCTATCATAAAATGGCACATTATACATTTCAATCACATGGATGCATAATTTCATAATTCAACACAGTTTTTGGACACTCCATCGGTTCACAAAAATCAATTTTAGAAACAGTCAAAATATTTCAAACATACGACAAATCATGCTCATTCATCAAAATGTTGTAAAACAGAGTTTACATATTAAACAAAAGTATTGAAATAAATCCCACTCACCTTTTTTTTTTGGGAGGATAACGCACTCCCCAATAAAACCACAATACGTAAAGCAATGCTCCCCTCAATCGAATCACCAAAATAGCCAACCTAATCAATCATCACGATTTTCATCAGATTTCGACTATTGTCAGGGTTTATCATTTTCTTTAAATTCGTACAAACCCTAAATTCCTCAATTTATAAACATATTCCAATGTCATCAATTTCATTCTATTTATAAGTAAATAACAAAATCAAAATCAATCTTAATTCGAATCTAAAACCAACTAATACTACCTAATTTGACAAAGTTTATCCAAAGGTTGAAGAGATTTCGTTTCTCTCACTTATAGTTTCTCGGATCTCGGATCTAGTTTTCGTTTGCCCATTGGTTTGATCTAAAACCTGAATATTTCCAAATTTGAAACAATTGCGAACAATTTAAGTCCAATTACTAAAGAATTTCGAAACCCGAGTGCGAAAATCGAAACTTAGAGTCATTTACCTTCGCAGGGGCTCACGGACTATCACGGGCTGTCGCGGGCCGTGGATCGCGGGCTAGCGGGCTGATGGGTTGGCGGGTCTGGTGGGCCTGCGGGCCTGATGGGTCTGGTGGGCCGCGTGCTGGACTGGGCGGCAGCGGGAGGGGAAGAGACACGGCGACGGGGAGATCGGGAGAAGAGAGAAGAAAGAGAGGGAGAGAGGGAAAGAGAGACAGAGAGAGAGAGGGGAAATGGAAGATAAATTAGGGCTTTAAGCCCTAATTTTAAATATCCCGTTTTTTTTTTTTTTTTTTTTTTTTTTTTTTTCCTGGGTATTACAATGTGATACTCTCTGTTGCTCCCAATCAATAAAATATCACCCACATATAAGAGCATGATCACAAACGAGTCACTTGAACGTTTCAAATATATACAATGATCCTTCTCAATATTATAAAATCATAAAATATCACATTCTTGTGAAATTTTAGATACCACAATCTGGATAACTATTTTTAGGCCATATATCACCTTCCAAAGTCGACAGATCTTATCCACATGATCTACTAGAACGAACCCAAAGGGTTACTCCATGTAGATCTCCTCATCCAAACTTTTGTCACGAAAGGTGGTCTTTACGCCCATTTGGTGTAACTCCAGATATATGTTCATGACAATACTAAAAGTAAACAGTTTGAGATATATATTACAACTCCTCGATAGTCCAATCCCTTAGTCTGATCGTAACCCTTCATTACTAGACGGGCCATATACCTCTCAACCAATTTGTCGATCTTTCTCTTAACCTTGAGAACCTTCTTGTTTCCAATGGTCCTCCTACCCTTAGGCAAATCAACTAGGTCATTGAGAACTTACTCGTTCTCAATAGTCTTTCTGCCCTTAGGCATATCAACTAGCTCTCATACCTCGTTGATTTTTATCAACTCCTTCTCTTTATCTTTGGCTTTCAATAAATGATTTTTTGTAAAAAAAACCCACGAGAGTCTCTAGGACTGTTTTAAATTTCTCATCGTTCTCAAGAGTCACAATGAGGGTCTTATCCTTATTTGGGAAGTGACGTTTAAGTACGCGCCCTCAATACTTCTACGAGGAGAAAGAATCTCTTCACCTCTAAATGGATCGCTCCCACTAAGACCAAAATCCATAATGGATTCATGTGTTCCACCACTAAGCTCACTTGAGTCACTAAAATCATCCATTTCGTTGAAGGTAAAGTTTCGATCGATTTCACCTCTCAATGGATCACTCCTACTAGAATAAAGATTCGTAATGGATTCTTGTATCTCCCCGTAGGGCTCACTTGAGTACTAGACTCATCCATCTCATAAAAGGTAAAGTCTAAATTGACTTCATCTCTATTAGGGAAATCATACTTAAGGAACGTGGTATCATGAGACTTAACCTCAGTAACACTATCATCTGTATGCTCACTTAAGAACACATGCCTCTTGGAGTATTCTGAGTACCTATTAAAGATACATTTATTTTCTCACGGATCTAACTTGCCGTGTGGATGCGAAAAATCATGATCATACACGGCACAATCACATAACCTCAAGTGGCTAAGATTAAACTAGCTCCCTGTCCAAAGCTCAAATAAGGTATTGACCACAAACTTAAATGAGACACGGTTGAGAACGTAAGTTGCAGTCAATAAAACATCTCCCCAGTAAAAATGAACAAATCGACCTGTGCCATCATAGATCTCACCATCTCAAATAAAGTCCAATTCCTCTTAACGACTACTTCATTCTACTAAGAAATAGCAAAAATAGTCAGATGTCTCGTAATACGATTTTCGAAACAGAGCACTCTATATAGTTTTGACAAATACTCGCGCCCCCATCAGTTTTGAGAGTTTTCACTTTCAATTCCAACTGATTTTTAACGTCGCTAATTAACCATCTGAAGCATTCTAATGGATCAGACTTATACGAAATCATATAGACATAACAGATACATGTGTAATCGTCTACGAACATAATAAACTACACAACTCCTTTTGGGTTCTCATGCTCATAGGGATATAGATATCAGAGTGGACAAACTATAATGGAGTCCTATATCTCATTGTATTGCCAAATGGTTTTCTTGTAGTTTTGCCGATTAAGCAAAAACTTATATACGGACAACTCAAATCTGATTAGAGGGTCCAACAAACTATTTGCTACTAACCGATTCATCTTCTCTTGCCCTATATGTCCAAGTCTACTATGTCACTGATTTACTTCTCAATCAGTGCAACCAGATGTAGAGGTAATAGAAAAATGACAAGAAATACCATTAAAAGTAACAATATCCAGTGCATACAGTCCATAATGGATAGAACCAGAACAATCGATGAACTATCGTATTTAATAAAAAAACATATGATTTTCTTATCACAAAGCATATCCTAGGCATTCTTAAACCAAGTACTGAAATCCAGTTCCATCGAATATGCGGAGCGCAAAGATTGTCATTTAGATATAGAGACCGGCTACTTTGTAACTCTAACTTGTAAGTGCAAATCCCTTTGACGACAATATATACTCCAATCCTTATGTAATCCTCCTAATCTGATAATTCACTCGGTGGAACTCTACGTATGTGCTTCTGTCTTGAGTTACATGATTGATGACTCCTGTGTCTACTATCCACTAAAGAGAGAAGTTAGTGAATATAATAGTAGATAACAAAAATCTTAAACCACTTAAAGAAGAAAGACATTCTTTTTGCTCGTTACACTTACGATCGAAATAACCAACTTTACCATAGATGTAGCATTTCACATTAGTCTTACCAAAATTTTTCTTCTTGCGCTTTTATACTTTATTGTCGGATTTCTCAGATGGTTTTTCTCTTGCATGTATATCGAGTCTTCTTCTCATAGTTATGCTATTCGTTAGGTGCGATGGGAGTCCTTACTCTACTCTGCTGCATAAGTATGACTCGAGTGTGACCTAATCACCTCTAGGCGCTCCTCCTTAAGTTTAGAGTACATATTCATATCAGTGAAAGTACAAATACTTTCATCAAACATAACATAGGTTTTCATCGTTTTTCATGAATCAGGCAAAAGATTGGATCATATCCTATACCTGAACCTCATCTGAAATAGGCTCACTCGCATTCCCAACTCGGTGATCATACTCGACATTTTCTTCAAATGTTGCATCATTATATGATAAGTCATTTTCTTATTAGTTATAAACCTATGAGTCAGCATCCTCACCATAGGAGCTGTAAGAGCACTACAATGCTCATTTAGGGTGAGCCAAACCGATGGCCATAGGATATTGCTCAAAAAACCAGGATCACATCGTTGTGCATGATGTTTAAAAGGATTACCCTAACTTGGCCAACCTTTCTCTTCCATGCAAGAAACGGCTCTTGATCCCATCTTGCCTGAGACGTGGTACCTTCCCTAAGATCCATCATCTCATTTCTCAGAATCTCATACAGATCTTACTCCTCAAGAATAAACTAAATCTTCTCATAAAAAAATTCATAATTATCATCATTTAATTTATTCTCCTTTCAAAAATCTATTACGATAGTACTCTATGCAATTAGAGAAATTTCAGTGACTCATTGATATTTATTCTTACATTTTGTATACCTTTCGAATCAATAAATCTCAAATAATTCGAGTATAGACTATAATTTGAGCGTATGAGTCAACGAATATCATACACCATAAACCAAAATTGCATCTTACCATTCAAAGTTGGATTCAGCACACAAAAAGCCACTAAAAGTTACAAATATGGATGTGAAACTGTCAGAAATTTGGAAAAAATCAATCCGGGAAGTCACCACAAGTCGTCAGAGGTTCCACACGCTGACGGCGCATAGCTAGGCGCCTGTACACGCCACCAGTAGCATGCTGCACGCGCCAGACACGCAGAGAGTTTGGCATGCGCCTGCACGCGCATGGCAGCAGAACATATATCTATTGTGCAATCACCCAAACCATAGCATCTTACTGTAGCTTGGTGGTCATCGCGCTCAAAAGAAGACACCAAAGCTTGGGTTCGAGCCTGAGTGATGACATTTCTCAGAATATTTTTTTTTCTTCTAAACCATTTTTCTTTTTCTTCTAAACTGACCCGGCAGGTCAGGACGCTGGTCAGATTGCATGTCCGGGTCATAACCGAGACCCAGGACACCTAGAAACTGTTTACGTGCTACGAGAGCGCGTGAATTGCACACTCCCGCGGGTTGGACCGGGTTTGCAACCGGTCCTTTTGACCCTGTTGTCGGAAAATACTTTTCGGGCTGTTTTTCAGGCGATTTTCACTGACAAACTGTAATTAAACTTCCAAAATCATCATAAATACGATTTAGTGGAAGATTTGAGCCCCTAAACTTGACCATTTAAATGTTCAAAGTTTCGGCCTTTCGCGACCGTTTTATATATTCAATTTCTGGCAATCAAATCACACAATTTATATGTTAAATATAGATCAGGATGCAAAGAACATATTTATGTCATTGTTATACATCAACTACTCTTCTAACTCGATAAATTTAAGGTTTTAAGTTTCGGGCATCATTAGGGTCTGAAACTTTAGTTTCAAATTTCATGACCAAAACATACTCCAAAAATTACAAAAAAAATTATATACATGATCTATACATCATTGACAACATCATGGTATAATCGAATTCACAAAACTCATCTGTGATTCGAGTCCCAAATTTTTGACCCTACATTTTTATACCCAAAAAATTCCAATTTTTTTTAAAAAAATAAATCAAACTTTGTTCTGATAGCAATGAAGGATTTATTACATTATATGCGCATGCAGAAGTGTATAAATTAAAAATTCAGAATTTTAATATAAATACCTCGATTTGTAAGAATCCAATAAATTAACCGAAATCGCGTAATCTCTCGTACAGGTCGTTCAGTCGAGATGGTGATAACGAAATGAACCATCATTACTTTTCCACGATACCTCAACCCAAAGTCTGGTGTACCCAATAATGGAAGAAATTTTCTACCGTAAAAATTTTTCAAACCTCAATTATTTTTTCTCTCTCTTTGAGAATCTCTCAAGTACCTCTCTTGGCAATCATTTATTCTCAGTAGAAACTATCCTTTCTGTGATGCCCATCATTCTGTGATGTCCACCATTTCCGTACACCCCACTGGAGAGAGTTACATCGGAGATCGGAGGGAGAGAGATCAAGGGAGTTATATTGGGTAGTTATCATTTTGGGATAACTACCCTCATTCTTATGTTCACATGGGCATATAACTTCCAACAAGATCAAACAAATTCATATTATGCAGTTATGAGGATTAAAGGTCCAATCACCATTGGACTGCCAAAAAAGAAGTAGGGGCTGATTTTTTCACTTATTTTTTTGGGAGTAAATATTCAGTATAAATTTGTTATTTTTCATTTTTTTTGGGCTACCCAAATGCTTTTGAATATATATTCTGTACACTTTTAATCACTGCTAAATATTCGTATAGTCTCCGATAATTTTCCTATGATTGAATATCATTTTTCTCACAAAATTTACATATCTGAATTCTAGTAAAACTTTATGTCAAGTCAAAAATGAAAAGAGAAAAAGATAAGTATAAAATGAAATAAATGAAAGCTTATTTGTATGTGAATAACGAAAATAAAGTGTTGTTTCTACTTACAGAGAAGACTTTTAACTTGCTTAAAGGGGCTGATGTTGTCGAAGGCTCTTGTCAAAGCCGAAAACTATGGTTTCTCTCTTAAATGTTGAGCTGCTCAAGTTTCGAAGGAAACTTAGACCCTCCATATAAATAACGTGCTTCCAAAGAAGACGGGAAAAGAATATTTCCCCTTTTTGTGTAGGAATATCTACCACAAATTAATAGCCGGCTTTCATCTAATTTATTCGGTCTAAAAATTATGAAATCTATTAAAAAATTGACTTTGTTAAATCTTATTTCTTAATTCCTATAGCTCAAATCCTAAATTTATGATTAAGAGATATAATATTTTATCACTGCACTCGTGATAGTTTGGTGAGAAAAGAATATTTCAAGGGTACAACAATTCTTATACCACCTCCCATGATTTTAAAATGTGCGATCAATTACATGGCTTGCTGGGGTTGTTAGGGTGTTGAAGGCTTTATAAATTATGTGGATTTGTGAAATTTATACATATTGATCTAAATCTAAAATGGAAATGGAATTTATACATGAGTCCCATGTGGCCTTTTGAGCATTAGAACATATGATTTATGGAATGAAACGAAAACCAACTGCGACTTGTGTTATTTTGTCTTGCAAATAATAATTGTTGATAAATATATCCACGTGGAACTTTTACCACAACTAGAATTAAAATTTGAAATAGGTAGTTAAACCATGATTAAAAAACTCCCCTAATATAACTCTTCATGATCCTACTTATTTGATGTGTTTTAACTTCTCTAAGGGTACGTGAGATTGATTGATTACATTGTCAAAAGAGAGATAAGTTGAGAGAGAGATACACATTCTCTAAAGTGTGAAGCTTATCTCGATGGGATTGGAAAATAACAAGCAGGAAAATTTTCCGTCATTACGATCATCGGATTTAGGATTGAGATATTGTGGTATTGCGATGGTGATTCAATTTTGTGATCATTATCTAATCAAGTGATCTATACAAGAGAGTTCATGATTTACGAATTTTGGAAACCTACACATCGATATATTTATCCAAACATTCTGATTATTTGATTTTTGTGATTTACCACACTTCGCATACATATGAATAAATCTAACAATAATAATAATATATATATATATATTTTTTACAAAAAATTCAAATTAAGGTAAGATAAAAATATACTTTCATGAAACATGAATGTGGCTTTATCTTCGTATTTTTCAAGATTGATAGAATGAAACAGACACCAACTGCCACCTCTGCTATTGTTGTCTTATAAATAATAATTTTATACAATCTTAATTGGAAAAGATAAAAGTATGCTCATCTTAATTTTTTTTTTAAAAAAAATCTCACTCAAAGTAAATAAAGATATATATATATATATAAGTATATAATATATATATTTATATATACTTATATATATATCTTTATTTTAAACTTAAAATATATTTGTGAAAAATAGAAATTATACATTATGTCCTCTGTTATATACATTATATCACATAATGAATCTACAAGCTAGATTAGATGGTTTCTGTGTTTCCTTGCATTCATAAGATAGATAAGGCTCTTTAGTGACTGTACCCTAAATGTCACACCCCGACTCTCAGATTGAATACGCGACAATCGTCGCGTTATCCCAGAATACGGTAAATCTAACCTGTACACTAAGATACTGCAAGATATTCAAAGATATCCATCTATTTTTTCAAAACAAATTTCAACAAATTCCAATAAATCAGTAAGCATTCATCACACAAATAAAGGATCAGTCTGATCCGTACCTATTTTAAAACATGCACGCATGAGGCCATCCCAGCCATCTGTAATCCAATCACATGCACAAGGTCAACCCGGCCATCAATATCCAATCACATACATCAAAAATAAAATAAATCTCTACTCAAGGGATGCAAACCAAATTCAACAAAATTAATTTTCAAGTAAAGTTTTCGAGAAACTAGAAAGAAGTAAGTTTCTCAATGTGAGTTTACATAACCCAATAAAATTTAATTATCAAGAAAAATAAAAATATAGTTTCAAATAAATTTCCAAAATAGTCACCAACATTCACTTCCACCTGGGCCTACTAATACCTCAAGAGAATCAAAAGTCGATACGCGAAAGAGTTCTTAAAATATTTTCCTTCCACTTAGAGATAAGAGTTCTCTATAAAAAAATAAAATGATAGAAATAAGTATAAATAATACTCACTGAGTGGAATAATATATTATGCAATAAATGAGAGTGGGTATGGATATATTAAATAATATTTCAAATGGAATTATTTTCATCATATTCGATTTCATAAATATTCTGCATAAATATCAAGGTTAACCGACAAAATTTAGATATCACAATAGATAAGTTTTATGTATTCAAATCATATCATAGTTTTCAAACAAAGTACGGGGATTGGCAAAAGTATTTTTCCAATAATGGTCTACCGCGACCAATGATGAATCCGCCAAAAGGTTTTCATATATTTCACATTTATCAAATACCCCTATCCTTGGCGTTGGCTCGGGACCTCCCTAGCGGTGCAACCACGTTAGCCTTATGGGACAAAAGAGGTGTCTCTTGGGCTAGACAAACCTCTCCATCTAATAAAACCCTAATCATGTTGCCTCGTCGAGCAACACCGTGATAGAGAATGACTATAGCCACTAATAGAGGTTTAGGCTCACACTCCAAGCCAATAAATTCACCTTCCATATTTAACCAATATCACAAATGTGTCAAATTTAATTCAACTATTACTCAAATCAAATCATATTCAATATATCACATAAAATATAGCATATTATCTATTTTCAATAAATTGGAAGCATAACTATATCAAAATTATATATAAGGATACTCCACACTCACAAAACATTATAAAACTCATTTTAAAATCATTTAAAATATCAAACAAAACACTTTACTCATTTAAAGTATAACATAAAATCCACTAATCTCTTGGGAGGATAACCACTCCCAATCCACAATTCAAAATTAAATTAATCATTCCAAATCTTTCAATTGTCTCAACATAAAATAATTAACACTATTATACAATTAATCATAATTTGTATTAGGGATTAGTTGATTATTATTTTTTTTTCTAACTTTTCCTAACTCTATATTTCCAATATCATCAAAACTAAATTCAAATCCTTCCGATAAATATCATATATCTAGGGAAATAATTTTTCTTTTAATATTTTTCTCAATTTCATCATAATACAAACTCTAGGGTTACACCACTAAACTTAATCATTCCAACCTCATCATAATAATTCAAATATATGATAAAGTAACTCAAATCTAGCTAAGAGAAGGAGATTAACTCAAATGGAGTCACAAATTTTGTTCTCAAGTTGAGTTACACCAAAACTCTAAATTTTCTCTCTCTAAAAAATCTCAAAATTTCAACATAAATTGCAATTCCATGTAAGAATAACATAAATATGAGTTAAGAGAGAAAATTTACCTCTATGGAAACCACTAATTTCATCCTTTATTATGCCACTCCAAACCTTAGATTTTTCACTCTCTAAAAAAACTTGGATCTCTCTTTATATTCAACCTTCTAGGGATTTATCGAAGAGTTTGGACTTTAGATCTTTAGGTATTTGGGGAGACTTGAGTAAAAGGTTGGTTGGAGAGAATAGAGGGAAGATGAGAGATGGCGAGAGGGAAGAGAGGAGGGCACAGAGAAGAGAGGATGAGAGAGAACAGAGGGGTCTCGGAGGAGGGAAGAGAAAAAGGGAGAGTGGGGGAGGGGAGAGAGAGTGTGAGTTTTATTTTGTTTTGTTATTTTGACTTTTCTAACCCCTTTTTCTTTTTTTTGACTTTACAATTTCTAACCCCCTAAAAATTAAATTTTGTCCTCAAAATTTAAATTTGAAATCATGTCTTGAATAGATGAGGGTCTTGCTTTTTCATAGTATTCTTGGACTCTCAAGTCTCTTTTTCGACCCGATCATTTTTCCATTAGACCTAAACAATTGGAACATGTCCGTTCCACAATCTCCTGATTTGGCGATCTAGAATAGTTACGGGTTGGACTTTGAAATTCAAGTCTTCCCTTGGTTCAACTGGCAGAGTCTCTAAAACATGCAAAGGATCTGGTAAATATTTCTTTAGCATGGAGATATTGAATACATTATGGATATTCTCCAAATTCGGGGGCAATTTTAACCGATATGCCACTTTTTCTATCATCTCAAGGATCTTGAAGGGGCCAATATAGTGAGGATTCAATTTCCTTCGCTTCTGGAACCGGATTACACCCTTCTAAGGTGATATTTTCAAAAATACCATGTCTCCAACCTCAAACTCCAAAGGTCTTCTGCTTCTATCAGCATAGCTCTTTTGTCTATCTTGAGTCATCTTATTTCTTGCCTGAATCACCTTTACTTTTTCTACGATTGTTTCAATTAACTAAACATTTTCAATCTTCCTCTCTCCTACCTCATACCAACATAATGGAGTTCTACATTTCCTTCCATATAAAGCTTTGTAGGGTGGCATCCCAATACTTATCTGATAACTGTTATTATATGCAAATTCAATCAACAAGAGGTGCATATCCCAACTCCCTTGGAAATCCATCACACATGCTCTAAGCATGTTTTCTAATGTCTGAATCATATGCTCTGATTACCTATCAGTCTAGGGGTGAAAAGCCATGCCGAACTTCAATTTAGTCCCCAAAACCTCTTGTAGCTTAGGCCAAAATTGGGACTTGAATCGAGGATCATGGTCTGATACAATCGACATCGGAACCCCATGGAGCTTCACAATCTCATCAATGTAGAGTTTGGCTAATTTCTCCAAGGAGTAGGTGTTTTGAATTGGAAAGAAATGAGTTGACTTAGTGAGCCGGTATACTACCACCCATATAGCGTTGTGTTAGCTCGGTGTATGTGGCAATCCCACTACAAAGTCTATGGTGATGTGCTCCCATTTCCACTCAAGTATCGGTAGTAGTTGTAGGGTCCCAGTTGGGTTCTGATGTTCAGCTTTAATTTGATGGTTCGGTACATTTTGGTACTCCCGGGTTGCATTGCATAACCCGAGAAATGTGTTTCTTCAAGTATAGCCCTTCGAAGATCATCACTCTTGCGAACACAAATCAGTTTCCCATATACCACTATACTATCCTCCCAGATATGGAATTCACCACCTTCACTCTTATGAACCTTCTTCACTATACCTTTTATCTCCTCATCGGTTGCTTGAAACTCTCTAATATGGTCCACTACTATTGGTCTCACTTCAAATTTGGTCAAAAGTACATATGTTTTCCTACACTAGTAATCCCCACTTCTACACATGATTTTTATTGCAAGACAAGTCACATGTCTGTATATATATATAAGACTTTAGAACTTATGGTTTTAGGCTTAAAGGCAATTATGGATCTGTAGGATTCAATATCCTTTGACCCCAAACTAGTCGCAACTAAAACAAATAAATAATAAAAAAATATATTTCAATTGTTGTCGAGTAATCACTCATCAAGTGACCACGGCAAAGATTAGGGGAGGTACTTGTGACCACGTCTCAATTGGCCTGAGTTTCCTCATTTGTCATGGCATAAATCCTCGTCAGAGTTCTTATTTGAGAATGTTGGGGAGGAACAGTCACCGTGTTGCTCTCGGTCCCTGTCTGTGGAGCAGTATTCGTCGAATGAGTGGGGGTATTAGTTTGACCAGCCCTAGATCCGGTAGGTAGATCTTGACCAGGTTGGCTTCTCTGTCCGCTCATTCCTAACTTTGGGAAATTGTTGTGCAAATGGCCTTCCTTCCTACATTGATAACATCTGTGTGGCTCCCTACATAATCCAAAGTGAAACTTCTTACAATTTGGGCAACGGTCCTTCTTACTCTCTGCCGACTTGCTTCCAGAGGCAGCACTAGCTGTGGGAGAACCAAATTTAGGTAGTCGTTGGCCTTGTGGAGAGCCAACGGATCCAGAGATGGAGGTGCCACCGTAAGAACCAGAGCTCCTACTCTTCTTGAACCTTTTCTCTAATGCAAACTCGAACTTCTTCTTCTTTCCTTGTCCTTCTTTAACTCTTCCCTGCTCAATTACCATTTTCTTAGCCCTTAAAGCCAATTTCAGAATATCTTGAAATGTATGCCCCTTTGTTATTGACATCTTCTCCCTTATGTTCAAATTCAACCCCGATTCAAATTTTGCACACAAAAAACTCCTTGTAGTTCACAAACTCCGGAACATATATAGCTAACTCCCTTAGCTCTATCTCATATTTTGCCATGGTCCTATTTCTTTATACTAATTTAAAGAATTCCTTCCTCTTTTAATCCCTATAAAACCGAGTATAGTACTTCTCTTTGAAAGTTTTAAGAAATTCTCTCCAAGTAGGAGAAGTAGAAGTTCTACCCTTCACATATTCCCACCATGTTCTTGCACCCTTGTCCAACAATTTTATAGCTACCCATAACTTCATCTCGTAATCTAACTTCATGTCAATGATGGTCTCTTGGATTCGTCTAATCCAATATTTGGCTACTGAGGCATCATATGTACTCGAAAATGTTTCACATCCAAGTTGTCTCACCACTTTAATCAATTTTGATAACTCAATGGTAGGGCGATCAGTTGAAACAACAACCAGAGGAGGAGGTGGTGCCATTAGAGCTCTCGGCACAAATGTAGAAGTCGGAAGAGGAGTCGATGCCTATGGTGGAGCTTGCATTTGAGCTCCATATGCCATCCACCACTCCATTACTTGTTGGAGTGTAGCAAAAGGTGGGGCTAGAGTTTTGGCTGGTGAAGCCGGGTGAGTAAGAACCGAAAGAGGCACATGCGAGGACGATACGGCCTCTGGTCGATGAGATGGAGTAGAGGAATCTCATTTGGATTCCTCATTCTTCTTTGAGGGGGCATAATTCTACAAAGGAGAACTGTGCTTAGTATGTAAAACTAGGTGAAGAACTAGATATCTAAACCCCTAAAAATAATGAACTCAATTTCCTAAGACCCATAGGATGTGTTTTAAAAAATATTTGCAAATATTTTGAAAATTTTAAAATAATTTGAAAACAATTGAAGACCTTTGAAATATTTGAAAATATCTGAAAATCTCTCAAATTTTTATAAAACAAGAGCCTAAACTCTTGTATCAATAAAATTATCATGCCCTGACCCTCGAATTGAGTACGCGACAATCGCCGCGTTACCCTAGAATACGGTTAAATCTAACTCATATATCAAGGTACCGCAAGGCATTCAAAGATATCCATCCATTTTTCCAAAACAAATTTCAACAAATTTCAAAAGTCAGCATGCATTCATCACACAAACGAAGGATCAGTCTGATCTGTACCTGTTTAAAACATGCATGCATGAGGCTATCCAGCCATCTGTAATCCAATCACATGCACAAGGTCAGCCCGGCCATCAATATACAATCACATACATCAAAAATAAAACAAATCCCTACTCAAGGATCCAAACCAAGTCCAACAAAAATAATTGTTAAGTAAAGTTTTCAAGAAAGTAGAAAGAAGTAAGGTCCTCAACGTCAGTTTACATAACCCATAAAATTTAATCATCAAGAAAAATAAAAACATAGTTCCAAATAAATTTTCAAAATAGTCACCAACATTCACCTCCGCTTGGGCCTATTAATACCTCAAGAGAATCAAAAGTCGATACCCGAAAGAGTTCTTAAAATACTTTCCTTCCGCTTAGAGATAAGAGCTAACCTCCAAACTAAATGTTCTCTGTAAAAAAATGAAATGAGAGGAATGAATATAAACAATACTCAGTAAGTGGAATAAAATGTTATGCAATAAATGAGGGGTGGGTATGGATATGTCAAACAATATTTTAAAAG
Organism: Dillenia suffruticosa; assembly: GCA_033439265.1. Classification (NCBI taxonomy): domain Eukaryota; kingdom Viridiplantae; phylum Streptophyta; class Magnoliopsida; order Dilleniales; family Dilleniaceae; genus Dillenia; species Dillenia suffruticosa. Next base: position 5,038,470 of record JAVTVX010000031.1, read on the forward strand.
AAATCATTTTCATTATATTTGATTTTATAATATTCTGCATAAATATCAAGGTTATCCGACCAAATTTAGATATTACAATAAATAAGTTTTATACATCCATATCATATCATAGTTTTCAAACAAAGTATGGGGATTGCCAAAAATATTTTCTCCAACAATGGTCAACTGTGATCAATGGTGAATCCGCCAAGAGGTTTTCATACATTTTATATTTATCAAGTACCTCTAATTTTGGCGTTGACTCGGGACCTACCTAGTGGAGCAACCAAGTTAGCCCAATGGGGCAAAAGAAGCGTCTCCCGGGCTCGACTAACCTCTCCGTCTAATAAAACCCTATTCACATTGTCCTATCGAGCTACACCGTAATAGGGAATGACTATAGCCACTAATACTGGTTCAGGCTCACACCCGAAGCCAATAAATACACCATTCCATATTTAATCAATATAACAAATGTGCTAAATTTAATTTAACTATTACTCAAATCAAATCATATTCAATACATCGCATAAAATATGACACATTATCTATTTACAATAAATTGGATGCATAACTATATCAAAATTATATATAAGGACATTCTACACACACAAAATATTATAAAACTCATTTTAAAATCATTTAAAAATATCAAGCAAAACACTTTACTCATTTAAAATATAATATAAAATCCACTCATCTCTTAGGAGGGTAACCACTTCTAATTCACAATCCAAAACTAAATTAATCTTTCCAAATCTTTCAATTATCTCAATCTAAAATAATAAACACTATTATACAATTAATTATAATTTGGATTAGGGATTAGTTGATTATTTTTTTTCTAACTTTTCCTAACTCTATATTTCCAATATCATCAAAACTAAATTCAAATCCTTCCGATAAATATCATATATCTAGGGAAATAATTTTTCTTTGAACATTTCTCTCAATTTCATCATTATACAAACTTTAGGCTTACACCCCTAAACTTAATCATTCCAACCTCATTATAATAATTCAAATATATGATAAAGTAACTCAAATCTAGCTAAGAGAAGGAGACTATCACAAATGGAGTCATAAATTTTGCCCTCAAGTTGAGTTACATCAAAACCCTAAATTTTCTCTCTCCACAAAATCTCAAATTTTCAACATAAATTGCAATTCCATGTAAGAACATTACAAAAATAAGTTAAGAGAGGATATTTACCTCCATGGGGACCACCGGTTTCATCCTTTATTATGTCACTCCAAACTCTAGATTTTTCTCTCTCTAGAAAAACTCGGATCTCTCTTTATATTCAACCTTCTAGGGATTTATTAGAGAGTTTGGATCTTTGGATATTTGGGGAGATTTGAGTAAGGTTGGTTGGAGAGAAGAGAGGGAAGACGAGAGATGGTGAGAGGGAAGAGAGGAGCTCGCGAAGAAGAGAGGACGAGAGAGAACAGAGGGGTCTCAGGGGAGGGAAGAGAAAAAGGGAGAGTGGGGAAGGGGAGAGAGAGTGTGGGTTTTATTTTGTTTTGTTATTTTGACTTTTCCAACTCCTTTTTTTTTTTTTTTTTTTTTTGGGCTTTACACTAAATCACTTAATAAACAATGCAGAAACCATTCTTTGATTACACATTATGATTAAACTATGTGATGTATATGATATCACTGACCTCTTCCCAATATATATATCATAGTAGATTTATCTCTTGTCTTTTGGTAGCTTATGTTTTCCATGCATTTATCTTATTTTATCCTTAAAAACTACTTTTATTTGCAATCAAATTAGTGGCACTCAATAACTAGGGATAATGAAATTGTTCCCTTTATGAAGATGATACCCAAATATTCACTTGTCTGACCTCATATGCTAACGAGTTTAAGGACTACACATCTTAGAACCATACTGGCTTTAGGTGCTGCTATCACGAAATGACTGCTTATTTACCCTAATTTGTTATATCAAACCAATTGATTTTGATTGAAAAGTAAAAGAAAGAAAAAGATTTTGTGGATAAATCTTCTACAAACCCTTACTGGACCATACCTGTTTACTACGGGTAAACTTTACTGACTTGTATATGCTAAGCGCAACTATGGTACTTGCAAAAGTATGTTAGGATCCTTGTTCTTCCTTTTGAGAACTTACATTGCTATTATATGAGTCTACCTATTTGGAAGACTAGTGTTGTTTGAGCTTAATAATTAGTATCTCATATACAGATAATTCTTAATATTTCCTCATTTTGGCATTTCTTTTACCTTCCGTTTTACATTTTCTCTTAATTTATCAAACTTGATTTTGGCTTGAAGTCTTCAAGTTCACATTTTAGATTTTGGAGTATTAAGGAGTTTTTGAGAAGTTGCTATTAAGTTGTTGATATAAAGATATACTATATCAGCGCAGCTACTGAATACAGAGATATTCTATATTGACACTACTCGAGGAGAATTCTATCTTTCTCTCCTTTATGTGCTTTCATAGTTAAGAACATTGAGAACAATATAATTCAGAGGTTGTTTAATTCAAACTCGGGAATTATAATACATAACATAGGGAATGGAGCTCAGAAACTCATATTTTCACTTAAATTTCATAAACCTCATAATTTGGGGGTTTCATTCTTAAAACCCTCATTCCGATTTTATTAATCCAAACAAATTATATGACTTTCAATCTAATTTTTTATTCTCATTCATTTTATTCAAGCACTCTCTCAATTTAATTGTGGAGGAGGTAGAAAATTTGAAAATTGCTAAACCTTTGCAGTGCCCCTAAACTGAACTATTGGTTATTATTGTACAACTGTAGAGTTTGATTTGTTGATGTTGGTATATATTTTCAAGTGTTTGAAATTTGGTTGCCTTGTAAGCATACTTTTTATGCTTATAACATATCATTTTGATAGATAAGTTTGATATCTTTTGTCGGAAATATTGAATTGAGTGTTATAGTCTTCATGCGTTGGTTGTTATTTTTATCCTAGAACATAATGAATCCTAAATTCTAACTTTGTCAATCTTGAAAACTAGCTCCGTATTAATTTCTTTTCATTCTTATGTTTGTTGGCCTTGTATTAGAATCAATTTTGGTAGAGAATCCAAGGATAAAATCACAATGCATGATAGCTTTCCACCTTTTTTTTTCTTGACATAAAAGAATCCTTATATCAAAAGAATAAAGAATACACGGGAATCAAGATATACCCTGAGAAACCTCAGAAAACATCGACCCATACAATTGATCTATGTGCTACTTTCAATTCATGGAAAGCTACACTAACGAAAGCCACAATAACTTGTGGTAGTAGCTGATGTTCACATATCCTTCTCTTGTTCCTCTCATCCACATATAGTAAATACAAACATTGAGAAGGCATTTGAAAACCCTATTTCGTTGGAGTGGATGTCTAGCTAGGTATAGAAGGGTCTCTTGAATGCCTTACCAAGAGATAGGAAAGCTTGCAGGAACAAGTCTCACCATGGTTAGTCTCCATACCTCCCTTAAGAAAGGACATCGGAAGAATAGGTAATCAATAAAGTCTCTCCAACCAGTACAAAGATGACATGTTGATCATGTCAAAAGCTCAAGCCTGAATAGGAAATCACTTGTCTGAAATTGCTTCATGAAGACTAACCAGACAATAAAGCTTTCCATTTTAGCTCATTCGTACCTTTATCAAGATTGTATTTAGCTGTGTACCTTTTGTTGTGAGCATCTTTTGGGGGTAAATGTAATTGAATGTTTATGAAGAAGAAAAAAGAAAAATTTTGCAAGTAAAATCTTAGGCTACCAATATTTGGTTAATTATTTTGGAATATGTACCGGTGGTCTAACTGTTCTTCTCTGGTTTCTCAAGCTAGACCTTGATTGCTTTGTAAAGAACCAATTGCAAACAATCTAAAGAGGGTGAATAGATTTTTTTTTTGGCACTTTTAAGTTTTTTTGGGTTTTGAGAAGACATCGAAAGAAGAGACATAGGAAGATTGTGCACTCAAGATTATAGTAGTTCTATCCTCCTCAATGTCCATCCATTCACAAGATATACCTAAATTTTCAAATCCACTATTTCTCACAAAATAATTGTAACACCGACATCTCGGTGTATTCATATTTGCACTCTTTTCCCATTCTATGTATGATATTACTTATATTCGATATAGAAATTTCACTAAGAAATTTTTCCAATAAAACTATCCCCAAACAAATTTCAGCTAAAATTCCAGAGATTAAAACTTCTAAATGACCATTGAAGGTCAAATAATAATCAGAGTGGCTTTAAAAGTATATGAAAACCTCAAATATAGATGAATATCGCTTTATAAACTAAATCAGGGATTTCTGGAAAATTTCCTGAAAAGCCCTAATCGGACAGTAATAAGCCCCGGCAAGACTAACTGACCACATTATGATACAAAATGGACTTAGTTAGACTTAATATGGGGTAAGGGGCCTAGTGTGTAATTATGAAAATTTTGGGGTCAAAATAGAAATTTTAAAGTTTAAGGGATTTGTTTGTAATACACAATAATCTAGAATTAATCTACTAATTTTATTTTCCTAAAACCCTAATTTGGACCAATGAGAGCTTTAAGGTCTTGAGGAGGGGCCCACATATTAAATATGGGTGTGAGTTGTAGAGAGTAAAAGAGAAAATGGTGGGTCCCACACATACAAAAAAAATATAATTTTAAAAATAAGAAGCTAGTAATTAATTAAGTACAGGAGTGGGAGAGGAAAAGAAAGAGAGAGAGGAAACGTGAGAGAGGGAGAGAGAGAGGAAGAGAGAGAATAAGTGACTATTCTAGATTTTATTAGTAAAATCCAAGGGTTTAGATCAACCTTGAAACATTTGGATGGTTGAGATGGAATTTAATAAAGTGAATTAAGCTTAAAGGAAAAGACAACACAACCCTAACCTTCTCATTTTGCCAAAAATCATGAGGAACAAAGGAAGAACAAAGAAGGCCTTTTCTTTTCCTTTCTCCAAAAACCGTGAGCTACTCCTTGAAGGGAGACTTGATCCCGTCAACCAATCTTCAATATTTTTATATAGATCTTCTCCTTTCAAGCCCTAGTTCAACATATCCAAAAATTAGAAGAAGAGAAGAAAGTTTGCTTGGTGATTTAAGGGTGGAAACCTAGAGGTACAAGTGCAGAGATCTATGGGTTCTTCAAATTTTCTTCAAAACTTTAGGTAAGAAAGCTTCCTCTTGTTCCCTAGTGTAACATATATCAATTTGGGGCCAAAAGGAAATCTCTAACTTGGTGGCTCTTTGTTGACCAAAAATTAGGATCAAAGAGGAAAGGAGAGATCTTTGGAGGAGAGGACTTGTTTAAGGCTTGAGACATCAAATCTTGAGGTATAAAAAAAAAAATTCTGCACCTTGTTTGGACTTGAGAACATTTCTTTTGGTGTGGTAATGTGTTGATTTTAGTTTAGTTAGAGAAAAAAAATCAATCAAGTAAAAGAATGCTATAATGTGTGCAGAAAATTTTAGTATGTGAATTGTTTGATGTAAGTCTTGAATGATCACATAATGGGGTGAGAAACCGTAAGGGAACAAGTGCACAAAAATTCAGAACTTTGGCTATGAAATTGAATGGGTTTTAATGTGGTCTTGAGTGTTAAAATGTTGATTTAATGTACTTGTGTGTGTGCTGGATTTTGGCATTGAAGTATGATGTGTATATATGTGTAGTGAATGAAATGAGGAAGGAATGAGTGCAGAAAATTTCTGCACTAGTAGAAGCTAAAAAGGAACTCATTTTCATGTGAAATATGTAGTGAAATGTAAGAAAAAAAATGAAATAGGAAAGTGTGCAGAATTTTGTGATGTGTTATTGAGTATATGTATGTAAAATTGAGACCAAAAGTGTGTAGGAATATGTGTGTGTACATGTATGATCAAGGTTTGGTGGTCTGAAATTGAATGAGGAAAGAAAGATTTGATGCAAACATTCAACCTTTAGATTTATGCAAAATAGGGCAAACTGACTAGGCTATACTCTTTCTGTAATAACTTTCTCTTCCAAAATGAAAATTGAGTGAGGTTTTCTGCATATGAAACTGGACTTCCATAGCTTTAAAATGAGATATGATTCTTTGAATTCTGAAGAGAATTGGAATTTTGTGATTTTTCAAAATTAGATGTTCTGCAGAAAATACTCTGTTCTGCCCTATTTTCTGCCGTGAATTTTTTCTCAAATTTGAGATATCTTCTGGTCTGGACCAACCTTAGCCCTCGTTATACAATTTGTAGATCTATGTCTTATCTTTCTAACGAGATAAGAATCGCCTCAATCTGACCCCTATGTCAAAAGGTACTGCCATTCTTTTAAAACTCGTCAGAGGGTCATCCATTTTCCAACACTAAAAATAGTAGCATTGCACAACCCCATTCCAACCCTTGTTTGCAAAAACTCAAAGAACAAAAGTTGTAGATCTCTCTCTCAGCCACCTACTGTGAAACTTTAAGCCAATTTTCACAAGGGAATCAAACGTTATACAAAATCTCCCAAAACTATGCAAATTTTTACTCTGTTTTCGGTTCCAGATTAACCGCCTTCTTTGTGGCCTGTTTCGACCATTTCTGGACTGAATTAAGAAAAACTATCGACGTGAAAGTTGTAGGTATATGTCTCATCTATAACATATCAAATATTCATTTGAATTAGAGTTGTGTGCAAGGTGTTATTGCATTTTTACTAAGACAGAACAGAGTGGATGTTTGGAACAGAACTGAGACAAAGATTGATTTTTCTAAACTTTTGCGATTAGAATCTGAAGGAACGTTCAAAATGAAAGTTGTTGTGCTGTCTATGAGCTTTAAAATGAAATAGAAAGCATATGATTCGGAGTTGTGTAGTAGAAGTTATGACCATTTTCCCATGATTGCGCAAAGGTGCATATGTGCAGAAACCATGAATAATGAACTATAAGCACATGTGTTGTGTTGGGGTAATGAAATGTGTACTAATTGAATGAATTGTAAAAAATATATGATAAGCATGACGGAAAAAGGAATAGAGCATGCCCTAAGATACCCTAACCTTAATCTTAGAGGAAAGAATTGCTAAAGAACAACTTAACGTAGTAAATTCAAATCATGACACAAATCTTTATATATGCATTGTGTTGCCATTGTAGGCACACGGGTGGTGACCAAATGAGGGGAAACACTTTCGACACTTGTGGTACTTGATAGGGAGTGATTGACCCTCCCATATACTGTGACTGGGATTTATTATTTATGTGTCTGATACACAATTTCATATTTTAAAATATTTTCTGACGTAAGCATAATTTAATGAATATGTGATGTGAAATTTTCAATAAATTATGAAATGTTTTTGTGAATTCATGGAGTATCCACAAACATGATTATACGTGTAGTATATGCATCCAAACGAGTTTTAAAATACGAAACCATGCCATTGCTTTTGAGTTATACATGTTTTATGAAATCATTCTTGTGAAAATGATTGACATTGCTTAAGAAATATGTCATGGCATGTGATTGATTTGACGATATGATATTGGTAAGGATTTGCTAATGAAATTGTATAATTGTGTATTGGGATTGTAGATAGACCATTATGTATAAAAAGGAATGGCTGTATGTAATTTATGTGTATTTTATTAAAACTCTCAATTCTATTCTATTTCATTGAGGCATGATTTGTACAATTGTGTACATTTACTTTGGGAAACGTATCATATTCTAGAAGTGTCCTTTAGGTTCATTCGGTGCCACCTCTAAATCACAGGGGGGTAACTGGTAACTATTCATACCTTTGTTGGGGGCATGACAGTAGAGGTCTGGTGTAGGACTGTTGTTAGCCTTACGTTATCCTACATGGTTGACAGGGATTGGATGATCTGAGGAGATTGTTGATTGTGGCCGGGCTGACCTATGTATATAGATATGTGACAGATCGATATATGGTATTTGATAAACTTCCGACTTATGGGGAAGTTCTACTCGTTTGGTTATAAAAAGTCAACATCCGGGATAACGGGCGGCTGTTCAGGGCTCCGGTTCGGGGCATGACAATAATAACCACCTAGTTTATAAAGGTGTTAGTCCAACTCTATAATATTTTTTTCAAACACTTCCCATTAGCTTTCAATAGGTATTAGCAAACTTTACGTGTTTTACTCAAACACTTAAAACCCATATCAAAAGAACCTTTCTTTTGATCTTTTACACAGATTTGAAAGTGAAACAAAGTTACAAAGATGAAACTTTAACATGAAACAATTATAAGTAATCATAAGCAATCATTTGCAAACTTACAGGTAATCATAAGAAATTCATAAAAAATTATATTCAATACATATAAAACCAAGTGCGTTACAAGAACCAAACAAAGAAACGAGTACAATTGTCAAATCCAAAATTAACAAGTACATGCAGAAATGTAGGATATCAAGAGATGTGGCTCAGTTAAATGGACATCTGCCTCTTTTAGCACCAGATAGAGCATCCATTTTGACTTTTACCCTATCAAGCTACTTTGGATCCTAGAAAGTTGGCCTTGCACACGCTTATCCATCATTGCATGTAGTCCTAGAGCATCTCCATGGTAACATGCTATGAAGATGTGCCATGTGCTCTACCAGCTCCTCCATGATATATAACTAATGCTAAGGGCTAGGACATGTCAAAATAAGTATACTCAATAGGGTCAAGCTGGGTAGGGTATGTAGGCTTAGGAGCAGGCTCAGTGGCTTTATGATACATGATTTTTATATCACAATTTCGGGTAATATACCCTAGTTGAGTATTATGTATAATGCGAGCAAATTTCATTCTTATAAGAATATTTTGTATTACCAACTATAAACTATCCTATCTAAGTTACACAAATCAAGTCAAGATTATGAAAATATTAAAAACTATGAAAATATTAATCGACTAAAATCTATTGATAAGAAAAACCCTAAGATATCAACTTCATCTTATTTTTAATCTTTTATACAATCTAATATTTAAATCTCTTAAATTTGCTAACTGATGAACTATTGTTGATAATAGTAGATTTCTCAAAATTAGATCATACCTAATGGTCATGAGATGAAATTCCTAACTCGATTAATCAAAACCCAATGGTCATACAATTTTGATTAAATTTGATTGTATTAAGTTCTGGAAAAAACTATAATCTAGGGTTTTCTCTAGATTTTCACATGTGAAATTAATTTTCGGTCGATATCATAATTCCGTGTGAATTTTATTATTATGAACTAATATCCTGTAATTATATTGTCATGCATGCAATTACTCTTAAATCATACAAAACGTGAGTCCAAACACTACAAAATTAAATCACTGTGCTAACGGTAATTTTTAATGACGGTGACTTTTAGTGACGGTTTTTATGGTTTATAAAGACGCACTATGACAAAACCGTCGGAAAATATAGATTTTTATCAACTGACTAAAATGTCCGTGAAGAAAAATTTATCAACTGTAGGTAAAGCTACCACAACCGTCTGTAAAGCAATATTCAATTGTGATAATGATAAGTAGAAGTAGTAGATACGTAAGCGGTAAGTAGATGGTAAGTAGATAAGTAAATTTATATAGTGGTAAGTTTGTGATAAATTTGTGATATATAATCGTGGTAAGTAGATGATAAGTGAATAAGTAAGTTTATATAGTAGTAAGTTAGTGGTAAGTAAATGGTTAGTGGATAAGTAAGTTTATATAGTGATAAGTTTGTGATATATAGTCGTGGTAAATAGACAGTAAGTAAATTATAAGTAGATGGTAAGTGGATAAATAAGTTTATATAGTGATAAGTTAGTTGTAAATTAGTGATAAGTAGATGGTAATTGGGTAATTAAGTTTATATAGTGGTAAGTTTGTGATAAATTTGTGATATATAGTCGTGGTAAGTAGATATTAAGTAGATGGTAAGTGGATCATTAACTTTATATAGTGGTAAATTTGTGATATATAATCGTTATTTAATCTACTATCATTATATTTATTTCTATTTTTTATTAACATACATTTATTTAATATTTATTAACATACATTACTTATATACATTAAATAATTTTATTAAATATTTTAATTATTTATACTAATTTAATATTAACTTATATACATTTTTTAAAATTTTAAAATGTATAAATAATTTTTGAAAAGTTTTATGATTTAATAATTTGAAAAATAAAAATCAAAAAACATCATTTATTTATAAATATTATATTTACTTTCATTTTTAAAATTTTTCTAAATAGTACAAAATTATATATATTAACTTTTATTTTCATTTTATGAAATTTTAAAAAACCATATAACACTATTTCACTAGATTTTATATAGTATCAAGATTTTATAAATTATAAAAATATCATCAATTTTTCAAAATTTTCTATATTTTAATTTTTAACAATATATTTTAAATTTCTTATAACAATTAATTTTTATATCATCCATTATTCTATTTCATTTAATTTTATTGTTTTTGTTTTTTTTTCTAATTTTTTGTTTTTCTAATAAGTATGAAATTTAAATTATAATATATTAATAATTTAAAAATACATATATATTTAATCACAAATATTTCCCCTTCAAAATATATAAAATTAATAAATTATAATTCATTCATAATATTCAATTTAAATATCATTGGTTTTGAATATGTTAAAATCGAAAAAAAAATAATTCAAAGAGAATATAAAACGAAAAAAAAAACTCCCAGAAAAAGAAAAAAATAGAGGTGAGAGTGAGATAGGGAAAAAAAAAGTGAGATTGAGATTGGTAGGAAGAAAGAAAGAAATAAAAAAAGGAGAAACTTACACAAGAAAGTTGTGGATTAATGGTTAACACCCCAAATATTCAGCTCACTTCTGGTCATAGGTTTGAATCCGGGTGCTTGCAACACTTTACCCTTTTTTGCATAAATAAAAGGAAGCTGAGCAAGCTGGTGCCCGCATGGGCGCTGCTTGTGCTGGGCGCTACTTGTGCTGGGCGCCTTCCCCCGCGGGCGCCCGCATGGGCGCTGCTTGTGCTGGGCGCTACTTGTGCTGGGCGCCTGCCCCCGCGGGCGCTCGCATGGGCGCTGCTTGTGCTGGGCGCTACTTGTGCTGGGCGCCTGCCCCCACGGGCCCCCGCACGGGCGCTGCTTGCGCAGGGCACCTGCCCACGCGGGCGCCCGCTCGAGCATGGGCAAGCGCCAGTGCAGGCGCTCGCATGCGTGCCTGCCTGCGCGCAGTGCCCGCCAACGCGGGCGCCAACGCGAGCAAGGGCAGCACCCGCATGGGCGCTGCTTGCGGGGGGTGCCTGCCCACGCGAGCACCTGCTCGAGCATGGGCAGGTGCCAGTGCGGGCGCTCGCATGTGTTCCTGCTTGCGCGCAGCGCCCGCTTACGTGGGCGCCAACGCGAGCAAGGGCAGGCGCTCGCATGCGCACCTGCAGCGCGCAGTGCCCACCTTCGCGGGCGCCAGCTCGAGCAAGGGCAGGCACCCGCACGGGCGCTCGCATGCGTGCAGCGCCTGCCTACGCGGGCACCCGCGTGAGCAGGGTCAAGCGCCTGTAGCAGCCTAACATGGTGCAGGCAAGCAATTTTTTAATTGTTTAAATTACTAGTAATTTTATTTAAATTAATAATAATAAAAATTAAGAAAATTATTTATAGTTTAACGAACCTAATGATTTAAAATTATTAATATTGATACCGCTTGAAATATTTTTTCACATCTAAAATAATTAATTAAGTTATATAATATAATATTAATAATAATTAAATGATTATTATACAAATACTATATTATGAAAAAGTACATTATCTCGATAATTTGATCTAAATTGGTAAATTTATAATAATATATTTATTATATTATTTGTCTCCTAAAATATTTTCAAATTTTTTACAAAATTTTTGCACTTCTGCTGTAACAATCTCTCTCTATTTTCATAAACAAATTTTGAAAATAAGTTTTCACAAAATTTTTCCTTTTTTGCGCCAATTTTTTGAAAATTTTCTATTTTAATATTAAATCTCAAATTAAAATAAAAAAAATATGTTTATTTTTTAAAATCTGGGTAATATGTTGGATGATTGAGTTTGTTCGACTGAACTTGGAGTAGTTGTGATTCTTCGTATAATGTTCATCGTTGTTCTTTCAAATATCCAAGATAAAACTTTACAAAATGTGAGTGAAAAGTTTAAATGAGTTAGGGAAGAAGAGCTTTCAAGAGAATGATGGAGAAATTTTGATGGCAGATAAAATTTTGTAAAGTATGAGTGAGAGGTTTAAATGAGTTTGGGGAGAAGAACTTTGAAGGGAAGGATGAAAAATTTTTGAGTTAGGGTTTCGCCTTGATTGAATTTATAATATATAATTTTCACAAACAAAATTTTAAAATTTCGCTTTCGCGCTTTTTCTCCCGCCTCTTTTTTCATTACCGCCTCTTTTTTCATTACTGCGTTTTTTAATTTCTCACAAATTTTTTTATACTTTTAATTAATATTGCCTTGTGATTTTTATTACTTACTTACGAAGTACTTACTAACTACTTACTAACTAATTATTACATTTCACAATTTTTTGACCCTCTCTCTTTTTTTCTTAGTCACTATATTATTATACTCATTGCCTCCATAGTTCTCATGCAATGTAATTTTTAGAATTTGTTAATTTTTTCATATCTATACTCTTACAACTCTTTTTAAGTAGTAGAGTATTCGCGGTTTGTCTTACCAGATTAATCTAATTAAACAAATGATTAAATCTAGTTTTTACTTAAATTTTCTTATCAAAATACCAATTATACTGTTTTCATTTGTTAATATCATTGTATCCATTTATTACATGATGAATAAACCACATAATAAAGTCTTTACTATGATTTACTATAAAGTTTCAACAATGATTGATTTATTCTTCAAACATATTACATTCACTTCATATGAAACAGTTCATAGGATATTAGAGTTTAATAAAGTTTAATATTAATATATATATATGACAGTATATACTTACACTTGCAATTGAGTCACTATTGAGTAGTATGTATTGAATAGTATGTATCTATAGTATTTGTCATCTCTTTTAAGAATAATATTTAAAAAAATAATATCAAATTATGTAATAATAAATTTAATGTTGTACCACTCACCAACAACTAACAATGTCGTGTTTATTAGTTGTACTATCCACTAACAATATCCATCTCACCCACTAACAAGTGATCTGATAAGATAGAACAAATATTTGCTCAATTGCTCAATTACCATTATTGACATTTAGGCACCAAGACCAAGTTAATGTTGTTAGGGACGAAGATAAAATTTATGTTGCACTAGTAACATTATTCTTGGATAGATACTTAAGGCCAGATTTAATTTAATTCATTGATTAAAGTAACCAATCTTAGAAAAACGCAATTGATATTTAGGTAACACCTCTTAGTTCATCATGTTAATCTTACAAGTAGTTTAACAAAATTTAACAATAAAGTAATCTAAAATTTTCGCCCCAATTTTGTCAAAGGCAAAACATTATACACAATGAATTTTATTTTTCAAGTGGTTTGATTAATTTTGTTAAAGCTATCATATCATCTTCCAACCATAATGAGACAATGAATTTTAATGAATTTTATTTGAATTTGATTGTAAGGTGGTTTGATTTTTCTAACATAAAGTCAATTTAATTTAATAATTGTTTTAAATTGTTTTTGTTTAAATAAAAGTAAACAAAGAAAGTAAAAAAGAAAAAAAAAAGAAATAGACATATAGCAAGTAAGTAACATGATAATTTGGCGCAAGAACTAAATTTTTCGTGATTGAAACAAAAAACAAATAAAAAATTTTGACGGCTGATACCAAAATGTAAAATGTTTTTTGGGACTTTAACAAAATTTAATGCCTAATTTTTGTGAGAATTGTTTGATTGATTAAATATTATTATAATTTTTAAATAATAATATTAATAATTTAAAATAATAATATATAAATTACTAATTTAATAATATACTAATTTACGGGGGCGCTTCCATGTGTGCATGCCCCATGCTAGGGCGCTCGTGTTGGCATAGCCGGGCGCCCGTGTTGGCATAGCCGGGCGCCCGCGCGGGCGCCTTGCGTAGGCGCTTGCATGCGCTGTTGCCCTACGCGGGGGCATATGCCACTCATGCCATGCGGGCACCCATGCACACATTTGCATGGGCTACCATGCATGCCACACAGGCACCCGTGTAGGTATGCGTCATGGGATGAGCACCGGCCTTTCAATCAATAATGCTATAATTAATATATAAAAAATTTTAAATATGAATTATGTAGAATAATGGTATAATTAATATTATTAATTTGAATAATATAATAATATAAAATTAAAAGTTTTTAATATAATTTAGTAATAATATTATAACATAACATAATAACAATGTTGTAATGTTATAGTAATAGTTGGTAACAGAAATAAAAATACAAATGAAAATACAAAATTTTTGATGATATAATAAAAAAAAAAGAGCGGTAGATTAAGATGAAATTAAACTCTAAGGCGGTAAAAACTTGATGATCTAAAGGCGGTAAAAAGGTTAAAAAAAGCGGGAAAAATTGATGGACTTTTGAAAATTTTGAAAATTTGTTTAGGCGGTGAAATAAACCAAATATTCTATAAATCATTCCCTCTGAACCCTCTTTCCCTTCCTCCCCTCAAAACCTCTCATCTTCGCTCAAAGCTCTTGCTTGTGAATCAATCAAAATCTTCGTGAAGCAGGTAATCACATATTTTTTTTTAAGTAAAATTTAGATTATATTATATTTTGAAATATTTTAAATTTTCACAGCTTGTGCTCATTTTGGATGAATTAAACGAAGGATGAGTATTTTTGAATAATCACAATCATTCTAGAGCAACTTGATTTTGAAGAAACTCAATCATCTAGTTTAGTTCAGATTTAAGTACGAATGTTATTTCTTTGTTTTCACATAATATTACTAATTTTAATTTCATTTTTGCTTTTAATAATAATCTAAATTATTTGTATTCTTAACTCCCAACCAACAATCATTATCTCTACGTGACTGTATCCAAAAGGTAATATTTTTATTTATAACAATTTTTATTTTTATGAATGGATTGACATACTTCATTCAGAAAAGATAATATTTTTTTATAACCATTTTTATGAATAGATTGACATGAAGGTTGATACTGCGACTCAAGCATATTTGGGGCAGAAGATATGCTGAAGAGAAGAGAAGAGAAGATATATAGTTATTTGATATGTAATATTTTTTTTCTTATTCTATTAATGTATCAATCATTCTCAATAATACAAGATGTTTTATTATTTTAATAATTTCTTTATTTTATAGTTTATAACATTTCCTAAAATGTCAGCTTGTGTGGTAATCGTACTGTATGTGATAACTGACGAAATAGTAGCATTTGCTAACGGATAAATGACTGCAGTAACCGATATAACATATGAACATATGTACTAACAGACCATAAATGACTAACCGACGATAAAAGGTAACAATTGTGATAACCCAGTAGTAATCGAGTGGTAATCGACGATAAAAGTTATAATATTTCCTAACATATAAATAACCGTTTCTAAATGACAGTTACATTTCTTAACAGTTATATAGTAACCGATGACAAAAGATAATACTTGTGCTAACCGAGTGATAATAACCGAGTCATAACCGAGTGATAATCAAAATCAAGTAGTAACTGAGTAGTAACCAAGTAGTAACCGAATGGTAACTGATGATAAAATATAGTAATTTTTATTTATACTTAGCGTAATTTTACCAATACTTTCTGACCGTTACTATAAATATATGACATGGTTCAAGGGTCATGAAAAGTGTCGGAATACACCTATCCCGACTGGTGTATTACTGACTAAAACCCCATCCATCGGAGAAACTTTTGCCAATGGTTTTATCATATTTAGGAGACGGTTTTAGTCCGTCAGAATAACTCACTTGTTTTGTAGTGAAACATTTTGAAACATTATGATCAATAATAAAATCTTATCAAACAATAGTCATAACAATAAATTTTAAGAAAAAGAAATAAATCAAACTATATAATTAATTAAAAACAGAATCTATTAGATTCTAGGAACAAAAAAATAGTTAGACATATTAAAAAAAATCAAGATGAGTAAAGAAAAGACATTACAACCTTTTTTCCATAAGAAAGATATGGAAATCACGTGGTGGGCTACTAGGGTTCACGTTCTCTTTAACTTAGAAATTTGTTGTTGTAATGATAGACATTATTTTTTTACTTTTCCAAAATTTGGAAATTTCATTTTTATCCTTAATTTTGAAGATTTTTGGAGTTATCAGTAACTTTATTCCAAAGATCACTCATTAGATAAACTTAATTAGTTTCCTTCTTCAACAAGGACTTGACTTTTAGTACTGTAGCAACTTGATCCAAATTTTTGAATATCTTCTGACCTAAATTAACTTCTGGACTCTTAACAAGAATCAGTCAATCCAACATCAGAGGAAAAAGATAAGTCTAAAATATTGACAGCTGTTCTTCTATTATGAATTTCTTTAAATAAGTCTAATATTTTCTAAATCAAAACTCATAAATTTAATCAGTAAAATATCACGAAATAAGATTTATAACAGTCAAAATTCATAAATAAGGGTCAAAATAATATAATTCAAGTGTATAAATTATTGCTATCACTATAGAGCTAAGCTCTCTGGCTCATTCTCTTTCTTCCCTTTCTTGTTTTCCTTTTCCATACTCTGCCCTTATTTTACTTTGATTAATAAGGAGGCTCCTATATGATGTTTTAGGTCTAAGTCTAACCTAATCTGCTTAGTACGTTTTATGTCATACATAGCTAGGAGATCACTAACTAATGAAGCATATGAAAGGTTTTTAGTTTTAGATTTTGAAATGACCATCCTATGAAAAGGAACAAGAAAGTGTAGGCCAAGGTTCTTACCTTGCAAATGCAAGACATAAGCCAGAAACACTCCCTAGTGTTGGTAGTATAGCTCTCTGCTCTCGGTTTTAGCACATGTGTGATAATGAGGTGTAGGAGTCTCTCATGTCGATTCAAGTATGTAGCATTTGTGTTCACTACTTTTAGGTTAGGGTTTTGAAGACAACCCTAACATTTTCTAGCAGATCAATATTCATATATTCCTTACACTAATTGTGTGGCACTCAGTTTTGACTATTCAACCTACACAAGATTTTGGGGATGACCACAATCTCCATGCCACTTACATAGCTCCGAAAAATGCATTTTTGGGTATGGTTACATATGGTAATTTCTGTTATAGAAGTATTTACATACCTCCCTTTGAGTTCACATTTGTTATTATTGAAAACCTTCACTATCATGTTGGGATAGATAAGGCTATTAAGGCATGTTTCCCTAATATAATCACCATAAGAAAAATCTATTTTCCTTAAGAAATCTCAATCTATGAACCTAGAATGATTAATAGTTGAATAGCAAAGTTTTGCCTAGAAGACTTACTTTGGGCTAGGAATAGGAAATCCTCATGATTGAACCTGGAGGGATTATTTGTTCGAGGCATCTTTGGCGATTGAAGAAGGTTTGGTGGTTAAGAGGTTTCAAATGAAGGAGTGATTCGCCTTTGAGAGATTAGGGTTTCAGCAGAGTTTGAGAGAGTTTAGAAATGTTTTAGTTAACTTAGGGTTAGGTTTAGTATTTATAGTCTCTCCGTTTAGGCTAGCTTAAGTTAACTTGAAGGGTCTAGCAAGTTGACTTGTTATGTTTTGACTTATATAATATATAGTTTTAAATTGCTGCAAGTCGACTTGTAGTTAACTTAGGGTTAGGTTTAGTATTTATAGATTTTTTTACATAATTTGACAAATGCACTACTAGTCTTTTCTTTCTATGTTAAGAAAAGCATTTAGGTATACCTAGAGTAGTAATCTATTATCACCAAGTCATAATACTTTCCTCCTAGACTCTAGCTCCTACTTGGTTCAAATAAATCTATATGAAGTAATTCTAGAAGTTTACTAGTTAAAACTATATTTTTGTGTTTGAAAGATGATCTAACATGTTTTCCTTTTATGCAAACATCACATAATTTATCTTTCTTAAATTTTAATTTTGGTAGATTTTTGAATTTTTCTTTTTTTACTAATTTTGAAATTAAATCCATACTTGTATGTCATAGTCTTTTATACCATAACCAAGCATTCTCATAACTTACTACCATAAAACATGCTTCATCATATTTTCCTATACTATCTAGATTAATCACATAGATGTTTCCTTCTCTAATTCTAGTAAATCTTAATTTTTGGTTTGTTTATTGATTATTTCACAACAATCACAATCAAAGACAAAAATATAACTTCTATACATAATTGGCTAATGCTGAGTAAATTATACTTTAAACTTTTCACAAGTAAAACATGCTCAATTTGGGTTGAGAACTTACCTATATTTTTAATGCCAATGATTCTGCCTTTGGAGTTGTCTCTAAAGACAAGTTTGTCTCATTTCTTCTCTTGCAAACAACTGAACTTAGTGGAGTCTTCTGTGTCTGGAGCATCCATTATCTAGGAACCAATTATTCTCGGGAGCTTTGGCCTTCAAGCCGGTCTACACAAAAGTTTACTTAAGTTTTTGCCTTTAGTACCCCAATCTTTTTGGATCCAATATTATTATCCCTTTTTAATCCTTTTGGAATCTACTTTAGTTTTGTTTTACCTTATGAATTATTCATAACTAGCATTCATTTATGCTATGTCCATTCTTAAAATAGTGCATGCATTTCTAGTGAGTTACTGGTCTTTTAAATTTATTATTGGTCTGCTTTCTAAGCTTGCAATGATGTGCATTAAGCCCAAATTTCATGCAATGATAACATCTAGTTTCTGGTTTAGGATTCTTGGAACTAGATATAAAAAACTAATTTCTTTTGTATTTTAGTGGATTATATCTTAGTTCTGCCTTGTTAAACATTGCCTCTGAGTTTCTAAATTGTGTCAAGTTTTTCTTGACCTTGAATAAACTTGAATATTACAAAACTCAACTTTTTTTGAGTTCATTTTCTAAGTTTTCTTTATTATTCTTATCATTATCATAGTAGATATTTAAATTTTTATTCTTTATATCTCCAATTTCAATTTGCAATTTACTTACTTTATCTGTTTCTTTTTCAATTTTATTATACAAACTATTCTTTTCTTCTTTGTGACTACCATTTTCATTCTTTAACTTCTCATTTTCTACTTTTAATCTACTTGTTTCTTCTTCCAGATTAGTCACTAATTTCTTTAGAGCAAAGTTTTTATGTTTAGTGCTTCCATTAGAGTTTCATACATTCATGGAAAATTCATCAATAGAGAAATTAGAAAAGTAAGAGCAAGATGTTACCTCATCATCCTGATTTTACTTTAGTGCCATAAAGTAAAGATAGGCCTGTCCCTACTCATTTTCTTCATTGTTCGAGCTGTTGTCCTCATCACTCCAAATAGCTAAAGCTTTCTTCTTTCCCTTTTTCTCCCTCTTCTCTGCCTTTTTAAGTTGTGGACAGTTAGCTTTAATGTGGCTAAGCTTTTTGCATTCATAGCAAACGATTTCCTTTATCCTTTCAGGTTTCTTAAATTCTCTTCTCCTATAGTTCTTCTTTCCCATCATAAACCTTTTAAATTTTTCGGTGAAGAGTGTCCTATTTCCATCATCTTCTTTACTTGAACCATTTTCTTTACTCTCAGATTTGAAAGCTATTGTTTTGCCCTTCTCCTTATTTTCTACTCTTTTGGAGTTTCTCTTCATCTCATGGGTTGATAGTGACCATAGCAACTAATATATTGTTAGAGTTTCTAAATTCTTAAAATTGTCCATGGTTTTTACCTTTGTTTCCCAAGATTTGGGCATGCACCTATGGACTTTATCTACCTTATCCTCCTAACTAATTCCCCTGCCCAACAATGTAGGCTCATTTGTAATTGTGTTGAACTTGGTGATCATGTCTTTCACAATTCTCCATCTCTCACTTTGAAAGTTTCATACTCTTACTTTAACATTCTAATCTTATTCTTCCTAATTTGATTTGTTCCCTCATAAGTGGCCTCTGGTCTCTCCCAAATTTCCTTAGCTGTTATGTATGAGGGGGTTCTATTGTACTCATTTAGAATTAAAGCAAGATGGTGTAGATTGATTGCATTATAATTTGCTCGATAGGCTCTCTTTTCTTCTACAGTCATATTCTTCATCTTTACTGGGATTTAGACTCTATCAATCTACTTTGTTGGGAATTCAATTCCCTCTTCTATGATTCCATAGATGTCTTATCCTGGGTAATGATGAAGTTCCTCATTCGCTACTTCTGATAATTGTAGTTATTGCTATTAAAGAATGGATTGCCATTGAAGAATGGTGCTCTATTGGTTGAGCAGGTTTCGAATGGGACGCTATCACCATTAAGAGTCATTGTTGATCTTTATTTGTGAGGTTGTTAAACCTTTCACTAGAAGACCCGCTTTGATGCCAATTAAAGAGTCAGTTGTTAACAACCTAGGGGTGAATAGGTTATTTTTCAATACTTTTAGGTTTTTCTAGTTTTTGAGGCGAGATTGAAAGAAAACAAATGAAGATTATGCACTCAAGATTTATAGTAGTTTTACCTACCCTAGTGTTTATCCACTCCCAAGTTACACATAGATTTTAAATCCAATATTTCTAACAAAATAGTACAGTCAACTAGTTTGCACAAGTGTTAGTCCAACCTTATAGTGTTTCTTTCAAACACTTCCTACTAGCTTTCAACAAGTGCTAGGAAACCTCATGTGCTTCACTCAAGCATTCAAAGCAAAGATCAAAAGAGCCCTTGCTTCTAATCTTTTATATAGATTTGGAAGTGAAACAAAGTTATAAAGATGAAGCTTTAATTTCAGATTAATTGTTAAATCCCAAAAAGTAATACAACATAGAAAGAAAATAAGATCATAGAAGATCTTTTTTCTCAATCATTCTCAATGATGTTCAAAAGATTATTTTTCTTCTGTTGGAGGGCTGTATTTAAATTAATTTAAACAAAAAAAGCCATTGATCTTTATTAAATGCTTCAAAGATACCAGTTACAGGTACTTGAGACTCATTAATTGTTCAAATTGATTTTTGATCAACTAGTCATTACTCACATTGAATCGACTCTTTCTTTCTTCATGTCAACCGATATTTGAATTTTGAAGTCTCCTAACTATTGCCAGTTGACTTTATATGCATGTCAAGTTAACTTGTGCTCCATTCTGCTTACATGTATTCACGTTGTGACTTGTGTAAGTTGGCTTGTGCATGCTTTGGATTGACTTTGGCTTTAATCTATAAGTACTTTTACCTTGTTGCTTGTACAAGCCGACTTGTATATGTTTCAGGTCAACTTGAGCTTGATGGTACCTAAACGTTTCCCTGTTATGCATGTATGCAAGTGGATTAGGGAATTTGTTTGGTCGACTTCGCCTTTACTTAACTTAAACAATTTTTACTTTAAGGCTCATACAGGTCGGCTTGTTTTAGTCTTAGGTTGACTAATGCAAGTGCTCTTTGAAGTCTATGTTTATGCATGTTGATTTATGATGTGTCAAGTCAACTTGAGCATTGGATGATTTAACAATATTTTACATTGTGACTTATGCAAGTTGACTACTAAAAGTATTTAGAGAAATCTATATTTTGTGTAGGTCAGCTTTTATAATGGTCAGGTCGACTTGTGCTCAATTGCCTTTGAACTTTTCACTATGATGCACATGTATAGGTTATGGTGACCAAGTTGACTTGATCTTATGTAAGATATTCTATGTTCAGAATGCACAGGTTGTCTTCTAACATGTGTAAGCTGACATAGCCTACAGTTTGACTTAAGGTTTAATTCTTCATTTGTGTCCTAGCATTAGCTTGTAACCTAATTTGAAATGAGTCAACTTATGTTCCACAAATTGTGTCGATGTTGTGGGTCAACTTGTGACGATACTAAGTCTACTTGAATTTAGCATGTTTGACCTAATTTCATTTTGACCATTAGGCTTTTAAGTTCTTGGTCATTAGAACTTTTAAATTTGTGAATCCTCTAGTGCTTTTATAGGACATGTTGACTTATGCTTTAGGTAGGTCTACTTGTTCTTAGACTGTTACTTAGTTTTATCCATGGTTTGCTCTTCAAGTTGACTTGTTTTCTTAGTGAGTTGACTTGACTAATCTTTTGTCTTTGTTTAAAGTTTGATCTATACTTGACAAGTCGACTTAATTCTTATGTAAGTCGACTTGCTCAACTTTCTATTTTGTTTAAAATGCTAATTTACTCTTGGCAAGTTAACTTGTTTCATGGATAAGTCGACTTGTTCATGTTTGCAACTAAGTTATCTAACCTTAAACATTCTTAGACTTGTTTTAAACACTTCTTAATTAATCTATCATCAATTTATTCTACCTTTACTCATCATCAAAACATATTTTCCAACACCTTATGCTTTAGGCTAACTAGATCGGGCTACATAGGGCCCAACTTGCTATATGGGGCATGCTTTAGGATTAAGCACTACGGGATGTTACAAAAAAAAAGGGGGAAAAGATAAATGAAATGGAAAAAAAGAAGAAATGACATGATTGAATACCAAGTCAAAGTTTTATAGAGCTCTATGAAGCACTTTTGTTTGTTCTATGTGCTTAGTGTATATATGCATTATTAGTGCTTCAAGTTTTATTTCATGTAATGACTATTGGCTGTGAATTTGAGTTATGTTGATAAAAACCCCATTATGAATGAAATACTTGGAATTCTCTACTCTAGATTATGAGTAATCTTGGGTAATGTTCATGTAATTGATTAAGGGTTCAGCTTCTGGCCAGAAAGATAGAGAGGAAGCATTTTAAATAAATCAAGATATTATATAAGATGTTAGTAGTAGGTAAAGCTGGTGGTTTATTTAATGATTCAAAGTTTTAAGGGATTTGCATCATGTTCATTAACGGTGAATAAGTACTTTCTTTGTCCTTTGCTTGAGGACAAGCAAAGCTCACCTTCCATTAACACTCTAACACCCTAAAAGATTTTGGCCCGGGCCAACATAATAGATACATGTTAGATATTGATCTTTTGAGACATTTGTTTTTGATTATCTCAACACATAACCCAATGTTGATTCAGTCTAATTATGTCCAACCTACTCATTTTTGTTCCCTCGATATTATACAAAGTATACTTCTTTTAGCAAGTCATAACTCTATCAATCCTACTTCATCTATACAAATATTGAAACTTTCCATATCCTTTAGTACCTCTCTACATTATTTTCTTCTCTCTTCACTTGACACAATGTATAGGTCTCTAATCATATACCATTTCTCTGTGCTTATGACTATTTGATTTGCCAAAACCTCTCATACCCTTTTTTTCCTTCTTGTTGCATGAACCAATTTTTTTGTATCTACCATCAGTATCTGAAATTATATTCTGATCAATCCAGTTCGAGCATCTATGGGGGCTCCTATTAAAGGGACAGCTCTCCCAACTTAGTTTTTTTCAATCCCAACTTTTAAAGCTAAAACTTAGTTAAGGTATTTAACATGACATCCCACTAAGTTAACTATCCATTGGCTTGATGCATAGACCATACACATTTGTTATATTGCACCTTGCTGTTATCTCTTCCCCATTCACCAAAAAAAAGTTAGAAATATTTCACCTTGACCTCATTTTTCACATTGAAAATTTATGCATTATGATGGTACATGGTCCAACAGTCCATTACCACAAAGACTAGAGACTATCAAGCCCATTGGGGCCATAACCATAAAGCACTTAGACCACCAAAAAGATCTCTCAACTAAATGTCCTCTCAACCGAACACTCTTGTTTAGGCCTTTCGGCCACCTTAGGCCCTCTCGGGTAAGCCATTTGCTCACGTCTCAATCAAGTGCTCTCTCGGCTATTATCGAATAACCTTTTAGCCGATAATGCTTGTCAAGCAAATCTAATCCCGAAAGATTTGAACCTCTCCTAGCCCCACAAGTACTCTTTCCCGATAAGGTGGGAACCTTCATGATAACTTAAATAAATCTCCTAAATATCTTTAACTACAATCCATGTAATCTCGGAAGATCCCCAATAGTCTCTCCACAAGGAAACTAGGGTTTCTACATACTCCAACAGAGACATGCCCTGCATGCACATTCTATATATACTAAGTACAGGCGACTAGCTAGATATGTTCAATAACTTTACACTCAACAAAGAGAGGTTACACAAGGCTATTCTACAACTCTACTTAGTCTGTTTCTCTTTCTCTCATCACTATTCTTTTTTACTTGAGTATCGAAGCTTCCATTGCTTAAGCCATCTCCGATGGTATTTGTAGGTCTCATCATCTACATAGGCCCAGAAGACTCATCAACGTCGATTCCTCAGTCGTGTTAGTAAAGCAGTTATTTGTGTAGCAAAACTCATCTCCAACAGATTGGCGTCATCTATAGGAATAGACTGATTAGGCAGCCAAACACATTTCACACGCTGCCTTCTTACCTTATCAGTCGCTATGCCACCCAAAAGGAAAATCAGAAATACCTCAAATGTCATGTCTATAGCGGATAGACAAACATCCAATCTCTTGGACCTTTCTCTACCAGCAGCTCCTATTAATCAATTGAACACTTCTATTATCTGCTTACAGTACCAAATGGAACCATCTCCTCAGGAAGAACCTCGGCCACTCACCGACCAACTCCGCCCTCTACCCCCACCTTTCCAAACGGAGTTAACTGCTCCCAAATGGAAAGTTTTGAATAAAAAATGCAAGGCATGAGCAAGCAACTAGAAGAGTTTAGTCGTGCCATCAAACAAGAAGCTTCGACCTCCTCTTGAAGATTAGGGCACACACACTCATACAAGCTTCAACCCCAAAGATGCCAAGAGCCCTCGGTAACCTTTTGACATGATCCAGACATTCTAAAGAAGCAAATGGAAAACTCATGGCTACCAAACTCAAACGTGCTAGCATAGAAATAGATTATACCACCCAATATGCCACTAGTCGCTCACCCTTCAATCCCTAAGTTCTTACTGAGCCAATGCCATGAGATGTACTCATTCCCTCTATGAAAAGGTACGATGGCACAACCGACCCTCGAGATTATGCGGCTTACTTCATAACAGTAATGATTTTTAGGGACATGTCAGATGCAGCCATGTGCAACCATTTCCCCACAACCTTGAAAGATAATGCTCTAACATGGTTCAACTCACTTCCCCTATTCAACATTAAGAGCTTCTCACAGCTTTAGTAGTAGTTTGAAGCCCACTTTATGATCAATCAGGGGGCCAAAAGAAAGGAAATCTACTTCCCTCCTATCACTATGACAAAGGGACAATAATCCCTTGAAAGATTTTCTTGGCAAGTTCAAGAATAAGATGATGAAGGTCTTAGTTTTGGACCATTCCATCGTGCTAGTAGCATTGCTTACTGGATTATAGCCCTCAGGGATGAAAACTTCCATAACAAAGAATCCTCTAGCCACTATTTAAGAATTCTATGCTCGAGAAGAAAATACATTGCAATAGAAGAAGTTGAGGCATTCGACAGGTACCAAAGCAGAACTGGGATAAATGAGCGGAGTCGTTCCCCTCAGCAACCCTCTCCCAAGAGGAGCCAACTGGGTCATCCGCCACACTGCAGGTTCAATAATTATACTCCCCTGAACGATACACCCAGCTAGATCTTGATGTCAATCAAGAACAAGCCTCATGTTAGATGGCCCCCTTGTCCTATGGGGGATGATGACAAGAAAAACAAGACTCGATATTGTTACTTCCACGGAACTATGGCCACCTAATAGATAAGTGTCAAAAGCTGAAGGATGAACTCAAGGTCTTGGCTCAAGATGACTAACTCCAAAGATTTATTAACGTAGAGTGAGAAGACCATATTCCTTGGAGACCACACACTGTATGTCAAATAAACAAATCGAATGAACCACCGATCATGGAAGCCACCCGCAATCAGGCAAACGTAGTGATCCTTCAAATACAAGGTTGACACCCCTTTTCAACACCCCTCTCTCTTGGTGTTACTCCTCTAATTTAGAATCTAATGGGCCAAGTAGTCACACAGTAATGCCAAACAATAGTCACTCCCATCTTTTAGATGACCGAAGCATCCACCTCTAAGGAGGTTCTCACTGCTCATGTCGAGAAGGGGTAGAAAAGGAAGAGGCCAATGATTGGCTTCGATGATGATGATCTGGCAAGAGTCGATCCGAGTCACCATGATCTGCTGGTTATTACCACTAAAGTTGGCTAGTACATGGTGAAGTGAATCTTCGTCAATCAAGGAATGGATTGCGATCTTCTTTACTGGGATACCTTTAGTAGGTAGGCTTTAGTTGAACACATCTTCAACCGAATACCAGACCCTTGAAGGGATTCTTGGGCAAATGGCTATACCTTGAAGGCACCATCTCTCTTCCAATGACTTTCAGAATGCCACCCAACCATGTCACTACTATGATCACATTTAATGTAGTCAAACTATCGTCACCTTAAAATACCATCTTGGGTCGGCCTACCTTGGATGCTTTGGAGGTGCTATCGAGTACCAAGCAAATGAAAATCAAGTTCATGACACCTCTCAATATCGGAATACTCCCTTATGACCAAGGCCCATCGAATACTCTGGTCTAGTAATCTCTGTCCACCACTTGCTATTATTTTGTCTACAATCTTGAGTTACTAACTAGAGATATTGATTTGAAGTTTTCATCTTACAATTATTCTTATCATAATATCTTCATTTTACATGCCTTATTGTCTTCTCATAACACTCTAATCAAGTCAATCGTATATAGTCAAAAGTAACTTGCAGGTATCGATCGGATAAACACAACCTTTTCTCTCAGCTCTATTCCTTGAAACGTGTCATCAATAAGGGTCCTAGTACCGACTAGGTAGATGTGGCCCACTCTCTCAGCTCTACGGCTTGAAAAGCATCGTCAATATGGGTCTTAGCATGCAGCCCACTCTCTCGACTCTACGTCTTGAAATGCATCATCAATACGAATCCTAGCACCTGACCGGGTAGACACAACCCACTCTCTTGGCCCCACACCTCAAAAGGGTTCTGTATCCATTAGGTCTCAGCACTCGTACTCTTAACTTTATGCCTTATGTAGGTCCTAGCAAAGATATGACGCTTATTCTCTCGACTATATCCCCAAGTTCTAACACCCTCTCCCGACTATCATATACTAGACAATTAAACGTTCAAGTCCTTCTATTTTAACAACACAATCAATAAGGCAACATGAAAGCAATTGAGACAAAAAAGCACCAGAAAATAAGATAGTAGTAATTTTTGTTCATTCCTTCAAATGTCATATATATTGAAGAGATGAGACCCATACAAACTTGGGAGAAGTACATTGAAATAGGGCATAGCAAAGGAAGATAAAGGAAGTAAAGCATAAAAGGGCTATAATAAAGGAGACAGAGGAGGAAGAAGAGCCCTTCGCTATAGAGATTCAAGGTTAGCTCAGAAAATGGCACCCCGAGAACCTATATCAACTTGTATCGGTGCTTTAAAGCCAGCACCAACTCTCGCCAAGCTCTTCTCTATCCTTGATTAGCGAAGAGTAGCCTCAGCCTGCTGCAACCT
The DNA here is from genome assembly GCA_033439265.1 of Dillenia suffruticosa. Lineage (NCBI taxonomy): Eukaryota > Viridiplantae > Streptophyta > Magnoliopsida > Dilleniales > Dilleniaceae > Dillenia > Dillenia suffruticosa. The sequence continues at coordinate 5,066,100 of JAVTVX010000031.1, forward strand.
CTCAACAGCTCTCTTGTATTCATCTTCTAGCTCGATTATCTTCTACTCTCATTCCTATGCTATCTTCTCGGTAGCTTTGAGACGTCTCTCTATAGTTTCCAACCTTTTAATCTCCACAATGGTTGCACCACATTGCTAGAATGCAGACTCTAGGTGAGCCTCTAAATACTCCATTTCCTTATCTCTTTATCTAGAGCAACTCTAGCTGTCCTCTCCTCTTCAATCTATCTCTCTATCTAGGCTAGAGTACTGTGCAGCTAAGAGTTCTCCTCATCCCTCTAGTTCGTGTAGTACAACAAGTACTTAATCAATCTGTCTCTCTTTAACCTTTGAAACTTGGCAAAGGTAATGGTCTACACGAAACAAATTAAATTAGTCCAATGCAACCAAAAACCGAGATAAAACATGTCCCAAAAGGAAAATCATACCTGAATCCCAAGAGATATAAGGACTTCATCGCCCTACTTTATTGATAAGAAATTTAACTCCAGCTCAAAGTGATGATGATCCAACCAGTCAGCGACCCTCCTTGCCTCAGTGATGTCTACATAACTATAGCGATGGTTGCTAGCACTAAGCATTCAATACTCCTTTCCCTTAGATCCTTTCTACTGTCATAGGACCTGACCAAGATAGAAAGAGGAAGAGCAGTTTTACAAGCATCTTCCTTTAACCTCTTTGCATGTATAAGCTCTTGAGGAAGGCAAAAGATGGCCTAGTTACAGACTCCCTCAGGAGGTGCATCCCTAGTTTCACCAAGAGTATCCCTCTCGGTGTCCTTTTCCTCCATTTCACCCTCTGTATCCACTCTTACAGGCCCTCTTCCTACATCTTCTCCTTTCATATCCTTCTTGAGAGCCAATACCAAAGATCAAGGAAGGGACATCTCTAACTCAAACCCTTTGGCCCTACTTGCTTGGCCTCCTTTAATAGGGGAACCTTAAATGCTCTCAACAAGCCTTGTTCCCTATTCTCTCCCACTTCCTCGCTAGGGCTCCACATTTGCACTTTCCTCTTTTTCATTTTTAGCACTGAAATAGGGCGAGCATCAATTGATGGAGCATCTTACTTTGATGTACTCTCCTGCTCCTTAGCATTTCTCCTAAACTTGGCTCTCATCTGCCTGTCAGTGGTTACCTTCATTAGATCCTCCTCCTCGGTAGAAGGAACAACATCCAGAAGCCTCACAGCCTTCTTTTTCGCCAAAAAAGGCCTTTAGATTTTCAATTTCTCTCCCACCAACAAGTTAGCCAACATTAACATTTGATCATTTAGGAGAGTTTCTATATAAATGCACCTCTTCCTCACTGAATAAAAACCCTTCACTGAACACACAAACCTCGAGTACTGAGAAGGTCCTGGAGACTTCAACCTGCAAAAGTCTCTCCACTAACCTCTAGCAGTAATGGCATCAACTCTTTATTCACAAACTCAATGAAAAAGAACTTCTCGATCCAAGCCTAGTCTATCACTTTTACCTCGAGTCCAACCTAGTCTGGAGGTGAAACCAACCCTTCGTGAAACTTCCAATAGGATACCTTCTCAAAAAAAAAATCAAGGACATTATCTCAAAATCAAAATTCAACTGTAGTAACTTTACAAATTCGCTACTAACACCACTAAATGCCAAGCAGTAGAGATTAATAAAGTCAGAAAAATGTCAACCTTTCAAAACAACAGCGAGGGGACCCGTATATGGCACATGAAGGCCATACCTCATGTATACCTTGTATATCGGGACACATTTCTTCAGCGGCCTATTTTCTCTATCTTCCTCCATAGGTGACAACAGATTATAATGGTCTCCTAACACGAACTCGCTCACCATCCCCCACAATTCATCCCTAGATAGTGTTATCCTAATGTTGCTGATGGAGCAATGAACATGAGATACAGAAACTTTTCCATTTCAGTTTCCTCACAAAGTTCCCTGACTTGTTTGATATGCATCCATGCGCTTTCACAAATGATATTGTGCCACCTTTTCATAACATGTGGTATTTATACGATTTTTATATCTATTAACACACGGTTTCATATAACCTAGATTTGAACATGTGATTGGGTTGGATGCCCTGTGATGATTCCACGCTTTGGGCTTGGTGCCCCCCATTTCCCCGCTATATAGAATATTCCGTAGCTACAAAGGACATTTGACAGAGGTACTCATTGTGTCCGGATACGTTTTGGCCAGAGCTATCCCCCAAATGTCAGATCTATGTTGATGATTGTACTTGTGATATTTGCAGACTTGTTGGATCAGCTTGCGGCCAACATTGGGGTGGAGAGCTATTGTTTTTACATACATGCATTGTGAAAACCCCAATGCGCCCGTCACTGGTCGAGGTAGACCCTTATTGGAAATATTTTATTGGCCTGCTCTTCATGACATTGATGTAAATATTGGATGAATATCTTAATTTCTGATGTGTGCGTATGATATATGGTTTTGAAATGATATGATCGATTTGCACACTATGGATATTATTACCTTATGTTTTGACACTCCAAGTTCACACCGATATTAATAGTACGATGTCAATCTCCTCACTTGCTGAGAACCATCCCCCTTTAGGTACTCACCCTCCACATTCTCATCTTACAGGTTTAGTCTTTAATTGAGGGTTAGTAGAGTTTTGATTTCATTGGGCATTTCAGAGACATTAGGTTTGGGTACGGTTACCCACTCTTCTGCGGTAATCATTTGAGGTTATTGTTATATTTGGAGTATTTAGTTGACCATTATATTTATATACCTGAGATGACTGTATTATACTTATGTTGACTTGTGAAAATGATAACTCTTATTTGATTTGATATATTGATGCATTGAGGCACATTGTAATGACTTGGGAATTGATTTGATTTGTGATATATTAGATTGGATGTTGTTATTAGCCTTATGGTGTCTCCATACGTGGGACGTTGTGCCCGTGTATCGAGGTGTCGCGGCGGTTGTCGCGTGCTAGGCCGGGGGTAGGTCGGGGCGTGACACTAAAGGCCAACACTTGATTACCTCTTTATGTAGATTTGTCTCAAGACCAAAACACCTAAAAATACATGGTTTCTGGACAGCAGATGCTCTCGACATATGATAGGAGACTCATGTAAGTTCAAAAGTTTGGAAGAAAAAAAAGGAGGCAAAGTTGTCTTTGAAGACAACTCAAAAGGAAAAATAATTGGTATAAGAAACATAGGTATGTTTTTTACTCAAATCGAGTATGCTCTATTAGTCAAATGATTAAAGTATAATCTTCTAAGTATTAGCCAATTGTGTGACAAATGATTCATTGTTTTATTTGATCATGATTATTGCAATGTGATAGATAAATCAAACAACGAAATAAAATTCAAAGGAAAAAGGCAAGAAAATATTTATGTTATTAATTTGGATAATTTGAGTGCTTTAAATGAAGCATGCTTAATAGCCATTGGAAATAAGGATACATGGTTATGGCATAGGAGATTAGGTCATGGAAGTATGGACTTGATATCAAAATTAGTTAGAAAAGACATGATTAAAGGGATTCCAAAATTGAAATATGAAAAGAATAAATTATGTGATACTTGTATGAAAGGGAAACATATAAGATCTTCCTTCAAATTCACAAACATAGTCTCTACATCCAGGCCTTTAGAGTTACTTCACATGGACCTATTTGGTCCAACTAGAATACAAAGTCTAGGAGGAAAACATTATGGTTTTGTAGTAATTGATGATTACTTAAGATATACTTGACTATTATTTTTAACCAAAAAGGAAGAAACATGTAGTGCATTCATCAAATTATGAAAAAAAATTCAAAACGAGAAAATATGTACAATTAATAGTATTAGAAGTGATCATGGTAAAGAGTTTGAGAATAAATCTTTATAAGAATATTGTGATAAAAATAAAATTTATCACAATTTCTCTGTATGTAGAACACCTCAACAAAATGGTGTCTTGGAAATAAAGAATTGAACTCTTGAAGAAATGGCTAGAATTATGCTATGTGAGTATAATTTATCCAAATATTTTTGGGCTGTCAACACAGTTTGCTATATTCTTAATAAAGTTTTAATTAGACCAATTCTTAATAAAACCCCTTATGAGTTATATAAAGGTAGAAAACCTAATATAGGATATTTTCATGTTTTTGAATGTAAATGTTATGTGTTGAATAACATAGATAATTTAGGAAAATTCAATACAAAAAGTGATGAACCTATATTTTTAGGATATTCAATCTTTAGTAAAGCATATAAAATATATAAAAAGAAAATAATGATGGTTGAGAAGTCCATTCATGTAAATTTTGATAAAAGTGATCCATTGAGTAAAAGAAATTTTGATGATGAAATTCAAGAAGTAAAACAAATATTAAAACAAGGGACATTAGAAAATGAAGAAGTAAAGGAAGAACCATTAAAGATAGAATTGAAGAAAATCAATCAAACAATGAATAATAAGAAGAGCAAGGATAAAATTCTCAACCATAAAAAAGAGTATTAATATATAAAATGTAATTGGAGACATAGAGGTTGGAGTTAGAACTAAATTCTCAATTCAAAATCAATGTGAATACATAGCATCCATCTCTCAAATAGAATTTAAAAATGTTGATAAAACTCTGAGTGATGAAAATTAGAATCTAGCCATGTAAGAAGAGCTAAATCAATTTGAGAGAATGAAGTATGAGAGTTAGTTCCTAAATCAAATGATCAATCGGTAATAGGCACAAAGTGGGTGCTTAGGAATAAACTAAATGAATATCGGACAATCACTAGAAATAAAACTAGATTAGTGGTTCAATGGTATAGTCAAGAAAAAAGGTATTGATTATGATGAAATTTATATTCCGGTAGCTAGATCAGAAACTATTAGGATAGTGCTTGCCTTTACATGCTTTATGAAGTTCAAGCTGTACCAAATAGATGTCAAGAGTACATTTTTAAATAGTGTTTAAATGAGACAGTCTTTGTAAAACAACCACCTGGATTTGAGCATTCAAAACATCCGAATTATGTATTTAAATTGTCCAAAACTTTATAAGGGCTAAAACAACCTCCAAGAGTTTGATATAAGAGACTTAGTAATTTTCTTTATGTTTGGGACACTAAATATATGGATGGAGGTTGCTGAATCTAAACTCAAGGTACAGCTTTTATGGAGTTAGGGCTTGGTTTTTGGGAAGGAAAGAAGATGAGGACTTGCGGTTTAAAGCATCCGCAACTACGTTCGCCTTACTCGGGTGATAATCAATCACCAGATCATAATCTTTAATCAGCTCTAATCATCTCATTTGTCTCAAATTGAGCTCCTTCTAGGTAAGCAATACTTGAAACTCTTATGGTCAGTGAAGATTCTACAAGTAACTCCATATAAGTAATGTTGCCAAATTTCAAAACAAATACAATAGCAGCAAGTTCTAGATCATGGGTAGGATAATTCAGCTCATGCTTCTTTAACTGTCGAGAAGCGTAGGTGATAACTTTGTCGCCCTGTATCAAGACGCATCCTAATCCCTGTTTACTGACATCACTGTAGATAACATAATCATCACCGGTGGTAGGAAGAGCGAGTATGGGAGCCGACGTGAGTTTCCTTTTGAGTTCTTGAAAACTCTGCTCACATTTATCTGTCCATTCAAACTTGATTCCCTTCCGTGTCAAGCCAGACAACAGAGTTGCAATATTGGAAAAACCCTCTACGAATCTTCGGTAGTAACTTGCCAATCCGAGAAAATTTCTTATCTCGGTGACGTTTTTGGGTTGTTCCCATTTCAGAATTGCCTCAACCTTTTCTGGATCGACAAATATCCCTTCTCCCGATACTACGTGCCCCAAGAAGCCAATTTCCTATAGCCAGAATTCACATTTTGAGAACTTAGCATACAATTGCTTATCTTGGAGAGTATGCAGCATAATCCAAAGATGATCTGAATGCTTTTCATCATTTTTGTAATCCACAAGGATGTCGTCAATGAAAATAATGACGAACTTATCGAGATAGGAGTGAAAAACTTGATTCATAAGGTCCATAAAAGCTGCTGGAGCATTCGTTAAATCAAATGGCATTACCAAGAATTCATAATGCCCATACCGCGTCCTAAACGCAGTCTTGGAGACATCATCTTTCTTTATCCGCAACTGGTGATAGTCGGACTTCAAATCTATCTTAGAGAATACACTGGCCCCTTGGAGTTGATCAAACAAGTCATCAGTCCTCGATAAGAGGTATTTGTTTTTTATGGTCACCTTATTTAATTGTCGATAATCGATACATAATCGAAACGTATCATCTTTCTTCTTTACAAACAAAACCGGAGCACTCCAAGGCGAAGTATTCGGCCGGATGAACCCCTTATCTAACAACTCTTGAAGTTGAACCTTCAACTCTTTCAATTCTACTGGTACCATTCGATAAAGAGGAATAGAGATTGGCGCTGTGTCAGGAATAAGATCTATAGTAAAATCAAACTCTCGGATCGGTGGTAACCTAGGTAACTCTACCAGAAAGACGTCCGAAAACTCATTCACCACAGGAACATCCACAGATCAGGGCTTTCCATGGTAGTGTCGATGATGTGAGCTAAGTAAGCTTCACAACCCTTATGTACTAATCTTTGTGCTTCGAGAGCTGAAATCACACAGCTTGGCAATACTCGCCATTTACCAGCGAACACAAGTAGGGGATACCCTGGCCTACTGAATTCCACTTCTTTAGTGAAGCAGTTCACTGAAGCTCGGTGAAGGCTTGGCTAGTCCATGCCTAGGATGGCGTCAAAATCTTTCATATCCAACGGAATCAAATCCACTTCAAGGATTATTTTACTAACTTTCACCTTACAAAACTTATATACTGAATCCCTAATCAAATGCTCTCCCAATAGAGTGATAACCAACAATTCTTCATCAAGTGGGACTAATGGCTTATTAGCGTGTCTCTCAAATTCCGAACTCACAAATGAATTATTCGACCTAGTATCTATAAGTATATGAGAATCAACACCAAAGATATTCATCATACCTATGAATATAAACTATAAACAAAATTATATCACCACACTCCTTAATTCATAATCACAAATCATCAAAACATAATTATAAATCATAGGTATCACATTTCAAATTCTAAACTTAGATTTAAATAAAAATTACCCGTAACTACGTCGTGACTAACTTGGGCTTCTTCATTAGTCATAGCAAAGACTCTAGCTTGAGATCTAGGCTGAGGTTAATGAGCGAAGGTGGCTATAACATTACTTCCCGTACCCGTCCTAGGGTTAGTACCGGTAGAAAGTGTCGTCGAACCAACTGGGCCAGTTTTGGAGCCGCTAGAGGGACCTCTAACTTGACGACTCCCTTGTCCTTCTTGCTTCAACTCAGGGCAAGAATAACGGAGGTGTCCCTCTTTCCCACAGTAATAACATCTCTTAGGTCCTCTGTATGGACTCATGTGATACCCTTTACAATTAGGGCAAGTCCCCATTTCACTTCCCCATGGTTTAGCTCCTAATCCAACATTCCCAGTGCTAGGAGCACTCAATCTACTAATTGGTTGGTTTTGAGAAAATCCAACCGATCCCAAAACAAATCCACCGCTTTGATAGCTTGTAATTATGTTCTTCTTAGAGCTTTGGCCAGGTACAAATCCGTCGGACCTCTTCTTCCCACGGTGGTCCCTAACATTTCCCCTTTCAAGCATCATCTGTTCGGCCCTCAAGGCCAATTGCAACACGTTTTGGTATGTGTGCTCATCCGTGACCGACATCTTCTCTCGGATATTCAGATTCAAGCCATCCTCAAACTTGAAGCGTCTGTACTCTTCGGAGGTGATTAGTTCTGGTATGAATGAGGATAGACTTCTAAATTTCGCCTCATATTCCATCACAGACATATTTTCTTGGCGAAGCCGAATGAATTCTCTTCTCTTCAAGTCCCGATTGAATCGGATGTAGAACTTCTGGTCGAATTCCCTAAGGAAATCGTGCCAAGTGAGAGGTGCGACTGCCCTTTCCTCTTCTCCATCCCACCATGTGCTAGCATCTTCGTCCAATAATCTCACAGCTACCACGAGCTTCAAACTATACTCTATCCCCATATCCGTTACAGCTTTTCTGACCTTCTTGATCAATTTCTTTGCCTCTGTAGGATCACCAGATGCCAAGAAGGTCTCACATCCCAGTTGCCTTGCTTCCTTGATTAGTTTGGACAACTGAACTGGGGAACGACTGATTGGTGCAACAACCGGAGGAGGTACTAGTGGTGTATTGGGTGCAACAGCTGGCACTGAAGGAGGAACATATGAAGGGACTGAAGATCGTTGTAGAGCTTGATACTGCGCTCTGAAGGTACTTCACCACTCTATTACTTGCTGAAGAGCGACGATAGGAGGAGCAGTAATCCCGGGAGAAGGAGTCGGGTGTGTGGATGCAGGTGGAGGAAGAGCATGCAAGGACGACTCATCCTCGTGCTCCTGTAGAGAAATCTCGTTTACATTTCTCGTCCTTCTACGTAGAGGCATGGTTACCTATAAGCGAAAAGCTATGTTTGCCATCCACTCAGCTTTTGGGAGGGTAATCACTCCCAATTCCCAAATCGAATAAAATCCTATCCCTCATTTGATTCCGAATGCCTTAACCTAAGACATTGGTTACAAATAAATTATTAAATCGTACACCAACACTAGAAAAAAGTGATTCTCAATACATCACAAATTCCTAACCTCCCAAAAATTTCCAGCACAACATGTTATATATAAAAAATAGCCGTACCTTGACCTACACTTCTTGGATCATGGAAATTCCAATTTTTACTTAAAAATTAGACATAAAACTACAACTTTGATACTTGCGTCCTAAATTCATTCAAATCATTGCAAAGCATCTAAGTCCATGAACATCATAGTCCAGAATTCAAAATTCCTATCTGCGCAGCCATGGGAAAAAGCCTATAACTTTCACTACACACATCCAAATCACATGATTCTTATGTCAAATTAAAGATAAGATATAGACCTACAACTTTTATGTTCAGGGCTTAGCAGAATTCAGCCTCGACGGCATCTTAAAATTGAAGGGAAGACAAGCAACTGCAGCAGAACAGAAACAAGACATTCTGCACCACGAAAATTCTTTGAAAAATCATAACAAATTCGGCTCTTATCCGATTTCAACGAATCACATCTCATTTTGGAGATATGGGAGTCTACTTTTATATGCAAAAAGCCTCACATGATTTGCTTTTGTCCAGAGATATTTATGACTAAAAGATCGCAGTATGCTCATTAAGCAAAAATCATGAATTTCAAAAAATGCATTCTTATTCTAATCACACACATTTTCAGGACATATACAAGATTTCTCACCCTAAATTAACCCTAAATTCATTCAATTTTTCAAAGGAATTATAATTTTCCTCACCTAGGGTTTTCGTAGTGCACAACCCTAACTTCCGTGTACGCTTAATTCAGTCCGGACTCCTGCAATGCTTCCAAATCGAAGCAAAATTTAGAAATTAAGCCTAATCATCAAGAAAAATCGAAACCTAGATCTAATGGTCAAAATTCAGCCCTTACCTGCTCAGTAGAGGGATCGCACGAAATTGCGACTTAGGGTTTTCGAGGTTTGTTGAAGACTGCCGGTCGGGACTTCTGCGAGGGTTGTAAATGAGTGTTGCAGTGGTAGACAACACCTCGCGCGAACAGGCTTGGGAGAGAAGCAAAGGGTTGTCGTACGCGCATGGGAGAGAGAAAGAGGGAGAGAGCGAACAACCGCTAAGGTTGGTGGCGGTGGTCGGAGGAAAACGCAACCGTGTGAGGTAGAGGGAGACGGGAGAGTGTGACTAGGGTTGAGATGATAGTGGTGGTGTTGATTTCTGGAGAGGGAAGGAGAGAGCAATGAAAGAGGTAGAGAGACGAAAGAGAGAGAGAGTGAGAGAGTAAAGTGAAATTGGGAAAGTGGAATGGGTCACTCACGTGTTGTCCCTTTTTTTTTTTTTCCTCTTTGACTTTTCTTTCTTGGTGTTACAGAAGCACCATACACATAATATGCATCTAGCTCTATTTGTAGTACAACATACAATTATTAAAACAAGGTATGTATTTTCTCATAACTTGGAAGAAATAAAATATTTTTGGCAAAAAGAGAAATTTTATTAAATTGGGATTAAAACTAGAAAATTGTTTTTGGCACAAGCAAAGAGATTTTGTTATGGAATTATCGTTGAAATGACTAATTTTTCAATTGTAAATATTAAAATGTTAAATCTTATAAATTAAATGTGAATTAAAATAAATTAATATTAATGTTGTTAGTAATTTTTCTTGAAAATTATATAAAATTATATAATATTGATAATTAATGTATTATGGTCATGATTTCATATTATAATACTATATTATCTAATAATCAAAAATAAATTATAACACTATATTATATAAATTACTAATTTAATATCATTACATTATATAAATCAATAATATTAATAATTTAAATTAATAATTTCATATCATTATATTATTTAAATTAATAATATTAATAATTTAAATTAATAATATGATATTGCCACTACAAAAAAACTTGTATTTAGCCACAAATTTTGCGACGAAAAGTTAAGAAAAATTCGTCGCTAAATTATTTAGCAACCAATTTTTCGACAAACCAGAATTTGTCGCTAATAACTCGTCGCAAAATTTTTTGACAAAAAATATGAAATTTGTCGCCAATTAGCGACCGATTATAGTTCGTCGCAAAATTCGTCGCAAACATTAGTAACCAAAACTTTTTAGTTGCAATTTTCCGACAAAATTTGCGACGAAACATTTTGTCGGAAAAATTTCCAACAATAAAATATTTGTTGCAAAAATTGTTGCACAATTTAGCAACCAATTATTTTTTGTTGCAATTTTCCGACCAATTTTGCGACGAAATAGTGTGTTTCAAATTTCTCAGTTGGAAAATTCGTCGGATAAATTAGCATCAACAAATTTTTTGTTGCAATTTAGCGACCAACACAACGACGAATAATTTTTGTCACAAATTAGCGACAAATTTTGAATAGTTTTTTGTTGCAAAATTTGCAACAAAATCTGCAACAAAATCTGCGACGAATTTATTTTCGTAGCAATTTGCGACAAAATTTTTTTGTGAGATAATTTGTCGCAATTCTGCGACAAAATCAGCTTCGGCTTTTGCGACGAATTTTGCAACGAAATCTAAAAAATTCAGCAACAAATTTTGCAACGAATGTCAAAATCAGCGACGAATTTAGCGACGAATATAGAAAATTTGCGACAAAAAAATTTAATTTGTTTAATATTTACACTAAATTTCCATATATATCATATTCCTCCCTGATAGTTTCAACCAACCAGTTTATAAGCTAAACCACCAACATCATCATCAACAAATCATCCAGGGTACCATCGAACAGCCATGAATACGAAATTTATGCAGTATCTACTAATTCAAATAACTGACCATATAATAGTATGAATGAAATAATAAATAAAAAAACACTACCATCGTCATGAAATAATATTAAACAGTACTAAATAAGTTATAGAATATCGAATTTGTAGAAGTATAAATGAAATTCTAATGAGAAGTCTAATTAAAAATAAACGTGAAATAAAAATTGTTTCAAGAAACATTATCACCATCATCATCACCATTACCGTCACCGCCACCATCACCATCACCAAATATGTCAAAATCATCATCACCATCATTTGGAGGAGATAGAGAAGGGGGAATCGAACTTGAAGCGGAGACTAGCTGAAGATGCTGCATTATAAGCCTCTGTTGTGCGCGAAACTCTTCAAATTCATTGTCTCTTCGCAGCTGTTCAACGCGCATGGCTTGAATTTCATTGTCTCTTCGCTGTTGTTCTACGCGCATGACTTGAAGTTCATTGTCTTTTTGTGCTAACAGCTCCTTCATGTGGCTCAGCTCTTGGTTCATTTGCATTAATTCTGCTTTTACTGGTGTATGGCCGGAAGAACTTAGACCACTGAGTCTGCAAGTTCTGCTCAACGAGCCCATCCCAAGTACTCTTCCCTTCTTTGCTCCACCAGTTGCCTCGAGCCATAAAGCCATATCATTAACAGATGGCTCAGACGTTGCAACATCATCACTACCACTAGAATTTCTAAGTAGAAGCTGGTCATATTTCTCCTGCATTATCGTATAAGAAATTAGAAGAAAAATGAAATAACAATATACTAAAATATCCAACGAAATTGAGAAGTGTCAATTAACAGTTGAACAAATTTCTAAAAAATCTAACAAATAAAGTAAGAATACAAAATTGTATTTCTCATTAAGCGATTGACAGTAAGCAATAAGACACAAAAATTATCTTTGTCAATCAAATATTATAAATTTAATACACTTATGGAATTAAAATTACACATACTTATAATTATATATTTTGTTGCTTAATCCATTAAAATGATATTTAGATAATGAGGAGTGTTGTAATTGAAATTAAAATTCGACTACTATTACGAGTTTGAAAATATAACAGATTGAATAAAGGAAAAAATTATACTATACGTGACATAATGAACCAACCATTTGGAATGGACGTAACAAATTTGATATTATCTATTTTCAAATTTTATTTTATAATGAAAAATATATATATATATGAATTTGAAATGAAAAGTTCAATTTAAGTATTTGAGAAATTATTGGAATTGACAAATCTATTAAATTCTTATTATAATGTTGTGATGATAAATTGAGCATAATATGTTCAAATAAAAGTTTTTATAAAACAATTTAAAATTTTAAAATTACATACCATAACCGTTCTAGCTCTCTCCCCACTCCAGCTCTTGTCTTTTTTCTGAAAAGTCCGTGCGAAAGTCTCTCTAAATGATGGCGGTGATCCCATTTCCTTGGTCTAAAAACAAAACACAGTTAGATGAATTAATGAAAAAATAAATGAATTAAATACAAAAAATGGTAATTGAACCAAATTACCATTCTAATTCTATGCTCATCAATATTGATTGAGCCTCCCGCATAAGTAGCAGATGATTCCCCAGAATTATAATATCGATTTATTTTATTTTGCTCACTCCTTCGTTGGCTCTCATCGGAATCCCAGAAATTTAAAATGTTGAGCCAATTTTCTTCGGTGATGCAATGTGGCTTCTTTCGGCTCTTTTTGGCATGATTCAGTACACCTCGGATGTGATGACCGCATTTTTTTTAAAATATTCTTCTTATTTCAAGCTCCTCGGTCTCATCCCAATTGAACTTTCGCTAAAAAAAAACAAGTTGTTATATTTAATTTATACACTGAATTGTATATTTAAACTTAGAGATCTCATTTACCTTGAATTCTCTCCACCATAGCTCTTTGATATCATCTGGAGTACTTGTGTATGACATCGATGCTCCTCCCCAATGGTTGTTAATGATTCTATTCAGCTCATGAATAACATACACAGAATTTGTGAATCTATCATAAAATTAGAAATAAAAAAAATGGTTAGTAAAAAAAATTTTTAAATAAACTAATAAATTGTGATAATATTTCAAAATGTAATACTTACGAATCTCCGCAAGGGGATATCACCTCTCGCGTATCTTCCCCTTCAACGTGTGAATCTTGCATTGAAGGTACAATTGAAGGTGCAACGGATGGAAACGGTGAAGGTATATCAGTACAAGGCAAAGGGGCATGGGAAGGTGCAGCTGAAACGGACGGTGACGCCGAAGAGTTTGGTCTTGCATTAGAAGATCGTCTATGTCCTCCACGTTGAAACTGTAACAATAGTTTTTTCTCGCAAGCAATGAATATTGCATGATTATAAAAAATATAATAGAGTATATGAAGAAACATACCATATTTAAATTGTCGTCAGAAATGATCTATAAAAAAAGAAAATATATTAGCAAATAATATTTCGAAATTGAAACATGAGGCACTAAATATAACATACAAATTGAGAAATTTAAAATACAAATCTAAATGTATTTTCATATGAAAACAGTCAAAAAAATTCTCATATGATGTTAGACAATTTTAATAAATTTTAAAAAAACAATACTTACCGACGATCAAAAATCAAAGTCATTATTGTCATCATCATCCTCATTATCAAAGTCTTCAACATCAAATTCTTCCTCATCTTCATCCTCATCTTCATCTTCATCTTCATCATCTGTCTCCAAATCAGGTTCTTCATCGCCAGACTCATGAATTTCATTTTGATCCACATCTATCATTACTCCATGTGGATCTCGTAATGTTGGAATAATATATTCCTTAGTCTGAAACGTATTGGCAACTTCCATTTGTTGATATGCCATGTCTTCCCAACGTTCCTCAATTTTCTTTCGTGCTTTCGTTTTACAAATAGCCCACCAATCAATTTTGTCACGTTTCAAACTAGGATATGAAGCATAATACACTTGAATCGCTTGTTGTGCCAATACGAATGGTTCATATCTTTTATAAAATTTTTTATGATTTATATCAACCAACTTAAACTTTGGATGCACATTCATCCCTTTTACGGGGTCAAACCATTGGCACATAAATAAAACGACTCGCAACTCTGCTCCAGTGTACTCAACCTCTATAATTTCATCCAACAAACCATAGAACTCATCTTTTACACCTCCATCGTTGGATGACTGAACACAAACACCACTATTCATAGTAGCTTTTCCGGTTCCATATTCTTGAGTGTGAAAATTATACCCGTTTATAAAATACGATGGCCAAGTTCGCACCGTCGAATTTGGACCCCATGACAGATTAAGAAACAATTCTTGTTCAACTTGATCTTGATTACATTGAACCTGAAGTAAAATAAATGTGTTATTTTTTTAATAATCAATTAGATTTAAAATTTAAATTTCGTAAAACTAACATATGTTTTGAACCATGCTGCAAAATCTTCATCGCACACACGATTGAACTCATGCATCGATAGTTCAGACCGTGAATGTTGAAAAATCCTACGATTAAAGAACACGATTTATGTCAACAATTTTATCAAAAAAAGAACACATTTTTAATATTTGAGAAAAAATGACTTACTCGAAATATGGCGTAACTTCTGGACAGTTCAGTAAAATATATGTATGGGCTGCCCGCCATTCTTTCGCAGTTAAATATCTAACCTTACATGACCCACTTGGTCGACCGAGATAGTTGAAAATAGAGAATGATTTTAATTTAGGATCAACAGGACCCTCATCATTTCTACCGGCGCGCCGTCTCTTACACTGGACATGAGGCTCGAAATAATATGAAGCAAAAGTTGTCACTTCCTCCGCAATGTATGCATTAACAATAGATGCTTCAACCCGTGCCTTATTTTTCACTTTTCTCTTCAAATGATATAAAAATCTAATTGATATGGAATAAAAAGTGTATCAGAATATGATATATAATAAATTGAGTACATTGACATGCACTATAAATATTATAATGATGAGAATGTGCAAAAGTTACCTTTCAAATGGATATATCCATCGATATTGGACGGGACCTGCAACTCTGGCCTTATAAGGCAAGTGAACCAAAAGGTGTTCCATGGAATCAAAAAATGAAGGAGGAAAAATCCTTTCTAAATTACATAAAATGATAGGGATATCTCTCTCCAATTTTGCCATATGTGATTCCTTTAATACTGTCGAGCAAATATCATGCAGGAAAATACTTAACTCTGTAATGACGGCTCATACAAAATCTGGTAATAGTTCCTTAAAATCAATCGGAATCAATCTTTCCATAAATATGTGACAATCATGACTTTTCAAACCAATCATCTTGCATTCTTTCATATCAACACATCTCCCAAGATTTGAGGCATAACCATCAGGAAATCTAAGGGATTTCAACCATTCACAAACTTTCCGTCTCTGATCCTTATTTATTGTATAAATTGCCTTTGGTTTTGGTCCCTTACTACTTCCATCCGCATCAAGTGTAGGCCGATTACAAAGAAGCAGCATATATTTTCTCGCATTCAAGTTATCTTTCGTTTTTCCAAAGACATCCATCAATATATTAATCAGATTATCGAAAACATTTTTCTCGATATGCATCAAATCGAGATTATGATGAATCAGATGGGTCTTCCAATATGGTAAATCCCAAAATATACTCCGTTTGGTCCATTTATGTACACTTCCATATCCGTACGTTGTACCATGTGGGTCTTCAATCGCAGATGGAAATTGAGACACTTGCTCCCAAATTTGTTGACCAGTTAATCTTAACGGAGGAGGTGTTTTTTCAAATTTATTTTTCGTAAATTCTTCTTTATTTCTTCTATATTTATGATTTCGTGGCAAAAATTGTCTATGACAATCAAAAGAACTCGCCTTCTTACCATATTTCAATCTGAATGACTTAGATCTCTCCATACATATTGGACATCCTAAAACCCCAGCAGTACTCCATCCCGATAGCATGCCATAAGCTGGGAAGTCATTTATCGTCCAAAGAAGAATTGCTTTCATTACAAACATCTGCTCAGTGTTAACATCATACGTAAGAACACCGTTATCCCATAACTATTTTAACTTCGCAATCAATGGTTGCATATAAACATCAATCAACTTCTTCGGATTTTGCGGGCTCAGTATAACCAATGTCAAAAACATATATGGTGTTTTCATACACATACCCGGAGGAAAATTATAAGGAGTTAATATCACTGGCCAACATGAATAACTTTTTCCCGATTTTCCAAATGGAGCAAAGCCATCAGCACAAAGACCTAACCTAATGTTTCGAGTCTCTCTTGCAAATTCAGGATATGTCATATCAATATTTTTCCACACCTCTGTATCCGAAGGATGACACATTAACCCTTCCTCTGTTTGATGATTTGCATGCCAAGTCATATATTCAGCAGTAGATTTCGATGCATAAAGTCTTTGCAATCTAGGAGTCAAGGGCAAATAAAACATTTGCTTGAATGGTTTACGTCGCTCAGTACGACCTGCTGTCCTAGTAATCTTGTACCTACTTTGGTTACAGAATTTACAAAATTGTACATTTTCATCAGCTCCCCAAAACAACATGTAACCATTTATGCATACATCAATTCTTTCCACCGGAAGGCCCAAGTCATTCACCAATTTTTTCATACTATAAAAGTCATTCGGCATTATATGATCACGAGGCAATACTTCTCCCATTACTTGAACAATATCATTGAAGCAATTCTCAGACATATTATGCTCGGCCTTAACATTTAACATTCTAGCCGTTAATGACAATTTAGTGTGGGTGTCACAACCAACCCATATCGGTTCATCTGCAGCTCTCAACATTTCTTGAAATTGGTTAGACGAATAATTCTCATCTTGCACATTCTCATCGACACATGTTGCTTCTACCCCCTCCAATGGTGATGCATAACTTGTAGGTACATCTTGATTTGTTGGTACAGAACTAGAACTTGCATAGTTTGTTTGGGGAAAAAAATTTTGACCTGCTGTATCAAATACCATCAACCTGCTGTATCAAATACCATCTGCTGATATGGATTTAACTGATCATAACAATTGTTATCCCATCTACTTGAATAATCCAAATTTCGCACATACTCTTCATCAGATATAAACGCTTCACCATGACAAGTCCAATTGTAGTAATTTAAAGTAAAACCAAATCTACAAAGATGTTCCCTAATTTTATCACATACATGAAATTTGCCATTACCACACTTTCTACACGGACACCTTAACTTATTTCCATCCATAAACTCAACTTTACTAGTAGCGAAATTCAAGAATTGTTCCACCCCACAAATAAACTCATCAGTTAAACCACGACGATCAGGTAAATTCTTATTATACATCCAATTTCTTTCGTTTTGCATTGTCGCTGTTAAAAAAAATAAATATTATAAAATATTAATAAATTAATATATTAACAAACTATATATTATAGTGAAAAAATAACATTAATAAGAAATAAAGAACATCTAATAACAAAACATTTTAAAATTATTTAACATATTTTCAGAAAATTTAACAAATATAAAAACGTTGAGTCGGAAAAATAACAAAATAATTTAGAACTATTGTATTTCACGAATTTATAACATACATACATTGAAACTAGGAATAAGGGATATAAAACAAAGAAAATAAAATAAAATATACGAAAAAAAATATATACCTCGACCGCTTGAAGACATGAATTTCTCCCCTCTAATCGAACAACATGTCCGATCAACGTAAACACATCTGCAATGCAAAACCATTAATGTTATTTAGAATTATTCTTGGATTTTTTTTTACTTTATCATAATTTATCATTCATGGGAGAAATAACTTTTTTTTTAATTTAAAAATAATAATAATCATGGTACTTTGGGGGGGAGGGGGAACGCATTTCTCGGATTTTGTGCAAATTTTGTAATTTTTTCAGAAATAACCCAAGATAAAGCCAATTTCTACGCATTTTCAATAAATGTACACAAATTGCAATTTTTTTCTAAAATTTTGGACTCAATTATCAAATTGGCGTCATATATAGAATAGAATAGAATTACCAATCTAGTTATCCCAAAATCATTGATGCAAGTAATTACAACTTATTGTGTATGTTTTTGACACTAATAATGACAATTTTATACTATATTTTTTTATTTATTGAATAAATATTGCTCACATAATTGGAGCTAGAATTGCCTTTACCGAAATTTTACAATTTCGAAAAATAAAAATTCTAAAACTTCATATTTTGCTTCTGACAATATTGAGAAGGAAATTTGATACTCATATAAATACTGCTTGGTGACGAATCTAAAAAATATATATATTTTAAAAAAAATCAAAATTACCATTTCTAAATATAGGAAGAAAGTAGCAACCGTTAAGATCAAAATCAAGATTTATATTAAATTAACTAATTTAAATATAGTTTATAAACAAATTTTTCAAATATAAAATTTAATATTTAAAAGCCCTACTTAGAAAACGTTTAATTTTGGTTAAAAAAAATAATTTTTTTTATTAATTGCAGATGTGTTAAAATTTGTAATACGGTAAAAATAATTTTTTTTAAATTTAAAAAAAAAATTTAATCATTGTAAGTATGAGATCCGGCCTCTGTGGCCGGATCTCAGCGGGGGAGGCGCTGCGGCGCCTCCCCCGCCGTTGAAAGCAGCCCAGGGGAGGGGCGCTGCCCCTCCCCCGGTGGGCCCCGCCCGCGTAGATGCGGGCGGGGCCATCCCGTCTGCTGGATCTCAGCGGGGGAGGCGCTGCGGTGCCTCCCCCGCGGTTGAAAGCAGCCCGGGGGAGGGGCACTGCCCCTCCCCCGGTCGGCCCCGCCCGCGAAGATGCCGGCGGGGCCATCCCGTCCGAGATCCGGCCTCTGTGGCCAGATCTCAGCGGGGGAGGCGCTGCAGCGCCTCCCCCGCCGTTGCAAGCAGGCCGGGGGAGGGGCGCTGCCCTTCCCCCGCCACGATCCGGCGGCATTGCCGTTGGAACTAGGGAGAGAGAGAGAGAGAGAGAGAGACAGAGGGGGGGGAGAGAGAGAGTACCTCGTTGGAGGGAGACCACCGTGGGGAAGAGAGGGAGAGGAGGATGAGAGGGAGAGGAAAGTGAGGAAAGAGAGGTAGAGGAAAGGAGCATTAAAAATATTTTGCAACCAATTCAGCGACGAACACGCTGTTCGTCGCTGAAATCAGTGACGAACTAGGCGTTCGTCGCTGAAGTTAGCGACGAACTGGCTGTTCGTCGCAAGGATCAGCGACGAACAGCGCGTTCGTCGCTGAAGTCAGCGACGAACAGCGCATTCGTCGCAGGGATCAGCGACGACCAGCGCGTTCGTCGCAGGGATCAGCGACGAACTGCTCGTTCGTCGCAGGGATCAGCGACGAACTCCTCGTTCGTCGCAGGGATCAGCGACGAACAGCGCGTTCGTCGCAGAAGTCAGCGACGAACAGGGCGTTCGTCGCTGGAATCAGCGACGAACATCGCGTTCGTCGCTGGAATCAGCGACGAACAGGGCATTCGTCGTACGAACAGGGCGTTCGTCGCTGGGATCAGCGACGAACAGCGCATTCGTCGCTGGGATCAGCGACGAACGGCGCGTTCGTCGCTAAAGTCAGCGACGAACTGCTCGTTCGTCGCAGGGATCGCGTTCGTCGCTGGAGTCAGCGACGAACAGGGCGTTCGTCGCTGGAGTCAGCGATGACCAGGGCGTTCGTCGCTGAGAGGTGCGAGAGCAGCGACGAACTCATCGTTCGTCGCTGAAATCTGCGACGAACTAGATGTTCGTCGCTGAAATCTGCGACGAACTAGATGTTCGTCGCTGAAATCTGCGACGAACTAGATGTTCGTCGCTGAAACGTTGCTGATATGTGCAACCAATTTAGTTTTTGTCGCTCAAATCTGCGACAAATTTCGTTTTCGTCGCAAATTTAGTGATGAGCAATGATTTCGTCGCTAAGTTAGCTTTGAAATTTTTTTCGTTGCTAATATCGTTGGAAAATGGTGATGAAATGTTTATTCGCTGCCAAATTCGTCGCAAAATAGCAACAAAAAAAATTTGTCGCAAACGTCCGTCGCAAATACCTTGTTTTTTTGTAGTGTGCGCTTGCCTGCGCATGCCCTTGCATGCATGGTAGCCCATGCGGGCATGCGTGGGGGATTGTGCAGGAGCCTGCACTAGCATGGCTGGGCTCCCACTCAAGCGCTTGCATGGTTGCTTGCCCCATGTGGGTATGTGCGAGCTCCCACATTGACATGACCGGGCACCCGTGCGGCCGCTTGCATGCACGCATGCTTGCCCCAAGTGGGCATGTGTTGGCGCCTATGCTAGCATGGGCGGGCGCCCGCGTGGGCGCTTGCATGCACGCTTGCTTGCGTGCTTGCCCCATGTAGCCACACGGGCATTGCAGGGCCGCCTGTGCATGCTTACGCCACACGCTTCCTTCTGGTAGAGCCGGCCAGCAGACCGTGCACCTTCCGGACCGGACGGTCCAAGGCATCCGGTCCAGTTTAGGGTTTTTTGTTTTCTTTTTTTTCGTTTTCTTTTTTTCTTTTTCTTTTTTTTTTTAATTTATATGTAGATGGTGCTAGTATGGTTAGTACTTAAATAAATTTGAGTTTATTGAGTATGCTTGTGGCCTGCTTATTCTTATTTATTCCCCCTTTTAAATCTTAATCCTCCTACTCTCTTTTTACCTTTGCTTTTTTATCCTCCTATTGGCTAATTAATGATTTGACCCGAATTAATTCTTTGTTTGCCAAACAAATATTTTCTTAAGTAATTTCTTTGCTTCACTCACACGAGTGCATCTGGCAATAGAAGCCTCAGGGGTGCCCATCGCCTGCAACACTTGTTCAAAGGGATCTTTTTT
The DNA here is from genome assembly GCA_033439265.1 of Dillenia suffruticosa. Lineage (NCBI taxonomy): Eukaryota > Viridiplantae > Streptophyta > Magnoliopsida > Dilleniales > Dilleniaceae > Dillenia > Dillenia suffruticosa. The sequence goes on from JAVTVX010000031.1 coordinate 5,087,443, forward strand.
CCTGGTCGTTTATCTTTTTCAAAAGTTCAAAGCGGTTATCATCATTGAATTCTTAGCCTTTTTTAGTCATTCTCTATGTTATTTGAGCATTTCTGCTTCCACTGTCAGCAATTCAAGTCATTTATTGCACAATATTTGTTTGCATCAAGCTGATGAGACCTTTCTGTATTATGGGAAAATATCAATATAACTCCAGAGTTGCATGTCATCGATGGCATTCCTCAGCTGATCTTTGTTCGTGCAAGCTATACTATTGAGGTTTGTTGACTTCCATACTTGGATAATGGCTATTCCTCAGCTACGTAAAATTGGGTAGTTGATTCTCTTCTTTTTCCTTGCAGACAGTGGAAGAAGAACGGATCTCTGTTGGTCATGTTGCACATCTTAAACCATCTAATGGAGGTTCTGCTGCTACTCAATGTAGGTCATTTCCTTTCCACCTCCCTCAGATCTAGCGACCTGTCTTTGACTCTTCCTTGACCATTAGCCATTATAGATATAATAGTTGGGCTTTAGTTACAAAGAAAGATTTTTCTTTTTGGCCTATGCATATCAGAATTAAGAATTAATGTTTGAACGACATGATTTTCACATGCAGTGGCTGTGCCCCGTCCTAGCATACATAGTGACTAGATCTGGTCAGAGTTTTCCTTTAGTGGGAATTTTTTTTAATAATCCCTGACCATTATTTTGTAACTCAATTCACATTCTTGTTTTTGGTTTCTAACGTTGTAGGAATACAATGATACACTGTAGATCACCTAACTTGCGATGGTTACAAACCGCTCAAGGTTTGATATATCTCTTCTTCCTTATGGCATTATTACCTTGCGCTGTGGAACACTTAATTCAAATTAAACTGTTAGTGGGCACAAGGATTGGGTTTTTTTGTGACAAGAGTCCGTTTTCTGGGTTGTGCTGCAAATATTTATTTTGACCCATTTGCATGTGGTTCATAATTAGGGAATATCATGCATGGACTCTCCTTCCGATCTTTTATAATTTTTAAATTTCTTTTGCAGCACGTTCCATGAATGAGCTCGTGGATAAATTCAGCAAGCCATATGACCGGCATGGTAGAAGGCGTGGAAGAACTGCTTTTATTAAAAACTTTTATTGCCAACCCACCACAGCTGCTTCAAGAACACCTGTGCAGCAACTGAACGAAGTATTGGGGCATCTCAAAGAGCAACTTGCGCCCTCAAATTGAATCAACACAAAGGTACGAATCATGCAACGATACGAATCGCTTGAATCAACACAACAGCTCATCTTGCAGTAGCTTAAATTAGATCCGAGTCATTTTACTCCCTCACAGTGTCTGGTTCTCTCTTCTTTACCTCCCAGTGATGACCACCATGATGATCAAGAGGATGATGATTGATATAAGATATTGTAATTTTTGAGACTATATGTTTATTGTTGAATATAGGATGTTTATTTTTTATGCTGGAAAATGGTTATGTTTGATGTTTATGTTTATTATAGATATTGTATATCGGATGCTTATGTTTGATATTTTTTGGATATTTGAATATTTATATATAATATAAAGTTTATTGGTTTCGATAATATATTTAGAATTTGATTATTATGTTGGTTGGACAAGAAAAATTTTGAGGTTTAATATGAAGTTTAGGGTTAGAATTTGATTATTATGTTAGTTGAATTGGAAATATTTTGAGATTTATTGAATAGACATTTGTGACTAAATTTGATATTTATATTGGTTGAACAGAATATTTCTTTTTAAATAGGAAAAATTTTGAAAAATAATATAAAAATGTGTATTTTTGTGGTTAAATTTTCAGATTCGTCGCTAAATTCGTAATTAAATTTTCATATTCGTCACTTAATTTATTATTAAGTCACATTATTTTCGTGGTAGATTTATCGCTAAATTCATTGCAAAATTTTCGTTGCTAAGTTCTGGCTAAATTTAGTCACGAATTCGAAAATCCGATCCTAAATTTTAGTCACGGATTTAAAGATTCGTCACGAACTCAAAAATCCAAAGCTAAAATTAGCCACAGATTTAAAATTTTGTCACTAAATTTAACTACTGATTTAAAAATCTGTCGTTAAGTTTAGCCATGGATTCGAAAATGCATAGTTAAATTTGGCCACAAAATGGAAAATCAGTCATTAAATTTAGTCACAGATTGAGCAACAAAATTTTTTTATCACTAATTTGGCCACGAATACTTGAATTTCGTTACTAAATATTTACGATGCGTATTTAGTGATAAAAATATTTTCATCACTAAATCTATGACTAAAAAATTTAGCGACGAATTTTTTTATAATATCCGTCACTGAAACAGTGTTTTTTTATTTTATGGTGTTTCGTTACTATCCTTCTAACTTCTTTTTCCTTTAACCTATTATTCACACCTCTGGCATTCTAACTTAATATCTTTTTTTTTTTTTTTATTGATTGCTTCTTTATCAACCATCATGATCTGTAAATCTCATACGCGTTTATTTGCTTTTTGTAATTCCCTTGTCTTTTCAGTAACTTCCGATTTCATCCCTTCCAAATGAACTCCAATACTTTTAGCCGATCTCTACAGCTTGATTGCTTTCTCCCGACAACTCTCTTTTCTCACACACTTATTCCATAATCAAGCTTGATTATCAAGCAGTAAATCTCATATTCTACAGCCTGATTATCAAGCTTAGATCTCTCTTTAGAAGTCAATGATCTCACCACAATTTTCCTCTTTCTTCTCTTTCTCCTCTTTGCACCAGGAACCAAAATCATTCCATAATCAAATTATTGTTAAACTCATCTTCTAACTCATGCTTATATCTTCTACTTAGTATTTTCCTCAACAAGATGCTCACCGACCCTTGAATCCAGAATACTTTAAGAATATCTTTCCAGCCGTACTTCTTTCTGGTTTTCATCCAAAATCGATTACCCCTTACTACACTTGATTCAGGCTCATTGCTATTTAAACCATCAACACTACATCAACTTTCTGTATCTCTTTAATCCAAATCATTTCCTTCCGCCTCATTGTTAAATATGTTAGTTGTGTGCCCTAGAACCCTGTAAACTAGCATTCATGTAATTACAATTAGTATTAATAAAATTTTAGTTAGATTAAAAGGTTTTATTTCTATTAGAATTGTTACCCTTAAAGTATTTTGGGAGATGCTTGCTTATGAAGTCGAGAATATGAGTGGCGAATCAATTTTATCCAAATACAGAAAACTGCTTGCACTAATAAAACTTATGACAAGGCATCTCAAGTCCAAAAATTGTCACGCGTTCTTGCTAAATTCAATAAGAAGTTACTAACACGAATGAACTAGTAAGACTTATCGTAGGAGACATATGGGCACTTATATTATGTGTGGATGGAACGTCATGCAAGAATAACAATAGTGTGCTGAGTTATGAGTGCAGTGAACTCAATCATGATAATGCATATAGTACTTTAACCGAAGACAATATATGATTTCACATTCGGGTGATGAGGGAGTTGAAAATATCAAGCCCTGTGCTAACAATGCTTGCAAATCGGTAACTTGTGGCTCCAATCTAAGTTAGCTACATGTAAGAGATATGTGATCTCATGATGTGATTTGTTTTCTCAATTAAATAAGGATAAAATTCTATGACTTACTAGAAAATTCTTGACAAATTAAGTAATTGATCGAGTCTCCAAGATAGGATTAGAAAAGAATTTCTAACAGAAGTCTTGCCAATCTATCGAGAATACGGCTAAAAGAAAAGTGCATATGCATAGCCTAGGACAAGTTTGTATCTTGAAACAAAGGTATTCAAATCGATGTTACGCATGATAAAGGGTTTACTTTTCAGTGATACAACTGTTCATTACTAATTAAAGAAGTAATACTATACAATTGTAGGCATAACTCATAAGACCCGAGGGACCCGAGGGTGTTTTGGTGATAACACCTTAGTAAAGAAAAGGTTCATATATCATCATCAAAGGTTTGATAATGGTATCATTGCTATCTAGTGGTCAACTTGGAAGGCCACGCATAGAGCATTATCCATATTCAATTATGAATAAAATTTTACAAATATGAACATTAAATTTTACAATAATCTTAACTTTTTCTGATATTTAGATTCAAAAGAAATGAAAGGAAATAAGTTTTTTTATTTCCCTAAATAGTTAGGAAATATTTATCTTGAAAAATTTTCATATTTTAAAATTTGTTTCGAAAGGATAATTTTCTGAAGTAAACACAATCTCAAAATATTTGATTGAGGAAAATTTTTTCTTGGAAAGTGTTTCTAAGAAATATAATTTTTCTAAATTAAATAAAAGGACATGAAAAAGGTTTGCGCGGGCCCATGGTGGGCCAAGGGCGCCTACACACATGGGGCCAAGTGGCACGGGTGTGCATGACACATGGGTGCACATGCACAATCAGCCGGAGCGTGGCTTGCCATGGGCAGGTGGCACTGATGCAGCCCGTGCCCCTCCACTTGTCCACCTCCGTGTCTCCTCGTGAGGTCCATAAATAGCATCTTCCTCTCGGCTCCAAACTGATTCCAACTTAATCGAAGCTTGTGAAGTTTGGTTGGGAGGTTGAGATCTTTGAATTTGAGAAATGACTAAAATATAGAGAAAATAGAATTTTTTTCAAAGTTTTAAGAAAATTCTAAAGAGAGAGAGAATCTCTGAGAGAAAATTACTTAAAAGCTTAATACTTAGAATAGGGATTAAATCCAAGTTTGGAACTTGGAAATTTTGCTTATAGTGAGCTATCTAGGTGGAATTCTTAGAACGATTCCACCATGGCTTTTCAATCGAATTGAGAGAAGTCTCGAAGTCCTAGAGAAGTGCTCGTGCGGATGGCATAAAAGGTATGATGTTCGAAATCCCCTCATTATATTACGCTGAGTAAGATATTAACTAAATGGGATATACATAATATCGAAATTTATTTCAAAATTATGTTGTACTTTGGAAAAATTTTTAAATTTGCTTACCCAAGTAATTCGATGTCCGATTCTTTTTACCCAACTTTTAACTTACTTTATGCAGGTTTTAAGATTAAGTGTATACAAAATGAGAATTTGAGCTATGAGCATGTGGTTATTAGAGACACGGTTAAAAAGATAAAAGAGAAGTTTGACAAATATTGAAGTGAGTATAATACTTGGTCTCTATGGGAATAGTTTAGTGGTACAAACCTTATCTTCTAATCTGGTGATCACAAATTAAAATCTCCTTGTATAATTAAAAAAAAAAAAGTGAGTATAATACTTGTACTTGGGTGTGTTCTTGACCCCCGCTTGAAATTTCAATATTTGAAGTTTTGTTACTCAAAGGTTGATTTCAATTCAGCTTTAGGGAAGGTTGAATTTGTGAGAAAAAGTTTATACAAACTCTTTCAACATTATGTGAACAACTCTAAATCAAGCATTTCTCAATCTCAATGTGATTTTTTTTTTGTACAAAATCTCAATGTGATTTGCAAATGACAAGTAGAGGAATCAAAAACATAACATCAAAACTTTTTAGTGTAAGTCATACTTCTTTACTTTTTTTAATTATTAGTTTTATTCTTTAATGCTCTATTTATTTATTAATGATATATTATTATTTGTAAAAATTTTAAATATTTGAATGTGAACTTACTACTAATAAAAGGAAGTCTGGATTAGATTTATATTTAAAAGAGTCAAAAAATAAATTATGATCACTTTAAATAATTGCAAGTTTTTTTTTTTTTTTTTTTTTTTATCGATCGGTATCCGAATTTTATCTTAGTAATCATGTCTAAGTATTGTGGGGCCATTTAGGGGTTAGTTATTCCAAATTCTTTTTCTTCATTCTTAGAACTCAAACTTAAAATCTTTGGTTAAGGAGGTAGAGTGTCCAATTACTTGATTCAAAAGAATCCGTAAAGAATTGCAAGTTATCCCCCTTTTTAAGAACAATGCAAAGTGATTTCCATATCTTATTGTTTTGGTACGTGGTGGATTGAGTATTTATAGTTACTTCGGAAGCTGCATTTAGTATTGGGGTTACATTCTCACCAAGTACAAAAGTTGTATGGTTTCAGATCATATCCAAACTCTTACAGCACGTACAAGGAATTGGTTGCATGATTTTGATCCAACTCCTACCATTATAATGTTATTAATTATTGAGTTATTAAGTTGTTTTATATTGAGTTTATTATTATTTTTTTTAAAAAAATTTAAGTATATTGCTTACTTGTCATCTTGTTACTAATTGCTTTATTTTGTCATATGAAGACAGAGCAACTCAAACAAAGGTTCCAATAAACTTAAAATTGACGGTTGAAAAAATAGAGCATGTGTATTATGTTTATGTGTTTTTGGAAATATTAATATAGAAGTTTAGAATTGTATTGTAACTTGTGATTCATTTGTACTATATTACAAGACGTACGGTGTTGATACTTATTCTACATTTTTCCCTTTTATGATGACAATTCGTGTAAATGCCATAAATTATGTCAATTAGGTTAAAAGAAAAAGTCATGGGCTAAAGGAAAGAAAAAAAAAAAAAAAAAAGACTTTTTTTTAGACCCATAAAGAACTAAACACTTAGACTCTTAAGGGACTCCCATCTAATCCTGATTTTTTAAGGGGGTAAAGCGAACCCTTCATTTCAGAGAATCAAGGGAAAGAACCCTCTTTACCCCCCTTAAGAGTCGGTGATAGCCAGAACACGAGTCCTTTATTGACGGTTCTAAAGAGGAGGGCGTGACTTCTTTTTCATTTTTTTTTTTATTTTTTTAACAAGAAAACGCAATCTCAGGGAGGGAAGACTATCGCTTTAATTGTCCCTGAGGGACGAGGAGGGTGTCACTTCAACTCTACTTGAATGGGTATAAATGAATACTCTCATTATATATATATATATAATAATAATAATAATAACTTTTCAACTAGTTATTTCTCTAGTTGGGCAAAAGCCAAACCAAGCCCCTTACTTCGATTAACTTGCTATCAAAATCTGCAAAATATTCCTACAAATTGTCTCCGGAGCTCTGATTAGGGAAAACTATAAAATTTAACCCTGTCATGTGTCATGTGCAACCCAGAAGAACTTGGGACATAAGACCAATTTTGCAATTTTCCCTTTTTATCGGGTGTTTAACCATGCAGACAAGAACCCCAAGACCATTTGCAATTGCAAGGCGAGGGGTTTAGGAACTCAATTAATTAATGAAAAAAATTCAAGTTCTGATTGACCTAGCTCGTAACATTATCAAGTCCCTCAATCATTCCGCTTGACATTTCATTCTTTACTATATTTCTATATGGAATATTTTATGATTCCATTCCCAAGTTCTACTTCTATGCATAAAAAGGATCTATACAATTTCAAATATTAATTCAAAATACACATACTTCCATTTTAAATATCATGATAACATCAAAATGGAACAAATGAAATAAATCCATAGCTATCGAACTTGACCCGCTTCAAAATTATGATTCAACTGATTCAATTATTGAGTCAATAGTTCAATCGTTAATTTTTTATTATATTTTTAATATATAAAAAATATATAATCACATTTTTAAAAATAAAATATCAATTTAAAAATTCATAAAGGATAATATAATTATGTAAAATAAAATAAAACTCCACAAATTCACATTTTTTTATTGTCCCAAAAATTAAAATAACAAATAAGATAAGTACCACTTTTTAGATTTTTCTTTTTCTATGTACAAAATTTCCAAAATTTCATTATTACTCTCGACATTAAGTTTATATTACAAAATAAAAGTAAAAATTGACTTTTAATTGACATATAAAACCCGCCCGGTCCTCCTAAAAATTATTAGTGCAGATCGCCAAAAACCATAGTTCAACAAGTAGTCATGGGCCGAGTAGCATTTTGTAATGACTATTAACCATTATGGTTAATAGTTAATCATGATTAGAAAAAGAGTTAATAGTAGTTAGGTGTAATGGTTAAATAGTTAGTGAAATTAATTGAAAATATTAGTATAAATAGTATTCCAATACATGTAATGAAATAATAATAAAATTATAAAAAATTCTCTATTTCTCTCTTGTATTCCCTTTCTTTCTCTCACTCTCTATCTCTCTTTCTCTTTCTTATCTTCATAGTCTCTCTCTTTCTCTCATATTCTTTATTTACCTTACTTGGGTTGTGACAAATTGATATCAGAGCATATCTTCCTTGGTATAATCATAATCATGACGGAAGATGATTGAAATAAAAGGATAAATACTCTCGCGGCAAGGATTAACAATAAATTGGACATTTTATTGAAAATATTTGGTATTCAATGAGGATATCAAAATTTTGATGGAAAATGAGCAAGAAGATGAAAAAAAAAATTAGAAAATAACAAAACAAATCAAATGGTAAAAGAAGTAATGCCAAAATCCATCGAAAGGCAAGATATTAAATCACTTTCTAACCCCTTATTTTATCTACTCAGTGAAAAAATATTGATAGTAGAAGAATTTTAAATGTCCAAGAAAGAATAGTCTTGCATGATCAAGAAAGAATGATCTTCGATGTCTAAGAAAAAAGTGTCTTGCATGTTCAAAAAAAAAGTTATTGATAATAAATTTTTACCAATTTCTCAAAAAATTGAATTTTCGGCACCAAAAAGAAACTCAAGAAAAGCCTCTCCCAAGTTTCTCAATTTCTATTTTTTTTTTCCATTATTTTTCTTGCAATTCAAATCACATTTATTATTCGTCTCCATCACCTTATTTTTCAATACAAATTCAAGATTTGGTTCAAGATTCATGGAGTCAAATATCAATTTTTGATCTTCCATCCTTGAGAACAAGGATATTCTCAAAGTAAGAAAGTATTGTAACAACTATTAACCATTATGGTTAATAGTTAATCATGATTAGTAAAAAAGTTAGTAGTTAATTGTTAAGTTATTAGTAGTTAAGTGTAGTGGTTTAGTAGTTAGTGAAATTAATTAGAAATATTAGTATAAATAGTATTCCAATACATGTAATGAGATGGTAATGAAGTTATGAATTCTTTTTTTCTCTCTTGTATTCTCTTTCTTTCTCTCTCTTTGTATCTCTCTCTCTTTCTTTTTTTTTTTTTTTGGTAACGGCTCTCTCTCTTTCTTTCATATTCTTTCTTTACCATACTTGGGTTGTGACACATTTGTGACTCTAAGGATGAACTAGTCGCAAATTAACCGGTCCGAATGATGGATTGATCCAGGTCCAATAACTATAATTAAATGTAGAAATCACTATCGGTTTTTGGCCAATAAATCAAGATCCAGAAAAAGCAGAAATTCTCCCCATTTCGTCCCTTTTTCTAAGGGGCACGCGATATATCGACTGGCTCGACTAGAATGGAACGGAACGGAACGGAACGAAATTCACAACTTTAGAATGAATTATACAAACAACAAGACATACTCAACCCTATCTATAAAACAAAAGCCCACAAAAATACACAAGAAAAGTGTGAACAGAATTGAACCCTAATAAAATTCAATCGAGCAAAACAAAATCGCATTTATCCAATTATTACAAATAATTTGCTAGTGAGGAAAAATTCATCATTCTATGCAATCAAATGCAGTGACATGGCGAAATAAATTATTTCTATTCCAGGGAAAAAAAAATATAGGAGACCCAGCACTATTTTATTATATTTATACCCTCTCAACAAAAATAATGAAAATTCGGGGATAAAATTAATCAAGAGGATCAATCTGAAACTTAAGTCAGCCTAGTCGAAACCTAGAAGTGTGTACAACTTCCCCAATGGATAGTTAGTGGGTAAACAAGAAAACTTCTTGTGACTGGTTATATGTAATTGAATCAGACCATGAGTAACCATTCTGCAAAATAGTTCTTACCAACTCATGTCCAAACCGCAGTTTTATTCCTATAACCTATGAAAAGAATGTGCCTAAAAATGTAGAGAAATGTAAACCTCACCTTTAATGAGAAAGAATGGTAGCTTGTTTTCCAAATACCTTATTGATTTGCATGTTCTTGAATCTCCTCAATTATTTTTGTCAATGTTGTTTGCCATTCATTGCTTTTTGACTTGTTGCAGAAGACTTGATGCATCACTTCCAGTTCGGTTTCATTTGCCTTCTTGAATAATCCTCGCATTACAGATTGTAAATTGTCGACTGCAGAATGATCTCCTCTTGAGGTTGAACAGTCATGCGTGCTGTTTCCCAGACTACTACCAGAATGCTTCTCCTTCATTAGGACTTCAGAGCTCAAACTGTCATGGTCCTCAACATTACCGAGCACTTTAAAATTGTTGATCGAGTTTTCTGTGGATCTGAATTTGTGCTTCCAGTACTCAGAGCACTGATGCTGTGGGTCAAGAGCCTCGATGCCCTAGTACCATCAAATTTGGAAGAAAGCAAGTATAATTTTAACCTGTATGATTTTGAAAAATCCAAATCCAAAAAATAGCCTTCTCTATAAGAAACAATTTATCTCAATTAACAAAAAGGCCTCTCCTTTCAACATATACACATCAGATCATACGCGATGATATCATGCTCGAAAGATGACAGATTATGGCTAAAATGAATGTAACTTTAAGCCTTGGCTGAGTATAATATCAAACTGTCCATTTGGGCAAATTGAAACTTCAATGCAAACATAACAATGAGAACAAACACAAAAGATTCAAATCCTCACCCCCTCCAATGGAGACATTACCATAACATGATGATGACAGAAATGCAATTTGGCCTTCGCAAAATACTAAATCTTAAAGTTCTTTAGACCCAATACATAGTACATTTTCAACAATATACAGTAACTACTGATCTATGAGGTGCATAACAATGGATTTACCTGAACAATATCTGGGGAGAAAAACCCAAACATTTCAAGGCCATTAATGCTCCGGGGAGGTTGCAAATGATGCAATCCCTGTTTGTTAATTTCTTCATTTACTCTCTGTAGCACCATATCCCAACACTTCTCAGCCGAGAAATTAACGAAAGTATTGGTGGGAGAGTCCCCTAAAGTAACCTGAAAGTTAAGCAAGATAATTAACTAAATTACTTGGGACATGCATAGATTTGTAATACAAGTTTTTCTGCGATATGAAGTCCTGTACTTTTGGACGTAAGTTACTCCAATGAGGTGGCTATTACTTTCACGGTCAGTGACAAACAAATGGTCCAAAGGTTATGATAAACCAAGAAAGTAGGAAGAACATGTAACTTTTCTTGTAAATTTTAGAAACTGAAAAATTATAGAAGACAAACGAGCTTGAATAAGTTTCCTTTGGAAGGCAAATGCAGTATGAAATATAGATTGCTTCCTTCTCCTCTTTAGACTGAGATTGCTAGTTAAAATTACATGCAAATACTACTGCCAGGGGGCTAAAGATAACTTAATTAAACATAATCCTGAACAGAATTTGGAAGGGTCAATACTCAACAGTCAAGAAAGAAATGCTGTCTTTGATGGGAGAGCCCCAACTCTCATCTTCTTCAATAAATGAGAAACTAAAATTTTTCTAAACCGGACAAAAATTATATGCAACTGTGGCACTCTATTTGTTCAGAGTATCTCCTCATAAACTTTTCAATTGTACAATATAACAGCAACCTTTCTAGGTGCTTCATTGTATATTGGCCTCATATTTTTCTCAATTTTTTAAAAGTAAGTTTAAGTAAGCAGATTTCTATGATGAATGCAGGTGCCCTCAAGAAGATATACAGGAAAAAAATATGCCATACCTTGAATAAGGGTCCCAGAAAAGGAACATGGACAATTTCTGAAATGTATTCACACACTTTAGATGGATCAAGCACACTATAGAACTTCACACGAGTTATAAAACCTGTAAAGGGAAATGTTAGATGTTATTTATCCAGACATCTAAAACAGACCATTGAGGCAAGTGAACTGATGTTCACAAAATCTAGTTTAGCATACCTTGTGGATATATGGCCAGTTTACTGCACCACAGCTTTCCTACAACTATGGCTCCAAAATCTAAGGGCTCTACATAAAAATCCAACTTCTGAGCTGAACAGCTTTGGCTAGCCACAGACTCTTTTGTCTCTAAACCCTCTACAAGTACAGATTTGGAGTCACTGCTACAAGTCAATGTGAGGTTCTCAGAATCATGCATTCTGCCCGACACAGAAAGAGCATCAAGATTCCCCAAGTATGGATCAACTCTTGGAAGAGCTTCAGAGAAGGAAGATTTTATCTTGCTGTTGAGCCTCTCTAGATTTGAATCCTTTGGTGTGTCAGAATGATAATTATTCTCTACCGCAACCAAAGAAGTAGAGGTATCAGGCATGCTTGCAATGGAACTCTCTCCAATACTATCACATCCTGATTGAATTCCAGTATTCAAGTCAATAATGCAAGGCTTCCTCATCTTGATATTTTCTTCCGTTTTTGGGGACCCTGGTGTTTTCTTATCAAAATCCTGACTTCCAAATTCTTTGGACTGATGATCAAGCTCAGAAACTGTTTCATCTTTGCCTTTGACAACAACTAACCCAATGCCTTGTGATGCCCATGATCTCAGAGCATCAGGATTTCCTTCCAATGCTTCGACCAAAGTGTATAATTCATCAATGGTGTAGCGGAAAAGGACAAATTTATTTTCTTGTTCACAAGAACAGACAAGGTCTGCATGCTTAAGGCAGGCGAACCGCTCAGGAGAGCACTTACAACTAGCGGCTGATAGGTGTAAGTCATAAAAACAGGAAAAACATTCTCTCTCATTGTTTAAATCAAAATCTTTCTCCATCTTTAGGAACTGCAACAATGCTGGAAGCTGTTTTGTTCTTTCAAGCTCCATCTGAACCCTAATCTGAAATAATTGATGGCAACGGCTACTAAAAATTTTATTCAAAGTTGTACAAAAATCCAAAACAGAAGCATGAAAAATTACACAGCATTGGACTAACAAAGGTGGACATGCATGAGAGAGAGATTCACCTTAATGGCCTTGGTAAGCATCCCATCCTTCCCACACACTCTTCTCCAACTCAAACTTTCAGCACTTTCCTGCCCAAGGACCCAGAGGTCCCAAAGGGCATGAATGGCTTTGCGAGCTGCTCCTAACAATAATTTGTCGTGTGACAAGGATGTCTTTCGATGCTGGTTGCTATAAAGCTCCACCGCACTTTGTCCGTGAGTTAGCCAATCAATGGGAGCAACATTAACAGCCTCTGCACAGTTGAATCCGCAATTAAAACCAGAATGATAAGCCCGGGGAAAGGTGAGAACAAATTCTCCAGAATGCTGGACTGAACGATAAACTGGTACACCCTCAGATCTCAGTACAGTGGGAGACAGTTGAGTGACCTGTCCAGGACCAGATATAATAAAAAAATAATAAAAATCCAATAATTAATAAGAATAATAACAATAGAAATAACTTGGTTCTAACTGGGAGTTATAGAGTACAATGAAGAGTTCAGTTAACAAGTTTATAGAGTTCCATACAGACTGCAAAACATGGAGCAAGTTAAAGGGGGATCAATGCCAGAATATAATTGAACTATGAACAGCTTAAAAGTTCTAATTGTTTAATCAATAATCATCTTTCCTTTGATGGACAGGGCTTCTTGTAGAAAGTCTTTCAACAAAAAGTACACACTAAGAAATCCTAGACTTTTGCTCTTTGATGGGCTCCTGGTTCCACCTTGGAATGTATGTTCAAAATATTGAACCTCAGTAACTCCTACTTCAAGTCCAGAGTCTATAATTAAGACTGCAAGTCTTCAGAAAGGAAAGAATAAAATGATATGAAAGCATGTGCCTTTCAGATCCAACTGTTGCTCTCACCACCTGTCTCATGCATATGTTCAGCTACAAACTCATATGCTATTCACATTCATTTTCCTTTACCAATTTTACATTTGATATATGCATAACAATAATTAGGCATTATGCACTTCCAAATTTGGACAACTAATAAACTGCACAAAAGCAAGAGCAAATATTATGTGACATTATGAACGTACGAAAATCAATGCATAATTATATACCCGAAGGCCTATTTCTTACCAGTTCATTAAGTAAATGTGGTTGCTCTTCAAACAAATCTGGCAGATACTTTCTCATGGCATTCTCCAACTCACATGCGTGGCTTCCGGGTATGCCATACCACACTTTGGGATCACCCCAGTGCAAGTAATTTAGTGAATAGAGGTGGTGGTCCTCTACATGCTGCCCTCAAAGAAATGACAGCACAATCACAGTATCAGGCATGAGAACCAAAATAATCTATTGTACAAGTTGTGATATAAAGAAAAACTCTTATTCAACTAATAATGGTAAGGGCAACTTTTGTAGAAGGGAAAGTGAAGACCACAACAAAGCACACCCATCCCCCCTCCAACCCCTTTTCCCGTAGAATCTTCGATGAAATATGATATATCTACTAAATTGAAATGAATGAGAGCCATAGCTTCCTTTTTACCCTTGACCTTCGCAACAGTTTAATTTTTGTTTGTTTAAATTAGTCATTTATTAAATTTCATGACTTACCCAACAAAATGATGAGAAGCACATTCCAACATAGAGCCATGGAACTAGAACTCCGGGAATGTCACATCCCTCAAAACAAAGTACAGAACCAGGCAGCCGAGGGAAGTTGTTCAAGTTCCAACCAGATTTAGTGTATATATCTGACTCTCTTTCAGTAACTGAGGATGGCTTGGGAAACCCACTACTGAAGGCTCCGGTTTCCAAATCAGCTCCATAGTACACCTACAAAGGCAGTAGAAACATAACAACTATCACATAACTATCAGAGCAACTACCATGCAAAGACAAAACAAAGAGTAGGCAAAATAGAGAAAGAGATTGCAAAATCCTACATATACCTCTATCTCATCAGTTGGTTGTTCAACAATTCGCCAGTACTCTCCTTCAATATCCTCAACTGATGGTTCCCATCTCTTCAAGCTCCCGTTCCCACCAGAACTCAAATCCTTGACATCATTTATACCAAAATAAGAGTCCTTGAAATCTTGTGCATAATTCTGAAAACCCTGAAATGTGAAGTCTGGTCCTGATTGAAATCCAAACTTCTCCTCAGTGTCAGAGGCATTATTAACTTCAGGACTTTCTGCTCTTGCACGTCTCCTGGATTTTCCCATCCTTGAGTGCCTTCTTCGCTTTCGCTTCCGGCCTCTGCTTTTCTTTCGCATTGGCTCTCTATTTTGAAGCAGGTCAATCTGCTGGATTCGTGTAGAAAATTTTGCATGTTCCCACAAGCTCTTCTCCTTAAGAGGACAGGGTGGAATCCAAGATGATGGAGGAATGATACGACATATACCATACGGTTCTGCTTTTGGGCGTATAGTGGCGATATAACCAAGGGTATCTTGAAACTCCTGTGATTCATAAGAAGCATCGATAAATGACAAATTGTAAAAATCGGTGTTTCTATAAACATAAGAAGACAATTACATCAATCCAATAGAACTAATACCTCAATTGTGGGATAGAATACTGGAGCTTCATCAATAATTGGCCTGCATGCTTCAGCCGGACACCATCTGGCTGACATCTGTTTCAACAAAATCAATGGAGATACAACTCACATAAGCATCAGGAGAATTTTCAAAATCGATATAAAGACTCGTACTATTACAGCTAACTCTTACTTTTTGGAATCCTAAAGCTATGGCACATTCCTATGAAGCATATACACATAGAGACTAGCTGTGTTTGATATATTAGAAGAGTAACTTAGTACATAGAATGGAACTGCTCCTTTAGAAACTATCTACAACATACATAGTAATATCCAACAACTAGCATTTTCTTTCAAAATATTTTTTCCCCGTCAAAAGAAAAGACCAACGTTGTGCAGAATCATACACATGCCCAGATGCAAGATCTGTCATTTACAATAAAAGAAATATGAAAAGAGATACAGCTACTTAAGATCCTAGGAGGAGATTATATAAAGCTTGGTCGATTGATAATAAATGTGACCCATGCGAAGATAGTACATCATCAAGCTTCAACATAACTCAAATGATATATAACTAAAATTTTATGGAAAACTATTTGTACCTTTTGACAGAGGGGACTGCAAGCGAAATTGGTGGTATTATTTTTCTTGTGACGTCTACAATAGTTGTCCTGTAGTATGAAAGTGAAATAATATTACCTTCATGGAAGTTGCAAAAATTTTTTCATTACAAAATGCACATTAATAATGCAACAAACTTTCTCAGATGTTTCATAATCAGGGCTATCATGGGAGCTTATATTCAATAATTAATTGTTAATCCAATTCCTAAGCTTCAAAAGCTGCTTAACCTTTTGTTCCACACTGTGGAAAGGCTTAGGGTCTAATTATAATGAATCTGTAGGGGCTTCTTCCATGACATGACTAACCATAACTAAATTTTCTTATATAGCCCCATTAAGGGTTACAAAGGAATACTGCTAAGAAAAACATTTCAAACAATCAATTGTAAGGAAAAGCTTTACACTATGGTAGAAGACAGAAAGTGCAAAATCGACCAATTACATTGATTAAGCATGCATACGAGAAGCATAAAACAAAAGATTAACTATGTACTATGTTCAATCGATCTGGACCAAAGTACGAAAGTCTCAGAATGATCATTTACGGGCCAGATTTCCTTTTCACCCCTATCCTGCGTGAAAGCCTAACTGGCTCTGGAAATTAACATGAACATTTATTTTAAAAAAATAAAAGAAAACCCCTAAGTTATTACTTGAATCAAATATACTTAAAAAAGAACAAGGATTTACAGGACAATGGCCAAGTCTCCTGATTCTCTCAGCACAAGGATTATATCTTCTTCCCTAAATTTCTTTCTGACAAGCCATATTATCTAAATAACGATCGCTATGCACCGCCGAAGATTTAGCACAAGGCTACATCCAAGACTTGTTTCTAGCTAGAACTACACCAAAGAATTAACTTGGCTGACATTGTCACTACTGCCATAGTCCTCCAAAAGGGGGAACAGTAAAAGATTTAAAGCCAAACAAGCACCCGTTGGATGGTGGCTGAAACCCTGAAGGCTTCAATATAAAGACTATCATGATTCTCCAAATAACTAGTTAAATCGAACTTTTGGTAAAAGAACCCAAATTTATTTGAGCAATCAAAAAAAATAAAAGGAGTCAATATTCAAACATTTTATATAAAAGAATTTAAAAAGTTCAATAACCTGATAGCAATTCATAATCTCTGAAAAAATATTACTCCTGATGATGATCCTTCCCCAACCTTAGGGAACCCAATTTCGAAACCAAAAAACAACCCACAAATAATCTACCACTCCTCTCTTCATCAATAAATAACGCAATCAAAACCTAAATCAATAAATAAAATATGAATAAATAGATACCAAAAAGAAATCAACCCCGTTCCTAAATTTATCAAAATCGCCCAAATTTTAATTCCAAGTCAAACCCATCACATTATCCTCCATAAACATCTTTCTACCATTAAAAGCAAGAAAAAATTGATTCCACAAATTTACCAAAAACAAAAACCAAAATCAAAACAAGTACAGGCAAAAATGAAAAACCCAATACAGATAATTGTTAAAAAAAAACAAAAAAAAAGTATCAATAAAGAAATTAAAGAAATACCTGAAGAAGAAGAAGAAGAAGAAGAAGAAGAAGAAGAAGAAGAAGGGGTCAAGCAATCAACGTTGAAGAAGGGTTGCACTTTGTGTGTTTCAAAGTAACTGCATTTGAACCTTTACGTTCTTATTATAATTATTATTATTATTAATATTATCATTACTTCAAGATTTTCTTAATTGGGTTTGTGTGAAATTAATAAATGCAGTTGGAATTAGAAATTAATAAAAAAATTAGGAAAACTATCGGCAGAGCAGATGTGGGGTAGGATTCGGACTTATCAAACGAGGAAGTTGGATCCCGAGTAGAGAGATAGAGAGAGGGGGGTTATTAATAAAATGGAAAGAAAGAGTCAAGCACGCGCAGGCGCACGCTCACGCGCACGCACACGCACACGCACACGGTATTCTGGAGTAACCGAAACGGGGGAATCCAACTAACCACAACCGGGACAATTCCGACCCCTCTTTGCTTCCCAAGTCTGACTACACCTCACCCTTTCCTTGGTTGTCACGTTTCTTATCATATGTGGCCTTTTTTCCTCGTTCACCGCCATTCCATTTTTTTCTTTGATTTTATTTTCTCCGGTTTAGAGGTTTTAAATGTAATTTAAGAAAATATGACTAATTTAAGTAAAATCCTAATTATAGTATCAAAATCGTGAATAATCTTTATTCTTTAGTAACTAGACATTAATATCCCTTTAAATAAACTTACAGATTTAAATATTATGTATGAAAAAATGAAAAAGTTTTATTCTTAAAATTTTAATTCGATTTGAATTAAATTTAATTAAAATCAAAATAATTATTTATTAAAAAAATTGTGTCAAGCTAAACAATAAGAAATTCTTGATTAAAAATAGTTTAGTCGAATTTAAAATAATTAATAAATATCGATAATTTATAAAAAAAAATATAATGTTTTAATAAAATTGTGAGAACTTTTTTATTAAAAATAATTTGATGTGATGGTCAAATACAAAATCTATGATGCCAGAAAGTCACCTTGTTTTCTTTTATGACCCCTAGGGTTAAAAATTGAGTTGTAATTGTTTTTTTTTTTTTTTTAATTCAGTAGTGTACCAACATGCTTTGTAAAGATTTTTTATTAATTAATCAAGCAAATTTTTAATAATTTAAATTTATAAAAAAAAATCAAAATACCAAAATATATCTCAATTATGAAATTATGAGATGTGATATATACATAAAATACCTAAAGAATGAAATTTAAAATATACATAAGGAAAAAAAAAATGTATAAAGAGTGGACTATTTGAAAAATTGGGCATCCACATCGGTATTTTAGTTGGACGACTTGATCTCCTGATTTTAGACTATCATTATCCAACGTCACCAGTACAATTACATAATTTTCTACCCATTCTTTAGTCTCCACATTCACATTGACAAATATGGTTTGATCATCTCTCGTATTTTTTAGCTCTTGCTTAAGGACACATAAAACAAAGATTCGTTGGATACTGGTTAGAAGTTTTGAACTTTTGTGCTTGGCGGGACCCCTGGTTTTCAAACTGGATTCCATGCATCTATCCAGTTCAAGAGGAGGTGTTAGCTGTTGGTAAAAATTTGGGTAATGTTTTTCTCTGCAAAAAGTAATGAAATCTCTTGATGAAATCATGCTTATATAGGTAGCTTTTGCTGATATAAGCACCAAAGCAGTGGAAGTTTTGGAATCAAGTTTGTCAGTATCACCATGTTTCAAATAACACTCGTTAAAGATGAAAAGTATTATAATGGTATGAAACCCTAAACCCTATTGTTTTGGCAAATTATTATAATATTTTGGATTTATATAAAACACCCATTGTTACGGATATAGAAATAAATAGAATCAAATATTTTTTAAAATCAAATCAATTATTCATTTATTTTAATATATAATATTTTTTAATAGTTGATTTGATTTCGATACGTAATATTTTCTAGTGTATATAAAACATGTGGGATAGGATTTTCACACAATTTATTGACTTTGACATGACTTTCAATACAACATGAAAAACCCACTTACCAGGAAAATCAAAAGTACCCACAAAAATGAACACACAACACCAAAATACATCAAAGTTCATTCAGTTACGCATGAGGGACAACAGGACGATCAGCGACTACCACTGGTTTGTGAAGTGAGAGGGTGGAAAATATGGAGATAACCAACATGAAGCCGAGGCCTATAAAGGAAGAAACGAGGGCACCAGCACCGTGGTCGCAGAAGTTATCAAAGTTGCTGCAGATCTCATTCCACCTTGCATGGGTATTCCCATTCTTTGCGATCTCTGCCACGAATGCTGCTGCATTTACCCCAGCTGACACAAGTGACACATTCAACTGCGAGTGCAGAAGAAATAATCCTTTAAGGCTGGGGCCAAAATTATTTGGGAGGTTTAATTGGCCACATAAGAATGAAAGCTTAGATATGGACACATTTTTTTTTTTTTTAATTTAACGACTAAATAATATAGTTCCAAAAAATTCTCAAAGAGAACAATATTAAGATTCAATATTAACAAATAGTGGGCAAAAATGTTAAATTCCTTAATCAAGTTTTGGGTTCAGAAATTGAGAATGATAAAAGCTACGTTAATAGAACTGTTCTTAAAATGGGCTCAATAAGTGTTCAAATTGGATTACTCAGAATATAATTTTAAATATCGGTTAATATAGCACCAAAAAAAAGATTTTAGGATTCAATCAACTTCTCTTCCTTTCGGCTTTGATAATATTGAAATTATTTTCTTGAAAGCATTTTTTTTTTTTTTAAAGAAAAGGTCTTCTTAAGAAGAGTTCTAGTGGGTCACCAAAAGAAGAAAAAAGTCATCCAAGTTACTAATATTGTTGGTTAAATCTCTTTAGATAGAAATAACATTGCCCTGCCCCAATTATTTTTATTTTTTAATGTCATAATTTTAGAAATTATGGTGCTGTCTACCTCAAAGACCCCGGGCCACGTATTGTATGCCAGATGTTGCATAACCATGTGTACATGATATTTAAAATCAAAGACATGGGAAGTTTTGTACTTCAAATCATTTACCATGTCCGAAACAGCTATATAGACACCACGGAGACCTTTGAAATCGAACTTGCGCAGACAAATAGCCATCACTATCATCAGAAAATTGTGGAGACTTGCCATGCCATTTGTTATGACAAAGAATCTGTACCATCAATTGGTGCCAATGAATGGAGAAAAAAAAAAGTGCAGCAATCAATTGGAGAGCTGAAATGGCATTGATGAAGAATACACAAAGAAATATAAAGGAAAGCTTACACATTAGCAGGGGTATGTTGAAACTTGGCAGTGATAGTTGCAGTAACAGGTTTAGTCCCAACAGTGGCAATCACAAAGGTTTTGGATTCTTTATTGAGGACCATCACAATTGTAGCCGACAGAGTTGCAAAAAGAGCGACTAGTCTTAGCAATATAATTCGCCATTCTATTGGCTTTGTCGCTATAATCTCCATTGATCCACTCTCAGGCTTTTCGATATCCATCTCCGTGGCCATTTGGTGTAAGCTGAGGGAGAAGGAGAGGGAGATGGGCAAGTTTGATAGCCAAGATTGATCTTTCGTTAATATAGATTTTGAGAGAGAGAGTAGATGGCCAGCTTTGTAAGGATTCCAATAAGGGGGAGTGGAGCGTGTGGTATTGTCTAACCAAACGCAGCAGAATTGAAGTCCTGGGGTTTGGTAGTTTTGTTCGGAAATTGTTTGTGCCATATGGTTAACTGCTTATTGACTGACCCCATTTATGTAGCAATTGAGTGAGAGACTGATGAACGTGCAGTATTCTCACCTTCACATTTGACTCGCTACCAAACAGAAACAGAAAAAAATGTGGCAATTCAGCTCTCTTCTTATTTCGAGTCTGTTGTGTTCGTTTTTATGAAGTTAATGATCATACAAGACACCGGCATTTCAACAACCAAAATACTACATTAAAAGACCTACTCATAAATTACTCTGTTTTATTAAATGCCTCAGATTTTGCATTTGCCAAATCCGACCGAAATGACTAGCATCCCTCATCACTCGGATTCATTAACCAAATGGTTAACTATCATATTTACAAGGAGACTATAGGCTCAAGTTTTAGATTGATAAGGGTACCTTTTAGGTACTTTCTAACTTCTAATCATCAATTTTGCTGCGTTGAACAAAATACAATGAAGATGTTTGAAATACCTCCAGGGTATCAGTCTCCCCAGATATAACTTGAATCACAAATGGACTAATACAGTAATGAATAAGCCAATGCAGCTCTATGCCAAGAATGTGTTCCAACTTCATCTTATTGCAGGCAAGACATCAAACTCCAAGGAAAAATAAATAAGTAAATAAAGCCAAGGCTTGCAGGCTTGCATCATCCCATTACAAAGCAAATAAAGATTTAATATTGAATCTGTTCAGCCGGACATCCCAAAGCAAACCAATTGGACCACTAACTCAATTCAATCAACACACCCTTTTCCCACATATACAAAATCAAATTTTCTAAGTTTTGTATTTGACTTATATTGTACCCAAAATAATAATATGCACAACCAATGTCCATGTCCACGAGCCAGGTCCACCCGCAGCATATCATATAACATAATACAAAATTTTAATTGGATTACTTTTTATCTGTTGTGATGCCAACGACGACATTACTCACCTGCAATATTGATTGTTTCATAAGAAATTTTAACATTTTCAATAGCGAGGAGGAAAAAAAAAAAAAAAAAGAAAAGAAAAGAACAAAGTAAGATAGTTGACAGAGGATTCACCAGTTTGCCACTTTCATCGACAGACATGGGGTTCTCGACAACCACAGTTTGGCTCTGAGATTGAGGCAGCACCTGCAGCATAGTAGCAGTGACAAACAGATTTTAAAAACATAATAACTTCTACAGTGTTAAAACCTTCATGGCCGAAATCCCAAGGAGTTAAAGAACTTACAGTGGAAGATGAAGGCATTGATCCAGACACTGCTGTCCCATTAGGTCTGTTGACAGGAATGGGAACCCTCACGTTTCCCATCTGCAGAAGATTATGGTAAAAAAGAACTTAAAAAATCATCCCTAGTAATAAAAAGCAAACAAGGAGCAACTTCCATGATGAGGAGCGTTGAGATAGAAATAGACTCCAATTGAGGATACCCGAAGATTAATAACATCTGGTCATGCACTGAGACCTTCAACATACGAACCCAAATATGAGATGATTACAATCATATAAAAAGCGTTAGGGAAACCCAAATGGTTTGGCTTTGGCATGAAGCTAAGCTGAGATGAATTGACATCCCAAGTTGCCATTGCAAATTATGGAAGAAGTAGCCTCCACATAACTTTTTGATTGTTATTTTGTTTCGATAAACTTTAAATTCCCAATATTCATTTATTTTCCCAACAAAATTTAAAATGGTTAGGATATTTTCTGTAAGAGCCTTAATGAAAGCATCAAAAGAAAATGTAGCACACAGTTATCAAGGCAAAAAAAAAAAGGAAATTTGACTTAATTTTCAGCACGCATGCACCAATAAAGACACATCCAAACTCACAACACTCCTACCGGCAATGATATGCATCTATCCCCCCTCGCCCTCCTCCCCCCAAAAAAAAAACCTAAATAAAAGTTTTTGAATCTGCTAGCACCAGAGTGGGTTTCCAAAGAAATAAATACCAGGATTTCGATATCAAACAACTTCAGCCTTTCTCAAGAGCATATTAAATAACAACTATAAGTTTTTACATAATTAAATTTCCAGATCAATTTTTAACTCCAAAATATTAGCTTGCATCAAATAGGAAATCGACCAATACTTACACCAACATTTGTAATAAAGTGACAAACTGCACATTTGACAGATGGAGCTCCATATGGATACATTAGTGTTGTATGGCAATTCCCACAGTTAACATGAGCAACCTGGTTAGCTTTACATGCAAAAAACCAAATTAAGTCCAAAAACGTCAGGTATACTAACAAAAACAAAAAGGTAATAGCACTCCTGGGTTTGGAAAAAATCAAAGTCATTATACTGCAGTCTTACCATCACCATAATTCATAACTGAAACAACTAAAAACAATATTCTAATACCAACAATGAAAGCAAGGAACATCAATGAAACAAATAAAAGGAGACCAGAAAAATGCATATCCCCTTTTACAGGTGGAATGTAATAATAAGGATTCAAAGTCAAATAGGAGGTGATGCACATTTTGATGTCAGGAGATATAGTAGCTTCAACAGTGGCAATAATGAGTTCGAAAGTTTAGTTGGAAAGGATATCATCAGACTATCGTTAACTCATTCAACACACAATTTATGCAAAGAGTGCAAGAACCAATGAGGTGAAATAATTCAAGGAAATCAGATCTGGACTTGGAAAACATATAGGATAGCTTCATTTAGGATCAGAAAATACTCATCAGTCAAGGCTATAGAAGAGGCTCAATGAATCATCTCTTTCAATCTGAGGCCTGTACAATCTTTCAATTAAAGGATACACATCAATTTCAAAACAGATGCTCTAAATCTTGACTGAAAATATATTTTAGAGGTTTCTACACTGTTACTTGGTCAGCCCAACCCAACACAAACAACGAACTAACCAAAGCCAGAAGCCTAGAGTTTAGGATGCTCAAACCAAGAGAAGTTTATCAGTTAGACTATCCAATTTATTTCATGCACTTTTCTATCTAGGTGTTTCAATCACAATATGACTCCACGGAAGGTCTACGGATTACCATTACACAGATTTGACAACAATTTCAAGGAGTGCTAGTATGGAGGATCAAGGTCCTGCATTTATTGTCGAAGAAATGCACTGGCCTTTAGCCACATCACTCATGCTGCTAGAGTAGAAAATGAAGTATAACTGATGGCTCGCTTAATCAATAGAAATGATAGAGAAGAAATATAACAAGTTCTTTCCTGACAAAAATGATAACTACTGCTCCAATTCCTGTCACCCCAGTACTAGTAACAGAACTTATTGTCATAATAACAATGCAGGAAAAACAAACTAGCTCAACAGCATAACATTATGTGGCTGGTCAAGTTTATCAAACGGCAGGATAATCAGGAATGTATCTTCACATTTACTGCGAGAGTAATTAGCATTTGTACCTGGTACCATGTTGACTGTGTGACAGCAGGAGCACCTTACACTTGCAGCCCCTCGCGCATGCATCAGCAATGTCCGGCAACCACCACAAATCAGTTGAGACATTTCTAATCATGAAGACAAGTTGTAATATCCAAGTGGACATAAGGAACTAAATGTTAATAGTGCATCATAATATACTGAAGAGTAACCTAATGCATCTGTTGCCCTGAATGAGTGTAAGTAGTCTCCATGCAGGTGAAAAATCATGCTCATGGCTGAGCACTTGATGCATTTTTTGTCCCTAAAAGCCCTAGACAGAATTAACCCTCTCCACCATTAAGAAGCAACAACAGAAGAAGAAAAACCTAAAGAACAGGAAGATGCCACGAATTTTTATTTAATTGAAAACAAAATGCAATGGCACCCTTCAAAGAAAAGCTCAAGGAGTTCTGTGGCTTCAATTGTTTTCTTATGATCCAGATATAGGGCCTGACCAGAAGGACAAATCCCATGCTATTGTAACCCCCCCCTTAAAAAAGATCAAGGAGTGAGAATACAAGAAACATTGGAATTTGTGGTGATTGGGGAATGGGGTTAAGGCAACTAAAGACTGAGATGAGAACGATAAAACAATGATACATACTGATGTAGAGCAAAACATGGAAGAGGAGCAAGAACCTAGGTTGGAGAAAAAGATACCAAAGAGATAGAGGAGGGAGGCATATAGCCATTTTTCCAAATGTTCAGAGACTTGTTCGTTCTAAACAGTGTAATTATCATAATAATTCTAGGCCGAATCACATGCACAGCTAAATGCTTGGCCAAAATTTACAAAACAATTTTGTGGTGATATTAAAGGATTTAATTTCATTCCAATAACAGAAGAAAAACAGAGTTCTAATGATACCGGATGTCATAATTTTTATCATTACACGTCGATTCTTTGCTGGCCAAAAAGACTAATTAGAAAGTGCTCCGTGTGATGCACAAGCATTCCAGAAACTTACTTTCCTTATTTTTACTTTATAGTTCCTTAGTTTTTGGAGCTCTTATTCGGGTTTTATATTTTTGGGCCTTTAAGCGAGTCGAGTGACCGGCATATAACTGGAAATGAAATTTGATTTTGAACTTAGATTTGCACTGGTTTTGAACTGTGCTTTGGTCCTTTCTCCGAGGATGCAGGAGAAGATCTAGAGGTTTGAATTTTGACTGATTAATTTTGGTTTTTTTAACTAATTTTATGATGGTCAACATTAAGGAAATCAAGAGGTTTGAACCATTCCCTTGGATCCGGTTGAGAGGTGCAGCACAGTAGTTGAGACTTCCTAAGGAAAAGGAGTAAAAGCTCAATATCAAAGCTCAGAAATCAATTGAACCAATGCTGACTAGGCAGTTCTAATTCACTAGACTCACTTCTTTCCCTCGATCACATCCAACTTATATTATGCATCTTGGAATGTTGAGTTTATTACTCTAAATCTGAACTATGCAACATCTGAATTTTTGAAACAAAAAGGATTGAAGTAAAATTAAGGGAGAAAAAATTACTAACTACGAAATTTTTCTTTGCCATGTCCACAAGTTATAGGCAAACATTCATTAGCAGTTGCTTCTAGAATAATATAAATTTGCTAAGTATGAAATATTTAGGCAAAATCATTAACCGTATCGTAGTCATATAATATGTTCAAATTCCATAATATGCAATACTTTTGAGAAAGCAGGTATCACCATTTCTAAATTATGAGGTGCTTGTATCATGTACTGATGTTTGTATTTCAAAGCTTTCAGATGAATAGAGACTTTACTCATTTATCATGAGCATAGATAGATCTTACAGAATTCTCTCACATGTTAAATCCTGCTGTGTCTATTTTACTAATTATTATTTGAAGCACCAACAAAATTTCTCACTTCGCTTTTATAAATTCACATTTCTTGCTGACTTGCGAAAAACAAAAGAAATTGAAGGTAAAAAAATGACATAAGAATACCTGGAGGTGTAACTGGTGGGATTGATGTTACTGCATTACACAATGCACAACAAACATTTGTAGCTCCTCTAGGATAGAGAAGAATGTTCCTGCATCCGCTACACACAACTTGGCTCTGCATGGCTGCTCATGGGAGGATGAAAAACAATAGCTTAATTGGGAAATCAAAGGTATTAGAGAGTGTGAAGTAAAATAATGTAAAGGCTACCATATTGTTGTGAGAGAAGATGTTTACAAACATGGGGCCTAATGCCTAAAATATAGATTCAAAATGCACACGACCATTATGTAATGCCCCACTATCTAATGCCATATTGTGAATAATTCACCCAAATAATTATTTAACAATTCAAGTATTAACATCTTTCATAAATTATGTTGGCACCCAAAACTATTGGTGCTCTGCTTTGCCCCTAAGAGTAACCTCTTCTGTGTCAGAAACAGATTGGGAAGTATTCCAACTCAAGATAATCTTCAAAGGGAAGGCATAACTTTTTATATGTGTTATGTAAAGGCAAGTTTGAGTCTAATTGTTGCTTAATTGCACATGGACTCAATCCTCATGGACAAAATTTTTTTCTTTTGCGCAATTGTTGGGTGACCCCAAGCTCCGAACAAAATGAGTTCTGGGGTTGCAGGAGTGTGAAGGTATGAACAGCAAAGAGATCTTTCATGATGCTTTCCCTTGGCATGTTTTGGTAGGTTTGTAGGAAGCAAAGGAATACAAGAATCTCTGATTGATGGTGTTACAGATAATTTCATGAGGTGTTTATATTTTGGACAACTTCAAAATCACAGAATTTGTAAATGTTGAAAGTGTAGATTCTCTTTCATTGTAGAGTGATGGGTAAGCAGCTTGTAGGTGCTTTCTTCCCCTATTTTTTATTTCCTTTCCTATGAATAAAATCTTTTTTCCATTTAAAAAAGGATCGGGTTAGAGGTAGTTTCAATTATGCCAGCATAAAATCTCCATCATGCCACAACCACTTGAGTGGTTTAACTAAAGGCCAAGTAAGTCTTTGATACGCCAAAATAAACGAAATAGAATTCCAAGAGCAAACCACACTTTTGACTTAAAGTTTGGGCCCCTGGGGGTCAATAACCAAATTGATTTTCAATGGACCAGTAAGGTCTACACAATTTCCTTGCCATAAAATCCTTCTCAAACACTAATTATGGGTGCTATAATAGAATATGAAAGTGGAATAACGTCTAGTGTTTGTAAATTCTCTACTAAAAGAATGTGAGATTTTTGAGTTGTTTGTTTAAATAGTATCTATAAAGCTCTTCTAAATTATGATATTAAGTATCAAAGCCGAACGTTGGCTAGATATTAAGCATTAGATTACGCAGTAATTAGAGCCCATTTTTCAACGAAGTTCTACGAAAAAGAAATTTTCATACATTTTTACACCTTCAGACCCTAAACTAATGATATCAATAACCTTTCCCTTCCATGGGCGAAACCTTTGCACAAAAAGTGTACATCAAGGTTGGGATGATGCCAGAATCTCTCCGAAATGATGATTCATGTGGGCCTACTACTTTGAAGAACCTCTTCCCAGACCTCTCTGAAATAGCTAGGGCATCTGTGATGGTCTGCAATGTGGTGAA
This sequence comes from Dillenia suffruticosa, assembly GCA_033439265.1. Taxonomy (NCBI): domain Eukaryota; kingdom Viridiplantae; phylum Streptophyta; class Magnoliopsida; order Dilleniales; family Dilleniaceae; genus Dillenia; species Dillenia suffruticosa. Next base: position 5,115,765 of record JAVTVX010000031.1, read on the forward strand.
GCATAGCAATCTTCTAAGAAGAGGGGCTGCTCTTCTGAAGAGATGTATTGTGTGAAAATGGGAGCTACTAGGTGTTTATCACTTACAACTTCATTGTTCATGGACAAGAGGCTAATAGGATAAAGTTTTATCCATGCTACATGTACACTCTGAATAGTGAACTACGAGCGGGTTGGCATGTTTTATAATAAAGAGGTATGTTAGTAGTTAAATCTTTCAACCAACCATTTAGTTAGTCTGGAGGCAGAGAAATTCAAGAACGTTTTATGGCACAGAGAGAAACTTTGTTACTTCCACTGATACGTGGTTTAAATCTCTTCAGTTCTGTTCTCTACAGTCAGGTCTGAGGAGAATGTCTTGCCTTTCAAAGATGAAATGCTTCTCCTTTAGGTTGCACATGGCAAACCACCTGCGTGTGTGTAACGAATTTTTTTCTAAAGAAAGCACACCACAATAAATTTGAATTCTACACTTCCAACAATCATTCCCACAAGAAATCACAAATAGATAGCATAATCCTAAATTTTATATCATGGCTTGGCCACGAGCATGTCCATAAGACAATGAAATAACAAGGACCTGTATACATAAGAATATGGAGAAGGGACTTCCTATTAAACAATATTTTGAACAAGTAACATCAACGTAGAGATGTTTTCTCACAAAGAAACTAATACTTAAAAAGTTTACTTGAAACAAGGGAACGTCCAATCTTACAATTACTCCAAAACATATTATTCAATCTAATCACATAAAATCTACGGTTACCAAAGTAAACTTAAAAGCTTCCATGAACCTCAAGATGCTAGCCATAAAAAATAAGAATAATTATATCAAATTCATAGGTGAAAAGCCTTTTTTGTGGATACAACAACAACAACAAACTGAACCTCAATCTCATATTTTGGGATTAAGCATTTGAGAGAGCAATATAGCAGAGAAGAAAGAATAAAACAAAATAAAATAAAAATAAAAATAAAAACAAAAACAATAACAATGAAAAGAGAAAAATAAAAATAAGCTATCTATAAAAACTTAACATAATGATGATGATGATGATGATCATTCAATTATTTCAGATTCTCCTACGCCACTCATTCATATCTATAGTTATCTTCTCAATTAAACTCTTGATACTCATATTTTTACGTATAATTTACATCCAAATTTTCAACGATTTACCCCAATATTTAATTAAATTTCCTACGGTTCTTACTCCTCCTAGCTAGTGCATCTTTGGGTTTTACTCATTCTCTTTTTTTTTTTCCTTCCTCCCTTGTGGATAGCTTCTTGAAAAGCTTTTTTCAATTTTTGTCTTCCTCTAGATCTTTTTTCTCTTTTGTGGAGGTTGTTCTTTTTCCCATGTCTTTCTAGCATTTGTGCAAACACCATCTTGCTGGTCTTTACACTCCAATCAAAAGAAATTATAAAAGAGCCGTTATCTTGATACTAAAATTTCATACATCTTATATGAGGTGAGTGTATAATTCTTAAAAACAACTTCCCTACGGATATAGTCATCTATACATTGCCCATCCTCGACCCCAAGGAATAATTGGATGCATTAAAATCCATACCACCTTTATGACTAGAACAATTGAAGAATTATAAGATTGTGAAGAAATGAATCTTCATGAAACTAGTAATGCAGGGCGACCCCCAACTAGTGAAATCATCTTCTCAAAACATGGATGATTTTCCTTTCATGGGCTTGCACAAGCCTGTTTACCAAAAGAGCCTTAAACATTAGTTTCAAAAAGCCCGGGGTGCTACAGACACCATAATGCTTAGTAACTTGAAATATTTCAACATCATATCCACTAGATTGAAATTGGGGGAAAAAAAGTCTAATCTTCCTAATGATACCATTTTTAACTCACCATCACATACTAATTAAGAACCTTAGAATGGAAGGTTCACCCCCTCCCTAAGAAAAGAAACAAAATAAACAACAATAGCTGAGTCAACATATTATCTGGTTTAAAATGTAATGTTGTAAGGCCTTGAACCAGGCTGAAACATGTCTAACACATAGCTTTGAAGTGCCTTAGGAGTTGTGTCCAAAGAAGTTTCTTAAGGCAAATAAGCCTCCTTTGTATCAGTGTCAGTGCAGCACAACAAATTACTAAATATACTTTACTGAATAATTATAATTGGGCACCTTTATTCAAACAATGCTAAACTGTGTACTGTTCTACAATTAGTACTACTATAAAGAAATTTTCAAACTTAAGTGCCACTGGCTTTCAGGTATCCCTTCTGTTAATATCATGTAGAAAAGGATATGTGCATGAGAGGATGAATGAGAATAATAGTAAGTTCAATTGTGAAGTCCTTTTGGGTAGTTCAAACAACTTAGGATCAAGCCCTACCTTCAACGAGGCTGGTGGTAGGACAAGGGAAGGATTCCCAACTCTAACCAGTCACTACCAAAGGATGTGGCATGGTGTGGCAGAAACATAAACCATAGGATACAAAAAAATAAAGTGGGATGATGATGGCATAAACCAAATTTATCTAGACTCCTTTCCCCCTGGGGATCAACATTTCGAATCATGCCTCGTTAGCATGGGTTTGTTTTTCTGATTATCCACATCACTCCAAGTGTGATCCCATTTATGCACAAAAGTTAACTAATCCCGTGTGTTTTCTGAGTATTTATTCTTCAATAAATTTTAGTTGATATTTAATCAACTTTTAAGCCAAATTTCACTTATTACTAAACTGGATAATATTATATCTTTATTTACTGGTTAAATATTTTAAAACAATCATAAAATATTTGGATGAAAGGATGAAACAAACCACAGCCTTAAATAGCATCCTAGGTATCCAACTAAGCTTGCCTCATTCATGGACATATACTCATACCTTTTACTGTACATTAATGGTTTTAAATGGAGAAAGCACTGAGCATAGGCATGCTTTTTTATGAATAAAATGAGGGGGAGCAACACGATTACTTCCCAAAAGATCATCCATCCTAGTACTACTCTCGCCCAAGCACGTTTCACTGCAGAGGTCTGAAGGGCTCCAGTACATTAGTAATCCTTTTTTATGCTTTTAAAGTGTAGATAAGCAAGTTACATTGTAATCTTACCCCACCCATGTGTCATCTATGTTGTACCCCATCCCACATCTCATTTATGACATCGTTTTTGTTGGGCCAAATGCATAAAATCACAGCCCTCGTCGTGTGGATAAGCAGGTCACATTGTAATCTTACCCCGCCCATGTGGCATTTACGCCATACACCATCCAGCGTCTCATTTACAGAGTGGTTTTTGTTGGGCCTAATGCATAAAATTGAAGCTCACTGTGCACACACAGTCCATAGTTTGCTGCTCCCGCTATGATGTTTCCCATATAGGCATGCCAAGGCAACTTTACAACGAAAGGAAAATAGTTTAATATTTTAGGTGACTTGGAAGCATGTAGAGATACAGAAGTAGAGTTCGAGAGAGTGTTCATAAATTTTTTTATGGCAAAAAGACTGATGTCATTCAAAATGATAGCTTAAATAATAGAGTATTAATGGTTGCCGTTCAAGAGCAGTTTTCACTTATCACCTGTGGAGAAACCTGCAGTCCTGCGGCTGGCATCACTTCAATAGTTTAGCCAATAGTAGAGGAATTTTTTTGTCTACGTACGTCTAGGTGGGTACCATCCAGCCCTAGAATGTCTTGTGCTGCTATGGAGCACATAGGTTGATGGACAAAGTGCCAACAAAGTTAGAAAATATTATACACTACTGGAGGTTACATAGTGCCATATCTTATCATGGCTAAAGGACGTGCAAACACTTCCAGAAGTATTCCCACAACAAAGCTTCTAGGCCTTCGGAGTTAGTCTATGGGCTTGAATGATGCCCTTGAAATTCTTTCAACTTCTGACAATTAGACAACTCTGTTTTATTTCATCAAAGGCAGCAGACTAAGTTCCCTTGTTCAGATAAGGAGCCACTTTAAATGCCATCAATTTTACAATGGAATAATTCATGCACCAACACAATATTTTCCCCGGAGTATGCCTTTAAAATCCTCTTCAAACTCATGCACTTTTAAGCGTATCTCTTGAGCAGAGGCCATTCTGATGCCTTGCACAGTGTCGATGCATATTATAGACAGAACAGAACATATTTCACGTTTTGTAATTATATCATTGAAGTTTTTGATAAACCCTAAAATAAAGCTTTGGACAGACCAAATATTGAATTGAACTTAATCATTATCAATTCCAAATTGTTTAAATAGATGAAGACACCATCAATTAGATTCAAACAATAATCAATCGAGAAACACAAAAAACGAAGTAAAATATCCACCCACTAAATCATATGAGGATCTTGCAGACCAAAACCGACCAAATTGAATAAAGAAGAAGCATCTACAGCTTTTGATACCAGAAAATCAGCAAAAGGAAATTGGCGAGTACCTTATCAAATTATGCTTAATATTAGGATTAGGAGACGCCGATCCCCTAGCCCTGGCAATGGCGACTGAAGGTGTCGAACGCCCTGACAAATGAATCTCTGTCAGGTATTCAATTGAGTGGTTGAAAATTTGGAAATGGGAAAATGGTTCAAGTCAAAAGAAAAGGATTAGGGTTTTGGAAAGATTAAAGTTGGGAGATTGCATGTCTTGCTTGGAAAGATTAAATTTGGGTAAAATTGAAATTATAGGGTACGACACGACCAAGTCAAAGGATCGCGCGGTCTCTCTTTCTAGAATTGGAGAGATTACTGGGCTCTTTCTCTTTGTCGAGCCGAAAGGCCTTCGGGCGTCCCTTGATAAATGGACCGGGTCAAAAGTCGGGCCTTCATTTGTTTTTTTTGGGTTGGTTCATAGACCTTTTTCTCTTCTAATTTGCATTCGGAATGGGTTTTTTATTTTTGTTTTCTTTGTTTTTTTTTTTTTTTGTTTTTAGATTTAATTGACCTTTTTTATTCATCGGAAAAGAATGTTGACTTTAATGCAGTGATATGTAATTATTTACGTATTAACATTGACCAAAATATGGAATCTATGTTTTATTTATTTTTTATTATATATGAATTACAAAAATCGTGAAATCTATATTTTATAAATATAATGCATATATATGAAAATTTAATGTTAACTTACTAATTCTCGGGAAAAAGCTTTCATTAATTTTGGAAAAAAAAAGATTTTGCATTTATTCTTTTATAATTTTGTTGCGCGGTATCCTACCATCTTATTTTGAAAGCGTTAGCTTTTGCCAAAAAAAAAGCTTGAACTTTAGTAACATTATCTTCTTAAAATCTGATGCATTATTTCTTCTCTTTTATTTATGAGTGCCTTCCCAAATTTCTAGCTCTTTCTTTCCAATGGTTTGATTCCCCCCCCCCTCTCCCCTTTCATTGATCTTTCATACTTTCCTCCGATCATCTCTATATCTCTCATTATTTGCAAACCCTTCTCAAAATTAAAATGGTAACATTTCTCTTTTTGTCTCTCTTCCCCTTTAATTGCGATCGCATGTGTTGAGAAAATAAGAGAAGATTTTTCCCTTTTTTTGTAAAAAAGATATTAAAAAAAAAAAAAAACAAAAGAGAAAGAAGTCTTGAGAAAAAAACATGTGCTCTCTCCCTTTGGGCCTGTAAACGTGTGGCCCTAGCCCACTAACCGCATGAGCAAAACTTGTGGGCACTGTGGCTATCTTATGCACATGTACAGTGTTTTACGAGTGTGTAGGGTGTAACGGTACAAAATTCTACACCAACTTCAAGAAGCTATCATCCCTCAACCACAAGAAGTTTCTTCACGAAATTTGGAACTTAGTATAGTAGTTCTTTGTAATGGTAGGTTTATTTTGTAACAAAGTCAAGCATTTGGCCACTTTTATATGTATTTTATTTTAAGTAATTTTTAGAGAACCAGGAAGAGTTTGAAAATTCTGAGAGAAATGCTATGGCAATGCCATCACATATTATAATAGTGTGTAAAGTTTGAGAACCAGAAAAAATGTCCATGTCTAAGAAAATCCCATGTGTTTTCTCAGACATTTCAATGTATCCCCGTGCTAAACCTCCCAAGTGTGTAAGAAGCTTTTTGGGGGCAAGAATATCTCACATGTCTAACGAACCGATTGGAGTAGCTATCTAAGTGCCCCTTCCCTAACAAGTTGTAAATACACTTTCTAACTAATAAACCTATTTGTTGCCTACAAACATGTGATTGCTTTCATTTATTTGTTTCGCATATGATACAATTGAAGCAAGTGAATCTCAATACATACAAACACATAACATTATAGAATTGCATCTACTTTGTTGGTTGGCTAATGCACTTAGGTATTGGTATCCAAGTGCATGTCGCACATGTCTAGCTTGAGGGAAAAGCTAAGCTCGTGATAATTAGTATCGGATTTTAGGCTCAAGAGAGTACTCGGACTCGGTAGGATTACTTGTGATATAACGACGGTGGGTTTTTCCAATCGAGTGTGGATAGAAAAGCTTGAAGAGTGCATGATGAGATTCGTTCCCACGGTTTGATCCTTCCCGATAAAATGTGGCGTGTTTGAATTCCGATTGCTTCCTCAAAGTCATAGAAAGCATGAATAACCTCTACAATTGGGTAGATGGTATTAGAAACAACCTCATTGGGCAAGTAGAATGGGTTGATAACTTGAGTGAAGATTTTTGGGCAATGGTGTACACTTTTCATAAGGAAATTTGGGAATTAACACCGAAGTGAACTTGTTGGTGCATGTGATGGGTGCTAATGGTCCAAACACCTAGGACATGGGATAGAATGTGAAAGTTCCAAAGTTGGACCTTGTGGAGGTGCGCGGGATGCTAAAGAATTGGAAACTTTCCAATTCAATACTGAACAATATTTCTATGTATTAAGAATGGACTTGGAGGAAACAAATGTGACTACAATGTCAGTATATTTGATGGGTGATGCGAAGCTTTGGTGGCATATCAAGTATATAGATATAGATCAAGGCCAATGAGTCATTGACACATGGGAAGACTTGAAAAATGAGTTGAAAGCTCAATTTTTGCATGAGAATATGGATTATCATGCTCGGTTGAAACTGTAGGGACTAAAACAGACATGAACAATCCACGATTACGTAAAGTAGTAATCATTTATCCTGCTTGACATATGGGACATATTAAAGAAAGACAAGTTGTTCCACTTCTTGGAAGCTTGGGCCAAAATGGAAATCCAACGACAACGTGTCAAGGACTTTTTGTTACGAATCCTAAGCTAACGCGTGAGGATTGAGACAGCACACGACATTGAATGACCAAGCGACATGCAACCTGACTAGTAACATGTTTGACACGAACTAGGAGCACACTAGGAGTCAATTGGACAACCCATGTAGCTTTGGGGAGACTTAGGGACATGATAGATGTCATTTTGGCCCAATAAATGTAATAGTATAGTAAGTGACAAAACTAAATTAGTAAAATAATAAATGTGTTTTTGGAATAAATATGGGAGAGAGAATAAATGTTAGTGGGAATAAATGCTGCAGAGGAGATGTAAGATTGCAAGTAGCAGTCTAAAGAGAAGCCGAGAAGCCAAGGGTCAAGACATTAAGTGTAAGTACTGGTTGAAGAACCAAAGACATACATGTAGTAAATGCATCTTTTGTAAGAGATGCATTAAATACACAATATTAAGTAGAGGAATGTACTTAGGATTAATAATGTAATGATTAGGAGAGATGTAGGGATTTAGCACATGTATTTGGGGGAAAAACCAAGAGCCACAACCATTAATGACTCATTATTATGTAACCCTTTTGTATCCCCTCTCTTAGCTTACAAATAGGCCATTCCTCAAGTTTGTGAAATCATCCTTCAAACAATCAACTTTTCTCTTCATAAAAGTGTGCTCTCTTTAGGAACTCAAGGAAGCAAGCCTTTCCTTAAGTTACACCACCACTTGAGAGATCCCTTCTATACAAAGTAGTGAGGTTCATGATTCCCTTTAAAGGCCTGTGTTCAAGACCCCTCGATCCCCACATTTCATTGAGAGGTCAATATCTATCATCATGGCCAAACAGATTCCCACCCAAAGAGAGAGGATTGAAGTCATTGAAACTCACCTTGAAGCCGCTCTTAAAACTGAGCAAGAAAACAAATAACTCTTTGCTCACATTGTGCAAATCATGCTCACCATCACTGAAAATGGTTAAAAACATGGTGAAAGGGAATTGTGTCGTTGCTGGCCAAAGGTACTTAGTAGCATGTGAAGCCCAAAAAAATGTCATAGTTGCTGCAATGCCCCTAACCACCGTGCCAAACCCGCAAGCCCAAATTAAGGCCACATCCTGTGGCCTAAAACGATTAGTTCCAATGTCTAGTCCATAGGCCCAAAAGGAGACAAAATCCAACGACCCAAAAAAACTAGTCAATTTCACAATGTTGGTTTGAAAGGATACAAAATCTAGCAACCCAAAAAAGGTTCTCCACTCCACAATGCTGACCCAAAAAAAGATAAAATCCAATGACCTAAAGGAGTCAACTAGTTGAACCATGTCAAACCCACCCTAAAGAGTCCAATGGCCCAAAGGAGTAATTCTACTCTACAATGTCGATTCAAAAGAAAGCCAAATTTGGTAGCTCAAAGGAACAGTTTAACGACTCAAAACTAAACCCACAACCCTTGAAGGAGTCCAAGACATATGGCCCAAGGGAGTACTCCCACTCAGGGGTCCTTTATTGACTTGAAGAGGAAGCCGAACCATTGGATGACCTTTTAACTTCGTCTTTACTCAGCCCAAGGACAAACTCATGATAGGGTGGGAGCAAACTAATGCAATAGGGGTGTTTTTTGTACGATCGACCATACAAAGTTGTCGAATGCCCACATAGGCAAGCATTGAGTGCTCTACAAATAGCACTATCTCTATCTTCAGAAGAAGGAGACGATGAAGAAAAACTTCTCACAAGGATATGGCTATTCATTTGCTTGATGCTATTTACAAGCAAGTGACGGCTAAGAGGAAACTAAGTAAAGTGCTCATGTTTGTAAAGCTTTATTTGTACTGGAAACAGACCTGTGCATTGATTGACACAAAGCTAGTCACAATCTCATTTTCAGGCTTCAAGGTAAAATGTTTAGGCTTGAAGTTGGAGAGGGACTTAAGCCAGAACAAAGCTGCTAATTCTGATACACAGCCCATACACGGAGTAGTACATAGGGTATCAATGAAGGTTGGTGAATAAGAAGGAAAATGGAAATTTCTCGGTGGTACTGTTGGATGACTTTGGGATCAGTTTAGGGATCGACTTCTTGTTTGACAACAAGGTGATACCAATTATGATTCTAGGATGTTTGTGGATTTTGGGCGATAATCCATGCTTACTCTCTATTATCAATTAATTTTCAATAGATAAGTTTTTATCAGCCTTACAGCTAAAGAAGGACTTGAAGAGAAGGGAGCCAACCTATGTTGCTACATTATCCGTAAAGGAGGACGTGGGTGATTTAAAAACCTATACAACATGTATTGGATAAGTTCCAAGATATAATGCTAGGATTGTGGATCATGAGATTGAGCTTGTGTTAGGTACAAAACCACCGGTACAGGGGCCATATGCTGAATGACGCTTCCAAAGTTAGTAGTATCACAAAGAAAATTGGATGAAATACTAGTCATAAGGTTGATAGTAATATTTTTATATACTTGATTTATAATATTTTAAACTTTATTTATTTATATTAAAACTATTTTAGACCTTGTTTCATGATTTTACATTAATTAATTTCGTGAGCTTTTGTTTAGGAAACTTTAGGTTTATTTAAAGAAATTCGAACTGTATAGATACCGTGTTAGTATTTTTGGCATAACATTTTGCTTAAATATCCGATTGACCTGATTCTTATAGTGATGGAAAGAAGAGTTCAAGGCCTACCAATTGTGAAGAGTGCTGAATGTAATTCAAATGGGAATGTATTCGAAAATTGAAAACAATCTATTCCAATACTGAAATTCAAGATAAAGAAGTCTTTATGAAGAGGGAAACCACTTGAGATTATCTAATAAGAAATCTTTAGAATAAAATTGTAAATAATTTCAAGAATCTTCAAAATCAAAGATAAGGATCAAGTTTCCAAATTTTGAAAAAGGAAGTGGATAAGGTTATCATCACAACTCAAGTTTTCAAGTCCAAATGAAAAGTCAAGTCTGCTAAGCCCTCGCCACCTTTTGTTGAATAGGGTTTTGGATCTATAAATATAAGGATAGCCCTACCACGACCATGAGAGGGGAAGAACATGAAAAGCCTACCAGTCTCCATAGGATGTGATTTCCATCTTATTTAGGTATAGAAGGGTTTTAATGTTTTTTTTTTTTTTTACTTTTCTTGTTTTTTTTTTAATATGTCTAGCTAGATTTCTTATTTTTAGAACTCGAAAGATTTGTTCTTTAATTAATAAAATCATTTGATTTATTTCTTTCCCTTAAATATTTATTATAATGATTATTGTTTGATTAGATTTTATTGTTGATCTTAATATTTCATATGTTTTAAAATTTTAAGTGTTGATAATTTGAGATTGAATATATGCATGATTAATATAATTATAAGAGATTATTTCAATATAATAAAATCTATATAGATTTATGAGATCGATGGATGATTAATTCTATGTGTGAGAATTTTAGGGAGAACTATAAATTATAGATTTTCGATAAATCTTAATGTAATTCGGATAAATCAAAATTGTATGAGCAATGAGTTTTAATTAGTTGAATACATGACCATTAAGTGAATCTAATTTAGAAAAAATCTATTATCATCAACAATAACTCTTTATCCAATAAAGTTTAAGGGATTTGAAAGGATTCGATCATGTGAAAAAATTAAAAACAGATGTAATTGATATCTTAGAGTTTTAGAAAGTCAGGTTTTTCATCCATTGCTTTTGGTTTTTAATATTTTCATAAATTTTAATATTTTTGAAATCTTGATTTATTTTATCCAATTTAAATGAGGTAATTATAATTGGTAGTACAAAATATTTTCGTAATAATGACTCTTGCTCACACTATACACAATACTCGATTAAGGTATACTTGCCTGAACTCATGATATACCAAAATCATATAACAAGAGTTTATTAGGCCATCTAAAGTAAAATATAACCTAAAAGGGGTGAATAAATTGTATGATACTTTTTCGACGGTTTGGATGTTTTTTAATTTGTTGAGAGTGGAGGTGTGATGAAGAATGAAAGAAAAAAAAGCATATATAATTTTTATAGTGATTCAATCAAACTTGGTATACGCCCACTTTAAGATTCCATCTGGATTACCATTATTTGCAACTCAAATAATACAACAAACTTGCTTCCAGTTACAAGCCAAACCTTTATAGTGCTTTCTACCCAAACACTAACGCAACCTCTAATAGATTGTTTCTCTCTCTAAACCACAGATCGAAAAACCCTCTTTGGTCTTTTTAACTTTTCGTACTAGAGGAGAACGGATGTTACATGAGTGAAGCTACAACTTCAGATGTAACAACAATCAAGCTCACAAAGACATTTTTATAGAAATATTAGAAACAGAGTGCATTGTGAAGTTAACCCTATTTGTAAGTGTCGAGAAATGTTCAACATTTCTTTTTTTCTTTCAATACTTCTCTCTATTTATCTTTCTTCTCTTATGAGTATTTATTTTGAGTTATTAAGAGAGACGTTGTAATAGGTTCAAATTTGAATCTCCTTCATTAATATTTCAACCATCGCATTTAATGCTTTCACCTATTGCTATGTTCATCTTCTTGTTGCTTTTTTGTACCTTGCCCTAGATAGCCTATAAGAGGTCTTACTTTTGTTACATAAGATGACCATTAGGGCTCAAACACATTTTCAAAAGATTTTTCACTAATGACCCTTTAAGCAAGCTTAGAGTGTATTCACTAAGGGTTGGCATGGTTTAGAGTGTATTCACTAAGGGTCAGCATGGTTTTGTTCATGGGTCGACATGTTTTTAAATTTATTTAGTTCTGGAGAAGTGGTGTCTACATATTTTCTTTTTAAATTCTAGGACATATGTAACATTGACATCTTGGTACATTCATATTTGCACTCTTTTCCATTCTATATATGATATTACTCATATTCGATATAGAAATTTCACTAAGAAATTTTTACGATAAAATCGTTTCAAACAAATTTCGGCTAAAATCGTCAGAAAATAAAAAAACTTACAAAATGACCATTGAAGGTCAAATAATAATCAGAGTGACCTTAAAAAGTGTATGAAAACCTCCAATATAGATAAATATCACTTTATAAAGTTAAATTAGGGATTTTCGAAAAAGTGCCTGAAAAACCCTAATTGGACGGTAATGAGTACCGGAAAGACTAAATGACCACATTATAATACGAAATGGACTTAGTTAGACTTAATATATGGTAAGGGATCTAGTGTGTAATTATGGAAAATTTTGGGATCAAAATAGAATTTTCAAGTTTAGAGGACTTGTTTGCAATTTACAATAACCTAGAATTAATCTATTATTTTTATTTTCCTAAAACCCTAATTGGACAAGTGTAGAGAGAGGGAGGAATATGATTGGTTCAAAGGTTGGACTAGTGTGAACAAGTGTGAAAACAAGGTTGTTGAAAAGTTTGACTTTGGAAATTTAAACCCTAGGTGGAGAGGTGCTTGTCTTATTTTGGACCAATGAGAGCCTTAGGGTTTTGAGGTGGGGCCCACATATTAAATATGGGTGTGAGTTGTAGAGAGGGAAAGAGAAATTGTGGGTCCCACACATATTAATTAAAAGTGTGATTTTAAGAATAAAAATCCTATTAACTAACTAAATAAAAGAGGAGAGAAAGAGAGGGAGAGAGAAAACGTGAGGGAGTGAAGGAGTTTAAATTAGATTTTTTTTAAAAAAATAAAAGAGTAAAAATCAAGGGTTTGGATCAATTCTTGAGAAATGGATGGCCAAAATTAAGAGGAGTGATGTTAAATGAATTGAACAAAACCCTAGCCTCCCTATTCTTTTCTCCAAAATGTGAACAAGTCTAAGAAAGAGAGAAAGAACCCTTTTGCCTCTTCTCCAAAACCGTGAACTTTGAGTGAAGAGGAAACTTGATTTTCCTACATACCACCTCAATATTTTTACATAGACCATCTTTATTCAAGCCCTATTACAACATATCCAAAAATTAGAAGAAGAGAAGAAGGTTTGCTTGGTGATTCAAAGATGGAAACCTAGAGGTTTAAGTGAAGAGATCTTTGGTTCCTTCCATTTTCCTTCAACAACTCTAGGTAAGAAAGTTTCCTCTCTACCTCTTGTGTAGTATATATTGATTTGGAGACAAAATAAGTAGTGTAACTTGTGGTTCTAGGGTGACCGAAACCAAGAAGCAAAAGGGAAAGAAGAGATCTTTGGAGGAGAGGACTTATTTGTGGCTTGAGACATCAAATCTTGAGTTATAAAAAAATTTTGCACTTTGATTTGACTTGAGAACATTTCATTTGGTGTGTTAATGTGTTGATTTTAACTTAGTTTAGATGTAAAAATCAAGTAAATGAATGCTATAGTGTGTGCAGAAAATTTTAGCATGTGAAATGTTTGAATTAAGTCTTGAATGAACACATATTGAGGTGAGAAACCGTAAGGGAATATGTGCAGGAAAATTCAGAACTTTGGGTATGAAATTGGATGGGTTTTAATGTGATTTTGAGTGTTAAAATGTGGAATTTATGTACTTGTGTGTATGCTGGATTTTGGCATTGAAGTATGATGTGTACATATGTGTGTTAGTGAATCGAATGAAGAAGGAATGAGTGCAGAATTTTCTGCACTAATAGAAATGAAAAGGGAAACCATTTTCATGTGAAAAATATAGTGGAATGTAAGGAAAATGAAAGGAGAAAGTGTGAAGAATTTTATGGTGTGTTATTGAGTATGTGTATGTGAAATTGAGGTCATGAGTGTGAGGATTTATGTGTGTATGTATGCAGAATTTTGGATGAAGTTTATTGTGCAGTTGTATGTAAAATGCCTTGACCGTATGCATTAAAGAGAACAAGGAAATTGCATGCTGTCCGGGAAAGTTTGAAAATGAGTTTAGTAAGCAAAATGGAGGCTTATATGTGTATATAATGATGTATAAATGTGCATGCTTGTATAGTGATATTAGTGTATTTAAGTGATGTGAAAATGTATAATTGTAAAGAATGTGCGAGAGCATGTGTGTGTACATATATGATAAATGTATGGTGTTGTATTGGTGTATTGAAGAGGAAAATTTAATAAAGAATTATGAATGTGAAGTGAGTGTATAAGGTGCAATCGGATTGTTTTGAGTATACTAGAAGATTGGATATGTAAACGATGATTTCGATAATTGATAGTGTCATTGTGTTAGTTGTGTTGGGTACCTTTGATAATGTGTGGTTAAAGTGGTAGTTTGGATGTTTGAAAGGGAAATAATGTATGTATATATTTGGAGTCTAATTATAATATTCTAAGTTTTAATCCTATATAAGGGGATAGTTAAAATAAAATGTAACATTTAATTTTTCAATATTATAACACTTATATGTGTTATATGTATTATGATTGTAGTGATATATTACTTGATCATTCAAGGGGAAACTCTTTCTGTTGTCGTCAAGAATTTTAGGGAGTGATGTACTCTCCCGTATACTGTGAGTGGGATTTCGATATTATGTTTTTGATTGAACAAACTCATAGTTTACAGCTTTTCAAATGACATGTTTTATAGCATGTGATGATTTGAACTATATTTTATAAATGTTCTTTTGTGATTCATTGGAGTGTCCCAAAATAATTCAATTCGAATGACTATGCATCCATGGTTTGAAATGAAATGATATTGTGCCATTATTTGAGAACTTGATATGTTTTTTATACTATCATTGCATTGACACACGTATTTGAAATGTTTTGATGAACTTGTGTGGGCCGGATGCCTACTTGTGATGGGATGACATGACAAGATGATGATGTTCCTTGATGGATTCCGTAACTACGAAGGGCATTTGTAGAGACGCCCCTTGTCCGTTTAGATACGCTTCGTCCGGAGGTATAAGCAAATGTCGTGATTGTGATATGTATAGTTGCGCTCGGATGAATCAAATTTGGGGAGGACGTGTGTTATGCTACAGTCTAGCTCCGAGTGAGGTACTATACTTGATTGTTGGATATATGTATAGACACGGGTTAGCCGGTTGAACCAAATATAGGGAGAACATGTGTTACGCCACTGTTTAGCACTTGGTGAGACCTGTGGCTAACATTGGGGTAGAGAGCTAATTTTATATATTTGCATATGAAAAATCCCCGATGCGCCCTTCATTGGTCGAGATAGACCACTGCAGGGAATGTTTTATTGAGAAACTCTATATGATTTTGGATATTGTAAATGGATGCATATTTGATATTATTATTATGTGTGATTTGTGATCACTTGGTTTCTAGAGATGACATAATTGGTTTTGATATTATAATGGTTTGAAATATACTTTGACACTCTATGCTCACACTTATATTGAGAACATATTGTCGATCCCCTTACTCACTGAGTATTTTCCTATAATACTCACCCCTCCATTTTTCCTGATTTCAGTTGTAGACTTGGCACAGAGAGAGACGTGTTGAGTGGTCGATACACTTGATTTTGTTGAGAGACCCCAGACTTGGGTATGGTATCGACCATTCTTCCGCAGTGTTGTATTTAATGATGATGGATTGATATATTTAATGATACTGTATATATATTTGAGGTCTATAGAATGACCATTATATATTTATATCGGGTAACTGTAATTATATTATATAATGTAATTGAAACTCTCAGATGTGCTGTATAACTATGCATTGAGGCATTGTCTTCATTTTATATTCTTTACTTAGGAAATGATGTTTTGAGAAAGATTGGTTTTAAAACTGGTTTTATATAGGTGTTGATGAGAGTCTTCGTTGCCTCGGTATGCATGTCATGAGGTGGCAGCATACGGGGTGACGGGTGGCTGCACATGCCTCAGATCGAGGATCAGGGAGTGACACATATGTTGACATCCTACTTTGCTTGTGTCAACATAATCCTCTATATGTTCTATCACTGTTCTAAATCACGTATCAACATCATAATATCGTGTGTCGACATCATCTTTTATATGTTTTGTGTCTGTCCTAAAGCCCGTGCCGACATTATAACTTCTCGTGTTGATATCTAATAGTTTTCTTGAGTTGTAAAGCATGTGTTGACATCCTAATGTTTCGTGTCAATAGAGTCTTCTTGAGTTCTAAGGCATGTGTCGACATCCTAATGTCTTGTGTCACATCTAATAGCGTGTTGAGTGCTCTAAGCCATGTATTGACATCTTAATGTCTCATGTTAACATCTGGTAGCATGCTAAGTATTCTAAGCCATGTGTCGACAAGTCTATAAGGTGATGTCAATATGTCTATAAAGTCTTGGTCTATTAAGAGCTTAGGTATCTCTCTGTTGACATGTCTAAAGGTGGTGTCAACATGCCCTTTGTTTTCCCAATTCCCTTTCTCGATCAATGTAAATATGAAAATATCTCATTTGAATTCAATAAAAATTGTTTCAAAATATAATTTTTTAAAGATAAAAAGTCAAATTTCTCTTCAAAAAACAAAATTCTAATTTTGATTTTTTGAAATATTTTGCTCGGAGGGTTAACAATTTAAAAAAATTCTAAAGAAATAGATTTTAACCTAATTAATACATGGGGAACAAATATAGTCATTTTTAATTCTCATTTTCTTGATATTTTAAATACTCATATTTTTAAGTATTTAGTTTCTGGTGAGTTGGTCAAATTTGGTTTTCAATGTTCTAAATGTCTCATTTCCTATCCAACTAACTTTTTTTTTGTATCACCATTGTCTCACTATTGGTAATGGGTTATTTCTCCTTACTCTGGGGCTGGGACTTACTCTTTGTCGATATACATTGCTACATTTTTTTTTCTAGTGAGTCGACTGCTCCTTATGTTCAGCTAATAGTCTCCAAACTTTTTTTCTTATTTAAATTAATTATATTTATCTTCAATTTTTTTTCTTAATTAAACTAATCATATTTTACTTATCCTCCAAAGTTATAAATATACCTACAATCTCCCTCTTTTATATGATGATAAAATATTCTAGAATTTGGATCTAACTTCTCCTTAATTCATACTCTTGATATGTCTACCTAAATTTGTTTAGTTTAGAAATCTAGAACAAAATATAATTCATTTAATCCATTTCATCCACTTATCCAAATGCAATATATTTCTCTCCCTTTTTACTATCAACAAAATAGGGGTTAACCATACACATTCTGTTCAACTATAATAGATCTCCTTATTTTGTGAGTAAGTTCTAAAATTTCTCCCCGTGAACCAGCTTTTATCTAGTCATCTCCCCTTATTCTTTCTCCATCTTATTCTTTTCCCTTTTGTTATCAATAGAAAGGGTATGGTACAGAATGAACCATATGGGCAAAAAAATGTTCCAAACTTATGGTTATTGACCTATTTTGAAGGAAGAAAATTGCCCTTAAAAATGTGTTGTACCCAAAGTTGTTAAAATCGGACCGAACGGCCGGTTCAACCGGTTCAACCCTTTTTATAACAATTTTGCGGTTTGGTTGAATAAAAATACCGTTTTACAATTGAACCAGACTGAACCGGCGGTTCAACTGCGGTTCAATCGCGGTTCTGCGGTCTAGTGTTAAAACCTAAAAAAATATTTTTTTTAAGATTGTTTTTTATTTTTTTTTTAATTTCTACGAGATGTGAGACTATCAATTTTTGATATTATGATTTTAATTTATATTTTATATGACTTTATAATTTAATTATTTAGTTCCTAATTATCAATATGAGTTTTAAAAGTAATTATTGATTATATATATATATATATTTAATTATTATTAAAAAATCAGCTGTTTGACCATATTGATAAACGGTCCAATCGGTTCAACCATATTTTTGAATTTTACGGGTCAATACGCGGTACGGTTTTGATAACATTGGTTGTACCCTAGGTCTCAAGCAGTGAATGATTATCTAGTGGAGTAGCCTCTCATGAAGACCTAAAGATGCAGCATTGTATTCAACTACTCGAAGTTGTTCATTTTTGTGTATGACCCTAGCATGTTTTCAAATATTCTTCATACTGAAAATGTAGTATCCATTTCTGACTACTCATTCTATATATGATTTTTTATGTCACAACTATTTCTATGCCTCCAACTTAGATCTTAAACATGCATATATACCCACAGCTTTGTATGGTTAAGAGAAAGTGACGAAGGGAGAGATGTTGATCTAAGATTGAGGATCATTGAGGGTAAGAGAGAGAGAGAGAGAGAAATTCAAAGTTCATGTGCAAAAAATGGGGATAGAGAGAGGTTACTCATAGGGTTTCAAATTTGGGAGGGAGTTTAAAGAGTCGGTCCTTATTTCAAACTTATATTGGGTCTGTTCAAGATCAAGATGAGAGATAATACGAATTTCAATTTGGTTTTTAGGGTCACAGCTTTTGAGATACTTAAAAATATATATGCAAATTCTAATTGATATGTCGACACTATAAATAGGTATGTCGGCATAGAGGTTTTGAAATCAGTTGTTGACATCATGGAAAAGGCGTGTCAACATAATTCAATTGCAAGTGTAATGTTGATTCCATAAGACAGGCATGCCGATATGACATACTCGTTTCACTTTATGCAATAGGCCCTTTAAGGCATGTCAACACTACATTATATATCAATCATCACTCTTCAAGCAAATATAGTACTCGACACATTGGCCTAATGTGTCAACACAAATACATATACAAGCACATAGAAAGTTCGACATATCCATTCAGTATATTGACACAAATACATGCGTTTGACACATTTGAGCTAATATGTCGATTTATCAAAACACTTAGTATGTAGAAAAATATGCTTAGAGTGTTGACACTTACTTCTCCCCTATTTTTCTGATAGATTTAGTTTCATTTTTCTCACTTTCAAGACTTAATTTTCTATTTTCATTATTCCAATTTTCTTCTCAAACTAAAAAAAAAATCTCTCTATATCTAATGGTTTTGTGAATATGTATACAATTTGCTTTTCTGTCTCATTGTATTCAATGATAACATCATTTTTAAGCACATGGTTGAGATTAAGAAATATGATCAATAAAAGAGGGATCGGATTGTTCATTTGAGACTTCAATAGTTATGCTGGAAATATGCTTCCCCTCAAATTATGCTTACATTTTCTTTATTCATTTAACATTTGATTATTTTAGTTGCTTTGCTCTTTAGATCCCAAGATTTAGTGTTTCAGGAAAGAAAGATTTTGAGGAGCATTAGACGTTTATAGTGATTGCACTGAGGAGTTTCAGAAGTTCATGGATGGGGGAGAATATAGTCGTCCTTTCGTTTGTGTGAGGAAGTTCATATTTTTCTCTATTTTATTTAATTGTTCTTGCATCTATGAGTTTTCACTATTTAATTTGATTCTGTATTTTATCCAAACTCCCCCGAGGTCATTTGTAAAGAATGTGCTAAGATTGGAAAAAGTTATCTATTACTCCAACTTACGTTTCAACTCTTTCTTTCTTGTGAACTCTTTATTCAAATTTCGTTTCTTCATACCCATGTTTTGCTTTAATAATAGAAGAAGCTCCAATATAATTTTTCATTTTTAGCTCCATTGCTACCTTTTTTTTTACATTAATTCCATTGGCAGAGAGAAATTCAGAGATCAAGGAATAAAAAGCATTTCAAAATTGAAACTTTAAGGCAGAGATCTTTAGAGAAAGTTCAAAAGATGGAGAAAGTTCAAAGGTTAGGATATAGGTTGGCTACAAAGACTGCACAATATTTTTGGAATGACTATAATCTCTACACTTCATAAGTAGCTCTTTTGTAATCTTAGTTTCAAAGTCATTTTGATGTTTACTTTTGCATTGTTATAGAAAATCCTTACTAATGTGTTGTTGAAGTGGATAATGGTGTTAAGGCATGTTTTCGTAATACAATTATAGGGAAATTCTGTTTGGTCTAGAAATTTCAATCATAAGCCTAGAATGATTTATAGCTTCTAGAGGTGAAGTTTTCTTCATGGGACATATACAAACTAGGATTTGAAAGTTCTTGAATTTAGAATGATTCTTGGAAGTGTTCTTTGTTCTCAGCATCTTTTGTTGGCTGCACCATAAACTCGTGGACCTGAGTGATATGAGCTGTCAGATTGTGTTATGTATTGACCACTTACTGGTTGTTGACCATTGCTAACTGACTGTTGACTAACGTTGACCAAAATTTCACCGAAAGTCCCCCGCTTAATTTGGACGTGCTAACTTCATTTTTGAGGTTTTTTTTTTGCCCAAATTCTACTTCTATATTGCTATTTTTGAATTAAAGAGCTTGATTCAGTATGTACAGAAATGGGTTGAGGTATAACATTTCCTTATTCGATTTGAAGTTGAATTTCACACTTTGGCATAGCACAATTGAGGATGTTTGGATGCAGTAAGGTCTTGAGCAAGCATCGGAGGATTCAAAACCTACAGATCTAACTGAGGAAAAGTGGAAGAAAGTCCAAAGGCAAGTAGTAAGAAAATCAGTTTAACACTAGTGCTTGAAGTAAAGGTGAATGTGCTTGAAGATAGAACAAAAGGCTTTGTAGGACAAGATTGAGAGCACATATGTTTCAAATTTGTTAATCAATCAAATTTGTTAGCGGGTAAAGTTGTACGCACTAAGGATGGAAAAGGGAGGTAACATACATGATCATATTAATGCTGTCAATCAATTAGTGTATCAGTTATTGTAGACAAGTGATGAGGTAACGAATGAGGAACAAGCACTAATCTTGGTGGGATTATTACCTAAATCATACAAATAATTAGATCAGACAATTGTGGTAAGTAAGTCAAAACCGATGATAAATGAGGTCATCATAATATTGACAGAAGATAAATGGATGATGAGTAATAACAATGCAAATACAGGAGATGTAGTGTGTCATGTCCTAACCCTCAGATCGAGCATTTGACAACCGTTGCATTACTACCACAGTATTACTCCAGAATACGAGCAAACCTAACCTGTATACCAAAATACTACAAGGCATTCATCGATATTCCAATCATTTTCAAATAAGTGCCGATCACCAATTAGCCAGCAAAGCCTTTCCTTTCAAATTCAAACATCAAAGGGCTAACCTAGCCATTCAAATCTAACTTCCCATTTTATCACAAATCATTTTATTAAAGGCAATTCACAAATAATTTCAAAAAAAATTAAAAAAGGACATCCTCAATTTTAAGTATACAAAACCATAACCAAATTTTAACTCAAATAGACATAATATAAAATAGATTTCCAAAATAGTTATAGAATTTGGCTTCGTTTGGGTCCACAAATACTTTGAGCCAAAAGAAGATTAATACCTAAAGAAATCTGACTAACTAAACATTCTTCAAATCCAATGCTAGATAATCACAAGTCTCAACTAGATTTCCTCTGTAAATTTAGCACTAGGCAACCACTAGTCTCAACTAAACTTCCTCTGTAAAAATGAAAATAAGAGGGGTGAATATAAAAATGAAGTGCAATGGTATGGTTATGACAGTAAATGAGGGGTAAATGTCAAAATGTCAAAATCATCATTTCAAACAACTCATTGAATATATAATAATTTCAAATAATCATGATAATTTTAAAAAAATGCATTCACAAGTTCATATTTTTCAAAGATCCTAGGGTCTCTCTAAATAAAACACTTCCACCCAAAATTTGGCCGAATCTAGGTGCAAACCCGGCAAGAGATTTTTAATTCATTCATTTCATAATATTACTTCCCATTTTCTTGGCATTGACTTGCACCTTATCAGTGGTGTAATCAAATAGTATGACGGGGGCGTAGGAGACCACGTTTACTATCCTTTGCCAATAAACTCTCAACCATATCACCTTGTCGGGTCGCCCCATGAAGAAAATGACAATAGCCATTTACCATCACATGCACCATCATTTTACAAACATTCCAATCGCATCCAATATGTCATGATTTTAATAAATAATTATTAAATCATATCACAATATTTATGAATACAATTTTCAATAATATATGACACATATTCATTCACAAATACAATAGATGTATATATATTTCAAACTCTTATTTCGGAGCATCCCACAATCACAAATCATATATAAAATCCATTTAAAAAATCATTTTAGAAATCATTTTTAAAAGAGTTTAGAAAATATTTTTCTCATTTAAAGACACAACGGTCCGTCCACTCATTATGTTAGGGAGGGCACACTTCCAGACTTCTCCATAACAAAGATTCTGCTATAATCAATTTTGTTGAACCCTTAAGGGATATCATCAAGTAACCAAAATCATCAATGTCAATCAATCTAAGTCAACCCAAAAACCTTAACATTCAAAATCCTTTTTTCTCTCACTAGATATGACTTTAAATCTTCCAACTCCAAGTGAACAAATAGTTAGACAAATTAAAGATCGAGACAGGAAGATCATAATACCTTCATTTTGTCTCCAAAGAATCCTTTCGTTTGGACTACACCAAAATCCTTGATTTTTCCTTTTTGTGACAACTCCAAATCCTTAATTCCTTCTTAAATTGAGGCTATATTCTAACTTTGGAGAGTTTGATGAGTAGTTGGATCCTTTGATCCTAAGTTTTGGTGGTGGATTGACTTGAGTTTGGAAGAGAAGAGAAGAATGATCTAGAGAGAGATGAAATTTTGTTCTCGTGTGTTCTGGAGTCTTCTTTCTCTTTTTTATCTATAAATCCATTTTTAATATTTGTTTGATAGCTCTCATACACTTCTAAATAGCACAAAATGCCCAATGTCTTCTTTTGGGTTATTGGGAAGGTCAACACAATGAGTTGAACTATTTAGATTTTTGGTTTTGTTAATAACATGTGTTCAGTGTTGAGTAGAGAATGTTGGAATAAAATGCAATTTATGAGATATAAATTAGAAATATTAAAAATTTAGAATATTAAAAAATATGAGATATAATATAATTTGAGTATTATATAATCAGTTTGTGGTGGAAGACTTTTTTGATGACTTGAATTGTATTGGTTCAACTCTCAACATCTACAAGTGCACCGAGAAGGTAAATGGAAGATGTGCCAAGGAGGTGAAATACCGAGGAGAAATAGAAAATGGTAAGTGTCCATTACTAAGCGGTAAGTGTCCAGTGCTAATGTCTAACACAAGAGTGTTCATGTCCAACACTAATAGAGTTGTGTCGATATAAGAGTGTTCATATTCAATACAAGAGTGTTGTGTCGACACAAACATGTTCATGTCAACACAAATAGGGTTGGTGTCTGATACAAGGGTGTTAGTATGAACACAAATAGAGTTGTGTGTTTGTGTCAAACACAAAAGTATTGACGTCCAACATAAGGGTGTTACACAAATAAGGTTGTGTCGACACAAGCGTGTTTGTATTGACATAATTAAGGTTGTGCCAACATAAGTTTACTGGTCATGCAATCGTCTTGTGTCAACATAGAGCTTATTCAATATGTTTATGTTGGTGCAAGTGTCGATATTGAACACAAATGAAACTCTATCGAGTACCAGTAACTCTAATAACCGAACACTTAAAATTGAGGGTTTGTCAACTGAGAGTTTAGAGAAACTCCTGTATAGTCTAGAGAACAAAAAATCCACATTTAAATTTTAAATTAACTATTTTCTCATAATATACAAAATATAGAAATTTTAAATAGTCATTTTAGTGTCAACACCACAAATGAACTTTCGGGTGTTACATTTTCATTTATAAGCCAAAATCGATCACAACCAATTTCTCCTGTTTTTTTTCAAGAAAAATTTTATGAAAATTTTCTAACACTGAATTTTCAGTATTATAATTGTTAACCCTCTAAAAAGAAATTTTGTACTCGAAATTTAAAAGAAAATTTATATATCAAAATGGGGTATTATTGTTTTTGCATCGACTTAGTCTCTCAAGTTTCCACCTTCACCTGCATATTCAGCTCTTCTTGAACTTTTAGATTCACTTAATTATGAGGTTTTAAGATCACGGAAATAAATCTATAAAGTGTTGAACAATATTTAAAGGTAGGAGCACATCTAGAAGTTTGGGGGTAACATCAGTAAACTCATGCAACAAGTGAGAAATCTCTAGAGCTGACCAATGTTAAGAACATTGATGGAAAGAATGAAATTGGAAGGGATTAATGCTAACATGATTTTGTGTCCTAGATCTCTCTCCCAAAAA
Source organism: Dillenia suffruticosa (assembly GCA_033439265.1). Lineage (NCBI taxonomy): Eukaryota > Viridiplantae > Streptophyta > Magnoliopsida > Dilleniales > Dilleniaceae > Dillenia > Dillenia suffruticosa. The sequence continues at coordinate 5,140,067 of JAVTVX010000031.1, forward strand.
CCCTATAATTTACAACAGGCAGAGATTTTGTAAGAAGTATTGGTAGGGATATCTTACACTTAGGGCCAGAGGTTAGCCCCTTAGGTCGTGTCAGATGTAGTTGAATAGTTTTCCTTTGTAATAAAAACATGAAGGTATTATCCGTGTCATTCATAGTCATGACATAATCATATAACTAAGGATTATTTGATAGAGTATGGGAAACATCTAAAAAAAATATTACAATATATATTCTTAAAATATAAACCCAAATATATGAAAATCCTACATCTCTCAGTCACAGGCAAAGTGATTTTATCCACATAATCAACATGTAAAGTATCTAACAAAGTTCCACTTTCCATTTTAACTTCTTAACAGTGGAATTGGACGCCACATTTATGACACTACCTACATCAACTACAACCTAGCATATTCTTGCCTTTTGTTCTATAGGAATATCTCATATACATATATACACACAATTGGAAAAAAAAATCCAACTCTTGTTTTTATTAGGAAAGATGGCCTATCCAACTCTTCTTATGCATCATTTCCTCCCTAAATGATTCTCAAACCAACTCATACAATAATAACTTGATACTAGATCATATGATGGGGAAGAGAAGATATTAGAAGCACATTAATCATTTATTTTTGCTGATGGAAAATCCTGAATCAAGACAAACTTCTGCATCTTCTTTTAAATAAGTTTTCCAATATCATTTTTAAGTGTGTTCTAAAGAATGATTTCATAAATATAATGATTAAGTACCATCAACTACCTAATCCTCTATTAAAACTAAGACTGATAACATGAAGGATGGAGAAGGAAAAAGATCAATAAGACCATGGAAGAAATCTAAAGTTCAAATGTCCTGAATAATAATAATCTTGCCTAAAGAACACTTGATGGGAGACACTTCAAACCTTTATTTCTAGAATCCCAATGGCATTAATCAATTTAACATTCTCCTCAAGTCTAGTTTCTGGGATAGAGGCAATATTAAACTCAAAATATTTTCCTTCACTTTTATATTCTCCCATTTATTACCAAAAGTGTCATGCCCCGACCCTCGGATCGAGCACACAATAACCGCCGCGATATTTCGATATACGGACAGAACCTCCCCATATATCGGGATACCGCAAGGCTATCAAATCAACCTGTACAACTTGTTTAAAAGTTGCTTTTCCTCAAAAACATATTCCCAAGTAAAAAAAAATTAAATGCAACATTTTTGCGTCAATGCATGAATAAACAACAACTTGAGATTTTCAAATTACATTTGTATGACATAAATACAATCATCCCAAATAAATGTACAATGATCATTCTATAGATCTCAAATAAATATAACATCAAGTCCATCGCGGAAGATTAGTTTTCCATACCCAAAAGTCTGATATCTCCAAAAGTATATCAAGTGTGTCGAAATGTCCCTCGACATGTCTCCCTGCCAATTTATATTTGGAATCATGGAAAATGAGGGGTAAGTATTTATGGGAAAATACTTAGTGAGTGAGAGAATCAACAATATGTTATCAATTATATATGTAACCGCGAAGTGTTAAAACACAATTTAAAATATGATGGCATTATAAACAACCACGACAATTTCACAAATCATGTATCATAAGTCATATATCGTAGTATCAAGGCATCCGTCAACGTTTTAAAATCATATAAAGCTGGCCAATAAAATATTCCCGGTGATGGTCTACCGCGATCAATGACAAGTGCATTGGAGGTTTTGTACAAGTATAAAACAAATCAAGCTCTCTTCCCCAATGTTTGCCACGGGCCTCGACAGTGTCAAGCATAATAATATCAATCATGTATAGAATCTATCCGAAACTAGACAGTGGCGTATACATATCCTCCCCTGTATGGTTCATTCGGCCGTAACTATATATATGGTGTTTGGGGGATACCTCCTGCAGAAGAGTATCCGGACACAATGGGTACAACTGCCAAAGCGTTTCGTAGCTACGAAAGTCCATCATGGACATCATCACATCATCATATCATAAGTGAGCATCTGATCTACACATCACAAGTAAGCAAATTTGGCCCATATCAATTTATCAAAACCAAGTCAATCAATTTGCCAATGTAAATGGAAGTAGATAAATCCTGTGAAGTTCTCAAAAGTGGCACAAAGTCATTTCAACACAAATTTCACGGATGCATATCATTTAAACAAACTATTGAGACACTCCAATGATCACAAAAGAACATTTGTAAAAATATATCAATCCCATACTTTCACACACATCATAAACCATATCATTTGAAAAGCTATAAAAACATGGATTTGTTAAATCAATAACACAGTGTCTACAATCCCACTCACAGTATACGGGAGGGTATGACACTCTCTAAGAACACCACAACGTGTCGAAAATGTGCTCCCCTCAATTGATTATCAGTGTATCACTACAATAGGAATACAAAATATATGTTCATATACACTTTTTATATACCAAATCACTTACCAAACTAGGACATAAATTTGTCGCCATGCCTAGTAGACCCATACTAACTATAAAACCTCAATTCTTTTCATTTCTAGTTTAAGTCTAACTCAATTATAAAAAGACATAAAAATTTATTCTAAGTGAACTTGACTGCGAAATTTCAATCTACGTAGTCATGGAAAGTAGACTGTAACTTCCACCACACATATTCAAATAATATGATTCTTATCTCAAATTAAAGATAAAACATAGATCTACAAATTTCATAACTAGGGCTCAGATTGATTCAGACCAGACGATACCTCAAAATTGAGAACAATTCCACGGCCAGAACAGGACAAAACATGATTTTCTCTGCAGAACATCTAACTTTGAAAAATCACTAAAATTCCAATTCTCTTCAGAATTAAACGAATCATATCTCATTTTAAAGCAACGGAAGTCTAGTTTCATATGTAGAAGACCTCACTCAATTTGCATTTGTGTAGAAAAAGTTATTATAGAAAGAATACAGTCTGGTTAGTTTGCCCTGTTTTGCAGAAATTTAATATTTCAATTTTCTGCACACTTAAATCACCACAATGAAGGACAAATTCTACACATAAAAATTCTGCACACATCCCTCATACTTCATTGGGTTCATCCTAGACTCTAGGTTATAAAAATATATTAAAAATATCATATTAACACATTTAAACAATGTCCTCAAAAATTCAGTAAGTGCAAAATTTTTCTTACCTCAATATTTGATGTTTCAAGCCCAAACAAGTTTCCTCCTCACAAAATCTTTCTTTCCTTCTTGCTCCTTGCTCACGGCCAACCCAAGTTCACCAAGTTGGTGTTTCCTTTTGACTCCAATTTTAGATATGTTATACTAGAGACAAAGAGAGAACTTTCTTATCTAGAGTTGTGGAATGACACTTGAAGAAACCATAGATCTCTTCCACTTGAAGCTCACGGTTCTCCTCTTGGTTCACCAAGCTAGACTTCTCTTTTGGTTCTAGTTTTTGGATATGTTGTTCTAAGGTTTGAGAGGATTTGATTTATATAAGAATATTTGGGTGTTGTTGTAGAAAGAATTTTGGATTCTCCCCATTTGAGCTCACGGTTTTGGAGAGCAAATGGAGAGAACCTTGCTTCTTTGGACTTGAATACTCCCAACACTCCCATGGTTTTGAAAGGAACAATTTGCCTATGTGTTTGGTTTTTTTTGTTTTCCCATCCAATCCTAGCCATCCAACAAATTTCAAGAATCAATCAGCCCTTGGATTATTTTGTCAAAACAATTTCACTTCCTTTCTCTCTCCCATGTTCTCTCCCTCTACAAGGCACTTTCTCACACTACTTCTCTCTATTCTACATTAATTGCATGTCTCCCAACCAACTAAATCCAATGGATCACATAAATTCATTTAACTTTCATTCAATCTATACCATTGGTTTATCTCCTCAAAAGTCAACAATATCTCTCTCTCTCTCTCTCTTGGCCAACACAATCAAACCCACACTCCACGCTCTTTCTTGTCACGGGCTTTGAGGGAAAAAGTCAATTGCCAAATACTTCAAAATTTTTGTTAGTTGCAATCGAACCCCTTGTCTTATAAAAATTACATTTTGATCCCGAAAATTTTTATAATTCCAAGTTAGACCCAAAATTTCGTATTAGACCTAATTTGATTCATCCCATATCAAAATGTGGTTGTTTAGCCTTTCCGAGACACGTCTGACACGATTAGGGTCTTACCGGTAAATTTCTGAAAAAATTTCGGTTTAGCTCTACGAAGTGAAATCTACCCAAATTTGAGATTTGTATGCACTCTAGAGTCATCCTCATTATTATTGGATTATCGGTGGTCATTTTGAAAATTTTTTATTTCTGGTGATTTGGGCAGGAAATTTTTTTTAGAGTGGTTTTAGTGAAAAAATTTTCTTGAAAATTTTCTTGAAAATTTTCTTTATAAAAACATGAGTAATATCATATATAAAATGACGAGAAGTACAATAGTGAGTACACCGAGGTATCGGTATTACATTTTCTAACCCCCTAAAAATAAGTTTTGTCTCCAAAATTAAAAGTAAACTATACAGAGAAAAGATGGGGGTACTGTCTCCTCATGGCTTCCTCGGACTCTCAGGTCTCCTCCTCGATCTGATCATTCATCCATAAGACTCGGACTAATGGGACTTCCTTGCTCTGTAGCTTCTTAGTTTGCCAATCAAGGATAGCCACAAGTTGAATTGGAAACCTCAAGTCCTCGCGCAACTCAACTGGCAGAGGCTCTAAAACATGTGATGGATTAGGCAGGTACCTTCTAAGTACGAAGATGTGGAAGACATCATGGATGCGTGAAAGCTTATCTGGCAACTCCAACATGTATGTGCTACATTTCCAACCCTCTCAAGGATACGGAAAGGTCCAATATATCTAGGGCTCAACTTACCCCACTGCCCGAATTGAATCACCCCTTTCCAGAGTGATATCCGTAGGAAAACCATGTCTCCCACCTCGAACTCAAGTGGTTACCGCCTCCTATCAGCATTGTAACACCGAGACTTAGTGCCCGAACAACGTATATTGGTTTTGAAATATATATTCTTTTAAAAAAAAAAACAAAAGAGGAGGAAACACCTCGTTTCGGCCCAAAACGCGGCACTCCCTCCCGCGGCTGCCGCCCTCCTCCGCGGCTATTTCGTACCTCTCCGCCGTGACCCGCCGTGACCCGCCGCGACCCGCCGCAACCCGCCACCACCCAACGGCCATCGCCACCGCACTCTCTCTACTCTTCCCTCTAAGTTTCTCTCTCTCTCCGCTGTTTACTCTCTCTCACGATCACCCTCTCGGTCTCCTCCACTGTGCGCTTTTATCGCGCACCACCATTGCGAGCTCACCAGTGGGCGATAGCGCGCAACAGCACAGACCACTGGGCGCTCTCCCGAGCGTGACTACTTGCTCTCCCGAGTGCAAGCGATCCCTACACGAGCTCGAGCGACCCCAGCACGAGCACGAGCACGCTCCAGCACAAGCGCGAGCACGCTCCAGCATGACCCTCTACGCGAGCACAATGCACTCTAGCGCATGACCCACTGCGCGGGCACGCGTGCCTCACAGCGTGCGATCCAGCTCGCGAGCGCGAGCCCTAGCTTGTGAGTACCAACCAGGCCGCGAAGCCCATTGTTGGACTCACGAGCCTACTGCGGCCCGTGAAGCACACTTTGGCTTGCAAGCCTGGCTGCGAGCCGGCGAACCCACCAGCAGGCCAGCCCGCGAACCCACCAGCCTGCAAGCCCGCAACGGCTCTTGAGCCCGCAACGGCTCGTGAGCCCGCAACCGACTTTCTCCTTCAAGAGCTTACCTACATCTTCACTACAGATAACGACTGTGATTGGTTATAGTTCTAGGGTTCGATATTCTCTTGGTGATTAAGCTAGATTTCTAAATCTTGTTTCGAATTTGAAGCATTGCAGGTCCTGGACTAAGTAGAACGACGTTTGGACCATAGGATTGTGAACCGCGAAGAACCTACGTGAGGATTTCTAACTCACTTGATTTATTTGGAACAATTTAAAGTAAATTAGAGTAAGAGTGTAATGTATTGTTTGACATTATATAAAATTAATTAGGTCAAATATAGGATTTTATACAAATTGAGCTATTCTAGATGATAGAATCGTACGGACTTGATTCGAATAACTTCTTTTAGAGTTTGATTGGACGAATGCTTAAAAACATTCAAAATTTGAGATTTGAGTTTAAGGATAGATGCAGTCCTTTCATTATAAATTTTCCTGCATATAGGAAATTAAAATACGTCTATATTATGAAAATAGACTTTTATACCTTGAAAATGGAACGAAATTAATGACATTGGTGTATATTTATAAATTGAAGAATTTAGGATTTGTACGAACTTAAGAAAAATGATAAACCCTGAAAATAGTCAGAAATTTGATGAAAATCGTGATGATTTGATTAGGTTGGCTTTCTTGGTGATTCCATTGAGGGGATCTTGTTCTACGTATTGTGGTTTTATTGGGGAGTGCGCTTTCCTCTCCAAAACTGTGAGTGAGATTTATTTCAATACTTTTGTTTAATGTGTAAATTCTGTTTTAAAATAATTTGATAAATGAGCATGATTTGTACCGTGCTTGAAATGTTTTGACTAGTTTTGAAATTGATTTTTATGAACTGATGGAGTGTCCAAAAGCTGTATTGAAATATTGAAATTATGCATCCATGTGGTTGAAATGTATAATGCGTCATTTTATGTTATATGTTGCATTTGGTTTGTAAACCTGATTTCGGCACATTTTGATACGATTTTGGATTTGGCCTTGAGGGCTTTGGTATGTATTGTTCCGTAGCTATGAAGGACACTGTGAGAGGCGCTTTGCTGGCGTCTGAATATGTCTAGGCCTGGGGTATCCCACGAGTTGTCGTGATTTGATTAACGACATGGTACTGTCAGGTTGAACCCGAAAGGGGGAGGATTTGGATACTCTTTTCAAGTCTAGCACCTGGATGAGGTCGTCACCAACACCGAGGTAGAGAGCACTTTAAATAAACTTACATATAACACCCCTGGTGCGCCTGTCATAGGTCGCGGTAGACCTCTGCCAGGACATTTCGACTAGCAGCTCTATGATTTTAGTGACAGTGCTTTGGATACATATTTGACTTGAAAATGCATGCTAATGATATATTGTTGAAATGAAAAGCATGATGATTTGAAATATGATTCGTATACTTATACTTTGACACTCCAGTTTCACACTTCATATTAGACAATTGTATTGACCCACTCACTCACTGAGTATTCTTTCCCGAGTACTCACCTCTCATTTTCCTTCTTGTTTCAGAGCTAGTACTTGACAATGAGCGCTGCTTTTAGGATGCTCAATATCATTGGGAGATCTGATTTGGACTTGAGGAGTCATTATATATTTCTATTGCAAAATTTGTATTGGTAATGTATATGCATTCTGAGGTTTATAGACGACCATTGTGTAATTCTGGGATGACTGTATAAATATGGACATTTAAATTGTGGAACTCTCATGTCATTACATAATATTGCATTGAGGCATTTCTTAATCATTGTGTATGTACTTGGGAATGTGTTATGTCTTAAAAGTGTACTCTAAGATCACTCGGTGCCACGTCTAAATCACAGGAGGGGTGACTGGTGGCTGTCCATGCCTTTGAATGGGGCATGACAGTAGAGATTTGTGGCTAGGTTGCCGGAAATTTGTATAACCTTGCGTTATTTGGATGTTGGCTGTGGGATTGATTGATTTTGGAGAGGTCGGGATGGTCATTTGTTTATTTTACAGGATGGTTGTGATTTATACATGATTAATTATACTTGGGAGACCTTCGAAATATAGGGAGGTTCTGCCCGATTTTCTATAAAAATACAGCCAGCATTCAGGACAACGGGCTGCTGTTCACGATCCCGATCCGGGGCATAACAAGCGTAAGCCTTCTGTCGGTCCTGGACTGCATTCATCTACTCGCGGGTGATCCTCACTTTCTCCTTAGTTTCCTTAACAATCTCGATACTGCTAAGTCGCCTTTCTCCTACCTTATCCCAGCATAAAGGAGTATGACATTTCCTCTCATATAATACCTCATACAGAGACTTCCCAATACTGGTCTGATAGAAGTTATTATACGTAAAATCTACCAGTGGGAGATGCCAATCTCAATTACCCTGAAAATCCATAATACATGCTCTCAGCATATCCTCTAGAGTTTGGATGGTCCTCTTTGACTGACCATCTGTCTAGGGGTGGTATGTTGTACTAAAGCTCAGCTCACTGCCCAATGCCTCATATAATTTGGGACAAAATCTAGATATAAATTTGGGGTCTCTGTCTGATACAATCGACACTGGTACCCTATGAAGTCTGACTATGGTGTCAAATAGAGGCGTGCCAATACCTTTAAGGAATGATCAGCACAAATCAGAATAAAGTGTACGGATTTGGTGAGTCTATCAACGATCACCTATATAGTATAATGCCGTGCTGAAATCCACGGTAATCCCATCACAAAATCTATCGTGATGTGTTCCCACTTCTACTCGGGAATAGGAAGAGGCTGTAAAGTGCCCGTGGCTTGGTGATGCTCGGCTTTCACCTGCTGACAAACCAGGCATCAAGTAACAAACTTTGTGATCTCCCTCTTCATACTGGGCCACCAATAACTATCTCAGATAGTCCGATACATCTTCGTACCGCCCGGATGCATAGCATAGGCGGAGGAATGAGCTTCCTTAAGAATTACTTTTTGAAGATCGCTGTCGGCAGAAATACAAAGCCGCTCTCAAAATACCATTAGTCTATCATCACGGACTTGAAAATCCCTGCCATCATCTCTGCGGATCTAATCAAGAATACCTCAGAATTCCTCAACTAATCCCTGAAGCTCCCTAATGCGGTCGAGCAAAGTCAACCTCACCTCAAATCAGGTTAGTAGTGCTCCTCAATCATCATTAGCCAAACTTACTCCTAAAGTATGGAGTCCTACCAAACAAGAGAGATAAGTACTCTCTGTTGTCTGAAAAGAAGATGATGATTTTTGGCTCAAGATATCTGTCACAACATTCATCTTTCCCGGATGATAATCAATGATGAGATCGTAATCTTTTAATAATTCCAACCATCTTCTTTGTCGGAGGTTCAATTCCTGCTGGGTAAACAAGTACTTCAGGCTTTTATGATCCGTGAAAACCTTATACGTCGCCCCATACAAATAATGTCACCATATCTTCAAAGCAAAGACTATGGCGGCCAACTCAAAATCATGTGTCTAGTAGTTCAACTTATGCTTCTAAAATTACTAAGAAGCATATGTAATAACCCAACTATCCTGATAACTAATAGCTCCTCATCAAGTGGTGACAACACATTACCCGAGTGTTGGGCGAAAGAAACTCTCACGTAAGAATAATTCGACCCGGTGTCTACAAGAACATGGGCATTGATTTCAAATATTTTCATAGTGCTTAAATGAGAGAAATTTGAAGAAAATGACTCAATTTAGGGTGCACAAGAAGGAGACATATATATATAAAAAGAGTTAAGCCTCCCGGGCTTTAACTAGTCATGACAGTACATATCATCATGGGATGCATGAGTCCAAAAGGAGAGAAATACATCAAAGTTCCTAGACATGATTCCGAAAGAGAAATACATAAAGACTCCTAAATAGAGGGATCAGTAGGAGAGTTACCCATGATCATATCTTGGTTCGCTTGAGTGTCCTCCTGCGTCATGGCGTATACTCGGACCTATGCTCTTGGCTACTACCGTAAAGGACCAGGTACAGTGTTGCTCCTGGCGGCCATCCGTGGAGTAGTGTGACTCAAATGCACAGGTGCTCCCTGCTATCCTACCAGTGGTCCACTCGGTCGACTCATGGTCGCCTGATCTCCAAACCCTAAATCAGGGCACGAGCTCCTGATATGTCCCAGCTTCCTATACTGGAAGCACGTGATAGGTGCCCTGCAAGCTCTTGGAGCATGGTGCCTGCCACATCTGCGACAAGAAGGGTCCTGCTGAACAGTAGACAGACTCGTAGCACTGGAGGCTAGTGTTCCAAACCTTGGGGGACGTGGTCCCTGTCTGTGGTGTGCTAGTCGGAAGGGAGAGGGGTCTCCATGAAAATCGAAAGTCTTACCTTTCTTCGAACTTTGACTCGTCTGTGAACTAGCCCTCTTCTTCCTCTATTCTCTACGCTCCCTCTGCCTACCTTCAGCGTGGACAATCTCCTCCGTATGGTAAGCTGAATCAACAACTCTGAAAGGGAGAAATTGAGTGTGACTGTCATGTACATCCTAATATTCAAGTTGAGGCCGTCCTCAAACTTAAACCTTAGCTGCTTCGGCGTAGCTAAATCGAGGACAAAGGTTGCTAGTCTTTTCATCTTAGCCTCGTACTCCGCAACTGATCTAGTCCCCTATCGCAAGTGAAGGAATTCTGTCCTCTTTTGGTCCTATAGAAATTCAGAGAGTACCTGTGGTCAAATTCTCTCAGGAAGTCCTCCTGCTGTAGTAGCTCGGTAACATCATCACAAATGGCCTCCCACCAAGTGAGGGAATCACCATCTAATAGTGTCTCTGCTACCCACAACCTATACTCCTCGCTCAACCCCAAATTTGTCAAGATGGCGGGTCCTATTGACCTAGTGCTTAGCTATAGTGGCATCACCGAGTCCCGAAAAGTCTGTGCATCCAAATTGCCGAGTTTCTTTGACCAGCTAAGTCAGCTCATGGATGCGCCTAAGTGTGGAAGTGGTAGTATCACTTGGACCTTATACTAAAGGAGGACTGGCTATCGGTGGAGGATCCGGTGCCGTAGAGGTAGGTACTGCCGCTGGAGTTGGCGCGGCCATCGGTGATGGTAGGGGTGGCAATTGAACCCTGTGTGAACTGTACCACTCGTACACTTGCCTAAATACATCAAATGTAGGTGGTGGAACTATAGCTATCGTAGCCGGCTGAGGAAGCACTGAAGGAGGTGCACGGGATGAGGATGTATCCTTGGGTACTCTAGGCGACTCGGTAGGTGGCTTAGGGAGTGGCTCGGGGGTACAAGCCTAGTGCCCCGCCTAGTAGTCATATTTCTGCAAGGAATAAATTGTATTAACGTTTCAAGATTAGGGTTTGTTAAAAAGTAACTAACCCCTTAAAATGAAATGAATGAAGTCATCGGTTAAAGAACCAATGGGGAAGATATGCTAGGTTCGATACGAACCATATTTAGCCCCCTCAAAATGAAAGAAACTCATACACCTAAAACCATGAACTAGGATCTCATGACTGTAAGGAAACTCTCATATTCATTGAGAACCTTTTCTTTTCTTTTTTTTTTTTTTTAAAATGTACTTGGGGATATTTTCAAAACTCTTTTCATAAAACATAGTCTAAACCGGACTCTGATATCAACCGAATTGTTACGTCCCGACCCTCAGATCGAGCACGCGTCAACCGCCGCGATATCTCGATATATGACCAGAACCACCCCATATATCGGGATACCACAAGGCTATCAAATCAACTTGTACAACCTGTTTAAAAGCTGCTTTTCCTCAAAAACATATTCCCAAGTAAAAAAAAAAATTTAAGATGCAACATTTTTGCCTCAATGCATGAATAAACAATAACTCGAGAGTTTCATATTATATTTACATGACATAAATACAGTGTTCCCAGATAAATGTACAATGGTCATTCTATAGACCTCAAATAAAAATATCATTAAATCCATCGCGGAAGATTGGTTTTCCAAACCCAAAAGTCCGATGTCTCTAAAAGTATATCAAGCATGTCGAAATGTTTCTCGACTCGTCATACTGCCAATCTATATATTGAATTATGAAAAATGAGTGGTGAGTATTTATAGGAAAATACTCAATGAGTAAGGGGATCGATAATATGTTATCAATTATATGTGTGAATACAAAGTATCAAAACACAATTTAAAATACGATGACATTATGAACAACCACAACAATTTCACAAATCATGTATCATATGTCATATATCGTAGTATCAACACAGGCATCTGTCAACATTTTAAAATAATATAAAGCGGGCCAATAAAAAATTCCCAGCGATGGTCTACCGCAACCAATGACGGACGTATTAGGGGTTTTATGTAAGTATAAAACAAATCAAGCTCTCTTCCCCAATGTTGGCCATGGGCCTCAATAGTATCAAGTACAATAATATCAATCATGTATAGAATCTGTTTGGAGCTAGATAATGGCGTACACACATCCTCCCCTATATAGTTCATCTGGCCGTAACTATATATATGGCGTTTGGGGGATACCTCCTGTAGAAGAGTATTCGAACACAATGGGTGCCACTGCCAAAGCACTTCATAGCTACGGAAGTCCATCATGAATATCATCACATTATCATATCACAAGTGAGCATCCGACCCACACATCACAAGTAAGCAAATTTGGCCCATATCAATTTATCAAAACCAAGTCAATCAATTTGCCAATGTAAACGGAAGTATATAAATCATGTCAAGTTCTCAAAAGTGGCACAAAGTCATTTCAACACGGATTACACGGATGCATATCATTAAAACAAACCATTGGGACACTCCAATGATCACAAAAGAGCATTTGTAAAAATATATCAATCTCATGCTTTCACACACATCATAAACCATGTAATTTGAAAAGTTATAAAAACATGGATTTGTTAAATCAATAATACAGTGTCTACAGTCCCACTCACAGTATTCGGGAGGGTATGGTACTCACTAAGAACACCACAACGTGTTGAAAATATACTCTCCTCAATCGATCATCAGTGTATCACTACAATAGCAATACAAAATATATGTTCAAACACATTTTTATATACCAAATCACTTACCAAACTAGGACACAAATTTGTCACCATGCCTAGTCACCCATACTAACTATAAAACCTCAATTCTTTTCATTTCTAAATTAAGTTTAACTCAATTATAAAAAGACATTAAAATTTATTCTAAATGAACTTGACTGTGAAATTTCAAATCTACGCAGTCATGGAAAGCTGACTGTAACTTCCACCACACATATTCAAATCAGATGATTCCTATCTCAAATTAAAGATAAGACATAAATCTACAAATTTTATAGCTAGGGATCAGATTGATTCAGACCAGAAGACACCTCAAAATTGAGAACAATTCCACTGCCAAAACAGGACAGAACATGATATTTTTGTGCAGAACATTAAACTTTGAAAAATCACTAAAAATCCAATTCTGTTCAGAATTAAACGAATCATATCTCATTTTAAAGCAACCGAAGTCTAGTTTCATATGCAGAAGACCTCACTCAATTTACATTTGTGCAAAAAAAGGTATTACAGAAAGAATACAGTTTGGTTAGTTTGCCCTGTTTTGCAGAAATTTAATTTTTCAATTTTCTGCACACTTAAATCACCACGATGAAGGACAAATTCAACACATAAAAATTCTGCACATATCCCTCATACTTCATTGGGTTCCTCCAAGACTCTAGGTTATGAAAATTTATTAAAAACATCACATTAACACATTCAAACAATCTTATAAAAAATTCAGTAAGTGCAGAATTTTTCTTACCTCAATATTTGATGTTTCAAGCCCAAACAAGGTTCCTCCTCACAAAATCTTTCTTTCCTTCTTGCTCCTTGCTCACGACCAACCCAAGTTCACCAAGGTAGGTGTCCTCTTTTGACTCCAATTTTAGATACGTTATACTAGAGACAAAGAGAGAACTTTCTAACCTAGAGATGTGGAATGACACTTGAAAAAACCATAGATCTCTTCCACTTGAAGCTCACGGTTCTCCTCTTGATTCACCAAGCTAGACTTCTCTTTTGGTTCTAGTTTTTGGATATGTTATTCTAGGGTTTGAGAGAATTTGATTTATATAAGAATATCCTGGCCATCCAACAAATTTCAAGAATCAATATAGCCCTTAGATTATTTTGTCACAACAATTTCACTTCCTTTATATCTCCCACGTTCTCTCCCTCTACAAGGCACTTTCTCACACTACTTCTCTCTATTCTACATTAATTGCATGTCTCCCAACAAACTAAATCCGTTGGCTCACATAAATTCATTTAACTTTCATTCAATCTACACTGTTGGTTTATCTTCTCAAAAGTCAACTATCTCTCTCTCTCTCTCTCTCTCTCGGCCAACACAATCAAACCCACATTTCACACTCTTGCTCACATAAAATAGGCTTGATAATACTATAGGGGCCAATATTGACATACCCAACTCGATTTAAATCAATTGGTTGAAAATAATGACCCTGACATTTATCAGGTAGCTAAAGGACTTCCTTTCTCTTGTTTTCCACTTAACTAACTAGCAAAGTAGACCAAAATGAACATACTATAATTCCCTTCTTTCTTCAATTCAAGTTTCAATTTACTAAATATAAAATATTCGCAATGTTTCCACCATACAAGAAGTAAGCAGATAGAAAACCAAAGAAATATATGGTTCACATAGTCTTCATTTTTCTCCTAATAAAACAACACTAGGCATTCCACGATCATGCTATTCAACAAAATTTTTGTCCACTCCTACTCGTACAATAAGAAGGAAAACCTCTAATCCTTTGTGAATCTAAACATTGTCAAGAAATTGGGGACCAATGTCATGTGCAACCAAAAGGGATATTTGAAAATTCCAAATTCACTAATGTACCTCCCAATCCTCAGGGTTCAGACTGAACTGTAAGCACCTCCTAAACAATTGGTGATTTACTTGAATCTTCCAGAATTCAACTAAACATTAAGTTCAAAATGAGATGTGAAACTATGGCATCAAAAACTATTTCATTAGGTATAAAATGGTTCTGCAAATGGTAGTGATTTCCATAAACAACCATTACCATACTCGTAAGAAAATCCTGTCAAAGGCTAGACTCCATAATACCAATCGAAGGAACTATAAAAGGAAAAATAGTGTTCACTGCAAACTTACATTTACTTGTTTCCTAACTTCATTAGGATATCAAATTAATCTAAAGTCTCATTTATACTTAGCACCACTATACTGCACAAAATTCTCACTCTCTGTAAAAATGAGGATATGATTTGTGTCACCTAACTGATAATCTTTCATAGAACTGAACATTTTCTCTCTTTAATACCTCTGACCTTCTCCAACAAGGTTTAATCCTACTCTAAGCAACCCAAAATCATCTACCACTAATTTCCCTCAACCTCATAAGCTATGTGGCATTTATATCATGATTTCTAAATCATCAAAATTTAAGTCTAAGAAAAGGTACCTATGGCCACACCCAGATTGATCTGGACCTCCTCATTAGTTATTGTGTAGATTCTCATTTGAGTTTTAGGTTGGGAATGTTGAGGACGAGTGGCTACTACATTGCTCCCGATCTACATCCATGGAGCGGTATTAGTCGATAGTGTAGGTATGTTTGATTGACCACTTTGTGAGCCACTCGAGTGGCCTCGGCTCAACTGGCCTCCCTATTGGCCTAGGCCCAATTTGAAGCAGGCATTGTGGAAATGTCCTTCCTTCCCATATCAGTAGCATCTTTGCAGTGCCCTATAAAATACTAAGTGAAACTTCTTGCAATTTGGGCAAGGGCCTTTACTCCTTGCCATCTTACTTCCAGAGCCAGTATTAGTTGTGGGAGCACCGAATTGAGGTGATCGTTGGCCATGTGGAAAGCTAGCAGATCTAAAAATAGAGATACTACTATAAGGGTCCATGCTCCTATCCTTCTTGGAGTTATGGCCGGAAGTGAATTCGGATTTCCTTTTCTTGCCATGACTCTCTCTAACTTTCCTCCACTCAAAAACCATCTTCTCGGTGCGCAAGGACAACAGCAACACATCCTTGTATGAATGGGTTTCGGTCACCAACATTTTCTCTCTTATGTTCATACTCAGGCCTGCTCAAAACTTAACACACAAGTACTTTTTGGAGTTGATGAACTCTGAAACATATATAGATAGCTCCATAAACTTTATTTCATGTTTGATTACTATTTTGTCTCCTTGTGCTAACCTGAAAAATTCCTTCTGCTTTGATCTCTATAGCAGTGGGTATAGAACTTCTTGTTGAATTGCCTAAGGGATTCATCCCAAGTTGGAGGAGATGAAGACCTAGAAGGAGAAACTGAGGTTTGATACGGAGTTTGCAACTAGACTCCATAAGCATTCCACTATTTTATTACCTATTGGAGGGTAGCTAAGGAATGAGTAGGGATCTCAGTTGGAAGAGAAGGGTGCGTCAGTGTCAGAGGTGACACATGTGAAGATAATACGGTCTCGGGTTGAGGAGGTGGAGTAGGAGGAATCTCATTTGGATTCCTCTTTCTTCGTCTAGGAGGCATAATTCTTCAAATGGAAATCTAGGCTTAACAAATATAATGAGAATTTAAACTAGGTGTTTAACTCCCCTAAAAATAATATTCCTAATTTTCTAGGACCCGTAGGAGGTTTTTAAAATTATTTGAAATACTTTGAGTATCAAGCTTTCAGAGTAATTTGAAAAAATCGAGTACCTTTAAAACATTTGGGAAACTTTTCAAACATTTTAAAATATTGTTAAATCGAAACCTAAGCTCTAATACTAATAGAATGGTCATGACCTAACCATCGGATCAAGTACACGACAACTACCACTTTACTTTGGAATAAAAGCAAGCCTAACCCGTATACCAAAGTATCACAAGATATTTATCGATATTCCAATCATTTTCAAACAAATGCCAATCACCAATTGGCCAACAAGGCCTTTCCTTTCAAATTCAAACATCAAAGGGCTAGCCTGACCATTTAGATCTAATATCTCATTTTATCACAAATCATTTTATCAAAGACAATTCACAAATAATTTCAAAAGAATTTAAAAAGGAGGTTCTCAATTTAAGTATACAAAACCGTAGCCAAATTTCAAATCAAATAGACATAGTATTAAATAAGTTTACAAAACAATTATAGAGTTTGCCTCCATTTGGGTCTATTAATACTTCAATCCAAAAGAAGACCAATACCTGAAAAAATCCAACCGACTAAACATTATTTGAATCCAGCTTAACAAGTTTCAACTAGACTTCTTCCATAAATCCAGCACTAAACAACCACAAGTTTCAACTAGACTTTCTCTGAAAAAATGAAAGTAAGATGGATGAGTATAAAAATACATAGTGAGTGGAGTGCAATGGTATGATTGTAATAGTAAATGAGGGGTGAATGTGAGAATGTCAAAATCATCAATTTGAAACAACTCATCGAAAATACAAAAACTTCAAATAATTATAATAATTAAAAAGAATGTATTAACAACTTTATATTTTTCAAAGATTATGGGGTCTTCCTAAAGAAACCACTTTCACACAAAGTTTCACCGAACCTGGGTGGAATCCTGCCAAGAGATTTTTAATCCATTTGTTTTATAACACTACTTTCCCTTCCTTGGTATTGACTCATACCTTATTAGTGGTGTAACCGGATAGTACAATAGGGGTATAGGAGGCCGTGTCTACCATCTTTTGCCAATAAACCCTTAACCACGTTACCCTGTTGGGTCCCTTGGTGAAGGGATTGACTATAACCATTTACCATCACTTGTACCATCATTTCACAAACATTTCAATTTTATCCAATGTGCCATGATTTCAATAAATGGTTACCAAACTATATCACAGTATTCATGAATACAATCTTCAACAACATATGGCACATATTTATTTACAAATATAATAGATGTATATGTATATCAAATTCTTATTTCGGGACATCTCATAATCACAAATCACATATAAAATCCAATTAAAAAAATCATTTTATAAATCATTTTAAAAAAATTTAGAAACTATTTTTCTTATTTAAAGATACAAAGATCTGTTCACTCAATGTGTTAGGGAGGGTAGTCACTCCCAGAATTCTCCACAACAAAGATCCTACTACGACCAACTTTGTTCAACCTCTGAGGGACATAATTATGTAACCAAAATCATCAATGTCAATCAATCCAAGTCAACCTAAAAACCTTAACATTCAAAAATTTTCTTTCACTAGATATGACTTTAAATCTTCCAATTCCAAGTGAACAAATAGTTAGATAAATTAAAGATCGAGACCGGAAGATCATAATACCTTAGTTCTGTCTCCGAAGGACCCTTCCGGTTTGGATTACACCCGAACTATCACGCCCTAAACTGGGGTCATGAACAGCCGCCCGTTGCCCCGGATGCCGACTATATTTTTATAGAAAATCGGGCACAATCTTCCCATATTTCGGAGGTCTCCCAAGTACAATTTGACTTGTATATCAATATTTATCCTGTAAAATAAATAAATGGTAATCCCGAACTCTCCAAAATCAACCAATGCCATAGCCAATATCCAGAACAACGCAAGGATATAAAATTTTCCAATAGACCTAGCCACAGACCTCTATTGTCATGCCCAACTAGAGTATGAGCAGCCGCCACACTGAGCGGACCTAAAATTTTACATAATATACAATAATTTTCCCAAGTGACGTTCAAATACGTACAATCGCCTCAATGCAAATAAACTATGAGAGTTTCACAAATAAATATACATAAATTATACAGTCATCCCAAAAATAAATAAATGAGTTCATTTATCAAACTAAAATCTCCAATAATCATAGCAGAAGATATGGTAACATCCAGACCCAAGCCTGGTACTATCAATTCCACGTCGCAACACAATAATTCTACTTCAGTCCAAGACTAATCCTGTGGGGAGAAAGTGAGAGGTGAGTATCTATGGGAGGATACTCAGCAAGTGAGGGAATTGATATCACGCTATCAATATCAATGGTGAATTTGGAGTGTCAAAGCATGTAACAAAATATCGAGTGTGCGAAAATAACGTGATGTTTCAGAATAAAATATATCTCAAGTCACACATCAGAAAATAACATATGCATCAATCCATGTATCAAGTCACATATGTAGAGTCGGCTGAATAAACAACCCTAGCAATGGTCTACCTAGACCAAGGATGGACGCATTAGGGGTTTTCACTATGCAAATATCAAATAATGGCTCTCTACCCTAATGTTGGTCACAGACTACTCCAATTAGCCTGTAAATAAAAATAACGATATATATATATATAATCTGTCGTGTATGGTATCCCGCCCAGTGCTAGATAGAGGTAAACTCATGACCTCCCCGATGAGGGTCAACCTAGGATACCCATACACATGATGATCTGGAGGATACCTCCGGCCGAAATGTATTCGGGCACAAGGGGTGCCTCTATCAAATGTCCTTCATAGCTACGGAATGCTATAGGAAGCATATCACCATATCACCATATCACCAAGTCGGCCGGGCACGTAGCCCCATGCATCATATCATCATGTCGGTCAGGCATATAGCCCCATGCATCGTAATATAATTTCGGCCGAGCGTATAGCCCAAATAGTACATGTAAATACATTTAAAACTACGTGCCAATATAGTAGAAGCATTAAAACATGTCAATATGTCAAAAGGTGGCACAATATCAGTTATCAAACTCATGGATTCATAATCTATAAAATCAGCAGTTGGAACACTCCAATGGTCACAAAAATATGTCTATCAAAATCCAAAAATTTAGTTTTCACATGTATAGAAATCATGTAGTTTGAAAATCGGTAAAACATGATTTGTCAATTAATATAAAATGTCAAAGTCCCACTCACCGTTCTAGAGAGGGTGGTCACTCCTTATTTTCAAAACAAATCCGATCTGACTCCTTGAGTCTCCAAAAAGATCAACCTAATCAGATCATCACAATTTAACATCAAATTTCAAGTATTATAGGGTTTATCTATTTTCCCTAAATTTGTACAAATCTTAACTCTTCAATTTATGAATACACTCTAATATCCTCAATTGCAATTCAGTTAGGAACAATTAATATACTTTTAATCCAAGTCAAATTCAACCCTAAAACCACTCAAGGTTGGAAATAAAGCTGAAAATAAAGAATTTTCCTATAAGATGGAAAATTTTTGAAAAATCATACACTTTTCGATTCCCATCCAAATGTTTCAAGCCATATGTAATTTTCAAGGTATATGAATCTATTTTCATAATACGGAGATCATATTTAAATTGTCTATAAGCAGAACAATTTATAATGAGAAAGGCTACATCAACCCTTGAACTCAAATCTCAATTTCTGACTATTTTCATGCATAGGTCAATTTAAACTCCAAGGGAAACTATTCAAATCAACTTAATTTGATTCTATCATTCTGAACAATCTTATTTCATAGAAATTCGTACACTTAACCTAATGAACCGCATATAATGTCCGAAAATGTATTCATTGCGACTCTAGTTTACATTTTAGTATATACAAGACTTTTTATCTTAAATTTATCCTAAATTCAATAACCAAATCGAATGGGTTCAAAATCACTCATATAGGGTTTCCAACCCTAATCCCCAAATCATGTTTGGGGACGCAGCGTTTTGCCCCAAAACGCTGCGTCTCCATTTTTATTTTTTTTTGTTGGTGTTACATTTTCTAACCCTCTTAAAATAAGTTTCGTCCTCGAAACTAAAAGAAAGCAATACACTGAACAAGTGGGGTACTATCTCCTAATAGTCTCCTCAGGCTCCCAGGTCTCCTCCTCGACCTGGTTACTCCTCCACAAAACTCTGATCAATGAAACTTCTTTGCTCCGTAGCTGTCTAACTTTGATCTAGAATAGCTATGTACTGAGCTGGAACACTAAGGTCCTCTCTGACTGGCCGTCTGTCGTCAGTTGTTATTTGAGCTCCTGAAAGCTCGTCTCACAACGATCATCCCAAAAGAACTTGACGCCCTTCGTATCAGTTTGGAAAGTGGAGCAGTGATTCGGGAGAATCTTTCTATGAACTGCCGATAACTCCCCGTAAGACAAGGAAACTCCGCACCTCGATCACTGTCTGTGGCTGCTAGTGTGTTGGTCAGCCCAAACGACATGACCACGGACTCGTAATGTCCATATCAGGTACGGAATGAGGTCTTGGGCACATCTTCAGCCATAATCCGCATCTAATGATATCCAAATCGAAAATTGATCTTTGAGAAAAATTTGCGCACCCTGGAACTGATCAAATAAATCAGCAATACGCGGTAGAGGGTACTGATTCTTGATGGAAACCTTATTTAGTTGCCTATAGTTCACACATAATCATAGAGTCCCGTCCTTCTTCTTCACAAATAACACCAGAGCACCCCACGATGAAGTGCTCGGACAGATTAAACCCTTGTTCAACAATTTTTGCAACTGGATATTGAGCTCTCTAAGCTCAGCTGGCGCCATTCTGTATGGTGGAATAGATATGGGAGTGGTCCCTAGAGCTAGGTCAATTTCAAATCAAACTCCCGAACTGGGGGTAGTCCGGGTAGCTCCTCGGGAAATATATCTGGGAACACCTGCACCACTGGGACCTCCTCAAGTCTCGGCCCCTCCACAGTGGTGTCAATACCATGAGCCAGGTATGCCGTACACCCTTAGCGTATCAATCTCTTGGCTTTCATCACTGATACAATACAGCGAGACAACACTCGCCCCTTGCCTGGGAATCTCAACAACGGCTCCTTGGGTCTCCGAAACTCCACTTCTTTGGTGAAGCAATCTATTGAGACTCTATGCATGCTTAGCCAATCCATCCTTAGGATGACATCGAAATTCGTCATTTCAATTGGAATCAAATCTGCCTCAAGTACCGCATCTTTGACCATGACCTCGCTCCCTCTGTAGATGGAATCTCTAAGTATCTGCTCACCGAGAGGAGAAATGACCAATATCTCCTCATCAAGTGGTGACAAGGTTTACCCAACCCGTGGGCAAAGACGCTTCTCACATACGAATGGTTCGACCCGGTGTCAATAAGGACACGAGCATCGACTCCCCATATTTTCATAACTCCTAATGTGAGAAAATAAAAAGATTAGTTGATAAATATGAAAGAAAATATATGCTTTCATATAAATATATATATCAAAATGTATATACTTACCAACATAGTTAAGCCTCTAAGGCTTTAACTAGTGATGGTGCTTAAAAGAAGGTACATAAAAAGAAAATATCTCTAAACATGAGGATCAGTGGGAGGAGCACCAATCATCACATCAGGACTCGCCTGAGTATCCTCCTACGTCATGGAGTATATATGGGTCTATGTCCTCTGCTGCTGTCAGAATGGTCCTGGCACCGTGTTGCTCCCAACTGATGTCCGTGGAGTGGTATGACTCGAGTGCGCAGGTACTCCCTGCTGTCATCCTCGAGGAACGCTCGAGTATCATGAAGCTATCTGACCTCCAAATCCCAACTCTGGGCAGGTGCTCTTGATATGCCCTGGCTTCCCACATCGGAAGCACGTAACAGGTACCCTACACTCTCCAAAAGGGTGGTGTCCACCACATTGGCAGCAAAAGGGGTGCTGCTGATTTGAAGTCTGAGTAGTGGCACTAGGGTCGGTACTCTAAATCCCTGATATCGTGATCCCTGTCTAGGATGTGCTTGTCTAGGCTGAGAAGAGTCTTCCTGATATCCTAAACTCTTGCCCTTCTTTGAGCCCCGGATCGAAGAATCCCCAGATCTCTTCTTCCTTAGCTCTCTATTCTCCCACTGTTTGCCCTTAGCACGGACGATCTCCTCCGCCCAAAGTGCTGAGTCCACTATCTCCGCAAAGGAGAGACTAGGAGTCACCAACATATACCTCATGATGTTCAAGTTGAGGCCATCCTCAAACTTGAACTGTAGCTGCTTTGGCGTCGCCAAGTCTGGAATGAAAGCAGCTAGTCACCTCATCTTCGTTTTATACTCTGTCACTGTCCTGGTTCCTTACCGCAAGTGCAGAAACTCTACCCTCTTGCGGTACTGCTAGAACTTAGAGAAGTACCTGCGATCGAACTCCCGCAGGAAGTCCTTCCATCGCAGCGGCTCGGTAGCATCGTCACAAATCGCCTCCTACTAAATGAGTCACCATCCAAGAATCTCTCTACTATTCGAAGCCGGTAGTCCTCGCTCAACCCCAGATCAGTCAAAATTCTATGAGTACGATTGATCCAATGTTTCGCTACTGTGGGATCACCCATTCCCGCGAACTCCGTGCAGCCTAACTACCTTGCTTCCTTCACCAACTGAGTGAGCTCATGAACACGCCTCAAGGTGGAGAAGGTAGTGTGACTAGGTCCTGAAACAGTGGAAGGACCAACAACTGGAGGCTGATTTGGTACAACTGAAGGTGGCACGATCATAGGAGTCGGCACTGCCGTTGGTGGTGGCCGGGGTGGCATCTGAATCCCGTGGGATGTGTACCACTCATTCACCTGCCTAAATGCCTCAAGGGACGGTGGTGGAACCTCAGCTAGAGTAGCCGATTGAGTAGGCACTACAGGAGGCGCCTGTGAAGAGGAAGCAACCTCAGGCACTCCAAGGCTCAGGTTCCCTCGAAGGGTCAGGCATTTGAGGAGTCTCGAGTAGCGAAGTCTAGCTCCGTGTCCTGCTGGTCTACCTCATCTAGGCAGCATAATTCTGCAAAAGGAGAATTTTTCATTAGATATAACTCTAGAATTACGCATGATTTAAAAATTAGGGTTAGTTACGTACTAACTAACCCCCTAAAATGAATAAAATTAGTGGTATACGACCACGTATGGGACTTTAAATGATTATGCAAAACTCTCTAATGCATTCAGGACTTTTAAATGTACTTAGGAATACTTTCATTACTATCCTTTCTCTAACCTAGACGCTCTAATACCAACCGAACTGTCACGCCCCGAACCGGGGTCATGAACAGCCGCCCGTTGCCCTAGATGCCGGCTAATTTTTACAGAAAATCGGACAGAATCTCCCCATATTTCTAAGGTCTCCCAAGTACAATTTGACCTGTATATCAACATTTATCTTGTAAAATAAATAAATGGTCATCTCGGCCTCTCCAAAATCAACCAATGCCACAACCAACATCCAGAACAACGCAAGGCTATAAAATTTTCCAACAGACCTAGCCACAGACCTCTATTGTCATACTCAACTAGAGCATGAGCAGCCGCCACATCGAACGGACCTAAAATTTTACATAATATACAATAATTTTTTCAAGTGACGTTCAACTACATACAATCGTCTCAATGCAAATAAATTATGAGAATTTCATAAATAATATACATAAATTATACATTCATCCCAAAAATAAATAAATGAGTACATTTATTAAATTAAAATCTCCAATAATTGTAGCGGAAGATATGGTAACATCCATACCCAAACCCGATACTATCAATTCCATTTCGCAACACAATAATTCTTCTTCAGTCCAAAATTAATCCTGTGGGGAGAAAGTGAAGGGTGAGTATCTATGGGAGGATAGTCAGCAAGTGAGGGGATTGATATCATGCCATCAATATCAAGCAAAGCATATAACAAAATATCGAGTTTGCGAAAATAACGTGCTGTTTCAGAATAAAACATATCTCAAGGCACACATCAGAAAATAACATATGCATTCATCCATGTATCAAGTCACATATGTAGAGCTGGCCGAACGAATAACCCCAACAATAGTCTACCTAGACCAAGGATGGACGCATTGGGGTTTTCACTATGCAAATATCAAATAATGACTCTCTACCCCAATGTTGGCTACAGACTACTCCAACTAGTCTGTAAATAATAATAATGATACACATATATAGTAGGCCGTGTATGGTATCCCGCCTAGTGCTAGACAGAGGTAAACTCACGTCCTCCCCGATAAGGATCAACCTAGGACACCCATACACATGACGATGTGGCGGATACCTCCGGCCGAAGCGTATCCGGGAACAAGGGGTGCCTCTACCAAATGTCTTTCGTAGCTACGGAATGCTATAGGAAGCATATTACCATATCACCAAGTCGGCCAGGCACGTAGCCCCATGCATCACATCATCATGTCGGTCGGGTATATAGCCCCATGCATCGTAACATAATTTCGGCCGGGCGTATAGCCCAAATAGTACATGTAAATACATTTAAAACTACATGTCAATACAGTAGAAGTATTAAAACATATCAATATGTCAAAAAGGTGGCACAATATCAGTTATCAAACTCATGGATGCATAATCTATAAAATCAGCAGTTGAGACACTCCAATGGTCATAAAAATATGTCTATCAAAATCAAAAAATTTAGTTTTCATGCGTATAGAAATCATGTCATTTGAAAATCGATAAAACATGATTTGTCAATCAATAGAAGATGTCAAAGTCCCACTCACCGTTTTAGGGAGGATGGTCATTCCCTATTTTCAAAATAAATCCAATTTGACTCCTCGACTCTCCAAAAAGATCAACCTAATCAGATCATCACAAATTAACATCAAATTTCAAGTATTATAGGGTTTATCTATTTTCCCTAAGTTTGTTCAAATCTTAACTCTTCAATTTATGAATACACTCTAATGTCCTCAGTTGCAATTCAGTAAGAAACAATTAACGTACTTTTAATCCAAGTCATATTCAACCCTAAAACTACTCAAGGTCGGAAATAAGCCTGAAAATAAATAATTTTCTTATAAGATGGAAAATTTTTGAAAAATCATACACTTTTCGATTCCCATCCAAATGTTTCAAGCCATATGTCATTTCCAAGGTATATGAGTCTATTTTCATAATACGGAGATCGTATTTAAATTGTTTATGAGCAAAACAATTTATAATGAGAAAGACTACATCAACTCTTGAACTCAAATCCCAATTTCTGACTATTTTCATGTATAGGTCAATTTAAACTCCAAGAGAAACTATTGAAATCAACTTAATTTGATTCTATCATTCTGAATAGTCCCATTTCATAGAAATTCGTACACTTAACCTAATGAATCGCATATAATGTCCGAAAATATATTCATTGCGACTCTGGTTGACATTCTAGTATATACAAGACTTCTTATTTTAAATTTATCCTAAATTCGATAAGCAAATCGAATGGGTTCGAAATCACTCAACTAAGGTTTTTCTCGGATTGCAGACCTTTATCCGAATGTCTCCTCGATCAATCCAATATCTGAAATGTTACCTATCAAGACAGGAATTATTAGTTAGGTTCAAATACTTAGATCGGAAGCAAAATCCTAAGTTAGTTACCTGCGTGGAGGTTCGTGGCCTGTCACGAGCTCACGGGCCGTCGCGGGCTCACGGGCCGTCACGGGCTATAGCGAGCACGTGGGTTCGCGGGTCAGTAGGCTAGTCGACTTCGGCTAGCAGGCTTGCTGGTCTACGAGCCAGCAGGCTAGCAAGCCGGTAGGCCTACGAGCTGATGGGCCTGCGGGCTGGCGGGCCTGTTGCTGATAGGCCTGCGGCCGATGGGCCTGTGGGCCGGCAGTGGCTCAAAGGTTGCAGTGGCTTGCGGGCTGGTGCGTGCCTGTGCGCTGGTGCACTCTCGTGTGCTGGTGCGCTGCGCTGGTGCGTGCTCGTGGCCTCGTCTACGCTCGCGGCCTGGCTCGCGCTCGTGGTCTGGCTCTCGCTCGAGGACTGTGCGCTCGCGAGCGAGCTGGGCGCCCTGTGGCTCGATCGCGTGCAAAGGCTCATGCCTACGGGAGGTAGCGACAGTCACGCGCAGTGGCGTATGGTGCTCGCGGGAAGAAAGAGCAGTTGCGGCGAGCGGCGGCGATGGCGGAAGGGTACGATCGATCGTGGCTCGCAGCGAAGGGAGGCGAGGCGGAGAGAGAGAGAAAACAGAGTGTAGTAAAGAAAGAACAGAGGGACTTTCGGCAAAAGGGAAGAGAGAAGTAGAGGAAGAGGCTGTCGGTAATGGCAGTGGTGGAGGAAAGCGATCGACTGTGGCGGAGGAAAATGAACGGCCGCAAAAGAGGAAAAGTCGGGGAAAGAGAGAGAGAGAGAAAGAGAGAGGGATTAGGGTTTCTAACCTTATTCCCCAAATCATGTTTGGGGACGCAACGTTTTGCCCCAAAACGCTGCGTCTCCATTTTTATTTTTTTTGTCGGTGTTACAAAAACCCTTGATATTCCCTCCTTGTGACAACTCCAAGTCCTTAAACCCTTCTTAAATTGAGGCTATGCTCTAACTTTGGGGAGTTTGATGAGTAGTTGAAAATTTTGATCTGAGTTTTGGTGGTGGTGTGACGCCCTGAATCGGGATCATGAACAGCCGCCCGTTGCCCTGGATGTCGGCTGTATTTTTATGAAAAATCGAGCAGAATCTCCCCATAAATCGGAGGTCTCCCATGTACAATTTCACCTATATATCAATATTCATCCTATAAAATAAACAAATGGCCATCCTGGTCTCTCCAAAATCAACCAATCCCACAACCAATATCCAGAACAACGTAGGCTATAACAACGAATTTTCATAGTCCTAACCACAGACCTCTATTGTCATGCCCCGTCAAAGGTAATGACAGCCGTCAATCGTCCCTCCTGTGATTTAGAGGAGGTATCGAGTGATCTTAGAGTACACTTCTAAGACATAACACATTCCCAAGTAATTACACAATGAACCAGAAATGGCTCAATGCAATGTTATGTAATGACATGTCCATATTTATACAGTCATCTCAGAATTATACAATGGTCATCTATCGACCTTAGAATACATATATATCACCAATACAATTGCTAGCTCACGAAATTGCGGTAGAAATATACGACTCCTCAAGTCCAGACCAAATCTCCCAATGATACTGAGCATCCTAAAAGCAATGCTCCTTGCCAAATACTATCTCTGAAACAAGAAGGGAAGTGAGGGGTGAGTACTCGGGGAAGAATACTCAATGAGTGAGTGAGTCAATGCAATCGTCAAATGTGAAGTGTGAAACTGGAGTGTCAAAGTATAAGTATACGAATCATATTTCAAATTATCATACCTTTCATTTCAATAATATATTATTAGCACGCATTTTCAAGTCAAATATGCATCCAAAGCATTGTCATTAAAAATCATAGAACTGCCAGCCAAAAATGTCTTGACAGAGGTCTACCGCGACCTATGACGGGCGCACCGGGGGTGTTATATGCAAGTTTATTTAAAGTGCTCTCTACCCCGGCGTTGGCGACGAACCTCGTCCAGGTGCTAAACTTGGAGAGAGTATCCAAATCCTCCCCCTTTCAGATTCAACATGGCTAATACCGTGTCGTTAATCAAATCACGACAACTCGTGGGATACCCCAGGCCTAGGCGTATCTGGACGCCACCAAAGCGTCTCTCACGGTGTCTTTCGTAGCTACGGAACAATACATATCAAAGCTCTCAAGACCAAAATCAATATCATATCAAAATGTGCCAAAATCATGTTCATAAACCAATGCAACATAGATCATAAAATGACATATTATACATTTCAACCACATGGATGCATAATTTCATAATTCAACACAGTTTTTGGATACTCCATCGATTCACAAAAATCAATTTTAAAACCAGTCAAAACATTTCAAGCACACGACAAATCATGTTCATTCATCAAAATGTTGTAAAACAGGGTTTACATATTAAACAAAAGTATTGAAATAAATCTCACTCATAGTATACAGGAGGGTGATCACTCTCTATTTTAAAAACCAATTCAAATCTGACTGCTCGAGTCTCCAATGAGATTTTCCTAATTAATCATCACAATTCGATATCAAACAAGGGCCTAGTAATGGATCTTCAAGTTTTTTTTTCTTTCCAACCAATACTACCTAATTTGACAAAGTTTATCCAAAGGTTGAAGAGATTTCATTTCTCTTACCTAGGGTTCCTCGGATCTCGGATCTAGCTTTCGTTTGCCCATTGGTTTGGTCTAAAACCTGAATGTTTCCAAATTTGAAACAATTATGAGCAATTTCAGTCCAATTACTAAAGAAATTTGAAACCCTAGTGCGAAAATCGAACTTTGAGTCATTTACCTTCGCAAAGACTCATGGACTGTCACGGGCCGTCACGGGGTCGTGGGCCGCGGGCTTGGCGGGCTGATGGGCTGGCGGGCCGACGGGCTGTGTGCTGGCCTGTTGGTGGGCTCGTGGGTCAGCAGGCCGCAGTGGGCTCGCGGCTGTGCGCTCGCTGATGGGGCGCATGGGCTGGCGTGCTCACATCACGGCGGAGGGCGCGAAATAGTCGCGGAGGAGGGCGGCGGCCGCATGAGGTGAAGGGTCGGGGAGAGGGAAAGAGAAAGAGAGAGAGAGAAGGGGGAATTAGGGTTTTAATCCCTAATTTCCCAAATGCAGGGGGTGTTGCGTTTTGGTTCAAAACGTAGCACTCCGCTGTGGTGTTTTTTTTTTTTTTTTTTTTTAGAGAATATACCAAATGAAAAAAAATTCTCAAAAAATCAACCACTCTAAATAAATAAAAATTTTTCTATATATATAAAATGAGAAATATTGTTATTAAATTTCTAAACCGAAATACAAAAATACGAACACCGCGGTGTCGGTGTTATAGGTGGAGTGACTTAGGTGTGACAGAGAAGAGAAGAATTATCTAGAGAGAGAGATGAAATTTGGTCTTGTATGTTCTGAAGTCTTTTTTCTCTTTTTTATCTACAAACCTATTTTCAGTATTTGTTTGATAGCTCTCTTATACTTTTAAATTACACAAAATATCCAATGTCTCTTTTTGGGTTATTGGAAAGGTCAACTCAATGTGTTTAAATATTTGGAGATTTGGTTTTGTTGATAGCACGTGTTCAATGTTGAGCAGGGAATGTTGGAACAAAATACAATTTATGAAAAATAAATTTGAAATATTCAAAAATATGGGATATATTATAATTTGTGTATTATATAATTAAAGTGTTTAAGTGGTTTGGTAGTTAAAAGACTTTTTTGGTGACTTGAAGTGTATGGGTTCAAATCTCAACATCTACAAGTGCACCAAGAAGGTAAATGGATGATATGTCAAGGAGGTGAAATGCCGAGGACAAATAGAAAATGGTAACTATCCATTACCGAGTGGTAAGTGCCTAATACGAGAGTATTTGTATCCAACACAAATAGAGTTGTGTCGACACTAGTGTATTTGTATTTGACACAAGCGTATTCGTGTCCGACACAAGCGTATTCGTGTCCAACACAAGAATATTTGTGTTGACACAAATAGGGTTGTGTCGATACAAGAGTGTTCATGTCCAACACAAGAGTGCCGATGTCCAACACAAGAGTGTCGATGTCCAACACAAGAGTGTTTATATCGATACAAATAGTGCTGTGTCAACACAAGGGGAGTTTTGATATCCAACAAAAGGGTTTGTGTCGACACAATTAATGTTGTATTAATATAACTTTGTTGGCCATGCAATCCTCTTGTGTCGACATAGACTAATGGGTTGTTTTGACATAAAGTTCATTCAACATGTTTATATTCGTTTAAGTGTTGGCACCGAACACAAATCAAATTTTACTAAATACAAACCACTCTAATAACAGAACATTTAAAATTGAGAGTCTGTCAACCGAAAGTTTAAAAAAATTCCTATGTAATCTAGAGTACAAAAGAATCTACACTTAAATTTTAAATTAACTATTCTCTCATAATATACAAAATATAGAAATCTCAAACAGTCATTTTAGCGTCAATACCACAATCAAACTTTTGAGTGTTACACTTTCATTTATAAGCCAAAATCAATCATGACCAATGTCTCCCATTAATTTACAAGAAAGATTTTATAAAAATTTTCGAATATTAAATTTTCAGTATTATATAGTGTTCGTTGTAGAGGGTTCTGAGAGAGGGAGAAGCTAATCAAAGAGGAGAAATGGTCCACCAAGAAGATCAATCGAGACATTAAACATGTGAAGTGTTATTTCTGCCATGAGATCTGCCATGTGAGAATTGTTGTTGAAAGAAGAATAAATAATCTTAAGCAAATACAACGACATCACTGGGATATAAGTATATTGGAGTTGGAAGATGCTGCAAAGAATACGAAGGTAACAAATTAATTCTTCGAGAGAAGAAGAATTGGAAGAATATTTGTTACTTGGATGGGCATTCACTTCAAGAGAAGATGCAAAACACTGAAGTCAAGAACGCCAAGAAGAAAGTAAGGTTCTCTAACTTTGTTAAAATATGTAGGGGGTATCATCCACCTGCAAGGAAGAATCTATTCACATAGTCGTGAGGAGTTTGTTGGGTTGGGTCCCTCTTATATACAGAGAGTCTAATATGAGACTAGCCCATTGCATATATATTATATATAATACATATATAATGGGTGAGTGTGATGGAGAGGTGTGGGTTTTCATTTGGGGAGAGAGAG
Source organism: Dillenia suffruticosa (assembly GCA_033439265.1). Classification (NCBI taxonomy): domain Eukaryota; kingdom Viridiplantae; phylum Streptophyta; class Magnoliopsida; order Dilleniales; family Dilleniaceae; genus Dillenia; species Dillenia suffruticosa. Next base: position 5,171,309 of record JAVTVX010000031.1, read on the forward strand.
TGAAACCCTACTGTGAGATGAGTGTGATTCTTGTTTTAGAGAGAGAGTGCGTCACTCTTGTAGAGTGAGAAGGAAAAACCTTAGAAAGACGGAGAGAGGAAAGTGAGAAGAAAGAAAGAGGGAGGTTTAGAGATAGATATTGCTTTTTGTATTCAACATTTTCTTTTTCTAAAGAAATTTTTTCTTCTCCATATTCATGTGTGTTGTGATTTTCGTCTGAACTTATTCTGTTGTGATGAATTCCGGTGACCTGTGAGCAATCCCCACCCTTCTGGGAGTAGAAACTGCTGGCCGAACAGGCTGCCCATGCTGTCCCATACGAGGAGTACTAGTGCGGCTCAGTGAACTCTGTCCTCCGAGTCCTAACTCAGGGCAAAAACTCCTAATATGCCCCGGCTTCCCACAGTGGAAGCAAGTGACCATCACTGAACAAGCTCCGCTCGGATGGGATTGACTGCACCTGCGGCAATAAGGGTGCCGCTGAGTAGTAAACTGTGCAGGGTGAGTCGGTGCGGGCTGTCTAAACCCCTGGGAGTACTGTCCCCGTCCCAGCTCAGGAAATCCAGATCCAAATCCGCCTCTGTACGAACTGGATCCCCTGCCCCTCTTGGAATTCTCCGCAAAATGAGACTTCTCCTTCTTTCTCTTCTGCTCTCTGTTCTCTTTCTGCCTAGTCTCAGCGCGGACCAAAGCCTCCGCGCGGTGAGCAGAGTCTATCACCTCGGCCAGTGTAAACTGTGGGGTAACAGTCATATACCTCTTTATGCTGAGGCTAAGACCGTCCTCAAACTTGAAGCGCAAATACTGAGGTGTGGCCAGATCTGGTACAAATGCGGCAAGTCTCCGCATGTCTGCCTCATACTCCGAGACAGATCTGGACCCCTGTGTAAGCCGTCCCAACTCTGACCTCATCCGGTCCTGCTGGTAGAGTGGGAAAAATCTGCGGTCAAACTCCCGAAGGAAGTCGTCCCACCGCAGTGGCTCTATCGCCTCATCAGTGAGGGCCTCCCACCATGAGAGGGCCTCTCCCCCTAATAATCGCTCTGCCACTTTCAGGCAGAGCTCCTCTCCAATCCCGAGATCAGTCAAAATCCTGCGGGTGCGATTGATCCAATGCTTGGCTGCCGCAGCATCACCAAGCCCTGTGAAATCCGTGCACCCCAACTGACGGGCCTCCTTAACCAACTGAGTCAACTCATGTACCCGTCTAAGAATAGCCGATGTGCTCTCACTCGGCTCGGACAAAGTAGAAGGACCGGCCACCGGCGGTGGAACCGGTGCCGTAGGAACTGGCGCTGCTGCAGGTGCAGGCGCCGCTGTAGGAGGTGGTGGGGGCGGAATCTGGACCCCATGCAAAGCGTACCACTCGTATACCTGCCTAAAGGCGTCGAGTGTGGGTACAGGAGTCTCAGCCTGAGCAGCTGGCTGAGTAGGTGCCGGTGGTGGCACGCGAGTCGAGGTACGATCCTCCGGCTCGTCTAAGTCCTCTGGTGCTCGTGGGGTCTCAGGTGCCCGAGGTGCATCTGGCACTAACAGACCCTCAAGCGATGCGAATCTAGCACCTCTCCTTCCACGTCTAGGTGGCATAATTCTGCAAGAGAAAGATGCTTATTATCATAAAAAGAATAGGCACGTTTCAAGAATTTTGAACTAATCATAGGATGGCTACCCTCACAAAAGAATGAAATTCTTAGTTCAATAGGAGAAGAATGTAGCAAGTTAGGTTAGATACAACCGTATCTAACCCCCTAAAATAGATGAACTCATATGCCTATGACCATGCACTGGGACTTTATGACTGTATGAGACTCTCATGCATTGAGGACTTTAAAAACCAACTTATTCGGGAATGTTTCCAAGACTCTCTTCCTACATAGCTCTTAACCAAGTCTCTCTGATACCAATCCAACTGTCACGCCCCGACCCGGGATCGTGAGCAGCCGCCCGTTACCCTGGATGCCGGCTGTATTTTTACAGAAAATCGGGCAGAACCTCCCCATATATCGGAGGTCTCCCATATTAAAATAAACCTGTTACCTGTCCAAAAGGGGCCATCCCGGCCTCAAAATGCATATATTATCCTCAACAACAAATCAGATCATCCTACTGCACAATCCAGGGCAACGCAAGGCTAACAAACAATTCTCCACAGTCCTAACCACAGACCTCTACTGCCATGCCCCCGTCAAAGGCATGGACAGCCGCCAGTCGCCCCTCCTGTGATTTAGAGGAGGCACCGAGCGATCCTAGAGGACAATTCTAAGACATGACACATTCCCAAATACAGACGCAACAAAAAAAAAAAATGCCTCAATGCAATGTCATGCAGTGACATGAGAGTTCCACAATTTAAATGTCCATATTTATACAGTCATCCCAGAATTATAAAAAAATGGTCATCTATAGACCTCAGAATACAAATACATCACCAATACAAATTGCAGCGGAAATATACAATAATTCCTCAAGTCCAGGCCTGATCTCCCAAAGAAACTGAGCGTCCTAAAAGCGACACTCCTTGTCAAATACTATCTCTGAAACAAAAGGGAAATGAGGGGTGAGTACTCGGGAAAGAATACTCAGTGAGTGAGTGGGTCAATGCAATCGTCAAATATAGAGTGTGAAACTGGAGTGTCAAAACATAAGTATATAAATCATATTTCAAATCATCATGCTCTTCATTTCAACAATATATCATTTCACGCATTTTCAAGTCAAATATGCATCCAAAGCACTGTCATTAAAATCATAGAGCTACCAGCCGAAAATGTCCTGGCAGAGGTCTACCGCGACCTATGACAGGCGCACCGGGGGTGTTATATGCAATTTTATTTAAAGTGCTCTCTACCCCGGCGTTGGCGACGAACCTCGTCCAGGTGCTAGACTTGAAGAGGATATCCAATCCAAATCCAAATCCTCCCCCTTTCGGGTTCAACCTGGCTAGTACCGTGTAGATAATCAAATCACGACAACTCGTGGGATACCCCAGGCCTAGGCATATCCGGACGCCACCAAAGCGCCTCTCACGGTGTCCTTCGTAGCTACGGAACAATACAATCCAAAGCCCTCAAGGCCAAAACCAATATCATATCAAAATGTGCCGAAATCCGGTTCATAAACCAATGCAACATATAGCATAAAATGGCACATTATACTTTTCAACCACATGGATGCATAATTTCATAATTCAATACAGTTTTTGGACACTCCAACGGTTCACAAAAGTCAATTTTAAAACCAGTCAAAACATTTCCAACATACGACAAATCATGCTCATTATCAAAATGTTGTAAAACAGGATTTACATATTAAACAAAAGCATTGAAATAAATCCCACTCACTGTTTTGGGGAAGGTAGCGCACTCCCCAATAACGCCAAAATACGCAAAACAAGACGCCCCTCAATCGAATCACCAAAATAGCCAACCTACTCAATCATCACGATTTTCATCAGATTTCGACTATTGTCAGGATTTATCGTTCTTCTTAATTTCGTACGAACCCTAAATTCCTCAATTTATAAACAAATCAACTAATGCTACCTAATTTGACAAGGTTTATTCAAGGGTTGAAGAGATTTCATTTCTCTCACCTAGGATTCTTCGGATCTCGAATTTAGCTTTCGTTCGCCCGTTGGTTTGGTCTAAAACCTGAATGTTTCCAAATTTGAAACCATTGCGAACAATTTAAGTCCAATTACTAAAGAGATTCGAAACCCAAGTGCGAAAAATCGAAACTTAGAGTCATTTACCTTCGCAGAGGCTCACGGACTGCCACGGGCCGTCGCGGGCCGTGGGCCGCGGGCTGGCGGGCTGATGGGCTGGCGGGCCTGGTGGGCCGGCGGGCCTGATGGGTCTGCGGCCTGGTGGGCCTGCGGCCTGGCAAGCCGGATCACGCGCTGGAGCGCGCTCGCGCTCGTGCTGGCGCTGGCTCACGCGCTGAAGCGCACTCGTAAGCTGGATCGTGTACTGCTCGCGCTGGGGGTCGCACGCTGGAGCGCTCGTGCTCGTGCTGGGGCGTGCTGAGGCGCGCTGGGGTCGCGCGCTGGGGATCGCAAGCTGGGGATCGTGGCTGCTCGCGCGCTGCTCGAGCGCTGCTCGCGCGCTGCTCGCGCGCGGTTCGCGCGCTGCTCGAGCGCTGCTCGCGCTTAGGCTGGGTCTGCTGCAGCGCTCGCGCGCTCACGCGGAAGACTGCGCGGTGGTGCTAGCGCTCGCGCGGAGATGATCGCGCGGCTGTGCTCGCGCTCGCTGAGGACTGGAGATCGCGCTGCAGTCGCGCGCTCGCAGAGGGTTGGAGCAGCGACGGCCACGGCGCACTCGTGGGAGGAAGATCGTGCGGCTGATTCGGGCGGTCGCTCGCGGCGGAGGATGGCAGCGGGAGGGGAAGAGACACGGCGGCGGGGAGAAGGGAAAAAAAGAGAAGAAAAAGGGAGAGAAGAAGAGAGAAGAGAGGGGGAAAGAGAGAGAGAAAATTGGGCTTTAAGCCCTATTTTTTTTTTTTTTCTTTTTTTTTTTTTTTGTTAATTGGGTATTACATTTTCTAACCCCCTAAAAACAAGTCTCGTCCTCGAGACTAAAAGAAAACTATACAGAAAATAGATGGGAGTACTGTTTCCTCATGGCTTCCTCAGGCTCCCAAGTTTGTTCCTCGACCTGGTCGCTCCTCCACAAAACTTTGACAAGAGGAACCTCTTTGCTCCGTAGCTTTCTGACCTGTCGATCCAGAATAGTCACGGGCTGAACAGGTAAACTCAAGTCCTCTCGAAGCTCAACTGACGGAGCTTCTAAAATGTGTGAGGGATCTGGCTGATATCTCCTAAGTACTGAGACATGAAATACATCGTGAACACGCGATAGATCTGCTGGCAGCTCCAATTTATATGCTACACTTCCGACCCTCTCAAGGATACGGAAGGGCCCAATATACCTGGGACTCAACTTCCCTCGCTGCCCAAATCGAATGACTCCCTTCAAGGGAGATATCTTTAAGAATACCATGTCTCCCACAGTAAACTCTAGAGGTCGCCGCCTACGATCTGCATAGGATTTCTGTCTATCCTGGGCGGCTTTCATCCGCGTACGGATAATCCTCACTTTCTCCTTCGTCTCCTCTACCAGCTCAACATTGGTGAGTCGTCGCTCACCGACCTCATCCCAGCACAACGGGGTACGACACTTCCTCCCATACAATGCCTCGTAAGGTGGCATGCCAATACTCGCCTGATAGCTATTATTATAGGCGAACTCCACTAACGGAAGATGCCGATCCCAACTCCCCCGGAAATCCATAACACATGCTCTAAGCATGTCCTCTAAAGTCTGAATAGTTCTCTCTGACTGACCATCTGTCTGGGGGTGATACGCTGTGCTGAAATTCAGTCTAGTACCCAAAGCCTCCTGCAGACTGGGCCAAAAACGGGATGTAAATCTGGGGTCTCGATCTGATACTATCGACACTGGAACCCCATGCAGCCTCACAATCATATCAATATAGAGGCGTGCCAACCTTTTAAGCGAGTAATCACTCCTAATCGGGATGAAATGTGCGGACTTAGTAAGTCGGTCAACTATCACCCAAATAGCATCGTGCTGTGCCGAAGTCCGCGGTAATCCCACTACAAAATCCATCGTGATATGCTCCCACTTCCACTCAGGAATGGGAAGGGGCTGCAATGTGCCAGCTGGACGCTGGTGCTCAGCCTTCACCTGCTGACATACAAGGCAACGAGCAATGAATTCTGTAATTTCCCGTTTCATACCCGACCACCAATAACTGTCTCTGATGGTGCGGTACATTTTAGTACTGCCGGGATGTAAAGCATAAGCAGATGAATGGGCCTCCTCAAGAATAGCCCTGCGAAGATCACTATCTGCCGGTACACATACTCGATCTCGAAAAACCAACAGTCTATCCTTGCGAACTCTAAAGTCGTCAATATCACCTCTGCTGGCTTTCTCATAAATACCTCGGAGCTCTTCGTCACTCTGCTGAAGCTCCCTGATACGATCGAGCAAACTTGGTCGAACCTCAAATCTGGCTAGTATAGCTCCCTGATCATCACTAGCCAACCTAACTCCCAAAGCTCGGAGTCCCAATAAACACGAGGGATAAGTACTCTCGGTAGTCTGAGAAGAGGAAGATGACTTCCGACTCAAGGCATCAGCCACCACATTAGCCTTGCCCGGATGATAATCAATAATGAGATCATAATCCTTTAGCAGCTCTAACCATCTCCGCTGCCTCAAATTCAGTTCCCTCTGAGTGAACAGATACTTTAGACTTTTGTGATCTGTAAACACTCTGCATGTGACCCCATATAAATAGTGGCGCCATATCTTTAGCGCAAAGACTATGGCCGCCAACTCCAAATCGTGCGTAGGATAATTCACCTCATGCTTCTTTAGCTGCCGCGAAGCATAGGCGATAACTCTACCATCCTGCATCAATACACAGCCCAATCCCTGCCTGCTGGCGTCACTGTACACCACATACTCTCGACTACTCGTGGGAAGGGCTAGAATCGGAGCGGACGTCAATCGCTGTTTGAGCTCCTGAAAGCTCACCTCACAACGATCATCCCATACAAACTTGACACCTTTTCGCGTCAATCTAGATAACGGAGCCGCAATTTGAGAAAAGCCCTCTACAAACCTGCGGTAATACCCGGCTAGACCAAGAAAACTCCTGATCTCAGTCACTGTCTGTGGCTGCTCCCATCTCAAGATAGCCTCAACTTTCTGCGGATCAACAAAGATACCTTCCGCAGAAACTACATGGCCAAGAAAACCAATCTGCCGCAACCAAAATTCACACTTGGTGAACTTGGCATAAAGCTGTCTCTCACGAAGAGTCTGCAAAATCACCCTAAGGTGCTGAGCATGCTCATCATCACTCCGCGAGTAAACTAAGATATCATCAATAAAAACAATGACAAACCGATCCAAATAATCGTGAAAAATTCGGTTCATTAGGTCCATAAATGCGGCAGGGGCATTAGTCAGCCCAAATGGCATGACCAAAAACTCATAATGTCCGTATCGGGTGCGGAAAGCCGTCTTAGGCACATCCTCGGCCCTAATCCGCAATTGATGGTAACCCGACCGGAGATCTATCTTCGAGAATACTTTGGCACCCTGTAATTGATCAAAGAGATCATCAATACGTGGTAGTGGGTATCGATTTTTAACGGTAACTTTGTTCAGCTATCTATAATCTATACATAGCCGAAATGTGCCGTCCTTCTTTTTCACAAACAACACCGGTGCACCCCACGGAGACGTGCTAGGACGGATAAACCCCTTATCCAGCAACTCCTGCAGCTGGACCTTGAGCTCTCTCAGCTCAGCCGGCGCCATCCTGTATGGCGGCATAGAAATAGGGGTAGTCCCCGGAGCTAAATCGATCTCAAAGTCAAACTCCCGAACAGGTGGTAGTCCAGGCAGCTCCTCGGGGAAAATATCAGGAAAGTCCTGTACCACTGGGACATCCTCCAGTCTCGGTCCCTGAGCAGTGGTGTCAATGATATGAGCCAGGTAAGTCACACATCCGCGGCGAATCATGCGTCTAGCCTCCAAAACTGAAATGACACAGCGGGGTAAAACCCGCCTCTCGCCCTCAAAAATCAACACTGGCTGATCGGGTTTTCGAAACTCCACCTGCTTCTTAAAGCAGTCAACCGAAGCCCGATGCATATGTAGCCAATCCATCCCCAAGATGGCATCAAAATCAGTCATGGCGAGAGGGATTAGATCTGCCTTCAGCACTGTATCCCCAACTTTGATTTCACATTCTCTATACACTGTGCCGCGCACAATCTGCTCACCCAGAGGAGTGATGACCGATATCTCCTCGTCCAAAGGTGAGAGCGGTCTGTCAGAGTGTCGGGAGAATTTATCGCTCACATACGAATAATTAGACCCCGTGTCAATAAGGATACGAGCATCTATTCCGAAAATGGGTAGAGTACCTATCATTGAACAAAATGCACATAGACTTAGAATAATTTCAAACTTGATATGTATATATATATGTCAAAACAGTTGAGCCTCTAGGGCTTCTACAATCTCGGTGTACAAAAATGTCAGAGTAGTATCATGTCGACAAAAGGGAACACAACATACAATACCCATACGACTGATACAATGCTGACATCCTCAAAAGAAGTGAGAATACGAATAGAGATCCTATTCTATAGGATCAGAAGGAGGAGTACCCATGATGATGTCGGGGTTCGCCTGGGCGTCCTCCTGCGTCATGGCATAAACCCGGGCCTGAGCCCTAGGCTGCTGTCGTGCCTGAGTCTGCACTGTGTTACTCCCAGTGGTCACCCTGGGAGTAGAAACTGCTGGCCGAACAGGCTGCCCCTGCTGTCCCATACGAGGAGTACTAGTGCGGCTCAGTGAACTCTGTCCTCCGAGTCCTAACTCAGGGCAAAAACTCCTAATATGCCCCGGCTTCCCACAGTGGAAGCAAGTGACCGTCACTGAACAAGCTCCACTCGGATGGGATTGACTGCACCTGCAGCAATAAGGGTGCCGCTGAGTAGTAAACTGTGCAGGGTGAGTCGGTGCGGGCTGTCTAAACCCCTGGGAGTACTGTCCCCGTCCCAGCTCAGGAAATCCAGATCCAAATCCGCCTCTGTATGAACTGGATCCCCTGCCCCTCTTGGAATTCTCCGCAAAATGAGACTTCTCCTTCTTTCTCTTCTGCTCTCTGTTCTCTTTCTGCCTAGTCTCAGCGCGGACCAAAGCCTCCGCGCGGTGAGCAGAGTCTATCACCTCGGCCAGTGTAAACTGTGGAGTAACAGTCATATACCTCTTTATGCTGAGGCTAAGACCGTCCTCAAACTTGAAGCGCAAATACTGAGGTGTGGCCAGATCTGGTACAAATGCGGCAAGTCTCCGCATGTCTGCCTCATACTCCGAGACAGATCTGGACCCCTGTGTAAGCCGTCCCAACTCTGACCTCATCCGGTCCTGCTGGTAGAGTGGGAAAAATCTGCGGTCAAACTCCCGAAGGAAGTCGTCCCACCGCAGTGGCTCTATCGCCTCATCAGTGAGGGCCTCCCACCATGAGAGGGCCTCTCCCCCTAATAATCGCTCTGCCACTTTCAGGCAGAGCTCCTCTCCAATCCCGAGATCAGTCAAAATCCTGCGGGTGCGATTGATCCAATGCTTGGCTGCCGCAGCATCACCAAGCCCTGTGAAATCCGTGCACCCCAACTGACGGGCCTCCTTAACCAACTGAGTCAACTCATGTACCCGTCTAAGAATAGCCGATGTGCTCTCACTCGGCTCGGACAAAGTAGAAGGACCGGCCACCGGCGGTGGAACCGGTGCCGTAGGAACTGGCGCTGCTGCAGGTGCAGGCGCCGCTGTAGGAGGTGGTGGGGGCGGAATCTGGACCCCATGCAAAGCGTACCACTCGTATACCTGCCTAAAGGCGTCGAGTGTGGGTACAGGAGTCTCAGCCTGAGCAGCTGGCTGAGTAGGTGCCGGTGGTGGCACGCGAGTCGAGGTACGATCCTCCGGCTCGTCTAAGTCCTCTGGTGCTCGTGGGGTCTCAGGTGCCCGAGGTGCATCTGGCACTAACAGACCCTCAAGCGATGCGAATCTAGCACCTCTCCTTCCACGTCTAGGTGGCATAATTCTGCAAGAGAAAGATGCTTATTATCATAAAAAGAATAGGCACGTTTCAAGAATTTTGAACTAATCATAGGATGGCTACCCTCACAAAAGAATGAAATTCTTAGTTCAATAGGATAAGAATGTAGCAAGTTAGGTTAGATACAACCGTATCTAACCCCCTAAAATAGATGAACTCATATGCCTATGACCATGCACTGGGACTTTATGACTGTATGAGACTCTCATGCATTGAGGACTTTAAAAACCAACTTATTCGGGAATGTTTCCAAGACTCTCTTCCTACATAGCTCTTAACCAAGTCTCTCTGATACCAATCCAACTGTCACGCCCCGACCCGGGATCGTGAGCAGCCGCCCGTTACCCTGGATGCCGGCTGTATTTTTACAGAAAATCGGGCAGAACCTCCCCATATATCGGAGGTCTCCCATATTAAAATAAACCTGTTACCTGTCCAAAAGGGGCCATCCCGGCCTCAAAATGCATATATTATCCTCAACAACAAATCAGATCATCCTACTGCACAATCCAGGGCAACGCAAGGCTAACAAACAATTCTCCACAGTCCTAACCACAGACCTCTACTGCCATGCCCCCGTCAAAGGCATGGACAGCCGCCAGTCGCCCCTCCTGTGATTTAGAGGAGGCACCGAGCGATCCTAGAGGACAATTCTAAGACATGACACATTCCCAAATACAGACGCAACAAAAAAAAAATGCCTCAATGCAATGTCATGCAGTGACATGAGAGTTCCACAATTTAAATGTCCATATTTATACAGTCATCCCAGAATTATAAAAAAATGGTCATCTATAGACCTCAGAATACAAATACATCACCAATACAAATTGCAGCGGAAATATACAATAATTCCTCAAGTCCAGGCCTGATCTCCCAAAGAAACTGAGCGTCCTAAAAGCGACACTCCTTGTCAAATACTATCTCTGAAACAAAAGGGAAATGAGGGGTGAGTACTCGGGAAAGAATACTCAGTGAGTGAGTGGGTCAATGCAATCGTCAAATATAGAGTGTGAAACTGGAGTGTCAAAACATAAGTATATAAATCATATTTCAAATCATCATGCTCTTCATTTCAACAATATATCATTTCACGCATTTTCAAGTCAAATATGCATCCAAAGCACTGTCATTAAAATCATAGAGCTGCCAGCCGAAAATGTCCTGGCAGAGGTCTACCGCGACCTATGACAGGCGCATCGGGGGTGTTATATGCAATTTTATTTAAAGTGCTCTCTACCCCGGCGTTGGCGACGAACCTCGTCCAGGTGCTAGACTTGAAGAGGATATCCAATCCAAATCCAAATCCTCCCCCTTTCGGGTTCAACCTGGCTAGTACCGTGTAGATAATCAAATCACGACAACTCGTGGGATACCCCAGGCCTAGGCATATCCGGACGCCACCAAAGCGCCTCTCACGGTGTCCTTCGTAGCTACGGAACAATACAATCCAAAGCCCTCAAGGCCAAAACCAATATCATATCAAAATGTGCCGAAATCCGGTTCATAAACCAATGCAACATATAGCATAAAATGGCACATTATACTTTTCAACCACATGGATGCATAATTTCATAATTCAATACAGTTTTTGGACACTCCAACGGTTCACAAAAGTCAATTTTAAAACCAGTCAAAACATTTCCAACATACGACAAATCATGCTCATTATCAAAATGTTGTAAAACAGGATTTACATATTAAACAAAAGCATTGAAATAAATCCCACTCACTGTTTTGGGGAAGGTAGCGCACTCCCCAATAACGCCAAAATACGCAAAACAAGACGCCCCTCAATCGAATCACCAAAATAGCCAACCTACTCAATCATCACGATTTTCATCAGATTTCGACTATTGTCAGGATTTATCGTTCTTCTTAATTTCGTACGAACCCTAAATTCCTCAATTTATAAACAAATCAACTAATGCTACCTAATTTGACAAGGTTTATTCAAGGGTTGAAGAGATTTCATTTCTCTCACCTAGGATTCTTCGGATCTCGAATTTAGCTTTCGTTCGCCCGTTGGTTTGGTCTAAAACCTGAATGTTTCCAAATTTGAAACCATTGCGAACAATTTAAGTCCAATTACTAAAGAGATTCGAAACCCAAGTGCGAAAAATCGAAACTTAGAGTCATTTACCTTCGCAGAGGCTCACGGACTGCCACGGGCCGTCGCGGGCCGTGGGCCGCGGGCTGGCGGGCTGATGGGCTGGCGGGCCTGGTGGGCCGGCGGGCCTGATGGGTCTGCGGCCTGGTGGGCCTGCGGCCTGGCAAGCCGGATCACGCGCTGGAGCGCGCTCGCGCTCGTGCTGGCGCTGGCTCACGCGCTGAAGCGCACTCGTAAGCTGGATCGTGTACTGCTCGCGCTGGGGGTCGCACGCTGGAGCGCTCGTGCTCGTGCTGGGGCGTGCTGAGGCGCGCTGGGGTCGCGCGCTGGGGATCGCGAGCTGGGGATCGCGGCTGCTCGAGCGCTGCTCGCGCGCTCCTCGCGCGCGGTTCGCGCGCTGCTCGAGCGCTGCTCGCGCTTAGGCTGGGTCGCGCTGCAGCGCTCGCGCGCTCACGCGGAAGACTGCGCGGTGGTGCTAGCGCTCGCGCGGAGATGATCGCGCGGCTGTGCTCGCGCTCGCTGAGGACTGGAGATCGCGCTGCAGTCGCGCGCTCGCAGAGGGTTGGAGCAACGACGGCTACGGCGCACTCGTGGGAGGAAGATCGTGCGGCTGATTCGGGCGGTCGCTCGCGGCGGAGGATGGCAGCGGGAGGGGAAGAGACACGGCGGCGGGGAGAAGGGAAAAAAAGAGAAGAAAAAGGGAGAGAAGAAGAGAGAAGAGAGGGGGAAAGAGAGAGAGAAAATTGGGCTTTAAGCCCTTTTTTTTTTTTTTTTTTTTTTTTTTTTTGTTAATTGGGTATTACAGTAAAGACTTAAACTCTATCCGATCAATATTGTCTTGCCAATTTTAGCGTCTATTGGGTCACATTTCAAAAAATTTACTCCCTCCCAAGCATCATTATTATAGAGTTCCTATGTGAATCGAGCTATATTACCTGATTTCACCAGAGATGAATCGACAATCCATTGAATTTTAAAATAAGGACAACCGAATTACAATAGGATTCCCAAATAGATCTTACATTTTTTAATCCAAGAAATCAATAAAAAATAAAAGAAACAATCACACCATGAAAAATTGAGACAAACAAATGGAATTTTAATCAGATTTTGACCAGCTTTTTTTTTGCTCCTTGCAAATACTATGCTCGCATTTGCCTTGTTTAAAACTTGGACTGCAGATAATTGACAACTGTTGGAATATGCCCATTGAGGGGCATTTGAGTAATTTATGAATGGGGTAACTCCCATCATTTATCACCCCATTAACCATCTATAATGACTTGCCTATTCAACCCCAAAAATACGTGACCCTTCTTCTTCAATTTTCCCGAGTGAACAGTTGCCAAAAAAATGAAGGGGGTCAAGGTTATCACAATTCTCTAGAGAGAGAAAACACCATGAGGGTTGAAAATTTTCATGTAGAAAAATCTCCCATCATCAAGTGATTCACCAGACATGAGGTTTGAGGCGTCATGGATTTGCGGTGGTAGTTCGATTGCGTGATCACCATTTGACCGTGCGATCTGTTCAAGGACAATCGCTATATGATCAATTTTGGAAACCGCCCTATAGAGGTATTTATCCCGAAAAATTCCAAACTATTTATTTTACACTTCTGCATGCGTGATTAAATCCAACATTGGTATCAGAGCGATCGTTGGATTTAATTTAAATGATTTTCAAAATTATTTTTTGGGTATAAAATTTTGGGGTCCGGATCATGAATGAGTTTTGTGAATCCGGGAACACCGTAAGAATACCCATGGCCCAGGGATTACAAAAATATTTTTTGTTTAATTTTCTAAGCATGTTTAGGCCATGAAACGTCCAGTCGAAGTTTGCGACTATACGGACACGAAAACCTTAGATCTATGGCTTTAGAGGGGGGATCGATGCATGAAAATGTTATAAGTGTGTTCCTTGCATCTAGATCTACATTTTCATGTCTTTTATTATAAGTTTTGGATGCCGAAAACTGGGATTTCTGAATGGCCGCGGAGGGCCGTGACTGGGGTAATTGGTTTTTGTCATTTTTGGGCATGAATCCTCCTAAAATCTAGTGTAGGATATTTGGAGGTTGTCCATTAATTTTTTCCAGTCGAAAAATGTGAGAAAAACAACCGGAATCGAGTTTTCTGGCAACCGGGTCGAAAAACCCATTACAAGACCCGTCGGGAGAAGACAGACCTAGACCCGCGGGGCGCATGCGTCTCACACGCCCAAAGGCGTGTCCAGCAGGCGTGTGTACTTCACGCGCCACACAGACGCGTGAAGAGGTCAGTTAGCGGTTTGGGTCAGACCCTGACCAGACCGACCCGCAACTGACCCGTTGACCGGACGGTCGGGTCAACCCTAACCCGTTGACTGACTTGGTCTAACTCGGCTCAAACCCGGCTCAACACGGCTCAGCGCGTGAGCTGTGCGCCTCGACTGGGTGCACATGAGCTGAGCAGCGCCAGGCGCGTGGCGGCGCGTGTGAGGCATGCCGCGCGTCTGGCCCGTGCGCCAGGCTACTGCCAGTGCGTGGAGGCGTGTGGCAGCGCGTGGAGGCGCGTGGCAGCGCGTGGAGCGTACAGCCGACGCGCGGCGGGGCGTATGGGCCCTGGGCGGCACGTGAGGTCGCTTAAAATTGAGTTTTTTCAATTTCTTTGGGGTCCTATATCCATAAATGTGACTTTTTGTGGGATTTTGTGTGCCGAATCAAAGTCCAAATGGTAAGATACGATTCCGAGTTGTGATGTATAGTGTCCGTTGACTCATACGCTCGCTTTGGGGTCTGTACTCAAGTCATTTTGGTCTTGATGATTCGTAGGGCATACAAAAATGTGATAATAAGCATCTCCAAGTCACAAATGTCTCTCTTAATAAGTTGAGAACTGTCATATTAAACTTTTGCAAGGAGAGTAAACTGAATGATGTGATTTACGAGATTTCACATTAGTAGATTCAGTTTATTCTCGAGAGGCAAAATCTAACGGGAATCTGTGGCACGAGATGATGGGCTCTAAGGTGGGCACTGCGTCTCAGAATATACGAGATAAAGAGATCTATCGTGCATGGTAGAAAAGAATTGTCAAGTTAGGGCAATCCTTATCAGTGGCATACACGATGACTTAATCTCATTTTACGAGTCATATCCTATGGACATGTCGGTTCGACTCACCTTATAAAAGTATTGTGTTGCTCTCTTCCGCTCCTATTGTGAGGATGCAGAAGAAAAGGATTGATCATACAATGAGACAAATGTCGAGTATGATCACCGAGTTAAGAAATACGGACGAGCAAATTTTGGATGAAATTTAGATACTGGATGTGATCCAATTTTTACCTGATTCATGGGAAACCGTGAAAACCTATCTTACACTTGACGAAAGTATTCGTACTTTCATTGACGTGAATACGTAATGTGAGCTCGATGAGGAGCACCTAGAGGAGAGTAGGCCACACTCGAGTCATGCTAATTCAGAGGAGTCGAGTAAGGACTTCCCTGGCGCTAAGCCAATAGCATAAGCATGTGGACGAGACTTGAGATCTAGGTAATTAAAACTATCTGAGAAAACCGACAACGAGGTACAAAAGCGCAGGGAGAAGGAATTTGATTAGACCAATGTAAATTGCTACGTTTAAGGTAGTTTTGGTCATTTCGCTCGTGAGTGTGACGAGCAGAAATTAATATCCTTCTTTTTTACGTGGTTTGAGATTTGTCTCATTCACAAAAATGCTCGCTGATTTCTCTCTTTTGTAATCAGGAGCAACCGACCACGTAACTCGAGACAAGAGTGCATAAATATAGTTCCGTCAAGTGAATCCTTAAGCTTGGAGGATTTACGTTAAGGATAGAGCATTCGTCGTTGTCAAAGGGAACGACACTTGCCATGACGTTCTTAATACCGTTGGCATTCGACGAATTTTCAATTTAGTACCTTGTTTAAGATTGACTAGGATATGCGTGAAATTATTCTTTTTTTTATAATACGACAATTTTATGAATTGTTATGGTTTTAATCCATGATGGATTGTAAGCACTAGGTGCTGCTCCTTCTAATGGTTTCTTATCATTCTACTATTGTCTTTACATCTGATTGCGTAGATGATGATGTAAATGAATGACATAGTAGATTTAGACACATAGAGTAAGAGATGATGAATCGGTTAGTAGCGAGAGGTTTATTAGACCCGCTGACCAGATTCGAGTTACCCGTATGTGAGTTTTGCCTAGCCGGCAAAATGACGAGAAAACCATTTGGCAATGCAATGAGAGCTGGGATTCCATTGTAGTTAAACCATTGTGCCTTCCTTTTCTTGTAGTCTTATGAGCATGAAAGTCGGAAATGGAATTGTGTAGATAATTATAGACGCTTACGTGCATTTAAGTTCATTTATCTGATCTCGCATAAGTTTGAAGCATTAAACTACTTCAGGAGATTCATAAGCGAGATTAAGAATCAGTTAGATTTGAGAGTAGAGACTCTCAGAACTGATCGAGGACGCAAGTATTCGTCTAAACTACACATGGAGCTCTGTTTCGAGAAGAGTATTGCGAGATTACTGACTATTAGTCAGTTCTCCATTTGAGCTTTGGATAGGGAGGCAGCTTGACCTTAGCCACTTGAGGTTATGGGGTTGTACCGCGATTTCTCTCAATTACACGGTGAGTTAGGCCAGCGAGAAAATACGTATTCCTAGGCGAACACGGACAATACTATAATCGAGATTGAGTCTCGTAATACCACATTACTTGAGAATGATTTCCCTAAGAGAGGTGAAATCACTTTGAACCTTATCCTTTATGCGATAGATGAGTCTAGTGGCTCAGGGAGCCCAGTAGAGGGATACAAGAATCCATTACGGATCTTGATCTCAGTGGGAGCGATCCATCAAGAGGTAAAAATTTTTCTCTCCTCATAAGAGCATCGAGAATGCGTATTTAAACGTTGTTTCTCGATTGAGGGTGAGACCCTCCTTGTGACTCTAGAGGATGATGAGAAATTTAAAACGGTTCAAGAGACTCTCAAGGGTTCTGCAAAAGATGCAAAAGACCGTTTATTGAAGGTCATAAATGAAGAGAAGGAGTTGATGAGAATCAACGGGTCTGGGACCTAGTTAATTTGCTTGAGGGCGGAAGGACTATTGGGATCAAGTAGGTTCTCAAAGTCAAGATAAAGGTCAACGGATTGATGAAGAGGTAAGTAACCCGTCTAGTAACCAAGGGTTATACTTAGACTGAGGGGTGGACTATCGAGAAGTCATAGTCCAATTTATCTCGATCTGTTTATCTTTTAGCGATTGTCACGAACATAGATCTAGAGTCACATCACAAGGACGTAAAGACCACTTTCGTAGTGGAAGTCTAGATGAGGCGATCTACATGGAGCATCCCTCTGGGTTCGTTCTAGTAGATCAGGTGGATAAGGTCTGTTGATTTTAGAAATCAAAATATGACCTTAAGCCATCATCCAGACAGCGGCGCCTGAGATTTCACGAGAATGTGATATCTTATGGTTTTATAATGATCGAGTAGAATCATTGTATGTATCTGAAACATCCCGATGGCTTCTTTATTAGCACTTTCTCATATGTAGGTGACATTCTGTTAGCCGGAAACAACAGAGAGTATCCAATGACTATTGTAACATGGTTATGAGATTTTAGTTCATTCTCGGATTTTGGATCCATAGGGATCGCTTGAGAATGGTGTTAACTCTTTAACAAGAGTTTTACATCAGGTAGATTCTTGAGTATTTCGAAATGAGCGATGATGACCTGATATATACTCTATCGCTAAAGGTAAAAACCTGATTCTTGACATGTGTCCTAAAATTTATCAAGAAATAAGGGAAATGAGCAGAATCCCTTATTCCAGTGTAATATACATTGTAGTGTATGCGATGAGGTATATACATGTGATATACAGTTTAATATATGCGATGAGGCATACATGACCAGACGTTTATTTTGCGGTCGATCTGATGAGTAGGTATTAATAAAATCTTGGAATGGATCACTGTAGAGCAGTGAAAAAGAATTCTGAAATATCTTATTTGAACTGCGACCTCTCCATGTGTTACGGATGAGATGATTTGCGTTTTTCGTTGGGATTCAGATACTGACTGGGAGTGGTGATCTGAATAAACGCAAACTAACATTAGGTTTTATTTTCTTAGAGTAGTAAGAAGAGAACCTGTATATCTCTAACGATAGAGACTGAGTTTATAATATACTTAATTGCAGTTCATGAGAATGGTTGGCTTCAGACATTTCTGAATGACTTAGGGTCGTGACAGATAGTGGGAGGTCAGTGATGATTATTGTGATAATCAGACCGACACTGTCAACAAATGAGACCCTAAGTGTTATAGTAAAGCCAAACATATTGATACCGAATACCACTTTGTGAAAGATATTACCGAGAAGGGTATTGTGACAGCTAAATACATCTTGACATATAGCATGATAGCTGATCCCTTCAGAAAATCCATTGTGAAAGATTCCTTTGTGAGATAAGAAATCATTGGGTTTAGTGTATTTTAACATTTCTCATTATATACTGTTTTAGATGCTTATTGAAATATATGACATGCATGCATTATTGGGTCACATATTTATTTCATATATTATTTATTGTCATATATTGTGATTTTGTGATAAAAGATGTGTCAGGCAGGCGTGGTCGACTCTTTCACACGAGTGACCACCTCCGACTCTGAGTGAGCAGAGATGAGACGGATTCTAGTTGTAAGAGGCTTTGAGAGTGGCTCTATTAGAACATAAGTCGCCCTGATATGTGTTTAGGATGAGGTTATATGCGATATGACCGATATGGAAATACCTACATCCATATTGCCTGTAAGTAGTCAGGTTTGAGATCTCAGATATCACATGCAATTTGTGATATTATCTCTGAGATACTCTCTCTGAGATCTCTAGGTAAAGTCTTATGTGTAGACTGAGTCCCGTACTTATACAGTGTTAGAGAAATCTAACATATGCCTTTTGAGAGATGGGGGAATAATATTGTGGCACGTGTTTCATACCACGTGTGATGAGATGACCATGGGACAGTGGGAGCTATTATTTGAGACGATAGTTTGATCTTGATCCCCGTTCTCACTGTGTGAGATCTAAGATCTATTGGGTGTGATCTCTTATACCCTTATTACTTTTGGCTGTCTCTAGAAGTTTTGGTTCAATGTTGCTACTTTAGTCATTTACCTATGGCTCGGAAGATAAATTGAAGTCTAAGGGGCAGGTCTAGGAAAGCAATTAAATTGAGACTGAAAGATTCAAGTTTGGGAAAATGAAAACCAATAGACATTACATCATTATCGTGTATTCACAGGTCGACCTGTTTTGTTAATCCATGTTGGGATTCAAACATAATAGTGAATACATAAATTGATTGGGGATCACTTTCAATGAGAAAAGTGGCTCGATAGATGTAAATGCATTGAGTCTGGGGTATAGCGAGTTATTTTTATACTAACGGTAACTTCTCGATCATCTTAACAGGTGTATCGAGAAGTCTTTGCATGCAGGTGTACTCGCCGATCGCATGATACCTAATCCTGTATGAAAGTCCAGTAGGGTGATGTGACAGATCGCATGAATGTGATCTTGTGATTGACGGACGTAAAATACCCTCATGTGCAAGTGGGAGATATTGGAATATGCCCATTGAGGGACATTTGGGTAATTTATGAATGGGGTAACTCCCATCATTTACCGCCCCATTAACCATCCATAATGACTTGCCTATTCAACCCCAAAAAGGCGTGACCCTTCTTCTTCAATTTTCCCGAGTGAACAGTTGCCAAAAAAATGAAGGGGGTCAAGGTTATCACAATTCTCTAGAGAGAGAAAATACCGTGAGGGTTGGACATTTTCGCGTAGGAAAATCTCCTATCATCAAGTGATTCACCAAACAAGAGGCTTGAGGCGTCGTGGATTTGCGATGGTGGTTCGATTGCGTGATCACCATCCGACCGTGCGATCCGTTCGAGGGAAATCGCTATACGATCAATTTTGGAGACCGTCCTATAAAGTTATTTCGAACTATTTATTTTACGTTTCCGCATGCGCGATTAAATCCAACAACAACATTTTTGTCCACCTGGAAAGCCTTGACCAGAACATCACCGCCAATTTTGGGTTTAGAACCGAACACTGCATTTGCAATGGTAACAACTCCAGGATTTTGGCTACTTAGAGCTGCAATGGCAACTGCCTTACAATTTCCAACATTCCTCTGGAAATGAATGAGATTGACAGGGAACACGAACACATCACCCTTCTGAAGCACCTGTGTGACGAGACGATTTTCGGGGTTTGAGGTGACAAATCCTGATTCAAGCCTTCTATCACTATCAAGATCTCGGTCCCACGAGGGTGGGTACGAGGAGGATTAATGCCATATGGGGCATAGTCGATGCGGGCCATTGAGATGCCAAGCGTGTTAAGTCCTGGAATTTGGGCTACAGTAACCGGGGTCACCTTTGAACCAGCCGGGTTTGTCGTGTTTCCAGCTAAGTGAAGTCCACTGAAGAAAAAATCACCGGCTTGAACCATCAGGGGGATCTGGCATGCAAATCCATTCACCGACACTGCTAGAGAAAATTGCAAATGAGAGGGTTGACATTAATGTATATACAATTTTGTATTTTTCAAGAAAGGATAATCAGTACTTTTAAGTATCTCTTTGTTTGACAGATTTTGTCTCTTAGAGTCTGACAAGTCTGACATTTGTATTAGAAGTTAAAGACCCAAATAATGTTTAGGAAGAGAGTTAAAATGGATAATCTCTCTCAATCTCTGTTTTTATTTTTTTTTTTCCTTTTATAATTTTGTAGTGAGAATTTAGGAAGAGTGGAGAGAGAGTTATTGTTGTTTATAGGCTTAAGCAAGGATGTAAAAGGGCATGCAAATAGAAATATACCTGCACCTGTGAGATCTGCAACGCAGAAATCCTGAAGTGGGCTGGGATCAGATGCAAAGGCAACAGTGAGAGAAATAAGAACATGCGCCAACAATAGGACTCTACTTGCCATTCTTTCAGAGTTATATTTGTGCACGATCACAAGCTAAGATGAGTTATTGAGAGAGGATGGGTTGCTTAGGAATCTGTCTAATTACTTTATGTTAGAAATTTAATTTAATGTACATACACGCAACGAAAGCATAATGAAATTTTTTTAGAATAATAAAAATGACAAAAATACGGGACGTCTTTTGTGAACAAATATAGTAATTTTGGGAACCATGATACTTTCTTCGAACGTCTCACAGTCGGGATGATAATCACGTTACATGGACTATCACAACAAAATCACAACATTGTAATCCTCAATTCGGTGATGACGGTAACACGATAATTCCCTTGGAATTTTCGTTTGCCCTCTCTAAACCTCATACTCTAGAGAATTTTTCTTAAAGGAAAATGTTAAAATGTTTCTCTCAAGAACGTTCTTTTTTCGTCATGCACCAAGAACAACCATTAATAAAAAATTAACCTATCCTCTTCACGTAGGCTTCCTTGGAGAGAAACTAAGACAGTTGTGTGGGATTAGGATAATGGGATTTAACAACCCATTTTTCCCCAAGTAAAAATTTAAAATTTTTACTTTTTCTTTTGTAGTATTAGAATGCCCCATGTAAGCACATCATCAACCAACATCTCCTAGTTGTACACGAGAACATTTTACATCCGTTATGAGATCACAAATCATACGATCTACTATATCACCCCGCTAGACTTTCATACAGGATTGGATGTTGTGTGACTGGCGATAACACCTGCAAACAAAATTTTCTCGATACACCTATTAGGATGATCAAGAAGTTATCGTTAGTATAAAAAAGAACTCGTTGTACTCCAAACTCAATGCAATTACATCTATTGAGTCACTTTTCTCATCAAAAGTGATCTCCAATCAATACTCGATTGTGTATTCACTATTATGTTAAATCCCAACATGGATAAATATAACAGACCGGTCAGTGAATACCACACAATGATATAATGTCTATTGGTCTTTTTTTTCTCAAATTCGAATCTTTTATTCTCATTTCAGCTGCCTTCCTAGGCATGTCCCTTAAATCTCAATTTATCTTTCGGGTTATAAGTAAACAGACTAAACTAGCAACACTGAAGTAAAATTTCTAGAAACAGCCGAAAGCAATAAGAACACAAGAGATCCCATCTAATGGATCTGGGGTCTCACATAGTGGGAACCGGATACAGACCTAGCCATCTCATGGCGTTCCTCCTCAAGCTCACAATGCTTACACATGACAATGAAAGTACAAATACTCTCAGTATATGTAAGATAGATCTTAATCACATTCTAGGAGTCAAGTAAAGACTAGATCACACCCAATACCTAAATCTCATCAGACATCGGCTCCCCCATGTTCTTTAGAGAAGCGATCATACTCGACATATTCATCAAATACTACTTCAAGTATGATCATGCTTTTTTTTTATAGGTGATGAACCTATAGGTTAGCATCCTCAGCTCAGGAGTTGACCGAGAGCCAAGGTGCTCTCTCAAAGCAATCCAAACCGACATTGTAGTGGATACTACTCATAAACTAGAATCATGTCGTCGTGCATGCTGCTTAGGAGGATTACCCTAACTTGGCCATCCTTCCTTTCCATGCACGATATGCCTCTTGATCCCAGCTAACTTGAGGCGTATTACCCTCCCCGAGATCCAACATCTCGTGCGTTAGAACCTCCCATAAGTCCTATTCCTTGAAAAAAAACTAAACCTTCTGGTGCCAAATCTCACAATTATTACCGTTCAGTTTGTCTCCCTTAACGAGATCCAGTACGATATTTTTTGTTGCAGTCATAGTCTCTGTTATACAGAAAAAGAGACATTAGTGACAAATAATATTTATTATCACACAATTTCGTACACCCTACAAATCATCAAATCCAAAATAATTTGAGTATTGACCCTAAATCAAGCGTATAGGTCAACGGACACCATACACCACAACCCGAGATCTCATCTCACCATCTGGACTTAGATTCAGCACATAAAATCCCATAAATAGTTACAAAAATATATATAGGACTCTTAAAAAATTGAAAAAATTCAATTTCGGACAACCTATCGTGCCGCCATGGTTCCCACGCACAGCTACACACCGGTGGCACGTTTGCTGGCCCTACCATGCACCTCCATGTGCCAGCAGGAGCTTGGCTCATGCGCCAGACGTGCGACGCGCCTCACATGCGCTGTCACGTGCCGGCAAGAGCTTGGCTCACGCGCTAGACGCGTGGCGCGCCTCACACGCCCCTCCACGCGCTTGGCGCGGCTCACCTCACGCGTGCTTGATACCAATGTTGGAAATTTAATTTAATGCACATATACACAGCGGAAGCAAAATAGAATTTTTTCAGAAAAATAAAAATGACAAAAATACGGGACATATCTCGGTGAACAAACGTAGTAATTTTGGAAACGTGATACTTTCTTTGAACGTCTCGCAGTCGGGATGATAACTATGTTACACGAACTATCACCACAAAATCACAACGTTGCAATTCTCAATCCGATAATGACAGTGACACGATAATTCCCTTCTCGAAATTTTCCTTTGCCCTCTCTAAATCTCCTACTCTAGAGAATTTTTCTTAAAGGAAAATGTTTTACTGTTTCTCTCGAGAACGTTCTTTTTTCTTCATGCACCAAGAACAACCATTAATCAAAAATTAACCTATCCTCTTTACGTAGGCTTTCTTGGAGAGAAACTAGGAGAGTTGTGTGGGATTAGGATAATGGGATTTAACCACCCATTATCTCTCAAGTAAAAATTTTAAGATTTTACTTTTTTTTTTTTGGTATTTGAATGCTCCATGTGGGCACATCATCAACTAACACGTTGTATAGAGGTAAGAGAGTTGAGAGAGAGAGAGAGAGGGGGGGGGGGGAGAGAGAGGTGGGGGAAGGCATCAGAAAGTGCCGTCCTTGCATTGCAGGAGTCTGGTCTGTTGCTTCATCATACCTCATGAAGCCGTGTGTGGAAATGGTAAGAAAAGATTTTTTTAATCAATAAAAAACCTGTGGAGATGAATGAATTCGTCAAGCTCTTCAATAAAGAGATTCACAAGCTCCAAATGCCTTATTTTTTTTTTAATCTAATGCGACCTTTCAGAAAGACCCATCTTGATTTTTCTTTTCTTTTCTTTTTTTTTTAATCAATAAAAGCATATCACACGTTATGGTTTCCAAAATCACTCATGATCATGTTGATAGCCATTTTTCAAAGTCAAATGCTTCGTCAACCCAATGAATCATTTACAAATCCCCCCTTCTTGAACTTCTTCAAACTTTGTCCTGTTCATGAACCCAATACTTCAAGCTCAAAATTCTTCAAAACAATTTTCAAGATTTCAAATAATGATCATAATTTCAAATTATTCCCTGATATATACACATATATAACTTAATTCCTTTTTTAAATAATGGCAAAAGCCAACTATTTAGACATGTCAACTAAATCAAGCTGAATTAGAAACCATATGCTATTCACTAACAAAAAATATATATTTTTTATTTTTCAACTCTAATTTTTTACTCTATTTTGAGTTTACATTTTTCAATTGAAAAATAGAAAATATGTTCATTTATGAAAAAAGATTTAAAACTTCTCCAATCCAAACTACTCTGGAGATATGCTTCAATCTTGACATGGCTTTTGGAAGAGAAGAGAGAGAATGGAGAACGGGTTTTCTTAAATATCTCCAAAATATAAATGATTTTAAGTGCAAATTTTGAAAACCCAACAACTTAATTTCCTTTTTCTATTTTTTTTTAATTTTAGAAAAATATCACATTTGAATACATTTTTTACAATAATTTAAGATTTCTTTTCACTTTTTCTTAGAACAATTAATACAATTTATCTTCAATAAATTTTATTCTCTACTTTTTTTTTTACTTATTTTATTTTACCTTTTCAATCCAAAAAATAACCCTTCTACTTCACTGTATTATTTTCTCCCACCAGCTTTACTTTGGCGTTGCTTTCTTGTTGTCTCTTTTTCATTTGTTTCACATATTTGACGAAAAAATTGTATTATTACAGCTACCATTGGAAATAAACACATGTAAATTTAGTTAAGAAGAAGAATATAGATAGAAATACAAAGGCAAGTAAAATCTCTTAAAATCCCAAATTTTAAATTTAAACATATGGGCAAGAATCAAACAAAACTAAACTAAAAGAAGGATTTAGTACACTACTAGAAAACACGGTTTTAGCGACGAAAAATTACCACAGAAAAATATCCGTCGGTAATAGTGACGGATTTGCGATGGACTAACGTCGGAATCAATACTGAGGGATTAGTGATAGAAATATTTCCATCGCTAAACTCTAAAAAAAAATTATAAAATTATCAACGACGGATTACTGACGGAATTTTTAGCGACGGAATATTCCGTCGCTAACTTCCGTCGATGAATTGGTGAAGGAAAAAAAAATATATGTATCGTCTTTGGCGACGGATTAGAGACGGATTAGTGACGGAAAACTAGGGACGAATTACCGACGGAAAATTAGCGACGGATTAGCAACGGTTTTTTTATTTTTTATTTTATAATTCTTAATTTTTAATTTAATTTTTAATTTTTAATTTTAATTTTATTTAATAATTCTTATTATATTTATTTTATTTTGCAAAGAATAATATTATTTTATTTTTTCAAATTTTTTATTATTTTATTTTAAGTAATAATAAAATTATTTTATTATTTTATAATAAATTATAATTTTATATTATTTTAATATTATTAAGAAATAAGAAATAATGATAATAAGTAAAAAGAAAAAGAAATATAGTTAGATAACTTTTTTTTTTTTTTTTTTCGGTTTCAGGATGGAATTTTTTCATCCCTAATCCGACTTTGATATTTACAACGGAAAAAAATCCGTCGTTGAAAATTAGTGGGGTCATTTTTTGCGACGGATTTAGTAACGAAAAAAATCTGTCGTTGATATCTTTCAGTGACGGTAGCGACAGATTTTTTCGTCGCTGAAAGTCCTTTTTCTAATAATGGTAGTCAAATGCCTAAGTTGTTCAGGCATCTAGATCCAATGTTATATCATGTTTAAAATGTTGAAATTGCTTTGAACTTTCACTAGAAGAACTTCTCTGGAATGAATGAATAGATATTTGTAGCATTATGGTAGTAGCAAGTCTTTCAAATCCTCATTAAACCCTCAAAGACCGAGGGTTCTTAATGTGTATTCTCCTTAATCTTTAGTTGCTCTAGTTGCTCTATATATCAAGGATCCTTATGTTTAAAGCAGTAGTAATAGTACAGCACTGAATACCTTTGCATGCCAAAGGTGTTTTGCATTATCTCCATTATTTGACGATATCCTGACACAATGATTTACTTGGCAGAGGTCATTACATTCATTGGATTGTAGGCTCGCTCTTACCTAGTAATAGCATTGAACTTTATTTATGCAATTATAATTTGTAGGCTTTTAATTCAAAAGAGAGCTATTCAGAAGAAGATATTCGAACAGATATGATGGTACTTCTATGTGCATCATCAGTTGGTAGCACCTTAAGTGGAATTTTCACAACTTTTGCAAGGGAAAACAATGGCGTTGTTGTCATTCCCTACAAAATAAATGATTTATGCAAACGGTCGAAAACTGTATGGTAAATCTAATTAAACCGTTGAGAGAACTTTCTCTAACAGATACATATTCAGTTGGCTATACACTAGACGAGATTGATCTCTCCCGACGGTTCTAATCACCGTTGGAGTATGTCCCGACTTATACAGACAGTTAAAGAAGTGTTGAGAAATTATCTTGACTTGTATCGATTTAAAAAATATTGATAAATATTACTACCTATTATCGTCCGTTATCACATGTGTTAGGAAATAATACTACATTTATCGTCAGTTATATAACTGTTAAGAATTGTTATTATCTTGTATCAGTTTAAAAACATTGGTAAAAGTTACTATCTATTATCATCAGTTATCACATATGTTAGAAAATAATACTAAATTTATCGTCGCTCACATAAGTGTTAAGAATTATTATTATCTTGTATTAGTTTAAAAAACATTTGTAAAAGTTATTACCTATTATCATCGGTTATCACATGTGTTAGAAAATATTATTACATTTATTGTCGGTCACCATAATGGTTAAAAATTGTTATTTTCTTGTATCGGTTTTAAAAAAAAAATGATAAAAGTTACTGACTATTATTATCGGTTATCACATGTTAGAAAATGTTACTATATTTATTATCGGTTACCATATGTTAAAAATTGTTATTAATATTTATCTATCATCGGTTCCCACAAACATTTGTAATGTTATTACTTTATCATCGGATACGTAGGCATTAGGAATTAAGTTTTTATTGTCGGTTACACACGTATTAAAAAATGTTAATAGATTTATCGTCATTACGAAATGTTAGGGAAAATTACTAATTTTATTGAAAAAAAAAAGAATTAGAATCGGTTATCATATGTATTGTCGGTTACTACATGGATAGGAAATGTTACTACTTTCTTTATTCTCGGTTATCATTTCTTACTATAAATTATTATTAATTACTATTTCCGTATATTTTACTATATCTTACTATAATTTACTACCAATCACTACAAGTGTGAAAAAATATTATTTGGTTACCAAAATGCTAGAAAAGTTATTTGGTTGTAGCTGCATCATCATAATCATAGTTTAGACAAATATTTTTATAGGAAGATTAATCTTTCGATTATTACAAAAATAGTACTGATCACAAAAATAATATAAAATATATGAAAATGATGAATACATATATATAAAAAAAGATCACATGTCCTGCTCTAAGATGTTGTTCTCACAAAAAATATCATCATCATAATTTGAAAACGGAATCCACTAACACTACCACCAATAGCAGTAGTATGTAACGAACTTGCATCTCCAAAAATGTTACCATCACATAATTTGAAAATTGAATTCCCAACATCCAGTACAATCTATTCATAAGACCAACTTTATGCAGATTCTTTCGATTTATTCATAAAAACCAGTAACTAGTGAAATAGGGAAATGAATATTAGTACATTGTAAAAAATGGTTGTAAATGAAAATATTACCTTTGGGATAGAGTGAGGTAGTGATGATGATGGTTGACTTCTATGTGTACTCCCAGTATCTGATGGTATTGAAGGAATCAAATAATACAAATAATTTGGATTATTATTTAAAGATAAAAGTGAAATTAGTAAAATTGTGGTAAAAGCTTACTTGAATACCAACAAGTCTTGCTTCATTGCTTCATTAACCAGGTTTATCAATTCATTTTGTTGTGGACTTCCGGCATGCATCACAACATGCAAAATAACATTGCTTACCAAATTAGTAAGATTATGATTTTGTTTCATTAATCATTCTATCATAATAGTCACATCTCCATTATGTATAGTTGAATGCAGGCGTTGTGATGGAGTTGTAACTTTTCCCATACATCTGATTCTTCCCCTTGAATCAGACCTTTTAACTTTAGATACAATACCACTTTTCTAAGATAAAGTCTCATTTTCTAATTGCTCTTTTTCATTATCAGTAAACTCCATTCCATTTTTCTTCATTTCCTATCAGAAGAAATGAAACGTTAATATCAATAAACATATAAAATAGAATTACATAAAA
Organism: Dillenia suffruticosa; assembly: GCA_033439265.1. Lineage (NCBI taxonomy): Eukaryota > Viridiplantae > Streptophyta > Magnoliopsida > Dilleniales > Dilleniaceae > Dillenia > Dillenia suffruticosa. Next base: position 5,199,783 of record JAVTVX010000031.1, read on the forward strand.
GTAGTTATTCATACCACAACTTCTGTTACTTTTGTAGAAACTAAACTGTTATCTAATTTGATTCTGCTGGTAATATAAAGATCATTTTTTCAAGGTATGGTCTCAAATTGTGTCGTTTGTGATGATAAAAGTGGTTTAGGGTTTTACTTTGAAGTATTTACCTTCTCATGTATGAGTTTGGCAAATGATTTAGATACTAAATATTATGGATTTGTCAACTTTGCATGACATTCTAAATTTTTTTTTATTAATTTCCTAATACAAAAAAAGAAATATTAGAGTACAAGTGAATAGAGTACTAAAAGAAATTGTTAATTTGTACATTTCCTTTGTCACTCAACCAGAAAGTAACAAGGTCCTTGTATTGATTTGGATCAACTCTGTCATCTTCCATTCTCTTGATATTTTCTTCTATTCCAAGTGAATTATCAAACCACTTTGATTTCAAAGAATTTTAAAACTCTTCCATTTGTCACATAGAATTGCAATAACTCATTTCTTAGTCTCATCTCTGAATGGTTTGAAAGTAATCTTTGACTATAATAAAAAAATAAAATTAAATAAATTAATTTTCATCTATAGTATTAACCATTATACGATTAATAAAACTAAAAATCTGTACAAATATCCACATGTCCTCTTTATACTCTATTGGCATGTCACACCAAGTCCTATAGTTTATTAGAGCAAATAGAATACACTCTGACTATAGAGCACAAAAATCTAGTAAAAATCGTATCATCAATTTCTATTGGTTGATTTAATTCGTTCATTTCAACCATTATATGTTTTCCTTTTTTTAAGCCCCAAACATCTTAGCAGCGCGTTGGCATTCTATATTTCTTGATAACTGTTAAAAAATTAGAAATAGATAATTATTAATCATCTCACAAGATTTATTTTTAAACCAAATCTGAGGTAACATCCCGGGATGATGATTGAGATTCTTTAGACTCAACCTGTTCTCGGGATGGTTGTAATTCTTTGTGTTCAGCCACAATATTCATCCGTCATTTGGTTCATCCCATATTTATCACAGTCTAGAAAAATTTTAAAATATAGTGTAACCAACTTTTTATTGAAAAAAATAATTACTTTTTCAGCAAACTTTGGAGATATATTATAAGGTGTTTTAGAGTGATTAAGGACCTTGATAGTAATAAAATTTTGGTTGAGTTAGAAGTTTTGAAAGTTTTGAGTAGATGAGAGTTTTTATGAGGAACAATCCGAAAAGATTTCTAATATATATTTGGAGAGTTTTTGGAGGGCGAAATGATTTCTAATATATATTTGGAGAGTTTTTGTCACGCCCCGATCTTGATCCAAGGTGTAAGCAACTGCCTCGCTATCCCGGATGCTGACATTAAATTCCTAACTATCAACAAATAAACGGACAGAATCTCCCCATAAATCGGAGGTCCATCCTATATCAAAATCCCGTCAATCAATAACATATCAATGTATAAAGGCTAACTTGGCAAATTATCAACACAACCAACCAATCCACATCCCTGTCAACATCCAAAATAACGTAAGACTAATCCAGTGCTATCCACAGACCTCTACTGCCATGCCTCCATCAAAGGTATGAACAGTCGTCAGTCACCCCTTCTGTAATTTAGAGATGACACCGAGCGAACCTAATAGCCAATTCTAAACATGACACGTTTCCCAAAGTGATTGAACACAATAGTACAATTATGTCTCAATGCAATACAATGAAATGAGAGTTACAACAATTTGTACAATTCTTTATATACAGTCATCCATTTTATATACATATACAATGGTTTATTTACAATCCCAAATATACAAATATATATATATATATATATATCATCCCATATCTTTAAACACAATCCTATAGAAGAATGGTTAACACCATACCGAGTTCCGATATCTCCAACAAAACCTTGTGCATTGTTATGTCTCAACGCGTCCCATTATAGCTATTTTTGTGGAAAAGAAAGTAAGAGGTGAGTATTATTGGGAATACTCAGTGAGTAAGAGGGTATATATAAGTGTGTTCAACGTGTCAGTGAAAAATGAAGTATCAAAATGATTCAATAAATCCATAAATCCATAAATCTGCATAATGTATGAAAACAGTGCATAATGAACAATTCATCATAAATCATTCTTTTTTATACATTTCAAATATATATGCATTCATATCAATCGAATCACACAAGTATAGAGTATGCCAAAATCAGTTCCTGGCAAAGGTCAACCACGACTAATGGCAGACACATCAGGGTTTTTTTTTTTATATGCAAAGTTAGAAAGTGCTATCTACCTCGACATTGGTGATAAACCTTATCAGGTGTTAGACCAGGGCGTTATCTAGTCCTCCCCCTTTCAGCTTCAACCCAACTAGTACCGTGTCGAGTCCAATATTATATATCACATTTGGGGATACCTCCTACAGAAGGGTATCTAGGCACAATGGTTGCCTCTGCAAACACCCTTCGGTGCTATGGCATACCCAACTCATGGGCATATCTCATAAATCATATCATCATGGCATGCATAAAAGTTCTCGGCCGATAACATAATATTATCATAATGTACGTGCCATGCCAACATTTATCAAACCATATCAAACACTTCTTATAATTGATTTCATAAAATCATATGCATATCGATGCAATGACACATTTTTCATTTCGCAAATCATTTGGATGCATATTTCACAATAAAATCATGTTATGGACACTCCAATGATTTACAAAACATTTCACAAATCCATTCCAAAAATCATAATATACGATCATAATTCATGCTTGCATTGAAAAGCGTTTTAAAACATGTTGTTACACATGAACACATAATATAATAAATCTCACTCACAGTATATGGGAGAGTCAATCACTTCTTAAAACACCAAACTGTGTGGAAATTGTGTTCCCTCATCAATCTGTTATCGTGTCACTACAAAGGCAACACAAAGTACATATGAAATTTTTATGTAATGCAAATGAAGACTTTTAGGTTAAATACATTAATTTAATCTCTTTTAATGGTTATCCATGCCCCCCACTCTCTAATACACTATCCAATAACCACGCCTACGCGCAAAGGCAATACACATACCTCAATAGTACACATACAAGGAAATCAATTCTCTCCTTTCTCAATGCACAACAAATCATGCTCAATGTACACAAAGGGACAAGTTAAGCACACATTTACATCACCTTATACAACATTTTAAATTTCATACACACATATGCTTCACACTCTTGACCTCAAATACATCCATTCACATTTATCATTTCACCAAAATAGTCCACAAGTTTAAAATTTAAAATTTTGCACACAATACAATTTGGGCAGTTGTGGAAAAATGGTCATAACTCCTACTACACAACTCCGAATCACATGCTTCCTATCTCCTTTTAAAGCTAAGGGATAGCACTAAAACGTTTATTTTGAACATTTCTTCACATTCAAATCACGGAATTTCAGATAAACCAATCTTTATCTCAATTCTGTTCCAAAAGTTTGTTCTGTCATGTCTTAGTAGAAATGCAATAACGCTCTGTACACACTCCAATTCAGGTGATTTGTGGATATGTTATAGATGAGACATAGACCTACAACTTTCATGTTAAAAGTTGTTCTTAATTCAGTCCAGAAGATGGTCAACACAGATCACCTAGAAGGCTGTCAATCTGGGACCGAAAACAGAGTGACAATTTGCATAGTTTCTGGATAATTTTCATAACCTTTGATTTAAGAGTCGGATTAAGGTACTTCTTACCTTGTTAAAAAGATAAAATATAGAGCTACAAATGTTATAACTAGGGCTCAAGCTAGTTTAGACCAGAAGGCACCTCAAAATTGAGGCAAACATCATGGCAGAATAGGACATCAGAACAGAAACTTCTGTAGAACACCTAACTTTGAAAATTTACTAAAACTTCATTTGTTATCAGAATTAAACGAATCATATCTCATTTAAAAGCTCTGAAGGTCTAGTTTCATGTTTAAATATTACACTCAATTTTCCTATGCACAGGAAATGCTATAGCCTAAACATTACAACCTGTTCAGACTTCTAAAAACCCAGAAATTCTGTCAGGGCTTTAAATTCGTCTACCCTAGTTTTCTAAGCAAACTTTCTCCTTTTTGCCTAAACTTTGGACATGTTATACTAGAGGTTGGTGGGTGTTTACCTTATGAATAGTAGACTGATTGAAGTTTCGGACTTTCACATTTGCTCCATTCCTGGAATTTTCGTCCCTCCCTAGATCTCCATGTGTGATGCTTCTTTTGAGCTGATTTTTGGATATGTGATACTAGGTCTAGGGTAGAGCAAAAGCATGTAAAAATGTTGGGAGGTTGTGAGTAAAAATCATGGTTGCTCTTCAATGGGGTTCACGACTAAGTAGAAAGGAAGAAGAGAAGAAGGTTTTTGCTCTCATTTGGGCATCTCACGTTTTTTTTTTCTTTTTTTATTGGGAGTGAATAAAAGACTTAACTTGGTTTTAATTTAAACACTCAACCATAGTTAAGTCATGTTTTAACCCTACTCTAGTTAAATTTATCCATAATAAATCAATTAAGGTTAATTCCTTCCAATCATGTGATGCCACTTGTCAAAACCACACAAAGTCCAATAAAGTGGATTTACACATTCCAAAGATATTAATTGTTTGTCCTTTGTACTTATCCATTCTTTGACTCGTGGTCCAAGGTCGGTCAAAGTTACTATTCATCTAAAAAATTTTTAAAATCATACACGGGACCCAAGTTTTCATATTGAGTCTAATGCGACTAGTTTCGTGTAAATCTGAGATCGTTTGATTACCCAAACGTCTTTCGGAGTGAATGAAATCTGCGATTGGTCAAAATTTGACATCGACCTCAAAACGTGCGGAATCTCACTATGGACTTCGTTTTACGTGTAGATTCTAAAAATATAGGTCTTGAGTAAAAACGAGACCGTTTGCCCCGTCAAATTTTGATTTGGCCTACAAATTTAGGGTTTATTGGGTGAAAATCTATAGTACCGAGCATTTTTGTGCTACGGCTTAAATTTCAATTTTTTGTCTAAGGTATTCACTTTTAAAGTGAATTTAGCATGTATAAACCGTACGGCGTCAATTTTGCATGCGTGGGTTTTATTTTGGATCAGTAGGGTAAATTCCCATCTTACAGGGCGAGTTTTGACAAATTTCTCAAAATCTCATTTTGACTTATGAAAATTATTAGTTAGCCTAAATTTGGCTTCTTGAAAAAATTTCAACAATTTTGCACGGGTAGATTTTGATTTAGCACGTTTGGAGCTCTTTTCTCGCCCCCAACGAGTAGTCATCAAGAACTCCCAAGCAAACAATGTGGCTTTGCCCAAATTTAAATTTTATTAACTTTCTATGGTGATTTTGCACATGTAATTTCTTTGGACTCGAAATTGCACACGTAAATTTCAAGATAGCCCGGAATAGTTCTTTTTTAGCCCCCGGGGTACTGTCTACACCTCGCGTACACATATGTCTGCAAAAAGGACTATTCATTTACATTTACGTATGAAATTCACTTGCATGCCATATGCAAACAAAAACCTAATCTATAGGAAGTTCACTTGCATGCCATATGCAAACAAAAACCTAATCTATAGCCATAGGTACATGGACAACAAAAAAACTATTCAGAGTGTTCACATGTGAGCTCGGCATATGCAAACCCATAATATCCATCTTGACCACAAATGAAACAAACAAAAAAAAATTGCATTCTAAACATTGTATTGACCATTTACAAAACAAACAAAAGAAAAAAAATTTGCTCCAAGCAAATCTTGACCTTTCACAAAAAGAAACAAAAAAACAATAAAAAAGCTTCATTGCATAGTATTATTATTTGGAAATTTCTTGTCGACAACACTTTTTTCATACTATCTCTCTCACTCATTCACACATATATAATATATATAAGAATAATATGTATAATATATATACCATATATAATATATATAAGAATATAGAATATATATATACAATTTTTTGGTTTATCCAAAACTCTTAGATTACAAATAATACATTCTTTAAATTAATAATTAAATTATTATCCTCTTTTATTATTATTATTATTATTAATTTTATGTAATTAGATTTATATCTATATTTAATTAATTTATAATGTAGAATTATTTTATAATCTCATTCATAATCTGTGGTGGAAGTTTATTTTATATTGAATTCCTATCTTTGGGTATTATATAATTATATATATTAGTCGTTTATATAAAAGTAGTAAATAGTATGTAATAAGTAATAGAAAATAATAGTAGGTAGTAAATAGTATGTGTAAGTAATAGTAGGTAAGTAGTAAGCAGTAGTAACTAGTAAGCAATAAGTAAGCAGCTGGTAAGCAGTAGTAGTAAGTAGTAAGCCATAGTAATCAATAGTAACTAGTAAGAAAGTAAGCAAGCATAAGCAGTTGTAATGGGTAGTGGCGGTAATGGGCACTAATCAGTAAACAGTGGTAATTGGATAGAAAGCAGTGGTAACGCCATAATTGATAGAGTTTTAAATCCATTGGTTGGTTTTGTTATTGGGAATTTTAAATCCAATGGTTAAGTTTTGTTGTCGGGAGTTTCAAAATTTGCATGCCATTGTCTTTTCAGGTAACATCAACTAATATCCAACAACTAAAATTATCTCGAATTACTAACATTTGATTTAATGGTGGGAAACTTAACATTTTAATATTTTATTTTTTTGAAAATTTTAAGAAAGAAGAAAGAAGAAGAAAGAAGAACTGGTTGCTTCGTTGCTATTGTGATTGAGAAGAAGATTTTCACTCTTGGTAGATTTGAAAAGAAAATCAAAAAACAAAGGAAAAATGAAAGACACAGTTAGAAACACCAACAATAAGGCATCGAAGAAAAGGTGAGTTAAGTTTTAATTTTAGGTTAATTAAGTTATAATTTTAGTTAGTTCTTACTAATTTTTAAAAATTTTTTAAATTTAAATTAGTTTATTTTTATGTGATTTATTTTAAATGTAAACAAATTTTTAATTTAAATTAATTTTGAATTTCTTTCTTAGAAAGGAGTCCAAGAAGAAAATCACAAGGCACTTGCTTTCGATAACCGTTAGTTATTATTATTATTATTATTGTTATTATTATTTATATTTTGATTATATATATTTTGAATTGAATAAAGTTTTTAATGCAAGTTTTTAAATGTGATTTTTTTAATAGACATGGGAGGAGGAGGAAAGCAACAAGTATGGAATAACATTGATTGGTACAAGGGTAAAGACCACGATACTGATTCAAACGAGATGCTCTCCTAAGCAAGTAAAAGAGTTATTTTCTACCCTTACCGATGATATGAAAGTTATAGTTAAAAATATGAGATTTGGTAATCTTTTAAAACTTAGTTGTGATACATTGAGTCGAAAATTATGTGAAAAATTGATAATGAGGTTTGAACCTATAGAAAAATATCTTTCTATTGGTTTAAACCAGAATTTTAAGCTCACAGTCGAAGATGTGGGCCGAATTTTAAGAATTCCTTATAAAGAACGGGATGTTTTGGATTGTTTATCTACTGTATCCTTGGAGATGAGAAAAAACTTTTCAAAACTTAAGCATAGTCAATTAAAACAATATATGCTAGAGATGCAGATGGAAGATGCCTCCTCCTCTTTGAAGTTTAGATGATACTTTCTTTTATTTCTGCTTGGATGTTTTTTATGTTCCACAACAAATTTTACCCTACTTCAAGACACCTCAGTGCCACTATTGATGCGGAGAATGCTAACGAATACAATTGGGTTAAATTTGTCTTACAATGGTTAGCTGATGAAGTCTATCAATTCAAAGGTTTTATAAATAATGGAAGAGAGGAAGAAAATAGGAATTGGTGGTTGCTTATTTTTACTTATGGTAAGTTTTTAATATAATTTAATTCATTTTTTATAAATATTATAATTTATTATTAATAAATATATCCAAAATAATATTGATCTTTTGCATAGATCTTTTATTTTGAGAATGTAAAAGTTCGTGATTTAGGAGGGCAAATAACGAAACAACCTATTCAGTATTGGACGATTGATCGCGTAAATCGAAGAGTGGGATTCGAGCGTGGAAATGTAAGTTAAATTTATATTGTATTGTGTGAAATCTGATTTAAGTTGTTTATATTTGTTTAGAATCCTATGTAATTTGAGTTATTTTACTATAGGGTTTATTGTCCAATGTGAAAAAATTTGTTGCAAAATCTATTGAAACTGTTGAAACGGTTGGAGAAAAAATAAAAAAGGTAAAATTGCAAACATTACTATCTCACCACAGTGTAGTTACTTACCAATGACTTACTCTGTGATCTCAATTTCGTAGAAAATTAGTATAAAACAGGAAATTAAAAATGTTTTTGGAGTCAATTCGAATCACTCAAATATACTACGACTCCAGTCTGATTTCTTGTGCAAACTCTTTGAATATGATGATGAGCAAGAAGAGGAGGAAGAAGACGACACGAAGGGTAAGGACAGTCATTTTAATGAGGACCAGTAGAAAGGCCAAGATGGTTTGGAGAATAAAAGGTATGAGGATAAAGGGTCGGAGCTTGAGGAGCCTAAAGATGAGCTACGATCTGATGATGTTGAATTATATAGAGTTGTGAATACATTAACTGAAATAAATGATAAGGACACAACACTTTCTACGCTTTCTAACTTTCCCTTTCCCTTTGCTAACCCTAAGATTTTTTTTTTATGAAGAAGAAAATATTTGGCCTTTTATGGACGAAAAGCCATGAAAAATAATGACAGGTAAGGGTGTTATAATCGTTCTCATTTGTTATTATTGTGATATATATTACTAAATCTAATTTTTTTGATAATTGATAGAACAATTTTATGTAATATTGATAGATACTACATGAGCTGGAGCGATTGTTATGAATTGGTACCACCTCATTGGATTGGCACATTGGTATGAATTTATCAATTTTTTCTTTCTATTATTATGATCGCATAATTATGATTATAATTATATAATATTATGTTTGCAGACTATGGATTGCTATATACGTTTACTTAACATCACCTACTGCACTTTCTCTAGATGTGTTTTGCAATTATGGTTTTTTGTAAGTATTGTTTATGTTTTCATCTTCTTTGATATATACTTAATATATCGTCAGCACCTAAGGGTCAATTATCACCATAGTTTCGTTTTACTAGACCACTTTTTATATTCATATACACATATACTCCTTGTATTATTTTCTTTTCTCACGTATACAGTCTAATCATAGTTTTCTCATGTAGATGTTATGGTTTCTAATGTAGATGTCTGTCGTTTCGGCATTTGACAATCAAAATAACTGGAATATTTCGATAGTTGATAGTTGTTTGTCTGAGAAAGTACTTGGATTCGACTATCGATTGTGTAACCTAGTGAGTACTTTAACATTAGATACTATTTTACATTTCTGTTATATTAATGTATTTTTTTTTTAGGTTTTCATCCCTATTCCTTTCGAGGAACGTTGGTTTTGTTATGCTTTACACAATCAAATTATGTACTACCTAGACTCTGGTTATAGAGGTTATGAAGATATTAACTTCCAAACTTTCATGGTAATTATTACTTAATATATTTAAATATCAAATTTTATTCAATTATAAACAATAATATTTTTCTTAATTTTCAAAAAAATGTATTTGAAGGATTTAAGAAAATTCTCTCCATAAACATTGTTCATGTTAAAGTTCCACAACAGCCTAACACGTAAATTAGATACAATTTGCTACATAATTTTGATTTTATGATAGTGCATACCTAAAATAATTTTTATATATCAGAAATGATTGCGGAATATTTGTTATGAGGTTTTTAAAAATATGGGAACCAGGAATGCTTTTAAGTACACCAAGTCAAGAAGTATGTTTTCTCACACCTTATTTCAACTTTATATTGTATATATATTAAAATTATTAATTGTTTCATTTTATGCAAATGCATTCAGAATCTTAATTTTTTGAGGAAAGAATATTTTCTCAAATTTCTAATATCTGATCATAATACGGTCCGTGCGGAGATGGTATCCAACATGAGGATGAACATAGAGGAAACAAAGAAAATCAAACTTAAAAGAATTTAGACAAAAGAGCAGAGAAAAAATGAGAGAAAAGGAAAAAGAAATTTTGTTAAAAAATTGTAAAATTGTTATATAAGAACTCATTATAAATCCAATTTTTCTCTTTTTAGCACTAAATTTACTATATTTTTTATTAGTTATTTATTAATTATCACTTACTAATCTACCGCCATCAAATTACATGAATCACTTAAAATTATCATTAGTTATCACTTATTACCACTTACTTACCTACGGCCAACTTACATGTATCACTCAAAATCATTAGTTACCACTAACTTATTTATCACAATTTATCACAACTTATGATTATTTCATGACCATTATTATTATTTATTACTTATGACATCTGATCTGAACTTCAAATTTTTTCTTCTCTATTATTTGTTTGTTTGTATCAAAAAAACAAATTTTTCTAGTAAAATTATTTTTTTATATTACATTTATTTGTATTTTTTTCATTTGGCTATCTGTTTTTTTATTATTTCTAATCACCTCCCACCATTTTGTCTTATCTTTTTCTTATTCAACTTTTTATTATTTTCATTATTAATAATTGATTACAACAATATATATTTTTTAGATGATTTTGTATTAAATATATAGATTTTTTACTATTTTAATTAATTTATTTATGCAATAGTTTATATAAATTCTATTTGTTACCATTTGTAGACGCCGTTATTTGAATTTGAAATAAAATGATAAAATTTTTTAGCGTTTGATTGTCTAAAATTAATTAATTGTTTTTGGCAAAAAAATAATTAAATTGGAATAAATAAACAAAAATTTTGGCTTGAAAAAAAAAAAAGAAATTTGATTAAATTAGAAAATTGATTTTGATGATTTTATGGTGGAGTTATCATTTTTCAAATGTTAAAAAGTTAAACTTGTAAATTAAATAACTGTTTTTAAAATTATATAATATTGATATTTAATATTGATAATTAATATATTATTATCATCATTCCACTAATATATTTCTCCCATTCCTCCATTTTGTAATAGTGGACAAAAAAGGAATAAAAAAACTTGTAATAGTGGGAAAAAAGAGGAATAAAAAAAAGAAGGGTGAATGGTGAAGAAAAATAGTAAAACAAAAAAACAGAAAGTAAAAAAAAAAAGAAAAATGAAAAAAAACAAAAAAAAAAGTTAAAAAACCGAAGGGTGAAGGGTAAAAAAAAAGCAAAAAAAAAATGAAAGAAGAAACCAAAAAAGAAAAAACTAAAAAAAAAGAGGGAACCCCGCGGTTGCAACCACCCCTTACGTGGTTGCAAGTGCGCGCGGGGCATTGGGCATTCATGCCCATGCGAGGTTGCGGGCACGGCCGCACAGGGGTGCTGGCATGCTCTTGCATGCGTGGTTGAAGCCGTGGGGTGAGCGCTTGCAACCGCGCACCCATGCTCCGCGCGCAAGCAAGGGAGCTAGCGCCCCTACTCTATTTTTCATGCAAAAAAGGTAACACGGAGATTCAAATCCGTTCTTTCCATTTGGAAGCTTGACATGTCAACCACTATACCATAACTTGCCACGTGTCCCTTTTTTTTTTTGTTTTAGTCTCTATCTTTCCCACTTTCACCTATGATGAATTATTAATAAAAATCCATGCGTGCTTGTACCGGTTGCCAAAATGCCAAAAAATAGCGGAAAAAAAGTGGCCCAACGGATTCGAACTGTGGAGTTTGACTTTATCTCTCTCTCTTGTTTTTTTTTTTCTTTTTTTCTCTCAACCTCCCATAATTTTTTCCTTTTTTCTTATTTCTTTTTTTTTTATAAAAAAATATTTAAATTTTTTAAATTGTTAATATAAGAGAATTTAAATTAATATTAACTAACATATATTCATCAATAATTTATAATTTATAATAATATACAATATGTATTATTAGAAAATGGTATATTGTGTATCTCAAAATAATTCTAATTTTTTTTATAAATTTTTTATATTTTCATAGACTTATCGTAAGTTATTACCACTACTTATCACAAGTTATACCATATTATAATATCTTACCACTACTTATCAGTTGTTACTATTACTTATTATCACGAGTTATACCATGTTAGAATATCTTACTATTACTTATCAGTTGTTACCATTATTTGTCATAAATTATAACATCACAGATCATAACGTATTACAACACAACATGTTATCATAAATTATCCCCTCTTATATTAATTCTAAAATTTTAAACTGTTCTAAAAATTATATAAATATATATAGACTAAAAACCGTTAGAATTGTATATAACATTTACAAATACAAGTTATCATAATTATAGATTTATATAGACGGTATGGTTAAATAGATCCAGTAGACCCTAAAGAAGAGTCTTTTACAGATTGTTTTCAAACTATCCTTAAAAATGTTATATTTACTAACGATAAATGATAGCCATCAGAAATTGAATATCATTTTTATCGACGACTATGTTAACTTTACTCATGGTTGATAAACTTTTCTCGACGTTATAATTATTTTCTTACGGTTTTGTAAAAAATGTCGGTATAAGGAAGAAAAAATTATTGTTAAATGTTTCCGACAATAAAAGTTACCGTCAGTATAAACATTTAATTTTGTAGTGATTGCTAAGTATCATCATTAGCTTAATCACGGCTTCTATGTGGTGTTGATTTAGTCTTGACAACCTCCTCAAACCACTAAACTTCCTTTAGTACTCTTCTCTCTCTCTCTCTCTCTCTCTCTCTCTCTCGTGTCCACCTGCCCAATGAGAGTTGGCATATTCTATATATCTAATTTAGATCCTACCATCTTAACATCTGATGAAGGCTCATTTTGTGGAGATATTTGCAATTCCAGCATAAGGAAAGATCAATTATGGCAATTTCAAAAGTCATCGACCAAACATGGCTCTTGCAATACATTGCAATTTATCTTGTTTTGAGCCTTTGACCTACCATCAGCTAGGGTATTAAATTCAATTACAGTGATATTTGGGCAAAAGCTTGCAGGACTCTTCTTATTTATTTGCCACATATTATGAAGAAAATTCTATCGTACTATAACTCATTTTTTACGATAAGATATTGTAGTAGTAAATAACGTCCATCTGCAGTAAATAAAGCACTATGACTAATAAAAAAATCATAATTTTTGATAAATCTCTCCATTTCTGGTAAATTTATCTATGATAAATAAAATCCTATTAGTGATAAAATATTCCCAATTTATGATAATATTTATTGCCATGTCCCACTCTCGGATCAAATATGCGATAACCGTCACGTTACACCCAAAATACGGGTAAGCCTAATCCGCACATCAAAGTATTTTAAGACATTTATCGATATCTATCAATTTTCCAAAAGAATTCAATAAATTCAAATAAACCAATATACATTCATTACATAATCAAAAGATCAATCCGGTCCATCCCAGTGGGTAACATGCATGCATACGGCCAACCCGCCCATCTTACTCAAATCCATAGAATGTAAAATAAGTCTCTAATGAAGTGATGCAAATCAAATTCCACTGAAAACAAATCCCAAATAAAGTTCAACAAAAAAAGTGGAGATCCTCAAAATAAGTTATATAATTCTAACAAAAAATTAAAATACGAAAATTAGATAAGTTTTCAAATGAGTTAATACAAAAATGTCTCAAATGGTCCATCTAAAATGCTCAAAAAAATCCTAACAAAACTAATACCTGCAATGAGTCCTTTGAGATGATCTTGTCTTGAGATACTAGTACTGTGTAATATCATTTTTTTGGTAACTGTGTATCGAATAGCACTCATCATGGTTATATATATATATACATATATATATATATATATATTAACATACTTTTGAGGCGTTTAAGATGAAATCTTATTTTTCTATTTATTTACTTTGAGATTTTCCTCAAAATCGTTGAAATTGAAAATTTTATCGGTAAACTGAAAACCCTCTTGGCAAGTGTCGGCAAGGCTTAAAGAAGTCAAAAATGACTAAGGGAAGGCCTACACATTTAAATAGAGACATTTAAATGAAATTTCACATATTTAAGAAATTTTGAACAAAATTTCTTAGAGACCAAAAAATACAAATTGTTAAAAGTTAGAGATCTAAATGCAATTAAGGAAAGTTGAGGGACTTGGTTGCAAACTACTCAAGGATGGACAATTGGAGCCAAATGATTGGTCAAGGGGGCAACAAGTTTGGTTAATGGCCACCTAAGCTCATTCCACCAAAGAGAAATCTCATTGGTTGAACAATTCTTACATGGATTCTCATTGGTTGGTCAAAAACCCCTCTTTTTGTGCTTGGAATCCATCATGAATGAAATTGACATAAAGGAGATGCATGAAGGTAACTTGTAAGCAACTTTGCATGGGAGCAAGATTTAAGACAAATGTAGAGTAGAGATCTGGCATGCAAAATGAATCAAAGGTCAAGATAGTTTGATTAGGTTTATATAAAGGCCAAAAACCAACCATTTTCCTTTCTATTCACCTCACTTGAAAGAAAATTTTATTAAGGAAAGAGAGATTGCTGAATGTTCAAGTGCAATTCTTGGAGCATTGGAGAAGGAACACAAGAAAAAGAGGTAAGAACACCCTTGACTCTATGCCTCTAGTTGATTTAGATAGTAAAAGGATTATGTAGAGATTGATATTTGATAAATTATGTTACTATGGTGCTAAGGTGATCAAGGTTTCAAGAAAATCAAGATCAAGGTTCACTTGAATTGGAGTGGTATGCTAGGCGTTATGATATTTTTACTGAAACTATGCAGAGTATAATTTAGAATTGGAACCGAGGCATAAATGAAATTTTATAAAATTCTGTACTTAGAATTAAAGGAAATGCTGAACATGAAAGTTGTAGGACTGTCTTGTATCTTTCAGTTGGACTTGGAATCATATATATCGGAGATGTATATACTGAGATATGAATTTTGTTATCAAAACTGTGCAAATTTAGTTATATGAGTACGAATTGTATTGAATATACATTTTTATAAATTCGTGCATTGGGAATTTGGAGATGCATTGAACACAAAAAATGAAGATATATGTCTTAGCTTTCAGTAACAATTGAATCACTCAATTCCAAGCTATATTAAAAATGTTATAGCATTTTTCCTAAATCTGCGCAAATGTAAAAAAATTTAGAATTTGAAAATTTATGAATGTAGGGTTTGAACCACTAAGGCAAATTTGTATTGGACCTAAATCCAATTAGAACTTTAAAGTCCAACAATCCAAGGCCCATGCAAATTTGTATTTGGGCTGATCCAAAATACAAGATCTTAGTATTGGGCCCAAGTCTAATTAGAATTTTGAAATCTAACAACCCAAGGCCCATAATAAGGGATGTGACCCAAAAATTTAAAGCTAATCAAAATTTTGAAAGTTTTGTAAAGAAATAAAGAAATTCACACATGTGTATATTGTTACTTTAGGGGTAGATTATTATTCTACATATGAGGGGCGACTTGGTTGAGCTCGAGATTGATAGAGGAGTTGCTTACCTTCCCCAAATGGGTGAGTGGGATTACGATATCATATTATTAATATCAAACCATATTTTATCGTTTTCAGAAATGTCATGATTTATCCGTATAAAAAATGATATTGTTAAAGGTTTTGATAAATATCGTCATGCCCCGATCCTTGATCCAAGGTGTGAGCAACCACCACGCTATCTCGGATGCTGACATTAAATTCCCAACCATCAACAAACAAACAGACAAGATCTCCCCATAAATCGGAGGTCCATCCTATATCAAAATCCTATCAATCAATAACATATCAATATATAAAGGCCAACTTGACAAATCATCAACTCAACCAACCAATCCACATCCCTGTCAACATCCAAAATAACGTAAGGCTAATCCAGTTCTATCACAGATCTCTACTGTCATGCCCCCATCATAGGCATGAACAATCGCCAGTCACCCCTCCTGTGATTTAGAGGTGGCACAGAGCGAACCTAATAGACAATCCTAGACATGACACATTTCCCAAAGTGATTGAACACAATAGTACAATTATACCTTAATGCAATACAATGAAATGAGAGTTACAATAATATATACAATTCTTTACATACAATCATCCCTTTTATATATATGTATAATGGTCTATCTACAATTGCAAATATACAAATATATATATATATATATAGTATCCCATATCTTTAAACACAATCCTGTGGAAAAATGGTTAACACCATACCCAGATCCGATATCTCCAACAAAACTTCGTGCACCACTATATCGCAATGCATCCCACTATAGCTATCTCTGTGGAATAGGAATTGAGCGGTGAGTATTATGGAGAATACTCAGTGAGTGATAGGGTATACATAAGTGTGTTCAATGTGTTCGTGAAAAATGAGGTATCAAAATGATTCAATAAATCCACAAGTCCGTATAATGTATGAAAATAGTACATAATGAACAATTTATCATAAATCATTCTTTTTCATATATTTCAAATACATATGCATCCATATCAATCGAATCACACGAATATAGAGTATGTCAAAATCAGTTCTTGGCAAAGGTCGATCACGATCAATGGTTGGCGCATCGGGGGTTTTTATATGCAAAGTTCGAAAATGCTTTCTACCTCGACGTTGACGACGGATCTCATCAGGTGCTAGACCAGGGCGTTACCTAGTCATCCCCCTTTTGTGTTCAACCTAGGGGTGTTATGACACCCGGGTCGAGCTCGGGTATCATAATACCCGAGCTCGAGCTCGATGTACTTTAGGTGAGCTCGAGCCCGAGCCCGAACTCGCCGAGTTTGTATTTTTCGAGCTCGAGCTCGAACTCAAAGTGTCGTCGGGTGTCATCGGGTAGTGTCATCGGGTGGTATAGATAATATATTTAAAAAATATACCTAAAAATATAATTTTATATATAATTTTTTTAAAAAATATATATATAATTATATATAAAATTTATTTTAAAAAAAATTAAAATATTTCAGGTAGCTCGTCGAGCCTTCGAGCTCGACACAGCTAGGCTCGAGCTCGAGCTCAATACCCAGCTACCCGAGCCCGAGCTCGGCTCGAGCTCGGTTTGACCGAGCCCAGGCTTGAGCTTTGACCGGGTAGTGTCACGGGTACTCGTGACACTACCCGGTGTCATTAACACCCCTAGTTCAACCCAACTAGTACCGTGTCAAGTCTCAATATCATATACAATATTTGGGGATACCTCCTGCAGAAGCATATCCGGGCACAATGGGTGCCTCTACAAACACCCTTCGTAGCTATGGCATACCCAACTCATGGGCATATCTCATAAATCATATCATCATGGTATGCATAAAGGCCCTCGGCCGATAACATAATATCATCATAATGTACGTGCCATGCCAACATTTATCAAATCATATCAAACACTTCTCATAATTGATTTCATAAAATCATCTGCATATCGATGTAATGACACGTTTTTCATTTCGCAAATCATTTATATGCATATTTGACAATAAAATCATGTTGTGGACACTCTAATAATTCACAAAACATTTCACAAATCCATTCCAAAAATCATAGCACACGATCATAATTCATGCTAGCATTGAAAGCATTTTAAAACATGTTGTTATGCATTGAACACATAATATAATAAATCTCACTCACTATATACGGGAGGGTCAATCACTCCATAAAAATACCAAACTGTGTGGAAACTATGTCCCCTCGTCAATCTGCTATCGTGTCACTACAAAGGCAACACAATGTACATATGAAATCTTTATGTAATACAAATGAAGACTTTTAGGTTAAATACATTAATTTAACCTCTTTTATAGATTATCCGTGCCCCTACTCTCTAATACACCATCCAATGACTACGCCTACGTGCCAAGGCAATACACATATCTCGATAGTACACATACAAGGAAATCAACTCCCTCCTTTCTCAATGCACAACAAATCATGCTCAATGTCCACAAAGGAACAAGTTAAGCACACATTTACATCACCTTACATAACATTTTCAATTTCATACACACATATGCTTCTCACTCTTGACCTCAAATACATCCATTCACATTCATCATTTCACCAAAATAGTCCACAAGTTTAAAATCTAAAATTCTGCACACAACACAATTTGCGCAGTCGTGGGAAAATGGTCATAACGCCTACTACACAACTCCAAATCACATGCTTCCTATCCCATTTTAAATCTAAGAGGTAGCACTACAACAGTTATTTTGAACATTTCTTCAGATTCAAATCACAGAATTTCAGATAAACCAATCTTTGTCTGAGTTTTGTTCCAAAAGTTCATTCTGTCCTGTCTTAGTAAAAATGCAATTCCTCTCTGCACACAACTCCAATTCAAGTGATTTGTGAATATGTTATAGATGAGACATAGACTACAACTTTCATGTTGAAAGGTTTTCTTAATTCAGTCCAGAAGAGGGTCGAAACAGATCACCTATAAGGCTGTCAATCTGGGACGGAAAACAGAGTGACAATTGGAACAGGTTTTGGAGAGTTTTCATAACTTTTGATATAAGAGTCGGATTAAGGTGATTCTTACCTTGTTCCAAAGATAAAACCTAGAGCTACAAATGTTATAACTAGGGTACAAGCTAGTTCAGACCGCAAGTCACCTCAAAATTGAGGCAAACATCACGGCAGAACAGGACATCAGAACAGAAACTTCTGCAGAACACCTAACTTTGAAAATTCACTAAAACTTCATTTGTCATCAGAATTAAACAAATCATATCTCATTTAAAAGCTCTGAAGGTCTAGTTTCATGTATAAATATTTCACTTAATTTTCCTATGCACAGAAAATGCTATAGCCTAAACATTACAACCTGTTCAGACTTCTGAAAACCCAGAAATTTTGTCAGGGCTTCAAATTCGTCTACCTTAGTTTTCTGAGCAAACTTTCTCCTTTTTGCCTAAATTTTGGATATGTTATACTAGATGTTGGTGGGTGTTTACCTTATGAATAGCAGGCTGATTGAAGCTTTGGACTTTCACATTTGCTCCATTCCTGGAATTTTCATCCCTCCCTAGATCTCCATGTGTGGTGCTTCTTTTGAGCTGGCTTTTGGATATGTGATACTAGGTCTAGGGTAGAGCAAAACCATGTAAAAATGTTGGGAGGTTGTGAGGAAAAATCATGGTTGCTCTTCAATGGGGTTCACGGCTCAGGAGAAAGGAAGAAGAGAAGAAGGTTTTTGCTCTCCTTTGGGCATCTCACATTTTTTTTTGTTGGGAGTGAATAAAAGACTTGACTTGGTTTTAATTTAAATACTCAACCATGGTCAAGTCATGTTTTAACCCTAGTTAGGTTTAATTAACCCTACCCTAGTTAAATTTTACCATAGTAAATCAACTAAGATTAATTCCTTCCAATCATGTGATGCCATTTGTCAAAGCCACATAGAATCCAATAAAGTGGATTCACATATTTCAAGGATATTAATTATTTGTCCTTTGTATTTATCCATTATTTGACTTGTGGTCCAAGGTTGGTCAAAGTTAATATCCATCTCGAAAAATTTTAAAATCACACACAGGACCTAGGTTTTCGTACTGAGTCCAATGCCACTAATTTCTTATAAATTTGAGGTCATTTGTCACCCAAACGTCCTTCGGAGTGAACAAAATCCGCGATCAATCAAAATTTGACCTTGACCTCAAAATGCGTGGAATCTCACTATAAACTCCATTTTACATGTATATTCCAAAAATATAGGTCTTGAGTAGAAACGAGACCGTTTGCTCGGTCAAATTTTGATTTGCCCTACAAATTTATGGTTTATCGGGTGAAAATCTAAGGTACCGAGTACTTTTGTATTACGGCTTAAATTTTGATTTTTTGTCTTGGGCATTCACTTTTAAAGTGAATTTAACACATATAAACCACACGGTATCAATTTTGCATACGTGGGTTTCATTTTGGCTCGGTAGGGTAAATTCCCATCTTACTAGGTGAGTTTTGAGAAATTTCTCAAAATCTCATTTTGACTTATGAAAATCATAAGTTAGCCTAAATTTGGGTTCTTGGCAAAATTTCAGCAGTTTCGCACGGGTAGATTTTGATTTGGCATGGTAGGAGCTCATTTCTTGCCCCAGGCGAGTAGTCATCGAGCACTCCCGAGTAAACGATGTGGTTTTGCCCAAATTCAAGTTTAATTAACTTTCTAGAGTAATTTTGCATGTGTAATTTCTTTGGCCTCAAAATCACATGCGTAGATTTTAAGATAGCCCGGAAGGGTCCATTTTCAGCCCTTGGGGCCATGCCCAAAATTCTTCTAAAGCATTTTGGCTCGGAAAAATTTCTGAGTGATTTTCTATATGAGTAAAAAGATGTATTATGTATGGAGTAAGGAGGAATACAATATACAGTACACCGCATGTCGGTGTTACAAATATTTTGTGATAAGTGGAGTGTCTAAAGAAATGAGTTTATAATATGCATCCATGTGAATTGTTAAATGATATTGTGCCATGTTTTGAAAATTTGAAATATAATTTCTGATATGACTATGCATCTTGACACATTTGATTGATATTGATTTGGCACTTGGACTGAGAGTCCATGGAAATTGACGGATATGATATAGTCCTTAGGGGACAGTCGTAGCTATGAGCACGTTTGTCAAGACACCCCCATGTGTGTCCGGATAGCCTTCTACGGGAGGTATCCCACAAACGATGCGTACCACATGGGTTCGACCTATAGGTGGTTTTATAGATTACGGATTAGCCCATTTGAACCGAAAGGAGAGGGCCGCCGCATAAACGGTCTAGCATTGGGGGAGGCCCATAGCCAACACCGAGGTAGAGAGCAATATATGAAAATACTTACATATGAAAAACTCTCGGTACGCTTGTCATTGGTCATGGTTGGCCCATACCGGGAATGATTTTTTGGCTAACTCTATCGATTTCTAAAAGTGATTTGGATGCATATGAATGATTTGATGTGTATGCATGGATCATAACACATTGTTTGAAAATTTTATGTAAAATTTTGGAATGTATCTATTATATTGATTTTGACACTCCATTGTTCACGGTCTCGGATGGAGGATTGGAGCGTGACATACTGACAATACCTTAATCTAAGTTTCTTTGTGGAAAATTAAAATAATATATATGACTATATAATAATATTCAGTGAGTGAATAATATGTTATGAAAGTAAATTATGGATAATTATGGACATGTCAAACAATTATCTTAAAATCATATTATCGTAACCATAAAATTCAAGTTTTATCATCAAATATAAAGTTTTTCAAATAAAATTTAATATTTATAATGCAAAATCATATGCATCCAATCATATCCATCATTTTTTCAAAATCATGAGGTTGTGAAAATCATAATTTTTGACAATGGTCTACCGTGACCAAGAACAGAACCGTAAAGGATTTTCATATTTTTCAACTCATAAATATCTCTAATCTTAGCGTTGGCTCGGGCCTCCCTTGGGGTACTACCAAACTAGTCCAAGGGGATGAGCTTAGGGGCACCTCTCGAGTGTGACTACCTCTTTAGTTGTAAAACCCTCAACCATGTCGTCCCCTCAAGTCACACCATAGAAGAGAATGAGTATAACTTTTAAATCATATATTTAAGTACCATTTCACAAATATCGTAACATATATCACAATGTACCAACATTGTTCAAATATTTCTCAAATCATGAATTCAATGTCAATATATTCAATATAGATCAATAAACATGGCACATTATTTTCAATGCAATACTTGGATGTATATTTCTTTCCAAACTCTCTTTCAGGACACTCTACAATTACAAATTAATTTATAAATCAATTTTTAAAATATTTATAAAATCAATAAAAATATTTTTTTCTTCAAAACCATAATTATACATCAACTCATCTTTTGGGAGGCACTCCCAATTCCACACTCCAATTTAAGGTAAATCTCTCATAACCTTTCAATTGTCTCAATCTAAGGTAATGGATATAAATTTTTTACTTAATTACAAACTAATATTAAGAAAATTAATATTCTCCATAAAACCGAAATCTATTTTTCCAAAATTCACCAATTTATTGATCTAAGTTCATCAAATCATATCATCAATCTAGGAAAATAATTCCCCTTTTAAAATTTTTCCAAATTTTAACATTATATATAGTTTAGGTTAAACCCCCAAATTTTATTCTTCTATTCTCGATCTAAAACTTATATATAAGTAAAATATACTCAAATTTAAGATGAAAGAAGGAAAATTATCTTATTTGAGCCATCAATTTTATCTCTTAATCACATTTGCGTCAAACTCTAAATTTTTCTCTCTACAAAACCTTAAATCTCAACATAAATCTCAAGTTTATACAAGAATAATTAAAAAACCCAAGTTTAAGGAGTGTTATCTCTATTTCCTTCACAAATTTCGCATCTTGTTGAGTTACTTCAAACTCTGGGTTTTTCTCTCTCTAGAAAATCCACTTTTCTCACTAAATCTAACCTGCAATAGTTTGGTTGGGAGTTTTAAAATTTTCAATATATGGGTTTTTTCATGAACTTGGTTGCTCTTGAAGAGAGCAAAGAAAGAGGGAGAGAGAGAGAAAGAGTGATAAGAGAGAGAGAATGAGAGAGGGGGTGGGGGTTGTGGGTTCTGGGGCAAATAGGAAGAAAGTGGGGAGGAAAAGAGAGTGAATAAAAATAAAAAGGGAGTGGGAATTGGGTTTTGACTTTGCTCTCTCTTTTGTTTTGTTTTTGTCTTTTACGGTGTCACATTTACTATAAAATGATAGTTTTTTTAAAACCGTACCATAAAAAAGAGTTGTGATATCATGGAAGTCCCTTATTTTGGCAGTGGTTGGCAAATTCGATTAAAGAGGGGATGAAATTGGACAATATGAATAATGAGTTGATGATTTGAAGCTAATGGTACATGGTACAATGGTCCATTACCACTATATTGGAACCACTTAAATCCACTAGAGCGTAAAGCCCACGAACCATTTAGTACTCTCTTAGTCTTTCGGTTGAGTCAGTTGAATGCTCTAACTTACGCCTATTAACCCTCTCAGTCTTACCCTCTTAGTAAGTAAACTAGTCCCTAACTTTTTGGTCATCCTAGCCCTTGGCCTATAGGCCTCCCGGGTATCCCACTCCTCAGTAGCTACGTTCCATTAAAGAGAAACTGATTCCATTATACAATAAATACAACTTGAGATTACCCATTAAGGAAGTAAATTTTTAATAAACTTAAACCATCCTTAATCAGATAAGAACCTCCCCAACTCTCGGGAAAATCTTTCTTAAAGAGAAAACAGATCTTGGTAAATATTCCCAATAAGGTTTGAGATCTCCATGACCACTTGAACTTGCCTTTGTCAATAGGATTCTAAATCTCCTACAAATCTTTGACTTTAGAGTCAATGATCTCGAAAGATTCTCAACAGCCTGCTTACAATGAAATTAGGGTTTCTACACTCCAAGAGGCATACGGGACTTGCTATATATATTCAGCGCTGGCGGTCAACCAGCTACGTTCTCTGAAACTTTACACACATCGCATAATGACAACACATGGCTATGTCTTGGGTCTTCTCAGTCTGTTTCTTACTCTCAAAACCGCTCTTTTTGACTTGAGTATCGAAGTCTCACCCACCAGAGCACCCTCTAGTGGTATTTGTAGGTCTCATCACTCATGAAGATTCTTGAAGGCACTCTATCATGTTAGTTTTAGATTCGAGTTAACTGAACAAAAATTTGTACAGCAAACCCACTTTTATTAGATTGGCACCATCTATGGGAACAAATTGATCTCTTAGCCAGCATATTTTATGCCCTACTTTGCAGTCATTTCAACTTCCACACAACAGAGAAGAAGAAATGGTAATACCTCAAAAGTTATGTAAGCAGTAGGAGGATAAACATCTAATCCTACAAACACTCCTTTACTAGTACCTCTCGAAATCGAATTGAACGCTTTGGTCAATCATTATTAGCACCTAATAGAAGCTCTCCCCTTAGAGGAGCCCAAGGCACCCGCCGTGCAACTCCAATACTAGCTGACCCCACTTGCTACTCTAGACTCTCCTGATAGAAACTACTGCTCGGAGATAGAGATACTCGAATCAACGATTCAGGGGATGAGTAAACAGTTAGAAGAGGTTAGCTGCACCAGACAACAAGAAAGATGTCCTCTCCCTAGAGGTTAGAGTGGTCACGATGGCATAGACTCAACCCCGAAAAATACTGAGAGCCCTTAGTCACCTCCCATTATGATCCGAATGACTTGAGAAAGCAGGTCGAGGACCTTGCAGCTGCCAAATTGAAGCGTACCAGTGTAGACAAAAAAAGACACTACGCAATATGCCATCGGTCTCTCCTTTTGATCCCAAAGTTTTTATCGAGCCTATGCCACATGATATGCTCCTGCCTCTCGTGGAGAGGTACAATGGAAGTACTGAGCCTCAAGACCATGTCTCGTGATAGTTATGATCTTGAGGAACAAGCTAGAAATCGCAAGTGTAAACACTTCCCTACAACCATGAAGGGCAACACCCTGACGGGTTTAATTCACTCCCTCCTTTTAGCATCAAAGACTTTTCCCAACTTTGGCAATAGTTCGAAACTCACTTCGTAATTTATTGAGGTGCCAACAGTTAAGGAGCCAAGAGGAAGTCAGCCTCCCTCTTGTCTCTCCAAAAAAGGGACAATAAGCCCCCTAAAGATTTTATGGACGAGTTCAAGAATGAAATGTTAAAGGTCTCCGGTCTATACCACTCTATTGCCCTGGCAACCTTGCTTATCGGTTTGCACCCTACAGGTATGAAGATTTCTATAATGCAGAATCCTTGTCCACTATTCAAGAATTCTATAATCGAGAAGAGAAGTACATTATATGAGAGAAAGTCGAGGTGTTTGACAAGTGCCGACACAGAGCAGGGAAAAATGAATGCAGTTGCTGGCTTCGACAACCATCTCCTAAAAAGGAATCAACCGGGACCTCCTCCTCATCATAGGTTTGCCAACTATACTCCCCTAAATGATACACCCAGTCAAATCTTGATGTAGATCACGAACAAGTCTTATGTAAGATGGCCCCCATGTCTCCCAAGGGATGATTCGAAGAAGGACAAAACTCGGTATTATTACTTCCACATTGATTCTAGTCATCAAACAGATGAATGTCGAAAGCATAAAGATGAGCTTGAGATCTTGGTTCGAGATGGTAGACTCTAGAGGTTTATCAATACGGAGTAAGAGAACAACCCTTCTCAGAGTCCACGTATGACAGTGTAAACAAATAACGAACCACCACTCTCGAGAGCTGCCCACAACCAAGCTAATAGAGTAATCCTTTTAATGCAAAGCTTACATCCCACTTCAGCATCTTCTTCTTCTGGTGAAGCCTCTCCTACCTTGAGCTTGATGGCTCAATTAGATGCCCAACATGGACAGACAGGGTAAACACTGGCACCAATCTTCTAGAGGGTCGAGGTACTTGTCTCTAAAGAAGTTCTCGTAGCCCATGTTGAGAAATGATAAAAAAAGAAAAAACCCATGATAAGATTTGACAATGATGACCTAATATGGGTTGACCAAAATTATCACAACCTGTTGGTCATTTTAGCCAAGATAACAAATATACAGTAAAAAGGATCTTTGTCAACCAAAGGGTAGGTTGTGGACTTTCGGGCGAGTGACTCTATCATGAGGGTACTATCCCTTTTCCTATCACTCTAAGGACACCACCCAATCATATGCCTGCTACATTGCAGTTTAATGTGATCAAGGTATTATCAGCTTACAATGCTGTCATGGGATGCCCCCTACCTGAACACTTTAGAAGTCTTACCAAGAACCAGGCATATGAAAATCAAATTCAGAACATCTCTCGAAATCGGGACACTCTCTAATGACCCAGAGTCACCTGTAACTTCTTTCTAATAACTTTTGCTCTTTGTTTACCATCGTCTAGTTCACAACTCTAGGTTTCTAATTAAGTTAGTTGATTCTAAACTTCTACAGTTATTCTTGCAATAATACTTTATTTTATGAGTTTCACTTACTCTTTATGACATCATGATTAAAATAAGCGTATGCAGTCAAGAATAGCCTGTGGGCATCAAACACCCTCAAGTGCATCGTTGACACAACATGTAACTCCTGATTAGGTACACACAACCCACCTTCTTGGCATAACGCCTTCAAACCTTCTCTTGGTGCAATGCAAATGAGCACCTTCTAGGCACAATGCCTATCAGCGCAATGGCAACAAGCCCCTTGTCACACATGTTCCCTACGGACATAACTCTTGGACGAATGGTCATGAGCTCATCCCTTTTCGGATGTCTATGCCTACCCTCATTGTCTTAATCATAAATATCATCCAAGTATCCTCTTTATAACATATTCTCCATGGTTTAGGGTTTATAACCGAACATGGTCCCTATGTCTCATAACTATCGAAAGCCTCAATAGGAGAGCATGTGGAAAACAAGAAAGCAAAGATAACCTAATTCTAGCAATGCTTGCACAGCAAAGAAGACAAAGCAAAGTCAACGGGATTTCATTGCTCTTTATAAATAGTGTGTACATAAAGAAATCGAAGAAACAGAAATCATAGCGAAAGAGGATGAGAAGGTTTCCTGAAGAGTAGCAATACGGGAGCCTATATTGATAACTTCCTGAGTAAAGTTAGCTGCAGGAGCAACAGTAAAAGCCTTGTCCGGTTTTTTAGGATCATTGCTACTAGCACCACTAGCCAAGCCTCCCCTAGCCTAGCTTTATGGAAACATCTTTCGCACATTGCAATCTTTTTGATAGTTCCACGTTGCCATAATCCTGCTAGATCTTGGTGGCCCTCCTCCTCTTTCCTCAGCTTGTTTTGCAGCAGCCTCCCACTCTTCCTCGATCTTCTTCAACAAAGCATTCAGCCTCTTGCATTTCATAATGGATGCATCAGTAATCTCATACAACAAGTCCAGGTCAGCCTGCATCAATTCTAGCACATTTTCCTTCTTTTTTAATGCAATGCTCGTTGTCTTTTCTTCCCTTTGAGCATCTACTGCTCAAAGCTAGGTCTAGTCTTCTAGTTGCCTAATTAGATAGGTATCGTTTGGTTCTTTCGCAACCTCTAGAATTCGGCAATGGCGGTGGCCTATAGACACAAGAACATAATGATATTGGCTACATTAAAAAATATACAATAACTCAAACTTTACTACTGAAATGCTTACTTGAAGCGAAAGGGCCATTACAACCTTATCCCCTTGTTCCATAGACATGTGGTTCAGCTCACTCTTTGCTCAATGGAAATCAAACCTATTGACAAACCTCCTCACTTCAATAAAGTCCATGTAACAAAAATCATAGTTGTCGTAGCTTATTGTGGCAGTCCCCCTCTCTTTTAGATCTTTAGACCTATCAAACGAACAAACTAAAACAGACGGAAGGGGACTGTCTCTTCTGGAACAATTCCTTTACCCTTCCAGACGTACATGTATTTTGGAAGGGTAGTTGTAGATCCAATTTTGGCCCCAAGTTCCCCTTCTCCATAGGTGCATTTGTGGTCCTCTATTCTTCCTTCTCTAAAGGGACCACATCCAAATATCCTATCAGAACTTCCTCGATATCAAGAGCAATAGCCTCCACCTTAGCACCCAGCTCTATTGAGCCCTCAACAAGCAAAGAAGGAATTGAAGGAGCCCTACCTGCAGTATATCCCTCTTCGGTGTTTGGAGGCGGGGTAATTAACCTACGCTTCTTCTCCTTTGGAATGAGACTAGCAATAGGGCATTACTCCTCTGCCTCCTCTCTCTCAGTACCCTAGTAAAGGGGAAGAATCCTCACCTGTCGGAATGGCCGTGCCCACCGAGCTTGACTTACCACCCTCGCTAGCCTTTTAGCTGTTTGGTGTCCACACGAACCTTCTCTTTTTCCTAGGGGTAAGGTCTGCGAATACACTATCAGATGCACTGCTCTCATCCTTGGCAACCTTTTTTGTTAAGGCCCTCATGGATTTTAAGGTGGTAACCCTATCAAGGTCTTCAACCTCAATGAAATCGACATAATTAATATGCCTTTTAGCCCTCTTCTCCCGCATAAATGACCTCTGAATTTGCAAGCTCTCATTCAGTAAGAGACTGGCTAATTTTAACATTTCATCCTCGATCAGAGCCTCTGTCCAAATAGTCCTATTCTTTGCAACACAATGCTTACCAACTCTTATCATCTTAACACTTATCATCCTCTGCCTAAACCGTTTTTCCTCCATGACCTTTCAAGACACCCAACTCTTATCATCTTAAGTCTACTCTTAATGCTACCTCTTAGAGCTAGCCTTAAGAGTGGGAGGCAAATGATGTTATGTGGTCTAATGGCCTATTATGACTAGATCGGAACCATTTGAGTCCATTAGAGCATAAAGTTCACGAACCATATAGTACTCTCTCGGTCTTTCAGTTGAGTACTCTCTTGGTTGAATACTCTAACTTATGCCTCTTGAACTTTTCGGTAAGTAAACTACTCCCAAACCTTTTGGTTATCCTAGCTCTTGGTCAATAGGCCTCCTGGTTATCTCACTTCTCGATAGTTGTGTTCTATTAAAGAGAAATTATTCCATTACGCGAGAAGCACAACTTGAGATTACCTATTAAGAAAGTAAATCTTTAACAAACTTAAACCTTCCTTAATTAGATAAGAACCTCCCCAATTCTTGGGAAAATCTTTATCAAAGAGGAAATAGATCTCTATAAATATTCTCGATAAGGTAGGAGATCTCCATGACAAATCGAACTTGCCTCCGTCAATAGGATTCTAAATCTTCTAAAGATCCACTTTTAATGATCTCAGAAGATTCTCAGCAGCTTGTTTATAAGGAAACGAAGGTTTCTACATATAGCATTGAGAAAAAAAGGAAAAAAAGAAAAGAAAAGAAAAGTCACTCTCCTGACTTATTCTCTCTCCTCTCTTTCCTTCCACTCACTGTTTCGACCTCGCTGTGCTCTCTTCTCTCCCTTATTCTCACCCTCACCCACGTACTTTCTCACTCTCCTGTTTTCAAATTCGGTCTCAAAGAAGCCTACCCCCATCTTCCCTCTCTCTATAAAATTCATCAAAGATCGATTGATTCTAAGTGTGAGCAAGCTTTTGGAAGTGAAATCAAGCCTCAAATTAAATCTTTTCCCTCTCCTCTCCGTTTGAAGGTAAGTGAGGTTCTCTAAAAATTGTCTTAAATTTCTCTAATTCATTCACGTTTTTCTCTTAGGCCCAACTAATATCTAGAATCAATGATATTTTTAGATTTCTTTCCATGCATCAATTTTATACAATGGTGCTAGGGTTCTCTCCTCCCATTTTTCTTAAC
The DNA here is from genome assembly GCA_033439265.1 of Dillenia suffruticosa. Taxonomy (NCBI): domain Eukaryota; kingdom Viridiplantae; phylum Streptophyta; class Magnoliopsida; order Dilleniales; family Dilleniaceae; genus Dillenia; species Dillenia suffruticosa. The sequence goes on from JAVTVX010000031.1 coordinate 5,229,229, forward strand.
TGAGACACCCCAGGTAAGTGGGCATTTTACTTCCTTATGTAATCTTTTGTCTTTATGTTTTTGAGACCTTGAGGGATGGTAGAAATAGTGTGCATTATTGGCATTAAGTTTAGACTAGTAGTACGAGATTTTGGTGTATTAAAGTGTGTTCATATTTTTCGATTTTGAATGAACATTGAAGTAATTGTTGTTGGAGTATTCTTTTCTAGTGTGAGGGGAGTATTCCTTTCATGACCCACTATGGCCATGTGGCTTTGTTTAGATTAAGTCAATGAAATTCCTATTTTGGATGCAATGCAACTAAACTTTTAAATTCCTTTAACATTGAGATGCTTGTATAAAGCACTATTCCCAAGTAATGTTTGCTTGTTTGACATTATATTTTGCTAAAAATTGAATTTTTAGCCATCGAAAGGTTCAAGTATATATCTTCGAGAATAGGCATATTTGTGCTGAGCAATCTGCTGTTTCATAATTTACGTTGCATAGATTTTGGTGCTAATAACAACTGTAACACTGACATCTCAGTATACTTATTATTGTACTCCTTGTCGCTTTATATATAATATTATTTATATTTGATGTGGAAAATACTAAAAGATTTTTCTACTAAAACCGCTCCCGAGAATTTCGACCAAAATCGTCGAAAGTCAAAAATTTCCAAAATGATCACCAATAGTCTAATAATAATGGGGATGACTCTAGAGTGTATGAAAATCTCAAATTTGGATAAATCTTACTTCGAAGAGTAAAATCGTAAATTTTTTGGGAAATCACGGGTAAAACCCTAGCCAGGTCATATGTGGCTCGGCAAGGCTGAATGACCCCATTTTGACGGGGGACAAATTAAATTAGGCCTAATATAAGATTTTGGGTCTGATGTGTAATTATAAATTTTTTGGGGTCAAAATGTAATTTTTATAAGTCAAGGGGTTCAATTGCAATTAACAAAAATTTGAAGTATTTGGCAATTGACTTCTTCCCTAAAAAACCGTGACAAGCAAGAGTGTGGAGTGTGGGTTTGATTGTGTTGACTGAGAGAGAGAGAGAGAGAGAGAAGAAGAAGTTGTTGGGCTTTAAGAAATAAATCAAGGGTGGAGATTTAATTTGAAGTAAGATGAATTAATGTGAACCCTTGGATTTAGTTGGTTGGAGACAAAGATCACTATTCATGGAGTGTAAGAATAGACTTTCTTGGAAACAAACCAATGGTGAGGATTTGATTTGAAATGGATGAAAAATTTGGAGCCATTGGATCAAGGTAGTTGGGGGACAAGCATTTAATGAAGACATGTGCATGTAGTGTGAGAAAAGAGAGTGTTGTGTGGAAGAGGAAGAAAGAGAACGTGGGAGAGAGAAAGAAGGAGTCTTGGTTTGTGACAAAATAATCCAATGGCTAGGAATTTGTCTTGAAAAGGGATTGATGGCTAGGATTGCATGAGGAATGGCATAAAACAAACACTTAGCTTCTTCTTCCATTCTTCAAAACCTTGAATGACCAAGCCAAGAAGGAAAACTCTCCATTTTCCTCCATGGAACCCAAAATTTTTCTTTTGAACTACTTAAATATTTTTACATAAATCAATTCCTCTTAAACCCATTTACAATATATCCAAAAATTGGAGTAAAAGGAGAAGTGTTGCAAAGTGAAATCTAAGGGTGACCTTAAGCTACATGCTTGAAGAAATGTATAATTTCTTCAAACCAGTCTTTGAAAATTTTTTGCGAACATTCATTCCTCTTAAACCCTAGTATGACATATCAAATTTTGGAGCCAAAAGGAGACACCTAACTTAGTGAACTCAGGTTAGCCGAGAGTGAGAATAAGAGAAGGAAACTTTATCTTGCCCTGTTTTTGGCAGAGATTTCCCTTAGGAATTCAGATACCTTCCCCACCAAATATGTAACACCGACTCTCAGTTTATGCTCATGTATCCTATTTTATCTTTATATATGATGATTTTTCATAAATCCATTTATAAATTTCACTTAGAAATTTTTTCAATAAAATTCCCCTAGAAAATTTTTGCTCCAATTTTTAGGCATAAGTGAATAATTTTGAAATGGGCCACAAATGGTCCTATGATGATAAGATGTGATTTTGAGAGTGAGAAAATTTTTAAATTTGATAAATATTATTTTTAGGGTTAAAATGGAAAAAAGTCTAGAAATTTGGTCTGTAAACCCTAATTCGGATCGATTTTGACAAATAGGGTCGAGACGACCATATTAAATTTCGAAATCGGTCCCATTGGGCCTAATATGTGATTTCGGGCTTAGCGTGTAATTTTGAGAAATTTTGGGGTCGTTTTCAAATGATCGAAAGTTAGAGGGCTTATACAAATACCAAAACCTAAATTGTCCGAAATTAATGATGGACGACCCAAAAACCATGAAATATCAATTCTAATGCTCACAAGCATCAAATAAGGGTAAATACAAAAACAAAAAACAAAAAAAATCGATGATTTTCAGAGAAATTGCCGACAAAACCTAATTTGGGTCGAAAACCATTCGGAAAGACTAAATGACAATGTTTTAACACGAGATGAATTAAATTATGCCCAACACAAGATTTTGTGTCCAATTTGAAATTATAAAAAAAAATCGGGGTCAATTTCTCAAAAGATAGGGATATCAATGCAATAAGATGGTACTCAACAAAGTATGGGCAAGTTATAGAGTGTTGAAAATTTGGAATTTCAATCCAAGGGTGGAAATTAAATTAGAGATTTAATGAAATTGTTTGAACCATTGATTTAACAAAGCAAGAGACAAATTGGACAAACATTTAATGCCAAAGCATGGTGAGGAAGTCTTGTGGACATGAAGAGCAGGTTGAGGAAAAGAAATTCTTGACATTTTGAGACAAACAAGCATGGTGTGGTATGGAATGAAAAAGCAAACATTTATTTGAGGTATGTTGATGATGTACAAACCTTAACTTTTGGGGAATGAAGTATGCTTGCAATAATTAAAAGATTTCAACCCCTTCATTTGTTGCACCATGAAGTGGACGTGAGTGAGAGGAAGAAGAAAGAAAAATGTGAAGTATTCTTCATTCCTTCAAGAGCCAAGAGTGAAAATGAGTGAGTCCAATCTAGGAGGAGAAGATTGTGTTGGAAAATTTCTTCAAATCTCTAGACACATTTGAAAATAAGGTAAGGCCTTCTATTGCATTCTAGAATACTATATTTTTGTTTTGAACCCAAAGGAAGACTCTTTACTTGGTGTACATAGGGTGACCAAAGGTTGGGACTAAGTGGAAAGCTTGCTTGAGTTTTGGAAGGCAAAAAATTGAGGTAAATTTTTTGTTCTGTCTTGCTTTAGATTTTATTTCTGTCCATGAATTCACCTTTATTTTAAGATATCTTACAGTTAGAATTTGAAAATTCTCTAGTAAGTAAATTGTAGATCCAAGTCTTATGTTTTAAACGCGATAAGAACCACCATAATCAGATATCTGTGCCAAAAGTTATGGCATTTTTCCTGAAACATGACAGAAAGTTGTTTTGTTTCGGACTATAAAATCAATGTGTACAAACGAACCATTTCCAACTTTATTTTGGAGAAACTCAAAACATAAAAGTTGTAGCTATCTTTCTTGTCTACAACATATTAAAATATCAGCCAAAACATACTAGGGAATCAAAAGTTATATTTTTTTTCCTAAGGGTATGTTGGCAAAAATTTGTTTCCAACTGAAAACTGCTTGTTCTGATCATGATTTATTTCAACCCCTTCATAGGCATAACTGAGTGAAACTCAAAACACAAAAATTGTAGTTCTATGTCTTGGGAAGGACATGTTAAAATTTCATTAAGTTTTGATAAGTAGAATAAACGTTATACCTTCTGCACAAAAATTGGACAGAAGCTGAAATTGGACTGCGATTGAAACAAAGTGAGGATTCTGGGAATTTTGTGATGTGAATTTGAGAAAGTGTATAAAATGAAAGTTATAGGTTATGAAGTTACGTACAACATGTCACAAGTTCTTTAAGAATGGAGTTTTGTGCAAAACGTTATAGCTTATTTCCCATGACTGCGTAGGTTTGAAAATCTGCTGACTGATTTTTCTTCATAAGAGTTATTTGATTTGAACGAGGGGAGCACTTGATTTATGCCTCGTGATAATATTGGGGAGTGCATTACCCTCCCCCAAATAGTGAGTTGGACTTTTACGTCTGCTACTGATTGGAAAATCTTGTTTTAAATGCTTTTTATAGCACGATTTCAATTACTTTTTGTGACCATTGGAGTGTCTCAATTACTTGATTTGTTTGATATGCATCCATGCGCTTTCACAAATGATATTGTGCAACTTTTTCATAACATGTGGTATTTATATGATTTTCATATCTATGGGCACACGGTTTCATATAACCTAGATTTGAACTTGTGATTGGGTTGAATGCGCTGTGATGATTCCATGCTTTGGGCTTGGTGCCCCCCATTTCTCTGCTGTATAGCAATGTTCCATAACTACGAAGGACATTTAGAAGAGGCACTCATTGTGCTCGGATACGCTTTGGCCAAAGCTATCCCCCAAATGTCAGATCTATGTTGACGATTATACTTGTGATATTTGCGTGCTTGTTGGATCAGCCTGCGGCCAACATTGGGGTAGATAACTATTGTTTTTACATATATGCATTGTGAAAACCCCCAATGCGTCTGTCACTGGTTAAGGTAGACCCTTGCCAGGAATATTTCATTGACCGACTTTTCATAACTTTGATGTAAATATTGGATGCATATTTTGATTTCTGATGTGTGTGTATAATATATGGTTTTGAAATGATATGATCGGTTTGCACACTGTAGATATTATTACCTTATGTTTTGACACTCCAAGTTCACATCGATATTAATAGTACGATATCAATACTCTCACTTGTTGAGTATCATCCCCCTTTAGGTACTCACCCCTCACATTTCCATCTTATAGGTTTAGTCCTGAACTGAGGGCTAGTAGAGCTTTGATTTCATTGGGCATTTCGGAGACACTGGGTTTGGGTGCGGTTACTAACTCTTCTACGGTAATCATTTGACGTTATTGTTATATTTGAAGCATTTAGTTGACCATTGTATTTATATACCTGGGATGATTGTATTATACTTATGTTGACTTGTGAAAATAATAACTCTCATTTGATTTGACATATTGATGCATTGAGACACATTGTGATGATTTAGGAATTGATTTGGTTTGTGATACATTAGATTAGATATTATTAACCTTACGGTGTCTCAATATGCGGGACATTGTGCTAGTATATCAAGGTGCCGCAGGGTTGTCACGTGCTCAGCCCAGGGACAGGTCGGGGCGTGACAATTCGGTTGGTATTAGAGCTCTTGGTTAGAGCAATGTTTTATGAAACGATTTTAAAATATTCCTAAGTATTTGGTATTAAAGTCCTCAATGCATGAGAAGAGTTACATTACAATCATAAAATTCCAATACATGGTCATAGGCAGATGAGTTCATCCGATATTAGGGGGTTAGATATGGGCTGTATCCAACCTAACACTTCATTTTCATTGGTTTATAAACCAGTTGTTCATTCATTTTAAGGGGTTAGTTATGCCATAACTAACTCTAATCCTTATATTTCTGCCTAATCAGTATCTTTTTCCTCACAGAAGTATGACGATTAGGCGAGGTACTCGTTTTGGTCCTACTGAGTCCATGAGCACACCGGAGGATGCATTTTCTTCGCACATTCCTCCTACAGTACCTACTTCACTGGCTACATAGCCGCAAGACCACCACCACTACTGGATGCTTATAGATAGGTGTTTCAGGGGTACACAGCACATGGCATTCAGATGCTACCTCCACTACTAGCACCAATGGCTATGCCGACTCCTACGGCCATGCCACCTCCAGTTGTATTAGATCTACCACTAGTAGTTGGTCCTTCCACTGTTTCAGGACCCACTGACACTACCTCATTCACCATGAGATGCATTCACGAGCTGACCCAGTTGGTGAAGGAGGCGAGACAGTTAGGCTGCACAGTGTTTTTGGGGACGGATGATCCTACAGCAGCGAAGTATTAGATCAACCGCACTCGCAGAGTGTTGACTAATTTGAGATTGAGTGAGGAGTTCAGATTAAGAGTGATAGAGAGATTGTTGGATGGCGACGCCCTCACTTGGTGGGAGGCAGTCAATGATGATGCCACTAAGCCCCTGAGTTGGGAAGATTTTCTATGGGAGTTTGACCGCAGATATTTTCTGGAGTTTCAGCAAGACCGCAAGAGGGCAGAATTCTTGCACTTACGACAGGGCACACGATAGGTCACAGAGTACGAGACCGAGTTGAGGAGACTAGCTACGTTTGTCCTAGACTTGGTGTTGCCAAAGCAGCTAAGGTTCAAGTTTGAAGATGGCCTCAACTTGACTATCAGAAAGTACATGACAGTTACTCATGGTCTCTCCTTTGCAGAGATAGTTTACTCGGTACACCAAGCGGAGGGGATCTTCAATGCCGAGGGTTGTCAGCGGGAGACCATGGAGCAGAGGAAGAAGAAGCCCGGGTCTTCTATGGGCCAAAGCTCGAAGAAGGGTAGGATCTTAGGATTTCACAGAGGTCCTTTTCAGTAGAGACAGGCATGGTTTGGGCAAGGATCACGATCCCAGGGGTTCAGAGCACCACCCCCTAGCGCTAGCATTTAGACGACAGTTCTGCGGCATCCCTTTTGTTGCCGATGCAGCGGGGACCACCCATTCTGAGCATGCAGAGTCCTAGTTACCTATTTCCAGTGTGGGAAGCAAAGGCATATACAAAGTCAATGCCCTAATCTGGGAATGGGTGATCAAACAGTCTCGGTTGAGTCGAGTATTCCACGAGGAGGACAGCAGGGGACACCTGCTCATTCTAGCCACACAGCTCCGCGTACAGCAACTGGGAGCAGCATGGCACTAGGATCATCGCGGCAGCGGCCGAGGACTCAGGCCCGAGTGTACGCGATGACTAAAGATGACGCACAGGCATATCTTGACATGGTTATTGGTACCCCTCCTACTGATCCTCTTGTTTAGATATTTCTTATGTATCTTTTCTTTTGAGACCATCAATAGTTAAAGCATTAGAGGCTTACTATGTTGGTTGTATATACATTTAGATATATCTATGAGTAGATATTTATTTTCTTCTATATTACTATTAATCTCTTTTAGTTCTCTCACATGAGGAGTTATGAAAATTTGGGGAGTCGACACTGGTGTTCTTATTGACACCGGGTTGAATTATTTAGACATGAGAGTGACTTTTGCCTATCAGTTGGGTAAGTCCTTGTCACCACTTGATGAGCAGTTACTTAGAAACTTAGTCTACAGAGGGACTGAGGTCATGATTGGAGATGTCATACTTGGGTAAACTTGATTCCCTTGGATATGTCGGATTTCGATGCCAACATAGGGATGGACTGGTTGAGCATGCACCGAGCCTCCGTTGATTGTTTCGCTAAGGAGGTAGAGTTTTGAAAATCAGAAAGATCACCTTTGAAGTTTTCCGATGAGAGGTGAGTGTTACCTCTTTGTGTGATATCGGTGATGGAAGCCAGGAGACTGATACGTTGGGGATACATGGCATACCTGGCTCATATTGTAGATACCACCGTTGAAGGGCCGAAGCTTGATGTTGTCCCAGTGGTGTAGGATTTTCCAAACGTATTCCTTGAAGAGTTACCTGGACTACCACCAGTTATGGAGTTTGATTTCGAGATCGATCTAGCTCTAGGGATAGCTCCCATATTTATTTCGTCATACAAAATGACACCGGCAGAGCTTAGAGAGCTCAAGGTCCAACTACAGGAGTTGCTGGACAAGGGTTTTATCCATCCAAGCACTTTGCCTTGGAGTGTTCCGGCATTGTTTGTAAAGATGAAGGACGGGACCCTACGGCTTTGTGTGGATTATCGGCAACTAAATAAGGTCACTATCAAGAACCGATATCCACTGCTGTGGATTGATGACTTGTTTGATTAGATTTAGGGTGCAAGGGTCTTCTCAAAGATCGATCTTCAATCCGGATATCATCAGTTGCAGATTAGGGCTGAGGATGTGCCCAAGACTGCATTCTGCACCTGATATGGGCATTATGAGTTCCTGGTCATGTCATTTGGGCTCACCAATGCACCAGCAGCCTTTATGGATCTGATGAACCGGGTTTTTCATGACTACCTGGATAGGTTCGTCATCGTATTTATCGATGACATCCTGGTGTACTCGGGGGGTGATGAGGAGCATACGCAGCACCCTAGGGTGATTCTACAGATTCTCCGCGAGCGGCAGTTGCATGCCAAGTTCACCATGTGTGAATTTTGGCTGAGACAAATTGGATTTCTTGGACATATTATCTCTGCGGAGGGTATTTACATTGATCCGCAGAAGGTTGAGACCATACTAAAATCGGAGCAGTCGCAGACAGTGACCGAGGTTCAAAGCTTCCTTGGTCTGGCTGGGTATTATCGGTGATTCGTGGAGGGCTTTTCACGGATCGCTGCTCCACTGTCGAAACTGACGCAGAAGGATGTCAAGTTCATTTGGGACGATCGCTGTGAGGCGAGTTTCAGGAGCTCAAACAGCGACTGACGATGACACCAATCTTAGCTCTCCCTACTAGTAGCAGAGAGTATGTAGTTTACAATGATGTCAGTCGGCAGGGGTTAGACTGTGTATTGATGCAAGATGGACGAGTAATCGCTTATGCTTCGAGGGAGTTAAACAGGCATGAGTTGATCTACCTGACTCATGATTTAGAGTTGGCAGCCATAGTCTTCGCATTGAAGATATGGCAGCATTATCTTTATGTAGTGACCTACAGAGTTTTCACGGACCATAAGAGCTTGAAGTACCTATTTACTCAGAGAGAGTTGAACCTCAGGTAGAGGCAATGGTTAGAACTATTAAAAGACTATGATTTGATTATTGACTATCACTGGGGCAAGGCGAACGTTGTGGCAGACGCCTTGAGCCAGAAGTCATCCTTTTTCTCTACATCACAGACAGTAAAGAGAGTGTATGTCTCTTGCTTGGTGGAACTTCGTACTTTGGGAGTCAGTTTGGCTAGCGACAGTCAGGGTACACTGCTAGCCAGATTTGAGATGCGACCGACCCTATTCGACCACATTAGGGAGCTTCAGGGTTTAGCCAAGGAGCTCTAGGGCATTCACGACAGGATCAGCCGAGGAGAGAGCGGAGATTTCTGAGTCCGTGATGATGGACTCGTGGTATTCTGAAAGCGGATTTGTATCCCAGCTGATGATGATCTTAAGCATACTATCTTCAAGGAGGTGAATTCGTCAGCATATACTATACATCCCGAAGGTACGAAGATGTACCGGACCATTAGAGATAGTTATTGGTGGTTGGGCATGAAGCGGGAGATTGCTGAGTTTGTGGCGTGATGCTTGGTGTGTCAGCGGTGAAGACTGAGCATCAGCGACCAGTTGGTACGTTATAGTCTCTTCCCATTTCTGAGTAGAAATAGGAACATATTACTATGGATTTTGTGATGGGATTGCCGAGGACTTCTGTACGACACAATGTGATTTGGGTGATTGTCGATCGACTCACCAAATCTCTACATTTTATCCCCATCTGTGGCGATTACCCTCTGGAGGCATTGGCACGCCTCTATATTGATACCATAGTTCGACTTCACGGGGTGCTTGTATCGATTGTTTTAGATAGGGATCCCAGATTCACGTCTAGGTTTTGGCCCAGGTTGCAGGAGGCATTGGACACTAGACTGAAGTTTAGCACGACATATCATTCTCAGTCAGACGGACAATCGGAGAGGACGATACAGATGTTAGAGGACATGCGTGATTGATTTTCATGGTAGCTGGGATCGACACTTGCCATTTGTGGAGTTTGCATACAATAACAGCTACCAGGCGAGTATCGAAATGCCTCCATATGGGGTATTGTATGGGAGCGATGCCACACACCTTTGTGCTGGGATGAGGTTGGTGAGAGGTGCCTTAGCAGCATCGAGTTTGTTGAGGAGACAAAGGAGAAGGTGAGGACCATTCGTGAGAACCCAAGATCGGCAGAAGATATATGTAGACCGTAGGCGGAGACCACTGGAGTTTTAGGTTGGAGACATGATATTCTTAAGGATCTCATCTTGGAAAGGGTGATCCGTTTCAGGTAGTAGGGTAGGCTGAACCCTAGGTATGTTGGGCCCTTCTGTATTCTTGAGAGGATCGGAAGTACGACATATAGATTGGAGCTGCCAGAGGAGTTGTCACGTATTCATGATGTATTCCATGTCTCTGTACTTAGGAAGTTATGTCGTATCCCTCACATGTATTAGAGCCTCCACCAGTTGAGCTACGAGAGGATTTGAGCTTACCTGTACAGCCCGTGGCCATCCTTGATTAGGAGACTGTGGAGCAAGGAAGTCCCATTAATTTGTGTTTTGTGGCGTAGCAATGAAGTCGAGGAGGAGGCTTGGGAGCCTGAGCAAACGATGAGGGGACAGTATCCCCATCTATTCATAGAGTAGTTTTTCATTCCTCAGTATGGCCTTCTTTTAGTTTCGAGGACGAAACTTGTATGAGGGGGTTAGAAAATGTAACACCGACTCTTGGTGTATGCTCATGTATTCTATTTTATCTTTATATATGATGATTTTTCAAAAATTCATTTATAAATTTCACTTTGAAATTTTTCCGATAAAATTCCCCCAAAAAATTTTTGCTCTAATTTTTAGGCATAAGTGAATAATTTCGAATGGGCCACAACTAGTCCTATGATGATAAGATGTGATTTTGAGAGTGAGAAAAGTTTTAAATTTGATAAATAATTATTTTTAGGATTAAAAAGGCAAAAGTCTAGAAATTTGGTTCGTAAACCCTAATTCGGATCGATTTTGACAAACAGGGTCGAGACGACCATATTAAATTTCAAAATCAGTCCCATTGGGCCTAATATATGATTTTGGGCCTAGCGTGTAATTTTGAGCATTTTTGGGGTCATTTTCAAATTATCGAAAGTTAGAGGGCTTATAAGCAAATACCAAAACCTAAATTGTCCGAAATTAACTATGGATGGCCCGAAAACCATGAAATATCAATTCTAATGCTCACAAGCATCAAATAAGGGCAAATACAAAAAAAAAACAGAACAATCGATGATTTTCGGAGAAATTGCCGACAAACCCTAATTTAGGTTGAAGACTATTCGAAAAGACTAAATGACCACGTTTTAATACTGGATAAATTAAATTATGCCCAACACAAGATTTTGTGTCCAATTTGAAATTATATAAGAAAAAATTCAGGGTCAATTTATAATTTTTATAAGTCCAAGGACCAAATTGTGAGTAACAAGAATCTATAAGCAATTTCTCAAAAGATAGGGATTTCAATGCAATAGGATGGTAGACAACAAATTATGGGCAAGTTATGGAGTGTTGAAAATTTGGAATTTAAATCCAAGGGTGGAAATTAAATTAGAGATTTAATGAAATTGTTTGAACCATTGATTTAACAAAGCAAGAGATAAATTGGACAAACATTTAATGCCAAAGCATGGTGAGGAAGACTTGTGGATGTGAAGAGCATGTTGAGGAAAAGAAATTCTTGACATTTTGAGACAAACAAGCATGGTGTGGTATGGAATGAAAAAGCAAACATTTATTTGAGGTATGTTGATGATGTACAAACCTTAACTTTTGTGGAATGAAGTGTGCTTGCAATAATTAAAAGATTCCAACCCCTTCATTTGTTGCACCATGAAGTGGATGTGAGTGAGAAGAAGAAGAAAGAAAAATATGGAGCATTCTTCATTCATTCAAGAGCCAAGAGTGAAAATGAGTGAGTCCAATCTAGGAGGAGAAGATTGTGTTGGAAAATTTCTTCAAATCTCTAGACACATTTGAAAACAAGGTAAAGCCTTCTTTTGCATCCTAGAATACTATATTTTTGTTTTGAACCCAAAGGAAGACTCTTAACTTGGTGTACATAGGGTGACCAAAGGCTAGAACTAAGTGGAAAGCTTGCTTGAGTTTTGGAAGGCAAAAAAATTGAGGAAAATTTTCTGTTTTATCTTATTTTAGATTTTATTTCAGTCCGTGAATTAACCTTTGATTTAAGATATCTTACAGTCCGAATTTGAAAATGCTCTAGTTAAGTAAATTGTAGATCCAAGTCTTGTCTTTCCAACGAGATAAGAACCACCTTAATCAGATATCTGTGTCAAAAGTTATGGCATTTTTCCTGAAGCATGACAGAAAGTTGTTCTATTTCGGACTATAAAATCAGTGTATACAAACGAACCATTTCCAACTTTATTTTGGAGAAACTCAAAATATAAAAGTTTAGCTATCTTTCTTGCTACCACATATTAAAATTCATCCAAAATGCACGAGGGAATAAAAAGTTATATTTTTTTTCCTAAAGTGTGTTGCCAGAAATTTTGTTTCCAACTGAAAACTGCCTGTTCTGATCATGATTCACTCAATTACAAAAATTGTAGATCTATGTCTTGGGAATGGAGTTTTGTGCAAAACGTTATAGCTTATTTCCCATGACTGCGCAGATTTGAAAATCTATGGACTGATTTTTCTTTATAAGAGTTATTTGATTAAAATGTGGGAGCACTTGATTTACGCTTCGTGGTAATATTGGGGAGTACGTTACCCTCCCCCAAACAGTGAGTGGGGCTTTGACGTCTGCTACTGATTGAAAAATCTTGTTTTAAATGTTTTTTATAACATAATTTCAAATGTGTGATATACTAAGCTTTAATATTTTCATTTATGCTTTACACATATTTTTGTGACCATTTGAGTGTCTCAATTACTTGACTTGTTTGATATGCATCCATGCGCTTTCGTAAATAATATTGTGCCATTTTTTCATAACATGTGGTATTTATATGATTTTCATATCTATTGGCATATGGTTTCATATAACCTAGATTTGAACTAGTGATTGGGTTGGATGCCCTGTGATGATTCCACTCTTTAGGCTAGGTGCCCTCCATTTCCCCGCTGTATAGCAATGTTTCGTAACTACGAAGGACATTTGGCAGAGGCACTCATTGTGCTTGGATACACTTTGGCCGGAGCTATCCCCCAAATGTCGGATCTATGTTGACGATTGTACTTGTGATATTTGCGGGCTTGTTAGATCAGTCTGCGACCAACATTGGGGTAGACAGCTATTGTTTTTAGATACATGCATTGTGAAAACCCCCAGTACGCCCGTCACTGGTTGAGGTAGACCCTTGCAGGGAATATTTCATTGGCCGACTCTTCATGACATTGATGTAAATATTGGATGCATATCTTGATTTCTGTTTTGTGCGTATGATATATGGTTTTGAAATGATATGTTCTGTTTGTACACTGTGGATATTATTACCTCATGCTTTGATACTCCAAGTTCACACCGATATTAATAGTACGATGTCAATCCCTTCACTTGCTGAGTAGCATCCCCCTTTAGGTACTCACCTCTCATATTCCCATCTTACAGGTTTAGTCTTAAACTGAAAGCTAGTAGAGCTTTGATTTCGTTGAGCATTTCAGAGACACTGGGCTTGGGTGCGGTTACCCACTCTTCTGCGGTAATCATTTGAGGTTATTGTTATATTTAGGGTATTTAGTTGACCATTGTATTTATATACCTGGGATGACTGTATTATACTTATGTTGACTTGTGAAAATAATAACTCTCATTTGATTTGATATATTGATGCATTGAGACACATCGTGATGACTTGGAAATTGATTTAGTCTGTGATACATTACATTGGATGTTGTTATTAGCCTTACGGTGTCTCGATTTGTGGGACGTTGTGCTTGTGTATCAAGGTGCCGTGGCGGTTGTCGCGTGCTTGGCTAGGGGGTAGGTCGGGATGTGACAGAATCTGATCAAATGTTAAATACAAAAGTTGTAGATCTATGTCTTATCTTTCTAACGAGATAAGAATCACCTAAATCCAATTTCTGTATCAAAAGTTATGGTAGTTTTCTCGGAACAGTGAAGGATGTTCCTCTATTTTCGACCATAGATTAATAGAATTTTAGTGACCAGTTTCGATCCTCTCCTAGAGATAACTAAGAAACACTCCAAATACAAAAAAATGTAGGTCTCTGTCTCATCTTTAACATATCCATAGTTTACTTAAATTATAGTAGTATGCTAAAAATTATAGCACTTTCACTGAGACAGGACAGAGCATGAGTTTGGAACAAAACTGACATGACTGTAGTCTTTCTGTAATAACTTTTTCTACATAAATGCAAATTGTATGGGTCTACTGCATATGAAACTAGAGTCCTGTAGCTTTAAAATGAGATATGATTCGTTTAATTCAGAAGCGGATTTGATTTTTAGTGATTTTTTTGAAGTTAGATGTTCTGCAGAGAAATACCATGTTCTGTCCTGTTATAAAATCTGTAGATCTATATCATATCTTTAATTTGAGATAAGAATCATGAGATTTGGATATGTGTGGTGAAAGTTACAGTATGTTTTCCATGACTGCACAGATTTAAAATTTCACAGTCAAGTTTACGTAGAATAAATTTTTATGTCTTTGTATAATTGAGTTAGACTTACGTAGAAATGAAAAGAATTGAAGTTTTATAGTTAGTATGGGTGTACTAGGTATGGTGACAAATTTGTGTCCTAGTTTGGTAAGTGATTTGGAATATAAAGAGTGTGTATGAGCTTATATTTTGTATTGCTACTCTAGTGATACACTGATGATCGATCGAGGGGAGCACATTTTTAACACGTTGTGATATTTTTAGGGAGTGTCATACCCTCCCGTATATTGTGAGTGGGACTGTAGACACTGTGCTATTAATTTAAAAAATCCATATTTTTATAGCTTTTGAAATGATATGTTTTATGATGTGTGTGAAAGTATGAGATTGATATATATTTACAAATGTTCTTTTGTGATCATTGGAGTGTCTCAAATGGTTGATTCAAATGATATGCACTTATGAATTGTATTGAAATGACATCGTGCCACCCTTTGAAACTTGATATGATTTATATGCTCCATTGCATTGGCACTCTGATTTGAAATGGTTTGATCGAAATGTATGGGCCGAATGCCTGCTTATGATTGGTAAACTGATTTGAAATGATTTATTTGAAATGTGTGGACTAGATGCCAAGTGATGATGTGATGATATGATGATATCCTTGATGGACTACCATAGCTATGAAGGGCTTTGGAAGAGGCACCTATTGTGTCCGAATATGTTTCTACAGGAGGTGTCCCCCAAACGCCATATGTATAGTTGCGGCCAGATGAACCAAATCGGAGAGGATATATGTGACGCCACTATCTAGCTCCGGGCTAGATTCTATACATGGTTGATGATTATATGTATGCGATTAGACATGGTTAGCCTTGGTAGGGTTCCTTGGTGAGGCTCGTGGCCAACATTGGGGTAGTGAGCTAAATATTTTTATATTTGCATATGAAAAACCCCTAATGTGCCCGTCATTGGTCGTGGTAGACTATTGCCGGGGATATGTTATCGGTAAGCTCTAAATGATTTCGAAATGTAAACAAATACATATGTTGATATTGTGATGCGTGATACATGATCACTTTATTTGTAGAAATGCCATGCTGGATTTATAATATTATCATGCTTTAAAAGTATGCTTTGACACTCTGAGTTCACACCTACTATTGATAACATAATGTCGATCCCCTTACTTACTAAGTATTTTCCCATAATACTCACCCCTCATTTTCCATGATTATAGACAAAGTTTCGACAGGGACACGTGTCGAAAGGCATTCGACACATTGGTATACATTTGGAGACGCCAAGTCTTGGGTATGGTGCTAGCCGTTCTTCCGTGATGAAGTTGGATAACATAAATATTTGATATTTATAGATTAACCATGTATGTATTTTATGGGATGACTGTAATTGTATTATGAAACTTGTATATTTGAGACTCTCAAAATTTGTTGTATATTCATGCATTAAGGAAAAGTATTGCATTTTCCATTCTTTTACTTGGGAAAATTTTACTTTGAGGAGAAAATGACTTTTAAATAGGTTTAAAACAGATAAATATGTTAGTTTTCATTACCTCGGTATACGTGTCATGTGATGGGCAGCATACAGGGTAACGAGCGGCTATTCACAACCTTTGAATGTGGATCAGGACGTGACAACAACAAGATATGTCTCATATGCATATTAATAAAGTCTTGATTGCATTTGTGGAATAAAGGGTTGAGAATTTCAGAGTTATTTTGGAAAGTGGTTACAAGTAGGATTGGTATTTAATATCTTAGGTTAAGGCATTTGGAGTCAAATAAGGGATTTGATTTTGCTTGGTTTGGAATTAAGAGTGCTACCATCTCAAGAAGTGAGTAGAGAAACCATAGTGTCTTTAAATGAGAAAAATTGTTTTCAAATTCTTTTATATATGAATTTTACAAATATTTTTGATGCTGGGATTTTCCAAAATGGGGGTTTGCATTATGTCTGCATTCTATGTGTTTATGAATAAATTTGGGCCATATTTTGTTGGAAATTATATTCATGCAAATGGTGATATGATTTGGTAACCTATTTGTCGAATTCATGATACATAGAATGATATTTGAATGTTTGTGAAATGATGATGTATGTGGGAAATGGCTATAGTCATTCCCTCCCCGAAACAACCCGATAGGGTGACATGGTTAAGGTTTTTTGGCAAAGGATGGTAGACATGGTCTCCTGCATTCATGTCGTATTATTAGGTTACATCACCGATGAGATATGAGTCAATGCCAATGAAGGGAGAAGTAAAGTTATAAAACGAACGAATTCAAAACTAATTGGCAGGCTTCCACTCAGGTTCTGCCCAAATTTGGGTGGGAGAGCTTTCGTTATGGTGACCGCATGAGTTTGAGAAAATATAAGCTTATGGATGCATCTTTTTATTTTTTTTTATTATTATTATTTGAAATTATTTACAAATTGATGAGTTGTTTGACAATAATGATTTTGACATTCTTACTTTCACCGCTCATTTATTGTCACAATTATACCACTGCACTCTATTCATTTGTTATTTTATATTCACCCTTCTTTCATTCATTTTTTCAGAGGACACGTAAGTTTAGAGTTCTAGCTAACCCTAGTACCGGATTTTGCTAAGTCCTAGCTCTTGTGGGGTATCCTACTTTCGGTACTAGTTCTTGTTTCGATAGAGATCTTGAGAAAATTAGTTGGACCCATAAGGAGGGTATATATATTTTGGAATTGTATTTGAAACTTCTTTTTGTCAAACCCTTGAATTACCAACTTTAAATTTGTACTCGAATCTATTACATTTTCTTTTGTTGGATTTTCTCTTGAAGTTGTGAAATTTTGTTGGAATTAAAATGGTCGGATTGACGATATGCATGCCTTTTGAGACAGGGATGGATATAGTTGATCCTTTGGATTTTGTTATGTAATTTTGAAATAGATGGATACCAATAATTATCTTGCGCTATCCCGATATATGGGTAGGGTTTACCCATATGCCGAGATAATGCGATGGTTGTTATATACCTGTTTTGAGGGTCAGGGTGTGATTATTGGTATCAAAGCCAGACTCGGTTTTAAATGTTCTAAAAGTTCAAATGAATTTTTTCAAATGCTTTAAAACATTTTCAAATATTTAAAAAAAAAATTGGATGTTCAAATATTTTCGGATGGTTTTAAAAGCCTTCTATTGGTTTTTGGACATTGACACACCTCTAGACATAGGTGCCCAGTGTCATCTTAGTGCAATAAGCTGAAGATAGCTTTTCTTTTGTAAATTACCATGCCTCCTCATAGAAGAATGAGAAATATAAATGAAATTTCTTCTTAAGTATAACACCGACCCTCGGTATACCTTACGGTGTATTCCAGTTTATATATA
This sequence comes from Dillenia suffruticosa, assembly GCA_033439265.1. NCBI lineage: Eukaryota > Viridiplantae > Streptophyta > Magnoliopsida > Dilleniales > Dilleniaceae > Dillenia > Dillenia suffruticosa. The sequence goes on from JAVTVX010000031.1 coordinate 5,247,143, forward strand.
AATATAAGATATTTCCACGACTACGTTCATGAATTTTTAATAAGAAATTTTTTGATAAAACGACCTTAGAAATTTACTGGTAAAATGTAAATTTGGGTTAGTCTGATTCAAAGAGACTCAATAACTTTAGTTTCACATTTAATAAATTTAATTAGGCCTAACATGAAATTTTGGGTCTAATGTGTAATTATAAAAATTTTTAAGGGCCAAATTTAAATTTTTATAATTTAAAGGACTTGTTAGCAATTTTGTGTCTAATGTGTAATTTTTTAAGCTTGATCCATGGGTAGGAAATTGCTTGAAGTTGCATGCAAATGTAAACCCTTGGATTGAGATAGTGGATGATAAGACCTTTCCAATGATTAAAGTATGGAAGCAAATCAAGGGTAGGGATTTTGCATGGAGAAGTTCAAGACTTATGGACCTTAGTCATGGTTGAGTGCAATTAGGATTTAATACCAATAAGCGCCTTTGTTGTTTCCTTGTCCAAACCGTGGGAGGAGGAAGGTTCATTTTCTCTACAAAAGCCCACCCATATTCTTACATAAATCCCACATATTCTCATCCTAGAACAACATACTACAAGGCCAGGACCAAAAGAGAACACTGGTTAGTGAGAACAAGAGCAAAACCGAGAGCCTCAAAGAGAGGAAATCTGGAATTTCAGCAACCTTTCTTCAAGCTTCCTTAGGTAAGAACATGTTCTTTCTTCATTTTCTTTAGCACATGTCGATTTAAGCCAAACTAAGCCTTGTCTCATGATTTTAAGGACGGAAGAAAGGACCTTGAAGTGAAGATTGGTGGACTCAGGGGTTCAGAGCACCAGCCCCTAGTACCACTACTCAGACTTCAGCTCAGCGGCACCCCTTTTGCCGCTGATATGGTAAACACCACCCTTTTGTAGAATGTAAGGTGCCTATTACATGCTTTCAGTGTGGGAAGCCATGGCACATCAGAAGTGCCAACCCTGAGTTGGGATTTGGAGGTCAGATAGCTTCAGGACACTCGAGTGTTCCCCGAGGAGAACAGTAGGGAGTGCCTGCGCACTCAATTCACACTGCTCCACGGACAGTAGCAGGGAGTAACACGGTGCCTGGACCATCCCGACAGCAGCAGAGGACACAGGCCCGTGCATATACGACGATATCGGAGGACGCTCAAGCGAATCCTGACATGATTATTGGTACTCCTCCTGCTGATCCCCATGTTTATAGATTTTCCATGTACTTTCTTTTGAGAATCATCACTAGTTGAAGCCTTAGAGGCTTAACTATGTTGGTTTGTTCATATTTTTTGATATGTATATATATGTGAGCATGTATTTTCTTTCATATTTATCAAATGATCTTTTTATTTTCTCACATTAGGAGCTTTGAAAATATGGGGAATCGACGCTCGGGTCCTTACTGACACTGGATCGAACTATTCTTATGTGAGAGCATCTTTGCCCTATTGGTTGGGTAGGCCTTTGTCGCCTCTTGATGAAGAGATATTGGTTATCACTCCTCTTGGTGAGCAAATACTTAGATATTCTATCTACAGAGGGAGCGAGGTTATGGTCAGAGATGCGGTACTTGAGGCAGACTTGATTCCACTCTAGATGACGGACTTTGATGCCATCCTAGGGATGGATTGGCTAAGCATGCATAGAGCTTCAGTGGATTGCTTTACCAAAGAAGTGGAATTTCGCAGACCTGAGGGGCCATTGTTGAGGTTCCTAGTCGAGAGGCGAGCGTTACCTCGCTATGTTGTATCGGTGTTGAAGGCCAGGCGAATTATCACCAAGGGTGCACAGCATACCTGGCTCATATTATTGACACTACTATAGAGGGGCCGAGGCTTGGGGAGGTCCCAGTGGTGCAGAGGCTTGAGGAGGTCCTAGTGGTGCAGGAGTTCCCAGATGTATTTCCCGAGGAGCTACCCAGACTTTCACCAGTTTAGGAGTTTGATCTCAAGATTGATCTAGCTCCAGGGAATACTCCCATAGCTATTCCGCCATACAGAATGGCGCCAGTTGAGCATAGAGAGCTCGAGATCCAGTTATAGGAGTTGTTGGACAAGGGTTTTATCTGTCTAACCACTTCGCCTTGGGGTACTCCAATGTTGTTCGTGAAGAAGAAGGACGAGACCCTACGGTTGTGCGTAGATTATCGGCAGCTAAACAAGGTTCCCATCAAGATCCGATATCCACTGCTGTGTATTGATGACTTATTTGATCAGCTCCAAGGTGGGAAGGTTTTCTCGAAGATCGACCTTCGATCTAGTTATCATCAGTTGCGAATCAGGACTGAGGATGTGCCCAAGACAGCATTCTGTGCCCGCTATGGACACTACGAATTCTTGGTTATGCCGTTTGGGCTAACCAACGTACCAGTTATTTTTATGGATTTGATAAACCGGGTCTTCCATGACTTTCTGGTTCGGTTCGTCATTGTATTTATTGACGACATCCTTGTATACTTGTGAAGCGATGGGGAGCATGCGCAGCACCTTAGGGCTGTCTTGCAGATTCTCCGCGAGCGACAATTGTATGCTAAATTTACCAAGTACGAATTTTGGCTGAGGCAGATTGGTTTTCTTGGCCATATTGTTTCTACGGAGGGTATTTATGTTGATCCACAGAAGGTTGAGGCCATACTGAGGTGGGAGCAGCCACAAACAGTGACCGAGGTTCGGCGCTTCCTTGGTCTAGCAGGGTATTACCGGTGGTTCGTAGAAAAATTCTCACGAATTGTTGCTCCACTTTCCAGATTGATGCAGAAGGACATCAAGTTCATTAGGGACGATTACTGTGAGGCGAGCTTTCAAGAACTCAAACGACGACTGACTTCGATATCAGTTTTAACTCTCCCCACTAGCAGCCGAGAGTATGTTGTGTACAGCGATGCCAGCAGGCAGGGATTGGGCTGCGTTTTGATGTAAGATGATCGGGTGATTGCTTATGCTCATCGACAGTTGAAGAAGCATAAGTTAAACTACCTTACTCATGATTTAGAGTTGGCAACCATAGTCTTTGCATTAAAAATGTGGCGGCATTATCTTTATGGAGTAACCTGTAGGGCTTTACTGATTACAAAAGCTTGAAATACTTGTTCACTCAGAGAGAGTTGAACCTCGGTAGAGGCGATGGTTAGAGTTGCTGAAGGAGTATGATTTGATTATTGATTATCACCCGGGCAAGGCGAATGTTGTGGCAGATGCCTTGAGCTGGAAGTCATTTTTAGCTCTTTTTTCTTAGACAGCAGGGAGAGAGTATGTCTCTTACTTGGTGGGACTCCATGCTTTAGGAGTCATTTTGGCTAGCGACAGTCAGGGAGCACTACTAGCTAGGTTCGAGGTATAGCCGACGTTACTCGATTACATTAGGGAGCTTCAGGTTTCTGATGAGGAACTCCGAGGTATCCACGACAGGATCCACAGTGGAGAGGGCGGAGACTTCCAAGTCCATGATGATGGACTCGTGGTATTTTGAGACAGGGTGTGTGTCTTAGTCGAGGCTGATCTTTGGCAAGCCATCCTTGAGGAAGCTCATTCTTCAGCGTATGCTATGCATCCTGGGGGTACAAAGATGTATCGGACCATCAGAGATAGCTATTGGTGGTCTGGTATGAAGCGGGAGATAGCAGGTTTGTAGCTCAATGCTTGGTATGTCAGCAGGTGAAGGCCGAGCATCAGAGACCAGCAGGCAAGTTACAGCCTCTTCCCATTCTTGAGTGGAAATAAGAACATATTACTATGGACTTCGTGATGGGATTGCCGCGGACTTCTGCACAGCACGATGCAATTTGGGTGATTGTTGATCGACTCACCAAATCTGCATATTTTATCCCCCATCTGCGGTGATCATTTATTAGAGGCGTTGGCACGCCTCTACATTGACACCATTTTTCAATTGCATGGGGTACCCGTATCGATTGCTTCAGACCGAGACCCCAGGTTCACGTCTAGGTTTTGGCCCCGGTTGTAGGAGGCGTTGGGTACTAGACTGAACTTCAGCACAGCTTATCATTCTTTGACTGATGGACAACTGGAGAGGACTATATAGATGCTTGAGGATATGTTGAGAGCCTGCGTGATAGATTTTCATGATAGCTGGGATCGACATTTGCCATTAGTAGAGTTTGCTTATAACAATAGCTATCAGGCAATCATTGGGATGTTGCCGTATGAGGCTTTGTATGGGAGGAGATGCCGGACTCCTCTGTATTGGGATGAGATATGAGAGATGACTCAGCAGCATTGAGCTTGTTGAGGAGACAAAGGAGAAGGTGAGGATCATCCGCGAGAAGATAAAGGATGCCCAGGATCGGCAGAAGATATATATGGATCGGAGGCGGAGATCTCTTGAGTTCGAGGTTGGAGACATGATATTTTTGCGGATCTCACCCTGGAAAGGGGTGATTCGGTTTAGGCAGCGGGGGCAAGTTGAGCCCTAGGTATGTTGGGTCATTCCATATCCTTGAGAGAATTGAAAGTGTGGTGTATAGATTAGAGCTGCCCGAGGAGTTTTCACGCATACATGATGTCTTCTATGTCTCAGTACTTAGGAAGTATATGCCGGATCCTTCACATGTGCTAGAGCCCCCACCAATTAAGTTGCGGGAGGATTTGAGCTTACCTGTTTAGCCCGTGGCCATCCTTGAACGCCAAATTAAGAGATTGCGGAGCAAGAAAGTCCCGTTAGTTAGTGTTTTGTAGCGGAGCTACCAGTCGAGGAGGAGATCTGAGAGCTGGAGGAGACTATGAGGGGACAGTACCTTCAGTTGTTCACTGTGTAGTTTTCCTTTCCTTGTATGGTTTTCTTTTAGTTTCAGTGACGAAACTCGTTTTTAGGGGGTTAGGAAAATATAATACCGACTCTCGGTATATCCTATGGTGAATTTCAGTTTATATATATATATATATTTATGATGTTTCCACCACTACGTTCATGAATTTTCAATAAGAAATTTTTCGATAAAACAACCCCAAAAATTTACCGGTAAAATGTAAATTTCGGTCAGTCTGACTCAAAGAGACTCAATAACTTTAGTTTCACATTTAATAAATTTAATTAGGCCTAACATGAAATTTTGGGTCTAATGTGTAATTATAAAAATTTTTAGGGGCCAAATTTAAATTTTTATAATTTAAAGGACTTGTTAGCAATTTTGTGTCTAATGTGTAATTTTTTAAGCTTGATCCAAGGGTAGGAAATTGCTTGAAGTTGCATGCAAATGTAAACCCTTGGATTGAGATAGTGGATGATAAGACCTTTCCAATGATTAAAGTATGGAAGCAAATCAAGGGTAGGGATTTTGCATGGAGAAGTTCAAGACTTATGGACCTTGGTCATGGTTGAGTGCAATTAGGATTTAATACCAATAAGCGCCTTTGTTGTTTCCTTGTCCAAACCGTGGGAGGAGGAAGGTTCATTTTCTCTACAAAAGCCGACCCATATTCTTTCATAAATCCCACATATTCTCATCCTAGAACAACATACTACAAGGCCAGGACCAAAAGAGAACACTGGTTAGTGAGAACAAGAGCAAAACCGAGAGCCTCAAAGAGAGGAAATCTGGAATTTCAGCAACCTTTCTTCAAGCTTCCTTAGGTAAGAACATGTTCTTTCTTCATTTTCTTTAGCACATGTCGATTTAAGCCAAGCTAAGCTTTGTCTCATGATTTTAAGGAAGGCCGAATCAAGTTGCAAAGAAGGAAGAAAGGGCCTTGAGGTGAAGAATGGTGGACTTAAAATTCCAAATTTTAGGTAAAGAGATTTTTGTCTTGTTTTAAATTCTGTTCTTAGTTTTGTTCGTGTGCTTACCTTTGTTTTGATGCATCTTACAGTCTAAATTAGCAAATACTCTAGTTAAGTAAATTTTATATCTAGGTCTTATCTTTCCAACGAGATAAGGACCACCTTAATCTGATACTTGTGCCAAAAGTTATGACACTTTTCCTGAAATACGATAGAAATTTGTTATGTTTCGGAATATAAAAACAGTGTGCAAAAAGACCCTTTTCTAGTCCTATTTTAGAGAAACTCAAAACATAAAAGTTGTAGGTATCACCCTTGCCTACAACATGTAAATATGTTAGCCAATCTGCATAAGGGAATCAAAAGTTGTACCCTTTTTTCCAAAAGAAGTTTTGACAGAAACCTTGTTTCCAATTGAAACCTGACAGTTCTGATCATGAATTATTTCAACCTCTTTCTCAGCATAATTGAGTAAAACTTAAAACAAGAAAGTTGTAGATTTATGTCTTAGGTATAACATGTTTAAAGTTCATTAAGTTTGGATTAGTAGGGTGAAAGTTATGGTTTCTGTACAAAAATAGGACAGAATCTAAATATAGAACGCGACAGAAACAAAATGAGTATTTTCGGAAATTCTGTGATGAGATTTTGAGAAAATGTATAACTTGAATGTTATAGGGCACGAAATTTCCTACAACATATCAAAAGTTCACTTGAATTGGAGCTATGTGCAAAGAGCTAAGTCATTTCTACCATGCAGGAACATAGGTTTGTGTGCATGGGCGCTGGGCAATGGGCCAACATGGGCGCGGCTTGAGCACGATGTCCATGCTGTGATTTTGACCGGACCAAACTTTGGAAAATTGGATATTTTTGTACAAATACACTTAGAGATTTATTTAAAATGCCCTAAAACTTGGCCCTAGGCTCTGAAATTATTAAGTGCAATTAATTACATATATTTTCCTATAATGACATATGTGTGCATATAAGATCATTGTAGTGACGTGATTGGTGATCGATTCGAGAGAGTTCCATTTGTTGGTTATAGTGGTACTGAGGGGAGTGATCTACCCTCCCCCATACTGTGAGTGAGATTTTGACATTTACTATTGATTGACAAATCATGTTTTATCGATTTTCAAACGACATGATTTCTATACGTGTGAAAACTAAATTTTTGGATTTTGATAAGTATTATTATACATGTTTTTGTGACCATTGGAGTGTTTCAACTACTGATTTTATTGATATGCATCAATGAGTTTGATAACTGGATATTGTACCACTTTTTTAACATATTGACATGTTTTAAATACTCCCACTGTATTGGCACATGGTTTTGAACGGATTTACATGTATTATTTGGGCTGTACGCCCGACCGATGTTATGATACGATGCATGGGGCTATATGCTCGACTGACGTGATGATGTGATGCATAGGGCTACGTGCCTGGCCGACTTGATGATATTGTGATATGCTTCCTACAACATTCCGTAGCTACGAAGGACATTTCGTAGAGGCACCCCTTGTACCCGGATACGCTTCGGCCGGAGGTATCTGTCAAATTGTCATGTGTATGATTGTCCCAAGTTAACCCTCATCGGGGAGGACGTGAGTTTACCTCTGTCTGTACTAGACGGGACACCAAACACGACCGACTATTTGTAGGTATATATAAATATATTATTATTTACATGCTAGTTGAAGTAGCCTGTGGTCAATATTAGGGTAGAGAGCCATCATTTGATATTTGCATTCTGAAAACCCCTAATGCGCCCGTCCTTGGTTGAGGTAGACTATTATCGGGGTTGTGTGTTCGGCCAGCTCTATATATGAGATTTGATACATGGATGGATGCATATGTTATTTTTCGATGTGTGCCTTGAGCTATGTTAAAACTGCACACTGTTTTTCGCACACTTGATATTGTATTACATGCCTTGACACTCCAAGTTCGCACTTGATATTGACAGCACAATGTCAATCCCTTCACTTGCTAAGTATCCTCCCATAGATACTCACCCCTCACTTTCCCTTTCACAGGTATAGTCTTGGATCGAGAGAATGGTAAAGACTTGATTTCGTTAGGCTTATATTGGAGACTGGGCTAGGGTATGGTTACCCGTTCTTTCTGCTATATTCAATTTGAGGTTATCGTATTATTTTGGAGTACTTAGTTTGACCATTGTACTTATTTGCTTTGGGATGACTACATATTACTATTGGCGCATGTAAACGGTAACTCTCATCTTGGGTTTATATATTCATGCATTTCAGGCACATTGAGATATTTTGCTTTTATTACTTGGGAGTGCATGTGATTTTGTAAACTGATTTGGACATATGTGTTTTTAGCCTTATGATGCCTCGATGTCTCAAAGGGTTGTGCCCGTGCATTGAGGTGTTGCGGCGGTTGCTTACATGCTCGAACCGGGGGTGGGTCGGGGCATGACATCAAGGGCATGAGATGAGTTATCCTTGCATGCTTCACCTCCTTTGGCACCTACTCACCCAAGTCCTCTAATTGGGGTTCCTCCATTGCCACTCAATGCTCTTCAGCAATGGACTGAGTGGTGGAATGCATATGGTGTGTATTTTCAAGTACCACCTCAAGTCCAAGCTCCTCCCCCACCTCCCAATCCAATGGTTCCACTGGTGCCTCCTATGGTACTGGTAGCACCTCCTATATTGATAACAATACGATCTACCTAGCTACCCATTGAATTGTCCAAATTGTTGAAGGAAGCTAGATAGCTTGGTTGTGAGACCTTCTCGAGATCTAAGTACCCTATAGTGGCCAAAAAATGGATTAAGAGGGTCCGAGAAGTGGTAACAGACATGATGAATGACGATGAGATGAAGCTTATAGTGGTCATAAGATTGTTGGATGAGGATGCTAGTACTTGGTGGGATAGTGTAAGGAAAAGAGTAACCATACCCCTTATATGTAATGAATTCCTTAGGGAATTCGATGAGAGATTCTATACCCGATTTGATCAAGATTTAAAAAAGAAGAGAGTTCCTCTACCTCCATCAAGGAAATAAGTCGGTGGCAGAATATGAAGTGAAGTTTAGAAGTTTGTCTACATTTGATCTAGATATAGTAGCCTTCGAGGAATATAGGCATTTCAAGTTTGAGGATGGCTTGAACCTGAACATCAGAGAGAGGATGTCGGTTATGAAGGATCACATATATCAGAATATTCTACAGTTGGCCTTGAGAGCCGAGCAAATGAGGCTAGAGAGAGGCAAGATTAGAGAGCACCATGGGAAAAAGAAAAGGTCCGACATGTTTACTTTGTACCGAAACTCCAAGAAGAGCAAGAATATAGGCTCACATAGTATTGGTTCTATCTCAAGGTCAGTCGGCACTCCCTAAGGCCAATTGTTCTTCAAGCCAAATACTCCTAGTGATAGTATTGGATTGGGAGAAAACAAAAGGAATCCTTGCAAAAATTGCAATAGATACCAATTGGGTTCATGTAGGGGATCTAGAAGATGTTACCATTGTAGAAAGGAGGGTCACTTTAGACACTTTTGTGTCGAGTTGAATATGGAAGGGTAAGGGAATTAACAAGTTTGGGTCCTTCTAGTGGCTCCAAAGGTGGCTCAACTACTACTTCAGTACCTTCTACCAGTGCTACTCTGAGAACGGGGATGGGAAATAACACCATAGCCGCCCTTACTCAATGCTCTTAAGCAAGGGCTCAGGTGAGGATTTATGCCATGACAAATGAAGAGGTTCAAGCTAATTCAGACGTGGTCATATATAAAACCCTTTGAAATTTGAATTATATAATTTAGAAATGTGATGTAGACATATGTGGTTGTGATTTGAATTATGTTGATGACATGATATTTGTTATGATCATTAGTAAATGCATAACATTGAATGTAGGGAATGTGTTTAGAATTATCGATTCATAAAGTTCCATCAAGTGAGTAGCAATTGATGGGTGATCATTTGGTGTGATTAAAGACCCCGTTTGACCTAGGGATTTGCTCGGTTCAATGTGTTGGACTGTTTATTTAGTCAAAACCTTTGGGCTTAGAACTATCATTTTCAAGATTTTAGTATATGCATGGATAATATGATATTTTGACTATATCAGTAGTATGTGAAGGTAAATATACCCACGTAGGGGAATTTACCACATGTTATTTGTATATGAGACCTTTTTACGTCTGTTAGAAGATCACAACTCATGCGATCTTTCACATCACCCTGCTGGACTTTCAAACAGGATTGGATATCATGCAACCAATGAGTATACTTGCAAGCGAAGACTTCTCGATACATCTGTTAGAATGATCGAGGAGCCACGGTTAGTACCAAAAAAAACTCACTGTACTCTAACTCAACACAGTTACATCCGTCGAGCCACTTTTCTTATCGAATGTGATCCACAATCATTTGCTCAACTATGTATTCTCTATTGTGTTTAAATTCCAACATGGATTAATATAGTAGGTCAATCTATGAATACAATACAATAATATAATGTTGATTGGTCTTCTTTTTGTCAAATTTGAATCCATCAATCTTAATTCAACTGTTTTCCTAAACCTAGCCCTTAGAACTCAGTTTATCTTCCGGATCATAGGTAAACAGACTACATTAGCAAACACTGAACTAAAACTTCTAGAAACAGCCAAAATTAATAAGAGTACAAGAGATCCCACCCAATGGATCTTAGGTGCCACACAGTAGGAACGAAGATCATGATCACACTATCGTCTCAAATAATAGCTCATACTATCCTGTGGTCATCTTATCATACACAGTATGAAACACGTGATACAGTGTTATTCTCTTATCTCTCAAAAGGGCAGATGTCAGATTTCTTTAACACTGTACAGATATGGGACTCAGTCTATACATAAGACTTTACTTAGAGATTTCAGAAAGAGTATCTCAGAGATAATATCACTAGACGTAGGTGATATCTGAATTCTCAAACTTAACTACTCATAGGCAATATGGATGTGGATATATCCGTGTCGGTCACATTGCATATGACCTCATCTTGAACATATATCAGGATAACTTATGTTCTAGCAGGGCTACTCTCAAATCGTCTTACGACTAGAAACTGTTTCATCCCCGCTTACTCAGAGCTAGAGGTGGTCACTCGTGTAAGAGAGTTGAACACGCCTACTTGATATATCTTTTATCATAAGTCATTACAAAATATATAATAATAAACAAATATAAGAAATAAACTTATGACTGTATAATGCACATATGTCATATTTATCAATAAGTATCAAAATAATAGTGAGAAATGTCAAAATACACTAAACCAATGATTCCTTATGTCACAAAGGAATCTCTCACAATGGATTTGGTAAAGGGATTAGCCACCATACTGTGTGTAAAAGTATACTTAATTGTCATAGCACTCATTTCGGTAATATCTCTTACAAAAAGGGTATTTGGTATCAATGTGTTTGGTCTTATAGTGATACTTATGATCTCGGTTATTAGTAATGACGACCTGATTATTACAATAAATCATCACTGGCCACCACTATTTGCTACAACTTCTAAGTTATCTAGAAATTTCTAGAGCCAAACACTTTTCTGAACAACCATAGAGCATGTCACAAACTCCATCTTTATCGTAGATAGAGATACATAGATTTGTTTCTTGTTTCTCCAAGATATGATATTATTATTGAGCAAGATAGCAAATCTTGATGTCGACTTGAGTTCATCCAGATTGCTACCCTCAGTTGGTGTCTGAATACTCAATAAAACGCAGATCACTTGCTCTATAACATAAGGAGAGATTCACAGTTCCCTTGAAATATCTCAGAATCCTTTTCACTACTCTTTAGTGATCCCTTCCCGAAATCGATTGATACCTACTCACTAAATCGATTGCAAAACAAATGTCTGGTCGTGTACACACATTGCATACACTCGATTGCCTATTGCACTGCATACACTCGATTGCCTATTGTACTCGCATAGGGAATTTTACTCATTTTCCTTATTTTTTCATAAATTTTAGGGTATATGCCAAGACTCAGGTCTCCATTTTTAGTGATAGGAGTATCTATTAGGTTGTAATCATTTATCTTGAAATGCTCAAGGATCTTCCTAATGCAGAACTCTTGTTAAAGAGTCAACATTTTTCTTAAGTGATCCCTTTGGATCCTAATTTTGAGAATAAACTAAACCTCACCCATATCATTCATATCAAAACTCGACAATAACTCTGTTTTAATGGTCATTAGATACTCTTTGTTGTTCTCGGCCAACAGAATGCCACCCATATATAAAAACATGATCACAAAAGAGTTATCGGAACGTATTAGATAGACATAATGATCCTCTTTGATTATTATAAAATTATAAGATATCACATTCTCGTGAAATCTTAGATATCACTGTCTGGATGATTATTTTAGACTATATGTCGACTTTCAAAGTTGATAAATCTTATCCACCTAGCCTATTAGAACGAAGTCAGAGGGTTGCTCCATGTAGATCTCCTTATCCAAACTCCATTACGAAAGGTAGACTTTTTGTCTATCTAGTATAACTCTAGATCCATATTCGTGACACTTGCTAAAAGTAATGACTCCCCAGTAGTCCACGCCCTTAGTCTAAGTGTAACCCTTGGTTACCGAATAGGACTAATACCTCTCTATCGATCTGTCGAACTTTCTCTTGACCTTAAGAACCTACTCATTCCTAAAGGTTTTATGCTTTCAAGAAAATTAACTAGGTCTCAGACCCCGTTGATTTTTATCAACTCCTCTTCATTCATAACCTTTAACCAATAGTCCTTCCTAGAACCTTCGAAAGCCTCTTAGACCATTTTAGATTCCTCGTCATCCTCAAGAGTTATAATGGAAGTCTTACCCTCAATCAGGAAGCAACATTTAAGTACGCGTCCTCAATCACTTCTCCTAAAGTCCCTCCCAATGATACTATGTGAGTAAGCATCTTCATCTTTAATTTGAGAAAATTAAAGAAGAAATATACTATATAGAGAACATACCTTTGAGAGAAAAGAGTTTTGTGTAAGCATGCTTTTCTATAGAGGAAACATTGAGGGTTCGAGAAATTTTCGAGTAAGAAAATGTCTCCCATTATTGGGTTCACCGAACTTTGGGTTGAGGGTCGTGGATCCATGGAAGTGGTTCGTTCGTGATCATCATCCTGACTGAGCGATCTGTCAGAGGGAGTTCGCAGCTCAGTTGATTTTTTGGAGACCTACGCTTTGAGGTATTTTCTTAAAAAATTCGATCTATTTAATTTTTTGTGATTTTCCACATTTCTGTTGCATGCAATTAAATTTAATAGTGCGAATTCCTATGGTAAACGAAATACTCATGATTGTGTGGTGTGATGAAATGTTTTAAGGACTCATTTATGAAACATATAATTGTAAATTAACTAATAAATGTTTAATAGTTTATATTAATAGGTATGATGAAAATTTTTAGTATTGATAGTCGTGTGCTAATAGATACTCGATCTAATAATTCATTTGTGTGTACGGGTTTTATTAGGCATCTTGATAAGCCTCTAGTTCTGCTTGTAGAGGAGTTATTGGTTATCAATCTTTTGGGAAAATAGTTGATTAAGGATACCGTATATAAGGATTGTGAGGTAAAAGTCGGTGAAATAACTCTTGAAGTGGACTTGATTCTGCTAGAGATGAGAGATTTTGACGTCATTCTTGGTATGGATTGCTACATCTTCATTAGGTATCAGTGGATTGTTTAACGAAGGAAATAGAATTCTAGAAACCATGGTATCCAACACTTGTCTTTGTTGGTGAGCGTAGGCCATTGTCGAATTGTATGATTTTGACCCTTGAAGCACGGTGACTAGTATACAAAGGGTACGATACCTACTTAGCCCACATTATTGACAGCATGGTGGAGAGTCCTAATTTGAATGATGCTCCCTTAGTGAATAAGTTTCCATATATTTTTTAGAAAGATTTGCCCGGATTGCCATCGGTTTGAGAATTTGACTTTGTCATAGATCTGGTTCCTAACATCTCACTGATTTCTATCCTTCCATATCGAATGGCATTTACAGAGTTGAAGGAGTTGAAGGTTTCACTCTAACAGTTGTTGGACAAGGTGTTTATCCGACTGAGTATCTCATCTTGAGTGCTCTGGTTTTATTTGTAAAGAAGAATGACAGAACCCTCTTGTTATGCGTTGACTACTAGCAACTCAATATGGCAACGATCAAGAAAAAGTACACCCTCTCGTGGATTGACGATCTTTTTAATCAATTTCAAAGGGTTAGCGTGTTCTTAAAAATAAATTTGAGATCGGATTACCATCAATTGAGGATCAAGGATGATGATATCCACAACACCACTTTTAGGATGCGGTTTGGGTATTATAAGATTTTGATGATACCCTTCGGGTTGACGAATGCTTCTGCAGTTTTCATGGATCTCATGAACCAAGTGTTTTATTCCTACCTCGACAAGTTTGTCATAGTCTTCATCGAAGACATATTAATGTATTCCAAGAATGATGAAGAGTAATTCAAGTATCTCCAGATCATATTGTAAACTCTTAGGGAGAAGAAGTTGTATGCCAAATTCTCTAAATGCGAGTTTTGGCTAAGTGAGATTGGCTTTTTAGAGGTACATGGCTCGAATTTTTGTAGACCTAAGGAAGGTAGAGACCATTCTGAAGTGGGAGCAACCCCAGAACATTACTAAGGTAAAGTGTTTCCTTGAATTAACATGTTATAACTAAAGATTCATAGAGGGATTGTTGAAGATGGTGACTCCAATATCCAATTTGACTTGGAAGAGAGTCAAGTTCAAATGGAATGAAAAGTGCGAGGATAGTTTCCAAGAGTTTAAGTAAGAGTTGACATCCGCTCCCATCCTTGCTCTTCCCATTAGTAGCATGGCAATTATATGGTATATAGTATTCCAGCAAGTAAGGCTAGGTTGCATGTTGTTGCAAGGCGATAGGGTGATTACTTATACCTTTCGGCAGCTTAAGAAATATGAGATGAACTACGCCACTCATGACTTGGAGAAAGTCGGCATTGTCTTTGCTTCGAAGATTTAGCGACATTACTTATATAGGACCACATGAAAGATTTTCATTGACTACAAAAGCTTGAAAAACTAGTTCACACAGAAGGAGTTCAATTGGAGGCAACAAAGGTGTTAGAATTGATCAAGGATTATGATATAGTGATAGATTACACCCTGGAAAGGCAAATGTGGTCTCAGATGTATTGAGTTGAAAGTCATCATCTAGTTCGGCATCCCAAGAGAGTTCTTACCTATCTTGTCTAGTTGGACTCCTAGCACTTAGAGTTGAGTTGACCAAGGATGACCATGGCATACTCTTGGCCAAGTTTATGGTGAGACCTAAGTTAGTGGATCATATTCGGGAGCTTCAAGCGGTCGATGAGGAATTGAAGGGCATAGTTGAGAAGTTCCACAAGAGAGAAGGTAGCAAGTTTCGGAATCAGGAGGATGGATTTTGGTTTATGGGAGACGAATTTGTGTTCCAAAGAATGAGGATCTTCGGAAGGCCATACTAGAAGAATCACATTTCTTGGCCTATGCCATGCATCTAGGGAGTACCAAACCATCAAAGAGTCATATTGGTGGTCCAGATTGAAATGAGAGATAATTGAGTTTGTGGCTAGATGTTTAGTGTGTCAGCAAGTCAAAGTGAGTACCAGAAACAGGTCGGTGTCCTCCAACCACTACCAATTCCCAAATGGAAGTGTGAACATATCATTGTGGATATGATGGTAGGTTTGCCATGTAATTTAAACCATCACGATGCTATCTAGGTAATTATGGACCGTCTCACTAAATTAGCTCACTTTTTGTCTATTCGAAGCTCTTATCCCTTGGAGCGGCTAGCCAAGTTATGCATCAACAAGATTATAAGGCTTCGCAGTATCTCGATGTCTATTGAACAATACCATGATTTTCGATTCACATCCTAATTTTGGTCTAAGTTGTAAGTTGCTTTGGGGACTAACTTAAAATTTAGTACAGCCTTTCATCCCTAAATAGATGGACAGTCTGAGCACACTATTCAAACTTTAGAAGACATGCTTAGAGCATGTGTTATGGATTTCCAAGGCCGTTGGGATCGACATCTCTGATTGATCAAATTTGTGTACAACAATATTTACCAAACTAGTATTGGGATGCCACCCTATGAAACTTTGTATAGAAGAAAGTGTCAAACTCCATTATGTTGGAATAAGCTTGGTGAGAGAAAAATTGAAAGCATAGAGTTGATTGAAGCCATCAAGGAAAAGGTAAGAATGATCCATGAAAGAATGAAGGCAGCTCAAAATCTACAAAAGAGCTAAACTGATAAGACGATAAGACCCTGGGTATTCGAAATAAGAGATATGGTGTTCTTGAAGATATCTCCTTGGAAATGCATAATCCAGTTTCAGAAACGGGAAAATTGAACCTTCATTATATCGGCCCCTTTAAGATCCTTGAAATAATTGGAAAGGTGACCTACCGGGTTGAATTAATTCCGGGTTACATAGGATGAATGATATTTTTCACATTTCAATGTTGAAGAAATACTTGCCAGATTCATCATATGTGTTAGAAGTTCCTTCTCCAATAGAATTGAATCAAGATTTGAGTTTCAATGTACAACCAATAAAGGTCCTTGATTGACATCTCAAGCAACTGAGAAGTAAACAAATCTCCATGGTCAAAGTGTTGTGAAGAAGCAATAAAGTGGAAGAGGAAATCTGGGAACCAAAAAGTCGATGCGAAAACAACACCCCACCTTTTTTATATATAATTTTCTTTTAAATTTCAAGAATGAAATTTCTTTGTAGGGGATTAAATGTTGTAGTATCGAGAAAAAAGAAAGGAAAGGAAAAGAAAAGAAAAGTCAACTCTCCCCACTTATTCTCTCTCCTCTCTTTCCCCCTCACTTACTCTCTCGACCTCGCTGCCCTCTCTTCTCTCCCTCATTCTCGCCCTCACTCACTTTCTTACTCTCCTCTTTTCACATTTGGTCTCAAAGAAGCCCACTCCTACATCTTCTTTCTTCACGCTTTCCACAAAGTTCATTAAAGATCGATTGATTCTAAGTGTGAGCAAGCTTTTGGAAGTGAAATCAAGCCCCGAATTCAATCTTTTCTCTCTCCCCTCCATTTGAAGGTAAGAAAGGTTCTCGAAAAAATTTCTTAAATTTCTCCGATTCATTAAGGTTTTTCTCTTAGGCCCAACAAATTTCCATAGTCAATGATATTTTTAGATGCCTTTCCATGCATCAATTTTATCCAATAGAGTTATGGTTCTGTCCTTCTATTTTTCTTAACTGAGACACCTCAAGTAGGTGGGCATTTTACTCCCTAGTGTAATCTTTTGTCTTCTCTTTGTTTTTGAGATCTTGAGGGATGGTATAAATAGTATGCATTATTGGTACTAAGTTTAGACTAGTTTTATGAGATTTTGGTGTATTAAAGTATGTTCATATTTTTTGGTTTCGAATGAACATTGGAGTAATTGTTGTGGGAGTACGCTTTTCTAGTGTCGAGGGAAGTATTCCTTTCATGACCCCACTGTAACTGTGTAGCTTTGTGGAGACTAAGTCAAGGAAATTATAATTTGGGACACAATGTAGTTAAACTTTTAAATTCCTTTGTAATTGAGATGCTTGTATAAAGCACACTTCCCAAGTAATGTTTGCTTGTCTAATATTATATTTTGCTAAAAATTGAGTTTTTATCATTGAATAGTTCATGTATATGTCTTTTAGAAGAGGCATATATGTATTGAGCAACCTACATTTTCATTATTTAACTTGTGCAGATTTTGGTCCTAATAAGAATAGGATATGTCTCATATGCATATTGATAGAGTCTCAATTACATTTGTGGAATGAAAGGGGTGGGAATTTAAGAGTTATTTTAGATAGTGGTTACAAAAAGGATTGGTGTTCAATGTTTTAGGTTAAAGCATTCGGAGTCAAAGGAGGGATTGGATTTTCTTTGGTTTGCAATTGGGAGTGATTACCCTTCCAAGATGCGAGTGGATAAACCATCATACTTTTAAATGAGAAAAATGATTTCTAAATTCTTTTATAAATGAGTTTTACAAATATTTGTGATAGTGGGATGTCCTAATATAAGAGTTTGTATTATGTATGCATCCTATGTGTTTATGAATGAATTTGTGACATATTTTGTTGGAAATTGTATTTGTCACACCCCGATTCACAATCGAAGACCGTGAACAGCCACCCGTTATCCCGTGTGCTGCCCATCAGATGATACGCATACCGAGGTAGCGAAGGCTATAACACTGACCCTCGGTATATCTATGGTGTATTCCAATTCATAAATATATATATATATATATATATATATATATATGATGTTTCTATGATTACGTTCATGAATTATTTCAACCTCTTTCTTGGCATAATTGAGTAAAACTCAAAACAATGAAAGTTGTAGATTTATGTTTTACGTATAACATATTTAAATTTCATTAAGTTTGGATGAGTAGGGTGAAAGTTATGGTTTCTGTACAAAAATATGACAGAATCTGAATATAGAATGTGACAGAAACAAAATGAGTATTTTCGAAAATCTGTGATGAGATTTTGAGAAAATGTATAACATGAAAGTTATAGGATACGAAATTTCCAACAATATATCAACATTTTGCTTGAATTGGAGCTGTGTGGAAAGAGCTAAGTCATTTCTACCATGCAGGGACATAGGCTTTGTGCGCATGGGCGTCGGGCAATGGGCCGACATGGGCGTGGCATGAGCATGATGTCTATGCAATGATTTTGACCAGACCAAACTTTGGAAAATTGGATATTTTTGTACAAATATACTTAGGGATCTATTTAAAATGCCCTAAAACTTGGCCCTAGACTAAGAAATTGTTAAGTGCAATTTATTACATATATTTTCCTATAATGACATATGTGTGCATATACGATCATTGTAGTGACGTGATTGGTGATCAATTCGAGGGAGTTCTATTTGCTGGTTATAGTAGTACTGAGAGGAGTGATCTACCCTCCCCCATACTGTGAGTGGGACTTTGACATCTACTATTGATTGACAAATCATGTTTTACCGATTTTCAAATGACATGATTTCTATATGTGTAAAAACTAAATTTTTGGATTTTGATAATTATATATATACATGTTTTTGTGGCCATTGGAGTGTCCCAACTACTGATTTTATTGATATGCATCAATGAGTTTGGTAACAGATATTGTGCCACCTTTTTGACATATTGACATGTCTTAAATGCTCATACTGTTTTGACACATGGTTTTGAACGGATTTACATGTACTATTTGGGCTGTAAGCCCGGCTGACTTGATGATATTGTGATATGCTTCCTATAGCATTCCGTAACTACGAAGGACATTTGGTAGATGCATCCCTTGTGCCCCGATATGCTTTGCCCGGAGGTATCTGCTAAATTGTCATGTGTATGGTTGTCCCAGGTTGACCTTCATCGGGGAGGACGTGAGTTTACCTCTGTCTAGCACTCGGCGGGGCACCATACACAGCCGACTATTTATTGGTATATATATATATATATATATATATATATTATTATTTATAGGCTAGTTGGAGTAACCTGTGGCCAATATTGGGGTAGAAAGCCATTATTTAATATTTATATTGTGAAAACCCCCAATGTGCCCGTCCTTGGTGGAGATAGACTATTGTCGGGGTTGTTTGTTCGGCCGACTCTACATATGTGACTTGATACATGGATGGATGCATATGGTATTTTTTTCGATGTATGTCTTGAGCTATGTTAAAATTGTACGCTGTTTTTCGCACACTTTATATTGTATTACATGTCTTGACACTCCAAGTTCACACTTGATATTGATAACATGATGTCAATCCCCTCACTTGTTTAGTATC
Source organism: Dillenia suffruticosa (assembly GCA_033439265.1). Taxonomy (NCBI): domain Eukaryota; kingdom Viridiplantae; phylum Streptophyta; class Magnoliopsida; order Dilleniales; family Dilleniaceae; genus Dillenia; species Dillenia suffruticosa. The sequence goes on from JAVTVX010000031.1 coordinate 5,266,806, forward strand.
CTCCCATAGATACTCACCTCTCACTTTTCCTTTCATAGGTATAGTCTTGGATCGAGGGAATGGAAGAGACTTGATTTCGTTGGGCTTATATTGGAGACTGGGCTGGGGTATGGTTACCCGTTTCTTCCGCTATATTCAATTTGAGGTTATTGTATTACTTTGGAGTATTTAGTTTGACCATTGTACTTATTTGCTTTGGGATGACTGCATATTACTATTGGCGCATGTAAATGGTAACTCTCATCTTAGGTTTATATATTCATGCATTTGAGGCACATTGAGATATTTTACTTTTATTACTTGGGAATTCATGTGATTTTGTAAACTAATTTGGACATATGTGTTTTTAGCCTTACGATGCCTCGATGTCTCGGATGGTTGTGCCCGTGCATTGAGGTGTCGTGGCAGTTGCTCACATGCTCAGCCAGGGGGTGGGTCGGGGTGTGACAAAGGCTAACATTTTCATCGATTTAAAACCTGTTTAAAACTCTTTTTTTTCCTCAAAGTAAAATTTTCCCAAGTAAAAGAAAGTAAAATGCAACACTTTGCCTCAATGTAAGAATATACAACAAAATTTTGAGAGTTTCAAGTTTACAAGTTACATAATACAATTACAATCATCCATAAATTATATACATGGTCATTCTATAGACCTCTAGCTTTTACGTTATCTAACTTCATCACGGAAGAATGGCTAGTACCGTACTCACAAGCAAAATGCGCAAACTTGCCACATACGTAGCACTGGACTTTGCTCTTAACGAACTCCTTCTTCCTATGCTTTTGTCCTTGGTCATCAATCTTAGCAGATGGCTTCTTCTTACCTTAGCCTGTGGTCTTCTCATCATGCTTGCACCATTTGCGCTTGAAACCTCAAGAGCCCTTACTTGACTCCGCCATATAAGAATGACCCAAAACAGACCTGGCCACCTCCTACCGCTTCTCCTTGAGCTTACAATGCCTACTCATATTCATATAAGTACGAATACTCTCAGTACATGTTAGATAGGTTTTAACCACATTCCAAGAGTCAAGTAAAGATTTGATCACTCCCAGCACCTGAATCTCATCTGACATTGGCTCCCCATATTCTTTAAAGAGGCAATCATACTTGACATGTGTATAAGATGCTGTTTCATAGTGTGATTTGACCTCTTCTTACAGGTAATAAACCTATAGGTCAACATTCTTAACTTAGGAGTTGATCGAGAGCCAAAATACTCTTTTAGAACAACCCAGACCAATATCGTAGTAGGATACTACTCATAAATTGGGTTCATGTCATCATGCATACGGCTCAGAAGGATTGCCCTATCCTAGCCATCTTTTCTCTTCCAAGCACAATTCACCTCCTGATCATGTCTCTCCTGAGCATGGAACCCTCTTCGGGGTCCTATATCTCATGCTTTAGAACCTCTACTAGGACTTGTTTCTAAAAAACAAACTAAATCTTTTGGTGCTAAATATCATAATTGTAATCATTTAGTTTGTCTCCCATCATAATTGTTTCTCGAAAATAAACTAAAGCTTTAAAACCTCTACTAGATCTGCATCACCCGATTCGCAGATCGGGTAAGGATACAGGTCAGACATGGATCCAGATCCGGATTCGAACCGACCTAGACCTATAGACCATTCACATGCCTCTCTAGTGCATGAGATCCACGCACCTGTACCCGTTTGCTTGATGCGCCTCTATGCGCGTGTGGTTCACGCGCCCACAAGTCTAGAGTAGAGTTGTTGTGACACTCGGATAGTGTCACAGGTACCGCTCCAGCTCAAGCTCGGGTCTAGCTCAAGCTTTGTTATTTTTGTATCAAGCTCGAGCTTTGCTTTTTTTGTATCAAGCTCAAGCTCAAGCCCAAATTGTGTTGAGCTCAAAGGCTCGTAGGCTACCCAACATATGAGAAATTACGTATATGCCCCTATTGTTTCTAGCAAATTACAAATAATTATTCTTGAGTTTAAAATTTTGAAGGATGGAAATATAATTTTCCTTTCATTTCTCCTTTTTGTTTCATCATTTCTCAATATAGAATCGAATTGTTCTACTCTCCTCTCGCAGTGACCTAGCAGAGTAGCTCTCACGTCTCACCTCTCTTCCTTGAATCTTCATAGTTCAAGCTCTATGTGTGCTATGTGGCGAAGATCTTGTTTTTATGTCTGTCGTTGCTCCGATTTCATAACTCAGAGGTTGATTCAAAGGTAAAATCTCTGACTCTCTCTATTTCTCTCTCTCTGTCTTTGTCTAGGGTTTCTGTAAGATTAGGGCTTTTGCGATTTTTTTCTTCTCCATTAGAGTTTTGATGATTTCTTTGATGATTTGTTATTCTCTCACCTTGACCTAGCTCTCAAGTCTTCAATAGAGATCTGCGAAGTGTGACTACGATTCATCTATCACTGTTCGATGTCATTGTCACCACTACAAGATCATTGCTTTTAGTTAAAGGTAAACTCTTTCTCTCTCTCTCTTTTTGGTTGTGAACAAAAAGATGTTCTTCTTTCTCTTTTTTTGCAAGATCATCACTGTTCGTTGGAGTTAGTGACCAGCTTATAATTTAACCTAGATCTCTCTCCATTTCTGCAAGATCAATATTGTTCGTTGGTCATTCATTCGGGCTCAATTTTGCTCCGCGAGGACCGCGACACTCGAGCTTGAGTTTCTCGTTGACACTTCGAGTAGAGCTCGAGCTCTAGAATGACAGGCTCGATGAGCTCGAGCTCAAGCTCAAGCTCACCTACAATTGACTCGAGCCAATCCAGATAATGTGATACTCGAGCTCAACCCGTGGGTTATAACAGGGCTAGTCTGGAGCGGTTCTTTCTCACTTGATGGCGGTTTTTTGACGGCAGTTTGATATGGAAAATAAAATTGGATTTCCCAAAATCATCCTCAACTTAATTTTTGAGAGATTCAAGCCCTAATCTTGACAAATCAAATGTCCAAAATTTTGGCCATTCGCAGCCATGTCGGAAAACCCAATTCCAGTAACGGCAATGCACAATACATATGTCAAAATGTGGATCAGCACATGAGGAACACATTTATGTAATTTTTATAGATCAATTAGTTCTCTAACTCGACAAATGTATGGTTTTAAGTTTCAGGCACCATTAGGATCGAAAATTTCGACCTTCAATTTCAAGATCTAAATATATTCCAAAAATTATGTTTGTGATCTACAAAACATAGGTAACATCGTGGTGTAATTGGATTCACGAAACTTATCTATCATCAAAATCTTAAATTTTATACCTGAAAAATTTTAAAATTTATTTTAATAGATCCAACATGCTCTGATACTAATATTAGATTTAATTCATATGCAAGGAAAAACATAATAAAATTTTCGGAATAATAAAAGATTTAGGTTTTTATTTATACCTTGGTGAATAAAATGCAGAAAAATTAGGAAACACGAGCCCTTTCACAGTCAATCTCGCTGTCGGGATGATAACCACACTAATATCATAGCACTATAAACCTCAATCCAGTGATAAAGTGACATGAAAAATTCCCTACACGGAATTTTTCTTAATCACTCAATCAGAGAAATTTTTTTTGAGACCTAGAACCCTCTTACCCTCTTTCTCAATGGTACTCTCCTCAAGAGATAACCATAATCTTTGTTAGGAATCTTGGTGAATAATTATGGAGTTAATCTTGAAAAAATGGGAAGTAAATAAGGCAAGTTAGGATAATGGGTTGACCACCCATTATTCCGAACTTTAAATTTTGAATCCAAACATAATTTTATACTAAGTTTAATGCCCCTACGTGGGCACTATTACCTACACTCAGATTTCCATAGTCAGAAGCATTTTGTTTCTGGTGTTCTGAAACATATTAGCTTTTAGACTTTGATAGGTTGATTGCCCATGAAGGCTTTAACAAAAGAGGTTTCCATCTTTGGATTGACCAATATGAAAATGGAGTAAGGCTTAAACCCTGACTTAAATTTGTCCACAGACCCATTGCAACAAAACAATGAAGAAACATGTTTAATTGGAGTAGGCCATAAAGAAAATGCTTTTAACTCCGATAAAGTAGTTGACCTTATGATAATCCACATGGGATTCCTATCTCTAAACCCATCCTTCTAACTTTGATATTCTAGAGGATTTAATCCAAATTAACAACATTAGCAAGAAATAAAGACCTAATTGCGGACTTCCAGCCATGTGCGTGGTGAGTTATAAGAGGAGATATTATACATTGTTTCTATGCCATATATTGTTCACCATATCTTCGATTAGAATATTAAATGTGTAATGACTTGAACTCTATCCAATCATTGTTGTCTTGCCAATTTGGCATGTATGAGATTACATTTCACAAAATTACCCCTACCGAGCACCCTTATTATAGAGTTCCTATGTGAATCAAGCTATATTACTCGATTTCACTAGAGATGAAGGAAAATCCATTGAATTTAGAACTGAGGACAACCGAATTACATTAGGTCCCGAATAGATCTTACATTATTAATCAAAGAAATCAATAAAAAATAAAAGAAACAATCACACCATCAGAAATTAAGACAGATACTATCCTAGCATTTGCCATGTTTAGAACTTGGACTGCAGATAATTGACAACATTTATGTCCGCCTGGAGTGCCTTGACTAGAACATCACTGCCAATTTTGAGTTTAGAATCGAACACTACATTTGCAATGGTAATAACTTCAAGATTTTGGCTACTTAGAGCTGCAATGGCAACTGCTTTGCAATTTCCAACAATTCTCTGGAAATGAATGAGATTGACTGGAAACACAAACACATCACCCTTTTGAGGCACCTTTGTGATGAGATGATTTTCAGGGTTTGAGGTGTTAAATCCCGTTTCTAGGGAGCGTTCTATCTTTGATAAGATCTCGGTCCTACGAGGGTGGGTGTGAGGAGGATTAATGCCATATGGGGCATAGTCGATGCGAGCAATTGAGATTCCAAGCATGTTAAATGTTGTTAGTTATACCCACGTCGGGGCATTTTTTGTTACCTAGGGTTAGTTTTTTTTTTATAACCTACTAACCAACCATAACCAAAAAAAGTAACTCCCCTCTTTAGTCTCTCATGTGCCTACGTGGAAAAAGGATATGTTGTCTGAGACAGAGAATTCTCTCAATACATTGTCATGAACATGAGATGAAAGGGATTTCTTTGTGAGTGCGCATTACCAAGAGATTGAGTTTGAATCAAATACAAACTCTAGAGTGTGAGGGATTGAGAAATTTTTTATTAAGAAAATTTCTCTCGCATTTGGATTCACCGAACTTGGGTTGAGTTGTTGTGACACTAGGTGGTCGTTCAATTTCGTGATCACCATCCCGACTGAGCAATCCGTATGAGTAAGTTCGCAATCTAATTGATTTCTTGGATGCCTATGCATTGAGGTATTTATCAAAAATTCTGAACTTTTAATTTATATACTTCTATATATGCATGTAGTGTAAATAAGTCTAACATTGGTATTAGAGTAACGTTGGATTTATTTAAAAAATTTTCAGAATTTTTTTTGTTATAAAATGCATAGGGTACAAAATTTAGGGTTCAGATCATGGATGAGTTTTGTGAATTCGAGAATATCATGAGAATACCCATGGCCCAAGGATCATGAAAATAATTTTTATTAAATTTTTTTAGTACATTAAGGCCATAAAATGTCCGGTGGAAGTTTTCGACTCTATGGATATAAAACCTTAAATCTGTTGAGTTTAAGGACGAATCGATCTGTAAAAATAGTGTAGAAATGCTTTTCATGCTCAGATTTGCATTTTGACATATTAATTAAGAATTTTGGTTGTTAGAAATTGAGTTTCAAAAATAGCCGCGAAGGGCCGAAATTTTGAATGCCTAATTTGCTGAGATTAGGGTCCAAATCCAATTAAAATTGAATCACGAATGGTTGGATGATATTCAATTACAATTTTCTGGTGAAAATCACATCAGAAATAGACCGAAAATGGGATTCCGGCACCCGAGTCAAGAGGTGTAACACCAATACCTTGGTGTACTCATTATTGTACTCCTCTTCATTTTATATATACTATTACTCATATTTTATATAAAAAATCAATTAAGAAAATTTTCCGTTAAAATCACTCCCGAAAAATTTCGGCAAAATCACCAAAAATTAAAAAATTTTCAAAATAACCACCGATGGTCCAATAATAATGAGGATGACTCTAGAGTGTATAGGAACCTCAAATTTGGGTAGATCTTATTTCATAAAGTTAAATCACAAATTTTCTAAAAAATCACCTGTAAAACCTTAGCCGGGTTGAATATGTTTCGGAAAGGCTAAATGACCACGTTTTGATGCGGGATAAATTAAATTAGCTATAATACGAGGTTTTGGGTCAAACTTAAAATTTTGAAAATTTTTTGGATCAAAATGTAATTTTTATAAGTCAAGAGACTTGTTTGCAATTAATAAGAACTTAGAAGAAATAAGTAACTAATAAAGTTGTAGTGTGAGTAGGTGATTAGGATCTTTGATTTATTTGTAATTAGGCTTTAACTATTTGGTTGAAGAAGTGAGAGAAAATAAATTGTTGTTGGAGTAAAATGATCCAACGGTGAGGAATAAACCTTGAGATGATCAATGGTAGAGATTGAAGCAAATTAGCACAAGTGTTCCCCTCCCAAACTGTGACCAACAAGGAAGACAGGAGTAGGAAAGGGAGAGAAAACGTGAGAGAGAGAGAGAGAAGAAAATCTATGGACTTTGGAGAGTTAATCCAAGTATCGAAATTAGGTTGAAGTGAGATGAATTAATTTGGGCCCTCGGATTAAGTTAGTGGGAGACAAGATACTATTCATTGAGTGAATGTATGGGTTTTCTTGAAAACATACCAATAGTGAGGATTTGGTTTAGAATTGGATCAAAATTTTGAGCCTTTGGATCTTGATAGTTGGGAGACATACAATTAATGAATGAGGTGAGTTGTTGTGTGAGAAAATATGTAACACCGACACTGCAGTGTCCGTACTATTGTACTCCTGTTCAAAAATTAAATAAAACATTTCTTAGTTATATAAATAGAGAAATTTTCATTTATTTTGATTTTTGATTTTTGGAGGTGTTAAATCGAAATTTTTTGGTATATATAAATTATCCGTATTTTCGATTTGAGGCATATCCTATATTGTAAAAACAAAAAAAAAAAAAAAAAAAAGAAGGGAAGTGCTGCGTTTTGGCCAAAAGGCAGCACCCCCAAATTGGATTAGGGCTTTTAGCCCTAATATCTTTCTCTTTTTCCCTCTCTCTCTCTTCCTCTCTCTCTCTCTCTCTCTCCACCTCTTCCCCTTCCCACGGCTGCCTCACCTTCTTCCCTCTCCACCGCTGCTCTCCCTCTCCTCCGCCACCCTTCGCCACCGCTCTCTCTCCACCGTTGCTCCTCCCTCCCGCGAACGTAACCTCCATGAGAGCGCGATCCTCCTCTCACGAGCTCACGAGCTTGCAACGCGATCCTTTTCGCGTGAGTGTGATCCTTCTCGCGCAAGCGCGCTACTACAAATGGCATTCTGCCAGCGCACCACAGCGCAAGCGCGAGTGCGTGACTGCCTAAGCATACCATAGTGTGAGCACGCTTGCTCGGGAGCGCACCTGTACACGAGCGCACGAGTGCACTCCAGCCCACTAGCATATGCAACCCGTGAGCGCGCGACTACAGTCGAGCTCGCTAGTGCACGCTCCAGCCTGTAAGCACGCCAGCCCGTGAGCATGCCAGCCCGCGAGCCCACCAGCCTGTGAGCCTGCGAGCGTGCTAGCCTACGAGCCCACCAACCCACCGGCCTGCGACAGCCCACTAGCTCGCGCAGCCAGCGAGCCCACTGCGGCCCGCTAGCCTATTGAGCCACGAGCCCACAAACCTCTACGCAGGTAACTAACTTAGTGTTTTGATCCAAATCTAAGTGTTTATGACCTAGCTAATAAATCTTGTCTTGATAGGGAGCAGTGCAGATTTTGGAGTGGTAAAGGAGACATTCGGACGAAGGTCTGCTCTCCGAGAAGACCCTAGGTGAGAGAAATGCGATCTTTTCAACATTTGAAATAAATTTTATTAAATTTAGGTTTCAATACCTTTAAGATGACATTGATGTATATTTATATATTGAGGAATTAAGATTTATACAATGTTAGGGAAGATGATAAACCCTAAGAATAATTGGAAATTTGATATTAAATTGTGATGATCTGATTAGGTTGATCTTTTTAGAGACTCGAGAAGTCAGATTGGATAATTTTTGAAAATAGGGAGTGACCACCCTCCCTAGGAAAGTGAGTGAGACCCAAATTTCTTGTATGAAATAGTGAAACCTGATTTTATCATGTTTTTAATAAAACATGCTTTTGATATGTATTGTCTCGACGTATAGAATTGAAATTCAAATCTGTTTTGTGATTGTCGGAGTGTCGTACTTATGTTTTCTATGATTATGCATCCATGTTTGAAATGAAATAAAATTATGCTATGATTTGAGAAACGGAATCCTTTTTATTCTACCATCGCATTGGTTTGTTGAATTTAAATGATTTCGATAAAATATATTGGTACACGGATTTGAATTGTTTTGAGAATATGATGAGATGATTTGGCTATTTGGGTTGAATGCCTACTAGCTTGAGATAATATGATGATATGATATTATTTGATAAATTTCGTAGCTACGAAAGGCGTTTATAGAGGCACTATGTTATCCGGATACGCTTCTACAGGAAGTATCCATAAACGTTATATGTCTAATGGTTATAAACGCGACCGGTTGAACCCACGTAAGGGGGAGGACATGTATGACATCACCGTCTAGTACCGGGCGGGGTCCTATATACGATGACGAACTATCCCTAGCGAACTCATGGCCAACGTCAGGGTAGAGAGTGACTTTTGAACTCTTTGCATAGCAAAACCCCTGATGTGCCTGTCCTTGGTCATGGTTGACCTTTGCTAGGATCTTTTCAGCTTGCTCTATGTCTACTTGATTTTAAATAGATGCATATATGTATGTTATAGTGTGAATGATTAAATGAATTCATTTTAGCGAACATATCTTGATTTACTATAAAATTTAAATTATTGGTTATGAATGATATTATTTGACACTCCAATGTTCACCTATACTATTAGTACTTGAGATTAATCCCCTCACTCACTGGGTATCTTCCTTGATACTCACCCCTCTTCTTTCCCTCCTTAGACAGGATTATTGTGCTAGAGCGACACTTTGGGCTCTAAAGGATTTGGTAGCTCATTGATGGATTTGAGTGTTTTTTGACGGTGAGATTTAAATTAAGTTGAGATATGAGCTCCACATCTTATTTTCAACCCCGTGAGTTCTTGACCTTGAGATCCGTAGTTGACCGTATATTTAATATGGGATTAACTATAATTTATGTATATTTATTTGCGAAACTCTCATATTTCATTTTTATTGAGGCAAATTGTAGTGTTTAAATGTTAATTTGAGAAAATTGGTTGTAAATTGTATAAAACTTAGGTCCGCTCAGTGTGGCAGCTTTTCATACTCTAGTTGGGTATGACAGTAGAGGTCTGTATTTAGGATTGTTGGTAATTTACATAGCCTAGAATTGTTCTGAATGTCTGCTGTGGTTGGTGTGTTGTTGTGAGGTCAAGATGGCCATTTTATTTTATTTACAGGATGATTTTAAATTATATAGGTTTAAACATGTTTATTTATACATGGGAGACCTCCGATTTATGGGGAGGTTCTGTCCGATTTTTTATAAAAATACAGCCGGCATTCAGGGTAACGGGCGGCTGCTCACGACCTTAGTTCGGGGTGTGACAGTTCTATTGGTATCAGAGCGTCTAGGTTAGAGAAAAGATAATAGTAAAAGTCTTCCCAAGTACGTTTAAAAGCCCTCAATGTATTAGAGAGTTTCATAGAGTCATTCAAAGCCTCGTACACGGTCATGGCATATAAGATCATTTATTGTAAGGGGTATGATATTCGATGCATACATTCTATGATTTTGCATTCGAATACCTTCATTCATAACTCGAATTCTATTTTTAGGGGGTTAAGTACTCGGTAACTAACCCTAATCCTTGCTTTTATCTAATGAAACGATGCTCTCTTTACAGAATTATGCCGCCTAGATGTGATAGGTGCGGTGCACCACCGGAGAGTCCCTCAGTGCCTGAGGCTTCTAGGGCACTTGAGGCTCCACAAGTACTGGAGCGTGTTTCTTCTACTCGTGCACCTTTCCCAGTGCCACCCCTAGCACCTCCACCACCATTCGATACCTTGAGGCAGTGGCATGAGTGGTACAGTAGATATGGGGTACAGATGCCACCACCTCCACGACAGACTCCAGCGACCGCACCTGCGGCCGTACTTGCACCTATAGGACTTTTCAGAATCCAGTGATGCCGTAGCGGCAAAGCACTAGATCAACAAGACTTGTAGGATCCTTACGGATTTGGGGTTGTAAGAAGAGCTCAGATTGAGAGTTGCTGAGAGACTCCTCAATGGAGATGCCCTCTCATGGTAGGAGGCTATCCGTGAAGTGCTACACAGACCCTGCGGTCGGAGGACTTTCTATGAGAGTTCGACTGCATGTACTTCACCCCATTCCAGCAGGACCGTATGAGGATGGAGTTTCTGCACTTACGCTAGGGGACGAGGTCAGTTTCAGAGTACGAGACTGAGCTCAGACGACTAGCAGCATTCGTCCCCGATATGGCTATACTAGCTTAGTTGAGGTTTAATTTTGAAGATGGCCTCCAATTGAGTATCAGAAAGTATATGACGGTGATTCCCACTTTTACATTATTAGAGGTGATTTTTTTAACATATCGGGTAGAGGAGTCATCCGAGCTGAGACTAGGCAGAGAGAGAGTCACCAGAAGAGGAAGACTGGGTCACCGGGTGGACAGTCTTCGAAGAGGGGTAGAGGTTTCGGACATCCCGGAGGTTCTTCTAGCTTCAGACCAACAAGACTGGGACAAGAACCTCGACCACAGGGTTTTGGGGTATCAGTCCCTAATGTCTCTACGTAGTCTACTACATAGAAACAACCTTTTTGCCATAGATGCAGTAGCTACCATGCCTTTGGGGCATATAAAGTACTAGTTACTTGCTTCCAATGTAGGAAGCTAGGTCACGTTAGGAGTGTCTGCCCAGATTTAAGTCGAGGAGGATCGACTTTCCAGAGTTGTACTGGTACTTTGGCACAGGCCAGTAGGGGGCACCTATGCACTCAACTCTTACCGCTCCTCGAACTATACTCGGGAGTAATATAGTGCCAGGACTGTCACGACAGCAGCCTAGGGCCCAGGCTCATGTGTTTACGATGACGCAGGAGGATGCACAGGCAAACCCTGATGTTATTATGTGTAATCCTCTCGGAGATCCCTCAGTGTAGTATTTTTGTTGTACTTTTTGTATGAGTTTTTTTATATCATGATGTCGATGTACTGTTTTGACTAGTTAAAATTTTAGAAACTTAACTAGTTTGATATATATATGAATTTGCCTACTTTTCTTCGCATTTTAAATATCTTTAATCTTTTTCCCTTCCTCACATTCATGGATCATGAGGATATTTGGAGTCGACGCCCGTGTTCTTATTGATACCGGGTAAAATTTCTTTTATGTAAAAGCATCTTTTGCCCGCCAGATGGGTAAATCCTTTTTGCCACTTGAAGAGAAAATAATGGTTATTACTCCTCTCGGTGAGCACCTTCATAGAGATTCAGTCTATCATGGATGTGAGGTCATGATAAGGGATGCGGTACTCGAGGTAGACTTAATTCCCCTTGAGATGATGGATATTGATTCCATCCTTGGGATGGATTGGCAGAGCAAACATAGAGTTTCAGTGGATTGTTTCACTAAAGAGGTTGAGTCCGGAGATCAGAGGGATCCCTTTTGAGATTCTCTGGCGAAAGAAGAGTATTACTTCGCTGTGTCATATCAGTGATGGAAGCCAGGAGGTCAATACGCCGAGGCTGCTTGGCATACCTGGCTCATGTAGTTGATACCACCGTTGAGTGACCAGGAGTTGAGGAGGTCCCTGTGGTGCAGGAGTTTCTAGATGTATTCCCCGAGGAGCTTCCCGGATTACTACCATTTCGGGAGTTTGATTTTGAAATTGATCTAGTATCGGGGACCAATCATATTTCTATTCCGCCATACAGAATGGTGCCTGCTGAACTGAGAGAGATTAAGATTCAGTTGTAGGAACTCCTAGACAAGGGGTTTATTTATCCGAGTATTTCACCTTGGGGTGCTCCGGTGTTATTTGTAAAGAAGAAAGATGGTACACTTAGGCTTTGTATGGATTACAGGCAGTTGAACAAAACCACCATAAAAAATCGATATCCCCTGCCACGTATCGATGATTTGTTTGATCGGCTGCAGGGAGCCAGGATTTTCTCTAAGATTGATCTCCGTTCGGGTTATCATCAGTTGAGAATTTGGGCCGAAGATGTGCCCAAAACAATATTTCGCACCCGATACGGCCATTACGAGTTTCTAGTCATGCCGTTTGGGCTGACTAATGCCCCAACTGCTTTTATAGATCTGATGAACCGAGTTTTCCATGACTACTTGGATCGGTTCGTCATCATATTCATCAATGACATCTTGGTATATTCACCGAGTGATGAAGATCATATTCAGCACCTTCGGGTGGTATTGCAGATATTCCGTGAGAAACAGCTATATGCCAAATTCTCGAAATGTGAGTTTTGGTTGAGACAAATTGGATTTTTGGGATACATTGTCTCCGCTGAAGGTATTTATGTTGTTCCGCGGAAGGTTGAGGCTATAGTGAAGTGGGTGCAGCCATAAAAAGTTATCAAGATTCGTAGTTTTCTCGATTTGGTTGGGTATTATCACAGATTTGTGGAGGGATTCTCCTGAATAGCTGCTCCACTGTCTAGATTAACCCAAAAGGGGTCAAGTTTGTTTGGGATAACCGTTGTGAGGTGAGTTTCTAGGAGCTCAAACAACGGTTGACATCCGCTCTTATTTTAGCCCTTCCCACTAGCAGTCGGGAATATATTGTATACAGTGATATTAGCCGACATGGATTGGGTTGTATTCTGAAGCAGGATGGTCAGATTATTGCGTATGCCTCGCGACAACTGAAAAAACACGAGGTTAACTACCCAACGCATGATTTAGAGTTAGCAGTCATAGTTTTCGCGTTGAAAATATGGTGACATTATCTTTATGGGGTGACCTGCAGAGTATTCACAGATCATAGGAGTTTAAAGTATCTTTTAACCCAATAAGAGCTAAATTTGAGACAAAGAAGATTGTTAGAATGTAACACCGACACTACAGTACCTGTAATTTAATTATAAAGAGAGAAATTTTATTTATTTAAACTTGATTTTTTTGATTTAGGGGTATTTAAATTAAATTTTTTGGTATATTTTAATTTGCCAAATTGGCAAATCGAAGTAAACCCCATCTTTATGAAATTTGCATTTCTAACGAAATATGGGTGTGAAAATATATATGCATAAATATATATATATATATTTATTTAGTTAGTTAAATAAAAAGAAAAATGGAAACGTAGCGTTTTTGGCCAAAACGCTGCATCCCCAACTTGATTTAGGGATTAGGGTTAGAAACCCTAATCCCTCTCTCTCTCTCTCCCTCTCTCTCTTTCTCTCTCTCTCTATCTCTCTCTCTCTCCCTCTGTCCCCTACCCTTTGTTTCTCTTCCCACCGCGGCGCCGCTCCTCCTTCGCTGTGAGCTCCGTCGCCAACAGCCCACCACCATCATCTCTACCTTCTTCTTTTTCTTCTTCTTCTTCTTCTCTCCCTCTCACGAATCTCCCGCGGTCTCTCTCCCTTACGCCACACACCGCCGCGAGCTCCACCACCGCACGCCACTACTCGCGGCTGCCACTACTCCTTCCTCCTGTGAGCGCGAGCAAAGCGCGAGTGCGAGTGTGAGCCAAGCCGCGAGCAGGACCCAGCCCGCGAGCGCAAGCCAGCCTGCGAGAGCGAGCTAGGCTGTGCGTGAGCCAGGTCATGAGCGCGATCCAGCGCACCAATGCGAGCTGGCACACGTGCGCGCACCAACTCGCAAGCCACTGCCAGCCTGCAGGCCCATCAGCCGCAGGCCCGCCAGCCCACAGGCCCACCAGCTATAGGCCCATCAGTCGCAGGCCCTCTAGCCTACATGCCCATCAATTGCAGGCCCAACCCACATGCCCGCCAGCCCGTAGGCCCATCTACTCGCAGGCCTGACAACCCGCTAGCCCACTCACCCGCAGACCAGTGAGCCCGCTAGCCGAAGCCTACTGGCCTGCTGACCTGGAACGCATGAGCCCGCTGTAGCCCATGAGCCCGCGACAGCCCGTGAGCTCGTGACAGCCCACGAACCTCCACGTAGGTAACTAACTTAGGGTTTTGCTTCCGATCTAAGTGTTTGAATCTAACTAATAAACCCTATCTTGATAGGTAGCATTGTAAATCTTGGAGTGATCGAGGAGACATTCGGACAAAGGTCTGTGATCCAAGAAAAATCCTAGGTAAGTGATTTCGGACCCATTCAATTTGGTTATCGAAGTTAGGGTAAATTTAAGATAAGAAACCTTATTTGTACTAGAATGTAAACTAGATTCTCACATAATGCATTTTCTGATATTATATGTGGCTCATTAGGTTAAGTGTTAAAATTTATATGAAATGAGACTGTTCAGGATGATAAAATCAAATTAAGTTGATTTGAATAGTTTCCCTTGGAGTTTAAATTGACCTATGCATGAAAATAGTCAAAAATTGGGATTTTAGTGCAAGGGTTGATGCAGCCTTTCTCATTTTAAATTGTTTTGCTTATAGGCAATTTAAATACAATCTCCGTATTATGAAAATAGACTCATATACCTTAAAAGTGACATATGGCTTGAAATATTTGGATGGAAATCGAAAAATGTATGATTTTTCAAAGATTTTCCATCTTATAGGAAAATTCTTTATTTTCAAGCTTATTTCCGACCTTGAGTGGTTTTAGGGTTGAATTTGACTTGGATTAAAAGTACATTAATTGTTTTTAACTGAATTGCAACTGATGACATTAGAGCGTATTCATAAATTGAAGAGTTAAAGTTTGTACAAATTTAGGCAAAATGGATAAACCCTATAATACTTGAAATTTGATGTAAAATTCTGATGATCTGATTAGATTGATCTTTTTGGAGACTCGAGAAGCAAGATTGGATTTGTTTTGAAAATAGGGAGTGACCACCCTCCCTAAAACTGTGAGTGGGACTTTAACATCTTTTATTGACTGACAAATCATGTTTTACCGATTTTCAAACGACATGATTTTTATACGTATGAAACCTGAACTTTTGGATTTTGATGAGTATATGTACATATTTTGTGACTATTGGAGTGTCCCAACTGCTGATTTTATAGATTATGCATCCATGAGTTTGATAACTGATATTATGCCACATTTTTGACATATTGACATGTTTTAATACTTCTACTATATTGGCATGTAGTTTTAAATATATTTACATGTACTATTTGGGCTATACGCCTGGCCGACATGATGTAATGCATGGGGCTATATGCCTGGTCGACATGATGTGATACATGGGGCTACGTACCCGACCGAGTTTACCTCTGTCTAGTACTGGGCAGGACACCACATACGGCCGACTATATATATGTATCATTATTATTATTTATAGGCTAGTTGGAGTAGTATGTGGCTAACATTGGGGTAGAAAGCCATTATTTAATATTTGCATAGTAAAACCCCCTAATACGCCCATCCTTGGTCTAGGTAGACCATTACCGGGGTTGTTTGTTCGGCCGGCTTTACATATGTGACTTGATATATGGATGGATGCATATGTTATTTTCTGATGTGTACCTTGAGATATGTTTTATTCTGAAACGGTATGTTATTTTCACACACTCGATATTTTGTTACTTGCTTTGATACTCCAAATTCACCCTTGATATTGATAGCACGATATCAATCCCCTCACTTGTTGAGTCGGCATTCAGGGCAACGGGCGGCTATTCATGGTCCCGGTTCGGGGCGTGACAGTTTGGTTGGTATCAGATCCTTAGGTTGGGCAAAGGGTAGTAAGAAAAGTATTTCCAAATACATAAAAAAGTCCTCAATGCATTAGAGAGTTTCATACAGTCATTTAAAATCCCCTATATGGTCATAGACTAATAATTTCATTCATTTTAGAGGGTTAGTTACTACGTAAATAATCATAATTTTTTAATCATGTCAAACTCTAGAATTATAGCTAATGAAAGTTCTCTCCTTGCAGAATTATGCCGACTAGACGCGGTAGACCTGTGGGACGTAGAGCTAGGCTCGCGTTACCCGAGACTCCTCTAGTGCCTGACTCTCTAAGGGAACTGAGACCCTTGGAGTGCCTGAGGCTGCTTCCTCTTTATGGGCGCCCCTTGTAGCACCTCTCAGCCATCTGCTCCAACCGAGGTTCTACCACCGTCCCTTGAGGCGTTTAGGCAGGTGTATGAGTGGTACACCTCCCACGGGATTCAAATGCCACCCCCACCACCACCGATGGCAGTGCCGACTTCTACGGCCGTGCCACCTCCACCAATACTGATGGCCGCGCCGACTTCTACGGCCGTGCCGCCTGTAGTTATACCAGATCAGCCCCCAGTTGTTGGACCTTCCACTGTTTCAAGACCTAGTAATACTACCTCCTCTATTTTGAGGCGTATTCACGAGCTCACCCAGTTGGTGAAGGAGGCATGGCAGTTAGTCTGCACGGAGTTTGCAGGAACAGGTGATCCCACAGTAGCGAAGTACTAAATCAACCGCACCCGCAGAATTTTGACTCATCTGGGGTTGAATAAGGATTACCGGCTTCAAATAGTAGAGAAACTTTTAGATGGTGACGCCCTCACTTGGTAGGAGCGCAATTTGTGACTATGCTACCAAGCCGCTGCGATGGGAGGACTTCCTGCGGGAGTTCGATCGTAGGTACTTCTCTGAGTTCTAGTAGGACCGCAAGAGGACAGAGTTTCTGCACTTGCGGCAAGGAACCAAGACAGTGATAGAGTATGAGACGGAGATGAGGCGACTAGCTGCTTTTGTTCCAGACTTGGCGATGCCAAACCAGCTATGTTTCAAGTTTGAGGATAGCCTCAACTTGAACATCATGAGGTATATAACAGTGACTCCTAGTCTCTCTTTTGCGGAGATAGTGGACTCAGCACTTAGGGCGGAGGAGATCGTCCGTGCTGAGGGTAGATAGCGGGAGAATAGAGAGCTAAGGAAGAAGAGATCTGGGGTTTCTTCAAGCCAGGGCTCGAAGAAGGGCAGGAGTTCAGGATATCAGGAAGGCTCTTCTCAGCCGAGACAGGCATATACCGTGCAGGAATTCCAACCTCAAGGATTTAGAGCACCAGCCTCTAGCACCACTACTCAAATTTCAGCTCAGCGGCACCCTTTTTGCTGCCAATGTGGTAGACACCACCCTTTTGAAGAGTGTACGGTGTCTGTTACGTGCTTTCGGTACGGGATGCCAGGGCACATCAGGAGTGCTTGCCCTGAGTTGGGATTGGGAGGTCAGATAGCTGCAGAGACTCGAGTGTTCCCTGAGTAGGACAGCAGGGAGAGCCTGCGCACTCGAGTCACACCACTCCACGGACAGCAATCTGGAGTAACACGGTGCCAGGACCATTTCGATAGCAATAGAGGATATAGGCCCGTGTTTACGCAATGACGCAGGAGGACACTCAGGCAAGTCCTGACGTGATTATTGGTGCTCCTCCCACTGATCCTCATGTTTAGAGATATTTTCTTTTATGTACCTTCTTTTGAGTACTAATTAAAGCCTTAGAAGCTTAACTATGTTTGTTGTACATACATTTTGATATATATATATATATATATGTGAACATATATTTTCTTCCATATTTAGCAACTGATCTTTTTATTTTTCTCACATTAGAAGTTATGAAAATATGGAGAGTCGATACTTGTGTCCTATTTGACACCGTATCGAACTATTCATATGTGAGAAGCATCTTTTGCCCACAGGTTGGGTAAGCTTTTAACGCCATTTGATGAGGAGATATTGGTCATCACACCTCTCGGTGAGCAGATACTTAGAGATTCCGTCTACAGAGGGAGCAAGGTATGGTCAGAGAAGAGGTACTTGAGGCAGACTTGATTCCAATTGAAATGGCAAATTTCGATACCATCCTAAGGATAGATTGGGTAAGCATGCATAGAGACTCAGTAGATAGCTTCACCAAAGAAATGGAGTTTCGGAGACCCGAGGAGCCATTGTTGAGGTTCCCAGGTGAGGGGCGAGTGTTACCTCACTATGTTGTATCGGTGATGAAAGGCAGGAGATTGACATGCTGAGGGTGCACGGCATACCTGACTCATGTTATTGACACCACTGTGGAGGGGCCGAGGCTTGAGGAGGTCTCAGTAGTCTAGGGGTTTCCAGATGTATTTCCCGAGAAGCTACCTGGACTACCACGAGTTCGGGAGTTTGATTTCGAGATATACCTAACTCTAGAGACTACTCCCATATTATTCCGTCATACAAAATGGTGCCAGCTGAGCTTAAAGAGCTAAAGGTCCAGTTACGGGATTTGTTGGACAATGGTTTAATCGATCTGAATACTTCGCCGTGGGGTGCTCTGGCGTTATTCGTGAAGAAGAAGGACGGGACTCTATGATTGTGTGTGAACTATAGGCAGCTAAACAAGGCTTTCATCAAGAATCGGTACCCTGTGCTGTGTATTGATGATTTATTCAATCAGTTCCAGGGTGCGTGGGTTTTTTCTCAAAGATCGATCTTAGATTTGGATATCATTAGTTACGGATCAGGGTTGAGGAAGTACCTAAGACCACGTCCCGCACCCGATATGGACATTACGAGTTCGTAGTCATGTCGTTGGACTGACCAGCACACCAGCAGCCACAGACAGTTACCGAGATGTGGAGTTTCCTTGGTCTTGCGGGGTATTACCGGTCGTAGGAGGATTCTCCCGGATCGCTGCTCCAGTTACCAGACTGACGCGGAAGAACGTTAAGTTCTTATGGGACGATCGTTGTGAGATGAGATTTCAGGAGCTCAAATAACAACTGACGACGGATGGCTAGTCAGAGAGGACCTTAGTTTTCTAGCTCAACATGTAGCTATTATGATCGACTGGTCAAAAAGCTGCGGAGCAAAGAAGTTTCATTGGTTAGAGTTTTGTGGAGGAGTAACCAAGTCGAGGAAGAGACCTGGGAGCCCGAGAAGACTATTAGGAGATAGTATCCCCATTTGTTTGTTGGTTAGTCCTCTTTTAGTTTCGAGGACGAAATTTATTTTTAGGGGGTTAGAAAATATAACACCGACACTGCGGTGTCTGTAATTTAATTATAAAGAGAGATTTTATTTATTTAAATTTGATTTTTTTTTATTTTGGAGTATTTAAATTAAATTTTTTGGTATATTTTAATTTGCCGAATCGGCAAATCAAAGTAAACCCCATCTTTAAAAAATTCACATTTCTAACAAAATATGGGTGTGAAAATATATATGCATAAATATATATATATATATATTTATTTATTTAGTAAGAAAAAAAAAATGGAGATGCAGCGTTTTGGGGCAAAATGCTGCGTCCCCAACTTGATTTGGGGATTAGGGTTAGAAACCCTAATCCCTCTCTCTCTCTCTTTCTCCCTCTCTTCCTCTCTCTCTCTCTCTCTCTCTCTCCCTCTGTCCCTGACCCTTCGTTTCTCCTCCCACTGCGGCGCCGCTCCTCGTTCGCTGTGAGCTCCGCCGCCAACAGCCCACCACCATCATCGCCTTCTTCTTCTTCTTCTTCTCTCCCTCTCACGAATCTCCCGCAGTCTCTCTCTTTTAAACCACACACTGCCGCGAGCTCCGCCACCGCTCGCGACTGTCGCTACTCCTTCCTCCTGCGAGCCTCCGCAAGCGTGAGCCAGGCCACGAGCGCGAGCCAGCCGTAAGCGTGGGCCAGCCCGCGAGTGCGAGCCAACCCCGAGAGTGAGCCAGGCCGCCCGCGAGCCCGCTTAAGAGCGCTAGCCAGCGCACCAGCGCGAGCTGGCGCACGAGCACGCATGAACGCACGAGCGCGCACCAGCCCGCAAGCTACTGTGGCTAGTAAGCCACTACAGGCCCGCAGGCCCATCAGCCGTAGGGACGCCAGTCCACAAGCCCTCTAGCCTGTAGACCCATCTGACCGCAAGGTTGACGACCTGATAGCCTACTGACCCACAGACTAGCGAGCTTGCTAGCCGAAGTCCACTGGCCCGCTGACCCGTGAACCCACGAGCCCACTGTAGCCCATGAGACCGCGATGGCCCGTGAGCCCGTGATAGCCCACGAACCTCCACGCAGGTAACTGACTTAGGGTTTTGCTTCCAATCTAAGTGTTTAAATCTAACTAATAAACCTATCTTGATAGGTAGCATTGTAGATCTTGGAATGATTGAGAAGACATTCGAACAAAGGTCTGCGATCCAGCAAAACCCTAGGTAAGTGATTTCGGAGGCATTCGATTTGGTTATCAAAGTTAAGGTAAATTTAAGATAAGAAGCCTTGTATGTACTAGAATGTAAACTAGATTCTCACAGAATGCATTTTCTGATATTATATGCGGCTCATTAGGTTGTGTCGGAATTTATATGAAATGGGACTGTTCAGGATGATAGAATCAAATTAAATTGATTTGAATAGTTTTCCTTGGAGTTTAAATTGACCAATGCATGAAAATAGTCAAAAATTGGGATTTTAGTGCAAGGGTTGATGCAGCCTTTCTCATTATAAATTGTTTTGTTTATAGGCAATTTAAATATGATCACCGTATTATGAAAATAGACTCATATACCTTGAAAATGACATATGGCTTGAAACATTTGGATGGGAATCGAAAAGTGTATGATTTTTCAAAGATTTTCCATCTTATGGGAAAATTCTTTATTTTCAGACTTATTTCTGACCTTGAGTGGTTTAAAGGTTGAATTTGACTTGGATTAAAAGTACGTTAATTGTTTGTAACTGAATTTCAACTGATGATATTAGAGTGTATTCATAAATTGAAAAGTTAAGATTTAAACAAACTTAGGGAAAATGGATAAACCCTATAATACTTGAAATTTGTTGTTAAATTCAGATGATCTGATTAGGTTGATCTTTTTGGAGACTCGAGGAGTCAGATTCGATTTGTTTTGAAAAAAGGGAGTGACCACCCTCCCTAGAATTGTGAGTGGAACTTTGACATTTTCTATTGATTGACAAATCATGTTTTACCGATTTTCAAACGATATCATTTTTATACGTATGAAAACTGAACTTTTGGATTTTGATGAGTATATGTACATATTTTGTGACTATTGGAGTGTTCCAACTGCTGATTTTAAAGATTATGCGTCCATGAGTTTGACAACTGATATTGTGTCACCTTTTTGACATATTGACATGTTTTAATGCTTCTGCTGTATTGGCACATAGTTTTAAATGTATTTACATGTACTATTTGGACTATACGCCCGACCGAAATTATATTACGATGCATAGGGCTATATGCCCGGCCGACATGATATGATGCATGGGGCTATGTTCCCGGCCAAGTTGATGATATGGTGATATGCTTCCTCTAGCATTCCATAGCTACGAAGGATATTTGGTAGAGGCACTCCTTATGCCTGGATACTCTTCAGCCGGAGGTATCCGCCAGATCGTCATGTGTATGGGTGTCCCAGGTTGACCTTTATCGGGGATAACGTGAGTTTACCTCTATTTAGTACTGGACGGGATACCATACACGGCCGACTATATATATGTATCATTATTATTATTTACAGGCTAGTTAGAGTAGTTAGTGGCCAACATTGGGGTAGAGAGCCATTATTTGATATTTGCATAGTGAAAACCCCCAATGTGCCTATCCTTGGTCTAGGTAAACCATTGCCGGGGTTGTTTGTTCAGCCGGCTCTAAATATGTGACTTGATACATGGATGGATGCATATGTTATTTTCTGATGTGTACCTTGAGATATGTTTTATTCTGAAACAACATATTATTTTCGCACACTCGATATTTTGTTACATGCTTTGACACTCCAAATTCACCCTTGATATTGATAGCACGATATCAATCCCCTCACTTGCTGAGTATCCTCCCATAGATACTCACCCCTCACTTTCTCCCCACAAGATTAGTCTTGGACTGAAGAAGAATTATTGTGTTGTGACGTGGAATTGATACTACCGGGTTTGGGTATGGATGTTACCATATCTTCCGTTAGGATTATTGGAGATTTTAGTTTGATAAATGTACTCATTTAATTATTTTTGGGGTGACTGTATAATTTATGTATATTTATTTGTGAAACTCTTATAATTTATTTGCATTGAGACGATTATATGTATTTAAATATCACTTGGGAAAATTATTGTATATTATGTAAAAATTTAGGTCCGCTCGGTGTGACGGCTGCTTATACTTTGGTTGGGCATGACAATAGAGGTATGTGGCTAGGTCTGTTGGAAAATTTTATAGCCTTGCATTGTTTTGGATGTTGGCCGTAGCATTAGTTGATTTTGGAGAGGTCGGGATAGCCATTTATTTATTTTATAGGATGAATGTTGATATACATGTCAAATTGTACTTGGGAGACCTTCGAAATATGGGGAGATTCTACTCAATTTTCTGTAAAAATTTAACCAGCATCTAGGGAAACAGGCGGCTGTTCATGAGCCCGGTTCGGGGCATGAAATAGAACTCCTAAAAAATTATGATCTCGTCATTGACTATCATCTGGGTAAGGCGAATGTTGTAGCAGATGCCTTGTGTCGGAAGTCGATGTCATCCTCATAATCCACAAAGGAAGCATACCTCTCTTGTCTGGTAGGACTCCGAGTATTAGGAGTCAGTTTGGTTAGTGATGATCAGGGAGGTTTATTAGCCAAATTCGAGGTCAGGCCGACTTTGTTCAACCGTATCAGAGAGCTCCAAGGTATTGTGGATATAGTCCACAGAGCTGAGGGTGGAGACTTCAGGATCCAATGATAGTGTTCAAGGAGCAGATTTGTATTCCCACTGATTCAGATCTCTGTAAGACCATACTCGAGAAGGTACACTCCTCCGCTTATGCATTGTTTCTGGGTGGTACCAAGATGTATCGAACCATTCCGGATAGTTATTGGTGGCCTAGCATGAAATGGGAAATTATGGATTTTGTGGGTAGATGTTTAGTTTGCCAACAGGTAAAGGCCAAACATCAGCGGCCGGCTAATACATTGCAGCCCCTCCCAATTCCTGAGTGGAAGTGGGACTGCCTCAGACTTCAGCACGACATGACGCCGTATGGGTGATTGTAGATAGACTTACGAAGTCTATGCACTTCATTGCTATTCATGCCGATTTCTTTTTGGAAGTGTTGGCACGTCTCTACATTGACACTATTGTTAGACTTCATGGAGTACCTGTGTCGATAGTGTCAAATAGAGATCCTAGATTCACATCTAGATTTTGGCCCAAGTTACAGGAGGCAATGGATATAAGGCTGAATTTTAGTACGACCTATCATCCGTAGACAGATGGTCAGTCAGAGAGGACCATTCAGACCTTTGAGGACATGCTGAGAGCATGTATGATGGATTTCTGAGGTAGTTGGGATCGGCACTTTCACTGGTCGAATTTGCATATAATAATAGCTATCAGGCCAGTATAGGGATGCCTCCATATGAAACATTGTATGGCAGGAAGTGTCGTACCCCGATATGTTGGGATGAGGTAGGGAAGAGACATCTCAGTAGCATTGAGTTGATTGAGGAAACGAAAGATAAGGTTATGGTCATCCGTGAGTGGATGAAAGCCACACAGGATAGACAGAAGACATATGCTGATCGTAGGCGGCGACCTCTTGATTTTACTACGGGAGATATGGTTTTCTTGAGGATATCTCCTTTGAAAGAGTTATATAATTCAGGCAGTGGGGTAAGCTGAGCCCCAGATATATTGGACCCTTCGGTATCCTTGAGAGGGTCGGGAGTGTAGCATACAGATTGGAGCTATCAGATGAACCCTCCCATATTCACAACGTCTTCTCATGTACTTGAGGCTCCACCTGTTGAGTTACGAGAGGACCTTAGTATTTCAATTCAGCTCGTGGTTATTCTACATCAGCAGATCAGGAAGCTGCGGAGCAAGGAAATCTCGTTGGTCAAAGTCTTGTGGAGGAGTGACTAGGTCGAGGAAGAGATCTGGCAGCCCGAGAAGGCTACGAGGAGACAGTACCCCCATTTATTTGCTGTTTACTCCTCTTTTAGTTTCGAGAATGAAACTTTTTTTAGGGGGTCCGTACTATTGTACTCCTGTTCAAGAATTAAATAAAATATTTCTCAGTTATATATATAGAGAAATTTTCATTTATTTTGATTTTTGAATTTTGGGGGCGTTAAATTGAAATTTTTGGTATATATAAAGTATATGTATTTATGATTTGAAGCATATCCTATTTTGTTAAAAAAAAAAAGAGGGAAGTGATGCGTTTTGGCCAAAACGTAACACCCGCCCAAATTGGATTAGGGCTTTTAGCCCTAATCTCTTTCTCTTTTTCCCTCTCTCTCTATCTTCCTCTCTCTCTTTATCTCTCTCTCTCTCTCTTTCCATCTCTTCCCCTTCCCATGGCTGCCTCACCTTCTTCCCTCTCTGCCGCCGCTCTCCCTCTCCTCCACCGCCGCTTTCTCTCTACCGTAGCTCCTCCCTCCCACGAGCGTAGTCTCCCCGCGAGCGCGATCCTCTTCGTACGAGCATGCGCTTTAGCTCGCGAGCTCGCCAGCCTGGAGCGCGATCCTCCTGGCACTAGCGCTATCCTCCTCGTGCGAGCATGAGGCCTTTCGCCAGCACGCCATAACGCAAGAGCGAGCGCGCGACTGCCCGAGCGTACTATAGCGTGAGTGTGCCTGCTTGGGAGCATGCTTGCTTGGGAGTGCACCTGTGTACAAGCGTGCTCTAGCCCAGTAGCGCGTGTAACCCGCGAATGCGCGACTACAGTCTAGCTTGCAAGCATACGCCCTAGCCCATGAACACCCCCAGCCCACGAGCCCGCGACAGCCCACGAGCCCGCGCAGCCCGAGAGCCCATTGCAGCCCGCGAAGCCTACTGCGGCCCGTTAGCCTGCTGACCTGCAAGCCCACGAACCTCTACGCGGATAACTGACTTAGGGTTTTGATCTAAATCTAAGTGTTTATGACCTAGCTAATAAATCTTGTCTTGGTAGGGAGCAGTGCAGATTTTGGGGTGGTCGAGGAGACATTAGGACGAAGGTCTGTACTCTGAGAAATCCCTAGGTGAGAGAAATATGATCTTTTAAACATTTGAAATAAATTTTATCAAATTTAGGTTTCAATATCTTTCAGATGACATTGGTGTATATTTATATATTGAGGAATTAAGATTTATACAAATTTAAGAAAGATGATAAACCCTAAGAACAATTGGAAATTTGATGTTAAATTGTGATGATCTGATTAGGTTGATCTTTTGGAGACTCGAGAAATTAGATTGGATAATTTTTGAAAATAGGGAGTGACCACCCTCCCTAGGAAAGTGAGTGGGACCCAAATCTCTTGCATGAAATAGTGAAACCTGATTTTATCGTATTTTTAATAAAACATGCTTTTGATATGTATCGTCTCGTCGTATGGAATTGAAATTCAAATATGTTTTGTGATTATCGGAGTGTCATACTTATGTTTTCTATGATTATGCATCCATGCTTGAAATAAAATGAAATTGTCCCATGACTTGAGAAACGGAATGCTTTATATCCTACCATCGCATTGGTTTGTTGAATTTAAATGATTTCGATAAAATATATTAGCACACAGATTTGAATTGTTTTAAGGATATGATGAGATGATTTGGCTATGTAGGTTGGATACCTACTAGCTTGAAATGATATGATGATATGGCATTATTTGATAAATTCCGTAGCTACGAAGAGTGTTTGTAGAGGCACCGGGTTGTCCAGATACGCTTTTGCAGGAGGTATCCGCAAACGTCATATGTCTAATGGCTATAGACGTGGCCGGTTGAACCCACGTAAGGGGAAAGACCTGTGTGACGTCACCGTCTAACACCAGGTGGGGTCCTATACACGATGATGAGCTAGCCCCAGCGAACTCATGGCCAACGTCGGGATAGAGAGTAACTTTTGAACTCTTTGCATAATAAAACCCCTAACACGCCTATTTTTGGTCATGGTTGACCTTTGCCAGAATCCTTTCGGCTTGCTCTATGAACTACTTGATTTTAAATGGATACATATATGTATGTTATCATGTGAATGATTAAATGAGTTCATTTTAGCGAACATATCATGATTTACTGCAAAATTGAAATTATTGGTTTTGAATGATATTATTTGACACTCCAATATTCACCTACACTATTAGTACTTGAGATTAATCCCCTCACTCACTGGGTATTTTTCTTGATACTCACCCCTCTTCTTTCCCTCCTTAGACAGGATTATTGTGCTAGAGCAACGCTTCGGGCTCTAGAGGATTTGGTATCTCATTGGCGGATTTGAGTGTTTTTCGATGGTGAGATTTAAATTAAGTTGAGATATGAGATCCGCACCTTATTTTCGATCCTGTGAGGTCTTGACTTTGAGGTCCGTAGTTGATCGTGTATTTATTATGGGATTAACTGTATAATTTATGTACATTTATTTGCGAAACTCTCATATTTCATTTGCATTGAGACAAATTATAGTGTTTAAATGTTAACTTGGGAAAATTGATTGTAAATTATATAAAACTTAGGTCCACTCAGTGTGGCGGCTGCTCATACTCTAGTTGGGCATGATAATAGAGATCTGTGGCTAGTATTGTTGGAATTTTACATAGCTCGTCATTATTCTGGATGTTTGCTATGGTTGGTGAGTTATTGTGAGATCGGGATAACCATTTTATTTTATTTATAGGATGATTTTAAATTATTCAGATTTAAACAGGTTTATTTGTACATGGGAGACCTCCGATTTATGGGGAGATTCTATCCGATTTTCTGTAAAAATACAACCGCCATTCAGGGCAACGGACTGCTACTCACGATCCCAGTTCGGGGTGTAACAAAATGTTTGTAGAGGGAGAAAAGAGCAAAACCGTGTGCTTCTTGATGGAAGAGAGAATGAACACTTGTTTGTGACGAAGTAATCCTAGGGCTTAGAATAGATCTTGAAAAGGTTTGATGGCTAGGATTAAATGAAGCAAAAATTTAACAAGTTAAACTCTTAGTTTCTTTTCTTCCAAACTCTTGAAACGTCCAAAGCAAGAAGAAGAAAAAAGACTCTTCATTTTTTTCTCTCCATGGCTGTGAGCTTCACGGTAGGACACTCAAAATATTTCTACAACACCACCCTAATATTTTTATATATATCACTTCCTCACAAACCTAACTACAACACATCCAAAAATTAAAGCAAAAGGAGTATTTTTGTATAGTGAAGAACAAGAGGTAGCCGAGAGCAACTCCATTGTAGAAAGGTTTGATTTCTTCAAACACCACTTTGAAAGAGAGCTAGGAGCAAGAGAGAGATGGAGATATTGAGAAGAAAAATATTGGTTGGGCTTGAAACATCCAATTTTGAGGTAAAGAAAAATTCTGCACGTTGCTGAAAAATTTGAACCTTGTGAGAATGTTTTTAATATGATGTTTTGGCATGATTCTATAACTTAGAGTCTAGGAGGAACCCAAGTGAACCATGATAAATGTGTGTAGAAAATTTGAACTTTGTGCCATCAAGAATCGGGATGAAAACACTATGTTTGGGTGCGTTGAATGTAGTTTTCAAAAGGCAAGCTATGTGTGCAGAATTTTGATGCAAAAGTGATGAAAATATGTATGGTTGTTGATTTAATTGATGTGAGAAATGTGTGCATAAATTTGGTTGTGTTTGGCTAAAAAGTTGGAGTAGAGAAAAATGTATTAGTGAACTAGAAACTTGTCTTGCATTTTGTGAATCATGTGTGCAGAAATTTGAATGAGACTATGAGTATGCAATTATATTTGTTGGCTGAAATCAAAAGGGGTGTTGTTGTGCAAGAAGACTAACTTAAAGGCCAATGGTTGTGGTTTAGTATGTGCAGAATTTTTAGGCAAGTGGTGATGAATTTGTGTGTGTGAGGATGTATAGTTGTATATGTGTATGAAAGTGATGAGATAAAATGTGTAAGAGTTTGGAGAGTAGCCGAGAATGTAAGGAAAGAATATGAGTATGAGTATGTGTATTGATTGTAGAATGTGAAATGTTATGAACGAGTGATAGTTGTGGTGGTTTAAAAGTTACATTGTTTTATTAGAAAGGTATGGGAAACATCGAGGCCGAGGATACATGCATGAGAAAATGTGCATTTTAAGGTTAGGAATGCACAATGTGTAAAAAGGGAATTGAAACCTTAAACATGCAAAAATTTTGAAACTTGTGGGCTAAATTGTGTGCCTTTGGAAATGAGCATTGAAGTTGTTGGTTGGTTAGTGAGAAAAGGGGACAGCATGTGTATACATTAGAAGCCTATCTATGACATCCTAAACCTTGATCCTAGGCGAAAGATTAATTAAGAATACAATTTAATATAGTGTTTTCCAATTTTATGACACAGATTATATATATTATGTATTGCCATTGTAGTGATACGCTTGGTGACCGAGTGAGGGGAGCACACTTCTTACAATTGTGGTGAATTTCAGAGAGTGACATACCCTCCGGTATATGTGAGTGAGACTTTGACGCTATGTTCTGGATTGAGCAAAAATATATGTTTTATAGCTTTTCAAAATAACATATTTTATGACATGTGTGAAAGTATGAGATTTGGTCTATATTTTATAAATACTTCTCTTTGTGATCATTAGAGTGTCTCAAATGATTGATTCAAATGATATGCATCCATGAATTGTGTTGAAATGATATCATACCACTCTTTGAAAACTTGATATGATTTATATGCTTCCATTGTATTGGTACACTGAATTGAAATTGTTTAATTGAAATGCGTGGCTGGATGCTTACTTATGACATGATGATGTGATGATATCTTTGATGGACTACCAAAGCTACGAAGGGCATTTATAGAGGCATCCATTATGTCTGGATACACTTCTGTAGGAGGCATCCTCAAACGTTATATGTATAGTTGCGATCGGTTGAACCAGAACATATGTGATGTCGCTGTCTAGCACAGGGCGGGATTCTATACATGATTGATTATGTGTGTGCACGTACAGAAGAGTTAGCCCTTGGTGAGCCTTGTGGCCAACATTGAGGTATAGAGCTAAATGTTTTGTTACTTGCATATAAAACCTCAATGTATTTGTCATTGGTCACGGTAGACCATTGCAACAAATATTTTATTGGCAAGCTCTAAAATGTTTTCGAAATATAAATGGATACATATGTTGATCTTATGATGTATGATACATGATTTCATGATTTATAGAAATGTCATGCTTGATTTATAATATCATTGTCATGCCCCGAACTGGGATTGTGAGCAGCAGCCCGTTGCCCTAGATGCCTGCTATATTCTATAAAAAAAAATCAAGCAAAACCTCCTCATATTTTGGAGGTCTCTCATATACCAATCAACCTGTATATCAAATGATCATCCAACCACTTAAATAAATGGGCCAACACGGCCACACAACAAATCAATCACATTCATATAATACCAATCAATCGACCCCGTACAAACCAGGACAACATAAAGCTATCATGAAATACTATCAGTTTTAGCCACAGACCTCTACTTCCATGCCCTCATCGAAGGTATAAACAGTCGCCAGTTACCCCTCCTGTGATTTAAAGATGGCATCGAACTAACATAAAGGACACTTCTAGAACATGGCACGTTTTCCAAAGTAAATGTACACAATAGTACATTTCATGCCTCAATGCAATAGAATAGAATTTAGAGTTTCAATAAGACACACGTAAATTTTCATACAGTCATTCCTTTTTACACACGATGGTTTATCTACAACCCCAATAAACAATTATACAATTTTATTGACAAATCATTCCCAATATCATATTGAGTACCAAATCAACAGTCTCGATCTCCAACAAAAGTCTTGTGCACTGATAAGTCTCAACACATCCCACTATAGCTATCTCTATATACAACGGGAAATAAGGGGTGAGTATCAAGAAAGATACCCAGTGAGTGAGAGGGTATATATCATATATCATATGTTCAATGAGTCGATGAAAAATGGATTGTCAAAGTTCTCAATAATTCCATATATTGTAAGAAATCAAGTATAATGCTCAATTTATCATAAATTATTCTTTTCACATACATTTCAAACATATATGCATCCATGTCATCAAATCATGCAAGAATAGAACATGCAAAAATCAGTCCTGGCAAAGGTTGACCACGATCAATGACAGGCGTATCGGGAGTTTTGTTGCAATAGGTTGGAAAAGCTCTCTATCCCGACATTAGCGACGGACCTCATCAAGTGCTAGACTATGGCGCACCATATCCCTCCACCTTATGGGTTCAACCTGACTGGTACTGTATCGAATCACAATACATTTACCATTTTCCGATGTCATATGGGATACCTTCCGTAGAAGTGTATCGGGTGCAAATATGGATTACTCTACACATACATCCTTCATAGCTACGGAATGGGATTTACCCATCACAAAATTATCATTCATCACATGCCAGGGCCCTCGACCCATATAAAATATAATCATCAAATCAATTACGTGCCATGCCATATTTCTCAAGCAATGTCAATCATTTCCACAAGGATGATTTCATAAAATATATATAAATCAAATGCAATGGCACGGTTTTACATTTTAGAACTCGTTTGGATGCATATATAATCACGTAAAATATATTTGTAGACACTCTTGAATTCACAAAAAAAAAAAATTTGTAATTCATTCACAATTTCACATAACATATTCATTAAATTATGCTTGCATCAGAAAACATTTAAAAACATGATATTGTGAATCGGACACATAATATAATAAATCTTACTCACGGTATGCGGGAGGGTACGTCACTCCCGACACGAATATCGAGACACACACAAAAATATGCTATCCTCAATATCACCAATGAGATTCTATAAATATAATGTAGAATATGAGTTACTTAAAAGATCATATGATATGTATATAATAATGTAAATGTGATGCAACCCTAGTTATAGACAGATCTAGGGTTTTCAAGTTCTATTCTTACGCCATTTTAGGAAATTGACCACAAGTTCCTCAACTGGGATCGGAATTGGGAAATTCCAATTTCTATGGTTGGCTCACATAAAAACTCATACTTTTCATGTTGAACTTATCTCCAAAATCTCGATGGAAGATTTTTTTAAAGTCTACATTTTCAGATCAATCCAACTCTCACTTTCTATTCTATCCTATTTTAGTAAATTTCTCATATCTCACATTCTATTCATGCAAAGACTCTGATGTTTGACTATGTTGGAGTTAGGACATAAAGCTACAACTTCTTAGTTGGGCACTTTCTCAGATTCCTAGTGCAAGTCGCATTTTGCCCACATTACATTTTAGAAGTCTGTTCTGACCAATTTTTAGCACCACCATCACAACTTTTAACACACAACTCCAAATTACCTAAACGTTTTATAGTACCTAGAAAATACATAACCTTACATTTTTCATATTTTGGGTTTCTTCCAATTATGCCTAGAAGGGGTTTGAAATTGACCACCAAAATCTCTGTTTAGTTTTGGCCGAGAAGCAGAATCTTTTCTATATAGTTTTGGGAGATTTTGTATAACTCTTGCTTCCCTCAGGAACATTGGCTACAATTTTCACGGTAGGTGGATAAGATAGATATCTATAACTTTTCTTCTTTGAGGCTTTGCAAACAAGGGCTGGAAGGGGGTCATGTAATGCTACTGTTTTTAGTATTGGAAAATGGAGGACCGGGTCGGATTGAGGTGGTCCTTACTTCATTGGAAAGCTAAGACATGGGTCTACAAAACTAGCACAAGTTCTGACTCTATTAGGAAGGGGCGTGAAAACTTAGGTTAGTGTTGCTGCCGAAATCAGGGCAAAATGTAGGACTGAACAAGGAATTAGTGCAGAACACTTAACTTTGAAAAATCATATAAACTCCAGCTCTACTCAGAATGCAACGGTTATTATCTCATTTTAAATCTCTGAATATCTAGTTTCATGTGTAAAAATTTCACTAAATTTTCCCTTGTGCAAAAAATACTATAGCTAAAACACTACAACCAATTCAGAATGTTTAGATTTTAGAATTTCTTGTTTTCTCCTTGAATTCAAATTTTGGCCAACCCTAGTTCCCTAAGCAAACCTCCTCATTTTTAACATGTTATAGTTTAGCATGTCTACATGTTATCCACCAAAAATCTCAAAAAAATACTAAGCCTTGCCTAGGCACTCAAAGAAAACACGAAAGTTGGCCCAAATGCTTACATACATACTCCAAATTTTTCTGCACATTCATCACACCCACCAAATGCATCTCACGGCTGTCCACAAATTTCCAGCACATACTTCCCTCACTAATTCAAGGATCCACCTAGTTCTAGGTTAGTGAAAGCTTGCCATACCTAAAATGAACATGTGCAGAATTTTAGTAAAGCATGGAATCACACTTACCTCCACTTCTTGCTCTTGATTCTCCTTAAATTCACTCAAGAACATCGAGATCTTGGCCTCCTAGTACTGCTGCCATGACTGCACACCACAAGAGCTCTCCTTTCCTCCTTGCTAGCTCATGGCCTCCTTGTGGTTCACCAAGCTAACCTCCTCCTTTTCCTCTAATTTTTGGATATGTTGTAGCATGTGATGAGTGGATTATTTCTAGCTAAAAAGTTCAGCACTTAAAGTTGAAGGGCTCAAGCTTCTCCTCTTGGTGAAGCTCACGGCCATGAAGGGAGGGAAGGAGTTTCTTGCCTTTTCTAAGTTCATGTTTTCTTCTCATTTGAAGAATGAAGAGCAAGTCTAGTTTTTTTTTTTATTTGGCTTAACCATGGTTTTGGAATGTTTACAAGGGTTAAGCATTGTTAACTCCACCGTAATTAATCTTGGCCATTGATCAATTCCAAGATTAGATCCCAACCATCCAAATTAGGGTTATTTGGCATACGTATGTCACAAAGTCAAACAAAATGGCTTGAGTGTTCACCTAGCTTTATAGATCCAATGGTTCTCATCCATTTTTGATTCTCTACAAATGATCTTGGCCCTCCATTTGGTATCACACACTCCAACCACATTTATTATATAATTTATTGCTTTCTCCAAACTTTTATTATTTACAAAGAAGCCCTTTGACACATAATTTGCTCACAAGTCCCTTAACCGGTCAAAATTTCATCTTGACCTCAAAATTTGTAAAATCACACTATGGGCTCAAAATTTTGTGCTGATTTCAATGCAATTGGTCTTGGGTGGAAACGAGACCGTTTGCTCGAACAAATTTCAATTTTGTCAAAAACTAAGGTTTCTAGGGCAAAAATTTTAGAGTACCAAGTGTTTTTGTGCTACAGCTTAAATTTCATTTTTACTCCTTGATCCTTCACTTTTAAAGTGAATTTACCATGTATATATCTCACGGCATCAAATTTGCATGTGTGGTTTTTATTTTGGCATGGTATGGTAAATTTCCCTTCATTCCATCCGAATTTCGGCAAATTTTCTAAAATTTCATTTTAACTTGATAAAATGTTAATTTAGCTAAATTTAGGCTTGTTGGCAGAATTTTAGCAGTTTTGCATAGGTAGAATTAAATTTGGCTCGGTGAAGACAAATTTTTACCTCCGGCGATTGAACATCAAGTGTTTCTTCACAAACGATTGAGAATTGCCCGAATTCAAGTTTCCTTAACTTTTAAGTTGCTTTAGCATGTGAAATTTTATCGGGGTCAAAATTGTACGTGTAGATTTTAAAATGGCTCGGAGGGAAAAATTTTAGCTTTCGGCAATCTCGCAAAAAATTTTTAAAGAACATTTTAAATCGGAAAAAGTTCTGCGTGACTTTTCTCTATATGAAAATGAAAATATATATATACAAAATAATGAGGAGTACAATATACAATGTACCGAGTGTCAGTGTTACAATCATCATGTTTTAAGAATATGTTTTGACACTACTTGCTCACACCTTATATTGATAGCATAATGCCGATCCCTTCACTCACTGAGTATTTTCCTTAATACACAACCCTTACTTTTCCATGATGACAGATATAGATTTGGTAGGGAGACGTGTTGAGAGACTTTCGACACACTTGACATACCTTTGGAGACGACGAGTGTTGGGTATGGTACCAACCATTCTTCCGTGATAAAGTTGGATAATGTACATACTTGAGGTTCATAGAATGACCATGTATATTTTATGAAATGACTGTAATTATATTATTGTAAATATAAATTGAAATTCTCGAACTCATTGTATATTTATGCATTGAGCTATAGTGTTGTATTTTAAATTTCTCTTACTTAGGAAATTATATTTTGAGAAAAACAAGTTTTAAATAGGTAAAGATGTTATCCTTGCGTTACCCAGTATGTGTGTCATGTGATGGGCAACAT
The DNA here is from genome assembly GCA_033439265.1 of Dillenia suffruticosa. Lineage (NCBI taxonomy): Eukaryota > Viridiplantae > Streptophyta > Magnoliopsida > Dilleniales > Dilleniaceae > Dillenia > Dillenia suffruticosa. The sequence continues at coordinate 5,301,430 of JAVTVX010000031.1, forward strand.
ACAAGCTAACGGGTGGCTGTTCACGGCCTTCAATTGAGGATCAGGTTGTGATAGTTGGGTTAGTATCAAAGCTCTAGGTCAAGAGCTATATTTTATGAAAAGAGTTTTGAAAAGATTTCCAAGTATATTTTTAGAAGTCCTCAATGCTTATGAGAATTTCTTTATAGTCATGAGATCTCGGTACATGATCATAGGCATATCAGTTCCTTTATTTTTAGAAGGTTAGATATGGTTCGTATCTAATCTAGCTATAATTTCCATTGGTTCTTAAATGAAAACTATTTCTTAACAGAGTTATGACAACTAAGCGGGGCACTAGATTTGCACCCCTTGAGCCACCTAGAGTACTCGAGGATACATTCTCATCATGTGTGCCCCCTCAGTGCCTTCTCAGCCGGCTACTACAACCGCGGTTGCCATGCCCCGATCCTTGATCCGAGACAATGAACAGTTGCCCGTTTCCTTGAAACTGCCCCTAACACGATACGTATCCCGAGGTAACACAAGGTTATTAAAACATAATCTTTCAAAATGTAATTCCCAAGTAAACATTTACAATTAACAATATACGAGTATGCAAATCAGAATGAGAGTCCCGATTCATAACATGAATACAGTCATACCATACATGGTCAATCTAAAATCCTCACATATATACATTTAGTGGAAAATGGAAAAGTATCGTGTCTTAGTCTCCGATAAGTCAAGTGCGTCAAAATTTTCCTGACGTATCCCTCTATCAATCTCTTCCTATTACAATTTCAGGAGTAAGGGTGAGTATTTGGAAATACTCAGTGAGTGAGGGGTTGATATCATAAAATTAATACGTAAGGTGTGCAATTGAGTGTCAAAATCAGTATAATAGATACATTTCAAAATTTTACATGAAATTTTCAAACAATGTGTTATGATCCATGCATACACATCAAATCATTCATATGCATTCAAATCACTTTTAGATATCGATATAGTTAGCCAGAAAATCATTCCCAACAAGGGTCAACTACGACCAATGACAAGCGCACCGAGGGTTTTTCATATACAAGTATTTTCATATATTGGTCTCTACCTCGATGTTGGCCATGGGCCTCCCCTAGTGCTAGATCGCTTATGCTGGCGGCCCTCCCATTTCGGTGCAACTGGGCTAGTCCATAATTTATAAAACCACCTCCGGGCCCAACCCATGTGGTACGCATCGTTTGTGGGATACCTCCTGCAGAAGGCTATTCAGACAGACATGGGTACCTCGACAAACGTACCCGTAACTACGACTGTCCCCTAGAGACTATATCATATCCACCAATTTCCATGTACTCTCAGTCCAAGTGCCAAATCAGTATCAATCAAATGTGCCAAGATGCATAGTTATATCAAAAATCATATTTTAGAATTTTGAAACACGGTACAATATCATTTAACAATTTACATGGATACATATTATAAACTCATTTATGTAGACACTCTACTTATCACAAAATATTTATCAAAACCTTTAACAATATCATTTTTCATACGGATAAATCATGATATTTCTGAAAATAATAAAACATGGTTTGATATAAATAACATGGTATCTTAATCCCACTCACACATATGAAGAGGGTACGCCACTCCCCTATCAATCTCGAGTTCAACCCAGTTGCCCCTCATGTGTAGAATACTAGTCTACCCCTAAAGCAACAATATACACATGTGTGAATTTCTTTATTTCTTTACAAGACTTTCACAATTTTGATTAGCTTTAGATTTTTGGGTCACATATCTCATTATGGGCATTAAGTTATTGGATTTCAAAGTTCTAATTGGACTTGAAGCAAATACTAAGATTTTGTGTTTTGGATTAGCCCAAATACAAATTTGCATGGGTCTTGGATTGCTGGACTTTAAAGTTCTAATTGGATTTGGGTCTAATACAAATTTGCATTAGTAGTTCAAGCTCAACATTCATAATTTTCAAATTCTAAATTTTTTTACACTTGCGAAGTTTTAGAAAAAATGCTATAACGTTTTCTATATAGCTCAGAATTGAGTGATTCAAATTGCTACTGAAAACTAAGACATATCTACATTTTTTGTGTTTAAATGCATCTCCAAATTCCCACTGCATGAATTTATAAAAATTTATCTTCAATGCATTTCGTATTCATATAACTAAATTTGCATAGTTTTTGGTAGAAAATTTATATCTCAGTATATACATCTCCGATTTACATGATTCTAAGTCCTACTAAATGATAAGAGACAGTCCTACAACTTTCATGTTCAGTATTTCCTTTAATTCTAAGTACAGAATTTCATAAAATTTCATTTTTACCTCAGTTTCAGTTCTAAATTATGCTCTGTACAGTTTCAGTAAAAATATCATAACTCCTAGTACACTACTCTGATTCAAGTGAAATTTAGTTCATTTTAAAGATTAGACCACGACTAAAATTTTGATGTTTTACGTTTCTCTAAAGATATTTTAAAAATTTATACAACATACTGGCCGTACAGAGGATGAAAAACCAAACAAATCATTTTGCTGTCCCTTTCCAAAATCACTATAAATCACATTCTTAATGGAAATTTTCATGCCATGTCTTATTTTAAAGCTTAGGGAATCTAGTTTACTCAAAAACAAATGGTTTAAAATTTTGAGTCCTATACAATGAGATATAGTGGCATGACTACACATAACTCAAATCTAAAACAATCATGTCTAGCATGCTAGTACATGCATTTAATTTCACTACTTGTAAAGACTTCAATTTTGAGTATTTTAGCTTCCTTTGTATGATCCTTTGCTAACTAATACCCATCACTTTGATCTTGATTTTCTTGAAACCTTGATCACCTTAGCACCATAGTAACATAATTTATTAAATATTAATCTCTACACAATCCTTATACTATCTCAATCAACTAGAGGCATACTGTCAAGGGCATTCTTACCTCTTTTTCTTGTGTTCCTTCTCCAATGCTCCAAGAATTCCACTTTAACATTCAGCAATCCCTTTCTTACTAAAATTTTCTTCCAAGTGAGGTGAATAAAAGGGAAAATGGTTGGTTTTTGGCCTTTATATAAACCTAATCAAACTATCTTTACCTTTGATTCATTTTAATCATCTGTCTCCAATTATCCACCCTTTAGTGGTTTACAACTTAGTCCCTCATTTTTCCTTAATTGCATTTAGACCCCTAACTTTTAACAATTTGTATTTTTGGTCCCTATGAAATTTTGTTCGAAATTCCTTAAAAATGTAAAATTTCATTTAAATATCTTTATTTAAATATGTAAGCCTTTTCGTCATTTTTTGACTTATTTAGGCCTTACCGACACTTGCCGAGAAAGTTTTTGGTTTACCGATAAAATTTTCAGTTTTAGCGATTTTGAAGCAAAATCTCAAAATAAATAAATAGATAATTAAAATTTTATTTTAAATGTCCCAAAGGATGTTAATATATATAGAACCATGAGAAGTGGTATATGAAACATAGTTACCGAAAATCGGTGTTATAATTCCTAACCTCCTAATAAAAAGTTTCATCCTTGAAATTAAACTGAAACTATACATTAAATAGCTGGGCGTACTGTCTTCTCATAGTATCCTCGGGCTCCCAAGTCTGCTCCTCGACCTAGTCGTTCCTCCAAAGTACTCTGACCAAGGGGACCTCCTTGCTCCGTAGCTTCCTGGTCTGTCTGTCTAAAACAGCTATTGGCTGGATGGGACAGCTCAAATCATCACTTAACTCTATTGGTGGAGGTTCCAGTACATGTAAAGGATCAGAAAGGTATTTCCTCAGCATCGAGACATTGAATATATTGGAATCCGTGCTAACTCAAGTAGCAAGTCCAATCTATATGCCACTTTCCCAATCCTCTCAAGGACTCAAAAAGGTCTTACGTATCTAGAATTAAGCTTTCCTCACTGTTTGAATCGGGTCATGCCCTTCCAAAGAGATACCTTTAGAAACACCATGTCACCCTCCTCGAACTCCAAAGGTCGGCGTCATCTGTCTGCCTAGCTTTTCTGCCGACCTCGTCCTAACATAAAGACGTCTGACACTTCCTCCCATATAAGGCTTCGTATGGTGACATCCTAATACTAGCTTGATAGCTATTGTTGAAGGCAAACTCGATCAATGAGAGGTGCTGGTCCCAACTACCCTTGAAGTTCATGACACAAGATCTCAACATGTCCTCTAGTGTCTGAATGGTCCTCTCAGACTGACCATCCGTTTGGGGGTGAAATGCAGTACTGAATTTCAGTCGAATACCCGTAACCTCTTGCAACTTCTGCTAAAATCGGGAAATAAAATACGGGTCTCCATTCGATACAATGGATACTAGAACTCCATGCAATCAAACTATTTAACTGATGTATAGGCAAGCCAAACCTTCTAGTGGATAGCTATTATGGATGTGAAGGAAATGTGTAGACTTGGTGAGTCTGTCTACGATCACTCAGATAGCGTCGTGTTATGCTAAAGTTCATGGAAGACCCATTACAAAATTCATGGTGATATGTTCCTACTTCAATTCAGGAATAGGAAAAGGCTGTAGTGTACTGGCGAGTTGCTGATACTCAGCCTTTACCTGCTAGCATATCAAACTCCGAGTTACGAAATTGGCTATCTCACGCTTCATTCCCGCCCACCAGTAACTTTCTCAAATCGTCCGGTACATTTTTGTGTTATCAGGATGCATAGCGTAGGCTAAAGAGTGGGCCTCCTCCAATATGGCACGTCTAAGGTCATCATCCTTGGGAATGTAGATACGTGTCTCAAAAACTATTAAACCATCATCCCTGATTCTGAAGTCTCTGCTTTCCCCTTTGTTGATCCTCTCAACAATTCCCTAAACCTTCTCATCAATAGACTGAAGTTTTCAAATGAGGTCAAGCAAAGTTTGTCTCACCTCAAATCTAGCCAAAAGTGCTCCAAAATCATCTATGGCTAGTCTGACTCCTATGGAGTAGAGTCCAATAAGGCACGAGAGATAAGAATACTCGGTAGGTGCTGACGATGATGACTTGTGGCTCAATACATCCGCAATGACATTTGCTTTCCCTAAGTGGTAGTCAATAATCAAATTATAGTTTTTGAGAAGCTCCAACCATCTCCTCTACCTGCGATTGAGCTCCTTCTGAATGAGTAGATATTTCAAGCTTTTGTGATCTGTATACACTTGGCAACTAACCCCGTATAGATAGTGCCGCCAAATCTTCAAGGCGAACACAATAGAAACAAGCTCTAAGTCATGGGTTGGATAATTCAATTCATGCCTCTTCAACTGTCGGGAGACATAGGCAATGACTTGACCCTTCTGCATCAGGACACAACCTAATCCTTGTCAGCTAGCATCGCAATATACCTCAAACTTTCCATTACTAGTAGGGAGAGAGAGGATAGGTGATGACGTTAGTCACTGTTTGAGCTCCTGAAAGCTTACCTCACAGCGGTCATCCCAAACAAACTTGACCTCTTTTCGTGTCAAGTTGGAGAGTGGAGCAGCAATCTTGGATAATCCTTCAACAAACCTTCAATAATATCCTGCTAATCCAAGGAAACTCCGCACCTCCATAACGCTTTGTGTTTGCTCCCATTTCAGAATAGGTTCAACCAAAACTCACATTTGGAGTATTTGGCATATACTTCTTTCTCATAGAGTGTCTGCAATACGGCCCGTAGGTGCTGGAAATGCTCTTTATCACTTCTCGAATATACAAGAATATTGTCGATGAAGACGATGACAAATCTATCCAGAAAGGAGTGGAATACCCAGTTCATCAGGTCTATAAAAGCTCCCGGGGCATTAGTTAACCAAAATGGTATCACCAAGAACTCAAAGTGACTGTACTGGGTCTTGAAAGTTGTCTTGGGAATATCACCGTCCTTGATCCATAGCTGATGATATCCATATCTAAGGTCGATCTTAAAGAAAACTCGGGCTCCTTGTTGGTCAAGCAGATCATCGATCCGAGGTAACGGGTATCGATTTTTTTATCATTACTCGATTCAACTATCGATAAATGATGCATAGTTTGAGAGTGCCATCCTTCTTTCGGGCAAACAATACCGGAGCTCCCCACGGTGAAGTGCTTGGTCTGATGAAACCCTTATCCAATAGTTCTTGCAACTGAACTTTTAGCTCTTTCAGCTTTGTTGGGGCCATTCTATATGGCGGAATGGAGATAGGTGCAGTGCCTGGTGCTAAATAAATGGCGAAATCAAACTCCCGGACTGGAGGTAATCCGGGTAGCTCCTCAGGGAATACATCAGGAAACTCTTGCACTACTGGGACATCATTTATTCTTGGTGCCTCTATTATGGTGTCCACAACATGCACCAGATATGCTATACACCCCTATTCATCAATCAACAAGCTTCCAAATCTGATATCACACAATTTGGGAGAACGCGTCTAATTCCGTGAAAAACCAATACTGGATACCCTGGTCTCTAAAATTCAACTATCTTAGCAAAACAGTCCACTGAAGCTCTATGTCGGTGTAACCAATCCATACCTAGAATGGCATCAAAGTCTCATATGTATAGTGGAATCAGATCTACTTTTAACACAGTGCTCTCAACCTTGACTCCATATTCTCGATACACCTATTTCTTGACAATTTGCTCCCCTAAGGGAGTATTGACTAACAACGCTTTATCCAGTAGTACTAGAACGTTGTCAGCATAGTGAGCGAAATTCGTGCTCACAAAAGAACTATTTACCCCAGTGTCAACCAACACATGGGCGTCTCTTCCAAAGATAATCATAGTACCTATCACCAAATTTATAAAGTCTATTAGCCCAATATTATGAAAATAATTGAAAATTACTTAAGGATAAAATCTCAAAATAGATATATATATATATATATATATATATATCATCTTTCAAAGTTCACCAAAATACATCATAGTCTAAAGTTCCTATACATCATTAGGATGAGGAGTGGGGGTAGCACCTATTACTATGTTTGGACTGACCTGTACCTCCTTGTTGGTCATAGCATATAGTCTAGTCTATGTCCTGGGCTGCTGACGAGAAGGTGGAGCAGGCATATTACTCTTAGTGGAAGGCTTTCTTGCGGTGCTACGAAAAGGTGACGTAGAAGGCACTAAGCTGCTACCTGGGCCATAATGAAAGCTCGGATCTAGGGCATGACTGTACCCCTTAACTTGCAGTTCGAGACAACGGTCCTTGAAATGTCCCTCCTTTTCACACTAAAAACGTCTGCCAGAGAATCGGCATGGGTCTAGATGTGCCTTTTTACAAATCGAGTAGGACCTTCTTTGCGCTCCTCCAGACCATAGCGTAGTGCCCAGGCTACCTCCCAGTATACTCATCAGCGCTGATGACTGTCCATATTGCCCATGAGGTGTAGTCCGAGACCCTTGTCTAGGGCCATCGCTATATGAATCCTGCCCTTTGCTCCTTTTGGAGCTCTATCCTTGCCTAAATCAAAGCCTTTTCCTTTGTTCGTGTTGCTCACAGAATCTGTTCCACTCTTTGATGTTCTGCTCTGCCCTTAGTACCCATTGTAGAACTCTAGCATATGTATGCTCCTCGGGGACTGTCATCCGGTCTCTGATGACGAGTTTTAGTCCATGTTCAAACTTGAATGTCCTGGTCTCCTCAATCGTTACTAACTCTGGGAAAAATGCCACCGAACTCAGTTTCGTACTCTGAGACAGACTTCTGTCCCTACTTCAACTCCAAGAACTCTCACCGCTTTACGTCATTGTCGAACATCGTGTAATATTGGGAATCAAACTCCCTCAGAAAGTCACCCCAAATCAGCAGCTCATCTGCTATATTCTTGATGTCGTCCCACCAGTTATAAGCGTCATCCTCTAGCAGTTTGACTGCTATCACCAACTTGAGTCTATCCTCAACTCCCATGTCCTCTATAGCCTCTTTGATTTGTTTGAGCTACTTCCTGGTCACAACGGGGTCGTAGGTCCAAGAGAACGACTCACACCCTAAACTTCGGGCCTCTCTTAGCAAGGTGGAGACCTCTGTCATCTGTCGAGTAATCAGCGAGCCGTTAGTATAAAAGAGGGCGCTAGTACCGTTGCAGGTACAGGCGGAGTCTCAACCGTCAGTGCAGGTGGTGCTCTCATTTGGTCTCGGTAGACCGTCCACCACCCTATCATCTCCCTGAGTATGAAGAGCGGTGGGGGTACTTGAGATAATGATGCGGCCTCAAGTGGGGTCTCGGTAGTATGCCTTGGCCGTTCTCGGGGATGTATGGTTCTACATAAAGGACCATGTTTAGTACTTAAGAGTAGAAAAACAAAGGTTTAGGTGCCAACCTAATCCCCTAATAAGGATTGATGTTATAGGACTATAGGAGGCAAATTATGAACTCTTTGAAATACATTTTACAAACACTGGAAGCAAAATAGAGTAGATATAGGACCTAGCGCTCTGATACCACCGAAATTTGTCGTACCCCCACCCGCAGGTCGAGCATGCGAACAGACCGCCGCAACTCCTCGAGATACGGGTATGCCCTATTCACACACCGAGGTGACGCAAGGCTAATATTTTGACTAATATCATGACCCTACTCGTCATCTTAAGTCAAATCATATAACGAAAAATCTGAAGAAGAATATTTTTTAGAAATGTTTTTAAAATATTTGCCTTTAATTTACGTATAATATTTTTATGCATGGTCTAATCGTAAACAAAAATGAGTATGAATACTTACCCGATAGCATCTCTCAGTAGTGGAACAATACTTCAATGTAAGTTAAATGTAGTATAAGCTGAAAATTTTAAATATGAGGGGGTGAGTATAATCCACATACTCAATGAGTGAGATGCGATGACTATATAATGACAATAAACGAATTAGTGAGAGTAGCAAGTCAAATCATCATTTTCAAATTTATATTCATTTGCAACATATCATGTAATTCAAAATAATATGTATACTTATCATAATCATATATCATAGAATGTCAATCGGTAATAAAACATATTCTACCCATAGTTTGGCCTAACTAGAGTAAAACCCACAAGGGGTCACCACAATATCATAAAAATGAACACATTTACTTTTCTTTTAACCACCTTCCCTTGGTGTTGACACGGTTCTCATGGGTGCTTGTCAATGGATTTGATAGCCAGAGTTAGGGGCTCAAACCCCTGCTTTTGTGTTACCCCACCCTGTCACCTCATTCGGTAAACACTCAATACCGTGGTAGGGAGTGCGCTATAGCCACTATACTCCATCTCATAATCATACACATGTGCCACATGTCATCATTCATAAATTTTTACTCGTAAAAAAAAACATAGCACTATCAATCACCAAAGTATCATAATGCAAATTTTCACATAATATCATCATTTCAAGACATGCCACAAACACTAAACCATTTTTAAATTACATTTCAAAATTTATTTATAAAAATCATGATCAAACTATTTTTTATTTAAAGTCAGAAATAATTCGTCCCACTCACCTCGATTGGGGAGGGTATGCCACTCCTCCTAACTATCCTTGTTTCTTGAACATGTCACTCCTCGTACGAAATCATAATCCTACACCTAAATTAAACAATATGTATCATTCATCAATTCAATTACTTTGACAATATCATATCGTCGGATTACATGATATATATAGAAATGTTCTCTTTCATAAGGTTAAATCTCAAATTCCATACATAGATAAAAATTTCAATAAAACCTTGATCGGATTTAAATGATTCAAATTGTCTTTTAAAGCTAAGACATATATTTCTAACTTTTGTGTTTAGACCAACTTCAAATTCTAAACACACGAATTTAAAAAATTTTATAACTTTTTCAGTTTAAGTTCCTAAAATCAAATCTGCACAGTTTTGGGAGCATTTCCATATCTCTCTGTGTACTTCTCCAATTTAAGTAATTCTTATCTCAAAGTGAAGATAAGACATAGATCTAAAACCTTGTAGTCTATACCATCCTCAGATTTTAAATGTATAATTTTATAAAATTAAATTTTCATCTTAGTTTCAGTTTTAAAACTACTTCTACATAGTTTTAGTAAAAACACCATAACTTTCTACATACAACTCCAATTCACTTGATCTTTATCTCAAATTAAAGATGCGACAGAGAGCTAAAATTTCACATTTAAGGTATCTCCAAATTCCATACAAAAGATACCTAAAAAATTTGCACAACATACTAGTCGTACACAAAATATGAAATAAAGTTGGTGAAACATGCAGAACTTCCAAAAAAAAAATCGATTCTTTCATGAAATGTTTCACATAATATACCATTTTAAAGTTTAGGAAATCTAATTTATAGAGAAATAAATGGCTTATATTTTTTATTTCTACAAAATGAGATATCATAAGAATACTATACAAAACTCAATTTAGAAATCAATATCTAGCATGTTAGTATGGATACCATTATAACTAATCAAGTAATCAAATCTTTATACAAGTTAAGACATTTTACCTCCTTTGTAAGATCTACACCAATACTCCTTTTGAATCCTTGAATTTTTTTTATCACCTTAGCAAAATAAAATCACCATCAACATGAATTTCTATACAACACTTCTATACTTTCAATTCAAATTCAAGAATTCCCAAAAATGTTATTACCTCTTTGGCTCCATGGTTGATCTCAAAATAGATATGGAGTCTACATATTTCATGCAAGGGGGTTTGAACGAAGAAAATGAGCCAAATCTTTTTCTAAGTAAGTTTTTTTATAAATTTTGCAAAATATCCTTGACCATTCACTACAAAAAAAGCAAAATTTAGCGACGAAAAATATTCGTCACCAATCTGCAACAAATTTAGCAACAAAAAATGTTATCGTCCCCAATTAGCCATAATTTTAGCAACAAAAATAGTTTCGTCACAAATTTAGCAACTAAAAACTTTTTCGTTACAAAATTCGTCCCAAATTTGTGACGAAAATTATTTGAAGCACAATTCGTTGCAAATTTTGCCACGAATTTCAAAATTCGTCCCTAAATTTGCAACGAATATGAAATTCGTCCCTAAATTAGGGACGAAAACGAAATTCGTCCCTAAATTAGGGACGAAAACGAAATTCGTCGCTAAATTTGGGACGAAAATGATTTTATCCCTATATTTGCGACGAATTTCTAAATTCGTTGCAAATTTAGCGACGAATATTTATATTCGTCACAAGAAATTTGATTATTTGTTGCTAATTTTGTTGCAAATGAGTGGGCAATATAACATTTATGACAAATTTCGTCATTAAAATTTATTTTTCAGTAATTAGATACATTTTCTAGTATGATAAACATTTTCTAATATAAAAAATGATTTAAAAACGGTGTTATACACTTAGAGCGTATAACAATCTTAAAATGTTCAAAAAATATTAAATAAAATCTTTCATTCATTGTCTATTTATATAAAAGAATAATAATATAGTATCTTTTAATTTGTTACAAAAAATTATTATTAGTATATTTATTTTTTATTCATTATCTGTTTAATTTTCCATTTATAACACTGATAACTTTATTTTATATATTTGTTTAAATATTCGATTAAGTAAATGAAGAGTTAAAGTAGAAATACTTGTTAAATAATAATCAATACATTGAATATTTTTTTATAATTATATCATAATACGCCAATATTGTTAATAATTTATCGATTTAGTTTCTATTTTAGTGTATTCAAAGAGTTTAATTATCAGAAACCATAAGTATTGTTATAAAAATCGTTGTAAATTGTAAAGAAAAAAATTATTTATCGTTAAATTCACTACAAATTGCTACGAAAACATATATTTATCGAAAATTTAGCGATGAAATCATTTTTTCGTCATAGATTTTAGTGACAAAAAAAAAATTTCGTCCCAGATTCAGGGACGAAAAATAAATTTCGTCCCTAAATCAGGGACGAAAAGGTTTTTCGTCTCAGAATCCGGGACGAATTTTGGGACCAAAGGGTGTTTGAAGCAAAATTCAAAATATAAGGGAATGGTTTCCGGGAAAATTAGTGGACTACTAAAGTCTATCTTCGGGAGGAACATTATAGTGTATCATTAATTTCCTCTACTAAACTTAAATTCAATTTTGAATTTGTTTATTTAGTAAAATTTTTAAAAATACTATTAAAATTTGAAATTTATATTTTCGTAACATAATTGAAGGGTTAGTCAGTAAGAAAATAACTTGCCAAAAAAATAAAAAATCTATAAGCAAGTTCGATATTTTCGTTCCGTTTTGAATTTGTTATTAGTATAATTTTGCTTGAAACTAAATTAAACAAATAAAATATATTTAAAATGATTCCGTCGATAAATGATCGTTGATAAAATCAAACATAAAATTGAGTTGTGATATCAAGCGAGATAATTTTTGTTGTACCTTCTTCCATCATCCTCAAAAAACAATTTTGTTACTAAATTACGGTCGAAAAAAAATTTTCAGAAGAAAAATTTGGTCCCTGAATCAGGGACGAAAAAAGAATTCGTCCCTGATTCAGGGACAAATTTATTTTTGAAGAAAAAGTGAAGATATTTTCACACCTTGCGTTGACGCTCTCTGTCTCTCTCTGTCTCTCTCTATCTCTCTCTCTTTCTCGAATTCGTCCCTGAATCAGGGACAAAAAAAAAAATTCGTCCCTGAATCAGGGACGAAAAAACAATTTGTCACTGAATCAGGGACGAAAAAACAATTCGTCCCTGAACCAGGGAGAAAATAAATTTCGTCCCTGAATCAGGGACGAAAAAACAATTCGTCCCTGAATCAGGGACGAAAAAATAATTCGTCCCTGAATCAGGGACCAATTCAGGGACCAAAAAAATAATTCGTCCCTGATTCAGGGACGAGGGACGAAAAAAATTTCGTCCCTGAATCAGGGACGAAAAATATTTCATCCTTGAATCAGGGACGAAAAGATAATTCGTCCCTGATTCAGGGATGAATTTTGGGACAAATTTATTTTTGAAGCAAAAGTGAAGATATTTTCACACCTTGCTTTGACGCTCTGTCTCTCTCTCTCTGTCTCTCTCTATCTCTCTCTCTCTCGGGTTCATCTCGTTTGTGAAGAGCAGCCACGAAGGGGTACTGCGAAGGGATGGCGGAAGGGATGCCGGATTTACGATAGTGTTAGGTAATCTCTCTCTCTCTCTTTCTCTCTCTTGGCCGTAAACGGCAGATCCAGCGGCCAGCCGCTGGATCTGAGTTGCAGAAAGCAGATCGGACTACCAGCCGCCGGATCTGAGATTTTGATGGCAGATCCATGTGTGGCCGAGGTGCACGAAGGCGCCGCCTCCCCTGCGCTGCCCAGGTGCACGAAGGGGCCGTCGCCCCTTCGCTGCCCAGACGCCCAATGGGGCCGTCACCCCCTCGCTGCCGATAGGCGCAAAGGGGCCACTGTCCCCTTTGCGCCTCCGTCGCGATAATGGGCAGCAGGGGCCGCACGGCAGGGGCTGCGCGGCCGTGCTGCGCGGCCCTACTGCTTGAAACATTGATAATACAAGGGATATGTGAAATTGCCTCTTTGCTGTGATAATGATTGGGTTTGCCCCACAGACTCCCTGATTGTTGCTTACAAATTTTAGAGGTTTTGCAATGAAGAAAGATGCTCAAATATTTTGGAAATGCCTGTTTTTTACTATCCCATAGCGGAATGCCAAAATTTTTTGCAATAAGACTATTGAAGCTTCTCTTTTATGAGACAAAGTTGTTTTTGTACTTTTATATGACCTATGCCTCAGGGATTTTTTTGAAGTCATATGGCCTGGAAGATTCGGAAAGAGATCAGAGAGCAATTGTGCATTAGTTCTTTTTGTATTGTATTATTTTGTTCTTTGTTACTTCTAAGGATTTCTCATCTTTAGGAGTTTTATACATTTTTCTCTACATTTAATATGATCTTTTTCTATAAAAAAAATTACTTTCTTCATAATATGAAAAATTAAAATCTTAGATGGAAAGGAGATAAAGGATAGGTTGTTGTGAATATGCATGTGGGGAATGAGTTACATTTAGCGGATAGTAGAATCCATGCTCCCACTCTACTAGCTACAGACATTTGAATACTTGCCTTATCCAATTATCCATGTTAGATGGAGTTATTTGGCATGAGTTTCACTAAAATTTACACTCGTAAAATTCCTAATTAATGTGTATATATATGTATATATTGCATGATGAAGCCAGATTTTTTGTTTATGTTAGAGGATATTGACATTCAAGAGTTTGTAGATCTTCCTTTCCTTTTTATCTAGTCTTTTGAATCTAGGGCCCCTTGATTCTTGTTAGTGATGTTTCCTTGGGCTTATGATCATACTAAAAGAAATAATAGTTCAGTGGTGGAGCGAAGGAACTTTTTCTAGATATATTGTTGATTTCCTGTTGTGTATTGTATGTGTTCATGTTTATCTGGTTCTTTAAAATTATTTCTGTGATGTTCCTTCCTATTTTATAATTCATCTGCAGCAGTTGATATGACTTTTAAAAGGCAATAATAAAGTGCGTACAGGATTCTCTTTTGTATTTGGAAAATTTTCAGAATGTTGCTCTTAATCATGCAAAATATATTTATAATGCCTCGAGTGGTCTTAGTCTGTATCTGTTTATTTCAGGGTACATAGAGTGGTACTTTTTGTTTGGAATTATTTTTGTTAGATTGGACAATGTAGTGCCATGAGTCTCCTTGACCAATTTCCAATACCTTTTATATCATATTCTCAATAGTCTACTTGACACTTCTCTGCTGTTACTTTGATTATTCTCCTTGGAATACCTTGATTTTTTTCTTCCTTCTTAGTTGATTGCGGTTTCTCAATTCAGTATACTGTTGCTATTGTATTCACCATTTTCCTGGGGCAGTTGAGTTGTGCATGCACTAGTTATGTCTATAAACTTAAAAATTTAATCTGTTTCAGGCAGGCAATCTGCACTAATTTGAAGAAGTTCATCTCCTTTTCTTTTTGTTGCACCAGTTGATCTTCATTGACCTCTTTATGGTCAATTAAAAATCTCCTTTTTCCGGTCATTGTTAGGACTGCAATTGTTATCATTGTCCCTTTAGAAGACATCTATTTCACAACTTCAAATCATAACTCGTGAAACAAATTCAATTGAGATTCAATCTCTGCAACTTTCTTTTAAGTGGGTAAGTTAGTCGACACGTATAATTTGTAAATTTCTTTACTCAATTTCTTGTTTATTTACAGTCTTATTCTTAAATTTATATATTGGATTTGTTAATATACTATCTTTTTTTTGGTATAGGTCATTCAAGAAAATTTCTTTGTCTATTGGTACCTTGTTTCGTCGGAACTAATTTATCAAATTAAATATGGTAAGTTTATTCATGTTCTTAATTATGTATATGATGAATATGCAATTTACATTTTTTTGTTTAAAATGTATTATGGTTGACAGTTTCGATGTGACGGCCATAGACACAATTCGGATGGAAATTCACGCTCTTCACCATCGCAGTCCGCTTTGGCAGCTTCGCAATCGCATTCCCTTGCCGGCAATGGTGATGAGGGTGATGGTGATGAGGGTGATGATTTCTTTGATGATGATGATGATGATGGTGATGGTGGAGGTCATACTTGAAATTGTGAACTGTTATGTTATGTTACTGTTATATTGATTTTTTCTTAATGTATGGTTATTGATAATTCGATATTTAGTTTTGATGTTGCTTTTTGGTTTGATATTTTAAATATGATTGCTTGTTAAATTTTTAATTTTTTGATCTTATTGAATAGGTAGTTATAATTATGAGTATAGATTGTTTAAATTTTATATTAAAAACGATTTGGATGATAATATTATTGATGAGGTTGGGTGAGCACGCAAATTTCGTCCAAATATATAATAAAATTTGTATTCATTGTAAAACATATATTATTTGTGACAGATTTTGTTCCATAGTGTTGTAAATTTAAATTTTCGACGAATTTTGCAACGAAAACATTCGTCGCCAATTTGCGACAAATTATTTTTTCCTTGGTAATTTCCGACAAAAAACTAATTCGTTGCAAATTTAGCAACAAATATTGTTTCGTCGCAAAAATTTGGGACGAAATAAGATTCGTCGCAATTTTGCGACAAAATAGTATTCGTTGCATATTTTGCGACGAAAATAGTATTCGTCGGAAAAGTTGCGATGAAATAATATTTGTCGCTAAAATTTGTGACGACTATTTTTCGTCGCAAATTTTCCGACGAATTTTGCAACGAATAATTATTCGTCGCAAATTTTGCAACGAATACATTTTTCGTGGGAACTTTTGCGACGAAAAATGTATTCGTCGCAAATTTTGCGACGAATTTACTTTCGTGGCAGAATTTGTGATGAATATTATATTTGTGGCAAATTTGCGACGAATACTTTTTCGTCGCAAATGTCATTGTAAATTTTCGACGAATTTCACAACACATAAATATTTGTTGGAAATTTTTACAACGAATAATTAATTTTTCGTCCCAAAATTTTGCGACAACTTATTAGCGACGAAAAAATATTTGTTGCAAAAGTCGTCGCAAATGTGTTTTGCGACAAATTTTTCTTCCAATTTCGTCCCAAATTTTGTCGCAAATTTTGTCTTTTTTTGCAGTGATTGGATTATTTCATGCATCATCTCAACCTTTCACTTGTCCTAACACTTAAACCAAGCAATTGTTGATTCAAACAAGCTCCATGCACTCCATTAGGTGTCTTGTTGGATGTTCATGTCAAGGGGAGAGGTGTCACAAGCTAGTACAAGCTATTCTTATTAAATTTCTTGCATAAATTTCCAACAAATGAGATTTCATGAATGTGGAACAATTTTATGTTGCCACTAACCAACCTTGCTACCCTCTTGACCAATCATTTGGCTCCAATTGTCCACCCTTGAGTGGTTTGCAACTTTGTCCCTCAATTTTCCTTAATTGCATTTTGACCCATAACTTTTAACAATTTGTATTTTTGGTCCCCATGAAATTTTATTTGAAATTATTTAAATATGTGAAATTTTATTTAAATATCTTTATTTAAATGTGTAGGTCTTTTCTTAGCCATTTTTGACTTCTTTAGGCCTTACCAGTGCTTGCCGAGAAGGTTTTCGATTTACCGATACAATTTTCGGTTTTAGCGATTTTGAGGCGAAAGCTCAAAATAAATAAATAGATAATTAAAATTTTATTTTAGATATCCTAAAAGGATGTTAATATATATAGAACCATGAAGAGTAATACATGATACATAGTCACCGAAAATCGGTGTTACATGAAAGGTTTCCTGCATTGTTGTAATCAATGTGTGCCGAATTTTTGGTAAAGTGGAAAATATGTATTTGTGCATTTAAAGGCCAAGGGATGTGGTTTAATACATGCAGAATTTTTGAGCAAGTGATGATGAATTTGTGTGTGTGAGCATGTATAGTTGTATATGTATGCTAAAGTGATGTAATAAAATGTGTATATGTAATGATTTTAGAATGGAAAATCTTGTGAAGGAGTGATGGATTCAATTGATATATAAATATGCAGAATTTTAATGGATGAATTATGCAATATTCAATATGAATGTGGACTATTTTGTACATATAGGAGGTGGGATTTTGAGCATACTAAATTCTGAAATTTTGCGTACTATTTAGGTATACAAAGAGATTGAATGTGGGAGAGATAGTTTTGGTAGTTCAAAGTGGCATTGTTTTGTTAGAAAGATATGGGAAACATTGAGATCGAGGATACATGCATGAGAAAATATACATTGAGACCGAGGATATCGTGCTACTCTTTGAAATTTTGATATGATTTATATGCTTCCATTGCACTGGCACACGGATTTGAAATTGTTTAATTGAAATGTGTGGGCCGGATGCCTAATTATGATGTGATGATGTTTTTGGTAGAATTGATGTGATGATATCCTTGATAGACTACCGTAGCTACGAAGGGCGTTTGTAGAGACACCCATATTGTCCGGATACACTTCTGCAGGAGATATCCCCAAACATCATATGTATTATTGCTGCCAATTGAACCAAATTGAGGAAGACAAATATGACGCCACTAGCTAGTACCGGATAGAATTCTATACATGGTTATATATGTGTGCGTAAACATGGGCTAGCCTTAGTGAGGCTCATGGTCAACATTGGGGTTAGAGCTAAATTTTTTTTTTATACTTGCATATAAACCCCCAATGCGTTCATCATTGGTCGTGGTAGACCATTGTAGGAGATATTTTATTGACAAGCTCTAAATGATTTTCGAAATGTAAAGGGATGCATATGTTGATATTATGATGTATGATACATGATTACATGATTTATTAAAATGTTATGCTCGATTTATAATATCATCATGTTTTAAGAATTTGTTTTGACACTCCGTGTTCACACCTTCTATTGATGACATAATGTCGATCCCCTCACTCACTGAATATTTTCCTTAATACTCACTCACTCATTTTTCCATGATTACAGATATAGATTTGGTAGGGAGACGTGTCGAGAGACTTTCCACATACTTGGCATACCCTTAGAGACAAGGAGTGTTAGGTATGGTACCAACCATTCTTTCGTGATGAAGCTGGAAAATGTACATACTTGAGGTCCATAGAATGACCATGTATATTTTATGGGATGACTGTAATTATGTTATGTAAATGTAAATTGAAACTCTCAAATTTGTTGTATATTCATGCATTGAGGCACAGTGTTGCATTTTAAATTTCTTTTATTTAGAAAATTATATTTTGAAGAAAAACAGGTTCTAAACTGGTGAAGATGTTAGCCTTGCATTGCCTTGGTATGTGTGTCATGTGATGGCCAGTATACGGGGTAACGAGCGGCTATTCACAACCTTCGATTTAGGATCGGGGCGTGACATTTGAGCGCAATGTGGAAGATATGCACCTCCCATAAGCCTTAGGTGCGAACTGTGCAGCCGATAGCCCAAAAGTAGCAGCCTGAGCATTCTACATCATCTAAGTTCTTAAAGGATGATAGAGAAGGTTTGGAGACCAAACCCTTGGCGCATGACCCAGCCTAAGAAGATCCAGCTTGTGATGGGTCCAATTCGGCATAGTGCCAACCCTAGTTCACTGTGTTTTTAGTTGCTTTCTATTGTTAGTAGTTTAGGCCTTGTTTGGTAGCAATAAAGTCCAGTTTTGGATTATTAAAGTAGGAAGTTTACTTCTTAAGCCCTAAAACCTTAGTATTATATACACTTACAGAGGCACTCTTGTAACCCAAGTTTTTGGATTAATGAATTTTCAACCATCATTGGCAATTTGAGTTATCTTAAGAACTTGCTTAGGAGCACGAAGGAAGTTAATTTTTAGAGTGTTACACCACTTTTCAAGTAATCCTTAGGTACAAAAAGGTGAGACTTTCAATCAATCTTTGTGCTAGCAGATAGCCAAATTAGTCCAACATAACCCTAACTCTAGTTTCACAACCATTGTAAGCCATCTTCAAGTGTGACATAGGTACTGCTTGAAGGTCTTTTGCACTCCACCAATTTGATCTATTCATCCATACCCAAGCCCCCAACACATGTGTAACCTGTGTCCTGGGTCATGTCCCGCATTGAGATACAGTCTTGGGTTAAATTTGGCTGAAACCCAACCTCATCATATGTCTCAGTGCACGTGATGTGCACGCACCTGCAAACCCAATTTGGGTCTTCTTCACCTAAAGGTTTGCAAGTAGGATGCTAAGTCCCTGTTGCCAGAACCCATTTCCAACTAGTTTCCAATGCTGATTTCGATTGTATTTTGAAATGGGATTTCCTTCATTCATGCTAAACTCAATTTTCGAAGGATTCAAGCCCTAAACATGGCAATTCAAGCATTCTCATAGTCCTACGTGGCCAATAGATAAACTACCTTTTCGAAGACTAAAACTCATAATCAATGCATCGAACATGTAGATCAGATCATCAGGAACATATTTAAACCATTTTCATAGAACAATTTTGTCCTTAAACTCGACAGATCTAAAGTTCCATAGTCGCAGTCACTATGCATGGTAGAAAACTTTGACCAGGCTTTTCATGACCTAAACATACTTCAAAATTTGTGATCCTTGGATCATGGGTAATGCCGTGGTATCATTGAATTCACAAAATTCAATTTTGGGATGGTTGGATTTATTTTACATTGCAGAAGCATGGAAAAAGTATCAAAAAAATAAAGATTGGATTTTTGGGATGATACCTCAATATGCAGGTTTCCAAAAAATCTAAACTGTGAACCTTCTTGAATACATTGCATGGTTGGAATGATGGTTGAAGCATCGTCAAACTATCAAAATACATTAACCTATTTCACTAAATACTATTATAAAGTGAATAGGGTCATATCCTCAAGAAATGGGAAGATTCGTTTCTCTCACAAGAGAGTAAGGAAGGTTTTGAATTAACTAAATAAACTAACCAAATTAAGGTAAACAAATGATTAAAATCAAAATTATAAAGACAAAATAAAATGAGACAAAATCAAATAATAGATATCAACGTAAAATATTCTAGTCAAATGGTTTGTTTTCACCTTGATTCAATCAATTGATCTTTAATGAAATGATGATTCAACAACACATACATAAATCAGTTATAGTCGTCAATGACTGTGTGAGTCCAATCTCTCCTTACTGTTTCGATAATTTAGATAAGTTCATTAATTATTTTCCTAATTGAAAGACAACTTAGAGAATCTTTTAGAATTTAGTATTTCAATGTCTTATAATCTAGAGAGACCTAATTCTAATTAATAAATACTCAAACGTGTTTATTTAAATTAGATTACTTAATTTCATGATATAGATAACCCTGCTTATGATGCCGTTAAATTATGTCATGTGCTACTTCATTAAAACTCGCAAACAATTATGGATTTACTATTTTAATTAGGTATATTTTTTTGGATATCAAATAGTGGCCATTTACCCAAAATAATCCTTAAACATAAAAGAGGAGAAGTTAAACAAATACTTCAAATAAACACAATTAGATATCACAACATCATGAATCTAGGCTTCAATTAGCCTTCAACTAGAAAGAAAATTGTCAATTCATAAAAGAAGAAGAACAACAAAAGAAATAAATTTTGCTGTACAAAATACAATCGTACCACCCGTTGGAAGAGTTTTAATACCTCTTTTATAGGAGTTGATCTCTTATTTTTAAAAGAAAGTTTTCCTAAAACTTTGACGACTACTAGAAAAAAAGGTCTAACGAAAAGATAATATTCTAATTAGTTTGAAAAAAAAAAAGAATTTCTCAAAAGATAAAAGATTATGAAAGTTGAACTTTCTAAAAAATCTATCTCTAAATATTAGCAATAAGTTAATATGTGAGAATCTTTAATACTTCCAAATCAAACTCAAATTTTCATTGAAATCACATGCAAATAGAGATGAATGATGTTAACTCAGCCTCTAGAAAAATCTTGCAATAAATCCTGAAATTTATATGCCCACGCGCTAATGTAAAAGCGTTGTTGTCCACAGTTTTCTCTTTTTACGCATCACTGCTCCAAATTAATGCTTTGTCTTCACTTTTCTTCACAACTCTTTTCATTGATCCTAAGATATTAAACACCATAAGACATAGCCATTAGTATAATAATTATCCAAAATTAAAACAAAATAGACACGAATCATTACTCCACTTTACACCCTATCAAAATCCCCACACCTAAACAATACTTGTCCCAAAACATCCCCAATACAAGCTCAGCAAAAACTTTTTTTTCTTTTTTTTTTTTTTGGTAAGCCAACCTTTTTTTTTTCAAAGTCCCAAGCCAACATGTATCTTAAAAAACAAACCAGAAATGTAATCAAAACAACAAGTAGTTCACAGTGTTTTGCATTAAAACAACTATTACATCCCCTAATAGTCCTTCGAAACCAATACTGTAAAATTCAACAATTTTCTCCATAGGTTCACTCTAAAGCAGTCAAAATTGGGTAAAGAATATGAGTTAAGGGCACCAATCAATAGGTTTTTTATTTGGTAATAATAGAATTAGAGTTAAGGGTAGTATAAAAAGGATATTCAAGGTTGAAAACATACTAAAAGAAATATATAATTAACTATATTATTCTTCCCAACATTGAGCACTTTGCCACAAAAAAATAGCAAAAAAGATAAAATTTGTTTTCTTTCGTTGTCCTCTTGGTTCTTTCCAAACTCTTTTCTCTATTTACTTTCTCTTGTCTCCATGCATGCAAAGAAACAAGATTCAGCACTTTTTTCTCTCTCACACTTTTTTTTTCAATCAACTACAAAAATAGAATAGTCAAAGAATGATCAAGCTTTTTCCTTGCATCAACAAACTTCTTTTTCATATCTATGAAAGCATTAGAACTAAGATTTCAATCATGATCTTTCCCTTGGGGTAGACAAATAAACAATAATGCTATTAATTACATGTCCCTTTGGTACAAGGGTTTGGAAAGAAGGCCAAAATAAGAGGATAGGTGTTGTATTGAAGTGGTTATAGATGAAGAAAAGGTCTCAGACTCAATTTAGTTAACATAGGGGTTTATACAATCAAGGTGGGGATTTTAACAAAAGGCCAAAAGAGTTAGACCTAAATACGTTTATCATTTTAATGCATAAAATTCTACAAATGTGGTTATGACATGCATGACAAAGTAAGTTTTAAAATGTGCAATTCAATTGCGATATTCACTCAACCAAAAAAAAAATGAGCACATTGAATGAATTTGCTTGTTTTAAGCTTAAAACCTCACTTTTAAGAAGATTTTGTGTTAAATGTTACATGTTTATCTTTCAAAGAAAATCATAAAAGAAATGAACGGGCATTTCAAACACAAAAACCATTAATTCCCACCTTTTCATGTAAATTTCCAATCTAACCAAATAATACACATGAACTAGAAAGCTAGATTTTTTTATATATTTTTTTAGTATTTTTACCATTTTTGACTTTACTAAAATAAAGCAAAAACTTAAACTTAACCTATTGAAGAAACTCAAACACAAATACCAAATATTCCCTACCACACCTAAATCATACATTGTCCTCAATGTATGCTAGGTTGAGAGAGAAAAACAAAAATAACCAGTCCAAATAAATACAAAAATAAAAGGAAAAGTTATAAGAAGAATCCCTAAGGTGGAATAGAAAATGGAGGGTCAAATCCAATGAACTGGAAGAAAGAGTTAAGGCATAGGCACATCCTAGTTTTTAAATCGTATCTGGTTCCTCCTTAAATTAAATTATTGCATACTTCAAAACTCACGTTGGCATGTCATAGAAAATGATCAGTTTTGATCATCATCAACTCCCAACTCTTATTCACCAATAAAATACCATCAAAACTTAAATTCAAATTAAATCAACAAAAACAAATGTTAAATAAAAATCATAAAATATTGAGTTGCCTCCCAATAAATAGCTTTCTTTATTGTCTTTGGCGAGACATAGTTTCCTTGCTTCAACCTTTATCATAAAATAATTTAGTCAAAGGGTTTGTTTCCACCTTGATTCAATCAATTGATCCTTATTGCAAGAATGATTGAACAACACATATATATATTGGTTATAGTAGTTAACGATCGCCTAATGATCAATCTCTCCTTACTGTTTTAATAATTAAGAGAAACTCATTAATTATTTCCCTAATTGAAAGATAACCCTGGAGAAACTCTCAGGATTTAGTGTTTCAACAGTTTTAAAATCTAGAGAGATCCAATTATAATTAACAAACACTTGAATAGGATTATTTAAATTAGATTTCTTAACTTCATGACGTAGATAACCGTACTTGTGATGTCTTGAAATTATGTCATGTGTTACTTCATTAAAATTCACAAACAATTACAGATTTTCTATAATTATTTTAGGATTACCAAATAGTGGCCATTCTATTTAATAAAATCCAACATAATCTTTGAACTCGAAAGAGTTGAAGTTAAATGAATAGCTATAATTGTTGAATGAATGAACACAATTAGATCTCACAACATCATGAATCAAGATTTTGACTGGCCTTCAATTAGAAACAAAAACAAAATTAACAATTCATAAAAGAAGAAGAAGAGCACAAGAAATAAATTCTACAAAAAAAATACAATCATACCTCCCTCTTTAGATGAGTTTTAATGCCTCTTTTATAGGAATTGATTTTCTCTTTTTAAGACAAAATCTTTCTTCCTTCTTCACAAATAACACTGGAGCACTCTAAGGTGAAGTGCTCAGATTGATAAACCACTTGTCCTACAATTACTGTAGCTAAACCTTAAGCTCTCTCAGCCCGGCTGGTGCCATCCTATATGGCGAAATAGAGATGGAGTAGTTCCTAGAGTCAAATCAATCTCAAAATCAAATTCTCTAATTGGTGGTAATCCGGGTAGCTCTTCGGAGAATACATCGGGAAACTCTTGTACCACCGGGATCTCATCAAGTCTCGGACCGTCTATGGTGGTTTCTATCACGTGGGCTAGATATGCCATGCATTCTCAGCGTATCATCCATCTTGCCTCCATTACTAACACTAAACAATAAGGTAATACTTGTCTCTTATCCGCAAATGTCAGTGGTGACCCTTCAGACCTCCGAAACTCTACTTTCTCTGTAAAACAGTCCACAGAAGCCCTATAAGTACTCAGCCAATCCATCCCTAAGATGGCATCAAAGTCTGTCAAGTTGAGTGGGATCAAGTTAGCTTCTAACACTGTCTCCCCAATCATGACGGCGCTCCCTCTATATACAGAATCCTTAATCAAATGCTCACCAAGAGTAGTGATAACCACTAGCTCCTCATCTAGTGGCGATAGCGGCTTATCCGACTGTTTAGTGAAAGAAGCTCTCACATAAGAATAATTCGACCCGATGTTTACAAGAACATAGGTGTAGACTCCGAATATTTTCATGGTACCTAGATGCGAGAAATTGAAAGAGAAATTAATTTAAGATGTGCAAAATATATATATATATATATATATATATATAGCAAAATAGTTAACCCTTTAGAGTTTTAACTAGTCATGACTGTACATAATCATCATGGTATCATGATTTCAAAAAGAAGAGTACATAAAAACTCTTAAACAGGGGGATCTACGGGAGGATTACCCATGATCACATCTGGGTTCACCTGAGCGTCCTCTTGTATCATAGCATACATGCGGGCTTGTGCCCTCGGCTGCTGTCATAAAGAACCGGGTATAGTGTTGCTCCCGGCTATCTTCCGTGGAGCAGTATGACTCAAATATGCAGGTGCTCCCTACTGTCCTATCCATGGACTACTCAGATGACTCGAAGTTGCCTGACCTCCAAGTCCTAAATCAGGGCATGAGCTCTTAATATGTTCTAGCTTCCTACACTGAAAGCACGTGATAAGTACCCCGCAAACTCCAAGAGGATGGTACCTGCTACATTTGCGGCAAAGAGGGTACTGCTGAACTGTGGTCTGACTCGAGGCATTGGGGGTTGGGGCCCCAAACCCCTGAGGATGTGGTCCCTGCCCAAAGTATGCTGCCTAAAGTGAGAGGGGCCTCCATGAAAACCAGAAGTCCTACCCCTCTTTGAGCTCTAACTCACATGGGTCCCAACCCTCTTTTTCCTCAGATCTCTACTCTCCCTCTGCCTACGCTCGACACAAACAATCTCCTTCGCACGGTAGGTTGAATCGACTATCTCCGCGAGGGAGAAGATAGGTGTGACCATCATATACCTCCTAATGTTCAAGCTGAGGTCGTCCTTAAACTTGAACCTCAACTGTTTCGATTTCGCTAAATCGGAGACAAAAACTGCTAATTTCCTTAATTTTGTCTTGTACTCTGCAACTAATCTAGTCCTCTGCCGTAAGTGAAAGAACTCTACCCTCTTGCGGTTTTGCTGAAACTCTAAGAAATACCTACAGTCAAACTCTCTCAGGAAGTCCTCCCATCAGAGTGACTCGGTAGCGTCATCACAGATGGCCTCCCACCAAGTGAGGGCATCCCTATCTAACAACCTCTTCATTACCCGCAGCCTGTACTCCTCACTCAACCCTAACTCCATCAAGATCCAATGGGTTCGGTTGACCCAGTGCTTAGCAGCAGAGGCATCATCGAGTCCCGCAAAGTCCATGTATTCCAACTGTCGAGCTTCCTTGACTGGCTGAGTCAGCTCGTGGATGCGCCTAAGTTTGGATGATGTAGTATCATTAAGACCAGATACTGAAGAAGTATCAGCCACCGGTGGAGGATCCGGTGCCACAGGAGTAGGCACTGTCGAAAGTGTTGGCGCGACCATCGGTGGTGGTAGGGGTAGCATCTAAACCCCGTGTGTATTGTACCATTCATACACCTATCTCAATACATCAAGTGGTGGTGGTAGAACTACGGCTGTAGTAGCTTGCTGAGAAGGCACTGGAGGGGGCGCACGTGATAAGGATGTATCCTCAAGCACTTTAGGTGGCTCAAGGGGCGCATATCTAATGCTCTGCCTAGTCACCATAGTTCTATAAATGAAAATTTTTCATTACGCATGATTCAAGAATTAGGGTTAGTTACGAAGTAACTAACCCCCTAAAATGAATGAAGTTATCGGTTTAGGAACCGATGGAAATTGTATGCTAGGTTAGATACGAACCTATCTAAACCCCTAAAAGTAAAGGAACCCATATGCCTAAGACCATGTACCGGGATTTCATGACTGTAAAGAAACTCTCATATGCATTAAGGACTTTTGAAATGTATTTGGGAATATTTTCAAAACTCTTTTCATAAAAAATAGCTCCCAATCTAGGCTCTGATACCAACCCAACTCTCATGCGCTGATCCTCAATTGAAGGCCATGAATAGCCGTCCATTACCCCGTATGCTGCCCATCACACGACTCACATACTGAGGTAATGCAAGGTTAACACCTTCATCTGTTTAAAACCTATTTTTTCTCAAAATATAATTCCCAAGTAAGAGAAATTTAAAATGCAATACCGTGCCTCAATGCATGAATATACAACGAGTTCGAGAGTTTCAATTTATATTTAGAATAATATAATTACAGTCATCCAATAATATACATGGTCATTCTATGGACCTCAAGTATGTACATTATCCAACTTCATCACGGAAGAATGGTTAGTACCATACCCAACACTCGTCATCTCCAAAGGTATGTCAAGTGTGTCGAAAGTCTCTCGACACGTCTCCCTATCAAATCTAAATCTGTCATCATAGAAAAGTAAGGGGTGAGTATTAAGAAAAATACTCGGTGAGTAAAGGGATCGACATTATGTTATCAATAGAAGGTGTGAGCATGGAGTGTTAAAGCATATTCTTAAAACTTGATGATATTATAAATCAAGCATGGCATTTCTACAATTCAAGTGATCATGTATCATACATCATAATACCAACATATGCATCCCTTTATATTTCAAAAATCATTTAGAGCTTACCAATAAAATGTCACCGGCAATGGTCTAACACGACTAATGACGAGCGCATTGGAGGTTTATATGCAAATATAAAAATATTTAGCTCTATACCTTAATATTGGCCACGAACTTCACCAAGGGCTAGCTCGTGTTTATGCGCACACACATAATCAATCATGTATAGAATCTCACCCGGTGCTAGACAATGGCATCACACATGTACTCCTGGATTTGGTTCAACGGGCCGCAACTATACATATGACGTTTGGGGATACCTCATATAGAAGCGTATTCGGATACAATGGGTGCCTTTATAAACGTCCTTCGTAGCTACGGTAGTCCATCAAGAATATCATCACATCAAGTCCACCAAAGATATCATCATATCATAAGTAGGCATCCAGCCCACACATTTCCATTTAAACCATTTCAAATTAGTGTGGCAATGTAATGGAAGCATATAATTCATATCAAGTTTTTAAAGAGTAGCACGATATGATTTCAACACAATTCATGGATACATATCATTTGAATCAATCATTTTAGATACTCTAATGATCACAAAGAGAAGTATTTGTAAAATATAGACTAAATCTCATGATTTCACACATGTCATAAAATTTATCATTTAAAAAAACTATAAAATATGTATTTTTGCTCAATCAATAATATAGAGTCAAAGTCCCACTCACCTGTACGGGAGGGTATGTCACTCCCTGAAATGTACCACGAAGTGTAAGAATTGTACGCTACTTGCTCAGTCACCAAGCATATCACTACAATACAGCACATAATATATATCAATAAAATTGAAATCACTATGTTAAATTATATTTTAAATAAATCCTTTATCTAGAACCAAAGCTTAGGAGATTATAGGTAGGCTTCAAATGTGTACATAAGTTGTCCCCTTTTTATCACCAACCGGCAAATTCAATTACCCATTTATAAATACACCTTACAACTTTACCACAAACGTTGGCAAATAAAAAATCTACATTGTCAATTTAGGGTTCTTCCTAGAACTCCCTATACATAACTCACCATATATACATATATGTCTCCAAACATTACATATACACATGCTCATACACATTTCTTACATTCTCGGCAACTCACCAATTTAATACACATTTCATCCCATCATCTTAGCAGACATATACAACTATACATGCTCACACACACATATTCATCACTAGTTGTCAAAAAATTCTACACATATTAAACCACAATACAGAAAACTTTTCAGTTCACTAATGCATCTTTTTCCCATCATTTCAATCAACAATTATACACATATATTCAACACCTTTGCATTAGAATTCTGCACACAAAAGTTACGACAATGTAGGACAATTCTCCAGCTCACTAAAACATAGTGTTTTCATCCCAATTCTTGGCCACACAAGGTTCAAATTTTCTGCACACATTTCTCATGTTCACTTGGGTTCCTCCTAGTCTCTAAGTTATAGAATCAAGCTAAAACATCATGTTTAAAACATTACAATGTTCTCAAATTTCAGCAAGGTGTAGAATTTTTCTTACCTCCGAATTTGATGCTTCAAGCCCAACCGAGACCTCCCTACACAAAATCAATTCTCTCCTCCTTGCTCCTAGCTCTAGGCCAATCTAAGTTTACCAAGTTTGCCTCATTCTTTTGACTCTAAAACAAAGTATGTTATATTAGGTTTTGAGGGGGATGAATCTGCACAAAAATTTCAAAGTGATGTTTGAAGAAATCAAACCTTTCTTCAAGGATATAGCTCACGGCTCCCTTTGATTCTTCACTATGTAAGACTCCTCCTTTTGCTTCAATTTTTGGATATGTTGTAATTGGATTTATGAGAAAGTGATTTATGTAAAAATATTGGGGTAGTGTTGAAGAAAAATTTGGAGTCTCCCTACCTTGAAGCTCACGGCCAAAGAGAGAAACTAAAGAGCTTTTGTTTCTTCTTCTTTGGACATCATACTGTTTTGAAGAAGAAATAATCTTAATTAAGTGTTTGCTTTATTGAATTGTTCCATTTAATCCTAGCCATCAAACATTCCAAAGATTTATTCTTAACCCTAGGATTATTTGGTCACAAGCATGTGTTCACTCTCCTTCCACAAGAAGCTCTCACGGTTTTCAAGTTCTCTCACACTTCAAACCCACTTTTTCACACTACCACTCTAGTCTTCATTAATTGTATGTCTCCCACCTACCAAGATCCAAAGGCTCACAATTTTGATCCAATTTTAAGTTAAATTCTCACCTTTGATTGGTTTTCAAGAAATCCTACATTATCACTCAATGAATAGTCATCTTGTCTCCTACAACTCAATCCAAGGGTCTAAATTAATTCATCTTACTTCAACTCAATTTTCACCCTTGGATTAATTCTTCAAAATCCAAAGATTATCTTCTCTCTCTCACATTTTCTCTCACTTTCCCACTCTCTTCTTCCTTGTTGGTTACGATTTGGGGGGGAACACTTGTGGTAATTTGTTTCAATCTCCACCATTGATCATCTCAAGGTTTATTCCTCACCATTGGATCATTTTACACCAACAACAATTTATTTTCTGTCACTTCCTCATCCCAATAGTTAAAACCAAATTACAAATAAACCAAAAATCCTAATCACCCACTTGCACTACAGCTTTATTAGTTGCTTATTTCTTTTAAGTTTTTATTAATTGTAAATAAGTCCATTGACTTATAAAAATTACTTTTTGACTCTAAAAATTTTTTAAATTTTAAGTTAGATCCAAAATCTCATATTATGCCTAATTTAATTTATCTCATGTCAAAATGTGGTCGTTTAGCCTTTCCAAGACACATTCGACCAAACTGGGGTTTTATCGGTGGTTTTTTAGAAAATTTGTGATTTAACTCTACGAATTAACATTTACCCAAATTTGAGATTCCTATACACTCTAGAGTCATCCTCATTATTATTGGACCATCGGTGGTTATTTTGGAAATTTTTGAATTTCCTACGATTGGACCAAAATTTTTCGGTAGTGATTTTAGCGGAAAAAAATTTCTTAATGGATTTTCTACATAGAATATGAGTAAAAGGATATATAAAATGAAGAGTAGTACAACAGTGAACATACCTAGGTGTTAGTGTTACAACCTACATGTATACATAATAGTGAAAAGCTCAAGTGTTATCGAGCACAAGTCAACCTAACAAATGCACAAGTTGATCTGTTGAAGCTTAGACTTTACAAAACTGTAATACCAATTTTCGGTAACTGTATATCATATACCACTTCTCATGATTCTAAATATATATTGTCATTATATAGTCATCGCACCTCATTCACTGAGTATGTGGATTATACTTACCCCCTCATATTTAAAATTTTCAGCTTATACTGCACTTGACTTACATTGAGGTACTATTCCACGAGTTCTACTGAGAGACGCTACTAGGTAAGTATTCATATCCATCTTTGTATACGATTGAATCGCGCATATAAATATTATATATAAATTGGAGGCAAATGTGTAAAAAAAAATTTTTGAAAAAAATTTTTCTTCAAATCTTCCACTATATGATTTGACTTAAGATGACGAGTAAGGTCATGATATTAGTCAAAATATTAGTCTTGCATCACCTTGGTATGCGAGTAGGGCATACTCGTGCCTCAAGGAGTCACAGTAGTTTGTTCACATGCTCGACCTGCGAGTCAGGGCATGATAGATTTCGATGGTATCAGATCACTAGGTTCTATATCTACTCTATTTCACTTCCAGTGTTTGTAAAATGTTTTTCAAAGAGATTATAATTTGCCTCCTATGGTCCTATAACATCAATCCATATTAGGGGTTAGGTTGGCACCTAACGCTTTGCTTTTCTACTTTTAAATACTAAACATAATCCTTTATGTAGAACTATGCATCCTCGAGAACGACCAAGGCATACTACCGAGACCCCGCTTAAGGTCGCATCATCGTCTCAAGCACTTCAAGGCCCTCCTACGGGAGAAGTCCCACCGCTCTCCATACTCAGAGAGATGATGGGGTGGTGGACAGCCCAACGAAACCAGATGAGAGCACCACCTGCATCGACGGTTGAGACTCCGCCTGTACCCATAGCTGTACCAGCACCCCCTCCTACGCTGATGACTATGCCGACTACTCGATAGATGATAGGGTCTCTATCTTGCTAAGAAAGGGTCGAAGTCTAGGGTATGAGTTATTCTCTAGGACTAAACCTCGTTGTGGCCAGGAAATGGCTCAAACGAATCAAAGAGGCTGTAGAAGACATGGGAGTTAAGGATAGAAGCTGGTGATGGTAGTCAAACTATTAGAGGATGACACCCGTGACTAGTGGGACGGCGTCAAGGATAGAGCAGGTGAGCTACTGATTTGGGGTGACTTTTTAAGGGAGTTTGAATCCCAATATTACATGATGTTCTACCATGACATGAAGCGGCGAGAGTTCCTAGAGTTGAAACAGAGATAGAAGTCTGTGTCAAAGTCGAGACTGAGTTCCGCAGATTGGCGGAATTTTTCCCAGGTTAGTGGTGACTAAGGAGACCAAGAGATTCAAGTTTGAATATCGACTAAATCTTGCCATCAGAGATCGGATGACAATCTCCAAGGAGGATACATATGCTAGAGTTCTACAATGGGCATTGAGGGTAAAGCAAACAAACTCTATGAGCAACAAGACCAAAGGAAGGGGCCTAGATTTGGCCAGGGATAGAGCTCCAAGAAGAGTAGAGGCTAGGATTCATATAGCGATGGCACTAGATAAGGGCCTCGAACTAGACCTCATAGGCAATATGGGTAGTCATCAGCCCCGACGAGTACACCGAGAGGTAGCTTGGGCACTACGCAATGGTCTGGAGGAGCACAGAGAAGATCCTACCCAATCTGTAAAAAGCCACATCCAAACCCATGTCGATTCTTTGGTAGATATTTTCAATACGAAAAGGAGGAACATTTCAAGGACCGTTGTCCCGAACTGCAAGATGAGGGCTACAGTCACGCCCTAGATCCGAGCTTTCATTATGGCCCAAGTGGCAGCTCAACGCCTTCTTTGGCTCCTTTTCGTAGCACCGTAGGAAAACCTTCTACTGAGAGTAATATGCCTGCTCTACCTCTTCATTAGCAACCCAGGACACAAACTAGACTATATGCTATGATCGATAAGGAGGCACAAGCCAGTCCAGACATAGTAACAGGTGCTACCCCCACTCCTCATCCTGATGATGTATAGGAACTTTAGATTATGAAGTATTTTGGTGAACTTTGAAAGATGATATATATATATATATATATATATCCATTTTGAGGTTTTATCCTTAAGTAATTTTCAATTATTTTCATAATATTGGGCTAATAGACTTTATAAATTTGGTGATAGGCACTATGATTATCTTTGAAAGAGATGCCCGTGTATTGGTTGACACTGGGCAAATAGTTCTTTTGTGAGCACGGACTTCGCTCACTATGCTGACATGGTTCTAGTACCACCGGATAAAGTGTTGTTAGTCATTACTCCCTCGGGGGAGTAGATTGTCAGGAAAGAGGTGTACCGAGCATGTGGAGTCAAGGTGGAGAGCACAGTATTAAAAGTAGATCTGATTCCACTAGACATACGGGACTTTGATGCCATCCTAGGTATGGATTGGCTACATCGGCACAAAGTTTCAGTGGACTATTTTGCTAAGATAGTCAAATTTCGAAGACTAGGATATCCAGAATTAGTTTTCCAGGGAATTAGACGGGTTCTCCCAAATTGTGTGATATCAGTTTTGGAAGCCCATAAATTGATGATTAAGGGCTATATAGCATATTTGGCCATGTTGTAGACACCATAGTGGAGGGACCAAGATAAATGATGTCCTAATGATGCAAGAGTTTCTTGATGTATTCCCTGAGGAGCTACCCAAATTATTTCCGGTCTGAGAGTTTGATTTCGCCATTGATTTGGCACCAGGCACTGCACCTATCTCCATTCCTCCATATAGGATGGCCCTAGGAGAGTTGAAAGAGCTTAAAGTCCAGTTGTAAGAACTGTTAGATAAGGACTTCATCAAACCAAACACTTCGCCATGGGCAGCTCCAGTATTATTTGTCCAAAAGAAAGATGACACTTTCAGACTATGCATCGATTATCAATACTTGAATCGAGTAGCGATAAAAAATCCATACCCGTTACCTCAGATCGATGATTTGTTTGACCAGTTATAGGGTCCCAAGTTTTCTCTAAGATCGATCTGAGATTTAGATATCATTAGCTACGGATCAGGGAAGATGATATTCCGAAGACAACTTTCAAGACCTGGTATGGTCATTTTGAGTTCTTGGTGATGCCATTTGGGCAGACTAATGCCTCGACAGCTTTTATAGACCTGATGAACTGGATATCCCACTTTTTTCTGGATAGATTTGTTATCGTCTTCATTGATAATTTTCTTGTGTATTCAAGGAGTGATGAGGGGCATTCCCAATACCTACGAGCCATATTGTAGACACTCCGTGAGAAAGAACTATATGTCAAATACTCTAAGTGCACGTTTTGGCTGAGGGAGATTGACTTTCTGGGTCATGTGGTTTCTGCTGATAGGATCTTTGTGAAAGCGAAGAAAGTTGAAGCTATTATGAAATGGGAGCAACCACGGAGCGTTACGGAGGTATGGAGTTTCCTTAGATTGGCAGGATATTATCGGTGGTTTATAGAAGGATTCTCCAATATTGCTGCTCCACTCTCCAACTTGACGCGGAAAGAGGTCAAGTTATTTGGGATAATCATTGTGAGGTAAGCTTTCAGGAGCTCAAACAGTGACTAACGTCAGCATACATCCTCACTCTCCCTACTAGTGATGGAGAGTACGAGGTATACTTTGATACTAGCTGACAGGGACTAGGTTGTGCCCTGATACAGAAGGGTCAAGTCATTGCTTACGCCCCTTGACAGCTGAAGAGGCATGAATTAAATTATCCTACCCACGACTTAGAGCTTGCTATTATTGTGTTCCTCTTAAAGATTTGGCAACACTATCTATACGGGGTTAGTTGCCGAGTGTATACAGATCACAAAAGCTTGAAGTATGTACTCACTCAAAGGGAGCTCAATCTCAGGCAGAGGAAATGGTTGGAACTTCCAAAAAACTATGATCTAATTATTGACTACCACCCCAGGGAAAGCAATGTTGTTGATGCACTAAGCCGCAAGTCATCATCACTAGTACTCACTGAGAGTTCTTATCTCTCGTGTCTTATTTGACTCCACTCTCTAGGAGTCAGACTGGCCACAGATGATTTTGGAACACTTATGGCCAGATTTGAAGTGAAACTGACTCTACTTGACCACATTCGAAAACTTTAGCCTACTAATAAGGAGGTTCAGGGAATTGTTGAGAGGATCACAAAGGGGAAGGTGGAGACTTTAAAATCAGGGATGATGGTTTAATAGTTTTTGGGACACGTATCTACATTCCTAAGGATGATGACCTTAGACATGCCATATTGGAGGAGACCCACTCTTCAGCCTACGTTATGCATCCTGGTAGTACAAACATATACCAGACGATTTGAGAAAGTTACTGGTGGGCGGGCATGAAACATTAGATAGCCAGTTTTGTTACCTAGTGTTTAGTATGCCGGTGGGTGAATGCTGAGTATCAGTAGCCCACCAGTACACTACAGCCTTTTCCTATTCCTGAATGGAAGTGGAAACATATCACCATGGATTTTGTAATAGGTCTTCCGCGAACTTCAACACGACACGATGCTACCTGGGTGATCATAGACAAACTCACCAAATCCACATATTTTCTTCCCATCTGCAATAGCTATCCACTAGAGGGTTTGGCTCGCCTGTACATCAGTGAAATAGCTTGACTGCATGGAGTTCTAGTATCCATTGTATCAGGCAGAGACCCGCATTTTACTTCCCGATTTTGGCTAAAGTTGTAAGAGGTTATGGGTACCCGACTGAAGTTCAGTACTGCATTTCACCCCTAGACGAATGGTTAGTCTGAGAGGACTATTCAAACACCAGAGAACATGTTGAAATCCTGTGTCAGGGACTTCAAGGGTAGTTGGGACCAGCACCTCCCATTGATTGAGTTCGCCTACAACAATAGCTATCAGGCTAGTATTGGGATGCCACCATGCGAAGCCTTGTATGGGAGGAAGTGTCGGATGCCCTTATGTTAGGACGAGGTTGTGGAGAGACAGCTTAGTTGTATAGATTTGATTGAGGAGACCCAAGAGAAGGTGAAGGTCATCCGTGCTCGGATGAAAGCTTTAATACGTTTTTCGATAACTGTGTATTGAGTACCACTCCCCATGGTTATATATATATATATTAACATCCTTTTGAGGCGATTAAAATTAAATCTTAATTTTCTATTTATTTACTTTGAGATTTCTCTCAAAATCGTTGAAACTAAAAATTTTATCGGTAAGTCGGAAACCCTCTCGGCAAGTGTCGGCAAGGCCTAAAGAAATCAAAAATGACTAAGGGATTAAATAGAAACATTTAAATGAAATTTCATAGATTTAAGAAATTTCGAACAAAATTTCTTAGGGTCCAAAAATGTAAATCGTTAAAAGTTAAGGGTCTAAATGCAATTAAGGAAAGTTGAGGGACTTGGTTGCAAACCACTCAAGGATGGACAATTGAAGCCAAATAATTGGTCAAGAGGGCAGCAAGTTTGGTTAGTAGCCAACTAAGCTCATTCCACCAAAGAGAAATCTCATTGGTTGAACAATTCTTGCATGAATTCTCATTGTTTAGTTAAAAAAACCCCTCTCTTTGTGCTTGGAATCCATCATGAATGAATTTGACATAAAGGAGGTGCATGAAGGTAGCTTGTAAGCAACTTTGCATGGGAGAAATACTTAGAACAAGTATAGAGTAGAGATCTTGCATGCAAAATGAATCAAAGGTCAAGATAGTTTGATTAGATTTATATAAATGCCAAAAACTAACCATTTTCTTTTCTATTCACCTCCCTTGGAAGAAAATTTTATTAAGGAAAGAGAGATTGCTAAATATTCAAGTGGAATTCTTGAAGCATTGGAGAAGAAACACAAGAAAAAGAGGTAAGAACACCCTGAACTCTATGCCTCTAGTTGATTGAGATAGTATAAGGATTGTATAGAGATTGATATTTGATGAATTATGTTACTATGGTGCTAAGGTGATCAAGGTTTCAAGAAAATCAAGATCAAGGTAATGGGTATTAGTTAGCAATGGATCATACAAAGGAAGGTAAAATACTCAAAATTGAAGTCTTTACAAGTAGTGAAATTAAAAGCATGTACTAGCATACTAGACATGATTGTTTTAGATTTGAACTATGTGTAGTTTTGCTACTATATCTCATTGTATAGAACACGAAATTTTAAAGCATTTGCTCCTGTATAAACTAGACTCTCTAAGCTTTAAAATGAGGAATGATACGAAAATTTCCATTAAAAATATGATTTATAGTAATTTTGGAAAAGGATAGCAAAATGACATGTTCAATTTTTCATCCTCTGCGCACAGCCAGTATGTTGTATAAATTTTTAAAATATCTTCTGTCCAAACTTTAGAGAAAGTTAAAATATCAATTTTAGCTCTTGGTCTTATCTTTAAAATAAACTCAATTTCACTTGCATTGGAGTAGTGTGCTAGGAGTTATAATATTTTTACTAAAACTGTGCAGAGCATAATTTAGAACTGGAACTGATGAAGAAATGAAATTTTATAAACTTTTACACTTAGAATTAAAGGAAATGCTGAACATGAAAGTTGTAGGACTGTCTCTTATCTTTCAGTAGGACTTGGAATCATGTAAATCAGAGATATATATGCTGAGATATAAATTTCTACCAAAACTGTGCCAATGTATCGAAAATAGATTTTTATAAATCCGTGCATTGGGAATTTGGAACTTTAAAGTCTTGCAATCCAAGACCCATGTAAATTTGTATCTGGGTTGATCCAAAATACAAAATCTTAGTATTTGGCCCAAGTCCAATTAGAACTTTGAACTCTAACAACCCAAGCCCCATAATGAGAGATGTGACCCAAAAATCTAAAGCTAATCAAAATGTTGAAAGTCTTGTAAAGAAATAAAGAAATTCACACATGTGTATATTGTTGTTTTATGGGCAGATTATTATTTTACATACAAGAGGCGACCAAACTTGTAACTGGGCCTGGCCAGGGCTGGTTCAAGGGCGATTCCCGGAACTGGGCAGGGCTGGCTGCGGTTCCTAGGCCGAGCCGGGCCGAACCAGTTCCAAAATTTCTTTTTCGTTGAACCGGCCTGGCCCGCTGAACCGGAACCGGTGGGCCGGGCCTGTTTCGAGCCAGTTCCAGTTCCATGTTCGGATCGGTTCCTGGTTCCAAAATCTATTGAACCAGCCCGGACCACTACAGTACCCCGTTCAGGCTTGGCTAGGCTAGGTTTCTGTAGCTCCTGTCTAATTCACGGGCCGGGCTTTTTTCGGGCCGGCTGAGCTGGTTTTTGGGCCCAAACTGGCCCGGGCACATCTCTAGGGGCGACTTGGTTGAGCTCGTGATCGATATAGGGGAGTGGCCTACCCTCACCATATGTGTGAGTGGGATTACGATACCATGTTATTAATATCAAACCATGTTTTATCATTTTCAGAAATTTCATGATTTATCCATGTGATAAATGTTTTGTGATAAGTGGAGTGTCTAAAGAAATGAGTTGATAATGTGCAACCATGTAAATTGTTAAATGATATTGTGTCGTATTTTGAAATTCTAAAATATGATTTCTGATATGACCATGTATCTTGGCACATTTGATTGATACTGATATGGCACTTGGACTGAGAGTCCATGGAAATTGACGGATATGATATAGTCCCTAGGGGACAGTCGTAACTACGAGCACATTTGTCGAGACACGCTATGTGTGTTCGGATAGCCTTCAGCAGGAGGTATCCCACAAACAATGCGTACCACGTGGGTTGGACCCATAGGTGTTTTATAGATTATGGACTAGCCCAGTTGAACCGAAAGGGGAAGGCCGCCAGCATAAACGATCTAGTACTAGGGAAGGCCTGTGGCCAACACCGAGGTAGAGAGCAATATATGAAAATACTTGCATATGAAAAACTCTTGGTGCGCCTGTCATTGGTCATGGTTGACTCTTACCGGGAATGATTTTTTGGCTAACTCTATCGATTTCTAAAAGTGATTTGAATGCATATGAATGATTTGATGTGTATGCATGGATCATAACACATTGTTTGAAAATTTCATGTAAAATTTTGGAATGTATCTATTATACCGATTTTGACATTACATTGTTACTCCACATATTAATTTCATGATATCAACCCCTTACTCATTGAGTATTTCTAAATACTCACCCCTACTCCTAATATTGTAACAGAGATAGACTGATAGAGGGATACGTAAAGAAAATTTTGACGTACTTGACTTATCGGAGACTTAGACACGGTACTTTTCCATCTTCCGCTGAATGTATATATGTGAAGATTTTAGATTGACCATGTATGGTATGACTGTATTCATGTTATGAATTGGGATTCTCATTCTGATTTGCATACTCATATATTGTAAATTGTAAATGTTTACTTGAGAAATTGCATTTTGAAAGATTATGTTTTAATAGCATTGCGTTACCTTGGGATATGTGTCGCATTATGGGCAGTATATGAGGGAACATGTGATTGTTCACGGTTTCCGATGAGAATCGAGGTACGACAAAAGTTGCGCAGGATAAACAAAAAAGCTATGCAAACAGACGACGACGACCTTTGGAGTTCAGGGAAGGAGACATGGTGTTTCTGAGGATATCCCCTTGGAATGGGATGATCTGATCCAGATAGCGAGGAAAGTTTAACCCCAAATACTTTGGACCTTTTCGAGTCCTTGAGAGTATTGGAAAAGTTGTATACAGATTGGACTTGCCACTTGAGTTAGCACGGATTTATGATATATTCCATATCTCGATACTGAGAAAGTACCTTCCTGATCCTTCACATGTACTAGAACCTCCACCGGTAGAGTAGAGTGATAATTTGAGCTTTCCCGTCCAGCCGTAGCTGTCTTAAACAGACAGACCAGGAAGCTACGGAGTAAGGAGGTCCCCCTAGTTAGAGTACTTTGGAGGAACGATCAGGTCGAGGAGGAGACTTAGGAGCCCGAGGATGCTATGAGGAGACAGTACCCCTAGCTATTTGATGCATAGTTTCGGTTTAATTTCGAGAACGAAACTTTTTATTAGGGGGTTATGAATTGTAATATCAATTTTCGGTAATTGTGTATCATGTACCACTTCTCATGGTTCTATATATATTAACATTCTTTTGAGACATCTAAAATAAAATTTTAATTATCTATTTATTTATTTTGAGTTTTTGCTTCAAAATCACTCAAACCGAAAATTTTATCAATAAGCCGAAAACCTTCTTGATAAGCGTCTATAAGGCCTAAAGAAGTCAAAAATGACTAAAAAAATGTCTACAAACTTAAATAAAGAGATTTAAATAAGATTTCATATTTATAAGGAATTTCAAACAAAATTTCATAGGGACCAAAAATGCAAATTGTTACAAGTTAGGGGTCTAAATGTAATTACAAAAAATTGAGGGACTAAGTTGCAAACCACACAAGGGTAGATAATTGGAGCCAAATGATTTGTCAAGAGGGCAACAAGATTTGTTAGTGGCCATATAACATTGTTCCACATTCAAGAAAACTCATTGGATGAAAATTTATGCACGAAATTTAAAGAAAATAGCTTGTACTAGCTTGTAACACCTCTTCCTTTAACATGGACATCCAACAAGACACCTAATGGAGTGCATGGAAATTGATTGAATCAATAATTGTATGGTTTAAGTGCTAAGACAAGTGGAAGGTTGAGATGATGTATGAAATAATCCAATGGTCGAGGATATTTTGCTAGATTTATAAAAGAACTTACTTAAGAAAAGAATTGGCTCATTTTCTTCATTCAAAGCCCCCTTGCACGAAATATGTAGACTCCATATCCATTTTGAATTCAACAATGGAGGCAAAGTGGTAAGAACATTTTTAGGAATTATGGAATTTGAATTAAAAATATAGAAGTGTTGTATAAAAATTCATATTGATGGTGACTTGATTTTGCTAAGGTGACAAAAAAAATTCAAAGATTTAAAGGGAGTACTGGTATTTATTGTTAATAAGAGATCTTACAAAGGAGGTAACATGTCTTAACTTGTATAAAGATTTGATTACTTGATGAATAGTTACAATGGTATCCATACTAACATGCTAGATATTGATTTCTAGATTGAATATTTTATAATATTCTTATGATATCTCATTTTCTAGAAATCAAAAATATAAACTATTTATTTCTCTATAAATTAGACTTCCTAAGTTTTAAAATGGTGTATTATGTGAAGCATTTCATGAAGGAATCGATTTTTGATGATTTTTGGAAGCTTCGCATGTTTCACCAACTTTGTTTCATATTCTGTATACGACCAGTATATTTTGTAAATTTTTTAGGTATCTTTTGTATGGAATTTGGAGAAACATTACACATGTTTTAGATATTTGTCTTACCTTTAATATGAGATAAAGATCAATTGAATTGGAGATATAAGCAGAAAGTTATGGTATTTTTACTAAAACTATGCAAAAGTAGTTTTAAAATTAAAACTGAGATGAAAATGGAATTTTATAAAATTATACATTTAACATTTGAGATGGTATAAACTAAAATGTTTTAGATCTATGCCGTAGCTTCAATTTGAGATATGAATCACTTAAATTGGAGAAGTACACAGGGAGATATGGAAATTCTCCCAAAACTATGCAAATTTGATTTTAGGAACTTAGATTGAAAAAGTTATAAAATTTTCTAAATTCGTATGTTCAGAATTTGAAGTTGGTCTGAACACAAAAGTTAGAGATATATGTCTTAACTTTAAGAGACAATTTGAATAATTTGAATCCGATTAAGATTTT
The DNA here is from genome assembly GCA_033439265.1 of Dillenia suffruticosa. NCBI lineage: Eukaryota > Viridiplantae > Streptophyta > Magnoliopsida > Dilleniales > Dilleniaceae > Dillenia > Dillenia suffruticosa. Next base: position 5,342,758 of record JAVTVX010000031.1, read on the forward strand.
AGAAAATATCATGATTTTACTAAATCTGTGAGTGAAAGGTTTTGTAGGAATTTTTATCTAAGTATGGAATTTGAGATTTAATCTTATGAAAGAGAACATTTCTATATGCATCTTGTAATCCGACAATATGATATTGTCAAAGTAATTGAATTGATAAATAATATATATTGTTTAACTTAGGTATAGGATTACACTTTCGTATGAGAGGTGACTTATTTGAGAAACGTCGATAGTTAGGGGGAATGGCGTACCCTCCCCAGTCGAGGTGAGTGGGACGAACTATTTCTAACTTTAAATGAAAAATAGTTTGATTATGATTTTTATAAATAAATTTTGAATGTTATTTAAAAATGATTTAGTGTTTGTGATATGTCTTGAAATGATGATATTCTCTGAAAATTTGTATCATGATATTATGATAATTGATAGTGCCATATTTTTCTTTTATGAGTAAAGATTTATGAATGATGACATGTGGCACATGTGTATGATTATGGGATGGAGCATAGTGGCTATAGTGCACTCCCTACCACGGTAATGAACATTGACCTTATGGGGTGACATGGTTGGGTAACACGAGAGCAGGAGTTTGAGCCCCCTTACTCTGGCTAACGAATCCAATAGATGAGTACCCGTGAGGATCGTGTCAATACCAAGGGAAAAAGGTTAAAAGAAAAGTATATGTGTTCATTTTTATGATTTGTGATGACTCCTTTGTAAATTTTACCCTAATTAGGCCACACTATGGGTAGAATATATTTTGTTACTGATTGACACCTCATGATGTATGATTATGATAAGAATACATATTATGCCGACTTACATGATATATTGCAAATGAATATAAATTTGAAAATGATGATTTGACTTGACACTTTCACAAATTCATTTATGTCATTATATAGTTATCGCATTTCACTTACTAAGTATGTGGATTATACTCACCCCTTCATATTTAAAATTTTTAGCTTATACTGCATTTGACTTACATTGAGGTATTGTTCCATGAATTCTACTAAGAGACGCAACTGGGTAAGCATTCATATCTATTTTTATTTACGATTGGACCACAAATGTTTAAAAAAAAATTTCTAAAAAATATTTTTCTTCAAATTTTTCGCTATATGATTTGACTAAAAATAACGAGTAGAATCATGATTTTAGTCAAAATATTAGCCTTGTGTCACCTCGGTGTACGAGTAAGGCATACTTGTCCCTTGAGAAGTCGCAGTGGTTTGTTTGCATGCTTGACTTGCGAGTCGGGGCATGACATAAGAGTCTTAAAAGTCACATTACTAACAAATGTTAAAAATCACATTACTAAACTAATGGGAAAATAACACATATGGAAACATTGGAAACATATTGTAAAAGAAGAAAGAGGGTATTCACTATAAATAAAACAATTACTAAATTTCGCATGATTAAAAAAAAAGGCAGTCAAAAATAATAACGCATTCTAATAAATTTGTAAATAAAAAATACACGGGAAAAAAATCGGGCGGATAGATTTGTTTTGTTTTGTGCGTATGATATCTCTCTTGACTTGAAATACAAAACTTATGTAAAAATTTATAAAAATTTTGGCCATGATAATATATTCTAAAATTACTTTATAATACAACTATAAATTATAACAAATTATAAGTTTTCATAATATAAATTTATAAATTTATATTAATTATGATTATTAATATTAATTTAAATAATGTAATTATTTTCATTGTGTTAGTATAATATAAAATTACGATGTTATAGAATATGATAAAGTACGTAAGTGTATGATATGTAGGATACGGTATAGAATATGGTAAGACCGGAAATGGTAAGGGTTGGTTGGTAATGGTAAGTTTAGTATTTTTTCATATACTTTTATTATCTCACTTAATTTTTTATTTTATATAATTTTTTGTATTTCTAAATTTATTAAGTATATTGTATGTCTATATAATTTATACGTGAAACTTATATTGTCACGCCCCGGACCGGGATCGTGAACAGTCGCCCGTTGTCCTGAATGCCAGCTGTATTTTTACAGAAAATCAGACAAAAGTTCCTTATATTTTGGAGGTCTCCCAAGTACAATTAATTATGTATAATTCATAACCATCCTGTAAAATAAACAAATGGTCATCCCGGCCTCTCCAAGATCAACCAATCCCACAGCCAACATCCAGAATAACGCAAATCTATAAAAATTTCCAGCAACCTAGTCACAGACCTCTACTGTCATGCCCCCCGTCAAAGGCATGGACAGCCGCCAGTCGTCCCTCCTGTGATTTAAAGGCGGCACCGAGCGATCCTAGAGTACACTTCTAAGACATAACACATTCCCAGGTACATACACAACAAATAAGAAATGGCTTAATGCAATGTTATGCAATGACAAAAGAGTTATACAATTTAAATGTCCATATTTATACAGTCATCCCAGAATTACACAATGGTCATCTATAGATCTCAGAATGTATATACATTACCAATACAAATTTTATAGCAGAAATATATAATGACTTCTCAAGCCCAAACCAGATCTCCCAATTATATTGAGCGTCCTAAAAGCAACACTCCTTGTCAACTACTATCTCTGAAACAATAAGGGAAATGAGGGGTGAGTACTTGGGGAAAGAATACTCAGTGAGTGAGTGGATCAATGCAATCGTCTAATATGAAGTGTGAAACTGGAGTGTCAAAGTATAAGTATACGAATCATATTTCAAATCATCTTACTTTTCATTTCAACAATATATCATTAGCATGCATTTTCAAGTCAAATATGTATCCAAAGCACTGTCATTAAAATCATAGGCTGCCAGCCGAAAGTGTCCGAGCAAAGGTCTACCTTGACCTATGACAGGCACACCGGGAGTGTTATATGCAATTTTATTTAAAGTGCTCTCTATCCCGGCATTGGCAACGGACCTTGTCCAGGGGCTAAACTTGGAGAGAATATCTAAATTCTCCCCCTTTCGGGTTTAACCTGGCTAGTACAGTGTCGATAATAAAATCACGACAACTCATGGGATATCCCAGGCCTAGGCATATCCGGACGCCACTAAAGCGTCTCTCACAGTGTCCTTCGTAGCTACGAAACAATACATACCAAAGCCCTCATGGCCAAATCCAAAATTGTATCAAAATGTGCCGAAATCAGATTTACAAACCAAATACAACATATAGCATAAAATGGCACATTATACATTTCAACCACATGGATGTATAATTTCAATATTTCAATACAGTTTTTGGACACTCCATTGATTCACAAAAATCAATTTCAAAACTAGTCAAAATTTTTCAAGTACACTACAAATCAAACTCATTTATCAAATATTTTAAAATCGAGTTTACACATTAAACAAAAGTATTGAAATATATCTCACTCATAGATTTGGGGAGGATAGCGCACTCTCCACTAAAACCACAATACGTAGAATCAAAACTCCCCTCAATCGAATCACCAAGAAAGCCAACCTAATCAAATCATCACGATTTTCATCAAATTTTTGACTATTTTCAGGGTTTATCGTTTTCCTTAATTCCGTACAAACCCTAAATTCTTCAATTTATAAATATACACCAATGTCATCAATTTCGTTCCATTTTCAAGGTATCGAAGTCTATTTTCATAATATACGGGTATTTTAATTTCCTATATGCAGCAAAATTTATAATGAAAAAACTAGATCAATCCTTAAACTCAAATCCCAAATTCTGAATGTTTTTAAGCATTTGTCAAATCAAACTCTAAGAGAACCTATTCGAATCAAGTCCGTACGATTCTATCATCCAGAACAATTTGTATAAAATCCTATATTTGACCTAATTAATTTTATATAATATAAAACAATGTATTTCAATCTATTCTAACATTCATCCTAACTTATGCAATACACTTTTACTCTAATTTACCCTAAATGCGTCCAAATAAATCGAGTGAGTTAGAAATCCTCACGTAGGGTCCCTCGGGTTGTAGATTTAGCTTTCGTTCGCCCATTAGATTAATTTAAAACCTATAATATTTTCAATTTTGAAACCACATTAGCGACTAAATCAACTTTTAAACACAAAACCACATCTTACACAGCCGTTACTTGCAGTGAAGGATTTCTGCGAGGATGGTAGATGGCTCTCAAAAGAGAAAGCCGATCGCGGGCTCGCAGGTTAGTGGGATGGCGGGCTGGCCCGCTGGTGGGCTCGCAGGTCAACAGGCTAGTGGGCTTGCAGGCCGGCGCGCTCCCTGGCTACGGGCTCGCGCTTGCGGGCTGGAGCGCTCGTGGGCTGGAGTGCGCACTCGTGAGAGATAGCAATCGCATGCTGAGGTACGCTCGCACGAGGGAGGTTGTGCTGGGGGCGCGATCGCACAGGGTAGCTCGTGCAGGGGCGCGCTAGTGCTCTTGCAGGGGGGTCGTGCAGTCACACTCTATCGAGTGCTGCCGCACTGTGGCACGCTCGGGTCAAGGCCACGCGCGCTCATGCTTGTGCCGTGGCGGAAGGCGCTGCAGTCGCGTGTTGTGGCTGAGGGAGGCGCTGCAGGCTAGCGTGCTCACAGGAGGAGGTGAGGGGGCTCGACTCACAGCTCGCGACGGAGTGCGCTTGAGAGGGAGATAGCAAGAGAGATCGCGAACAGCGAAGGGAGAGAGAGTATGTGAGAGAGATCCGAGAGAAGGAAATAGAGAGAGAGAGAAGAGAAAACGGTGTTGGGAGTGGTGGTGCGCGGCGGCTTCAGGCGAGGAAGGCGCTGCCGCGGGAGAGCAAGAGGCGGGGAGACGGGAGACGAAGAGTCAGAGAGAGAGACAGATTAGATCTTTTAACCCTAATCTGACAAGGGGGAGTGCCACGTTTCGGGCCGAAACGTGGCGTTTCCTCCTTCCACTTTTTTTTTTTTTTTTTTAAAAAGAATATATATATATATATATATATACATTCACATCCACCTTTTCGCTAACTTGCGAATTTCATAAAAATAATGGGTTCACTACGATTTACGAACACGACAACTTAATTTATACAAAAAATTCAATTTAAAGACCCCAAAATCAAAAATCAATGTAAAGAAAAAAAATTTTTTTTCCTCTGTGTATATAAATATTTCAAGACCAATACACTTGTACGGGCACCGAGTGTCAGTATTACATTTTCTAACCACCTAAAACAAGTTTCGTCATCGAAACTAAAAGAAAGTTAAACTTTACAGAAAATAAATGGGGGTACTATCTTATCTAACCTCCTCGGGCTCCCAGGTCTCTTCTTCAACCTGATCGCTACGCCATAGTACTCAGACAAGAGATACCTCCCTGTTCCGTAGCTGTCGGATCTGCTGGTCAATTATGGCCACCGGCTAAACAGGTAGACTCAAGTCCTCTTGTACCTCTACTGGCGGAGGCTCCAAAATATGCGAAGGATCTGGGATGTACTTCCTCCACATTGATACATAGAAGATATCATGGATTCGAGATAACTCGTCTGATAGCTCTAGTCTGTATGTCACGCTCCCAACCCTACTGAGGATACGGAACAGGCCAATATACCTAAGGTTCAACTTGCTCCGCTGCCAATATCGAATGAGTCCCTTCAAGGGAGAAATCCTTAAAAATACCATATCACCCACCTCAAACTCTAAGGGCCGGCGTTTCCGATCCGCATATGTCCTCTGTTTGTCTTGGGTGGCTTTCAACTGCTCGCGGACCACCCTGACCTTTTCCTTAGTTTTCTTGACTAACTCAACAATGGTAAGGTGCTTATCGCCTACCTCATCCTAGCACAATGGGGTGCGACACTTTCTGCCGTAAAGTGCCTCATAGGGTGGCATGCCGATATTGGCTTGATAACTATTATTATATGCAAACTCCACTAGCGGTAAATATCTGTCCCAATTATCCCGAAAATCCATAACACAAGCCTGAAGCAAATCCTCGAGAGTCTGAATAGTCCTCTCCGACTGACCATCTGTCTGTGGGTGATATGCTGTGCTAAAACTGAGCCGTGTGCCCAAAGCTTCTTGCAGCTTGGGCCAAAATCGAGAAGTGAACCTCAGATCTCTATCCGAGACTATGGACACAAGAACCCCATGCAGTCTGACTATTTCGTTAATATATAGACGTGCCAATATCTCCAGTGGAGAGTCGCTGCGCATAGGGATGAAATAGGCAGACTTGGTGAGTCGATTGACTACCACCAAAATGGCATCATATCTGGCCTGAGTCCGCAGTAATCCCATAACAAAGTCCATAGTCGCATGTTCCCACTTCCATACGGGAATGGGAAGAGGCTATAGTAAACCCGTTGGCCTCTGATACTCAGCTTTAACCTGCTGACAGACAAAACATCTAGCTACAAACTCCGCAATGTCCTTCTTCATACCTAGCCACCAATGGCTACCCCAAATAGTTCGATACATCTTTGTACTACCCGGGTGTAAGGCATAGGCCGAAGAGTCTCTAATATAGACCTGTAGAGATCCACATCAACGGGTATAGCCACTCTATCTCGATAAGTCAGAAGTTCATCACTACAGACTCTGAAATCATCTATATCACCTCTGCGGGCTCTCTCAGTAAGAGCTTGGAGCTTAGTATCAGTTGCCTGAATCTCCCTAATACGGTCCAACAACATCGACCTGACCTCAAACTTGGCTAGCAGAGTGCCCTGATCATCACCAGCCAATCTGACTCCCAAATCCCAGAGTCCCATCAAACAAGTGAGGTATGCCGTATTGTTTTCCCGAGACGATGAAGCTGATTTCTGGCTCAAGGCATCAACAATCACATTATTCTTGCCTGGATGATAATTAAAGACAAGATCATAATCTTTGAGGAGTTTCAACTATCTCCTCTGTCTTTGGTTAAGTTCTTGCTGGATGAATAAATATTTCAGACTTTTATGATCAGTATACACTCGGCAAGTCACCCCGTATAAGTAATGGTGCCATATCTTTAATGCAAAGACTATGGCCGTAAGCTCCAGATCGTGTGTCGAATAATTCACCTCATGTTTCTTCAACTGTTTAGAGGCGTAGGCGATCACCCGACTATTCTGCATCAAAATACAATCCAACCCCTGTCGGCTAGCATCACTGTACACTGTGTACTCCCGACTACTGGTGGGAAGTGCCAAAATTGGAGATATAGTCAACCGTTGTTTGAGCTCCTGAAAACTCGCCTCACAACGGTTATCCCATACAAACTTAACACCTTTTCGCGTCAATCTATACAATGGAGCAGCTATCCGGGAAAACCCCTTAACAAATCTGCGGTAATTACCCGGCCAGACCAAGAAAACTCCTTATCTCAATCACTGTCTGCGTCTGCTCCCATCTCGTAATGGCATCGACCTTCTGCGGATCGACAAAAATCCCTTCTGCAGAAACGACATGCCCCAAAAATCTAACCTGTCTTAGCCAAAATTCACGTTTTGTGAATTTGGCATACAGCTGCTTATCACAGAAGATCTGTAAAACGGTGCGAAGATGCTGAACATGATCCTCGTCTCTCTGCGAATACACCAGTATATCGTCTATGAAGACTATGACAAACTGGTATAGATAGTCATGAAAACTCTATTAATCAAGTCCATGAATGCAGTGGCGGCATTAATCAGCCCAAACGGCATGACTAGAAATTCGTAGTGTCCGTATCGAGTGTGGAAAGTTGTCTTTAGCACATCTTGACTCCTAATCCGCAACTGATGATATCCCGATCGAAAATCAATCTTTGAGAAAATTCGGGCACTTTGCAATTGATCAAACAAATCATCTATGCGAGGCAGCGGATATCTATTCTTCACAGTCACCCGATTAAGCTACCTGTAAACCACACACAATCTTAGTGAGCCGTCCTTCTTCTTTACAAACAGACTGGAGTGCCCAAGGGGATGTGCTAGAATGGATAAACCCCTTATCCAGTAACTCCTACAACTGGATATTGAGCTCTTTCAGCTCAGCCGGTGCCATCCTGTATCGCGACATAGAGATAGGGGTAGTCCCTAGAGCTGAATCGATCTCAAATTAAAATCCCGAACCGGTGGTAATCCGGGTAACTTCTCGAGGAAAACATCAGGAAACTCCTGTACAACTGGAACATCCTCCAATCTCGGTCCCTGAGAAGTGGTGTTTATGATGTGAGCCAGGTAAGCCGCACACCCACGGCGAATCATGCGTTTGGCCTTCAAAACTGAAATGACACAGCAGGGTAAAACCCGCCTCTCGCCCTCAAAAATCAACACTGGCTGATCGGGTTTTCGAAACTCTACCTGCTTCTTAAAGTAGTCAACTGAAGCCCGATGCACATGTAGCCAATCCATCCCCAAGATGGCATCAAAATCAGTCATGGCGAGAGGGATTAAAACTGTCTTTAGCATTGTATCCCCAACTTTGATCACACATTCTCTATACACTGTGCCGCGCATAACCTACTCAACCAGAGGAGTGATGACCAATATCTCCTTGTCCAAAGGTAAGAGCAGCCTATCAGAATGTCAAAAGAATTGATCGCTCACATACGAATAGTTAGACCCCATGTCAATAAGGATACGAGCATCTATTCTGAAGATAGGTAGAGTACTTATCATTGAACAAAATGCACATAGACTTAGAATAATTTCAAACTTGATATATATATATATATATATATATATGTCAAAATAGTTAAGCCTCCAAGGCTTTTACAACTTCAGTATACAAAGATGTTAGAGTAGTATCATGTTGACAAAAGGGTACACAACATAAAATACCTATACAACTATCATGATACAATATTGACATCCCCAAAAGAAGTGGAAATACGAATAGAGATCCCATTCTACAGGATCAGAAGGAGGAATACCCATGATGATGTCGAGGTTCGCCTGGGCGTCCTCCTGCGTCATGACATAAACCCGGGCCTGAGCCCTAGGCTGCTGTCGTACCTGGGTCTGCACTGTGTTACTCCCGGTGGTCACCCTGGGAGTAAAAGATGCTAGTCAAGCAGGCTGTCCCTACTGTCCCATATGAGGAGTACTAGTGCGACTCTGTGAACTCTGTCTTTCGCGTCCTAACTTAGAGCAGGAACTCCTAATATGCCCCGGCTTCCCACAGTGGAAGCAAGTGACCGACACTAAACAAGCTCCTATCATATGAGACCTATTGCACCTGCGACTGTAACACCAGAAGACAAAAAAAAAAAAAAAAAGAAAAGAAAAGAAAATTTTAAATTAGGGCATAAAGCCCCAATTGTCTATCTCTCTCTCTCTCTCTCTCTCTCTCTCTCTCTCTCTCCCTCTTTCCCTCTTTCTCTCTTTCTCTTCTCCGCCACGGCCTCTCTCCCACCACCGCACGCCGCCCACTGCTCCACCTTCCTCCCGCCACCGCACGGCGCCCACTGCTGCAGCACCCTCCCGCGAGCAGCTCCTTCCTCCACGCGAGCGCTGCCTCCTAGCGCGCGAGCCCAGCACGCCACAGCTCGCGATCTCTCGCGAGCCAGCGCGCGAGCCCAGCGCGCCACAGCTCGCGATCTCCCGCGAGCCAGCGCGCTACCCCTGGTCGACCCAGCTCGCGACCCATCGCAAGCCAGCTCGCGTCCCAACAAGAGCCAGCGCGCGACCCAGCTCGCGACCCATCTCGCGACCCGGCGCGAGCCAGCGCGCGACCCAGCTCATGACCCCGAGCGAGCCCTAGCCCGTGAGCCACAAGCGGGCCAGCCCGCTAGCAGCCAGCCTACCGGCCCGCGAGCCCGTGAGCCACAAGCGGGCCAGCCCGCTAGCAGCCAGCCTACCGGCCCGCGAGCCCGTGACTGCCCGCGAGCCCGCGACCGGCTTTTCCCTGCGAGAGCTCACCTGCATCTTCTGTACTGCAGGTAACGACTGTATTGATTGAAGTTCTATGGTTTGTTGGTAGAAATTTAGTGGTTTCTAATACATCTGAAGTTTGGGAAATATTACAGGTTTTAAACCAACCCGACGGGCGAATGACTACTAGGTCTGAAACCCAAGGAACCCTAGGTGAGAGATGAATAAATTTTATTGATAGAATCCCTTATTAGGGTTTTAATTGCTATAAATTTGACGATTTGATTAGGTTTGTCTTTTGGAGAGTTGTTGAAAAATAGGGAGTGACCACCCTCCCTAGATAATGTGAGTGGGACTCTAATCTCTTGCATAAAATAGTAAAACGTATTTTCTGTCGCATTTTCGATAAAACATGCTTTGATATGCATTCGTTGACGTGTGATATTAAATTTAGAAATCTGTTTTGTGATTTTTTGGAGTGTCTTGAATTATATTTACAGTGACTATGCATCCATGGTTTGAAATGAAACAATAATTGTGTCATTACTTGAAATTTTAAAATTTCCTTTTCTACCGTCGCATTGGTATGCTGTTTGAAATAATTCGATGAAACGTAATGGCACGCAGATTTGAAATGTTTTGATGAACTATATGGGTTGGATGCCCACTAGTTATGTGATGATGTGATGTTACTTGTGGGACGTTGTGCCCTGGGACGTTGTGCCCTTGTGATACTATGGGACGTTGTGCCCTTGTGATACTATGATGATTCCGTAGCTACGAAGGGCGTTTGTAGAGGCACGGGTTGCCCGAATACGCTTCTGCAGGAGGTATCCGCAAACGTCATTTATTCTAAAGGCTATAGGCGCGGCCGGTTGAACCCACGTAGGGGGAGGACGTGTGTGACGCCACCGTCTAGCACCGGGCGGGGTCCTATACACGTTGATGAGTTGGCCCCAGCGAGCTCATGGCCAACGTCGGGGTAGAGAGCGTTTTAAAGTCTATGCATAATAAAAACCCCCGACGCGCCTATCCTTGGTCACGGTTGACCTTTGCCGGGACTATTTTTGGCTCGTTCTGATATTACTTGATTTTAAATGGATGCATATATGCTTGTTATCGTGTGATTGGTTAAATGATTTCAAATTGTTAAACATATCATATTTTGTCGCGAAATGTACATTTTTGTTTCAAATGATGTTATTTGACACTCCAATTGTTCACCTATGCTATTTATGCTGGATATTATCCCCCTCACTCACTGAGTATCTTCCCATGATACTCACTCCTCTATCTTCTCTCCTCAGACAGGTTTATTGTGATAGAGCGGCGTTACAGGCTCTAGTGCGGATTTGTTGTTCTGACGGTGAGATTTACTTCTAATTTAGTTTCGACCCTGCGAGGTCTTGACATTGAGGTCCGTAGTTGGCCATGTACTTATTTTGGGATGACTGTATAGTTTAACTCTCATATTTCATTTGTATTGAGGCGATTGTACGTACTTGAACGTTACTTGGGAAATGTGATATATATTGTATAAACTTAGGTCCGCTCGGTATAGCGGCTGCTCATGCTCTAGTTGGGCATGACAGTAGAGGTCTGTGTTTAGGTTTGTTTATAGCCTTGCGTTGTTCTGAATGTTGGCTGTGGTGTTTGTTGATTTTGGAGAGGCCGGGATGGCCATTTGTGTATTGTACAGGATGATTTGGATTATACATGTATAATTGTACATGGGAAACCTCCGATTTATGTGGAGGTTCTGCCCAATTTTCTGTAAAAATACAGCCGGCATTCAGGGGCAACGGGCGGCTGTTCACGATCCCGGTTTGGGGTGTGACAGTTCTATTGGTATCAGAGTGTCTAGGTTTGAGAAAAGATAAATGTTTTCCCAAGTATACGCAAAGTTCTCAATGCGTTAGAGAGTTTCATACAGTCATTTAAAGTCCCGTACTTGGCCATAGGCATATAAGTTCGCCTATTTTATGGAGTTGGATACATAACGCATCTAACTCATTACTTCACATTCGAATGTTTTAAATCATAGTTCATTTATTTTTAGGGGGTTAGTTACAGAGTAACTAACCCTACCTCTTAATTTCTATCCGTTGACAATGTATTTTTTTTCGCAGAATTATGCCACCTAGACGTGGTAGGAGAGGTGCTAGATTCGCCTCACTTGAGGGTCTTACAGTGCCTGATACACCTAGGGCACCTGAGGCACCACGAGTACCAGAGGTTGCTTCCTCTACTCGAGCACGCTCACCGGCGCCACCCCCAGCACCTCCAGCGGCCGTTACAGCCGAGATCCCTCCACCACCACTCGACGCCTTGAGACAGTGGCTTTTGTGGTGCAGTAGATATGGGGCGCAGATGCTACCACCTTCACTACAGACTCCAGCGACTGCACCTGCGGCCGTACCTGCCCCTTCGGCATCGATTCCTCCTTCGGTGGCCGGCCTTTCCGTGTCTACTCCGACCGACGAGACGTCGGCTACTTTGAGGCGCATCCACGAGCTCACTCAGTTGGTGAAAGAGTCACGGCAGATCGCATGCACAGACTTTTCGGGATCCAGTGATGCAGTAGCGGCAAAACACTGGATCAACAGGATTCGTAGGATCCTTACGGATTTGGGGTTGTCAGAGGAGCTTAGATTGCAAGTTGCTGATAGACTCCTCGACGGAGATGCCCTCTCGTGGTGGGAGGCTATCCGTGATAGAGCCACACAGACCCTGCGGTGGGAGGACTTTTTACGAGAATTCGACCGCAGGTACTTTACCCCGTTCCAGCAGGACCGGATGAGGACGGAGTTCCTGTACTTACGTTAGGGGACGAGGTCAGTTTCAGAGTACGAGACTGAGCTTAGACGACTAGCGGCCTTTGTCCCCGATATGGCTACACCAGCTCAGTTGAGGTTCAAGTTTGAAGATGGCCTCCAACTGAGCATCAGGAAATATATGACGGTGACTCCCTCTTTTACACTATCGGAGGTGATTGATTCAGCGTATCGGGCGGAGGAGATCGTCCAAGCGGAGGCGAGACAAAGGGAGAGTCACCAGAAGAGGAAGACTGGGTCACAGGGTGGACAGTCTTCGAAGAGGGGTAGAGGTTCTGGATATCCCAAAGGTTTTTCTAGCTTTAGACCAGCAGCACCAGGACAGGGACCTCGACCACAGGGCTTTGGGGCACCAGCCCCTAGTTTCTCTACACAGTCTACTACACAGAGACCGCCCTTCTGCCGTAGATGCAACTGTCACCATGCCTTTGGGGCATGTAGAGCACCAGTTACTTGCTTCTAGTGTGGAAAGCAAGGGCACGTTAGGAGTGTCTGTTCCGATTTAGGTCGGGGAGGACTGACTTTACAGAGTCGTACTGGTACGTCTGGCACAGGCCAGCAGGGGGCACCTGCGCACTCAGCTCTTACCGCTCCCCGGACTGCAGCCGGGAGTAATACAGTGCCAGGATCATCGCGACAGCAGCCTAGGGCCCAGGCTCGTGTGTTTGCGATGACACAGGAGGACGCACAGGCAAACCCTGATGTTATTATGGGTAATCCTCCCGCAGACCCCTCGGTGTAGTACTTTTGTGTACTTTCTGTATGAGCTTATTGTATATCATGATGTCGATGTACAGTTTTGACTAGTTAAAACTTTAAAAGCTTAACTAGTTTGATATATATATATATTCGTTCACTTTTTCTTCGCATTTTAAATGCCGTTGATCTTCTTTCTTACTTTTAGGTACCATGCGAATATTCGGTATCGATGCCCGTATTCTCATAGATACTGGGTCAAATTTTTCCTATGTAAGCGATACGTTCGCTTGTCATTCTGATAGACCTCTCTCGCCACTTGATGCGGAGATTTTGGTAGTCACTTCTCTTGACAAGCATATTGTTCGAGATACAGTCTATAGGAGCTGTGAGGTCGGAATTGGGGAGACAGTATTAGAGGCAGATCTGATTCCGCTCCCTATCACGGATTTCGATGCCATCCTAGGGATGGATTGGCTGAGTTTACACTGGGCTTCCGTGGATTGTTTCACGAAGGAGGTTGAGTTTAGGAGGTCCGAGCAGCCACCGTTAGTATTCCGAGGCGAGAGACGAGTGTTGCCCCGCAGTATTATCTCTATTATGAAGGCCAGACGTTTGGTACGCCATGGTTGTGCGGCTTATCTGGCTTATGTTGTCGACACCACCGTTGAGGGACCGAGGCTTGAAGATGTCCCTGTGGTGCAAGAATTTTTAGATGTGTTCCCCGAGGAGCTTCCCGGATTGCCACCAGTTCGGGAGTTCGATTTCGAGATTGATTTAGTACCGGGGACCAATCCTATTTCTATTCCGCCATACAGAATGGGGCCTGCTGAACTGAGAGAGCTTAAAACTCAGTTACAGGAACTTCTTGACAAGGGGTTTATTCGTCCGAGCACCTCACCTTGGAGCACTCCGGTACTGTTTGTAAAGAAGAAGGATGGTACATTTCGGCTTTGTGTGGATTACAGGCAATTGAACAGAGCCACCATCAAAAACGGATATCCCTTGCCTCGTATCGATGACTTGTTTGATCAGCTGCAGGGAGCTAAGGTTTTCTCTAAGATTGATCTCAGTTCGGGTTATCATCAGTTGACGATTCAGGCCGAATATGTGCCCAAGACAGCTTTTCGCACCCGATACGGCCATTACGAGTTTCTAGTTATGCCGTTTGTGCTGACTAATGCCCCAGCTGCTTTTATGGATCTGATGAACTGAGTTTTTCACGACTATTTGGATCGGTTCGTCATCGTATTCATCGATGACATCTTGATATATTCACGGAGCGATGAAGATCATGTTCAGCACCTTCGAGTGGTATTACAGATACTCCGTGAGAAGCAGCTATATGCCAAATTCTAAAAATGTGAGTTTTGGCTAAGACAAATTGGATTCTTGGGGCACATTGTCTCCGCGGAAGGTATTTATGTTGATCCGCGGAAGGTTGAGGCTATAGTGAAGTGGGAGCAGCCACAAACAGTTACTGAGATTCGTAGTTTTCTCGGTTTGGCCGGGTATTACCGCAGATTTGTAGAAGGATTCTCCCGGATAGCTGCTCCGTTGTCGAGATTGACTCAAAAGGGGGTCAAGTTTGTTTGGGATGACCGTTGTGAGGCAAGTTTTCAGGAGCTCAAACAACGGTTAACATCCACTCCTATTATAGCCCTTCCCACTAGTAGTCGGGAGTATACAGTGTACAATGATGCTAGCCGACAGGGATTGGGTTGTGTTCTGATGCAGGATGGTCGGGTTATTGCGTATGCCTCGCGACAGCTGAAGAAACACGAGGTTAACTACCCGACACATGATTTAGAGTTGGCAGCCATAGTCTTCGCATTGAAGATATGACGGCATTATCTTTATGGGGTAACCTGCAGGGTATTTACCGACCACAGGAGTTTGAAATATCTGTTTACCCAAAAAGAGCTGAATTTGAGACAGAGGAGATGGTTGGAGTTATTGAAAGACTATGATCTTATTATTGACTATCATCCGGGCAAGGCAAACGTTGTAGCAGATGCTTTGAGTCAGAAGTCAGCATCATCCTCAAAGTTGACAGAGAAAGCCTACCTTTCTTGTTTAGTGGGACTCCGAGCCTTAGGAGTCAGTTTGACTAACGATGATCAGGGAAGCTTATTAGCCAGATTTGAGGTCAGGCCGACTTTGTTTGACCGTATCAGGGAGCTCCAGAGTACGGATGAGGAGATCCAGGGTATTGCAGATAGAGTCCGCAGAGCCGAGGGCGGAGACTTCAGAGTCCGTGATGATGGACTCATGGTATTCAGAGACAGAGTGTGTATTCTGGCCGATAGTGATCTTCGGCGTGCTATCCTTGAGGAAGCACATTCTTCTGCATATGCTATGCATCCCGGAGGTACGAAGATGTATCGGACCATCAGAGGTAGCTATTGGTGGTCAGGCATGAAGAGGGATATAGCAGAGTTTGTGGCACGATGCTTGGTGTGCCAGCAGGTGAAGGCCGAACATCAGCGTCCAGCAGGCACACTGCAGCATCTTCCTATTCCTGAGTGGAAATGGGAGCATATTACTATGGATTTCGTGATGGGGTTACCGCGGACTTCTACAAGGCATGATGCGATTTGGGTGATTGTCGATCGACTCACCAAATCTGCACATTTTATCCCTATCCGCGGTGACTATTCTTTAGAGGCGTTGGCACGTCTCTACATTGATACCATAGTTCGACTTCACGGGGTACCTGTGTCGATTGTTTCAGATAGGGACCCCAGGTTCACATCTAGGTTTTGGCCCAAATTGCAAGAGGCATTGGGTACTAGATTGAATTTCAGTACGGCATATCACCCTCAGACGGACGGCCAGTCTGAGAGGACCATTCAGACCCTTGAGGACATGCTGAGAGCATGTGTGATGGATTTTCGGGATAGTTGGGATCGGCACCTTCCACTAGTCGAGTTCGCATATAATAACAGTTATCAAGCCAGTATAGGGATGCCCCCGTATGAGGCACTATATGGCAGGAAGTGCCGCACCCCGATATGCTGGGATGAGGTTGGAGAGCGACGTCTCAGTAGCGTTGAGTTAATTGAACAAACAAAGGATAAAGTTAAGGTTATCCGTGAGCGGATGAAAGCCGCCCAGGACAGACAGAAGACGTATGCTGATCGTAGGCGGCGACCTCTTGAGTTTGCTACGGGAGATATGGTTTTCTTGAGGATATCTCCCTGGAAGGGAGTTATACGGTTCAGGCAGCGGGGCAAGTTGAGCCCTGGATATATTACACCCTTCCGTATCCTTGAGAGGGTCAGGAGTGTGGCATATAGATTGGAGCTGCCAGATGAACTATCCCGTATTCACGACGTATTCCATGTCTCAGTACTCAGGAAATACTTGACCGATCCTTCCATGTACTTGAGCCTCCACCTCTTGAGTTGCGAGAGGATCTTAGTTTTCCAGTTCAGCCCGTGGCTATTCTAGATCGACAAGTCAGGAAGCTACGGAGTAAGGAAATTTCATTAGTCAAAGTTTTGTGGAGAAGTGATCAGGTCACGGAGGAGACCTGGGAGCCCGAGGAGGTTATGAGGAGTCAGTACCCCCATTTATTTGCAGTTTAGTCTTCTTTTAGTTTCGGGGACGAAACTTGATTTAGGGGGTTAGAAAATGTAACACCAAAAGACCAAAAAAAAAAAAAAAAAAAAAGAAAAGAAAATTCTAATTAGGGCTTAAAGCCCCAATTGTCTATCTCTCTCTCTCTCCCTCTTTCCCTCTTTCTCTCTTTCTCTTCTCCGCCACGGCCTCTCTCCCACCACCGCACGCCGCCCACTGCTCCACCTTCCTCCCGCCATCGCACGCCGCCCACTGCTACAGCGCCCTCCCGCGAGCAGCTCCTTCCTCCACGCGAGCGCTGCCTCATAGCGCGCGAGCCCAGCACGCCACAACTCGCGATCTCCCGCGAGCCAACGCGCGAGCCCAGCGCGCCACAGCTCGCGATCTCCCGCGAGCCAGCGCGCTACCCCTGCTCGACCCAGCTCGCGACCTATCGCGAGCCAGCACGCGAGCCAGCGCGCGACCCAACTCGTGTCCCAGCAAGAGCCAGCGCGCGACCCAGCTCGTGACCCAGAGCGAGCCCTAGCCCGTGAGCCACCAGCGGGCGAGCCCGCTAGCAGCCAGCCCACCGGCCCGCGAGCCCGTGACGGCCCGCGAGCCCGCGACCGGCTTTTCCCTGCGAGAGCTCACCTGCATCTTCTGTACTGCAGGTAACGACTGTATTGATTGAAGTTCTATGGTTTGCTGGAAGAAATTTAGTGGTTTCTAATACATCTGAAGTTTGGGAAATATTACAGGTTTTAAACCAACCCGACGGGCAAACGACTACTAGGTCTGAAACCCGAGGAACCCTAGGTGGGAGATGAATAAATTTTATTGATAGAATCCCTTATTAGGGTTTTAATAGCTATAAATTTGACGATTTGATTAGGTTTGTCTTTTGGAGAGTCGTTGAAAAATAGGGAGTGACCACCCTCCCTAGATAATGTGAGTGGGACTCTAATCTCTTGCATAAAATAGTAAAACGTATTTTCTGTCGCATTTTCGATAAAACATGCCTTGATATGCATTCGTTGACGTGTGATATTAAATTTGGAAATCTGTTTTGTGATTTTTTGGAGTGTCTTGAATTATATTTACAATGACTATGCATCCATGGTTTGAAATGAAACAATAATTATGCCATTACTTGAAATTTTAGAATTTCCTTTTCTACCGTCGCATTGGTATGCTGTTTGAAATAATTCGATGAAACGTAATGGCACGCAGATTTGAAATGTTTTGATGAACTATGTGGGTTGGATGCCCACTAGTTATGTGATGATGTGATGTTACTTGTGGGACGTTGTGCCCTTGTGATACTATGGGACGTTGTGCCCTTGTGATACTATGATGATTCCGTAGCTACGAAGGGCGTTTGTAGAGGCACGAGTTGCCCGGATAGGCTTCTGCAGGAGGTATCCGCAAACGTCATTTATTCTAAAGGCTATAGGCGCGGCCGGTTGAACCCACGTAGGGGGAGGACGTGTGTGACGCCACCGTGTAGCACCGGGGGGGGTCCTATACACGTTGATGAGTTGGCCCCAGCGAATTCATGGCCAACGTCGGGGTAGAGAGCATTTTAAAATCTATGCATAATAAAAACCCCCGACACGCTTGTCCTTGGTCACGGTTGACCTTTGCCGGGACTATTTTTGGCTCGCTCTGATATTACTTGATTTTAAATGGATGCATATATGCTTGTTATCGTGTGATTGGTTAAATGATTTCAAATTGTTAAACATATCATATTTTGTCGCGAAATGTACATTTTTGTTTCAAATGATGTTATTTGATACTCCAATTGTTCACCTATGCTATTTATGCTGGATATTATCCCCCTCACTCACTGAGTATCTTCCCATGATACTCACCCCTCTATCTTTTCTCCTCAGACAGGTTTATTGTGATAGAGCGGCGTTACAGGCTCTAGTGCGGATTTGTTGTTCTGACGGTGAGATTTACTTCTAATTTAGTTTCGACTCTGCGAGGTCTTGACATTGAGGTCCGTAGTTGGCCATGTACTTATTTTGGGATGACTGTATAGTTTAACTCTCATATTTCATTTGCATTGAGGCGATTGTACATACTTGAACGTTACTTGGGAAATGTGATATTGTATAAACTTAGGTCCGCTCGGTATAGCGGCTGCTCATGCTCTAGTTGGGCATGACAGTAGAGGTCTGTGGCTAGGTTTGTTTATAGCCTTGCGTTGTTCTGAATGTTGGCTGTGGTGTTTGTTGATTTTAGAGAGGCCGGGATGTCCATTTGTGTATTGTACAGGATGATTTGGATTATACAGGTATAATTGTACATGGGAAACCTCCGATTTATGGGGAGGTTCTGCCAAATTTTCTATAAAAATACAGTCGGCATTCAGCGGCAACGGGCGGCAGTTCACGATCCCGGTTTGGGGCGTGACAGCGACAATAAGGATGCCGCTGAGCAGTATACTATGCAGAGTAAGTCGGAGCGGGCTGTCTGAACCCCGAGTACTATCCCTATCCCAGCTTAGGAAATCCAGATCCTAATCCGCCTCTGTGCGAATTGGATCCCCTACCCCTTTTGGAGTTCTACACAAAATAAGACTTCTCTTTCTTTCTGCTCTCTGCTCTCTGCTCTCTACTTTCTCTCTGCCTAGCCTTTGCGTAGACTAAAACCTCCGTGCGATAAGCAAAGTCTATCACCTCTGCCAGTATAAACTATGGGGTAACAGTCATATATCTCTTTATGTTGAGGCTAAGACCGTCCTCGAATTTAAAACGCAAATACTGAGGTGTGGCCGGATCAGGTACAAATGCGGCAAGTCTTCGCATGTCTGCCTCATACTCCAAGATAGATCTGGACCCCTGTGTTAGCCGTCCCAACTCTGACCTCATCCTGTCCTGCTGGTAGAGTGGGAAGAATCTGTGGTCAAACTCCCGAAGGAAGTTGACCCACCGCAGTGGCTCTATTGCCTCATCAGTGAGGACCTCCCACCAAAAGAGGGCCACTCCTTCTAATAATCGTTATGCCACTTTCAGGCAAAGCTCCTCTCTAATCCCCAGATCGGTCAAAATCCTACGGGTGCGGTTGATCCAAAGCTTGGCTGCCGTAGCATCACCAAACCCCGTGAAATCAGTACACCCTAGTAGACGGGCCTCCTTAACCAACTGAGTCAACTCATGTACCTGTCTAAGAGCAGTCGATGTGGTCTCACTTGACTCAGACAAAGTAAAAGGACTGGCCACCGGTGATGGAACTGGTGCCGAAGGAACTGGCGGTATTGCAGGTGTAGGCACCGCTATAGGAGGTGGTGGGGGTGGAATCTGGACCTCATGCGAAGCGTACCACTCGTATACCTGCCGAAAGGTGTCAAGTGTGGGTACGGGAGTCTCAGCCTGAGCAGTTGGCTGAGTAGATGCCAGTGGTGGCACGCGAGTCAAGGAACGATCCTCCGACTCGTCTAATTCCTCTGGTAAGACAAAATGGGTACTTCATCGGGTCGTCATACTTCTGCAAGAGAAGGATTCATATTAGGTATAGTTCAAAAAATAGGCATGGCTCAAGAAATTTGAACGAGTCACATCTTGACTACCCTCACAAAGAATGGAATCCAAAAAAAATAGCACGTTAGGTTAGACACTGTAACCAAAAAAAAAAAAATCAGGATTAGGGCTAAAAAGCCCTAATCTCTCTTTTTCCCTCTCTCTCTCTCCCTCTCCCTCTCCCTCTCCCTCTCTCTCTCTTTCTCTTCTCCTCTGCGGCCTCTCCCTTCCGCCGCCCACCGCTGCCACGTCGTCCCGTGAGCAGCTCCTTCCTCCCACGATCGCCACCGCCGCTGTACCTTTCTGTGAGCAGCGCCTTCCTACCGCAATTGCCACCGTTGCAACGCCTCCTTCCTCTCGCGAGCAGCGCTAAATCTTCTGCTCGAGCACTCCACAGCACGAGCGTGCGCCTGCTCGGGACCACGCCTGTGCATGACCGCATGCCTGCGCACGAGCCAGTGTGCGATCTCTGCACAAGCTCTAGCACGACCCACTACGCGAGCCCTGCGCGTGTTCTCCCGCGAGCAGCGCGCGACACAGCGTGTGACCCAACATGACCCAGCGCGCGACCCAACGCGAGCCAGCACAAGCCAGCGAGCGAGCCCAACGCGAGCCAGCGCGCCACCCCAGCACGAGCTCGAGTGCACTCCAGCATGCGATCCAGCTCGCGAGCATAAGCCCTAGCCCGTGAGTGGGCCAGCCCACCAACGGCGAGCCCACCAGCGGCCCAAGGCCCAGTCCAACCGCAGCCCACTGCAACCCGTGGCCTATTGCGGCCCGTGCACACATTGTTGATACGCAAGCCCACTACGGCCCGCAAAGCCTACTACTGCCAGCAAACCGGGCTGAGAGCCCGCGAGCCCACCAGCGACCGGCCCGCTAGTCCGCCAGCCTACCGTCCCACGAGCCTGTAACCGGCTTTCTCTTTTGAGAGCTCACCTGCATCTTCACTGCAGGTAACGACTATGATTTGGTTGAAGTTCTAGGGTTTGGTGTTAGAAACGCAGTTAGGTCTGAAACCCGATGAACCCTAGGTGAGAGAAACGCACTCACTTCACAGTTTGAATAAAATTTGTTAAAAATCCCTTATTAGGATTTTAATGGATATAAAGTTTGACGATTTGATTAGGTTTATTTTCGGAGACTCATTAAAAAATAGGGAGTGACCACCCTCCTTAGATAGGTGAGTGAAACTCTAATCTCTTGCATAAAATAGTAAAACGTGTTTTTTGCCGTGTTTTCGATAAAATATTCTTTTGATATGCATTGATCTGGCGTATGATATTGAATTTCAAGTCCGTTTTGTAATTATTGGTGTGTCTTGAATTATATTTACGATGACTATGCATCCATGGTTTGAAATGAAACAATAATTGTGCCATTACTTGAAAATTTAAAATTTCCTTTTCTACCATTGCATTGATATGCTGTTTGAAATGATTCGATGAAACGTATTGGCACGCAGATTTGAAATGTTTTGATAAACTATGTGGGTTGGATGCCTACTAGTTATACGATGATATGATATTACTTGTGGGACGTTGTGACCTGGAACGTTGTGCCCTCGTGATACTATGATGATTCCGTAGCTACGAAGGGAGTTTGTAGAGGCATAGGTTGCCCGGATACGCTTCAGTAGGAGGTATCCGCAAACGTCATTTATTCTAAGGGCTATAGGCGCGGCCGGTTCATACGGGGAGAACGTGTGTGACGCCACCGTCTAGCACCGGGCGGGGTCCTATATACGTTGATGAATTAGCCCCAACGTACTCATGGTCAACGTCGGGGTAGAGAGCATTTTAAAGTTTATGCATAATAAAACCCCCGATGTGCCTGTCCTTGGTCACGGTTGACCTTTGCTAGGATTATTTTTGGCTCGCTCTAATTTTACTTGATTTTAAATGGATGCATACATACTTGTTATCGTGTGATTGATTAAATGATTTCAAATTGCTAAACATATCATGTTTTGCTACGAAATGTAAATTTTTGTTTCAAATGATATTATTTGACACTCCAATTGTTTACCTATGCTATTTATGCTTGATATTATCCCCTTCACTCACTGAGTATCTTCCCATAATACTCATCTCTCCATTTTCTCTTCTCAGACAGGATTATTGTTGTGCTGGAGCGACGCTTCAGATCATAGAGATTTTGATGAATCTGGGTGATATACGACGGTGAGCTTTAGGTTAAATTTGAAATATAAATTTTGTACTTCCTTTCGACCCTGCGAGGTTTTGACATTTAGATCCGTAGTTGGCCGTGTATATTATGGGATGACTGTATAACTTATGAGCAGTTGTGTGCATAACTCTCGTTTTGGTTCATTTTACTCGTATTGAGGCATCTGTAAGCGTTTTAAACTTTCTACTTGGGAAATGAGTTATACATTGTATAAATTTAGACCCGCTCGGTGTAGTGGCTGCTCATGCTTTAGTTGGGCATGATAGTAGAGGTCTGTGGCTAGAACTGCTAGAAACTTGAAGCCTTGTGTTGTTCTGGATGCTGGCTGTGGTGTTTGTTGATCTTGGAGAGGCCGGGATGGTCATTTGTTTAAATTACAGGTCGATTTTGAATATATAGGTTTAATTATACACGGGAAACCTCCGTTTTATGGGGAGATTCTGTCCGATTTTCTGTAAAAATACAGCCGGTATCCAGGGACAACGGGCGGCTGATCACGATTCCGGTTTGGGCGTGACAGACACAACCGTATCTAACCCCCTAAATGGATGAACTCATATACCTATGACTATGTACTGTGACTTCATGACTGTATGAAACTCTCATACATTGAGAACTTTAAACACAAACACACTCGGGAATGTTTTCAAGACTCTCTTCCTATATAGCTCTCAACCGGTCTCTGATACCAATCCAACTGTCATGCCCCGGACTGGGATCGTGAACAGGAGCCCGTTGTCTTGAATATCGGCTGTATTTTTATAGAAAATCGAGTAAAACCTTCCCATATTTCGGAGGTCTACCAAGTACAATTAATCCTATATAATTCACAACCATCCTGTAAAATAAACAAATGGTCATCCTGGTATCTCCCAGATCAACCAAACCCACAGCCAACATCCAGAATAATGCAACGCTATCAAAATTTTCAACAAACTAGCCACAGACCTCTACTACTATGCCCCTGTCAAAGGCATGGATAGCCGCCAGTCGCCCCTCCTGTGATTTAAAGGTGGTATTGAGCGATCCTAGAGTACACTTCTAAGACATAACACATTCTCAAGTACATACACAATAAATAAGAAATGTCTCAATACAATGTTATGTAATGACATGAGAGTTCCACAATTTAAATGTCCATATTTATACAGTCATCCCAGAATTACACAATGGTTGTCTATAGATCTCAGAATGCATATACATTACTAATACAAATTTTACAGCAGAAATATATAATAACTCATCAAGTCCAAACAAGATCTCCCAATGATAATGAGCGTCCTAAAAGCAACGCTCATTGTTAAATACTATCTCTGAAACAAGAAGGGAAATGAGGGGTGAGTACTCGGGGAAAGAATACTTAGTGAGTGAGTGGGTCAATGCAATCGTCTAATATGAAGTGTAAAACTGGAGTGTCAAAACATAAGTATGCGAATCATATTTCAAATTATCATGCTTTTCATTTCAACAATATATGATTAGCACCATTTTCAAGTCAAATATGCCTCCAAAGCATTGTTATTAAAATCATAGAACTGTCAGCTAAAAGTATCCTGGCAGAGGTCTACCTCGACCTATGACAGGCGCACCGGGGGTGTTATATGCAATTTTATTTAAAGTGCTCTCTACCCCGGCGTTGGTGACGGACCTCGTCCAGGTGCTAGACTTGGAGAGAGTATCCAAATCCTCCCCCTTTCGGGTTGAACTTGGCTAGTATCGTGTCGTTAATAAAATCATGACAACTCGTGGGATACCTTACGTCTAGGCATATCTAGTTACCACCAAAGCATCTCTCACGGTATCCTTCGTAACTATGGAACAATACATACCAAAATCGTATCAAAATGTACTGAAATCAGGTTTACAAACCAAATGCAACATATAGCATAAAATGGCACATTATACATTTCAACCACATAAATGCATAATTTCAATATTTCAACACAATTTTTGGACACTCCATCGGTTCACAAAAATCAATTTCAAAATCAGTCAAAACATTTCAAGCACGTTACAAATCATACTCATTTATCAAATATTTTAAAACAGGCTTTACACATTAAACAAAAGTATTGAAATAAATCCTACTCATAGATTTGGGGAGGATAGCACACTCCCCACTAAAACAACAACACGTAAAATCAAAGCTCCCCTCAATTGAATCACCAAGAAAGCCAACCTAATCAAATCATCATGATTTTTATCAAATTTCTGATTATTTTCAGGGTTTATCATTTTCCTTAAGTTCGTACAAACCCTAAATTCTTCAATTTATAAATATATACTAATGTCATCAATTTCGTTCTATTTTCAAGGTATCAAAGACTATTTTCATAATATAGACGTATTTTAATTTCCTATATGCAGGAAAATTTATAATGAAAAGATTGCATCAATCCTTAAATTCAAATCCCAAATTCTGAATGTTTTTAAGCATCCGTCAAATCAAACTCTAAGAGAAGCTATTCGAATCAAGTCCGTACGATTCTATCATCCAGAATGGCTCAATTTGTATAAAATCCTATATTTGACCTAATTAATTTCATATAATGTCAAACAATGCATTTCAATCTATTTTAACATCCATCTTAACATATACAATACACTTTTACTCTAATTTACCCTAAATTCATCCAAATAAATCGAGTGAGTTAGAAATCCTCACGTAGGGTCTATCAGGTTGCAGATCTAGATTTCGTTCGTCCGTCAGATTAATTTAAAACCTGTAATATTTTCAATTTTGAAATCATGTTAACGACTAAATCAATTTCTAAACATAAAACCACATCTAACATAGTCGTTACCTGTAGTGAAGGATTTCTGTGAGAATGGCAAATAGCTCTCAAAGGAGAAAGCCGATCGCGGGCTGGCGTGCTGGCCCGTTTTAGGCTTGCAAGTCGCAGGCTAATGGGCTTGCAGGCCAGCGCGCTCGCAAGTTAGAGCGCTCGTGGGCTGGAGTGCACACTCGTGAGAGACTGCAGTCGCGCGCTGAGGCACACTCGCACGAAGGAGGTCACACTGGGGGGCATGCTCACATAGGGTAACTCATGTAGGGGCGTACTGGCGCTCGTGTAGGGGCGCGCTGGCGCTCATGCAGGGGGGTCGTGCAGTCGCACTCTGTGGAGCTCTTAGTCGCGCTGTGGCGTGCTCGGGTGAAGGCCGCGCGCTCGTGCTTGCACCATGGAGGAAGGCGCTGTAGTCACGCGTTGTGGTGGAGGGGGCACTGCAGGCTAGCGCGCTCGCGGGAGGAGATGAGGGGGCTCACGACTCACGGCGGAGTGCGATCGAGAGGGAGATCGTGAGAGAGATCGCGAACAGCGAAGGGAAAGAGAGAAAGTGAGAGAGAAACCGAGAGAAGGAAATAGTGTCACGCCCCGAACCGGGATCGTGAACAGTCGCCCGTTGCCTCTGGATGCTGACTGTATTT
Organism: Dillenia suffruticosa; assembly: GCA_033439265.1. Taxonomy (NCBI): domain Eukaryota; kingdom Viridiplantae; phylum Streptophyta; class Magnoliopsida; order Dilleniales; family Dilleniaceae; genus Dillenia; species Dillenia suffruticosa. The sequence goes on from JAVTVX010000031.1 coordinate 5,368,755, forward strand.
TTACAGAAAGCAAGATATTCCCGGCATCAGAAAGCAAGATATGCATCCAATATTTACATCAATGTCGTGAAGAGCCGGCCAATGAAATATTCCCGGCAATGGTCTACCTCGACCAAGGATGGCGCATTAGGGGTTTTTTCCAAATGCAAGTATTAAAAAATGGCTCTCTGCCCCAATGTTGGCCACAGACTACCCCAACTAGCCTGTAAATAATAATAATGTATATATAACTAGTCGGCCGTGTATGGTGCCCCCGCCTGGTGCTAGACGAAGCCGTACTCAATGTCTTCTCCGATAAGGGTCAACCTGGGGCACCCATACACACGACGATCTGGCGGATACCTCCGGCCGAAGCGTATCCGGGCACAAGGGGTGCCTCTACCAGATGTCCTTCGTAGCTACGGATTACAATATCATATCAGCCGGGCACATAGCCCCATGCATCCCATCACCAGATCGGCTGGGCATATAGCCCCATGCATAATATCATAACCTCGGCCGGGCATACAGCCCAATATATAAGTAAATTCATTTAAAACCATGTGTCAATACAGTGAAAGCATTAAAACATATCAATATGTAAAAAATGTGGCACAATATACAGTTATCAAAACTCATGGATGCATATCAATAAAGTCAGAAATTTAGACACTCCAAAGGTCGCAAAATATTCATCAAATATTCAAAAATTCTAACAATCAAACATTTACAAAAACATGTCATTTAAAAGTATTTTTGAAACATGGTTTTCAATCAATAGCGAATGTCAAAGTCCCACTCACTGTTCTAGGGAGGGTGGTCACTCCCTACTGACAAGCCAAATCGGATCTGACCGCTCGAATCTCCAAAAGATTAACCTAAATCAGATTATCAACATTTAATATCAAATAAAAGCCAAATCAGGGATTTTCAATTTTTCCCTTCCAAATATATACCACCTAATTTACAAAACTTCGTTATAGACTCTCATTTCCTCAATTTCGACTCATCTGACTCACCAATGGTCGAGTTTCGAATATTTCTCATTTTTTTTATCTAATTTTCCTCGGATTTCACACCTTTCAATATATTATGTAACTCTCGATCTAAATTTGACCTAATTTCGATAGAATTAATTCAAACGTTGAAAATGTTGCATTTCTCTCACCTAGGGTTTCTCGGATTTCTGGATCTAGCTTTCGTTCGTCCGTCAACCTGGTCTAAAACCTGTAATGTTTACCATTTGAAACACAAGTGAGAAATTTAAGTCAAATTATCAATAATTTTTGAAACCCTAGTATGTACGCGGAATCAAGAATTCATTTACCTACGTAGAGGGTCACGGGTCGTCGTGGGCTAGCAGGCCAGGGGCCGGACTGGGACGCGGGCCGTACTGGGCCTGCAGGCTTGGACGGGCTGTAGAGCCTCGTGGGCCTGTGGGCTTGCTGCTGATGGGCCTGCGGGCTGGTGCTCGCCCGTGCGCTGTACTGGTACGCGCTCGTGCTCCGGCTCGCGCGTGCTTGTGCGCTGCCGCGAGCTGGGCCGCGCACTCGTGCGCTGGGCCTCACGCCCGTACACGCTCGTGCGCTGGGCCGCGCGTTCGTGCACGCTGGCTCGTGCTCGCAGCCTGGGCTCGCGCTCGCGGTCTGGGCTAGTGCTGTGGCTGGGGGATCGCGCTGCAGTCGTGTGTGGTGGCGGAAGTCAGTGCTCGCGGAGGCTCGCGGCGGTGTGCGGCGAGGCGGAGAGAAGGCGATCGTGGGAGATCGCGAGAGGGAGAGAAGACAGAGTGAGGTAGAGAGAGAAACCGAGAGGGAAGAAGAAGAAAAAGAAGAAGAAGAAGAAGAAGGAGAAGACGATGAAGGAGAAGGCAGGTGGCGGGTGGCGGTGGCGGAGGAAGCCGAACGGCTGCGGAAGAAGATGAACGGCTGCAGAATAGGAAACATCAGGGAGAGAGAAAGAGAGAGAGAGAGAGAGAGAGAGAGAGAGAGAGAGAGAGAAAGGGGAATGAATTAGGGCTTTAGCCCTAATTCAATTGGGGAGGGCCAAAACACTGCGTTTTCAATAATTTTTGAAACCCTAGTATGTACGCGGAATCGAGAATTCATTTACCTACGCAGAGGGTCATGGGTCGTCGTGGGCTAGCGGGCCAGGGGCTGGACTGGGCCGCGGGCCGTACTGGGCCGCAGGCTTGGATGGGCTGTCGGGCCTGGTGAGCCGTGGGCTTGCTGCTGATGGGCCTGCGGGCTGGTGCTCGCCCGTGCGCTGTGCTGGTCCGCGCTCGTGTCCGGCTCACGCGTGCTCGTGCGCTGCCGCGCGCTGGGCCGAGCACCCGTGCACTGGGCCGCGCGCTGGGCCGAGCACCCGTACGATGGGCCGCGCGCCCGTGCACGCTCGTGCGCTGGGCCGCCCGCCCGTGCACGCTCGTGCGCTGGGCCTCACGCCCGTGCACGCTCGTGCGCTGGGTCGCGCGCTCGTGCGCTGGGCCGCGTGCTCGTGCACGCTGGGTCCGCGCACGCTCGTGCGCTGGGTTCGCGCATGCTCGTGCGCTAGCTCGCGCTCGCGGTCTGGCCTAGTGCTGTGGCTGGGGGATCGCGCTGCAGTCGCGTGTGGTGGCGGAAGGCAGTGCTCGCGGAGGCTCGCGGCGGTGTGCGGCGAGGCGGAGAGAAGGCGATCGTGGGAGATCGCGAGAGGGAGAGAAGACAGAGTGAGGTAGGGAGAGAAACCGAGAGGGAAGAAGAAGAAGAAGAAGAAGAAGAAGAAGGAGAAGAAGGTGAAGGAGAAGGCGGGTGGCAGTGGCGGAGGAAGCCGAACGGTCGCGGAAGATGACGAACGGCCGCAGAATAGGAAACGTCGGCCAAAACGCTGCGTTTTGGCTCTCCGTTTTTTTTTTTTTAGTTTGGTGTTACAAATAGAGAGACAGAAGAGAAGACTGTGGTGGTGGTGGTTGTGCGCGGCGGCTTCAAGCGAGGGAGGCACTGCCGCGGGAGAGGAAGAGGTGGGGAGAGGGGAGATGAAGAGTTGGAGAGAGAGAGATATGAAGTGAGAGACAGATTAGGGCTTTTAGCCCTAATTTGACAAAGGGGAGTGCCGCGTTTCGGGCCGAAATGCGGCGTTTCCTCTTTCCTCTTTTTTTTTTAAAAAAAAAATATATATATATATATATATATAAATTCACATCCACCTTTTCGCTAGCTTGCGAATTTCATAATAATAATGGGTTCACTATGATTTACGAACACGACAACTTAATTAATACAAAAAATTCAATTTAAAAGCCTCAAAATCAAAAATCAATATAAATAAAATTTTTTTTCCTCTATGTATATAAATATTTGAAAACCAATACACTTGTTTAGATACCGAGTGTCGGTGTTACATATATGGTAGCCGAGAAATAGTTGTAAGTTATATATATGTGGATTTAGAAATGAATTAAGTAAAAATATGATACCAATTATATAAAATTAATAATAATGTATAATAATATTATATTATTTATATATATAATATTATATTATAATAATGTAATAAATTATTATACATATTACACGATTACGTGCCTGCACGGCGTAGCTGCAAGTGTCCGTGCGGCTTTATCGCGAGGGCAATAATATATATCTATGTATTACTATACATTACCACTATATTACTATATATTACTACTATATTATAATATATTTATATATTATATTTATGTAGATAATATATCTATAATATATAATAGTTACTATTATGTTACTATATATTAGAGTAATATTTGCTATATATTACTATACATTATTAATATATTAACATATAATATATATATGTAATATATAGTTGTATTATACTTATATACTATTACATATATATATAATATGTAATAGTTACTATTGTAATACATATTTGTATTATAAAATATGTAATGGGAAAATTCATTAATATAAAGGTTGTTTTTGTAAGTGAGACGGGATAAAAAAGTAATAAGATACAAAAGTGGAAAAGTTATAAAGGTGATAAGCTATTGAGATAATAAGTTGCGATAATATATGGTAAAGTGGAAAGATTATAAAAATGATAAGGTATTGATATGGTAAGTTGTGGTAAGGTATGGCAAGTAAAGGTGCAAAGGTTGTAAAGATGATAAAGTATTGATTTAATTAATAATTTAAAATTTTAATATTATTGATTTAATTAATATAATTTGAATTTTTAATATTATTAATTTAAATAATGCAATGATATTAAATTAATAATTTTTATAATATAGTGTTATAATTTACCTTTTATTGTTAGATAATATAATATTATAATATGAAATCATGATAATAATACATTAATTATAAATATTATATAATTTTATATAAATTTCAAAAAACAGTTAACAACATTAACATTAAAAGTTTACAATTTTAATATTTATCATCTATGATTTTAACATTTTAATAATAACTCCACAATAAAATTTCTAATTTTCACGTCAAGAACAATTTTTCTATCCACATCCAATTTAATCAAATTTCGCACTAAAAACAAATATTTTGGTCAAATCCAATTTAATCAAATTTCTCTTTTTTGTTCTAATTTTTTAGTTCAGCTCCAATTTAATCAAATTTCTTCGCACCAAAATGCCAAAAACTGCTCCGTATATTTATTTGAATATAAACATGTGAAAAACATTTGATTTATCTTCAATGTAATGGACAAGTCATAAAGAGGAAGTGATGAATATATTTGTGGGTTAATGCAGTAAGATCTTTGTGTTAAATTAAATATTTCAACACATGGTTTTTAATCGACTGTTGCTTTCAATGTCGATATATCATCAATATATCTAACCTAGATAATTTTTTTCACCATAATATGTTTGGTATGTTATATTCACACATTTACATAATTCATCATTGATCCAACATAGGGGGTTTCTCGTTGATGAAGAATTATGTCATCATATATCATAAATCGTATGTAGTTGTAAAAATATTAAAAATATTTGGTTTATAGTTTTAAGGTATTGAAAATGTCTTATATATAATTTTAGGGGTGCTTGCATGAATAAGTAGCAATAGGGATACGTAAGTGCATGCAATGTGATAATAGGTAATATGTGATAAGTTGTGGTAATTTTGATTGTTGAGTGTTGTGATAATAACAGTATGATAAATTGTGGTAATTTTAAGAGTGATAAGAGATTGTTAAGTCTTGTAAGAGTGTAGTAAGTTGGTGTTGAGTGTTAATTTTGTCACAGGTGGTGATAAGTAACTAAGTTGTAGCAAGTGATAAGTTAAAACATTAATGAAAAAATATGAGGAATTAAGAATTGTAATGAAAAAAGAGCTAGGAAAAGAGTAAACTATGGAAAAATATGAAAACAAATAAAAAAATTGCGCAGATTTTGAAAATTTGTTTGTCACCGATTGGATTAATTGGGATATCCCAGAATATACAAAAAATGTACAAAAGATTTGAGATTGGTTTCGTGCGGCCTGTTGAGATTGCATCATTTTTCTAATAATATAATAATGTCAATATTACATTATTATTTACTATTACACTATTACTATATGTATTACTATAAATTAGATTATCATAGCGGCGCTTTGTAATTCACCATTCAACTGAATTTCATATTATCAATATTAATTTAAATAATATAATTATCATTACATAACTTAATTAATTATCTAGTAATTTACATAACAAACCATGAGACATAGTAGTTGCAAAGTAACACGTCATAGCATATAAGAAATAACAAATAGCACATATATGGGAAAGAAATAGGGGTATTGATTAAAAATATATGAAAAAAGAGATAGGTAAAAAAGTGTAGAAAAGAAGTTTTGAAAACTTGTGTAATGAAAAAAGAGACGGATAAAAAGGCATCGTCCAAAAAAATTGTCTAATGAAAATTTTAAATTGTGTAATGAAAAGGGTGCGGAAAAAAAGGTGAGATTTTTGAAAATTTGTGTAACACCGATACTCGGTGTATTGTATATTGTATTTTTCGTTATTCATATATGATATATTTTCACTTTTATATAGAGAAAAGTCTCTCAGAAATTTTTTCAATTTATAATGTTCTTGAAAATTTTTTGATGAAATTGCTCGGAGCTAAAAAATTTTTCCCTCCGTGCCATTTTAAAATCTACGCATGCAATTTCGACCCCGATGAACTTACACATGCTAAATTAACTTAAAAAAGTTAAGGGAACTCGAATTCGGACAATTCTCAATCGTTTGCGAAAAAATGCTCGATACTTAATCGCCGGAGATGAAAATTTATCCTCACATAGCCAAATTTAATTATATCCATGCAAAACCGCTAAAATTTTGCCAAGAATCCTAAATTAGGCTAAATTAATGTTTTATCAAATTAAAATGCAATTTTAGGAAATTTTGATAAAAACGCAAAATGGAAAACAAAATTGATCTAAAAACCCTAATGCATTTAAGGGCGATTTAGAGGTCAAATGACTTCATCTACGTGTAAGACCAACTCTATTGGATTTAGTGCAAAAAACTGAACCAAATGAGTAAATTTGAATTTCTTAGATTTCGGGTCGAATATTGACCCCGCCACGCGTTACGCGAAAATCGAGATAGAAATTTTTACGCAAATTTAAGAACCTTTTATGCAATTTAGAAAAAGAGGTTAAAGACAATTAATGACCAAGAGAAGTGTCCCAATGAGGTGGAAGGCTAGGATTGTTTGAAAATTTAAAGAATCAATGTGGGCCATTTGATTGGGTTGTTGGGAGACAAAACAATTAATGACAGAGTTGAGTTGTAGTGAGAGAAAGTGAGTTGTTGTGTAAGAAGAAGAGAGAACGTGGGAGAGAGAAAGGAAGAGTGACTTGTGTGACAAAAAAATCCAAGAGTCTAAAATTTATCTTAAAATTGTTGGATGGTTGGGATTTAATAGAACAATCAAATAAAGGAAATCATTTAGGCTTTCTTTCATTCCCAAAACCATGAAGCTCAAGAGCCAAGCAAGTTCTCTCATTCTTCTTCCTCTCATGGCCGTGGGTTCAAGGTGAGGGATCCAAAATTTTTCTACCATACCACCCATTTTTTTACATAAATCAACCCCTCTCATGTCCAACTTCAACATATCCAAAAATTAGAGAAAAATGAGGAGTTTTGCTTGGTGAAAATTCAAGAGGGCCTTGAGCATTACTATTGAAGAAAAGGTATGTTTTCTTCAAACAATACTTTAAAATTTTGGTGTAGTTTCACCCCACTCCAACCCTAACACAACATATTTAAATTTGGAGCCAAAAGGATATGTCATTCTTGGTGAACTTGGGTTGGCCGTGAGCAAGGAACAAGAGGGAAAGAGAGATTTTGTGAGGAGGAACCTTGATTGGCTTTGAAACATCCAAATTGAGGTAAGAAAAAAATTCTGCACTTGCTAAAATTTTGAGGACATTGTTTGAATGTCTAAATATGTTCTTTTGGCATGATTTCTATAACCTAGAGCCTAAGTGGAACCCATTAGAACATGAGGAATGAGTGCAAAAAAAATTGAACCTTGCTTGGCTAAGAAATTAAATGAAAACTTTGGAAATTTCTGTAAATAAGATATTCTAACCATACTGTGATATTTTAGTCATAAAATTTTCTGCACAAAGGCAAACTGAGCTAGGTTAATTTCAGGTGAAATTAGACTCACAGAGCTTTAAAATGAGATTGATGAGAATTGGATTTATTATAATTTTTTCAAAGTTAAGTGTTTTGCACAGGAATTTCTGTTCAGTCATGCTTTAGCTCTGTTTTTATCCGTGACTTAGCCTCTATTTTGAGGTATCTTATGGTCTGAATTAGCAAATGCTCCAGTCATGTAATATGTAGATCTAGATCTTATCTTTCCAACGAGATAAGAATCACCTTAATTTGATTCCTGTGTCAAAAGTTATGACAATTTTTCTGAAACTTGATAGAAGGTTGTCCTATTTCAAACCCTAAGAACAGTGTATAAAAACTATCCTCTTCCAGTCCTAGTTTGGGCAAGCTCAAAGAATAAACATTGTAGATTCCCTCTTAGCTACAACATGTTAAACTTTAAGCCAATTCACACAAGGGAATCAAACATTATGCCCATTTTACTAAGGGGTGTCAATAGAAATTCTGTTTTCCAAACGAAACCTGCCTGTTCTGATCATGATCCATTTCAATCCCCTTCTAAGCACAATTGAGAGAAACGCAGAACATGAAAGTGATAGGCCTATGTCTTTGGTATAACATGTTAGATTTTCATTAAGTTTGGACAAATATAGTGAAAGTTATAGCTTTTACACTAAAATGGAACAGAATCTGAATTTAGAATGCAAATGAATCAAAATGAGGATTTCTGGGAATTTTGTGATGTGATTTGGAGAACATATATAACATGAAAGTTGTAGGTCGTGAAGTTACCTACAACATATCAAACTTTCGCCTGATTTGGACTTATATATAAAAAGTTATACAAATTTTCGTAGGACTGCACAAAATGGCACAAAGTGGCACCAAGTGAAGAACTATGAGTGAACTTGTTAGGTGACTTTTGCCCAAGCCGTTAAAGAGAGCTCGATACATCATAATTGTGGTTCATTTGGGAGTATTATAACCTCCCTATTATTGTGAGTGGGACTCAAATCTCATGCATGAAAAGTAAAACTTGATTTTTGTCGTGTTTTTAACAAAATATATTTTTGATATGTATGACTCGTCGTGTGTTACTAGATTTCGGATTTTTTTTTTTACTATTGGAGTGTTATGAACTCATGCTTTCTATGAATATGCATCCATAAATTTGATTCAACTGAATTGGTGTCATGTTTTATAATTTTCACATGTTTAATTTTATATGACCCAATATGGCACATTTATTGAGCACTATGATTTCTATATCATTGAGTTGGGACCGTATGGCCGTGGGATGACTGTTATGATATGATTGAGTCCCGAGAGAATGACTGTAGCTACGAGGGACATTTGTTATGGTGCCAAGTATGCGTCTGGGTACACTTCACGCAGAGGTACCTGCAAACGTCCGGTATATAGGTATAGGCACGGCCGGTTGAACCCGCAAGGGGAGGACATGTGTGACGCCACTGTCTAGCACCGGACGGGGTCCTATACGTGATCCAATCTGTATATGATATAGCCTCAGTGAAGCTCATGGTCAACGTCAGGGTAGAGAGCGACTTTTGAATATTTATGCATAATAAACCCCCAATGTGTCAGTCATTGGTCATGGTTAACTTTTGCTAAGATCATATTCGGTTTGCTCTAAAAATATTTGATTTTAAATGGATGCATATATGTATGGTACCATGTGTTGGACTAGCTGATTTCATTTTACTGATCATACCATATTTTACTTCCAAATGTGAATTATTGTTTACGAATGATCATGTTTGATACTCCAATGGTTCACACACATTATTTATGTTTGATATTGATCCCCTTACTCATTGGGTACCTCCCTTGATACTCACCCCTCTCATTTCCTTTCTCATACAGGATTATTATGATAAAGGACACGTCGGGCTCTAGACGTCATTCTCGCGTAATTGTGGAACCACGTATTCACTACAGTGAGATCTAAATTTCATTTGAAATATGAGATCCGTATTGTATATCGACCCTGCGAGATCTTGATATTGAGATTCATTGATGGACATGTATATTTTATGGGACGACTGTATAAATTATTGATATTTATTTGTGAAACTCTCATATTGGCTCATTTTACCTACATTGAGACACTTGAAAGCATTTAACTTTTAATTTGGGAATTTGTTATACTCATGCATAAAATTTTATGCCCGTTCGGTGTAGCGGTTGCTCATACTTTAGTTGGGCATGAGGTCTGTGGATAGAATTGCTAGTATTCATGATTGCCTTCGTTGCCCTGGTTGTTACATTGTAAATTGATTGGTATTATACGAATGTGGTTAATTTGTTATGAGGCCGGGTTGGCCCGTTTATTTAGGTGGTATGATAACCATTCAATATACAGGTTGATTTATATATGAGAGACCTCCAAAATATAGGGAGATTCTGTTTGATTTTCTAGAAAACCGAGTCGGTATCCAGGGTAACGAGCGGCTACTCATGACCCTGGCTCGGGGTGTGACAATTTGTTTGTGAAAATAATATATATATGTTCAATTTAACTTGAAAGATATTATTGCAGCCGTTGGATTGGATCAATTGGTTATATGTTCTACTAGATTAATGAAAAATTTGTGATTATTTTGAAATACAAATGCAATATTTTCCAATAACATAAAATGCTAATATTGTATTGCTATATAATATATATTACTATAAAATACATATATATTATTATATAGTAATATATAAATTACATTATCTAATAATCTAATGATCGTATCAATTTAGGTGATACAATACTTATGTTGGATTTGGATATCCTTATTTGGATGAATGTATAATATTAGTACAATATTGTAACACCGATTTTCGGTGACTATGTATCATGTACCATTGTTCATGATTTTATATATATAAGTATCCTTTTCGAGATTAGCCGAAAACCTTCTCGACAAGTGCTGGCAAGGCCTAAAGAAGTCAAAAATGGCTAAAAGAATGCGTACACACTAAAATAGAGATATTTAAGAAATTTCGAATAAAATTTCATAGCGACCAAAAATGTAAATTATTAAAAGTTAGGGGTTTAAATGCAATTAAAGAAAGTTATGAGACTAAATTGCAAACCACTTAAGAGTGGACAATTTGAGCCAAATGATTGGTCAAGAGGGAAGTAAGGTTGGTTAGTGGTCACAAAATTTTTCCATATTCAAAAAAACTTATTAGATAGAAATTTATACATGAAAACTTATTTGATAGAAATTTTTGCATGAAACCTAACTAGAATAGCTTTTTCTAGTTTGTGACACATCTCCCCTTGACAAGGACGCCCACAAGACACCTAATGGAGTGCATGGAAGTTGCTTGAATCAACAATTGCATGGTTTAAGTATTAGGACAAGTGGAAGGTTGAGATGACGCATGAAATGATTCAATGGTCAAAGATATTTGGCTAGGTTTATAAAACAACTAGTTTTAAGAAGAGTTTGGCTCATTTTCTTCATTCAAACCACCCCTTGCATGAAATATGTGGAGTCCATTTCTATTTTTGAGTTCAACTATGGAGCCAAAGAGGTAAGAACAATTTTTGGAAATTCTTAAATTTCAATTAGAAGTATAGAAGTATTATGTATGAATTTATATTCATTGTGATTTGATTTTGCTAAGGAGAAAAAAAAATTCAAGGATTCAAAGGAAGTGTTAGTGTTATTGATAAAGAGATCTTACAAAGAAGATAATATGTCATAACTTATACTAAAATTAAATTATTTGATGAATAATTACTTTGGCATCCATATTAGCATGCTAGATAGTGATTTCTATGTTAAGTCTTATATAGTCTAGCAATGATATCTCATTTTGTAGAAATTAAAAATTTAAGATATTTATTTCTCTATAAACTAGACTTCCTAATCTTTAAAATGACAAATCATATGAGACATTTCATAAAGGAATCGATTTTTAGTGATTTTTAGATATTTAGCATATTTCACCAATTTTGTTTCACGTCTTGTGTACAACCAGTTATTTGTGTAAATTTTTTAGGTATCTTCTGTATGGAATTTAGAGAAATGTTAAACATAAAGTTTTAGATCTCTCTCTTATCGTTAATTTGAGGTACATATCACTTAAATCGGAGTTGTAGACAGAAAGTTATAGTATTTTTATTAAAACTGTGTAGAAATAGTTTTAAAACCAAAACTGAGATGAAAATAGAATTTTATAAAATTATACATTTAATATTTGAGAATGATCTAAACTAAAAATTTTAAATCTATATCTTAATTTCAATTTGAGATAAAAATCACTTAAATTAGAGAAATATATAGGGAGATATGGAAATTCTCCCAAAACTATATAGAATTGGTTTTATGAACTTAAACTAAAAAAGTGATAAATTTTTCTAAACTCCTGTGTTTAGAATTTGAAGTTGGTCTAAACATAAAAGTTGGAGATATATGTCTTAGCTTTAAGAAAAAATTTAAATCATTTGAATCCGATCAAAATTTTAGAAGATATCGTGATATTACTAAATCTACGCGTGATAGGTTTTGTAGAAATTTTTCTCTAAATATGAAATTTGAGATTTAGTCATATGAAAAAGAAGATTTCTATATGCATCTTGTAATCCGACGACATAATATTGAATTGATAAATGATGCAAATGGTTTAAACTTAGGCTTAGGGTTTGAGAGGTGACTCATTCGAGAAACGATGACAGTTAGGGGAGTGCGTACCCTCCCCAGTTGAGGTGAATGGAATAAACTATTTTGACTTTAAATGAGAAATAGTTTGATCAAGATTTCATAAATGAATTTTGAAATGTGATTTAGAAATGTTTTAGTACTTGTGGCATGTCCTGAAATGTTGTTCGGTAAAAAAATTTATATCTTGATATTATGGTTACTTGATAGTGTCTTGTTTTTATGAGTAAAAATTTATAAATGATGACATATGGCACATGTAATACCTATATATATATAAAAAAAAAAAGAGGAAAGTACAGTGTTTTACTTAAAACGCTGCGTTTTCTTTCCCCCAATTAGATTAGGGCTTTCAGCCCTAATCTCTCTCACTCGCTGCCTCTCTCCCGATTTCTTCTCTCGCTCGTCGCCTCTCTGCCACCATCGCCACCATCTCCGCCATCTCCGCCATCTCCGCCCTCTCCGCCATCCTCTGCCCTTTTTCACCATCGCTCTGTCTCTCTCTCACCATCTCTCTCACTCTCTCTTGTACTCTCGGTCTCTCACACTCTCTGCTTTCTCTCTTCCATTCGCGCGCGACAGCTTCCCCCTCCTCCATTCCGACCGCCACAGCGCGATCCTCCCTTGCATGAGCGAGCCACTGCACGAGCGCGCCACCGCCCGAGCGCGCCACCACCACAACGCGCGACATTTCATGAGCGCGCGATTGTAATCCTTCTAGCGAGCGTGCGCCTCAACTGTGAGCGTGCTAGCCCGCGAGCGTGCCAGCCCACGAGCGCACCAGCCCACAAGCCCGCCAGCCCACAACCAGTTGTCTCTTTAAAGGGTTCACCTGCAATCCCTATAGAAACCCTAGGTCGCGGCTTCTTCACTGCAGTTAAAGGCTGAGTTGGTTGTGATTCTAGGGTTTTGATTTCCATAGTGATTAGAATAAATCGCTGAACTTTGCTTTGATTTGGAAACATTGTAGGTTTCGAAATTGATTGAATGGTGCACGGACGTTAGGGCTGTAAGCTGCGAAAACCATAGGTGAGGGAAATTTAAATTCTTTCGATAAATTGAGTCAATTTAGGGTAAGAGGTCTTGTATATGTTTAGAATGAATGTTAGATTCGATTAGAATGTATTTTCTGACATTTTATATGCTATTATTGAGGCTAAGTATAGGATTTTATATGAATTAGGCTATTGATACAAAAGAAGCATGCTAAGGGGTGATAGAATCATGTTATGTTGAATAGAATAGTTTTCCTAGATTTTAATTTGAAATGTGTATGAAAGGTATTATGCTTATGTAAAATTCGGAAGAAAATTAGGAAAATTGTTAGAAATTAGAGAACATTGAGGAATATTGAGAATTTAAGATCATTAGTGATGCAAATGATCTTGAAATAATGAAATGAGAATCTTGGTTCATGAAATTGAAGAATTTGGTATGTGCTAAATATAGGAAAGTTCATAAAATCTCGAATTTGGGATCAACTAATAATGAAATTATGATTATTGGTATAGGATAACCCCTTTGAAGGTTGAGAAGGGTTACCTTGGATTAAATTACGGAATTAGGGAGTGAATACCCTCTCTAGAGGTGAGTGGATGGTTTATTGTGTTATAAATGAACAAAATGAGTTTAAATTTGTTTTATAAATGATTTTGTAAGATATTTACATATTTTATATAAATTGTTTTATGATTATGGGATGTCCGGACTGGATTGTGAAGTATGAATACATCCATTGTATTTATAAACGCATATGTGCCATATGTGATTTGATATTGCTCTATAAATTGCTATGACATGAAATTGATGATTGTTTGCTAGAAATTATGGCACATGACTTGAGAAATGACATATTTGAGAAATGCATGGTGCTAGTAGTTAATGGCTATAGTCATTCCCTCCACGAAGCGACCCGACGGGGTGGCGTGGTTGGGGTTTCGTTGCGAGAGAGGTATACGCAGTCTCTTCTCTGCCACGTCGGACTATCTAGACTGCACCCCGGGGAGGTCCGAGCCAATGCCAAGGAAGGGAGTACTGTTTGAGATACTGAAATGGAAAATCTCTTGGCGGGCTTCCGTCTTGGTTCCGCCAAATGCAGGACGAAAGTAATTTCGGTAGGACCCTTGTGATTTTCGGAAAGAATATTTGATGTGATGCATATTTTGTGAACTACTTGATTTATTGAAAATGTTTTTACATATATAAAGTGTTGTTTATGAGATATACTTTGATTTTCTCATATTCACCCCTCATTTATCACACAATTATACCTTTGCACTCCACTCACTGAATATTCCCCAATACTCACCTCTCTTTCTCACATTTTTCAGAGAATACTTAGTTCAGAGACTGGACGTAGGAGCTTGCGAAGGATATTTTGCTGATTTGCATAGGTTTTTAGTAGTGTAGGATTTTTGGGAATTATAGAACGTAAAACCATGGAAAGGAAGTTCTGTACATCTCATACCGGGTAGATTTTGCTAATATTGGTTGAGTCCTTCGGTAAGTGTTGGTAAAATCCAACGATTATGATTTGGGATTTCATTATTTTCATTGAACCGTTTTTGGAGAAATGTTTTATCTTGTATTGGGACATTTGGACTGAAATGTTAAATCTACAACTTTGATTTGAGTTTTCTTTCATTTTGATTTGAAATATCTTTGGAATACTTTATTTGTACTGAGAATTCTAGAATGGCTTGGATGGCCAATTTTGCATGCGTGTATGTACAGGAACCCCCGCCTGAATGTGTGCCGACGCATGCTTGTGTGTACTGGGATGGACCGGATGGGTCCTTTATATGTGCATTGTATTTGGAGGAAATATTATACAGTTGGTTAGCCTTGCGGAGTCTCGGTATATGGGGAGGTTCTGCCTGTGTATCGAGACAACGCGGCGGTTGTCGTGTGGCCGATCCGAGGATCGGGGCGTGACAGCACATGTGTATGATTATGGGATGGTGTATAGTAGCTGTAGCACACTCCCTACTACGGTATTGAGCGTTTACCCAACGAGGTGACGTGGTGGGGTAACACGGGAGCAGGGGTTTGAGTCCCCTGTCTCTGTCCAAGAGATCCAATAGACAAGCACCACATGAGAACCGCGTCAACACCAAGGAAAGGGGGAAAAATATATATGCTTTATTCTTATGACATTTTGGTGGCCCTTTGGTGGATTTTACCCTAATTAGGCCAAACTATAAGTAGAATGCGTTTTTGATACCTCATTGATACATGATTGATGATAAGGATACTATTATTTTGAATTACACGATATATTTGCAAAGAAATAAAATATAAATTTGAAAATGATGTTTTGACTTGCCACTCTCACAAATTTATTTATTATCATTATATAGTTATTGCACCTTACTCACTGAGTATGTGGATTATACTCACCCCTCATAATTACATTTTCAACTTGTACTGTGTTAACTTACGTTGAGATACTGTACCACGAGTTTTACCAAGAGACACTATCGAGTATGTGTTCATACCCACCCTTATTTACCATTGGACTATACATATAAATGTTATATGTAAATTGGAGGTAAAAGTTTTAAAGAAATTTTCTACAGATTTTCTTCTTCTTTCACTCTATGATTTGATTTAGGATAATGAATAGGGTTATGATATTAGACATAATATTGGTCTTGCGTCACGTCGATGTGCGAGTATGGCATACCCGTGCTTCGAGGAGTCGTGGCGGTTTGTTCGCGTGCTTGACCTAAGGGTCAGGGCGTAACAAATATAATATAATATTAGTATGTTATATAATTTAATCAATTATTAATTATTAATTATAATATTATATTAATAAGTCATAATTCATTTATATGTACCATGAGAAGCCTAATTCAAATGGTTTAAATATATCATCAATGAGAATGGACAAGGGAAAAAAATTAAAAAAAATGACCTATAAAAAAGAAAAAGGTGAGAGGGAGATAAGGAAAAAAATTATGAGAGTGAGATAAAAAATAATTAAAAAAGTTGAGAGTGAGATAGAAAGGAAATAAAGGGACAGATAAAAAAAACAAAGAAAAAACTCACACAAGATACTTTGGCTCAGTGGTTGGCACAAGTTACTTTTGGAGGTTCTCGAACCTCCAGCCTAGCAATTTTTTGGCAAAAAAAAAAGAAGGCAAAGAATTGCGTGCACGGTGGCACCGTCCATACCCAAGCAGTCATGTCACGGGGTCATGCACACTGCACATGCGCAGGACCTGCGCGGCGCAATTGCACATGCCCAATGGTCGCATGCACTGCACATGCGTGAGCGCCCGCACATGCTTGCGTGAGCGCCCGCACATGCTTGCGTGAGCGCCCGCACATGCTTGCGTGGCACAACTGTGCATGCCCGTGTGGCTCATGTCACGCCCCAAACCGGGATCGTGAACAGCCGCCCGTTGCCCTAGGATGCCGGCTGTATTTTTACAGAAAATCGGGCAGAACCTCCCCATAAATCGGAGGTTTCCCGTGTACAATTAAACCTGTATAATCAAAATCAATCTATAATTTAAATAAATGGCCATCCCGGCCTCTCCAAAATCAATAAACACCACCGCCAGCATCCAGAACAACGCAAGGCTACAAATTTCTAGTAGTCCTAGTCACAGATCTCTACTGTCATGCCCAACTAGAGCATGAGCAGCCGCTATACCGAGCGGATCTCAGTTTATACAATATATATCACATTTCCCAAGTAACGTTCAAATACGTACAATCGTCTCAATGCAAATGAAATATGAGAGTTAAACTATACAGTCATCCCAAAATAAGTACATGGCCAACTACGGACCTCAATGTCAAGATCTCGCAGGGTCGAAACTAAATTAGAAGTAAATCTCACCGTCAGAACACAAATCCACTCTAGGGCCTGTAACGCCGCTCTATCACAATCAACCTGTCTGAGGAGGGAAAAGAGAGGGGTGAGTATCATGGGAAGATACTCAGTGAGTGAGGCGGATAATATCAAGCATAAATAGTATAAGTGAACAATTGGAGTGTCAAATAATATCATTTGAAACAAAAATTTACATTTCGCAGCAAAACATGATATATTTATCAATTTGAAATCATTTAATCAAACATGCGATAGCAAGCATGTATGCATCCATTTAAAATCAAGTAATGTCAGAGCGAGCCAAAAATAGTCCTGGCAAAGGTCAACCGCGACCAAGGACAGGCGCGTCGGGGGTTTTATTACGCATAGACTTTGAAACGCTCTCTACCCCGACGTTGGCCATGAGTTCGCTGGGGCCAACTCATCAACGTGTATAGGACCCTGCCCGGTGCTAGACGGTGGCGTCACATACGTTCTCCCCCTACGTGGGTTCAACGTCCCAGGGCACAACGTCCCACAAGTATCACCACATCATTACATAACTAGTGGGCATCCAACCCACGTAGTTCATCAAAAACATTTTAAATTTGCGTGCCAATACGTCTTTTTAATTCATTTCAAAACAGCATATCAATGTAACGGTATAAAATGAAATTTATACATTTTCAAGTAATGGCACAATTATTGTTTCATTTCAAACCATGAATGCATAGTCATTGTAAATATAATTCAAGACACTCCAATAATCACAAAACAGTTTTGAAATTCAATATTATACGTCAAACGAATGCATATCAAAGCATGTTTTATCGAAAACACGACAGAAAACACGTTTTACTATTTTATGCAAGAGATTAGAGTCTCACTCACATATTTAGGGAGGGTGGTCACTCCCTACTTTTCAACGACTCTCCAAAAGACAAACCTAATTAAATTATCAAATTTTTATATCATATAAAACCCTAATAAGGGAAAATTTATTCACACTGTGAAGTGAGTGCGTTTCTCTCACCTAGAGTTCCTCGGGTTTCAGACCTAGCTGTCGTTCGCCCGTCGGATTGGTCTAAAACCTGTAATATTTCCAAATTTCAATTATATTAGAAACAACTAAATTTCTAACACCAAACCCTAGAATTTCAACCAAATATAGTCGTTACCTGCAGTACAGAAGATGCAGGTAAGCTCTCAAAGGGGAAAGTCGGTCGCGGGCTCGCGAGCCGTCACAGGCTCGTGGATCGGTGGGCTGGCTGTTAGCGGGCTAGCCCGCTGGTGGCTCACGGGCTCTCAGCCCGGCTTGCTGGCTGCAGCGGCTTCGTGGGTTGCAATGGGCCGCGGCTGGACTTGGCCTCGGGTCGCTGGTGGGCTGGCCTGCTCATGGGCTAGGGCTCGCGCTGGGTCGCGCGCTAGGTCGCGCGCTGGCACGGGCTGGCTTGCGCGCTGGCACGGGCTAGCTCGCGCTGGCTCGGGCACTGGCTCGTGCTGGCTCGCGTGCTGGCTTGCGCGC
Source organism: Dillenia suffruticosa (assembly GCA_033439265.1). NCBI lineage: Eukaryota > Viridiplantae > Streptophyta > Magnoliopsida > Dilleniales > Dilleniaceae > Dillenia > Dillenia suffruticosa. Next base: position 5,387,371 of record JAVTVX010000031.1, read on the forward strand.
TGGCTCGCGGGAGATCGCGTTGGCTCGAGCAGGGGTAGCACGCTGGCCCGCGCCGGGTGTCATGCTGCACGCGGGAGATCGCACGAGTGCTCACTGTGCAGGAGGTGAGGCGCTGCTCACTGGCTGACAGCGCGCTCGTGTGAGGAGGGAGGAGGCGTTGCAGCAGCGGGGATCGCGGGAGAAAGGTGGAGCAGTAGGTGGCGTGCGGTGGCGGGAGAGAGGCCGCGGCGGAGAAGAGAAAGAGAGAAAGAGGGAAAGAGGGAAAGAGGGAGAGAAAGAGAGAGAGAAAGAGAGAGGGATAGAAAATTAGGGCTTTAAGCCCTAATTTAAAATTTTCTCTTTTTTTTTATTTATTTTTATTTTTTATGGTGTTACAGCTCAACCACGCGGGAAAGCGCACGCCGCACATGCGCGGGCGCCTAAATGCCTACATGGTTGCGCCGTGCATGCCTGTGCCGCTCAACCACGAGGGCAAGCACACACATGCATATGCACGGAGTAGGGATGATTCATATGTGTAGTGATATGGCATGGTAACAAGTTAAATATTTCTATCGTGTAGCATAGTCACACAATTGCTCCAACAGCTAGTAACAAGTGATAAGTGGTGGTAAGTGGTAAGACAATAATTATATAATAGTAAAGAGTGATAACAAGTGATTTATAACAAATAAAAGATAATAATTGTATAAAATTTATATAATATGGTATGTTAACAAGTGATTTTTAGCAAATGTAACAAGGACATGGTAAGTGTAGGACGTGTAGGATATGGTAAGTATAGGACATAGTAACAAATAGTAACAAATGATAACAAATCATTTATAAAAAATAATGGTAACAAGCTAACAAGGTAATGCCTGCTAACAAGTGCTAAGACAAAAATTGTATAAAATTTGTATAAAACATATATGTTGTATTTGTATGAATGAAATCATAACAATTGTTAAAAATCATAAGCTAATGGGAAAATAACACATATGAAAACATTTGAAATATATGGGAAAAGAAGAAAGAGTGTTAAAACAATTACTAAAGTCTAAAAAATGACGATTAAAAAAAATGTTAGTTAAAATATAAACATATAATATGTCAATTGAAACACATATAGCAAGGTAAATAAATAGTTAAAATAAGTAAGTGATTTTTTTTAACTAGAAAGACACGCAACATTGATTAAAAGTATAAAAAAAATATGAAAAATTAAAAACAACGCGGTAATAAATGAATGAAAAAATAGGCGAAAAAAAAAGCAAAAAAAAAATAAAAAAAATTTAAAAAAAATTAAAAAAAATGGGTGGGTTTTGAAAAGGTTTTGAAAATTTATTTATGAATATGATATATTATATAAATCATGCAATAAACTTCATCATCAAATCTTTTCATTCCCTTTTCCCCTTCCCTCGCAATCTCTCCTTCCCTAACATCTAAACCTCTCACTCACTAGTAATGCTGGGAGTGCACATAAAACCCAACCATTATTATCACTACCATTGACTCAACTCAGTCACTCACTATCTCACTACCTCACTCCACTTACTCACTCGCTACTATGCTGAGAATGTACATAAAACTCAACCATCATCATCACTGCTTTCATCATCATCATATCTAATTGCAAAAGATAACATTTTTATTAACAATCTTTCTTTTCAATATCATTATATTAATTTCTCTATGGTTTTATGAATAGATTGATACGAAATTATAGAAAAAGATGTCTTCCAATTATGTTAGTTGTAGAACTTGCAATCTTTTCTCTTTTTTTTTTTCTTTTTTTTTTTTGTTCTTATATGTATATATCATTTTGCTTAGAAATCAATGTATCAACATTCTCTGTTTATATTATTTTTATAATTCTTTTATTTTCTAGTCTTATAGCAATTAAATCTATACCATCTTAAAATCATATCATGTCATAACTGTAAATATTTCTATTCCTAACATGATAAAAGGGAGTGCATTTCCTAAGAGAGTATAATAACCGATAACATATGTGGTAATTAATGGTAACCGACAATAAATGATTAAAATAAAATGATGGTAACTGATGATAAAAGGTAGTAAACGATGATACAAGTAATAACTTATACTAATATGTGTAATTTCTAACACCTATAGTAACCGATGATACATGACATAAATTGTATTAACATATATGACTTATACTAACATGTGGTAACAAATGGTAACCGACGATAAAAATAATAACATTTCCTAATAGTTGTGTAACCGATGATAAAAGTGTATTTTGTAACACTTGTTTATCCAACAACCGATTATAAAAGAGTATTTTGTAACACCTGTCTATTCAATGATAAAACTATAATAATAGTAATATTTATTAATGATAACTGACAATAAAATAGAAACATTTCCTAACAAAAAAATAGTAATATTTCCTAATATAGTTATCGATAATATATAATATTAACAATTCTTAATGGTTAAGTAACTCATGATAAAAGGGTAATAATAATTCTAAACCCTAGTAATATATTATAACGACAATAAAAATAGTAATATTTACTGATACTTGTGATAATCGATCATAAAAATATTAACATTTACTACCATTTATCATAACCGACAAATAAAAATTTTGTAACATTTTCTAACATATAACTCTGTACTCACCGAAATTAAATAACATAATAATTCTTAATGGTTATGGTGACTCACTTGCCGACAATAAATAGCGTAACAATTTTTAACGGTTATGGTGATAGTAGTAGCACTTCCTATACACGTAGTAAGTAATAGTAATAACATTTCCGATAGTAACATTCCCTATATACGCAATAAGTGACGATATCTATAATAATATTTACTAACATTAGTAATATCCGACAATAAAAATAGTAACATTTTTCTATATGTGTGTTATGAGATTACCAATAATAAATAGTAGTAACAATTCTTAATGACTATAGTTAGCGACGATAAAGTTAGTAATAGGTAATAATATTTCTATAGTAAGCGACGATAAAAGTAGTAACTTTTATTAATGTTTTTAAACTGATAATAAAAGCTGATTTTTACTAACACTTATTTAACCGTCCATATTCGGGACATGTTTCAACGGTGACCAAAAGTGTCGGTATAAGTTTATCCTAATTGATGTATAACCAACTGAATTTTTATTTGTCGGAAAAGATTTTGTCGATAGTTTTATTATCTTTAGCTGACGGTTTTTCTCCGTCTTTATAATGCATTCTTTTGTAGTGAACAAGACAGACAAAACTACCGCAAAAACCCATGTACTTCACTATTTTGGAAAGATAGCTATTACCATTAAAAAATTGTCACACATATTAATAATACTAATTTTTAGTTCAAATGATTGAAAACATATCAACAATGCTAGCATTATTAATTTGATAGGTCTACAAATTTGAATTCAAGGTTTGCATTTTTAACGATGATCAAAAACATAAATTATAATCAAGCATATTTTCTAATTTTGATATGTCAAATATGCGGATATAGTTTGTTTTCGTCACTAAGTAGTACTTGTTGACCAAATGATTGAAAAAGTCGAAGCAATTCATCTGTGATACTAATTTGACATTCTTTAAAGGTCTCATTTTCAGACAATTACTTATTCACCGGTTTTGCTGCAACTTGTTCCCCAAAATCAAAATTTTAAATTTACAACTTTTAATTTGATACAAAGAATGAATGACCGGAGGATCTTGGATCGACAAAATGGAGACATTCACTACCCACTTTTCCGGTTATAGATGTACGACTTGGCAAAATAAAGATGGGCACCCAATTCTATTGCACTGTGTCCAGCAAGAAGCCAATAAAAGTAATCAAGATGAGCCCGATTGAGATTATTGGCAAACCAACCGTCCCGCCCTTCTCCACCAGTTGCTTTCTCAATTGCAGAAATTAGAAAGCTGCTCAAGAAGCTGCCTACCCCAAATATGCTAAGGCACAGTGCAAGCCCCACACTCCACAGTTCATTTGGTACTTGATCATAGAAGTACTCCTGCAAGCCCACCATGGTGAGCATATCGGCAACTCCAAACACGACATACTGAGGTACCAACCACCATGCACTCATTGGCACCATCACCAATGGCATATCAACCAGCCCATGTTCTCTAGCAACTTCAAGCCGTTCATTCTCTACTATTGCTGTAATTACCATGGATATAGCCATTAAAAGCATTCCTGTTCCAATTCTTTGGAGCATTGTTATACCAGAAGGCTTCCCTGTTATAGTTCTTGCAAAGGGGACAAAGATACAATCGTAAATTGGGATACAAAGAACAACGGATGTGGTAATGAAGGATTGAAGTGAGGCAGGTGATATGTCAAAACCTAATCCAGTTGATCTGTCCATTGTAACTCCTTGCTTTGTAAACAAAGTGGAGGACTGTGCAAATACTATGGCGTAAACCAAGCATGTTGCCTATATTGGGACCAGTCTCAACACTGATTTTGCCTCTTCAACATCAGTTAAGCAACAAACTTTCCCATATTTCTTTGAGCCATCAGGTGCAATCAAGGCTTTGTTAAGGAACCTATAGGAGACCCAAAAATAGTCGTTATGTTACAATCTGATTAAATAGAAATGTTTGCATCACAAAAATACTGCAGACTAAAACAACACTTGAGCTGCTAGACTGGGTCGGAGCTGCAGCTGGTAGTGAAGGCTCTTGTGCATGCCAGCAGTGGATGTTCTAAAGATGTGGTTAATTATTTTGTCTTTGTTATGCTAAACTGGTAACCAGTTTCTTATCAAATATAGACATTTTTCCTGGACACTCGTCATGCACGCATCAAACACATTTAAGATTTAGATCAGCAAATAGATGGCATTCTCTCACAGCTTGTTTTGGCTGTCCTGCCGAATTAAATGATTTCATTTGCATTTTGCGTAAAGCCAATGAGAATAAAATCATTTCTCTTAAAAGTAGACCGTTGGAATGCAACATGCTTAAAGTATAGATCAGCAATGAGGACAATTTCAAATTTTGTGAGAAATGAGTTACATTTAAAATCCTAAAAGCATGCACCTTAGGAAACCATTCATAATAATAGATTTACTGTCCAAATTTAGCATTAATGGAACTAAAACCATTTAAGATTCGCAAGAGGCCCACAAGGAATAGTACTAACTATTAGTAAGCCATTTGATGTTTGAAACCCAATGAGGCTTATTGGAAGAAACTTGCGCTCAATCATTACCTAAAAACACGCACTGCATTTTCTTACAGCCTTAACCTTGAGACCTGGTTTTTTCTTTGCCTTCTATATATTTAACTCTTTCAACTGTGCTCTAATCTCTCTATAACTGCCCAGGTGTATTTTATGGAGTGTTCAAGTACCAACGAAGGCAATATAAATAATATGCAATAGTATATATGTGATATTCTGTTCAATGCAGTTGGCAGTAACTCTTACTTGAATTGCTCAGAACCTTTATGTGGCAGAGTCCCTCGAGCTTCCTCATCAGTTGCTATCATCAGATGTTCAGTTTGCCAATTTCTAGCTGCTGCAAGAAATACCCGACCGATTCTCACAAAAGGGCTTTCCACATCTCCTTTGCTTCCAAACCGGTAAGTTGTCGTCCCAAGCAAGAAAACAACCTACGCTACTGCCATGGCAATACATGGGATTCCAAAACCAAGAGCCCAGCTAAGGTTGTCTTGAATGTAACTCAGGAAAATGAGTGAACATGAAGTACTGGCACATAAACCAAAATACCACCAATTGAAGAATGAACCTTTAGCTCTGGACTCATTTGGATCTTGTTCATCAAATTGGTCTGCACCAAAAGCCTGGACACAAGGTTTGTGGCCACCTTGTGCAACTGCAATGAGATATAGAGAGAAAAAGAAACAGAGTACCTGCAACTCATTAGACCTACATGGCATGCTTTCTTCACCACTGCCGCAATTGGAAGAGATAGGAACAGGAAGGAATGTTGATAGAGTCAACAAGCCTAGTCCCTGTCATTTATTTCAACACAGATTATAAATAGTCAGCAATTGCGGAAAGTAGATGCTCATAAATCGAACAGCAGATTAGAAAATTTAACAAAAGGAAATTAACACAAAACCCAGATGAACAAGAGAAGGAGAAAATAAATCCAGCACCATCAAAACTTTCAATCTAATAGGAGGCATTGATCAGCGACAGCAACAGCTGTGATCGTAGCATTCCAGAATCATCAAAATGAATTTGTTTTCTGTTTATCATTTACATTTTTCGTAACAACCAAGAACTCAACCAAGCTAAACTAACCCCAATTTGCAAACCCACAAAAGATTTCGAAAGCTTTCAGTCTGCGATATCCTCTTTCTCTCTCTCTCTCAATCGTATATTAAAATAAAAAATAAATGAAAATTAAAAAAATTGTGCTATAAAGTTACAACTGTGCATAAAGTTATAACCGTGCTTCAGTTAACGTACAATCCGAAAGAGAGAGAGATAGAGAGAGAGAGAGAGAAAGAGAGAGAAAAACCAGGACATAAAGAAGAGAAGCTATAATAATTGTGCGATAGCGGCCTAGAAATGAATCGGCTACAAATGCGCCAAAAAGCGGGAGGATGAATGCGGTGCCGGACCAGGCGTTGACGTTGACGGCGGCGGTTGCGGTTGACTGTGCAAGTGGGCCCGTCAAGTAACTAGTGAGGTTGGAACTTACTCCATAGTAGGCAAACCTCTCCGCTACTTCCACACCGATGATGAAAGATGCGGATCTCCATCTGCCGGTCGAGGATCTTTCGCCGGACGGACTTTGCAGTCGACTACTCCGTCGACCGTGTCTTGTAGTAGTGGTACAGTTACTGTTGCTGATTCTGATGACTCCGCCATATCCGCTCTCCGCCTTTTGCGCGTTGATGTCGTGGACCGAAACACAAATATATATATATTAACATCATCGGCATTGCTTGGCTTTGTTGTTCAAATTTTGTTGTACATCCCTCTCCAACCCTTAATTAAAAGATTTGAACGATCATGAATTTAAATATTCAAATATCTGAAGAATCATGAATTTATAGTCTATGCATAGAATACAAATTTTAAGTCGAGTGTACCAAGAAATAAGATTATTTTTTATACATTTGCATGCATAGTCGTAATATTGAACGATCGGTATTGATTGTATAGTCGTAAATCATTATATTGATTGTATAGTCGTAAATCATTATATTCAATGTATAACAATATCTTACATTTGATTTCTTTTTTTATTGTCACATTTTTTTTTTGTTCATATTGAGTTTCAAATTTTAAAACTTTATTGTAAACAAAACGAGAAGAGAATAGAAATTTTTAAAAAGAAAAAAAAGCAAATTTTGACCACAATCTTAATGATTCTGCTTATTTAGATATTGCTGATTTCTTTACCTCTAAAGAAAATTTTGATTCCTTAATTAACGATAAAAATGCCTTTTATTATATGTTTTAAATAAAAGATTTAGATCATAGATTTATTTCTTATGATATGTTGTTATATTCTCTATTAAATGTTTTTTTATTTAATAATCTTTTTATGATTTATTTTATTATAGAATATGGAAATTTTAATTGATAGATTTTCGATTGATGATAAAGATACTTGTCTCACATATGGTGCAACAATACATACCATACTTAAAGATAACAAATATTTTTCTCATTTGATCATACAAGAAACTAATATTAATACAATGTCTACTAATACAAAATAGATTGAAATCTCTAGAAGATGCAATATATTGCTAACCAAAGAAACAAAACTTTATACTAACAATGCATTGTATTCAACAAAATCTAAAAGAATTTATTAAATTTTAAAGATATCCAAAAAATAGTTACCATATTAAGACAATAGATGGAAATAATATTGAATATTTGTGTATTATAAATATTATTTCTAGTAAGAAAATAATATTACAAAGATTATATACTTATTTTTCCGGTTCATACTACAAGTATATAAATACAATTGAAGTACATACAATTATAAACCAAAATTTTACTACTCGTGAAAATTTTATTATTTGATATTATATATTGGGTCATTATGGTTCAATGATAAATTATTTTAAATTCATGTAAAAATTTACTAAAAATTCAAACGTTTTTTCAATCCAATGAATTCTTTTGTGATGATTGTTCCCAAGATAGGTTAATTATTAAATCATCACCCAGAAAATTTGAGATTGAATCCATTGCAAAGGTGATGCCACGGGGATTATTTAGATATTTTATAATTTTGATTGATGTATCAATAAAATGGTCATATGTATGTTTAATTTCAACTTGTAACATATCGTTTTGTGAGATTAGTTGTTCAATAGAGTGAGTTACAAGTAGATTTTTCAATTTATCCAATAAAAACAATTCATTTTGGCAATGCCAGTAAATTTACCTTTCAAAATTTTAATGATTTTTATTCGTTAATCAGAATAACTATTGAATATTATGTAGCACATGTTCACATAGAAAACACCATAATAGAATCTTTTATAAAACATGTACAATTAATTGCAATACCATTATTTATGAACTCAAGCATATGCCAATTTCTACTGTAGAATATGTTATTTTATATGTTGTAGCAACAAGTCACATTAGACCAACAAGTTATCATGACTTCTCTCATTTATAATTGGTTTTTGGTAAAGAAGTAAAATTTTTCTCATCTTAGAAGTTTTGGATGTGCAGTATGGTCTCAATTGCTCTACCACCACATAGAGATGGGTTCTCAAAGGAGGTTAGGAATATATGTTAGTTATGAATCATCATCTATGATTAAATTTTTAGAAAAAAACCGAAAGATGTCAACTCTAGAAAAACTCACTACCAGAGATTCTTCGAACATAACAAATACTAAAATTTTAGAAAAAATTCAGATACTTGAAACTTCTGGCAATCAAGAGACCTCAATCATGAATGACTGTATATCATATAATACTCAACATGTTGCAACAAAAAAAAGGGGGGGTTAATACTCCCCACTAATTATCTCTCCTCTTCCCCCACTCACTCTCTCGCCACTCACCACTCTCTCTTTCTTCTCCCCCTTATTCTCACCCACACTTACTCTCTCACTATCCCTCTCTTCCCTCCCTCTTCCTTTCCCGTTCTCTTTCTCGGCTTTCTTCCCCCTATCTGTATAGATCCGGCAAAATTAGTAGACGATTTCAAGAAGGAGACCCAAACTGAGGGTTTCGAATGGAGGTGTTAGGGCTTTCCATTTCAACAATGAGAAGATGTCACTATGGTTACAAATTTATGGTTAGATCACTTTCTTCCTTTTCAACCTAACCTTTTTTTGCAGCAATTTTTTCTCTTTTGTCTGAAACTTATGCCTATGTGATTTTGGTTGAATTGATTAGGGTTTTACTGAAATTTAAAACTGAGGAGTACACATATTTTAGAGTTTATTCAAGTGCTATAGTGTTTGGCCTAAAATTCTTGATTTTTGCGTAATAGGTAGTTTGAATATGTTGTGATCTTTCCATCATAACTTCTTCTGCGTATAGGCAAATTAAGTGAGATTTTCTTCTCATGAAACTAGACTTCCATATCTTGAAAATAGATATGATTCGAAGCATTTGGATATGAATTGGATTTTTTATGATTTTTCAAAGAAATGCATTGTGCAAAAAAATACCCTGTTCTGCTTTGTTTCGACTGTATTCTCTTTTTCGACTTTGAGAGACTTCTAAGTTGAATTAGGCTAGATTCTGAACATAAAATTGTAGATCTATATCTTATCTTTAATTTGGATTTGAATCACTCAAATCCGATATATGTACTAAATGTTATGATAAAATTTATATAGCTGCACAAATATGAATCATGAATTTTGTAATATAATATTCATAGATTTAAATATTTTTATATGATTTAAATGAGTTTGGGACATAAACACAAAAATTGTAGTTTTATGTGTAATTTTTAAGCGAAAATTGGAATTTTTATGATCTGAGAAGTATAGATCAAGATATAACCATTTTTCTATGGCATGTTGTGCTGGAAAATTTATTGGAAAGTTTGGAATTATGATATATTAAGAAAAACCAAATTGCACTAGTGTTGGTATATGATTTATTAATTAATTTGAGACCAATGTCTTATGTTAAGGCATTCGAAATCAAAAGAGGGGTTGGCTTTTGTTTGATTTGGAATTTGAGAGTGATTATCCTCTAAGGAGGTGAGTAGACGGACTGTTATACCTTTAAATGAGAAAAATGATTTCGAAATTCTTTTATAAATAGTTTTAAATGATTTTATATGATTTTATATCATATTTGTGATAATAAGATGTTCCGAAATAAAAATTTGAAATATATGTGCTTCTATTGCATATATGAATAAGTATGTGTTATATATTAGTGGATATTTTATTCATGAATATTATAAAATTGGTTGATCACTTTTTGATAAAATCATGGCATATTGAAAGAAATTGGAATATTTGTGAAATGTTGGTGTATGTAATGTAAATAGTTATAATCATTCTCTCCACGGAATGACCCGATGGGTGACATGGCGGTTATCGCGAGCTCGATCCAAGGGTTGGGGCATGACAAATTTATTGGTGTCAAAGTTTGGTTTGATTTTAAATATTTTAAAAGTTTAAATAAATTTTTCCAAACGTTTCTAAAGGTTTTCAAAAATTTTCAAAAATTTGGATGTTCAAAATATTTTTGAATGGTTTTTTTAAAAAAAGTTTCCTATGGGTCCTAGGACATTGACACAATCTCTAGATATAAGTGTTTAGTGTCAACTTAAAGTAGTAAAGTAAAGATCATTTTTTCTTTGTAGATTATCATGCCTCCACATAGAAAAATGAGGAATATAAATGAGATTCCTCCTCAAGAGCATGAGGATGAGTCATCCTCGCATGCTCTATCTCATTCGGCATCTACTTATCTGGCTCCTTCAACTGGGATTTCTCCACCTCTGCTCAATGCTTTCTACCCATGGACTGAGCAATGGATTGCATATGGTGTGCATCTTCAAGTACCACCTCAAGTTCAAGTTCTTCCCCTATCTCCCAACCTAATAGTCCCACCAATCCCTCCTACAGCACCAGACGCACCTCTACTTTGGTAGCTACACCATCCACTTGACTGTCTGTTGAAATCTTCTTGGGATCTAATGATCTTGTAGTAGCCAAAAAATGGATCAAGAGGGTCCAAGAAGGTGTAACGAACATGAGTATTGATGATGAGATGAAGTTTACGTGGCTGTAAGATTGTTTGGTGAGGACGCTAGTACTTGGTGGGATGGTGTAAAGGAGAGAACAGTCACACCCGTTACTTGGAACGAATTCCTTAGGGAATTCGATGAGAAATTCTACACCCAATTTGATCGGGATTCAAAAAGGAGAGAATTCCTCTAACTCCGTCAAGAAGGTATGTCGGTGGTGGTATATAAAGCGAAGTTTAGAAATTTATCATCATTTGTTCCAGAGAAAGTAGGCTCCGAGAAACATAAGCGTTTTGTAATACCGATTTCCAGTGACTATGTATCATGTACCACTCCTCATGATTCTAAATATATATTAACATCCTTTTGAGATATATAAAATGTAATTTTAATTATATGTTTATTTATTTTTAAGTTTTATCTCAAAATCGCTAAAATTGAAAATTTTATTGATAAGATGAAAATCTTCTCGGCAAAGCCTACAGAAGTAAAAAATGGCTAAGGAAAGGTTTACACACTTATATAAAGATATTTAAATGAAATTTCATATTTTTAAGAAAGTTTGAACAAAATTTCATAGGGACCAAAAATATAAATTATTAAAAGTTAGGGGTCTAAATGCAATTAAGGAAAGTTGAGGGACTTGATTGCAAACTACTCAAGGATGGACAATTGGAGCCAAATGATTGGTCAAGAGGGCAGCAAGTTTGGTTAGTGGCCACATGTGATGATTCCATATTCAAGAAATCTCATTGGATGAGAATTTATACATGAAAACTTATTGGATTAGAATTTATGCATGAAAGCTCATTGGATGAGAATTTATGCATGAAAGACTATTAGGATAGCTTGTACGATCCTCCCGATTGACATGGACATCCAACAAGAGTGCATGGAGCTTGCTTGAATCAACAATTGCATGGTTTAAGTCTTAGGACAAGTGGATATTTGAGATAATGATGAGATGATCCAATGGTCAATAATATTTTGCTAAGTTTATAATGGAACTTGTTTTGAGAAATTGGTTCACTTTTTCTTCATTCCTCCTCCCTTGGATGAAAATATGAAGACTCTCTCTCTAAAATTGAGTTCAACCATAAAGCCAAAGAGATAAGAGTATTGTTGGAAATTTTAATTTCAAGATGGAGAAATAGAAGTATGTTATTCATGTGTTGTGATTTGATTTTGGTGTTAAGGTGAGAAAATTACAAGGAATCAAAGGGAGTATTAGTGTATATTGTTAGCCAGAGAGCTTACAAATGAGGTAACATGTTTTAACTTGTGTAAGGATTAAATTATTTGTTGAGTAGTTACATTAGTATCCATACCAGTATACTTGATATTAAATTCCAAATTTGAGTCTTGTGTAGTCTTGTGTAGTCTTCATATGATATTTCATTCTGTAGGAGTCAAAAATCTAAGCCATTTATTCCTGTGTAAACTAGACTTCCTAAACTTTAAAATGGTATATTATGTGAAACATATCATGAACGAATCAATTTTTAATGATTTTTTGAAATTCAGCATATTTCTCCTATTATGTTTTCATGCTCTGCATGCGACCTGTACATTGTGTCAAATTTTTAAATATTGTCTATATGGAATTTGAAGAAAGTTAAAACATGAACACTTTAGATCTCTATAGTATCTACAATTAAAGATAAAGATCACTTGAATCAGAGTTGTATGCTGAAAGTTATATTATTTTTATTGAAACTATGCAAAAGTAGTTTTTAAAGCCAAAACTGAAATTAAAAAGGAATTTTATAAAATTATACACATAAAATCTAAGGATATTCTAAACTAGAAGAATTTAGATTGATGTCTTCTCTTCAATTAGAGATAAGAATCACATAAAATGGAGGAGTACACAGGGAGACATAGAGTTTCTCCCAAAACTGTACAGAGTTGAATTTTGGAAACTTAGATTCAAAATTTTTCTAAGGAATTTGAGATTTTACTTTAAAGAAAAACATTTCCATATGCAATTGTAGTCCTCTGATATGATATTTATCCAAATAATTGATGAATTATATATTGTTTAACCTAGGCATAGTGAAGGAATCGATTTTTAATGATTTTTTGAAATTCAGCATGTTTCTCCTATTATGTTTTCATACTCTGCGTGCGACCAGTATCTTGTGTCAAATTTTTAGATATTGTCTAATGGAATTTGAAGTTAAAATATGAACACTTTAGATCTCTGTCGTATCTATAATTGAAGATAAAGATCACTTGAATCAGAGTTGTATACTGAAAGTTATAGTATTTTTATTGAAACTGTGCAAAAGTAGTTTTTAAAGCCAAAACTAAAATTAAAAAGGAATTTTATAAAATTATATACATAAAATCTGAGAATATTCTAAACTAGAAGAATTTAGATTGATGTCTTGTCTTCGATTAGAGATAAGAATCACATAAATTGGAGAAGTATACAGGGAGACATGGAGTTCCTCCCAAAACTGTGCAAAGTTGAATTTTGGAAACTTAAATTCGAAATTTTTCTAAGGAATTTGAGATTTTACTTTCAAGAAAAACATTTCCATATGCAATTGTAGTCCTATAATATGATATTTATCAAAATAATTGATAAATTATATATTGTTTAACCTAGGCATAGGGTTACATTTTCATACATGGGGTGACTCGTTCGAGAAATGAGGATAGTTAGGGGGAGTGGCATACCCTCCCCAATTGATATGAGTGGAATGAACTATTTTCGACTTTAAATGAAAAATAGTTTGATCATGATTTTTATAAATAAATTTTGAAATATGATTTAGAAATGATTTAGTGTTTATGACATGTCTTGAAATGATGATTCTGAGAAAAATTTGTATCATGATATTACAACTTGATAGTGCCATAATTTTCCTTACGAGTGAAAATTTATGAATGATGACATATGGGATGTGGATGATTATAGAATGGTACATAGAAGCTATAACGTACTCTCTGCCACGGTATTGAGTGTGTACCCAACAGAGTAACGTGATGGGTAACACGAGAGGAGGGGTTTGAGCCCCTTAACCCTGGTTAACGGATCCAATAGACGAACACCCGTGAGGACCGTGTCAACACCAAGGGAAGGGGGTTAAAAGAAAAGTATATGTGTTCATTTTTATGATATTGTGATAATCCCTTGATGGATTTTACCCTGATTAGGTCAAACTATGGGTAGAATGTATTTTATTATCGATTGACACCCCATAATGTATAATTATGATAAGAATGCATATTATTTTGAATTACATGATATGTTGCAAATGAATATAAATTTGAAACTGAAGATTTGATTTGTCACTTTCATAAATTCATTTATTGTCATTATATAGTCCTTGCATCTTATTCACAGAGTATGCGGATTACATTCACCTCTCATATTTAAAATTTTTACCTTATACTGCACTTGACTTACATTGAGGTACTGTTTCACGAGTTCTTCTGAGAGACGCTACTGGGTAAGTATTCATACTCATCTTTGTTTACGATTAGATTGCGCATGTAACACCACAAAAAAAAAGAAGATTTTAAATTTGGACTTAAAGCCCTAATTTTCTCCCACTCTCTCTCTCTCTCTCCCTATTTCCCTCTTTCTCTCTCTCTTCTCCACCGTGGCCTCTCTCTCCCACCACCGCACGCCGCCCACTGTTGCAACGCCCTCCCGCGAGCAACTCCTTCCACCACGCTAGCGCTGCCTCCTCGCGCGAGTGCGATCTTCCGCGAGCTAGCAGGCGAGCCCAGCACGCCACAGCTCGCGATCTCCCGCGAGCTAGCGCGTAAGCCCAGCTCGCCACAGCTCGCGATCTCCAGCGAGCCAGCGTGCAAGCCCATCGCGCCACAGCGCGCAATCCCCCGCGACCCAACTAGCGCGCGATCCCCCGCGACCTAGCCAGCGCGCGATCTCCTGCGACCCAGCCAGCGCGCGATCTCCCGCGACCCAGCCGGCGCGCCCCTGCGCGAGCACAGTGCGCAGAGCACGCGACCCATCTGCGCCAGCGCGCGCGCCTCATAGCGCGCGATCCTGTCCTTAGCGCGCGCCTCAGCTCGCAAGCGTGAGCCCTAGCCATGAGCGGGCCAGCCCACCAGCGGGCCAGCCCACCAGCCGCGAGCCCACCAGCGGCCCAAGGCCTATTCCAGCCGCGGCCCACTGCAACCCACGAAGCCTGCAGCAGCCAGCAAGCCGGGCTGAGAGCCCGCGAGCCACCAGCGGGCCAGTCCACCGGCCCGCGAGCCCGTGATGGCCCGCGAGCCAGCTACCGGCTTTCCCTTCGACAGCTCACCTGCATCTTCTGTACTGTAGGTAACGACTATATTTGGTTGAAGTTCTAGGGTTTGGTGTTAAAAATTTAGTTGTTTCAATATAATTGAAATTTGAAACAATTATAGATTTTAGACCAATCCGACGGGTGAACGACTGCTAGGTCTGAAACCCGAGGAACTCTAGGTGAGAGAAACGCACTCCCTTCACAGTGTGAATAAATTTTCCCTTATTATGGTTTTATTTGATGTAAAAACTTGATGATTTAATTAGGTTTGTCTTTTGGAGAGTCGTTGAAAAGTAGGGAGTGACCACCCTCCCTAAATATGTGAGTGGGAATTTAATCTCTTGCATAAAATAATAAAACTTGTTTTCTGCCGTGTTTTCGATAAAACATGCGTTTGATATGCATTGACCTGACGTATGACATTGAATTTCAAATCCGTTTTGTGATTATTGGAGTGTCTTGAATTATAATTACGATAACTATGCATCCATGGTTTGAAATGAAACAAAAAATTATGCCATTACTTGAAATTTTAAAATTTCTTTTCTATCGTCGCATTGATATGCTGTTTGAAATGATTCGATGAAACGTATTGGCACGCAGATTTGAAATATTTTGATGAACTATGTGGGTTGGATGCCCACTAGTTATGAGATGATGTGATGTTACTTGTGGGACGTTGTGCCCTTGTGATACTATGATGATTCCGTTGCTACGAAGGGCGTTTGTAGAGGCACGGGTTACCCGGATACGCTTCTGCAGGAGGTATCCGCAAACGTTATTTATTCTAAAGGCTATAGGCGCGGCCGGTTGAACCCACATAGGGGGAGGACGTGTGTGACGCCACCGTCTAGCACCGGGTGGGGTCTTATACACGTTGATGAGTTGGCCCCAGCGAACTCATGGCCCCAGGACTATTTTTGGCTCGCTCTGACATTACTTGATTTTAAATGGATGCATACATGCTTGCTATTGTGTGTTTGATTAAATGATTTGAAATTGATAAATATATCACGTTTTGCTGCGAAATGTAAATTTTTGTTTCAAATGATATTATTTAACACTCCAATTGTTCACCTATACTATTTATGCTTGATATTATCCCCCTCACTCACTGAGTATCTTCCCATGATACTCACTCCTCTCTTTTCCCTCCTCAGACAGGTTGATTGTGATAGAGCGGTGTTACAGGCTCTAGAGCGGATTTGGTGTTCTGACGGTGAGATTTACTTCTAATTTAGTTTCGACCCTGCGAGGCCTTGACATTGAGGTCCGTAGTTAGCCATGTACTTATTTTGGGATGACTGTATAGTTTAACTCTCATATTTCATTTGCATTGAGGCGATTGTACGTATTTGAATGTTACTTGGGAAATGTGTTATACATTGTATAAACTTAGGTCTACTCGGTATAGCGGCTGCTCATGCTCTAGTTGGGCATGACAGTAGAGGTCTGTGGCTAGGACTGCTAGAAATTTGTAGCCTTGCGTTGTTATGGATGCTGGCGGTGGTGTTTGTTGATTTTGGAGAGGCCGGGATGGCCATTTATTTAAATTATAGATTGATTTTGATTATACAGGTTTAATTGTACATGGGAAACCTCCGATTTATGAGGAGGTTCTGCCCGATTTTCTGTAAAAATACAGTCGGCATCCTTGGGCAACAGGGGCCTGTTCACGATCCCGATTTGGGGCGTGACAGCGCATATAATATTATATGTAAATTGAAGGCAAATGTTTTAAAAAAAATTTCTGAAAAATATTCTTTTTCAAATCTTCCGCTATATTATTTGACTTAAGATGATGAGCAGGGTCATGATATTAGTCAAAATATTAGCCTTGCGCCATCTCGGTGTGCGAGTTGGGTAAACCTATGCCTCGAGGAGTCGCGACAATCTGTTCGCATGCTCGACCTTCTACCCGTGCCATTTCGAGCATAGGGATGGGAAGCAACACCATAGCTGCCCCTATTTAACGCTCTCAACCAAGAGCCCAGGCGAAAATTTATGGCATGATAAATGAAAAGGTTCAAGCCAATCTGAATGTGGTCACAGATACGATGAAAATCTTTGATGTTAATGCTTGTGTGATAATAGATACTAGATCTAATAATTCATTTGTGAGTACGAATTTTGCTAGGCATTCTGATAGGCTTCTAACTCTACTTATGGTAGAGTTGTTGGTTATCACTCCTTTAGGGTAGCTGATTAGAGAAATCGTGTGTAAGGATTACGAGGTGAAGGTTGGTGAGATAACGCTTGAAGAAGATTTGATTCCGTAAGAGATGAGTGATTTTGATGCCATCTTGGGTATGGATTGGCTACATTTTTATTGGGTATCAGTGGATTGTTTCATGAAAGAAGTAGAATTCTAGAAATCAAGGTGTCCGATACTTGTCTTTGTTGGTAGGCATCGGGTGTTACCAAGCTATGTTATTTTAGCCCTTGAAGCATGGAGATTAGTACACAAAGGTGCAAGACTTACTTAACCCACATTATTGATACTATGGTGGAGAGTCTTAATTTGAATGATGTTCCCATAGTAAATCAATTTCTAGATATTTTTCTGGAAGAGTTAACCGTATTGCCACCGGTCTAGGAGTTTGACTTTGCCATAGATTTGATTCCTGGTATTGCACTGATTTCTATCCCTCCATATCGAATGGCACCCACGGAGTTGAAAAAGTTGAAGGTTTAGCTTCAAGAGTTGTTGGACAAAAGGTTCATCTAACCGAATACCTCACCTTGGGGTGCTCCAATTCTATTTGTGAAGAAGAAAGACGGAGCCCTTCAGTTATGCGTTGACTACCGGTAGCTTAATAAGGCAACGATCAAGAACAAGTATCATCTCCAAAGGATTGATGATATTTTCGATCAACTTCAAGGGACTAGTATATTTTCAAAAATAGATTTGAAATCGAGTTACCACCAATTAAGGATTAAGAGTGATGATATCCACAAAACTATGTTTAGAATGCAGTGTGGGCACTACGAGTTCTTGGTGATACCCTAAGAATTGATGAATGCAGTCACGCTCCGAGTCGAGCACGCAACAACCGTCGCATTATCTTAGCATATGAGCAGTATCTCTCCATATACCGGGACAACGCAAGGTATTCGTCTTTACCTGTTAAAACCTGTTTTTCCTCAAATAACATTTCCCAAGTAAAATAAAAATTTAAAATGCAATATTTTACCTCAATGCACGAATATACAACGAGTTCGAGAATTTCAATTTACATTTACAATAACATATTTATAGTCATTTCATAAAATGTACAATGGTCACTCTATGGATCTCAAATATATATACAATGCCCAATTTCATTATGGAAGAATGGTTGGTACCATACCTAACACTCGTTGCCTCCAAAGAGATGTCAAGTGTGTCGAAAATCTCTCGACACGTCTCCCTGCCAAAACTATATCTGTCATCATGGAAAAGTGAGGGCTTAATATTATGGGAGAATGATCAGAGAGTGAGGGGATCGACATTATATTATCAAAAGAATATGTGAGCACAGAGTGTCAAAACTCATTCCAAACATGATGATATTATAAATTGAGCATGGCATTTCCATAAATCAAGTGATCATATATCATACATCATAACATCAATATATGCATCATTTTACATTTCGAAAATTATTTAGAGTTTGTCAATAAAATATCCCTGGCAATGATGTACCACGACCAATGACAGGCAAATTGGGGTTTATATGCAAGTATAAAATCCCACGACCAATATCGGCCATGAGCCTCACCAAAGGCTAGCACGTGTCTTCGCACACATACATAATCAACCATGTATAGAATCCCACCGGGTGCTAGACAATGATGTCACACATGTCCTCCCTGATTTGGTTCAACCGGCTGCAATTATACATCTAACATTTGGGAGATACCTCCTGCAGAAGCGTATCCGTACACAATGAGTGTCTCTGTCAACGCCCTTCGTAGCTACGACAGTCCATCAAGGATATCATCATATCAAGTCCACAAAGAATATCATCACATCATCACATCATAAGTAGGTATCCGGCCTACACATTTTAATTAAACCATTTCAAATCGGTATGCCAATGCAATGGAAGCATATAAATCATATCAAGTTTTCAAGAGTGGCACGATATCATTTCAACATAATTCATAGATGCATATCATTTGAATTAATCATTTGGAACACTCCAATGATTACAAAAAAAGTATTTGTAAAACATAGTTCAAATCTCATACTTTTACATATGTCATAAAATATGTCATTTTAAAACATTATAAAATATATATTTTTACTCAATCAAGAATATAGTGTCAAAATCCCACTCACATATATGAGAAGGTATGTCACTTCCGAAAATGTACCACAATGTGTAGAAATGTGCTCCCCTCGTTTGATCACCAAACATATCACTACAATGGTAACAGAAAATATGTATAAAATTTGTGTCATAAAAGTGAAAAACACAATGTTAAATTGTGTTCTCAATTAATCCTTTACCTAGGATCAAGGCTTAGGACATTATAGGTAGGCTTCTAAGGTATACATATTCTGTCATCTTTTTATCACCAAATCGGCAACTTCAGTTGCCCATTTATAAATATGCTTCATAACTTCACCACACATACGTATGTGTCTCCAATAACATGACAAACAAATTCCCGATCTTTACCACATTCTATCCTCTTCACGAGATTTCACATTCTACAAACATCGCACATGCACATGCTCATGTATTCCTTACATTCTCAGCAACTCACCAATTTAATTCACATTTCATCCCATCACTTTAAACCAACCATTATACACAATATTGATCACCTTTGTACTTGAATTCAGCACAATGATACAATTACTCCAACACCTAGTAACAAGTGATAAGTGGTGGTAAGTGGTAAGATAATAATTATATAATGGTAACGAGTGATAACAAGTGATTTTTAACAAATAAAAGGCAATAATTGTATAAGATTTATATAATATGGTATGCTAACAAGTGATTTTTAGCAAATGGCAACAAGGACATGGTAAATGAAGGATGTGTAGAATATGGTAAGTATAGGACATAGTAACAAATAATAACAAGTGATAACAAGTCATTTATAACAAATAATGGTAACAAGCTAACAAGGTAATGTCTGCTAACAAATGGGAAGACAATAATTGTATAAAATTTGTATAAAACATATATGTTGTATTTGTATGAATGTAATTATAACAAGTGTTAAAAATCATAAGCTAATGGGAAAATAACACATATGGAAACATTCGAAATATATGGGAAAAGAAGGAAGAGGATTAAAACAATTACTAAACTCTAAAAAATGAGACGATTAAAAAAAATGTCACTTGAAATATAAACATATGATATGTTACTTGAAACACATATAGCAAGGTAAATAAGTAGTAAGAATAAGTATGCAATTTTTTTGACTAGAAAGACATGCGGCATTGATTAAAAGTAAAAAAAAAATGTGAAGAATTCAAAACAATGCGGTAATAAAAATGAATGAAAAAAGAGGTGAAAAAAAAGCAAAAAAATAGACGTTTGAAAATTTAGTTGTGAATATGATATATTATATAAATCATGTAGTAAACTTCACTATCAAAGCTTCTCCTTCCCTTTTGTCCTTCCCTCGAAATCTCTCATTCCTTAACCCACCTAAACCTCTCACTCACTACTATTGCTGGGAGTGTACATAAAACCCAACCATTATTATCACTATCATTGATTCCACTCAGTCACTCACCATCTCACTACCTCACTCAACTCACTTGCTACTATGCTGGGTATGCACATAAAGCCCAACTATCATCTTCACTACTTTCATCATCATCATATCTGACTTCAAAAGGTAATATTTTATTAACAATCATTTTTTACAATATCATTATATTAATTTCTCTATGGTTTTATGAATAGATTGATATGAAAATTGTGGATAAATATGCCTTCCAATTGTGTCAGTTGTAGGACTTGCAATCTTTTTCCTTTTTTTTTTTTTTGTTCTTATATGTATATGTCATTTTTCTTGGAAATCAATGTATCAATATTCTTTGTTTGTATTTTTTTTATAATTTCTTTATTTTCTAGTCTTATAGTAATTAAATCTATACCATTTTAAAAAAATCATATCATGTCATAATAGTAAATATTTATGTTCCTAACATGATAAAATGAGTGCATTTCCTAAGAGAGTATAATAACCGATAACACATATGGTAATTAATGATAATCGACAATAAATGACTATAATAAAATGATGGTAGCTGATGGTAAAAAGTAGTAAGCGATGATACAAGTAATAATTTATACTAACATATATAATTTCTAATACCTGTAGTAACCGATAATACATGACATAACTTATACTAACATATGACTTATACTAATATATGGTAACTAATGGTAACAGACGATAAAATATAGTAACATTTTCTAACAGATGTGTAACCGATGATAAAAGGGTATTTTGTAACACCTGTCTATCCAACAACCGACGATAAAAGAGTATTTCGTAGAACCTATCCATCTAACGACAATAAAAGTAATAATATTTATTGATGTTTAAGATAACCAATCATAAAAATATTAACATTTACTAGAACTTATCATAACCGACAAATAAAAATTTTGTAACATTTTCTAATATATGTAACACCGACATTGCGGTATCCATACTATTGTACTTCTATTCAAGAATTTAATAAAAATATTTCTCAGTTATATATATATATAGAAAAATTTTTATTTATTTTGATTTTTGATTTTTGATTTTGGGGTATTTAAATTGAATTTTTTGTACATTTTAAATTTTTACCATATCCACGAATTTTAGTGAAAAAAAAATAGAGGAGTGTTGCATTTTGAGCCAAAACGCAGCACCCCCAATCAGATTAGGGCTTCTAGCCCTAATCTCTCTCTCTCTCTCTTCCTCTCTCTCTCTCCGCCTCTTCCTCTTCCCGCGACCCGCTGCCCTCCCTCGCCCCTCCGCCACTCGTGCCACAACGCAATCCTCCTTGCGCAAGCGTGCCACAGCATGCGATCTTCTGCCAGCACACAACAGCATAAGCGCGACCACGTGAGCTCACAGCAGTGGGAGCTTCCTCGCACGAGCTCGCAACCTTCTGCCAGAGCGCCACAACGTAAGCGCGAGCAAGTGACCGCGCGAGTGTACCACAGCGTGAGAGCTCCATAGTGCACCTGCTTGCGAGCGCTTCTACACATGAGCTCGCGCCAGCTCGCTAGTGCGCACAACCTGTGAGCGCGCGACTGTAGTCCAACTCGCGAGCGCAAGCTTTAGCTCGTGAGCGCGCTAGCCTGCAAGCGTGCCAGCCCGTGAGCCCATGAGCCCGCAATAGCCCATGAGCCCACTGAAGCCCGCAAGCCTACTGACCCGTGAACCTGCAACAGCCCATGAGCCCGCACAGCCCAAGAGCCCACTGCGGCCCGTGAAACCCACTACGGCCCGCTAGCCTACTGAACCATAAGCCCACAAACCTCTGCGCAGGTAACTGACATAGGGTTTTGATCCAAATCTAAGTATTTATGACCTAGTTAATAAATCTTGTCTTGATATGGAGCATTGAAAATTTTGGAGTGGTTGAGGAGACATTCGGACGAAAGTAACCCTAGGTGAGAGAAATGCGATCTCTTTAACATTTGAAATATATTTTATCAAATTTAGGTTTCAATACCTTTAAAATGAAATATGGTTTGAAGAAATCGGAGAAGAATTGAAAAGTATATGATTTTTCAAAGATTTTTCTAACTTATAGGAAAGTTATGTATTTTAAATTTATTTTCGATTTTGAACGGTTTTAGGTTTGAATTTAGCTTGATTTTGATTTGGTTATTTACTTATAAATGGAATGAAATTGATGACATTGGTGTATATTTATAAATTGAGGAATTAAGATTTATACAAAATTAGGGAAGATGATAAACCTTAAGAATAATTGGAAATTTAATGACAATTGTGATAATCTAATTAGGTTGACTTTTTTGGAGATTCGAGAAGTCGATTTGGTGTGATTTTGAAAATAGAAAGTGACTATCCTCCCTAGAATGTGAGTGGGACCCTAATCTCTTGTATGAAATAGTGAAACCTGATTTTATCATGTTTTTAATAAAACATACTTTTGATATGTATTGTCTCGACGTCTGGAATTGAAATTCAAATCTGTTTTGTGATTATTGAAGTGTCGTACTTATGTTTTCTACGATTATGCATCCATGTTTGAAAGGAAATGAATTGTGTCACGCCCCGATTCTCGGATCGACCACGCGACAACCGCCGTGTTGTTTCGGTACACGGGCAGAACCTCCCCATATACCGAGACTCCGCAAGGCTAACCAACTGTACAATATTTCTTCCAAATACAATACACATATAAAGGACCCATCCGGTCCATCCCAGTACACACAAGCCCACATCGGCACACAAATGGGGAGGGGGTTCCTGTACATGCACGCATGTAATGTGGCCATCCCAGCCACTTCAAGGATATTTCAAAATCAAAACAGATGAAGTCCCAAATCATAGTCGTAGGATTTTACTGACACTTGTCTGAAGAAAACAAACCAGCATCAGTAAGGTTCAAACAGTATGAGATGTACAGAACTTCGTAAAATCAAAAGAAAGTATCAAAATTCAATACTTCGAACCAAATGTTCCATTCAAACAATAAGTTTTACCAAAAATAGAATTTAAAAGAAAGAAAACAAGCCTTCCCTTCCAAGGATTTCAAATCAACTAAAATAACCTTACATTACTATCATACCTACACAAAACAGCAGATAAACCTTCCCAATCTCCAATTTCTGTAGCAGACCTAAACTTCCTCTGAAAAATGTTAAAGAGAGGGGTGAGTATTGGGAAATACTCAGTGAGTGGAGTGCAATGATATGATTGTGTAATAAATAAGGGGTAAATGTGGAAATGTCAAAGTATAACTCAAACAACACTTCATATATATCGAAACATTTTCAATAAATCAGATAATTCATAAAATATGCATCCACATCAAATGTTCTTTCAGAAAATCACAAAGGTCCCATCGAAATCACTTCCGTCCTGCGTTTGGCCGAACCAAAACGGAAGCCCGCCAGGGGATTTTCTATTTCAGTATCACAAACACTACCCCCTTCCCTGGTGTTGGCTCGTACCTCCCCGGAGTGCAATCTAGATAGTACGACGTGGCAGAGCAGAGGCCGCGTATACCTCTCTCGTAATAAAACCCCAACCACGCCACCCCGTCGGGTCGCTCCATGGAGGGAATGACTATAGCCATTACACTCATGCACCATTATTTCGCAATCGTTCAAATTACCATCAATGTGCCATGTATCAGTCAAACAAATTCCAAAATCATGCTACAAGAATTTACATATCAAATATCCAATGCAAATGGCACATATTCATTTATAATTTCATAGGATGCATTCGTAATTCAAATTTCTATTTCAGACATCCCACAATCACAAATAGTTTCATATAAAACATGTATAAATCATTCAAAATCATTTTTCAAAGAATTTCAAATCATTTTGCTCATTTACTATACAATGAACCATCCGCTCACCTTCTAGGGAGGGTATCCACTCCCTATACCCTATCGATACTCAAGAAATCTCATTTCAAGCTCCAAAAAGGTCAACCTAAACCAATAATCCACAATTTCAATTCAAATTCCAAGAAAATTTATTCTAATCGACTCAACAAGTTTCTAATTTTATCAAACACATTTCTTTCGTATTGATCAACCTAAATTCATATAGAATTTAGATGAAACACTAGAAATCACATATCAAATGTCAGAAAATGCATTCTAATCGAATCTAACATACATCCTAAACATATACAAGACCTCTTACACTAAATTCACTCAATTTATCGAAAGGATTTAAATTTCCCTCACCTATGGTTTTCGTAGCTTGCAGCCCTAGTGTCCGTGCGCCTACAACTCGATCCGAACTCCTGTAATGTTTCCAAATTTGAAATATATTAGCAACTAAATTTCTAACACGAAACCCTAGAATTTCAACCAAATCATAGTCGTTACCTGCAGTAAAGATGCAGGTGAGCTCTCGAAGGGGAAAGCCGGTCGCGGGCTCGCGGGCCGGCGGGCTGGCGGGCTAGTGGGCTCGCAGGCTCGCAGCTCTGCTTGCTGGCCGCAGAGGGCTTCGCAGGCTGCAGTGGGTCACGTACTGGAGCGCACTCGCGCTCGTACTGGGGTCGCGTGTTGGAGCGCTGGGGTCGCGCTAACACGTGCTGGGTCACGCGCTGGCTCGCGCTAGGTCACGCGCTGCTCACGGGAGATCACACGCTGCTCGAGGGAGATCGCGCGCTGCTCACGGGAGATTGCGCAAGGGAGCGCTCTGGTTCGCGTAGGAGAGATCACGCTACGGCGGAGGAGCTGCAGTCGCGCTCGCGTAGGGGCAGCGCTCACCGGAGGAAGGTGAGGCGGCTATGGTGCTCTCGCGGGAAGGAAGGAACAGCGACGGCTGGGTACTGGAGGCTGTGAATTGGGCGCGGCTGCGGGAGAGAAAGTATGCAAAGGAGAGAGAGAGTTCGAGAGGCAGAGAGACAGAGAGTGCGAGAGCGACAGAGAGAGAGAGAGAGAATCGGGAGAGGTGAGAGGGAGACGAAGAGACTTAGGGCCTTTTTCCCTAATTGATTTGGGGGAGAGGGAGGTGCTGCGTTTTGGCCAAAACGCAGTACCTCATCTCTTTGTTTTTTTTTTAATAGGTATTACAAATTGAATGTTTTTTATTCTACCATTGCATTGGTTTGTTAAATTTGATTTCGATAAAATATATTAGCATACGGATTTAAATTGTTTTGAGGATATGATGAGATGATTTGGCTATGTGGGCTGGATGCCTACTAACTTGACATGATATGATGATATGACATTATTTGATTGATTCTGTAGTTACGAAAGGCATTTGTAGAGGCACAGGTTGTCCGGATATGCTTCTGCATGAGGTATCCGCAAACGTCAGTTTAAATGACTATAGGCATGGCCGGTTGAACCCACATCAGGGGAGGATGTGTGTGACGCCACCGTCTAGTACCGAGCGGTGACCTATTAACGAGTCTGGGTAAGCAAGGGCTAAGCCCACGGCCAACGTTGGCGTAGAGAGCACCGCAGCTACCATGTCCAGATGGCATAATTTTGTAAAGAGAGCACCGTTTCATTAGATATAAGTAAGGATTAGGGTTACTTTGTAACACTGCACAAAAAAAAAAAAAAAAAAAAAAAAGTCAAAATTAGGGCTTAAAGCCCTAATTCTTTTTAATTTTCTCTCTCTCTCTCTCTCTCTCTCTCTCCCTCCCTCTTTCCCCCTTCTCTCTTTTTCTTCTCCGCCGCGGCCGCTACTCTCCTCCTCCGCCGCCCACCGCCTCGCCTTCCTCCCGCGATCGCCGCCGCTGCAGCGCCTCCCGTGAGCAGCCTCTCTCCTCCGCGCAGCGCGATCTCCTACGAGCTGCGCTAGCCCAGCCGAGTGCGCGACTGTCCGAGCGCTCCACTGCGCGAGCCCACGCCTGCTCGGGAGCTCACTTGCGCACCCCGCTCCAGCGCTTCACCCTCTGCACAGTGCGCATTCGCGCGATCTCCTGCGAACGCTGCCACCTCGAGCCATCGCGAGCCTTGTGCGCGATCTCCCGTGAGCCAACACGAGCTAGCGTGCGACCCAGCTCGCGACCCAGCGCGAGCTAGCGCACGAGCCAGCGCGCGACCCAGCACGACCCAGCGCGCGACCCAGCTCGCGACCCAGCGCGCGACCCAGCTCGTGACCCAGAGCGAGCCCTAGCCCGTGAGCGGGCCAGCCCACCAGCGGCCCAAGGCCCAGTCCAGCCGCGGCCCACTGCATCCCGCAAAGCCCGCTGCGGCCAGCAAGCCGGGCTGAGAGCCCGTGAGCCACCAGCGGGCCAGCCCGCTAGCAGCCAGCCCACCGGCCCGCGAGCCCGTGACGGCCCGCGAGCCCGCGACCGGCTTTCCCCTTCGAGAGCTCACCTGCATCTTCTGTACGGCAGGTAACGACTGTATTGATTGAAGTTCTATGGTTTACTTTTAGAAATTTAGTGGTTTCTAATACATCTGAAGTTTGGGAAATATTACAGGTTTTAAACCAACCCGACGGGCGAACGACAGCTAGGTCTGACACCCGAGGAACCCTAGGTGAGAGATGAATAAATTTTGATTGATAGAATCCATTATTAGGGTTTTAATCGCTATAAATTTGACGATTTGATTAGGTTTGTCTTTTGGAGAGTCGTTGAAAAATAGGAATTGACCACCCTCTCTAGATAAGTGAGTGGGACTCTAATCTCTTGCATAAAATAGTAAAACGTATTTTCTGTCGCATTTTCGATAAAACATGCTTTGATATGCATTCGTTGACGTGTGATATTAAATTTGGAAATCTGTTTTGTGATTTTTGGAGTGTCTTGAATTATATTTGCAATGACTATGCATCCATGGTTTGAGATGAATCAATAATTGTGCCATTATTTGAAAATGTATAAATTTCATTTTATACCAATGTTTGATATGCTGTTTTGAAATGAATTTGATGAGACGTATTGGCACGCAAATTTAAAAATGTTTTTGATGAACTATGTGGGTTGGATGCCTGCTAGTTGTGCGATGATGTGATGATACTCGTGGGACGTTGTGCCCTTGTGATACTATGGGACGTTGTGCCCTTGTGATATTATGATATTCCGTAGCTACGAAGGGCGTTTGTAGAGGCACGGGTTGCCCGGATACGCTTCTGCAGGAGGTATCCGCAAACGTCATTTATTCTAAAGGCTATAGGCGCGGCCGGTTGAACCCACGTAGGGGGAGGACGTGTGTGACGCCACCATCTAGCACCGGGCGGGGTCCTATACACGTTGATGAGTTGGCCCCAGCGAGCTCATGGCCAACGTCGGGGTAGAGAGCGTTTTAAAGTCTATGCATAATAAAAAAACCCCCGACGCGCCTGTCCTTGGTCACGGTTGACCTTTGCTGGGACTATTTTTGGTTCGCTCTGACATTACTTGATTTTAAATGGATGCATACATGCTTGCTATCGTGTGTTTGATTAAATGATTTCAAAATGATAAATATATCATGTTTTGCTGCGAAGTGTAAATTGTTGTTTCGAATGATATTATTTGACACTCCAATTGTTCACCTATACTATTTATGCTGGATATTATCCCCCTCACTCACTGAGTATCTTCCCATGATACTCACCCCTCTATTTTCTCTCCTCAGACAGGTTTATTGTGATAGAGCGACGTTACAGGCTCTAGAGCGGAGTTGGTATTTCCGACGGTAAGATTTACTTTTAATTTAGTTTCGACCCTGCGAGGTCTTGACATAGAGGTCCGTAGTTGGCCATGTACTTATTTTGGGATGACTGTATAGTTTAACTCTCATATTTCATTTGCATTGAGGTGATTGTACGTACTTGAATGTTACTTGGGAAATGTGATATATATCGTATAAACGTAGGTCCGCTCGGTATAGCGGCTGCTCATGCTCTAGTTGGGCATGATAGTAGAGGTCTGTGGCTAGGTTTGTTTATAGCCTTGCGTTGTTCTGAATGTTGGCTGTGGTGTTTGTTGATTTTGGAGAGGCCGGGATGGCCATTTGTGTATTGTACAGGATGATTTGGATTATACAGGTATAATTGTACATGGGAAACCTCCGATTTATGGGGAGGTTCTGCCCAATTTTCTGTAAAAATACAGCCGGCATTCAGGGGCAACGGGCGGCTGTTCATGATCCCGGTTTGGGGCGTGACAGTTCTATTGGTATCAGAGACTCTAGGTTTGAGAAAAGATCAAAGTTTTCCCAAGTATACGCAAAGTTCTCAATGCATTAGAGAATTTCATACAGTCATTTAAAGTCCCGTACTTGGCCATAGGCATATAAGTTCGTCTATTTTATGGAGTTGGATACATAACGCATCTAACTCATTACTTTGCATTCGAATGTTTTAAATCATAGTTCATTTATTTTTAGGGGGTTAGTTACGGAGCAACTAACCCTAAATCTCGATTTCTATCCGTTGACAATGTATTTTTTTCGCAGAATTATGCCACCTAGACGTGGTAGGAGAGGTGCTAGATTCGCTTCACTTGAGGGCCTTACAGTGCCTGATACTCCTAGGGCACCTGAGGCGCCACGAGTACCAGAGGTTGCTTCCTCTACTCGAGCACGCTCACCAGCGCCACCCCCAGCACCTCTACCGGCTGCTACAGCCGAGATTCCTCCACCACCACTCGATGCCTTGAGACAATGGCTGGAGTGGTGCAGTAGATATGGGGCGCAGATGCCACCACCTTCACTACAGACTCTAGCGACCGCACCTGCGGCCGTACCTGCTCCTTCGGCACCGATTCTTCCTTCGGTGGCCGGCCCTTCCGTGTCTACCTCGACCGACGAGACGTCGGCTACTTTGAGGCGCATCCATGAGCTCACTCAGTTAGTGAAAGAGTCACGGCAGCTCGGATGCACAGATTTTTCGGGATCCAGTGATGCAGTAGCGGCGAAACACTGGATCAACAGGATTCGTAGGATCCTTACGGATTTGGGGTTGTCAGAGGAGCTCAGATTGAGAGTTGCTGAGAGACTCCTCGACGGAGATGCCCTCTCGTGGTGGGACGCTATCCGTGACAGTGCCACATAGACCCTGCGGTGGGAGGACTTTTTACGAGAGTTCGACCGCAGGTATTTTACCCCGTTCCAGCAGGACCGGATGAGGACGGAGTTCCTGCACTTACGTCAGGGGACGAGGTCAGTTTCAGAGTACGAGGCTGAGCTTAGACGACTAGCAGCCTTTGTCCCCGATATGGCTACACCGGTTCAGTTGAGGTTCAAGTTTGAAGATGGCCTCCAATTGAGCATCAGGAAATATATGACGGTGACTCTCTCTTTTACACTATCGGAGGTGATTGATTCAGCGTATCGGGCGGAGGAGATCGTCCGAGCGGAGGCGAGACAGAGGGAGAGTCACCAGAAGAGGAAGACTGGGTCACAGAGTGGACAGTCTTCGAAGAGGGGTAGAGGTTCTGGATATCCCGGAAGTTTTTCTAGCTTCAGACCAGCAGCACCGGGACAGGGACCTCGACCACAGGGCTTTGGGGCACCAGCCCCTAGTGTCTCTACACAGTCTACTACACAGAGACCGCCCTTCTGCCGTAGATGCAATTGTCACCATGCCTTTGGGGCATGTAGAGCCCCAGTTACTTGCTTCCAGTGTGGGAAGCAAGGTCACGTTAGGAGTGTCTGTCCCGATTTAGGTCGGGGAGGATTGACTTTACAGAGTCGTACTGGTACGTCTGGCACAGGCCAGCAGGGGGCACCTGCGCACTCAGCTCTTACCGCTCCCCGGACTGCAGCCGGGAGTAACACAGTGCCAGGATCGTCGCGACAGCAGCCTAGGGCCCAGGCTCGTGTGTTTGCGATGACACAGGAGGACGCACAGGCAAACCCTGATGTTATTATGGGTACTATGCGAATATTCGGTATCAACGCCCGTATTCTCATAGATACTGGGTCAAATTTTTCCTATGTGAGCGATACGTTCGCTTGTCATTCTGATAGACCTCTCTCGCCACTTGATGCGGAGATTCTGGTAGTCACTCCTCTTGATAAGCATATCGTTCGAGATACAGTCTATAGGGGCTGTGAGGTCGGAATTGGGGAGACAGTATTAGAGGCAGATCTGATTCCGCTCCCTATCACGGATTTCGATGCCATCCTAGGGATGGATTGGTTGAGTATACACCGGGCTTCCGTGGATTGTTTCACGAAGGAGGTTGAGTTTAGGAGGTTCAAGCAGCCACCGCTAGTCTTCCGGGGTGAGAGACGAGTGTTGCCCCGCAGTATTATCTCTGTTATGAAGGCCAGACGTTTGGTACGCTATGGTTGTGCGGCTTATCTGGCTTATGTTGTTGACACCACCGTTGAGGGACCGAGGCTTGAAGATGTCCCTATGGTGCAGGAATTTTTAGATGTGTTCCCCGAGGAGCTTCCCGGATTACCACCAGTTCGGGAGTTCGATTTCGAGATTGATTTAGTACTAGAGACCAATCCTATTTCTATTCCGCCATACAGAATGGCGCTTGCTGAACTGAGAGAGCTTAAAACTCAGTTACAGGAACTTCTTGACAAGGGGTTTATTCGTCCGAGCACCTCACCTGGGGCGCTCCGGTACTGTTTGTAAAGAAGAAGGATGGTACATTTCGGCTTTGTGTGGATTACAGGCAATTGAACAAAGCCACCATCAAGAACCGATATCCCCTGCCTCGTATCGATGACTTGTTTGATCAGCTGTAGGGAGCTAAGGTTTTCTCTAAGATTGATCTCCATTCGGGTTATCATCAGTTGAGGATTCAGGCCGAAGATGTGCCCAAGACAGCTTTTCGCACCCGATACGGCCATTACGAGTTTCTAGTCATGCCGTTTGGGCTGACTAATGCCCCAGCTGCTTTTATGGATCTGATGAACCGAGTTTTTCACGACTATTTGGATCGGTTCGTCATCGTATTCATCGATGACATCTTGATATATTCACGGAGCGACGAAGATCATGTTCAGCACCTTCGGGTGGTATTACAGATACTCCGTGAGAAGCAACTATATGCCAAATTCTCAAAATGTGAGTTTTGGCTAAGACAAATTGGATTCTTGGGGCACATTGTCTCCGCGGAAGGTATTTATGTTGATCCGCGGAAGGTTGAGGCTATAGTGAAGTGGGAGCAGCCACAAACAGTTACCGAGATTCGTAGTTTTCTCGGTTTTGCCGGGTATTACCGTAGATTTGTAGAAGGATTCTCCCGAATAGCTGCTCCGTTGTCGAGATTAACCCAAAAGGGGGTCAAGTTTGTTTGGGATGACCGTTGTGAGGCAAGCTTCCAGGAGCTCAAACAACGGTTAACATCCGCTCCTATTTTAGCCCTTCCCACTAGTAGTCGGGAGTATACAGTGTACAGTGATGTTAGCCGACAGGGATTGGGTTGTGTTCTGATGCAGGATGGTCGGGTTATTGCGTATGCCTCGCGACAGCTGAAGAAACACGAGGGTAACTACCCGACACATGATTTAGAATTGGCAGCCATAGTCTTCGCGTTGAAGATATGGCGGCATTATCTTTATGGGGTAACCTGCAGGGTATTTACCGACCACAGGAGTTTGAAATATCTGTTTACCCAAAAAGAGCTGAATTTGAGACAGAGGAGATGGTTGGAGTTATTGAAAGACTATGATCTCATTATTGACTATCATCCGGGCAAGGCAAACGTTGTAGCAGATGCCTTGAGTCGGAAGTCAGCATCATCCTCACAGTCGACAGAGAAAGCCTACCTTTCTTGTTTAGTGGGACTCCGAGCCTTAGGAGTCAGTTTGACTAACGATGATCAGGGAGGCTTATTAGCCAGATTTGAGGTCAGGCCGACTTTGTTCGACCGTATCAGGGAGCTCCAGAGTACGGATGAGGAGATCCAGGGTATTGCAGATAGAGTCCGCAGAGCTGAGGGCGGAGATTTCAGAGTCCGTGATGATGGGCTCATGGTATTCAGAGACAGAGTGTGTGTCCCGGCCGATAGTGATCTTCGACGGGCTATTCTTGAGGAAGCACATTCTTCTGCATATGCTATGCATCCCGGGGGTACGAAGATGTACAGGACCATCAGAGGTAGCTATTGGTGGTCAGGCATGAAGAGGGATATAGCAGAGTATGTGGCACGATGCTTGGTGTGCCAGCAGGTGAAGGCCGAGCATCAGCGTCCAGCGGGCACACTACAGCCTCTTCCTATTCCTGAGTGGAAATGGGAGCATATTACTATGGATTTCGTGATGGGATTGCCGCGGACTTCTACACGGCATGATGCGATTTGGGTGATTGTCGATCAACTCACCAAATCTGCGCATTTCATCCCTATCTGCGGTGACTATTCTTTAGAGGCGTTGGCACGTCTCTACATTGATACCATAGTTGACTTCACGGGGTACCTGTGTCGATTGTTTCAGATAGGGACCCAGGTTCACATCTAGGTTTTTGGCCCAAATTGCAGGAGGCATTGGGTACTAGATTGAATTTCAGTACGGCATATCACCCTCAGACGGACGGCCAGTCTGAGAGGACCATTCAGACCCTTGAGGACATGCTGAGAGCATGTGTGATGGATTTCCAGGGTAGTTGGGATCGGCACCTTCCACTAGTCGAGTTCGCATATAATAACAGTTATCAAGCCAGTATAGGGATGCCCCCGTATGAGGCACTATATGGCAGGAAGTGCCGTACCCCGATATGCTGGGATGAGGTCGGAGAGCGACGTCTCAGCAGCGTTGAGTTAATTGAACAAACAAAGGATAAAGTTAAGGTTATCCGTGAGCGGATGAAAGCCGCCCAGGACAGACAGAAGACGTATGTTGATCGTAGGCGGCGACCTCTTGAGTTTGCTACGGGAGATATGGTTTTCTTGAGGATATCTCCCTGGAAGGGAGTTATACGGTTCAGGCAGCGGGGCAAGTTGAGCCCTAGATATATTGGGCCCTTCCGTATCCTTGAGAGGGTCGGGAGTGTGGCATATAGATTGGAGCTGCCAGATGAACTATCCCGTATTCACGACGTATTCCATGTCTCAGTACTCAGGAAATACTTGACCGATCCTTCTCATGTACTTGAGCCTCCACCTCTTGAGTTGCGAGAGGATCTTCGTTTTCCAGTTCAGCCCGTGGCTATTCTAGATCGACAAGTCAGGAAGCTACGGAATAAGGAAATTTCATTAGTCAAAGTTTTGTGGAGAAGTGATCAGGTCAAGGAGGAGACCTGGGAGCAAGAGGAAGCTATGAGGAGTCAATAACCCCATTTATTTACAGTGTAAATTCTCTTTTAGTTTCGAGGACGAAACTTGATTTTAGGGGGTTAGAAATGTAACACTGCACAAAAAAAAAAAAAAAAAAAAGTCAAAATTAGGGCTTAAAGCCCTAATTCTTTTTAATTTTCTCTCTCTCTCTCTCTCTCTCTCTCTCCCTCCCTCTTTCCCCCTTCTCTCTTTTTCATCTCCGCCGCGGCCGCTACTCTCCTCCTCCGCCGCCCACCGCCTCGCCTTCCTCCCGCGATCGCCGCCGCTGCAGCGCCTCCCGTGAGCAGCCTCTCTCCTCCGCACAGCGCGATCTCCTATGAGCTGCGCTAGCCCAGCCGAGTGCGCGACTGTCCGAGCGCTCCATTGCGCGAGCCCACGCCTGCTCGGGAGCTCACTTGCGCACCCCGCTCCAGCGCTTCACCCTCTGCACAGCGCGCATTCGCGCGATCTCCTGCGAACGCTGCCACCTCGAGCCATCGCGAGCCTTGTGCGCGATCTCCCGTGAGCCAGCACGAGCTAGCGTGCGACCCAGCTCGTGACCCAGCGCGAGCTAGCGCACGAGCCAGCGCGCGACCCAGCTCGCGTCCCAGCATGAGCCAGCGCGCGACCCAGCTCGCGACCCAGCGCGAGCTAGCGCGCGAGCCAGCGCGTGACCCAGCTCGCGACCCAGCGCGAGCCAGCGCGCGACCCAGCTCGTGACCCAGAGCGAGCCCTAGCCCGTGAGCGGGCCAGCCCACCAGCGGCCCAAGGCCCAGTCCAGCCGCGGCCCACTGCATCCCGCAAAGCCTGCTGCGGCCAGCAAGCCAGGCTGAGAGCCCGTGAGCCACCCACGGGCCAGCCCGCTAGCAGCCAGCCCACCGGCCAGCGAGCTCGTGACGGCCCGCGAGCCCGCGACCGGCTTTCCCCTTCGAGAGCTCACCTGCATCTTCTGTACGGCAGGTAACGACTGTATTGATTGAAGTTCTATGGTTTACTGTTAGAAATTTAGTGGTTTCTAATACATCTGAAGTTTGGGAAATATTACAGGTTTTAAACCAACCCGACGGGCGAACGACAGCTAGTTCTGACACCCGAGGAACCCTAGGTGAGAGATGAATAAATTTTGATTGATAGAATCCCTTATTATGGTTTTAATCGCTATAAATTTGACGATTTGATTAGATTTGTCTTTTGGAGAGTCGTTGAAAAATAGGGATTGACCACCCTCCCTAGATAAGTGAGTGGGACTCTAATCTCTTGCATAAAATAGTAAAACGTATTTTCTGTCGCATTTTCGATAAAACATGCTTTGATATGCATTCGTTGACGTGTGATATTAAATTTGGAAATCTGTTTTGTGATTTTTGGAGTGTCTTGAATTATATTTGCAATGACTATGCATCCATGGTTTGAGATGAATCAATAATTGTGCCATTATTTGAAAATGTATAAATTTCATTTTATACCAATGTATTGATATGCTGTTTTGAAATGAATTTGATGAGACGTATTGGCACGCAAATTTAAAAATGTTTTTGATGAACTATGTAGGTTGGATGCCTACTAGTTGTGCGATGATGTGATGATACTCGTGGGACGTTGTGCCCTGTGACGTTGTGCCCTTGTGATACTATGGGACGTTGTGCCCTTGTGATATTATGATATTCCGTAGCTACGAAGGGCGTTTGTAGAGGCACGGGTTGCCCGGATACGCTTCTGCAGGAGGTATCCGCAAACGTCATTTATTCTAAAGGCTATAGGCGCGGCCGGTTGAACCCACGTAGGGGGAGGACGTGTGTGACGCCACCGTCTAGCACCGGGTGAGGTCCTATACACGTTGATGAGTTGGCCCCAGCGAGCTCATGGCCAACGTCGGGGTAGAGAGCGTTTTAAAGTCTATGCATAATAAAAAAACCCCCGACGCGCCTGTCCTTGGTCACGGTTGACCTTTGCCGGGACTATTTTTTGCTCGCTCTGACATTACTTGATTTTAAATGGATGCATACATGCTTGCTATCGTGTGTTTGATTAAATGATTTCAAAATGATAAATATATCATGTTTTGCTGCGAAGTGTAAATTGTTGTTTCGAATGATATTATTTGACACTCCAATTGTTCACCTATACTATTTATGCTGGATATTATCCCCCTCACTCACTGAGTATCTTCCCATGATACTCACCCCTCTATTTTCTCTCCTCAGACAGGTTTATTGTGATAGAGCGACGTTACAGGCTCTAGAGCGGAGTTGGTATTTCCGACGGTAAGATTTACTTTTAATTTAGTTTCGACCCTGCGAGGTCTTGACATAGAGGTCCGTAGTTGGCCATGTACTTATTTTGGGATGACTGTATAGTTTAACTCTCATATTTCATTTGCATTGAGGCGATTGTACGTACTTGAATGTTACTTGGGAAATGTGATATATATTGTATAAACGTAGGTCCGCTCGGTATAGCGGCTGCTCATGCTCTAGTTGGGCATGATAGTAGAGGTCTGTGGCTAGGTTTGTTTATAGCCTTGCGTTGTTCTGAATGTTGGCTGTGGTGTTTGTTGATTTTGGAGAGGCCGGGATGACCATTTGTGTATTGTACAGGATGATTTGGATTATACAGGTATAATTGTACATGGGAAACCTCCGATTTATGGGGAGGTTCTGCCCAATTTTCTGTAAAAATACAGCCGGCATTCAGGGGCAACGAGCGGCTATTCACGATCCCGGTTTGGGGCGTGACTTACTGGTAACTAACCCCCTAAAAATATAATTCGAGTTATGCATCAAGGCATTCAAATGCGAAATAATGGGTTAAATGCATCATGTATCTAACCCCCTAAAATGGAAGAACTTATATGCCTATGGCCATGTATGGGATTTTAAATGACTGTATGAAACTCTCTAATGCATTGAGGGCTTTTAACTATACTTGGGAAAATTTTTCATTACTATCTTTTCTCCAACCTGGACGTTCTGATACCAACAGAACTATTACACCCCGAACCGGAGTCATGAACAGTCGCCCGTTGCTCTGAATGCCAGTTGTACTTTTACAAAAAATCGGATAGAACCTCCCCATAAATCGGAGGTCTCCCATGTACAAATAAATTTGTTTAAACCTGTTTAATTTAAAATTGTCCTGTGAATAAAATAAAATGGCCATCCCGGCCTCACAACAGCCCACCAACCACAACAGACATCCAGAACAATGCCAAACTAAGTAAATTACCAATAATCCTAGCCACAGATCTCTACTGTTGTGCCCAACTAGAGTATAAGCAGCCGCCACACTGAGCGGGTATAAGTTTTATACAATTTACAACCAATTTTTCTAAATTAACATTCAAACACTATAATTTGCCTCAATGCAAATGAAATATGAGAGTTTCGCAAATAAAGTGCGAAGCTCATATCTTAACTTAATTTATATCTCACCATCGAAAAACACTCAAATTAGGCAACGAGCTACCAAATCCTCTAGAGCCGAAGTATCACTCTAGCACAATAATCCTATCCGAAGAGGGAAAGAAGAGGGGTGAGTATCAAGGAAGATACCCAGTGAGTACGGGGCTCCACGAGTACCGGAGGGTGCTTCTTCTACTCACACATGTTCCCCAGTGCTACCCACAGCACCTCTACTACCACTTGATGCCTTGAGGTAGTGACAGGAGTGGTACAGTAGATATGGGGTACAGATGCCACCACCTTCATGACAGACTTCAGTGACTGCACCTGCGGCCGTACCTGTACTTACTGCACCGATTCCTCCTTCGGTGGTCGGTGCTTCTGTTTCTACTCTGACTGATGAAACGTCGGCTACTTTGAGGCGCATCCACGAGCTCACTCAGTTGGTGAAAGAGTCTTAGCAACTCGGATGCACAGACTTTTCAGGATCCAGTGATACCATAGCAGCGAAGCACTGGATCAACAGGACTCGTAGGATGCTTACGGATTTGGGGTTGTCAGAGGAGCTCAGATCGGGAGTTGCTGAGAGACTCCTAGATGGAGATGCCCTCTCATGGTGGGAGGCTATCCGTGACAATACTACATAGACCCTACGGTGGGAGGACTTTCTACGAGAGTTCAACCGCAGGTACATCACCCCCATTCAAGTAGGACCGTATGAGGATGGAGTTTCTGCACTTACGCCAGGGGACTAGATCAGTCTCAGAGTATGAGACTGAGCTCAGACGACTAGCAGCCTTTGTCCCCGACATGGCTACACCAGCTCAGATGAGGTTCAAATTTGAAGATGGCCTCCAATTGAGGATCAGGAAGTATATGACGGTGACTCCCTCTTTTACACTATCAGAGGTGATTGATTCAATGTATCGGGTAGAGGAGATTGTTCGAGTTGAGACTAGACAGAGAGAGAGTCACCAGAAGAGGAAGACTGGGTCACAAGGTGGACAGTTTTCGAAGAGGGGTAGGGGTTTTGGAAATCCCATAGATTCTTCTAGCTTCAAACCAACAGAACCGGGACAGGGGCCTCGACCACAGGATTTTGGAGCACTAGTCCCTAGTGTCTCTTCACAGTCTACTATATAGAGACAACCTTTCTGCCATAGATGCGGTAGCTGCCATGCATATGGGGCATGTACAGTATCGGTTACTTGTTACCAGTGTGGCAAGCAATGTCACTTATACTAACATGTGGTAACTAATGGTAACCGACGATAAAAGGTAATAATATTTTATAATAGTTGTGTAACCGATGATAAAAGGGTATTTTGTAACACCAGTCTATCCAACAACCGATGATAAAAGAGTATTTTGTAACACCTGTCTATTCAACAATAAAACAATAAAAGTAGTAATATTTACAAATAATAACTGACAATAAAATAGTAACATTTCCTAACAAAAAAATAGTAACATTTCCTAATATTGTTATCGATAATATATAACATTAACAATTCTTAACGGTTAGGTAACTCACGATAAAAGGGTAATAACAATTCTAAACCCTAGTAACATATTCTAACGACAATAAAAATAGTAATATTTATTGACGTTTGTGATAACCGATCATAAAAATATTAACATTTACTAGCATTTATCATAACCGACAAATAAAAATTTTGTAACATTTTCTAATATATAACTCTATACTTACCAACAATAAATAACATAATAATTCTTAACGGTTATGGTGACTCACTTACCGATAATAAATAGCATAACAATTTTTAACGGTTATGATGACAGTAGTAACATTTCCTATACACGTAGTAAGTAACAGTAGTAACATTTCCTATATACATAATAAGCGATGATATTGTAATAATATTTACTAACATTAGTAATATCTGACAATAAAAGTAATAATATTTTTTAACATGTGTGTTATGTGGTTACCAACAATAAATAGTAGTAATAATTTTTAACGACTATGGTTAGCGACGATAAAGTTAGTAACAGGTAATAATATTTTTGTAGTAAGTGACGATAAAAATAGTAATTTTTATTAACGCTTTTAAACTGATAATAAAAGCTGATTTTTATTAATATTTATTTAACCGTTTAGATGCAAGATATTTCAACGGTGACCAAAACTGTCGGCATAAGTCTATCCTGACTGGTGAATAACCAACTGAATGCCTATCCGTCTAAGAAGATCTTGTCGATGGATTTATTACCTTTAGTTGATGATTTTCCTCCGTCTTTATAACGCATTCTTTTGTAGTGAACAAGACACTCAAAATTGCCGCAAAAGCCTGTCACGCCCCGAACCGGGATCGTGAACAGCCGCCCGTTGTCCCTGGATGCCGGCTGGATTTTTACAGAAAATCGGGCAGAACCTCCCCATAAATCGGAGGTTTCCCATGTACAATTTCACCTGTATATGACATTCATTCAGTACAAATAAACAATTGGCCATCCCGGCCTCTCCAAAATCAACAATATCCACAGCCAACATCCAGAACAACGCAAGACTATAAAGTTTCTAACAGTCCTAGCAACAGACCTCTACTGTCATGCCCAACTAGAGCATGAGCAGCCGCCACACCGAGCGGACTTAAATTCTACGCATATATAAAATAAATTCCCAAGTTATTTTTAAATATTTACAAATGCCTCAATGCAATGAAATAATCAATACGAAAGTTTCAAAAATAAATATCCATCAATTATACAGTCATCCCAGAAAATTTATATAAATACATTGGTCAATCTAAAATCTCCAATATATAATAATATCACTAATCATCGTAGCGGAAAAGATGGAAAATATCCATACCAAAGCCCAGTGGTATCTCCTCGATCCAACACTAATCCTGTGGGAAAGAAAGTGAGAGATGAGTATCTATGGGAGGATACTGAGTAAGTGAGGGGATTGACATCATGCTATCAATATCGAGGTGAATTTGGAGTGTCAAAGCATAAGATAAGAAAATATCCACAGTGTGCAAACCGATCATGTTATTTCAAAATCATATATAATACGCACACATCAGAAAGCAAGATATGCATCCCAAAATTTTACATCAATGTCATGAAGAACCGGCCAATGAAATATTCCCGGCAATGGTCTACCTCGACCAAGGACGGCGAATTGGGGGTTTTTCCAAATGCAAGTATTAAAGAATGGTTCTCTGCCCCAATGTTGGCCACAGACTACCCCAACTAGCCTGTAAAAAGTATATAGTGTACATATAACTAGTCGGCCGTGTATGGTGCCCCCGCCTGGTGCTAGACGGAGCCGTACTCAACGTCCTCTCCGATGAGGGTCAACCTGGGACACCCATACACACGACAATCTGGCGGATACCTCCGGCCGAAGCGTATCCGGACACAAGGGGTGCCTCTACCAGATGTCCTTCGTAGCTACGGATCACAATATCATATCGGCCGGGCACGTAGCCCCATGCATCCCATCACCAGTCGGCCGGG
Organism: Dillenia suffruticosa; assembly: GCA_033439265.1. Classification (NCBI taxonomy): domain Eukaryota; kingdom Viridiplantae; phylum Streptophyta; class Magnoliopsida; order Dilleniales; family Dilleniaceae; genus Dillenia; species Dillenia suffruticosa. Next base: position 5,428,544 of record JAVTVX010000031.1, read on the forward strand.
CATATAGCCCCATGCATAATATCATAACGTCGGCCGGGCATACAGCCCAATGCGTAATATCATAAAGTCGGCCGGGCATACAGCCCAAAACATAATATCATAAGTCGGCCGGGCATACAGCCCAAAACATAATATCATAAAGTCGGCCGGGCATACAGCCCAAATGTGTAAGTAAATTCATTTAAAACCATGTGCCAATGCAATGAAAGCATTTAAAACATATCAATATGTCGAAAATGTGGCACAATATACGTTTATCAAAACTCATGGATGCATATCAATAAGGTCAGCAGTTAAGACACTCCAAAGGTCACAAAACATTTCATCAAATATTGGAAAGTCATAACAATCATACATTTTGCAGAAACATGTCATTTAAAAGATATTTTTGAAACATGGTTTTCAATCAATAGCGAATGTCAAAATCCCACTCACAGTTTTAGGGAGGGTGGTCACTCCCTATTTTCAAAACTAATCAAATCTGATCTGCTTCCTCGAGTCTCCAAAAAGATCAACCTAAATCAGATCATCAAATTTCTGTAACATTCTATACTTAACCTTCAATTCATATATAATCATTTCATAATTTGTATTCTATTTGCATTCCACTTACACTCTAAACATATACAAAACCTTTCATCTTAAATTCAATCCTAGATTCGTCCAATTTATCAATTAGAGTCGAAATCTCCTCACCTAGGTTTTTCTCGAAGCGTCGAGTCTCCTCCGAAAGTCGTTTCGATCACTCCAAAGTCTGTAGGGTTTCCTATCAAAACAAGGTTCATTTGTTAGATCTAAACACATAGATCCGAAACAAAACCCTAAGTCATTTACCTGCGTGGAGGTTCGTGGGCTGTCACGAACTCACGGACCGTCACGGGCCGTCGCGAGCTCGTGGGCCACAGCTAGCGAGCTCGCTGGTCTGCGTGCTACGGGGTAGCGGGCCGGCGGGCTGGCGGGCTGATGGGCTGAACTGGGCCGCGGGCCGTACTGGACCTGCGGGCTTGGACGGGCTGTCGGGCCTGGTGGGCCCGTGGGCTTGCTGCTGATGGGCCTGCGGGCCGACAGTGGCTCGCGGGCTGGTGCTCGCCCGTGTGCTGCGGGCTCTGCTCGCGCGCTGCTGCGCGCCCCTGCGCGCTCTGCTCGCGCGCTCTGCTCGCGCTCGTGCGCTGGGCTGCGCGCCCGTGCACACTCGTGCGCTGGGCCGCGCGCTCGCGGCCTGGGCTCTCGCTCGCGGACTCAGTCCTGCTCGCGGACTGGGCCCGCGCTGCGGCTGGGTCCTGCTCGCGCGCGAGTGCGCTGATGCGCGCTGGTGCACGCCCGTGCACTGATGCACGCCTATGCGCTGTGCTGCTGCGCACTCGGTGGCTCGATCGCGGCTCGCGGCAGTGTGCGGCGAGGCGGAGAGAGAGCGATCGTGGAAGATCGCGAGAGGGAGAGAAGACAGAGTGAGGTAGAGAGGGAAACCGCGAGGGAAGAAGAAGGAGAAGGAGAAGGAGAAGGAGAAGGAGAAGAAGAAGAAGAAGAAGAAGAAGAAGAATGGCGGCGGCGGCGGCGGCGGCGGTGGCTGTGGCGGAGGAAGCCGAACGGCCGCGGGAGAAGGCGAACAGCCGCAGGAGAGGGAACGTCGGGGAGAGAGAAAGAGAGAGAGAGAGAGAGAGAGAGAGAAAGGGGGTTAGGGTTAACCCTAATCCCCAATTGGGGACGCAGCGTTTTGTCCCAAAACGCTGCGTCTCCAAATATTGTTTTTTTTTTTTTTTTTTTTTTTTGTAAGCTTGGTGTTACAAAGCCCATGTACATCACTATTTTGGAAAGATAGCTATTACCATTAAAAAATTGTCACACATATTAATAATACTAATTTTTAGTTCAAATGATTGAAAACATATCAACAATGCTAGCATTCTTAATTTGATAGCTCTACAAATTTGAATTAAAAGTTCGCATTTTTAATAATGATAAAAAACATAAATTATAATCAAGCATATTTTCTAATTTTGGCATGTCATATATACGGATATGGTTTGTTTTCGTCGCTAAGTAGCATTTGTTGACCAAATGATTGAAAAAGTCGAAGCAATTCATCTGTGATACTAATTTGACATTCTTTAAAGGTCTCATTTTCAGACAATTACCTATTCACTGGTTTTACTGCAACTTGTTCCCCAAAATCAAATTATTAAATTTACAAGTTTTAATTTGATACAAAGAATGAATGACCGGAGGATCTTGGATTGACAAAATGGAGACATTCACTGCCCACTTTTCCGGCTATAGATATACGACTTGGCAAAATAAAGATAGGCACCCAATTCTATTGCACCCAATTCTCTCTTCTCTCTCCCTCTTCTTCTCTCCCTCTTTCTTCTCTCTTTTCCCTTCTCCCCGCCGCCGTGTCTCTTCCCCTCCTGCTGCCGCCGCCGCCGCCAGCACCGCCGGTCACCACCAGCGCCACCCACAGCCGCTGCAGCTTTCCTCCCTCCCGCGAGCGAGCCGCTGCAGCTCCTCTCTGCACGAGCGCCGCTGCAGCTCCTCTCTTTCGCACAACAGCGCGCGAGCTAGCGCGAGCCAGCTCGAGCAAGCGCGAGCCAGCGCGAGCAGCGCGCGAGCCCAGCGCCAGCCCAGCGCCAGCCCAGCGCGAGCAGCCCGCGAGCAGCGCGCGAGCAACCCGCGAGCAGCGCACGAGCAGCCCGCGAGCAGCGCGCGAGCAGCGCGCGAGCAGCGCGTGGGCAGCGCGCGAACAGCGCTCGATCAGCGCACGAGCAGCGCGCGACACCCAGCGCGCGACCCCAGCGCGACCCCAGCGCGCCCTTGCGCGCCTCTGCCCGAGCCCCTGCGCACCTCCAGCACGAGCGCAAGCGCTCCAGCTGCGACCCACTGCGCGAGTGCTCGATCCAGCTCGCGAGCGCGACCCTAGCCACTGCGGCCCAGTCCGGCCCGCGGCCCACCAGGCCCGCCAGCCCATCAACCCGCGGCCCACGGCCCGCGACGGCCCGTGACAGTCCGTGAGCCTCTGCGAAGGTAAATGACTCTAAGTTTCGATTTTCGCACTTGGGTTTCGAAATTCTTTAGTATTGGACTTAAATTGTTCGCAATTGTTTCAAATTTGGAAACATTCAGGTTTTAGACCAAACCAACGGGCGAACGAAAGCTAAATTCGAGATCCGAAGAATCCTAGGTGAGAGAAATGAAATCTCTTCAACCCTTGAATAAACCTTGTCAAATTAGGTAGCATTAGTTGATTTGTTTATAAATTGAGGAATTTAGGGTTCGTACGAAATTAAGAAAAACGATAAACCCTGAAATAGTCGGAAATTGATGAAAATCGTGATGACTTGATTAGGTTGGTTTTCTTAGTGACTCGATTGAGGGGCGTCTTGTTTTGCGTATTTTGGCATTATTGGGGAGTGCGTTACCTTCCCCAAAACTGTGAGTGGGATTTATTTCAATGCTTTTGCTTAATATGTAAATCCTGTTTTACAACATTTTGATAATGAGCATGATTTGTCGTATGTTGGAAATGTTTTGACCGGTTTTAAAATTGACTTTTGTGAACCGTTGGAGTGTCCAAAAACTGTATTGAATTATGAAATTATGCATCCATGTGGTTGAAATGTATAATGTGCCATTTTATGCTCTATGTTGCATTGGTTTATGAACCTGACTTCGGCACATTTTGATGTGATATTGATTTTGGCTTTGAGAGCTTTGATATGTATTGTTCCGTAGCTACGAAGGACACCGTGAGAGGCGCTTTGGTGGCGTCCGGATATGCCTAGGCCTGGGGTATCCCACGAGTTGTCGTGATTTGATTATCTACACGGTACTAGCCAGGTTGAACCCGAAAGGGGGAGGATTTGGATTTGGATTGGATATCCTCTTCAAGTCTAGCACCTGGACGAGGTTCGTCGCCAACGCCGGGGTAGAGAGCACTTTAAAGAAATTTGCATATAACACCCCCGGTGCGCCTGTCATAGGTCGCGGTAGACCTCTGCCAGGACATTTTCGGCTGGCAGCTCTATGATTTTAATGACAGTGCTTTGGATGCATATTTGACTTGAAAATGCGTGAAATGATATATTGTTGAAATGAAGAGCATGATGATTTGAAATATGATTTATATACTTATGTTTTGACACTCCAGTTTCACACTCCATATTTGACGATTGCATTGACCCACTCACTCACTGAGTATTCTTCTCCCGAGTACTCACCCCTCATTTCCCTTTTGTTTCAGAGATAGTATTTGACAAGGAGCGTCGCTTTTAGGACGCCCAGTTTCTTTGGGAGATCAGGCTTGGACTTGAGGAATTATTGTGTATTTCCGCTGCAAATTTGTATTGGTGATGTATATGTATTTTGAGGTCTATAGATGACCATTTTTTTTTATATAATTCTGGGATGACTGTATAAATATGGACATTTAAATTGTAGAACTCTCATGTCACTGCATGACATTGCATTGAGGCATTTCTTTTCATTGCGTCTGTATTTGGGAATGTGTCATGTCTTAGAATTGTCCTCTAGGATCGCTCGGTGCCTCCTCTAAATCACAGGAGGGGCGACTGGCGGCTGTCCATGCCTTTGACGGGGGCATGGCAGTAGAGGTCTGTGGTTAGGACTGAGGAGAATTGTTTGTTAGCCTTGCGTTGCCCTGGATTGTGCAGTAGGATGATCTGATTTGTTGTTGAGGATAATATATGCATTTTGAGGCCGGGATGGCCCCTTTTGGACAGGTAACAGGTTTATTTTAATATGGGAGACCTCCGATATATGGGGAGGTTCTGCCCGATTTTCTGTAAAAATACAGCCGGCATCCAGGGTAACGGGCGGCTGCTCACGATCCCAGTTCGGGGCGTGACACCGCCCATCTCCACCAGTTGCTTTCTCAATTGCAGAAATTAGAAAGCTGCTCAAGAAGCTGCCTACCCCAAATATGCTAAGGTACAGTGCAAGCCCCACACTCCTCAGTTCATTTGGTACTTGATCATAGAAGAACTCCTGCAAGCCAACCATGGTGAGCATATCGGCAACTCCAAACACGACATACTGAGGTACCAACCACCATGCACTCATTGGCACTGTCACCATTGGCATATCAACAAGCCCATGTTCTCTAGCAACTTCAAGCCGTTCATTCTCTACTATTGCTGCAATTACCACGGATATAGCCATTAAAAGCATTCTTGTTCCAATTCTTTGGAGCATTGTTATACCAGAAGGCTTCCCTGTTATAGTTCTTGCAAAGGGGACAAAGATACAATCGTAAATTGGGATAAAAAGAACAACGGATGAGGTAATGAAGGATTGAAGTGAGGCAGGTGATATGTCAAAACCTAATCCAGTTGATCTGTCCATTGTAACTCCTTGCTTTGTAAACAAAGTGGAGGACTGTGCAAATACTATGGCGTAAACCAAGCATGTTGCCCATATTGGGACCAGTCTCAACACTGATTTTGCCTCTTCAACATCAGTTAAGCAACAAACTTTCCCATATTTCTTTGAGTTATCAGTAGCAATCAAGGCTTTGTTTAGGAACCTATAGGAGACCCAAAAATAGTCCTTATGTTACAATCTGATTAAATAGAAATGTTTGCATCACAAAAATACTGCAGACTAAAACAACACTTGAGTTGCTAGACTGGGTCGGAGCTGCAGCTGGTAGTGAAGGCTCTTGTGCATGCCAGCAGTGGATGTTCCAAAGATGTGGTTAATTATTTTGTCTTTGTTATGCCAAACTGGTAATCAGTTTCTTATCAAATATAGACATTTTTCCTGGACACTTCGTCGTCATGCACTCATCAAACACATAATTGAACACAAGAATCAAAAACCATGTACTCAATACTTGTTAATTGTGCCCAGTGTCTTGACAGCAAGCTGACACTTTTAAAACAGTGCTTACTTGTTACAGAATGCATGGTACATGGATCCAGTTACAAATAAATGGCGTTCTCTCACAGCTTGTTTGGCTGTCCAGCCGAATGAAATGATTTCATTTGCATTTTGCGTAAAGCCAATGAGAATAAAATCATTTCTCTTAAAAGTAGACCGTTGGAATGCAACATGCTTAAAGTATAGATCAGCGATGAGGGCAATTTCAAATTTTGTGAGAAATGAGTTACATTTAAAATCCTAAAAACATGCACCTTAGGAAACCATTCATAATAATAGATTTACTGTCCAAATTTAGCATTAATGGAACTAAAACCATTTAAGATTCCCAAGAGGCCCACAAGGAATAGTACTAACTATTAGTAAGCCATTTGATGTTTGAAACCCAATGAGGCTTATTGGAAGAAACTTGCGCTCAATCATTACCTAAAAACAGCACAACATTTTCTTGCAGCCCCATTAACCTTGAGACCTGGTTTTTTCTTTGCCTTTTATATATTTAACTCTTTCAACTGTGCTCTAATCTCTCTATAACTGCCCAGGTGTATTTAATGGATTGTTCAAGTACCAACAAAGGCAATATAAATAATATGCAATAGTATATATGTGATATTCTGTTCAATGCAGTTGGCAGTAACTCTTACTTGAATTGCTCAGAACCTTTATGTGGCAGAGTCCCTCGAGCTTCCTCATCAGTTGCTATCATCAGATGTTCAGTTTGCCAATTTCTAGCTGCTGCAAGAAATACCCGACCGATTCTCACAAAAGGGCTTTCCACATCTCCTTTGCTTCCAAACCGGTAAGTTGTCGTCCCAAGCAAGAAAACAACCAACGCTACTGCCATGGCAATACATGGGATTCCAAAACCAAGAGCCCAGCTAAGGTTGTCTTGAATGTAACTCAGGAAAATGAGTGAACATGAAGTACTGGCACATAAAACAAAATACCACCAATTGAAGAATGAACCTTTAGCTCTGGACTCATTTGGATCTTGTTCATCAAATTGGTCTGCACCAAAAGCCTGGACACAAGGTTTGTGGCCACCTTGTGCAACTGCAATGAGATATAGAGAGAAAAAGAAACAGAGTACCTGCAACTCATTAGACCTACATGGCATGCTTTCTTCACCACTGCCGCAATTGGAAGAGATGGGAACAGGAAGGAATGCTGATAGAGTCAACAAGCCTAGTCCCTGTCATTTATTTCAACACAGATTATAAATAGTCAGCAATTGCGGAAAGTAGATGCTCATAAATCGAACAGCAGATTAGAAAATTTAACGAAAGGAAATTAACACAAAACCCAGATGAACAAGAGAAGGAGAAAATAAATCCAGCACCATCAAAACTTTCAATCTAATAGGAGGCATTGATCAGCGACAGCAACAGCTGTGATCGTAGCATTCCAGACTCATCAAAATGAATTTGTTTTCTGTTTATCATTTACATTTTTCGTAACAACCAAGAACTCAACCAAGCTAAACTAACCCCAATTTGCAAACCCACAAAAGATTTCGAAAGCTTTCAGTCTGCGATATCCTCTTTCTCTCTCTCTCTCAATCGTATATTAAAATAAAAAATAAATGAAAATTAAAAAAATTGTGCTATAAAGTTACAACTGTGCATGAAGTTATAACCGTGCTTCAGTTAACGTCCAATCCGAAAGAGACAGAGATAGAGAGAGAGAGAGAGAGAGAAAGAGAGAGAAAAACCAGGACATAAAGAAGAGAAGCTATAATAATTGTGCGATAGCGGCCAAGAAATGAATCGGCAACAAATGCGCCAAACAGCGGGAGGATGAAAGCGGTGCCGGACCAGGCGTTGACGTTGACGGCGGCGGTGGCGGTTGACTGTGCAAGTGGGCCCGTCAAGTAACTAATGAGGTTGGAACCTACTCCATAGTAGGCAAACCTCTCCGCTACTTCCACACCGATGATGAAAGACGCGGATCTCCATCTGCCGGTCGCGGATCTTTTCGCCGGACGGCCTTTGTAGTCGACGACTCCGTCGACCGTGTCTTGTAGTAGTGGTACAGTTACTGTTGCTGATTCTGATGACACCGCCATATCCGCTCTCCGCCTTTTGCGCGTTGATGTCGTGGACCGAAACACAAATATATATATATATTAACATCATCGGCATTGCTTGGCTTTGTGTATAAAAAGATTTGAACGATCGTGAATTTCAATATTCAAATATATGAAGAATCATGAATTTATAGTCTATGCATAGAATACAAATTTTAAGTTGAGTGTACCAAGAAATAAGATTATTTTTTATATTTTGTTCTATATCTTTCATCCCTCAATTTTGTTATACTTTCGTTCAAATTTTGCAACTTGTTATCAGGTATTGATTGTGTAGTCGTAAATCATTGTATTCAATGTATAACAATATCTTACGTTTGATTTCTTTTTTGATTGTCATTTTTTTTTTGTGTATAAAAAAAAAAAAGAAGCAAATTTTGACCACAATCTTAATGATTCTGCTTATCTAGATATTGTTGATTTCTTTACCGCTAAAGAAAATTTTGATTCCTTAATTAACGATAGAAATGCCTTTTATTATATGTTTTAACTACTACTTAATAAAAGATTTAGATCATAGATTTATTTCTTATAATATGTTGTTATATTCTCTATTAAATGTTTTTTTATTTAACAATCTTTTTATGATTTATTTTATTATAGAATATGAAAATTTTAATTGATAGATTTTTGATTGATGATAAAGATACATGTCTCACAGTTGGTGCAACAATACATACCATACTTAAAGATAACAAATATTTTTCTTCTTTGATCATACAAGAAACTAATATTAATACAATATCTACTAATACAAAATAGATTGAAATCTCTAGACGAGGCAATATATTGCTAACCAAAGAAACAAAACTTTATAGTAACAATGCATTGTATTCAACAAAATCTAAAAGAATTTATTAAATTTTAAAGATATCCAAAAAATAGTTACCATATTAAGACAATAGATGGAAATAATATTGAATATTTGTGTATTATAAATATTATTTCTAGTAAGAAAATAATATTACAAAGATTATATACTTATTTTTCCGGTTCATACTACAAGTATATAAATACAATTGAAGCACATACTGTAACACCAAGCTAAAAAAAAAAAAAAGGGAGAGCCAAAACACAGCGTTTTGGCCCTCCCCAAATTGAATTAGGGCTAAAGCCCTAATTCGTCCCACTCTCTCTCTCTCTCCCTCTCTCCCCCGACCCTTCATCTCTCCCCCACCGCGGCGCCGCTCCTTCGCCGTTAGCTCCGCCGCCTTTTTCTTCACCTTCTTCTTCTCCTTCTCCTTCTTCTTCTTTTTCTTCTTCTTTTTCTGCTGCTTCTTTCTCCCGCGGCTCATTTCCTTGCGATCTCTTATCGCGATCTCCCGCGATCGCACTCTCTCCGCCTCGCCTTCCTCCGCTGTGAGCCTCCGCGACCACCACGATCCCACAGCCCGAGCCCGCAGCGCGAGCCAGGCCCCCAGCAGGACCCAGCCTACAGCGCGAGCCCAGGCCACGAGCGCGAGCAAGGCCGCAAGCGTACGAGTGCGCGCGGCCCAGCGTGCACGGGCGCACGGCCCAGCTTGCGGGCGAGAGGCCCAGCGCGCGGGCGCGCACCGGCACAGCGCACCAGCGGACGGGCAAGCACCAGTCCGCAGGCCCATCAGCAGCAAGCCCACGGTCCACCAGGCCCGACAGCCCGTCCAAGCCCGCAGGCCCAGTACGGCCCGCGGCCCAGTCCGGCCCCTGGCCTGCGAGCCCATGACGACCCGTGACCCTCTGCGTATGTAAATGAATTCTCGATTCTGTGTACATACTAGGGTTTCAAAAATTATTGGTAATTTGACTTAAATTTCTCACTTGAGTTTCAAATGGTAAACATTATAGGTTTTAGACCAGGTTGACGGACGAACAAAAGTTAGATCCGGAAATCCGAGAAACCCTAGGTAAGAGAAATGCAACCTTTTCAACATTTGAATTAATTCTATTGAAATTAGGTCGAATTTAGATCGAGAGTTACATAATATATTGAAATGTGTGAAATCCGAGGAAAATTAGACAAAAAAAATGAGAAATATTAGAAACTCGACCATTGGTGAGTCAGATGAGTCGAAATTGAGGAAACGAGAATCTATAACGAAATTTTGTAATTTAGGTGGTATATATTTGGAAGGGAAAAATTGAAAATCCCTGATTTGGCTTTTATTTGATATTAAATGTTGATAATCTGATTTAGGTTGATCTTTTGGAGACTCGAGCGGTCAGATCCGATTTGGCTTGTCAGTAGGGAGTGACTTCCCTTCCGTAGAACAGTGAGTGGGATTTTGACATTCGTTATTGATTGAAAACCATATTTCAAAAATAATTTTAAATGACATATTTCTGCAAATGTCTGATTGTTAGAATTTTCGAATATTTGATGAATGTTTTGTGACCTTTGGAGTGTCTAAATTTATGATATTATTGATATGCATCCATGAGTTTTGATAACTGAATATTGTGCCACATTTTTGACATATTGACATGTTTTAATGCTTCCACTGCATTGGCACATTGCTTGAACTGGATTTACGTATATATTTGGGCTGTATGCCCGGCCGACGTTATGATATGATGCATGGGGCTATATGCCCAGCCGACATGGTGATGAGATGCATGGGGCTACGTGCCCGGCCGATATGATATTGTAATCCGTAGCTACGAAGGACATCTGGTAGAGGCACCCCTTGTGTCCGGATACGCTTCGGCCGAAAGTATCCGCCAGATTGTCATGTGTATGGGTGTCCCAGATTGACCCTCATTGGAGAAGACGTTGAGTACGGCTCCGTCTAGCACCAGGCGGGAGCACCATATACGGCCGACTAGTTATATGTACATTTTGATTTTTACAGGCTAGTTGGGATAGTTTATGACCAACATTGGGGTAGAGAGCCATTATTTAATACTTGCATTTGGAAATCCCCCCAATGCGCCGTCCTTGGTCGAGGTAGACCATTGCCGGGAATATTTCATTGGCCGGCTCTTCATGACATTGATATAAATATTGGATGCATATTTTGCTTTCTGATGTGTGCGTATTATATATGATTTTGAAATAACATGATCGGTTTGCACATTGTGGATATTTTCTTATCTATGCTTTGACACTCCAAGTTCGCCCTCGATATTGATAGTATGATGTCAATTCCCTCACTTACTGAGTATCATCCCATAGATACTCACCCCTCGTTTTCTCTCCCACAGGACTAGTGTTGGACCGAGAAGATATCACTAGGATTGGGTATGGTTATTTTTCATCTCTTCCGCTATGGTAATTGGTGATATTATTATGTATTGGAGATTTGACTGTATAAATTATGAATATTTATTTGTAAAACTCTCGTATTGAATTATTTTATTGTATTGAGATATTTGTAAATATTTAAAAATAATTTGGAAATTTATTTTATATATGCATAGAATTTAAGTCCGCTCGGTGTGGCGGCTGCTCATGCTCTAGTTGGACATGACAGTAGAGGTCTGTTGTTAGGACTACTAGAAACTTTATAGTCTTGCGTTGTTCTAGATGTTGGTTGTGGTATTTGTGGATTTTGGAGAGGCTGGGATGGCTAATTGTTTATTTTTACAGGATGAATGTCATATACAGGTGAAATTGTATATGGGAAACCTCCGATTTATGGGGAGATTCTGTCCGATTTTCTGTAAAAATACAGTAGGCATCCAGGGACAACAGGCGGCTATTCACGATCCCGGTTCGGGGCATGACATATACAATTATAAACCAAAATTTTACTACTCATGAAAATTTTATTATTTGGTATTATCTATTGGGTCATTATGGTTCAATGAAAAATTATTTTAAATTCATGTAAAAATTTACTAAAAATTCAGAAGTTTTTTCAATCCAATGAACTCTTTTGTGATGATTGTTCCCAAGATAGGTTAATTATTAAACCATCACCTGCTAAATTTGAGATTGAGTCCATTGCATTTCTAGAATGTATAAAGGTGATGCCACGTGGATTATTTAGATATTTTATAATTTTGATTGATGTATCAATAAAATGGTCATATGCATGTTTAATTTCAACTTGTAACATATCGTTTGCAAGATTAGTTGTTCAATTAAGTGAGTTACAACATTTTTCAATTTATCCAATAAAAACAATTCATTTTGACAATGCAGGTAAATTTACCTTTCAAAATTTTAATGATTTTTATTCGTTAATCAGGATAACTATTGAATATTATGAAGCACATGTTCACATAGAAAACAATATAATAGAATCTTTTATAAAACATGTACAATTAATTGCAATACCATTATTTATGAACTCAAGCCTGCCAATTTCTACCATAGAATATGTTATTTTATATGTTGCAGCAATCAGTCACATTAGACCAACAAGTTATCATGAATTCTCTCATTTATAATTGGTTTTTGGTCAAGAAGCAAAATATTTCTCATCATAGAATTTTAGGATGTGCGGTATGGTCTCAATTACTCTACCACCACATAGTGATGGGTTCTCAAAGGAGGTTAGGAATATATGTTAGTTATGAATCATCATCTATGATTAAATTTTTAGAGAAAAACCGAAAGATGTCAACTCCAGAAGAACTCACTACAAGAGATTTTTCGGACATGACAAACACTAAAATTTTAGAAAAAATTCAGATACTTGAAACTTTTGGCAAGAGACCTCAATCATGAATGACTGTATATCATATAATACTCAACATGTAGCAACAAAAAAAAGGGGGGGTCAGTACACCTACTAATTATCTCTCCTCTTCCCCCCACTCACTCTCTTGCCACTTCACCACTCTTTCTTCTCTCCCTTATTCTCACCTACACTTACTCTCTCACTCTCCCTCTCTTCCCTCTCTCTTCCCTTCCTGTTCTCTTTCTCAACTTTCTTCCCCCTATCTGTAGAACCCTAGATCCGACAAAATTCATAGACGATTTCAAGAAGGAGACCCAAATTGAGGGTTTTGGCTGGAGGTGTTAGGGCTTTCCATTTCAACAACGAGAAGATGTCACCATGGTTACAGATTTATGGTTAGATCACTTTCTTCCTTTTCAACCTAACCTTTTTTAGCAGCAATTTTTTCTCTTTCGTCTGAAACTTGTGTCTATGTGATTTTGGTTGAATTGATTAGGGTTTTACTGAAATTTAAAAATGAGGAGTACACATATTTTAGAGTTTATTCAAGTGCTATAGTGTTTGGCCTAAAATTATTGATTTTTGCATAATAGGTAGTTTGAATATGTTGTGATCTTTCCATCATAATTTCTTCTGCGTATAGGTAAATTAAGTGAGATTTTCTTCTCATAAAACTAGACTTCCATACCTCGAAAATACATATGATTCGAAGCATTTGGATGGGAATTGGATTTTTTGTGATTTTTCAAAGAAATGCATGGCATTTTCCATAAATCAAGTGATCATGTATCATATATCATAATATCAACATATGCATCCTTTTACATTTCGAAAATCATTTAGAATTTGCCAATAAAATATTTCCGGCAATGATCTACCACAACCAATGACAGGCACATTGGGGTTTATATGCAAGTATAAAAAATATTTAGCACTATACCCCAATGTTGGTAACGAGCCTCACCAAAGGTTAGCACGTGTCTTCGCACACATACATAATCAACCATATATAGAATCCCGTCTGATACTAGACAGTGGTATCACGCATGTCTTCCCCAATTTGGTTCAACCGGCCGCAACTATACATATAACGTTTGGAGCATACCTCCTGCAGAAGCGTATCCAGACATAATGGGTATCTCTGTCAACGCCCTTCGTAGTTATGGTAGTCCATCAAGGATATCATCATATCTAGTCCACCAAGAATATCATCACATCATAAGTAGACATCCGACCCACACATTTCAATTAAATCATTTCAAATCAGTATGCCAATACAATGGAAGCATATAAATTATATCAAGTTTTCAAGAGTGGCATGATATCATTCCAACTTGTAACATATCGTTTGCGAGATTAGTTGTTCAATTAAGTGAGTTACAAGCAGATTTTTCAATTTATCCAATAAAAACAATTCATTTTGACAATGTAGGTAAATTTATCTTTCAAAATTTTAATGATTTTTATTCGTTACTTAGGATAACTGTTGAATATTATGTAGCACATGTTCACATAGAAAACAGTATAACAGAATCTTTTATAAAACATGTACAATTAATTGCAATACCATTATTTATGAACTCAAGCCTGCCAATTTCTACCATAGAATATGTTATTTTATATGTTGTAGCAATTAGTCACATTAGACCAATAAGTTATCATGAACTCTCTCATTTATAATTGGTTTTTGGTCAAAAAGCAAAATATTTCTCATCTTAGAATTTTAGGATGTGCGGTATGGTCTCAATTACTCCACCAACACATAGAGATGGGTTCTCAAAGGAGGTTAGGAATATATGTCAGTTATGAATCATCATCTTTGATTAAATTTTTAGAAAAAAATCGAAAGATGTCAACACCAGAAGAACTCGCTACAATAGATTTTTCGGACATAACAAATACTAAAACTTTAGAAAAAATTCAGATACTTGAAACTTCTGGCAATCAAGAGACCTCAATCATGAATGAATGTATATCATATAATACTCAACATGTAGCAATGAAAAAAAAAGGGGGGGTCAATACTCCCCGCTAATTATCTCTCCTCTTCCCCCCCACTCACTCTCTCGCCACTTCACCATCTTTCTTCTCCCCCTTATTCTCACCCATACTCACTCTCTCACTCTCCCTCTCTTCCCTCCCTCTTCCTTCCCCGTTCTCTTTCTCGGCTTTCTTCCCCCTATCTGTATAGATCCAGTAAAATTAGTAGATGATTTCAAGAAGGAGACCCAAACTGAGGGTTTCGACCGGAGGTGTTAGGGCTTTCCATTTCAACAATAAGAAGACGTCGCCGTGGGCACAGGGTTATCGTTAGATCACTTTCATCCTTTTCAACCCAACCTTTTTTAGCAGAAATTGTTTCTCTTTTGTCTGAAACTTGTGCCTATATGATTTTGGTTGAATTGATTAGGGTTTTACTGGAATTTAAAAATGAGGAGTACACATGTTTTAGTGTTTATTCAAGTGCTATGGTGTTTGGCCTAATATTCTTGATTTTTTTGCGTAATAGGTAGTTTGAATATGTTGTGATATTTCCATCATAACTTCTTTTGCGTATAGCCAAATTAAGTAAAATTTTCTTCTCATGAAACTAGACTTCCATTGTGGCACAGACAAAAGAAAAAAAAAACAAAACAAAACAAAAAGAAAGGGGAAAGTCACTTTCCCAAATTTCACTCTATCTCTCTCTCTCTCTCTCTCTAATTCTCACTGTCTGTTTCGCTCTCTGTTTCTCTCCTCTCCCACACACGCATGAACAGATTCTCTTCTCCCTTTCCCAAGCGCGCGACAGTACGCTGTTCTCTCCTTGCTCACGCACTCGCACGCTTTTCTCTCTCTCTGCCGAGAGCTCTTCTACAGCCCTCGCAGGAGCCCCAAGCCGGTAGTAGCAAGAGACATTCGAAACCCTAGGCCGCGACCTGCATTTCATCCCCTGCGCAGTTAAGAATGATTCTCTGATCAATAGCTTAGGGGTTTTGATTCTCTTGGAAATTAGGGTAAATTGCTAAAGTATGCTTCGGTTTGGAAATATTACAGGGATTCAGACCGAGTTGTAGATGCACGGATGCTAGAGCTACAAGCTGCGAAAACCCTAGGTAAGAGAAATTCTAGTTCCTTCATAAATTTGAATGAGTTTAGTCTGAATTTAGAATGAGAGATTTGTATATACTTTGAAAATGTGTGCAATTTGATGAGAGTGCATTTTCCTGAATTTTGATATGTGATTTCTAGGGTTACGTCTAAATTCTACATGAATTTAGGTTGATTAAATACGAAAGAAACATATTACATGAAATTAGAAACTTATTGGGTTGATTAGAATAGTTTTCTTTGAAGTTTGAATTGAAATTGTGAATTATTAGTCTAGGTTGACCCTTTGGAGACTTGAAGGAAGTCATTTTGGAAAACTTGTGGAATTAGTAAGTGAATACCCTCTCTAGAAGGTAAGTGGATGGTCCATTGTGTTATAAATGAGCAAAATGAGTTTAAAATTGTTTTATAAATGATTTTGTAAGATTTTTACATATTTTATATAAATTATTTTGTGATTGTGGGATGTCTGGACTGGATTATAAAACATGAATGTATCCATTGTATTTATAAATGCATATATGCCATATGTGATTTGATATTGCTCTATAAATTGCTATGATATGAAATTGATGATTGTTTGCTAGAAATTATGGCACATGATTTGAGAAATGACATATTTGAGAACTACATGGTGCTAGTAGTTAATGGCTATAGTCATTCCCTCCATAGAGCGACCCAATGGGGTGGCTGGTTGGGGTTTCATTGCGAGAGAGGTATACGCGACCTCTTCTCTATCACGTCGAACTATCCAGATTATACCCCAGGGAGGTCCGAGCCAACGCCAGGGAAGGGGGTAGTGTTTGGAATACTGAAATGGAAAACTCCTTGGTGGGCTTCCGTCTTGGTTCGGTCAAACACAGGACGGAAGTGATTTCGATAGGACCCTTGTGATTTTCTGAAGGAATATTTGATGTGGACACATACTTTACGAAATATCTGATTTATTGAAAATATTTCGATATATATGAAGTATTGTTTGAGATATGTTTTAACTTTCCCACATTCACCCCTCATTTATCATACAATCATACCATTGCACTCCACTCACTGAGTATTCCCCAATACTCACCCCTCTTTTCATATTTTACAGAGGACACTTAGTGCGGAGATTACACGATGATTAAAGCTTGCGAAGGATTTTTGCTATTTTGTGTAGGTATTACAGTGATATATGGTTATTTTAGTTGATTTGGAAATATATCGAAGGGAAGACTTGTATAATTCTTTTCGTATGGATTAAATTAATATTTGTTTCATATATAGGAGCAAGTATTGATGAAATCCTTACATAGTTTGTGATGAAATTCGTACGAAACTTGTTTATTTTCTCTTAACTCTTATTTGGGACATTTGGATTGAAATTCTGAGTTTTGATACTTTCTTTTGGATTTGTGAAGTTTTGTACATCTCATAACCGTTTGAATTTTACTAACGCTAGCTCGTTTCTTCATGCGAGTGTTAGTAAAATCCTGCGATTATGATTTGGGATTTCTTTGGTTTTAAATGTTTTAATTGTTTTGAGAATTCTAGAACGGCTGGGATAGCCAATTTTGCATGCATGTATGTAAAGGAACCCCCGCCCCATTTGTGTGTCGATGCATGCTTGTGTGTACAGGGATAGACCGGATGGGTCCTTTGCATGTGCATTGTTATATGATTGTCCTATTTCTGATGGAGTTGTGTATTGGATGAGCTGTTGAACTGATTTGTAGCCTTATGGAGTCCCAGTATATGGGAAGGTTCTGCCCGTGTATCGAAACAACGCGGCGGCTGTTGCGTGGTCGATCCGAGGATTGGGGCGTGACATCCATACCTCGAAAGTAGATATGATTTGAAACATTTGGATATGAATTGGATTTTTTATGATTTTTCAAAGAAATTTGTTGTGCAAAAAAATACCTTGTTCTACTTTGTTTTGACTGTATTCTCTCCTTCTACTTTGAGAGATTTTCTAGGTTGAATTAGGCTAGGCTCTGAATATAAAATTGTAGATTTATATCTTATCTTTAATTTGAGATTTGAATCACTCAAATCCGATATATGTACTGAATGTTATGATAAAATTTCTATAGATGCACAAATATGAATCATGAATTTTGGAATATAATATTCATAGATTTAAATATTTTTATATGATTTGAATGACTTAGGGACATAAACACAAATATTGTTGTTTTATGTGTAATTTTTAAGTGAAAATTAGAATTTTTATGATCAGAGAAGTATAGATCAAGATATAACCATTTTTCTATGGCATGTTGTGCTGGAAAATTTATTGGAAAGTTTGGAATTATGATATATTAAGAAAAACCAAATTGCACTAGTGTTGGTATATGATTTATTAATTAATTTGAGACCAATGTCTTATGTTAAGGCATTCGAAATCAAAAGAGAGGTTGGATTTTGTTTGATTTGGAATTTGAGAGTAATTATCCTCTAAGGAGATGAGTAGACGGACTGTTATACCTTTGAATGAGAAAAATGATTTCGAAATTCTTTTATAATTAGTTTTAAATGATTTTATATGATTTTATATCATATTTGTGATTATGAGATGTTTCAAAATAAAAATTTGAAATATATGCGCTTCTATTGTATATATGAATAAGTATGTGTTATATATTAGTGGATATTTTAATCATGAATATTATAAAATTGGTTGATCACTTTTTGATAAAATCATGGCATATTGAAAGAAATTGGAATATTAGTGAAATGTTGGTGTATATAATGTAAATAATTATAATCATTCTCTCCACGGAATGACTCGATGGGTGACATGGCAGTTATCGCGCGCTCGATCCAAGGGTCGGGGCATGACAAATTTATTGGTGTCAAAGTTTGGTTTGATTTTAAATATCTTAAAAGTTTAAATAAAATTTTCCAAACGTTTCTAAAGGTTTTCAAAATTTTTCAAAAATTTGGATGTTCAATTTATTTTTGAATGGTTTTTTTAAAAAAGTTTCCTATGGGTTCTAGGACATTGACACATCTTTAGATATAAGTGTTTAGTGTCAACTTAAAGTAGTAAAGTAAAGATAATTTTTTCTTTATAGATTATCATGCCTCCACATAGAAAAATGAGGAATATAAATGAGATTCCTCCTCAAGAGCATGAGGATGAGTCATCCTCGTATGCTCTATCTCATTCGGCATCTACTTATCTAGCTCCTTCAACCGGGATTTCTCCACCTCTGCTTAATGCTCTTTACCCATGGACTAAGCAGTGGATTGCATATGGTGTGCATCTTCAAGTACCACCTCAAGTTCAAGTTCTTCCCCCATCTCCCAACCCAATGGTCCCACCAGTCCCTCCTATAGCACCGATAACACCTCATACTTTGGTAGCTACACCATCCACTTGACTATCTGTTGAATCGTCACAGTTATTGAAGGAAGCTAGACAACTTGGGTGTGAAATCTTCTTGCGATCTAATGATCGTGTAGTAGCCAAAAAATGGATCAAGAGGGTTCAAGAAGGTGTAACGAACATGAGTATTGATGATGAGATGAAGCTTACAGTGGCTATAAGATTGTTGGGTGAGGATGCTAGTACTTGGTGGGATTGTGTGAAGGAGAAAGCAGTCGTACTCGTTACTTGGAACGAATTCCTTAGGGAATTCGATGAGAAATTCTACACCCGATTTAATCGGGATTCAAAAAGGAGAGAGTTCCTCCAAGTCCATCAAGAAGGTATGTTGGTGGAGGTATATGAAGCGAAGTTTAGAAATTTATCATCATTTGTTCCAGAGATGGTAGGCTCCGAGAAATATAAGCATTTTGTAACACCGATTTCCGGTGATTGTGTATCATGTACCACTTCTCATGATTCGAAATATATATTAGCATTCTTTTGAGACATCTAAAATATAATTTTAATTATATATTTATTTATTTTTAAGTTTTATTCTAAAATCACTAAAATCAAAAATTTTATTGATAAGCCGAAAATCTTCTTAACAAGGTCTACAGAAGTAAAAAATGGCTAAAAATGCAAATTATTAAAAGTTAGGGGTCTAAATGCAATTAAGGAAAGTTGAGGGACTTGGTTGCAAACTACTCAAGAATGGACAATTGGAGCCAGATGATTGGTCAAGAGAGTAGCAAGTTTGGTTAGTGGCCACATGTGATGATTCCACATTCAATAAAACTCATTAGATGAGAATTTATGCATGAAAACTCATTGGATGGGAATTTATGCATGAAAGCTGATTGGATGGGAATTTATGCATGAAAGATTATTGGGATAGCTTGTACAATCCGCCCGATTAACATGGACGTTCAACAAGAGAGCATGGAGCTTGCTTGAATCAACAATTGCATGGTTTAAGTGTTAGGACAAGTGGATGTTTGAGATAATGCATGAGATGATCCAATGGTCAAGAATACTTTGCTAAGTTTATAATGGAACTTGTTTTGAGAAATTGGTTCACTTTTTCTTCATTCCTCCTCCCTTAGATGAAAATATGAAGACTTCATCTCTTAAATTGAGTTCAACCATGAAACCAAAGAGGTAAGACCGTTGTTGGAAATTTTAATTTCAAGATAGAGATATAGAAGTATTCTATTCATATGTTGTGATTTGATTTTGGTGTTAAGGTGAGAAAATTTTAAGGATTCAGAGGGAGCACTAGCATATATTGTTAGCAAGAGAGCTTACAAAGGAGTTTTAACTCATGCAAAGATTAAATTATTTGTTGAGTAGTTACATTAGTATCCACACTAGTATACTTGATATTAAATTCCAGATTTGAGTTTATGTAGTCTTACTATGATATCTCATTCTGTAGGAGTCAAAATTCTAAGCCGTTTGTTCTTGTGTAAACTAGACTTCCTAAGCTTTAAAATGGTATATATGTGAAACATGTTATGAAGGAATCAATGTTTAATGATTTTTTAAAATTCAGCATGTTTCTCCTATTATGTTTTCATACTCTGCGTGCGACCAGTACATTGTGTCAAATTGTTAGATATTGTCTATACAGAATTTGAAGAAAGTTAAAACATGAACACTTTAGATCTCTGTCTTATCTATAATTGCAGATAAAGATCACTTGAATCAGAGTTGTATGCTGAAAGTTATAGTATTTTTATTGAAACTGTGTAGAAGTAGTTTTTAAATCCGAAACTGAAATTAAAAAGGAATTTTATAAAATTATACACATAAAATCTGAGGATATTCTAAACTAGAAGAATTTAGATTGATATCGTGTCTTCGATTAGAGATAAGAATCACGTAAATTGGAGTAGTACATAGGGAGATATGGAGTTTTTCCCAAAATTGCGCAGAATTGAATTTTAGAAACTTAGATTTGAAATTTTTCTAAGTAACGAATTTTAGATTTTACTTTAAAGAAAAACATTTCCATATGCAATTGTAATCCTATGGTAGAAATTTATCGAAATAATTGATGAATTATATATTGTTTAACCTAAGCATAGGGTTACATTTTCGTACATGGGGTAACTCATTCGAGAAATGAGGATAGTTAGGGGGAGTGACATACCTTCCCCAGTCGATATGAGTGAGATGAACTATTTTCGACTTTAAATGAAAAATAGTTTGATCATGATTTTAATAAATAAATTTTGAAATATGATTTAGAAATGATTTAGTGTTTGTGGCATGCCTTGAAATGATGATTCTGAGAAAAATTTGCATCATGATATTACAACTTGATAGTGCCATGATTTTCGAGTGAAGATTTATGAATCACATATGGCATGTGGATGATTATAGAATGGTGCATATAAGCTATAACGCACTCTCTGCCATGGTATTGAGCGTTTACCCAACAGAGTGACGTGGTGGGGTAACACGAGAGCAGGGGTTTGAGCCCCCTGACTCTAGCTAACGGATCCAATAGACGAGCACCCGTGAGAACCATGTCAACACCAAGGGAAGGGGGTTAAAAGAAAAGCATCTGTATTCATTTTTATGATATTGTGGTAACCCCTTGATGGATTTTACCTTAATTAGGTCAAACTATGGGTAGAATATGTTTTATTACCGATTGACACTCCATAATGTATAATTAGGATAAGAATGCATATTATTTTGAATTCATGATATGTTGGAAATGAATATAAATGTGAAACTGATGATTTGATTTGTCACTCTCACAAATTCATTTATTGTCATTATATAGTCATTGCTTCTTACTCACTAAGTATGCGGATTATATTCACCCCTCATATTTAAAATTTTTAGCTTATACTGCACTTGACTTACATTGAGGTATTGTTCCACGAGTTCTACTGAGAGACGCTACTGGGTAAGTATTCATACTCATATTTGTTTATGATTGGATTACACATATAAATATTATATGTAAATTGGAGGCAAATGCTTTAAAAAAATTTTTTGAAAAATATTCTTTTTCAAATCTTCCGCTATATTATTTGACTTAAGATGACGAGCAGGGTCATGATATTAGTCAAAATATTAGCCTTGCATCATCTCGGTGTGTGAGTTGGCATACCAGTACATCGAGGAGTCGCGGCGGTCTATTCGCATGCTTAACCTTCTACCCGTGCCATTTCGAGCATAGGGATAAGAAACAACACCATAGCTGCCCCTACTCAACGCTCTCAACCAAGATCCCAGGCGAAAATTTATGCCATGACAAATGAAGAGGTTCAAGCTAATCTGAATGTGGTCATAGGTACGATGAAAATCTTTGTTGTTAATGCTTGTGTGCTAATAGATACTAGATCTAATAATTTATTTGTGAGTACGAATTTTTCTTGGCATTCTGATAGGCTTCTAACTCCACTTGTGGTAGAGTTGTTAGTTATCACTCCTTTAGGGTAATAGCTGATTAGAGAAACTGTGTATAAGGATTACAAGGTAAAGGTCGGTGAGGTAACGTTTGAAGAGGATTTGATTCCGTTAGAGATGAGTGATTTTGATGTCATCTTGGGTATGGATTGGCTACATTTTTATTGGGTATCAGTGGATTGTTTCATGAAGGAAGTAGAATTCTAGAAATCAGTGTGTCCGTCACTTGTTTTTGTTGGTAGGCATTGGGTGTTACCGAGCTATGTGATTTTAGCCTTTGAAGCATGGAGACTAGTACACAAAAGGTGCAAGACTTACTTAACCCACATTATTGACACCATGGTGGAGAGTCTTAATTTGAATGATGTTCCCATAGTAAATCAGTTTCTGGATATTTTTCCAGAAGAGTTGCCTGGATTGCCACCTGTCTGGGAGTTTGACTTTGCCATAGATTTGGTTCCCGGTATTGTACTGATTTCTATCTTTCCATATCGAATGGCACCCACAGAGCTGAAAAAGTTGAAGGTTTAGCTTCAAGAGCTGTTGGACAAGAGGTTCATCCGATTGAGTACCTCACCTTGGGATGCTCCAATTCTATTTGTGAAGAAAAAAGATGGAACCCTCCAGTTATGCATTGACTACCGGTAGCTGAATAAGGCAACAAAGAAAAAGTATCCTCTCCCGAGGATTGATGATATTTTCGATCAACTTCAAGGGGCTAATGTATTTTCAAAAATAGATTTGAGATCGAGTTACCACCAATTGAGGATTAAGAGTGATGATATCCACAAAACTGTGTTTAGAATGCGGTAGGGCACTACAAGTTTTTGGTGATACCCTTCGGATTGATGAATGCAATCACGCCCCGACCCTCGAGTTGAGCATGCAACAACCGTCGCATTATCTTGACATACGAGCAGCATCTCACTATATACCGGGACAATGCAAGGCATTCGTCTTTACCTGTTTTTCCTCAAATAACATTTCCCAAGTAAAATAAAATTTTAAAATACAACATTTTACCTCAATGCATGAATATGCAACGAGTTCGAGAGTTTCAATTTACATTTACAATAACATATTTATAATCATCTAATAAAATGTACAATGGTCACTCTGTAGATCTCAAATATATATACAATGTCTAACTTCATTATGGAAGAATGGTTGATACCATACTTAACACTTGTCGTCTCCAAAGGGATGTCAAGTGTGTCGAAAATCTCTTGACACGTCTCCCTGCCAAAACTATATCTGTCGTCATGGAAAAGTGAGGGGTTAATATTATGGGAGAATACTAAGTGAGTGAGGGGTCGACATTATGTTATCAATAGAATGTGTGAGCACAGAGTGTCAAAGCTCATTCCAAACATGATGATATTATAAATTGAGTATGGCATTTCCATAAATCAAGCGATCATATATCATACATCATAATATCAACATATGCATCCTTTTACATTTCGAAAATCATTTAGAGTTTGTCAATAAAATATCCCCGACAATGATGTACTACGACCAATGACAGACACATTGGGGTTTATATACAAGTATAAAAAACATTTAGCTCTATACCTCAATATTGGTCACGAGCCTCACCAAAGGCTAGCACGTGCTTTTGCACACATACATAATCAACCATTTATAGAATCCCGCCGGGTACTAGACAGTGACGTCACACATGTCCTCCCCGATTTGGTTCAATCAGCCACAACTATACATATAACATTTGGGGGATACCTTCTGCAGAAGCGTATTCGGACACAATAGGTGGCTCTGTCAAATCGGTGTGCCAAAGCAATGGAAGCATATAAATCATATCAAGTTTTCAAGAGTGGCACGATATCATTTCAACACAATTCATAGATGCATATCATTTGAATTAATCATTTAGAACACTCCAATGATTACAAAAAAAAAAATATTTGTAAAACATAGTTCAAATCCCATACTTTTACACATGTCATAAAATATATCATTTTGAAATGTTATAAAATATATATTTTTAGTCAATAAAAAACATAGCGTCAAAATCCCACTCACATATATGGGAGAGTATGTCACTTCAAAAAATGTACCACAATGTGTAGAAATGTACTCCCCTCGTTCGATCACCAAATGTGTGACTACAATGGTAACACAAAATATGTATAAAATTTATGTCATAAAAGTGAAAAACACAATGTTAAATTGTGTTCTCAATTAATCCTTTACCTAGGATCGAGGCTTAGGACATTATAGGTAGGCTTCTAAGGTATACACATGCTGTCATCTTTTTATCACCAAATCGGCAACTTCAGTTTCCCATTTATAAATATACTTCATAACTTCACCACACATACGTATGTGTCTCCAATTATATGCCAAACAAATTCCCGATCTTTACCACATTCTATCCTCTTCACGAGATTTCACTTTCTACAAACATCGCACATGCACATGCTCATGCCTTCCTTACATTCTCGGCAACTCACAAATTTAATTCACATTTCATCCCATCACTTTAAACCAACCATTATACACAATTATTGATCACCTTTGCACTTGAATTCAACATACATAATTGGCCTTTTGAAACCAAATTTTCAGCCCTTCAAAAACACATTTCTTCTCCAAATTTCTTAGCCAAACACAATCAACTTCATGTACACATTTCTCACATCAATTTAAATCAAGAACCACACATAATTTTCATTACATTTGTACTAAAATTCTGCACACATAATTTGTCCCTTGAATATTACATTTAGCTTATCAAAACATAATGTTTTTCATCTAAATTTTCGGCCACACAAGGTTCAAACTTTCTGTACAGTTAATTACCACAATGAAGGACAAATTTTGCACACATTCCTCATGTTTCATTGGGTTCTACCTAGGCTCTTAGTTATGAAAATCATTACAAAACATCACATTAACACATTCTAACAATGTCCTCAAAATTCAGCAAGGTGCAGAATTTTTCTTACCTCAAAATATGATGATTCAAGCCCAAACAAGATTTTTCTTCACAACATTTCCATTTCTCCCTTGGTCCTAGCTCTCTGCCAATATAAGTTCACCAAGTTAGGTGTCTCCTTTTGGCTCCAAATTTAGATATGTTATACTTAGGTTAGAGTGTAATGAATCTATACTAAAATTTCAAAGAGTTGTTTGAAAAAATCATACCTTTCTTCAATGGTGATACTCAAGGTTCTCTTGAATCTTCACCATATAAGTCTTCTTTTTTTGTTCCAATTTTTGGATATGTTGTAGTTTGGTTTGTAAGAATTTGATTTATGTAAAAATATTTGGGTATTGTTGTAGAAAAAAAAATTGGATCTCCTACTTGAAGCTTACAGCCAAGGAGGAAGAATGGAGAAAGAACTTTGCTTCTTCTTGCTTGCATACTTACGGTTTTGGAAGGAGAAAAGGAAATGTTTGCTTTGTTATATCTTGCCCAATTTAATTCTAACTATCCAACAATTTCAAGATTAATTCTAGCCCTAGGATTTATTTGGCCATACAAGCAAAGTTTACTCTCTCCCACGTATTCTCCCTCTAGAAAGCACTTTCTCATACTACTTCTCTCTATTCAACATTAATTGCCTGTCTTTCAACCATCAAGATCCAAGTGCTCACAAATTTTGATACAATTCCAAATCAATCCTCACCATTGATTGATTTCCAAGAAAACCTTTTCTTTCACTCAATGAATAGTATTCTTGTCTCCCACTAACTCAAATCCAATAACCCAAATTGATTCATCTTACTTCCATTCAATTCCCACTTTTGGAATAACTTTTCAAAAACCTAAAAATCTCTCTCTCTCTTTCTCTCTCTCTCTCTCTCTCTCTCTCATTTGGCCACCTCACCCAACAACTCTCATTTCTCTCTTGTTATTCATGGTTTTGGGGGGTGCATTGCCAAAATACTTCTAAAATTTTGTTAATTACAAATAAGTCCCTGGACTTAAAAAATTACATTTTGACCCCAAAAATTTTTATAATTCTATGTTGGACCCAAAACCTTATATTAGACCTAATTTAATTTATCTCGTGTCAAAACGTGGTCATTTAGCCTTTCCAAGATACATTCGACCCGACTAGGGTTTTACCGGTAATTTTTCAGAAAAGTTACAATTTAACTCTACGATGTAAGGTCTACCCAAACTTGTGGTTCCTATATAATCTAGATTCATTCTCATTATTATTGAACCATCGGTGGTCATTTTGAAAATTTTTGAATTCTCGACGATTTGGTCCTAAATTTTCAAGAGTTGTTTCAACGAAAAATTTCTTAGTAAATTTTTCTACAGAGAATATGAACAATGGCATACATAAAATGAAGAGGAGTACAATAGTGGATACACCGAGGTGTCAGTGTTACAAATGCTCTTGCAGCTTACCTGGACCTCATTAACCGAGCATTTCATCCCTATCTCGACAAATTTGTCCTAATTTTCATCGATGATATCTTGGTTTATTCTAAGAATGATGAAGAGCACTCGAGCAACTCTGAATTGTATTAAGAATTTTTAGGGAGAAGAAGTTGTATGCCAAGTTCTCAAAGTACGAGTTTTGGTTAAGGGAGATTGACTTTTTAGGGCATGTTGTTTCCAAGAATAGAATTTTTGTAGACCCTAAGAAAGTAGAGGTCAATCTGAAGTGGGAGCAACCCAAGAACGTCGCCGAGGTGAGAAGTTTTCTCGGGTTAGTAGGTTACTACCGAAGATTCGCAGAGGGATTCTTGAAAATAGCGGCTCCAATGTCCAATTTGACTCAGAAGGGAGTGAAATTCGAATAGGATAAAAGATACAAAGGTAATTTTCAAGAACTTAAGAGAAGGTTGACATCCGCTCCCATTCTTGCTCTATCTACTAGCGGTGGTGGTGATTTGTCATATATAGTGTTGCCAGTAAGCAAGAGCTAGAGTACAAGTTAATGCAAAGCAATAGGGTGATTGCTTATACCTCTCGCTAGCTAAAGAAGCATGAAGTGAACTATCCTATTCATGACTTAAAGCTAGCTACCATTGTTTTTGCCTTAAAGGCTTGGCGGCACTACCTATATGGGGTCACATGCAAGATTTTTACCAATCATAAAAATTTGAAATACTTGCTCACACTGACGGAGCTCAATTTGAAGCAACGAATATAGTTTGGAATTATGATCTAATGGTAAACTACCATCCCAGGAAAGCTAATGTTCTTGCCGACGCCTTAAGCTAGAAGTCCTTTTCTTCTAGTTTGGAATCTTAGGGAAGTTCTTACCTCTCTTATTTAGTTGAACTTCAAGCACTTGGAGTCAAGTTGGCTAAGGATGATCATGATATACTCATGGCCAAGTTGTACTTCAATAAGATTATAAGGTTTCATGGTGTTTCGATATCTATTGTATCGAACCGTGACTCTCGATTCACTTCTTAATTTTGGCTTAAGTTGCGAGCCGATTTGGGAACTAAATTGAAGTTCAGCACAGTTTTCTACCCTCAAACTGACGGACAATCTAAGGGCATGATTTAAACCTTGGAAAACATGTTTAGGGCATGTGTTATGATTTTCAAGATAGTTGGGATCGACAACTCTTATTGATTGAATTTGCATATAACAATAGCTATCAATTTAGTATTGGAATGCTACCCTATGAAGCTCTTTATGGAAGGAAATATCAGACTTCATTGTGTTGGGATGAGATTGGTGAGAGAAAAATTGAAAGTATAGAGTTGATTGAAGCCATCAAGGAAAAGGTAAGAATGATTCGAGAAAGAATAAAGGCAGATCAAGATCAACAAAAGAGCTATACCGACAAGAGGAAGAGGCTCTTGGAATTCGAAATTGGAGATATGACATTTTTTAAGGTATCTTCTTGGAAGGGTATAATTCGATTTCAGAAACGGAAAAAATTGAATCGTCGTTATATTTGTCCCCTTAAAATCCTCGAAAGAATTGGAAAAGTGGTCTACTGGTTTGAATTCCCACCGGAATTACAAAGGATCTATGATATTTTTTACATTTTAATATTGAAAAAATACTTGTCGGATCCCTCACATGTGTTAGAAGCTCCTTCGGTAGAGTTGAATCAAGACTTGAATTCAAGATACAACTAGTGAAGATCCTTGATTGACAACTCAAACAACTAAAGAGTAAGCAAATTCCCATGCTCAAGGTGTTATGGAGAAGCAATCAAGTGGAAGAGGAAATTTGGGAGATGAAGAGTTGATATAAAAACAAAACCTTCACCACTCTCTCTTCTCTCCCTCATTCTTGCCCATACTCATTCTCTTAGTTTCTCTCTTATCCCTCCCTCTTCCTTTTCTCTCCTATCTTTTGGCTTTCTTCCCCTTGTCCGTAGAACCCTAGATCCAGCATAATTAGCAAACAATTTTCAAAAGGAGACCCAAACTGAGGTTTTGGCTAGAGGTGTTAATGCTTTCCATTTCAACAACAAGAAGACGTCGCTACAGGCATAGGTTTACTGTTAGATCACTCTCTTCCCGTAGCAATTGTTTCAATATAAACTTGTGCAAAATTTTGATTTATATTTAATATAATGGACAAGTCATATAGATGAAGTGATGAATATATTGGTAGGTTAATGCAGTAAGATCTTTGTATTAAATTAAATATTTCAACACATGGTTTTCAATTGTTTGTTGCTTTCAATGTGGATATATCATCAATATATCCAACCTAGATAATTTGTTTCACCATAATATGTTTGGTATGTTATATTCACACATTTACATGATTCATCATAGATCCAATGTAGGGGGTTTCTCGTTGATGAAGAATTATGTCCTCACATCCTAAATCGTATGTAGTTGTAAAAATATTAAAAATATTTGGTTTATAGTTTTAAGGTATTAAAAATGTCTTATATATAGTTTTAAGGATGGTTGCACGTGATAAGTTGCAATAGGGATACGTGAGTGCATGCAATGTGATAATAGGTAATAGGAGGTAAGTTGTGGTAATTTTGATTGTTGAGTGTTGTGATAATAATAGTGTGATAAATTGTGATAATTTTGAGAGTGATAAGAGTTGGTAAGTCTTGTGAGAGTGTGGTAAATTGGTGTTGAGTGTTTGTCATGGGTGGTAATGATAAGGTGTTGGTAAATAACTAAGTTGTAGCAAGTGATAAGTTAAACAATTAATGAAAAAATATGAGGAATTAAGAATTGTAATGAAAAAAAGAGCCGGGAAAAGAGTAAACTGTGGAAAATATGAAAACAAATGAAAAAATTGCACTGATTTTGAAAATTTGTTTGTCACCGATTGGATTAATTGGTGATATTCTAGGATATGCAAAAAATTTACAAAAGATTTGGAATTGGTTTCGTGCAACCTGTTGAAATTGCATCATTTTCTAATTATATAATAATATCAATATTACATTACTATTTACTATTACACTATTACTATATATATTACTATAAATTAGATTATCGTAGCGATGCATTGTTATTCACCATTCAACTAAATCTTACATTATCAATATTAATTTAAATAATATAATTATCATTACATAACTTAATTAATTATCTAGTAATTAACATAACAAACCATGAGACATAGTAATTGCAAAGTAACACGTCATAGCATATAAGAAATAAGAAATAACAAATATAT
This sequence comes from Dillenia suffruticosa, assembly GCA_033439265.1. Taxonomy (NCBI): domain Eukaryota; kingdom Viridiplantae; phylum Streptophyta; class Magnoliopsida; order Dilleniales; family Dilleniaceae; genus Dillenia; species Dillenia suffruticosa. The sequence goes on from JAVTVX010000031.1 coordinate 5,458,612, forward strand.
GGGAAAGAAAGAGGGGTATTGATTAAAAATATATGAAAAAAGAGACAAGTAAAAAGACACAAAAAAGAGGTTTTGAAAACTTGTGTAATGAAAAAAGAGAGATAGATAAAAAGGCATCGTCCAAAAAAATTGTGTAATGAAAATTTTAAATTGTGTAATGAAAAGGGCGCAGAAAAAAGAGTGCAATTTTTGAAAATTTGTTTCTGAAAATAATATATATATGTTCAATTTAACTTGAAAGATATTATTGCAACTGTTGAATTGGATTAATTGGTGACATGTCCTACTAGATTAATGAAAATTTTGTGATTATTTTGAAATACAAATGCAATTTTTTCCAATAACATAAAATACTAATATTACATTGCTATATAATATATATTACTATAAAATACATATATATTATTATATAGTAATATATAAATTACATTATCTAATGATCTAATGATCGGATCAATTTAGGTGATACAATACTTATGTTGGATTTGGATATCCTCATGTGGATGAGTGTATAATATTAGTACAATATAATATAATAATAGTATGTTATATAACTTAATCAATTATTAATTATTAATTATGATATTATATTAATAAGTCATAATTCATTTATATGTACCATGAGAAACCTAATTCAATTGGTTTAAATATATCATCAATGAGAAAGGAAAAAGAAAAAACAAAAAAAAATGACCTACAAAAAAAAGGTGAGAGGGAGATAAGGAAAAGGAAAAAAATTGTGAGAATGAGATAAAACAAAATAAAAAGAGTTGAGAGTGAGAGAGAAAGGAAATAAAGAGACAAATAATAAAAAAAGAAAAAACTCACACAAGATACTTTGGCTCAGTGGTTGGCACAAGTTACTTCTGGAGGTTCTCGAACCTCCAGCCTAGCAATTTTTTTGGCAAAAAAAAAAGAAGGAAAAGAATTGCCTGCACGGTGGTAACTGCATACACGAGCGGTCATGCGCACTGCACATGCGTGGGACTTGCGCGGTGCAATCACGCATGCGCACGTGGTCGTGTGCACTGCACATGCGCGAGCACACACACATGCCTGCGTGGCGCAACCGCACATGCTCATGTAGCTCAACCTCACAGAACGTGCATGTGTAGGCTCCTACACATGCCTGCACGATTGCACGCGCATGCCCGTGCGGCTCAGCCCCAAGGGCAAGCACGAGCATGCGTATGCAAAGAGCAAGCATGATCCATATGTATAGTGATATGGCATGGTAACAAGTTAAATACTTTTATTGTGTAGCACAGTGATACAATTGCTCCAACACCTGGTAACAAGTGATAAGTGGTGGTAAGTCGTAAGACAATAATTATATAATGGTAACGAGTGATAACAAATGATTTATAACAAATAAAAGGCAATAATTGTATAAGATTTATATAATATGGCATGCTAACAAGTGATTTTTAGCAAATGGCAACAAGGACATGGTAAATGAAGGATGTATAGAATATGGTAAGTATAGGACATAGTAACAAATAGTAACAAGTGATAACAAGTCATTTATAACAATAATGGTAACAAGCTAACAAGGTAATGTCTACTAACAAGTGGTAAGACAATACTTGTATAAAATTTGTATAAAACATATATGTTGTATTTGTATGAATGTAATTGTAAGAAGTGTTAAAAATCATAAGCTAATGGGAAAATAACACATGTGGAAACATATGAAATATATGGGAAAAGAAAGAAGAGGATTAAAACATTTACTAAACTCTAAAAAATGAGACGATTAAAAAAAATGTCACTTGAAACATAAACATATGATATGTCACTTGAAACACATATAACAAGGTAAATAAGTAGTAACAATAAGTAAGCGATTTTTTTAACTAGAACGACATGCGGCATTGATTAAAAGTTTAAAAAAATGTGAAGAATTCCAAACAACGCGGTAATAAAAATGAATGAAAAAAGAGGCGGAAGAAAAAGAAAAAAAAATGGACGAGTTTTGAAAATTTAGTTGTGAATATGATATATTATATAAATCATGCAGTAAATTTCACCATCAAAGCTTCTCCTTCCCTTTTCTCCTTCCCTCGAAATCTCTCATTCTCTAACCCATCTAAACCTCTCACTCACTAGTATTGTTGGGAGTGCACATAAAACCCAACCATTATTATCACTATCATTGATTCCACACAGTCACTCACTATCTCACTACCTCACTCAACTCACTCACTCGCTACTATGCTGGGAATGCACATAAAGTCCAACTATCATCATCACTACTTTCATCATCATCATATCTGACATCAAAAGGTAATATTTTTATTAACAATCATTCTTTACAATATCATTATATTAATTTCTCTATAGTTTTATGAATAGATTGATATGAAAATTGTGGATAAAGATGCCTTCCAATTGTGTCAGTTGTAGGACTTGCAATCTCTTGTCTTTTTTTTTGTTCTTATATGTATATGTCTTTTTGCTTGGAAATCAATGTATTGATATTCTCTGTTTATATTTTTTTATAATTTCTTTATTTTCTAGTCTTATAGTAATTAAATCTATACCATTTTAAAAAAATCATATCATATCATAACAATAAATATTTATGTTCCTAACATGATAAAATGAGTGCATTTCCTAAGAGAGTATAATAACCGATAACACATGTGGTAATTAATGATAATCGACAATAAATGATTATAAAAAAATAATGGTAGCTTATGATAAAAAGTAGTAAGCGATGATAGAAGAAATAACTTATACTAACAAGTATAATTTCTAACACCTATAGTAACCGATAATACATGACATAACTTATACTAACATATGACTTATACTAACATATGGTAACTAATGGTAACCGACGATAAAATATAGTAACATTTTCTAACAATTGTATAATCGATGATAAAAGAGTATTTGTAACACCGGTCTATCCAACAACCAACGATAAAAGAGTATTTTGTAACACCTATCCATCCAACGATAAAACGACAAAAATAGTAATATTTGTCACGTCCCGAACAGGGATCGTGAGCAGCCATCCGTTTTCCTGAATGCCAACTGTATTTTTACAGAAAATCGAACAGAATCTCCCCATAAATCAGAGTTTTTCCATATATAAATAAATCTGTATAATTTAAAATCAACCTATAAATCAAATAAAATGGTCATCCTGACCTCACAACAACCTACCAACCACAGCAAACATCCAGAATAACACCAAGCTATATAAATTTCCAACAATCTTAGCCACAGATCTCTACTGTCATGCCCAACTAGAGCATGAGCAGCTGCCACACTGAGCGGGCCTAAAGTTTATATAAATATACAAAAAATTTCCCAAGTAGAAAGTTTAAACGCTTACAAATGCCTCAATACAAGTAAAATGAACCAAAGCGAGAGTATACTGTCAAAATCAAGATCGCGCAAGGTTGAAACAAAGTACGAAATTCATATTTCAAATTTAACTTAAACCTCATCGTCGTAAATACCAAATCTCAGGGTATACTGTCAAACCCTCTAGAGCCTGAAATATTGCTCTATCACAAAGTTCCTGTCTGAGGAAGTAAAAGAGAGGAGTGAGTATCATGGGAAGATAGCCAGTGAGTGAGGGGGTAATATCAAGATAAATAGTATGGGTGAACCATTGGAGTGTCAAATAACATCTTTTGAAATAAAAATTTACATTTCGCAGCACAACATGATATGTTTAGCAATTTGAAATCATTTAAATCAATCACACGATAACAAGCTTGTATGCATCCATTTAAAAGTCAAATAATAGTAGAGCAAGCCGAAAATAATCCTGACAAAGGTCAACCATGACGAAAGACAGACGCATCGGGGGTTTCATTATGCATAAAATTTAAAATCGCTCTCTACCCCAATGTTGGCCATGAGTTTGTTGGGGCTAACTCATCATCGTGTATAGGACTCCGCCCGGTGCTAGACGGTGGCGCCACACTCGTCCTCCCCCATCGTGGGTTCAACCGGCCGCGCCTATAGGCCTTAAAATCAATGAGGTTTGCGGATACCTCCTTCAGAAGCGTATCCGGGCAACTTATGCCTCAACAAATGCCCTTCGTAACTACAAAATCATCAATATCATCATCATAATATCACAAGGGCACAACGTTCCACAGGTACGAATCATATCATCGCATAACTAGTGGGCATCTAACCCACATAGTTCATTGAAAACATTTTAAATCCGTGTGCCAATACATTCATCAAATCATTTCAAATCCAATCCAATGCGACGGCAAAATAGAAAACATATTTAGTTCTCAAATAATGGAACAATATCATTTCATTTCAAACATTGATGTATAATTATCAGAAATATAAATTTACGACACTCCAAATGTCACAAAACAAGTTTTGAAATTTAATATCACACGTCGAGTCAATGCATTTCGAAAGTATATTTTATTGAAAACACGGCAGAAACAAGTTTTACTATTTCATACAAGAGATTAGAGTCTCACCTACCTTTCTAGGGAGGGTGGTCACTCCCTATTTTTCAATTCAACCCAATTGACTCCTCAAGTCTCCAAAAGACAAACCTAGGGTATCTCGGATCTCAAACCTAACTTTCATTCGTCTGTCGAACTGGTCTAAAGCCTGCAGTAAAGAAGATGCAGGCGAGCTCTCGAAGGGAACAGCTGGTTACGGGCTCGCGGGCCAACGAGCTAATGGGCTGGCGGGTTGGCCCGCTGGTGGGCTCGCACGCTCGTAGCCAGGCTTGCTGGCCACAATGGGCTTCGCGGGCCACAGTGGGCTCGCTGGTCAGCAGTGGGCTTCGTGCTTGGTGGGCGCTCACGGGCTAGGGCTCGCGCTGTGAGGCACGCACGCTCGCGTAGTGGGCCGCACGCTGGAGCTCGCTCGCGCTCGTGTTGGGGCGCGCTCGCGTAGTGGGTCATGCTGTTACACACCGAACCAGGATCGTGAGCAGCCGCCTGTTATCCTGAATGCCGGCTGTATTTTTACAGAAAATCGAGCAGAACCTCCCCATATTTCAGAGATTTCCCAAGTACAATTTACCCTGTGTAAATCACAATCATCCTGTATTATAATCAAATGGTCATCCCGGCCTCTCCAAAATCAACTAATCTCACAGCCAACATCCAGGTAACGCAAGGCTATAAAAATTTCCAACAACCTAACTACAGACCTCTACTGCCATGCCCCCATCAAAGGCATGAACAGCCGTCAGTCGCCCCTCCCGTGAATTAGAGGAGGCACCGAGCGATCTTAGAGGACACTTCTAAGACATGACACATTCCCAAGTACTTACACAATGTTATGTACTGACGTGTCCACATTTATACAGTCATCCCAAAATTATAAAATGGTCGTCTATCGACCTCATAATACATATACATCACCAATACAATTGCTAACTCACGAAATTGCAGCAGAAATATACAATAACTCCTCAGATCCAGATCAAATCTCCCAATGATGCTGAGCGTCCTAAAAGCAACGCTCCTTGCCAAATACTATCTCTGAAACAAGAAGGGAAATGAGGGGTGAGTACTCGGGAAGAATACTCAGTGAGTGAGTGGGTCAATGCAATCGTCAAATATGAAGTGTGAAGCTGGAGTGTCAAAACACAAGTATACAAATCATATTTCAAATCATCTTGCTTTTTATTTCAACAATATGTCATTTGCACGCATTATCAAGTCAAATATGCATCCAAAGCACTGTCATTAAATTCATAGAGCTGCAAGCCGAAAATATCCTGGCAGAGGTCTATCGCGACCTATGACAGGCGCACCGGGGGTGTTATATACAAGTTTATTTAAAGTGCTCTCTACCCCGGCGTTGGCGACGAACCTCGTCCAGGTGCTAGACTTGGAGAGGATACCAAAATCCAAATCCAAATCCTCCCCCTTCCGGGTTCAACCTGGCTAGTACTGTATCGATAATCAAATCACGACAACTCGTGGGATACCCCAGGCCTAGGCATATCCAGACACCACCAAAGCGTCTCTCACGGTGTCCTTCGTAGCTACGGAACAATACAATCCAAAGCCCTCAAGGCTAAAATCAATATCGCATAAAAAATGTGTCGAAATCAAGTTTACAAACCAAATGCAACATATTACATAAAATGGCACATTATACATTTCAACCACATGGATGCATAATTTCATAATTCAACACAGTTTTTGGACACTCCATCGGTTCACAAAAATCAATTTTAAAAACAGTCAAAACATTTCAAGCATACGACAAATCATGCTCATTCATCAAAATGTTGTAAAACAGAATTTACATATTAAACGAAAACATTGAAATAAATCCCACTCACCGATTTTGGGGAGGATAGCGCACTCCCCAATAAAACCACAATACATAGAACAATGCTCCCCTCAATCGAATCACCAAAATAACCAACCTAATCAAATAACCACGGTTCGATATCAAATAAAGGCCAAGTTATGAATCTTCAATTTTTCTTTCCAACCAAAACTACCTAATTTGACAAAATTTATTCAAGAGTTAGAGATTTCCTTTCTCTCACCTAGGGTTCCTCGGATCTCGGATCTAGCTTTCGTTCGCCCATCGGTTTGGTCTAAAACCTGAATATTTACAAATTTGAAACAATTGTGAACAATTTAAGTCCAATTACTAAAGAGATTCGAAACCCTAGTGTGAAAATCAAATTTTGAGTCATTTACCTTCGCAGAGGCTCACGGACTGTCACGGGCCGTTACAGGCTCGTGGGTCACGGGCTGGTAGGCTGATAGGCTGGCGGGCCTAGTGGGACACGGGCCTGAGGGGTCTGGTGGGCCGCGGGACGGACTGGGCCGCGTGCTGGACTGGGCCGTAGCGGCTAGGGCTCACGCTCGTGAGCTGGATCGAGTGCTCGCGCAGTGGGTCGTGCGTTGGAGCGCTCGCGCAGTGGGTCGTGCGCTGGAGCGCTCGCGCTTGTGCTGGGGCACGCTCAAGCAGTGGATCGTGCACGTGAGCGCTCTGTGCTCATGCTGGGGTGTGCTGGAGGGCGTGCTGGCACAGGGGAGCCCGTGATGGGGCGCGCAAGGGTACGCAAGCGCGCAGACGCTCGTGCAGGAGGGGCTCGTGCAGAGGGTGGCGCACTGCTCGCACTGGGCTCGTCGTTGGCTCGTGCTGGGCTCGTACGCTGGCTCGTGCTGGGGTCGCTCGCTAGCTCACGCTAGGCTCGCTCTCTGGCTCATACTGCGCTTGTGCTGGCTTGTGCTGGCTCGCACTGGCTCGCGCTGGCTCGCACTGGGCTCTCGCGCTGGGCTCGCGTGCTGTCGCGGCACTGCCGCTATCACGTGCACTGGTGCACTCGTGGTGGTGCAGCGATCGCGCTTGGCGGAGGATGAAAGCGGGAGATCGTGCTGCGTGGAGGAGGAAGGCGCTGCGGCTAGCGCGCTCACGTGAGGAGGGAGGAGCAACGGTGCTGGCAATGGCGGAAGGAGGCGCTACCCTGGCAGAGGAAACGGCGGGGAGAGGAAGAGACGGAGTGAGAGAGAGAGAGAGGGAAAGAGAGAGAGGGAGAGAGAGAGGAGAGAGAGAGAGGGGAAAAGGAAGATAAATTAGGGCTTTAAGCCCTAATTTTAAATTTTCCTTTTCTTTTTTTTTTTCTGAGTATTACATTTTCTAACCCCCTAAAAGCAGGTCTCGTCCTCGAGACTAAAAGAAACTATACAGAGAAAAGTTGGGGGTGCTGTCTTCTCATGGCTTCCTAGGTTCCTAGGTTTGTTCCTCGACCTGGTCCCTCCTCCACAAAACTCTAACAAGAGGAATCTCTTTGCTCCGTAGCTTTCTGACCTGTCGATCCAAAATAGTTATGGGCTAGACAGGTAAGCTTAAGTCCTCTCGAAGCTCAACTGGCGGAGCCTCTAAAATGTGTGAGGGATCTGGCTAATATCTCCTAAGTACTAAGACATGAAATACATCGTGAATACGCGATAGGTCTGCCTGTCCTCATATCTAGCTAATGATGCTTCTTACACATCATTAACCATACTAACTCCTAAGGTACGGAGTCCCACCAATAAAGAGGGGTAAGCACTCTCTCTGTCGTCTGAGAGTAAGACACTGAGCATGCTCCTCAACACTTTGCAAGCTGATTAGGATGTCATCAGTGGAAACGATAACAAATTGATCTAGGAAATTCATAAAAGACCCGATCTGTTCGGTCCATAAATGCAGCTAAGACATTTGTCAGCCCAAATGGCATGACCAAGGACTCAAAGTGTCCATGCTGATACGGAATGCAATTTTTGGATAGATCCTCGACCCTAATCCATAACCGAGTATAACACGATCGAAGATTTATCTTCGAAAAGACCTTATCACCGAGAAGCTGATCAAACAAATCATCGATGTGGGAAAATGAATATCAATCCTTGGTAGTGACCTTAGTCAACTGCCAATAATCCATAACAAGTTTACGTGTTCTATATTTCTTCTTTACAAATAATACCAAAGCACCCTAAGGTGTGGTGCTTGGATGGATGAATTATTTATCAAATAATTTCTGTAGTTAAATCTTGAGCTCTCTCAGCTCAAATGGTATCATTCTATATGGCGGAATAGAAATAAGAGTAATCCCTAGAGCCAGATCAATCTCAAAAATGAACTTCCGAATCAATGATAATTAGGGTGGCTCCTCGGGAAATATTTCAGGAAACTTCTGTACCACCAGAATCTCATCAAGTCTCAGATTCTGTATGGTGGTATCGATCATATGTGTCAGATCTGTCATACATCCCCGACGTATTATACGTATGGCTTTCCTCACTAATACAATACCACGGGGTAACACCCGTCTCTCACTCGTAAACATCAGTGGTGACCCTTCAGGCCTCCAAAAATCGTCTTTCTTGATAAAACAGTTTAAGGAAACTCTATAAGTATACAATTAATCTATCTCTAAGATGGTATCGAAATCTGTCATATCCAGTGGGATCAGATTTGCTCTCAGCACTGTCCCACCTGCCATTACATCATACTCTCTATATACGAATTCTCTAACCAACTGCTCACCAAGAGGAGCGACAACTAATAGCTCCTCATCAAGTAACGATAATAGCCCATCCGACTGTTGAGTGAAAGAAACTCTCACATAGAAATAGGTCGACCTTGTGCCAATAAGAACACAAATGTCGACTCCATGTATTTCCATAGCACCAAGATTCAAAAAATAATTAAATAAATAAATAAATAAAATAAATAAAAATAAAAAGAATTTACTAAGAGTACGGAAAGAATAGGGATATACACATGTATATCAAAATAGTTAAGCCTCTAGTACTATAACAATCATGTCCGTACATATCATCACAAAATATACGATTTCAAAAGAAACAGTGCATAAGGACCTCTAAATGGAAGGATCCGCAGGAGGATTACCCATGATCATATCTGGGTTCGCCAGAGCATCTTCCTGAGTCATCGCATACACAAGGGCCTGCACCCTCAACTACTCTCGTTAAAACCTAATACTATATTGCTCCCGGCTGCAGTCCGTGGAGCAGTGTTACTAGAATGCGCAGGTGTTCCTTGCTGTCCTACATGTGGTGTATTCCGATGACTCGAAGCCAACTAACCTCCAAGTCACAAATCAGGGCATAAACTCTTGATATGTCCCGGCTTCTCATAGTGGAAGCATGTAATAAGTGCTCTACATATTTATTCGAGCGTGGTGCTTGCCACATATGTGGCAAAGAAAAAGGTCGCTGAGCAGTAGCCTAGCTCATGGCACTAGGACTGGTGATATAACCACCGGGGATATGGTCCCGCTAAAACTCCGTGAAATATCTGTGGTCTAATTCCATTAGGAAATTGCTTTGCCACAATGGCTTATAGCCTCATCGCAAATAGCCTCCCATCGAGTGAGGGCTTCCTTATCGAATAGTCTCTCAGTTACTCATAGACTATACTCCTCGCGCAAGCTTAGATCTATCAAGATCCGTCGGATTCAGTTGACTCAGTGCTTTGCTACCGTAGCATCACCAAGTCCAAAAATCTGTGCATCCCAACTGTCGAGCTACTGTGACTAGCTGGGTCAACTCGGGGATGCACCTAAGTATGGCGCAATTATTATAACTCAGATTCGAAACTGTAAGAAGAACGGCCACCGATGGACGATTTGGTGCCGCTTGAGTAAGAACTACTGTAGGAGAAATAATGCAGCCGTAGATATCGGCATTGCCATCAAAGGAGATGGGGTGACATCTGGACCCCATGTGCCGTGTACCACTCGTACACTTGCCCAAAAATATCAAGAGTAAATGGTGGAGACGTTGGTATAATAGCCAGCTGAAAAGGTGCCAGAGAAAATACACACCTTGAGGATGTATTCTTTGGCACCGAAAGGGGCGCCATAAATGAGGAAGTATCCTCGCTCTCTTTAAGTGAATCAGGGAGTACATATCTAGCGCTCCATGTTCAAGGATTAGGGTTAGTACAACTAACCCCCTAAAATGAATAAAATTATCAATTTAAGAACCATCTCCATTGGTTCCTTCTTTGAAAATGAAGAAATGCTAGGTTAGATAAGAATTAATATCTAACCCCCTAAAATAGATAAACTCAATTCCTAAGACCATATGCAGGGATATAAATGACTGTATGAAACTCTCATGCATTGAGGACTTTAAACGCAAACACACTCGTGAATGTTTTCAAGATTTTCTTCCTATATAGCGCTTAACCTAGAGCTCTGATACCAATCCAACTGTCACGCTCCGAACTGGGATCGTGAGCAGCCGCCCGTTATCCTGAATGCCGGCTGTATTTTTACAGAAAATCGAGCAGAACCTCCCCATATTTCAGAGATTTCCCAAGTACAATTTACCCTATATAAATCACAATCATCCTGTATTATAATCAAATGGCCATCCCGGCCTCTCCAAAATCAACCAATCTCACAGCCAACATCCAGGTAACGCAAGACTATAAAAATTTCTAACAACCTAACCACAGAGCTCTACTGCCATGCCCCCATCAAAGGCATGGACAGCCGCCAATCGCCCCTCCTGTGATTTAGAGGAGGCACCGAGCGATCCTAGAGGACACTTCTAAGACATAACACATTCCCAAGTACTTACACAATGAACCAGAAATGCCTCAATGCAATGTTATGCAATGACGTGTCCACATTTATACAGTCATCCCAGAATTATACAATGGTCGTCTATTGACCTCATAATACATATACATCACCAATACAATTGCTAACTCACGAAATTGCAGCAGAAATATACAATAACTCCTCAGATCCAGATCAAATCTCCCAATGATACTGAGCGTCCTAAAAGCAACGCTCCTTGCCAAATACTATCTCTGAAACAAGAAGGGAAATGAGGGGTAAGTACTTGGGAAGAATACTCAGTAAGTGAGTGGGTTAATGCAATCGTCAAACATGAAGTGTGAAACTGGAGTGTCAAAACACAAGTATACAAATCATATTTCAAATCATCATGCTTTTCATTTCAACAATATGTCATTTGCACGCATTATCAAGTCAAATATGCATCCAAAGCACTGTCATTAAAATTATAGAGCTGCCAGCCGAAAATGTCCTGGCAGAGGTCTACCGCGACCTATGACAGGCGCACCGGAGGTGTTATATGCAAGTTTATTTAAAGTGCTCTCTACCCCGGCGTTGGCGACGAACCTCGTCCAGGTGCTAGACTTGGAGAGGATACCAAAATCCAAATCCAAATCCTCCCCCAATAAAACCACAATATGTAGAACAATGCTCCCCTTAATCGAATCACCAAAATAGCCAACCTAATCAAATCACCACGGTTCGATATCAAATAAGGGCCTAGTTATGAATCTTCAATTTTTCTTTCCAACTAAAACTACCTAATTTGACAAAATTTATTCAAGAGTTAGAGATTTCCTTTCTCTCACCTAGGATTCCTCGGATCTCGGATCTAGCTTTCGTTCGCCCATCAGTTTGGTCTAAAACCTGAATGTTTCCAAATTTGAAACAATTGTGAACAATTTAAGTCCAATTACTAAAGAGATTCGAAACCCTAGTGTGAAAATCGAACTTTGAGTCATTTACTTTCGCAGAGGCTCACGGACTGTCACGGGCCATTGCGGGATCGTGGGTCGCGTACTGGCGGGCTGATAGGATGGCGGGCCTGGTGGGCCGCGGGCCTGAGGGGTTTGGTGGGCCGCGGGCCGGACTGGGCCGCGTGCTGGGGCACGCTCGAGCAGTGGATCACGCGCTGTGCTAGTGCTGGGGCGTACTGGAGGGCACGCAGGCACAGGAGAGCCCGTACTGGGGCGCGCTGGGGCTGTGCAAAGGCGCTCAAGGGCGCGCAGGCGCTCATACAGGAGGGGCTCATGCAGAGGGTCGCGCACTACTCGCGCTGGGCTCGCGCGCTGGCTCGTGCTCTGGCTTGCGCTGGGCTCTCACGTTGGGCTCGCGTGCTATCGCGCACGCTGCCGCTATCGCGTGCGCTGGTGCACTCGCGATGGTGCAGCGATCGCGCTCGGCGGAGGATGGCTGCGGGAGATTATGCTGCTCGGAGGAGGAAGGGGCTGCTGCTAGTGCGCTCGCGTGAGGAGGGAGGAGCAACGGTGCTAGCAATGGCGGAAGGAGGCGCTGCCGTGGGAGAGGAAACGGCGGGGAGAGGAAGAGATGGAGTGAGAGAGGGAGAGAGGGAAAGAGAGAGAAGGAGAGAGAGAGAGAGAGAGAGGGGAAAAGGAAGATAAATTAGGGCTTTAAGCCCTAATTTTAAATTTTCCTTTTTTTTTTTTTCTGGGTATTACACATGCGGTGGAGCATGCTTGCGCAGTGGGTCGCGCTCAGGGGTGCACTCACGCTCATGCAGGGGCGCACTCGCGCTCGTGTAGGGATCGCGCAGCTCGCGGGAGATAAAGCGCTGGGCTCGCGTAGAGGGTCGCGCTGGAGCTCGCTCGAGCTTGTTTTGGGGTTGCGCGCTGTGGGCTGGAGCACTCTCGTGCGTAGGCGCACGGTCGTGCGCATTCTTTTGAAGTGAACAAGACAGTCAAAACTGCTGCAAAAGCCCATGTACTTCACTATTTTGGAAAGATAGCTATTACCATTAAAAAATTGTCACATATATTAATAATACTAATTTTTAGTTCAGATGATTGAAAACATATCAACAATGCTAGCTTTATTAATTTTAAAGGTTTAAAAATTTGAATTAAAAGTTCGCATTTTTAACTATGATCAAAAACATAAATTATAATCAAGCATATATTTCTAATTTTGGTATGTCACATGTGCGGATATGGTTTGCTTTCGTCACTAAGTAGTACTTGTTGACCAAATGATTGAAAAAGTCGAAGCAATTCATCTGTGATACTAATTTGACATTCTTTAAAGGTCTCATTTCCAGACAATTACTTATTCACCGGTTTTACTGCAACTTGTTACCCAAAATCAAATTATTAAATTTACAACTTTTAATTTGATACAAAGAATGAATGACCGGAGGATCTTGGAATGACAAAATGGAGACATTCACAGCCCACTTTTCCGGCTATAGATGTACGACTTGGCAAAATAAAGATAGGCACCCAATTCTATTGCACCGAGTCCAGCAAGAAGCCAATAAAAGTAATCAAGATGAGCCCGATTGAGATTATTGGCGAACCAACCGTCCCGCCCATCTCCACCAGTTGCTTTCTCAATTGCAGAAATTAGAAAGCTGCTCAAGAAGCTGCCTACCCCAAATATGCTAAGGTACAGTGCAAGCCCCACACTCCTTAGTTCATTTGGTACTGGATCATAGAAGAACTCCTGCAAGCCAACCATGGTGAGCATATCGGCAACTCCAAACACGACATACTGAGGTACCAACCACCATGCACTCATTGGCACCATCACCAATGGCATATCAAGCCGTTCATTCTCTACTATTGCTGTAATTACCATGGATATAGCCATTAAAAGCATTCCTGTTCCAATTCTTTGGAGCATTGTTATACCAGAAGGCTTCCCTGTTATAGTTCTTGCAAAGGGGACAAAGATACAATCGTAAATTGGGATACAAAGAACAACGGATGTGGTAATGAAGGATTGAAGTGAGGCAGGTGATATGTCAAAACCTAATCCAGTTGATCTGTCCATTGTAACTCCTTGCTTTGTAAACAAAGTGGAGGACTATGCAAATACTATGGCGTAAACCATTGCCCATATTGGGACCAGTCTCAACACTGATTTTGCCTCGTCAACATGAGTTAAAAAACAAACTTTCCCATATTTCTTTGAGCCATCAGGTGCAATCAAGGCTTTGTTAAGGAACCTATAGGAGACCCAAAAATAGTCGTTATGTTACAATCTGATTAAATAGAAATGTTTGCATCACAAAAATACTGCAGACTAAAACAACACTTGAGCTACTAGACTGGGTCGGAGCTGCAGCTGGTAGTGAAGGCTCTTGTGCATGCATGCAGTGGATGTTCTAAAGTTGTGGTTAATTATTTTGTCTTTGTTATGCTAAACTGGTAACCAATTTCTTATCAAATATAGACATTTTTTGTAATACCCAGAAAAAAAAAAAAATATATATATATATATATATATAAAATTAGGGCTTAAAGCCCTAATTTATTTTCCATTTCCTCTCTCTCTCTCTCTCTCTCTCTCTCTCTCTCTCTCTCTCTCTCTCTCTCTCTCTCCCTCTCTCTCTCTCACTCCGTCTCTTCCTCTCCCCGCCGCTTCCTCTCCCACGGCAGCGCCTCCCTCCGTCGCGAAGATCGTCGCGCGCCACCGACAGCCACTACAGCTCCTCCCTCCCGCGAGCGCCGCTGCGCTCACCTTCGCACGACTGCACGCTCTCCTTCGTGCGACTACGTGCTCTCCCGAGCGCGAGCCAGCGCAAGCAGCGCGCGAGCAGCGCTCGAGCCCAGCACGAGCACTAGCGCGCCCTTGCGCGCCTCTGTACGAGCCCTTGCGCGCCTCTGCACAGCCCCAGCGCGCCCCAGCACTGGCTTCCCTGTGCCAGCGCGCCCTCTAGCACGCCCCAGCACGAGCACAGCGCGCTCCAGCGCGCGATTCACTGCACGAGCGTGCCCCAGCACGAGCGCGAGCCCTATCCACTGCGGCCCAGTCCAGCACACGGCCCAGTTCGGCCCGCGGCCCACCAGACCCCTTAGGCCCGCGGCCCACGAGCCTACGACGGCCCGTGATAGCCCATCAGCATACGGTCCGTGACTGCGAAGGTAAATGACTCAAAGGTAAATGACTCATTTATCTTCAACTCTTGAATAAATTTTGTCAAATTAGGTAGTTTTGGTTGAAAAGAAAATTAAAGCTCCATAACTAGGTCTTTATTTGATATCGAATTGTGATGATTAATTAGGAAAATCTCATTGGAGACTCGAGCGGTCAGATTCGAATTGGTTTTTAAAATTGGGAATGATCACCCTCCCGTATATAGTGAGTGAGATTTATTTCAATACTTTTGTTTAATATGAAACTCTGTTTTACAACATTTTGATAAATGAGCATGATTTGTCGTATGCTTGAAATGTTTTGACTGTTTTCAAAATTGATTTTTGTGAATCGATGGAGTGTCCAAAAACTGTGTTAAATTATGAAATTATGCATCCATGTGGTTTAAATGTATAATATGTCATTTTATGCTAGATGTTGCATTTGGTTTGTAAACCTGATTTCGGCACATTTTTTATGCGATATTGATTTTAGCCTTGAGGGCTTTGGATTGTATTGTTCCGTAGCTATGAAGGACACCGTGAGAGATGCTTTGGTGGCGTCCGGATATGCCTAGGCCTGGGGTATCCCACGAGTTGTCGTGATTTGATTATTGACACGGTACTAGCCAGGTTGAACCCGAAAGAGGGAGGATTTGGATTTGGATTTTGATATCCTCTCCAAGTCTAGCACCTGGATGAGGTTCGTCGCCAACGCCGGGGTAAAGAGCACTTTAAATAAACTTGCATATAACACCCCCGGTGTGCCTGTCATAGGTAGCGGTAGACCTCTGCCAAGACATTTTCGACTCGCAGTTTTATGATTTTAATGACAGTGCTTTGGATGCATATTTGACTTGATAATGCATGCAAATGACATATTATTGAAATGAAAAGTATGATGATGTGAAATATGATTTGTATACTTGTAACACCAAACTTAAAAAAAAAAAAAAAAAAAAAAAAAAAAAAACAAACAATATTTGGAGACGCAGCGTTTTGGGACAAAACGCTGCGTCCCCAATTGGGGATTAGGGTTGAAACCCTAACCGCCTTTCTCTCTCTCTCTCTCTCTCTCTCTCTTTCTCTCTCCCCGACGTTCCCTCTCCTGCGGCCGTTCGTCTTCTCCCGCGGCCGTTCGGCTTCCTCCGCCACAGCCACCGCCGCCGCCGCCGCCATCCTTCTCCTTCTCCTTCTCCTTCTTCTTCTTCCGTCGCGGTTTCCCTCTCTACCTCACTCTGTCTTCTCTCCCTCTCGCGATCTTCCACAATCGCTCTCTCTCCGCCTCGCCGCACACTGCCGCGAGCCGCGATCGAGCCACCGAGTGCGCAGCAGCACAGCGCATAGGCGTGCATCAGTGCACGGGCGTGCACCAGCGCGCATCAGCGCACTAGCGCGCGAGCAGGACCCAGCCGCAGCGCGAGCCCAGGCCGCGAGCGCGAGCCCAGGCCACGAGTGCAAGCCCAGGCCGCGACCGAGAGCCCAGGCCGCGAGCGCGCGGCCCAGCGCATGAGTGTGCACGGGCGTGCGGCCCAGCGTGCAGCAGCGCAGGGGCGTGCGGCCCAGCTCACGGGCGCGCGGCCCAGCGCACGAGCGCGAGCAGAGCGCGTAGGGGCGCGCACGAGCCAGCGCAGCACACGGGCGAGCACCAGCCCGCGAGCCACTGTCAGCCCGCAGGCCCATCAGCTGCAGGCCCACCGGCCCATCGGCTCGCAGACCAGCGAGCCCGCTAGCTGTAGCCTACGAGCCCAGTCCGGCCCTTGGCCCACGAACCGGCGACGGCCCGTGACGGCCCACGAGCCCGTGACAGCCCACGAATCTCCACGCAGGTAAATGACTTAGGGTTTTGCTTCGGATCTATGTGTTTAGATCTAACAAATAAATGTTGTTTTGATAGGAAACCCTACAGACTTTGGAGTGACCGAAGCGACTTTCGGACGAGACTCGGCGCTTCGGGAAAACCCTAGGTGAGGAGATTTCGAGTCTAATTGATAAATTGGACGAATGTAGGATTGAATTTAAGATGAAAGGTTTTGTATATGTTTAGAGTGTAAGTGGAATGCAAATAGAATACAAATTATGAAATGATTATATATGAATTGAAGGTTAAGTATAGAATATTACAGGAATTTGATGATCTGATTTAGGTTGATCTTTTGGAGACTCGAGCGGTCAGATCCGATTTGGCTTGTCAGTAGGGAGTGACTTCCCTCCCGTAGAACTGTGAGTGGGACTTTGACATTCGCTATTGATTGAAAACCATGTTTCAAAAATATCTTTTAAATGACATGTTTCTGCAAAATGTATGATTGTTATGACTTTCCAATATTTGATAAAATGTTTTGTGACCTTTGGAGTGTCTTAACTGCTGACCTTATTGATATGCATCCATGAGTTTTGATAAACGTATATTGTGCCACATTTTCGACATATTGATATGTTTTAATGCTTTCACTGCATTGGCACATGGTTTTAAATGGATTTACTTACACATTTGGGCTGTATGCCCGGCCGACTTTATGATATTATGTTTTGGGCTGTATGTCCGGCCGACTTTATGATATTATGTTTTGGGCTGTATGCCCGGCCAACGTTATGATATTATGCATGGGGCTATATGCCCGACCGACTGGTGATGGGATGCATGGGGCTACGTGCCCGGCCGATATGATATTGTGATCCGTAGCTACGAAGGACATCTGGTAGAGGCACCCCTTGTGTCCAGATACGCTTCGGCCGGAGGTATCCTCCAGATCGTCGTGTGTATGGGTGCTCCAGGTTGACCCTCATCGGAGAGGACGTTGAGTACGGCTCCGTCTAGCACCAGGCGGGGGCACCATACACGGCCGACTAGTTATATGTACATTATTATTTTTTTACAGGTTAGTTGGGGTAGTCTGTGGCCAACATTGGGGCAGAGAACCATTCTTTAATACTTGCATTTGGAAAAACCCCAATGCGCCGTCCTTGGTCGAGGTAGACCATTGCCGGGAATATTTCATTGGCCGGTTCTTCATAACATTGATGTAAAATTTTGGGATGCATATCTTGCTTTCTGATGTGTGCGTATTATATATGATTTTGAAATAACATGATCGGTTTGCACACTGTGGATATTTTCTTATACTTTGACACTCCAAATTCACCTCGATATTGATAGTATGATGTCAATCCCCTCACTTACTGAGTATTCTCCCATAGATACTCATCCCTCACTTTCTTTCCCACAGGATTAGTGTTGGATCGATGAGATACCACTGGGCTTGGATATGGATATTTTCCATCTCTTCCGCTACGATGATTGGTGATATTGTTATGTATTGGAGATTTTAGTTTGATCATTCCATTTATCTAAATTTTTGGGATGACTGTATAAATTATGGATATTTATTCTTGAAACTCTCGTATTGATTTATTTCATGGCATTGAGGCATTTGTAAATATTTAAAAATAATTTGAGAATTTATTTTATATATGCGTAGAATTTAAGTCCGCTCGGTGTGGCGGCTGCTCATGCTCTAGTTGAGCATGACAGTAGAGGTCTGTTGTTAGGACTGTTAGAAACTTTATAGCCTTGCGTTGTTCTGGATGTTGGCTGTGGTATTTGTTGATTTTGGAGAGGCCGGGATGGCCAATTGTTTATTTTTACAGGTGAATGTTATATACAGGTGAAATTGTACATGGGAAACCTCCGATTTATGGGGAGGTTCTGTCCGATTTTCTGTAAAAATACAGCCGGCATCCAGGGACAACGGGCTACTGTTCATGATCCCGGTTCGGGGCGTGACAATACTTGTGTTTTGACACTCCAGCTTCACACTCCATATTTGACGATTGTATTGACCCACTCACTCACTGAGTATTCTTTCCCGAGTACTCACCCCTCATTTCCCTTCTTGTTTCAGAGATAGTATTTGGCAAGGAGCATTGCTTTTAGGACGCTCAGTATCATTGGGAGATTTGATCTGGATCTGAGGAGTTATTGTATATTTCCGCTGCAATTTCGTGAGTTAGCAATTGTATTGGTGATATATATGTATTATGAGGTCGATAGACGACCATTGTATAATTCTGAGATGACTGTATAAATGTGGACACGTCATTGCATAACATTGCATTGAGGCATTTCTGGATTGTGTAAGTACTTGGAAATATGTCATGTCTTAAAAGTGTCCTCTAAGATCGCTCGGTACCTCCTCTAAATCACAGGAGGGGCGACTGGCGGTTGTTCATGCCTTTGATTGGGGCATGGCAGTAGAGGTGTGTGGTTAGGTTGTTGGAAATTTTTATAGCATTGCGTTACCTGGATATTGGTTGTGAGATTGGTTGAATTTGGAGAGGCCGGAATGGCCGTTTGATTATAATACAGGATGATTGTGATTTATATAGGGTAAATTGTACTTGGGAAACCTCCGAAATATGGAAAGGTTCTACCCGATTTTCTGTAAAAATACAGCCGGCATTCAGGATAACAGGTGGTTGCTCACAATCCCGATTCGGGGCATGACAGTTGGATTGGTATCAGAGCCACTTGGTTAAGAGCTATATAGGAAGAGAGTCTTGGAAACATTCCCGCGTGTGATTGTTTTTAAAGTCCTCAATGCATGAGAGTCTCATACAGTCATGAAATCCCAGTACATGGTCATAGGTATATGAGTTTATCTATTTTAGGGGGTTAGATACGGTTGTATCTAACCTAACGTGCTATATTCTTCTCCTATTGAACTAAGAATTTCATTCTTTTGTGAGGGTAGCCATGCTATGATTAGTCTAAAATTCTTGAACCATGCCTATTCTTTTTATGATACTTAATAAACAAATTTTTCTTGCAGAATTATGCCACCTAGATGTGGAAGGAGAGGTGCTAGATTCGCATTGCTTGAGGGTCTGTTAGTGCCAGATGCACCTCGGGCACCCGAGACCCCACGAGTACCAGAGGATTTAGACGAGCCGGAGGATCGTACCTTAACTCACGTGCCACTATCGGCACCTACTCAACCAGTTGCTCAGGCTGAGACTCCCGTACCCACACTCGACACCTTTCGGTAGGTGTACGAGTGGTACGCTTCGCTTGGGGTCTAGATTCCACCCCCACCACCTCCTACAGCGGCTCCTGTACCTGCAGCAGCACCAGTTCCTATGGCACTGGTTCCACTGTCGGTGGCCGGTCCTTCTACTTTGTCCGAGCCGAGTGAGACTATATCGGCTATTCTTAGATGGGTACATGAGTTGACTCAGTTGGTTAAGGAGGCCCGTCAGCCGGGGTGCATAGATTTTGCAGGGCTTGGTGATGCTGTGGCAGCCAAGCATTGGATCAACCGCACCCGTAGGATTCTGCCTGATCTCAGGATTGGAGAGGAGCTCTGCCTGAAAGTGGCAGAGCGATTATTAGAGGGAGAGGCCCTCTCATGGTGGGAGGCCCTCACTGATGAGGCGATAGAGTCACTGCGGTGGGACGACTTCCTTCGGGAGTTTGACCGCAGATTTTTTCCACTCTACCAGCAGGACCGGATGAAGTCAGAGTTGGGACGGCTTACACAGGGGTCCAGATCTGTCTCGGAGTACGAGGCAGATATGTGGAGACTCGCCGCATTCGTACCAAATCAAGCTACACCTCAGTATTTGCGCTTCAAATTTGAGGACGGTCTTAGCCTCAGCATAAATAAGTATATGACTGTTACTCCGTAGTTTACACTGGCCGAGGTGATAGACTCTGCTCACCTCGCGGAGGCTTTGGTCCATGCAGAGACTAGGCAGAAAGAGAGCAGAGAGCAGAAAAGAAATAAAGAGAAGTCTCAGTTTGCGCAAAACTCAAAGAGGGGCAGGGGATCCAGTTCGCACATAGGCAGATTTGGATCTGGATTTCCTGAGCTGAGACGGGGATAGTACTCCCACGAGTTTAGACAGCCTGCTCCGACTCACCCTTCACAGTATACTACTCAGCGGCATCCTTATTGCCGCAGGTGCAATAGGTCTCATCCGATAGGACCTTGTTCAGTGACGGTCACTTGCTTCCACTGTGGGAAGCCTGGGCATATTAGGAGTTCTTGTCTTGATTTAGGACTCGGAGGACAGAGTTCACTGAGCCACACTAGTACTCCTCGTATGGGATAGCAGGGGCAGCCTGCTCGGCCAGCAGCTTCTACTCCCAGGGTGACCACTGGGAGTAACACAGTGTAGACTCAGGCACGACAGCAACTTAGGGCACAGGCTCGGGTTTATGCCATGACGCAGGAGGACGCCCAGGCGAACCCCGACATCATCATGGGTACTCCTCCTTCTGATCCTATAAAATAGGATCTCTATTCGTATTTTCACTTCTTTTGAGGATGTCAGCATTGTATGAGTTGTATAGGTATTTTATGTTGTGTTCCCTTTTGTCGATATAATACTACTCTGACATCTTTGTACACTGAAATTGTAAATGCCTTAGAGGCTCAACTATTTTGACATATATATATATATCAAGTTTAAAATCATTCTGAGTCTATGTGCATTTTGTTCAATGATAGGTACTCTACCTATCTTCGGAATAGATACCCGTATTCTTATTGACACGGGGTCTAACTATTCGTATGTGAGCGATCAATTCTTCCAACATTCTGACAGGCCGCTCTCACCTTTGGATGAGGAGCTATTGGTCATCACTCCTCTGGGTGAGCAGATTGTGCGCGGCACAGTGTATAGAGAATGTAAGATTAAAGTTGGGGATACAGCGCTGAAAGCAAATCTAATCCCCCTCGCCATGACTGATTTTGATACTATCTTGGGGATGGATTGGCTACATATGCATCGGGCTTCAATTGACTGCTTTAAGAAGCAGGTGGAGTTTCGAAAACCCAATCAGCCAGTGTTGATTTTTGAGGGCGAGAGGCGGGTTTTACCCCGCTGTGTCATTTCAGTTTTGGAAGCCAGACGTATGTTTTGCCACGGATGTCCGGCTTACCTGGCTCATATCATTGACACTACTGCTCAGGGACCGGAACTGGAGGATGTCCCAGCGGTACAGGACTTTCTGGATCTTTTCCCCGACGAGCTACCCGGATTACCACCGGTTTGGGAGTTTGACTTTGAAATCGATTTAGCTCCGAGGACTACCCCTATCTCTATGCCGCCATATAGGATGGTGCCGACTGAGCTGAGGGAGCTCAAGGTCCAGCTGCAAGAGTTGCTGGATAAGGGGTTTATCCGTCCTAGTACGTCCCCTTAAGGCACTCCAATGCTGTTTGTAAAGAAGAAAGACGGCTCATTGAGATTGTGTGTGGATTACAGACAACTTAATCGGGTGACTGTGAAGAACAGATATCCACTGCCTCGCATAGATGATTTATTTGATCAATTGCAAGGTGCTCAAGTTTTCTTGAAGATTGATCTTTGATCGAGATATCATCAGTTGCGGATTAGGAGTCAAGACGTGCCAAAGACAGCTTTCCGTACTCGATACTGGCACTACAAATTTCTAGTCATGCCGTTTGGGCTGACTAATGCCCCCGCTGTATTCATGGACTTGATGAATCGAATTTTTCATGATTATTTGGACCGGTTCGTTATTGTTTTTATTGATGATATCTTAATCTACTCGCGGAGTGATGATGAGCATGCTCAGCACCTTAGGATGATTCTGCAAACTCTTCGTGAGAGATAACTTTATGCCAAGTTCACCAAGTGTGAATTTTGGCTGTGGCAAATTGGTTTTCTTGGCCACATAGTTTCTGTGGAGGGTATTTTTATAGATCCGCAGAAAGTCGATGTCATTATGAGATGGGAGCAGCCGCAGACAGTGATTGAGATCAGGAGTTTTCTTGGTCTAGCCGGGTATTACCGCATATTTGTAGAGGGTTTTTCTCGAATTGCTGCTCCGTTATCTAGATAGACGAGAAAATGTGTCAAGTTTGTATGGGATGATCGTTGTGAGGTGAGCTTTCAGGAGCTCAAACAGCGATTGAAGTCCGCTCCGATCCTAGCCCTTCCCACGAGTAGTCGAGAGTATGTGGTGTACAGTGACGCCAGCAGGCAGAGATTGGGCTGTGTATTGATGCAGGATGGTAGAGTTATCGCCTATGCTTCGCGACAGCTAAAGAAGCATGAGGTGAATTATCGTACGCACGATTTGGAGTTGGCGGCCATAGTCTTTGCGCTAAAGATATGGCGCCACTATTTATATGGGGTCACATGCAGAGTGTTTACAGATCACAAGAGTCTGAAGTATCTGTTCACTCAGAGGGAGCTGAATTTGAGGCAGCGGAGATGGTTAGAGCTGCTAAAGGATTATGAACTCATCATTGACTATCATCCAGGCAAGGCTAATGTAGTGGCTGATGCCTTGAGTCGGAAGTCGTCTTCCTCTTGTCAGACTACCGAGAGTACTTATCTCTCATGTTTATTGGGACTCCGAGCCTTAGGAGTCAGGTTGGCTAGTAATGATCAGGGAGCTATACTAGCCAGATTTGAGGTTCGGCCGAGTTTGCTCGACCGTATCAGGGAGCTTCAGCAGAGTGATGAAGAGCTCCGAGGTATTTATGAGAAAGTCAGCAGAGGTGATATTGATGACTTTAGAGTTCGCAAGGATAAACTATTGGTTTTTTGAGATCGGGTATGTGTACCAACAGATAGTGATCTTCGCCGGGCCATTTTCGAGAAGGCCCATTCATCTGCCTATGCTTTACATCCCGGTAGTACTAAAATGTACTACACCATCAGAGATAGTTATTGGTGGTCGGGTATGAAACGGGAAATTGCGGAATTTATTGCTCGTTGCCTTGTATGTCAACAGATAAAGGCTGAGCACCAGCGTCCAACCTGCACTTTACAGCCCCTTCCCATTCTTGAGTGGAAGTGGGAGCATATCACGATGGATTTTGTGGTGGGATTAGCACGGACTTCGGCACAGCATGATACTATTTGGGTGATAGTTAACCGACTTACTAAGTTCGCACACTTCATCCCGATTAGGAGTCATTACTCACTTGAAGCATTGGCACACCTCTATATTGATATGATTGTGAGATTGCATCGGGTTCTAGTGTCGATAGTATCAGATCGAAACCCCAGATTTACATCCCGTTTTTGGCCCAGTCTGTAGGAGGCTTTGGGTATTAGACTAAATTTCAGCACAGCGTATCACCCCAGACAGATGGTCAGTCAGAGAGGACCATTCAGACTTTAGAGGACATGCTTAGGGTATGTGTTATGGATTTCCGGGGGAGTTGGGATCGGCATCTTCCGTTAGTGGAGTTCGCCTATAATAATAGCTATCAGGTGAGCATTGGCATGCCACCTTACGAGGCATTGTATGGGAGGAAGTGTCGTACCCCGTTGTGCTGAGATGAGGTTGGTGAGCGACGACTCACCAATGTTGAGCTTGTAAAGGAGATGAAGGAGAAAGTGAAGATTATCCGTACGCGGATGAAAGCCGCTCAAGATAGACAGAAATCCTATGCAGATCGTAGGCGGCAACCTCTAGAGTTTACTGTGGGAGACATGGTATTCTTAAAGATATCTCCCTTTAAGGGAGTCATTCGATTTGGGCAGTGAGGGAAATTCAGTCCCAGGTATAATGGGTCCTTCCGTATCCTTGAGAGGGTCGGAAGTGTAGCATATAAATTGGAGCTGCTAGCAGACCTATCGCGTATTCACGATATATTTCATGTCTCAATACTTATGAGATATCAGCCAGATCCCTCACACATTTTAGAGGCTTCGCCAGTTGAGCTTCGAGAAGACTTGAGCTTACCTGTCCAGCCCGTGACTATTTTTGATTGACAGGTCAGAAAGCTACGGAGCAAAGAGATTCCTCTTGTTAGAGTTTTGTGGAGGAGCGACCAGGTCGAGGAACAGACCTGGGAGCCTGAGGAAGTCATGAGAAGACAGCACCCCCAACTTTTCTCTGTATAGTTTCTTTTAATCTCGAGAACGAGACTTGTTTTTAGGGGGTTAGAAAATGTAATATCCAGAAAAAAAAAAATAAAAATAAAAATAAAAATAAAAATAAAATTAGGGCTTAAAGCCCTAATTTATCATCCATTTCCCCCTCTCTCTCTCTCTCTCTCTCTCTCTCTCACTCCATCTCTTCCTCTCCCCGCCGTTTCCTCTCCCACAGCAGCGCCTCCCTCAGCCACGAAGATCGCCGCGCGCCACCTACAGCCGCTGCAGCTCCTCCCTCCCACTAACACCGCTGCGCTCTCCTTCGCGCTACTGTGCGCTCTCCTTCGTGCGACTGCGCGCTCTCCCGAGCACGAGCGAGTGCCTAGCGCGAGCACCAGCGCGCCCTTGCGCGCCTCTGTACGAGCCCTTGCGCGCCTATGCACAGCCCCAGCACGCCCTCCAGCACGCCCCAGCACGAGCACAGCGTGCTCCAGCGAGCGATCCACTGCTCGAGCGGGCCCGAGCACAAGCGCGAGCGCTCCAATGCGCGACCCACTGCGCGAGCACTCGATCCAGCTCGCGAGCGCGATCCCTAGCCACTGCGGCCCAGTCCAGCACGTGGCCCAGTCCGGCCAGCGGCCTACCAGACCCCTCAGGCCCGCCAGCCATCAGCCTGCCAGCTCGCCAGCCCACGGCATGACAGTCCATGAGCCTCTTCGAAGGTAAATGACTCAAAGTTCGATTTTCGCATTAGGGTTCGAATTTCTTTAGTAATTGGATTTAAACTATTCACAATTGTTTCAAATTTGGAAACATTCAGGTTTTAGACCAAACCGACGGGCGAACGAAAGGTAGATCTGAGATCCGAGAAACCCTAGGTGAGAGAAATGAAATCTCTTCAACCCTTGAATAAATTTTGTCAAATTAGGTAGTTTTGGTTGAAAAGAAAATTAATGGTCCATAATTAGGTATTTATTTGATATCGAATTGTGATGATTAATTAGGAAAATCTCATTGGAGACTCGAGCGGTCAGATTCGAATTGGTTTTTAAAATAGGGAGTGATCACCTCCCGTATATAGTGAGTGGAATTTATTTCAATACTTTTGTTTAATATGTAAACTCTGTTTTATAACATTTTGATAAATGAGCATGATTTGTCGTATACTTAAAATGTTTTGACTGTTTTTAAAATTGATTTTTGTGAACCGATGGAGTGTCCAAAAACTATGTTGAATTATGAAATTATGCATCTATGTGGTTGAAATATATAATGTGTCATTTTATACTTGATGTTGCATTTGGTTTGTAAATCTGATTTCGGCACATTTTTTATGCGATATTGATTTTAGCCTTGAGGGATTTGGATTGTATTGTTCCGTAGCTACGAAGGACACCGTGAGAGACGATTTGGTGGCGTCCGGATATGCTTAGGCCTGGGGTATCCCACGAATTGTCGTGATTTGATTATCGATACGGTACTAGCCAGGTTGAACCCGAAAGGGGGAGGATTTTGATTTTGATTTTGATATCCTCTCCAAGTCTAGCACCTGGACGAGGTTCGTCGCCAACGCCAGGGTAGAGAGCACTTTAAATAAATTTGTATATAATACCCCCGGTGCGCCTGTCATAGATCGCGGTAGACCTCTGTCAGGACATTTTTGACTGGCAGCTCTATGATTTTAATGACAGTGCTTTGGATGCATATTTGACTTGATAATGCGTGCAAATGACATATTGTTGAAATGAAAAGCATGATGATGTAAAATATGATTTGTATACTTGTGTTTTGACACTCCAACTTCACACTCCATATTTGACGATTGCATTGACCCACTTACTCACTGAGTATTCTTCCCCGAGTACTCACCCCTCATTTCCCTTCTTGTTTCAGCTATAGTATTTGGCAAGGAGCGTTGCTTTTAGGACGCTTAGTATCATTGGGAGATTTGATCTGGATCTGAGAAGTTATTGTATATTTCCGCTGCAATTTCGTGAGTTAGCAATTGTATTGGTGATGTATATGTATTATGAGGTCGATAGACGACCATTGTATAATTCTGGGATGACTGTATAAATGTGGATACGTCATTGCATAACATTGCATTGAGACATTTCTGGTTCATTGTGTAAGTACTTGGGAATGTGTTATGTCTTAGAAGTATCCTCTAGGATCGCTCGGTGCCTCCTCTAAATCACAGGAGGGGCGACTAGCGGCTGTTCATGCCTTTGATGGGGGCATGGCAGTACAGGTCTGTAGTTAGGTTGTTGGAAATTTTTATAGCTTTGCGTTACCTAAATGTTGGCTGTGAGATTGGTTGATTTTGGAGAGGCCGAGATGGCCATTTGATTATAATACATGATGATTGTGATTTATACAGGGTAAATTGTAGTTGGGAAACCTTCGAAATATGAGGAGATTCTGTCCGATTGTCTGTAAAAATATAACCGGCAGTCAGGATAATGGGCGGCTACTCACGATCCCAGTTCGGGGCATGACATTTTTCCTGGACACTTCGTCGTCATGCACGCATCAAACACATTTAAGATTTAGATCAGCAAATAGATGGCATTCTCTCACAGCTTGTTTTGGCTGTCCTGCCGAATGAAATGATTTCATTTGCATTTTGCGTAAAGCCAATAAGAATAAAATCATTTCTCTTAAAAGTAGACCGTTGGAATGCAACATGCTTAAAGTATAGATCAGCAATGAGGGCAATTTCAAATTTTGTGAGAAATGAGTTACATTTAAAATCCTAAAAGCATGCACCTTAGGAAACCATTCATAATAATAGATTTACTGTCCAAATTTAGCATTAATGGAACTAAAACCATTTAAGATTCCCAGGAGGCCCACAAGGAATAGTGCTAACTATTAGTAAGCCATTTGATGTTTGAAACCCAATGAGGCTTATTGGAAGAAACTTGCGCTCAATCATTACCTAAAAACACGCACGGCATTTTCTTGCAGCCCCATTAACCTTGAGACCTGGTTTTTTCTTTGCCTTCTATATATTTATGTCACGCCCCGAACCGGGATCGTGAACAGCCGCCCGTTGTCCCTGGATGCCGGCTGTATTTTTTTTACAGAAAATCGGGCAGAACCTCCCCATAAATCGGAGGTTTCACATGTACAATTTCACCTGTATATGACATTCATCCTGTAAAAATAAATAATCGGCCATCCCGGCCTCTCCAAAATCAACAGATATCCCAGCCAACATCCAGAACAACGCAAGGCTATAAAGTTCATAGCAGTCCTAGCAACAGACCTCTACTGTCATGCCCAACTAGAGCATGAGCAGCCGCCACACCGAGCGGACTTAAATTCTATGCATATATAAAATAAATTCCCAAGTTGTTTTTAAATATTTACAAATGCCTCAATGCAATGAAATAATCAACACGAGAGTTTCGCGAAATAAAGTCCATAATTTATACAGTCATCCCAGAAAATTTATATAAATACATTGGTCAATCTAAACCCTCCAATACATAATAATATCACCAATCATCATAGCGGAAGAGATGGAAAATGTCCAAACCCAATCCCAGTGGTATCTCCTCGATCCAACACTAATCCTGTGGGAAAGAAAGTGAGGGATGAGTATCTATGGGAGGATACTCAGTAAGTGAGGGGATTGACATCATACTATCAATATCGAAGGTGAACTTGGAGTGTCAAAGCATAAGATAAGAAAATATCCACAGTGTGCAAACTGATCATGTTATTTCCAAAATCATATATCACACGCACACATCAAAAAGCAAGATATGCATCCAATATTCACATCAATGTCATGAAGAGTCGGCCAATGAAATATTCCCGGCAATGGTCTACCTCGACCAAGGACGGCGCATTGGGGGTTTTTCCAAATGTAAGTATTAAAAAAATGCCTCTCTGCCCCAATGTTGGCCACAGATTACCCCAACTAGCCTGTAAATAATAATAATAATAACGTACATATAACTAGTCGGCCGTGTATGGTGCTCCCGCCTGGTGCTAGACGGAGCCGTACTCAACGTCCTCTCCGATGAGGGTCAACCTGGAGCACCCATGCACACGACGATCTGGCGGATACCTCCGGCCGAAGCGTATCCGGACACAAGGGGTGCCTCTACCAGATGTCCTTCGTAGCTACAGATCACAATATCATATCGGCCGGGCACGTAGCCCCATGCATCCCATCACCAGTCGGCCGGGCATATAGCCCCATGCATAATATCATAACGTCGGCCGGGCATACAGCCCAATACATAATATCATAAAGTCGGCCGGACATACAGCCCAAAACATAATATCATAAAGTCGGCCGAGCGTACAGCCCAAATGTGTAAGCAAATCCATTTAAAACCATGTGCCAATGTAGTGGAAGTATTTAAAACATATCAATATGTCGAAAATGTGGCACAATATACGTTTATCAAAACTCATGGATGCATATCAATAAAGTCAGCAGTTAAGACACTCCGAAGGTCACAAAACATTTCATCAAATATTGGAAAGGTCTAACAATCATATATTTGCAGAAACATGTCATTTAAAAGTATTTTTAAAACATGGTTTTCAATCAATAGCGAATGTCAAAGTCCCACTCACAATTTTAGGGAGGGTGGTCACTCCCTATTTTCAAAACAATTCCAATCTGTTTTCTCGAATCTCCAAAAAGAGTAACCTAATCAGATCATCAAAATTGAATATCAACTTCTCAAGCATCTTAAGGGTTTATCCAAAAAACATGAAATGTACAATATCTTCCACTTTACGGCTCATTTCATTCCAACCCTACAATCTAGATACTTTCATGCATATTTCAAGGTTTAACTCTAAAGGAAATCATTCGAATTAACTCAACATGATTTTATGATTCTCTAATATGCTTCTTTCGTATCAGAGCATCTAGTTTCTGTAACATTCTCTACTTAACCTTCAAAGTAACATATAGTCATTTCAGAATTGGTATTTTATTCGCATTCTACTTACACTCTGAACATATACAGAACCTTTCATCTTAGATTCAATTCTAGATTCATTCAAAGTATCAGTTAGAGCAGAAATCTCCTTACCTAGGGTTTTCTCGAAGCGCAGAGTCTCGTCCGACTGTCGCTTCGGTCGCTCCAAGGTCTGTAGTGTTTCCTGCGTGGAGGTTCTTGGGCTGTCACGGGCTCACGGGCCGTCGCGGGCTCGTGGGCTACAGCTAGCGGGCTCGCTGGTCTGCGTGCTACGGGGTAGCGGGCCGGCGGGCTGGCGGGCCGATGGGCTGAACTGGGCCGCGGGCCGTACTGGACTTGCGGGCTTGGACGGGCTGTCGGGCCTGGTGGGCTAGTGGGCTTGCTGCTGATGGGCCTGCGGCTAATGGGCCTGCAGGCTGGCGGGCCTGCGGGCCGACAGTGGCTCGCGGGCTGGTGCTCACCCATGTGCTGCGCTGGCTCGTGCGCGCTCGCGCACTGGGCCGTGCGCCCGTGCGCTGCTGCGCGCTGGGCCGCGCGCCCGTGCGTTGCTGCACGCTGGGCCGCGCGCCCGTGCACACTCGTGCACTGGGCTGCGCGCTCGCGGCCTGGGCTCTCGCTCGCGGCCTGGGCTCGCGCTACGGTGGGTCCTGCTCGCGCGCTAGTGCGCTGATGCGCGCTGGTGCACGCCCGTGCACTGATTCACGCCTATGCGCTATGCTGCTGCGCACTCGGTGGCTCGATCGCGGCTCGCGGCAGTGTGCGGCGAGGCGGAGAGAGAGCGATCGTGGAAGATCGCGAGAGGGAGAGAAGATAGAGTGAGGTAGAGAGGGAAACCGCGAGGGAAGAAGAAGAAGGAGAAGGAGAAGGAGAAGGATAAGGAGAAGAAGAAGAAGAAGAAGAAGAAGGAGAAGGATGGCGGCGGCGGCGGCGGTGGCTGTGGCGGAGGAAGCCGAACGGCCGCGGGAGAAGACGAACGGCCGCAGGAGAGGGAACGTCAGGGAGAGAGAAAGAGAGAGAGAGAGAGAGAGAGAGAGAGAGAGAAAGGGGGTTAGGGTTTCAACCCTAATCCCCAATTGGGGACGCAGCGTTTTGTCCCAAAACGCTGCGTCTCCAAATATATATATATATATATATATATATATTTTTTTTATTTAGCTTGGTGTTACAATTTAACTCTTTCAACTGTGCTCTAATCTCTTTATAACTGCCCAGGTGTATTTAATGGATTGTTCAAGTACCAACGAAGGCAATATAAATAATATGCAATAGTATATATGTGATATTCTGTTCAATGCAGTTGGCAGTAACTCTTACTTGAATTGCTCAGAACCTTTATGTGGCAGAGTCCCTCGAGCTTCCTCATCAGTTGCTATCGTCAGATGTTCAGTTTGCCAATTTCTAGCTGCTGCAAGAAATACCCGACCGATTCTCACAAAAGGGCTTTCCACGTCTCCTTTGCTTCCAAACCGGTAAGTTGTCGTCCCAAGCAAGAAAACAACCAACGCTACTGCCATGGCAATACAGGGGATTCCGAAACCAAGAGCCCAGCTAAGGTTGTCTTGAATGCAACTCAGGAAAATGAGTGAACATGAAGTACTGGCACATAAACCAAAATACCACCAATTGAAGAATGAACCTTTAGCTCTGGACTCATTTGGATCTTGTTCATCAAATTGGTCTGCACCAAAAGCCTGGACACAAGGTTTGTGGCCACCTTGTGCAACTGCAATTAGATATAGAGAGAAAAAGAAACAGAGTACCTGCAACTCATTAGACCTACATGGCATGCTTTCTTCACCACTGCCGCAATTGGAAGAGATGGGAACAGGAAGGAATGCTGATAGAGTCAACAAGCCTAGTCCCTGTCATTTATTTCAACACAGATTATAAATAGTCAGCAATTGCGGAAAGTAGATGCTCATAAATCGAACAGCAGATTAGAAAATTTAACAAAAGGAAATTAACACAAAACCCAGATGAACAAGAGAAGGAGAAAATAAATCCAGCACCATCAAAACTTTCAATCTAATAGGAGGCATTGATCAGCGACAGCAACAGCTGTGATCGTAGCATTCCAGACTCATCAAAATGAATTTGTTTTCTGTTTATCATTTACATTTTTCGTAACAACCAAGAACTCAACCGAGCTAAACTAACCCCAATTTGCAACTTACAACTGTGCATAAAGTTATAACCGTGCTTCAGTTAACGTACAATCCGAAAGAGAGAGAAAAACCAGGACATAAAGAAGAGAAGCTATAATAATTGTGTGATAGCGGCCTAGAAATGAATCGGCAACAAATGCGCCAAAAAGCGGGAGGATGAAAGCGGTGCCAGACCAGGCGTTGACGTTGACGGCGGCGGTTGCGGTTGACTGTGCAAGTGGGCCCATCAAGTAACTAATGAGGCTGGAACTTACTCCATGATAGGCAAACCTCTCCGCTACTTCCACACCGATGATGAAAGATGCGGATCTCCGTCGACCGTGTCTTGTAGTAGTGGTACAGTTACTGTTGCTGATTCTGATGACCGAGTGTACCAAGAAATAAGATTATTTTTTATATTTTGTTCTATATCTTTTATCCCTCAATTTGGTTATACTTTCGTTCAAATTTTGCAACTTGTAATCAGGTATTGATTGTGTACTCGTAAATCATTATATTCAATCTTACTTTTGATTTCTTTTTTGATTGTCACATTTTTTTTTTTAACATATTGAGTTTCAAATTTTAAAATTTTACTATAAACAAAAAGAGAAGAGAGTTGAAATATTTTAAAAAAAAGAAGCATATGGAAATGCCTTTTATTATATGTTTTAACTACTACTTAATAAAAGATTTAGATCATAGATTTATTTCTTATGATATGTTGTTATATTCTCTATTAAATGTTTTTTAATTTAATAATCTTTTTATGATTTATTTTATTATAGAATATGGAAATTTTAATTGATTGATTTTCAATTGATGATAAAAATACATGTCTCACAGTTGGTGCAACAATACCTACCATACTTAAAGATAACAAAATTTTTTCTCCTTTGATCATACAAGAAACTAATATTAATACAATATCTACTAATACAAAATAGATTGAAATCCCTAGAAGAGCCAATATATTGCCAACCAAAGAAACAAAACTTTATACTAACAATACATTGTATTCAACAAAATCTAAAAGAATTTATTAAATTTTAAAGATATCCAAAAAATAGTTACCATATTAAAACAATAGATGGAAATAATATTGAATATTTGTGTATTATGAATATTATTTTTAGTAAGAAAATAATATTACAAAGATTATATACTTATTTTTCCGGTTCATACTACAAGTATATAAATACAATTGAAGTACATAAAATTATAAACCAAAATTTTACTCTTCGTGAAAATTTTATTATTTGGTATTGTCACACCCCGAACCGGGATCGTGAACAGCCGTCTGTTATTCTGAATGCCGACTGTATTTTTACAGAAAATCAGACAGAATCTCTCCATATTTCGGAGGTTTCCCAACTATAATTTATTCTATATAAATCACAACCATCTTGTAATAATCAAATGGTCATTCCGGTCTCTCCAAAATCAACCAATCTCACAGTCAACATCCAGATAACGCAAGACTATAAAAATTTTCAATAATCTAGCCACAGACCTCTACTGCCATGCCCCCGTCAAAGGCATGGACAGCCGCTAGTCGCCCCTCCTGTGATTTAGAGGTAGCACCGAGCGATCTTAGAGTACACTTCTAAAACATGACACATTCTCAAGTATTTATACAATGAAACAGAAATGCCTCAATGCAATGTTATGCAATGACATGTCCATATTTATACAGTCATCCCAGAATTATACAATGGTCGTCTATCTATCTCAAAATACATATATATCACCAATACAATTGCTAATTCACAAAATTTCGGCAGAAATATACGACTCCTCGAGTCCAGACCAAATCTCCCAATGATACTGTGCATCCTAAAGGCAACGCTCCTTACCAAATATTATCTCTGAAACAAGAAGGGAAGTGAGGGGTGAGTACTCGGGGAAGAATACTCAGTGGGTGAGTGGGTCAATGCAATCGTCAAATATGAAGTGTGAAACTGGAGTATCAAAATATAAGTATACGAATCATATTTCAAATCATCATACTTTTCATTTCAACAATATATCATTAGCACGCATTTTCAAGTCAAATATGCATCCAAAGTACTGTCACTAAAAAAAATCATAGAGCTGTCAGCCGAAAATATCCTAGTAGAGGTCTACCGCGACCTATGACAGGCGCACCGGGGGTGTTATATGCAAGTTTATTTAAAGTGCTCTCTACCCCGGCGTTGGCGACGAATCTCGTCCAGGTGCTAGACTTGGAGAGAGTATCCAAATCCTCCCCCTTTAGGGTTCAACCTGGCTAATACCGTATCGTTAATCAAATCACGACAACTCGTGGGATACCCCAAGCCTAGGCATATCCGGACGCCACCAAAGCGTCTCTCACGGTGTCCTTCATAGCTACGGAACAATACATACCAAAGCCTTCAAGGCCAAATCCAAAATCATATCAAAATGTGCAGAAATCAGGTTTACAAACCAAATGTAACATAGAGCATAAAATGACACATTATACATTTCAACCGCATGAATGCATAATTTCAATATTTCAACACAGTTTTTTGACACTCCATCAGTTCACAAAAATCAATTTCAAAACCAGTCAAAATATTTCAAACACGCTACAAATCATGCTCCTTTAACAAATATTTTAAAACAGGGTTTACACATTAAACAAAAGTATTGAAATAAATTCTACTCACCGTATACGGGAGGATGATCACTCTCTATTTTAAAAGCCAATTCAAATCTGACCGCTCGAGTCTCTAATGAGATTTTCCTAATTAATCATCACAATCGATATCAATTAAGGGTCTAGTAATGGATCTTTAATTTTTTTCTTTCCAACCAATACTACTTAATTTGACAAAGTTTATCCAAAAGTTGAAGAGATTTCATTTCTCTCACCTTAGGTTCCTCGAATCTCCGATCTAGCTTTCGTTCGCCCGTTAGTTTGGTCTAAAACTTGAATGTTTCCAAATTTGAAACAATTGTGAGCAATTTTAGTCCAATTACTAAAGAAATTCGAAACTCTAGTACGAAAATCGAACTTTGAGTCATTTACCTTCGTAAAGGCTCACGGACTGTCACGGGCTGTCGCGGGCTCATGGGCCACGAGCTGGTGGGCCGGCGGGCTGATGGGTTGGCCCGCTGGTGGGTTCGCGGGTCAGCAAGCCGCAGTGGGCTCGCGGCTGTGCACTAACGGCTGGGGTGCGCTCGAGTAGTGGATTGCGTGCTGTGCTCGCACGGATGGTCGCACTGGGGGACGCGCTCGCACATGGTAACTCGTGCTGAGGCGCGCTAGCGCTCGTGCAGGGGCGTGCTGGCGCTCGTGCAGGAGCATGTAGAGGTACACAGGGGCGCATTGGTGCTCGTGCAGGAGCGTACAAAGGCGCGCAGGGGTGCGCAGTGCGCGCTAGCGCTCAGGGGAAACCGCAATGCTTTGAGCTGTCGCGCTGGTTTGCTCGCAGTGGTGGTGCGCGACGGAAGCGTGCGATGGAGCTAACCGAGAGGGAGATCGCGAGAGAGAGTGAACAGCGGAGAGAGAGAGAAACTGAGAGGGAAGGGTAGAGAGAGAGGGCAAGTGAGAGAAAGATGAAGAGAGAGGGAGACGCGGCGGCGATGGTGGTGGCGGAGGAAAGCACGGCCGCGAGAGAGGATCGGACGGAGAGAGAGAACGGCAGGGGAGATGAGGAGTCAGGGAGAGAGAAAGAGGAAGAGAGAGAGAAGGGGGAAAGATTAGGGCTAAAAGCCCTAATCCCAAATTGGGCGGGGGTGCTGCGTTTTGTCTCAAAACGCAGCATTCCGCTGTTGCTTTTTTTTTTTTGTGTTACAGGTATTTTCTATTGGGTCATTATGGTTTAATGATAAATTATTTTAAATTCATATAAAAATTTACTAAAAATTCAAAAGCTTTTTCAATCTAATGAATTCTTTTGTGATGATTGTTCCCAAGATAGGTTAATTATTAAACCATCTCCCGCTAAATTTGAGATTGAATCCATTGCATTTCTAGAATGTATAAAGGTGATGCCACGTGGATTATTTAGATATTTTATAATTTTGATTGATGTATCAATAAAATGGTCATATGGATGTTTAATTTCTACTTGTAACATATCGTTTGCGAGATTAGTTGTTCAATTAAGTGAGTTACAAGCAGATTTTTCAATTTATCCAAATTTTGACAATGTTGGTAAATTTACCTTTCAAATTTTTAATGATTTTTATTCGTTAATCAAGATAACAATGTTGGTAAATTTATAAAACATGTTCAATTAATTGCAATACCAATATTTAAGTGAGATTTTTTCTCATGAAACTAGACTTCTATATCTCGAAAATACATATGATTCGAAACATTTTGATGGGAACTGGATTTTTTGTGATTTCTCAAAGAAATGCATTGTGCGAAAAAATACCCTGTTATGCTTTGTTTCGACTGTATTCTTTCCTTTGACTTTGAGAGGCTTTCTAGGTTGAATTAGACTAGGCTCTGAACATAAAATTATATATCTATATCTTATCTTTAATTTGAGATTTAAATCACTCAAATCCGATATATGTACCGAAAGTTATGATAAAATTTCTATAGCTGCGCAAATATAAATCATGAATTTTGGATTATAATATTCAAAGACTTAAATATTTTTATGTGATTTGAATGAGTTTGGGACATAAACACAAAAATTGAAGTTTTATGTGTAGTTTTTTAAGAGAAAATTGGAATTTTTATGATCCGAGAAGTATAGATCAAGATATAACCATTTTTCTATGACATGTTATGCTGGAAAATTTATTGGAAAGTTTGGAATTGTGATATATTAAGAAAAACCAATTTGGTCTAGTGTTGGTATATGATTTGTTAATTAATCTGAGATCAATGTCTAATGTTAAGGCATTCAGAATCAAAAGAGGGGTTGGGGTTTATTTGATTTGGAATTTGAGAGTGATTACCCTCTCAAAAGATGAGTAGACGGACTGTTATATCTTTAAATGAGAAAAATGATTTCAAAATTCTTTTATAAATAGTTTTAAATGATTTTATATGATTTTATATCATATTTGTGATTATGGGATGTTCCGAAATGAAATTTTGAAATATATGTGCTTCTATTGTATATATGAATAAGTATGTATCATATATTATTAAATATTTTATTCATGAATATTATAAAATTGGTTGTTCACTTTTTGATGAAATCATGGCATATTGAATGAAATCAGAATATTTGTGAAATGTTGGTGTATTTAATGTAAATAGTTATAATCATTCTCTCCACGGAGTGACCCGATGGGTAACGTGACGGTTGTCGCGTGCTCGATCCAAGGGTCGGGGTATGACAAATTTATTGGTGTCAAAGCTTGGTTTGATTTTAAATGTCTTAAAAGTTTAAATAAAATTTTCCAAACGTTTCTAAAGATTTTAAAAAATTTTCGAAAATTTGGATGTTCAAAATATTTTTGAATGGTTTTTTTCTAAAAAGTCTCCTATGGGTCCTAGGACATTAACACATCTCTAGACATAAGTGTTTAGTGTCAACTTAAGGAGTAAACTAATGATAATTTTTCCCTTGTAGATTATCATGCCTCCACATAGAAAAATGAGGAATATAAATGAGATTCCTCCTCAAGAGTATGAGGATGAGTCGTCCTCGCATGCTCTATCTCATTCGACATTTACTTATCTAGCTCCTTCAATAGGGATTTCTCCACCTCTGCTCAATGCTTTCTACCCATGGACTGACCGATAGATTGCATATGGTGTGCATCTTCAAATATCACCTCAAGTTAAAGTTATTCCCCCATCTCCCAACCCAATGGTTCTACCAGTCCCCCTATAGCACCGGTAGCACCTCCTACTTTGGTAGCTATACCATCCACTTGACTATCTGTTGAATTGTCCAAGTTGTTGAAGGAAGCTAGACAACTTGGGTGTGAAGTCTTCTTGGGATCTAATGATCTTGTAGTAGCCAAAAAATAGATCAAGAGGGTCCAAGAAGGTGTAACGAACAAGAGTATTGATGATGAGATGGAGCTTACAGTGGCTATAAGATTATTGGGTAAGGACGCTAGTACTTGGTGGGATGGTGTGAAGGAGAGAGCAGTCGCACCCGTTACTTGGATCGAATTCCTTAGGGAATTCGATGAGAAATTCTACACCCGATTTGATCGGGGATTCAAAAAGAAGAGAGTTTCTCCAGCTCCGTCAAGAAAGTATGTCGGTGGTGGTATATGAAGTGAAGTATAGAAATTTATCATCATTTGTTCCGGAGATATTAGGCTCCGAGAAATATAAGCATTTTGTAATACTGATTTTCGGTAACTGTGTATCATGTACCACTCCTTATGATTCTAAATATATTAATATTCTTTTGAGACATCTAAAATGTAATTTTAATTACATATTTATTTATTTTGAAGTTTCGCCTCAAAATGGCTAAGGAAATACCTACAAAGTTAAATAAAGATATTTAAATGAAATTTCACATTTTTAAGAAATTTTGAACAAAATTTACTAGGGACCAAAAACGTAAATTATTTAAAATTAAGGGTCTAAATGCAATTAATGAAACTTGAGGGACTTGATTGCAAATCACTCAAGGATGGACAATTGGAGCCAAATGATTGGTCAAGAGGGTAGCAAGTTTGGTTAGTGGCCACATGTGATGATTCCATATTCAAGAAAGTTCATTGGATGAGAATTTATGCATGAAAGCTCATTGGATGGGAATTTATGGGTGAAAGACTATTGGGATAGTTTGTACAATCCTCCCCATTGACATGGACGTCCAACTAGAGTGCATGGAGCTTGCTTGAATCAACAATTGCATGGTTTAAGTGTTATGACAAGTGGTAGTTGAGATAATGCATGAGATGATTAAATAGTCAAGAATACTTTGCTAGGTTTATAAAGGAACTTGTTTTAAGAAATTGGTTCACTTTTTCTTCATTCCTCCTCCCTTGAACGAAAATATGAAGACTCCCTCTCTAAAATTGAGTTCAACCATGAAGCCAAAGAGGTAAGAGTATTGTTGGAAATTTTAATTTCAAGATAGAGATATAGAAGTATTGTATTCATGTATAGTGATTTGCTTTTGGTGTTAAGGTGAGAAAATTTCAAGGATTCAAAGGGAGCACTAGCATATATTGTTAGCAAGAGAGTTTACAAAGGAGGTAACGTGTTT
This sequence comes from Dillenia suffruticosa, assembly GCA_033439265.1. NCBI lineage: Eukaryota > Viridiplantae > Streptophyta > Magnoliopsida > Dilleniales > Dilleniaceae > Dillenia > Dillenia suffruticosa. The sequence goes on from JAVTVX010000031.1 coordinate 5,497,900, forward strand.
TAACTTGTGCAAGGATTAAATTATTTGTTGAGTAGTTATATTAGTATCCATACTAGTATACTAGATATTAAATTCGATATTTGAGTCTTATGTAGTCTTGCTATGATATCTCATTCTGTAGGAATCAAAAATCTAAACCGTTTGTTCCTGTGTAAACTAGATGTCCTAAACTTTAAAATAGTATATTATGTGAAACATGTCATGAAGGAATCGATTTTTAATATTTTTTGAGTTTTAACATGTTTCTCCTATTATGTTTTCATACTCTGCGTATGACCAGTACATTGTGTCAAATTTTTAGATATTGTCTCTATGGAATTTGAAGAAAGTTAAAACATGAACACTTTAGATCTCTATCGTATCTATAATTTAAGATATAGCGCACTTCAATTGGAGTTACATGCTGAAAGTTATGGTATTTTTACTAAAACTGCACAGAAATAGTTTTTAAAACCGAAACTAAAATTAAAAAGGAATTTTATAAATTTATACACATAAAATCTGAAGATATTCTAAACTAAAGAAATTTAGATCGATGTCTTGTCTTCGATTAGAGATAAGAATCATGTAAATTGGAGGAGTACATAGGGAGATATGGAGTTTCTCCCAAAACTGCACAGAGTTAAAGTTTGGAAACTTAGATTCGAAATTTTTCTAAGTAATGAATTTGTGATTTTACTTTAAAGAAAAACATTTCCATATGCAATTATAGCCCTATGATATGATATTTATCAAAATAATTAATAAATTATATATTGTTTAACCAAGGCATAGGGTTATATTTTCGTACAAGGGGTGACTCGTTCAAGAAACGAGGATAGTTAGGGGGAGTGACGTACTCTCCCCAGTTGATTTGAGTGGGATGAACTATTTTCGACTTTAAATGAAAAATAGTTTGATCATGATTTTTATAAATAAATTTTGAAGTATGATTTATAAATGATTTAGATTTGTGGCATGTCTTGAGATGATGATTCTGAGAAAAATTTGCATCATGATATTACAACTTGATAGTGTCATGGTTTTCCTTACGAGTAAAGATTTATGAATGATGACATATAACATGTGGATGTTTATAGAATAGTGCATAGTACCTATAATGTACTCTCTACCACGGTATTGGGCGTTTACCCAACAGGATGATGTGGTGGGGTAACACGAGAATCATGTCAACACCAAGGGAAGTGGATTAAAAGAAAAGTATGTGTTCATTTTTATGATATTATGGTGGACCCTTAATGGATTTTACCCTAATTAGGCCAAACTATGGGTAGAATATGTTTTATTACGGATTGACACCCCATAATGTATGATTATGATAAGGATGCATATTATTTTGAATTACATGATCTATTGCAAATGAATATAAATTTGAAAATGATGATTTGGCTTGTCACTCTTACAAATTTATTTATTCTCATTACATAGTCATTGTACCTCACTCACTGAGTATGCGAATTATATTCACCCATCATATTTAAAATTTTTAGCTTATACTGCACTTGATTTACATTGAGCTACTATTCCGCGAGTTCTACTGAGAGACACTACTGGATAAGTATTCATACCCATATTTATTTACGATTGGATTGCGCATATTAATATTATATGTAAATTTGAGACAAATGTTTTAAAAAAAATTTCTGAAAAATATTTTTTTTCAAATCTTCCGCTATATTATTTGACTTAAGATGACGAGCAGGGTCAAGATATTAGTCAAAATATTAGCATTGCGTTACCTCGGTGTGTGAGTAGGGCATACCCGTGCGTTGAGGACTTGCGGCTGTAACACCGACATGTGATGTACTGTATATTGTACTTCTCATTACTCCATATATGATATATCTTCTTATTTATATAGAAAATCACTCAAAATTTTTTCTGAGCCAAAATGCCTTAGAAGAATTTTGGGTATGGCCTCGGGGGTTAAAAAGGGACCCTTTCGGGCCATTTTGAAATTTACGCATGCGATTTCGAGTCTAATGAAATTACACATGCAAAATCATCCTAGAAAGTTAACAAAAGTTGAATTTGGGCAAAATCATATCATTTGTTCAGGAGTGCTCGATGACTACTCACTGGGGGCGAGAAATGAGCTCTTACGTGTATGAAATTGCTGAAATTTTGCCAAGAAGCCAAATTTAGACTAACTAATGATTTTCATAAGTCAAAATGAGATTTTGAGAAATTTGCCAAAACTCGCCCGGTAGGAAGGGAATTTACCTTATCGAGTCAAAATGAAACCCTCGCATGCAAAATTGACGCCGTGTGGTTTATACATGCTAAATTCACTTTAAAAGTGAATGTTTTAGACAAAAAAATGAAATTTAAGCCATAACACAGAAGTGTTTGGTACCCTAGATTTTTATCCGATATAACCTAAATTTGTGGGTCAAATCAAAATTTGACCGAGCAAACGATCTCGTTTCCACTCAATATCTATATTTTTAGAATTTACACGTAAAACGGAGTCCAGAGTAAGATTCCACGCGTTTTGAGATGGAGATTAAATTTTGACCGATCATGAATTTCGTTCACTTCGAAATACGTTTTGATGACCAAACGATCTCAGATTTATACGAAACCAGCAGCATTGGACTCAATATGAAAACTTGGGTCCCGTGTGTGATTTAAAAAATTTTTGAGATGAATAGTAACTTTGACCAGTCTTGGATCGTGAATCAACGAGTGGATAAGTACAAAGGACAAGCATTTAATGCTCTTGAAGTGTGTGCAGTCACTTTATTGGAATGTATGAATCCACTTTATTGGATTTTGTGTGGTTTTGACAAGTGGTATCCTAATATCGGAAGAAACTAATTTTAGTTGGTTTACTATGGTTAAATTTAATTAGGGTAAGGTTAATTAAACCTAACTAGGGTTAGAACATGACTAAACCTTGGTTGAACAATTAACACAAATCTTTTATTCCCTTCCCAACAAAACCATGAGAGAGCATAAGGAAAAGAACACTCCTTCTCTTCTTCTTCCTTTCTCCTTAGCCATGAACCCCATTGAAGAACAACCATGATTTTTCCTCACAACCTCCCTACATTTTTATATGGTTTTGCTCTCCCCTAGACCTAGTATCACATATCCAAAAACCAGCTCAAAAGAAGCACCACACATAGAGATCTAGGGAGGGACGAAAATTCAAGGAATGGAGCAAATGTGAAAGTCCAAAGCTTCAATCAGTCTGCTATTCATAAGGTAAACACCCACCACCCTCTAGTATAACATATCCAAAATTTATACAAAAAGGAGAAAGTTTGCTCAGAAAACTAGGGTAGACGAATTTGAAGTCATGATAGAATTTCTGGGTTTTCGGAAGTCTGAACAGGTTGTAATGTTTAGGCTATAGCATTTTTTGTGCATAGGCAAGTTGAGTGAAATTTTTACACATGAAACTAGACATTCAAGCTTCAAAATGAGATAAGAACCGTTGCATTCTGAGTAGAGATAGATTTTATATGAGTTTTCAAATTTAAGTGTTCTGCACTAATTCCATGTTTAGTCTTGCATTTTTGCCCTGATTTTGACAGCAACATTAACCTAAGTTTTCAAGGCCCTTCCTGATAGATTCAGATCTTTTGCTAGTTGAAAGAATTGTAGATCCATGTCTTAGCTTTCCAACGAGTAAGGATCACCTCAATTCGACCCCTGTGTCAAAAGTTACACCCATTCTTCTGAAACTCGTCAAAGGGTCCTCCATTTTCCAACACTAAAAATAGTAGTATTGTACGACCCCCTTCCAGCCCTTGTTTGCATAAACACAAAAAGGAAACATTGTAGATCTCTCTTGTATTTACCTACTGTAAAAATTATAGCCAATTCGATAGAGGGAATCAAGAGTTATACAAAATCTCCCAAAACTGTGCAGAAATGATTATGTTTCTTGGCCAAAACTGAACAGAGATTTTGGTGGTCAATTGCAAACCCCTTCTAGGCATAATTGGAAGAAACCCAAAACATGAAAAATGTAAGGTTATGTGTCTTCTAGGTACTATAACAATTTCAGATAATTTGGTATTATGTCTTAAACGTTGTGATAGTTGTGCTAAAAATTGGTCAAAATCGACATTTAAAATGTAATGTAGGCTAAATGTTACTAGTTCAGGGATTTGTACTAGGAATCGGAGAAAGTGCCCAACTAAGAAGTTGTAGCCTTGTGCCTTGACTACAACATAGTAAAAAATCAGAGTCTTTTCTTGAATATATTGTGAGATAAGGGAAATTTGCTAAAACAAGACAGAATGGAGAGTGAGATTTATATTGGTTTGAAAATATGGATTTTAAGAAATCTTCCACCGAGATTTTGGACATAAGTTCAACATGAAAAGTGTGAGGTTTTATATGAGTTAACCATAGAAATTGAAAATTTCCAAATCTGACCCCGGTTAAGGAACCTATGGTCAATTCCCTAAAATGGCGCAAGAATAGAACTTGAAAAATCGAGGTTTATCTATAACTAGGGTTGCATCACATTTACATTATTATATACACATTACATGATCTCTTAAGTGATACATATTCTACATTGTATTTATAGAGCTTTGTTGGTGATATTGAGGGAATCATTTTTTTGTGTCTCGAGATTCGTGCCGGGAGTGGCATACCCTCCCGTATATTGTAAGTGAGATTTATTATATTATGTGTTCAATGCATAACAACATATTTTAAAACGTTTTTCAATGCAAGCATGAATTATGATCGAGTGCTATGATTTTTGGAATAAATTTGTGAAATGTTTTGTGAATCATTAGAGTTTCTACAACATGATTTTATTGTGAAATGTGCATCCAAATGATTTGCGAAATGAAAAATGTGCCATTGCCTCGATATACATATGATTTTTATGAAATCAATTATGAGAAGTGTTTGATATGGTTTGATAAATGTTGACATGGCACGTACATTATGATGATATTATATTATCGGCCGAAGGCCTTTATGCATACTATGATGATATGATTTATGAGATACGCCTATAGTTGGGTATGCCGTAGCTACGAAGGGCGTTTGTAGAGGCACCCATTTTGCCCGGATACGCTTCTGCAGGAGATATCCCCAAACGTCTTATATGATATTAGAACTCGACACGATACTAGTTGGGTTGAACCCGAAAGGGGGAGGACTAAGTAACGCCTTGGTATAGCACCTGATGAGGTCCGTTGCCAACGTCAGGGTAGAAAGCATTTTCTAACTATGTATATAAAAACCCTCGATGCGCCTGCTATTGGTCATGGTCAACCTTTATCATGAACTGATTTTGGCATACTCTATACTTGTATGATTCGATTGATATGGATGCATATATATTTGAAATGTATGAAAAATAATGATTTATGATGAATTGTTCATTATGCACTATTTTCATACATTATGCGGACTTGTGGATCTATTGAATCATTTTGACACTCCATTTTTCGCCAACATATTGAACAGACTTATATATACCTTCTCACTCACTGAGTATTCCATATAATACTTACCTCTCACTTTCTGTTCCATAGAGATAGCTATAGTGGGACGCGTTGCGACATAGCAGCGCACGAGATTTTGTTAGAGACATCGGATCTGGATATGGTGTTAACCATTTTTTCGCAGAATTATGTTTAAAGATATGAGATGATATATATATATATTTGTATATTTGAGATTGTAGATAAACTATTGTACATGTATATAAAAGGGATGACTGTATGTAAATAATTGTACATTTTATTGTAACTCTCATTTTATTGTATTACATTGAGGTATGATTGTACTATTGTGTTCAATCACTTTGGGAAACGTGTCATGTCAAGAATTGTCTATTAGGTTCGCTCGGTGCCGCCTCTAAATCACAGGAGGGGTGATTGGCGACTATTCATGCCTTTGATGGGGGCATGGCAGTAGAGGTCTGTGAATAAGACTGGATTAGCCTTACGTTATTTTAGATGTTGACAGGGATGTGGATTGATTGCTTGTATTGATAATTTACCAGGTTGGCCTTTATACATTGATATGTATTGATTGACGGGATTTTGATATAGGATGGACCTCCGATTTATAGGGAGGTTCTGTCCATTTATTTGTTGATGGTTTAGATTTTAATGTCAGCATCCGAGATAGCGTGGCAGCTGCTCATGCCTTGGATCGAGGACTAGGGCGTGACGGAGGTGGTTTGTTCGCATGCTCGACCTACAGGTCGAGGAGTGACACGTTTCAAGTTTGAGGATGCTCGAATTTGAACTTCCGAGAGAGGATGTCGGTTGCGGAGAATCTTACTAACCAAAATGTTCTACAGTTAGCCATGAGGGTCGAGCAAACGGTACTTGAGAGAGGCAAGGTTAGGGAGTACCATGAGAAGAACAAAAGGTCCGGCGGATTCACACCAAGCCAAAACTCCAAGAAGAGCAAGAGTATGGGTTTCTATAGTGGTGGTTCTATCTCAGGATCGGTTGACACTCCCCAAGGCTATTCATCCTTCAAGTCAAATACTTCTAGTCGAAATGTTGGATCGGGAGAAAGATCGAGAGAAAGTAAAGTAGACATGTGCCAAGGCTGGTTTGGGCTCGAAAACCGGCCTGGCCGCCCAAAAAAAGCCCGGCCCGAGAACTGAATCGGAGCTACAATAACCCAGCCCAGCCCAAACCGGGTACTGTAGTGGGTCGGGCCGATTCCAACGGTCCCAACAACTCTTTTTTTTTTTTTTGAATTTTTTCTAATTTTATCCCTCCTAACAGTTATAAAACGGCTAATTTTGAAGTTATTTTGGTCCATATGGTCAAAAACTTTTCCTATAAATACCTTACACCCCATTTTCAAAATCTTCACAACAAAATATCTCTTTCTCTCACATCTACATTCTCTCAATATTACTACATTCTCTCAATTTTCATTACTATTTCGATCCTCATTTCCTTTTCACTATTTTTACAATTCTTTATACAATTTTCATTATCATTTTCTACACCATTTCCATTATCCTTATTTCCACCAATTTACACCCGATTTTCATTATCTACATTTTCCACCATTATCCTTATTTCTATCATTTTATTCAAAAAACACATTTTTATTAAACACATTCTCAAATTTATACTTTAAACTTTTGTGAAACTTATTGACTAACTATGCAATGGCATAATATGATTAGGAAAATTCTGTTTGGAGGCAACTAATTGTTGAAGGAAAGAGGTACTTAAGCGAGGACAGACAAGTTTCACCTTTTACCTGGGAACTTTCCTGGTGTTCTTGTTACAGAATGGTCTGGGAGGAGAAGGGAGGATTACAAATTTTCCACAACCTTCAACATTGATTAAGATTTTGCAAGATTTCAAGATTGAGAACAGAAATTCAAGATTTTGTGAAAAACAAATACGATATCCATCAAGTCGGTACATTTTATTTTTTTGCATCTTTATTTTCTTGCATTTGCATTACTTTTTTTTAAAAAAAATTTAATCTTAATTTTTTTAAAAAAAAATTTAATCTTAAATTTCCTTTTAAAAATTTAATCGTATATTTTATTTTAAAAATTTATTCTTAATTTTTTAATAAAATGGTCGGAACACATTCTTCCTAATCTTCTCAACAAATGAAATTTCTGACAATATAGATATTGAAATTCTTTTCCAAAAAACTGAATCTAGTAATACAGAATTTAATACAACACAGACTAAAAAAATGATATTAATATATGGATATTTTTTGAGAAAAAAAATGAAGAACAAAAGGCAATTTGTAAAATTTATTATCAAAAATATAAATTTTTGAAGAGTTGGGGGTAGACACACTTAGGAGACACTTAATTAATAATCATCCAGATAAATTATCACAAACAAGACAAACACATATTGCTACAGGGGGAGATAATATAATTGGTATATTTAAATATAATTCAGATAAAAAAAAAATTGGACAAATAGAATGACCATTAAGAAAAGAATTACCATTTAGTATAGTTGCATGTCCCGTATTTGAAGAATATGTACAAAAATATTTACAACCCGATTATAAAAAAAGTAGTAGAAGATCCGATAGGAGGAGATCATTAGATAAATATCAAGAATTAAAAAATGGTATAATTACACAATTTATTATTAGTGATTGTAAATTTTCATTAATTTCGGATAGTTGGAAAAATGAATATAAAAAAAATATTATATTGTACTAACATGTTATTGGATAAATAATTCATGGTTTTTAGAAAATAGAATTTTAGCTTTTCAACGTTGGAAATTTTCACATTTCGATACACATATAGTTAGAATAATTTCAAATATTGTTTATAACTATGAAATAAGGGATATAATTTTTTCTATTTCATTTGATAATGTTTCGGTTAATACTACTGCAATTAATAGTTTAAAAAATTCTTTAAACACAATTTTAAATGGAACTTTTTTTCATGTTAGATGTGTATGCCATATAATTAATTTATATGTTAAGCATGGTTTAGTAATGGGAGAACTATTTTTAAAATCTATTTGCGATTTAATTTATCAAATAAGAAATTTTTATGTAAAAACCCAAGAAATTAGATAATTATATTTGTTACATAATAAAAAATATAAAAAATTTAAAATGGAATGTGACATTAAGTGGAATTCAACATATGACATATTACAAGGTATACTTATTTTTCAAAATATTTTAATTGAATTTGCAAATTCAAATTACGAATATGGTTTTATTGATAATAACGCTTTTGATTTTGTATCTACACTTACTAAATTATTGAAAACTTTTTATTTATGTATAAATTTATTTTCCGAATATTATTATCCGACTACTTATTTAATGTTATCAAATCTTTGTAAAATTATTTCTGTATTTAATGAATTTGAAAATGAAGAAAGATTTAGTGAAATTATTATTTCTATGAAAACAAAATTTTTTTAAATATTATGAATAAATTCTAATTTTAAATTTAGTTGTTAGTGTATTAGATCCACTTATTAAAATTGAAGATGTTGAAATGTTAATAGATTGTTTTGCACAAATTTTTCCATCAGAAATATCTATTAACCCACATTTTTTAAAATAACAAATATCTCATACTTTACAAACAATATTTGAACTATATGAAAAGTAAAAAAATAATTTAAATACTAATAATGTAGGTAGTAGTAGTAGTAATAGCACTCAATCATTTTCATTTTCATTTAATCTCTTACACATGTTAGAAAAAAACAAAAAAATTCGTCATAATCATTTAACAAATTACTTTTATATAAACAAACGCCTAGATTAGAAGATTTTGATAATACAGATTTATATGATATATTAGGTTGATGGAAAAAAAATGTATCGTATTATCCAATTTTGACCTAAATGGCTAAAAATGTACTAAACCCTCCGGTATCCATAGTGTCATCGGAAAGTGTTTTTAATCTAGGTAGTCGAGTGTTAATCGAGAAACGTACAAATTTAGCAGACGACACTTGAAAAGTCTTAATTTGCATTAAAAGATTAGAAGGATGCAGAAAAAGAATGCAAGGAATTATGAAAATTCGGAAGATGATGAACAAAAAGTAGAAGAATAATAATAATAATAATAATGTACAAAAAAATCAAAGTGACGTAAAAATCAAAACAATATAACAAAAAAAAATTAGTAGATTTTAAAATCCAAGTGATGAGTTTGGTAGTAGACATATACAGAATTCGGTAGAACCACTCTAAAAATTTTGTGTCTCTAATTTTTATTTTTTTTTTTTATAAAATATGAATTAAAAAACAAAATGAATAAATAAATCATTATAAGAAAATAAAAAACAAAACAACAACAAAGTTAAAAAAAATGGAGTTAAAAAAATAAAATAGAATTAAAAAATAAAGTTACAGAAAAAGAGTTAAAAAAGGGCAATAGAAAAAAAAAATTCTATGCCGAACCAGGCCCGGCCCAGTGTAAACCGTCCTGGCGGTTCCCGTTTAGCGGACTGGGCCTGTTCAACTTAAAAAAATTTTGGAATCGGCCTGGCCCGGCCCGGATTAGCCTAGGAACCCTAGCCCGGCCGCGATTCCGGGAACAGCGCTTGAACCGGACCGGCCCCGGCCCGGCCCGGTTACAATACTAAAGTAAAGGAAACCCTTATTCAAATTGCAAGGGATATCGTTTGGGTCTGTGTAGGGGACATAGAAGATGTTATCACTGTAGGAAAGAGGGTCAGCTTCGACACTCTTGTCCCGAGTTGTATGTGAAAAGGCAAGGGGGAGTCAACAAGTTTAGGGTCCTTCTAGCGGCTCCAAAGGTGGCCCGACTACTATGTCAACACCTTCTACCCGTGCCACTTTGAGCACAAGGATGGGAAGCAACACCATAGCTACCCCTACTCAACACTCTCAACTAAAAGCCCAGGTGGGAATTTATGCCATGACAAATGAAGAGGTTCAAGCCTATCTGAATGTGGTCACAGGTACGATGAAAATCTTTGATGTTAATGCTTGTGTGCTAATAGATACTAGATCTAATAATTCATTTGTGAGTACGAGTTTGGCTAGACATTCTGATAGGCCTCTAACTCCACTTGTGGTAGAGTTGTTGGTTATCACTCCTTTAGGGTAATAGCTGATTAGAGAAACCGTGTATAAGAATTACGAGGTGAAGGTCAATGAGGTAACGCTTGAAGAGGATTTGATTCCGTTACAGATGAGTGATTTTGATGTTATCTTGGGTATGGATTGACTACATTTTTATTGGGTATCAGTGGATTGTTTCATGAAGGAAGTAAAATTCTAGAAATCGGGGTCCCTAACACTTGTCTTTGTTGGTAGGAATCGGGTGTTACCAATCTATGTGATTTCAGCTCTTGAAGCATGGAGACTAGTACACAAAGGGTACAAAGCTTACTTAGCCTACATTATTGACACCATGGTAGAGAGTCTTAATTTGAATGATGTTCCCATAGTAAATCAATTTCTGAATGTTTTTCTGGAAGAGTTGCCTGGATTACCACCGGTCTGGGAGTTTGACTTTACCATAGATTTGGTTGCCGATATTGCACTGATTTCTATCCCTCCATATCAAATGGCATCCATGGAGTTCAAAGAGTTGAAGGTTTAGCTTCAAGAGTTGTTGGACAAGAGATTCATCCAACCGAGTACCTCACCTTGGGGTGCTCCAATTCTGTTTGTGAAGAAGAAAGACGGAATCCTCCAGTTATGCATTGACTACCGGTAGCTTAATAAGGCAATGATCAAGAACAAGTATCCTCTTGTGAATTGACGATCTTTTCGATCAACTTCAAGGGGCTAGTATATTTTCAATAATAGATTTGAGATCGGGTTACTATCAATTGAGGATTAAGAGTGATGATATCCATAAAACTGCATTTAGAACGTAGTATGGGCACTACGAGTTTTTGGTGATACTCTTCGAATTGATGAATGCTGACATACCCTGACTCTCGAGTCGGACACGCAACAACCGTCGCATTATCTCGACATACAAGCAACATCTCCCCATATACCTGGACAACGCAAAGCATTCGTCTTTACCTGTTAAAACCTGTTTTTCCTCAAATAACATTTCCCAAGTAAAATATAAATTTTAAATGCAATATTTTGCCTCAATGCATGAATATACAATGAGTTCGAGTGTTTCAATTTACATTTACAATAACATATTTATGTCATCCCATAAAATGTACAATGGTCACTCTATGGATCTCAAATATATATACAATGTCTAACTTCATTATGGAAGAATGGTTGGTACCATACCTAACACTGGTCGTCTCCAAAGGGATGTCAAGTGTGTCAAAAATCTCTCGACACGTCTCCCTGCCAAAACTATATCTGTCATTATGGAAAAGTGAGGGATGAGTATTATGGGAGAATACTCAGTGAATGAGGGGATCGACATTATGTTATCAATAGAATGTGTGAGCACGGAGTATCAAAGCTTATTCCAAACATTATGATATTATAAATTGAGCATGGCATTTCCATAAATCAAGTGATCTTGTATCATACATCATAACATCAACATATGCATCCTTTTACATTTCAAAAATCATTTAGAGTTTACCAATAAAATATCTCCAGCAATGATCTACCAGGACCAATGATAGGCACATTGGGGTTTATATGCAAGTATAAAAAACATTTAGCTCTATACCCCAATGTTAGCCATGAGCCTCACTAAAGGCTAGCACGTGTCTTCGCACACATACATAATCAACCATGTATAGAATCCTGTTTGGTGCTATACAGTGGTGTCACACATGTCCTCCCCGATTTGGTTTAACCGACCGCAACTATACATATAACGTTTGGGAGATACCTCCTACAGAAGTATATCCGAACATAATGGGTGCCTCTACCAACCCCCTTCGTAGCTGCGGTAGTCCATCAAGGATATCATCATATCAAGTCCACCAAGAACATCAGCACATCATCACATCATAAGTAGGCATCCAGCGCACATATTTCAATTAAACTATTTCAAATCGGTGTGTCAATGCAATGGAAGAATATAAATCATATCAAGTTTTCAAGAATGACATGATATCATTTCAACACAATTCATGGATGCATATCATTTAAATTAATCATTTGGAACACTCCAATTATCACAAAAGAAGTATTTGTAAAATATAGTTCAAATCCCATGCTTTTACACATGTCATAAAATATGTCGTTTTGAAACGTTATAGAATATATATTTTTACTCAATCAAGAACATAGCGTCAAAATCCCATTCACATATATGTAAGAGTATGTCACTCCCGAAAATGTACCACAATGTGTAGGAATGTGCTCCCCTCGTTCGATCACCAAACGTGTCACTACAATGGTAACACAAAATATGTATAAAATTTGTATCATAAAATTGAAAAACACAATGTTAAATTGTGTTCTCAATTAATCCTTCACCTAGGATCAAGGTTAGGACATTATAGGTAGGCTTCTAAGGTATACACATGTTGTCCTCTTTTTATCACCAAATCGGCAACTTCAGTTTCCCATTTATAAATATACTTCATAACTCACCACACATACGTATGTGTCTCCAATTACATGCCAAAAAAATTCCTGATCTTTACCACATTCTATCCTCTTCAGAGATTTCAGATTCTACATACTTCAGACATGCACATGCTCATGCATTCCTTACATTCTTGGCAACTCATCAATTTAATTCACGTTTCATCCAATCACTTTAAACCAACCATTATACACAATTATTGATCACCTTTGCACTTGAATTCTGCACACATAATTGGCCTTTTGAAACCAAAATTTTCTGCCCATCAAAAACACATTTCTTTTCCAAATTTCTTAGCCAAACACAATCAACTTCATGTACACATTTCTTACATCAATTTAAATCAACAACCACACATAATTTTCATCACATTTACACTAAAATTCTGCACACATAATTTGTCCTTTGAACACTACATTTAGCTTATCAAAACATAATGCTTTTCATCCAAATTTTCGGCCACACAAGGTTCAAACTTTCTGCATAGTTAATTACCACAATGAAGGACAAATTTTGCACACAAAATTTCTGCATACATTCCTCATGCTTCATTGGGTTCCACCTAAGCTCTTAGTTATGAAAATCATTACAAAACATCACATTAACACATTTTAACAATGTCCTCAAAATTCTGCAAGGTGCAGAATTTTTCTTACCACAAAATATGATGATTCAAGCCCAAACAAGATTTTTCTTCACAACATTTCCATTTCTCCCTTGCTCCTAGCTCTCGGACAATGTAAGTTCACCAAGCTCCAAATTTAGATATGTTATACTAGGGTTAGAGTGTAATGAATCTACACCAAAATTTCAAAGAGTTGTTTGAAGAAATCATACCTTTCTTCAATGGTAATGCTCAAGGCTCTCTTGAATCTTCACCATGTAAAACTCGTTCTTTTGCTCCAATTTTTGGATATGTTGTAGTTGGGTTTGTGAGGATTTGATCTATATAAAAATATTTGGCTGTTGTTGTAGAAAAAAAAAATTTGGATCTCCTACTTGAAGCTCACAGTCATGGAGGAAGCATGGAGAAAGAACTTTGCTTCTTCTTGCTTGCATACTTATGGTTTTGGAAGGAGAAAAGGAAATGTTTGCTTTGTTATATCTTGCCTAATTTAATCCTATCCATCCAACAATTTCAAGATTAATTCTAACCCTATGATTTATTTTGCCACATGAGCAAAGTTCACTCTCTCCCACGTATTCTCCCTTTAGAAAGTACTTTTTCATACTACTTCTCTCTATTCAACATTAATTGCATGTCTCTCAACCATCAAGATCCAAGTTCTCACAAATTTTGATCCAATTCCAAATCAATCTTTACCGTTGATTGATTTCCAAGAAAACCTATTCTTTCACTCAATGAATAGTATTCTTGTCTTCCACTAACTCAAATACAATGACCCAAATTAATTCATCTTACTTCCATTCAATTCCCACCCTTCGATTAACTTTTCAAAAACCCAAAAATCTCTCTCTCTCTCTCTCTCATTTGGCCACCTCACCCAACAACTCTCAATTCTCTCTTGTTATTCACGGTTTTGGGGGGTGCATTGCCAAAATACTTCTAAAATTTTGTTAATTACAAATAAGTCCCTTGACTAATAAAAATTATATTTTGACCCCAAAAATTTTTATAATTCTAAGTTGGACCCAAAACCTCGTATTAGGCTTAATTTAATTTTTCTCGCGTCAAAACGTAGTTGTTTAGTATTTCCTAGAAACATTCGATCCGATTAGGTTTTTTATCGGTGATTTTTTAGAAAAGTTACGATTTAACTCTACGACATAAGGTTTATCCAAAGTTGAGGTTCCTATACACTCTAGTGTCATTCTCATTGTTATTGGACCATCGGTGGTCATTTTAAAAATTTTTGAATTCTCGGTGATTTGGGCCAGTATTTTGAGGAGTGGTTTTAATGGAAAAATTTCTTAATGAATTTTTCTACAGATAATATGAACAATGGCATATATAAAATGACGAGAAGTACAATAGTGGATACACCGAGGTGTCGGTATTACAATTGCTTTTGCAGCTTTCATGCATCTCATGAACCGAGTATTTCATCCCTATCTCGATAAATTTGTCATAATTTTCATCAATGATATCTTGGTTTATTTCAAGAATGATGAAGAGCACTCGAGCATCTCTGAATTGTATTAAAAATTCTTAGGAAGAAGAAGTTGTATGCTAAGTTCTCAAAATACGAGTTTTGGCTAAGGGAGATTGGTTTTTTAGGGTATGTTGTTTCTGAGAATGCAATTTTTGTAAACCCTAAGAAAGTAGAGGCCAATCTGAGGTGGGAGCAACCCAAGAACGTCGCCGAGGTAAAAAGTTTTCTCGAGTTTGTAGGTTACTACCGGAGATTCGCAGAGGGATTCTTGAAAATAGCGTTTCCAATGTCCAGTTTGACTTGGAAGGGAGTGAAGTTCGAATAGGATGAAAGATGCGAAAGTAATTTCCAAGAACTTAAGAGAAGGTTGATATCCGCTCCCATTCTTGCTCTATCTACTAGCGGTGGTGGTGATTTTGTCATATATAGTGATGCCAATAAGCAAGAGCTAAAGTACATGTTAATGCAAGACGATAGGGTGATTGCTTATGGCTCTCGCTAGCTAAACAAATATGAAATGAACTATCGTACTCATGACTTAGAGCTAGCTACCATTGTCTTTGCCTTAAAGGCTTGGCGGCATTACCTATATGGGGTCACATTTAAAATTTTCATAGATCACAAAAATTTGAAATACTAGCTCACACAGAAGGAGCTCAATTTGAGGCAACAAATATAGCTAGAGTTGATCAAAGATTATGTTCTAGTGATAAACTACCATCCCAGGAAAGCTAATGTTCTTGCTGATGCCTTAAGCCAGAAGTCCTCTTCTTCTAGTTTGGAATCTTAGGGAAGTTCTTACCTCTCTTATTTAGTTGAACTTCAAGCATTTGGAGTCGAGTTGGCTAAAGATGATCATGATGTACTCTTGGCCAAGTTGTACATCAACGAGATTATAAGGTTTCATGGTGTTCCGGTGTCTATCGTATCATACCGTAACTCTCAGTTCACTTCTCAATTTTGGCTAAGCTACAAGCCGATTTGGGAACTATATTGAAGTTAAGCACAGCTTTCCGCTCTTAAACTGACAGACAATCTAAGGGCATGATTTAAACCTTAGTAAACATGCTTAGGGCATGTGTTATGGATTTTCAAGATAGTTGGGATCGACATCTTTCATTAATAGAATTGAATATAACAATAGCTATCAAGCTAGTATTGGGATGCTATCCTATGAAACTCTTTATGGAAGGAAGTATCGGACTTCATTGTGTTGGGGGCGAGAATGGTGAGAGGAAAATCGAAATTATAGAGTTGATTGAAGCCATCAAAGAAAAGGTAAGAATGATTCAAGATAGAATAAAGGTAGCTCAAGATCGATAAAAGAGCTATCCGACAAGAGGAAGAGGCTCTTGGAATTCAAAGATGGAAATATGGCATTTTTTAAGGTATCTCCTTGGAAGGGTATAATTCGATGACAGAAATAGAAAAATTCGAGTCGTCGTTATATTCATTCCTTTAAAATCCTCGAAAGAATTGGAAAAGTGGTCTACCGGCTTGAATTCCTACCAGAGTTACAAAGTATCCATGATATTTTTCACATTTCAATGTTAAAGAAATACTTGTCAGATCCCTCACATGTGTTAGAAGCTCATTCAGTAGCGTTGAATCAAGACTTGAATTCAAGATACAACCAGTGAAAATCCTTGATTGACAACTCAAACAATTAAAGAGTAAGCAAATTCCCATGATCAAGGTGTTATGGAGAAGCAACCAAGTGGACGAGGAAATTTGAAAGACTAAAGAGTTGATATGAAAACAATACCTTCACCACTCTTTCTTTTCTCCCTCATTCTCGCCCACAATCATTCTCTCACTTTCCCTCTTATCGCTCCCTCTTCCTTCTCTCTTCTCTCTTTTGGTTTTCTTCCCCTTGTCTGTAGAACCCTAGATCCGGCATAATTAGCAAACAATTTTCAGAAGGAGACCCAAACTGAGGGTTCTGGCTAGAGGTGTTAATGCTTTCCATTTCAACAACAAAAAGATGTTGCTGTAGGCATAGGTTTACTGTTAGATCACTTTCTTCCTATAGCAATCGTTTCTCTTCACTACAAAAAAATACGGTTTTCGTCACGCATTTTCGTGAAGGAAAAAATTCGTTGCTCTTTTGTGACGAATTTAACGACAAAAATATTTTCGTCGTTAATTTGTCACAAATTTTGTGATGAAAAGGAAGTCGTGGCTAAATTAGCGATAGACACATCATTCGTGACTAAATTCGTTGCTAATTAGTGACGCAAAAATTTTCGTGACTAAATTCGTCGCTAATTGGTGAAAAAAATTTTTCGTTGCAAATTTCATCGCTAATTAGTGACGAATAATATTTTGTGACTAAATTTTTGCCACGGTTTTAGCCACGGATTTAAAATCCATCACAAAATTTAATGTTTTGTAAATAAAATTTTATTTTTTTATTTTTTTATTTTATTAATATGTTATATTTAAGTTAAAAATTAATTTAACAACGAATTTGATTTCTGTCGCTAAATTTAACAATGAAAATCCGAATTCGTCACTAAATTTTTTATATATAATTAAATAAAATAAAATATTAATAAAATATTTAAATTAAAAAATTAATTTAGCAACGATGAAATTTATCCGTTGGTAATTTAGCGACTGATTTTCAAATCTGTCACTGAATAAATCCATCGCTAAATTTAATATTTTTTTAATTACAATTTTATTTTATTTTATTAATTTATATTAACAAATCATATTATTATTTTATAATATTTTAATTTACATTTTATTTTATTATATTATATTTCATTTTTTTAAAAGAATAATATTATTTAAATCTTAAAAAAACCATATATTTTATTTTATTTAAATTATATATATATTAATTAATTAATTTATTTATTTTTTGTTTGATTTAATATTTTTTATTATTATATAGGTACCTTTTAATTTATTTGTATTATTTTATTCAATAATACAAAATTTTTAATTAAATATTAATCCGGTGGACATGCTGGGCACGACCCTGCGCGAGCGCCGGTGCTGGCGTATGCACGCAAGGGCGCCGGGGGTAGGCGCGTGCTAGTGCGGGTGCCCATGCATACACGCACGGGCATTGGGGGCTGGCAAGGGCCCGCGCATGCACGCATGGGCGTTGGGCGCAGGCAGGCGCGCGCACCTTTGGCGCCTGCCCCAGTAGGCTCGCGCGCTTGCCTGGGCGCCCGCGCATACACGCACAGGCACCCGCCCTTCATTGTTTTAATGCTAAAAAGATTAAAGGGATTTGAACATTGGATTTCGGATTTGAACGGAAAACATGTCACCACTACACCACCGCTTAGTGTTGTGTGATAATATTGTTTTTTCCTTCTTCCTCCTCATTTTTTTTCTATTCTCACTTTTTTTTCCTTCTCTTACTCTTATCTCTATTTTTGGGTTTTTTTTTCCTTTCTATTCTCGTTATTGAAATTTCTTATATATTTAAACGAATAAAAATATTTTGTGATTAAATATATAGATTTTTTAAATTATTAATATATTATAATTTATTAATAATTATAATTTATATTATTAAGATGCTGTAATCCATTTTTAAATTATGGATTAAAAAAATAAAATAAAAATGAAAAAGAATAATAAAATAATAAAAGAAAAGAAAAAAGAAGAAAACAAAATATAATATTAATATATTTTTTAATTAATTATTTATTTTATTTTAAGTTAGTATTTTATTATTTTTTATTTTATTAAAAATTATCATATTTATTATTTTTAATTAATATTATGTTAGGTTGGTGGTTTAAGTAAAAAAAATTATTATATTTATTATTTTAAATTGTTATTATATATTATTTTTTTATTATTTGAAAAATGTGAAGGAAAGATAATAAGTAAAGAAAGTTATTATATTTATTATTTTAAATTGTTATTATATATTATTTTATTATTATTAGAAAAATGTGAAGAAAAGATAATAAGTAAAAAAAAAATTTATATCACATACTAACATTTGATTTGATGGTTTACAGGTTTATACTTATGCGTGTGTATGCAGGTGTGCAGGAGTTCAAATCACGGTGGAGGTAAAGCGGCATTTTCCAACAATTAAGTGAAGAGGGCTGACGCTAGAGTGGGCACGCTTGCAGGTGGGGGTGCTGGCTTGGGCAGGAGGGTGCGCTTCCAGGCCAGGGTGTTAGCTTGGGTGGGTGGGTGGGTAGCTTGCAGGCTGGTGCTGGCTCGGGTGAGTAGGGTGGGTGGGGCCCGTCCAGGCACGTGGCTTCCAGGCTAGTGCTAGCTCAGGTGGGCAAGGGCCTGTCCAGGCACGTGCGCTCTCTGGGCATTCCGACGAATTTGGAATCAATGATAGATTCCAAATCCGTCGCTAATTCATTTTTTTTTTTCATTGCGGATAATTTTTTGTCTTAAGTTAGTGATAGACTTTTTTATCACTAAATTAGCGACGGATAATTTTTCCATCGCTAAATTAGTTACGGATAATTTTTTTGTCGCTAATTTAGCAAAAGATAATTTTTTTCCTAAATTAGCGATGGAAAATTTTTCGTCGCTAAATTTTGTGTCGAATTTTAACGACGAAAAATTATTTGTCGCTAAATTTAGCGATAGATTTCAAATTTTTTTCACTAAATTTTACGATGGATTTCTAATTTTCATCGCTAAATTTTTTAGACGAGTTATTAGCGACGAAAAATTTTTCATCGTTAAATCCGTCGCTAATGTTTTTAGCGACGAATTTTTTTAAAATTTTTGTCGCTAAATTTGTGACTAAAAGCCTATTTTTTTGTAGTGCTTTTGTTTGAAGTTTGTGCATATGTGACTTTGGTTGAATTGATTAAGGTTTTACTAGAATTTAAAACTAAGAAGCATATATATTTTAGAGTTTATTCAAGTGCTATGGCGTTTGAGATGAAATCCTTGATTTTTTCATAATGTGTAGTTTGAGCATCTTGTGATCTTTCCATCATAATTTCTTCTACATATGGGCAAATTAAGTGAGATTTTCTTCTCATGAAACTAGACTTCCATACCTCGAAAATAACATATGATTCGAAATATTGGGATGAGAATTAGATTTTTTATGAATTTTCAAAAGAATATATCATACAAAGAAGGACCCTATTCTTCCCTGTTTCGGCTCCATGCTCTTCTTTGACTTTTAGAGGCCTTCTAGATTGAATTAGGCTCTGAACATGAAAATTGTAGAGGCTTTATCTTTAATTTGAGATTTGAATCATTTGAATGAGATTGGAACGTAAACACAAAAATTGTAATTTTATATCTAGTTTTTAAGTGAAAAATGGAATTTTCATGATCCGAGAAATATAGATCAAGATATGATCATTTTTCTAAGACATGTTGTGCTTGAAAATTTATTGGAAAGTTAGGAATTGTGACAAATTGAGAAGAACAAATTTGCTATAGTGTTGGTATATGATTTAATGATTAATTTGTGACCAATATCTTATGTTAAGGCATTTGCAATAAAAAGAGGGGTTGGATTTTGTTTGATTTAAAAATTGAGAGTAATTACCCTACCAAAAGGTGAGCGGACAGACCGTCGTGCCTTTTAAATAAGAAAAATGATTTCAAAATTTTTCTATAAATAGTTTTAAATGATTTTATATGATTTTGTATCATATTTGTGATTGTGGGATGGCCCGAAATGAGAATTTAAAGTATATGTGCATTCATTGTATTTATGAATGAGCATATGCCATATATTATTGCATATTTTATTCATGAATATTGTTAAATTAGTTAGTAACCTTTTGATGAAATCATGACACATTGAATGAAATCGGAATGTTCGTGAAATATTGGTGTATGTGTGGTAAATGACTATAGTCATTCTCTCCACGGAGTAACCCGATGGGGTGACACGGGAAGTGTGAAAAAGAGGAAGACCTAAGTAAAAATGATTGGTCAAACAAGAAGACCTAAGTATAATTGAATTCACTTAAAAAGCATGAACTTTTGGGACCTATTATGCATACATCAGAAGTGTGAAATCAATAAGAAAAAAATGCATATTTGTGTGAAAACAAAATGAATAAAATAAAATTGTTTTGCTATAAACTAAGGCTTGTTGTACAAGATTTTTCACAAAAATTGGACATAGATTATGAAAAGTCATTCTCATATGTGGATAAAACGATGTCTTTTGTTTTTTGATTAGTCTAGTAAGACTTGAAATGCGAATGATAGATATAACTACATTCAATTTGTATGACTCACTTGATAATGATATTCACATGAAAATCCTAGACTTAGATTATTTTAAGTGTCACAAACTTAAAAGGTCGACTAAGGCCTTATGCCTGGTTGACCTATACATATGCTTCTACATGAAAAAGTCAAAGACTATTGAGCATAAGACGACTTGCACTAAATATAGATTTCACATAACACTCTCACTAGTCGACTAAAATGTCATGTCCAGACCTGCAGGTCGAGCATGCGGATAGACCGCTGTGACTCCTCGAGGCACGGGTATACCCTACTTGCACACGGAGGTGACGCAAGGCTAATCTTTTGACTAATATCATGACCCTATTCGTCATCTTAAGTCAAATAGTACAGCGGAAGATTTGAAGAAAGATATTTTTCAGAAATTTTTTTAAAACATTTGCCTCCAATTTACATATAATATTTATATGTGCAATCCAATCGTAAACAAAGATGGGTATGAATACTTACCCAGTAGTGTCTCTCAGTAGAACTCGTGGAACAGTACCTCAATGTAAGTCAAGTGTAATATAACCTGAAAATTTTAAATATGAGAGGGTGAGTATAATCCACATATTCAGTGAGTGAGGTGCAATGACTATATAATAACAATACATGAATTTGTGAGAGTGACAGTCAAATTATCATTTTCAAATTTATATTCATTTGCAACATATCATGTAATTCAAAATAATATGCATGCTTATCAAAATCATACGTCATGGGTTGTCAATCAGTAATAAAACATATTCTACCCATAGTTTGGCCTAGATAAGGTACAATCCACCAAAAAGTCACCACAATATCATAAAAATGAACACACATACTTTTCTTTTAACCCCCTTCCCTTGGTGTTGACATGGTCCTCATGTAGTGCTCGTTATAGGAATCACTTAAATTGGAGGAGTACACAGGGAGATATGAAATTTCTCCCAAAACTGCGCAGAGTTAAACTTTGGAAATTTAGAATTGAAATTTTTGTAAGTATGGAATTTGAGATTGTACCTTAAAGAAAAATATTTTCAAATGTAATTCGTAATCCTATGATATGATGTTATCAAAATAATTGATGAATTATATATTGTTTAATTTAGGCGTAGGATTACATTTTTGTACAAGGGGTGACTTGTTCGAGAAACGAGGATAGTTAGGGGAAGTGGCGTACCCTCCTCAATCGAGGTGAGTGGGATGAACTATTTTCAACTTTAAATGAATAATAGTTTGATTTTGATTTTTATAAATAAATTTTGAAATGTGATTTATAAATGTTTTAGTGTTTGTGACATATGTTTAAATGATGATTCTGAGAAAAAATTTGCATCCTGATATTACGACTTGATAGTGCCATGATTTTCCTTACGAGTAAAGATTTATGAATGATGACATATGGCGTGTATATGATTATGGGATGGTGCATAGTCGCTATAGTGCACTCCCTACAATGGCTAACGGATCCAATAAACGAGCACCCGTGAAGACCATGTCAACACCAAAGGAAGGGGGTTAAAAGACAAATATATGTGTTCATTTTTATGATATTGTGGTGACCCATTGATGAATTTTACCCTATTTAGGGTAAACTATGGGTAGAATATGTTTTATTACCGATTGACACCCCATGATGTATGATTATAATAAGGATGCATATTATTTTGAATTAAATAATATGTTGCAAATGAATATAAATTTGAAAGTGACGATTTGACTTGCCACTCTCACAAATTCATTTATTGTTATTATATAGTCATTGCACCACACTCACTGAGTATGTGAATTATACTCACCCCATCATATTTAAATTTTTTAGCTTATACTGTACTTTACTTACATTGAGATATTGTTCCACGAGTCCTACTGAGAGACGCTATTGGGTAATTATTTATACCTATCTTTGTTTACGATTAGACCACGCATATAAATATTATACGTAAATTCGAGGTAAATGTTTTAAAAAAATTTCTGAAAAATATTCTTTTTCAAATCTTTTGCTGTATGATTTGATTTAAGATGACGAGTAAGGTCACAAAATTAGTCCAAATATAAGCCTTGTGTCATCTCTGTGTGCAAGTAGGGCATACCTGTGCCTCGAGGAGTTGCCGTGGTCTATTCACATGCTCGACCTACAAGTTAGGGCGTGACAAAAACACCTACACAAGTCGCCCTGAAGTGAATACTAGTCAACTTGAATAAGCAATGAAGTAAAAATACTTAAGTGGAATGAATCTCAAGTTGATCTAAAGTGAATACAAGTCGACTTGCATGAGTGGCAAAGTGAAAATGCTTAAGTGGGATAAAGCACAAGTCGACCTAATATATATAAGAATCAATCTACACTAACATGGACTTTACAGAATACAAAACACAAGTTAACCTGAAAGAAGAAGGAGTTAACTCGATGGAGTAATGGTTGATACCATACAGAAAAACTGTTGAATATTAAATAACCCTCAACTACCTTCTACAGCTATGTTTGATACATTTATTGAAGATCAACAACTCTTTTATCCTCACCATTATAAATACAACACTTCAAGTGAAGGAAAAAAAAAACATCTACCACGATTAAGCACCAAAGATCTAAGGGAAACCTCTAAGCAAATTTTTCTTTTTGTATTGTATTCTTTTCTCTGTACTTTGATGATCTATTTGAAGTTAAAGTTTTACTATTGTACATTTTTTTCACTTGTAAATCATTGTAAAAGACTAGAATAATGGGTTCTTTTGGTTTGGACATTAAGTGTTTGAGTGAAATATGTGAGGTATACTAGCAACTATACAAAACTAGGGGCAATGTTTGAGAGAAATACTATATGGTTTGAGTAATATCTATGTAACCTAGTTGGTTGTACTATTTTTGAGAAAATAGTGGATTTGAAAATTTATATGAAGTCGGAGAGTAGACGAATACAAGAGAGGGTGAAACTACTATAAATCGAGAGTGTCAAATTTTTCATTCTTTAGTCAATCTTTCCTAAAAGCCTAGAAAAAGTCAAAAGTACCGAAAACAACCTATTTACTTCTTCTAGGTTGCATATACTATATTCTTCAATTGGTATCAGAGTAGATTTCTTGGTGAACGGTTTAACAACCTCAAGAGAAAATATCTGAAATGGCACTTAACGATGATAGCGTCCTATTCGAAACTTGCTCAACCAATAGAACACCTTTATTCAACGGCAACAACTATATTATTGGAAGGAAAGACTGAGGAACTTCATTATGGCCTAGGATGAGATAGTTTAGGAAATCATAGAAGAGGGAATTGCATTCCCAACTGAGGAGGTTGACAATATAAGAGTCCCAATTAAGATGAAGAAAATGACTACTGATGAAAAGAAAACTTATCAAGCAAACTGAGACACTAAATTTGCTTTATCTTGTTCTAAGTTTAAATGAGTATGGTAGAATTTCTTTTTGTATAACGGCTAAGGAAATTTGGGAGAGATTAGAGACCACGTACGAGGGAACAAATCAAGTTAGGAAAAATTAATAAGATACTAAAACAAGAATATGAACCTTTCAAAATAAGAGATGATGAAATTGCAAGAGACATGATAACTAGATTCAACACTATCACTTATGAACTTAGGCCACTAGGTAGAGGGATTAGCCAGGAAGATATGGTAAAAATGGTTCTTAGATGCATGCCAAAATCTTGGGAGGCAAAGGTTACTGCCATAGAAGAATGAAAGAATTTAGAAACTCTGACAATGGCTCAATTGGTAGGATACTAACCACCCATGAGATGAAACTAAATTCCAAGAGAGTGGGCAATGAAGAAAATGGAAAGGTAGTAGCTCTCAAAGTTAAGAGTGAAGATGATAGCTCCAGTGAGGATGAAGACATGCTTTGCTTACTTGAAAGTTTAAGAGATTTATTATGAGAAAGAAAAACAATAGAAAAAGAGAGTTTAAGAAGAACAAGAAGAAATAAGAAATAAGATACTATGAATACAAGAAGCTTGGTCATATAAAGGCTAACTATCTACCACTCAAGAAGGTAGAAAAGAAGGAAAAGAAGAAAACTTTGGCATCCTAGAGTGATGAGGAAAATGAGCAAAAACAGGCTAATCTCTACTTCATGACATTGGAGGAAGAACAAGATGAGGTAATTTCTTTTTACTCTTATGGTTTTTCTAATGATGAGTATTCTATGAATGAAATGCATAAGATCTTAATGGCAGAACTTAATTGAGACAGCAGACATGCAAAGTTTAAGGCAGCATCTCATATAGCATCTTGAAATAATTTTGAAACATGAATTTGTTCTTTTCTTTTCTTTTCTTTTTATTTTTTCATATTACAATTTTGAAGATTTTGTAATCTTTTCATTCTTTTTCCTCCAGAAAACATTAATTTGTCACTAGTTACCTCGACAAAAACCCCATTCTTCACTACTTTGGAATGATAACTATTACCTTTAAAAATTTGTATGCATATTAATAACGCTAGCTTTTATTTGAAATGATTAAAAACATATTAATAATGTTAGCATTATTAATATTGTGCAACGAAATTAGTTTTCTAAGGTCGACTAATTTGAACTAAAAGCTAACATTATTAATAATGATTAAAAACATGAATTATAGTCACATATATTTTCTAAGGTTGGTATGCCACATAAACTTATATAGTTTGCTTCTGCCATTACCAAGTATTTATTGATCAAACGATTGAAAACCCCGTAGTAATTTATTTATGATACTAAGTTGACATTCTTAAAAGTATCTAATGAATTATGAATTTAAAACATTGAACTCGGTCATAAAATATAAAGCCAAATTACTATATGTATAGCTTTCTATTGAATACAAATAATAAATCACCTAAAATTTCAAATAGCACAGACAGTCAATGGCTGTATAATCAACTAAACAAACAATATAAATCTAGATCAATTAGGGTTGGGTCAAAATTATACTTGTGAAAATTATTCCAAAGTAGATACTAAGTTTTCAAACGTTTTATAAATTATGAAAAAGTAAGGAGAGATAGAGAACTAGGTCAAACAAAATCTTATCAACTCTTCCCTTAGGTTTTCCATCTTTTCCCTTGTGTGTCATCCTGAGAACCTGCCATTCCCTCATCATAGCTAATTTTGGTTGGCTAGAGGACTACCTTTCGATGCTGATTTAGTTCTTGTGTATACATAAGGAATGGAATCGCCATTGTTGGTAGTTTTGATAGGCTATTGATGAAATGTTGTTGGTGGTCGTATTTTGTGAGAGAAAGCACTAAAAGAGAGATGAAAGATGAGATATGATAAGAGAGATTCTCTTATATATGGGCTTATTTAAAGAGAAAAGTGCAAGAAATGTACATTTACAATGTTTTAAATCTAATCTATATTATTTGGTCCGATTTTATAGGATTTTGGTGTAATGAATAAGGAATGAGAAAAAATTTATGATCAATTTGAAGTGTGAAGATTTATTCTATTGTAAATTTTATTAAGAATCAAAATTTGTTAAAAATACATAAATCAAAAGAAAAATGGGGATGTAAGAAAAGAATTATAATAACACGGACTACTTTTTCAAGCATGATACATCGTTTTTCTTAACTAAGTTAGCATATATACAAAGTTTTAACCTATAGACGCCTAATCCATCTCCTATGGCTCTCGACAAAATTTTGAAACAAGAATTTTCTTCTTTCCCTTTTTATTTTATTATATTACAATTTTGAAGATTTTGTAATCCTTTCATTTTTTTTCAGGAAAAGTCAATTTCTAAGGTACCCTGATGGAAACTCTTGTCCTTCACTATTTAAGAAAGATACATATTACCATTAAAAATTTTTCATGTATATTAATAGTACTAGGCTTTTTGTTCAAACGAGTGAAAAAAAAAATATAGTGGAAGCTGATCATTTTTCTAAGGTTGACAAATTTGAACTAAAAGCCAACATTATTAATAGTGATTGGAAACATGAATTATAGTCACGCATATTTTTTGAAGTTGGCATGTCGTGTAACGCCGACACTGTGGTGTCTGTACTAATGTACTGATCTCGAAATATATATATATATATATATATAGAGAGAGAGAGAGAGAGAGAAATTTTATTTAATTATATTGGTGTTTGATTTTGGGGTTTTTAAAATTTTATTTTTGGTATATTCTTAAGTTGCCAGATTCGCGATCGAAATAAACCCCATTTGCACGAAATCCGCGTTCTAGCAAAAAATGAATACGAAATATATGTATATGTGTAAAAAAAATAATAATAATAATAATAAAAATGGAGACGCAGTGTTTTGGGGCAAAACGCTGCGTCCCCAAATTTGATTTGGGGATTAGGGTTAGAAACCCTAATCCCTCTCTCTCCCTCTCTCTCTCTCTCTCTCTTCCCGACTCTTCGTTTCTCTCCCCCACCGTGGCGCCACTCCTCCTTCACCGCAAGCTCCGCCGCCAACAGGCCACCACCATCATCATCTTCTTCTTCTTCTTTTTCTTCTTTCCCTCTCGGTTTCTCTCTCACAGTTTCTCTCCCACTCGCAATCTCTCGCGATCGCTCTCCCTTCTCGATCGCACACCGCCACGAGCTCCACCACCAGCGCAACACCACGCGATCTTCCCCGTACTCCGAATGCCACCGCGTCTGACTACTGCTGCCTCCTGCAAACGTGCGCCTTTTCACGTGATCTAGCCACACCGCATGACCACTGTCTCCTCCCGTGAGCGCAACCCAGCGCTTGCAAGCGATCGAGCCACAGCGCGTCCTTCCACCAGCGTACTACAACGCAAGCGCGAGCGCGTGATCGAGTGAGCACGCCACAGCTCGACCACGCCACAGCGCGCCTCCGTACGAGCGCTCGCCTGTGCTGGAGCACTGGCTAACGCGCGCCACCCCACGAGTGCTCATGGCCCACAAGCTACTGCGGCCCACGAGCCACTGTCGGCCTGCGGGCCCATCAGCCGTAGGCCCGCCAGCCCACAAGCCCATCAGCTTGCAAGCCTATCGGCCCGCTAACCTACTGGCCCGCAGGCCCGCAGACCCACAAGCCCGCTAGCCGAAGCCCACGGCCCGTGACGGCCCCCAAACCTCGGCGCAGGTAACTGATTTAGGGTTTTGCTTCTGATTTAAGTATTTGAACATAACTAATAAACCCTATCTTGATAAATAGCTTTTCAGATCTTGGAGTGATCGAGGAGACATTAGGACAATGGTCTACGATCCGAGAAAACCTTAGGTGAGGTATTTTGGACCTATTCGAGTTATTTATTGAATTCAGGATAAAAATTTAGGATAAGAAGTGTTGTATAGCATGAAAAGAGCCGAAATTGGAGATTTGAGTTTATAAATTTTCAAAGAATTTCTACTTGTATAAGACAAACGATTTTAAGTAGAAATTGATAATTCATTGCTTTAGGATAACGTATTCAGGTTCAAAGAGGGAAGTTGAATTCGGATTGGTTTGGAATTGGGAGTGCACACCCTCCCTGAACAGTGAGTCGGACTTTGATAACTACTATTGATTAACAAATCATGTTTTACCGATTTTCAAACGACATGATTTTTATACGTGTGAAAACTAAATTTTTGGATTTTTGATAAACATATTTTTGTGATCATTGGAGTGTCCCAACTGTTGATTTTATTGATTTGCATCCATGAGTTTGATAACAGGATACTGTGCCATTCGTTTTGACATATTGACTTGTTTTAATGCTTTCATTGTATTGGCACATAGTTTTGAACGGATTTACATGTACTATTTGGACTGTACATCCGCCAATGTTATGATACGATATATGGGACTATATGTCCGGCTGACGTGATAATGTGATGCATGGGGCTACGTGTCAGGCCAACTTGGAGATATGGTGATATGGTGATATGTTTCCTATAGCATTCCGTAGCTATGAAGTACATTTGGTAGAGGCACCCCTTATGCCCAGATACACTTCGGCTGGAGGTATCCGCCAAATGTCATGTGTATGGGTGTCCCAGGTTGACCCTCGGGTGGACGTGAGTTTACTTCTATCTAGCACTGGGCGGGACACCATACATGGCCGACTATACATATATATATTATTATTATTATTTACAGGCAAGTTGGAGTAGCCTGTGACCAACATGGGGGTAGAAAGCCATTATTTGATATTTGCATAGTGAAAACCCCTAATGCGCCTGTTCTTGGCCGAGATAGACCATTACTTGGGTTGTTTGTTCGGCCGGCTCTACATATGTAACTTAATATATGGATGGATGCATATGTTATTTTCTGATTGTGCCTTGAGATATGTTTTAATCTGAAACGGCACGTTATTTTTGCATACTCGATATTATGTTATATGCTTTGACACTCTAAGTTCACCCTCGATATTGATAGCACGATATCAATCCCCTCACTTGCTGAGTATCCTCCCGTAGATACTCACCCCTCACTTTCTTTTCCATAGGAGTAGTTATGGACTGAGGAAGTATTATTGTGATTGTATTCTTACGACGTGGACTTGATAGCACCGTTTTTGGGTATGGATGTTACCATATCTTCTGTTACAATTATTGGAGATTTTAGTTTGATTAATGTATTCATCTATTTAATTTCTGGGATGACTGTATAATTATGGATATTTATTCGAGAAACTCTCATATTGATTAGTTTCACTTGCATTGAGACACCTATATGTATTTAAAATGTTAACTTGGGAATTTATTGTACATGTGTATAAACATTTAGACCCACTCGGTGTGGCGGCTGCTCATGCTCTAGTTTAGCATGACAGTAAAGGTCTATGGTTAGAAATGCTAGAAATTTCTATAGTCTTGCATTGTCCTGATTGTAGGCTGTGGTTTGATTAATGGTTATGAGGTCAAGATGGCCCTTTTATTAAATTGGTAAGATGGTTATAAATATTACAGGTTAAATTATATATGGGAAACCTCAGAAATATGGGGAGGTTCTGCCCGATTTTCTGTAAAAATGTAGCCGGCATTCAGGGCAATGGGCGACTATTCATAACCCCGGTTTGGGGTATGACAGTTCGGTTGGTATCAGAGCATCAGGTTAGAGAAAGGATAGTAATAAAAGTCTTCTCAAGTACATTTAAAAGTTCTCAATATATTAGAGAGTTTCGTACAGTCATTTAAAGTCCCATATGTGGTTGTAGACCACTAATTTCATTCATTTTAGGGGTTAGTTACGCAGTAACTAACCCTAATTTTTAAATCATGCCAAATTCTAGAGTTATATCTAATGAAAATTCTCTCTTTATAGAATTATGCCGCCTAGACATGGTAGACCAGTGGGACGCGGAGCTAGACTCGCGTTACCCGAGACTCCTCAAGTGCCTGACCCTTCGATAGGACTTGAGACCCTTGGAGTGCCTAAGGCTGCTTCCTCTTCACGGGTGCCCCTTGCAGCGCCTACTTAGCCGGCTGCTCCGGCCGAGGTTCCATCACTGTCCCTTGAGGTGTTTAGGCAGGTGTATGAGTGGTACACCTCCCACGAGTTTAGATACGACCCCCACAACCATCGACGGCAGTGCCGACTCCTACGGTCGTACCACCTCCACCGATACTGATGGCCATTCCAACTCCAACGGCCGTGCCACCTTTAGTTGTACCAGATCGGCCCCCAGTTGATGGTCCTTCCTCTGTGTCAGGACCTAATGACACTACCTCCTCCACCATGAGGCATATTCACAAACTCACCCAGTTGGTGAATGAGGCGAGGTAGTTAGGCTGCACAGAGTTTGCGGGAACAGGTGATTCCACAGCAACGAAGCACTGGATCAACCGTACTTGCAAAATTTTGACTGATCTGGGTTTGAGCGAGGACTACCGGCTTCGGATAGCAGAGAGACTCTTGGATGGCGACGCCCTCACTTGGTAGGAGGCGATTTGTGACGATGCTACCGAGCCGCTGCGATGGGAGGACTTCTTGCGGGAGTTCGATCGTAGGTACTTCTCTGAGTTCCAGCAGGACCGCAAGAGAGCAGAGTTTTTATACTTGTGGCAAGGAACCAGGACAGTAACAAAGTATGAGACGGAGATGAGGAGACTAGCTGCTTTCGTTCCAGACTTGGCGATGCTGAAACAGCTACGGTTCAAGTTTGAGGATGGCCTCAACTTGAACATTAGGAGATATTTGACAGTGACTCCTAGTCTCTCCTTTGTGGAGATCGTGGACTCAATACTTAGGGAGGAGGAGATCGTCCGTTCTAAGGGTAGATAGCGGGAGTACATAGAGCAAAAAAAGAAGAGATCTGGGATTTTTCGAGCCAGGGCTCGAAGAAGGCAGGACTTCAGGATATCAGGGGGGCTCTTTTCAGCCGAGACATGCACATACTGGGCAGGAATCGCGACCTCAGGGGTTTAGAGCACCGCCCCTAGTGCTACTACTCAGACTTCAGATCAGCGACACCCCTTTTTGTCGTCGATGTGGTAGACACCACCATTTTGGAGAGTGTAGGGTGCCTGTTACATGCTTCCGGTGTGGGAAGCCAAGGCACATCAGGAGCACCTGCCCCGAGTTGGGATTTCGAGGTCAGATAACTTTAGGACACTCGAGTGTTCTCCGAGGAGGATAGCAGGGAGCACTTGTACACTCGAGTCACACCGCTCTATGGATAGCAGTCGGGAGCAACACGGTGCCAGGATCATTCCGACAGCAGCAGAGGATACAGGCCTATGTATACTCAATGACGCAGGAGGACGCTCAGGCGAGTCCTGATGTGATTATTGGTGCTCCTCCCACTGATCCCCATGTTTAGAGATATTTTTTTTATATATCTTCTTTTGAACACTATCACTAGTTAAAGCCTTAGAGACTTAACTATGTTGGTTTGTACATACATTTTGATATATATAAATGTGTGTGTGTGTGTGTGTGTGAGCATATATTTTCTTTCATATTTATCAACAGATCTTTTTATTTTCTCACAATAGGAGTTATGAACATATGGGAAGTCGACGCTCGTATCCTCATTGACACCGGGTCGAACTATTCGTATGTGAAAGCATCTTTTGCACACAGGTTAGGTAAGCCTTTGTCGCCACTTGATGAGGAGATATTGGTCATCACTCCTCTCGATGAACAGATACTTAGAGATTCCGTTTACAAAAGGAGCAAGGTCACGATCAGAGATGCAGTACTTAAGGCAGACCTGATTCCACTTGAGATGACGGATTTCGATGCCATCCTAGGGATGGATTGGCTAAGCATGCATAGAGTCTCAGTAGATTGCTTCACCAAAAAAGTGGAGTTTCGGAGACCCGAGGGGCCGTTGTTTAGGTTCCCAGGTGAGAGGCGAGTGTTAACTTGCTGTGTTGTATCGGTGATGAAGGCTAGGAGATTGATACGCTGAGAGTGCACGGCATACCTGGCTCATGTTATTGATACATAGTGGAAGGGCCGAGGCTTGAGGAGGTCCTAGTAGTGCAGGAGTTCCTAGATATATTTCCTGAGAAGCTACCCGGACTATCCCCAGTTTGGGAGTTTGATTTTGAGATTGATCTAGCTCCAGGGACTACTTCCATATCTATTCCGCCATACAGAATGGCGCCAGTTGAGCTTAGAGAGCTCAAGGTCCAGTAGCGGGAGTTGCTGGACAAGGGTTTTATCCGTCCGAGCACTTCGCCTTGGGGTGCTCCGGTGTCATTCGTGAAAAAGAATGACGGGACTCTATGATTGTGTATGAACTCTAAGGAGCTAAACAAGGTTTCCATCAAGAATCGATACCCTCTGCCGCGTATTGACGATTTATTTGATCAGTTCCAGGGTGTGCAGGTTTTCTCAAAGATCGATCTTCGATCTGGATATCATCAATTGCGAATTAGGGCTGAGGATGTGCCCAAGACCGCATTCTGCACTCGATATGGACACTACGAGTTTATGGTCATGCCGTTTGGGCTGACCAATGCACCACTAGTCTTTAAGGACCCGATGAATCGAGTTTTCCATGATTATTTAGATCGGTTTGTCATTGTGTTCATCGACGATATCCTTGTATATTCATAGAGCAATAAGGAGCATGCGCAGCACCATAGGGTGGTGTTGCAGATTCTCCACGAATGGCAGTTGTATGCCAAATCCACCAAGTGTGAATTTTGGCTTAGACAGATTGGATTTCTTGGCCATATTATTTCTACGAAGGGTATTTATGTTGACCCACAGAAGGTGGAGGCCATATTAAGATGGGAGCAGCCACAAACAGTGACCGAAGTGCGGAGTTTCCTTGGTCTTGCGGGGTATTATCGGTGGTTTGTAAAAGGATTCTCCCGGATCGCTGCTCCACTTTCTAGACTGACGCGAAAGGATGTTAAGTTCATTTGGGACAATCGTTGTGAAGTGAGCTTTCAGGAGCTCAAACAACAACTGATGTCGGCACCGGTTTAGCTCTCCCTACTAACAGCCGAGAATATGTTGTGTATAGTGATGCCAACAGGCAGGGATTGAGCTGTGTTTTGAGGCAGGATGGTCGGGTGATTGCTTATGCTTCACGACAGTTGAAAAAGCATGAGTTGAATTATCCGACGCATGATTTGAAATTAGCAGCCATAGTCTTTGCATTAAAGATATGGCGGGATTATCTTTATGGAGTGATTTGCAGAGTTTTCACTAACCATCAAAGTCTGAAGTATTTATTCACTCAAAGGGAGCTGAACTTAAGACAGAGACGATGGTTACAGTTGCTAAAAGATTTTGATTTGATTATAGATTATCATCCGGGCAAGGCGAATGTTGTGGCATGATACTTAGTGTGCCAGCAGGTGAAGGCAGAGCTTCAGTGTCCAGTGGTTACGTTGCAGTCTCTTCCTATTCCTGAGTGGAAATGGGAGTATATTACTATTAACTTTATGATGGAGTTGCCACGGACTTCTACACTGCATGATGCGATTTGGGTGATTATCGATCGACTCACCAATCTGCACATTTTATCCCTACCCGCGGTGATTATTCCTTGTAGGCATTGGCACGTCTCTATATTGATACCATAGTTCGGCTTCACGAGGTGCCTGTATCGATTGTTTCAAATAAGAATCCCAGATTCATGTCTAGGTTTTGGCCCAGCTTGTAGGAGGCATTGGGCACTAGACTAAACTTTAGTACGACGTATCATTCTCAGACGGACGGCCAGTCAGAGAGGACGATTCAGACACTTGAGGATATGCTTCGGGTATGTGTCATTGATTTTGATACCTTCCATTGGTTGAGTTTGCATACAATAACAGCTACCAGGTGAGTATCGGAATGCCTCCATACGAGGCATTGTATGGGAGGCGATGCCGCACACCTCTATGTTGGGATGAGGTTGGTGAGAGGCGCATCAGCAGGATAGAGCTTGTTGAGGAGACGAAAGAGAAGGTGAGGATCATCCGCGAGAAGATGAAAGCTGCCTAGGATCGGCAGAAGATAAATACGGATCGGAGGAGGAGACCTCTTGAGTTCGAGGTTGAAGACATGGTATTTTTGCAGATCTTGCCCTAGAAATGGGTGATTCGGTTTAGGCAGCGGGACAAATTGAACCCTAGGTATGTTGGGCCCTTCCATATTCTTGAGAGGATCGAAAGTGTAGCATATAGATTGGAGCTGCCAGAGGAGTTGTCGTGTATCCACAATGTATTCCATGTCTCCGTACTTAGGAAGTATATGTCAGATCCCTCACATGTGTTAAAGCCTCCACCAGTTGAGTTACGGGAGGATTTGAGTTTACCTATACAGCCCTTGGTCATCCCTGATAAACAGATCAGGAGACTGCGAAGCAAGGAAGTCCCGTTAGTTCGTGTTTTGTGGTGAAGCGACAGGTCGAGGAGGAGACTTTGGAGCCAGAGCATACTATGAGGGGACAATACCCCCATTTATTCTCTGAGTAGTTTTCTATCCTCGTATAGCTTCCTTTTCGTTTCGCGGATGAAACTTGTTTTTAAGGGGTTAGAAAATGTAACGCCGACACTGCGGTATCCGTACTAATGTACTGGTCTCAAAAATATATATATATATATATATATATATATATATATAGAAATTTTATTTAATTATATTGGTGTTTGATTTTGGGGTTTTTTAAATTTTATTTTTGGTATATTATTAAGTTACCGGGTTCACACGAAATCTGAGTTCTAGCGAAAAATGAATACGAAATATATGTATATATGTAAAAAACAAATAATAATAATAATAATAATAATAATAAATGGAGACGCAATGTTTGGAGCAAAACGTTGCGTCCCCAAATTTGATTTGGGGATTAGGGTTGGAAACCCTAATCCCTCTCTCTCCCTCTCTCTTTCTCTCTCTCTCTCTCTCTCTCTCTCTCTCTCTCTCTCTCCCTGACTCTTCGTTTCTCTCCCCAACCATGGCGCTACTCCTCCTTCGCCGCGAGCTCCGTCGCCAATAAGCCACCACCATCATCTTCATCTTCTTATTCTTCGTCTTCTTTCCCTCTTGGTTTCTCTCTCACAGTTTCTCTCCCTCTCGCGATCGCTCTCCCTTCCCGATCACAAACCGCCGCAAGCTCCATCACTAGCGCGCCACCACTCAATCTTCCCCACACACTGCATGCCACCACGCACGACTGTCGTTGCCTCCCGCAAGCGTGCGCCTTTCCACGCGATCGAGCTACAGTGAATGACGACCGTCTCCTCCCGCGAGCCTCCGCGAGTGCAACCCAGCACTTGTAAGCGATCGAGCCACAGCGCGCTACAGCGCAAGCATGAGCGCGCAATCGAGAGAGCATGCTACAGCTCTAATACGCCATAGCGTGCCTGCGTACGAGAGCCCACCTGCGCACGAGAGCGCACCTGCGCTTGAGCACGTACTAGCGTACGCCACCCCACGAGTACTCGCGGCCTGCAAGCCACTGCAGCCCACGAGCCACTGCCGGCCCCCAGGCCCGCCAGCCCGCGGGCCCATTAGCTCACAGGCCTGCTAGCCCATTAGCCCACTAGTCTGCAGACCCGCGAGCCGAAGCCCATAGCCCGTGATGACCAGAGAATCTCTGCAAAGGTAATTGACTTAGGGTTTTGCTTCCGATTCAACTGTTTGAACCTAACTAATAAACCCTGTCTTGATAGATAGCATTTCAGATCTTGGAGTGATCGGGAGACATTCGGACAAAGGTCTGTGATTTGAGAAAACCCTAGGTGAGGGATTTTGGTCCCATTCGAGTTATTTATCGAATTCAGGGTAAAAATTTAGGATAAGAAATATTGTATACGCATGAAAAGAGGCGGAATTGGAGATTTGAGTTTAGAAATTTTCAAAGAATTTCTACTTGTATAAGACAAACGATTTTAAGTGGAAATTGATAATTCATTGCTTTAGGATAACGTATTCGGGTTCAAAGAGGGAAGTTGAATTCGGATTGGTTTGGAATTGGGAGTGCACACCCTCCCTGAACGGTGAGTGGAATTTTGACATCTACTATTGATTGACAAATAATGTTTTACCGATTTTTAAACGACGTGATTTTTATACGTGTAAAAACTAAATTTTTGGATTTTTGATAGACATATTTTTGTGAGCATTGGAGTGTCCCAACTGTTGATTTTATTGATTTGCATCCATGAATTTGATAATCGGATACTATGCCATTCTTTTTGACATATTGACATGTTTTAATGCTTGCATTGTATTGGCACATAGTTTTGAACGGATTTACATGTACTATTTGGGCTGTACGTTCGGCCAACGTTATGATATAATGCATGGGGCTGTATGCCCGGCCGACATGATGATATGATGCACGGGCTACGTGCTTGGCCGACTTGGTGATATGGTGATATGCTTCCTATAGCATTCCGTAGTTACGAATGACATTTGGTAGAGGCACCCTTTATACCCGGATACGCTTCGGCCGGAGGTATCTGCCAAACTGTCATGTATATGGGTGTCCCAAGTTGACCCTCATTGGGGAGGTCGTGAGTTTACCTCTGTCTAGCACTAAGCGGGACACCAAACAATATATATATATATTATTATTATTTACAAGTTAGTTGGATTAGCCTATATTCAACATTGGGATAGAGAGCCATTATTTGATAGACATATTTTTGTGAGCATTGGAGTGTCCCAACTGTTGATTTTATTGATTTGCATCCATGAATTTGATAATCGGATACTATGCCATTCTTTTTGACATATTGACATGTTTTAATGCTTGCATTGTATTGGCACATAGTTTTGAACGGATTTACATGTACTATTTGGGCTGTACGTTTGGCCAACGTTATGATATAATGCATGGGGCTGTATGCCCGGCCGACATGATGATATGATGCACGGGCTACGTGCTTGGCCGACTTGGTGATATGGTGATATGCTTCCTATAGCATTCCGTAGTTACGAATGACATTTGGTAGAGGCACCCTTTATACCCGGATACGCTTCGGCCGGAGGTATCTGCCAAACTGTCATGTATATGGGTGTCCCAAGTTGACCCTCATTGGGGAGGTCGTGAGTTTACCTCTGTCTAGCACTAAGCGGGACACCAAACAATATATATATATATTATTATTATTTACAAGTTAGTTGGATTAGCCTATATTCAACATTGGGATAGAGAGCCATTATTTGATATTTGCATAGTAAAAACCCCCAATGCGCCCATCCTTGGTTGAGGTAGACTATTGTTGGGGTTGTTTGTTCGGTCGGCTCTACATATATAACTTGATATATGGATGGATGCATATGTTATTTTCTGATTGTTTCTTGAGATATGTTTTACTCTGAAATATACGTTATTTTTGTACATACGATATTATGTTACATATTTTGACACTCCAAGTTCACCATCGATATTGATAGCATGATATCAATCCCCTCACTTGCTGAGTATCCTCTCATAGATACTCACCCCTCACTTTTTTTCCCACAGGATTAGTCGTGGACTGAAAAAGTACTATTGTGATTCTATTCTTACGACGTGGACTTGATAGTACCGGGCTTGGATATGGATGTTACCATATCTTCCGCTACGATTATTGGAGATTTTAGTTTGATTAATGTATTCATTTATTTAATTTCTGGGATAATTGTATAATTATAGATATTTATTCGAGAAACTCTCATATTGACTAGGTTTACTTACATTGAGGCACCTATATGTATTTAAAATGTTAACTTGGGAATTTATTATACATGTGTATAAACATTTAGGCCCACTCGGTGTGACAGCTGCTCATACTCTAGTTTAGCATGACAGTAGAGGTCTGTGGCTAGAACTGCTAGAAATTTCTATAGCCTTGCGTTGTTCTGGTTGTCGGCTGTGGTTTGGTTAATGGTTGTGAAGTCGGAATGGCCCTTTTATTAAATTGATAGGATTGTTGTGAAATATTACAGATTAAATTGTACATGAGAGACCTCTGAAATATGGGGAGTTTCTGTCTGATTTTCTGTAAAAAATATAGCCGGCATTCAGGGCAACGGGTGGCTGTTCATGACCCCGATTCGGGGCGTGACATGCCGCATATACACATATAGTTTATTCTCATTATTACCAAGTACTTGATTAAATGATCGAAATTGTCGGAGCAATTTATTTATGAAACGAAGATGACATTCTTAAAATATATTTAATCAATTATGAATTCCAAACATCATATTCAGCAGAAAAATATCGCATTTTTAGACAACTACTTACCAGTTTTAGGGTGGCTTGCTTCCAAAATCAAATTACAATATTTCCAACTTTAGATTAGATATAAAGAATAAATCACTTAACTTTCGAATATTACTAACAATCCATTACTATGTAATCGACTAAGTAAACAATACAAATCTAGATAAGTTATAGAACACTCTATATAAACACAAATATTACTCGTAATCATACGTAAACCAATCTGAATATGAAAACAAAACAAATTCTAAGAGAATAAATCTATAAGAAATCACTCCCCCTAAAAGCAAAAAAAAAAAAAAAAGCAAAAAACAAAAAATCATATCCAAGATGCTCGAGACACTCCATTATTCTCTTTGATACGCTTATTCTTGTATATAAAAATTATTTAGATTTAGTCTCTAAACTAGGTTTGGTGAACTTTCGTCGAAAACTCCTCATTTTTACCTAGTACATGTGCTTGACAACTTTGAATAGTGAAACTTGCAACTCAAATCCATCTAAACTTGTCAACTAGCCTCCACAAAGACTATTTAAAAAAAGAAAATCATCGGTTATTGTTAGTTAAAAAAGTTACATTGAATACGGAGTAAAACGAAAGAGAAATTGTTTTTAGCATTTTGGCACGAAGAAATTTTATTAAATTGGAGTAAAAAGAAAAATTAGCATGAAAAAGAAAATTTTGATTAAATTAGATTTAACCTAAAAAATTATTTTTGGCACAAAATTTGATTAAATTGGATATGGATAGAAAAATTGTTTTTGGTGCGAAAATTAGAGATTTTATTATGGAATTATCATTGAAATTGTAGATCATAAATATTAAATTAAATATGAATTAAAATAAATTAATATTAATGTTAATGTTCTTAACTATTTTTTTAGAAATTTATATAAAATTATATAATATTTATAATTAATAATTAATATATTATTATCATGTATATTATCTAATAATAAAAAATAAATTATAATACTATATTATATAAATTTCTAATTTAATATCATTGCATTATTTAAAATAATAATATTAATAATTTAATTTTTATTAATTAAAAATAATATTATTAAAATTTTAAATTAAACACAAGCAGGGGGCAGGCCTTACCACGCACGGCTCAACCGTGTGGCAACTGCTAGTACTAGTAATTACCACTACTATTAGTAAATATCACTACTATATTACTACATTGTGTTATATATTTTATCTTGCCAGGATGGCTCAATCGCGCATACATAATCTTATTTTATTACTACTAGATTACTATATTACTAGTAGTAAATATTATTACATTATACTACATAATTACCACCGCTACTAGTAAATATTACTACTATATTAATATATTGTACTATATATTTTATCTGGTCAGGATAGCTCAACCGCGCATGCATAATCTTATCTTATTACTATTATATTACTATATTACTACTAATAAATATTACTACATTGTACTATATAATTTCCACCACTACTAGTAAATACTACTACTATATTACTATATTGTACTATATATTTTATCTACCCAGGACGGATCAACCGCGAATACATATTCTTATCATATTATTACTATATTACTATATTACTACAAGTAAATATTACTAAATTGTACTATATAACTATCACTACTATTAGTAACTATCACTACTATTAGTAAATATTACTAATATATTACTATATTGTACTATATATTTTATCTTATTATTACTGTATTATTATATAATTTTATATTTATAAATATTAATTACACACTTATTTCAAATGATAATTTATATTTTAGAATTTATAATTAAAAAATATGATAATTAAGTAGTATAACATAGTAATATTATTAATATAATAATATTACTAATTATATTGGTAATAATTTTATTATTTAAATTAATATTGATAATCATAATTATAATAAATTTATAAATTTATATTATGAAACTAGTTATAATTTGTAATAATTTATAGTTGTATTAGATGATAACATTAGATTATATTATTATGGTCAAAATTTTTATAAATTTTTTCGACTTTCATTTCTAATTTTTGTGGGATGCATTATTATTTTTTACCGCCTTCTTTTTTAATCTTAATCGTTCGGACTTTAATAATTGTTTTAGTCACATGATATAGTGAATATCCCCTTTTTCTTTTTTTATCTTTCAAGTGACCACTTGAATATAAATTTTTCCACGCCATTTTTCATTCGAAAATTTAAACCATTCTGCGTATTTTTCATTACAAATTTTTGTAAGATGACACGGATAGATTTGTTTTGTTTTGCGCATATGATATCTCACTTGACTTGAAACACAAAACTTATGTAAAAATTTATAAAAATTTTGGCCATAATAATATTTTCTAATATTACTATATGATACAACTATAAATTATAGCAAATTATAAGTGTTTTATAATATAAATTTATAAATTTATATTGATTATGATTATTAATATTAATATTAATTTAAATAATGTAATTATTACCATTGGATACGTAGGATATGGTATTGAATATGATAAGATTAGTAATGGTAAGGGTTGGTTGGTAATGGTAGGTTTGGTATTTTTTCATATACTTTTATTATCTCCCTTAATTTTTTATTTTATATAATTTTTTGTATTTTTAAATTTATGAAATATATTTGTGTGTCTATATAATTTATACGTGAAACTTATAAGGTAGTCAAGAAATAGTTGTAAGTTATATATATATGGCTTTA
Source organism: Dillenia suffruticosa (assembly GCA_033439265.1). Classification (NCBI taxonomy): domain Eukaryota; kingdom Viridiplantae; phylum Streptophyta; class Magnoliopsida; order Dilleniales; family Dilleniaceae; genus Dillenia; species Dillenia suffruticosa. The sequence goes on from JAVTVX010000031.1 coordinate 5,539,487, forward strand.
GAAATGAATTAAGTAAAAATATGATACTAATTATATAAAATTAATAATAATGTATAATAATATTATATTATAATAATGTAATAAATTATTATACATATTACATGATCATGTGCCTGCATGGCGTAGTTGTAGGTGTCCGTGCGGTGTAACTGCGAGGGTAATAATATATTTCTATGTGTTATTATACATTACTACTATATTACTATATATTTCTACTATATTATATTATATTTATATATTATATTTATATAGATAATATACCTATAATATGTAATAATTACTATTATGTTACTATATATTAGAGTAATATTTGCTATATATTACTATACATTAATCCTATATTAACATTACATTTATATACTATTACTTATATATATAATATATAATAGTTACTATTATATTACTATATTAGTATAATATATTACTATACATTATTAATATATTAACATATAATATATATATATGCAATATATAGGTGTATTATATTTATATACCATTACATATATATATATATATATAATATGTAATAGTTACTATTTTAATATATATTTGTACTTATAATATGTAATGGAAAAATTCATTAGTATAAGGATTGTTTTTGTGAGTGAGACGATATAAAAAAGTAATAAGATATAAAGGTAGAAAGGTTATAAAGGTGATAAGGTATTGAGATTGTAAGTTGTGATAAGATATAGTAAGGTTGAAAGATTATAAAAGCGATAAGATATTGACATGGTAAGTTGCGGTAAGGTATGATAAGTAAAAGTGTAAAGGTTATAAAGGTGATAAAGTATTGATTTAATTAATAATTTAAATTTTTAATATTATTAATTTAAATAATGCAATAATATTAAATTAATAATTTTTATAATATAGTGTAATAATTTATTTTTTATTATTAGAAAATATAGTATTATAATATGAAATCATGATAATAATATATTAATTATAAATATTATATAATTTTATATAAATTTTTTAAAAAAATTAACAACATTAACATTAAAAGTTTACAATTTTAACATTTACAATCTCTGATTTTAATCAAATTTCTTTTTTTCATTCTAATTTTTCAATTCAGCTCAAATTTAATCAAATTTCTTCGCATCAAAATACCAAAAACTACTCCATATATTTATTTCAATATAAATTTATGCAAAACATTTGATTTATATTTAATATAATGGACAACTCATAAAGATGAAGTAATGAATATATTGGTGGATTAATGCAGTAAGATTTTTGTATTAAATTAAATATTTCAACACATGGTTTTCAATCGCTTGTTGCTTTCAATGTGGATATATAATCAATATATCCAACCTAGATAATTTGTTTCACCATAATATGTTCGGTATGTTATATTTACACATTTACATGATTAATCATCAATCCAACATTGGGGGATTCTCATTGATGAAGAATTATGCCATCACATCATAAATCGTATGTAGTCGTTAAAATATTAAAAATATTTGGTTTATAGTTTTAAGCTATTGAAAATGTCTTATATATAATTTTAAGGATGGTTGCATGTGATAAGTTACAATAGGGATACGTGAGTGCATGCAATGTGATAATAGGTAATAGGGGATAAGTTGCGGTAATTTTGATTGTTGAGTGTGGTGATAATAACAGTGTGATAAATTGTGGTAATTTTGAGAGTGATAAGAGTTGGTAAGTCTTGTGAGAGTGTGGTAAATTGGTGTTGAGTGTTTGTCACAGGTGGTGATGATAAGGTGGTGGTAAGTAACTAAGTTGTAGCAAGTGATAAGTTAAACAATTAATAAAAATATATGAGGAATTAAGAATTGTAAAGAAAAAAAGAGCCGGGAAAAGAGTAAATTATGGAAAATATGAAAACAAATGAAAAAATTGTGCAAATTTTGAAAATTTGTTAGTCACTGATTGGATTAATTGGTGATATCCCAAGATATGCAAAAAATTTATAAAAGATTTGGAATTGGTTTTATGCGACATATTGAGATTGCATCATTTTCTAATAATATAATAATATCAATATTATATTACTATATATTACATTACTATTTACTATACACTATTACTATATGTATTACTATAAATTAGATTATCATAGCGGCGCATTGTTATTCACCATTCAACCGAATCTCGCATTATCAATATTAATTTAAATAATATAATTGTCATTACATAACTTAATTAATTATCTAGTAATTAACATAACAAATCATGAGACATAGTAATTGCAAAGTAACGCGTCATAGCATATAAGAAATAACAAATAACACATATATGGGAAAGAAAGAGGGGTATTGATTAAAAATATATGAAAAAAGAGAGAGGTAAAAAGACGTAGAAAAGAGATTTTGAAAACTTGTGTAATGAAAAAAGAGATGGATAAAAAGGCATCATCCAAAAAAATTGTGTAATGAAAATTTTAATTTGTGAAATGAAAAGGGCGCAGAAAAAAAGGTGCGATTTTTGAAAATTTGTTTGTGAAAATAATATATATATATTCAATTTAACTTGAAGGATATTATTGCAACCGTTGGATTGGATTAATTGGTGATATGTTCTACTGGATTAATGAAAAATTTGTGATTATTTTGAAATACAAATTTAATATTTTCCAATAACATAAAATACTAATATTACATTGCTATATAATATATATTACTATAGAATACATATATATTATTATATAGTAATATATAAATTACATTATCTAATAATCTAATGATCGGATCAATTTAGGTGATACAATACTTATTTGGATTTGGATATCCTCATTTGGATGAGTGTATAATATTCATACAATATACTAGAATATTAGTATGTTATATAACTTAATCAATTATTAATTATTAATTATGATATTATATTAATAAGTAATAATTCATTCATATGTACCATGAGAAACCTAATTCAAATGGTTTAAATATATCATCAATGAGAATGGAAAAGGAAAAAACAAAAAAAAATGACCTATAAAGAAAAAAGATGAGAAGGAGATAAGGAAAAAAATTGTGGGAATGAGATAAAACAAAATAAAAAGAGTTGAGAGTGAGATACAAAGGAAATAAAGAGACAAATAAAAAGAGAGAAAAAACTCACACAAGATACTTTGGCTGTTGGCGCAAGTTACTTCTGGAGGTTCTCGAACCTCCAGCCTAGCAATTTTTTTCGCAAAAAAAAGAAGGACAAGAATTGCCCGCACGGTGGCACCGTGCATACCTGAGCGGTCATGCGCACTACACTTGCATGGGACCTGCGCGATGCAATCACGCATACCCATGTGCTTGCATTCACTGTGCATGCGCGAGCGCCCGCACATGCCTGCGCGGCACAACTGTGCATTCCCATGCAGCTTAACCTCGTAAAACGTGCATGCATAGGAGCCTACACATGCCTACACGATTGCACGCGCATGCCTGTGCGGCTCAACCACAAGGGCAAGCACGCGCTTGCGTATACACGGAGCAGGGATGATCCATATGTGTAGTGATGTGGCATGGTAACAATTTAAATACTTCTATCGAGTAGCACAGTGATACAATTGCTCCAACACCTGGTAACAAGTGGTAAGTAGTGGTAAGTGGTAAGACAATAATTATATAATGGTAACGAGTGATAATAAGTGATTTATAATAAATAAAAGATCATAATTGTATAGAATTTGTATAATATGGTATGCTAATAAGTAATTTTTAGCAAATGGTATCGAGGACATGGTAAATGAAGGATGTGTAGAATAGGGTAAGTATAGGACATAGTAACAAATAGTAACAAATGATAACAAGTCATTTATAACATATAATGGTAACAAACTAACAAGGTAATGTCTGTTTACAAGTAGTAAATCAATAATTGTATAAAATTTGTATCAAATATATATGTTGTATTTGTATAAATGTAATTGTAACAAGTGTTAAAAATCATAAGCTAATGGTAAAATAACACATATAGAAACATTCAAAATATATGAGAAAAGAAGAAAGAGGATTAAAACAATTACTAAACTATAAAAATGAAATGATTAAAAAAAATGTCACTGGAAACATAAACATATGATATGTCACTTGAAACACAAATGCAAGGTAAATAAGTAGTAAAAATAAGTAAGCGATTTTTTTAACTAGAAAGACACATGGCATTGATTAAAAGTATAAAAAAAATGTGAAGAATTAAAAACAACACGGTAATAAAAATTAATGAAAAAAGAGGCGGAAAAAAAGCAAAAAAAATGGACGGGTTTTGAAAAGATTTTGAAAATTTATTTGTGAATATGATATATTATATAAATCATGCAGTAAATTTCATCATCAAAGCTTCTCCTTCTCTTTTCTCCTTCCCTCGAAATCTCTGATTCCCTAACCCATCTAAACCTCTCATTCACTAGTATTGCTGGGAGTGCACATAAAACCCAACCATTATTATCACTACCATTGACTCTACTCAGTCACTCACTATCTCACTACCTCACTCAACTCACTCACTCACTACTATGTTGGGAATTCACATAAAACCAAACCATCATCATCATCATATCTGACTCCAAAAGATAATATTTTTATTAACAATCATTCTTTACAATATCATTATATTAATTGCTCTATGGTTTTATGAATAGATTGATATTAAAATTGTGGATGAAGATTGTGGATAAAGATGTCTTTCAATTGTGTCAGTTGTAGGACTTGCAATCTTTTCTCTTTTTTTTTTCTTTTTTTTGTTCTTATATGTATATGCCATTTTGCTTAGAAATCAATGTATCAATATTCTCTGTTTATATTATTTTTATAATTTTTTTATTTTCTAGTCTTATAGCAATTAAATCTATACCATTTAAAAAAAATCATATCATGTCATAACAGAAAATATTTCTGTTTCTAACATGATAAAAATAAGTGCATTTCCTAAGAGAGTATAATAACCGATAACACATGTGGTAATTAATGGTAATTGACAATAAATGACTATAATAAAAGGATGGTAGCCGATGATAAAAAGTAGTAAGTGATGATACAAAAAATAACTTATACTAACATGTGTAATTTCTAACACCTGTAGTAACCGATAATACATGACATAACTTATACTAAGATATGACTTATACTAACATGTGATAACTAATGGTTACTGACAATAAAAGGTAGTAACATTTCCTAACAGTTATGTAACCGATGATAAAAGGGTATTTTGTAACACCAGTTTATCCAACAACGGACGATAAAATAGTATTTTGTAATACCTGTTTATCCAATTATAAAACGATAAAAATAGTAATATTGACTAATGATAACTGACAATAAAATAGTAAAATTTCCTAGTATTGTTATCGATAATATATAATATTAGCAATTCTTAACGGTTATGTGACTCACGAAATAACAATTCTAAACCCTAGTAACATATCCTAACGATAATAAAAATAGTAATATTTATTGATGTTTGTAATAACCAATCATAAAAATATTTACATTTACTAGCATTTATCATAACCGACAAATAAAAATTTTGTAACATTTTCTAATATATAACTCTATATTTACCGACAGTAAATAACATAATAATTCTTAACGGTTATGGTGACTCATTTACCGACAATAAATAGTATAACAATTTTTAATGGTTATGAGGACAGTAGTATTGTAACACCGACACCGCGGTGTCCGTATTTTTGTATTTCGGTTTAGAAATTTAATAACAATATTTCTTACTTTATATATATAGAAAAATTTTTATTTATTTGGGGTGGTTGAATTTTTAGGATTTTTTTTTCAATTGGTATATTTTCTCTAAAAAAAAAAAGAAACAAAACAGCAGAGTGCTGTGTTTTTAGACAAAACGTAGCACCCCCGCCCAATTTGGGATTAGGGCTTTTAGCCCTAATCCTTCTCTCTCTCTCTCGCTTCGTCTCCCCTTCTCCCCTCCTCTTCATCTTTCGCGACTGTCGCCCTCCTCCGCGACTGTTTCGCGCCCTCCGCCGTGACCTACCACCACCACCACCATCACCATCTTTTACTTCTTCTCTCCTTCTCTATCTTTCTCTCTCAGATTCTCTCTCTCACTGTTCACTCCCTCTCTATCTCTCGCGATCACCCTTCACCGCGAATCCGACACTCTCCATCGCGATCCGCGCAGCCACCACTCGGTTCCCTCACCCGAAGCCACCGTGCGCCACCCACCGCCGCTACTACTTCCTCTCGCGAGCGCGCGACCCTTCCTATGTGAGCGCGAGCCCAAGCGCGCCTCAGCCTGCACGAGCCCAAACGCGCCTCAGCCTGTGCGGTCCCTGCACCAGCGCGCCCCTACACGAGCACATTGCGCATAGCACGCGACCTTCTGCGCTAGCACGTGCCTCAACCCGCAAGCGCACACTCCAACCCGTGTGCTCCAGCTCATGAGCGCGAGCCCAAGCCCTAGCCCGGGAGCGTACCAGCTCGCGCGTGCAGCCCGCAGCCCACTGCAGCCGTGAAACCATCGCCAGCCCGTGAGCACACCAGGCCCACCAGGCCCGCCAGCCCACGGCCCACAAGCCCGCGACGGCCCGTGATAGTCCGTGAGACTCTGCAAAGGTAAATGATTCAAAGTTTCGATTTTCATACTAGAGTTTCAAATTTTTTTAGTAATTGGACTTAAATTGCTCACAATTGTTTCGAATTTGAAAACATTCAGCTTTTAGACCAAGCCGACGGGCGAACGAAAGCTAGATCCGAGATCCGAGGAACCCTAGGTGAGAGAAATGAAATCTGTTCAACCTTTGGATAAACTTTGTCAAATTAGGTAGTATTGGTTGGAAAGAAAAAATTGAAGATTGGTTGGGTTGTCGAAACCCTCAAATTAATACTGATTCACCAAATGCAACAAACTGTAACAATAGTGGTTACCAGGTCGAATGCCTAGGGTATCACGCCCCGAACCGGGATCGTGAACAGCCGCCCGTTGTCCCTGGATGCCGGCTGGATTTTTACAGAAAATCGGGCAGAACCTCCCCATAAATCGGAGGTTTCCCATGTACAATTTCACCTGTATATGACATTCATCTAGTACAAATAAACAATTGGCCATCCCGGCCTCTCCAAAATCAACAATATCCACAGCCAACATCCAGAACAACGTAAGGCTATAAAGTTTCTAACAGTCCTAGCAACAGACCTCTACTGTCATGCCCAACTAGAGCATGAGCAGCCGCCACACCGAGCGGACTTAAATTCTACGCATATATAAAATAAATTCCCAAGTTATTTTTAAATATTTACAAATGCTTCAATGCAATGGAATAAATCAACACGAAAGTTTCACGAATAAAAGTACATAATTTATACAGTCATCCCAAAAATTTAGATAAATGGAATGGTCAAACTAAAATCTCCAATACATAACAATATCACCGATCATCGTAGCGGAAGAGATGGAAAATATCCATACCCAAGCCCAGTGATATCTCCTCGGTCCAACACTAATCCTGTGGGAAAGAAAGTGAGGGATGAGTATCTATGGGAGGATACTCAGTAAGTGAGGGGATTGACATCATACTATCAATATCGAGGTGAATTTGGAGTGTCAAAGCATAAGAAAATATCCACAGTGTGCAAACCGATCATGTTATTTCAAAATCACATATAATACGGACACATCAGAAAGTAAGATATGCATCCCAAAATTTTACATCAATGTCATGAAGAGCCGGCCAATGAAATAGTCCCGGCAATGGTCTACCTCGACCAAGGACGGCGCATTGGGGGTTTTTCCAAATGCAAGTATTAAAGAATGGCTCTCTGCCCCAATGTTGGCCACAGACTACCCCAACTAGCCTGTAAATAATAATAATAATAACGTACATATAACTAGTCGGCCGTGTATGGTGCTCCCGCCTGGTGCTAGACGGAGCCGTACTCAACGTCCTCTCCGATGAGGGTCAACCTGGAGCACCCATACACACGACGATCTGGCGGATACCTCCGGCCGAAGCGTATCCGGACACAAGGGGTGCCTCTACCAGATGTCCTTCGTAGCTACGGATCACAATATCATATCGGCCGGGCACGTAGCCCCATGCATCCCATCACCAGTCGGCCGGGCATATAGCCCCATGCATAATATCATAACGTCGGCCGGGCATACAGCCCAATACATAATATCATAAAGTCGGCCGGGCATACAGCCCAAAACATAATATTCATAAAGTCGGCTGGGCATACAGCCCAAAACATAATATCATAAAGTCGGCCGGGCATACAGCCCAAAACATAATATCATAAAGTCGGCCGGGCATACAGCCCAAAACATAATATCATAAAGTCGGCCGGGCATACAGCCCAAATGTGTAAGTAAATCCATTTAAAACCATGTGCCAATGCAGTGGAAGTATTTAAAACATATCAATATGTCGAAAATGTGGCACAATATACGTTTATCAAAACTCATGGATGCATATCAATAAAGTCAGCAGTTAAGACAGTCCAAAGGTCACAAAACATTCATCAAATATTGGAAAGTCATAACAATCATACATTTTGCAGAAACATGTCATTTAAAAGATATTTTTGAAACATGGTTTTCAATCAATAGCGAATGTCAAAGTCCCACTCACAGTTCTACGGGAGGGAAGTCACTCCCTACTGACAAGCCAAATCGGATCTGACCGCTCGAGTCTCCAAAAGATCAACCTAAATCAGATCATCAAATTTCTGTAACATTCTATACTTAACCTTCAATTCATAGATAATCATTTCATAATTTGTATTCTATATGCATTCCACTTACACTCTAAACATATACAAAACCTTTCATCTTAAATTCAATCCTAGATTCGTCCAATTTATCAATTAGAGTCGAAATCTCCTCACCTAGGGTTTTCTCGAAGCACCGAGTCTCGTCCGAAAGTCGCTTCGGTCACTCCAAAGTCTGTAGGGTTTCCTATCAAAACAAGGTTTATTTGTTAGATCGAAACACAGATCCGAAGCAAAACCCTAAGTCATTTACCTGCGTGGAGATTCGTGGGCTGTCACGGGCTCGTAGGCCGTCACGGGCCGTCGCGGGCTCGTGGGCCACGGGCCGAACTGGGCTCGTGGGCTACAGCTAGCGGCTCGCTGGTCTGCGTGCTACGGGGTAGCGGGCCGGCGGGCTGGCAGGCCGATGGGCTGAACTGGGCCGCGGGCCGTACTGGACCTACGGGCTTGGACGGGCTGTCGGGCCTGGTGGTCCCGTGGGCTTGCTGCCGATGGGTCTGCGGCTAATGGGCCTGCAGGCTGGATGGCCTGCGGGCTGACAGTGGCTCGCGGGCTGGTGCTCGCCCGTGCGCTGGTGCGCTGTGCTGGGGCGTGCTCGTGCGCTGCTCGCGCGCTGGGCCGCGCACCCGTGCACACTCGTGCACTGGGCAGCGCGCCTGTGCATGCTGGGCAGCGCGCCTGTGCACGCTGGGCCGCGCAGCGCCCATGCGCTGGGCCGCGCACGCTCGTGCGCTGGCTCACGCTCGCGGCCTGGGCTCGCGCTCGCGGCCTGGGCTCGCGCTCGCGACCTGGGCTCGTGCCCGCGCGCTAGTGTACTGAGGTGCGCTGGTGCACACCCGTGCACTGATGCACGCCTGTGCACTGTGCTGCTGCGCACTCGGTGGCTCGATCGCGCGAGGAGGCAGCAATCGCACGCTGTGGCGTGTGGTGGTGCTCGATCGTGGCTCGCGGCGGTGTGCGGCGAGGCGGAGAGAGAGCGATCGTGGGAGATCGCGAGAGGGAGATCGCGGGGAAATGAGCTGCGGGAGAAAGAAGAAAAAGCAGAAGAAGAAGAAGAAGAAGGAGAAGGAGAAGAAGAAGAAGATGCCGGCGGAGCTTGCGATGAAGACCAACGCCGCGGTGGGGGAGGGAGGCGAAGGGTCGGCGGAGAGAGGAAGAGAGAGAGAGAGAGAGAGAGAGAGAAACGAATTAGGGCTTTAGCCCTAATTCAATTGGGGGGAGGGCCAAAACGCTGCGTTTTGGCTCTCCCTCTTTTTTTTTTTTTTTTTTTTTTTTTTTTTTAGGCTTGGTGTTAGATTTTCTAACCCCCTAAAAACAAGTTTCGTCCTCGAAACTAAAAGAAAGTAATACGTTGAACAAGTGGGGGTACTGTCTCTTAAGTCTCTTAATAATCTCTTCGAGCTCTCAGGTCTCTTCCTCGACCTGGTCACTCCTCCCCAAAACTCTGACCAATGAAAGTTCTTTGCTCCGTAGCTTTCTGACCTGTGAATCTAGAATAGCTACGTGCTGAGCTAAAACACTAAAATCCTCTCTGTCTGGCCGTCCCTCATCAGCCGTTGTTCGAGCTCTTGAAAGCTCGTCTCACAACGATCGTCCCACAAGAACTTGACGCCCTTCGTATCAATCTGGTAAGTATAGCGACGATCCGAGAGAATCCTCTTATGAATCGTCGATAACACCTCGCAAGACCAAGGAAACTTCGCATCTCGGTCACTATCTGTGGCTGTTTGTGTGTTGGTCAGCCCAAATGGCATGACCACGAACTCGTAATGTCCATAATGATATCCAAATCGAAAATCGATCTTTCAGAAAAACACGCGCACCCTGGAACTGCTCAAATAAATCATCAATATGCGGCAAAGTGTTCCGATTCTTGATGAAAACCTTGTTTAACTGTCTATAGTTCACACACAATCTTAGAATCCCGTCTTTCTACTTCACGAATAATTACCGGAACACCCTAAGGCGAAGTGCTCAAATGGATAAAACCGTTGTCCAGTAATTCCCGCAACTAGATCTAGAGCTCTCTAAACTCCACTGGTGTCATTCTGTATGGCAGAATAAATATAAGAGTGATCCCTGGAGCTAGGTCAATCTCGAAATCACACTCCCGAACTGGGGGTAGTCCGGGTAGCTCCTCGGGAATATATTTAGGAAACTCCTATACCACCAGAATCTCATCAAGTCTCGGGTTCTGTATGGTGGTATCGATCATATGTGTCAGATCTGTCATACCTCCTCGACGTATTATACGTCTGGCTTTCCTTACTAATACAATACCACGGGATAACACCCGTCTCTCACTCGCAAACGTCAGTGGTGGCCCTTCAGGCCTCCAAAAATCGTCTTTCTTGATAAAACAGTCTAAGGAAACTCTATAAATATACAATTAATCTATCTCTAAAATGGCATCGAAACATATCATATCCAGTGGGATCAGATTTGCTCTCAGCACTGTCCCACCTGCCTTGACATCATACTCTCTATATACGAATCTCTAACCAACTGCTCACCAAGAGGAGCGACAACTAATAGCTCCTCATCAAGTAACGATAACAGCCAATCCGACTGTTGAGCGAAAGAAACTCTCACATAGAAATAGTTCAACCTTGTGCCAACAAGAACACAAACGTCTACTCCATGTATTTCCATAGCACCAAGATTCAAATAAAATAAAATATAATAAATTAAAATAAAGAGAATTTACTAAGAGTACGGAAATAATAGGGATATACACCTGTATATCAAAATAGTTAAGCCTCTAGTACTGTAACAATCATGTCCGTACATATCATCACAAAATACACGATTTCAAAAGAAACAGTGCATAAGGACCTCTAAACGGAAGGATCCGCAGGAGGATTACCCATGATCATATCTGGGTTCGCCAAAGCGTCCTCCTGAGTCATCGCATACACAAGGGCCTGCACCCTCAACTATTCTCCTGAAAACCTAATACTATATTGCTCCCGGCTGCAGTCCGTGGAGCAATGTTACTAGGATGCGCAGGTGTTCCCTGCTGTCCTACATGTGGTGTATTCTGATGACTCGAAGCCAACTAACCTCCAAGTCACAGATCAGGGCATAAACTCCTGATATGCCTCGCCTTCTCATAATGGAAGCATGTAATAAGTGCTCTACATATTTATTCGAGCGTGGTGCTTGCCACATATGCGGCAAAGAAAAGGTCGCTGAACAGTAGCTTAGCTCATGGCACTAGGACTGGTGATATAACCACCGGAGATATGGTCCCGCTAAAACTCCGTAAAATAGCTGCGGTCGAATTCCATTAGAAAATCGCTTTGCTGCAATGGCTTATAGCCTCATCGTAAATAGCCTCCCATCAAGTGAGGGCTTCCTTATCGAATAGTCTCTCAATAACTCGTAGACTATACTCCTCGCGTAAGCCTAGATCTATCAAGATCCGTCGGGTTCAGTTGACTCAGTGCTGTGCTACCGTAGCATCACCAAATCCAAAAATCTGTGCATCCCAACTGTCGAGCTACCGTGACTAGCTGGGTCAACTCGGCGATGCACCTAAGTATGACGCAATTATTATAACTCAGATTCGAAACTGTAAGAAGAACGGCCACCGATGGACGATTTGGTGCCGCTTGAGTAAGAACTACTGTAGAAGAAATAAGCACAGCCGTAGATATCGGCCTTGCTATCAAAGGTGATGGGGTGACATCTGGACCCCATGTGTCGTGTATCACTCGTACTCTTATCCGAAAATATCAAGAGTAAATGGTGGAGACGTTGGTATAATAGCCGGCTGAGAAGGTGCTGGAGGAAACACACACAGAGGATGTATTCTTCGACACCAAAAGGGGCTCCAGTAATGAGGAAGTATCCTCGCTCTCCTTAAGTAAATCAGGGAGTACATATCTAGCGCTCCATGTACTCGTCATGGTTCCACAAGATAATAATTCTCATTAGGCATTGTTCAAGGATTAGGGTTAGTACAACTAACCCCCTAAAATGAATGAAATCATCAATTTAAGAACCATCTCCATTGGTTCCTTCTTTGAAAATGAAGAAATGCTAGGTTAGATAAGAATTAGTATCTAACCCCCTAAAATAGATAAACTCATATGTCGAAGACCATATGCAGGGATATAAATGACTGTATGAAACTCTTATACATTGAGGACTTTTAAAATCAAGTTACTTGGGAATGTTTTCAAATCATTTTATAAAACATAGCTCTAAACCAAGAGCTTTGATACCAACCGAACTGTCACGCCCCGAACCGAGATCGTGAACAGCCGCCCGTTGTCCCTGGATGCCGGCTGGATTTTTACAGAAAATCGGGCAGAACCTCCCCATAAATCGGAGGTTTCCCATGTACAATTTTACTTGTATATGACATTCATCCAGTACAAATAAACAATTGGCCATCCCGGCCTCTCCAAAATCAACAATATCCACAGCCAACATCCAGAACAACGCAAGGCTATAAAGTTTCTAACAGTCCTAGCAACAGACCTCTACTGTCATGCCCAACTAGAGCATGAGCAGCCGCCACACCGAGCGGACTTAAATTCTACGCATATATAAAATAAATTCCCAAGTTATTTTTAAATATTTACAAATGCCTCAATGCAATGAAATAATCAATACGAAAGTTTCAAAAATAAATATCCATCAATTATACAGTCATCCCAGAAAATTTATATAAATACATTGGTCAATCTAAAATCTCCAATATATAATAATATCACCAATCATCGTAGCGGAAGAGATGGAAAATTTCCATACCCAAGCCCAGTGATATCTCCTCGGTCCAACACTAATCCTGTGGGAAAGAAAGTGAGGGATGAGTATCTATGGGAGGATACTCAGTAAGTGAGGGGATTGACATCATACTATCAATATCGAGGTGAATTTGGAGTGTCAAAGCATAAGAAAATATCCACAGTGTGCAAACCGATCATGTTATTTCAAAATCACATATAATACGCACACATCAGAAAGTAAGATATGCATCCCAAAATTTTACATCAATGTCATGAAGAGCCGGCCAATGAAATAGTCCCGGCAATGGTTTACCTCGACCAAGGACGGCGCATTGGGGGTTTTTCCAAATGCAAGTATTAAAGAATGGCTCTCTGCCCCAATGTTGACCACAGACTACCCCAACTAGCCTGTAAATAATAATAATAATAACGTACATATAACTAGTCGGCCGTGTATGGTGCTCCCGCCTGGTACTAGACGGAGCCGTACTCAACGTCCTCTCCGATGAGGGTCAACCTGGAGCACCCATACACACGACGATCTGGCGGATACCTCCGGCCGAAGCGTATCCGGACACAAGGGGTGCCTCTACCAGATGTCCTTCGTAGCTACGGATCACAATATCATATCGGCCGGGCACGTAGCCCCATGCATCCCATCACCAGTCGGCCGGGCATATAGCCCCATCCATAATATTATAACGTCGGCCGGGCATACAGCCTAATACATAATATCATAAAGTCGGCCGGGCATACAGCCAAAAACATAATATCATAAAGTCGGCCGGGCATACAGCCCAAAACATAATATCATAAAGTCGGCCGGGCATACAGCCCAAATGTGTAAGTAAATCCATTTAAAACCATGTGCCAATGCAGTGGAAGTATTTAAAACATATCAATATGTCGAAAATGTGGCACAATATACATTTATCAAAACTCATGGATACATATCAATAAAGTCAGCAGTTAAGACACTCCAAAGGTCACAAAACATTCATCAAATATTGGAAAGTCATAACAATCATACATTTTGCAGAAACATGTCATTTAAAAGATATTTTTGAAACATGGTTTTCAATCAATAGCGAATGTCAAAGTCCCACTCACAGTTCTACGGGAGGGAAGTCACTCCCTACTGACAAGCCAAATCGGATCTGACCGCTCGAGTCTCCAAAAGATCAACCTAAATCAGATCATCAAATTTCTGTAACATTCTATACTTAACCTTCAATTCATAGATAATCATTTCATAATTTGTATTCTATATGCATTACACTTACACTCTAAACATATACAAAACCTTTCATCTTAAATTCAATCCTAGATTCGTCCAATTTATCAATTAGAGTCGAAATCTCCTCACCTAGGGTTTTCTCGAAGCGCCGAGTCTCGTCCGAAAGTCGCTTCGGTCACTCCAAAGTCTGTAGGGTTTCCTATCAAAACAAGGTTTATTTGTTAGATCGAAACACAGATCCGAAGCAAAACCCTAAGTCATTTACCTGTGTGGAGATTCGTGGGTTGTCACGGGCTCGTGGGCCGTCACGGGCCCTCGCGGGCTCGTGGGCCACGGGCCGAACTGGGCTCGTGGGCTACAGCTAGCGGCTCGCTGGTCTGCGTGCTACGGGGTAGCGGGCCGGCGGGCTGGCAGGCCGATGGGCTGAACTGGGCCGCGGGCCGTACTAGACCTACGGGCTTGCACGGGCTGTCGGGCCTGGTGGGCCCGTGGGCTTGCTGCCGATGGGTCTGCGGCTAATGGGCCTGCAGGCTGGCTGGCCTGCGGGCCGACAGTGGCTCGCGGGCTGGTGCTCACCCGTGCGCTGGTGCGCTGTGCTGGGGCGTGCTCGTGCGCTGCTCGCGCGCTGGGCCGCGCACCCGTGCACACTCGTGCACTGGGCAGCGCGCCTGTGCATGCTGGGCAGCGCGCCTGTGCACGCTGGGCCGCGCACGCTCGTGCGCTGGCTCACGCTCGCGGCCTGGGCTCGCGCTCGCGACCTGGGCTCGTGCCCGCGCGCTAGTGCACTGAGGTGCGCTGGTGCACGCCCGTGCACTGATGCACGCCTGTGCACTGTGCTGCTGCGCACTCGGTGGCTCGATCGCGCGAGGAGGCAGCAATCGCACGCTGTGGCGTGTGGTGGTGCTCGATCGTGGCTCGCGGCGGTGTGCGGCGAGGCGGAGAGAGAGCGATCGTGGGAGATCGCGAGAGGGAGATCGCGGGGAAATGAGCTGCGGGAGAAAGAAGAAAAAACAGAAGAAGAAGAAGAAGAAGGAGAAGGAGAAGAAGAAGAAGATGCCGGCGGAGCTTGAAGACCAACGCCGCGGTGGGGGAGGGAGGCGAAGGGTCGGCGAAGAGAGGGAGAGAGAGAGAGAGAGAGAGAAACGAATTAGGGCTTTAGCCCTAATTCAATTGGGGGGAGGGCCAAAACGCTGCGTTTTGGCTCTCCCTCTTTTTTTTTTTTTTTTTTTTTTTTTTTTTAGGCTTGGTGTTACAAAGGGAATTATGTTAACTTAACTCATTAGTAAATGTCAAAATAAAATAGGGGGTTTATAAAATAAATTCCTAAATCAAAATTAAATAACTAAAATTAAAAAACAAATCAAATATGCAAAAATACTAAAATTTAAAGAAAAAATTCAATTCACCAAACTCCGATCCATGGGTTCATATATTTTATTGTCTTATTGATTATTGGTTGAAAATATTACTCTTGCAATTCAAGCATTTAACCTTAGATCTATTAGGATAGCCATAATAAATCTTGTGTTTTCCAAAAATAATTGACCAAACCCAACATCCAATCAAAACTTATCATTAATCGATTAGGCACGATAGCGTTCTATATCAAATTGACAGCATTAAGTTATGTGAAAACAGTTAAACCAAAATACAAATAACCAGGATAGCCGTACAATTATTCGATTTTGTTTCATCGATTCCTTAGGTTAACATGAATATCGGTGACAACCCATAAATATAAATAATCTATTTGCTACTTGTACTATTCATTCATGACAATTACGGATCACTGAATTCCTGGATAACAATAGGAAAACTAATATTGAATTAAATTGTCAGATTAACCAATATTAGGTTTCCCTAAAAATAAATCAAGAATCAATGAATACTCGAATAAAAGGCAAGAAATTAAATTAAGAACATAACCTCACAATGAAGAACAATCGATTAAAATTCCCCTTGAATCAGAATAAAGAAATTAGCCACTCATGGTGGTAAGTATCAACAAAAAAATTAAAGAAAACTAAATGTTCCTAAGAAAGAAATAAAAACCTAATGGAGAATAACTTTTCTCTCATTCAGAAAGAAAATACAGTCGCCTCCCTTGGAGTATTTTTTGTTTCTCTGCAGCAGCCCTCTTTTTTTGGAAAATATATGTGAAGTGGTTGAATGCAACTTCTTGTGTTTAAATAAGTAAGGGCAGCCGGCCCTCTTGGAATGAAATTGAGAGAATGATTGCTTTCCTTCTTTGTAGACTTCTAAATTAACTAGAAGATCTAAAATTAGGTAAATTACAAAATTTTTCTCCCACTAAAAATATTTTTACTAAAAGTAAAAATATTACTAAAATGTTGAAATTAGAATTCAAGCTCCACTTTTTCAAAACCCAATAAGATGTCTTGACCCAATTAGTTCCAAAATGGCCTCATTAAGCCCAATTTGCTTCAAGTTTTCAATTTCAATCTCCCAAAAATAAAATTCGATAAATACAACTATTAGGGTATTAAACAATTCATAATCAAACCATAATATTAACAATAAAAATGACAATTTGTGCATTATCAAATTCTCCCACACCAAACCAATGCTTGTCCTCAAGCATTCACTAGATTAATGTCACACAAGTATTCTCTTCTTCACTCCTTCCCTTCCTTCAATTCATCTTCAAATAATTTTAAGAAGCACACATCAAAAAATTCAAGCAAAAATAACAATACAGAGAGCAACTGATCATAGTTTTAAAACTTTAAAAGAAAATATAAACATCCCATCAAACTCGATATTCTCATCAAAATTCAATGCATCAAGATTCAATACCCTCACAAGGATTTCACTCTATACACTTAAAGTGTTTAAGGGAATTTATCAATAACTCTCAAATCAAATTAAAGTATGTTATTACCATAAGCTTGTTTATTTATCAAATCTCCACCACCACTTATATGAATTCAAAACAAAAATCCGGGGGTCTTTGTAAGGGTTGTAACGTGGCATGGGTAAAGGTAGGGTAAAAGGATAAATGTATCGTATAATAAATATATCAAAGAAGCATGTCAAGAACATATCCCCTATATCCCCTATATCCCATATCATGAAATACAATCAAGCCAAAAGAAAGATACGCCCATCAAGATCATTATCATCTCTCAATAAAACTTTTTTACATTTTCTCTTCAAATTCCCCAATTTCAACTTTTGGGAATTTCTTCTTTTTCTTTTTTTTCTTTTTTCTCCCCTTTTTTTTTGAATAAGGAAACTAAATGAGGATCAATGAAAATGCCGCGCATATACAATCCACCTCAATTGTATAATCGACTTCCCAAAATAAATTCCATAATAGAAGTAACTCATTCCCTTTGCAAAGAACTACTCAATATATGCTCAAATCACATGCTTCTTTAATATAAGGACCAAAAAGAAGGTAAAGTGTAAAAAGAAGGCTATGTGTTAATTAATGAGGTTAAAGCAAAGAAATGGGATATAAGCTCAAAGGGTTTCACTAAGGGAAATATTATGCACAGGAAGGTTTGTTTTCGAGAGCTAAAATGGGTCAACCTAAATGCCCCCATCATATTAATGTATGAACTCATTGATGTGGTCTCAAAAAGTATAGCAAAGCAAGTTCTAGAATAAGCATACTATGATTGATAAACACTCATGAAGAAAAATTAGAGCAAATTTGATGGCATGCTCATAAGGCTTAAATTCTCACAAAATGTGTTTAATTTGTATCAAATTTATCACATTTTCAAATGACTCAATCATCAAGATCAATGGGACACTTTAAAACAATTTATCCAAAAAATAACTAATCATACTTGTCTCTTTCATGCATTTTAAACTCAAATCAACAATGTATACTAACTCAAAATCATTATCCGACAAAATCCAGAGAGTACGAAGTTCCAAAGAAAAATAGAAGAAATGACATTGACATGAAAATCCTCCCCCACACCTAAATGTCATTGTCCTCAATGTATGCAAAAGATAAGAAATTTAGGCACAATGCTAAAGAAATTCAAAGCTAACACAATTGGAAACTAATCTCAGAAATAAAAGATGCTAGGCAATGAAAGAGGACAATGAAAAGGAAGATAAAAACGAGAGTACTCCCCTAAGGTGATGGCAGGAATGGGAGTTGAAATCCCACAAAAGTCACGAGCGCCTGAATGTTCTGCTCCAACTGAGAGATGTGTTTCTGCAAGTCGTCGACCATTTGAGCTAAGGAAGGAGAGTGAGACAAACGTGCAACAGCGGAGGGACCTACAAAAGAAGAGGGAACTCGCAACTGAATATCATCCGGCGAGGTGAAATGATAAATACCATCCTTCATAGAAACAATACCCATGCGCATCAAGCATGCAAAATCCAAAGGTTCGGCGGAACAAGCAATATTCAATGTATGATGTGCCAAGTCTAAAACTTTGAAATTGACAGCCAAATGTGTGATTAAAGAGCCAAGAATCAGTGGTCTAGCAGAAGAATTTACAACATTCTGAAATTGAGTAGCAAGCCAATAACCAAAATTAACCTTTTGACCTTGAGTCATGGACCATAAGAAAAAAAGTTTGGGCTTTGTGCAAACAGCAGAACTAGCCTTCCTCCCAGAAAAACTAAAGGCTAAAAATCGTTGTATGACTTGCAATGCATGATCCTTAAAATAAAAATCGTTGTAAGAGGATCAGTTGTCAATTCAGATCAAATACTAGAGCAATATGAGTTAAAATGAGACGTGTAATCACAAACAGGAGAACAAGCAGATGTGCTAGAGCTGGAAGTGTCTAGAAACCCTAAAGCTTCATTAAATTGTGTCAAGGAAAAGTGAAATGCTCGGTTCATCAATCGGAATTCAATGAGACCTGGGGTGTCTACAGCCAATTAGGAAGAGGTGTCAAACCGAAATGTTGTGTAAAATTCACATGTGAGTTCCTTAAATGCAAGGAATGACACATTCATATAGTTGCTCCAGCCAATTATAGATAAAAAACCTATGATTCTATCAAGTAATCCAAGAGATTCAAGTATGGGAACATGAAAATGTTTACAGGGAATTATGGCTCTGGTGGAGATGTCGAAATACCTGCGTTTGTGCTCAGCAGAAGTGAATTTGAGGCAGCCCCCCAATTTCACAGGTGGTGAGGGGAGGATGGCTTTCCCATTTGCAATTCGAGATCGCGATTTGGACATTCGGGAAGAAGAAGGCTGTGTAGGCTGTTGTTACTCCGTGGAAGTAGGGTGTGCGTATTGTGCAGGGTCCATCGAAGGGGTAGGTGCTTCAGGGTCTGCAGTGTCAGAGGTGGCACTCAAAAGGGTTGCAGTCGATCGCGGAAGTAGCATGCGGGGCCTTCGCGGTGGAGCCTTCGGTTTGGACAATCGTACCTGAGGCCCTACAGGTGATGCTGGGCACTGAGGAGATGCCGTAGATGAGTGCGGAGATGATTGTGAGGAAGAAGTTGCTGAAGGCGACGGTTGATTGTCTGAAGAGAGGGAGATCAGGTCGTTGCTAGGGTTTGTGGCTCTTGTGCGTTTAGATGAGGCTTCGCGTGACGAAGATGCACCCTGGCGATCTCGAAGCCCATATCGATGCTAGGGAGTTCACTTCTGTCCCATAATGGAGTGATTGCAGTGGTTAGGGTTTTTGGAGGCGAACCGATTGCGGAAGATACACGGTATGAAACCTGGACGACACCCTTGAAACCGAAGATGTGCGGTGGTAAAGACACAGAATGAAGCGTATGGTGTGATCGAAGAGATGGTGTGGATCAATTGGTGGACGAACGAAGCGAGCTCTCGGAATGGTGATGCGTGATGAAGCGAAGTTAGGGTTTTGGTTTGGGGCTAAATTGGGAATGACTGCGTCTGAAAACCGCAATTGGGGTATTTCTTCAGAACTGACACTCCCTTTTTTCTTTTTTTTTTGTAGGCCGAAAATCGCGTGATCACACCTTATGACGATGACTGCTTCTGTCTAGTTTTTGTTTGCACTTCCTTCAGAAAACCGCGTGATCATCTGTTAATGATAAGAGTGTTTCTGCCCAAAAATTTAAATGGGTTGTGGAAACCACGTGATCACGCCCTAATGCCAAGACTGCTTCTGTCCGAAAGCTGACTATCATTCTATTTGTGTCGTGGCTTGAGAAAATTGTTGAACACATGCAAAAAATTAAGAGAAGGGATAAATAACACTAATAAAATATTTAAAATTGAAAAAAAAAATGAAATAACTAAAAATTAAATCAAACTCTAAAAAATTTTGGATTGCCTCTCAACAAGCTTAAGTATTTAATGTCGTTATACTCGACGGTCTTCATGTTTGATTCAATCGGAGGAATAATTTGGAGACATCAATGTAATGTCCAACATTCTAGAAATCTCCATATCATCGTGAAATAACTTCAACCTATGCCCATTCACTTTGAAACTCTTGTTTGTGTCAAGGCTTTTGATTTCCACTACACCATAAGAAAATACATTAGTGACAACAAATGAACCAACCCAACGAGAATGCAACTTACCCGGCATGAGTTTGAGTCGAGCATTGTATAGAAGCACTTTCTGTCCGACCGCAAATTGTTTCCTTAAGAGCATACCATCGTGAAACAACTTGGTTTTCTCTTTATAAATTCTCGAGTTCTCATAGGAGTCCAATCTCAACTCTTCAAGTTCTTGCAATTGCAATTTCCTCGACTCACGGGTTTCATCCATATTCATATTGCAACGTTTGATCACCCAATATGCCCTATGTTCAACCTCTACTGGTAAATGACAAGATTTTCCAAAGACTAACCTATAAGGAGACATCCCTATTGGTGTTTTGAAAGCTGTCCGGTAAGCCCAAAGTGCATCATCTAAACGTAAACTCCAATCCTTTCGTCACGGGTTGACCGTTTTCTCTAAAATGGATTTAACTTCACGGTTGGAAACTTCGGCTTGTCCATTTGTCTGAGGATGGTATGCCGTAACAACCCGGTGATGCACTCCATATTTCTTCATCAATGCTTCGACTGCTCGATTGCAAAAATGGCTTCCTTGATCACTTATGATGGCTCTAGGGATCCCAAACGTGCTGAAAATATTAGTCTTGATAAAACCTACAACAAACTTAGAATCGTCAGTCCTGGTGGCTTTTGCTTCCACCATTTTGATACATAATCAACAGCCAAAAGAATATAAGCATATCCACAAGACAAAGGGAAATGACCCATAAAATCAATACCCCATATATCAAATATTTCACAAACAAGAATGGGAGTTTGGGGCATCTCATTTCTATGGGACAAAAATCCAGTTCTCTGACATCTATCACAGCTTTTACAAAATAAGTAAACATCTTTAAACAAGGTCTCCCAATATAACCCACTATCTAAAACCTTCCTTGCAGTTCTCTTCGGCCCAAAATGTCCCCCACAAACATAACTATGACAAAATGCTAAAATGGATTTATGTTCATTCTCCGGGACACATCTCCTAATTATTTGGTCAGAGCAATATTTCCACAAGTAAGGTTCATCCCACACATAATATTTCGCCTCAATTCGAATTTTTTCGTTTCTTGACTTACTAAGATCACTAGACAAGATGTGTGTGACCAAATAATTCACAATATCTGCATACCAAGAAGTAATACCTTTCAAGTGAAATAACTGCTCATCAGGAAAAGATTCAGAAATAGGTAGTGGATCTTCCTTCTTTACTAACCTGCTTAAATGATCAGCTACCAAGTTCTCAGTTCCACTTCGATCCTTGATGTTCAAATCAAATTCTTGCAACAGGAGAATCCACCATATCAACCTGGGTTTCGACTCTTTTTTCGCCAATAGATATTTCAAAACTACATGATCAGAATACACAATTACTTTGGAACCAAGTAAATATGATCTAAATTTATCTAAAACAAAAACAATGGCTAAGAGCTCTTTTTCGGTGGTGGTGTAGTTGCATTGAGCAGCGTTCAATGTCCTTGAAGCATACGTGACTCTTCTTATCAATCCGCTGGCCAAGAACTGCTCCCACAGCAAAATTGCTTGCATCGCACATGATCTTAAAAGGTAAATTCTAATCAGGTGGTTGAATGATTGGTGCAGTAATTAACAGGTTTTTGAGCTTGTCGAAGGCTTCCTTGCATTTTTCTCTGAACTCGAAAGGTATATCTTTCTGAAGCAACTTGGATAATGGCAAGACAATTTTTGAGAAGTCTTGAATAAAACTGCGATAAAAACTTGCATGTCCAAGAAAACCACGTATTTCCCAAACATTTGTAGCGTAAGGTAAACTCCTGATCAAATCAACCTTTGCCTTATCTACCTCAATACCCCTATGAGAAATCACATGCCCTAACACTATGCCTTCTTTCATCATGAAATGACATTTTTCATAGTTCAAAACCAAGTTCGTTTCCATGCATCTTTTCAAAATTTTGATCAAATGCCCTAAACAACTATCAAACGAGTCACCGTAAATAGTGAAATCATCCATAAATACCTCAATACAATTTTCAATATATTCAGAAAAATGCTCAGCATGCATCTTTGGAATGTACCTGGGGCATTACATAGACCGAAAGGCATCATTCTATAAGCAAATGTTTCAAATGGACATATGAATGTAGTCTTTTCTTGATCTTCATGTGCAATCACGATTTGATAATAACCTGAAAAACCATCAAGACCATTCACCAACCATTTTGCACTCGCATAGGTACCAACTCATTGTCTTGATTTCTTACCACCATGATCCCTGTTTTCTTTGGTACCACATGGATTGGGCTAACCCACTTGCTGTTAGAAATTGGATAAATTATGTCTTCGTCCAAAAGTTTGAGAATCTCCTTCATCACTACTTCTTTTATGATTGGATTCATCTTTCTTTGCGATTCCCTCATTGGTTTAGTGTCCTCTTCTAAAAGGATTCGATGCATGCAAATTGAGGGACTAATACCCTTTATATCGGCTAAACTCCAACCAATTGCTGTCTTGTGCTCTTTTAGAACTTGGAGTAGCCGATTTTCTTGTTCTTCCGTCAACTCTCTTGCTATGATAACGGGTAAGGTCTCTTCTTCACCTAAGTATACATATTTGAGATGATCCGGCAAAGTCTTCAATTCCAATGTTGGAGCCTGCAAAATGGAAGGTAACATTTTCTTGTGAGAAATAGGAGATGTGGTGCTCGAATTTAAAGATCTTGATTGTTGTTCCAATATTGATTCTGAAATTTCACAAGTTTTGGTCATCTCTTCTTTAGTGTTCAATTGCGTATCCTATTCAAAACTTGTGTCATTTTTTTCTTCAAAGATTTCCTGCACAATTGAATCAATGACATTAGCGGAACAAATCGAATAATACTCATTTGGGTATCTCATGGCTTCAAAAATATTAAATTTAACAATCTCGCCGTTGAATTCGACGGAGAGTGTACCATCATCCATGTCTATTTTAGTTTTTGCCATTTTCATGAATGGTCTCCCCAATAGTAGCGGTGCTGAATTTATAACGGTGTCTTCATCCATTTACAATAATCCCTTCTGGATACACGACAGAACGGTCAGCCAATTGAATAATCACTTTAGTTTCCTTTAGGGGGCCTAGATTTAGAGTAATATAAATAGAATATGGCATGACATTGATTGATACTCCTAAATCTAGCATAGCACGTTCAAATTTCTTCATCCCAATAACACAGGGTAAAGTGAACATATCTGGATCCGAACATTTCTCAGGTAGAGATCTTTTGATAACAGCAGACACGTTCTCGCCGACCCTTATTTTCTCATCACCTCTCATCTTTCTCTTGTTTGTGCACAACTCCTTCAAAAAAACTTTGCATATTTGGGTATTTGCTTGATGCCATCTAACAAAGGTATGTTTATTTCTACCTTCTTGAAAGTTTCCCAAACCTCCTTTTCGTAGTCTTCCTTTTTAGATCTTTCAAACCTGCTAGGAAAATGTGGTACAACTATATTAGGACTCGTAGGTAAAAGAGAATCGGAATTTACCTTGTTTGGATTTTCATTGGCAACTTCGGCTTCTTCCTCTTCATTTTTCTTCTCATTTCTCTTTTTGGGTAATGGTGGTTATGATTGCACTTCGTTCCCACTCTTCAATACCATTCCACTAGCATTTTCCTTAGGGTTTATTACTATTTGTGAAGGTAATTTCCCTGCATTTTGACGCTCCAAATTGCTAACTGAAGTGGCTAGCTGAGTGATTTGATTTCCCAAGTTTTGAATGCTAGCTCTTGTTTCCTATTGAAATTGTTGAGTGTTAGTCGCGAGAGATTTCACAATATCTTCTAGGGACATACCTGAATTAGACGATTGTGTCGGTGCATGTGTTGACCTATTGAATTGCTGAAGAGAATATCTTGTTTGTCCTCCTTGATTCCCGTAACTCAGATTTGGATGCTCTCTCCATCCAGGGTTATAATGAGTAGAGTAGGGATCGTACTTCTTCTGAGGTTGGCCAGGAAATCCTCCTACGGTATTTACTTGATGAGTAGAATCTTCTTGCAGAGATGGACACATATCCGTAGGATGTCCGGGTATTGAGCATATACCGCAAACTTTGGTTGCATGTATTTGCCCTACAGCCATCTGACGAACCAAAGCAGTCAATTCAGATGTTTGATTTTCAAGATTCGAATGATTTACCTCATTGACACGGTTTATAACTCCATCCGTTCTCAATCCAAATTGTTGAGAATTTTCTGCCATGTTGGTGATCAATTGTCTGGCTTCTTCAGGTGTTTTATTTACCAACGCTCCTCCGCTGGCCGCATCTACCATACTTCTATCCATGGATAGAAGTCCTTCATAGAAATACTGAATCAAGAGCTGTTCCGGTATTTGATGATGTGGACAGTTGGCACAGAGCTGTTTGAACCTCTCAAAGTACTCATATAGTGTCTCTCCGCTAATCTGTCTGATCCCACATATTTCCTTTCGAATGTTGGCAGCTCTAGATGTAGGGAAAAATTTTTCTAAAAATAATCTCTGCATCCCATTCCATGTATTTATTGAACCCAGAGGTAGGTAGTACAACCAATCCTTTGCCTTATCTTTCAGGGAAAAGGGAAAGGCTCTCAACTTAATCTGTTCCTCAGTCACTCCTTGGGGTTTCATACTCGAACAGACAATATAAAATTCCTTCAAATGTTTATGTGGATCCTTACTTGGGAGACCACAAAAAGTAGGCAGTAAGTGAATCAAACCAGATTTAAGTTCAAATACTACCTCGAGAGTTGGGTATTCGATGCACAAGGGTTGTTGATTCAGATTGGGTGTAGCCAATTCCTTCAAGGTTCTCTCACGATCAGCCATCTTTTCCTTTTTTTCTTCAAAAATAGACCTGTCACAATTTGTCAAATCAATGTCAAAAATTAGTTTTCGGCGTAACTTACCTTTCCTTTGTCTGGCCTCCTTTCTCAATCGGCGAACAGTTTTCTCAATTTCAGGAATATATTCTAATTCACTTTCTTGAGAAAAACGGGTCATAAAATAAAAGAGGTCAGCAAAACAAATAATAAAGATAACACAACTAAGAAATCAAAATAGTTCCTTGGCAGCGGCGCCAAAATTTGGTCGGGTTGTCGAAACCCTCAAATTAATATTGATTCCCCCAATGCAACAAATTGTAGTAATAGTGGTTACCAGGTCAAATCCCAAGAGAACTATATTAACTTAACTTCTTAGTAAATGCCAAAATAAAATAGGGGGTTTATAAAATAAATTCCTAAATCAAAATTAAATAACTAAAATTAAAAGACAAATCAAATATGCAAAAATACTAAAATTTAAAGAAGAAATTCAATTCACCAAACTTCGATCCAAGAGTTCATATATTCGATTATCTTATTGATCATTGGTTGAAAATATTACTCTTACAATTCAAGCATTTAACCTTAAATCTATTAGGATAGCCGTAATAAATCTTGTGTTTTCCAAAAATAATTGACCAAACCCAGCATCTAATCAAAACTTATCATTAATCGACTGGGCACGATAGCGTTTCATATCAAATAATGACAGCATTAAGTTCTGTGAAAATAGTTAAACCAAAATACAAATAAGCAGGATAGCCGTACAATTATTCGATTTTGTTCTAACGATTCCTTAGGTTAACATGAATATTGGTGACAACCCATAAACATAAATAACCTATTTGCTACTTATACCATTCATTCATGATAATTACGGATCACTGAATTCCTGGATAGCAATAGGAAAACTAATATTGAATTAAATTATCAGATTAACCAATATTAGGTTTCTCTAAAAATAAATCAAGAATCAACGAATACTCGAATAAAATGCAAGAAATTAAATTAAGAACATAACCTTACAATGAAGAACAATCGATTAAAATTCCCTTTGAATCAAAATAAAGAAACTAGCCACTCATGGTTGTAAATATCAACAAAAAAATTAAAGAAAACTAAATGTTCCTAAGAAAGAAATAAAAACCTAATGGAGAATGACTTCTCTCTCTTTCAGAAAGAAAATACAGCCGCCTCCCTTGGAGTATTTTTTGTTTCTCTACACCAGCCTTCTTTTTTTGGAAAATATACGTGAAGTGGTTGAATGCAATTTCTTGTGTTTAAATAAGTAAGGGCAGCCGGCCCTCTTGGAATGAAATTGAGAGAATGATTGCTTTCCTTCTTTGTAGACTTCTAAATTAACTAGAAGATCTAAAATTAGGTAAATTACAAAATTTTTCTCCCACTAAAAATATTTTTACTAAAAGTAAAAATATTACTAAAATGTTGAAATTAGAATTCAAGCTCCACTTTTTCAAAGCCCAATAAGATGTCTTGACCCAATTAGTTCCAAAATGGCCTCATTAAGCCCAATTTGCTTCAAGTCTTCAATTTCAATCTCCTAAAAATAAAATTCGATAAATACAACTATTAGGGTATTAAACAATTCATAATCAAACCATAATATTAACAATAAAAATGACAATTTGTGCATTATCAAATTCTCCCACACCAAACCAATACTTGTCCTCAAGCATTCACTAAATTAATGTCACACAAGTATTCTCTTCTTCACTCCTTCCCTTCCTTCAATTCATCTTCAAATAATTTCAAGCAGCACACATCGAAAAATTCAAGCAAAAATAACAATCTAGAGAGCAAGTGATCATAGTTTTAAAACTTTAAAAGACAATATAAGCATACCATCAAGATCAATAATCTCATCAAAATTCAACACATCAAGATTCAATACCCTCACAAGGATTTCACTCTATACTCTCAAAGTGTTTAAGGGAATTTATCAATAACTCTCAGATCAAATCAAAGTATATTATTACCATAAGTTTGTTTATTTATCAAATCTCCACCACCACTTATATGAATTCAAAACAAAAATCCGGGGGTTTTTGTAAGTGTTGTAACGTGGCATGGGTAAAGGTAGGGTAAAAGGATAAATGTATCGTGTAGTAAATATATCAAAAAAGCATGTCAAAAACATATCCCCTAATCCCATATCATGAAATAATTTGGTCTAAGGTTATTAGACCCTTATTTGATATCGAATTATGATGATTAATTAGGAAAATTTCATTGGAAACTCGAGCGGTCAGATTTGAATTGGCTTTTAAAATAGGGAGTGATTACCCTCCCGTATACAGTGAGTGAGATCTATTTCAATACTTTTGTTTAACATGTAAATCCTGTTTTACAATATTTTGATTAATAAGCATGATTTGTCGTATGTTTGAAATGTTTTGACTGGTTTTAAAATTGATTTTGTGAACCGATGGAGTGTCCAAAAACTGTATTGAATTATGAAATTATGCATCCATGTGATTGAAATGTATAATGTGTCATTTTATGCTCTATGTTGCATTGGTTTATGAACCTGATTTCGGCACATTTTGATATGATATTGATTTTGGTCTTGAGGGCTTTGATATGTATTGTTCCATAGCTACAAAGGACACCGTGAGAGACACTTTGGGGGCGTCTGGATATGCCTAGACTTGAGATATCCCACGAGTTGTCATGATTTGATTAACAACACGGTACTAGCCAGGTTGAACCCGAAAAGGGGAGGATTTGGATATTCTCTCCAAGTCTAGCACCTGAACGAGATTCGTTGCCAACACGGGGTGGAGAGCACTTTAAATAAACTTGTATATAACACCCTCGGTGCGCCTGTCATAGGTCGCGGTAGACCTCTACCAAGACATTTTCGGCTGGCAACTCTATGATTTTTAGTGACAGTGCTTTGGATGCATATTTAACTTGAAAATACGTGCTAATGATATATTGTTGAAATGAAAAGTATGATGATTTGAAATATGATTCGTATACTTATGCTTTGACATTTCAGTTTCACACTTTATATTTGACGATTGCATTGACCCACTCACTCACTGAGTATTTTTTCCCAAGTACTCACCCCTCACTTCCCTTCTTGTTTCTGAGATAGTATTTGGCATGGAGCGTTGCTTTTAGGACGCTCAGTATCATTGGGAGATTTGGTCTGCACTTGAGGAATCGTATATTTCCGTCGAAATTTCGTGAGTTAGCAATTGTATTGGTGATATATATGTATTCTGAGATCGATAGACGACCCTTGTATAATTCTGGGATGACTGTATAAATATGGACATGTCATTGCATAACATTGCATTGAGGCATTTCTGGTTCATTGTGTAAGTATTTGGGAATGTGTTATGTCTTAGAAGTGTACTCTAGGATCACTCGGTGCCTCCTCTAAATCACAGAAGGGGTGACTGGCGGCTGTCATGCCTTTGACGGGGGCATGGCAGTAGAGGTCTGTAGTTAGAAATGTGGAAATTCGTTGTTATAGTCTGCGTTGTTCTGGATATTGGTTATGGGATTGATTGATTTTGAAGAGTTCAGGATGGTCATTTGTTTATTTTATAGGATGAATATTGATATACAAGTGAAATTATATATGGGAGACCTCCGATTTATGGTAAGATTCTTTCCGATTTTTCGTAAGAATACAGCCGACATTCAGGGCAACGGACGGTTGTTGATTATCCCGGTTTGAGGCGTGACAAGTAACATTTCCTATACACGTAGTAAGTAATAGTAGTAACATTTCCGGTAGTAACATTTCCTATATACATAATAAGCGACGATATCTGTAATAATATTTACTAACATTAGTAATATCCGACAATAAAAATAGTAACTTTTTTTAACACGTGTGTTATGTGGTTACCGACAATAAATAGTAGTAACAATTCTTAACGACTATAGTTAGCGACGATAAAGTTAGTAACAAGTAATAATATTTTTGTAGTAACTAACGATAAAAGTAGTAACTTTTATTAACGCTTTTAAACTGATAATAAAACCTGATTTTTACCAACACTTATCTAACCGTTCAGATTCGGGACATGTTTTAACGGTGATCAAAAGTGTCGGCATAAGTCTATCCTGACTCGTGTATAACCAACTGAATGCCTATCCGTCGAAGAAGATTTTATCGATAGATTTATTACCTTTAGCTGACGGTTTTCCTCCGTCTTTATAACGCATTCTTTTGTAGTGAACAAGACACTCAAAATTACCGCAAAAGCCCATGTACTTCACTATTTTGGAAAGATAGCTATTACCATTAAAAAGTTGTCATACATTAATAATACTAATTTTTAGTTCAAATGATTGAAAACATATCAACAATGCTAGCATTATTAATTTGATAGGTCTACAAATTTGAATTAAAAGTTCGCATTTTTAATAATGATAAAAAACATAAATTATAATCAAGCATATTTTCTAATTTTGGTATGTCATATATACGGATATAGTTTGTTTTCGTCACTAAGTAGCACTTGTTGACCAAATGATTGAAAAAGTCGAAGCAATTCATCTGTGATACTAATTTGACATTCTTTAAAGGTCTCGTTTTCAGACAATTACTTATTCACTGGTTTTACTGCAACTTATTCCCCAAAATCAAATTATTAAATTTACAACTTTTAATTTGATACAAAGAATGAATGACCGGAGGATCTTGGATTGACAAAATGGAGACATTCACTGCCCACTTTTCCGGCTATAGATATACGACTTGGCAAAATAAAGATAGGCACCCAATTCTATTGCACTGAGTCCAGCAAGAAGCCAATAAAAGTAATCAAGATGAGCCCGATTGAGATTATTGGCAAACCAACCGTCCCGCCCATCTCCACCAGTTGCTTTCTCAATTGCAGAAATTAGAAAGCTGCTCAAGAAGCTGCCTACCCCAAATATGCTAAGGTACAGTGCAAGCCCCACACTCCTCAGTTCATTTGGTACTTGATCATAGAAGAACTCCTGCAAGCCAACCATGGTGAGCATATCGGCAACTCCAAACACGACATACTGAGGTACCAACCACCATGCACTCATTGGCACTGTCACCATTGGCATATCAACAAGCCCATGTTCTCTAGCAACTTCAAGCCGTTCATTCTCTACTATTGCTGCAATTACCATGGATATAGCCATTAAAAGCATTCTTGTTCCAATTCTTTGGAGCATTGTTATACCAGAAGGCTTCCCTGTTATAGTTCTTGCAAAGGGGACAAAGATACAATCGTAAATTGGGATAAAAAGAACAACGGATGAGGTAATGAAGGATTGAAGTGAGGCAGGTGATATGTCAAAACCTAATCCAGTTGATCTGTCCATTGTAACTCCTTGCTTTGTAAACAAAGTGGAGGACTGTGCAAATACTATGGCGTAAACCAAGCATGTTGCCCATATTGGGACCAGTCTCAACACTGATTTTGCCTCTTCAACATCAGTTAAGCAACAAACTTTCCCATATTTCTTTGAGCTATCAGTAGCAATCAAGGCTTTGTTTAGGAACCTATAGGAGACCCAAAAATAGTCCTTATGTTACAATCTGATTAAATAGAAATGTTTGCATCACAAAAATACTGCAGACTAAAACAACACTTGAGCTGCTAGACTGGGTCGGAGCTGCAGCTGGTAGTGAAGGCTCTTGTGCATGCCAGCAGTGGATGTTCCAAAGATGTGGTTAATTATTTTGTCTTTGTTATGCCAAACTGGTAATCAGTTTCTTATCAAATATAGACATTTTTCCTGGACACTTCGTCGTCATGCACTCATCAAACACATAATTGAACACAAGAATCAAAAACCATGTACTCAATACTTGTTAATTGTGCCCAGTGTCTTGACAGCAAGCTGACACTTTTAAAACAGTGCTTACTTGTTACAGAATGCATGGTACATGGATCCAGTTACAAATAAATGGCGTTCTCTCACAGCTTGTTTGGCTGTCCTGCCGAATGAAATGATTTCATTTGCATTTTGCGTAAAGCCAATGAGAATAAAATCATTTCTCTTAAAAGTAGACCGTTGGAATGCAACATGCTTAAAGTATAGATCAGCGATGAGGGCAATTTCAAATTTTGTGAGAAATGAGTTACATTTAAAATCCTAAAAACATGCACCTTAGGAAACCATTCATAATAATAGATTTACTGTCCAAATTTAGCATTAATGGAACTAAAACCATTTAAGATTCCCAAGAGGCCCACAAGGAATAGTACTAACTATTAGTAAGCCATTTGATGTTTGAAACCCAATGAGGCTTATTGGAAGAAACTTGCGCTCAATCATTACCTAAAAACAGCACAGCATTTTCTTGCAGCCCCATTAACCTTGAGACCTGGTTTTTTCTTTGCCTTTTATATATTTAACTCTTTCAACTGTGCTCTAATCTCTCTATAACTGCCCAGGTGTATTTAATGGATTGTTCAAGTACCAACAAAGGCAATATAAATAATATGCAATAGTATATATGTGATATTCTGTTCAATGCAGTTGGCAGTAACTCTTACTTGAATTGCTCAGAACCTTTATGTGGCAGAGTCCCTCGAGCTTCCTCATCAGTTGCTATCATCAGATGTTCAGTTTGCCAATTTCTAGCTGCTGCAAGAAATACCCGACCGATTCTCACAAAAGGGCTTTCCACATCTCCTTTGCTTCCAAACCGGTAAGTTGTCGTCCCAAGCAAGAAAACAACCAACGCTACTGCCATGGCAATACATGGGATTCCAAAACCAAGAGCCCAGCTAAGGTTGTCTTGAATGTAACTCAGGAAAATGAGTGAACATGAAGTACTGGCACATAAACCAAAATACCACCAATTGAAGAATGAACCTTTAGCTCTGGACTCATTTGGATCTTGTTCATCAAATTGGTCTGCACCAAAAGCCTGGACACAAGGTTTGTGGCCACCTTGTGCAACTGCAATGAGATATAGAGAGAAAAAGAAACAGAGTACCTGCAACTCATTAGACCTACATGGCATGCTTTCTTCACCACTGCCGCAATTGGAAGAGATAGGAACAGGAAGGAATGCTGATAGAGTCAACAAGCCTAGTCCCTGTCATTTATTTCAACACAGATTATAAATAGTCAGCAATTGCGGAAAGTAGATGCTCATAAATCGAACAGCAGATTAGAAAATTTAACAAAAGGAAATTAACACAAAACCCAGATGAACAAGAGAAGGAGAAAATAAATCCAGCACCATCAAAACTTTCAATCTAATAGGAGGCATTGATCAGCGACAGCAACAGCTGTGATCGTAGCATTCCAGACTCATCAAAATGAATTTGTTTTCTGTTTATCATTTACATTTTTCGTAACAACCAAGAACTCAACCAAGCTAAACTAACCCCAATTTGCAAACCCACAAAAGATTTCGAAAGCTTTCAGTCTGCGATATCCTCTTTCTCTCTCTCTCTCAATCGTATATTAAAATAAAAAATAAATGAAAATTAAAAAAATTGTGCTATAAAGTTACAACTGTGCATGAAGTTATAACCGTGCTTCAGTTAACAACCAATCCGAAAGAGACAGAGATAGAGAGAGAGAGAGAGAGAAAGAGAGAGAAAAACCAGGACATAAAGAAGAGAAGCTATAATAATTGTGCGATAGCGGCCAAGAAATGAATCGGCAACAAATGCGCCAAACAGCGGGAGGATGAAAGCGGTGCCGGACCAGGCGTTGACGTTGACGGCGGCGGTGGCGGTTGACTGTGCAAGTGGGCCCGTCAAGTAACTAATGAGGTTGGAACCTACTCCATAGTAGGCAAACCTCTCCGCTACTTCCACACCGATGATGAAAGACGCGGATCTCCATCTGCCGGTCGCGGATCTTTTCGCCGGACGGCCTTTGGAGTCGACGACTCCGTCGACCGTGTCTTGTAGTAGTGGTACAGTTACTGTTGCTGATTCTGATGACACCGCCATATCCGCTCTCCGCCTTTTGCGCGTTGATGTCGTGGACCGAAACACAAATATATATATATATTAACATCATCGGCATTGCTTGGCTTTGTGTATAAAAAGATTTGAACGATCGTGAATTTAAATATTCAAATATATGAAGAATCATGAATTTATAGTCTATGCATAGAATACAAATTTTAAGTTGAGTGTACCAAGAAATAAGATTATTTTTTATATTTTGTTCTATATCTTTCATCCCTCAATTTTGTTATACTTTCGTTCAAATTTTGCAACTTGTTATCAGGTATTGATTGTGTAGTCGTAAATCATTGTATTCAATGTATAACAATATCTTACGTTTGATTTCTTTTTTGATTGTCATTTTTTTTTTGTGTATAAAAAAAAAAAAGAAGCAAATTTTGACCACAATCTTAATGATTCTGCTTATCTAGATATTGTTGATTTCTTTACCGCTAAAGAAAATTTTGATTCCTTAATTAACGATAGAAATGCCTTTTATTATATGTTTTAACTACTACTTAATAAAAGATTTAGATCATAGATTTATTTCTTATAATATGTTGTTATATTCTCTATTAAATGTTTTTTTATTTAACAATCTTTTTATGATTTATTTTATTATAGAATATGAAAATTTTAATTGATAGATTTTTGATTGATGATAAAGATACATGTCTCACAGTTGGTGCAACAATACATACCATACTTAAAAATAACAAATATTTTTCTTCTTTGATCATACAAGAAACTAATATTAATACAATATCTACTAATACAAAATAGATTGAAATCTCTAGACGAGGCAATATATTGCTAACCAAAGGAAACAAAACTTTATACTAACAATGCATTGTATTCAACAAAATCTAAAAGAATTTATTAAATTTTAAAGATATCCAAAAAATAGTTACCATATTAAGACAATAGATGGAAATAATATTGAATATTTGTGTATTATAAATATTATTTCTAGTAAGAAAATAATATTACAAAGATTATATACTTATTTTTCCGGTTCATACTACAAGTATATAAATACAATTGAAGCACATACTGCAACACCAAGCTAAAAAAAAAAAAAAAAAAAAAAAGGGAGAGCCAAAACGCAGCGTTTTGGCCCTCCCCAAATTGAATTAGGGCTAAAGCCCTAATTCGTCCCACTCTCTCTCTCTCTCTCTCTCTCTCTCTCTCTCTCTCTCTCCCTCTCTCCCCCGACCCGCGACTTTCGGACAAGACTCGGCGCTTCGAGAAAACCCTAGGTGAGGAGATTTCAGCTCTAATTGATAAATTGGATGAATCTATGATTGAATTTAAGATGAAAGGTTCTGTATATGTTTAGAGTGTAAGTGGAATGCGAATAGACTACAAATTATGAAATGATTATATATGAATTGAAGGTTAAGTATAGAATGTTACAGAAATTTGATGATCTGATTTAGGTAGATCTTTTGGAGACTCAAGCGGTCAGATCCGATTTGGCTTGTCAGTAGGGAGTGACTTCCCTCCCGTAGAACGGTGAGTGGAACTTTAACATTCGCTATTGATTGAAAACCATGTTTCAAAAATATTTTTAAATGACATATTTCTGCAAATGTCTGATTGGTAGAATTTTTGAATATTTGATGAATGTTTTGTGACCTTTGGAGTGTCTTAACTGCTGACTTTATTGATATGCATCCATGAGTTTTGATAAACGTATATTGTGCCACATTTTCGACATATTGATATGTTTTAAATACTTCCACTGCATTGGCACATGGTTTTAAATGGATTTACTTACACATTTGGGCTGTATGCCCGGCTGACTTTATGATATTATGTTTTGGGCTGTATGCCTGGCCGACTTTATGATATTATGTATTAGGCTGTATGCCCGGCTGACGTTATGATATTATGCATGGGGCTATATGCCCGGCTGATCTGGTGATGGGATGCATGGGGCTTCGTACCCAGCTGATATGATATTGTGATCCGTAGCTACGAAGGACATCTGGTAGAGGCACCCCTTGTGTCCGGATACGCTTCGGCCGGAGGTATCCGCCAGATTGTAGTGTGTATGGGTGTCCCAGGTTGACCCTCATCGGAGAGGACGTTGAGTACGGCTCCGTCTAGCACCAGGTGGGGGCACCATACACGGCTGACTAGTTATATGTACATTATTATTATTTACAGGCTAGTTGGGGTAATCTGTGGCCAACATTGGGGCAGAGAGCCATTCTTTAATACTTGCATTTGGAAAAACCCCCAATGCGCCGTCCTTGGTCGAGGTAGACCATTGCCGGGAATATTTCATTGGCCGGCTCTTCATGACATTGATG
Source organism: Dillenia suffruticosa (assembly GCA_033439265.1). Taxonomy (NCBI): domain Eukaryota; kingdom Viridiplantae; phylum Streptophyta; class Magnoliopsida; order Dilleniales; family Dilleniaceae; genus Dillenia; species Dillenia suffruticosa. The sequence goes on from JAVTVX010000031.1 coordinate 5,575,751, forward strand.
TAAAACTTTGGGATGCATATCTTGATTTTCTGATGTGTGCGTATTATATATGATTTTGAAATAACATGATCGGTTTGCACACTATGGATATTTTCTTATCTTATACTTTGACACTCTAAGTTCATCCTAAATATTGATAGTATGATATCAATCCCCTCACTTACTGAGTATCCTCCCATAGATACTCACCCGTCACTTTCTTTCCCACAGGATTAGTGTTGGACCGAGGAGATATCACTGGGCTTGGGTATGGATATTTTCCATCTCTTCCGCTACGATGATCGGTGATATTGTTATGTATTGGAGATTTTAGTTTGACCATTCCATTTATCTAAATTTTTGGGATGACTGTATAAATTATGTACTTTTATTCGTGAAACTTTCGTGTTGATTTATTCCATTGCATTGAAGCATTTGTAAATATTTAAAAATAACTTGGGAATTTATTTTATATATGCGTAGAATTTAAGTCCGCTCGGTGTGGCGGCTGCTCATGCTCTAGTTGGGTATGACAGTAGAGGTCTGCTGCTAGGACTGCTAGAAACTTATAGCCTTGCGTTGTTCTGGATGTTGGCTGTGGTATTTGCTGATTTTGGAGAGACCGGGATGGCCATTTACTTATTTTTTTTTTTGGATGAATATGATATACAGGTGAAATTGTACTCGGGAAACCTCCGATTTATGGGGAGGTTTTGCCCGATTTTCTGTAAAAATGCAGCCGGCATCCAGAGACAACGGGCAGCTGTTCACGATCCCGGTTCGGGGCGTGACATATTACATGAAATTAGAAACTTATTGGGTTGATTAGAATAGTTTTCTTTGAAGTTTGAATTGAAATTGTGAATTATTAGCCTAGGTTGACCTTTTGGAGACTTGAAGGAAGTCATTTTGGAAAACTTGTGGAATTAGTAAGTGAATACCCTCTCTAGAAGGTGAGTGGATGGTCCATTGTGTTATAAATGAGCAAAATGAGTTTAAAATTGTTTTATAAATGATTTTGTAAGATTTTTACATATTTTATATAAATTATTTTGTGATTGTGGGATGTCTGGACTGGATTATAAAACATGAATGTATCCATTGTATTTATAAATGCATATATGCCATATGTGATTTGATATTGCTCTATAAATTGCTATGACATGAAATTGATGATTGTTTGCTAGAAATTATGGCACATGACTTGAGAAATGATATATTTGAGAACTACATGGTGCTAGTAGTTAATGGCTATAGTCATTCCCTCCATAGAGCGACCCAATGGGGTGGCTGGTTGGGGTTTCATTGCGAGAGAGGTATACGCGACCTCTTCTCTATCACGTCGAACTATCCAGATTGTACCCCGGGGAGGTCCGAGCCAACGCCAGGGAAGAGGGTAGTGTTTGGAATACTGAAATGAAAAACTCTTTGGTGGGCTTCCGTCTTGGTTCGGTCAAACACAGGACGGAAGTGATTTCGATAGGACCCTTGTGATTTTCTGAAGGAATATTTGATGTGGACACATACTTTACAAAATATTTGATTTATTGAAAATATTTCGATATATATGAAGTATTGTTTGAGATATGTTTTAACTTTCCCACATTCACCCCTCATTTATCATACAATCATACCATTGCACTCCACTCACTGAGTATTCCCCAATACTCACCCCTCTTTTCATATTTTACAGAGGACACTTAGTGCGGAGACTGCATGGTGATTAAAGCTTGCGAAGGATTTTTGCTATTTTGTGTAGGTATTACAGTGATATATGGTTATTTTAGTTGATTTGGAAATATATCGAAGGGAAGACTTGTATAATTCTTTTCGTATGGATTAAATCAATATTTGTTTCATATATAGGAGCAAGTATTGATGAAATCCTTACATAGTTTGTGATGAAATTCGTACGAAACTTGTTTATTTTCTCTTAACTCTTATTTGGGACATTTGGATTGAAATTCTGAGTTTTGATACTTTCTTTTGGATTTGTGAAGTTTTGTACATCTCATAACCGTTTGAATTTTACTAACACTAGCTCGTTTCTTCATGCGAGTGTTAGTAAAATCCTGCGATTATGATTTGGGATTTCTTTGGTTTTAAATGTTTTAATTGTTTTGAGAATTCTAGAACGGCTGGGATAGCCAATTTTGCATGCATGTATGTAAAGGAACCCCCGTCTCATTTGTGTATCGATGCATGCTCGTGTGTACAGGGATGGACCGGATGGATCCTTTGCATGTGCATTGTTATATGATTGTCCTATTTCTAATGGAGTTGTGTATTGGATGAGCTGTTGAACTGATTTGTAGCCTTATGGAGTCCCAGTATATGGGAAGGTTCTGCCCGTGTATCGAAACAACGCGGCGGCTGTTGCGTGGTCGATCCGAGGATTGGGGCGTGACATCCATACCTCGAAAGTAGATATGATTTGAAACATTTGGATATGAATTGGATTTTTTATGATTTTTCAAAAAAATTCGTTGTGCAAAAAAATACCTTGTTCTACTTTGTTTTGACTGTATTCTCTCCTTCGACTTTGAGAGATTTTCTAGGTTGAATTAGGCTAGGCTCTGAATATAAAATTGTAGATTTATATCTTATCTTTAATTTGAGATTTGAATCACTCAAATCCAATATATGTACTGAATGTTATGATAAAATTTCTATAGATGCACAAATATGAATCATGAATTTTGGAATATAATATTCATAGATTTAAATATTTTTATATGATTTGAATGACTTAGGGACATAAACACAAATATTGTAGTTTTATGTGTAATTTTTAAGTGAAAATTAGAATTTTTATGATCAGAGAAGTATAGATCAAGATATAACCATTTTTCTATGGCATGTTGTGCTGGAAAATTTATTGGAAAGTTTGGAATTATGATATATTAAGAAAAACCAAATTGCACTAGTGTTGGTATATGATTTATTAATTAATTTGAGACCAATGTCTTATGTTAAGGCATTCGAAATCAAAAGAGAGGTTGGATTTTGTTTGATTTGGAATTTGAGAGTAATTATCCTCTAAGGAGATGAGTAGATGGACTGTTATACCTTTGAATGAGAAAAATGATTTCGAAATTCTTTTATAACTAGTTTTAAATGATTTTATATGATTTTATATCATATTTGTGATTATGAGATGTTTCGAAATAAAAATTTGAAATATATGTGCTTCTATTGTATATATGAATAAGTATGTGTTATATATTAGTGGATATTTTAATCATGAATATTATAAAATTGGTTGATCACTTTTTGATAAAATCATGGCATCTTGAAAGAAATTGGAATATTTGTGAAATGTTGGTGTATATAATGTAAATAATTATAATCATTCTCTCCACGGAATGACTCGATGGGTGACATGGCAGTTATCGCGCGCTCGATCCAAGGGTCGGGGCATGACAGATTTATTGGTGTCAAAGTTTGGTTTGATTTTAAATATCTTAAAAGTTTAAATAAATTTTTCCAAACGTTTCTAAAGGTTTTCAAAATTTTTCAAAAATTTGGATGTTCAAATTATTTTTGAATGGTTTTTTTAAAAAAGTTTCCTATGGGTTCTAGGACATTGACATATCTTTAGATATAAGTGTTTAGTGTCAACTTAAAGTAGTAAAGTAAAGATAATTTTTTCTTTATAGATTATCATGCCTCCACATAGAAAAATGAGGAATATAAATGAGATTCCTCCTCAAGAGCAAGAGGATGAGTCATCCTCGTATGCTCTATCTCATTCGGCATCTACTTATCTAGCTCCTTCAACCGGGATTTCTCCACCTCTGCTCAATGCTCTCTACCCATGGACTAAGCAGTGGATTGCATATGGTGTGCATCTTCAAGTACCACCTCAAGTTCAAGTTCTTCCCCCATCTCCCAACCCAATGGTCCGACCAATCCCTCCTATAGCACTGATAACACCTCATACTTTGGTAGCTACACCATCCACTTGACTATCTGTTGAATTGTCACAGTTATTGAAGGAAGCTAGACAACTTGAGTGTGAAATCTTCTTGCGATCTAATGATCGTGTAGTAGCCAAAAAATGGATCAAGAGGGTTCAAGAAGGTGTAACGAACATGAGTATTGATGATGAGATGAAGCTTACAGTGGCTATAAGATTGTTGGGTGAGGATGCTAGTACTTGGTGGGATTGTGTGAAGGAGAAAGTAGTCGTACTCGTTACTTGGAACGAATTCCTTAGGGAATTCGATGAGAAATTCTACACCCGATTTAATCGGGATTCAAAAAGGAGAGAGTTCCTCCAAGTCCATCAAGAAGGTATGTTGGTGGAGGTATATGAAGCGAAGTTTAGAAATTTATCATCATTTGTTCCAGAGATGGTAGGCTCCGAGAAATATAAGCATTTTGTAACACCGATTTCCGGTGACTGTGTATCATGTACCACTTCTCATGATTCTAAATATATATTAGCATTCTTTTGAGACATCTAAAATATAATTTTAATTATATATTTATTTATTTTTAAGTTTTATTCTAAAATCACTAAAATCAAAAATTTTATTGATAAACCGAAAATCTTCTTAACAAGGTCTACAGAAGTAAAAAATGGCTAAGGAAAGTCTAACACATTTAAATAAAGATATTTAAATGAAATTTCATGTTTTAAAGAAATTTTGAACAAAATTTCATGGGACTAAAAATGCAAATTATTAAAAGTTAGGGGTCTAAATGCAATTAAGGAAAGTTGAGGGACTTGGTTGCAAACTACTCAAGGATGGACAATTGGAGCCAGATGATTGGTCAAGAGAGTAGCAAGTTTGGTTAGTGGCCACATGTGATGATTCCACATTCAATAAAACTCATTGGATGAGAATTTATGCATGAAAACTCATTGGATGGGAATTTATGCATGAAAGCTCATTGGATGGGAATTTATGCATGAAAGACTATTGGGATAGCTTGTACAATCCTCCCGATTAACATGGACGTTCAACAAGAGTGCATGGAGCTTGCTTGAAACAACAATTGCATGGTTTAAGTGTTAGGACAAGTGGATGTTTGAGATAATGCATGAGATGATCCAATGGTCAAGAATACTTTGCTAAGTTTATAATGGAACTTGTTTTGAGAAATTGGTTCACTTTTTCTTCATTCCTCCTCCCTTAGATGAAAATATGAAGACTTCATCTCTTAAATTGAGTTCAACCATGAAACCAAAGAGGTAAGACCGTTGTTGGAAATTTTAATTTCAAGATAGAGATATAGAAGTATTCTATTCATATGTTGTGATTTGATTTTGGTGTTAAGGTGAGAAAATTTTAAGGATTCAGAGGGAGCACTAGCATATATTGTTAGCAAGAGAGCTTACAAAGGAGTTTTAACTCATGCAAAGATTAAATTATTTGTTGAGTAGTTACATTAGTATCCACACTAGTATACTTGATATTAAATTCCAGATTTGAGTTTATGTAGTCTTACTATGATATCTCATTCTGTAGGAGTCAAAATTCTAAGCCGTTTGTTCTTGTTTAAACTAGACTTCCTAAGCTTTAAAATGGTATATATGTGAAACATGTTATGAAGGAATCGATTTTTAATGATTTTTTAAAATTCAGCATGTTTCTCCTATTATGTTTTCATACTCTGCGTGCGACCAGTACATTGTGTCAAATTGTTAGATATTGTCTATACAGAATTTGAAGAAAGTTAAAACATGAACACTTTAGATCTCTGTCTTATCTATAATTGCAGATAAAGATCACTTGAATCAGAGTTGTATGCTGAAAGTTATAGTATTTTTATTGAAACTGTGTAGAAGTAGTTTTTAAATCCGAAACTGAAATTAAAAAGGAATTTTATAAAATTATACACATAAAATATGAGAATATTCTAAACTAGAAGAATTTAGATTGATATCGTGTCTTCGATTAGAGATAAGAATCACGTAAATTGGAGTAGTACATAGGGAGATATGGAGTTTTTCCCAAAATTGCGCAGAATTGAATTTTAGAAACTTAGATTTGAAATTTTTCTAAGTAACGAATTTGAGATTTTACTTTAAAGAAAAACATTTCCATATGCAATTGTAATCCTATGGTAGAAATTTATCGAAATAATTGATGAATTATATATTGTTTAACCTAAGCATAGGGTTACATTTTCGTACATGGGGTAACTCATTCGAGAAATGAGGATAGTTAGGGGGAGTGACATACCTTCCCCAGTCGATATGAGTGAGATGAACTATTTTCGACTTTAAATGAAAAATAGTTTGATCATGATTTTAATAAATAAATTTTGAAATATGATTTAGAAATGATTTAGTGTTTGTGGCATGTCTTGAAATGATGATTCTGAGAAAAATTTGCATCATGATATTACAACTTGATAGTGCCATGATTTTCAAGTGAAGATTTATGAATGATGACATATGGCATGTGGATGATTATAGAATGGTGCATATAAGCTATAACGCACTCTCTGCCATGGTATTGAGTGTTTACCCAACAGAGTGACGTGGTGGGGTAACACGAGAGCAGGGGTTTGAGCCCCCTGACTCTAGCTAACGGATCCAATAGACGAGCACCCGTGAGAACCATGTCAACACCAAGGGAAGGGGGTTAAAAGAAAAGCATATGTGTTCATTTTTATGATATTGTGGTAACCCCTTGATGGATTTTACCTTAATTAGGTCAAACTATGGGTAGAATATGTTTTATTACCGATTGACACTCCATAATGTATAATTAGGATAAGAATGCATATTATTTTGAATTCATGATATGTTGGAAATGAATATAAATATGAAACTGATGATTTGATTTGTCACTCTCACAAATTCATTTATTGTCATTATATAGTCATTGCACCTTACTCACTAAGTATGCGGATTATATTCACCCCTCATATTTAAAATTTTTAGCTTATACTGCACTTGACTTACATTGAGGTATTGTTCCACGAGTTCTACTGAGAGACGCTACTGGGTAAGTATTCATACTCATCTTTGTTTACGATTGGATTACACATATAAATATTATATATAAATTGGAGGCAAATGTTTTAAAAAAATTTTTTGAAAAATATTCTTTTTCAAATCTTCCGCTATATTATTTGACTTAAGATGACGAGCAGGGTCATGATATTAGTCAAAATATTAGCCTTGCATCATCTCGGTGTGTGAGTTGGCATACCAGTACATCGAGGAGTCGCGGCGGTCTATTCGCATGCTTAACCTTCTACCCGTGCCATTTCGAGCATAGGGATAGGAAACAACACCATAGCTGCCCCTACTCAACGCTCTCAACCAAGATCCCAGGCGAAAATTTATGCCATGACAAATGAAGAGGTTCAAGCTAATCTGAATGTGGTCATAGGTACGATGAAAATCTTTGTTGTAAATGCTTGTGTGCTAATAGATACTAGATCTAATAATTTATTTGTGAGTACGAATTTTTCTTGGCATTTTGATAGGCTTCTAACTCCACTTGTGGTAGAGTTGTTAGTTATCACTCCTTTAGGGTAATAGCTGATTAGAGAAACTGTGTATAAGGATTACAAGGTAAAGGTCGGTGAGGTAACGTTTGAAGAGGATTTGATTCCATTAGAGATGAGTGATTTTGATGTCATCTTGGGTATGGATTGGCTACATTTTTATTGGGTATCAGTGGATTGTTTCATGAAGGAAGTAGAATTCTAGAAATCAGGGTGTCCATCACTTGTTTTTGTTGGTAGGCATTGGGTGTTACCGAGCTATGTGATTTTAGCCTTTGAAGCATGGAGACTAGTACACAAAAGGTGCAAGACTTACTTAACCCACATTATTGACACCATGGTGGAGAGTCTTAATTTGAATGATGTTCCCATAGTAAATCAGTTTCTGGATATTTTTCCAGAAGAGTTGCCTGGATTGCCACCTGTCTGGGAGTTTGACTTTGCCATAGATTTGGTTCCCGGTATTGTACTGATTTCTATCCTTCTATATCGAATGGCACCTACAGAGCTGAAAAAGTTGAAGGTTTAGCTTCAAGAGCTGTTGGACAAGAGGTTCATCCGATCGAGTACCTCACCTTGGGATGCTCGAATTCTATTTGTGAAGAAAAAAGATAGAACCCTCCAGTTATGCATTGACTACCGGTAGCTAAATAAGGCAACAAAGAAAAAGTATCCTCTCCCGAGGATTGATGATATTTTCGATCAACTTCAAGGGGCTAATGTATTTTCAAAAATAGATTTGAGATCGAGTTACCACCAATTGAGGATTAAGAGTGATGATATCCACAAAACTGTGTTTAGAATGCGGTAGGGCACTACAAGTTTTTGGTGATACCCTTCGGATTGATGAATGCAATCACGCCCCGACCCTCGAGTTGAGCACGCAACAACCGTCGCATTATCTTGACATACGAGCAGCATCTCACTATATACCGGGACAATGCAAGGCATTCGTCTTTACCTGTTTTTCCTCAAATAACATTTCCCAAGTAAAATAAAATTTTAAAATACAACATTTTACCTCAATGCATGAATATGCAACGAGTTCGAGAGTTTCAATTTACATTTACAATAACATATTTATAATCATCTAATAAAATGTACAATGGTCACTCTGTAGATCTCAAATATATATACAATGTCTAACTTCATTATGGAAGAATGGTTGATACCATACTTAACACTTGTCGTCTCCAAAGGGATGTCAAGTGTGTCGAAAATCTCTTGACACGTCTCCCTGCCAAAACTATATCTGTCGTCATGGAAAAGTGAGGGGTTAATATTATGGGAGAATACTCAGTGAGTGAGGGGTCGACATTATGTTATCAATAGAATGTGTGAGCACAGAGTGTCAAAGCTCATTCCAAACATGATGATATTATAAATTGAGTATGGCATTTCCATAAATCAAGCGATCATATATCATACATCATAATATCAACATATGTATCCTTTTACGTTTCGAAAATCATTTAGAGTTTGTCAATAAAATATCCCCGACAATGATGTACTACGACCAATGACAGACACATTGGGGTTTATATACAAGTATAAAAAACATTTAGCTCTATACCTCAATATTGGCCACGAGCCTCACCAAAGGCTAGCACGTGCTTTTGCACACATACATAATCAACCATGTATAGAATCCCGCCGGGTGCTAGACAGTGACGTCACATATGTCCTCCCCGATTTGGTTCAATCGGCCACAACTATACATATAACATTTGGGGGATACCTCCTGCAGAAGCGTATTCGGACACAATAGGTGGCTCTGTCAAATCGGTGTGCCAAAGCAATGGAAGCATATAAATCATATCAAGTTTTCAAGAGTGGCACGATATCATTTCAACACAATTCATAGATGCATATCATTTGAATTAATCATTTAGAACACTCCAATGATTACAAAAAAAAAATATTTGTAAAACATAGTTCAAATCCCATACTTTTACACATGTCATAAAATATATCATTTTGAAACGTTATAAAATATATATTTTTAGTCAATAAAAGACATAGCGTCAAAATCCCACTCACATATATGGGAGAGTATGTCACTTCCAAAAATGTACCACAATGTGTAGAAATGTACTCCCCTCGTTCGATCACCAAATGTGTGACTACAATGGTAACACAAAATATGTATAAAATTTATGTCATAAAAGTGAAAAACACAATGTTAAATTGTGTTCTCAATTAATCCTTTACCTAGGATCGAGGCTTAGGACATTATAGGTAGGCTTCTAAGGTATACACATGCTGTCATCTTTTTATCACCAAATCGGCAACTTCAGTTTCCCATTTATAAATATACTTCATAACTTCACCACACATACGTATGTGTCTCCAATTATATGCCAAACAAATTCCCGATCTTTACCACATTCTATCCTCTTCACGAGATTTCACTTTCTACAAACATCGCACATGCACATGCTCATGCCTTCCTTACATTCTCGGCAACTCACAAATTTAATTCACATTGCATCCCATCACTTTAAACCAACCATTATACACAATTATTGATCACCTTTGCACTTGAATTCAACATACATAATTGGCCTTTTGAAACCAAATTTTCAGCCCTTCAAAAACACATTTCTTCTCCAAATTTCTTTGCCAAACACAATCAACTTCATGTACACATTTCTCACATCAATTTAAATCAAGAACCACACATAATTTTCATTACATTTGTACTAAAATTCTGCAAACATAATTTGTCCCTTGAATATTACATTTAGCTTTTCAAAACATAATGTTTTTCATCTAAATTTTCGGCCACACAAGGTTCAAACTTTCTGTACAGTTAATTACCACAATGAAGGACAAATTTTGCACACATTCCTCATGTTTCATTGGGTTCTACCTAGGCTCTTTGTTATGAAAATCATTACAAAACATCACATTAACACATTCTAACAATGTCCTCAAAATTCAGCAAGGTGCAGAATTTTTCTTACCTCAAAATATGATGATTCAAGCCCAAACAAGATTTTTCTTCACAACATTTCCATTTCTCCCTTGATCCTAGCTCTCGGCCAATATAAGTTCACCAAGTTAGGTGTCTCCTTTTGGCTCCAAATTTAGATATGTTATACTTGGGTTAGAGTGTAATGAATCTATACTAAAATTTCAAAGAGTTGTTTTAAAAAATCATACCTTTCTTCAATGGTGATACTCAAGGTTCTCTTGAATCTTCACCATATAATTCTTCTTTTTTTGCTCCAATTTTTGGATATGTTGTAGTTTGGTTTGTAAGAATTTGATTTATGTAAAAATATTTGGGTATTGTTGTAGAAAAAAAAATTGGATCTCCTACTTGAAGCTTACAGCCATGGAGGAAGAATGGAGAAAGAACTTTGCTTCTTCTTGCTTGCATACTTACGGTTTTGGAAGGAGAAAAGGAAATGTTTGCTTTGTTATATCTTGCCCAATTTAATTCTAACTATCCAACAATTTCAAGATTAATTCTAGCCCTAGGATTTATTTGGCCATACAAGCAAAGTTTACTCTCTCCCACGTATTCTCCCTCTAGAAAGCACTTTCTCATACTACTTCTCTCTATTCAACAATTTCACGTGCACTGGTGCACTCGCGGTGGTGCAGCGATCGCGCTCGGCGGAGGATGGCAGCGGGAGATCGTGCTGCGTGGAGGAGGAAGGCGCTGCGGCTAGCGCGCTCACGTAAGGAGGGAGGAGCAACGGTGCTGGCAATGGCGGAAGGAGGCGCTACCCTGGCAGAGGAAACGGCGGGGAGAGGAAGAGACGGAGTGAGAGAGAGAGAGAGGGAAAGAGAGAGAGGGAGAGAGAGAGGAGAGAGAGAGAGGGGAAAAGGAAGATAAATTAGGGTTTTAAGCCCTAATTTTAAATTTTCCTTTTCTTTTTTTTTTTCTGGGTATTACATTTTCTAACCCCCTAAAAGCAAGTCTCGTCCTCGAGACTAAAAGAAACTATACAGAGAAAAGTTGGGGGTGCTGTCTTCTCATGGCTTCCTCAGGTTCCCAGGTTTGTTCCTCGACCTGGTCCCTCCTCCACAAAACTCTAACAAGAGGAATCTCTTTGCTCAGTAGCTTTCTGACCTGTCGATCCAAAATAGTTATGAGCTAGACAGGTAAGCTTAAGTCCTCTCGAAGCTCAACTGGCGGAGCCTCTAAAATGTGTGAGGGATCTGGCTAATATCTCCTAAGTACTAAGACATGAAATATATCGTGAATACGCGATAGGTCTGCCTGTCCTCATATCTGGCTAATGATGCTTCTTACACATCATTAACCATACTAACTCCTAAGGTACGGAGTCCCACCAATAAAGAGGGGTAAGCACTCTCTCTATCGTCTAAGAGTAAGACACTGAGCATGCTCCTCAACACTTTGCAAGCTGATTAGGATGTCATCAGTGGAAACGATAACAAATCGATCTAGGAAATTCATTAAAGACCCGATCTATTCGGTCCATAAATGCAGCTAAGACATTGGTCAGCCCAAATGGCATGACCAAGGACTCAAAGTGTCCATGCTGATACGGAATGCAATTTTTGGATAGATCCTCGACCCTAATCCATAACCGAGTATAACGCGATCGAAGATTTATCTTCGAAAAGACCTTATCACCGAGAAGCTGATCAAACAAATCATCGATGTGGGAAAATGAATATCAATCCTTGGTAGTGACCTTAGTCAACTGCCAATAATCTATAACAAGTTTCAGTGTTCTATATTTCTTCTTTACAAATAATACCAAAGCACCCTAAGGTGTGGTGCTTGGATGGATGAATTATTTATCAAACAATTTCTGTAGTTAAATCTTGAGCTCTCTCAGCTCAAATGGTATCATTCTATATGGCGGAATAGAAATAAGAGTAATCCCTAGAGCCAGATCAATCTCAAAAATGAACTTCCGAATCAATGATAATTAGGGTGGCTCCTCGGGAAATATTTCAGGAAACTTCTGTACCACCAGAATCTCATCAAGTCTCAGATTCTGTATGGTGGTATCGATCATATGTGTCAGATCTGTCATACATCCCCGACGTATTATACGTATAGCTTTCCTCACTAATACAATACCACGGGGTAACACCCGTCTCTCACTCGTAAACGTCAGTAGTGGCCCTTCAGGCCTCCAAAAATCGTCTTTCTTGATAAAACAGTCTAAGGAAACTCTATAAGTATACAATTAATCTATCTCTAAGATGGTATCGAAATCTGTCATATCCAGTGGGATCAGATTTGCTCTCAGCACTGTCCCACCTGCCATGACATCATACTCTCTATATACGAATTCTCTAACCAACTGCTTACCAAGAGGAGCGACAACTAATAGCTCCTCATCAAGTAACGATAACAGCCCATCCGACTGTTGAGTGAAAGAAACTCTCACATAGAAATAGTTCGACCTTGTGCCAATAAGAACACAAATGTCGACTCCATGTATTTCCATAGCACCAAGATTCAAAAAATAATTAAATAAATAAATAAATAAAATAAATAAAAATAAAAAGAATTTACTAAGAGTACGGAAAGAATAGGGATATACACATGTATATCAAAATAGTTAAGCTTCTAGTACTATAACAATCATGTCCATACATATCATCACAAAATATACGATTTCAAAAGAAACAGTAAATAAGGACCTCTAAACGGAAGGATCCGCAGGAGGATTACCCATGATCATATCTGGGTTCGCCAGAGCGTCTTCCTGAGTCATCGCATACACAAGGGCCTGCACCCTCAACTACTCTCGTGAAAACCTAATACTATATTGCTCCCGGCTGCAGTCCGTGGAGCAGTGTTACTAGAATGCGCAGGTGTTCCTTGCTGTCCTACATGTGGTGTATTCCGATGACTCGAAGCCAACTAACCTCCAAGTCACAAATCAGGGCATAAACTTTTGATATGTCCCGGCTTCTCATAGTGGAAGCATGTAATAAGTGCTCTACATATTTATTCGAGCGTGGTGCTTGCCACATATGTGGCAAAGAAAAAGGTCGCTGAGCAGTAGCCTAGCTCATGGCACTAGGACTGGTGATATAACCACCGGGGATATGGTCCCGCTAAAACTCTGTGAAATATCTACGGTCAAATTCCATTAGGAAATTGCTTTGCCACAATGGCTTATAGCCTCATCGCAAATAGCCTCCCATCAAGTGAGGGCTTCCTTATCGAATAGTCTCTCAATTACTCGTAGACTATACTCCTCGCGCAAGCCTAGATCTATCAAGATCCGTCGGATTCAGTTGACTCAGTGCTTTGTTACCGTAGCATCACCAAGTCCAAAAATCTGTGCATCCCAACTGTCGAGCTACTGTGACTAGCTAGGTCAACTCGGGCATGCACCTAAGTATGGCGCAATTATTATAACTCAGATTCGAAACTGTAAGAAGAACGACCACCGATAGACGATTTGGTGCCGCTTGAGTAAGAACTACTATAGGAGAAATAATGCAGCCATAGATATCGGCATTGCCATCAAAGGTGATGGGGTGACATCTGGACCCCATGTGCCGTGTACCACTCGTACACTTGCCTAAAAATATCAAGAGTAAATGGTGGAGACGTTGGTATAATAGCCGGCTGAAAAGGTGCCAGAGAAAATACACACCATGAGGATGTATTCTTTGGCACCGAAAGGGGCGCCATAAATGAGGAAGTATCTTCGCTCTCTTTAAGTGAATCAGGGAGTACATATCTAGCGCTCCATGTAATCGTCATGGTTCCGCAATATAAGAATTCTCATTAGGCATTGTTCAAGGATTAGGGTTAGTATAACTAACCCCCTAAAATGAATGAAATTATCAATTTAAGAACCATCTCCATTGGTTCCTTCTTTGAAAATGAAGAAATGCTAGGTTAGATAAGAATTAGTATCTAACCCCCTAAAATAGATAAACTCAATTCCTAAGACCATATGCAGGGATATAAATGACTGTATGAAACTCTCATGCATTGAGGACTTTAAACGCAAACACACTCGGGAATGTTTTCAAGATTTTCTTCCTATATAGCGCTTAACCTAGAGCTCTGATACCAATCCAATGTCACGCTCCGAATCGGGATCGTGAGCAGCCGCCCGTTATCCTGAATGCCGGCTGTATTTTTACAGAAAATCGAGCAGAATCTCCCCATATTTCAGAGATTTCCCAAGTACAATTTACCCTATATAAATCACAATCATCCTGTATTATAATCAAATGGCCATCCCGGCCTCTCCAAAATCAACCAATCTCACAGCCAACATCCAAGTAACGCAAGACTATAAAAATTTCTAACAACCTAACCACAGACCTCTACTGCCATGCCCCCATCAAAGGCATGGACAGCCGCCAATCGCCCCTCCTGTGATTTAGAGGAGGCACCGAGCGATCCTAGAGGACACTTCTAAGACATGACACATTCCCAAGTACTTACACAATGAACCAGAAATGGCTCAATGCAATGTTATGCAATGACGTGTCCACATTTATACAGTCATCCCAGAATTATACAATGGTCGTCTATCGATCTCATAATACATATACATCACCAATACAATTGCTAACTCACGAAATTGCAGCGGAAATATACAATAACTCCTCAGATCCAGATCAAATCTCCCAATGATACTGAGCGTCCTAAAAGCAACGCTCCTTGCCAAATACTATCTCTGAAACAAGAAGGGAAATGAGGGGTAAGTACTCGGGAAGAATACTCAGTAAGTGAGTGGGTCAATGCAATCGTCAAACATGAAGTGTGAAACTAGAGTGTCAAAACACAAGTATACAAATCAAATTTCAAATCATCATGCTTTTCATTTCAACAATATGTCATTTGCACGCATTATCAAGTCAAATATGCATCCAAAGCACTATCATTAAAATCATAGAGCTGCCAGCCGAAAATGTCCTGGCAGAGGTCTACCGCGACCTATGACAGGCACACCGGGGGTGTTATATGCAAGTTTATTTAAAGTGCTCTCTACCTCGGCGTTGGCGACGAACCTCGTCCAGGTGCTAGACTTGAAGAGGATACCAAAATCCAAATCTAAATCCTCCCCCAATAAAACCACAATATGTAGAACAATGCTCCCCTCAATCGAATCACCAAAATAGCAAACCTAATCAAATCACCACGGTTCGATATCAAATAAGGGCCTAGTTATGAATCTTCAATTTTTCTTTCCAACCAAAACTACCTAATTTGACAAAATTTATTCAAGAGTTAGAGATTTCCTTTCTCTCACCTAGGGTTCCTCGGATCTCGGATCTAGCTTTCGTTCGCCCATCAGTTTGGTCTAAAACCTGAATGTTTCCAAATTTGAAACAATTATGAACAATTTAAGTCCAATTACTAAAGAGATTCGAAACCCTAGTGTGAAAATCGAACTTTGAGTCATTTACCTTCGCAGAGGCTCACGGACTGTCACGGGCCATTGCGGGATCATGGGTCGCGGGCTGGCGGGCTGATAGGATGGCGGGCTTGGTAGGCCGCGGGCCTGAGGGGTTTGGTCGGCCGCGGGCCGGACTGGGCCGCGTGCTGGACTAGGCCGCAGTGGCTAGGGCTCGCGTTCGTGAGCTGGATCGAGTGCTCGCGTAGTGGGTCGCACGCTGGAGCGCTCGCGCTCGTGCTGGGGCACGCTCGAGCAGTGGATCGCGCGCAGTGCTAGTGCTGGGCCGTGCTGGAGGGCGCGCAGGCACAGGAGAGCCCGTACTGGGGCACGCTGGGGCTGTGCAGAGGCGCGCAAGGGCGCACAGGCGCTCATACAGGAGGGGCTCATGCAGAGGGTCGCGCACTGCTCGCGCTGGGCTCGCGCGCTGGCTCGTGCTGGGCTCGTGCGCTGGCTCGCGCTGGGCTCTCACGTTGGGCTCGCGTGCTGTCGCGCATGCTGCCGTTATCGCGTGCGCTGGTGCACTTGCGGTGGTGCAGCGATCGTGCTCGGCGGAGGATGGCTGCGGGAGATTATGCTGCGCGGAGGAGGAAGGCGCTGCTGCTAGTGTGCTCGCGTGAGGAGGGAGGAGCAACGGTGCTAGCAATGGCGGAAGGAGGCACTGCCGTGGGAGAGGAAACGGCGGGGAGAGGAAGAGACGGAGTGAGAGAGGGAGAGAGGGAAAGAGAGAGAAGGAGAGAGAGAGAGAGAGAGAGAGAGAGAGAGGGGGAAAAGGAAGATAAATTAGGGCTTTAAGCCCTAATTTTAAATTTTCCTTTTTTTTTTTTTTTTTTTTGTGGGTATTACACGTGCGGTGGAGCATGCTTGCGCAGTGGGTCGCGCTCAGGGGTGCACTCACGCTCATGCAGGGGCGTACTCGCGCTCGTGTAGGGATCGCGCAGCTCGCAAGAGATCGCGCGCTGGGTTCGCGTAGAGGGTCGCGCTCGAGCGAGCTCGAGCTCGTTTTGGGGTCGCGCGCTGTGGGCTGGAGCACTCTCGTGCGTAGGCGCATGATCATGCGCAGGCGCATGATCGTGCGCATTCTTTTGAAGTGAACAAGACAGTCAAAACTGCTGCAAAAGCCCATGTACTTCACTATTTTGGAAAGATAGCTATTACCATTAAAAAATTGTCACATATATTAATAATACTAATTTTTAGTTCAGATTATTGAAAACATATCAACAATGCTAGCATTATTAATTTTAAAGGTTTAAAAATTTGAATTAAAAGTTCGCATTTTTAACTATGATCAAAAACATAAATTATAATCAAGCATATATTTCTAATTTTGGTATGTCACATGTGCGGATATGGTTTGCTTTCGTCACTAAGTAGTACTTGTTGACCAAATGATTGAAAAAGTCGAAGCAATTCATCTGTGATACTAATTTGACATTCTTTAAAGGTCTCATTTTCAGACAATTACTTATTCACCGGTTTTACTGCAACTTGTTCCCCAAAATCAAATTATTAAATTTACAACTTTTAATTTGATACAAAGAATGAATGACCGGAGGATCTTGGAATGACAAAATGGAGACATTCACTGCCCACTTTTCCGGCTATAGATGTACGACTTGGCAAAATAAAGATAGGCACCCAATTCTATTGCACCGAGTCCAGCAAGAAGCCAATAAAAGTAATCAAGATGAGACCGATTGAGATTATTGGCGAACCAACCGTCCCGCCCATCTCCACCAGTTGCTTTCCCAATTGCAGAAATTAGAAAGCTGCTCAAGAAGCTGCCTACCCCAAATATGCTAAGGTACAGTGCAAGCCCCACACTCCTCAGTTCATTTGGTACTTGATCATAGAAGAACTCCTGCAAGCCAACCATGGTGAGCATATCGACAACTCCAAACACAACATACTGAGGTACCAACCACCATGCACTCATTGGCACCGTCACCATTGGCATATCAACCAGCCCATGTTCTCTAGCAACTTCAAGCCGTTCATTCTCTACTATTGCTGCAATTACCATTGATATAGCCATTAAAAGCATTCCTGCTCCAATTCTTCGGAGCATTGTTATACCAGAAGGCTTCCCTGTTATAGTTCTTGAAAAGGGGACAAAGATACAATCGTAAATTGGGATAAAAAGAACAACGGATGTGGTAATGAAGGATTGAAGTGAGGCAGGTGATATGTCAAAACCAAATCCAATTGATCTGTCCATTGTAACTCCTTGCTTTGTAAACAAAGTGGAGGACTATGCAAATACTATGGCGTAAACCATTGCCCATATTGGGACCAGTCTCAACACTGATTTTGCCTCGTCAACATGAGTTAAAAAACAAACTTTCCCATATTTCTTTGAGCCATCAGGTGCAATCAAGGCTTTGTTAAGGAACCTATAGGAGACCCAAAAATAGTCGTTATGTTACAATCTGATTAAATAGAAATGTTTGCATCACAAAAATACTGCAGACTAAAACAACACTTGAGCTACTAGACTGGGTCGGAGCTGCAGCTGGTAGTGAAGGCTCTTGTGCATGCATACAGTGGATGTTCTAAAGTTGTGGTTAATTATTTTGTCTTTGTTATGCTAAACTGGTAACCAATTTCTTATCAAATATAGACATTTTTTGTAATACCCAGAAAATAAAAAAAAAAAATATATATATATATATATATATATATAAAATTAGGGCTTAAAGCCCTAATTTATTTTCCATTTCCTCTCTCTCTCTCTCTCTCTCTCTCTCTCTCTCTCTCTCACTCCGTCTCTTCCTCTCCCCGCCGCTTCCTCTCCCACGGCAGCGCCTCCCTTCGTCGCGAAGATCGTCGCGCGCCACCCACAGCCACTACAGCTCCTCCCTCCCGCGAGCGCCGCTGCGCTCACCTTCGCACGACTGCACGCTCTCCTTCGTGCGACTGCGTGCTCTCCCGAGCGCGAGCCAGCGCAAGCAGCGCGCGAGCCCGGCGCGAGCAGCGCTCGAGCCCAGCACGAGCACCAGCGCGCCCTTGCGCGCCTCTGCACGAGCCCTTGCGCGCCTCTGCATAGCCCCAGCGCGCCCCAGCACTGGATTCCCTGTGCCAGCGCGCCCTCCAGCACGCCCCAGTACGAGCACAGCGCGCTCCAGCGCGCGATTCACTGCACGAGCATGCCCCAGCACGAGCGCGAGCCCTATCCACTACGGCCCAGTCCAACACACGGCCCAGTTCGGCCCGCGGCCCACCAGACCCCTTAGGCCCGCGGCCCACCAGGCCCGCCAGCCCATCAGCCTGCCAGCTCGCGGCCCACGAGCCTACGACGGCCCGTGACAGCCCATCAGCACACGGTCCGTGACTGCGAAGGTAAATGACTCATTGGATATCGAATTGTGATGATTAATTAGGAAAATCTCATTGGATATCGAATTGTGATGATTAATTAGGTAGTTTTGGTTGAAAAGAAAATTGAAGGTCCATAACTAGGTCTTTATTTGATATCGAATTGTGATGATTAATTAGGAAAATCTCATTGGAGACTCGAGCGGTCAGATTCGAATTGGTTTTTAAAATTGGGAGTGATCACCCTCCCGTATACAGTGAGTGAGATTTATTTCAATACTTTTGTTTAATATGTAAACTCTATTTTACAACATTTTGATAAATGAGCATGATTTGTCGTATGCTTGAAATGTTTTGACTGTTTTCAAAATTGATTTTTGTGAATCGATGGAGTGTCCAAAAACTGTGTTAAATTATGAAATTATGCATCCATGTGGTTGAAATGTATAATATGTCATTTTATGCTAGATGTTGCATTTGATTTGTAAATCTGATTTCGGCACATTTTTTATGCGATATTGATTTTAGCCTTGAGGGCTTTGGATTGTATTGTTCCGTAGCTACGAAGGACACCGTGAGAGATGCTTTGGTGGCGTCCGAATATGCCTAGGCCTGGGGTATCCCACGAGTTGTCGTGATTTGATTATCGACACGGTACTAGTCAGGTTGAACCCGAAAGAGGGAGGATTTGGATTTTGATTTTGATATCCTCTCCAAGTCTAGCACCTGGACGAGGTTCGTCGCCAACGCCGGGGTAAAGAGCACTTTAAATAAACTTGCATATAACACCCCCGGTGTGCCTGTCATATGAGCGGTAGACCTCTGCCAAGACATTTTCGACTGGCAGTTCTATGATTTTAATGACAGTGCTTTGGATGCATATTTGACTTGATAATGCATGCAAATGACATATTATTGAAATGAAAAGCATGATGATGTGAAATATGATTTGTATACTTGTGTTTTGACACTCCAGCTTCACACTTCATATTTGACGATTGTATTGACCCACTCACTCACTGAGTATTCTTCCCCGAGTACTCACCCCTCATTTTGCCTTCTTGTTTCAGAGATAGTATTTGGCAAGGAGCGTTGCTTTTAGGACGCTCAGTATCATTGGGAGATTTGATCTGGATCTGAGGAGTTATTGTATATTTCCGCTGCAATTTCATGAGTTAGCAATTGTATTGGTGATGTATATGTATTATGAGATCAATAGACGACCATTGTATAATTCTGGGATGACTGTATAAATGTGGACACGTCATTGCATAACATTGCATTGAGGCATTTCTGGTTCATTGTGTAAGTACTTGGAAATATGTCATGTCTTAGAAGTGTCCTCTAGGATCGCTCGGTACCTCCTCTAAATAACAGGAGGGGCGACTGGCGGTTGTTCATGCCTTTGATTGGGGCATGGCAGTAGAGATCTGTGGTTAGATTGTTGGAAATTTTTATAGCATTGCGTTACCTGGATGTTGGCTGTGAGATTGGTTGAATTTGGAGAGGCCGAGATGGCCATTTGATTATAATACAGGATGATTGTGATTTATATAGCGTAAATTGTACTTGGGAAATCTCCGAAATATGGGAAGGTTCTATCCGATTTTCTGTAAAAATACAGCCGGCATTCAGGATAACGGGTGGCTGCTCACAATCCCGATTCGGGGCATGACAGTTGGATTGGTATCAGAGCCACTTGGTTAAAAGCTATGTAGGAAGAGAGTCTTGGAAACATTCCCGCGTGTGATTGTTTTTAAAGTCCTCAATGCATGAGAGTCTCATACAGTCATGAAATCCCAGTACATGGTCATAGGTATATGAGTTCATCTATTTTAGAGGGTTAGATACGGTTGTATCTAACCTAACGTGCTATATTCTTCTCCTATTGAACTAAGAATTTCATTCTTTTGTGAGGGTAGCCATGCTATGATTAGTCTAAAATTCTTGAACCATGCCTATTCTTTTTATGATACTTAATAAACATCTTTCTCTTGCAGAATTATGCCACCTAGATGTGGAAGGAGAGGTGCTAGATTCGCATTGCTTGAGGGTCTGTTAGTGCCAGATGCACCTCGGGCACCCGAGACCCCACGAGTACCAAAGGATTTAGACGAGCCGGAGGATCGTACCTTAACTCACGTGCCACTATCGGTACCTACTCAACCAGTTGCTCAGGCTGAGACTCCCGTACCCACACTCAACACCTTTCGGTAGGTGTACAAGTGGTACGCTTCGCTTGGGGTCTAGATTCCACCCCCACCACCTCTTATAGCGGCGCCTGCACCTACAGCAGCACCAGTTCCTTTGGCACCAGTTCCACCGTCGGTGGCCGGTCCTTCTACTTTGTCCGAGCCGAGTGAGACTACATCGGCTATTCTTAGACGGGTACATGAGTTGACTCAGTTGGTTAAGGAGGCCCGTCAGTCGGGGTACATAGATTTTGCAGGGCTTGGTGATGCTGTGGCAGCCAAACATTGGATCAACCGCACCCGCAGGATTCTGACTGATCTCAGGATTGGAGAGGAGCTCTGCCTGAAAGTGGCAGAGCGATTATTAGAGGGAGAGGCCCTCTCATGGTGGGAGGCCCTCACTGATGAGGCGATAGAGTCACTGCGGTGGGACGACTTCCTTCGGGAGTTTGACCGCAGATATTTTCCACTCTACCAGCAGGACCGGATGAAGTCAGAGTTGGGACGGCTTACACAGGGGTCCAGATCTGTCTTAGAGTACGAGGAAGATATGTGGAGACTCGCCGCATTCGTACCAGATCTAGCTACACCTCAGTATTTGAGCTTCAAATTTGAGGACGGTCTTAGCCTCAGCATAAATAAGTATATGACTGTTACTCCGTAGTTTACACTGGCCGAGGTGATAGACTCTGCTCACCTCCAGAGGCTTTGGTCCGTGCAGAGACTAGGCAGAAAGAGAGCAGAGAGCAGAAAAGAAATAAAGAGAAGTCTCAGTTTGCGCAAAACTCAAAGAGGGGTAGGGGATCCAGTTCGCACAGAGGCAGATTTGGATCTGGATTTCCTGAGCTGAGACGGGGACAGTACTCCCACGAGTTTAGACAGCCTGCTCCGACTCACCCTTCACAGTATACTACTCAGCGGCATCCTTATTGCCGCAGGTGCAATAGGTCTCATCCGATAGGACCTTGTTCAGTGACGGTCACTTGCTTCCACTGTGGGAAGCCTGGGCATATTAGGAGTTCTTGTCCTGATTTAGCACTCGGAGGACAGAGTTCACTGAGCCGCACTAGTACTCCTCGTATGGGACAGCAGGGGCAGCCTGCTCGTCCAGCAGCTTCTACTCCCAGGGTGACCACTGGGAGTAACACAGTGTAGACTCAGGCACGACAGCAGCCTAGGGCACAGGCCCGGGTTTATGCCATGACGCAGGAGGACGCCCAGGCGAACCCCGACATCATCATGGGTACTCCTCCTTCTGATCCTGTAAAATAGGATCTCTATTCGTATTTTCACTTCTTTTGAGGATGTCAGCATTGTATGAGTTGTATAGGTATTTTATGTTGTGTTCCCTTTTGTCGATATGATACTACTCTGACATCTTTGTACACTGAAATTGTAAATGCCTTAGAGGCTCAACTATTTTGACATATATATATACATATCAAGTTTAAAATCATTCTGAGTCTATGTGTATTTTGTTCAATGATAGGTACTCTACCTATCTTCAGAATAGATACCCGTATTCTTATTGACACGGGGTCTAACTATTCGTATGTGAGCGATCAATTCTTCCGACATTCTGACAGGCCGCTCTCACCTTTGGATGAGGAGCTATTGGTCATCACTCCTCTGGGTGAGCAGATTGTGCGCGGCACAGTGTATAGAGAATGTGAGATTAAAGTTGGGGATACAGCGCTGAAAGCAAATCTAATCCCCCTCGCCATGACTGATTTTGATACTATCTTAGGGATGGATTGGCTACATATGCATCGGGCTTCAATTGACTGCTTTAAGAAGCAGGTGGAGTTTCGAAAACCCGATCAGCCAATGTTGATTTTTGAGGGCGAGAGGCGGGTTTTACCCCGCTGTGTCGTTTCAGTTTTGGAAGCCAGACGTATGATTCGCCATGGATGTGCGGCTTACCTGGCTCATATCATTGACACTACTGCTCAGGGACCGGGACTGGAGGATGTCCCAGTGGTACAGGACTTTCCGGATCTTTTCCCCGACGAGCTACCCGGATTACCACCGGTTTGGGAGTTTGACTTTGAAATCGATTTAGCTCCGAGGACTACCCCTATCTCTATGCCGCCATATAGGATGGCGCCGACTGAGCTGAGGGAGCTCAAGGTCCAGCTGCAGGAATTGCTGGATAAGGGGTTTATCCGTCCTAGTACGTCCCCTTAGGGCACTCCAATGCTGTTTGTAAAGAAGAAAAATGGCTCATTGAGATTGTGTGTGGTTTACAGACAACTTAATCGGGTGACTGTGAAGAATAGATATCCACTGCCTCGCATAGATGATTTATTTGATCAATTGCAAGGTGCTCAAGTTTTCTCGAAGATTGATCTTCGATCGGGATATCACCAGTTGTGGATTAGGAGTCAAGACGTGCCAAAGACAGCTTTCCGTACTCGATACTGGCACTACAAATTTTTAGTCATGCCGTTTGGGCTGACTAATGCCCCCGCTGCATTCATGGATTTGATGAATCGAATTTTTCATGATTATTTGGACCAGTTCGTTATTGTTTTTATTGATGATATCTTAATCTACTCGCGGAGTGATGATAAGCATGCTCAGCACCTTAGGATGATTCTGCAAACTCTTCGTGAGAGACAACTTTATGCCAAGTTCACCAAGTGTGAATTTTGGCTGTGGCAGATTGGTTTTCTTGGCCACATAGTTTCTTCGGAGGGTATTTTTATAGATCCGCAGAAAGTCGATGTCATTACGAGATGGGAGCAGCCGCAGACAGTGATTGAGATCAGGAGTTTTCTTGGTCTAGCCAGGTATTACCGCATATTTGTAGAGGGTTTTTCTCGAATTGCTGCTCCGTTATCTAGATTGACGAGAAAATGTGTCAAGTTTGTATGGGATGATCGTTGTGAGGTGAGCTTTCAGGAGCTCAAACAGCGATTGAAGTCCGCTCCGATCCTAGCCCTTCCCACGAGTAGTCGAGAGTATGTGGTGTACAATGACGCCAGCAGGCAGGGATTGGGCTGTGTATTGATGCAGGATGGTAGAGTTATCGCCTATGCTTCGCGACAGCTAAAGAAGCATGAGGTGAATTATCGTACGCACGATTTGGAGTTGGCGGCCATAGTCTTTGCGCTAAAGATATGGCGCAACTATTTATATGGGGTCACTATTTATATGGGGTCACATGCAGAGTGTTTACAGATCACAAGAGTCTGAAGTATCTGTTCACTCAGAGGGAGCTGAATTTGAGGCAGCGAAGATGGTTAGAGCTGCTAAAGGATTATGAACTCATCATTGACTATCATCCAGGCAAGGCTAATGTAGTGGCTTATGCCTTGAGTCAGAAGTCGTCTTCCTCTTGTCAGACTACCGAGAGTACTTATCTCTCATGTTTATTGGGACTCCGAGCCTTAGGAGTCAAGTTGGCTAGTAATGATCAGGGAGCTATACTAGCCAGATTTGAGGTTCGGCCGAGTTTGCTCGACCGTATCAGGGAGCTTCAGCAGAGTGATGAAGAGCTCCGAGGTATTTATGAGAAAGTCAGCAGAGGTGATATTGATGACTTTAGAATTCGCAAGGATAAACTATTGGTTTTTCGAGATCGGGTATGTGTACCAGCAGATAGTGATCTTCGCAGGGCCATTCTCGAGGAGGCCCATTCATCTGCCTATGCTTTACATCCCGGTAGTACTAAAATGTACCACACCATCAGAGACAGTTATTAGTGGTCGGGTATGAAACGGGAAATTGCGGAATTAATTGCTCGTTGCCTTGTATGTCAACAGATAAAGGCTGAGCACCAGCGTCCAGCCGGCACTTTACAGCCCCTTCCCATTCTTGAGTGGAAGTGGGAGCATATCACGATGGATTTTGTAGTGGGATTACCGCGGACTTCGGCACAGCATGATACTATTTGGGTGATAGTTAACCGACTTACTAAGTTCGCACACTTCATCCCAATTAGGAGTCATTACTCACTTGAAGCGTTGGCACACCTCTATATTGATATGATTGTGAGATTGCATCGGGTTCTAGTGTCGATAGTATCAGATCGAGACCCCAGATTTACATCCCGTTTTTGGCCCAGTCTGTAGGAGGCTTTGGGTATTAGACTAAATTTCAGCACAGCGTATCACCCCAGACAGATGGTCAGTCAGAGAGGACCATTCAGACTTTAGAGGACATGCTTAGGGTATATGTTATGGATTTCCGGGGGAGTTGGGATCGGCATCTTCCGTTAGTGGAGTTCGCCGATAATAATAGCTATCAGTTGAGCATTGGCATGCCACCTTACGAGGTATTGTATGGGAGGAAGTGTCGTACCCCGTTGTGCTGGGATGAGGTTGGTGAGCGACGACTCACCAATGTTGAGCTGGTAAAGGAGACGAAGGAAAAAGTGAAGATTATCCGTACGCGGATGAAAGCCGCTCAAGATAGACAGAAATCCTATGCAGATCGTAGGCGGCGACCTCTAGAGTTTACTGTGGGAGAATGGTATTCTTAAAGATATCTCCCTTTAAGGGAGTCATTCGATTTGGGCAGTGAGGGAAATTCAGTCCCAGGTATAATGGGTCCTTCCGTATCCTTGAGAGGGTCGAAAGTGTAGCATATAAATTGGAGCTGCTAGCAGACCTATCGCGTATTCACGATATATTTCATGTCTCAATACTTAGGAGATATCAGCCAGATCCCTCACACATTTTAGAGGCTCCGCCAGTTGAGCTTCGAGAAGACTTCAGCTTACCTGTCCAGCCCGTGACTATTTTGGATCGACAGGTCAGAAAGCTACGGAGCAAAGAGATTCCTCTTGTTAGAGTTTTGTGGAGGAGCGACCAGGTCGAGGAACAGACCTGGGAGCCTGAGGAAGTCATGAGAAGACAACACCCCTAACTTTTCTCTGTATAGTTTCTTTTAGTCTCGAGGACGAGACTTGTTTTTAGGGGGTTAGAAAATGTAATACCCAGAAAAAATAAAATAAAATAAAATAAAATAAAATTAGGGCTTAAAGCACTAATTTATCTTCCATTTCCCCTCTCTCTCTCTCTCTCTCTCACTCCGTCTCTTCCTCTCCCCGCCGTTTCCTCTCCCACAGCAGCGCCTCCCTCCGCCACGAAGATCGCCGCGCGCCACCTACAGCCGCTGCAGCTCCTCCCTCCCGCTAGCACTGCTGCGCTCTCCTTCGCGCTACTGCGCGCTCTCGTTCGTGCGACTGCGCGCTCTCCCGAGCATGAGCGAGTGCCCAGCGAGAGCACCAGCGCGCCCTTGCGCGCCTCTGTACGAGCCCTTGCGATCCTCTGCACAGCCCCAGCGCGCCTTCCAGCACGCCCCAGCACGAGCACAGCGTGCTCCAGCGAGCGATCCACTGATCGAGCGGGCCCGAGCACAAGCGCGAGCGCTCCAATGCGCGACCCACTGCGCGAGCACTCGATCCAGCTCGCGAGCGCAAGCCCTAGCCACTGCGGCCCAATCCAGCACGTGGCCCAGTCCGGCCCGCGGCCCACCAGACCTCTCAGGCCCGCCAGCGATCAACCCGCCAGCCCGCGGCCCATAACAGTCCATGAGCCTCTGCGAAGGTAAATGACTCAAAGTTTGATTTTCGCATTAGGGTTTCGAATTTCTTTAGTAATTGGATTTAAACTATTCACAATTGTTTCAAATTTGGAAACATTCAGGTTTTAGACCAAACCAACGTGCAAACGAAAGGTAGATCTGAGATCCGAGAAACCCTAGGTGAGAGAAATGAAATCTCTTCAACCCTTGAATAAATTTTGTCAAATTAGGTAGTTTTGGTTGAAAAGAAAATTAAAGGTCCATAATTAGGTATTTATTTGATATCGAATTGTGATGATTAATTAGGAAAATCTCATTGGAGACTCGAGTGGTCAGATTCGAATTGGCTTTTAAAATAGGGAGAGATCACCTCCCGTATATAGTGAGTGGAATTTATTTCAATACTTTTGTTTAATATGTAAACTCTGTTTTATAACATTTTGATAAATGAGCATGATTTGTCGTATACTCGAAATGTTTTGACTGTTTTTAAAATTGATTTTTGTTAAGCGATGGAGTGTCCAAAAACTATGTTGAATTATGAAATTATGCATCCATGTGGTTGAAATGTATAATGTGCCATTTTATGCTAGATGTTACATTTGGTTTGTAAACCTGATTTCGGCACATTTTTTATACGATATTGATTTTAGCCTTGAGTGATTTGGATTGTATTGTTCCGTAGCTACGAAGGATACCGTGAGAGAAGATTTGGTGGCGTCCGGATATGCCTAGGCCTGGGGTATCCCACGAGTTGTCGTGATTTGATTATCGACACGGTACTAGCCAGGTTGAACCCGAAAGGGGGAGGATTTGGATTTTGATTTTGATATCTCCCGGTGCGCCTGTCATAGATCGCGGTAGACCTCTACCAGGACATTTTTGACTGGCAGCTCTATGATTTTAATGACAGTGCTTTGGATGCATATTTGACTTGATAATGCGTGCAAATGACATATTGTTGAAATGAAAAGCATGATGATGTAAAATATGATTTGTATACTTGTGTTTTGACACTCCAGCTTCACACTCCATATTTGACGATTGCATTGACCCACTTACTCACTGAGTATTCTTCCCCGAGTATTCACCCCTCATTTCCCTTCTTGTTTCAGCTATAGTATTTGGTAAGGAGCGTTGCTTTTAGGACGCTCAGTATCATTGGGAGATTTGATCTGGATCTGAGAAGTTATTGTATATTTCCGCTGTAATTTCGTGAGTTAGCAATTGTATTGGTGATGTATATGTATTATGAGGTCGATAGACGACCATTGTATAATTCTGGGATGACTGTATAAATGTGGATACGTCATTGCATAACATTGCATTGAGACATTTCTGGTTCATTGTATAAGTACTTGGAAATGTGTTATGTCTTAGAAGTATCCTCTAGGATCGCTCGGTACCTCCTCTAAATCACAGGAGGGGCGACTAGCGGCTGTTCTTGCCTTTAATAGGGGCATGGCAGTACAGGTCTGTACTTAGGTTGTTGGAAATTTTTATAGCTTTGCGTTACCTAAATGTTGGCTGTGAGATTGGTTGATTTTCGAGAGGCCGAGATGGCCATTTGATTATAATACAGGATGATTGTGATTTATACAGGGTAAATTGTAGTTGGGAAACCTCCGAAATATGGGGAGATTCTGTCCGATTGTCTGTAAAAATATAACCGGCATTCAGGATAACGGGCGGCTACTCACGATCCCGATTCGGGGCATGACATTTTTCCTGAACACTTCGTCGTCATGCACGCATCAAACACATTTAAGATTTAGATCAGCAAATAGATGGCATTCTCTCACAGCTTGTTTTGGCTGTCCTGCCGAATGAAATGATTTCATTTGCATTTTGCGTAAAGCCAATGAGAATAAAATCATTTCTCTTAAAAGTAGACCGTTGGAATGCAACATGCTTAAAGTATAGATCAGCAATGAGGGAAATTTCAAATTTTGTGAGAAATGAGTTACATTTAAAATCCTAAAAGCATGCACCTTAGGAAACCATTCATAATAATAGATTTACTGTCCAAATTTAGCATTAATGGAACTAAAACCATTTAAGATTCCCAGGAGGCCCACAAGGAATAGTGTAATACCCAGCTTAAAAAAAAAAAAAAAAAAAAAAAAAAACAATATTTGGAGACGCAGCGTTTCGGGACAAAACGCTGCATCCCCAATTGGGGATTAGGGTTAAAACCCTAACCCCCTTTCTCTCTCTCTCTCTCTCTCTCTCTCTCTCTCTCTCTCTTTCTCTCTCCCCGACGTTCCCTCTCCTGCAGCCGTTCGGCTTCCTCCGCCACAGCCACCGCCGCCGCCGCCGCCATCCTTCTCCTTCTTCTTCTTCTTCTTCTTTTTCTACTTCTTCTTCTTTCTTCCCGCGGCTCTCTCTCCTTTCTGCAGTCGCGATCGTTCGCAATCTCACCTCCTTCGCAAGCTCCGCCGAGCGCCGCCACCGCGTGATCTTGCTTCCGTCCGCGAACAGCCGCCACCAGCAGCAACCCCTCCTTCTGCCACCATCGCGCGAGCTTGAGTGCTCCACAGCGCGATTGCAGAACCTCCGCGAGCGCAACTCGCCCTTGCACACGACCGAGCCAGCGAGCGCGCGAGCAGGCGCGCGAGTAGCGCACGAGCGCGCGCGAGCAGCGCACGAGCACGCCCAGCACAGCGCACCAGCGCACGGGCGAGCACCAGCCCGCGAGCCACTGTCGGCCCGCAGGCCCGCCAGCCTGCAGGCCCATTAGCCGCAGGCCCATCAGCAGCAAGTCCACGGGCCCACCAGGCCCGATAGCCCGTCCAAGCCCGCAGGTCCAGTACGGCCCACGGCCCAGTTCAGCCTATCGGCCCGCCAGCCCGCCGGCCCGCTACCCCGTAGCACGCAGACCAGCGAGCCCGCTAGCTGTAGCCCACGAGCCCGCGATGCCCCGTGAGCCCGTGACATCCCACGAACCTCCACGCAGGTAAATGACTTAGGGTTTTTGATTCGGATCTAAGTGTTTAGATCTAACAAAATAAAATCTTGTTTTGATAGGAAACACTACAGACCTTGGAGCGACCGAAGCGACAGTCGGACGAGACTCTGCGCTTCAAGAAAACCCTAGGTAAGGAGATTTCTGCTCTAACTGATACTTTGAATGAATCTAGAATTGAATCTAAGATGAAAGGTTCTGTATATGTTCAGAGTGTAAGTAGAATGCGAATAAAATACCAATTTTGAAATGACTATATGTGACTTTGAAGGTTAAGTAGAGAATGTTACAGAAACTAGATGCTCTGATACGAAAGAAGCATATTAGAGAATCATAAAATCATGTTGAGTTAATTCGAATGATTTCCTTTAGAGTTAAACCTTGAAATATGCATGAAAGTATCTGGATTGTAGGGTTGGAATGAAATGAGCCGTAAAGTGGAAGATATTGTTCATTTCATGTTTTTCGGATAAACCCTTAAGATGCTTGAGAAGTTGATATTCAATTTTGATGATCTGATTAGGTTGATTTTTTTGGAGATTCGAGAAAGCAGATTGGAAATTGTTTTGAAAATAGAGAGTGACCACCCTCCCTAGAACTGTGAGTGGGACTTTGACATTCGCTATTGATTGAAAACCATGTTTCAAAAATACTTTTAAATGACATATTTCTGCAAATATATGATTGTTAGACCTTTCCAATATTTGATGAAATGTTTTGTGACCTTTGGAGTGTCTTAACTGCTGACTTTATTGATATGCATCCATGAGTTTTGATAAACGTATATTGTGCCACATTTTCGACATATTGATATGTTTTAAATACTTCCACTGCATTGACACATGGTTTTAAATGGATTTACTTACACATTTGGGCTGTATACCCGGCCGACTTTATGATATTATGTATTGGGCTGTATGCCCGGCCGACGTTATGATATTATGCATGGGGCTATATGCCTGGCCGACTGGTGATGGGATGCATGGGGCTACGTGCCCGGCCGATATGATATTGTGATCCGTAGCTACGAAGGACATCTGGTAGAGGCACCCCTTGTGTCCGGATACGCTTCGGCCGGAGGTATCCGCCAGATCGTCGTGTGTATGGGTGCTCCAGGTTGACCCTCATCGGAGAGGACGTTGAGTACGGCTCCGTCTAGCACCAGGCGGAAGCATCATACACGGCCGACTAGTTATATGTACATTATTATTTACAGGCTAGTTGGGGTAGTCTGTGGCCAACATTAGGGCAGAGAGCCATTCTTTAATACTTACATTTGGAAAAACCCCCAATGCGCCGTTCTTGGTCGAGGTAGACCATTGCCGGGAATATTTCATTGGCCGGCTCTTCATGACATTGATGTGAATATTGGATGCATATCTTGTGGCACCGACAAAGAGAGAAAAAAAAAAAAAAGGGAAAGTGAAAAACTCACTTTCCCAATTCTTTCATTCATTCTCTCCCTCTCCCGGTTTGCTCTCTCTCTCACGAATTCTCTCTCCCTCTCACTGTCACTCTCCCTCTCTCATCTCTCACCCCCAATCTCTCCCTCTGTTTCTTTCCCTCTCCCGACTCTCTCTCTCTCTCTCTCTCTCTCTCTCTCTCTCTCTCTTTATCTCTCTCTCATTCTCACTCTCTGTTTCACTCTCCGTTTCTCTCCTCTCCCACGCACGCGCGAATGGGTTCTCTTCTCCCTTTCCCGAGCACGCGACAGTAGCGTTGTCCTTTCCTTGCTCACACACTCGCGCGCTTTGCTCTCTCCCTCTGCCGAAAGCTCTTCTGCAGCCCTCGCAGGAGCCCAAGCCGGCAGTAGCAAGAGACATTCAGAACCCTAGGCCGCGACCTGCATTTCATCCCCTGCGCAGGTAAGAACGATTCTCTGATCAATAGTTTAGGGGTTTTGATTCTCTTGGAAATTAGGGCTAATTGCTAAAGTGTGCTTCGGTTTGGAAACATTACAGGGGTCTGGACCGAGTTGTAGACGTACGGACGCTAGGGCCGCAAGCTACGGAAACCATAGGTGAGGGAAATTTAAATCCTTTCGATAAATCGAGTGAATTAGTGTAAGAGGTCTTGTATATATTTAGAATGTATGTTAGACATGATTAAAATGCATTTTTGATATTTGATATGTAATTTCTAGGGTTTCGTCTAAATTCTACATGAATTTAGATTGATCAATACGAAAGAAATGTGTTTGATAAAACTAGAAACTTGTTGAGTCGATTAGGATACATTTCCTTGGAATTTGAATTGAAATTGTGGATTATTGGTCTAGGTTGACCTTTTTGGAGCTTGAAAGGAGATTTCTTGAGTATCGATAGGGCATAGGGAGTGGATACCCTCCCTAGAAGGTGAGTGGATGGTCCGTTGTATTATAAATGAGCAAATGAGTTTAAAATTGTTTTATAAATGATTTTGTAAGATTTTTCATGTTTTATATCAATTGCTTTGTGATCGTGGGATGTCCGGACTGAATTGTGAAACATGAATGCATCCATTGTATTTATAAATGCATATGTGCCATGTGTGATTGGATGTTGCCCTATAAATTGCTATGACATGAAATTGATGATTGTTTGCTACAAATTATGGCACATGACTTGAGAAATGACCTATTTGATAAATGCATGGTGCTAGTAGTTAATGGCTATAGTCATTTCCTCCACGGAGCGACCCGACGGGGTGGCGTGGTTGGGTTTTATTGCGAGAGAGGTATACGCGGCCTCTTCTCTGCCATGTCGGACTATCTGGATTGCACCCCGGGGAGGTCCGAGCCAACGCCAAGGAAGGGGGTAGTGTTTAAAATACTGAAATGGAAAAACTCTTGGCGGGCTTTCGTCTTGGTTCGGCCAAACGCAAGACGGAAGTAATTTCGATGGGACCCTTGTGATTTTTTTGAAAGAATACTTGATGTGGATGCATACTTTGCGAATTATCTGATTTATTGGAAAATGTTTCGACATATATGAAATGTTATTTGAGATATACTTTGACACTCCCACATTCACCCCTCATTTATCATACAATTATACCATTGCACTCCGCTCACTGAGTATTTCCCAATACTCACCCCTCTCTTTAACATTTTCAGAGGAAGTTTAGATCTGCTGCAGAAATTGGAGCTGCGGAAGATTTATTCCGCTGACTTGTGTAGGTACATAGAAATGCAAGTTCATTTTGGGTTGATTTTGAATTCCATGGAATGAAAGACTTGTATAACTCTTTTGGTATGGATTAAATTAATACTTGTTTCATATATAAGAGCAAGTATTGATGGAATCCTTACATGGTTTGTACGGAACTTGTTCATTTTCTTTTAAACTCTCATATGGGACATTTGGATTGAAATTCTGAATTTCGATACTTTCTTTTGGATTTGTGAAGTTCTGTACATCTCATACCACTTGGATTTTACTGACGCTAGCTCGTTTCTTCATGCGAGTGTTAGTAAAACCCTGCGATTATGATTTGGGACTTCTTTGTTTTAAATGTTTTAATTATGCTGAGAATTCTGGAATGGCTGAGATTGTCCATTTTCGCATGTATGCATGTACAGGAACCCCCGCCCCATTCGCGTGTCGATGCATGCTTGTGTGTACAGGGATGGACCGGATGGGTCCTTTATATGTGTATTGTTATATGATTTTTCCCATTTCTGATGGAGGGTGTATTGGATGAGTTTTGAACTGATTTGTAGCCTTGCGGAGTCCCGGTATAAGGGGAGGTTCTGCCCATGTACCGAGACAACGCGGCGGCTGTTGCGTGGTCGATCCGAGGATCGGGGCGTGACAGCTTTATTGGTATCAAAGCGAGGTTCACGATTTTAAAAGTTTGATGGTTTTGGATATAATTTCAAATGTTTCCAAATGTCCCGAAAGTTTTCTAAAAACTTTGAAATGTTTGGTTTTCGAAAAAGGTTTTCGGAGAATGTACAAAGTCTTCCATGGATTTCTTAGGAAATTAGAAACATTCTTTTTAGGGGGTTAAATATTAGCCTTCGCTTAACCGTTTGACTTAATTGTAACTTCTTGTTGTGTAGATCACTATGCCTCCACGAAAGAGAATCAGGAATGTGAATGAGATTCCTCCGCCGGAGCAGGAGGATGAGTCGTCCTCGCATGCTCTTCCTCCTTCTGTGCCTACACAGTCGGCTCCTCCTACCGGGATTTCAGCTCCTCCTATTGCTGCTCTTTAGCAAGTAATAGAGTGGTGGAACACTTTCGGAGCGCAGTACCAAGCTCCACATGCAACTTCAGCTCCTCCACCGAGCACTCCTTCAGTGCCGGTTGCTACTCCTAGTACCCCACTAGCACCTCCTCCTCCGGTTGTCACAACAACCGATCGCCCTACTGTGGAGTTATCTAAGTTGATAAAGGAGGCAAGACAATTAGGATGTGAGACATTCGCGAGTACTTCTGATGCTTCAGTGGCCAAGGAATGGATTGGCCGAATTCAAGGGACCGTCTCCGACATGAGATTAAGCGATGAGATGAAATTATGGGTGGCGGTGAAACTGTTGGATAAAGGTGCAAGGACATGGTGGGAGAATGTGAAGGGAAGGGCTCCTGTTCCTCCTAATTGGACAGAATTTCTTAGGGCCTTCGAGGAGAAATACGACACCCGATTCTATCGAGATCAAAAAAGAGAGGATTTTTTCAAATTAGCTCAAGGAAACAAGACAATATCTGAGTACGAGACAAAACTGAGAGAGCTTGCTAATTATGTCCCGGAGTTTGTGAACTCCGAGGAGTCTCTAAGTTCAAAATTCGAGTCGGGACTAAATTTGGATATCAGAGAGAAAATGCCCATCACCAAGGGGCATACTTTCCAAGACATTCTAGACTTGGCCTTGAGGGCCGAGAAAATGGTGATGGAGAGAAACAAAGTCAGAGAGCATCATGAGAAAGGAAAGAGGCCTAGTGGCTCCGGTTCGAGTCAAGGTTTTAAAAGAAGTCGAGACATGGGCTCTTATAGCGGTAGATCCTTTTCGGGATCGGTTGGCTTTCCTCCGAGGCAATCTACTTTTAGGCCTAGTGCTCCCAGCAGAACTGTTGGTATGGGAGTAGGGTCCATGGGTGGCAGAGGAGAAACTTGCCCAAATTGCAAGGGACGTCATCCGGGTCCATGTGTGGAACCCAGAAGATGCTACCATTGTGGGAAGGAGGGTCACATTCGGCACTCTTGTCCGGAGTTAAATGTAGAAGGGCAAGGAAGCCGACAAGTTAGAGGTCCCTCGAGTGGTTCTAGAAGAGATTCAACGATTGCTCCTACACCTTCCACTAGTAATGCATCGAGGACGGGCACGGGAAGTAATACTGTAGCTGCCCCCACACAACGTCCTCAACCTAGAACTCAGACCCGAATCTATGCCATGACAAATGAAGAAGCCCAAGTAAATCCTGATGTAGTCACAGGTAAATCTCTATTAAATTTTAAGTTTTGACATTGAAAATGTGACATAAATGGTTTATGATTATAATTTGATACTTGTGATCATGACTTGAAGAATGTGGATGATATGACTTTGTTTATGGTTTATAATTATAGGTACAATGAAAATTTTTGATGTTGATGCACATGTGCTCATAGATACCGGGTCTAATCATTCCTTTGTGAGTTCGAGATTTGCTAGACATTTTGATAAGCCTTTAGTTCCACTATTTGAGGAATTATTGGTTATCACACCTTTGGGAGAACATTTAATCAAGGGAACAGTGTATAAGTCTTGTGAGGTGAAAATCGGGAAAGTAACTCTCGAGGCGGATTTGATTCCGTTGGAAATGAAAGATTTTGATGTCATTCTAGGTATGGATTGGCTGTATCTTCACCGAGCTTCAGTGAATTGCTTCACTAAGGAAGTGGAATTCCGAAAGCCAGGACATCCCTTGCTTGTATTCGCCGGAGAACGGCGAGTGTTGCCGAGTTGTATAGTTTCAGCTCTTGAAGCACGGAGACTAGTGCATAAGGGATGTGAAGCTTATTTGGCACACATTGTTGATACCACAGTGGGAAGTCCTAGTCTGGACGATGTTCCTGTGGTGAATGAGTTTCTGGAGGTTTTTCCGGAAGAGTTGCCTGGGTTGCCACCAAACCGGGAGTTCGATTTCACCATAGATCTAATTCTCGGTACCGCACCAATTTCTATTCCCCCGTATCGAATGGCACCCGCAGAGTTGAAAGAACTGAAGGTTCAGCTCCAAGAATTGTTGGAGAAAGGGTTTATCCGACCGAGCACTTCACCTTGGGGTGCTCCGGTATTGTTTGTAAAGAAAAAGGACGGAACCCTCCGATTATGTATTGACTACCGACAGCTCAACAAGGCAACGATAAAGAATAAGTATCCTCTTCCGAGAATTGATGATCTATTTGATCAACTTCAAGGTGCAAGTGTCTTTTCAAAGATCGACTTGAGATCTGGTTATCATCAGTTGAAGATCAAGGATGGTGATGTTCATAAGACCGCATTTAGAACGCGGTATGGACACTACGAATTCCTAGTAATGCCCTTTGGATTGACGAATGCTCCTGCGGCCTTCATGGATCTCATGAATCGAGTGTTCCATCCTTATCTTGATAAATTTGTTATAGTCTTCATCGACGACATTTTGGTGTATTCCAAAAGTGATGAAGAGCATTCCAAACATTGCAAACTCTTAGGGAAAAAGAGTTGTATGCCAAGTTCTCAAAATGCGAGTTTTGGCTAAGAGAGATTGGATTTTTGGGACATGTGGTTTCTAGCGACGGGATTTTTGTGGATTCAAAGAAGGTGGAAGTCATTCTGAAGTGGGAGCAGCCTAAAAATGTCACCGAAGTACGAAGTTTTCTTGGATTAGCAGGGTATTATCGGAGATTCGTAGAAGGATTCTCGAAAATAGCAGCTCCGATGACAAGTTTGACTCGAAAGGGAGTCAAGTTCGAATGGGGTGAAAAGTGTGAGGATAGTTTTCAAGAGCTTAAGCAAAGGTTGACCTCCGCTCCTATCCTTGCTCTCCCTACTAGTGGCGGTGGTGATTATGTGGTGTACAGTGATGCCAGCAAGCAAGGATTAGGGTGCGTGCTTATGCAAGGTGATAAGGTGATTGCTTACGCTTCTCGCCAACTAAAGAAGCACGAAGTGAACTATCCTACTCATGATTTGGAGCTAGCTGCCATTGTGTTTGCTTTAAAGATTTGGCGGCATTATTTGTATGGGGTTACTTGCAAGGTCTTTACCGATCACAAGAGTCTCAAATACTTACTCACTCAGAAGGAGCTCAATTTGAGACAAAGAAGGTGGTTAGAGCTGATCAAGGATTATGACTTAGTAATTGACTACCACCCCGGGAAGGCGAATGTCGTAGCTGATACTTTAAGTCGCAAGTCCTCGTCTACGGCATCCCAAGGGAGTTCTTACCTCTCTTGTTTAGTTGGACTCCGAGCACTTGGAGTTGAGTTGGCTAAGGATGATCGAGGTGCTTTATTAGCCAAGTTTGTGGTTAGACCTACATTGTTGGATCGCATTCGGGAGCTTCAGGCTATAGATGATGAGTTGAAGGGCATTGTTGAGAAAATCCAAAAAGGGGAAGGCGGTGAATTCCAGATTCAGGATGATGGAATTATATTGTATGGGAAACGAATGTGCATTCCGAAAAATGAAGATCTCCGGAAGGCTATACTTGAAGAGGCGCATTCCTCGGCCTATGCTATGCATCCGGGGAGTACCAAAATGTATCGAACCATCAAAGAATCATATTGGTGGTCTGGGATGAAGAGAGAGATAGCCGAATTTGTGGCGAGATGTCTTGTATGCCAGCAGATCAAGGCTGAACATCAGAAACCGGCAGGGACACTTCAACCACTACCAATTCCCGAATGGAAATGGGAGCATATCACTATGGATTTCGTAGTGGGATTGCCACGTACTTCGAGCCGTCACGATGCCATATGGATGATTGTAGACCGTCTCACCAAATCGGCTCACTTCTTGCCGATTCAGAATACTTACTCCTTGGAAAGATTGGCAAAGTTGTACATTGATGAGATCGTAAGGCTTCACGGAGTACCGGTGTCTATTGTATCGGACCGTGATCCTCGATTCACTTCTAGATTCTGGCCAAAGTTACAAGAGTCCTTAGGGACTAAGTTGAAATTCAGCACTGCTTTTCATCCCCAAACCGATGGACAATCGGAGCGCACCATCCAAACATTGGAGGACATGCTTAGGGCATGTGTTATGGAATTTCAAGGCAGTTGGGATAGATACCTTCCATTGGTTGAATTTGCCTACAACAACAGTTATCAAGCAAGCATAGGGATGCCTCCATATGAAGCCCTTTATAGAAGGAAGTGTCGTACTCCCTTGTGTTGGGATGAAGTTGGAGAGAGAAAAATTGAAAGCATAGAAATGATCGAGGCCACTAAAGAAAAAGTGAAGCTGATTCAGGAAAGAATGAAGGCGGCTCAAGATCGACAAAAGAGCTATGCTGACAAGAAAAGAAGACCTTTGGAATTTGAAGAAGGAGATATGGTATTTTTGAAGATATCTCCTTGGAAGGGCGTAATCCGTTTTCAGAAACGGGGAAAGCTAAATCCTCATTATATTGGTCCCTTCAAAATTCTTAAAAGGGTTGGACAAGTGGCATACCGTCTAGAATTGCCGCCGGAGTTGCAGAGAATCCATGACGTTTTTCACGTTTCCGTGTTGAAGAAGTATTTACCGGATCCCTCACACGCATTAGAAGCACCTCCAGTGGAATTGAATGAGAATTTGAGTTTCAAGGTACAACCGGTGAAGATCATTGATAGGCAAATCAAGCAATTGAGGAATAAGCAGATTCCTATGGTTAAGGTGCTATGGAGAAATAATCAAGTTGAAGAACAGACTTGGGAAACCGAAGAGTTAATGCGGAAGCAACAACCGCAGCTCTTTGATGTATAATTGTATCTTGGAATTTCGGGGACGAAATTTGTTTTTAGGGGGTTAAGTGTTGTCGCACCAACAAAGAGAAAAAAAAAAAAAAAAAAAAGGAAAGTGAAAAAGTCACTTTCCCAATTCTTTCATTCATTCTCTCCCTCTCCCGGTTTGCTCTCTCTCTCACGAATTCTCTCTCCCTCTCACTGTCACTCTCCCTCTCTCATCACTCACCCCCAATCTCTCCCTCTGTTTCTTTCCCTCTCCCGACTCTCTCTCTCTCTCTCTCTCTCTCTTTATCTGTCTCTCATTCTCACTCTCTGTTTCACTCTCCGTTTCTCTCCTCTCCCACGCACGCGCAAATGGGTTCTCTTCTCCCTTTCCCGAGCGCGCGACAGTAGCGCTATCCTTTCCTTGCTCGCACACTCGCGCGCTTTGCTCTCTCCCTCTGCTGAAAGCTCTTCTGCAGCCCTCGCAGGAGCCCAAGCCGGCAGTAGCAAGAGACATTCAGAATCCTAGGCCGCGACCTGCATTTCAACCTTCGGTTTGGAAATATTACAGGGGTCTGGACCGAGTTGTAGACGCACGGACGCTAAGGCTGCAAGCTACGGAAACCATAGGTGAGGGAAATTTAAATCCTTTCGATAAATCGAGTGAATTAGTGTAAGAGGTCTTGTATATATTTAGAATGTATGTTAGACATGATTAAAATGCATTTTTGATATTTGATATGTAATTTCTAGGGTTTCGTCTAAATTCTACATGAATTTAGATTGATCAATACGAAAGAAATGTGTTTGATAAAACTAGAAACTTGTTGAGTCGATTAGGATAGATTTCCTTGGAATTTGAATTGAAATTGTGGATTATTGGTCTAGGTTGACCTTTTTGGAGCTTGAAAGGAGATTTCTTGAGTATCGATAGGGCATAGGGAGTGGATACCCTCCCTAGAAGGTGAGTGGATGGTCCGTTGTGTTATAAATGAGCAAATGAGTTTAAAATTGTTTTATAAATGATTTTGTAAGATTTTTCATGTTTTATATCAATTGCTTTGTGATCGTGGGATGTCCGGACTGAATTGTGAAACATGAATGCATCCATTGTATTTATAAATGCATATGTGCCATGTGTGATTGGATGTTGCCCTATAAATTGCTATGACATGAAATTGATGATTGTTTGCTACAAATTATGGCACATGACTTGAGAAATGACATATTTGATAAATGCATGGTGCTAGTAGTTAATGGCTACAGTCATTTCCTCCACGGAGCGACCCGACGGGGTGGCGTGGTTGGGTTTTATTGCGAGAGAGGTATACGCGGCCTCTTCTCTGCCACGTCGGACTATCTGGATTGCACCCCGGGGAGGTCCGAGCCAACGCCAAGGAAGGGGGTAGTGTTTAAAATACTGAAATGGAAAAACCTCTTGGCGGGCTTTCGTCTTGGTTCGGCCAAACGCAAGACGGATGTAATTTCGATGGGACCCTTGTGATTTTTTTGAAAGAATACTTGATGTGGATGCATACTTTGCGAATTATCTGATTTATTGGAAAATGTTTCGACATATATGAAATGTTATTTAAGATATACTTTGACACTCCCACATTCACCCCTCATTTATCATACAATTATACCATTGCACTCCGCTCACTGAGTATTTCCCAATACTCACCCCTCTCTTTAACATTTTCAGAGGAAGTTTAGATCTGCTGCAGAAATTGGAGCTGCGGAAGATTTATTCCGCTGACTTGTGTAGGTACATAGAAATGCAAGTTCATTTTGGGTTGATTTTGAATTCCATGGAATGAAAGACTTGTATAACTCTTTTGGTATGGATTAAATTAATACTTGTTTCATATATAAGAGCAAGTATTGATGGAATCCTTACATGGTTTGTACGGAACTTGTTCATTTTCTTTTAAACTCTCATATGGGACATTTGGATTGAAATTCTGAATTTCGATACTTTCTTTTGGATTTGTGAAGTTCTGTACATCTCATACCACTTGGATTTTATTGACGCTAGCTCGTTTCTTCATGCGAGTGTTAGTAAAACCCTGCGATTATGATTTGGGACTTCTTTGTTTTAAATGTTTTAATTATGCTGAGAATTCTGGAATGGCTGGGATTGTCCATTTTCGCATGTATGCATGTACAGGAACCCCCGCCCCATTCGCGTGTCGATGCATGCTTGTGTGTACAGGGATGGACCGGATGGGTCCTTTATATGTGTATTGTCATATGATTTTTCCCATTTCTGATGGAGGGTGTATTGGATGAGTTTTGAACTGATTTGTAGCCTTGCGGAGTCCCGGTAAAAGTGGAGGTTCTGCCCGTGTATCGAGACAACGCGGCGGTTGTTGCGTGGTCGATCCGAGGATCGGGGCGTGACATATCTTACTTTATGATGTGTGCGTATTATTTATGATTTTGAAATAACATGATCGGATTGCACACTGTAGATATTTTCTTATCTTATACTTTGACACTCCAAATTCACCTCGATATTGATAGTATGATGTCAATCCCCTCACTTACTGAGTATCCTCCCATAGATACTCACCCCTCACTTTCTTTCCCACAGGATTAGTGTTGGACAGAGGAGATATCACTGGGCTTGGGTATGGATATTTTCCATCTCTTCCGCTACAATGATTGGTGATATTATTATATATTGGAGATTTTAGATTGACCAATGTATTTATCTAAATTTTATGGGATGACTGTATAAATTATGGACATTTATTGAATTATTTCATTGCATTGAGACATTTGTAAATATTTAAAAATAATTTGAGAATTTATTTTATATATGCGTAGAATTTAAGTCCGCTCGGTGTGGCGGCTGCTCATGCTCTAGTTGGGCATGACAGTAGAGGTCTGTTGCTAGGACTGTTAGAAACTTTATAGCCTTGCGTTGTTCTGGATGTTGGCTGTGGATATTGTTGATTTTGGAGAGGTCGGGATGGCCAATTGTTTATTTTTACATGATGAATGTCATATACAGGTGAAATTGTACATGGGAAACCTCCGATTTATGGGGAGGTTCTGTCCGATTTTTTGTAAAAATACAGCCGGCATCCAGGGACAACGGGCGGCTGTTCACGATCCCGGTTCGGGGCGTGACAAATAGTACTAACTATTAGTAAGCCATTTGATGTTTGAAACCCAATGAGGCTTATTGGAAGAAACTTGCGCTCAATCATTACCTAAAAATACGCACAGCATTTTCTTGCAGCCCCATTAACCTTGAGACCTGGTTTTTTCTTTGCCTTCTATATATTTAACTCTTTCAACTGTGCTATAATCTCTTTATAACTGCCCAGGTGTATTTAATGGATTGTTCAAGTACCAACGAAGGCAATATAAATAATATGCAATAGTATATATGTGATATTCTGTTCAATAAAGTTGGCAGTAACTCTTACTTGAATTGCTCAGAACCTTTATGTGGCAGAGTCCCTCGAGCTTCCTCATCAGTTGCTATCGTCAGATGTTCAGTTTGCCAATTTCTAGCTGCTGCAAGAAATACCCGACCGATTCTCACAAAAGGGCTTTCCACGTCTCCTTTGCTTCCAAACCGGTAAGTTGTCGTCCCAAGCAAGAAAAGAACCAACGCTACTGCCATGGCAATACAGGGGATTCCAAAACCAAGAGCCCAGCTAAGGTTGTCTTGAATGTAACTCAGGAAAATGAGTGAACATGAAGTACTGGCACATAAACCAAAATACCACCAATTGAAGAATGAACCTTTAGCTCTGGACTCATTTGGATCTTGTTCATCAAATTGGTCTGCACCAAAAGCCTGGACACAAGGTTTGTGGCCACCTTGTGCAACTGCAATTAGATATAGAGAGAAAAAGAAACAGAGTACCTGCAACTCATTAGACCTACATGGCATGCTTTCTTCACCACTGCCGCAATTGGAAGAGATGGGAACAGGAAGGAATGCTGATAGAGTCAACAAGCCTAGTCCCTGTCATTTATTTCAACACAGATTATAAATAGTCAGCAATTGCGGAAAGTAGATGCTCATAAATCGAACAGCAGATTAGAAAATTTAACAAAAGGAAATTAACACAAAACCCAGATGAACAAGAGAAGGAGAAAATAAATCCAGCACCATCAAAACTTTCAATCTAATAGGAGGCATTGATCAGCGACAGCAACAGCTGTGATCGTAGCATTCCAGAATCATCAAAATGAATTTGTTTTCTGTTTATCATTTACATTTTTCGTAACAACCAAGAACTCAACCGAGCTAAACTAACCCCAATTTGCAAACCCACAAAAGATTTCGAAAGCTTTCAGTCTGCGATACTCTCTCTCTCTCTCTCTCTCTCTCTCAATCGTATATTAAAATAAAAAATAAATGAAAATTAAAAAAATTGTGCTATAAAGTTACAACTGTGCATAAAGTTATAACCGTGCTTCAGTTAACGTACAATCCGAAAGAGAGACAGAGATACAGAGAGAGAGAATGTCACGCCCCGATCCTCGGATCGACCACGCAACAGCCGCCGCGTTGTCTCGATACACGGGCAGAACCTCCCCATATACCGAGACTCCGCAAGGCTACAATCAGCACAACAACTCATCCAATACACAAACCCATCAGAAATAGGAAAATTATATAACAATACACATGCAA
The DNA here is from genome assembly GCA_033439265.1 of Dillenia suffruticosa. Taxonomy (NCBI): domain Eukaryota; kingdom Viridiplantae; phylum Streptophyta; class Magnoliopsida; order Dilleniales; family Dilleniaceae; genus Dillenia; species Dillenia suffruticosa. The sequence goes on from JAVTVX010000031.1 coordinate 5,619,125, forward strand.
AGGACTCATCCGGTCCATCCTCGAACATTCAAACACACACATTGACACACATCGGGGAGTGGAATCCTGTACAAGCACGCATGCGATGTGGCCATTCTAGCCATTCAGAATTCTCATCTCTATAAAGCGTGTAACAAACAAGAAGTCCCAAAACATAGCCGTCGGATTTTACCAACACTTACCTGAGGAAGACAAGCCAGTATCGGTAGAGTCCTAACGGTATGAGTTGTACAGAACTTCACAAAATTAGAGAAAAGCATCGAAATTAAGATTTACAGTCCAAATGTCCCAGTACAGATATAAACGGTTTTACAAAAATAATCAAGTAATTAAGATAATAAAGAACAATTCAAAAATCAGCGGATTTTATCAATACTTGCCAACAACTCGGCCAGTATCAATGAAATCCACACGGCAGGGGATGTACAGTCTTCCCTTTCCATGGTTTGAGATCTATAAATCTCCAAAAGTAACCCTGCATGTGCTAAATACCTATACAATCCGCAAAAATACTGCACAAGCTCCGTCGAGTAGTCTCCCAACTAAGTCTCCTCTGAAAAAGGGGAAGAGAGGGGTGAGTATAGGGGTATACTCAGTGAGTGGAGTGCAATGGTGTGATTGTGTTCATAAATAAGGGGTAAATGTGGGGCAGTCAAAGCATATCTCATAAATAACAGTTCATATGCATAAAACATTTCAATAAATCACAATTTACAAAATATGCATCCATGTCAATTATCATTTCAGAAAATCTTGGGGTTCCATCAGAAATCACTTCCGTCTTAGGGCGGCCAAACCCAGACGAAATCCCGCCAAGGGTTTTTCTATCCAATGTCTCAAAACAAACCCCCTACCTTGGCGTTGGCTCGTACCTCACCGGGGTGCACCAGATATAGTACGACTTTGGCAGAGGGAGGGACGCCTAACTCCCCTGCACATCCAAACCCCAAACCACGCCACCCCGTCGGGTCGCTCCGTGGTGGGAATATGACTATAGTCATCTGCGGCACCTTTCATTTCTAAATCAATCCAGTTCACAAGCAATGTGCCATAATTTTCCATCAAATAATCAACAATCTCATGCCAATCAATTCCTAGAACAATATCAAATAACATATGGCACGAAATCATTTTTAAACACAACGGATGCATTTATACTTTATAATTCAGTTCAGACAGCCCACAATCACAAAATAATTCGCATAAATCACGTAAAATCTTTCAAAAATCATTTATAAAGCAATTTAAAACAGGTTTCTCATTCATGAACACAATGAACCATCCACTCACCTCTTGGGAGGGTATTCACTCCCAATTTCCAAATCAAACAAAATCCAATCTCTCCTTTAATTTTGAATGCCTTAACCTAAGACATTGGTCATACATTAATCATTAAATCGTATAAAGATATCTAAATCTATGAAATATTATAGTCCTAAATTCATAATTTATATTTGCGCAGTTACCGAAAAATTATCATAACTTTCACTACACATATCGGATTTAAGTGATTTAAGTCTCAAATGAAAGATAAGATATAGATCTACAACTTTCATGTTAAGACTTAAACATAAATTTATCTTGAAGACAGCTCAAATCCGCAGCAAAACTCACGGCCAGAACAGGACACAGAACAGCTGTACTTCTGCAGAACTGGTCTCTTTGAAAAATCAAAGAAAATTCAATTCTTATCGAAATGTCTCTTGTAATATATCATTTTAAAGCTCAGCAAGTCTAGTTTTATAAGAAGAAAACTCACTTAATTTTCTTGTACATAGATGAAGTTATAATGGACAGACCACAGTATGTACGAACTGTTCAGTTTGCAGGAAATTTTAGGATTTTCATTTTATTCCACCACTTCCAATATTCAGGCAACATTCAGATCGTTGAGCATGTTATTCCCATAAATCAAAACCCTAAATCCAATATTGTACAACCCTAGGTTCAATCACGAAAGGAAATTGAAACCCTAGAATATATCAATCGGAAATTCATACCACATGTGCAGGAGATGAATTGAAATCTCGGCTAGAGTTCTCGAGGGCTTACCGATGACTGCCGAGTTGGGGTCTCTTCTGGGGTTGCAACAAGTCTCTCGGCAGCGGGCAGCACGCGAACAGGCGAGAGAGAGAAGCAGTGGACTGTTCGCGCGCGAGGGAGAGGGGTCGCGGCTGGTGCGCGTTGGAGCGCTCGTGAGACGGAGCTGCTCGCGGGCTGTAGCAGTGCGGGAGGGAAGCCACGCACTGCGGCTGTGCAGCGCCCGCAGGAGAGAGAGAATCGGTGAGAGAGAGAGAGAGAGAGAGAGAGAGAGAGAGAGAGCTTGTGAGTATGTAAATGGAGGGAGGGAGGTGGAGAAATTGAGAGAGGGAGAGAGGGTAAGAGACAGAACACGGGAGAGAATGAGGGGGAGAGAAATTGAGGGAGAAGGGAAAGTGACGGGAGAGAGAGAGAGTGAATTGGGAAAGTAACTTTCCCAAATTTATTTATTTATTATTTTTTTTTTTTTTTTTTTTTTTTTTTTGTTTTTGACTTTTTCGGTTTTACAATTCTTAACCCCCTAAAAATAAATTTCGTCCTCGAAATTTCAAAATACAATTTATACATCAAAAAGTTGCGGGTGTTGCTTCCGCATTAATTCTTCAGTCTCCCAAGTCCGTTCCTCAACTTTATTATTTCTCCACAGTACCCTAACCATAGGAATCTGCTTACGCCTCAACTGTTTGATTTGCCGGTCAATGATTTTCACCGGTTGTACTTTGAAACTCAAGTCTTCTTTCAATTCTATTGGAGGAATCTCCAATACGTGCGAGGGATCCGGCAAATACTTTTTCAGCATCGACACATGAAAAACATCATGAATCCTCTGCAATCCTAACGGCAAATCTAGTCGGTATGCCACCGCTCCAATTCTTTCAAGGATTTTAAAGGGTCCGATATAACGAGGATTTAATTTTCCTCGTTGCTGAAATCGAACTATGCCCTTCCAAGGAGATATCTTCAAGAATACCATATCTCCCACTATGAATTCCAATGGCCTTCTCCTTTTGTCGGCGTAACTCTTTTGCCGATCTTGAGCTGCTTTCATTCTTTCCCGAATTAGCTTCACCTTTTCCTTGGTAGTTTCAATCAATTCTATGCTTTCAATTTTGCGTTCTCCAACTTCATCCCAACAAAGTGGAGTCCGACATTTCCTTCCGTAGAGAGCTTCATAGGGAGGCATTCCAATACTAGCTTGGTAGCTATTGTTATATGCAAATTCAATCAGCGAGAGATGCCTATCCCAACTCCCATGGAAATCCATAACGCACGCTCTCAACATATCTTCCAACGTTTGGATTGTACGTTCAGATTGCCCGTCTGTCTGCGGATGAAATGCAGTGCTGAATTTCAGTTTGGTACCCAAGGCCTCTTGTAACTTAGGCCAGAATCTGGATGTGAATCGGGGATCTCGATCTGAAACAATCGATATCGGAACCCCGTGGAGTCGAACAATCTCATCAAGATACACCCTTGCTAACTTCTCCAAGGAATAAGTATTCTGAACTGGGAGGAAATGCGCTGATTTTGTGAGTCTGTCTACTATCACCCAAATGGCATCGTGACGACTGGGAGTACGTGGCAATCCTACCACAAAATCCATAGTAATATGCTCCCATTTCCATTCAGGTACAGGCAATGGTTGAAGCATTCCGGCTGGCTTTTGATGTTCAGCTTTGATTTGTTGACACACCAGACATCTTGCTACAAATTCAGCTATTTCCCGTTTCAAGCCTGACCACCAATAAGTTTCTTTGATGGTTCGGTACATTTTTGTACTTCCGGGATGCATAGCATAAGCCGAAGAGTGTGCTTCTTCCAGAATAGCCTTCCGAAGCTTATCATTTTTGGGAACACAAATTCGTTTCCCATACATGACTATACCATCCTCCCGAACATGGAAATCACTAGTTTCACCATTGCGAACCTTTTCCACTATTTGCTTTAACTCTTCATCAGTGGTTTGGAATTCTTTAATACTGTCTATCAAGGTTGGTCGAACTTCAAATTTCGCTAATAATGCACCACTGTCATCACAAGCAATTTTGGCTCCAAGAGCACGAAATCCCACCAGGCATGAAAGGTAAGCGTCTCCCTGAATCTGAGAAGAAGATGAAGACTTGCGGCTTAAGGCATCAGCAACTACATTTGCCTTGCCCGGGTGATAATCAATCACCAAATCGTAGTCTTTGATCAGCTCTAGCCATCTCCTTTGCCTCAAATTGAGCTCCTTCTGGGTGAGCAGGTACTTGAGGCTCTTGTGGTCGGTGAAGATTCTGCAAGTGGCTCCATATAAATAATGGCGCCAAATCTTTAATGCAAATATAATCGCAGCCAATTCTAAATCATGTGTAGGATAATTCAGCTCATGCTTCTTTAACTGTCGAGAAGCGTAGGCGATAGTTCCGCCGCCTTGCATCAAGACGCATCCTAACCCCTGTTTACTGGCATCGCTGTAGACAACATAATCATCACCGAGGGTAGGAATGGCAAGTATGGGAGCCGTTGTGAGTCTCTTCTTGAGTTCTTGAAAACTCTGCTCACGTTTATCTGTCCATTCAAACTTGATTCCTTTCCGCGTCAAACCAGACAACGGAGATGCAATTTTGGAAAAACCCTCTACGAATCTTCGATAGTAACCCGCCAATCCGAGGAAGCTTCTCACCTCAGTGACGTTTTTGGGTTGTTCCCATTTCAGAATTGCCTCAACTTTCTTCGGATCAACAAATATCCCTTCTCCGGATACTACATGTCCCAAGAACCCAATTTCCTTCAACCAAAATTCACATTTTGAGAACTTGGCATACAAATGCTTGTCTCGGAGAGTCTGCAACACAATCCGAAGATGATTTGAATGCTCTTCGTCATTTTTGGAGTACACAAGGATGTCGTCAATGAAAACAATGACGAACTTGTCAAGATAGGGGTGAAAAACTCGATTCATTAGGTCCATAAAAACTGCTGGAGCATTCGTCAAGCCGAAAGGCATCACCAAGAATTCATAGTGTCCATACCTCGTCCTAAACGCAGTCTTGGGGACATCATTTTCCTTTATCCGCAACTGATGATAGCCGGACCTCAAATCTATCTTGGAGAATACACTGGCCCCTTCGAGTTGATCAAACAAGTCATCAATTCTCGGCAAGGGGTATTTGTTCTTAATGGTCACCTTATTTAATTGTCGATAATCAATACACAATCGAAGAGTGCCATCTTTCTTCTTGACAAAAAGAACCGGAGCACCCCAAGGTGAAGTGCTCGGTTGGATGAATCCCTTTTTCAACAACTCTTGGAGTTGGACTTTCAACTCTTTTAATTCTGCCGGTGCCATTCGATAAGGAGAAGTAGAGACTGGTGCTGTACCGGGAACAAGATCTATAGTGAAATCAAACTCCCGAATCGGTGGCAACCCCGGTAACTCTTCTGGAAAGACGTCCGGGAACTCATTTACCACAAGGATATTGCTCAGGTTAGGGCTTGCTGCCGTAGTGTCAATGATATGAGCCAAATACGCTTCGCAGCCCTTATGCACTAATTTTCGTGCCTCAAGAGCTGAAATCACACAGGTCGGCAATACTCGCCGTTCGCCAGAAAACACAAGTAGTGGATGTCCTGCCCTACGGAATTCCACTTCTTTAGTGAAGCAATTTACTGAAGCTCGGTGAAGACTTAGCCAATCCATGCCTAGGATGGCGTCAAAGTCCTTCATATCCAACGGAATCAAATCCGCTTCAAGGATTGTTTCACCAACTTTCACCTCACAAGACTTATGTACAAAATTTCGAATCATATGCTCTCCTAAGGGAGTAATGACCAACAATTCTTCATCAAGAGGAACTAAATCCCTATCAGAATGTCTTGCAAATCCCGAGCTTACAAATGAATTATTCGATCCGGTATCAATGAGTATATGAGCATCCACTCCAAAAATTTTCATCATACCTATAAATGTAACCCATAAACATAATCATATCATCATACCCCTTTCATTCATAATCACAAATCATCAAATCATAGTTATAATCCATAGATATCACATTTTCAAATTTCAAACTTAAATTTAAATGAAAATTTACCTGTGACTACGTCGGGGTTAATCTGAGCTTCTTCGTTCGTCATGGCAAAAACCCTAGCTTGAGCTCTCGGCTGAGGTCGCTGAGATGGGGTAGCTACTGTATTGCTTCCTGTGCCCGTCCTAGGGATGGTACTAGTGGAAGGTGTCACCGAACCTGCTGGACCAGTTTTGGAGCCGCTAGAGGGACCTCTAACTTGCCGACTCCCTTGCCCTTCTTCTGTCAACTCAGGGCAAGAATAACGGAGGTGTCCCTCCTTCCCGCAGTGATAGCACCTCTTAGGTCCTCTGCACGGACCCGTGTGATACCCTTTACAAGTAGGGCAAGTCTGCATTCCACCTCCTCTGGGTCTTGCTCCCGATCCAACATTTTCAACGCCAGAAGCATTCGACCTATGAATTTGTTGGCTTTGAGGAAATCCAACTGATCCCGAAATAAATCCACCGCTTGGATAGTCTGCAGTTCTGTTCTTCTTAGAGCTTTGGCCCGGTACAAATCCGCCGGACCTCTTCTTCTCATGGTAGTCCCTAACGTTTCCCCTTTCAAGCACCATCTGTTCGGCCCTCAAGGCCAATTGCAACACGTTCTGGTATGTGTGCTCATCCGTGACTGACATCTTTTCTCGGATATTCAAATTCAAGCCATCCTCAAACTTGAAGCGTCTGCACTCTTCGGAGATGATTAGCTCTGGTACGAATGAGGATAGGCTTCTAAATTTCGCCTCATATTCCTTCACAGATAGATTTCCTTGGCGAAGCCGAATGAATTCTTTTCTCTTCAAGTCCCGATCAAATCGGGTGTAGAACCTCTGGTCGAATTCCCTAAGGAAATCGTGCCAAGTGAGAGGTGCAGCTGCCCCTTCCTCTACTCCATCCCACCATGTGCTAGCATCTTCGTCCAATAATCTCACAGCTACCAAGAGTTTCAAACTATCCTCTATTCCCATATCCGTTACAGCTTTTCTGACCCTCTTGATCCATTTCTTTGCTTCCGTAGGATCACCAGATGCCGAGAAGGTTTCACAACCAAGTTGCCTTGCTTCTTTAATCAGCTTGGACAAATGAATTGGAGAGCGGCTGCTTGGAGTGGCAACCGGAGGAGTGGGTGCTAGTGGGGCACCGGGTGCAGCAGCTGGCACCGAAGGAGGAACAGGTGGTGGAACTGTAGTCGGCCGCGGAGCTCGGTACTGTGCTCCAAAGGTACTCCACCACTCCATAACTTCCTGAAGAGCAGCGACAGGAGGAGGAGCAGGCCCGGTAGAAGGAGCCGGGAGTGTGGACGTAGGTGGAGGAAGAGCATGCGAGGACGACTCATCCTCGTGCTCCTGTGAAGGAATTTCACTCACATTCCTCATTTTCCTTCGCGGAGGCATTGCAACCTATACAAAATAAGAAACTAGAATTAAGTCAAGGGTTAAGCGAAGACTAAGACTTAACCCCCTAAAAAAAATATATTCTTAATTCCCTAAGAAAACCATGGAAAGTTCTGTACAATTTTCGAAAACCCTTTAAAAGAGCTTAACCTTGTTTTCAAAAACTAAACATTTCAAAACCTTTAGAAGCTTTCGGGACATTTGGAAACATTTCAAAACATTTAGAAACCATCATGCCTTTTAAAATCGTAAACCGGGCGCTCTGATACCAATAAAGCTGTCACGCCCCGATCCTCGGATCGACCACGCAACAGCCGCCGCGTTGTCTCGATACACGGGCAGAACCTCCCCATATACCGAGACTCCGCAAGGCTACAATCAGCACAACAACTCATCCAATACACAAACCCATCAGAAATAGGAAAATTATATAACAATACACATGCAAAGGACTCATCCGGTCCATCCTCGAACATTCAAACACACACATTGACACACATCGGGGAGTGGAATCCTGTACAAGCACGCATGCGATGTGGCCATTCTAGCCATTCAGAATTCTCATCTCTATAAAGCGTGTAACAAACAAGAAGTCCCAAAACATAGCCGTCGGATTTTACCAACACTTACCTGAGGAAGACAAGCCAGTATCGGTAGAGTCCTAACGGTATGAGTTGTACAGAACTTCACAAAATTAGAGAAAAGCATCGAAATTAAGATTTACAGTCCAAATGTCCCAGTACAGATATAAACGGTTTTACAAAAATAATCAAGTAATTAAGATAATAAAGAACAATTCAAAAATCAGCGGATTTTATCAATACTTGCCAACAACTCGGCCAGTATCAATGAAATCCACACGGCAGGGGATGTACAGTCTTCCCTTTCCATGGTTTGAGATCTATAAATCTCCAAAAGTAACCCTGCATGTGCTAAATACCTATACAATCCGCAAAAATACTGCACAAGCTCCGTCGAGTAGTCTCCCAACTAAGTCTCCTCTGAAAAAGGGGAAGAGAGGGGTGAGTATAGGGGTATACTCAGTGAGTGGAGTGCAATGGTGTGATTGTGTTCATAAATAAGGGGTAAATGTGGGGCAGTCAAAGCATATCTCATAAATAACAGTTCATATGCATAAAACATTTCAATAAATCACAATTTACAAAATATGCATCCATGTCAATTATCATTTCAGAAAATCTTGGGGTTCCATCAGAAATCACTTCCGTCTTAGGGCGGCCAAACCCAGACGAAATCCCGCCAAGGGTTTTTCTATCCAATGTCTCAAAACAAACCCCCTACCTTGGCGTTGGCTCGTACCTCACCGGGGTGCACCAGATATAGTACGACTTTGGCAGAGGGAGGGACGCCTAACTCCCCTGCACATCCAAACCCCAAACCACGCCACCCCGTCGGGTCGCTCCGTGGTGGGAATATGACTATAGTCATCTGCGGCACCTTTCATTTCTAAATCAATCCAGTTCACAAGCAATGTGCCATAATTTTCCATCAAATAATCAACAATCTCATGCCAATCAATTCCTAGAACAATATCAAATAACATATGGCACGAAATCATTTTTAAACACAACGGATGCATTTATACTTTATAATTCAGTTCAGACAGCCCACAATCACAAAATAATTCGCATAAATCACGTAAAATCTTTCAAAAATCATTTATAAAGCAATTTAAAACAGGTTTCTCATTCATGAACACAATGAACCATCCACTCACCTCTTGGGAGGGTATTCACTCCCAATTTCCAAATCAAACAAAATCCAATCTCTCCTTTAATTTTGAATGCCTTAACCTAAGACATTGGTCATACATTAATCATTAAATCGTATAAAGATATCTAAATCTATGAAATATTATAGTCCTAAATTCATAATTTATATTTGCGCAGTTACCGAAAAATTATCATAACTTTCACTACACATATCGGATTTAAGTGATTTAAGTCTCAAATGAAAGATAAGATATAGATCTACAACTTTCATGTTAAGACTTAAACATAAATTTATCTTGAAGACAGCTCAAATCCGCAGCAAAACTCACGGCCAGAACAGGACACAGAACAGCTGTACTTCTGCAGAACTGGTCTCTTTGAAAAATCAAAGAAAATTCAATTCTTATCGAAATGTCTCTTGTAATATATCATTTTAAAGCTCAGCAAGTCTAGTTTTATAAGAAGAAAACTCACTTAATTTTCTTGTACATAGATGAAGTTATAATGGACAGACCACAGTATGTACGAACTGTTCAGTTTGCAGGAAATTTTAGGATTTTCATTTTATTCCACCACTTCCAATATTCAGGCAACATTCAGATCGTTGAGCATGTTATTCCCATAAATCAAAACCCTAAATCCAATATTGTACAACCCTAGGTTCAATCACGAAAGGAAATTGAAACCCTAGAATATATCAATCGGAAATTCATACCACATGTGCAGGAGATGAATTGAAATCTCGGCTAGAGTTCTCGAGGGCTTACCGATGACTGCCGAGTTGGGGTCTCTTCTGGGGTTGCAACAAGTCTCTCGGCAGCGGGCAGCACGCGAACAGGCGAGAGAGAGAAGCAGTGGACTGTTCGCGCGCGAGGGAGAGGGGTCGCGGCTGGTGCGCGTTGGAGCGCTCGTGAGACGGAGCTGCTCGCGGGCTGTAGCAGTGCGGGAGGGAAGCCACGCACTGCGGCTGTGCAGCGCCCGCAGGAGAGAGAGAATCGGTGAGAGAGAGAGAGAGAGAGAGAGAGAGAGAGAGCTTGTGAGTATGTAAATGGAGGGAGGGAGGTGGAGAAATTGAGAGAGGGAGAGAGGGTAAGAGACAGAACACGGGAGAGAATGAGGGGGAGAGAAATTGAGGGAGAAGGGAAAGTGACGGGAGAGAGAGAGAGTGAATTGGGAAAGTAACTTTCCCAAATTTATTTATTTATTATTTTTTTTTTTTTTTTTTTTTTTTTTTTGTTTTTGACTTTTTCGGTTTTACAGAGAAAGAGAGAGAAAAACCAGGACATAAAGAAGAGAAGCTATAATAATTGTGTGATAGCGGCCTAGAAATGAATCGGCAACAAATGCGCCAAAAAGCGGGAGGATGAAAGCGGTGCCAGACCAGGCGTTGACGTTGACGGCGGCGGTTGCGGTTGACTGTGCAAGTGGGCCCATCAAGTAACTAATGAGGCTGGAACTTACTCCATGATAGGCAAACCTCTCCGCTACTTCCACACCGATGATGAAAGATGCGGATCTCCGTCGACCGTGTCTTGTAGTAGTGGTACAGTTACTGTTGCTGATTCTGATGACCGAGTGTACCAAGAAATAAGATTATTTTTTATATTTTGTTCTATATCTTTTATCCCTCAATTTGGTTATACTTTCGTTCAAATTTTGCAACTTGTAATCAGGTATTGATTGTGTACTCGTAAATCATTATATTCAATCTTACTTTTGATTTCTTTTTTGATTGTCACATTTTTTTTTTTAACATATTGAGTTTCAAATTTTAAAATTTTACTATAAACAAAAAGAGAAGAGAGTTGAAATATTTTTAAAAAAAGAAGCATATGGAAATGCCTTTTATTATATGTTTTAACTATTACTTAATAAAAGATTTAGATCATAGATTTATTTCTTATGATATGTTGTTATATTCTCTATTAAATGTTTTTTAATTTAATAATCTTTTTATGATTTATTTTATTATAGAATATGGAAATTTTAATTGATTGATTTTCAATTGATGATAAAAATACATGTCTCACAGTTGGTGCAACAATACCTACCATACTTAAAGATAACAAATTTTTTTCTCCTTTGATCATACAAGAAACTAATATTAATACAATATCTACTAATACAAAATAGATTGAAATCCCTAGAAGAGCCAATATATTGCCAACCAAAGAAACAAAACTTTATACTAACAATACATTGTATTCAACAAAATCTAAAAGAATTTATTAAATTTTAAAGATATCCAAAAAATAGTTACCATATTAAAACAATAGATGGAAATAATATTGAATATTTGTGTATTATGAATATTATTTTTAGTAAGAAAATAATATTACAAAGATTATATACTTATTTTTCCGGTTCATACTACAAGTATATAAATACAATTGAAGTACATAAAATTATAAACCAAAATTTTACTCTTCGTGAAAATTTTATTATTTGGTATTGTCACACCCCGAACCGGGATCGTGAACAGCCGTCTGTTATTTTGAATGCCGACTGTATTTTTACAGAAAATCAGACAGAATCTCTCCATATTTCGGAGGTTTCCCAACTATAATTTATTCTATATAAATCACAACCATCTTGTAATAATCAAATGGTCATTCTGGTCTCTCCAAAATCAACCAATCTCACAGTCAACATCCAGATAACGCAAGACTATAAAAATTTCCAATAATCTAGCCACAGACCTCTACTGCCATGCCCCCGTCAAAGGCATGGACAGCCGCCAGTCGCCCCTCCTGTGATTTAGAGGTAGCACCGAGCGATCTTAGATTACACTTCTAAAACATGACACATTCTCAAGTATTTATACAATGAAACAGAAATGCCTCAATGCAATGTTATGCAATGACATGTCCATATTTATACAGTCATCCCAGAATTATACAATGGTCGTCTATCTATCTCAAAATACATATACATCATTAATACAATTGCTAACTCACAAAATTTCGACAGAAATATACGACTCCTCGAGTCCAGACCAAATCTCCCAATGATACTGTGCGTCCTAAAAGCAACGCTCCTTACCAAATATTATCTCTGAAACAAGAAGGGAAGTGAGGGGTGAGTACTCGGGGAAGAATACTCAGTAAGTGAGTGGGTCAATGCAATCGTCAAATATGAAGTGTGAAACTAGAGTATCAAAACATAAGTATACGAATCATATTTCAAATTATTATACTTTTCATTTCAACAATATATCATTAGCACGTATTTTCAAGTCAAATATGCATCCAAAGTACTGTCACTAAAAAAAATCATAGAGCTGTCAGCCGAAAATATCCTAGTAGAAGTCTACCGCGACCTATGACAGGCGCACCGGGGGTGTTATATGCAAGTTTATTTAAAGTGCTCTCTACCCCGGCGTTGGCGACGAATCTCGTCCAGGTGCTAGACTTGGAGAGAGTATCCAAATCCTCCCCCTTTAGGGTTCAACCTGGCTAGTACCGTATCGTTAATCAAATCACGACAACTCGTGGGATACCCCAGGCCTAGGCATATCCGGACGCCACCAAAGCGTCTCTCACGGTGTCCTTCATAGCTACGGAACAATACATACCAAAGCCTTCAAGGCCAAATCCAAAATCATATCAAAATGTGCAGAAATCAGGTTTACAAACCAAATGTAACATATAGCATAAAATGACACATTATACATTTCAACCGCATGAATGCATAATTTCAATATTTCAACACAGTTTTTGGACACTCCATCAGTTCACAAAAATCAATTTCAAAACCAGTCAAAATATTTCAAACACGCTACAAATCATGCTCCTTTAACAAATATTTTAAAACAGGGTTTACACATTAAACAAAAGTATTGAAATAAATCCTACTCACCGTATACGGGAGGGTGATCACTCTCTATTTTAAAAGCCAATTCAAATCTGACCGCTCGAGTCTCTAATGAGATTTTCCTAATTAATCATCACAATCGATATCAATTAAGGGTCTAGTAATGGATCTTTAATTTTTTTCTTTCCAACCAATACTACTTAATTTGACAAAATTTATCCAAAAGTTGAAGAGATTTCATTTCTCTCACCTTGGGTTTCTCGGATCTCCGATCTAGCTTTCGTTCGCCCATTAGTTTGGTCTAAAACTTGAATGTTTCCAAATTTGAAACAATTGTGAGCAATTTCAGTCCAATTACTAAAGAAATTCGAAACTCTAGTATGAAAATCGAACTTTGAGTCATTTACCTTCGTAAAAGCTCACGGACTGTCACGGGCTGTCGCGGGCTCATGGGCCACGAGCTGGTGGGCCGGCGGGCTGATGGGTTGGCCCGCTGGTGGGTTCGCGGGTCAGCAAGCCGCAGTGGGCTCGTGGCTGTGCACTAACGGCTGGGGTGCGCTCGAGTAGTGGATCGCGTGCTTTGCTCGCACGGATGGTCGCACTGGGGGACGCGCTCGCACAGGGTAACTCGTGCTGAGGCGCGCTAGCGCTAGCGCTCGTGCAGGGGCGCGCTGGCGCTCGTGCAGGATCGTGCAGAGGTACACAGGGGCGCATTGGTGCTCGTGCAGGAGCGTACAGAGGCGCGCAGGGGTGCGCAGTGCGCGCTAGCACTCAGGGGAAAGCGCAATGCTTTGCGCTGTCGCGCTGGTTCGCTCGCAGTGGTAGTGCGCGACGGAAGCGTGCGATGGAGCTAATCGAGAGGGAGATCGCGAGAGAGAGTGAACAGCGGAGAGAGAGAGAAACTGAGAGGGAAGGGTAGAGAGAGAGAGGGCAAGTGAGAGAAAGATGAAGAGAGAGGGAGACGTGGCGGCAATGGTGGTGGCGGAGGAAAGCACGGCCGCGAGAGAGGATCGGACGGAGAGAGAGAACGGCAGGGGAGATGAGGAGTCAGGGAGAGAGAAAGAGGAAGAGAGAGAGAAGGGGGAAAGATTAGGGCTAAAAGCCCTAATCCCAAATTAGGCGGGGGTGCTGCGTTTTGTCTCAAAACGCAGCATTCCGCTATTGCTTTTTTTTTTTGGTGTTACAAGTATTTTCTATTGGGTCATTATGGTTTAATGATAAATTATTTTAAATTCATATAAAAATTTACTAAAAATTCAAAAGCTTTTTCAATCTAATGAATTCTTTTGTGATGATTGTTCCCAAGATAGGTTAATTATTAAACCATCTCCCGCCAAATTTGAGATTGAATCCATTGCATTTCTAGAATGTATAAAGGTGATGCCACGTGGATTTTTTAGATATTTTATAATTTTGATTGATGTATCAATAAAATGGTCATATGGATGTTTAATTTCTACTTGTAACATATCGTTTGCGAGATTAGTTGTTCAATTAAGTTAGTTACAAGCAGATTTTTCAATTTATCCAAATTTTGACAATGTTGGTAAATTTACCTTTCAAAATTTTAATGATTTTTATTCGTTAATCAAGATAACTATTGAATATTATGTAGCACATGTACACATAGAAAACAATATAATAGAATCTTTTATAAAACATGTTCAATTAATTGCAATACCAATATTTAAGTGAGATTTTTTCTCATGAAACTAGACTTCTATATCTCGAAAATACATATGATTCGAAACATTTTGATGGGAACTGGATTTTTTGTGATTTCTCAAAGAAATGCATTGTGCGAAAAAATACCCTATTATGCTTTGTTTCGACTGTATTCTTTCCTTCGACTTTGAGAGGCTTTCTAGGTTGAATTAGACTAGACTCTGAACATAAAATTATAGATCTATATTTTATCTTTAATTTGAGATTTAAATCACTCAAATCCGATATATGTACCGAAAGTTATGATAAAATTTCTATAGCTGCGCAAATATAAATCATGAATTTTGGATTATAATATTCAATGACTTAAATATTTTTATGTGATTTGAATGAGTTTGGGACATAAACACAAAAATTGAAGTTTTATGTGTAGTTTTTTAAGTAAAAATTGGAATTTTTATGATCCGAAAAGTATAGATCAAGATATAACCATTTTTCTATGACATGTTATGCTGGAAAATTTATTGGAAAGTTTGGAATTGTGATATATTAAGAAAAACCAATTTGGTCTAGTGTTGGTATATGATTTATTAATTAATCTGAGATCAATGTCTAATGTTAAGGCATTCAGAATCAAAAGAGGGGTTGGGGTTTATTTGATTTGGAATTTGAGAGTGATTACCCTCTCAAAAGATGAGTAGACGGACTGTTATATCTTTAAATGAGAAAAATGATTTCAAAATTCTTTTATAAATAGTTTTAAATGATTTTATATGATTTTATATCATATTTGTGATTATGGGACGTTCCGAAATGAAATTTTGAAATATATGTGCTTCTATTGTATATATGAATAAGTATGTGTCATATATTATTAAATATTTTATTCATGAATATTATAAAATTGGTTGATCACTTTTTGATGAAATCATGGCATATTGAATGAAATCAGAATATTTGTGAAATGTTGGTGTATTTAATGTAAATAGTTATAATCATTCTCTCCACGGAGTGACCCGATGGGTGACATGACAGTTGTCGCGTGCTCGATCCGAGGGTCGGGGTATGACAAATTTATTGGTGTCAAAGCTTGGTTTGATTTTAAATGTCTTAAAAGTTTAAATAAAATTTTCCAAACGTTTCTAAAGATTTTAAAAAATTTTCGAAAATTTGGATGTTCAAAATATTTTTGAATGGTTTTTTTTCTAAAAAGTCTCCTATGGGTCCTAGGACATTAACACATCTCTAGACATAAGTGTTTAGTGTCAACTTAAGGAGTAAACTAATGATAATTTTTCCCTTGTAGATTATCATGCCTCCACATAGAAAAATGAGAAATATAAATGAGATTCCTCCTCAAGAGTATGAGAATGAGTCGTCTTCGCATGCTCTATCTCATTCGACATCTACTTATCTAGCTCCTTCAATAGGGATTTCTCCACCTCTGCTCAATGCTCTCTACCCATGGACTGACCGATAGATTGCATATGGTGTGCATCTTCAAATATCACCTCAAGTTCAAGTTATTCCCCCATCTCCCAACCCAATGGTTCTACCAGTCCCCCTATAGCACCGGTAGCACCTCCTACTTTGGTAGCTATACCATCCACTTGACTATCTGTTGAATTGTCCAAGTTGTTGAAGGAAGCTAGACAACTTGGGTGTGAAGTCTTCTTGGGATCTAATGATCTTGTAGTAGCCAAAAAATAGATCAAGAGGGTCCAAGAAGGTGTAACGAACAAGAGTATTGATGATGAGATGGAGCTTACAGTGGCTGTAAGATTATTGGGTAAGGACGCTAGTACTTGGTGGGATGGTGTGAAGGAGAGAGCAGTCGCACCCGTTACTTGGATCGAATTCCTTAGGGAATTCGATGAGAAATTCTACACCCGATTTGATCGGGGATTCAAAAAGAAGAGAGTTTCTCCAGCTCCGTCAAGAAAGTATGTCGGTGGTGGTATATGAAGTGAAGTTTAGAAATTTATCATCATTTGTTCCGGAGATATTAGGCTCTGAGAAATATAAGCATTTTGTAATACTGATTTTCGGTAACTGTGTATCATGTACCACTCCTTATGATTCTAAATATATTAATATTCTTTTGAGACATCTAAAATGTAATTTTAATTACATATTTATTTATTTTGAAGTTTCGCCTCAAAATGGCTAAGGAAATACCTACAAAGTTAAATAAAGATATTTAAATGAAATTTCACATTTTTAAGAAATTTTGAACAAAATTTACTAGGGACCAAAAATGTAAATTATTTAAAATTAGGGGTCTAAATGCAATTAATGAAAGTTGAGGGACTTGATTGCAAATCACTTAAGGATGGACAATTGGAGCCAAATGATTGGTCAAGAGGGTAGCAAGTTTGGTTAGTGGCCACATGTGATGATTCCATATTCAAGAAAGTTCATTGGATGAGAATTTATGCATGAAAGCTCATTGGATGGGAATTTATGGGTGAAAGACTATTGGGATAGTTTGTACAATCCTCCCCATTGACATGGACGTCCAACTAGAGTGCATGGAGCTTGCTTGAATCAACAATTGCATGGTTTAAGTGTTATGACAAGTGGTAGTTGAGATAATGCATGAGATGATTAAATAGTCAAGAATACTTTGCTAGGTTTATAAAGGAACTTGTTTTGAGAAATTGGTTCACTTTTTCTTCATTCCTCCTCCCTTGAACGAAAATATGAAGACTCCCTCTCTAAAATTGAGTTCAACCATGAAGCCAAAGAGGTAAGAGCATTGTTGGAAATTTTAATTTCAAGATAGAGATATAGAAGTATTGTATTCATGTATAGTGATTTGCTTTTGGTGTTAAGGTGAGAAAATTTCAAGGATTCAAAGGGAGCACTAGCATATATTGTTAGCAAGAGAGTTTACAAAGGAGGTAACGTGTTTTAACTTGTGCAAGGATTAAATTATTTGTTGAGTAGTTATATTAGTATCCATACTAGTATACTAGATATTAAATTCCATATTTGAGTCTTATGTAGTCTTGCTATGATATCTCATTCTGTAGGAATCAAAAATCTAAACCGTTTGTTCCTGTGTAAACTAGATGTCCTAAACTTTAAAATAGTATATTATGTGAAATATGTCATGAAGGAATCGATTTTTAATATTTTTTGAGTTTTAACAAGTTTCTCCTATTATGTTTTCATACTCTGCGTATGACCAGTACATTGTGTCAAATTTTTAGATATTGTCTCTATGGAATTTGAAGAAAGTTAAAACATGAACACTTTAGATCTCTATCGTATCTATAATTTAAGATATAGCGCACTTCAATTGGAGTTACATGCTGAAAGTTATGGTATTTTTACTAAAACTGCACAGAAATAGTTTTTAAAACCGAAACTAAAATTAAAAAGGAATTTTATAAAATTATACACATAAAATCTGAAGATATTCTAAACTAAAGAAATTTAGATCGATGTCTTGTCTTCGATTAGAGATAAGAATCATGTAAATTGGAGGAGTACATAGGGAGATATGGAGTTTCTCCCAAAACTGCACAGAGTTAAAGTTTGGAAACTTAGATTCGAAATTTTTCTAAGTAATGAATTTGTGATTTTACTTTAAAGAAAAACATTTCCATATGCAATTATAGCCCTATGATATGATATTTATCAAAATAATTAATAAATTATATATTGTTTAACCAAGGCATAGGGTTATATTTTCGTACAAGGGGTGACTCGTTCAAGAAACGAGGATAGTTAGGGGGAGTGACGTACTCTCCCCAGTTGATTTGAGTGGGATGAACTATTTTCGACTTTAAATGAAAAATAGTTTGATCATGATTTTTATAAATAAATTTTGAAGTATGATTTATAAATGATTTAGATTTGTGGCATGTCTTGAGATGATGATTCTGAAAAAAATTTGCATCATGATATTACAACTTGATAGTGTCATGGTTTTCCTTACGAGTAAAGATTTATGAATGATGACATATAACATGTGGATGTTTATAGAATAGTGCATAGTACCTATAATGTACTCTCTACCACGGTATTGGGCGTTTACCCAACAGGATGATGTGGTGGGGTAACACGAGAATCATGTCAACACCAAGGGAAGTGGATTAAAAGAAAAGTATGTGTTCATTTTTATGATATTATGGTGGACCCTTAATGTTTTTTTACCCTAATTAGGCCAAACTATGGGTGGAATGTGTTTTATTACCGATTGACACCCCATAATGTATGATTATGATAAGGATGCATATTATTTTGAATTACATAATCTATTGCAAATGAATATAAATTTGAAAATGATGATTTGACTTGTCACTCTTACAAATTTATTTATTCTCATTACATAGTCATTGCACCTCACTCACTGAGTATGCGAATTATATTCACCCATCATATTTAAAATTTTTAGCTTATATTGCACTTGATTTACATTGAGCTACTATTCCGCGAGTTCTACTGAGAGACACTACTGGATAAGTATTCATACCCATATTTATTTACGATTGGATTGCGCATATTAATATTATATGTAAATTTGAGACAAATGTTTTAAAAAAAATTTCTGAAAAATATTCTTTTTCAAATCTTCCGCTATATTATTTGACTTAAGATGACGAGCAGGGTCAAGATATTAGTCAAAATATTAGCATTGCGTTACCTCGGTGTGTGAGTAGGGCATACCCGTGCTTTGAGGACTTGCGGCTGTAACACCGACATGTGATGTACTGTATATTGTACTTCTCATTACTCCATATATGATATATCTTCTTATTTATATAGAAAATCACTCAAAATTTTTTCTGAGCCAAAATGCCTTAGAAGAATTTTGGGTATGGCCTCGGGGGTTAAAAAGGGACCCTTTCGGGCCATTTTGAAATTTACGCGTGCGATTTCGAGTCTAATGAAATTACACATGCAAAATCACCCTAGAAAGTTAACAAAAGTTGAATTTGGGCAAAATCATATCATTTGTTCAGGAGTGCTCGATGACTACTCACTGGGGGGCGAGAAATGAGCTCTTACGTGTATGAAATTGCTGAAATTTTGCCAAGAAGCCAAATTTAGACTAACTAATGATTTTCATAAGTCAAAATGAGATTTTGAGAAATTTGCCAAAACTCGTCCGGTAGGAAGGGAATTTACCTTATCGAGCCAAAATGAAACCCTCGCATGCAAAATTGACGCCGTGTGGTTTATACATGCTAAATTCACTTTAAAAGTGAATGTTTTAGACAAAAAAATGAAATTTAAGCCATAACACAGAAGTGTTTGGTACCCTAGATTTTTATCCGATATAACCTAAATTTGTGGGTCAAATCAAAATTTGACCGAGCAAACGATCTCGTTTCCACTCAATATCTATATTTTTAGAATTTACACGTAAAACGGAGTCCAGAGTAAGATTCCACGCGTTTTGAGATGGAGATTAAATTTTGACCAATCATGAATTTCGTTCACTTCGAAATACGTTTTGATGACCAAACGATCTCAGATTTATACGAAACCAGCGGCATTGGACTCAATATGAAAACTTGGGTCCCGTGTGTGATTTAAAAAAATTTTGAGATGAATAGTAACTTTGACCGGTCTTGGATCGTGAATCAACGAGTGGATAAGTACAAAGGACAAGCATTTAATGCTCTTGAAGTGTGTGCAGTCACTTTATTGGAATGTATGAATCCACTTTATTGGATTTTGTGTGGTTTTGACAAGTGGTATCCTAATATCGGAAGAAACTAATTTTAGTTGGTTTACTATGGTTAAATTTAATTAAGATAGGGTTAATTAAACCTAACTAGGGTTAGAACATGACTAAACCTTGGTTGAACAATTAACACAAATCTTTTATTCCCTTCCCAACAAAACCATGAGAGAGCATAAGGTAAAGAACACTCCTTCTCTTCTTCTTCCTTTCTCCTTAGCCATGAACCCCATTGAAGAACAACCATGATTTTTCCTCACAACCTCCCTACATTTTTATATGGTTTTGCTCTCCCCTAGACCTAGTATCACATATCCAAAAAGCAGCTCAAAAGAAGCACCACACATAGAGATCTAGGGAGGGACGAAAATTCAAGGAATGGAGCAAATGTGAAAGTCCAAAGCTTCAATCAGTCTACTATTCATAAGGTAAACACCCACCACCCTCTAGTATAACATATCCAAAATTTATACAAAAAGGAGAAAGTTTGCTCAGAAAACTAGGGTAGACGAATTTGAAGTCATGATAGAATTTCTGGGTTTTCGGAAGTCTGAACAGGTTGTAATGTTTAGGCTATAGCATTTTTTGTGCATAGGCAAGTTAAGTGAAATTTTTACACATGAAACTAGACATTCAAGCTTCAAAATGAGATAAGAACCGTTGCATTCTGAGTAGAGATAGATTTTATATGAGTTTTCAAATTTAAGTGTTCTGCACTAATTCCATGTTTAGTCTTGCATTTTTGCCCTGATTTTGACAGCAACATTAACCTAAGTTTTCAAGGCCCTTCCTGATAGATTCAGATCTTTTGCTAGTTGAAAGAATTATAGATCCATGTCTTAGCTTTCCAACGAGTAAGGATCACCTCAATTCGACCCCTGTGTCAAAAGTTACAGCCATTCTTCTAAAACTCGTCAAAGGGTCCTCCATTTTTCAACACTAAAAATAGTAGTATTGTACGACCCCCTTCCAGCCCTTGTTTGCATAAACACAAAAAGGAAACGTTGTAGATCTCTCTTGTATTTACCTACTGTATAAATTATAGCCAATTCAATAGAGGGAATCAAGAGTTATACAAAATCTCCCAAAACTATGCAGAAATGATTATGTTTCTTGGCCAAAACTGAACAGAGATTTTGGTGGTCAATTGCAAACCCCTTCTATGCATAATTGGAAGAAACCCAAAACATGAAAAATGTAAGGTTATGTGTCTTCTAGGTATTATAACAATTTCAGATAATTTGGTATTATGTCTTAAACGTTGTGATAGTTGTGCTAAAAATTGGTCAAAATCGACATTTAAAATGTAATGTAGGCTAAATGTTACTAGTTCAGGGATTTGTACTAGGAATCGGAGAAAGTGACCAACTAAGAAGTTGTAGCCTTGTGCCTTGACTACAACATAGTAAAAAATCAGAGTCTTTTCTTGAATATATTGTGAGATAAGGGAAATTTGCTAAAACAAGACAGAATGGAGAGTGAGATTTATATTAGTTTGAAAATATGGATTTTAAGAAATCTTCCACCGAGATTTTGGACATAAGTTCAACATGAAAAGTGTGAGGTTTTATGTGAGTTAACCATAGAAATTGAAATTTTCCAAATCTGACCCCGGTTAAGGAACCTATGGTCAATTCCCTAAAATGGCGCAAGAATAGAACTTGAAAAATCGAGGTTTATCTATAACTAGGGTTGCATCACATTTACATTATTATATACACATTACATGATCTCTTAAGTGATACATATTCTACATTGTATTTATAGAGCTTTGTTGGTGATATTGAGGGGATCATTTTTTTGTGTGTCTCGAGATTTGTGCCGGGAGTGGTATACCCTCCCGTATATTGTAAGTGAGATTTATTATATTATGTGTTCAATGCATAACAATATATTTTAAAACGTTTTTCAATGCAAGCATGAATTATGATCGTGTGCTATGATTTTTGGAATAAATTTGTGAAATGTTTTGTGAATCATTAGAGTTTCTACAACATGATTTTTATTGTGAAATGTGCATCCAAATGATTTGCGAAATGAAAAATGTGCCATTGCCTCGATATACATATGATTTTTATGAAATCAATTATGAGAAGTGTTTGATATGGTTTGATAAATGTTGACATGGCACGTACATTATGATGATATTATATTATCGGCCGAAGGCCTTTATGCATACTATGATGATATGATTTATGAGATACGCCCATAGTTAGGTATGCCGTAACTACGAAGGGTGTTTGTAGAGGCACCCATTTTGCCCGGATACGCTTCTGCAGGAGATATCCCCAAACGTCTTATATGATATTAGAACTCGACACGATACTAGTTGGGTTGAACCCGAAAGGGGGAGGACTAAGTAACGCCCTGGTATAGCACCTGATGAGGTCCGTTGTCAACATCAGGGTAGAAAGCATTTTCTAACTATGTATATAAAAACCCTCGATGCGCCTGCTATTGGTCATGGTCAACCTTTATCATGAACTGATTTTGGCATACTCTATACTTGTATGATTCGATTGATATGGATACATATATATTTGAAATGTATGAAAAATAATGATTTATGATGAATTGTTCATTATGCACTGTTTTCATACATTATGCGGACTTGTGGATCTATTGAATCATTTTGACACTCCATTTTTCGTCAACATATTGAACAGACTTATATATACCCTCTCACTCACTGAGTATTCCACATAATACTTACCTCTCACTTTCTGTTCCATAGAGATAGCTATAGTGGGACGCGTTGCGACATAGCTGCGCACGAGATTTTGTTAGAGACATCGGATCTGGATATGGTGTTAACCATTTTTTCGCAAAATTGTGTTTAAAGATATGGGATGATATATATATATATTTGTATATTTGAGATTGTAGATAAACTATTGTACATGTATATAAAAGGGATGACTGTATGTAAATAATTGTACATTTTATTGTAACTCTCATTTTATTGTATTACATTGAGGTATGATTGTACTATTGTGTTCAATCACTTTGGGAAACGTGTCATGTCAAGAATTGTCTATTAGGTTCGCTCGGTGCCACCTCTAAATCACAGCAGGGGTGACTGGCGACTGTTCATGCCTTTGATGGGGGCATGGCAGTAGAGGTCTGTGAATAAGACTGGAATAGCCTTACGTTATTTTAGATGTTGACAGGGATGTGGATTGATTGCTTGTATTGATAATTTACCAGGTTGGCCTTTATACATTGATATGTATTGATTGACGGGATTTTGATATAGGATGGACCTCCGATTTATAGGGAGGTTCTGTCCATTTATTTGTTGATGGTTTAGAATTTAATGTCAGCATCCGAGATAGCGTGGCAGCTGCTCATGCCTTGGATCGAGGACTAGGGCGTGACGGAGGTGGTTTGTTCGCATGCTCGACCTACAGGTCGAGGAGTGACACGTTTCAAGTTTGAGGATGCTTGAATTTGAACTTCCGAGAGAGGATGTCGGTTGCGGAGAATCTTACTAACCAAAATGTTCTACAGTTAGCCATGAGGGTCGAGCAAACGGTACTTGAGAGAGGCAAGGTTAGGGAGTACCATGAGAAGAACAAAAGGTCCGGCGGATTCACACCAAGCCAAAACTCCAAGAAGAGCAAGAGTATGGGTTTCTATAGTGGTGGTTCTATCTCAGGATCGGTTGACACTCCCCAAGGCTATTCATCCTTCAAGTCAAATACTTCTAGTCGAAATGTTGGATCGGGAGAAAGATCGAGAGAAAGTAAAGTAGACATGTGCCCAGGCTGGTTTGGGCTCGAAAACTGGCCTGGCCGCCCAAAAAAAGCCCGGCCCGAGAACTGAATCGGAGCTACAATAACCCAGCCCAGCCCAAACCGGGTACTGTAGTGGGTCGGGCCGATTCCAACGGTCCCAACAACTCTTTTTTTTTTAATTTTTGAATTTTTTCTAATTTTATCCCTCCTAACAGTTATAAAACGGCTAATTTTGAAGTTATTTTGGTCCATATGGTCAAAAACTTTTCCTATAAATACCTTACACCCCATTTCCAAAATCCTCACAACAAAATATCTCTTTCTCTCACATCTACATTCTCTCAATATTACTACATTCTCTCAATTTTCATTACTATTTCGATCCTCATTTCATTTTCACTATTTTTACAATTCTTTATACAATTTTCATTATCATTTTCTACACCATTTCCATTATCCTTATTTCCACCAATTTACACCCGATTTTCATTATCTACATTTTCCACCATTATCCTTATTTCTATCATTTTATTCAAAAAACACATTTTTATTAAACACATTCTCAAATTTATACTTTAAACTTTTGTGAAACTTATTGACTTACTATGCAATGGCATAATATGATTAGGAAAATTCTGTTTGGAGGCAACTAATTGTTGAAGGAAAGAGGTACTTAAGCGAGGACAGACAAGTTTCACCTTTTACCTGGAAACTTTCCTGGTGTTCTTGTTACAGAACGGTCTGGGAGGAGAAAGGAGGATTACAAATTTTCCACAACCTTCAACATTGATTAAGATTTTGCAAGATTTCAAGATTGAGAACAGAAATTCAAGATTTTGTGAAAAACAAATACGATATCCATCAAGTCGGTACATTTTATTTTTTTGCATCTTTATTTTCTTGCATTTGCATTACATTTGCATTACTTTTTTTAAAAAAAAATTTAATCTTAATTTTTTTAAAAAAAAATTAATCTTAAATGTCCTTTTAAAAATTTAATCGTTTATTTTATTTTAAAAATTTATTCTTAATTTTTTAATAAAATGGCCGGAACACATTCTTCCTAATCTTCTCAACAAATGAAATTTCTGACAATATAGATATTGAAATTCTTTTCCAAGAAACAGAATCTAGTAATACAGAATCTAATACAACACGGACTAAAAAAATGATATTAATATATGGATATTTTTTGAGAAAAAAAATGAAGAACAAAAGGTAATTTGTAAAATTTGTTATCAAAAATATAAATTTTTGAAGAGTTGGGGGTATGCACACTTAGGAGACACTTAATTAATAATCATCCAGATAAATTATCACAAACAAGACAAACACAAATTACTACAGGGGAGATAATATAATTGATACATTTAAATATAATTCAGATAAAGAAAAAATTAGACAAATAGAATGACCATTAAGAAAAGAATTACCACTTAGTATAGTTGCATGTCCCGTATTTGAAGAATATGTACAAAAATATTTACAACCCGATTATAAAAAAAGTAGTAGAAGATCCGATAGGAGGAGATCATTAGATAAATATCAAGAATTAAAAAATGGTATAATTACACAATTTATTATTAGTGATTGTAAATTTTCATTAATTTCGGATATTTGAAAAAATGAATATAAAAAAAATATTATATTGTTCTAACATGTTATTGGATAAATAATTCATGGTTTTTAGAAAATAGAATTTTAGCTTTTCAACGTTGGAAATTTTCACATTTCGATACACATATAGTTAGAATAATTTCAAATATTGTTTATAACTATGAAATAAGGGATATAATTTTTTCTATTTCATTTGATAATGTTTCGGTTAATACTACTGCAATTAATAGTTTAAAAAATTCTTTAAACACAATTTTAAATGGAACTTTTTTTCATGTTAGATGTGTATGCCATATAATTAATTTATGTGTTAAGCATGGTTTAGCAATGGGAGAACTATTTTTAAAATCTATTCGCGATTTAATTTATCAAATAAGAAATTTTTCTGCAAAAACCCAAGAAATTAGATAATTATATTTGTTACATAATAAAAAATATAAAAAATTTAAAATGGAATGTGACATTAAGTGGAATTCAACATATGACATGTTACAAGGTATACTTATTTTTCAAAATATTTTAATTGAATTTGCAAATTCAAATTACGAATACGGTTTTATTGATAATAACGCTTTTGATTTTGCATCTACACTTACTAAATTATTGAAAACTTTTTATTTATGTATAAATTTATTTTCCGAATATTATTATCCGACTACTTATTTAATGTTATCAAATCTTTGTAAAATTATTTCTGTATTTAATGAATTTGAAAATGAAGAAAGATTTAGTGAAATTATTATTTCTATGAAAACAAAATTTTTTTAAATATTATGAATAAATTCTAATTTGATATTTAGTTGTTAGTGTATTAGATCCACTTATTAAAATTGAAGATGTTGAAATGTTAATAGATTGTTTTGCACAAATTTTTCCATCAGAAATATCTATTAACCCACATTTTTTAAAATAACAAATATCTCATACTTTACAAACAATATTTGAACTATATGAAAAGTAAAAAAATAATTTAAATACTAATAATGTAGGTAGTAGTAGTAGTAATAGCACTCAATCATTTTCATTTTCAAATCTCTTACACATATTAGAAAAAAACAAAAAAATTCGTCATAATCATTTAACAAATTACTTTTATATAAACAAACGCCTAGATTAGAAGATTTTGATAATACAGATTTATATGATATATTAGGTTGGTGGAAAAATAATGTATCGTATTATCCAATTTTGGCCTAAATGGCTAAAAATGTACTAAACCCTCCGGTATCCATAGTGTCATCGGAAAGTGCTTTTAATCCAGGTAGTCGAGTGTTAATCGAGAAACGTACAAATTTAGCAGAAGACACTTGAAAAGTCTTAATTTGCATTAAAAGATTAGAAGGATGCAGAAAAAGAATGCAAGGAATTATGAAAATTCGGAAAATGATGAACAAAAAGTAGAAGAAGAATAATAATAATAATAATGTAACAAAAAAATCAAAGTGACGTAAAAATCAAAATAATATAACAAAAAAAATTAGTAGATTTTAAAATCCAAGTGATGAGTTTAGTAGTAGATGTATACAGAATTCGGTAGAACCACTCTAAAAATTTTGTGTCTCTAATTTTTATTTTATTTTTTTATAAAATATGAATTAAAAAAAAATGAATAAATAAATCATTATAAGAAAATAAAAAACAAAACAACAACAAAGTTAAAAAAAATGGAGTTAAAAAAATAAAATAGAATTAAAAAATAAAGTTACAAAAAAAGAGTTAAAAAAGGGCAATAGAAAAAAAAAATTCTAGGCCGAACCGGGCCCGGCCCAGTGTAAACCGTCCCGGCGGTTCCCGTTTAGCGGGTTGGGCCTGTTCAACTTAAAAAAATTTTGGAATCGGCCTGGCCCGGCCTGGATTAGCCTAGGAACCCTAGCCCGGCCGCGATTCCGAGAACAGCGCTTGAACCGGACCGGCCCCGGCCCGGCCCGGTTACAATACTAAAGTAAAGGAAACCCTTATTCAAATTGCAAGGGATATCGTTTGGGTCTGTGTAGGGGACATAGAAGATGTTATCACTGTAGGAAAGAGGGTCAGCTTCGACACTCTTGTCCCGAGTTGTATGTGAAAAGGCAAGGGGGAGTCAACAAGTTTAGGGTCCTTCTAGCGGCTCCAAAGGTGGCCCGACTACTATGTCAACACCTTCTACCCGTGCCACTTTGAGCACAAGGATGGGAAGCAACACCATAACTACCCCTACTCAACACTCTCAACTAAAAGCCCAGGTGAGAATTTATGCCATGACAAATGAAGAGGTTCAAGACTATCTGAATATGGTCACAGGTACGATGAAAATCTTTGATGTTAATGCTTGTGTGCTAATAGATACTAGATCTAATAATTCATTTGTGAGTACGAGTTTGGCTAGACATTCTGATAGGCCTCTAACTCCACTTGTGGTAGAGATGTTGGTTATCACTCATTTAGGGTAATAGCTGATTAGAGAAACCGTGTATAAGAATTACGAGGTGAAGGTCAATGAGGTAATGCTTGAAGAGGATTTGATTCCGTTACAGATGAGTGATTTTGATGTTATCTTGGGTATGGATTGGCTACATTTTTATTGGGTATCAGTGGATTGTTTCATGAAGGAAGTAAAATTCTAGAAATCGGGGTCCCTAACACTTGTCTTTGTTGGTAGGAATCGGGTGTTACCAATCTATGTGATTTCAGCTCTTGAAGCATGGAGACTAGTACACAAAGGGTACAAAGCTTACTTAGCCTACATTATTGACACCATGGTAGAGAGTCTTAATTTGAATGATGTTCCCATAGTAAATCAATTTCTGAATGTTTTTTCGGAAGAGTTGCCTGGATTACCACCGGTCTGGGAGTTTGACTTTACCATAGATTTGGTTGCCGATATTGCACTGATTTCTATCCCTCCATATCAAATGGCATCCATGGAGTTCAAAGAGTTGAAGGTTTAGCTTCAAGACTTGTTGGACAAGAGATTCATCCAACCGAGTACCTCACCTTGGGGTGCTCCAATTCTGTTTGTGAAGAAGAAAGACGGAATCCTCCAGTTATGCATTGACTACCGGTAGCTTAATAAGGCAATGATCAAGAACAAGTATCCTCTTGTGAATTGACGATCTTTTCGATCAACTTCAAGGGGCTAGTATATTTTCAATAATAGATTTGAGATCGGGTTACTACCAATTGAGGATTAAGAGTGATGATATCCATAGAACTGCATTTAGAACGTAGTATGGGCACTACGAGTTTTTGGTGATACTCTTCGGATTGATGAATGTTGACATACCCTGACTCTCGAGTAGGACACGCAACAACCGTCGCATTATCTCGACATACAAGCAGCATCTCCCCATATACCTGGACAACGCAAAGCATTCGTCTTTACCTGTTAAAACCTGTTTTTCCTCAAATAACATTTCCCAAGTAAAATATAAATTTTAAATGCAATATTTTGCCTCAATGCATGAATATACAATGAGTTCGAGTGTTTCAATTTACATTTACAATAACATATTTATGTCATCCCATAAAATGTACAATGGTCACTCTATGGATCTCAAATATATATACAATGTCTAACTTCATTATGGAAGAATGGTTGGTACCATACCTAACACTGGTCGTCTCCAAAGGGATGTCAAGTGTGTCAAAAATCTCTCGACACGTCTCCCTGCCAAAACTATATCTGTCATTATGGAAAAGTGAGGGATGAGTATTATGGGAGAATACTCAGTGAATGAGGGGATCGACATTATGTTATCAATAGAATGTGTGAGCACGGAGTATCAAAGCTTATTCCAAACATTATGATATTATAAATTGAGCATGGCATTTCCATAAATCAAGTGATCATGTATCATACATCATAACATCAACATATGCATCCTTTTACATTTCAAAAATCATTTAGAGTTTACCAATAAAATATCTCCAGCAATGATCTACCAGGACCAATGATTGGCACATTGGGGTTTATATGCAAGTATAAAAAACATTTAGCTCTATACCCCAATGTTAGCCATGAGCCTCACTAAAGGCTAGCACGTGTCTTCGCACACATACATAATCAACCATGTATAGAATCTTGTTTGGTGCTAGACAGTGGTGTCACACATGTCCTCCCCGATTTGGTTTAACCGACCGCAACTATACATATAACGTTTGGGAGATACCTCCTACAGAAGTATATCCGAACATAATGGGTGCCTCTACCAACCCCCTTCGTAGCTGCGGTAGTCCATCAAGGATATCATCATATCAAGTCCACTAAGAACATCAGCACATCATCACATCATAAGTAGGCATCCAGCGCACATATTTCAATTAAACTATTTCAAATCGGTGTGTCAATGCAATGGAAGAATATAAATCATATCAAGTTTTCAAGAATGACATGATATCATTTCAACACAATTCATGGATGCATATCATTTAAATTAATCATTTGGAACACTCCAATTATCAGAAAAGAAGTATTTGTAAAATATAATTCAAATCCCATGCTTTTACACATGTCATAAAATATGTCGTTTTGAAACGTTATAGAATATATATTTTTACTCAATCAAGAACATAGCGTCAAAATCCCATTCACATATATGTAAGAGTATGTCACTCCCGAAAATGTACCACAATGTGTAGGAATGTGCTCCCCTTGTTCGATCACCAAACGTGTCACTACAATGGTAACACAAAATATGTATAAAATTTGTATCATAAAATTGAAAAACACAATGTTAAATTGTGTTCTCAATTAATCCTTCACCTAGGATCAAGGTTAGGACATTATAGGTAGGCTTCTAAGGTATACACATGTTGTCCTCTTTTTATCACCAAATCGGCAACTTCAGTTTCCCATTTATAAATATACTTCATAACTCACCACACATACGTATGTGTCTCCAATTACATGCCAAAAAAATTCCTGATCTTTACCACATTCTATCCTCTTCAGAGATTTCAAATTCTACATACTTCACACATGCACATGCTCATGCATTCCTTACATTCTTGGCAACTCATCAATTTAATTCACGTTTCATCCAATCACTTTAAACCAACCATTATACACAATTATTGATCACCTTTGCACTTGAATTCTGCACACATAATTGGCCTTTTGAAACCAAAATTTTCTGCCCATCAAAAACACATTTCTTTTCCAAATTTCTTAGCCAAACACAATCAACTTCATGTACACATTTCTTACATCAATTTAAATCAACAACCACACATAATTTTCATCACATTTACACTAAAATTCTGCACACATAATTTGTCCTTTGAACACTACATTTAGCTTATCAAAACATAATGCTTTTCATCCAAATTTTCGGCCACACAAGGTTCAAACTTTCTGCATAGTTAATTACCACAATGAAGGACAAATTTTGCACACAAAATTTCTGCATACATTCCTCATGCTTCATTGGGTTCCACCTAAGCTCTTAGTTATGAAAATCATTACAAAACATCACATTAACACATTTTAACAATGTCCTCAAAATTCTGCAAGGTGCAGAATTTTTCTTACCACAAAATATGATGATTCAAGCCCAAACAAGATTTTTCTTCACAACATTTCCATTTCTCCCTTGCTCCTAGCTCTCGGACAATGTAAGTTCACCAAGCTCCAAATTTAGATATGTTATACTAGGGTTAGAGTGTAATGAATCTACACCAAAATTTCAAAGAGTTGTTTGAAGAAATCATACCTTTCTTCAATGGTAATGCTCAAGGCTCTCTTGAATCTTCACCATGTAAAACTCGTTCTTTTGCTCCAATTTTTGGATATGTTGTAGTTGGGTTTGTGAGGATTTGATCTATATAAAAATATTTGGCTGTTGTTGTAGAAAAAAAAATTTGGATCTCCTACTTGAAGCTCACAGTCATGGAGGAAGCATGGAGAAAGAACTTTGCTTCTTCTTGCTTGCATACTTATGGTTTTGGAAGGAGAAAAGGAAATGTTTGCTTTGTTATATCTTGCCTAATTTAATCCTATCCATCCAACAATTTCAAGATTAATTCTAACCCTATGATTTATTTTGCCACATAAGCAAAGTTCACTCTCTCCCACGTATTCTCCCTTTAGAAAGTACTTTTTCATACTACTTCTCTCTATTCAACATTAATTGCATGTCTCTCAACCATCAAGATCCAAGTTCTCACAAATTTTGATCCAATTCCAAATCAATCTTTACCGTTGATTGATTTCCAAGAAAACCTATTCTTTCACTCAATGAATAGTATTCTTGTCTTCCACTAACTCAAATACAATGACCCAAATTAATTCATCTTACTTCCATTCAATTCCCACCCTTCGATTAACTTTTCAAAAACCCAAAAATCTCTTTCTCTCTCTCTCTCTCTCTCTCTCTCTCTCTCATTTGGCCACCTCACCCAACAACTCTCAATTCTCTCTTGTTATTCACGGTTTTGGGGGGTGCATTGCCAAAATACTTCTAAAATTTTATTAATTACAAATAAGTCCCTTGACTAATAAAAATTATATTTTGACCCCAAAAATTTTTATAATTCTAAGTTGGACCCAAAACCTCGTATTAGGCTTAATTTAATTTTTCTCGCTTCAAAACGTAGTTGTTTAGTATTTCCTAGAAACATTCGATCCGATTAGGTTTTTTATCGGTGATTTTTTAGAAAAGTTACGATTTAACTCTACGACATAAGGTTTATCCAAAGTTGAGGTTCCTATACACTCTAGTGTCATTCTCATTGTTATTGGACCATCGGTGGTCATTTTAAAAATTTTTGAATTCTCGGTGATTTAGGCCAGTATTTTGATGAGTGGTTTTAACGGAAAAATTTCTTAATGAATTTTTCTACAGATAATATGATCAATGGCATATATAAAATGACGAGAAGTACAATAGTGGATACACCGAGGTGTCGGTATTACAATTGCTTTTGCAGCTTTCATGCATCTCATGAACCGAGCATTTCATCCCTATCTCGATAAATTTGTCTTAATTTTCATCAATGATATCTTGGTTTATTTCAAGAATGATGAAGAGCACTCGAGCATCTCTGAATTGTATTAAAAATTCTTAGGAAGAAGAAGTTGTATGCTAAGTTCTCAAAATACGAGTTTTGGCTAAGGGAGATTGGTTTTTTAGGGTATGTTGTTTCTGAGAATGCAATTTTTGTAAACCCTAAGAAAGTAGAGGCCAATCTGAGGTGGGAGCAACCCAAGAACGTCGCTGAGGTAAAAAGTTTTCTCGAGTTTGTAGGTTACTACCGGAGATTCGCAGAGGGATTCTTGAAAATAGCGTTTCCAATGTCCAGTTTGACTTGGAAGGGAGTGAAGTTCGAATAGGATGAAAGATGCGAAAGTAATTTCCAAGAACTTAAGAGAAAGTTGATATCCGCTCCCATTCTTGCTCTATCTACTAGCGGTGGTGGTGATTTTGTCATATATAGTGATGCCAATAAGCAAGAGCTAAAGTACATGTTAATGCAAGACAATAGGGTGATTGCTTATGCCTCTTGCTAGCTAAAGAAATATGAAATGAACTATCGTACTCATGACTTAGAGCTAGCTACCATTGTCTTTGCCTTAAAGGCTTGGCGGCATTACCTATATGGGGTCACATTTAAAATTTTCATAGATCACAAAAATTTGAAATACTAGCTCACACAGAAGGAGCTCAATTTGAGGCAACAAATATAGCTAGAGTTGATCAAAGATTATGTTCTAGTGATAAACTACCATCCCAAGAAAGCTAATGTTCTTGCTGATGCCTTAAGCCAGAAGTCCTCTTCTTCTAGTTTAGAATCTTAGGGAAGTTCTTACCTCTCTTATTTAGTTGAACTTCAAGCATTTGGAGTCGAGTTGGCTAAAGATGATCATGATGTACTCTTGGCCAAGTTGTACATCAACGAGATTATAAGGTTTCATGGTGTTCCGGTGTCTATCGTATCATACCGTAACTCTCGGTTTACTTCTCAATTTTGGCTAAGCTACAAGCCGATTTGGGAACTACATTGAAGTTAAGCACAGCTTTCCGCTCTTAAACTGACGGACAATCTAAGGGCATGATTTAAACCTTAGTAAACATGCTTAGGGCATGTGTTATGAATTTTCAAGATAGTTGGGATCGACATCTTTTATTAATAGAATTGAATATAACAATAGCTATCAAGCTAGTATTGGGATGCTATCCTATGAAACTCTTTATGGAAGGAAGTATTGGACTTCATTGTGTTGGGGCGAGAATGGTGAGAGGAAAATCGAAATTGTAGAGTTGATTGAAGCCATCAAAGAAAAGGTAAGAATGATTCGAGATAGAATAAAGGTAGCTCAAGATCGATAAAACAGCTATCCGACAAGAGGAAGAGGCTCTTGGAATTCAAAGATGGAAATATGGCATTTTTTAAGGTATCTCCTTGGAAGGGTATAATTCGATGACAGAAATAGAAAAATTCGAGTCGTCGTTATATTCATTCCTTTAAAATCCTCGAAAGAATTGGAAAAGTGGTCTACCGGCTTGAATTCCTACCAGAGTTACAAAGTATCCATGATATTTTTCACATTTCAATGTTAAAGAAATACTTGTCAGATCTCTCACATGTGTTAGAAGCTCATTCAGTAGCGTTGAATCAAGACTTGAATTCAAGATACAACCAGTGAAAATCCTTGATCGACAACTCAAACAATTAAAGAGTAAGCAAATTCCCATGATCAAGGTGTTATGGAGAAGCAACCAAGTGGACGAGGAAATTTGAAAGACTAAAGAGTTGATATGA
Organism: Dillenia suffruticosa; assembly: GCA_033439265.1. Classification (NCBI taxonomy): domain Eukaryota; kingdom Viridiplantae; phylum Streptophyta; class Magnoliopsida; order Dilleniales; family Dilleniaceae; genus Dillenia; species Dillenia suffruticosa. The sequence goes on from JAVTVX010000031.1 coordinate 5,653,612, forward strand.
AAACAATACCTTCACCACTCTTTCTTTTCTCCCTCATTCTCGCCCACAATCATTCTCTCACTTTCCCTCTTATCGCTCCCTCTTCCTTCTCTCTTCTCTCTTTTGGTTTTCTTCACCTTGTCTGTAGAACCCTAGATCCGGCATAATTAGCAAACAATTTTCAGAAGGAGACCCAAACTGAGGGTTCTGGCTAGAGGTGTTAATGCTTTCCATTTCAACAACAAAAAGATGTTGCTGTAGGCATAGGTTTACTGTTAGATCACTTTCTTCCTGTAGCAATCGTTTCTCTTCACTACAAAAAAATACAGTTTTCATCACGCATTTTCGTGAAGGAAAAAATTCGTTGCTCTTTTGTGACGAATTTAGCGACAAAAATATTTTCGTCGTTAATTTGTCACAAAATTTGTGATGAAAAGGAAGTCGTGGCTAAATTAGCGATGGACACATCATTCGTGACTAAATTCGTTGCTAATTAGTGACGCAAAAATTTTCGTGACTAAATTCGTCGCTAATTGGTGAAAAAAATTTTTCGTTGCAAATTTCATCGCTAATTAGTGACGAATAATATTTTGTGGCTAAATTTTTGCCACGGATTTAAAATCCATCACAAAATTTAATGTTTTGTAAATAAAATTTTATTTTTTTATTTTTTTTTATTTTATTAATATGTTATATTTAAGTTAAAAATTAATTTAACGACGAATTTGATTTCTGTCGCTAAATTTAACAATGAAAATCTGAATTCATCGCTAAATTTTTTATATATAATTAAATAAAATAAAATATTAATATAATATTTAAATTAAAAAATTAATTTAGCAACGACAAAATTTATCCGTTGGTAATTTAGCGACTGATTTTCAAATCCGTCACTGAATAAATCCGTCGCTAAATTTAATATTTTTTTAATTACAATTTTATTTTATTTTATTAATTTATATTAACAAATCATATTATTATTTTATAATATTTTAATTTACATTTTATTTTATTATATTATATTTCATTTTTTTAAAAGAATAATATTATTTAAATCTTAAAAAAACCATATATTTTATTTTATTTAAATTATATATATATTAATTAATTTATTATATTTTTTTGTTTGATTTAATATTTTTTATTATTATATATGTACCTTTTAATTTATTTGTATTATTTTATTCAATAAGACAAAATTTTTAATTAAATATTAATTCGGTGGACATGCTGGGCACGACCCTGCGCGAGCGCCAGTGCTGGCGTATGCATGCAAGGGCGCCGGGGGTAGGCGCGTGCCAGTGCGGGTGCCCATGCATACACGCACGGGCATTGGGGGCTGGCAAGGGCCCGCGCATGCACGCATGGGCGTCGGGCGCAGGCAGGCGCGCGCACCTTTGGCGCCTACCCCAGTAGGCTCGCGCGCTTGCCTGGGCGCCCGCGCATACACGCACAGGCACCCGCCCTTCATTGTTTTAATACTAAAAAGATTAAAGGGATTTGAACATTAGATTTCGGATTTGAACGGAAAACATGTCACCACTATACCACCGCTTAGTGTTGTGTGATAATATTGTTTTTTCCTTCTTCCTCCTCATTTTTTTTCTATTCTCACTTTTTTTTCCTTCTCTTACTCTTATCTCTATTTTTGGGTTTTTTTTTTCTTTCTATTCTCATTATTGAAATTTCTTATATATTTAAACGAATAAAAATATTTTGTGATTAAATATATAGATTTTTTAAATTATTAATATATTATAATTTATTAATAATTATAATTTATATTATTAAGATGCCGTAATCCATTTTTAAATTATGGATTAAAAAAATAAAATAAAAATGAAAAAGAATAATAAAATAATAAAAGAAAAGAAAAAAGAAGAAAACAAAATATAATATTAATATATTTTTTAATTATTTATTTATTTTATTTTAAGTTAGTATTTTATTATTTTTTATTTTATTAAAAATTATCATATTTATTATTTTTAATTAATATTATGTTAGGTTGGTGGTTTAAGTAAAAAAAATTATTATATTTATTATTTTAAATTGTTATTATATATTATTTTTTTATTATTTGAAAAATGTGAAGGAAAGATAATAAGTAAAGAAAGTTATTATATTTATTATTTTAAATTGTTATTATATATTATTTTATTATTATTAGAAAAATATGAAGAAAAGATAATAAGTAAAAAAAAAAATTTATATCACATACTAACATTTGATTTGATGGTTTACAGGTTTATACTTATGCGTGTGTATGCAGGTGTGCAGGAGTTCGAATCACGGTGGAGGTAAAGCGGCATTTTTCAGCAATTAAGTGAAGAGGGCTGACGCTAGAGTGGGCGCGCTTGCAGGTGGGGGTGCTGGCTTGGGTAGGAGGGTGCGCTTCCAGGCCAGGGTGTTAGCTTGGGTGGGTGGGTGGGTAGTTTGCAGGCTGGTGCTGGCTCGGGTGGGTAAGGTGGGTGGGGCCCGTCCAGGCACGTGGCTTCCAGGCTAATGCTAGCTCAGGTGGGCAAGGGCCTGTCCAGGCATGTGCGCTCTCTGGGCATTCCGACGAATTTGGAATCAATGATAGATTCCAAATCCGTCGCTAATTCATTTTTTTTTTTCATTGCGGATAATTTTTTGTCTTAAGTTAGTGACAGACTTTTTTGTCACTAAATTAGCGACGGATAATTTTTCTATCGCTAAATTAGTTACGGATAATTTTTTTGTCGCTAATTTAGCAAAAGATAATTTTTTTCCTAAATTAGCGACGGAAAATTTTTCGTCGCTAAATTTTGTGTCGAATTTTAGCGACGAAAAATTATTTGTCGCTAAATTTAGCGACGGATTTCAAATTTTTTTCACTAAATTTTACGATGGATTTCTAATTTTCATCGCTAAATTTTTTAGACGAGTTATTAGCGACAAAAATTTTTTCATCGTTAAATCCGTCGCTAATGTTTTTAGCGACGAATTTTTTTAAAATTTTTGTCGCTAAATTTGTGACTAAAAGCCTATTTTTTTGTAGTGCTTTTGTTTGAAGTTTGTGCATATGTGACTTTGGTTGAATTGATCAAGGTTTTACTAGAATTTAAAACTAAGAAGCATATATATTTTAGAGTTTATTCAAGTGCTATGGCGTTTGAGATGAAATCCTTGATTTTTTCATAATGTGTAGTTTGAGCATCTGGTGATCTTTCCATCATAATTTCTTCTACATATGGGCAAATTAAGTGAGATTTTCTTCTCATGAAACTAGACTTCCATACCTCGAAAATAACATATGATTCGAAATATTGGGATGAGAATTAGATTTTTTATGAATTTTCAAAAGAATATATCATACAAAAAAGGACCCTATTCTTCCCTGTTTCGGCTCCATGCTCTTCTTTGACTTTTAGAGGCCTTCTAGATTGAATTAGGCTCTGAACATGAAAATTGTAGAGGCTTTATCTTTAATTTGAGATTTGAATCATTTGAATGAGATTGGAACGTAAACACAAAAATTGTAATTTTATATCTAGTTTTTAAGTGAAAAATGGAATTTTCATGATCCGAGAAATATAGATCAAGATATGATCATTTTTCTAAGACATGTTGTGCTTGAAAATTTATTGGAAAGTTAGGAATTGTGACAAATTGAGAAGAACAAATTTGTTATAGTGTTGGTATATGATTTAATGATTAATTTGTGACCAATATCTTATGTTAAGGCATTTGCAATAAAAAGAGGGGTTGGATTTTGTTTGATTTAAAAATTGAGAGTAATTACCCTACCAAAAGGTGAGCGGACAGACCGTCGTGCCTTTTAAATAAGAAAAATGATTTCAAAATTTTTCTATAAATAGTTCTAAATGATTTTATATGATTTTGTACCATATTTGTGATTGTGGGATGGCCCGAAATGAGAATTTAAAGTATATGTGCATTCATTGTATTTATGAATGAGCATATGCCATATATTATTGCATATTTTATTCATGAATATTGTTAAATTAGTTAGTAACCTTTTGATGAAATCATGACACATTGAATGAAATCGGAATGTTCGTGAAATATTGGTGTATGTGTGGTAAATGACTATAGTCATTCTCTCCACGGAGTAACCTGATGGGGTGACACGGGAAGTGTGAAAAAGAGGAAGACCTAAGTAAAAATGATTGGTCAAACAAGAAGACCTAAGTATAATTGAATTCACTTAAAAAGCATGAACTTTTGGGACCTATTATGCATACATCAGAAGTGTGAAATCAATAAGAAAAAAATGCATATTTGTGTGAAAACAAAATGAATAAAATAAAATTGTTTTGCTATAAACTAAGGTTTGTTGTACAAGATTTTTCACAAAAATTGGACATAGATTATGAAAAGTCATTCTCATATGTGGATAAAACGATGTCTTTTGTTTTTTGATTAGTCTAGTAAGACTTGAAATGCGAATGATAGATATAACTACATTCAATTTGTATGACTCACTTGATAATGATATTCACATGAAAATCCTAGACTTAGATTATTTTAAGTGTCACAAACTTAAAAGGTCGACTAAGGCCTTATGCCTGGTTGACCTATACATATGCTTCTACGTGAAAACGTCAAAGACTATTGAGCATAAGATGACTTGCACTAAATATAGATTTCACATAACACTCTCACTAGTCGACTAAAATGTCATGTCCAGACCTGCAGGTCGAGCATGCGGATAGACCGCTGTGACTCCTCGAGGCACGGGTATACCCTACTTGCACACGGAGGTGATGCAAGGCTAATATTTTGACTAATATCATGACCCTATTCGTCATCTTAAGTCAAATAGTACAGCGGAAGATTTGAAGAAAGATATTTTTCAGAATTTTTTTTAAAACATTTGCCTCCAATTTACATATAATATTTATATGTGCAATCCAATCGTAAACAAAGATGGGTATGAATGCTTACCCAGTAGTGTCTCTCAGTAGAACTCGTAGAACAGTACCTCAATGTAAGTCAAGTGTAATATAAGCTGAAAATTTTAAATATGAGAGGGTGAGTATAATCCACATATTCAGTGAGTGAGGTGCAATGACTATATAATAACAATACATGAATTTGTGAGAGTGACAGTCAAATTATCATTTTCAAATTTATATTCATTTGCAACATATCATGTAATTCAAAATAATATGCATGCTTATCAAAATCATACGTCATGGGTTGTCAATCAGTAATAAAACATATTCTACCCATAGTTTGGCCTAAATAAGGTACAATCCACCAAAAGGTCACCACAATATCATAAAAATGAACACACATACTTTTCTTTTAACCCCCTTCCCTTGGTGTTGACACGGTCCTCATGTAGTGCTCGTTATAGGAATCACTTAAACTGGAGGAGTACACAGGGAGATATGAAATTTCTCCCAAAACTGCGCAGAGTTAAACTTTGGAAATTTAGAATTGAAATTTTTGTAAGTATGGAATTTGAGATTGTACCTTAAAGAAAAATATTTTCAAATGTAATTCGTAATCCTATGATATGATGTTATCAAAATAATTGATGAATTATATATTGTTTAATTTAGGCGTAGGATTACATTTTTGTACAAGGGGTGACTTGTTCGAGAAACGAGGATAGTTAGGGGAAGTGGCGTACCCTCCCCAATCGAGGTGAGTGGGATGAACTATTTTCAACTTTAAATGAATAATAGTTTGATTTTGATTTTTATAAATAAATTTTGAAATGTGATTTATAAATGTTTTAGTGTTTGTGACATATGTTTAAATGATGATTCTGAGAAAAAATTTGCATCCTGATATTACGACTTGATAGTGCCATGATTTTCCTTACGAGTAAAGATTTATGAATGATGACATATGGCGTGTATATGATTATGGGATGGTGCATAGTCGCTATAGCGTACTCCCTACAATGGCTAACGGATCCAATAGACGAGCACCCGTGAAGACCATGTCAACACCAAAGGAAGGGGGTTAAAAGACAAATATATGTGTTCATTTTTATGATATTGTGGTGACCCATTGATGAATTTTACCCTATTTAGGGTAAACTATGGGTAGAATATGTTTTATTACCGATTGACACCCCATGATGTATGATTATAATAAGGATGCATATTATTTTGAATTAAATAATATGTTGCAAATGAATATAAATTTGAAAGTGATGATTTGACTTGCCACTCTCACAAATTCATTTATTGTTATTATATAGTCATTGCACCACACTCACTGAGTATGTGGATTATACTCACCCCATCATATCTAAATTTTTTAGCTTATACTATACTTTACTTACATTGAGATACTGTTCCACGAGTCCTACTGAGAGACGCTATTGGGTAATTATTTATACCTATCTTTGTTTACGATTAGACCACGCATATAAATATTATACGTAAATTCGAGGTAAATGTTTTAAAAAAATTTCTGAAAAATATTCTTTTTCAAATCTTCTGCTGTATGATTTGATTTAAGATGACGAGTAAGGTCACAAAATTAGTCCAAATATAAGCCTTGTGTCATCTCTGTGTGCAAGTAGGGCATACCTGTGCCTCGAGGAGTCGCCGTGGTCTATTCACATGCTCGACCTACAAGTTAGGGCGTGACAAAAACACCTACACAAGTCGCCCTGAAGTGAATACTAGTCAACTTGAATAAGCAATGAAGTAAAAATACTTAAGTGGAATGAATCTCAAGTTGATCTAAAGTGAATACAAGTCGACTTGCATGAGTGGCAAAGTGAAAATGCTTAAGTGGGATAAAGCACAAGTCGACCTAATATATATAAGAATCAATCTACACTAACATGGACTTTACAGAATACAAAACACAAGTTAACCTGAAAGAAGAAGGAGTTAACTCGATGGAGTAATGGTTGATACCATACAGAAAAACTGTTGAATATTAAATAACCCTCAACTACCTTCTACAGCTATGTTTGATACATTTATTGAAGATCAACAACTCTTTTATCCTCACCATTATAAATACAACACTTCAAGTGAAGGAAAAAAAAACATCTACCACGATTAAGCACCAAAGATCTAAGGGAAACCTCTAAGCAAATTTTTCTTTTTGTATTGTATTCTTTTCTCTGTACTTTGATGATCTATTTGAAGTTAAAGTTTTACTATTGTACATTTTTTTCACTTGTAAATCATTGTAAAAGACTAGAATAATGGGTTCTTTTGGTTTGGACATTAAGTGTTTGAGTGAAATATGTGAGGTATACTAGCAACTATACAAAACTAGGGGCAATGTTTGAGAGAAATACTATATGGTTTGAGTAATATCTATGTAACCTAGTTGGTTGTACTATTTTTGAGAAAATAGTGGATTTGAAAATTTATATGAAGTCGGAGAGTAGACGAATACAAGAGAGGGTGAAACTACTATAAATCGAGAGTGTCAAATTTTTCATTCTTTAGTCAATCTTTCCTAAAAGCCTAGAAAAAGTCAAAAGTACCGAAAACAACCTATTTACTTCTTCTAGGTTGCCTATACTATATTCTTCAATTGGTATCAGAGTAGATTTCTTGGTGAACGGTTTAACAACCTCAAGAGAAAAGATCTGAAATGGCACTTAACGATGATAGCGTCCTATTCGAAACTTGCTCAACCAATAGAACACCTTTATTCAACGGCAACAACTATATTATTAGAAGGAAAGACTGAGGAACTTCATTATGGCCTAGGATGAGATAGTTTAGGAAATCATAGAAGAGGGAATTGCATTCCCAACTGAGGAGGTTGACAATATAAGAGTCCCAATTAAGATGAAGAAAATGACTACTGATGAAAAGAAAACTTATCAAGCAAACTGAGACACTAAATTTGCTTTATCTTGTTCTAAGTTTAAATGAGTATGGTAGAATTTCTTTTTGTATAACGGCTAAGGAAATTTGGGAGAGATTAGAGACCACATACGAGGGAACAAATCAAGTTAGGAAAAATTAATAAGATACTAAAACAAGAATATGAACCTTTCAAAATAAGAGATGATGAAATTGCAAGAGACATGATAACTAGATTCAACACTATCACTTATTGACTAGGTTTACTTACATTGAGGCACCTATATGTATTTAAAATGTTAACTTGGGTTTTTATTATACATGTGTATAAACATTTAGGCCCACTCGGTGTGACAACTGCTCATACTCTAGTTTAGCATGACAGTAGAGGTCTGTGGCTAGAATTGCTAGAAATTTCTATAGCCTTGCGTTGTTCTGGTTGTCGGCTGTGGTTTGGTTAATGGTTGTGAAGTCGGAATGGCCCTTTTATTAAATTGATAGGATTGTTGTGAAATATTACAGATTAAATTGTACATGAGAGACCTCCGAAATATGGGGAGTTTCTGTCTGATTTTCTATAAAAAAATATAGCCGGCATTCAGGGCAACGGGTGGCTGTTCATGACCCCGGTTCGGGACGTGACATGCCGCATATACACATATAGTTTATTCTCATTATTACCAAGTACTTGATTAAATGATCGAAATTGTCGGAGCAATTTATTTATGAAACGAAGATGACATTCTTAAAATATATTTAATCAATTATGAATTCCAAACATCATATTCAGCAGAAAAATATCGCATTTTTAGACAACTACTTACTCACCAGTTTTAGGGTGGCTTGCTTCCAAAATCAAATTACAATATTTCCAACTTTAGATTAGATATAAAGAATAAATCACTTAACTTTCGAATATTACTAACAATCCATTACTATGTAATCGACTAAGTAAACAATACAAATCTAGATAAGTTATAGAACACTCTATATAAACACAAATATTACTCGTAATCATACGTAAACCAATCTGAATATGAAAACAAAACAAATTCTAAGAGAATAAATCTATAAGAAATCACTCCCCCTAAAAGCAAAAAAAAAAAAAGCAAAAAACAAAAAATCATATCCAAGATGCTCGAGACACTCCATTATTCTCTTTGATACGCTTATTCTTGTATATAAAAATTATTTAGATTTAGTCTCTAAACTAGGTTTGGTGAACTTTCGTCGAAAACTCCTCATTTTTACCTAGTACATGTGCTTGACAACTTCAAATAGTGAAACTTGCAACTCAAATCCATCTAAACTTGTCAACTAGCCTCCACAAAGACTATTTAAAAAAAGAAAATCATCGGTTATTGTTAGTTAAAAAAGTTACATTGAATACGGAGTAAAACGAAAGAGAAATTGTTTTTAGCATTTTGGCACGAAGAAATTTTATTAAATTGGAGTAAAAAGAAAAATTAGCACGAAAAAGAAAATTTTGATTAAATTAGATTTAACCTAAAAAATTATTTTTGGCACAAAATTTGATTAAATTGGATATGGATAGAAAAATTGTTTTTGGTGCGAAAATTAGAGATTTTATTATAGAGTTATCATTGAAATTGTATATCATAAATATTAAATTAAATATGAATTAAAATAAATTAATATTAATGTTAATGTTCTTAACTATTTTTTTAGAAATTTATATAAAATTATATAATATTTATAATTAATAATTAATATATTATTATCATGTATATTATCTAATAATAAAAAATAAATTATAATACTATATTATATAAATTTCTAATTTAATATCATTGCATTATTTAAAATAATAATATTAATAATTTAATTTTTATTAATTAAAAATAATATTATTAAAATTTTAAATTAAACACAAGCAGGGGGCAGGCCTTACCACGCACGGCTCAACCGTGTGGCAACTGCTAGTACTAGTAATTACCACTACTATTAGTAAATATCACTACTATATTACTACATTGTGTTATATATTTTATCTTGCCAGGATGGCTCAATCGCGCATACATAATCTTATTTTATTACTACTAGATTACTATATTACTAGTAGTAAATATTATTACATTATACTACATAATTACCACCGCTACTAGTAAATATTACTACTATATTAATATATTGTACTATATATTTTATCTGGTCAGGATAGCTCAACCGCGCATGCATAATCTTATCTTATTACTATTATATTACTATATTACTACTAATAAATATTACTACATTGTACTATATAATTTCCACCACTACTAGTAAATACTACTACTATATTACTATATTGTACTATATATTTTATCTACCCAGGACGGATCAACCGCGAATACATATTCTTATCATATTATTACTATATTACTATATTACTACAAGTAAATATTACTAAATTGTACTATATAACTATCACTACTATTAGTAACTATCACTACTATTAGTAAATATTACTAATATATTACTATATTGTACTATATATTTTATCTTATTATTACTGTATTATTATATAATTTTATATTTATAAATATTAATTACACACTTATTTCAAATGATAATTTATATTTTAGAATTTATAATTAAAAAATATGATAATTAAGTAGTATAACATAGTAATATTATTAATATAATAATATTACTAATTATATTGGTAATAATTTTATTATTTAAATTAATATTGATAATCATAATTATAATAAATTTATAAATTTATATTACGAAACTAGTTATAATTTGTAATAATTTATAGTTGTATTAGATGATAACATTAGATTATATTATTATGGTCAAAATTTTTATAAATTTTTTCGACTTTCATTTCTAATTTTTGTGGGATGCATTATTATTTTTTACCGCCTTCTTTTTTAATCTTAATCGTTCGGACTTTAATAATTGTTTTAGTCACATGATATAGTGAATATCCCCTTTTTCTTTTTTTATCTTTCAAGTGACCACTTGAATATAAATTTTTCCACGCCATTTTTCATTCGAAAATTTAAACCATTCTGCGTATTTTTCATTACAAATTTTTGTAAGATGACACGGATAGATTTGTTTTGTTTTGCGCATATGATATCTCACTTGACTTGAAACACAAAACTTATGTAAAAATTTATAAAAATTTTGGCCATAATAATATTTTCTAATATTACTATATGATACAACTATAAATTATAGCAAATTATAAGTGTTTTATAATATAAATTTATAAATTTATATTGATTATGATTATTAATATTAATATTAATTTAAATAATGTAATTATTACCATTGGATACGTAGGATATGGTATTGAATATGATAAGATTAGTAATGGTAAGGGTTGGTTGGTAATGGTAGGTTTGGTATTTTTTCATATACTTTTATTATCTCCTTTAATTTTTTATTTTATATAATTTTTTGTATTTTTAAATTTATGAAATATATTTGTGTGTCTATATAATTTATACGTGAAACTTATATGGTAGTCAAGAAATAGTTGTAAGTTATATATATATGGCTTTAGAAATGAATTAAGTAAAAATATGATACTAATTATATAAAATTAATAATAATGTATAATAATATTATATTATAATAATGTAATAAATTATTATACATATTACATGATCATGTGCCTGCATGGCGTAGTTGTAGGTGTCCGTGCGGTGTAACTGCGAGGGTAATAATATATTTCTATGTGTTATTATACATTACTACTATATTACTATATATTTCTACTATATTATATTATATTTATATATTATATTTATATAGATAATATACCTATAATATGTAATAATTACTATTATGTTACTATATATTAGAGTAATATTTGCTATATATTACTATACATTAATCCTATATTAACATTACATTTATATACTATTACTTATATATATAATATATAATAGTTACTATTATATTACTATATTAGTATAATATATTACTATACATTATTAATATATTAACATATAATATATATATATGCAATATATAGTTGTATTATATTTATATACCATTACATATATATATATATATATATAATATGTAATAGTTACGATTTTAATATATATTTGTACTTATAATATGTAATGGAAAAATTCATTAGTATAAGGATTGTTTTTGTGAGTGAGACGATATAAAAAAGTAATAAGATATAAAGGTAGAAAGGTTATAAAGGTGATAAGGTATTGAGATTGTAAGTTGCGATAAGATATAGTAAGGTTGAAAGATTATAAAAGCGATAAGATATTGACATGGTAAGTTGCGGTAATGTATGATAAGTAAAAGTGTAAAGGTTATAAAGGTAATAAAGTATTGATTTAATTAATAATTTAAAATTTTAATATTATTAATTTAAATAATGCAATAATATTAAATTAATAATTTTTATAATATAGTGTAATAATTTATTTTTTATTATTAGAAAATATAGTATTATAATATGAAATCATGATAATAATATATTAATTATAAATATTATATAATTTTATATAAATTTTTTAAAAAAATTAACAACATTAACATTAAAAGTTTACAATTTTAACATTTACAATCTCTGATTTTAATCAAATTTCTTTTTTTCATTCTAATTTTTCAATTCAGCTCAAATTTAATCAAATTTCTTCGCATCAAAATGCCAAAAACTACTCCATATATTTATTTCAATATAAATTTATGCAAAACATTTGATTTATATTTAATATAATGAACAAGTCATAAAGATGAAGTAATGAATATATTGGTGGATTAATGCAGTAAGATTTTTGTATTAAATTAAATATTTCAACACATGGTTTTCAATCGCTTGTTGCTTTCAATGTGGATATATAATCAATATATCCAACCTAGATAATTTGTTTCACCATAATATGTTCGGTATGTTATATTTACACATTTACATGATTAATCATCAATCCAACATTGGGGGATTCTCGTTGATGAAGAATTATGCCATCACATCATAAATCGTATGTAGTCGTTAAAATATTAAAAATATTTGGTTTATAGTTTTAAGCTATTGAAAATGTCTTATATATAATTTTAAGGATGGTTGCATGTGATAAGTTACAATAGGGATACGTGAGTGCATGCAATGTGATAATAGGTAATAGGGGATAAGTTGCGGTAATTTTGATTGTTGAGTGTGGTGATAATAGCAGTGTGATAAATTGTGGTAATTTTGAGAGTGATAAGAGTTGGTAAGTCTTGTGAGAGTGTGGTAAATTGGTGTTGAGTGTTTGTCACAGGTGGTGATGATAAGGTGGTGGTAAGTAACTAAGTTGTTGCAAGTGATAAGTTAAACAATTAATAAAAATATATGAGGAATTAAGAATTGTAAAGAAAAAAAGAGCCGGGAAAAGAGTAAATTATGGAAAATATGAAAACAAATGAAAAAATTGTGCAAATTTTGAAAATTTGTTAGTCACTGATTCGATTAATTGGTGATATCCCAAGATATGCAAAAAATTTATAAAAGATTTGGAATTGGTTTTATGCGACATATTGAGATTGCATCATTTTCTAATAATATAATAATATCAATATTATATTACTATATATTACATTACTATTTACTATTACACTATTACTATATGTATTACTATAAATTAGATTATCATAGCGGCGCATTGTTATTCACCATTCAACCGAATCTCGCATTATCAATATTAATTTAAATAATATAATTGTCATTACATAACTTAATTAATTATCTAGTAATTAACATAACAAATCATGAGACATAGTAATTGCAAAGTAACGCGTCATAGCATATAAGAAATAACAAATAACACATATATGGGAAAGAAAGAGGGGTATTGATTAAAAATATATGAAAAAAGAGAGAGGTAAAAAGACGTAGAAAAGAGATTTTGAAAACTTGTGTAATGAAAAAAGAGATGGATAAAAAGGCATCATCCAAAAAAATTGTGTAATGAAAATTTTAATTTATGTAATGAAAAGGGCGCAGAAAAAAAGGTGCGATTTTTGAAAATTTGTTTGTGAAAATAATATATATATATTCAATTTAACTTGAAGGATATTATTGCAACCGTTGGATTGGATTAATTGGTGATATGTTCTACTGGATTAATGAAAAATTTGTGATTATTTTGAAATACAAATTTAATATTTTCCAATAACATAAAATACTAATATTACATTGCTATATAATATATATTACTATAGAATACATATATATTATTATATAGTAATATATAAATTACATTATCTAATAATCTAATGATCGGATCAATTTAGGTGATACAATACTTATTTGGATTTGGATATCCTCATTTGGATGAGTGTATAATATTCGTACAATATACTAGAATATTAGTATGTTATATAACTTAATCAATTATTAATTATTAATTATGATATTATATTAATAAGTAATAATTCATTCATATGTACCATGAGAAACCTAATTCAAATGGTTTAAATATATCATTAATGAGAATGGAAAAGGAAAAAACAAAAAAAAATGACCTATAAAGAAAAAAGATGAGAGGGAGATAAGGAAAAAAATTGTGGGAATGAGATAAAACAAAATAAAAAGAGTTGAGAGTGAGATACAAAGGAAATAAAGAGACAAATAAAAAGAGAGAAAAAACTCACACAAGATACTTTGGCTGTTAGCACAAGTTACTTCTGGAGGTTCTCGAACCTCCAGCCTAGCAATTTTTTTCGCAAAAAAAAGAAGGAAAAGAATTGCCCGCACGGTGGCACCGTGCATACCCGAGCGGTCATGCACACTGCACTTGCATGGGACCTGCGCGATGCAATCACGCATGCCCATGTGCTTGCATTCACTGTGCATGCGCGAGCGCCCGCACATGCCTGCGCGGCACAACTGTGCATTCCCATGCAGCTTAACCTCGTAAAACGTGCATGCATAGGAGCCTACACATGCCTACACGATTGCATGCGCATGCCCGTGCGGCTCAACCACAAGGGCAAGCACGCGCATGCGTATACACGGAGCAGGGATGATCCATATGTGTAGTGATGTGGCATGGTAACAATTTAAATACTTCTATCGAGTAGCACAGTGATACAATTGCTCCAACACCTGGTAACAAGTGGTAAGTAGTGGTAAGTGGGAAGACAATAATTATATAATGGTAACGAGTGATAATAAGTGATTTATAATAAATAAAAGATCATAATTGTATAGAATTTGTATAATATGGTATGCTAATAAGTAATTTTTAGCAAATGGTAACGAGGACATGGTAAATGAAGGATGTGTAGAATAGGGTAAGTATAGGACATAGTAACAAATAGTAACAAATGATAACAAGTCGTTTATAACATATAATGGTAACAAACTAACAAGGTAATGTCTGTTTACAAGTAGTAAATCAATAATTGTATAAAATTTGTATCAAATATATATGTTGTATTTGTATGAATGTAATTGTAACAAGTGTTAAAAATCATAAGCTAATGGTAAAATAACACATATAGAAACATTCAAAATATATGAGAAAAGAAGAAAGAGGATTAAAACAATTACTAAACTATAAAAATGAAATGATTAAAAAAAATGTCACTTGAAACATAAACATATGATATGTCACTTGAAACACAAATGCAAGGTAAATAAGTAGTAAAAATAAGTAAGCGATTTTTTTAACTAGAAAGACACACGGCATTGATTAAAAGTATAAAAAAAATGTGAAGAATTAAAAACAACACGGTAATAAAAATTAATGAAAAAAGAGGCGGAAAAAAAGAAAAAAAAATGGACGAGTTTTGAAAAGATTTTGAAAATTTATTTGTGAATATGATATATTATATAAATCATGCAGTAAATTTCACCATCAAAGCTTCTCCTTCTCTTTTCTCCTTCCCTCGAAATCTCTGATTCCCTAACCCATCTAAACCTCTCATTCACTAGTATTGCTGGGAGTGCACATAAAACCCAACCATTATTATCACTACCATTGACTCTACTCAGTCACTCACTATCTCACTACCTCACTCAACTCACTCACTCACTACTATGTTGGGAATTCACATAAAACCAAACCATCATCATCATCATATCTGACTCCAAAAGATAATATTTTTATTAACAATCATTCTTTACAATATCATTATATTAATTGCTCTATGGTTTTATGAATAGATTGATATTAAAATTGTGGATGAAGATTGTGGATAAAGATGTCTTTCAATTGTGTCAGTTGTAGGACTTGCAATCTTTTCTCTTTTTTTTTTCTTTTTTTTGTTCTTATATGTATATGCCATTTTGCTTAGAAATCAATGTATCAATATTCTCTGTTTATATTATTTTTATAATTTTTTTATTTTCTAGTCTTATAGCAATTAAATCTATACCATTTAAAAAAAATCATATCATGTCATAACAAAAAATATTTCTGTTTCTAACATGATAAAAATAAGTGCATTTCCTAAGAGAGTATAATAACCGATAACACATGTGGTAATTAATGGTAATTGACAATAAATGACTATAATAAAAGGATGGTAGCCGATGATAAAAAGTAGTAAGCGATGATACAAAAAATAACTTATATTAACATGTGTAATTTCTAACACCTGTAGTAACCGATAATACATGACATAACTTATACTAAGATATGACTTATACTAACATGTGATAACTAATGGTTACTGACAATAAAAGGTAGTAACATTTCCTAACAGTTATGTAACCGATGATAAAAGGGTATTTTGTAACACCAGTTTATCCAACAACGGACGATAAAATAGTATTTTGTAACACCTGTTTATCCAACTATAAAACGATAAAAATAGTAATATTGACTAATGATAACTGACAATAAAATAGTAAAATTTCCTAGTATTGTTATCGATAATATATAATATTAGCAATTCTTAACGGTTATGTGACTCACGTAATAACAATTCTAAACCCTAGTAACATATCCTAACGATAATAAAAATAGTAATATTTATTGACGTTTGTAATAACCAATCATAAAAATATTTACATTTACTAGCATTTATCATAACCGACAAATAAAAATTTTGTAACATTTTCTAATATATAACTCTATACTTACCGACAGTAAATAACATAATAATTCTTAACGGTTATGGTAACTCATTTACCGACAATAAATAGTATAACAATTTTTAATGGTTATGAGGACAGTAGTAATGTAACACCGACACCGCGGTGTCCGTATTTTTGTATTTCGGTTTAGAAATTTAATAACAATATTTCTTACTTTATATATATAGAAAAATTTTTATTTATTTGGGATGGTTGAATTTTTAGGATTTTTTTTTTCAATTGGTATATTTTCTCTAAAAAGAAAAAGAAACAAAACAGCAGAGTGCTGTGTTTTTAGACAAAACGTAGCACCCCCGCCCAATTTGGGATTAGGGCTTTTAGCCCTAATCCTTCTCTCTCTCTCTCGCTTCGTCTCCCCTTCTCCCCGCCTCTTCATCTTTCGCGACTGTCGCCCTCCTCCGCGACTGTTTCGCGCCCTCCGCCGTGACCTACCACCACCACCACCATCACCATCTTTTACTTCTTCTCTCCTTCTCTATCTTTCTCTCTCAGATTCTCTCTCTCACTGTTCACTCCCTCTCTATCTCTCGCGATCACCCTCCACCGCGAATCCGACACTCTCCATCGCGATCCGCACAGCCACCACCCGGTTCCCTCACCCGAAGCCACCGTGCGCCACCCACCGCCGCTACTACTTCCTCTCGCGAGCGCGCGACCCTTCCTATGCGAGCGCGAGCCCAAGCGCGCCTCAGCCTGCGCGAGCCCAAACGCGCCTCAGCCTGTGCGGTCCCTGCTCCAGCGCGCCCTAGCGCGCCTCTGCACGAGTGCTAGCGCGCCCCTACACGAGCACAGTACGCATAGCACGTGACCTTCTACGCTAGCACGCGCCTCAACCCGCAAGCGCACACTCCAACCCGAGTGCTCCAGCTCATGATCGCGAGCCCAAGCCCTAGCCCGGGAGCGTACCAGCCCGCGCCTGCAGCCCGCAACCCACTGCAGCCGTGAAACCATCGCCAGCCCGTGAGCGCACCAGGCCCGCCAGCCCACGGCCCACAAGCCCGCGACGGCCCGTGATAGTCCGTGAGACTCTGCAAAGGTAAATGACTCAAAGTTTCGATTTTCATACTAGAGTTTCAAATTTTTTTAGTAATTGGACTTAAATTGCTCACAATTGTTTCGAATTTGGAAACATTCAGGTTTTAGACCAAACCGACGGGCGAACGAAAGCTAGATCCGAGATCCGAGGAACCCTAGGTGAGAGAAATGAAATTTGTTCAACCTTTGGATAAACTTTGTCAAATTAGGTAGTATTGGTTGGAAAGAAAAAATTGAAGATGGTTGGGTTGTCGAAACCCTCAAATTAATACTGATTCACCAAATGCAACAAACTGTAGCAATAGTGGTTGCCAGGTCGAATGCCAAGGAAACTATGTTAACTTAACTCATTAGTAAATGTCAAAATAAAATAGGGGGTTTATAAAATAAATTCCTAAATCAAAATTAAATAACTAAAATTAAAAAACAAGTCAAATATGCAAAAATACTAAAATTTAAAGAAAAAATTCAATTCACCAAACTCCGATCCAAGGGTTCATATATTTGATTGTCTTATTGATTATTGGTTGAAAATATTACTCTTGCAATTCAAGCATTTAACCTTAGATCTATTAGGATAGCCATAATAAATCTTGTGTTTTCCAAAAATAATTGACCAAACCCAACATCCAATCAAAACTTATCATTAATCGACTGGATACGATAGCGTTCCATATCAAATAATGACAGCATTAACTTATGTGAAAACAGTTAAACCAAAATACAAATAACTAGGATAGCGGTACAATTATTCGATTTTGTTTCATCGATTCCTTAGGTTGACATGAATATTGGTGACAACCCATAAATATAAATAATCTATTTGCTACTTGTACTATTCATTCATGACAATTACGGATCACTGAATTCCTGGATAACAATAGGAAAACTAATATTGAATTAAATTGTCAGATTAACCAATATTAGGTTTCCCTAAAAATAAATCAAGAATCAATGAATACTCGAATAAAAGACAAGAAATTAAATTAAGAACATAACCTCACAATGAAGAACAATCGATTAAAATTCCCCTTGAATCAGAATAAAGAAATTAGCCACTCATGGTGGTAAGCATCAACAAAAAAATTAAAGAAAACTAAATGTTCCTAAGAAAGAAATAAAAACCTAATGGAGAATAACTTTTCTCTCATTCAGAAAGAAAATACAGCCGCCTCCCTTGGAGTATTTTTTGTTTCTCTGCAGCAGCCCTCTTTTTTTGGAAAATATATGTGAAGTGGTTGAATGCAACTTCTTGTGTTTAAATAAGTAAGGGCAGCCGGCCCTCTTGGAATGAAATTGAGAGAATGATTGCTTTCCTTCTATGTAAACTTCTAAATCAACTAAAAAATCTAAAATTAGGTAAATTACAAAATTTTTCTCTCACTAAAAATAATTTTACTAAAAGTAAAAATATTACTAAAATGTTGAAATTAGAATTCAAGCTCCACTTCTTCAAAACCCAATAAGATGTCTTGACCCAATTAGTTCCAAAATTTTCTCATTAAGCCCAATTTGCTCCAAATCTTCAATTTCAATCTCCAAAAAATAAAATTCAATAAATACAACCATTAGGGCATTAAACAATCCAAAATCAAACCATAATATTAACAATAAAAATGACAATTTATGCATTATTAAATTCCTCCATACCAAACCAATGCTTGTCCTCAAGCATTCACTAGATTAATGTCACACAAGTATTCTCTTCTTCACTCCTTCCCTTCCTTCAATTCATCTTCAAATAATTTTAAGCAGCACACATCGAAAAATTCAAGCAAAAATAACAATCCAGAGAGCAAGTGATCATAGTTTTAAAACTTTAAAAGAAAATATAAACATCCCATCAAACTCGATATTCTCATCAAAATTCAATGCATCAAGATTCAATACCCTCACAAGGATTTCACTCTATACACTTAAAGTGTTTAAGGGAATTTATCAATAACTCTCAAATCAAATTAAAGTATGTTATTACCATAAGCTTGTTTATTTATCAAATCTCCACCACCACTTATATGAATTCAAAACGAAAATCCGGGGGTCTTTGTAAGAGTTGTAACGTGGCATGGGTAAAGGTAGGGTAAAAGGATAAATGTATCGTATAATAAATATATCAAAGAAGCATGTCAAGAACATATCCCCTATATCCCATATCATGAAATACAATCAAGCCAAAAGAAAGATACGCCCATCAAGATCATTATCATCTTTCAATAAAACTTTTTTACATTTTCTCTTCAAATTCCCCAATTTCAACTTTTGGGAATTTCTTCTTTTTCTTTTTTTTCTTTTTTCTCCCCTTTTTTTTTAATAAGGAAACTAAATGAGAATCAATGAAAATGCCGCGCATATACAATTCACCCCAATTGTATAATCGACTTCCCAAAATAAATTCCATAATAGAGGTAACTCATTCCCTTTGCAAATAACTACTCAATATATGCTCAAATCACATGCTTCTTTAATATAAGGACCAAAAAGAAGGTAAAGCGTAAAAAGAAGGCTATGTGTTAATTAATGAGGTTAAAGCAAAGAAATGGGATATAAGCTCAAAGGGTTTCACTAAGGGAAATATTATGTACAGGAAGGTTTGTTTTCGAGAGCTAAAATGGGTCAACCTAAATGCCCCCATCATATTAATGTATGAACTCATTGATGTGGTCTCAAAAAGTATAGCAAAGCAAGTTCTAGAATAAGCATACTATGATTGATAAACACTCATGAAGAAAAATTAGAGCAAATTTGATGGCATGCTCATAAGGCTTAAATTCTCACAAAATGTGTTTAATTTGTATCAAATTTATCACATTTTCAAATGACTCAATCATCAAGATCAATGGGACACTTTAAAACAATTTATCCAAAAAATAACTAATCACACTTGTCTCTTTCATGCATTTTAAACTCAAATCAACAATGTATACTAACTCAAAATCATTATCCGACAAAATCCAGAGAGTACGAAATTCCAAAGAAAAATAGAAGAAATGACATTGACATGAAAATCCTCCCCCACACCTAGATACTACATTGTCCTCAATGTATGCAAAAGATAAGAAATTTAGACACAATGCTAAAGAAATTCAAAGCTAACACAATTGGAAACTAATATCAGAAATGAAAGATGCTAGGCAATGAAAGAGGACAATGAAAAGGAAGATAAAAACGAGAGTACTCCCCTAAGGTGATGGCAGGAATGGGAGTTGAAATCCCACAAAAGTCACGAGCGCCCGGATGTTCTGCTCCAACTGAGAGATGTGTTTCTGCAAGTCGTCGACCATTTGAGCTAAGGAAGGAGAGTGAGACAAAAGTGCAACAGCGGAGGGACCTATAAAAGAAGAGGGAACTCGTGACTGAATATCATCCGGCGAGGTGAAATGATAAATACCATCCTTCATAGAAACAATACCCATGCGCATCAAGCATGCAAAATCCAAAGGTTCGGCGGAACAAGCAATATTCAATGTATGATGTGCCAAGTCTAAAACTTTCAAATTGACAGCCAAATGTGTGATTAAAGAGCCAAGAATCAGTGGTCTAGCAGAAGAATTTACAACATTCTGAAATTGAGTAGCAAGCCAATAACCAAAATTAACCTTTTGACCTTGAGTCATGGACCATAAGAAAAAAAGTTTGGGCTTTGTGCAAACAGCAGAACTAGCCTTCCTCCCAGAAAAACTAAAGGCTAAAAATCGTTGTATGACTTGCAATGCATGATCCTTAAGATAAAAATCGTTGTAAGAGGATCAGTTGTCAATTCAGATCAAATACTAGAGCAATATGAGTTAAAATGAGACATGTAATCACAAACAGGAGAACAAGCAGATGTGTTAGAGCTGGAAGTGTCTAGAAACCCTAAAGCTTCATTAAATTGTGTCAAGGAAAAGTGAAATGCTCGGTTCATCAATCGGAATTCAATGAGACCTGGGGTGTCTACAGCCAATTAGGAAGAGGTGTCAAACCGAAATGTTGTGTAAAATTCACATGTGAGTTCCTTAAATGCAGGGAATGACACATTCATATAGTTGCTCCAGCCAATTATGGATAAAAAACCTATGATTCTATCAAGTAATCCAAGAGATTCAAGTATGGGAACATGAAAATGTTTACAGGGAATTATAGCTCTGGTGGAGATGTCGAAATACCTGTGTTTGTACTCAGCAGAAGTGAATTTGAGGCAGCCCCCCAATTTCACAGGTGGTGAGGGGAGGATGGCTTTCCCTTTTGCAATTCGAGATCGCGATTTGGACCTTCGGGAAGAAGAAGGCTATGTAGGCTATTGTTACTCCGTGGAAGTAGGGTATGCGTATTGTGCAGGGTCCATCGAAGGGGTAGGTGCTTCAGGGTCTGCAGTGTCAGAGGTGGCACTCAAAAGGGTTGCAGTCGATCGCGGAAGTAGCATGCGGGGCCTTCGCGGTGGAGCCTTCGGTTTGGGCAATCGTACCTGAGGCCCTACAGGTGATGCTGGGCACTGAGGAGATGCCGCAGGTGAGTACGGAGATGATTGTGAGGAAGATGTTGCTGAAGGCGACGGTTGATTGTCTGAAGAGAGGGAGATCAGGTCGTTGCTAGGGTTTGTGGCTCTTGTGCATTTAGATGAGGCTTCGCGTGACGAAGATGCACCCTGGCGATCTCGAAGCCTATATCGATGCTAAAGAGTTCACTTCTGTCCCATGATGGAGTGATTGCAGTGGTTAGGGTTTTTGGAGGCGAACAGATTGCGGAAGATACACGGTATGAAACCTGGACGACACCCTTGAAACCGAAGATGTGCGGTGGTAAAGACACAGAATGAAGCGTATGGTGTGATCGAAGAGATGGTGTGGATCAATTGGTAGACAAACGAAGCGAGCTCTCGGAATGGTGATGCGTGATGAAGCGAAGTTAGGGTTTTGGTTTGGGGCTAAATTGGGAATGACTGCGTCTGAAAACCGCAATTGGGGTATTTCTTCAGAACCGACACTCCCTTTTTTTTTTTTTTGTAGGCCGAAAATCGCGTGATCACGCCTTATGACGATGACTGCTTCTGTCTAGTTTTTGTTTGCACTTCCTTCGGAAAACCGCGTGATCATCTGTTAATGATGAGAGTGTTTCTGCCCAAAAATTTAAATGGGTTGTGGAAACCACGTGATCACGCCCTAATGCCAAGACTGCTTCTGTCCGAAAGCTGACTATCATTCTATTTGTGTCGTGGCTTGAGAAAATTGTTGAACACATGCAAAAAATTAAGAGAAGGGATAAATAACACTAATAAAATATTTAAAATTGAAAAAAAAATGAAATAACTAAAAATTAAATCAAACTCTAAAAAATTTTGGATTGCCTCTCAACAAGCGTAAGTATTTAATGTCGTTATGCTCGACGGTCTTCATGTTTGATTCAACCGGAGGAATAATTTGGAGACATCAATGTAATGTCCAACATTGTAGAAATCTCCATATCATCGTGAAATAACTTCAACCTATGCCCATTCACTTTGAAACTCTTGTTTGTGTCAAGGCTTTTGATTTCTACTACACCATAAGAAAATACATTAGTGACAACAAATGGACCAACCCAACGAGAATGCAACTTACCCGGCATGAGTTTGAGTCGAGAATTGTATAGTAGCACTTTCTGTCCGACCGCAAATTGTTTCCTTAAGAGCATACCATTGTGAAACAACTTGGTTTTCTCTTTATAAATTCTCGAGTTCTCATAGGAGTCCAATCTCAACTCTTCAAGTTCTTGCAATTGCAATTTCCTCGACTCACGGGTTTCATCCATATTCATATTGCAACGTTTGATCACCTAATATGCCCTATGTTCAACCTCTACTGGTAAATGACAAGATTTTCCAAAGACTAACTATAAGGAGACATCCCTATTGGTGTTTTGAAAGCTGTCCGGTAAGCCCAAAGTGCATCATCTAAACGTAAACTCCAATCCTTTCGTCACGGGTTGACCGTTTTCTCTAAAATGGATTTAACTTCACGGTTGGAAAGTTCGGCTTGTCCATTTGTCTGAGGATGGTATGCCGTAACAACCCGGTGATGCACTCCATATTTCTTCATCAATGCTTCGACTGCTCGATTGCAAAAATGGCTTCCTTGATCACTTATGATGGCTCTAGGGATCCCAAACGTGCTGAAAATATTAGTCTTGATAAAACCTACAACAAACTTAGAATCGTCAGTCCTGGTGGCTTTTGCTTCCACCCATTTTGATACATAATCAACAGCCAAAAGAATATAAGCATATCCACAAGACGAAGGGAAATGACCCATAAAATCAATATCCCATATATCAAATATTTCACAAACAAGAATAGGAGTTTGGGGCATCTCATTTCTATGGTACAAAAATCCAGTTCTCTGTCATCTATCACAGCTTTTACAAAATAAGTAAACATCTTTAAACAAGGTCTCCCTTTAAACAAGGTCTCCCAATATAACCCACTATCTAAAACCTTCCTTGCAGTTCTCTTCGGCCCAAAATGTCCCCCACAAGCATAACTATGACAAAATGCTAAAATGGATTTATGTTCATTCTCCGGGACACATCTCCTAATTATTTGATCAGAGCAATATTTCCACAAGTAAGGTTCATCCCACACATAATATTTCGCCTCAATTCGAATTTTTTCCTTCCTTGACTTACTAAGATCACTAGGCAAGATGTGTGTGACCAAATAATTCACAATATCTGCATACCAAGAAGTAATACCTTTCAAGTGAAATAACTGCTCATCAGGAAAAGATTCAGAAATAGGTAGTGGATCTTCCTTCTTTACTAACCTGCTTAAATGATCAGCTACCAAGTTCTCAGTTCCACGTCGATCCTTGATGTTCAAATCAAATTCTTGCAACAGGAGAATCCACCGTATCAACCTGGGTTTCGACTCCTTTTTCGCCAATAGATATTTCAAAACTGCATGATCAGAATACACAATTACTTTGGAACCAAGTAAATATGATCTAAATTTATCTAAAACAAAAACAATGGCTAAGAGCTCTTTTTCGGTGGTGGTGTAGTTGCATTGAGCAGCGTTCAATGTCCTTGAAGCATACGTGACTCTTCTTATCAATCCACTGGCCAAGAACTGCTCCCACAGCAAAATTGCTTGCATCGCACATGATCTCAAAAGGTAAATTCCAATCAGGTGGTTGAATGATTGGTGCAGTAATTAACAGGTTTTTGAGCTTGTCGAAGGCTTCCTTGCATTTTTCTCCGAACTCGAAAGGTATATCTTTCTGAAGCAACTTGGATAATGGCAAGACAATTTTTGAGAAGTCTTGAATAAACCTGCGATAAAAACTTGCATGTCCAAGAAAACCACGTATTTCCCAAACATTTGTAGCGTAAGGTAAACTCCTGATCAAATCAACCTTCGCCTTATCTACCTCAATACCCCTATGAGAAATCACATGCCCTAACACTATGCCTTCTTTCATCATAAAATGACATTTTTCATAGTTCAAAACCAAGTTCGTTTCCATGCATCTTTTCAAAATTTTGATCAAATGCCCTAAACAACTATCAAACGAGTCACCGTAAATAGTGAAATCATCCATAAATACCTCAATACAATTTTCAATATATTCAGAAAAATGCTCAGCATGCATCTTTGGAATGTACCTGGGGCATTACATAGACCGAAAGACATCCTTCTATAAGCAAATGTTTCAAATGGACATATGAATGTAGTCTTTTCTTGATCTTCATGTGCAATCACGATTTGATAATAACCTGAAAAACCATCAAGAAAACAAAAGAATGATTTTCCGGCTAATTTCTCTAACATTTGATCAATAAAGGGTAAAGGGAAGTGGTCCTTTCAAGTAGCTAAATTGAGTTTCCTAAAATCAATGACCATTCGCCAACCATTTTGCACTCGCATAGGTACCAACTCATTGTCTTGATTTCTTACCACCATGATCCCTGTTTTCTTTGGTACCACATGGATTGGGCTAACCCACTTGCTGTTAGAAATTGGATAAATTATGTCTTCGTCCAAAAGTTTGAGAATCTCCTTCATCACCACTTCTTTCATGATTGGATTCATCTTTCTTTGCGATTCCCTCATTGGTTTAGTGTCCTCTTCTAAAAGGATTCGATGCGTGCAAATTGAGGGACTAATACCCTTTATATCGGCTAAAGTCCAACCAATTGCTGTCCTGTGCTCTTTTAGAACTTGGAGTAGCCGATTTTCTTGTTCTTCCGTCAACTCTCTTGCTATGATAACGGGTAAGGTCTCTTCGTCACCTAAGTATACATATTTGAGATGATCCGGCAAAGTCTTCAATTCCAATGTTGGAGCCTGCAAAACGGAAGGTAACATTTTCTTGTGAGAAATAGGAGATGTGGTGCTCGAATTTAAAGACCTTGATTGTTGTTCCAATATTGATTCTGAAATTTCACAAGTTTTGGTCATCTCTTCTTTAGTGTTCAATTGCGTATCCTATTCAAACTTGTGTCATTTTCTTCTTCAAAGATTTCCTGCACAATTGAATCAATGACATTAGCGGAACAAATCGAATAATACTCATTTGGGTATCTCATGGCTTCAAAAATATTAAATTTAACAATCTCGCCGTTGAATTCGACGGAGAGTGTACCATCATCCATGTCTATTTTAGTTTTTGCCATTTTCATGAACGGTCTCCCCAATAGTAGCGGTGCTAAATTTGTAACGGTGTCTTCATCCATTTTTAAGATATAAAAATCTGCTGGAAAAATTAACTCATTAACCCGCACCAAAACATCTTCATCAATCCCTTCTGGATATACGACAGAACAGTCAGCCAATTGAATAATCACTTTAGTTTCCTTTAGGGGGCCTAGATTTAGAGCAATATAAATAGAATATGGCATGACATTGATTGATGCTCCTAAATCTAGCATAGCACGTTCAAATTTCTTCATCCCAATAACACAGGGTAAAGTGAACATATCTGGATCCGAACATTTCTCAGGTAGAGATCTTTTGATAACAGCAGACACGTTCTCGCCGACTCTTATTTTCTCATCACCTCTCATCTTTCTCTTGTTTGTGCACAACTCCTTCAAAAAAAACTTTGCATATTTGGTTATTTGCTTGATGCCATCTAACAAAGGTATGTTTATTTCTACCTTCTTGAAAGTTTCCCAAACCTCCTTTTCGTAGTCTTCCTTTTTAGATCTTTCAAACCTGCTAGGAAAATGTGGTACAACTATATTAGGACTCGTAGGTAAAAGAGAATCGGAATTTACCTTGTTTGGATTTTCATTGGCAACTTCGGCTTCTTCCTCTTCATTTTTCTTCTCATTTCTCTTTTTGGGTAATGGTGGTTATGATTGCACTTCGTTCCCACTCTTCAATACCATTCCACTAGCATTTTCCTTAGGGTTTATTACTATTTGTGAAGGTAATTTTCCTGCATTTTGACGCTCCACCAGTTGCTTTCTCAATTACAGAAATTAGAAAGCTGCTCAAGAAGCTGCCTACCCCAAATATGCTAAGGTACAGTGCAAGCCCCACACTCCTCAGTTCATTTGGTACTTGATCATAGAAAAACTCCTGCAAGCCAACCATGGTGAGCATATCTGCAACTCCAAACACGACATACTGAGGTACCAACCACCATGCACTCATTGGCACCGTCACCATTGGCATATCAACCAGCCCATGTTCTCTAGCAACTTCGAGCCGTTCATTCTCTACTATTGCTGCAATTACCATGGATATAGCCATTAAAAGCATTCCTGTTCCAATTCTTTGGAGCATTGTTATACCAGAAGGCTTCCCTGTTATAGTTCTTGCAAAGGGAACAAAGATACAATCGTAAATTGGGATAAAAAGAACAACGGATGAGGTAATGAAGGATTGAAGTGAGGCAGGTGATATGTCAAAACCTAATCCAGTTGATCTGTCCATTGTAACTCCTTGCTTTGTAAACAAAGTGGAGGGCTGTGCAAATACTATGGCATAAACCAAGCATGTTGCCCATATAGGGACCAGTCTCAACACTGATTTTGCCTCTTCAACATCAGTTAAGCAACAAACTTTCCCATATTTCTTTGAGCCATCAGTTGCAATCAAGGCTTTGTTTAGGAACCTATAGGAGACCCAAAAATAGTCGTTATGTTACAATCTGATTAAATAGAAATGTTTGCATCACAAAAATACTGCAGACTAAAACAACACTTGAGCTGCTAGACTGAGTCGGAGCTGCAGCTGGTAGTGAAGGCTCATGTGCATGCCAGCAGTGGATGTTCCAAAGATGTGGTTAATTATTTTGTCTTTGTTATGCCAAACTGGTAACCAGTTTCTTATCAAATATAGACATTTTTCCTGGACACTTCGTCGTCATGCACGCATCAAACACATAATTGAACACAAGAATCAAAAACCATGTACTCAATACTTGTTAATTGTGCCCAGTGTCTTGACAGCAAGCTGACACTTTTAAAACAGTGCTTACTTGTTACAGAATGCATGGTACATGGATCCAGTTACAAATAAATGGCATTCTCTCACAGCTTGTTTGGCTGTCCTGCCGAATGAAATAATTTCATTTGCATTTTGCGTAAAGCCAATGAGAATAAAATCATTTCTCTTAAAAGTAGACCGTTGGAATGCAACATGCTTAAAGTATAGATCAGCAATGGGGGCTATTTCAAATTTTGTGAGAAATGAGTTACATTTAAAATCCTAATAGCATGCACCTTAGGAAACCATTCATAATAATAGATTTACTGTCCAAATTTAGCATTAATGGAACTAAAACCATTTAAGATTCCCAAGAGGCCCACAAGGAATAGTACTAACTATTAGTAAGCCATTTGATGTTTGAAACCCAATGAGGCTTATTGGAAGAAACTTGCGCTCAATCATTACCTAAAAACACGCACAGCATTTTCTTGCAGCCCCATTAACCTTGAGACCTGGTTTTTTCTTTGCCTTTTATATATTTAACACTTTCAACTGTGCTCTAATCTCTCTATAACTGCCCAGGTGTATTTAATGGATTGTTCAAGTACCAACAAAGGCAATATAAATAATATGCAATAGTATATATGTGATATTCTGTTCAATGCAGTTGGCAGTAACTCTTACTTGAATTGCTCAGAACCTTTATGTGGCAGAGTCCCTCGAGCTTCTTCATCAGTTGCTATCATCAGATGTTCATTTTGCCAATTTCTAGCAGCTGCAACAAATACCCGACCGATTCTCACAAAAGGGCTTTCCACATCTCCTTTGCTTCCAAACCGGTAAGTTGTCGTCCCAAGCAAGAAAACAACCAACGCTACTGCCATGGCAATACATGGGATTCCAAAACCAAGAGCCCAGCTAAGGTTGTCTTGAATGTAACTCAGGAAAATGAGTGAACATGAAGTACTGGCACATAAACCAAAATACCACCAATTGAAGAATGAACCTTTAGCTCTGGACTCATTTGGATCTTGTTCATCAAATTGGTCTGCACCAAAAGCCTGGACACAAGGTTTGTGGCCACCTTGTGCAACTGCAATGAGATATAGAGAGAAAAAGAAACAGAGTACCTGCAACTCATTAGACCTACATGGCATGCTTTCTTCACCACTGCCGCAATTGGAAGAGATAGGAACAGGAAGGAATGCTGATAGAGTCAACAAGCCTAGTCCCTGTCATTTATTTCAACACAGATTATAAATAGTCAGCAATTGCGGAAAGTAGATGCACATAAATCGAACAGCGGATTAGAAAATTTAACAAAAGGAAATTAACACAAAACCCAGATGAACAAGAGAAGGAGAAAATAAATCCAGCACCATCAAAACTTTCAATCTAATAGGAGGCATTGATCAGCGACAGCAACAGCTGTGATCGCGGATCTTTTACATTTTCTGTTATCATTTACATTTTTCGTAACAACCTAGAACTCAACCAAGCTAAACTAACCCCAATTTGTAAACCCACAAAAGATTTCGAAAGCTTTCAGTCTGCGATATCCTCTTTCTCTCTCTCTCTCAATCGTATATTAAAATAAAAAATAAATGAAAATTAAAAAAATTGTGCTATAAAGTTACAACTGTGCATGAAGTTATAACCGTGCTTCAGTTAACGTCCAATCCGAAAGAGACAGAGATAGAGAGAGAGAGAGAGAGAGAAAGAGAGAGAAAAACCAGGACATAAAGAAGAGAAGCTATAATAATTGTGCGATAGCGGCCAAGAAATGAATCGGCAACAAATGCGCCAAACAGCGGGAGGATGAAAGCGGTGCCGGACCAGGCGTTGACGTTGACGGCGGCGGTGGCGGTTGACTGTGCAAGTGGGCCCGTCAAGTAACTAATGAGGTTGGAACCTACTCCATAGTAGGCAAACCTCTCCGCTACTTCCACACCGATGATGAAAGACGCGGATCTCCATCTGCCGGTCGCGGATCTTTTCGCCGGACGGCCTTTGGAGTCGACGACTCCGTCGACCGTGTCTTGTAGTAGTGGTACAGTTACTGTTGCTGATTCTGATGACACCGCCATATCCGCTCTCCGCCTTTTGGGCGTTGATGTCGTGGACCGAAACACAAATATATATATATATTAACATCATCGGCATTGCTTGGCTTTGTGTATAAAAAGATTTGAACGATCGTGAATTTAAATATTCAAATATATGAAGAATCATGAATTTATAGTCTATGCATAGAATACAAATTTTAAGTTGAGTGTACCAAGAAATAAGATTATTTTTTATATTTTGTTCTATATCTTTTATCCCTCAATTTTGTTATACTTTCGTTATCAGGTATTGATTGTGTAGTCGTAAATCATTGTATTCAATGTATAACAATATCTTACGTTTGATTTCTTTTTTGATTGTCATTTTTTTTTTGTGTATAAAAAAAAAAGAAGCAAATTTTGACCACAATATTCTGCTTATCTAGATATTGCTGATTTCTTTACCGCTAAAGAAAATTTTGATTCCTTAATTAACGATAGAAATGCCTTTTATTATATGTTTTAACTACTACTTAATAAAAGATTTAGATCATAGATTTATTTCTTATAATATGTTGTTATATTCTCTATTAAATGTTTTTTTATTTAACAATCTTTTTATGATTTATTTTATTATAGAATATGAAAATTTTAATTGATAGATTTTTGATTGATGATAAAGATACATGTCTCACAGTTGGTGCAACAATACATACCATACTTAAAGATAACAAATATTTTTCTTCTTTGATCATACAAGAAACTAATATTAATACAATATCTACTAATACAAAATAGATTGAAATCTCTAGACGAGGCAATATATTGCTAACCAAAGAAAAAAAACTTTATACTAACAATGCATTGTATTCAACAAAATCTAAAAGAATTTATTAAATTTTAAAGATATCCAAAAAATAGTTACCATATTAAGACAATAGATGGAAATAATATTGAATATTTGTGTATTATAAATATTATTTCTAGTAAGAAAATAATATTACAAAGATTATATACTTATTTTTCCGGTTCATACTACAAGTATATAAATACAATTGAAGCACATACTGTAACACCAAGCTAAAAAAAAAAAAAAAAAAAAGGGAGAGCCAAAACGCAGCGTTTTGGCCCTCCCCAAATTGAATTAGGGCTAAAGCCCTAATTCGTCCCACTCTCTCTCTCTCTCTCTCTCTCTCTCTCCCTCTCTCCCCCGACCCTTCATCTCTCCCCCACCGTGGCGCCGCTCCTTCGCCGTTAGCTCTGCCATCTTTTTCTTCACCTTCTTCTTCTCCTTCTCCTTCTTCTTCTTTTTCTTCTTCTTTTTCTGCTGCTTCTTTCTCCCGCGGCTCATTTCCTTGCGATCTCTTATCGCGATCTCTTATCGCGATCTCCCGCGATCGCACTCTCTCCGCCTCGCCTTCCTCCGCTGTGAGCCTCCGCGACCACCGCGATCCCACAGCCCGAGCCCGCAGCGCGAGCCAGGCCCCCAGCAGGACCCAGCCTACAGCGCGAGCCCAGGCCGCGAGCGCGAGCAAGGCCGCAAGCGAACGAGCGCGCGCGGCCCAGCGTGCACGGGCGCACGGCCCAGCTTGCGGGCGAGAGGCCCAGCGCGCGAGCGCGCACCGGCACAGCGCACCAGCGGACGGGCGAGCACCAGCCCGCAAGCCCATCAGAGCAAGCCCACGGTCCACCAGGCCCGACAGCCCGTCCAAGCCCGCAGGCCCAGTACGGCCCGCGGCCCAGTCCGGCCCTTGGCCCGCGAGCCCATGACGACCCGTGACCCTCTGCGTAGGTAAATGAATTCTCGATTCCGTGTACATACTAGGGTTTCAAAAATTATTGGTAATTTGACTTAAATTTCTCACTTGAGTTTCAAATGGTAAACATTATAGGTTTTAGACCAGGTTGACGGACGAACAAAAGTTAGATCCGGAAATCCGAGAAACCCTAGGTAAGAGAAATGCAACCTTTTCAACATTTGAATTAATTCTATTGAAATTAGGTCGAATTTAGATCGAGAGTTACATAATATATTGAAATGTGTGAAATCCGAGGAAAATTAGACAAAAAAAATGAGAAATATTAGAAACTCGACCATTGGTGAGTCAGATAAGTCGAAATTGAGGAAACGAGAATCTATAACGAAATTTTGTAATTTATGTGGTATATATTTGGAAGGGAAAAATTGAAAATCCTTGATTTGACTTTTATTTGATATTAAATATTGATAATCCGATTTAGGTTGATCTTTTGGAGACTCAAGCGGTCAGATCCGATTTGGCTTGTCAGTAGGGAGTGACTTCCCTTCCGTAGAACAGTGAGTGGGATTTTGACATTCGTTATTGATTGAAAACCATATTTCAAAAATACTTTTAAATGACATATTTCTGCAAATGTCTGATTGTTAGAATTTTCGAATATTTGATGAATGTTTTGTGACCTTTGGATTGTCTAAATTTCTGACATTATTGATATGCATCCATGAGTTTTGATAACTGAATATTGTGCCACATTTTCGACATATTGATATGTTTTAATGCTTCCACTGCATTTGCACATTGCTTGAACTGAATTTATGTATATATTTGGGTTGTATGCCCGGCCGACGTTATGATATGATGCATGAGGCTATATGCCCGGCCGACATGGTGATGAGATGCATGGGGCTACGTGCCCGGCCGATATGATATTGTAATCCGTAGCTACGAAGGACATCTGGTAGAGGCACCCCTTGTGTCCGGATACGCTTCGGCCGAAAGTATCCGCCAGATTGTCATGTGTATGGGTGTCCCAGATTGACCCTCATTGGAGAAGACGTTGAGTACGGCTCCGTCTAGCACCAGGCGGGAGCACCATACACGGCCGACTAGTTATATGTACATTTTGATTTTTACAGGCTAGTTGGGATAGTTTATGACCAACATTGGGGTAGAGAGCCATTATTTAATACTTGCATTTGGAAAAACCCCCAATGCGCTGTCCTTGGTCGAGGTAGACCATTGCCGGGAATATTTCATTGGCCGGCTCTTCATGACATTGATATAAATATTGGATGCATATTTTGCTTTCTGATGTGTGCGTATTATATATAATTTTGAAATAACATGATCGGTTTGCACATTGTGGATATTTTCTTATCTATGCTTTGACACTCCAAGTTCGCCCTCGATATTGATAGTATGATGTCAATTCCCTCACTTACTGAGTATCATCCCATAGATACTCACCCCTCGTTTTCTCTCCCACAAGACTAGTGTTGGACCGAGAAGATATCACTAGGATTGGGTATGGTTATTTTCCATCTCTTCCGCTACGGTAATTGGTGATATTATTATGTATTGGAGATTTGACTGTATAAATTATGAATATTTATTTGTGAAACCCTCGTATTGAATTATTTTATTGCATTGAGACATTTGTAAATATTTAAAAATAACTTGGAAATTTATTTTATATATGCGTAGAATTTAAGTCCGCTCGGTGTGGCGGCTGCTCATGCTCTAGTTGGACATGACAGTAGAGGTCTGTTGTTAGGACTACTAGAAACTTTATAGCCTTGCGTTGTTCTAGATGTTGGCTGTGGTATTTGTGGATTTTGGAGAGACTGGGATGGCTAATTGTTTATTTTTACAGAATGAATGTCATATACAAGTGAAATTGTATATGGAAAACTTCCGATTTATGGGGAGATTCTGTCCGATTTTCTATAAAAATACAGCAGGCATCCAGGGACAACGGGCGGCTGTTCACGATCCCGGTTCGGGGCGTGACATATACAATTATAAACCAAAATTTTACTACTCATGAAAATTTTATTATTTGGTATTATCTATTGGGTCATTATGGTTCAATGATAAATTATTTTAAATTCATGTAAAAATTTACTAAAAATTCAGAAGTTTTTTCAATCCAATGAACTCTTTTGTGATGATTGTTCCCAAGATAGGTTAATTATTAAACCATCACCTGCTAAATTTGAGATTGAGTCCATTGCATTTCTAGAATGTATAAAGGTGATGCCACACGGATTATTTAGATATTTTATAATTTTGATTGATGTATCAATAAAATGGTCATATGCATGTTTAATTTCAACTTGTAACATATCGTTTGCAAGATTAGTTGTTCAATTAAGTGAGTTACAACATTTTTCAATTTATCCAATAAAAACAATTCATTTTGACAATGCAGGTAAATTTACCTTTCAAAATTTTAATGATTTTTATTCGTTAATCAGGATAACTATTGAATATTATGAAGCACATGTTCACATAGAAAACAATATAATAGAATCTTTTATAAAACATGTACAATTAATTGCAATACCATTATTTATGAACTCAAGCCTGCCAATTTCTACCATAGAATATGTTATTTTATATGTTGCAGCAATCAGTCACATTAGACCAACAAGTTATCATGAATTCTCTCATTTATAATTGGTTTTTGGTCAAGAAGCAAAATATTTCTCATCATAGAATTTTAGGATGTGCGGTATGGTCTCAATTGCTCTACCACCACATAGTGATGGGTTCTCAAAGGAGGTTAGGAATATATGTTAGTTATGAATCATCATCTATGATTAAATTTTTAGAGAAAAACCGAAAGATGTCAACTCCAGAAGAACTCACTACAAGAGATTTTTCGGACATGACAAATACTAAAATTTTAGAAAAAATTCAGATACTTGAAACTTTTGGCAATCAAGAGACCTCAATCATGAATGACTGTATATCATATAATACTCAACATGTAGCAACAAAAAAAAGGGGGGGTCAGTACACCCTACTAATTATCTCTCCTCTTCCCCCCACTCACTCTCTTGCCACTTCACCACTCTTTCTTCTCTCCCTTATTCTCACCTACATTCACTCTCTCACTCTCCCTCTCTTCCCTCTCTCTTCCCTTCCTGTTCTCTTTCTCAACTTTCTTCCCCCTATCTGTAGAACCCTAGATCCGACAAAATTCATAGACGATTTCAAGAAGGAGACCCAAATTGAGGGTTTTGGCTGGAGGTGTTAGGGCTTTCCATTTCAACAACGAGAAGATGTCACCATGGTTACAAATTTATGGTTAGATCACTTTCTTCCTTTTCAACCTAACCTTTTTTAGCAGCAATTTTTTCTCTTTCGTTTGAAACTTGTGTCTATGTGATTTTGGTTGAATTGATTAGGGTTTTACTGAAATTTAAAAATGAGGAGTACACATATTTTAGAGTTTATTCAAGTGCTATAGTGTTTGGCCTAAAATTATTGATTTTTGCGTAATAGGTAGTTTGAATATGTTGTGATCTTTCCATCATAATTTCTTCTGCGTATAGGTAAATTAAGTGAGATTTTCTTCTCATAAAACTAGACTTCCATACCTCGAAAATACATATGATTCGAAGCATTTGGATGGGAAATGGATTTTTTGTGATTTTTCAAAGAAATGCATGGCATTTTCCATAAATCAAGTGATCATGTATCATATATCATAATATCAACATATGCATCCTTTTACATTTCGAAAATCATTTAGAGTTTGCCAATAAAATATTTCCGGTAATGATCTACCACAACCAATGACAGGCACATTGGGGTTTATATGCAAGTATAAAAAATATTTAGCACTATACCCCAATGTTGGTCACGAGTCTCACCAAAGGTTAGCACGTGTCTTCGCACACATACATAATCAACCATATATAGAATCCCGTCTGATACTAGACAGTGGTATCACGCATGTCTTCCCCAATTTGGTTCAACTGGCCGCAACTATACATATAACGTTTGGAGCATACCTCCTGCAGAAGCGTATCCAGACATAACGGGTATCTCTGTCAACGCCCTTCGTAGTTATGGTAGTCTATCAAGGATATCATCATATCTAGTCCACCAAAAATATCATCACATCATAAGTAGACATCCGGCCCATACATTTCAATTAAATCATTTCAAATCAGTATGCCAATACAATGGAAGCATATAAATTATATCAAGTTTTCAAGAGTGGCATGATATCATTCCAACTTGTAACATATCGTTTGCGAGATTAGTTGTTCAATTAAGTGAGTTACAAGCAGATTTTTCAATTTATCCAATAAAAACAATTCATTTTGACAATGTAGGTAAATTTATCTTTCAAAATTTTAATGATTTTTATTCGTTAATTAGGATAACTGTTGAATATTATGTAGCACATGTTCACATAGAAAACAGTATAATAGAATCTTTTATAAAACATGTACAATTAATTGCAATACCATTATTTATGAACTCAAGCCTGCCAATTTCTACCATAGAATATGTTATTTTATATGTTGTAGCAATTAGTCACATTAGACCAATAAGTTATCATGAACTCTCTCATTTATAATTGGTTTTTGGTCAAAAAGCAAAATATTTCTCATCTTAGAATTTTAGGATGTGCGGTATGGTCTCAATTACTCCACCAACACATAGAGATGGGTTCTCAAAGGAGGTTAGGAATATATGTCAGTTATGAATCATCATCTTTGATTAAATTTTTAGAAAAAAATCGAAAGATGTCAACACCAGAAGAACTCGCTACAAGAGATTTTTCGGACATAACAAATACTAAAACTTTAGAAAAAATTCAGATACTTGAAACTTCTGGCAATCAAGAGACCTCAATCATGAATGAATGTATATCATATAATACTCAACATGTAGCAATGAAAAAAAAAGGGGGGGTCAATACTCCCCGCTAATTATCTCTCCTCTTCCCCCCCCACTCACTCTCTCGCCACTTCACCATCTTTCTTCTCCCCCTTATTCTCACCCATACTCACTCTCTCACTCTCCCTCTCTTCCCTCCCTCTTCCTTCCCCGTTCTCTTTCTCGGCTTTCTTCCCCCTATCTGTATAGATCCGGTAAAATTAGTAGATGATTTCAAGAAGGAGACCCAAACTGAGGGTTTCGACCGGAGGTGTTAGGGCTTTCCATTTCAACAATGAGAAGACGTCGCCGTGGGCACAGGGTTATCGTTAGATCACTTTCATCCTTTTTAACCCAACCTTTTTTAGCAGAAATTGTTTCTCTTTTGTCTGAAACTTGTGCCTATATGATTTTGGTTGAATTGATTAGGGTTTTACTGGAATTTAAAAATGAGGAGTACACATGTTTTAGTGTTTATTCAAGTGCTATGGTGTTTGGCCTAATATTCTTGATTTTTTTGCGTAATAGGTAGTTTGAATATGTTGTGATATTTCCATCATAACTTCTTTTGCGTATAGCCAAATTAAGTAAAATTTTCTTCTCATGAAACTAGACTTCCATTGTGGCACAGACAAAAGAAAAAAAAAACAAAACAAAACAAAAAGAAAGGGGAAAGTCACTTTCCCAAATTTCACTCTATCTCTCTCTTTCTCTCTCTCTCTAATTCTCACTGTCTGTTTCGCTCTCTGTTTCTCTCCTCTCCCACACACGCATGAACAGATTCTCTTCTCCCTTTCCCAAGTGCGCGACAGTACGCTGTTCTCTCCTTGCTCACGCACTCGCACGCTTTTCTCTCTCTCTGCCGAGAGCTCTTCTACAACCCTCGCAGGAGCCCCAAGCCGGTAGTAGCAAGAGACATTCGAAACCCTAGGCCGCGACCTGCATTTCATCCCCTGCGCAGTTAAGAACGATTCTCTGATCAATAGCTTAGGGGTTTTGATTCTCTTGGAAATTAGGGTAAATTGCTAAAGTATGCTTCGGTTTGGAAATATTACAGGGATTCAGACCGAGTTGTAGATGCACGGATGCTAGAGCTACAAGTTGCGAAAACCCTAGGTAAGAGAAATTCTAGTTCCTTCATAAATTTGAATGAGTTTAGTCTGAATTTAGAATGAGAGATTTGTATATACTTTGAAAATGTATGCAATTTGATGAGAGTGCATTTTCCTGAATTTTGATATGTGATTTCTAGGGTTACGTCTAAATTCTACATGAATTTAGGTTGATTAAATACGAAAGAAACATATTATGTAACACCAAGCTTAAAAAAAAAACAATATTTGGAGACGCAGCGTTTTGGGACAAAACGCTGCGTCCCCAATTGGGGATTAGGGTTAAAACCCTAACCCCCTTTCTCTCTCTCTCTCTCTCTTTCTCTCTCCCCGACGTTCCCTCTCTTGTGGCCGTTCGTCTTCTCCCGCGGCCGTTCGGCTTTCTCCGCCACAGCCACCGCCGCCGCCGCCGCCATTCTTCTTCTTCTTCTTCTTCTTCTTCTTCTTCTTCTTCTCCTTCTTCTTCTTCTTCTTCTTCCCTCTCGGTTTCTCTCTCTACCTCACTCTGTCTTCTCTCCCTCTCGTGATCTCCCACGATCGCTCTCTCTCCGCCTCGCCGCACACCGCCAAGAACCTCTGCGAGCGCAACCCGCCCTTGCACACGACCGAGCCAGCGAGCGCGCGAGCAGGTGCGCGAGCAGGCGAGCACACGACCGAGCCAGCGAGCGAGCGAGCAGGCGCGCGAGCAGGGCGCGCGAGCAGAGCGCGCAAGCCCGCACGAGCCAGCGCAGCGCACAGGCGTGTGCCAGCACACGGGCGAGCACCAGCCCGCGAGCCACTGTCAGCCCGCAGGCTCATCAGCTGCAGGCCCACCAGCCCATCGGCCCGTCAGCCCGCTGGCCCGCAGACCAGCGAGCCGCTAGCTGTAGCCCACGAGCCCAGTCCGCAGGCTCATCAGCTACAGTGATATATGGTTATTTTAGTTGATTTGGAAATATATCGAAGGGAAGACTTGTATAATTCTTTTCGTATGGATTAAATCAATATTTGTTTCATATATAGGAGCAAGTATTGATGAAATCCTTACATAGTTTGTGATGAAATTCGTACGAAACTTGTTTATTTTCTCTTAACTCTTATTTGGGACATTTGGATTGAAATTCTGAGTTTTGATACTTTCTTTTGGATTTGTGAAGTTTTGTACATCTCATAACCGTTTGAATTTTACTAACGCTAGCTCGTTTCTTCATGCGAGTGTTAGTAAAATCCTGCGATTATGATTTGGGATTTCTTTGGTTTTAAATGTTTTAATTGTTTTGAGAATTCTAGAACGGCTGGGATAGCCAATTTTGCATGCATGTATGTAAAGGAACCCCCGCCCCATTTGTGTGTCGATGCATGCTCGTGTGTACAGGGATGGACCGGATGGGTCCTTTGCATGTGCATTGTTATATGATTGTCCTATTTCTGATGGAGTTGTGTATTGGATGAGCTGTTGAACTGATTTGTAGCCTTATGGAGTCCCGGTAGATGGGAAGGTTCTGCCCGTGTATCGAAACAACGCGGCGGCTGTTGTGTGGTCGATCCGAGGATTGGGGCGTGACATCCATACCTCGAAAGTAGATATGATTTGAAACATTTGGATATGAATTGGATTTTTTATGATTTTTCAAAGAAATTCGTTGTGCAAAAAAATACCTTGTTCTACTTTGTTTTGACTGTATTCTCTCCTTCGACTTTGAGAGATTTTCTAGGTTGAATTAGGCTAGGCTTTGAATATAAAATTGTAGATTTATATCTTATCTTTAATTTGAGATTTGAATCACTCAAATCCGATATATGTACTGAATGTTATGATAAAATTTCTATAGATGCACAAATATGAATCATGAATTTTGGAATATAATATTCATAGATTTAAATATTTTTATATGATTTGAATGACTTAGGGACATAAACACAAATATTGTAGTTTTATGTGTAATTTTTAAGTGAAAATTAGAATTTTTATGATCAAAGAAGTATAAATCAAGATATAAACATTTTTCTATGGCATGTTGTGCTGGAAAATTTATTGGAAAGTTTGGAATTATGATATATTAAGAAAAACCAAATTGCACTAGTGTTGGTATATGATTTATTAATTAATTTGAGACCAATGTTTTATGTTAAGGCATTCGAAATCAAAAGAGAGGTTGAATTTTGTTTGATTTGGAATTTGAGAGTAATTATCCTCTAAGGAGATGAGTAAACGGACTGTTATACCTTTGAATGAGAAAAATGATTTCGAAATTCTTTTATAACTAGTTTTAAATGATTTTATATGATTTTATATCATATTTGTGATTATGAGATGTTTCGAAATAAAAATTTGAAATATATGTGCTTTTATTGTATATATGAATAAGTATGTGTTATATATTAGTGGATATTTTAATCATGAATATTATAAAATTGGTTGATCACTTTTTGATAAAATCATGGCATATTGAAAGAAATTGGAATATTTGTGAAATGTTGGTGTATATAATGTAAATAATTATAATCATTCTCTCCACGGAATGACTCGATGGGTGACATGGCAGTTATCGCACGCTCGATCCAAGGGTCGGGGCATGACAAATTTATTGGTGTCAAAGTTTGGTTTGATTTTAAATATCTTAAAAGTTTAAATAAATTTTTCCAAACGTTTCTAAAGGTTTTCAAAATTTTTCAAAAATTTGGATGTTCAAATTATTTTTGAATGGTTTTTTTTAAAAAGTTTCCTATGGGTTCTAGGACATTGACACATCTTTAGATATAAGTGTTTAGTGTCAACTTAAAGTAGTAAAGTAAAGATAATTTTTTCTTTATAGATTATCATGCCTCCACATAGAAAAAAGAGGAATATAAATGAGATTCCTCCTCAAGAGCATAAGGATGAGTCATCCTCGTATGCTCTATCTCATTCGGCATCTACTTATCTAGCTCCTTCAACCGGGATTTCTCCACCTCTGCTCAATGCTCTCTACCCATGGACTAAGCAGTGGATTGCATATGGTGTGCATCTTCAAGTACCACCTCAAGTTCAAGTTCTTCCCCCATCTCCCAACCCAATAGTCCCACCAGTCCCTCCTATAGCACCGATAACACCTCATACTTTGGTAGCTACACCATCCACTTGACTATCTGTTGAATTGTCACAGTTATTGAAGGAAGCTAGACAACTTGGGTGTGAAATCTTCTTACGATCTAATGATCGTGTAGTAGCCAAAAAATGGATCAAGAGGGTTCAAGAAGGTGTAACGAACATGAGTATTGATGATGAGATGAAGCTTACAGTGGCTATAAGATTGTTGGGTGAGGATGCTAGTACTTGGTGGGATTGTGTGAAGGAGAAAGCAGTCGTACTCGTTACTTGGAACGAATTCCTTAGGGAATTCGATAAGAAATTCTACACCCGATTTAATCGGGATTCAAAAAGGAGAGAGTTCCTCCAAGTCCATTAAGAAGGTATGTTGGTGGAGGTATATGAAGCGAAGTTTAGAAATTTATCATCATTTGTTCCAGAGATGGTAGGCTCCGAGAAATATAAGCATTTTGTAACACCGATTTCCGGTGACTGTGTATCATGTACCACTTCTCATGATTCTAAATATATATTAGCATTCTTTTGAGACATCTAAAATATAATTTTAATTATATATTTATTTATTTTTAAGTGTTATTCTAAAATCACTAAAATCAAAAATTTTATTGATAAGCCGAAAATCTTCTTAACAAGGTCTACAGAAGTAAAAAATGGCTAAGGAAAGTCTAACACATTTAAATAAAGATATTTAAATGAAATTTCATGTTTTAAAGAAATTTTGAACAAAATTTCATGGGACTAAAAATGCAAATTATTAAAAGTTAGGGGTCTAAATGCAATTAAGGAAAGTTGAGGGACTTGGTTGCAAACGACTCAAGGATGGATAATTGGAGCCAGATGATTGGTCAAGAGAGTAGCAAGTTTGGTTAGTGGCCACATGTGATGATTCCACATTCAATAAAACTCATTGGATGAGAATTTATGCATGAAAACTCATTGGATGGGAATTTATGCATGAAAGCTCATTGGATGGGAATTTATGCATGAAAGACTATTGGGATAGCTTGTACAATCCTCCCGATTAACATGGACGTTCAACAAGAGTGCATGGAGCTTGCTTGAAACAACAATTGCATGGTTTAAGTGTTAGGACAAGTGGATGTTTGAGATAATGCATGAGATGATCCAATGGTCAAGAATACTTTGCTAAGTTTATAATGGAACTTGTTTTGAGCAATTGGTTCACTTTTTCTTCATTCCTCCTCCCTTAGATGAAAATATGAAGACTTCATCTCTTAAATTGAGTTCAACCATGAAACCAAAGAGGTAAGACCGTTGTTGGAAATTTTAATTTCAAGATAGAGATATAGAAGTATTCTATTCATATGTTGTGATTTGATTTTGGTGTTAAGGTGAGAAAATTTTAAGTATTCAGAGGGAGCACTAGCATATATTGTTAGCAAGAGAGCTTACAAAGGAGTTTTAACTCATGCAAAGATTAAATTATTTGTTGAGTAGTTACAGTAGTATCCACACTAGTATACTTGATATTAAATTCCAGATTTGAGTTTATGTAGTCTTACTATGATATCTCATTCTGTAGGAGTCAAAATTCTAAGCCGTTTGTTCTTGTGTAAACTAGACTTCCTAAGCTTTAAAATGGTATATATGTGAAACATGTTATGAAGGAATTGATTTTTAATGATTTTTTAAAATTCAGCATGTTTCTCC
The DNA here is from genome assembly GCA_033439265.1 of Dillenia suffruticosa. Classification (NCBI taxonomy): domain Eukaryota; kingdom Viridiplantae; phylum Streptophyta; class Magnoliopsida; order Dilleniales; family Dilleniaceae; genus Dillenia; species Dillenia suffruticosa. The sequence goes on from JAVTVX010000031.1 coordinate 5,696,433, forward strand.
TATTATGTTTTCATACTCTGCCTGCGACCAGTACATTGTGTCAAATTGTTAGATATTGTCTATACAGAATTTGAAGAAAGTTAAAACATGAACACTTTAGATCTCTGTCTTATCTATAATTGCAGATAAAGATCACTTGAATCAGAGTTGTATGCTGAAAGTTATAGTATTTTTATTGAAACTGTGTAGAAGTAGTTTTTAAATCCGAAACTGAAATTAAAAATGAATTTTATAAAATTATACACATAAAATCTGAGGATATTCTAAACTAGAAGAATTTAGATTGATATCGTGTTTTCGATTAGAGATAAGAATCACGTAAATTGGAGTAGTACATAGGGAGATATGGAGTTTTTCTTAAAATTGCGCAGAATTGAATTTTAGAAACTTAGATTTGAAATTTTTCTAAGTAACAAATTTGAGATTTTACTTTAAAGAAAAACATTTCTATATGCAATTGTAATCCTATGGTAGAAATTTATCGAAATAATTGATGAATTATATATTGTTTAACCTAAGCATAGGGTTACATTTTCGTACATGGGGTAACTCATTCGAGAAATGAGGATAGTTAGGGGGAGTGACATACCTTCCCCAGTCGATATGAGTGAGATGAACTATTTTCGACTTTAAATGAAAAATAGTTTGATCATGATTTTAATAAATAAATTTTGAAATATGATTTAGAAATGATTTAGTGTTTGTGGCATGTCTTGAAATGATGATTCTGAGAAAAATTTGCATCATGATATTACAACTTGATAGTGCCATGATTTTCGAGTGAAGATTTATGAATGATGACATATGGCATGTGGATTATTATAGAATGGTGCATATAAGCTATAACGCACTCTCTGCCATGGTATTGAGCGTTTACCCAATAGAGTGACGTGGTGGGGTAACACGAGAGCAGGGGTTTGAGCCCCCTGACTCTAGCTAACGGATCCAATAGACGAGCACCCGTGAGAACCATGTCAACACCAAGGGAAGGGGGTTAAAAGAAAAGCATATGTGTTCATTTTTATGATATTGTGGTAACCCCTTGATGGATTTTACCTTAATTAGGTCAAACTATGGGTAGAATATGTTTTATTACCGATTGACACTCCATAATGTATAATTAGGATAAGAATGCATATTATTTTGAATTCATGATATGTTGGAAATGAATATAAATATGAAACTGATGATTTGATTTGTCACTCTCACAAATTCATTTATTGTCATTATATAGTCATTGCACCTTACTCACTAAGTATGCGGATTATATTCACCCCTCATATTTAAAATTTTTAGCTTATACTGCACTTGACTTACATTGAGGTATTGTTCCACGAGTTCTACTGAGAGACGCTACTGGGTAAGTATTCATACTCATCTTTGTTTACGATTGGATTACACATATAAATATTATATGTAAATTGGAGGCAAATGTTTTAAAAAAATTTTTTGAAAAATATTCTTTTTCAAATCTTCCGCTATATTATTTGACTTAAGATGACGAGCAGGGTCATGATATTAGTCAAAATATTAGCCTTGCATCATCTCGGTGTGTGAGTTGGCATACCAGTACATCGAGGAGTCGCGGCGGTCTATTCGCATGCTTAACCTTCTACCCGTGCCATTTCGAGCATAGGGATAGGAAACAACACCATAGCTGCCCCTACTCAACGCTCTCAACCAAGATCCCAGGCGAAAATTTATGCCATGACAAATGAAGAGGTTCAAGCTAATCTGAATGTGGTCATAGGTACGATGAAAATCTTTGTTGTTAATGCTTGTGTGCTAATAGATACTAGATCTAATAATTTATTTGTGAGTACGAATTTTTCTTGGCATTCTGATAGGCTTCTAACTCCACTTGTGGTAGAGTTGTTAGTTATCACTCCTTTAGGGTAATAGCTGATTAGAGAAACTGTGTATAAGGATTACAAGGTAAAGGTCGGTGAGGTAACGTTTGAAGAGGATTTGATTCCGTTAGAGATGAGTGATTTTGATGTCATCTTGGGTATGGATTGGCTACATTTTTATTGGGTATCAGTGGATTGTTTCATGAAGGAAGTAGAATTCTAGAAATCAGGGTGTCCGTCACTTGTTTTTGTTGGTAGGCATTGGGTGTTACCGAGCTATGTGATTTTAGCCTTTGAAGCATGGAAACTAGTACACAAAAGGTGCAAGACTTACTTAACCCACATTATTGACACCATGGTGGAGAGTCTTAATTTGAATGATGTTCCCATAGTAAATCAGTTTCTGGATATTTTTCCAGAAGAGTTGCCTGGATTGCCACCTATCTGGGAGTTTGACTTTGCCATAGATTTGGTTCCCGGTATTGTACTGATTTCTATCCTTCCATATCGAATGGCACCCACAGAGCTGAAAAAGTTGAAGGTTTAGCTTCTAGAGCTGTTGGACAAGAGGTTCATCCGATCGAGTACCTCACCTTGGGATGCTCCAATTCTATTTGTGAAGAAAAAAGATGGAACCCACCAGTTATGCATTGACTACCGGTAGCTAAATAAGGCAACAAAGAAAAAGTATCCTCTCCCGAGGATTGATGATATTTTCGATCAACTTCAAGGGGCTAATGTATTTTCAAAAATAGATTTGAGATCGAGTTACCACCAATTGAGGATTAAGAGTGATGATATCCACAAAACTGTGTTTAGAATGCGGTAGGGCACTACAAGTTTTTGGTGATACCCTTCGGATTGATGAATGCAATCACGTCCCGACCCTCGAGTTGAGCACGCAACAACCGTCACATTATCTTGACATACGAGCAGCATCTCCCTATATACCGGGACAATGCAAGGCATTCGTCTTTACCTGTTTTTCCTCAAATAACATTTCCCAAGTAAAATAAAATTTTAAAATACAACATTTTACCTCAATGCATGAATATGCAACGAGTTCGAGAGTTTCAATTTACATTTACAATAACATATTTATAATCATCTAATAAAATGTACAATGGTCACTCTGTAGATCTCAAATATATATACAATGTCTAACTTCATTATGGAAGAATGGTTGATACCATACTTAACACTTGTCGTCTCCAAAGGGATGTCAAGTGTGTCGAAAATCTCTTGACACGTCTCCCTGCCAAAACTATATCTGTCGTCATGGAAAAGTGAGGGGTTAATATTATGGGAGAATACTCAGTGAGTGAGGGGTCAACATTATGTTATCAGTAGAATGTGTGAGCACAGAGTGTCAAAGCTCATTCCAAACATGATGATATTATAAATTGAGTATGGCATTTCCATAAATCAAGCGATCATATATCATACATCATAATATCAACATATGCATCCTTTTACATTTCGAAAATCATTTAGAGTTTGTCAATAAAATATCCCCGACAATGATGTACTACGACCAATGACAGACACATTGGGGTTTATATACAAGTATAAAAAACATTTAGCTCTATACCTCAATATTGGCCACGAGCCTCACCAAAGGCTAGCACGTGCTTTTGCACACATACATAATCAACCATGTATAGAATCCCGCGGGGTGCTAGACAGTGACGTCACACATGTCCTCCCCGATTTGGTTCAATCGGCCACAACTATACATATAACATTTGGGGGATACCTCCTGCAAAAGCGTATTCGGACACAATAGGTGGCTCTGTCAAATCGGTGTGCCAAAGCAATGGAAGCATATAAATCATATCAAGTTTTCAAGAGTGGCACGATATCATTTCAACACAATTCATAGATGCATATCATTTGAATTAATCATTTAGAACACTCCAATGATTACAAAAAAAAAAATATTTGTAAAACATAGTTCAGATCCCATACTTTTACACATGTCATAAAATATATCATTTTGAAACGTTATAAAATATATATTTTTAGTCAATAAAAAGCATAGCGTCAAAATCCCACTCACATATATGGGAGAGTATGTCACTTCCAAAAATGTACCACAATGTGTAGAAATGTACTCCCCTCGTTCGATCACCAAATGTGTGACTACAATGGTAACACAAAATATGTATAAAATTTATGTCATAAAAGTGAAAAACACAATGTTAAATTGTGTTCTCAATTAATCCTTTACCTAGGATCGAGGCTTAGGACATTATAGGTAGGCTTCTAAGGTATACACATGCTGTCATCTTTTTATCACCAAATCGGCAACTTCAGTTTCCCATTTATAAATATACTTCATAACTTCACCACACATACGTATGTGTCTCCAATTATATGCCAAACAAATTCCCGATCTTTACCACATTCTATCCTCTTCACGAGATTTCACTTTCTACAAACATCGCACATGCACATGCTCATGCCTTCCTTACATTCTCGGCAACTCACAAATTTAATTCACATTTCATCCCATCACTTTAAACCAACCATTATACACAATTATTGATCACCTTTGCACTTGAATTCAACATACATAATTGGCCTTTTGAAACCAAATTTTCAGCCCTTCAAAAACACATTTCTTCTCCAAATTTCTTAGCCAAACACAATCAACTTCATATACACATTTCTCACATCAATTTAAATCAAGAACCACACATAATTTTCATTACATTTGTACTAAAATTCTGCACACATGATTTGTCCCTTGAATATTACATTTAGCTTATCAAAACATAATGTTTTTCATCTAAATTTTCGGCCACACAAGGTTCAAACTTTCTGTACAGTTAATTACCACAATGAAGGACAATGCACACATTCCTCATGTTTCATTGGGTTCTACCTAGGCTCTTAGTTATGAAAATCATTACAAAACATCACATTAACACATTCTAACAATGTCCTCATTCAGCAAGGTGCAGAATTTTCTTACCTCAAAATATGATGATTCAAGCCCAAACAAGATTTTTCTTCACAACATTTCCATTTCTCCCTTGGTCCTAGCTCTCGGCCAATATAAGTTCACCAAGTTAGGTGTCTCCTTTTGGCTCCAAATTTAGATATGTTATACTTGGGTTAGAGTGTAATGAATCTATACTAAAATTTCAAAGAGTTGTTTTAAAAAATCATAGCTTTCTTCAATGGTGATACTCAAGGTTCTCTTGAATCTTCACCATATAAGTCTTCTTTTTTTGCTCCAATTTTTGGATATGTTGTAGTTTGGTTTGTAAGAATTTGATTTATGTAAAAATATTTGGGTATTGTTGTAGAAAAAAAAATTGGATCTCCTACTTGAAGCTTACAGCCATGGAGGAAGAATGGAGAAAGAACTTTGCTTCTTCTTGCTTGCATACTTACGGTTTTGGAAGGAGAAAAGGAAATGTTTGCTTTGTTATATCTTGCCCAATTTAATTCTAACTATCCAACAATTTCAAGATTAATTCTAGCCCTAGGATTTATTTGGCCATACAAGCAAAGTTTACTCTCTCCCACGTATTCTCCCTCTAGAAAGCACTTTCTCATACTACTTCTCTCTATTCAACATTAATTGCCTGTCTTTCAACCATCAAGATCCAAGTGCTCACAAATTTTGATCCAATTCCAAATCAATCCTCACCATTGATTGATTTCCAAGAAAACCTTTTCTTTCACTCAATGAATAGTATTCTTGTCTCCCACTAACTCAAATCCAATGACCCAAATTGATTCATCTTACTTCCATTCAATTCCCACTTTTGGAATAACTTTTCAAAAACCTAAAAATCTCTCTCTCTCTTTCTCTCTCTCTCTCTCTCTCTCTCTCTCTCTCTCATTTGGCCACCTCACCCAACAACTCTCATTTCTCTCTTGTTATTCATGGTTTTGGGGGAGTGCATTGCCAAAATACTTCTAAAATTTTGTTAATTACAAATAAGTCCCTGGACTTAAAAAATTACATTTTGACCCCAAAAATTTTTATAATTCTATGTTGGACCCAAAACCTTATATTAGACCTAATTTAATTTATCTCGTGTCAAAACGTGATCATTTAGCCTTTCTAAGATACATTCGACCCGACTAGGGTTTTACCGGTAATTTTTCAGAAAAGTTACAATTTAACTCTACGACGTAAGGTCTACCCAAACTTGTGGTTCCTATATAATCTAGATTCATTCTCATTATTATTGAACCATCGGTGGTCATTTTGAAAATTTTTGAATTCTCGACGATTTGGTCCGAAATTTTCAAGAGTTGTTTCAACGAAAAATTTCTTAGTAAATTTTTCTACAGAGAATATGAACAATGGCATACATAAAATGAAGAGGAGTACAATAGTGGATACACCAAGGTGTCAGTGTTACAAATGCTCTTGCAGCTTACCTGGACCTCATTAACTGAGCATTTCATCCCTATCTCGACAAATTTGTCATAATTTTCATCGATGATATCTTGGTTTATTCTAAGAATGATGAAGAGCACTCGAGCAACTCTGAATTGTATTAAGAATTTTTAGGGAGAAGAAGTTGTATGCCAAGTTCTCAAAGTACGAGTTTTGGTTAAGGGAGATTGACTTTTTAGGGCATGTTGTTTCCAAGAATAGAATTTTTGTAGACCCTAAGAAAGTAGAGGTCAATCTGAAGTGGGAGCAACCCAAGAACGTCGCCGAGGTGAGAAGTTTTCTCGGGTTAGTAGGTTACTGCCGAAGATTCGTAGAGGGATTCTTGAAAATAGCGGCTCCAATGTCCAATTTGACTCAGAAGGGAGTGAAATTCGAATAGGATAAAAGATACAAAGGTAATTTCCAAGAACTTAAGAGAAGGTTGACATCCGCTCCCATTCTTGCTCTATCTACTAGCGGTGGTGGTGATTTGTCATATATAGTGTTGCCAGTAAGCAAGAGCTAGAGTACATGTTAATGCAAAGCAATAGGGTGATTGCTTATACCTCTCGCTAGCTAAAGAAGCATGAAGTGAACTATCCTATTCATGACTTAAAGCTAGCTGCCATTGTTTTTGCCTTGCCATTGTTTTTGCCTTAAAGGCTTGGCGGCACTACCTATATGGGGTCACATGCAAGATTTTCACCGATCACAAAAATTTGAAATACTTGCTCACACTGACGGAGCTCAATTTGAAGCAACGAATATAGTTAGAGTTGATCAAGAATTATGATCTAGTGGTAAACTACCATCCCAGGAAAGCTAATGTTCTTGCCGACGCCTTAATCTAGAAGTCCTTTTCTTCTAGTTTGGAATCTTAGGGAAGTTCTTACCTCTCTTATTTAGTTGAACTTCAAGCACTTGGAGTCAAGTTGGCTAAGGATGATCATGATATACTCTTGGCCAAGTTGTACTTCAATGAGATTATAAGGTTTCATGTTGTTTCGATATTTATTGTATCGGACTGTGACTCTCGATTCACTTCTTAATTTTGGCTTAAGTTGCGAGCCGATTTGGGAACTAAATTGAAGTTCAGCACAACTTTCTACCCTCAAACTGACGGACAATCTAAGGGCATGATTTAAACCTTGGAAAACATGCTTAAGGCATGTGTTATGATTTTCAAGATAGTTGGGATCGACAACTCTTATTGATTGAATTTGCATATAACAATAGCTATCAAGTTAGTATTGGAATGCTACCCTATGAAGCTCTTTATGGAAGGAAATATCAGACTTCATTGTGTTGGGATGAGATTGGTGAGAGAAAAATTGAAAGTATAGAGTTGATTGAAGCCATCAAGGAAAAGGTAAGAATGATTCGAGAAAGAACAAAGGCAAATCAAGTTCAACAAAAGAGCTATACCGACAGGAGGAAGAGGGTCTTGGAATTCAAAATTGGAGATATGACATTTTTTAAGGTATCTTCTTGGAAGGGTATAATTTGATTTCAGAAACGGAATAAATTGAATCATCGTTATATTTGTCCCCTTAAAATCCTTGAAAGAATTGGAAAAGTGGTCTACTGGTTTGAATTCCCACCGGAATTACAAAGGATCTATGATATTTTTTACATTTTAATATTGAAAAAATACTTGTCGGATCCCTCACATGTGTTAGAAGCTCCTTCGGTAGAGTTGAATCAAGACTTGAATTCAAGATACAACTAGTAAAGATCCTTGATTGACAACCCAAACAACTAAAGAGTAAGCAAATTCCCATGCTCAAGGTGTTATGGAGAAGCAACCAAGTGGAAGAGGAAATTTGGGAGATGAAGAGTTGATATAAAAACAAAACCTTCACCACTCTCTCTTCTCTCCCTCATTCTTGCCCACACTCATTCTCTTAGTTTCTCTCTTATCCCTCCCTCTTCCTTTTCTCTCCTATCTTTTGGCTTTCTTCCCCTTGTCCGTAGAACCCTAGATCCGGCATAATTAGCAAACAATTTTCAAAAGGAGACCCAAACTGAGGTTTTGGCTAGAGGTGTTAATGCTTTCCATTTCAACAACAAGAAGACGTCGCTACAGGCATAGGTTTACTGTTAGATCACTCTCTTCCCGTAGCAATTGTTTCAATATAAACTTGTGCAAAATATTTGATTTATATTTAATATAATGGACAAGTCATATAGATGAAGTGATGAATATATTGGTAGGTTAATGCAGTAAGATCTTTGTATTAAATTAAATATTTCAACACATGGTTTTCAATTGTTTGTTGCTTTCAATGTGGATATATCATCAATATATCCAACCTAGATAATTTGTTTCACCATAATATGTTTGGTATGTTATATTCACACATTTACATGATTCATCATAGATCCAATGTAGGGGGTTTCTCGTTGATGAAGAATTATGTCCTCACATCCTAAATCGTATGTAGTTGTAAAAATATTAAAAATATTTGGTTTATAGTTTTAAGGTATTAAAAATGTCTTATATATAGTTTTAAGGATGGTTGCACGTGATAAGTTGCAATAGGGATACGTGAGTGCATGCAATGTGATAATAGGTAATAGGAGGTAAGTTGTGGTAATTTTGATTGTTGAGTGTTGTGATAATAATAGTGTGATAAATTGTGATAATTTTGAGAGTGATAAGAGTTGGTAAGTCTTGTGAGAGTGTGGTAAATTGGTGTTGAGTGTTTGTCACGGGTGGTAATGATAAGGTGTTGGTAAATAACTAAGTTGTAGCAAGCGATAAGTTAAACAATTAATGAATAAATATGAGGAATTAAGAATTGTAATGAAAAAAAGAGCCGGGAAAAGAGTAAACTGTGGAAAATATGAAAACAAATGAAAAAATTGCACTGATTTTGAAAATTTGTTTGTCACCGATTGGATTAATTGGTGATATTCTAGGATATGCAAAAAATTTACAAAAGATTTGGAATTGGTTTCGTGCAACCTGTTGAAATTGCATCATTTTCTAATTATATAATAATATCAATATTACATTACTATTTACTATTACACTATTACTATATATATTACTATAAATTAGATTATCGTAGCGATGCATTGTTATTCACCATTCAACTAAATCTTGCATTATCAATATTAATTTAAATAATATAATTATCATTACATAACTTAATTAATTATCTAGTAATTAACATAACAAACCATGAGACATAGTAATTGCAAAGTAACACGTCATAGCATATAAGAAATAAGAAATAACAAATATATGGGAAAGAAAGAGGGGTATTGATTAAAAATATATGAAAAAAGAGACAGGTAAAAAGACGCAAAAAAGAGGTTTTGAAAACTTGTGTAATGAAAAAAGAGATAGATAAAAAGACATCGTCCAAAAAAATTGTGTAATGAAAAATTTAAATTGTGTAATGAAAAGGGCGCAGAAAAAAGAGTGCAATTTTTGAAAATTTGTTTCTGAAAATAATATATATATGTTCAATTTAACTTGAAAGATATTATTGCAACTGTTGAATTGGATTAATTGGTGACATGTCCTACTAGATTAATGAAAAATTTGTGATTATTTTGAAACACAAATGCAATTTTTTCCAATAACATAAAATACTAATATTACATTGCTATATAATATATATTACTATAAAATACATATATATTATTATATAGTAATATATAAATTACATTATCTAATGATCTAATGATCGGATCAATTTAGGTGATACAATACTTATGTTGGATTTGGATCCTCATCTGGATGAGTGTATAATATTAGTACAATATAATATAATAATAGTATGTTATATAACTTAATCAATTATTAATTATTAATTATGATATTATATTAATAAGTCATAATTCATTTATATGTACCATGAGAAACCTAATTCAATTGGTTTAAATATATCATCAATGAGAAAGGAAAAACAAAAAACAAAAAAAAATGACCTACAAAAAAAAGGTGAGAGGGAGATAAGGAAAAGGAAAAAAAGTGTGAGAATGAGATAAAACAAAATAAAAAGAGTTGAGAGTGAGAGAGAAAGGAAATAAAGAGACAAATAATAAAAAAAGAAAAAACTCACACAAGATACTTTGGCTCAGTGGTTGGCACAAGTTACTTCTGGAGGTTCTCGAACCTCCAGCCTAGCAATTTTTTTGGCAAAAAAAAAGAAGGAAAAGAATTGCCTGCACGGTGGTAACTGCATACACGAGCAGTCATGCGCACTGCACATGCGTGGGACTTGCGCAGTGCAATCACGCATGCACACGTGGTCGTGTACACTGCACATGCGCGAGCACACACACATGCCTGCATGGCGCAACCGCACATGCTCATGTAGCTCAACCTCACAGAACGTGCATGTGTAGGCTCCTACACATGCCTGCACGATTGCACGCGCATGCCCGTGCAGCTCAGCCGCAAGGGCAAGCACGAGCATGCGTATGCACAGAGCAAGCATGATCCATATGTATAGTGATATGGCATGGTAACAAGTTAAATACTTCTATTGTGTAGCACAGTGATACAATTGCTCCAACACCTGGTAACAAGTGATAAGTGGTGATAAGTGGTAAGACAATAATTATATAATGGTAACGAGTGATAACAAATGATTTATAACAAATAAAAGGCAATAATTGTATAAGATTTATATAATATGGCATGCTAACAAGTGATTTTTAGCAAATGGCAACAAGGACATGGTAAATGAAGGATGTGTAGAATATGGTAAGTATCGGACATAGTAACAAATAGTAACAATTGATGACAAGTCATTTATAACAATAATGGTAACAAGCTAACAAGGTAATGTCTACTAACAAGTGGTAAGACAATACTTGTATAAAATTTGTATAAAACATATATGTTGTATTTGTTTGAATGTAATTGTAAGAAGTATTAAAAATCATAAGCTAATGGGAAAATAACACATGTGGAAACATATGAAATATATGGGAAAAGAAAGAAGAGGATTAAAACATTTACTAAACTCTAAAAAATGAGACGATTAAAAAAAATGTCACTTGAAACATAAACATATGATATGTCACTTGAAACACATATAACAAGGTAAATAAGTAGTAACAATAAGTAAGCGATTTTTTTAACTAGAACGACATGCGGCATTGATTAAAAGTTTAAAAAAATGTGAAGAATTCCAAACAACGCGGTAATAAAAATGAATGAAAAAAGAGGCGGAAAAAAAAGAAAAAAAAATGGACGAGTTTTGAAAATTTAGTTGTGAATATGATATATTATATAAATCATGCAGTAAGTTTCACCATCAAAGCTTCTCCTTCCCTTTTCTCCTTCCCTCGAAATCTCTCATTCTCTAACCCATCTAAACCTCTCACTCACTAGTATTGCTGGGAGTGCACATAAAACCCAACCATTATTATCACTATCATTGATTCCACACAGTCACTCACTATCTCACTACCTCACTCAACTCACTCACTCGCTACTATGCTGGGAATGCACATAAAGTCCAACTATCATCATCACTACTTTCATCATCATCATATCTGACATCAAAAGGTAATATTTTTATTAACAATCATTCTTTACAATATCATTATATTAATTTCTCTATAGTTTTATGAATAGATTGATATGAAAATTGTGGATAAAGATGCCTTCCAATTGTGTCAGTTGTAGGACTTGCAATCTTTTTTCTTTTTTTTTGTTCTTATATGTATATGTCATTTTGCTTGGAAATCAATGTATTGATATTCTCTGTTTATATTTTTTTATAATTTCTTTATTTTCTAGTCTTATAGTAATTAAATCTATACCATTTTAAAAAAATCATATCATATCATAACAATAAATATTTATGTTCCTAACATGATAAAATGAGTGCATTTCCTAAGAGAGTATAATAACCGATAACACATGTGGTAATTAATGATAATCGACAATAAATGATTATAAAAAAATAATGGTAGCTTATGATAAAAAGTAGTAAGCGATGATAGAAGAAATAACTTATACTAACAAGTATAATTTCTAACACCTATAGTAACCGATAATACATGACATAACTTATACTAACATATGACTTATACTAACATATGGTAACTAATGGTAACCGACGATAAAATATAGTAACATTTTCTAACAATTGTATAATCGATGATAAAAGAGTATTTTGTAACACCGGTCTATCTAACAACCAACGATAAAAGAGTATTTTGTAACACCTATCCATCCAACGATAAAACGACAAAAATAGTAATATTTGTCACGTCCCGAACAGGGATCGTGAGCAGCCATCCGTTTTCCTGAATGCCAACTGTATTTTTACATAAAATCGAACAGAATCTCCCCATAAATCAGAGTTTTCTCATATACAAATAAATCTGTATAATTTAAAATCAACCTATAAATCAAATAAAATGGTCATCCTGATCTCACAACAACCTACCAACCACAGCAAATATCCAGAATAACACCAAGCTATATAAATTTCCAACAATCTTAGCCACAGATCTCTATTGTCATGCCCAACTAGAGCATGAGCAGCTACCACACTGAGCGGGCCTAAAGTTTATATAAATATACAAAAAATTTCCCAAGTAGAAAGTTTAAACGCTTACAAATGCCTCAATACAAGTAAAATGAACCAAAGCGAGAGTTATGCATATAACTGCCCATAAGTTATACAGTCATTCCATAATATACACGGCCAACTACAGATCTCAATATCAAGATCGCGCAAGGTTGAAACAAAGTACGAAATTTATATTTCAAATTTAACTTAAACCTCATCGTCGTAAATACCAAATCTCAGGGTATACTGTCAAACCCTCTAGAGCCTGAAATGTTGCTCTATCACAAAGTTCCTATCTGAGGAAGTAAAAGAGAGGAGTGAGTATCATGGGAAGATAGCCAGTGAGTGAGGGGGTAATATCAAGCATAAATAGTATGGGTGAACCATTGGAGTGTCAAATAATATCTTTTGAAATAAAAATTTACATTTCGCAGCAGAACATGATATGTTTAGCAATTTGAAATAATTTAAATCAATCACACGATAACAAACTTGTATGCATCCATTTAAAAGTCAAATAATAGTAGAGCAAGCCGAAAATAATCCTGACAAAGGTCAACCATGACGAAAGACAGACGCATCGGGGGTTTCATTATGCATAAACTTTAAAATCGCTCTCTACCCCAACGTTGGCCATGAGTTTGTTGGGGCTAACTCATCATCGTGTATAGGACTCCGCCCGGTGCTAGACGGTGGCGCCACACTCGTCCTCCCCCATCGTGGGTTCAACCGGCCGCGCCTATAGGCCTTAAAATCAATGACGTTTGCGGATACCTCCTTCAGAAGCGTATCCGGGCAACTTATGCCTCTACAAACGCTCTTCGTAACTACAGAATCATCAATATCATCATCATAATATCACAAGGGCACAACGTTCCACAGGTACGAATCATATCATCGCATAATTAGTGGGCATCTAACCCACATAGTTCATTGAAAACATTTCAAATCCGTGTGCCAATACATTCATCAAATTATTTCAAATCCAATCCAATGCGACGGCAAAATAGAAAACATATTTAGTTCTCAAATAATGGAACAATATCATTTCATTTCAAACATTGATGTATAATTATCAGAAATATAAATTTACGACACTCCAAATTTCACAAAACAAGTTTTAAAATTTAATATCACACGTCGAGTCAATGCATTTCGAAAGTATATTTTATTGAAAACACGGCAGAAACAAGTTTTACTATTTCATACAAGAGATTAGAGTCTCACTTACCTTTCTAGGGAGGGTGGTCACTTCCTATTTTTCAATTCAATCCAATTGACTCCTCAAGACTCCAAAAGACAAACCTAGGGTTTCTCGGATCTCAAACCTAACTTTCATTCGTCTGTCAAACTGGTCTAAAGCCTGCAGTAAAGAAGATGCAGGCGAGCTCTCGAAGGGAACAGCTGGTTACGGGCTCGCGGGCCAACGAGCTAATGGGCTAGCGGGTTGGCCCGCTGGTGGGCTTGCACGCTCGTAGCCAGGCTTACTGGCCGCAATGGGCTTCGCGGGCCACAGTGGGCTCGCTGGTCAGCAGTGGGCTTCGTGCCTGGTGGGCGCTCACGGGCTAGGGCTCGCGCTCACGGGCTAGGGATCGCGCTTGAGGCACGCGCGCTCGCGCAGTGGGTCGCATGCTGGAGCTCACTCGCGCTCGTGTTGGGGCGCGCTCGCGCAGTGGGTCGTGCTGTCACTCCCCGAACTGGGATTGTGAGCAGCCGCCTGTTATCCTGAATGCCGGCTGTATTTTTACAGAAAATCGAGCAGAACCTCCCCATATTTCAGAGATTTCCCAAGTACAATTTACCCTGTGTAAATCCCAATCATCCTGTATTATAATCAAATGGCCATCCCGGTCTCTCCAAAATCAACCAATCTCACAGCCAACATCCAGGTAACGCAAGGTTATAAAAATTTCCAACAACCTAACTACAGACCTCTACTGCCATGCCCCCATCAAAGGCATGAACAGCCGTCAGTCGCCCCTCCTGTGAATTAGAGGAGGCACCGAGCGATCCTAGAGGACACTTCTAAGACATGACACATTCCCAAGTACTTACACAATGAACCAGAAATGCCTCAATGCAATGTTATGCACTGACGTGTCCACATTTATACAGTCATCCCAGAATTATAAAATGGTCGTCTATCGACGTCATAATACATATACATCACCAATACAATTGCTAACTCACAAAATTACAGCAGAAATATACAATAACTCCTCAGATCCAGATCAAATCTCCCAATGACGCTGAGCATCCTAAAAGCAACGCTCCTTGCCAAATACTATCTCTGAAACAAGAAGGGAAATGAGGGGTGAGTACTCGGGAAGAATACTCAGTGAGTGAGTGGGTGAATGCAATCGTCAAATATGAAGTGTGAAGCTGGAGTGTCAAAACACAAGTATACAAATCATATTTCAAATCATCTTGCTTTTCATTTCAACAATATGTCATTTGCACGCATTATCAAGTCAAATATGCATCCAAAGCACTGTCATTAAATTCATAGAGCTGCAAGCCGAAAATATCCTGGCAGAGGTCTATCGCGACCTATGACAGGCGCACCGGGGGTGTTATATGCAAGTTTATTTAAAGTGCTCTCTACCCCGGCGTTGGCGACGAACCTCGTCCAGGTGCTAGACTTAGAGAGGATACCAAAATCCAAATCCAAATCCTCCCCCTTCCGGGTTCAACCTGGCTAGTACCGTATCGATAATCAAATCACGACAACTCGTGGGATACCCCAAGCCTAGGCATATCCGGACGCCACCAAAGCGTCTCTCACGGTGTCCTTCATAGCTACGGAACAATACAATCGAAAGCCCTCAAGGTTAAAATCAATATCGCATAAAAAATATGCCGAAATTAGGTTTACAAACCAAATGCAACATATTACATAAAATGGCACATTATACATTTCAACCACATGGATGCATAATTTCATAATTCAACACAGTTTTTGGACACTCCATCGGTTCACAAAAATCAATTTTAAAAACAATCAAAACATTTCAAGCATACGACAAATCATGCTCATTCATCAAAATGTTGTAAAACAGAATTTACATATTAAACGAAAGCATTGAAATAAATCCCACTCACCAATTTTGGGGAGGATAGCGTACTCCCCAATAAAACCACAATACATAGAACAATGCTCCCCTCAATCGAATCACCAAAATAACCAACCTAATCAAATAACCACGGTTCGATATCAAATAAAGGCCTAGTTATGAATCTTCAATTTTTCTTTCCAACCAAAACTACCTAATTTGACAAAATTTATTCAAGAGTTAGAGATTTCCTTTCTCTCACCTAGGGTTCCTCGGATCTCGGATCTAGCTTTCGTTCGCCCATCGGTTTGGTCTAAATCCTGAATATTTCTAAATTTGAAACAATTGTGAACAATTTAAGTCCAATTACTAAAGAGATTCGAAACCCTAGTGTGAAAATCGAATTTTGAGTCATTTACCTTCACAGAGGCTCACGGACTGTCACGGGCCGTTACGGGCTCGTGGGTCACGGGCTGTAGGCTGATAAGCTGGCGGGCCTGGTGGGACGCGGGCCTAAGGGGTCTGGTGGGCCCCGGGCCAGACTGGGCCGCGGGCCGGACTGGGCCGCGTGCTGGACTGGGCCATAGCTGCTAGGGCTCGCGCTCGTGAGCTGGATCGAGTGCTCGCGCAGTGGGTCGCGCGCTGGAGCGCTCGCGCTTGTGCTGGGGCACGCTCAAGCAGTGGATCGCACGCGGGAGCACGCTGTGCTCGTGCTGGGGTGTGCTGGCACAGGAGAGCCCGTGATGGGGCGCGCTGGGGCTGTGCAGAGGCGCGCAAGGGTGCGCAAGTGCGCAGGCACTCGTGCAGGAGGGGCTCGTGTAGGAGGGGCTCGTGTAGAGGGTGGCGCACTGCTCGCACTGGGCTCGTCGTTGGCTCGTACTGGGCTCGCACGCTGGCTCGCGCTGGGGTCGCTCGCTAGCTCACTCTAGGCTCGCTCTCTGGCTCACACTGCGCTCGTGCTGGCTTGTGCTGGCTCGCACTGGCTCGCGCTGGCTTGCACTGGGCTCTCGCGCTGGTCTCGCGTGCTGTCGCGGCGCTGCCGCTATCACGTGCACTGGTGCACTCGCGGTGGTGCAGCGATCGCGCTCGGCGGAGGATGGCAGCGGGAGATCGTGCTGCGTGGAGGAGGAACGCGCTGCGGCTAGCGCGCTCACGTGAGGAGGGAGGAGCAACGGTGCTGGCAATGGCGGAAGGAGGCGCTACCCTGGCAGAGGAAACGGCGGGGAGAGGAAGAGACGGAGTGAGAGAGAGAGAGAGGGAAAGAGAGAGAGAGAGGGGAAAAGGAAGATAAATTAGGGCTTTAAGCCCTAATTTTAAATTTTCCTTTTCTTTTTTTTTTCTGGGTATTACATTTTCTAACCCCCTAAAAGCAAGTCTCGTCCTCGAGACTAAAAGAAACTATACAGAGAAAAGTTGGGGGTGTTGTCCTCTCATGGCTTCCTCAGGTTCCCAGGTTTGTTCCTCAACCTGGTCCCTCCTCCACAAAACTCTAACAAGAGGAATCTCTTTGCTCCGTAGCTTTCTGACCTGTCGATCCAAAATAGTTATGGGCTAGACAGGTAAGCTTAAGTCCTCTCGAAGCTCAACTAGCGGAGCCTCTAAAATGTGTGAGGGATCTGGCTAATATCTCCTAAGTACTAAGACATGAAATACATCGTGAATACGCGATAGGTCTGCCTGTCCTCATATCTAGCTAATGATGTTTCTTACACATCATTAACCATACTAACTCCTAAGGTACGGAGTCCCACCAATAAAAAGGGGTAAGCACTCTCTCTGTCGTCTAAGAGTAAGACACTGAGCATGCTCCTCAACACTTTGCAAGCTGATTAGGATGTCATCAGTGGAAACGATAACAAATCGATCTAGGAAATTCATAAAAGACCCGATCTATTCGGTCCATAAATGCAGCTAAGACATTGGTCGGCCCAAATGGCATGACCAAGGACTCAAAGTGTCCATGCTGATACGGAATGCAATTTTTGGATAGATCCTCGACCCTAATCCATAACCGAGTATAACGCGATCGAAGATTTATCTTCGAAAAGACCTTATCACCGAGAAGCTGATCAAACAAATCATCGATGTGGGAAAATGAATATCAATCCTTGGTAGTGACCTTAGTCAACTGCCAATAATCCATAACAAGTTTAAGTATTCTATATTTCTTCTTTACAAATAATACCGAAGCACCCTAAGGTGTGGTGCTTAGATGGATGAATTATTTATCAAACAATTTCTGTAGTTAAATCTTGAGCTCTCTCAGCTCAAATGGTATCATTCTATATGGCGGAATAGAAATAAGAGTAATCCCTAGAGGCAGATCAATCTCAAAAATGAACTTCCGAATCAATGATAATTAGGGTGGCTATTCGGGAAATATTTCAGGAAACTTCTGTACCACCAGAATCTCATCAAGTCTCAGATTCTGTATGGTGGTATCGATCATATGTGTCAGATCTGTCATACATCCCCGACGTATTATACGTATGGCTTTCCTCACTAATACAATATCACGGGGTAACACCCGTCTCTCACTCGTAAACGTCAGTGGTGGCCCTTCAGGCCTCCAAAAATCGTCTTTCTTGATAAAATAGTCTAAGGAAACTCTATAAGTATACAATTAATCTATCTCTAAGATGGCATCAAAATCTGTCATATCCAGTGGGATCAGATTTGCTCTCAGCACTGTCCCACCTGCCATGACATCATACTCTCTATATACGAATTCTCTAACCAACTGCTCACCAAGAGGAGCGACAACTAATAGCTCCTCATCAAGTAACGATAACAGCCCATCCGACTGTTGAGTGAAAGAAACTCTCACATAGAAATAGTTTGACCTTGTGCCAATAAGAACACAAATGTCGACTCCATGTATTTCCATAGCACCAAGATTCAAAAAATAATTAAATAAATAAATAAATAAAATAAATAAAAATAAAAATAATTTACTAAGAGTACGGAAAGAATAGGGATATACACATGTATATCAAAATAGTTAAGCCTCTAGTACTATAACAATCATGTCTATACATATCATCACAAAATATACGATTTCAAAAGAAACAGTGCATAAGGACCTCTAAACGGAAGGATCCGCAGGAGGATTACCCATGATCATATCTGGGTTCGCCAGAGCGTCTTCCTGAGTCATCGCATACACAAGGGCCTGCACCCTCAACTACTCTCGTGAAAACCTAATACTATATTGCTCCCGGCTGCAGTCCGTGGAGCAGTGTTACTAGAATGCGCAGGTGTTCCTTGTTGTCCTACATGTGGTGTATTCCGATGACTCGAAGCCAACTAACCTCCAAGTCACAAATCAGGGCATAAACTCTTGATATGTCCCGGCTTCTCATAGTGGAAGCATGTAATAAGTGCTCTACATATTTATTCGAGCGTGGTGCTTGCCACATATGTGGCAAAGAAAAAGGTCGCTGAGCAGTAGCCTAGCTCATGGCACTAGGACTGGTGATATAACCACCGGGGATATGGTCCCGCTAAAACTCCGTGAAATATCTGCGGTCGAATTCCATTAGGAAATTGCTTTGCCACAATGGCTTATAGCCTCATCGCAAATAGCCTCCCATCAAGTGAGGGCTTCCTTATCGAATAGTCTCTCAGTTACTCGTAGACTATACTCCTCGCGCAAGCCTAGATCAAGATCCGTCGGATTCAGTTGACTCAGTGCTTTGCTACTGTAGCATCACCTAGTCCAAAAATCTATGCATCCCAACTATCGAGCTACTGTGACTAGCTAGGTCAACTCGGGCATGCACCTAAGTATGGCGCAATTATTATAACTTAGATTCGAAACTGTAAGAAGAAAGGCCACCGATGGACGATTTGGTGCCGCTTGAGTAAGAACTACTGTAGGAGAAATAATGCAGCCGTAGATATCGGTGGACCCCATGTGCCGTGTACCACTCGTACACTTGCCGAAAAATATCAAGAGTAAATGGTGGAGACGTTGGTATAATAGCCGGCTGAAAAGGTGCCAGAGAAAATACACACCTTGAGGATGTATTCTTTGGCACCGAAAGGGGCGCCATAAATGAGGAAGTATCCTCGCTCTCTTTAAGTGAATCAGGGAGTACATATCTAGCGCTCCATGTAATCGTCATGGTTCCGTAATATAAGAATTCTCATTAGGCATTGTTCAAGGATTAGGGTTAGTACAACTAACCCCCTAAAATGAATGAAATTATCAATTTAAGAACCATCTCCATTGGTTCCTTCTTTGAAAATGAAGAAATGCTAGGTTAGATAAGAATTAGTATCTAACCCCCTAAAATAGATAAACTCAATTCCTAAGACCATATGCAGGGATATAAATGACTGTATGAAACTCTCATGCATTGAGGACTTTAAACGCAAACACACTCGGGAATGTTTTCAAGATTTTCTTCCTATATAGCGCTTAACCTAGAGCTCTGATACCAATCCAACTGTCACGCTCCGAACCGGGATCATGAGCAGCCGCCCGTTATCCTGAATGCCGGCTGTATTTTTACAGAAAATCGAGCAGAACCTCCCCATATTTCAGAGATTTCCCAAGTACAATTTACCCTATATAAATCACAATCATCCTGTATTATAATCAAATGGCCATCCCGGCCTCTCCAAAATCAACCAATCTCACAGCCAACATCCAGGTAACGCAAGACTATAAAAATTTCTAACAACCTAACCACAGACCTCTACTGCCATGCCCCCATCAAAAGCATGGACAGCCGCCAATCGCCCCTCCTGTGATTTAGAGGAGGCATCGAGCGATCCTAGAAGACACTTCTAAGACATGACACATTCCCAAGTACTTACACAATGAACCAGAAATGCCTCAATGCAATATTATGCAATGACGTGTCCACATTTATACAGTCATCCCAGAATTATACAATGGTCGTCTATCGACCTCATAAAACATATACATCACCAATACAATTGCTAACTCACGAAATTGCAGCGGAAATATACAATAACTCCTCAGATCCAGATCAAATCTCCCAATGATACTGAGCGTCCTAAAAGCAACGCTCCTTGTCAAATACTATCTCTGAAACAAGAAGGGAAATGAGGGGTAAGTACTCGGGAAGAATACTCAGTAAGTGAGTGGGTCAATGCAATCGTCAAACATGAAGTGTGAAACTGGAGTGTCAAAATACAAGTATACAAATCATATTTCAAATCATCATGCTTTTCATTTCAACAATATGTCATTTGCACGCATTATCAAGTCAAATATGCATCCAAAGCACTGTCATTAAAATCATAGAGCTGTCAGCCGAAAATGTCCTGGCAGAGGTCTACCGCGACCTATGACAGGCGCACCGGGGGTGTTATATGCAAGTTTATTTAAAGTGCTCTCTACCCCGGCGTTGGCGACGAACCTCGTCCAGGTGCTAGACTTGGAGAGGATACCAAAATCCAAATCTAAATCCTCTCCCAATAAAACCACAATATGTAGAACAATGCTCCCCTCGATCGAATCACCAAAATAGCCAACCTAATCAAATCACCACGGTTCGATATCAAATAAGGGCCTAGTTATGAATTTTCAATTTTTCTTTCCAACCAAAACTACCTAATTTGACAAAATTTATTCAAGAGTTAGAGATTTCCTTTCTCTCACCTAGGGTTCCTCAGATCTCGGATCTAGCTTTCGTTCACCCATCAGTTTGGTCTAAAACCTGAATGTTTCCAAATTTGAAACAATTGTGAACAATTTAAGTCCAATTACTAAAGAGATTCGAAACCCTAGTGTGAAAATCGAACTTTGAGTCATTTACCTTCGCAAAGGCTCACGACTGTCACGGGCCATCGCGGGATCGTGGGTCGCGGGCTGGCGGGCTGATAGGATGGCCGGCCTGGTGGGCCGCGGGCCTGAGGGGTTTGGTGGGCCGCGGGCCGGACTGGGCCGCGTGCTGGACTTGGCCGCAGTGGCTAGGGCTCGAGTTCGCGAGCTGGATCGAGTGCTCGCATTGTGGGTCGCACGCTGGAGCGCTCGCGCTCGTGAAGGGGCACGCTCGAGCAGTGGATCGCGCGCTGTGCTAGTGCTGGGGCGTGCTGGAGGGCGCGCAGGCACAGGAGAGCCCGTACTGGGGCGCGCTGGGGCTGTGCAGAGGCGCGCTGGGGCTGCGCAGAGGCGAGCAAGGGCGCGCAAGTGCTCATACAGGAGGGGCTCATGCAGAGGGTCGTGCACTGCTCTCGCTCGGCTCGCGCGCTGGCTCGTGCTGGGCTCGTGTGTTGGCTCGCGCTGGGCTCTCACGTTGGGCTCGCGTGCTGTCGCGCACGTTGCCGCTATCGCGTGCGCTGGTGCACTCGCGGTGGTGCAGCAATCGTGCTCGGCGGAGGATGGCTGCGGGAGATTATGCTGTGCGGAGGAGGAAGGCGCTGCTGCTAGTGCGCTCGCGTGAGGAGGGAGGAGCAACGGTGCTAGCAATGGCGGAAGGAGGCGCTGCCGTGGGAGAGGAAACGGCGGGGAGAGGAAGAGACGGAGTGAGAGAGGGAGAGAGGGAAAGAGAGAGGAGAGAGAGAGAGAGAGAGAGAGAGAGAGAGAGAGAGAGAGAGGAAAAGGAAGATAAATTAGGGCTTTAAGCCCTAATTTTAAATATTCCTTTTTTTTTTTTTTTTTTTTTTTTTTCTGGGTATTACACGTGCGGTGGAGCATGCTTGCGCAGTGGGTCGCGCTCAGGGGTGCACTCACGCTCAAGCAGGGGCGCACTCGCGCTCATGTAGGGATCGCTCAGCTCGCGGGAGATCGCGCGCTGGGCTCGCGTAGAGGGTCGCGCTCGAGGTCGCTCGAGCTCGTTTTGGGGTCGCGCGCTGTGGGCTGGAGCACTCTCGTGCGTAGGCGCATGGTGGTGCGCATTCTTTTGAAGTGAACAAGACAGTCAAAACTGCTGCAAAAGCCCATGTACTTCACTATTTTGGAAAGATAACTATTACCATTAAAAAATTGTCACATATATTAATAATACTAATTTTTAGTTCAGATGATTTAAAACATATCAACAATGCTAGCATTATTAATTTTAAAGGTTTAAAAATTTGAATTAAAAGTTCGCATTTTTAACTATGATCAAAAACATAAATTATAATCAAGCATATATTTCTAATTTTGGTATGTCACATGTGCGGATATGGTTTGCTTTCGTCACTAAGTAGTACTTGTTGACCAAATGATTGAAAAAGTCGAAGCAATTCATCTGTGATACTAATTTGACATTCTTTAAAGGTCTCATTTTCAGACAATTACTTATTCACCGGTTTTACTGCAACTTGTTCCCCAAAATCAAATTATTAAATTTACAACTTTTAATTTGATACAAAGAATGAATGACCGAAGGATCTTGGAATGACAAAATGGAGACATTCACTGCCCACTTTTCCGGCTATAGATGTACGACTTGGCAAAATAAAGATAGGCACCCAATTCTATTGCACCGAGTCCAGCAAGAAGCCAATAAAAGTAATCAAGATGAGCCCGATTGAGATTATTGGCGAACCAACCGTCCCGCCCATCTCCACCAGTTGCTTTCTCAATTGCAGAAATTAGAAAGCTGCTCAAGAAGCTGCCTACCCCAAATATGCTAAGGTACAGTGCAAGCCCCACACTCCTCAGTTCATTTGGTACTTGATCATAGAAGAACTCCTGCAAGCCAACCATGGTGAGCATATCGACAACTCCAAACACAACATACTGAGGTACCAACCACCATGCACTCATTGGCACCGTCACCATTGGCATATCAACCAGCCATGTTCTCTAGCAACTTCAAGCCGTTCATTCTCTACTATTGCTGCAATTACCATTGATATAGCCATTAAAAGCATTCCTGCTCCAATTCTTCGGAGCATTGTTATACCCGAAGGCTTCCCTGTTATAGTTCTTGAAAAGGGGACAAAGATACAATCGTAAATTGGGATAAAAACAACAACGGATGTGGTAATGAAGGATTGAAGTGAGGCAGGTGATATGTCAAAACCAAATCCAATTGATCTGTCCATTGTAACTCCTTGCTTTGTAAACAAAGTAGAGGACTATGCAAATACTATGGCGTAAACCATTGCCCATATTGGGACCAGTCTCAACACTGATTTTGCCTCGTCAACATGAGTTAAAAAACAAACTTTCCCATATTTCTTTGAGCCATCAGGTGCAATCAAGGCTTTGTTAAGGAACCTATAGGAGACCCAAAAATAGTCGTTATGTTACAATCTGATTAAATAGAAATGTTTGCATCACAAAAATACTGCAGACTAAAACAACACTTGAGCTACTAGACTGGGTCGGAGCTGCAGCTGGTAGTGAAGGCTCTTGTGCATGCATACAGTGGATGTTCTAAAGTTGTGGTTAATTATTTTGTCTTTGTTATGCTAAACTGGTAACCAATTTCTTATCAAATATAGACATTTTTTGTAATACCCAGAAAATAAAAAAAATATATATATATATATATATAAAATTAGGGCTTAAAGCCCTAATTTATTTTCCATTTCCTCTCTCTCTCTCTCTCTCTCTCTCTCTCACTCCGTCTCTTCCTCTCCCCGCCGCTTCCTCTCCCACGGCAGCGCCTCCCTCCGTCGCGAAGATCGTCGCGCGCCACCCACAGCCACTACAGCTCCTCCCTCCCGCGAGCGCCGCTGCGCTCACCTTCGCACGACTGCACGCTCTCCTTCGTGCGACTGCGTGCTCTCCCGAGCGCGAGCCAGCGCAAGCAGCGCGCGAGCCTAGCGCGCGAGCCCGGCGCGAGCAGCGCTCGAGCCCAGCACAAGCACCAGCGCGCCCTTGCGCGCCTCTGTACGAGCCCTTGCGCGCCTTTGCACAGCCCCAGAGCGCCCCAGCACGGGCTTCCCTATGCCAGCGCGCCCTCCAGCACGCCCCAGCACGAGCACAGCGCGCTCCAGCGCGCGATTCACTGCACGAGCGTGCCCCAGCACGAGCGCGAGCCCTATACACTGCGGCCCAGTCCAGCACACGGCCCAGTTCGGCCCGCGGCCCACCAGACCCCTTAGGCCCGCGGCCCACCAAGCCCGCCAGCCCATCAGCCTGCCAGCCCGCGGCCCACGAGCCTACAACGGCCCGTGACAGCCCATCAGCACACGGTCGGTGACTGCGAAGGTAAATGACTCAAAGGTAAATGACTCATTTATCTTCAACTCTTGAATAAATTTTGTCAACTTAGGTAGTTTTGGTTGAAAAGAAAATTGAAGGTCCATAACTAGGTCTTTATTTGATATCGAATTGTGATGATTAATTAGGAAAATCTCATTGGAGACTCGAGCGGTCAGATTCGAATTGGTTTTTAAAATTGGGAGTGATCACCCTCCCGTATACAGTGAGTGAGATTTATTTCAATACTTTTTTTTAATATGTAAACTCTGTTTTACAACATTTTGATAAATGAGCATGATTTGTCGTATGGTTGAAATGTTTTGACTGTTTTCAAAATTGATTTTTGTGAATCGATGGAGTGTCTAAAAACTGTGTTAAATTATGAAATTATGCATCCATGTGGTTGAAATGTATAATATGCCATTTTATGCTAGATGTTGCATTTGATTTGTAAACCTGATTTCGTCACATTTTTTATGCGATATTGATTTTAGCCTTGAGGGCTTTGGATTGTATTGTTCCGTAGCTATGAAGGACACCGTGAGAGATGCTTTGGTGGCGTCCGGATATGCCTAGGCCTGGGGTATCCCACGAGTTGTCGTGATTTGATTATCGATACGGTACTAGCCAGGTTGAACCCGAAAGAGAGAGGATTTAGATTTTGATTTTGATATCCTCTCCAAGTCTAGCACCTGGACGAGGTTCGTTGCCAACGCCGGGGTAAAGAGCACTTTAAATAAACTTGCATATAACACCCCCGGTGTGCCTGTCATAGGTAGCGGTAGACCTCTGCCAAGACATTTTCGACTGGCAGTTCTATGATTTTAATGACAGTGCTTTTGATGCATATTTGACTTGATAATGCATGCAAATGACATATTATTGAAATGAAAAGCATGATGATGTGAAATATGATTTGTATACTTGTGTTTTGACACTCCAGCTTCACACTCCATATTTGACGATTGTATTGACCCACTCACTCACTGAGTATTCTTCCCCGAGTACTCACCCCTCATTTCCCTTCTTGTTTCAGAGATAGTATTTGGCAAGGAGCGTTGCTTTTAGGACGCTCAGTATCATTGGGAGATTTGATCTGGATCTGAGGAGTTATTGTATATTTCCGCTGCAATTTCGTGAGTTAGCAATTGTATTGGTGATGTATATGTATTATGAGGTCGATAGACGACCATTGTATAATTCTAGGATGACTGTATAAATGTGGACACGTCATTGCATAACATTGCATTGAGGCATTTCTGGTTCATTGTGTAAGTACTTGGAAATATATCATGTCTTAGAAGTGTCTTCTAGGATCGCTCGGTACCTCCTCTAAATCACAGGAGGGGCGACTGGCGGTTGTTCATGCCTTTGATTGGGGCATGGCAGTAGAGATCTGTGGTTAGGTTATTGGAAATTTTTATAGCATTGCGTTACCTGGATGTTGGATGTGAGATTGGTTGAATTTGGAGAGGCCGAGATGGCCATTTGATTATAATACAGGATGATTGTGATTTATATAGGGTAAATTGTACTTGGGAAACCTCCGAAATATGGGAAGGTTCTACTCGATTTTCTGTAAAAATACAGCCGGCATTCAAGATAACGGGTGGCTGCTCACAATCCCGATTCGGGGCATGACAGTTAGATTGGTATCAGAGCCACTTGGTTAAGAGCTATGTAGGAAGAAAGTCTTGGAAACATTCCCGCGTGTGATTGTTTTTAAAGTTCTCAATGCATGAGAGTCTCATACAGTCATGAAATCCAAGTACATGGTCATAGATATATGAGTTCATCTATTTTAGGGGTTAGATACGGTTGTATCTGTAACACTGCACAAAAAAAAAAATATATATATATATATATATATATAAATAAATAAATTTGGGGCTTAAAGCCCTAATTACATTTTCTCTCTCTCTCTCTCTCTCTCTCTCCCTCTTTCCCTCTTTCTCTCTTTCTCTTCTCCGCCACGGCCTTCCTCCCGCCACCGCACGCCGCCCACTGCTGCAGCGCCCTCTCGCGAGCAGCTCCTCCCTCCTCAAGCGAGCGCGCGGTCAGCTAGTGAGCAGCGCCTCACCTCTGCACAGCGCGCATTCGAGTGATCTCCCGCCAGCACTGCCGCCTCGAGCCATCGCGAGCCTCACGCGATCTTCCGCGAGCCAGCACGAGCCAGCGTGCGACCCAGCTCGCGACCCAGCGCGAGCCAGCACGCGAGCCAGCTCGCGACCCGGCGCGAGCCAGCGCGCGACCCAGCTCGTGACCATGAGCGAGCCCTAGCCCGTGAGCCACCAGCGGGCCAGCCCGCTAGCAGCCAGCCCACCGGCCCGCGAGCCCGTGACGGCCCGCGAGCCCGCGACCGGCTTTCCCCTGTGAGAGCTCACCTGCATCTTCTGTACTGCAGGTAACGACTGTATTGATTGAAGTTCTATGGTTTGCTGGTAGAAATTTAGTGGTTGCTAATACATCTGAAGTTTGGGAAATATTACAGGTTTTAAACCAACCCGACGGGCGAACGACAACTAGGTCTGAAACCCGAGGAACCTTAGGTGAGAGATGAATAAATTTTATTGATAGAATCCCTTATTAGGGTTTTAATCGTTATAAATTTGACGATTTGATTAGGTTTGTCTTTTGGAGAGTCGTTAAAAAAAAATAGGGAGTGACCACCCTCCCTAGATAAGGTGAGTGGGACTCTAATCTCTTGCATAAAATAGTAAAACGTATTTTCTGTCGCATTTTCGATAAAACATGCTTTGATATGC
This sequence comes from Dillenia suffruticosa, assembly GCA_033439265.1. Lineage (NCBI taxonomy): Eukaryota > Viridiplantae > Streptophyta > Magnoliopsida > Dilleniales > Dilleniaceae > Dillenia > Dillenia suffruticosa. The sequence goes on from JAVTVX010000031.1 coordinate 5,724,172, forward strand.
ATTCGTTGACGTGTGATATTAAATTTGGAAATCTGTTTTGTGATTTTTGGAGTGTCTTGAATTATATTTGCAATGACTATGCATCCATGGTTTGAGATGAATCAATAGTTGTGCCATTTTTTGAAAATGTATAAATTTCATTTTATACCAATGTAGTGATATGCTGTTTTGAAATGAATTTGATGAGACGTATTGGCACGCAAAATTTAAAAATGTTTTTGATGAACTATGTTGGTTGGATGCCTACTAGTTGTGCGATGATGTGATGATACTCGTGGGACGTTGTGCCCTGGGACGTTGTGCCCTTGTGATACTATGGGACGTTGTGCCCTTGTGATATTATGATATTCCGTAGCTACGAAGGGCGTTTGTAGAGGCACGGGTTGCCCGGATACGCTTCTGCAGGAGGTATCCGCAAACGTCATTTATTCTAAAGGCTATAGGCGCGGCCGGTTGAACCCACGTAGGGGGAGGACGTGTGTGACGCCACCGTCTAGCACCGGGCGGGGTCCTATACACGTTGATGAGTTGGCCCCAGCGAGCTCATGGCCAACGTCGGGGTAGAGAGCGTTTCAAAGTCTATGCATAATAAAACCCCCGACGCGCCTGTCCTTGGTCACGGTTGACCTTTGCCAGGACTATTTTTGGCTCGCTCTGACATTACTTGATTTTAAATGGATGCATACATGCTTGCTATCGTGTGTTTGATTAAATGATTTCAAAATGATAAATATATCATGTTTTGCTGCGAAGTGTAAATTGTTGTTTCGAATGATATTATTTGACACTCCAATTGTTCACCTATGCTATTTATGCTTGATATTACCCCCCTCACTCACTGAGTATCTTCCCATGATACTCACCCCTCTATTTTCTCTCCTCAGACAGGTTTATTGTGATAGAGCGGTGTTACAGGCTCTTGTGCGGATTTATTGTTCTGACGGTGAGATTTACTTCTAATTTAGTTTCGACCCTGCGAGGTCTTGACATTGAGGTCCGTAGTTGGCCATGTACTTATTTTGGGATGACTGTATAGTTTAACTCTCATATTTCATTTGCATTGAGGCGATTGTACGTACTTGAACGTTACTTGGGAAATGTGATATATATTGTATAAACTTAGGTCCGCTCGATATAGCGGCTGCTCATGCTCTAGTTGGGCATGACAGTAGAGGTCTGTGGCTAGGTTTGTTTATAGCCTTGCGTTGTTCTGAATGCTGGCTGTGGTGTTTGTTTATTTTGGAGAGGCCGGGATGACCATTTGTGTATTGTACAGGATGATTTGGATTATACAGGTATAATTGTACATGGGAAACCTCCGATTTATGGGGAGGTTCTGCCCAATTTTCTGTAAAAATACAGCCGGCATTCAGGGGCAACGGGCGGCTGTTCACGATCCCGGTTTGGGGCGTGACAGTATCTAACCTAACGTGCTATATTCTTCTCCTATTGAACTAAGAATTTCATTCTTTTGTGAGGGTAGCCATGCTATGATTAGTCTAAAATTCTTGAACCATGCCTATTCTTTTTATGATACTTAATAAACATCTTTCTCTTGCAGAATTATGCCACCTAGATGTGGAAGGAGAGGTGCTAGATTCGCATTGCTTGAGGGTCTGTTAGTGCCAGATGCACCTCGGGCACCCGAGATCCCACGAGTACCAGAGGATTTAGACGAGCCGGAGGATCGTACCTTAACTCACGTGCCACTATCGGCACCTACTCAACCAGTTGCTCAGGCTGAGACTCCCGTACCCACACTCGACACCTTTCGGTAGGTGTACGAGTGGTACGCTTCGCTTGGGGTCTAGATTCCACCCCCACCACCTCCTATAGTGGCGCCTGCACCTACAGCAGCACCAGTTCCTATGGCACCGGTTCCACCGTCGATGGCCGATCCTTCTACTTTGTCCGAGCCGAGTGAGACTACATCGGCTATTCTTAGACGGGTACATGAGTTGACTCAGTTGGTTAAGGAGGCCCGTCAGCCGGGGTGCATAGATTTTGCAGGGCTTGGTGATGCTGTGGCAGCCAAGCATTGGATCAACCGCACCCGCAGGATTCTGACTGATCTCAGGATTGGAGAGGAGCTCTGCCTGAAAGTGGCAGAGCGATTATTAGAGGGAGAGGCCCTCTCATGGTGGGAGGCCCTCACTGATGAGGCGATAGAGTCACTGCGGTGGGACGACTTCCTTCGGGAGTTTGACCGCAGATTTTTTCCACTCTACCAGCAGGACCGGATGAAGTCAGAGTTGGGACGGCTTACACAGGGGTCCAGATCTGTCTCGGAGTACGAGGCAGATATGCGGAGACTCGCCGCATTCGTACCAGATCTAGCTACACCTCAGTATTTGCGCTTCAAATTTGAGGACGGTTTTAGCCTCAGCTTAAATAAGTATATGACTGTTACTCCGTAGTTTACACTGGCCGAGGTGATAAACTCTGCTCACCTCGCGGAGGCTTTGGTCCGTGCAGAGACTAGGCAGAAAGAGAGCAGAGAGCAGAAAAGAAATAAAGAGAAGTCTCAGTTTGCGCAAAACTCAAAGAGGGGCAGGGGATCCAGTTCGCACAGAGGCAGATTTGGATCTAGATTTCTTGAGCTGAGACGGGGACAGTACTCCCACGAGTTTAGACAGCCTGCTCCGACTCACCCTTCACAATATACTACTCAGCGGCATCCTTATTGCCGCAGGTGCAATAGGTCTCATCCGATAGGACCTTGTTCAGTGACGGTCACTTGCTTCCACTGTGGGAAGTCTGGGCATATTAGGAGTTCTTGTCCTGATTTAGGACTCGGAGAACAGAGTTCACTGAGCCGCACTAGTACTCATCGTATGGGACAGCAGGGGCAGCCTGCTCGGCCAGCAGCTTCTACTCCCAGGGTGACCACTGGGAGTAACACAGTGTAGACTTAGGCACGACAGCAGCCTAGGGCACAGTCCCGGATTTATGCCATGACGCAGGAGGACGCCCAGGCGAACCCCGACATCATCATGGGTACTCCTCCTTCTGATCCTGTAAAATAGGATCTCTATTCGTATTTTCACTTCTTTTGAGGATGTCAGCATTGTATGAGTTGTATAGGTATTTTATGTTGTGTTCCCTTTTGTCGATATGATACTACTCTGACATCTTTGTACACTGAAATTGTAAATGCCTTAGAGGCTCAACTATTTTGACATATATATATACATATCAAGTTTAAAATCATTTTGAGTCTATGTGCATTTTGTTCAATGATAGGTACTCTACCTATCTTCGGAATAGATACCCGTATTCTTATTAACACGGGGTCTAACTATTCGTATGTGAGCGATCAATTCTTCCGACATTCTGACAGGCCGCTCTCACCTTTGGATGAGGAGCTATTGGTTATCACTCCTCTGGGTGAGCAAATTGTGCGCGGCACAGTGTATAGAGAATGTGAGATTAAAGTTGGGGATACAGCGCTAAAAGCAAATCTAATCCCCCTCGCCATGACTGATTTTGATACTATCTTGAGGATGGATTGGCTACATATGCATCGGGCTTCAATTGACTGCTTTAAGAAGCAGGTGGAGTTTCGAAAACCCGATCAGCCAGTGTTGATTTTTGAGGGCGAGAGGCGGGTTTTACCCCGCTGTGTCATTTCAGTTTTGGAAGCCAGACGTATGATTCGCCACGGATGTGCGGCTTACCTGGCTCATATCATTGACACTACTGCTCAGGGACCGGGACTGGAGGATGTCCCAGTGGTACAGGACTTTCCGGATCTTTTCCCCGACGAGCTACCCGGATTACCACCGGTTTGGGAGTTTGACTTTGAAATTGATTTAGCTCCGAGGACTACCCCTATCTCTATGCCGCCATATAGGATGGCGCCGACTGAGCTGAGGGAGCTCAAGGTCCAGCTGCAGGAGTTGCTGGATAAGGGGCTTATCCGTCCTAGTACGTCCCCTTAGAGCACTCCAATGCTGTTTGTAAAGAAGAAAGACGGCTCATTGAGATTGTGTGTGGATTACAGACAACTTAATCGGGTGACTGTGAAGAACTGATATCCACTACCTCGCATAGATGATTTATTTGATCAATTGCAAGGTGCTCAAGTTTTCTCGAAGATTGATCTTCGATCGGGATATCATCAGTTGCGGATTAGGAGTCAAGACGTGCCAAAGACAGCTTTCCGTACTCGATACTGGCACTACAAATTTCTAGTCATGCCGTTTGGGCTGACTAATGCCCCCGCTGCATTCATGGATTTGATGAATCGAATTTTTCATGATTATTTGGACCGGTTCGTTATTGTTTTTATTGATGATATCTTAATCTACTCGCGGAGTGATGATGAGCATGCTCAGCACCTTAGGATGATTCTGCAAACTCTTCGTGAGAGACAACTTTATGCCAAGTTCACCAAGTGTGAATTTTGGCTGTGGCAGATTGGTTTTCTTGGCCACATAGTTTCTGCGGAGGGTATTTTTATAGATCCGCAGATAGTCGATGTCATTACGAGATGGGAGCAGCCGCAGACAGTGATTGAGATCAGGAGTTTTCTTGGTCTAGCCGGGTATTACCGCATATTTGTAGAGAGTTTTTCTCGAATTGCTGCTCCGTTATCTAGATTGACGAGAAAATGTGTCAAGTTTATATGGGATGATCGTTGTGAGGTGAGCTTTCAGGAGCTCAAACAGCGATTGAAGTCCGCTCCGATCCTAGCCCTTCCCACGAGTAGTCGAGAGTATGTGGTGTACAGTGACGCCAGCAGGCAGGGATTGGGCTGTGTATTGATGCAGGATGGTAGAGTTATCGCCTATGCTTCGCGACAGCTAAAGAAGCATGAGGTGAATTATCGTACGCACGATTTGGAGTTGGCGGCCATAGTCTTTGCGCTAAAGATATGGCGCCACTATTTATATGGGGTCACATGCAGAGTGTTTACAGATCACAAGAGTCTGAAGTATCTGTTCACTTAGAGGGAGCTGAATTTGAGGCAGCGGAGATGGTTAGAGCTGCTAAAAGATTATGAACTCATCATTGACTATCATCCAGGCAAGGCTAATGTAATGGCTGATGCCTTGAGTCGGAAGTCGTCTTCCTCTTGTCAGACTACCGAGAGTACTTATCTCTCATGTTTATTGGGACTCCGAGCCTTAGGAGTCAGGTTGGCTAGTAATGATCAGGGAGCTATACTAGCCAGATTTGAGGTTCGGCCGAGTTTGCTCGACCGTATCAGGGAGCTTCAGCAGAGTGATGAAGAGCTCCGAGGTATTTATGAGAAAGTCAGCAGAGGTGATATTGATGACTTTAGAGTTCACAAGGATAAACTATTGGTTTTTTGAGATCGGGTATGTGTACCACCAGATAGTGATCTTCGCAGGGCCATTCTCGAGGAGGCCCATTCATCTGCCTATGCTTTACATCCCGGTAGTACTAAAATGTACCACACCATCAGAGACAGTTATTAGTGGTCGGGTATGAAACAGGAAATTACGGAATTTATTGCTCGTTGCCTTATATGTCAACAGATAAAGGCTGAGCACCAGCGTCCAGCCGGCACTTTACAGCCCCTTCCCATTCTTGAGTGGAAGTGGGAGCATATCACGATGGATTTTGTAGTGGGATTACCGCGGACTTCGGCACAGCATGATACTATTTGGGTGATAGTTAACCGACTTACTAAATTCGCACACTTCATCCCGATTAGGAGTCATTACTCACTCGAAGCATTGGCACACCTCTATATTGATATGATTGTGAGATTGCATCGGGTTCTAGTGTCGATAGTATCAGATCGAGACCCCAGATTTACATCCCGTTTTTGACCCAGTCTGCAGGAGGCTTTGGGTATTAGACTAAATTTCAGCACAGCGTATCACCCCAGACAGATGGTCAGTCAGAGAGGACCATTCAGACTTTAGAGGACATGCTTAGGGTATGTGTTATGGATTTCCAGGGGAGTTGGGATCGGCATCTTCCGTTAGTGGAGTTCGCCTATAATAATAGCTATCAGGTGAGCATTGGCATGCCACCTTACTAGGCATTGTATGAGAGGAAGTGTCGTACCCCGTTGTGCTGGGATGAGGTTGGTGAGCGACGACTCACCAATGTTGAGCTGGTAAAAGAGACGAAGGAGAAAGTGAATATTATCCGTACGCGGATGAAAGCCGCTCAAGATAGACAGAAATCCTATGCAGATCGTAGGCGGCGACCTCTAGAGTTTACTGTGGGAGACATGGTATTCTTAAAGATATCTCCCTTTAAGGGAGTCATTCGATTTGGGCAGTGAGGGAAATTCAGTCCCAGGTATAATGGGTCCTTCCGTATCCTTGAGAGGGTCGGAAGTGTAGCATATAAATTGGAGCTGCTAGCAGACCTATCGCGTATTCACGATATATTTCATGTCTCAATACTTAGGAGATATCAGCCAGATCCCTCACACATTTTAGAGGCTCCGCCAGTTGAGCTTCGAGAAGACTTGAGCTTACCTGTCCAGCCCGTGACTATTTTGGATCGACAGGTCAGAAAGCTACGGAGCAAAGAGATTCCTCTTGTTAGAGTTTTGTGGAGGAGCGACCAGGTCGAGGAACAGACCTGGGAGCCTGAGGAAGTCATGAGAAGACAGCACCCCCAACTTTTCTCTGTATAGTTTCTTTTAGTCTCGAGGACGAGACTTGTTTTTAGGGGGTTAGAAAATGTAATACCCAGAAAAAAAAAAAAAAAAAAAAAAATTAAAATTAGGGCTTAAAGCCCTAATTTATCTTCCATTTCCCCTCTCTCTCTCTCTCTCTCTCTCTCTCACACTCCGTCTCTTCCTCTCCCCGCCGTTTCCTCTCCCACAGCAGCGCCTCCCTCCGCCACGAAGATCGCCGCGCGCCACCTACAGCCGCTGCAGCTCCTCCCTCCCGCTAGCACCGCTGCGCTCTCCTTCGCGCTACTGCACGCTCTCCTTCGTGCGACTGCGCGCTCTCCCGAGCACGAGCGAGTGCCCAGCGCGAGCACCAGCGCGCCCTTGCGCGCCTCTGTACGAGCCCTTGCGCGCCTTTGCACAGCCCCAGCGCGCCCTCCAGCACGCCCCAGCACGAGCACAGCGTGCTCCAGCGAGCGATCCACTGCTCGAGCAGGCCCGAGCACAAGCGCGAGCGCTCCAATGCGCGACCCACTGTGCGAGCACTCGATCCAGCTTGCGAGCGCGAGCCCTAGCCACTGCGGCCCAATCTAGCACGTGGCCCAGTCCGGCCCGCGGCCCACCAGACCCCTCAGGCCCGCCAGCCATCAGCCCGCCAGCCCGCGGCCCATGACAGTCCATGAGCCTCTGCGAAGGTAAATGACTCAAAGTTCAATTTTCGCATTAGGGTTTCGAATTTCTTTAGTAATTGGATTTAAATTATTCACAATTGTTTTAAATTTGGAAACATTCAGGTTTTAGACCAAACCGATGGGCAAACGAAAGGTAGATCTGAGATCCGAGAAACCCTAGGTGAGAGAAATGAAATCTCTTCAACCCTTGAATAAATTTTGTCAAATTAGGTAGTTTTGGTTGAAAAGAAAATTAAAGGTCCATAATTAGGTATTTATTTGATATCGAATTGTGATGATTAATTAGGAAAATCTCATTGGAGACTCGAGTGGTCAGATTCGAATTGGTTTTTAAAATAGGGAGAGATCACCTCCCGTATATAGTGAGTGGAATTTATTTCAATACTTTTGTTTAATATGTAAACTCTGTTTTATAACATTTTGATAAATTAGCATGATTTGTCGTATACTTGAAATGTTTTGACTGTTTTTAAAATTGATTTTTGTGAACCGATGGAGTGTCCAAAAACTATGTTGAATTATGAAATTATGCATCCATGTGGTTGAAATGTATAATGTGTCATTTTATGCTAGATGTTACATTTGGTTTGTAAACCTGATTTCGGCACATTTTTTATGCGATATTGATTTTAGCCTTGAGGGATTTGGATTGTATTGTTCCGTAGCTACGAAGGACACCGTGAGAGACGATTTGGTGGCGTCCGGATATGCCTAGGCCTGGGGTATCCCACGAGTTGTCGTGATTTGATTATCGACACGGTACTAGCCAGGTTGAACCCGAAAGGGAGAGGATTTGGATTTTGATTTTGATATCCCCCGGTGCGCCTGTCATAGATCGCGGTAGACCTCTGCCAGGACATTTTTGACTGGCAGCTCTATGATTTTAATGACAGTGCTTTGGATGCATATTTGACTTGATAATGCGTGCAAATGACATATTGTTGAAATGAAAAGCATGATGATGTAAAATATGATTTGTATACTTGTGTTTTGACACTCCAGCTTCACACTCCATATATGACGATTGCATTGACCCACTTACTCACTGAGTATTCTTCCCCGAGTACTCACCCCTCATTTCCCTTCTTGTTTCAGCTATAGTATTTGGCAAGGAGCGTTGCTTTTAGGACGGTCAGTATCATTGGGAGATTTGATCTGGATCTGAGAAGTTATTGTATATTTCCGCTGCAATTTCGTGAGTTAGCAATTGTATTGGTGATGTATATGTATTATGAGGTCGATAGACGACCATTGTATAATTCTGGGATGACTGTATAAATGTGGATACGTCATTGCATAACATTGCATTGAGACATTTCTTGTTCATTGTGTAAGTACTTGGGAATGTGTTATGTCTTAGAAGTGTCCTCTAGGATAGCTCGGTACCTCCTCTAAATCACAGGAGGGGCGACTAGCGGCTATTCATGCCTTTGATGGGGGTATGGCAGTACAGGTCTGTACTTAGGTTGTTGGAAATTTTTATAACTTTGCGTTACCTAAATGTTGGCTGTGAGATTGGTTGATTTTGGAGAGGCCGAGATGGCCATTTGATTATAATACAGGATGATTGTGATTTATACAGGGTAAATTATAGTTGGGAAACCTCCGAAATATGGGGAGATTCTGTCCGATTGTCTGTAAAAATATAACCGGCATTCAGGATAACGGGCGGCTACTCACGATCCCGATTCGGGGCATGACATTTTTCCTGAACACTTCGTCGTCATGCACGCATCAAACACATTTAAGATTTAGATCAGCAAATAGATGGCATTCTCTCACAGCTTGTTTTGGCTGTCCTGCCGAATGAAATGATTTCATTTGCATTTTGCGTAAAGCCAATGAGAATAAAATCATTTCTCTTAAAAGTAGACCGTTGGAATGCAACATGCTTAAAGTATAGATCAGCAATGAGGGCAATTTCAAATTTTGTGAGAAATGAGTTACATTTAAAATCCTAAAAGCATGCACCTTAGGAAACCATTCATAATAATAGATTTACTGTCCAAATTTAGCATTAATGGAACTAAAACCATTTAAGATTCCCAGGAGGCCCACAAGGAATAGTACTAACTATTAGTAAGCCATTTGATGTTTGAAACCCAATGAGGCTTATTGGAAGAAACTTGCGCTCAATCATTACCTAAAAACACGCACAGCATTTTCTTGCAGCCCCATTAACCTTGAGACCTGGTTTTTTCTTTGCCTTCTATATATTTAACTCTTTCAACTGTGCTATAATCTCTTTATAACTGCCCAGGTGTATTTAATGGATTGTTCAAGTACCAACGAAGGCAATATAAATAATATGCAATAGTATATATGTGATATTCTGTTCAATGCAGTTGGCAGTAACTCTTACTTGAATTGCTCAGAACCTTTATGTGGCAGAGTCCCTCGAGCTTCCTCATCAGTTGCTATCGTCAGATGTTCAGTTTGCCAATTTCTAGCTGCTGCAAGAAATACCAGACCGATTCTCACAAAAGGGCTTTCCACGTCTCCTTTGCTTCCAAACCGGTAAGTTGTCGTCCCAAGCAAGAAAACAACCAACGCTACTGCCATGGCAATACAGGGGATTCCAAAACCAAGAGCCCAGCTAAGGTTGTCTTGAATGTAACTCAGGAAAATGAGTGAACATGAAGTACTGGCACATAAACCAAAATACCACCAATTGAAGAATGAACCTTTAGCTCTGGACTCATTTGGATCTTGTTCATCAAATTGGTCTGCACCAAAAGCCTGGACACAAGGTTTGTGGCCACCTTGTGCAACTGCAATTAGATATAGAGAGAAAAAGAAACAGAGTACCTGCAACTCATTAGACCTACATGGCATGCTTTCTTCACCACTGCCGCAATTGGAAGAGATGGGAACAGGCAGGAATGCTGATAGAGTCAACAAGCCTAGTCCCTGTCATTTATTTCAACACAGATTATAAATAGTCAGCAATTGCGGAAAGTAGATGCTCATAAATCGAACAGCAGATTAGAAAATTTAACAAAAGGAAATTAACACAAAACCCAGATGAACAAGAGAAGGAGAAAATAAATCCAGCACCATCAAAACTTTCAATCTAATAGGAGGCATTGATCAGCGACAGCAACAGCTGTGATCGTAGCATTCCAGAATCATCAAAATGAATTTGTTTTCTGTTTATCATTTACATTTTTCGTAACAACCAAGAACTCAACCGAGCTAAACTAACCCCAATTTGCAAACCCACAAAAGATTTCGAAAGCTTTCAGTCTGCGATACTCTCTCTCTCTCTCTCTCTTTCTCTCTCTCTCTCTCTCTCAATCGTATATTAAAATAAAAAATAAATGAAAATTAAAAAAATTGTGCTATAAAGTTACAACTGTGCATAAAGTTATAACCGTGCTTCAGTTAACGTACAATCCGAAAGAGAGACAGAGATAGAGAGAGAGAGAAAGAGAGAGAAAAACCAGGACATAAAGAAGAGAAGCTATAATAATTGTGTGATAGCGGCCTAGAAATGAATCGGCAGCAAATGCGCCAAAAAGCGGGAGGATGAAAGCGGTGCCGGACCAGGCGTTGACGTTGACGGCGGCGGTTGCGGTTGACTGTGCAAGTGGGCCCATCAAGTAACTAATGAGGCTGGAACTTACTCCATGATAGGCAAACCTCTCCGCTACTTCCACACCGATGATGAAAGATGCGGATCTCCGTCGACCGTGTCTTGTAGTAGTGGTACAGTTACTGTTGCTGATTCTGATGACCGAGTGTACCAAGAAATAAGATTATTTTTTATATTTTGTTCTATATCTTTTATCCCTCAATTTGGTTATACTTTCGTTCAAATTTTGCAACTTGTAATCAGGTATTGATTGTGTACTCGTAAATCATTATATTCAATCTTACTTTTGATTTCTTTTTTGATTGTCACATTTTTTTTTTTAACATATTGAGTTTCAAATTTTAAAATTTTACTATAAACAAAAAGAGAAGAGAGTTGAAATATTTTTAAAAAAAGAAGCATATGGAAATGCCTTTTATTATATGTTTTAACTACTACTTAATAAAAGATTTAGATCATAGATTTATTTCTTATGATATGTTGTTATATTCTCTATTAAATGTTTTTTAATTTAATAATCTTTTTATGATTTATTTTATTATAGAATATGGAAATTTTAATTGATTGATTTTCAATTGATGATAAAAATACATGTCTCACAGTTGGTGCAACAATACCTACCATACTTAAAGATAACAAATTTTTTTCTCCTTTGATCATACAAGAAACTAATATTAATACAATATCTACTAATACAAAATAGATTGAAATCCCTAGAAGAGCCAATATATTACCAACCAAAGAAACAAAACTTTATACTAACAATACATTGTATTCAACAAAATCTAAAAGAATTTATTAAATTTTAAAGATATCCAAAAAATAGTTACCATATTAAAACAATAGATGGAAATAATATTGAATATTTGTGTATTATGAATATTATTTTTAGTAAGAAAATAATATTACAAAGATTATATACTTATTTTTCCGGTTCATACTACAAGTATATAAATACAATTGAAGTACATAAAATTATAAACCAAAATTTTACTCTTCGTGAAAATTTTATTATTTGGTATTGTCACACCCCGAACCGAGATCGTGAACAGCCGTCTGTTATTCTGAATGCCGACTATATTTTTATAGAAAATCGGACAGAATCTCTCCATATTTAGGAGGTTTCCCAACTATAATTTATCCTGTATAAATCACAACCATCTTGTAATAATCAAATAGTCATTCCGGTCTCTCCAAAATCAACCAATCTCACAGTCAACATCCAGATAACGCAAGACTATAAAAATTTCTAATAATCTAGCCACAGACCTCTACTGCAATGCCCCCGTCAAAGGCATGGACAGCCGCCAGTCGCCCCTCCTGTGATTTAGAGGTAGCACCGAGCGATCTTAGAGTACACTTCTAAAACATGACACATTCTCAAGTATTTATACAATGAAACAGAAATGCCACAATGCAATGTTATGCAATGACATGTCCATATTTATACAGTCATCCTAGAATTATACAATGGTCGTCTATCTATCTCAATATACATATACATCACCAATACAATTGTTAACTCACAAAATTTCGACAGAAATATACGACTCCTCGAGTCCAGACCAAATCTCCCAATGATACTGTGCGTCCTAAAAGCAACGCTCCTTATCAAATATTATCTCTGAAACAAGAAGGGAAGTGAGGGGTGAGTACTCGGGGAAGAATACTCAGTGAGTGAGTGGGTCAATGCAATCGTCAAATATGAAGTCTGAAACTGGAGTATCAAAACATAAGTATACGAATCATATTTCAAATCATCATACTTTTCATTTCAACAATATATCATTAGCACGCATTTTCAAGTCAAATATGCATCCAAAGTACTGTCACTAAAAAAAATCATAGAGCTGTCATCCGAAAATATCCTAGTAGAAGTCTACCGCGACCTATGACAGGCGCACCGGGGGTGTTATATGCAAGTTTATTTAAAGTGCTCTCTACCCCGGCATTGGCGACGAATCTCGTCCAGGTGCTAGACTTGGAGAGAGTATCCAAATCCTCCCCCTTTAGGGTTCAACCTGGCTAGTACCGTATCGTTAATCAAATCACGACAACTCGTGGGATACCCCAGGCCTAGGCATATCCGGACGCCACCAAAGCGTCTCTCACGGTGTCCTTCATAGCTACGGAACAATACATACCAAAGCCTTCAAGGCCAAATCCAAAATCATATCAAAATGTGCAGAAATCAGGTTTACAAACCAAATGTAACATATAGCATAAAATGACACATTATACATTTCAACCGCATGAATGCATAATTTCAATATTTCAACACAGTTTTTGGACACTCCATCAGTTCACAAAAATCAATTTCAAAACCAGCCAAAATATTTCAAACACGCTACAAATCATGCTCCTTTAACAAATATTTTAAAACAGGGTTTACACATTAAACAAAAGTATTGAAATAAATCCTACTCACCGTATACGGGAGGGTGATCACTCTCTATTTTAAAAACCAATTCAAATCTGACCGCTCGAGTCTCTAATGAGATTTTCCTAATTAATCATCACAATCGATATCAATTAAGGGTCTAGTAATGGATCTTTAATTTTTTTCTTTCCAACCAATACTACTTAATTTGACAAAGTTTATCCAAAAGTTGAAGAGATTTCATTTCTCTCACCTTGGGTTCCTCGGATCTCCGATCTAGCTTTCGTTCACCCGTTAGTTTGGTCTAAAACTTGAATGTTTCCAAATTTGAAACAATTGTGAGCAATTTCAGTCCAATTACTAAAGAAATTCGAAACTCTAGTACGAAAATCGAACTTTGAGTCATTTACCTTCGTAAAGGCTCACGGACTGTCACGGGCTGTCGCGGGCTCATGGGCCACGAGTTGGTGGGCCGGCGGGCTGATGGGTTGGCCCGCTGGTGGGTTCGCGGGTCAGCAAGCCGCAGTGGGCTCGCGGCTGTGCACTAACGGCTGGGGTGCGCTCGAGTAGTGGATCGCGTGCTTTGCTCACAAGGATGGTCGCACTGGGGGACGCGCTCGCACAGGGTAACTCGTGCTGCGTTTTATCTCAAAATGCAGCATTCCGCTATTGCTTTTTTTTTTTGGTGTTACAGGTATTTTCTATTGGGTCATTATGGTTTAATGATAAATTATTTTAAATTCATATAAAAATTTACTAAAAATTCAAAAGCTTTTTCAATCTAATGAATTATTTTGTGATGATTGTTCCCAAGATAGGTTAATTATTAAACCATCTCCCGCTAAATTTGAGATTGAATCCATTGCATTTCTAGAATGTATAAAGGTGATGCCACGTGGATTATTTAGATATTTTATAATTTTGATTGATGTATCAATAAAATGGTCATATGGATGTTTAATTTCTACTTGTAACATATCGTTTGCGAGATTAGTTGTTCAATTAAGTGAGTTACAAGCAGATTTTTCAATTTATCCAAATTTTGACAATGTTGGTAAATTTACCTTTCAAAATTTTAATGATTTTTATTCGTTAATCAAGATAACTATTGAATATTATGTAGCACATGTACACATAGAAAACAATATAATAGAATCTTTTATAAAACATGTTCAATTAATTGCAATACCAATATTTAAGTGAGATTTTTTCTCATGAAACTAGACTTCTATATCTCGAAAATACATATGATTCGAAACATTTTGATGGGAGCTGGATTTTTTGTGATTTCTCAAAGAAATGCATTGTGCGAAAAAATACCCTGTTATGCTTTGTTTCGACTGTATTCTTTCCTTCGACTTTGAGAGGCTTTCTAGGTTGAATTAGACTAGGCTCTGAACATAAAATTATAGATCTATATCTTATCCTTAATTTGAGATTTAAATCATTCAAATCCGATATATGTACCGAAAGTTATGATAAAATTTCTATAGCTGCGCAAATATAAATCATGAATTTTGGATTATAATATTCAAAGACTTAAATATTTTTATGTGATTTGAATGAGTTTGGGACATAAACACAAAAATTGAAGTTTTATATGTAGTTTTTTAAGTGAAAATTGGAATTTTTATGATCCGAGAAGTATAGATCAAGATATAACCATTTTTCTATGACATGTTATGCTGGAAAATTTATTGGAAAGTTTGGAATTGTGATATATTAAGAAAAACCAATTTGGTCTAGTGTTGGTATATGATTTGTTAATTAATCTGAGATCAATGTCTAATGTTAAGGCATTCAGAATCAAAAGAGGGGTTGGGGTTTATTTGATTTGGAATTTGAGAGTGATTACCCTCTCAAAAGATGAGTAGACGGACTGTTATATCTTTAAATGAGAAAAATGATTTCAAAATTCTTTTATAAATAGTTTTAAATGATTTTATATGATTTTATATCATATTTGTGATTATGGGACGTTCCGAAATGAAATTTTGAAATATATGTGCTTCTATTGTATATATGAATAAGTATGTGTCATATATTATTAAATATTTTATTCATGAATATTATAAAATTGGTTGATCACTTTTTGATGAAATCATGGCATATTGAATGAAATCAGAATATTTGTGAAATGTTGGTGTATTTAATGTAAATAGTTATAATCATTCTCTCCACGGAGTGACCCGATGGGTGACGTGACGGTTGTCGCATGCTCGATCCGAGGGTCGGGGTATGATAAATTTATTGGTGTCAAAGCTTGGTTTGATTTTAAATGTCTTAAAAGTTTAAATAAATTTTTCCAAACGTTTCTAAAGATTTTAAAAAATTTTCGAAAATTTGGATGTTCAAAATATTTTTGAATGGTTTTTTTCTAAAAAGTCTCCTATGGGTCCTAGGACATTAACACATAACTAGACATAAGTGTTTAGTGTCAACTTAAGGAGTAAACTAATGATAATTTTTCCCTTGTAGATTATCATGCCTCCACATAGAAAAATGAGGAATATAAATGAGATTCCTCCTCAAGAGTATGAGGATGAGTCGTCCTCGCATGCTCTATCTCATTCGACATCTACTTATCTAGCTCCTTCAATAGGGATTTCTCCACCTCTGCTCAATGCTCTCTACCCATGGACTGACCGATAGATTGCATATGGTGTGCATATTCAAATATCACCTCAAGTTCAAGTTATTCCCCCATCTCCCAACCCAATGGTTCTACCAGTCCCCCTATAGCACCGGTAGCACCTCCTACTTTGGTAGCTATACCATCCACTTGACTATCTGTTGAATTGTCCAAGTTGTTGAAGGAAGCTAGACAACTTGGGTGTGAAGTCTTCTTGGGATCTAATGATCTTGTAGTAGCCAAAAAATAGATCAAGAGGGTCCAAGAAGGTGTAACGAACAAGAGTATTGATGATGAGATGGAGCTTACAGTGGCTGTAAGATTATTGGGTAAGGACGCTAGTACTTGGTGGGATGGTGTGAAGGAGAGAGCAGTCGCACCCGTTACTTGGATCGAATTCCTTAGGGAATTCGATGAGAAATTCTACACCCGATTTGATCGGGGATTCAAAAAGAAGAGAGTTTATCCAGCTCTGTCAAGAAAGTATGTCGGTGGTGGTATATGAAGTGAAGTTTAGAAATTTATCATCATTTGTTCCGGAGATATTAGGCTCCGAGAAATATAAGCATTTTGTAATACTGATTTTCGGTAACTGTGTATCATGTACCACTCCTTATGATTCTAAATATATTAATATTCTTTTGAGACATCTAAAATGTAATTTTAATTACATATTTTGAAGTTTCGCCTCAAAATGGCTAAGGAAATACCTACAAAGTTAAATAAAGATATTTAAATGAAATTTCACATTTTTAAGAAATTTTGAACAAAATTTACTAGAGACCAAAAATGTAAATTATTTAAAATTAGGGGTCTAAATGCAATTAATGAAAGTTGAGGGACTTGATTGCAAATCACTCAAGGATGGACAATTGGAGCCAAATGATTGGTCAAGAGGGTAGCAAGTTTGGTTAGTGGCCACATGTGATGATTCCATATTCAAGAAAGTTTATTGGATGAGAATTTATGCATGAAAGCTCATTGGATGGGAATTTATGGGTGAAAGACTATTGGGATAGTTTGTACAATCCTCCCCATTGACATGGACGTCGAACTAGAGTGCATGGAGCTTGCTTGAATCAACAATTGCATGGTTTAAGTGTTATGACAAGTGGTAGTTGAGATAATGCATGAGATGATTAAATAGTCAAGAATACTTTGCTAGGTTTATAAAGGAACTTGTTTTGAGAAATTGGTTCACTTTTTCTTCATTCCTCCTCCCTTGAACGAAAATATGAAGACTCCCTCTCTAAAATTGAGTTCAACCATGAAGCCAAAGAGGTAAGAGCATTGTTGGAAATTTTAATTTCAAGATAGAGATATAGAAGTATTGTATTCATGTATAGTGATTTGCTTTTGGTGTTAAGGTGAGAAAATTTCAAGGATTCAAAGGGAGCACTAGCATATATTGTTAGCAAGAGAGTTTACAAAGGAGGTAACGTGTTTTAACTTGTGCAAGGATTAAATTATTTGTTGAGTAGTTATATTAGTATCCATACTAGTATACTAGATATTAAATTCCATATTTGAGTCTTATGTAGTCATGCTATGATATCTCATTCTGTAGGAATCAAAAATCTAAACCGTTTGTTCCTGTGTAAACTAGATGTCCTAAACTTTAAAATAGTATATTATGTGAAACATGTCATGAAGGAATCGATTTTTAATATTTTTTGAGTTTTAACATGTTTCTCCTATTATGTTTTCATACTCTGCGTATGACCAGTACATTGTGTCAAATTTTTAGATATTGTCTCTATGGAATTTGAAGAAAGTTAAAACATGAACACTTTAGATCTCTATCGTATCTATAATTTAAGATATAGCGCACTTCAATTGGAGTTACATGCTGAAAGTTATGGTATTTTTACTGAAACTGCACAGAAATAGTTTTTAAAACCGAAACTAAAATTAAAAAGGAATTTTATAAAATTATACACATAAAATCTGAAGATATTCTAAACTAAAGAAATTTAGATCGATGTCTTGTCTTCGATTAGAGATAAGAATCATGTAAATTGGAGGAGTACATGAAGAGATATGGAGTTTCTCCCAAAACTGCACAGAGTTAAAGTAATTATAGCCCTATGATATGATATTTATCAAAATAATTAATAAATTATATATTGTTTAACCAAGGCATAGGGTTATATTTTCGTACAAAGGGTGACTCGTTCAAGAAACGAGGATAGTTAGGAGGAGTGACGTACTCTCCCCAGTTGATTTGAGTGAGATGAACTATTTTCGACTTTAAATGAAAAATAGTTTGATCATGATTTTTATAAATAAATTTTGAAGTATGATTTATAAATGATTTAGATTTGTGGCATGTCTTGAGATGATGATTCTGAGAAAAATTTGCATCATGATATTACAACTTGATAGTGTCATGATTTTCCTTACGAGTAAAGATTTATGAATGATGACATATAACATGTGGATGTTTATAGAATAGTGCATAGTACCTATAATGTACTCTCTACCACGGTATTGGGCGTTTACCCAACAGGATGATGTGGTGGGGTAACACGAGAATCATGTCAACACCAAGGGAAGTGGATTAAAAGAAAAGTATGTGTTCATTTTTATGATATTATGGTGGACCCTTAATGGATTTTACCCTAATTAGGCCAAACTATGGGTAGAATGTGTTTTATTACCGATTTACACCCCATAATGTATGATTATGATAAGGATGCATATTATTTTGAATTACATGATCTATTGCAAATGAATATAAATTTGAAAATGATGATTTGACTTGTCACTCTTACAAATTTATTTATTCTCATTACATAGTCATTGCACCTCACTCACTGAGTATGCGAATTATATTCACCCATCATATTTAAAATTTTTAGCTTATACTGCACTTGATTTACATTGAGCTACTATTCCGCGAGTTCTACTGAGAGACACTACTGGATAAGTATTCATACCCATATTTATTTACGATTGGATTGCGCATATTAATATTATATGTAAATTCGAGACAAATGTTTTAAAAAAAATTTCTGAAAAATATTCTTTTTCAAATCTTCCGCTATATTATTTGACTTAAGATGACGAGCAGGGTCAAGATATTAGTCAAAATATTAGCATTGCGTTACCTCGGTGTGTGAGTAGGGCATACCCGTGTGTTGAGGACTTGCGGCTGTAACACCGACATGTGATGTACTGTATATTGTACTTCTCTTTACTCCATATATGATATATCTTCTTATTTATATAGAAAATCACTCAAAATTTTTTCTGAGCCAAAATGCCTTAGAAGAATTTTGGGTATGGTCTCAGGGGTTAAAAAGGGACCCTTTCGGGCCATTTTGAAATTTACGCGTGCGATTTCTAGTCTAATGAAATTACACATGCAAAATCACCCTAGAAAGTTAACAAAAGTTGAATTTGGGCAAAATCATATCATTTGTTCAGGAGTGCTCGATGACTACTCACTGGGGGGCGAGAAATGAGCTCTTACGTGTATGAAATTGCTGAAATTTTGCCAAGAAGCCAAATTTAGACTAACTAATGATTTTCATAAGTCAAAATGAGATTTTGAGAAATTTGCCAAAACTCGCCCGGTAGGAAGGGAATTTACCTTATCGAGCCAAAATGAAACCCTCACATGCAAAATTGACGCCGTGTGGTTTATACATGCTAAATTCACTTTAAAAGTGAATGTTTTAGACAAAAAAATGAAATTTAAGCCATAACATAGAAGTGTTTGGTACCCTAGATTTTTATCCGATATAACCGAAATTTGTGGGTCAAATCAAAATTTGACCGAGCAAACGATCTCGTTTCCACTCAATATCTATATTTTTAGAATTTACACGTAAAACGGAGTCCAGAGTAAGATTCCACGCGTTTTGAGATGGAGATTAAATTTTGACCGATCATGAATTTCGTTCACTTCGAAATACGTTTTGATGACCAAACGATCTCAGATTTATACGAAACCAGCGGCATTGGATTCAATATGAAAACTTGGGTCCCGTGTGTGATTTAAAAAATTTTTGAGATGAATAGTAACTTTGACCGGTCTTGGATCGTGAATCAACGAGTGGATAAGTACAAAGGACAAGCATTTAATGCTCTTGAAGTGTGTGCAGTCACTTTATTGGAATGTATGAATCCACTTTATTGGATTTTGTGTGGTTTTGACAAGTGGTATCCTAATATCGGAAGAAACTAATTTTAGTTGGTTTACTATGGTTAAATTTAATTAGGGTAGGGTTAATTAAACCTAACTAGGGTTAGAACATGACTAAACCTTGGTTGAACAATTAACACAAATCTTTTATTCCCTTCCCAACAAAACCATGAGAGAGCATAAGGTAAAGAACACTCCTTCTCTTCTTCTTCCTTTCTCCTTAGCCATGAACCCCATTGAAGAACAACCATGATTTTTCCTCACAACCTCCCTACATTTTTATATGGTTTTGCTCTCCCCTAGACCTAGTATCACATATCCAAAAACCAGCTCAAAAGAAGCACCACACATAGAGATCTAGGGAGGGACGAAAATTCAAGGAATGGAGCAAATGTGAAAGTCTAAAGCTTCAATCAGTCTACTATTCATAAGGTAAACACCCACCACCCTCTAGTATAACATACCCAAAATTTATACAGAAAGGAGAAAGTTTGCTCAGAAAACTAGGGTAGACGAATTTGAAGTCATAATAGAATTTCTGGGTTTTCGGAAGTCTGAACAGGTTGTAATGTTTAGGCTATAGCATTTTTTGTGCATAGGCAAGTTAAGTGAAATTTTTACACATGAAACTAGACATTCAAGCTTCAAAATGAGATAAGAACCGTTGCATTCTGAGTAGAGATAGATTTTATATGAGTTTTCAAATTTAAGTGTTCTGCACTAATTCCATGTTTAGTCTTGCATTTTTGCCCTGATTTTGACAGCAACATTAACCTAAGTTTTCAAGGCCCTTCTTGATAGATTCAGATCTTTTGCTAGTTGAAAGAATTGTAGATCCATGTCTTAGCTTTCCAACGAGTAAGGATCACCTCAATTCGACCCCTGTGTCAAAAGTTACACCCATTCTTCTGAAACTCGTCAAAGGGTCCTCCATTTTCCAACACTAAAAATAGTAGTATTGTACGACCCCCTTCCAGCCCTTGTTTGCATAAACACAAAAAGGAAACGTTGTAGATCTCTCTTGTATTTACCTACTGTATAAATTATAGCCAATTCGATAGAGGGAATCAAGAGTTATACAAAATCTCCCAAAACTGTGCAGAAATGATTATGTTTCTTGGCCAAAACTGAACAGAGATTTTGGTGGTCAATTGCAAACCCCTTCTAGGCATAATTGGAAGAAACCCAAAACATGAAAAATGTAAGGTTATGTGTCTTCTAGGTACTATAACAATTTCAGATAATTTGGTATTATGTCTTAAACGTTGTGATAGTTGTGCTAAAAATTGGTCAAAATCGACATTTAAAATGTAATGTAGGCTAAATGTTACTAGTTCAGGGATTTGTACTAGGAATCGGAGAAAGTGCCCAACTAAGAAGTTGTAGCCTTGTGCCTTGACTACAACATAGTAAAAAATCAGAGTCTTTTCTTGAATATATTGTGAGATAAGGGAAATTTGCTAAAACAAGACAGAATGGAGAGTGAGATTTATATTGGTTTGAAAATATGGATTTTAAGAAATCTTCTACCGAGATTTTGGACATAAGTTCAACATGAAAAGTGTGAGGTTTTATGTGAGTTAACCATAGAAATTGAAATTTTCCAAATCTGACCCCGGTTAAGGAACCTATGGTCAATTCCCTAAAATGGCGCAAGAATAGAACTTGAAAAATCGAGATTTATCTATAACTAGGGTTGCATCACATTTACATTATTATATACACATTACATGATCTCTTAAGTGATACATATTCTACATTGTATTTATAGAGCTTTGTTGGTGATATTGAGGGGATCATTTTTTTGTGTGTCTCGAGATTCGTGCCGGGAGTGGCATACCCTTCCATATATTGTAAGTGAGATTTATTATATTATGTATTCAATGCATAACAATATATTTTAAAACGTTTTTCAATGCAAGCATGAATTATGATCGTGTGCTATGATTTTTGGAATAAATTTGTGAAATGTTTTGTGAATCATTAGAGTTTCTACAACATGATTTTATTGTGAAATGTGCATCCAAATGATTTGCGAAATGAAAAATGTGCCATTGCCTCGATATACATATGATTTTTATGAAATCAATTATGAGAAGTGTTTGATATGGTTTGATAAATGTTGACATGGCACGTACATTATGATGATATTATATTATCGGCCGAAGGCCTTTATGCATACTATGATGATATGATTTATGAGATACGCCCATAGTTGGGTATGCCGTAGCTACGAAGGGCGTTTGGAGAGGCACCCATTTTGCCCGGATACGCTTTTGCAGGAGATATCCCCAAACGTCTTATATGATATTAGAACTCGACACGATACTAGTTGGGTTGAATCCGAAAGGGGGAGGACTAAGTAACGCCCTGGTATAGCACCTGATGAGGTCCGTTGCCAACGTCAGGGTAGAAAGCATTTTCTAACTATGTATATAAAAACCCTCGATGCGCCTGCTATTGGTCATGGTCAACTTTTATCATGAACTGATTTTGGCATACTCTATACTTGTATAATTCGAATGATATGGATGCATATATATTTGAAATGTATGAAAAATAATGATTTATGATGAATTGTTCATTATGCACTGTTTTCATACATTATGCGGACTTGTGGATCTATTGAATCATTTTGACACTCCATTTTTCGCCAACATATTGAACAGACTTATATATACCCTCTCACTCACTGAGTATTCCACATAATACTTACCTCTCACTTTCTGTTCCATAGAGATAGCTATAGTGGGACGCGTTGCGACATAACAGCGCACGAGATTTTGTTAGAGACATCGGATCTGGATATGGTGTTAACCATTTTTTCGCAGAATTGTGTTTAAAGATATGGGATGATATATATATATATATATTTGTATATTTGAGATTGTAGATAAACTATTGTACATGTATATAAAAGGGATGACTGTATGTAAATAATTGTACATTTTATTGTAACTCTTATTTTATTGTATTACATTGAGGTATGATTGTACTATTGTGTTCAATCACTTTGGAAAACGTGTCATGTCAAGAATTGTCTATTAGGTTCGCTCGGTGCCACATCTAAATCACAGGAGGGGTGACTGGTGACTGTTCATGCCTTTGATGGAGGCATGGCAGTAGAGGTCTGTGAAAAAGACTGGATTAGCCTTACGTTATTTTAGATGTTGACAGGGATGTGGATTGATTGCTTGTATTGATAATTTACCAGGTTGGCCTTTATACATTGATATGTATTGATTGACGGGATTTTGATATAGGATGGACCTCCGATTTATAGGGAGGTTCTGTCCATTTATTTGTTGATGGTTTAGAATTTAATGTCAGCATCAGAGATAGCGTGGCAGCTGCTCATGCCTTGGATCGAGGACCAGGGCGTGACGGAGGTGGTTTGTTCGCATGCTCGACCTACAGGTCGAGGAGTGACACGTTTAAAGTTTGAGGATGCTTGAATTTGAACTTCCGAGAGAGGATGTCGGTTGCGGAGAATCTTACTAACCAAAATGTTCTACAGTTAGCCATGAGGGTCGAGCAAATGGTACTTGACAGAGGCAAGGTTAGGGAGTACCATGAGAAGAACAAAAGGTCCGGCGGATTCACACCAAGCCAAAACTCCAAGAAGAGCAAAAGTATGGGTTTCTATAGTGGTGGTTCTATCTCAGGATCGGTTGACACTCCCCAAGGCTATTCATCCTTCAAGTCAAATACTTCTAGTCGAAATGTTGGATCGGGAGAAAGTAAAGTAGACATGTGCCCAGGCCGGTTTGGGCTCGAAAACCGGCCTGGCCACCCAAAGAAAGCCCGGCCCGAGAACTGAATCGGAGCTACAATAACCCAGCCCAGCCCAAACCGGGTACTGTAGTGGGTCGGGCCGATTCCAATGGTCCCAACAACTCTTTTTTTTTTAATTTTTGAATTTTTTCTAATTTTATCCCTCCTAACAGTTATAAAACGGCTAATTTTGAAGTTATTTTGGTCCATATGGTCAAAAACGTTTCCTATAAATACCTTACACCCCATTTCCAAAATCTTCACAACAAAATATCTCTTTCTCTCACATCTACATTCTCTCAATATTACTACATTTTCTCAATTTTCATTACTATTTCGATCCTCATTTCCTTTTCACTATTTTTACAATTCTTTATACAATTTTCATTATCATTTTCTACACCATTTCCATTATCCTTATTTCCACCAATTTACACCCGATTTTCATTATCTACATTTTCCACCATTATCCTTATTTCTATCATTTTATTCAAAAAACACATTTTTATTAAACACATTCTCAAATTTATACTTTAAACTTTTGTGAAACTTATTGACTTACTATGCAATGGCATAATATGATTAGGAAAATTCTGTTTGGAGGCAACTAATTGTTGAAGGAAAGAGGTACTTAAGCGAGGACAGACAAGTTTCACCTTTTACCTGGGAACTTTCCTGGTGTTCTTGTTACAGAACGGTCTGGGAGGAGAAGGGATGATTACAAATTTTCCACAACCTTCAACATTGATTAAGATTTTGCAAGATTTCAAGATTGAGAACAGAAATTCAAGATTTTGTGAAAAACAAATACGATATCCATCAAGTCGGTACATTTTATTTTTTTGCATCTTTATTTTCTTGCATTTGCATTACATTTGCATTACTTTTTTTTTAAAAAAATTAAATCTTAATTTTTTTAAAAAAAATTTAATCTTAAATTTCCTTTTAAAAATTGAATCGTATATTTTATTTTAAAAATTTATTCTTAATTTTTTAATAAAATGGCCGGAACACATTCTTCCTAATCTTCTCAACAAATGAAATTTCTGACAATATAGATATTGAAATTCTTTTCCAAGAAACTGAATCTAGTAATACAGAATCTAATACAACACGGACTAAAAAAATGATATTAATATATGGATATTTTTTGAGAAAAAAAATGAAGAACAAAAGGCAATTTGTAAAATTTGTTATCAAAAATATAAATTTTTGAAGAGTTGGCACACTTAGGAGACACTTAATTAATAATCATCCAGATAAATTATCACAAACAAGACAAACACAAATTGCTACAGGGGGAGATAATATAATTGGTACATTTAAATATAATTCAGATAAAGAAAAAATTGGACAAATAGAATGACCATTAAGAAAAGAATTACCATTTAGTATAGTTGCATATCCCGTATTTGAAGAATATGTACAAAAATATTTACAACCCGATTATAAAAAAAGTAGTAGAAGATCCGATAAGAGGAGATCATTAGATAAATATCAAGAATTAAAAAATGGTATAATTACACAATTTATTATTAGTGATTGTAAATTTTCATTAATTTCGGATAGTTGGAAAAATGAATATAAAAAAAATATTATATTGTACTAACATGTTATTGGATAAATAATTCATGGTTTTTAGAAAATAGAATTTTAGCTTTTCAACGTCGGAAATTTTCATATTTCGATGCACATATAGTTAGAATAATTTCAAATATTGTTCATAACTATGAAATAAGGGATATAATTTTTTCTATTTCATTTGATAATGTTTCGGTTAATACTACTGCAATTAATCATTTAAAAAATTCTTTAAACACAATTTTAAATGAAACTTTTTTTCATGTTAGATGTGTATGCCATATAATTAATTTATGTGTTAAGCATGGTTTAGCAATGGGAGAACTATTTTTAAAATCTATTTGCGATTTAATTTATCAAATAAGAAATTTTTCTGCAAAAACCCAAGAAATTAGATAATTATATTTGTTACATAATAAAAAATATAAAAAATTTAAAATGGAATGTGATATTAAGTGGAATTCAACATATGACATGTTACAAGGTATATTTATTTTTCAAAATATTTTAATTGAATTTACAAATTCAAATTACGAATACGGTTTTATTGATAATAACGCTTTTGATTTTGCATCTACACTTACTAAATTCTTGAAAACTTTTTATTTATGTATAAATTTATTTTCCGAATATTATTATCCGACTACTTATTTAATGTTATCAAATTTTTGTAAAATTATTTCTGTATTTAATGAATTTGAAAATGAAGAAAGATTTAGTGAAATTATTATTTCTATGAAAACAAAATTTTTTTAAATATTATGAATAAATTCTAATTTTATATTTAGTTGTTAGTGTATTAGATCCACTTATTAAAATTAAAGATGTTGAAATGTTAATAGATTGTTTTGCACAAATTTTTCCATCAGAAATATCTATTAACCCACATTTTTTAAAATAACAAATATCTCATACTTTACAAACAATATTTGAACTATATGAAAAGTAAAAAAATAATTTAAATACTAATAATGTAGGTAGTAGTAGTAGTAATAGCACTCAATTATTTTCATTTTCATTTAATCTCTTACACATGTTAGAAAAAAACAAAAAAATTCGTCATAATCATTTAACAAATTACTTTTATATAAACAAACGCCTAGATTAGAAGATTTTGATAATACAGACTTATATGATATATTAGGTTGGTGGAAAAATAATGTATCGTATTATCCAATTTTGGCCTAAATGGCTAAAAATGTACTAAACCCTCCGGTATCCGTAGTGTCATCGGAAAGTGCTTTTAATCCAGGTAGTCGAGTGTTAATCGAGAAACGTACAAATTTAGCAGACGACACTTGAAAAGTCTTAATTTGCATTAAAAGATTAGAAGGATGCAGAAAAATAATGCAAGGAATTATGAAAATTCGGAAGATGATGAACAAAAAGTAGAAGAAGAATAATAATAATAATAATGTAACAAAAAAATCAAAGTGACGTAAAAATCAAAATAATATAACAAAAAAAATTAGTAGATTTTAAAATCCAAGTGATGAGTTTGGTAGTAGACGTACACAGAATTCGGTAGAACCACTCTAAGAATTTTGTGTCTCTAATTTTTATTTTATTTTTTTTATAAAATATGAATTAAAAAAACAAAATGAATAAATAAATCATTATAAGAAAATAAAAAACAAAACAACAACAAAGTTAAAAAAAATGGAGTTAAAAAAATAAAATAGAATTAAAAAATAAAGTTATAGAAAAAGAGTTAAAAAAGGGCAATAGAAAAAAAAAATTCTGGGCCGAACCGGGCCCGGCCCAGTGTAAACCGTCCCGGCGGTTCCCGTTTAGCGGGCTGGGCCTGTTCAACTTAAAAAAATTTTGGAATCGGCCTGGCCTGGCCCGGATTAGCCTAGGAACCCTATCCCGGCCGGGATTCCGAAAACAGCGCTTGAACCGGACCGGCCCCGGCCCGGCCCGGTTACAATACTAAAGTAAAGGAAACCCTTACTCAAATTGCAAGGGATATCGTTTGGGTCTGTGTAAGGGACATAGAAGATGTTATCACTGTAGGAAAGAGGGTCAGCTTCGACACTCTTGTCCCGAGTTGTATGTGAAAAGGCAAGGGGGAGTCAACAAGTTTAGGGTCCTTCTAGCGGCTCCAAAGGTGGCCCGACTACTATGTCAACACCTTCTACCCGTGCCACTTTAAGCACAAGGATGGGAAGCAACACCATAGCTACCCCTACTCAACACTCTCAACTAAAAGCCCAGGTGAGAATTTATGCCATGACAAATGAAGAGGTTCAAGCCTATCTGAATGTGGTCACAGGTACGATGAAAATCTTTGATGTTAATGCTTGTGTGCTAATAGATACTAGATCTAATAATTCATTTGTGAGTACGAGTTTGGCTAGACATTCTGATAGGCCTCTAACTCCACTTGTGGTAGAGATGTTGGTTATCACTCCTTTAGGGTAATAGCTGATTAGAGAAACCGTGTATAAGAATTACGAGGTGAAGGTCAATGAGGTAACTCTTGAAGAGGATTTGATTCCGTTACAGATGAGTGATTTTGATGTTATCTTGGGTACGGATTGGCTACATTTTTATTGGGTATCAGTGGATTGCTTCATGAAGGAAGTAAAATTCTAGAATCGGGGTCCCTAATACTTGTCTTTGTTGGTAGGAATCGGGTGTTACCAATCTATGTGATTTCAGCTCTTGAAGCATGGAGACTAGTACACAAAGGGTACAAAGCTTACTTAGCCTACATTATTGACACCATGGTAGAGAGTCTTAATTTGAATGATGTTCCCATAGTAAATCAATTTCTGAATGTTTTTCCGGAAGAGTTGCCTGGATTACCACCGGCCTGGGAGTTTGACTTTACCATAGATTTGGTTGTCGATATTGCACTGATTTCTATCCCTCCATATCAAATGGCATCCATGGAGTTCAAAGAGTTGAAGGTTTAGTTTCAAGAGTTGTTGGACAAGAGATTCATCCAACCGAGTACCTCACCTTGGGGTGCTCCAATTCTGTTTGTGAAGAAGAAAGACGGAATCCTCCAGTTATGCATTGACTACCGGTAGCTTAATAAGGCAATGATCAAGAACAAGTATCCTCTTGTGAATTGACGATCTTTTCGATCAACTTCAAGGGGCTAGTAGATTTTCAATAATAGATTTGAGATCGGGTTACTACCAATTGAGGATTAAGAGTGATGATATCCATAAAACTGCATTTAGAACGTAGTATGGGCACTACGAGTTTTTGGTGATACTCTTCGGATTGATGAATGCTGACATACCCTGACTCTCGAGTCGGACACGCAACAACCGTCGCATTATCTCGACATACAAGCAGCATCTCCCCATATACCTGGACAACGCAAAGCATTCGTCTTTACCTGTTAAAACCTGTTTTTCCTCAAATAACATTTCCCAAGTAAAATATAAATTTTAAATGCAATATTTTGCCTCAATGCATGAATATACAATGAGTTCGAGTGTTTCAATTTACATTTACAATAACATATTTATGTCATCCCATAAAATGTACAATGGTCACTCTATGGATTTCAAATATATATACAATGTCTATCTTCATTATGGAAGAATGGTTGGTACCATACCTAACACTGGTCGTCTCCAAAGGGATGTCAAGTGTGTCAAAAATCTCTCGACACGTCTCCCTACCAAAACTATATCTGTCATTATGGAAAAGTGAGGGATGAGTATTATGGGAGAATACTCAGTGAATGAGGGGATCGACATTATGTTATCAATAGAATGTGTGAGCACGGAGTATCAAAGCTTATTCCAAACATTATGATATTATAAATTGAGCAAGGCATTTCCATAAATCAAGTGATCATGTATCATACATCATAACATCAACATATCCATCCTTTTACATTTCAAAAATCATTTAGAGTTTACCAATAAAATATCTCCGGCAATGATCTACCAGGACCAATGATAGGCACATTGGGGTTTATATGCAAGTATAAAAAACATTTAACTCTATACCCCAATGTTAGCCATGAGCCTCACTAAAGGCTAGCACGTGTCTTCGCACACATACATAATCAACCATGTATAGAATCCTGTTTGGTGCTAGACAGTGGTGTCACACATGTCCTCCCCGATTTGGTTTAACCGACCGCAACTATACATATAACGTTTGGGAGATACCTCCTACAGAAGCATATCAGAACATAATGGGTGCTTCTACCAACCCCCTTCGTAGCTGCGGTAGTCCATCAAGGATATCATCATATCAAGTCCACCAAGAACATCAGCACATCATCACATCATAAGTAGGCATCCAGCGCACATATTTCAATTAAACTATTTCAAATCGGTGTGTCAATACAATGGAAGAATATAAATCATATCAAGTTTTCAAGAATGACATGATATCATTTCAACACAATTCATGGATGCATATCATTTGAATTAATCATTTGGAATACTCCAATTATCACAAAAGAAGTATTTGTAAAATATAGTTCAAATCCCATGCTTTTACACATGTCATAAAATATGTCGTTTTGAAACGTTATAGAATATATATTTTTACTCAATCAAGAACATAGCGTCAAAATCCCATTCACATATATGTAAGAGTATGTCACTCCCGAAAATGTACCACAATGTGTAGGAATGTGCTCCCCTCGTTCGATCACCAAACGTGTCACTACAATGGTAACACAAAATATGTATAAAATTTGTATCATAAAATTGAAAAACACAATGTTAAATTGTGTTCTCAATTAATCCTTCACCTAGGATCAAGGTTAGGACATTATAGGTAGGCTTCTAAGGTATACACATGTTGTCCTCTTTTTATCACCAAATCGGCAACTTCAGTTTCCCATTTACAAATATACTTCATAACTCACCACACATACGTATGTGTCTCCAATTACATGCCAAAAAAATTCCTGATCTTTACCACATTCTATCCTCTTCAGAGATTTCAGATTCTACATACTTCACACATGCACATGCTCATGCATTCCTTACATTCTTGGCAACTCATCAATTTAATTCACGTTTCATCCAATCACTTTAAACCAACCATTATACACAATTATTGATCACCTTTGCACTTGAATTCTGCACACATAATTGGCCTTTTGAAACCAAAATTTTCTGCCCATCAAAAACACATTTCTTTTCCAAATTTCTTAGCCAAACACAATCAACTTCATGTACACATTTCTTACATCAATTTAAATCAACAACCACACATAATTTTCATCACATTTACACTAAAATTCTGCACACATAATTTGTCCTTTGAACACTACATTTAGCTTATCAAAACATAATGCTTTTCATCCAAATTTTTGGCCACATAAGGTTCAAACTTTCTGCATAGTTAATTACCACAATGAAGGACAAATTTTGCACACAAAATTTCTGCATACATTCCTCATGCTTCATTGGGTTCCACCTAAGCTCTTAGTTATGAAAATCATTACAAAACATCACATTAACACATTTTAACAATGTCCTCAAAATTCTGCAAGGTGCAGAATTTTTCTTACCACAAAATATGATGATTCAAGCCCAAACAAGATTTTTCTTCACAACATTTCCATTTCTCCCTTGCTCCTAGCTCTCGGATAATGTAAGATCACCAAGCTCCAAATTTAGATATGTTATACTAGGGTTAGAGTGTAATGAATCTACACCAAAATTTCAAAGAGTTGTTTGAAGAAATCATACCTTTCTTCAATGGTAATGCTCAAGGCTCTCTTGAATCTTCACCATGTAAAACTCATTCTTTTGCTCCTATTTTTGGATATGTTGTAGTTGGGTTTGTGAGGATTTGATTTATATAAAAATATTTGGCTGTTGTTGTAGAAAAAAAAAATTTGGATCTCCTACTTGAAGCTCACAGTCATGGAGGAAGCATGGAGAAAGAACTTTGCTTCTTCTTGCTTGCATACTTATGGTTTTGGAAGGAGAAAAGGAAATGTTTGCTTTGTTATATCTTGCCTAATTTAATCCTATCCATCCAACAATTTCAAGATTAATTCTAACCCTATGATTTATTTTGCCACATAAGCAAAGTTCACTCTCTCCCACGTATTCTCCCTTTAGAAAGTACTTTTTCATACTACTTCTCTCTATTCAACATTAATTGCATGTCTCTCAACCATCAAGATCCAAGTTCTCACAAATTTTGATCCAATTCCAAATCAATCTTTACCGTTGATTGATTTCCAAGAAAACCTATTCTTTCACTCAATGAATAGTATTCTTGTCTTCCACTAACTCAAATACAATGACCCAAATTAATTCATCTTACTTCCATTCAATTCCCACCCTTCGATTAACTTTTCAAAAACCCAAAAATCTCTTTCTCTCTCTCTCTCTCATTTGGCCACCTCACCCAACAACTCTCAATTCTCTCTTGTTATTCACGGTTTTGGGGGGTGCATTGCCAAAATACTTCTAAAATTTTGTTAATTACAAATAAGTCCCTTGACTAATAAAAATTATATTTTGACCCCAAAAATTTTTATAATTCTAAATTGGACCCAAAACCTCGTATTAGGCTTAATTTAATTTTTCTCGCGTCAAAACGTAGTTGTTTAGTATTTCCTAGAAACATTCGATCCGATTAGGTTTTTTATTGGTGATTTTTTAGAAAAGTTACGATTTAACTCTACGACATAAGGTTTATCCAAAGTTGAGGTTCCTATACACTCTAGTGTCATTCTCATTGTTATTGGACCATCGGTGGTCATTTTAAAAATTTTTTAATTCTCGGTGATTTGAGCCGGTATTTTGAGGAGTGGTTTTAACGGAAAAATTTCTTAATGAATTTTTCTACAGATAATATGAACAATGGCATATATAAAATGACGAGAAGTACAATAGTGGATACACCGAGGTGTCGGTATTACAATTGCTTTTGCAGCTTTCATGCATCTCATGAACCGAGCATTTCATCCCTATCTCGATAAATTTGTCATAATTTTCATCAATGATATCTTGGTTTATTTCAAGAATGATGAAGAGCACTCGAGCATCTCTGAATTGTATTAAAAATTCTTAGGAAGAAGAAGTTGTATGCTAAGTTCTCAAAATACGAGTTTTGGCTAAGGGAGATTGGTTTTTTAGGGTATGTTGTTTCTGAGAATGCAATTTTTGTAAACCCTAAGAAAGTAGAGGCCAATCTGAGGTGGGAGCAACCCAAGAACGTCGCCGAGGTAAAAAGTTTTCTCGAGTTTGTAGGTTACTACCGGAGATTCGCAGAGGGATTCTTGAAAATAGCGTTTCCAATGTCCAGTTTGACTTGGAAGGGAGTGAAGTTCGAATAGGATGAAAGATGCGAAAGTAATTTCCAAGAACTTAAGAGAAGGTTGATATCCGCTCCCATTCTTGCTCTATCTACTAGCGGTGGTGGTGATTTTGTCATATATAGTGATGCCAATAAGCAAAAGCTAAAGTACATGTTAATGCAAGACGATAGGGTGATTGCTTATGCCTCTCGCTAGCTAAAAAAATATGAAATGAACTATCGTACTCATGACTTAGAGCTAACTACCATTGTCTTTGTCTTAAAGGCTTGGCGGCATTACCTATATGGGGTCACATTTAAAATTTTCATAGATCACAAAAATTTGAAATACTAGCTCACACAGAAGGAGCTCAATTTGAGGCAACAAATATAGCTAGAGTTGATCAAAGATTATGTTCTAGTGATAAACTACCATCCCAGGAAAGCTAATGTTCTTGCTGATGCCTTAAGCCAAAAGTCCTCTTCTTCTAGTTTGGAATCTTAGGGAAGTTATTACCTCTCTTATTTAGTTGAACTTCAAGCATTTGGAGTCGAGTTGGCTAAAGATGATCATGATGTACTCTTGGCCAAGTTGTACATCAACGAGATTATAAGGTTTCATGGTGTTCCGGTGTCTATTGTATCATACCGTAACTCTCGGTTCATTTCTCAATTTTGGCTAAGCTACAAGCCGATTTGGGAACTATATTGAAGTTAAGCACAGCTTTCCGCTCTTAAACTGACGGACAATCTAAGGGCATGATTTAAACCTTAGTAAACATGCTTAGGGCATGTGTTATGGATTTTCAAGATAGATGGGATCGACATCTTTCATTAATAGAATTGAATATAACAATAGCTATCAAGCTAGTATTGGGATGCTATCCTATGAAACTCTTTATGGAAGGAAGTATCGGACTTCATTGTGTTGGGGCGAGAATGGTGAGAGGAAAATCGAAATTGTAGAGTTGATTGAAGCCATCAAAGAAAAGGTAAGAATGATTCGAGATAGAATAAAGGTAGCTCAAGATCGATAAAAGAGCTATCCGACAAGAGGAAGAGGCTCTTGGAATTCAAAGATGGAAATATGGCATTTTTTAAGGTATCTCCTTGGAAGGGTATAATTCGATGACAGAAATAGAAAAATTCGAGTCGTCGTTATATTCATTCCTTTAAAATCCTCGAAAGAATTGGAAAAGTGGTCTATCGGCTTGAATTCCTACCAGAGTTACAAAGTATCCATGATATTTTTCACATTTCAATGTTAAAGAAATACTTGTCAGATCCCTCACATGTGTTAGAAGCTCATTCAGTAGCATTGAATCAACACTTGAATTCAAGATACAACCAGTGAAAATCCTTGATCGACAACTCAAACAATTAAAGAGTAAGCAAATTCCCATGATCAAGGTGTTATGGAGAAGCAACCAAGTGGACGAGGAAATTTGAAAGACTAAAGAGTTGATATGAAAACAATACCTTCACCACTCTTTCTTTTCTCCCTCATTCTCGCCCACAATCATTCTCTCACTTTCCCTCTTATCGCTCCCTCTTCCTTCTCTCTTCTCTCTTTTGGTTTTCTTCCCCTTGTCTGTAGAACCCTAGATCCGGCATAATTAGCAAACAATTTTCAGAAGGAGACCCAAACTGAGGGTTCTGGCTAGAGGTGTTAATGCTTTCCATTTCAACAACAAAAAGATGTTGCTGTAGGCATAGGTTTACTGTTAGATCACTTTCTTCCTGTAGGAATCGTTTCTCTTCACTACAAAAAAATACGGTTTTCGTCATGCATTTTCGTGAAGGAAAAAATTCGTTGCTCTTTTGTGACGAATTTAGCAACAAAAATATTTTCGTCGTTAATTTGTCACAAAATTTGTGATGAAAAGGAAGTCGTGGCTAAATTAGCGATGGACACATCATTCGTGACTAAATTCGTTGCTAATTAGTGACGCAAAAATTTTCGTGACTAAATTCGTCGCTAATTGGTGAAAAAAATTTTTCGTTACAAATTTCATCGCTAATTAGTGACGAATAATATTTTGTGGCTAAATTTTTGCCACGGTTTTAGCCACGGATTCAAAATCCATCACAAAATTTAATGTTTTGTAAATAAAATTTTATTTTTTTATTTTTTTTATTTTATTAATATGTTATATTTAAGTTAAAAATTAATTTAACGACGAATTTGATTTCTGTCGCTAAATTTAACAATGAAAATCCGAATTCTTCGCTAAATTTTTTATTTATAATTAAATAAAATAAAATATTAATATAATATTTAAATTAAAAAATTAATTTAGCAACGACGAAATTTATCCGTTGGTAATTTAGCAACTGATTTTCAAATCCGTCACTGAATAAATCCGTCGCTAAATTTAATATTTTTTTAATTACAATTTTATTTTATTTTATTAATTTATATTAACAAATCATATTATTATTTTATAATATTTTAATTTACATTTTATTTTATTATATTATATTTCATTTTTTTAAAAGAATAATATTATTTAAATCTTAAAAAAACCATATATTTTATTTTATTTAAATTATATATATATTAATTAATTAATTAATTAATTTTTTTTTTGTTTGATTTAATATTTTTTATTATTATATAGGTACCTTTTAATTTATTTGTATTATTTTATTCAATAATACAAAATTTTTAATTAAATATTAATCCGGTGGACATGCTGGGCATGACCCTGCGCGAGCGCCAGTGCTGGTGTATGCACGCAAGGGCGCCGGGGGTAGGCGCGTGCCAGTGCGGGTGCCCATGCATACATGCACGGGCATTGGGGGCTGGCAAGGGCCCGCGCATGCACGCATGGGCGTCGGGCGTAGGCAGGTGCGCGCACCTTTGGCGCCTGCCCCAGTAGGCTCGCGCACTTGCCTAGGCGCCCGCGCATACACGCACGGGCACCCGCCCTTCATTGTTTTAATGCTAAAAAGATTAAAGGGATTTGAACATTAGATTTCGGATTTGAACAGAAAACATGTCACCACTACACCACCGCTTAGTGTTGTGTGATAATA
This sequence comes from Dillenia suffruticosa, assembly GCA_033439265.1. Lineage (NCBI taxonomy): Eukaryota > Viridiplantae > Streptophyta > Magnoliopsida > Dilleniales > Dilleniaceae > Dillenia > Dillenia suffruticosa. The sequence continues at coordinate 5,759,867 of JAVTVX010000031.1, forward strand.
TTGTTTTTTCTTTCTTCCTCCTCATTTTTTTTCTATTCTCACTTTTTTTTTTCCTTCTCTTACTCTTATCTCTACTTTTGGGTTTTTTTTTTTCCTTTCTATTCTCATTATTGAAATTTCTTATATATTTAAACGAATAAAAATATTTTGTGATTAAATATATAGATTTTTTAAATTATTAATATATTATAATTTATTAATAATTATAATTTATATTATTAAGATGCTGTAATCCATTTTTAAATTATGGATTAAAAAAATAAAATAAAAATGAAAAAGAATAATAAAATAATAAAAGAAAAGAAAAAAGAAGAAAACAAAATATAATATTAATATATTTTTTAATTAATTATTTATTTTATTTTAAGTTAGTATTTTATTATTTTTTATTTTATTAAAAATTATCATATTTATTATTTTTAATTAATATTATGTTAGGTTGGTGGTTTAAGTAAAAAAAATTATTATATTTATTATTTTAAATTGTTATTATATATTATTTTTTTATTATTTGAAAAATGTGAAGGAAAGATAATAAGTAAAGAAAGTTATTATATTTATTATTTTAAATTATTATTATATATTATTTTATTATTATTAGAAAAATGTGAAGAAAAGATAATAAGTAAAAAAAAAAATTTATATCACATACTAACATTTGATTTGATGGTTTATAGGTTTATACTTATGCGTGTGTATGCAGGTGTACAGGAGTTCGAATCACGGTGGAGGTAAAGCGGCATTTTCCAGCAATTAAGTGAAGAGGGCTGATGCTAGAGTGGGCACGCTTGCAGGTGGGGGTGCTGGCTTGGGCAGGAGGGTGCGCTTCCAGGCCAGGGTATTAGCTTGGGTGGGTGGGTGGGTAGCTTGCAGGCTGGTGCTGGCTCGGGTGGGTAGGGTGGGTGGGGCCCGTCCAGGCACGTGGCTTCCAGGCTAGTGCTAGCTCAGGTGGGCAAGGGCCTGTCCAGGCACGTGCGCTCTCTGGGCATTCCGACGAATTTGGAATCAATGATAGATTCCAAATCCGTCGCTAATTCATTTTTTTTTTTCATTGCGGATAATTTTTCGTCTTAATTTAGTGACAGACTTTTTTGTCACTAAATTAGCGACGGATAATTTTTCCATCGCTAAATTAGTTACGGATAATTTTTTTGTCGCTAATTTAGCAAAAGATAATTTTTTTCCTAAATTAGCGACGGAAAATTTTTCGTCGCTAAATTTTGTGTCGAATTTTAGCGATGAAAAATTATTTGTCGCTAAATTTAGCGACGGATTTCAATTTTTTTTCACTAAATTTTACGATGGATTTCTAATTTTCATCGCTAAATTTTTTAGACAAGTTATTAGAGACGAAAAATTTTTCATCGTCAAATCCGTTGCTAATGTTTTTAGCAACGAATTTTTTTAAAATTTTTGTCGCCAAATTTGTGACTAAAAGCTTATTTTTTTTGTAGTGCTTTTGTTTGAAGTTTGTGCATATGTGACTTTGGTTGAATTGATTAAGGTTTTACTAGAATTTAAAACTAAGAAGCATATATATTTTAGAGTTTATTCAAGTGCTATGGCGTTTGAGATGAAATCCTTGATTTTTTCATAATGTGTAGTTTGAGCATCTTGTGATCTTTCCATCATAATTTCTTCTATATATGGGCAAATTAAGTGAGATTTTCTTCTCATGAAACTAGACTTCCATACCTCGAAAATAACATATGATTCGAAATATTGGGATGAGAATTAGATTTTTTATGAATTTTCAAAAGAATATATCATACAAAAAAGGACCCTATTTTTCCCTGTTTCGGCTCCATGCTCTTCTTTGACTTTTAGAGGCCTTTTAGATTGAATTAGGCTTTGAACATGAAAATTGTAGAGGTTTTATCTTTAATTTGAGATTTGAATCATTTGAATGAGATTGGAACGTAAACACAAAAATTGTAATTTTATATCTAGTTTTTAAGTGAAAAATGGAATTTTCATGATCCGAGAAATATAGATCAAGATATGATCATTTTTCTAAGACATGTTGTGCTTGAAAATTTATTGGAAAGTTAGGAATTGTGACAAATTGAGAAGAACAAATTTGCTATAGTGTTGGTATATGATTTAATGATTAATTTATGACCAATATCTTATGTTAAGGCATTTGCAATAAAAAGAGGGGTTGGATTTTGTTTGATTTAAAAATTGAGAGTAATTACCCTACCAAAAGGTGAGCGGACAGACCGTCGTGCCTTTTAAATAAGAAAAATGATTTCAAAATTTTTCTATAAATAGTTTTAAATGATTTTATATGATTTTGTACCATATTTGTGATTGTGGGATGGCCCGAAATGAGAATTTAAAGTATATGTGCATTCATTGTATTTATGAATGAGCATATGCCATATATTATTGCATATTTTATTCATGAATATTGTTAAATTAGTTAGTAACCTTTTGATGAAATCATGACACATTGAATGAAATCGGAATGTTCGTGAAATATTGGTGTATGTGTGGTAAATGACTATAGTCATTCTCTCCACGGAGTAACCCGATAGGGTGACACGGGAAGTGTGAAAAAGAGGAAGACCTAAGTAAAAATGATTGGTCAAACAAGAAGACCTAAGTATAATTGAATTCACTTAAAAAGCATGAACTTTTGGGACCTATTATGCATACATCAGAAGTGTGAAATCAATAAGAAAAAAATGCATATTTGTGTGAAAAGAAAATGAATAAAATAAAATTGTTTTGCTATAAACTAAGGCTTGTTGTACAAGATTTTTCACAAAAATTGGACATAGATTATGAAAAGTCATTCTCATATATGGATAAAACGATGTCTTTTGTTTTTTGATTAGTCTAGTAAGACTTGAAATGCGAATGATAGATATAACTACATTCAATTTGTATGACTCACTTGATAATGATATTCACATGAAAATCCTAGACTTAGATTATTTTAAGTGTCACAAACTTAAAAGGTTGACTAAGGCCTTATGCCTGGTTGACCTATACATATGCTTCTACGTGAAAAAGTCAAAGACTATTGAGCATAAGACGACTTGCACTAAATATAGATTTCACATAACACTCTCACTAGTCGACTAAAATGTCATGTCCAGACCTGCAGGTCGAGCATGCGGATAGACCGCTGTGACTCCTCGAGGCACGGGTATACCCTACTTGCACACGGAGGTGACGCAAGGCTAATATTTTGACTAATATCATGACCCTATTCGTCATCTTAAGTCAAATAGTACAGCGGAAGATTTGAAGAAAGATATTTTTCAAAAATTTTTTTAAAACATTTGCCTCCAATTTACATATAATATTTATATGTGCAATCCAATCGTAAACAAAGATGGGTATGAATACTTACCCAGTAGTGTCTCTCAGTAGAACTCGTGGAACAGTACCTCAATGTAAGTCAAGTGTAATATAAGCTGAAAATTTTAAATATGAGAGGGTGAGTATAATCCACATATTCAGTGAGTGAGGTGCAATGACTATATAATAACAATACATGAATTTGTGAGAGTGACAAGTCAAATTATCATTTTCAAATTTATATTCATTTGCAACATATCATGTAATTCAAAATAATATGCATGCTTATCAAAATCATACGTCATGGGTTGTCAATCAATAATAAAACATATTCTACCCATAGTTTGGCCTAGATAAGGTACAATCCACCAAAAGGTCACCACAATATCATAAAAATGAACACACATACTTTTCTTTTAACCCCCTTCCCTTGGTGTTGACACGGTCCTCATGTAGTGCTCGTTATAGGAATCACTTAAATTGGAGGAGTACACAGGGAGATATGAAATTTCTCCCAAAACTGCGCAGAGTTAAACTTTGGAAATTTAGAATTGAAATTTTTGTAAGTATGGAATTTGAGATTGTACCTTAAAGAAAAATATTTTCAAATGTAATTCGTAATCCTATGATATGATGTTATCAAAATAATTGATGAATTATATATTGTTTAACTTAGGCGTAGGATTACATTTTTGTACAAGGGGTGACTTGTTCGAGAAACGAAGATAGTTAGGGGAAGTGGTGTACCCTTCCCAATCGAGATGAGTGGGATGAACTATTTTCAACTTTAAATGAATAATAGTTTTATTTTGATTTTTATAAATAAATTTTGAAATGTGATTTATAAATGTTTTAGTGTTTGTGACATATGTTTAAATGATGATTCTGAGAAAAAATTTGCATCCTAATATTACGACTTGATAGTGCCATGATTTTCCTTACGAGTAAAGATTTATGAATGATGACATATGGCATGTATATGATTATGGGATGGTGCATATGATTATGGGATGGTGGATAGTCACTATAGCACACTCCCTACAATGGCTAACGGATCCAATAGACGAGCACCCGTGAAGACCATGTCAACACCAAAGGAAGGGGGTTAAAAGACAAATATATGTGTTCATTTTTATGATATTGTGGTGACCCATTGATGAATTTTACCCTATTTAGGGTAAACTATGGGTAGAATATGTTTTATTACCGATTGACACCCCATGATGTATGATTATAATAAGGATGCATATTATTTTGAATTAAATAATATGTTGCAAATGAATATAAATTTGAAAGTGACGATTTGACTTGCCACTCTCACAAATTCATTTATTGTTATTATATAGTCATTGCACCACACTCACTGAGTATGTGGATTATACTCACCCCATCATATTTAAATTTTTTAGCTTATACTGTACTTTACTTACATTGAGATACTGTTCCACGAGTCCTACTGAGAGACACTATTGGGTAATTATTTATACCTATCTTTGTTTACGATTAGACCACGCATATAAATATTATACGTAAATTCGAGGTAAATGTTTTAAAAAAATTTCTGAAAAATATTTTTTTTCAAATCTTCTGCTGTATGATTTGATTTAAGATGACGAGTAAGGTCACAAAATTAGTCCAAATATAAGCCTTGTGTCATCTCTGTGTGCAAGTAGGGCATACCTGTGCCTCGAGGAGTCGTCGTGGTCTATTCACATGCTCGACCTACAAGTTAGGGCGTGACAAAAACACCTACACAAGTCGCCCTGAAGTGAATACTAGTCAACTTGAATAAGCAATGAAGTAAAAATACTTAAGTGGAATAAATCTCAAGTTGATCTAAAGTGAATACAAGTCGACTTGCATGAGTGGCAAAGTGAAAATGCTTAAGTGGGATAAAGCACAAGTCGACCTAATATATATAAGAATCAATCTACACTAACATGGACTTTACAAAATACAAAACACAAGTTAACCTGAAAGAAGAAGGAGTTAACTCGATGGAGTAATGGTTGATACCATACAGAAAAACTGTTGAATATTAAATAACCCTCAACTACCTTCTACAGCTATGTTTGATACATTTATTGAAGATCAACAACTCTTTTATCCTTACCATTATAAATACAACACTTCAAGTGAAGGAAAAAAAAAACATCTACCACGATTAAGCACCAAAGATCTAAGGGAAACCTCTAAGCAAATTTTTCTTTTTGTATTGTATTCTTTTCTCTGTACTTTGATGATCTATTTGAAGTTAAAGTTTTACTATTGTACATTTTTTTCACTTGTAAATCATTGTAAAAGACTAGAATAATGGGTTCTTTTGGTTTGGACATTAAGTGTTTGAGTGAAATATGTGAGGTATACTAGCAACTATACAAAACTAGGGGCAATGTTTGAGAGAAATACTATATGGTTTGAGTAATATCTATGTAACCTAGTTGGTTGTACTATTTTTGAGAAAATAGTGGATTTGAAAATTTATATGAAGTCGGAGAGTAGACGAATACAAGAGAGGGTGAAACTACTATAAATCGAGAGTGTCAAATGTTTCATTCTTTAGTCAATCTTTCCTAAAAGCCTAGAAAAAGTCAAAAGTACCGAAAACAACCTATTTACTTCTTCTAGGTTGCCTATACTATATTCTTCAATTGGTATCAGAGTAGATTTCTTGGTGAACGGTTTAACAACCTCAAGAGAAAAGATCTGAAATGGCACTTAACGATGATAGCGTCCTATTCGAAACTTGCTCAACCAATAGAACACCTTTATTCAACGGCAACAACTATATTATTGGAAGGAAAGACTGAGGAACTTCATTATGGCCTAGGATGAGATAGTTTAGGAAATCATAGAAGAGGGAATTGCATTCCCAACTGAGGAGGTTGACAATATAAGAGTCCCAATTAAGATGAAGAAAATGACTACTGATGAAAAGAAAACTTATCAAGCAAACTGAGACACTAAATTTGCTTTATCTTGTTCTAAGTTTAAATGAGTATGGTAGAATTTATTTTTGTATAACGGCTAAGGAAATTTGGGAGAGATTAGAGACCACGTACGAGGGAACAAATCAAGTTAGGAAAAATTAATAAGATACTAAAACAAGAATATGAACCTTTCAAAATAAGAGATGATGAAATTGCAAGAGACATGATAACTAGATTCAACACTATCACTTATGAACTTAGGCCACTAGGTAGAGGGATTAGCCAGGAAGATATGGTAAAAATGGTTCTTAGATGCATGCCAAAATCTTGGGAGGCAAAGGTTACTGCCATAGAAGAATGAAAGAATTTAGAAACTTTGACAATGGCTCAATTGGTAGGATACTAACCACCCATGAGATGAAACTAAATTCCAAGAGAGTGGGCAATGAAGAAAATGGAAAGGTAGTAGCTCTCAAAGTTAAGAGTGAAGATGATAGCTCCAGTGAGGATGAAGACATGCTTTGCTTACTTGAAAGTTTAAAAGATTTATTATGAGAAAGAAAAACAATAGAAAAAGAGAGTTTAAGAAGAACAAGAAGAAATAAGAAATAAGATACTATGAATACAAGAAGCTTGGTCATATAAAGGCTAACTATCTACCACTCAAGAAGGTAGAAAAGAAGGAAAAGAAGAAAACTTTGGCATCCTAGAGTGATGAGGAAAATGAGCAAAAACGGCTAATCTCTACTTCATGACATTGGAGGAAGAACAAGATGAGGTAATTTCTTTTTACTCTTATGGTTTTTCTAATGATGAGTATTCTATGAATGAAATGCATAAGATCTTAATGGCAGAACTTAATTGAGACAGCAGACATGCAAAGTTTAAGGCAGCATCTCATATAGCATCTTGAAATAATTTTGAAACATGAATTTGTTCTTTTCTTTTCTTTTCTTTTTATTTTTTCATATTACAATTTTGGAGATTTTGTAATCTTTTCATTCTTTTTCCTCCAGAAAACATTAATTTGCCACTAGTTACCTCGACAAAAACCCCATTCTTCACTACTTTGGAATGATAACTATTACCTTTAAAAATTTGTATGCATATTAATAACGCTAGCTTTTATTTCAAATGATTAAAAACATATTAATAATGTTAGCATTATTAATATTGTGCAACGAAATTAGTTTTCTAAGGTCGACTAATTTGAACTAAAAGCTAACATTATTAATAATGATTAAAAACATGAATTATAGTCACATATATTTTCTAAGGTTGGTATGCCACATAAACTTATATAGTTTGCTTCTGCCATTACCAAGTATTTATTGATCAAACGATTGAAAACCCCGTAGTAATTTATTTATGATACTAAGTTGACATTCTTAAAAGTATCTAATGAATTATGAATTTAAAACATTGAACTCGGTCATAAAATATAAAGCCAAATTACTATATGTATAGCTTTCTATTGATACAAATAATAAATCACCTAAAATTTCAAATAGCACAGACAGTCAATGGCTGTATAATCAACTAAACAAACAATATAAATCTTGATCAATTAGGGTTGGGTCAAAATTATACTTGTGAAAATTATTCCAAAGTAGATACTAAGTTTTCAAACGTTTTATAAATTATGAAAAAGTAAGGAGAGATAGAGAACTAGGTCAAACAAAATCTTATCAACTCTTCCCTTAGGTTTTCCATCTTTTCCCTTGTGTGTCATCCTGAGAACCTGCCATTCCCTCATCATAGCTAATTTTGGTTGGCTAGAGGACTACCTTTCGATGCTGATTTAGTTCTTGTGTATACATAAGGAATGGAATCGCCATTGTTGGTAGTTTTGATAGGCTATTGATGAAATGTTGTTGGTGGTCGTATTTTGTGAGAGAAAGCACTAAAAGAGAGATGAAAGATGAGATATGATAAGAGAGATTCTCTTATATATGGGCTTATTTAAAGAGAAAAGTGCAAAAAATGTACATTTACAATGTTTTAAATCTAATCTATATTATTTGGTCCGATTTTATAGGATTTTGGTGTAATGAATAAGGAATGAGAAAAAATTTATGATCAATTTGAAGTGTGAAGATTTATTCTATTGTAAATATTATTAAGAATCAAAATTTGTTAAAAATACATAAATCAAAAGAAAAATGGGGATGTAAGAAAAGAATTATAATAACACGGACTACTTTTTCAAGCATGATACATGGTTTTTCTTAACTAAGGTAGCATATATACAAAGTTTTAACCTATAGACGCCTAATCCATCTCCTATGGCTCTCGAAAAAATTTTGAAACAAGAATTTTCTTCTTTCCCTTTTTATTTTATTATATTACAATTTTGAAGATTTTGTAATCCTTTCATTTTTTTTCAGGAAAAGTCAATTTCTAAGGTACCCTGATGGAAACTCTTGTCCTTCACTATTTAAGAAAGATACATATTACCATTAAAAATTTTTCATGTATATTAATAGTACTAGGCTTTTTGTTCAAACGAGTGAAAAAAAAAATATAGTGGAAGCTGATCATTTTTCTAAGGTTGACAAATTTGAACTAAAAGCCAACATTATTAATAGTGATTGGAAACATGAATTATAGTCATGCATATTTTTTGAAGTTGGCATGCCGTGTAACGCCGACACTGTGGTGTCTGTACTAATGTACTGATCTCGAAATATATATATATATATATATATATATATATAGAGAGAGAGAGAGAGAAATTTTATTTAATTATATTGGTGTTTGATTTTGGGGTTTTTAAAATTTTATTTTTGGTATATTCTTAAGTTGTCAGATTCGCGATCGAAATAAACCCCATTTGCACGAAATCCGCGTTCTAGCAAAAAATGAATACGAAATATATGTATATGTGTAAAAATAATAATAATAATAATAATAAAAACGGAGACGCAGTGTTTTGGGGCAAAACGCTGCGTCCCCAAATTTGATTTGGGGATTAGGGTTGGAAACCCTAATCCCTCTCTCCCTCTCTCTCTCTCTCTCTCTCTCCTCCCGACTCTTCGTTTCTCTCCCCCACCGTGGCACCACTCCTCATTCGCCGCAAGCTCCGCCGCCAACAGGCCACCACCATCATCATCTTCTTCTTCTTCTTTTTCTTCTTTCCCTCTCGGTTTATCTCTCACAGTTTCTCTCCCACTCGCAATCTCTCGCGATCGCTCTCCCTTCTTGATCGCACACCGCCACGAGCTCCACCACCAGCGCAACACCACGCGATCTTCCCCGTACTCCGAACGCAACCGCGTCTGACTACCGCTGCCTCCTGCAAACGTGCGCCTTTTCACGTGATCGAGCCACACCGCATGACCACTGTCTCCTCCCGTGAGCCCAACCCAGCGCTTGCAATCGATCGAGCCACAGCGTGTCCTTCCACCAGCGTACTACAACGCAAGCGCGAGCGCGTGATCGAGTGAGCATGCCACAGTGTGCCTCCGTACGAGCGCTCACCTGCGTTGGAGCATTGGCTAACGCGCGCCACCCCACGAGTGCTCGTGGTCCACAAGCTACTGCGGCCCACGAGCCACTGTCGGCCTGCGGGCCCATCAGCCGTAGGCCCGCCAGCCCACAGGCCCATCAGCTTGCAAGCCTATCGGCCCGCTAACCTACTGGCCCGCAGGCCCGTAGACCCACAAGCCCGCTAGCCGAAGCCCACGGCCCGTGACGGCCCCCAAACCTCGGCACAGGTAACTGATTTAGGGTTTTGCTTCTGATTTAAGTATTTGAACCTAACTAATAAACCCTATCTTGATAAATAGCTTTTCAGATCTTGGAGTGATCGAGGAGACATTTGGACAAAGGTCTACGATCCGAGAAAACCTTAGGTGAGGTATTTTGGACCTATTAGAGTTATTTATTGAATTCAGGATAAAAATTTAGGATAAGAAGTGTTGTATAGCATGAAAAGAGCCGAAATTGGAGATTTGAGTTTATAAATTTTCAAAGAATTTCTACTTGTATAAGACAAACGATTTTAAGTGGAAATTGATAATTCATTGCTTTAGGATAACGTATTCAGGTTCAAAGAGGGAAGTTGAATTCGGATTGGTTTGGACTTGGGACTGCACACCCTCCCTGAACAGTGAGTCGGACTTTGATATCTACTATTGATTAACAAATCATGTTTTACCGATTTTCAAATGGCATGATTTTTATACGTGTGAAAACTAAATTTTTGGATTTTTGATAAACATATTTTTGTGAGCATTGGAGTGTCCCAACTGTTGATTTTATTGATTTGCATCCATGAGTTTGATAACAGGATACTGTGCCATTCGTTTTGACATATTGACTTGTTTTAATGCTTTCATTGTATTGGCACATAGTTTTGAACGGATTTACATGTACTATTTGGGCTGTACGTCCGCCAATGTTATGATACGATATATGGGACTATATGTCCGGCTAACGTGATAATGTGATGCATGGGGCTACGTATCAGGCCAACTTGGAGATATGGTGATATGGTGATATGCTTCCTATAGCATTCCGTAGCTATGAAGTACATTTGGTAGAGGCACCCCTTATGCCCGGATACACTTCGGCTGGAGGTATCCGCCAAATGTCATGTGTATGGGTGTCCCAAGTTGACCCTCGGGTGGACGTGAGTTTACTTCTATCTAGCACTGGGCGGGACACCATACATGACCGACTATATATATATATTATTATTATTATTTACAGGCAAGTTGGAGTAGCCTGTGACCAACATGGGGGTAGAAAGCCATTATTTGATATTTGCATAGTGAAAACCCCTAATGCGTCTGTTCTTGGCCAAGATAGACCATTACTTGGGTTGTTTGTTCGGCCGGCTCTACATATGTAACTTAATATATAGATGGATGCATATGTTATTTTCTGATTGTGCCTTGAGATATGTTTTAATCTGAAACGGCACGTTATTTTTGCATACTCGATATTATGTTATATGCTTTGACACTCTAAGTTCACCCTCGATATTGATAGCACGATATCAATCCCCTCACTTGCTGAGTATCCTCCCGTAGATACTCACCCCTCACTTTCTTTTCCATAGGAGTAGTTATGGACTGAGGAAGTATTATTGTGATTGTATTCTTACGACGTGGACTTGATAGCACCGTTTTTGGGTATGGATGTTACCATATCTTCTGTTACGATTATTGGAGATTTTAGTTTGATTAATGTATTCATCTATTTAATTTCTGGGATGACTGTATAATTATGGATATTTATTCGAGAAACACTCATATTGATTAGTTTCACTTGCATTGAGACACCTATATGTATTTAAAATGTTAACTTGGGAATTTATTGTACATGTGTATAAACATTTAGGCCCACTCGGTGTGGCGGCTGCTCATGCTTTAGTTTAGCATGACAGTAGAGGTCTGTGGTTAGAAATGCTAGAAATTTCTATAGTCTTGCATTGTCCTGATTGTAGGCTGTGGTTTGGTTAATGGTTGTGAGGTCAGGATGGCCCTTTTATTAAATTGGCAAGATGGTTGTAAATATTACAGGTTAAATTATATATGGGAAACCTCAGAAATATGGGGAGCTTCTGTCCGATTTTCTGTAAAAATGTAACCGGCATTCAGGGCAATGGGCGGCTATTCATAACCCCGGTTTGGGGTATGACAGTTCGGTTGGTATCAGAGCATCTAGGTTAGAGAAATGATAGTAATAAAAGTCTTCTCAAGTACATTTAAAAGTTCTCAATATATTAGAGAGTTTCGTATAGTCATTTAAAGTCCCATATGTGGTCGTAGACCACTAATTTCATTCATTTTAGGGGTTAGTTACTGCGTAACTAACCCTAATTTTTAAATCATGCCAAATTCTAGAGTTATATCTAATGAAAATTCTCTTTATAGAATTATGCCGCCTAGACATGGTAGACCAGCGGGACGCGGAGCTAGACTCGCGTTACCCGAGACTCCTCAAGTGCCTGACCCTTCGATAGGACTTGAGACCCTTGGAGTGCCTGAGGCTGCTTCCTCTTCACGGGTGCCCCTTGCAGCGCCTACTTAGCCGGCTGCTCCGGCCGAGGTTCCACCACTGTCCCTTGAGGTGTTTAGGTAGGTGTATGAGTGGTATACCTCCCACGAGTTCAGATACGACCCCCACCACCATCGACAGCAGTGCCAACTCCTACGGTCGTACCACCTCCACCGGTACTGATGGCCATGCCAACTCCAACGGCCGTGCCACCATCAGTTGTACCAGATCGGCCCCCAGTTGATGGTCCTTCCTCTGTGTCAGGACCTAATGACACTACCTCCTCCACCATGAGGCGTATTCACAAACTCACCCAGTTGGTGAATGAGGCGAGGCAGTTAGGCTGCACAGAGTTTGCGGGAGCGGGTGATTCCACAGCAACGAAGCACTGGATCAACCGTACTCACAAAATTTTGACTGATCTGGGTTTGAGCAAGGACTACCGGTTTCGGATAGCAGAGAGACTCTTGGATGGCGACGCCCTGGGAGGCGATTTGTGACGATGCTACCAAGCCGCTGCGATGGGAGGACTTCTTGCGGGAGTTCGATCGTAGGTACTTCTCTGAGTTCCAGCAGGACCGTAAGAGGGCAGAGTTTTTGTACTTGTGGCAAGGAACCAGGACAGTAACAAAGTATGAGACGGAGATGAGGAGACTAGCTGCTTTCGTTCCAGACTTGGCGACGCTGAAACAGCTACGGTTCAAGTTTGAGGATGGCCTCAACTTGAACATTAGGAGATATTTGACAGTGATTCCTAGTCTCTCCTTTGTGGAGATCGTGGACTCAGTACTTAGGGAGGAGGGGATCTTCCGTTCTAAGGGTAGATAGCGGGAGTACATAGAGCAAAAAAAGAAGAGATCTGGGGATTTTTCGAGCCAGGGCTCGAAGAAGGCAGGACTTCAGGATATCAGGGGGCTCTTTTCAGCCGAGACATGCACATACTGGGCAGGAATCGCGACCTCAGGGGTTTAGAGCACCGCCCCTAGTGCTACTACTCAGACTTCAGATCAGCGACACCCCTTTTGTCGTCGATGTGGTAGACACCACCCTTTTGGAGAGTGTAGGGTGCCTGTTACATGCTTCCGGTGTGGGAAGCCAAGGCACATCAGGAGCACCTGCCTCGAGTTGGGATTTCGAGGTCAGATAACTTTAGGACACTCGAGTGTTCCCCGAGGAGGATAGCAGGGAGCACCTGTGCACTCGAGTCACACCGCTCTACGGATAGCAGTCGGGAGCAACACGGTGCCAGGATCATTCCGACAGCAGCAGAGGATACAGGCCTGTGTATACTCAATGATGCAGGAGGACGCTCAGGCGAGTCCTGACGTGATTATTGGTGCTCCTCCCACTGATCCCCATGTTTAGAGATATTTTTTTTATATATCTTCTTTTGAACACTATCACTAGTTAAAGACTTAGAGACTTAACTATGTTGGTTTGTACATACATTTTGATATATATATATATGTGTGTGTGTGTGTGAGCATATATTTTCTTTCATATTTATCAACAGATCTTTTTATTTTCTCACAATAGGAGTTATGAACATATGGGAAGTCGACGCTCGTATCCTCATTCACACCGGGTTGAACTATTCGTATGTGAGAGCATCTTTTGCACACAGGTTAGGTAAGCCTTTGTCGCCACTTGATGAGGAGATATTGGTCATCACTCCTCTCGATGAATAGATACTTAGAGATTCCGTCTACAAAAGGAGCAAGGTCACGATCAGAGATGCAGTACTTGAGGCAGACCTGATTCCACTTGAGATGACGGATTTCGATGCCATCCTAGGGATGGATTGGCTAAGCATGCATAGAGTCTCAGTAGATTGCTTCACCAAAAAAGTGGAGTTTCGGAGACCCAAGGGGCCGTTGTTTAGGTTCCCAGGTGAGAGGCGAGTGTTAACTTGCTGTGTTGTATCGGTGATGAAGGCTAGGAGATTGATACACTGAGAGTGCACGGCATACCTGGCTTATGTTATTGATACATAGTGGAAGGGCCGAGGCTTGAGGAGGTCCTAGTAGTGCAGGAGTTCCTAGATATATTTCCCGAGAAGCTACCCGGACTACCCCTAGTTTGGGAGTTTGATTTTGAGATTGATCTAGCTCCAGGGACTATTCCCATATCTATTCCGCCATACAGAATGGCGCCAGTTGAGCTTAGAGAGCTCAAGGTCCAGTAGCGGGAGTTGCTGGACAAGGGTTTTATCCGTCCGAGCACTTCGCCTTGGGGTGCTCCGGTGTCATTCGTGAAAAAGAATGACGGGACTCTATGATTGTGTATGAACTCTAAGGAGCTAAACAAGGTTTCCATCAAGAATCGATACCCTCTGCCGCGTATTGACGATTTATTTGATCAGTTCTAGGGTGCGCGGGTTTTCTCAAAGATCGATCTTCGATCTGGATATCATCAATTGCGAATTAGGGCTAAGGATGTGCCCAAGACCGCATTCTGCACTCGATATGGACACTACGAGTTTATGGTCATGCCGTTTGGGCTGACCAATGCACCACTAGTCTTTAAGGACCCGATGAATCTAGTTTTCCATGATTATTTAGATCGGTTTGTCATTGTGTTCATCGATGATATCCTTGTATATTCATAGAGCAATAAGGAGCATGCGCAGCACCTTAGGGTGGTGTTGCAGATTCTCCACGAATGGCAGTTGTATGCCAAATCCACCAAGTGTGAATTTTGGCTTAGACAGATTGGATTTCTTGGCCATATTGTTTCTACGAAGGGTATTTATGTTGACCCACAGAAGGTGGAGGCCATATTAAGATGGGAGCAGCCACAAACAGTGACCAAAGTGTGGAGTTTCCTTGGTCTTGTGGGGTATTATCAGTGGTTTGTAAAAGGATTCTCCCGGATCGCTGCTCCACTTTCTAGACTGACGCGAAAGGACGTTAAGTTTATTTGGGACAATCGTTGTGAAGTGAGCTTTCAGGAGCTCAAACAACAACTGATGTCGGCACCGGTTTAGCTCTCCCCACTAACAGCTGAGAATATGTTGTGTATAGTGATGCCAACAGGCAGGGATTGGGCTGTGTTTTGAGGCAGGATGGTCGGGTGATTGCTTATGCTTCACGACAGTTGAAAAAGCATGAGTTGAATTATCCGACGCATGATTTGGAATTAGCAGCCATAGTCTTTGCATTAAAGATATGGCGGGATTATCTTTATGGAGTGATTTGCAGAGTTTTCACTAACCATCAAAGTCTGAAGTATTTATTCACTCAGAGGGAACTGAACTTAAGACAGAGACGATGGTTAGAGTTGCTAAAAGATTTTGATTTGATTATAGATTATCATCCGGGCAAGGCGAATGTTGTGGCATGATACTTAGTGTGCCAGCAGGTGAAGGCAGAGTTTCAGCGTCCAGTGGTTACGTTGCAGTCTCTTCCTATTCCTGAGTGGAAATGGGAGCATATTACTATTAACTTTATGATGGAGTTGCCATGAACTTCTACGCTGCATGATGCGATTTGGGTGATTATCGATTGACTCACCAATCTGCACATTTTATCCCTACCCGCGGTGATTATTCCTTGTAGGCATTGCCACGTCTCTATATTGATACCATAGTTCGGCTTCACGAGGTGCCTGTATCGATTGTTTCAAATAAGAATCCTAGATTCATGTCTAGGTTTTGGCCCAGCTTGCAGGAGGCATTGGGCACTAGACTAAACTTCAGTACGACGTATCATCCTCAGACGGACGGCCAGTCAGAGAGGACGATTCAGACACTTGAGGATATGCTTCGGGCATGTGTCATTGATTTTGATACCTTCCATTGGTTGAGTTTGCATACAATAACAGCTACTAGGTGAGTATCGGAATGCCTCCATACGAGGCATTGTATGGGAGGCGATGCCGCACACCTCTATGTTGGGATGAGGTTGGTGAGAGGCGCATCAGCAGGATAGAGCTTGTTGAGGAGACGAAAGAGAAGGTGAGGATCATCCGTGAGAAGATGAAAGCTGCCTAGGATCGGCAAAAGATAAATACGGATCGGAGGAGGAGACCTCTTGAGTTCGAGGTTGAAGACATGGTATTTTTGCAGATCTTGCCCTAGAAATGGGTGATTCGGTTTAGGTAGCGGGACAAATTGAACCCCAGGTATGTTGGGCCCTTCCATATTCTTGAGAGGATCGAAAGTATAGCATATAGATTGGAGCTGCCAGAGGAGTTGTCGCGTATCCACAATGTATTCCATGTCTCCGTACTTAGGACGTATATGTCAGATCCCTCACATGTGTTAAAGCCTTCACCAGTTGAGTTACGGGAGGATTTGAGTTTACCTATACAGCCCGTGGTCATCCCTGATAAACAGATCAGGAGACTGCGAAGCAAGGAAGTCCCGTTAGTTCGTGTTTTGTGGTGAAGCGACAGGTCGAGGAGGAGACTTGGGAGCCAGAGCATACTATGAGGGGACAATACCCCCATTTATTCTCTGAGTAGTTTTCTATCCTCGTATTGCTTCCTTTTCGTTTTGCGGATGAAACTTGTTTTTAAAGGGTTAGAAAATGTAACGCCGACACTGCGGTATCCGTACTAATGTACTGGTCTCAAAACAAAAAAAAAAAAAAATATATATATATATATATATATATATATAGAAATTTTATTTAATTATATTGGTGTTTGATTTTGGGGTTTTTTAAATTTTATTTTTGGTATA
Organism: Dillenia suffruticosa; assembly: GCA_033439265.1. Taxonomy (NCBI): domain Eukaryota; kingdom Viridiplantae; phylum Streptophyta; class Magnoliopsida; order Dilleniales; family Dilleniaceae; genus Dillenia; species Dillenia suffruticosa. The sequence goes on from JAVTVX010000031.1 coordinate 5,776,799, forward strand.
TTATTAAGTTACCGGGTTCACGATCGAAATAAATCCCATTTGCACGAAATCTGAGTTCTAGCGAAAAATGAATACGAAATATATGTATATGTGTAAAAAACAAATAATAATAATAATAATAATAATAATAAATGGAGACGCAACGTTTTGGGGCAAAACGTTGTGTCCCCAAATTTGATTTGGGGATTAGGGTTGGAAACCCTAATCCCTCTCTCTCCCTCTCTCTTTCTCTCTCTCTCTCTCTCTCTCTCTCTCTCTCTCTCTCTCTCTCTCTCTCCCTAACTCTTCGTTTCTCTCCCCTACCATGGCACTACTCCTCCTTCGCCGTGAGCTCCGTCGCCAATAAGCCACCACCATCATCTTCATCTTCTTATTCTTCGTCTTCTTTCCCTCTTGGTTTCTCTCTCACAGTTTCTCTCCCTCTCGCGATCGCTCTCCCTTCCCGATCAAAAACCGCCGCAAGCTCCATCACTAGCGCGCCACCACTCAATCTTCCCCACACACTACATGCCACCACGCACGACTGTCGCTGCCTCCCGCAAGCGTGCGCCTTTCCACGCGATCGAGCCACAGTGAATGACGACCGTCTCCTCTTGCGAGCCTCTGCGAGCGCAACCCAGCACTTGTAAGCGATCGAGCCACAGCGCGTCCTTCCGCCAGCGCGCTACAGCGCAAGCATGAGCGCGCAATCGAGAGAGCATGCTACAGCTCTAGTACGCCATAGCGTGCCTGCGCACGAGAGCGCACCTGCGCTAGAGCACGTACTAGCATACGCCACCCCACGAGTACTCGTGGCCTGCAAGCCACTGCAGCCCACGAGCCACTGTCGGCCCGCAGGCCCACCATCCCGCGGGCCCATTAGCCCATTAGTTTGCAGACCCGTGAGCCGAAGCCCATAGCCCGTGATGACCAGAGAACCTCTGCACAGGTAATTGACTTAGGGTTTTGCTTCCGATTTAACTGTTTGAACCTAACTAATAAACCCTGTCTTGATAGATAGTATTTCAGATCTTAGAGTGATCGGGAGACATTCGGACAAAGGTCTGTGATTTGAGAAAACCCTAGGTGAGGGATTTTGGACCCATTCGAGTTATTTATCGAATTCAGGGTAAAAATTTAGGATAAGAAATATTGTATACGCATGAAAAGAGGCGGAATTGGAGATTTGAGTTTAGAAATTTTCAAAGAATTTCTACTTGTATAAGACAAACGATTTTAAGTGGAAATTGATAATTCATTGCTTTAGGATAACGTATTCAGGTTCAAAGAGGGAAGTTGAATTCGGATTGGTTTGGAATTGGGAGTGCACACCCTCCCTGAACGGTGAGTGGAATTTTGACATCTACTATTGATTGACAAATCATGTTTTACCGATTTTTAAACGATATGATTTTTATACGTGTAAAAACTAAATTTTTGGATTTTTGATAGACATATTTTTGTGAGCATTGGAGTGTCCCAACTGTTGATTTTATTGATTTGCATCCATGAATTTGATAATCGGATACTATGCCATTCTTTTTGACATATTGACATGTTTTAATGCTTCCATTGTATTGGCACATAGTTTTGAACGGATTTACATGTACTATTTGGGTTGTACGTTCGGCCAACGTTATGATATAATGCATGGGGCTGTATGCCCGGCCGACATGATGATGTGATGCACGGGCTACGTGCTTGGCCGACTTGGTGATATGGTGATATGGTGATATGCTTCCTATAGCATTCCGTAGTTACGAATAACATTTGGTAGAGGCACCCTTTATACCCGGATACGCTTCGGCCAGAGGTATCTGCCAAACTGTCATGTATATGGGTGTCCCAAGTTGATCCTCATTGGGGAGGACGTGAGTTTACCTCTATCTAGCATTAAGCAGGACACCAAACAGTATATATATATATATTATTATTTACAAGTTAGTTGGAGTAGCCTATATTCAACATTGGGATAGAGAGCCATTATTTGATATTTGCATAGTAAAAACCCCCAATGCGCCCATCCTTGGTTGAGGTAGACCATTGCTGGGGTTGTTTGTTCGGCCGGCTCTATATATATAACTTGATATATGGATGGATGCATATGTTATTTTCTGATTGTTTCTTGAGATATGTTTTACTTTGAAATAACACGTTATTTTTGTACATACGATATTATGTTACATATTTTGACACTCCAAGTTCACCCTCGATATTGATAGCATGATATCAATCCCCTCACTTGCTGAGTATCCTCTCATAGATACTCACCTCTCACTTTTTTTCCCACAGGATTAGTCGTGGACTGAAAAAGTATTATTGTAATTCTATTCTTGCGACGTGGACTTGATAGCACCGGGCTTGGGTATGGATGTTACCATATCTTCCGCTACGATTATTGGAGATTTTAGTTTGATTAATGTATTCATCTATTTAATTTCTGGGATAATTGTATAATTATAGATATTTATTCGAAAAACTCTCATATTGACTAGGTTTACTTACATTGAGGCACCTATATATATTTAAAATGTTAACTTGGAAATTTATTATACATGTGTATAAACATTTAGGCCCACTCGGTGTGACAGTTGCTCATACTCTAGTTTAGCATGACAGTAGAGGTCTGTGGCTAGAACTGCTAGAAATTTCTATAGCCTTGCGTTGTTCTGGTTGTCGGCTGTGGTTTGGTTAATGGTTGTGAAGTCGGAATGACCCTTTTATTAAATTGATAGGATTGTTGTGAAATATTACAGATTAAATTGTACATGAGAGACCTCCGAAATATGGGGAGTTTCTGTCTGATTTTCTGTAAAAAATATAGCCGGCATTCAGGGCAACGGGTGGCTGTTCATGACCCCGGTTCGGGGCGTGACATGCCGCATATACACATATAGTTTATTCTTATTATTACCAAGTACTTGATTAAATGATCGAAATTGTCGGAGCAATTTATTTATGAAACGAAGATGACATTCTTAAAATATATTTAATCAATTATGAATTCCAAACATCATATTCAGCAGAAAAATATCACATTTTTAGACAACTACTTACTCACCAGTTTTAGGGTGGCTTGCTTCCAAAATCAAATTACAATATTTCCAACTTTAGATTAGATATAAAGAATAAATCACTTAACTTTCGAATATTACTAACAATCCATTACTATGTAATCGACTAAGTAAACAATACAAATCTAGATAAGTTATAGAACACTCTATATAAACACAAATATTACTCGTAATCATACGTAAACCAATCTGAATATGAAAACAAAACAAATTCTAAGAGAATAAATCTATAAGAAATCACTCCCCCTAAAAGCAAAAAAAAAAAAAAAAGCAAAAAACAAAAAATCATATCCAAGATGCTCGAGACACTCCATTATTCTCTTTGATACGCTTATTCTTGTATATAAAAATTATTTAGATTTAGTCTCTAAACTAGGTTTGGTGAACTTTCGTCGAAAACTCCTCATTTTTACCTAGTACATGTGCTTGACAACTTCGAATAGTGAAACTTGCAACTCAAATCCATCTAAACTTGTCAACTAGCCTCCACAAAGACTATTTAAAAAAAGAAAATCATCGGTTATTATTAGTTAAAAAAGTTACATTGAATACGGAGTAAAACGAAAGAGAAATTGTTTTTAGCATTTTGGCACGAAGAAATTTTATTAAATTGGAGTAAAAAGAAAAATTAGCACGAAAAAGAAAATTTTGATTAAATTAGATTTAACCTAAAAAATTATTTTTGGCACAAAATTTGATTAAATTGGATATGGATACAAAAATTGTTTTTGGTGCGAAAATTAGAGATTTTATTATGGAGTTATCATTGAAATTGTAGATCATAAATATTAAATTATATATGAATTAAAATAAATTAATATTAATGTTAATGTTCTTAACTATTTTTTTAGAAATTTATATAAAATTATATAATATTTATAATTAATAATTAATATATTATTATCATGTATATTATCTAATAATAAAAAATAAATTATAATACTATATTATATAAATTTCTAATTTAATATCATTGCATTATTTAAAATAATAATATTAATAATTTAATTTTTATTAATTAAAAATAATATTATTAAAATTTTAAATTAAACACAAGCAGGGGGCAGGCCTTACCACGCACGGCTCAACCGTGTGGCAACCGCTAGTACTAGTAATTACCACTACTATTAGTAAATATCACTACTATATTACTACATTGTGTTATATATTTTATCTAGCCAGGATGGCTCAATCGCGCATACATAATCTTATTTTATTACTACTAGATTACTATATTACTACTAGTAAATATTATTACATTATACTACATAATTACCACCGCTACTAGTAAATATTACTACTATATTAATATATTGTACTATATATTTTATCTGGTCAGGATAGCTCAACCGCGCATGCATAATCTTATCTTATTACTATTATATTACTATATTACTACTAATAAATATATTACTACATTGTACTATATAATTACCACCACTACTAGTAAATACTACTACTATATTACTATATTGTACTATATATTTTATCTACCCAGGACGGATCAACCGCGAATACATATTCTTATCATATTATTACTATATTACTATATTACTACTAGTAAATATTACTAAATTGTACTATATAACTATCACTACTATTAGTAACTATCACTACTATTAGTAAATATTACTAATATATTACTATATTGTACTATATATTTTATCTTATTATTACTGTATTATTATATAATTTTATATTTATAAATATTAATTACACACTTATTTCAAATGATAATTTATATTTTAGAATTTATAATTAAAAAATATGATAATTAAGTAGTATAACATAGTAATATTATTAATATAATAATATTACTAATTATATTGGTAATAATTTTATTATTTAAATTAATATTAATAATCATAATTATAATAAATTTATAAATTTATATTATGAAACTAGTTATAATTTGTAATAATTTATAGTTGTATTAGATGATAACATTAGATTATATTATTATGGTCAAAATTTTTATAAATTTTTTCGACTTTCATTTCTAATTTTTGTGGGATGCATTATTATTTTTTACCGCCTTCTTTTTTAATCTTAATCGTTCGGACTTTAATAATTGTTTTAGTCACATGATATAGTGAATATCCCCTTTTTCTTTTTTTATCTTTCAAGTGACCACTTGAAAATAAATTTTTCCACGCCATTTTTCATTCGAAAATTTAAACCATTCTGCGTATTTTTCATTACAAATTTTTGTAAGATGACACGGATAGATTTGTTTTGTTTTGCGCATATGATATCTCACTTGACTTGAAACACAAAACTTATGTAAAAATTTATAAAAATTTTGGCCATAATAATATTTTCTAATATTACTATATGATACAACTATAAATTATAGCAAATTATAAGTGTTTTATAATATAAATTTATAAATTTATATTGATTATGATTATTAATATTAATATTAATTTAAATAATGTAATTATTACCATTGGATACGTAGGATATGGTATTGAATATGATAAGATTAGTAATGGTAAGGGTTGGTTGGTAATGGTAGGTTTGGTATTTTTTCATATACTTTTATTATCTCCCTTAATTTTTTATTTTATATAATTTTTTGTATTTTTAAATTTATGAAATATATTTGTGTGTCTATATAATTTATACGTGAAACTTATATGGTAGTCAAGAAATAGTTGTAAGTTATATATATATGGCTTTAGAAATGAATTAAGTAAAAATATGATACTAATTATATAAAATTAATAATAATGTATAATAATATTATATTATAATAATGTAATAAATTATTATACATATTACATGATCATGTGCCTGCATGGCGTAGTTGTAGGTGTCCGTGCGGTGTAACTGCGAGGGTAATAATATATTTCTATGTGTTATTATACATTACTACTATATTACTATATATTTCTACTATATTATATTATATTTATATATTATATTTATATAGATAATATACCTATAATATGTAATAATTACTATTATGTTACTATATATTAGAGTAATATTTGCTATATATTACTATACATTAATCCTATATTAACATTACATTTATATACTATTACTTATATATATAATATATAATAGTTACTATTATATTACTATATTAGTATAATATATTACTATACATTATTAATATATTAACATATAATATATATATATGCAATATATAGTTGTATTATATTTATATACCATTACATATATATATATATAATATGTAATAGTTACTATTTTAATATATATTTGTACTTATAATATGTAATGGAAAAATTCATTAGTATAAGGATTGTTTTTGTGAGTGAGACGATATAAAAAAGTAATAAGATATAAAGGTAGAAAGGTTATAAAGGTGATAAGGTATTGAGATTGTAAGTTGCGATAAGATATAGTAAGGTTGAAAGATTATAAAAGCGATAAGATATTGACATGGTAAGTTGCGGTAAGGTATGATAAGTAAAAGTGTAAAGGTTATAAAGGTGATAAAGTATTGATTTAATTAATAATTTAAATTTTTAATATTATTAATTTAAATAATGCAATAATATTAAATTAATAATTTTTATAATATAGTGTAATAATTTATTTTTTATTATTAGAAAATATAGTATTATAATATGAAATCATGATAATAATATATTAATTATAAATATTATATAATTTTATATAATTTTTTAAAAAAAATTAACAACATTAACATTAAAAGTTTACAATTTTAACATTTACAATCTCTGATTTTAATCAAATTTCTTTTTTTCATTCTAATTTTTCAATTCAGCTCAAATTTAATCAAATTTCTTCGCATCAAAATGCCAAAAACTACTCCATATATTTATTTCAATATAAATTTATGCAAAACATTTGATTTATATTTAATATAATGGACAAGTCATAAAGATGAAGTAATGAATATATTGGTGGATAATGCAGTAAGATTTTTGTATTAAATTAAATATTTCAACATATGGTTTTCAATCGCTTGTTGCTTTCAATGTGGATATATCATCAATATATCCAACCTAGATAATTTGTTTCACCATAATATGTTCGGTATGTTATATTTACACATTTACATGATTAATCATCAATCCAACATTGGGGGATTCTCGTTGATGAAGAATTATGCCATCACATCATAAATCGTATGTAGTCGTTAAAATATTAAAAATATTTGGTTTATAGTTTTAAGCTATTGAAAATGTCTTATATATAATTTTAAGGATGGTTGCATGTGATAAGTTACAATAGGGATACGTGAGTGCATGCAATGTGATAATAGGTAATAGGGGATAAGTTGCGGTAATTTTGATTGTTGAGTGTGGTGATAATAGCAGTGTGATAAATTGTGGTAATTTTGAGAGTGATAAGAGTTGGTAAGTCTTGTGAGAGTGTGGTAAATTGGTGTTGAGTGTTTGTCACAGGTGGTGATGATAAGGTGGTGGTAAGTAACTAAGTTGTTGCAAGTGATAAGTTAAACAATTAATAAAAATATATGAGGAATTAAGAATTGTAAAGAAAAAAAGAGCCGGGAAAAGAGTAAATTATGGAAAATATGAAAACAAATGAAAAAATTGTGCAAATTTTGAAAATTTGTTAGTCACTGATTGGATTAATTGGTGATATCCCAAGATATGCAAAAAATTTATAAAAGATTTGGAATTGGTTTTATGCGACATATTGAGATTGCATCATTTTCTAATAATATAATAATATCAATATTATATTACTATATATTACATTACTATTTACAAAACCCTATTACTATATGTATTACTATAAATTAGATTATCATAGCGGCGCATTGTTATTCACCATTCAACCGAATCTCGCATTATCAATATTAATTTAAATAATATAATTGTCATTACATAACTTAATTAATTATCTAGTAATTAACATAACAAATCTTGAGACATAGTAACTGCAAAGTAACGCGTCATAGCATATAAGAAATAACAAATAACACATATATGGGAAAGAAAGAGGGGTATTGATTAAAAATATATGAAAAAAGAGAGAGGTAAAAAGACGTAGAAAAGAGATTTTGAAAACTTGTGTAATGAAAAAAGAGATGGATAAAAAGGCATCATCCAAAAAAATTGTGTAATGAAAATTTTAATTTGTGTAATGAAAATGGCGCAGAAAAAAAGGTGCGATTTTTGAAAATTTGTTTGTGAAAATAATATATATATATTCAATTTAACTTGAAGGATATTATCGCAACCGTTGGATTGGATTAATTGGTGATATGTTCTACTGGATTAATGAAAAATTTGTGATTATTTTGAAATACAAATTTAACATATAATGGTAACAAACTAACAAGGTAATGTCTGTTTACAAGTAGTAAATCAATAATTGTATAAAATTTGTATCAAATATATATGTTGTATTTGTATGAATGTAATTGTAACAAGTGTTAAAAATCATAAGCTAATGGTAAAATAACACATATAGAAACATTCAAAATATATGAGAAAAGAAGAAACAGGATTAAAACAATTACTAAACTATAAAAATGAAATGATTAAAAAAAATGTCACTTGAAACATAAACATATGATATGTCACTTGAAACACAAATGCAAGGTAAATAAGTAGTAAAAATAAGTAAGCGAATTTTTTAACTAAAAAGACACACGACATTGATTAAAAGTATAAAAAAAATGTGAAGAATTAAAAACAACACGGTAATAAAAATTAATGAAAAAAGAGGCGGAAAAAAAGCAAAAAAAATGGACGGGTTTTGAAAAAATTTTGAAAATTTATTTGTGAATATGATATATTATATAAATCATGCAGTAAATTTCACCATCAAAGCTTCTCCTTCTCTTTTCTCCTTCCCTCGAAATCTCTGATTCCCTAACCCATCTAAACCTCTCATTCACTAGTATTGCTGGGAGTGCACATAAAACCCAACCATTATTATCACTACCATTGACTCTACTCAGTCACTCACTATCTCACTACCTCACTCAACTCACTCACTCACTACTATGTTGGGAATTCACATAAAACCAAACCATCATCATCATCATATCTGACTCCAAAAGATAATATTTTTATTAACAATCATTCTTTACAATATCATTATATTAATTGCTCTATGGTTTTATGAATAGATTGATATTAAAATTGTGGATGAAGATTGTGGATAAAGATGTCTTTCAATTGTGTCAGTTGTAGGACTTGCAATCTTTTCTCTTTTTTTTTTCTTTTTTTTGTTCTTATATGTATATGCCATTTTGCTTAGAAATCAATGTATCAATATTCTCTGTTTATATTATTTTTATAATTTTTTATTTTCTAGTCTTATAGCAATTAAATCTATACCATTTAAAAAAAATCATATCATGTCATAACAGAAAATATTTCTGTTTCTAACATGATAAAAATAAGTGCATTTCCTAAGAGAGTATAATAACCGATAACACATGTGGTAATTAATGGTAATCGACAATAAATGACTATAATAAAAGGATGGTAGCCGATGATAAAAAGTAGTAAGCGATGATACAAAAAATAACTTATACTAACATGTGTAATTTCTAACACCTGTAGTAACCGATAATACATGACATAACTTATACTAAGATATGACTTATACTAACATGTGATAACTAATGGCTACTGACAATAAAAGGTAGTAACATTTCCTAACAGTTATGTAACCGATGATAAAAGGGTATTTTGTAACACCAGTTTATCCAACAACGGACGATAAAATAGTATTTTGTAACACCTGTTTATCCAACTATAAAACGATAAAAATAGTAATATTTACTAATGATAACTGACAATAAAATAGTAAAATTTCCTAGTATTGTTATCGATAATATATAATATTAGCAATTCTTAACGGTTATGTGACTCACGTAATAACAATTCTAAACCCTAGTAACATATCCTAACGATAATAAAAATAGTAATATTTATTGACGTTTGTAATAACCGATCATAAAAATATTTACATTTACTAGCACTTATCATAACCGACAAATAAAAATTTTGTAACATTTTCTAATATATAACTCTATACTTACCGACAGTAAATAACATAATAATTCTTAACGGTTATGGTGACTCATTTACCGACAATAAATAGTATAACAATTTTTAATGGTTATGAGGACAGTAGTAATGTAACACCGACACCGCGGTGTCCGTATTTTTGTATTTCGGTTTAGAAATTTAATAACAATATTTCTTACTTTATATATATAGAAAAATTTTTATTTATTTGGGGTGGTTGAATTTTTAGGATTTTTTTTTTCAATTGGTATATTTTCTCTAAAAAAAAAAAGAAACAAAACAGCAGAGTGCTGTGTTTTTAGACAAAACATAGCACCCCCGCCCAATTTGGGATTAGGGCTTTTAGCCCTAATCCTTCTCTCTCTCTCTTGCTTCGTCTCCCCTTCTCCCCGCCTCTTCATCTTTCGCGACTGTCGCCCTCCTCCGCGACTGTTTCGCGCCCTCCGCCGTGACCTACCACCACCACCACCATCACCATCTTTTACTTCTTCTCTCCTTCTCTATCTTTCTCTCTCAGATTCTCTCTCTCACTGTTCACTCCCTCTCTATCTCTCGCGATCACCCTCCACCACGAATCTGACACTCTCCATCGCGATCCGCGCAGCCACCACCCGATTCCCTCGCCCGAAGCCACCGTGCGCCACCCACCGCCGCTACTACTTCCTCTCGCGAGCGCGCGACCCTTCCTGTGCGAGCGCGAGCCCAAGCGCGCCTCAGCCTACGCAAGCCCAAACGCGCGTCAGCCTGTGCGGTCCCTGCACCAGCGCGCCCTAGCGCGCCTCTGCACGAGCGCTAGCGCGCCCCTACACGAGCACAGTGCGCATAGCACGTGACCTTCTGCGCTAGCACGCGCCTCAACCCGCAAGCGCACACTCCAACCTGAGTGCTCCAGCTCACAAGCGCGAGCCCAAGCCCTAGCCTGGGAGCGTACCAGCCCTCGCGTGTAGCCCGCAGCCCACTGCAGCCGTGAAACCACCGCGACGGCCCGTGATAGTCCGTGAGACTCTGCAAAGGTAAATGACTCAAAGTTTCGATTTTCATACTAGAGTTTCAAATTTTTTTAGTAATTGGACTTAAATTGCTCACAATTGTTTCGAATTTGGAAACATTCTGGTTTTAGACCAAACCGACGGGCGAACGAAAGCTAGATCCGAGATCCGAGGAATCCTAGGTGAGAGAAATGAAATCTGTTCAACCTTTGGATAAACTTTGTCAAATTAGGTAGTATTGGTTGGAAAGAAAAAATTGAAGATTGGTTGGGTTGTCGAAACCCTCAAATTAATACTGATTCACCAAATGCAACAAATTGTAGCAATAGTAGTTACCAGGTCGAATGCCAAGGGAACTATGTTAACTTAACTCATTAGTAAATGTCAAAATAAAATAGGGGGTTTATAAAATAAATTCCTAAATCAAAATTAATTAACTAAAATTAAAAAACAAATCAAATATGCAAAAATATTAAAATTTAAAGAAAAAATTCAATTCACCAAACTTCGATCCAAGGGTTCATATATTTGATTGTCTTATTGATTATTGGTTGAAAATATTACTCTTACAATTCAAGCATTTAACCTTAAATCTATTAGGATAGCTATAATAAATCTTGTGTTTTCCAAAAATAATTGACCAAACCCAACATCCAATCAAAACTTATCATTAATCGACTGGGCATGATAGCGTTCCATATCAAATAATGACAGCATTAAGTTATGTGAAAACAGTTAAACCAAAATACAAATAACCAGGATAGCCGTACAATTATTCGATTTTGTTTCATCGATTCCTTAGGTTAACATGAATATCGGTGACAACCCATAAATATAAATAATCTATTTGCTACTTGTACCATTCATTCATGACAATTACGATCACTGAATTCCTGGATAACAATAGGAAAACTAATATTGAATTAAATTGTCAGATTAACCAATATTAGATTTCCCTAAAAATAAATCAAGAATCAATGAATACTCGAATAAAAGGCAAGAAATTAAATTAAGAACATAACCTCACAATAAAGAACAATCGATTAAAATTCCCCTTGAATCAGAATAAAGAAATTAGCCACTCATGGTGGTAAGCATCAACAAAAAAATTAAAGAAAACTAAATGTTCCTAAGAAAGAAATAAAAACCTAATGGAGAATAACTTTTCTCTCATTCAGAAAGAAAATACAGCCGCCTCCCTTGGAGTATTTTTTGTTTCTCTGCAGCAGCCCTCTTTTTTTGGAAAATATATGTGAATTGGTTGAATGCAACTTCTTGTGTTTAAATAAGTAAGGGCAGCCGGCCCTCTTGGAATGAAATTGAGAAAATGATTGCTTTCCTTCTATGTAAACTTCTAAATCAACTAAAAAATCTAAAATTAGGTAAATTACAAAATTTTTCTCCCACTAAAAATAATTTTACTAAAAGTAAAAATATTACTAAAATGTTGAAATTAGAATTCAAGCTCCACTTCTTCAAAACCCAATAAGATGTCTTGACCCAATTAGTTCCAAAATTGTCTCATTAAGCCCAATTTGCTCCAAGTCTTCAATTTCAATCTCCAAAAAATAAAATTCAATAAATACAACTATTAGGGCATTAAACAATCCAAAATCAAACCATAATATTTACAATAAAAATGACAATTTATGCATTATCAAATTCCTCCACACCAAACCAATGCTTGTCCTCAAGCATTCACTAGATTAATGTCACACAAGTATTCTCTTCTTCACTCCTTCCCTTCCTTCAATTCAACTTCAAATAATTTTAAGCAGCACACATCGAAAAATTCAAGCAAAAATAACAATCCAGAGAGCAAGTGATCATAGTTTTAAAACTTTAAAAGAAAATATAAACATCCCATCAAACTCGATATTCTCATCAAAATTCAATGCATCAAGATTCAATACCCTCACAAGAATTTCACTCTATACACTTAAAGTGTTTAAGGGAATTTATCAATAACTCTCAAATCAAATTAAAGTATGTTATTACCATAAGCTTGTTTATTTATCAAATCTCCACCACCACTTATATGAATTCAAAACAAAAATCCAGGGGTCTTTGTAAGGGTTGTAACGTGGCATGGGTAAAGGTAGGGTAAAAGGATAAATGTATCGTATAATAAATATATCAAAGAAGCATGTCAAGAACATATCCCCTATATCCCATATCATGAAATACAATCAAGCCAAAAGAAAGATACGCCCATCAAGATCATTATCATCTCTCAATAAAACTTTTTTACATTTTCTCTTCAAATTCCCCAATTTCAACTTTTGGGAATTTCTTCTTGTTTTTTTTTCTTTTTTCTCCCCCTTTTTTTTGAATAAGGAAACTAAATGAGAATCAATAAAAATGCCGCGCATATACAATCCACCCCAATTGTATAATCGACTTCCCAAAATAAATTCCATAATAGAAGTAACTCATTCCCTTTGCAAATAACTACTCAATATATGCTCAAATCACATGCTTCTTTAATATAAGGACCAAAAAGAAGGTAAAGCGTAAAAAGAAGGCTATGTATTAATTAATGAGGTTAAAGCAAAGAAATGGGATATAAGCTCAAAGGGTTTCACTAAGGGAAATATTATGCACAGGAAGGTTTGTTTTCGAGAGTTAAAATGGGTCAACCTAAATGCCCCCATCATATTAATGTATGAACTCATTGATGTGGTCTCAAAAAGTATAGCAAAACAAGTTCTAGAATAAGCATACTATGATTGATAAACACTCATGAAGAAAAATTAGAGCAAATTTGATGGCATGCTCATAAGGCTTAAATTCTCACAAAATGTGTTTAATTTGTATCAAATTTATCACATTTTCAAATGACTCAATCATCAAGATCAATGGGACACTTTAAAACAATTTATCCAAAAAATAACTAATCACACTTGTCTCTTTCATGCATTTTAAACTCAAATCAACAATGTATACTAACTCAAAATCATTATCCGACAAAATCCAGAGAGTACGAAGTTACAAAGAAAAATAAAAGAAATGACATTGACATGAAAATCCTCCCCCACACCTAGATACTACATTGTCCTCAATGTATGCAAAAGATAAGAAATTTAGGCACAATGCTAAAGAAATTCAAAGCTAACACAATTGGAAACTAATCTCAGAAATGAAAGATGCTAGGCAATGAAAGAGGACAATGAAAAGGAAGATAAAAACGAGAGTACTCCCCTAAGGTGATGGCAGGAATGGGAGTTGAAATCCCACAAAAGTCACGAGCGCCTGGATGTTCTACTCCAACTGAGAGATGTGTTTCTGCAAGTCGTCGACCATTTGAGCTAAGGAAGGAGAGTGAGACAAACGTGCAACAGCGGAGGGACCTACAAAAGAAGAGGGAACTCGCAACTGAATATCATCCGGCGAGGTGAAATGATAAATACCATCCTTCATAGAAACAATACCCATGCGCATCAAGCATGCAAAATCCAAAGGTTCGGCGGAACAAGCAATATTCAATGTATGATGTGCCAAGTCTAAAACTTTCAAATTGACAGCCAAATGTGTGATTAAAGAGCCAAGAATCAGTGGTCTAGCAGAAGAATTTACAACATTCTGAAATTGAGTAGCAAGCCAATAACCAAAATTAACCTTTTGACCTTGAGTCATGGACCATAAGAAAAAAAGTTTGGGCTTTGTGCAAACAGCAGAACTAGCCTTCCTCCCAGAAAAACTAAAGGCTAAAAATCGTTGTATGACTTGCAATGCATGATCCTTAAGATAAAAATCGTTGTAAGAGGATCAGTTGTCAATTCAGATCAAATACTAGAGCAATATGAGTTAAAATGAGACGTGTAATCACAAACAGGAGAACAAGCAGATGTGTTAGAGCTGGAAGTGTCTAGAAACCCTAAAGCTTCATTAAATTGTGTCAAGGAAAAGTGAAATGCTCGGTTCATCAATCGGAATTCAATGAGACCTGGGGTGTCTACAGCCAATTAGGAAGAGGTGTCAAACCGAAATGTTGTGTAAAATTCACATGTGAGTTCCTTAAATGCAGGGAATGACACATTCATATAGTTGCTCCAGCCAATTATGGATAAAAAACCTATGATTCTATCAAGTAATCCAAGAGATTCAAGTATGGGAACATGAAAATGTTTACAGGGAATTATGGCTCTGGTGGAGATGTCGAAATACTTGCGTTTTTACTCAGCAGAAGTGAATTTGAGGCAGCCCCCCAATTTCACAGGTGGTGAGGGGAGGATGGCTTTCCCTTTTGCAATTCGAGATCGTGATTTGGACCTTCGGGAAGAAGAAGGCTATGTAGGCTATTGTTACTCCGTGGAAGTAGGGTGTGCGTATTGTGCAGGGTCCATCGAAGGGGTAGGTGCTTCAGGGTCTGCAGTGTCAGAGGTGGCACTCAAAAGGGTTGCAGTCGATCGCGGAAGTAGCATGCAGGGCCTTCGCGGTGGAGCCTTCGGTTTGGGCAATCGTACCTGAGGCCCTACAGGTGATGCTGGGCACTGAGGAGATGCCGCAGGTGAGTGCGGAGATGATTGTGAGGAAGAAGTTGCTGAAGGCGACGGTTGATTGTCTGAAGAGAGGGAGATCAGGTCGTTGCTAGGGTTTGTGGCTCTTGTGCATTTAGATGAGGCTTCGCGTGACGAAGATGCACCCTGGCGATCTCGAAGCCCATATCGATGCTAAGGAGTTCACTTTTGTCCCATGATGGAGTGATTGCAGTGGTTAGGGTTTTTGGAGGCGAACCGATTGCGGAAGATACACGGTATGAAACCTGGACGACACCCTTGAAACCGAAGATGTGCGGTGGTAAAGACACAGAATGAAGCGTATGGTGTGATCGAAGAGATGGTGTGGATCAATTGGTGGACAAACGAAGCGAGCTCTCGGAATGGTGATGCGTGATGAAGCGAAGTTAGGGTTTTGGTTTGGGGCTAAATTGGGAATGACTGCGTCTGAAAACCGCAATTGGGGTATTTCTTCAGAACCGACACTCCCTTTTTTTTTTTTTTGTAGGCCGAAAATCGCGTGATCACGCCTTATGAAGATGACTGCTTCTGTCCAGTTTTTGTTTGCACTTCCTTCGAAAAACCGCGTGATCATCTGTTAATGATGAGAGTGTTTCTGCCCAAAAATTTAAATGGGTTGTGGAAACCACATGATCATGCCCTAATGCCAAGACTGCTTCTGTCGGAAAGCTGACTATCATTCTATTTGTGTCGTGGCTTGAGAAAATTGTTGAACACATGCAAAAAATTAAGAGAAGGGATAAATAACACTAATAAAATATTTAAAATTGAAAAAAAATGAAATAACTAAAAATTAAATCAAACTCTAAAAAATTTTGGATTGCCTCTCAACAAGCGTAAGTATTTAATGTCGTTATGCTCGACGGTCTTCATGTTTGATTCAACTGGAGGAATAATTTGGAGACATCAATGTAATGTCCAACATTGTAGAAATCTCCATATCATCGTGAAATAACTTCAACCTATGCCCATTCACTTTGAAACTCTTGTTTGTGTCAAGGCTTTTGATTTCCACTACACCATAAGAAAATACATTAGTGACAACAAATGGACCAACCCAACGAGAATGCAACTTACCCGCATGAGTTTGAGTTGAGAATTGTATAGAAGCATTTTCTGTCCGACCGCAAATTGTTTCCTTAAAAGCATACCATCGTGAAACAACTTGGTTTTCTCTTTATAAATTCTCGAGTTCTCATAGGAGTCCAATCTCAACTCTTCAAGTTCTTACAATTGCAATTTCCTCGACTCACGGGTTTCATCCATATTCATATTGCAACGTTTGATCACCCAATATGCCCTATGTTCAACCTCTACTGGTAAATGACAAGATTTTCCAAAGACTAACCTATAAGGAGACATCCCTATTGGTGTTTTGAAAGCTGTCCGGTAAGCCCAAAGTGCATCATCTAAACGTAAACTCCAATCCTTTCGTCACGGGTTGACCGTTTTCTCTAAAATGGATTTAACTTCACGGTTGGAAACTTCGGCTTGTCCATTTGTCTGAGGATGGTATGCCTTAACAACTCGGTGATGCACTCCATATTTCTTCATCAATGCTTCGACTGCTCGATTGCAAAAATGGCTTCCTTGATCACTTATGATGGCTCTAGGGATCCCAAACGTGCTGAAAATATTAGTCTTGATTAAACTTACAACAAACTTAGAATCGTCAGTCCTAGTGGCTTTTGCTTCCACCCATTTTGATACATAATCAACAGCCAAAAGAATATAAGCATATCCACAAGACGAAGGGAAATGACCCATAAAATCAATACCCCATATATCAAATATTTCACAAACAAGAATGGGAGTTTGGGTCATCTCATTTCTATGGGACAAAAATCCAGTTCTCTGACATCTATCACAGCTTTTACAAAATAAGTAAATATCTTTAAACAAGGTCTCCCAATATAACCCACTATCTAAAACCTTCCTTACAGTTCTCTTCGGCCCAAAATGTCCCCCACAAGCATAACTATGACAAAATGCTAAAATGGATTTATGTTCATTCTCCGGGACACATCTCCTAATTATTTGGTCAGAGCAATATTTCCACAAGTAAGGTTCATCCCATACATAATATTTCGCCTCAATTCGAATTTTTTCCTTCCTTGACTTACTAAGATCACTAGGCAAGATGTGTGTTACCAAATAATTCACAATATCTGCATACCAAGAAGTAATACCTTTCAAGTGAAATAACTGCTCATCAGGAAAAGATTCAGAAATAGGTAGTGGATCTTCCTTCTTTACTAACCTGCTTAAATGATCAGCTACCAAGTTCTCAGTTCCACTTCGATCCTTGATATTCAAATCAAATTCTTGCAACAGGAGAATCCACCGTATCAACCTGGGTTTCGACTCCTTTTTCGCCAATAGATATTTCAAAACTACATGATCAGAATACACAATTACTTTGGAACCAAGTAAATATGATCTAAATTTATCTAAAACAAAAACAATGGCTAAGAGCTCTTTTTCGGTGGTGGTGTAGTTCCATTGAGCAGTGTTCAATGTCCTTGAAGCATACGTGACTCTTCTTATCAATCCGCTAGCCAAGAACTGCTCCCACAGCAAAATTGCTTGCATCGCACATGATCTCAAAAGGTAAATTCCAATCAGGTGGTTGAATGATTGGTGCAGTAATTAACAGGTTTTTGAGCTTGTCGAAGGCTTCCTTGCATTTTTCTCCGAACTCGAAAGGTATATCTTTCTGAAGCAACTTGGATAATGGCAAGACAATTTTTGAGAAGTCTTGAATAAACCTGCGATAAAAACTTGCATATCCAAGAAAACCACGTATTTCCCAAACATTTGTAGTGTAAAGTAAACTCCTGATCAAATCAACCTTCGCCTTATCTACCTCAATACCCCTATGAGAAATCACATGCCCTAACACTATGCCTTCTTTCATCATGAAATGACATTTTTCATAGTTCAAAACCAAGTTTGTTTCCATGCATCTTTTCAAAATTTTGATCAAATGCCCTAAACAACTATCAAACGAGTCACCGTAAATAGTGAAATCATCCATAAATACCTCAATACAATTTTCAATATATTCAGAAAAATGCTTAGCATGCATCTTTGGAATGTACCTGGGGCATTACATAGACCGAAAGGCATCCTTCTATAAGCAAATGTTTCAAATGGACATATGAATGTAGTCTTTTCTTGATCTTCATGTGCAATCACGTTTGATAATAACCTGAAAAACCATCAAGAAAACAAAAGAATGATTTTCCGGCTAATCTCTCTAACATTTGATCAATAAAGGGTAAAGGGAAGTGGTCCTTTCAAGTAGCTAAATTGAGCTTCCTAAAATCAATGACCATTCGCCAACCATTTTGCACTCGCATAGGTACCAACTCATTGTCTTGATTTCTTACCACCATGATCCCTGTTTTCTTTGGTACCACATGGATTGGGCTAACTCACTTGCTGTTAGAAATTGGATAAATTATGTCTTCGTCCAAAAGTTTGAGAATCTCCTTCATCACCACTTCTTTCATGATTGGATCCATCTTTCTTTGCGATTCCCTCATTGGTTTAGTGTCCTCTTCTAAAAGGATTCGATGCATGCAACTTGAGGGACTAATACCCTTTATATCGGCTAAAGTCCAACCAATTGCTGTCTTGTGCTCTTTTAGAACTTGGAGTAGCCGATTTTCTTGTTCTTCCGTCAACTCTCTTGCTATGATAACGGGTAAGGTCTCTTCGTCACCTAAGTATACATATTTGAGATGATCCGGCAAAGTCTTCAATTCCAATGTTGGAGCCTGCAAAACGGAAGGTAACATTTTCTTGTGAGAAATAGGAGATGTGGTGCTCGAATTTAAAGACCTTGATTGTTGTTCCAATATTGATTCTGAAATTTTACAAGTTTTGGTCATCTCTTCTTTAGTGTTCAATTGCGTATCCTATTCAAAACTTGTGTCATTTTCTTCTTCAAAGATTTCCTGCACAATTGAATCAATGACATTAGCTGAACAAATCGAATAATACTCATTTGGGTATCTCATGGATTCAAAAATATTAAATTTAACAATCTCGCCGTTGAATTCAACGGAGAGTGTACCATCATCCATGTCTATTTTAGTTTTTGCCGTTTTCATGAACGGTCTCCCCAATAGTAGCGGTGCTGAATTTGTAACGGTGTCTTCATCCATTTTTAAGATATAAAAATCTGCTGGAAAAATTAACTCATTAACCCGCACCAAAACATCTTCAACAATCCCTTCTGGATACACGACAGAACGGTCAGCCAATTGAATAATCACTTTAGTTTCCTTTAGGGGGCCTAGATTTAGAGCAATATAAATAGAATATAACATGACATTGATTGATGCTCCTAAATC
Organism: Dillenia suffruticosa; assembly: GCA_033439265.1. Taxonomy (NCBI): domain Eukaryota; kingdom Viridiplantae; phylum Streptophyta; class Magnoliopsida; order Dilleniales; family Dilleniaceae; genus Dillenia; species Dillenia suffruticosa. The sequence goes on from JAVTVX010000031.1 coordinate 5,796,735, forward strand.
TAGCATAGCACGTTCAAATTTCTTCATCCCAATAACACAGGGTAAAGTGAACATATCTGGATCCGAACATTTCTCAGGTAAAGATCTTTTGATAACAGCAGACACGTTCTCGCCGACCCTTATTTTCTCATCACCTCTCATCTTTCTCTTGTTTGTGCACAACTCCTTCAAAAAAACTTTGCATATTTGGGTATTTGCTTGATACCATCTAACAAAGGTATGTTTATTTCTACCTTCTTGAAAGTTTCCCAAACCTCCTTTTCGTAGTCTTCCTTTTTAGATCTTTCAAACCTGCTAGGAAAATGTGGTACAACTATATTAGGACTCGTAGGTAAAAGAGAATCAGAATTTACCTTGTTTGGATTTTCATTGGCAACTTCGGCTTCTTCCTCTTCATTTTTCTTCTCATTTCTCTTTTTGGGTAATGGTGGTTATGATTGCACTTCGTTCCCACTCTTCAATACCATTCCACTAGCATTTTCCTTAGGGTTTATTACTATTTGTGAAGGTAATTTCCCTGCATTTTGACGCTCCAAATTGCTAACTGAAGTGGCTAGCTGAGTGATTTGATTTCCCAAGTTTTGAATGCTAGCTCTTGTTTCCTGTTGAAATTGTTGAGTGTTAGTCGCGAGAGCTTTCACAATATCTTCTAGGGACATACCTGAATTAGACGATTGTGTCGGTGCATGTGTTGACCTATTGAATTGCTGAAGAGAATATCTTGTTTGTCCTCCTTGATTCCCGTAACTCAGATTTGGATGCTCTCTCCATCCAGGGTTATAATGAGTAGAGTAGGAATCGTACTTCTTCTGAGGTTGGCCAGGAAATCCTCCTACGGTATTTACTTGATGAGTAGAATCTTCTTGCAGAGATGGACACATATCCGTAGGATGTCTGGGTATTGAGCATATACCGCAAACTTTGGTTGCATGTATTTGCCCTACAGCCATCTGATGAACCAAAGCAGTCAATTCAGAAATTTGATTTTCAAGATTCGAATGATTTACCTCATTGACATGGTTTATAACTCCATCCGTTCTCAATCCAAATTGTTGAGAATTTTCTGCCATGTTGGTGATCAATTGTCTGGCTTCTTCAGGTGTTTTATTTACCAACGCTCCTCCGCTGGCCGCATCTACCATACTTCTATCCATGGATAGAAGTCCTTCATAGAAATACTGAATCAAGAGCTGTTCCGGTATTTGATGATGTGGACAGTTGGCACAGAGCTGTTTGAACCTCTCAAAGTACTCATATAGTGTCTCTCCGCTAATCTGTCTGATCCCACATATCTCCTTTCGAATGTTGGCAGCTCTAGATGTAGGGAAAAATTTTTCTAAAAATAATCTCTGCATCCCATTCCATGTATTTATTGAACCCGGAGGTAGGTAGTACAACCAATCCTTTGCCTTATCTTTCAGGGAAAAGGGAAAGGCTCTCAACTTAATCTGTTCCTCAGTCACTCCTTGGGGTTTCATACTCGAACAGACAATATAAAATTCCTTCAAATGTTTATGTGGATCCTTACTTGGGAGACCACAAAAAGTAGGCAGTAAGTGAATCAAACCATATTTAAATTCAAATACTACCTCGAGAGTTGGGTATTCGATACACAAGGGTTGTTGATTCAGATTGGGTGTAGCCAATTCCTTCAAGGTTCTCTCACGATCAGCCATCTTTTCCTTTTTTTCTTCAAAAATAGATCTGTCACAATTTGTCAAATCAATGTCAAAAATTAGTTTTCGGCGTAACTTACCTTTCCTTTGTCCGGCCTCCTTTCTCAATCGGCGAGCAGTTTTCTCAATTTCAGGAATATATTCTAATTCACTTCCTTGAGAAAAACGGGTCATAAAATAAAAGAGGTCAGCAAAACAAATAATAAAGGTAACACAACTAAGAAATCAAAAAAGTTCCTTGGCAGCGGCGCCAAAATTTGGTCGGGTTGTCGAAACCCTCAAATTAATACTGATTCCCCCAATGCAACAAACTGTAGTAATAGTGGTTACCAGGTCGAATCCCAAGAGAACTATATTAACTTAACTTCTTAGTAAATGCCAAAATAAAATAGGGGGTTTATAAAACAAATTTCTAAATCAAAATTAAATAACTAAAATTAAAAGACAAATCAAATATGCAAAAATACTAAAATTTAAAGAAGAAATTCAATTCACCAAACTTCGATCCAAGAGTTCATATATTCGATTGTCTTATTGATCATTGGTTGAAAATATTACTCTTACAATTCAAGCATTTAACCTTAAATCTATTAGGATAGCCATAATAAATCTTGTGTTTTCCAAAAATAATTGACCAAACCCAGCATTTAATCAAAACTTATCATTAATCGACTGGGCACGATAGCGTTTCATATCAAATAATGACAGCATTAAGTTCTGTAAAAACAGTTAAACCAAAATACAAATAAGCAGGATAGCCGTACAATTATTCAATTTTGTTCTAACGATTCCTTAGGTTAACATGAATATCGGTGACAACCCATAAACATAAATAACCTATTTGCTACTTATACCATTCATTCATGACAATTACGGATCACTGAATTCCTGGATAGCAATAGGAAAACTAATATTGAATTAAATTATCAGATTAACCAATATTAGGTTTCTCTAAAAATAAATCAAGAATCAACGAATACTCGAATAAAATGCAAGAAATTAAATTAAGAATATAACCTTACAATGAAGAACAATCGATTAAAATTCCCTTTGAATCAAAATAAAGAAACTAGCCACTCATGGTGGTAAATATCAACAAAAAAATTAAAGAAAACTAAATGTTCCTAAGAAAGAAATAAAAACCTAATGGAGAATGACTTCTCTCTCTTTCAGAAAGAAAATACAGCCGCCTCCCTTGGAGTATTTTTTGTTTCTCTACAGCAGCCTTCTTTTTTTGGAAAATATACGTGAAGTGGTTGAATGCAACTTCTTGTGTTTAAATAAGTAAGGGCAGCCGGCCCTCTTGGAATGAAATTGAGAGAATGATTGCTTTCCTTCTTTGTAGACTTCTAAATTAACTAGAAGATCTAAAATTAGGTAAATTACAAAATTTTTCTCCCACTAAAAATATTTTTACTAAAAGTAAAAATATTACTAAAATGTTGAAATTAGAATTCAAGCTCCACTTTTTCAAAGCCCAATAAGATGTCTTGACCCAATTAGTTCCAAAATGGCCTCATTAAGCCCAATTTGCTTCAAGTTTTCAATTTCAATCTCCCAAAAATAAAATTCGATAAATACAACTATTAGGGTATTAAACAATTCATAATCAAACCATAATATTAACAATAAAAATGACAATTTGTGCATTATCAAATTCTCCCACACCAAACCAATGCTTGTCTTCAAGCATTCACTAAATTAATGTCACACAAGTATTCTCTTCTTCACTCCTTCCCTTCCTTCAATTCATCTTCAAATAATTTCAAGCAGCACACCTCGAAAAATTCAAACAAAAATAACAATCTAGAGAGCAAGTGATCATAGTTTTAAAACTTTAAAAGAAAATATAAGCATCCCATCAAGATCGATAATCTCATCAAAATTCAACGCATCAAGATTCAATACTCTCACAAGGATTTCACTCTATACTCTCAAAGTGTTTAAGGGAATTTATCAATAACTCTCAGATCAAATCAAAGTATGTTATTACCATAAGCTTGTTTATTTATCAAATCTCCACCACCACTTATATGAATTCAAAACAAAAATCCGGGGGTTTTTGTAAGGGTTGTAATATGGCATGGGTAAAGGTAGGGTAAAAGGATAAATGTATCGTGTAATAAATATATCAAAAAAGCATGTCAAAAACATATCCCCTAATCCCATATCATGAAATAATTTGGTCTAAGGTTATTAGACCCTTATTTGATATCGAATTATGATGATTAATTAGGAAAATTTCATTGGAAACTCGAGCGGTCAGATTTGAATTGGTTTTTAAAATAGGGAGTGATTACCCTCCCGTATACAGTGAGTGAGATTTATTTCAATACTTTTGTTTAACATGTAAATCCTGTTTGACAATATTTTGATGAATGAGCATGATTTGTCGTATGCTTGAAATGTTTTGACTGGTTTTAAAATTGATTTTGTGAACCGATGGAGTGTCCAAAAACTATATTGAATTATGAAATTATGCATCAATGTGGTTGAAATATATAATGTGCCATTTTATGCTCTATGTTGCATTGGTTTATGAACCTGATTTCGGCACATTTTGATATGATATTGATTTTGGTCTTGAGGGCTTTGATATGTATTGTTCCATAGCTACAAAGGACACCATGAGAGACACTTTGGGGGCGTCTGGATATGCCTAGACCTGAGATATCCCACGAGTTGTCATGATTTGATTAACAACACGGTACTAGTCAGGTTGAACCCGAAAAGGGGAGGATTTGGATATTCTCTCCAAGTCTAGCACCTGAACGAGATTCGTTGCCAACACGGGGTAGAGAACACTTTAAATAAACTTGTATATAACACCCCCGGTGCGCCTGTCATAGGTCGCGGTAGACCTCTACCAAGACATTTTCGGCTGGCAACTCTATGATTTTTAGTGATAGTGCTTTGGATGCATATTTGACTTGAAAATACGTGCTAATGATATATTGTTGAAATGAAAAGTATGATGATTTGAAATATGATTCGTATACTTATGCTTTGACATTCAAATTTCACACTTTATATTTGACGATTGCATTGACCCACTCACTCACTGAGTATTTTTACCCGAGTACTCACCCCTCACTTCCCTTCTTGTTTCTGAGATAGTATTTGGCGTGGAGCGTTGCTTTTAGGACGCTCAGTATCATTGGGAGATTTGGTCTGGACTTGAGGAATCGTATATTTCCGTCGCAATTTCGTGAGTTAGCAATTGTATTGGTGATATATATGTATTCTGAGATCGATAGACGACCCTTGTATAATTCTGGGATGACTGTATAAATATGGACATGTCATTGCATAACATTGCATTGAGGCATTTCTGGTTCATTGTGTAAGTACTTGGGAATGTGTTATGTCTTAGAAGTGTACTCTAGGATCGCTCGGTGCCTCCTCTAAATCACAGAAGGGGTGACTGGCGGCTGTCATGCCTTTGACGGGGGCATGGCAGTAGAGGTCTGTAGTTAGAACTGTGGAAATTCGTTGTTATAGTCTGCGTTGTTCTGGATATTGGTTATGGGATTGGTTGATTTTGGAGAGTTCAGGATGGTCATTTGTTTATTTTATAGGATGAATATTGATATACAAGTGAAATTGTATATGAGAGACCTCCGATTTATGGTAAGATTCTTTCCGATTTTTCGTAAGAATACAGCCGACATTCAGGGCAACGGGCGGTTGTTGATTATCCCGGTTTGAGGCGTGACAAGTAACATTTCCTATACACGGAGTAAGTAATAGTAGTAACATTTCCGGAAGTAACATTTCCTATATACATAATAAGCGACGATATCTGTAATAATATTTACTAACATTAGTAATATCCGACAATAAAAGTAGTAACATTTTTTAACATGTGTGTTATGTGGTTACCGACAATAAATAGTAGTAACAATTCTTAACGACTATAGTTAGCGACGATAAAGTTAGTAACAAGTAATAATATTTTTGTAGTAAGTAACTGTCACGCCCCAAACCGGGATCGTGAACAGCCGCCCGTTACCCCTGAATGCCGGCTGTATTTTTACAGAAAATCGGGCAGAACCTCCCCATAAATCGGAGGTTTCCCGTGTATAATTAAATCTGTATGATCAATGTCATCCTGTACAATACACAAATAGTCATCCCTGCCTCTCCAAAATCAACAAACACCACAGCCAACATTCAGAACAACGCAAGGCTATAAACAAACCTAGCCACAGACCTCTACTGTCATGCCCAACTAGAGCATGAGCAGCCGCTATACCGAGCGGACCTAAGTTTATACAATGTATACACATTTCCCAAGTAACATTCAAATACGTACAATTGTCTCAATGCAAATGAAATATGAGAGTTAAACTATACAGTCATCCCAAAATAAGTACATGGCCAACTACGGACCTCAATGTCAAGACCTCGCAGGGTCGAAACTAAATTAGAAGTAAATCTCACCGTCAAAACACCAAATCCGCTCTAGAGCCTGTAACGCCGCTCTATCACAATCAACCTGTCTGAGGAGGGAAAAAAGAGGGGTGAGTATCATGGGAAGATACTCAGTGAGTGAGGGGGATAATATCCAGCATAAATAGCATAGGTGAACAATTGGAGTGTCAAATAACATTTGAAACAAAAATTTTCATTTCGTTACAAAACATGATATGTTTAACAATTTGAAATCATTTAACCAATCACACGATAACAAACATATATGCATCCATTTAAAATCAAGTAACGTCAGAGCGAGCCAAAAATAGTCCCAGCAAAGGTCAACCGTGACCAAGGACAGGCGCGTCGGGGTTTTTATTATGCATAGACTTTAAAACGCTCTCTACCCCGACGTTGGCCATGAGCTCGTTGGGGCCAACTCATCAACGTGTATAGGACCCCGCCCGGTGCTAGACGGTGGCGTCACACACGTCCTCCCCCTACGTGGGTTCAAACGGCCGCGCCTATAGCCTTTAGAATAAATGACGTTTGCGGATACCTCCTGCAGAAGCGTATCCGAGCAACCCGTGCCTCTACAAACGCCCTTCGTAGCTACGGAATCATCATAGTATCACAAGGGCACAACGTCCCACAGTATGACAAGGGCACAACGTCCCAGGGCACAACGTCCCACAAGTAACATCACATCATCACATAACTAGTGGACATCCAACCCACATAGTTCATCAAAACATTTCAAATTTGCGTGCCAATACGTTTCATCGAATCATTTCAAACAGCATACCAATGCGACGGTAGAAAAGGAAATTTTAAAATTTCAAGTAATTGCACAATTATTGTTTCATTTCAAACTATGGATGCATAGTCATTGTAAATATAATTCAAGACACTCCAAAAGTCACAAAACAGATTTCCAAATTTAATATCACACGTCAACGAATGCATATCAAAGCATGTTTTATCGAAAATGCGACAGAAAATACGTTTTACTATTTTATGCAAGAGATTAGAGTCCCACTCACTTATCTAGGGAGGGTGGTCACTCCCCATTTTTCAACGACTCTCCAAAAGACAAATCTAATTAAATCGTCAAATTTATAGCGATTAAAACCCTAATAAGGGATTCTATCAATAAAATTTATTCATCTCTCACCTAGGGTTCCTCGGGTTTCAGACCTAGTTGTCGTTCGCCCGTCGGGTTGGTTTAAAACCTGTAATATTTCCCAAACTTCAGATGTATTAGAAACCACTAAATTTCTAATAGCAAACCATAGAACTTCAATCAATACAGTCGTTACCTACAGTACAGAAGATGCAGGTGAGCTATCCAAGGGGAAAGCCGCTCGTAGGCTCGCGGGCCGTCACGGGCTCGCGGGCCGGTGGCTGGCTGCTAGCGGGCTGGCCCGTTGGTGGCTCACGGGCTCTCAGCCCGGCTTGCTGGTCGCAGCGGACTTCGTGGGATGCAGTGGGCCGCGGCTGGACTGGGCCTTGGGCCGCTGGTGGGCTGGCCCGCTCACGGGCTAGGGCTCGCTCTGGGTCACGAGCTGGGTCGCGCGCTGGCTCGCGCTGGCTCGCGAGCTGGGTCGCGCGCTGGCTCGCGCTGGGTCGCGAGCTGACTCTTGCTGGGACGCGAGTTGGGTCGCGCGCTGGCACGGGCTGGCTCGCGCGCTGGCACGGGCTGGCTCGCGCTGGCTCGTGCTGGGTGTCGTGCTGCTCGCGGAAGATCGCACGAGTGCGTACTGTGCAGAGGGTGAAGCACTGGAGCGGGGTGCGCAAGTGAGCTCCCGAGCAGGCGTGGGCTCGCGCTGTGGAGCGCTCGGACAGTCGTGCGCTCGGCTGGGCTAGCGCAGCTCGTAGGAGATCGCGCTGCGCGGAGGAGAGAGGCTGCTCACGGGAGGCGCTGCAGCGGCGGCGATCGCGGGAGGAAGGTGGAGCAGTGGGCGGCGTGCGGTGGCGGGAGAGAGGCCGTGGCGGAGAAGAGAAAGAGATAAAGAGGGAAAGAGGGAGAGAGAGAGAGAGAGAGAGATAGACAATTGGGGCTTTAAGCCCTAATTTAAAATTTTCTTTACTTTTTTTTTTTCTTTTTTTTTTTGTCTTCTGGTGTTACAGTAACGATAAAAGTAGTAAATTTTATTAACGCTTTTAAACTGATAATAAAACCTGATTTTTACCAACACTTATCTAACCGTTCAGATTCGGGACATGTTTCAACGATGATCAAAAGTGTCGGCATAAGTCTATCCTGACTCGTGTATAACCAACTGAATGCCTATCCGTCGAAGAAGATTTTATCGATAGATTTATTACCTTTAGCTGACGGTTTTCCTCCGTCTTTATAACGCATTCTTTTGTAGTGAACAAGACACTCAAAATTACCGCAAAAGCCCATGTACTTCACTATTTTGGAAAGATAGCTATTACCATTAAAAAGTTGTCATACATTAATAATACTAATTTTTAGTTCAAATGATTGAAAACATATCAACAATGCTAGCATTATTAATTTGATAGGTCTACAAATTTGAATTAAAAGTTCGCATTTTTAATAATGATAAAAAACATAAATTATAATCAAGCATATTTTCTAATTTTGGTATGTCATATATACGGACATAGTTTGTTTTCGTCACTAAGCAGCACTTGTTGACCAAATGATTGAAAAAGTCGAAGCAATTCATCTGTGATACTAATTTGACATTCTTTAAAGGTCTCGTTTTCAGACAATTACTTATTCACTGGTTTTACTGCAACTTATTCCCCAAAATCAAATTATTAAATTTACAACTTTTAATTTGATACAAAGAATGAATGACCGGAGGATCTTGGATTGACAAAATGGAGACATTCACTGCCCACTTTTCCGGCTATAGATATACGACTTGGCAAAATAAAGATAGGCACCCAATTCTATTGCACTGAGTCCAGCAAGAAGCCAATAAAAGTAATCAAGATGAGCCCGATTGAGATTATTGGCAAACCAACCGTCCCGCCCATCTCCACCAGTTGCTTTCTCAATTACAGAAATTAGAAAGCTGCTCAAGAAGCTGCCTACCCCAAATATGCTAAGGTACAGTGCAAGCCCCACACTTCTCAGTTCATTTGGTACTTGATCATAGAAAAACTCCTGCAAGCCAACCATGGTGAGCATATCGGCAACTCCAAACACGACATACTGAGGTACCAACCACCATGCACTCATTGGCACCGTCACCATTGGCATATCAACCAGCCCATGTTCTCTAGCAACTTCGAGCCGTTCATTCTCTACTATTGCTGCAATTACCATGGATATAGCCATTAAAAGCATTCCTGTTCCAATTCTTTGGAGCATTGTTATACCAGAAGGCTTCCCTGTTATAGTTCTTGCAAAGGGGACAAAGATACAATCGTAAATTGGGATAAAAAGAACAACGGATGAGGTAATGAAGGATTGAAGTGAGGCAGGTGATATGTCAAAACCTAATCCAGTTGATCTGTCCATTGTAACTCCTTGCTTTGTAAACAAAGTGGAGGGCTGTGCAAATACTATGGCATAAACCAAGCATGTTGCCCATATAGGGACCAGTCTCAACACTGATTTTGCCTCTTCAACATCAGTTAAGCAACAAACTTTCCCATATTTCTTTGAGCCATCAGTTGCAATCAAGGCTTTGTTTAGGAACCTATAGGAGACCCAAAAATAGTCGTTATGTTACAATCTGATTAAATAGAAATGTTTGCATCACAAAAATACTGCAGACTAAAACAACACTTGAGCTGCTAGACTGAGTCGGAGCTGCAGCTGGTAGTGAAGGCTCATGTGCATGCCAGCAGTGGATGTTCCAAAGATGTGGTTAATTATTTTGTCTTTGTTATGCCAAACTGGTAACCAGTTTCTTATCAAATATAGACATTTTTCCTGGACACTTCGTCGTCATGCACGCATCAAACACATAATTGAACACAAGAATCAAAAACCATGTACTCAATACTTGTTAATTGTGCCCAGTGTCTTGACAGCAAGCTGACACTTTTAAAACAGTGCTTACTTGTTACAGAATGCATGGTACATGGATCCAGTTACAAATAAATGGCATTCTCTCACAGCTTGTTTGGCTGTCCTGCCGAATGAAATAATTTCATTTGCATTTTGCGTAAAGCCAATGAGAATAAAATCATTTCTCTTAAAAGTAGACCGTTGGAATGCAACATGCTTAAAGTATAGATCAGCAATGGGGGCTATTTCAAATTTTGTGAGAAATGAGTTACATTTAAAATCCTAATAGCATGCACCTTAGGAAACCATTCATAATAATAGATTTACTGTCCAAATTTAGCATTAATGGAACTAAAACCATTTAAGATTCCCAAGAGGCCCACAAGGAATAGTACTAACTATTAGTAAGCCATTTGATGTTTGAAACCCAATGAGGCTTATTGGAAGAAACTTGCGCTCAATCATTACCTAAAAACACGCACAGCATTTTCTTGCAGCCCCATTAACCTTGAGACCTGGTTTTTTCTTTGCCTTTTATATATTTAACACTTTCAACTGTGCTCTAATCTCTCTATAACTGCCCAGGTGTATTTAATGGATTGTTCAAGTACCAACAAAGGCAATATAAATAATATGCAATAGTATATATGTGATATTCTGTTCAATGCAGTTGGCAGTAACTCTTACTTGAATTGCTCAGAACCTTTATGTGGCAGAGTCCCTCGAGCTTCTTCATCAGTTGCTATCATCAGATGTTCAGTTTGCCAATTTCTAGCTGCTGCAACAAATACCCGACCGATTCTCACAAAAGGGCTTTCCACATCTCCTTTGCTTCCAAACCGGTAAGTTGTCGTCCCAAGCAAGAAAACAACCAACGCTACTGCCATGGCAATACATGGGATTCCAAAACCAAGAGCCCAGCTAAGGTTGTCTTGAATGTAACTCAGGAAAATGAGTGAACATGAAGTACTGGCACATAAACCAAAATACCACCAATTGAAGAATGAACCTTTAGCTCTGGACTCATTTGGATCTTGTTCATCAAATTGGTCTGCACCAAAAGCCTGGACACAAGGTTTGTGGCCACCTTGTGCAACTGCAATGAGATATAGAGAGAAAAAGAAACAGAGTACCTGCAACTCATTAGACCTACATGGCATGCTTTCTTCACCACTGCCGCAATTGGAAGAGATAGGAACAGGAAGGAATGCTGATAGAGTCAACAAGCCTAGTCCCTGTCATTTATTTCAACACAGATTATAAATAGTCAGCAATTGCGGAAAGTAGATGCTCATAAATCGAACAGCAGATTAGAAAATTTAACGAAAGGAAATTAACACAAAACCCAGATGAACAAGAGAAGGAGAAAATAAATCCAGCACCATCAAAACTTTCAATCTAATAGGAGGCATTGATCAGCGACAGCAACAGCTGTGATCGCGGATCTTTTACATTTTCTGTTTATCATTTACATTTTTCGTAACAACCAAGAACTCAACCAAGCTAAACTAACCCCAATTTGCAAACCCACAAAAGATTTCGAAAGCTTTCAGTCTGCGATATCCTCTTTCTCTCTCTCTCTCAATCGTATATTAAAATAAAAAATAAATGAAAATTAAAAAAATTGTGCTATAAAGTTACAACTGTGCATGAAGTTATAACCGTGCTTCAGTTAACATCCAATCCGAAAGAGACAGAGATAGAGAGAGAGAGAGAGAGAGAGAAAGAGAGAGAAAAACCAGGACATAAAGAAGAGAAGCTATAATAATTGTGCGATAGCGGCCAAGAAATGAATCGGCAACAAATGCGCCAAACAGCGGGAGGATGAAAGCGGTGCCGGACCAGGCGTTGACGTTGACGGCGGCGGTGGCGGTTGACTGTGCAAGTGGGCCCGTCAAGTAACTAATGAGGTTGGAACCTACTCCATAGTAGGCAAACCTCTCCGCTACTTCCACACCGATGATGAAAGACGCGGATCTCCATCTGCCGGTCGCGGATCTTTTCGCCGGACGGCCTTTGGAGTCGACGACTCCGTCGACCGTGTCTTGTAGTAGTGGTACAGTTACTGTTGCTGATTCTGATGACACCGCCATATCCGCTCTCCGCCTTTTGCGCGTTGATGTCGTGGACCGAAACACAAATATATATATATATTAACATCATCGGCATTGCTTGGCTTTGTGTATAAAAAGATTTGAACGATCGTGAATTTAAATATTCAAATATCTGAAGAATCATGAATTTATAGTCTATGCATAGAATACAAATTTTAAGTTGAGTGTACCAAGAAATAAGATTATTTTTTATATTTTGTTCTATATCTTTTATCCCTCAATTTTGTTATACTTTGGTTCAAATTTTGCAACTTGTTATCAGGTATTGATTGTGTAGTCGTAAATCATTGTATTCAATGTATAACAATATCTTACGTTTGATTTCTTTTTTGATTGTCATCTTTTTTTTGTGTATAAAAAAAAAAAAAGAAGCAAATTTTGACCACAATCTTAATGATTCTGCTTAATATGTTGTTATATTCTCTATTAAATGTTTTTTTATTTAACAATCTTTTTATGATTTATTTTATTATAGAATATGAAAATTTTAATTGGTAGATTTTTGATTGATGATAAAGATACATGTCTCACAGTTGGTGCAACAATACATACCATACTTAAAGATAACAAATATTTTTCTTCTTTGATCATACAAGAAACTAATATTAATACAATATCTACTAATACAAAATAGATTGAAATCTCTAGACGAGGCAATATATTGCTAACCAAAGAAACAAAACTTTATACTAACAATGCATTGTATTCAACAAAATCTAAAAGAATTTATTAAATTTTAAAGATATCCAAAAAATAGTTACCATATTAAGACAATAGATGGAAATAATATTGAATATTTGTGTATTATAAATATTATTTCTAGTAAGAAAATAATATTACAAAGATTATATACTTATTTTTCCGGTTCATACAATAAGTATATAAATACAATTGAAGCACATACTGTAACACCAAGCTAAAAAAAAAAAAAAAAAAAAAAAAAGGGAGAGCCAAAACGCAGCGTTTTGGCCCTCCCCAAATTGAATTAGGGCTAAAGCCCTAATTCGTCCCACTCTCTCTCTCTCTCTCTCTCTCTCTCTCTCCCTCTCTCCCCCGACCTTTCATCTCTCCCCCACCGTGGCGCCGCTCCTTCGCCGTTAGCTCCGCCGCCTTTTTCTTCACCTTCTTCTTCTCCTTCTCCTTCTTCTTATTTTTCTTCTTATTTTTCTGCTGCTTCTTTCTCCCGCGGCTCATTTCCTTGCGATCTCTTATCGCAATCTCCCGCGATCGCACTCTCTCCGCCTCGCCTTCCTCCGCTGTGAGCCTCTGCGACCACCTCGATCCCACAGTCCGAGCCCGCAGCGCGAGCCAGGCCCCCAGCAGGACCCAGCCTACATCGCGAGCCCAGGCCGCGAGCGCGAGCAAGGCCGCAAGCGCGCGAGCGCGAGCAAGGCCGCAAGCGCACGAGCGCGCGCGGCCCAGCGTGCACGGGCGCACGGCCCAGCTTGCGGGCGAGAGGCCCAGCGCGCGAGCGCGCACCGGCACAGCGCTCCTTGTCAAATACTATCTCTGAAACAAAAGGGAAATAGGGGTGAGTACTCGGGAAAGAATACTCAGTGAGTGAGTGGGTCAATGTAATAGTCAAATATGGAGTGTGAAACTGGAGTGTCAAAATATAAGTATATAAATCATATTTCAAATCATCATACTTTTCATTTTAACAATATATCATTTCACGCATTTTCAAGTCAAATATGCATCCAAAATATCATCATTTAAAATCATAGAGCTGCCAGCCGAAAATGTCCTGGCAGAGGTCTACTGCGACCTATGACAGGCCACCGGGGGTGTTATATGCAAATTTCTTTAAAGTGCTCTCTACCCCGGCATTAGCGACGAACCTCATCCAGGTGCTAGACTTGGAGAGGATATCCGATCCAGATCCAAATCCAAATCCTCCCCCTTTCGGATTCAACCTGGCTAGTACCGTGTCGATAATCAAATCACGACAACTCGTGGGATACCCCAGGCCTAGGCATATCCGGACGCCACCAAAGCGTCTCTCACGGTGTCCTTCGTAGCTACGGAACAATACAATCCAAAGCTCTGAAGGCTAAAATCAATATCGCATAAAAAATGTGTCGAAATCAGGTTTACAAACCAAATACAACATCTAGTATAAAATGGCACATTATATATTTCAACCACATGAATGCATAATTTCAAAATTCAACACAGTTTTTGGACACTCCATCGGTTCACAAAAATCAATTTTAAAACCAGTCAAAACATTTCAAGTATACGACAAATCATGCTCATTACCAAAATGTTGTAAAACAGGATTTACATATTAAACAAAAGTATTGAAATAAATCTCACTCACAGTTTTTAGGGAGGGTAGCGCACTCCCCAATAACACCACAATACGCAGAACAAGGCGCCCCTCAATCGAGTCACCAAGAAAGCCAACCTAATCAAGTCATCACGATTTTCATCAATTTCTGACTATTTCAGGGTTTATCATTTTTCTTAAATTCGTACAAATCCTAAATTCCTCAATTTCTAAACAACTTCACTGTCTTCAATTTCATTCTATTTATAAGTAAATAACCAAAATCAAAATAAATCTTAATTCGAATCTAAAACCAACTAATGCTACCTAATTTGACAAAGTTTATTCGAGAGTTGAAGAGATTTCATTTCTCTCACCTAGGATTCTTCGGATTTCAGATTTAGCTTTCGTTCACCCGTCGATTTGGTATAAAACTTGAATGTTTCAAATTTGAAACAATTGTGAGCAATTTAAGTCCAATTGCTATAGAATTTCAAAACCATAGTGCGAAAATCGAAACTTTTAGTCCTTTACCTTCGCAGGGACTCGCGGACTGTCACAGGCTGTCTCGGGCTGCAAGCCATGGGCCGCAGTGGGTTGTGGGCCGCAATGGGCTTGTGGGCCTGGGGCTTGCGGGCTGCTGGGCCTGCGGGCTCCTGGGTTTGCGGTCTAGTAGGCCTGCGGGCTGTTGGGTTTGCGGGCCTGGTGGGTCTCGCGAGCCGAATCGTGCGCTCGAGCTCGCGCTGGGTCACACGCTGAGGTCGGGCTGGGTCGTGCTTGCTCGCGCTCTGGAGCGCGCTCGCTAGCTGGATCGCGCACTGCTCGCGCTGGAGTCACGCTGGGGTCGTTGGCGCTCGTGCAGGAGCGTGTAGTGGCGTACAGGGTGAGGCGCGCTCGGGCTTGCGCTTGCGCAGGAAGGGTAGCGCGCTTGCGCTAGGGAGATCGCGCGCTAGCTCTCGCGTTCGCACCGGGCAGCTCGTGCAGGGAGGAGCTGCAGCGGCTCACTCGTGGAAGGGTGGAGCCGTAGCGGCTGTGGGTGGCGCGCGGCGATCTTCACGGCGGAGGATGGCAGCGGGAGAGAGAGAGACGCGGCAGCGGGGAGATAGGAAAGAGAAAGAGAGAGGGAGAGAAGAGAGGGGGAAAGAGAGTGAGAGAGAGATGTGAATTAGGGCTTTAGCCCTAATTCAATTTGGGGAGGGCCAAAACACTGCGTTTTGGCTCTCCCTTTTTTTTTTTTCAAAAATAAATATATATATAAAAAAAAATTTTGGTGTTACATTTTCTAACCCCCTAAAAATAAGTTTCATTCTCAAAACTAAAAGAAAACTATACAGAAAATAGATAGGAGTACTGTTTCCTCACGGCTTCCTCAGGCTCCTAGGTTTGTTCCTCGACCTGGTCGCTCCTCGACCTGGTCGCTCCTCCACAAAACTCTAACAAGGGGAACCTCTTTACTACGTAACTTTCTGACCTGTCGATCCAGAATAGCCACGGGTTGAACAGGTAAGCTCAAGTCCTCTCGAAGCTCAACTGGTGGAGCCTCTAAAATGTGTGAGGGATCTGGCTAATATCTCCTAAGTACTGAGACATGAAATACATCGTAAATACGCGATAGGTCTGCTGGCAGCTCCAATTTATATGCTACACTTCCGACCCTGTCAAGGATACGGAAGCGCCCAATATACCTGGGACTCAATTTCCCTCGCTGCCCAAATCGAATGACTCCCTTCAAGGGAGATATCTTTAAGAATACCATGTCTCCCACAGTAAACTCTAGAGGTCGCCGCCTACGATCTGCATAGGATTTCTGTCTATCTTGAGTGGCTTTCATCCGCGTACGGATAATCTTTACTTTCTCCTTCGTCTCCTCTACCAGCTCAACATTAGTGAGTCGTCGCTTACCGACCTCATCCCAGCACAACGGTCCTCTCTGACCGGGGGTGATAAGAAATTCATAACACATGCCCTAAGCATGTTCTCTAAAGTCTGAATGGTCCTCTCTGACTGACCATCTGTCTGGGGGTGATACGCTGTGCTGAAATTCAGTCTAGTACCCAAGGCCTCCTGCAGACTGGGCTAAAAACGGGATGTAAATCTGGGGTCTCAATCTGATACTATCGACACTAGAACCCCATGCAATCTCACAATCATATCAATATAGAGGCGTGCCAATGCCTTAAGTGAGTAATCACTCCTAATCGGGATGAAGTGTGCGGACTTAGTAAGTCAGTCAACTATCACCCAAATAGCATCATGCTGTGCCGAAGTCCGCGGTAATCCCACTACAAAATCCATCGTGATATGTTCCTACTTCCACTCAGGAATGGGAAGGGGCTGCAACGTGCCAGCTAGACACTGGTGCTCCACCTTCACCTTCTGACATACAAGGCAACGAGCAATGAATTCTGCAATTTCCCGTTTCATATCCGACCACCAATTACTGTCTCTGATGGTGCGGTACATTTTAGTACTACCGGGATGTAAAGCATAGGCAGATGAATGGGCCTCCTCGAGAATAGCCCTGCGAAGATCACTATCTGCTAGTATACATACCCGATCTCGAAAAACCAACAGTCTATCCTTGCGAACTCTAAAGTCGTCAATATCACCTCTGCTGGCGTTCTCATAAATATCTCGGACCTCTTCATCACTCTGCTGAAGCTCCCTGATACGATCGAGCAAACTCGGCCGAACCTCAAATCTGGCTAGTATAGCTCCCCGATCATAACTAGCCAACCTGACTCTCAAAGCTCGGAGTCCCAATAAACACGAGAGATAAGTACTCTCGGTAGTCTGAGAAGAGGAAGATGACTTCCGACTCAAGGCATCAACCACCACATTAGCCTTGCCCGGATGATAATCAATGATGAGGTCATAATCCTTTAGCAGCTCTAACCATCTCCGGTGTCTCAGGTTAAGTTCTCGCTGGGTGAATAAGTACTTCAAACTTTTATGATCGGTATACACCCTACATGTGACCCCATATAAATAGTGGTGCCATATCTTTAGTGCAAAGACGATGGCAGCCAATTCTAAATCGTGCATAGGATAGTTCATCTTATGCTTCTTTAGTTGTCGTGAAGCATAGACGATAACTCTACCATCCTGCATCAATACACAGCCCAATCCCTGCCTGCTGGCGTCGTTGTACACCACATACTCTCGACTACTCATGGGAAGGGCTAGAATGGGAGCGGACGTCAACCGTTGTTTGAGCTCCTGAAAGCTTACCTCACAACGGTCATCCCATATAAATCTGACGTCCTTCCTTGTCAATCTAAATAACGGAGTAGCAATTCGAGAAAATCCCTCTACGAATCTGCGATAATACCCAGCTAAATCAAGAAAACTCCTGATTTCTGATACTGTTTGTGGCTGCTCCCATCTCAATATAGCCTCAACTTTCTGCGGATCAACAAAGATACCCTCCGTAGAAACTACATGGCCAAGAAAACCAATCTGCCGCAGCCAAAATTCACACTAGGTGAACTTGGCATAAAGCTGTCTCTCACGAAGAGTCTGCAAAATCACCCTAAGGTGCTGAGCATGCTCATCATCACTCCCTGAGTAGACTAAGATATCATCAATAAAAACAATGACAAACCGATCCAAATAATCGTGAAAAATTCGGTTCATTAGGTCCATAAATGCGGTAGGGGCATTAGTCAGCCCAAACGGCATGACCAAAAACTCATAATGTCCGTATCGGGTGCGGAAAGCCATCTTAGGCACATCCTCGGCCCTAATCCGCAGTCGATGGTAACCCGACCGGAGATCTATCTTCGAGAATACTCTGGCACCCTGTAACTGATCAAAGAGATCATCAATATGTAGTAGTGGTTACCGATTTTTAACGGTAACTTTGTTCAGTTGTCTATAATCTACACATAGCCGAAATGTACCATCCTTCTTTTTCACAAACAACACTGGTGCACCCCACGGAGACGTGCTAGGATGGATAAACCCCTTATCCAACAACTCTTGCAGCTGGACCTTGAGCTCTCTCAGCTCAGCCGGCGCCATCCTATATGGCGGCATAGAGATAGGGGTAGTCCCCGGAGCTAAATCGATCTCAAAGTCAAACTCCCGAACAGGTGGTAGTCCGGGTAGCTCCTCGGGGAAAACATCAGGAAAGTCCTGTACCACTGGGACATCCTCCAGTCTCGGTCCCTGAGCAGTGGTGTCAATGATATGAGCCAGGTAAGTCACACATCTGCGGCAAATCATGTGTATGGCCTCCAAAACTGAAATGACACAGTGGGGTAAAACCCGCCTCTCGCCCTCAAAAATCAACACTGGCCGATCGGGTCTTCGAAATTCCACCTGCTTCTTAAAGCAGTCAACTGAAGCCCGATGAATATGTAGCCAGTCCATCCCCAAGATGGCATCAAAATCAGTCATGGCGAGAGGGATTAGATCTGCCTTCAGCACTGTATCCCCAACTTTGATCTCACATTCTCTATACATTGTGCCGCGCACAATCTGCTCACCCAGAGGAGTGATGACCGATATCTCCTCGTCCAAAGGTGAGAGCGGTCTGTCAGAGTGTCGGGAGAATTTATCGATCACATACGAATAATTAGACCCTATGTCAATAAGGATACGAGCATCTATTCCAAAAATGGGTAGAGTACCTATCGTTTGAACAAATGCACATAAACTTAGAATAATTTCAAACCTGATATGTATATATATATGTCAAAATAGTTGAGCCTCTAGGACTTCTACAACTTCGGTGTACAAAGATGTCAGAGAGGTATCATGTCGATAAAAGGGAACACAACATAAAATACCTATACGACTGATACAATGCTGACATCCTCAAAAGAAGTGGGAATACGAATAGAGATCTTATTCTACAGGATCAGAAGGAGGAGTACCCATGATGATGTCGGGGTTCGCCTGGGCGTCCTCCTGCGTCATGGCATAAACCCGGGCCTGAGCCCTAGGCTGCTGTCGTGCCTGAGTCTGCACTGTGTTACTCCCAGTGGTCACCCTGGGAGTAGAAGCTGCTGGCTGAGCAGGCTACCCCTGCTGTCCCATACGAAGAGTACTAGTGCGACTCAGTGAACTCTATGCTCTGAGTCCTAACTCAGAGCAAGAACTCCTAATATGCCCCGGCTTCCCATAGTGGAAGCAAGTGACCGTCACTGAACAAGCGCCGCTCGGATGGGACCGACTGCACCTGCGGCAATAAGGGTGCCACTGAGTAGTAAACTGTGCAGGGTGAGTCGGTGCGAGCTGTCTAAACCCCTGGGAGTACTGTCCCCGTCCCAGCTCAGAAAATCTAGATTCAAATCCGCCTCTATGCGAACTGGATCCCCTGCCCCTCTTGGAATTCTCCGCAAAATGAGACTTCTCCTTCTTTCTCTTCTGCTCTCTGCTCTCTCTCTGCCTAGTCTCAGCATGGACCAAAGCCTCAGCGTGGTGAGCAGAGTTTATCACCTCAGCCAGTATAAACTGTGGAGTAACAGTCATATACCTCTTTATACTCAGGCTAAGACCGTCCTCAAATTTGAAGCTCAAATACTGAGGTATGGCCAGATCTGGTACAAATGCGGCAAGTCTTCGCATGTCTGCCTCATACTCCGAGACAGATCTGGACCCCTGTGTAAGCCGTCCCAACTTTGACCTCATCCGGTCCTGCTGGTAGAGTGGGAAAAATCTGCTGGTAGGCTCTATCGCCTCATCAGTGAGGGCCTCCCACCATGAGAGGGCATCTCCCTCTAATAATCGCTCTGCCACTTTCAGGCAGAGCTCCTCTCCAATCCCGAGATCAGTCAGAATCCTGCGGGTGCGGTTGATCCAATGCTTGGCTGCCGCAGCATCACCAAGCCCTGCAAAATCTGTGCACCCCAGCTGACGGGCCTCCTTAACCAACTGAGTCAACTCATGTACCCGTCTAAGAATAGCCGATGTTGTCTCACTCGGCTCTGACAAAGTAGAAGGACCAGCCACCGGTGGTGGAATCGGTGCTGTAGGAATTGGCACTGCTGCAGGTGCAGGAGCCGCTGCAGGTACAGGCGCCGCTGCAGGTGCAGGCGCCGCTGTAGGAGGTGGTGGGTGAGGAATCTGGATCCCATGCGAAGCGTTCCACTCATACACCTGTCGAAAGGCGTCGAGTATGGGTACGGGAGTCTCAGCCTGAGCAGCTAGCTGAGTAGGTACCGGTGGTGGCACGCGAGTCGAGGTACGATCCTCTGGCTCGTCTAAGTCCTCTGGTACTCGTGGGGTCTCGGGTGCCCGAGGTGCATCTGGCACTAACAGACCCTCAAGCGATGCGAATCTAGCACCTCCCTTCCACGTCTAGGTGGCATAATTCTACAAGAGAAAAATGCTTATTATCATAAAAAGAATAGGCACGGTTCAAGAATTTTGAACTAATCATAGCATGGCTACCCTCACAAAAGAATGAAATTCTTAGTTCAATAGGAGAAGAATATAGCAAGTTAGGTTAGATACAACCGTATCTAACCCCCTAAAATAGATGAACTCATATGCCTATGACCATGCACTGGGACTTCATGACTGTATGAAACTCTCATGCATTGAGGACTTTGAAAACCAACATATTCGGGAATGTTTCCAAGACTCTCTTCCTACATAGCTCTTAACCAAGTCTCTCTGATACCAATCCAACTGTCACGCCCCAAACCTGGAGCGTGAGCAGCGGCCCGTTACCCTGGATGCCGGCTGTATTTTTACAGAAAATCTGACAGAATCTCCCCATATATCGGAGGTCTCCCATATTAAAATAAACATGTTACCTGTCCAAAAGGGTCATCCCGGCCTCAAAATGCATAAATTATCCTCAACAACAAACCAGATCATCCATACTGCACAATCTAGGGCAACGTAAGGCTAACAAACAATTCTCCACAGTCCTAACCACAGACCTCTACTGCCATGCCCCCATTAAAGGCATGGACAGCCGCCAGTCGCCCCTCTTGTGATTTAGAGGTGGTACTGAGCGATCCTAGAGTACACTTCTAAGACATAACATATTTCCAAATACATACGCAACGAAAAAGAAATGCCTCAATGCAATGTCAAGCAGTGACATGAGAGTTCCACAATTTAAATGTCCATATTTATACAGTCATCCTAGAATTATAAAAATAGTCATCTATAAATCTCAAAATACATATACATCACCAATACAAATTTGCAGCGGAAATACACAATAACTCCTCAAGTCCAGGCTTGATCTCTGAAAGATACTGAGCGTCCTAAAAGCGACGCTTCTTGTCAAATACTATCTCTGAAACAAAAGGGAAATGAGGGGTGAGTACTCGGGAAAGAATACTCAGTGAGTGAGTGGGTCAATGCAATCGTCAAATATGGAGTGTGAAACTGGAGTATCAAAATATAAGTATATAAATCATATTTCAAATCATCATACTTTTCATTTCAACAATATATCATTTCACGCATTTTCAAGTCAAATATGCATCCAAAGTACCATCATTTAAAAGCATAGAGCTGCCAGCCGAAAATGTCCTGGCAGAGGTCTACCGCGACCTATGACAGGCGCACTGGGGGTGTTATATGCAAATTGCTTTAAAGTGCTCTCTACCCCGGCGTTAGCGACGAACCTCGTCCAGGTTCTAGACTTGGAGAGGATATCCAATCCAAATCCAAATCCTCCCCCTTTCGGGTTCAATCTGGCTAGTACCGTATCGATAATCAAATCACGACAACTCGTGGGATACCCCAGGCCTAGGCATATCCGGACGCCACCAAAGCGTCTCTCACGGTGTCCTTCGTAGCTACGGAACAATACAATCCAAAGCTCTCAAGGCTAAAATCAATATCGCATAAAAAATGTGCCAGGTTTACAAACCAAATGCAACATTTAGCATAAAATGGCACATTATACATTTCAACCATATGGATGCATAATTTCAGAATTCAACACAGTTTTTGGACACTCCATCGGTTCACAAAAATCAATTTTAAAACCAGTCAAAACATTTCAAGTATACAACAAATCATGCTCATTACCAAAATGTTGTAAAATAGGATTTACATATTAAACAAAAGTATTGAAATAAATCCCACTCTCAGTTTTTTGGGAGAGTAGCGCACTCCCCAATAACACCACAATACGCAGAACAAGGCGCCCCTCAATCGAGTCGCCAAGAAAGCCAACCTAATCAAGTCATCACGATTTTCATCAATTTTCGACTATTTCAGGGTTTATCGTTTTTCTTAAATTCGTACAAACCCTAAATTCCTCAATTTATAAACAACTTCACTGTCATCAATTTTATTCTATTTATAAGTAAATAACCAAATTCAAAATAAATCTTAATTCGAATCTAAAACCAACTAATGCTACCTAATTTGACAAAGTTTATTCGAGGGTTGAAGAGATTTCATTTCTCTCACCTAGGATTCTTCGGATTTCAGATTTAACTTTCGTTCGCCCGTCGATTTGGTTTAAAACCTGAATGTTTCAAATTTGAAAGAATTATGAGCAATTTAAGTCCAATTGCTATAGAATTTCAAAACCATTGTGCGAAAATCAAAACTTTTAGTCCTTTACCTTTACAGGGACTCGCGGACTGTCACAGGCCGTCTCAGGCTGCGAGCCGTGGGCTGCAGTGGGGTGTGGGCCGTAATGGGCTTGCGGGCTGGGGCCTGCGGGCCGCTGGGTCTGCGGCCTGGTAGGCCTGCGGGCTGCTGGGTCTGCGGGCCTGGTAGGCCTCGCAAGCAGGATCGCACGCTGGAGAGCGCTCGTGCTCGGGCTGGCTCACGCTGGGTCACACGCTGAGTCGCGCGCTGGGTCGCGCTGGCTCGCGCGCTGGCTCGAGCGCTGGCTTGCGCGCTGGAGCGTGCTTGGAAGCTGGATCGCGCACTGCTCGCGCTGGGGTCACGCTGGGGTCACTGGCGCTCGTGCAAGAGCGTGTAGTGGCGTGCAGGGTGAGGCGTGCTCAGGCTTGCGCTCGCGCAGGAAGGGTCGCTAGCTCGCGCGAGGGAGATCGCGCGCTAGCTCTCGCGTTCGCACCGGGCAGCTCGTGCAGGGAGGAGCTGCAGCGGCTCACTCGCGGAAGGGAGGAGCCGCAGCGGCTGTGGGTGGCGCGCGGCGATCTTCACGGTGGAGGATGGCAGCGGGAGAGAGAGAGACGCGGCGGCGGGGAGATGGGAAAGAGAAAGAGAGAGGGAGAGAAGAGAGAGGGAGAGAAGAGAGAGGGAAAGAGAGAGAGAGAGAGAGAGAGAGATGTGAATTAGGGCTTTAGCCCTAATTCAATTTGGGGAGGGCCAAAACGCTGCGTTTTGGCTCTCCCTTTTTTTTTTTCAAAAATAAATATATATATATAAAAAAAAATTTTGGTGTTACAGGTAGTTTGAATATGTTGTAATATTTCTATCATAACTTTTTCTGCGTATAGGCAAATTAAGTGAGATTTTCTTCTCTTGAAACTAGACTTCCATATCTCGAAAATACATATGATACGAAATATTTGGATAGGAATTTGATTTTTTATGATTTTTCAAAGAAATGCATTGTGCAAAAAAATACCATGTTCTATTTTTTTCGGCTGTATTCTCTCCTTGGACTTTGAGAGACCTTCTAAGTTGAATTAGGCTAGGCTCTGAACATAAAATTGTAGATTTATATCCTATCTTTAATTTGAGATTTGAATCACTCAAATCCGATATATGTACTAAATGTTATGATAAAATTTCTATAGCTACACAAATA
Source organism: Dillenia suffruticosa (assembly GCA_033439265.1). Taxonomy (NCBI): domain Eukaryota; kingdom Viridiplantae; phylum Streptophyta; class Magnoliopsida; order Dilleniales; family Dilleniaceae; genus Dillenia; species Dillenia suffruticosa. Next base: position 5,820,919 of record JAVTVX010000031.1, read on the forward strand.
TGAATCATTAATTTTGTATTATAATATTCATAGACTTAAATATTTTTATATGATTTGAATGAGTTTGGGACATAAACACAAAAATTGTAGTTTTATGTGTAGTTTTTAAGTGAAAATTGGAATTTTTATGATCCGAAAAGTATAGATCAAGATATAACCATTTTTCTATGGCATGTTGTATTGAAAAATTTATCGGAAAGTTCGGAACTGTGCTATATTAAGAAAAACCAATTTTCTTTAGTATTGGTATATGATTTATTAATTAATTTGAGACCAATGTCTTATGTTAAGGCATTCGGAATCAAAAGAGGGTTGGATTTTGTTTGATTTGGAATTTGAGAGTGATTACCCTCTCAAAAGGAGAGTAGATGGACTGTTATACCTTTAAATGAGAAAAATGATTTCAAAATTCTTTTTTAAATAGTTTTAAATGATTTTATATCATATTTGTGATTATGGGATGTTCCGAAATGAAAATTTGAAATATGTGTTTCTATTGTATATATGAATAAGTATGTGTCATATATTAGTGGATATTTTATTCATGAATATTATAAGATTGGTTGATCACTTTTTGATGAAATCATAACATATTGAATGAAATCGAAATATTTGTGAAATGTTGGTGTATGTAATGTAAATAGTTATAATCATTCTCTCCACGAAGTGACCCGATGGGTGACGTGGCTATTATCGCACGCTCGATCCGAGGGTTGAGGCATGACAAATTTATTGGTGTCAAAGTTTGGTTTGATTTTAAATGTCTTAAAAGTTTAAATAAAAATTTCCAAACGTTTCTAAAGGTTTTCAAAAATTTTCAAAAATTTGGATGTTCAAAATATTTTTGAATGGTTTTTTTAAAAAAGTCTCCTATGGATCCTAGGACATTGACACATCTCTAGATATAAGTGTTTGTGTCAACTTAAAGTAGTAAACTAAAGATAATTTTTCCCTTGTAGATTATCATTCCTTCACATAGAAAAATGAGAAATATAAATGAGATTCCTCTTCAAGAGCATGAGAATGAGTCATCCTCGCATGCTTTATCTTATTTGGCATCTACTTATCTGGCTCTTTCAACTGGGATTTCTCCACCTCTGCTCAATGCTTTCTATCCATGGACTGAGTGGTGGATTGCATATGGTGTGCATCTTCAAGTACCACCTCAAGTTCAAGTTCTTCCCCCATCTCCTAACCCAATGGTCCCACCAGTCCCTCCTACAGCACCGGTAGCACCTCCTACTTTGGTAGCTACACCATCCACTTGACTATCTGTTGAATTGTCCAAGTTGTTGAAAGAAGCTAGACAACTTGGGTGTGAATTCTTCTTAGGATCTATTGATCTTGTAGTAGCCAAAAAATAGATCAAGAAGGTCTAAGAAGGTGCAACGAACATGAATATTAATGATGAGATGAACCTTACAGTGGCTGTAAGATTGTTGGGTGAGGATGCTAGCACTTGGTGGGATGGTGTGAAGGAGAAAGCAGTCATACCCGTTACTTGGAACGAATTTCTTAAGAAATTCAATGAGAAATTCTACACCCGATTTGATCGGGAATCAAAAAGGAGAGAGTTTCTCCAACTTCGTCAAGAAGGTATGTCGGTGGTGGAATATGAAGCAAAGTTTAGAAATTTATCATCATTTGTTTCGGAGATAATAGGCTCAGAGAAATATAAGTGTTTTGTAACACTGATTTCCGATGACTGTGTATCATGTATCACTACTCATGTTTCTAAATATATATTAACATCTTTTTGAGACATCTAAAATGTAATTTTAATTATTTATTTATTTATTTTTAAGTTTCGCTTCAAAATCACTAAAATCGAAAATTTTATTGATAAGCCGAAAATCTTCTTGGTAAGGCCTACAGAAGTAAAAAATGGCTAAGGAAAAGCTTACACACTTAAATAAAGATATTTAAATGAAATTTCATATTTTAAAGAAATTTTTAACAAAATTTCATAAGGACAAAAAATGTAAATTATTAAAAGTTAGGGGTCTAAATATAATTAAGGAAAGTTGAGGGATTTGGTTACAAACCACTCAAGGATGGACAATTGGAGTCAAATGATTGGTTAAGAGGGTAGCAAGTTTGGTTAGTGGCCACATGTGATGATTCCACATTCAAAAAAAGCTCATTGGATGGGAATTTATGCATGAAAGCTGATTGGATGAGAATTTATGCATGAAAGCTCATTGGATGTGAATTTATGCATGAAAGACTATTGGGATAGTTTGTACAATCCTCCCCCATTGACATGGATGTCCAACAAGAGTGCATGGAGTTTGCTTGAATCAACAATTGCATGGTTTAAGTGTTAGGACAAATGGATGTTTGAGATAATGCATGAGATGATCCAATGGTCAATGATACTTTGCTAGGTTTATAATGGAACTTGTTTTGAGAAATTGATTCATTTTTTCTTCATTCCTCCTCCCTTGGACGAAAATATGAAGACTTTTTTTTTAAAAATTGAGTTCAACTATGTAGGCAAAAAGATAAAGACATTGTTGGAAATTTTAATTTCAAGATGGAGATATAGAAGTATTCTATTCATGTGTTGTGATTTGATTTTGGTGTTAAGGTGAGAAAATTTTAAGGATTCAAAGGGAGTACTAGCATATATTGTTAGCAAAAAAGCTTACAAACGAGGTAACATATTTTAACTTGTGTAAGGATTAAATTATTTGTTGAGTAGTTACATTAGTATCCATACTAGTATACTAGATATTAAATTCCAGATTTGAGTCTTGTGTAGTCTTGCTATGATATCTCATTCTGTAGGAGTCGAAAATCTAAACTGTTTGTTCCTATGTAAACTAGACTACCTAAACTTTAAAATGGTATATTATGTGAAACATGTCATGAAAGAATCGATTTTTAATGATTTTTTGAAATTTAATATGTTTCTCCTATTATGTTTTCATACTTTGCGTGCGACCAATACCTTGTCTCAAATTTTTAGATATTGTCTATATGGAATTTGAAGAAAGTTGAAACATGAACACTTTAAGATAAAGATCACTTGAATGGGAGTTGTATGTTGAAAGTTATAGTATTTTTATTGAAACTGCGCAGAAATAGTTTTTAAAGTCGAAACTGAAATTAAAAGGAAATTTTATAAAATTATACACATAAAATCTGAGTATATTCTAAACTAGAAGAATTTAGATTGATGTCTAATTAGAGATAAGAATTACGTAAATTGGGGGAGTATATAGGGAGATATGGAGTTTCTCCCAAAACTGCGTAGAGTTGAATTTTGGAAATTTAGATTCGAAATTTTTCTAAATAAGGAATTTGAGATTTTACTTTGAAGAAAAACATTTCCATATGCAATTATAGTCCTATGATATGATATTTACCGAAATAATTGATGAATTATATATTATTTAACCTAAGCATAGGGTTATATTTTCGTACATGGGGTGACTCGTTCGAAAAAGGAGCATAGTTAGAGGGAGTGATGTACCCTCCCCAGTCGATATGAGTGGAATGAACTATTTTTGACTTTAAATAAAAAAAAGTTTGATCATAATTTTTATAAATAAATTTTGGAATGTGATTTAGAATGATTTAGTGTTTATGGTATGTCTTGAAATGATGATTCTGAGAGAAATTTGCATCATGATATTACAACTTGATAGTACCATGATTTTCTTTATGAGTAAAGATTTAGGAATGATGACATATAGCATGTGGATGATTATAGAATGGTGCATAGAAGCTACAATGCACTCTTTGCCATGGTATTGAGCATTTACCCAACAGAGTGACGTGGTGGGGGTAACACGAGAGTAGGGGTTTGAGCCCCCTGACCCTGGCTAACAGATCCAATAGACGAGCACCTATGAGGACCGTGTCAACACCAAGGGAGGGGGTTAAAAGAAAAGCATATGTGTTTATTTTTATGATATTGTGGTAACCCCTTGATGGATTTTACTCTAATTAGACCAAACTCTGGGTAGAATATGTTTTATTACCGATTGACTTTACATAATTTCTAATTATGATAAGGATGCATATTATTTTGAATTACATGATATGTTACAAATGAATATAAATTTGAAAATGATGATTTGACTTGTCACTCTCACAAATTCATTTATTGTCATTATATAGTCATTGCACCTCACTTACTGAGTATGCGGATTATATTCACCCCTCATATTTAAAATTTTTAGTTTATACTGTACTTGACTTATATTGAGGTATTGTTCCACGAGTTCTACTGAGAGACGCTACTGGGTAAGTATTCATACACATCTTTGTTTACGATTGGATTGCGTATATAAATATTATATGTAAATTGGAGGCAAATGTTTTAAAAAAAATTTCTGAAAAATATTATTCTTCAAATCTTCTGCTATATTATTTGACTTAAGATGATGACTAGGGTCATGATATTAGTCAAAATATTAGTCTTGCATCACCTCGGTGTGCGAGTTGGGCATACCTATGCCTCGAGGAGTCGTAGCGGTTTGTTCACATGCTCGACCTACGAGTCGGGGCGTGACATGTTTCAAGTTCGAGGATGGCTTGAATTTGAACTTCTGAGATAGGATGTCAGTTGCGGAGAATCTTACAAACCAAAATGTTCTACAGTTAGCCTTGAGGGTAGCAAATGGTACTTGAGAGAGGTACTTGAGAGAGGGAAAGTTAGGGAGCACCATGGGAAATACAAGAGGTCCGGTGGGTTCACACTAAGCCAAAACTCCAAGAAGATCAAGAGCATGGGTTTCTATAGTGCTGGGTCCATCTCAGGATCGGTTGAGACTCCCCAAGGCCATTCATCCTTCAAGTAAAATACTTCTAGTCGAAATGTTGGATCAGGAGAAAGATCAAGAGGAAGTAAAGAAAACCCTTGCTCAAATTGCAAGGGATATCACTTGGGTCTATATAGAGGACATAGAAGATATTATCACTGTGGGAAAGAGGGTCACATTCGGTACTCTTGTCCCGAGTTGAATGTGAAAAGGCAAGGGGGGAGTCAACAAGTTTGGGGTCCTTCTAGCGGCTCCAAAGGTGTCCTGACTACCATGTCAACACCTTCTACCCATGCCATTTCAAGCATAGGGATGGGAAGCAACACCATAGCTGCCCCTACTCAACGCTCTCAACCAAGAGCCCAGGCAAAAATTTATGCCATGACAAATGAAGAGGTTGAAGCCAATCTGAATGTGATCACAGGTACAATGAAAATCTTTGATGTTAATGCTTGTGTGCTAATAGATACTAGATCTAATAATTCATTTGTGAGTATGAGTTTTGCTAGATATTCTGATAGGCCTCTAACTCCACTTGTGGTAGAGTTGTTGGTTATCACTCATTTAGGGTAATAACTGATTAGAGAAACCATGTATAAGGATTACGAGGTGAAGGTTGGTGAGGTAACGCTTGAAGAGGATTTGATTCCGTTAGAGTTGAGTGATTTTGATGCCATTTTGGGTATGGATTGGCTACATTTTTATTAGGTATCAGTGGATTATTTCATGAAGGAAGTAGAATTCTAGAAATTGGGGTGTCGACACTTGTCCTTGTTTGTAGGAATCGGGTGTTACCGAGCTATGTGATTTTAGCTCTTGAAACATAGAGACTAGTACACAAAGGGTGCAAGACTTACTTAACCCCCATTATTGACACAGTGGTGGAGAGTCTTAATTTGAATGATGTTCCCATAGTAAATCAGTTTCTGGATATTTTTTCGGAAGAGTTGTCCGGACTGCCATCGGTTTGGGAGTTTGACTTTGTCATAGATTTGGTTCCCGGTATTGCACTGATTTCTATCCCTCCATATCGAATGGCACCAATGGAGTTGAAAAAGTTGAAGGTTTAGCTTCAAGAGTTGTTGGACAAGAAGTTCATCTGACCGAGACCCACCTTGGGGTGCTCTAATTCTGTTTGAAATCGGGTTACCACCAATTGAGGATTAAGAGTGATGATATCCACAAAACTGCGTTTAGAATGCGGTATGGGCACTACGAGTTTTTGGTAATATTTTTCGGATTGATGCATGCTGTCATGCCGCAACCCCCGAGTCGAGCATGCAACAACCATCGTATTATCTCGACATACGAGCAGCATCTCTCCATATACCGGGATAACGCAAGGTATTCGTCTTTACCTGTTTTTCCTCAAATAACATTTCCCAAATAAAATAAAAATTTTAAATGCAACATTTTATCTCAATGCATGAATATGCAACGAGTTCGAGAGTTTCAATTTATATTTACAATAACATATTTACAGTCATCTCATAAAATGTACAATGGTCACTCTATGGATTTCAAATATATATACAATGTCCAACTTTATTATGGAAGAATGGTTGGTACCATACCTAACACTCGTCGTCTCCAAAGGGATGTCAAGTGTGTCGAAAATCTCCCAACACGTCTCCCCTGCCAAAACTATATCTATCATCATGGAAAAGTGAAGGGTTAATATTATGGGAGAATACTCAGTGAGTGAGGGGATCGACATTATGTTATCAATAGAATGTGTGAGCAAGAGTGTCAAAGCTCATTCCAAACATGATGATATTATAAATTGAGTATGACATTTCCATAAATCAAGTGATCATGTATCATACATCATAACATCAACATATACATCCTTTTACATTTTGAAAATCATTTAGAGTTTGTCAATAAAATGTCCCCGACAATGATGTACCACGACCAATAACAGGCACATTGGGATTTATATTCAAGTATAAAAAATATTTAACTCTATACCCTAATGTTGGCCACGAGCCTCACCAAAGGCTAGCATGTGTCTTCGTACACATACAAAATCAACCATGTATAGAATCTCGTCTGGTGCTAGACAGTGACGTCACACATGTCCTCCCCGATTTGATTCAACCGGCCGCAATTATACATATAACATTTGGGGGATATCTCATACCGAAGCGTATCCGGACACAATGGGTATCTCTGCCAACGCCCTTCGTAGCTACAGTAGTCCATCAAGGACATCATCATATCAAGTCCACCAAGAATATCATCACATCATCACATCATAAGTAGGTATCCAGGCTACACATTTCAATTAAATCATTTCAAATCAATGTGCCAATGCAATTGAAGTATATAAATCATATCAAGTTTTCAAGAGTGGCACGATATTATTTCAACACAATTCGATGCATATCATTTAAATTAGTCATTTGGAACACTCCAATGATCACAAAAGAAGTATTTGTAAAACATAGTCCAAATCCCATGCTTTTACACATGTCATAAAATATGTCATTTTGAAACGTTATAAAATATATATTTTTACTCAATCAAGAACATAATGTCAAAATCCCACTCACATATATGGGAGGGTATGTCACTTCTGAAAATGTACCAAAATGTGTAGAAATGTGCTCCCCTCGTTCGATCACCAAACGTGTCATTACAATGGTAACACAAAATATGTATAAAATTTGTGTCAAAAAAGTGAAAAACACAATGTTAAATTGTGTTATGAATTAATCCTTCACCTAGGATCAAAGCTTAGGACATTATAGGTAGGCTTCTAAGGTATACACATGCTGTCCTATTTTTATCACCAAATCGGCAACTTCAGTTGCCCATTTATAAATATGCTTCATAACTTCACCACACATAAGTATGTGTCTCCAATTACATGCCAAACAAATTCACGATCTTTATCACACTCTATCCTCTTCATGAGATTTCACATTCTACAAACATCGCACATGCACATGCTCATGCATTCCTTACATTATCGGTAACTCACCAGTTTAATTCACATTTCATCCCATCACTTTAAACCAACCATTATACACAATTATTGATCACATTTGCACTTGAATTCAGCACACATAATTGGCCTTTTGAAACCAAATTTTTCAGCACTTCGAAAACACATTTCTTCTCCAAATTTTTTAGCCAAACACAATCATCTTCATGTACACATTTCTCATATCAATTTAAATCAACAACCACACATAATTTTCATTACATTTTACTAAAATTCTGTACACATAATTTGTCCCTTGAACACTACATTTAGCGCATCAAAACATAATGTTTTTCATCCAAATTTTCAGCCACACAAGTTTCAAACTTTCTGCACAGTTAATTACCATAATGAAAGACAAATTTTGCACACAAAAATTCTGTACACATTTCTCATGCTTCATTGGGTTCCACCTAGGGTCTTTGTTATGAAAATCATTACAAAACATCACATTAACACATTCTAACAATGTCCTCAAAGTTCAGCAAGGTGCAGAATTTTTCTTACCTCAAAATATGATGATTCAAGCCCAAACAAGATTTTTCTTCACAACATTTCCATTTCTCCCTTGGTCCTAGCTCTTGGCCAATGTAAGTTCACCAAGTTAGGTGTCTCCTTTTGGTTCCAAATTAAGATATGTTATACTAGGGTTAGAGTGTAATGAATCTATACCAAAATTTCAAAGAGTTGTTTGAAGAAATCATACCTTTCTTTAATGGTGATACTCAAGGTTCTCTTAAATCTTCACCATATAAAACTCCTTTTTTTGCTCCAATTTTTGGATATGTTGCAGTTGGGTTTGTGAGGATTTGATCTATGTAAAAATATTTGGGTGTTGTTGTAGAAAAAAAAATTTGGATCTCCTACTTGAAGCTTACGGCCATGGAGGAAGAATGGAGAAAGAACTTTGCTTCTTCTTGCTTGCATACTTACGGTTTTGGAAGGAGAAAAGGAAATGTTTGCTTCGTTATATCTTGCCCAATTTAATTCTAGCCATCCAACAATTTCAAGATTAATTCTAGCTCTAGGATTTATTTGGCCACACAAGCAAAGTTCACTCTCTCCCACGTATTCTCCATCTAGAAAGCACTTTCTCACACTACTTCTCTCTATTCAACATTAATTGCATGTCTCTCAACCATCAAGATCCAAGTACTCACAAATTTTGATCCAATTCCAAGTCAATTCTCACCATTGATTGATTTCCAAGAAAACTTATTCTTTCACTCCATGAATAGTGTTCTTGTCTCCCACTAACTCAAATACAATGACCTAAATTAATTCATCTTACTTCCATTCAATTCCCACCTTGGAATAACTTTTCAAAAACCCAAAAATCTCTTTCTCTCTCTCTCACTCTCTCTCTCATTCGGCCACCTCACCCAATAACTCTCATTTCTCTCTTGTTATTCACGGTTTTGTGGGGGTGCATTGCCAAAATACTTCTAAAATTTTGTTAATTACAAATAAGTCCCTTGACTTATAAAAATTATATTTTGACCCGGAAAAGTTTTATAATTTTAAGTTGGACCCATTCGACCTGGCTAGAGTTTTATCGGTGATTTTTCAGAAAAATTACGATTTAACTCTACGATATAAGGTCCACCCAAACTTAAGGTTCCTATATACTCTAGAGTCATTCTCATTATTATTGATCCATTAGTGGTCATTTTGAAAATTTTTGAATTCTCGACGATTTGGTCAGGAATTTTCGGGAATGGTTTTAATGGAAAAATTTCTTAGTGAATTTTTCTACAGAGAATATGAACAATGGCATATATAAAATGAAGAGGAGTACAATAGTGGATACACCAATGTGTCAGTGTTACAAATGTTCCTGCAACTTTCATGGACCTCATGAACTGAGCATTTCATCCCTATCTCGACAAATTTGTCATAATTTTCATCGATGACATCTTGGTTTATTCGAAGAATGATGAAGAGCACTCGAACATCTCTGAATTGTATTAAAAATTCTTTGGGAGAAGAAGTTGTATGCTAAGTTCTCAAAGTATGAGTTTTGGAAAAAGGAGATTGACTTTTTAGGGCATGTTGTTTCCGAGAATTGAATTTTTGTAGATCCTAAGCAAGTAGAGGCCAATCTGAAGTGGGAGCAACCCAAGAATGTCGTCGAGGTGAGAAGTTTTATCGGGTTAGTAGGTTACTATTGGAGATTCACAGAGAGATTCTTGAAAATAGCAGCTCCAATGTCCAATTTGACTCGGAAGGGAGTGAAGTTCGAATAGGATAAAAGATATGAAGGTAATTTCCAAGAACTTAAGAGAAGGTTGACATCCACTCCCATTCTTGCTCTATCTACTAGCGGTGGAGCTGATTTTGTCATATATAGTGATGCCAGTAAGCAAGAGCTAGAGTATATGTTAATGCAAGGCGATAGGGTGATTGCTTATGCCTCTCGCTAGCTAAAGAAGTATGAAGTGAACTATTCTACTCATGACTTAGAGTTAGCTACCATTGTCTTTGCCTTAAAGGCTTGGCGGCATTACCTATATGGGGTCACATGCAAGATTTTCACCAATCACAAAAATTTGAAATACTTGCTCACACAGAATGAGCTCAATTTGAGGCAATGAATATAGCTAAAGTTGATCAAGGATTATGATTTAGTAATAAACTACCATCCCAGGAAAGCTAATGTTCTTGCCAATGCCTTAAACTAAAAGTCTTCTTCTTCTAGTTTGGAATCTTAGGGAAGTTCTTACCTCTCTTATTTAGTTAAACTTTAAGCATTTAGAGTCGAGTTGGCTAAGGATGATCATGTTGTACTCTTGGCCAAGTTGTACTTCAACGAGATTATAAGGTTTCATGGTATCCCGATGTCTATTGTATAGGACCGTGACTCTCGATTCACTTCTCAATTTTGGCCTAAGTTGTGAGTCGATTTGGGAACTAAATTGAAGTTCAGCATAGCTTTCCACCCTCAAACTGACGGACAATCTAAGGGCATGATTTAAACCTTGGAAAACATGCTTAGGGCATGTGTTATGGATTTTCAAGATAGTTGGAATCGACATCTCTCATTGATCGAATTTGCATATAACAATAGCTATCAAGTTAGTATTAAGATGCTACCCTATGAAACTTTTTATGGAAGGAAGTATCAGACTTCATTATGTTGGGACGAGATTCGTGAGAGAAAAATTGAAAGTGTAGAGTTGATTAAAGCCATCAAGGAAAATGTAAGAATGATTCGAGAAAGAATAAAGGTAGCTCAAGATCAATAAAAGAGCTTTGCCGACAAGAGGAAGAGGCTCTTGGAATTCGAAGTTGGAGATATGACATTTTTTAAGGTATCTTCTTGGAAGGGTATAATTCGATTTCAAAAACGGAAAAAATTGAATCGTCGTTATATCCGTCCCTTTACAATCCTCGAAAAAATTGAAAAAGTGATCTACCGGCTTGAATTCCCACCGGAGTTACAAAGGATCCATGATATTTTTCACATTTCAATGTTGAAGAAATACTTGTCGGATCCCTCACATGTGTTAGAAGCTCCTTCGGTAGAGTTGAATCAAGACTTGAATTTAAGATACAACCAGTGAAGATCCTTGATTGATAACTCAAAAAACTGAAGAGTAAATAAATTCCCATGGTCAAGGTATTATGGAGAAGCAACCAAGTGGAAGAGAAAATTTGGGAGATGAAGAGTTGATATGAAAACAATACCTTCACTACTCTTTCTTCTCTCCCTCATTCTCACCCACACTCATTCTCTTACTTTCTCTCTTATCCCTCCCTCTTCATTCACTCTCCTCTCTTTTGGCTTCCTTCCCTTTGTCTGTAGAACCCTAGATCCAGCATAATTAGCAAACAATTTTTAGAAGGAAACCCAAACTGAGGGTTCTGGCTAGAGGTGTTAATGCTTTCCATTTCAACAACAAGAAGACGTCGCTGTAGGCATTGGTTTACTGATAGATCACTTTCTTCCTGTAGCAATTGTTTCAATATAAACTTGTGCAAAACATTTGATTTATATTTAATATAATGGACAAATCATAAAGATGAAGTGATAAATATATTAGTGGGTTAATGCAGTAAGATCTTTGTATTAAATTAAATATTTCAACACATGGTTTTCAATCGTTTGTTGCTTTCAATGTGGATATATCATCAATATATCCAACCTAGATAATTTGTTTCACCATAATATGTTTGGTACGTTATATTCACACATTTACATGATTCATCATCGATCCAACATAAGGGGTTTCTCGTTGATGAAGAATTATGCCATCACATCATAAATTGTATGTAGTCATAAAATATTAAAAATATTTGTTTTATAGTTTTAAGGTATTGAAATGTCTTATATATAGTTTTAAGGATGGTTGCATGTGACAAGTTGTAATAGGGATACGTGAGTGCATGCAATGTGATAATAGGTAATAGGTGGTAAGTTGTGGTAATTTTGATTGTTGAGTGTTGTGATAATAACAGTATGATAAATTGTGGTAATTTTGAGAGTGATAAGAGTTGGTAAGTCTTGTGAGAGTGTGGCAAATTGGTGTTAAGTGTTTGTCATAGGTGGTGATGATAAGGTGGTGGTAAGTAACTAAGTTGTAGCAAGTGATAAGTTAAACAATTAATGAAAAAATATGAGGAATTAAGAATTGTAATGAAAAAAAGAGCCGGGAAAAGAGTAAACTATGGAAAATATGAAAACAAATGAAAAAATTGTGCAGATTTTGAAAATTTGTTTGTCACCGATTGGATTAATTGGTGATATCCCAGGATATGCAAAAAATTTACAAAAGATTTGGAATTGGTTTCGTGCGACCTGTTGAGATTGTATCATAGCGGTGCATTGTTATTCACCATTCAACTGAATCTCGCATTATCAATATTAATTTAAATAATATAATTATCATCACATAACTTAATAAATTATCTAGTAATTAACATAACAAACCATGAGACATAGTAATCGCAAAGTAACACGTCATAGCAAATAAGAAATAACAAATAACACATATATGGGAAAGAAAGAGGGGTATTGATTAAAAATATATGAAAAAAGAGAGGCAAAAGACGTAGAAAAGAGGTTTTGAAAACTTGTGTAATGAAAAAAGAGATGGATAAAAAGGCATCGTCCAAAAAAATTGTGTAATGAAAATTTTTAATTGTGTAATGAAAAAGGCACAGAAAAAACGGTGCGATTTTTGAAAATTTGTTTGTGAAAATAATATATATATGTTCAATTTAACTTGAAAGATATTATTGCAGCTATTGGATTGGATTAATTGGTGATATGTCCTACTAGATTAATGAAAAATTTGTGATTATTTTGAAATACAAATGCAATTTTTTCCAATAACATAAAATACTAATATTACATTGCTATATAATATATATTACTATAAAATACATATATATTATTATATAGTAATATATAAATTACATTATATAATAATCTAATCATCGGATCAATTTAGGTGTTACAATACTTACGTTGGATTTGGATATCCTCATCTGGATGAGTGTATAATATTAGTACAATATAATATAATATTACTATGTTATATAACTTAATCAAGTATTAATTATTAATTATGATATTATATTAATAAGTCATAATTCATTTATATGTACCATGAGAAACCTAATTCAAATGGTTTAAATATATCATCAATGAGAATGGAAAAGGAAAAAACAAAAAAACAATGACCTATAAAAAAAAGGTGAGGGAGATAAGGAAAAAATTGTGAGAATGAGATAAAACAAAATAAAATGATTTGAGAGTGAGACAGAAAGGAAAAAAAGAGACAAATAAAAAAAAAAGAAAAAACTCACACAAGATACTTTGGCTCAGTGGTTGGCACAAATTACTTCTGGAGGTTCCCGAACCTCCAGCCTAGCAATTTTTTTGGCAAAAAAAAGAAGGAAAAGAATTGCCTGCACGGTGGCAACTGCATACCCGAGCGGTCATGAGCATTGCACATGCGTGGGACCTGCGTGGTGCAATCACGCATGCCCACATGGTCGTGTGCTGCGCCGCGCAACCGCACATGCCTACGCGGTGCAACCGCACATGCCTACGCGGTGCAACCGCACATGCTTGTGTAGCTCAACCTCGCGCAACGTGCATGTGCAGGCTCCTACCATGCCTGCACGATTGCACGTGCATTCCCGTGTGGCTCAACCGCAAGGGCAAGCACGCGCATGTGTATGCACAGAGCAGGGATGATCCATATGTGTAGTGATATGGCATGGTAACAAGTTAAATACTTCTATCGTGTAGCACAGTGATACAATTGCTCCAACACCTGGTAACAAGTGATAAGTGGTGGTAAGTGGTAAGACAATAATTATATAATGGTAACGAGTGATAACAAGTGATTTATAACAAATAAAAGACAATAATTGTATAAAATTTATATAATATGGCATGCTAACAAGTGATTTTTAGCAAATGGCAACAAGGACATGGTAAATGAAGGACGTGTAGAATATGGTAAGTATAGGACATAGTAACAAATAGTAACTAATGATAACAAGTCATTTATAATAAATAATAGTAACAAGCTAACAAGGTAATTGTAACAAGTGTATGAATGTAATTGTAACAAGTGTTAAAAATCATAAGCTAATGGGAAAATAACACATATGGAAACATTCGAAATATATGGGAAAAGAAGAAAGAGGATTAAAACAATTACTAAACTCTAAAAATTGAGACGATAAAAAAAAAATGTCACTTGAAACATAAACATATGATTTGTCACTTGAAACAGTTATAGCAAGGTAAATAAGTAGTAAGAATAAGTAAGAGATTTTTTTACCTAGAAAGAGATGCGGCATTGATTAAAAGTATAAAAACATGTGAAGAATTCAAAACAACGCGGTAATAAAAATGAATGAAAAAAGAGGCAGAAAAAAAGGAAAAAAATGGGAGGGTTTTGAAAATTTATTTGTGAATATGATATATTATATAAATCATATAGTAAACTTCACCATCAAAGCTTCTCCTTCCCTTTTCTCCTTCCCTCAAAATCTCTCATTCCTTAACCCATCTAACCCTCTCACTCACTAGTATTGCTGGGAGTGCACATAAAACCCAACCATTATTATCACTACCATTGATTCCACTCAGTCACTCACTATCTCACTAGCTCACTCAACTTACTCACTCGCTACTATGCTGGGAATGCACATAAAGCCCAACTATCATCATCATCATATCTGACTCCAAAAGGTAATATTTTTATTAACATTCTTTACAATATCATTATATTAATTTCTCTATGGTTTTATGAATAGATTGATATGAAAATTGTGGATAAAGATGTCTTCCAATTGTGTCAGCTGTAGGACTTGCAATCTTTTCTTTTTTTTTTCTTTTTTTTTTTGTTCTTTTATGTATATGTCATTTTACTTAGAAATCAATGTATGTAATATCGATTTTTAGTGACTGTATATTATTACTACTCCTCATGATTCTAAAAATATAATCATTCTTTTAAGACATCTATTTAGTTATCTAATTATTTATTTTGAGATTTCGCTTCAAAATTGCTAAAACTGAAAATTTTATCAATAAGTCGAAAAACTTTTCGAAAAGTGCCGACAAGGCCTAAAGAAGTCAAAAATAGCTAAGAGAAGGTCTACACACTTAAATAAAGATATTTAAATGAAATTTTACATATTTAAGAAATTTCAAACAAAATTTCATAGGGACCAAAAATGCAATTGTTAAAAGTTAGGGGTTTAAATGTAATTGACAAAAGTTAAGGGACTAAGTTGCAAACCACTCAAGGATGGACAATTGGAGCCAAATGATTGGTCAAGAGGGAAATAAGATTGGTTAGTGGCCACATAGGATTTTTCACATTCAAGAAAGTTCATTGGATAGAAATTTATGCATGAAAGTTTATTGGGTAGAAATTTTTGCATGAAAACCAACTAGAATAGCTTGTTCTAGATTGTGACACTTCTCCCCCTTGACATGGACATCCAAAGACACTTGATGGAGTGTATGGAGGTTGCTTGAATCAACAATTGCATGGGTTAAGTGCTAGGACAAGTGGAAGGTCAAGATGATGCATGAAATGATCCAATGGTTAAGGATATTTGACTAGGTTTATAAAAGAACTTGTTTAAAAAGAGTTTGGCCTATTTTCTTCATTCAAACTCACCTTGGACGAAATTGTGAGAGTTCTATATCCATTTTGAGTTCAACTATGGAGCCAAAGGGGTAAGAACATTTTTGGGAATTCTTGAATTTCAATTGAAAGTATAGAGATATTGTATAAGATTTATGTTTATTGTGATTTGAATTTTTTTTAAGGTGATAAAAACTAAAATTCAAAGATTCAAAAGGGGTGGTGATATATATTGTTAGCAAGAGATCTTACAAATGAGGTAACATATTCTAACTTATGCTAAGATTAAATTATTTGATGAGTAGTTAGTTTGGTATCCATACTAGCATACTAAATGTTGATTTGTAGATTAAGTCTTGTATAGCTTTCTTAGAATATCTCATTTTGTACAATTCAAAAATCTAAGATATTCATTTCTCTATAAACTAGACTTCCTAAGTTTTAAAAATGGTATATCATGTGAGACATTTCATGAAGAAATCAATTTGTGGAGATTTTTGGAAGTCTAGCATGTTTCACAAATTCTGTTTCATGTCCTGTGTACGACCAGTAACGTTTATGAATTTTTGAGATATTGTTTGTTCAAAATTTGGAGATATATGTCTTAGTGTTAAGAGAAAATTTAAATCAATTGAATCCAATCAAGATTTTTGAAAATTTCATGATTTTACTAAATCTGCGCGTTATATGTTTGTAGAAATTCCTCTAAATATGAAAATTGAAATTTAATTTATTAAAGAGACTATGTTTATAAGTATGTTGTAATCCAACTATATAATATTGAATTAATAAATGATATTGTTTAACTTCGGATTAGGATTCGAGAGATGACTCGTTCGAGAAACGAGAATAGTTAGGGGGAGTGGCGTACCCTCCCTAGCCGAGGTGAGTAGGATGAACTATTTTTTACTTTAAATAAGAAATAGTTTTGATCATGATTTTATAAATGAAATTTGAAATATGATTTAAAAATGTTCTAATTTTTGTGGCATGTCTTGAAATATTGTTCGGTAAAAATTTGTATCCTAATATTATGGTTACTTGATAGTGCATTATTTTCACGAGTAAGGATTTATGAATGATGACATATGGTAGATGTGTATTATTATGGGATGGTGTATAGTGGCTATAGTGCACTCCCTACCACGGTATTGAGCGTTTACCCAACGGAGTGACGTGCTGGGGTAACACGGGAGCAGGGGTTTGAGTCCCCTGTCTCTGTCCAACAGATCCAATAGACGAGCACCACGTGAGGATCGTGTCAACACCAAGGGAAGGAGGGAAAATATATATGTTTTATTCTTATGACATTTTGGTGGCTCCTTGGTGGATTTTACCCTAATTAGGCCAAACTATGGGTAGAATGTATTTTTAACACCCCATTGATACATGATTGATAATAAAGATACCTATTATTTTGAATTACATGATATATTTACAAAGAAATGAAATATGAATTTGAAAATGATATTTTGACTTGCCACTCTCACAAATTCATTTATTGTCATTATATAATCATTGCACTTCACTCTCTGAGTATGTGAATTATACTCACCCCTCCTATTAATATTTTCAATTTATATTGTATTTGACATACATTGAGGTACTATCCCATGAGTTTTACTGAGAGATGCTATCGGGTAAGTGATCATATCCATTCTTGTTTACGATTGGATCATGCATATAAATATTATATGTAAATTGGAGGTAGATGTTTTAAAGAAAATTTTTATTGAAAACTATTTTTTTTCTTCCGCTAAATGATTTTGACTTAATGATATCGAGTAGGGTCATAATATTATCCTTGTGTCACCTCAATGTACGAGTAGGGCATACCCGTGCCTCGGGGCGTCGCGGCGGTCTGTTCGCATACCTGACCTATGGGTCGGTGACAGATAGGTAGTATTAGAGACTTAGGGTCTGTATCTACTCTATTTCGATTCTGGTATTTGTAAAATGTTTTTCAAAGAGTTTATAATTTGCCTCTTATGGTCTTAAAACATCAATCCTTATTAGGGGGTTAGGTTGGCAACTAACCCTTTACTTTTCTACTTTTAAATACTAAGCGTGATCTTTTATGTAGGACTATGCATCCCCGAGGATGACCAAGGCATACCACCGAGACCCCACTCGAGGCCGCATCATCACCTCAAGCGCCTCAGGCCCCTCATGCTAGAGAAGCACCTCCTCCTCCACCGCACCCCACACTCCAGGAGATGATGGAGTAGTGGACGGCCCACCGAGACCAGAGGAGAGCACCACCTACACCAACGGTTGAGACTCCGCCTGTACCCATAGCGGTACCAGCGCCCACTCCTACGTTGACAACTATGCCGACTACTTGACAGATGACAGAGGTCTCCACTTTGCTGAGAGAGGCTAAGAATCTAGGGTGTGAGTCCTTCTCTGGGACCCACGACCCTGTTGTGGCCAGGAAGTGGCTCAAACGAATCAAAGAGGTTGTAGAGGACATAGGCATTGAGGATAGACTCAAGCTGGTGATAGCAGTCAGACTGCTAGAGGATGACGCCCGTGACTGGTGAGACGGCATCAAGGATAAAGCAAATGAGCCATTGATTTGGGGCGACGGAGTTTGATTCCCAGTATTACACGATGTTCGACCGCGATATGAAGTGACGAGAGTTCTTGGAGTTGAAGCAAGGGCAGAAGTCTGTGTAAGAGTACGAGACTGAGTTCCGCAGACTGGCGGCATTTTTCCCAGAGTTCGTGGCAACTGAGGAGACCAGGAGATTCAAATTTGAACATGGACTAAATCTCCCCATTAGAGATCAGATGACAGTCTCTGAGGATGATACATATGCTAGAGTTCTACAATGGGTACTGCAAGCAGAGCAGAATATCAAAGAACAGAATAGAATCCGCGACCAGTAAGACCAAAGGTAGAGGCTTGGATTTGGGCAGGGACAGAGCTCCAAGAGGAGTAGAGGTCGAGATTCATTTAGCGACAGCCCTAGACAGGGGCTCGGGTCCACACCTCATGGGCAGTATAGGCAGCTATCAGCCTCGATAAGCACACTGGGAGGTTGCTTGGGCACTACACCATGGTTTAGAGGAGCGTAGAGAAGGTCCTGCCCGATTTGTAAAAACATCCAGGGCCATGTCGATTCTCTGGTAGATGTTATCAATGTAGAAAGGAGGGATACTTTAAATACCGTTGTCCTGATCTGCGAGCTAAGGGGTACAGTCATGCCCTAGATCAGAGCTTTCCTTATGGCCCCAGAGGCAGTTCAACACCTTCTACGGCACCTCCTCATAGTACCGCAGGGAAGTCTTTCACTGGGAGTAACATACCTACTCCACCTCCTCGTCAATAGCCCATGATGCAGGCTAGACTATATGTTATGACCAACAAGGAGGCACAGGCCAGTCCAGATATAGCAATAGGTGCTACCCCTACTCCTCATCCTGATGATGTACAAGAACTTTAGACTCTGATGTATTTTGGTGAACTTTGAAAGATGATATATATATCCATTTTGAGATTTTATCCTTAAGTAATTTTCAATTATTTTGATAATATTGGGTCAATGGACTTTATAAATTTGGGTGATAGAAACTAGGATTATCTTCAAAAAAGACGCCCGTGTATTGGTTAACACTGGGGCGAATAGTTCATTTGTGAGCATGGACTTCACTTACTACACTAACAAGGTTCTAGTACCACTGGATAAAGTACTGTTAGTCATTACTCCCTTGGGAGAGTAGATTGTTTAGAAAGAGTTGTACCGAGACTGTGAAGTCGAGGTGGAGAGCATAGTGTTAAAAGCAAATCCGATTCCACTAAACATACGGGACTTCGATGCCATCCTAGGTATGGATTAGTTACACCGGCATAGAGTTTTAGTGGACTATTTTGCTAAGATAGTCGAATTTCAGAGACCGGGGTGTTCTGTATTGGTTTTCCATGGAACCAGACTGGTTCTCCCGAATTGTGTGATATCTGCTTTGGAAGCTCATAGATTGATGAATAAGGGCTGTACAGTATATCTGGCACATGTTGTGGACATCGCAATAGAGGGATCAAGAATAAATGATGTCTCAGTGGTGCAGGAATTTCCTGATGTATTCCTTGAGGAGCTACCCGGATTACCTCCAGTCCGGGAGTTTGATTTTGCCATTGATTTGGCACCAGACAGTATGCCTATTTCCATTCCGCCATAGAGAATGGCCCCAACAGAGCTGAAAGAGTTAAAAGTCCAATTGTAAGAACTGTTGGATAAGGGCTTCATCAGACCAAACACTTCACCTTGGGGAGCTTCTGTATTATTTGTCCGAAAGAAGGATGGCACTCTCAGATTATGCATTGATTATCGACAGTTGAATCGGGTGACCATAAAAAATCGATACCCGTTATCTCGAATTGATGATTTGTTTGACCAGTTGTAGGGGGCCCGGGTTTTTTCTAAGATCGACCTAAGATCTGGATATCATCAGCTACGGATCAAGGAAAGTGATATTTCCAAGACAGCCTTTAGGACCCGATATGGTCACTTTGAGTTCTTGGTGATACCGTTTGAGCTGACTAATGCCCCGATAGCTTTTATGGACCTGATGAACCGAATATTCCACTCCTTTCTGGACAGATTTGTTATCGTCTTCATCGATGATATTCTTGCGTATTCAAGGAGTGATGAGGAGTATTCCCAGCACCTACGGGTTGTATTGCAGACACTACGTGAGAAAGAACTATATGCCAAATACTCCAAGTGCGAGTTTTGGCTGAGGGAGATTGACTTTCTTGGTCATGTGGTTTCTGCTGATGGGATCTTTTGGACCCAAAGAAAGTTGAAGCTATTCTAAAATGGGAGCAACCACGGAGTGTTACGGAGGTGCAGAGTTTCCTTGGATTGGCAGGATATTATCGAAGGTTTGTAGAGGGATTCTCCGAGATTGCCGCTCCACTCTTTAACTTGACACAGAAAGAGGTCAAGCTTGTTTGGGATAACCACTGTAAGGCGAGTTTTCAGGAGCTCAAATAGCGACCAACGTCAGCACCCATTCTCACTCTCCCTACTAGTGATGGGGAGTACGAGGTATACTACGATGCTAGCCGACAGGGACTAGGTTGTGTCCTGATGCAGAGTCATCGCTTACGCCTCTCGACATTTGAAGAGGCATGAACTAAATTATCTTACCCACGACTTAGAGTTTGTTGCTATTGTATTCGCTTTGAAGATTTGGCGACACTATCTATATGGTGTTAGTTGCCGAGTGTATACAGATTACAAAAGTTTGAAGTATCTACTCACTTAGCAGGAGCTCAATCTCAGGCGGAGGAGATGGTTGGAGCTTCTCAAAGACTATGATCTGATTATCGACTACCACCCGGGAAAAGCAAATGTCGTTGTGGATGCACTGAGCCGCAAATCATCATCGTCAGCACCTACCTAGAGTTCTTATCTCTCGTGTCTTATTAGACTCCACTCCCTAGGAGTCAGACTGGCCACAGATGATTTTGGAGCACTTTTGGCTAGATTTGAGGTGAGACCGACTCTGCTTGACCACATTCGAAAACTTTAATCTACCGATGAGAAGCTTTAAGAGATTGTTGAGAGGATCAAGAAAGGGGAAGGCGGAGACTTCAGAGTTAGGGGTGATGGCCTAATAGTTTTTGGGAGACGTATCTATATTCCAAAGGATGATGACCTTAGACATGCCATATTAAAGGAGGCTCACTTTTCAGTCTATGTTATGCATCTTGGTAGTACAAAGATATACCGGACAACTCGAGAAAGTTACTAATGGGTGGGTATGAAGCGTGAGATAGCCAGTTTTGTTACTCGGTGCTTGGTATGGCAACAGGTGAAGGCTGAGTATCAGCGATCCGCCGGCACACTACAGCCTCTTCCCATTCTTGAATGGAAGTGGGAGCATATCACCATTGATTTGTAATGGGTCTTCCATGGACTTCGGCACGACATGATACTATCTGGGTGATCGTAGATAGACTCACCAAGTCCGCACATTTCCTTCCCATTCGCAGCAGCTATCCATTAGAGAGTTTGGCCCGTCTGTACATCAGTGAGGTAGTTCGACTGCATGGAGTTCCAGTGTCCATTGTATCAGATAGAGACTCACGTTTTACTTCCTGATTTTGGCCGAAGTTGCAAGAGGCCATGGGTACCAGACTGAAATTCAGTACTGCATTTCACCCCCAGACGGATGGTCAGTCTGAGAGGACCATTCAGATACTAGAGGATATGTTGAGATCCTGTGTCATGGACTTTAAAGGAGGTTGGGACCAGCACCTCCCGTTGATCGAGTTCGCCTACAACAATAGCTACCAGGCTAGTATTAGGATGCCACCATATGAAGCCTTGTACAGGAGAAAGTGCCGGACACCCTTGTGTTGGGATAAGGTTGGGGAGAGACAACTCAGTTGTATAGATTTTATTAAGGAGACCCGGGAAAAAGTAAATGTCATCCGTGCTATGATAAAAGCTACCCAGGATAGGTAGAAAAGCTTTGTAGATAGATGACGGCAACCTTTGGAGTTCGGGAAGGGAGACATGGTATTTCTAAGGGTATCCCCTTGGAAGGGGAAGATCCGATTCAGACAGTGGGGAAAGCTTAACCCCAGATATATTGGACCTTTCCGAGTCCTTGAGAGGATTGAGAAAGTAGCATACAGATTGGATCTACCTCTTGAGTTAGTATGGATTCATGATGTATTCCATGTTTCGATGCTGAGAAAGTACCTTCCTGATCCTTCCCATGTACTGGAGCCTCTACGGATAGAGTTGAACGATGACTTGAGTTTCCCCGTCTAACCTGTAGCCATCCCAGACAGACAAACCAAAAAGCTACGGAGCAAAGAGGTCCCCCTGGTTAGAGTACTTTGGAGGAACGACCATATCGAGGAGAAAACTTGGGAGCCCGAGGATGCTATGAGGAGACAGTACCCCCAACTATTTGCCATATAGTTTCAGTTTAGTTTCGAGGACGAAACTTTTTATTAGGGGGTTAAAAATTGTAACATCGATTTTTAGTGACTATATATTATGTACTACTCCTCATGATTCTAAATATATAAGCATCCTTTTGAGACATCTATTTAATTATCTAATTATTTATTTTGAGATTCGTTTTAAAATCGCTAAAACTGAAAAGTTTATCGGTAAGCTGAAAAACTTCTCGAAAAGTGCCGACAAAGCCTAGAGAAGTCAAAAATAGCTAAGAGAAGGCCTACACACTTAAATAAAGATATTTAAATGAAATTTCACATATTTAAGAAATTTCAAACAAAATTTCATAGGGACTAAAAATGCAATTGTTAAAAATTAGGGTTTAAATGTAATTGAGAAAAGTTAAGGGACTAAGTTGCAAACACTCAAGGATGGACAATTGGAGCCAAATGATTGGTCAAGAGGGAAATAAGGTTGGTTAGTGGCTACATAGGATTTTCTACATTCAAGAAAACTCATTGAATACAAATTTATGCATGAAATCTTATTGGGTATAAATTTTTACATAAAAACTAACTAGAATAGCTTGTTCTAGATTGTGACACTTCTCTCCCTTGACATGGATGTCCAAAGACACTTGGTGGAGTGTATGGAGATTGCTTGAATCAATAATTGCATGGGTTAAGTGTTAGGACAAGTGGAATGTCAAGATAATGCATGGATTGATCCAACGGTTAAGGATATTTGACTAGGTTTATAAAAGAACTTGTTTAAGAAAAGTTTGGCCTATTTTCTTCACTCAAACTCACCTTGGATAAAATTGTGAGGGTTCTATATCCATTTTGAGTTCAACTATGGACCCAAAGGGGTAAGAACATTTTTTAGAATTCTTGAATTTCAATTGGAAGTATAAAGGTATTGTATAGGAATTTATGTTTATTGTGATTTGAATTTTTTCTAAGGTGATAAAAATTCAAAGATTCAAAGGGAGTGATGATACATATTGTTAGCAAAAGATCTTATAAATGAGGTAACATATTCTAACTTATGCTAAGATTAAATTACTTGATGAGTAGTTAGTTTGGTATCCATACTAGCATGCTAAATGTTGATTTCTAGATTGAGTCTTGTATAGCTTTCTTAGAATATCTCATTCTGTACAATTCAAAAATCTAAGATATTTATTTTTCTATAAACTAGACTTCCTAAGTTTTAAAAATGGTATATCATGTGAGACATTTCATGAAGAAATCAATTTTTTGTGATTTTTGGAAGTCTAGCATGTTTCAAAAATTCTATTTCATATCCTGTGTACGACCAGTAATGTCTATGAATTTTTGAGGTATCTTCTGTTCCGAATTTGGAGAAATGTTAAACATGAAAGTTTTAGTCTCTGATTATCGTTAATTTGAGATAAAGATCACTTGAATCGGAGTTGTATATAGAAAGTTATGATGATATTACTAAAACTGTGCACAAGTAGTTCTAAAACTGAAACCGAGATGAAAACCGAATTTTATAAAATTATACATTTAGAATCCGAGGATGGTCAAAACTAAAATGTTTTAGATCTATGTCTTACCTTCAATTTGAGACAAGAAGCACTTAAATTAGAGATATATACTGGGAGATATGGAATTTCTCCCAAAACTGTGCGGAATTGGTTTTAGCAACTTAGCACAAAAAGTGATAATTTTTTTTATAAATTCGTGTATTCCAAATTTGAAAATGGTCTGAACATAAAAGTTGGAGATATAAGTCTTAGTGTTAAGAGAAAATTTAAATCAATTGAATTCAATCAAAATTTTTGAAGATATTATGATTTTATTAAACCTACGCATTATATGTTTATAGAAATTCCTCTAAATAGGAAAATTGAAATTTAACCTTATGAAAGAAGCCATTTTTATATGTATATTGTAATCTAACTATATAATATTGAATTATTAAATGATATTGTTTAACTTAGGATTAGGATTCGAGAAATGAGGATAGTTAGGGGGAGTGGCGTACCCTCCCCAACCGAGATGAGTGGAACAAAGTATTTTTTATTTTAAATGAAAAATAGTTTTGATCTTGATTTTATAAATGAAATTTGAAATATGATTTAGAAATGTTTTAGAATTTATGGCATGTCTTGAAATGTTGTTCGGTAAAAATTTGCATTCTAATATTATGGTTACTTGATAGTGCCTTATTTTTACGAGTAAAGATTTATGAATGGTGACATATGGCACATGTGTATGATTATGGGATGGTGTATAGTGGTTATAGTGCACTCCCTACCATGGTATTGAGCGTTTAACCGACGGGGTGAGGTGGTGGGGTAACACGGGAGCAGGGGTTTGAGTCCCCTGTCTCTGTCCAACGGATCCAACAGATGAGCACCACGTGAGGACCGTGTCAACATCAAGGGAAGGGGGAAAATATATGTGTTTTATTCTTATAACATTTTAATGGCCTCTTGGTAGATTTTACCCTAATTAGACCAAACTATGGGTAGAATGTGTTTTTGACACCCCATTGATGCATGATTGATGATAAGGATGCCTATTATTTTGAATTACATGATATATTTCCAAAGAAATGAAATGTAAATTTGAAAATGATGTTTTGACTTGCCACTCTCACAAATTCATTTATTATCATTATATAATCAATGCACCTCACTCACTGAGTGTAACACCAAACTAAAAAAAAAAAAAAAAAAAAAAAAGAGGGAGAGCCAAAACGCAGCGTTTTGGCCCCCCCAAATCGAATTAGGGCTAAAGCCCTAATTCGCTCCTCTCCCTCTCTCACTCTCTCTCTCCCGACCCTTCGTCTCCTCCCCACCGTGGCGCTGCTCTTCCCCGCGAGCTCCGCCGGCATCGCCATCACCTCCTCCTTCTCCTTCTCCTTCTCCTTCTTCTTCTCCTTCTTCTTCTCCTTCTTCTTCTTCTTCTTCTTCTTTTTTTGCTTCTTCTTCTTTCTCCCGTGGCTCATTTCCTCGCGATCTCTCATCGCGATCTCCCGCGATCTCTCATCGCGATCTCCCGCGATCTCTCATCGCGATCTCCCGCGATCTCTCATCGCAATCTTGCGCGATCGCACTCTCTCCGTCTCACCACACACCGCCACGAGCCACGGTCGAGCACCGCCTTCTGCCACATCGCGCGTCTGCAGCGCAATCCCCCAGCTCACAGCGCGATCCCCTAGCCCGCAGCGCGAGCCCAGAACGTAAGCGCGAGCCCAGGCCACGAGCGCTAGCGCAAGCCAGGCAGCGCGCGAGCTAGCGCCCGAGCACGCGAGCAAGGGTGCGAGCCAGCGCACGAGCGCGGGCGAGCCAACGCACGAGCGCGCGCGAGCCAGGGCACGAGCGCGCGCGAGCCAGCGCACGAGCGCGCGCGAGCCAGCGCACGAGCGCGCGCGAGCCAGCGCACGAGCGCTAGCGAGCCAGCTTACGAGCGCGCACGGGCACGAGGCCCAACGCATGAGCGAGCACCAGCCCGTAGGCCCATCAGTAGCAAGCCCACGAGCCCACCAGGCCCGACAGCCAGTCCAAGCCCGCAGGCCCAGTACGGCCCGCGGCCCAGTCCGGCCCCTGGCCCGTGAGCCCACGACGACCCGTGACCCTCTGCGTAGGTAAATGAATTCTCGATTCCGTATACATACTAGGGTTTCGAAAATTATTGGTAATTTGACTTAAATTTATCACTTGTGTTACAAATGGTAAACATTACAGGTTTTAGACCAGGTTGACGGACGAACGAAAACTAGATCCGGAAATCCGAGAAACCCTAGGTGAGAGAAATGCAACCTTTTCAACATTTGAATTAATTCTATCGAAATTAGGTCAAATTTAGATCGAGAGTTACATAATATATTGAAATGTGTGAAATTCGATAAAAATTAGACAAAAAAAAATGAGAAATATTAAAAACTCGACCATTAGTGAGTCAGATGAGTCGAAATTGAGGAAACGAGAATCTATAACGAAGTTTTGTAAATTATGTGGTATATATTTGGAAGGAAAAAATTGAAAATCCTTGATTTAGCTTTTATTTGATATTAAATGTTGATAATCTGATTTAGATTGATCTTTTGGAGACTCGAGCGGTAAGATCCGATTTGGCTTGTCAGTAGGGAGTGACTTCCCTTCCGTAGAACAGTGAGTGGGACTTTGACATTCGCTTTTGATTGAAAACCATGTTTCAAAAATACTTTTTAAATGACATGTTTCGGCAAAATGTATGATTGTTAGGATTTTTGAATATTTTATGAAATATTTTGTGACCTTTGGAGTGTCTTAAATTCTGACTTTATTGATATGCATCCATGAGTTTTGATAATTGAAAATTGTGCCATATTTTCGACATATTGATATGTTTTAATTCTTCCACTGCATTGGCATATGGTTTTAAATGGATTTACTTATATATTTGGGCTGTATGCCCGGCTGACTTTATGATATTATGCATTGGGCTGTATGCCCGGCCGACGTTATGATATTATGCATGGGGCTATATGCCCGGCCGACTTGGTGATGGGATGCATGGGGCCACGTGCCCGGCCGATATGATATTATGATCCGTAGCTACGAAGGACATCTGGTAGAGGCACCCCTTGTGTCCGGATACGCTTCGGCCAGAGGTATCCGCCAGATTGTCATGTGTATGGGTGTCCCAGGTTGACCCTCATCGGAGAGGACGTTGAGTACGGCTCCGTCTAGCACCAGACAGGGGCACCATACACGGCCGACTAGTTATATGTACATTATTATTATTTGCAGGCTAGTTGGGGTAGCCTGTGGCCAACATTGGGGCAGAGAGCCATTATTTAATACCTGCATTTGGAAAAACCCCCAATGCGCCATCCTTGGTCGAGGTAGACCATTGCCGGGAATATTTCATTGGTCGGCTCTTCACGACATTGATGTAAATATTGGATGCATATCTTGCTTTCTGATGTGTGTGTATTATATATGATTTTGAAATAACCTGATCGGGTTGTACACTGTGGATATTTTCTTATCTTATATTTTGACACTCCAAGTTCACCCTAGATATTGATAGTATAATTTCAATCCCCTCACTTACTGAGTATCCTCCCATAGATACTCACCCCTCACTTTCTTTCCCACAGGATTAGTGTTGGACCGAGGAGATATCACTGGGTTTGGGTATGGTTATTTTCCATCTCTTCCGCTACGATGGTTGGTGATATTATTATGTATTGGAGATTTGACTGTATAAATTATGGACATTTATCCTTGAAACTCTCGTATTGATTTATTTCATTGCATTGAGGTATTTATAAATATTTAAAAATAACTTGGGAATTTATTTTATATATGTGTAGAATTTAAGTCCGCTCGGTGGGGCGGCTGCTCATGCTCTAGTTGGGCATGACAGTAGAGGTCTGTTGCTAGGACTGCTAGAAACTTTATAGCCTTGCGTTGTTCTGGATGTTGGCTGTGGTATTTGTTGATTTTGGAGAGGTCGGAATGGCCAAATGTTTATTTTTACAGAATGAATGTCATATACAAGTGAAATTGTACATGAGAAACCTCCGATTTATGGGGAGGTTCTGTCTGATTTTCTGTAAAAATACAATCGACATCCAGGGACAACGGGCGACTGTTTACGATCCCGATTCGGGGTGTAACACTGAGTATGTGGATTATACTCATCTCTCATATTAATTGTAACACCAAGAAAAAAAAAACAAAATATGGAGACGCAACGTTTTGGGGCAAAACGCTGCGTCCCTAATCCTACTCCCTCTCCCTCTCTCTCTCTCTCTCTCTCTCCCTCTCTCCCCCGACCCTTCGTCTCTCTCCCCCACCACGGTGCCGCTTCTTCGCCATGAGCTCCGCCGCCAACGGATCGCCGCCATCTCCTTCTCCTTCTTCTTCTCCTTCTTCTCCTTCTTCTTCTTCTTCTTCTTCTCTCCCTCTCGCTGTCGCTCTCTCCCTTCAGCTTCGCCACTCTGCCGCAATCTCTCTCCCTTCTGCCACCACCGCACGCCACCGCTCGCGATTACCGCTACTCCTTCCACCACCGCATGCGTCCGCGAACGTAACCCAGTACCTTCTGCCACCTCGCGATCCACCGAGCGCGAGCACGATCGCACCCCTGCACGATCCTCTCTGCACGAGCATAGTGCGAACACAGCGCACCTCAGTCCGCGAGCGAGCAGGACCGAGTCGGCAGCACGAGCCCAGGCCGTGAGCAGGACCGAGCCCGCGAGCGCGAGATAGGCCGCAAGCAGGACCGAGGCCGCGAACACAAGCAAGCGCGCGAGCCAGCGCACAAGCGCTCGTGGCCCAGCTCACGAGCGCGCACGGGCGCGTAGCAATGCACAAGCTCTCACCAGCGCAGCGCACTAGAACACGGGCGCACACCAGCGCACGGACGAGCACCAGCCCGCAGGCCCATCAGCCGCAAGCCCATCACCCATAGGCCCGCCAGCCCACAAGCCCATCAGTTAGAGGCCCGCCAGCCCGCAGGCCCGCCAGCCTGCAGGCCTACCAGTCGCAGGCCCATCAACCGCAGGCCCACCAGCCCACTAGCCTGCCAGCCCACTGGCCCGTAGACCAGCAAGCCCACTAGCTATAGCCCATGAGCCCGCGAAAGCTCGTGAGCCCGTGACAGCCCATGAGCCCGTAACAGCCCACGAATCTCCACGCAGGTAACTAATTGAGAGTTTTAATTCTGATCTAAGTGTTTAGATCTAACAAATAAATCTTGTTTTTATAGGAAATACTACAGACTTTGGAGTGACCGAAAAGACTTTCGGACGAAACTCTACGCTTCGAGAAAACCCTAGGTGAGGAGATTTCGTTTCTAATTGATAAATTGAATGAATCTAGAGTTGAATCTAAGATGAAAGGTTCTGTATATGTTCAGAGTGTAAGTAAAATACGAATAGAATACAAATTCTGAAATGATTATATGTGATCTTGAAGGTTAAGTATAGAATGTTACAGAAACTAGATGGTCTGATACGAAAGAAGCATGTTTCGAATCACAAAATCATGTCGAGTGAATTCGAATAGTTTCCCTTAGAGTTAAATTTTGAAATATGTATGAAAGTATTTGGGTTGTAGGGTTGGAATGAAATGAGCCTTAAAGTGGAAGATATTGTACATTTCATGTCTTTCGGATAAACCCTAAAGATACTTGAAAAATTGATATTCAATTTTGATAATCTGATTAGGTTGATCTTTTTGGAGACTCGAGGAAGCAGATTGGATTTGTTATGAAAATAGGGAGTGACCACTCTCCCTAGAACAGTTAATGGGATTTTGACATTCGCTATTGATTGAAAACCATGTTTCAAAAATACCTTTTAAATGACATGTTTTTGCAAAATGTATGATTGTTAGAACTTTCGAATATTTTATGAAATATTTTGTGACCTTTAGAGTGTCTTAAATTCTAACTTTATTGATATGCATCATGAGTTTTGATAACTGAATATTGTGCCACATTGATACGTTTTAATGTTTCCACTGCATTGGCACTTGGTTTTAAATGGATTTACTTATATATTGGGCTGTATGCCCGGCCGACATTATGATATTATGCATGGGGCTCTATGCCCAGTTGACATGGTGATGGGATGCATGGGGCTACGTGCCCGGCCGATATGATATTGTGATATGCTTCCTATAGCCTCCGTAGCTACGAAGGACATCTGGTAGAGACACCCCTTGTGTCCAGATACGTTTCGGCCGGAGGTATCCGCCAGATCGTCATATGTATGGGTGTCCCAGGTTGACCCTCATCGGAGAGGACGTTGAGTACAACTCCGTCTAGCACCAGGCGAGGGCACCATACACGGCCGACTAGCTATATGTACATTATTATTATTTACAGGTTAGTTGGAGTAGCCTATGGCCAACATTGAGGTAGAGAGCTATTATTTAATACTTACATTTGGAAAAACCCCCAATACGCCGTCGTTGATCCAGGTAGACCATTGCCGGGATTGTTTGATTGGTCGGCTCTTTATGAATTGATTTCCACATTGGATGCATATGTTATTTTCAAATGTATGCCTGATGATATTTGATTTATTGAAATAGCACGTTATTTTTCCCACACTTGATATTGTGTTTCATGCTTTGATACTCCAAGTTCACCCTAGATATTGATAGTATGATGTCAATCCCCTCACTTACTGAGTATCCTCCCATAGATACTCACCCCTCGCTTTCTTTCCCACAGGATTAGTATTGGACCGAGGAGGTATTGTTGGATTTGTATAATTGTGACGCGAACGTGATATCACTGGGTTTGGGTATGGATATTTTCATCTCTTCCGCTACGATGATTGATGATATCGTTATGTATTGGAGATTTTAGTTTGACCAATGTATTTATCTAAATTTTTTGGGATGACTGTATAAATTATGGACATTTATTCATGAAACCCTCGTATTGATTTATTTGATTGCATTGAGGCATTTGTGAATATTTAAAAATAACTTGGGAATTTATTTTATATATGCGTAGAATTTAAGTCTGCTCGGTGTAACGGCTGCTCATGCTCTAGTTGGGCATGACAGTAGAGGTCTGTTGCTAGGACTACTAGAAACTTTATAACTTTGCGTTATTATAGATGTTGGCTATGGTATTTGTTGATTTTGGAGAGGCCGGGATGGCCAATTGTTTATTTTACAGGATAAATGTGATATACAAGTGAAATTGTACATGGAAAACCTCCGATTTATGGGGAGTTTCTGTCCGATTTTCTGTAAAAATACAGCCGGCATCCAGGGATAACATATGGCTATTCACGATCCCGGTTCGGGGCGTGACAGTTGGGTTGGTATCAGAGCCTTAGGTTGGGCAAAGGGTAATAAGAAAAACATTCCCAAGTAACTTGGTTTTAAAAGTCCTCAATACATTTGAGAGTTTCACACAGTCATTTAAAATCTCATACATGGTTTTCGACATATGAGTTATTCATTTAAGGGGTTAGATACGATTCGTATCTAACCTAGTATGTCATTTTTATTAAATTCTTAGACCCAAGACTTCATTCATTTTAGGAGGTTAGTTGCTATGTAACTAACCCTGATTCTTAAATCTCGGCAAGTTATAACATTATATCTAATGATAATTTCCCTTTACAGAGTTATGCCGCCTAGACGAGGTAGATAAGCAGGACGCGGAGCTAGACCCGCGCTACCCGTGACCCCTCACGTGCCTGACCCTTCGAGGGGACCTGAGACCCTTGGAGTACCTGAGGCTACTACCTCTTCACGGGCGCCCCCTGCAGCGCCTACTCGGTCGGTTGCTCCTGCCGAGGTTCCACCACCGTCCTTTAAGGTGTTTAAACAGGTGTACGAGTGGTACACCTCCCACGGGATTCAGATGCCACCCCTATCACCACCACCGACGGACGCGCCGACTCCTACGGCCGTACCACCTTCTGTTGTACCAGATCAGCCACCAATTGCTGATCCTTCTACTGTGTCGGGACCTAGCGACACTACCTCCTCCACCTTGAGGCGTATTCACGAGCTCACCCAGTTGGTGAAGGAGGTGAGACAGTTAGGCTGCACAGAGTTCGCAGGGACAGGTGGTTCCACAGCAGCGAAGTACTGGATCAACCGCACCCGGAGAATTTTGACTGATCTGGGGTTGAGCGAGGACTACCAGCTTCGGATAGCAGAGAGACTTTTAGATGGTGACGCCCTCACTTGGTGGGAGGCAATTTGTGACGATGCTACCAAGTTGCTGCGATGGGAGGACTTCCTACGGGAGATCGATCGCAGGTACTTCTCTGAGTTCCAGCAGGACCGCAAGAGGGCAGAGTTTCTATACTTGCGGTAGGGAGCCAGGACAGTGACAGAGTTTGAGACTGAGTTGAGGCAACTAGCCGCTTTCGTTCCAGACTTGGCTACACCGAAGCAGTTACGGTTCAAGTTTGAGGATGGCCTCAACTTGAACATCAGGAGGTACATGACAGTGACCCCTAGTTTCTCCTTTGTGGAGATTATGGACTCAGCACTTAGGGCGGAGGAGATCGTCCATGCTGAGGGCAGACAACGGGAGAACAAGGAGCAAAAGAAGAGATCAGGGGCTTCTTCGAGCTAGGGCTCAAAGAAGGGTAGGACTTCAGGATACCAGGGTGGCTCCTCTCAGTCGAGACAGGCACTTACTGGGCAGGTATCAGAATCCCAGGAGTACAGGGCACCAGCCCCTAGTACCACTACTCAGACTTCAAATCAATGGCACCCCTTTTGTCGCCAATGTAGTAGACACCACCCTTTTGGAGAGTGTAGGATACCCATTACATGCTTCCGGTGTGGGAAGCAACGGCACATCAGGAGCGCTTGTCTTGAGTTGGGATTTGGAGGGCACATAGCTACTAGACACTTGAGTGTTCCCCGGGGAGAACAGTAAGAAGGGCCTGCGCACTCGAGTCACACCGCTCTACGGATGGTAGCCGGGAGCAACACGGTGCCAGGACCATCACGACAGCAGCAGAGGACATAGGCCCGTATATATGCGATGACGCAGGAGGACGCTGAGGCGAGTTCTGATGAGATTTTTGGTGTTCCTCCCACTGATCCCCATGTTTAGAGATGTCCATGTACTTTCTTTTGAGAACCATCACTAGTTAAAGCCGTAGACGCTTAATTATGTTGGTTTGTACATACATTTTGATATATATATATATATATCTATGTAAGCATATATTTTCTTTCATATTTATCAACTGATCTTTTATTTCCTCACATTAGGAGTTATGAAAATACGGGGAGTCGACACTCATGTCCTATTTGACACAGGATTGAACCATTTGTATGTGAGAGTGTCTTTTGCCCACGGGTTGGGTAAGCCTTGTCGCCACTTGATGAGGAGATATTGGTAATTTCTCCTCTCGGTAAGCAGATACTTAGAGATTCCGTCTACAGAAGGAGTAAGGTCATGGTCAAAGATGCTACACTTGAAGCAGACTTGATTCCAATTGAAATAACGAATTTCGATGTCATCCTAGGGATGGATTGGCTAAGCATGCATAGGGGCTCAGTAGATTGCTTCACCAAATAAGTGGAGTTTCAGAGATACGAGGAGCCGTTGTTGAGGTTCCTAGACGAGGGGCGAGTGTTACCTCACTGCGTTGTTTCGGTGATGAAAGTCAGGAGATTGATACACCAAGGGGGCACGACATATCTGGCTCATGTTATTAACACCACTGTGGAGGGGCCAAGGCTTGATGAGGTCCCAGTGGTGCAGGAGTTTCCAGATATAATTCCCGAGGAGCTACCCGGACTACTACCAGTTCGAGAGTTTGATTTCGAGATTTACCTAGCTCCAGGGATCACTCCCATAGTCATTCCGCCATACAGAATGGCGCCAGCTGAGCTTAGAGAGCTCAAGGTTCAATCGCAGGAGTTGCTGGACAAGGGTTTTATACGTCCGAACACTTCGCCTTGAGGTGCTCTGGTGTTATTCATGAGAAAAGGCGGGACTCTATGATTGTGTGTGAACTATAGGCAGCTAAACAAGGTTTCCGTCAAGAATCGGTACCCTCTGTAACGTATTGATGATTTATTCGATCAGTTCCAGGGTGTGCATGTTTTTCTCAAAAATCAATCTTCGATCTTTGATATCATCAGTTGCGGATCAGGGCTGAGGAAATGCCCAAGATTGCATTCCGCACTCAGTATGGACATTACGAGTTTGTGGTCATGTCGTTTGGGCTGACCAACACACCAGCAGCCACAGACAGTGACTGAGGTGCGAAGTTTTCTTGGTTTTGCGGGGTGTTATCGGCGATTCGTAGAAGGATTCTCTCGGATCACTGCTCGACTTACTAGACTAACGCGGAAGGACGTCAAGTTCTTTTGGGACAATCGTTGTGAGACAAACTTTCAGGGGCTCAAACAAAGACTGGCGACGGTCGGCCAGTCAGAGAAGACCTTAGTTTTCCAGCTCATTACATAGCTATTCTAGATCGACAGGTCAAAAAGCTACAAAAAAAAGAAGTTTCATTGACCAGAGTTTTGTAGAGGAGTGACCAAGTCGAGGAAGAGACCTAAGAGTCCGAACAAACTATTAAGAGACAGAACCCCCACTTGTTCAATGTATTGCTTTCTTGTAGTTTCAAGAACGAAACTTATTTTTAGAAGGTTAGAAAATGTAACACCAAAAAAAAAAAAAAAAACGAAATATGGGGACGCAGCGTTTTGGGGCAAAACGCTACGTCCCCAAATTTGGGGATTAGGGTTGGAAACCCTAATCCTACTCCCTCTCCCTCTCTCTCTCTCTCTCCCTCTCTTCCCCAACCCTTCGTCTCTCTCCCCCATCGCGGCACCGCGGCGCCGCTCCTTCGCCGTGAGCTCTGCCGCCAACGGATCGCCGCCTTCTCATTCTCCTTCTTCTTCTCCTTTTTCTCCTTCTTCTTCTTCTTCTTCTTCTTCTCTCCCTCTCGCTGTCGCTCTCTCCCTTCGGCTTCGCCACTCCGCCGTAGTCCCTCTCCCTTCCGCCACCACCGCACGCCACCGCACGCCACCGCTCGCGATTGCCGCTGCTCCTTCTACCACCGCAAGCCTCCGTGAATGCAACCCAGCACCTTCTGCCACCTCGCGTCCACCCAACCGAGCACGATCACGCCCCTGCGCGATCCTCTCCGCACGAGCACAACGCGAACACAGCGCACCTCAGTCCGCGAGCTAGCAGGACCGAGCCCGCAGGGCGAGCAGGATCGAGCCCGCAGGGCGAGCAGGACCAAGCCCACAGCACGAGCCCAGGCTGCGAGCAGGACCGAGCCTACGAGCGTAAGCCAAGCCGTAAGCAGGACCGAGGCTACGAGCGCGAGCCAGGCCGCGAGCGCGAGCCAGGCCGCGAGCGCGAGCCAGGCCGCGAGCGCGAGCCAGGCCGCGAGCGCGAGCCAGGCCGCGAGCGCGAGCAAGCACACGAGCGCGCGGAGCCGGCGCACGAGCGCGCGGAGCCGGTGCACGAGCGCGCACTAGCGCAGCGCATGAACACACGGGCACGCACCAGCGCACAAGCGAGCATCAGCCCGTAGGCCCATCAGCCGCAAGCCCATCACCCACAGGCCCGCTAGCCCGCAGGCCCATCAGCCAGAGGCCCGCCAACCCGCAAGCCCGCCAGCCAGCAGTCTCGCCAGCCTGCAGGCCCACCAGCCACAGGCCCACCAGCCGCAAGCCCGCCAGCCCACTGGCCCGTAGACCAACAAGCCCGCTAGTTGTAGCCCACGAGCCCGCGACGGCCCGTGAGCCCGTGACAGCCCACGAACCTCCACGCAGGTAACTAATTGAGAGTTTTAATTCTGATCTAAGTGTTTAGATGTAATAAATAAATCTTGTATTGATAGAAAATACTACAAACTTTGAAGTGACCGAAAAGACATTCGGACGAAACTCTACGCTTCGAGAAAACCTTAGGTGAGGAGATTTCGGTTCGAATTGATAAATTAAATGAATCTAGGATTGAATCTAAGATGAAAGGTTCTGTATATGTTCAAAGTGTAAGTAGAATACGAATAGAATACAAATTTTGAAATGATTATATGTGATTTTGAAGGTTAAGTATAGAATGTTATAAAAACTAGATGGTCTGATACGAAAGAAGCATGTTATAGAATCACAAAATCATGTCGAGTGAATTTGAATAGTTTCCCTTAGAGTTAAATTTTGAAATATGCATGAAAATATTTGGGTTGTAGGGTTGGAATGAAATGAGCCGTAAGTGGAAGATATTGTACATTTCATATCTTTCGGATAAACCCTAAAGATGTTTGAGAAATTGATATTTAATTTTGATGATCTGATTAGGTTGATCTTTTTGGAGACTCGAGGAAGCAGATTGGATTTGTTTTGAAAATAGGGAGTGACCACCCTCCCTAGAATAGTGAGTGAGACTTTGACATTCGCTATTGATTGAAAACCATATTTCAAAAATACTTTTTAAATGACATGTTTCTGCAAAATGTATGATTGTTAGAATTTTCGAATATTTTATGAAATATTTTGTGACCTTTGGAGTGTTTTAAATTTTGACTTTATTGATATACATCCATGAGTTTTGATAACTGAATATTGTGTCACATTTTTGACATATTGATATGTTTTAATGCTTCCACTGCATTAGCACATAGTTTTAAATGGATTTACTTATATATTGGGCTGTATGCTCGGCCGACATTATGATATTATGCATGGGGCTATATGCCCGGCCGACAGGTGATGGGATGCATGGGGCTATATGCCCGGCCGATATGATATTGTGATATGCTTCCTATAGCATCCGTAGTTACGAAGGACATCTAGTAGAGACACCCCTTGTGTCCGGATACGTTTCGGCCGGAGGTATCCGCCAGATCGTCATATGTATGGGTGTCCTAGGTTGACCCTCATCGGAGAGGACATTGAGTACGGCTCCGTCTAGCACCAGGCAGGGACACATACACTGCCGACTAGTTATATGTACATTATTATTATTTACAGGCTAGTTTGAGTAACCTGTGGCTAACATTGGGGTAGAGAGCTATTATTTAAAACTTGCATTTGGAAAAACTTGCAATGCCGTCCTTGGTTGAGGTAGACTATTGCTGGGATTGTTTGATTGGCCGGCTCTTTATGAATTGATTTCCATATTGGATGCATATGTTATTTTCAAATGTGTGCCTGATGATATCTGATTTGTTGAAACAACACGTTATTTTTCCTACACTTGATATTGTGTTTCATGGTTTGACACTCCAAATTCACCCTAGATATTGATAGTATGATGTCAATCCCCTCTGTTACGGAGTATCCCCCATAGATACTCACCCCTCGCTTTCTTTCCCATAGGATTAGTGTTGGACCGAGAAGGTATTGTTAGGTTTGTATAATTGTGACGCGAACGTAATATCACTGGGCTTGGATATGGATATTTTCATCTCTTCCACTACGATAATTGATGATATCGTTATATATTGGAGATTTTAGTTTGACCAATATATTTATCTAAATTTTTTGGGATGACTGTATAAATTATGGACATTTATAAGTGAAAGTCTCGTATTGATTTATTTCATTGCATTGAGGCATTTGTGAATATTTAAAAATAACTTGGGAATTTATTTTATATATGTATAGAATTTAAGTGCGCTCTGTGTGATGGCTGCTCATGCTCTAGTTGGGCATGACAGTAGAGGTCTGTTGCTAGAACTGCTAGAAACTTTATAACCTTGCGTTGTTCTGGATGTTGGCTGTGGTATTTGTTGATTTTGGAGAGGTCGGGATGGCCAATTGTTTATTTTACAGGATAAATGTGATATACAGGTAAAATTATACATGTGAAACTTTCGATTTATGGGGAGATTCTGTCCAATTTTCTATAAAAATACACCCGGCATCCAGGAACAACAGACGGCTATTCACGATCCCGGTTTGGGGCGTGACATTAATATTTTCAGTTTATACTATATTTGATATACATTGAGATACTATCCCACGAGTGTTACTGAGAGACGCTATCGGGTAAGTGATTATATCCATTCTTGTTTATGATTAGACCATGCATATAAATATTATATGTAAATTGGAGACAGATGTTTTAAAGAAAATTTTTATTAAAAACTATTTTTTTTCTTCCACTATATGATTTTGAGTTAATGATATCGAGTAGGGTCATAATATTAATCTTGCGTCACCTCGATGTGCGAGTAGGGCATACCCATGTCTCGGGGAGTCGCGGCGGTCTGTTCGCGTACCTGGCCTGCGGGTCAGGGCATGACAATGTATCAATATTCTCTGTTTATATTTTTTTATAATTTCTTTATTTTCTAGTCTTATAGCAATTAAATTTATACAATTTTAAAATAAATCATATCATGTCATAATAGTAAATATTTATGTTCCTAACATGATAAAATGAGTGCATTTTCTAAGAGAGTATAATAACCGATAACACGTGTGGTAATTAATGATAATCGACAATAAATGACTATAATAAAATGATGGTAATTAATGATAAAAAGTAGTAAGCGATGATACAAGTAATAACTTATACTAACATGTGTAATTTCTAACACCTGTAGTAATCGATAATACATGACAAAACTTATACTAACATATGACTTATACTAACATATGGTAACTAATGGTAATCGACGACAAAAAATAGTAACATTTTCTAATAGTTGTGTAATCGATGATAAAAGGATATTTTGTAACAACTGTCTATTCAACAACCGACGATAAAAGAGTATTTTGTAATACCTGTCCATCCAACGATAAAACGATAAAAATAGTAATATTTAATAATGATAACTGACAATAAAATAGTAATATTTCCTAACAAAAAAATAGTAACATTTCCTAATATCGTTATCGATAATATATAGCAATAACAATTCTTAACGGTTAGGTGACTCACGATAAAAGGGTAATAACAATTCTAAACCCTAGTAACATATCCTAACGATAATAAAAGTAATAATATTTATTGACGTTTGTGATAACCAATCATAAAAATATTAACATTTACTAGCACTTATCATAACCGACAAATAAAAATTTTGTAATATTTTCTAATATATAACTCTATACTTACCGACAATAAATAACATAATAATTCTTAATGGTTATGGTGACTCACTTACCGACAATAAATAGCATAACAATTTTTAACGGTTATGGTGACAGTAGTAACATTTCCTATACACGTAGTAAGTAACAATAGTAACATTTCCTATATACATGATAAGCGACGATATCTGTAATAATATTTACTAACATTAGTAATATCCGACAATAAAAATAGTAACATTTTTTAATATGTGTGTTATGTGGTTAGCAACAATAAATAGTAGTAATAATTTTTAACGACTATAGTTAGCGACGATAAAGTTAGTCACAGGTAATAATATTTCTGTAGTAAATGACAATAAAAGTAATAACTTTTATTAATGCTTTTAAACTGATAATAAAAGCTGATTTTTATTAACATTTATCGAACTGTCCAGGTTCGGGACATATTTCAACGGTGACTAAAAGTACCGACAAAAGTCTATCCCGATTGGTGTATAACTAACTGAATGCCTATTTGTCAGAGAAGATTTTATCGATTGTTTTATTACCTTTAACAAACAGTTTTCTTTCATCTTTATAACGCATTCTTTTGTAGTGAACAAGACACTCAAAACCGCTGCAAAAGCCCGTGTACTTCACTATTTTGAATAGATAGCTATTATCATTAAAAAATTGTCACGCATATTAATAATACTAATTTTTAGTTCAAATGATTGAAAACATATCAACAATGCTAGCATTATTAATTTGATAGGTCTACAAAGTTGAATTAAAAGTTCGCATTTTTAATAATGATAAAAAACATAAATTATAATCAAGCATATTTTCTAATTTTGCAATGTCATATATACGGATATAGTTTGTTTTCGTCACTAAGTAGCACTTGTTGACCACATGATTGAAAAAGTCGAAGCAATTCATCTGTGATACTAATTTGACATTCTTTAAAGGTCTCATTTTCAGACAATTACGTATTCACCGGTTTTGCTGCAACTTGTTCCCCAAAATCAAAATTTAAATTTACAACTTTTAATTTGATACAAAGAATGAATGACCGGAGGATCTTGGATCGACAAAATGGAGACATTCACTACCCACTTTTCCGGTTATAGATGTACGACTTGGCAAAATAAAGATAGGCACCCAATTCTATTGCACTGAGTCCAGCAAGAAGCCAATAAAAGTAATCAAGATGAGCCCGATTGAGATTATTGGCAAACCAACTGTCCCGCCCATCTCCACCAGTTGCTTTCTCAATGGCAGAAATTAGAAAGCTGCTCAAGAAGCTGCCTACCCCAAATATGCTAAGGTACAGTGCAAGCCCCACACTCCTCAGTTCATTTGGTACTTGATCATAGAAGAACTCCTGCAAGCCAACCATGGTGAGCATATCGGCAACTCCAAACACGACATACTGAGGTACCAACCACCATGCACTCATTGGCACCGGCACCATTGGCATATCAACCAGCCCATGTTCTTTAGCAACTTCAAGCCGTTCATTCTCTACTATTGCTGCAATTACCATGGTTATAGCCATTAAAAGCATTCCTGTTCCAATTCTTTGGAGCATTGTTATACCAGAAGGCTTCCCTGTTATAGTTCTTGCAAAGGGGACAAAGATGCAATCGTAAATTGGGATAAAAAGAACAACGGATGAGGTAATGAAGGATTGAAGTGAGGCAGGTGATATGTCAAAACCTAATCCAGTTGATCTGTCCATTGTAACTCCTTGCTTTGTAAACAAAGTGGAGGACTGTGCAAATACTATGGCGTAAACCAAGCATGTCGCCCATATTGGGACCAGTCTCAACACTGATTTTGCCTCTTCAACATCAGTTAAGCAACAAACTTTCCCACATTTCTTTGAGCCATCAGGTGCAATCAAGGCTTTGTTAAGGAACCTATAGGAGACCCAAAAATAGTTGTTATGTTACAATCTGATTAAATAGAAATGTTTGCATCACAAAAATACTGCAGACTAAAACAACACTTGAGCTGCTAGACTGGGTCGGAGCTGCAGCTGGTAGTGAAGGCTCTTGTGCATGCCAGCAGTGGATGTTCTAAAGATGTGGTTAATTATTTTATCTTTGTTATGCCAAACTGGTAACCAGTTTCTTATCAAATATAGACATTTTTCCTGGACACTTCGTCGTCATGCACGCATCAAACACATAATTGAACACAAGAATCAAAAACCATGTACTCAATACTTGTTAATTGTGCCAAGTGTCTTGACAGCAAGCTGACACTTTTAAAACGGTGCTTACTTGTTACAGAATGCATAGTACATGGATCCAGTTACAAATAGATGGCATTCTCTCACAGCTTGTTTGGCTGTCCTGCCGAATGAAATGATTTCATTTGCATTTTGCGTAAAGCCAATGAGAATAAAATCATCTCTCTTAAAAGTAGACTGTTGGAATGCAACATGCTTAAAGTATAGATCAGCAATGAGGGCTATTTCAAATTTTGTGAGAAATGAGTTACATTTAAAATCCTAATAGCATGCACCTTAGGAAACCATTCATAACAATAGATTTACTGTCCAAATTTAGCATTAATGGAACTAAAACCATTTAAGATTCCCAAGAGGCCCACAAGGAATCGTACAAACTATTAGTAAGCCATTTGATGTTTGAATCCCAATGAGGCTTATTGGAAGAAACTTGCGCTCAATCATTACCTAAAAACACGCACTGCATTTTCTTGCAGCCCCATTAACCTTGAGACCTGGTTTTTTCTTTGCCTTTTATATATTTAACTCTTTCAACTGTGCTCTAATCTCTCTATAACTGCCCAGGTGTATTTAATGGATTGTTCAAGTACCAACAAAGGCAATATAAATAACATGCAATAGTATATATGTGATATTCTGTTCAATGCAGTTGGCAGTAACTCTTACTTGAATTGCTCAGAACCTTTATGTGGCAGAGTCCCTCGAGCTTCCTCATCAGTTGCTATCATCAGATGTTCTGTTTGCCAATTTCTAGCAGCTGCAAGAAATACCCGACCAATTCTCACAAAAGGGCTTTCCACATCTCCTTTGCTTCCAAACCGGTAAGTTGTTGTCCCAAGCAAGAAAACAACCAACGCTACTGCCATGGCAATACATGGGATTCCAAAACCAAGAGCCCAGCTAAGGTTATCTTGAATGTAACTCAGGAAAATGAGTGAACATGAAGTACTAGCACATAAACCAAAATACCACCAATTGAAGAATGAACCTTTAGCTCTGGACTCATTTGGATCTTGTTCATCAAATTGGTCTGCACCAAAAGCCTGGACACAAGGTTTGTGGCCACCTTGTGCAACTGCAATGAGATATAGAGAGAAAAAGAAACAGAGTACCTGCAACTCATTAGACCTACATGGCATGCTTTCTTCACCACTGCCGCAATTGGAAGAGATGGGAACAGGAAGGAATGCTGATAGAGTCAACAAGCCTAGTCCCTGTCATTTATTTCAACACAGATTATAAATAGTCAGCAATTGCGGAAAGTAGATGCTCATAAATCGAACAGCAGATTAGAAAATTTAACAAAAGGAAATTAACACAAAACCCAGATGAACAAGAGAAGGAGAAAATAAATCCAGCACCATCAAAACTTTCAATCTAATAGGAGGCATTGATCAGCGACAGCAACAGCTGTGATCGCGGATCTTTTACATTTTCTGTTTATCATTTACATTTTTCGTAACAACCAAGAACTCAACCAAGCTAAACTAACCCCAATTTGCAAACCCACAAAAGATTTCGAAAGCTTTCAGTCTGCGATATCCTCTTTCTCTCTCTCTCTCAATCGTATATTAAAATAAAAAATAAATGAAAATTAAAAAAATTGTGCTATAAAGTTACAACTGTGCATGAAGTTATAACCGTGCTTCAGTTAACATCCAATCCGAAAGAGACAGAGATAGAGAGAGAGAGAGAGAGAGAAAGAGAGAGAAAAACCAGGACATAAAGAAGAGAAGCTATAATAATTGTGCGATAGCGGCTAAGAAATGAATCGGCAACAAATGCGCCAAACAGCGGGAGGATGAAAGCGGTGCCGGACCAGGCGTTGACGTTGACGGCGGCGGTGGCGGTTGACTGTGCAAGTGGGCCCGTCAAGTAACTAATGAGGTTGGAACCTACTCCATAGTAGGCAAACCTCTCCGCTACTTCCACACCGATGATGAAAGACGCGGATCTCCATCCGCCGGTCGCGGATCTTTTCGCCGGACGGCCTTTGGAGTCGACGACTCCGTCGACCGTGTCTTGTAGTAGTGGTACAGTTACTGTTGCTGATTCTGATGACACCGCCATATCCGCTCTCCGCCTTTTGCGCGTTGATGTCGTGGACCGAAACACAAATATATATATATATTAACATCATCGGCATTGCTTGGCTTTGTGTATAAAAAGATTTGAACGATCGTGAATTTAAATATTCAAATATCTGAAGAATCATGAATTTATAGTCTATGCATAGAATACAAATTTTAAGTTGAGTGTACCAAGAAATAAGATTATTTTTTATATTTTGTTCTATATCTTTTATCCCTCAATTTTGTTATACTTTCGTTCAAATTTTGCAACTTGTTATCAGTTTGATTGTGTAGTCGTAAATCATTGTATTCAATGTATAACAATATCTTACGTTTGATTTCTTTTTTGATTGTTATTTTTTTTTTCTGTATAAAAAAAAAAAGAAGCAAATTTTGACCACAATCTTAATGATTCTGCTTATCTAGATATTGCTGATTTCTTTACCGCTAAAGAAAATTTTGATTCCTTAATTAATGATAGAAATGCCTTTTATTATATGTTTTAACTACTACTTAATAAAAGATTTAGATCATAGATTTATTTCTTATAATATGTTGTTATATTCTCTATTAAATGTTTTTTTATTTAACAATCTTTTTATGATTTATTTTATTATAGAATATGAAAATTTTAATTGATAGATTTTTGATTGATGATAAAGATACATGTCTCACAGTTGGTGCAA
This sequence comes from Dillenia suffruticosa, assembly GCA_033439265.1. Taxonomy (NCBI): domain Eukaryota; kingdom Viridiplantae; phylum Streptophyta; class Magnoliopsida; order Dilleniales; family Dilleniaceae; genus Dillenia; species Dillenia suffruticosa. Next base: position 5,865,266 of record JAVTVX010000031.1, read on the forward strand.
CAATACATACCATACTTAAAAATAACAAATATTTTTCTTCTTTGATCATACAAGAAACTAATATTAATACAATATCTACTAATACAAAATAGATTGAAATCTCTAGACGAGGCAATATATTGCTAACCAAAGAAACAAAACTTTATACTAACAATGCATTGTATTCAACAAAATCTAAAAGAATTTATTAAATTTTAAAGATATCCAAAAAATAGTTACCATATTAAGACAATAGATGGAAATAATATTGAATATTTGTGTATTATAAATATTATTTCTAGTAAGAAAAATAATATTACAAAGATTATGTAACACCAAGCTTAAAAAAAAAAAAAAAAAAAAAAAAAAAAACAATATTTGGAGACGCAGCGTTTTGGGACAAAACGCTGCGTCCCCAATTGGGGATTAGGGTTAACCCTAACCCCCTTTCTCTCTCTCTCTCTCTCTCTTTCTCTCTCCCCGACGTTCCCTCTCCTGCGGCCGTTCGTCTTCTCCCGCGGCCGTTCGGCTTCCTCCGCCACAGCCACCACCGCCGCCGCCGGCAGTTTCTTCTTCTTCTTCTCCTCCTTCTTCCCTCTCGGTTTCTCTCTCTCCCTTCGCGATCCCTCTCGCGATCGCTCTCTCTTCGTTGTTCTCTACCCTCCTCCGCGCGACCCGCTTCCCTGCACAATCGCACCACCCGCGACCTTCCGCAGGCACCACCACCACAGCAACAGTGATTCCCTCCCTCGTGCGAGCGCGCGATCACCCGAGCACGCCGTAGCGCGAGCGCGACTGCTCGCGAGCGCGCGACCCTTCTTGCGCGAGCGTGAGTCCGAGTGCGCCTCAGCCTACGCGGTTTCTGCCCCAGCGTGCACAAGAGCGTGCGGCCCAGCGTGCACGGGTGCGCGGCCCAGAGTGCACGGGCGTGCACGGGCGCGCGACCCAGCGCACGAGTTTGCGCGGCCCAGCGCACGAGCGCTCGGGGCCCAGCGCACGAGCGCTCGAGGCCCAGTGCACGAGCACGGCCCAGCGCACGAGCGCGCAGCCCAGTGCACGAGCGAGCAGAGCGCGCGACCAGAGCGCGAGCAGAGAGCGCGAGCAGAGCGAGCGAGCAGAGCGCGCGCAGAGCGAGCGTGCAGGGGCGCGCAGCAGCGCGCGAGCACGCAGGAGCGCGCGAGCGCGCAGGGGCGCGCAGCAGCGCACGAGCCAGCGAAGCGTACGGGCGCGCGCCAGCACACGGGTGAGCACCAGCCCGCGAGCCACTGTCAGCCCGCAGGCCCATCAGCCACCGGCCCATCGACCCGCCAGCCCGCCAGCCCGCAGACCAGCGAGCCCGCTAGCTGTAGCCCACAAGCCCAGTCCGGCCCGTGGCCCACGAGCCCGTGACGGCCCACGAGCCCGTGACAGCCCACGAATCTCCACGCAGGTAAATGACTTAGGGTTTTGTTTCGGATCTATGTGTTTAGATCTAACAAATGAACCTTGTTTTGATAGGAAACCCTACAGACTTTGGAGTGACCGAAGCGACTTTCGGACGAGACTCGGCGCTTCGAGAAAACCCTAGGTGAGGAGATTTCGACTTTAATTGATAAATTGGATGAATCTATGATTGAATCTAAGATGAAAGATGTTGTATATGTTTAGAGTGTAAGTGGAATACGAATAGAATACAATTTATGAAATGATTATATATGAATTTAAGGTTAAGTATAGAATGTTACAGAAATTTGATGATCTGATTTAGGTTGATCTTTTGGAGACTCGAGCGGTCAGATCCGATTTGGCTTGTCAGTAGGGAGTGACTTCCCTCCCGTAGAACTGTGAGTGGGACTTTGACATTCGCTATTGATTGAAAACCATGTTTCAAAAATATCTTTTAAATGACATGTTTCTGCAAAATGTATGATTGTTATGACTTTCCAATATTTGATGAAATGTTTTGTGACCTTTGGAGTGTCTTAACTGCTGACCTTATTGATATGCATCCATGAATTTTGATAAACGTATATTGTGCCACATTTTCGACATATTGATATGTTTTAAATGCTTTCACTGCATTGGCACATGGTTTTAAATGGATTTACTTACACATTTGGGCTGTATGCCCAGCCGACTTTATGATATTATGTTTTGGGCTGTATGCCCGGCCAACTTTATGATATTATGTTTTGGGCTGTATGTCCGGCCTACGTTATGATATTATGCATGGGGCTATATGCCCGGCCGACTGGTGATGGGATGCATAGGGCTACGTGCCCGGCCGATATGATATTGTGATCCGTAGCTACGAAGGACATCTGGTAGAGGCACCCCTTGTGTCCGGATACGCTTCGGCCGGAGGTATCCGCCAGATCGTCGTGTGTATGGGTGCTCCAAGTTGACCCTCATCGGAGAGGACGTTGAGTACTGCTCCGTCTAGCACCAGGCGGGGGCACCATACACGGCTGACTAGTTATATGTACATTATTATTATTTACAGGCTAGTTGGGGTAGTCTGTGGCCAACATTGGGGCAGAGAGCCATTCTTTAATACTTGCATTTGGAAAAACCCCCAATGCGCCGTCCTTGGTCGAGGTAGACCATTGCCGGGAATATTTCATTGGCCGGCTCTTCATGACATTAATGTAAAATTTTGGGATGCATATCTTGATTTCTGATGTGTGCGTATTATATATGATTTTGAAGTAACATGATCGGTTTGCACACTGTGGATATTTTCTTATCTTATGCTTTGACACTCCAAATTCACCTCGATATTGATAGTATGATGTCAATCCCCTCACTTATTGAGTATCCTCCCATAGATACTCATCCCTCACTTTCTTTCCCACAGGATTAGTGTTGGATCGAGGAGATACCACTGGGATTGGGTATGGATATTTTCCATCTCTTCCGCTATGATGATTGGTGATATTATTATGTATTGGAGGTTTTAGATTGACCAATGTATTTATATAAATTTTCTGGGATGACTGTATAAATTATGGACTTTATTTCGCGAAACTCTCGTATTGATTATTTCATTGCATTGAGGCATTTGTAAATATTTAAAAATAAATTGGGAATATATTTTATATATGCGTAGAATTTAAGTCCGCTCCGTGTGGCGGCTGCTCATGCTCTAGTTGGGTATGACAGTAGAGGTCTGTTGCTAGGACTGCTATGAACTTTATAGCCTTGCGTTGTTCTGGATGTTGGCTGGGATATCTGTTGATTTTGGAGAGGCCGGGATGGCCAATTATTTATTTTTACAGGATGAATGTCATATACAGGTGAAATTGTACATGGGAAACCTCCGATTTATGGGGAGATTCTGTCCGATTTTCTGTAAAAATACAGCCAGCATCCAGGGACAACGGGCGGCTGTTCACGATCCCGGTTCGGGGCGTGACAGATTATATACTTATTTTTCCGGTTCATACTACAAGTATATAAATACAATTGAAGTACATACAATTATAAACCAAAATTTTACTAATGAAAATTTTATTATTTGGTATTATCTATTGGGTCATTATGGTTCAATGATAAATTATTTTAAATTCATGTAAAAATTTACTAAAAATTTATAAGTTTTTTCAATCCAATGAATTCTTTTGTGATGATTGTTCCCAAGATAGGTTAATTATTAAACAATCACCTGCTAAATTTGAGATTGAATCCATTGCATTTCTAGAATGTATAAAGGTGATGCCACGTGGATTATTTACATATTTTATAATTTTGATTGATGTATCAATAAAATGGTCATATGCATGTTTAATTTCAACTTGTAACATATCGTTTGTGAGATTAGTTGTTCAATTAAGTGAGTTACAAGTAGATTTTTCAATTTATCCAACAAAAACAACTCATTTTGACAATACAGGTAAATTTACCTTTCAAAATTTTAATGATTTTTATTCGTTAATCAGGATAACTATTGAATATTATGAAGCACATGTTCACATAGAAAACAATATAATAGAATCTTTTATAAAACATGTACATTTAATTGCAATACCATTATTTATGAACTCAAGCCTGCCAATTTCTACCATAGAATATGTTATTTTATATGTTGCAGCAATCAGTCACATTAGACCAACAAGTTATCATGAATTCTCTCATTTATAATTGGTTTTTGGTCAAGAAGCAAAAAATTTCTCATCTTAGAATTTTTGGATGTGCGGTATGATCTCAATTGCTCGCCACCACATAGAGATGGGTTCTTAAAGGAGGTTAGGAATATATGTTAGTTATGAATCATCATCTATGATTAAATTTTTAGAAAAAAACCAAAAGATGTCAACTCCTGAAGAACTCACTACAAGAGATTCTTCGGACATAACAAATACTAAAATTTTAGAAAAACTTCAGATACTTGAAACTTCTGGCAATCAAGAGACCTCAATCATGAATGACTGTATATCATATAATACTCAACATGTAGTAACGAAAAAAAAAGGAGGGGGTTAATACTCCCCACTAATTATCTCTCCTCTTCCCCCCACTCACTCTCTCGCCACTGTACCACTCTTTCTTCTGTCCCTCATTCTCACCCACACTCACTCTCGCACTCTCCCTCTCTTCCCTCCCTCTTCCTTTCCCATTCTCTTTCTCGGCTTTCTTCCCCCTATCTGTAGAACCCTAGATCCGACAAAATTAGTAGACGATTTCAAGAAGGAGACCCAAACTGAGGGTTTCGACTGGAGGTGTTAGGGCTTTCCATTTCAACAATGAGAAGATGTCACCAAGGTTACAAATTTATGGTTAGATCACTTTCTTCCTTTTCAACCTAACCTTTTTTTTGCAGCAATTTTTTCTCTTTTGTCTGAAACTTGTGCCTATGTGATTTTGGTTGAATTGATTAGGGTTTTACTGAAATTTAAAACTGAGGAGTATACATATTTTAGAGTTTATTCAAGTGCTATAGTGTTTGGCCTAAAATTCTTGATTTTTGCGTAATAGGTAGCTTGAATATGTTGTGATCTTTCCATCATAACTTCTTTTGCATATAGGCAAATTAAGTGAGATTTTCTTCTTATGAAACTAGACTTCCATACCTCGAAAATACATATGATTCAAAGCATTTGGATGAAAATTTGATTTTTTGTGATTTTTCAAAAAAAATGCATGGCATTTCCTTAAATCAAGTGATTATGTATCATACATCATCATATCAACATATGCATTCTTTTACATTTCGAAAATCATTTAGAGTTTGCCAATAAAATATTCCCGACAATGATCTACCACAACCGATGACAGGCACATTGGGGTTTATATGCAAGTATAAAAAACATTTAGCTTTATACCCCAATGTTGGCCATGAGCCTTACCAAAGGTTAGCACGTGTTTTCGCACACATACATAATCAACCATATATAGAATCTCGCCCGATGCTAGACAGTGGCGTCACACATGTCCTCCCCGATTTGGTTCAACCGGCTGCAACTATACATATAACATTTAGAGAATACCTCCTGTAGAAGCGTATCCAGATATAATGGGTACCTTTGCCAACGCCCTTCGTAGCTACGGTAGCCCATCAAGGACATCATCATATCAAGTCTACCAAGAGTATCATCACATCATCAGTAAACTTATTTGAAATCATTTCAAATCGGTGTGCCAATGTAATGGAAGCATATAAATCATATCAAGTTTTCAAGAGTGGCACGATATCATTTCAACACAATTCATGTATGTATATCATTTGAATTAATTATTTGAAACACTCCAATGATCATAAAAGAAGTATTTGTAAAACATAGTCTAAATCCCATACTTTTACATTTGTCATAAAATATGTCATTTTGAAACGTTATAAAATATATAATTTTACTCAATAAAAAACTTAGCGTCAAAATCCGACTCACATATATGGGAGGATATGTCACTCCCGAAAATGTACAACAATATGTAGGAATGTACTCCCCTCGTTCAATCATTAGACGTGTCACTACAATGGTAACAAAAAATATGTATAAAATTTGTGTTATAAAAGTGAAAAACACAATGTTAAATTGTGTTTTCAATTAATCCTTCACCTAGGAACAAGGATTAGGACATTATAGGTAGGTTTCTAAGGTATACACATGTTGTTATCTTTTTATCACCAAATCGGTATTTTCAATTGCCCATTTATAAATATACTTCATAACTTCACTACACATACGTATGTGCCAATTACATGCCAAACAAATTCCTGATTTTGACCACATTCTATCATCTTCACAAGATTTCACATTTTACAAACATTGCACATGCACATGCTCATGCATTCCTTACATTCTCGGCAACTCACCAATTTAATTCACATTTCATCCCATCACTTTAAACTAACCGTTATACACAATTATTGATCACCTTTCTACTTGAATTCAGCACACATAATTGGCCTTTTGAAACCAAAATTTTCAGCCCATCAAAAACACATTTCTTCTCCAAATTCCTTAGCCAAACACAATCAACTTCATGTACACATTTCTCACATCAATTTAAATCAACAACCACACATAATTTTCATCACATTTGCACTAAAATTCTGCACACATAATTTGTCCCTTGAACATTACATTTAGCTCATCAAAACATAATGTTTCATCCAAATTTTTTGCCACACAAGGTTCGAAATTTCTGCACAGTTAATTACCACAATGAAGGACAAATTTTGCACTAAAAAATTCTGCACATATTCCTCATGCTTCATTGGGTTCCACCTAGGCTCTTAGTTATGAAAATCAATACAAAGCATCACATTAACACATTCTAACAATGTTCTCAAAATTCAGCAAGGTGCAGAATTTTTCTTACCTCAAAATATGATGATTCAAGCCCAAACAAGATTTTTCTTCACAACATTTCCATTTCTCCCTTTCTCCTAGCTCTCGGCCAATGTAAGTTTACCAAGTTAGGTGTCTCCTTTTGACTCCAAATTTAGATATGTTATACTAGGGTTAGAGTGTAATGGATTTACACTAAAATTTCAAAGAGTTATTTGAAGAAATCATACCTTTCTTCAATGGTGATGCTCAAGGCTCTCTTGAATCTTCACCATGTAAAACTTCTTCTTTTACTCCAATTTTTTGATATGTTATAGTTGGGTTTGTGAGAATTTGATCTATGTAAAAATATTTGGGTGTTGTTGTAGAAAAAAAATTGGATCTCCTACTTGAAGCTCACGGCCATGGATGAAAAATGGAGAAAGAACTTTGCTTCTTCTTGCTTGCATACTTACGGTTTTGGAAGGAGAAAAGGAAATGTTTGCTTTGTTATATCTTGCCCAATTTAATCCTAACCATCCAACAATTTCAAGATTAATTCTAGTCATAGAATTTATTTGGCCACATAAGCAAAGTTCACTCTCTCCCACGTATTCTCCCTCTAGAAAGCACTTTCTCACACTACTTCTCTCTATTCAACATTAATTGCATATCTCTCAACCATCAAGATCCAAGTGCTCACAAATTTTAATCCAATTTCAAGTCAATCCTCACCGTTAATTGATTTCCAAGAAAACCTATTCTGTCACTCAATAAATAGTGTTTTTGTCTCCCACTGACTCAAATCCAATAACCCAAATTAATTCATCTTACTTCCATTAAATTCCCACCCTTGGATTAACTTTTCAAAAACTCAAAAATCTCTCTCTCTCTCTCTCTCTCTCACATTCGGCTACCTCACCCAACAACTCTCATTTCTCTCTTGTTATTCACGGTTTTGGGGGGTGCATTGCCAAAATACTTCTAAAATTTTGTTAATTACAAATAACTCCATTGACTTATAAAAATTACATTTTGATCTCAAAAATTTTTATAATTCTAAGTTAGACCCAAAATCTCGTATTAGGCATAATTTAATTTATTTCACGTCAAAACGTTGTCGTTTAGCTTTTCCAAGACACATTCAACCCGACTAAGGTTTTATCGGTGATTTTTTAGAAAAATTACGATTTAACTTTACGACATAAGGTCTACCGAAAGTTGAGGTTCCTATACACTCTAAAGTCATTCTCATTATTATTGGACCATTAGTGGTCATTTTGAAAATTTTGAATTCTCGACGATTTGGATGAGAATTTTCGGGAGTGGTTTTAACGAAAAAATTTCTTAGTGAATTTTTCTATAGAGAATATGAACAATGGCATATATAAAATGAAGAGGAGTACAATAGTGGATACATCAAGGTGTCGGTGTTACAAATGCTCTGTAGCTTTCATGGACCTCATGAACCGAGCATTTCATCTCTATCTCGACAAATTTGTCATAATTTTCATCGATGACATCTTGGTTTATTCCAAGAATGATGAAGAGCACTGAAGCATCTCTGAATTATATTAAAAATTCTTAGGGAGAAGAAGTTGTATGCCAAGTTCTCAATGTACGAGTTTTGGCTAAGGGAGATGGGCTTTTTAGGGCATGTTGTTTCCGAGAATGGAATTTTTGTAGACTCTAAAAAAGTAGAGGCCAATCTAACTCGGAAGGGAGTGAAGTTCGAATAGGATGAAAGATGCGAAGGTAATTTCCAAGAACTTAAGAGAAGGTTGACATCCGCTCCCATTCTTGCTCTATCTACTAGCAGTGATGGTGATTTTGTCATATATTGTAATGCCAGTATGTAACACCACCAAAAAAAAAAAAAGATTTTAAATTTGGGCTTAAAGCCCTAATTTTCTCCCACTTTCTCTCTCTCTCTCTCTCTCTTTGTCTCTCTCCCTCTTTCTCTCTTTCTCTCTCTCTTCTCCGCTACGGCCTCTCTCTCCCGCCACCGCACGCCGTCCACTGTTGCAACGCCCTCCCGCGAGCAGCTCCTTCCTCCACGTGAGCGCTGCCTCCTCGCGCAAGCGCGATCTTCCGCGAGCCAGCGCGCGAGCCCAGCGCGAGCCAGCTCGCGATCTCCTCGCGCCACAGTGCGCGATCCCCCGCGACCTAGACAGCGCGCGATCCCCCGCGACCCAGCCTGCGCGCGATCTCCCACGACCTAGCCGGCGCGCCCCTGCGCGAGCACAGTGCGCAGAGCACGAGACCCATCTGCGCTAGCGCGCCCGCCTCACAGCGCGCGATCCTGTCCTGAGCGCTCGCCTCAGCTCGCGAGCGCGCGTTCCAACTCACGAGCGTGAGCCCTAGCCCGTGAGTCGGCCAGCCCACTAGCCGTGAGCCCACCAGCGACCCAAGGCCCAGTCCAGCCGCGGCCCACTGCAACCCGCGAATCCCGCTACAGCCAGCAAGCCGGGCTGAGAGCCCGCGAGCCACCAGCGGGCCAGCCCGCTAGCAGCCAGCCCACTGGCCAGCGAGCCCGTGACGGCCCGCAAGCCCGCGACCGGCTTTCCCCTTCGAGAGCTCACCTGCATCTTCTGTACTGCAGGTAACGACTATATTTGGTTGAAATTCTAGAGTTTGGTGTTAGAAATTTAGTTGTTTCTAATATAATTGAAATTTGAAACAATTACAGGTTTTAGACCAATCCGACGGGCGAACGACAGCTAGGTCTGAAACCCGAGAAACTCTAGGTGAGAGAAACGCACTCACTTCACAGTATGAATAAATTTTCCCTTATTAGGGTTTTATTTGATGTAAAAACTTGATGATTTAATTAGGTTTGTCTTTTGGAGAGTCGTTGAAAAATAGGGAGTGACCACCCTCCCTAAATATGTGAGTGAGACTCTAATCTCTTGCCTAAAATAGTAAAACTTGTTTTCTGCCGTGTTTTCGATAAAACATGCGTTTGATATGCATTGACCTGATGTATGACATTGAATTTCAAATCCGTTTTGTGATTATTGGAGTGTCTTGAATTATAATTACGATGACTATGCATCCATGGTTTGAAATGAAACAATAATTGTGCCATTACTTGAAATTTTAAAATTTTTTTTCTACCGTCGCATTGATATGCTGTTTGAAATGATTCGATGAAACGTACTGGCACGCAGATTTGAAATGTTTTGATGAACTATGTGGGTTGGATGCCCACTAGTTATGAGATGATGTGATGTTACTTGTGGGACGTTGTGCCCTGGGACATTGTTCCCTTGTGATACTATGATGATTCCGTAGCTACGAAGGGAGTTTGTAGAGGCACGGGTTGCCCGGATACGCTTCTGCAAGAGGTATCCGCAAACGTCATTTATTCTAAAGGCTATAGGCGCGGCTGGTTGAACCCACGTAGGGGGAGGACGTGTGTGACGCCACCGTCTAGCACCGGGTGGGGTCCTATACATGTTGATGAGTTGGCCCCAGCGAACTCATGGCCAACGTCGGGGTAGAGAGCGTTTCAAAGTCTATGCATAATAAAACCCCCGACGCGCCTGTCCTTGGTCACGGTTGACCTTTGCCAGGACTATTTTTGGCTCGCTCTGACATTACTTGATTTTAAATGGATACATACATGCTTGCTATCGTGTTTGATTAAATGATTTCAAATTGATAAATATATCATGTTTTTGCTGCGAAATATAAATTTTTGTTTCAAATGATATTATTTGACACTCTAATTGTTCACCTATACTATTTATGCTTGATATTATCCTCCTCACTCACTGAGTATCTTCCCATGATACTCACCCCTCTCTTTTCCCTCCTCAGACAAGTTGATTTGATAGAGCGGCGTTATAGGCTCTAAAGCGGATTTGATGTTCTGACGGTGAGATTTATTTCTAATTTAGTTTCGACCCTGCGAGGTCTTGACATTGAAGTCCGTAGTTAGCCATGTACTTATTTTGGGATGACTGTATAGTTTAACTCTCATATTTCATTTGCATTGAGGCGATTGTACGTATTTAAATGTTACTTGGGAAATGTGTTATACATTGTATAAACTTAGATCCGCTCGGTATAGCGGCTGCTCATGCTCTAGTTGGGCATGACAGTAGAGGTCTATGGCTAGGATTGCTAGAAACTTGTAGCCTTGCGTTGTTCTGGATGCTGACGGTGGTGTTTGTTGATTTTGGAGAGGCCGGCATGGCCATTTATTTAAATTATAGATTGATTTTGATTATACAGGTTTAATTGTACACGGGAAACCTCCGATTTATGGGGAGATTCTGTCCGATTTTCTGTAAAAATACAGCCGGCATCTTAGGGCAACGGGCGGCTGTTCACGATCCCAGTTTGGGGCGTGACACAGTAAGCAAGAGCTAGAGTGCATATTAATGCAAGGTGATAGGGTGATTGCTTATACTTCTCGCTAGCTAAAGAAGTATGAAGTGAACTATCCTACTTATGACTTAGAGTTAGCTGCCATTGTCTTTGCCTTAAAGGCTTGGTGGCATTACCTAATGGGGTCACACGCAAGATTTTCATTGATCACAAAAATTTGAAATACTTGCTCACACAGAAGGAGCTCAATTTGAGGTAACGAATATAGCTAGAGTTCATCAAGGATTATGATCTAGTGATAAACTACCATCCCAGGAAAGCTAATATTCTTGCAGACGCCTTAAGCCCTAAGTCATCTTCTTCTAGTTTGGAATCTTAGGGAAGTTCTTACCTCTCTCATTTAGTTGAACTTCAAGCACTTGGAGTCAAGTTGACTAAGGATGATCATGATGTACTCTTGGCCAAGTTGTACATCAACGAGATTATAAGGTTTCATGGTGTTCCGGTGTCTATTGTATCGGACCGTAACTCTCAGTTCACTTCTCAATTTTGGCCTAAGTTGCGAGCCGATTTGGGAACTAAATTGAAGTTCAGCACAACTTTCCACCCTCAAGCTGACAAACAATCTAAGGGCATGATTTAAACCTTGGAAAACATACTTAGGGCATTTGTTATGGATTTTCACGATAATTGGGATCGACATTTCTCATTGATTGAATTTACATATAACAATAGCTATCAAGTTAGTATTGGGATGCTACCCTATGAAACTCTTTATGGCAGGAAGAATCGGACTTCATTGTATTGGGACGAGATTGATGAGAGGAAAATTGAAAATGTAAAGTCTTTCCCCATAACATTAGGAACACCACCAAATCACTCCACCGCTACAACCACTTTTAACGTAGTAAAGTTTCGTCACCATAAAATACTACTCTAGGCCGTCCAAGCCTAAATGCACTAGAGGCATTAACAAGCATGAAGCAAATAAAGATTATGTTCATAACAACTCTCGGCATCAAGCCTCTCAGTTGCGATCAGGATCCTTTGGTTGCCATTGCTAGTAAACCATATTCATTTTTCTCTACTGTTTTACTGGTGATGTTGTGCCACTTATTGAAGTTTTCATAGAATGTTTTCTCTTTGCAAGTGCTTTAATTACAATGTTTTGGTTTTTCATATTTGACTACGTTACCAAAATGTACTAACTTATATTGGTAGTGAACAATAGAATCTTGTGGCAAAATGCCCACGAGTACCATCGGCAAAATGCTTGGTATGCTATACATATCTTCAGCATAATGCCCATGAGTACCATTGGCGAAATGGCTGATATGCAATACACATCTTCAGCACAATACCTCTGAGTATCATCGACGCAATACCTAGTATGCTATGCACATCTTCCGCATAACACCTCCAAGTACCATTAGATTAATGCCTGGTCTGCTATACACATCCACAACGTAATGCCTCCGAGTACCATCAGTGCAACGCCTCTGAATATCATTGGCATAATGCCAAGTATACTATATACATCCACGGTGCAATGTCTCCAAGTACCATCGGTACTTGGAGACTTGATATACTACACACATTTTTGGCATAATATCTATGAGTACTATTGGCGCAATGTCTCGTACGCTACACATCCACGGTGCAGCGCCTCTGAGTACCATTGACATAACACTAGGTACGCTATACACATCCAAGGCATAATGCCCAACACACTATTCTAGTACCACTATAAAGATACACTCGAATACAATCATTACTACTATGTTGGCACAATAATTGTCACAGCCTGTCGACCCTAAGACACATCATTTTCTGACATACTGTCATATTCTTTAGGTACAACACCCCACAAATATGCAATCAATCTCTTGGTTCAAAGTACAAAATAGGCTCTATGCCCCCTTAACGACAAAATATGGCAAGCCGTCTATTACTCAATTTTGTGCGAGCGAACATTCCACTCAGGAGAAGACTCTTTGGACACAACAAAACAATCAACATCGGAGTTTCCCAACAAACTCTATCACAAAGGCAATATAACTAAAGTTATCAGGTCCTGCTCTCTTATACACCTTATTTGGGCTCTTTTGGAAAGTGTCGGTTCATACGCCCCGTTTATGTTTTGTTGGCAACGTAAACTCCAAACTTGTTTATCACCTAATGAATAATTAACTATTGTTACCTATTTCTACCTACGACTATTACGATTATGCATCTCCACTTTCATCAGACTTAGTATAGGAAATAATCAAATAATGACAAAAGGAAACAAAGAGGACAACAAGAGTAAATGGACGAGTTCCTTTTCATAGGGGCATATTCCAACAAAAAGGGAGGAAAAAGATGCAACGACGATGTCAAATTAAAGGGAAGGGGAGTGGGAGGCCTTTGGCACAAATTTGTAAATTTAGATCAGAGAGCAACAATGCGAGAAGAAGAGCTAGTCACATTTGCTATCGAGTAGTCTTCGGGGATGTTAGCCGACATGGCTCTTTGTGGTTGCCGTGCAGCTTTCGGATAGTCTCCTCCACCTGACATAACCTCTCAGATAACTCTTGATGGTTGTGCTGGTAGACCTCCTTCAACATGGCAATCTCCTTGTCTCACTCTCTTGCAAGTTCTTCGATAGCTAACGACTCCACTTCACTTTTCCTCAAGCACTCGTCCAACTTCTCAAACTCAACAATGGCAATATCGGTGATCTAGAATGACAAATCCATGTCTATTAACTTCTCCTTTTTACGCAAGGAAACTTGTTGCCTTCTCTTCTTCAACTTTCCTTTGCGTATCTGCCACTCAAAGCAAGGTTTGTTGCTCCAATTGCCTATCTAGATGGGCTATCGGTTGGTTCTTTCGCAGCCTTTGAAACTCAACGATGATAACGGCCTGTGGACAAAGAATAGTATATCAACCGCATCAAAAATTGTAAAATAATTTATGTCTTAACAAGAAATACGTACCTGAAGTGCAAGAGCTATTACAGTCTCGACCCGATTCAATTCCATCTTTGCCTGGCAGAAATTAAGCATGTCAACAAACCTTCTTGCTTCGACAAAATTTAGATAGCAAAACTCATAATTACCATAACTCATCATGGTAGTTCCCTTTTCCTTCAAATCTTTAGACCTATCAAAAGACCCAACAAGAATAGGAGGAAGATGAGTCCTTTTTTATGTACAATACCTTCACCCTTCCGGACATACATGTATTTTGGAAGGCAACTCAAGGAACCAACCTCAACACCTGGCTGTCCCTCTTCTCTAGACACTTCCTTAGCCTTCAACTTCTCCTTGTTTACATAAACTTTTTCAGTCCTTGGTCCTATTTCCCCTTGTTTCTCAAGAAAAATATCCTAACTTCAATGTCCTCCTCCATTGGACCTTCAATAGCCAGAAGGGGGATTGGTTCCTTTTGGAGCCTACACCTCCTCAACAAATGGAACATAGTTGCTTTGGGGACCAAGAGAGCGATAGGGCACACATCACTTGTCGCATTGCCCAATGTGCTCTTTTCCTCTCCTACAGTCCTTTTTAAGGCACACCTTATTTGCTTCTCGATGATAAACTCCGCTAGATGTTCACCCGTGGGAGAGCGAATGACATTCTGAAGGTACTGCGCCCTCTTCCTAATTATCACAGGCTTGTTAATCTTCCTCTTCTCCCCTTTTAATAGGCATACCAATACTAATACTTGCTCATCCAAGAGCATCTCCACGTAAATAGATCTCTTAAAGTTAGCGCAATGCAATATGCACCCACCAAATGAATAAATCCAAAGTACCAAAAGGATGTTTGGAACCTCAAACCCACCTTGGGCTCCACATCCACAGCCAGAAGCTCCAACATCTCTACTTGTTATGAGAACTTAACAAATAAAAGTTTATTCATTCATGATTTATCTATGGTCTTTTTATAATAGAATTTCCAAATGGAATTAGACTTATTATGGAGGAAATGCATTCCTTCCATTGGACTCATAGAAAAACACCTCCATAAAGTAAAAATAGTAGTTAAGATATCGAAACTAAAATTAGGCAGCAGTAACTTACCAAGCTTATCACTGCCATAATTAGATGCCAAGTGCTTGGAATGAGAAACGTCAAAAAGATATTCCAACCCCTCAGAATGGCGGTAAGCAAACCTGTGGACGGCACAGGTATGCCATACTGCAAGTACTCCTTATATATAGGGACATATTGTACCACCAGATTATTAGCCCCTTTGGTCATCCATGGCAGAAAAAACGTTATAGTTATCCCCTAGAGTCATCTGACCAACGATAACCTGTAATTCGTCCTTTGTCAGAATATTTATGATTTCATCAATGGAATGGCGAGTGTAAGAAGTAGGCCCTATTCCATCTCAACTTTCTCAAAAAATATGAAAACCCTAATCAAAGAATTTCTCTTTCAAAAAGTGACTGATCGGAAATGAACAACCATAATGCAAGAACGTGCAGTAAAAAGCGTGTTAGGGAAGATTTGCGAAAACTGAAAAGGCACGTACAACATTTAATTCCCTACCTTAGCGCTTATGTCATCCACCCAAAAAACTTTTTGTTTTCACGACCCTTTAAATTTTTAGTTAAAATATTCTTGTAATTCCACTTCTGCAAGATAATACCATGAGTAGAGGGCAAGTGATGGTACATGGTCCAATGACCCATTATCGGGAAGTCAAAATTGCTCGGGTTCATTAAGCCCATAGATGATCGAACACTCTTGGCCCTCTCGATTCTCTCTCTGCCGAGTGCTCTCTCCGCCAAGTACTAACTTATATCTTTCAACTCTCTCAGTCATCCCACTTCTTGGTGGGTATGTTTCATTAATACAGAAGCAACTTTGTTACCTTGCATACTCTTGGAGAAACCTCTCTCAAGATGGAAATGAAACTCGGTAGGTACTCCCAATAAGATAGGGAATCTTCGTAAGAACTCAAAGCTTTTCTTAGCCGATCAGACCTTAAATCGTTTTGAAATCTTTGACTTCCATCCTTGTAATTTCGGAGGATCCTCATATATCTCTCTACAAAAAAACTAGAGTTTGTATACTCCTAAAGGTATACAAAACTTGCCATATAAAGAGACTTTATATATTATACATGGGCAACCTGTCAGGTACATTTTTCTACTTACACTTATCACATAGAGGCATCTCAGGGCTATTGAATTTCGTCTCAGTTTGTTTCTTTTTTTGTTGAAACTGTTATTTCTGATTTGAGTGTCGAAATCTTTTTCGTTGAAACCACCTCCATTATCTTTTATAGGTTTGATCTTCTGAAACAGATGAGGATTTTCCACTACATCGACTCCACCCTCAGATCGACGGAGCAATTATCTATAGAGTATAAACCCACCTCCAATAATATAGAGAAAAAAAAGGAACACCTCATGTACTTTCAACCTCTTTTCTCATAAGGAGTAATTTACTATTGGTGTTCATAATTGTAATGGTTCTAAATCGTTTAACCAAGTTTTGAATTTAAAATTTGGGAATAAAAAAACATTACATTGGAGGAGCTATTATCTAAAATGAGCCTGATAAGTATTCCAACCGGATTAGTACAAATATGATTTCA
This sequence comes from Dillenia suffruticosa, assembly GCA_033439265.1. Taxonomy (NCBI): domain Eukaryota; kingdom Viridiplantae; phylum Streptophyta; class Magnoliopsida; order Dilleniales; family Dilleniaceae; genus Dillenia; species Dillenia suffruticosa. The sequence continues at coordinate 5,881,923 of JAVTVX010000031.1, forward strand.
GATATCGATTGGTATAATACAAAAAAAAATGATGTTCATAAATTTTTGAGAAGCCATACAAAATTAACGCTCACTATTTCCTGTTGTTTTTACATGAGATTGAGGTTGATAACTTGTCCAAAATTTAAATTGAAAAAAACAATAATTTACAACTAGTTCTAGAATTACATATTTTAATTACTTATAATAAGAAGAAATGAAAAGCACATATTTGTTTCCCTTTAAAACTGGTTAAATAAAAATAATTCTAACAGACAACTGCAATTGAAATTTTATTTGCCATTATATTGATAAATCTTGTTTTTTCTATAAAAGTACTACCTAGTTCGATAAATGTGTGCATATTGGGCTAGATCAAAGTCTAATCATGTCTAAATTTTAGACAATTTGTTTCTATTTTATTTTATTTTATTTACAATATCATTCATCTAAAGTGATTTTTTAATAAAATACATTTTTTTAAAGAAAAATTTGAGTTTCTATAGATTAAAAATATACATAATCAAATTATTAATAAATTTTTCATTATAAATTTCAGTTAATCTAAATTGAATTTAATCTCAATTTTATCGAATGACCTTTTATGTGATAAAATTTGTATTTTTTTAATTAAAGAATGAAGCAAGTTAGATTTTATGAGTTTGTCCTGCTCAAGGTCTAAAAGAATTCTTGCTAGAAATATTGGATTACATCACTATTTCCTTCATAGTCTCACATAAGTCGAAGATGGATCCTTCTATTTATCGTTTTGTATAATTTTTTTACAGAATCCCAAAATCCCAGGCTTGCTTAAAAATTAGGTTTTAAGGAGAAAATATGACTATTATTTTAAAAGTTAAACGGTGACCAATGATTAGATTAACTCTAATTGAGTTAGCCTTTTACAAATGACCACTCTAATCGGTGCCAGAACTTGACTTTTAATTTAAAATACGTAGAGTTTACATCTTTATATATCAAATTCAAAAAATTAAATTAGTCCATATAAAACTTAAATTATTACAAGTTAAAAAGTTTTTCATAGTTTTAACTCTTAAAATTTTTAAACATTGATAAATTCCAATATATTGCCTGCCCACGTTATTATTGGAATTTTGTATACAATAAAGTTTGTTAGATAATGAATAGTTAACTTTGTAGACAAGATACCAAATTTATGTATTAAGTTTTAAATTCAAAATTTGAAAATTGAAAAGATTACGTTGAAAAGTTATCCTCTAAAATAAACCCGATAAATATCGATTGAAATATTAAAAATAAAAAAAGATTTAGTCCGATGATTGCTTGGATCGACAAATTCTCTAAAATGAGCAACCAACTGGTTTACTTAGCTGCGGAGGATTAAAAAAATATAGAAATGTTTGGATAATACAAATTTGAGCAGGTCCTCCGCAGTAATGGGTGAATTGGCGTATCTCATTCAAACATTGCTTTTAATATTTCCAAACGCGGCTTCACGCGGAAAAGGCAAAGACTTGGTCCTAGTCTTAGTCCGAGGACAGCAAACACTATCCCTCTATAAATATATCCTTCCCATATTTTTCTTTCGCCACTCATATTTCTCTCTGTACCTCCAACAAAAATTCACAATCTTCAAGTTTTTAAGAGCCTTCCCCCTCCCCCCAATTTTCCTTCACACATTAATCCGTGATCACTTTTTGCAATGGCACATCGAGGCTTCTTGTTAGTTAATCTTGTTATCTTTTCTTCACTCTCTATTGCCTTTGGATATGATCCAAGTCCTCTTCAGGATTTTTGCGTTGTAGACCCACAAAGTGCAGGTATATATATATTGCCCAAATTTGTTGTGTAGAAAAAATGTGTGGTAGCCATCTCATAACTTTCATGCGTAGCCTTATTAGAGTTTGTTTCTTCTCTATGTTGTAGTGTTGGTGAACGGATTTGCATGCAAGAATCCTCAGCAGGTACAAGCCAATGATTTCTTCTTCAGTGGACTTCACTTACCCGGGAATACATCCAACCCAGTTGGCTCGAAGGTGACCACAGTTACCGTTGCCCAAATTCCAGGACTCAACACTGTCGGCATCTCGCTTGCTCGCATTGATTTTGCACCCCGGGGCATTAATCCTCCCCATACACATCCTCGCGGCTCTGAGATCTTGACGGTGATAGAAGGCAGCTTGGAAGTGGGATTTGTTACCTCGAACCCGGAGAATCGGCTGATCACAAAGGTCCTTGGAAAGGGTGATGTCTTTGTGTTCCCAATTGGTCTCATCCACTTTCAAAGAAATATCGGAGATGGGAGTGCAGTGGCTATTGCAGCTCTAAGCAGCCAAAATCCGGGGGTAATTACCATTGCAAATGCAGTGTTCGGTTCCACTCCTGAAATCACTAGTGATCTTCTTGTGAAGGCTTTTCAGGTGGACAAGAGCGTAGTCAACTATCTACAATCTAAGTTTTGATCACTGCGTTTGGCTGGAAACATGTGGATGTAAGATGAACGAATAATAGTTCTAAATTTGTTTAGTGATTGTATTTGTTGTATTTCTAAATTCTTTTATTCATTCAACAGTTAATATATTTTTTGGTGGAAGGTGTGAACTAGAATAGATTTGAAAGAGATGAAAGCTTCCGGCAACTTCTCTGCCAACTAAAAATTGTGCAAAGAATAACTTTTGTTTCTCTGGGGAATATGCGTCCAGTCCAATTATTACCGGTTGTGACATGCTTTCACATGCAATGTTTATTTTATTATAATTGTTTTTATAAATATAATAACAACAGCAATTAAAACTTTATTCTATTAAATGGAGTTTGTAACGCCGATTCTGTGATACCGTATTTTTGTACAAAAAATTTTATTTATTTATATTAAATTTTGATTGTGACGTATTTAAATCGAATTGTTGATACATTTAAATTTATGTCGTATCTGTGAAAATTTATGTAAAATGAATATATATATATATATATATATATATAATAATGATAAAAGAAAAAGAAAAAGAAAGAGAAAAAAAATCGAATTAGGGCTTAAAGCCCTAATTCTCTCTCTCTCTCTCTCTCTCTTTCCTGCACTCTTTCCTTCTCCTCCGCTGTTGCTCTTCTCCTCCGCCGTTACTCTCTCTTTCCGCTACCCACCACCACTGTTCCTCCCTTCTCGCATGAGCGCGCTAGCCTACAGCACCACCTTCCTCGCGTGAGCGCGCCACTGCGCTGAACCTTCTGCCCGAGCTCTCCACAACACTAGCGCGTGCCTGCTCGAGAGCATCCTTGCGCATGACCACGCGCCAGCGCACGAGCTCTCTCCAGCCCACAGCGCGCGAGCCCTACGCAATCCCTGCACAAGCGCGATCGCGCTTCAGCGCGACCCTCTACGCGAGCACAGCCCACAGCGCGCGACCCCTGCGCGAGAGCGCACGCTCACCCCGTGAGTGCGCGACTGTAGATCTTCCGCGTGCCCTAACCCGTGAGCGGCCGCCAGGCCGCATAGCCCACTGCTGACCCGGAAAACCCATTGCTGACCCGCAAGCCCATTGCGACCTACAAAGCCCATTGCGGCCTACGAAACCCACTGCGACCAACAAGCCGGGGCTGCGAGCCCGCAAGCCCATCAGCCTGCCGGCCCGCGAGCCCGTAACCAGTTGTTCCCTTCGAGAGCTCACTTGCATCTTCTTTACTGCAAGTAACAACTATAATTGGATATAATTCTAGAGTTTGGTGTTTAGCAATTTAATTATTTGCTAACCTTGTTTCAAATTTGGAAATATTACAGATTTTAAACCAATTCGATGGGCAAACGAAAACTAGGTTTGAGATCTGAGAAACTCTTTGTGAGAGAAATGCAATTATTTGAATATTTGAATTAAATTTGTTGAAATTAAGTAAAATTTAGAATCGAAAATTATATAATGTTAAATTCGAGGAAAATTAGAGAAAATGAGAAATATTGAAAAATTGATCATTGGTGAGCCAAATGATTCGAAAGTGATGAAACGAGAATCTAAAAAGGGGATTATATCAATTAAAGTTGTATTAAATTCAAAAGAAAAATTAAAAATCACATATTAGACATTTATTTGATATTAAATTGTGATAATTGATTAGGTTTGTCTTTTAGAGACTCAACGAGTCAATTGGATTTAATTGAAAAATAGGGAGTGACCACCCTTCCTAAAAAAGTGAGTGGAACTCTAATCTCTTGCATGAAATAGTGAAACGTGTTTTCTGTCATGTTTTCGATAAAACATACTTTTGATATGCATTGATTTGACATATGATATTAAAATCTGTTTGGTGATTATTGGAGTGTCTTAAATTATGTTTACGATAACTATGCATCCATGGTTTGACATGAATAAAAAATTATGCCATTACTTGAAAATTGATAAATTTCTTTTTACGGTTGCATTGGTATGCTGTTTTGAAATGATTTGATAAAATGTATTAGCACATGGATTTCAAATGCTTTGATAAACTACGTAGGTTGGATGCCCACTAGTTATGCATGATATGATTTTTTCTTATGGGACGTTGTGCCCTTATGATACTATAATGATGACATTGATGATTCCGTAGCTACGAAGGGCGCTTGTAGAGGCACGGGTTGCCCTTATACATTTCTGTAGGAGGTATCCACAAACATCATTGATTCTAAGAGCTATAGGCGCAACCGGTTGAACCCACGATGGGGGAGGACGAGTGTGATGCTACCGTCTAGCACCGGGCAGCGTCCTATACACAATGATGAGTTAACTCCAGCAAACTCATGCCCAACGTCGGGATAGAGAGTGATTTTAAAGTTTATTCATAATAAAAACCCCCGATACGCCTATTCTTGATCATAGTTGACCTTTGTTAGAATTATCTTTGGCTTACTCTACTATTATTTGATTTTTAAATGGATACATACATGTTTGTTATCGTGTGATTGATTTAAATGATTTCAAATTACTAAACATATCATGTTGTGCTGCGAAATGTAAATTTTTATTTCAAATGATATTATTTGACACTCCAATGGTTCACTTACACTATTTATGCTTGATATTATCCCCCTCACTCACTTGGTATCTTCCCATGATACTCACCCCTATCTTTTCCTTCCTCAAACAGGATTTTTGTGATAGAGCGACATTTCAAGCTCTAGAGGGTTTGACAGCATACCCTGAGATTTGGTATTTACGACAGTGAGATTTAAGTTAAATTTGAAATATGAATTTCGTACTTTGTTTCGACCCTGTGCGGTCTTGATATTGAGATCCGTAGTTGGCTGTGTATATTATGGGATAACTATATAACTTATGGACAGTTGTGTGCATAATTATCACTTTAGTTCATTTTGCCTGTATTGAGGCATCTATAACCGTTTAAACTTTTTACTTGGGAAAATTTGTTGTACATTTGTATAAACTTTAGGCCCGCTCGGTGTGACGGCTGCTTATACTCTAGTTGGGCATGACAGTAGAGGTCTGTAGCTAGGATTGTTGGAGATTTATATAGTCTGGCATTGTTCTGGATATCTGCTGTGGTTGGTAGGTTGTTGTGAGGCTGGGATGGCCATTTTATTTTATTTACAGGTTGATTTTAAATTATATAAGTTTATTTGTATATGGGAAACCTCCGATTTATGGGAAAATTTTACACTATTTTCTGTAAAAATATAGTCGGCATTCAAGGCAATGGGTGGCTGCTCACGACCCCTGTTCTGGGCGTGACAGTTTTATTGGTATCAGAGTGTTTATGTTAGAGAAAAGATAGTAGTAAAAGTCTTTTCAAGTATATGAAAAGTTTTCAATGCATTAGAGAGTTACATACAATCATTTAAAGTCTCATACTTGGCCATAGACATATAAGTTTATCTATTTTATGTAGTTGGATACATAACGCATCTAACCCGTTATTTCGCATTCAAATATTTTGAATTATAGTTCATTTTTTAGGGGATTAGTTATGGAGCAACTAACCCTAATCCTTGATTTCTATCTAATAAAAATGTATTATTTTCACAGAATTATGCCACCTAGACATGGTAAGAGAGGTGTTAGATTCGTATCACTTGAGGGTCTTTCAGTGCTTGATACACCTAGGGTACCCGAGGCACCACGAATGCCAGAGAATGCTTTCTCTACCCGAGCACGCTCACCAGCGCCACCCCGAGCACCTCCACCGGCTGTTACAGCTGAGATTCCTCCACTACCACTCGATGCCTTGAGGCAGTGGCAGAAGTGGTACAGTAGATATGAGGCGCAGATGTCACCACCTCCACTATAGACTCCAGCGACCACACCTACGGCCGTACCTGCTCCGGAGCACCGATTCCTCATTCAGTGGTCGATCCTTCTATTTCTACTCCTACCGATGAGATGTCAACTACCTTGAGGCGTATCCATGAGCTCACGTAGTTGGTTAAAGAGTCTCGACAGCTCGGATGCACAGACTTTTCAGGATCTAGTGATGTCGTAGCGGTGAAACACTGGATCAACAGGATTCGTAGGATCCTTAAGGATTTGGGGTTGTCAGAGGAGCTCAGATTGAAAGTTGCTGAGAGACTTCTCAACGGAGATGCCCTCTCGTGGTGGGAGGCTATCTATGACAGTGCTACACAACCCTGTGGTGGGAGGACTTTTTACGAGAGTTTGACCGCAGGTACTTCACCCCATTCCAGCAGGACCGGATGAGAACGGAGTTTCTGCACTTATGCTAGAGGGACGAGGTCAGTTTCAGAGTACGAGACTGAGCTCAGACGACTAGCGGCCTTTGTCCCCGACATGGCTACACCGACTCATATAAGGTTCAAGTTTGAAGATAGCCTCAAATTGAGTATCATAAAGTATATAACGGTGACTCCCTCTTTTACACTTTCAGAGGTGATGATTCAGCGTATCGGGAGAAAGAGATCGTCCGAGTGGATGCTAGACAAAGTGAGAGTCACCAAAGAGAAAGACTGGGTCACAGGGTGGACAGTCTTCGAAGAGGGGTAGAGGTTCTTGATATCCCGGAGATTCTTTTAGTTTCAGACCAGTAGGATCGGGACAGGAACCTCGACCATAGGGTTTTGGGGTACCAGTCCCTTGTGTCTCTACACAGTCTAATACATAGAGACAACCCTTCTGTCGTAGATACAGCAGCCACCATGCCTTTGGGCATGTAGAGTACCAGTTACTTGCTTCCAGTGTAGGAAGCAAGATCACGTTAGGAGTGTCTGCCCCGATTTAGGTCGAGGAGGATCGATTTTGTAGAGTCGTACTAGTATGTCTGGCACAGGCCAGCAGGGAGCACCAGCGCACTTAGCTCTTACCGCTCCTTGGACTGCAGCCGGGAGTAATACAGTGCCAGGATCGTCGCGACAACAGCCTAAGTTCCAAGCTCGTGTGTTTGTGATGACACAGGAGGACGCACAGGCAAACCCTGATATTATTATGGGTAATCCTCCCATAGACCCCTCAGTATAGTACTTTTGTTGTACTTTCTGTGTGAGTTTTTTGTATATCATGATATCGATGTACAGTTTTGACTAGTTAAAGTTTTAGATGCTTAACTAATTTGATATATATATATATTCGTTCACTTTTTCTTCGCATTTTAAATTCTGTTGATCTTTCTTACTTTAAGGTACCATACTAATATTCGGTATCGATGCCCATTTTCTTATAGATACCGGGTCGAATTTTTCCTATGTGAGCGACACGTTCGCTCACCATTCTGATAGACCTCTCTCGTCACTTGAGAAGGAGATTATGGTAGTCACTCCTCTTGACAAGCATATCATCCGAGATATAGTTTATAGGGGCTGTGAGGTCGATATTGGAGAGACAGTATTAGAGACAGATCTGATTCCGCTCCCTATCACGGATTTCGATGTCATCATAGGGATGGATTAGCTGAGTTTACACCAAACTTCCGTGGATTGTTTCACAAAAGAGGTTGAGTTTCGAAGGTCCAGGCAGCCACCATTAGTTTTTCGGGGCAAGAGACGAATATTGTTCTGCTGTATTATCTCTGTTATGAAGGCCGAACGCTTGGTACGCCGTGGTAGTGCAGCTTATCTGGCTTATGTTGTCGACACCACCGTTGAGGAACCGAGACTTGAAGATGTCCCTATGGTGCAGGAGTTTCCAGATGTGTTTCCCGAGAAGTTTCCCGGATTACCACCAGTTCGGGAGTTCGATTTCGAGATTGATCTAGTATCGGGGACCAATCTTATTTTTATTCTACCATACAGAATGGCGCCTGTGAAATTGAGAGAGCTTAAAATTCAGTTGCTAGAACTTCTGGATAAGGGGTTTATCCGCCCGAGCATTTCATCGTGGGGTGCTCCGGTACTGCTTGTAAAGAAAAAAGATGGTACATTTCGGATTTGTGTGGATTACAGGCAATTGAACAAAGCCACAATAAAAAACCGATATCCCCTGCCACGTATCGATGACTTGTTTGATCAGCTGCAGGGAGCCAGAGTTTTCTCTAACACTGATCTCCGTTCGGGTTATCATCAGTTGAGAATTCGGGCCAAAGATATGCCCAAGACAGCTTTTCGTACCCGATAAGACCATTACGAGTTTTTAGTCATACCGTTTGGGCTGACTAATGCCCCAGCTGCTTTCATGGATTTGACGAATCGAGTTTTTCACTACTTAGATCGGTTCGTCATCGTATTCATTGATGACATCTTGATATATTCATGGAGTGATGAAGATCATGTTGAGCACCTTCGGGTGGTATTGCAGATACTCCGTGAGAAGCAGCTATATGCCAAATTCTCAAAATGTGAGTTTTGGCTTAGACAAATTTGATTATTGAGACACATTGTTTCGCGGAGGGTATTTATGTTGATTCACGAAAGGTTGAGACTATAGTGAAGTGAGAGCAGCCACAAACAGTTACCGAGATTCGTAGTTTTCTCAGTTTGACCGGGTATTATCGCAAATTTGTAGAGAGATTCTCCCGAATAACTGCTCCGTTGTCTAGATTGACCCAAAAGGGGGTTAAGTTTATTTGGAATGACCGTTGTGAGGTGAGCTTTCAGGAACTCAAACAACGGTTGACATCTGTTCTTATTTTAGCCCTTCCCACTAACAGTCAAGAATATATAATATATAGTGATATTAGCCGACAAGGATTGGGTTGTGTTTTGATACAGGATGGTCGGGTTATTGCATATGTCTCGTGACAGCTAAACAAATACGAAGTTAACTATCCGACACATGATTTAGAGTTGGCAGCCATAGTCTTCGCGTTGAAGATATGGCGGCATTATCTTTATGGGGTGACTTGTAGAGTATTCACGGATCACCAAAATCTAAAGTACTTGTTCACCCAGCAGGAGTTGAACCTCAAACAGAGGAGTTGGTTGGAGTTATTGAAAGACTATGATCTTATTATTGACTATCATTCGGGCAAGGCGAATGTTGTAGCAGATGCCTTGAGTCGGAAGTCAGCATCATCCTCACAGTCGACAGAGGAAGCCTACCTCTCTTGTTTAGAGTCAGTTTGACTAGTGATGATCAGGGAGGCTTACTAGCCAAATTTGAGGTCATACTGACTTTGTTTGACCATATCTGAGAGCTCCAGAGTACAGATAAAGAGATTCAGGGTTTTGCGGATAGAGTCTGCAGAGTTAAGGGCGGAGACTTCAGAATTCGTGATGATGGACTCGTGGTATTCAGAGACAGAGTGTGTGTCCCGACCGATAGTGATCTTCGGCGTGCTATCCCTGAAGAAGCACATTTTTCTGCATATGCTATACATCCTAGGGATACGAAGATATACCGGACCATCAGGGGTAGTTATTGGTGGTCAGACATGAAGAGGTATATAGTAGAGTTTGTGGCACGATACTTGGTGTGCCAGTAGGTGAAAGCCGAGTATCAGCGTCTAGCGGGCACACTACAGCCTCTTCCCATTCCTGGGTGGAAATACTATGGACTTCGTAATGGGGTTACCGCGGACTTCTATATGGTATGATGTGATTTGGGTGATTATCGATCGACTCACCAAATCTGTATATTTTATCTCTATCTGCGATGACTATTCCTTAGAAGCGTCGGCACGTCTCTACATTGATACCATAGTTCGGCTTCACGGGGTGTCTGTGTCGATTGTTTCAGATAGGGACCTCAGGTTCACATCTAGGTTTTTGCCCAAGTTGCAGGAGGCATTGGGTACTAAATTGAACTTCAATATGGCATATCATCTTTAGATGGATTACCAGTCTGAGAGGACGATTCAGATGATCGAGAATATGCTTCGGGCATGTGTCATTGATTTTCGTGGTAGTTGGAATCGGCACCTTCCACTGGTCGAGTTCGCATATAATAACAGTTATCAGACCAATATAGAGATGCCCCCATATGAGGTACTGTATAGCAGGAAGTGCCGCACCCCGATATGCTGGGATAAGGTTGGAGAGCGACGTCTCAGCAGTGTTAAGTTGATTGAGCAAACAAAGAATAAAGTTAAGGTTATCCGTGAGCGAATGAAAGCCACCCAGGACAGACAGAAGGCATATGCCGATCGTAGACGGCGACCTCTTGAGTTTGCCACGGGAGATATGGTTTTCTTGAAGATATCTCCTTGGAAGGGAGTTATACGGTTCATGTAGCGGGGCAAGTTGAGTCTCAGATATATTGAGCCTTTCCTATCCTTGAGAGGGTCGGGAGTGTGGCATACAGGTTAGAGCAGCCGGATGAACTTTCCTGTATTCACGACGTTTTCATATCTCAGTACTTAGGAAATACTTGGCCGATCCTTCTCATGTACTTGAGCCCCCACCTGTTGAGTTACGAGAGGATCTTAGTCTTCCAGTTTAGCCCGTGGCTATTCTAGATTGACAGGTCAGAAAGCTGCGGAGCAAGGAAGTCATATTGGTCAGAATTTTGTGGAGGAGTGATCAGGTCGAGGAGGAAACCTGGGAGCCCGAGGAAGCTATGAGAAGACAATCCCCCCATTTATTTGCTGTTTAGTTCTCTTTTAGTTCCGAGAACGAAACTTGATTTTAGGGGGTTAGAAAATGTAACGCCGATTCTGTGATACCGTATTTTTGTACAATAAATTTTATTTATTTATATTAAATTTTGATTTTGGGGTATTTAAATCGAATTTTTGGTACATTTAAATTTATGCCATATCCATGAAAATTTGTGTAAAATGAATATATATATATATATATATATATAAAATAATAATAATAATGATAAAAGAAAAAGAAAAGAAAAGAAAAATCGAATTAGGGCTTAAAGCCCTAATTCTTCCTCTCACTCTCTCTCTCTCACTCTCTCTCTCTCTCTCTCTCTTTCTCTTTTTCTCTTCTCCTCCACTGTTGCTCTTCTCCTCCGCCGCTGCTCTCTCCTTCTACCACCCACCACCGCTGCTCCTCCCTTTTCGTGCGAGCATGCTAGCCTGCAGTTCCTTCCTCGCGTGAACACGCCACCGCGCTGAACCTTCTGCCCGAGCGCTCCATAGCGCGAGCGAGCGCCTGCTCGGGAGCTCTCCTGTGCACGACCGTGCACCTGCACACGAGCGTGCTCCAGCCCACAGCGCGCGACCCCTGCGCGATCCCTGCATGAGCACGAGTGAGCCCCTGCACGAGCGCGAGCGAGCCCCATCATGAGCGTGAGCATGCTCTAGCACGATCCCTGCACGAGCACGAGAGCGCCCCAGCATGAGCGTGAGCATGCTCCAGCGTGACCTCTGCGCGAGCACAGCCCACAACGTGAGACCCCTGCGCGAGAGCGCGTGACTACAGACCTCCCGCGAGCCCTAGCTCATGAGCGCTTCAGTCCCACGAGCGCTCCAGCTCGCGACCTCGAGCCCTAGCCCATGAGCACCCGCCAGGCCATGAAGCCCACTGCTGACCCGGAAAGCTCACTGTTGACCCGCGAAGCCCACTACGGCCAGCAAGCCAGGCTGCGAACCCGCGAGCCCACCAGCCCGCCGGCCCGTGAGCCCGCAACCGGCTGTTCCCTTCGAGAGCTCACCTGCATCTTCTTTACTGCAGGTAACAACTATAATTGGATGTAATTCTAGGGTTTGGCATTTAGCAATTTAATTAGTTGCTAATCTCGTTTCAAATTTAGAAATATTACAAGATTTATATTAGTTCGATAGGCGAACGAAAGTTAGGTCTGAGATCCGAGAAACCCTAGGTGAGAGAAATGTAATTATTTCAATATTTGAATTAAGTTTGTCAAAATTATGTGGAATTTAGAATCGGAAACTATATAATGTTAAATTCGAGAAAAATTAGAGAAAATGAGAAATATTGGAAAATTGATCATTGTGAGCCAAATGATTCGAAAGTGATGAAACGAGAATCTAGAAAGGGAATTATGTCAATTAAAATTATATTAAATTCGAAAGAAAAATTGAAAATCCCATATTAGACCTATATTTGAAATTAAATTGTGATAATTGATTAGATTTATCTTTTAGAAATTCGAGAAGTCAATTGGATTGAATTGAAAAATAAGAAGTGACCACCCTCACTAGAAAAGTGAGTGAAACTCTAATCTCTTATATGAAATAGTGAAATGTATTTTCTGTTGTGTTTTTAATAAAATATACTTTTGATATGCATTGATTTAACGTATGATATTAAAATCTGTTTTGTGATTATTGGAGTATCTAAAATTATGTTTACGATAACTATGCATTCATGATTTGATATGAAACAAAAATTGTGTCATTACTTGAAAATTGATAAATTTCTTTTACGATTGTATTGGTATTCAGTTTTGAAATGATTTGATGAAATGTATTAACACACGGATTTCAAATGCTTTGATAAATTACGTGAGATGGATGCCCACTAGTTATACATGATATAATTATTTCTTGTGGGACATTGTGCCCTTATGATATTATGATGATGACATTGATGATTCCGTATCTACGAAAGGCGTTTGTAGAGGCATGAGTTGTCCGGATACGCTTCTGCAGGAGGTGTCCACAAACGTCATTGATTCTAAGGGTTATAGGAGCGGCTGGTTGAACCCATGATGGGGAGGACGAGTGTGATGCCACCGTCTAGCACCGGGCGGGGTCCTATATATGATGATGAGTTAATCCCAGCAAACTCATAGCCAACGTCGGGGTAGAGTGCGATTTTAAAGTTTATGCATAATAAAACCCCCGATACGTCTATTTTTTGTCATAGTTGACCTTTGTCAGGATTATTTTTGGCTTACTCTATTATTATTTGATTTTTAAATGGAAGCATATATATTTGTTATCGTGTGATTGATTTAAATGATTTCAAATTGTTAAACATATCATGTTGTGCTACGAAATGTAAACTTTTGTTTCAAATGATATTATTTGACATTCTAATGGTTCACCCACACTATTTATGCTTGATATTATCCCCTCATTCACTGGATATCTTCCTATGATACTCACCCCTCTTTTTTCCTTCCTCAGACAGGATTTTTTGTAATAGAGCAACATTTCAGGCTCTAGAGAGTGTGATAGCATATCCTGAGATTTGGTATTTACGACGGTGAGATTTAAGTTAAATTTAAAATATGAATTTCGTATTTTGTTTCGACCCTGCACGATCTTGATATTGAAATCTGTAGTTGACCGTGTATATTATGGGATAATTGTATAACTTATGGACAGTTGTATACATAACTCTCACTTTAGTTCATTTTACTTGCATTGAGATATCTGTAAACGTTTAAACTTTTTACTTGGGAAAATTTTTTGTACATTTGTATAAATTTTAAACCCGTTCGATGTGGCGGCTACTCATACTCTAGTTAGGCATGACAGTAGAGGTCTGTGGTTACAATTGCTGGAGATTTATATAACCTGGCGTTGTTCTGAATATCTGTTGTGGTTTGTAGGTTGTTATGAGGTCGGGATGACCATTTTATTTTATTTACAGGTTGATTTTAAATTATACAGGTTTATTTGTATGTGGAAAATCTTCGATTTATGAGAAGATTTTATCCGATTTTCTGTAAAAATACAGATTGCATACAGGCCAACGGACAGCTGCTCACGACTCCGGTTCGGGGCGTGACAGAGTTAGACTATAAATTTTTACGTTAATTTTACGTCAATCGGCTAATTAAGATAACTTTATTTCTTTATTCAGATTTGAGAGCCACTATGACATAGTTTATAAATGCAATAACCATTTAAAAATAGTTGCATTTGTCATTAGATAGAATTTCAAGATATTCCTATTCCTAATATACTTTTTCAATAGACCCAATCGTTATTGAATTGAATATTTAGGAAGTGAAGTTTGAAAGCTTTGAAGCCCAACAATTTTTTGGATGACCGATTCTTTGGATGACCGATTCTTCGGATGACCAATTCTTCCCAAAGAAATGTTTGGATAAAGATTCAAGCAGGCCGTCCCCAACAATGGGTCAAATGCCATGTTATCATTAACCAAAATTTCTGATTTATTTGATTATCTATTTATATACTATTTCAAAATACGGTTAATGATTAGCAAAAGTAAAGCGGAAACCGGGCTGGTTTGGGCCTGAAAATCGGCCCGGCTAGCCCGGGTCAAGCTTGGAACCGGAATCGACCCAAGGTTACAGTAAACCGGCCCGGCCCGGAACCATTTCCTGTAGCGGGCCGGGCCGGTTCAAAAAAAATTGAACCGGGAATCAGCCCGGCCGGTTCCGGTTCAAATTTCCCCCTTTTTTTTTTAATTTTGAAATTTTTTCCAATTTTACCCCTCCCAACAGCTATAAAACGGCTACTTTTGAGGTTATTTTGGTCCATAGGGTCAAAAAATTTTCCTATAAATACCTTATACCCCATTTCCAAAATCTCCACAACAAAATCTCTCTTTCTCTCTCACATCTACATTCTCTTAATATTACTACATTCTCTCATTATTATTTCTTTTGTATTACCATTTTTTATATCATTTCCATCATTTTCTACACTATTATCTACACCATTTCCATCAAAATTTACACCATTTCATCACCTTATACACCATTTTCATTTTCTCCATTATTTATATTTCCACAATTATTTACATTTTCACCAATTTCTACACCATTTCTATTCTGTTATACCACATTACCTACACCATTTTTTATACCATTTCCATTAAATTCTACACCATTTCTATCAAAATTTACACAATTTCATCACCTTATGCCCCATTATCTACATTAATCAAGATTTGAGAAGATTTCAAGGTTGGGAACTCATTCAAGATTTTGCGAAAAACAACTGCGGTATTCGTCAAATCGGTATATTTAATTTTTTTGCATATTTATTTTTTTGCATTTGCATTACATTTGTATTATCTTTTTAAAAAATTTAATTTTAAATTTCCTTTAAAAAATTTTATCGTATATATTATTTTAAAAATTTTAATCTTAATTTTTTTTTATAAAATGACCGGAACACACTTTTCACAATCTTCTCAACAATCTCCTTTTCCTCCATTTTTTGAAATTCCCGATCATATAGATATTGAAACTTTTTTGGAAGAAACCGAACCTAGTAACACTGAATCTAACACAACACAAACTAAAAAAAATGATTTTAATATATGGATATTTTTTGAAAGAAAAAATGATGAACAAAAAGCAATTTATAAAATTTGTCATAAAAAATATAAATTTTTAAAAGGTTGGGGGTAGGCACACTTAAGAGACACTTAATTAATAATCATCCAGATAAATTATCACAAACAAAACAAATACAAATTTTTACGGGGGGAGGTAATATAACTGGTACATTTAAATATAATTCGGATAAAGAATTGGATAAATAGAATGGCTAGCAAAAAAAGAATTGCCACTTAGTATAGTTGCATGTCCTGTATTTGAAGAATATGTCTAAAAATATTAACAACCCGATTATAAAAAAAGTAGTAAAAAATCTGGTACGAGGAGATCATTAGATAGATATCAGGAATTAAAAAATGGTATACTTATAGAATTTATGACTAATCAATGTAAATTTTCATTAATTTCGGATAGTTGGAAAAGTGAGCATAAAAAAGAATATTATATTGTAGTAACATGTCATTGGATAAATAATTCATGGTCTTTACAAAAAAGAATTTTAGCTTTTCAACGTTGGGAATTTCCACATTCTGGTACACATATAGTTAGAATAATTTCAAATATTGTTTATGATTATGGAATAAGTGATAGAATTTTTTCTATTTCCTTTGATAATGCTTCGGCTAATACTACTGTGATTAATAGTTTAAAAAATTCTTTAAAAACAATTTTAAATGGAGCTTTTTTTCATATTAGATGTGCATGTCATATAATTAATTTAAGTGTTAAGGATAGTTTAGCAATGGGAAAACTATTTTTACAACCTATTCGCGATTTAATTCATCAAATAAGAAATTCTGCTGTAAAAACTCAAGAAATGAGACAATTATGTATTTTACATAACAAAAAATATAAAAAATTTAAAATGGAATTTGACACTAGGTGGAATTCAACATATGACATGTTACAAGGTGTTCTTCCTTTTCAAAATATTTTAATTGAATTTACAAATTCAAATTACGAATATGGTTTTATTGATAATACCGCTTTTGAATTTGCGTCTACATTTACAAAATTATTGGAAATTTTTTATTTATGTACAAAATTATTTTCTGGATATTATTATCCAACTACTCATTTAATGCTACCAAATCTTTATAAAATTATTTATGTATTTAATGAATTTGAAAATGAAGAAAGATTTGGTGAAATTGTTTTTTCAATGAAAACAAAAATTTTAAAATATTATGAATAAATTCCAATTTTATATTTAGTTGCAAGTGCATTAGATTCACGTGTTAAGGTTGAAGGTGCTGAAATGTTAATAGATTGTTTTGCACAAGCTTTTCCATCTGAAATGTCTATTAACCCACATTTTTTAAAACAACAAACATCTCATACTTTACAATCAATATTTGAATTATATGAAAAGAAAATTAATAATTTAAATACTAATAATATAGTTAGTAGTAGTAGTAATAGTATTCAATCATCTTCATTTTCAGTTAATCCCTTACACATATTAGGAAAAAAACAAAGAAGTTCTTTATCATCATTTAATGAATTACTTTTATATAAACAAATATCTATATTAGAAGGTTTTGATGATATAGATTTATATGATATATTAGGTTGGTGGAAAAATAATACATCATATTATCCAATTTTAGCCCAAGTGGCTAAAGATGTACTAACCCCTCCGATATCTACAGTACCATCCGAAAGTGCTTTTAGTGCAGGTGGTCGAGTGTTAATCGAAAAACGTACAAATTTAGCGGACGACACTTTAGAAACTTTAATATGCATTAAAGATTGGAAGGATGCAAAAAAAAAAATACAAGGAATTATCAAAATCTCGGAAGATGATGAACAAGAAGTTGAAGAAGAAGAAAAAGAATAATAATAATAATAATAATAATATTTTCCTTTTGTTTACAAGTCATTTTAAATATAAAAAAAATCAAAGTGATATAATTATCAAAATAATGTAAAAAAAATAGTGAATTTAAAAATCCAAGTGATGAGCTTGGTAGTGGACGTACACCGAATTCGGTGGAACCACTCTAAAAATCTTGTGTCTCTAATTTTTAATTACAAATGAATTATCAAAAGTTAATTAAAAAAAACAAAGTTAAAAAAAATGGCGTTATAAAATTAAAATGGAATTAAAAAATATAGTTAAAAAAAATTTAGAAAAACGCAATAGAAAAAAAAAAAAAAACCGAACTGGGCCCGGCCCTGAACCAGCCCGGCCCGGAACCTGCCCGGCACGGCCCGGTCTGGCCTAGGAACCGCTGCCGGCCCGGCACGCGGTTTCTCGAACCGTCCTTGAACCAGCCCGGGCCCGGCCCAGTTACTTCACTGAGCAAAAGAGACAAAAGTTTGTCATTGTCACGCACTCTATAAAGATAGCAATCTTAGTCAGTTGCAAAATATGGAAGTTAAGCAATAATTTCGATCCAATAGGCAAGTTGTCCACCATACACCATGGCCTAGCAAAGTGCTGGTGAATTTACATAAGTTAATTTCAGGCACCGGAGATTGTTGATACTTGGGTTTTGGTGGTGTTCACTCAATTCCTTGTTCTATCGAGGTAAAGGCCCACGTAGGAAGAATATAGGATTGAAGAATGAAGAACCCACTTAGGAAAACTTCCTTTCAATGGCAGCCAATCTTGGTCCACTTCAGCAACACAACCTCGGCCAGTGGCATCCGAATACATCTTAAGCAAGTTATCTATGGCAATGTTTGATAGTTTCCAATAGGAGAATTCAAAAATATAAAGATTTGAAACTGCAAACCGAGCAACCTGAACGAAAAGAGGAGGGAATAAACAAAAGGACAAACAAAAGATTACATTACTGCATGCATGCTGCTTCCACAAACAGGCTCCTGCCACTCATCATCCGCGTTGGACGACACTACGCTCTCCACATAGATAAATGATTGGACACAACCATATGTGTAATCAACCAGGTTCTTCTCGGTCCCGAACTGGGTTTCTTTAAAATTATACGACTAAAAAACTCCTCCATTTTCCATCAGAATTTCACCATCCTTAGTTAACCACAACGGATTTCCACAAACATAAAAATTTTCCTCTAATAATGCAATGCTGACCAACTTTTGCCATGATTCCCTTTCTCCCTACTCCTTTATGATAAGCCAAGAAAATTTAAACGGGTTTCCATCAAAAATTCTAAATTTATTGATTAACTTTGCAGTAGTGGTTGTTTCTTTTCCATAATAATAGATCAAGTTGTTAACTAGTAATTTGTATTCTGTTATTTGAACAATTGTCGATTAATTTATTATCACTAATATCAAGATCTTTAAGTTAAATGTTATGCGTTTTAAAGTAAAAAAAATTATTGAGTCATTTTTTATATTTAAATTCTGTCGATTAACAAATGGGGGTGAGAAGATTTTTAATCAAAAGTTATTAATAGAATTTTATTATAAAAAAAAAACTCTTAAAATATTGATAGGGACCTATCACTTCATCACCCAAACATCAGCACGAGTACTTTCAAAATTGTGACAAGTACAAAGACAAAAATTATGACAAGTACAAAGACAATCTCCTAAAATTCCATTTGTATATAAACAAGTGGCATAATCATATAGGGCAGTGGCATCAAGAGAAACAATCATCAAGGAGTAACGGGATTAGAATCTTTTGTTACAAGAAAATTAAGATGTCCATCAACAAATTACCTGGCAGAGTCACGTGGAACCCCACAGGGAAAATCCCCAATCCTCTTCCATGAATTAGATCTCAAACTAGAAATCATGACTTGAGTCTCAGAACATGGGGCTTATAACCGTATTCCTTCGCTTTGTTGACCCGAGAGCACATAGCCACTGTTAAAAATATAGAGTTAGTTAAAGTGTTGGTTAATAGTTAATTTAGCTAGTTGAAGGGTTAGTTAATTAAAAAAAATAGTTTAACTAAACTAGTACATGAACATTAAACCCCCAAATATATATTTTACTCTAAAATGGAATAATTTCTTCTTCTTTTCCTATTATGGTATCAGGCCGGCTCCAATTTTTAAAGTTCTTCCTTCCCAATTTTTCTATTCAATCTCTTTCTTTTGTTCTACATTTTCTTTTGTTCTCCATTTTGCTTTTCTTCATCCATTGTTCTATGCAATGTTTTGAAGATCGGTTGATCCAACCAGAAACCAGACCAGCAACAAACAAAAAAAAAATAGTTTACTTATGATTTTTTTCCTTAATCTAAGAAGTTCGTAAAAGAAAAAAATTGATAAATAAGATTTTATATGTGTGTGTGTGTATATATATATATATATATATATATGAAAGGTGATACTAAATGAAAAAGGGTCATGACCCTTACCTTGGAACCCAAACAAAATTCCAACATCGATGAGGAGGGAGACGTTTATAAATGTAGGCGGCATCAAGAATTCAAATAGATGCAGCGCAATTTAAGACCTGCCATCTGGCTTGAGTCTGACCCACCAATTTATTAAAAACTATATCAGTTTAGTTTTAAAAAAATAACAAAGAAAATCGTGCGATGCCCAATATTTCCAAACCGCACTATTCGAAACGACAACGTAGGGCTGCCAATTGCACCGACCAAATTGATACAAAATTAGCTTTCCATGAACAGTACTTGACCCGGCCCTCAAAATGTGTTGCCCAGTGCCCCATGGAACATTAACAGTACGTAGTTATAAAAATGTCTTATTTTAGGCATTTCATTTCATGTTTCATCCATTCAAAGTCAATACTGTTATAGGTTGATTTTACTCTACAGATATCGACTTCATTAACTCGAACTAGAAACAAGGTTGTGAAGGTAACTGGTCCCCAATAACTTACAAAAGACGACCGGAGAATGCTCCGATGGGGAGGATTTGAGGTTCAAGTAATAAGAGTATTTTTCGAAAAAGAAACAGATTGAAACAAGAGTCGAGAATGAAAGCTCTATTGTGCTTTTTGTGTTTTGTGTTTGGTTATCAGAGAGCGTACATGACTGATAGCGTATATAATGTGTATATATATAGGAGTAATTGTCATGTGCTTGCGGGGTGCTCAAGCCCTAGTTTTCTTATGAAAGTACGAGACGTAATCAACCCAAGTTTCCTTATGAATATGTACCAAAATTTTAGGGGTACATTTATAGCATACATGGGGAGCTAAAGAACTTGAAATTTTCATTTATTGTGTACATTTCTCATGGATCGTTCTAGTTTCCTGTAGCCATAGGAGTCATGTCTTCCATGATTATAAATAAGGGATTGGGATCTGAGTAGTGCCTCCTCACACGAAGTGATATCTGGTGACTTCATGAGTTTCTTCTGCTGAGAGGAAGTGCTTTTGAAAAATAGCTTGAATATGAGTTTTGGGACACAAAACCTAATGGTTTAGCAAACTTCTCCGAGGAAAGGCTCCATCAAGAATGGGACAGTTGATGCAAGGTTCCATCATGACATTTGGAATCCCAGCATTGTGATGGATTCTATCAGGAGTCCCATCTAGATTTTTGTTTTGGATACAAAGAGATCTTAACTCGTTCAAGAACCTCTCTTCTCAAGATTAAAATTATCGTCTGACCGTTATGTGCAATAGGTGGCTGAGGGTTCTTCTTCAGCATTTTTCAGGTCAAGTAACAAAAGGAGTTGGGAAAGTAGGGAAAATTAGGTAATAGAGAGGGTTTGAAACCTGATGCATCTTTTCAGTATCCTTTTAGCCCTTTCAAATTCCTTTCCAGCTTCTCTTTACTATTTTGGTGCTCTTCACTCATATTATATGATGTCTCTTTTACTTTATAAGAAATTCTGCACTTCTTGTTTACTACTAGAAAATTAACTTTTAACGACGGAAAAATATGTCGCTGCAAATCCTTTTTTCGTCGCTGAAGGGTATCAGTGACGGATTTTTTCCGTCGCTGAAAATCACCCTACCAAAGATCCTTCCTAGTTAGGTGCTACCTTGTCCCCTAGTTGAGGTTGACCAATGGTTTCTACCTTCCTTAAGACCAAGTTACCCAGCTTGAACGTCCTTGTCCTTGTCCTCACTCGCCTATTGTTATATCATGCCTTCCGTTGTTGATAAGCAGCCACTCGTATAGATGTACCCTCTTTGTTCATTTTGTTTGTCATCATATCAAGCAACACAGAGTTAATGAAGTCCAATCTCTACTAGTATTGCAGCATTGCTTGCATATGTTAGATTGAATGATGTCTCGCCTATTGCCCATCGGGGCATGGTTCGATAGGATCAAAGAATGCTGTAGAGTTCGTCTACCTATCGTCCCTCGGCTTCGTTTAATGCTACTTTGAGCCCATGTAGGATTGTTTGATTTGTTGCAGAGCTCTTGAAAACTTTTGTTATCAAATTGTTTTCTATTGTTTGATAATGAGAATACAGGGCATGCCAAATCTGGCAATAATGAAGTTCCATATGAATGTTTGAATTTTGTTGGTAGCTATTTAGGCTTGCAGCTCGGCTTCAACCCATTTAATGAAATAATTGATTGCTATGACAAGAAACTTCCATTGGCCAATGGCTGGTGGGAATGGTCCAAGGTTGTCCATCCCTTATTGTGCGAATGGCCAAGGATTTGCTATCGAGTTGAGTTCGGTGGAAGGCAGATAGGACACCGAAGAGAAACGCTGGTACTTATCACATCTTCTGACGTTGTTCTCCTAGTCGGCTTTCATGATTGACCAATAATACCTGTGTTGTAAAGCTTTGTTGGCTAGGCTGCAGGTGCCTAAGTGGTTACCACATATTCTTTCGTGAATCTCTCTGAGAATATTATTTCATTCATCGTGGGTTAAGCACTTCAGGTATGGATGGGTGAAGAACTTTTTATACAGGTCCCCATTAATGATTGCATAATGAGCGGCCTTGTATTTTAGCTTTATTGCCTCCATCGGTGAGTCTAGCAGATGGTTTTGCTTTAGATAAGCTTCTATATGGCCTTTCCAGCTCGGAAGGCTATTTGCCGAGAGAACCTATTCATGCCATTAATGCTAGGATATGATAGAATTTCAATGTAAACTGTCTGGCTGGTAGCGACCGATTCTAAGTTGGCTATCTTAGAAAGTGTAACAACTTGCGCATTCTCCGATCAAGGGATTTGCTGTATGTCGATCTTATGAAACTTACTCATCATTTCCTATAAACTTGTCTAAGTACATGAACATGATGGGTCCTTCGTTTTGTAGGTCCCTTTAATTTGCTTGACGACCAATTAACTGTTGATGAAGACTCGAATGGTTTGAGCTCCTAGTGAAGTTGTGATTTGTAGGCCAACAAGAAGGACCTCATATTCAGCCTGATTATTGGTAACCTTGAAATGAAAATGGAGTGCATATTCAAATTTGAAACAATCAGAGCCCATGAGGATGAGCCCTACTCTGCTGCCAAAGGAGTTAGATGATCCATCGACATGTAAAGTCTATTCTGGTAGCAGGCATTCCTTTTGACTGTCGGTAGCATTATGTTTGGTGGAGGATAGAAGTGCACATTCAAGGATGAAGTTTGTTAGGTCCTAGCTTTTAATCACCAGTCTTGGTTGATATTTGATGTCAAATTCGTCCAATTTTATGCTCCATTTGATGAGATGGTCAGAAGTATCTCTCTTCTGCACGATCTATCTTATTGGCTGATTAGTTAGTATCATGATTGTGTAGGCTTAGAAATATGGTCTAAGGTGCCTGGCCATTATGACGAGGGCATAGGCCACTTTCTTGATTGGTTGGTAATTAACCTCCGACTCTTAGAGCACATGGCTAACATAATATATTAGTTTCTGTACAGTGGATTTTTGCCTAATGAGAGTAGAACAAAGGACTTAGTCAAAAATGGAAAGATAGAGATAAAGTTTCTCACTAGAAATGGGTTGAGAGTAGTGGAGGTGACATGAGATACTCATTGAGTTGTTAGAAAGCTGCCTAACATTCTGGTGTCCATGTGAACTTTTGAGATTTCTTGAGAGCGTCAAGGAAGGGCCTGTATTTCTCCCCTATCTTTGACATGAATCAGCTCAGGACTATTATTCTACCTGTGAGGCAATGCATCACTTTTAATGTCCTCGGGAGTGTCATGTCCAATATAGCCTGTATCTTCTTGGGATTTGCCTCAATCCCTCAATTGGTGATCATGAAGCCTAAGAATTTTCCTGACATGATCTTGAAGGTGCACTTAGCCGGATTCAACCTCATATTGTAGTGCTCAAGCATCTGAAATATTTCTTCTAAGTCAGTGACATAGCTTTCCAGACTGGTGCTTTTAACAAGCATGTCATCAACATGGGCCTTTACATTCCTGCCAAGTTGGTCATTGAAGAGTTTGTTGACCAACCGTTGAAAGGTTGCCCTTGCATTCTTTAGACCAAACAAAATGACCTTACACTAATACGTAACGAACTCGACGATGAAACTTGTTTTTTCTTCCTCCTCGGGAACCATTCGTATTTGATTGTAGCTTGAATAGGCGAAGCTCAAGAGTTGGTAGTCTGATAATTTCTCCACCAATTTATCAATATTAGAGAAATGGTAGTTGTCTTTTGGGTAAGCCTTATTGAGATCAATGAAATCTATACATATCCTCCATTTGCCATTAGCCTTTTTCGCCATGACCACATTGGCTATCCACTTCATATATTTGACTTCTCAAATGAATACAGCCATCAAAAGTTTCTGAACTTTTTCTTGAATTGTATTTTAGCATTCTAGTGTAAATACCCTCTTCTTTTGCTTCACCGACTTGTGATTTGTATTAGCGGTCAATTTGTGTATGATTACAGAGGGTGGATACTTGGCATGTCCTTTGGCAACTAGGCGAAAACCTTGGAATGTCGAGGTAGGCAATTAAGGATTGCCTTGCGTAGGGGTGCAGGCAGATAGGCTCCGAGCTGGACGTTCTGTTTAGGGATGCTAGTAATAGAAACTGTAATTGTTTCTTCGCTGGGAGTAGGTTTAGGTACTTGGTCAGTGTTATCTCTAAGTTCTAGGGGTCTAATTGAAAAGCTTCCTTTTTCTTCTCTTGTTATGAAGATAGTTTGTGAATCGGGATTACCATAGAGGGTTACGACCTCTTGGAGTGTTCTAAATTTGATTTTCATATATTTCATGTTAGATAATGATTCTAGTTTATCTTGACTTGGATGACCTAAGATGATGTTATAGATGGATAGTAGTTTTACCACATGAAAGGTAGATCTGGTACTAATATGATGAGAAGGCATCCCCCAAAGTTATTGTAAGAGAGATAGTACCTTTGGGAAACATGCATTCATCGGAGAATCCTTTCAATGACCCAATAGGAGGGTTGAAGGTGGGACATGTCCATCGGAGAATCCTTTCAATAACCTAGTAGGGGGTTGAAGGTAGGACGAGTTGAAGCCCATTCATTGGTAGGTATCCCAGATAAGGAGATCATAGTCTGTTCCTTGGTCGATGAAGACCCTTTTCACGAGATAAGACTCTATTCTTGTAGTAATAACCAAAGGGTCGTTTCGACTTAGATCAACCCCGATTACATCATCATCATCAAAACCAATAACTAGTCTCTTTCTTTTAACTGTCATCATGGCTTAAGAAAAGATCGTGAGATGAAAAATACGTTTTGTTTAAGAAATCAGTTTGTTCCCACGAATGGCAATAATCTATTGGAAGCGGATTTTGGTCCACAAATAGCTCTGCTAACTCGAACTGGAAATGAGGTTGTGAAGGTAACTGGTCTGCAATAACCTGCAAAAGACCACTAGAAGGTGTTCCAGTAAAAGAGGTTCCGATACTCAAATTAGAAATAATGGCTTTTGAAAGAGAAACAGACGGAGAGAAGAGCCTAGAATGAAAGCCGTATTGTGCCTTTTGTGTTTTGTATATGGTTATGAGAGAGCGTACCTAGCTGGTAATGTATATGATGTATATATATGACTAAGTGTCATGTGCATGTGGGGTGCTAGAGGCCTAGTTTCCTTATAAAAGTATGGGGCAGAATCAACCCAAGTTTCCTTATGAATATGTACCAAGATTTCACGGATCTTGGCCCGAGACTTTTGTGAGATTTAGAATTCCTTTTATAAGGAAAATTTCAATAATCAAGGAGATTTTATACTTTTGATGATGGGAGATTTCCTTCATTATTTGGGAAACTATTATGGGGTTTACAGAAACTAACATTTGAACGGATCTTAGGTGAATATTGCCACTCGATTGGTAAATCTGAAAGTCCATATCAATCGGGAAGATTCACTGAGGGCCGGTTAGATGGGTGACTAAGTAGATGAGAACCGACAAGGTCGTTAAGGAGAGCCACCGAGAGGGTCGTCTATCAAACTATGGGCCTAACTAGCCTTTAACCCAATAATGATTTGGGCCATGTACCATCAAATGGTATTAGATAACTCTTCGGGAACCTAGTCAAAACCCGAGGTTAGCAATTTATGTACAATTAGGGCCTTGCTCCAATGACAAAGAAAATGATGCCATTAGCATTAAAAAAACAGAAAAAAATTAGAAACAGAGTCCTGAACCAACCTTAGGATTTTGACTTGCATTTCATGGACAACACTGTTCAAATTTGGATTATTAATATATTCTAATTTGAAAATTTTAAATTATTAATATATCATAATTTAAATTTATTTAAATTTATTTATAATATCATGATTACGTCATTTTTTTCGTATGATCTAATCAATTTGATCCAATAATCTATTAATCTCTTGGCGCGATTGATTTGTGCTCCGGCGTGGATTTTGAAACACCGATTCCGTGACCATAGAGCCAGCTCCATTTTTCTCTCTTTCTTTTTGAAAGAATGAGGCTTGATAGGGAGGGGTGAACACCACAAGTGGGCTGCTGGGATATTGATATTTGGTGATAAAATTATTGGGTTTTAATCATTTTTTTTTTGTTTTAGTTATCAGATATTCAGATTTTATTTGATTAATTTAATTTGAATATTGTAAGATCCATGATATAAATTAGCCCTCTCAAATCTTTTTTTATTATTCTCAAAATTTAAATTCAAGATCTCTAATTAAAGAAATAAAGTATCCGTCTGCTCAATTTAAAGAAATTTGATGGATTTTATGATGTACAGATGCACTGTTTGTATTCAATTTTTCTTTTTCCTTTTTTTTTTATAATATGGTGTGGCCCAAGTCACTGGGTTCACGGGCTATCCACTTTTACTTTTTTTAAGGCTATATGATCCAAAAATATTATATGCAGTTTATTCTACGCATACATGATTTTAAAATAATATTATCTTTTTGCTTAATATATACCCCCAGGCATCCTAGAATTAGATATAATACACAGCAAATATTTATATTTATATTTTTTATGTTTTTTGTTTTTTATAAATAAGTAGACTCATACGGCATTTTTTTTTTTATTTCTTTGGGAGGACATTTTTTTGGGAAATATAAGATAGGATATGCTAAATTTGGTGGGGGGTGGGTTCAGGAAGACAAAGGATAGGTCATAGGTCCGACAGGACACTCATTTATGGAAATTTGTCTGTGCCTCAAGCAGTCCGCATCTTGAGGTTGCAGCCCCGAGAGGGAAGTCCCTTCGAGTTTGATTGAGTCATACCATATTTTTTATGAAAGACATTGGGAACTCATTTGGCAAACAAAAATCATTTTTTTTCCCATTCATTCCAACTCACATTTTTTCACATTATGTGCTTAAAATGAAATGTTCTATGCTAAGGTAGAATGGTTTATGACACATTAGATGGTATATGATTAATGCTAGTACTAAACACATTGTGTCATTAATTACATTTAGGCACATAACTTATGATAACTTTGAAACTCCTCTTTTGTATGTTTTTCTTTTTTGCATTTGTTTTATAACCCCAATTAGTGGCTGCTAACTTTTTTGGTGGCCATTTTTTGCAAGAAAATTGCTATTTATTTGACACCCTTGTGACATTTTCTTATTTTATCTAATTTTCTTTTCATCAGTGTAATTTAATTCTTCTCTTCTTTTGCACCATGATTTCAAGTAATTAAATTACAACACAAGCAATGCCGAAATAATTGTTCAAAGAAAGAAAATTGTAACTGCAGGGTAGTTAGTTCAACATTGGCCTTGAAGGAGATGGGATGGACATTCCATGGAGATTTATTCCTTTTGATTGTGCAAATTTATCAAATTTGAACCTCAACAAAGGAGAAATAAGCACCTTCATATGGAAAGCACTAGAAAATCCAAGGCTAAACACTGCAAGAAAAACCCAGAAAACTGGAAAAGTTGATGTCTTCAGTTTTTGAAAAGTGAAGATTAAACATGCGAATGCCTAAATTATGTCAGGATCAGTCCATTTGGTTTTCAGAGTACATGATCGGTCACTTGTTGAATTTCAGTTTTGCGAATGGTTGACACTGGAAGCTAACTTAAAGATACAAGTATCTCCCACCTTGATGCCATTGTCCACAACAAAGTTACCCCAACCTTGTGATAAACAACTTGAGATGGCCAACAGATTAGTCTCATATCCCATGATGCCCCTTCTGCATTTGTAATAGTAACGATAGATCTGATTCTTTTGAATGCATTTCCTGCTGAATCCAATTGCATATTCTGCAAAAATTGATCATCGGCTGAAGAATCATCATAATTTCTACTTTTATTGGTCATTGAAGCACCGAAAAAGTAAATAAATGCTTGAATCCCACACAAATACAGCTCTGGGAGAAGGGCAGGAAATCTTTGGTGGGTAAATGAAGTCTTTGAAGAGTAGCAAACCAGAAATATGCTTCTCATTCATTTTCATGTAGCATTATGCCTGTCAAATCGTAACTTGCATTAAAATAAATTAGATCAATGATCCATAACTCCATTGATGTATGCCATAAACTATGATGCTGCATAGCTTTTCGCCAGCATTGGGCCTTAGGCATCAAAGATGCCATAAGCATCTCAAGTTAGAAACAGTTGCACAATGATCCAAATATTTGATCTGCAACAATTTTGCTAGATCACTACAGCCTTGGTTAGATCAAGGACTCGTATGTGGATCCAGACCAATGGTCCTGATAAAATTCAATCTTGCCATTTGTTTCAACTTAGTAGTCTAGGAAGACAACAGAGGAACAAAAGTTCCATTAATGGGTGGGGGGGGGGGGAGGTTGGATCTCATCTCTCGGATAAGATTTAGTCTCAAAAAAGATGGTCCACGATGAATCATTAACCAATACAAGAAATCTCAAGTAGTCCAGGTACAGATTACGCTTGGCATATAGTTATGTTCAAAAAAATTTCAAAAAATTATGTCCATGACACAAACGATGTCATATAGGTTTCAGGTTTGAACACTCAGTGGTGACCTAATATTGCACCATTTAGCTTAATAATGAAGATCACACATCTGTGACTACTACATGACCTAGCGTAAGTGCTATTTGTTTCTCCACTCAACCTAAACTTGGAAGGCAACAAATCCCACAAATGGCAGGAAATTATCAGAAGAACCAAATGAGTAGCACAGACACTGACCAAGACATGAGCCCATTTAACTTCGTACTGTTAGCGGTGGATAAAGTAAGGCATGTTGGTTCCAAAAGACCAATCGACTCCAACTTGCAAGCCAGTGCCTGGTTGGAGCCACATTGAACTGCAACATCAACTTCTACATTTCAAAAGTTTGAAGAAAATGCTTAGTAAAAGACGGGAACATGAATCCAAGTTCATAAGAGTTTCACAAACCAAAAAACTGAATCTTTATCAAGAGAAACACAAATCCCTTTAGAGAGTTTAGTGTAATTCTTCTTTTGAAGACTTTGATGTTATTAATCATTGTCAAATCGTTCATAACTAGAGTTCTTTCATAATCAATTCATTTCCTATGACTAAGATCCACAACTTCGGGTACAAAATGATCCTTAATCACCAAGAAATTAATTAATCTCCTTGAAGCAACTAAATTTATGGAATATCCAATAATCAAACAAACATTTAAAGAGGCTTATCTTTTATGCATTTTCCATATCTGGCAACAAACTCACTATGCATTCAATCAATAATCGTAGCTAAAAAGGCCCGTCGGAAGAGTAATATGTGATCACCTGGCTTGTCATTAGGAGAGAGATTCACTCTTCCTTCACCAACAACTCTCTTCCTCTTATTAGCCCGTGCTTTTCTCAAACCCAATTCAGATGAAGTCATGGGTGGCTTAGGCCCATCTAAGCAATCCTCATCATCAAAAATTTTGACAATATTAACCAACATATCCGCACAATTCATACCAGGAGGTTCATTGTCACGCCCCGAACCGGGATCGTGAGCAGCCCCCCGTTACCCTGGATGCCGGCTGTATTTTTACAGAAAATCGGACAGAACCTCCCCATATATCGGAGGTCTCCCATATTGAAATAAACCTGTTATCTGTCCAAAAGGGCCATCCCGGCCTCAAAATGCATAAATTATCCTCAACAACAAACCAGATCATCCATACTGCACAATCCAAGGCAACGCAAGGCTAACAGACAATTCTCCATAGTCCTAACTACAGACCTTTACTGTCATGCCCCCGTCAAAGACATGGACAGCCGCCAGTCGCCCCTCCTGTGATTTAGAGGAGGCACCGAGCGATCCTAGAGGACAATTCTAAGACATGACACATTCCCAAATACAGACGCAACGAAAAAGAAATGCCTCAATGCAATGTCATGCAGTGACTACAAATTTTGCAGCGGAAATACACAATGACTTCTCAAGTCCAGGCCTGATCTCCCAAAGATACTGAGTGTCCTAAAAGCGACACTTCTTGTCAAATACTATCTCTGAAACAAAAGGGAAATGAGGGGTGAGTACTCGGGAAAGAATACTCAGTGAATGAGTGGGTCAATGCAATCGTCAAATATAGAGTGTGAAACTGGAGTGTCAAAACATAAGCATATAAATCATATTTCAAATCATCATGCTCTTCATTTCAACAATATATCATTTCACGTATTTTCAAGTCAAATATGCATCCAAAGTACCATCATTTAAAATCATAGAGCTGCCAGCCGAAAATGTCCCGGCAGAGGTCTACCGCGACCTATGACAGGCGCACCGGGGGTGTTATATGCAAATTTCTTTAAAGTGCTCTCTACCCCGGCGTTGGCGACGAACCTCGTCCAGGTGCTAGACTTGGAGAGGATATCCAATCCAAATCCAAATCCTCCCCCTTTCGGGTTCAACCTGGCTAGTACCGTGTCGATAATCAAATCACGACAACTCGTGGGATACCCCAGGCCTAGGCATATCCGGACGCCACCAAAGCGTCTCTCACGGTGTCCTTCGTAGCTACGGAACAATACAATCCAAAGCTCTCAAGGCCAAAATCAATGTCATATCAAAATGTGCCAAAGTCAGGTTCATAAACCAATGCAACATAGAGTATAAAATGGCACATTACATTTCAACCACATGGATGCATAATTTCATAATTCAACACAGTTTTTGGACACTCCAACGGTTCACAAAAGTCAATTTTAAAACCAGTCAAAACATTTCCAACATACGACAAATCATACTCATTATCAAAATGTTGTAAAACAGGATTTACATATTAAACAAAAGTATTGAAATAAATCTCACTCACAGTTTTAGGGAAGGTAGCGCACTCCCCAATAACACCAAAATACGCAAAACAAGGCGCCCCTCAATCGAGTCACCAAGAAAGCCAACCTAATCAAGTCATCACGATTTTCATCAATTTCCGACTATTTCAGGGTTTATCGTTTTTCTTAATTTCGTACGAATCCTAAATTCCTCAATTTATAAACAAATCAACTAATGCTACCTAATTTGACAAAGTTTATTCAAGAGTTGAAGAGATTTCATTTCTCTCACCTAGGATTCTTCGGATCTCAGATTTAGCTTTCGTTCGGCCATCGGTTTGGTATAAAACCTGATATTTCCAAATTTGAAACAATTGTGAACAATTTAAGTCCAATTACTAAAGAGATTCGAAACCCAAGTGTGAAAAATCAAAACTTAGAGTCATTTACCATCACAGAGGCTCACAGACTGTCACGGGCCGTCGCGGGTCGTGGGCCGCGGGCTGATGGGCTGGCTGGCCTGGTGGGCCTGCGGGCCTGATGGGTCTGCGGCCTGGTGGGCCTGGCAAGCCGGATCGCGCGCTGGAGCGCGCTCGCGCTCGTGCTGGCGCTGGCGCTGGTTCGCAAGCTGAAGCGCACTCGCAAGCTGGATCGTGCGCTGCTCGCGCTGTGGGTCGCACGCTGGAGCGCTCGCGCTCGTGCTGGGGCGTGCTGGAGTAGTGGATCGCGCGCTGGAGTGCATGCTGGCTCGTGCTAGGGCGTGCTGAGGCGCGCTGGGGTCACGCGCTGGGGATCGCTGGCTGATCGGCGCTACTCGCGCGCTGCTCGAGCGCTGCTCGCGCGCTGCTCGCGCTGGCTCACGTGGGTTCGCGCTGGCGGTGACCGGCGGTGCTGGCGGCGGCAGCGGGAGGTGAAGAGACACGACGGCGGGGAGAAGGGAAAAGAGAGAAGAAAGAGGGAGAGAAGAAGAGAGGGGGAAAGAGAGAGAGGGAGAGAGAGGAGAAAATAAGGGCTTTAAGCCCTAATTTTTTTTTTTATTTTTTCCTTTTTTTTATTTATTTTTTATTGGGTATTACATTTTCTAACCCCCTAAAAACAAGTCTCGTCCTCGAGACCAAAAGAAAACTATACAGAAAATAGATGGGAGTACTGTTTCCTCATGGCTTCCTCAGGCTCCCAGGTCTGTTCCTCGACCTGGTCGCTCCTCCACAAAACTCTAACAAGAGGAACCTCTTTGCTCCGTAGCTTTCTGACCTGTCGATCCAAAATAGTCACGGGCTGGACAGGTAAGCTCAAGTCCTCTCGAAGCTCAACTGGCGGAGCCTCTAAAATGTGTGAGGGATCTGGCTGATATCTCCTAAGTACTAGAGATGAAATACATCGTGAATACGCGATAGGTCTGCTGGCAGTTCCAATTTATATACTACACTTCCGACCCTCTCAAGGATACGGAAGGGCCCAATATACCTGGGACTCAACTTGCCTCGCTGCCCAAATCGAATGACTCCCTTCAAGGGTGATATCTTTAAGAATACCATGTCTCCCACAGTAAACTCTAGAAGTCGCCGCCTACGATCTGCATAGGATTCTGTCTATCCTGGGCGGCTTTCATCCGCGTACGGATAATCCTCACTTTCTCCTTTGTCTCCTCTACCAGCTCAACATTGGTGAGTCGTCGCTCACCAACCTCATCCCAGCACAACGGGGTACGACACTTCCTCCCATACAATGTCTCATAAGGCGACATGCCGATATTCGCCTGATAGTTATTATTATAGGCGAATTCCACCAACGGAAGATGCCGATCCCAACTCCCCCGGAAATCCATAACACATGCCCTAAGCATGTCCTCTAAAGTCTGAATAGTCCTCTCTGACTGACCATCTGTCTGGGGTGATACGCTGTGCTGAAATTCAGTCTAGTACCCAAAGCCTCCTGCAGACTGGGCCAAAAACGGGATGTAAATCTGGGGTCTCGATATGATATTATCGACACTGGAACCCCATGCAGCCTCACAATCATATCAATATAGAGGCGTGCCAACCTCTCAAGTGAGTAATCATTCCTAATCGGGATGAAGTGTGCGGACTTAGTAAGTCGGTCAACTATCACCCAAATAGCATCATGCTGTGCCGAAGTCCGCGGTAATTCCACTACAAAATCCATCGTGATATGCTACCACTTCCACTCAGGAATGGGAAGGGGCTGCAAAGTGCCAGCTGAACGCTGGTGCTCAGCCTTTACCTGCTGACATACAAGGCAACGAGCAATGAATTCTGTAATTTCCCGTTTCATACCCGACCACCAATAACTGTCTCTGATAGTGCGGTACATTTTAGTACTACCGGGATGTAAAGCATAGGCAGATGAATGGGCCTCCTCGAGAATAGCCCTGCGAAGATCACTATCTGCTGGTACACATACCCGATCTCGAAAAACCAACAGTTTATCCTTGCGAACTTTAAAGTCGTCAATATCACCTCTGCTGGCTTTCTCATAAATACCTCGGAGCTCTTCGTCACTCTGCTGAAGCTCCCTGATACAATCGAGCAAACTCGGCCGAACCTCAAATCTGGCTAGTATAGCTCCCTGATCATCACTAGCCAACCTGACTCCCAAAGCTCGGAGTCCCAATAAACACGAGAGATAAGTACTCTCGGCAGTCTGAGAAGAGGAAGATGACTTCCGACTCAAGGCATCAGCCACCACATTAGCCTTGCCCGGATGATAATCAATAATGAGGTCATAATCCTTTAGTAGCTCTAACCATCTCCGCTGCCTCAAATTCAGCTCTCTCTGAGTGAACAGATACTTTAGACTTTTGTGATCTATAAACACTCTGCATGTGACCCCATATAAATAGTGGCGCCATATCTTTAGCGCAAAGACTATGGCCGCCAACTCCAAATCGTGCGTAGGATAATTCACCTCATGCTTCTTTAGCTGTCGCGAAGCATAGGCGATAACTCTACCATCCTGCATCAATACACAGCCCAATCCCTGCCTGCTGGCATCACTGTACACCACATACTCTCGACTACTCGTGGGAAGGGCTAGAATCGGAGCGGACGTCAATCGCTGTTTGAGCTCCTGAAAGCTCACCTCACAATGATCATCCCATATAAACTTTACACCTTTTCGCGTCAATCTAGATAACGGAGCAGCAATTCGAGAAAAGTCCTCTACAAATCTGCGGTAATACCCGACTAGACCAAGAAAACTCCTGATTTCTGATACTGTCTGTGGCTACTCCCATCTCAATATAGCCTCAACTTTCTGCGGATCAACAAAGATACCCTCCACAGAAACTACATGGCCAAGAAAACCAATCTGCCGCAATCAAAATTCACACTTGGTGAACTTGGCATAAAGCTATCTCTCACAAAGAGTCTGCAAAATCACCCTAAGGTGCTGAGCATACTCATCAACACTCCGCGAGTAGACTAAGATATCATCAATAAAAACAATGACGAACCGATCCAAATAATCATGAAAAATTCGGTTCATTAGGTCCATAAATGCGGCAGGGGCATTAGTCAGCCCAAACGGTATGACCAAAAACTCATAATGTCCGTATCGGGTACGGAAAGCCGTTTTAGGCACATCCTCGGCCCTAATCCGCAGTTGATGGTAACCCGACCGGAGATCTATCTTCAAGAATACTCTGGCACCCTGTAATTGATCAAAGAGATCATCAATACGTGGTAATGGGTACCGATTTTTAACGGTAACTTTGTTCAGCTGTCTATAATCTACACATAGCCGAAATGTGTCGTCCTTCTTTTTTACAAACAACACCGGTGCACCCCACGGAGACGTGCTAGGACGGATAAACCCCTTATCCAGTAACTCCTGCAGCTGGACCTTGAGCTCTCTCAGCTCAGCCGACGCCATCCTGTAAGGCGGCATAGAGATAGGGGTAGTCCCCGGAGCTAAATCGATCTCAAAGTCAAACTCCCGAACAGGTGGTAGTCCGGGCAGCTCCTCGGAAAAAACATCAAGAAAGTCCTGTACCACTGGGACATCCTCCAGTCTCGGTCCTTGAGCAGTGGTGTCAATGATATGAGCCAGGTAAGTCGCACATCTGCGACGAATCATGCGTCTGGCCTCCAAAACTAAAATGACACAGCAGGGTAAAACCCGCCTCTCGCCCTCAAAAATCAACACTGGCTGATCGGGTTTTCGAAAATCCACCTGCTTCTTAAAGCAGTCAACCGAAGCCCGATGCATATATAGCCAATTCATCCCCAAGATGACATTAAAATCAGTCATGGCGAGAGGGATTAGATCTGCTTTCAGCACTGTATCCCCAACTTTGATCTCACATTCTCTATACACAGTGTCGCGCACAATCTGCTCACCCAGAGGAGTGATGACCAATAGCTCCTCGTCCAAAGGTGAGAGCGGCCTGTCAGAATGTCGGAAGAATTGATCGCTCACATACGAATAGTTAGACCCCGTGTTAATAAGAGTACGGACATCTATTCCGAAAATGGGTAGAGTACCTATCATTTGCACAAATACACATAAACTTAGAATAATTTCAAACTTGACATGTATATATATATGTCAAAATAGTTGAGCCTCTAGGGCTTCTACAACCTCGGTGTACAAAGATGTCAGAGTAGTATCATGTCGACAAAAGGAAACACAACATACAATACCTATACGACTGATACAATGCTGACATCCTCAAAAGAAGTGAAAATACAAATAAAGATCCTATTCTATAGGATCAGAAGGAGGAGTACCCATGATGATGTCGAGGTTCGCCTCGGCGTCCTCATGCGTCATGGCATACGAAGAGTCTGCACTGTGTTACTCCCAGTGGTCACCCTGGGAGTAGAAGCTGCTGGCCGAACAGGCTACCCCTGCTGTCCCATACGAAGAGTACTAGTGCGTCTCAGTGAACTCTGTGCTCCGAGTCCTAACTCATGGCAAGAACTCCTAATATGCCCCGCTTCCCACAGTAGAAGCAAGTGACCGTCACTGAACAAGCTCCGCTCGGATGGGACTGACTGCACCTGCGGCAATAAGGGTGCCACTGAGTAGTAAACTGTGCAGGGTGAGTCGGTGCGGGCTGTCTAAAACCGTGGAAGTACTGTCCCCGTCCTAGCTCAGAAAATCCAGATCCAAATCTGCCTCTATGAGAACTCGATCCCTTGCCCCTCTTGGAATTCTCCGCAAAATAAGACTTCTCCTTCTTTCTCTTCTGCTCTCTGCTCTCTCTCTGCCTAGTCTTAGCGCAGACCAAAGCCTCCGCGCGGTGAGCAGAGTCTATCACCTCAGCCAGTGTAAACTGTGGAGTAACAGTCATATACCTCTTTATGCTGAGGCTAAGACCGTCCTCAAATTTGAAGCGCAAATACTGAGGTGTGGTCAGATCTGGTACAAATGCGGCAAGTCTCCGCATATCTGCCTCATACTCCGAGACAGATCTAGACCCCTGTGTAAGCCGTCCCAACTCTGACCTCATCCGGTCCTACTGGTAGAGTGGGAAAAATCTGCGGTCAAACTCCCGAAAGAAGTCGTCCCACCGCAGTGGCTCTATCGCCTCATCAGTGAGGGCCTCCCACCATGAGAGGGCCTCTCCCTCTAATAATCGCTCTGCCACTTTCAGGCAGAGCTCCTCTCCAATCCCGAGATCAGTCAAAATCCTGCGGGTACGGTTGATCCAATGCTTGGCTGCCGCAGCATCACCAAGCCCTGCAAAATCTGTGCACCCCAGCTGACGGGCCTCCTTAACTAACTGAGTCAACTCATGTACCCGTCTAAGAATAGCCGATGTAGTCTCATTCGACTCGGCCATCGGCGGTGGAATCGGTGCCGTAGGAACTGGCGCTGCTACAGGTGCAAGCGCCGCTGTAGGAGGTGGTGGGGGCGGAATCTGGACCCCATGCGAAGCGTACCACTCGTACACCTGCCTAAAGGCGTCGAGTGTGGGTACGGGAGTCTCAGCCTGAGCAGCTGGCTGAGTAGGTGCCGGTGGTGGCACGCGAGTCGAGGTACGATCCTCTGGCTCGTCTAAGTCCTCTGGTACTCGTGGGGTCTCGGGTGCCCGAGGTGCATCTGGCACTAACAGACCCTCAAGCGATGCGAATCTAGCACCTCTCCTTCCACGTCTAGGTAGCATAATTCTGCAAGAGAAAGATGCTTATTATCATAAAAAGAATAGGCACGGTTCAAGAATTTTGAACTAATCATAGCATGACTACCCTCGCAAAAGAATGAAATTCTTAGTTCAATAGGAGAAGAATATAGCAAGTTAGGTTAGATACAACCGTATCTAACCCTCTAAAATAGATGAACTCATATGCCTATGACCATGCACTGGGACTTCATGACTGTATGAATCTCTCATGTATTGAGGACTTTAAACACAACACAAGTGGGAATGTTTTCAAAACTCTCTTCCTACATAGATGTAATACCCAATAAAAAAAAAAGGGAAAAATAAAAAAAAATTAGGGCTTAAAGCCCTTATTTTCTCCTCTCTCTCCCTCTCTCTCTTTCCCCCTCTCTTCTTCTCTCCCTCTTTCTTCTCTCTTTTCCCTTCTCCCCGCCGCCGTGTCTCTTCACCTCCCGCTGCCGCCGCCAGCACCGCCGGTCACCACCAGTGCCACCCACAGCCGCTGCAGCTCCTCCCTCCCGCGAGCGAGCCGCTGCAGCTACTCCCTGCACGAGCGCCACTGCTCTCTTCTTCGCGCGAACCAGCGCGAACCCGCGCGAGCCAGCGCGAGCAGCGCTACCGCAGCGCGCGAGCAGCGCTCGAGCAGCGAGCGAGCAGCGCGCGATCAGCGCCGATCCCCAGCGCGTGACCCCAGCGCGCCTCAGCACGCCCTAGCACGAGCCAGCGTGCACTCCAACGCGCGATCCACTGCTCCAGTACGCCCCAGCACGAGCGCGAGCGCTCCAGCATGCGACCCACAGCGCGAGTAGCGCACGATCCAGCTTGCGAGTGCGCTTCAGCGCGTGAACCAGCGCCAGCGCCAGCACGAGCACGAGCGCGCTCCAGCGCGCGATCCGGCTTGCCAGGCCCACCAGGCCGCAGACCCATCAGGCCCGCAGGCCCACCAGGCCCGCCAGCCCATCAGCCCGTGGCCCACGGCCCGCGACGGCCCGTGACAGTCTGTAAGCCTCTGCGAAGGTAAATGACTCTAAGTTTCGATTTTTCGCACTTGGGTTTCGAATCTTTTTAGTAATTGGACTTAAATTGTTCACAATTGTTTCAAATTTGGAAACATCAGGTTTTAAACCAAACCGATGGGTGAACGAAAGCTAAATCTGAGATCCAAAGAATCCTAGGTGAGAGAAATGAAATCTCTTCAACCCTTGAATAAACTTTGTCAAATTAGGTAGCATTAGTTGATTTGTTTATAAATTGAGGAATTTAGGGTTCGTACGAAATTAAGAAAAACGATAAACCCTGAAATAGTCGGAAATTGATGAAAATCGTGATGACTTGATTAGGTTGGCTTTCTTGGTGACTCGATTGAGGGGCGCCTTGTTTTGCGTATTTTGGTGTTATTGGGGAGTGCGCTACCTTCCCCAAAACTGTGAGTGAGATTTATTTCAATACTTTTGTTTAATATGTAAATCTTGTTTTACAACATTTTGATAATGAGTATGATTTGTCGTATGTTGGAAATGTTTTGACTGGTTTTAAAATTGACTTTTGTGAACCGTTGGAGTGTCCAAAAACTGTGTTGAATTATGAAATTATGCATCCATGTGGTTGAAATGTATAATGTGCCATTTTATACTCTATGTTGCATTGGTTTATGAACCTGACTTTGGCACATTTTGATATGACATTGATTTTGGCCTTGAGGGCTTTGGATTGTATTGTTCCGTAGCTACGAAGGACACCGTGACAGACGCTTTGGTGGCGTCCGGATATGCCTAGGCCTGGGGTATCCCACGAGTTGTCGTGATTTGATTATCGACACGGTACTAGCCAGGTTGAACCCGAAAGGGGGAGGATTTGGATTTGGATTGGATATCCTCTCCAAGTCTAGCACCTGGACGAGATTCGTCGCCAACGCCGGGGTAGAGAGCACTTTAAAGAAATTTGCATATAACACCCCCTGTGCGCCTGTCATAGGTCGCGGTAGACCTCTGCCGGGACATTTTCAGCTGGCAGCTCTATGATTTTAAATGATGGTACTTTGGATGCATATTTGACTTGAAAATACGTGAAATGATATATTGTTGAAATGAAGAGCATGACGATTTGAAATATGATTTATATGCTTATGTTTTGACACTCCAGTTTCACACTCTATATTTGACGATTGCATTGACCCACTCACTCACTGAGTATTCTTTCCCGAGTATTCACCCCTCATTTCCCTTTTGTTTCAGAGATAGTATTTGACAAGGAGTGTCGCTTTTAGGACGCTCAGTATCTTTGGGAGATCAGGCCTGGACTTGAGGAGTCATTGTGTATTTCCGTTACAAAATTTGTATTGGTGATGTATTTGTATTCTGAGATCTATAGATGATCATTTTTATAATTCTGGGATGACTGTATAAATATAGACATTTAAATTGTGAAACTCTTATGTCACTGCATAACATTGCATTGAGGCATTTCTTTTTCGTTGCGTCTGTATTTGGGAATATGTTATGTCTTAGAATTGTCCTCTAGGATCGCTCGGTGTCTCCTCTAAATCACAAGAGGGGCGACTGGCGGCTGTCCATGCCTTTGACGGGGGCATGGCAGTAGAGGTCTGTGGTTAGGACTGTGGAGAATTGTCTGTTAGCCTTGCGTTGCCTTGGATTGTGCAGTATGGATGATCTGGTTTGTTGTTAAGGATAATTTATGCATTTTGAGGCCGGGATGGCCATTTTGGACAAGTAACAGGTTTATTTCAATATGGGAGACCTCTGATATATGGGGAGTTTCTGTCCGATTTTCTGTAAAAGTACAGCCGGCATCCAGGGTAACGGGCGGCTGCTCACGATCCCGGTTCGGGGCGTGATATTCATTCCATGCAGGGCCATTTTCATCGACCTCAGTGATGTGAAGCCGTTGGATGTAGAAACCCAAGAACCCACGAATAATTAATTTAGCTAAAAAAAATCATTCTAACGAATTATTTGAACAGTTGGAATTAAAGATGTCGGCCATTGCCCTAAAGGAGGAAAAATCTAAGATATATGACCTTAAACACATTTCTCACTAGATCAAGAATCTTGATATAGAAATGGAATGAATGACGCAACAATTTAGATGGTTCGAAATCTAGATTGATAAGTCAAAAAACTAACACTACAAAAAACACGGATTTAGCGACGCATTTTAGCGACGAAAAAAATTTATCGCTATTTTGCGACGAATTTAGCGATGAAAAATTTTATCGTCGCTATTTGCAACGAAATTTGCGACAAAAAATTAATCGTGGCTAAATTAGCAACGAATAAATTATTCGTGGCTAAATTTGTCCCTAATTGGCAACGAAAAATTTTTCGTGACTAAATTCGTCGTTAATTGGCGATAAAAAATTTTTCGTTACAAAATTTATCGCTAATTAGCAACGAATAAAAATTTCGTGGCTAAATTTTTCTGTAGATACAGTAATCTGTCACTAAATTTAGCGATGAAAAAATTTCATCGCCTATTTCGTCACTAATTTAGCGATAAAAAATTTTCGTGACAAATTTTGTCGCTAATTAATAATAAAAATTTTCTGTCGCTAAATTCGTCACTAATTTAGCAACGAACTATAAAATTTATGGCTAAATTTGTCACTAATTAGGCACAAAAATAAAATTCGTGATAAAATTTGTCGCTAATTAGATATTTATGTCTAAATTCGTCGCTAATTTATTATAAAAATTTCAAAATTCAGCACTAATTTTGTAACTAAATTTCTTCTATATTCTATTAAGAAATATTTTCAACCGTAAATATTTTTTTAATATATTCTAAATAATGAAATTGAATTAAATATATAGTGAATATTACAATTCTCACCAAATTAA
Organism: Dillenia suffruticosa; assembly: GCA_033439265.1. NCBI lineage: Eukaryota > Viridiplantae > Streptophyta > Magnoliopsida > Dilleniales > Dilleniaceae > Dillenia > Dillenia suffruticosa. Next base: position 5,922,918 of record JAVTVX010000031.1, read on the forward strand.
AAATTTTCAATAATAAATAATTCAACAAATCTATAACAAACAATTTCACTCAGTCGCAGGTATCGAGTTCACTATTTATGTGTTTTTGGCTTCTATGTCCGTTTGTTTTTCTCACATAGTCAATCGTTTTTAAAAGTTTAGTTATTCATATTTATTTGTTATCATTTTCAGCAACGAAACAATATATCATACATTCACGTCCGGTGATTTATATCATTTGACAAGTAAATCAAATAATAGTTTTTAGAGGATGATGGCAGTGAAACGGATGGTTACTGATAGACGCATATCTATTTATAAACTATTATATGATTTCAAAAAAAATAAAAGAGAAAAAATAATAAAATAATAAAATAATAAAATAAAAGAAAACGTTAGAAAATAAAAAATAAAATGCTAATTAAAAAAAAGAATAACTTAGTGATGGATTTTGAAATCTATTATTAATTTAATGACGAATTTAGCGACGAATTTTTGAATCCGTGACTAATTTAGTGACGAATTCCGAGATTCGTGACTAATTTAGCGATGGATTCAGAAATTTCGTCGCTAATTTAGCGACGAATTTAGTGATAAATATTTATCCGTTGTTTATTTAGTGATGAATTTAGTGACGAATGTTTATCCGTTTCTTATTTAGCGACGAAAAGGAGAATTCGTGGTTAATTTAATGACAGATTCCAATATCCGTCCCTAATTTAGTTATGGATATTAGAATCCGTCGCTAAACATAATTTTTTTTTGTTTAATTAGTATTTTATATATATTTATTATTTTATAATATTTTAAATTAACATTTTATTTTATTTTTTATAATTTATTATTTTTAAAGAATAGTACTATTTTATGTTTTAAAACCTTTTATTATTTTATTTTAACATTTTATTATTTTATTATTTTATAAATTAACATTTTATTTTATTTTTTATAGTTTATTATTTAAAACATTTTATTATTTTATTTTAAGTTAACATATTATTATTTTCTTATTTTATAAAATAATTTAATGGTGAATATTTATCTGTGTCCGATGATCCATCTTCTCTCGCAAACAGACAAACAGTAGTTCCCAGGGACAACTACAGTGAAACGGAGGGTTACTGAAAGGTGATTGTTCGTTTATATACTTTTCTAAGAATTGAAAAAAATAAAATAAAAGAATAAAAGAATAATAAAATAATAAAAAAGAAATAAATAATAAAATAAAATATAAAAACGGTATTTAAAAAAATAAAATAAAAAAGATTTGGAGACGGAAAACCTGTCCGTCATTAACTAGCGACGGAGGCGCGTATCTGTCGCTATGTTAGCGACGCAGACGCTTATCCGTCGCCATGTTAGCGATGGAGGCGTGTATCCGTCGCCGTGTTAGCGACCAATTTGCTTCCATCGCTATGTACTTTTTGTCCTTAGTTGTACTTTATCCCCATCAAACGGCTAATGTTGGAAGGTTTGCAATCCAAAGGCCACACTTTCCTCTAATTTGTTTCCATTTCAAAGAATTTTGTTGCCCTAGCCGCTCCACCTCCCTCCGCCTCGCTTTGCGTCCTTTCAAAGTCGAGCCTCGAGCTTCACTTCTCCTTCATCACCGCCGTCGACAACTTCATCAGCTTCCCTTCATCATCTCTAATTTTATTTATTGTTTTCACACATTTTTAAAACAAAACTAAGGGATGGTTCGAGGGTTTTCGAACGTAGGCAGAGAAGCACATTATGAACATCGCAGTGAGAGTGAGATCGCTCTCCCTCCGAAACTGCTCTCCTTTTCTGAACCTAAACCACCTTTCCCCTCTCTCTCTCTCTCTCTCTCTCTCTCTCGCGTAGGCTTTGGGTTTCTTCTTCTTGATTCGCCGTCAAAGAGATTGCTTCCAGTCATGCATGCTCCAGTCATGCATGCTCCGGTCCTCATTCTCAGTAAATCACTTTTCCTTTTCTTCAAAATTTCAGAATTTTTATCTGTTTTCTACTCTTGTTTCCTCAATGAGTAGTCGATTGACATTTTCGTACTTGCTTCTCCTTGGATCTTCGGGGAAAAGTTTTTGTTCTATCTCGTCACTTAGGTTTCTGGTGTTTTGAGAGGAGTAAGGAATTTTTTTTTCTTTTTTAGGGTTTGTTGTGTATTTTAGCGATTTTTAGGTTTTCTGCTTAATAAACTTCATTTCTAGTTTGGCTTTGGAGTGGGTAAACTAAAGTGACAGTTAAGTAGGTGGAAAAAAATTATGATTGCGATAAAGGAGCGTATTTGTTTTAGGGTTAGGTTTAGTTTGTAGCTTGATGTTTAGCTTTGAATTAGCTGGTCCAAAACAAAGATATATGCCGGATTTTCAAATTTAGGATGTGGGTCTTGGGTTTTGCTTACGGATATATAGAAGTGGGGGACTCAGATTACACACACATTGTGGTTTATCTAATCATGAGTACACGCTATTATTTGGTCTTTCCAGCATTTCTTGAAAATTTTGTGGTTCCCTGCAGTTTTAATGTCAAAGAAACGGTGTGCAATTAAAACGGAAAGAGTAAATACTTTGTCCATTTATTTAGTTATTTTCGTTGTTAGAGTTGGTTTTGAATGAGTCCAGTCTCTTACGTGCATATCTAGGCATGATGCTTAAACTTGTTGGTGGATGAATGCTATCCTTATGAAACATTGTATACATAGTGCATATTCAATAATGTTACCCCACTATTGCTGTTTTTGGTAGCAAGGAAAAGGCCACGCTACTCGAATTTCAACTTACTCAATGATCTATAACTGCTTTTTAGTTCTCCTTGTTTAGCTTCCTTAGGAACGCTTTATTTGTTTGTATAAAATCTATTATAAGGATATTCCAGTTCTTCCAGTGAGGAATATTATGTGCCTATATGTGGTTCTTTAATAATTTGGTTATTAACCTAATCATCCTGTAAACTAATATATTATATGTGTAACACCAGAAGGAGAAAAAAAAAAAAAAAAAAGGGATTTGGGGCTAAAAGAGCCCCAATCTCTCTTTTTCCCTTTCTCTCTCTCTCTCTCTTTCTCCCTCTCTCCCTCTTTCCCTCGGTCTCACACTCTCTCTCTACCTCTCGCTGCTCTCTCTCTATCCCTCCGTCACTCTCTCCTCCTCCCGCGAGCACACACCACCGCGCTCGGCAGTGGCTCCCCTCTCCCCTTTGCGAGCAACTGTAGCTTGCTTTTCCCCGCGCGAGCGTGAGCACGCGATCGCGCGAGCACACGACCGTGCGCGATCCCTGCACCAGCTCCAGTGCTGCCTCCTCGAGCCAACGCGCGATCTCCAGCGACAGCGGCAACGCGCAAGCCTAGCGCGAGCCCAGCGAGCCCGGTGCGAGCCCAGCGCACGAGCCCAACGTGAGCAGTGCGCGACCCTCTGCACGAGCCCCTACGCGCCTTTGCACGCTCCTGCACGAGCACCAGCACGCCCTTGCGCACCTCTGCACGAGCCTCTGCGCGCCCCAGCGTGCCCCAGCGTGCCCCAGCATGGGCTCCCCTGTGCCAGTGCGCCCTCCAGCGTGCCCCAGCACGAGCGCGAGCGCTCCAGCGCGCGACCCACTGCGCGAGCACTCGATCCAGCTCGCAAGCGCGAGCCCTAGCCACTGCAGCGTAGTCCAGCACGCGGCCCAGTCCGGCCCGCAGCCCACCAGACCCATCAGACCTGTAGGCCCACCAGGTGGCTAGCCCATCAGCACGCCAGCTTGCGGCCCACGAGCCCGCTACGGCCCGTGACAGTCCGTGAGCCGCTGCGAAGGTTTTAGACCAAACCGACGGGCGAACGACAGTTAGGTCTGAAACCCGAGGAACTCTAGGTGAGAGAAACGCACTCACTTCACAGTGTGAATAAATTTTCCCTTATTAGGGTTTTATCTGAAATAAAATTTGATAATTTAATTAGGTTTGTCTTTTGAAAAGTCGTTGAAAAGTAGGGAGTGACCACCCTCCCTAGATATGTGAGTGGGACTCTAATCTCTTGCATAAAATAGTAAAACGTGTTTTCTACCGTGTTTTCGATAAAACATGTTTTTGATATGCATTGATCTGACGTATGATATTGAATTTCAAAACCGTTTTGTGATTATTGGAGTGTCTCGAAATATGTTTACGATGACTATGCATCCATGGTTTGAAATAAAACAATAATTGTGCCATTACTTGAAATTTTAAAATTTCCTTTTCTACCGTCGCGTTGATATGCTGTTTGAAATGATTCGATGAAACGTATTGGCACGCAGATTTGAAATGTTTTGATGAACTATGTGGGTTAGATGCCCACTAGTTATGCGATGATGTGATGTTACTTGTGGGACGTTGTGCCCTTGTGATACTATTGGACGTTGTGCCCTTGTGATACTATGATAATTCTGTAGCTACGAAGAGCGTTTGTAGAGGCACGGGTTGCCCGGATATGCTTCTGCAGGAGGTATCCGCAAACGTCATTTACTCTAAAGGCTATAGGCGCGGACGGTTGAACGCACGTAGGGGGAGGACGTGTGTGACGCCACCGTCTAGTACTGGGCGGGGTCCTATACACGTTGATGAGTTAGCCCCAGCGAACTCATGGCCAACGTCGGGTTAGAGAGCGTTTTAAAGTCTATGCATAATAAAACCCCCGATGCGCCTGTTCTCGGTCACGGTTGACCTTTGCCAGGACCATTTTTGGCTCACTCTGACGTTACTTTATTTTAAATGGATGCATACATGCTTGTTATCGTGTGATTGATTAAATGAATTTCAAATTGCTAAACATATCATGTTTTGCCGCGAAAATGTAAATTTTGTTTCAAATGATATTATTTGACACTCCAAATTGTTCACTCATGCTATTTATGTTTGATATTATCCCCCTCACTCACTGAGTATCTTCCCATGATATTCATTCCTCTCTTTTCCTTCCTTAGACAGGTTTATTGTGATAGAGCGACGTTACAGGCTCTAGAGCGGATTTGATGTTCATGACGGTGAGATTTACTTTAAATAGAAATATGAACTCTTAAGTTAGTTTCGACCCTGTGAGGTCTTAACATTGAGATCCGAAGTTGGCCGTGTACTTATTTTGGGATAAATGTATAATTTAACTCTCATTTTTTCTTTGCATTGAGGCGATTGTACGTATTTGAGTGTTACTTGGAAAAATTATTGTATCTTTCATAAAATTTAGGTCCGCTTGGTGTGGCGGCTGTTCATGCTCAAATTGGGCATGACAGTAGAGGTCTGTGGTTAGATTATTAGAAACTTGTAGTCTTGCGTTGTTCTAGATGGTGGCTGTGGTGTGTGTTGATTTTGGAGAGGCCGGGATGACCATTTATTTAAATTACAGATTGATTTTGATTATACAGGTTTAATTGTACACGGGAAACCTCCGATTTATGGGGAGGTTCTGCCCGATTTTCTGTAAAAATACAGTCGGCATCCAAGGGCAACGGGCGGCTGTTCATGATCCCGGTTTGGGGCGTGACAATATGTTTTCTGAAACGAACTGAGCAGAAGATTCCTTGAAACGTGAGTCTGGAACCAAAGTTCACCATGCTATCATCCAGGCATCAATGGTAAGATGAACATTCAATATTCTTTTTTTGTTCATTTCTCTGCATATGATTTAAGTTTCATACTTCTATCGGCGCTACTATTGGTTTCAATTTATTAGATTTGTATATGACAGTGTGAAACAATGCCCCTTGCTTTTGGACTCCAAACTTAAGATTGGACATTAAAGTTTGATATATATATGTATCATTACATATATATTATATATTCCTTTCTTTTTCTGAGAGCAGATGTTAGGGAGAGAAGAAGATGACTTTGGGTAGTGAATCAAGGGCTGATGCTCCTATTGTGCTGAGGTAGCCTAAATAAGCTGCCAAAAATTGTTTATTTAGATAATTATAAGTCCGCAAAGTCAGTAAGGCAGAATTTTGGTTGACCTCCTTTGTAGATTGAAGGGCTCTCTATTCTCTACCTTTGGGCTTACAAAGAAAAGTGCGTATTAAATTCTTACAAAGTGCATTCCAGTTTTTCAAGAAGTTTAAATCACTAGTTACTCCTGTTATTTTAGCTTCAACTTTCCTCCATTTGATTGAGTGGTGTGATGATGATCCCCTGGGTTTATATTTGGTAGTAAAGCAACTTTGTCCGCCAGTTTAAAGCATGCAGCTCAATCATTTAATTAGCTATTAGTTGCATAAGGACCATTTCTTTTGTTCTAAACGAAAACCAAAGTGGAGTTAGTTTGGATGTATTTTTTATTTAGATATGGTTCTCTTTCTCCTTTTTTTTTTTTTTTTTAACTATGTTGTGAATATTTGCAAAGCCGGGGAGATGCTCCATGTTGCTGAGGCTTTCATTGACCAAAATTATCATCCTATGGTCATTTGTCGAGGTAATGTGAAAGAGATACACTTTTTTATGAATTACAAGAATAAATTCTGTGATTTACCAAAATTTGCTTGTTTGCAGCTTATAATAAAGCTCTCGAGGACGCAGTTGCAGTCCTTGACAAAATTGCAATGCCTATTGATGTGTCTGATCGTGAGTTCTGTATAACTTGTCTATTTGTTATTCATTCTCTGTTAATTTTCACTTCTTTATGGATTTGCTTCTACTTTCTTGCACGTGTAATCATTTCTATACCGAAGCACAATTGCTTGAAGCTATCCATTAATACTAAATATATCCAAGAATAGCGCTTGTTTAATGAAATTTGTTATTCACAACAATTTCAATTTTTGCATGTGCTTTTGTGCACCTGGGCACATACTGCATAAAATTATATTAGAGGAAAAGACCTGGACACTTTTGAGCGCACATTTTAGAAGAAGGACAAGACCTGGAGTAAGGAGAGAGCAAAAACTATATCGGTATGTAATTGACCAAATTCGTAGTTTAGTGTTTTATATGTATTGATTTTGAATTTTGACAACTCCTCTCTCATAGATTCATAACTTGCATTGCGCTCATTGGATAATTTAATGGTTCTTATTTTTTGGATAGACTTATCAAATCTCCCTAATGATATTGTTATTTTGCTTCCTCTAGGCTGACCTAGGCTTCAATAAAAAAGTAAGTGAAGTAGAAAGCTATATATTCATATGCCTATGACAAAATTGTTAGGCTTCTCTATGCCATATCAACCATCTTGCCTGCCTCTATCTACAAAATTTAATGGTATTTCTACACTATATACATGCAGGTAAAACCATTATCTTAGATTTGGAAGTTTTTCACCATAAATCATTTGATTGAGTGGAATGTAATGAACACCAAAACTGTGCAGTAGTTTGTTTGATCCCCTTCTCCAAGAAGGCCTTAGTAATTACATCACCTGACATTCCACGATTTTCAGAGATGAATTCTGCACCATGAATAGCTATCAAATCAGTAAACATGTGCATTATCTATCTCAAATCCTGATGTTTGCTATCCGTAAAAAACCTTATAATGGAAAATAAAAATGAAAATTCTACTGGCAGGAAGCTTTCATCAAATGCACATGCTTTTCACTGAATTCAACTTCTAATGCTTCACTCAATTCCCACTAATGATGTTCTGCATTTTCCATGCTTCAATGCTCCATATCATTTTAAATGACTTGGTAGATGAAAAAAGGGATGCAAAAGCACAGGCTTTAACCTAGTTGCAAGATAAAACTGAGAATTGTGAAGCCTCCATAGCCTTAATTTGGCAAATTGGTATGAAATCTGCTGCTTGTTTGCTTATTCTGAAAATCCTATGAAATCATAATGTTGGTCGTGATTGCAAGGTTTGTCTCGATTGCTGGGTTTTGCATTTCTAGTTGTTGTATCTTCGGCATTAGTTTAAGTTTTAGATCTAACTTGACTACATTGAAATCCAATGGCCGAAATAAGAAAACCAACTTTAATAAACTAGCATGTGTTGTGAAGGGCATTTTCCGAATTTGAAAGAGAATGACATTTTTTTAAAGGATTATTGTGATAACCATGAACTTACAAACCACACCTTTTTCGGCTAAGCATGAACTTATTAACCATTGCTCAACATTGTCACTGACTCTATAATCTAACAAATACTTAGACCAGAACCATTCAATTACAAGAAAATTTTTGGTTAGAAATTATGGCTTTCAAACAGCAGTGGTTGTACATAATAAGTTTGTTGAAGTGATTGTGTACTCTACACCTGCACTGTTCTGTGAATTATGCTGCTATGTTGACACTTCTAATAGGGCCGATGGTGTTGCTCCTTTTTTCTGTGGGGGAGGTTGACATTTGAATTTGCTTCACTTTTGTGTTGTTGTTGAGAATTATATATCTGTTATACAGTTTTAAACTGATTCTTTTATGTGCATTGAAATACATATGATATTGTGAATTAAGTATTTCATTTTTATCTCAAAGTGTAGATTAGAAACCAATTTTACATTTTCCCCCAACAAATCTGGTAATGGGTGTATCTTATATTGAGTTAGAATTTCATAAATGAATAAAAATGGATTAAATAGTTGAAATTTAATACTCACTGCCTAACAAAAGTAGAAAATAGGTCTGTTGGGATTTTGTAGATCGAAGGAAATGAACTGGGTTGGTGCTTTTAATGTGTAAAAGTATTGTATTACAACTTTTCTATGCATTTTTCTCTCTTTTTTATCCTATTTACATTACTTGGGAAGATGAGAATTTTTCCTACTAAGGAGCTATTCGGTTGATGAGGATGCAATGTCTACGGCACAACCATTTCCAATATTGGTTCTTTTTTATATTTTGATAAACTTGTAATTCTTTATTCTTACTACTTTATTTGATTTTTCTTTTGATTTCCGTCATAAAAATGCATGAGAAATATAATGAACTATTACTGACTCATTCGAGTGGTGGTGATGATGGTGCATCATCTGAGCAGTCTGTTGAGTCATTTGGTGGAGTCAAGAAAGGATCCCTGAGCAGACTGTACATACATAGCTCTTCATGCTCCACCGTGGTCATTTCAATGAAACAAGTCCAACTAGATGAAGAAGTGTTTAGTCTCAAAACGGAACTTGCAAAGAAAGATGAACAAATAAGTGCACTCAAACAATCGCTTGAACAAACGCATGTAACACAACGACTACTGTTACAGCACCTCAAGTTGGATGCAAGTCAATTTATCACCTCACAGAGTCAGATTCCACATTCTATGCCTCCTATTGATGACCCCGATGCTGACGAACAACGTGATAATTGATGGATGTTTGTTCAATATTATTATTACTATTTTCGATATTGGATATTAGATTATATTTATATTTGTTTCACTTTGATTTTATTCATATTTTGTTCGGTGCACAAACTCTTATTCAATGGATGTTTGTTAGATTGCAAAATTTGTAGATTTATTTTATGAACATTCGCTAGCTAAACATTGATGGTTTTTTGGTTCCATTGGATATGAATGGAATATTTGATTAGAAATGAATGATATTGGATTGGATAGTGACCGATGGATTTTTTTTGTTCAATTGGATATTTGAATGTTGGTTGGACAGTGTTTTATTTGGTTTCTTAAACAGGGAAAAACATTAAAACAAATGAAAATTTTTTTCCTAATTTTACAAATTCATTGCAAAATTTGTCGCTAGAGAATTTTCGGATTCATCGCTAGGTTCATTGCTAAGTTAGCCATGGCTAACTATTTCTGTTATTGAATATTGCCTAAGGCTAGTGACGGATATAGTAATTTGTCGCTAATGTTAGCGACGGATAGGCCTCTTCGTTGTTGAGTTTAGCAATGAACAATTTGGTCCGTCACTAACATTAGCGACGGATGTACTAATTCGTCACTAACTTCGCGACGACCAAAGCGGTCCATCACTAAAGCTAGCTACGCATTGTTCTGTCGGTCGTTGAGGTTAGCGACAGAAATTATTGTCGGTCACTAAATTTAGCAACGAACTACTACATCCGTCGCTATATTTAGCGACGGAAAGTGTTATCCGTCGCTAAATTTAGCGACGGACTGCTGTCTTCGTTGTTAAATTTAGCGACAAAATGTATTATCCGTCGTTAAGTTAGCGATAGATATCTGTGACAAATATTTTTTTGTCGCTAATTTGGCGACGAACTTCGTTTTTTCATTGCTAAACTTTTGTGACGTCGTATTAGCGACGAAAAAATTTTTGTCGTTAAATCTGTCGCCACAATATTTAGCGATGAATTTCTCTATGATTTTTGTCGCTAAATCCATCACCAAAACCGTGTTTTTTTGTAGTGTAAACAAAACTCCTATCTTGAATAAGTTCAAAATTCTCAAAAGAATAAAATCTGTGTGAAAAACACTCACAATTTTATTAATTCTCTCCAAAAGTGTTATCCTTTTACACAATGTGTAATGACTTATTTATAACCTAAAGATAAAGACTTAATTAGTAATTAAAAATTTAGTAAATTTCTAAATAATAAAAAATTGGAAAACTAAAACATAAATTACAAAAAAAATAAAAATAAAAATTAGAAAACTAAATAAATAAAATAAAATAAACAAAACTACTTTGACCAAGTTTTTCTACTATTTTTCTTTTATTTTCGTCCTCCTTTGGTCTTGAATAGTTCTGGGCCTTTTATTCTAGCTTGTATGAACATAATTAAGCTCTATTTTGGTTTTTTATTTATTTTGACTCTAATTTCTTGTTTCAAAGCCCTCTAAATTAAGATATTCAGTATTTTTAAAATTTTTTAACTCGAACTTTTGTTACCAACCCAACTGGAACTTGAGTTGAATTTTGTAAATTTCTTGCAGTTTTGATGATCACATCATTCTCTCCTTCTTGACAACAATTTGTCCCCAAATCGTCACCCGTGTGAAAATGCATCCCCAACTGTATTTTGCTTGGGAAAAGTCTCAATGAATTAAACCCATGAATGAAGAATTTTGTTCTTTGTGATAAATTGAAATTAGAGATAATATTAAGATCGAAATACAAATAAAAACAAAGAAATATGAAAAATTATAGACAAATATGAACAATTCGAAGGGTAACCCGAAATTGCTCTGATACCAACTGATATGAACCCGTTGGGTGTAAAAACTCTAGAACCCACGAATAATTAATTTAGCAAAAAAAAAATCGTCTCAATGAATTATTTGAACCGATAAAATTAAAGAGCTCAACTCTTGCCCTAAAGAAAGAAAAATATAAGGTATATGATTTTAAACCCGTTTCTTACTAGATCAAAAATTTTTGTATAAAAATGGAATAAATGACGGCACAATTTAGATAATTCGAAATCTAGATTGATAAGTCAATGAACTAAACACGATTCATATTTTGAATAAATTTAAAGTTCTCAAAAAAATAAGATCTGTGTGAAAAACCCTCACAATTTTATTAATTCTCTCTAAAAGTGTTTTCCTTTTATACAATGTGTAATGACATATTTATAGTTTAAAGGTAAAGATTTAATTAGTAACTAAAAATTTAGTAATTCTCTAAACAATAAAAATTAGGAAACTAAAATATAAATTACAAAAAAAAAAAAATAGAAAACTAAATAAACTAAACTATTTTGACCAAATCTTGCTGTTATTTTTCTTTATTTTCGTCCTCCTTTGGTTTTGGATAGTTTTGGACCTTTTATTCTTCCAACTGGACTTGTATGAGCATAATTGAAACCTCTTTTGGTTCTTTATTTATTTAAACTCCAATTTCTTATTGTAAAGCCCCATGAATTAAGATATTCAATATTTTTTGAATCTTTTAACTCGAACTTTTGTTATCGGCCCAACTGGAATTTGAGTTGAATTTTGTAAATTTTTTACAGTCTTGATGATCACATTATTCCCTCCTTCTTGACAACAGTTGTCCCTAAATCGTCACTTATGTGAAAATGGATCCACAATTGCATTTTGCTTGGGAAAAGTCTTAATGAATTCAATCCATCGAACATGTCTCTTACCATTTTAATGAATTAACAACTCTTTAAATTTAACTCAAAACTAATTGTTTTGTGAAATTCAAAGAAAGAATAACAAGAAAAATAAAGAAGGAAAATAAGTGAGAAATAAGGAAAGTCGTAAATTTGAAAAATTTCTAAATTAAGAAAGAAACAAATATGGAAAGAATTAAATAAGAAAGGTGAATAAAGAAAGAAAATAAGGAAGGTGAACAAATAAGGAAAAAGAAGAAATAAAGAAGGAACAATAAAAGAAAAGAAAAAAATTGGAATCTGTCTTTTTTTTCTAATCAATTTTTTTCACAGCCTTTTTTTTTTTTTGTAACTACGGCAACACAAGAAAAATATCAAGGATGAAAGGTACCAAAAAAAATAAATTAAATAAATTAAACCCATGAACGAAGAATTTTGTTCTTTGTGATAGATTGAAATTCGAGATAATATTAAGATCGAAATACAAATAAGAACAAAGAAATATGAAAAATTATAGACAAATATGAACAATTCGAAGGGTAGCCCGAAATTACTCTGATACCAACTAATATGAACCTGTTGGGTGTAGAAACCCTAGAACCCACGAACAATTAATTTAGCAAAAAAAAAATCGTCCCAACGAATTATTTGAACCGGTGAAATTAAAAATCTCAACCCTTACCCTAAAGGAGGAAGAATCTAAGATATATGATTTTAGACCCGTTCTCACTAGATCAAGAATTTTGGGATAAAGATAGAATGAATGATGCCACAATTTACATGATTCGAAAGCTAAATTGATAAGTCAATGAATTAAACAATACTCCTATCTTAAATAAGTTCAAAGTTCTCAAAAAAACAAAATCTGTGTAAAGAACCCTCACAATTTTATTAATTCTCTCCAAAAGTGTTCTCTTTTTACACAATGTGTAATGGCCTATTTATAGTCTAAAGGTAAAAATTTAATTAATAACTAAAAATTTAGTAACTCTCAAGTTTTACTACTATTTTTCTTTATTTTCGTCATTCCTTGGTTTTGGGTAATTTTGAGTCTTTATTCTTCCAATTGGATTTGTATGAACAAAATTAAGTTCCCTTTTGGTTTTTTATTTATTTGGCCTCCAATTTCTTATTGTAGATCTCCATGAATTAAGATATTCAGTATTTTTTTGAATTTTTTAACTCGAACTTTTGTTATCGGTACAACTGAAACTTGAATTGAATATTGTAAATTTCTTATGGTCTTGATGATCACATCACTCGGACACTTCAATAATGTCATTACTGCAGTCCGCACCGAGTGCTGATTCTTTCTCACATACACTTGCATCGAATATTAGGATCGTAAAATTTAAGTCATCATCATATGAGAAAACAAAAAGGTCTGCAAATTCGGAAAAATGATCCTTGGCGAATGCATTCCATCCTTTTTCAAAGATCAAAATGTTGTCCTTCAGAGCCAATCTAACCTGCCAAGTATTCTCGCTTGGACCGTTTAGCTTGCAAATTCCAGAGGTTTTTTCTTCCAAATGCTAGACAAATCCTAGTGGGATTTTCTGAAACCAAAAGGACATTACTACTCTTATTAGGATTTAAGTAACTTTGTTTACATAAATGAGTTAATTGAAGCGAAACCCACTTGCAAGAAATCCCAAAAAACAACGGGGGGAATAGTAAAAAAATCATAAGCAAGAAAAATCGAAAGAAAGAGAAAATAAAATGCCAAATGATCAGAGGCGAAAGAAGGGATAAAGATCTTGAAGAATTGAGGAGGGCCTTTGACATCCGGCATCAGAAAAGCTTTTGGTATCTTAGTACACAAGCCGAAGCAACAACTCCTCTGTATTTGTTTTGACGAACCACTCGCCTGTATTTGCAAAGCAGGGAGAGAGAGGGGGGAGGGAAGGTAGAGGAAGTGAATTGAAGAGTACAAAGTTGGCCTCTCTCTCTCTCTCTCTCTCTCTCTCTCTCTCTCTCTCTCTCGTCTGCTACTCACTGACGCCGTTGTCCATAGAACGAGTAAAATAGTCAGCAAAATAGGCCTCTAATATTTAATAAAATTATAATAAAAAATTAAAATTAAAATTTCATAAATTTATAAAATTAATAGATTAATAAAAATTATAAAATATTCATGAGTTAAACATAAATATTTTAAATTTATAAATATTCTAATTATTCATAAATATAAAAAGTTTATGTAATTTTAAAAGATAATTTCTTAAATAGTTAAATTAAATATAAATGTAATAAAATATTTTTGAGTTTATTTAGATATTTTTAAATATTCATAGAAAATATATTTAAGTATTTTTGAGATTTATATAAGTAACCAAATTATAATAGTTAAAATATTTATGTACAATTTTGTTAACTTAGATATTTTTATTATTAAAATACCAAGCAAAAACTCTAACCAGCTTCTTCATTTTCAAGCTTTTTTAAACAGTTTTTCAAAGTCATATTTTACATAATTTTTAACTTATTTTAAACCGAAAAAAGTTGGATCAAATAGATTTTATGTATTAAAACAAAGGAGGCACTACAAAAAGTAATGTCTTATAGAAACGGAGAAAAACAGTCAGCTAAATGTAATAAAATTATCGATAAAATTTTCTCATATGGATATACATTCAATTGGATATACATCAACTGGGAAACACCTATATTGACACTTTTGATTACCATTGAAGCATGTCTCGAATATGGACGGTTAGAAAAGTATTGGTAAAAATTAGCTTTTATTATCAATTTAAAACTATTAGTAAAAATTACTACTTTTATCATCGGTTACTACAGAAATGTTACTACCTTTATCATTGCTAACTATAGCCGTTAAAAATTGTTATTACTATTTATTATTGATAATTATATAACATATATTAGGAAATATTACTATTTTTATTATCAGATATTACAAATATTAATAAATATTACTACAGATATCGTCGCTTACCACATGTATAGGAAATGTTACTACTGGAAATGTTGCTACTATCATCATAACCGTTAAGAATTGTTATGCTATTTATTGTCAATAAGTCAGTCAGTCACCATAATTGTTAAGAATTGTTATGCTTTTTATTGTCGGTAAGTATAGAGTTATATGTTAGAAAATGTTACAAAATTTTTGTTCTCGGTTTTGATAAATGTTAGTAAATATTATTACTTTTATTGTCACTTACCACATAAGTTAAGCCCGCATAACTTAGAAAATGTTACTACTTTTTTTGTTGGTTATCACAAGCGCTAGTAAATATTACTCTATTACTACTTTTATTGTCGTTAGGATGTGTTACTAGGGTTTAGAATTGCTACTACCCTTTTATCGTCAGTCACCTAACCGTTATGAATTGTTAGTGTTATATATTGTCGATAACTATGTTAGGAAATGATACTACTTTTATTGTCAGTTGTCACAAGTGTTAGTAAATATTACTATTTTTATCATTGGATAGACAGATGTTACAAAATATCCTTTTATCGTCAATTACACAGAAAGTGTTAGAAAATATTATAATTGTAGGTTATAAAAATATTAGGAAATATTACTATTACCACATATGTTACTAATTAGTTACCACATACAAGTGTGAGAAATGTTATTATTTTATCGTCCACTAGAAAAAAAAGGTTAGGAAATAATTTTATCATTATGTCAGTATAAATTACAAATATAACGGTCACAAAATGTTATGTTGCCGTGGGTTTGTTTATAAAAGGGTTAGAAAAAATTATTGGTATAAATTATATTATCATCACTTATCGCTTATGACTAGTGTTTGGAAACATTACAATGTTTGCATCATTGTCATCGGGTTACACACGGTAATGATAATGGTATAAACACTATAAAATAAAGAAATTATAAAATAATAAACATAATCTTCCGTTCAATATATAAGACAAAAAAAAGATTGTAAGTTTCATTGTCGGACAACTACATATCTTCATATCTTTTGAAATGTTCATGCCAAAAATGCAAAAAATGTTGACTTCGATCACCAAGAATATTACCATCATAATTTGAAAGCACAGCATCCGTGATAGTTCCAACATCGGTGAGAAACTTTTTGTATCAATCTATTCAACAAATAGTAATAAAATGAATACATTTACCATTTTTCGATATCATATAGGATACCTTCTGTAACAATGACACTGCGGTGTCTGTAATTTAATTATATAGAAAGAAATATTTATTTAAATTGATTTTTGATTTTGGGGTATTTAAATTAAATTTTTGGTATATTTTAATTTGCCGAATCTATAAATCGAAGTAAACCCCGTTTTTACAAAAAATTTAAATTTTAGTGAAGTGTGGGTATGAAAACATAAATATATAAAAAGAGAAGAGAGAGAGGAGATGCTGCGTTTTGGAGTGAAACGCAGCACCTCCCAATTAGGGTTGTAAACCCTAACTTTACCTCTCTCTCTCTCTCTCTCCTTCTCTTTCTCTCTCTCGTCGACTTTCATCTTCCCCCGGCTACCGCACTTTCTCTGCTTTCCTCCCGCGAGCGCGCCATCACTGTTGCTCGCCTCCTCTCGTCTCTCCCTCTCTACTTCTCTCTTTCCCCTTTCGGCCGCAAGTCTTACCTTCATTTTCCGACATTGCATGTGGTTAAATGTGCAGAAATTTTGGAGTATGTTGGATTGTGCTTTGACTGATTTAAATTGATTTTGGCATGCTGAAACTATGTGGATGAGTACAAAAACTCTGCACATGTTTTGACTTGAAAATGGAATGTTTTGAGGCATTTTGAGTGTGCTGGAGGCATGGTCTTATGTGCAGGAAGTTTGGACTTGTTTTAGCTTTGGTTTGAGTACAAAAATATGTCATTAATTGAACCTATGTATGTGCAGATTTTTAGTATGAAAATGGTGTGAAATTATGTGTGTTTTGGCATATGAATGAGATGCAAAAGTGTGCAGACTTTTGGAATGTAAATGGTGTGAAAATGTATGCATTATGGCATTGAAATGGGCAGCAAACATGTGCAGAATTTGGCTTGAATTAGTAATAATGTTTGAGTGTTTGTTTGTACATTTAGAGACTTGAGAAGTGTGTGTGAATGTGCAGAAATTTTTGCACTATTGTGTGTATCAAAGGGATGCCATTTCATGCTTGTAAAGGGAGATTTTTGATATTGGAATGTGCTGAAGTTTAGGGAGTTCATGTGCTTAAATTGTGAGCATTTCCATGAATGTTGGGTGCAGGGGTACCACGGGTGCCGGGTGCTGCACTGGTGCACGGGCGGATGGAGCATGCTGTGTGTTGAGTTGATTTTTGCTAAGGGCATTTGAAGTATGTAACACCAAGCTTAAAAAAAAAAAAATAAATAAAAATAAAATATTTGGAGACGCAGCATTTTGGGACAAAACGCTGCGTCCCCAATTGGGGATTAGGGTTAAAACCCTAACCCCCTTTCTCTCTCTCTCTCTTTCTCTCTCCCCGACGTTCCCTCTCCTGCGGCCGTTCGGCTTCCTCCGCCACAGCCACCGCCGCCGCCGCCGCCATCCTTCTCCTTCTTCTTCTTCTTCTTCTTCTTTTTCTGCTTCTTCTTCTTTCTTCCCGCGGCTCTCTCTCCTTTCTGCAGTCGCGATCGTTCGCGATCTCACCTCCTTCGCAAGCTCCGCCAAGCGCCGCCACCGCGCGATCTTGCTTCCGTCCGCGAACAGCCGCCACCAGCAGCAACCCCTCCTTCTGCCACCATCGCGCGAGCTTGAGTGCTCCACAGTGCGACTGCAGAACCTCCGCGAGCGCAACCCGCCCTTGCACACGACCGAGCCAGCGAGCGCACGAGCACGCCCCAGCACAGCGCACTAGCGCACGGGCGAGCACCAGCCCGCAAGCCACTGTCGGCCCGCAGGCCCGCCAGCCTGCAGGCCCATTAGCCTCAGGCCCATCAGCAGCAAGCCCACGGGCCCACCAGGCCCGAGAGCCCGTCCAAGCCAGCAGGTCCAGTACGGCCCGCGGCCCAGTTCAGCCCATCGGCCCGCCAGCCCGCCGGCCCGCTACCCCGTAGCACGCAGACCAGCGAGCCCGCTAGTTGTAGCCCACGAGCCCGCGACGGCCCGTGAGCCCGTGACAGCCCACGAACCTCCACGCAGGTAAATGACTTAGGGTTTTTGATTCGGATCTAAGTGTTTAGATCTAACAAAATAAAATCTTGTTTTGATAGGAAACACTACAGACCTTGGAGCGACCGAAGCGACAGTCGGATGAGACTCTGCGCTTCGAGAAAACCCTAGGTAAGGAGATTTCTGCTCTAACTGATACTTTGAATGAATCTAGAATTGAATCTAAGATGAAAGGTTCTGTATATGTTCAGAGTGTAAGTAGAATGCGAATAGAATACCAATTCTGAAATGACTATATGTGACTTTGAAGGTTAAGTAGAGAATGTTACAGAAACTAGATGCTCTGATACGAAAGAAGCATATTAGAGAATCATAAAATCATGTCGAGTTAATTCGAATGATTTCCTTTAGAGTTAAACCTTGAAATATGCATGAAAGTATCTGGATTGTAGGGTTGGAATGAAATGAGCCGTAAAGTGGAAGATATTGTTCATTTCATGTTTTTCGGATAAACCCTTAAGATGCTTGAGAAGTTGATATTCAATTTTGATGATCTTATTAGGTTGATCTTTTTGGAGATTCGAGAAAGCAGATTGGAAATTGTTTTGAAAATAGGGAGTGACCACCCTCCCTAGAACAGTGAGTGGGACTTTGACATTCGCTATTGATTGAAAACCATGTTTCAAAAATACTTTTAAATGACATGTTTCTGCAAATATATGATTGTTAGACCTTTCCAATATTTGATGAAATGTTTTGTGACCTTTGGAGTGTCTTAACTGCTGACTTTATTGATATGCATCCATGAGTTTTGATAAACGTATATTGTGCCACATTTTCGACATATTGATATGTTTTAAATACTTCCACTACATTGGCACATGGTTTTAAATGGATTTACTTACACATTTGGGCTGTATGCCCGGCCGACTTTATGATATTATGTTTTGGGCTGTATGCCCGGCCGACTTTATGATATTATGTATTGGGCTGTATGCTTGGCCGACGTTATGATATTATGCATGGGGCTATATGCCCGGCCGACTGGTGATGGGATGCATGGGGCTACGTGCCCGGCCGATATGATATTGTGATCCGTAGCTACGAAGGACATCTGGTAGAGGCACCCCTTGTGCCCGGATACGCTTCGGCCGGAGGTATCCGCCAAATCGTCGTGTGTATGGGTGTCCCAGGTTGACCCTCATCGGAGAGGACGTTGAGTACGGCTCCGTCTAGCACCAGGCGGGGGCACCATACACGGCCGACTAGTTATATATACATTATTATTATTTACAGGCTTGTTGGGGTAGTCTGTGGCCAACATTGGGGCAGAGAGCCATTCTTTAATACTTGCATTTGGAAAAACCCCCAATGCGCCGTCCTTGGTCAAGGTAGACCATTGTCGGGAATATTTCATTGGCCGGTTCTTCATGACATTGATGTGAATATTGGATGCATATTTTGCTTTCTGATGTGTGCGTATTATATATGATTTTGAAATAACATGATCGGTTTGCACACTGTGGATATTTTCTTATCTTATGCTTTGACACTCCAAATTCACCTCGATATTGATAGTATGATGTCAATCCCCTCACTTACTGAGTATCCTCCCATAGATACTCACCCCTCACTTTCTTTCCCACAGGATTAGTGTTGGACCGAGGAAATATCACTGGGCTTGGGTATGGATATTTTTCATCTCTTCCACTACGATGATCGGTGATATTGTTATATATTGGAGATTTTAGTTTGACCATTCCATTTATCTAAATTTTTGGGAAGACTGTATAAATTATGGACTTTTATTCGTGAAACCTTCGTGTTGATTTATTCCATTGCATTGAGGCATTTGTAAATATTTAAAAAAAATAATAACTTGGGAATTTATTTTATATATGCGTAGAATTTAAATCCGCTCGGTGTGGCGGCTGCTCATGCTCTAGTTGAGCATGACAGTAGAGGTCTGTTGCTAGGACTGCTAGAAACTTATAGCCTTGCGTTGTTCTGGATGTTGGCTGTGGTATTTGTTGATTTTGGAGAGGCCGGGATGACCATTTACTTACTTTGTTAGGATGAATATGATATACAGGTGAAATTGTACTCGGGAAACCTCCGATTTATGGGGAGGTTCTGCTCGATTTTCTGTAAAAATACAGCCGGCATCCAGGGACAACGGACGGCTGTTTACGATCCCGGTTCGGGGCGTGACAAAGTATCCCAACAATTAAATTTTGTAGACTTGTTGTAGGTATAAATAAACATAAGGAATTAAGGTAGTGACCTAAACTACTTAGACATGGCATGAGAAATTTGGAAGGAAAATACATGCATTTTAGATATTGGGACAATATGTACTCTTTTTATCATAACTTCCTTAGCACAACTCCAAATGATATGAGGTTTTTTGCATTGGATTCTAGACATCCTGAGATATGGCCCGATTGATTTGGAGATGAGTTGAATTTTTTGGTGGGTTGTCATAGTTAGATCATTTACAAAAAAATTGCTGTTCCGTCCTGTTTTTAGCAGTGATCTTGTGACTCATTTAGCGATCCTCTTCTGATTTGACTTACTATAAGACCAAAACACGAACGTTTTATGTCTAGGTCTTATGTTTAATTTGAGATAAGAACCATCTACTTTGGACTTGTATAGCAGATGTTATAGCTTATTTCCCATGACTCCGCAGATGTGAAATCTGTGGACGGTTTGCCTTCATACTTGTTTGGTGATTCGATTGAGATGAGCTTTGTTCTACGTATTGTGGTTTTATTGGGAAGTGCGCTATCCACCCCAAATTGTGAGTGAGATTTATTTTGATGCCTTTGTTAAATATATAAATTCTGTTTAACAACATTTTGATAAATGAGCATGATTTGTCGTGTGTTTAAAATGTTTTGACTGGTTTTGGAACTGACTTTTTGTAAACCGTTGAAGTGTCCAAAAATTGGGTTGAATTATGAAATTATACATCCATGTGGTTGAAATGTATAATGTGCCATTTTGCGTTATATATTGCATTTGGTTTGTGAACTTGATTTCGGCACATTCTTGATACGAGATTGATTTTGACCTTGAGGGCTTTGGTGTGTATTATTCCGTAACTACGAAGGATACCGTGAGAGGCGCTTAGGTGGCGTCCGGATATACCTGGACCTAGGGTATCCCACGAGTTTTCTTGATTTTATTAACGACACAGTACTAGCTAGGTTGAACCCGCAAAGGGGGAGGAATTGGTACTCTCTCCAAGTCTAGCACTTGGACGAGATCCATCGCCAACACCGAGGTAGAGAGCACTTTAAATAAATTTGTATATAACACTCCCGGTACGCCTTTCATAGGTTGAGGTAGACCTCTACCAGGACACTTTCGGGGGGCAGCTCTATGATTTTAATGACATCGCTTTTGATGCATATTTGACTTGATAATGCGAGCAAATGATATATTGTTGAAATGAAATGATGATTTGAAGTATGATTTGTATACTTACGCTTTAACAGTCCAGTTTCACAATTCTTATTAGACGATTGCATTGACCCACTCACTTATTGAGTATTCTTTCCCTGAGTACTCACCCCTCATTTCCCTTCTTGTTTCAGAGATAGTATTTGGCAAGGAGCGCTGCTTCTTGGACGCTTAGTATCATTGGGAGATCTATCTGGACTTGAGGAGTCATTGTATATTTTTGCTACAATTTCGTGAGTTAAAAATTGTATTGATGATGTATATGTATTTTGAGGTCTATAGATGACTATTGTAAAATTCTGGGATGACTCTATAAATATGGAAAATTAAATCGTGGAACTATCATGTCATTGCATAACACTTGCATTGAGGCAATTTCTATTCATTTGTGTATGTTACTTGGGAATGTGTCATGTCCTAGAAGTGTATTTTAGGATCGCTCGGTACTACCTCTAAATCATAGGAGGGACGACTGGTAGCTGTTCATACTTTTGACTGGGGCATGGAGTAGAGATCTGTGGTTAGAACTGTGGAAATTCATTTTGTTAGCCTTGTGTTGTGCTGGATTGTGCGGTATGAATGTGTTGGTCTGATATTGAGATTGGATTTATGTATTGTAAGGCCAGGTTGGCCCTATTGTATAGGTAGCAGGTTGATTGCTATATGGGAAACCTCTGATATGCGGGGAGGTTCTGCCTGATTTTCTATAAAAAATACAGCTGGCATTCAGGACAACGAGTGACTACTCACAATCCCGGTTCGGAGGTATGGATCATCCTACATATGTATCCTTCATAGCTACGAAATGAAATTTATCCATCACAAAGTTATCATTCATCACATGCCAGAGCCCTCGGCCCATATATAATATAATCATCAAATTAATCACGTGCCATGCCACATTTCTCGAGTAATGTAAATCATTTCCACAATGATGATTTCATAAAACATGTATAAATCAAATGCAATAGTGCGGTTTCACTTTTTAGAACTCGTTTGGATGCATATATAATCACGTAAAATATATTTGTGGACACTTCATGAATTCACAAAAAAAACATTTCGAAATTCATTCACAATTTCACATAACATATTCATTAAATCATGTTTGCATCAGAAAACATTTTAAAACATGATATTGTGTATCCAACACATAATATAATAAATTCCACTCACTGTATGCGGGAGGGTATGCCACTCCTATCACGAATCTCGAAACACACACAAAAATATGCTCCCCTCAATATCACTAACGAGATTCTATAAACATAATGTAGAATATGAGTTATTTAAGAGATCATATGATGCGTATATAATAATGTAAATGTGATGCAACCCTAGTTATAGACAAATTTAGGGTTTTCAAGTTTTATTCTTCCTCCATTTTAGGGAATTGACAACAAGTTCCTCAACTGGGGTCAGAATTAGGAAATTCTAATTTATATGGTTGGCTCACATAAATACACATACCTTTTGTGTTGAACTTATCTCCAAAATCTCGGTGGAAGATTCTTTAAAATCCACATTTTCAAACCAATTTAAATCTCACTCTCCATTTTGTCCTGTTTTAGCAACTTTCCCTTATCTCACAATCTATTCATGCTAAGACTCTGCTTTTTGACTATGTTGTAGTTATGACACAAGGCTACAACCTGTTAGTCGGGCACTTTCTCAGATTCCTAGTGCAAGTCCCTAAAATTGCACCATTTTCGCCACAGAGCTCCACATTACCTGAACCTTTTATAGTATCTAGAAGACATAAAACCTTACATTTTTCATGTTTTTGGTTTCTTCCAATTTTGCTTAGAAGGGGTCTGAAATTGACCACCAAAATCTCTTTTCATTTTTGGCCGAGAAACAAAATCGTTTCTGCATAGTTTTGGGAGATTTTGTATAACTCTTGATTCCCTCGGCTGAATTGGCTGAAATGTTCACAGTAGGTAGATAAGAGGGAGATCTACAACTTTTCATGTTTGAGATTTTGCAAACAAGGTCTGGAAGAGGGTCGTGCAACACTACTATTTTTAGTGTTGGAAAATGGATGACCCTCTGATGCGTTTCAATAGAATGGCTGTAACGTTTGACACAGGGATCCGATTGAGGTGATTCTTATCTCGTTGGAACTCTAAGACATGGATCTACAATTCTTTCAACTAGCCCAAGATCTGAATCTATCAGGAAGGGGATTGAAAACTTAGGTTTGTGTAACTGCAGAAATCAGGGCAAAATGCAGGACTGAACAGGTAATTAGTGCAGAACACCTAACTTTGAAAAGTCATATAAAATCCATCCCTACTCAGAATACAATGGTTCTTATCTCATTTTACAGCTCTGAATGTCTAGTTTCTTGTGTATAAATTTTACACAATTTTCCCTTGTGAAGAAAATGTTGTAGCTAAAACACTACAACCAGTTCAGAATATCTAGATTTCAGAATTTTTGGTTGCCTTCCTTGACTTCAGATTTCGGCCACCCTAGTTCCCTAAGCAAACCTCCTCATTTTGACCCCAAATTAAGATATGTTATGCTATGGAGTATGGAGGGCCTCATAGCTGAAGATGGACAGCTGGACTTGAAGCAAAACTTGGATTTCTCCTCTTGAACTCTTGGCTGTCCCTTTGTTCTTCACCAAGCAATCCTTCTCCGTTGGCCTTGATTTTTTGATATATTGTTCTAGGGTTCAAGAGGGACGGATTTTATGTAAAAATATTGAAGATTGGTTGAAGGAATCAAGCCTCCCTTTAAGGAATGGCTCACGGCTATGGAGGGAGGAAGAAGAGAAGAAGTCTTTCTCTCTCTTTTTTTTTGGTTTCTCTTTGCTCTTCACGGTTTTGGGAGAATGAATATAGCTTGTTGGTGATTCTCTCTCTCTCTCTACTCTCTCCTCCTCAAGCCCCAACAAGTCAAACTTCAATTAATGCTTTATTAATTGATTTGTCTCCCAACAACCAAAATCAATGGCTTATATTTATTCTTTGACTTTTCAAATGAATCGTAGCCTTTCACCTCATGGACACACTTGTCATGGTCATTAATTATCTCTAACTCTTTTTTCTAAATTTCATAAAAGGTCATTCTTAGATTTGCATGAAGATTTCTACCTCGATTTTCGCATCACGTACGGTAGGGTCTATATTCGATCCGAAATCTAAAAAATTCAAATTTACCCATTTGGTTCAGTTTTTCGCACTGAATCAAATAGAGTTGGTCTCGCATTAATCTAAGGTCGTTTGATAGCCTAAACGTCTCTCGGAGTGAACGAAATTCTCGATCGGTCAAAATTTGATCTCAAACTCGAAATGCGTAAAATCACACTAGAGACTCCGATTTACACGTAGATTTAAAAAATATAGGTCTTGGGTGGAAACATGACCGTTTGCTGGAACAAATTTCAATTCTACGAAAAATTAGGGTTTCTCGAGTGAAAAATATTAGAGCACCGAGTCTTTTGTGCTATGGTTTAAATTTTAGTTTCGCTGCTTGACCCTTCACTTTTAAAGTGAATTTATCATATATATTTCTCACGGTATCAAATTTGCACGTGTGGTTGTCATTTTGGCACAGTAGGGTCAATTTCCCTTCATTTCGAGCAATTTTGGCAATTTTGTGAAATTCCGGTTTAACTTGATAAAACATAAATTTAGCCTTATTTAGGCTTCCTGGCAAAATTTTAGTAGTTTTGCATGGGTAGAATTAAATTTCGCTTGGTGAGGATAAATTTTCATCTTCGACGATTAAATATCAGGCATTTCTTCACAAACGATTAAGAATTGACCGAAATCAAGTTCTATTAACTTTTTAATTTAATTTAGCACGTGTAATTTCATCAGGGTCGAAATTGCACGTGTAGGTTTTAAAATAGTATGGAAGGAAAAATTTTTAGCTCCCGGCAATCTCGCCAAAATTTTTCAAGAGCATTATAAATCGTAAAAAGTTCTGAGTGACTTTTCTCTATGTGAAAATGAAAATAAATCATATATGAGATAATAAGGAGTATAATATACAATATACCGAGTGTCGGTGTTACATAAAGTTTGAAATAATGGCACTTTTTGATTGCAGTTAAGCCAAGAAAGCGACGAATGGTGGTCATTTTAGCAAGTTGGGGAAATGTTTCCCCTATATAGATTATTATTAGAATTATTTTGTTTCTAGTAAGTTAAAAAAGATTTTTCTAACGGGATTGTTATTATATGTGTAGTCAATTAGTCAAATTTTACTTCGTAAATCACAATTTTGGTACATTGCAAGTTCTTTTCACAAATTTTCCTTTTTCTTTGTATTGGTTTAGACTTTTCTTTTCTCTACCCTCATTCAAACTTTTTTCTCTTTGTTTTCTCCATCTTCATCTTCATGGACATGAGATCAAGACGGACTGCATTAGGCTTTAACATTAGAAGTTTAAGAAAATATTATTTTCTCAAGAAATTAAGGTCCTAAAATGAAGCCATGAAAAGAAACTATCAGTAATTCCAGTACAAATGCAATACAAAATGAGATAAGTTATGACAATGGTCTTTAACAACATAATTCTTGACTTGGTGGATTTATAAATATCCCCGGTTCTCATATCTCCAAAAAGCTCATAACAAATATTTCACAATCATTCCTGACATATAAAATTTATTTTAGGATATGCATTAAGTTGAAATCAAAATCATGTAGTGAATTGCACCCTTATTAACTTACATGTTAGGCTGTTGTAGAACTTCAATAGGCACAATTTCAGAGAATAAAAAGTGAATTTCCATTAGTTTTCTCAATACGATCCTTCTATAAAAAGAAATTAATGAACATATTATAGGATATAGTTGAACAAAATTTGATATTTAACTATATTAAGGAATTGCCATAATTACCATCGAAGTTTGCAATTCATCATCTTCATGGCTTTTAAAGCATTAACCAGAGTTTAGAACGTACATAATTTGTTTGTCCAAATAAACAGTGTAACAAAACTAATATTGTTTGAAAATGATATGGATAAAAATATGTTATGAAAATATAATACTATATTAATAGAAATGTTAGTGTGTAATCGTAAAATGTATAATATGTGTGGTAAAATAACTCACTAGCTTGCATAAACGAAAATTGAATCTAAGTGTTTTCTCAAATAAACAGCTCAACCATTAAAATATCCCACTTGCTTTGATTGCTTTTTTGTTTTGTGTCCAACACAAGCCAGACGCGTAAACCATAGACAACTACAATAGTAAAATAAGGAGGAAAATAAGTAAAGTGAGAAAACTAGGTTGGAAAACTACATATCACTACTAAACACTGCATTAGATGAGAAGAATGCGAGAGGATATGTATATGTGTGTATGGATATGATAAGGTCTAGTAAAGAAAACTACAGATATCATTAATAAGGTCTAGTAAAACAAATTCAAAAAGAGAGAGGGGAGAGAGGTGAATTAAGGATTTGGAGTGAGGAGAGAGAGGGGGAGAGAGAGAGAGGTGAATTGAGGTAGAAGTTGAGAGAGAGAGAGAGGAGAGAGAGAGGTTGAGGTGATGTTTGAATTTTGTGAGAGTTTTTTAAGTTTTGTGGTTTGTTATCCTGTGAGAAATCCATTATTAATTTTTTTAATATTTGTTTTATATCGTGTTAGCTGTGCAAGCTACATGGGCAGTAGATGGCGTAAGCTTATGCGGTTTGCCCTAGCAACTTGCACCCTGCTTTGGTGGACCGCTTTGTTTTGTAGTTATTTTTTTCTAGAAGAATGGAAGAATAGGTAGGTGTTGAGAAAAGATAAAAATATAAATAAAGATGCAATATATTGAGGAAAGATGAAGGCATAAATAAAGATACAATAATAATATTTATCGAAAACCATAATGGAAAAGCACAGTTGGAGAAGGATGACTTTGGGCAGTAAGTGGTGTTTAGTAAACGTATGTATCATTTCATAGTCTGCAAATATAATCAAATATAATCATTATATAATCAATATATGATCATATAATCGTAATTTCAAAAATAAATAGAAAAAATTCATTGATTTATACCATGTGTCAATCCAATGAGGGGACGCCATTTTATAAGCATCACTTTAGCACATATAGGTTCCAACAATATTATACAAAATTGTTCTATCAATTTCATAAAAATTGGATTCAATGATATATATTACAATGACAAATGACAAAGGTTGTAATACACTTGTCTGATATTATTTTTTATGGCTTTTGATCCATAAAAAACCAAACACTTTCCTCTTCATTAGAAAAAGTCCTAAGGTTAGCAAAGGAAAGGTAGAAATTGTGTTTCTCTTTGCCTTCTTCATTTTAATTAAGGTATTTACAGCTTCATACAATTCAACATCTTCATTTTTATCTAATCTCCACTCATCTTCATCTAATCTCTCATCCTGCCCTTTGTCTTCCAAAGCCTCCAGCCCTTTTTCCTTCTGCCCTTGGTCTTCCAAATCCCCCTCCAAACCCTTTTGCCATTTTTCATCCTATCGGTCCAATACCTCCTGGTCATCAATAAAATCACTACCCTTCCGCTTCTTTCATTTCTTCTCTTTCTTCTCTTTCGCTTCTTCTCTTCTTCCTTCTCTTCTTTCTCTACATTAGAGTCCTTTACGTCTTTATAGTTGCATAGTCTGTATAACAAATAAAACTGCATTTACAACATATTGGACTAGATTCGAATTAACTCCTCTAAAAATATTTTAAGTTCCTATTTGATGCCAATTCACTACAAAACAGATGATAAGATTGAAATTGCAGTAAATGCTCCATAGCAAGTGTATTGAGATGTGATAAGTGCTCCATATTTATCGTAAGATTGATACGTGGTAAGTACTTCATCTATAGTTAGTGTCTGTAAGTATACCTTAATTTCTTCTCCATTTGCTTTAATAGATTTTTTCACAATTTTATTTGACAACAAACTCTATAGATAATACAACATATTATTAATTATCAGTAAATAACTCATTATGTAGAGTTTTGATTCTACACAATGCAGTATAAAATTAACTTAACTTATGTTTACACGCTCGAATCCAAGTCTCTGATTTATCTGGTCAGTAGTCCAATACGGAATGGGTAGTTTCTTTATCTGGCCATCAAAATCATCAACTCTCAAATTTCCAAAGTAAAAGATCTATATACAGGGACCAACATTATTAATGGTTAAAATGGAAATGAATATATTTATAAATAGTGAATTGTAATATTTATAAATATTGAATTGTATTGAAAACTTATTATGTGTAAAAATAGATAACCACTAATTCCTGTCTTCTTCCTCCCGTCCTCCTCTCTTCCTTTCTTTGTAAGACCTTTAAATTGACACACCTCATCAGCTAACTATTGTAACACAAAATTGGCTAGTATTCTTGACATCAATGGTAGCAGTGAGGTGTCTCGAAGCAAGGAAGACATTGGTGGTCAGACATAGAAAGTATCCAAAGAGAAAAATAGGAAGCATCGTTTAAAATTGAGAGACGAGGCATTTTCGGTGTGCATTTGCATCTATTCTTTTAACTAGTTATGCTTTAATCTCGAGAACTACTTTTTCATTTCTGAGAATTCAACCAAATATGAACAACCGAAAACATTATGTTCGGTGTAGGGGATTCCTAAGATTCGCCCTACATCTTTTACTGTTGGCTTAAAATTCTAATTTGGACCGATGCAAATATATTTTTTCATCGGTTCAAATCTCATTATCAGTTCTTCACACAATTTTTAGCTCTGTGTGTCACAGGTAAGATTCAAAAGTTTGCTGAATCCCATATGTTTTACTACACATTTCATATCATGAGTGGGAGTAGAAATTAGTTCCTTCACTTGGTTAGGAGAGCACTTGATTTGAATTGGTGTCATTGCCCTCCTTATCCTAACCAATTCTTTCTTTCTTTGGTTGCTTTTTTGTACTTCTCCTTTTTATATTCATTTATTTCCCTCCATTTTTGAACACGTTTTTGGTCTATTCAAAAAATCAAAATTTGCATAATGAATAATGGGTAATGATACATGTTATTAATAATTAATGATACATAACATAAAAACAAACTAATCGTTGTTGCATGCAAGCCACTCAAACTAAGATAAAATTTGACTTTGTTCTTGAAAAGAAATTCTTTTACGTGAGAACGAGAATGCCCAATTTGTTTATATTAAAAATTTATTTAAATTAAAAATTTTTTTATACTAAAAATCAGAACACTAAGATAAAATAAAGCATTAAAAATTAAAAAAAAAAATTGTTTATATTAAAAAATCAATAAACTAAATTTAATTTTTAATTTGTAACCAAACACAAAACTAATAATAAAACACTACACCCTTCGAATTCATCACAAAACTAATCAATAAAACTAAAACACTAATGTTCGTTCATTCTAGATATAGAAATTTACCTAAAAAATTTGTACCTTGTAATACCTTTCTCCCACACTGCCTCATTGTTGGAAGACCAACTGGTACTAGTTTGATCTATGTTTTTCATTTTTGGTTTTGATTTTCTTTGATCTATGTTTTGTCTTTGAAATCTTCATAATCTTTACAAAAATAGTCACCGTCGAAAGCTAAGTTTCTCCTCACAAAAGGCTATTCATCATCTAAAACTTTAGAAATTTTCTTTGCTGTGCTCTTTTGACCTTCAATTCCCTTATACTCAAATCCACCATCTCTACATAATTCCAACACGAGTCTTTGGATGGATGCAATGATAAAATGTTGAAAGGACAACGTCATTGGATCAAAATATAATTCATGGATCAAATGGTAACCTCCTAGCCATTAGATGATGTTTACATTATTCGTGATAATTCCAATCATCGGATCAAATGTTGAAAATTGAATTGGAGAAAATGTTAAGCATCGAATTAGAGTGTGATATGTCCCTTGAAAAGACATTAACCTGCAAAGATATAGCTCTCAAGTTGAAAGGACACCAATCAACTCCAGCCATTGGATGAATTGCGTACCAGCCATCAATTACCCACCCTAGCCATTGGATGAATTGCATACCCAGCCATCAATTAACCACTTGCATATGTACCCACCCCAGCCATTGGATCAATTGCATACCCACCCATCAATTACCCATCCGCATATGTACCAGCCATTCGATTAATTACACCAATCTTGGATTGTTTTGGGATTTATAATATAACAATATATCAACTACTATATTTCATTACTACCATATTATTGCTATATTACTATACATTACTACCATATGTAATGTCAAATTATTTAGGATAAATATTACTACTATATTTAATCTCTATATATAATCTAAATATAATGCCTAATTACGTATATATAACAATTTACATATATATGACATTATATGACATTATAAATTAATTAATTATAAATATTAGTAATTTAAATAATGTTAGGTGTACAATCTAATTACATAAAATTAATAACAATAATGTATAATATAATTATCAATATTACTTTAAATAATGTATTATTAGTATTTTAAATTGACAAAAGTGTTTGATTTTATATATGAAAAATATTAGTTGTGCAACATGTGAACATTATGTGCAGCATTTAACACATTTCATGCAAATTTGCATATATCCGACAACAAATTTGCATTAATCCAGCAATAGAAGAGGAAAAAATTCCATATGTGGAAAAATGTATTGTCAAGTTTGTTAATTTTGTTAACTTTGTTGGCGGGAAATGTGGATCAGATATGAGTTTTTCTAATGCTATTGGTGCCAAATCACTAGAACTCATTTTTACTTTACTTTTTTTTTTGGCTTGGCAATGGAAGGAGGACAAGACTCGAAACCTATGTCCTTTAACATTGTCTAGGATTTAGGGTTATTCAGATGAGCTTGGTCAGGATTTTGACTTACTTGGATGAGCTTGGTCGGCACATACACACACCAACAACTAGATAGAAAGAAAGATAGATAAATTGAAAGTGAGACCAAACTCTATAAAACAATAAAATAATGAAATAATGAAAATTAATAATTATAATACAAAAAATTAATAATAATAATATTTTTTTCTCACATTCACAATCCACACATGTTCACAAGCCTTAGACAAGTTCAAGCCGTATACAACAAAACAAAAGAAAACAAAAGAGTTCACAAGTGTGCTAGCACATGTGTTATCTTGACAAGCCAACTTGTATACAAGAAAATGTTCACATGCAAATCTCTTGGATCCATATACAACAAAATAAAAGAAAGCAAAAGAGTTTACAAGTGTGTATCTCATGTGTAGTGTTATTTTGACAAGCCATGGCAAGCCATATACAACAAAAAGTTCACAAGCAAAGTTTATAACAATACACACAACAAAACACACAACAAAGAGCATTAAATCCAATTCATGATTCATGATATGTTTGAAACTCCATGCCATGCAAAATTATCTATATCTAATAAATACAAACCCAACATTACATCAACTTCTATCCACACACTCAAATGGGTTCAGAAAATATTCTTAAAATCTAAACAAATCCTACACAAAATTCTCACTCTCTCACTCTCTTACTCTTGTTCTTATTCTCATGCAAATCTTACACTCGCTTCAGAAAATATTCTCAAAATCTTACCAGCAAATCTTACAACTCTTACACTCTCACACACATGTTTATAAAATTTTACAAACAAATCTTAAATCTATACAAACTCTTTCTCACTCTTCACTACTCTCACTTAAATCTTCTTTCTCTCACAAACTCTCTCCTCGGAAACAAACTTCTTTCTCTCCCTAATCTAAACCTCCTCATTCTTCTTATTGGCAACCTGCTCCAAATCAAACCTTCTTTTCACTCACAAATTGCCCACTCTCGAAAAGACAAAGAAATTATGATGGAATCAGAAAAACACAATAGCAAGGAATTTCTTTCTCTCAAAAAAGCAATCTATTTTATAAAATATTTTCTCATTGAAACATTACTAATGGTCACTTAATAGATTGGGATTTTCTAGAGAGTAAAGGTTTTAAGCATGCATGTTATTTACAACAAATCTGTCCTTTTTGGATTCTCAATTCAAACAAAAAAATTTATGAGAATGTAGTGAGAATTTTTCACAATAATATGGAAGAAATTGATAGTCAGGATTGTATAGTTATTGATAATAAAATTACGTATATGCTTTTCAAACTTATTTTGATGGTAAAAAAATTGAAATGAATTCGAGAATTATATGTAGAGAGGTTGGCATTTACTAAGTCGACTACAAAAAATGTATCCCATATTTGTAAAGTGCGATACTAAATGATACTCAGATATTACTTGATGATAATAGTTCAGAGAAATTTAGCACACATGTGACAGATTTAAATTTGCTTGAAAGAATTCTTCACTTTCTAATCATGCACCTTGAGAAGATAATTATACATCGATTAGTAGAGATGATTTTTGGATAGTGGCATATATTATTGAAACAAAAAATCCAAATTTGCATTTTTTGCTTCCTTACTTTATGATAATCACAAGAGTTTTTTTGAATTCAATTCATATTGTATTGTGGTTATCGGTACTTTAAAAAATCAAGCAATAGGTCTGCGAAAGAAAAACAATGTGCAATTAAATACTCAAATTGTATAAATGACAAAACCTTACATAGAGCTTATTGGATTTGAGAAGATGGTGTTTGGATTAATGTAAAGACAAGAGTTGTAGAATATAGGTCAGAGTCAGGGCATAGACCAGAGCTAGAGCCAGAGCAAGAGTCAGAAGGGAATAAGGATACTAGGAATGAGAATGAGAATGTTAAGTGAAATGAACTCTTTGAATATATCCATTGTATGAAAACACAGTTCATGAAGAGCATTGATGAGAAATTTGGCAAAGTTCGGAGGGAAGTAGAAGAAGTTCAGAGGGAAGTAGGTGAAGTCAGACATAGCTTTGGTGAATTCAAGCAACACAATGAGGAATAACATAGAAAGATATTATTTGACTTAATGAATATGTATGCTGATGTATAGGTGAACAACTATTTTATTTTGTGTATAAGAGACCATTTATAGGTAACAAGACCGGCTGGACCTTCTTTATTTGCTGCAACTGCCATTGAAACTAGACCACCTTGTCCTTATCCGAGCTCCTTCTCTAAGAAAACATCATCTGCCTATCCATTTGCTATGTGTCTATTCGGTTTATTCAATTCTCCTTCCACGGGTTATACTAATCTACCTAGGGATAATAATCCTCTGGACATTCATGACATTATTAGGGGAAGTTCCTCTTCTGCTACATTCTCTCCTAGTGCAACCTCTTCTTCTCTTAGTGCATCCTCTTTTGTTGCGAATAAAGAAAAAGCAAACAAATTTAGATCTAAAATTCGATTTCCTTGATTCTAATTTCACTTCCACTTGTATTTTTAATTCGTTTAGCTTCTGTACCAATTTCACTTTTCTGTTTTTTTTTTCCATTAGTCTATTGTATTGTACTTTACTTAATTCTCTCTTCTCTCTTTGCGTATGATGTAGTATATATATGTGGAATTTATTTTTTTCCAAAACTCAATTCTCTATTCTTTGTTCTTCAATTTGTATGAATTTGCACAATGTACTATATTGGAATATTTATCTATAATTTATTTGTACAAAATACAAGCGAGAGAATTCAAGCAATGCAAATAGGCAAGCAGCATGGGCAGGCATGCGTGGTCCCCTATGATACTCTACCACACATACCCATGTGGGGCGACCATGCATGCCTGTAATGCTCTATTATGCGAGCCCTTGCATATCCCGTGCAGCTCTACCGCGCATGCGCACACGGCTTTACTACACATGCCTGCATGGGTGTTACAACCTTCTATAGGTCCATGATAATGCCAAAGGCCACACATGATGAAGGGCCACAAGGCAAGCACATTGCCAAAGGCCACATACAATGAAGGGCCACAAGGCAAGCACATGAGGAAATCCTGGAGGCTCATACAGACACAATTCCTCATGGTGCACCAAAGGTCACCATTGAAGAGGCACCATCCATGCACATGAAG
The DNA here is from genome assembly GCA_033439265.1 of Dillenia suffruticosa. NCBI lineage: Eukaryota > Viridiplantae > Streptophyta > Magnoliopsida > Dilleniales > Dilleniaceae > Dillenia > Dillenia suffruticosa. The sequence goes on from JAVTVX010000031.1 coordinate 5,957,300, forward strand.
GAGCAATTGCCTAAGGCATTTCACGAGACTGTATTAGTGTACACAAGCAAAAGCAAGTAGAGCACGAGCACTAGCATGCACCGCCCAAGCACTCGCGCACCAAAGGATGCAACCTTTCTAGTGAAAGTCACAACCTTTCATGCAACTTTGAGCAATAATCAAACCATTCACTCAAGGAATTTGAGGAGGCTACTACAAATGAAAAGGAGAGAGCAAGAAGGCCACAACTCGAAAGGACACCATGTGAGGAGGCAACATTGCATGAGCGGCCTGCATATGCCCATGAGCCATGCTATGAGCAACGTTTACGTGCACATGAGCAATTGACTTGCAAAGCAATGCCAATGCACAAAGAAACACCATGCAGCCCATGCCAAGAGACACCTATTAATGAAGAGGTGCAATCCATAATCTAACTGCAGGAGCCAAGGCTCGATGAGGATGATCCAATGCACTACCTTGCCTTAGTACACCACGAGCATGAGTAAGAAACCAAGGAAATTTGTGAAATTAAGAAAGTAGACAAAGAGACTCAAGTAGGAGTCCTAATGCTTGAAGAAATAAGGTTATTGCTTAAGGAAATAAAGCCATGGCCTGATGGGTGCGTACCAATGCACGGGCCAGCGTGCCCTATATATGAGCAGCATGCACATGCAATGCAATGTGATGCTTAAAGGTCACAAGCCCTCCAAGGCAATAACTATCCCTAATGAATAAATTCTTTGTATTTTCTAATAGTAGTAACAAGGGCATTAATTGCCTCATAGTTATTAGGTTAGTTAATGGATTAAGGAGTCATTTAGCATGAAAGGACATATGTAATAAGGCCCTTTGCCTCCCTTTGCCTCCCTTTGCCTCCTTTTGCCTGGACCCTCTCTCGATTTGTAAATAAGTAATTTTTATCTATGAAAACACAGAAATTCTGTCTCTCCTTCGCAAGTGATTAGATATAGGGTTTTAGGGTGCCAATGGCCCCTTAGGTTACATCACGACACCATTGCATGATAAAGGCCTTTGCAATTGAGAACACCCATCAAAGGCAAGATCTATTCCTTCTCCATTTCTTTTCATTTCAACCCTTTTCTCTTGTGAGCCAACCCTTGTATATTGGGTATCTTGGTACCGTACATAAGGAAGAACTCCAACCCTTTTACTCAACCTCCCCCAAAATCCCATAACCACACAAGATTTAAGCCAATTCAGCCATCATAGTGCCAAGGTCAAAGATCACAGCCCCCTCTCATTCCATATCCTTGAGAGAACATCACGTGTTGCGTGTATAGCACCAAGGGAACATAACAGTGAGCCCTGCGCATACTAGCGCGGCTCTACCATGCATGCAAGCGCAAGGCATAGGCATGCATGGTACCCTACGATGCTCGTACTGTTCTACCATGCAAGCAAGTGCAGTCCTACACCACGTGGCCTATCTTGAGTGCCATTTTATTAATTTAAATCATGTAAAGATATTAAATTAGTACTTTATATAAATAGTGTTATGATATATTTTTGATTATTAGATGATATAATGTTATAATATGAAATTATGACAATAATACATTAATTATCAATATTGTATAATTTTATATGGAATCAAAAATATTAATTATAAATATTATATAATTTTATGTAAATTAAAAAAAATAACTAACAACATTAATATTAACTTATTTTAATTCACGTTTAATTTACAAGCCACAACAAAACCTCTCTTCTTTGGCACAAAAAACATTTAATTTCTTTATTTACTTATTTAGCATCAGTTTAATCATCTTATTTTGGTGCAAAAAACATTTTCGTATTTATTTCATTTGTTTCTCTTTTTTTCTATTCTGTTTGCTTTGCTCCGTTCATTTCATTTATATCTCTATTGGTTTGTGCAAAATATTTGCATTTATATTTAATATGATGACAAGTCATGAATGTATTCTAAATCAAGAGGAAGTGATGAATATATTGGTAAGGTTAATGCATTTTTTGAATTTGTATCTTCAAATTCAATCCATCGATGTCAATCTATCATGTCATAAGGCAAATGCTTCAATACATTGAGATTTCCTATACACATGGCCTTCAATCACTTGTTGCATCATGGATTTCAACGTGACTATGATAAGTAGATATATTATGGAGAGACTAATGGAAAATCTACATCTCATGGATCCAACATATCCAACCTACATGATAATTTTTTGACCACGATATGTTTGGCAGGTTACAAGATGTATTCACACATTTACATGATCCATCTAACGTACATGAACCAACTTCTCATACATCTAACATACATGAATCAACTTTAGATAGTGCCATAAATTATTTTAGAATGCCAAAAAACCAGTATATCCAAAATCGAAATATATTATGCTTAAAATTATTATGCATTTATATCATTTAAAGTGTTTGTATGGGTGGACCAACAAATCTTTTTCATTACTATTAATGTTTGTAACAGAATTGTTGCCTAATGAAAACATATTGCCAAATAGTTGTTATGAAATGAAGAAAACTATTTTAGTTTTAGGGTCAGGATATGAGAAAATACATGCTTGTTCTAATGATTGTATGTTATACTAGAAACACAGAGCTAAAGACAATTCATGTTATGTGTGTGGTACTTCTAGGCAGAAACCAAATGCAGATGGAGATCAAGGAGAACAAAACTTTAATAATAATAAAAAAAATTACCAAAATATTGAGATGGCTTCCTTTGATTTCAAGATTGCGAAGACTATTTACATGTGGCCAAATTGTTTTTTTGATGAGATGGCATCATGATAAGAGAATAAAGGATAGGCTCCTAAGATACCCAATAGATTCTCTTGCATGGAAGGAGTTTGATTCCCTATACCCTAACTTCTCTTCTAGCCTAAGAAATATTCAATTAGGGATTGTAGTAGATGGTTTCAATCGATTTAAAACAATGAACGTTATGCACAACACTTAGTTAGTACTCATGATACCATATAACCTGTCTCCTTGGTTGTACATGAAGTCTACAAACTTCAGACTGACGTTACTCATCCCTTGTCCTAGAAGTTTTGGCTACAAGATAGACGTATACATGCAACTATTAGTGGAAGAATAGAAAGAATTATGGAATGAATGAGTAGATACTAATGATTCTTTAATTGATGAAAGATTTAAAATGCATGCAGCACTATTATGGACCATTAATTACTTCCCTAAGTATGTTAATATATGTAGATGTAATACTAAAAGTAGATTTGTATGTCTAGTATGTGGATAGGATACATGTTCACAATGGTTATGTCATGGCCAGAAGTATTGGTATATGAAACAAAAAAATGGTTGGAGTCAGCTCATCCATTCAGGTATGACAAACATTATTTTGATGGGACATAGGAATTTAGAGTTGCTTCTAAACAATGACCTGGAACCGATGTGTTGTGAGAATTAAATGGGTTTACTTAACAAGTCTTCCAATGACATGCAAGGATGGAAAAAAAGAGCGTATTGTTTAATTTGTCTTACTGGGAAACAGTTTTGATTAGACATAAGATTGACATGATACACACTGAGAAAAATTATTTTGATGTAATTGTTGGTATAATTTTCAAGCAAGAATGAAAGTTTAAGGATAATTATAGGGTTAAACTTGATCTTGATCAAATGGGAATAAGAAAGGATCTACATATACGTAGACCAAACTCTATGAACATATTTCTGCTTAAAATGTGTTACTAATTGACTTTGCAGGAGAAAGATGTATTTCTTAGAGCTTTGAAGCACTTAAAACTTCCTGACAAGTGCTTTACTAATATTTCCAAATATGTTCAATTGAAGTAACGGAAGTTAACAGATTTAAAGAGTTATGACTGTCATATTTTAATACAAGAGTTTATTCCTATAGCAGGATCATTGCCTGATAATGTTACCTCGGTTATCATTAAAATTTGTAGCATTTTTAAATGTCTTTACTCTAGGATGCTTGACCCATGAGAACTTGAGCAATTGGAGATATCAGTTTCAAAAATTATATGTGAGCTTGAAAAGATTTTCCCTTCTTCATTTTTTATCAGCATGATACACTTGATCATATACTTGACAATTGAAACAAGGATTGTGGACCAGTGATATATTGGTGGATGTATCTAGTTGAAAGTTTTATTTTATTTTGATCACTTATTTAACACTGATGCTCATTTTATTTAACAATTATACACATGTAGTTCAATGTATATATATGCAGATACTTGTTTCAACTCAAATCTTGTATACGTAATAAAGCACAACCTGAAAGCTCTGTCGTGGAAGGGTATATATCAAATGAGTGCTTGTTATTCTGTTCAAGATATTTAAATGGGGTTGAAACAAGGTTTAATCGTGTATTGCGTAATGATGACAACCATATTGTATTTGGAGAAGATGAATACACTTTAACAACTATAACTATAGGAAGAGCTTTGGGAATAAAGACACATAGATCTATTAGAAGACAAAAAAAAATATCTCAAATTCATCTTGATGAGAAATCATTACAACAATGTTATAGATACATGCTATTTAATAGTCACTCAATTGCCTCCTTTAAACTGTAAGTATATATTATGATATATTTATAAATATTAAACTATAATATCATATAATATATATATACTGTTTCATATGAAGAGAACATATACAACATGTTTGAAAAACAAATCGCGGGAAGAAGTTAAATACTTTCCAAATTGACAAACTTTATAGTAAAGAGTTCACCACTTTTTTTTTAACCAATTGACAGTTGGTTTAGTGGGATGTGACACTATGTCGCTTAACCAAATTTATGAGTTCGACTTGTGACTTGGGTATAGAAAAACTATGTTGGGAGAATAGCCCCTTAATAGGCCATTGTAAATCCCGAACCGGATTAGTTAGAGTATATTTCCGGATATCGATTGGTATAGCACCAAAAAAGATAGTTAATCTTTTTAATATTATTAATTTCTTTAATTGACATAGCATGTATATCAATAGTTAATTTTCTTAATATTATTAATGTCCTCTATTCATATTATTTCTTTTCCAAATTACGATTCCAAAAATACCCCGGAGAGATTATAGATGAAATTAAATGGATTGCTCGTTGTCCAGATCCATTGATTAGAAATTACAATGAGTATGTAATAAATGGATATCGATTCTATGTAAAAGATTTTGAGAAATATCTTCAAACTCAGAATTCAGGAGTTGTGATAGTTGTGGATGATGTTTGTTATGCAAGTGTGAGAGATAAAAGGCCCATTCAAGTTAAAGTTAATTATTGTGGAATGTTATGACAAATCATTTAAGTAAACTATAATGGAATATATAAGTTCGTGTTATTTTGGTGTGATTAGGTCGACTTACAATAAGGATATAAGAAGAACAGATTTTGTTCAACACTTGTGAATTTCTCCTATTTGAATCATTCAGCTGCCGATTTGCTTGATGATCCTTATGTGTTGGCATCCCAAGCAAAAAAGATATTTTATGTGGCTAATGAAAGAAATGAAAGATGGCTTGTTGTGAAGCATGTCAAAATTAGAGATCAATTTAACATGGGTGATGAAGTAATGAATCAACATCTGAATTCAGAAAGTAACCTCTCAAACAATTAGGTGTGGATTCGAACTAATGTTGATGAAGATAAAGCAAATGTATCAACACAGATGAATGATGATGATGATGTTGATAGGGTAGGATAGTATGCATATATGTACGAAATGTAATAAATTTCGCTTATACATTATGTAATTATTGATTTGTCTTCTCTATTTTTATATTTTTGTTCGGTCTACTTTTATTCGGTGTATTATATGTAATGATATGGTTATAATGCATAGTAACAAGTGATATCGCTATAACAAGTGGTATAGTAAATGGTAACAAGTGCATCTTATGTCATAAAAATTAGGTTTTGATATGAAAATTTAAGTGAAAACTAGATTTAAAAATAATCTAATCAATTGGTTTAAATTAAATTATGCTACCAATGGCAAAGGTGCAAAGCACAAACAAACGGTGAATGCTTCAAATAACAAATCAAAAAAATTGTATGAAACATAATAATTGCAAGATAACAAGTCGTAACAAGTCATAAAAATTACATTAATAAGCATATGAGAAATAACAAATATGGGAAATTTAACAAGTTCTAAAAATCGCATGAAAGTAGTAATTGCAAAACATAACAAGTTGTAAGTCCTAAAACATATGGGAAAAAAAGAGGTATATTGACTAAAAGTATTGCACGACTAAAATGGATAATGATTAAAGTGTGTAATGAAAAAGAGGCAGGTAAAAAGGAGGAAAAAGTAATAATACGTCTAAAAAAATTGTGTAATGAAAAAATGTATGAAAAATGGTTTAAATTGTTTAATGAAAAAAAGCACGGAGAAAAGGTTTTGGAAATTTGTTTTGAAAACTTATTTGTGAAAATAGCGGCCTTGGGATATGATTTGTCCATTTAACTTGAAGATATTATTGTAGTCGTTGGATTGATATGTCCACTATTGGATTAATGAAAGTGCAAAAAATTTGAGGTTGTTTTGAGATATAAATGAACCATTTTCCAATAACATGATAATATCAGTCTAACATTACTATATAATATATATTACTATATGTGTTACTATAAATTACATTATCGAATAATGCAGTGGTTGGACCAATTTAGGTGACACAATCGCTGGATGAGTGGATAAGCGGAGTATACATGTTAGTGTCATAATATAAAACTATTATAATTATGATTTTCAATATTAATTTAAATAAAGTAATTATCAATAATATAATATTAGTATAATATAATATTAGTATGTTATATAACTTAATTAATTATCAATATTAATATTAGTAAATATTATAATATTAATAATTTAAATAATGTTACATGTGAAATGTGAAATGTAAAATGTAAAATATTATGTTAAAGGTACTTTCCAATATTTATAATTTTAAATAATTATTAATTTTAAACATGTAAAATTAGTGGCTAAGATGGGTGTAGATGTAGTTTGGTTGGATTGTACTGAGGTATTAATGGTATTAATCTCAATCGTTCACATGGGTAAGTATTCATCTCCAATAGGGCGATAAGAAAAGTTGGAAAGGCACATCTCCTATCGTGTCCAATTTATTCTTCAATTTTCTCCGCCATTGAACTTAGTTTATGATATAATTTAATTTAATATAATTAATTAAATTTAATGTAATTTTCTTAGTTTTGATCATTATTAATTTAAATAAAATTATTAGTAATTTAAATAATTTAAATAATATTTCTAGATTTCAGAGTTATTTAAATATTTTAGAGTTTGCTCCAAATGCAATGTAATGTAATTTATGGGATTAATAAAAGAACTCATTTGGATTGTCTTCCTTTTCCAGTAACATAATAACATAGTAATATAATCTCATGAATAATAACATAATAATAGGTAATGTACTAACATAATTAATTACACCATTATATTATTATAATTTCTAACTATAACACTATATTATCTAATAATTTAATAATTGATCAATGAATTTTCAAAAATATAACACTATATTATATAAATTAGTAATTTCATATCACAAATAGACATAATTAGCAGAGCTCAGGGGCTCACGCCATGTACACAGGACAGTAAGGCATGCCAATGCACACATGCGTACCTCTGCCACCATGGACATGCGCATCGCTTGGACGAAGTCACATTTCTTAATTATAAAATCTAAAATATGAATTAAATATAGTGATGTATATAGTGTAATTAATATTAATAATTTAAATAATATAATGATATGTATATGACATATATTGATGTACAAGTCCCATGAAATGTAGTAAAAATATAATAATAGCAGGTAACAATTGGATGAAATACAGTAATAATGTAATAATAGCAGATAACAATAAGATGAAATGTAGTAAGTGATTTTTTGAAGAAAGTGTAAGACTAAAACGTAATGATTAATAAAACAAATGTGTAATAATAAAAATATACGATAAAAATAAAAAGTGGGTAAAGATAAAAAGTGTGAGAAAACTAAAAAAAATGGTTTGGGGATTCGAAAATTTGTTTGTGAAAAAAATAGAAAATTTTGAAAATTTGTTTGTGAAAATGGCATGCATACAGGGCTATGCACGCTTGGTCTACTGCACAAGCGCATGCACACATGCGCACATGCACACCTTTGCCACCGCCTATATGCGCACCGCCCAGTCCATTATTTGGTGAAGTCACATTTCTTAATTATAAAATCTAAATATAACTAAGTATAGTGATGTGTATGGTATAATTAATATTAATCTAAATAATATAATGATATAAAATTAAAGTATGATATGTATATGATATGTATGAAATGTAGTAATAGGAGGTAATAATTGTAGGAAATGTAGCGTGGTAATAACTAAAACAAAAATACAAACAAAAACACAAAATTGATGTAATAACAAAAAAAGGCGATAAAGATAAAAGCATGGAAAAAGTGGGAAAAAATAACGGGGTTTTGAAAATTTGTTTGTGAAAATGGCAGTTAAGTAATTAAAACAAATATATTATAAATCATCTCATGTAAACCATAAAAACTTCTCCTTCTCTCTGAAAACTCTCCTTTCCTCGAAACTCTCAAAAGTTCTAACTCAACCAAAAGTTCATTCCTATCAAATATTTTCAACCAAAAATCAAAAGAGTTGCTCCCCTAACCTATCTAAACTTCTCACTTAAGCTTCACTAAAGCACTTTATAACATATATTCAATAGCTACAAGACGAACGATTTGCAAAGTTTTATCAAAAGATAATTATATTTAAAAAAAATAAAAAATTGCTTTGGGTTCTGCAATATTCTAAAAGATTTTAAATTTTACTAGCTATAAATATAATATGGGATAAATATGGAATGAAGTAAAAAAAGGATGAGCATTATAACTAACCACGAAGAATCACAACCATCTTAAGAACAAGTTGAGTCTGAAGAAATCCAATCATCCTAAGATGTTACCCCAAATTTGGTTTAAAAATAAATAGATCATTTTATTTTGAGATAATTAGTAATTATCCATTTTTAATTTTTAATTTTGAGCAGTTCTCAAGACATGTAGAGACCCGACGCATATCAAAATGTTTGGTACTTAGAAAAAGGAAAACGCATGATGGTTGAAATGAACGAAATAAATCAACAAATAGGAATCGATGGTACAATCTATACTAGATTCCTTGGCTCTATAGTCAGAATACATTTGATTGCTCCAATAATATATAGGACTTGGCTGACACGCCAACAGAGTATAAAGAGAACATGTGAAAAATTGTATAGCTATCTAATTTTATTACTCAATTGCATAATGACATAGATGAAAATTAATAAATCTAATTTTATTTTTATATTTCAATTGTAGTGAAAGATTACTTTCAAACCACTTAGAGACGACACTAAGAAATGGGTTATTGAAAAATTATATGAAAAATAGAAGAGTTTTAAAAATACTCTTAAATCAAAATGGTTCAATGATTCACTTGGAATAGATGAAAGTATCAAGAGAATGGAAAATAAAAGAGTTGATCCAAATTAGTATAAGGAGTTTGTTACTTTCTGATTGAGTGATAAAGAAAAAATACAAGTTAACAATTTTTCTCTCTACTCTCATTCACTTGTATTCTAATTCTTTTTTCATTGTAAGAAATTAGTAAAAAAAAAATTTTAAAAGTTGCATAAAGTTGACTGATCTACATTGCTTATGATTGAAGTCATTTATCAAACTCATACATGAAAAGGTATAAACAATTTATATTTTATTTTACTTGCAATTAATTTTACCACATGATATTTCAAACTGGTTTACTTTTATTATTATAGACGACACAATCTGGGATGAAACCTTCTAGAATTGAACTTTATATTACAAGTAGAATCTGATCAGATAGTAGTCTAGTTTCTACGAAAGTATCAAAAGTTATGGCATAGATGATTATTTTTATGTAATTCTAATTGATATGTTTATGGGACATTGACGTTTGATTCACTTTACTTGTCACAAAAAATGATAAAGAGTGGAATGGAGTCTATTGTCAGTGAAGAAGGGCAAGTAGAAAGTTCGAATTTATCTTGGAAAAATGATATCATATTTAAAATTAAAGTGTCTGATTTGAGGGGAAGAATTATATGTGTGGGAAAAGTTACAACTCCATCACAACGTATGCATTCAACCAAACTTGAGAATGCATATATGACTATTATGATGGAACAATTAATAAAACAAAATTACAATCTTACTAATTCGGTGAACAATGTTTTTATGCATGCTGGAAGTGGACAACAAGATGAATTGATGAACCTGATTAATGAAACAAGACTTCTTGATAGTGTTCAGGTATGAATGTCATTTCTTTGGTTTTTACCATAATCTTACTAATTTTATTTTCATCTTTTAAATAATAATCCAAATTATTTGTATTGTTAGCTTTCTCCAATACTAGATGTTGGGAGTGCACATAGAAACCAACCATCATCATCACCACATGACTCCATCCCAAAAAGTAATATTTTAAATTACAACCACTTTTTACAATATACTATGTAATTATATTCATTTTACCATTGATTTTTATGAATACATTGACATGAACAAGTGTGCATAAAGTTGGTCACTTGCTTAGTTTTGATACTGAGACTGTGCTTTCAAATTGTGATGGTAACATTTTTTATGATTGAAGTGAATATTTTTTGCATGAGCTTCTCAAAAGATATGCAATTGTTAGCCATGCAATCTTTTTTTTTGTCTTATATGTATCTGTCATTCTACTAATGTATCAATCATTCTCGCATATTAATACAAGGATTACATTTATATTATTTTTGTAATTTCTTTATTTTATAGTCTTTGCATCATCTTAAAAATATCGTTACTATTAATATCATGTGTAACCCGACAATAAAATTTATTAACATTTCCTAACACTTATGATGATGACCACCTTCCTAGCATTGTGATAACTGATGATAAAAAAGTAGTAATCTTTTCTAACACTTTGGTAAGCAATGATAAAAAGTAGTACATTTTTTAACACTTGTGCTAACCGATAATACAATACAACAATTTTTTAGCGGACGATAAAAAGTAGTAACATTTCCTAACACTTGTGATAGCCAATGATACAAGATAATAACTTATATTAACATATATGGGAATTGACGATAAAAGTTAGTAATATTTACTAACCCTTTTCTAACCCACAATAAAAGAAAATAATATTTTCTAATACTTATGATACCGACGATAAAAGACATTAGCTCATACTAACACATATAGTAACTGACAATAAATGACTATAACTTTTCCCAACACTTTTTCTAACTGATATAATAAAAGATAGTAATTTTTCCTGACACTTGTGGTAATGATGATAAACTCTAGAACATTTCCTTATACTTGTGTGATCAACGATAAAAGGGCAGTTCTTGAATTTGTGGTATCTGACACTAAAAGTTAGTAACATTTATTAACATTTGTGATAACCGTTACAAAAAGATAATAACATTTTCTAACATATGTGGTAACAATAATAAATAGTAGTAACGTTTCTTAACAATTATGGAGACTGACGATAAAGGTGGTAATATAGCCTAACATGTGTGGTAATCGATGATAAATGAAAATAACTTTTAACAATACATTCGAAACTATTGATGAAAGACAGTAACTTTTATCCATACTTTTTTAATAGTCAATATAGATCCAGAGCATGATCCAACAATGACTAAGACTGTCAGAATAAACCTATCCTGACTGGTATATAGACAACTAAAGTTCCATCCATTGAAAAAGGTTTTGTCAATAGTTTTAATAGGCTTAGTAGATAGTTTTCGTCCATCTAGATAGGGCACTTGTTTTGTAGTGTGATAAATTGAATCATAGATATGAGAAAAATTGAACACACATTATTTCATATTACTTTCATGTAGAGAAAACATTATCCTTACCTGATATTGCTTTTCTATTTTTTCTTTGAAAAATAAGGTTTCATTATGTAGTTTTTTATACCAACCGATATTCAGATTCATATTCTGATTAAACCAATTCAAACATCTGTTAAATTCATTTAGGCAAAAATCTCCCATCTTTTCTATTTCTAAATTTCAAATCTAAGACTTACTTAACAGAGTTAGCACTTTTATTCACTAGGTCAATTGTTCGTTAATTTTAGATATTATTATTAAATCAAGAAACTATAATATAACACAAGAATTAAAAAAAAAAAAACCGGAAAAACCATATTTTCTAAATGAAAATTGCTTTATTTTTTTATCATATTAGCATCATAGTACTTATTTAACCAATTATAAATACATATAACAGACAAATGAATTATTTATTTACAAAATTTGAAGCTAACATGATATTTTTTGGCAATTTTTGTTAATTAATTTCCATTTACAACATGTGATAGTTTTACACACACACATACACACATATATAAATCTTTTCTATATTTTATATATACGATGTAGGAGAAAATTGAGCAACTTTTGAGCTTACGAGAGCAACATGAAGATCAAGATGGTATTGCTTCTTTGGATGGAGATGTGTTTTCTAAAGTATTGGGTTGTGTTCATAGGATGGTGATAGCAATATTTTTAGCTACTTGAATTATATTATTTTAGATTTTATTTATGAATTTTAGGATTGTTTTAAACCCAATTTCAAGATTTTACATTGATTAGTTTCGTGGATTTTGATTTAGAAAACTTTGGGACTAGTTTCTAAATTTTGGATTGCACAGACAATTGTCACTACAAAAAAACAAGAATTTAGCAATGAATTTTAGCAACGACAAATATTCGTCGTAAATCTACAACAAATTTAGCAACAAAAAAAGCTATCGTCGCAAATTAGCCATAATTTTAGCAACAAAAATATTTTTGTCACAAATTTAGCAATAAAGAAACTTTTCGTTACAAAATTCGTCACAAATTTTTTACGAAAATTTTTTCAACCACAATTCGTTACAAATTTGCGACGAATAAAAATTTCATTGCTAAATTTGCAACGAATTTCAAAATTCGTCGCTAAATTTGCAACGAATGAAAAATTCGTCGCTAAATTTGGGACGAATGAAAAATTCATCCCTAAATTTGCGACGAATGAAAAATTCATCCCTAAATTTGGGACGAATGAAAAATTCGTCCCTAAATTTGGGACGAATGAAAAATTCATCCCTAAATTTGCAACGAATGAAAAATCCGTCCCTAAATTCGGGATGAAAAAAAATTTGTCCCAAAATTTTGGGACGAAATAGAAATTCGTCCCTAAATCTGGGACGAATTCGTTTATTCGTCCCAAAATATTGCGACGAACTTCTCAATTTGTCCCTAAATTTGGGATGGAAATGAATTTGTCCCTAAATTTGCAACGAATTTCTAAATTTTTCGCAAAGTTAGGGCCAAATATTTATATTCGTCGCAACAAATTCGATTATTTGTTGCTAAATTTGTTATAAATTAGTGACAAATATAACATTTGTGGTAAAATTCGTCGCTAAAATTCATATTTCAGTCATTAGAAACATTTTCTAGTATTATAAACATTTTCTAAAATAAAAAATAATTTGTAAACGGTGTTATACACTGATAGCGTACAAAATCTTAAGATGTTCAAAAAACTTTATTTAAAATCATTCATTCATTATCTATTTATATAAAAGAATGATAATATAGTATAATCTTTTAAATTTGTACATTTATTTTCTATAACTTTACAAATCTTTTAAATTGTTACAAAAGAGTATTATTAGTATATTCATTTTCTATTCATTATTTGTTTAATTTTCCATTCCCAGCACTGATAACTTTATTTTATAAATTTGTTTAAATACTTGATTGACTAAACTAAGAGTTAAAGTATAAATACTTGTTAACTAATAATCAATATACTGAATTTTTTTATATACGCAAATATTGTTAATAGTTTGTCGATTTAGTTTATATTTTAGTGTATTCAAAGAGTTATTTATTAGAAACCATAAGTATTATTGCAAAATTCGTTGTAAATTGTAATGGAAAAAATTATTTATCGTTAAATTTGCCACAAATTGCTGCGAAAACATATATTTATCGGAAATTTAGCGATGAAACCATTCTTCGTTATAGATTTTAGCGACAAAAAAAATTTTCGTCCCTGACTTTGGGACGAAAAAAAAATTTCGTCCTTGATTTTGAGACAAAATAAATACATTCCTGATTCAGGGATGAAAAAAATTTTCGTCCCTGATTCTAGGACGAAAAAATATTTCGTCCCTGATTTTGGGACGAAAAAAAATTTCGTCCCTGATTGAGGGAAGAAAAAAAAAATTCGTCCCTGATTCTGGGACGAAAAATATTTTCGTCCCTAATTATGGGACGAATTTTGGGACAAAAACGTTTTGTCCCTATTTTCAATATATTTCACACTTTATTCACTTTTACTTTCTCTCTCTCCCTCTCTCTCTCTATCGGGTTCATTTTTTAAGAATAGCCGCAAAGTGGTACTGCGAAGGGATGGCGGATGGGATGCCGGATCTATGATGATGTTAGGTAATCTCTCTCTCTCTCTTGGCTGTAGATGGCAGATCCGGTGGCCAGCCACCGGATTTGAGTTGCAGAAGGTAGATCGGACTGCCAGCCACCAGATCTGAGCTTTAGAAGGCAGATCCGACGGCTAAGCCGCCCGATATGCCCTTCACGGGTGAGCCGCAGCAAGGGACGACAGCCCCTGTACGGCTGAGGTGCGTGAAGGGGCCTCTGGGCTCTTTGCCGCTCCGCCGTGCGAAGTGGCTGCCTCCCCTGTGCGGCCCAGGTGTGCGAAGGGGCCGATGTCCCCTTTGCGGCTGCGTCGCCCCTCTGCGGCACATACGCGCGAAGGGGCCGCTAGCCCCTTTCTGCCTCTGCCGCCCCTCCATGGTGTATACGCGCGAAGGGGCCAACGCGCGAAGGGGCTACTGGCCCCTTTGCGGCTCCGCCGTCCCTGCGCGGCGCAAAAGTGCAAAGGGGCCGATGGCCTCTTTGTGGCTCCGCCTCTCGTGCGCTGCCCAGACACTCGAAGGGGCCGCTGGCCCCTTTGCGCCTCCGCCACGCGAAGGGGCAACCGCCCCTACGCGGCCCAGACGCGCAAAGGTGCCGCACAGCCCCTGCGTAGCCTTGTTGTGCGAAGGGGCCACTGGCCCCTGCGCGGCCCATCGTGGCCCATTAGCCTAGGCCATTGCACTGCCCGGCCCCGCGCATTGGGCCCAGCCTGGCCCAACAATTTAATTTAATTGATTTTTTTTAATTTTTTGAGAAATGTTATTTAAAAAATGTTTTTATAATATTGTTTTAATAATATATTAGTTATTTATAAATGTTTTTGATGTGTTAGGTTTTGCGATTCTCGAATATTTGGATTGGAAGCTCTTACTGGTGTTGATATCGGAGTCTATCGGTAAGTTATTAATTGGTGGTGAAAAATGTTTTAATATGTACTGTAATAATTGAAAAAATGCAATTTGTAGTAAATTTTATGTGATAATTGATTATGAAAAATATTATGTTAACAATAATCAGCAGTTTATAGTAAATCTTATATCGATTTGTTAAATAATCAATGTTGTTAAATGTTTAATATTTGATACTTTATTTAATTCTTTGATAATATTTAATGTTATTGTAATAATTTAGTTAATTTGTTTGATATTAATTAAGTTTATAATATTATTTATTATTATATTTAATTTTTGTGAAATTTATCTTTGTATTAATGATGATTTGAGTTTTGTACAATTAACGTTATTATTTATTGTTATATGAGCTTAGTTGGAATTAATGATGATATTAGTATTGATAATTTAGTAGTTTTTTTGTATTTTTATTAATATTTAAAAAATTTTAAATTTGGAGACAGGGAAAATACATAACGAAAGAAGTTGGATGTATAAAAAGAACTTATCTGATCGTCGGGGTTTAACTGATAAATTTATTTTTAGGTTGGAGCAATTTTTAGATTTTGCTTGTACTCAAGTTGATTTTATGGATGGGAATAAGCTAAGGTGTCCGTGTAGAAGGTGTCGTAATGGTAAATTTTTACAGTGTGATAAAGTTAGGGAATATCTTTGTAGAGTTGGTTTTACCCCGAATTACTATAATTGGACATGTCATGGTGAACCATTCATTTCTGATGAGAAGTTTGGACGAAATAAACAATTCTCAGTTAGTGGGGATTAGAGTTATTATGATCAATTGAATCTGTATCAGAGGATGGTAATTGATGCAGTAGGTCCGAATTTTGTTCTCGATCCAAGCGCTACAAGTTCTAGCTTTGCTCCAACATTTGAACATGGGTATACTAGTTATGCATCACCATTGAAGGAGGTAGAAGTAGTAGGTGTTGATGAAAATGTGAATAATGAATCATCTCTCCAATTTCAGGAAGCCTTAAGAGCTGCAGATGAACCTTTGTGGTCTGGTTGTGACAGCCACACTAAGCTATCTCTAACCGCAAGACTGTTAAATGTCAAGACAGAGCATAATGTGTTTGAGAATTGTTTTAATGATTTTGTTCAAGTTATTGGAGAAGTATTGTCGCGTGATCATATTATACCCAATGATTTCTACAGTATGAAAAAGCGTGTGAAAGAATTAGCTCTTCCGGTGGAAAGAATAGATGTTTGTAGAGATACATGTATGCTATATTGGGGTGATGATAAAGATGTAGATTTTTGTAAATTCTGTAATCAAAGTAGATACAAGAGTACTTGGAGGTCGGGTCGTAATCAGCAGCGTAAATCATATAGATAAATGTTTTATTTACCTTTAACTCCTAGGTTACAACGACTTTATACATCTGAGACCACTGCTAAACACATGACCTGGCATGCAAATCATGAAACAGAAGAGGAGTTAATGTGTTATCCTTCAGATGCAAAAGCGTGGAAATATTTTGATAGAACATATCCTGAGTTTGCGAAAGAGACTAGAAATATTAGATTAGGTCTCTGTGTTGATGGGTTTGCTCCATTTGGCAAATCAGGAAGAACTTATTCTTGTTGGCCAGTTATCTTAACTCTGTATAATCTTTCACCCGGTATGTGTATGAAGACACCGTATATGTTTTTAACATTGGTCGTGCCTGGTCCGCAAAATCCAAAGAAGTTAATAAATGCTTACATGCAACCATTGATTGCGGAGTTGAAACAACTATGGGATGAAGGTGTTTTTACATATGATGTTCATACTAATCAGATGTTTGTAATGAAGACTGCTCTTCTTTGGACCATAAATGACTTTCCAGCGTATGGTATGTTATGGGATAGAGTACCGCTGGGATTTTAGGATGTCCAATTTGTTTGGAGAGATCAAAGTCATTCAGATTGAAACATGGGAAGAAAGCGAGTTATTTTGATTGTTATAGACAATTTTTACCGTTAACTCATAAATTCAGAAGAAATAAAGAAGAATTCACTAAGAATAGATTTGAAAGAACACCTCCTCCATTGAGATTAACCGGTGAACAAATTTGGCATAGAGTCTTTAACTTTCCATCTGTTATTGAAGAGCCACATGGTACAACATATGGCTATGGACATTCGCATAAATGGACTAAACGAAGTTTATTTTGGGATTTACCATATTGGAAGACTCATTTGGTTCATCATAATCTCGATGTAATGCATACCGAGAAGAATGTCTTTGATAATCTGATAAATACAGTAATGGATATCACTGGGAAAACGAAAGACAACTTGAATGCAAGAAAAGATATGCGACTCCTTTGTAAACGACCTACTCTTGATGTCGATGAAAGTAGTAGGGGACCAAAACCGAAGGCAATTTATATATTGAATAAGGATCAGAGACGGATTGTTTGTGAATGGTTGAAATCATTGAGGTTTCCTGATGGTTATGTCTCAAATCTTGGAAGATGTGTTGATTTAAAGGAATGTAAGTTGATTGGTTTGAAAAGTCATGATTGTCATATATTTATAGAAAGACTAATTCCTATTGCTTTTAAGGAACTCTTACCGAATTTTGTTTGGGGTGCCATTACGGAGCTAAGCATTTTCCTTCATGATATTTGCTCGACAGTGTTGAGACATCCACACATGGAGATGTTAGAGAGAGAGATTCCAATCATTTTGTGTAATTTAGAAAGGATATTTCTGCCTTCAGTTTTTGATTCCATGGAACATCTTTTAGTTCACTTGCCATATGAGGCGAATGTTGGAGGTCCTGTCCAATTTTGATGGATGTATCCATTTGAAAGGTGAGTTTTTCATCTTTTATACTTCGTTATCAAGACATATAAAATTTGTAGTTTCATTATGTATAATTTTCTAAAACATTTTGTTTTATTACAATTAGATTCCTATATCATTTGAAGAAGAAAGTGAAAAATAAGGCACGTGTTGAATCCTCTATTGTCAATGCATATATTGTAGAGGAAGTAACAACGTTTGCATCATATTATTTTGAGCCTCACGTTCAGTGCAAGAGGCGGAGAGTGGGAAGAAATGATGAGAGTCCTATTGATCCTAATTTGAAATCATTCTTAATTTTTAACTACTTTGGTCGATCAAGTGGATCATGTAAGCGTAGATATTTAACTGATAAAAAATGACGGGCAGCCCACACATATATTTTACTGAACTGTCCAGAAGTGACGCCATATTTTGAGTAAGTATATATTTTCTATTTTATGTATTTCTTATGTCGTAAATTATTTGTGTTAAAATTTATTTCTTTTGATGGTAGAATTTTCCAAAACGTATATTTTCAACTTTCGAGACATGAGTTTGATCGTTTATGCGATGAAAAATTTGTACCATGATTCAAAAAATATGTAAGTAGACTATATATTATTTAAATATTTACTTTAAAACATATTAACATATTTATTTAACTTTAGGTCCATGATAATCAAGCTCAAGTTAAGCAAGAATTGTTAATCCATCTGTCATGGAGTCCAAAATCAATGGTACGAACTTGGCCATCCTATTTTATAAATGGGTATAATTTTCATACTGAAAAATATGGAGTGGAGAAAACGACAATGAATAGTGTGGTTTGTGTTCAGTTATCCAATTATGGTGGAGGTCAAAATGATTTTTATGGTTTGTTAGATGAAATCGTAGAGGTAGAGTACCCTAGTCCAGCATTACGGGTTGTTTTATTTATGTGTCGCTGGTTTGACCCTGTCAAAGAGATGAAAGTGCATCCTCATTTATGTTGGCACAACAAGCGATTCAAGTATTTTATGCTTCATATCCTAGTTTGAAACGTGACAAAATTGATTGGTGGGCTGTTTTTAAAACGAAAGCACGGAAAAAAAATTGAAGAACATCGGGAAGAGACAGTATATCAACAAGAGGAAGTTGCCAATACAGTTCAGACCGAGGAATATAATATTCCAACGTTACGAGATCCTAGGGGAGTAGTGATTGATGTTGATGCAAGTGAAATTCATGAAGAATACGATGAAGAATCTAATTTTGAGACAAATGATGAGGATGGGGATGGGGATGGGGATTCTAATGAGGATGAGGATGAGGATGATGAAAATGATGTTGAAGAGTCTAATTTTGAGACGCAGGATGAGGATGAGGATGACAATGAGGATTTTTGATTTTTGATGACGGGTAAGTTTTGTACTCTTAATATAATAAAAATCGGATATTTATCTTGATATATGATAATATTTTTTTTTTTAAGTGGGTAAGTTAGTCGACACATATAATTTACAAATTTCGTTACTCAATTTCTTGTTTATTTACTGTCTCATTCTTAAATTTATATATTTGATTTGTTAATATACTATCCCTTTTTTTTCTATAGGTCATTAGAGAAAATTTCTTCACATATTAGTACCTTGTTTCGTCGCAAATAATTTATCAAATTAAATATGGTAAGTTTATTCATGTTCTTTATTATGCATATGATGAATATGCAATTTTATTTTTTATTTTTGTTTAAAATATATTATGGTTGACAGTTTCGACGTGGCGGCCATAGACGAAATTCTGATAGAAATTTACGCTATTCACCATCGCAGTCCGCTTCGGCACCTTCGCAATCTCATTCCCTTGCCGGCAATGTACCTTCGCCTCCCCCTTCTGTTGCAGGCCCTTCACATTCTCAACACATCGCTAGCAATGTACCTTCTCCAGTTTCTTCGGTGGAACACTCGTATGCAGATAGAGAAGACAATCGAGAGTTAATAGCCCTTTATGGAGATTCGTAAGTACTAAATTTTAAAATTATAGATGTATTATTTCTTTTATTTATAAAATAAATTCTTCTTTTAACTATCTTATTTATTTAACATTGTTTGTTTGAAACTTTACGATAGATTTACAAATTCTGTACATGTTATTCACGAGCTTAATAGAATAGTGAATAATTATTGGGGAGGGGCTTCGATGTCTTACACAAGCGCTTCGGATGAAACAAAAGAACTATGGTGGAACAAGTTCAAGGTAAGTTATCCCAATCAGTTTATATATGAAATTAAGTTAATAGCTTTATAAGTTATTGGTTTTTTTCCATTGCAGCGAGTTTTCACTTGGGACGAGATTGAAGAGTTGGAAGTAAGAAGGATTTTCAAGAAAAAATGTGGCGAACACATCCAACATGTTCTAAATCATGCAAAGAGAGATGTAAAAAAGCCCAACTGCATCACCGTGCAAAATTGGGGCAGGATTCTGAATTTTTGGAAATCAGATGAGAGCAAATGAAGGAGTGAGCAGAATAAAAAAAACCGACTTTATAATTCAGGGGAATCGTCTGCGACGTATGTGGGAGGCTCGATCACTATCGGTGAACATAGAAATAGATTAGTAATTTTATACAAACACTAATTTTTTATCTAATTTAAATTATTTCATTATTTCTAATAGTGTTTTTTATTTTAGGCCAAGGAAAGGGGGACCAAGCCTTTATTCATAGATACTTTCATGCGCACATTTCAGAAAAAGACAAAATTTGGAGCGGGGAGAGAGATATAACTATTAAGGTTTGTAATTTCAAATTTTCCAATTATTTATGAACATTTTCAATGTTGATTTGAACATATCATGTTGAACATATCAGGACAATATAGGAAGATGAATTCTTTATGTTAGTCTCTCCCAAGTTTATTTTTATTGCTGACTTGATTCTTTGATTTCTAATGAATTACCTGCTAGAGATTCTCTTTTATTTTTTTTTCCTAAAATTTCAACTTATTCAATATTAATATGAATGTTCATAATTTAGATCCTATATGGTCTCATGATTTATGTTACAAAATTTTTTATTTTCCTTCATATATATATATATATAAATATATATACATATCGAATCAAGATTCTATGTATTTGTATTATAATGTTATTGTAAATTTATTTTAATTTTTCTCATGACAATGTAGGAGAAATATGATGAGCTATCATGTAGAAGTTAGAGTGCTAGTGACGATACTGGCGGATCTGAACCATCTATTGATAACATGAATACATGGCTTGAGGTGACTGGTGGACGAAAAGGGGGTAGATTTGTTGGGCTAGGTTCTTTGAGCAGAACATACAAAATCGCCGGTTCATCTTCTTCCACCCCACCAGCAGTTAGAGCAAAAATAAATCTATTGAATCAAGATGTGAGCCATTTGAAGGAGTTGCTACTGCAAAGAGATCAGGAATTTAGTGAACTTCAAGCAAAGCACACACAAGAAATGAACGAGGTCTGTACGCAGCAAATGTTAATCATGCAGCATGTTCAGTTAGTCTCCACTCCGAATCAGATTCCCCCTTCTATTTCTCCTCCTGATAATGCTTGCGATGGTGATGAGGGTGATGATTTCTTTAATGATGATGATAATGGTGATGGTGGAGGTCATACTTGAAATTGTGAAATGTTATTTTACTGTTACATTTTGATATTTGTTACATTGATTTTTTTTGTTATGTATGGTTATTGATATTTTAACATTTAGTTTTGATGTTGCTTTTTTGTTTGATATTATAATTATGATTTCTTGTTAAATTTTTAATTTATTGTTCTTATTGAATAGTTAGTTATAATTATGAGTATAGATTGCTTAAATTTGATATTAAAAACGATTTGGATGATTAATTGTTGATGAGGTTGGGTGAGCAGGCAAATTTGTCCAAATATGTTAATAAAATTTATATTCGTCGCAAAATACATATTCATCACAAAATTTGTCCTTGAAAACTGTGCTCATCGCAAATTTCATTACTAAAAGTGAATTGTAAATTTTGATTAGCAACGAATTTTGCAACGAAAAACATTCGTCGCATATTTGCGACAAATTATTTTTCGTTGGTGATTTGCGACAAATAACTTATTTGTTGCAAAATTTGCAACAAATATTGTTTCGTCGCAAAATTTGCAACAAAATAATATTCGTCGCAAATGTTGCAACGAAATTTTTTTCATCGCAAATCAACGACGAAAAATATTTATTGCAAAAGTTGCGATGATTGCTTTTTCGTTGCCAAATTTGCGACGAGTATTTTTTCGTCGCTAAATTTTGCGATGAATATTTTTTCGTCGCAAATTTTGCGACGCAATGGTTTTCGTCGCAAAATTCGTTGCAAATTTGCGACGAATTTTGCGATATATAAATATTTGTTGAAAATTTTTGTGATGAATAATTAATTTTTCGTTCCAAAATTTTGCGACAACTTATTAGCAACGAAAAAATATTTGTTGCAAAATTCGTCGCAAATTTGTTTTACGACGAATTTTTCTTACAATTTTGTCGCAAATTTTGTCTTTTTTTTATAGTGTGTTAGTATTTTGAACACAACTGTTAGGTAGGAGCATGTTCAAAAATTGAGCTGAATTTGCTACATGCTGGAAAATGAGTCCAAGCTGAAAAAGGAAACTAAGCGCTAAAAATTTAAAAATTAAGTTGTTAAAAATTTCAGAAGATATTCTAGGATCAAGATAAAAAGGGAATTTCCAAATTTTGGGGAAAGTTAGAGATTCTTATCATCCCAACAATATCAAGTTTCCAAATCAAAATTCTTATCATCCCAACAACACAAAGTTTCCAGATTAAACTGAAATATCAAGTTTCTAAAAACCTTAAGTTTCCAAATCCTTCTAGGGTTTTTAGTCCAATTTATATAGCATTGTTAGGGTAGCAAGGGGGAATGCTTCCTTCATTATTTTCTTTCATTCCTCCTCTTTACAAACCCTATCAGCCGCCTCCATCATAGCATTGGTCTACCACATCCATTCTCATGCAAATAAGGGTTGTAATGTTTTCTTTTACTCTTTTTTTTTTGTTCCAATGTCAAGTTAATTTATTTATTCCTAGGGCTCGATGAATTCTATTTTTAATTAATTACATGGCTTGATTTAATTCTTTCCCTTAAATTTTATTGGCATGATTATTGTTTGATGAGATTTTATTATTGAACTTAGTATTTCAAAATGTTTAGACCTGCATTTTGTATGATTTGAGATCGAGTGCATGCATGACCCATATAATTGTATAAGATTAGTACAAACAATAAAATCTATATGAGATTATAAGTATGATCATTGGATTAATTTCATGTGTGTGAATTTAAGGGAAACCTTAAATTATAAATTTTCATAGAACTTAATGTAATCTGATTAATCAAAATTATATGATCATTGGGTTTAAGTTAGTCATATTGGGGATTCATTATATAACCATTGGATGAATCTAATTTTGAAAATTTTGCCTTCATCATCAATAATTCATTAGCCAATAAAGTTAGGGATTTGAAGAGATTCGATTGTGTAAGATTTGAAATAGATGAAATTGATCTAGCATTTCCATCATATTAGGGTTTCCATTACATTAGGGTTTCGCGTCTTAAATCTTGTTTTTAGTAGTTTCTAATGTCATCATAATTTTGATTCATTTTGTCCAACTTAGATTAAATTTATTTATATTTGATAGTATAAAATATTCTTCTGGGAACGACATTTGACATCACCTCTATACACAACACTCAACAAGGTATATTTGCTTAAATTCATGATATCAAAATCGTGTATCAAGTTTTTGACACCGTTGTCGGGGATATTTTCATATATCAATCAAAATAATTTGATTTGAGATTAGACTTTAATATTTCTTGTTTATTTTCTTAGATTAGGGTTTAGGCTACATAGTTGCTATTTTAAGACTTAAATTTTTGAAAATTTGGCGATAATTTTTAGGAATTTTTGGGGTCTGAAATTTTTTTTTAGATCTAAGTTTAAGCGACCACTTATTCCAAAGGATTTGAACTTATTGAGCAAAACCTATCACTTTGCGATGGACACTATTCCATCATTTTCATTGATTTTTCTATTTTCTTTGATTTTTTCATGATTTTTTAGTTTTTTGGTTAATTGTTTAGGTGTCTTTTGTACATTAGTTTGTTATATTTTTGTGATTTCTACTTTTATATAGGTAATCTAGATTTGTTAGAGTGGTTTTTGTAATTTATTTTATAGAACTAATTTTGACATATTTTTGTGTCCATACAGAGTTTATGCTGAAATCGAAAAGTTTTGACCTAACTGATTTTGATCTTGAGATGGAGAAGACTTTAAGAACCATTCGTAGACAAATTAGAGAAGCTAAGGAACATGAGAAAGTAATGGATTTAGAGAACAGAGCTTTGAAGGAGTATTCTATGCCTAGACTTCAAGATGTTCAAACTAGCATTGCACGACCCCCTATGGAAGCAAATAACTTTGACCTAAAACCTAATCTCATTAGCATGGTGCAAGATGATCAGTTTAGAGGAGAGACTTTTGATGACCCTAACAAACATCTAAAGAACTTCTTGAAGATTTGTGATACAATCAAGCTAAATGGAGTTAGCCCTGACGCCATAAGGTTACGACTATTCCCTTTCGCTCTTAGGGGAAAGGCAAAGGAATGGCTTAACTCATTCCTTCCTAATCATTTTACAAATTGGGAAAAACTGTCTCAATCATTTTTAGCTAAGTACTGTCCACCAAATAAAATTGCTAAGCTACTTAATGATATTATTAGTTTTAGACAATTTAATGGTAAATCTTTATATAGTGTTTGGGAATGTTTTAAATATTTTATTAGAAAATGTTGACATCATGATATACCTGATTGGTTAGTTTTGCAAACTTATTGTGTGGTCTGTTATACTATGTTAAAATTACCATTGATTCTGGGATTGGAGGTACATTTATGAGTAAGTCATATAATGAGGCATGTGCATTATTGGATGATATGGCTTCAAATCAATATGATTGGTCTAATGAGCGTGAGATGCCTAGGCAGAGAGCTAGCGTGCATGAGGTTGATAGTTTAACCATGCTTGGTATGAAATTGACACTTTGATTAATTGCATGAAAATTAATCAACTGATTGCTGTGTCTAACCAAGTTTTATATTGCGATTTATGTGGTGAATTTACTCACATGTCTTATGAGTGTCCATAGGTACAACAAGCAAATTATGTGTCTAACTTTGCTAGATCTCAAAACAACCCTTACTCCAACAATTATAACTCTAAGTGGAGAAACCATCCTAATTTTTCATGGAGTCAAGGATCACCACAAATAGAAAATCATCCACCAGGTTTTAGCTCAGAAAATTAACATCCAAGGGAGAGCAAGCATCTTGTGAAATGGCAGTCGAAAGCTTAGCAATAGTAACAAGTCTAAGAATTTGGTAACAATGATAAATGAGAGGTTTGAGAGGTTTGAAAATAAAATTGATCAATTAGCTAATGCCTTTTATTCTCGTGTACCAGGTAAATTGCCAAGTGACATTGAGAAGAACCCTAGAGAGTAGGCCATGGCAATCACATTGAGGAGTGGAAAGGAATTGCAGGAGGAGCCAATTCAATCAAAGGATTGAGAAGATAATCAAGAGATTGAGAAGAAGTTCAAACAGCCAAAATCTACAACTGAGAAGACCAAAGCAACAGATTCTAAATAGAGAAATACTTCATGTTTGAGTGAATGTAAACCCCCTGTTCTTTTTCGTAGGTGTCTTTTACATGCAAAGGTAAAATTTGAAAAATTTTTTAAAGTTTTTAAGAAAATGTATGTTAATATTCCTCTTTTTAAGAACCCTAGATGAAGTTTTAAAGATCAAGGTCTCGGATGAGTGTCTGCAATCTTACAAAGGAAGCTACCGCCGAAATTCAAGGATCTAGGAAGTTTTTCTATCCCTTGCTTAATTGGTTCTTCTAATTTTTCTAATATTTTATGTGATCAGGGTACTGGTGTCAATCTCATGCCATATTTTGTGTTTTGAAGTTAGGATTAATGGAGTGTCAACCTACTAATATTGCTTTACAAGTAGCTAATAAAAGTATGAAGTTTCTAAGGGATATAATTGAGGACATATTGGTTAAAATTAATAAATTTATTTTTCCTGTCAATTTTGTTGTCTTGGATATAGATGTTGATGTGAACACTTTTTTGATTCTATAAGAAGTTGATTTTTTGAAGTTGATTTTGAAAATGAATAATGAAAAAATTGAGTTTAATGTTTTCCATTCTTTGAAAAAGTTTTGATAAATAAAAAGTTTTTAAAGTTGATTGCATTGAGAGAACTACTGAGCATGATTTGAATGTCCTTTGTTCTAAAGATCCTCTTGAAAACTGCATTGCTAGTTCATTGCATGTGAAGCATGATTTTGGAGATAGTGAATATATTGATGCATATACTGTTTTGAATGCAAATCTAGATGCTTTTCCTACAAGATATGAGAGCTTGCAAAAATCTTGGGTGTGGAGGAAAGTCTCAAATCGAAGCAGTCATTGGTGAGCCAAAAAGTCCATTAATTTGATTCAAGATTGAAGTTTATGCTAGTAAAGTTGAACTCTAGATGGATCAGACCGATTTATGAGCCAGGCTAAAGCAAGAAGATCATATCTACTCAAAAACAATAAAGAAAGGCATTTATTGGGAGGTAACCAAATGTTTTTATGATTATTTTTAATATTTGTTTTTGTTGATTTAATTTAGATTTAAGTTTTGATGGTATTTTATAGGCAAATAAGAAATCCATCATGCGAGAGGAAAGAAGTCACTATTAAAGAGAAAGCTACAGATTTTAGGGGAGTTTTTTATTCTCTTTATTCTTATTTTATTTACTTTACACATTGAGGACAATGCTTAGTTTAGGTATGAGGGGAAGTATATATATAGGCTGAATTTTTTTTTTTTTTGCTGAATTCTTTATTTTGAAGAACTTGAGTGCTGAATTTTTGCTTTATTCTTGAGAATGTGCGCTGAATTTTTTCCATACCAACAGAAATTTTTTCGAGTTTTTTAGTTCTTATATGTTACTTGTTTTGAATTGGGTTGTATGAAGGATGATTGATATTAGTGGTTATTAGGCACATGATTAGCTATTTATCTTTTTATGGTTGATTTGAAATATAGGCATGTAAAATTTGGTACAAAATTTATCCAACTGAGGAATTGATTTTTAAAGAGCAATTCTTTGTGCTCTTATTTTTCTTGTTGAGCATATATCACACATGGAATGATCATTCTAAAACTTACTTTGACCACATTCTTAATTTTCATATACCAAAAATGATTAAGTCATCTAAGTTTACACACTTTTGGCTTTCGAAAAATATCATCCCTAACGTTTTTATCCCTTAGTTAGCCAATTCGAGTCTAGACCTTTTTCTTTTTTGAATTACCCACATAATTTTACCACATAGCCTATTTTTTTCAAACCAAAGATTTTGAACCTAAATTCACTAATATACTTATAAATGATAGCATGGCATTATGTTCTTAGGCATTATGTTTTTTTTTTATATATATGTTGGAGTTTTATTTATATTTTTAGACAATGTCATGTTGAAAAAAAAACCTGCCAAATTCAAAAATAAAATAAAAGAAAAAAAAGAAAAAAAGAAAAAAAAAAGGAAGAAAAAAAAATTGAGAATACCATTCTTCATTCATTATTCATTCTTTAGTTGAACTTCCATTACATATTCTTAACTTTGGAAAAGTGATACACTATATATTCGGGGCTCGAGTACTATACATATTTTGGGATGAGAAGTTGTGGGAGTCGTTTTTTTCTTTGTTTTGATGACAAGAATGCCATGTCTAGATGTTTGAGTATTTTTAGTGAATTATTTTAAACTAATATTTTTACCCATATCCTACCATTTGCCGTATCCCCGTTACAACCAAATAAAAGACTTTTTGATTGGTGCATGGATTTCATGTTTGAGTAGTGGAGATTTGATATATTAACAAGTTTATGATAATGTCATCTCATTATGTTGATTTGAGTGATATACATATCCATAAAATTGAGTGCATAGAAGAGTCAAATCTTACTTTCTTTATCATATTTCTCTTTGTATTGAGTGAACCGATTGTGAGTGTATTTGAATCTTGCATTGTTCTTGATTTTGAGGAGACTATAGGGGATGCAATGGTTTTCTAGTGCTAAATTCTGCAAAATATTGTTTGTCTTGATTGTAATTCTGGTTTGACTTTGTCATATGCATGATTGGAGACTTGGAAAAATTGAATTCATTTTGGACAAAATTATTTCTGTATGAGGACAAGTAAATATTCAACTGTTGAGGTATTTGATAGTAATATTTTGGACATTTGAATTGTATTATTTTAAGCTTTATTTATGAATTTGAGGACTATTTTAAATCCAATTTTATAATTTTACATTGATTAATTTCGTGGATTTTGATTTAGAAAATGTTGAATCTAGTTTCTAAATTTTGGATGCGTAGACAATTATTAATATTTTGGGCATAACCTTTTATTCCGATATCCGATTGAGGTGATTCTTATGAGAATCGAAAGAAGACTATGAGCCCTACAAATCTTGTGAAGACCCTAGAAGCTAATTTGGTATGAGCATGTCCGAAAATTGAGCCAAATTTGCTACACACCGGAAAAGGAGTCCATGTTGGAAAAGGCAAAGGCAATTAAGTGTTGAAAATTTAGAAATTAAGTTACTAAAAATTTCAGAAGATATTCTAGAATCAAGATAAAATGGGAGTTTCTAAGTTTTGGAGAAAGTTAGAGTTCTTATCATCCCAACAACACGAAATTTCCAAATCAAACTCAAATACCAAGTTTTCAAAAATCTTAAGTATCCAAATCCTTCTAAGATTTTTAGTCCTATTTATATAACATTGCTAGGGCAGCAAGAGGGTCACGCCTCCTTCATTATTTTTTCTCATTCCTCCACTTTACAAACCCTAGCTGCCTCCATCATAGCATAGGCCTTTCACATCTATTCTCATGCAAACAAGGGTTGTAATGTTTTCTTTTACTCTTTTGTTTTTCTTTTTGATGTCTAGTTAATTTATTTGTTCCTAGAACTCATTGAATTCTATTTTTAATTAATTACAAGACTTGATTAAATTCTTTACCTTAAATCGTTGAATTTAATGTTTCGAAATGTTTAGACTTGTATTTTGCGTGATTTGAGATCGAGTACATGCATGACTCATACAATTGCATAAGATTAGTCCGAACAATAAAATTCAGAAGAGATTATGAGTATGACTATTGGATTAATTTCATGTGTGTGAATTTAAGAGAAACTTTAAATTACAAATTTTTATAGAATTTAATGCAATTCGATTAATCAAAATTGTATGACCATTGGATTTTAGTTAGTGATATTAGGGATTCATTACATGACCATTGGGTGAATCTAATTTTGAAAAAATTACCTTTATTATTAATAATTCATTAGTCAATAAATTTAGAGATTCGAAGAGATTTGTCTGTGTAAGAAATTGATAAATATGAAATTGATATTTTAGGGTTTTCATCATATTTGAATTTCTATTACATTAAGGTTCGCATCTTAGATCTTGTTTTTAATAGTTTCTAATATTTTCATAATTTTGATTCATTTGTTCAACTTAGATTTGGTTTATTCATATTTGATAGTATAAAATATTTCTCATGGTAACAACACTTGACATCACATTTACACACAACACTCGATTATGTATACTTGCCTGAATTTGTGACATCAAAATCACGTATTAGATGGGTTTTGGAGTGACTCCAAAAATTTTGACTAAGCCAAATATTGAACTCATAAATGAAATAAGGAAATAAAAAAGATTCTTAAAGAGAAATATGCTGCTCTAGAATGCTGATGCTAGCCAGTTTTGTTACCAAACATTTTTTTTAATCAATCTAGTATCCGCTTATTCAACTAATTGAATTCCAATATTATGTGGTCCAATTTAAGAGTTAACTTTTCTAATACCTATTTTTCTATTTTCAAAACTTATTGGATTAAGAGTTTAGTATTATGTTACTAAAATCAAATGACATTTGTTTTTTACCAAATAGATTGGCATTAATGATTTGGATTCTAATAATAAGGTATGATAAAAATTCATATGAAACATATAAAAATTCATATGAAACATATATATATTATTTATATTTTTTACGGGATATTATTTTCATTGTCAATTATATTTGACCAATAACTATTAACTCCTTGATTTATATTTATGTATTGAGAGATTGTGAGAAGCTATACTTTAGATATTTTCTTGCGATTTAAATGTTTAATTAAGTCATTGTTTATTTTTTTTCCTTTTCTTTTTAGAAAATTATCATTGAAAAGATGTCCTACCATGAAAATCATGGAGCAACACATCATATTAAGATAGCTACTTCAATGTTTTGAAGCTTTTGTGTTTGAGAGGGAGTTTTTGTGTTGTTTCTTACACATTTTCATCTTCAATGAGCATGTAAAACTTTTTTTGTAGCAATAGATTTAGATATTTAAATATTTTTTCTTATACACCGAATATTTTATTTATTTATTATTTGATAAATGACTATTATTTCATAATGTATAAGTTATATTTAATAAAATGTACTAATTTAAATATATAAAAATTTTAAAAAATGTGTTAAAAATTGTCGAAATATATATCCATTATCATGTTTTATAATCTTATATTATAGTGATTTTCTGCCACATTTTCAAATGTTTATACAAAATATTTTTTTATGAACAACATGGAAATTTATTAACAAATCCAATTCAAATTATAACCAAACTCAAAAACAAATCTTGTGAGAAACACCTTAACGAGTCAAAAAAATATGCAATGGAATTACCAAATCTAGGAACATGAAAAGTGAAGATAGAATTCAAACTTAAAATAATCTATCAATCTCAATAACAATCTATAGCAACTTCTACGATTGAGAGGAGGCTTAGTCACCCAAGAAATTACCAATTGAGAATTAGATTCAATCAAGAAGCTTTCAATGAAAGTAGAAACTCAATTAGCAAATAAAGAAAGGGCATCATTAGTTGCTTACAGGTTTACTGCATTTGAGTCACATATCCTAATAGGAACGGAGAACATATTGATGAAGAAGCCATCCGAATTCCTTAAAACACCACCAATCGTACCTGGCCTAGATTTCCAATTGAGGAAGCAACCACATTGAACTTCAAAGTATTACTAGGGGCGAAGTGCAACCAATAGATGGTCGAGATTTCTTGAGAGCCGGGGGAAACCGAATATCTAAGATTTTAAATGGAAGAATTGGCATTACAATATTAGACCAAATCAAAGGGTTATGCACCATTCTAATAGCCAATATTATATTTTTTAGAGCAACTACAATGAATCAATGCTAACATAGTGGAAGATTACCTCATTTCGATATAGCCACCAAGACCAAACTACAACATAGAATAATAGCTGCCAAATAAATGCATCCCTAGCTGAAAAATTGAACCCCATCCAAGCATCATAAAGCTGCAAAATAGTTTGTGGAAATAGCCAATATAAATCCTAACTAAGCATTTATGCCATCGAAGCCAAGAGAAATCGTAATGTAAAAATAAGTGATCTATGGTTTCAATTTTAGGAGAATAGAAAGAGAAAAGGTTTGATCCTTTGGAAGTATATTCCATGAACAAGGTCCAGACACAAATTAGAAGTTTGCTTCCAAATCATTCTATTTGCAAAGAAGCATCTAATTTGTAATCATTTAGCAGATCAAAAGGAGCTCTCCATTGCTCTAACTCCCAATCTAAGCAACGTTTATGAAGAGCAATGTCCTAGATCTAGGCACAATTATCCTAAAAACAATACTTGGAAATTTGTGCATTAAACAGAGAGAATAGAGCAAAAATCCTCTGAAATTTGAATTGAAGAGATCCAACATCAAGCCAATGATCCTCCCAAAAATGAAAGAAAGAACTATTCCCAACCTAAAGCAGATAGAAAATCGAAAGCTTTCATTGTATTTTGAACCGAGGGACAAAGGGCTAATTATTTGATGCCACTAGAAAGAAGTATGTCGATCGGTATCTGTAGCTAAAACCAAAGCAATATCAGAGGATTTTACAAAAAGAGTCTATAACAAATATCCAGAGAGATTCTAACTAAGAGCTATATATCTAAAGACCTTTTATTAAGGAGAGCAAAATTTCTAATTTCTAGAGTAACAATTTCCAAACCACCATCAGTAACAATTTGTGTAGCTAACCAAATGAATACCTTATTTGTTGAAACTCCATTCCAAAGAAGATTTATTTTGAACTTCTTTAAGAGATCAAGAACAAATTTTGGGGTTTTAAAAATAGACAAAAATTAAATAGGTAAACTTGATAAAATCGACTTAATCATTACCAACTGGCCTATGTAAGGAAAATGCTTCCTTTTCTAACTTGACAGGTGTACCTCTACTTTCTTGGGAATAGGTTCCCAAATAAACAAGACTCTACTAAGCACCCCTAAAGGTAAACCCAAATAACTAGCAGATAAGGTACCTATAAACAACCAAGGATATTAGCCAGGCGATGAAACTCAGTAGAAGGAATATGGATTTTGAAAATTTTACTTCTAAAAAAATTGATAGCTAAGCCAAACATTAGTTGAAAACTATGCAACACAAATTTGTTATTAAGCAAAAATGACAAATCAACCTTTGAAAAAATTAAAGTGTTACCAGCAAATTGCAGGTAAGAAATGGAAAGATTAAAGGAATCAATAGTAACAACTGAAAAAAGATCTTCTGAAATTGCCTTGGAAAACAAAGCACATAGTCCTTCTACTACCACATTAAATAAGAAAGGGGAAAGAGGGTAACCTTGTCTCAACACTCTTCATATAGGAAACTGTTGGAAATTGGAGGGTCGGGTCGCCCATGTGGGTTTGACCCGACCCAAACCCTTTTATTAAAGCTCAAATGGTATGGAAACAAGGAAGGGGGGAGTAGTTTTCTCCCAACTCCCTTTGGTAATTTGAATTTTAAAAAGGGGATGAAAGTTACCCCTTGTTTTAACTTGGTAAAAAACAAAAAGTGAAGTAACGTGTGTGTAACTTCCAAGAAAACTCCTTCATCTTCTCTATTGTGAAAAACCTAAGAAAAGGAAGAACACAAATCTCCATTGTTGAGGGATTGAAGGTGACCATTCATATATCTTACTCAAAGACATTTAGATCATGAAAAATAAAAGCAAACCATACGTGATTGTTTTTCGACCGCGCATCAAAAGGGTTAGTGATTCCTAGATCCTGTTTTTATTTCGATTTTTAAAAGCATGAAAATCATGTATTGATTGTATAACAAAGTTTTCATTAGTATCAGAGCATGCAATGGTTGTTTCTTATTTTTCTATGCATGAAAAATATGGATTATGTTAAATATTGGAGCAATTTTTTTTTAAGAATGTTGTCCATGCTAACTTGTATGATTCTCAATGAAAATGTCTAAAATTTTAATATATGAATACCCATATGATAAGGAATCTCTTTGCAAACAATTGAGTTTGCACGTCTGGTAATTTTAGAGAAAAATGAAACCCTAGCCGAAAAAGAAAATGCTTATATTTCTTTGCATGATAGGTTTTGTGATTTCAAATTGGTATGGTTAGATTCGCCATTAAAAGTCCTTTCCAACCATATAAAGACATGCAAAACGGTTCAGAAATGAAGGAGATATGGCTTAGGAAAATTAGGGTCGAAGTGCAAAAGAATTTCTACATGAGAAAGATGATGAACAGTGACAAAAGACAAATCTTACTCTTGGCCCTACTTGTGTGACATCTAAACACTGAGTTCTAGACCTCTGATCAGAAAACTAAAACTACCAATAGAATTAGAATATCCAAAAATGGGGGGTAGCTGGAATTTGGGGAGGAGTAACCGCTAGGAAGGCGGCGTGTGGAGGCCACGCTCCGTCTCGGGCGAGTGGGCGTGTGGCCCACTCGCCTGGACATCCCGGTGTTGCGTGAAGGCGCGTGAGATGCACCTTCCCGACATGATTTGGATCGAAACCATTTGTAGAATATTTTTGATTTTTTGTAATTTTTATTTATTTTTCTGTGATGAAAAATATTTTTTATTGGTTTTAAAATTGTAAAATCGTTTAATAATTATAGAAAAATTATTTTTTAGTTTCAAAAATTTATGAAAATTTTTTCATATGTTAAGAAAATTATTTAATAATTTTTTGGCTACCTATATTAAAATTTTCAATATCCGTTTGATT
The DNA here is from genome assembly GCA_033439265.1 of Dillenia suffruticosa. Lineage (NCBI taxonomy): Eukaryota > Viridiplantae > Streptophyta > Magnoliopsida > Dilleniales > Dilleniaceae > Dillenia > Dillenia suffruticosa. Next base: position 5,991,809 of record JAVTVX010000031.1, read on the forward strand.
TTATGCTCATCAATTTATATATGAATATATATTTTTTTTAATATAAATTCATTGAATGATTGAGTATGATTATTAGACATGGTATTTTAAAATTTAATGATTGGCTTCATGACCAATCTATTGCTTACCATATTGTTAGGATATGGTGAGGATCAGACGAATTCTCGTTGTTCTCCGAGGGAGACACAAGCCGAGAGAACTTCTCAGCGTTTGGCAAAGTTTGCTAAAATGATAAATTATAAAATGAATCCAATTCATACTTTGCCACAACGCTTAAGAGTGATGAGTCGAAAACGGTTTGGATTTCTGCATTTGGGTCATTGGTTTGGGGGACATAGAGCCGAGATGAATATAATTAGGAACTCTCTCCATGGTAATCTAGTTAGAATGGCTGATGAGATAATGGAAGAGGATGAACGGATCATCAGATTAAGATTGCTTAAAATGTGGCGAACTAAGCAGATAGAGATTAAGATGAGGAGATCACTATCTCTAAATTTAAATGGTGGTCCAGCACGAGCAGTTAGGAGATTTTGTGTAACACCGACTCTCTGTGTATTGTGTTGTACTCCATTCATGTATATGTATATATATATATATATATGATATTATAAGTAGTAAATTTCACTCAGAATTTTTTGCGATTTACTTCACGATCTAAATTCGCACTCGTTAACACTATGTTTGAGGAGCGTGCCGAAAATCCTAATTCGGGTGAGATGAGTTTCGAGTGAGCAAACGATCTCAGTTTTACACGGGATCAGATCAATTAGATTCAGAGTGTCATAATTGGCCAATGAGGCTTGCACGTATTTTCGTGTTGGGCCATAAATTTAGCCCAGGGGTAGCACGAATAGTGCACCATGGACCCAAAATGAAGGTCATTGGACCATTTTGAGATTTATATGTACAATTTTGTTTCTAATGAAATGTCACGTGCCAAATTGATTAAAAAGGTTAAGCAAACCCGAATTTCAAAAATTCTCATACGTTTACTGGGAAACGCTCAGTGCACATTTGCCTGGAGGTGAAGAAATTTCTTCGATCGGGCCAAATTAAATTCTAGCCATGTTAAATCGCTGAAATTTCACAAAGGAAGCCTAAATCAGGCTGCTAAGTTATGAGGGTGGAATTGACCCTATCGAGCCAAAATGAAATCCCCGCGTACAAAATTAAGCCATGGGATTTACATGTGCAAAATATGTTTCTAAGATAATTTCTCTAGGCAGAAGGGTGAAATTGGAGCGTTGGCCTGGAGAAGGCTCAGGACCATAGAATTCTCGCCAAAGAAACCCTACTTCTAGGCAGAATGAAAATTTGTTCAAGCAAATGGTCTCATTTTCATCCGAAACTTATATTTTTGTGATTCTACGCATAAAATAGAGCACATAGCCATATTTCACGAATTTCGAGGCATATGTCAAATTTTGATCAATCGACGCTCACCTTCACTCCGGAAGACAGTTGGATGGTCAAACAACCTCATATTCGCACGAGATCTGTAGCACTAGACTCAAAACAAAAACTTGCATTCGGTGTACGATTTTAAAAAATTTTGAAATGAATAGTAACTTTGACCGGTCTCGGGTCAAAGCGAGGTGTTGTGGATAGACTCAAAGGACATGAGATTAATGTTTTTGGAATGTGTAAAAGTGTTTTATGGGGGAATGTGAGATCATGACAAGTGGCAACATGTGGAGAGGGAGATCATAACTTAAAAAGTTATAAATGGCCAAGATTAGGGGGTTTGGGGTAAATTTAAAATTAAGAAAAGACTTAAGTGCAATTAGGAAAAAGAAGAAGGGTCACCTAAGAAGAAGAAAAAAAAAACCTAAACACTCCTCCATTCTTTAGCCCAAGCAGCCGTGAGTGAAGCATGGAGAAACCCCCTTCGTGAGAGCTCTTCCTCCTCCCTTCTTCCTATCGTAGACAGCTTCAACCTTCAAGCATTCAACACCATTTCTACCTTCAAACAACCTCCCTCAAGGCTCACAACAACCTGTCCAAGAATGGAGACTAAAGGGCAAAGATTTCTTGGTGGAAATTGAAGAGTCAGAAGTCCAAAACCAAGGAAAAATTCTGTACTTCCTTCAACCTTCGTCCAGAAATTTTGGGTAGGTGTTTTCCTCTCCTCTTTGTCTATTTCATACTTAAATTTCAGGCCATGATAAGGTGGAATTGTTAGAGAACAAGAGGGGGTCGAAATTGGGGAAAAATGAAGGAAATTGGGGAATTTTGGATGGGCATTCTAGTAGACTGCCTTTGGTGTTTAAAATGATCCTAGGAGGAAGAAGAAACGTGGGCATAACTTAGTTTAGGAGGACAGGATGTTGGCATAAGAAAATGGATTGTTTCAATCCCAAATTTGTGTCCAAATTGGTGGAGAATGATCCTAGGCTAGATTCCAGAATTTTCAGCACCCACATGAGAGTAATTTGTACCTAGATGGTCACAAATTTTGGTAGAAATTCTGTTCAATATTCTGCAGTAAAATTTTTGGACCTTTGGACATGGAAATTGGAGGAATTTTGGAGTGTTAAATGCATAAATTTGGTTTGGGGTGTGTGGGCTGAATTGTGGGTGAATGTGTGCAAAAATGTGGCACCAATGAGGGGTGTTTATGTGAATGAGATGGGAACCAAATAAGTGCAGTGAGTTTGGGGACCTTGAGCATACATTTCAATGGATTTTGGAGTACAAGAATGCATGTGGGTCTTAAGAGCATTGTGGTGTGGTGATAATGTAATGAAATAGTGAGTGGTGATTTTTGTAAATTCCTTGTATTGTTGCTTTTGTAGTGACATATTCCTTGATCGTCCGAAGGGAGATTGATTTCTTCTCATGGAGCGTTCATGCTCGTGACGCACCCTGCGAGCATGGTGAGTTGGATTTATTTCAATTTTTTTGTTTAATATGTAAACCCTGTTTTATAATATTTTAATAAATGTGCATGATTTGTAGCGTGCTTGAAATGTTTTGACTGGTTTTGGAACTGACTTTTTGTGAACCGATAGAGTATCCAAAAATTTGGTTGAATTATGAAATTATGCATCCATGTGGTTGAAATGTATAATGTGTCATTTTATACTATATGTTACATTTGGTTTGTGAATCTGATTTCGGCACATTCTTGATACGATATTGATTTTGGCCTTGAGGGCTTTAGTATGTATTGTTCCGTAGCTACGAAAGATACCATGAGAGGCGCTTAGGTGGCATCCAGATATACCTAGGCCTAGGGTATCCCACAAGTTGTCTTGATTTTATTAAAGATACGGTACTAGCTAGGTTGAACCCGAAAAGGGGGAGAATTTTGATACTCTCTCCAAGTCTAGTACCTTGACGAGGTCCGTTGCCAACATGGGGGTAGAGAGCACTTTAAATAAATTTGCATATAATACCTCCGGTGCGTCTGTCATAGGTTAAGGTAGATTTCTGCCAGGACACTTTCGGTTGGCAACTCTATGATTTTTAAAGACAATGCTTTGGATGCATATTTAACTTGATAATGCATGCTAATGATATATTGTTTAAATGAAAAGCGTGATGATTTGAAGTATGATTGTATACTTATGCTTTGACACTCCAGTTTCACAATTCTTATTAGACAATTGCATTCACCCACTCACTAACTGAGTATTCTTTCCCTAAGTACTCACCCTAATTTCTCTTCTTGTTTCAGAGATAGTATTTGGCAAGGAGCGTTGTTTTTAGGATACTCAGTATCATTGGGAGATCTGGTCTAAACTTGAGGAGTTATTGTATATTTCCATTACAAACAAATTTTATTGATGAAGTATATGTTTTCTGGGGTCTATAGATGATCATTGTATAATTCTGGGATAACTGTATAAATCTGAACATTTAAATTGTGGAACTCTCATATCATTGTATAACACTTGCATTGAGGCAATTCCTATTCATTGTGTACATTCTTAGGAATGTGTCATGTCCTAGAAGTATACTCTAAGATCGTTTGGTGCCACCTCTAAATCACAAGAGGGGCGACTGGCGGCTATTCCATGCCTTTGATGGGGGCATGGCAGTAGAGGTCTGTGGTTAGGACTATGGAAATTTGTTTTGTTAACCTTGCATTGTTCTGGATTGGGTGGTATGGATGTGTTGGTCCAATGTTGAGATTTGAATTTATGTATTGTGAGGCCGGGTTGGCCCTATTGTACAGGTAATAGGTTGATTTCTACATTTGAGACCTTTGATATATGGGGAAGTTCTACCCGTTTTTCTGTAAAAATATAACCATCATCCAGGACAATTGGCAGCTGTTCATGATCCCAATTCGGGGCGTGACATTTTCTCCCACTGATAGACTTTTAGTGAGAATGATTAACATGGTTACTCACATGTATATGGAAGAAAAGAAAGAGATAGAATAGGAGAAATGAAATATTGTATCTCTCTTATTTTCTTTGTTAAATAGTTATGTACTATGATTATGAATAGTAAGGATCTATTAACATGCGTTGTAGACCGAATTATTTTTATATATGAATGTATTTAGAATGCTTTTGGTATTTTGAAAGGAATGCATATCTATGTGAGAATGCAAGTATGTGAAAATGATATGTTCATATTTCGCATGATTCTAAATACGTGAAATATTTTAGTTGGAGGTTTTAGGTTGGTAGGATTTAAGTAATTCTCATCTAAAATCTGATGAATTTTGTTGCTTTAAAATTAAGTTTATGGTAATCAAACATTTCGCTCTTGAATGATGATTAAGAACTTAGTGAACTTTCGAGTCTATACCTTGTGTTCGTTTATCATAAATGTTAGTTTTAAGTACAAAATTGAAAACATTATATGAGTATGAAAACACACGTTTACCTCTCTTTGAAAACACAGACCATGGCATCAAAAACGATAATAGCTAACCTTAATAAGGGTGATAAGTTCAATGACGACAATTATGACATTTAGCGCCATAAGATATGGTAGCCACTTGTCCGAGGGTCCTTTTACAGGTTAAGAATAAGGTCGTAGGTGTGCCCGATTGAAGACCATTTGTCTAAAGGTGTCCCAGTAAAGAAAATCACAACCTGGTCCTTGATCAACAAAAATTCTTTTAACTATGTACTGGCCGATCATTGCTGTGATGACCAATGGGTCTTCACAGCTTGGTTGGACTCCTGCAAGGTTGTCATCATCAAATCCTATCATCAATTTTTTTTTTTTTTGTTTTTGTCCCTTCCCAACACGAGTTGAGAGGACCACCTTGGAGGCAGACAGTTCCGTCATCCAGAAGATCAAGGTGACGATCACTTTGTTGAGTAGGGACTCATTTCTGTCACATTGGTTGATCAGGGAGTGGGAAGTCCATCTTTAGAAGAGGGAGTCAATGAAGGTGGGTGCCCTCCCCATATGTGAAGGATCACCTCACTTGATTCCTGGTGGTTCTCAGGACAAGTTGTTCATTTGCCTCATCTCCTCATCTCATCCCTTGCGGTTCTCGGTAGGGATTTCATGGTCAATATAGATAAACCTTTGGAGTTTGCTGTCATAAACAAGTATTTCGAATTCGTCGTTCAATTTTTGGCTGACATCCGTTAGGTGGCCATAATCTCAATGAAAGTGATAATACCTTATTCAGTCCTTCTTGAAGTCATCCTCTGGAAGGCACCCTGGCCACCTGATGTAAGGCTTGTTTCTTATTTTCTGCAAGATTTGACATGGAGTTTCATTCAGAGGTGTATAGTGATTGAACTTTCGACAAGGTGGTATTGCTGGCTGACAGCTTTTGGGAGAGGATTGCCAAGGAAAGTAGCTGTATTCATTCCTATTGGTGGGTTTACTTTGACGCCTATCAAATGCCTCCACTTCCTCTATGGCTATGTACTTCTCGATGCGTGAGTAAAACTCTTGGATTGTGGATGGGGGTTCTTTGTAAATGAGGTCTTCATTCATAAAGGTCACACTGCCAAGGCTATGGAGTGATCCAAGCCCAAAACCTTCATCATTTATACTTTAAACTTTTCTAGAAAATCAGGGGCTCATCGTCCCTTTGTTATAGTAAAAGGAGGGAAGTAGATTTCCTCTTGGCTCGTGATTGATCATGAAATGGGTCTCAAATTGCTCTCTCAATTGGAAGAAACTTCTGAAATTGAATGGCAATAGCGAGTTGAATTAGGTTAGAGAATTCCCCTTCAAGATCATGAGAAAGTGCTTGCATATGGCGACATCGAACATGTCTCTTGAGATGATCACCGTGATGAAATGAGTAGTATGATTTCGGGGATTAGTCATTCCATCATATCTTTCAATAGATGAGAGGAGCACATCTCGTGGCATTAGGTTTGTAGAAATCTTCAAGTCAAAGGGTGAAGCATTGAAGGCGTATTTAGCAGTCTCGTTTTGTCCGGCATTAGCACGCCTTAGTTCGACAACCATGAGATCTTCCACCTGGCTCCTCAAGTCGTCCGGATCGTGCTGAGAGGTTGCCGAGATTTCCTAATTCCCTCGGGGTTAAAGCTTGTGTAGGTGTAATTTCTCTGATCTCTGGGGAGACGATGATCCTTCTTATGGACAAGCGTGGCCAAGTTCTTCTAATTGCATGCTCATATCTTGAAGCTTCGATTCAAGTCTCTCTGTTTGGGAGCGATGGACCCTATCAGGAGAGGCCGGAGAGGGGATCGAAACCGATTGGTTGTGTTGTTATATGACTTGTGGTCGGGTCTATCCCTGAGGAGGTGATCCCGTTAGTTGAGTTTGGGCGACAGGAGTGTCCGTTGGGTTTGTCGGGGTTACTGGCTGATGAAATCCATTGGGTGGACGCTCGCCCATCAACTGCAGATACAGCTTTAGAGGTATTTTGGCTTTTTCTCTTTGGAGGCATGATTACCGAAAATGCAATTAAGCAGAATACAAAATGAGTTTCTTCCAAACCTATTCCCATGGACAGCGCCAATGTATTGGAAATGGATTTAAACTCCACAAATAACTACTTCGTTGGCCTGAGGATGGGGTACTCCATAGATAGCTGCTCCTCGACCTAAGGGTGGAGTCGATGTAACTGAAATTCCTCATCTGTCCCAGAAGATCGAACTTGAAAAAAATTGGTAGAGGTGGTTTTGGCGGAGAAGATTCTAATACTCAAATCAAAAAGAGTAGTTTTGAGAAAGAAAAAAAACTGACTTATAAGAGATTCAATAGCCCTGAGATGCCTCTATGTGATAAGTGTAAGTAGAAGAACGTACCTACTAGATTATCTCTGTATAGTATATATAGTCTGTGTATAGCAAATTCCGTATACCTTTAAGGGTGTATAAATCCTTATTTTTTGTAGAGAGAGATGAGGATTCTCTGAAATTACAAGAATGGAAGTCAAAGATTTCAAGGAGATTTAGAGTCCAGTCAGCTAAGAAATGTTTGAGTTCTTACGAAGATTTCCTACTTTAACAGGAGTGTCTATTGAGAATTGTTTCCTTCTTGAGAGAGATTTCTCTGAGAGTAGGGGGTAACAAAGTTGTTTTTGTATTAATGAAACATACCCACTCAGGAGTGGGATGACCGGGATAGTTGAAAGGTATAAGTTAGTACTCGGTAGAGAGAGCACTCAATGGAGAGAGCACCTTGAGGGCCAAGAGCGTTCTCTATGGGCTTAGTGGACCCAGGCAATTTTGATCTTATGGTAATGTGCCTTTGACCATATACCATCATATATGATTTGTTGATTTATAGAAAAAATAATTTCAGGCACGTGAAATCAAGTTTAGAGTGATTTGGGGAAAAAAGATAAATTTTTGTTAGCTTGCTGTATTAAAGAACTGAGAAATTAAAACAAATAATAGCAAAATAGAAATTGAATTATAATTTCATCCAAATATTTCCGGCCTCACCATGATATTTTCAGAATTTAGACTCAACATAATTGACAACACTCTTTTCCACTTGGAAAGCCTTGACAAGAAGATCACTACTGATTTCAGGAGCAGAACCAAACACTGCATTTGCGATAGTAATAACTCCTGGATTTTGGCTGCTTAGGGCTGCGATGGCTACTGTATTTCCATCTCCAACATTTCTTTCGAAGTGGATGAGACCAATTGGGAAGACAAACACATCACCCTTTTGAAGGGCCTTTGTGATGAGCCGGTTCTCCGGGTTTGAGGTTACAAATCCCAATTCTAGGCTGCCTTCTATCACTGTCAAGATCTCTGAGCCGTGAGGATGTGTATGGGGAGGATTAATGCCCCGGGGTGCATAATCAATGCAAGCAAGCGAGATGCCGAGAGATCAATGCGAGCAAGCGAGATGCCGAGAGTGTTAAGTCCTGGAATTTGGGCTACCGTAACTGGGGTCACCTTCGAGGCAACTTGGTTGGATGTGTTGCCTGGTAAGTGAAGTCCACCGAAGAAGAAATCGTTGGCTTGAACCTGCTGAGGATCCTTGCATGCAAATCCATTCACCAACACTACAATACACAAGAAAAAAACTCAAGTTGGGTTTCGTGTGAAGGGAACATTTAGGCATGACTTTGCAAAATCCAAAAACCCATGAAAATTTGTACCAAAGTGATTGAAAATATACCTGCACTTTGTGGTTCTGCGACGCAGAAATCTTGAAGAGGACTTGGATCAAATGCAAAGGTAATAGAAATTGAAGAAACAATAACAAGATTGATCACTAGCAAAGGCGCCATTTCAAACTCTTAAGCTAAGAAGTGTTAACGTGTAATGGGAAATTTGAAGAAAGCTAGCTTTTAAAAACTTGTTAACAAGAGAGAGAATTGAGAGATGTGGATGAAAATTATGGGATGGCTAATGTTTATATAGAGGAAGAGATTTCGGCGTCCTTGGTCTGAGAGCTAGACCAGGTCGTGTGTCCTTTCCTTCATCCGATGAAGCCGAGTACAAATACTTTATTTACTAAAACACGCCACTTGGCTAATTACCCATTAATTATTATGGAGGTCCTGCTCATATTTCCTTTGTTTATCACACCAAAAAATATATATATATATTTCCTTTCTTTAATATGTAGAGACCAACTTGACGAGAATTGGTCGTCCAAGCAATCATTAGACTTGAATATTTTTTTTGTTTTTATTTTATTTAAAAGATATCCAATAACAAGAAAGTAATAGAAGACAATGTCAATGTTTTGAAATTCCAATTGGGGGTGCAATCTGGCTCAACCAAATTCCTATTTTATGGTTCTGTCACATGTCAACACATTCCAACTCAAATATGGGTTGAATGTGTGTACAAATTTCAACCCGATATAAAAAAGAATATATTATCACACTTTCAAAGTTAACTTAAATTCTCTCTTTAAAAATTTTTAAATAGTTTCTCTTTTAAAAACTTCAATTTTGATCGTCTCTCTTAAATTAATTTCATTATTTTCTCGCAATAGATTTCAATACATTAGTTTCCCTTTCTAAAAAACTATAAAAGCATATCCATTTTCTCTCTCTGGAAAATGTCCAAGTTTGATTCTCTGTCCAAATTTTAATATATTTGTTTCAGGTTTTCCTATTTAAAGGAATAGATTGTATCTCAAAAACCATGCACCATTGGTTCTCTCTCACAAAAAAAAAAAAAAAAAAAAAGACCTCCATAAATTTTTTCACTCATATGATTCTTTTTCTTTAAATTTACACAAATTTGATTTCTTTCTATAAAAATCTTTTTAATTAAAATTTCCTCTAGTTTCAAGTTTTCTGCTTTTAAAAAATAAACCACTTTTAAATTCCTTTTAAACTAAACACATTAGTAAAAGAATAAGTTTATTCTAATTATATTTCTAGGCAAACGAATAATTGAATTTTGATTGTCTCTATTAAATAAAACATATTAATTTTCTCTCAAAATATAAAGCACATTTATCGTCCTTTTCAAATCAAGCACATTAATATTTTCTTTCTAAAACTATCAATTTAAATTTATTTCTTTCGTTAAATTTAAATGAACTCGTTTTATAACTTTAAAAACTAAATTAAATTAGATTTTATCTCTCATCAAATGTTGGTTTTAAGTTTTCACTTTCTAAAAAATAAAGATTCTCTTTATAGAACTAAAGAAATTAATTTTCTACAAAATAAAATAAAATATGCACATTTCATGCTTTGAATATCAATATTTTTAAACTATGTATTTGTCACGCCCCGAATCTCGAGTCGAGTACGCAACAATAGTCGTATTATCTCGGTATACGGGAATCATCTCCCCATATATCGGGACAACGCAAAGCATTCCAAATGTTCAATCTATTTTCAAAACAATTCAATAGTATTCAAACGACCCTCCTAGGTTACATCAATTATCACAAGTATGCAATGACATACAAATAGAGGATCCACCAATCCATCCCTGTACATGCACGCATGCAATTTGGCCAACCTGGCCTTTCAGACAATCTCCAACACCCTCTCATCCATACACAACTAAAAATTCAAATTAAAAGTCCAAATATCCCATTTGAAACAATAAGTTTTGCAAAAGAAAATTTTAAACAAAAATAATCAAGTTTCACAATGAACAGGCGTGGATTCTATCAATACTTGCCTCTCGTCATAGGACAAGTATTGATTAAATCCAAAACAAAAGATTAATACAAAGTTTTCCCTTCCATGGATTACACATCAACCCAAAATAAACCCTATATCATTAAATATCTATGCAAATCAGCAAAAATAATTCTTTCACAGCTTCCAAGTGAAATCTCTTTGCTAAATATCTTATGAAAAGTATAAAAAGAGAGATGAGTATTGGAAATATTCAGCGAGTGGAGTGCAATGGTGTGGTGATAATAAATGAGGAGTGAATATGGGGAAGTCAAAACATATTTTATAAACAACTCTTTGAATATAAAATAATCTCAATAAATCAGAATAATTCAAACAAACATGCATCCATAAATTTCAGTCTTCCTAAAATCATGGGGTATCCTTAAGAAATCCCTCCCATTCCAGGTTTGACCGAATCCGAACGAAATCCCACCAACGGGTTTTCAATCAATTTGTTTCGGAACACTAGTTCCCCTTTCCTTGACGTTAACTTATACCTCACCGGGGAACTTCCAAATATAGCACGACTTCGGTAGAAGGAGGCACATCAGCCTCCCCCGCTCATCCAATCCCAACCACGTCACCACGTTGAGTCGTTCCGTGGAGGGAATAACTATAGCCATTAATTCCAAGCACCGTTTCATTTGCAAATATCCAATTAACAATTAATGTGCCAAAATTTCAACAAAACAATTTCTAAATCGTACCATAATATTAATAATTCAAATATTCCATAATATATGGTACACATTCATTTATAAACTCAATAGATACATTCACAATTCAAATTTTCATTTCAGATATCCCACAATCATAAAACAATTCATATAAATCATGTAAAAATCATTCAAAATCATTTATAAAGAATTTTAAATAATTTTAAATAATTTACTCATTTAAAATCACAATGAACCATCCACTCATCTTTTGGGAAGATAATCACTCCTAAATTTCACAACTAAATGAGAACTATCCCTCTTTAAGCTCTTCCAAAACCTTAACCTAATTTATTGGTCACAATTAAATCATTAAATCACATATCAATACTAAAAAAAATCATTTTTTTCTTAATATTTTCATAATTCTAGTTTTTCAGTAAATTTTCTAATTTGCATAGTCATGGAAAAATAACTATAACTTTCCTAAACACATCCAAATTATATGATTCTTATCCACATTAATGATAAGATATAGATTTACAACTTTCATGTTTAGAGCCTAGCCTAATTCAACCTACAAAGCATCTCAAAATTGAAGAAAAAACAAGCAACTGCAGCAGGTTAGAAACAGGACATTCTGCACTACGAAAATTTTTTGAAAAATCATAACAAATTCAGTTTTTATCCGATCTCAATGAATCATACCTCATTTTCAAGATATGGGAGTCTCATTTCATATGCAAAATATCTTACTAGATTACTATTGTGCAAAGGACATTATGATATAAAGATCACAGCATACTCATTATACAAATTCAAAAATTTCAGCCCATTGCATTCTTCTGTAATTACTCCTCCTCATATTCAATTTAGGCCTAAAATCAAGCAATAATTTTCATTCATCCATTGTCCAAATCCCAACATTTTATAAACCCTAGGTCTAGGTTTCCCAAATTTAATTTGTTCAACCCTAAGAACAAAACTCAAACTTCCAATGACAAGTTTGAATACAAATTTACGGATGAAGACAAAGTATGCATAAATCAACAAGAGAGGGAGAGAGAGATGAGAGACTTACACCATGGAGACCTCAGCGAGATGAGGGGGCAGTCACGTGATTCATCGCAGAGAGAAAGGTGAAGCCCAAGAGAACGCCGAGGAGATCAGCCATGGTTGGAAGAGGTGCCGTTTGAGTGGAAGAAACCAAGGTCTCGATGGCTTCCTTGGCTACGCCGGCGAAGTGGGAGTGAGACAGAGATGAGAATGAGAGACGAGAGAGAGACCAATGGAGAAATGAGAAAGCCAAGAGAGAGAAGATGGAGAAAGTGAAATTAGGAGGGAGGGAGAGGAGCCGAAGGAGAGGGAAAGAGTGAGGGTGAGAGACGAAGGGAGAACAGGGGGAGACGAAGGAGAGAATTGGGAAAGTGAGGGGAGAGGGGAGAGAGAATAGTGTATTTTGATCTGAAATGGATCCACCACTATAAAAACCCATGCTTCTGTTCTTCTTGGAACTTTGGCCCGATACGAAACCACTGCAACTCTTTCTTTTCCCTTGGTGTTCTCTGACTTTGCTTCTCTCCATCACCATTTTCTCAGCCCTTAAAGCCAAGTCTAGGATATCTTGGAATGTATGCCCTTTAGTAATAGACATTTTCTCTCTTATGTGTAAATTCAATCCCGATTCGAACTTTGTACATAAGAACTCTTCAGACCTTACAAACTCGGGAACATAAGTGGTAAGTTCCCTCAGTTCTATCTCATACTCAAACACTGTCTTGTTTCCTTGAGCAAGCTTGAAGAATTCCTCTCTTCTGGTCCCTATAAAATTATGTGTAATATTTCTTCTCAAAAGCTCTGAGGAACTCTCCCCAAATATGTGGTGTAGTAGCTCTAGCCTTCACATTTTCTCACCAAATTCTAGGATTCTTATCCTGTAATTTCACTGCCACCCGTAACTTCATCTCGACATCTAGCCTCATGTCTGTGATAGTCTCTTGAATTCGTCCAATTCATTCCTTGGCCACCAAAGCATCACAAGTGTCAAAAAATGTCTCATACCCTAATTGTCTTGCCTCCTTTATCAACTTAGCCAACTCTATGGTAGGGTGATCAGTCGTTGTAGCAACCAAAGGAGGTACCACTAGAATACTTGGTGCAACAGCCGACATATGAGGAGGAACCGGCAGAGGAGATGAAGATTGAGGCGAAGCTTGGAACTATGCTCGGAAAGTATTCCACCACTTCATTACTTGCCGGAGGGCAGCTATAGGGGGTGCAAGAATCCCGGTTGAAGGAACCAGGTGTGTGGATACTGACAGAGGTAGAGCAAGTGAGGACAACTCATCTTCGTGCTCTCGAGGAGGAATTTCATTTATATTCTTTATCCTTCTATGTGGAGGCATGGTTATCTACAAAGGAAAAAATATGTTTAGCAAATAGGGTTAAGAGAAGAACTAATAACTTAACCCCCTACAAAGAATATCCCTAATTCCCTAAGAATTCATGGAAGACTTTTGTACATTCTTTTAAAAATATTTTTAAAATCTGAATTTTTGAAAGAAAACTGTTCTTAAAACTTTTGAAAAATCGTTGGGGACATTTGATAACATTTCAAATCTTCAAACATTTAAAAAAAATCGAACCGGGCTATGATACCAATAAAGTTGTCACGCCTCGACTCTCGAGTCGAACACGCAACAACCGCCGCATTATCTGGGCATACAGGCAGCATCTCCCTATATACCGAGACAAAACAAGACATTCCACATATTCAATCTATTTTAAAAACAATTCAATAGCATTCAAATGACCCTCCTAGGTCATCAATTATCAAAGGCATGCAAGGACACACAAACAGAGGATCCACCGATCCATCCCTGTACATGCACGCATGCAATTTGGCCAACCCGACCTTCCAAACAATCCCTAACACCCTCTCATCCATTTACAATTAAAAATTCAAATTAAAGTTCAAATATCCAATTTGAAACACTAAGTTTTGCGAAAGGAGAATTTAAACGAAAATAACCAAATTTTAGAAGAACATGCATGGATTCTATCAATACTTGCCCCTCGTCATACGAAAGTATCAATTAAATCCAAACCAAAAGATTAATTTAAAGTTTTCCCTTCCATGGATTACACATCAACCTAAAATAATGAAGAGAGGGGTGAGTATTCAGAATACTCAGCGAGTGGAGTGCAATGGTGTTGTGACAATAAATGAGGGTTGAATGTAGGGAAGTCAAAACATATTTCATAAACAACTCTTTGAATATAAAATAGTCTCAACAAATTAGAATAATTCAAACAAATATATATCTATAAATTTCAGTCTTCCCAAAATCATGGAGTCTCCCTAAGAAATCACTCCCGTCCCAGGTTTGGCTGAACCCGGACGAAAGCCCGCTAAGGGGTTTTCAATTCATTTGTTTCGCAACACTAGTTCCCCCTTCCTTGGTGTTGACTCGTATCACCGGGGTGCTTCCAGATATAAAATGATTTTGGTAGAGGGAGCCACATCTGCCTCCCCCACGCATCCAACCCCAACCACGTCACCCCGTCGGGTCGCTCTATAGAGGGAATGACTATAGCCATTAATCTCATGCACTGTTTCATTTGCAAATATTCAATTCACAATTCATGTGCCAAAATTTTAACAAAATAATTTCAAAATCATACCATAACATTCATAATTCAAATATTCCACAATATATGGCACACATTCATTTATAAACTTAATGGATGTATTCACAATTCAAATTTTCATTTCAGACATCCCACAGTCACATAACAATTCATATAAATCATGTAAAAATCATTCAAAATCATTTATAAAGAATTTTAAATAATTTACTTATTTAAAATTACAATGAACCATCCACTCACCTCTTGAGAGGGTAATCACTCTTAAATTTTCCAACTAAATAAGAACTATCCCTCCTTTAGCTCTTCCAAACCCTTAACCTAATTTATTGGTCACAATTATATCATTAAATCACATACCAACTCTAAAGAAATCATTTCTCCTTAATATTTTCACAATTCTATTTTTCCAGTAAATTTTTCAATTTGCGCATTCATGGGAAAATGATTATAACTTTCGTTACACATATCCAAATCACATGATTTGTATCTCAAATTAAAGATAAGATATAGATCTACAACTTTCATGTTTAGAGCCTAGTCTAATTCAACCGAGCAGGCATCTCAAAATTGAAGGAAAGACAAGCAGCTACAGCAGGACAGAAACAGGACATTCTGCACCACAAAAATTCTTTGAAAAATCATAATAAATTCTGTTCTTATCCCATTTTAACGAATAATATCTCATTTTCAAGATATGGGAGTTTAGTTTCATATGCAAAAAGCCTCACTTGATTTTCTTTTGTGCAGAGAAAGTTATGATATAAAGATCATAGCATGCTCATTATGCAGATTCATAAATTTTAACCCATTGCATTCTACTCTAGTAACTCCTCCTCATATTCAATCTAGGCTTAAAATCAAGCAATAATTTTCATTCACCCATTTTCTAAATCCCAACATTTTATAACCCTAGGTCAAGGTTTCCCAAATTTAATTCATCCAACCCTAAGAACAAAATTCAAACTTCCAATGAGAAGCTTGAATATAAATTTATGGATGAAGACAGAGCATGCCAAAATCAACAAGAGAGGGAGAGAGAGATGAGAGACTTACACCATGGAGACCTCAGCGAGATGAGGGGTCGGTCACGTGATACGTTGCTGAGAGAAAGGTGAAGGCCAAGAGAATGCCGAGGAGATCAGCAATGGTTGGAAGAGGTATCGTCTGAGTGGAAGAAACCGAGCTCTTAGTGGCTTCCTTGGCTGCGCCGGCGAAGAGGTAGCAAGAGAGAGATGAGAATGAGAGACGAGACAGAGACCAAGGGAGAAATGAGAAAACCAAGAGAGAAAAGATAGAGAAAGTGAAATGGGGAGCAGAGAAAGGAGCCGAAGGAAAAGGGAAAGAGTAAGGGTGAGAGATGAAGGGAGAACAGGGGAAGACGAAGGAGAGAATTGGGAAAGTGAGGGGAGAGGGGAGAGAAAATAGTGTATTTTTTTGACTTTTCGTTTCTTTTTTTTTGTGTTTTGGTCTTACAGTATTAGGGTTTAATTTTATAAAAAGTTGAAGATATTAGAGTAGGAGCTTGCTCGTGAAATTTTATATCATTGCATAGAACGAGAGAGAGAAAAAGAGAGAGAGAGAGAGAGAGAGAGGCAGTAGGTATGTATGGTCTTGTGCAGATCATGTGCATAGCTTTTCACACACTAGGACACGAAACTTCACAATCAAACTTGTACTCTAACATGTCAAACTTTTCATGGGAGATGGGTTTTAGTGACATTATGAATATGGAAAAAAAATTTTGTGCTAACCGGACCAAAGTAAACCATGGATAAAATCATATACTTATTTAAACCTACCTTAAATTTTCATCAGAGAGAGAGAGAGAGAGAGCCAATTTTGGTGGTTAAAGAGGGGGTAAAGAGAGTGGTTGGTTGGTAAGAAATACACTTTTTTTGGGTAAGGAAGAAAGACAGTCAGTACCCAAAGGCTGAAACCCATTCCTCTAGGAACACACTGAGGGGCTTTGGTCTGTATTCTCAGAACCTTTACACCTCTAGCATCATCATCTCGAAGACTACATAGGGGTGGAAGAGGAAGGGATAACTCTCTTAAACTGGGTCCGCTGCTATGCCCAAGGAAGGCTAGGTGGTCGGCACACCAATTCCATTACCTGAAGGTATGATCAATGTTTACCACATTAACTTCCACCATAAGGGTCTGACTGTCCTTCAAAAGAAAATTGAAAGGGTGCTCGGCATTGAAGGCTCCTTTAAACAGCTCGACCACCACTGAGGAGTCCACTTCCAGCTCAACTTCTGCATACCTTTCCTACTCGCAAGTCTAAACCCTCTCTAACTCCCCAAAGCTCAATGGCGAACACTGAACATATGCCCACATTTATCACAAACCCAGTTATCCAGCCACCATTTGAATTCCTTATTAACCCCCTAGTAGTGGCATGGCCATTTGAGTCTAGAATAGACCCACCAGTATTGATCTTAAAGTTCCCTTTTGCAGGAGGTTTCCTGTTCACCCAAATCTCCTTTGGGATACTCCTCAACTCCTTCTTAGCAGTAATGTTGATTTCTCTACAGAAGTTTATGGCCGATCTTGCCACTTGCATGGAGAACAGCTGCTCCATATGGTGAACCCACCTACACCTAATCTTCTAGATCACCCATAAAGTAGCCATAAACTGTCACGCCCCGATCCTCGGATCGACCACGCAATAGCCACCGTGTTGTCTCGATACACGGGCAGAACCTCCCCATATACTGAGACTCCGCAAGGCTACAATCAGCACAACAACTCATCCAATACACAAACCCATCAGAAATAGGAAAATCATATAACAATACACATGCAAAGGACTCATCCGGTCCATCCTCGAACATTCAAACACACGCATTGGCACACATCGGGGAGTGGAATCCTATACAAGCATGCATGCGATGTGGCCATCCTAGCCATTCAGAATTCTCATCTCTATAAAGCGTGTGACAAACAAGAAGTCCCAAAACATAGCCGTCGGATTTTACCAACACTTACTTGTGGAAGACAAGCCAGTATCGATAGAGTCCTGACGGTATGAGTTGTACAGAACTTCACAAAATCAGAGAAAGTATCGAAATTAAGATTTACAGTCCAAATGTCCCAGTACAGTTATAAACGGTTTTACAAAAATAATCGAGTAATTAAGATAATAAAGAACAAATCAAAAATCAGTGGATTTTATCAATACTTGCCAACAACTCGGCCAGTATCAATGAAATCTGCACGGTAGGGGATGTATAGTCTTCCCTTTCCATGGTTTGAGATCAATAAATCTCTAAAAGTAACCCTGTATGTGCCAAATACCTATATAATCCGCAAAAATACTGCACAAGCTCCGTCGAGTAGTGTCCCAACTAAGTCTCCTCTGAAAAAGGGGAAGAGAGGGTGAGTATAAGGGTATACTCAGTGAGTGGAGTGCAATGGTGTAATTGTGTTAATAAATAAGTGGTAAATATGGGGCAGTCAAAGCATATCTCATAAATAACAGTTCATATACATAAAACATTTCAATAAATCACAATTTATAAAATATGCATCCATGTCAATTATCATTTCAAAAAAATCTTGGGGTTCTATCGAAAAACACTTCCGTTTTAGGACAGCCAAACCCAGACGAAATCCCGCCAAAGGTTTTTCTATCCAATGTCTCAAAACAAACCCCCTACCTTGGCGTTGGCTCGTACCTCACCGGGGTGCACCAGATATAGTATGACTTCGGCAGAGGGAGGGACGTCTAACTCCCCTGTACATCCAAACCCCAAACCACACCACCCCGTCGGGTCGCTCCGTGGTGGGAATATGACTATAGTCATCTGCGGCACCCTTCATTTCTAAATCAATCCAGTTCACTAGCAATGTGCCATAATTTTCCATCAAATAATCAATAATCTCATGCCAAATCAATTCATAGAGCAATATCAAATAACATATGGCACAGAATCATTTTTAAACACAATGCATGCATTTATACTTTATAATTCAATTCAGACAGCCCACAGTCACAAAACAATTCGCATAAATCACGTAAAATCTTTCGAAAATCATTTATAAAGCAATTTTAAAACAGGTTTCTTATTCATGGACACAATAAACCATCCGCTCACCTCTAGAGAGGGTATTCACTCCCTATACCCTATCCATACTCAAGAAATCTCCTTTCAAACTCCAATGGATTGTCCTGAAGCAACCATAACAATTCTCAAGGCATTTCTCCTCCAAACTCAAGGGTTCACAAACTTTCCTAATTTTGTTTAACTCTCATTTCTAACATTTTCTTGTTCCTATCCTCATTTTACCAATTTATCGCCTTTTGCATCTTTACAAAATTCATATTCACAACTCTCCTAGATTTTCTTAAATTAAGATAGTCTTAGTTTCTTCTAATTTTTTCAATTCATAGACATGCATTCCAATTCTACCATATTGCAATTATTTCACAATCCTAGAGTTATTTTCAGAAATTAGCCCCTACCTGCATAGAGAAAGGAGTACAGATTCAGACCTAGGGTTTTCGCATTTGCCTACCCAACCTTCGTGTGCTGTTCGATTTAATTCGAAACCTACAATGCTTCCGATTTGAAACAAAATTTAGTATTTAAGTTCAATCACCAAAGGAAATTGAAACCCTAGAATATATCAATCGGAAATTCATACCACATGTACAGGGGATGAATTGAAATCTCGGCTAGAGTTCTCGAGGGCTTACCAATGACTGCCGAGTTGGGGTCTCATCTGGGGTTGCAGCAAGTGTCTCGGCAGAGGGCAGCACGCGAATAGGCGAGGGAGAGAAGCAGTGGGCTGTTCGCGTGCAAGGGAGAGGAGTCGCGGCTGGTGCGCGTTGGAGCGTTCGCGAGATGGAGCTTCTCGCGAGCAGGAGCCGCTGTGCTCGCGGGCAGGAGCAGCTGTGCTCGCGGGCTGTAGCAGCGCGGGAGGGAAGCCGCGCGCTGCGGGCTGTGCAGCGCCCGTAGGAGAGAGAGAGAAAGAGAGATCGGTAAGAGAGTGAGAGAGAGAGCTTGTGAGTATGTAAATGGAGGGAGGGAGGTGGAGAAATTGAGAAAGGGAGAGAGGGTGAGAGACAGAACACGGGAGAGAATGAGGGGGAGAGAAATTGAGGGAGAAGGGAAAGTGACAGGAGAGAGAGAGTGAATTGGGAAAGTAACTTTCATAAATTTTTTTTTTTTTTTGACTTTGTCGGTTTTACAATTCTTAACCCCCTAAAAATAAATTTCGTCCTCGAAGTTTCAAAATACAATTTATACATCAAAAAGTTGTGGGTGTTGCTTCCGCATTAATTCTTCAGTCTCCCAAGTCCGTTCCTCAACTTTATTATTTCTCCACAGTACCCTAACCATAGGAATCTGCTTACGCCTCAACTGTTTGATTTGCCGATCAATGATTTTAACCGGTTGTACTTTAAAACTCAAGTCTTCTTTCAGTTCTATTGGAGGAACCTCCAATACGTGCGAGGGATCCGGCAAATACTTTTTCAGCATCGACACATGAAAAACATCATGGATCCTCTGCAATCCTAACGGCAAATTTAGTCGGTATGCCACCACTCCAATTCTTTCAAGGATTTTAAAGGGTCCGATATAACGAGGGTTTAATTTTCCTCGTTGCTGAAATCGAACTATGCCCTTCCAAGGAGATATCTTCAAGAATACCATATCTCCCAGCATCGACACATGAAAAACATCATGGATCCTCTGCAATCCTAACGGCAAATTTAGTCGGTATGCCACCACTCCAATTCTTTCAAGGATTTTAAAGGGTCCGATATAACGAGGGTTTAATTTTCCTCGTTGCTGAAATCGAACTATGCCCTTCCAAGGAGACATCTTCAAGAATACCATATCTCCCACTGTGAATTCCAATAGCCTTCTCCTTTTGTCGGCGTAACTCTTTTGCCGATCTTGAGCTGCCTTCATTCTTTCCCGAATTAACTTCACCTTTTCCTTGGTAGTTTCAATCAATTCTATGCTTTCAATTTTGCTTTCTCCAACTTCATCCCAACAAAGTGGAGTCCGACATTTCCTTCCGTAGAGAGCTTCATAGGGAGGCATTCCAATACTAGCTTGGTAGCTATTGTTATATGCAAATTAAATCAGCGAGAGATGCCTATCCCAACTCCTATGGAAATCCATAACGCACACTCTCAACATATCTTCCAACGTTTGGATTGTACGTTCGGATTGCCCGTCTGTCTGTGGATGAAATGCAGTACTGAATTTCAGTTTGGTACCCAAGGCCTCTTGTAACTTAGGCCAGAATCTAGATGTGAATCGGGGGTCTCGATCTGATACAATCGATATCGGAACCCCGTGGAGTCGGACAATCTCATCAAGATACACCCTTGCTAACTTCTCCAAGGAATAAGTATTCTGAACTGGGAGGAAATGCGCTGATTTTGTGAGTCTGTCTACTATCACCCAAATGACATCGTAACGACTTGGAGTACGTGGCAATCCTACCACAAAATCCATAGTAATATGCTCCCATTTCCATTCAGGTATAGGCAATGGTTGAAGTATTCTGGCTGGCTTTTGATGCTCGGCTTTGGTTTGTTGACACACCAGACATTTTGCTACAAATTCGGCTATTTCCCGTTTCAAGCCTGACCACCAATAAGTTTCTTTGATGGTTCGGTACATTTTAGTACTTCCGGGATGCATAGCATAAGCCGAAAAGTGTGCTTCTTCCAGAACAGCCTTTCGAAGCTCATCATTTTTGGGAACACAAATCCGTTTCCCATACGTGACTATACCATCCTCCCGAACATCGAAATCACTAGTTTCACCCTTGCGAACCTTTTTCACTATTTACTTTAACTCTTCATCAGTGGTTTGGAATTCTTTAATACTATCTACCAAGGTTTGTCGAACTTCAAATTTCGCTAATAATGCACCGCTGCCATCACAAGAAATTTTGGCTCCAAGAGCACGAAATCCCACCAGGCACGAGAGGTAAGCGTCTCCCTGAATCTGAGAAGAAGATGAGGACTTGCGGCTTAAGGCATCAGCAACTACATTTGCCTTGGCCGGGTGATAATCAATATCAAATAGTAGTCTTTGATCAGCTCTAGCCATCTCCTTTGCCTCAAATTGAGCTCCTTCTGGGTGAGCAGGTACTTGAGGCTCTTGTGATCGGTGAAGATTCTGCAAGTGGCTCCATAAAAATAATAGCACTAAATCTTTAATGCAAATACAATCGCAGCCAATTCTAAATCATGTGTAGGATAATTCAGCTCATGCTTCTTTAACTGTCGAGAAGCGTAGGCGATAGTTCCGCCGCCCTGCATCAAGACGCATCCTAACCCCTGTTTACTGGCATCGCTGTAGACAACATAATCATCACCGAGGGTAGGAAGGGCAAGTATGGGAGCCGTTGTGAGTCTCTTCTTGAGTTCTTGAAAACTCTGCTCACATTTATCCGTCCATTCAAACTTGATTCCTTTCTGCGTCAAACTAGACAACGGAGATGCAATTTTGGAAAAATCCTCTACGAATCTTCGATAGTAACCTGCCAGTCCGAGGAAGCTCCTCACCTCAGTGACTTTTTTGGGTCGTTCCCATTTCAGAATTGCCTCAACTTTCTTCGGATCAACAAATATCCCTTCTCCGGATACTACATGTCCCAAGAACCCAATTTCCTTCAACCAAAATTCACATTTTGAGAACTTGGCATACAAATGCTTGTCTCGGAGAGTCTGCAACACAATTCGAAGATGATTTGAATGCTATTCGTCATTTTTGGAGTACACAAGGATGTCGTCAATGAAAACAATGACGAACTTGTCGAGATAGGAGTGAAAAACTCGATTCATTAGGTCCATGAAAACTGCTGGAGCATTCGTCAAGCCGAAAGGCATCACCAAGAATTCATAGTGTCTATACCTTGTCCTAAACGCAGTCTTGGGGACATCATTTTCCTTTATCCGCAACTGATGATAGCCGGACCTCAAATCTATCTTAGAGAATACACTGGCCCCTTCGAGTTGATCAAACAAGTCATCAATCCTCGGCAAGGGTATTTGTTCTTGATGGTCACCTTATTTAATTGTCGATAATCAATACACAATCGAAGAGTGTTATCTTTCTTCTTGACAAAGAGAACCGGAGCACCCCAAGGTGAAGTGCTCAGTCGGATGAATCCCTTTCTCAACAACTCTTGGAGTTGGACTTTCAACTCTTTTAATTCTGCCAGTGCCATTCAATAAGGAGAAGTGGAGACTGGTACCGTACCGGGAACAAGATCTATAGTGAAATCAAACTCCCAAATGGGTGGCAACCCCGGTAACTCTTCTGGAAAGACGTCCGGGAACTCATTTACCACAAGGATATCGCTTAGGTCAGGGCTTACTGCCGTAGTGTCAATGATATGAGCCAAATATGCTTCGCAGCCCTTATGCACTAATCTCCGTGCCTCAAGAGCTGAAATCACACAGGTCGGCAATACTTGCCGTTCACAAGTGAACACAAGTAGTGGATGTCATGTCCTACGGAATTCCACTTCTTTAGTGAAGCAATTCATTGAAGCTCGGTGAAGACTTAGCCAATCCATACCTAGGATGACGTCAGAGTCCTTCATATCCAACGGAATCAAATCTGTTTCAAGGATTGTTTCACCAACTTTCACCTCACAAGACTTATGTACAAAATTTCGAATCATATGCTCTCCTAAGGGAGTAATGACCAACAATTCTTCATCAAGAGGAACTAAATCCCTATCATAATGTCTTGCAAATCCCGAGCTTACAAATGAATTATTCGATCCGGTATCAATGAGTATATGAGCATCCACTCCAAAAATTTTCATCATACCTATAAATGTAAACCATAAACATAATCATATGATCATACTCTTTCATTCATAATCATAAATCATCAAATCGTAGTTATAATCCATAGATATCACATTTTCAAATTTCAAACTTAAATTTAAATGAAAATTTACCTGTGACTACGTCGGGATTAATCTGAGCTTCTTCGTTCGTCATGGCAAAAACCCTAGCTTGAGCTCTCGGCTGAGGTCGCTGAGAGGGGGTAGCTACTGTATTGCCTCCTATGCCCGTTCTAGGGATGGTACTAGTGGAAGGTGTCACCGAACTTGCTGGACCAGTTTTGGAGCCGATAGAGGGACCTCTAACTTGCCGACTCCCTTGCCCTTCTTCTGTCAACTCAGGGCAAGAATAACGGAGGTGTCCCTCCTTCCCGCAGTGATAACACCTCTTAAGTCCTCTGCATGGACCCATGTGATACCCTTTACAAGTAGGGCAAGTCTGCATTCCACCTCCTCTGGGTCTTGCTCCCGATCCAACATTTTCAATGCCAGAAGCATTTGATCTATGAATTTATTGGCTTTGAGGAAATCCAACCGATCCCGAAATAAATCCACCGCTTTGATAGTCTGCAGTTCTGTTCTTCTTAGGGCTTTGGCCCGGTACAAATCTGCCGGACCTCTTCTTCCCATGGTGGTCCCTAACATTTCCCCTTTCAAACACCATTTGTTCGGCCCTCAAGGCCAATTGCAACACGTTCTGATATGTGTGCTCATCCGTGACCGACATCTTCTCTCGGATATTCAGATTCAAGCCATCCTCAAACTTGAAGCGTCTGCACTCTTCAGAGGTGATTAGCTCTGGTACAAATGAGGATAAGCTTCTAAATTTTGCCTCATATTCCTTCACAGATAGATTTCCTTGGCGAAGCCGAAGGAATTCTTTTCTCTTCAAGTCTCGATCGAATCGGGTGTAGAACCTCTGGTCGAATTCCCTAAGGAAATCATGCCAAGTGAGAGGAGCAGCTGCCCCTTCCTCTACTCCATCCCACCATGTGCTAGCATCTTCTTCCAACAATCTCACGGCTACCAAGAGTTTCAAACTATCCGCTATTTCCATATCCGTTACCGCTTTTCTAACCCTCTTAACCCATTTCTTTGCTTCCGTAGGATCTTCAGATGCTGAAAAGGTTTCACAACCAAGCTGCCTTGCTTCTTTAATCAACTTGGACAACTGAATTGGAGAGCGGCTGCTTGGAGTGGCAACCGGAGGAGTGGGTGCTAGTGGGGCACCGGATGCAGCAGCTGACACCGAAGGAGGAGCAGGTGGTGGAACTGTAGTCGGCCGCGGAGCTCGGTACTGTGCTCCAAAGGTACTCCACCACTCCATAACTTCCTGAAGAGCAGCGACAGGAGGAGGAGCAAGCCCGGTAGAAGGAGCCAGGAGTGTGGACGTAGGTGGAGGAAGAGCATGCGAGGACGACTCATCCTCGTGCTCCTGTGGAGGAATTTTACTCACATTCCTCATTTTCCTTCGCGGAGGCATTGCAACCTATACAAAATAAGAAACTAGAATTAAGTCAAGGGTTAAGCGAAGACTAAGACTTAACCCCCTAAAAATATATTCTTAATTCACTAAGAAAACCATGGAAAGTTCTGTACAATTTTCGAAGACCCTTTAAAAGAGCTTAACCTTGTCTTCAAAAACTAAATATTTCAAAACCTTTAGAAACTTTTGGGATATTTGGAAACATTTCAAAACATTTCGAAATCAACATGCCTTTTAAAATCGTGAACCTGGTTCTGATACCAATAAAGCTGTCACGCCCCGATCCTCGGATCGACCACGCAACAGCGGCCGCGTTGTCTCGATACACGGGCAGAACCTCCCCATATACTGAGACTCCGCAAGACTACAATCAGCACAACAACTCATCCAATACACAAACCCATCAGAAATAGGAAAATCATATAACAATACACATGCAAAGGACTCATCCGGTCCATCCTCGAACATTCAAACACACACATTGGCATACATCGAGGAGTGGAATCCTGTACAAGCACGCATGCGATGTGGCCATTCTAGCCATTCAGAATTCTCATCTCTATAAAGCGTGTGACAAACAAGAAGTCCCAAAACATAGCCGTCGGATTTTACCAACACTTACTTGAGGAAGACAAGCCAGTATCGGTAGAGTCCTGATGGTATGGGTTGTACAGAACTTCACAAAATCAAAGAAAGTATCGAAATTAACATTTACAGTCCAAATGTCCAAATACAGATATAAACGGTTTTACAAAAATAATCGAGTAATTAAGATAATAAAGAACAAATAAAAAATCAGCGGATTTTATCAATACTTGCCAACAACTCGGCCAGTATCAATGAAATCCGCACGGTAGGGGATGTACAGTCTTCCCTTTCAATGGTTTGAGATCTATAAATGTCCAAAAGTAACCCTGCATGTGCCAAATACCTATATAATCCGCAAAAATACTGCACAAGCTCCGTCGAGTAGTGTCCTAACTAAGTCTCCTCTGAAAAAGGGGAAGAGAGGGGTGAGTATAAGGGTATACTCAGTGAGTGGAGTGCAATGGTGTGATTGTGTTCATAAATAAGTGGTAAATGTAGGGCAGTCAAAGCATATCTCATAAATAACAGTTCATATGCATAAAACATTTCAATAAATCACAATTTAGAAAATATGCATCCATGTCAATTATCATTTCAAAAAAATCTTAGGGTTCTATCGAAAAACACTTCCGTCTTAGGGCGGCCAAACCCAGACGAAATCCCGCCAAAGGTTTTTCTATCCAATGTCTCAAAACAAACCTCCTACCTTGGCGTTGGCTCATACCTCACTGGGGTGCACCAAATATAGTATGACTTCGGTAGAGGAAGGGACATATAACTCCCCTGCACATCCAAACCCCAAACCACACCACCCCGTCGGGTCGCTCCGTGGTGGGAATATGACTATAGTCATCTACTGCACCCTTCATTTCTAAATCAATCCAGTTCACAAGCAATGTGCCATAATTTTCCATCAAATAATCAACAATCTCATACCAAATCAATTCATAGAGCAATATCAAATAACATATGGCACAGAATCATTTTTAAACACAATGGATGCATTTATACTTTATAATTCAGTTCAGACAGCCCACAGTCACAAAACAATTCGCATAAATCACGTAAAATCTTTCGAAAATCATTTATAAAGCAATTTTAAAACAGGTTTCTCATTCATGGACACAATAAACCATCCACTCACCTCTAGAGAGGGTATTCACTCCCTATACCCTATCCATACTCAAGAAATCTCCTTTCAAACTCCAATGGATTGTCCTGAAGCAACCATAACAATTCTCAAGTCATTTCTCCTCCAAACTCAAGGGTTCACAAACTTTCATAATTTTGTTTAACTCTCATTTCTAACATTTTCTTGTTCCTATCCTCATTTTACCAATTTATCGCCATTTGCATCTTTACAAAATTCATATTCACAACACTCCTAGATTTTCTTAAATTAAGATAGTCTTAGTTTCTTCAAATTTTTTCAATTCATAGACATGCATTCCAATTCTACCATATTGCAATTATTTCACAATCCTAGAGTTATTTTCAAAAATTAGCCCTTACCTACGTAGAGAAAGGAGTGCAGATTCAGACCTAGGGTTTTCGCATTTGCCTACCCAACCTTCGTGTACTGTTCGATTTAATTCGAAACCTGCAATGCTTCCGATTTGAAGCAAAATTTAGTATTTATGTTCAATCACCAAAGGAAATTAAAACCCTAGAATATATCAATCAGAAATTCATACCACATGTACAGGGGATGATTGAAATCTCAGCTAGAGTTCTCGAGGGCTTACCAATGACTGTCGAGTTGGGGTCTCTTCTGGGGTTGCAGCAAGTGTCTCGGCAGAGGGCAGCACGCGAACAGGCGAGGGAGAGAAGCAGTGGGCTGTTCACGTGCAAAGGAGAGGAGTCGCTACTGGTGCGCGTTGGAGCGTTCGCGAGATGGAGCTTCTCGTGAGCAGGAGCCGTTGTGCTCGCGGGCAGGAGTAGCTGTGCTCGCGGGCTGTAGCAGCGCGGGAGGGAAGCCGCGCGCTGCGGGCTGTGCAACGCCCGCAGGAGAGAGAGAGAGAGATCGGTGAGAGAGGGAGAGAGAGAGAGCTTGTGAGTATGTAAATGGAGGGAGTGAGGTGGAGAAATTGAGAGAGGGAGAGAGGGTGAGAGACAAAACACGGGAGAGAATAAGGGGGAGAGAAATTGAGGGAGAAGGGAAAGTGACGTGAGAGAAAGAGTGAATTGGGAAAGTAACTTTCCCAATTTTTTTTTTTTTTTTGACTTTGTCGGTTTTACAATTCAGCTCAATTGGTGAGAGGCGACCTCCTGAGGGGGTGTAAAGGAGTAGGTTGCGGGTTCGACGCCAAGGCCCTGTAGGGATGTGAAGGGTCGAATGACCGGCCTATAAAGACAATACCTTGA
Source organism: Dillenia suffruticosa (assembly GCA_033439265.1). Taxonomy (NCBI): domain Eukaryota; kingdom Viridiplantae; phylum Streptophyta; class Magnoliopsida; order Dilleniales; family Dilleniaceae; genus Dillenia; species Dillenia suffruticosa. The sequence goes on from JAVTVX010000031.1 coordinate 6,019,914, forward strand.
GTGAAGGTACCCGCCCGAGGGGGGTAGGCTCTCACATAAACTGACCTCTATCCGGTCTAACCTGACCTGAATTATATCCCTTAGCACCATTCTTGAGCCAACTATTTGTGTTACCTATCCATAAGTTGTTGTTAGCATCCACCCCTGGAAAACTATGTTCTACACTTCCCTCACTGCTGGCAATCTCTAAGGCAATGAGGGATAGTCTTCAGTGGCCCTCTATATAGAGGACAATTGTCTATATCAATGAAGTATCGCTTCTTTCTTTCATTATTAGTCATGATCTTCTGGTTGGCCACCAACCATAAGAAAAACTTGACTCTTTCTGGATCAACTACGTTCCAAACCCAAGACCAGTCCAACTTCTCCTAGCTCCCTGTGTTCCTCATCGATTGGAAGAAATTATGAATAAAGGCAACTGAGAAGGAACCATCCTCACTGCCGCCCAATAGAAATCATCTTAACAAATATTGCCCCTAGGAATGATCACACTTCTAATCTGATCCACCTTATCTTCTAGCAGGATAAGACTCAACTCTTCAATCTTCTACTCTCCCTCTGCATTAATAAACTAGCTCACCTTTTAGATCATGGGGACGGCAACGAGAGGGGGCCATTGAAAAATTTATCAAAGGGTCTTTTCCAGTCCACACATCGGTCCAAAACTTGATTTTGCTTCCATCACCCATATTCCACTTCATGCCTTTTATTAAAGGATCTCTTTACATTTAATTATACCTCTTCAAATAGTAGAAGCACCAAATTTGTACGTGTGGTTTAGGAAATCTCCCTCTGTTAAATACTTACTCCTTAAAATCTCACACCAAAGACTATCTTCTCCCATTAAGAGCTTCCATCCCATTTTTGCCATGAAAGCATGGTTGGTTTCCCTCGACCTTCTCACACCCGATCCACCCTCCTTTCTAGGCTTACACACGCTCTCCCAATTCACCAAATGAACCTTCTTTCGATTACCGATCCAAACCCAAAGAAAGTCTCTATTTAGTGGATCACGCTTCTGGCAAATAGAGTCAGGAACCTAGGCCAGCATGGTATAGACGGGCAGGGCTGCATTGATAGATTGAATCAAGACTTTTCTCCCAATAGCACTAAGGAGCTTGGCTTTCCACCCCTCAAATGTTTTTGAACCTTCTCCACTTGATGGCCATAGGTTTGTCTATCCACTCTTTGGTGCAAAATGGGGATCCCTAGATAATGTCCTAGCTCGGAAGTTAAAGAAAACTTATAGATGGCTGCCAAGGAATCCTTCAGAGTCCAAGGAACTTTAGGAGAAATCCAAAGCTTGGACTTGATAGGATTAATGCGCAATCTGCTCTCGACTGAAAACTCCTTTAGGCACTCTAAGATGTGGCTCATATTAAGATGACTAGCTTTCACAAAAAGCAACAAGTCAACCACATAAAAGAGATGAGAAATGGCAGGCCCCCTTTGTTGATTCTAACTAAATTCCAAGCCCCTCTTGTTACCCAATATTGAATCATTTAGGATAGGCATTCCATGACCAAAAGGAAAAGATATGGAAAGAGAGGGTCTCCTTGATTTAAACCCTACCTAGCCTTGAAGGGAGGAAGAATCTCCCTATTCCAAATGAGAGAAATGTTACCCGCAGTCATAGCAAACATTATTAATTTGACAAGGCCTACAGGCATATTAAAATCCAGTAATGTACGACTTAGGAAGCTCCGATTAACACTATGATAGGCCATTTTAAGATCCACTTCGAGAACTATAAAATCCTTCTTTCTTATGGACCTTCTCAGGGAATGAAATATCTCTTGAGTAATGACTATATTGTCTAAAGAACCCCTACCCGAGAGGAAGCTACTTTGTTAATGTCCCATAAGCTTATTCAACATAAGTCTCAGTCTCTACACAATGATTTTAATCAGCACTTTGTAGGAGGAATTGAGGAGATTGATTGGCCTATAGTTTCTCAAATTCTCAAGACTAGCTTGGTTTGGAATGAGGACCATTAGAGCATTAGCAAGCTCAGCCCAGAAGTAGCCATCTCTAAGCACCCTATTCACAAAGTTACAAAGGGAATTTTTCATTGTTTTGTGGTGTCTTTGTAAGAAGATTGCCTACTGCCCATCAGGGCCTGGGTCCTTAAGACTATTCATGGAACAGAGAGTTGCTTTTACTTCCTACTCATTTGCTAGTCTAGCCAAGGATTCTTTATCCTCTTCCACCAGCCACTCCTACCATCTGTAATACCTATCACTGGGAGAGGAAACAATAGGTATTATAGATGCCAGAAGAGGCTGGGGAAGAGGATAAAATACACTTTTTTCATTAATTTTTACACTCCCAATGCTTGATAGGTCACTCTCAAAACTTCTTTCAGAAACTTTATTTTGAATTTCTTGGATTTTAGTCTAGAACTTGAAATAACAAATAATGTGGGTTTTTGAGACATGAATTATTCTTGAAACCAAAGAATACAGACTCAAAGGTACGAACTCAAAGTGCGGGGTCCATAAATGTACATTAACCTAAACACTTCAAACTAATATTTAGTTTGTCAAAATTCAAACTAACACTTGCAATGATAATTGGTCTTTCTAATATATATCTAGGTCATAAGTCTAGTTTATAGAGAGAGAAGTGGGACTGTAAATAAAGAAATAAGGGAGACAGAGTACTCTTGTGATGACATACTATTTAAGTGTTGTACCACAAACAAAAGAGCCAAAAAATTTGTGAAAACAAATATCTAATCATTACAAAACATATAATACTAAAAAATATGGGTCTAATGATCACCATCTACATGTGTAAATACACACAAAGAAAAAAGTAAAAAAAAATAATAAACAAAAATTTAACTTTTACTTCAATTAGAATTTTTCCAAAAAAAAAAATCGAGTAAAATGTTCCCTAAAATCTGTTTAAAACCAGTCACTCAAGGTTAAGCCACAAACACCAATCTCATTATTTATATCCTTAGTTTTGTCTTCATTGTCTTTGAAATTCAAACTTGAAAACCTTGTGAAATCCATTGATGTACACCACCATTAAATAGAGAGGAAGAGTTTTTGAGCTCAAGTAAGGCAAGTTTTCTTGTTACATTTGTTCTTCCTTCCATAGATAATAATTCGCCATGCTTTGTATCATATGCCATGTTTCAAGATTATATATGCATGCGGCATTGAGGATGTTATGGAAGGTGTTATGGTCTGAAATTTTGTGAGTGTGTAGGATTGAGGGAGCTTAGTAAGAGCATGAAGAAAGATTTAGTGCAACAAATAAGTAAGGTTCATGCATGAGTTACCAATTTGCACACGCACGCAGCCCATATGCATTGACTTTGTACGCACGTATTTTCAAGTGCGGAGATGAGATGGTTAGAGAGAGATTTAGGACTTGATTTTCAGTGACAAGATAGAAAAAAAGACTCAAAAAGATGCATGTAGAAACATTGGGCACGACAGATAGGTAAGGGTTCACATAAGCGTAACCAACTTGCACATGCTCATAGCTCACGCTCTCCGTGTGTACACACATATTTTCAAGAGATGAGTTAAAGGCCTTAGAGAAGGAGTTTTGTTCTGATTTTTAGTGAGTATGTTGGTAAAAAGGGCCCTAATGCACGAAGATTTATCGTGGTAAGTGTGTGTGGTCGCACCTTGGAAATGTAGTTTCAAGTGAGATGTTAACAGGAATAGTAGAGAAGTTTTGACTTGAGTTTTATGAGCATGTAGGCAAGAGGGACCTTAGTATGCACTGCCATAGAGAAAAGGAACGATGGGCATGTATGCTTGCACATGCAAGAAACCCTTGCATATGCAATTGCGCACATGACGTGCTAGCATGCATCCCCTATCGCATGCCTGGACTTCAACCCGGAGTTTTAAACCCAATTTTGTATGGATGCCTCCAAGGACCCCCTTTTCAAACAAAAATAGCCCTAGATTAGTGATGGAATGTTTGACCTCTTAAGACTAACATTAACGCTAATTTCATGATGTTTTCATATCCTTCTTGATCCAAGAGAACTTTAGTCTCTTGATGACCTCTTATACCTTAATTATGTTATGTCAGACCTTGATCAATGGTGGCTTTCTGAGCCCCATTGCATAACCCGGAGAATGTGATAAGTCTTAGATTAATGGTAACTTTCTATATTTATCATGCTAGATTGTTTACAATATAAGTACAATGTGTAAGACACTAACATATGCAGGCAAGGATGGAGGAAGGGAATTTAACCTTAGTCGCTCACAATGATACTTTTTAAGTTATTATTGACATGATTGATAATATAATATCTTTAAAGTCAAAGTAAACTTAGTAGCATAAATACTCAAAATTTCCTATCGTGGGCAAGTTAGTAATTAGCTAATAAGTAAAACATCAATCAACTTACGGTCCGAACACTAGACAACAAAAGTCGATTGGTTGATGGTTGAGATCAGCCAATGAGCAAGCCTATGATGCAAGTCTGCAAATGAGCTAGTCAACAAATGAGCAAGTCCACCAAAGAAAAAATCTGTCGATTAGCCAGTAAGGTGATTACAAATTACTTGAGAGGTATGGTTGTTACAAAATGGGGCTCAATGAAATCAAAATCAAGATTAGGAGCACGCATTACCATATAGAAAAATGAAGAAAGTTCATTCCATTTTAAAGATAAAATGTACATACGGTTATATTGATATACTACTTTAGTTTACCACTTTGTTAACTAACTAACAACCATTAACTAACTAAATAAATAATTAATTAACACTTTAACTAACTAACTAAATCTATATTTTGAGCACTCCCTCAAGATGTGCATGTGTATCTAACATGCACATCTTGCTGAAGATCTGAACCTCACGGACATTTACAACACACCATACAAAGCTTTCATGCAGCCATCAGTAATCCCTGAATTGATTTTAGTACTTGTGGACCAACTGAATGAATCATCTTCAACTCTGACATGGTATCTCTCACAAAGTTCAGTAGCTCCATTACCTACAGACATTTCATCAAACACTTGTAGATGAAAGTTACTCGTCCAAGGCATAGAATCTACCACATGGTTCGATAGCTCTGGTACACAGACATTTTATTGAACACTTGGAGACCAAAGTTCCTTCTCCAAGACATTGGCAACATCAGCAGTTGCCTTTCCACCACCCCGTAATTGAGCAAACAATCTCAATGGTCATCTATATTGTCCAACCAAAATATCAAAGAATTCAAAGCAGCTACAATTTCTTCAAACACTTTCTTGGAATGAACATTTTATTGGCATCACTGTAACTTTCATCCCTTTCTCTGGCTTCCCCACAGCTTTAGGTTGGGCTTCACGGCTACAGCTGGCTACAGCTTGGTCAGAGCTTTAGCCGGTTTCAGCATTGTAGCCTTTGCCTTCGGCTTCTTGGGAGATGCAACTAGTTTCTCCTTCCTTGGTTTTGTTGCCTTTGCCTTTGGCTTCTTGGGAGGCTCTGCCACCACATTTTCCTCAGTCGGATCCACCACCATTTCCATGATCGCCATTTCAGCTTGCAGAATAACTGGTTTGAACCAGTTGTAGAATATTGGAAGTTTGTGACTCGCAAACCTCAACACCTCCCAAACCAATTTCTCGAAGTTGTTGTTGATGAAGCCGAAGCTTTCTTTCGTCCGTTTTTGATATAGAGAGAGAAAGGAGTTAGGAGTTGTTGAAGAGAGAAAGGTTTGAATTGGGAAGGAAGAACCAGGTTCTGATATACAAAAATGAAGAGAATTAATTCCATTCCAAAGGTAAAATGCATGTAGGGTTATGTTTATATTACTAGTAAAAGTCAACTCCTTCATTAACTAAACCCCTTCATTAACTAACTATTATTAATATAACTCCATAACTAATTATTATTAATATAAATCTATTATTAATATTACTCTATAACTAACTAACTCAAATCTGAGTTTGTAACAATTGTCGTGTTGTCTTGAATAACATGCAATCCTCGGCACACACTCCAAGACTCCACAAGGCAAATCCATCGTAAACACATTTTCAATCCTTAATCATTTCTACGTAATCATAAATAATTTTCTAAAAGATTCTCCATTGAGATGAGAAAGCAGAGTCCCAAAAAAATCTCTGCATAAGCAATAAAATCTCTACATAAATCCATAATATGACAAAGTTTAACTCCCTTTAACCTCCATTAACTTCCCATGGATCCATCTATGAATAAAATGAGCCAAAACAGAATTACCTCAGACCAAGAAAAAGGTTCTGACGGAGTTGGGTGTCACAAGTCGTATCACGCCCCCAATCGGGGTCATGAACAACCACCCATTACCCTAGATGTCGACTATATTTTTATAGAAAATCAGATAGAATTTCCTCATATTTCGGAGATCTTCCAAATACAATTTAACCTGTATGTCAACATTTATCCTGTAAAATAAATAAATGATCATCCCAATCTCTCCAGAATCAACCAATGCCATAGCCAACATCCAGAACAATCCAAAGTTATCAAAATTTCTAACAGATCTAATCACAGATCTCTACTATCATGCTCAACTAGAGTATGAGTAGCCGCCACACCGAGCAAACCTAAAATTTACATAATATACAATAATTTTTCCAAGTGACATTCAAAAACGTACAATCGGCTCAATACAAATAAACTATGAGAGTTTCACAAATAAATATACATAAATTATACAGTCATCCCAAAAATAAATAAAAGAGTACATTTATCAAACTAAAATCTCTAATAATCGTAGCAGAAAATATGGTAACATCCATACCTAAATCCGGTACTATCAAGTCCACGTCGCAAGAATATAATCACAATAATACTTCCTCAGTCCACAACTAATCCTATAGGAAATAAAGTGAGGGGTGAGTATCTATGAGAGAATACCCAGCAAGTGAGGGGATTGATATCATACTATCAATATCAAGGGTGAATTTGGAGTGTAAAAGTATGTAACAAAATATCGAGTGTGCGAAAATAACGTGTTGTTTTAGAGTAAAACATATCTCAAGGCACACATCAAAAAATAACATATGCATCCATCCATGTATCAAGTCACATATGTACAGCCGGCCGAACAAATAACCACGGCAATAATCTACCTAGACCAAGGACGGGCACATCGGGGGTTTTCACTATGCAAATATCAAATAATAACTCTCTACCCGAATGTTAGCCATAAACTACTCCAACTAGCCTGTAAATAATAATAATGATACATATATATAGTCGGCTATATATGGTGTCCTACCTAGTGCTAGACAGAGGTAAACTCACGTTCTCTCCGATGAGAGTCAACCCGGGACACCCATACACATGACAATCTGGCAGATACCTCCGGCCGAAACGTATCCGGGTACAAGGGGTGCCTCTACCAAATGTCTTTCGTAGTAGCTACGGAATGCTATAGGAAGCATATTACCATATCACCAAGTCGGCCGGGCACGTAGCCCCATGTATCACATCATCATGTCGGCCGGGCATATAGCCCCATGCATCGTAACATAACGTCGACCGGGCGTATAGCCCAAATAGTACATGTAAATACATTTAAAACTACGTGCCAATACAGTAGAAGTATTAAAACATGTCAATATGTTAAAAAGAATGGCACAGTATCCGGTTATCAAACTCATGGATGCAAATCAATAAAATCAACATTTGGGATACTCCAATGGTCACAAAAATATGTCTATCAAAATCAAAAAATTTAGTTTTCACACGTATAGAAATTATGTCTTTTGAAAATCGGTAAAACTTGATTTGTCAATTAATAGAAGATGTCAAAATCCCACTCACAGTATGGGAGAGGGTAGCGCACTCTTCAATAATACCACGAAGTGAAGAAAGAGTGCTTCCCTCAATCGATCAAGCGCTATATCACTACAATAAGAGTTTACACATAACACATTAAAGGTGTTATAGCATTTGGGAATTAAAGGTCACATTTTAACTATTCATTTCAACTATCCAAATAACTACTCCAACCACACATTATCAGAGGTATCCAATGCAATGAATACAATGCCAACATCAACTATTTACATCATCATTCACATCTCCAATGTCTTCTTTAAATCATCAAAATGGCAACATAGGGTACACACCATGAAAATACCCAATTCAAGATAAAACCATAATGCTATTAACCATCAAATGCATCATTCATCTATCCAATACAACACCATAGCATATATCTACCATATATGCATACTCACACCTGTTCTTGTAAAATCTTATCATTTACACATTTTCAAGTCACTTAAATACACCAATATTGGTAATATATGAACACACAATCATACATCCTTATACCTACATATAAACCTTCATTTTGCTTATTAAACACCATTCCCAATACTCCTAACAACATGCTATACTTGGGTTCTCTCCAATGTACTTGGACAAGGCATTGCACATTTATAGGGTCACAACTTTCACCTCAAAAATCAGCATGTATATACTCATAACTTCTCATACTTATGCCCTAAATTTTATATGCATATGGTCACTAATGCACCACAAAAATCTGTACACATTTGAACTTCTTTAGTGCAGAAAATCTTGCACTCATTCCTACTCTCTTTTATGCATTAACACACATATGTACACACTTTACTTCATGCCAAATTTCTGCACAGGTAATAGCACAAAAATCCTACACTTAACCTAATTAACCACATACAATGTCAGAAAATGCATTCTATTATAATTTAGTTTACATTCTAGTATAAACAAGATTTCTTATATTAAATTTACCCTAAATTCGATAACCAAATCGAATGGGTCTGAAATCCCTCACCTAGGGTTTTCTCGGATTGTAGACCTTCGTCCGAATGTCTCCTCGATCACTCCAAAATCTGTAAGGCTCCCTATCAAGACAAGATTTATTAGTTAGGTCATAAACACTTAGATCAGAATCAAAACCCTAAGTTAGTTACCTGTGTGGAGGCTTGTGGGCTATCACGGGCTCACGGGCTCACGGGCCATCGCGGGCCGTCGCGGGCTCGTGGGTTAGCGGGTCAGTGCGCCAGTGGCTTTGATTAGCGGGCTTGAGGGTCTGTGGGCTAGTAGGCTAACGAGCCAGCAGGCCTGTGAGCTGGCGGGCCTGTGGGCCGGTGGGCCTGCGGGTTGGTAGGCCTGGGGCTGATGGGCCTATGGGCCAACAGTGGCTCGCGGGCCGCAGTGGCTCATGGGCTGTTGCGCGCTCGTGTGCTGGTGGGCACTCGCGGCTTAGCTCATGCTCGTGGCCTAGCTCACGCTCATGGACTGGCTCACGCTCACGGACTGAGGTGCGCTCGCTCGCAGATTGGGTCGTGCTCATGGACTGAGGCGTACTGTGTTAGCGTAAGGAGGATCACACAGGGGCGCGATTGTGTTGGGAGATCGCGCTGCAGAGTGCTCGCACGGAAAGGCGATGCTCGCTGGAGGAAGGAGTAGCGCGCTTGCGGCGATGCATGGCAGAAGGGAGAGAGACCACAGCGGAGTGGCGAAGACGAAGAGACAGAGCGACAGCGAGAGGGAGAGAAACTATGAGAGAGAAACCAAGAGGGAAAGAAGAAGAAGAAAAAGAAGAAGAAGAAGAAGAAGAAGAAGATGATGATGATGATGATGATGATGATGGTGGTGGTGGTGGTGGGCTGTTGGCGGCAGAGCTCGCGGCGAAGGAGGAGCGAGCCGTGGTGGGGGAGAGAAACGAAGAGTCGGGGAGAGAGAGAGCGAGAGAGAAAGAGAGGGATTAGGGTTTCCAACCCTAATCTCCAAATCAGATTTGGGGACGCAACATTTTATCCCAAAACGCTGTGTCTCTTTTTTTTTTTTTTTACATATACATATATTTCGTATTCATTTTTTACTAGAACACGAATTTCGTGTAAATGAGGTTTATTTCGATCGCAAACCCGGCAACTTAAGAATATACCAAAAATAAAATTTAAAAACCCCCAAAATCAAAACTAATTTAAATAAATAAATTTATCTCTATATAATTAAATTACAGACACCGCAGTGTCAGTGTTACAAGTCGCAAAAGAAATCTCCTAACCGGATTAACTAGTTTGCAAATCTGAAAATATAAGAAAAAAAATGGCGAGTACAATTATGCCCGATGAGTCAAAAAATTTATGTACATGTTAATGAGTGAGACTGTGATTATGTCTATATCCATTAATAACAAATTTTATTTTATCATTACAAAAAAATTGGCAACCAAAGCATTCAAAATATGACATTTCTCGTTGCATCAAAATGGGTAGAATTTCATTCAAAACTCTGGGACTGTCGAAAATATACTTCCCAATACAAGATCTTGGCCGGGTTTAAGAATTAGATCCATCAAAGTTTTTATTCATTAATTATCTAAAAAATGTCTTATACATGGTGTTGACTTGGACATCACCATTTGTGACTCATGGTTATCCAACTGAAACCCTAGGTAGGTGAACCCCCCACATCATACTATCTCAATCAATATCAGACTTCACTCATACCGCTTTTATTCCAACTGGTCATGAGTGAGCAATAACCATAACTGCTGCATATACAATTGGTTATCATAAAAACATCTTTTTCATTCATAATCAAATTCCAAAACTTATTTCACAATCCATATTCATCTTTGTTTCAAATGAACATCAATCAACTATGCAATTTAAATCACGCAGCATTAACATACCAAACTCACATTTCCTATCTCATCGTTTCAAAAGAATATATTACACTCAAAATAAATTATAAAATTATATTATAAAACCATTTTTCAAAATAAAATTTCAAAACACATAAAATCATTTTTCATTGAACAAGACATAAAAATCACACTCACAATAAGGGTAGGGTGTGTACACCGACTAGTCCAGATGCTCGACTCTATTCTTAGTTGAAGGACTTTCACCTAAATGTTCTATTGATTACAACATAAAGTAAATTAGATATTTATTTAATGCAAGGATGAAACTAAATACGTGAGGTGCAAATGAAAAAAAATACATATGGCTTATTCCCAACACCTACAAATTTTTAAAAAAAATGACCATATCTCGATAAAAAATTCTCAGATTACAATTTTACTTAAATATTAGACATGAGACAACAATTTTTATATTTATAATCTAGATCCATTCCAATCACATAAAAACATTTAAATCCATAATGTGATTGTCCTAACTGCATAGTTCCACTATACGCAGTCATAGAAAAATGGTCATAACTTTCGCTATATATATTTAATTTACATGATTTAAGTCTTAAATTAAAGATAAGACTTAAACTATAAGTTTCATGTTTAGAGATTATACTAATTCAATCTAGAAGATATCTCAAAATTGAAGCAAAATATTCAGTTGAAACAGGGTAGGAATAAAGTATTCCTATGCAAAACACATCATTTTGAAAAATCATTAAAAATTCAATTCTTATCGAAATCTTACAAATCATATTTTTAAGATATGGAAGTCTAGTTTTATATGAAGAAAACGTTACTTAATTTGACCATATACAGAAGAAGTTATGATTAAAAATTCACAGTAAGTACAATCTATCCAACTTGTAGAAAATAATCAGAGGTTTCATTTTATTCTAATATTTCCAATACTCATATAAGTTTAGATCATTTAGTATGTTATTCACCATAAATCAAAACCCTAAACCATGAATTTAAACTTACCTTACAGTTGACTCAAGAGACTCCCAAGTTATCACCACAAAATCATCTCCAAAATGCAAACATCTTGACCAAACTTGATGAACCCCAAACTTCCCTTTTCATTCAACTCTCGGATTGATAAGGTAAATTGAAAATAGTTCTAGAAAGTTTAGAAAATCAAGATGATGTTGTGCAAATTTCTTGGATGATTCGAATTGCGTGAAGAAAGGAGAAGGGAGTATAAAGAAATAAAGATTTCCAAAAGCCCCTCCCCTTTTCTCTTTCCTCCTCTCTCTCTCTCATGGTTATTCAATCAACCTACTCAAGAAGTTTCAAGAATAAGGTTCTCTCTCTCGGCTAACTCACAAACATACAAACTAGGGCTGTTATGATACCCGGGTAGTGTCACAGGTACCTGTGACATTACCCGATCAAAGCTCGAGCTTAAACTCGGTCAACTCAAGCTCGGGTCGAGCTAAAACTCAGCGAGTCCTGCCTGGAGCTCGAGCTCGAGCCTATATTCAATCAAGCTTGAAAGCTCGTCAAGCTACCTGGATGCAATTTTACCTCTCATTTCCCAACCGTAACAATCGCGATCAAAGGTCTCCTTCTCCTCTCACCATGAAGATCGAAGGTCTTGGTCTCCTTCTCCTCTCACCATCGCGATCCTCTCACCATCGTGATCGAAGGTCTTGGTCTCCTTCTCTCACCATCGCGATCCTCTCACCATCGTGATTGAAGGTCTCGGTCTCGGTCTCCTTTTCCTCTCACCATTGCAATCGAATGTCTCCCGAATCTCTCGCCTCTCGGCGTAGCTCTCGCCTTCCATCTCCTCAAATCAAAGGTAAACTCTCTCTCTCTCTCTCTCTCTAGGGTTTTTGAGTTCTGCCTTTTACTCTCCCGAATCAAATTTCAAGCTCTCTGATCTTGATTTCGGTTTTGGTTTTGGGCTCGAGTATTGTCTCAGGCTTAGGCCCAATCTTTTGTGGGAGGCTTGTGACACTTGAGTTCAAGCTCCTCGATGACACTTCGTGTCACACCCTGAACCGGGATCGTGAACAGCCGCCCGTTGTCCCTGGATGCCGACTGTATTTTTACAGAAAATCGGACAGAATCTCCCCATAAATCGGAGGTTTCCCGAGTACAATTTCACCTGTATATCATATTCATCCTGAAAAATAATTAAATGGCCATCCCGGCCTCTCCAAAATCAACAAATACCAAAGCCAACATCCAGAACAACGCAAGGCTATAAGTTTCTAGCAGTCCTAGCAACAGACCTCTACTGTCATGCCCACTAGAGCATGAGCAGCCGCCACACCGAGCGGACTTAAATTCTACTCATATATAAAATAAATTCCCAAGTTATTTTTAAATATTTACAAATGTCTCAATGCAATGGAATAAATCAACACGAGAATTTCAAGAATAAATGTCCATAATGTATACAGTCATCCCAGAAAATTTATATAAATACATTGGTCAATCTAAAATCTCCAATACATAATAATATCACCAATCATCGTAGCGGAAGAATGGAAAATATCCATACCCAAGCCCAGTAGTATCTCCTCGATCCAACACTAATCCTGTGGGAAAGAAAGTGAGGGATGAGTATCTATGGGAGGATACTCAGTAAGTGAGGGGATTGACATCATACTATCAATATCGAGGTGAATTTGGAGTGTCAAAGCATAAGATAAGAAAATATCCACAGTGTGCAAACCGATCATGTTATTTCAAAATCATATATAATACGCACACATCAGAAAGCAAGATATGCATCCCAAAATTTTACATCAATGTCATGAAGAACCGGCCAATGAAATATTCCCGGCAATGGTCTACCTCGACCAAGGACGGCGCATTGGGGGTTTTTCCAAATGCAAGTATTAAAGAATGGTTCTCTGCCCCAATGTTGGCCACAGACTACCCCAACTAGCGTGTAAAAAGTATATAGTGTACATATAACTAGTCGGCCGTGTATGGTGCCCCCGCCTGGTGCTAGACGGAGCCGTACTCAACGTCCTCTCCGATGAGGGTCAACCTGGGACACCCATACACACGACAATCTGGCGGATACCTCCGGCCGAAGCGTATCCGGACACAAGGGGTGCCTCTACCAGATGTCCTTCGTAGCTACGGATCACAATATCATATCGGCCGGGCACGTAGCCCCATGCATCCCATCACCAGTCGGCCGGGCATATAGCCCCATGCATAATATCATAACGTCGGCCGGGCATACAGCCCAATACATAATATCATAAAGTCGGCCGGGCATACAGCCCAAAACATAATATCATAAAGTCGGCCGGGCATACAGCCCAAAACATAATATCATAAAGTCGGCCGGGCATACAGCCCAAATGTGTAAGTAAATCCATTTAAAACCATGTGCCAATGCAGTGGAAGTATTTAAAACATATCAATATGTCAAAAATGTGGCACAATATACGTTTATCAAAACTCATGGATGCATATCAATAAAGTCAGCAGTTAAGACACTCCAAAGGTCACAAAACATTCATCAAATATTCGAAAAAGTCATAACAATCATACATTTTGCAGAAACATGTCATTTAAAAGATATTTTTGAAACATGATTTTCAATCAATAGCGAATGTCAAAGTCCCACTCACAGTTTTAGGGAGGGTGGTCACTCCCTATTTTCAAAACTAATCAAATCTGATCTGCTTCCTCGAGTCTCCAAAAAGATCAACCTAAATCAGATCATCAAATTTCTGTAACATTCTATACTTAACCTTCAATTCATATATAATCATTTCATAATTTGTATTCTATTTGCATTCCACTTATACTCTAAACATATACAAAACCTTTCATCTTAAATTCAATTCTAGATTCGTCCAATTTATCAATTAGAGTCGTAATCTCCTCACCTAGGTTTTTCTCGAAGCGTCGAGTCTCGTCCGAAAGTCGTTTCGATCACTCCAAAGTCTGTAGGGTTTCCTATCAAAACAAGGTTCATTTGTTAGATCTAAACACATAGATCCGAAACAAAACCCTAAGTCATTTACCTGCGTGGAGATTCGTGGGCTGTCACGGGCTCGTGGGCCGTCACGGGCCGTCGCGGGCTCGTGGGCCACGGGCCGAACTGGGCTCGTGGGCTACAGCTAGCGGGCTCGCTTGTCTGCGTGCTACGGGGTAGCGGGCCGGCGGGCTGGCAGGCCGATGGGCTGAACTGGGCCGCGGGCCATACTGGGCCTACGGGCTTGGACGGGCTGTCGGGCTTGGTGGGCCCGTGGGCTTGCTGCTGATGGGCCTGCGGGCCGACAGTGGCTCGCGGGCTGGTGCTCGCCCGTGTGCTGCGCTGGCTCGTGCGCTCTCGCGCGCTGCTGCGCGCCCCTGAGCGCTCTGCTCGCGCGCTGCTGCGCGCCCCTGCGCGCTCTGCTCGCGCTCGTGCGCTGGGCTGCGCGCCCGTGCACACTCGTGCGCTGGGCCGCGCGCTCGCGGCCTGGGCTCTCGCTCGCGGCCTGGGCTCGCGCTCGCGGCCTGGGCTCGCGCTCGCGGACTCAGTCCTGCTCGCGGCCTGGGCCTGCGCTGCGGCTGGGTCCTGCTCGCGCGCTAGTGCGCTGATGCGCGCTGGTGCATGCCCGTGCACTGATGCACGCCTATGCGCTGTGCTGCTGCGCACTCGGTGGCTCGATCGCGGCTCGCGGCAGTGTGCGGCGAGGCGGAGAGAGAGCGTTCATGGAAGATCGCGAGAGGGAGAGAAGACAGAGTGAGGTAGAGAGGGAAACCGCGAGGGAAGGAGAAGAAGAAGAAGAAGAAGAAGAAGAAGAAGAAGAATGGCGGCGGCGGCGGCGGTGGCTGTGGCGGAGGAAGCCGAACGGCCGCGGGAGAAGGCGAACAGCCGCAGGAGAGGGAACGTCGGGGAGAGAGAAAGAGAGAGAGAGAGAGAGAGAGAGAGAGAGAAAGGGGGTTAGGGTTAACCCTAATCCCCAATTGGGGACGCAGCGTTTTGTCCCAAAACGCTGCGTCTCCAAATATTGTTTTTTTTATTTTTATTTATTTTTATTTTTTATTTTTTTTTATTTTTGTAAGCTTGGTGTTACATTTTCTAACCCCCTAAAAATAAGTTTCGTCCTTGAAACTAAAAAAAAGTAATACGCTGAACAAGTGGGGGTACTGTCTCTTAAGTCTCTTAATAATCTCTTCGAGCTCTCAGGTGTCTTCCTCGACCTGGTCACTCCTCCCCAAAACTCTGACCAATGAAAGTTCTTTGCTCCGTAGCTTTCTGACCTGTCAATCTAGAATAGCTACGTGCTGAGCTAAAACACTACAATCCTCTCTGTCTGGCCGTCCCTCATCAGCCGTTGTTCGAGCTCTTGAAAGCTCGTCTCACAACGATCGTCCCACAAGAACTTGACGCCCTTTGTATCAATCTGGTAAGTATAGCGACGATCCGAGAGAATCCTCTTATGAATCGTCGATAACACCTCGCAAGACCAAGGAAACTTCGCATCTCGGTCACTATCTGTGGCTGTTTGTGTGTTGGTCAGCCCAAATGGCATGACCACGAACTCGTAATGTCCATAATGATATCCAAATCGAAAATCGATCTTTCAGAAAAACACGCACACCCTGGAACTGCTCAAATAAATCATCAATATGCGGCAAAGTGTTCCGATTCTTGATGAAAACCTTGTTTAGCTGTCTATAGTAGAATCCCGTCTTTCTACTTCACGAATAATCACCGGAACACCCTAAGGCGAAGTGCTCAAATGGATAAAACCGTTGTCCAGTAATTCCCGCAACTAGATCTAGAGTTCTCTAAAATCCACTGGTGTCATTCTGTATGGCAGAATAAATATAAGAGTGATCCCTGGAGCTAGGTCAATCTCGAAATCACACTCCCGAACTGGGGGTAGTCCGGGTAGCTCCTCGGGAATATATTTAGGAAACTCCTATACCACCAGAATCTCATCAAGTCTCGGGTTCTGTATGGTGGTATCGATCATATGTGTCAGATCTGTCATACCTCCTCGACGTATTATACGTCTGGCTTTCCTCACTAATACAATACCACGGGATAACACCCGTCTCTCACTCGCAAACGTCAGTGGTGGCCCTTCAGGCCTCCAAAAATCGTCTCTCTTGATAAAACAGTTTAAGGAAACTCTATAAATATACAATTAATCTATCTCTAAAATGGCATCGAAACATGTCATATCCAGTGGGATCAGATTTGCTCTCAGCACTGTCCCACCTGCCATGACATCATACTCTCTATATACGAATCTCTAACCAACTGCTCACCAAGAGGAGCGACAACTAATAGCTCCTCATCAAGTAACGATAACAGCCAATCCGACTGTTGAGCAAAAGAAACTCTCACATAGAAATAGTTCGACCTTGTGCCAACAAGAACACAAACATCTACTTCATGTATTTCCATAGCACCAAGATTCAAATAAAATAAAATAAAATAAATTAAAATAAAAAGAATTTACTAAGAGTACGGAAATAATAGGGATATACACCTGTATATCAAAATAGTTAAGTCTCTAGTACTGTAACAATCATGTCCGTACATATCATCACAAAATATACGATTTCAAAAGAAACAGTGCATAAGGACCTCTAAACGGAAGGATCCGCAGGAGGATTACCCATGATCATATCTGGGTTCGCCAGAGTGTCCTCCTGAGTCATCGCATACACAAGGGCCTGCACCCTCAACTACTCTCGTGAAAGCCTAATACTATATTGCTCCCGGCTGCAGTCCGTGGAGCAGTGTCACTAGGATGCGCAGGTGTTCCCTGCTGTCCTACATGTGGTGTATTCTGATGACTCGAAGCCAACTAACCTCCAAGTCACAGATCAGGGCATAAACTCCTGATATGCCTCGGCTTCTCATAGTGGAAGCATGTAATAAGTGCTTTACATATTTATTCGAGCGTGGTGCTTGCCACATATGCGGCAAAGAAAAGGTCGCTGAGCAGTAGCCTAGCTCATGGCACTATGACTGGTTATATAACCACCGGAGATATGGTCCCTAAAACTCCGTGAAATATCTACGGTCGAATTCCATTAGGAAATCGCTTTACCGCAATGGCTTATAGCCTCATCATAAATAGCCTCCCATCAAGTGAGGGCTTCCCTATCGAATAGTCTCTCAATAACTCGTAGACTATACTCCTCGCGCAAGCCTAGATCTATCAAGATCCGTCGGGTTCAGTTGACTCAGTGTTGTGCTACCGTAACATCACCAAGTCCAAAAATCTGTGTATCCCAACTGTCGAGCTACCGTGACTAGCTGGGTCAACTCGGGGATGCACCTAAGTATGGCGCAATTATTATAACTCAGATTCGAAACTGTAAGAAGAACGGCCACCGATGGACGATTTGGTGCCGCTTGAGTAAGAACTACTGTAGAAGAAATAAGCGCAGCCGTAGATATCGGCCTTGCTATCAAAGGTGATGGGGTGACATCTGGACCCCATGTGTCGTGTATCACTCGTACTCTTATCCGAAAATATCAAGAGTAAATGGTAGAGACGTTGGTATAATAGCCGGCTGAGAAGGTGCTGGAGGAAACACACACAGAGGATGTATTCTTCGGCACCAAAAGGGGCTCCAGTAATGAGGAAGTATCCTCGCTCTCCTTAAGTAAATCAGGGAGTACATATCTAGCGCTCCATGTACTCGTCATGGTTCCACAAGATAATAATTCTCATTAGGCATTGTTTAAGGATTAGGGTTAGTACAACTAACCCCCTAAAATGAATGAAATCATCAATTTAAGAACCATCTCCATTGGTTCCTTCTTTGAAAATGAAGAAATGCTAGGTTAGATAAGAATTAGTATCTAACCCCCTAAAATAGATAAACTCATATGTCGAAGATCATATGCAGGGATATAAATGACTGTATGAAACTCTTATGCATTGAGGACTTTAAAATCAAGTTACTTGGGAATGTTTTCAAATCATTTTATAAAACATAGCTCTAAACCAAGAGCTCTGATACCAACCGAACTGTCACACCCCGAACCGGGATCGTGAACAGCCGCCCGTTGTCCCTGGATGCCGGCTGTATTTTTACAGAAAATCGGACAGAACCTCCCCATAAATCGGAGGTTTCCCGAGTACAATTTCACCTGTATATCATATTCATCCTGAAAAATAAGTAAATGGCCATCCCGGCCTCTCCAAAATCAACAAATACCAAAGCCAACATCCAGAACAACGCAAGGCTATAAGTTTCTAGCAGTCCTAGCAACAGACCTCTACTGTCATGCCCACTAGAGCATGAGCAGCCGCCACACCGAGCGGACTTAAATTCTACTCATATATAAAATAAATTCCCAAGTTATTTTTAAATATTTACAAATGTCTCAATGCAATGGAATAAATCAACACGAGAATTTCAAGAATAAATGTCCATAATGTATACAGTCATCCCAGAAAATTTATATAAATACATTGGTCAATCTAAAATCTCCAATACATAATAATATCACCAATCATCGTAGCGGAAGAATGGAAAATATCCATACCCAAGCCCAGTAGTATCTCCTCGATCCAACACTAATCCTGTGGGAAAGAAAGTGAGGGATGAGTATCTATGGGAGGATACTCAGTAAGTGAGGGGATTGACATCATACTATCAATATCGAGGTGAATTTGGAGTGTCAAAGCATAAGATAAGAAAATATCCACCGTGTGCAAACCGATCATGTTATTTCAAAATCATATATAATACGCACACATCAGAAAGCAAGATATGCATCCCAAAATTTTACATCAATGGCATGAAGAACCGGCCAATGAAATATTCCCGGCAATGGTCTACCTCGACCAAGGACGGGGCATTGGGGGTTTTTCCAAATGCAAGTATTAAAGAATGGTTCTCTGCCCCAATGTTGGCCACAGACTACCCCAACTAGCGTGTAAAAAGTATATAGTGTACATATAACTAGTCGGCCGTGTATGGTGCCCCCGCCTGGTGCTAGACGGAGCCGTACTCAACGTCCTCTCCGATGAGGGTCAACCTGGGACACCCATACACACGATAATCTGGCGGATACCTCCAGCCGAAGCGTATCCGGACACAAGGGGTACCTCTACCAGATGTCCTTCGTAGCTACGGATCACAATATCATATCGGCCGGGCACGTAGCCCCATGCATCCCATCACCAGTCGGCCGGGCATATAGCCCCATGCATAATATCATAACGTCGGCCGGGCATACAGCCCAATACATAATATCATAAAGTCGGCCGGGCATACAGCCCAAAACATAATATCATAAAATCGGTCGGGCATACAGCCCAAAACATAATATCATAAAGTCGGCCGGGCATACAGCCCAAATGTGTAAGTAAATCCATTTAAAACCATGTGCCAATGCAGTGGAAGTATTTAAAACATATCAATATGTCGAAAATGTGACACAATATACGTTTATCAAAACTCATGGATGCATATCAATAAAGTCAGCAGTTAAGACACTCCAAAGGTCACAAAACATTAATCAAATATTCGAAAAAGTCATAACAATCATATATTTTGCAGAAACATGTCATTTAAAAGATATTTTTGAAACATGATTTTCAATCAATAGCGAATGTCAAAGTCCCACTCACAGTTTTAGGGAGGGTGGTCACTCCCTATTTTCAAAACTAATCAAATCTGATCTGCTTCCTCGAGTCTTCAAAAAGATCAACCTAAATCAGATCATCAAATTTCTGTAACATTCTATACTTAACCTTCAATTCATATATAATCATTTCATAATTTGTATTCTATTTGCATTCCACTTACACTCTAAACATATACAAAACCTTTCATCTTAAATTCAATCCTAGATTCGTCCAATTTATCAATTAGAGTCGAAATCTCCTCACCTAGATTTTTCTCGAAGCGTCGAGTCTCGTCCGAAAGTCGTTTCTATCACTCCAAAGTCTGTAGGGTTTCCTATCAAAACAAGGTTCATTTGTTAGATCTAAACACATAGATCCGAAACAAAACCCTAAGTCATTTACCTGCGTGGAGATTCGTGGGCTGTCACGGGCTCGTGGGACGTCACGGGCCGTCGCGGGCTCGTGGGCCACGGGCCGAACTGGGCTCGTGGGCTACAGCTAGCGGGCTCGCTGGTCTGCGTGCTACGGGGTAGCGGGCCGGCGGGCTGGCAGGCCGATGGGCTGAACTGGGCCGCGGGCCGTACTGGGCCTACGGGCTTGGACGGGCTGTCGGGCTTGGTGGGCCCGTGGGCTTGCTGCTGATGGGCCTGCAGCAAGCCCACGGGCCCACCAATGGTCTAATAATATTATTCATATTCGATGTAAAAAATTTACTAAGAAATTTTTTCACTAAAACTGCTCCCGAGAATTTCGACCCAAATTTTCGGAAGTCAAAAATTTCCAAAATGATCATCAATGGTCTAATAATAATGGGGATGACTCTAGAGTGTATGAAAATCTCAAATTTGGGTAAATCTTACTTCGTAGAGCAAAATCGTAAATTTTTTGAGAAAGCGCCAGTAAAACCCTAGCGGGGTCGAATGTGGCTTGGCAAGGCTGAACGACCTCATTTTGATGCGGGACAAATTAAATTAGGCCTAATATGAGATTTTGGGTCTGATGTGTAATTATAAAAAATTTTCGGGATCAAAATTTAATTTTTATAAGTCAAGGGGTTCAAAAATCGTGACAAGCAAGAGTGTGGAGTATGGGTTTGATTGTGTTGACCGAGAGAGAGAGAGAGAGCGAGAGAGAGAGAGAGAGAGAGAGAAGAAGTTGTTGGGCTTTGAGAAATAAATCAAGGGTGGAAATTTAATTTGAAGTAAGATGAATTAATGTGAATCCTTAGATTTAGTTGGTAGGAGGCAAAGATCACTATTCATGGAGTGTAAGAATGGACCTTCTTGGGAACAAACCAATGGTGAAGATTTGATTTGAAATGGATCAAAAATTTGGAGCCATTGGATCAAGTTGGTTGAGGGACAAACATTTAATGAAGAATGCATGTAGTGTGAGAAAAGAGTGTTGTGTGAAAGAGGAAGAGAGACAACGTGGGAGAGAGAAAGAAAAATTCTTGGTTTGTGACAAAATAATCCAATGGCTAGGAATTTGTCTTGAAAAAGGATTGATGGCTAGGATTGCATGAGGAATGACATAAAACAAACACTTAGCTTCTTCTTCCATTCTTCAAAACCATGAATGACCAAGCCAAGAAGAAAAACTCTCCATTTTCCTCCATGACCGTGAGTTCAAGGTAAGGGAACCCAAAATTTTTCTTCTACACTACCTAAATATTTTTACATAAATCAATTTCTCTTAAGCCCATTTACAACATATCCAAAAATTGGAGCAAAAGGAGAAGTGTTGCAAAGTGAAATCCAAGGGTGACCTTAAGCTACATTCTTGAAGAAATGTATGATTTCTTCAAACCATTCCTTGAAATTTTTTGTGTACATTCATTCCTCTTAAACCCTAGTATGACATATCATATTTTGGAGCCCAAAGGAGACACCTAACTTAGTGAACTTAGGTTAGCTGAGTAAGAGAATGAGAGAAAGAAACTTCATCATGCCTTGTTTTCGGTAGAGATTTCCCTTAGGAATTGAGATACCTTCCTGATAGAATCTATTCAAATGTTAAACACAAAGGTTATAGCTCTATGTCCTATCTTTCTAACAAGATAAGAATCACCTAAATCCGATTTCTGTATCAAACGTTATAGCAGTTTTCCCAGAACTGTACAGGGTGTTCGTCTGTTTTCAACCATAGATTAACAGAATTTTAGTGACCGGTTGCGACCCTCTTCTAGACATAATTAAGAAACATTCCAAATACCAAAGTTGTAGGTCTCTGTCTTAGCAACATATCCAAATTTTGCTTAAATTAGAGTAGTATGCTAAAAGTTATAGCACTTTCACGGAGATAGGACAGAGTATGAGTTTAGAACAAAACTGACCAGACTGTAGTCTTTCTATAATACCTTTTTCTGCACAAATACAAATTGAGTGAGGTATTTTGCATATGCAACTACACTTCCATAGCTTTAAAATGAGATATGATTCGTTTAATTCTGAAGAGAATTTGATTTTTAGTGATTTTTTCAAAATTAGATATTCTGTAGAGAAATACCATGTTCTATCCTATTCTGGCCATGGCGTTTTTCTCAATTTTGAGGCATCTTCTGGTCTGAATCAATCTGAGCCCTGGTAATGAACTTTGTACATCTATATCTTATCTTTAATTTGTGATAAGAATCATGTGATTTGGATATGTGTGGTGGAAGTTACAGTCTATTTTCCATAACTGCGCAGATTTGAAATTTCGCAGTCAAGTTCACTTAGAATAAATTTTTATGTCTTTGTATAATTGAGTTAGACTTAAGCTAGAAATGAAAAGAATTGAAGTTTTATAGTTAGTATGGGTATACTAGGCATGGTGACAAATTTGTGTCCTATTTTGGTAAGTGATTTGGAATATAAAGAGTATGTATGAGTTTATATTTTGTATTGCTATTGTAGTGATACACTGATGATCGATCGAGGGGAGCACATTTTCAACACATTGTGGTGTTCTTAGGGAGTGACATACCCTCCCATATACAGTAAGTAGGACTGTAGACACTGTGTTATTGATTTAACAAATCCATGTTTTTATAACTTTTCAAATGATAATGTTTATGATATGTGTGAAAGAATGAGATTGATATATTTTTACAAATGTTCTTTTGTGATCAATAGAATATCTCAATGGTTTGTTTAAACGATATGCATCCGTGAAATTTGTGTTGAAATGATTTTGTATCACTTTTGAGAACTTGACATGATTTATATACTTCCATTTACATTAGTACATTGACTGACTTGGTTTTGATAAATTGATATTGGCCAAATTTGCTTACTTGTGATGCGTGGGTCGGATGTCCACTTGTGATATGATGATGTGATGATATCCATGATAAACTTCCGTAGCTATGAAGGGCTTTAACAGTGGCACCCATTGTGTCTGGATACTCTTCTGCAGGAGGTATCCCCTAAATGCCATATGTATAGTTATGGTCGGATGAACCATTTAGGGGAGGATGTATGTACGCTACTGTCTAGCTCCGAACAGATTCTATACATGATTGATATTGTTGTATTTGATACTATTGAGGCTCGTGGCCAACATTGGGGAAGATATTGATTTGTTTTATACTTGCATAAAAACCCAAAATGCGCCCGTCATTGGTCACAGTAGACTATCGCCGGAGATATTTTATTGGCTAGCTCTATATGATTTTGAAACATTGACGGATGCTTGTATTGATACTACGATGTATGACATATGATTCATGATTTGTGAAATTGTCATGGTTGTTTATAATGCCAACGTATTTTAAATTGTGGTTTGACACTCCATACTCACACATATAATTGATAACATATTGTTGATCCCTTCACTCAATGAGTATTTTCTCATAAATACTCATCCCTTATTTTCCATGATTCCAGATATGGATTGGCAGGGAGACGTGTCAAGGGACATTTTGACACACTTGATATATTTTTGGAGACATCGGACTTTTGGGTATAGATAACCATTCTTCCGCGATGGACTTGATGATGGATTTATTTGAGGTCTATAGAATGATCATTGTACATTTATTTGGGATGATTGTATTTATGTCATGTAAATACAATTTGAAACTCTCGAATTGTTGTTTATTCATGCATTGAGGCAAAATATTGCATTTAATTTTTTTTTACTTGGGAATATGTTTTTGAGGAAAAGCAGCTGTTAAACAGGTTGTACAGGTTAATTTGATAGCCTTGCGGTGTCTCGATATATGGGGAGGTTCTGTCCGTATATTGAGATATCGCGGCAGTTGTCGCATGTTCGATCCGAGGGTCAAGGCATGACATACTCATACAAATTCAAAAGAAACACAAGCAACATGCTTTAATAATACAATAGGTTCAAAAAAAGTTAGAAATGAAATCTCTTGACTCAAAGGCATCTACCTTGCGTTTCCCTGTCTTCTCTCTAATCACCTGAAAATGAGGATATCAGAGTCAGTATAAACTGAGCAAATACACGGGAAACTAATAGCAAGCAACGCAAGCACAAGAATATTAACATGACTATGTAAGAATCAGAATCATAGAAAAGTATACCAAGGATGCACATTAGCTCAAAAGGACATTCTCAATTCCCACCTTTAAAACCATTATGCTTTTTTCATCATCATTGTTCCAATTTAATTGACATTTAAAGAAAGAAATAGAGTGTTGAACCAAGATAGTGTATAAGGGTCTGAAGAGCAAGCCAAAAATTCGGTATTCATAAATGAAATCTAGATCTTTTTAGATTAAACACCTCAAACACTTTATCTACTTCTAATTCTACTCTCATAAGGAGAAGAGATACATTTATAGTTCCTCAAATTTCACCCGTAAGTTTTGTAAAGCTTTCGGAACTCCACATACCAACTGTACTCTGTAATTTTCGCTCGCAGGCTTTGCAAAGCTTTTGGAGTCATCATCGCACTATCACTTTCTCTTATTATTACTTCATATTTATATGAATGCTAATCCCAAAGATTCCAATTCATTACAAAGATCACATAAGATTCGTAACTAGATTCAGTGCCAATTATACAAAGAATGCCATATCAAACAATGTTAAGCCCAAATTTCACAATATGACTTGCGCAATCATAGAAAAACTATCATAATTTTTTCTATAAATATCAGATAGAGATTATTCTAATGGCCATTTAAAGATAAGATATAGGGATACAATATTTATGTTTAGAGGTTAACCTAATTCAGTCCAGAAGGTAGCCAACAATTGAGGCAAAGTTCAATGCAGAAACAGATTGAAATAGGGTTTTCTGCAGAAAAAGTGACAATTTAAAAATTTACAAAAAATTTATTTCTCAATGAAACTTTTCGGCTTATCTGTCATTTTAAAGCTATGGAAGTTTAGTTTCTTACAAAGAAAATCTCGTTCAATTTTCAGTTATGCAGAGAAAGATATTTAACAAAGAATAAAACATGATCATGCTATGAGCATAATAGTGTTTTTGTAGAGAATGTGTTATTTCAAAAATTCATCAAAAATCCAATTCTCCTCGAAACTCTTTGAATCTTATGTCATTTTAAACTACAGAAGTCTAGTTTTATTAAGAAAAAACCTTACTTGATTTGCAATTATACAAAGAAAGATATTGGGTAAACAATAGAAAATGATCAGGTTGTCCAGCATACAAAATTTTTAGGGTTTCATCCGAGGACGAGATTTTCTTTTCCCTAATTCATTTCCTCCAAATTCCTAGCTTCTTATGTGTTTTCCAACTTATTTAATGGCTTTGCTACACTTCTTTATGTTTGGGACACTAAGTATATGGATGGAAGTTGCTGAATTTAAGCTTAAAGGGCTGTTCTCTTGGAGTTAGGGTTGAGTTCTTAGAAGGAGAAGAAGAAAAATGTGAATTGTGGTGAAATGAAGAACAATCTCCTTCTTTTCTCTTTTAATGGTTATCCCAAGTGATTTGTGGGTCCCCCAACTAGGTTGATCTGTCAAGATGGTTGTGCCATGTGGTAAGTAATGAGATATCATAGTGTTCCAAATTATTTTAATTTTAATTTTCTTTTCTTTTCTTTTTTTCTTTTCCTTTTTCTTTCTTTTTTTTTCTTTTCTTTTGTTTTTGTTTTTGTTTTTGTTTTTGTTTTCTTTTATTTTTCCTTTTGTGGGTCCCACACGAAACCCTAATTCGGTTCTCTTATTGAATTTTTTCGATCATTTCATAAGTCAATATGTTCAATAATCTATACTAATTTTAATATGCTGGATCTCTATTTAAAATCATTAACACAAAAATCGAAGCATGCATCGCAAATGCATGATTTAGTATTTTCTAAGAACGGAACCTTACATATTTTCCCCATAAAAGATTTGGTCCTCCGGATCATCACTCAAACTCAAAAAGATATGGGTATTGCTCACTCATTTCTAATTCCAACTCCCAGGATGCCTTCTCAGAGGTATGATGTCTCCACAAAACTTTTATCAATCCGATAGTCTTATTCCTTAAATTCTGCTCTCAAGAGTCTAGAATTTGGATTACCTGCTCAACATAAGTTAAATTTTCAATAATGTGGAGAGGCTCATAGCTGATTATATATTAAGGATCATTGACATACTTCCTTAGTATGGAAACAAGGAAAGTCAAGTGAACTCCCTCAAATGCTAGAGGTAGAGCTAACTCATATGTAGACAACTCAACTCCAACTAGAATCTCGAAAGGACCAACAAATCTAGGGTTGAGTTTTTCTTTTTTTTTCCTAAATCTCACAACCCCTTTGATTGGAGAAATTTTTAGAAAAACTTTATCTCCTACCTCAAATTTCAAATCTCTGTGTCTTTAATCCACATAACTCTTTTGGCGAGATTGAGTTGTTCTAAAATTTTCTTGAATGGTCCAAACTTTCTCCGTGGTTTCTTATAGATAAGCAGACCCTGATTCAGATTGAAGTAACTGCTTCTCACCTACTTCATCCCAACAAAGAGGAGTCCTACATTTTCTTCCATATAATGCTTCAAATTATGTCATGTCAATGTTTGAGTGATAGCTGTTGTTATAAGCAAATTCTACTAGCATTAAATGTTCAGCCCAACTACCACAGAGTTCTAAAATCCAAGCTCTCAACATATCCTCTAGAGTCTGTATAGTTCTCTCTGATTGACTATCTATTTAAGGATGATATGCCATGGAGAAATTAAGTTTAGTTCCTAACCTGGATTGAAAGATCTGCCAAAATTGAGAAACAAATCTCAGATCTTTGTCGGAAACAATTGATACCGGTATGCCATGCAACCTCACGATTTTGTCAATGTACAGTTTAGATAACTTTTCTATGGAATGAGTCACTACAATAGGGAGAAAGTGAGCTGATTTGGTGAGCCGATCCACTATCACCCACATAGCATCATGTCCTCTCAGAGTTTTAGGCAATCCTGAGACAAAATCCATGGTGATATGCTCTTATTTCCACTTATGGATAGGAAGTGATTAAAGTAGTCTACCAGATCTCTGGCATTCGGCCTTTACTTATTGATATGTCAGGCATCTATGAACAAACTCTGTGATGTCTCTCTTCATACCAGGCTATGAAAAGGATTGATATAAATCCTTATACATCTTGGTGGATCTTGGATGAACAGAAAAAACTGAGCTATATGTTTCCTGCAAAATCAATTTTTGCAATTCCTGAGTTTCCGAAACTACTAATATGTCCCGAAATCTGACTGTTTCATTGGATATATTGAATTCAAGCTTCCCCCTTAAGAACATCTTCCCTGAGCTTAATTGTTGCTTTATCAGCTTGTTGAGCCCACCTAATACGATCTGATAAATCTGGTCGGATCAAAATCCTAGCCAAAAGAGACCCTTGGCTGGTAACCTCAGCATCAATTCTAAATTGCTCAAACTCGGCTATCATTTGATGTTCTCTGACTTGTAGAGTTGCTACTAAAATAGTAGATTTATGGCTGAAGGCATCTGCTATAGCATTTGCCTTGCTGGGTTGATACTGAATAGTAATATCATAATTCTTCAATAGTTTGAGTCATCTACGTTGTGTTAGATTCAATTCCTTCTGGGTAAACAAGTATTTGAGACTTTGATGATCTATGAATATCTCGCAGTGCTTACCATTGAAGTAGTGTCTCCAAATCTTCAAAACAAACACAATAGCTGCAAGCTCTAGATAATAGGTGGGATAATACGTTTGATAGGTTTCAATTGTCTAGAAACATATGCTATCACATTCCGTCCCTGCATCAGTACACAACCTAAATCAATCATTAATGCATCACTAAAAATCACATATCCCTGTCCACTAACTGGTAATATTAGTACTAGAGCCAATACAAGCTTATCTTTTAGAATCTGGAAACTGATCTCACATTATTCATCTCACCTGAAGGGTACATTCTTATAAGTCAATCTCGTAAGTGGAGCAGCTATTGAAGAGAAATCCTTAACAAATCTACGGTAATAACCTGTCAAACCTAAAAAACTACGAACCTCCATAACCATAGTAAGTAGGGATCGGTTAACAATAGCTTTAATCTTTTTTGGGTCCACAGAAAGCCCTTTATCAGAGACAATATGACCCAAGAAAATTATTTCATTGAGCCAGAATTCACATTTACTTAGTTTGGTATGTAGTTTCTCAATCCTCAAACTCTGTAAAGTTATGCGAATATGCTATTCATGTTGAGCCCTATTCTTAGAATACACTAGAACATCATCAATAAACACTACAATAAAATCATCCAGATATGATCTGAAAATATGGTTTATCAAATCCATAAAACTACTGGAGTATTGGTTAACCCAAATGGTATAACAAAAAACTAATAGTGACCATATCGAGTATGGAAAGCCGTCTTTGGTAATAGGGGCATTTATTCTTAATGGTCACTTGATTCAATTTACGGTAATCAATGCATAATCTCAAGAAACTATCTTTTTTCTTTACAAATAAAACTGGTGCACCCCAAGAAGAAACACTTGGACTAACAAATCCTTATCTATGAGTTCTTGCAATTGAATTTTCAACTCTTTTAACTTAGCTGGTGTCATTTTATATGAAGCCATAGAAATAGGAATAGTATCTGACACCACATCAATAGAGAATTCTATCTCTCTAACCGGTGGCAATCCAGGCAAATCATCCTGGAACACATCTGGGAAATCCCGAACTACTGATATATTAACCTATTATGTTTACTCTTTTTTGTCTTCAATGACATAAGCTAAATATCCCTGACAACCCTTTGATAGTATCTCAGTTGCTCTAATGAAAGATACAACTGGAATTTTGATAAATTTATTACCAATAAAAAAAATCTATGGTTGTCCTGGTGATGAAAAGTATACAATCTTCTGGTAACAATCAACCAGTGCATAATTGGCTGATAATCAATCTATACCCAGAATTACATTCAAATCCAACAACTCTAATGGTAGTAAATCAATGCTAAAATCATGCTCTTGCAAACTCACAACACAATCCCTATAAATTTAAGTAATGAGAACCTCATCTCCCAGAAGGGTAGCAACCCACAACCATTGCTATAAAGACTCAGACTCATGACGCAAGTGCATAATAAATGCAAATGAAATGAATGAATATGTGGTATCCAGATTAATCAAAACATGAACATCACATGAAAATAACTTCATTCTACCTGTAATCACATCGGGTGAAGCACGATCCTCCTATGCAGTGACTGCATGAACTCTAGCCTGACCTTCTGAGCCTGGTAGCATATCCTGAGGTCGTCTCTATTGTGGCTGTGGTGGTAAAGCTAGTCTAGGTGGTTCCAGCCTCAATGGAACTTGAGGGGTTACTGGACGATGAACCGGTAGAGGTCTGGGTGGTGGAATATGCTGTAGAGGAGTAGACTATAACTGCTCGGGCTAAGAGGACAACGGGAAGCATAATGACCAGGCTGAAAATATGTAAAGTAAAGTCTTGTCCTCCCTCACATGGCCCCACATGTAGATTTGGTTCCGGCCTTAATGGAACTTGAGGGGTTACTAGACGATGAGCCGGTAAAGGTCTGGGTGGTGGAACATACTGTAAAGGAATAGACTATAACTGCTCGGGCCTAAGAGGACAACAGGAAGCATAATGACCCGGCTAAAAATATGTAAAGTAAAGTCTCATCCTCCCTCACAAGGCCCCACATGCAGATTTCCACAAATTAGATATGATGGCCTCATGCAAGAACTTTCGCCCTGCACAAACTGCCTCTTCTTTTTTTTTCATTTTTAGACTTGAAGTTTGGGCTTCCGCTAGTCTCTTTCCTCACAATCTTTCCTATCTATCCTCAGTAATCAACTCCAAAGCCTTAGTATTATTTACTAAATCCAGGTAAGTTGTAAAAGGCTGAGCTACTAGGTACCTCTGAAAAAAAGATCTCAATCCTTTTCTGAATCTCTTGACTCTCTTTTCATCTGTATCAACTAATTCTGGAGCATATACTAATAATTTAGCGAAGCGATCTTCATACTGACCAATAGTCTGACTACCCTATCTTAAATTCAGAAATTCATATATTTTCTGATCTCTAACAAAAGTGGACACATATCTCTCATGGAAAATCTAAGTGAAATCACCCTAAGTGGCATATTGAAGGTCCCTACCATATCAAAGTCTCAACTCTGAACTCCACTAGTCATACGTAGCTTCTTTCAGATAATGGGTAGCAAATCTTAGCTTATATTCTTCTGCCATCATAAACTCGAAAAAGAGTCTCTGCATCTCTACAACCCAAATCTCTGCAATCTAAGTATCATCACTCTCCAAAAATATCATCGGCTCCATCTTTCTGAACTCAGTCATCAGCTTCTGGAATCGATGATCCTCTCTTCGCATGCATGCATTCCCCTTGTCTTCACGTAAATCTCCATATTTAGTGGCTCTCTGATCTCTACATGATCTAACCCGATCTGACTCAGAACCAACGGATACCACTAAAGTTACTAAAACTAACATAACTGAAGAAGTAGGCATGGTACGACTGGCTGGAGAGACATCTGCAGTCTCACTCCCTATCACTGGTTGAGACAATCTCTCTATCAGTCTGTTCAGACATGGTGCCTACCATAGCCATTAGGGTGGCTAAAGTCTGCTGCAAACTTGCCCCTTCGGGCCTCTGGTCGCCTGACACCTGAGATTGAGGCTCCTGCTTCAAATCATCATCCCTATGCTCTCCCTTAGGAGTACTTCACTCTGTCTCCTTGTCTTAACCATTTCATATCCTAGTAACCTTATACATGCAAATTACAAATAACGTCACTCATGATATAAACCACCCTCTACCTAGTAACCTATACCTATAGTCAGGAATCCTAGGTGCAGATTACCCAAAACCTTGGACTCTAATACCAACTGTGACGATCCGCTATCCAAGCGTCGTATCCCTTAACAAAAGGAGATAAATATACAAATGCGAAAACAATCAACCTAATTAAAATGCGATGTTGGACTCATGATAGTCACACTCCCCGTATGTGAAAACACAAAATGAGATTTATATTAAAAGAAAATAAATCGCTTGTTCTTTTCAAATAAAATTACGACAAGATCTCCCATATTTAGTGACTATTTAGCCACCTGGGGTAATCTGATAAAACATATAAATAACATGTAATATCAAACAAATGACATTAATGGTTCTTCCGACTATCCAACAATATACTACGGAATATAGTCTCAACATAAACCAAAACTATAAATATAAGATTCTCATTGATCTCAAATTATTCATTTACATATAATAAGTACTCATACAAATCCAAAGGAAACACAAAAGTAACATGCCTTAATAATACAATAGGTCTAAAAAGAGTAGAAAATAAAATCCTTTGGCTCAAAGGCCTCTACCCTGCATTTCCCTCTCTTCTCCCTTATTATCTAAAAATGAGGATATCGAGATCAGTATAAATTGAGCAAATATACGGAGAACTAATAGCAAGCAATGCACGTAAGCAGGTACAAGAATATTAACATCACTATGTAAGAATCAGAATCATAGCAAAGTATACCAAGGATGCACATTAGTTCAAAAGGACAATCTCAATTGCTACGTTAAAACCATTGTGCTTTTTCCATCTTCGTTGTTCCAATTCAATTTGACATTTAAAGAAATGAATGGAGTGTCGAATCAAACTAGTGTATGAGGGTCTGAAGAGTAAGCCAAAATATCGATATTCCTAAATGAAATCTAGGTCTTTTTAGATTAGACACCTCAAACACTTTACTTGCTTCTAATTCCACCCTCGTAGAGAGAAGAGATATATTCATAATTCCTCAAGTTTTGCCCACCGCTTCGCAAAGCTTTCGAAGTTATCATCGCAGTATTACTTTCTCTTCATATTACTTCATGTTCACATGAGTGATAATCACAAATATTCCAATTCAACACAAGGATCACATAGGAATCATAGCAAGATTCAGTACCAATTGTACAAAGAATGCCATTTCAAACAATATTAAGCTCAAATTTCACAATATAACTTGTGCAGTCATAGAAAAATTATCATAACTTCTTTTACAAACATTAGATTGAGATGATTCCAATGGCCATTTAAAGATAAGATATAGGGTTACAATGTTTATGTTCAGAGGTTAGCCTAATTTAGCCTAGAAGGCAGCCAACAATTGAGGTAAAGTTCAATACAGAAACAGATTGAAACACGATTTTCTGTAGAAAATGTTACAATTTAAAATTTTACCAAAAATTCATTTCTTAATAAAACTCTTCAGCTTATACGTGATTTTAAAGTTATGGAAGTCTAGTTTCTTACAAAGGAAATCTCATTTGATTTTCAGTTATGCAAAGAAAGATATTAATAAAGAATAGAGTATGGTCATGCTATGAGTAGAATAGTTTTTTACAGAAAACATGCTATTCAAAAATTCACAAAAAATCCAATTCTTCTCGAAACTTTTTGAATCCTATGTCATTTTAAAACTACAGAAGTCTAGTTTTATCAAGAGAAAACCCTACTCGATTTGCAATTGTACAAAAAATATATTAGGTAAACAATAGAACATGATCAGACTGTTCAGCATACAAAATTTTTAGGGTTTCATCCAAGGACGGGATTTTCTTTTCCCTAATTCATTTCTTCCAAATTCCTAGCTTTTTATGTGTTTTTCAGCTTGTTTAATGGCTTTTCTACACTTCTTTATGTTTGGGACACTTAGGGTTGAGTTCTTAGACTGAGAAGAAGAAAAACATGAATTCTGGTGAAATGAAGAACAATCTCCTTCTTTCCACTTTTTATTGTTATCCCAAGTGGTTTGTGGGTCTCTCAACTAGGTTGATATGTCAAGATGGTTGTGTCATATGGTAAGTAATGAGATATCATAGTGTCTCAAATTATTTTAATTTTAATTTTCTTTTATTTTCTTTTCTTTTTTCTTTTTCTTTTTCTTTCTTTTTATTTCTTTTCTTTTGTTTTTCTTTTCTTTTTTTTTTCTTTTCTTTTCTTTTCTTTTTCCTTTTGTGGGTCCCACATCAAATCCTAATTCGATGCCCTTATTGTATTTTATGATCATTCTATAAGTCAATATGTTTCATAATCTATACTAACACAACAAAATTAAATCACTATACTGAAGGTAACTTTTATTGTTAGTAACCTTTAACAACGGTTTTTTCTTATTTATACCCACGTTTTTTACAAAATCGTAGGATAATATACACATATTTTAACGGTATAAATTATAACGTCGAGAAAAATTTATCAATCGTGAGTAAAGTTAACATAACTATCAATAAAAATGATATTTAATTTCTGATGGCTATCATTTGTCGTTGGTAAATATAACATTTTTTGGGACAGTTTGAAAATAATTTGTAAATGACTCTTCTTTAGGGTCTACTAAATCTATTTAACCATATCGTCTGTATAAATCTATAATTATGATAACTTGTATTCTACTGTTTGTAAATGCTATATACAATTATAACGGTTTTTAGTCTATATATATTTATATAATTTTTAGAAATAGTTTAAAATTTTAGAGTTAATGTAAGAAGGGATAATTTATGATAACGTGTTGTAATACGTTATAACCGGTGATATTATAACTTATGATAAGTAATGGTAATAATTGTTAAGTAGTGGTAAGATATTATAATATGGTATAACTCGTGATAATATGTAATAGTAACAACTGATAAGCAGTGGTAAAATGTTATAACATGGTATAACTTGTGATAAGTAGTGGTAATAACTTGCGATAAGTTTGTGAAAATGTAAAAAATTTATAAAAAAATTAGAATTATTTTGAGATACACAATATACCATTTTCTAATAATACATACATATTAGTATTGTATATATTATTATAAATTATAAATTATTGGAGAATATATGTTAGTTAATATTAATTTAAATTCTCTTATATTAATAATTTAAAAAATTTAAATATTTTTGTATAGAAAAAAAAAAGAAATAAGAAAAAAAGAAAAAAGTGTGGAAGGTTGAGAGAGAAAGAAAAAAAAACAGAGAGAGATAAAGTCAGACTCCACAGTTCGAATCCGTTGGGCCTTTTTTTTTTCGCTATTTTTTTGGCATTTTGGCAACCGGTGCAAGCACGCATGCATTTTTATTAATAACTCATCATAGGTGAAAGTGGGAAAGGTAGAGACTAAAAAAAAAAGAAAGAAAAAAGGGACATATGGCAAGTTGTGGCATAGTGGTTGACATGTCAAGCTTCTAAATGGAGAGAATGGGTTTGAATCTTTGTGTTGCCTTTGTTGCATGAAAAATAAAGCAGGGGTGCCAGCGCCCCTGCTTGTACATGCAGGGAATGAGCGCGTGGTTGCAAGCGCTCACCCCGCAGCTGCAACTGCGAATGCGGGGGCATGCCAGCTCCCCTGCGCACGGTTGCATCCACTAGCCCCACACTTGCAACCGCGCGCGTGCATGCCCAGCGCCCTACACGCGCTTGCAACCACGTAGGGGGCGGTTGCAACCGCGGGGCATTACTGTTCCCACTTTTTTATTTTTTTCTTTTTTGGTTTCTTCTTTCTTTCTTTCTTTCTTTCTTTCTTTCTTTACTTCCTTTTTTCACATATTTATCTTTTTTCGGTTTTTTTTACTTTTTTTTACCCTTCACCATTCCCTTTTTTTTTGAATTTTTTTTTTGTTTCCAATTTTTTTTACCCTTCACCTTTTGGTTTTTTTAACTTTTTTTTTGTTTCTTCTTCTTTTTCTTTTTCCTTTTTTTTTGCTTCTGTTTTTTCTTCACCCTTCGTCTTTCTTTTTTTTATTCCTTTTTTTCCACTATTACAAATTGCGCCAAAATGGAGGAATGAGAGAAATATATTGGTGGAATGATGATAATAATGTATTAATTATCAATATTATATAATTTTATATAAATTCAAAAAAAATAATAGTTATTAATTTACAAATTTAATTTTTTAACATTCAAAAATGATAACTTCACCATAAAATCTTTAATATTTTCGTCCAAATCAATTTTATAATTTAATCAAATTTCTTTTTTTTTTATGCCAAAATTGTTGTTTATTTATTCCAATTTAATTATTTTTTGCCAAAAACAATTAATTAATTTTAGACGATCAAATTTGATCAAAAAAATTTTATTATTTTATTTCAAATTCAAACAACAGCGACAGCAAGTGGTAACAAATAGAATTTATATAAACTATTTCATAAATAAATAAACTAGGAATCCAAGGTCCATGCAAATTTTTATTTGGGCCGATTCAAAACACAAAATCTTAATATTGGGCTCAATTCCAATTAGAACTTTAAAATCCAACAATCCAAGACCCATAATGAGAAATGTGACCCAAAAATCAAAAAAAAATGTGAAAGTCTTATAAAGAGATAAATAAATTTACATATATGTATATTGTTGTTTTAATGGTAGATTATTATTCTATACACGAGGGGCGACTTGGTTGAGCTCGAGATTGATAGGGGAGTGGCATACCCTCCCCATATGAGTAAGTAGGATTTACGATACCATATTATTAATGTCAAATCATTATTTATCGTTTTTAGAAATGTCATGATTTATCCGTGTGAAAAAATGATATTGTTAAAGGGTTTGATAAATGTTTTGTAATAAGTGAGTGTCTAAAGAAATGAATTGATAATATGCATCCATATGAATTATTAAATGATATTGTGCCGCGTTTTGAAATTTGAAATATGATTTCAGATATGACTATGCATCTTGGCACATTTGATTGATACTGATTTGGCACTTAGACTGAGAGTCCACGGAAATTGACGGATATGATATAGTCCCTAGGGAACAATCGTAGCTATGGGCACATTTGTCGAGACACAACATGTGTGTCCGGATCGCTTTCTGTAAGAGGTATCCCACAAACGATGCGTACCACATGGGTTGAACCCATAGGTAGTTTTATAGATTACGAACTAACTCAGTTGAACCGAAAGGGGAGGGCCGCTAGCATAAATGGTCTAGCACTAGGTGAGGCTAGTGGCCAACACCGAGCTAGAGAGTAAATTATGAAAATACTTGCATATGAAAAGCCCTTGGTATGCCTATCATTGGTCATGGTTGACCCTTGCCAGGAATGATTTTTTGGCTAGCTCTATCGCTTTCTAAAAGTGATTTGGATGCATATGAATAATTTGATATGTATGCGTAGAACATAACATGTTATTTGAAAATTTCATGAAAAATCAAAAAGTATATCTATTATACTGATTTTGACATTCCATTGCTCACCACACTTATTAATTTCATTATATCCACCCCTCACTTATTGAATATTTCCAAATACTCACCCTACTCCTGAAATTGTAACAAAGATAGACTGATAGAGGGATACGTCAGGAAAATTTCGATGTACTTGGTTTATCGGAGACTTGACATGGTACTTTTTCATCTTCTGCTGAATATATATATATATATATATATATATATATATATATATATGAGAATTTTAGATTGAACATGTATGGTATAATTGTATTCATATTATGAATTGGGACTCTCATTCTGAAGAATTCTAAAAATATTCCAAGTACATTTTAAAAAAAAATTCTCAATGCATATGAGAGTTTCTCTACAATCATGAGGTCCCAATACATGGTCTTAGGCATACGATTTCCTTTATTTTTAGGGGGTTAGATACGGTTCGTGTCTAACCTAACATATCTTTGCCATCGGTTTTTAAACCAATAACTTTATTCATTTTAGGGGGTTAGTTACTAAGTAACTAACCCTAATTCTTGAATCATATCTAATGTAAATTATTCCTTTACAGAACTATGACAACTTGGTAGGGCACTAGATTTGCACCCCCTGAGCCCCCTAGGATGCCCAAGGATATGTTCTCATCACTTGCGCCCCCTCCAGCGCCTTCTCAGCTGGCTACTACAGCTATGGTTCCACCACCACCATTTAAGGCATTTAGACAGTGGTGCAAGTGGTGTAGCACTCATGGGGTTCAGATGCCACCCCCACCACCACCGATTACCGCGCCGACTCCTACGGCAGTGCCTACTCCTATGGCACCGGATCCTCCACCTGTGGCCGGTCCTTCTTCTATATCTGGTCCGAGTGATACTACATCCTTTACGCTTAGATGTTTACATGAGTTGACTCAGCTAGTCAAGGAGGCTCGTCAGCTGGGATGTACAGATTTTTCTGGACTCGGTAATGCCACTGGGCTAAACACTGGGTCAATCGGACATGCCAGATTCTGACGGATTTGGGACTGAGTGAGGAGTATAGGTTACGGATAGTAGAGAGACTACTTGATGGAGACGCCCTCACTTGGTGGGAGGCAATTTGTGACGATGCCACCGAGCTTTTACGGTGGGAGAATTTCTTACGGGAGTTTGACAGGAGATATTTTACAGAGTTTCAGCGATACCGTAAGAGGACGGAGTTCCTCCACTTACGTCAATGGACCAGATCAGTTACTGAGTATGAGGCCGAGTTGAGGAGATTGGCAGCCTTTGTTCCTGATTTGGCTATGCCTAAGCAGATGAGGTTCAAGTTTGGGGACAGTCTCAACTTGAACATCTGGAAGTACATGATAGTTACACCTAACCTTTCCCTCCAGGAGATTATTGATTTAGCCCACCGTGCAGAGGAGATTATACGGGTAGAAAGTCGACAGAGGGAGAGCAGAGATCAGAAAAAGAAGAGGTCGGATCTCACATGGGCCAGAGTTTGAAGACAGGAAGGAGTTTTGACTTCCACCGAGGCCCCTCTGAGGTCAGGACCGCGGGCTTTAGATAGAGACCACATTCCCAGGGATTTAGAGCACCGAACCTAGTGCCGCAAGTCATTCTATAGTGCAGAGACACCCTCTCTATCAGAACTGTAGAAGACATCCTTCTGGATAGTGTACAACACTAGTCAGATGCTTCCAGTATGGGAAGCATGGGCACTATCATCGGGGTTGCCTAGACCTTGACGGGAAAGGTTAGAAGGGTCAAAGTCAACCAGCTATCCAGTAGGTAGGACCATCGAGGGCACCTACGCATTCAATCTCTATTGCTCCCACAATACTGTGTTAGTTCCTCTACAACAGCAGCTAAGGGCATAGGCCCAAATCTATGCCATGACACAGGAGGATGCTCAGGCGAACCCAGACGTGATCATGGGTAACCCTCCCTTAGATCCCTCTGTATAGGATCTTTATTTTATACTCCTTTCGAAAACACGATGTATCATGATGACTATGTATATACATGACAAGTCAAAAGCCTCAGAGGCCTAACTCTTTTGATATATCTATATATTCATAGAGTCTTCATAACTAATCTCTTTTAAATTTCTCATCGCTAAGTACTATAAAAATCTTCAGAATCGACGCCCTTGTTCTAATAGACATCGGGTCAAATTATTCATTTGTGAGCATGTCTTTTGCTCAATAGTTGGATCGACAGCTCTCGCCACTGACTGAGGTGCTAATGGTTATTACGCCTATAGGAGAGTGTTTGATCCGATATTTGGTATATCGTGGCTCTGAAGTCTCAGTCGAGGAGACGGTATTAAAAGCAGATCTGATTCCCCTCGACATGACCCATTTTGATGCCATATTAGGGATGAACTGGTTGAGTTTTCACCGGGCTTCCGTAGATTGTTTTACCAATGAGGTAGAGTTTCAGAAGTCAGAACAGCCACCGCTGAGTGGGAAAAAGACGGGTACTACCCCATTGTATAGTGTCAATGATGGAGGCTAGACAGATGGTACACCGAGGATGTACGATGTATCTGGCCCACATGATAGATACTACCGTAGAAGGATTCAAGCTTGATAAGGTCCCAATAGTGTAGGAGTTTCCCGATGTTTTCCCTAAGGAACTACCTAGGTTACTACCAACCCAAGAGCTCAACTTTGAGATTGATTTGGCTATGGGGACTACTCTTATTTCAATTCCACCATATCGGATTGCGCCAGTTGAGCTGAGAAAACTCAAAATTCAGGTAAAGGAGTTGCTGGATAAGGGTTCATATGTCTGAACACTTCACCTTGGGGTGCTCCGGTTTTCTTTGTGAAGAAAAATGATGGTACATTTAGGCTTTGTGTGGATTACAGACAGCTAAACAAAGTAACCGTCAAGAATAGGTACCCATTGCCTCATATTGATGATCTCATTGATCAACTTCAGGGTGCCATGGTTTCCTCAAAAATTGATCTCAGATCAGGTTATCATCAGCTACGGATCAGGGTTAAAGATGTGCCCAAGACTGTGTTTCGTACCTGATACGGTCATTTTAAGTTTCTGGTCATGCCGTTTGGACTGACCAATGCTCCATGATTATTTAAATTGTTTTTTCATCGTATTTATTGATGACATTCTCATATACTCGTGGAGTGATGAGGAGCATTCTCAGCACCTTCGGGTTATCCTACAGACACTTCATGAAAGACAGTTATACGCCAAATTCTCCATGTGTGAATTTTGGCTAAGGCGAATAGGATTTCTAGGGCATATTGTTTTTGCGGAAGGTATTTTTGTTGATCCGCAGAAAGTTGAGGCTATATTGAGATGGGAACAGCCACAGATTGTTACAAAGATCCGGAGTTTTCTTGGCTTGGCAGGTTATTATTGGACATTTGTAGAGGGATTCTCTCGGATCACTGCTCATTGTCTAACTTGGCATGGATGGAAGTTAAGTTTGTTTGGGATGATCGTTATGAAGCGAGCTTTCAGGAGCTCAAATGGCGGTTAACGTCTGTATCAATCTTAACCCTTCCCACTTGTAGTCGGGAGTACGTGGTGTATAGTGATGCCAGTCAATGGGAATTGGGTTGTACTTTAATGCAGGAAGGTCGGGTTATTACATGCACCTCTTGACAGCTGAAGAGACATGAGTTGAACTACCCGACGCACGATCTTGAATTAACAATCATAGTTTTTGCATTGAAGATATGGCGACATTATTTATACGGGGTGACATGCAGATTATATACAGACTATAAAAGTCTGAAATATCTATTCACTCAGAGGGAGCTAAATCTGAGGCAAAGGAGATGGTTGGAGCTCATAAAGGATTATAACATTGTCATTGATTATCATCCGGGCAAGGCCATTGTGGTTGCGGATGCCTTGAGCAGCAAGTCATCATCCTTTTCGCAATTAATTGAGAGTGTGTATCTCTCATGTTTGGTGGGATTCTGTGCGTTAGGAATTAGCTTTGCTAGTGATGATTAGGGTACACTACTAGCCAGTTTTGAGGTGAGTCTGACTCTGTTTGATCGTATTACAGAGCTTCAGGAGGTTGATATGGAGCTTCGAATATTATTAAGAGGGTCCGTAAAGGTGACGGTGGGGATTTTCGAGTCCGAGATGATGGACTTGTAGTATTTCGAGAGCGCGTTTGCATTCCTGCTGACAGTGATCTCCAAAGGGCCATATTAGAATAGGCCCACTCCTCCGCTTATGCTATGCATCCGAGCGGTATGAAAATGTACCCGACTATCCGAGGCAGTTATTGGTGGGCCAAAATAAAGTAGGAAATTGTAGAATTTGTGGCTAGATGCTTGGTATGTCAACAGGTGAAGGCCGAGTATCAGCAACCGGCTAGTCCATTACAGCCACTTCCCATTCTTGAGTGGAAGTAGGAACACATTACCATGGATTTTATGACAGGGTTACCACGCACTTCAGCACAATATGATACTATCTAGGTGATTATTGATAGACTTACCAAGTCTGCTCATTTGTACCTATTCGCAGTGACTATTCTTTAGAGGTTTTAGCCCGCCTCTATATTGACATGATAGTCAAGCTCCATGGGGTTCCTGTCTCAATAGCATCAAGCAAAGACCCCAGGTTTTCTTCTTAATTTTGGCCCAGGTTACAGGAGGCTTTGAGTACTAAACTGAGTTTTGGAACAGCCTACCACCCGCAGACCGATGGTCAGTCAAAGAGGACCATCCAGACTCTAGAGGACATGCTGAGCGTATGTATTATGGATTTTTGGGATAGTTGGGATCGGCACCTTCCATTGGTGGAGTTTGCATACAATAACAGCTATCAGTCCAGTATTGAGATGCCACCATATGAGGCCTTGTATGAGAGAAAATATCGTACCCTGTTGTACTGAGATGAGATAAGAGAGAGATGACTCACCAGTATCGAGCTTGTTAAGGAGACTTGGGAGAATGTGAGAATCATCCGTGTACGGATGAAGGCTACCTAAGATAGACAGAAAGCCTATGCTGATAGGAGGCGGCGACCTCTTGAGTTCGAGGAGGAAACATGGTTTTTTTACGGGTATCTCCATGGAAAGGGGTGATCCAATTCAGACAGCGAGGTAAACTGAACCCAAGGTATATTGGACCGTTCCGCATCTGAAGAGGGTCAGAAATGTAGCATACAGACTAGAGCTGACAGATGAGCTTTCACGTATACATGATGTCTTTCATGTTTCGGTACTCAAGAAATACCTACCTGATCCTTCTCATATCTTAGAACCTCTGCCTATTATTGAGCTTCATAAGGATCTGAGTCTTCCGGTTCAGCCCGTGGCTATCCTTGATCGACAAATCAGGAAGCTACACAGCAAAGAAGTTCTTCTATTCTGAGTTTTAAGGATGAGTGACCAGATCAAGGAGGAGACCTGGGAGCCCAAGGAAGCCATGAGGAGACAGTACCCCCATCTTTTCTCTATATAGTTTACTTTTAGTTTCGGGGACGAAACTTATTTTTAGAGAATTAGAAAATGTAACACCGACACCTCGGTGTACTCATCATTGTACTTCTCATCATTTTATGTATGATATTACTCATGTTTCTATATAGAAAATCCTCAAGGAAAATTTTCCGCTAAAACCACTCTCTAAAAATTTCGGGTCGAAATCGCCGAAAATTAAAAATTTTCAAAATGACCACCGATGATCCAATAATAATGAGAATTACTCTAGAGTACATAGGAATCTCAAATTTTGGTAGATTTCACCTCATAAAGCTAAACTGAAAATTTTCCAGAAATTTGATGTTAAGACCCTAATCGGGTCGGACGTGTCTCAAAAAGGTTAAACGACCACATTTTGATGTAAAATGAATTAAATTATGTCTAATGTGAGATTTTGGACCTAATGTGAAATTTTAAAATTTTCGGGATCAAAATATAATTTTTATAAGTCAAGGGACTTTTTTGCAATTAACCAAAAAATTTAAAACTATTTAGCAAATGCATTATTCTTCCAAAACCGTGACATAAAAAGAGAAAAGAGAATTCTTGGATGAGGTGGCCGAATGAGAGAGAGAGAGATACAGAGAGAGACAGAGAGACAGAGAGAGAGAGAGAGAAGAGAGAAGAAGATTATTATGGGATTTGAAGAGATTTTTTTTTTTACTTTTGAGAAAATAACCCAATGGTGGAGATTGAATGCAAGTTGGATAAATTAATGTGAGCCTTGGATTTAGTTAGTAGGGGACAAGGAACACTATTCATTGAGTGATAGGGTATGGGCCTCCTTGACAACAAACCAATGGTGAGGATTGATTTGGATTTGGATCAAAAGTTGTAAGCCCTTGGATTGTGGTGTTGGGAGACAAGTAATTAATGAGGAGTAGAGTGTAGTGTGATAAAAGTGAGGATATTGTGTGAGAAAGAAGGCAAAAAACGTGGGGAGTACACTTGTGTGACCAAATAAATCAAATAAGCAAACACTTAAGCCATTCCTACTCTTCCAAAACCATGAGAAGCCAAAGAAACAAGAACACTCTCCGTTTTCTTCTCTCAAAAAAAAACCGTGAACTCTATCTTGAAGAAGAACAAGATTCCTTCAAACACCACTCCAATATTTTCACATAGATCATCTTCTCTCAAACCCTAAAACAACATATCCAAAAACTAGAACCAAAGGAGAAATCTAGCTTGGTGAACCAAGAGGAGAACGATGAGCTTCAAGTGGAAGAGATCTATGGCTTCTTCAAGTTTCATTCCACATCTCTAGGTAAGAAAGTTCTCTCTTTGTCTCTAGTATAACATATGTTGATTTGGAACCAAAAAGAAGAAAGCTAACATGATGAATCTTATGTGACTGTGAGCTAGGAGCAAGGAGTAAAAGAGAAATCTTTGGAGGGAAGTCTTGATTGAGCTTGAACCTCATAATCTAAGGTATAAAAAAATTTTATGCACTTACTGAAATTTAAAGAACCATGTGTGAATGCTTCATATGTTGTGTTTTAACATGATTTCATAGCTTAGAGTTTAGAAGAAATCCAATAGAACTTGAGAAAATGTGTGCAGGAAAATTTCAGCATGTGTGGCCTAGAAATTGAGATACCTTCCCAACCGAATCTGATTAAATGTTAAACACAAAGTTGTAGCTCTATCTCTTATCTTTCCAACGAGATAAGAATCA
Source organism: Dillenia suffruticosa (assembly GCA_033439265.1). Taxonomy (NCBI): domain Eukaryota; kingdom Viridiplantae; phylum Streptophyta; class Magnoliopsida; order Dilleniales; family Dilleniaceae; genus Dillenia; species Dillenia suffruticosa. The sequence continues at coordinate 6,063,962 of JAVTVX010000031.1, forward strand.
CCTAAATCCGATTTCTGTATCAAAAGTTATGGCAATTTTCCCGAAATTGTACAGGGTGTTTCTCTGTTTTTGACCATAAATTTACAGAAATTTTAATGACCAATTTCGATTCTCTTCTAGACATAATTAAGAAAAACTCCAATACCAAAGTTGTCGATCTCTGTCTCATCTATAACATATCCAAATTTGGCTTCAAATAGAGTAGTATGCTAAACGTTATAGCACTTTTGTTGAGACAGGACAGAGCATGAGTTTGGAACAAGACTGAGACAAATTTTCGCATATCTGAAATTCTGTGTTTAGAATCTGAGAAAATGCTTAAAATGAAAGTTGTAGTACTATCTCTTATCTTTCATATGAGACCCAAATCAAGCCATTTGGAGTTATAAGTTAGGAGATATGAGGAAAATACCGAAACTATGCAAATTGCAATATAAAAATCCAAAGCAGAACAAAGATAAAATTTTATAAATTCATACAGTGAGAATCGGAAGATGACTTAAACGTGAAAAATGTAGGTAAATGTCTTAGCTTTCAGTAGTAATTTGAATCACTCAATGTTGAGCTATATAGAAAAAGTTATAGCATTTTCCCTAAAACTCGCAAATGCACAAATTTAGAATTTGAAATTTTATGAATGTTTGGGCTTGAACCACTGAGGCAAATTTGTATTGGGCCGAAATCCAATTAGAACTTTAAAGTCCAGCAATCCAAGGTCCATGCAAATTTGTATTTGGGCCGATCCAAAACACAAAATCCAATTAGACTGAGACAAATTTGTTATTTTAGGGGTAGATTATTATTCTACACACGAGGGGCGACTTGGTTGAGCTCGAAATTGATAGGGGAGTGGTGTACCCTCCCCATATGAGTAAGTGGAATTTATGATACCATATTATTAATATCAAACCATATTTTATTGTTTTCAGAAATGTCATGATTTATCCGTGTGAAAAAATGATATTGTTAAAGGCTTTGATAAATGTTTTGTGATAAGTGGAGTGTCTATAGAAATGAGTTGATAATATGTATCTATGTGAATTGTTAAATGATATTGTGCCGTGTTTTGAAATTCTGAAGTATGATTTCAAATATGACTATGCATCTTGGCATGTTTGATTGATACTGATTTGGCACTTGGATTGAGAGTCCATAAAAATTGACGGATATGATATAGTCCCTAGGGGACAGTCATAGCTACGGGTACGTTTGTCGAGACACATGTGTGTCCGGATAGCTTTTTGCAGGAGGTATCCTACAAACGATGCGTACCACATGGGTTGGTAGGTGGTTTTATAAATTACGGACTAGCCCAGTTGAACCGAAATGAGAGCGCCGAAGGCATAAATGGTCTAGTATTGGGGGAAGCCCGTGGCCAACACCAAGGTAGAGAGCAAATTATGAAAATACTTGCATATGAAAAATCCTCGGTGTGCCTGTCATTGGTCATGGTTGACCCTTGCCGGGAACGATTTTTGGGTTAGCTCTATCGCTTTCTAAAAGTGATTTGGATGCATATGAATAATTTGATATATATGCGTAAAACATAACATGCTGTTTGCAAATTTCATGAAAAATCTAAAAGTGTTTTGTTATACTAATTTTGTCACTTCATTGCTCACCACACATATTAATTTCATGATATCCACCCCTCACTCACTGAATATTTCAAATACTCACCCTACTCCTGAAATTGTAACAGAGATAAACTGATAGAGGGACACGTTAGGAAAATTTCGACGTAGTTGGTTTATCGGAGACTTAGACATGATACTTTTCCATCTTCCGCTAAATACACTTATATATATATATGTATGTATGGATATCTATGAGAATTTTAGATTGACCATGTATGGTATGACTATATTCATGTTATGAATTGGGACTCTTATTTTGATTTGCATACTCATATATTATTAATTGTAAATGTTGACTTGGGAAAATGCGTTTTGAAAGATAATGTTTTAATAGTCTTGTGCTCGGGATACGTGTCCCATTATGGGCAATATACTAGAGAACAAGCGACTGTTCATGGTCTCGGATCGAGGATTGGGGCGTGACGGAGATTATAAAATAATTCTACATTATAAATTAATTAAATATAGATATAAATCTAATTACATAAAATTAATAATAATAATAATAATAGAGGATAATAATTTAATTATTAATTTAAAGAATTGTGTTATTAGTAATCTAAGAGTTTTGGATAAACCAAAAAATTGTATATATATATTCTATATTCTTATATATATTATATATAGTATATATATTATATATATTATTTATGGTATGTTAATGAAGTTGTGCGGAACTTTTATTATTTCTTTTGAATGCACTCTACACCTCGCCTACACATATGTCCACAAAGGACTATTCATTTGCATTTACGTATGAAGTTCACTTGCATGCCATATGCAAACAAAAACCTAATCTATAGCTATAGGTACATATTTGGATAACAAAAAAACTATTCATATTCATTTAGTGTTCACATGTGAGCTCGGCATATGCAAACCCATAATATCCATCTTGACCACAAATGAAACAAACAAAAAAAAAGTTGCATTCTGAACATTGTCTTGACCATTTACAAAACAAACAAAACAAAAAAAAATTGCTCCAAGCAAATCTTGACCTTTCACAAAAAGAAACAAAAAAACAATAATAAAGCTTCATTGAATAGTATTATTATTTGGAAATTTCTTGCTGACAACACTTTTTTCACACTATCTCTCTCACTCACTCACACATATAACAATTATCCTTCTCTCACACAAATTGTTATCATCATTAAACTCTCACTAACTCTCTTGTTTTGTTCTCTCACACCTCTTCTCCTTCTTCTTCTTACCTTTCTCACTTTTCACATTTCACTCACAAATAGAAATAGGCTCTCGGAAAGGAAAACAAATTATGAGAGAATCAAAGCAATATAATAGAAGGGAGTTTCCATCTCTTGAAAGATGCAAAGAATTTGATCAGGTATTTTTTTATCGGAATATTAGTGTTGGTCGTTTAATAGATTGGGAATTTTTTTAGAGTATAAATTTTAAGTATGGAAGTTTTTTAAAAGAAATATGTTCTCGTTCGATTCTGAATCCAAAAAAAAATTTATGAAAACGTTGTGAAAATTTTTTATAATAATATGAAAAAAATTAATAGTGAGTTTTTTATTGATACTGATGGTGAAATTAATTCGTGTTGTTTTCAAACCTATTATGATGGAAAAAAATTGAAATTAACCCAAAAATAATATGTACAGAGTGTCATCTTCCATGGGTGGATTAAGAAGAATGTGTTCCATATTTGAAAAGTGATGTATTAACGGACGCTCAAATTGTTTTTAATAATAATAGTTTAGAGAGTTTTAGTAAAAATATAGCAGATTTAAATTTGAATGAAAGAATTCTTCATTTATTAATAGTACATGCTATTAAGCCATGCGGAGGTAATTACACATCCATTACTCGAGAAGATTTTTGGCTAATGACATGTATTATTGAGAAACAAAATCCTAGTTTGCATTTCTGCTTCCCTATTTTATGATATCCATAAGAGATTCAAATTCAAATTTATCATTTTGTAGTGTAGTGAGAGGTATTTTAAGAAGTGAAAGAATAAGTTTGCAAAATGAAATAAATTTAAAATTAAGTTTTAAAAATTGTATAAATCATAAAATGTTGGCCAGACCTTATTGGATTTATGAGAATGGTATTTGGATGAATCTAAAAAAAAGAGGTTTAGAATACAGAGGAGTGGGTGAGACAATGGGCACAGAAATAAATGTGGATGAAGTGAATGTGGAAATGAATATAGATGAAGTGAATGTATAAACCAAGCCAGAACCAGAACATGTGAATGAAGAGACCGGTGAGAATGTAAGGTGGGATCAACTTTTAGAATTGATGCATGCTATGTAAACACAGATATCTAGTGTTGATAAGAAAGTTGACCATCTTGATCAAAGAGTTGATTGTCTTGATCAGAAAGTTGACTGTCTTGATTAGAAATTTGAAAGATATGGGAGGGAAATGGGAGAAATGAGAGATAACTTCACTCAATTCAAAAAATACAATCACCAGCAGCATCTAAAAATGTCCCTTGACTTGATGAACATGACTAATGATATAGAAGTAAATACTAATTTTATTTATTGTATTAAAGATCATTTACAACTGAGTGGAGTTCCTTTGAGACCGAGTGCGCCTTCCTCTCATCCTGTAACTGGAACCAGTAGAGCATCACCTCCTCCTCCACAACCCTCGAGCAACCCATTTACTCTACGTCTATTCGGAGCATTCGGTTCACCTCCAAGGGCGTTTGGTTCATTCAGTTCACCTAACCGGACTAATCCATTTGACATTCGAGATTATATGAAAGGAGCATCACCATCGCCCTCACAATCTGAAAGTACAAGTGCATCATCTTCAAATACCAGCAAAGAGAAAGGAAAAAAATTAGACCTAAAGTCCAATTCTTAAGTTCCAATTATTTTTCTTTTCCAAATTCTGGTGATTTTAATTTTTTTTCTTTTTTTTACTTTTTCTTTGTTGCTATTGTAGCATTAATGTAATATTAATTAATGTATATATTATTATAGAGTGTGATTCTTACTTAATTTTTTATTTCTTTTTTTCCATATTTTTTTCATTTTTTTTTTAAATATGGAATTTCTGAAGCGTTGCCCGCGCATGGGCACAGCTGAAACCATGCATGCGGCAACTTAAACCACGCATGCGGGGGCATGCGCATGGTTTCAACCGCCCAGCACATGGCTGAAACCATCAAGCCGGGGCATGTGCGCAGCTTCAAGCGCACCCCGCGCGGCTGAAACCGTGCATGCTTGTGGCTGAAACCGCACGGCCATGATATTAAATTATTATTTCATAGTTTATATTTTATTAATTATGATATATATTAAGTTTTTAATTTCCAAACAACTCACAATTAACTAATTAACAATAATAAACTTCAAAATTTGATAGAATTAAACTTCAAATTTTGTAGAATTAAACTGTGCTCAAAATAATTTTCTTTGTTTCACTTCCTTTAGCTAACTCAAAACAAGCAAAAACTTTTTTGGCGCCATTAACAAAAATTTTTTTAGTGCTAAAATTACGTTGATTTTGGCGCCAATGTTAACACAATTTTCACAATATCACTTATCAGTTATCTCATTTATTTCTCTTCACTTCTTTTTTTCTTTATTTCTTTCATAATCAGTTATTTCTCTTCTTTTTTCTAATCTATTTTATTCTCAATTCCTCTTTATTTCTTTTATTTCTCTCTTTGTTTTTCTAATTTTCTCATGATGGATAGGAGATGAATGTATTCTAAATCAATAGCAAGTGATGAATATATCAGGGGGTTAACGTTTTTCTTGAATTTACGTTTGAAAATATTCAATCAATTGATGGGAAGATATCATGTCCTTGTGTTAAATGTTTCAATACATTAAGTTTTTCTATATGCACAGTATTCAATAACTTATTATGCCATGGCTTTTAACATGGATATGAGAAGTGGATATATCATGGAGAGTGTAATAAAGAGGGTAATAAGGAGAGCATTGAAAATGGATCCAACAACAACGTTGATAATTTTTTTGACCATTATATGTTTGGCATGTTACATGATACATTCACACATTTACCTTATGATTCTTCCTTCAAAAGTTCTCATCAACCAAATTCTCATGCATCGATGGTGGACGAATCAACTTCAGTTTCAGATAAGTTTCATGAATTACTTGAAGATGCCAAAAAACTCATATATCCAAAATCGAAATACAGTCTATTTACAACTATTGTATATTTATATCATTTAAAGAGTTTGTCTGGGTAGACCGATAAATCTTTTTCATTATTGTTAGAGTTTTTGAGAGAATTATTGCCTGATAAAAACATATTACCAAATAGTTGTCATGAAGTGAAGAAAACTATTTTAGCTTTAGGGTTGAGATATAAAAAAATATATGCTTGTTTTAATGATTGTATGTTGTACTAGAAAGATAGATCCAAAGATGATGCATGTTATGTGTGTGGTGCTTCTAGGTGGAAACCAAATGGAGATGAAGATCAAGATATTAATAAAAAAAAGCTGTTAAAATATTGAGATGGTTTCCTTTGATTCCTAGATTGCGAAGACTATTTATATGTAATCAAATTGCTTGTTTGATAAGATGACATCATGATAAGAGAGCAAAAAATGAACTTTTAAGATATTCAATAGATTCTCCTGCATGGAAGGAGTTTGATTTCATATACTCTACCTTCTCTTCTGATCTAAGAAATATTCGATTAGGGTTGACAGTTGATAGTTTTAATCCATTTAAAATAATGAATGTTACACATAGTACTTGGTCAGTGCTCATCAAACCATATAATCTACCACCTTGGTTATGCATGAAATCTACAAACTTCATACTGACATTAGTTATTCCTAGTCCTAAAAGTCCTGGAGACAAGATAGATGTATATATGCAACCACTGGTAGAAGAATTGAAAGAATTATGGAATAAAGAAATAAACACTTATGATTCTTCAGTTGGCGAAAAATTTAAAATAAATGCAATACTGTTATCAACTATTAATGACTTCCCCGCATATGCCAATCTGTCTAGATAGAGTACAAAAGGTAGATTTGCATGTCTAGTATGTGGATATGATACATGTTCTCAATGGTTATGTCATGGTCGGAAGTATTGTTTTGTAGGACATCGAAGATGGTTGAAGTCAACTCATCCATTCAGCTATGATAAATATTCTTTTATGGGACAGAAGAATTTAGAGTTGCTCCTAAGCAACGATCTGGAACCGATGTATTGCAAGAATTAAATGGAATTGACTTAACAAGTCCCAATGATATACATGGATGGAAAAAAACAGAGTATATTGTTTCATTTGACTTATTGGGAAAATGTTTTATTTAGACATAATATTGATATGATACATATCGAGAAAAATTGTTTTGATGTAATTGTTGGTACAATTCTTGGACAAGAAGGAAAATCTAAGGATAATTATAAAGCCAGACTTGATCTTAAAGAGATGGAGATAAGAAAGAATCTACATGCATGAAGATCAAACTCTACAAATATATTTTTACCTAAGGTATGTTACCAAATGACCTTCCAGGAAAAAGATGCATTTCTCAAGGTTTTGAAGAACTTAAAACTTCCGAATGAGTGCTCTACAAACATATCTAGATATGTTCAATTAAAACAGCAGAAGTTAATAGATCTCAAAAGTTATGACTTTCATATTTTAATGCAAGAATTTATTCCTATAGCAATTCGTGGATCATTGCCTGACAATGTTAACTTTCTTATCATTAAAATTTGTAACATTTTTAAATGTTTTTGCTCTAGGGTTCTTGACCCCCATGATAACTAGAACAATTGGAGGCAGCAGTTCCACAAATTATGTGTGACCTTGAAAAGATTTTTCCTCCTTCATTTTTTACCAGCATGATACACTTGATCATGCACTTGACAACTAAAGCAAGGATTGGTGGACCAGTGATATATAGGTAGATGTATCCAATTGAAAGATTTGTTTTATTTTGATCACTTATTTAATAATTGATACTTGTTTTATTTAACAATCGTATATGTATAGTGTATATATATGTATGTAGTTACTTGCTTCAACTCAAATCCTATGTACGTAATAGAGCACGGCCTGAAGGTTCTATTGCGGAAGGTTACATAGCAAATGAGTGCCTGTTGTTTTGTTCAAGATATTTAGATGAGGTTGAAACAAAGTTTAATCGTGTATTGCGGAATGATGACAATCATATTATGTTTGAAAAAGATGAGTCAACTTCAACCATTATTGGAAGGCCTTTCGGAAGAACTATTGAAAAACAAAAAAGAAAAAGAAAAAGAAAAAGAATATCTCGAACTCATCTCGATGAGAAATCATTGCAGCAATGCCATAGATACATACTATTTAATAGTAACTCAATTGCCTCCTTTAGAGTGTAAGTATACATTGTAGTACATTTTTAAATATTAGACTCTAATATTATATTATGTAATTATATAATTATATATGTATTGTTTCTATTTGATATATGAAACATATGCAATATGTTCGAAAAACAAATCATGGAAAGAAATTAAATATTTTCCAAATTGATAAACTTCATACTAAAGACTTCATTACCTGGTTTACTCATCGTGTAAGTGTCAATATTTAATTTTTTATTATTATTAATTTCTTCTAGTTAATCTTATTAATTTCTTCATTTTTTTCAGGTTACGAATCCAAAATACCCTGAAGAGATTACTGATGAAATTAAATGGATTGTTTATGGACCAAATCCATTAGTTAGAAATTACAATGGGTATATAATCAATGGATATCGATTCCATATAAAAGATAGGGAGAAATGCCTTCAGACTCAGAATTCAGGCATTGTGGTAACGGTGAATGATATTTGTTATGCAAGTGCAGGGGATAAAACACTCATTCAAGTTAAAGTTAATTATTATGAAATATAACGGCAAATTATTGAAGTAAACTATAATGGAATGTATATGTTTGTGTGATTGGGTTAACCTCAACGAGGATGTAAGAAAAATAGATTTGGTTCAACACTTGCAAATTTTTCATATCTCAATCATACAGGTGTAGATTTTTTAGATGATTCTTATGTGTTGGCATCTCAGGCAAAGAAGGTATTTTATGTAGTGGATAAAAGAGACAAAGGATGGTTTGTTGTAAAGTTGTTAAAGTTAGAGATGAATTTGACATGGGCGATGAAATAAACCTGAATTCAGAAAGTAACCCTTCAAATAATCAGCAAGTGTGGGTTCAAAGTAATATTAATGAAGACGAAGAGAATGTATCAATAGACATGAATGATGATGATGATATTGATAGAATAGGATGGGATGAATATTTGTATGAAATGTAATTTTATTAGATTATATAATCATTGTTTTGTTTTCTCCATTTAATATGTTGTAATGAATGGTAATGGTAATATGTAATAAACAAAAATGGTAATAAGTAATAATAAATGATATTAATCACGTGAAGTGATATGAGTATAATAGATGTAACAAGTGGTAATAAGTAATAACTGATATTTCTCAACAAATACACATGGTAACAAGTGATATATTCAAATTGTAAGAAGTGGTAATAAGTAATATTCCTTGTGTGTATAATAACGAGTGACAAGTGGTATATTCAAGTGGTAACAAGTGATAACAAGTTCGAACAACAACATAAATATTGTTATTACAAAATATTCAGTTTTTATATAAATATTTAAATGAAAACTAGATTTAATCTTTGTTTAAATTTAGTTAAATAACCAATGCAAATTTTGCGAGTGGTTCAATTATAATTATTAATTATACGTTATGTAGTAATTGGAATGTGAGAAATCTTAATAATATATCATACATATGGACATAAGTTAACACAAGTTAACACGTCATGATTATATGTGGAAACATGTAGAACTAAAAATAAGAGTGTGTAAAGAAAAATGTAGTAACAAATAAAAAGATATGTATGTGCATGTGTAATAATAATAATGAAAAAATGGAGATAAAGGAAAAGTGGGTAAAGAGAATGATAATATTTTTCAAATTACATATATGCATATATGTGTCGAGTAGTCATTGCACCACTCCTCTAATTCTCAGCCAAAATCGTATTTCTATAAAAAAAATTAAAATATAAGTCAGGTAAATGATGGTATAATTAATATTATTAATTTAAATAATAAAATAACAATAATGTAGTAACAATGGAGTAACACTATTATAATAGGAAGTAAGAAATGTAGTGAAATTTTAAAAAATGGTAAAATATTGAAAAATAAAGTAATAAATAAAAGTGTGAAAAAAGAGGGAAAATTGCGTTATAAATTATTATACAAAATATCAAAACTTCTCTTTTTCTCCAAAACCTCTCTAAATATATTATAAATTATTCATCTCTTTCCCTCCAAAACTCTCCAAATATATTAGAAATCATTCCGTCCTAAAAAAACTCTCCAAATATATATTAGAAATATTTCCGACTTGATCCCTCATAAAAACTCTCCTCTACTCAAAACCTCTCCTCCTGTCAAAACTTTCAAAACTTCTAACTCAACCAAAATTTTATTCTTATCAAGGTCCTGAATCACTCTGAAGCACTTTATAATATATTTCCAAAGTTTGCTAAAAAGGTAATCATTTTTTTCAACAAAAAGTTGATTGCACTGTATTTTAAAATTTTAAAATTTTTCTAGATTGTGATAAATATGAGACAAACTAAATGACGGATGAATATTGTGGCTGATCACGAAGAATCACAACTATCCTAAAAACAGGTTGAGTCTGAAGAACCTTAATCATCATCTCAAAATGTTACCCAAAAGTTTGGTTTAAAAATAAATATATAATTTTCTTGTGAGGTGATTAATAATTATCTATTTTTTATTTTTTATTTTTAACAATTATCAAGAAATGTAGAGGGTCAACGCGCTGTTACGATGTTTGGGATTTAGAATAAGAAAAACGGATGACAGTTGAAATGAACGAATTAAATCAACTAATAGAAATTGATGGTATAATTTTTACCAGATTTCTGGGCTCTATAGTCAGAGTGCACTCCATTACTCCAATAAATTATAGGACTTGGTGTGACATGCCAATAAAGTATAAAAAGAATAGGTGAAAAATTGTACAAGTTTTATTAATCATATAATGGTTAATAGTATAGATGGAAATTAATATACCTAATTTTATTTTTTTATTGTAGTCAAAGATTACTTTCAAACCATTCAAAGATGAGACTAAGAAATAGGTTATTGCAAATCTGTGTGACAAATAGAAGAGTTTTAAAAATTCTTTGAAATCAAAATGGTTCGATGATTCACTTGGAATAGAAGAAAATATCAAGAGAATGGAAAATGAAAAGATTGATCTAAATCCATATAAGGAGCTTGTTACTTTCTGGTTGAGTGACGAAGGAAAAGTACAAATTAACAATTTCTTTTTGTACTCTACTCACTTGTATTATAATATTTCTTTTTTTGTGTTAGGAAATTAGTAAAAAAAATTCAGAATGTCGTGTAAAGTTGACAGATCCGCATTGTTTAGAATTTAAATCATTTGTCAAACTCATACATGAGAAGGTATATTTCTAATTAATTTTACTACATAATATTTCAAATATTTCGAAGTAAAACCTTAAACCACTTTTATGATCACAAACGACACAATCTAGGACCAAATCTTGTAGAGCTGATCTTTATATTACTAGTAGAACCAAATCAGATGGTAGTTTAGTTTCTACGAAAACATCAGAAATTGTAGTATGGATGACTATTTTTATGTAATTCTATTTCATATGTTTATGGATATTAACGTTTCATTACATCTGACAGAAAATGATGAAAAATAAAATGGAGTCTATTGACAATGAAAAAGGGCAATTAGAAAATGGGACTTTATCTTAAAAAAGTGATATTGTATCTAAAGTTAAGGGTCTGATTCGAGGGGAAAAATTAGATGTGTGGGAAAAATTACAACTCTATCACAACACCTGCATTCAACCATACATAATGGAGATGTGACTATTATGATAGAACGATTAATGAAACAAAATCATAATCTTACTAATTTGGTAAGCATTGTTCTTATGCATATTGTAATGCCTGCCGAAAGTTCACAACAAGTGAATTGATAAACCTGGTTAATGAAGCAAGCCTTGTTGATGTTCAGGTAAGCTTTCACCACAATTTTACTAATTTCACTTTTATTTTTAAATAATAATCCAAATTACTTATATTATTAGATTCTTTCAATATTATCAGATGCTAGGAGTACACATAGAAGTCCATCATCATCATCACCACCTCACTCTATCCCAAAAGGTAATTTTTTCATTTACAACTATTTTTTATAATGTACCAATATTCATTTCACTATTTGATTGATTACTACTTTTTATGAATAAATTGAAGGAATATGCATAAAGTTAGTCTTATAATAGATTGTATTGGATGTTGGGATTCAATTTTCATATTGTGTGATGGTAACATTTTTTGTAATGCAAGTTCGTCACATATTACTGTTGCTGGTGGTGTTGGTGGATTCTGCTTTCAAATTATGATGATGACATTTTTTACGAGAACAACATCTTAGAACAGGACATGTGATCTTTTTTTTAATATATATGTATCTATCATTTTCATATGTTTTATATTATTTTTGTGATTAGTGCTATTTTTGTGATAATCAAAAGGTTAATCTTTCTATAAAAATATTTGTCTAAGCTATGATGATGATGATGATGCAACTACAACCAAATAACTTTTTTTGCATTTTGGTAGTCAAATAATATTTTTCACACTTGTAGTAATTGGTAGTAAATTATAGTAAAATATAGTAAAACGTATGGAAATAGTAACTTATAGTAATTTATAGTAAGAAATGGTAACTGAGAATAATGAAAGTAGTAATATTTCCTAACTATGTAGTAACTGATGATACATATGATAACCGATCCCAATTCTTTTTTTTTTCAATAAAATTAGAAAATTTCCCTAATACTTCATAATGACGATAAATCTATTAACATTTTTTAACATGTGTGTAACCAACAATAAAAACTTAATTTGTAACACCTAAGTATCTGATGATAAAGTAATAACATTACAAACATTTGTGATAACCGATAATAAAAAGCAATAACGATTATTAACATATGGTAACCGACGATAAATATAGTAACATTTTTTAACATGTGATAACCAATGATAATACTCAATAACTTTTATCAATTTTTTTTAAACCGATACAAAAAATAACAATTTTTAACATTTATGGTGATCGACAATAAATGTAGTAATACTTTCTAACACATGTGATAATCGACGACAATAGGTAATAAATTTTACCAACGTTTTTTAAACCGATACAAGATAATAATAATTCTTAACACTTATGTGACTGACAATAAATCTAGTATTATTTCCTAACATATGTGATAACTGACGATAATAGATAATAATTTTTACTAATATTTTTAAACTGATACAAGATAATAACAATTCTTGACACTTATGTGACCGACGATAAATCTAGTATTATTTCCTAACATATGTGATAACCGACGATAATAGATAATGTCATTTATCAACATTTTTTAAATCGATACAAGTCAAAACAATTTCCACTACAAAAAAACAAGAATTTAGCGACGAATTTTAGCAATGACAAATATTCATCGCAAATCTGCAACAAATTTAGCAATAAAAAATGCTATCGTCGCAAATTAGCCATAATTTTAGCAAAAAAATATTTTCATCGCAAATTTAGTAACAAAAAAACTTTTTGTTACAAAATTCGTCGCAAATTTTTGACGAAAATTTTTTGAAGCACAATTCATTACGAATTTGCGACGAATAAAAATTTTGTTGCTATATTTGCAACGAATTTCAAAATGCGTCGCTAAATTTGCAACGAATTAAAAATTCGTCTCTAAATTTGGGACGAAAAAAAAATTCGTCCCAAAATTCGCGACAAATAAAAACTTTGTCCCTAAATTTGCAACGAATGAAAAATTCGTCCCTAAATTTGCGACGAATGAAAAATTCGTCCCTAAGTTAGCGATTATTTGTTGCTAAATTTGTTACAAATTAGTGAAAAATATAACATTTGTAGCAAAATTTGTCGCTAAAATTCATTTTTCAGTCATTAGAAACATTTTCTAGTATTATAAAGATTTTCTAATATAAAAAATAATTTATAAACGGTGTTATACACTTATAGTGTATAAAATCTTAAAATGTTCAAAAAACCTTATATAAAATCATCCATTCATTATCTATTTATATAAAAGAATGATAATATAGTATAATCTTTTAAATTTGTACATTTATTTTCTATAACTTTACAAATCTTTTAAATTGTTACAAAAGAATATTATTAGTATATTCATTTTCTATTCATTATCTGTTTAATTCTCCATTCCCAGCACTGATAACTCTATCTTATAAATTTGTTTAAATATTCGATTAACTAAACTATGAGTTAAAGTAGAAATACTTGTGAACTAATAATCAATATATTGAATATTTTTTTATAATTATATCATAGTACGCAAATATTGTTAATAGTTTGTCGATTTAGTTGTATATTCAAAGAGTTATTTATCAGAAACCAAAAGTATTGTTGCAAAATTCGTTATAAATTGTAAAGGAAAAAATTATTTATCGTTAAATTTGCTACAAATTACTACGAAAACATATATTTATCAAAAATTTAGCGATGAAACCATTCTTTCGTCGTAGATTTTAGCGAAAAAAAAAATTTCGTCCCCGATTCAGGGATGAAAAAAAAATTCGTCCCTGATTCAGGGACCAAAAAAATTTTCGTCCCTGATTCTGGGATGAAAAAAAAAATTCGTCCCTGATTCTAAGACAAAAAAAAATTCGTCCCTGATTCTGGGACAAAAAAAAATTTCGTCCCTGATTCTGGGACGAAAAAAAATTTTGTCCCTATTTTAGGGACGAAAAAAAAAATTTTGTCACTGATTCAGGGACGAAAAAAATTATCGTCCCTGATTCTAGGATGAAAAATATTTTCGTCCCTGATTCAAGGACAAAAAAAATTTTGTCCCTATTTTAGGGACGAAAAAAATTATCGTCCCTGATTCTGGGTTGAAAAATATTTTCGTCCCTATTTCTGGGACGAATTTTGGGACAAAAATGTTTTGTCCCAAAATTCAATATATTTCACACTTCTTCACTTTTACTCTCTCTCTCTCTCTCTCTCTCTCTCTCTCTCTCTCTCTCTCTCTCTCTCTCTCTCGGGTTCATTTTTAAAGAATAGCCGCGAAGGGGTACTACGAAGGGATGGCAGATGGGATACGGGTCCGCCGCAAATATTGTTACTCTCTCTCTCTCTCTCTGGTCCGCTTTCCCTGAGCGGCCCAGATGCTCAAAAGTGCCACTGGCCCCTGCGTGGCCCTGCCTCCCAATGGGGCTGCAGGCCCCTACGCAGCCATCGTGGCCCATTGGGCTGGGCCATTGCACTGCCCGACCCCACGCATTGGGCCCGGCCGGACCCAATAATTTAATTTAATTGATTTTTTTTTTAATTTTTTGAGAAATGTTATTTAAAAAAATATTTTTATAATATTATTTTAATAATATATTAGTTATTTATAAATGTTTTTGATGTGTTAGGTTTTGCGATTCTCGAATATTTGGATTGGAAGCTGTTACTAGTATTGATATCGGAGTCTATCGGTGAGTTATTAATTGGTGGTGAAAAATGTTTTAATATGTATTGTAATGATTGAAAAATGTAATTTATAGTAAATTTTATGTGATAATTGATTATGAGAAATATTATGTTAACAATAATCAGCAGTTTATAATAAATCTTATATCGATTTGTTAAATAATCAATGTTGTTAAATGTTTAATATTTGATACTTTATTTAATTCTATGATAATATTTAATGTTATTGTAATAATTTAGTTAATTTTTTTTATATTAATTAAGTTTATAATATTATTTATTATTATATTTAATTTTTGTGAAATTAAGCTTTGTATTAATGATGATTTAAGTTTTGTACAATTAACGTTATTATTTATTGTTATATGAACTTAGTTGGAATTAATGATGATATTAGTATTGATGATTTAGTAGTTTTTTTTGTAGTTTTTATTAATATTTAAAAAATTTTAAATTTGGAGACAAAGAATATGCAGAACGAAAGAAGTTGGATGTATAAAAAGAACTTATCTGATCATCGGGGTTTAACTGATGAATTTATTTTTGGGTTGGAGCAATTTTTAGATTTTGCTTGTACTCAAGTTGATTTTATGGATAGGAATAAGCTAAGGTGTCCGTGTAGAAGGTGTTGTAATGGTAAATTTTTGCAGTGTGATAAAGTTAGGGAATATCTTTGTAGAGTTGGTTTTACCCCGAATTATTATAATTGGACATGTCATGGTGAACCATTCATTTCTAATGAGAAGTTTGGACGAAATAGACAATTCTCAGTTAGTGGAGATCAGAGTTATTATGATCAATTGAATCCGTATCAGAGGATGGTAATTGATGTAGTGGGTCCGAATTTTGTTCCCGATCCAAACGCTGCAAGTTCTAGCTTTGCTCCAACATTTGAACATGAGTATACTAGTTATGCATCACTATTGGAGGAGGTAGAAGTAGTAGGTGTTGATGAAAATGTGAATAATCAATCATCTCTCCAATTTCATGAAGTCTTAAGAGCTACAGATGAACCTTTGTGGGCTGGTTGTGATAGCCACACTAAGCTATCTCTAACCGCACGACTGTTGAATGTCAAGGCAGAGCATAATGTGTCTGAGAATTAGTTTAATGATTTTGTTCAAGTTATTGGAGAAGTATTGCCGCGTGATCATATTATGCCCAATGATTTCTACAGTATAAAAAAGCTTGTGAAAGAATTAGGTCTTCCGGTGGAAAGAATAGATGTTTGTATAGATGCTTGTATGCTATATTGGGGAGATGATAAAGATGTAGATTTTTGTAAATTCTGTAATCAAAGTAGATGCAAGAGTACTCGGAGGTCGGGTCGTAATCAGCAGCATAAATCATACAGACAAATGTTTTATTTGCCTTTAACTCCTAGGTTACAAAGACTTTATGCATCTGAGACCACTGCTAAACACATGACCTGGCATGCAAATCATGAAACAGAAGAGGGGTTAATGTGTCATCCTTCAGATGCAGAAGCGTGGAAATATTTTGATAGAATATATCCTGAGTTTGCGAGACAGACTCAAAATATAAGATTAGGTCTCTGTGCTGATGGGTTTGCTCCATTTGGCAAATCAGGAAGAACTTATTCTTGTTGGCCAGTTATCTTAACTCTGTATAATCTTCCACCCGGTATGTGTATGAAGACACCGTATATGTTTTTAACATTGGTCGTGTCTAGCCCGCAAAATCCAAAGAAGTTAATAGATGTTTACATGCAACCATTGATTGCAGAGTTGAAACAACTATGGGATGAAGGTGTTCTTACATATGATGTTCATACTAATCAGATGTTTGTAATGAAGGTTGCTCTTCTTTCGACCATAAATGACTTTCCAGTGTATGGTATGTTTTTGGGATGGAGTACCGCTGGAATTTTAGGATGTCCAATTTGTTTGGAGAGATCAAAGTCATTCAGATTAAAATATGGGAAGAAAGCGAGTTATTTTGATTGTCATAGACAATTTTTACCATTAACTCATAAATTCAGAAGAAATAAAGAAGAATTCCCTAAGAATAGATTTGAAAGAATACCTCCTCCATTGAGATTAACCGGTGAACAAATTTGGCATAGAGTCCTTAACTTTTCATCTGTTATTGAAGAGCCACATGGTACAACATATGGCTATGGACATTCGCATAAATGGACTAAACGAAGTTTATTTTGGGATTTACCGTATTGGAAGACTCATTTGGTTCATCATAATCTCGATGTAATGCATATCGAGAAGAATGTCTTTGATAATCTGATAAATACAGTGATGGATATCACTGGGAAAACGAAAGACAACTTGAATGCAAGAAAAGATATGCGACTCCTTTGTAAATGACCCACTCTTGATGTCGATGAAAGTAGTAGGGGACCAAAACCGAAGGCAGTTTATACATTGAATAAAGATTAGAGACGGATTGTTTGTGAATGGTTGAAATCATTGAGGTTTCCTGATGGTTATGTCTCAAATCTTAGAAGATGTGTCAATTTAAAGGAATGTAAATTGATTGGTTTGAAAAGTCATGATTGTAATATATTTATGGAAAGACTAATTCCTATTACTTTTAAGGAACTCTTACCGAATTTTGTTTGGGGTGCCATTAAGGAGCTAAGTAATTTTCCTTCATGATATTTGCTCGACAGTGTTGAGACATTCACACATGGAGATGTTAGAGAGAGAGATTCCTATCATTTTGTGTAATTTAGAAAGAATATTTCCACCGTCATTTTTTGATTCCATGGAATATCTTTTGGTTCATTTGCCATATGAGGCGAAAGTTGGAGATCCTATCCAATTTCGATGGATGTATCCATTTGAAAGGTGAGTTTTTCATCTTTTATACTTCGTTATCAAGGCATATAAAATTTGTAATTTCATTACATAAAATTTTCTAAAACATTTTGTTTTATTACAATTAGATTTCTATATCATTTGAAGAAAAAAGTGAAAAATAAGGCACGTGTTGAAACCTCTATTGTCAATGCATATATTGTGGAGGAAGTAACAACGTTTGTATCATATTATTTTGAGCCTCACGTTCAATGCAAGAGGCGGAGAGCGGGAAGAAATGATGAGGGTCCTATTAATCCCAATTTGAAATCATTCTCAATTTTTAACTACCTTGGTCGACCAAGTGGATCATGTAAGCGTAAATATTTAACTAATCAAGAATGGCGGACAGCCCACACATATATTTTACTGAACTATCCAAAAGTGACGCCATATTTCGAGTAAGTATATATTTTCTATTTTATGTATTTCTTATGTCGTAAATTATTTTTGTTAAAATTTATTTTCTTTGATGGTAGAATTTTCCAAAACGTATATTCTCAACTTTTGAGACATGAGTTTGATCGTTTCTGCGATGAAGAATTTGCACCATGGTTCAAAAAATATGTAAGTAGACTATAAATTATTTGAATATTTACTTTAAAACATATTAACATACTTATTTAACTTTAGGTCCATATAATCAAGCTCGAGTTCAGCAAGAATTGTTAATCCATCTGTCATGGGGTCCAAAAGCAATGGTACGAACTTGGCCATCCTATTTTATAAACGGATATAATTTTCATACTAAAGAATATGGAGTGGGAAAACGATTATGAATAGTGGGGTTTGTGTTCAGTCATCCAATGATGGTGGAGGTCAAAATGATTTTTATGGTTTGTTGGATGAAATCGTAGAGGTAGAGTACCCTGGTCCAGCATGACGGGTTGTTTTATTTATGTGTCGCTGGTTTGACCCTGTCAAAGGGATGAAAGTGCATCCACAGTTTAATTTGGTTGAAATAAATCATAAGAAATTGTATAAAAGATATGAACCATTTGTCTTGGCACAACAAGCGATTCAAGTATTTTATGCTTCATATCCTAGTTTGAAACGTGACAAAATTGATTGGTGGGCTGTTTTTAAAATGAAAGCATGGAAAAAAATTGAAGAACATTGGGAAGAGACAACATATCATCAAGAGGAAGTTATCAATACAGTTCAAACCGAGTAATATAATATTCCAACATTACGAGATCCTAGCGAAATAGTGATAGATGTGGATGCAAGTGAAATTCATGAAGAAGACGATAAAGAATCTAATTTTGAGACAAATGATGAGAATGGGGATGAGAATTTTGTTGAGGATGAGGATGAGGATGATGAAAATGATGTTGAAGAGTCTAATTTTGAGACGCAGGATGAGGATGAGGATGACAATGAGGATTTTGATTTTTTTATGATGGGTAAGTTTTATTCTCTTAATATAATAAAAATCGGATATTTATTTTGATATATGATAATATATTTTTTTAAGTGGGTAAGTTAGTCGACACATATAATTTATAAATTTCGTTACTCAATTTCTTGTTTATTTACTGTCTCATTCTTAAATTTATATATTGGATTTGTTGATATACTATATTTTTTTTATAGGTCGTTAGAGAAAATTTCTTCACATATTGGTACCTTGTTTCGTCTCAAATAATTTATCAAATTAAATATGGTAAGTTTATTCTGTTCTTCATTATGCATATGATGAATATGCAATTTTTATTTTTTATTTTTGTTTAAAATATATTATGGTTGACAGTTTCGACGTGGCGACCATAGATGAAACTCTGATGGAAATTCACGCTCTTCACCATCGCAGTCCGCTTCGGCACCTTTGCAATCTCATTCCCTTGCCGGCAATGTACCTTCGCCTCCCCCTTCTGTTACGGGCCCTTCGCATTCTCAACACATTGCTAGCAATGTATCTTCTCCAGTCCCTTCGGTGGAACACTCGTATGCAGATAGAGAAGACAATCGAGAGTTAATAGCCCCTTATGGGGATTCATAAGTACTAAATTTTAAAATTATAGATGTATTATTTCTTTTATTTATAAAATAAATTCTTCTTTTAACTATTTTATTTATTTAACATTGTTTGTTTGAAACTTTACGATAGATTTACAAATTCTATATATGTTATTCACGAGCTTAATAGAATAGTGAATAATCATTGGGGAGAGGTTTCGATGTCTTACACAAGCACTCCGGATGAAACAAAAGAACTATGATGGAACGAGTTCAAGGTAAGTTATCCCAATCAGTTTATATATGAAATTAAGTTAATAGCTTTATAACTTATTGGTTTTTTTCCATTGCAGCGAGTATTCATTTGGAACGAGACTGAAAAGTTGGAAGTAAGAAGGATTTTCAAGAAAAAATGTGGCGATCACATCCTAAACGTTCTAAATCATGCAAAGAGACATGTAAAAAAGCCCAATTGCATCACCGAGCAAAATTGGGGTAGGATTCTGAATTTTTGAGAATCGGAGGAGAGCAAACGAAGGAGTGAGCAGAATAAAAAAAACCGAGCTTATAATTCAGGGGAATCGTCTGCGACGTATGCGGGAGGCTCGATCACTATCGGTGAACATAGAAATGGATTGGTAATTTTTTACAAACACTAATTTTTTATCTAATTTAAATTATTTCATTATTTCTAATAGTGTTTTTTTATTTTAGGCCAAGGAAATGGGGACCGAGCCTTCATTCATAGATACTTTCACGCGCACATTTCAGAAAAAAGACAAGACTTGGAGCGGGGAGAGAGCTAGAGCAATTAAGGTTTGTAATTTCAAAATTTTTAATTATTTAATGAACATTTTCAATGTTGATTTGAATATATTATGTTGAACATATCATAACAATGTAGGAAGATGAATTCTTTATGTTAGTCTATCCCAAGTTTATTTTTATTACTGACTTGATTCTTTGATTTCTAATGAATTACTTGCTAGAGATTCTCTTTTATTTTTTTTCCTAAAATTTCAACTTATTCAATGTTAATATGAATGTTTATAATTTAGATCCTATATGGTCTCACGATTTATGTTACAAAATTTTTTATTTTCCTTCATATATATATATCTAATCAAGATTATATGTATTTGTATTATAATGATATTGTAAATTTATTTTAATTTTTCTCATGACAATGTAGGAGAAATATAATGAGCTATCATGCAGAAGTTCGAGTGCTAGTGATGATACTGGCGGATCTGAGCCATCTGTTGATAACATGAATACATAGCTCGAGGTGACTGGTGGACGAAAAGGGGGTAGAGTAGTTGGGCTAGGTTCTTTGAGCAGAACATACAAAATAGCCGGTTCATCTTCTTCCACCCCACCAGCAATTAGAGCAGAAATAAATCAATTGAATCAAGAGGTGAGTCATTTGAAAGAGTTGCTACTACAAAGAAATCAGGAATTCAGTGAACTTCAAGCAAAGCACACGCAAGAAATGAACGAGATCCGCATGCAACAAATGTTAATCATGCAGCATCTTCAGTTAGTCTCCGCTCCGAATCAGATTCCCCCTTCTATTTCTCCTCCTGATAATGCTTGCGATAGTGATGAGGGTGATGAATTATTTGATGATGATGATGATGATGGTGATGGTGGAAGTCATACTTGAAATTGTGAACTGTTATTTTACTGTTATATTTTGATATTTGTTACATTGATTTTTTTTGCTATGTATGGTTATTGATATTTTAACAATTAGTTTTGATGTTGCTTTTTTGTTTGATATTATAATTATGATTTCTTGTTAAATTTTTAATTTATTGATCTTATTGAATAGTTAGTTATAATTATGAATATAGATTGCTTAAATTTGATATTAAAAACGATTTGGATGATTAATTGTTGATGAGATTGGGTGAGCAGGCAAATTTGTCCAAATATGTTAATAAAATTTATATTCGTCACAAAATACATATTCGTCACAAAATTTGTTCCTAAAAACTATGTTCATTGCAAAATTCGTTGCTAAAAGTGAATTGTAAATTTTGATTAGCGACGAATTTTATAACGAAAAACATTCGTCGCAGATTTGTGACAAATTATTTTTCGTTGGTGATTTGCGACAAATAACTTATTCGTTGCAAAATTAGCCAAAAATATTGTTTCGTGGCAAAATTTGCGACGACATATTATTCGTCGCAAATGTTGCCACGAAATTTTTTTCGTCGCAATCAACAACGAAAAAATATTTGTTGCAAAAGTTGCGACGAATGCTTTTTCATCGCCAAATTTGCGACGAGTATTTTTTTGTCGCAAAATTTGCGACGAATATTTTTTTGTCGCAAATTTTGCGACGCAACGGTTTTCGTCGCAAATTTTGCAATAAATTGTTTTTCGTTGGAAATTTTGCGACGAAAAATTTATTCGTCACAAATTTTGGGATGAAAAATTGATTCGTCGCTAATTTTGCGACGAAAATGGTTTCGTTGCAGAATTTGCGACGAATATTTTATTTGTGGTAGATTTGCGACGAATAAATTTTTCGTTACAAAATTTGTTGCAAATTTGCGACGAATTTTGCGACATATAAATATTTGTTGGAAATTTTTGCAACGAATAATTAATTTTTAGTCCCAAAATTTTGCGACAACTTATTAGTAAAGAAAAAGTATTTGTTGCAAAATTCGTCGCAAATTTGTTTTGCGACGAATTTTTCATACAAATTTGTCCCAAATTTTGTTGTAAATTTTGTCTTTTTTTGTAGTGTTCCCAACACTTCTTTAACTGTCTGTATAGATCTAGACATGCTTCAACGGTGACTAAAACCGTCGGGAGAGACCAATCCCGACTGGTGTATAGCCAACTGAAGAAGTATTCGTTAGAGAAAATTCTCTCAACGGTTTTACTAGGTTTACCATACGGTTTTCGACCGTCTGCATACAATATTTATTTTGTAGTGTAATTTAATATGCTAGATCTCTATTTAAAATCATCAACACAAAAATCGAAACATGCATCACAAATGCATGATTTAGTATTCTCTAAGAACGGAACCTTGTTCTATAAAATCGCGATTAGACATACACTATTGTATGGTACTGATATTAGACTATTAAACAAGAATAAGAGTAAAAGATGATTATAGTAGAAATGAGGATATTTAGATAGATGTGTGGAAAAACTAAAAGAGGTAGAATTAGAAATGAAGAGATTTGTAACAAAATAGGAGTTAGTCCAATTATTGATAAGATACAAAAGTATCGTTTAACATGGTTCGTACATGTGCAATGAATACCCAAAAATATATCGGTTAGGAGAACCAAGAATTTAAATATAGGAGATCTATTAAGACGGAGAAGTAAACCACTGAAAATTTGAATACAAATTATCTATAAAGACATGAAAGTTAAGAGTTTAAAAGAGAAAATAGTCTTGGATAGAAATAGATGGCGTAGAAGAATCCGCACAAATTAAACCAAAATATTTTATATATTTATCTATTGATTAATCTATTTACTTTTCTTTTTTTCTTTTTATTTTATTTTATTTATCAATTATATATTTACATATATTTTATTTTTTTTTAAATTTATCTCTCAAATCGTTATTGGGATTAAAGTTCGTTATTGTTTTAAGAACAGGACTTTACAGAAAACCTCTAGAATTTGCAAGCTTAAGGGTCCAAGCGGGAATAATTAGCATGTTGGATTGGCTCGGAGGGACAATGATTTGATCTTTGAAAAAGGATGGAGTGCATTCATTAAGGATCATTGTTCCAAATTTGCTGATCCTTTTGTTTTCACATATGATGGTGACTTAAAATTTTCAATATATCAATGCAAGTACGTGTGAGAAAGAATCAGCACTCGGTGCAGATGCAGTAAAGATATTATTGAAGTGTCTGAGGCTGATGAAAATGATCCTGCATCGAATGAACCTCCTGGTATGAATATTTTTTATGATAAGGATTGCTTAGATGGGCCTAAGCCACCCATGACTTCATCTTAATTGGGTTTGAGAAAAGCACGAGCTAATAAGAGGATGAGAGTTGTTGATGAAGGAAGACAGAATCTCTCTCCTAATGACAAGCCAGGTGATGACAGCTTACTCTTCCGACGGGCCT
The DNA here is from genome assembly GCA_033439265.1 of Dillenia suffruticosa. Lineage (NCBI taxonomy): Eukaryota > Viridiplantae > Streptophyta > Magnoliopsida > Dilleniales > Dilleniaceae > Dillenia > Dillenia suffruticosa. The sequence continues at coordinate 6,088,140 of JAVTVX010000031.1, forward strand.
TTTTAGCTACGAGAATTGATTGAATGTCTAGTGAGTTTGTTGCCAGATATGGAAAAATGCATAAAAGATATGCCTCTTTAAATGTTGTTTGATTATTGGATATTCCATAAATTTAGTTGCTTCAAGGAGATTAATTAATTTCTTGGTGATTAAGGATCCTTTTGTACCCGAAGTTGTGGATCTTATTCATAGGAAATGAATGGATTATGAAAAGTCTCTAGATATGGTGGATATGACAATGATTAATAACGTCAAAGTCTTCCAAAGAAGAATTATACTGAACTCTCTAAAGGGATTTGTCTTTCATTGATGAAGATTTTGTTTGTTGGTTTGTGAACCTCTTATCAACTTGGATTCATGTTCCCATCTTTTATGAAGGAATTAATGCCCACGTGGGGCATCTTTCTATATTTAGAAAATGAAAATTTTCTCACTTTCCAAAATTCACAAATGGTAACTGATGGATTTGAATTACCTACCATGTGCGGTGACGGAAGTATATGGAAACTAGAGCAAACCCTAGGTAACACCACCATTGCACAAAAATTGTGAAGAGCTACAATTGAGAGAGGGAGAAAATTCTGTGAAGAGAATTTGTATCACCGAATTTCGATTGCAGTGTTGTGGCACTGCGGTGATAGCTCAAGTTTCGTGGTTATCATCCCGACAGCAAGATCGTTTGATCGAGCTTCGTGGTTCCCTGGATATTTTGCGATCTACTCTTAAGGTATACCCAAAAACCCTGATATTTTGTGATTTCAAAAATTTCGCACGCTTCCGTACGTGTATGTGCATATAAAACTAATATTGGTATCAGAGCCAAGTTAGATTTATTTTAAAATAAATTTTTGGAATTAATTTGGGCATTAAAAATGAGCATGTACAATTTGGAGTTCGGATCATGGATGCATTTTCTGAATCTGAAAATACTATGAAATTACCCATATCACGTAGGTCACGAATATGATTTTTTCGTAATTTTCTGAGTACGATTAGGCCATGAAAATTCCGATCAAACTTCCAGATCGTGAATAGTAACCACGTCAAAGAAACCCTAGATTTGTCAAGATTTAGGAGGAATCTTCACAAAAGAATTGTAGATTTAAGTTCTTAGTATCTAGATCTACATTTTGGTATACATATTGCATGTTGCCGTTGTCGGAAACTGGATTTTTCCGATGAGGCCATGGCGGGCCAAAACTTGGATATATATTTCGCCGCGTTCAGGGCACAAATAACCCAAAGATCAAGTCTCGGATATTTTTGGGATGTCCAAAATAATTTTCCGGCAAGAATCGCTGTGAAGAACAAGCCGGAAATGCATTTTCCAGAAATCAGGTCGGAAAACCCGGTTGCAAACCTGTCGGGCATATAAGAAGGGACCCAACCCGCGGGCGTGTGACGCTCACACGCGCGAGAGTGCATGAGGCAGAGGGGGCAGGTCGGACCCGGTCCAACCCGACCCTGGTTTGAACCGACCGGTCCGACCCAAACCGATCCGACCCGACCCCAGTCTGACCCGACCCCGGTCCGAACTGACCCGGTCAGACCAGTCGCGCGCATGTGAGCGCGTGAAATACGCACCTGCGCGTGGGCGCGTATGGTGCACACCCCTAGGCGCATGTAGGCATGTACCAAACGCGCAGCGCATCTAGGCGCGCGCCAGAACTGTCTCCGGCTCGTGGAGGCATATGGGGACTCGCAACCGGCGCGTGGAGGAGCGTAGACCCATTTGGTAGCCGTAGGTTCACCTAAAATTGGATTTTTCCAATTTTTAAAGGGTTTCATCATAACAGTGACTAAATGTGGGTTTTTATGTACCGAATTCTAGTCCAAACGGTGAGATGCAATCCTGAATTGTGGTATATGGTGTCTGTTGACTCATATGCTCATTTTGGGGTCTGTATTCGAGTCGTTTTGGTTTTTATGATTTATAGGGTACATAAAATTATGAATTAAAGTATCATTTGTCACTAATGTCTCTATTTTCTGTGTAACAGAGATATAACTGCTACAAAGACAATAGTTTTAAATCTCGTTAAGAGAGAGAAACTGAATGGTGACAACTATGAAATATGGCACCAAAAAATTCAGTTTGCCTTCGAGGAACAAGAACTCGGGGAGGTTCTTGACACGAAATGGTGGACCCAGGGGAGGTTCCAACAGAACAAGGAAAACGGGATCAAGAGGTGTATCGTGTTTGGAAGAAGAAGGATGACCAAGCTAGGGTGATCCTTCTTAGTTGTATGCACAATGAGCTAATCTCGGTTTATGAGCAGTATTCCACTGCGAGGTCGATTTGGCTTGCTCTGAAAGAGCACTTTGGCTCTGCGTCAGCTCCTAAGTTAAGGATGCTGACGTATAAGTTTATTACATATAAGAAGAGGACTGATCATACTATGAAACAGCATTTGATGCACATGTTGAGTATGATCGCTTCTCTCAAGAGTATGGGGAAGTCAATATCTGATGAGCTTCAGGTGCTGGGTATGATCCAGTCTTTGTCTGACTCCTGAGATGTGGTTAAGACCTATCTTACACACACTGAAAGTATTCATACTTTCAGGGATGTGAGTAAGTATTGTGAGCTCGAGGAGGAGCGCTAGGAGGTTGTGAGGTCCACTTCTACTCATGTTAACATCGCAGAGTCGAGCAAGAGCTCCTGAGAGATCAAGCGCAAGTGGTGCAAACATGAGAAGAAGCCCAAGGGCAAAAGAAAGAGGAAGCTATCTACCAAAATCGCCGACAAAGGACAGAAACGCAAGAAGAAAGAGCTCAACAAGAGCAAGATCCAATGCTATGTATGTGGCAAGCATGGGCATTTCGCACACGAGTGTGGAGAGCGAAAGGTAAGTCCTTCTTCTTTACATGGTTTGAGTTATGTGTCATCTAGTGTGATGCTCACTAACTCTTCTCCTTTGTGGATTATAGACTCAGGAGCCACAGACCATGTAGCTCGTGACAAAAGCGCATTTGTAGAATTCCGCCGTTTGATTCCCCATGCGAGAAGGCTATATGTGGGGAACGGAGCATTTGTAGAAATAAGAGGGATTGGCACATACAAGCTGATGCTTCATAATTACCAACCCTTGTATCTACATGACGTATTGTATGCTCCTGAGATTCGGCGGAATCTTATTTCTGTTCGATATTTAGACCAGTTGGGATATTCCATTTTGTTAGGAAATTTTAAAGTGTTCATTTACGATGATGACAGTCTTTTGATTTATTCTGGTTTAGTCCGTGAGAGACTTTATGTACTGGATTTTATTCCATTTTATGAAAATGTTCCTTCATCTCCTATTGCCTTTGCATCTGATAGTGTTGTAGATGATGTATTTGTATGGCATAGCAGACTTGGCCACATAGGGCAAAAGAGGATGACCCGGTTAGCTACGAGTGGCTTGTTGGGTCCGCTAACTAAGGTCCAGTTGCCCGTGTTTGAGTTTTGCCTTGCGGGCAAAGCTACTAGAAAACTATTTGGGAAAGCAATGATATTTGCGGACCAATGAATGTAAGAGTCAGAAACGGAGCCGTATACTTTATTACGTTCATTGATGATTACACGCGTTTCGGTTACGTCTACCTGATTTCGCATAAGTCTAAGGCGCTAGAGTGTTTTACGAGATTTATAAGCGAGGTTGAGAATCAGCTAGACTTAAGGGTGAAAACCCTTAGAATCGATCAAAGGCGCGAGTATTTGTCGGAACAATTTAAAGAGCTTTATTTCAATAGAAGTATTACGAAACAGTTGACTATTTCTGCCACTCCTCAGCAGAACGGAGTAGCTGAGAGAAGTAATAGTACTCTTTTAGAGATGGTGAGGTTGATGATGGTGCAGACCAATTTACCCATCTTCCATTGGGGGGATGCGTTATTGACTGCAGTTTACGTCCTTAACCGTGTCCCAACAAAGTCCGTAGTCAGCACCCCGTACGAGCTTTAGATAGGGAGACAGTCTGATCTTAGCCATTTGAGACCATGGGGTTGTGTCGCGTATGTTTATAATTCCTCGCACAAATATGACAAGTTAGGTCCGCGAGGAAAGAAGTGTATTTTTCTTAGATACTCTGAACACTCCAAAGGACATGTGTTCCTAGAAGAACATACGGGCGGCACAGTGATTGAGATAGAGTCTCGTGATGCCATATTTCTCAAAAATGATTTTCCTAAGGGAGGTGAAATCGATCGAGAAATCGCCTTCTATGAGATGGATGAACCTAACAGCTCAGCCGAACCCAGCGGCGGGACTAAAGAACTTGATGTGGATCTTAGTCCTAGTGGGAGTGTTCCATCTGAAGGTGCAATGGCTCCTCCTCCTCGTAGGAGTAGTCGGGGACACGTACCACGTCGTCACTTCCCGATTAAGGAGAGATCCTAATTGTTACTCCCGAAGACGATGAGGAGCCAAGCACATTCAATGAGGCTCTTGAAGGTCCTGCCAAGGACCAATGGTTAGAGACCATGAAGGAAGAATTGGAATCAATGAGAGTCAATGGGGTCTGGGTTCTAGTTGACCTGCCTGAGAAAAGAAAGGCCATTGGGAACAAGTGGATTTTCAAAATCAGGAGGAAGGCCGATGGATCGATCGAGAGGTATAAAGCCCGTCTTGTAGCCAAAGGTTACACACAGACAAAGGGTATCGACTATGAGGAGACTTTCTCCTCAGTAGTCAAGTTTACATTGATCCGTTTGCTTTTGGTGATTGTCGCAAGTATGGATCTGGAGTTACACCATATAGACGTTAAGACCGCTTTCCTTAACGGGAATTTGGATGAAGAGGTCTACATGGAACAACCCTCGGGGTTTGTTCTAATAGGTTAAGAGGACAAGGTCTGTCAACTTCGGAAGTTGATATATGGCCTAAAACAGTCATCCAAGCGGTGGTATCTAAGATTTCACGAGACTGTGATATCTTATGGTTTTAGAATGGTCGAGGAGGATCATTGTGTCTATCTGATATGGGGTGATAATTCATTTGTGAACCTATCATTGTATGTTGATGACATAATGTTGGTCGGGAACAACATTGAATATATAAAGACTATCAAAACATGGTTGTCATCCAACTTTGACATGAAAGACATGGATGAAGCTGAATCCATCCTTGGAGTTGAGATCCAGAGGGATCATTCGAGAAGAATGTTGGCTCTTTCACAAGAGACATACATTAGAAAAATTCTCGAACGTTTTGGGATGAGTGATTGTAATCCCATAGATACTTCGATTGCTAAAGGTGAAGGCTTGAGCCTGGAAATGTGTCCTAAAACTCAGGATGAAATGAGGGAAACGAGTAAAGTACCTTACTCCAATGCGGTGAGAAGCCTAATGTACGCAATGTTGTATACAAGACCGGACATAAGTTATGCAGTCGGTCTAGTGAGTAGGTATCAGGCGAATCCTGGAAGAGGTCACTGGATAGCAGTGAAAAGGATTCTCCGATATCTCAAGGGAACTGCAAACCTCTCTCTGTGTTACGGAGGAGGTGATTTGCGTCTTGTGGGTTATTCGGACGCCGATTGGGGAGGCGATTTGGATAAGCCTAAATCGATATTAGGTTTTGCATTTTTGCTCAATGGTGGTGCCATTTCATGGAGCAGTAAAAAGTAAACCTGTGTTGCTCTATCAACCATGGAGGCTGAGTTCGTGGCTTGTTCTGTTGCAGTTCAGGAGAGTGTTTGGCTCCGAAAACTATTAGATGACTTAGGGATTATAGCGGATAGTGGGAGATCAGTAATGATTTATTGTGATAATCAGACCGCTATCGCCTATATTCGAGACCCTAAGTTCCAATGTAGGACCAAACACATAGACACCAGATATCATTTTGTAAGAGATATTATTGAGAAGGGTGAAGTGACCATCAGGTACATTTCGATACACAGCATGGTAGCTGATCCCTTCACGAAACCCATTACTAGAGACTCCTTCTTAGCGCATAGAGAGTCATTGGGTTTGAGAATTTATTGACATTGCTCAGTTTGTACTGACGACATTGATACTTTATTAATTTATATATATATATATATATATGATGCATTATTCAGTCACATAAGTATTGCATTTTAATCAATGCGTTATATATATATATACTGTGATGTTATTATAGATGTCAGGCAGGTGAGGTCGACTCTCTCACACGAGTGACCACCTTTAGCTCTGAGCGAGCGGAGATAAGACAGTTTCTAGCTGTAAGAGGCTTTGAGAGTAGCCCTGCTAGAACATAAGTCGCCCTAATATGTGTTCAGGATAAGGTCATATGTGATATGACCGACATGGACGTACCCACATCCATGTTACCTGCTAGAAGCCAGGTTTGAGATCTCAGAAAGCACCTGCAATCTGTGAGATTGCCTCTGAAGTACTCTCTCTGAGATCTCTGAGTAAAGTTTTATGCGTAGACTGAGTTCCATACCTGCACAGTGTTAGAAACATCTGACATACACCATTTGACAGATGGGGAATAATGCTGTGACACGCGTTTCATATCGCGTATGATAAAGACGACTAAGGATAGTGAGAGCTATTTAGTTTGAGGCACTGATTACAAATTTTATCCCCAAGCCCCACTGTGTGAGACTCGAGATCCACGGGGTGGGATCTCTTGTACCCTTATTATTTTCGGCTGACTCTTGAAGTCTTGATTAGGTGTTTGCTATCTTAGTCTGTTTACCGATGACCCGGAATATAAATTGAGATTTAAGGGACAGGTTTAGGAAAGCAGTTGCGTTAAAACTGATAGATTCAAGTCTGGGAAAAGGAAGACCAATTGACGTTACATCGTGATATAGTATTCACCGACCGGTCTCTTGTGCTCTTCCAAGTTGGGATAAGAACACAATAGTGAATACATATTCGAGCGAATTATGGGGAATTATTTTCGTTGAGAAAAGTAGCTCGATGAATGTAACCAGTCTTGGATTTGGGGTGCTGCAAGCTTATTATTGTACTAATGTTGACTCCTCGAACATCCTAACAGGTGTATCGAGAAATCTTTATTTACAGGTGTACTCGCCAGTCGCATGACACCCAATCTAGTATGAAAATCCAGTATGGTGATATAGGCGATCGTATGAGTTGTGATCTCGTGATAGATGAAAATGCTCTCGTGTGCAAGTGGGAGATGAAGGAATTAATGCCCACATGGGGTATCTTTCCATGTTTGGAAAATAGAAATTTTCTCACTTTTTAAAATTCACAAATGGTAACTGATGGATTTGAATTACCTATCATGTGTGGTGACGGAAGTATATGGAAATTAGGACAAACCCTAGTGACTACATGGTCAAAAAGAAAAAGAATAGAATATATTTTAATATTCAAAAGAGAGGGGGTTAAAGGAAGAAAAGGGTTGTTCAATTCTCACGTCAAGGTATTTGGATTATGGAATAGAGAAGATGATTTGCTTTGTGATATCTTCTAGACCTGAAATACCCAATCGTCGAAAAAGATAAATGATTTTAACTCATCTAAGATTTAAAAAATTTTTGCATGAAAAATGTTTGTTAGTTTGTTTTAAAACCTTCATATTAGTATTAAAGAAATTTGGATATTTTCTCTCTTTATCGGGTATTAAAAATGAAAAATGTTTAGAATAATTTTTAAAATTCGTTAATGGCAACTTGCAAAAGACTTAACAAAATGTTTTCTCAATTTTACATAGTAGTATACTTATAACATGAGAATTAAATATGTAAAATTTCATATACATGTGATGAGCATATTATGAGATATTTCAGACTCTAGTCGAAATTTAATGTATTCTTATTTTTTAAGATATTATATTAAGTGATTTGAAATTTATATGGTTAAAAAACTCTTAAAAAATGTTTTGTAATCGTATAAAAATGTGAAAAATGGTTAAAAATCAGAAGAAATATAATTATTTGAAATTTGGGTTGAATTACAGAAAAATACAGAAGAAGATGAACAGTAATAAATCAATGCAATTGATTTTGTATGCATTCTTCCTTTTCTTTGGAAAAATACAAAGTTGTGATGAGTTTCAAAAATTAAATTGTTGTATTCTCTTTATTTAATTAAATATATAAAAACTAGAGATAGAAACTACTTACCTGAAACAAAAGCAGCAATAAATCAATGCAAGTGATAACCATATGAATAATTAAGCATTTGGCTTTTATAAATTGATTAAAAATGCTTAGAGCCCATTTGAAAGTGCTTATTTCTCCTTAGTTGAGGTTCAAATTTGATAAATTTGCGCAATCAAGAGGAATGAATCACCTTCATACATACATCATACTCACCACATACATTTTAATTTTCTTTGCTTCTTTTGTTTATTATAAGCCTCCTCGGAAGAAAAGATTTTCTAATAAAACTTTTAATGACAATTCACACAGTGTCTTTCATTGTTTAACTCCTCTTTTTCTTTTCTCTGTTTTTTGTTTTTTTTCCGTAAAAGGCAAAAAAATAATTTGCTCTGTACCCATCATGCAGCAGCATAGTTTAACTCCTCTCTCTCCTCTTCAAGCCTCCTCAATGACCCTTTCTCTCCCATAACCAAAACCCTAGACCTCAACATCAAGGAAAATAGCACAAGAAAAAGAAGAAACTTTCAAAAGATGAAAACTGCTTTCATACAAATCGGACCTTCCATTTGATTTTAGAAACTCATATAGTGAGATTGTTTTGGAAATCAAGCCAATAGATGTCAAACGAACAAGTGAAACTTGTGAAATGGATGTGGGAGCAGAAAAGAGAGAGATGCTGATTTGGAGATGGGAAGAGAGATCTAGCCAATTCTAAAAGAAAGAAAGAGCAGAGATGAGAGATAAGAACAAAAAAATAAAAAATAAAAAATAAAAAATAAAATTATAAGATCTTTTTGTTTAAGGGATTTTTGAATTTGTGCAACACTTAAATTTTGTAAATCTAGAACCAAACCAAAGGACAATAAATCACCCAAGCCGGCATACACAGGATATAAAAAGGCAATGCACTGATAACCGCCTGATTGTCCATCCAGCTAAATACCCCTAACTTACCAATAGAAACACACCACGTCACCAAAATCATGTGACAAGTCACGTGACTACATCCCCTCAAAAGCATCCATTAATATCCATGACTATGTAACCCCCTTCTTATCCTCTCCTCTTTTCCAAACCTCTCGCTCTCCTCCATCTCCGTCCTCTCTCTTCCTCGCTTTCGTTTGTTCTCTCTCTCTCTCTAGCCCCAAAACCCCTAAATCGAAGAGAAAATGAGAGAGATCTTGCACATCCAAGGAGGTCAATGCGGGAACCAGATCGGAGCAAAGTTCTGGGAAGTGATATGCGACGAGCATGGAATAGACCACACGGGGAAGTACAGTGGGGATTCAGATCTCCAACTTGAGCGCATCAATGTCTACTACAATGAAGCTAGTGGGGGTCGCTATGTTCCTCGTGCTGTGCTTATGGATCTGGAGCCTGGAACTATGGACTCCGTTAGATCTGGACCCTATGGTCAGATCTTCAGGCCCGACAACTTTGTTTTTGGTCAATCTGGTGCTGGCAACAACTGGGCTAAGGGCCATTACACGGAGGGCGCTGAGTTGATTGATGCTGTTCTTGATGTTGTCCGCAAGGAGGCTGAGAACTGTGATTGCTTGCAGGGTGCTATTCTCTTCTAAACCCTCTTTTTTCCCCCTAATTTTGGATAATGTGGATTTGCTTTTCTGTTTAGAGTTTATATGACATTGGTTTTACATTTTCATTTAGGATCTGTTTCTGCATTGGATATGTGGATTTTTTGATTTATATTTCCAGATCTGGCTCTTAATAGAAGCAGATTATGTGTTTGAATATTGATCTGAATGCTGGTTTGATCTCTACAATGTGATGTAGTTCTGATTTTTCCAAGTATTGACCTCATTTATTGTCGGAATGTCCATTCATAAACCCTATAAGGTCATGTAATTTAATGTTAGGTTTGTTGCCTAATGGAAGGTCATTCTTGGTGGGTTTTATCCTTGGTTTGTCCTTCTCTCGTACTGAATTGTATTTTGAGAGATTTTTAATGAAATAAAAGATATTGGTAAAATGTAATTACCTTTCTAGGTTCCTGTACTAGATAGTAGAATCTGGATTGAGCATTATATGCCACACTTGAATCAAATTAGATGCTTGAATCTATTCTATGTAATCTATATAAAGATTGATTCTATGCCAAATTGTGTCGGTATGTATTTCATATTTGTTTCCTATTTGATGCCTATTACCTTATTTTTGTATTCCTTTGAGATCTGAGGACAAATGTTTAACAGGTTTCCAAGTATGTCACTCTTTGGGTGGGGGTACTGGATCTGGAATGGGCACTCTTCTTATTTCAAAGATCAGAGAGGAGTACCCCGACCGAATGATGTTGACCTTCTCCGTCTTTCCTTCTCCCAAGGTCTCTGACACTGTTGTTGAGCCTTACAACGCCACGCTTTCAGTTCATCAGCTTGTTGAGAATGCTGATGAGTGCATGGTTCTCGACAATGAGGCTCTCTACGATATATGCTTCCGAACTCTCAAGCTTGCCACGCCCACTTGTAAGTTGAAACTTTTGGCACTTGATGTTGTCTTCTCTCTTCATCTTAAACCTTTTTATGGATGCATACTAGGAAATCTAGTTTACCATTGGCTCATAGCAGATGTTTTAGTTGTCTCTTGAGGAACATCTTAAACATTACTAAGCATTTTTTTTCCCATAATAAAGCATTGTTTTAGGCATTGCCTTAATTTTAATGTGCAGGTATTAATGTTGGTGCACAAAAGTGCTTCTGAGTTTCATTTTCGGGAAATAAGTCTTAACTGGATGGTGTTTCCGTCCTGGCTTTTTCATTAATTTCAATTGAAGATTACCTTGTTGTAGCTGATTCTCAGGGCAAAAATTGTAATCATAGATTTCACAGTATGGTTGCCTTAGGGGTCTAGAGTTTTCCTTATTGTGATGTTTGTGAGAGGGGAGCTGATTCTTTGTTACTCTAATGGCAGTTGGGGATCTCAACCATCTGATTTCTGCAACAATGAGCGGTGTTACATGCTGTCTTCGTTTTCCAGGGCAGCTTAACTCTGACCTTAGGAAACTTGCAGTCAATCTTATCCCATTCCCACGTCTGCATTTCTTCATGGTTGGATTTGCACCCTTGACATCCAGGGGTTCACAGCAATACCGTGCGCTGACAGTGCCTGAGTTGACCCAACAGATGTGGGATGCTAAGAACATGATGTGTGCTGCTGATCCTCGCCATGGCCGCTACCTAACAGCCTCAGCTATGTTCCGTGGTAAGATGAGCACAAAGGAGGTTGATGAGCAGATGATCAATGTTCAGAACAAGAACTCTTCCTACTTTGTTGAGTGGATCCCTAACAATGTCAAATCCAGTGTGTGTGACATCCCTCCAAAGGGTTTGAAGATGGCTTCCACTTTCATTGGCAATTCAACTTCAATCCAAGAGATGTTCAGGCGTGTGAGTGAGCAATTCACAGCCATGTTTAGGAGGAAGGCCTTTTTGCACTGGTACACAGGTGAGGGAATGGATGAGATGGAGTTCACGGAGGCTGAGAGCAACATGAATGATCTTGTTGCTGAGTATCAGCAATACCAGGATGCCACTGCTGATGAGGAGTATGAGGAAGAGGAGGAAGAGGAGATTCAAACTTGAAGATCAATCATTGCAGGTCTTACAGCTGAAACTTACTAGATTCTTGGTTCTCTCTTTGTGTGATTATGTCTCTACTATCATGGCTTTGATTAGATCCATGCTTTCATTTGTATGATTTGTATGACTTGTTGCTGAGGAGATGGGTATCATCCTTTATTTTTGTGGGGGGGGGGGGGGGGGGAAGGGGACTACGGTGCTTTTTTCCTGAATCTGTGTCATGGATGTTGTACTGGTGTAGTTTGATATACAATTGAATCTCGCACTTGGTAAGGGTTTGCATTAGCAGTGAGCTGTGTGGATAACACGCCTAGAAGGTTATGTCTTACAGATGGGTAATGGTCTTTCTTGGATGTTGGTATGATGCTAAAATGAGCATCATTGCATACGTCAAGGCGAGAAAGCAAGAGAATCTAAATACAAAAGAAACTCTTTAGATTTATGTAAGGGCTTAGATAATACGAAGGTGTGGAACATGTGGATAATATTAAGATTTAACATGTATGGATAATATTAATGGGGCCTTGGCAATGGGAGTGTGCATAGGATGATTTGTATCTTATTGGTTTTAACGATTATAGACTCGAGGAAAACCAAACCAAACCAAATTTGTGGGGTTCTACAAATTTAAATTCAAATTGACCTAATAAAACTGACTAAACCAGCTGAAATAAATTATATATGAACTGGTTTGGTCTATTATTTCTTTTATTTAAAGCACCTTATAATATTATTTTTATAATAATTAATAAAATAAAAAATTTAAAACATTAACATAGTCAAGAAGAAGAAAAAATTCTAACAAAAAACTTAAAGGATTACCTTTTAATATTCAATTTTATCGAGAATAACTCAACACAAGGTTATTATATATATATATATATATATATAATAATAATAGAGAGTGTTTGGGGAAGTTAAAAACCGAGTGAGTTGCATGGGAATAAAAGGTTGGACGTACTTATTTATTAAGACAGAAAATAAAAATAAAAATATGTTGGGTTAGGTGAGAGTAGGTGGCGGTGAAAACTAATTATATTTGATAATATAAAAAATATGTTAAATGACAGTAAAATATTAATATTGTTATTGATTAATCGGTCGATATAATTATAAATTTTAAACCAAATCAATATAAAAAAATTTAACAAATAGACCAAATTAAATCATACTTTTACCCTTTCGAATTTAAACCAAACCCATCAATTTAGTTTAATAGATTTGGTTTTGTTTCTCCACATTTCTGATTATTATTATTATTTTTTCTATACCAACCGGTATTGAAATCATATCCGATTAATTTGATTCAACGTTTGTTAGGTTTCTTTTGGATGGTACTTCTCTCAATGTATTTTTTTTATTTGTTTTTAAATTTGAAATTTGAAATTTGATTAAACGATTTAATATCTCTATCAATTAAATCAGTTCTACAATTTTTTGTTGGGCAGGAGGTTGGTGTATATTTGTTTCCAATATTTGTAGCCTTCCATTGGAGTGAGGCATCTGACCCGATTCTAATTTATTGTCATTCATTGATTTTATTTTTAATTGTTAAATGTCCAATTTATGAGGACAATGAAATTTTACCATTTGATCGCATTAATCTTCATTGTTGACTAAGCAAGCTCACAAGTTTTGTTAAAACTTATGAACATAATAAAGATTACCTAATAACTATATGTTAACTACCCATAACTCCATTTTTGTATTAAAATAGAGCAGTAAAGTCTCTTTTTTTCTAAGAGTGAGATACGAGTGAGAGTGTGCGGGTGGGAGTAAGTGCAGTAGATAAGAAGTAGAAACTAAGAATGGTATGCGTCAGATGAACGAATGAGTGTTGACGTCGCTTCTTATGTTGGCATTGCAAGTGACGCACCAAACAAACCAAAAGTCAAGTAGACTATGGTCAAATGAAAGGAACAACCAAAACTTAAGAATAAAAATAATCATGTTAAAAAAGTTGTTTTTTTAAAATATATCTGAAAAATATTTAAATCAGATTAATTAGAATATGATTCTGAATATTTGAATATCGATTTGTATATATATATAAATAAATAAATAAATCATTAGACACCAAAATTTGCCAAGCAAAAGTAGAAAAAGGAGACAAAACCAAAAAGGTTGGGGGTAGGGACTTCTAAGTTTGTTGACCCCATAACAATAATAAGTATTTGGAATGTGATTGGATGGGGACACACCCACCTCATTCATTAGAAGGACCAGCCTGGAAAAAAAAATATGAAGTGTCCGTCAGGATTGGGGTGGTGTTTTCTGTCCCCCCCCCCCAATTGCTTTCTTTGTTATGGCGCCCGAACCGGGCCATGCAATGTCGGCTGAGCCCAGATTTGACATTTACTCAGCCTCGGATGAGCAAGGCCTGAGAATCATGGGCCACCAGGAGTATGAAGCCCAAATCTGTAGCTTAGAAAACTAGTCCCCCTTTCAGTAGGCCCTGATCACCTGCAGAAAGTCCAAGGCTCCTGAAACCATTTGGAAAGGTAATAACTTCTCACTCAAGGAACAGACAGGCTCTCTCTTCCTTGAAACGCGGACTTGAATCGAAGGGCTAACGCGGACTTGTAAAATTGTTGCCGACACTTGGCATTATATTCACTATCGATTTGAGTTTGCCATGCATGATCACAACTATATTTGGAGGTGTTCTCCAAGCACAAAACTTAATGCAATCCTTGAGAAGAAGAAAAGTAAGGAGCTAGAGAGATAGTGAGAAAGAGAGGGGGAGGAAGAAAGAAAGAGGAGAGAGAGAAAGAGAAAAAAAAACAGAGAGAGAGAGGGGAAGGGTCTTCAAAGAAAAAAAGATAGAGAGAGAGAGAGAATTTTCAGAAAAATATTTATTGAGTTTTGGTCAAAATATCCTTATTTAAAGTTATTTTTGAAAAACTATCTCATTTTGAGAATATTATTGCACTACAAAAAACTCCACATTTAGCGATAGAAGTTAATAACGGAAAATATTCATCACAAATTTACGACGAATTTAACAATAAAATTTCCAACAAATTTTGCCATGAAAAAAATATTCATCACGAATTAGTGACAAAAAACAGTGTTCGTCACAAAAGTCATCGCTAATATTCCCAACAAATGGCACCAAAATTTTGTGACATGGAATTGGTTGCTAGCTTCATCGCTAAATTTTCAATAAAAAATTTTCATTACTAAATTCATCATTAATTTTCTAAAAAAAAATTTTGTTACAAAATTAACAGGGACCTCAAAAATTTTACCGCTAATTTGCCACAAACTATATTCGTCACAATATTTGTGACCTATGTAGATGTTCAAGGCTAAATTCATTGCTAATTGCCACAAACAATGTTCATCACAAAGAATTAAGTTAGAAAAGTGATGAAAATTTATATTTGTCGCTAATTTGCCTCAAGCAATATGTTTGTGACTAAATATTCATAATTAAATTCATTGTAAATTTATCACAAATAGTATTTGTCACAAAAGAAAATAAGGAAGAAAGATATGAAAATATAAATTCATCGCTAAGCCACAAAGAGTAAATTTATCACTAATTTCGTGACTAAATTCGTCGCTAGTTTATCACAAACTGTATTTATTGCACCAAAATGAAGAAGAAAAATGATGAAAACATATATTCATAACTAAATTTGTCGCTAATTTACCACAAACAATAAGTTTATGGCTAAAGGTTCATGACTAAGTATTCGTGGCTAAATTCGTTTGTAATTTGCTATAAACAATATTTGTCGCAAAAAAAGGAAGCAAGATATGAAAATATAAATTCATCGCTAAGCCGTCGTCACTAATTTGTGACTAAATTTATCGTTAACTTGTCACAAATAGTATTTGTTGCAAAAAAAAAGAAAAAGAAAAATGATGAAAATATATATTCGTCACTAGTTTTGTTACTAATTTGCCTCAAACAATAAGTTCGTGGGTAATATTTTGTAATTAAATTTATCACTAATTTGTGTCAAATCTAAAGAATTCGTGGCTAAAGTCAATATTTAATTTCTGCTCAAACCTTTTCAACCGTGTCACTCTTTCAAACCCTTTCTCAGTAACCGAATGGGTTGAAATACGTAATTAATGTTACAATTCTCATCAAATTGTTCACTTTCGACAACAAAGAGTTCAACAAATTCCTAATTAAGTATTACAATATGTAGTACTAAGGGTTTATTTGTATAATCATATGTTTTGTCTCCTAACTAAGTGCAAGACTACATGGGCAACAAACAATTCTTTCAGACACTAGACAAATCAATTCCTACTTATTCTCTAAGTATGATCACCATAACCGTTGGGGGTGGATATGCTCCGTAGATGAAATGCTCTACTAACTCGAGCGGAGAACCGGTTTCTAACGTGTTCTACTGGATCATTGTCGATTGAGAGGCCTACAAAATACCCTCCAGAGGAGGTTTAGTAGAGTAAACTTTGAGGCTGAAGTCAAAAAGAGTAATGAGAGAGAAAAAACTGAAGAGAGCCTTGGATATAGGTCTGCGTAGTCTCTGTATTGTGTGTGTAGAGTTGAGTATAAAGTCGTATCTTTGCAAGTCACCTTTGCTATGTATATATAGGATGTGTACGCATGAGAAGCCTCCCGTGTGCTAAGAGGCGTAGAAACTCTACCTACCTTGTGAAGAAATCACTGGAAATCTTTTGAGATTGCATAGAGTGTTGTCAAAAATTTTTAGAAGATTTAGAATATTTCGAGATTAAGGAAGATTTAAGTTGCTATTGAAGATTTCCTTTTTATTGAGACTATAATAAGTTTAGGATCATATGGAATTAAGGAATGTTCTAATTATTATAGAGATTTCCTTTTTTATCGGATAAGATTATAGAAAATTCAAATCTCGTATGACCATGTATCTAATTTGCTTAGCAGAGATGTTGTGTGATGGGAGAGATTGTTTTGACATTGGCCGAGAGAACTCCAATTGAGAGGGTTTGACTGAGAGAGTTTGATCCAGAGAGTCATATTGAGAGGACCCAACTAAGAGTGGATAGTCGAGTGGATTGACCGACAGAGGATGGCCAAGCACTTGGTACCGAGAGAGGTCGGCTACCCACTGGTTTGTTCATCTTGGATATTTGCTAAGAAATCACTTAACAATCTGTCTATGGGTTTTACGGTTATACACTGTTGGGCTCTATATGATTTTTGTTATGATCATAGGTTGTTGAGCCCTGTATCGTCAATAACCTTTAGAAAAGTTATCAATTACTTTAAATATTTTATTCATTCTCTAAATATTAGAAAAAACATAAGTGATAACATTAGATATTTTGTTTGAATTGATCATAATAGCACACTATCATCTAATATTGTACTCACCATCTAAAATATTAGACAATAACAATAACAAATTAAGTATCCATTTGGCAGGATTTTTTTTCGGTTCCTCTTCTCATTTTAAGGAAAATCCTTGTCAAATAATATTTTTTTAAAAACTTTTTTTTTTTAAAAAGGAGCTTTTTTTATGAAGAAAAACAAAAAAAAAGCAAAAACTCTTTGGAGGGGCTTGTGCTTTTCCTTTTAAAAACATGCCAATTTTTAAACAACAACAACAACAACAACAAGTTACCCTTAATCCCAATATTTGAGGTCGGTTATTTGACAGACAAATTTAAAAAAATAGAGAAAAGAAAAATAAAAATAAAAATATATAAAAACAAAAAAATAAAAATAAAAATAAAAATGGGTCAGCCAATTTTTAAAGAGATTTAAATTTTTTTATCTCATTTATGCCCTCATTTCGAAAAAAAATTCCATATCTATCCTCTTTTGATAACCCTCATACTCTTACTTTTGCCTTAATTTTTTTTGCTCACGACTACTTCTCTCTACACTCTCTCTCTCCTTATCCATAAGCGCCTCCCTCCTCTTCCTCCTCCACCATTAGCGATTCCTTTAGTTTGGTTTTCTTTGTGCTCATAATCTCATTGTTCACATGCTTTTATTGTGTTTCTTTGTTACTTTGATTTGACAATTGTAGAAACTATGGCACTTAATGACTGCAATGATCCTTTCCTTTAGGTGCTGCAGGTGATGGTTGTATTTAATGTATTTTGACTGCTTACGATCCATTGACAAGATTATCATTTATGATACACAAAGCCTCATTTGATTATTTCTTTATAAATATTTTCTATTTTTTACTTATCCTTAAAAATTGTGAAGAAATCGATTTTTCATATATTCTCATCATATACTCATTTATTTCCCAAATTTTAGACCTATTTACTTTTGAATATAATCATGACCTTTTTTCTTTATACTGGGAAAGAAGGGAATTATAAACACACTACGAAATTAAAGCGCTATGTTGATGATAACTTTAAAGGTTGGAAACTTTTAGTAACGAATTTTATGAATTATAGAGACACCGTATGACAAAACCGTCAAGAAAATATAGGCTTTTTCCAACGAGATAAATGTTTATGAAAAAAAGTTTATCAACTGTCAGTAAAACTATCACAACCGTTTGTAAAGCAATATTTAATTATAATGGTTATAAATTTTGGTCAGCAAATGTGATAGTCTTTTTGGCATGGTTTAAAAATAGTCTCAATATAAATCTTTTTTATTGTCTACTTAATAATACCGTCTTGATAGATTTTAGATATATGGTAACACACAAATTTCACAGTTTTTAAAGCTAAATTCAATTCTCACTATTAGAATAAACCATTTGTATAAATTCTATATATACTAACCTATATATTGTAACGTCAGTAAAAACCTATGATTGTTATTATTTTTGTATTATATCCCCTTTTAAATACTATATAATATTTTTGTCGTAATATAGTAACTATATTTAAAAATAATCTAGGTGGTAAATGGTAAGTTGTGGTAAATTTATAACAGTGTTAGTCTAGTAAATAAGTGATAATGATAAGTATAAGTAGGTGATAAGTAGTAGGTAGGTAAGTAGATGGTAAGTAAATTTGTGTAGTGGTAAGTTAGTTGTAAATTTGTGATATATAATTTACAACTTACCACCACTTACTACTTGGCAACGACTTACCACCACTTACCACTTACCAACGACTTACCACTACTAACCACTTATCACTTATCACTTACCATTAGTTAGCACCATAAAAAGTAAGTTTGATCAACCACACGGGGCATGTGCATGGAAGCGCTTGTGCGGGAGCCTTGCAATGCCAGCACAGGTGTCCGCGCATGCCACCCGTAGGGCATGCAGCATGGAAGTGCCCACGCGGGGCATACGCGCATACAAGCGGCCCCGTAGGCTCCCGAGCATGCCACCGTGGGCACCCGTGCTTGCCACCCCGCGTTGCTTGCGTGCATGGAAGCGCTTGGCCATGCCACCGTGCATTGCCGGATGACTTTAATTACTAAATTTTTAATATTATTAAGTTAATAATTTATATATTATTATTTTAAATTATTAATATTATTATTCTAAAATTATAATGATTATTAAATTATTAATTTATATAATACAAAGAATATCAAAAAATTTAATTATCCAAATAATATTATATATAATTTTTATGACTTCTTAAAAAACACCCTACCACTGCGGTCAAGCCATCAATTTATTTCATTATCATTCAAGCAACTCTCAAAAACTGGAGGCAAATTTGGTCAAGTCCCGATTTATTTCGAAAACCGCCAAAAATTTTTTATTTGTTTTTCGTTGCAACTGTGAATTTAGTTTTGGCACCGATCATAATCATCATCGTATTACTTACTTGTTACTTCCCTATTTCTCTCTCTCTCTCCACTACAAAAAAGACAAAATTTGCGATAAATTTGCAAGAAAAATTCTTCACAAAACAAATTTGCGACGAATTTTGTAACAAATATTTTTTCATTACTAATAAGTTGTCATAAAATTTTGGGATGAAAAATTAATTATTCGTCACAAAAATTTCCAACAAATATTTATATGTCACCAAATTCATCGCAATTTTGCAATGAATTTTGTAACAAAATATTTATTCGTCGCAAATTTGCCATAAATAAAATATTCGAGGCAAATTTTGCAACGAAAATTTTTTCATCGCAAATTTTGCGACGAATAAATCTTTCATCGCAAAATTTCCAACGAAAAAAATTTCGTTGCAAAATTTGCCACAAAAACATTTTCGTCCCAAAATTTGTCACAAAATTTACAACAAAAAAATATTCGTCGCAACTTTTGCAATCAATTTTTTTTGTCGCCGATTTGTGACAAAAAAAATTTCGTTGCAACATTTGCAACGAATATTTTTTCATTGCAATTTTGCGACGAAACAATATTTGTTGCAAATTTTGCAATGAATAAGTTATTTGTCGTAAATTACCAACGAAAAATAATTTGTCGCAAATATGCTATGAATGTTATTCGTTGCAAAATTCGTTGCTAATCAAAATTTACAATTCAATTTTAGCAACGAAATTTTGCGACGAATATGTATTTTGTGACAAATATAAATTTTATTGGTATATTTTGACCATTTTCCCTATATAACCTGTTTTTATACCTGCTCAACCAATCTCATCAACAATTAATCATCCAAATCGTTTTTAATATCAAATTTCAGCCATCTATACTCATAATTATAACTAACTATTCAATAAGATCAATAAATTAAAATTTTAACAAGAAATCATAATAGTAATATAAAAAATAAAAGCAACATCAAGTGTAAATGTTAAAATATTAATAACCATACATAACCAAAAAAATCAATGTAACGAGTATCAAAATGTAACAATAAAATAACAGTACACAATTTCAAGTATGACCTCCACCATCACCATCATCATCATCATCATCATCATCGAAGAAATCATCACCTTCATCACCATCGCAAGCATTATCAAGAGGAGAAATAGAAGGGGGAATCTGACTCGGAGCGGAGACTAACTGAAGATGCTACATGATTAACATTTGCTACGTGCAGATCTCATTCATTTCTTGCGTGTACTTTGTTTGAAATTCATTGAATTCTTGATCTCTTTGCAACAGTAACCCCTTCAAATGGCTCACCTCTTGATTCAATTGATTTATTTCTGTTCTGACTGCTGGTGGGGTGGAAGAAGATGAATCAGCGATTTTGTATGTTCTGCTCAAAGAACCTAGCCCAACTATTCTACCCCCTTTTGGTCCACCAGTCACCTCGAGCCATGTATTCATGTTATCAATAGATGGCTCAGATCCGCTAGCATCATCACTAGCACTCGAATTTCTACGTGATAGCTCATTATATTTCTCCTGCATTGTTATGAGAAAAATTAAAATAAATTTACAATAATATTATAATACAAACACATATAATCTTGATTAGATATATATATATATATATATATGAAGGAAAATAAAAAAATTTGTAACATAAATCATGAGAGTATATAGAATCTAAATTATGAATATTTATATTAACATTGAATAAGTTGAAATTTATGGAAAAAAAATAAAAGAGAATTTCTAGCAAATAATTCATTAGAAATCAAAGAATCAAGTTAACAATAAAAATAAACTTGGGAGAGACTAATCTAAAAAATTCATCTTCCTACATTGTTATGATATGTTCAACATAATATGTTCAAATCAACATTAAAAATGTTCATTAAATAATTAAAAATTTTGAAATTACAAACCTTAATTGTTCTAACTCTCTCCCCGGTCCAAGTCTTGTCTTTTTTTTGAAATGTGCGCGTGAAAGTATCTATGAATGAAGTCTCGATCCCCGTTTCCTTGGCCTAAAATAAAAAAACACCGTTAGAAATAATGAAATAGTTTAAATTAGATAAAAAAATTAGTATTTGTATAAAATTACCAATCTATTTCTATATTTACCGATATTAATCGAGCCTCCTGCATACGTCGCAGACGATTCCTCTGAATAATAAACTCGGTTTTTTTTTATTCTGCTCACTCCTTTGTTTGCTCTCCTCCGATTCCCAAAAATTCACAATCTTGTCCCAATTTTGCTCGGTGATGCAGTTAGGCTTTTTTACATGTCTCTTTGCATGATTTAGAACGTGTTGGATGTGATTGCCACATTTTTTCTTGAAAATCCTTCTTACTTCCAACTCTTCAGTCTCGTCCCAGGTGAATACTCACTCCAATGGAAAAAAACCAATAACTTATAAAGTTATTAACTTAATTTCATATATAAACTGATTGGGATAACTTATCTTGAACTCGTTCCACCATAATTCTTTTATTTCATCTGGAGTGCTTGTGTAAGTCATCGAAGCCCCTCCCTAATGATTATTCATTATTCTATTAATCTCATAAATAACATGTATAGAATTTATAAATTTATCATAAAGTTTCAAACAAACAATGTTAAATAAATAAGATAGTTAAAAGAAGAATTTGTTTTACAAATAAAAAAAATAATACATCTGAAATTTTAAAATTTAATACTTACGAATCTCCATAAGGGGCTATCAACTCTCGATTGTCTTCCCTATCTGCATACGAGTATTCCACTGAAGGGACTGGCGAAGGTACATTACTAGCGATGTGTTGAGAATGCGAAGGGCATACAATCGAAGGGGGAGGCGAAGGTACATTGCCAGCAAGGGAATGAGATTGCGAAGGTACCGAAACAGACTACGATGGTGAAGAGCATGAATTTCTATCAGAATTTCGTCTATGGCCGCCACGTCAAAACTGTCAACCATAATATATTTTAAACAAAAATAAAAAATAAAAATAGCATATTCATCATATGCATAATGAAAAATATGAATAAACTTACCATATTTAATTTGACAAATTAAATGCGATGAAACAAGGTACCAATATATCAAGAAATTTTCTCTAATGACCTATAGAAAAAAAAAAGATAGTATATTAACAAATCAAATATATTAATTTAAGAATGAGACAGTAAATAGACAAGAAATTGAGTAACGAAATTTACAAATTATATGTGTTGACTAACTTACCTACTAAAAAAAATAGATTATCATATATCCAGATAAATATCTGATTTTTATTATATTAAGAGAACAAAACTTACCCGTCATCAAAAATCAAAATCCTCATTGTCATCCTCATCCTTATCATGTATCTCAAAATTAGACTCTTCAACATCATTTTCATCAACATCTTCATCCTCATCCTCATCCCCATCCTCATCATCTGTCTTAAAATTAGATTTTTCATTATTTTCTTCATGAATTTCACTTGCATCCACATTTATCACTACCCCGCAGGAATCTCGTAACGTTGGAATATTATATTCCTTGGTCTGAACTGTATTGGCAACTTCCTCTTGTTGATATGCTGTGTCTTCCCAATGTTCTTCAATTTTTTTCCGTACTTTCGTTTTATAAACAGTCCACCAATTAATTTTGTCACGTTTCAAACTAGGATACAAAGTATAAAATACTTGAATCGTTTGTTGTGCCAACACAAATGGTTCATATCTTTTATACAATTTTTTATGATTTATTTCAACCAAATTAAACTGTGGATGTAGTTTCATCCCTTTGACACAATCAAACCAACGACACATAAATAAAACAACCTGTAATGCTGGACTAGAGTACTCTACCTCTACGATTTCATCCAACAAACCATAAAAAATCATTTTGACCACCACCATCATTGGATGACTGAACACAAACCCCACTATTCATTGTCGTTTTTCCCATTCCATATTTTTCAGTATGAAAATTATACCCGTTTATGAAATAGGCTGGCCAAGTTCGTACCATTGATTTTGGACTCTATGACAGATGGATTAACAATTCTTGCTCAACTTGAGCTTGATTATCATGGACCTAATTCAAATAAATATGTTAATATTTTTTAAAGTAAATATTTAAATAATTTATAATCTACTTACATATTTTTTGAACCATGGTGCAAATTCTTCATCGCAGAAACGATCAAACTCATGTCTCGAAAGTTGAGAATATACATTTTGGAAAATCTTTGTATCAAAGGAAATACATTTTAGCACAAACAATTTACGACATAAGAAATACATAAAATAGAAAATATATACTTACTCGAAATTTGGCGTCACTTCTGAACAGTTCAGTAAAATATATGTGTGAGCTGCCTGTCATTCTTGACTAGTTAAGTATCTATGCTTACATGGTCCACTTGGTTGACCAAGATAGTTAAAAATTGAGAATGATTTCAAATTGGGATCAATAGGACCCTCATCATTTCTTCCTGCTCTCCGCCTCTTGTACTGAACGTGAGGCTCAAAATAATATGATGCAAACGTTGTTACTTCCTCCATAATATATGTATTGATAATAGAGGCTTCAACACATGCCTTATTTTCCACTTTGTTCTTCAAATGATATAGGAATTTAATTGTAATAAAACAAAATGTATTAGAAAATTATATGTAATGAAATTAATAATTTATATGCCTTGAAAACGAAGTATAAAAGATGAAAAACTCACATTTCAAATGGAAACATCCATCGAAATTGGACAGGACCTCCAACTTTCGCCTCATATGGTAAGTGAACCAAAAGATATTCCATGGAATCAAAAAATGACGGTGGAAATATCCTTTCTAAATTACACAAAATGATTAGAATCTCTCTCTCTAACATCTCAATATGTGAATGTCTCAACATTGTCGAGTAAATATCATGAAGGAAAATGTTTAGCTCCGTAATGGCACCCCAAACAAAATTCTGTAAGAGTTCCTTAAAAGCAATAGGAATTAGTTTTTCCATAAATATATGACAATCATGACTTTTCAAACCAATCAACTTACATTCCTTCAAATCGACACATCTTCTAAGATTTGAGATATAACCATCAGGAAACCTTAATGATTTCAACCATTCACAAATAATCTATTTCTGATCCTTATTCAATGTATAAACTACCTTCGGTTTTGGTCCCCTATTACTTTCATAGACATCAAGAGTGGGTCGTTTACAAAGGAGTTGCATATCTTTTCTTGCATTCAAGTTGTCTTTCGTTTTTCCAGTGATATCCATCACTGTATTTATCAGATTATCAAAGATATTCTTCTCGATATGCATTACATCGAGATTATGATGAACCAAATGAGTCTTCCAATATGGTAAATCTCAAAATAAACTCTGTTTAGTCTATTTATGCGAATAACCATAGCCATATGTTGTACCATGTGACTCTTCAATAACAGATGGAAAGTTAAGGATTTTATGTCAAATTTGTTCACCGGTTAATCTCAATGGATGAGGTGTTCTTTCAATTCTATTTTTAGTGAATTCTTCTTTATTTTTTTTGAATTTATGAGTTAACAGTAAAAATTATCTATAACAATCAAAATAACTCGCTTTCTTCCCATGTTTCAATCTGAATGACTTTGATCTCTCCAAACAAATTAAACATCCTAAAATCCTAGCGGTACTCCATCCTGATAACATACCATATGCCAGAAAATCATTTATGGTCCAAAGAAGAGCTGCCTTCATTATAAACATCTTATTAGTATGAACATCATATGTAGGAACACCTTCATCCCATAGTTATTTTAACTCCGCAATCAATGGTTGCATGTAAACATCTATTAACTTCTTCAGATTTTGCAGGCCAGGCACGATCAATGTTAAAAACATATACGGTGTCTTCATACACATACCGGGTGAAAGATTATACAGAGTTAAGATAACTAGCTAACAAGAATAAGTTCTTCCTGATTTGCCAAATGGAGCAAACCCATCAGCATAGAGACCTAACCTAATATTTCGAGTCTCTCTCGCAAACTCAGGATATGTTGTATCAAAATATTTTCACGCTTCTGCATCTGAAAGATGACACATTAACCCCTCTTCTGTTTCATGATTTGCATGCCAGGTCATGTATTCAGCAATGGTCTCAGATGCATAAAGCCTTTGTAACCTAGGAGTTAAAAGTAAATAAAACATTTGTCTGTATGATTTACGCTGCTGATTACGACCCGACCTCCGAGTACTCATGTATCTATATTGACTATAGAATTTACAAAAATACGCATCTTTATCATTTCCCTAATATAGCATACAAACATCTCTGCAAACATCTATTTTTTCACCGGAAGACCTAATTCTTTCACCAGCTTTTTCATACTGTAGAAATCATTGGGCATAATATGATCACGAGGGAATACTTCTCCAATAACGTGAACAAAATCATTAAAACAATTCTTAAACACATTATGCTCTGCCTTGACATTCAACAGTCTTGCGGTTAGAGATAGCTTAGTGTGGCTATCACAACCAGCCCACAAAGGTTCATCTGTAGTTTTTAAGACTTCCTGAAATTGGAGAGATGATTCATTATTCACATTTTCATCGACACCTGATATTCAACCTCCTTCAATGATGATGCATAACTAGTATACCCATGTTCAAAAGTTGGAGCAAAGCTAGAACTTGCAGCGCTTGGTTTGGGAACAAAATTCAGACCCGATGCATCAATTACCATTCTCTGATTTGGATTCAATTGATCATAATAACTCTGATCCCTACTAACTGAGAATTGTCTATTTCGTCCATACTCCTCATCAGAAATAAATGGTTCACCATGACATGTCCAATTATAGTAATTCGGGGTAAAACCAACTCTACAAAAATATTCCCTAACTTTATCACACTGTAAAAATTTAGAATTATGACACTTTCTACACGGACATCTTAACTTATTCTCATCTATAAAATCAACATGAGTACAAACAAAATCTAAAAATTGTTCCAACCCAAAAATAAATTCATCAGTTAAATCCCAAAGATCAGATAAGTTCTTTTTATATATCCAATTTCTTTCATTCTGTATTTTCCCTGTCTCCAAATTTAAAAATTTTTAAATATTAATAAAAACTACTAAATCATCAATACTAATATCATCATTAATTCCAACTAAATTCATATAACAATAAACAATAACGTTAATTGCACAAAATTCAAATCATCAATAATACTAACCTTAATTTCATAAAATTTTAATATAACAATAAATAATATTATAAACTTAATTAATATAAAAGAATTAACTAAATTATTACAATAATATTAAATATTATCATATAATTAAATAAAGTATAAAATAATAAACATTTAACAACATTGATTATTTAACTAATCGATATAAGATTTACTATAAATTGCTAATTATTGTTAACATAATATTTCACATAATCAATTATCAACACTTTTGATTTCAATTTTATAAAAAAAATTAAATTTAACAAATTCAGTAATATCATTAAATCAACCACTAAATACAATAAAAATAAAACTAATATAAAAATAAAAACAATACACACATACAAATTAACATAATTGCATTTTTCAATCATTACAGTACAAATTAAAACATTTCTCACCACCAATTAATAACTCATCGATAGACTCAGATATCAACAGCAGCAACAGCTTCCAGTCCAAATATTCGAGAATCGCAAAACCTAATACATCAAAAACAATTATAAATAACTAATATATTATTAAAATAATATTATAAAAATATTTTTTTAAATAACATTTATCAAAAAATTTTTCAAAAAATTCAATAAAAGTAAATTGTTGGGCTGGGCTGGGCCCAATGGGCCTGGTCGGGTAGTGCAATGGGCCAGGCCAATGGGGGCCGCACAGGGGATTGGGGCCCCATCGCGAGAGGGCCATCGCGAGAGGGGGCCACCCAAGGGCCTGCGGCATCATCGCGCGGCAGGGCAGCGCAGGGGCCAGCGGCCCCTGTCTGGGCTGTGAAGGAGTGGCTTTCCCTTCACGAGTCTGGGCCACGTAAGGGCAGCGTCCCCTTCGCGCGGCAGAGTTGCAAAGGGGCCAGTGACCGCTTCGTGCGCCTCGGCCATGCAGGGGCGGCGGCCCCTTCGCACACCTGGGCCACACAAGGGCGGCGGCCCCTCCGCGCGGCAGAGCCACAAAGGGGCCGGAGGCCCCTTCACATGCCTGGGCCGCGTAGGGGCTGTGGCCCCTTGCCGCGGCTGGCCAATTTTTGACGTCCCTGAATTTGGGATGAATTTTTTTTCATCCTAGAATTAGGGACAAAAATTTTTGTCACCCCTTAAATCAGGGACGAAAATTTTTTTCGTCCTAGAATGAGGATGAAAATTTTTTCGTCCCTGAATCGAGGACGAAATTTTTTTTTCATCGCTAAAATTTGCGACGAAAGAATGGTTTCATCGCTAAATTTCCGATGAATATATGTTTTCGTCATAATTTGCAACAAATTTAGAAATAAATAATTTTTTCCTTTACAATTTGCAACGAATTTTGCAACGATACTTATGGTTTCTGATAAATAACTCATTAGATACACTAAAATAGAAACTAAATCGACAAACTGTTAACAATATTTGCGTACTATAATATAATTATAAAAAAAGACTCAATATATTGATTATTAATTAACAAGTATTTCTACTTTAACTCTTAGTTTAGTGAATCGAATATTTAAACAAATTTATAAGATAGAGTTATCAGTGCTGGTAATGAAAAATTAAACAGATAATGAATAAAAAATGAATGTACTAATAATAATCTTTTGTTACAATTTAAAAGATTTGTGAAGTTATAGAAAATGAATGTACCAATTTAAAAGATTACACTATATTATCATTCTTTTATATAAACAGATAATGAATGAACTATTTTATATAAGGTTTTTTGAACAACTTAAGATTCTATATGCTATTAGTGTATATCACCATTAATAAATCATTTTTTAATATTAGAAAATATTTCTAATACAAGTAATTAAAAAAGTGACCGAAAAATGAATTTTAGTGACGAATTTTATCACAAATGTTATATTTGTCACTATTTTGCAATAAATTTAGCAACAAATAATCGAATTTGTTGCGACGAATATAAATATTTATCACTAAATTTGCGATGAATTTAGAAATTTATCGCAAATTTAGGGACATATTCGTTTTCGTCCTAAATTTAGGGACGAATTGAGAAATTTGTCGCAAAATTTTGAGATGAATAAACGAATTTGTTCCAGAATTAGGGACAAATTTCTATTTCGTCCCAAAATTTTGGGAAAATTTTTTTTTTCGTCCAAAATTTAAGGACAAATTTTTCATTCGTTGTAAATTTTGGAACAAATTTTTTTTTGTCCCAAATTTAAGGATGAATTTTTAATTTATTGCAAAATTGGGGATGAATTTTAAATTCGTTGCAAATTTAGCAACGAATTTTGAAATTTGTTGCAAATTTAGCAACAAATTTTTTTTCGTCTCAAATTTGCAACGAATTTTGCGTTAAAAATTTTTCGTCAAAAATTAGTGACGAATTTTGTAACGAAAATATTTTTTATTACTAAATTTGCGACGAAAATATTTTTGTTGCTAAAATCATGGCTAATTTGCCACGATAGCATTTTTTGTTGCTAAATTTGTTGCAGATTTGTGACGAATATTTGTCGTTGCTAAAATTCATCACTGAATTCTTGTTTTTTTTGTAGTACTCTCTCTCTCTCCCCTCTCTCTCTTTACTCTCTTTGCTTGCTTCTATTTAAATGAAAACAACCTAAAACAATCATTAAATTAAATTAAACTCAAATCACCTACCATAAAAATCATATAAAATTCATTGTCTTATTACAAGATTGATAAGATGATTAGAAGAGAATGTGCTGGCTTTGACAAAATTAATCAAACTACCTTACCATTAAAAAATAAAATTCATTATGTCATGATGATGCGCTGCCTTTGACAAAAATTGGGCAAAAAGCTTGAATTACTTTATTTTCAAACTTTGTTAATCTACTTTACAAGATGAACCAAGAGGTATTAAACCTAAACATGTGATATGACAACAACAAATGTGGGTTTTCTAACATTGTTTACTTTAATCATCGAACTAGATTAAATCTGATTTTAAATTATTCTATATCTATCCAAGAATAATGTTACTAGTGTAACATATATTTTATCTTCGCAACATTAATTTTGTCTTAATTTTGTCATAATTTAGCACAGTGACCTCTTGTACTATTTATATTATATCACATCACCTATGCACAAACTGATATTGTTAGTGGGTGAGAAGGATATTGTTAGTGGATAGTACAACTAATACACATAACTAAATTGTTTATTCACTTAAATATTATTCTTAATCGATATTGTTAGTTGATTTATTGTCTAATCATGTACATAACTTTGATATTACTCTCTTACAACCCTTTGGTGTTTTGGCAGTAATTTAAGTAATTTTGGCGCCAAAAACCATTTAACTCTTCATGGCAGGGCGTCAAGATTTGGCGCGAAAATTATCTTCTCATAATACCTTCATTTATTTCTCTCTCTTACTCTTACTTCATTTATTTGCATTTATTTGCTCTTGTTGTTCTCTTCATTTACTCTCTCTATACTTTAAGCTTTCTGTGCTACACACACGGAGAGAGCAATAAAGAGAGTAATGGAAAATCAATCACAGTCACAGTAAGAAAATTCAAAATTCAATGAGAGTAGAAAATGTAAAAAAAAAAAGACCCGAAGCTGAAGGAAAAAAAAATAGAGGTGAGAGTGAGATAAGGAAAAAAAAGTGAGAGTGTGACAGCAAAAAAAAAAGTAAGTGAGACTGAAATAGAGAGAGGAAGAAAGAAAAAAAAAAGAAGAAAGAACAACATAAGACCTTGTGGCACAATGGTCGAAACAATTGAAATGCCTTCCAAAGGCTTGGAGTTTGAATCCCCTTGGAGATATTTTTAGGCATTTTTTGAAGAAAAAAAGAATGCATTGGTGATGAGCGCAGTAGTCCAGGCATGTGTGCGGGGGCACGCTTGCCTACGCAATGGCATGGGCAGGAGCTTGTGTGCACATGCGCTGTATGCTCCAGGCGCCCACAGATACATGGCCATGTTGTGCGCACAGGCACTTGCTTGCGCAGTGGCTTGTGCAGGCGCCTGTGCGGACGCTTGCTACATGCATACGCGGGCAAGCGGCGTGCGGGTGCCCATGCTGGCGCTTGCATGCATGCTTGCCTTGTGTAGGCTTGCGTGGTGGCACCGCATTTGCCTGGGCTATAGCATGTGCAAGCGCCCGCATGGGCATGCATGGGCGCCCTACGGACGCTTGAATGTGTGCTTGCCCGCGTGGGAATTGGCATATATTGTGCATGCAAGTAGTGGCATGTATGGCTGACTATGCGGGCATGGGCAAGAACTAGTGCGGCACTTGTCGGTGCGGTGGCATGCATGAGCGCCTGCTAGATCTTGTGTGGGCGCCCGCGCTAGTATATGTCGTGCATCCGAGTTGTGGCATGCGTGGGTGGCCGTTCGGGGATGGGAAGGAGCCCGTGCGGGCACTTTGATGCAACCCTTCTCAAAGCCATAAGAAATGCTCAAAACCGCGTCAAGAGATTGGCCGCAAGGCGAGCACAGGAGGCAATAATGGAGGTTCGCACGGACATAACTCCAAGGAAGGTTCGCTTGAACACAATGGCTCCTACTGAGCCAAAGGACATCCATGATATCACAGCAGCAACAAGCAAGGCAATGCAATTGCCTAAGGCATTGCACAACACTGCACATAGCTGCCTAAGCAAAGACAAGCTACGCTCAAATCACGGTACGAGACAACCAAGTAGTCACTTGCCAAAGGACATAACCCTTCGAGCAAAGGTCGTAACCCTTCATGCAACATTGAGCAACCATCAAGCAATTGTCTCTAAGGAAGCAAAGAAGGCTATTGCTCATCCAAAAAGTGAGAAAGAAGGTCTCGACTTGAAAGGGCACCAAGCGAAGAGGTGCCATTGCACGAACAGCCAGCACATGCCTACGTGCCATTGCACAAGCAGCCCACGTAGGAGAATGCAACCATTTCAAGCAATGCAATACCACTACACGTGAATGCCATCTTCAGCTTACGCAAAGAGATGCCAAAGCATGAAAAAGTGCAATCCATAGTGCCACCGCATGAGTAGCACGCCATAGAAGACAAGGCAATGTACTACCATGCCTTAGTACACCACAAGCATAAAGATATGAGCAAGGAAATGCATGCAGTTGAGCTAGCAAGTGAAGAGACATCATTTGGAGACACATAGCTCGAGGGAATAGAAAGAATGGTCGAGGAAAATGGGCCATGGCCCGAGAAGATAGCACTAGTACATGTGCCAGCATGCAACAGCGTATGAGCAGTACGCAAGCACCACGCCAAACAAAGCAACCTTTTGTTCCCCTATGCAGTAACTGTTTTTATAAAATAATTCCATTTATTTTTCTAAGGCTTTCATTAGGGAAATAAGGGCATTTACAACTTCCAAGTGGTAATTTATGTATTAGGACTTTTTATTCTAAAAGTTGTATGTAAAGAAGACCTTTCATTGCTCTCTCTACTTCTATAAATAGGGCAGGCCTCTCCCCTTGTAACAAGCAGTTTTTAAGAAATAAAATATCAGAATTCTGAGGAAGAGAGTTCATTCTCCAACGTGAGAAAACTATCTTAAGGCTTAAGGGTGCCAAAGACCCCTTGAGTAAAATCACCCTTACGTGATAAGTAGGGCTTAAGGGTTCGACATTTTCCCCTTAGCTTACATCACCCCCCGTGTGATATATTAACTCTTGTACTTGAAGACCCATCAAGGCAAGTTCAAATCCTTTTCCATCTTCTCCATCTTCTACTCCGTTTCCATTTTATTTTTAGCTAGTAAAGCCTTGTGCATTGGGAATTTTGGTACCTTGCACAAATGAAGAACACAAGCCATCCCTCAAGCCTCCCCAACCCCCTTAACCATACAAGAATCAAAGGCATTCTTGGCTCTTGTGTGCCAAGCCAAGCATTCTGCACACCTCACAGCCCTTGCATGAGGAAAATACCTTGTGTCGTGGACCCAACATCGAGGAAACATGACACACTTGCTGGTGTGGTGGCATACGCGGGCGCCCACTAGATCATGTGGGTGTGCCCACTGGGCATGTGTGGGGGCTTGCATTCGTGCTTGCCTAGCGTAGGCATGCACAGTTGCCCCTCCAGTAGCATGCGTGGGCACCCGAGCAGGCAAGGACAGGAGCCCACACGAGCGCGCTTGCATGCATACCAATTTAATCAAATTTCTTTTTTTCTTGCTTTGTTTCTTTATTCCCTTAGCACAATTTAATAATGTGCCAAAAACATTTTCTATTTTAGTATCAATTTAATCAAATTTCTTTTTTTCCCGCTTTGTTTCTTTATTCCCTTAGCACAATTTAATAATGCACGAAAAAATGTTTCTTATTTTTTTATTTATTTATCTTTTTTTTCTATTGCTTTATTTCAATGCAAATTTGTGCAAATGATTTGATTTGTATTTAATATGATGGACAAATAGTCTAAGAAAATGATGAATATATTGGTGGATAATTGTATTTATTGAATTTGTATGTGCAAATATTCAATCTAATACAACATAATAAGATTTCCTACACAGATGTTTTTCAATCATACACACAGTTTTCAATCACTTGTTAATCATGGAGAGAGTAATGAAAATTTATATGTATTTAATGTATCCAACTATATGATAATTTTTTGAGTATGAAATGTTTGACATGTATGATTCATTCATAGATTTATATAATCATTCACAAATTTGCATGATCGTAGATAAACCAACTTCTCTTGCATTTAATATGGATGAAAATAAGTTTCTTGAATTATTTCAAAATGCCAAAAAACTAATATATCCAAATTGAAATACACTATACTAATTTTAAATAATGTTATATATGAAAATTAGTTGTTGAGATATGGTTGGAGTTGGTGGTACGTATGTGTATGATTTGTGAAAGTTGTGTGTATGAAATTTGTGTGGAGTGTGGAAATATAAAATATTAAATTTTTATTCATTACGGATCATGTTTTGTAATTATAAATTGTGATCGAATTTGAGATCCAGTTTCTGTCGATATAATAGATACAAGATTTAGTATTTTTCATTAATTATACCAACATAATTAATTACACCATCACATACAATTACATTATATTATCATATTTTCAAATTATACTCAATAAATTTCCAAAACTATAATACTATATTATTTAAATTACTAATTTCATATCATTATATTGTTTAAATTAATAATATTAATAAGTTTATTATCATAGAATATATAATATATGTTATTTTTAATTAATCAAATAGTTATAATTAACATAGCACAAAGGTTACGGCAAGGGACCACGCAGGCATGCACTTGCATGAAATGCATGAAATATAGTAACTAATTAGTAAGTATTAAAAATTATAAATGATTTTTTAAGTACGCATATGGAAGACACATGGCATTATTGATTAACAGTATAAAAAAAAATTGTGAGGAATAAAGAAACGCGATAATGAAAAAAGAGGAGGGAGAAAAAGCAAGAAGGCGGGGTTTTAAAAATTTATTTATGAAAATGTTATATTATAAATCATATGCTGGTGAAAATTCCACTATTAAAGTTTCTCTATTCTTCCCTTGAATGCTTTTCTTCCCTAACCTATTTAAATCTTTCACTCACACTTTACAAAATTTTATCAAAAGTTAATCACGTTGGGTATTTAAAGATTTGGACGAATAATGGATGAGTATTGTATGAAGAATCACAACTATTCCAAGAAAGAACAAATTCAATCGAACAAGCTCAAGATGTTACCTAGGTTTTAAAAATAAATATATTATTTTATTTAGTTTGAGATTTAATATTAAAATACCATTTTTTATTTTTCATTTTGAACAGTTGTGAAGAAGTATGACATTAATGCTATCAAGATGTTTTGGATTTAGGGAAAAAAAATACTCTCGACTCTCTTCTCTGATAATATTTTCATTTACAATCATTATTTATTATTTACAATGATTTCACTATTCACTATTGGTTTTTAATGTCACGCCCCGAACCGGAGTCGTGAGCAGTCGCCCATTGCCCTGAATGCCAACTATATTTTTACAAAAAATTGAATAAAACCTCCCCATAAATCGAATGTCTCTCATGTACAAATAAACCCGTTTAACCCTGTATAATTTAAAATCATCTAGTAAATAAAATAAAATAGCCATCTCGGCTTCACAACAACCCACCAACCACAGCAGACATCTAGAACAACGCCAAGCTAAGTAAATTTTCCAACAATCCTAACCACAGACCTCTATTATCATGCCCAATCAGAGCATGAATAGCCGCCACACTGAGCGGACCTAAGTTTATATAATTTACGACAAATTTTCCCAAATTGACATTCAAACACTATAATTTGTCGCAATGCAAATGAAATATGAGAGTTTCGCAAATAAATATACATAAATTATACTATCAATCCCATAATAAATATACGATCAACTACGGACCTCAAGATCAAGACCTCACAGGGTCGAAAATAAAATCCGCCAACGAGCTACCAAATCCTCTAGAGCCCGAAGCGTCGCTCTAGTACAATAATCCTGTCTAAGGAGGGAAAGAAGAAGGATGAGTATCAAGAAAGATATCCAGTGAGTGAGGGGATTAATCTCAAGTACTAATAGTGTAGGTAAACATTGGAGTGTCAAATAATATCATTCATAACCAATAATTCAAAATTTAGCAGTAAATTATGATATATTCGTTAAAATGAACTTATTTAATCATTCATACGATAACATACATATATGCATCCATTTAAAATCAAGTAGATCATAAAGCAAGCTGAAAGGATCCTAGCAAAGGTCAACCATGACCAAGGACAGCCGCATCGAGGGTTTTATTATGCAAAGAGTTCGATGTTGGCCATGAGTTCACTAGGGCTAGCTCATCATCGTGTTTAGGAACCCTTCCGGTGCTAGACGGTGGCGTCACACATGGCCTTCCTCTTACGTGGGTTCAACCGACCGCGCCTATAGCCATTAGACATATGGCGTTTTCGAATACCTCCTGCAGAAGTGTATCCGGGCAACCTGGAGTCTCTACAAATGTCCTTCGTACTACGGTATCAATCAAATAATGCCATATCATCATATCATCTCAAACTAGTAGGCATCCAACCCATATAGCCAAATCATCTCATCATATCCTCAAAATAATTCAAATCCATGTGTCAATATATTTTATCGAAATCAAATTTAACAAACCAATGCAATAGTAGAATAGAAAACATTTCATTTCTCAAATCATGGCACAATTTCATTTCCTTTCAAACATGGACGCATAATCGTAGAAAACATAAGTACGACACTCCAAAAATTACAAAATAGATTTGAATTTCAATTCCATACGTCGAGACAATACATATCAAAAGCATGTTTTATTAAAAATACGACAAAATCAGGTTTCACTATTTCATGCAAGAGATTAGGGTTCCACTCTCCTTCCTAGAGAGGGTAGTCACTCCCTATTTTTCAAAATCAAACCAAATCGACTTCTCGAATCTCCAAGAAAATCAACGTAATCAGATTATCACAATTGTCATCAAATTTCCAATTATTCTTAGGGTTTTTCATCTTCCCTAAGTTTGTATAAATCTTAATTCTTCAATTTGTAAATATACACCAATGTCATCTTAAAGATATTGAAACCTAAATTTGATAAAATTTATTTCAAATGTTGAAGAGATCGCATTTCTCTCACATAGGGTTTTCTCGGAGTGCAGACTTTCGCCGAATGTCTCCTCGACCACTCCAAAATCTGCATTGCTCCCTATCAAGATAAGATTTATTAGCTAGGTCATAAACACTTAGAACAAAATCAAAACCCTGAGTCAGTTACCTACGTAGAGACTCGCGGGCTGTCATGGGCTATCGCGGGTTGCGGGCCCCAGTGGGCTTCACGGGCCGTAGTGGGCTCGCAGGTTGCGCGGGCTCGTGGTTTGTCGTGGGCTGGTGGGCTCGCGGGCTGGTACGCTCACAAGCTGGAGCGTGCGCTTGCGACCTGGATTGCAGTCGCGCCTCGTGGGTTGCGCGCGCTAGTAGGTTGGAGTGCGCTCGTGGGCAGGTGCGCTCCCGAGTAGGTCCGTGCTCGCGCTTGCGCTATGGAGCGCTGGGGCGGGGAAGCGCGCACTGTGGCGTGATCGTGCTCGTGCAGGGAGGATCGCGCTCGTGGGAGGGAGGAGCTGCAGCGGCTGTGGTGCGCTTGTGGTGGTGGCGTGCGTAGAAACTCGCGGCGGAGTGCGATCGAGAGGAAAGGAGATCGCGAGAGATAGAGAGAGGGTGAGCAACAGAGAGAGAGAGAAATAGTGAGAGAGAGAATCCGAGAGGGAAAGATAAAAAGGGAGAGAAGAAGAAGAAGATGGTGGTGGTGGTGCACGACGGAGTGGAGCGGTGGGTTGCGGGAAGGGGAAGAGGCGGAGAGAGAAAGAGAAAGGAAGAGAGAGAGAGAGAAAAGGAGAGAGGGGAAGAATTAGGGCTTTAAGCCCTAATTTGATGTGTTGCGCTTTGGCTCAAAACGCAGCACTCCTTTTTTTTTTATTTACTTTTATTATTATTATTATTATTATTTACATATATATATATATATATATTCATTTTACACCAAAATTCGAAGATACGGTAAAAATTTAAAATATACAAAAAAATTCAATTTAAATACCCCAAAATCAAAAATCAAAATAATTTCTCTATATATATATAACTAAGAAATATTTTAGTTAATTCTTGAACAAGAGCACAATAGTACAGACACTGCAGTATCGGTGTGACATTTAATGAATATTTTATCAAGAAAGATTGTGGATAAAGATACCTTCAGAAACCGTGATAAACATTTTTTGCTTGAAACATCTGAGAAAACATTTAGTTGTGGGATATATAATCTTTTCTCTTTTTTTTTTGTTTTATATGTATAAATCATTCTACTTTGTATCAATTGCAATCCTTATTACGTTTTTATTATTTTTGTAATTTATTTATTTTTTAGTCTTTTAATTTATCAACCATCTAAAAAGAAAAGCCATCATTATTGATATTATGTGGTAATTATGTGGTAATAGTGGTAATAGGCGGTAACTTGGTGGTAACCGATGATAAAAGTAATAATTTTTTTTGACATTTGTGATAACAGAAGATAAAAAAAAAAGTAACATTCATAACCTAATATGATGATAAAAGAGAGAGTAACATTTTCTAATACTTATATAATCGAGGATACAAGACAATAACTATGATGATACAAGATAGTAACCATATGGTAACCGACAGTAACCATCTAGTAATCTACAGTAATTCATACTTACATTTTCCAACCCGATAATGAAAACAGTAATTTTTCCTCACTTGTGGTAACTGATAATATATTAATCTTATTAGAGATAAGTATGATGGAGCTACAACTAATGTAAGAACTCATGGGGGTTTGAGTGATAGCTTTCTTATTAACATCGGACTCCATCAAGGTTCAACATTAAGTTTCTTTCTCTTTGCAATAGTAATAGACGAAATTACAAAAAACATTCGATATTAAATACCATGGTATATACTTTTTGCAAATGATATAGTTTTAATTGATGAAACTAGAGAATATATTCATGTTAAATTAGAGTTATGGAGGATCACACTATATCCAGAGGGTTTCGATTGAATAGATCGAAAACTGAGTATATGAGATATTGGTTTAGCAATAATTATTGAAATGATGAAGAAACGATTAAGCTAGATGGACATGATGTACCGAAAAATGAACGGTTTAGGTATCTAGGTTGTATCATTCAAAATGATCGCAATATAGATAGAAATATGAATCATAAGATTCAAGTGGGTCGGATGAAATTGAGAAAAGCATATGAAATTCTTTACGATCGCACGATGCCAATGCATTTGAAAGAAAAGTTCTATAAAACCACGGTTAGACCTGTATAATTGTATGGTAATGAGTGTTGGGCTATTAAACAACAACAAAAATAAAAAATGGCCGTAATAAAACTGAGAATATTTAGGTGGATGTGTGACAAAAGTAGAAAAGATTGTGGATAAGATGCGAGAGTGTCATTTGAGATGGTTTGGGCATGTACAAAGAAGATCTAAGAACGCACCAGTTAGGAGAACTGAGCTTAAATATTGGAGATTTAGTAAAATGTAGAGATAAACTATTGAAAACTTGGATACAAATTATTAGTAAAGATATGATAGTTAAAGATTTAGACGATAAGATGACTTTGGATAGAAATGAATAGCATAGAAAAATCTGCACAAATTAAACTAATATATTTTGGATATATATATATATTTATTTACTTTTTTATTCTCTTTTATATTTATTTATATTTTTATATTTATTTATTTTTCTTTTTAATCATAATTTATCTCTTAAATGACTGATCCCAAATTATTGGTTTTAAGGTTCAGTTTGTTATTGTTGTTGGAATAACCGATAATAAGAACAGTAACTTATACTAACATATATGATAACTGAGTGGTAATCGACGATAAATGGTAGTAACATTTCCTAACACATGTGGTAATTGATGATAAATGGAAGTAACATTCTTAACGACTGACGATAAAAGATAGTAATATTTTCTAACATATGTGATAATCGATGATAAAATATGTTAATTTTTATCAATATTTTGAAACTGATGATCAAAAATAGTAATTTTAGCAACACTTTTCTAATCGTCACTATAAATCAATCACATACTCTAACGGTTATCAAAATTATTGAGATAGATTTATCCCGATTGGTATATAGCTGACTAAAGGTGTATCCATTGGAGAATGTTTTGTGAACAATTTTAGTATGTTTAGCAAACGGTTTTCATCCATTTGAATAGTGCATTTGTTTTGTAATGACACCAATATTATATTATTGACACTTAAATGGTCCTTCTTGTTGGCCTTTTTTTTTGTTTTTTTAATTTTTAATGCTTTGGGGAAAAATGGGAGGAGATTGGAATGCTTTTGTTCAGTTTATCTACTATCATCGTGAAAGTGAAGCAAATTGTTTTATATGCCATTCTATAAGAGGGAGAAATGTTGGACTTAGCTTTCTTGTTGAGTTCATGTGGTGACCTCAAGCACATCTAGGCAGACTATGTTGAAATTACCAAAATGGATTGCTTTAGAGCTAATTGACGACAACATCTAAGGGGTTCCTCTTTCCATTTTATTTATAAATTATATCTTGGATTTTTTCTCTCTTACATTCCTTAATTGCATAAAGGCAGAGATTCCTAGACCCTAGAATAAAACCTTATCCCAGTCCCTTATGTTTGTTAAATGGACATTTAGACTGGATTGCATTGACTTTCTTGTAGCGACATTAGACAAACTAAAGCTAATATGCACTTTTCAATAATTTGATCTAGAAAGATGTATGTTGGCCCCCAACCTTCAATTGTAAATATACATATGTTTCCTCTTTTATCCCTCTTTTTTTTGGTCCTTAATATTGCATGAAAACCCTTTAAAAGTGAAAGTGAGATTATAGAATTTAATGAAATTATCTTGGAGCACATGATTTTTTAAAAAATTTAAAATTGTTTTATATATATTGCAGTTATGGCTAGCAGACAAATGCATATATCACAGAGCAAAATTTTGAAAAATAAAAAAATAATACTAAGTGGGATTTCAATACTACTAAAATCTTACTTCAAGTTTGCACAGATGAGATTCGTAAGAGCGGAAAACTAGGACTTTCATTTAGAGCTAAAAGATGAGAGTTTATTGTTGAGAATTTTAATAATTGTGCTAATAAAAACTATAGTCAAAAGCAATTAAAAAATAGGTTGGATAGGTTAAAGGGTGAATGGACCAATTGGCTGCAATTAAAAGGAAAAGAGATAGGTTTGGGGTGGAACCATGAGATTGGAACCACTGAACCTGATAAAACATGGTAGGAAACAAAAATAAATGTAGTTATTTACAATTTTATATTTTTGGCTATTGCATATTATAATGTATTTTTTTATATTTTATGTATATTTGATTTTGATGATTGTAAACGAAAATCCAAAATATACTAAATTTTGCAATAATGGGCTATAACATCATAATGAATTGGAATTTATATTTGGAGAAACAGCAGCAATTAGTCAACAAGTATGGACACTAGCGATGAGTATCCCAAATGAGGACAATGATGAAGTGTTAATACGATTACATAAGAAGATGGTATTGAACTTGATAATAAAGACTTTATTTTAGATGAGTATTTTAGCCTATTGCAAATAATCAACTCAAGAGAAAAAGAATAGTGTCAAATGACATAGAAAAAAAATGTCAAAAGGTAAGAAAAAGGTTGTGATAGCAAAAAGCATGAGACGATCAATAAGCTAAATTGCTGATGCTGCGGAAAGTCAGAATGCAAATGAAGTTGTTGAAATATCAGTGACATCTGCTGTCATTGGACAGTATTCAATTCCAGAATGTATAAGAGAATTGAAATCTTTGAAAGAAGAAGGGGTATTGACTAGGGAGTAATTTGATTGGGGTATAAATTTAATTTAAACTGACAAAAGTATAGTCACTCTTATATCTTTGCCATTGCAGAAGATAAACTTTATTGGCTTATGTACAACTATAATTTAGAGAAATCAAAACTATAAAGACTTGAATTGTTTATAATTTGATTTGATATTTATTATTTAAAATTTGAACTTCTTATTACTTTATATTTATTTGCTTTATGTTGTATTGAGAAATTTTAGTTCTCGTTATATTATATTTTTGTGTATGTTTCTGGTACATATTAATATATTCGTTGTGATATAAATATTTAATTTAAATTTATGTATTTTAGTATTCTTATGCAGATGGATTGTAATGATATTATAGCTTTGCAAGAGTTGTGAAAAGAAGAAAACGAGCAAAATTTTTTCAAAAACTTTATGAAGCAGGAGTAATAATAGGTGTAACACCTAGCAAAAAAAAAAAAAAATGAGAAATGAGAAATGATTTGGAGACGCAGCGTTTTGGGACAAAACGCTGCGTCCCCAATTTGGGGATTAGCGTTAAAACCCTAACCCCCTTTCTCTCTCTCTCTCTCTCTTTCTCTCTCCCCGACGTTCCCTCTCCTGCGACCGTTCGTCTTCTTCCGCGGCCGTTCGGCTTCCTCCTCCACAGCCACCGCCACCCGCCATCATCACCTTCTTCTTCTTCTTCTTCTTCTTCTTCTCCTTCTTCTTCTTCTTCCCTCTCGGATTCTCTCTCTATCTCACTGTTCCCTTCTCTCGCGATCACCCACGATCGCCCTCTCTCCGCCTCGCCGCACACCGCCGCGAGCCACGATCGAACACCACCGCACGCCGTGAGCCTCCGCGAGCATCTTCTTCCACCATAGCGTGCGACTGCAGCGCCTTCTGCAGCGCGATCCCCCAGCCCACAGCGCGAGCGAGGCCGTGAGCTCGAGCCAGCTAGCGAGCGCAAGCCAGGCAGAGCGCGAGCCAGCGCCCTAACACGCGAGCCAGGGTGCAAGCCAACGCACGAGCGCACGAGCGCTTGAACCCAGCACACGAGCGTGCACGGGTGCGCAGCAGCACAGTGCACGGGCGCGCATCAGTGCACGGGTGTGGACCAGCGCGCCTCAGTGCACTAGCGCGCGGGCACGAGCCAGCCCGGGAACTAGCGCGCGAGCACCAGCCCGCAGGCACATTGGCTGCAGGCCCATCAGCCCATCGGCCTGCCAGCTGCAGGCCCATCACCCGCAGGCCCGCCAGCCCGCAGGCCCATCAGCAGCAAGCCCACAGGCCCACCAGGCCCATCGGCTCGTCAGTCACAGACCCATCACTTGTAGGCCCGCTAGCCCGCAGGCCCATCAGCCAGAGGCCCACCAGCTCGCAGGCCTGCCAGCCTGCAGGCCCACCGGCAGTAGGCCATCAGCCTGCTAGCCCGTCAGCCCACTGGCCCGCAGACCAGTGAGGCCGCTAGCTGTAGCCCACGAGCCTGCGACGGCCCGTGACAGCCCGTGAGCCCGTGACAGCCCACGAACCTCCACGCAGGTAAATGACTTAGGGTTTTGCTCCTGATCTAAGTGTTTAGATCTAACAAATAAATTTTGTTTTGATAAGAAACCCTACAGACTTTTGAGTGACCGAAACGACATTCAGACGAGACTCGGCGCTTCGAGAAAACCCTAGGTGAGGAGATTTCGACTCTAATTGATAAATTGGATG
The DNA here is from genome assembly GCA_033439265.1 of Dillenia suffruticosa. Classification (NCBI taxonomy): domain Eukaryota; kingdom Viridiplantae; phylum Streptophyta; class Magnoliopsida; order Dilleniales; family Dilleniaceae; genus Dillenia; species Dillenia suffruticosa. The sequence goes on from JAVTVX010000031.1 coordinate 6,130,790, forward strand.
AATCTAGGATTGAATCCAAGATGAAAGGTTTTGTATATGTTTAGAGTGTAAGTGGAATGCGAATAGAATACAAATTATGAAATGATTATATATGAATTGAAGGTTAAGTATAGAATGTTACAAAAACTAGATGATCTGATACGAAAGAAGCGTATTATAGACTCACAAAATCATGTCGAGTAAATTCAAATAGTTTATTTAGAGTTAAACTTTGGAATATGCATGAAAGTATCTGAGTTGTAGGGTTGGAATGAAATGAGCCGTAAAGTGGAAGATATTGTACATTTTAGGTCTTTCGGATAAACCCTAAAGATGCTTGAGAAAATAATATTCAATTTTGATAATCTGATTAGGTTGATCTTTTTGGAGACTCGAGGAAGCAGATCAGATTTGATTGGTTTTGAAAATAGGGAGTGACCACCCTCCCTAGAACTGTGAGCGGGATTTTGACATTCGCTATTGATTGAAAATTATGTTTCAAAAATACTTTTAAATGACATGTTTTTGCAAATGTCTGATTGTTAGAATTTTCGAATATTTGATGAATGTTTTGTGACCTTTGGAGTGTCTAAATTTCTGACTTTATTGATATGCATCCATGAGTTTTGATAACTGTATATTGTGCCATATTTTCGACATATTGATATGTTTTAATGCTTTCACTGTATTGGCAAATGGTTTTATATGAATTTACTTATATATTGGGCTGTATGCCCGGCTGACGTTATGATATTATACATGGGGCTATATGCCCGGCTGATCTGGTGATGGGATGCATGGGGCTACGTGCTCGGCTGATATGATATTGTGATCCGTAGCTACGAAGGACTCTGGTAGAGGCACCCCTTGTGTCCGGATACGTTTCGGCCGGAGGTATCCGCCAGATTGTCATGTGTATGGGTGTCCCAGGTTGACCCTCATCGGAGAGGACGTTGAGTACGGCTCCGTCTAGCACCAGGCTGGGGCACCATACACGGCTGACTAGTTATATGTACATTATTATTATTTACAGGCTAGTTGGGGTAGTTTGTGGCCAACATTGGGGCAGAGAGCCATTCTTTAATACTTTCATTTGGAAAAAAACCCCCAATGCCTCGTCCTTGGTCGAGGTAGACCATTGCCGGGAATATTTCATTGGCCGGCTCTTCACGACATTGATGTAAATATTGGATGCATATCTTGCCTTCTGATGTGTGCGTATTATATATGATTTTGAAATAACATGATCGGTTTGCACATTGTGGATATTTTCTTATGCTTTGACACTCCAAGTTCACCCTAGATATTAATAGTATGATGTCAATCCCCTCACTTACTGAGTATCCTTCCATAGATACTCACCTCTCACTTTCTTTCCCACAGGATTAGTGTTGGATCGAGAAGATATCACTGGGTTTGGGTATGGATATTTTCCATCTCTTCCGCTACGATGATTGGTGACATTGTTATGAATGGGAGATTTTAATTTGACCAATATATTTATCAAGTTTTATGGGATGACTTTATAAATTATGAACATTTATTCGTGAAACCCTTGGATTAAATTACTTCATTGCATTGAGGCATTTGTAAATATTTAAAAAATAACTTGGGAATTTATTTTATATATGTGTAGAATTTAAATCCGCTCGGTGTGGTGACTGCTCATGCTCTAGTTGGATTAAATTACTTCATTGCATTGAGGCATTTGTAAATATTTAAAAAATAACTTGGGAATTTATTTTATATATGCGTAGAATTTAAATCCGCTCGGTGTGGCGACTGCTCATGCTCTAGTTGGGCATGACAGTAGAGGTCTGTTGCTAGGACTGCTAGAAACTTATAGCCTTGCGTTGTTCTGGATGTTGGCTATGGTATTTGTTGATTTTGGAGAGACCGGGATGTCCATTTACTTATTTTTTTAGGATGAATATGATATACAGGTGAAATTGTACTCGGAAAACCTCCGATTTATAGGGAGATTCTGTCCGATTTTCTGTAAAAATATAGCCGACATCCAGGGACAACGGGCAGCTGTTCACGATCCCGATTCGGGGCGTGACAATAGGTGCATATCACACGAAATATTTATTAAAATAAGATAATAGATTTAATTACTTAGATGGCTGGAATTGGGTTCGGGAAACCATTATCACTCTAGGTGAGAGTTACAGAATGCTTAAAATGGAACTACATGTTATATTAAAATTTATAGATTTATTGAAGAGTAAGGGATAGTTACGACCATCTATAGATATGACAGAATTGGAGGCAGTCGCTATGTTTCTTTGAACTTGTGAACACAATCAAACAAATTGTAATATCCAAAATAAATTTGAAAAATTGGGAGAGACTGTAAGTACGAAGTTTGCTGAAATTTTAGAAACTTTATGTTTGTTAGCTAAGAAAGTTATAACAACTCAAAATTTTGAATTTAAAGAAATTCTAGCCAAAATTAAAGATGATAGTAGATATTGGCCTTATTTTAAAGGATACATTGATACTATAGATGGAACACATATACCTATTATTTTTCCTATCAATGATCAAATTCGTTTCATTGGTTGAAAAGAAGTTCAGACACACAATGTCATGGTAGTGTGTAACTTTGACATGTTATTTTTTTTTGTTGTTGATTGGACTGATACGGCACATGATAGCAGAATTCATTCAACTGTACTTCCCTCATCCACCAAAAGTTATAATTTTATTTATAACTTATACAAATATTGAAATGATTTTTTTTAATTGACTACTAATCAAATATATTATTATATTTTGTAGATAAATATTATGTAGTGGATGTTGGATATCCAAATATTAAAGGGTATCTAGTACCCTAAAAAAGTGAGAGATATCATATTTCTGATTTTAGAGGATGCAATTAGCCACAAGGTGAAGAAGCAATATTTAACCATGCATATTTTTCTTTGAGAAATGTCGTAAAATGAATGATTGGAGTTTGAAAGAGTAGGTGGCATATTTTAAAGGATATGAAGCTATTTCCATTGGTGAAACAAGAGAAGGTCTTCATTCGAAATTGTGACAAAGACGAAAAGTTTGATAGATGCGATCGTAGCCTCAATTATATTTCAGAGTTTGAGAATGAAAGAAATATCAATGAAAAAATGAGATCATCTATTTATAGAAGAGAAGTGTATGATAGTTACATGAATAGAGTTCGGAATAAAATAACAGCTACATTGATGGAAAATATAAATACATGATTTATGTTATTTTTAAATTTATTAATTTTTTATGTTATATAAAAATAATTTTATATTTATAAATGTTTGATTTTAATTGTTTAGAAAAATAATCAATATATTTTTATTTTAATTATTAATATTTATATATTTTATTTTTAAAATGTCCATATATTAATTTTTAATCGCTGGTGAGGATAAAAAATTATATTTTATGTGTATGTTTTTTATGATAATTTTATTAAAAATAGTGTTTATAAAAATTATTTTGTTAAATAACTAATTTACAAAAATGAATATATAAGTAGTTTAAAAGTTAAAAATAACAAATAACTTTTAATTTTATTTTAAAAGTTATTAAGTTTTAGTTTTATTTATAAGGAGAAAAGAAATTAAAAAAAAAATCATATCAAATAAACACTAAATTAATACCAACTTTTGGGATCGTCATTTGAGACCAAATTAGCATATAGTAACAACAATAACAGCATCATTGAAACGAAGATAGCTCAAATAGTATGTCTGCACAATTAAGATATGAATATAATTATTATATTAAATTATTTTAAATATTATTTACTAATATATTTTAAGCATTAAGATAAAATATACTCGGAATTTTCGTTGAATTTAGTGAGAAAAAAAAAAGAATTTCTCCCTCAGATTATTATCATTTGAGAGCGCCGATGTTTCACTTGCTTCTACCAAAGATCTCTCCATCAGATCCCCTTCCCTCTCCCTTTCTCTCCTCCAATCCTCGAATCAGTCGCTGAGTTGCATTTCAAATTTGTTTGGATTTGTAATTTTTGAGATTGATTGTTCCTCTGATCCCCAAGGGTTTTCAAAATTTGGGTCTTTTTGACATATTCGTGAAATCTTGAACTAGAGTTTTGAAACGATCGCAGCTTTTGGTCTCTCTCGGACACGAGACATTGATGTTTTGCCAAAGTGCATGAGGATTTGGTGCTGTTTTGGCTTCGACGAAGACGACGAAGAAAGAGTGAGATTCGGGTTTGGGGGGATAAAGGACGTCATTTTTTCTAGTGAGAGTGACAGAAACTCAGAAGATATGGAAAATGATGAATCTGAGAGTCATCTTCAGTCTTTCCACTGCCGCGGATGTTCTTCTTCTTCGTCTAGTTGTTATTCTTGTACCCTCATCGATGGCGGCAGATAAGCTTAGGGATTTGAGCTAATCTATCGATGTTGGCTTACTTGACGCCACTGTCGCTTGGCACTTGATCTAAGGAAGAGGTCGTCTTTTCTCGATCCGGCTCTCTTTCTGTCCCTCTCTTGACTTGTTTCTTCTTCATCTGCTTATAGTCACAAGTGGGGGGGGGGGACAGAGAGAGTTGTTTTGTTTGTTGTCAACATTTCTTTGTTTCCTGAAGAGATTTTTGGAATTTACGAAAGGAGAAGCAATGATTTTCATATTTGAAATCTTCCCTCTCTCCTATACAAAGTGATGTTTACCGTAAATGCAGTGAACATGGTGAAAAATGTGCAGACTTGTGAAGGATCTGAGCATTGAGGGTGGTTCAGGCATTGTGGTTCTTGATCTGGTGGATATTTCAGGAGGATATACTTCTGTGAAAGATAAGACCGATATGTCAATTTTATCAACTGATATCCACTTCCATCTTTCTCCGGGTGTCATTTCACTAGTTCTTAACGTTCAACATCAGGCAACTGCAGCACTCCAATTTGGAAATGGTAAGCCCCTGGCTCCTTGTATCAACATTAATCGGCCATGCGTGTCTCACAAAGGTACTTCTCATGTTCTTCAAGTCGATTACAAAAGTATTTTGGTCTTGTGTTTGATTGGGGGAAAAGAGACAATTATTTGATCCCTTTCATTGCCTACTAAAAAGGATAGCATGTGATGAAAGTGCAAAATTGTAAGATACAACACTTGATAGCAATTGTGATGATTTGTGTAAATGGTGATGGAAGTGCAAAATAATGCAACTAATTCTGGACATGATAACGAGGCAGCTGTTGATTATGGTTGTTCTGGTGGGCAGCTACTTTATATTGGCTGCAGCGGCAGGAAAGTGGATGGCATTGCAGTATGCATGTGGATATATTTCATCTTTTTGGTCTAGTCATGCTTTGGTATTTTACTTCTATTGCTTTACAATGCCAAAATCAATTTCAGCTCTAATAAGCACGAAAATACTTCCAAACATGAACCGACATCATACTCAAAAAAGGGAAAAAGAAAATTTCAGAATTGTACATGTATAGAGACATATATATATATATATATATATTTGTATTTATATACATACAAAACCAGTTGTAAGGTCATTATCAAGTTGAATGCCTACTTAAATTTTGCTGTGTTGTTTACGTTTACAGAAATTGGGCCCTGCAGCAATGTGACATTTTGGAGGCCTAAAGTCCCATCAAATTATGTCATATTGGGAGATTGCGTGACGTCTAGGTAATACAGTTCTTGATTTGATATAATTATCTTCAATTTTTTTCTTTTAATTTTAAATAGGTTATCATTTTGTTTTAAATATCATCTTCAACGTATGAGTTATAATTCTCAAAGGAATTATCTATCAGGTGCCGATTTAATCGATCTCCAATTGAATTTAGATTTATTAAATTATACTTGATCAAAGTATGTAGTTCTATTTTTACAATATATCATGATCTTGTGGTTTTATATTAAGTTACAATTTTTATGAATTCTTTATTGATAAAGAAATTTCCTATTATCAATTTCCTTTCAAATTCTTCAGTAGATTCTGAATTAGTAGAGCTTCTATTTGTTGATGGTCTATTCTCACCATAGATCTTCCCTAAGTCATTAACGTATAATGATTTTACAGATCTACATCTTAATACTCCATCACTTTCTATATCTAGAGATGTTGAAAATTTATTTTCTAATCTAATTCTTTCATCTAATTTGGGGTTTTTTAGATTTAAAGGAATTTTCAACATGTTTGTAGAGTTTTTTCTAGGTGGTTCTAGAAAAGTTTCCACATTTTCAAAAACTTTTTCGATTTCAATTGTTTTCTTTTCTTCAAACTGGAGATTATGTACACTAGAATTTAGTGTAAATGTTGTGCAATATGTGATTGTGAAAGACACGTATTCAGCTCTACTCATTATATCTTTTCTGACATATTCATATATAATTCTTAGTTCAAATTTCACTGAATCAATTAATGTTAATGTGATTTGAGGGTAGATCGTGAACTGAATCTGATTAAAGAAAAGATTTCCCTAGGCTATTCCTACGATTTTATATTTAGGATCTGTTATTCTGTCATCTACTATTACGATTAGAATAGGTGAATCTATTTTTCCATCATAATTGGCTTTCACGCTTATCCTTATACTTTCGATATGGATGTATTTCATTTTATTTCTTATTTCTCTAGGTATTTTGTTTAGAGCTGATTTAACTTTTTCTTCAGGGATTAAGTTAATACTAAAACTTCCATGTGCTTGTTCCATTGTCTGAGGAGTCTCAGCATAATGAATTACATTTCTTTTTTTATTTTTTTGTTGGATTAAGCTTCTAATTGTCCAGCTGGTTCTGAATCTAGTTTTTTCATTAGATTTAAGCTTTTTGTCCTTGATTTCCCTAGTCTGCTTATCACTAAGAATTGTTATTTGTTAATAACGTTGATTGTCATCAATCTATTCTATATAAGATTTTTCACTAATCTCACTTGAGGTGTCACTCATCTTTTTCAGAAAATATTTATTCTTTTGAATCTAAGTTTGATTCTGTATCTATATAGAATTCATATATAATCTCATTTTCTGATGTATAATTGTTTTCTTCTTCCTCTATAGGATGCAATTGTTTAGGATGCAATTATCATCAATGAGCCTCAAAATGTCCTTTGTCTCCACAATTCCAACATTCACACGTAGACTTATCATAAGTTCTTACTTTTTATTGATCTTTTTTAGTAAATCTTCGATTCTTTCTTTTTGGAGTGATTTTTCTTTGATCTCTCTTTTTAAATTTTTTGAATTTTGTATGAGTTCTATTTTTCTTAAACTTTTGTTTTTTCTGTTTCCACTTTTTAGGATTTAATTTTTGACATCCTAAATCTAGAATATTATCATTAATCCCGCACCATACTCTATCATCATGATTTTTCAGTTTCTTTAAAAGTTTGGTTTGTTGGCACCATTCTCTTAATTTCCTTTTTGTGAATTCTATTTGAGCTCCTAGGTTGTCTATAAGAGTTGGATTTTAAGTTTCTCTTTCTAAAATAAATTCTTTTTTGATCTGTGTTCCAAATCTTCTCGGCAATCTGTCAAAGAATTTATCTAGATAGAACTTTAGTTCATCTTCTGAAATACAATTTTGCCAATAGTATGTTTCAAAATGTGCTATATATTCGTTAAAATATTTTAACGAACAACACTTTAGTTTATCCAATCTATACCTATTTTGTTGGATCAAATTATTTTTGTATAGTAATTCTTGAATACCAAATTGTCGTCCCAAGAATTCTAGATATAATGCTGCTTTTACTCTTTCCATAATGGATTCTATACTTTCTGTTTCACGGATGGTTCCGTCTTCAGTTCCATACAGGATAATTTTTTCTTCTGGTAAAGACATTGTCCCACCAGTTTCAAGTTATATTTCCTTCCATGACTTGAGGAATATACCTTCTTAGTTGATCCATTGACAAACTGTTAGCCGTAGCTATTAATTGGGTGGTTTGAATCCATCTATTGATAACTATCTTTTTATCGATTATTGTGATTTATGTCACGCCCCGACCCAGGATCGTGAGCAGCCGCCCGTTACCCTGGATGTCGGCTGTATTTTTACAGAAAATCAGACAGAACCTCCCCATATATCGGAGGTCTCCCATATTAAAATAAACCTGTTACCTATCCAAAAGGGGCCATCCCGGCCTCAAAATGCATATATTATCCTCAACAACAAATCAGATCATCCTACTGCACAATCCAGGGCAACGCAAGGCTAACAAACAATTCTCCACAGTCCTAACCACAGACCTCTACTGCTATGCCCCCGTCAAAGGCATGGACAGCCGCCAGTCGCCCCTCCTGTGATTAGAGGAGGCACCGAGCGATCTTAGAGGACAATTCTAAGACATGACACATTCCCAAATACAGACACAACGAAAAAGAAATACCTCAATGCAATGTCATGCAGTGACATGAGAGTTCTACAATTTAAATGTCCATATTTATACAGTCATCCCAGAATTATAAAAATGGTCATCTATAGACCTCAAAATACATATACATCACCAATACAAATTTGTAGCGGAAATACACAGACTCCTCAAGTTCAGGCCTGATCTCCTAAAGATACTGAGCGTCCTAAAAGCGACACTCCTTGTCAAATACTATCTCTGAAACAAAAGGGAAATGAGGGGTGAGTACTCGGGAGAAGAATACTCAGTGAGTGAGTGGGTCAATGCAATCGTCAAATATAGAGTGTGAAACTGGAGTGTCAAAGCATAAGTATACGAATCATATTTCAAATCATCATGCTTTTCATTTCAACAATATATCATTTGCACGCATTTCAAGTCAAATATGCATCCAAAGCACTGTTATTAAAATCATAGAGCTGCCAGCCGAAAATATCCTGGTAGAGGTCTACTGCGACCTATGACAGGCGCACCGGGGGTGTTATATGCAAATTTCTTTAAAGTGCTCTCTACCCCAGCGTTGGCGACGAACCTCGTCCAGGTGCTAGACTTGGAGAGGATATCCAATCCAAATCCAAATCCTCCCCCTTTCGGGTTCAACCTGGCTAGTACCGTGTCGATAATCAAATAACGACAACTCGTGGGATACCCCAGGCCTAGGCATATCCGGACGCCACCAAAGCGCCTCTCACGGTGTCCTTCGTAGCTACGGAACAATACATATCAAAGCTCTCAAAGCCAAAATCAATATCACATCAAAATGTGCCGAAGTCAGGTTCATAAACCAATGCAACATAGAGCATAAAATGGCACATTATACATTTCAACCATATGGATGCATAATTTCATAATTCAATACAGTTTTTGGACACTCCAACGATTCACAAAAGTCAATTTTAAAACCAGTCAAAACATTTCCAACATACGACAAATCATGCTCATTATCAAAATGTTGTAAAACAGAATTTACATATTAAACAAAAGCATTGAAATAAATCCCACTCACAGTTTTGGGGAAGGTAGCACACTCCCCAATAACACCAAAATACGTAAAACAAGACGCCCCTCAATCGAGTCACCAAAATAGCCAACCTAATCAATCATCACGATTTTTATCAATTTCCGACTATTTCAGGGTTTATCTTTTTTTCTTAATTCGCACGAACCCTAAATTCCTCAATTTATAAACAAATCAACTAATGCTACCTAATTTGACAAAGTTTATTCAAGGGTTGAAGAGATTTCATTTCTCTCACCTAGGATTCTTCGGATCTCAGATTTAGCTTTCGTTCACCCATCGGTTTGGTCTAAAACCTGAATGTTTCCAAATTTGAAACAATTGCGAACAATTTAAGTCCAATTACTAAAGAGATTTGAAACCCAAGTGTGAAAAATCGAAACTTAGAGTCATTTACCTTCGCAGAGGCTCACGGACTGTCGCGGGCCGTGGGCCGCGAGCTGATGGGCTGGCGGGCCTGGTGGGCCGGCGGGCCTGATGGGTCCGCGGCCTGGTGGGCCTGCGGCCTGGCAAGCCGGATCGTGCGCTGGAGTGCACGCTGGCTCGTGCTAGGGCGTGCTGAGGCGCGTTGGGGTCGCGCGCTGGGGATCGCGAGCTGCTCGCGCGCTGCTCGCGCTGGGCTCGCGCTGGCTCGCGCTGGCTCGCGCTAGCTCGCGCGCTGTTGTGCGAAGGAGAGGAGCTGTAGCGGCGCTCGTGCAGAGAGGAGCTGCAGCGGCTCGCTCGCGGGAGGGGGGAGCTGCAGCGGCTGTGGGTGGCGCTGGTGGTGACCGGCGGTGCTGGCGGCGGCGGCGGCAGCGGGAGGGGAAGAGACACGGCGGCGGGGAGAAGGGAAAAGAGAGAAGAAAGAGGGAGAGAAGAAGAGAGAAGAAAGGGGAAAAGAGAGAGAAAATTGGGCTTTAAGCCCTAATTTTGTTTTTTTATTTTTTATTTTTTATTATTTTTTTTTAATTGGGTATTACAATTTAGACATGTTGACTTGAGATAAAAATGTGCAAGAATCCATCAACCAAGTTGACTTGGTCATGGCATGAATCAACTTATCTTAGTGTCTCTTGAGCTATAATGCAGTCTAGACATGTGTCAACTTACTATCCTGTATGTGTTGACTTATGCTTTGTTGATTGAAAAATTTAAGTCTAAAATGTGTGAGTCGACTTTGGGTGTAGTGTTAGTTAACTTGCACTACAAAAAAAGCGGAATTTAGCGACGAAATTTAGCGATGAAAAATATTCGTCGCAAATCTGCAACAAATTTAGCAACAAAAAATGTTATCGTCGCCAATTAGCCATAATTTTAGCAACAAAAATATTTTCGTCGCAAATTTAGCAACTAAAAACTTTTTCGTTACAAAATTCGTCGTAAATTTGTGACGAAAATTATTTGAAGCAAACTTTGTTGTAAATTTAGGACGAAAAAATATTTCGTTGCTAACTTTGCGACGAATTTCAAAATTCGTCGCAAATTTTATGACGAATTTCAAAAATCGTCCCAAAATTAGGGACGAAAATGAAATTCGTCCCTAAATTCGGGACGAAAACGAAATTCGTCCCTAAATTCGGGACGAATTTAAAATTTGTCCAAAATTATTGGGACGAACTTCTGAATTCGTCGCTAAATTTGGGACGAAAATGAATTTGTCCCTAAATTTGCGACGAATTTCTAAATTCGTTGCAAAATTAGCGACGAATATTTATATTTGTCGCAACAAATTTGATTATTTGTTGCTAATTTTGTTGCAAATGAGTGGGAAAAATAACATTTATGACAAAATTCGTCGTTAAAATTTATTTTTCAGTAATTAGATACATTTTCTAGTATGATAAACATTTTGTAATATAAAAAATGTTTTGAAAACGGTGTTATACACTTAGAGCATATAACAATCTTAAAATATTCAAAAAATATTAAATAAAATCTTTCATTCATTGTCTATTTATATAAAAGAGTCATAATATAGTATCTTTTAATTTGTTACAAAAAATTATTATTAGTATATTCATTTTTTATTCATTATCTGTTAAATTTTCCATTTATAACACTGATAACTTTATTTTATATATTTGTTTAAATATTCGATTAAGTAAATGAAGAGTTAAAGTAAAAATACTTGTTAAATAATAATCAGTACATTGAATAATTTTTTATAATTATATCATAATATACCAATATTATTAATAATTTATCGATTTAGTTTCTATTTTAGTGTATTCAAATAGTTTAATTATCAGAAACCATAAGTATTGTTGTAAAAATCGTAAAGAAAAAAAATTATTTTTCGTTAAATTTACTACAAATTGCTACGAAAACATATATTTATCGAAAATTTAGCGATGAAATCATTCTTTCGTCGTACATTGTAGCGAAAAAAAAAATATTTCGTCCCAGATTCAGGGATGAAAAAAAAAATTGTCCTTGAATCAGGGATGAAAAAATATTTTGTCCCTGATTCTGGGACGAAAAATAAATTTCGTCCCCGATTCAGGGACGAAAAGGTTTTTCATCCCAGAATCCGGGACGAATTTTGGGACAAAAGAGTGTTTGAAGCAAAATTCAAAATATAAGGGAATGATTTCCAGGAAAATTAGTGTACTACTAAAGTCTATCTTCGGGAGGAACATTATAGTGTATCATTAATTTCCTCTACTAAACTTAAATTCAATTTTGAATTTGTTTATTTAGTAAAATTTTTAAAAATACTATTACAATTTGAAATTTATATTTTCGTAACATAATTGAAGGGTTAGTGAGTAAGAAAATAACTTGTCGAAAAAATAAAAAATTTATAAGCAAGTTCGATATTTTCGTTCCGTTTTGCATTTGTTATTAGTATAATTTTGCTTTAAACTAAATCAAACAAATAAAATATATTTACCATGATTCCGTCGATAAATGATCGTTGATAAAATAAAACATAAAATTGAGTTGTGATATCAAGCGAGATAATTTTTGTTGTACCTTGTTCCATCATCCTCAAAAAACAATTTTGTCGCTGAATTACGGTCGAAAAAAAAATTTCAGAAGAAAAAATTTGGTCCCTGAATCAGGGACGAAAAAGAAATTCGTCCCTGAATCAGGGACGAAAAAAAAATTCGTCCCTGAATCAGGGACGAATTTTGGGACAAATTTGTTTTTGAAGCAAAAGTGAAGATATTTCATATGAAAAAAATAAAAAATAAAAACCATCTCTCCCATGACAAATTCTTGGCCATGTTGAAAAACAGAATATGCGTAGGAATCTATTAGAACAAAGATCTATTTTTCATTTATCGGGTCTTTTTCAAGCCACTTTTCGATATGAATTTATTCCAATCTACACTCTATAAACTCTCTAATCTTCCCACTGCAAAAGGCATATAATTCACTCTCATTCCCTTCTTTACAATGTACATTTTGTGATATGTTATCAGATTAGCTCTACTAGAACTGGTAGTTAAGGTCTTATGCTTTTGAACAAGAAAGCGTAAGCATAAATCATATCTTTCAGTTAATCAAAAATAGTAGACTCGATATTGTTTGATTGCTTTCAATATTTTTCCTTCAACTTTGACTTGAAAAACCATGTTAATATAGTTGAGATGGGACGAAAAAGATATTCGTTCCGGTTTCAGGGAGGGAAAATAATTTCTTCCCTGATTCAGGGACGAAAAAAAAAATTCGTCCCTGAATCAGGGACGAAAAAGAAATTCGTCCCTGAATTAGGGACGAAAAAGAAATTCGTCCCTGATTCAGGGACGAAAAAAAATTTCGTCCCTGAATCAGGGACGAATTTTGGGACAAATTGGATTTTGAAGCAAAATTGAAGATATTTCATACCTTTGACGCTCTCTCTCTCTCTCTGTCTCTCTCTCTCTCTCTCTCTCTCTCTCTCGGGTTCATCTCGTTTGTGAAGAGCAGCCGCGAATGGGTACTGCGAAGGGATGGCGGAAGGGATGTCGGATCTACGATAGTGTTAGGTAATCTCTCTCTTGGCCGCACCAGATCTGAGTTTTTTATGGCAGATCCATGAAGGGCGAGGTGCGCGAAGGCGCTGCCTCCCTTGCGCTGCCCAGGTGCGCGAAGGGGCCGTCGCCCCTTCGCTGCCCAGACGCCCAATGGGGCCGTCGCCCCTTTGCTGCCCAGAGGTGCAAAGGGGCCGCTGTCCCCTTTGCGCCTCCGCCGCGATAATAGGCAGCAGGGGCTGCACGGTAGGGGCTGCACGGTCGGGCAGCGCGGCCCTGCGGTGCGGGCCCGCTGCGACGCCGGGCTGCGCGGCCCTGCTGCGCGAAGGGCCTGCAGCCCCTTCGAGGCCCAGACGCGCGAAGGGGCCGCTGGGCCCTTTGCGCGTCCTCCGCGGGAAGGGGCCGTTGTCCCTTTTTGCGCCTCCGCCGCGCGAAGGGGCAGCAGTGGCTGCGCGGCCCCGACGCGGGAAGGTGCCGCGCAGCCATTTTTGCGTCCCTACTGCGCGATGGGCCACGATGGCCCCTGGCTTCCCATCGTGGCCCATTGGGCCCGGCCCTGCGCCCATTGGGACTAGTCCAGTACAAAAAGCAATGTACTTGAATTGTATTTTTTAAATTTGTGAGAAATGTTATTGAAAAGATTTTTTTATAATATTGTTTTAACTACCTTATTAGTTATTTATAAATCTTTTTTTATGTGTTAGGTTTTGCGGTTCTCGACTATTTGGATCGAAAGCTGTTACTGGTGTTGAAATCGTACTCTATCGGTAAGTTATTAATTGGTGGTGATAATTGTTTTATTATGTACTCTAATGATGATAAAATGTAATTAATAGTAAATTTTCTGTGATAAATGATTATGAGATGTTTGTGATTAACAATATTCAGTAGTTTATATTAAATCTTATATCGATTTGTTAAATAATCAATGTTGTTAAATGTTTAATATTTGATAATTTATTTTATTTTATTATAATATTTAATGTTATTGTAATAATTTAGTTAATTTGTTTTATATTAATTAAGTTTATAATATTATTTATTATTATATTTAATTTTTGTGAAATTAATCTTTGTATTTATGATGATTTCATTTTTGTACAATAAACGTTATTGTTTATTGTTATATGAATTTAGTTTGAAATATTGATGATATTACTTATAATGATTTAGTAGTTTTGTTTGTAGTTCTTATTTGAATTCTTATTAATATTTCAAAAAGTTTAAATTTGGAGACAGGGAAAATACAGAACGAAAGAAGTTGGATGTATAAGAAGAACTTATCTGATCGTCGGGGTTTAACTGATGAATTTATTTTTGGGTTGGAGCAATTTTTACATTTTACTTGTACTCAAGTTGATTTTATAGATGGGAATAAGCTAAGGTGTCCGTGTAGAAGGTGTCGGAATGGTAAATTTTTGGAGTGTGATAAAGTTAGGGAACATCTTTGTAGAGTTGGTTTTACCCCGAATTACTATAATTGGATATGCCATGGTGAACCATTCATTTCTGATGAAGAGTTTGGACGAAATAGACAATTCTCAGTTAGTGAGGATCGGAGTTATTATGAACAATTGAATCCGTATTTGAGGATGGTAATTGATGCAGTGGGTCCGAATTTTGTTCCCGATCCAAGCGCTGGAAGTTCTAGTTTTGCTCCAACATTTGAACATGGGTATACTAGTTATGCATCACCATTGGATGAGGTAGAAGTAGTAGGTGTTGATCAAAATCTGTCAAATGAATCATCTCTCCAATTTCAGGAAGTCTTAAGAGCTGCAGATGAACCTTTGTGGGCTGGTTGTGATAGCCATACGAAACTATCTCTAACCGCAAGATTGTTGAATGTCAAGGCAGAGCATAATGTGTCTGAGAATTGTTTTAATGATTTTGTTCAAGTTATTGGAGAAGTATTGCCGCGTGATCATATTATGTCCAATGACTTCTATAGTATGAAAAAGCTTGTGAAAGAATTAGGTCTTCCAGTGCAGAGAATTGATGTTTGTAGAGATGCTTGTATGCTATTTTGGGGGGATGACAAAGAAGCAGAATTTTGTAAATTCTGTAATCAAAGTAGATACAAGAATTCTCGGAGGTCGGGTCGTAATCAGCAGCGTAAATCATACAGACATGTTTTATTTGCCTTTAACTCCTAGGTTACAAAGACTTTATGCATCTGAGACCACAGCTAAACACATGACCTGGCATGCAAATCATGAAACAGAAGAGGGGTTAATGTATCATCCTTCAGATGCAGAAGCGTGGAAATATTTTGATAGAACATATCCTGAGTTCGCGAGAGAGACTCGAAATATTAGATTAGGTCTTTGTGCTGTGGATTTGCACCATTTGGCAAATCAGGAAGAAATTATTCATGTTGGCCAGTTATCTTAACTCCGTATAATTTTCCACCCGGTATGTGTATGAAGGCACCGTATATGTTTTTAACATTGGTTGTGCCTGACCCGCAAAATCCAAAGAAATTAATGGATGTTTACATGCAACCATTGATTGCGGAGTTGAAACAACTATGGGATGAAGGTGTTCCTACATATGATGTTCATACTAATCAGATGTTTGTAATGAAGGCTGCTCTTCTTTGGACCATTAATGATTTTCCTGCGTATGGTATGTTATCAGGATGTAGTACCGCAGGGATTTTAGGATGTCCAATTTGTTTGGAGAGATCAAAATCATTCAGATTGAAACATGGGAAGAAAGCGAGTTATTTTGATTGCCATAGATAATTTTTACCGTTAAATCATAAATTCAGAAGAAATAAAGAAGAATTCACTAAGAATAAAAATGAAAGAACACCTCCTCCACTGAGATTAACCGGTGAACAAATTTGGCATAGAGTCATTAACTTTCCATCTGTTATTGAAGAGTCACATGGTACAACATATGGCTATGGACATTCGCATAAATGGACTAAACGAAGTTTATTTTGAGATTTACCGTATTGGAAGACACAGTTCATCATAATCTCGATGTAATGCATATCGAGAAAAATGTCTTTGATAATCTGATAAATACAGTGATGGATATCACTGGGAAAACGAAAGACAACTTGAATGCAAGAAAAGATATGCGACTCATTTGTAAACGACCCACTCTTGATGTCGATGAAAGTAGTAGGGGACCAAAACCGAAGGCAGTTTATACATTGAATAAGGATCAGAGACGGCTTGTTTGTGAATGGTTGAAATCATTGAGATTTCCTGATGGTTATGTCTCAAATCTTGGAAGATGTGTCGATTTAAAGGAATGCAAGTTAATTGGTTTGAAAAATCATGATTGTCATATATTTATAGAAAGATTAATTCCTATTGCTTTTAAGGAACTCTTACCGAATTTTGTTTGGGGTGCCATTACGGAGCTAAGTATTTTTCTTCATGATATTTGTTCGACAGTGTTGAAACATTCACACATGGAGATGTTAGAGAGAGAGATTCCAATAATTTTGTGTAATTTAGAAAGGATTTTTCCCCCGTAATTTTTTGATTCCATAGAACATCTTTTGGTTCACTTGCCATATGAGGCGAAAGTTGGAGGTCCTGTCCAATTTAGATGGATGTATCCATTTGAAAGGTGAGTTTTTCATCTTTTTTTCTTCGTTATGAAGGCATATAAATTTCGTAATTTTATTACATATAAATTTCTAAAACATTTTGTTTTATTACAATTAGATTCCTATATCATTTGAAGAAGAAAGTTAAAAATAAGGTACGTGTTGAAGCCTCTATTGTCAATGTATATATTGTGGAAGAAGTAACAACGTTTGCATCATATTATTTTGAGCCTCACGTTCAGTGCAAGAGGCGGAGACCGGGAAGAATTGATGAGGGTTCTATTGATCCAAATGAGAATTCATTCTCAATTTTTAACTACCTTGGTCGACCAAATGGATCATGTAAGCGTAGATATTTAACCGATCAAGAATGGAGGGTAGCCCACACATATATTTTACTGAACTGTCCAGAAGTGACACCATTTTTCGAGTGAGTGTATATTTTTTATTTTATATATTTCTTATGTCGTACATTATGTGTGATAAATATTATTTCCTTTGATGGTAGAATTTTTCAAAACGTATATTCTCAACTTTCGAGACATGAGTTTGATCGTTACTGCGATTAAGAATTTGCACCATGATTCAAAAAATATGTAAGTTGACTATCAATTATTTAAATATTTATGTTAAAATATTTTAACATATTTACTTAACTTTAGGTCCATGATAATCAAGCTCAACTTCAACAAGAATTGTTAATCCATCTGTCATGGGGTCCAAAAGCAATGGTACGAACTTGGCCATCCTATTTTATAAACGGGTATAAATTTCATATTGAAGAATATGGAGTGGGCAAAACGATAATGAATAGTGGAGTTTGCGTTCAGTCATCCAATGATGGTGGAGGTCAAAATGATTTTTATGGTTTGTTGGATGAAATCATTGAGGTAGAGTACCCTAGTCCAGCATTACGGATTGTTTTATTTATGTGTCGCTGGTTTGACCCTGTGAAAGGGATGAAAGTGCATCCACAGTTTAATTTGGTTGAAATAAATCATAAAAAATTGTATAAAAGATATGAACCATTTGTGTTGGCACAACAAGCGATTCAAGTATTTTATGCTTCATATCCTAGTTTGAAACGTTACAAAATTGATTGGTGGGCTGTTTTTAAAACGAAAGCACGGAAAAAAATTGAAGAACATTGGGAAGAAACAGCATATCAACAAGAGCAAGTTGTCAATACAGTTTAGACCGAGGAATATAATATTCCAATGTTACGAGATCCTAGCGGAGTAGTGATAGATGTGGATGCAAGTGAAATTCATGAAGAAGATGATGAAGAATCTAATTTTGAGACAAATGATGAGGATGAGGATTCTGATGAGGATGATGAAGAGGATGATGAAAATGATGTTGAAGAGTCTAATTTTGAGACGCATGATGACGATGAGGATGACAATGACGATTATGATTTTTGTTGACGGGTAAATTTTGTTCTCTTCATATAATAAAAATCATATATTTATCTTGATCTTTGATAATATATTTCTTTTAAGTGGGTAAGTTAGTCGACACGTAAATTTGTAAATTTCTTAAAAAAAATTCTTGTTTATTTACATTCTTATTCTTAAATTTATATATTGAATTTGTTAATATACTATCTTTTTTTTTGTATAGGTCATTCAAGAAAATTTCTTCACATATTGGTACCTTGTTTCGTCGGAAATAATTTATCAAATTAAATATGGTAAGTTTATTCGTGTTCTTAATTATGTATATGATGAATATGCAATTTACTTTAAAATGTATTATGGTTGACAGTTTCGACGTGGCGGCCATAGACGCAATTCGGATGAAAATTCACGCTCTTCACCATCGCAGTCCGCTTCGGTAGCTTCGCAATCGCATTCCCTTGCCGGCAACGTACCTTCGCCTCCCCCTTCTGTTACAGGCCCTTCACATTCTCAACACATCGCTAGCAATGTACCTTCAGCAGTCCCTTCGGTGGAACAGTTGCATGCCGATAGAGAAGACAATCGAGAGATAATAGCCCTATATGGAGATTCATAAGTACTAAATTTTAAATTTGTAGATGTATTATTTCTTTTATTTATGAAATAATTTCTTCTTTTAACTATCATATTTATTTAACATTGTTTGTTTGAAACTTTACGATAGATTTACAAATTCTGTACATGTTATTCACGAGCTGAATAGGAATAATCATTGGGGAGGGGCTTCGATGTCTTACACAAGCACTCCGGATGAAACAAAAGAACTATGGTGGAACGAGTTCAAGGTAAGTTATCCCAATCAGTTTATATATGAAATGAAGTTAATAGCTTTATAAGTTATTGCTTGCTTTCCATTGCAGCGAGTATTCACTTGGGACGAAACTGAAGAATTGGAAGTAAGAAGGATTTGGAAGAAAAAATGTGGCGATCACATTCGACACGTTTTAAATCATGCAAAAAAGCCCAACTGCATCACCGAGCAAAATTGGGGCAGGATTCTTAATTTTTGAAAATCGGAGGAGAGTCAACGAAGGAGTGAGCAAAATAACAAAAAATCGAGCTTATAATTCAGGGGAATCGTCTGCGATGTATGCGGGAGGCTCGATCACTATCGGTGAATATAGAAATAGATTGGTAATTTTATACAAATATTAATTTTTTTTATCTACTTTAAAGTATATCATTATTTGTAATAGTGTT
Source organism: Dillenia suffruticosa (assembly GCA_033439265.1). Classification (NCBI taxonomy): domain Eukaryota; kingdom Viridiplantae; phylum Streptophyta; class Magnoliopsida; order Dilleniales; family Dilleniaceae; genus Dillenia; species Dillenia suffruticosa. The sequence continues at coordinate 6,150,339 of JAVTVX010000031.1, forward strand.
TTTTTATTTTAGGCAAAGGAAATAGGGACCGAGCCTTCATTCATAGATACTTTCACGCGCACATTTCAGAAAAAAGACAAGACTTGGAGCGGGGAGAGAGCTAGAGCAATTAAGGTTTGTAATTTCAATTTTTTCAATTACTTTATCTACATTTTCAATGTTGATATGAATATTTAATGTTGAGCATATCATAACGATGTATGAAGATGATTTCTTTATGTTAGTCTCTCTCAAGTTTATTTTTATTGTTGACTTGATTCTTTGATTTCTAATGAATTACTTATTAGAGATTCTCTTTTATTTTTTTTCCTAAAATTTCAACTTATTCAATGTTAATATGAATGTTCATAATTTAGATCCTATATGGTGTCATGATTTATGTTACAAAATTTTTTATTTTCCTTGATTATGTGTTTGAATTATAATGTTATTGTAAATTTATTTTAATTGTTCTCATGACAATGTAGGAGAAATATAACGAGCTAGCATGTAGAAATTCGAGTGCTAGTGATGATGCTGGCGGATCTGAGCCATCTGTTGATAACATGAATACATGGCTTGAGGTGACTGGTGGACGAAAAGGGAGTAGAGTAGTTGGGCTAGGTTCTTTGAGCAGAACATACAAAAGCGCCGGTTTATCTTCTTCCACACCACCAGCAATTAGAGCACAAATAAATCAATTGAATGAAGAGGTGAGCCAATTGAAGGACTTGCTACTGCAAAGAGATCAGGCATTCAGTGAACTTCAAGCAAAGCACACGCAAGAATTGCACGAGGTCCGCACGCAACAAATGTTAATCATGCAGCATCTTCAGTTATTCTCCGCTCCAAATCAGATTCCCCCTTCTATTTCTCCTCCTGATAATGCTTGCGATGGTGATGAGGGTGTTGGTGATTAGGGTGATGATTTCTTTGATAATGATGATGATGATGGTGATGGTGGAGGTCATACTTGAAATTGTGAACTGTTATGTTGCTGTTATATTGATTTTTTTTTGTGTATGGTTATTGATAATTCGATATTTAGTTTTGATGTTGCTTTTTGGTTAGATATTATAAATATGATTGCTTGTTACATTTTTAATTTTTTGATCTTATTGAATAGGTAGTTATAATTATGAGTATAGATTGTTTAAATTTTATATTAAAAATGATTTGGATGATAATATTGTTGATAAGGTTGGGTGAGCACGTAAAATTTGTTCAAATATTATAATAGAATTTGTATTCGTTGTAAAACATATAATATTCGCGAAATAAGATTCGTCGCAATTTTGCAACAAAATAGTATTCGTCGCAAATTTTGCGACGAAAACAATATTCGTCCGAAAATTTGTGACGAAATAATATTCGTCGCTAAATTTTGCGATGAATTTTACAACGAATAATTATTCGTCGCTAAATTTTGCGACGAATTTTGCAACGAATAATTATTCGTCGCAAAGTTTGCAATAAAATTTTTTTGTTGGAAATTTGCGATGAACAATGTGTTCGTCTCAAAATTTGCGACGAAAGTAAATTCGTCACAAAGTTTGCGATGAAAAAATATTCGTCGCAAATTTTGCGACGAATTTACTTTCGTCGCAAATGTCGTTGCAAATTTGCGACAAATTTCCGAACATATAAATATTTGTTGCAAATTTTTGCGACGAATAATTAATTTTTCGTCCCAAAGTTTTGCGACAACTTATTAGCGACGAAAAAATATTTGTTGCAAAAGTCGTCGCAAATGTGTTTTCTGATGAATTTTTCTTCCAATTTCGTCCCAAATTTTGTCTTTTTTTGTAGTGTTGACCTTCTGATTATTGTGAAATTCAATGCATGTTCATGTGTGTGTTGACTTAGTGACTTAGATAGGTCGACACAAGCTTGAGATCTTCTCAAAATATTCTGCCCGGACTATGTATGTTGACTTACCACAATAAGCATGTCAACTTGGACTTATGCTTTATGCCTTGTGTCAAGTCTCATGTCATGGCTTGTGTTGTGGCTCATGTCATGATATGTGTCACGGCCTTCGTGGCTTATGTCGTTGCATATTGTGGCTCGTGTCATGCCCATGCATTTTCTAAGTTCTTAATGTGTGAGTCAACTTAAGGTAACATGTAAGTTGACTTGCCCTGGTGCATGATTTAAGTTCTAAAGTCTAGCTTATGTCTTGACACGTGTTATGGCTCATGACATGTCACTGGTGGTTTGTGCTCTGAGGCCTGGCATGTGAGTGCTTTGTGGCATGGCATGTGAGTGCTTTGTGGCCTAGCATGTGAGTCAACATGTTCTTTATGAAATTTTTTGTGTATAATGTGCAGGTCGACTTATAACTTATAATAGGTCAACTTGACTTGTATATTGTGTGTCTTATTTTTCATTTGGATCATTAGTTTTTTAAATATTTGACCATTCGCATGAGTTGACTAAGTGTTCAGGATGACTTGATTTGAGTAATCTACTGTCTAATTTCAGTCTACCTATGATACATGATGAGTCGACTGAAGTTCCTTCATCTGTCAATTGGCCTATCATTCTATCTAAACTTAAAGGTATTTCTAAACTTAGCAAGCTGACTTGTGCTTGAAGATGAGTCGACTACTTTAGGTTTAAATTTCATATATCTGTTTTTGATCATTTTTAAACTCATCCTAATTTCTCCCAATCTAATCTTTCATTAGTCCAACCATTAATACTCATCATGTACTCTCTTTTGTTTATAATTTGCTCATTATTAAAACAGACTATGCCAACAGAAGAAATTTATGATAATTAGATAAAGATACGTAAAGTAGTAATTAATTGTTTACAAACCATTTTATAAGAGATAGTGTAATCATGTTGTAGAAGGTTAAATGAATTTGATGTGTCCCACAAGTATACAAGCTAAGTAATAATAGTGTAGTAAATTAATAATTTTCACCATTTAAAAAAGTAAATTACTAGATATTCTTTCATTTTATATGATTAAGTATTCTGATTTAATTTTTCTGCAATATATAATCAACCAACATAATATAATGCGTTTGCCCGAAGTCAAATGTGAGTTTATTGTTCGGAAAGCAATTATCCTAACTATTGGGCTACAAAATCTGCACGTAGGTGGTGGGAACATGATTCCAGAGGTGCGTGGAGTTTATGAGAATGAATTATGCTATTGGAGTAAGAAAATTAAATATTATTATTTCTGATAAAGACAACATTGTTTTATATACAAAGGTTAATAAATCTAATTATGGGCCCACCCCATGTAACTCGACCGTCTCCCAAAGTACCCTAAAAAAATCAACGGTTCCTGTGCTTCTTTATTTTAATGATTAAGATAAATTTGTCACATAAATATTATAAATTTAAAATTTAAATATTAATAAATCAATAGACTTGCCTTTGTACCCAAGCTAAAAGGTCTAGATATATTTTGGGTAATTACGTTGTTCCTAATAATAGTTCTACTAATTGAGTCATTACCTCAGAAGAAATGGTTGGTCATTTTAACAAAATGTGTATTTAACTCATCAAACCAACAGATTATGAAAAGGCATTGCATAATTAAATCCCTTTTACAATATTTAGATAATAAATTAATCAAATCAAAATTAATTCACTAGTAGAAAAAATGGTAAGTATTGGTTTCTATCATTTACATTCTTGTGATTTTTTTTTTGCCTAAAAATAAAGGAAATTAAAAAATAAACAAATTTTTTTAAGGATTAAAAAACTTCATTTCTAACTTAAAATAACTTTGTTATTATTTGAAAGAAAGGAATTTTTTTTTAATTATAACTCAATGAAAAATTTCCTATAATTTTTTTTTCTAAAAAGAAGATACGTAAAGTCTATTTATGGTTTACAAACCTTTTATAAGAGGTAGCAGCATTGTTATACAATGTACGTAAATAAATTGAGATTTTTCATGTAGTAAAGGTTTAAAGTTTAATCTTCTTTTTTTTTTTTTCATCTCAGTTGCTAAGTCAGAAATCTAAACAAAATAAAAAAGATAAAACCACTTGATGTGTCCCATAACTATGCAAGCTAGGTAATAATAGGGTAGTGAATTAATGATTTTCATTATTTTAAAATAATAAATTACCATATATTTATTTATGGACAGTTGTTTTAGTGAGATAAAATATTAAATTTCTTAATTAAGTCTCGGATTTAAAACTAGGGAGTGGAAATGACTACATTGGAAGAGTCACCCCTAAGTGCCCATTTGACAGAGTTTTTTTCTGGCTTCTCTTCTCCATATAATGAGAAGTCCTACCAAACAACCTTTTATAGAAACTCTTAAAAAAATGAGTTTTTTTTTTTTTTTTATGAAGAAAAATTTTAAAAGTAGTTTTTAAGAAAAAACTCTTAGGAGGTGCTTTTTCTTTTCTTTTTTTTTTAGTGCTCTAGTTTTTCCGAAAATTTGAGTTTTTTTAATTCATTTATATTCTCACATAATTATTTTTATTTTATTAATATTCTCGAAGCAAAATTTCAAAATTTCAAATTGTTTTTCTCTTTTGTAAGGAGTATTTATTGAAAATCCTTAAGAGCCATGGTGGTAGATTTAAATTTGATTGCTTTTCATTAATGTTTTAACCATCACATTAAATGCTTTCAACCGTTTTTGAAAGTTGTTTTGTAGAGCCAAAAATGGAACTTTCTTTTACTTTGTTGCATAAAAAGAAAGTTAGAGTTTAATCATGTCAAACTGGATTTCCGCTAAGGTGACCGGATTCTTTAGAAACTTAAGTTGACTAATTTTTTTCTAAGGTGTACAAAAGTTCATATGTCAACCGACTTAAATTGTGAGTCGACCAGGTTTAGAAAGTTCAAAATAAGTGTCGACTAGAATGACACTATCGAGCCACTTATACATAAGTTTTCTAAGATCTTGTTGACTTCAATAAAATCTAAGTCGACTGATGGTGAGCATATGTTGACTGATTCATGCTTTCAGTCAACTTGTGCCTAAGTTTGGTCAATTGGCTTATATGTATAGGTCGATAGAGATTTTCAAAAGCCAATTGATTTATTCTATTGGTTAACTTGTGTTTAAGTCTGGTCGACCGACTTATATGTATTGGTCGATAGAGATTTCCAATGCCAACTGGGATTTGGGTTTATATATGATGTAGTTGACTAAAATACAAGATGTGTCGACTATTCAATTACAGCATTCGACTTAAGTTCTAATTCAGTCTACTATGATTTACGTATCATAGTTCTAAGTCAAAGTCTACTGCTTAAGCTGTCAACTATTCAATTGCACTTAAGTTCTAACCCAGTCTACTAAGATTTAGGCATCATAGTTCTAAGACAAAGTCTACTTCAAAAACTATTGATTGTTCAATTGCAGCTGACAAATTTTTATGATTGGTCGAAGTCTAGTTTTGCTCACTAAAGCTTTGGTTGACTGAGTTGTCCATCAAGTCAAAGTCAAGCTAACAATAGGATATGTCATCATTATCTTAAATTTAGTCCAAGTCTTATTTTGCTAGCAAAGGTTTCGGTTGACTTAGTATATATTTCTGTTGACCGTCTTCTTGAAGCTTGTCGAACATATGAAGTTAACGGTCAACTTGTGCAATGCAACTCTTAGACTCAGTTCGAATGATTTTGACAAAACTGTTGACTGCTAGTCTATTTTTACAATGACTTGGTCTGCTTATTCAGAAAGACTGTCAATCAACAATGGACTCGGTTGGCTTTTTACCTAGTCGGTTGGCTTAGTCTATGAGAATGTCGATCCGGTTGGCTATTTTTCTAAGGCGGTTCACTTAGAAAGACTGTCAACCGATAATGAACTCGTTTGGTTTAGTCTTATACGTGCTATAACTCATGACATGTGACTAGTGTTTGTGCCATGTAACCTAGCATGAGCTTTTTTAAGTGTTGTTTGTGCAAGTTGATTTGTGATTTATACTAGGTCGACTTGTGTATTTTCATTTTGAACTAACTTCTTGGCCGTTACAACTACAAATTCTAAGCTCTTCAGTTTTGCTAGACGTATAAGTCGACTTGTGCTTTTGGGCAAGTCGACCTTGAGTATATATTTTAAGTTCAGTCTGCCTATAATTCACGGTGAGTCAACTGATGTTCCATCATGTGTCAACAGCCCTTATTTATGCATAAGTTCCAAATTTGTGAACTAATTTCTTTAAATTGTTTTACTTATCATCAAAACCTAAATATACCATATTAATTATTAAAATAATTGTCACATAAATATTATAAATTTAAAATTTAAATATTAATGAATCAAAGGACTTGCCTTTGTACCCAAGTTCAAAGGCCTAGATATATTTTGTGTAGATGTATTGTTTCTAATAATAGCTCTACCAATTTGGTTGTTATTTCAAAAGAAATGGTTGGTCATTTTAACAGAATGTGCATGAAGAATTATGTTTAATTGAACAAACCAACAAACTATGAAAAAAGCATTGGATAATTAAATCCCTTTTATAATATTTAGATAATAAATTTATAAATTCGTAATTGATTCAATGATAGAGAAAACGGTAAGCATTGCTTTCTATCATTTACAATCTTATTAAGTTTTTAATTTTTTTTGTTTAAGATAATGGAAATAAAAAAATAACTGATTTTTTGTAGGATTAAAAAACATTATTTCTAAATTAAAATAACTTTGTTATTATTTGAAATAAAGGATTTTTTTTTTTTAAAAAAGTTAAGACTCAATGAAAAATTTCTGCTAATTTAAAAAATACATAAAGCAGATATTTTTGCTTTACAAACCTTTTTATAACTGGTAGCGTTGTCACATGATATACCTAAATAAGTTAAGATTTTGCTTATAGTAAAGCATTCAAGTTCAAATTTTATTGTCTTCTGGGTTGCTATGCCAAAATGCTAAAAAATAATAATAATAATAAAAAAACATGAATGAGCTTGATGCGTCCCACGACTATAGAAGTTGTGTAATAATCGGGATTTAAATTAATGATTTTCATCATTTTAAAAAAATAAATTGCTAGAAACCCGTTCATTTTATTTGATTAACATTTTGATTTCATTTTTCTACAATGTAAAATCAACCAACATAATATATTCCATTTGTCGGGAGAAGAATCCGGGTCTATTGCTTAGAAGGCAATTATCCTAACTATTGAACTACAAATGTTACATATTTGTGGTGGGAGCTGGGGTCTATATGTGTGTTGGAGTTGGAAATTATTGTAAAATTCTTATATTTTGATGATAACAAAACATTCATGAGTTTACAAATATATTTATTAAGTGTATAGATTTTAAAAGTCGTTTAAATAGATCAAAACAGATCATCTTGTATAGGTAGACTACAATCTTCTATGTATAGAAGATTTTGATCTACAGATTTTTACGCTGATTGAAAATTCTATTTTTTAAGACCTAACTCAATATATTAAATGCAGTTTGAATATTGTATCTAATCCTAAAAAAATGTTGAATTGCTCAAGACAACAACAAACACTTGAAAATTCAAATTATAAGTTGATGTTGCTTTCAAACTTGAAATTTCAAACAAAGTTTTGGCCAGATAAGATGCTGATCTTTAGAGATTTGTTATAACCTTATTAACAGTACCAACAGTCCAATAAAATTGAATTTAAACGCTTTGAATATTGGAGTGCAAGTTGAAGTTCAAATTTCAAGTGTTGAAGGTACAACAACTTGAAAATTTGAGAGAGAAAATCATGCTGAAAATTAGGAATTCAAACTTCCGCTGAAGGCTGCCAACTATGGTGAGGAGCTAAGTTCGTACCCTCTTCTATATATGCACGGACTTGGTTGAGCTTGGAAGGTAGTGGAAAAAGAAAGTACAATATGTAGAGATTTGTGAGAACCTATTACGGTGAAAGTTAAACACTTGGACTAAGAGAAAAGCTATCACAAAATGTGCTTCGAGTCAACCTTAGCTGTCAGAATTTTTTTGTGAGAGACAATTGCATCAATTCTTGTGTAAATTTGCTTATAGTTGTCTTAACATTTTTGACTGCTAGATTGTTGAATAAGAGATCTCAAACTAGTGTTAGCAAGTCTATCTTGTGACAGTGAGAGTTAGTAAGGTTGTTGGACAATTGCCTTTTGTGGTTAGAAGTGGAGGAAGAAACTATTATCTATGTAATGGTGGAAAGCTTGTAACTCTCAAAGATAGTAGAAACCAATTATTACTGAACCCTGGTTTGCTGAGCTAGAAGAGTGGACGTATGCAAAAGGCGGAACCTCTATAAATCCTAGCTTGTTTTCTCTAACCTTGCTCCTCATTTTATATGCATCATCACTTTAATTTTCTACACTTAGAATGTAAAACACAATACATTTTAACCGGAGAAAAATCTACCAACCTGATATTAGTGCTAGTACTCTATCTCTAGAAAAGTGCATACTTTTGAGCCAAAGATCATATGGCAACCAATCTAATTTTTGGCCAATCCACGAATAGAACTCCTTACTTTGATGGAGTTAACTTCTCTCACGAGAAGTTATTGCCTCTCGTAATTTAGATGTTAGACATCGTGTAATAATAGATTATGAAAAGAGAAAAGTCTCAATAAACTCAAGAGCTACGCATTTGCTTTTATGTGTTATTTTTCTCATAGAATTTAGTATCCGTTTAACATAATTTTTTTTTCAGCTTATCTTCTCCTTTGAAGAAGTAAAAGTTAATTCTTTTTAAAAAAAAGTTAAAAGTTGTTTATTTTTTTATTTTTGAAATAAAGTAGTTAATTTCTTTTTTACTATTTTACTTTTGAAGTAAATTTAAAAATTAAAAATTAATGAGTATATTTGAAATTTTGTATCATTTAAATGAGAATATTAATGAAATAAAAATAATTATATAAAAATAATTATATAAGGATATTTATGGAATAAAAAAGATAAATTTTTGAAAAAACTGGAACATTAAAAAAAGAAGAATAAAAAACTCATCCTAGAAGCTTTTTCTTAAAAACTATTTTTAAAATTTTTTTTTCGTAAAAAAGAAAGCTCTTTTTTTAAAGAGTTTTTAAAAAAATACAATTTGACAAAGTTTCTCCTTATAAGGAGAAGAGAAACTAAAAAAAAAGTTCTGCCAAACGGGCATTTAATCTTATTTCTTCTTGTGTTACAGCAAAAGATATATAGGATAAATTATTGATATCTAACAAAGGAACTAGCACCGTAAAAGAAACAAGGATTAACATTTTTTTGCAAGAATATGAGTTGTTCATAATTCAGCTTGGAGAAATTATCAAACATTTGTTCAATCAATTCACTATCATTACAAATGAATTAGTCTCACTTGGAAGAAGATTTTCAGACATTGATATAGTGAGAAAGAACCTTTGAGTTCTACCCAGAACATGGGATGCAAAGAAGATAGTAATTGAAGAAGCTCATGACTTGTCAAAACTGTCCTTGAATGAACTAAGAGGAAAATTGATGTCCTATGAGGCTGATGTATTTCATGGTGCTGAGAATGAAGGAAAAAAGAAGTCAATAGCCTTTGCAACAAAAGAAGATGAATCTGAAGATGAAAGATCAAGTGATGGAGAAATGAACATGCTTGTTAAGAAAATAATTCGTGTCTTCAGAAAAAGAGGTAAGAAATTCTCTAAATTATAGAAAGCTAACAATTCTCAAAAACCCAAGGTTGATGCAGGAAAAATCAACAAAGAGAAAGAACAAAAAGATGAAATTACTTGCTATGAATGCAAGAAACCAGGACACATCAAATATGAATGTCCAATTCTCATTAGTAACCTGAAAAAGTTCAAAAAGAAAAGAAAAGCAATGTGAACACCTAGAGTAATCTTGAAGAGTAAGAAACAAAATGAGTTTGTAGATGTTGAAGAATCCAATTTCTATCTCATGGTCAAAGTTCAGGTAAACTCTGAATCTGATACTAAATCTAAAGAGTACTCGAGTGAAATATGCACCAAGTTTAATAAACTTTAAGAATTATCTGAAAACTGAAATCTAAAAACATTAATTTGGAAATTAAAAAAAAAATTTGAAACAAATTAATTCAATGTTAGACTCTGAAATTGAGGAATTAAGATATGAAAATGTTACCCTAAAAGAAGAAATTGATTCTCTAAAAACTTGACTAGATGACTTATCCTTGTCAATTAAAAACACATTTAAAAAATTTAATGAAAGTGAGGAAAAATTAATTAGATTAGTTGCAATCCAAAGAAAAGATTTCTCTAAAAGTGGTCTAGGTTGTCAACATAAAAATGGTTCAGGTTTACAGACCAAGAAAACTGTTTTTGTGAAAACTTCAGAAAACAGAATGAATAAAAATTTTAGAACATCAGAAGTTACAAGTAGAAGATTTCATCATAAAAGATATACTTCTAAGGGTAGAAGAAACTTTTCAAAATATTGAAAAATATTTTTCAGCAAACATAAATAATAGAAATAGCTACAGAAATAATGATTATCAGAATTTTAAAAATCAAAATGATTCTGCGTGTTATTGTTGCAATAAAATTGGTTATGTTGTAAGATATTGCTTTTATAGAAAAAATAAGTTTCACTACAAAAAAACAGCCTTTTAGCCATAAATTTAGCGACGAAAATTTTAAAAAAATTCGTCGCTAAAAACATTAGCGACGGATTTAGCGACGAAAAATTTTTCGTCGCTAATAACGCGTTGCAAAAATTTAGCGACGAAAATTAGAAATCTGTCGCTAAATTTAGCGACGAAAATTGAAATCCGTCGCTAAATTTAGCGACACATAATTTTTCGTCGCTAAAATTCGTCACTAATTTTAGCGATGAAAAATTATCCGTCGCTAAATTAGCGACATAAAAAAAATCCGTTGCTAAATTTAGCAACGAAAATTTAAAATTCGTCGCTAAATTTAGCGACAGATAATTTTTGTCGCTAAAATCTGTCACTAATTTAGGGGAAAAAATCTGTAATAATAAAAAAATCCGTCGCTAAATTCAGCGACGGATTTGAAATCCGTCGCAAAAATCCATCGCTAAATTCAGCGACGGATTCAAATCCGTCGCTCAATTCAGCGATTCAAATTCGTCGCTGAAATTCCCACCCGAGCCCACCCGCCCGTGAGCCAGCACCCCGAGCCCGCCCAGCACCCCGAGCCCGCCTGCCCGAGCACATGCCACCTGAGCCAGCACCCCGCACCCCGCGCAGTCACTTTTAATTGTTGGAAAATGCCTTTGCCTCCACCGTGGTTCGAACTCCAAACTCCGCACTCTTCCGAACTCCTGCATGCAACCTGTAAACCATCGAGCCAAAGATATTATTATGATATAAATTTCTTTTTTATTATTTATTATCTTTATTTGACATTTTTTAATAATAATAAAATAATATATAATAATAATTTAAAATAATAAATATAATAACTTTTTTTATTTATACCACCCACCTAAAATAATATTAATTAAAAATAATAAATATGATAATTTTTAATAAAATAAAAAATAATAAAATACTAATTTAAAATAAAATAATAAATTAATTAAAAAATATGTTTATATTATATTTTGATTTCTTCTTTTTTCTTTTATCTTATTATCTTATTATTTTTTTTCATTTTTATTTTATTTTTTTAATCCATAATTTATAATTTAAAAATGGATTACAATATTTCAAAACTATAAAATTATAATTATCAATAAATTATAATATATTAATATTTTAAAAAATCTATATATTTAATTATAAAATATTTTTATTCGTTATAATAAAATTATTATATATTATAATAAAATTATTATATATAAGAAATGAGAGTAGAAAGAAAAAAAAACCCAAAAATAGAGATAAGGAAAAAAAAAGTGAGAATAGAAAAAAAAGCGGAGGAAGAAAGTCACACAACAACACCCGTGGTGTAGTTGTAGTGGTAGCATCTCTTTGAGGTCCAAGTCGAAGGTTCGAATCCCTCCAATTACAGATATATATATTTTTTGTGGCACGCCCCAGGCAGCGCGCCCGTGCGTGCAAGGGCCAGCGCCCGCGAGATTAATATTTAATAAAAAAATTTATATTATTAAATAAAATAATACAAATAAAATAAAATTACTAAAAAAAGAAAAAAAAAATAATAAATTAATTAAAAAATATATATAATTTAAATAAAATAAAATATATGGTTTTTTTTAAGAATTAAGAAATATAATATAATAAAATAAAATGTAAATTAAAATATTATAAAATAATAATATGATTTGTTAATATAAAATAATAAAATAAAATAAAAATAAAATAAAATTATAATTAAAAGAAGATAAAATTCAGCGACGAATTTGGAATCCGTCGCTGAAATTATTAAAATAAAAAAAAATAAAACAAAATTCTAATTATTCAGCGACGGATTTGGAATCCGTCGCTAAATCAGCCACGGATTTGGAAATCCGTCGCTAAATTAAATTCGGTTGTTAAATTAATTTTTAAATTTAAATATTATATTAATATTATATTTTATTTAATTATATATAAAAAACCTATTTAGCGACGGATTACGAATCTGTCGCTGAATCAGCCACGGATTTAGAAATCCGTCGCTAAACCGTGGTTGTTAAATTAATTTTTTAATTTAAATATTATATTAATATTATATTTTATTTAATTATATATAAAAAACTTATTTAGCGACGAAATTTGCAACGTAAAAATTTTTTGTCGCCAATTAGCGACGAATTTAGTCACAAAAATTTTTTCGTTACTAATTAGCGACGAATTTAGCTACGAATGATGTGTCCGTCGCTAATTTAGCCACGACTTCTTTTTCGTTACAAATTTTGTGGCAAATTAGCGACGAAAAAGTTTTTGTCGCTAAATTCGTCGCAAAATAGTGACGAATTTTTTTCGTCGCGAAAATCTGTGGCTAAAACCGTGTTTTTTTGTAGTGTTTAGAACAAATCAAGATAAATGTAATTTTAAAACAAGCATATTTTCTAAAGGTCGCAAGCTCGTCTGGGTTTCTCAGAACAGATAATGCTTTGTTAGAATTTTGCAGGAATATGAGGCAAAATTTAAAGGAAAGTGGTACTTGGACAGCGATTATACAAGACATGTGACATGAGATGTCTCATTATTCACTAAGATAAAGTGGGAAGAGCATGAATTTGTGACATTTAGTGATAATAAAAAGGACAAAATACTAGGGAGAGATACCATAAGAAAAACTCCTTTTTATATAGAAAATGTCTTGCTTGTCAAACGATTAAAGCATAATCTTTCAAACATAAGTTAATTATATGATAAAGGGTATAGTGAGATGTATGAAAAAGATAAATATGCATTGGTTTTAATAAAATATCATAAGATAAATTTTTGGAGAAACAAGACTAGGAAATTTTTATTTGTTTAAATTTACAATTTTAGATAACTTAAAAGAAAATTGTTTAATGTTCTCGAATAATGATATTTTTGCTTGGGAAAAAAAAAGGTCACGTAAACTTTAAACATTTAAAAAAGTAGTGTAAGAAAAATTTAATAAAAGGCATTCCAAAGTGACATTAAAAGAAAAAAAATTTTTTAAGGTTCTATGAGTAAAAGATTCTTAACCTTCTATAGGTAGAAGATCTTAACAGGATTCTATAAGTGGAAGATTTTTCGATACAGGAGTTTTAAAAGAAACCTAACCATGTTCTCTCTCTTGCTTTCCCTTCCGTGAAAAACTCTGAAACCCTAGAGTTTAAATCTTAGCAAAGTTAAAGTCCAAATCAAGAAATTTCTTAAATGGCTCCAGGAAACTCCTCAAGAATTGCATCAAAAGTCTCTAAAAACCCTTCAATATCTCACAGTAACCTAGTCGAACAGAGTTCGATAACTTCTGAGGAGAACATCACAATTCCTGCTGTTATGACTGACGATTCCTCTATGCAACCAAGAATAAAGGTTTTAATGGATGCCTCTAGAATGATTTTGAAAGGTATTTATTCCTCTAGAATTATAGATTTTGCATTTTTTGAAAGTTATGGGTTGGAGATTTTGAGGTTTTTGGACAAAATTGGGGCTAGAACACTTTGTAACATGGACAAAGAAGTCTGCATGGAGGTGATAATTGAGTTTTATAAGAATCTTGATAGGAAAAATAAGGATAAACTGTCTCTACGATTGAGAATAATGTAATTGAAATTTCGAAGGAAGATATCTCTAAATTTCTAAGGGCTGAAATCTTCTGAAAATGATGAACTGTCTAAGATGGATAAAAGAGAGTTATATAGCATTTTGAAGTCTAGCACAAAGTACGTTTGTGGTTATCTCTACATAAATGACTTTCCATTAATCATTTGAATACTTCACAAGATTGTCACTCTCTCCATAATCAATAGGAAAGGAAGTTTAACTACTGTTATAGTAGAAGATGCAAAAGTCATAGTTGCTTTGATTTTAGACAAAGAACTAGATCTACTTGAAGTCTCTATGGAACATATAAGGAAAGTGTAGAGATGAAAACTTATAGAAATATTTTAATGGGTTTACTGGAGTTCAAAGGATCAGGTTTCTCTGAATGCAAAGGTGCTAAAGAAACTATGAACTAATTGGGAAATAGTTGCATTCATCATATGGGCATTTTTGTGTCTGATGACAATGTATGGAAGCATAAGAATCGAAGTACTTGGAATGGAAAGTATAATGGAAAAGGATGTTTAAATGATGAATTTGGCGTGACAAAGGAACCGAGCTGTTGGTATATTTAGATTTTGATGATGAGTAAAATAATTCAAAAAATATATTAATACTCAGAGTCTCGATTTGAAAGCCTTAACAAAGAATCAGGCTTCTGTTGGAGATATGATCCAAAATCTGCTGCAGAAAAATTTTGAAATGGATTTTCCATAGTTGTTAAGTTGTTAGCTATTAATTAGGAGTTGTTTCATGAGCAAATCAAATAATATTTAGGTCCTTATTTTTCTGCATTCCAGTTATTTGTAAGCCTTTAAATGGGCACTGATGTTAGTCCTGTGTGGTCAGGAGAAATAAAAAGAAAAGGGCATTCTGCTTCCTTCGTAATTTCTTCCATTCTCTCCTTTTGTTAGTAGCATAATCACTCCTCTTAAAACAAACATTTGGTATCAGAGCAATGTTACTTTCATACCTTGGGCGTTTCTTCATGGCAAGCAATGGCAATATGATCCAACCCTCCTTACCAATTTTTAAAGGAGACAATTATGAGTTTTGGAGCATTAAAATGAAGACATTATTCAAGTCACAGGAGCTGTGGGATCTGGTGGAAAATGGCTACAATAGTCAAGATGAGGAGACCAGATTAAGGGAAAACAGAAAGAAAGATTCAAAAGCATTGTTCTTCATTCAACAAGCTGTTCATGAATCAATCTTCTCAAAAATCGCAGCAGCCTCAACAGCAAAAGAGGCATGGACAACCTTGCAGTTAGCATTTCATGGCTAATCCACAGCAGTCACGGTGAAGTTGCAAACACTTAATCGTGAATTTCAAAATCTGCACATGAAGAATGGAGAATCAGTGCAAGAATTTTTGACAAAAGTGGCAGCAATTGTCAATCAAATGAGATCCTATGGTGAAGAGATCACAGAGAAGACTATTGTGACAAAAGTGTTGAGGAGTTTAACTCCTAAATTTGATCATGTGGTTGCAACCATTGAGGAGTCTAAAAATCTGTCAACTTATTCCTTTGATGAGTTGATGGGTTCCTTACAATCTCATGAAGCAAGAATCAACAGAACAGAAGAAAGGTTGAAGAGAAGGCATTTCAGGCAAAAGGAGAAGGCTCGATGTCAAAGGAGAATGATGGATCAGCAGGCCGAGGAAGAGGCAGAGGAGGATTTCGAGGCAAGAATTTCAGCCGTGACAAAGGAAGAGGCAGAGGATCTGAGCAAAGATTTCACAACAATAAGGGCAACATCCAGTGTCACAATTGCAAAAAAATATGGGCATGTGAAAGCTGATTGCTGGTTTAAAGACAAGCAGGCAAATTATGCAGAAGAGGTAGATGGAGATAGCAGACTGTTTATGGCACATTGTGACACAATTGACACACATGGTGAAGTGTGGTTTGTAGACAGCGGGTGTTCGAATCATATGACAGGCACGAAGGCAATTTTCAAACAGCTTGATGAAAGTCAAAAAAGGAAGGTCAAATTGGGAGATGATCAAGAAATGCAGGTTGAAGGGAAAGGAACAGTGGCTCTTACTACTAGCCAGGGTAAAACAAAACTTTTGCATGATGTTCAATTTGTTCCTAACTTGGCACACAATTTGTTGAGTGTTGGACAGTTGATGGCTAGTAGATACTCAATTATGTTTGATGATGGAGCATGTGTCATTAAGGACAAAACTTCAGGCCAAATGGTTGTGAAAGTTCTTATGACCAAAAGTAGAATGTTTCCGCTTGAAGTCTCTAATGTGGAAGAATTTGCCCTGGTTGCTGGAGAACAAAATGAATCCAAGCTATGGCATCTTCGATATGGACACCTGAATGTTAAAGGATTACAGCTGCTGGAACGAAAAGGTATGGTTCATGGACTTCCAAAAATTAAAACATGTGATATATGTGAAGCATGCATTTATGGCAAGCAGACTAGGAAGTCATTTCCTACTGGAAAGGCATAGAGAGCCACAACATGTCTTGAACTAATTCATGCAGACCTATGTGGTCCCATGAATACAGAGTCATTTGGAGGGAGTTACTACTTTCTTTTGTTCACTGATGACTTTAGCAGGATGAGTTGGGTATATTTTCTGAAATCCAAATCAGAAACATTTGAGAATTTCAGGAAATTCAAAGCACTGGTTGAAAAGCAAAGTGGTGCAAGCATAAAAGTACTTCGCACAGACAGAGGTGGTGAATTTATTTCTAAAGAATTCAATCATTTCTGTAAGGAGAATGGAATTCATAGGGAGATGACCGCACCATATACTCCAGAGCAAAATGGAGTAGCAGAATGTAAAAACAGAACTGTGGTGGAGATGGCAAGAAGTCTGTTGAAAGGGAAAGCACTTCCAAATTCATTCTGGGCAGAAGCTGTAGCAACAGCAGTATATCTGGTGAATCTTTCTCCTACCTACAAAAGCAGTTCAGAATTACACTCCATTCAAAGCATGGAAAGGAACTAAACCAACTGTAAGTCATTTAAGAATCTTTGGTTGTATTGCTTATGTTTTAGTAAATCCTCAAAACCGCAAAAAATTAGATGAAAAGTCAGAAAAATGTATTTTCATTGGTTATTGTGATGAATCCAAAGCATATAAAATGTAACCCCATTACTAGCAAGATAATTGTCAGTAGAAATGTAGTATTTAATGAAGAAGCAGGCTGGAGCAGGGGAGATAGAAGCAACAATGAGGAAGATCAGTCTCAAATTCCATTGATTAAGGAAAACTCAAACTCAACTTCAGTTGACTCATCAACTTCTACTCCAAATGTAAGCAGTCCAGCAACTCCACAGAATACAACCTCAACAATCAACAATTCAAATGAGTCTTCAGAGGAGATGCAACCAAGAAAATTCAGATCACTGAGAGAAATGTATGAATCTCAGGAGTTTGCTTTCTTAGTCCCAGATCCTACAACTTATGCAGAGGCAGCAGAAAGAGAGGAGTGGAGAAGGGCAATGAAGGAGGAACTCATGTCTATTCAAAGGAACTCAACTTGGGAACTAACAGATCTGCCTAATGAGAAGAATGCAATAGGCTTTAAATGGATATTCAAGACAAAATTTCATGCAAATGGATGTGTTCAAAAGCATAAGGCTCGGTTGGTCGTGAAAGGTTACTCTCAACAGCAAGGAATCGACTACGAAGAGACTTTTTCTCCTGTAGCACGATTTGAGACAGTAAGAATGCTCTTAGCATTGGCAGCACAACTCAGGTGGAAAGTGTACCAATTTGACGTCAAATCAGCATTTTTGAATGGTGAAATTGAAGAAGAAGTTTATGTCTTGCAACCAGAAGGGTTTGAGATTAAAGGTAAAGAAGAAAAGGTGTACAAGCTAAGGAAAGCTCTATATGGCTTAAAGCAAGCTCCAAGGGCATGGTACAACAAAATTGATGCATATTTTCAGCAAACTGGCTTTGTAAGGAGTGAAAATGAGCCTACTCTTTATTTAAAGAGGCAAGGAATCACTGATTTTATGATAGTTTGCTTATATGTTGATGATATAATCTACATGGGGTCATGTTCAGGACTTGTAGAAGAATTCAAATCCAGCATGATGAGTAGCTTTGAAATGACAGACTTGGGATTGCTGCACTAATTTCTTGGACTGGAAATACTGCAAGATGAAGCTGGGGTGTTCATTTCTCAAAAGAAGTATGCTGCAGATCTGCTAAAGAAATTCAACATGTCCAACTGCAAGATGGTGGCTACTCCAATGAATGTGAATCAAAAATTGCAGCAAGAAAATGGGGCAGAAGAAACAAATCAGAAGCAATTTAGAAGTTTGGTTGGTGGATTGATATATTTAACACACACAAGACCAGATATTTCATTCTCAGTTGGAGTTGTGTCAAGATTCATGAACAATCCATCAAAGCAACACTATGGAGCAGCAAAGAGGATCTTAAGGTATATTGCAGGGACTTTGAGTTATGGAATTTGGTATACTCATGTAACCAATTTCAGATTAGTTGGCTACACCGATATTGATTGGGCAAGCTCAATAGATGATAGAAGAAGTACTTCCGGAAATGTGTTTGGGCTAGGATCAGGTGCAATCACGTGGAATTCAAAGAAACAAGCAACAGCAGCTTTGTCAACAGCAGAGGCAGAGTATGTGGCTGTCACTACAGTAGCTTGTCAATGCATCTGGCTTAGAAGAATGTTAAGTGAGTTGCATCAAAAGCAAGCTAAGGGGACTGAACTTTATTGTGATAATAAATCAACAATTGCTATGGCAAAGAATCCAGCATTTCATGGGAGAACAAAGCACATTGAGTTGAGATTTCATTTCATTCGAGAATTGGTGGCCAAAGGAGAAATAATTATAAAGTTTTGTCATACTGAATTTCAAATTGCAGACATCTTCACAAAGGCTTTATCAAGTCAGAGACATGCTTATCTCAGGACACTGCTTGGAGTGTGTGATTTTGGATCAAGGGGAAGTGTTGGAGATATGATCCAAAATCTGCTGCAGAAAAATTTTGAAATGGATTTTCCATAGTTGTTAAGTTGTTAGCTATTAATTAGGAGTTGTTTCATGAGCAAATCAAATAATATTTAGGTCCTTATTTTTCTGCATTCCAGTTATTTGTAAGCCTATAAATGGGCACTGATGTTTCATGAGCAAATAAAAAGAAAAGGGCATTCTGCTTCCTTCGTAATTTCTTCCATTCTCTCTTTTTGTCAGTAGCATAATCACTCCTCTTAAAACAAACAGCCTCGGCCAATCGAGCAAGAGTCTTGGATAATCGAGTAGGGTCTTGATTAGTCGAGCAAGGATCTCGGCTAACCAAGCAGAGCCAGACAAACACGGATAGTTGACCAACTAATCAAATATGCTAGTGTCTCGATTCGACTGAGCAAGTGTCTCGACCAACCAAACAAGACCGAGAGAGAAGCAGCCGAGAAATTAAAAGCAATTGATAGTTACATACTACCAAGAGATACGAGAATCTCGACAATGAGAATGAAATTCTCATTTTCCTTTCTTCGTGCTATGTATGTCCATGTGGGACCCAGTCTTCCTACTCATCACTTCATTCTCTCTCTAAAATACCTCACCCCATTAACCAACTATTGAGAGATTTAAAATTTATCAAGAAACCTATGTATGCTGAGTGACACGTGTCTACTGAGAGTTATCACTATTGAAAGTCATGACTACCGAGAGATTAAAATGGACCAATCACTACAAAAAAATACGGTTTTAGTCACGGATTTTCGTGACGGAAAAAATTCATCGCCATTTTGCGACAAAAACTTTTTCGTTACTAATTTGTCACAAAATTTGCGACGAAAATGAAGTCGTGGCTAAATTAGCGACGGACACATCATTCGTATCTAAATTCGTCGCTAATTAGTGACGAAAAAATTTTCGTGACTAAATTCGTCGCTAATTGGCGACAAAAAATTTTTCATTGCCAATTTTGTCACTAATTAGCGACGAATAATATTTTGTAACTAAATTTTACCACGGATATAAAATCCGTCGCAAAATTTAATCTTTTTTAAATAGATTTTTTTTTCTATTTATTTTATTAATATGTAATATTTAAATTAAAAATTAATTTAGCGACGGATTTGTTTTCCGTCGCTAAATTTAGCGACAAAGATCCCAATCCGTCGCTAAATTTTTTATATATAATTAAATAAAATATAATATTAATATAATATTTAAATTAAAAAATTAATTTAGCAACGACGAAATTTATCCGGTGGTAATTTAGCGATGGATTAAAATCCATCGCTATTTCAGCGACGGTTTCGAAATCTGTTTTTTTTAATTAGAATTTTATTTTATTTTTATTTTATTTTATTAATTTATATTAACAAATTATATTATTATGTTATAATATTTTAATTTACATTTTATTTTATTATATTATATTTCATTTTTTTAAAAGAATAATATTATTTAATTCTTAAAAAAACCATATATTTTATTTTATTTAAATTATATATATATTTTAATTAATTTATTATTTTTTTCTTTTTTTGTTTGATTTAATATTTTTTATTATTGTATTGAAAACTTTTATTTTATTTATATTATTTTATTTAATAATACAAATTTATTAATTAAATATTAATCCGGACAGTGCATGGGCGCTGGTGC
Organism: Dillenia suffruticosa; assembly: GCA_033439265.1. Taxonomy (NCBI): domain Eukaryota; kingdom Viridiplantae; phylum Streptophyta; class Magnoliopsida; order Dilleniales; family Dilleniaceae; genus Dillenia; species Dillenia suffruticosa. The sequence continues at coordinate 6,171,040 of JAVTVX010000031.1, forward strand.
ATGCAAGGGCGGGCGCTGGGCGCAGGTAGGGGCGCGCCGCTCGCCAGGCGGGCAGGCAGCTTGTAGGTGCTGGCTCGGGTGGGTGGGGTGGGTGGGGCCGTCCAGGCACGTGGCTTCTAGTGCTGGCTCGTGGGCAGGGCCATCTAGGGTGCTGGCTCGGGTGGGCAAGGGCCTGTCCAAGCACGTGCGCTCCCCGAGTATTTGATTAATTTGGAATCAGCGACAGATTTGAATTTATCGTTAATTCAATGACGGATTTTTTTATTCGTCGCTAAATTAGGGATGGATAATTTTTCGACGGATTTTTTTTTTTCCTAAATTAGCGATAAATTTTAGCGACAAAAATTATCTGTCGCTAAATTTAGTAACTAATTTTAGATTTTCATCACTAAATTTAACAACAGATTTTTTTATGTTGCTAATTTAGTGACGAATAATTTTTCATCGCTAAATTTTGTGACGAATTTTAGCGACGAAAAATTATTTGTCGCTAAATTTAGCAACGGATTTCAGATTTACGGATTTTTAATTTTCATCGCTAAATTTTTGCGACACGTTATTAGCGACGAAAAATTTTTCGTCGCTAAATCCGTTGCTAATGTTTTTAGCGATGAATTCTTTAAAAATTTTCGTCGCTAAATTTATGACTAAAATGCTGTTTTTTTGTAGTGAATTTTGAGAACCAACCAAGCAGTGTCTCGGTCATCTAGAAAAATTAATTCGGCCAACCGAGTAAGGTCTCGGCTATCTAGAAAATTAAGTTAGTAGACCAAGCATAAAAGTTGGCCGACTGAGTCCCGATGAAAAACACACCAACTTTAACACTTACAGCACATGCATGCACAAATATTCTAATCAAGGGACCACATGTGCATATTTGACACTTACTACAAATATTTTAAGCTTGCATTAAATGACCATATCAATTTGAACCTTCCTGAGCATAGTTTTATGAAAATTGTGATGCTTCAGGCAACATGCAAAAATTATATCAACCTTCACCTGTCTGAATTTTGCATATACATATATATATGTTTTAAAATTAGTTAAGTTATTGAAGATTTGTTTTAAATATAATAGTGTCGACAACTGAACAAATTCAACTCACTACAAAAAAACAACCTTTTAGCCACAAATTTAGCGACGAAAATTTTATAAAAATTCGTCGCTAAAAACATTAGAGACGGATTTAGCGACGAAAAATTTTTCGTCGCTAATAACGTATCGCAAAAATTTAGCGACAAAAATTAGAAATCCGTCGCTAAATTTAGCGACGAAAATTGAAATTCGTCGCTAAATTTAGTGACAAATAATTTTTCGTCGCTAAAATTCGTCACAAACTTTAGTGACGAAAAATTATCTGTCGCTAAATTAGCGACATAAAAAAAATCCGTTGCTAAATTTAGTGACGAAAATCTAAAATTCGTCGCTAAATTTAGCGACAGATAATTTTTATCACTAAAATCCGTCATTAATTTAGGGGAAAAAATCTATAATAATAAAAGAATCCGTCGCTAAATTCAGCGACGGATTTGGAATCAGTCGCAAAAATCTGTCGCTAAATTCAGCGACGGATTCCAATCCGTCGCTGATTTCAAATTCCGTCAAATGAAATGTTCAGGGAGGGCACGTGTCACCCAAGCGCCACCCTTCCCACTCGAGCCTGCCCGCCCGCCCGCCCGAGCACGTGCCACCTGAGCCAGCACCCCGCACCCCACGCAGACACTCTTAATTGCTGGAAAATGCTTTCTGCCTCCATCGTGGTTCGAACTCCGAACTCCGCACTCCTTCGAACTCCTGCATGCAACCTGTAAACCACCGAGCCAAAGATATTATTATTATATAAATTTCTTTTTTATTATTTATTATCTTTATTTCACATTTTTCTAATAATAATAAAATAATATATAATAATAATTTAAAATAATAAATATAATAACTTTTTTTATTTATACCACCCACCTAAAATAATATTAATTAAAAATAATAAATATGATAATTTTTAATAAAATAAAAAATAATAAAATACTAACTTAAAATAAAATAATAAATTAATTAAAAAATATGTTTATATTATATTTTGATTTCTTCTTTTTTCTTTTATCTTATTATCTTATTATTTTTTTTCATTTTTATTTTATTTTTTTAATCCATAATTTAAAAATGGATTATAATATCTCAAAACTATAAAATTATAATTATCAATAAATTATAATATATTAATAATTTAAAAAATCTATATATTTAATTACAAAATATTTTTATTCGCTATAATAAAATTATTATATATTATAATAAAATTATTATATATAAGAAATGAGAATAGAAAGAAAAAAAAACCCAAAAATAGAGATAAGGAAAAAAAAGTGAAAATAGAAAACAAAGAGGAGGAAAAAAGTCACACTACAACACTTGTGGTGTAGTTGTAACATGTCTTTGAGGTCGAGGGTTTAGGTTCGAATCTTTTCAACTACACTTCAACAGAGCGTGGGCGCCAAGGCAGGTAGGCGCCCGTGCGTGCATGGGCCGGCGCTCGCGCAGTTCATATTAATATTTAATTAAAAATTTTATATTATTAAATAAAATAATACAAATAAAATAAAATTATCTATACAATAATAAAAAATATTAAATCAAAAAAAGAAAAAAAAATGATAAATTAATTAAAAATATATATATAATTTAAATAAAATAAAATATATGTTTTTATTTTTTAAGAATTAAGAAATATAATATAATAAAATAAAATGTAAATTAAAATATTATAAAATAATAATATGATTTGTTAATATAAAATAATAAAATAAAATAAAAATAAAATAAAATTATAATTAAAAGAAGATAAAATTCAGCGACGGATTTTCAAATCCGTCGCTGAAATTATTAAAATTAAATAAAAATAAAACAAAATTCTAATTATTCAGTGACGGATTTGGAATCCGTTGCTGAATCAGCGACGGATTTGGAAATCCGTCGCTAAATTAAATTCGGTTGTTAAATTAATTTTTTAATTTAAATATTATATTAATATTATATTTTATTTAATTATATATAAAAAACCTATTTAGCGACGGATTTCGAATCCATCGCTGAATCAGCCACGGATTTAGAAATCCATCGCTAAACCGTGGTTGTTAAATTAATTTTTTAATTTAAATATTATATTAATATTTTATTTTATTTTATTATATATAAAAAACTTATTTAGCGACGAAATTTGCAACGAAAAATTTTTTTGTCGCCAATTAGCCACGAATTTAGTCACGAAAATTTTTTCGTCACTAATTAGCGACGAATTTAGCCATGAAAATTTTTTTGTCACTAATTAGCGATGAATTTTATTACGAATGATGTGTCCGTCGCTAATTTAGCCACGACTTTGCAAATTTTGTAGCAAATTAGCGACGAAAAAGTTTTTATCGCTAAATTTGTCACAAAATAGCGACGAATTTTTTCCGTCACGAAAATCCGTGACTAAAATCGTGTTTTTTTGTAGTGACTTACACCTTTCCTGGCCGACAAACAAGTTAAGATAGTACATTCCAATATGCTTTTCAACTCAGGAATGTCAAATACATTGATATTATATTGTTTTGACATTTGTGTGCTAATGTTCAACTTTTGCAGCAAAAGCAAAAGGAATGTTTTTCACAGAACAATGTTTGAATTTTTTCTATCGGTCAAGAGCATTGAATGAAAGCGTTGAAGATATTAAATGTGGTAAGTGAAAAATTAAATATAGAGATTTAAATTTTGACCTACTCCAATAGCTCTCTGCACTCAAAAAAGTAAATACATGATGCCAAAGAGGAGAAAAGAAGAGAGATAACAAGGTGGGCATTAACTCTTTGCACTTAACGAAAACATACTCTGTTCTTCAAAGCTTCCTACAAATTCTTCATCTGAGCTTTAAATTCATTACAGTTGAAGTCTTAGCTTCATTTATTATAATATTTACTCTTCTCTTATATAAAAGATTTAAAGACCAGCTCTGGGTTTGTATTTTAGAGAGAGAAACAACATGTGAGATTAGGAAGTATTTGTGAAGAAACACTTGTAAAGGTTTGACTTGCACTGGGAAGCAAGTTTGTTGTCCAAATAGTGAAAATCCAGGGGGAGTTTGGGAGTGAACATACACTAGGTTTGGTGGAGTCACTATAAAAACTTTGTATGCTATGTTTTCTTCGGTTCTTCTATCTTCCTTCTTTTCTTCAACTCTTATATTTTTCTTTTTGTTTTTGTTTGCCATAAACCACAAAATTTCCAAACCATTGAAAAAGTGTCATACATCTAATTTACCCCCCTCTAGCTTGTCTTTCACAAACAAAGAGGTAAAAGGCTTTAGAAATAATGTTGAAGTTGAAGAATCTTCTAAAATGAAAACAGTTGGTAGGAAGAAAGCCAAAATTACTACTAATGGTGATAAACCTTTGTGGGCTAGAAGAAAATGATGAAACATGTACTAAAAGAGGTCAATGAATTGAAGAAAATGTATTCTGACAATTATGAGCATTTTGTAGAATTATTTTCATCTCTAGAAATGTTAAGAACTTTTATGATTTCTGAAAATTTTGTCTTTAATATTTTGAATTTCCTATAATGTTGAAACTATTTTGATAATCTTAAAAATATTTGGTGCTGAATTCATTATCTCTCTGAGCTTACAAAAATTGTTTTTGTGTGTTCTTTGCAATTTATTTTTGATGGAAACAAAATGGGGAGAAAAATGAGTGTCTAATCGATGGAGACATTGTTGAGGAAATTGTTGTAAAATTCTCATATTTTGATGATAGTAAAACATTCATGCGTCTACTAACAAGTTTGTTATGTGTACAGATTTTAAAAATCATTGAAATAGATCAAAAAATATATATTTTCTTTGGGTAGAAGACTATCTTCTATAGGCAGAAGACTATCTTTTATGGGCAGAAGATTTTGATCTGCAGATTTTCATAGTGATCGATAATTGTTAACATATTGATAGATTTTAAAAATCATTGAAATAGATCAAAAAAAATATTTTCTATGGGTAGAAGACTATCTTCTTTGGGCAGAAGACTATCTTTTATGGGCAGAAGATTTTGATTTGCAGATTTTCATAGTGATCAATAATTGTTAACATAATGATAGATTTTGATAATAAACAAAATATGATTAGAATGATTAAGGAAAAAATTTGGAAATAAACATGATTATAATGATTAAAGAAAGAATTTGAAGACTGTTAGTTGAAATATAAGAAATAGTCGATTCACTAATAAGAAAAGGTTGTAATGTGTATAGACAAAATACGTAAAGATAGTCGACACTTGAGCATATTGAAGAAGAGACATATAATAAGGACAAACAACTCATTACCAAGGCAAGCAAGTTGGGTAGGAAATGAGATACTTAAAATGTTGAGAATTTAGGGTTGACCACCTCGCTGGAGACTAAATACTCGAAAATATAAGTGTTTAAAATATCAAGAAAATGAGAAATAAAAATGACAGTATTTGTTCCTCATATATCCATTAGCTTAAAACCTATCTTCTTGGAATTTTTCTAAGTTGTTAACCCTCTGAATAAAACTCATCCAAATTGAATCAGAAAATCCAAACTGAAATTTTATTTTTAGAAGGGAAAATTGACTTTTTATTTTCTTAAGGAATTAGGTTTTAAAACAATTTTTATTGAATTCAAATGGAAATATTTCCTTCATTACATGTATTATCTTAAGTAAATAGTACTCAAATGATCATTATTAAGGAAATAACGGCCAGGGAGCGAAGCAACTAAGAGATTAAAATGGACCGAGAGAGGGAGGCGGCCAAGAAATTTGAAATGCACTAAGAGAACTGACCGAGCCTATGTCTACTGAGACATAGATTAGGTTGGTTGACTAGGCTATCCTGTTAGCCAACTAAAGATCACTATCATTGACATAAGTGACAAAATCTATTGAGTTGTTGGCACATAGCATCAAATTAAGGAGTAATAGTTGAACAGTCCTAAAATTCTTAAATAAAGTCTAAAATAATATAATTCAAGTATCTAAACATATTGCAATCACTAAAACCTTAAGAATCAAAGAAGAATTTTAGCCAACTAAACGATGAAGAATGTTGACTAATTATCACTAAGAAACAATTAATCGACAAACTCCAGAAGTCAGTTGACAAGAGAACTAATAACACTTAATCTCTGTACTTAGTCGACAGACACAAATCATTGGTCGACTAAATTTATTAGTCGACACACACTTAATTTTAGTCTACATACTAAAGGTTAAAACATACATTAGCCAACTAATTCATTGTAACTTCTGACCAAGCAAAAACATTAGTCGACATATGTTTAATACTAGTCTTCACCCAAAAAGCTTAGAACACACTATAGCTGACCAATGTATTGACACTTTTGACTAAACAAAAATTCTAGTCAACATATACTTAGAGTTAGTATGCACTTGCAAAGGTTACAATGTTGTAGCTGACTAATACATTGAGGCTTTCGGCTAAGGTAGAACAATAGTTGACTAATGGTCAAGCTTAGCAGAAAGGATCATGACTAAATTCAAAACTATCTGCTAACCTGGCACACTAGTTGACACAACCTATGATAGTTCGTATAATAGCCGACTAAGTTTATAAAGCTACAGACTAACATGACACCAAACAAAACATAGTCGACTAAGGAAATACATTAGTCAACTAATCAATTACACTAGTCAACTAAATAGGCTTAGTTGATTGAGTAAGAACACCAACTGGCAGATGAGCTGATAGCATAGACCATAGCAGGTTAAGCTTAAAATTCAGTTAACTAATGACCTTCAAATCTCATATATTAGTCAACTTGTAAACATCGATAGTTGACATATGAACTCGCTTAGTTGACACATGAGTAAAATTAGTTGGTCAACAAACTCCAAAACACACGGATTATTCGACACACAAGGAACAATTTTGAAATCCATTTTTCTTTGTGTCTAACATTTACTTGTGTAGAAAAGAAATATGTTGGAGCATTTAGAGCTCCCAACCACTCGATCAACAATGCAACTACACCTACAAAAAAGCAAACCTCCATCCTGAGGCTACAGAGTGTATTCACCCAAAGCATTTTCAAAAAAAATTTAAAAAAAAAAAGCCCGAAAGAACATTCATTTCTCAACAATCAAATTCTTTAAATGCTCAACCACCACTGAATCACTGTGCAAACTCTGAGCATTTAACGAAACATTTCAAACTCACCTACCTCAACATTGAAATTCATCCAACCATAAATACAAGGAAGAGAGGCTAGGAACATAAGAGGACGTAGTACACTAAAAATTTCTCTACTCTTCAATGCAAACATACTCTGTTTTCTGTTCATTATATAAATTCTTTTTGTGAGCTTTAAATCTATTACAACCAAAGTTATAATTTCATTTATTGTAACATTTTTCCTCCACTTGTACTAAAAGTCTAGAAGTGAGTTGTTGGGGTTTAGAGAGAGCAATAACATATGATAGGTTGGGTAGAGTTTTGAGAGAAAACACTATAAAGACCCAACTTGCACCTAGAAACATATTTGTTATGCTATTTGGGATGCAAATAGTGAAAATCCAGGTGGAGACTGAGAGTGGACGTATATCGGGTTTAGTGGAACCACTATAAAATTTTGTATGTGCTCTATTTCCATTTATATCTACATTTTATGCTCTGTTTTCTTTCTTTCTTCAACTCCATCTCATAGTCATTTTCTATAAGCCGAAAAACCTCCAAACTAGACAAAGTGTCATACAAGCTATTCACCCCCTCTAAATTATAGTTCAAGAATTCTATTTTCAAGACCTATCTCAGCATACTGTATTTAATCCTAAAAAATGCTGGATTGATCAAGACAACAGCAAACACTTCAAAATTCAAATTACAAATTGATGTTGCTTTCAAACTTGAAATTTCAAACCAAGTGTTGGCCAGATAAGATGCTGATCTTTAGAGGTTTGTTATAACCTTATTAATAGATCCAATAATCCAATAAATTTTAATTTAAATGCCTTAAATATTGGAGGGCAAATTGAAGTTCAAATTTCAAGTGTTGAAGATGTAACAACTTGAAATTTTGAGGGAGAAAATCATGCTGAAAATCAGGAATTCAAACTTCTGTTGAAGGCTGCTAACTATGGTGGGAGCTAAGTTCGTACCCTCTTCTATATATACGGGGACTTGGTTGAGCCTGCAACGAGTGAAAAAAGAAAGTACAATATGCCGAGACTTGTGAGAAGCAATCATAGTGAAAGTTAGACACTTGGACGAAGAGAAAAACCATCACAAAAAGTGCTTCAAAGTCAACCTTTCTTTCAGAATTTTTTTTTTTTTTTTTTTTTTGTGAGAGATAATTGTTTTAGTTCATGTTTAAACTTATATGTAGTCGGTCTTTAACATTTGTGACTGCTATATTGTTGAATGAGAGACCTCAAACTAGTGTTAGCAAGTTAGTATTGTAAGAGTGAGAGTTAGGAAGGCTGCCGGACAATTGTCTTTTGGGGTTAGAGCAATGGAAGAAGTAGCTATCCATCTAATGGTGGAAAGCTTATATCTCTCAAAGATAGTGGAAATCAATTGTTGCTAGACTCGGACTTGCTAAGGCGGAAGAGATAGGTGGAACCACTACAAATCGTGGATTGTTTTCTCTAACATTACTTCTCATTTTATATGCATCAACACAATTTTCCGCACTTACAGTATAAAACATAGCAGATTTTGACTATCAAAAAATCTATGAAGATTTAGACGATCAATTCAATCCCTTTCTTGATTGCCTTAGAGACCAACAAGAACAAATTATGCTATTATAGAGCAAGAAAATTAAATATGATTAATTCTAACAAAAACGGCAATGTTGTATACAAAGGTTAATAAATTTAATTATAGGCCCGCCCCACGTAACTGGATTCTCCCCCAAAGTATTGTTAAAAAAAAAAAAGCAACAACATTTCCTGTTATTCATTATTTTAATGATTAAGATAATTACATCACATAAATATTATAAATTTAAAATTTAAATATTAATAAATCAAAGGACTTGCCTCTGTACCCAAGTTCAATGGCCCAAATATATTTTGCGTAGTAGTTACATTGTTCCTAGTAATAGTTCTACTAATTGTGTCATTACCTCAAAAGAGAAAGTTGATCATTTTGGTAAAATGTGCATGAAGAATTATGTTTAACTCAACAAACTAACAAATTATGAAAGACGCATTGCATAATTAAATTCATTTTATAATATTTAGATAATAAATTATAAATTCATAATTACTTCACTAGTAGAGAAAATGGTAAGCATAGCTTTGATCATTTACAACATTATTAAAGTTTTTTTTGGTTTAAAAATGATAGAAATTAAAAAAAAATAAATGAATTTTTTTTTAAGAATTAAGAAATACTATTTCTAACTTAAAATAACTTTGTTATTGTTTGCAATAAAGGAATTTCTAAAAATTAAAACTTGATGAAAATTGTCCTATAAATTTCAAGAAAAAGATATGTAAAATAGGTATTTATGATTTACAATCCTTCTGATAAGAGGTAGCGTTGTTACATGACATATCTAAATATGTTGAGATTTTTCAAGCAATAAAGGTTTCGAGTTTAAATTTTATTCTCTTCTCAGTTGTTAAGCCAAAAAGTTAAGAAAAATAAAATAAAATAAACCCACAAATGAGTTTGACGCATCCCACAACCATTCAAGGTTTGACGCATCCCACAACTATAGAAGCTAAGTTATAATAGGGTAGGAAATTAATTATTTTCATCATTTAAAAAAAATAAATTGCTAGATATTCTTTAATTTTATATCTTTAATATTTTGATTTAATTTTTCTACAATATAAAATCAGCCAACATAATATTCTACTTTTGTCGGGCGTCGAACTCAGGTCTATTGCTCGGTACACAATTATCCTAAGTTCATTTGTGCACTTCAAACTCAATTTTCTTCTTTGAGTTTATCCTACTTTTGTATTTTACAATACATTTTTACTAATATTATTCTTATTATTTTTATATATTTATAAAAATACTAATTACAAATTTGTTGCAGTCTTAAAACTGTTACCATTATCGAAATAGAACAAGTCATCTTTCAATTATTGTTAGTTATTGTACCATATATATATATATATATATATATATATTTTAAATACCGTAGTTGTACCCTATTATCTTTCGGTAATGTTACTATATATGCTCACTTTAAAAGCAACGTATCATTAAATTTTATCCAAATTTCAAATAGTTTTTAGTTACCCAACACACAACTATATGGATTAAGAATTTATTTTGTTAGCAAAAATTATTCAAATTGTACTCCTGAACCAAAAATAAATTGTATGATTTCTTGGCACATTTCTCTTTTTCTTTTTTTTTTGCAATAAACCAAACTAAAAACTAAAAAGTAAAAATTTTTTCCACTCTCTAAAAGAAGGAAAGCAAACTATTTTTTATAATTGAACTAATTTTTTTGTAAATATTGTCTTTTAAATTTAATTAATTAGGTAGTTGTGCATTTTAACATAATAGGCTCAACCTACTGGGGATGTTGAATATCAGGATCCAAATTTAGAAAATCCTTTTTTCATACATTCTATTCCATTTTCATATTTTAAAATCATAATTTGTATAGTTTTATTTGTGATATGTGTGTGAATCGAATTGTGTACAATCTGATGACATTAACATTGAATACTGAAGAGAAGCAAGTCGACCTCTTAATTACATAAGTCGACTTGTCTTCATAACTCAAGGTTTTGGATCTCATCAAGGACATAGCGACTCGACTTGTGAGAGTCACAAGTCAACCCGTGGTAGCTCAGAACATAGAACCTTCATGTCATAAGTTGACTCATTCCATACATCAGTTGACTTGCACTCAAAACTTCAAGTCTAGAATGCTTTTCAGAACTTTAAGTCGACTTACCCCCTCTTTTAGTCGATTTATCCTTAGTGCTTTAGGTTCAAAATGTTGGTTAGGATTTAATGAGTTGACCTATCGTATATGTAAGTTGACTTGCCTTTATCACTTTAAGTTCGGAAAGCTTTAGGTATAAGTCCACTTATTTACAAGCGTAAGTTGACTTGCACTTAGCTCTTAGGTTCAGAAATTTTGTTAAGGCCTAACAAGTCGACTTGTTCAAACAACAAGTCAACTTGTAGTAGTTAAAAATGCATATTCAGTGATTCAGAATCCAACAAGTTGACTTGCAATAGTGTAACCCGTGACCTATAAGTAGAAAAACATAAACCTTCTCGACTTAAACCTATTCTACGGCCATAGTACCCTCTCTCCCTCTCTCTTGAAGGTGACTCCAAGGTGACTTGTGAAACCCTAAAATCTCTCGAAGGCAACATGCAAAAGGCAAAAGACTCCCGAAACCTAACTCTAAGCTGCCTCAAAAAAAGAATCCTTCTAATTTCAATCATAAGGATTTTCAATCCCTGGCCCAAAGTAAGTCTTTCAAGCAAAACTTTTGTTATCAAACTATTAATCATTCTAGGCTCATAGATTGGGATTTCCTAGAGAGCATAGATTTTTATTATAGTGATTGTACTAGGAAAACATGCCTCAATAGCCTTATCCACCCCAACACGGAATCAAACGATAGATTTGTGAGAATTTTCTATAATAACATAGGCGAAACCAAAAGGAGATATGGAAATGCTTCTGAAATAGAAATTTCCATAGGCGGCCAAACCCAGAGATGCATTTTCAAGAGCAATGTATGTGGTATAAAGATTGTAGTTATCCCCAAAATGCTATGTAGGTTGAATAGCCAAAATTGGGTGCCCCAAGTCCAATGTGAGGAGAATATGGGCATTAAGTTGTCGGATAAAGCTAGGGTTGTCATCAAACACCCTAATCTAGAAGTAGTAAACACAAATACCATATCCTTGGACCTACAAGAGAGACTCCTCCATGTTATTGTAACCCATGTGCTGAGACCAAGAGCATGGAACCATACTACCATCATAAGGGAGGATTTTTGGCTTATATCTTACCTTATGCAAGGCACGAATCCTAACCTGCACTATCTTGCTCCTTTTGACATGTTGGCTATCTCAAAATCTAAAATCAGAAACCTTTCGTGACCCTCATTGATTAGTGATCTTCTAGCTACGTACAAGATAGATCCTATTAGGGAGATTGGGGTAGACTAAAATCACAAACATCGCATAGGAGCTTCATCACTAATTAAAGCAAAAAGTGTTAAAAAAAGATAGAGTATGGAAAAGGAAAGAAGAAAGGGAGGAAAGAGAAGGACTTGGAGGGCCTAGCTCTAGAGTTACTGAGCCCACACAGCCCACTAAGCCTACCTCTGAACCTACACACCCTACCCAGCTTGAGCCTACTGAGCCTACTCACCCTGACTTGTCTTATCCCTTCGCATTAGCCACGTATCATGGAGGAACTAACAGAGCACATGGCATATCTTCACAGCCCATTACCATGGAGATGCTCTAAGACTATATGCATAGGATGGATGATCAAGTGCAAGGACAACTTTCTAGGATACAAGAGCAGGTTGATAGGGTTGAAGGCAAAATAAATGCTCTATCTGGCACAAACAGAGGCAGAGATCCATCTCATTGAGTTACTAGTCTTGAGATCCTACATTATTGCGTGTATTTGTTAGTTTTGGGTTTGTATTTGACATTTGTACCCTTTGTTCGGTTCTTGTAATACACTTGTTTTTATGAGTTTTCTTATGATTGCCTTTAAGTTTGCATATGATTACTTATGATGATTGATTCATGATTGCTTTTAATCACCCTCTTTATTGATGACAAAAAGGGGAAGAATATTTATGAGATTGCATTGATTAAGGGAGAGTTATGCTTAGAAGACTTAGATATCTTTCACTTAATGTTTTGTTATCATCAAAAGGGAGAGATTGTTGAAAAATATATTTTGATGATGAGCAAAACTTGGCTAGATGATGAATAAAAAATAGGATAGATTGATGAAAGATTAATTTGAAAGAATTTAGAACAAGTCTAAGAATATTTAAGGTTAGTTAACCTAGTTGCCGACCTGATTAAGTTGACTTACCCATAAACCAAAGCAACTTGTCAAGTGTAAATCAGTTTTATAAGCAAACACAAAGTTAAGCAAGTCAACTCATATAAGGATCAAGTCGACTTGCCAAGTATAAATCAAACTCTAAACAAAAATAAAAGATTTGTCAAGTTGACTCACTTAGAAATCAAGTTGACTTGAAGAACAAACTTTAAATAAAACTAAATATGAGTTTGAGAACAAGTCAGCCTTTTGAAAGAAAAAATTAACCTATCCAAAAGATGAAATATAGAAGTCACAAATTTGAAGGTCCAACGATTAACAATTTAAAAGTCTAATGGTCAAAAATTAGAATAAGTAGACTTATAAAAAATTTCAAGTTGAGCTAATCATATAACAAATTGACCTGCCACACCAACACTTAGAAAAATCTGTGGAACACAAGTTGACTCTCCTAGGACTTGAAATTTTAAAGGAAGCTTTAGCTTAAGTTGACTCATCATGAGTGGAAGTCAATCTACATGAACTAGATTAAAAATCTTTAGGAAGGCTCAATCTCAAGTCGACCTAGACATTATAAGTAGTTGACCTATACATGTGCATGACAATGAAAAGATCAAAAGCAATTGAGCACAAGTCAACCTGTATAAAACATAGATTTCACTAAACACTTTCACCGGTTAACTATAAGAAATAATAAGTCAACTTGATTATAGTCGTCTTTCCTAATGAGGCATTATCAACAAAGGATTTGTTCACTTTCGAAAGATTGCCACTTTCCAAATGGGAATGCCTTATAACCCTCAAAGTAGTGGTGTAAAAAAGAAAGATCCCTTTTTGGAGCTCAAGTTGACTTGATATATGCGCAAATTGACCTGCCTAAAAATACTCACAGGGCACTTGCACTAGTCGACCTAAGACTAAAATAAGCCTACTTGCATGAACCTTAAAGTAAAATTTACTTAAGTAGAGACCAAGTCGACCAGAACATGTTAGCTAGTATACATGCATACATGCATACATGCATAATAGGGAAACAAGCACAAGTCGAACTGAAGTATATAAAAGTCTAACTTGCACAAGCAATAAGGTGAAATATGCTTAGGCAAATTGAAGCCCAATTCAACTTAAAGAATGCTTAAGCTAACTTGCACAAGCAGCAATGTGAAAACACATAATTAGAATGAATCATAAGTCAATCTAGCGTGCATACGAAGTTGACCTGCACTTTCCAAGACATTATAGAATTCAAAATTTAGTCGACCTCTAGAAATAAGGAGTCGACTTAATGTGGGTAATGGTTAGTTGTTCAAAAAAACTATTTAAATAGAAGGTAATTGGTAGAAAGATAAAGAGTTGAGTTTTTCAACAAATACAAAAGATCTTAAACCCATTTTCTCTTATATCAAACATCAAAGACATGGACTAAGGTCTCTATCAAATTTTATATTAATTTAAGTTAGATTTTAAATAGAGTTCTTCCTATTTTAAATTGATCTAACTTAGACCAAACCACCTAGGACCTAAGAATTAACAAATTTAGGTTACCCAAAAGTAGTCGAAACAACAATAACCATATCATAAGATAAATATAATGTCTTAATCGTAACTACAATAGTCTATCATGGTTACAATATGGACATGCTATCATCTAGCATTTTTATTGTAACTACAATGGTCCATCCTATCTACAATGGCAGGTAGGAAGCATAATGCACAATATACCAACACCTCAATAATTAAAGATAAAATCACGATGGTTTTGATAAGATCACAATGGTATATCATATCTACAATGGTTATAATAGACTTCTGATTGTTATGATAAGATCATGTAGAATGTAGACGTATGATAATACTATCATAATTATGATATGATCACAAAACTCTAAACTCTTGTATTTTCTCTATGCACCAAAAGATGTTCATCATGTGGCGCTTAAAGTGGAACGAACAACCAAACCTGAAAAGCTTTCTAAAACCATTATGAAGAAGAAGATGAATCAGGAAGAAGCTCACCAAATCAAGGAGGAAGAGAAAGAGATCACTACCTACAAACCCTATGTTAGCATACAACACCAATGAATCAAAATGAATGCAAAATCAAACATCAAAGTTAAGATTGGGTTATAAACAACAACAAAGATAATAACCAAGGACTTACCACCAACATCAAGGGAAAGAAGGGGACTCAATGGGGAGTGAGAGGGGGTTGAGAGAAGACGAGTAAATAAAAGTAAAGAAAAACCCATTAGGTTAAATTTTTGAATAATTGTAAAAGTGCTCTGATTAAGATACTATATGTAATTATTCAGAACTATGGCTTTTTGTCCTACAATATACTATTGAGCCTTACATTTAGGTCCTCCCAAGCGAATATGCAACACAATGCAAGGGATACCAAAAAGGATAAAAACACTACTTAGAATTCTATACAAGAAGATGTTTCCAAACTTGGAAAACTTTCCAAAGTAAGTCGAATGATATCCCTATAGTTCTCATGTGCACCTCTCAAAACATGAAACACAATTTTTTCTTGGTACCATATTTTTGACACTGCCCGGTATCCAGTATTTTGTCCCTACTAATTCGGACCGACCGCTGCTGTGACTTCTTTCATAGAGCGGGTCTCCCAATGGGGAACGCTCTATACACATGAGGGTCTGATGCTTTTAGCGGGAGTCGAAACTCGGTCATGTTTAAGTGTACTCAACCCCACATTCAGTTGAACCAACCCATGTTGGTATAAAATACAATGTGGTATGACAATTTTGAAATGTTACAATGAGCCCATCAGTAGAAATGATATGATAATGAGGACTGGCATGTGCATTAAAAAAATAGAAAAAACAACTGTTCGTCAAGTTTCCTTGCACTACAAAAAAACACGGTTTTAGCCACAGATTTTCACGACGGAAAAAATTCGTCGCTATTTTGCGACGAATTTAGTGACGAAAAAGTTTTTTCTCGCTAATTTGCCACAAAATTTACAACGAAAAGGAAGTCGTGGCTAAATTAGCGATGGACACATCATTCGTAGCAAAATTTTTTGCTAATTAGTGACGAAAAAATTTTCGTGACTAAATTCGTCGATAATTAGTGACGAAAAAATTTTCGTGGCTAAATTCGTCGTTAATTGGGGATAAAAAATTTTTTGTTACAAATTTCGTCGCTAAATATGGCAAAATTTTGTCACAGATTTAAAATTCGTTGCAAAATTTAATTTTTTTAAAATAAAATTTAATTTTTTTATTTTTCTTTTTATTTTATTAATATGTAATATTTAAGTTAAAAATTAATTTAGCGACGGATTTGTTTTCCGTCGCTAGATGAAAATCCCAATCCGTATATCCAGTAATTTAGCGACGGATTAAAATCCGTCGCTGAATTTAATCAAATTTTATTTTATTTTATTAATTTTACATTCTTTTAATTATAATTTTATTTTATTTTTGTTTTATTTTATTAATTTATATTAACAAATCATATTATTATTTTATAATATTTTAATATACATATTATTTTATTATATTATATTTCATTTTTTAGAAGAATAATGTTATTTAATTCTTAAAAAGACCATATATTTTATTTTATTTAAATTATATATATTTTTTAATTAATTTATTATTTTTTTTACTTTTTCGTTTGATTTAATATTTTTATTATTGTATAGGTAATTTTATTTTATTTGTATTATTTTATTCAATAATACAAATTTTTTAATTAAATATTAATGTCTGCGCCGGCGCATGCACGCACAGACGCCTACCTGCCTGGATGTCCGCGCCCTGTGCACGCCTGTCTCGGCGCCCGAGCGTGCCTGCCTAGGCGCCCGCACCTGGGCGCCTAGGCAGGCGCGTAGGCACCCGCGCCCCAGCAAGTGCGTGGGCGCCCGCGCGTCCTTTGTTTTAATACTAAAAAAACATACAGGTGCAAGGATTCGAACCTTAGATTTCGGATTTGAGTAAAATACATATCACCACTGCACTACCCGCTTAGTGTTACTGTTGTACGATGATATTTATGTTTTCTTTCTTCCACCTTTTTGTTTCCTATTCTTACTTTTTTTTCTTTTGGTTTTTTTTTTCTTTCTATTTTCATTTCTTATATATAATAATTTTATTGAAATTTGAATAAAAATATTTTGTGATTAAATATATAGATTTTTTAAATTATTAATAAATTATAATTTTTTGATAATTATAATTTTATAGTTTTGAGATGCATTTTTAAATTATGGATTAAAATAATAAAATAAAAATGAAAAAAATAATTAAATAATAAAATAAAAGAAAAAAGAAGAAATCAAAATATAATATTAATATATTTTTTAATTAATTTATTATTTTATTTTAAATTAGTATTTTATTATTTTTTATTTTATTAAAAATTATCATATTTATTATTTTTAATTAATATTATTTTAGGTCGGTGGTATAAATAAAAAAGGTTTTTATATTTATTATTTTATATTGTTATCATATATTATTTTATTATTATTAGAAAAATGTGAAAAAAAGATAATAAATAATAATAAAAAAAATTTATATCACAATAATATCTTTGGCTCGGTGGTTTACAGGTTGCGTGTGTGCAAGGGTTCGTGCAGGAGTTCGGAGTTCGAACCACGGTGGAGGTTGAACCACGGTGGAGGCAGAAGGCGCGGTATTTTACAGTAATTAAGAGTTGATGCTACGTGGGGGTGCTGGCTCGAACGGGTAGGGGGTGCTGGCTTGGGTGGGCAGGGCGGGCAGGTTGGTGCTGGGGTGGGTAGGCACGTGGCTCTGCCTGCTCATGGGTAGGGCATATGGAATCAGCGACGGATTTGGAATCCGTCGCTAATTCAGCGACGGATTTTAGCGATAAAAATTATCTGTCGCTAAATTTAGCGACAAATAATTTTTTGTCGCTAAATTTTGTGATGAATTTTAGCGACAAAAACTTATTTGTCACTAAATTTAACGACGGATTCCAGATTTTCGTCGCTAATTTAGCGACGGATTTTTAATTTTTGTCGCTAAATTTTTGCGATGCGTTATTAGCGACGAAAAATTTTTCATTGCTAAATCCGTCCCTAATATTTTTAGCGACGAATTTTTTTAAAATTTTCGTCACTAAATTTGTGGCTAAAAGGCTGTTTTTTTGTAGTGTTATTATACAACTTTGATTGGTCAAGCAATCAACCATTTACTTAAAAATTATTATCGTAAAATAATCACTGTGCATGATTCGAGCAACCTCCTAGAAAGCTTGAAGCAATAAGACATAAAAGAGCGTGAAATGAGTCCCTTTTCCATTACCATTTCCCTAGAGAGGCGAATCATCCAGCAACCACTGATCGATAAAGGATCCAGGACAATGTTGTTCATTATTAAAGGAAAGAAAAATAAATGAATCATTCAAAAAGATATTATTTGATAAGAGAGATCACATGCCGGACACGGTGAAATGTAATAATACCATGTTTTGTAACCGATAATAACTTCTGAAAGCTCAAAATGCAAAGGTGCCATCCACAGGCAATCCATTACACTGACATCTTTGACCTTTTCCCAGGGAAAAATGGGCATTTCCCATTGAGACTGATTATGAGTAAAATCTCATTCAGATTATTAGTTCAAATCTAGAGGGGAGAGAGAGAATGACAATCTGAGTTTGATCATTTGTTTTTATTTCTTTCAATGAATGAAAACGAGTGTGCTTGATGAATTCAAATTGCTTACACCAAAAAATGGCTCATCTTTATTCAACGCTCTGAAGATGACTCGTTAACACCTTATTCAGTGGCACACGAAACTAGATATGTGGACATGAACAAAATGAAAAATATTATCGATTTGTGTACAAGATTTGTGACATATAGAAGGTCCAAATCCATAATTTTGTGTGGATAGAATGCACAAGATGTAATACCGAGAAAAAAAAAAGAAAGAAAGAAAAAAAAAGTCAACAAAACACACACGCCCTCTCTCTCTCCCCCCCACTTTCCCAATTTCTCACTCACCCGTAACCCATTTTCCCCTTCCTCTCTCACTCCCATTTCATCTTCTCTCCCTCCCTCGGCTCCCCTATTTCCTCTTCCTCTCTGTTTCTCTCATTCTCTCTCTCTCCCGATTCTCTCTCACTCTCTATTTCTCTCTTGAATCTCCATCTCTCTGTTTCTCCCGATTCTCTTTCGAACCTCCGCCATTCTCTCCACCTCCGACCATCATGCGCAACCGCTTCCCCCTCTGTTTTCTCTCTTCTACGCGTGAATAAAGCACTCATCCTCTCTGCGAGCGATAGCTCGCAAAGGTCTTACTCTCTCTCGCTCGTTCGCCACTGCTCTCTCTGCCGAGAGCCCTTCTGCAACCTTCGCAGAAGCTTCAAGCCAGCAGCAGCAGTAAGCCTTCGAAAACCCTAAGCACCGCATAGGTAAGGATGACAGTTCTGAGTAAATACTTCAGGATTTTTGAGTGTCCTTAGTAACTAGGTTAAATTGCTAACGTTTGTTTCAAATTGGAAATGTTACAGGTTTTGGACTGAAATGAATGGTGTAGGAAGCTAGGTCCGTGAAATGCGAGAAACCCTAGGTGAGGGAATTTCTATGTGCCTTCAATAATAGATCAAATGTAGGTTGTTTAAGATGAGAGAATGTGTTAGGGTTTATGATTTGTATCAAAATGTTACCAAAAATTAAGATTTGTTGTGATTAATTGATGTTGCCTATTTTGTTGAGAATGAAAATTTAAGGAAAATTGGAATGTAAAATAGTATGCGAAGTAAATGATGATAAATCGGTAAAATGAGCACAAGAACAAGAAAACGTTAGAAATTGAGGTTTAAATAAAATTAGGAAAGTTTATGAACCTTTGAATTTGGAGGAGAAATGACTTGATAATTGTTATTGTTGCTTTAGGACAATCCACTAGAGCTTGAAAGGAGATTTCTCCAATATTGATAGGGTGTAGGGAGTGGATACCCTCCCTAGAGGTGAGTGGATGGTCCGTTGTATTATAAATGAGCAAATGAGTTTAAAATTGTTTTATAAATGATTTTGTAAGATTTTTCATGTTTTATATCAATTGTTTTGTGATCGTAGGATGTCCGAACTGGATTGTGAAGCATGAATGCATCCATTATATTTATAAATGCATATGTGTCATATGTGATTTGATGTTGCTCTATAAATTACTATGACATGAAATTGATGATTGTTTGCTAGAAATTATGGCACATGACTTGAAAAATGACATATTTGATAAATGCATGGTGCTAGTAATTAATGGCTATAGTCATTCCCTCTACGGAGCGACCCGACGGGGTGGCGTGGTTGGGGTTTTATTGTGAGAGAGGTATACGCGGCCTCTGCTTTGCCATGTCAGACTATCTGGATTGCACCCCGGGGAGGTCCGAGCCAACGCTAGGGAAGGGGGTAGTGTTTGTGATACTGAAATGGAAAACCCCTTGGCAGGCTTCCGTATTGGTTCGGCCAAACGCAGGACGAAAGTGATTTCGATGGGACTCTTGTGATTTTCTGAAAGAATACTTGATGTGAATGCATACTTTGCGAATTATCTGATTTATTGAAAAATGTTTCGATATATATGAAATGTTGTTTGACATATACTTTGACACTCCCACATTCACCTCTTATTTATCACACAATTATACCATTGCACTCCACTCACTGAGTATTTCTCAATACTCACCCCTCCCTTTAACATTTTTCAGAGAAAGTTTAGATCTGCTGCAGAAATTGGAGCTGAGGAAGATTTATTCCGCTGACTTGTGTAGGTACATAGACATGCAAGTTCATTTTGGTTGATTTTGAAGTCCATGGAATGAAAGACTTGTATAATTCTTTTGGTATGGATTAAATTAATACTTGTTTCATATATGAGAGCAAGTATTGATGGAATCCTTACATGGTTTGTACGGAACTTGTTCATTTTCTTTTAAACACTCATATGGGACATTTGGATTGAAATTCTGAGTTTCGATACTTTCTTTTGGATTTGTGAAGTTTAGTACATCTCATACCGCTTGGATTTTACTGACGCTAGCTCGTTTCTTCATGCGAGTGTTAGTAAAATCCTGCGATTATGATTTGAGATTTCTTTGTTTTAAATGTTTTAATTGTGCTGAAAATTCAGGAATGGTTGGGATTGCCAATTTTTGCATGTATGCATGTATAGGAACCCTCGCCCCATTTGCGTGTCGATGCATGCTCGTGTGTACAGGCATAGACCGGATGGGTCCTTTATATGTGTATTGTCATATGATTTTTCCCATTTATGATGGAGTGTGTATTGGATGAGTTTTGAACTAATTTGTAGCCTTGCGGAGTCCCGGTATAAGGGGAGGTTTTGCCCGTGTACCGAGACAACGCGGCGGCTGTTGCGTGGTCGATCTGAGGATTGGGGCGTGACAGCTTTATTGGTATCAGAGCCAGGTTCACGATTTTAAAAGTTTGATGGTTTTAGATATAATTTTGAATGTTTCCAAATGTCCCGAAAGTTTTCTAAAAACTTTGAAATGTTTGGTTTTCGAAAAAGGTTTTCGGAGAATGTACAAAGTCTTTCATGGATTTCTTAGGAAATTAGAAACATTCTTTTTAGGGGGTTAAGTACTAACTTTCACTTAACCGTTTGACTTAATTGTAACTTCATGTTGTGTAGATCACTATGCCTCCACGAAAGAGAATGAGGAATGTGAACGAGATTCCTCCACCGGAGCATAAGGATGAGTCGTCCTCGCATGCTCTTCCTCCTTCCATGCCTACACACCCAGCTCCTCCTACCGGGATTTCGACTCCTCCTATTGCTGCTCTTCAACAAGTAATGGAGTGGTGGACCACCTTCGGAGTGCAGTACCAAGCTCCACATGCGATTTCAGCTCCTTCACCGACCACTCCTTCAGTGCCGGTTGCTACTCCTAGTACCCCACTAGCGCCTCCTCCGGTTGTCACAACAATCGATCGCCCTACTGTGGAGTTATCTAAGTTGATAAAGGAGACAAGGCAATTACGATGTGAGACATTCGCGGGTACTTCTGATGCTTCAGTGGCCAAGGAATGGATTGGCCGAATTCAAGAGACCATCTCCGACATGAGATTAAGCAATGAGATGAAATTATAGGTGGCAGTGAAACTGTTGGATAAAGGTGCAAGAACATGGTGGGAGAATGTGAAGGGAAGGGCTCCTCTTCCTCCTAATTGGACAGAATTTCTTAGGGCCTTCGAAGAGAAATATGACACCGATTCTATCGGGATCAAAAAAGAGAGAATTTTTTCAAATTAGCTCAAGAAAACAAGACAGTATCTGAGTACGAGACAGAACTGAGAAAGCTTGCCAATTATGTTCCGGAGTTTGTGAACTCTGAGGTGTCTCTAAGTTCAAAGTTTGAGTCGGGACTAAATTTGAATATCAGAGAGAAAATGTCCATCACCAAAGGGCATATTTTCCAAGACATTCTAGACTTGGCCATGAGGGCCGAGAAAATGGTGATGGAGAGAAACAAAGTCAGAGAACATCATGGGAAAGGAAAAAGGCCTAGTGGCTCCGGTTCGAGTCAAGGTTTTAAAAGAAGTCGAGGCATGGGCTCTTATAGCGGTGGATCTTTTTCAGAATCGGTTGGCTTTCCTTTGAGGCAATCTACTTTAGGCCTAGTGCTCCCAGTAGAATTGTTGGTATGGGAGTAGGTCCATGGGTGGCAGAGGAGAAACTTGCCCAAATTGCAAGGGACGTCATCCGGGTCCATGTGTGGAACCCCAAAGATGTTACTATTGTGGGAAGGAGGGTCATATTCGGCACTCTTGTCCGGAGTTAAATGTAGAAGGGCAAAGAAGCCGACAAGTTAGAGGTCCCTCGAGTGGTTCTAGAAGAGATCCGATGATTGCTCCTACACCTTCCACTAGCAATGCACCGAGGACGGACACGAGAAGTAATACTGTAGCTGCCCCCACACAACGCTCTCAACCTAGAATTCAGACCCGAATCTATGCCATGACAAATGAAGAGGCCCAAGTTAATCCTGATGTAGTCACAGGTAAATCTCTACTAAATTTTAAGTTTTGAAATTGAAAATGTGACATAAATGGTTTATTGTTATAATTTGATAGTTGTGATCATGGCTTAAAGAATGTGGATGATATGACTTTGTTTATGGTTTATAATTATAGGTACAATGAAAATTTTTTATGTTGATGCACATGTGCTCATAGATACCGGGTCTAATCATTCCTTTGTGAGTTCGGGGTTTGCCAGGCATTCTGATAAGCCTTTAGTTCCACTTGTTGAGAAATTATTGGTTATCACACCTTTGGGAGAACATTTAATCAGAGATACAGTGTATAAGACTTGTGAGGTAAAAATCGAGAAAGTAACTCTCGAGGCGGATTTGATTCCGTTAGAAATGAAAGATTTTGACGCTATTCTAGGTATGGATTGACTGTATCTTCACCGAGCTTCTGTGAATTGCTTCACTAAGGAAGTGGAATTCCGAAGGCCAGGACATCCCTTCCTTGTATTCGCTGGAGAACGGCGAGTGTTGCCAAGTTGTATAATTTCAGCTCTTGAAGCACGGAGACTAGTGCATAAGAGATGTGAAGCTAATTTAGCACACATTGTTGATACCACGGTGAGAAGTTCTAGTCGGGACAATGTTCCTGTGGTGAATGAGTTTCCGGACGTTTTTCTGGAAGAGTTGCCTGGGTTGCCACCAAACCGGGAGTTCGATTTCACCCTAGATCTAATTCTCGGTACCGCACCAATTTCTATTCCCCTGTATCGAATGGCACCCGCAGAGTTGAAAGAGCTGAAGGTTCAGCTCCAAGAGTTATTGGAGAAAGGGTTTATCCGACCGAGTACTTCGCCTTGGGGTGTTCTGGTCTTGTTTGTAAAGAAAAAGGACGGAACCCTCCGATTATGTATTGACTACCGATAGCTCAACAAGGCAACGATAAAGAATAAGTATCTTCTTCTAAGAATTGATGATCTGTTTGATCAACTTCAAGGTACAAGTGTCTTTTCAAAAATCAACTTGAGATCTGGTTATCATCAGTTGAAGATCAAGGGTGGTGATGTTCATAAGACCGCGTTTAGAACACGGTATGGACACTACGAATTCCTAGTAATGCCCTTTGGATTGACGAATGCTCCTGCGGCCTTCATGGATCTCATGAATCGAGTGTTCCATCCCTATCTTGATAAATTTGTCATAGTCTTCATCGACGACATTTTGGTGTATTCCAAAAGTGATGAAGAGCATTCCAAATATCTCCGATTCATTTTGCAAACTCTTAGGGAGAAAGAATTGTATGCCAAGTTCTCAAAATACGAGTTTTGGCCAAGAGAGATTGGATTTTTGGGACATGTGGTTTCTAGTGACGGGATTTTTGTGGATCCAAAGAAGGTGGAAGTCATTCAGAAGTGGGAGCAGCCAAAAAATGTCACTGAGGTGTAAAGTTTTCTTGGATTAGTAGGGTATTATCGGAGATTCATAGAAGGATTCTCGAAAATAGTAGCTCCGATGACAAGTTTGACTCGAAAGGGAGTCAAGTTCGAATGGGGTGAAAAGTGTGAGGATAGTTTTTAAGAGCTTAAGCAAAGGTTGACCTCCGCTCCTATCCTTGCTCTACCTACTAGTGGCGGTGGTGATTATGTAGTGTAAAGTGATGCCAGCAAGCAAGGATTAGGATGCGTGTTGATGCAAGGTGATAAGGTGATTGCTTACGCTTCTCGCCAACTAAAGAAGTACGAAGTGAACTATCCTACTCATGATTTGGAGTTAGCTGCCATTGTGTTTGTTTTAAAGATTTGGCGGCATTATCTGTATGGGGTTACCTCCAAGGTCTTTACCGATCATAAGAGTCTCAAATACTTACTCACTCAGAAGGAGCTCAATTTGAGACAAAGAAGGTGGTTGGAGTTGATCAAGGATTATGACTTAGTAATTGACTACCACCCCGGGAAGGCGAATGTCGTAGCTGATGTTTCGGCATCCCAAGGGAGTTCTTACCTCTCTTGTTTAGTTGGACTCCGAGCACTTGGAGTTGAGTTGGCTAAGGATGATCGAGGTGCTTTATTAGCCAAATTTGTGGTTAGACCTACATTGTTGGATCGCATTCGGGAGCTTCAAGCTATAGATGATGAGTTGAAGGGCATTGTTGAGAAAATCCAAAAAGGGGAAGGCTGTGAATTATGGATTCAGGACGATGGAATTATATTGTATGGGAAACGAATGTGCATTACGAAAATGAAGATCTCCGGAAGGCTATACTTGAAGAGGTGCATTCTTCGGCCTATGCTATGCATCCGGGAAGTACCAAAATGTACCGAACCATCAAAGAATCATATTGGTGGTCTGGGATGAAGAGAGAGATAGCCGAATTTGTGGTGATGTGTCTTGTATGCCAATAGATCAATACTGAACATTAGAAACCATCAGGAACACTTCAACCACTATCAATTCCCGAATGGAAATGAGAACATATCACTATGGATTTCGTAGTGGAATTGCCACGTACTCCGAGCCGTCACGATGCTATATGGGTGATTGTAGACGGTCTAACCAAATCGGCTTACTTCTTGCCGATTCAGAATACTTATTCCTTGGAAAGATTGACAAAGTTGTACATGATGAGATCGTAAGGCTTCACGGAGTACCGGTGTCTATTGTATCGGACCGTGATCCTCGATTCACTTCTAGATTCTGGCCAAAGTTACAAGAGTTCTTAGGGACTAAGTTGAAATTCAGCACTGCTTTTCATCTCCAAACCGATGGACAATCAAAGCGCATCATCCAAACATTGGAGAACATGCTTAGGGCATGTGTTATGGAATTTCAAGGTAGTTGGGATAGACACCTTCCGTTGGTTGAATTTGCTTACAACAATAGTTATCAAGCAAGTATAGGGATGCCTCCATATGAAGCCCTTTATGGAAGGAAATGTCGTACTCCCTTGTATTGGGATGAAGTTGGAGAGAGAAAGATTGAAAGCATAGAAATGATTGAGGCCACTAAAGAAAAAGTGAAGTTGATTCGGAAAGAATGAGGCGGCTCAAGATCGACAAAAGAGCTATGCTGACAAGAGAAGAAGACCTTTGGAATTTGAAGAAGGAGATATGGTGTTTTTGAAGATATCTCCTTGGAAAGGCATAATTCATTTTCAAAAACGGGGAAAGCTAAATTCTCGTTATATTGGTCCCTTCAAAATTCTTGAAAAAATTGGACAAGTAGCATACCGGCTAGAATTACAGCCGGAGTTGCAGAGAATCCATGACGTTTTTCACGTTTCCATGTTGAAGAAGTATTTACCGGATCCCTCACATGCATTGGAAGCACCTCCAGTGGAATTGAACGAGAATTTGAGTTTCAAGGTACAACCGGTGAAAATCATAAATCGACAACTCAAGCAATTAAGGAATAGACAAATCCCAATGGTGAAAGTATTGTGGAGAAATAACCGAGTAGAAGAATAGACTTGGGAGACTGAAGAATCAATACGAAAGTAATATCTGCAGCTCTTTGATATATAAATTGTGTTTTAAAATTTCGAGAACGAAATTTGTTTTTAGGGGGTTAAGTGTTGTAATACCAAGAAAAAAAAAGAAAGAAAAAAAAAAGTCAACAAAACACACTTTTTCTCTCTCTCTTCCCTCTCCCCCACTTTCCCAATTTCTTACTCACTCGAAACCCATTTTCCCCTTCCTCTCTCACTCCCATTTCATCTTCTCTCCCTCCCTTGGCTCCCCTATTTCCTCTTCCTCTCTGTTTCTCTCATTCTCTCTCACTCTCTATTTCTCTCTTGAATCTCCATCTCTCTGTTTCTCCCGATTCTCTTTCGAATCTCCGCCATTCTCTCCGCCTCCGACCATCGGCGCAACCGCTTCCCCCTCTGTTTTCTCTCTTCTGCGTGTGAATAAAGCACTCATCCTCTCTGCGTGCGATAGCTCACAGGGGTCTCACTCTCTCTCGCTCGTTTGCATACTGCTCTCTCTGCCGAGAGCCCATATGCAACCTTCGCAGAAGATTCAAGCCAACAGCAGCAGTAAGCCTTCGAAAACCCTAAACACCGCATAGGTAAGGATAACAGTTCTGAGTAAATACTTCAGGATTTTTGAGTGTTCTTAGTAGCTAGATTTAATTGCTGACGTTTGTTTCAAATTGGAAACGTTACAGGTTTTGGACTGAAATGAATGGTGTAGGAAGCTAGGTCCGTGAAATGCGAGAAACCCTAGGTGAGGGAATTTCTATGTGCCTTCAATAATAGATCAAATGTAGGCTGTTTAAGATGAGAGAATGTGTTAGGATTTATGATTTGTATCGAAATGTTACCCAAAATTAAGGTTTGTTGTGATTAATTGATGTTGCCTATTTTGTTGAGAATGAAAATTTAAGGGAAATTGGAATGTAAAATAGTATGCGAAGTAAATGATGATAAATTGGTAAAATGAGCACAAGAGCAAGAAAACGTTAGAAATTGGGGTTTAAATAAAATTAGGAAAGTTTATGAACCCTTGAATTTGGAGGAGAAATGACTTGATAATTGTTATTGTTGTTTTAGGACAATCCACTAGAGCTTGAAAGGCGATTTCTCCAATATTGATAGGGTGTAGGGAGTGGATATCCTCCCTAGAGGTGAATGGATGCTCCGTTGTGTTATAGATAAACAAATGAGTTTAAAATTGTTTTATGAATGATTTTGTAAGATTTTTCATGTTTTATATCAATTGTTTTGTGATCGTGGGATGTCCGGACTCGATTGTGAAGCATGAATGCATCCATTGTATTTATAAATGCATGTGTGTCATATGTGATTTGATGTTGTTCTATAAATTACTATGACATGAAATTGATGATTGTTTGCTCTATAAATTACTATGACATGAAATGTTGTTTGACATATACTTTGACACTTCCACATTCACCTCTTATTTATCACACAATTATACCATTGCACTTCACTCACTGAGTATTTCCCAATACTCACCCCTCCCTTTAACATTTTTCAGAGAAAGTTTAGATCTGCTGCAGAAATTGGAGCTGGGGAAGATTTATTCCGCTGACTTGTGTAGATACATAAACATGCAAGTTCATTTTGGTTAATTTTGAAGTCCATGGAATGAAAGACTTGTATAAATCTTTTGGTATGGATTAAATTAATACTTGTTTCATTTATGAGAGCAAGTATTGATGGAATCCTTACATGATTTGTACGGAACTTGTTCATTTTCTTTTAAACTCTCATATGAGACATTTGGATTGAAATTCTGAGTTTCGATACTTTCTTTTGGAGTTGTGAAGTTCAGTACATCTCATACTGCTTGGATTTTACTGACGCTAGCTCGTTTTTTCATGCGAGTGTTAGTAAAATCCTGTGATTATGATTTGAGATTTCTTTGTTTTAAATATTTTAATTGTGTTGAGAATTCTGTAATGGCTGGGATTGCCAATTTTTGTATGTATGCATTTACAGGAACCCCCGCCCCATTTGCGTGTCGATGCATGCTTGTGTGTACAGGGATGGACCGAATGGATCCTTTATATGTGTATTGTCATATGATTTTTTCAATTTCTGATGGAGTGTGTATTGGATGAGTTTTGAACTGATTTGTAGCCTTGCGGAGTCCCGGTATAAGGGGAGGTTTTGCCCGTGTACCGAGACAACGCGGCGGCTGTTGCGTGATCGATCCGAGGATCGGGGCATGACACAAGATTTGTGTACCAGCAAAATTCAATTATTTGTACAAGTACTAGCAAATTTCAACTTATTACTGATTTACTTTCATTTTCACAATCACGGGCAAAATGTAACAACATAGTTGCCCCCAGAGGGGCAAGTAAATGTACTAGTCTTATCATCATAAGCATAACTATAAGCCTGTGGGCATTGTGTCTTAAACATTTTGGAATACTGCATCGGCGGGCATGTCTCAGGCGTGCTATGGTCGCCTGAACAACAATATTGTGGATCACCAAAAGCCAAGCACGCACTCTTGCAAGCTATGACACTCCCATCAGCCCCCTTCACAGCCAATTCAGGTGGGCATGCAGCGTTAACATCTGCCGGACAACTAGTCACAGTGCATCCCCCATCTAGTAAAAATCATCAAACAGAAAGTCATAAGAAATATTTTATAAGTTATTAAAACATATGTGCGTGTGTATTGTATTACCAGATGCTGTCATGGAGATGGGCACATTGAAGCCATCAACTAGGCTAATGTCATAGAAATCCTGACCGCCATGTCCATTGAGTGTAATTTCCATTAGTGTCGCAGGTGGGATTGCGCCCACGCCATTACATGGGATTTGGCCTGAGGCACAGTCCGCTGTCGCTGTGGCACATGTGAACTTGCCACTGTCGTCAGTTGAGCAGCCAGTCCGGCCCCAAAGGCGGCCTGACCATGAGGCTTGGACGTCAAGGGTTTGGATTCCTTGGGATGCCAACTCGAAACCAGTGTGGTCGAGAGCCGGACCACTGCTTGTAAGGGTTCCGGGCCAGACTGTATAGGGGCAGTTATTTTTGACTGTGAATGTGACCGCATATATTCCTGCCAAAACAACAACCGTGTTTGTTTACTAACTGTTGGAATTTAATTGATTCGATTCACATGCAGCGGAAGCATTCGAACAATTTTCGTAAAAACAAATATAGATCGGATATAGGGTATAAATATCTCGAATGTGTAGAGGCTCCAAAAGATCAATCGAACGTCCCTCGATCCGATTTCGCGGTCGGGATGGTGATCACAAGGTTGGTTGAATCACCACCACAGTGTCACAACGCCGCAACCCTCAATCCGGTGATTTTAGCGACGGGGAAATTTTCCTTCACGAAAATTTCTCATTCCCTCATTCTATATTTTTCTCTCTTCAGGAAGAACATCAAGAACAACATTCTGTTTTTGTTTTGTATTTTTGTTACATTCAATAGGTTACTTGGGGAGAGGTTATTAAATCAAAATGGGAGTTATGGGAAGTTATCCCATAACCCCTCAAATGCCCCACGATGGGCAATATTAAAACCAATATCTCCCACTTGCACACGAGGGCATTTTACTTCCGTCGTAAGATCACAACTCATGCGATCTTTCTTATCACCCTGCTGGACTTTCATACAGGATTGGGTGTCGTGCGACCGGCGAGTACACCTGCAAGTAAAGACCTCTCGATACACCTGTTAGGATGATCGAGAAGCCATCGTTAGTATCTAAAATAACTCGCTGCACCCCAGATCCAAGACTAATTACATCCATCGAACTACTTTCCTCAACGAAAGTAATCCCCAATAAATGCTCGACTATGTATCCACTATTATGCTTACATCCCAACATGGATAGACATAATAGGCTAGCCGGTGAATACAATACAATGATGTAATGTCAATTGGTCTTCCTTTTCCCAAACTCGAATCTATTAGCCTCAATTCAGCTGCTTTCCTAGACCTGTCCCTCAGACCTTAATTTATCTTCCGAGCCATCGGTAAACAGACTAAAGTAGCATCACTGAGTCAAGACTTCTAGAAACAGCCGAAAGTGATAAGGGTACAAGAGATCACACTCAATGGATCTCGGATCTCATACAGTGGGAACGGGGATCTAAAGAATATCAATGTCTCAAAATGATGTTCCCACTATCCCTGGCCGTCATATCACACACGGTATGAAACGCGTGCCATAGTGTTATTCCCCCATCTCTCAAAGGGCATATGTCAGATTTCTCTCACACTGTACAGGTATGGGACTCAGTCTACACATAACACTTTACCCAGAGATCTCAGAGAGAGCATCTCAGAGACAATATCACAAATCGCAGGTGATATCTGAGATCTCAAACCTGGCTGCTTACAGGCAACATGGATGTGGGTATTTCCATGTCGGTCATATCGCATATGACCTCATCCTGAACACATATCAGGGCGACTTATGTTCTAGTAGGGCCACTCTCAAAGCCTCTTACGACTAAAATCCGTCTCATCTCCGCTCACTCAGAGTCGAAGGTGGTCACTCGTGTGAGAGAGTCGACCACGCCTGCCTAACATATCATTTATCACAACAAATCAGAAAATATATGACAATAAAATAGTGCTATAAGTAAGTGACTCTTTCATGCACTCATGTCATATATATATATAACGCAATAAGCATCAGCACAAAGTGAGAAATGTTAATATACATATAAACCCTACGATTCCTATATCTCATACAGGAATCTCTCATAATGGGTTTATTGAAAGGATCAGCCAACACGCTGTATAGTAATGTATTTAATTTGTCACTTCACCCTTCTCGGTGATGTATCTCATAACGTAGTATTAAGTATCAATGTGTTTAGACTTACTGATACTTAGGGTCTCAAGTGTTATCAAGGGCGGCCTGATTTTCTCAATAAATCATCACTGGCCTCCTACTGTTTGCCACAATCCGTAAGTGATCCAGAAATTTCTGGAGCCAAACACTCTCCTGAACAGCAACTGAGTGTACCACAAGCTCAGCCTCTATCGTAGATAGAGATATGTAGGTTTGCTTCTTGCTACTCCAAGACAGCAAAACCTGACATGGATTTGCATACATTCAGATCACCAACTCAGTTGGTATCTGAATACCCAACAACACAAGATGCAAATCACTTCCTTCTTAACATAAGGAGAGGTCCGCAGTTCTCTCGAGATATCTCAGAATCCTTTCACTGCTCTCCAGTGATCCCTTCTAGGATTCGATCAATACCTAATTACCATACTGACTGCTAAGCAAATGTTTGATCGTGTACGCAACACTGCGTATATCAAGGTACCCAATGACTGGTACAAGGATTTCTATTTCCCTTCACTGAGTCTTAAGGCTTATGTCAAGAATTAGCGTTTAACCTTTTAGCAATAAGAGTATCTTTAGGGTCGTAGTTGATCTTCTCGAAGCGCTCAAAAAACAGTTCTTGATGTTGAACTCCTGTGAATGAGTTAATACCTGTTTTGAGCGATTCCTCTGGATCTTAACTTCGACGAAGAACTGAGACTCACCCATGTCCTTCACATCAAGACTCGACAATGTCCACGTCATCGCGGTCATGAGATACTCTCTGTTGTTCCCAATCAACAGAATGTCATCCACATAAAGACATGATCACAAGAACGTAAATGGTATGCGCGATGATCCTCCTCGATCATCACTAAAACGTGAGATATCACCTTCTCATAAAATCTCAAGTGCTATGCCTGGATTGATGATTAAGGTCGCATGTCGACTTCCGAAGTCAATGGACCTTATCATTCTGATCTATAGGAATAAAGCCAGATGTTCTTTATAGATCTTCTCATCCAAAACTCCCACTCAGGAGAACAGTCTCAACGTTCATCTGGTCTACTCTAGATTTATATCATGTCCACGACAATCGCTAAAAGTAAATGGATCGAGATAATCTCGCCCTTAGTCTGAGTAACCCATGATTATCAGATAGGCCTTATACCTCAACACCGATCCATCGACCTTTTTTCTGATATTGAGAACCCACATGTTCTCAACAGCCCTACTACCCTCAGGCAAATTAATTAGATCCTAGATCTCATTGATTCTCATCAACTCCTTTTATCCATGGCCTTTAATTAATGGCTCTTCACAGAACCCCTAAGAACCTCTTGGACAGTTAAAAGATTTCTCGTAATCCTCAAGAGTCACACTGAGAGCCTCTCCCTCAATCGGGAAGCGACGGTTAGGTACGCGTCCTCGACTACTCTTAAGAGGAGGGGAAACCTTTTTAACCTCTAGATGAATCGCTCCCACTCGGACCTAGATCCATAATGGATTCTTGAGTCCTGCCACTGGGATTAGCCAACCACTAGGCTTATCCATCTCATAGAAGGTAAAGTCCCAATTGCTTTCATAGCTCATAGAGTTTAGGGTGTCATCTGTATATTCATTAGATACAATCCCCTGGTGTGTTCTGAGTATCTCATAGAAATACATCCTTTTTCTCGCAGGCCTAACTCACCGTGTAAATGCGAAAAATAGTGAACATACGCGACACAACCCCATAATCTCAAATGGCTAAGGTCAAGACTGCCTCCTTGTCCAAAGCTCATATGGAGTACTGACCGCGGACTTTTATAGAACACGATTGAGGACGTAGGCTGCAACCAATAACATATTTCCCCAATGGGAAACGAGTCAATTGGCTTGCGTCATCATCGACCTCACCGTCTCAAACAAAGTCATATTCCTCTCTCACAGCTACTCTACTCCACTGAGTAGCAAGGAATAGTCAGTTTCTCGCAATGCCCTTTTTAAAAGAAAGTTCTTCAGACAAATACTCGCGCTCTCGTTCGGTTATGAGAGTCTCCACGTTCAAGTCTTATTGATTCTCAATTTCGTTAGTAAACCTCCTAAAGCATCTCAATGTCTCAGACTTGTACGAGATCGGATCAACGTAACCAAAACGCATGTAATTGTCTGTGAACGTATTAGAGTACCCAACACCATCTCAGGTTCTCACGTTCATAAGACCATAGATGTCAGAATGATCCGACTGCAATAGAGTCCCAGCCTTGATTGCATTGTCGAATGGTTTTCTTATAAGTTTGTCATTCAAGCAAGACTGGTTAGCGGGCCTTACAGACCACTCACTGCTAACCGGTTTATCCTCTCTCACACTAAGAGGATAACAAGAAATACCATTGAAAGTAATCACTTCGAGTGCATATAGTCCCTCACGGACCAATATAAAACCAATCAAAGTATTGTCGTAATAAATTGAAAATTATAAAATCTCCAAATTAATAGAGCATATCCTAAACTGAAATCAAGTTCCGTCGAATATCCAGAACGCAAATGACGTACAGAGTTTAGCAACTTTGCAACTCCAAGTTGCAAGTGCTAATTCCTCTGATGTCGACAAACGCTCCGTTTCAGTATGTAAATCCTCCTTCTCGAGGACTCATTGAGCGGAACTACATAAGCGCGCTCCTATCTCGAGCTACGTAGTCGGTTGCTCCCGTGTTCATAATCCACGAAGGAGAGAAAACAGAGAGTTATTCAAACTATGTAAAGAAGAAAGAGTTAATTTTCACTCGTCGCACTCACGAGCGAAATGACCAAATCTATTATAGGTAACACTATACCTTGGTCAAATTCAACTCTTTCTCACTGCGCATTAATATCATCGGTTTTCTCGGTTGTTTTCTTCTTACCTAAATCTCGAGTCCCACAGGAGTCCTTGCTCGACTCCTCTGCATAAGCATGACCCGAGTATGGCCTACTCGCCTCTAGGTACTCCCACTCGAGTCCACTGTGCCTAATCACATTAGTGAAAGTACGAATACTTTCATCGTATGTGAAATAGACTTTCATGATTTCTCATGAATCAGGTAAAGAACTGGATCGCATCCAGCACAAGAAAACATATCCGAAATGGGCTCGGTCACATTCCCCAACTCTACGACCATACTCGACATTTTTATCGAATGTTACATCATCGTATGATCAATCCTTTTGTTATAAGTTATTACACTTATAAGTCAGTATCCTTATCTCAGGATCTGTAAGAGCACCACAATACTCTTTATAGGGTGAACCTAACCGATAAAACTATAGGATATTGCTTATAAACTGAGATCATATCATCACGCATGCTACTCAAGAGAATTGCCCAAACTCGGCCATTATTCCTCTTCCATGCACGTGATGTCCCCTAATCTCGTCTGTCTGAGGTGTGGTACCTTCCCCAAAGTCCACTATCTCATGCCTCAGGATTTTAATTAGATATTACTCCTCGAGGATAAATTGAATCTACTGGTGAAAATCAAGTAATTATCACCATTCAATTTTATCTTCCTTGCAAAGATCTAATACGACAATTTTAAAAGCAGTCAAATAGATATTCGTGACTTGTGATACTTATTTTCACATTTTGTGCACTCTTCGAATCAACATGACCCAAATAATTCGAATACAAATCCCAAAACGAGCGTATGAATCAACAGACACCATACACCACAATCCGGGATTGCATCTTACCATTCGGATTAGGATTCCGTACACAAAAACCCACAAAAAATCACTCTTATGGAAGTAGGAACCTCAAAAAATTGAAAAATTTCAATTCTTGACGACCGAACTTGCCGCCGGGAGTTTCCACGCGCCGCCACGCGCCGCCACGAGCCGCCACGCGCCGCCATGCGCCGCCAGCACGCGCCAGACTCGCGGCGCGCCTCACACGCGCTGCCACGCGCCTGGCGCGGCTCAGCTCACGCGCGCCCAGTCGCGGCGCGCGTTACACGCGCTTCCACGCGCCAAGAGTGGCTTGGCTCACGCGCGCCCAGTCTCGCCGCCAGGCTCACGCGCCGAGCCGTGTCGAGCCGGGTCTGGACCGGGGTCGGTCAACGGGTCATGGTTTGACCCGACCGCCCGGTCAACGGGTCGAGATCTGACCCGAAAACCCCGTTCACGCTCCTCTTTAGCGCGTGAAGAACACGCGCCATCTCCAAGGCGCCAGACGCGCCTTACGGCTCGTGCGCTGCACGCGCCCAGGTCGGACCTCTTCGTCTTCACCCGAAAATTTCTGTGTCCGGGTCTTTCGACCCGGTATCCAAAAAACACATTTTTGGGATCTATTTTCGCCGGATTTTTTATGAAATCTCTTATTCCATTTATTCCAAATATCCTTAACTCGATTTTTGGAATAATCGAGCCCTAATCTCGACGTATTTTGGATTCAAAATTTTGGCCCTCCGCGGCCAATTTTGAAACCTCAATTTCCGGCCACAATAATACTCAATATATATATCAAATTGAAGAGCATGAATCGAGGAATACAGATCTATAATTTTCATGCATTGATTTGCCCTAAAACTCGACAAATCTGGGGTTGAGTGGTTCGGTCACTATTCACGGCCGAAACTTTCAACCGGAATTTTCTTCGCCTGATCGTGCTCAGAAAATTATGAAAAAATTGTTTTCGTGTTCTACAGATCATGGGTAACACAGTGGTGTTTTCAGATTCACGAAACTCATCCGTGATCCGAACCCCAAATTTTATACCCGAAAAATTAAATCCGAAAAAATTATTTTTCCTAATCCAACGTATGCTCTGAAACCAATGATGGAATTTAATTGATTCGATTCACATGCAGCGGAAGCATTCGAACAATTTTCGGAAAAACAAATATAGATCGGATATAGGGTATAAATACCTCGAATGTGTAGAGGCTCCAAAAGATCAATCGAACGTCCCTCGATCCGATTTCGCGGTCGGGATGGTGATCACAAGGTTAGTTGAATCACCACCACAGTGTCACAACGCCGCAACCCTCAATCCGGTGATTTTAGCGACGGGAAAATTTTCCTTCACGAAAATTTCTCATTCCCTCATTCTATATTTTTCTCTCTTCAGCAAGAACATCAAGAACAACATTCTGTTTTTGTTTTGTATTTTTGTTACATTCAATAGGTTACTTGGGGAGAGGTTATTAAATCAAAATGGGAGTTATGGGAAGTTATCCCATAACCCCTCAAATGCCCCACGATGGGCAATATTAAAACCAATACTAACTAAATTTAAGTTTTAATATTTTTGTGAAGTAAAAATTATAACAAGAAATAAAATTACCATGCACGAAGAGAAAACTCAATGTGAGGACAATTAGTGCCTGAGCTTCCATTGTTCTCCTGTAAATGTGTGCTTTGTTGGGCCTGAGTGTGACCTCTACTTATACTGTGATGAAGCCATCTAACATGGAGAATTAAATTTGAATTTGGTCAAATCTCAATTAACATGGAAAATTAAATTTGAATTTGATCAAATCTCAATAGTATAAGCACAGAATATCCTCGCTGATTTTGGAGTTGGCTTGTCACTCTGAATTATGCAAAGAGTTTTGGCTACCTATTTTAATCTGATTAAATCTTTAAATTTTATTGGATAATAATCGACAAGATTTGCTGTTGGTTAATGAACCAAATGGAATTTGTGAAGTGCTCTTGATTCCAAATCTGGAAACAATTATTTCTAAGGATTTGGATTTGAACATGATCTTGAAGAGAAACAAAAAGTTTGATGTGATTTTAAATACATCATTCAGATCTTAAACTCACAACCCAAAGTTAGTCACATGTAATTTAC
Organism: Dillenia suffruticosa; assembly: GCA_033439265.1. Lineage (NCBI taxonomy): Eukaryota > Viridiplantae > Streptophyta > Magnoliopsida > Dilleniales > Dilleniaceae > Dillenia > Dillenia suffruticosa. Next base: position 6,208,183 of record JAVTVX010000031.1, read on the forward strand.
CTTAAAAGTAGCAATCAAAATTTTACGACTACCCCAAAGAAAAAGGAAAAATAAAACAATGACGATGAAATTTATAATTGTAGATGTCACTACTTTTACAATTTGTAGATGTCACAATGAGTGTGAGGTAAAAATGAAATTTTACAATTCCAGTTATTTTATAATTTTAATAATTTTTATAGAGAAATTTGAATTTTTTTATTTGTAAAATATTATATTTTCTCTTATATTAATTATAGAATAGTTTAAGTAAAGTAAGATAAAATAAAGATAAATTGAACAAAATCAATGTAACTTTAGATTTCCAAATAAGGGAAAATACTAATTTTTGTGGTGACAAGGAAAAAAATCTGAATTTTAGAGTATGAGGTGATGCTAATTTTTTTTTTTTAATGTCACTAAAAACTGTTATCTTTTTTTATCCTTTTTACAGGATATATTTTCTCAAAACAATCATACTGAGGGATAGTTTTAAAATTATTATTCTGGATAATCGTTTTTAGTCATGGGTGGTAAAAAGAAAAACACCATCCGAGATTTACCCGGCAAAATACATCCCACAAAACTTTTTTTTTTTTGGTTTTTTTCACCGGTATCCAAGATTTATTCAATTAATCCAGATCTAGTACTGTGGGACTCATTTTTTAGATTGGCTCTCCTAAATTTTTTTTACCATTCATAGGACTCAAAATCAAGATTTCTGATTAAAAAGATAAAATGATCGATCACTCAATCCACTTTATGTATATGCTCAAATTTCTGTAAATTTGAGTATGGGTCTGGGTCGGATAGCTATTTTGGATACAAGACCTCATTTTGTATCGTCGTAAAAGCAGGGTCCAAAATTGTAACCCTGCATTTGACTTACATTTTCCCTGTTAGCCGGTCAAATTTTAATTGGGCTCGGGCCCACACTCATAGGTCCGGCAAATATTCTCGTTCTTTCTTTTGTTATACAACATTTTTAATCTGAAATTATCAAATTAAAAAAAAGATTTTTATTATTATGTTATCCCCTTAAGAACATTCTTATTCTAACCGTATTGAAACCATATAACTGAAATAGGTTTTCGAGAAAACATTCGAATTGTCTTCCTTAAACTCGATTCTTAAACCTACACACCAACTCCTCACCTACATTGTTATGGAAGATATTGCTGGCCAAACCTCCAAATTCAAAGGCTCTCTCTCTCTCTCGTGCAATTGCCGTGTTTATTTTTTATTCTAGAACTGACATCCTTTGCTTCGACGGTTTTACTTATCTAATCGTAGTGCGGTAGATTGATGATCATTACTTCCAACACAAACTAATACTTACATTCAAATTTGCAAACTTGATTTTGATTGTTTCTAAGTACCAGTAAAATTAGGTCCAAATCCATAATGCCCTGTTGGAAGTTAATGCCCACGTGGGGCATTTTTCAATAGGGTTAGTTTTAATTTTAAAAGAATCCTTAACAAATCCAATAACCAACATGAAAACCTCCCCAAGGATCTCTATGCCAAAAAAATGTAACTCCCCTCCCTTATGAGTCTTAAATGTGCCTACGTGAAAAAAAGAAAGGAGTGTGTCTTTGCATGATTGAATTCTTTGGTGAAGAAAATGTTTGCACAACTGAGAGACAAAGAAAAAATAAATTTAGCGTTTGAGAAATCTTCACGAAGGAAAATTTCTTTCATTATTGGGACTCATCGGACTTTGAATTGAGGCATCTTCAGACTTTGGGTTGAGGCATCATGGATCCGTGGTGGTGGTTCATTTCGTGATTATCATCCTGACCGAGCAATCCGTACGAGAGATTATGTAATTTCGGTTGATTTATTAAAACCCTACATATTGAGATATTTATACTAAAATTCTGAATTTTTAATTTATACGTTTCCATATACGCATTTAGTGTAATAAATCTTTCATTAGTATCAGAGTTACATTGGATTTATTTAAAAATTTTTTCAAAATTTTTGAACATAAAATGTGTAGAGTACAAAATTTAGGATCCGAATCACTGATGAGTTCCGTGAATTTGAGAGTACCACGAGAATGCTCATAACACGTGAATCATGAATATATTTTTTGTTGAATTTTTAGAATATATTCACGTCATGAAATTTGAAACCAAAGTTTCAAATCTTAATGGTATTCAAAACTTAAAATCTTAGATCTGCCGAGTTAAAAAATTAGTTGATTTATAATACTGGCATAAATGTATTTCTTGGATCCTATTCTATATTTTGACATATATATTATGAACTAGTCACCGGAAAATGGATTTTCTAAATTGGCCATAGGGGGCCGTAAAAAGGAATTTCACAATCGCCGGATTCAAGTTATTTTTTTAAAAAAAATCAAGTTTAGGATGAATTGAAAAGATTGAATTTCGAATTACAATTGAAATCTGCATGTAAATCCTGCCAGAAATGCATTTTTCGGCAGCCGGGTTGAAAGGACCCGATTACAGACCCGTCGGGCAAAAAAGACCCAACCCAACCTGTGAGCTCATACAGTTCACACACTCTCGAGCACGTTAACAATGTCTGGAGTGTCCCAGGTCGGTTATTACCCATACATGCAATCACTACCAGAAAACACGGTATCAACGACAAATTACCGACAGAAATTTAACCGACGGATTTTGTATAATTTTTTTTAATTTTTTAATTTTAATTTTTTTAATTTTTTTGTAAATCTATCAGCGACGCATTACCGACGAAAATTTTATCGATGGAAATACTACCGAAAGATTACCGTCGTTAATATCGCATTTTCTGGTAGTGAATTTGACCTGCCGGGTCGGTTTAGAAGAAAAAGAAAAAAAAAATTCTCAAAAATGTCATCACTCAGTCTCAAATCCCACTACAAAAAAAGCGGATTTTAGCGACGAAATTTAGCGACGAAACAAATTCGTCGCAAATCTGCAACAAATTTAGCAACAAAAAATGTTATCGTCGCAAATTAGCCATAATTTTAGCAACAAAAATATTTTCGTCGCAAATTTAGCAACTAAAAACTTTTTCGTTACAAAATTAGTCGCAACTTTGTGACGAAAATTATTTGAAGGAAAATTCGTTGCAAATTTGGGACGAAAAAATATTTCGTTGCTAAATTTGCGACGAATCTCAAAATTCGTCGCAAATTTTGCGACGAATTTCAAAAATTGTCCCTAAATTTGCGACGAAAAAGAAATTCATCCCAAAATTAGGGACGAAAACGGAATTCGTCCCTAAATTAGGGACGAAAACGAAATTCGTCCCTAAATTCGGGACGAAAACGAAATTCGTCCCTAAATTCGGGATGAATTTAAAATTTGTCCAAAATAATTGGGACGAACTTCTGAATTTGTCGCTAAATTGGGGACGAAAATGAATTTGTCCCTAAATTTGTGACGAATTTCTAAATTCGTTGCAAAATTAGCGACGAATATTTATATTTGTCGCAACAAATTTGATTATTTGTTGCTAATTTTGTTGCAAATGAGTGGAAAAAATAACATTTATGACAAAATTCGTCGTTAAAATTTATTTTTCAGTAATTAGATACATTTTCTAGTATGATAAAAATTTTGTAATATAAAAAATGATTTAAAAACGGTATTATACACTTAGAGCGTATTACAATCTTAAAATGTTCAAAAAATATTAAATAAAATCTTTCATTCATTGTCTATTTATATAAAAGAGTCATAATATAGTTTCTTTTAATTTGTTACAAAAAATTATTATTAGTATATTCATTTTTTATTCATTATCTGTAAAAGTTTCCATTTATAACACTGATAACTTTATTTTATATATTTGTTTAAATATTCGATTAAGTAAATGAAGAGTTAACGTAGAAATACTTGTTAAATAATAATCAATACATTGAATAATTTTTTATAATTATATCATAATACGCCAATATTATTAATAATTTATCGATTTAGTTTCTATTTTAGTGTATTCAAAGAGTTTAATTATCAGAAACCATAAGTATGGTTGTTAAAATCGTAAAGAAAAAAATTATTTTTCGTTAAATTTACTACAAATTGCTACGAAAACATATATTTATCGAAAATTTAGCGATGAAATCATTCTTTCGTCGTAGATTGTAGCGAAAAAAAAAATATTTCGTCTCAGATTCAGGGACGAAAAAAAATTTCGTCCCTGATTCAGGGACGAAAAAATATTTTGTCCCTGATTCTGGGACGAAAAATAAATTTCGTCCCCGATTCAGGGACGAAAAGGTTTTTCGTCCCAGAATTCGGGACGAATTTTGTGACAAAAGAGTGTTTGAAGCAAAATTCAAAATATAAGGGAATGGTTTCTGGGAAAATTAGTGGACTACTAAAGTCTATCTTCGGGAGGAACATTATAGTGTATCATTAATTTCTTCTACTAAACTTAAATTCAATTTTGAATTTGTTTATTTAGTATAATTTTTAAAAATACTATTACAATTTGAAATTTATATTTTCGTAACATAATTGAAGGGTTAGTGAGTAAGAAAATAACTTGTCGAAAAAATTAAAAATTTATAAGCAAGTTCGATATTTTCGTTCCGTTTTGCATTTGTTATTCGTATAATTTTGCTTTAAACTAAATTAAACAAATAAAATATATTTAATATGATTCTGTCGATAAATGATCGTTGATAAAATAAAACATAAAATTGAGTTGTGATATCAAGCGAGATAATTTTTGTTGTTCCTTGTTCCATCATCCTCAAAAAATAATTTTGTCGCTGAATTACGGTCGAAAAAAAATTTTCAGAAGAAAAAATTTGGTCCCTGAATCAGGGACGAAAAACAAATTCGTCCCTGAATCAGGGACGAAAAAACATTTCGTCCCTGAATCAGGGACGAAAAAGATATTCGTCCCTGAATCAGGGACGAAAAAGATATTCGTCCCTGAATCAGGGACGAAAAAACATTTCGTCCCTGAATCAGGGACGAAAAAAAATTTCGTCCCTGAATCAGGGATGAAAAATATATTCGTCCCTGAATCGGGGACGAAAAATATATTCGTCCCTGAATCGGGGACGAAAAAAATATTCGTCCCTGAATCGGGGACGAAAAAAAATTTCGTCCCTGAATCGGGGACGAAAAAAAATTTCGTCCCTGAATCGGGGACGAAAAAAAATTTCGTCCCTGCATTGGGGACGAAAAAAAAATTCGTCCCTGCATCGGGGACGAAAAAAAAATTCGTCCCTGAATCACAGACGAATTTTGGGACAAATTTGTTTTTGAAGCAAAAGTGAAGATATTTCATATGAAAAAAAATAAAAAATAAAAACCATCTCTCCCATGACAAATTCTTGGCCATGTTGAAAAACAGAATATGCGTAGGAATCTATTAGAATAAAGATCTATTTTTCATTTATCGGGTCTTTTTCAAGCCCCTTTACGATATGAATTTATTCCAATCTACACTCTATAAACTCTCTAATCTTCCCACTGCAAAAGGCATATAATTCACTCTCATTCCCTTCTTTACAATGTACATTTTGTGATATGTTATCAGATTAGCTCTACTAGAACTGGTAGTTAAGGTCTTATGCTTTTGAACAAGAAAGCATAAGCATAAATCATATCTTTCAGTTAATCAAAAATAGTAGACTCGATATTGTTTGATTGCTTTCAATATTTTTCCTTCAACTTTGGCTTGAAAAACCATGTTAATATAGTTGAGATGGGACGAAAAAGATATTCGTTCCGACTTCAGGGAGGGAAAAAAATTTCATCCCTTAGTCAGGGACGAAAAAAAATTTCATCCCTGAATCAGGGACGAATTTTGGGACAAATTGGATTTTGAAGCAAAATCCAAGATATTTCATATCTTTGATGCTCTCTCTGTGTCTCTCTCTCTCTCTCTCTCGGGTTCATCTCGTTTGTGAAGAGCAGCCGCGAAGGGGTACTGCGAAGGGATGGCGGAAGGGATGTCGGATCTACGATAGTGTTAGGTAATCTCTCTCTCTCATTCTCTCTCTTGGCCGCAGACGGCAGATCCGGCGGCCAGCCGCCGGATCTGAGTTTTTTATGGCAAATCCATGAAGGGCGAGGTGCGCGAAGGCACTGCCTCCCCTGCGCTGCCCAAGTGCGCGAAGGGGCCGTCGCCCCTTCGCTGCCCAGACGGCGAATGGGGCCGTCGCCCCTTCGCTGCCCAGAGGCGCAAAGGGGCCGCTGTCCCCTTTGCGCCTCCGCCGCGATAATGGGCAGCAGGGGCTGCGCGGCCCTGCTGCGCTGCGGGGCTGCGCGGCCCTGCTGCGCTGCGGGGCTGTGCGGCCGTGCTGCGCTGCGGGGCTGCGCGGCTGTGCTGCGCGGCCGGGCTGCGCGGCCCTGCGCGCGGCCGGGCTGCGCGAAGGGCCTGCAGCCCCTTCGAGGCCCAGACGCGCGAAGGGGCCGCTGGGCCCTTTGCCCGTCCTCCGCGGGAAGGGGCCGCAGTGGCTGCGCGGCCCCGACGCGGGAAGGTGCCGCGCAGCCCTTGTTGCGTCCCTGCTACGCGATGGGCCATGATGGCCCCTGGCTTCCCATCGTGGCCCATTGTAATGGGCCCGGCCCGGCCCATTGGGAGAGGTCCAGTACAAACTTTAATGTTTTTGAAAGATTTTTTTATAATATTGTTTTAACTACCTTATTAGTTATTTATAAATCTTTTTTTATGTGTTAGGTTTTGCGGTTCTCGACTATTTGGATTGGAAATAATTTATCAAATTAAATATGGTAAGTTTATTCATGTTCTTAATTATGTATATGATGAATATGCAATTTACATTTTTTTGTTTAAATTGTAATATGGTTGACAGTTTCGACGTGGCGGCCATAGACGCAATTCGGATGGAAATTCACGCACTTCACCATCGCAGTCCGTTTCGGCAGCTTCGCAATCGCATTCCCTTGCCGGCAACGTACCTTCGCCTCCCCCTTCTGTTGCAGGCCCTTCACACTCTCAACACATCGCTAGCAATGTACCTTCAGCAGTCCCTTCGGTGGAACAGTTGCATGCCGATAGAGAAGACAATCGAGAGATAATAGCCCCATATGGAGATTCGTAAGTACTAAATTTTAAATTTGTAGATGTATTATTTCTTTTATTTATGAAATAATTTCTTCTTTTAACTATCATATTTATTTAACATTGTTTGTTTGAAACTTTACGACAGATTTACAAATTCTGTACATGTTATTCACGAGCTGAATAGAATTGTGAATAATCATTGGGGAGGGGCTTCGATGTCTTACACAAGCACTCCGGATGAAACAAAAGAACTATGGTGGAACGAGTTTAAGGTAAGTTATCCCAATCAGTTTATATATGAAATGAAGTTAATAGCTTTATAAGTTATTGCTTGCTTTCCATTGCAGCGAGTATTCACTTGGGATGAGACTGAAGAATTGGAAGTAAGAAGGATTTGGAAGAAAAAATGTGGCGATCACATTCGACACGTTTTAAATCATGCAAAGAGACATACAAAAAAGCCCAACTACATCACCGAGCAAAATTGGGGCAGGATTCTTAATTTTTGGGAATCGGAGGAGAGTCAACAAAGGAGTGAGCAAAATAAAAAAAATCGAGCTTATAATTCAGGGGAATCGTCTGTGACGTATGCGGGAGGCTCGATCACTATCGGTGAACATAGAAATAGATTGGTAATTTTATACAAATATTAATTTTTTTATCTACTTTAAAATATATCATTATTTGTAATAGTGTTTTTTATTTTAGGCAAAGGAAATAGGGACCGAGCCTTCATTCATAGATACTTTCACGCGCACATTTCAGAAAAAAGACAAGACTTGGAGCGGGGAGAGAGCTAGAGCAATTAAGGTTTGTAATTTCAAATTTTCCAATTACTTTATCTACATTTTCAATGTTGATATGAATATTTTATGTTCAGCATATCATAACGATGTATGAAGATGATTTCTTTATGTTAGTCTCTCCCAAGTTTATTTTTATTGTTGACTTGATTCTTTGATTTCTAATGAATTACTTGCTACAGATTCTCTTTTATTTTTTTTTCCTAAAATTTCAACTTATTCTATGTTAATATGAATGTTCATAATTTAGATCCTATATGGTGTCATGATTTATATTACAAAATTTTTTATTTTCCTTGATTATGTGTTTGAATTATAATGTTATTGTAAATTTATTTTAATTGTTCTCATGACAATGTAGGAGAAATATGACGAGCTAGCATGTAGAAATTCGAGTGCTAGTGATGATGCTGGCGGATCTGAGCCATCTGTTGATAACATGAATACATGGCTTGAGGTGACTGGTGGACGAAAAGGGAGTAGAGTAGTTGGGCTAGGTTCTTTGAGCAGAACATACAAAAATGTCGGTTTATCTTCTTCCACACCACCAGCAGTTAGAGCACAAATAAATCAATTGAATGAAGAGGTGAACCAATTGAAGGACTTGCTACTGCAAAGAGATCAGGCATTCAGTGAACTTCAAGCAAAGCACACGCAAGAATTGCACGAGGTCCGCACGCAACAAATGTTAATCATGCAGCATCTTCAGTTATTCTCCCCTCCAAATCAGATTCCCCCTTCTATTTCTCCTCCTGATAATGCTTGCGATGGTGATGAGGGTGATGATTTTTTTGATGATGATGATGATGATGGTGATGGTGGAGGTCATATTTGAGATTGTGAACTGTTATGTTACTGTTATATTGAATTTTTTTTTTTTTATGGTTTTTGATAATTCGATATTTAGTTTTGATGTTGCTTTTTGGTTAGATATTATAAATATGATTGCTTGTTACATTTTTAATTTTTTGATCTTATTGAATAGGTAGTTATAATTATGAGTATAGATTGTTTAAATTTTATATTAAAAATGATTTGGATGATAATATTGTTGATAAGGTTGGGTGAGCACGTAAATTTTGTCCAAATATTATAATAGAATTTTTATTCGTTGTAAAACATATAATATTCGTGACAAATTTAGCAACAAATATTGTTTCGTCGCAAAAATTTGGGACGAAATAAGATTCGTCGCAATTTTGCAACAAAATAGTATTCGTCGCAAATTTTGCGACGAAAATAGTATTCGTCCGAAAATTTGCGACGAAATAATATTCGTCGCTAAATTTTGCGACGAATTTTGCCACGAATAATTATTCGTCGCCAATTTTGTGACGAATATTTTTTCGTCGCAAAATTTGCGACGAAAGTAAATTCATCGTAAATGTCGTTGCAAATTTTCGACAAATTTTCGAACATATAAATATTGGTTGCAAATTTTTGCGACGAATAATTAATTTTTCGTCCTAAACTTTTGCGACAACTTATTAGCGACGAAAAAATATTTGTTGCAAAATTCGTCGCAAATGTGTTTTCCGACGAATTTTTCTTCCAATTTCGTCCCAAATTTTGTTGCAAATTTTGTCTTTTTTTGTAGTGTCCAAGCTTGGGTGTCCTCTTTTGAGCGCGCCGACCCCCTGGCTACTGCAAGGTGTTGCAATGTGGGCTGATCGCATGATAAATATATTTTCTTGCAGGGCTAGGTGTCTGGCTGATGCACTAGTGCACAGCCAGAGCATACGGGCACATGAAAGCACCTGGCTGTACGCGTGGCGGTGCGTGGAACCTCCAGCAATGCGTGATGCTATGCCGGATCAATTTTTTTTCAAATTTCTGAAGGTTTCACGTCCGTATTTGTGACTTTTAGTGGATTTTTGTGTGTCGAATCCAACTCCAAATGGTAAGATATGATTCCGGTTTGTGGTATTTGATATCCGTTGACTCATACATTCAAATTAGGGTCTATACTCGAATCATTTGAGATTTGTTAATTCAAAGGGTACACAAAATGTGAGAATAAGTATCATAAGTCACTAAAATCTCTCTAACTGTATAGAATATTATCGTAATAGATATTTGTAAGGAAAATAAATTAAATGGTGACAATTGTGAATTTTTTTACCGGAAGAATCCGTTTATTCTTGACGAGCATGTTCTATTTGAGATTTTAAAGTATTAGGTTGTGTGTCTAGAGATGGTACCACATCTCAGTATAGATGGAATAATGAGGCTTATTGTGCGTTAAAGAAAAATGATAACCAAATTAGGGCAATCCTTATCAATGAAAAACACAATGACTTGATCTTGATCTATGAGTAATATCCTATGGTTATGTCTATCGGTTAGACTCACTCTAAAAAAGTATTATGGTGTACTTTCAGCTTTTGAGGCGAGAATACTGATTTATAATTTTATAACTTATAAGAAAATGGTTGATCATACAATGATATAATATTTGATATAAATGTCAAGTATGATCGTCGTGTTAAGGAATGAACGCAAGCCTATTTTGGATGAGATTCAGATACTGGTTGTAATTCAGTCTTTTACCTGATTTATGGGAAACTATGAAAGTCTATCTCACGTATGATGAGAGTATTTGTACTTTCAATAATGTAAATAGGCATGTGAGCTCAAAGAAGAGCGCTTGGATATGAGGAGGCCACATTCGGGTCATACTTATGCAGTGGAGTCTAGTAAGGGCTCCGTGGCACCAAACAAATAGCATAAGTATAAAAAGAAGACCCGAAATCCAAGTAAGATGAAACCATCCAAGAAAATTGATAGTAAAGTACAAAAATGCAAGAAGAATGAATTTGATAAAACCAATACGAAGTGTTACGCTTTAGGTAGCCTTGGTTATTTTGCTCATTGATTATGACGAGTAAAAAGAATATTCTTTTTCTTTACGTGGTTTGAGTTTTGATTCATTTATCGTGTTGTTCACTGATTCTTCTCATTTGTGGTTGTAAATTCAAGAGCCACTGACCACGTAACTCAAGATAGAAGTGCGTAAATAGAGTTTCGTCGAGAGAATCCTTAAGTTAGGAGGATTTACGTTAGGAACAAAGTATTTGTAGTCGTCAGAGGGATTGGCACTTGCAAGTTGGAGTTGCAAAGTAGCTGGTTTCTGTATCTAAATGACGATCTTTGTGCTCTGGGTATTCGATGGAACTGGATTTCAGAACTTTATTTAAGAATGCCTAGAATATGCTTTGTTATAAGAAAATCGTCTATTTTTTATTAAATACGACAGTTCATCGATTGTTTTGGTCTATCTATTATGAATTGTATGCATCGGATATTATTTCTTTTAATGGTATTTATTATCATTTTCTATTACCTCTACCTTTGGTTGTGCTAATTGAAAAGTAAATCAGTGGCATAGTAGACTTGGATACATAGGACAAGAGATGATGAACTGTTTAGTAGCAAGTGGTTTGTTGGACCCTCTAATCAGATTCGGGTTGCCGTATGTGAGTTTTGTCTTAGCCGGCAAAACTACAAGAAAACAATTTGGCAAGGTAATGAGAGTTGGGACTCCATTGCAGTTGGGGGACTCTGATATCTGTGGCCTTATGAGCATAAGAACCCGAAATGGAGCTGTGTAGTTTATGATGTTTGTAGATGATTACATACATATCGGTTACATTTATCTGATCTCGCACAAATCTGAAGTATTGGAATATTTTGGGAGATTTATTAGCAATATTAAAAATTAGTTAGACTTGAGAGTGAAGGCTCTCATAACCTATGGGGGTGCGAGTATCTGTCTGAACTACTCAGAGAGCTCTATTTTAAGAAGGGTATTACGAGATAGTTGACTATTTCTGTTACTTCTTAAATGAAGGAGTAATCGAGAAGAAAAATATGACTTTGTTGGAGATAGTAAGGTCTATAATGGCGTAGGTCAATTTGTCAATTTCCCATTGGGGAGATGTTTTATTGACTGCAATATACGTCCTCAACCGTATCTTATTAAAGTTCAAACTTAATACCCCATTTGAACTTTGGACTATGAGGTAGACTGACCTTAGCCACTTGAGGTTATGGGGTCATGCCGCATATAATCATGATTTCTCATATCCACACGACAAGTTAGTCCCGCAAGAAAAACAATGTATCATTAATAAGTTACTCAGAACACTCTAGGGAGCATGTGTTCTTAAGTAAGCATACTGACGGTACTGTTACTGAAATTGAGTTTCGTGATACCACATTCCTTAAAGATGATTTTCCTAAGAGAGTTGAAGTCAATTAGAACTCTACCTTCTTTTCAATGGATAAGCTTAGTAGCTCAGCTGAGCCTAGTGGCGGGACCGAAGAACCGATGAAGGATCTTCATCCAAGTGGGACAGATCCATCAAGAGATGAAATCGATAGGGACTTTACCTTCTATGAAATGAATGAGTCTAGTAACTCAAGTGAGCCCCGCAATAGGACACAAAAACCCATTATGGATTTTGGTCATAATGGGAGAGATCTATGTAAAGGTGAACAGGTTCTCTCCTTGTAGAAGTATTGAGGGCACATACTTAAACTTCACCCCCAAATGAGGGTGTGATCCTCATTGCGACTCTTGAGAATGATGAGAAATTTAAAGCAATCCTACAGGCTCTTATGGGTTCTTGTAAAGAACCATTTATTGGAGGCCATAGATAAAGAGAAGAAGAATATGAGAATCAATAGGGTCTGGGATCTAGTTGATTTGGCTGAGAGCAGAAAGACCATTCGGAAAGAGTAAGTTCTCAAGAATCTAGTTGATTTGCTTAAGGGCAGAAAGACCATTAGAAACAAAAAGATTCTTAAGGTAAAAAAGAAAGGTCGGCAGATCGATTGGGAGATATAAATATCCCGTTTAGTAATGAAGGGTTACAATCAGACTAAGGGGTTGGATTAGCAAGAAGTTATAGTTCAATTTATCTCGATCCGTTTACTTTTAGCGATTATCGCGAATATGGATCTGGAGTTATACTAGATGAACATAAACAACTGCTTTTCGTAAATATAAGTTTTTGGATAAGTAGATCTACATGAAACAACCCTCTGAATTCGTTCTAGTAGGTTATGAGGACAAGATCTGTCAACTTTAAAAGTCGATATACGACCTAAAATAGTTATCCAAACGGTGGTATCTAAGATTTCACAAGAATGTGATATCTTATAGTTTTATAATGATCGATGAGAATATGATATCTGTCTGAAACGTTCTAATAACTCTTTTGTGATTATATTCTTATATGTGCGTGACATTCTATTAGTTGGGAATAATAGAGAATATCTAATAACTATTGAAATATAGTTATTGTTGAGTTCTAACATGAAGAACATAAGTGAGGCTTAGTTCGTTCTCGGAGTAAGGATCTAGAGGGATTGCTCGAGAATGATATTGACTCTTTAACAAGAGTCCTACATTAGGAAGATTCTTTAGCATTCGAGATGAACGAATGAAACCCATTAGATACTTTTCTCGCTAAAGATGAAGATTTAAGTCTTGAAATGTACCCTATAACTTAAGAAGAAATAAAGGAGTTGAATAGAATCCCTTATGTCAGTATAATGTGTAGTTTAGTATATGTAATGAGACATACATGGCCAGACATTTATTTTACAGTCGATCTCGTAAGAAGTTATCAATTAAATTTTAGAAGGGATCACTAGATAGCAATGGAAAGGATTCTGAGATATTTCAAGGGAACTACGGACCTCTCCTTATGTTATGGAGTAGGTGATTTGCGTTTCATTGGATATTCAGATGCTAATTGGGGTGTCGATCTAGATATATGTAAATCAACATCAGTTTTTGCTGTTTTGCTCAATAAATGATACCATGTCTTAGAAAAATAAGAAACAAATCTATACATTTTAATCTACAATAGAGACTGAACTTGTGGTATGCTCAGTTGCAGTTCAAGGGAATGTTTTTGGTTTCGGAGATTTCTGGATGACTTAGAGATTGTGGTAAAAAGTGGAAGTCTAGTGATGATTTATAGTGATAATCAGGCCGATATCGCCTACAACTGAAACCCTAAATATCACAGAAAGATCAAACACATTGATATTAGATACCATTTTATAAAAGGCATTACCAAGAAGGTGTAGTGATATTTAAGTACATGTTTATATAGCATGATGGTTGATCCCTTTATCAAACCCCTTGTGAAAGATTCTTCTATAAAACAATTGGAATCATTGAGTTTATATGTAATTTGACATTTTTCATAACGTACTGATTTTGATACTTATTGATATATATGATATATGTGCATTGTATTTAGTCACAAGTTGATTACTTGCACTTGTTTATTATCATATATTATGAAATATGTTATAATGAAAGATATATCAGATAGGTATGGTCAACTCTCTCACACGAGTGATCACCTCCATCTTTGAGTAAATGGAAATGAGACGGTTTCTAATCGTAAGAGACTTTGAGAGTAGCGTTACTAGAATATAAGTCGTCCCGATATGTATTCAGTATGAAGTCATATGCGATATGACTGACATGGATATACCCATATCTATGTTGCCTGTGAGAAGCCAGGTTGAGATCTCAGATATCACCTACATCAAGTGATATCGTCTTTTGGGATCTCTGGGGTAAAGTTTTATATAAACTGAGACCCATACTTATACAGTGTTAAAGAAATCTGATATATACCTTTTTAAGAGATAGAGGAATAATACAGTGGTATGTGTTTCATACTGCGTGTGATAAGACGATCAAAGAATAGTAAAAGCTATTATTTAAGCCGAAAGTATGATTAAAGATCCCCGTTCTCACTGTGTGAGACCCAAAATCTATTGGATGAGATCTTTTGTACTCTTATGACTTTCATCTGTCTCTTGAGATTTATTTTGGTGTTACTACTTTAGCATGTCACCAATAAATTATAGTTGATTCGATTTTGTGGTGTATGTCTAGAAAAACAGTTAAGATAAGATTAAAAATTAGTAGTATAAAAGGAAAACCAATCAACATTATATCATGATATTGTATTCACCAGTCTACATGTTATGTTAATCCATATTGTGATTCAAATATAATAGTAAATATACAGTCGAGTAAATGATTGAGGATCACTTTCAATAAGGAAAGTGGCTCGATGGATATAATTGCTTTGAGTTTGGGATACAGCGAGTTCTTTTTTATACTAACGATGGCTCCTCGATCATCCTAACAGGTGTACCAAGAGGTCATTGCTTGCAGATATAATTGTCGGTTGCACGACGCCCAATCTTATATGAAAGTTCAGTAGGATGATATGATAGATTGTATGAGTTGTGATATTGTGACGGACGTAAAATACTCTCGTGTGTAAGTAGGAGATGTTGAAAGTTAATGGCTACATGAGGCATTTTCAAATAGGGTTAGTTTTAATTTTAAAAGCATCCTTAACTAATCCAATAACCAAGATGAAGACCTCCTCAAGGATCTCTATGCAAAAAAAATGTAGCTCCCCTCTCCCCTCCCTTATGAGTCTCAAATGTGCCTACATGAAAAAAAGAAAGGAGCGTGTTTTTGCTTGATTGAATTCTTTGGCTGAGAAAGGGTTTGCACAATTGAGAGACCAATTCTCAAGAGGGAGAAAAAATAGATTAAACGTTTGAGAAATCTTCACGAAGGAAAATTTCTCCCATCATTTGGGTTGAGACGTCGTGGATCCATCATGGTGGTTCATTTCATGATTATTATCCTGATCGAACGATCCGTACGAGAGATTATATGGTTTCGGTTGATTTGTTGAAACTCTACATATTGAGATATTTATACCAAAATTCTAAACTTTTAATTCATACGTTTCTACATGCGCATATAGTGTAATAAATCCTTCCTGTCCTAAGCAAGATATTCTTTCCATTCATATAAATAAAATGAACAAGAAGGTCCAAATCCATCTTTCCGGACTAAACACAAGGTAATTAACTCACACATTTCCAAATTATGTGCGACCATGAACATATCTCAATTTATGGAACTATCAATGGATAATATAACGTAAACATATAGAAGGATCCGTGGCAAGTACTACCGGATAATTGGGGCAATCAAATGTTCAACAATATTTAAAGGCTCCAGAAGCTATTTGAAGAGACCACCCTAAATTTGGTGGTTCATATTTCATCTAACCAAGCACAATCATCAGACATAACAAACAACAAATAATAGTTGAGCTTTCCATTGCAAGGATCAGAAAGAAGATTTGCTTTGGCTTAATAATTAGATTTTTATTATAAAAAAAAAATAATAAATAAGAATTTTAGCTTTATATATGGTTCACATGAGAAAGCACCGACACAAGTTTGATGGAGGCTTTTGATAGAGATGCCACCTTCCCTTCTCAACATCTTTTAACATACCTAAAGAAAAAAGTGATTAATCTAAAAAATCACTTGATCTTATAATTTTATTTTTAATAATGCAATGAGATAAAATCATCTGACACTAAAAAATTATCTTGAAAATGCAATTCTTGAAAAATTATTTTATCACGTAACAATATAAAATATAAATTCGATATTAATTCCAAAACAAAAGGCTTGAGACTCAAAGCTTGCAGGGTCATCCTGGTGCCATATTTGCTTAATTCTCATAAATTTCACAAATTATCTAGGTGTTGGAAATGGGTACTGGATCACTCATGTGGGTTTGACCTGACCCAACACCCTCCCTTTATTTGAAATTCAAATTAAGGGATAAATGATAAAAAAGGAATAGTCGAAACAAACTCCTAACTCTTTGGTTTTGAATTTCAAAGGAAGTTGGTTATTTGTACAAATTAAAAAACGTAAATAAAATAAAATAAAATAAAAAAGCTCTTCATTTTTTTTTATTGTGGAAGTAAGGAGATAAACAAAAAATAGGGAAAAGTTGATATATATTTTTTAACAAAAGGGAAGATCAAGGGAATACCAATACCGTGAGGGTTCTTGGAGATTTGGATCTATACCATATTCATAAATTTTTGAATTGTGAAAATCAAAGGCAGATTCATACGTGACTGGTTTTTAGACTGTACATCAAATAAGTTAGTAATTCAATCATAAATCTTGAGAAGTTTATTTTTATATTTTAATTTTAAGTATAAAAATCTATATTCGATTATCGTAAAAGGATCAATACTAAGAGGCTGGAGATTAAGTTCGATAATTTTTGGCAAAGCAGCAGCAAGTGAATGAAGAAATAATGCAAGAAGTAAGAGATATTGATGGGTTTTTCACATCACATTTGTTCACCTCCTAAGTCATTAAATTTTATGAGTAGAGAAATAACTTCTTACATTAGCTATGATGGGGAAAAAAAAAATCGTGGATGAGCACGTGCTTATTGTCATAAAGTTAAGAAAATACTTAATTTATTTATTTTGAAAAATTTGATGATAATGATACATTTTTTTCGTACACGGTCTCCCAAAATTATGCATTCCAATTGGGCAGATTTGTGCATTAATTTTATGCAGGAACCAATTCAGTTGGACAATCATATACCAAATCTCATTCTAATACAAGAAAGCAATATTAAGGTTAGCATTTTAATGTCATGGCCTAATTGGGCGTGTTTTGATTCGGTTAATACTTTGTATGATTAGATTAAAAACCTAGGGAAGCAAATAACATGTCTAACCAATATTTAGGTTTGCAAAGATTAAAGACGTACCATTTATAATTTATTTATATGAAGTGAGGGATTTTAATAATCAATTGTTTGTGAATGACAATAATAATACTCTTTATTACTGATAAATCGTCCTTCAATTGCCTTCTTAATATATATTGACGGATCATAAAAATTTAAACTTGTTTAATTATTGATTTCGATGATAGGGAGACCATTGCCATTTTTCAAAGTTAGAATTATTGGCATGTAGTGCGGATTTTCAAAATTCGAACAATATTAGAACTCAACCTTGGAATGTGCTTTGCAGCCCTTAGCTTGGTCAAGTCAAGGCATGCCGCTTTGTGACAAATTGACATTGTTTTGATAGAATTTTGTTGTCATAAAATCATAAAATTAGGGGGAGGGGGCTTCTTTTATAATTCAATCGTGATCTTGTAATTCGTAACTGTTTTTTTAATATTTTTTTCATAATTCTATCATGTAATAAGTTGTGATTGCATTTATTATAGTCTCACTACAAAATATCTTACTTTCCCAAAGGACTTTTCCTCATGTTTAAACTTTACGCCGTAAATAATTTTTTTTCCAATATTTTATTGATAAAACATCGGCAAAAAATACATTGCGATGTTTAGAGACAATAACGTCCAGAAAAGTCTTAGACACGCAAATTTCGGAGATGGCAGGAATTTTTGACAACGTTTTAGCTATAAAAGTTAGTAAAATCTTTTAATTTTGTTGACGTTTACCAATAAATATTGATAAAATTTTGTATTTTATCGATATTTTGTTAAATGTCGGAAATGGTAAAGAGTGATAGACATACATTAGAGAGAGAGAGAGAGAGAGCTATGTTGATGTTTACATTTATAAATGTTGTGATGGTGGAGGTGAGAGAGAGAGAGAGAGAGGCACATAGTAGATAGAGAGAGGGGATATGCTAATGTTTCACCTAAAAAGTTAGCAAATGTTGGGATATTTAGGGCTCAAAACCCACATAACTCTCTCTTTTTCTCTAGTCTCTTATTTCTTTTCTCCCTACTCTCTTCTTACACTATTGCCACAACCACTTCTCCTCAGACACCACTCACACTGCCATTGCTAAACCGCCGTCAAACAAAGCTGTCTGATATTGCTCTTTACTAGAGGTTGCTATATCTCCTCACTTTCTGTTTCTTTGTTCTTACTGCTCTCACTCCTGATGGCCACCAAGGACCACGTGTAAGTTTCTCCCCTTTGCTCGAATCTGATTATGATTATAATATATTTGTGTTAAGTAAATTTATTTTAATACAGAGATATGATCAGAGTATGAATAGGCAAGATTATGACATGTTAGTAAATATGCCCACGTAGGGGCATTTACCACAAGATTATGTCATGTTGTTACATTGTGGTGATAACTTGTTCGATATGATTATCATCCTGACTGCGAGATCATTGAGAAAGTTTTTGTAGTTCCCGAATTTGCTGCGTTTATTTACTAAGATATACCCATAAATACAGTTTTTTATTTTTTTTTTGAAAAATCACCATACCTCTACTTGTGTAAAATAAATCTAACATTGAAATCAGAACGATTGTTAGATTTATAAAAATATTTTTTGAAAATTTTTGGATATAAAAATGTAGGGTAACAAATTTTAGAATTTGAATCACGGATTAGTTTCGTGAATCCAATTATATCACGATATTACCCATGATTTGTAGATACAAATATAATTTTTTAATAATTTTTTGAGTATGTTTAGACCATGAAATATAAGGTCGAAACTTTCGATCCTAAATGGTGCCTAAAACTTTAGAAACCCTAGATCTGTCGAGCTAAAAGACAAATTGATCTATGAAATTGGTATAAATGTTTTCCCTATGGTCTGATATACATTTTGATATAAATATTGTCTATTGCTGTCGTTGGAAACTGTGTTTCTCGACATGGCATCGAAGGTAAAATTTTGAACATTTGATTCTCGAGACTAGAGATTGAATCTCTCAAAAATCAAATTGAGGACAAATTGGGGATGTCCAATTTTATTTTTTGGATGAAATCGCCATCAAAAAGTGGTCGAAAATGAGTTTTCCGATAATCAAGTCAAGACGACCCGGTTGCCAACCTGTTGGACGAAGAAGAACCTCCCTAGACTCACGAGCACATGAGATACACGCACGTAGAGGCGCATGATGGCCACGGGTGTAGGCACGCAATGTTCACGCACATTGAGGCGCAAGAATAGCATCAGATGGTTCGGGTCGGTTCTGACCAGATCCGTGTTAGAGTTGGGTCCCGACCTGGGGGATGCCAATCAAGTGCGTGAGTGCACGTACAGGACACGCCATGTATCTGGAGCTTGCCCCGACCTGCTATCAGCACGTAAGAGCATTCCGCCGGTGCATGGGATATCGGTGGCACGTCAGGTCATCGTGAATTGGATTTTTCCAATTTTTTGAGATTCACATGTTCATATATGTGACTATTTGTGGGTTTTCGTATACAAAATCCAAATCCGGATGGTAAAATACGATCCTGAATTATGATGTATGGTATCTGTTGACTCATACGCTCATTTTATAATCAATACTCGAATCATTTAAGATTTGTTGATTTGTAGAGTGTATAAAATTATGAAAATAAATATCATATGTAACTAACGTCTCTCTTTCTGTATGACAAAGACAATAGCTGCAACAAAAATTGTTGTGTTTATCTTGAGAAGGGAGACAATTTGAACACCGACAATTATGAGATTTTGTATCGGAAGGTTCAGTTTGTCTTCAAGGAACAAGAACTAGTATAGGTTCTACAGCATGAGATGAATGACCCCATGGAGGGTACCATACCTCAGCCAAGATAGTATCAGGAGACATTTCGTGCATGGAACAGAAAGGATGGCCAGGTTAGAATAATCCTCCTGAACAGTATACACAATGATATGATCCATGTTTATGACTAATATCCTACTGCGATATCGGTCATGTTTGCTCTCAAAGAGTATTTTGACTCCCAGTCAGCTTTTAAGTTGAGGATGATGACCTATAGATTTATTATTTGTAATAAACTGCTGGATCATAGCATGAAACAGCATCTCATGTACATGTCGAGTATAATCACCTCTCTAAAGAATATGAGGAAGCCACTATTGGATGAGTTTTAGGTATTAGGTGTGATCCAATCACTACCTGACTCCTGATATATTGTTAATACCTACCTCACATACACTGAGAGTATTCGTACTTTCATGGATGTGAGTAGATACTGTAAACTCAAGAAGGAGCTCTAGGAGATGGCTAGGTTTGCTTTTGGTCATGCTTACATAGTAGAGTTGTGTAAGGGTTCTCAGTGTACCATGTACCAAACGCAAATGGCACAAGCATAACAAGAAGACCAGAGGCTAAGATAAGATGAAGCCATCTGTTAAGGCTGATGACAAAGGATAAAAGCATAGGAAGAAGGAGCTCGATAAGAACAAAGTCAAGTGTTACATATATGGCAAGTTTGGACATTTCGCTCGCAAGTGTGGTGAGCGGAAGGTATGTTTTTCTTCTTTATATGGTTTGAGTTTTTTCATCTACTATGATACTCACTGACTTCTCTCCTTTGTAAATTGCAGACTTAGGAGCTACCAACCATGTAACTCACCATAAGAGCTCGTATGTGGAGTTCTGCCGATTGAGTCACCATACGAGAAAACAGTATATGGGGAATGGAGTATTTGTGGCTATTAGAGGGATTGGTACATGCAAGACGATGTTGTGAAATAATTAAATTCTATACTTACATGATATTTTGTATGCTCTTGAAATTTTTCAGAATTTCGTATCTATACTTTGACTTGATCGTTTAGGATATTCTTTTTTTTTTTGTTGAAAACTCTAAAGTTTATATTTTGTATGACAATTCTTTGATTTGTACTGATTTAGTTCAAGATGGACTATATGTACCGAATGTGCTTTCTTTTAATGATATTTCTCATTAATCTCTTATTATCTTTACATCTGATAGCGTAGTTGATGATTGACATAATAGACTTTGCGACATTGGGTAAGAGAGGATGAAATGGGTAAGAGAGTTGCCTTATGTGAGTTTTGCCTAGCCGGCAAAGCCACAAGGAAACCATTTAGAAAGGCAATGAGAGCTAAGACTCCATTACAATTATTCCACTCTGATATTTGTGGGCTAATGAATGTGAGAGCTCGAAATGGAGCTATATAGTTTATTACGTTTATAGACGATTACATGTGTTTTAGTTACATCTATCTAATCTCGTACAAGTTTGAGACACTGAAGTGCTTCAAGAGATTTATTAGCAAGGTTGAGAATCGGCTAGACTTGAAAGTGAAGACTCTCAGAACTGATCAAAAGCGTGAGAATCTATCTGAACAGTTCAAAGAGTTATGTTTCAAGAAGGGTATTACGAGATAGTTGACATTCCTGCTACTCTCCAACAGAACGGAGTAACCGAGAGAAGGAATAGGACTCTATTGGAGATGATGAGATTTATGATAGCGTTGACCAATTTGCCTATCTCCTATTGGGGGGATGCATTATTGACTGTTGCTTATGTCCTCAACCATGTTCCAACAAAATAAGTAGTCAGTACCCTATAGAGCTTTGGATAATAAGGTAGCATGACCTGAGTCATTTGAAGCCATGGGGTTGTACCGCATATATTCATGATTACTCGTATCCACACGATAAGTTAGGCCTGCGAGCAAATAAGGGTATCTTTATAAGATACTCTGAACATTCTAATAGATATGTATTCCTTGGTAAGTATACAGACAACATAGTCACTGAGATTCAATCTCGTGATGCCATGTTCCTGGAAAATGATTTTCTTAAGAGAGACGAAATCAATCGAGATTTTGCCTTCTATAAGATTGGTGAGTCTAACAACTCAGCTGAGCCTAATAGCAGGACTCAATAACCCCTGGATCTTTGTTTTAGTGGGAGTGGCCCATCTATAGGTGAGGAGACTCCCGCTCCTCATAGAAGTAGTCGGGGATAAATACCCCGACATCATTTTCTGACTGTGGATGTGATTCTCCTTGTAACTCCCGAGAATGATGAGGAGCCCAAGATATTTAAGGAGGCTCTTGAAGATTTTATAAAGAACCAATGGTTAAAAGTCATATAGGAGGAGATGGAATCCACTAGAATCAATGGGGTCTGAGACCTAGTTGACTGACCCGAGGATAGAAAAGCCATTGGAAACAAGTGGCTTCTCAAAGTTAACAGAAAAATTGATGGATCGATAGACAGATACAATGTCTATCTTGTAGCTAAGAATTACATGCAGACAAAAGGCATTGACTATGAGGAACCTTTCTCACCAATAGTCAAATTTACATAGATCCGTTTACCTTTGGTGATTGTCGCGAATAGACATAAAGACCGTCTTCCTTAACAGAAGTTTGAATGAGGAGATCTATATAGAACAACACTCTGGGTTTGTTCTAGTAGGTCAGAGTTTGTCGACTTCGAAAGTCGATATACAGTCTAAAACAGTCATCCAGACGGTGGTATCTAAAATTTCATTAGAATGTGATATCTTATGGTTTTACAATGATCAAGAAGGATCATAGTATTTATCTAATATGTTCTTATGACTCTTTTGTGATCCTGTCCCTATATGTGGATGATATAATGTTGGCTTGGAATAACATTAAGTATCTAATGACTATTAAGACATGGTTATCAAGGATCTTCAACATGAGGGATATAGATGAAGCTAAGTTTATCTTTGAAGTTAAAGTCCAAAGGGATCCCTAGAGACGGATGTTGGCTCTTTCACAAGAGATCTACATTAGAAAGATTCTCGAGCACTTTGAGATGAGCGATTGTAATCCTATAGATAATTCAATCACCAAGTGTGATGGTCTGAGTCTTGAGATGTGCCCCAAAAGTCAAGAAGAAGTAAGGAAAATAAGCAAAATCCCTTATTCCAGTACAGTGGGAAGTTTAATATACGCGATATTATGTATATGACCAGACATTTTTATACAGTTGATATAGTGAGTAGATATCATTCAAATTCTGGAAGGGGTCATTGGAGAGCAGTGAAAATGATTTTGAGATATTTAAGGGAATTGCAAGCTTCTCCTTATGTTACGGAGGAGGAGATTTGTACCTTGTTGGAAATTCATATGTCGATTGGGGCGGTGATTTGAATAAACGCATATCGATATTAGGTTTTACCTTCTTACTCTATGGTGGTGCCATTTTTTGGAACAGTAAGAAACAAACCTGTATAATTCCATCTACAATGGAGGCTGAGTTCGTGATTTGCTTAGTTGTAGTTCAAGAGAATGTTTAGCTCCAAAGACTATTGGATTACTTAGGGATTGTGAAAGATAGTAGTAGACCAATAATAAATTACTGTGATAATCAGACTACTATCATCTATACTCGTGACCCTAAGTATTATAGTAGAACCAAACACATTAACACTAGAAACAATTTCATGAGAAACATTATCGAAAAGGGTGAAATGACCGTCAATTACACTTCTACACACAGTATGGTGACTAACCCCCTCACCAAAGCCATTTCTAGAGACTCATTTATAAGATATAGAGAGTCATTAGCTTTGCATATATTTTGGCATTTCTCGTTTTGTACTATATTGATGACGTTGATACTTATTGCCTTTATATGTATATGACTCTTGTGCATTATTCAATCACACATATGCTATTATATTTCTTAATTAATGCACTTGTTTCTTATCATATATTCTTTGAAATGATATGATTAAAAGATATATCTAGCAAGTGAGGTCGACTCTCACACACGAATGACCATCTCCAGCTCTGAATAAGCGGGGATAAGACGGTTTATAGTTGTAAGAGATTATGAGAGTAGTCCTACTAGAACATGAGTCACCCTGATATGTGTTCAGGATAAGATCATATGTGTTATGACTAATATTGATATACCCATATCCATATTACCTGGAAATAACCAGATTTGATATATCAGATATTACTTACGTATGGTGATATTGTCTCTAAGATATTATTTTTGAGATTTCTGGATAAAGTCTTATGTGTAGATTGAATTCCATATCTGCATAATATTAGAGAAATTTGACATATGCTCTTTTGAGAGATGAGAGAATAAGACTATGGCATGTGTTTCGTATCGCGTGTGATGAGATAACTATGCAATAGTGGGAGTAATTATTTGAAACAATAGTATGATTATGATCTCCGTTCCTACTATGTGAGATCTGGATCCCTTGGTGGAATCTCTTGCACCCTTATTGCTTTCAGCTATTTCTAGAAGTTTTAGTTTAGAGTTTGCTACTTTAGTGTACTTACCTATGACCCAAAAGATAATTGAGGTCTAAGAGATAGATTTAGGAAAACAGCTGAATTGAGACTGATAGATTTGAGTTTAGGAAAAAAAAGATCAATGGATATTATATAGTTGTGTAGTATTTATCGACCGATCTGTTATATTTATTCATATTGGGATTCAGATATAATAGTGAATATACAGTCGAGCAATAATTGGGGATCACTTTCGATGAGAAAAGTGGCTCGATGAATATAATTGCGTTGAGTTTGGGGTACAGTGAGTTCTTTTTGGTATTAATAGTGACTTCTCGATCATTCTCACTGGTGCATATAAAAGTCTTTGCTTGCGAGTGTACTCACCAGTTGCACGATACCCAATCCTGTATGAAAATCCAATAGGGTAATGTAGAAAATCGTATGAGTTATGATCTTGTGATGAATATAAAATATCCTTGTGTGTAAATTATAACATATTGGTAAATATGTCCACGTAGGAGCATTTACCACAAAATTATAATCATTTAAATTTAAATTTAAGAGATAATAGGTGGTTAACTCATTATCTCCACTACCTCTAAAATCTCCCCATTAAACTATGTGACTTTGATTATCTTCTTGAATTCGAGGTTTAATGCAAATTCGTATAGAAAGAGAGCACATATTTTCTCAGATAATTGAGTTTGAGTGAAATACTGACTTTCTATCAATTGAGGGCTTAAAGAAAATTCTGAGTAGAGAATTTTTCTGCATAATTTAACTACTGGGTTTAGGGTTGTAGCGTTGTGACATTGTGGTGATAACTTGTTTGCGGTGGTTATCATCTTGACTGTGAGATCATCGAGAAAGTTTTCGTAATTCCTGGATTTGTTACGTTTATTCACTGAGATATATCTATAAACACAGTTTTTTAATTTTTCCAAAAATATCACTATATTTCCGCTTGTGTCAAATAAATCTAACATGACAAATTTAGGATAAAATTATGGCAAAATTAGGATGAAATTAGGGTAAAGTTAGGATCATAATTGGTCAAATTACGAATAACTTAAGAGTAAAATAAATTCGAATTATGCTAAAATTAGGCAAAATAATAGCACAATTAGGGTGATGCTAATTTATATTATGGGAAGATTAGGGTACAATTAGTGTAAAATTAATTTATATTAGGATAAAGTTTGAACACAATTAGGGAAAAAAATTATATTAGGGTAAAATTTTGCCAACATTACGGCACAATTATGATAAATTAATTTATTATAGAATGATACTTGGGTAAAATTAAGGCATTAGTACAGCAAATTAATTTATGTTAGGACAAAGTAATTAATAATTAATTCCTTTATATTACGACAGCATCAAGACAGTGTTAACAAAATGAGTTTTGATAATGAGCAAATGTTGAGTTCAAAGTGTATTGTGATGAAAAGAATGTGTTGGACTAATGAAAGATTGAATTGAGTGGAGATAGAACTGATTTTGGATTGATTCAAAACACTAGACAATTCACGGTAGAAACATAGTCGACTATATTGTAATAAGAGTTGACTTGCACAATATACAGAAGCCAAAGCTAAGTTTGGTATAGGGTACTAGTCAACTAGCATCAAGCCAAAGCTAAGTTTGGTACAGGTAAATTGACTACTATAAAGTAGTTGTCGATTTGCATAAATGTTGCTCCACACAGAACACATCATAAGACTGAGGACATAGCAATCTTATAGCATAATATGACATGATACATGCCAAATACCCAAAGCACTATGCCACATGCACTGAGTCATCCTGCATATGCACAGTGTACATAGACTAAAGCAAGTTCAAGTGTGAGTTGACTCATCAAATAATGAAGTCGATTATAACAGGTCTCAAAAGATCAATACCGAACCTTGGACACATGAGTATCGACACCCATACTACTAGAAAAGCGCATATCAACAATGAAAATATCTGTCGCTGATACAAAATTGACTTTCATTGACGAATCAGTCTGTCACCTAGGCAGTCACTAAAAGTGACTCCACAAATCTGTAGTGACGAATCTAGTTTATGTCGGTATTATTTCCAACGGAATATTTTTGTTAGTAATCTTCCGTCAGTAATCCTTCAGAAATTTTTGCAAACACTACAAAAAAACCAGCTTTTAGCTACAAATTTAACGACAAAAATTTAATAAAAATTCGTTGCTAAAACGTTAGAGACGAAATTAGCGACGAAAAATTTTTCGTCGCTAATAACGCGTCGCAAAAATTTAGCGACGAAAAATTAGAAATTCGTCGCTAAATTTAGCGACGAATAATTTTTTGTCGCTAAATTCGTCGCAAATTTAGCGACGAATTCCAAAATTCGTCACAAAATTAATTAATTAATTAATAAATATATATTAATATTTTATTTTATTTTATTATTTTTCAAATTTAGCAACGAATTCCAGAATTCGTCACTAATTTTGCGACGACTTTCAGAATTCGTCGCAAAATTAATTAATTTTTTAATAAATATATATTAATATTTTATTTTATTTTATTATTTTTCAAATTTTGCGACGAATTCCGGAATTCGTCGCAAATTTAGCGACGAATTCCGGAATTCGTCACAAAATTAATTAATTATTTAATAAATATATATTAATATTTTATTTTATTTAATTATTTTTCAAATTTAGCGACGGATATAAATTCGTCGCTAAATCCGTCGCTAAATTAGCAATGAAAAAAAATATGCGCTCCCGCCTGAACCCCACCCGCCCGCCCACCCGAGCCAGTATCCGCCCGCATGTTCGCCCGAGCCGGTGCCCACAAGCCCTCCCTCACTTAATTCTTGAAAATGTCTACATTTTGCTTCCACCATGGTTCGAACCCTTGCACTTCCGTAAACGTTTAAGACCCTATAACCATCAAGCTAAATGTTAGTATCTGTTATAAGTTTTTTTTTTTTACTTATTATCTTTCTTCACAAATTTCTAATAATAATAAAACAATATAAAATAACAATTTATTATAAAATAATAAAATATTAGTTTAAAATAAAATAATAAAAGATATAAAAAAATAATAATACTATTTTTAAAAAAGATAAAATAAAAATAAAATATAAGATATTAATTAAAAATAATAAATGTGATAATTATATTAAAATAAAAAATAAAAAATATATATTAACATTTTTTATTTTTTTTTTCAAATTTTGCGACGAATTTGAAAATTCGTCGCAAAATTAGCGACGAATTTAGAATTACTTGCAAAATTAGCGACAAATTTAGAATTCGTCGCAAAATTAATTAATTATTTAATAAATATATATAAATAATTTTTTTTTTTTCAAATTTTGCGACGAATTCGGAAATTCGTTGCAAAATTAGCGACGAATTTAGAATTCGTCGCAAAATTAATTAATTATTTAATTAATATATATTAATATTTTATTTTTTTTATTTTTTTTCAAATTTTGCGACGAATTCCGAAATTTGTCGCAAAATTAGCGACAAATTTCTAAATTCGTCACAAAATTAATTGATTATTTAATAAATATATATAAATAATTTTTTTTTTTCAAATTTTGCGACGAATTAGAAAATTCATTGCAAAATTAGCGACGAATTTAAAATTCGTCGCAAAATTAATTAATAATTTAATTAATATATATTAATATATATTAATATTTTATTTTTTTTTATTTTTTTTTTCAAATTTTGCAACGAATTAGAAAATTCGTTGCAAAATTAGCGACGAATTTTGAATTCATCGCAAAATTAATTAATTATTTAATAAATATATATAAATAATTTTTTTTTTCAAATTTTGCGACGAATTCGAAAATTCATTGCAAAATTAGCGACGAATTTAGAATTCGTCGCAAAATTAATTAATTATTTAATTAATATATATTAATTTTTTATTTTTTTTTATTTTTTTTTCAAATTTTGCGACGAATTTCGAAACTTGTCGCAAAATTAGCAACGAATTTCTAAATTCGTCGCAAAATTAATTAATTATTTAATAAATATATATAAATAATTTTTTTTTTTCAAATTTTGCGACGAATTAGAAAATTCGTTGCAAAATTAGCGACGAATTTAAAATTCGTCGCAAAATTAATTAATTATTTAATTAATATATATTAATATTTTATTTTTTTTTCAAATTTTGTTACGAATTCGAAAATTCGTTGCAGAATTAGCGACGAATTTAGAATTCGTCGCAAAATTAATTAATTATTTAATAAATATATATTAATATTTTTTTTTTTCAAATTTTGTGACGAATTCCGAAATTTGTCGCAAAATTAGCGACGAATTTCTAAATTCGTCGCAAAATTAATTAATTATTTAATATATATATATATATATAAATAATTTTTTTTTTCAAATTTTGCGACGAATTCATAAATTCGTCGCAAAATTAGCGACGAATTTCCGGTCGTCGCTAAATTAGCTACAACTTTTTTTTCGTTGGAAATTTCGTTGCAAATAGCGACAAAAAAAGTTTTCGTCGTAAAATTCGTCGCACAATTGAAACGAAAAAAATTTGTCGCTAAAGTTCGTCGCAAAAAACGTGTTTTTTTGTAGTGAAAATCACCGAGGGAATGCTAAAGGAATACTGACGGATGTTTAACAATAGGTTTACGATCCGTGGGTAATGGTATCCCTTTTACCAACGGATCGCCGATAGATTTTGTTCGTCCCTTGCTAACTTCGACATAAATCTATCGGTAATCGTCCCTCCACTGGAATGTGTAACCAACAGTTACCAATGGATTTTTTTGGGTTTAAGGCAAAATCCCATAAAAATCCATTGATAAAAATGTGGATTTGTAATCTGCCCAATGCAATTGCTAGACCCGGGAACCCATTCACCTGTATACCTGTAACATATAATTTCAAGTACCTGTTACAATCGATATCTCCTACTACGAAAGATACTAGTCTCAATACCATTTTAGCAAAGGAAAAAAATTGCCCAATTTGGTACAACATCATACTTAAAAAATCATGTGTACAACACACAATGTACACGAAGTCAAATACATCAAAGAACTCAATAAGATGAGCTACAATCCGTAATGATATACATCGTAGTCATAAAATATATGAAAATAAAGTCATCAATGTCACATACATGGGGGATCAGAGTCTGGTGGCTCTGTGCTATCAAAGTCAGGTGGTGTAGGTGATATACCTATTTGTCCATGAATTTCATGAATTTGTACTCCCATTTCCTGCTGCATTTGACGTTGCACTTCTTGTAGCATTTCATTTCTCAATTCCTCCCTCGTTTGATGTTTCACTTCCTGTAGCATTTGATGTCTCGTTTCCTGCATCATTTTATCAACCTCTTCCTTAGTGTACATCTGAGTTGAAGGCACGCATGGAGAGGAAGTGGTACCGGAGGAAATTCTGGTCTGTCATCAACGCCCTCCCCAAAACCATATATATGTCCCTACATTGGAACCCCAGTAACCTCACACCACGATCTCGCACATAGTCTGGCTGCAAAGCAGTATCTGAGCCATATTTCTCATCAAACAGTAGTTAGTACTTATCTTACAACAAGCATATGTAATTACGTTTGTGAATTTAATCATATGAATATGTTATGTAAAGTAGATGTAATAATGTTTTTGTCTTACACTAATTGATTCTGATTTCTTGTACACAAATTGCCTTTTTCTTTTTTCTCGCCTGTGCGTTCGATTGAAGAGGTCGAGATGTGAAACTGATTGGTTAATTTCTTCTAACTGAAATAAGGAAAAAAGAAAAACATAAAAATATTATTACAGTATAGGAGTAGAAAAATATATTGAACAAAATTTGGATAAAAAAAATTATATACAAACCATCCTTCTCATGTGTGTCGCAAAGGGGTTCGAACTGGAAGTATGTTTCGTAATTTCTCCATCATTTTCTGTGTTCCAGTTTTGCTTCGCAGCATTTGACTTCTATTGTCACTTTTTTGTATTCCAATGTTTATCAATTAGTTCGTTCCAAACATCAGATGTCAAAAATTGCAGGGGACCTTGCATTTCAGAAATGTTTGTAGTTCCAACGGCTTGCATTGCTTGCTTCTGAGCTGCCCCAAGCATATCCACATACCTCCTTACACATGAAGCTTTCCATGCATGGTAAATCAATAATGATTCCCCGTCACACCATGTGAATTTATGCTACACATAGTGAAGTGTGAATGAACAAGTTAATTTGATGCAAGCAGTGAGAACAACGAAATTAATAAGACAACAACCCACCACGTATTCAAACATAATAAAAGGGATCAAAGGCAAAACAAATGAACATGATCACTGCATTAGTCTAGCAAACCACCCTTACATTCTTCCCCCTATCATGTGACCACAGTCCAAACCACCTATTACTCGCAACTTTTGACCCTCTGCATTCCTACCCAACAACTTCTACAACACACATAACCCCAAAGGAAAACTTTCACAGTCTACTTGATACAACACACATCAACTTTTAGCTAAAAAAGAAACATTCGTTGTACTTCCACATAAAAAATTATTGAAACCTTCTTCAAGGCTTAGTTGACCTTTGCAATCTTAGCTAGAGCTATATACACACTCATGTCAAGAGAAATTAAATTTCAATGATAAAGAGAAATATATATAATTCAAGTTAATTATATAGAGAAATAATTAATAAATTGTATTTAATTTAAATGAAATAAAAATTTCAACTTTTGGTGATATTGGTGTATTTGTTCAACTTAAAAATCTCACCATGAAAAAAGCTTGTCATGATGTAATCACAAGTCTAGAGGTTAACAGAAACAAAAGAACCAAACTTAGGACCCAAGAGCTTAACCAGAAAATGTATATGATACACAGGAGGATGATACCAATTCCAACAAAAGTAAACAGGGTGCAGGAAATAAGACAAGAACATAAGGATCAACACCCAAGAGGCTAACCATAAAAAGTTATGATATGGCCTCCAATAGGATTTCTCTTCGGCTACAGAGCTAATGGTTATAGCATTAACAGAAAGAAATGAATCAGATTTAGGACCAACAAAATTGGATGTCTTGATCCAATCATAAGTACAGAATAACATCCTTTGAATATACTAATAACTAAGAGCAAGACAGCTGCCAGCAAACACAATTTCTAGAACTGGGCCACTAAGAGAACTTACCAAAAGTTACGTAACAAAGAAGAGATGCAAATTTTGCCATTACAATTCCAGTTTCACAAGATAAGTAGCCAAACATTGTAATGTAATAGTAGAAAACTTCAAGTAAAGGGGGGAAAATTATACATCGATCAGCATACATCAAAATAGCTCCTATTAAACCCATAAGACTGATGCACACAGTACTGGATACATACTGCGGGGACAAGCAATAGTCTCTTAAACTTTTAAAATTACTTTTTTCTAATCACTTTCCCTTCTTATTCCCAAATTACCATTATCAATAACCCACCTAATTAATCACACATCACAATCCTAATCTATATATTGCTGCTGTTTCTGAAGAGCTACACACTAATATAGACGACCACATGCCCGATAACACATTGCACAAATAATTCAAATAGACGCAAACAAATTATTTAGGTCACTGAAATCAATCAAATTCCATCAATCAAATTATGTAGGTCGCTACATGTAGGAATAAACATAAAAATTTTCAAATATATACTAACCTGAAACTTCTCCCAAACACCATCTTTTGTCTCCTGTGGCACCATCCACCAAGTAGGCCATGCCCTAATGAGATGTCCCTTAATGTCCTCAGTTATAGAATGGACAACTTTAGGATCAAAAAAGATATTTCCAAATAAAATAATGAAATTTCACTTATAAAAAGGCATAAGAATATGAACTTAAATTTCAACCACGAAATGGACTTACGTATGGTTCACTGCCTCAATAAATGTTTGACCATTTAGATTGTCAGGCACATCGGTGCCACGGTTTGGGCCTCTACCTAGAGCGGAAGAGGACCCCACTATACCATCATCTTCAGCATTGGGAGCTTGAGGGACAGCAATGGTCCTTGGGATATCACTTATATTGATATACCCTCAACCGCTCTCATTGCTTCTGCTCGAGCTTCCCCTAGAGGTAGATCCTCTGCCACGTACCATATTTGTAGACCTGAACATTATTACTTAATAACAAAACATATAGATTAACAAATTTGAATTAGTTAATAGCATTTAAATAAGACAAATCCAAAAAAAAAAAACCGAAAACATAGACATACACAATTGAACGGGTAAAAAATAAATCGTTGATAAAATCATTTAAAACCTAATACAACATAAAACCAAGTCCAACAAAGACATTAGTCTATACAATACATTTGAAATCTGCAAAAACATAAGTCAACTAAATATGTAAGGAGTGACATGTCATCATTCACCACCATCAAGATCAACTTCTTCAATGTGTTCTGTTTCTGAAGAATCGAACTCTTCCTCTTTCTCTTCCTCTTCCTCTTCTTCTTCTTCTTTCTTCTTCTTCTTCTTCTTCTTCTTCATCTTTTTCTTCTTCTTCAACATCAAGTGATTAACAAATTTGAATTAGTTAACAACATTTAAATAAGACAAACCGAAAAAAAAAAACCGAAAACATAGACATACACAATTGAACGGGTAAGAAATAAATCGTTGATAAAATCATTTAAAACCTAATACAACATAAAACCAAGTCCAATAAAGACATTAGTCTATGCAATACATTCGAAATCTGCAAAAACATAAGTCAACTAAATATGTAAGGAGTGACATGTCATCATTCACCACCATCAAGATCAACTTCTTCAATGTGTTCTGTTTATGAAGAATCGAACTCTTCTTCTTCTTCTTCAACTTCTTCAACATCAAGTGATTCCACTATGTTATGTTATTCTTGCATTATATCAATTGGATTTATCTCGTCCATATCACGACCAATAAGAATTGTTGGATCATCAAGTTCAGTTGTCGGCTCTACAAGAAAAGGAATTGATGGTTCATCTTCTTGGTAAAAAATATCATCTACCATCGGAAGCGTAACACCATCATTAGCTGATCCTCGAGCATTTGTTTTACATACAACACACCAATCACTTCTCTCTCTCTTCTTACAAGGGTATGGTGTATAGTACACTCGTTGTGTTCGTATTACCAAAACAAAAGATTCATTAGAATGCAATCTTGATTTATGATTAACTTCAATAAGTTCGTGACGAGGGTGCACCCGTACTCCTTTCTCAGTATCATACCAAATGCACTTAAATAAGATCACATTGTTACCAAGTTCAAAGTACTCCAACTCAATGATATTAATCAACATCCCATAGAAATCATGTTCGAAATCATTAAAACAACTCTTTTTCACACATACGCCGCTATTCATTATTAATCTATCATGCTCATACTCGTGTGTGTGAAACTTGAAACAGTTGACAAAATATCCATTGAAACATTTCACTGCACATGATGGCCCTTATGTTATATCCCTTACATTTTTACTTACGAAATTTCTCTCATTAGAGATCTATTTAAAAATATTAACAAATATAACATAGTTAACTATAACATTGATATACATATACATTAAAAATTAGCAATAATTGTAAAGTAAATGTTGTACTTACAAATCTCCTCAACCAACTCTCAAATTTTTGTTCACGTTTTTTCTCTAGTTCCTCTTCGGTAATATTTGAAATATGTTGCCTAACAACAGTATCATATATCCTATTCAAACAAATGATATAAGATGTCATAACCTTTTCCCTCGTAATAGGTTATCAACATACATACTCTATAAACTCATTTAACTCAATACAATTCTATAAAACATATATTACTGTAGCCTTGTATTTTGCTTCCATTAGAAATCTCTGAACAAATCCCCAAGTGGGCGACCTAAGAGAGAAAATATAGATAATCTTCCTAGAGATTGAGTAGCTCCCCCATCATCATTTTGAGTAGCTCCCCCATCATCATTTCGAGGAACTCGATTCAACTTTGTCTCAACATGGGGTTCAAAATAGAATGAGTAAAATGTTGAAATCTCATCAATTATATAGTCCTCACATATGGAACCTTCAACGCATGCTCGGTTTCGTGCTTTCTTTTTCAATCGAAGCATACACCTATAAAATAATTCACTAAAATTATAAGATGAATCTATAATGGCAATTAGAGAGAAGGCAAAAAATACCTCTCAAGTGGGTATATCTATCTGTATTGAACGGATCCTCCAACCTTCACTTCGTAAGCCAAGTGAATAGGCAAATGCTCCATACTATCAAAGAATGATGGCATGAATATTTTTTCAAGTTTGCATAACGTCTCAACTATATTTCTATCTAACAACTCCATATGCGTTATGCGCAACTTAGTCGCACATAAGTCTCTGAAGAAATTACTGAGTTTTGTAATAGCATTCCAAACAACATTAAATAGAAAGTCGCGAAAGGCAATAGGGATTAATCTCTACATAAATATGTGACAATCATGACTTTTCATCCCATAAAAATTGCATTTCTCCATACTCACATATCGAGCCAAATTTGAAATATATCCATCAGGGAATTTCAAATTTTTTATCCACCTACATACCTCGAACACTTGATCTTTATTTAGTGTGTACGAAGCTTGAGGATTCCAAGTCCTCCCAACAATTACTTTCAATTCTAAATCAGAGCATTTGCAATACAACCCCAAATCAAATCTCCCCTTAACGGTATCCTTTGTTTTCCCTTTAACATTCATAACCGTGTTAAAAACATTATCAAACACACTTTTCTAAATATGCATCACATCCAAATTATGCCGAATAAGAAGTGTTCTCCAATAGGGCAACTCCCAAAATATATTTCTTTTTACCCAATTGTGATCGATCCCAAAACCTTTAATATTCTGTTTGCCACATTTTGTATCAAACATAATATCAGGTAGATAAGACACTCGATAAAACATCTCTTCACCAGATTGTCGAGGAGGAGGCATATCCATCTTCACCAAATAAAACATCTCTTTACCAGAAAATCAGAAGAAATTGACTATAACAATCAAAATATGAAGTCTTTCGACTATTACTAAGATAAAATGACTTTGTATACCCCATGCAATACGGGCATGCCAACTTCCCATGAGTGCTCCATCCGGACAACATGGCATAAGTCGGAAAATCACTTATTGTCCATAGAAGTGCAGCTCTCATTTGAAAGTTTTGCTTTCTTGAAATATCATACATGTTAACTCCTTCAAACCATAAAACTTTCAATTCTTCAATTAAAGGTCTACAAAATACATCGATATGCTTATTCGGATTTCTTGGGCTCGGGATAATGAGGCTCAGAAAAATGAATGGCTGCTTCATACACATTTAGAGCAGCAAATTGTATACAGTTGTAAATATTGGCCAACAAGAGTAAGGAATGTTTGACTAACTAAAAGGGTTAAATCCATCTGAGCATAACCCTAAATGTATATTTCGACATTCAGAAGTGAAGGATGGATGAGTACCATCAAAATACTTCCAAGCTTCACTATGGGCTGGGTGAGTAACTAGATCATCATCACTACGTTGATTTCTAGAATGCCAAGTCATGTGCTCTGATGTTGCTCTTGACATGTAAAGCCTTTGAAGTCTTGTTGTTAGAGGAAGGTATCGTAATACCTTGCTTGGTACCTTACTCCATCTTTGACTACCTACTGTTCTTAGCTTATATCGAGAATGACCACATACCACACACTCGGTCCTATCCCCATATTCCTGATAATAATGCAATAATTTTCACAAATATCAATCTTCTCATACCCAAACCTAAGTTTTTTCAACATCTTCTTTGCTCTATAGAAATTGCTTGTCAAATTTGAATTTTCGGATAACATACTTTGTACAATCGCAGTCATGCGATCATAACATGCCTCACTCATATTGAACTCTGACTTGCAATTCAACAATTGTGT
Organism: Dillenia suffruticosa; assembly: GCA_033439265.1. Classification (NCBI taxonomy): domain Eukaryota; kingdom Viridiplantae; phylum Streptophyta; class Magnoliopsida; order Dilleniales; family Dilleniaceae; genus Dillenia; species Dillenia suffruticosa. Next base: position 6,244,825 of record JAVTVX010000031.1, read on the forward strand.
TATAGTAGACAACGTTATCTGCATTTTGACCCATTCCATAATGGTTCTGCAGCTTTTTTCAACAAGTCATAAAACAATGCCGCATTGGGATTTGGTTCCTTGTTATTGTCATTATTCGTAGAAGCATTATTACAACTCTAATCAAATAGAGGGCCTAAGCCATCCAAAACCATGGATCTATATGGAGTCTCAACATGCTCTCCATATCTAGATGATTGTCCCTTATTTGATTCTCTATTTTTAAGTTCTACGTGAGAATCTCATATGCTGTAACCATTTACAAACCCTTTTGAGAACAAGTGGACCGCAACATCATCTCGACTAAAAATTTTTTTTTTTCCGACATTTCTTACAAGGACATCTAATGTTCATCCATCCATAAAGTTATGTTGAAAACATGCAAAGTTCAAGAAGTCATTCAACCCCTCCACAAATTCATCTCTCAAGTATCCGTTCACTAAATGACGATACATCCAACTATGATCATTGGACCCCATTTGCAAGTACAGACTGTATTAACAATTAAGGAAATAGAAAATTGGCAGTTAAGTGGTGTATGTTAATGAAGTAGGGTATGTAAAAAAAAGGTTCATCTTAATGACTCTATGTTAACATTCAATTCATATAGCATTAGGAAATGACTAATATGGTATATTCAATGAAAATATATGTAAATCTTTTCAACTTTATGGAGGACAAAGAACCCAAATTTTTTAGATCGAAGAAACAATGTTTTTCTTTACACTTGTCATGATGTTTGTCTTCACCAAATAAGGCAAATTATTTTTGAAGTATTCTTATAGTCAAACAAATAAACACTATGTTTGCAACTAAATTTCATATCTTGTATATCATCCCCATAATTCACAAGTACCATAAAAATTGAAGATAGCAAACTCTAATCAATACAATGAAAATCAAAAATAAATGTACAAGATTTATGATATGAATTAAACTATAAATTTCAGAATTTAAGAGATCCAATATATTCATGATAGAAGAACCTTTCTTGAATTCCTTGACATGGGAAAAAGGTAAACAAAAAATAAAGAGATTGATAGCAAAAAATTACTTGTTTTGCTGATAATTGATGAAAAGATGCTCTAATGCTCTTTTGCTACCAAATACAATATAACAAAAATCTAAATTGCTATTTGGTACGTGAATAGAACTTGCTAATTTGTATGCTAATAATATTATTATTTTGTAATAAAAAAATTGTAAAATACGATAGAGTATTTGTACACTTTTAATCCATTGGGCCATTGAAGTGGATTTATTTAAGTTTGGTGCTATTTAATATAAAATAATGTTTTTTTTTCTTGGAAAATTAGATTACTGTTGAAAGCATGCAGTCTCCCTCTAAGAAAGGGACATGCACAGTGCTGGACAGAGCTCAAACTATACATTAATTTGTAATTAGAAGGAAAAAAAATGGAGAAAGAACATATGAATCAAGCAATACTTGAAAACTAGTATATTTCAAATCCGAGGAAAGCAACATGAGTTAAGCAACATCGTACTAGTAATGTATTAAACGAATATCGTTTAAAATTGTAAAGCCCCTCAAGTATTTGAAGGCAAGACCTTGAAAAAAAAAATTTCTAAAAACTAGCAGCATTCGAAGACCATTTATCTGCCTATTATTAAGACCATCCTCACAAATTTAGAAAAAAACACACCTCAAAGCAAAGACAAAAAAAAAATGGGGGAAGCAAATTCAGTACCAATGACTTCAACAATCAAAACATAGATAGGGAGGGGAAGGACACATAGATCCTTTGCATAGAGAAACCCTAATCTAAGATGCAGAAACACAGAGAGACAGAGACAGACAGTGAGACTAACCTAAGGAGAGGGCGCACGGCAACGCTGACGGTGACGCTGAAGCTCAAGACGACCAATCTCGTAGCTTGACGAAGAATCTCCCCACCAAAGATGACGAGGAACATCCTCCACCCACGATAGTTAAGGGAGGGACAGAAACATTCGCAAATGAAATGGGCTGCTTAAGTTAGTAGCCCTAACTTAGTTTATCGACGGATTTAAGATTCGTCGGTAATTTCCGTCGTTGATTAAACGTCATTCCATTGATAAAGTATTCCGCAAATTACAATCATAAGTGACGATTGTTTTAGCATATGAATTACCAATGGAAATTTATCTGTCGATAATTTCATCACAAAATCCGACGGAAATCCCTTGCAGAATCTAACCAATCTCCATTTGCCAGGTTCGACGGCAATCCATTGGTAATCCGTCGTTATTACCAACTAATTGTATTCCTACACTATTATTCATCGCTGAAACCCACTTTTCTAGTAGTGCTAGCAATGTGCAAGTCCAAGATCTAACCTAGGCCACAAACTTTGTCAACTAGAATGAGTAGAGGCAATCGACTCATTCAAGCACTGAAAGAGAGTATAGTGACAAGTACCGATATTTGATGGATGGAGTTCCATAACTTGCCACTCTTTACATAACAAAGCCAGGAAACAGTTGACCCATGAAGGATAGGTAGTCGATTGACTCATAGAGGAACGTAGGCAAAATTCAAAAGTATAATTAACTAGCATGAAGAAGTAGTTGACAATCTTGAGAGTAACAACTAGTTTCAAAAAAGCAAAATCGAGCATTTAATGAGTTTCAATAACTCTCAAATGACTAGTTTCAATATTTAATGAGCTCTAGCAGTCAGAACATCTTAAGAGGCCATAAATACAACTATTATTGAAGGCTAATTATTTTTTTTGGAGGAATTGAATACATTTATTGTGCATTAACTCTCTTGGTCTTCTGTTTTTAATTCTTTATAGTTGTATTATTGTTATGGGTTATAAATGTTTTAATCTTAGCATTAAAGACTCAAGTTTGTATTCTCTTTTCTCTTCAAATCTTGTATGAGATCAAAAAGAGTACGTCTTCTTGATCCGGATTGCATCCTTGAGTGAGAAAGCATTGGTGTTAGCTAGAGCTGCAAAGTCTAGTGTGAGTGTTTAGGAGCAACTCTTGTAAGGTTTAACTAGGATATGAGAAACCTAGTTGATTGTACTATTTGGGAGTCAAATAGTAGATTGCAAACTCTAGATAATGGATATACACCAGGAAGGTAAAATCACTATAAACCTATGTGTCTAGCATTCTTCTCTCTCTTTTTGTAAATTCTGTCTAAAGTATTGGAAAACCTATAAATTGCCAAACAATCTATTCACCATTCTCCTCTAGGTTGTTAGATCTTAGTTCTTCACAAATTTAAGGTTTAATTAGGGCACAATTAGAGTAAAATTAATTTATGTTAGCATAAAATTATGACAAAAATAATTCACATTACGGTAGAAGTTTGGACAAATTAGTGGATACTTAAGAGAAAATTATTTTATTGATGTTTCTTATTCTTATATGTTTGGCATGCATATGATTACTTGTTTCTAGGGAATTAGTGGACAGTTGAGACTATTTGTTCATACTAATATGCAAATATTATATCATGTTTCTATATTTAATCACTTGTTTATACAGTAATTGTATAGATATGGTGAATATGGATAGAATGAATTTTTTTATGTGCAAGTGAATGTTGTTGGTATCATTTATATAGTTTTATAATTCATATTTGTTGCTTGAATAAGTATCTTATAAATATTTTACACCCCTGCCTCTGGATCTTAGGTTCACCACAAGATATTGGTATGGTTACATTTTAATTATTGTATACAAACATGTTCAACTTAATCAAATGATTATTTGTGATTTCATTGTTTAGTTGTTGAAATTAAGTTTATATTATGTTATACTTGATGGAACATTGGAGTTATATTATATGCACTTTGTGGTTAATAGATGTTTGGAATTATATTTTTGTGGTTGATTGCTATTTGTTTGACATTTGAAGTGTTGTTAATGGATGTTAGGATTAGAATGTTCGGATGAAATATGAATTATGGATGCTGTATATATGTTGTGTTTGATGGATTTGATAAATATATTTTTGAGTAGGTTTTTTTGTACCATTTGTAAAGGAATCAAAATTTTTGCCCTCATACTAGCTATTCCCAATATTTAGTATAAGAAAATGTTACAAAGTGCAAAGAGAATTGTTGACATTTTTTAGAATAATTGTCAACAAATGCCTTTAGAATTGTTGATATTTTTGGTAAAAATATTGGTAATTCTCTAAACATTTCCTGATGTTTATACACAAACATCAAAAAATCCTCACATATTCTCGATGTTTCTATAGTACTAAATGACGGCAAAGATAAACATAGGCAAATGTAGGTACTTCCCTGATGTTTGTCAATAAACATCAGGAAAACTCCCAATGATTTTTTTTCTTTACGTTTATTCTTTGTTGCTTTATTCCTTAGCGACGGTTAAAAAATATCATAAATAATTAAAAAAATCATCGGGAGAGGTTTTTTTTTTTTTTTGTGTCTTTTAAAATCCTCACATCGGAGACATTCCTATATTTTAAATAATCATCCATTTGCTCAATACAAAATCTATATGAGACATCCCTATATTTTAAATAATCATCCACTTGCCCAATACAAAATCTATATAGACTATGTCAAATATCACCTCTTTGACTCACTTTTAGTTGATTATCCAGAAATCGAAATCAATGATATCAATGATACAAATTTATTTCATATCGGATACTTTTATAACTTGTCAAGTTTCATTGATAAATAGGATAAAAGTTGAACCACTTAGCACATGCAAAGTAGCCATTGGTGATTGATTTGATAACAAAGTGAATAAAGTAATAATAATTCATATTTAACTATTTCGAAGTTCCTAACATTGGGATTTTATACTTTTGATTTTTGAGGACTTATGAAATTCCTTTCTAGTGTTTTATTGGTCCCTAAAATTGTGGAAGCCTTCATATATAAAAATACAAATTTGATTCCATATTTAATATCTTTGAATATTTTTTTCTCCTTCACAAACTTTTACGAGATAATGTCAAAATTTTATATCCAAAACGATATTGATAATTATCATAATTTATGAAAAATCTAGCGCATCTATCCAATTGTGGCATAATTACTTACTAATTTCATGGAATTTGATATAAACTAAGTAAATTAAGTGTAACACTTTGATTCTAGATAGCTTGAGATTTCGTGGTCCAAGCACAAAATTTCGTCGTGAGAGGTCAGTTTGGTTCGAATATGAAGTCAATTACAAATGAACAAATCATTGGGAAAATTATTTAGGACGCACAGCAGTATAAATACATTTTTATTTACAGAACCTTGTCGATGGGTCTTGCCCAGGTAATATTCCCCTGGAGGCCAGCTTCAGAGAGCATTGGCTGCATAACCTCATGAGGGTAGGGATCCTTCCTTTGCAATGAAAGCCCTCCTTTTGAAGTAGCAACCAACCCTGATAATTTAGCAGCAGCATCCATAATAAGGGGGATGGCCAAATAAGGATTTGAGTCCGCCTTATGTTTGATACATCTACACAGATTATTAAGCCTTGCATCACTGACAGCAATAACAGAGAGGAACTTGGCCTTTAAAGCCATCCTCTCTTCTCGGTGCAGCTCTTAAGTGGCCAGGCCAAGGATGAGGAGATGAAAGGAACTTCATCAACAAAGCAATCATAAAGAGGAATCATCAGCATCATGGAAAACTAGGATATATGAAAAAGTAAAATATGCATGATTCAAATTAAACATAATAAAGTAAAAACTAATTTCCCTCAAGTAACAGTTCTCAATGGCAATAGAACTGTCTTTTGAAAAATCTTGACACAAGGAAACTAACAGCAGCTGAAGAGATGAAAGGAATTTCAACAATAACATAATGCCAGAAGGTGAGAAGAGAATGAATTTATCATTAATAAAAGAGATAATAAAAAGGAAAATATAAGTTTTAAAATTGATTTTGAAGAGGAATAACACTTCGCATGTAAAAAAATAAAAGGAAAAAAAGTAAAAGGTCCAAAAGATGAATTTATATCATACAGTAATTTGTTTTTAATAAATTTTAATAGTATAATTATTTCTTCGTTTATAAAAAGATGGAGGGGTTGCATTTTTCGTGTTAATATTATTTCTCGTCTTAAAAAAAAAAAAGTATTCTTCGTTTATAATGGGTTGTGAATGGATGATTGAAATATTATTTCTCGTCTTAAAAAAAAAGTATTCTTTGTCTATCAAATTCCTATGAAATGTGAAGAGAATTAAAGCAATGTGATGGCATAAAAATTATTATTAAAGCCCCGATAGAAATGTATCTAACCATCAAAGAGAAAAAAAGTAACAAATATAAGTCGGTTGAGGTTCTTCAAAATAAGAAGTCGGAACCGAACTTTTAAACATGGTTTCATTTTCAGTTTCTGAACATTGACCATGATTCGATTCGAACCATGGCCGTGTCTAAATTATACTATTAATTCAGTAACAGCAAAAAAGAAATCAAAGAAACAAAATACCTCAGAAAAAAATGTTTGGCCAAAAAAATCCACAATCCTAACCAATTAAACATAATTAATACACATAAAATGGCCATCACAGGAACACAAAGGCAAAAAGCAATAATAAGTGGGAACTGAATTGAAAATTTTGATTGAGTTAATAATTGATTATATACCTTTTATCTGATACACATGAAAAAACACCTCTGCAAATTTAACGGAAACGGAGACACCGTCTCTGCTTCTCAAAATTTTCTAACATTCTCAAACAGAAAAGTGACTGACCTGTAAAATTAAACTCATTTTGTTATTTTGTTTTAGTGATTGTAAAATAATAGATAACAGGAACACCTTCGTAAGAAGCAATCAACAAAAATAATTGCTTTATCTCGAAATACACGAGAATAACAAATTAAAAATATTGCAAGAAAATTAAAAAAAAAAATCAAAAACTCAAACCTTTAAAGAATCGATCTCTCCCAAACTTTGTCGGATTCTCATAAATTCCTTGATCTCTATAGGAATTATTGCCAAGTTAATTTGTTAGAATTAGCAAATTACTCGGAGATCTAATACGCTAAAAGAAAAAGGAGATTGAATTCTATTGTTTCCGGAAGCACAATAGCAAATAAAAAACAAATGCTAGGTTTTAAACTTTATATAGGATGAGGTTTGATAAGATGTGACATGTGCTCGCTTCATCCTGTGGCGGCGCAACAAAAAAAAGATATTAGGTTTTCATTTCATATTATGATACTCCCAATGTCATTAAAAATAATAAAAATATAAAAAATAAAATAAAAGAAAATTCAACTAGAGCAAGCGCATATTATTCGGGCTATAAAAGAGAGGAGCCGAGCCAAGTTAGACGATCTTGTATCTCGATTCATTTACTAAATGAGCCGACCTAGCACAAGACTCATTTATGAACAAGCATAGAGAGAGAGAGAGAGAGAGACAGAGAGAGAGAGAATAAAAAAAAAAAGCACAAACATGTTCAAGCTTACTTGATTAGCTATAGCTAAATAAGCTGACTGATATAAATTACTCTACACATGGAGCTTTGAATAGGGGATTCGCGTCTGAGACCTTCCCTAGCCCTGATGCCACAGGCCCTAAAATGAAAGGTCCATCGCTTTCCTTTTATAGTTAGAGATGTCAACAGGGGATCCGTATCCTAGCCCGTCCATGGCCTAAAGGGACCGGGCCTATGGTGAAGGCCTATCCCATCCTTTAGAGTAAGGGGGACTAAGAAATAAGGCCCGTCCATTCGTTTCCTACCAAACTGGGTTTTGTTTTTCTAATAAGATACGAAGGAGAGAGGGTGATCAAATATGGCAAATAAAAATATGGAGATCAAAAAAAAAAAAAAAGGCAGATCTAACAATAACTAGATATCTAAAAGAAAGTCATAAAAAATTGGCAGATAAGAGATAAAAAACCCAAATTTGAAGCTAGAGAGAGGGCTAAAAGCTAAAAAATTTGTGGTTTTGAGGCTAGATTTGGCATCCGAGGTTGAAAATTGAGATGTAGGTGATGGATTACAGTGGGTGATTGAGAGGTAAGAGATTCAGATAGTTTAGTTGCAGATTGAAGAAGATAAGTTTCTTGCCATGAAAAGGAGAGGGAAAAGAGAGAGAAATAGAGAGAAGGGAGAGAGAGAGAGAGAGAGAGAACGAGAAGAAATGATTGTTGTTGTTGCTGAAGAAAGTCATTCTCATGGTAGCAAGCAAGATGCGGCTGAGGGTTCATGATTTTTTGGGGAGATAGAAGGGAGAGAGATGCGTGTGGTGTCTGGTGTGACATGTGACTCCTCACCTCATCCAGGAAGGAACTCGTGTTTTGTTTGGCCCAAATATTTTTAGTCTCAAAGGGTACAGGCCGATCCCGTCCTATCTCGACCCATGAGAGAACTGAGATCGTCACGTCCCATCCTATTCCTTTTATTACGAGATGGCACTAAAAGTTTTAGGCTCCTACCATCCCTTATCTAGGGATGGGACGGGCCAATCCTATGGGACTGGCCCTTATTTACATCTCCAATTATAGTATAAGGGCTTAAAAAATCAGGATCTGTCTCATCCATGAAAAGGACAAGGACTGAACTGGGACTATCTCATCCCTTAGAAAAAAAAATTGTTTCTTTGTCTTGCAGGAATAGACATCAAGATAACTCTCACGACTCTTGCATGAAGTCTCAATTCCACCACAAGTAAAACCAAACTCAGACGACTCTCACGGAGCAAAAAACTGATATCAAGATGATCAAAACTCACACGAATCATGATTAAGTGAAACCGAGAGCGAGAAGATGATTAGAACTCATGCAAATCATGATTCAAGTGAAACCGTTAGCGAGAAGAGAGAGAGAAGATGAAAGATGGTGAAAAGAGAGATTGAGAGAGAGAAAGAGAGATATAAGCTTAACAGATAAGATACGCAAGGTTTCAATCATCTTCGAGGATAATAGACATTAAACCATAGGCTAGAGGCTCGATTGTCATCTTCACTGCATTGAGGTCAATCTTCGACGAGGAAAAGAGAGAAATCATTTGCAACAATCATAATCAAAATTATCTTCAAGGAGGAGAAGAGAGATCACCACCATCACCATTGTCGAATCATCTTCGAAGAGGAGATTGCAAATCACTTCTGGGGTGGGGCGGAGATAGAAAGAGAGAGAACGATTTGTCTACGGTAACTTGTGAGTGAGATGTGAAATGATACATAGACTCTCTTTCCCGCTTGATGCTTTTTTACCAACTCCTACCGGGATCGATCTGACCCATCCTAGCCAATCCATTAGCAAATTGGGCCATCACATCCTGTCTCTTCACCTAGTATGGAAAATTTGGGCTTGCCACCTCCGTTATGCATGGAGGGGATCAATGGGCCGTCCGTGAAGGACGGATATAGTTTTTTGCCCTCTTCTCAACCTCTCTCTCCTCGTCCAGTTTGTTTTTCCCTCTTCTTTCCTTTTAGTTTTTTTTTGAGAATCTCCGTTCTCCAATTTTTTATGATTAACCACCAAACCCATTTTCAAATTTGAAGAAAAGTCCATTCTTTGCCCCGTGAAAAAGGAACATATTGAATTGAATCAAATCTTAATTAATTTCTTTTTTAATTTTACGGTTAGTATTAAATTCTAATATAATTGTTTTTTGAAATTGACTTTGTTATGTTTCTTTTCTATTATACTTCTTGTTCTTTGATGAGGTTCTAGAATAAATTATTTTATGTTTAATCATCTGTTTATGCATTATTCGATGAAAAAATAATTAGATTAGATGGACAAAATGTATCAAAAAGTGAACGATTTAGATATTTTGGTTTTATCATTCAAAATGATGACAATATAAATAGATATGTGAATCATAGGATTTAAACGGATTGGATGAAATGGAAAAATACATATGGAATTCCTTACAATTTTTTGTGATTGCACGATACCACTGCATTTGAAAGAAAAGTTTTATAGAACTGTGATAAGACATACACTATTTTATGGTACTGAGTGTTAAACTATTAAACAATAACAACAACAAAAAATGGTTGTAGCAGAAATGAGAATGATTAGGTGGATGTGTAGCAAGACTAGAAGAGATAGAATTAAAAATGAAGAGATTCGTAATAAATTAAAAATTAGTTCAATTGTAGATAAAATGTGAAAGTGTTGTTTGAACTAGTTTGAACATATTCAAAGAATACTAAAAAATGTACCGGTTAGTAGAATCAAAAACTTAAATATAGGAGATATAGTAAAACGTAGAATTAGATCGCTAAAAATTTAAATGCAATTTATCCGTCAAAACATGATAGTTAAGAGTTTAAATGAGAAAATAGTTTTAAATAAAAATGAACAGCATATAAGAATTCACACAAATTAAATTAAACCATCATATTATATATATTTGTTTGCTTATTTTATTTATTTATTTATTTTATTATTATTTTAATTCATCTACATGTTTGTTTCTTAAATGGTCGACTCTAAATCACAACAAAAAATACGGTTTTAGCGATAAAAATTTTTTAAAAAATTCATCACTAAAACATTAGCGATGAAAAATTTTTCATCGTTAATGACGCGTCGTAAAAATTTAGCGATGAAAACTAGAAATTCGTCGTCAAAATAGCAATGGATTTAACGACGAAAAATAGAAAATCCAAAATCCGTCACTAAATTTAGTGACATATTTAATTTTCGTCGCTAAATTTAGCGATGGATATAAAAATTTCATTGTTAAATTTATAATTTATATTTTATTTAATTATTATATTAATATTATATTTATTTAATTATATATTTATTTAGCGACGAATTGATCCGCCACCCACTCATGCACCCCATTGCTCCAACCCACTCGCCCAGACGTTGCATGTGTGCACAGCCTACTTGCCCACCCGAGTCCGCGCCCGGGCCCTACCTTCGGCCCGCATCCGTGCCCGCGCCCTTGACCTTGTGAAAAATCCCTCAAAATTGCCTCCGTTTGCTTTCCCCGAGGATTGAACCTACGTGCACAAGTAAAATGGTCAGAAGACACAACCATCGGACCAATTGACTTAATCTTATTCGTCTTTTTTTTTTACTTATTATCTTATTATAACAATTTTCTAAAAATAATAAAATAAAATAAATGATATTTACTATAAAATAATAAAATGTTGTTTTAAAAAAACATAATACTACTCTTTAAAAAGATAAAATAAAAATAAAATATAACATAATAATTAAAAAAATAATAATTTTTTATCAAATAATAAAATGCTAACTTAAAATAAAATAATAAGTGAATTAAAAAATAAAATAATATTATTCTTTAAAAAGATTAAAAAAATAAAATATAACATATTAATTAAAAATAATAAATATGATAATTTTTTGTAAAACAATAAAATAATAAATGAACAAAAAATATATTAATTTTATTCCTAAAAATAAAATAAAATGCTATTTTAAAATATGTTTTTTTAATATATTATCTTATTCTCATATTTTATTAATAATAATAAAATAACAAAAAATGATAATATTTGCTATAAAATATTAAAATACTAATTTAGAATAAAATAAAAAAGATATAAAATGTTAATTTAAAAAAAATTAACTTAGTGACGAATTTCGGAATCTGTTGCTAAGTTTAGCGACGAATTTCCTAATCCTTAGGAAATTCGTCGCTAAACTTAGCCATGGATTTTGACTTCGTCGCAAAATTTATCGTTAAATAATAAAATATTTAAAAAATTAAATAATATTATTTTTCAAAAAAGAAAAATATAAAATAATAACATAAAATTCGAATTTAAAATATTATAAAATAATAAATTTGATTGGTTAATATAAATTAATCAAATATAAAGTTATAAAATGCTATTTAAAAAAAAATTAATTTAGTGACGAATATCGGAATCCGTTTTTAAATTCGTCGCTAAATAATAAAATATTTTAAAAATTAAATAATATTATATTTCAAAAAAGAAAAATATAAAATAATAAAATAAAATTTGAATTAAAAATATTATAAAATAATAAATTTGATTGGTTAATATAAATTAAAAAAATAAAAAAGATATAAAGTGCTAATTTAAAAAAAAAAAAATTAACTTTGCGACGAATTTGGGAATCTGTCACTAAGTTTAACAATGAATTTTCTAATCCGTCGCTAAGTTCAACGATGAATTTCTAATGCGTCGCTAAATTTATCGTTAAAAAATAAAATATTTAAAAATTAAATAATATGATTTTTTAAATAAAAATATAAAATAAAATATGAATTTAAAGTATTATAAAATAATAAATATGATTAGTTGATATAAATTAATAAAATAAAAAAGAAATAAAATGCTAGTTAAAAAAAAATCGACTTAATGACGCATTTCCGAATCCATTACGCAATAAAAAATTTTTCATTACCAATTAACGACGAATTTAGTCACAAAAAATTTTTCATGACCAATTAGCGACGAATTGAGCCATAAATAATGTATCTGTAATTTAGTCATAAATACATTTTCGTCGTTAATTTCGTTGTAAAATAGCGACAAAAAAACTTTTTCGTTACTAAATCCATTGCAAAATAGCAATGAATTTTTTTCGTCGCTAAAACCGTTTTTTTTTGTAGTGAATGTTGGGATTAAGTCTCGGAGTGCTATTGTTGTTGTATCACTTATTTATGTAGTAATTGTATAGATATGGTGAATATGGATGAAAAGATTTTTTTTTTATATATGCAAGTGCAATATTGTTTGTATCATTCGTATCTGGGCTATAAATTCTTTTTGGAATTAGATGATTTAATACTTTAGTATTTTCTTCACAAGGATATTTTTTTGCTGAATTGTTGTTTCATTGTTGCCAAGTTGTTGTCAATAAAAACACTTGTGTTTCTTAATTACATAATTTTGGACAGTGTAATAGTGTTTAAAGTAAAGTAAGTTGATATTTTTTTTTCCATATCACTAGGGATTGGATTTATATTATAAGCCGACACCAATATTTGGAGATGATGGTGATCATTTGGGTGAATTACAAAGTTCAATGAAGAAACCTAGAATTGAATTTAAATTGGAAGATCTTCCAAATGATCCTAGGCTACATAGAACATTAAGTTTCCTCGAAGAAAGATTGGGAATGTTTCAAGAAGATTTTGTTCTTCTTGTTGAAGGAGTTTCCAACCTGTAGCATTTTGTCTTTCATGCCCTCTTTTTTAGATTAGTCATGGACAAACAGGTGGAGGAGAAATATTTGTTTGTGAAGGATTTAGAAATTGGAACAAAAAAGATAAATTTTTTAAGCATTTTGTGGTCCAAACAATGCTCACAATATAGCATGGTTGAGGCATCAAGTTCTTATGAATCAAAATCAACACATTCAATAGGCAATTTCTAAATAGTTAAGTCAATGTCGCGATTTATATCGAACACGTTTGTCTGCATCTATTAATTACATTCGGTTCCTTTTATATCAAGTGCTTGCATTTTGATGTCATAATGAATTAGAAAACTCTTCAAATCAAGGTAATTTTCTTGAGCATTTGATTTCTTAGTGATCACAATAAAGATATAAAAAGGTAATTTTCAAGAATGCTCCTGAGAATAACCAATTAACTTCTCCTAAAATACAAAAAGATATCGTGAGTGTTGCTACTGCTACTTTTGAGACAACAAATGCAATAATTAAGATCTAGGTGAAGAATTATTTGTCTTGATGGTTGATGAATTTCATAACATTTTTTATAAAGAGCAAATGACGGTTGCAATAAGGTATGTGGATAAAAGTGGCATGATCATTGAATGCTTCCTTGGTATACTTCATGTTAACAATACTTCTTCATTGTCGTTAAAGGTTACTCTTGAAGTATTACTTACCAAAATGAAGTAACAATATCAAGGTTACGTGGCCAGGCTATGATGGTGCTAGCAATATGAGAGGTAAATTCAAAGCTTTGAAGAGCTTAATTTTGAAAGAAAATTCATCTATATTTTATGTCCATTGTTTTGTTCATTAGCTTTAACTCATATTAATTGTAGTAATAAAAGAACACATAGAAGTTGCATCTTTTTTCAATTTGATTGCCACTTTATTGCATGTTGTATGAGTTTCATATAAATAGCATGATAGCATTTGAGACATCCATTGTGCAAAAGTGAGATTGGGAAAATTAGAAATTTTGAGTGATATAGGACTCAATCAAGAACAAAGTCTTAAAAGGCCAGGTAACACTCGAAGGGGATTACAATATGGTACTCTCATTAGTCTACTTAGTTTGTTTTCTTCGGTGGTTGTTGTTCTTGAAAGTATTATGGAAAATAGTGTTAGTTCACAGAAAGTACTGGAGCTATGGGACTTGTAGATTCAATGCTGAAAGCATTCTCTTATGCATTTACAGCGAAATAAATGTTGAGTGTCCCAAGATCTAGGGTCGGATCACTAACCTTTCGATGTACGGGTCCGAAGAATGTCACCAATGGATCAATCTTCTTTCTCTTTCACAATCCAAGAGTTCTTTTGATAGAATGGAATTAGGAAGTGTGTAGATCTTCTTCCTTACTTTTTCATTTTTCTCTCTACCCTCTTAGTGCACCATGAATGGAATAATGGGGATGGTTATTGGGAGTTGGAGTTGGTTTTTTCCATAAAAAACCACTCCCTCCCTTCCCTCCTTTGGAAATTCAAAATAGGGAAATGGGTTTGGGTCAAACCCACATGGGCGACCCGACCCGGATTTTCCCATAACTTACATCTCCCACTCGCACATGAGGGTTAGACCTACATTTTACTCAATCACTTCCATATACCATTGATTTCATACAGACAAATGGATCGTGTGACCAGCGATTACATCAAGAGCTCATAACTACACACCGTTTAAGGATATATAGCAGCTCAAGATCTAATATTATGAGGACATCAAGTCTCGCTATACCCCAGACCTCTTTTTACTATATATATATAGAGTCACTGTACCTCTTATCCCTCTATTAATAAACGAGAGCATACTTGACTCATTTCAACTATGCATTCACAATTATGTTTCAGAACATCAAGTTAAAAACATAACTGGCCAGTCTGTGAATACAAAAATTATGTACAAACTTTAAGACAGTCTTCCTTTCGCACTACTATCTTTCCACTTCATTTTAGCTGCTTTCCTAGTCATGCACCGCAAAACCGAATCACACATGATTTATTGGTTACATGCTAAAGTAGCAACACTAAAATAAACTTTCAAGAAACAGGCGAAAGTCTTAAGGGTATTAAATGAGGTTAATTACAAACCTCTGGGTCTCACACAATGAGATAGAGGGATTTATCAACTCATTTCCCATAGGGTCATTGAAAGCACACGTGGTATGAACACGTGCTACGATGCCTTTTCTATTTATTTAGAAGCGTATGTCTATTTCAGAATTTATAATACATCGTACAGGTTTTAGTCCAAGTATATCACGATACTGACTTGATTCTCTCTTCTTATAAATCCTCCAAAAAAAAACTTTTCCAAGAGAGAACCACATCTGGCTTCTAGACAAGTGTAATGGATTGTGGGAAATCCATTTCGATTATCCAATAAGTAAATATCAACGATAATCTCATCTTAGTTCTGTACTAAGGTGGCTAATTTATGTTAATTATCCAAAATTAACATTGCCTCATCTCTACATATCACATAGATAGTAGAGGCGATTGCTCGTGTGAGAGAGCCAATCTTCCAAACTTGTCCGACATACTTTTTAATCAAGACATAAGAACTCACAAATGCAAAGAAATTCAAATGTCATATAATAATGAGCATTACATCATGTTTATTGCTTATACATACAATTACAATCTACGCAATCCTAGAGATTTTACATGTTTCAGAAATACATCTCTAGGTATCGGTTTCGTAAATGGATCAGCCACCATTAAATGCGTAGATAAATATTTCAATGTCACCTCTCCTTTTTCAACAATGTCTCGAATAAAGTTGAATTTCGTATCAATGTGTTTGGTTTTCCCATGATATTTGGGATCTCTCGTATAAGCGATTACTGCTTGACTATCACAATAAATTGTCACAGCTCCCACTGTGTCGCTTACAATCCCTAAATGTTGAAAAAAACGTTTCAACCAAACACACTCCTGAACTGCTGAAACACAAGCTACAAACTCTGCTTCCATCGTCGACATTGATACACATGTTTGTTTCTTACTTCTCCAAGAGATTGCGCCTTTATTTAGCAAGAAAACATAACCTGAGGTGGACTTACGTTCATCTAAGTCACCACCCCAATCAGCATCTGTGTATCCGCTCAATAACAAGTCATTTCCTTGATAACAAAGGGAATAATTCGCGTTCCTTTCAGGTATCTTAGAATCCTCTTCACAGCTGTCCAGTGAGCTTTACCTGGATTGGATTGATACCTGCTGACCAAACCCACGGCATAGCAGATGTCAGGGCGAGTACACATCATAGCGTACATCAGACTCCCAACAGCGCTGGAATACGGTACTTTTGACATCTCATGTTTTTCTTCAGCGGTCTTTGGGCACATTGCTAAACTTAAACTTTCGCCTTTAGCCACAGGAGTATCAATAGGTTTACAGCTATCCATCCTAAATCGTTCCAAAATCTTTTTAATATAAGATTCTTGAGATAAAGCTAACAATCTCTTAGAACGATCTCTGTGGATCTTAACACCCAGTATGTACTCTGCTTCACCCATGTCCTTCATTTCAAAATTTGATGATAACCAACTTTTGATATTCAGGACATACTCCATATCATTTCCGGCTAACAATATGTCATCGACATACAGACTTAAAATTACAAATTTATTATTGGATTTTTTCACATAAACACAATGGTCTTCGTCTATCATTACGAAGTCGTAAGAGATTACGGATCTATGAAATCTCAAATACCATTGTCTTGAAGACTGTTTAAGGCCATAAATTGATCTATTCAATTTACAAACTTTATTTTCTTGACCTTTAACAATGAAACCTACTGGTTGTTCCATGTAGATTTCTTCTTTAAGTTCTCCGTTGAGAAACGCAGTCTTCACATCCATTTGATGTAATTCTAAATCTAAATTGGCTACAATAGCTAATAATAAGCGAATAGAGGCAAATCTCACTACTGGTGAAAATGTTTCTTCATAATCAATACCCTCTTGTTGGGTATAACCTTTTGCCACCAATCGAGCTTTGTACCTCTCAATTGTTCCATCAGCTTTACGTTTAACTTTAAGAACCCATTTGTTCCCAATAGGTTTGCGCCCAGGTGGAAGATCAACCAGTTCCCAAACATAGTTGGAATCCATCGACTCTATTTCTTCCTCCATTGCTTTTATCTACTCATCCTTGGCAGGACAAGATAAAGCCTCGTTCACATTTTTCGGCTCATCCTCATCCTGTGGAGAATGATGAAGGTGTGCCCTTCAATTTCGTAATGACGTTTGGGCACAGCTTTCCTAGTACTTTTCCGAATTGATGATTCGGTTGGATCGTTAGAATTTTAATCCCTCCCACTGGGATCATCTGGGGATTCAACTTCTCGTATTTCCCTTGATCCATCCTGCACGGAACCATCATTTGAATTATTTAATTCAAACAAAGGTTCTCCTTTTGTTGTATCACCTTTACTAGGAAAATCATTTTCCAAGAACGTTACATTTCGTGATTCAATTTCGGTTACAGTACCATCTTCTCTTTCACCGATGAACACATAACCTTTTGACTGATGAGAATATCTAATAAAGATACATTTCTTCCCCCGGGGACCAAGCTTTCCAAATTTATTAGAAGGATCATGAACATATGCTGCCGATCCCCAAGGTCTAAGATCAGTCAGACTTGGTGTCCTACCAGTCCATAGTTCGTACGGTGTTGTGGGTACTGTTTTTGAAGGCACTCTATTTAAAATATAGGTCGCAGTTAATAATGCATCTCCCCAAAAGGAAATTGGTAAGTTAGCCTGCGCCATCATAGATCTCGTCATTTCTAACAACGTCCTATTCCTCCTCTCAGCAACACCATTTTGTTGAGGCGTGTGGGGAATAGTCAATTGTCTAATTATTCCTTTTTCATTACACAGATCATTGAACTGATCTGATAGATATTCACGCCCTCGATCTGTTCTTAAGGCTTTAATCGTTCTATCCATTTGATTCTCTACTTCATTCATATAACGTCGAAAACACTCAAGTGCTTCAGACTTGTGAGTAATCAAATAGACATGACCAAAACGCGTGAAATCATCAATAAAAGTAATGAAATATGACGCTCCATGCCTAGCCTTCACATTCATTGGACCACAAATGTCAGAGTGAACCAATTGTAATGGAAGTTCAGCCCTCACGGCTTTTCCAAAAGGTTTTCGAGTCATCTTCCCGGCAAGACAATATTCACAATTCGATAAATTAACTTTAGTAAGCGAACCCAATAGTCCTGCTTTCAGAAGTCGATTCATCCTGTCCTGCCCTATGTGACCAAGTCTAGCATGCCATACTTTATCATCTATATTAGCATTACTAGAAGAGCAAACATTTAACGAAATATAACGATCAGTATAACAGTTAAACATTTGTCTGTCACAATCTAAAGTAAGAAATCCATTTAACAGATGTCCAGTACCATAAAACACACCACCATTATAAATACAAACCCTATCACGAGTAAAGTTCAAGTCATAGCTAAGTTTAAGAAGAACAATAACAGAGACTAAATTTCGTCGAATTTCCGGTGCAAAGAGAACATCATGTAAGATTAGAGTTTGGCCACTTCGTAACTCCAGTTTACAAGTGCCAATTCCTTTGACTTCTACTCTTGTATTGTTTTCTACGTATATCCATCTTGCACCAGGAGGAACTCGACGAAAGTCCACGAACGCTTCTCGATCTCTTGTCACATGGTCTGTTGCTCCTGAGTCTATAATCCACACAGGATATGATTCAGAAAGTAAAACAGTGCTAGAGACATATATAACACTTAGAGAAGCGTTACAAGGTGCTACCTTTTTCGGCTCGGGACATTCTCGAGCGAAATGACCAAGATCTTTACAATTGTAGCACTTCAGTTTGCTCTTATCCTTCTTTTTCCAAAACCGCTTGCGCTTGTTCTTGCGGTTGGAATTGCTCTTCTTAAACCCTTCCGCAATGTCCTTCCCTTTCTTGTCTTTGTTCTTGTTCTCTTTCCGTTTAAAGCCCGTAACTTTCTGGGAACTTGACTCAGCTACAAAGGCATTAGAAATCGATTTTGCAGCACCAAGCCGCTCATCTTCGAGTTCTACGTGGCGAGCAGCATCAGCGAAAGTCTTAATACTATCATTGTGAGTCAGATTGACCTTCAAGTGCTCCCACTGGTCTGGAAAGGATCGGATTAAAGCTTGAACCTGTTGCTCATCAGATAAAACATGACCTGCTGACTTCAATTCCCTTATCATGTTTGACATGGTTCTGAGGTGTAGTTTGATATTGTGATCGGACTTCTTTTTGTACGTGTCAAACTTGATAGTCAACTGTCTCAGACGGGTCACACTTGTACCTCCATACTTCTCTCTGAGGTACACCCATATGTCATGAGCAGTAGGGAATTGCTCACATTCATGTATGAGATCATCAACTACAGAACTAACCAGAATGCCACGTGCAGTGGAATTTTCCTTCTTCCACGCCTGGTAAGCTTCTTGATCTCTTCTTTGTTGAGCAGTGTTTCCAATTCTAGGGTCTTGCATGATATGGTTGATACCCTCCAAGGCATCCTGCTCTTCCAGCACATACCATATCTTGTGGCGCCAAATGTCATAATTGTCGCCATTAAACTTATCACCTTTATTCAAATCTGCTATTATTGATTTTGATGCCATGGTCTGGGTTTTCAAAGAGAGACTATTATAAGTATTCATGCTCATTTATTCATATAATTTTGTACATGAAATCTAATAAATTTATCATAAACGAACATAAGGTGTAAACTCGAAAGATCACTAAGTTCCCAATCATCATCCATCATCCAAATGTTTGATTATCATAAATTTGATTTCAAAGTAATAAAATTCTTTTAGTTTTAGGTGAGAATTACTTAAATTCTTCCAACCTAAAAACTCCCACAAAAAAAATCATGTGAATTTAGAACATATCTCTTCACATGCTCGCATAAATATACAAAGTATGCACATTGTTGATACAAAAATTACATCATATGTTCATGGCATTGTTCTCATTACAGTAGATAACTATGCACAAAGAAAGAAAAAAAAAATATATATATATATATAATCAAATTTCTTTTTTCTTATCTTTCTTATCTTCCATATACATGCGAGTGACCATATTGACCATCCCAACTGAAAGTCTATCTCTCGGAGTAAATCTCCTAACAGCTTGGGGTGTAGAGCCATTGATCTTTAAAGATAACGCCCTTTTCATTTTAGTCTCTATCTCCTTAACTCTCCACATCTTAAGCAATTTTAGTCTGAAATCTTTAAGGTAGAGACGCTTATTGTCCTCTAATATTTTGTCAACCATTCCAACCAAATGATCAGAGAGAGAGTTTCTTATAATTTTAATCTCGGCTTCGTCGCCTCCAAACCAGTGACCCAAACGTCGAAGTTCATAACGTTTTCGACTCATAACCCACAAATGTTGCGGCAAAGTATGCGTTGCTTTCATCTTATAATGCAACATCATATATAGCTTTGCCAAACGTTCTGGGGTCCTCTCATCTCGGCATCTCCCCCGCAGAGGTGCAAGGGTA
Organism: Dillenia suffruticosa; assembly: GCA_033439265.1. NCBI lineage: Eukaryota > Viridiplantae > Streptophyta > Magnoliopsida > Dilleniales > Dilleniaceae > Dillenia > Dillenia suffruticosa. Next base: position 6,265,499 of record JAVTVX010000031.1, read on the forward strand.
CGTCTGATTCTCACCATATCCCTAAAATGGGGTAAATATTAGATTGGACACGAAGCCAACCAAATTTTTTTTTTTTTTTTTTAAAACACCATCCACAATTTATACTTAAATTAATGAGTACAAATCAAATATGTGTTTTAATTCAGGTAGGCATAATCTAGAATATATATATATATATATATATATATATATATATATTTTTTTTAAACATGTGAGAAATTTTCATAATTTTGTCTCACTTGTTAATTGATTTTTTTCTGCAATTTTCAAATAGAATTTATAACTTAATGAATATTTTCAGTCATAAAAAAAAATAATTTAAAAATACAGAAAAAACAATCAAAAAATAATAAAAATAAATAAAAAAACGGGGCCCTGAGAGGGTGCTTCATGCGCCCTCACGCGCCGCTTGGTTGCGGCGGCGCGTGGGTGACTTGCCCACGCGCCCAGGCGGCGCGTGAAGCCCACGCGCCGCCTTCCCGGCGGAATCCGGCCACCGGATTTTGCCTACCCCCCATTTTTGGGGTCTCTGAATCTAATGGTGCTTTCAGTTTTCTGATCTGAGGTCTGGATCATGACGTTTGGGCTTCATAACCCACGGCCCGAGAGTGGGATTTATGCTGACGTCATCGCTGACGTCACTGCTGACGTCACTTCGTCTTCTTCATGCAGAAAAAAAATTTTTCTGCATTTTAACCCTAATTTCCCTAAACCATATCTCATTCATTTCTGAACCGTTTCGCATGTTCTTTATATGGTTGGAAAGGATTTTTGATGGGGAATTTAACCATACAAATATTAAATCATGAAACCTATCATACAAATAGATATGAGCATTTTTATTTTCGACTAGGGTTTCATTTTTCTCCAAAAATACATAACGGCTATGCATGAAACTTTGCAGATCAATTCCTAACATCATGGGTACTCTACTTTTCAAATTTCAAAGCATTTCGTGGTCTATAATGAAAGTTACCATTTTCAATTTTTTAAGAAAAATGAAAACTCGAAAATACATCAAAAATAGAAAACACCCTAAATCATGCTCTGATACCAATGAAAGCATTCTCTTATGCATTTACAGCGAAATAAATGTTGAGTGTCCCAAGATCTAGGGTCGGATCACTAACCTTTCGATGTACGGGTCCGAAGAATGTCACCAATGGATCAATCTTCTTTCTCTTTCACAATCCAAGAGTCCTTTTGATAGAATGGAATTAGGAAGTGTGTAGATCTTCTTCCTTACTTTTTCATTTTTCTCTCTACCCTCTTAGTGCACCATGGATGGAATAATGGGGATGGTTATTGGGAGTTGGAGTTGGGTTTTTCCATAAAAAACCACTCCCTCCCTTCCCTCCTTTGGAAATTCAAAATAGGGAAATGGGTTTGGGTCAAACCCACATGGGCGACCCGACCCGGATTTTCCCATAACTTACAAATGCAGTCATTTAACTTTGTGTTTATTTTCCATTTGATGAAAGGGGGTTTAGAGATTGCCAATGATCTATCTCAAGCATTACAAAGAAAAGATCAAGACATAAACAATGCTATGAAGTATCTTAAGATTTCAAAGGATCGATCGTAAGATATGAGACATAATGGTTGGGATTCTTTGTTGGAAGAGGTTTGGTTATTTTGTAATGCTTATGGAATTAAACTTGTTGACATGGATTTTTTGTATTTCAAAGGAAGAACTTACCGTGAAGCAAAAGATGTTACTAATCAGTACCATTTTCGGGTAGAGTTGTTTTATAATGTCATTGATATACAACTTCAAAAGTTGAATGATTGATTTATAGATACAACAACTGAATTATTTCTTTGCATGACATGTTTTAATCATGAAAATAACTTCATCGCTTTTGATAAACACAAGTTGATTCGATTTGCTCAATTTTATCCATCTTGTTTTTTTGGGGTTGATATTCTGGCGTTAGATCGCTAACTTGAGAATTTCATATCTTATATGAGACAAAGCATTAATTTCTTAGGATTCAAAGGTGCTGCCAAACTTGCAAAGAAACTTGCTATGACTTGAAGGCATTTGGTTTATCCATTTGTTTATTTGCTTTTGAAGTTGACCTTGATTTTACTTGTTGCTATAGTTGCAGTTGTAAGAGCATTCTCAGCAATAAATTTTGTGAAAAGTCATTTACTGAATCAAATGGGGGACACTTAGATGAATAATTGTCTTGTGACATACATTGAGTAAGATGTATTTAGTAGTATGGAAAACGAGTCTATTTTGCAGTGGTTCCAAAACATGAAGACTAGACAAGAACAATTGTAATGTATTTGTTAATAAAATACTTAATATTTATGAACTTTTGAAGGTTTCATCATGTATTCAATTAAAACTTTTTTCGAAATATCATGATTGAATTATTCTCTTATTGATATTTTAAATTTTCTAATATAACTTTATAAATCATGAATTAATACAACTGGAAAATTAAATAAACATCCCAACCAATTATGAAGGAGTAACCAAGCAAACAAGAATGACTTTTCTGAAACGACAAAGATGATGACTAATATACCACTTTGGAAAACATTAGATACCTGTAATACTGACATTTCGGTATCTTTGATATTATACTCTCCTTGATGTATATATAATATTGATCATATTTTCATGGCCCAAAATTCACTAAAAAATTTTCCGTTTTGAAAATCGCCCGAAAAATTGTACGGCTAAATCACCGAAAGCGACAATCTTTGTTACTAAGTCAAAATGAAAACCACACTTGCAAATTTGATACCGTGAGATATATACATGCTAAATTTACTTTAAAAGTGAAGGGTCAAGGAGCGAAAGTAAAATTTAAGCTGTAGCGTAAAAATATTCGATACTCTAAAATTTTCGCCCGAGAAACCCTAATTTTTGGCAAAATTGAAATTTGTCCGAGCAAACGGTCTTGTTTCCACCGAATACCTATATTTTTGAAATTTACGCATAAAACGGAGTCTGTGGTGAGATTTCATGCATTTCGAGTTCGAGGTCGAGGTAAAATTTTGACCGATCGAGAATTTCGTTCACTTCGAAACACGTTTGGGTGATCAAACGATCTCAGATTTACACGAAACCAATGGCATTGGACTTAGCATGAAAACCTGGGTCCCGTGTGAGATTTTAGATTTTTGAAGTGAATAGTAATTTTGACCGATTTCAGATCGCGTGTTAACAAGTGGATAGGCATAAAGGATAAATAATTAATGCTCTTGAAGTGTGTGAATTTACTTTATTGGATTTTGTGTGGTCTTGACAAGTGGCGCTACAAGATTGGAAGAAACTAACCCTAGTTAATTAACAATGATTAAATTCAACTAAACTTAAGTTAATTAAACTCAACTATGATTAGAAATTTACTTAACCATGGTTGGCCCCTTTAGAATTATGAAAGGCAATGTGAGAGAGAGGGAGAAAAGGAGAGAAAGGCTTGCCCAAGGAACCAAAGCACAAAAATCTTCTTTTCCTCTCTTCTCTTGGCCGAAACCTAGACCTAGGTGGAGAAGTGATTTTCTCCAAACAGCCACCCAATGTTTTTAAATGGTTTTTCTCAACTCTAAGTCTATTACAATATATCCAAAAACCAGTTAAAAATGAGCACTCTACATTGGAGATCTAGGAGGTGCCGAAAATTAAAGGGGAGGAGCAAAACTTATCCTTCCAAGGCTTTAATCAACCTGCAGTTCATAAGGTAAACTCCCTCCATTCTCTAGTATAATATCCAAATTTGAAGCAAAAAGGAGATGCTTAGGTCAGGGAACCTTAGTTGGCCAAAAATGGAGAAGTTTGGAGGAAGAGAAAAATTCTGCACATGATGCCTTTGTGAGAACCTTATGTTGGTGACCTTATGTGATGACTTGAACCTAGTTTAAGTAAGTAATCAATGGCTGAAAACCCTAAGAAGATGTGCAAAAAAAAAAAAAAATCAGCTTAGGAGGATTGGATTTTGGCCTTAATTTGGCATCATTTTGGGACAAGGAAACCATTGACTTATGTGCAGGAATTTTAGCCTTTGTTTGTGGCCTAAATCATACTGAAATTTGTTCCTAGTTTGTGTGCATTTGTACGCACATTGGTGGAGAAATTTTACCCTTATTGCCTTGTGCATGTGCTGAATTTTGACACTTCTAGTGGTTGAAATTGTCCTAAAAATGGTCCCAAGGTGTGCTGAAAATATGGCATTCATATGGTTGCAATGTGTGTTGAAAGTCTCTTATGTTTGATTTTGAAATTGGAGTATGAATCATGAATTGCATGCTGAAATCGTAGGAGCTTAAGTGTATTTCATGTATGCAGAATGTATGTATATATTGTGATGGTTAAATGTGTACATTGATGGTTGAATGGGTAATGTGTTGTGTGTTGGAAATTGCCAAGAAAAATGAGTTATATAAGTGCACAAAATAAATAAGAATGAGGTGTGTTTGTGTGATATATGTGTGCTGCAATTTGAGTGGAAAATTTCATGTATGTGGTGTTTGTGTGTGCAACCATGAGAAGACAAGTATGTGAGTCCGAGAGTGCCTAGGCAAACTTTAGTAGTTTTTCGTGAATTTTTTATGGATAGTTTGTAGATATCCTAAACTATAACATATTAAAAATTGGGGTCATTTGAAATTAGTTTGATAGGAAAACTAATAGCAAAACCGGGACAGCCAAAATCTTGAAATTTGGAAATTTTGGAAACTCTTATGGGGCAGTGAGTTTCCTCGGACCAGCAGCCATAGTTGCCCTTGGTCTTTTTCAATGAAAGTTTGCAGAGACCTTGCACACATTCTAAGGACCAACATATCCAAAATTGAGTCATTTGGAGCCCATCTGCTTAGTGAACCACTAAAAGAACTGAACTAGCTAAAGAACGATTCAATTTCTGACCTTTGGATGCAAACCAATGAAGTTTCTATCTTACTGCATTACTATAACAAAACCAACTTTAGAATAAGATTTAGCACAAGGAAATGAAGGGATCCATCAAGAAAAACAGTGTGGTTAATGGAGGAAAAATTGGACTTAGCCGGCTTGGAAATAGGACATGAAAAAAAAATGGCTAGGAAAGGAGAGTAGGTTAGATTTTGACAATGCACCATTCTACCTTGTTTTGCGGTAGTAAGTCTGCCTTTGATGCAGCCCCCTTTCCCGGCAGAACTAGATTTTGTGCCAGTCATATGAAATGTAGATCTATGTCTTATTTTTCCAACGAAATAAGAATCACCTCAATCCGACCCTTGTGTCAAAAGTTACATCCATTCTTCTGAAACTTGACAGAGGGTCACCCATTCTCCAACACAAAAAATAATAGCATTGCACGACTCTCTTCTAGCCCTTGTTTGCAAAAACCCAAAGAACAAAAGTTGTAAATCTTCCTCTTAGCCACCTACTGTGAAAATATCAGCCAATTTTCATGAGGGAATCAAAAGTTATAAAAATTGCCAAAAATTATGCAAAAAGGATTCTGCTTCTCGACCAAAACTGAATAGAGAAGTTGGTGGTCCATTCAATCCCCCTCTAGGCATAATTGGGAGAAATCCAAAACATGAAAAATGTAGGGTTATGTTTCATCTAAATACTGTAAAACGTTCAAGAAATTTAGAGTTGTGTGTTAAAAGTTGTGAGGGCTGTACTAAAATTAGTCAGAACAGACTTCTGAAATGTAATGTGGGCAAAATGGTGCTATATCATGGACTTACACTAGGAATATGAGAACATGCCCAACTAGGAAGTTGTGGCCCTGTGTCTTAACTACAACATATTCAAAACTCAGAGTATTGGCATGAGTAGATGGTGAAAGATGAGAAATTTGCTAAAATAGGACAAAATAGAAAGTGAAAGTTGGATTGGTTTAAAAATATGGACTTTAAGGAATCTTCCACCGAGATTTTGGAGATAAGTTCAACACCAAAAGTGTGAGTTTTTACGTGAGCCAACCATAGAAATTGGAATTTCCCAATTCAAACCCCGGTTGTAGAACTTGTGGTCGATTCACGAGAATGATGCAAGATTTGATTAAAAAAAAAAAAACCTAGGTCATTTATAACTAGGGTTGCATCACATTTACATCATCATATACACATCATATAATCTTTTAAGTGACATATGTTCTACATTATGTTTATAGAGGCTCGTCGGTGATATTGAGGGGAGCATTTTTATATGTCTCGAGATTCGTATCGGGAGTGGCATACCCTCCTGTATACTGAGTGAGATTTATTATATTATGTGTCTAATGTACAATATCATGTTTTAAAATATTTTCTGATGCAAGCATGATTTAATGAATATGTGATGTGAAATTTTCATGAATTATGAAATATTTTTGTGAATTCATGGAGTATCCATAAACATGTTTATACGTGTTGTATATGATCCAAACGAGTTTTAAAATATGAAACCGTGCCATTACATTTGATTTATACATGTTTTATGAAATCATCATTGTGGAAATGATTGACAATGCTTGAGAAATGTGGCATGCCACGTGATTAATTTGATGATGATATTTTACATGGGCCGAGGGCCCTAGCATGTGATAATGATAACTTTGTGATGGGTAAATCCCATTCTGTAGCTATGAAGGATGCATGTGTAGGGTGATCCATATTTGCACCCGATACGCTTTGCGGAAGGTATCCCATATGACATGGGAAAATGGTAAATGTATTGTGTTTCGACACAGTACAAGTAGGTTGAACCTATAAGGGGAGGGCTATGGTGTGCCGTAGTTTAGCACCGATGAGGTCCGTCGCCAACGTCGGGGTAAAGAGCTTTTCAAACCTATTGTATACAAAACCCCCGATGCGCCTGTCATTGGTCACGGTCAACCCTTGCCATGACTGATTTTGACACGCTCTATTCTAGCATGATTTGATGATACGGATGCATATATATTTGAAATGTATGTGAAAAGAATGATTTATGATAAATTGAGCATTATAAACGATTTCTTACAATATGTGGAATTATTAAGAAGTTTGATACTTTATTTTTCACCGACACATTAAATACATGATACATGCTCTCTCACTCATTGTGTATCTTCCTCGATACTCACCCCTTATTTTCTGTTGTGTACAAAGATAGCTATAGTGTGACGTGTTGAGACTTATCAACGCACGAGGCAGTTGTTGGAGATCGAGACTGTTGATTAGGTACTCGATATGATATTGGGAAGGATTTGCCAATGAAAATATATATTTGTGTATTGGGATTGTAGATAGACCATTGTGTATAAAAAAAAAAAGAAGGGGGATGACTGTATGTAAATTTAAATGTATCTTATTAAAACTCTCAATTCTATTCTATTACATTGAGGCATGATTTGTATTATTGTGTATATTTACTTTGGGAAACATGTCATGTTCTAGAAGTGTCCTCTAGGTTCGCTCGATGCCACCTCACAGGAGGGGTAACTGGCGACTGTTCATGCCTTTGATGGAGGTATGGCAGTAGAAGTCTGGTGTATGACTATTGTTAATCTTACGTTATCCTGGATGTTTGATAGGGATTGGATGATCTGAGGAGATTATTGATTCTGGCCGGGCTGGCCTATGAATATAGATATGTGATAGGTCGATATATGGTATTTGATAAACTTCTGACTTATGGGGAGGTTCTACTCGTTTCGTTATAGAAAGTCAACATCCGGGATAACGGGCGGCTGTTCAAGGCTCCGGTTCGGAGTGTGACAGTTTGTTTGGTATTAGAGACTAGGGGGAGAGCCATATATCTATGTAAGACGTTTCTCAAGTACGAATGTATTTAAAGTTCTCAATGCATGAGAGTTTCATATAGTCATATATATCCCTGCATATGGTTTTAGGAATAGAGTTCATCCATATTAGGGGGTTAGTTACTTCGTAGCTAACCCTAATTCTTGAAACATATCTCATGGAGAATTCTTTTTACAGAATTATGCTGTCTGGACGCGGTAGATCAGTGGGACGCGGAGCTAGACTTGTGCCACCTGAGATTCCTCTAGCACCTGATACTTTGAGGGAGCCTGAGCCCTTAGGGTACTTGAGGATGCGTCCTCATCAAGGGTGCCTACACCAGCACTACCCCAGCAAACGACTATGGCAGGGATTCCACCACCACCACTAGAAGCTTTGAGGTAGTGGAAGGAGTGGTATAGTCAGTATGGTGTGCAGATGCCATCACCACCTCCACCTACAGCCACACTTACACTCGCGGCAGTACTTATCCCAGCGGCACCGGAGCCCCTACCGGTAGCCGAGCCCTCAGTAGATTTAGGTCCGAGTGAAACCACTTCTATGACTCTGAGACGAGTTCATGAGTTGACACAGTTAGTAAAGGAGGCACGTCAACTTGGTTATGTAGATTTTTCAAGATCCGGTGATGCTATGGTAGCAAAGCATTGGATCAACCGGATTTGCTGGATTTTTACAGATCTAAGGTTGAGTGAGGACCTCAGACTCAGTGTTGCCAAGAGGTTATTGGACAGAGATGCTCTCACTTGGTGCGAGACTATACAAGATGAGGCTACAGGGTCGTTTGAGAGCTGAGTTCCTACATTTGAGATAGGGGACTAGATCTGTTGCTGAGTCTGAGGCAGAACTCACGAGGATAGCTGCCTTAGTCCCTCACATAGATACACCGTAGCAGCTGAGGTTCAAGTTTAAGGACGATCTTAGTTTGAGTATTCGACACTGCATGACTGTGACCTCTGTTTCATCCTCTCAAAGGTGATTAGTTCAGCTCATCACGCGGAGGAGATAATCTGCGCTAACGCCAGATAGAGAGAGGGTAAGGAGCAGAAAAGGAGAGAACTAGGTCAAATTCCGGGCAAACCTCTAGGAGAGGTAGAGATTTTGGCTCGTATAGAGGCACTTCTGGGTTTAGACCACAAAGTTTGGGGCAGGGACCTCGTCACTAGGGGTTCAGACCACCCGCCCCTAGTGCCTCTACATAGTATACGCTGCAGCGGCCGACTCCTTGCCGTAGATGTAGCCATTTCCATTCTGGACCTTGCGGAGGCCCGATCACTTACTTCCAGTATGGGAAGCTGGGTCATATCAGGAGTACGTACCCTAACATGGGTTTCAGAGGTCAGGTATTGCAGAGCCATACCAGTGCACCACGCACAGGACAACAAGGAGTACCTGCTCATTCAGCATATACATCTTGACGAATAGCTACCGGGAGCAACACCGTGCAGACTCAGTTGCGTCAGCAGCCTAAAGCTCAGGCTCACGTGTACGTGATGACTCAGGAGGACGGTCAGGCGAACCCTGATGTAGTTACGGGTAACCCTCCCACAGATCCAATAGTATAGGATCTATATTGTATTGTATTTTCTTTTGATATCATGTATACCATAATACTCGCGTACAATCATGACATGTAAAAGCCTTAAAGGCTTGACTACTTTGATGTGTATATATGTTTTGATATATATATATATATATATATATTCAGTTTTCTATGATTCTAAATTCCGTTTAACTCTTTTTGTCATTAGGTACAATGTATATATTTGGTATCGACGCCCATGTTCTCATAGACATAGGGTCGAACTACTCATATATGAGCGATTCCTTTGCTAAGCACTCTGATAGGCCTATCTCACCACTTGATGAGAAGATCTTGGTTATCACTCCTTTTGGTGAGCAGATTGTCCTGGATTCAGTATATCGTGGTTGCGAGGTCAGGATAGAGGATACTGTGTTAGAGGCAGACTTGATTCCTCTCAGTATGACTGATTTTGATGCCATCCTAGGGATGGACTGGTTGAGTACAAATTGGGCTTCAGTTGATTGCTTTATGAAGCAAGTTGAGTTCAGGAAACCCGGGAAGCCACCATTGGTTTTTACGGGAGATAGGCAGGTATTACCCAATTGTGTTATTTCTGCTATGGAGGCCTGATGTTTGGTCCACCGTGGAGGTACGACATATCTAGCTCACATTATTGATACCACCATACAGGGCCCACAACTTGAGGAGGTCTCGGTGGTATAGGAGTTTCCGGATATGTTTCCCGAGGAACTACCTGGATTACCGTCAATCTGGGAGTTTGATTTTGAGATTGATATAGTTCCATGGACTACTCCGATTTCTATGGCACCAGATAGGATGGTGCCAGCCGAGCTCAAGGAGCTGGAGGTTCAGCTGCAAGAACTATTGGGCCAAGAATTTATCCATCCTAGTATGTCACTGTGGGGTGCACTGGTGTTGTTTGTGAAAAAGAAGGACAACACATTTTGGTTGTATGCGGATTATAGATAGCTAAACAAAGTTACCATTAAGAATCGGTACCCACTACCACGTATTGATGATCTCTTTGATCAGTTATAGGGTGTCAGGGTATTCTCGCAGATAGATCTCCGGTCGGGTTACCATCAGTTGTGGATTAGGGTCGAGGATGTGGCTAAGACGGCTTTCCGCATCCAAAACGGACATTATGAGTTTTTAGTCATGCCGTTTGGGCTGACTAACGCCTCTGCTGCATTTTTGGAACTTATGAACCAAGTTTTCCACGATTATTTGGACCGGTTCGTTATTGTTTTTATTGATGATATCTTAGTCTATTCGCGGAGTGATAATGAGCATGCTCAGCACCTTAGGGTGATTCTACAGACTCTTCGTGAGAGACGGCTTTATGCCAAGTTCACTAAGTGTAAATTTTGGTTGCGACGATTGGTTTTCTTGGCCATATAGTTTCTGTAAAGGGAATTTTTGTTGATCCGTAGAAAGTTGAGACTATATTGAGATGAGAGCAGCCACAGATAGCTACAGAGATCAAGAGTTTTCTTGGTCTAGCCAGGTATTATCGCAGATTTGTAGAGGGATTTTCCCGAATTGCTGCTCTGTTATCTAGATTGACACGGAAGGATGTCAGATTTATATGGAATGACTGTTGTGAGGAGAGCTTTCAGGAACTCAAACAGCGGTTGGCGTCCGCTCCGATTCTAGCCCTTCCCATGTGTAGTCAGGACTATGTGGTGTACAGTGATGCCAGCAGACATGGATTGAGCTATGTGTTGATGCAGGATGGTACAGTTATCGCCTATGCTTCTCGACAGCTAAAGAAGCATGAGGTGAACTATCCTACGCACGATTTGGAATTGACAGCCATAGTCTTTGCGCTAAAAATATGACACCACTATCTATAAGGGGTCACATATAAGGTGTTTACAGATCACAAGAGCCTGAAGTATCTGTTCACTTAGCGGGAGCTGAATTTGAGGCAGCGGAGATAGTTAGAGCTGCTAAAGGATTATGACATCATCATTGACTATCATCCGGGTAAGGTTAATGTAGTGGCTGATGCCTTGAGCCGAAAGTCATCTTCTTCTTCTCAAACTACCGAGAGTACTTATCTTTCATGTTTATTAAGACTCCAAGCTTTGGGAGTCAGGTTGGCTAGTGATGATCAGGGAGCTATACTAGCCAGATTTGAGGTTCGGTCAAGTTTGCTTGACCGCATCAGGTAGCTTGAGCAGAGTGATGAGGAGGTTCGAGGTATTTATGAGAAAGCCAGTAGAGGTGATATCGATGACTTTAGGGTCCGTAGGGATTGACTGTTGGTTTTCCGAGATCGGATATGTGTATCAGCAGATAGTGATCTCCATAGGGCTACTCTTGAGGATACCCATTCATCTGCCTATGCTTTACATCTTGACAGTACTAAAATGTACTGCACTATCAGAGATAGTAATTGGTGGTCGGGTATGAAATGGGAGATTATGGAGTTTATTACTCGTTGCCTTGTATGTCAGTAGATAAAGGCTGAACACTAGCGTCTAGCTGGCACTTTATAGCCCCTTCCCATCTCTTAGTGGAAGTGGGAACATATCACAATAGATTTCGTAGTAGGGTTGCTGCAGACTTCGGTACAACATGGTACAATCTGGGTGATAGTTGGCCGACTTACTAAGTCCGCACACTTCATCCCGATTAGGAGTGATTACTTGCTTGAGGTGTTGACACGCCTCTATATTGATACGATTGTGAGACTTCATGGGATTCCAGTGTCGATAGTTTCAGATCAAGATCCAGATTTACATCCCATTTTTTGCCCTGTTTGCAGGAGGTTTTGAGTACTAGATTGAACTTCAGCATAGCATATCACCCCTAAACAGATGGTTACTCAGAGAGAACCATTCAGACTTTAGAGGACATGCTTAGGGCATGTGTTATGGATTTTTGAGGGAGTTGGGATTGACATGTTCCGTTAGTGGAGTTCGCCTATAATAATAGCTATCAGGCGAGCATTGACATGCCACCTTATGAGGCACAGTATGAGAGGAAGTGCCGTACCCTGTTGTGCTGGGATGAGATTGGTGCACAGCTGCTCACCAATGTTGAGCTGGTAGAGGAGACGAAGGAGAAAGTGAGGTTTATCCGTACTCTATGATAGTCAAGTTGAGATTGGTGCACAGCGGCTCACCTTCTGATAGTCAAGTTGAGACCGTCCTCAAACTTGAATCTTAGTTGCTTTGGTGTCGCCAAGTCTGGGATAAAAGTAGCTAGTCTCATCCACTCGGTCTCGTACTCTATGATCGGTCGTGTGCCCTGCCATAAGTGCAAGAATTCCGCCCTCTTGCGGTCTTGCTAAAACTCCGAAAAATTTCTGTGGTCAAACTCTCACAGGAAATCTTCCCAACTTAGGGGCTCTGTGGCATCATCACCGACCGCCTCCCACTAAGTGAAGGCGTCGCTGTCCAGCAACCTCTCTGCCACTCTTAATCTGAACTCCTCACTCAAGCCCAGATCAGTCAACACTCTGCGAGTGCGGTTGATCCAATACTTCGCTGCTGTGGGATCATCCGTCCCCAAAAACTCTATGCAGCCTAACTGCCTCTCCTCCATCACTAGTTGGGTTAGCTCATGAATGTGTCTCAAGGTAGAGGAGGTAGTGTCAATAAGTCCTGAAATAGTGGAAGAACCAACTGTTGGTGGTAGAACTAGTATAACTGGAGGTAGCATGGCCGTAGGAGTCGATGCAGCCATCGGTCCTGGTAGTGGAGGTGGCATCTGAATGCCATGTGCTATGTTCCACTCAAATACCTGTTTGTAAGCGTCCAGTGGTGGTGGTGGATCTACGACTATGGTACCCGGTAGAGTAGGTATTGTAAGAGGAGCATGCGAAGAAGACGCATCCTCCAGTACGCTCGTGGGCTCTGTTGGACTAAAACGCGTACCTCGCCTAGTCGTCATACTTCTACAAGGAAAAAGGGAAAAGGTACTGATCAGGTAGAAATGTAAGGATTAGGGTTAGTTATGGCATAACTAACCCCCTAAAATAAATGAACAATTGGTTTATAAATCAATGAAAATGATGTGTTGGGTTGGATACGACCCGTATCTAACCCCCTAATATCGGATGAACTCATCTGCCTATGACCATGTATTGGGATTTCATGAGTGTAATTAACTCTTCTCATGCACTGAGGACTTTAATACCAAATATTTGGGAATATTTTCAAAATCATTTCATAAAACATCGTTCTAACCGAGATCTCTAATACCAACTGAGTTGTCACGCCCTGACCTGCCCTCGGGCCTAGCACGCGACAACCGCCGTGGCACCTTGATATATTTGCACAATGTCCCGCATATTGAGACACTGTAAGGCTAATAACAACATCTAATCTAATGTATCACAGACGAAATCAATTCCTAAGTCATCACAATACGCCTCAATGCATCAATATATCAAATCAAATGAGAGTTATCATTTGCACAAGTCAACATAAGTATAATACAGTCTTCCTAGATATATAAATACAATGGTCAACTAAATGCCCCAAATATAACAATAACCTCAAATGATTACCGCGGAAGAGTGGGTAACTGTACCCAAACCCAGTGTCTCTGAAATGCGCAACGTAATCAAAGATTTGTTAGCCCTCAGTTCAAGACTAAACCTATAAGATGGGAATGTGAGGGGTGAGTACCTAAAGGGGGATTGTATTCAACAAGTGAGGGAATTGACATCGTACTATTAATATCAGTGTGAACTTGAAGTGTCAAAGCATAAGTTAATAATATCCACAGTGTGCAAACAAATCATATCATTTCAAAACTATATATCATACGCAGACATCAAAAATCAAGATATATATCCAATATTTACATCAATGTCATGAACATCCGGTCAATGAAATATTCCCGACAAGGGTATATCTCGACCAGTGACGGGAGCATTGTGGGTTTTCACAATGCATGTATGTAAAAATAATAGCTCTCTACCCTAATATTGGCCACAGGCTGATCCAATAAGCCCGCAATATCACAAGTACAATCATGAACATAGATCCGACATCTTGGGGATAGCTCTAGCCAAAGCGTATCTGGCACTTGCCTCTACCAACTATCCTTTGCAACTATGGAACATTGCTATATAGTGGGGAAAAGGGGGGGCACCAAGCCCAAATCGTGGAATCATCACAGGGCATCCAACCCAATCACATGTTCAAATCCAAGTTATATGAAACCGTGTGCCAATAAATATGAAAATCATATAAATACTACATGTTATGGAAAAAGTGGCACAATATCATTTGTGAAAGCGCATGGATGCATATCAAACAACTCAAGTAATTGGGACACTCCAATAGTCACAAAAATATGTGTAAAGCATATATGAAAATCTGAAAGCTCTGTTTATCACACATTTGAAATCGTGCTATAAAAAGCATTTAAAACAGAATTTTCCAATTAGTAGCAGATATCAAAGTCCCACTCACTATTTGGGAGAGGGTAACGTACTCCCCAATATTACCACGAAGCATAAATCTAGTGCTTCTCTCGTTCAAATCAAATAACTCTTATGAAGAAAAATCAGTCCGCAGATTTTCAAACCTACACGGTTATGGGAAATAAGCTATAACATTTTGTACAAAACTCCATTCCAAGCAAAATTGTGACATGTTATAGGTAACTTCATGACCTATAACTTTCACATTATACACTTTCTCAAATTTACACCACAGAATTCCCATAAATCCTCACTTTGTTTCAGTCACATTCTAATTTCAGCTTCTGTCCAATTTTTGTGCAGAAGCTATAACTTTTATTCTACTAATCAAAACTTAATGAAATTTTAACATGTCATTCCCAAGTCATAGATTTACAATTTTCATGTTTTGAGTTTCACTCATTTAAAATCATGATCAGAACAGGCAGTTCTCAGTTGGAAACAAAATTTCTGCCAACACACACCTTTAGGAAAAAGAATATAACTTTTGATTCCCTTGTGCATTTTGGCTAAAATTTTAATTTCTGGTAAACAAGAAAGATAACTACAACTTTTATGGTTTGAGTTTCTTCAAAATAGAGTTGGAAATGGTTCGTTTGTACATACGGATTTTATAGTCCGAAAAAGAATAACTTTTTGTCATGCTTCAGGAAAAATGCCATACCTTTTGGTACAGATATCTGATCAACGTGGTTCTTATCTCGTTGGAAAGATAAGACTTGGATCTACAATTTATTTAACTAGAGTATTTTCAAATTCTAACTATAAGATATCTTAAAACAAAGGTGAATTCACAAATAGAAATAAAATCTAAAACAAGACAGAATAGAAAATTTACCTCAATTTTTTTGCCTTCGAAAACTCAAGCAAGCTTTCCACTTAGTCCCAGCCTTTGGTCACACTATGTACACCAAGTTAAGAGTGGGTTGAAAATAAAAATATAGTATTCTAGGATGTAAAAGAAGACCTTACATTCTTTTCAAATGTGTCTTGAGATTTGAAGAAATTTTCCAACACAATATTCTCCTCCTAGATTGGACTTACTCATTTTCACTCTTGGCTCTTGAAGGAATGAAGAATGCTCCACATTTTTCTTTCTTCTTCCTCTCACTCACGTCCACTTCATGGTGCAACAAATGAAGGTTGGAATCTTTTAATTATTACAAGCACACTTCATTCCCCAAAAGTCAAGATTTGTACATCATCAACAAACATCAAATAAATGCTTGCTTTTTCATTCCATACTACACCATGCTTGTTTGTCTCAAAATGTCAAGAATTTCTTTTCCTCAACATGCTATTCACGTTCACAAGACTTCCTCAACATGCTTTGGCATTAAATGCTTGTATAATTTGTCTCTTGCTTTGTTAAATCAATGGTTCAAACAATTTCATCAAATCTCCAATTTAATTTCCACCCTTGGATTGAAATTCCAAATTTTCAACACTCCATAACTTTCCCATACTTTGTTGTTTACCATCTTATTGCATTTAAATCCCTATCTTTTGAGAAATTGATTCTAGGTTCTTATTAATTACAATTTGGTTCCTGGACTTATAAAAATTATAAATTGATTTAAATTGGACACAAAATCTTGTGTTGGGCATAATTTAATTCATCCCGTGTTAAAACGTGATCATTTTGTCTTTTCGAATGGTTTTCAACCCAAATTAGGGTTTGTCGGCGATTTCTCTGAAAATCGTCGATTTTTTTTTATTTGCCCTTATTTGATGCTTGTGAGTATTAGAATTGATATTTCATGGTTTTAGGTCGTCTGTAGTTAATTTCGGACAATTTAGGTTTTGGTATTTGCTTATAAGCCCTCCAACTTTCAATAATTTGAAAACGATCCAAAAAATTCTCAAAATTACATGATAGGTCCAAAATCACATATTTGGCCCAATGGAACCAATTTCAAAATTTAATATGGTCGTGTTGACCCTGTTTGTCAAAATCGATCCAAATTAGGGTTTACGAACCAAATTTCTGGACTTTTACCGTTTTAACCCTAAAAATAATTATTTATCGAATTTAAAAATGTTTTCACTCTCAAAATCACATCTTATCATCATAAGACCATGCCTAAAAATTTGTTCAAAAATTTTCTGGGGGAATTTTATTGAAAAAAATTTTGAGTGAAATTTATAAATGGATTTATGAAAAATCATTATATATAAAGATAAAATAGGATACATGAGCATAAGCCGAGAGTCGGTGTTACAGAATTAGGCTAACCTCTGAACATTAGCATTGTAGCCCTATGTCTTATCTTTAAATGGCCATTGGAATCATCTCAATCTGACATTTACAGAAGAAGTTATGATAGGTTTTCTATGACTGCACAAGTTATATTGTTAAATTTGGTTTTAATATTGTTTGATATGACATGCTTTGTACAATTGGTACTGAATCTAGTTACGAATCTTATGTGATCCTTGTGACAAATTGGAATTTTTGTGATTATCACTCATGTGAATATGAAGTAATATGAAGAGAAAGTGATATTGCGATGATAACTCTGGAAGTTTTGCGAAGCCTACGGGCGAAGCTTGAAGGTAGAATTAAAAACAGGTAAAGTGTTTGAGGTGTCTAACGTAAAAAGATCTAGATTTCATTTAGGAATACCAACTTTTGGTTTGCTTTTCAGATCCTTATACACTAACTTGGTTCAATACTTCATTTCTTTCTTTAAATGTCAAATTAAATTAGACCAATGAAGATGGAAAAAGTATAATGGTTTTAAATACGGCAATTGTGATTGTTCTTTTGGGTTAATGTGCATCTTTGGTATATTTTGTTATGATTTTGATTCTTATATAGTGATGTTAATATTCTTGTGCCTGCTACTTGTATTGCTTGCTATTAATTCCCTGTGTACTTGCTCAGCTTATGCTGATCCCAATATCCTTATTTTCAGGTGATCTAGGAGAAGAAAGGGAAGCCCATGGTAGAGGCATTTGAGTTGAGGGATTAGTTCCCTATCCATCGTGGACTCCTTTTATTTTGTTTGAGGCATGTAATTATTTGTTTTCTCGTTAATAGTTTGGGATGTATTCCTATAAATATGTATAGTTTTGACACACGAAAACATATTGTATATAGTTTTATGGATATGGTGTTCATATACTATAGTATGTTATGCTGGGCGGCCAGGAGAGCCATTGATGCTAGCTTGTTTGATAATAGAAGTGTCATATTAATCTTTATCAGATTACCCCAGGTGGCTAAAAAGTCACTAAATAAAAGAGATCTTGCCGTGGTTTTATTTGGAAAGAACAAGCGATTTATTTTCTTTTAATATAAATTTCTTTCCGTGTTATCACACACGGGGGGTACGATAATCACGAGTCCAGACATCGCATTTTAATTAGGCTGATTGCTTTTGTATTTGCTTGTTTATCTCTTTTTGATAGGGGGTACGATACCTGGATTGCGGGTCATTACAGTTAGCGCTAATCGATATGGTGGGATCGAAATAGGAGTAGTCCTAGGAGCAAAATCAATTTCAAAGTCGAGCTCCCAGGTTGGTGGTAACCTAGGTAGTTTCTCAGGGAAAACATCAAGAAACTCATGCATTACTGGGACCTCATCAAGCTTCGGTCTTTCTATGATAGTATCTATCACGTGGGCCAGATAGCGAGTCGTCACAGTTTTACAGTCATTTTTTACACATGCAGCTGTCTCTACCCACTTACTCACATAATCAACAGCGACAAGAATTCATGATTAAACGATTTTGGAAAAGGTCCCATGAAATCTATACCCCAAACATAAAAAATATCAACAATCAAAATATTATTTAAGGGCATCTCATGACGATTAGAAATATTTCCAGTTCTCTGACATTGATCACATGCACGGACATACAAATGAGCATCCCTAAACAAAGTAGGCCAATAAAATCCAAATTGAAGTACCTTTGCTGTTGTACGAGAGGGACCATGATGACCACCAACCTCCTTATCATGACAAAAACTAAAGATATTACGTATCTCTTGTTTGGGAACACATCTCCTAATGATACCATCACCACATACCTTATACAAGTATGGCTCATCCCAAAGATAATGGCGTAAATCGGAAAAGAACTTCTTTCTCTGATGTGCCTTGATTCTCTTTGGTAGAACCCTGCAATGAAGATAATTGACAAAGTCAGCATACCAAGGTTCATCAATTCAAGTGAAAAAAAATAAATTCTCATCAGGAAAAGAATCATTCAAAGGATGATTAATCATTGTCTCAATGAATTCTCCCTCCAATCGAGATAAATGATCAATTGCAGGATTATCAACTCATCTTCTATCCACAATCTCGATATCCAATTCCTATAACAAAAGAATCCAACTTAGTATGAATAACAATTTTGGACAACAACAAGTAAGATCGGAATTTCTCAAGTGCAAAGATGACAGCAAATAGTTTTTTTTCGGTAGTGGTATACACTTTCTGAGCCTCATTCATAGTCCTACTCGCATAATATATGACAAGAAATTTCCTATCTACCGTTTGTCCTAAAACTGTACCTACAGTATCATCACTTGCATCACAATAAATATCAAAGGAAAATCTCATCTAGGTGGTTGCACTATGGGAGACTCATTCAATTTCGATTTCAAGCAATGAGAGGAGTTCAAACAAGAATTATCAAATACAAAAGGGGCATCTTTCACCAAAAGATTGGTTAGACTTCTAGCGAGCTTGGAAAAATCCTTGATAAATTTTCGATAAAAACCAGCACGTCCTAGAAATCTTCTAACATCTTTTAATGACTTAGGTGGAGGAAGTTTCTCAATCAACTTAACTTTTGCCCTATCAACCTTCATTCCCTTATAAGACACCTTATGACCCAAAACAATTTATTCTTTCACCATGAAATGACACTTTTCGTAATTCAGCACCAAATTGGTTTCCTCATACCTCATTAAAATTTGTTTCAAAATTTTCAAGGAATCATCAAAAGAGGAATCAAACACAGAGAAGTCATCCATAAAAATCTCCATAAAATCATCAATGAAATCAGCAAAAATAGATAGCATGCATCTCTGAAATGTAGTTAGGGCTTTACAAAGACCAAAAGGCATGCATCTAAATGCAAAGGTACCATATGGACATGTAAATGTGGTTTTTTCTTGGTCAGCAGGATCAATACCAATTTGTAAATAACCAGAAAACCCATCCAAAAAGTAATAAAATGCATGGCCAGCCAATTTTTCAACAAATTGATCAAGAAAGGGAAGGGGGTAATGATCTTTTCTAGTGGCATCATTCAATCTCCTATATTCAACACACACCCTCCAACCTGTGATAATACGTATGGGAATCAACTCATTCCTATCATTCTTAACCACAGTAGTTTCAGCTTTCTTAGGAACAACTTGCAAAGGACTCACCCAAGTAGAATCAGAGATATGAAAGATAATACATACATTTATTGATCCCCTTCTTTACCATCTCCTTAAGATATTTATTGAGTCTCCTTTGTGGTTGAGCCATGACCTTGAACCCATCCTCCAATAGGATCTTGTGCATGGAAATTGAGGGATTTATACCACGGATGTCAACAATGGTCCAACCTATAGCCTTTTTGTGTTGTTACAAAATTTGCAACAATCTCTCCTCCTTGAAACCTATCAAAGATGAAGAAATAATCACCGGAAACATAGAGGAACTATCCAAGAGTATATACTTCAAATGAGATGGCAATAGTTTAAGTTCAGGAGTGGAAGAAACTTGTTGTGAACTATCATTTTTCTCCTCAACATTCAAAACCACATGCAAGTTCTCTATGTGTGTAGAAACAATATGAATCTCATCTATCACATCCAAAGCAACACAAACATTAGCATGCTCAACATCGAGAAAATCATGCTTCATATGCAATGAGCTAGAAATGCAATTTTCAAGAGGATCAATATAATAAAAGACATTCAAATCATGCTCGACAATCCTCTCTATGCAATCAACTTTGAACACTTCTTGTCTATCAAAATTTCGCATGGAATTAAAAATATCAAACTCAATTTTCTCATTATTCAATCTCAAAGTCAGTTTTCCATAAGAAACATCGATCAATGCATGTTAGTGTTCAAAAATGGTCTACCCAAAATCAAAGAAGTATCCTCATCATCAACCATGTCCAAAACTACAAAATCAATAGGAAAGATGAATTTATCGACCTTAACCAAAATATCCTCAACAATACCTCTGGTATACTTGACACCCCTATCAACTAATTGCAAAGAAATATTGGTAGGTCGATAATCCCTTAATCCTAATTTTAAAAACATGAAGTATGGCATGAGGTTGATGCCAGCACTCAAATCACAAAGAACATCAGAAAAATCAGAAGAGCCAATAGTACAAGGGATAGAAAACTCCCTGAATCTTTAAGTTTTGGTGGCAGGTTCTTTTGTAGAATTGCTAAATACTCCTCTGTAAGCTTAACCGTTGAAACCTCATCTACCTTCCTTTTGTTTGTGATCACGACCTTCAAAAACTTCACATAGCTCAGCATCTGCCTGATAGTATCCAAAAGAGGAATTTTAATATACAATCTCTTAAAAATTTCAAGAAATTTCTCAAATTGTTTTTCTGTATTATCACTCAACAAACGACTAGAAAAAGGAACACGAGATCTATACTCTCTCAAAGGTAAGGAACTTCCCTGTTTTGTTTCAGAAGCCTTGGTCTTCCCTTCAATAGGCTACTTGTTCTTGGCCTCTTGTTCATTCTCTTCCTTCGACTGAATCGGTTCCTCTTGCAGTTGCTTCCCACTCCTCAATGTAACTGCCATTGCTTGCTCTCTGGGATTCTTTTCCGTATCACTCGGCAGTCTACCTGGCACACGAGAATGAAGGCGTTAGTCAATTGATCAATCTTATTCTCAAGTTTTTCAAACCTTTCATTTGTTACTATTGCCAAATGCTCAATCACTATCTCCTACAATGCTTTGCTCTCCCTTGGATGTTGATTTCCAGAAGTAGAATTCTGTGGATTGTTTGGTCATGGTGGTGCCCTTTGAATCCATGAAAAATTTGGATGGTTCCTTTCACGTCCCGACCCTCGAGTCTAGCACGCAACAACCGCGGCATTATCTCAGTATACGGTGTAACACCGACACCTCAGTGTACTTACTATTGTAATTCTCTTCATTTTATATATGTTATTACTCATGTTTCTATATAGAAAATGCACAAGGAAATTTTTTCGCTAAAACCACTCCCGCAAAATTTTCGGTCCAAATCGACGGAAATTAAAAATTTCCAAAATGACCACCGATGGTCCAAAAAATAATTTGGATCACTCTAAAGTGTTTAAGAATCTCAAATTTGAGTAGATCTTATTTCGTAGAGCTAAACCATAAATTTTCTAGAAATTTGCCTGTAAAACCCCATCCTGGTCGAATGTGTCCCGGAAAGGCTAAACAATCATATTTTGATGTAGGATGAATGAAATTAGGTCTAACACAAGATTTTGTATCTAACTTGAAATTTTGCAATTTTTGGGGTCAAAAAATAACTTTTATAAGTCAAGGTGCTTATTTGCAATTAACAAAAATTAAAGGTATTTGGCAAATGGTTTTCTCCCAAGACCGTGAACTAGCAAGAGAGAAAGAATGATGAAAAAAAATCATGGGTGCCATGAGGAAGAAGAAAAGAAATTATTTATTTATTTTGGATTTTTGAGAAATTAATCCAAGGTTGGAAATATAGTTTGTGTGAGATGAATTAACTTGGGCACTGTTGAAAAGAGGAATTAATCAACCTATCATCACATTTCTAAGAAAGGGCCTTCCCAAGAGTTCAACAAGTTCTTCTCAAGGATGGAGCTTTAATTTGGGCTGGCCCGCAGAATTCGGGCTGGGCCCTTCGGGCCCAGCCCGGGCCAGCAAAAGGGCCCGTTTTGGCCCAGCAAAGGGGGCCCAATTGGGCCCCAACGGCTAGGCAAACCTAGCCGTTGGAAGCTGTCCAACGGCTAGTAATTCTAGCCATTGGAGACAGCCTCCAACGGCTAGTAGAGAGGGGTCTTAACCCCTCTCTTGTTCTCTCTTTTTTGCTCTCTAATTCTCTCCCTCATCTTCTTCTATAAATAGGCTTCTATGTATTCAAGCAAAGGTATGAACAAAAGTTCAAATCTATGAATGTTATTTGCTTTCTATTTCAATAAAATTCAGAGTTATATTTCAAGATCTCTTGAGTTCTTTCTTTGATCTTTCAACATGGTATCAGAGCAAACGATCCCATCCTCTTCAAGGTTGGGTGACCCTCCTCCTTCCATAAATTTTTCCCAAATACAAAGTATATCCTCTATCCAATTGAAAGGGGGGAATTACTATCAATGGGCAAATGTAATGAAGAGGGCACTCAACCTTCACAACTTAGAGAGTCATGTTCTTGATGATCCACTTGAAGAAACAGATCCATCCTTTCGAGAATGGAAGAAAAGGGATGATCATGTTTTTATTCTTCTCCTCAACTCTCTAGATGAAACTCACAAAGCAATGGTGTCATGCGCCCCAAATGCAAAAACTTTGTGGGATGAAATGTTCTCTCTCTATGGCTTGGAATCCAACCTTGGGAGAATCTTTGAGCTTAAGAGACAAATTGCTTCCATAAAAAAGGAAGGTAAATCTCTTCCTCAATACTTTGGGGAGTATTCAGATGCTTGGAATGAACTGATTACTTTACGGCCAGATTCCATAGATCTCAAGGTCATTCGAAAAAGAAGAGAAGAAGATAAAATATTTGGTCTTCTCATGGGTCTAGATGATTCATATTCTAATCTAAGGCAAGAAATTCTTCGAATGAAGGACTTTCCATCATTTGGGGAAGTCCAAAATATGATTCAAAGGGCTGAAGTGAGCATTAGATTGGAAGAAAGCTCTAAGCAAAAATTGGAAGCTCAAGCATTCATTGCCTCTACAAATGAAGTAGTTGCTGCCAAAGTGAATCAAACTCAAAGGAGAAATGAGATATGTTCTCATTGTAAGAAAAGAGGCCACTCAAAGGATAAGTGCTGGTTCTTGCATCCCCAACTAAAGCCCAAAGTATTCAGGCAAAGGGACCAGCAAGGAGCTCCAAACGGATTTGGTTCAGGACAGCAAGCTGCTGCCCAATTCGTAAAGGTTCAAGCACCATCTTTGGCTGACTTTGCTGCACTCCAAACTCAACTAAATGAGGTTGCACAAAAGCTTCAACAAATAGCTCCTTCATCCGGTAAAAATCAAGAAACTTTCTCATATTTAAATTCTGAAAATTTTCTCATTGATTCGGGAACCGAATGTCATATGGTTAAGGATAGAGCAAAAATAAAGAGATTTGAAAACCTTCCAAACCATATGACTATTCGAGTTGCAAATGGACAAGATTTGAGAGTAAATCAAGTTGGGGAAGTTGACATTTTTGGAAAACCAACCAAGGCTTTATATGTCCCCAAACTTACCTCAAACCTACTGTCCATTAGCAAGATCACCAAGGATCAAAAGTGTAGAGTTGTTTTTGACCCCAATAATGTCTCTTTTCAGGACCTCAAGTCGAATCAATTGATTGGCAAGGGTTCTAGAAAAGGAGGACTTTATTACTTGGATCAAGAACAAAATGCACATGTAGCTCATGTTAAGGAGGATCAATCTCTTTGGCATAGACGCTTAGGACATCCTAGTGATCGAGCTTTAAAACGTCTATTTCCAACTTTAAATTTTGAGAATAGACATTGTAAAGCTTGTATTTTGGCAAAGGAAACCCGAACAATGTATCCTAGTTCAGAAACAATATATGAAAATCCTTTTGATTTAGTTCATTCCGATGTTTGGACTTCACCCATCATGTCCCACTTAGGTTACAAATACTTCATTACTTTCATTGATCACAAAACAAGGCACACATGGGTGTATCTTCTAAATACCAAAGACCAAGCTCTTGAAGCACTCAAGAGTTATGTGAAGTATGTAACCAAACTATATAATGCCAATATAAAAGTCCTAAGGTCAGATCATGGTGGTGAGTTTACAAGTCTTAATTTCGAAAATTACCTTAAGGACAATAGCATTATACACCAAATGTCATGTGTTTACACACCCCAACAAAATGGGGTAGCGGAAAGGAAGAATAGACACATACTTGAAATATCTAGAGCTATGATGTTCTACGCAAACATGCCTAAGAAATTTTGGTGTGATGCGGTTAAAACCGCGGTACATGTGATCAATCTTATGCCCACCGAAGTTTTAAAAGGGCAATCTCCCCTTGAGGTTCTCCTAGGAAGGAAACCAAATATTTCCCACCTTAGGATATTTGGTTGCACATGTTACATTCACATTCCTACGCACCTAAGGAATAAACTAGAACATAGAGGGAAAAAGTGTATATTTCTTGGATATGCAGCCTTTGAAAAAGGCTATAGGTGCTATGATCCTACCACTAACCGAACATACACATCAAAAGATGTGATATTTTTAGAAAGTGAGTTCTATTTCGCAGGAAATGAAGATATAAAGGATGCTCCAAAGACTGAAATTCCTCCTAGCACTTGGGACTTCCTCATATTGCCTCCTCAAGAAGCTAAACAAACCGAAGGAAACTCCACCTTTGAAACAAGCCATAACTCTCAAGATGATAATTCAGAAGCTTTAGAGGCTGAACAACCAATTGTTTCAAGGGGAGAAAGTGATACAAATGAGGAGAATACAAACGAGGAGGAATCTCTTGAAATCGAGGAGGAACCGGATGAACCACCACCTCAACTAAGAAGATCAACAAGGCTTAGACTTCCTCCATCCGAATGGGTCAATCGAAGGGTATTCTATAACTCTAAGGTAACCTCCCATCCTATTTATGATTATTATACCACCTCACATGTTTCCTTGGACCACCAAGCTTTCTTGAGTAATCTAGATAAAGAAGTGGAACCAACGTCATTTGAGGAGGCATCAAAGGATCCAAGATGGAGAAAAGGAATGGAGGAGGAACTAAAAGCTCTATCAAAGAATGGGACATGGGAAATCACTTCACTACCAAAAGGGAAGAAAGCCGTAGGATGTAAATGGGTATACAAAATCAAGCACAAAAGCGATGGATCAATTGAGCGATTCAAAGCAAGACTAGTAACCAAAGGGTATATTCAAGCATATGGGATTGATTATAAGGAGACCTATGCTCCAGTTGCAAAAATGAATACTATTAGAGTCCTTTTATCCCTTGCGGTGAATCACGGTTGGAGCCTATTTCAAATGGATGTAGCAAATGCTTTTCTCCAAGGAGATCTAGAAGAAGAAGTCTACATGCAAATACCAATGGGTCTTCAATCTCAAGTAGGAAATGCATGCAAACTTCATAAGGCAATTTATGGTCTCAAACAGTCTCCAAGAGCTTGGTATGCAAAGTTAAGTCATACTTTCCTTAGTCATGGATTTCATAAATGCAATAGTGATTTCATCTCTCTTTATTAGAAAAACTAATGATTATATCACAATAGCACTAGTTTATGTAGATGACATTATCATCACAGGTAGTGATTTGCATCAAATAAACCTAGTTAGAAATTTTTTAAAGTCCAGATTTGAAATTAAAGATCTAGGAAAACTAAAGTATTTTCTAGGAATTGAGTTAGCCTATTGTCCCAATGGGCTAATTCTCTCCCAAAGAAAATATGCTCTTGACCTTTTACAGGAAACAGGAAAGCTTGAAGCAAGACCAGTTTGCAGTCCAGTTTCCTCTTCCGGTCCTTTAGCCGATGATAATGATCCTCTAGAAGACATTGAAAGATATCAAAGGTTGGTTGGGAGACTTATCTACCTCACCATCACAAGGCCAGACATAGCATATGCCGTTAGCTATGTAAGTCAATTCATGCACTCTCCAACAAAAGGCCATTGGAGAGCAGCTGAAAGGATCCTTCATTATATCAAAGGATCCCCGGGGCTAGGCATTTGGATGAATAACAATGGAAGTTCAAACATTGAAGGGTATTGTGACGCTGATTGGGCAGGTGACTCCACCGATAGAAAGTCTACCACTGGGTATTGCATGTTTGTAGGAGGCAACTTGGTAGCTTGGAAGAGCAAAAAACAGCGGGTTGTGTCTAGATCAAGTGCAGAGGCCGAGTATAGGGCCATGGCAGCTAGTGCAAGCGAGATAGTTTGGTTGAAGGCTTTAGTAGAAGAACTAGGATTCACAGTCTCCACTCCAATCAAGCTCCATTGTGACAATCAATCAGCAATTCACATTGCCACTAATCCGGTCTTCCATGAACGCACCAAGCACATAGAAGTTGATTGTCATTTTATTCGTCAAAAGGTAGAAGAAAAACTCATTGTGACTCCTCATATCAAAGGAGAAGATCAGCTAGCAGATATCTTCACAAAAGGAGGAACAGCAGCTCACCTACAAGAAATGATGGGCAAGTTGGGTACTATAAATATCTACGCACCCAACTTGAGGGGGAGTGTTGAAAAGAGGAATTAATCAACCTATCATCACATTTCTAAGAAAGGGCCTTCCCAAGAGTTCAACAAGTTCTTCTCAAGGATGGAGCTTTAATTTGGGCTGGCCCGCAGAATTCGGGCTGGGCCCTTCGGGCCCAGCCCGGGCCAGCAAAAGGGCCCGTTTTGGCCCAGCAAAGGGGGCCCAATTGGGCCCCAACGGCTAGGCAAACCTAGCCGTTGGAAGCTGTCCAACGGCTAGTAATTCTAGCCGTTGGAGACAGCCTCCAACGGCTAGTAGAAAGGGGTCTTAACCCTTCTCTTGTTCTCTCTTTTTTGCTCTCTAATTCTCTCCCTCATCTTCTTCTATAAATAGGCTTCTATGTATTCAAGCAAAGGTATGAACAAAAGTTCAAATCTATGAATGTTATTTGCTTTCTATTTCAATAAAATTCAGAGTTATATTTCAAGATCTCTTGAGTTCTTTCTTTGATCTTTCAACAGGCCCTTGGACTGAGTTTGTGGGAGACAAAATACTATTCATTATATGGAAGAATGCACTTTCTTGGGAATCTGTAACATCGACACTGCTGTGTCTGCAATATTGTACCATTTTCAAAATATATATATATATAAATAAGATATTCTTCAATTTAATTCTATAGAGAGAAATTTTATTTATTTAAATTGATTTTTGATTTTGGGGTATTTAAATTAAATTTTTGATATAATTTAATTTGCCAAATCCACGAATCGAAGTAAACCCTGTTTTTACAAAAAAAATTTAACTTTTAGTGAAGTGTGGGTGTCAAGACATATATATATAAATACAAAAAAAAAAAAGAGAGAGAGAGAGGAGATGCTGCATTTTGGAGTGAGGGGAATGCATTTTTGACACCTTGTGGTACATTTTAGGGAGTAACGTACCCTCCCTATACTGTGAGTGAGACTTTGACGCTATGTTCTCGATTAAGCAAAAATATATGTTTTATGGCTTTTCAAATAACATATTTTATGGCATGTGTGAAAGCATGAGATGTGATCTATGTTTTAAAAATACTTCTCTTTTTGATCATTGGAGTGTTTCAAATGATTGATTCAAATGATATGCATCCATGAATTGTATTGAAATAACATCGTGTCACCCTTTGAAATTTGATATGATTTATATGCTCCATTGCATTGGCACTCTTATTTGAAATCGTTTGATTGAAATGTGTGGGTCGGATGCTTGCTTATGATTGGCACATTGATCTGAAATGATTTAATTGAAATGTGTGGGCAAGATGCCAACTGATGATGTGATGAAATGATGATGTCTTTGATGGACTACCGTAGCTATGAAGGGCTTTGGCAGAGGCACTCATTATGTCCAGATATGCTTCTGCAGGAGGTATCCCCGAAACGCCATATGTATAGTTGCGGCCGGATGAATCAAATCGGGAAGAATATGTGTGACACCACTATCTTGCTCTGGACAGGATTCTATACATGGTTGATGATTATATGCATGCGATTCGACATAGGCTAGCCTTGCTAGGGTTCCTTGGTAAGGCTCGTGGCCAACATTGGGATAGAGAGCTAAATGGTTTTATATTTGCCTATGAAAAATCCCCAATGTGTCCGCCATTGGTTGTGGCAGACCATTGCTGAGGATATGTTATTGGAAAGCTCTAAATAATTTCAAAATGTAAACGGATACATATATTGATATTGTGATATGTGATACATGATCACTTGATTTATAGAAATGTCATGCTGGATTTATAATATTATGATGCTTTAAAAGTACTCTTTGACATTCCGAGTTCACACCTACTATTGATAATATAATATCGATCCCCTCATTCACTGAGTATTTTTCCATAATACTCACCCTCACTTTCCATGAATACAGACATAGTTTCGGCAGGGACACGTGTCGAAAGGCATTCAACACATTGGTATACATTGGAGACGCCGAGCCTTGGGTATGGTGCCAACCATTCTTCCATGATTAAGTTGGATAATGTAAATATATGAGATCTATAGATTGACCGTGTATGTATTTTATGGGATAACTATAATTGTATTATGTAACTTGTAAATTTGAGACTCTCAAAATCTGTTGTATATTCATGCATTAAGGCAAAGTGTTGCATTTTACTTTCTTTTACTTGAGAAAATTTTACTTTGAGGAAAACATGAGTTTTAAATAGGTTTAAAACAGGTGAAGATGTTAGCCTTCATTGTCTCGGTATGCGTATCATTTGATGGGTAGCATACGGGGTAACGGGTGACTGTTCACGACCTTCGAATGTGGATCGGGGCGTGTGACATACTGGTAGCATCTCCCCACATACTGGGCCAATGCAAAGCATTCATCTTTATCTATTTAAAACTTGTTTTTCCTCAAAATATAATTTCACAAGTAAGAGAAATTTAAAATGCAATACTGTGCCTCAATGCATGAATATACAACGAATTTGAGAGTTTCAATTTATATTTGTAATAACATAATTACAGTCATCCCATAAAATATACATGGTCATTCTATGGATCTCAAATATATACATTATCCAACTTCATCACCGAAGAATGGTTAGTACCATACCCAACACTCGTCGTCTCCAAAGGTATGTCAAGTGTATCGAAAGTCTCTCGACACGTCTCCCTGCCAAATCTATATATGTCATCATGGAAAAGTGAGGGGTGAGTATTAAGAAAAATACTTAGTGAGTGAGGGGATCGACATTATATTATCAATAGAAGGCGTAAGCAAGGAGTGTCAAAGCACATTCTTAAAACATAATGATATTATAAATCAAGTATGACATTTCTATAAATCATGAAATCATGTATCATACATCATAATATCAACATATACATCGCTTTACATTTCGAAAATCATTTAGAGTTTGCCAATAAAATATCCCTGGCAATGGTTTGTAGAAAACCCTGTTTCAGTCTGTTTTTATGTTGAACTTTGCCTTGATTGTTGACTATCTTCTTGACTGAATTAGGCTAATCTCTAAATATAAACATTGTAGCCATATGTCTTATTTTTAAATGGCCATTGGAATGGTCTCAATTCGACATTTACAGAAGAAGTTATGATAGTTTTTCTATGATTGCAGAAGTTATATTGTTAAATTTGGGCTTAACATTGTTTGATATGTCATGCTTTGTTCAATTGGTACTGAATCTTGCTACGAATCCTATATGATCGTTGTAATGAATTGGAATGTTTGTGATTATCACTCATGTGAATATGAAATAATATGAAGGAAAAGTGATATTGCGATGATAACTCTGAAAGTTTTGCGAAGTCTGCGGGCGAAACTTAAGGAGTACAGTTGGTATGTGGAGTTCTGAAAGCTTGGCGAAGCCTGCGGGCAAAGCTTGAGGAACTATGGATGTATCTCTTCTCTCTGTGAGGGTGGAATTAGAAACATGTGAAGTTTTTTTATGTGTCTAACCTAAAAAGACCTAGATTTCATAATAAAATATCCCTGGCAATGGTTTGTAGAAAACCCTGTTTCAGTCTGTTTTTATGTTGAACTTTGCCTTGATTGTTGACTATCTTCTTGACTGAATTAGGCTAATCTCTAAATATAAACATTGTAGCCATATGTCTTATTTTTAAATGGCCATTGGAATGGTCTCAATTCGACATTTACAGAAGAAGTTATGATAGTTTTTCTATGATTGCAGAAGTTATATTGTTAAATTTGGGCTTAACATTGTTTGATATGTCATGCTTTGTTCAATTGGTACTGAATCTTGCTACGAATCCTATATGATCGTTGTAATGAATTGGAATGTTTGTGATTATCACTCATGTGAATATGAAATAATATGAAGGGAAAGTGATATTGCGATGATAACTCTGAAAGTTTTGCGAAGTCTGCGGGCGAAACTTAAGGAGTACAGTTGGTATGTGGAGTTCTGAAAGCTTGGCGAAGCCTGCGGGCAAAGTTTGAGGAACTATGGATGTATCTCTTCTCTCTGTGAGGGTGGAATTAGAAACATGTGAAGTTTTTTTATGTGTCTAACCTAAAAAGACCTAGATTTCATTTAAGAATACCGACCTTTTGACTTGCTCTTCAGATCCTTATACACTAGCTTCGTTCGGCACTCCATTTCTTTCTTTAAATGTCAAATTAAATTGGAATAATGAAGATGGAAAAAGTATAATGGCTT
This sequence comes from Dillenia suffruticosa, assembly GCA_033439265.1. NCBI lineage: Eukaryota > Viridiplantae > Streptophyta > Magnoliopsida > Dilleniales > Dilleniaceae > Dillenia > Dillenia suffruticosa. Next base: position 6,296,826 of record JAVTVX010000031.1, read on the forward strand.
TAAATATGGCAATTGTGATTATTCTTTTGAGTTAATGTGCATTCTTAGTATACTTTGCTATGAATATGATTCTTATATAGTAATGTTAATATTCTTATGCCTGCTGCTTGTATTGCTTGCTATTGGTTCCCTGTGTTCTTGGTCAGCTTATGCTAACCTCGATATCCTCATTTTCAAGTGATCTGGGAGACGAGAGGGAAGCCCAGAGTAGAGGCATTTGAGTTTAGGGATTTAGATCCCTATCCATTGTGGACCCCTTTTATTTTGTTTAAGGTATGTAATTATTTGTTTTCTTATTAGTAGTTTGGGATGCGTTCCTATAAACATGTATCGATTTGACACATAAAAACATATTGTATATAGTTTTGTAGATATGGTGTTCATATACTATAGTATGTTATGCTGGGCAGTTAGGAGGGCCATTGATGCCTACTTGTTTGATAATAGAAGTGTTATATTAATCTTTATAAGGTTATACCAGGTGGTTAAAAAGTCACTAAATAGGAGAGATCTTGATGTGATTTTATTTAAAAAAAGAAGTGATTTATTTTCTTTTAACATAAATCTCCTTCCGTGTTATCACACACGGGGAGTGCGACTGTTGCGAGTCTAGATATCACATTTTAATTCGGTTGATTGTTTCCGTATTCGTATGTTTATCTCCTTTTGATAGGGGAAGCGACGTCTGGATAGCGGGTCATCATAGTTGGTATCAGAGCCCATGGTTTTGGGTAATCTACACCTAAGATTTGTGACTATAGGTATAAGCTATTAGATAGAGGATGGTTTATATCATGAGTGACGTTATTTTTCATTTGTATGCATCAAGTCGCTAGAACACAAAATTGTTAAGATGAGAAGACACAATGAAGTATCTTCTAAGGAAGAGCATAGGGATTACGAGTAGAGGCAGGAGCCTCAATCTCAGGTGCCAGGCGACCAGAGGCCAGAAGAGGCAAGTTTGTGGTAGGTTTTAGCTGCCCTGATGGCTATGGTAGGTATTATGTCTGGAGATATTCATAAACTAATAGAGAGACTATCTCAACCAGTGATAGAGAGTTAGACTACAGATGTGTCTCTAGCCACTCGTACCACACCTACCTCTTTAGCTATGTCAGTTTCAGCAACTCAGATGGTATCCGTTGGTATTCGTTGGTTCTGAATTAGATCGGGTTAGATCATGTAAAGATCAGAGAGCCACTAAATATGAAGAGGGACACGAAGACAAGGGGAATATATGCAAGCCACGAGAGGATCGTCGATTCCAGAAATTGATGACTGAATTTAGAAGGATGGAGCCGATGATATTTTTGAGGAGTGATGAACCTCAAGTTGCGGAGACTTAGATTCTAGAGAAGCAAAGACTTTTTTTTGAGTTTATGGTAGAGGAAGAATATAAGGTTAGATTGGCCACCCATTATTTGAAAGAAGCTGCGTATGACTGGTGAAGTTTGTAGTTGAGACTCCGATATAGTAATAACTTTCAGTATGTCACTTGGGGTAATTTCACTCAGGTCTTCCATGAGAGATATGTACCCTCTTTTGTTAGAGATCAGAAAATGTCTGAATTCCTGGATCTGAGATAGGGCAGTCAGACTATTAGCAGTTTGAAGACCACTTTGCTAGGCCGTCATATATGCTCTAGAATTAGTTGATACAGAGGAAAAGAGGGCAAAGAGGTTTAGAAAAGGATTACGATCCTTCTCCAAAGGTATCTGGTAGCTTTACCTTTTATAACTTATCGGGATCTAGTGAATAATGCTAAGGCTTTGAAGTTGGTCACTAAGGATAGACAAGAGAGGTTACAGGGGAAACGACCAACAGAAGTCCAAGTTTCTAGCATGAAGAAGAAAAAGGAGAAGAAGAGGAAGTTTGAGCAAGGTGAAGGCTCCTGCAAGAGGCCATCGTGTTCAATTTATGGAAATCTGCATCCGAGGCCAAGTGAGGGAGGAACGAGACTTTGCTTTACATGTTTTCACCCAGGTCATTATGCTTCTTGTTGTCTTCTTAGGCCCGGGCAGTCACAGCTTACACCTTTACAGCATATTCCTCCATTTAGGCCTCTTCCTGCTCAGCATAGGGCAGCCCCTCCAGTTCCATAAAGGCCAGGACCACCTAGACCGGCTCTACCATCACAACCACAGTAGAGACGATCTCAGGGTATGCCACCAGGCGCAGGAGGTCAGGCTAGAATTCATACCGTCGCTGCTCAGGAAGCTCGTGCTGTATCTGATGTGATTACAAGTAGAATTAAGTTATTTTCTTGTGATGTTCGTGTATTGAATGATCCGGGTACCATGCATCTATTTATTTCTTTAGCATTTATCATATATTTGCCGTAGGAGTCTGAACCTCTAGAGCAAGGGTTGTAGGCTGCTAACCCGCTTGGGGATGAGGTTCTTGTTACTGAGATTTATAGGGTTGTGTTGTGAGTTTCCAGTAGCATTATTTAAGCATTGATTTACTACCATTGGAATTATTAGATTTGGATATAATTCTGGTATGGATTGGTTATCAGCTAATTATGCACTGGTTGATTGTTATCGGAAGATTGTTTGCTTTTCACCACCCGAACAACCATAGATTTTTTTTATTAGGGATAGATTTATCGGAGCTCCAATTGTGTCCTTCATTAGAGCAACTAGGATGCTATCCAAGGGTTGTCAAGGGTATTTAGTTTATGTAACACCGATACTGTAGTGTCCGTACTATTGTACTCCTATTCAGGAATTAAATAATGATGAAATTTAAATATAACAAGCTAAGAATGAAGAAAGAAACTTCAAGAATTTAATTGAGAAATCAAAGAGAGTTTACATGCAATGAAGGCATATTTTTCACACCTTCCAAAGGAACAAATAAGCCCTATTTATAGAGAACAAGAGGAGAGGGAAAGAGATGAGAAAAGAGGAGGAGAGGGCATTGTGCCCTCTCCATTTCTAGCCGTTGGAGGCTGTCCCCAACGGCTAGTTCCCCAACGGCTATTTTGAGCTAGCCGTTGGGGGACCTTTTGGTCCCCCATTTGTTGGCCCGGGCTGGGCCCGAAGGGCCCAGCCCGAAGTCCACGGGCAAGGCCCATTTAGGGCTCAATTTGGAACCCTAAAAGAGAATTACAAATATGATAAAAGAAAGGGAAAATTCTGCCTAGATTAGAGCTATACATTTAGACTTCATTCCCTTAGGATATAAACCCTAATTATCCTTTATTTCAACACTCCCCCTCAAGTTGGGTGTGTATGTATCTATAACACCCAACTTGACCATATTTTTATGTATGTGATTGGCGGTTCCCGACTTGGTAAAGATATCCGCTACTTGATCCTCACTTCATGTAAAGCTTGGAGTGATGAGTTTTTCTTCAAACTTTTGTCTCACAAAGTGACAATCCACCTCAATGTGCTTTGTTCTTTCATGAAAAACCGGATTTGAGGCTATGTGAATAGCCGATTGATTGTCACAATGGAGAAGGATTGGAGTAGGAACGGAGAACCCCAGTTCTTCAATTAGAGCCTTTAACCAAACTATCTCACTTGATGCGGCTGCCATGGCTCTATATTCAGCTTCGGCGCTTGATCTTGACACCACATGTTGTTTTTTGCTTTTCCAAGATACTAGATTTCCTCCAACAAACATGCAATATCCTATGGTTGATCGTCTATCTTCTGAATCTCCGGCCCAATCCGCATCACAATATCCTACGATTTGTGAGTTGTTGTTTTTCTTCATCCAAACTCTCATGCCCGGTGTGCCTTTTAGATAATGGAGGATTCTTTCGGTGGCTCTCCAATGTTTTCTGTTAGGCTTGTGCATATGTTGGCTAACTTGACTCACGGCAAAGGAGATGTCCGGTCTTGTTATGGTGAGATAGATCAATTTCCCTACGAGCCTTTGATATCTTGGTTCATCCTCATAATCTTCATCATCATCCTTGAGGCCACAAGAGGAGCTAATGGGACTACAAGCGGGCTTGGCACCTAACTTCCTGGTTTCCTGCAAGAGATCAAGCACATACTTCCTTTGCGATAGAACAAGCCCATTTGGACAATAGGCGAGTTCTATCCCTAAGAAGTACTTTAGTTTTCCTAAGTCTTTAATATCAAATTTTGTTTGTAAGAAACTTCTTACTTGGTTGATTAAATTTAAATCATTACCGGTTATGATTATATCATCTACATAAACTAACACTATAATGATTTTTCCATCTAGTTTCTTAATGAAGAGAGAAGTGTCACTATTGCATTTTTTGAAATCATGATCAAAAAGAGTTGAGCTAAGTTTGGCATACCAAGCTCTTGGAGATTGTTTGAGACCATAGATTGCTTTCCTAAGTTTGCAAACTTTGTTGAGTTGGTGAGAGAAGCCCGGTGGAATCTCCATGTACATTTCCTCTTCTAGATCACCTTGAAAGAATGCATTGGCTACGTCCATTTGAATCATTGGCCAAGAGTGATTGATTGCAAGGGACATCAAGACTCGAATTGTGTTCATCTTGGCCACCGGAGCATAAGTTTCCTTGTAGTCTACTCCATAAGCTTGAGTGAAACCCTTTGCAACTAATCTTGCTTTGTATCTATCAATACTTCCATCACTCTTGTGCTTGATTTTATAGACCCATTTCCTTTAGGAAGAGATGATAACTCCCAAGTTCCGTTTCTTTCTAAGGCTTCTAGCTCATCTTTCATTGCTTGGATCCATTGAGGAAGTTGTTTTGCTTCTTCAAAGTTTCTAGGCTCTTGATGAAGGTCTAAGTTCTTGATGAATTTTTTATGGCTACAAGGCATGTTAGCAACCGAATAATATTGGGAAATGGGGTGAGATGTTACCTTTGAGTTATAGAAAACTCTTTTGTTGATCCATTCCGAAGGAGGGAGCCTAAGCCTTGTTGATCTTCGAAGAGGAGGAGGAGGCGGCTGCTCAATGCTTTGTTCTTCTTCCTCTATAACTTGCCCTTGATCTAAGTTGTCTCCCCCTTCCTCTTGGATGGATTCATGATCAGAATGAGATGGGGTTGATACTTCTTGAGTTGGATCATTTTCAGCTTGGATTGGTTGTTCTTCTTCTTCATTTTGATGAGAAGGTTCTTTGATTGAGGGAAGGACTATATTCCAATGGTCTTGAGCTCCTCTTTCCTTTGATTGCTCTTGATCCTCTTTTCCTGCAAAATAAGGTTCTCTTTCTACAAATATCACATCTTTGGATGTGTATAGCTTTTTGGTTAGGGGATCATAACATTTATATCCTTTTTCAAAGGTAGAGTATCCTAAAAATACACATTTTTGTTGAAAAGAAGGATAACTTAACTCATCTTCATCACCAACCAAGTGCATCTACTTAGAAGTCCAAAAATCAGCATGCATTGTCCAGCAAGCATGGCCCATTTGGGCAGCCTAAACCAACCCAAAATACATTCAAAAATAGGCCCAAGGAAGCCCAAAAGTTTGGAGAAAAGTCTAGGAAGCAAACCCAAATAGCTAGGGGCAGTTTGGGCAGCATATATTTCAACAGTCAAAAAACTAGCTGTTGGAATTCCTTGGGGTTTGAGCTCCAACGGGAATATCACTTTCTACTGGCTATTTTTCCCTTTTCTCTATAAATAGAGCCTCATTGTATCTCCAAAAACTATGAGAAAAATGCTTTCAAATCTGTCCATATATGCTCTCATTCTTCTTCAATAAAATTCAGAAGTATTCTTCATTTCTTGTGCTCTATTTTTTGATATTTCAACATGGTATCAGAGCAAACTTCGATCCCTTCCTCTTCAAGGTTGGGTGACCTTCCACCTTCCATCAACCTTACCCAATTTCAAAATATATCCTCCATTCAATTAAGAGGAGGAAATTATTATCAATGGGCAGCCTTGATGAGAAGGGTGCTGGAACTTCACAACTTGGAGGGTCACATACTTGATCAACCACTTGAAGAGGTGGATTCTTCCTACAGAGAATGGAAGAAGAGGGACAATCATGTGTTTTTTCTTCTACTCAATTCCATGGATGAAACACACAAAGCTATGGTGACTTGTGCTCCCAATGCAAAACTAATATGGGACACAATGTTTTCTCTTTATGGCCAAGAATCTAACCTTGGCAAAATTTTTGAGCTCAAACGACAAATTTCAAACATCAAAAAGGAAGGGAAATCACTTCCTCAATATTTTGGGGAATATACGGATACTTGGAATGAGCTCTCCACTCTCCGTCCGGATTCCATAGATCTCAAAGTCCTCCAAAAGAGGAAGGAAGAAGATAAAATCTTTGGTCTTCTCATGGGTCTAGATGATTCCTACTCTCTTCTTAGACAAGAAATTCTCCGAATGAAGGAATTTCCTTCATTTGGAGAAGTGCAAAATATGATCCAACGAACGGAAGTTAACATGCGTTTGGAAGAAAATTCCAAACTTAGACTTGAAGCTCAAGGTCACATGGCTACCGTTGAAGAGCACATGGCTGCCAAAGCACATCAAGTTCCAAAGAAAATTGATGTATGCAGCCATTGCAAGAAAAGAGGACATACGAAGGAGAAGTGTTGGAACCTTCATCCTCATTTAAAGCCCAAGACCTTCAAACCAAGGGAGCAACTTTCCGAGCAGCATAATGTACTTCACACCAAGCTTCAAGGACCTACCATGGCTGATTTTGCTGCTCTTCAAAGTCAACTCAATGACATCTCCAAGAAGTTTCAACAACTTGCTCCCTCCAATGGTAAAAATCAAAACACTTTATCCTCTTTCAATTTCGAAGATTTTCTCATTGATTCGGGAACGGACCATCATATGGTAAGGGATATAAGAAAAATCAAGCATTTTAAAAAACTCCCTAACCATAAGATAGTCCGTGTTGCCAATGGGCAAGATTTGAAAGTTGAGCAAATTGGGGAAATTGAACTTTTTGGAAAAACATCAAATGCTTTATTTGTTCCCCAACTCACTTCAAATCTTTTGTCCATTAGCAAAGTCACTAAGGATCAAGGGTGTAGAGTTGTTTTTGACCCAAACACTGTTACTTTTCAGGACCTCAAGTCGAATCAATTGATTGGTAAGGGTTCTAGAAGAGGGGATCTATATTTTTTGGATCAAAAGCATCATGCACTCGTAGCTCATATCAAAGAAGATGCATCTCTTTGGCATAAACGTTTTGGGCATCCTAGTGACCAAGCTTTAAAGCGTCTATTTCCAAGTATTAATATTGAAGATAGACATTGTGAAGCTTGTATTCTAGGAAAGGAAACCCGATCAATGTATCCCAATTCAAAAACAATTTATAAAGATGCTTTTGATTTAGTTCATTCGGATTTGTGGACTTCACCTATCAAATCTCATTTAGGCTACAAGTATTTCATTACTTTTGTAGACCAAAAAACTAGGTACACTTGGGTCTACCTTTTGAATACCAAAGATCAAGCTTTTGAAGCCTTTAAAAGCTATGAGAGATATGTGACCAAACTTTACAATGCTAACATTAAAATTCTAAGGACGGACCATGGTGGAGAATTCACTAGTTTGACATTTGAAAACTACCTTAGAGAGAATGGCATTATACATCAAATGTCTTGTGTGTACACACCTCAACAAAATGGGGTGGCCGAAAGGAAAAATAGGCACATATTAGAAATAACTAGAGCTATGATGTTTCATGCAAATGTGCCTAAGAAATTTTGGTGTGATGGAATAAAAACCGCTGTCCACCTAATAAACCTTATCCCATCTCAAGTCCTGGATGGCAAGTCACCCTTAGAAGCCCTACTAGATAGAAAACCTAAGATATCTCATCTTAGAACATTCGGTTGTGTATGTTACATTCATATTCCAGCACACATGAGGGATAAGTTAGATCATAAGGGTAGAAAGTGCATATTTTTGGGGTATGCTTCCTTTGAAAAGGGGTATAGATGTTATGACCCTAAAACTAACCAAACATACACACTAAGGATGTGATATTTGTGGAGAATGAGTCCTTTTTTGTAGATAATGAAGAACATCAATCATCAGAAGAAGAGAGCACTCCAAGCACGTGGAATTTCTTACTTCTCCCGAATCAATCATCTCCACCAATTGCAGAAGGAATCTCCCAAGAGACTAATGAGCAATCTCAAAATAATGAAGAAGAAGGATCAAACTCCATAGAAGAGGAGGCAGCCCACACTTCAGGGGGAGATCAAGAAACCGAAGAGGAAGAATCCGAGCATGTAGAGGGAGATTTGGATGCACCACCTCCTCACCTTAGGCGATCCACGAGGCTTAGGGTTCCCCGTTCGGAATGGATTAACCGTAGAGTTTACTATAACTCCAAGGTAACATCTCATCCGATTTCTAATTATTATACCATCTCACATGTTTCTTTGAGCCACCAAAATTTTTTGAGTGGCATAGATAAAGAACAGGAGCCTAGGACATATGATGAAGCATCCAAGGACCCAAGGTGGAGAAAGGCAATGAAGGAAGAACTAGATGCATTGACCAAGAACGGTACATGGGAAGTCACCTCTCTTCCAAAGAGCAAGCGAGCCGTCGGATGCAAATGGGTATACAAAATCAAATATAAAAGTGATGGATCAATTGAAAGGTTTAAGGCAAGTTTTGTGGCTAAAGGATTCACTCAAACATATGGGATAGATTACAAAGAGACATACGCACCCGTTGCCAAAATGAATACAATTAGGGTCTTGATGTCTCTTGCGGTGAACCATGGATGGAGCATGTTTCAAATGGATGTAGCAAACGCGTTCCTTCAAGGAGATCTCGAAGAAGAAGTGTACATGCAACTTCCTCAAGGGTTTCAACAACAAGGAGAAAACGTGTGCAAACTACGCAAGGCTATCTACGGGCTGAAGCAATCCCCAAGGGCATGGTATGCAAAATTAAGCCATGCTTTCCTTAGTAGTGGATTTGTTAAATGCCATAGCGACTCTTCTGTTTTCATTAGAAAAAACAATGATAAAATAGTGATAGCCTTAGTTTACGTAGATGATATCATCATTACTGGAAATGACATGCATTTAATAGATATAGTTAGAAATTTCTTGATTTCTAGGTTTGAAATTAAAGATTTAGGGAGACTAAAGTATTTCTTAGGAATTGAGTTAGCCTATTGTAATAATGGGCTAATTCTATCCCAAAGGAAATATGCACTTGATCTTTTGCAGGAAACAGGAAAGCTAGGAGGAAAGCCAGCTTGTAGCCCTATTGTCACCACTGGACCTCTAGTAGATGATGAGGAGCCACTTGAGGACATAGAGAGATATCAAAGACTTGTAGGACGACTGATCTACCTCACCATCACTAGGCCAGACATAGCCTTTGCCGTGAGCCAAATTAGTCAACATATGCATTCTCCAAAGATGGGTCATTGGAGAGCAGTTGAGCGCATCCTTCACTACATCAAGAAATCACCAGGACTAGGTATTTGGATGAAGAACAATGGAAGCTCCCAAATTGAAGGCTTTTGCGATGCAGATTGGGCGAGCGATTCAAAGGATAGAAGATCTACCACCGGGTACTGCATGTTCGTAGGAGGCAACTTGGTAGCATGGAAGAGCAAAAAACAACATGTGGTGTCAAGATCGAGTGCAGAGGCTGAGTATAGAGCAATGGTGTCAGCGGCCAGTGAGATTGTATGGTTGAAGGCTCTAGTAGAGGAATTAGGGTTCAATGTTTCTACACCAATCAACTTGCATTGTGACAATCAATCGGCAATTCATATTGCATCCAATCCGGTCTTCCATGAAAGGACTAAACACATAGAAGTTGATTGTCACTTCATTCGACAAAAGGTGGAAGAAAAGCTTATAGCCACTCCCTACATCAAAGGAAAAGAGCAACTAGCTGATATCTTCACAAAAGGGGGAACTGCAATGCATCTTCAAGAAATCATGAACAAGTTGGGCACTATCGATATCTACGCACCCAACTTGAGGGGGAGTGTTGAAAAGAAGGATAACTTAACCCATCTTCATCACCAACCAAGTGCATCTACTTAGAAGTCCAAAAATCAGCATGCATTGTCCAGCAAGCATGGCCCATTTGGGCAGCCTAAACCAACCCAAAATACATTCAAAAATAGGCCCAAGGAAGCCCAAAAGTTTGGAGAAAAGTCTAGGAAGCAAACCCAAATAGCTAGGGGCAGTTTGGGCAGCATATATTTCAACAGTCAAAAAACTAGCTGTTGGAATTCCTTGGGGTTTGAGCTCCAACGGGAATATCACTTTCTACTGGCTATTTTTCCCTTTTCTCTATAAATAGAGCATCATTGTATCTCCAAAAACTATGAGAAAAATGCTCTCAAATCTGTCCATATATGCTCTCATTCTTCTTCAATAAAATTCAGAAGTATTCTTCATTTCTTGTGCTCTATTTTTTGATATTTCAACAATTTTCTCCCTCTTTCATCTAGTTGATTTCTAAAGTTTTCCGGTACATGCACATAACAAATACACCCAAAAACTCTTAAGTGTGAGATACTAGGTTTTCTTCCTAAGAGTAGTTCTAAAGGGGATTTTCCTTCTAGCACTTGAGAGGGCATAAGGTTTATAAGGTGGGCAGCGGTTTTAATGGCTTCACTCCAAAACTTTTTAGGTACATTGGAGTGAAACATCATAGCCCTAGCCGTTTCTAGTAAATGTCTATTTTTCCTTTCGGCAACTCCATTTTGTTGAGGAGTGTACACACAAGACTTTTAATGAATAATTTCTTTTTCTTCTAGAAAATTTTCAAGTGCATGGCTAGTATATTCTCCCCCATGATCCGATCTAAGGATTTTGATGTTTGCATTGAATTGCTTGGTCACATATCTATAATAGCTCTTAAGTGCTTCAAATACTTCAGACTTAGTTACTAATAAGTACACCCATGTGTATCTAGTTTTGTGATCAATGAAGGTAACAAAGTATTTGAAGCCATTATGAGATTCTATTGGTGAAGTCCACACATCGGTATGAATGAGTTCAAAGGCATTTTCATATATTGTGTTTGAGATTGGATAGTACACTTTAGTTTGTTTTCCAAGAATACAAGCTTTGCAATGCCTATTTTCTACTTTCTGACTTGGAAATAGGCGTTTCAAAGCTAAATCTCCCGGGTGACCTAGTCGGGCATGCCATATAGAAAACGCTTGACTTTGAACTCCAAAAGCTTGATTTTCTTTGTCCAAGAAATATAGGTTATTCCTCCTAGATCCCTTGCCAATCAAATGATTCGTTTTGAGATCCTGAAAAATAACTTGGTTAGGATCAAAAGTGGCTTTGCAATTATGGTCTTTGGTAATTTTACTAATGGACATGAGGTTAGAGTTGAATTTTGGGACATATAAAGCTTTAGTTTTCTTACCTAGGAGTTCAACTTCACCTAGATGATCAACTTTTAGTTTTTGACCATTAGCAACCTTGACAATCTTATAACTAGATAGAGGAATGAATTTCCTAACTTTGTTTTTATCCTTTACCATGTGATTGTCACAGCCCGAATCAATAAGCCAATTATTTAAATGAGATGAGTTCAAGTTGTTACCGGATTGAAGGGCAACTTGGCTAAGGAGCCTTTTCATCTCTTTTTGCATCTCCTCCATCTTGGATTCGAGTGCAGCCACTTGGGAGACTTGTTGAGCATGAGCTGGTTGTTCCACCTCCTTGTTGTTCTTTGGGCGCAAATTTGGGTAGAGAAACCAGCACCTTTCCCTTTTGTGGCCGGGTTTCTTGCAATTTGTGCAAACATCCTTTTTAAAGAAATTTTGAGCTTTGTTGACCATATGATCATTTTGGACAGCTTTGAAGGCTTGACTTCGGATTTGAGCTTGGTAGACTCCTCTAGCCTCATGCTAGTCTCGGCCATTTGAATCATAAATTGAACTTTTTGGAATGAAGGGAATATCTTCATTCTAAGGATTTCTTGACGAATTGGAGCATATTCATCTCCAAGACCCATAAGAAGACCAAAGGTCATGTCTTCATCATTTCTTTGAAGAATGGTCTTGAGATTAGAAGTTGGAGGCCTAAGAAGATTAAGCTCATTCCAAAGATCCCTATATTCCCCAAAGTATTCGGGTAGGGTTTTACCTCCTTTTTGAATTTTGAAGATTTTTCTTTTGAGCTCAAAGATTCGTCCGGTGTTGGTCTCTTGCCCATATAGAGCATGCATTTGATCCCACAAAGCCCTTGCATTTGGAATGCAAGTAACCATTGCTTTGTGGGTTTTGTCAAGAGACATTTGAAGTAGCACCACCACTTGGTCATCTTGCTTCTTCCACGATTTGAATGTAGGGTCGGCATCATCCAAAGGATCCTCCAATATGTGATTTTCGAGATTGAAGAAGTTCAAGGATCTCTTGATGGTGTCTTGCCAAACATTGTAATTTGATGAATCTAAGAGAATGGAAGTAAACATGGAAGTACTAATTTGTGGTGGAGGATTACCAATACCGGAAGATGAAGGTATCGAAGCCTGCTCTGATACCATGATGAAATTTAAATATAGCAAGCTAAGAATGAAGAAAGAAACTTCAAGAATTTAATTGAGAAATCAAAGAGAGTTTACATGCAATGAAGGCATATTTTTCATACCTTCCAAAGGAACAAATAAGCCCTATTTATAGAGAACAAGAGGAGAGGGAAAGAGATGAGAAAAGAGGAGGAGAGGGCATTGTGCCCTCTCCATTTCTAGCCGTTGGGGACAGCCCCAACGGCTATTTTGAGCTAGCCGAAGTCCGCGGGCAAGGCCCATTTAGGGCCCAATTTGGAACCCTAAAAGAGAATTACAAATATGATAAAAGAAAGGGAAAATTCTGCCTAGATTAGAGCTATACATTTAGACTTCATTCCCTTAGGATATAAACCCTAATTATCCTTTATTTCAACAAATAAAAATATTTCTCAGTTATATATATATATATATATATATATATATATATATATAGAGAAATTTTTATTTATTTTGATTTTTGATTTTGAGGGCTTTAAATCAAAATTTTTAATATATATATATAAAGTATTCGTATTACTTATCTGAGGTATACCCTATTTTGTTAAAAATTGGAACCTTAAAAAAAAAAAAAATAGAGGAGGAAAACACAGCGTTTTGCCTAAACTGCTACGTTTTCCCCCCCAAATTGGATTAGGGTTTTAAGCCATAATCTCTCTCTCTCCCTTTCTCCCCTTCGCTATTGCTCTCTCTCTCTTTGGCTCTGCCACCCTCTGCCGCTCTCTCTCTACTACTCCTCCCTCCCGCGAGCACAGCCTTCTCACGAGCGCGCCACAGCACGGGACCTTACGTGAGTACGCGACTGCAGTCTAGTTCGTGAGCACGTGCCTTAGCCCACGAGCGCACTCCTCAACCCGTGAGCGTGCCAGCCCGCAAGCGTGCCTGCCCGCGAGCATGCCAGCTCGTGAGCCTACCAGACCACAACGGCCCCTGAGCCCGCGACAGCCCACGAGCCCGTGATCTGTTCTCTCCTTCGAGAGCTCTTCTGCGCGCGGGCCCCCTTGCTACAACCCCAACTGAAGCCCAAACCGCAATCATCAACCGACCCCCGAACCCTAGATCACGGCTTCTTCACTACAGGTTTTAGACCAATTCGACGGGCGAACGAAAGTTAAGTCTGAGATCTGAGGAACCCTAGGTGAGAGAAATCTAATTACTTCAACATTTGAATTGATTTTGTCAAATTTAAGTTCAATTTAGAATCGAAAGCTATATTCATATATATTCTGATATATGTTTAATTTGAGAAAAATTAGAAAAAATGAGAAATATTAGAAATTTGATCATTTGTGAGCCAAATGATTTGAAATTTATGAAACGAGAATCTAGAAAGAAGATTGTGTAAATTTAGGGTTGTATTAAATTGGAAAGCAAAATAAAAATCCTTTATTAGGCTTTTGTTTGATATTAAATTATGATAACTTGATTAGCAAAATTTTTTTGGACACTCGAGGAGTCAGATTGGATTTATTTTGAAAATAGAGAGTGACCACCCTCCCTAGAAATGTGAGCGGGACTCTAATCTCTTGCATGAAATAGTAAAACTTGTTTATGCCGTGTTTTGCATAAAACATGTTTTCGATATGTATGGACTCGACGTATAATATTAAATTTCAAAACTTATTTTGTGACATTTGGAGTGTCATAGATTTATATTTCCGATGACTATGCATCCATGATTTGAAATGAAATGATATTGTGCCATTATTTGAGAACCAGATATGTTTTCTATTCTACCGTCGCACTGGCATGGATTTGAAATGATTTGATGACTATATTGGCACACAGATTTAAAATATTTTGATAATCTATATGGGTCGGGTGCCCATTTGTGATGAGATGATCTGTATGGGCCCCGTGCCCACTTGTGATAAGATGATATTCTTTGATAAATTCCGTAGCTACGAAGAGCGTTTGTAGAGGTACTGAGTTGCCCGGATATGCTTCTGCAAGAGGTATTCACAAACGTCATATGTCTAATGGTTATAGGCACAGCCGGTTGAACCTACGTAAGGGGGAGGACGTGTGTGATGCCATCGTTTAGCACCGGGTATGGTCCTATACACGATGATGAGCTAGCCCCAGCGAACTCATGGCCAACGTTGGGATAGAGAGCGACTTTTGAATTTTATGCATAATAAAACCCCCGTTGCGCCTGTTCTTAGTCATGGTTGACCCCTACCAGGATTATTTTTTGCTTGCTCTAATAATATTTGATTTTGAATGGATGCATATATGTTTGATATCGTGTAATTGGTTAAATGATTTCAAATTGCTAAACATATAATATTTTACTGTGAGAAATATAAATTATTATTACGAATAATGTTGTTTGACACTCCAATGATTCACCCATATTATTTATACTTGATATAAATCCCTTCACTCACTAGGTATCTTCCCTGATGTTAAAAATAAGGGAGAAGATGAAGATAAGTCTCAAGGTATTCAACTTGAAAATATGATAATGTCATAAACATTGGGCCTTTTATTTTTTAATGTTCAGAATTTGGCAACATATTTATGACCCAAAATATATTCAAAAACAAGCCCAATGAAGCCCAAAAATATGGAGAAAAGTCTAAGAGGTAAACCCAAATAGCTAGGGGCAGTTTGGGCAATGTATATTCCAACAGTCCAAAAACTAGCTGTTGGAATTCCTTGGGGTTTGAGCTCCAACGGGAATATTGACTTTGTTCTCTCTCTACTGGCTATTTTTCTCCCTTTGCCTATAAATAGAGCTATTGCTCTCCTTGTAAAATTAAGAGGAAGATAATCTCTCTTCCTTTGTATCATTCTACTACATCAATAAAAACCAGAAATTTATTAGATTTCTCTCTCTTCTTAGTCAAAAATTCAACACCTGATACTCACCCCTCTCCTTACCTTCCTCAAACAGGATTACTGTGATAGAGCGACGTTACAGGCTCTAGAGGATTTCGTAGTATATTGGTGGATTCGGTATTCACGATAGTGAAATTTAATTGAAATAAAAATTTGAAATCCTTATTTTTTTTAGACCCTGCAAGGTCATGATATTGAGCTCCGTAGTTGGCCGTGTACATTTATATGGGATGACTGTATAAATTATGGATATTGTTTGGGAAACTGGCATATTTTACTTGTATCGAGGCACCTGTAAGCATTTAAAAATTTTTATTTGGGAAATTGTTATATATTGTTTAAACTTTAGGCCCGCTTGGTGTGCTTACTGCTCATACTCTAGTTGGGCATGACAGTAGAGGTCTGTGGCTAGGACTACTAGTAATTAAAAAGTCTTGTGTTGTCCTAGTTGTCTGTTGTGGTTTGGTTTATTGTCTTGAGGCCGGGATGACCCTTTTATTTGATTGACAGGATGGTTGTAAATTATATAGGTCAAATTATACTTGGAAGACCTCCAAAATATAGAGAGATTCTGCCCGATTTTTTGTAAAAAAACAGCGGGCATCCAAGGTAACGGGCGGCTGCTCATGACCCCGGTTCGGGACGTGACCGTTTTATTAGTATCAGAGCGTCTAGGTTAGAGAAAGGATAGTAGTAAAAGCCTTCCCAAATATATTAAAAGTCCTCAATGCATTAGAGAGTTTCATACAGTCATTTAAAGTCCCATACTTAGCCATACGTATCTAAGTTCATCCATTTTAAAGGGTTAGATACATGCTGCATCTAACCCATTATTTCGCATTCAAATACTTTGATTCATAACTCAAATTCTTTTTTGGGGGTTAGTTACTAGTAACTAACCCTAATTCTTGATTTCTACCTAATTAAAAAGATACTCTTTTGTGGAATTATGCCACCTAAACGTGGTAGGCACGGTGTTAGAGTCGCACCACCCGAGAGTCCCCCAATGCCCGATGTACCTAGGGCACTCGAGGCTCCACGAGTACCAGAGGATGCTTCCTTTACTCGAGCACGCTCACCAATGCCACCCCCAGTACCTCCACTGGCTGTTATAGCCGAGATTCCTCCACCATTACTTGATGCCTTGAGACAGTGGCGGAGTGGTATAGTAAATATGGGATGCAGATGTCACCACCTCCATTACAGACTCCAGCGACAGCATCTACAGCCGTACCTGCACCTATGGCACCGATTCCTCATTCGGTGGCCGGTCCTTCTATTTCTACTCTGAATGATGAGACATTCGTTACTTTGAGGTGCGTCCATGAGCTTACTCAATTGGTGAAAGAGTCTCGGCAGCTCGGATGCACAGACTTTTCAGGATCTAGTGATGCCGTAGCGGTGAAGCACTGGATCAACAGGACTCGTAGGATCTTTACTGATCTGGGGTTGACAGAGGAGCTCAGGTTGAGAGTTGCTGAGAGAATCCTTGACGGAGATGCCCTCTCATGGTGGGAGGCTATCCATGATAGTGCTACGTAGACCCTACGATGGGAGGACTTTCTACACGAGTTCGACCACAGGTACTTCACCCCGTTCCAGCAGGATCATATGAGGACAGAGTTTCTACACTTATGCTAGGGGACTAGGTCAGTCTCAGAGTACAAGGCTGAGCTTAGACGACTAGCAGCCTTTGTCCCCAACATAGCTACACCAGCTCAGATGAGGTTCAAGTTTGAAGATGGCCTCCAATTGAGCATCAGAAAGTATATGACGGTGACTCCCTCTTTTACACTATCAGAAGTGATTGATTCAGCATATCGGGTAGAGCAGATCGTCCGAGCTGAGGCTAGGCAAAGAGAGAGTCACGAAAAGAGGAAGACTAGGTTACCGGGTGGACAGTTTTCGAAAAGGGGTAGAAGTTTTGAACATCCCGGGGGTTCTTTCAGCTTCAGACCAATAGGACCGGGACAAGGACCTCGACCAGCCGCTAAAGTTTCTACATAGTCTATTATACAGAGACAGCCTTTCTACTGTAGATGCTACAGCCACCATGCCTTTAGGGCATGTAGAGTACCAGCTACCTGCTTCCAGTATGGGAAGCATGGTCACATTAAGAGTACTTACCCATAGTTAGGTCGAGGAGGATAGACTTCTCAAGGTCATACTGGTACTTCTGACACAGGCCAGTGGGGGCACCTGCGCACTCAGCTCTTATAGCTCCTTGGACTGCAGCTGAGAGTAATACAGTGCCAGGACCATCACGACAGCAGCCTAGGGTCCAGGCTCGTGTGTTTACGATGACACAGGAGGACGTACAGGCAAACCCTGATATTATTATGGGTAATTCTCCCACAGACCCCTCAGTGTAGTACTTTAGTTGTACTCTTTTTTTGAGATTTTGTATAACATGATGTAGATATACAGTTTTGACTAGTTAAAATTTTAGAAATTTAACTAGTTAGATATATATATAAAGATGTCTATTTTTCTTCGCATTTTAAATATATTGAATCTTTTTCTTACCTTTAGGTACCATGCGAATATTTGGTATCGACACACGTATTCTCATAGATATCGGGTCAAATTTTTCATATGTGAGTAACACGTTCGCTAGCCATTCTGATAGGCCTCTCTCGCCACTTGATGAGAAGATTATCGACACTACCGTTCGAGATAGATCTATAGGGGCTGTGAGGTCGGTATTGGGGAGGTGGTATTGGAGGTAGATCTGATTTTGCTCCCTATCACGAATTTTGATGCCATCTTAGGGATGGATTGGTTGAGTTTATATCAGGCTTCCGTGGATTGTTATACGAAGGAAGTTGAGTTTCGGAGGTCCGGGCAGCCACCGTTAGTATTCCGGAGTGATAGACGAGTATTACCCCGTAGTGTTATATCTGTTATGCAGGCCAGACGTTTGGTACGCTGTGGTTGTGTAGCTTATCTGGCTTATATTATCGACACTACCGTTAAGGGACCGAGACTTGAAAATGTCCCTATGGTGCAAGAGTTTTCCAGATGTGTTCCCCGAGGAGCTTCCCAAATTTCTACTAGTTCGGGAGTTCGATTTTGAGATTGATCTAGTATCGGGGACCAATCCTATTTTTATTCCGCCATACAGAATGACACTTGCTGAACTGAGAGAGCTTAAGATTCAATTGCAGGAACTTCTAAACAAGGGGTTTATACGCCTGAGCACGTCATCCTGGGGTGCTCTGGTGTTATTCATAAGGAAGAAAGATTGAACACTTTGGCTTTGTGTGGATTATAGACAGTTGAATAAAGCCACCACCAAAAACAGATATCTCCTACTACATATAGATGATTTGTTTGATCAACTGTAGGGAGTTATGGTTTTCTAAACAATTGATCTTCATTCGGGTTATCATCAGTTGAGGGTTTGGGCTGGAGATGTGCCCATGACAGCCTTTCGTACCCAATATGGCCACTATGAGTTTTTAGTCATGTCGTTTGGGTTGATTAATACCCCAACTGCTTTTATGGATTTGATGAACCGAATCTTCCATGATTTCTTGGATCGGTTTGTCATCATATTTATTGATGACATTTTGGTGTATTCACAGAGTGATGAAAATCATGTTCAACACCTTCGAGTGGATGAAATTGTGAGGGTTCTATATACATTTTGAGTTCAACTATGGAGCCAAAGGGGTAAGAACATTTTTGGGAATTCTTGAATTTCAATTGGAAGTATAGAGGTATTGTATAAGAATTAATGTTTATTGTGATTTGATTTTTTTCTAAGATGATAAAAATTCAAAGATTCAAAGGGGGTGGTGATACATATTGTTAGCAAGAGATCTTATAAAGGAAGTAACATATTCTAACTTATGCTAAGATTAAATTATTTGATGAGTAGTTACTTTGGTATCCATACTAGCATGCTAAATGTTGATTTCTAGATTGAGTCTTGTATAGCTTTCTTAGAATATCTCATTCTGTACAATTCAAAAATCTAAGATATTTATTTCTCTATAAACTAGACTTCCTAAGTTTTAAAAATGGTATATCATGTAAGACATTTCATGAAGAAATCAATTTTTGGTGATTTTTGGAAGTCTAGCATGTTTCACAAATTCTGTTTCATGTGCTGTGTACGACCAGTAACGTTTATGAATTTTTGTGGTATCGTCTACTCCGAATTTGGAGAAATGTTAAACATGAAAGTTTTAGGTCTCTGACTTATCGTTAATTTGAGATAAAGATTACTTGAATCGGAGTTGTATACAGAAAGTTATGATGATATTACTACAACTGTGCAGAAGTAGTTCTAAAACTGAAACCGAGATGAAAACCGAATTTTATAAAATTATACATTTAGAATCCGAGAATTGTCAAAACTAAAAAGTTTTAGATCTATATCGTACCTTCAATTTGAGACAAGAAACACTTAAATTGGAGATGTATACTTGGAGATATGGAATTTATCCCAAAACTGTGCGGAATTGGTTTTAGGAACTTAGCATGAAAAGTGATAATTTTTTTTGTAAATTCGTGTATTCCAAATTTGAAGATAGTCTGAACATAAAAGTTGGAGATATATGTCTTAGTGTTAAGATAAAATTTAAATCAATTGAATCTGAACAAGATTTTTGAAGATATCATGATTTTACTAAACCTACGCGTTATATGTTTGTAGAAATTCCTCTAAGTATGAAAATTAAAATTTAACCTTATGAAAGAGGCCATTTTTATATGTATATTGTAATCCAACTATATAATATTGAATTAATAAATGATATTGTTTAACTTAGGATTAGGATTCGAGAGATGACTCGTTCGAAAAATGAAGATAGTTAGAGGAGAGTGGCGTACCCTCCCCAGCCGAGTTGAGTGAGACGAACTATATAATATTCCTCTAAGTTTGATCATGATTTTATAAATGAAATTTGAAATGTGATTTAGAAATATTTTAGTGTTTGTGACATGTGTTGAAATGTTGTTCGGTAAAAATTTGCATCCTAATATTATGGTTACTTGATAGTGCCTTGTTTTTACAAGTAAAGATTTATGAATGATGACATATGATACATGTGTATGATTATGGAATGGTGTATAGTGGCTATAGCGCATTCCCTACCATGGTATTGAGGGTTTACCCGACAAGGTGACGTGGTGGGGTAACACAGGAGCAGGGGTTTAAGTCCCTTGTCTCTGTCCAACGGATCCAATAGACGAGCACCACGTGAGAACCGTGTCAACACCAAGGGAAGGGGGAAAATATATGTGTTTTATTCTTATGACATTTTGGTGGCCCCTTGGTGGATTTTACCCTAATTAGGCCAAACTATGGGTAGAATGTGTTTTTGACACCCCATTGATGCATGATTGATGATAAAGATGCATATTATTTTGAATTACATGATATATTTGCAAAGGAGTGAAATATAAATTTGAAAATGATGTTTTGACTTGCCACTCTCATAAATTCATTTATTATCATTATATAGTCATTGCACCTCACTCACTGAGTATGTAGATTATACTCATCCCTCCTATTAATATTTTTAGTTTATACTATATTTGACATACATTGAGGTACTATCCCACGAGTTTTACTGAGAGACGCTATCTGGTAAGTGATCATATCTATTCTTCTTTATAATTGGACCATGCATATAAATATTATATATAAATTGGAGGCAGATGTTTTAAAGAAAATTTTTTATTAAAAACTATTTTTTTTCTTCCGCTATATGATTTTGACTTAATGATATCGAGTAGAGTCATAATATTAATTTTGCGTTACCTTGATGTACGAGTAGGGCATACCCGTGCCTCGAGGAGTCGCGATGGTCTGTTCGTGTGCCTGACCTGCGGGTCGGGGCGTGACAGCATGCACGTTCTGCGAGGTTGAGCTGCACTGGCATGCGCGGTTGCGTTGCGTAGGCATGTGCGGGTGCTCATGCATGCATAGTGCACGCGACGACGTGGGCATGCATGATTGCACCGTGCAGGTCCCACGCATGTGCAGTGCGCATGACCGCTCAGGTATGCATAGTGCTACTGTGCAAGCAGTTCTTTTCCTTCTTTTTTTTTGCGAAAAAATTGCTAGGCTAGAGGTTGGAGAACCTCCAGAAGTAACTTGTGCCAACCACCGAGCCAAAGTATCTTGTGTGAGTTTTTTCTCTTTTTTTATTTGTCTCTTTATTTGCTTTCTATCTCACTCTTAACTCTTTTTATTTTGTTTTATGTCATTCCCACAATTTTTTTCCTTATCTCCCTCTCATCTTTTTTTTTATAGGTCATTTTTTTTTGTTTTTCTCTTTTCCATTCTCATTGATGATATATTTAAACCATATGAATTAGGTTTCTCATGGTACGTATAAATGAATTATTACGTATAAATGAAAGGTAATAACATTCTTAATAGATGTGGTTATCGACGATAAAAAATAGTAACATTTACTAACATATATGGTAACTGACAGTAAATAACATAATATTTCTTAACATATATAGTAACCGATGATAAAATGTAGTAACTTATACCAACACTTTTCTAACCGTCAATGTATATATCATACGCTTACCATGCCTTACCATATCTTATTACACTTACTATATCTTACATATCCTACACTTACCATATCTTGCATATCCTACAATTACCATACCTTACCATAGTTTACCGCAACTTACCATGTCAATACCTTATCACCTTTATAACCTTCTATCTTTGTATCTTATTACTTCTTTACCCCCTCTCATTCACAAAAACAACCCTTATACTAATTAATTAACATACTCAATATAACTCTATAAAGATGATAGATGATAACTGTCAATATAACTCTAAGTCACTGCTTACTAAGTTATGTACTAAGTCACCAAATTACTAAAGAAAACTACCTATATTCACCCATTACAAGTTATACCCCAAGTTATAGCTGTGCTATATAGAGAGAACGTTGAAATAATGGCTCAGAACCATAGCAACAGAGATGGAGCATTGCTTATACATATACATATGCCTTTCAAATCATGACTAGAATACCTAGATCATAAGTTGTTATAGCCGTAAAGACATAACATTGCTTATAAAGACGACAAGTTATAGACGTAATAGTCATAACGATACCGCATTACTTTACAATTGCCTTTCAAATCGTGATTACAAAACCTATATTTAGCCATCACAAGTTATAGCTGTAAGCATGTAGCATTGCCTATACAAATATCTTTTAAAATCATTACTACAAAACCTATATTTAGCGATCACAAGTTATAGTCATAAGGATAGAGGTATGTAAATACAAACGTGCTTATATCCATAAGTATCGATTATTGTTTATACAAATGCTATGCTACCTTTAGTCATGGTTGAAAATCTTTTATCTATGACCATTTTAAAACCATAAGAAAATATATAGTATTTCTGACGGTTTCAACCATAACAGTTTGTAGAGCTTCAAAAAAACGTAAGTAAAGCTTACCGACAATAAATGTTATCGTTAAGATAATTCTTTAATTTTGTAGTGGTTGTAGGAAACTAAACCCCAATCCCAATTTTCTTTAAGGTGATCTAGCTATACAGAAAACAAAAACTTGAGATAGTTAATTGATTTTACTAAAACAATATTAGATTTTAGTGATTATGGAATTTTCTTCATTTTCTTTTTTTAAATAGTCTTTGTGGAGGCTAGTTGACAAGTTTAGATCGATATGAGTTGCAAGTTTCACTATTCGAAGTTGTCAAGCCCATGTATTAGGTAAAAATGAGGAGTTTTCTATGAAAGTTCACCAAAGCTGGTTCAGAGCCTAAATCTAAATAATTTTTATATACAAGAATAAGCATATCAAAGAGAATAATGGAATGTCTTGATATCTTGGATATGATTTTTTGTTTTTTGTTTTTTTTGCTTTTATGGGGAGTGATTTCTTATAGATTTATTCTGTTAATAATGGTGATAATAGAATTATTGGTAGGAGAATTTGTTTTGTTTTCATATTTAGATTGGTTTAGGTATGATTGCGAGTAATATTTGTGTTTATAGAGTGTTCCATAGCTTATCAAGATTTGTATTGTTTACTTAGTCGATTACATAGTAATGGACTATTAGAAATATTTGAAATTTTAAGTGATTTATTCTTTATATCTAATAAAAAATTGTAAATATTGTAATTTGATTTTGGAAACAAGCCACCCTAAAACTGGTGAGTGAGTAGTTGTTTAAAAATGGGATATTTTTCCGCTAAATATGATGTTTGGAATTCATAATTCATTAAATACATTTTAAGAATGTCATCTTCGTTTCATAAATAAATTGCTCCGACATTTTCGATCATTTAATTAAGTACTTGGTAATAATGAGAATAAACTATATGTGTATATGTGGCATGCCAACTTCAAAAAATATGCATGACTATAATTCATGTTTCCAATCACTATTAATAATGTTGGCTTTTAGTTCAAATTTGTCAACCTTAGAAAACTAATCAGCTTCTACTATATTTTTTTTCACTCGTTTGAACAAAAAGCCTAGTATTATTAATATGCATGAAAAATTTTTAATGGTAATATGTATCTTTCTAAAATAGTGAAGGACAAGAGTTTCCATCAAGGTACCTTAGAAATTGACTTTTCCCGAAAAAAATGAAAGGATTACAAAATCTTCAAAATTGTAATATAATAAAATAAAAAAGGAAAGAAGAAAATTCTTGTTTCAAAAATTTTTCGAGAGCTACAGGAGATGGATTAGGCGTCTATAGGTTAAAACTTTGTATATATGCTACCTTAGTTAAGAAAAACCATGTATCATGCCTAAAAAAGTAGTATGTGTTATTATAATTCTTTTCTTACATCCCCATTTTTCTTTTGATTTATGAATTTTTAACAAATTTTGATTCTTAATAAAATTTACAATAGAATAAATCTTCACACTTCAAATTGATCATAAATTTTTTCTCATTCCTTATTCATTACACCAAAATCCTATAAAATCGGACCAAATAATACCAATTTGATCTAAAACATTGTAAATGTACATTTCTTGCACTTTTCTCTTTAAATAAGCCCATATATAAGAGAATCTCTCTTCTCATATCTCATCTTTCATCTCTCTTTTAGTCCTTTCTCTCACAAAATACGGCCACCAACAACATTTCATCAATAGCCTATCAAAACTACCAACAATGGCAATTCCATTCCTTATGTATACACAAGAACTAAATCAGCATCGAAAAGGTAGTCCTCTAGCCAACCAGAATCAGCTCCGATGAGGGAATGGCAAGTTCTCAGGATGCCACACAAGGGAAAAGATGGAAAACCTAAGGGAAGAGTTGATAAGATTTTGTTTGACCTAGTTCTCTATCTCTCCCTGCTTTTTCATAATTTATAAAGCATTTGAAAACTTAGTATCTACTTTGGTATAATTTTCATAAATATAATTTTGACCCAACCCTAACTATCTTTAAGGTACAGGAAACTAAAAATTGAGATGGTCAAATGATTTTTTTTGTAAGAATATATTAGATGCTAGTGATTACAAGATTTTCTTTGTTTTCTTTTTTGAAATACTCTTTGTCATAGCTAGTCAACAAGTTCAAATGGATATGAGTTGCAAATTTCACCACTTATTAGAAGTTGTGAAACCCATGTATGTGCATACGTATTAAGGTAAAATAAGAAGCTTTCTATGAAAGCTCACCAAACTCACTTCTAAACCCAAATCTAACTAATATTTGTATACAAGAATAAGAATATCAAAGACAATAATAGTATATCCGGATTCTCTTGGATATATAAATATATATATATATATATATATATATATATTGCTTTTAGGAGAGTAATTTTTGTAATAGCATTGTTGCAATTTTTTTTTTGGTTAATAAAGGTGACAATATAATTCTTGGTTGGAGAGGTTTTGTTTTCATATTCGGATTGCTTTATGCATGGTCATAAGTAATATTTATATTTAGAGTGTGTTCCATAATTGATCTAGATTTATATTGTTTGCTTAGTTGATTATACAACCATTGACTGTCTGTGTTATTTGAAATTTTAGGTGATTTATTATTTGTATTCAATAGAAAGCTATAATTATAGTAATTTGGCTTATATTTTATGAACGAGTTCAATATTTTAAATTCATAATTCATTAGATACTTTTAAGAATGTCAACTTAGTATCATAAATAAATTACTACGGGGTTTTCAATCATTTGATCAATAAATACTTGGTAATGGCATAAACAAACTATATAAGTTTATGTGGCATACCAACCTTGGAAAATATATGTGACTATAATTCATGTTTTTAATCATTATTAATAATGTTAGCTTTTAGTTCAAAATAGTCAACCTTAGAAAACTAATTTGGTTGCACAATATTAATAATGCTAACATTATTAATATATTTTTAATCATTTGAAATAAAAGCTAGCGTTATTAATATGCATGACAAAATTTTGAAGGTAATAGTTATCATTCGAAAATAGTGAAGAAGGGGGTTTTTGTCGAGGTAACTTGTGATAAATTGATGTTTTCTGGAGAAAAAAGAATGAAAAGATTACAAAATCTCCAAAATTGTAATATGGTAAAATAAAAAGAAAAAAAAAAGAAAAGAAGAAATTCATGTTTCAAAATTATTTCAAGACGCTATATGAGGTGCTGCCTTAAGCTTTGCATGTCTGCTGTCTTAATTAACTTCTGCCATTAAGATCTCATGCATTTCATTCATAGAATACTCATCATTAGAAAAACCAGAAGAGTAAAAAGAAATTACCTCATCTTGTTCTTCCTTTAATGTCATGAAGTAGAGATTAGCCTATTTTTGCTCATTTTCTGCATCACTCTAGGATGCCAAAGTTTTCTTCTTTTCCTTCTTTTCTACCTTCTTGAGTGGTAGATAGTTAGCCTTTATATGACCATGGTTCTTGTTTTTGTTGAGATTTCAAGCTATCAAGCAACTAGGATTGAATGAAAACTTAAAGATCTTTATTTGAAGAGAGAGTGCACAATGAGAGCATTGTTTTTTCATGGATAGAACATCCCATACAAGCTCCTATTTATAGAGATTATTACATGAGAAAGAGAGGGAAAAAAGAGCCCAAACACTCAAGGATCCGTTGGGGAACATTGGGGACAGATTTCTGTCCCCAAAATCACTGTATAACAGCCATTTTTATGGCTGTTATACAGTGCAACGGCTAGTTCAAAAGAACTAGCCGTTTTGCCCTTTTTAGGGCCCATTTTGGGCTTCTTTTAGGGGCTTAACAATGCCCTTTTTGACGACTAAAAAACTCATAAGGAACGGGCCAAATACATCTCATGGATGGGCTTAAACTTGGCTTGAAATGGGGCCTATGCTAACTACACTTAATTCTCTTTTATTTCAACACTCCCCCTCAAGTTGGGTGTGTATGTATCTAAAACACCTAACTTGACCAGGTTTTTTTGAATATGATTGGCGGTCCCAGGCTTGGTGAGGATGTCGGCAATTTGATCATCGCTTTTAGTGAATCTTGGAGTGATGAGCTTCTCCTCAACCTTTTGCCTCACAAAGTGACAATCCACCTCAATGTGCTTTGTCCTTTCATGAAAAACCGGGTTTGAGGCGATGTGAATGGCTGATTGGTTATCACAGTGTAGGGAGATTGGAGTAGGGACTATGAACCCTAATTCTTCAATCAAGGCTTTCAACCACACGACTTCACTTGTAGCGGTTGCCATTGCTCTATATTCCGCTTCCGCACTTGATCTTGATACCACATGCTGTTTTTTGCTTTTCCAAGCAACAAGATTCCCTCCAACAAACATGCAATACCCTGAGGTCGATCTCCTATCTTCTGAATCACCTGCCCAATCTGCATCACAGAACCCTATGATTTGAGAAGATTCGTTCTTCTTCATTTGAATTCCCATTCCTGGAGTTCCCTTTAGGTAGAGAAGAATTCTTTCAATGGCCCTCCAATGCTTCTTCTTGGGTTGATGCATGTGCTGGCTAACTTGCCCAACGGCATAAGAGATGTCCGGTCTAGTGATGGTTAGGTAGATCAATCTTCCAACAAGTCTTTGATATCGTTGCTTATCTTCATAAATCTCCTCATCATCTTTGTGACTTAAGGATGTGCTTACCGGACTACAAGCTGGTTTGGCACCTAGTTTTCCCGTCTCCTGCAAAAGGTCAAGAGCATACTTTCTTTGTGATAGAACAAGTCCATTGGAACAATAGGCAAGTTCTATCCCTAGGAAGTATTTTAGTTTCCCTAGATCCTTGATGTCAAACTTAGTTTGAAGAAAAGTTCTAACTTTGTTAATGTGATTCATATCATTTCCCGTTATAATTATATCATCTACATAAACAAGAATGATAATGGTATTTTCTCCTAGATTCTTAACAAATAAGGATGAATCACTAACGCATTTCTTAAAACCATGTTCAAGGAGAGTAGTGCTAAGTTTTCCATACCATGCTCTAGGTGATTGCTTGAGGCCATATATTGCCTTCTTTAGTTTGCAAACTTTGTTGTCACGATGGGAGAAACCAGGGGGCACTTCCATGTACACCTCTTCTTCCAGATCTCCTTGTAAAAAGGCGTTTGCAACATCCATTTGAAATAATGGCCATGAGTGATTTATAGCAAGAGAGAGAAGGACACGGATGGTGTTCATCTTGGCCACGGGTGCAAACGTTTCCTTGTAGTCTATGCCATATGATTGGGTGAAGCCCTTGGCCACCAATCTTGCCTTGAATCTATCTATGCTTCCATCACTCTTGTGTTTGATCTTGAATATCCATTTGCATCCCACAGCTCTTTTTCCTTTTGGTAGAGATGTCACTTCCCAAGTGTTATTTTTAGCCAAAGCATCCAACTCATTCTTCATTGCTTGAACCCAATGAGGTTGATCCTTTGCCTCCTCAAATGTTCTAGGCTCTTGGTGAAGGTCTATGTTCTTGATGAATCTTTGGTGACTGCAAGACATGTTAGATATTGAGTAGTATTGAGAAATTGGATGAGTAGTCACCTTGGAGTTAAAATAGACCCTTCTATTGATCCATTCCGAGGGAGGAAGTCTAAGTCTTGTAGATCTTCGAAGAGGAGGAGGGGGTTCATCCATAGATTGCTCCTCATGCTCTTCGGCCATATCAAGAGCTCCCCCTGAGTCTGAGTGTCCTTCCTCTTGATCTTCTTCTATTTCATGATCTGAATGAGAGGGTGATGGGTCCCCTTGAGTTGGATCATTTTGGTGAGTTTCTTCATTGCTTTCGGCAGGAACTTCATTGATTTTTGGTAGAATCACATTCCATTGTTCTTGCTGGTAGATTTCTTTGGTTTGATCTTCTCTTCTTTGACCTGCAAAGTAAGGCTCATTTTCCACAAATATCACATCCTTGGATGTGTATAGTTTCTTGGTTAGAGGATCATAACATTTATAACCTTTTTCAAACGAGGAATATCCTAAAAAGATGCATTTTCTTCCCTTGGCATCTAGTTTGCTCCTAAGATGACTAGGAATGTGGACATAGCAAACACAACCAAAAACTCTTAAATGATCAATGCTAGGTTTCTTTCCAAGGAGTAGCTCTAGGGGTGACTTTCCTCCTAGGATTTGGGATGGCATGAGGTTTATAAGGTGAACAGCGGTCTTAATGGCCTCATTCCAATATTCCTTAGGTAAGTTTGAGTGAAACATCATAGATCTAGCTGTCTCCAAGAGATGCCTATTCTTTCTCTCGGCTATTCCATTTTGTTGAGGAGTGTACACACAAGACTTTTGATGAATGATCCCTTTTTCATCTAGAAATTTTTCAAACTCAAGGCTAGTGAACTCCCCTCCATGATCTGACCTAAACATCTTTAGGTTGGCATTAAATTGCTTTGTTATATATCTATAGTAGCTCTTGAATGCCTCAAATACTTCAGATTTGTTAACTAAGAGATAAACCCAAGTGTATCTAGTTTTGTGATCTATGAATGTCACAAAGTATCTAAAACCATTATGGGAGACTAAAGGAGAGGTCCAAACATCTGAATGAACTAATTCAAAAGCCTCTTTATATATTGTTTCAGAAATGGGATAATACACTTTGGTTTGTTTTCCAAGTACACAAGCTTTGCAATGCCTATCTTCTAATTCACTATTCGGAAATAGGCGTTTCAAAGCTAGGTTTCCTGGATGCCCTAGACGTTCATGCCATAGAGAGGAGGATATGTTTCGGACAGCAAAAGCTTGGTTCTCTTGATCCAAGTAATAGAGGTTGTTCCTCCTAGTTCCCTTGCCAATCAAATTGTTCGTTTTGCGATCCTGAAAAATTACTTGGTTAGGATCAAAAATAGCTTTGCAATCTTGCTCTTTGGTTATCTTGCTAATAGAAAGTAAGTTTGAATTGAACTTTGGAACATATAAAGCTTTAGTCTTTCTCCCAAATAGTTCAATTTCTCCTAAGTGCTCAACTTTTAACTTATGACCATTAGCTACTTTAACTAATTTATGATTGGTCAAGGGAATAAACTTGTTGATTTTCTTTTTATCTTTTACCATATGATCGTCACATCCGGAATCTATGAGCCAAGAATTGGAAATAGATGAAGATAAGGAATTACCAGAATGGTGACTAATCTGCCCAACAAGTCGTTTGAATTCCTTATGCATCTCTGTTGAAATATCAAAAAATAGAGCACAAGAAATGAAGAATACTTCTGAATTTTATTGAAGAAGAATGAGAGCATACATGGACATATTTGAGAGCATTTTTCTCATAGAGTTTTGGAGATACAATAAGGCTCTATTTATAGAGAAAAGGAAAAAATAGCCAGTAGATAGTGATTCAAAAGTAATATTCCCGTTGGAGCTCAAACCCCAAGGAATTCCAACAGCTAGTTTTTTGACTGTTGAAATATATACTACCCAAACTGCCCCTAGCTATTTGGGTTTGCTTCCTAGACTTTTCTCCAAACTTTTGGGCTTCCTTGGGCCTATTTTTGAATGTATTTTGGGTTGGTTAAGGCTGCCCAAATGTGTCATGCTTGCTGGACAATGCAGGCTGATTTTTGGGCTTCTAAGTAGATGTACTTGGTTGGAGATGAAGATGGGTTGAGTTATCCTTCTTTTCAACACTCCCCCTCAAGTTGGGTGCGTAGATATCGATAGTGCCCAACTTGTTCATGATTTCTTGAAGATGCATTGCAGTTCCCCCTTTTGTGAAGATATCAGCTAGTTGCTCTTTTCCTTTGATGTAGGGAGTAGCTATAAGCTTTTCTTCCACCTTTTGTCGAATGAAGTGACAATCAACTTCTATGTGTTTAGTCCTTTCATGGAAGACCGGATTGGATGCAATATGAATCGCCGATTGATTGTCACAATGCAAGTTGATTGGTGTAGAAACATTGAACCCTAATTCCTCTACTAGAGCCTTCAACCATACAATCTCACTGGCCGCTGACGCCATTGCCCTATACTCAGCCTCTGCACTCGATCTTGACACCACATGCTGTTTTTTGCTCTTCCATGCTACCAAGTTGCCTCCTACGAACATGCAGTACCCGGTGGTAGATCTTCTATCCTTTGAATCGCTCGCCCAATCTGCATCGCAAAAGCCTTCAATTTGGGAGCTTCCACTGTTCTTCATCCAAATACCTAGACCGGGTGATTTCTTGATGTAGTGAAGGATGCACTCAACTGCTCTCCAATGACCCTTCTTTGGAGAATGCATATGTTGACTAATTTGGCTCACAGCAAAGGCTATGTCTGGCCTAGTGATGGTGAGGTAGATCAGCCGTCCTACAAGTCTCTGATATCTCTCTATGTCCTCAAATGGCTCCTCATCATCTACTAGAGGTCCAGTGGTGACAATAGGGCTACAAGCTGGCTTTCCTCCTAGCTTTCCTGTTTCCTGCAAAAGATCAAGAGCATATTTCCTTTGGGATAGAATTAACCCATTATTACAATAGGCTAACTCAATTCCTAGGAAATACTTTAGTCTCCCTAAATCTTTAATTTCAAATCTAGAACTCAAGAAATTTCTAACTATATCTATTAAATGCATGTCATTTCCTGTAATGATGATATCATCTACGTAAACTAAGGCTATCACAATTTTATCATTGTTTTTTCTAATGAAAACAGATGAGTCGCTATGGCATTTAACAAATCCACTACTAAGGAAAGCATGGCTTAATTTTGCAACCATGCCCTTGGGGATTGCTTCAGCCCGTAGATAGCCTTGCGTAGTTTGCACACATTTCCTCCTTGTTGTTGGAACCCTTGAGGAAGTTGCATGTACACTTCTTCTTCGAGATCTCCTTGAAGGAACGCGTTTGCTACATCCATTTGAAACATGCTCCATCCATGGTTCACCGCAAGAGACATCAAGACCCTAATTGTGTTCATTTTGGCAACAGGTGCGTATGTCTCTTTGTAATCTATCCCATATGCTTGAGTGAATCCTTTAGCCACAAGTCTTGCCTTAAACCTTTCAATTGATCCATCACTTTTATATTTGATTTTGTATACCCATTTGCATCCGACGGCCCGCTTGCCCTTTGGAAGAGAGGTGACTTCCCATGTACCGTTCTTAGTCAATGCATCTAGCTCTTCCTTCATTGCCTTTCTCCACCTTGGGTCCTTGGATGCTTCATCATATGTCCTAGGCTCCTGTTCTTTATCTATGCCACTCAAAAAATTTTGGTGGCTCAAAGAAACATGTGAGATGGTATAATAATCAGAAATCGGATGTGATGTTACCTTGGAGTTATAGTAAACTCTACGGTTAATCCATTCCGAACGGGGAACCCTAAGCCTCATGGATCGCCTAAGGTGAGGAGGTGGTGCATCCAAATCTCCCTCTACATGCTCAGATTCTTCCTCTTCGGTTTCTTGATCTCCCCCTGAAGTGTGGGCTGCCTCCTCTTCTATGGAGTTTGATCCTTCTTCTTCATTATTTTGAGATTGCTCATTAATCTCTTGGGAGGTTCCTTCTGCAATTGGTGGAGATGATTGATTCGGGAGAAGTAAGAAATTCCACGTGCTTGGAGTGTTCTCTTCTTTTGATGATTGATGTTCTTCATTATCTACAAAAAAGGTCTCATTCTCCACAAATATCACATCCTTAGATGTGTATGTTTGGTCAGTCTTAGGGTCATAACATCTATACCCCTTTTCAAAGGAAGCATACCCCAAAAATATGCACTTTCTACCCTTGTGATCTAACTTATCCCTCATGTGTGCTGGAATATGAATGTAACATACACAACCGAATGTTCTAAGATGAGATATCTTAGGTTTTCTATCTAGTAGGACTTCTAATGGTGACTTGCCATCTAGGACTTGAGATGGGATAAGGTTTATTAGGTGGACAGCGGTTTTTATTCCATCACACCAAAATTTCTTAGGCACATTTGCATGAAACATCATAGCTCTAGTTATTTCTAATATGTGCCTATTTTTCCTTTCGGCCACCCCATTTTGTTGAGGTGTGTATACACAAGACATTTGATGTACAATGCCATTCTCTCTAAGGTAGTTTTCAAATTTCAAACTAGTGAATTCCCCACCATGATCCGTCCTTAGAATTTTAATGTTAGCATTGTAAAGTTTTGTCACATATCTCTCATAGCTTTTAAAGGCTTCAAAAGCTTGATCTTTGGTATTCAAAAGGTAGACCCAAGTGTACCTAGTTTTTTGGTCTACAAAAGTAATGAAATACTTGTAGCCTAAATGAGATTTGATGGGTGAAGTCCACAAATCCGAATGAACTAAATCAAAAGCATCTTTATAAATTGTTTTTGAATTGGGATACATTGATCGGGTTTCTTTTCCCAGAATACAAGCTTTACAATGTCTATCTTCAATATTAATACTTGGAAATAGACGCTTTAAAGCTTGGTCACTAGGATGCCCAAAACGTTTATGCCAAAGAGATCCATCTTCTTTGACATGAGCTACGAGTGCATGATGCTTTTGATCCAAAAAATATAGATCCCCTCTTCTAGAACCCTTGCCAATCAATTGATTCGACTTGAGGTCCTGAAAAGTAACAGTGTTCGGGTCAAAAACAACTCTACACCCTTGATCCTTAGTGACTTTGCTAATGGACAAAAGATTTGAAGTGAGTTGGGGAACAAATAAAGCATTTGAAGTTTTTCCAAAAAGTTCAATTTCCCCAATTTGCTCAACTTTCAAATCTTGCCCATTGGCAACACGGACTATCTTATGGTTAGGGAGTTTTTTAAAACGCTTGATTTTTCTTCTATCCCTTACCATATGATGGTCCGTTCCCGAATCAATGAGAAAATCTTCGAAATTGAAAGAGGATAAAGTGCTTTGATTTTTACCATTGGAGGGAGCAAGTTGTTGAAACTTCTTGGAGATGTCATTGAGTTGACTTTGAAGAGCAGCAAAATCAGCCATGGTAGGTCCTTGAAGCTTGGCGTGAAGTGCATTATGCTGCTCGGAAAGTTGCTCCCTTGGTTTGAAGGTCTTGGGCTTTAAATGAGGATGAAGGTTCCAACACTTCTCCTTTGTATGTCCTCTTTTCTTGCAATGGGTGCATACATCAATTTTCTTTGGAACTTGATGTGCTTTGGCAGCCATGTGCTCTTCAACGGTAGCCATGTGACCTTGAGCTTCAAGTCTAAGTTTGGAATTTTCTTCCAAACGCATGCTAACTTCCGTTCGTTGGATCATATTTTGCACTTCTCCAAATGAAGGAAATTCCTTCATTCGGAGAATTTCTTGTCTAAGAAGAGAGTAGGAATCATCTAGACCCATGAGAAGACCAAAGATTTTATCTTCTTCTTTCCTCTTGTGGAGGACTTTGAGATCTATGGAATCTGGGCGGAGAGTGGAGAGCTCATTCCAAGCATCAGTATATTCCCCAAAGTATTGAGGAAGAGATTTCCCTTCCTTTTTGATGTTTGAAATTTGTCGTTTGAGCTCAAAAATTCTGCCAAGGTTAGATTCTTGGCCATAAAGAGAAAACATTGTGTCCCATATTAGTTTTGCATTGGGAGCACAAGTCACCATGGCTTTGTGTGTTTCATCCATGGAATTGAGTAGAAGAAAAAACACATGATTGTCCCTCTTCTTCCATTCTCTGAAGGAAGAATCCACCTCTTCAAGTGGTTGATCAAGTATGTGACCCTCCAAGTTGTGAAGTTCCAGCGCTCTTCTCATCAAGGCTGCCCATTGATAATAATTTCCTCCTCTTAATTGAATGGAGGATATATTTTGAAATTGGGTAATGTTGATGGAAGGTGGAAGGTCACCCAACCTTGAAGAGGAAGGGATCGAAGTTTGCTCTGATACCATGTTGAAATATCAAAAAATAGAGCACAAGAAATGAAGAATACTTCTGAATTTTATTGAAGAAGAATGAGAGCATACATGGACATATTTGAGAGCATTTTTCTCATAGAGTTTTGGAGATACAATAAGGCTCTATTTATAGAGAAAAGGAAAAAATAGCCAGTAGATAGTGATTCAAAAGTAATATTCCCGTTGGAGCTCAAACCCCAAGGAATTCCAACAGCTAGTTTTTTGACTGTTGAAATATATACTACCCAAACTGCCCCTAGCTATTTGGGTTTGCTTCCTAGACTTTTCTCCAAACTTTTGGGCTTCCTTGGGCCTATTTTTGAATGTATTTTGGGTTGGTTAAGGCTGCCCAAATGTGTCATGCTTGCTGGACAATGCAGGCTGATTTTTGGGCTTCTAAGTAGATGTACTTGGTTGGAGATGAAGATGGGTTGAGTTATCCTTCTTTTCAACAATATAATGATTGCATTTGCTCCCATAATGCTCTTGCGTTTGGAATACATGTGACCATAGCCTTGTGAGTTTTGTCAAGAGACATTTGAAGGAGCACCACCACTTGATCGTCTTTCTTCTTCCATACTCTGAATAATGGATTGGCTTCATCAAGAGGTTCTTCAAAGATGTGATTTTCAAGGTTGTAGAAGTTTAGGGACCTCTTGATGGTATCTTGCCAAGCATTGTAGTTTGTTGAATCTAGAAGTAAGGAGGTGAACATTGAGGTGCTAATTTGTGGTGGAGGGTCATTAAGACCGGAAGAGGAAGGTATCGTTGCCTGCTCTGATACCATGTTGAGATTTCAAGCTATCAAGCAACTAGGATTGAATGAAAACTTAAAGATCTTTATTTGAAGAGAGAGTGCACAATGAGAGCATTGTTTTTTCATGGATAGAACATCCCATACAAGCTCCTATTTATAGAGATTATTACATGAGAAAGAGAGGGAAAAAGAGCCCAAACACTCAAGGATCCGTTGGGGAACATTGGGGACAGATTTCTGTCCCCAAAATCACTGTATAACAGCCATTTTTATGGCTGTTATACAGTGCAACGGCTAGTTCAAAAGAACTAGCCGTTTTGCCCTTTTTAGGGCCCATTTTGGGCTTCTTTTAGGGGCTTAACAATGCCCTTTTTGAGGACTAAAAAACTCATAAGGAACGGGCCAAATACATCTCATGGATGGGCTTAAACTTGGCTTGAAATGGGGCCTATGCTAACTACACTTAATTCTCTTTTATTTCAACAGTTTTCATAGCATATTATTTCTTCTTTCTTATTGTTCTTCTTAAACTCTCCTTTTCTTTTGTTTTTTTTTTTCTCATAATAAATCTCTTAAACTTTCAAGTAAGCAAAGTATGTCTTCATCCTCACTGGAGCTATCATCTTCACTCTTAGCTTAAGAGCTACTACCTTTCCATTTTCTTCATTGCCCACTCTCTTGGAATTTAGTTTCATCCCATGGGAGGTTAGTGATCCTACCAATTGAGCTATTGTCAGAGTTTCTAAATTCTTTGATTCTTCTATGGCAATAACTTTGCCTCCCAAGATTTTGGCATGCATCTAAGAACCTTTTTTACCATATCTTCTTGGCTAATCCCTCTACCTAGTGGCCTAAGTTCATTAGTGATGGTGTTGAATCTAGTTATCTTGTCTCTTGCAATTTCATCATCTCTTATTTTGAAAGATTCATATTCCTGCTTTAGCATCCTATTAATTTTTCCTAACTTGATTTGTTCCCTCGTACATGGTCTCAAATCTCTCCCAAATTTCCTTAACCATTATACAAAAAGAAATTCTACCATACTTATTTAAACTTAGAGCAAGATGAAGCAGATTTAGTGTCTCACAATTTGCTTGATAAGTTTTCTTTACCTCAATAGTCATTTTCTTCACTTAATTGGGACTCTTATATTGTCAACCTCCTCAGTTGGGAATCAATTCCCTCTTGTATGATTTCCTGAACTATCTCATCCTGGGCCATAATGAAGTTCCTCAGTCTTTGCTTCCAATAGCATAGTTGTTGCCGTTGAATAACGGTGTTCTGTTGGTTAAGCAAGTTTCGAATAGGATGCTATCTTCATTAAGTGCTATTTCAGATCTTTTCTCTTGAGGCTGTTAAACCCTTCACCAAGAAATCCACTCTGATACCAATTGAAGAATATAGTATAGGCAACCTAAAAGGAGTGAATAGGTTGTTTTCGACTTTTGACTTTTTCTAGGTTTTTAGGAAAGATTGACTGAAGAATAGAAAATTTGACACTCTCAGTTTATAGTAGTTTCACCTTCTCTTGTATTCGTCTACTCCCAGACTTTATTTAAATTTTCAAATCCACTATTTTCTCAAAAATAGTATAACCAACTAGGTTACATAGATATTACTCAAACCATATAGTATTTCTCTCAAACACTGCCCCTAGTTTTGTATAGTTGCTAGTATACCTCACATATTTCACTCAAACACTTAATGTCCAAACCAAAAGAACCCATTATTCTAGTCTTTTACAACGATTTACAAGTGAAAAAAAATGTACAATAGTGAAACTTTAACTTCAAATAGAGCATCAAAGTACAGAGAAAAGAATACAATACAAAAAGAAAAATTTGCTTAGAGGTTTCCCTTAGATCTTTGGTGCTCAATCATGGTAGATGTTTTTTTTTCCTTTACTTGAAGTGTTGTATTTATAATGGTGAGGATAAAAGAGTTGTTGATCTCCAATAAATGTATCAAATATAGCTATAAAAGGTAGTTGAGGGTCATTTAATATTCAACAGTTTTTCTACAGGTATCAACCATTACTCGCATCGAGTCGACTCCTTCTTTCAGGTTAACTTGTGTTTTGTATTATGTAAAGTCCATGTTAGTGTAGATTGATTCTTACATATATCAGGTCGACTTGTGCTTCATCCCACTTATGCATTTTCACTTTGCCACTCATGCAAGTCGACATGTATTCACTTTAGATCAACTTAAGATTCATTCCACTTAAGTATTTTTACTTCGTTGCTTATTCAAGTTGACTAGTATTCACTTCAGGCCGACTTGTGTAGGTGTTTTTTTCACGCCCTGACTCGCAGGTCGAGCATGCGAACAGACCGCGGTGACTCCTCAAGGCACGGGTATGCCCTACACACACACTGAGGCCCGCAAGGCTAATATTTGAACTAATATCATGACCTTACTCGTCATCTTAAGTCAAATCATACAGCAGAAGATTTGAAAAATAATATTTTTCAAAAACTTTTTAAAACATTTACCTAGAATTTACATATAATATTTATATGCGCGGTCCAATCCTAAACAAAGATGGGTATGAATACTTACCGAATAGCGTCTCTCAGTAGAACTCATGGAACAGTACCTCAATGTAAGTCAAGTATAGTATAATCTGAAAATTTTAAATATAAGCGGGTGAGTATAATCCACATACTCAGTGAGTGAGGTGCAATGACTATATAATAACAATAAATGAATTTGTGAGTGGCAAGTTAAATCATCACTTTCAAATTTGTATTCATTTGCAATATATCATTTAATTCAAAATAATATGCATTCTTATTATAATCACAATTCATGGGATGTCAATCAGTAATAAAACACATTCTATTCATAGTTTGGTCTAATTAGGGTAAAATCCACCAAAGGGTCACCACTGTAACACCGACATTGCAGTGTCCGTACTATTGCACTTCTGTTCAAGAATTAAATAAAAATATTCTCAGTTATACATATAGAGAAATTTTTATTTATTTTGATTTTTGATTTTGGGGGTTTCAAATCGAAATTTTTGATAACTATATATATAAGTATCCGTATTACCGATTTGAGGTATACCCTATTTTGTTAAAAAAAAATAAATTGGAACCTAATAAAAAAAAGAAAGAGGAGGAAAACATAGCATTTTGCCCAAAATGTTGCGTTTTTCCTCCCAAATTGGATTAAGGCTTTAAGCCCTAATCTCTCTCTCTCTCTCTCTCCGTCTCTTCCCCTTCCCGCGACCCGCCGCCCTCCCTCGCCCGAATCCACTACTCTCCTCCATAGCGCACCACTACTACCATCATCTTCTTCTTATCTCCCTCTCTACTTCTCTCTTTCCCTTTCGGCCGAAAGCCTCTCTCTCACTCTCCCTTTCTCCCTCTCGCTGTCGCTATCTCCCTTTTTTCGGCTTCACCACCCTCCGCCGCTCTCTCCACCACTGCTCATCGCTCCCGCGCGAGCACGCCGCAGCGCAAGCTTCCCTACACGAGCACGAGCGCGCCACAGCGTGATCCTTCTCGCGTGAGCGCACCACAGCACGTGACCTTCCGTGAGCGCATGACTGCAGTCCAACTTGCGAGCACGTGCCTCAGCCCGTGAGCGCGCCAGCCCACGATCGCACCAGCCCGCAAGTCCACCAGCCACGAGCCCGCGACGGCCCGCGAGCCCACGACAACCCGGAAGCCCATGATCTGTTCTCTTCTGCACTCGGGTCCCCTTGCTACAACCCCAGTTGAAGCCCAAACTGCAATCATCAGCCGACCCCCGAACCTTATGTCGCGGCTTCTTCACTGTAGGTAACGGCTGCATTGGTTGTAGTTCTAGGGCTAGTGCTTAGAATTTGAGTTAGTTGCTAACATAGTTTCAAATGTGGAAATATTACATGTTTTAGACCAATTCGATGGGCGAACGAATGCTAGGTCTAAGATCTGAGGAACCCTAGGTGAAATATGTTTAATTCGAGAAAAATTAGGAAAAATGAGAAATATTAGAAATTTGATCATTTGTGAGCCGAATAATTCGAAATTGATGAAATGAGAATCTAGAAAGGAGATTGTGTAAATTTAGGGTTGTATTAAATTGGAAAGAAAAATTGAAAATCTCTTATTAGGCTTTTGTTTGATA
Organism: Dillenia suffruticosa; assembly: GCA_033439265.1. Taxonomy (NCBI): domain Eukaryota; kingdom Viridiplantae; phylum Streptophyta; class Magnoliopsida; order Dilleniales; family Dilleniaceae; genus Dillenia; species Dillenia suffruticosa. Next base: position 6,336,299 of record JAVTVX010000031.1, read on the forward strand.
TTAAATTGTGATAATTTGATTAGGAAAATCTTTTTGGAGACTTGAGAAGTCAAATTAGATTTATTTTGAAAATAGGGAGTGACCACCCTCTTTAGAAATGTGAGTGAGACTCTAATCTCTTGCATGAAATAGTAAAACTTGTTTCTGCCATGTTTAACATAAAACATGTTTTCGATATGCATGAACTCGACATATGATATTAAATTTCAAAACTTGTTTTATGACATTTGGAGTGTCATAAATTTATATTTCTGATGATTATGTATCGATGGTTTCAAATGAAATGATATTGTGCCATTATTTTAGAACTAGATATGTTTTGTATTCTACCGTCGTATTGACATGGATTTGAAATGATTTGATGATTGTATTGGCATACAGATTTAAAATGTTTTGATGTTCTGTATGGGTCGGGTGTTAAAAATAAGGGAGAAGATGAAGATAAGTCTCAAGGTATTCAACTTGAAAATATGATAATGTCATAAATATTGGGCCTTTTATTTTTTAATGTTCAGAATTTGGCAACATATTTATGACCCAAAATACATTCAAAAACAAGCCCAATGAAGCCCAAAAGTATGGAGAAAAGTCTAAGAGGTAAACCCAAATAGCTAGGGGCAGTTTGGGCAATGTATATTCCAACAGTCCAAAAACTAGCTGTTGGAATTCCTTGGAGTTTGAGCCCCAACGGGAATATTGACTTTGTTCTCTCTCTACTGGCTATTTTTCTCCCTTTGCCTATAAATAGAGCTATTGCTCTCCTTGTAAAATTAAGAGGAAGATAATCTCTCTTCCTTTGTATCATTCTACTACATCAATAAAAACCAGAAGTTTATTAGATTTCTCTCTCTTCTTAGTCAAAAATCCAACATGATATCAGAGCAAACATCGACTCCGGGGTTGGGAAATTCTCTTCCTCAAATCTCTTCCTTTCAAATCCAACTTTTCTCCCAAATTATTCTAAGCTCAACCAATTACTTCCAATGGGCTAGTCATATCAGAAGATCTCTCAATGGAGCAAAACTTCTGTCTTTCATTACAAAAGATCCTATGGATCGGCTAGACCCACGATTTGATGAATGGAAGGAGCTGGATGATCAAGTGTTCCTATTGCTAACAAGCTCCATGGATCAAGCACACAAAAATATGGTAATGTGCTGTCCGAGTTCCAAATCCTTATGGGAGCAAATGTATGGGTTATATGGTCAGGAATCAAACTTGAGCAGAATATTTGAAATACAAAAAAGGATTGCGGCCATCCAAATGGAGGAGAAATCAATTACACAATTGTTCGGAGAACACGAGGACTTGTGGAATGAGCTTAACACATTGAGACCTCTCACAAGTGATATAAAAGTGCTGCAAAAGAGACAAGATGAAGACAAGGTGTTTTCATTGCTCTCATCACTCAATGAGTCATTTGTACAACTTCGACACGATCGAATGAAAGAATTTCCATCATACCAAGAGACTCGATTTATGATTCAAAGAGCTGCAGCTTCTCAAAGGCTTGAAGAAAGCAATCAGTCCAAAAGTGAAGTTCATGGGTTCTCCACAAAGCAGAATGAGCAAGCTGCAAATAAGGCTCATCAGGGAATAAAAAAGGTGTGTTCTCATTGCAAAAAGTTGGGACATACCAAGGATGGTTGCTGGTTTCTTCATCCTAACCTTAAACCTGAGTTCATCAAGAAAAAAGAGCAAGAGAGGAGGGAGCAAAATGCTCAACCAGCTGCAAACAAAGCAAATCTGACATCTCAAAAATTAGGAAAATCCTCCTCAGGTACTTGCTCTAACTCATCTGTTACTTCTTCAAAATGGTTGATAGATTCAGGTTGTGATCACCATATGGTCAAAGATAAGCAAAATTTTCAGAATCTTGAACCTCTCCTAGAACCTAAAATGGTTAAAGTTGCGAATGGACATAATTTCAAAATTAAGCAAATTGGGGATGTTGAAATATTTGGAAGAAAATCAAAGGCCTTATATGTTCCTCAATTTACCTCTAATCTTATGTCCATTGGACAAGTCACTAAGGACTTAAATTGCAAAGCTATTTTTGACCCTCATTCTGTTGTTTTTCAGAATTTGGAGACGAATCAAGTGATTGGTAGTGGTTCTATGCAAGATAACTTGTATTTTTGGAAACAAGATAGTTTTGTATTTTCCGCAATCCGAGAGGAAAGTTACCTCCTTTGGCATGCTAGATTAGGTCATCCTTCTATGCAAGCTCTGAAATGCCTATTCCCATCAAAAAATTGTAGTGATAGACATTGTGAAGCATGCATTTTTGGAAAGGAAACCCGAATGTATTATCCTATTTCTGAAACTCAATATAAAAAGCCTTTTGATCTTGTTCACTCGGATGTATGGACTTCACCTATGATATCTAGAAGGGGATTTAAGTATTTTATCTCATTTATAGATCATAAGTCTAGGTATACATGGGTGTATATGCTAAGATCAAAAGACCAAGTTTATGAAGCCTTCAAGTCCTTTTACAAGTATATTATAAAACAATATGAGGCCAACATTAAAATTCTTAGGACAGATAATGGTGGGGAATATATGAGCACCAATTTCAAAAATTTCATTGAGGAGAATGGAATTATTCATCAAACTAGTTGTCCCTACACTCCCCAACAAAATGGAGTTGCCGAACGCAAAAATAGACATCTCCTAGAAATAGCTAGAACTATCATGTTCTTTGCTAATATGCCTAAGCGTTTTTGGAGTGATGCGGTTAGTACCGCAGCTCATTTAATAAATCGTCTTCCAACTAGAGTTCTCCATGGAAAATCTCCATTAGAGTTGCTTAGAAAAGACAAACCAAACCTCTCTCACCTTAGAGTTTTTGGGTGTATTTGTTATGTTCATATTCCTAGGCAGTTTAGAGATAAGTTAGATATCAAAGGAAGGAAATGTGTTTTTATTGGGTACGCTTCATTCCAAAAAGGATATATTTGTTTTGAACCTGACTCTAACAAGGTATACACATCGAAAGATGTGATATTTGTAGAAAATGAATTCTTTTTTGCAGGAGAAAAAAATGAAGAAAATTCATTAAGCAATGACTTGCGAATCTTCTGCGATGTTCCCATAAATCCTCCTCTGGTTCCTCAAGAATCCAATGAAGAGAATTCACTTTCAGGGGGAGAAAACGAAGAGGGAGGAGTGGATGAGTCTGAAAATGAAGAGAACTCTTCCGAAGAAAGAGAAGAAGGCGAGGGATTACCTACCTTAGGAGAATCCGGAGACGAAACTAGACTGCCCTCTCCGCTGGCTCCTCCACTTCGACGTTCCACCAGATTGAGGCTTCCTCCCTCAGAGTGGATCAACAGAAGAGTTTATTACAATTCTAAGGTAACTCACTATCCTATTTCAAATTACTATTGTGTATCTAATACTTCCTCAAGCCATCAAGGGTTCTTGAGTGGCATTGACTCATCACAGGAACCTAAGGATTTTGATGAGGCAAATACCAAACCCGAATGGAGACAAGCTATGCTTGAAGAACTAGATGCATTGAATAAAAATAGGACGTGGGAGATTACTACTCTCCCTAAGGGAAGAAAGGCTGTCGGGTGTAAATGGGTGTTCAAAATCAAGTATAAAAGTGATGGATCCATTGAACGCTACAAGGCAAGACTTGTAGCCAAAGGATTCACACAAACTTATGGAGAAGACTACACTGAGACTTTTGCCCCTGTTGCCAAAATGAAAACGATAAGGGTTTTGATGTCAATTGCAACCAATGGAGAATGGCCAATGTATCAAATGGACGTGAAGAATGCTTTCCTTCAAGGGGACTTAGACGAAGAAATCTACATGCAAATTCCCCAAGGGCTAGATGAGGATTCAAACATCAAGGTGTGTCGTCTTAAAAAAGCAATCTATGGGTTAAAACAATCTCCTCGTGCCTGGTATGCAAAATTAAGTTCAGCACTTCTTGGTAATAACTTTAAGAAATCCATTAGTGATTCCTCCATGTTTACTAAAGTTAACAATGAAGAAATCACTATTGTTCTTATTTATGTAGATGATATAGTTATTACAGGAAGTGATATGAATGGTATTGATCAAGTTAGAAATTTCCTTAAATCTACTTTTGAGATTAAAGATTTGGGAAAACTAAAGTATTTCTTAGGAATAGAGCTTGCCTATTCTCATAAGGGGCTAGTTCTATGCCAAAGGAAATATGTACTTGACCTTTTGCAGGAAACTGGAAAGGTAGGAGCTAAACCAGCAGCAACTCCTATATCCATAGCAGAACGAGCACAAGGTGATGAAGAAATGTTCCAGGATATTCCTAGATATCAAAGACTTGTGGGGAGGCTCATCTACCTCACCATTACAAGACCAGATATCACCTATGCCGTCAGCTTAATCAGTCAACGGATGCATGCTCCAAGGATTCAAGATTGGAAGGCAGCAGAAAGAATTCTCAAGTATTTAAAAAGCTCACCAGGAAGGGGAATTCTTATGAAAAACAACCACAACATGGAGATTTATGGCTACTGTGATGCAGATTGGGCTGGGGATGTCACGGACAGGAGATCCACCACCGGCTACTGCATGTTCGTGGGAGGAAATCTTGTAACATGGAAAAGCAAGAAACAATCTGTTGTATCCAGATCAAGCGCTGAGGCTAAATACAGAGCAATGGTAGCGGCTACAAGCGAAATAGTTTGGCTAAAGGCATTACTTGAGGAGATGGGATTTCCTACTATCGCTCCTATTCTTCTACATTGCGATAATCAAGCAGCTCTTCATATCGCTGCCAATCCAGTATTTCATGAAAGAACGAAGCACATTGAGGTTGATTGTCATTTTGTTCGAGAAAAATTAGAAAACAAGACAATTTCAACCTCATATGTTAGAAGTGAAGACCAGCTAGCTGACATTTTCACTAAGGCAACAACTGAGAAACATCTTCAGCACATCCTTAGCAAGTTAGGGTCCATAGACATCTATGCACCTAACTTGAGGGGGAGTGTTAAAAATAAGGGAGAAGATGAAGATAAGTCTCAAGGTATTCAACTTGAAAATATGATAATGTCATAAACATTGGGCCTTTTATTTTTTAATGTTCAGAATTTGGCAACATATTTATGACCCAAAATACATTCAAAAACAAGCCCAATGAAGCCCAAAAGTATGGAGAAAAGTCTAAGAGGTAAATCCAAATAGCTAGGGGCAGTTTGGGCAATGTATATTCCAACAGTCCAAAAACTAGCTGTTGGAATTCCTTGGAGTTTGAGCCCCAACGGGAATATTGACTTTGTTCTCTCTCTACTGGCTATTTTTCTCCCTTTGCCTATAAATAGAGCTATTGCTCTCCTTGTAAAATTAAGAGGAAGATAATCTCTCTTCCTTTGTATCATTCTACTACATCAATAAAAACCAGAAGTTTATTAGATTTCTCTCTCTTCTTAGTCAAAAATCCAACATCGGGTGCCCATTTGTGATGAGATGATCTGTATGGGCTGGATGCTCACTTGTGATGAGATAATATTCTTTGATAAATTCCGTAGCTACGAAGGGCGTTTGTAGAGGCATCGGGTTTCCCGGATACGCTTCCGTAGGAGGTATTTGCAAACGTCATATGTCTAATGGCTATAGGCGCGACCAGTTGACCCACGTAAGGGGGAGGACGTATGTGACGCCACCGTTTAGCACCAGGCGGGGTCTTATACACGATGATAAGCTAGCCCCAGCGAGCCATGGCTAACGTTGGACAGGATTACTGTGCATAATATTTGATTTTTAATGGATAATAAAACCCCCGATGCACCTATCCTTAGTCATGGTTGACCCCAGCCAGGATTATTTTTGGTTTGCTATAATAATATTTGATTTTGAATGGATGCATTTATGCTTGATATCGTGTGATTGGTTAAATAATTTCAAATTGCTAAACATATTATGTTTTACTGTGAGAAATGTAAATTATTGTTACGAATAATGTTGTTTGACACTCCAATATTTCCCTCACACTATTTATGCTTGATATTAATTCCCTCACTTACTGGGAATCTTCCCTAATACTTACCCCTCTCCTTACTTTCCTCAGACAGGATTACTGTGATAGAGCGGTGTTACATGTCACGTCCCCAACCGAGGTCGTGAGCAGTCGCCCGTTGTCCTGAATGTCGGCTGTATTTCTACAGAAAATCGGGCAAAACCTTCCCGTAAATCGGAGGTTTCCCATGTACAATTAAACTTGTATATGCAAAATCAACCTGTAATTTAAACAAATGGCCATTCCGACCTCTCCAAAATCAACAAATTTCATCTCAAAATATCCAGGACAATGCAAGGCTTTACAATTTCCAGCAATCCTAGCCACAGACTTCTACTGTCATGCCCAACTAGAGCATGTGCAGCCGCTATACCGAGCAGACCTAAGTTTATACAATGTATAACACATTTTCCAAGTACAAAATTTAAAACGCTTACAGATGTCTCAATGCGAGTAAAATAAACCAAAAAAAGAGTTATGCACACAACTACTCATGAGTTATATAGTCATCCCATAATATACACAGCCAACTACGGACCTAAATGTCAAGACTTCGCAGGGTCAAAATGAAGTACGAAATTCATATTTCAAATTTAACCTAAATCTCACCGTCGTATATCACCTAGATCCACCAAAATCTCTAAGATCTGAAACGTCGCTCCAACACAACAATAATCCTATCTGAGGAGAGAAAATGGAGGGGTGAGTATCATGGGAAGATACTCAATGAGTGAGAGGGAAAATATCAAGTATAGATAGTATGGGTGAACCATTGGAGTGTCAAATAACATCATTTGAAAAAAAAATTTACATTTTTTGTAGCAAAACATGATATGCTTAGCAATTTGAAATCATTTAATCAATCACACGATAACAAGCATGTATACATCCGTTTAAAATCAAGTAATATCAGATTGAGTCAAAAATGGTCCTGGCAAAGGTCAACCGTGACCAAAGACAGGCGCATCGGGGGTTTTATTATGCATAGACTTTAAAACGCTCTCTACCCCGACGTTGGCTATGAGTTCGTTGGGGCTAACTCATCAACGTGTATAGGACCCCGCCCGGTGCTAGACGGTGGCGTCACACACGTCCTCCCCCTACGTGAGTTCAACTGGCCACGTCTATAGCCCTTATAATAAATGACGTTTGCGGATACCTCCTGTAGAAGCGTATCCGGGCAACCTGTGCCTCTACAAACACCCTTCGTAGCTATGGAATCATTAATATCATCATCATAGTATCACAAGAGCACAACGTCCCACAAGCAAGATCATATCATCGCATAACTAGTGGGCATCCAACCTACATAGTTCATAAAAAACATTTCAAATCCGTGTGCCAATACATTTATCAAATCATTTCAAATCCAAGTTAATGCAACGGCAGAATAGAAAACATATCTAGTTCTCAAATAATGACACAATATCATTTTATTTCTATAATGGATGAATAGTCATCAGAAACATGAATTTACGACACTCCAAATGTTACAAAACAAGTTTTGAAATTTAATATCACACGTCAAGTCAATGCATATCGAAAGCATTTTTTATTAGAAACACAACAGAAACAAGTTTTTTACTATTTCACGCAAGAGATTAAAGTTCCACTCACATATCTAGGGAGGATGGTCACTCACTATTTTTCAATGAGTTTCCAAATGACAAACCTAATCAAATCATCGAATTTTATATCAATTAAAACCCTAATAAGGGATTTTACCAACAAAATTTATTCAAACTTTAAAGTGAGTGCGTTTCTCTCACCTAGGGTTCCTCAGGTTTTAGACCTAACTGTCGTTCACCTGTCGGATTGATTTAAAACCTGTAATATTTTTAAATTTCAAATATATTAGCAACAACTAAATTTCTAATACCAAACCCTAGAACTTCAACCAATTATAGTCGTTACCTGCAGTATAGAAAATGCAGATGAACTCTCGAAGGGAATAGCTGGTCGCGGGCTCGTGGGCCATCACGGGCTCGTAGGCCGATGGGCTGGCAATCTAGCGGGCTGGCCCGCTGGTGGACTCGCGGGCTCTCAACCTGGCTTTTCTGGCCGCAGTGGGTTTCGCAGGCCGCAGTGGGCTTGCGGGTCCCCAGTGGGTGCATGGGCTGTAATAGGCCGCGGGTTGCAGTGGGCCGCAGGTTGCAGTGGGCCACGGCTAGACTAGACCTTGGGCCGTTGGTGGGCTCGCCGTTGGTGGGCTGGTCCGTTCACAGGCTAGGGCTCATGCTCGCGAGCTGGAGTGGGCTCGCTCTCGTGCTGGGGTCGCGCGCCCTCACGCTGGGTCGCGTGCTCGCTTGTGCTGGTCGCGCTCTAGCTCGCGCTCTGGCTCGCGTTGGCTCACGTTGGGTCGCGTGCAGGGCTCACTGGAGATCACGCGCTGTGGTGCATTGGGCTTATGCGCTGGGCTCGCGCTGGGCTCGAGGAGGCAGCACTCGCGTGGATAGAGGATCTGCGCAGTGGTGATTACACAGTGGCGTGCTCCCGGGAGGGCGGCGCCCACGGCAGGGAGCGGTGGCAGGAGGGAGAGGCCACGGCGGAGGAGAAGGCAGCAGCGGAGGAGAAGAGAAAGAGAGAGAGAGTGAGAGAGAGAGAGAGAGAGAGAGGGAAAAAGAGAGATTAGGGCTTTTTAGCCCTAATCCCGATTTTTTTTTTTTTTGTGTTACATTTTCTAAACCACTAAAATTAAGTTTCGAACTCGAAACTGAAAGAAAACTAAACTGTAAATAAATGGAGGTACTGACTCCTCATAGCCTCCTCGGGCTCCGAGGTCTCCTCCTCGACCTGATCACTCCTCTACAAAACTTTGACCAATGAAATTTCCTTACTGTACAGCTTTCTGACCTGTCGATCTAGAATAGCCACGGGTTGAACTGGAAGACTAAGGTCCTCTCGTAACTCAAGAGATGGAGGCTCAAGTACATGAGAAGGATCGGCCAAGTATTTCCTGAGTGTTGAGACATGGAATACATCGTGAATACGGGATAGTTCATCTGGCAGTTCCAATCTATATGCTACACTTCCGACCCTCTCAACTATACGGAAGGGCCCACCCCGCTGCCTGAACCGTATAACTCCCTTCCAAGGAGATATTCTCAAGAAAACCATATCTCCCATAACAAACTCAAGAGGTCGCCGCCTACGATCGGCATATGCCTTCTGTCTTTCCTGGGTGGCTTTCATCCGCTCACGGATGACTTTAATTTTGTCCTTTGTTTGTTTAATCAACTCAACGCTGCTGAGATGTCACTCTCCGACCTCATCCCAGCATATCGGGGTGCGGCACTTCCTTCCATACAGTACCTCATACGGGGCCATCCCTATACTGGCCTGATAACTGTTATTATATGCGAATTCAACCAGTGGGAGGTGCCGGTCCCATTTACCCCGTAAATCCATCACACATGCCATCAGCACGTCCTCAAGGGTTTGAATGGTCCTCTCTGACTGGCCATCCGTCTGAGGATGATATGTCGTACTGAAGTTCAATCTAGTACCCAATGCCTCCTACAACTTGGGCCAAAACTTATATGTAAACCTGGGGTCCCTATCTGAAACAATCGATACGGGCACCCCGTGAAGTCGAACTATGGTATCAATGTAGAGACGTGCCAATGCCTCTAAAGAATAGTCACCGCAGATAGGGATGAAATGTGCAGATTTGGTGAGTCGATCGACAATTACCCAAATCGCATCATGCCATGTAGAAGTCCACGGCAATCCCATTACGAAGTCCATAGTAATATGCTCCCATTTCCACTCAGGAATGGAAAGAGGTTGCAGTGTGCCCTCTGGACACTGATGCTCGGCCTTCACTTGCTGGCATACCAAGTATCGTGCCACAAACTCTGCTATATCCCTCTTCATGCCTGACCACCAATAGCTACCTCTGATGGTCTGGTACATCTTCGTACCCCCGAGATGCATAGCATATGCAGAAGAATGTACTTCCTCAAGGATAGCACGTCGAAGATTACTATCGGCCGGGACACACACTCTCTCTGAATACCACGAGTCCATCATCACGGACTCTGAAGTCTCCGCCCTCAGCTCTGCGGACTCTAACCGCAAAACCCTGAATCTCTTTATCTGTACTCTGGAGCTCTCTGATACGGTCGAACAAAGTCGGCCTACCTCAAATCTGGCTAGTAAGCCTCCCTGATCATCGTTAGTCAAATTGACTCCTAAGGCTCGGAGTCCCACTAAATAAGAAAGGTAGGCTTTCTCTGTCGACTGTGAGGATAATGCTAACTTCTGACTCAAGGCATTTGCTACAACATTCGCCTTGCCTGGATGATAGTCAATAATGAAGTCATAATCTTTGAGGAGTTCTAACCATCTCCTTAATCTCAAATTCAGCTCCTTTTGGGTAAATAGATATTTCAAACTCCTGTGATCTGTAAATACCCTGCAGGTCACCCCATAAAGATAATGCTGCCATATCTTCAATGCGAAGACTATGGTTGCTTACTCCAAATCATGAGTCGGGTAATTAACATCGTGTTTCTTCAGCTGTCACGAAGCATATGCAATAACCCGATCATCCTGGATCAGAACACAACCCAATCCCTATCAACTAGTATTACTGTACACCGTATACTCCCGACTACTAGTGGGAATGGCTAAAATAGGAGCGGATGACAACAGTTATTTGAGCTCCTGGAAGCTCGCCTCACAACGATCATTCCAAACAAACTTAACCCCCTTCTGGGTTAATCTCGACAACGGAGCAGCTATCCGGGAAAATCCCTCTACAAATCTGCGATAATACCCAGCCAAACCGAGAAAGCTACGAATCTCGGTAACTGTTTGTGGCTGCTCCCACTTCACTATAGCCTCAACCTTCCGTAGATCAATATAAATACCCTCTGCGGAAACAATGTGCCCCAAAAATCCAATTTGTCTCAGCTAAAACTCACATTTCGAGAATTTAGCATATAGCTGCTTCTCATGGAGTATCTACAATACCACCCGAAGGTGCTCAACAAGATCTTCATCACTCCGTGAATATATCAAGATGTCATCGATGAATATGATGACGAAACGATCCAAGTAATCGTGAAAAAATCTGCTCATCAAATCCATGAAAGCAGCTGGGGTATTAGTTAGCTCAAACAGTATGACTAGAAACTCATAATGGTCGTATCGGGTACGAAAAGCTGTCTTGGGCACATCTTCAGCCTGAATTCTTAACTGATGATAACCCGAACGGGAATCAATCTTAGAGAAAACCCTGGCTCCCTATAGCTGATCAAATAAATCATTTATACATGGCAGGGGATATCTGTTTTTTATGGTGGCTTTATTCAATTGCCTGTAGTCCACACAAAGCCGAAATGTACCATCCTTTTTCTTTACAAACAGTATCGGAGCGCCCCAAGGTGAGGAGCTCGGACGAATAAACCCCTTGTCCAGAAGTTCCTGTAACTGAGTTTTAAGCTCTCTTAGTTCAGCAGGCGCCATTCTGTATGGCGGAATAGAAATAGGATTAGTCCCTGGCACTAGATCAATTTTGAAATCGAACTCCCGAACTGGTGGTAATCTGGGAAACTCCTCGAGGAACACATCTAAAAATTCCTGTACCACAGGGACATCTTCAAGCCTCGGTCCCTCAACGGTGGTGTCGACAACATAAGCCAAATAAGTCGCACAACCATAGTGTACCAAGCGTCTAGCCTTCATAACAAAGACAATACTGGGGGGCAATACTCGTCTCTCGCCCCGGAATACTAACGGTGGCTGCTCGGACCTCCTAAACTCAACCTCTTTTGTGAAACAATCCACGGAAGCCCGGTGTAAACTCAGTCAATCCATACCTAGTATGGCATCGAAATCCGTGATAGGGAGTGGAATCAGATCTGCTTCAAATATCGCCTCCCCAATACCGACCTCACAGCCCCTATAGACTGTATCTCGAATGATATGCTTGTCAAGGGAAGTGACTACCATAATCTCCTCATCAAGTGGCGAGAGAGCTCTATCAGAATGGCGAGCGAACGTGTCCCTCACATAGAAAAAATTTCACCTGGTATCTATGAGAATACTGGCATCGATACCGAATATTCGTATGGTACCTAAAAGTAAGAAAAAGATCAACAGAATTTAAAATGCGAAGAAAAAGTGAACGAATAGATATATATATCAAACTAGTTAAGCTTCGAAAGGTTTAACTAGTCAAAACTGTACATCGATATCAAAATATACAAAAAAAAAAAAATCATACAGAAAGTACAACAAAAGTACTACACTGAGGGGTTTGTGGGAGGATTACCCATAATAATATCAGAGTTTGCCTATGTGTTCTCCTGTGTCATCGCAAACACATGAGCCTGGGCCCTAGGCTGCTGTTGCGACGATCCTGGCATTGTATTACTCTCGGCTGCAATCCGGGGAGCGATAAGAGCTGAGTGCGCAGGTGCCCCCTGCTGGCCTGTGCCAGACGTACGAGTACACTCTGCAAAGTCGATCCTCCTTGACCTAAATCGGGACAGATACTCCTAACGTGACCTTACTTTCTATGCTGGAAGCAAATAACTGGTACTCTACATGCCCCAAAGGCATGGTGGCTGCTGCATCTACGGCAGAAGGGCGGTCTCTGTGTAGTAAACTGTGTAGAGATACTAGGGGCTGGTGCCCCAAAACCCTATGGTCGAGGTCCCTGTCCCGGTATTGCTGGTCTGAAGCTAGAAGAACCTCCGAGATATCCAGAATCTCTACCCCTCTTCGACGACAGTCTACTCTGTGACTCAGTCTTCCTTTTCTGGTGACTCTCCCTCTATCTAGCCTCTGCTCGGACGATCTCTTCCCCCTGATACGCTGAATCAATCACCTCTGATAATGTAAAAGAGGGAGTCACTGTCATATACTTCCTGATGCTCAATTGGAGGCCATCTTCAAACTTGAACCTTATCTGAGTCGGTGTAGCCATATCGGAGACAAAGGCCGCTAGTCGTCTAAGCTCAGCCGCGTACTCTGAAACTGACCTCATCCCCTGGTGCAAGTGCAGGAACTCCGTCCTCATCCGGTCCTGCTGGAACAGGGTGAAGTACCTGCGGTTGAACTCTTGTAGAAAGTCCTCCCACCGCAAGGTCTGTGTAGTACTATCACGGATAGCCTCCCACCATGAGAGGGCATCTCCGTCGAGGAGTCTCTCAGCAACTCTCAATCTGAGCTCCTCTAACAACCCCAAATCCGTAAGGATCCTTTGAATCCTGTTGATCCAGTGTTTCACCGCTACTGCATCACTAGATCCTGAAAAGTCTGTGCATCCGAGCTGCCGAGACTCTTTCACCAACTACGTGAGCTCGTGGTTGCGCCTCAAAGTAACCGACGTCTCATCGGTCGGTATAGAAACAGAAAGATCGGCCACTAAAGGAGGAACCTGTTGGATTTTTGACTAAGAAGAGAGAGAAATCTAATAAACTTTTGGTTTTTATTGATGTAGTAGAATGATACAAAGGAAGAGAGATTATCTTCCTCTTAATTTTACAAGGAGAGCAATAGCTCTATTTATAGGCAAAGGGAGAAAAATAGCCAGTAGAGAGAGAACAAAGTCAATATTCCCGTTGGGGCTCAAACTCCAAGGAATTCCAACAGCTAGTTTTTGGACTGTTGGAATATACATTGCCCAAACTGCCCCTAGCTATTTGGGTTTACCTCTTAGACTTTTCTCCATACTTTTGGGCTTCATTGGGCTTGTTTTTGAATGTATTTTGGGTCATAAATATGTTGCCAAATTCTGAACATTAAAAAATAAAAGGCCCAATGTTTATGACATTATCATATTTTCAAGTTGAATACCTTGAGACTTATCTTCATCTTCTCCCTTATTTTTAACACTCCCCCTCAAGTTAGGTGCATAGATGTCTATGGACCCTAACTTGCTAAGGATGTGCTGAAGATGTTTCTCAGTTGTTGCCTTAGTGAAAATGTCAGCTAGCTGGTCTTCACTTCTAACATGAGGTTGAAATTGTCTTGTTTTCTAATTTTTCTCGAACAAAATGACAATCAACCTCAATGTGCTTCGTTCTTTCATGAAATACTGGATTGGCAGCGATATGAAGAGCTGCTTGATTATCGCAATGTAGAAGAATAGGAGCGATAGTAGGAAATCCCATCTCCTCAAGTAATGCCTTTAGCCAAACTATTTCGCTTGTAGCCGCTGCCATTGCTCTGTATTCAGCCTCAGCGCTTGATCTGGATACAACAGATTGTTTCTTGCTTTTCCATGTTACAAGATTTCCTCCCACGAACATGCAGTAGCCGGTGGTGGATCTCCTGTCCGTGACATCCCCAGCCCAATCTGCATCACAGTAGCCATAAATCTCCATGTTGTGGTTGTTTTTCATAAGAATTCCCCTTCCTGGTGAGCTTTTTAAATACTTGAGAATTCTTTCTGCTGCCTTCCAATCTTGAATCCTTGGAGCATGCATCCGTTGACTGATTAAGCTGACGGCATAGGTGATATCTGGTCTTGTAATGGTGAGGTAGATGAGCCTCCCCACAAGTCTTTGATATCTAGGAATATCCTGGAACATTTCTTCATCACCTTGTGCTCGTTCTGCTACGGATATAGGAGTTGCTGCTGGTTTAGCTCCTACCTTTCCAGTTTCCTGCAAAAGGTCAAGTACATATTTCCTTTGGCATAGAACTAGCCCCTTATGAGAATAGGCAAGCTCTATTCCTAAGAAATACTTTAGTTTTCCCAAATCTTTAATCTCAAAAGTAGATTTAAGGAAATTTCTAACTTGATCAATACCATTCATATCACTTCCTGTAATAACTATATCATCTACATAAATAAGAACAATAGTGATTTCTTCATTGTTAACTTTAGTAAACATGGAGGAATCACTAATGGATTTCTTAAAGTTATTACCAAGAAGTGCTGAACTTAATTTTGCATACCAGGCACGAGGAGATTGTTTTAACCCATAGATTGCTTTTTTAAGACGACACACCTTGATGTTTGAATCCTCATCTAGCCCTTGGGGAATTTGCATGTAGATTTCTTCGTCTAAGTCCCCTTGAAGGAAAACATTCTTCACGTCCATTTGATACATTGGCCATTCTCCATTGGTTGCAATTGACATCAAAACCCTTATCGTTTTCATTTTGGCAACAGGGGCAAAAGTCTCAGTGTAGTCTTCTCCATAAGTTTGTGTGAATCCTTTGGCTACAAGTCTTGCCTTGTAGCGTTCAATGGATCCATCACTTTTATACTTGATTTTGAACACCCATTTACACCCGACAGCCTTTCTTCCCTTAGGGAGAGTAGTAATCTCCCACGTCCCATTTTTATTCAATGCATCTAGTTCTTCAAGCATAGCTTGTCTCCATTCGGGTTTGGTATTTGCCTCATCAAAATCCTTAGGTTCCTGTGATGAGTCAATGCCACTCAAGAACCCTTGATGGCTTGAGGAAGTATTAGATACACAATAGTAATTTGAAATAGGATAGTGAGTTACCTTAGAATTGTAATAAACTCTTCTGTTGATCCACTCTGAGGGAGGAAGCCTCAATCTGGTGGAACGTCGAAGTGGAGGAGCCAGCGGAGAGGGCAGTCTAGTTTCGTCTCCGGATTCTCCTAAGGTAGGTAATCCCTCGCCTTCTTCTCTTTCTTCGGAAGAGTTCTCTTCATTTTCAGACTCATCCACTCCTCCCTCTTCGTTTTCTCCCCCTGAAAGTGAATTCTCTTCATTGGATTCTTGAGTAACCAGAGGAGGATTTATGGGAACATCGCAGAAGATTCGCAAGTCATTGCTTGATGAATTTTCTTCATTTTTTTCTCCTGCAAAAAAGAATTCATTTTCTACAAATATCACATCTTTCGATGTGTATACCTTGTTAGAGTCAGGTTCAAAACAAATATATCCTTTTTGGAATGAAGCGTACCCAATAAAAACACATTTCCTTCCTTTGATATCTAACTTATCTCTAAACTGCCTAGGAATATGAACATAACAAATACACCCAAAAACTCTAAGGTGAGAGAGGTTTGGTTTGTCTTTTCTAAGCAACTCTAATGGAGATTTTCCATGGAGAACTCTAGTTGGAAGACGATTTATTAAATGAGCTGCGGTACTAACCGCATCACTCCAAAAACGCTTAGGCATATTAGCAAAGAACATGATAGTTCTAGCTATTTCTAGGAGATGTCTATTTTTGCGTTCGGCAACTCCATTTTGTTGGGGAGTGTAGGGACAACTAGTTTGATGAATAATTCCATTCTCCTCAATGAAATTTTTGAAATTGGTGCTCATATATTCCCCACCATTATCTGTCCTAAGAATTTTAATGTTGGCCTCATATTGTTTTATAATATACTTGTAAAAGGACTTGAAGGCTTCATAAACTTGGTCTTTTGATCTTAGCATATACACCCATGTATACCTAGACTTATGATCTATAAATGAGATAAAATACTTAAATCCCCTTCTAGATATCATAGGTGAAGTCCATACATCCGAGTGAACAAGATCAAAAGGCTTTTTATATTGAGTTTCAGAAATAGGATAATACATTCGGGTTTCCTTTCCAAAAATGCATGCTTCACAATGTCTATCACTACAATTTTTTGATGGGAATAGGCATTTCAGAGCTTGCATAGAAGGATGACCTAATCTAGCATGCCAAAGGAGGTAACTTTCCTCTCGGATTGCGGAAAATACAAAACTATCTTGTTTCCAAAAATACAAGTTATCTTGCATAGAACCACTACCAATCACTTGATTCGTCTCCAAATTCTGAAAAACAACAGAATGAGGGTCAAAAATAGCTTTGCAATTTAAGTCCTTAGTGACTTGTCCAATGGACATAAGATTAGAGGTAAATTGAGGAACATATAAGGCCTTTGATTTTCTTCCAAATATTTCAACATCCCCAATTTGCTTAATTTTGAAATTATGTCCATTCGCAACTTTAACCATTTTAGGTTCTAGGAGAGGTTCAAGATTCTGAAAATTTTGCTTATCTTTGACCATATGGTGATCACAACCTGAATCTATCAACCATTTTGAAGAAGTAACAGATGAGTTAGAGCAAGTACCTGAGGAGGATTTTCCTAATTTTTGAGATGTCAGATTTGCTTTGTTTGCAGCTGGTTGAGCATTTTGCTCCCTCCTCTCTTGCTCTTTTTTCTTGATGAACTCAGGTTTAAGGTTAGGATGAAGAAACCAGCAACCATCCTTGGTATGTCCCAACTTTTTGCAATGAGAACACACCTTTTTTATTCCCTGATGAGCCTTATTTGCAGCTTGCTCATTCTGCTTTGTGGAGAACCCATGAACTTCACTTTTGGACTGATTGCTTTCTTCAAGCCTTTGAGAAGCTGCAGCTCTTTGAATCATAAATCGAGTCTCTTGGTATGATGGAAATTCTTTCATTCGAAGAATTTCCTGTCGAAGTTGTACAAATGACTCATTGAGTGATGAGAGCAATGAAAACACCTTGTCTTCATCTTGTCTCTTTTGCAGCACTTTTATATCACTTGTGAGAGGTCTCAATGTGTTAAGCTCATTCCACAAGTCCTCGTGTTCTCCGAACAATTGTGTAATTGATTTCTCCTCCATTTGGATGGCCGCAATCCTTTTTTGTATTTCAAATATTCTGCTCAAGTTTGATTCCTGACCATATAACCCATACATTTGCTCCCATAAGGATTTGGAACTCGGACAGCACATTACCATATTTTTGTGTGCTTGATCCATGGAGCTTGTTAGCAATAGGAACACTTGATCATCCAGCTCCTTCCATTCATCAAATCGTGGGTCTAGCCGATCCATAGGATCTTTTGTAATGAAAGACAGAAGTTTTGCTCCATTGAGAGATCTTCTGATATGACTAGCCCATTGGAAGTAATTGGTTGAGCTTAGAATAATTTGGGAGAAAAGTTGGATTTGAAAGGAAGAGATTTGAGGAAGAGAATTTCCCAACCCCGGAGTCGATGTTTGCTCTGATACCATGTTGGATTTTTGACTAAGAAGAGAGAGAAATCTAATAAACTTCTGGTTTTTATTGATGTAGTAGAATGATACAAAGGAAGAGAGATTATCTTCCTCTTAATTTTACAAGGAGAGCAATAGCTCTATTTATAGGCAAAGGGAGAAAAATAGCCAGTAGAGAGAGAACAAAGTCAATATTCCCGTTGGGGCTCAAACTCCAAGGAATTCCAACAGCTAGTTTTTGGACTGTTGGAATATACATTGCCCAAACTACCCCTAGCTATTTGGGTTTACCTCTTAGACTTTTCTCCATACTTTTGGGCTTCATTGGGCTTGTTTTTGAATGTATTTTGGGTCATAAATATGTTGCCAAATTCTGAACATTAAAAAATAAAAGGCCCAATGTTTATGACATTATCATATTTTCAAGTTGAATACCTTGAGACTTATCTTCATCTTCTCCCTTATTTTTAACAGAACCGGTGCTGTAGGAGCAGGTGCGGTCGCTGGAGTCTATAGTGGAGGTGGTGGTATCTGTGCCCCATATCTACTGTACCACTCCTACCACTGCCTCAAGGCATCGAGTGGTGTGGAGGAATCTCGGCTGTAACAGCCGGTGGAGGTGCTGGGGGTGGCGCTGGTGAGCGTGCTCGAGTAGAGAAAGCATCCTCTGGAACTCGTGGCGCCTTGAGTGCCCTAAGTGCATCAAGCACTGAAAGACCCTCAAGTGAGGCGAACCTAGCACCTCTCCTACCACGTTTAGGTAGCATAATTCTACGAAAAGAATACAATGTTATTAGATAGAAATCAAGAGTTAGGGTTAGTTGCTCCATAACTAACCCCCTAAAAAAATGAACTATAATTCAAAGCATTTGAATGCGAAATAACAGGTTAGAAGCGTTATGTATCCAACTCCATAATCTAAAAGAACTTATATGTCTATGGCCAAGTATGGGACTTTAAATGATTGTATGAAACTCTCTAATGCATTCAGGACTTTTCATATACTTGGGAAGACTCTTACTACTATCTTTTCCCCAAACCTGGCTCTGATACCAATAGAACTATCATGCCCCGAACCGGGGTCGTGAGCAGCCTCCCGTTGTCCTAAATATCGGCTGTATTTCTACAAAAATTTGGGTAAAACCTCCACGTAAATCGGAGGTTTTTCATGTACAATTAAACCTGTATATGCAAAATCAATCTATAATTTAAACAAATGGTTATCCCGGCCTCTCCAAAATCAACAAATTTCATCTCCAAACATAGAGGACAACACAAGGCTTTACAATTTCCAGTAATCCTAGCCACAAACCTCTACTGTCATGCCCAACTAGAGCATGAGCAGCCGCTACACCGAGCGGACCTAAGTTTATACAATGTATAACACATTTCCCAAGTAGAAAGTTTAAAACGCTTACAGATGTCTCAATGCGAGTAAAATGAACGAAAGCGAGAGTTATGCACACAACTGCTCATGAGTTATACAGTCATCCCATAATATACACAGCCAACTACGGATCTAAATGTCAAGACCTCGTAGGGTCGAAATGAAGTACGAAATTCATATTTCAAATTTAACCTAAATCTCACCGTCGAATATCACCTAGATCCACCAAAATCTCTAAGATCTGAAGCGTAGCTCCAGCACAACAATAATCCTATCTGAGGAGAGAAAATGGAGGGGTGAGTATCATGGGAAGATACTCAATGAGTGAGGGGGATAATATCAAGCATAAATAGTATGTGTGAACCATTGGAGTGTCAAATAACATCATTTGAAACAAAAATTTACATTTTTTGCAGCAAAACATGATATGCTTAGAAATTTGAAATCATTTAATCAATCACACGATAACAAGCATGTATGCATCCATTTAAAATCAAGAAGTATCAGAGCGAGCCAAAAATGGTCATGGCAAAGGTCAACCGTGACCAAGGACAGGCGCATCGGGGGTTTTCTTATGCATAGACTTTAAAGCGCTCTCTACCCCAACGTTGGCCATGAGTTCGTTAGGGCTAACTCATCAACGTGTATAGGATCTTGCCTGGTGCTAGACGGTGGAGTCACACACATCCTCCCCCTACGTGGGTTTAACCGGCCGTGTCTATAGGCCTTAGAATAAATGACGTTTGCGGATTCCTCCTGCAGAAGCGTATCCGGGCAACCTGTGCCTCTATAAACACCCTTCGTAGCGACGGAATCATTAATATCATCATCATAGTATCACAAGGGCATAACGTCCCAGGGCACAACGTCCTATAAGTAAGATCATATCATCGCATAATTAGTGGGCATCCAACCCACATAGTTCATCAAAAACATTTCAAATCTGTGTGCCAATACATTCATCAAATCATTTCAAATCCAAGCCAATACAACGGCGGAATAGAAAACATATCTAGTTCTCAAATAATAACACAATATCATTTTATTTCAAATATGGATGCATAGTCATCAGAAACAGGAATTTACGACACTCCAAATGTCACAAAACAAGTTTTGAAATTTAATATCACACGTCGAGTCTATGCATATCGAAAACATGTTTTATTGGAAACACGGCAGAAACAAATTTTTTACTATTTTACGTAAGAGATTAGAGTTCCACTCACATATCTAGGGAAGATGGTCACTCCCTATTTTTTAATAAGTCTCCAAAAGACAAACCTAATCAAATCATCAAATTTTATATCAATTAAAACCCTAATAAGAGATTTTATCAACAAAATTTATTCAAACTTTGAAGTGAGTGCGTTTCTCTCACCTAGGGTTTCTCGGGTTTCAGACTTAGCTGTCGTTCACCTGTCCGATTGGTCTAAAACCTATGATATTTCAAAATTTCAAAATTTCAAATATATTAACAACAACTAAATTTTTAACACCAAATCCTAGAATTTCAACCAATTATAGTCGTTACCTGCAGTACAAAAGATGCAGGTGAGCTCTCGAAGGGAACTGCTGGTCGCGGGCCGCGGGCCGTCACGGGCTCGTTGGCCGGTGGGCTGGCGGGCCGGCACGCTGGTGCGCTCGTGGGCTCTCAGCCCGGCTTGCTGGCCGCAGCGGGCTCGAGGTTTAGCAGTGGATGCACGGGCCGCAATAGGCCGCAGTGGGCTCGAGGTTTAGCAATGGATGCACGGGCCGCAATAGGCCGTGGGCTCACACTCCCGAGCTGGATCGCACGCTGGAGCGCTCTCGTGCTCGTGCTGGGGTGGCGCGCGCTCGTGCTGGGTAGCGCTCGCTCGCGCTGGGTAGCGCTCGCTCGCGCTGGGTCTCGCGCTCGCTCGTGCTGGGTCGCGAGTAGGGCTCGCTGGAGATCTCACGCTGGGTCGCGCGCTCGTGTCGCGATGGGCTCGAGGAGGTAGCGCTCACGTGGAGGGAGGATCTGCGCAGTGGCGTGCTCGCAGGAGGGCGGCGCCCGTTGCAAGGAGCGGTGGCAGGAGGGAGAGGCTGCGGCGGAGGAGAAGAGAAAGAGAGAAAGAGAGAGAGAGAGAGGGAAAAAGAGAGATTAGGGCTTTTTAGCCCTAATCCCAATTTTTTTTTTTTTGGTGTCATATTACAGGCTCTAGAAGTTTTCGTAGCATATTGGTGAATTCGGCATTCACGACGGTGAGATTTAATTCAAATAAAAATTTGAAGTCCTCATTTTATTTCGACCCTACGAGGTCATGATATTGAACTCCGTAGTTGGCCATGTATATTTATATGGGATGACTGTATAAATTATGGACATTATTTGAGAAACTCCCACATTTTACTTGTATTGTGGCACCTGTAAGCATTTTCAAATTTTTACTTGGGAAATTATTGTACATTGTATAAACTTTAGGCCCACTCGGTTTGACAGCTGCTCATACTCTACTCGGTGTGGGAAATTATTGTACATTGTACAAATGCCATTCGTAGCTACGAAATCATCAATGTCATCATCATAGTATCACAAGGGCATAACGTCCCACAAGAAAGAATCATATCATGCATAACTAGTGGACATCCAACCCACATAGTTTCTCAAGGCATTTGAAATCCACGTGCCAATACATTTTATCAAATCATTTCAAAACTGCATACCAATGCAACCGTAAAAAAGAATTTATCAATTTTCAAGTAATGCCACAATTTTTGTTTCATATCAAACCATGGATGCATAGTCATCGTAAAACATAATTTAAGACACTCCAGTAATCACAAAACAGATTTTAATATCATACGTCAAGTCAATGCATATCATAAGCATGTTTTATCGAAAACACGGCAAAAAACACGTTTCATTATTTCATACAAGAGATTAGAGTTCCACTCACCTTTCTAGGGAGGGTGGTCACTCCCTATTTTTCAAATCAATCCAATTGGCTCTTCGAGTCTCCAAAAGACAAATCTAATCAAATCACCAAATTTTATATCAAATAAAACCCTAATAAGGGATTTTCAATTTTTTTCTTTCCAATTTAACATAACCTTAATTTACACAATCATCTCTAAATTCTCGTTTCATCAAATTTCAAATCATTTGGCTCACCAATGATTAAATTTTCAATATTTCTCATTTTCTCTAATTTTCCTCGAATTTAACATATTTCCGAATAGATATATAACTTCCGATTTTAAATTCAACTTAAAATCAATAAAATTTATTCAAACTTTGAAGTGAGTGCGTTTCTCTCACCTAGGGTTCCTCGTGTTTCAGATTTAGCTGTCGTTCGCCCGTCGGATTAGTCTAAAACCTGTAATATTTTCAAATTTGAAAGATATTAGCAACAACTAAATTTCTAACACCAAACCCTAGAACTCTCGAAGGGGAAAGCCGGTCATGGGCTCACAGGCCGTCGCGGGCTTGTGGGTCGGCGGGTTGGTGGGCTGGCCCGCTGGTGGGCTCACGGGCTGGTTTGCTAGCAACAGTGGGCTTCGCAGGCCACAGTGGGCTCGCGAGTCAGCAGTAGGCTTTGCGGTCTGGCGGGCGCTCACGGGCTAGGGCTCGCGCTCGTGAGCTGGAGCGCTCGTGGGCTGGAGCATTCACAAGCTAGCGCTCGTGGGAGGTCTGCAGTCGTGCGCTCACAGGCTGAGGCGCGCGCTCATGAGATGAGGCGCACGCTCGCAAGCTAAGGCCCGCGCTCGCGAGAGGATCGCGCGCTATGAGGCCCGCGTGCTCCCGCAGTGGGTCGCGTGCTGGAGCATGCTCATGCTCGTGCTGGGGCATACTTGCGCAGTGGGTCACGCGCTCATGGTGGGGCGCTCTCGAGTAGTGGTTCGCGCACTGGACTCACGCGAAGGGTCGTGCTGGAGCGCGCTCACACTTGTGCTGGGGTCGCTCGCTGTGGGCTGGAACGTGCTCGTGTGCAGGCGTGCTTCGAGCAAGTGCTTGCTCGTGTGAGGAAGGAGGCACTGCAGGCGGAGCTGCGCTCGCGAGAAGGCGTTGCAGTGGCAGCGATCATGGGAGGAAGGCGAGGCGGTGGGCGGTAGCTGTGGGAGAGGAAGGGACGGAGAGAGAGAGAGAGAGAGAGAGAGAGAGAGAGAGATTGGATGAGAGAGAGAATTAGGGCTTACAGCCCTAATTCAATTTGGGGAGAGAGTGCTGCGTTTCACTCCAAAATGCAGCACCTCCTCTCTATATATATATATATATATATATATTTTGGTGTTATAGTCGACCTTTTAAGTTTGTGACACTTAAAATAATCTAATTCCAGAATATGCAAGTTAACTTGTGACACGTGTAGTTCGACTTGGACTTAAGATTTAAGTCCTGACTTGTATCCTGACTTGTGTCCTGACTCGTGTCCTATCTTTGGCTTGTAACCTAGGTTGTGAGTCAACTTGACTAACACAAATTTTTCTAAGTGTTAGTATAGTAAGTTGAATTAAGACTATACCAAGTCGACTTGTCTTTTAAACTTTCGACCATCAGAAGTTCATATTTGTGACTTCTCTGATGTTTCTATGGAATAGATTAACTTATGCTTTATATAGGTCGACTTGTTCTTAAACTCTTGCTTAGTTACTTAGTCTTTCTTCTTGTATATTCTTTGAGTTGACTTGATTTCTTAGGTGAGTCAACTTGACTAACCATATGCATCCATATTGGACTAATCAATAAAAAATAATGTAATTTCATGGAATAAATGTCTTGGGAACTTGACTTATGCACTTCTGATAATTTTAATCTTTCTAGGATTTTCATGTGAATATCATTATCAAGCGAGTCATACAAATTGAATGTAGTTATATCTATCATTCGCATTTCAAGTCTTACTAGACTAATCAAAAAACAAAAAAAAATTATAGTTTTATCCACATATGAGAATGACTTTTCATAATCTATGTGCAATTTTTGTGAAAAATCTTGTACAACAAGCCTTAGTTTATGGCAAAACAATTTTATTTTATTCATTTTGTTTTCACACAAATATGCATTTTTATCTTATTGATTTGACACTTCTGATGTATGCATAATAGGTCGCAAAAGTCCATGCTTTTTAAGTGAATTCAATTATACTTAGGTCTTTTTGTTTTGACCAATCATTTTTACATCTAGATTCCCCTAGAGATTTTGCTTCAAAATTCTCATTATGATTCATAATCTTGTGTCACGCCCTGACCCTCGGATTGAGCACACGACAACCACCGTGTCATCCCATAGGGTCACTCCGTGGAGAGAATGACTATAGTCATATACCACACATACACCAATATTTTACGAACATTCCGATTTCATTCAATATGTCATGATTTTATCAAAAGGTTACCAACTAATTTCACAATATTCATGAATAAAATATGCAATAATATATGGCATATACTCATTCATAAATACAATGAATGCACATATACTTAATTCTCATTTCGGGTCACCCCACAATCACAAATATGGTCATTAAATTAATCATTAAATTATATACCAACACTATAGCAAATTTGTTCTTCTCAATTTGTCACAATTCCTAACTTTTCAATAAATTTTCAAGCACAACATGTCATAGAAAAATGATCATATCTTGATCTATATTTCTCGGATCATGAAATTTTCATTTTTCACTTAAAAACTAAACATAAAATTACAATTTTTGTGTTTAGGTCCCAAACCCATTCAAATGATTCAAATCTCAAATTAAAGATAAGACCTATACAATTTTCATGTTCAGAGCTAATTCAATCTAGAAGGCCTCTAAAAGTCGAAGAAGAGCATGGAGCCGACACAAGGAAGAATAGGGTCCTTTTTTGCATGATGTATTTTTTTGAAAATTCATAAAAAAATCAAATGCTCATCCCAATGTTTCGAATCATATATTATTTTCGAGGTATATAAGTCTAGTTTCATGAGAAAAAAATCTCACTTAATTTGCCCATACGTAGAAGAAATTATGATGGAAAGATCACAACATGCTCAAACTACACATTATGAAAAAATCAAGGATTTCATCTCAAACACCATAGCACTTGAATAAACTCTAAAATATGTATGCTCCTTAGTTTTAAATTCCAGTAAAACCTTAATCAATTCAACCAAAGTCACATAGGCATAAACTTTAGACAAAAGAGAAACAATTGCTATAGGAAGAAAGGGATCTAATAGTAAACCTATGCCTACAGCGATGTCTTCTTGTTGTTGAAATGGAAAGCATTAACACCTCTAGCAAGAACTCTGAGTTTGGGTCTCCTTCTGAAAATTGTTTGCTAATTATGCTGGACTAGGGTTCTATAGACAAGGAGAAGAAAGCCAAAAGAGAGAAGAGAGAAGGAAAAGGGAGGGATAAGAGGGAAAGTGAGAGAATGAGTATGGACGAGAATGAGGGAGAGAAGAAAAAGTGGTGAAGGTATTGTTTTCATATCAACTCTTCAATCTTCCAAATTTCCTCTTCCACTTGGTTGCTTCTCTATAACACCTTGACCATGGGAATTTGCTTACTCTTCAGTTGTTTGAGTTGTCGATCAAGAATCTTCATTGGTTGTATCTTGAATTCAAGTCTTGATTCAACTCTACCGAAAGAGCTTTTAGCACATGTGAGGGATCCAACAAGTATTTCTTCAACATTGAAATGTGAAAAATATTATGGATCCGTTGTAACTCCGATGGGAATTCAAGCCGGTAAACCACTTTTTCAATTCTTTTGAGGATTTTATACGGTCCGATATAACAACGATTCAATTTTCCCCATTTCTGAAATTGAATTATATACCCTTCCCAGGAGATACCTTAAAAATGTTATATCTCCAACTTCGAATTTGAAGAGCCTCTTCCTTTTATCGGCATAGCTCTTTTATCGATCTTGAGCTGCCTTTATTCTTTCTCGAATCATTCTTACCCTTTCCTTGATGGCTTTAATTACTAGAAGAGCAGGATGTATTAGAGGGTATCAACCATATCATGTAAGATCTTGGAGTTGGAAATACTGCTTAGTAGAGAAGAGATCAAGAAGCTTATTAGGCATGGAAAAGGAAAGATTCCACTGCACGTGACATCCTGTTTAGTTTTATGGTAGATGATCTCATTCACGAATGTGAACAATTGCCTACTGCTCATGAAATATGAATGTATCTCAAAGAGAAGTATGGAGGTACTAGTGTGACCCGTTTAAGGTAGTTGACGATCAAGTTTGACATATATAAAAAGAAGTCCGATCACAGTATCAAACTACACCTGAGAACCATATCAAACATGATAAGGGAATTGAAGTTAGCAGGTCACGTTTTATCTGATGAGTAGCAAGTTCAAGCTTTAATCCGATCCCTTCCAAATCAATGGGAGTACTTGAAAGTCAATCTGACTCATAATGATAGTATTAAGACTTTCGTTGATGCTGCTAGCCACGTGAAACTCGAAGATGAGCAGTTTAGTGCTGCAAAATCAATTTCTAATGCTTTTGTAGCTGAGTCTAGTTCCCAGAAAGTTTCGGCTTTTAAGCGCAAGGGGAACAAGAACAAGGGCAAGAAAGGGAAGAAAATTGCAGAAAGGTCTAACAAGATCAATTCCAACCACAAAAATAAGCGCAAGCGATTTTGGAAGAAGAAGGACAAGAGCAAATTGAAGTGCTACATTTGTAAAGCTCTCGGTCATTTTGCTTGAGAATACCCCTGTTGAAAAGAAGGATAACTTAACCCATCTTCATCACCAACCAAGTGCATCTACTTAGAAGTCCAAAAATCAGCATGCATTGTCCAGCAAGCATGGCCCATTTGGGCAGCCTAAACCAACCCAAAATACATTCAAAAATAGGCCCAAGAAAGCCCAAAAGTTTGGAGAAAAGTCTAGGAAGCAAACCCAAATAGCTAGGGGCAGTTTGGGCAGCATATATTTCAACAGTCAAAAAACTAGCTGTTGGAATTCCTTGGGGTTTGAGCTCCAACGGGAATTTCACTTTCTACTGGCTATTTTTCCCTTTTCTCTATAAATAGAGCCTCATTGTATCTCCAAAAACTATGAGAAAAATGCTCTCAAATCTGTCCATGTATGCTCTCATTCTTCTTCAATAAAATTCAGAAGTATTCTTCATTTCTTGTGCTCTATTTTTTGATATTTCAACATGGTATCAGAGCAAACTTCGATCCCTTCCTCTTCAAGGTTGGGTGACCTTCCACCTTCCATCAACCTTACCCAATTTCAAAATATATCCTCCATTCAATTAAGAGGAGGAAATTATTATCAATGGGCAGCCTTGATGAGAAGGGTGCTGGAACTTCACAACTTGGAGGGTCACATACTTGATCAACCACTTGAAGAGGTGGATTCTTCCTACAGAGAATGGAAGAAGAGGGACAATCATGTGTTTTTTCTTTTACTCAATTCCATGGATGAAACACACAAAGCTATGGTGACTTGTGCTCCCAATGCAAAACTAATATGGGACACAATGTTTTCTCTTTATGGCCAAGAATCTAACCTTGGCAGAATTTTTGAGCTCAAACGACAAATTTCAAACATCAAAAAGGAAGGGAAATCACTTCCTCAATATTTTGGGGAATATACGGATACTTGGAATGAGCTCTCCACTCTCCGTCCGGATTCCATAGATCTCAAAGTCCTCCAAAAGAGGAAAGAAGAAGATAAAATCTTTGGTCTTCTCATGGGTCTAGATGATTCCTACTCTCTTCTTAGACAAGAAATTCTCCGAATGAAGGAATTTCCTTCATTTGGAGAAGTGCAAAATATGATCCAACGAACGGAAGTTAGCATGCGTTTGGAAGAAAATTCCAAACTTAGACTTGAAGCTCAAGGTCACATGGCTACCGTTGAAGAGCACATGGCTGCCAAAGCACATCAAGTTCCAAAGAAAATTGATGTATGCACCCATTGCAAGAAAAGAGGACATACGAAGGAGAAGTGTTGGAACCTTCATCCTCATTTAAAGCCCAAGACCTTCAAACCAAGGGAGCAACTTTCCGAGCAGCATAATGTACTTCACACCAAGCTTCAAGGACCTACCATGGCTGATTTTGCTGCTCTTCAAAGTCAACTCAATGACATCTCCAAGAAGTTTCAACAACTTGCTCCCTCCAATGGTAAAAATCAAAACACTTTATCCTCTTTCAATTTCGAAGATTTTCTCATTGATTCGGGAACGGACCATCATATGGTAAGGGATAGAAGAAAAATCAAGCGTTTTAAAAAACTCCCTAACCATAAGATAGTCCGTGTTGCCAATGGGCAAGATTTGAAAGTTGAGCAAATTGGGGAAATTGAACTTTTTGGAAAAACTTCAAATGCTTTATTTGTTCCCCAACTCACTTCAAATCTTTTGTCCATTAGCAAAGTCACTAAGGATCAAGGGTGTAGAGTTGTTTTTGACCCGAACACTGTTACTTTTCAGGACCTCAAGTCGAATCAATTGATTGGCAAGGGTTCTAGAAGAGGGGATCTATATTTTTTGGATCAAAAGCATCATGCACTCGTAGCTCATGTCAAAGAAGATGGATCTCTTTGGCATAAACGTTTTGGGCATCCTAGTGACCAAGCTTTAAAGCGTCTATTTCCAAGTATTAATATTGAAGATAGACATTGTGAAGCTTGTATTCTGGGAAAGGAAACCCGATCAATGTATCCCAATTCAAAAACAATTTATAAAGATGCTTTTGATTTAGTTCATTCGGATTTGTGGACTTCACCTATCAAATCTCATTTAGGCTACAAGTATTTCATTACTTTTGTAGACCAAAAAACTAGGTACACTTGGGTCTACCTTTTGAATACCAAAGATCAAGCTTTTGAAGCCTTTAAAAGCTATGAGAGATATGTGACCAAACTTTACAATGCTAACATTAAAATTCTAAGGACGGACCATGGTGGAGAATTCACTAGTTTGACATTTGAAAACTACCTTAGAGAGAATGGCATTATACATCAAATGTCTTGTGTGTACACACCTCAACAAAATGGGGTGGCCGAAAGGAAAAATAGGCACATATTAGAAATAACTAGAGCTATGATGTTTCATGCAAATGTGCCTAAGAAATTTTGGTGTGATGGAATAAAAACCGCTGTCCACCTAATAAACCTTATCCCATCTCAAGTCCTGGATGGCAAGTCACCCTTAGAAGCCCTACTAGATAAAAAACCTAAGATATCTCATCTTAGAACATTCGGTTGTGTATGTTACATTCATATTCCAGCACACATGAGGGATAAGTTAGATCATAAGGGTAGAAAGTGCATATTTTTGGGGTATGCTTCCTTTGAAAAGGGGTATAGATGTTATGACCCTAAAACTAACCAAACATACACATCTAAGGATGTGATATTTGTGGAGAATGAGTCCTTTTTTGTAGATAATGAAGAACATCAATCATCAGAAGAAGAGAGCACTCCAAGCACGTGGAATTTCTTACTTCTCCCGAATCAATCATCTCCACCAATTGCAGAAGGAATCTCCCAAGAGACTAATGAGCAATCTCAAAATAATGAAGAAGAAGGATCAAACTCCATAGAAGAGGAGGCAGCCCACACTTCAGGGGGAGATCAAGAAACCGAAGAGGAAGAATCCGAGCATGTAGAGGGAGATTTGGATGCACCACCTCCTCACCTTAGGCGATCCACGAGGCTTAGGGTTCCCCGTTCGGAATGGATTAACCGTAGAGTTTACTATAACTCCAAGGTAACATCTCATCCGATTTCTAATTATTATACCATCTCACATGTTTCTTTGAGCCACCAAAATTTTTTGAGTGGCATAGATAAAGAACAGGAGCCTAGGACATATGATGAAGCATCCAAGGACCCAAGGTGGAGAAAGGCAATGAAGGAAGAACTAGATGCATTGACCAAGAACGGTACATGGGAAGTCACCTCTCTTCCAAAGAGCAAGCGAGCCGTCGGATGCAAATGGGTATACAAAATCAAATATAAAAGTGATGGATCAATTGAAAGGTTTAAGGCAAGACTTGTGGCTAAAGGATTCACTCAAGCATATGGGATAGATTACAAAGAGACATACGCACCCGTTGCTAAAATGAATACAATTAGGGTCTTGATGTCTCTTGCGGTGAACCATGGATGGAGCATGTTTCAAATGGATGTAGCAAACGCGTTCCTTCAAGGAGATCTCGAAGAAGAAGTGTACATGCAACTTCCTCAAGGGTTTCAACAACAAGGAGAAAACATGTGCAAACTACGCAAGGCTATCTACGGGCTGAAGCAATCCCCAAGGGCATGGTATGCAAAATTAAGCCATGCTTTCCTTAGTAGTGGATTTGTTAAATGCCATAGCGACTCTTCTGTTTTCATTAGAAAAAACAATGATAAAATAGTGATAGCCTTAGTTTACGTAGATGATATCATCATTACTGGAAATGACATGCATTTAATAGATATAGTTAGAAATTTCTTGATTTCTAGGTTTGAAATTAAAGATTTAGGGAGACTAAAGTATTTCTTAGGAATTGAGTTAGCCTATTGTAATAATGGGCTAATTCTATCCCAAAGGAAATATGCACTTGATCTTTTGCAGGAAACAGGAAAGCTAGGAGGAAAGCCAGCTTGTAGCCCTATTGTCACCACTGGACCTCTAGTAGATGATGAGGAGCCACTTGAGGACATAGAGAGATATCAAAGACTTGTAGGACGACTGATCTACCTCACCATCACTAGGCCAGACATAGCCTTTGCCGTGAGCCAAATTAGTCAACATATGCATTCTCCAAAGATGGGTCATTGGAGAGCAGTTGAGCGCATCCTTCACTACATCAAGAAATCACCAGGACTAGGTATTTGGATGAAGAACAATGGAAGCTCCCAAATTGAAGGCTTTTGCGATGCAGATTGGGCGAGCGATTCAAAGGATAGAAGATCTACCACCGGGTACTGCATGTTCGTAGGAGGCAACTTGGTAGCATGGAAGAGCAAAAAACAACATGTGGTGTCAAGATCGAGTGCAGAGGCTGAGTATAGAGCAATGGCGTCAGCAGCCAGTGAGATTGTATGGTTGAAGGCTCTAGTAGAGGAATTAGGGTTCAATGTTTCTACACCAATCAACTTGCATTGTGACAATCAATCGGCAATTCATATTGCATCCAATCCGGTCTTCCATGAAAGGACTAAACACATAGAAGTTGATTGTCACTTCATTCGACAAAAGGTGGAAGAAAAGCTTATAGCCACTCCCTACATCAAAGGAAAAGAGCAACTAGCTGATATCTTCACAAAAGGGGGAACTGCAATGCATCTTCAAGAAATCATGAACAAGTTGGGCACTATCGATATCTACGCACCCAACTTGAGGGGGAGTGTTGAAAAGAAGGATAACTTAACCCATCTTCATCACCAACCAAGTGCATCTACTTAGAAGTCCAAAAATCAGCATGCATTGTCCAGCAAGCATGGCCCATTTGGGCAGCCTAAACCAACCCAAAATACATTCAAAAATAGGCCCAAGAAAGCCCAAAAGTTTGGAGAAAAGTCTAGGAAGCAAACCCAAATAGCTAGGGGCAGTTTGGGCAGCATATATTTCAACAGTCAAAAAACTAGCTGTTGGAATTCCTTGGGGTTTGAGCTCCAACGGGAATTTCACTTTCTACTGGCTATTTTTCCCTTTTCTCTATAAATAGAGCCTCATTGTATCTCCAAAAACTATGAGAAAAATGCTCTCAAATCTGTCCATGTATGCTCTCATTCTTCTTCAATAAAATTCAGAAGTATTCTTCATTTCTTGTGCTCTATTTTTTGATATTTCAACAACCCCGAGCCGAAAAAGGTAGCACCCATAATACTTCTCAAGTGTTATATATGTCTCTAGTACTGCTTTACTTTCTAAATCTTATCCTATGTCGATTATAAACTCAGGAGCAATAGACCATATGACGAGAGATCGAGAAACGTTCATAGACTTTCGTCAAGTTCCTCCTGGTTCAAGATGGATATATGTAGGGAACAATATGATGGATGAAATCAAAAGGATTGGCACTTGCAAGCTAGAGTTATGAAGTGGCCAAACCCTAATCTTACATGATATTCTCTATGCACCAGAAATTCGACAAAATTTAGTCTCTGTTGTTGTTGTTCCTAGACTTGGCTATAACTTGAACTTTACTCGTGATAGGTTTTGTATCTATAACAATGGTGTGTTTTATGGTACTGGACATTTGTTGAATGGATTTCTTACTTTGGATTGTGACAGACAAATGTTTAACTGTTATGTTGATCGTTATATTTGGTTAAATGTTTATTCTTCTAGTGATGCTAATATTGATGACAAAGTATGACATGCTAGACTTGGTAACATTGGGCAAGACAGGATGAATCGACATTTGAAAGCAGGATTATTGGGTTCGTTTACTGAAGTTGATTTACCGAATTTTAAATATTGTCTTGTCGGGAAGATGACCCAAAAACCATTTGTAAAGGCCGTAAGGGCTAAATTTCCATTGCAATTGGTTCACTCTGATATTTGTGGTTTAATGAATGTAAAGGCTTGACATGGAACGTCATATTTCATTACATTCATAGATGATTTCACGCGATTTGGTTATGTTTATTTGATTTCTCAAAAATCTGAATCACTTGAGTGCTTTAGATGTTATATGAACGAAGTAGAAAATCAAATGGACAGAACAATTAAAGCTTCAATAATAGATTGATGACGTGAATATCTATCAGATCAATTCAAGGTCTATGTAGTAAAAAGGGAATCATTAGATAATTGACTATTCCTCACACATCTCAATAGAATGGTGTTGCTGAGAGGAAGAATAGAACATTGCTGATATGACAAGGTCCATGATGGCGCATGTTAACTTGCCTATTTCCTTTTGGGGAGATGCATTGTTAACTGCGACCTATATTTTGAATAGGGTGCCTTTAAAATCAGTATAACTACGCCTTATGAACTTTGGACTGATAGAACATTGAGTCTGAATGGACTTAGATCTTGGGGTTTCAGAGCTATGTTCATGACTCTTCCAATAAGTTTGGAAAACTAGGTTCCTGAGGAAAGAAGTGTATCTTTATCATATACTCTAACGAGTCAAAAGATTATGCATTCATTGGTGAGCGTGAAAATGGAACTATAACAAAAATTGAATCACAAAATATGATTTTTTTGGAAAATGATTTTCTTAGTAAAGGTGATATAACGACTGGAGAGTCTTTGTTTGATTTAAATAATTTAAATAATGGATCTATGCTGGTTGGATCAAGGGAACCATAAGACGTTAAATCTCTAGATAATCCTAGTGGGAGGGATTCAAATTCTAACGATCCAACTGAATCATTGATTCAAAAAAGTGCTACGAAAGGTGTGTCCAAACATTATTATGAAATTGATGGGCATGCTTTTATCATTTCTCCACAGGATGAGGATGAGTTGAAGAATGTGAATGAGGCTTTGTCTTGTCCTGCCAAGGATGAGTGGGTAAAAGCAATAAAGGAAGAAATGGAGTCGATGGATTCCAACTATATTTGGGAACCGGTTGATCTTCCACCTGGGTGCAAATCTATTGGGAACAAGTAGGTTCTCAAGGTTAAACGTAAGGCTGATGGAACAATTGAAAGGTACAAACCTCGGTTGGTGACAAAAGGTTATACCCAACAAAAGAGCATTGATTATGAAGAAACTTTTTCACTAGTAGTGAGATTTGCCTCTATTCGCCTATTGTTGTTGAAATGAAGTATAATTAGGCTTCATAGCTAGTTGATGCTAGGATCAAGTGTACAAACCTAATTCAATGGGTATTTCAATGGGTCTGGCCCGCGGGATTCGGGCTCGGCCCTACGGGCCCAGCCCGAGACAGCAAATGGGGCCCCAAATGGGCCCCCAGCAGGCTGGGAATCTAGCCGTTGGAGGTCCCAACGGCTAGTTCCCATTCTAGCCGTTGGAGGTCCAACGGCTAGTAGAGAAGGAGAGGGCTTTATGCCCTCTCCACTCTCTCTTTTCTCTCAATCTTCTCCCCTCTCCATCCTCTATAAATAGGGCAGCATGTTGCCCTCTCAAAGCATGAAAAAAATGCCTTCAACCACTTGTATAATTTCCTTGAAATATCAACAAAATCTTTGAAGTCCTTTTTTATTACTCATTGCTTGCTTCCCTAGAAATTCAACAATTGTTGGCTATTGTAACTAATTTAGATTTAGAATTATATCACATGGATGCGAAAACTGCGTTTCTTAATGGATAACTGAAAGAAGAAATCTACATGGAACAGGCAGTAGATTTCATAGTTAAAGGCCAAGAAAATAAAGTTTACAAATTGAATAAATCAATTTATGGACTCAAATAGTTTTCAAGATAATGGTATTTGAGATTTCATAGAACTGTAATCTCTTATGATTTCGTAATAATAGATGAAAACTATTGTGTTTACGTGAAAAAGTCCAATAATAAGTTTATAATTCTAAGTCTATATGTCGATGATAT
The DNA here is from genome assembly GCA_033439265.1 of Dillenia suffruticosa. NCBI lineage: Eukaryota > Viridiplantae > Streptophyta > Magnoliopsida > Dilleniales > Dilleniaceae > Dillenia > Dillenia suffruticosa. The sequence goes on from JAVTVX010000031.1 coordinate 6,371,105, forward strand.
ATTGTTAACCAGAAATGATATGGAATATGTTATGAATATCAAGAATTGGTTATCATCAAATTTTGAGATAAAGGACATAGGTAAGGCAGAGTACATACTAGGTGTTAAGATCCATAGAGATCGTTCCAAAAGATTATTAGTCTTATCTTAATAATCTTACATAAAAAAGATTCTAAAACGATTTAGGATGGATAGTTACAAACCCATTGATACTCCTATGGCAAAAGACGAAGGTTTAAGCTTGGCGATGTGCCTAAAGACTATTGAAGAAAAACACGAGATGTCAAAAATATCGTATTCTAGCACTATTAGGAGTCTGATGTATGCTATGATGTGTACTCACCCTGACATCTACTATGTCATGGGTTTAGTAAGCAAGTATCAATCTAATTTAGATCGGAATCACTGGACTACTGTAAAGAGGATTTTGAGATACTTAAAAGGAATTGCAAACTATTCCTTTTGTTATCAAGGAAATGATTTGTCATTAAGTGGATACACAGATTCTAATTGGGGTAATGATTTAGATGAACGTAAACCCACCTCAGGTTATATTTTCTTGCTGAATAATGGCGTTATCTCTTGGAGAAGCAAGAAACAAACGTGTGTATCACTTTCCATAATAGAAGTAGAGTTTGTGGCTTATGCTTTTGCAGTTCAAAAATGTATTTGGTTAAGAAGGTTTTTACAACATTTGGGAATTGTAAGCAATTCAGTAGGAGCTGTGACAATTTATTGTGATAATCAATAAGCTATCGCTTGTACGAAAGATTCCCAAATATCATGGGAGAACCAAATACATAGATATAAAGTATAATTTTATTCAAGACATCGTTGAGAAAGGAGAGGTAACGTTGAAGTATATGCCTACGCATTTGATAGTGGCTGATCCGTTAATGAAGCCTATACCAAGAAATGTATTTTTAAAGAATATAAAAACTCTAGGATTTCGTATAATATAATTGTATTTGTGTATACAATGACTATCATGTATTGCTCATAATTTAATGACATTTGAGTTTGTTTTGTACTTACAAGTTCTTATGTCTTGATTTAAAGTACACGAGCAGTCGCCTCGAATGTCTATGTGATATGCCGCCTTAGTAGAGAACTAAGATGAGATTATCTTTTATATATATTTCCTTGGTAATTGAAATAGATTTCTCACAATCCATTACACTTGTTTACGAGTCAGGTGTGATTTTCTCTTGAAATTATGATGATTATAGAGGACTTATAAGAAGAGAAAGTCAGGTCAAGTGTTGTGGTACACTTGGACTAAGACTTGTACGATGTATTATAATTTTGAAATAGACATACGTTTTTAATTGAATAGAAAATATATTGTAGCACGTGTTTCATATCATGTAAGCTTTCAGTAACCCTATGGGTAATGAGTTAATGAATCCTTCTATCTCATTGTGTGAGACCCAAAGGTTTATACTTAACCTCATTCAATACCCTTAGGACTTTTGCCTATTTCTTAAAATTTTGTTTTAGTGTTGCTACTTTAGCATGTAACCAAGAGACCATGATTGATTTGGTCTTGAGGTGCATGTCTAGGAAAGCAACTAAAATGGAGATAATAGATAGTAATGTGAAAGGAAATCTTTTAGCTGATATGTTGTTTTGTATTCATAGGCCAGCCAGTTATGTTTTAATTTAGTGTTTTGAAACATAATTGTGAATGCATAATTTGTGTTGAATCAAGTATGCTCTCATATGTATTGTTTGAGGGACGAGAGATACGTTAACTATGTATGGCAGAAAGAAGTATGGAGTATAGCGAGAGTTGATGTCCTCATTGTATTAAATGGTGAGTTGCTATATATTCTTAATCGGTGTGTAGTTTTGAGCTCTTGATGGACTCGCTGGTCACAGAATCCATTTTCCTGTATGAAATTATTGATATATGAAAATGACTAAGTTAAGTACGGGTCTTACCCTTATGTGCAAGTGGGAGATGTTGGAAATTGGAGGGTCGGGTCGCCCATGTGGGTTTGACCCAACCCAAACCCTTTTATTAAAGTTCAAATGGTATGGAAACAAGGAAGGGGGGAGTAGTTTTCTCCCAACTCACTTTGGTAATTTGAATTTTAAAAAGGGGATGGAAGTTGCCCCTTATTTTAACTTGGTAAAAACCAAAAAGTGAAGTAACATGTGTATAACTTCCAAGAAAACTTCTTCATCTTCTCCATTGTGCAAAACCTAAGAAAAGGAAGAACACAATTCTCCATTGTTTAGGGATTGTAGGTGACCATTCATATATCTTACTCAAAGGCATTTAGATCGTGAAAAACAAAAGCAAACCCTACGTGATTGCTTTTCGATCGCACATCAAAAGGGTTAGTGATTCAACCCTAGATCCTGTTTTTATTTTGATTTTTAAAAGAATGAAAATCATGTATTGATAGTATGAAAATGTTTTCAGAAACTACTCAATTAGAGAACCATTCACCAGAACTGAAAAAGAAACATTAAAAATTCAAACATATACCAATTCTACTAGTATAGAATCCAGGAAGTCCCAAGAGACGGAATCATAGGCATTTGAAAAGTCTAGTTTCAAAATAGTAATCAACTAACCAGAAGACTTCGCATTACAAATAATCTCATTCACAATAAGAAAACTGTGTAAAATTTGTCATTCTTAAATGAAAGCCATTTGAGAATCATCTATAACTGAATTCATCACGGTGCACATCAAGTTGGCTAACTCCTTAGCAATAATGTTACATACACAAATAATTAGATAGATTAGTCAATAATCAGATAAAGCAATAGGGCAAGAGCTCATGGGAATCAAATTCATAAAAGAACTATTATAAGCACTATAAAAAATACAAGTCCAATAAAAAGAGTGTAGAACCTGTAGAAAATTATCACAAACCAAGCTCCACTTGTCTTTAATTAAATTCAAATTGAAACCTTCTGTTGAATTTCTACGGAAGCAAGCAATGAGTAATAAAAAGGATTTCAAAGATTTTGTTGATATTTCAAGGAAATTATACAAGTGGTTGAAGGCATTTTTTCATGCTTTGAGAGGGCAACATGCTGCCCTATTTATAGAGGATGGAGAGAGGAGAAATTTAAGAGAAAAGAGAGAGTGGAGAGGGCATAAAGCCCTCTCCTTCTCTACTAGCCGTTGGACCTCCAACGGCTAGAATGGGAACTAGCCGTTGGGACCTCCAACGGCTAGATTCCCAGCCTGCTGGGGGCCCCATTTGCTGGCTCGGGCTGGGCCCGAAGGGCCCAGCCCGAAACCCGCGGGCCTGACCTATTGAAAATACCTATTGAATTAGGTTTTTACACTTGATCCTAGCAACAACTAGCTATGAAGCCTAATTATGCTTCATTTCAACACCTTCTAGGCAAGAGCTTTATTATCATCACAACTATCAATAGCATTCTTTAATTCTTCTATAGGGAAGTCTGTCTAAAGAAAGGTACATTGAGCATCAAACAGCGATTTAAAAGAATAAGAAGGCAAGGATACCTTAAAAGCTTCTTAAGATCAGAAATGATGAGAAAAATAATCCACCAATGCTTTACTAACGTCACATCCAAAATTAAGAGTTTTGCCATCAATAGATAAATGATTAAGATCACTCTTATGGAAATGATGTTTAGCCATAGCATAAAAAAAAAAATGTGCTCTTGTCTCGATATTCAAGCCACTAAGCATAAGATTTCGGATACCATTAACATTCCACATTCAATCTAGAGAGTAAGTGACAACCTAGTTGTAAAAGGTTAGGAACAGATGCCCAACTAGTCTGAACTACCATGACAAAACCTAGTTCTATCTTTCAAAAGTCAAAAAATTTGTAAAGTTTTGGTCTCTAATCCTTCACGTTAATGCCCAAATTGATAGGATGATGGTCCAAAAGAGTACGACGTAACTGCTTTGCTTGCAATCATTGAAAAAATTTTTAAAATCGTCTAATAAAAGAAAACAATCTAACTAGCTATCAAAAAGATATTCTTGCTTGGAAAAACAAGAGAAATAATCCCCAAACATAGGCAAGTCTACCAAATCAGTACTGCATAAAAATTCAAAAAATGGGTGGATCGAACTGCAGCAAAAAGATGCGACCATATTCACAAAAATGTCATCTATTTGTAGGAGGAACACGGATATATGAGGTATTTAAATAGAAGAATTGGCATTGTAATATTAGACCAAGCCAACGGGTTATACACCTTTCTAATAGGCACTATTATATTTTTTGGAGCAATTGTAATGAATCAATGCTAGCATAGTTGAAGATTACTTCATTTCGATATAACAACAAAGACCAAAGTACAACATAGAATGATAGTTGCCAAATAGATGAACTCCTAGCTGAAAAGTTGAACCTATCCATGTATCAAAAAACTGAGAAATAGTTTGTGGAAATGGAACTATAGATGCTGAAAATTGATTGTAGAGGGTTGAAGGTCGATATAAGATATTAGAAGTTTGCTTCCAAATTAATCTATCTAGTAAAGAAGCATCTAATGTTGAAATGAAGAACACTTAGGGTACTCAATTAACCCTAAATTGATTGTATTTTTCCTTACCTATTTGAGGCCTAAAGGAAACCTAAACATAGAGGCAAATTAATGCCTCTCTTATCTAGATTTCTTGGCCCAATTTAGGGTCCCTTTATGGGTCAGACCCGCGGGCTTCGGGCTGGGCCCTTCGGGCCCAGCCCGGGCCAGCAAATGGGGGACCATTTGGTCCCCCAGCAGCTAGCAAGAGCTAGCCGTTGGAGGCCCCAACGGCTAGTTCCTAAACTAGCCGTTGGAAGCCTCCAACGGCTAGCTAGAGGAGAGAGTTTTATGCTCTCTCCTCTCTTCCATTCTCCCATTCTTTTCTTCCTCTCTTTTTCTCTATAAATAGGGATTCACTTCCCCTTTGTAATTTATGAAAAAGTTCTCTTATTATGTACAAGAATTGCTCTCAAATTCAATGAAGTTCTAAATTTTAGTTTGTTTTTCTTACTTTGAATTTCAACATCTAATTTAAAATCATTCAGCAGATCAGAAAGAGCAATGTCCAAGATCCAGGCACCATTATTCAAAATACCATACTTGGAAATTGGTGCATTATGAAGAGAGCATAGTGCAAAAATCATCTAAAATTTGAATTGAAAAGGTCAACATCAAGCCAATGATCCTCCTAGAAATGAGTGGAAGAACTATTCACAACTTGAAGTAGACAAAAACTAAAGCTTTCATTGTATTTTAAACCAAGAAGTAAAAGGCTAATTATTTGACACCACTAGAAGAAGTATATCAATGAGTATTTGTAGCTAGAATTAAAGCATTACTAGAGGATTTCATAAAAGAGTTTATAATGGATATCAAAAAAGATTCTTACTCGGAGCTATATCTAAAAATCCATTTATTAAGGGAAGAACAATTCCTAATTTCTAGATGAACAATTCCTAAACCACTATCATTAACACAATTTTGAACTTTTGTGTATCCAACTAAATGAATACGCTTATCTATTGAAACTGCATTCCAAAGAAGATCTATTTTGAACTTTTTTAGGAGATCAAGAACAGATTTTATGTCTTTAAAAATAAAAAGAAAATAAATAGGTAAACTTGATAAAACTGATTTAATCATTACCAGCAGGCTTACATAAAAAAGATCCTACCTACACTGAATAAGAAAGGCAAAAGAGGGTATCCTTGTCTCAAACCTCTTCGAATAGGAAACTGCTCAATTAGAGAACCATTCACCAGAAACCAAGAGAGACACGGGAGAAATTCAAGCTTATACTCAAGAGCACCATTTAAACCTGAAATCTATTCTACCAAGTATATAATCCAGGTGGTCCTAATAGACACAATCATTGGCCATTGAAAAGTCTAGTTTCGAAAAAGTAATAGCATGACCAAAAGACTTTGAATTACAACAAGTTCATTTGCAAGAAGAACATTGTCTAAAATTTGTTGTCCTAAAATGAAATCCATTTGAGAATTATCTATAATCAAATTCATCACAGTATACATCTGGTTGGCTAACACTTTAGCAATAATTTTATAGACACGACTAATCAGATAGATTAGTCGATAATGTAAGAACCACCTAGAGGGGTGAATAGGTGGTTAAACACTTTTTGGGATTTTTGGGAAATTAAGACTTGAAAAACAGATATCAAAATAGAGAGAGAAGAATCGACACAATTCTTTTGTAGTGGTTCCACCATTCCTAGTGTACATCTACTTTCAGATTTCATCTGAATTTTCTAATCTACTATTTGACCCACAAATACTATAAACAACTAGATTTTCCATGTCCTAGCTAAATCTTACAAGTGTTACTCTCTAACACTCACACTAGATTTCACGACTCTAACAAACCCTAACTTGTCTCTCACAGACAATCAAATCCCAAATCAAGATGACCCTCTCTTCTTGATCTCTTACAAGATTTTGAAGAGAAAAGATAGTTACAAACTTGAGACTTGAAGCTCTGATTTAGACTTTACAATCCAGAAAATAAATACAACTTAAAACTTGAAGAATAGAGTATCTAGTGTGCATTTGAGCTCAGTTCATATTGTAGTGAGGTTCTAGAAGACATTTGATCTTCAGATGTTGTTGTATTTATAGCCTGAATATAGATCTAAACGTTTGAGAATAAATATAGCCATTACAGATCATCAAAAGTTTGTTTAATACTCAAACAAGTTTTCTAAATTTTGCCTATGTTGCTACTTTCATGAGTCAACTGCCTATATCCCTTGAGTCGACTACTGTTTGGCTTAGTTTAAATCTTTGAGCTTGAATAGTTCTAAGTTCCGAACCTTTTATCTTCAAGTGTCAAGACTCTTCTTCACACTTAGCAATTTTTTGTTTAGTACTTGGAGTGAGTCGACTACCTCTCTTAAGTAAGTCAACTACATTTGTTGCCTTGTTCTAACTTTGAGTTTTGAATAGTACGGAGGGTCAGAACTCTACACTTCAAGGTTTGGAACTCCTCTCCATAGTCATTTTTGTTTCAGCACTTGGAGTGAGTCAACTACTCTTCTTAAGTGAGTTGACTACTTTTTTTGCCTTATATTTTGAGATTTTGTACTTTGTACAATGATGAGAATTGGAACTCTTATGCTCGAGAATCGGAACTTCTCTTTATGCTCTATGGTAGTCGATTTCCTTATTTAAGTAAGTTGACTAGGTACCCAAACCTACTTGAGTATATGTGCATTGTGCATATCCAGAGTGGCTGAGTGCATGTGGCTCATGGCATAGTGCTCATCCTGATTTCCTTATTAATAATCATTTAAGAAAATATCTAATTTTTACATTTGACTTTTTATAGTTCCATTTACTTATATTATATATAAATAAGAAAATACCCTATTTGAATTCAATAAAAAAATATTTCAAAACCTAAATTTTTAAAAATAAATAGTCAACTTTCTATTCAAAGGACAAAATTCTAATTTTGATTTCCTGCTTCAATTTGGCTAGGTTTTGTTGAGAGGGCACCAATTTAGAAAAATTGTGAAAAAATAGGTTTCAGAGTAAATCCTAGAATAAACTCCCAGAAATTCAAAATGAAGTTTCTAAAAGAAGTTTTGAGAGGTGGACCTATCAAGTATAATTGGGAGCATGAAAATTAACGAAAAAAGTGTGTTTCTTACCAACCAACCCCCTTTCTCTACCCCTCCCATCAAGCACCAAAAGTGGACCTCCCTTTTTTCTTCATTTGTAATATCACTTGTCGTTCTAGAAATATCATTAAAGTGTACCACCTACGATAGGTTTAAAGGATTTTATGATTTATCCATGGTTTAATTTGGACCAGTTAGCACAATTTTTTTTTCTAGATTCATACTATCACCAAAACTTCTCACTTTTGCTTTGTTTTCCTTTTAAAGTTTGTGAAATTCATGGTATAAGTCTAGAGAGGAAAAAAATTGTTTTGAACCCCTAGATAAAGGCAAATATGGCTTGTTGTATATGTTTTTCTCTTTGTAGATGTTGTATACCATGGCTCAGGTATGAATATGCTTAAAATTCGTATGATAGTTTGACTCCATGAAAAGTTTGAGAAGTTAAAAGTAGGAGTTTAAATGTGAAGTTTCCTATCCTAAACTATGAAATAAATGCTCTATGCAGACGGTCGAAAACTGTGTGGTAAACCTAGTGAAACCGTCAAGAGAACTTTCTCCAATGGATGCACCTTCTGTTGGCTATACACCAGTCGGGATTAGTCTCTCCGACGGTTCTAGTCACCGTTGAAGCATGTCCCGACCTATTTAAACAATTAGAAAAGTGTTGGGACATTGTCTTAACTTGTATCAGTTTAAACAATATTGATAAATGTTATTACCTATTATCGCCAGTTATTACATGTGTTAGGAAATAATACTATATTTATCGTCGGTCACATAAATGTTAATAATTGTTATTATCTTGTATCGGTTTAAAAAATATCGGTAAAATTGCTACCTAATATTGTCGATTATCACATATGTTAGAAAATATTACTATATTTATCGTCGGTCATATAAATATTAAGAATTGTTATTTTTTTGTATCGGTTTAAAAAAAAATTGGTAAAAGTTACTAACTATTATCGTCAGTTATCATATGTTAGAAAATATAACTATATTTATTGTCAGTCACCATATGTCAAGAATTGTTATTACTATTTATCGTCGGTTATCACAAATGTTCGTAAATGTTATTACTCATCATCGGATACATAAGTGTTATGAATTAAGTTTCAATTGTCGGTTATACCCAAGTGTTAGAAAATGTTAATGGATTTATCGTCATTGCGAAATGTTAGGAAAAATTACTATTTTTATTATTAATATTGTCGATTAGAAAAAAAAAGTATTTAAATCAGTTATCATATGTATCGTTAGTTACTACATGGTTAGGAAATGTTATTATTTTCTTTATTGTCGGTTACCATTTCTTACTATAAGTTACTGTAAGTTACTATAAGTTACTATTTCCATACATTTTACTATATTTTATTATAACTTACTATCATCAATTACTACAAGTGTGAAAAAAATATTATTTGGTTACCAAAAACTAAAAAAGTTATTTGGTTGTAGCTACATCATCATCATCATAGCTTAGACAAATATTTTTGTAGGAAAATTAACATTTTGATTTCACAAGAAATAACACTGATCATAAAAATAATATAAAACATATGAGAATGATGAATACATATAATAAAAAAAATCACATGTTCTTTTCTAAGATGTTGTTCTCGCCCAAAATGTCATCATCATAATTTGAAAACAGAATCCACCAGCACCACCAACAACAGATGTATGTGACGAACATGCATCGTCAAGAATGTTACCATCACACAATCTGAAAACTAAATCCCAACATCCAACATAATCTATTCATAAAACCAACTTGATGCAGATTCCTTCAATCTATTCATAAAAACCAGTACTCATTGAAATAGTGAAATGAGTATTGATACATTATAAAAAATAATTGTAAATGAAAATATTACCTTTTGGAATAAAGTGAGATGGTGATGATGATGGTTGTGATTTTTCATACAATGCTCATCTGTAGTTCGTAAAATATTTCAAATACCTAATGTGATTAACTTCTGATAAAACTTTGTAAAGTGTAAGTAAGAGATTTAAATAGGCTAGAGGAGGAGAAGAGTTTCAAGAGAAGGATAGAGAAACTTTGATGGTGGAGTTTTCACTCGCGTATGATTTATAATATATCATTTTTACAAACAAAATTTTTAAAATTCTGTCTTCGCATTTTTTCTCCCACCTCTTTTTTCATTACCGCGTTTCTTAATTCCTCACAAATTTTTTTATACTTTTAATCAATACTGCAATGTGTCTTTTATATGTGTCTTGAAAAAATCACGTATAATTTTTACTAGTTATTAACAAACTATTTACTAACTATTTACTAACTAGTTACTACATTTCATGCATTTCATGCAAGCGCATGCACGATCCCTTGCCATAACTTTTGTGCTATGTTAATTATATCTATTTGCTTAATTAAAAATAACATATATTCTATGTTTGATGACAATAAAATTATTAATATTATTAATTTAAATAATATAATGATATGAAATTAATAATTTATATAATATAGTGTTATAGTTTTTAAAATTTATTGACTACAATTTGAAAATATGATAATATAATATAATTGTATATAATGGTATAATTAATTATATGGGTATAATTAACGAAAAACACTAAATGTTGTATCTGTTGTATCTTGGATCTCAAATTTGATCATAATTTATAATTACAAAATATAATTCGTAATGAATAAAAATTTAATTTTTCATATTTTCACACTCCACACAATTTTCACACACAACTTCTACATATCACACACACATATATTCCACTAACTCCAACCATATCTCAACCACTAATATGTTATATATAATATTATTTAAAATTAGTATAGTGCATAATTTAGATATATTGACTTTTTGGTATTTTAAAATAATTCATGAAATTTATCTTCATCCATATAATTGGTTCATTTACAATCATGCAAATTTGTGAAAGATTGAATGAATCATACATGTCAAACTTATTATGGTCAAAAAATTATCATGTAATTGGATACATTAGATCCATGTATATTTTCATTACTTTCTCCATGAATACATGAATACACCTATCCCGACTGGTGTATAGTGTATTTTAATTTTATCTTATTTTACCACTTTTTTTTATTATTATATCATCAATTTTATTTTTTTAATTTTGTATTTGAATTTTTTTTGTATTTTTGTTTTTATTAACATTATTACTATATTGTTACTGCACTTGTAACCACTTACCACTTTAGACAATAAACCACACTAACAATATTAATTAACAATAATGTTTAAGAAAGTAATATCAAATTGTGTAACACTAACTAGCTGTAATACCCATTAACAATATCATTTTCTTCTCTCGTGTGCATTAGTTGTACTGCACACTCATAGTATCCTTCACACCCACTAACAATATCATTATTCTTTTTTGTACATAAGTGATATGATATGATAGAAATAATAGAAGAGAAGTCACTCTTATTTTACTCAATTACCATTGCTACTCTTAAAAGTCAAGACAAAATTAATATTGACAGCAAGATAAAATTTATGTTGCACTAGTAATATTATTCTTGGATAGATATATTGAATAGATATATTAATCTAGTTAGATGATTATTAAAATAGTCAATCTTAAAAAAATACATTTATTATCATGTCACATATTTAGATTTAATATCTCTTGGTTTATCATGCTAATCTCGCTAATGTAAAGTAGCATAAACTAATCTTGCTTTATCTATATAATCCAAACTTTTCGTCTCAATTTTTTTAAAGGCAACACATTTTCAATGTAAGGTGGTTTTATTAATTTTACCAAAACCACCTTATATTGTAATCATATTATAATGAGACGATAAATTTTATGTTTATATTATGATAAGGTGGTTTGATTTCACTAATATAAATAAATATAGGTAGGTTAAATTTAATTTAACGATTTTATATTGTCTTCATTTAAATAGAAGCAAGTAAAAGAGTAAAAGAGAAATATAATTGACGCCAAAATTAAATTCCGGTTTAAAACAAAAAATAAATTAAAAGTTTTTGGCGGGTATATGGATTATGAATAAAATGATAAAATGTTTTTAGAATTTTCACAAATTTTGCCACCAGTTACTTGATTTTGAAATAAAATGGTAAAATATTTTGGAGTTTTATCAAATTTAATCGCCAATTTGTCACATGGCACCAAAGATCATTATTTGAATTGTCTTTGATTTTGGCATAAATTTGTGGAGTTATCACTGAAAAATTTTAAAAGGTTAAATTTGTATATTAAATAATTTTTCTTTTTGAAATTTATATAAAATTATATAATGTTGATAATTCCACCAAATTATTTATTCGAAGCACGCTTCACCAATATGTTCCGTCATTTTGGTGTGCGGGGCGGTTGATAAATTAATGTTAATAATCATGATTTTATATTATTACTAACATATATTCTCCATTCCACAATAATATAATTTATAATTTATAGTAATATATATAGTAATATGTATGTATTATGTAATAATTTATGGATGTTATTATATTATTAGAAAATAGTACATTTGATCTGAAAATAATTCTAAATTTTTTGTAATTTTTTTGCACTTTCATTATCACTAATTAATCCAATGACTGTAATAATATTTTTCAAATTAATTGTACATATCATATCACTTGTTACCGGTTATTATTATCTGTTATCACTTGTTACTATGTATTATACTTTCAGTTTTTGTAAGAGTTGAATTGTTTGAATTTGAAATAAAATGATAAATTTTTTTGCACTTGATCAAATTTGATTGTTAATTTGTGATGTGACGCCAAAAAAGAAATAATTATTTTGAATTGTCTAAAATAAATTAATTTTTTTTAGCAAAAAAAAATTAAATTGGAATAAAGAAGCAAAATATTTTTTGCGTGAAAAAGAGAAATTTGATTAAATTAGAAAATTGATTTCGACGAAAATAATGATTTTATTGTGAAGTTATCATTTGACAATATGTTCCTACATTTTGGGCAACCTGTAATAGTGGAACGAAAAAAAAAAGAATAAAAAAAAGAAGGGTGAAGGGTGAAGGGTGAATGGTGAAGGGTGAAGAAAAAAAAAAGTAAAAAAAAAAAAAGAAAAGAAAAAGAAGAAGAAACCAAAAAAAGTAAAAAATAACGGAAGGGTGAAGGTTAAAAAAAATGAAGAAGAAGAAGAAGAAGAAACAAAAAAAATGTTCAAAAAAAAAGGGAAGCGGCAAAAAAAAAAGTAAATAAAAAAAGAAAAAGAAACCCAAAAAAGAAAGAAAAAAAAGAGAGAACAGCAGTCGCTGTTGCAACCATAGGACGCGCAGCTACAAGTGTACGTAGGGGCACTAGTATGCCCCGGCACGGACGGTTGCAGCCGCAAGAGCGCGTGGGGACGCTGGCCCCCACACACGCGATTGCAACCACTGGGCTCGCAGCTTCAATCGTGCGCAGGGGCATTAGCATGCCCCCATGTGCGCGATTGCAGCCGCAGGGCACACTGTAAAGCCCTAATTCTTCTTCATTTTCCCCTCTCTCTCTCTTTCCCTCTCTCTCTCTCTCTCACTCCGTCTCTTCCTCTCCCACTGCCGCCGCCAGCACCACCGCTCACCACCATTGCCACCGCACCCAGCCGCCGCCGCTCCTCCCTCCTCACGCGAGCGCGCTAGCCGCAGCGCCTTCCTCCTTCGCGTAGCACGATCTCCCGCTGCCATCCTCCGCCGAGCACAATCGCTGCACCACCGTGAGTGCACCAGCGCACGCGATAGCGACAGCGCATGAGCCCAGCGCCAGCCCTGCGGGAGCGCAGCGCGAGCCAGCGCGAGCCAGCGGGCGAGCCCAGCGCGAGCCAGCGCGCGAGCCCAGCGCGAGCCAGCGAACAAGCCCAGCTCGAGCATGCGCAACCCTCTGTACGAGCCCCTGCGCGCCTCTGCACGCTCCTGCACGAGAGCCAGCGCGCCCTTGTGCGCCTCTGCACGTGCCCCTGCGCGCCCCAGCGTGGCCCAGCACGGGCTCCCCTGTGCCAGCGCGCCCTCCAGCATGCCCCAACACGAGCACAGCGCGCTCCAGCGTGCGAACCACTACTCGAGCATGCCCCAGCACGAGCGCGAGCGCTCCAGCGCGCGACCCACTGCACGAGCACTCGTTCCAGCTCGCGAGCGTGAGCTCTAGCCACTGCGTTCCAGTCCAGCACACAGCCCCAGTCCGGCCCGCGGCCCACCAGACCCATCAGACCCGCAGGCCCACCAGGCGGCCAGCCCATCAGCCCGCCAGCCTGCGGCCCACGAGCCCGCGACGGCCCGTGACAGTCCGTGAGCCTCAGTGAAGGTTTTAGACCAATCCGGCGGGCGAACGACAGCTAGGTCTGAAACCCGGGGAACTCTAGGTGAGAGAAACGCACTCACTTCACAATGTGAATAAATTTTCCCTTATTAGGGTTTTATTTGATGTAAAAACTTGATGATTTAATTAGGTTTGTCTTTTGGAGAGTCGTTGAAAAGTAGGGAATGACCACCCTCCCTAAATATGTGAGTGAGACTCTAATCTCTTGCATGAAATAGTAAAACTTATTTTCTGCCGTGTTTTCGATAAAACATGCTTTTGATATGCATTGACCTGACGTATGACATTGAATTTCAAATCCGTTTTGTGATTATTGGAGTGTCTTGAATTATAATTACAATGACTATGCATCCATGGTTTGAAATGAAACAATAATTGTGCCATTACTTGAAATTTTAAAATTCCTTTTCTACCGTCGCTTTGATATGCTGTTTGAAATAATTCGATAAAACGTATTGACACGCAGATTTGAAATGTTTTGATGAACTATGTGGGTTGGATGCCCACTAGTTATGAGATGATGTGATGTTACTTGTGGGACGTTGTGCCCTGGGATGTTGTGCCCTTGTGATACTATGATGATTCCGTAGCTACGAAGGGCGTTTGTAGAGACACGGGTTGGCTGGATACGCTTCTGTAGGAGGTATCCGCAAACGTCATTTACTCTAAAGGCTATAGACGCGGCCGGTTGTACCCACGTAGGGGGAGGACGTGTGTGACGCCACTGTCTAGCACCGGGTGGGGTCCTATACACGTTGATGAGTTAGCCCCAGCGAACTTATGGCCAACGTCGGGGTAGAGAGCGTTTTAAAGTCTATGCATAATAAAACCCCCGATGCGCCTGTTCTCGGTCACGGTTGACCTTTGCCAGGACTATTTTTGGTTCGCTCTGATGTTACTTGATTTTAAATGGATGCATACATGCTTGTTATCGTGTGATTGATTAAATGAATTTCAAATTGTTAAACATATCATGTTTTGCCGCGAAAATGTAAATTTTGTTGCAAATGATATTATTTGACACTCCAAATTATTCACTCATGCTATTTATGCTTGATATTATCTCCCTTACTCACTGAGTATCTTCCCATGATACTCATCCCTCTCTTTTCCTTCCTCAGACAGGTTTATTGTGATAGAGCGACGTTACAGGCTCTAGAGCGGATTTGGTGTTCACGACGGTGAGATTTACTTTAAATAGAAATATGAACTCTTAAGTTAGTTTCGATCCTGCGAGGTCTTGACATTAAGATCCGTAGTTGGCCATATACTTATTTTGGGATGACTGTATAGTTTAACTCTCATATTTCATTTGCATTGAGGCGATTGTACGTATTTGAATGTTACTTGGGAAATGTGTTATACATTGTATAAACTTAGGTCCGCTCGATATAGCGGCTGCTCATGCTCTAGTTGGGCATGACAGTAGAGGTCTGTGGCTAGGACTGCTAGAAACTTGTAGCCTTGCGTTGTTCTGGATGCTGGCGGTGGTGTTTGTTGATTTTGGAGAGGCCGGGATGGCCATTTATTTAAATTATAGATTGATTTTGATTATACAGGTTTAATTGTACACGGGAAACCTCCGATTTATGGGGAGGTTCTGTCCGATTTTCTGTAAAAATACAGCCGGCATCCTAGGGCAACGGGCGGCTGTTCACGATCCCAGTTTGGGGCGTGACAGTTCTATTGGTATCAGAGCCTCTAGGTTGAGCGCTATATAAGAAGAAAATCTTAAAAATATTCCCGATTGTGTTTACGTTTAAAGTCCTCAATGCATGAGAGTTTCATACAGTCATTTATATCCCTGCATATGGTCTTCGGAATTGAGTTTATCTATTTTAAGGGGTTAGATACTAATTCTTATCTAACCTAGCATTTCTTCATTTTCAAAGAAGAAACCAATGGAGATGATTTTTAAATTGATGATTTCATTCATTTTAGGGGGTTAGTTGTAACTAACCCTAATCCTTGATCAATGCCTAATGAGAATTCTCATATTGCGGAACCATGACGATTACATGGAGCGCTAGATATGTACCCCCTGACTCACTTAAAGAGAGCGAGGATACTTCCTCATTTCTAGCGCCCCTTTCGGTGCCGAAGAATACATCCTCAAGGTGTGTGTTTTCTCCAGTGCCTTTTTAGCCGGCTATTATACCAACGTCTCTACCATTTACTCTTGATATTTTCGGGCAAGAGTGCGAGTGGTACATGGCACATGGGGTCCAGATGTCACCCCATCACCTTTGATGGCAATGCCGATATCTACGGCTGCGCTTATTTCTCCTACAGTAGTTCTTACTCAAGCGGCACCAAATCGTCCATCGATGGCCATTCTTCTTATAGTTTCAAATCTGAGTGATAATAATTGCGTCATACTTAGGTGCATCCCCGAGATGACCTAGCTAGTCACAGGAGCTCGACAGTTGGGATGCACAGATTTTTGGACTTGGTGATGCTACGGTAGCAAAGCACTGAGTCAACTGAATCTGACGGATCTTGATACATCTAAGCTTGCGCGAGGAGTACAGTCTACGAGTAACTGAGAGACTATTCGATAGGAAAGCCCTCACTTGATGGGAGGCTATTTGCGATGAGGCTATAAGCCATTGCGGCAAAGCGATTTCCTAATGGAATTCGACCGCAGATATTTCACGGAGTTTAGCGGGACCATATCCCCAGTGGTTATATCACAAGCCCTAGTGCCATGAGCTAGGCTACTGCTCAGTGACCTTTTCTTTGCCGCATATGCGGCAAGCACCATGCTCGAATAAATATGTAGAGCACTTATTACATGCTTCCACTATGAGAAGCCGGGATATATCAGGAGTTTATGCCCTGATTTGTGACTTGGAGGTTAGTTGGCTTCGAGTCATCGGAATACACCACATGTAGGACAGCAGGGAATACCTGCGCATTCTAGTAACACTGCTCCACGGACTGCAGCCGGGAGCAATATAGTATTAGGTTTTCACGAGAGTAGTTGAGGGTGCAGACCCTTGTGTATGCGATGACTCAGGAGGACGCTCTGGCGAACCCAGATATGATCGTGGGTAATCCTCCTGCGGTCCTTCCGTTTAGAGGTCTTTATGCATGTTTCTTTTGAATTCGTGTATTTTGTGATGATATGTACGGACATGATTGTTACAATACTAGAGGCTTAACTATTTTGATATACAGCTGTATATCCCTATTCTTTTCGTACTCTTAGTAAATTCTTCTTATTTTATTTTATTTTATTTTTGAATCTTGGCACTATGGAAATACATGGAGTCGACGTTTGTGTTCTTATTGGCACAAGGTCGAACTATTTCTATATGAGAGTTTCTTTCGCTCAACAATCGGATGGGCTGTTATCGTAACTTGATGAGGAGCTATTAGTTGTCGCTCCTCTTGGTGAGCAGTTGGTTAGAGAATTCGTATATAGCGGGCATGATGTCATGGCAGGTGGGACAGTGCTGAGAGCAAATCTGATCCCACTGGATATGACAGATTTCGATGCCATCTTAGAAATAGATTAATTGTATACTTATAGAGTTTCCTTAGACTGTTTTATCAAGAAAGATGATTTTTGAAGGCCTGAAGGGCCACCACTGACGTTTGCGAGTGAGAGACGGGTGTTACCCCGTGGTATTGTATTAGTGAGGAAAAAAATAGACGTATAATACGTCGGGGATGTATGACAGATCTGACACATATGATCGATACCACCATACAGAATCCGAGACTTGATGAGATTCTGGTGGTACAGAAGTTTCCTGAAGTATTTCTCGAGGAGCCACCCAAATTATCATTGATTCGGAAGTTCAATTTTGAGATTGATTTGGCTCTAGAGATTACTCTTATTTCTATTCCGCCATATAGAATGGAACCATTTGAGCTGAGAGAGCTCAAGATTTAACTACAGAAATTGTTTGATAAATAATTCATCCATCCAAGCACCACATCTTAGGGTGCTTCGGTATTATTTGTAAAGAAGAAATATAGAACACTAAAACTTGTTATGGATTATTGGCAGTTGACTAAGGTCACTACCAAGGATTGATATTCATTTTCCCACATCGATGATTTGTTTGATCAGCTTCTCGGTGATAAGGTCTTTTCGAAGATAAATCTTCGATCGTGTTATACTCGGTTACGGGTTAGGGTCGAGGATCTGTCCAAAAATCGCAATTCCGTATCAGTATGGACACTTTGAGTCCTTGGTCATGCCATTTGGGATAACCAATGTCCTAGCTGCATTTATGGATCGAATAGATCGGGTCTTTTATGAATTTCCTAGATCGATTTGTTATCGTTTCCACTTATGACATCCTAGTCAGCTTGCAGAGTGTTGAGGAGCATGCTCAGTATCTTACTCTCAGACGGCAGAGAGAGTGCTTGCCCCTCTTTATTGGTGGGACTCCGTACCTTAGGAGTCAGTGTGGTTAATGATGTGTAAGAAGCATCATTAGCCAGATATGAGGACAGGCAGACCTTGTTCAACCATGTTAGAGATTTCGGATTCCGAGAGAACGGATAGATAGTGTTTGGAGAACGGATTTGTATTTTAGTTGACATTGATTTCGCAAGGCCATACTTAAGGAGGCTCACTCCTCAACTTAAGCATTTATCTAGGTAGTACCAAGATGTATTGGACTATTCGGGATAATTATTGGTGGCCTAACATGAAACGAGAAATTGAAGATTTTGTGGCAAGATGTTTAGCTCGCCAATAGGTAATGTTGAAATTTAAATATAGCAAGCTAAGAATGAATAAAGAAACTTCAAGAATTTAATTGAGAATTCAAAGAGAGTTTACATGCAATGAAGGCATGTTTTTCATCCCTTCCAAAGAAACATATAAGCCCTATTTATAGAGAACAAGAAGAGGGGCAAGGAGATAAGAAAAGAGAGAGAGGAGAGGGCATTGTGCCCTCTCCAATTATGGCTGTTGGGGCTGTCCCCAACGGCTAGTTTTACTAGCCGTTGGGGACAGCCCCAACGGCTGTTTTTTGCTAGCCGTTGGGGGACCTGATGGTCCCCCATTTGCTGGCCCGGGCTGGGCCCGAAGGGCCCAGCCCGAACAATCCGGGCAAGGCCCATTTAGGGCCCAACTTAGAAACCTTAAAGGGATTACAATGAGAATGAAAAATCTACACAAATTAAAACTATACATTTAGACTTCATTCCCTTAGGACATAAACCCTAATTGTCCTTTATTTCAACAGGTAAAAGGCCAAGCACCAGCGTTTAGCTGGTATTTCACAACCTTTTTTTTCCCCATTCTTGAGTGAGAGTGGGAGTATGTCACGATAGACTTCATAGTAGAGTTGCATCGGACTTTGGCATAGTATGATGCCATTTCGGTGATAGCTAATTAATTTACTCGGTCCATACATTCTCCTTAATCACAGTAGAAGCGTGTTGAGCCCAGAATGCAAGAGGCTTTGGGCACACGGCCTAGTTTTAGTACAACATATCACCCACAGACAGATGGTCAGTCGGAGAGGACCATTCAGACGCTCGAGGATTTACTTCGGGTTTGTGTTATGGATTTTCGGGATAGTTGGTACAGGCATTTACCGCTGATGGAGTTTGCGTATAATAATAGTTATCAGACCAGCATCGGCATGCCACCCTATGACACACTCTATGGTAGGAAGTGTCATACCCCGTTGTGCTGGGATGAGGTTGGCGAGAGACGCCTTACCACTGTTGAGCTAGTCGAGGAGACTAAAGAAAAGGTTAGAGTGATCCGCGAGCGGATGAAAGCCGCCCAAGACAGATAGAGGGCATATGCGGATCGAAAACGCCGACCTTTAGAGTTTGAGGTGGGCGATATGGTGTTCTTGAGGATTTCTCCCTTGAGGGGACTAGTACGACATCGGCAACGGGGCAAGTTGAGCCCCAGGTACATTGGCCCATTCCGAATCCTCAGTAGGGTTGGGAGCGTGGCATACAGGCTAGAGCTGCCAGATGAACTATCTCGGATCCATGATGTCTTCCATGTATCAGTGTTGAGGAAGTACATCTCAGATCCTTCACACATTTTGGAGCCTCCGCCGATAAAAATGCGAGAGGACTTGAGCTTACCTGTCCAGCCCGTGATTATTTTGGATCGACAGGTCAGAAAGCTACGGAGCAAAGAGATTACTCTTGTTAAAGTTTTGTGGAGGAGCGACCAGGTCGAGAAACAGACCTGGGAGCCTGAGGAAGCCATGAGAAGACAACACCCCCAACTTTTCTCTGTATAGTTTATTTTAATCTCGAGGACGAGACTTGTTTTTAAGATGTTAGAAAATGTAATACCCATAAAAAAAAAAAAAACTTGATGATTTAATTCTTCTTCATTTTCCCCTCTCTCTCTTTCCCTCTCCCTCGCTCACTCCGTCTCTTCCTCTCCCACTGCCGCCGCCAGCACCTCCGCTTGCCACCATCGCCACCGCACCCAGCCGCCGCCGCTCCTCCCTCCTCACGCGAGCGCGCTAGCTGCAGCGCCTTCCTCCTCCGCACAGCACGATCTCCCGCTGCCATCCTCCGCCGAGCGCAATCGCTGCACCACCGCGAGTGCACCAGTGCACGCGACAGCGGCAGCGCACGAGCCCAGCACCAGCCCTGCGCGAGCAGTGCGCGACCCTCTGCACGAGCTCCTGCGCGCCTCTGCACGCTCCTGTACGAGCGCCAGTGCGCCCTTGCACGCCTCTGCATGAGCCCCTGCGCGCCCTAGCGTGCCCTAGTATGGGCTCCTCTGTGCCAGCGCGCCCTCCAGCAAACCCCAGCACGAGCACAGCGCGCGATCCACTGCTCGAGCATGCCCCAGCACGAGCGCGAGCGCTCCAGCGCGCGACCCACTATGTGAGCACTCGATCCAGCTCGCAAGTGCGAGCCCTAGCCATTGCGGCCCAGTCCAGCACGCGGCCCAGTCCGGCCCGCGGCCCACCAGACCCATCAGACCCGCAGGCCCACCAGGCGGCCAGCCCATTAGCCCGCCAGCCTGCGGCCCACGAGCCCGCGACAGCCCCTGACAGTCCGTGAGCCTCTGCGAAGGTTTTAGACTAATCTGACGGGCGAACGACAGCTAGGTCTGAAACCCGAGGAATTCTAGGTGAGAGAAACGTACTCACTTCACAGTGTGAATAAATTTTCCCTTATTAGGGTTTTATTTGATGTAAAAACTTGATAATTTAATTAAGTTTGTCTTTTGGAGAGTCGTTGAAAAGTAGGGAGCGACCACCCTCCCTAAATATGTGAGTGGAACTCTAATCTCTTGCATAAAATAATAAAACTTGTTTTCTGCCGTGTTTTCGATAAAACATGCTTTTGATATGCATTGACCAGACGTATGACATTGAATTTCAAATCCGTTTTGTGATTATTGGAGTGTCTTGAATTATAATTACGATGACTATGCATCCATGGTTTGAAATGAAACAATAATTGTGCCATTACTTGAAATTTTAAAATTCCTTTTCTACCATCGCATTGATATGCTGTTTGAAATGATTCGATGAAACGTATTGGCACGCAGATTAGAAATGTTTTGATGAACTATGTGGGTTGGATGTCCACTAGTTATGAGATGATGTGATGTTACTTGTGGGACGTTGTGCCCTGGGACGTTGTGCCCTTGTGATACTATGATGATTCCGTAGCTACGAAGGGCGTTTGTAGAGGCAAGGGTTGCCCGGATACGCTTCTGCAGGAGGTATCCGCAAACGTCATTTACTCTAAAGGCTATAGGCGCGACCGGTTGAACCCACGTAGGGGGAGGACGTGTGTGACGCCACCGTCTAGCACCGGGTGGGGTCCTATACACGTTGATGAGTTAGCCCCAGCGAACTCATGGCCAACGTCGGGATAGAGAGCGTTTTAAAGTCTATGCATAATAAAACCCCCGATGCGTCTGTCCTCGGTCACGGTTGACCTTTGCCAGGATCATTTTTGGTTCGCTCTGATGTTACTTGATTTTAAATGGATGCATACATGCTTGTTATCGTGTGATTGATTAAATGAATTTCAAATTGTTAAACATATCATGTTTTGCCGCGAAAATGTAAATTTTGTTGTAAATGATATTATTTGACACTCCAAATTGTTCACTCATGCTATTTATGTTTGATATTATCCCCTCACTCACTGAGTATCTTCCCATGATACTCATCCCACTCTTTTCCTTCCTCAGACAGGTTTATTGTGATAGAGCGACGTTACAGGCTCTAGAGCGGATTTGGTGTTCACGACGGTGAGATTTACTTTAAATAGAAATATGAACTCTTAAGTTAGTTTCGACCCTGCGAGATCTTGACATTGAGATTTGTAGTTGACCCGACGGCTATGTTAACTTTACTCATGGTTTATAAACTTTTTTTGAGATTATAATTTATATCGTTAAAATATGTATATATTTTTTTACGATTTTGTAAAAAATATCAGTATAAACAGAAAGAAATCGTTATTAAAGATTATCAATAATAAAAGTTACTGTCGTATATATTTAATTTTGTAATACTAGTGTATAATAGGGTGGAGGAGGCACGTAGAAAGGAGGGTTGGGGCTACACACATGATCCGCACGGGACCACACACACCTGCTACCTCTTCCTCCTTCGATGCGATGACAGAAAATTTCACAAGCAAACTGACACAAAGTTTATGCATATTGATATTATTGCGCATATGTTATTATTTTTTAATATATATAGAAAACCAATTTCTTTAGTTCTATAAAAAGAATCTTTGGTTTTGTTTCTTTAGAAAGTGAATTTAAAACCAACATTTAATGAGAGAAAAAATCTAATTTAATATAAGTTTTTAAAATGATAAAACGAATTTATTTAAATTTAGCAAGAGAAAATACAAATTAAATTCATAGTTTTAGAAAGAAAAAATTAATGTGCTTGATTTGAAAAAGACACTAGATTTTACTTTATATTTTGAGAGAAAATTAATGTGTATTATTTAATAGAGATAATCAAAATTAGCTTATTCTTTTATCTAGAAACATAATTAGAATAAACTTAGTCCTTTACTAGTGCGTTTAGATTGAAAGAGAGAATTTTAAATTGGTTTATTTTTTAAAAACAGATAACTTAACACTAGAGAAAATTTTAACTGAAGGGATTTTTTATAGAAAGAAATCATATTTGTGTAAATTTAAATAAAAAGAATAATATGAGAGAAAAAAGAGAGCCGCAAATTTTTTGAGAGAGAATCTATTTTTTTAAATGAAAACTTAAAACAAATATATTAAAATGTAAAGAGAGAG
Source organism: Dillenia suffruticosa (assembly GCA_033439265.1). NCBI lineage: Eukaryota > Viridiplantae > Streptophyta > Magnoliopsida > Dilleniales > Dilleniaceae > Dillenia > Dillenia suffruticosa. The sequence continues at coordinate 6,394,281 of JAVTVX010000031.1, forward strand.
AATCAAACTTAAACTATTTTTCTAGAGTGAGAAAAAAGAATGTATATATATTTTTGTTTTTTTTTTTGAGAGGGAAATAATGTATTGAAATCTAGAGCGAGAAAAGAAGGAAATTAATTTAAGAGAGAGGATCAAAATTGAAGTTTTTTAGAAGAGAAAACTAATTTGAAATTTTTAGAAAGAGAATAAAAGTTAGATTTTAGAAACGGAAAACTTAAGCCCAATATGTTTATTTCGGAATTAAAGTGTGATAAATTATTCTTTTTTATATGGGGTTGGAATTTGAGCACATATTCAACCCATATTTGAGTTGGAATGTGTTGATATCTGATAGAACCATAAAATATGAATTGGGGTTGAGCCAAATTGCACCTCCAATTGAAATTTCAAAACATTGACATTGTCTGCTATTACTTTCTTGTTATTGGATATCTTTTAAATAAAATAAAAATAAAAAAAATATTCAAGTCTAATGATTACTTGGATCGACCAATTCTCGTCAAGTTGGACTCTACATATTAAAGAAAGGAAATATATATATATTTTGGAGAGATAAACAAAGGAAATATGAGCAGGACCTCCATAATAATTAATGGGTAATTAGCCAAGTGGCGTGTTTTAATAAATAAAGTATTTGTTTAAAGTTTCCAAACACGGCTTCATCGGATGAAGGAAAGGACACAAGACTTGGTCAAGCTCTCAGACCAAGGACGCCAAAATCTCTCCCTCTATATAAACATTAGCCATCCCATAATTTTCATTCACATCTCTCAGTTCTCTCTCTTGCTCACAAGTTTTTAAAAGCTAGCTTTGTTCAAATTTCCCATTACACTTTAACACTTCTTAGCTAAATAGTTTGCAATGGCGCCTTTGCTAGTGATCAATCTTGTTATTGTTGCTTCACTTTCTATTGCCTTTGCATCTGATCCTAGTCCTCTTCAAGATTTCTGCGTCGCAGACCCACAAAGTGCAGGTATATTTTCAATCACTTTGGTACAAATTTTCATGGGTTTTTGGATTTTGCAAAGTCTTGCCTAAATGTTCCCTTCACATGGAACCCTACTTGAGTTTTTCTTGTGTATTGTAGTGTTGGTGAACGGATTTGCATGCAAGAATCCTCACAGGGCACAAGCCAATGATTTCTTCTTCAGTGGATTTCACTTACCCGGGAACACATCCAACCTAGTTGGGTCGAAGGTGACCCCAGTTACCGTAGCCCAAATTCCAGGACTCAACACTCTCGGCATCTCGCTTGCTCGCATTGATTTTGCACCCCGGGCCATTAATCCTCCCCATACACATCCTCGCGGCTCTGAGATCTTGACGGTGATAGAAGGCAGTTTGGAAGTGGGATTTGTTACCTCGAACCCGGAGAATCGGCTGATCACAAAGGTCCTTGGAAAGGGTGATGTCTTTGTGTTCCCAATTGGTCTCATCCACTTCCAAAGAAATATCGGAGATGGGAGTGCAGTGGCTATTGCAGCTCTAAGCAGCCAAAATCCGGGAGTAATTACCATCGCAAATGCAGTGTTTGGTTCCACTCCTGAAATCAGTAGTGATCTTCTTGTGAAGTCTTTTCAGGTGGACAAGAGCGTAGTCAACTATCTGCAATCTAAGTTTTGATAACTGCATTTGGCTGGAAACATGTGGATGGAAGATGAACGAATAATAGTTCTAAATTTGTTTAGCGATTGTATTTGTTGTATTTCTAAATCCTTTTATTCATTCAACAGTTAATATATTTTTTGTGGAAGGGGTGAACTAGAATAGATTTGAAAGAGATGAAAGCTTCTGGCAACTTCTCTGCCAACTGAAATTGTGCAAAGCATAACTTTTCGTTTTCTGGGACGTATGCGTCCAGTCCTATTATTACTGGTTGTGACATGCTTTCCCGTGCGATGTTCATTTTATTATTTTCCTTTTATAAATGTAATAACAACATCAATTAAAACTCTATTTTATTAAATCGAGTTGACTATAAATTTTTACGTTAATTTTACGGCTAATTAAGATAACCTTACTTCTTTATTCAGGTTTGAGACAGAATGTGACAGAGTTTATAAATGCAATAATCATTTAAAAATAGTTGCATTTGTCATTAGATAGAATTTCAAGATATTCCTATTCCTAATATACCTTTTCAATAGACCCAATTGTTATTGAATTGAATATTTAGGAAGTGAAGTTTGAAAGCTTTGAAGCCTAACGATTCTTTGGATGATCAATTCTTCCCAAAGAAATGTTTGGCTAAAGATTTAAGCAGGCCGTCCCCAATAAATGGTCAAATGCCATGTTATCATAACCAAAATTTCTTATTTATTTGATAATTATTTATGTACTCTTTCTAAATACGACTTATGATTAGCAAAAGTGACAAATGTTTGTCATTGTCACACGCTCTACAAAGATAGCTGTTAGATTTAATTGACACAAAAGGAAGAATAGTGATTTTTTGGAAAAATTAAAAGATTGTGTTTACAGGTATAGATTAGTGAATAAACACAGTAAATCCAGGAACTATGAAATCTTTCTCGACTATCTTGTTGTCAGGATAATAATCATGCCAAACGATTTATCACCACAATGTCATAATGTTATAACCCTAAATCCGGTGATTAAATGACATAGAAAATTTCTCTACTTGAAATTTTCTTTACGCCCTCAATGATCAAAGATTATAAGTTTTCTCAAAAACTTAGTTCTCTCAAAAAAATGTGTCCTCTCTCTGTGTGTAGCACCAAAAAAAACGGGGGGGTCAACACTCCCCCTAATTATCTCTCCTCTTCCCCCCACTCACTCTCTCGCCACTTCATCACTCTTTCTTCTCTCCCTCATTCTCCCCCACACCCACTCTCTCACTTTCCCTCTTGTCCCTCCCTCTTCCTTCTCTCTTCTCTCTCTCGGCTTTTGTCACGCCCCAACCGGGATCGTGAACAGATACCCGTTATCCCTGGATGTCGGTTATATTTTTACAAAAAATCGAGTAGAACCTCCCCATAAATTGGGGGTTTCCAATGTACAATTTCACATGTATATCACATTCATCCTGTAAAATAAACAAATGGTCATCCCGGCCTCTCTAAAATCAACAAATACCATAGCCAACATCCAGAACAACGCAAAACTATAAAGTTTTTAGCAGTTCTAACAACAGACCTCTACTGTCATGCCCAACAAAAGTATGAGTAGCCGCCACACCAAGGGGACCTAAATTGTGGACTTGATGTTGAAATTGTGGAGATTTTATTAAAAATGTTTTATTGGCCGGGTTGGCCATGTGCCTATATTGGATTTAGAGTGGTCGGATCGGCCTTATGCATACCTTCTGTGATAGCATTGGACCGGGTGGGTTCTTTGAATGTTATTGTGTTGTTTTGAAAGTAGGACGGATATCGATGAATGTCTTGCGTTATCTCGGTGTACAAGTAGATTTTACCTGTATGCCGAGGTGACGCAGCAGTTGTCGCGTGCTCGATCCGAGGGTCGAGATGTGACACTGTGAGTCATTCATCAACTCTCAAAAGAATAATGAAAATCATTTAAAACTCATCATAAGACTCACATAAGATAATAGAAAGAATTTAGGGAGAGCGGAGATAATGGGTTAACTACCCATTATCTCCTTGTTTTGAATTTAAATTTAATTGATTTTCACTAATGTGGTAAATGCCCCTATGTAGGCATATTTACCTACATCTCCCGCTTGCACATGTAAGTATTTTACATCCGTCACAAGATCATAACTCATGCGATCTTTTATATCACCATGTTGGACTTTCATACAAGATTGGTCGTCGTGCGATTGGCGAGTACACCTACAAGCAAAAACTTCTCGATATATCTATTAGCATGATTGAGAAATCACCGTTAGTATCGAAAAAAATTCGCTATACCCCAGACTCAACACAGTTACATCTATCAAACTATTTTTCTCATAAAAAATGATCCCTAATCATTACTCGACTGTATATTCACTATTATGTTTGAATCCCAATATGGATAAATATAACAGATCGGTCGGTGAATACTACACAATAATATAATGTTGATTAGTTTTTCTTTTCTCAAACTCGAATCTATCAGTCTTAATTCAGCTGTTTTCCTAGACCTGTCTCTTAGATCTCAATTATCTTCCGGGCTATAGATCAACAGACTAAAGTAACAAATACTGAACCAAAACTCGAAAGTTATAAGGGTACAAGAAATCCCACCCAATAGATATCAGGTCCCGTATAGTGGGAACTGGGATTATGATCATACTATCGTCTCAAATAGTAGCTCCCACTATTCTATGGTCTTCTTATCACACGGGTATGAAACACGTATCATAGTATTATTCCCCCATCTTTTAAAAGGGTATATGTCCAATTTCTCTAACAATGTACAAATATGGGGGTCAGTTTACATATAAGATATTACCTAAAGATTTCAGAGTGTGTATCTCAAAGACAATAGCACTAGACGCAGGTGATATCTGAGATCTCAAATTTAATTTCTTACAGGCAACATGGATGTGGGTATGTCTATGTTGGTCACAACACATGATCTGAACACATATCAAGGTGACTTATGTTCTACCCGGGCTACTCTCAAAGTCTTTTACAACTAGAAACTATCTCATCCCTACTCACTCAGAACTAGAGGTGGTCACTCATGTGGAGAAAGACTTTTTCTTAAAAGGGGGTCGATAGTTTTTTCTTTCACATCTCTCAGTTTCTCTTTCTTGTTCACAAGTTTTTTAAAAGCTAGCTTTCTTCAAATTTCCCATTACACATTAACACTTTTTAGCTTAATAGTTTGTAATGGCGCCTTTGCTAGTGATCAATCTTGTTATTGTTTCTTCACTTTCTATTGCCTTTGCATCTGATGCAAGTCCTCTTCAAGTTTTCTACGTCGTAGACCTACAAAGTGCGGGATATTTTCAATCACTTTGGTAGAGATTTTCATGGGTTTTTGGATTTTGCAAAGTCTTGCCTAAATGTTCCTTTCACATGAAACCCTACTTTTTTTCTTGTGTATTATAGTGTTGGTTAATGGATTTGCGTGCAAGGATCCTCAATAGGTTCAAGCCAACGATTTCTTCTTCGGTGGACTTTACTTACCAGGCAACATATCCAACCAAGTTGGCTTGAAGGTGACCCTAGTTATGGTAGACCAAATTCCAAGACTCAACACTCTCGGCATGTCGCTTGCTCGCATTAACTATGCACCTTGGGGCATTAATCCTCCCCAGAACCATCCTCATGGCTTAGAGATCTTAACGGTGATAGAAGGCAGCCTAGAAGTGGGATTTGTAACCTCAAACCCAGAGAACCGGCTTATCACAAAGGTCCTTCAACAGGGTGATGTGTTTGTCTTACCAATTGGTCTCATCCATTTCAAAAGAAATGCTGGAGATGGAAATACAGTAGCCATCGCAACCCTAAGCAGCCAAAATCTAGGAGTTTTTACCATCGCAAATGCAATGTTTGATTCTACTCCTGAAATCAGTAGTGATCTTCTTGTTAAGGTTTTGCAAGTGGACAAGAGTGTTCTCAATTATCTCAAGTCTAAATTCTAAAAACATCATCATGAGATTGGAAATTTTTGGATGAAATTTTAATTCAGTTTCTTTTTTGTTATTATTTGTTATAATTTCTCAATTCTTTAATACAAGCAAGCTGGCAAAGATCTATCTTTTTCTTGGACACCAAAATCACCCTAAAGTTGATTTTTGGTACCTGAAATCATTTTTCCTATAAATCAACAAATCATATATGATGGTATATTGTCCAATGGCACATTACTGGAAGGTCAAAGTTGCCTGGGTCCATTAAGCCTATAGATGATCGAATGCTTATGGCCCTCTTGGTGCTCTCTCCGTGAAGTACTAACTTATACCTTTCATTTCTCTCGATCATCCCCCTCCTCGGTAGGTATATTTCATTAACACAGAAGTAACTTTGTTACCCCCTACTCTAAGAGAAATCTCTCTTAAGAAGGAAACAAATCTCTGTAGGTACTCTTGACAAGGTAGAGAATCTCTATGAGAACTCAAACTTTCCTTAGCTAACTGGACTCTAAATCTCAGACTATCCTCATCTATCTCTCTACAAAGAAATAAGGGTTTCTATACCCCTAAAGGTATACGGAATTTGCTATGCAGATAGGCTATATATACTATACAGAGGCAATTTGTCAGGTATGTTTTCCTACTTACACTTATCACATAGAGGCATCACAGGGCTATTGAATCTCTTCTCATTATGTTTCTTTCTTTCTCGAGACTATTCTTTCTGACTTGGGAGTCAAAATCTTCTCCACCAGAACCACCTCTGCCAGTTTCTTTAGGTTTGATCTTCTAGGATAGACGATGAATTTCGGTTGCATCGACTCCACCCTTAGGCTAACAGAACAATTATCTGTCGAGTTTAAACTCACTTCCAACAGATGGGCGCCATCTATGGGAACAGACTAGGAAGAAACTCATTTTGTATTCTACCCCATTGAATTTTTAGTAATCATGCCTCCAAAGAGAAGAAGCCAGAATAACTCTAAAGCTTTATCCGTGGTAGATGGGCGAGTGTCCACCCTAATGGATTTCATTGAGCCAGCAGCCCCGACTAACCCAGCGGATGCTCCCGTCGCCCAAACTCAACTAATGAGACCACTTTCTTAGGGAAAGACCTGACCACAAGTCGTACAACAACATAACTAACCGATTCCAATCCCTGCTTTGGCCTCTCTTGAGAGGGTCTATCGCTCCTAAATGGAGAGGCTCGAATCAAAGCTTCGAAATATGAGCAGGCAATTAGAAGATCTTAGCCACGCTTGTCCGCAAGTAAGATCTTGCCTCCCCAAAGATTTAAGCAATTGCGCCTATACAAGCTTCAACCCCGAGGGAATTAGGAAATTTTAGGAACCTCTCAGCATGGTCTGAACGACTTGAGGAGATAGGTAAAAGATCTTGTGGTAGTCGAACTAAGGCATGCTAATGCCGAAAGAAACAAGACCCCTCAATACGCGTCAATGCTTCACCCTTTGCCTTGAAGATTTCTACAAAGCCAATGCCACAAGATGTGCTCCTTCCTCTTATAGAAAGGTATGATGGAATGATCTGCCCCAAGATCACGCTACCCATTTCATCACAATTATCGTCTCAAGAGATATGCTCGACGCTGTCATGTGCATGTACTTTCCCACGACCCTGAAGAGGAATGCTCTAACCTGATTCAACTCTCTATCGTCATTCAATATCAGAAGTTTCTCCCAGCTGAAGGAGCAATTTGAGACCCACTTCGTGATCGGTTATGAGCTAAGAGGAAATTTACTTTCTTCCTCTTACTACGATGAAGGGACGACGAGCCCCCGATTTTCTGGAAAATTTTAAAGTAAAAATGATGAAGGTTTCGGGATTGGATCACTCCATAGCCTTGGCAACCTTGCTGACTGGATTACGACCTTCGAAAATGGAGACCTTAATCACAAAGAGCCCCCAGCCTTAATCCAAGAGTTCTACTTCGTGTTGAGAAGTACATAGCTGTAAAGGAAGTGAAGGCATTTGACAGGTGTCAAAGTAAACCCACTTATAGGAATGAACGCAGCCACTCTCCTGGGCAATCATCTCACAAAAGCAGTTGGCAAGCAATGCCACCTAATCGTAAGTTCAATTACTATACATCTCTAAATGAAATACTGAGTCAAATCCTGTTAAAAATAAGAAACAAGCCTTACATTAGGTAGCCAGGGTGCCTTCCAAGGGATGACTCCAAGAGGGACTGAAGAAGGTATTGTCACTTTCATAAAGATATGGCTACCTAACGGATGACTACCAGAAATTGAAGGATGAGCTCAAAAAACTAGTTCGAGATGGCAAACTCCAAAGGTTTATCCATACTAACCATGAAGGTTAGTCATGCTGAGAACCACAAGGGATAAGATGAATAGACGAGGCAAACGAACAACATGTCCCAAGAACCATCGGGAATCAAGTGAATTGGGTGATCACGTACATATGGGGTGGGCACCTGCCTTCAATGACTCCTTCTTCTGAACATGATCTTTCCACTCCCCGATCAACAAGCGCGATGAGGCGGATCCCTGCTCAACAAAGTGATGGTCGCCTCGATCATCCAGATGACCGAACCGTCTGCCTCCAAGGAGGTCATTGGGAAGGGATAGAAACAAAAAAGATCAATGATGCGATTTCACAATGACGACCTTGTAGGACTCCAGTAAGTCATGACAACCCGTTGGTCAACATAGCAACAATCAGCCAATACGCAATTAAAAGAATTTTGTTGATCAAGGAGTGGGCTATGATCTTCTTTATTAGGACGCCTTCAGAAAAATTAGTTTCAATCAGCCACACCTGCAAGCTCATTCTAGACCCATAAAAGGACTCTTAAACAAGTGGCTCTATCTTGAAGGCATTATATCTCTCCCCATGACATTAGGAATACCGCCAAATCACTCCATTGCTGCAACCACTTTTAATATGGTAAAGTTCCATCACCATATAATATTATCCTAGGCCGTCCAAGCCTGAATGCCCTGGAGGCATTAACGAGCATGAAACATATGAAGATTATGTTTAGGACACCATTCAGCATCCAGATGCTTAGTTGCAATCAGGATCTTTTGGTTGCCTTTGTCTGATAAACCATACTCATTATTCTCTGCTATTCTACTAGTAGTGCTGTGCCACCTATTGAAGTTTTCATGGGATGTTTTCTCTTTGCATGTGCTTTAATGAAAATGTTTTGGTTTTTCATATTTGATTACATTAGCAAAATGCACTAACTTACATTGGTTGTGAACAATAAAATCTCTCCACACAACACCCACGAATACCATCGGCGAAACACTTGGTATGTTATGCATATCTTCTGTGCAACGCCCACAAGTACTATCTACGAAATACTTGGTATGCTATACACATATTCAATGCAATGCCTTTGAGTACCATCGATGCAATACTTGGTATGCTACACACATCTTCAGCACAATGCCTCCAAGTACCATCAGCGCAATGTCCGGTATGCTATACACAACCACGGCACAATGCCTCCAAGTACTATCGGTGTAACACCTGGTACACTATACACATCCATGGCACAATGTCTCCGAATATTATCGGTGCAATGCCTAATTCGATACATATTTTCATCATAATGCCTCAAATACTATCGGTGCAATGCCTGGTATACTATATACATCCACAACATAGTGCCTCCAAGTGCCATCAACGTAACGCTAGGTATGCTATACACATCTAAGGTGCAATATTATTCCATTACCACTATAGAGACATACTCGAATACAATCATTAAAACTGTGCCGACACAATAACTATCAGCCTCTCGGCGCTAAGCACTTACCATTCTCTGACATACTGTCATATTTTTTGGGAACAATGCCCCACAAGTATGCAATCAATCTCTTGGTTCAAAGTCTAAAAAGGGCTCTATGCCCCATCAACAACAAAATATGGCAGGCTATCTATTACTCGATTTTGTGTGAGTGGACTTTCCACTCAAGAGAAGACTATCAAACACAACAAAACAATCAACATCGGAGTTTCCCAACAAACTCTATCACAAAGTCAATATGACTGAAATTAACAAGCCCTACTTCCTTATATGCTTTATCTAGGCTCATTTTGGAAAATGTTGGTTCATATGTCCTATCTATTCTTTTTCGGTAACGTACACTCCAAACTTATTATCACCTGATGAATTATTAAGTATTGTTAACCATTTCTACCCACAACTATTACTATCATGTATCTCCGCTCTCATTAGACTTAGTACAAGAAATAATCAGATAATGACAAAAGGAAATAGAGAGGACAACAAGAGTAAACGGATAATTTCCTTTTCATAGACGTATATACCAACAAAAAAAGGAGGAAAAAGATACAACGACAAAGCCAAATTAAATGGAAGGGAAAGTGGGAGGCCTTTCACATAGATTCGTAAATTTAGCTTGGTGAGCAATGATGAAAGAAAAAACGACAGTCACATTCGCTACCGAGTCATCTTCGGGGACATTAGCTGGGCATGGCTCTTTATGGTTGCCACAGCTTTTGGATAATCTTCTCCACCTAACGTAACCGCTTAGACAACATTTGATGGTTGCGCTGGTAAACCTCCTTCAACATGGCAATCTCCTTGTCTTGCTCTATTGCAAGTTCTTCGGCAGCTAACCACTCTGCTTCACTTTTCCTCAAGTGCTTATCCAACTTCTCACACTCAGCAATGGCAACTTTGATGATCTAATACAACGAAGCCAAGTCAGCTTGATACAAATCTATTAACTTCTCCTTTTTATGCAAGGCAATCATTGTTGCCTTCTCTTCATCGGCTTCCCTTTGAGATTCGCAGCTCAAAACCAGGTTTGTTGCTCCAATTGCCTATCTAGATAGGCGATTACTTGGTTCTTTTGTAGCCTTTGAGACTCGACAATGGTAGTGGCCCGTGGACAAAGAATAGAATATCAACCGCATCAAAAACCATAAAATAAACGTACTTGAAGTACAAGAGCTATAGTGTTGTCCCCCTTCTCTATTGACATGCGATTCAATTCCGTCTTTGCCCTACAAAAATCAAGCTTGTCAACAAACCTCCTTGCTTCGATGAAATCTAGATAGCAAAACTCATAATTATCGCAACTCACCACAACAATTCCCTTTTCCTTCAAATTTTTAGACCTATCGAAAAACCAAACAAGAATAAGAGGATGGGGAGTCATTTTTTCTTGTACAATGCCTTTACCCTTCTGGACATATAGGTATTCTAGAAGGGAACTCGAGGAATCAACCTTAACCCCTGGCTATTCCTGCTCTCTAGACAGTTCCTTAGCCTTCGACTTCTCCTCTTCTACAGAAACTTTCTCTGTCCTTGGTCCTCTTATTCCTCTAAAAAATTAGCCTAACTTTAGTGTCCTCCATCTGACCTTCAATAACAAGAGGGGACACTGGGGCACTGGTTCCTTCAGGTGATCACAACAAATGGAATGGAGCTGCTTTGGGGACCAAGAAAGTGATAGGGCGCACATCGCTTGTCGTGTTGTCTAATGCACTCCCTTCCTCTCCTACGGTCCTTTTTTAGGCACACCTCATCTACCTCTCGATGATAAAGTCAGCTAGATCTTTACCCTCAGGAGAGCGAATGACATCCTGAAGGTCCTACGCCCTCTCCCTAATTATTAGTCCTCTTTACCCATTTTAACATGCCTGCCAATACTAATACTTGCTCGTCCAAGAGCATCTCCACGTAATTGGATCTTTTAAACTTAGTGCAATATCTGCTTACCAAACGAATAAATCCAGAGTACCGAGAAGGTATCTGGCACCTCAACACCACCTTGGGCTCCGCATCCACAACCAAAAACTCCAGCATCTCTACCTTTTCTGAGAACTTAATAGAGAAAAATTTATTTATTCACAACTTATCTATGATCTCTTTATAATAGAATTTCTAATTGGAATCAAACCTAGTCTGAATGAAGTAGCATCCTTCCATTGGACTCCCAGAAACACACCTTGATAGAATAAAGAGAGCAATTAAGATATTGAAATGAAAATTAAGCAGTAGTAACTTACCACGCTTATCACTGCCACAATTAGGCGCCAAGTACTTGGAATGAGAAACATTAGAAAGATATTCCAACCCCTCAGAATGGTGGCAAACAGAAGCGTGTATAGCACACGTATGCTATACAACAAGTACTCCTTATACATGGGAACACATTGTACCACCAGACAATTAGCCCTTTGGTCATCCATGACGGATAGAACGTTATAGTCAACCACAAGAGTCATCTAACCAGTAATAACAAGCAATTCGTCCTTTGTCAGAATATTTCTTATTTTATCTATGGGATAGCGAGTGCAAGAACTAGACCCCTTTGCCATCTTAACCTCCTTCGAAAATACGAAAACCCTAAGTAAAGAATTTCTCTTTCAAAAACCAACTGATCAGAAATGAAACAACCATAGTGCAAGAATATCTAGTAAAAAGTATGTTAGGGAAAATTCATGAAAATCGAAAAGGCAAGAACAACATTTAATACCCTACTTTCGTGCCAATGTCACCAACCCAAAAAACTTTTCGTTTTCATGACCCTTTAAATTTTTAGTTCAAATATACTCGCACTTCCACTTTTGCAAAATGATAACACGAGTGGGAGGCAAGTAACGGTAGATGGTCCAATGGCCCATTACCAGGAAGTCAAAATTTCCCGGGTCCATTAGGCCTACAGACGATCAAATGCTCTCAGCCAGCTTGGTGCTCGCTTCACTGAGTGCTCTCTCCACCGAGTACTAACTTATATCTTTCGACTCTCTCGGTCATCCTACTACTTGGTGGGTTTGTTTCATTAATACAAAAGCAACTTTGTTAACTTCCCTACTCACGGAGAAACCTCTCTCAAGAAGGAAATGAATCTCAATAGGCACTCTCGATAAGATAGGGAATCTCCGTAAGAACTTAAGCTTTTCATAGCCAGTTAGACTCTAAATCTCTTGGAAATCTTTGACTTCCATCCCTGTAATTTCGGAGGATCCTCATATATCTCTCTATAAAGAAGTTAAAGTTTTTATACTCCTAAATATACACGAAACTTTCTATATAGAGAGACTATATATACCATATAGAGGTAACTTATCAGGTACATTCTTCTACTTACACTTATCATATAGAGGCATCTCAGGGCTAGAGGCATCTCAAGGCTATTGAATTGCTTCTCAGTATGTTTCTTTCTTTCCCAAAACCACGATTTCTAATTTGAGTGTCGAAATCTTTTACGTCAGAACCACCTCCGACGGTCTTTTGTAGGTTTGCTCTTCCAAAACAGATGAGGAATGTCCACTACATCAACTCCACCCTCAGACCAACGAAGCAGTTATCTGTGGAGCATAAACCCACCTCCAACAATATGAAAAAAAACCGAAAACCTAATGTACTTTCAACCTCTTTCTCAAAAGGTGTAATTTACCATTGGTGTTCATAATTGTAATGGTACTAAATCGTTTAACCAAATCATGAATTTGAATTTTGAGAATGGAAAACACTATATTAAGAGAGCTATCACTTAAAATGAATCCAATAAATATTCGAATCGGATTAACAAAAATATAATTTTAGATACCGATTAGTACAATACAAAAAAAATTGTTCATAAATTGTTTAGAAGCCAAACAAAATTAAGGCTCACAATTTCCTATTGTTTATACATGACGTTGAGCTTGATAACTTGTCCAAAATTTAAATTGAAAAAAAATTAATTTACAACTAGTTCCAGAATTGCATATTTTAATTACTTATAATAAGAAGAAATAAAAAGCACATATTTGCTTCCTTTTACAACTGCTTAAATAAAAATAATTCTAACAGACAACTGGGATTGAAATTTTATTTGCCATTATATTAATAAATGTTGTGTTTTCTATAAAAATACTACCTAGTTCGATAAATGTGTGCATATTGGGTTAGTTCAAAGTCTAATCTTGTCTAAATTTAGGACAATTTATTTCTATTTTATTCTATTTTATTTGCCATATCTTTCATCTAATGTGATTTTTTAATAAAGTACTTTTTTTTTAAAGAAAATATTTGAGTTTCTATATATTAAAAATATACAAAATCAAATTATTAATAAATTTTTCATTATAAATTTCAGTTAATCTAAATTGAGTTTAATCTCAATTTTATCGAATGACCCTTTATGTGATAAAATTTGCATTTTGTTTTTAATTAAAGAATGAAGCAAGTTTGATTTTATGAGTTTTGTCCTACTCAAGGACTAAAAGAATTCTTGCTAGAAATATTGGATTAAATCACTATTTCCTTCTTTAGTATCACATAAATCAAGATGGATTCTTCTATTCATATTAAAAAAATAGCCTTTTAGCCACAAATTTAGCGACAAAAATTTTAAAAAAATTCATCGCTAAAAACATTAACGACGGATTTAGCGACGAAAAATTTTTCGTCACTAATAACGCGTCACAAAAATTTAATGACGAAAATTAGAAATCCGTCACTAAATTTAGCGACAAAAATCTAAAATCTGTTGCTAAATTTAGTAATAAATAATTTTTCGTCGCTAAAATTCGTCACAAAATTTAGCGACAAAAAATTATTCGTTGCTAAATTAGCGATATAAAAAAATCCGTTAATAAATTTAGAGACAAAAATCTAAAATTCGTCATTACATTTAGCGACAGATAATTTTTGTCGCTAAAATCAGTCACTAATTTAGGGAAAAAAAAAATCCGTCGAAAAATTATCCGTCCCTAATTTAGCGACGAATAAAAAAATCTGTTGCTAATTCCAAATTCGTCGAAATGCCTGGGAAGTGCACGTGCTTGGACGGACCCTTGCCCACTCGAGCCAGCACGTGCCTAGATGGCCCTGCCCACGAGCCAGCACTAGCCTGGAAGCCACATGCCTAGATGGGCCCCACCCACCCGCACCCACCCACACCCACCCGAGCAAGCACCAACCTGCAAGCTACCCGCCCGCCCGAGCCAGCACCCACGCTTCAGCCGCTCTCCTCACTTAATTGCTGGAAAATGCCGCTTTGCCTCTTGCCTCCACCATGGTTTGAAGTTCGAACTCCTGCACAACTGCACGCATGCGCATAAGCATAAACTTATAAACCCTCAAGTCAAATGATATTATGTGATATAAATTTTTTTTTTATTTATTATCTTTTCTTCACATTTTTCTAATAATAATAAAATAATATATAATAACAATTTAAAATAATAAATATAATAACTTTTTTTATTTAAACCACCAACCTAGAATAATATTAATTAAAAATAATAAATATGATAATTTTTAATAAAAAAAAAAATAATAAAATACTAATTTAAAATAAAATAATAAATTAATTAAAAAATATATTAATATTATATTTTATTTCTTCTGTTTTTCTTTTATTTTATTATTTTATTATTCTTTTTCATTTTTATTTTATTTTTTTACTCCATAGTTTTAAAATTGATTACGGCATCTCAATAATATAAAATTATAATTATCAATAAATTATAATATATTAATAATTTAAAAAATTTATATATTTAATTACAAAAATATTTTTATTCGTTTGAATATATAAGAAATTTCAATATAATTATTATATGTAAGAAATTTCAATAATGAGAATAGAAAGAAAAAAACCAAAAATAGAGATGAGAGTAAAAGGAAGAAAAAAAAAGTGAGATTAGAAAACAAATGAGGAGGAAAAAAGTAAAGAAAAAATATTATCACACAACACTAAGTGGTGGTGCAAAAGTAACATGTCTTCCGTTCAAATGCGAGGTCTAAGATTCGAATCCCTTCTATTCTTTAGCATTTTTTTTAGTATTAAAATAATGAAGGGCGGGTGCCCGTGCGAGCATGTGCTGTAACACAAAGCCTAAAAAAATAAAAAAATAAAAAAAAAAGAGAGGGAGAGCCAAAACGCAGCGTTTTGGCCCTCCCCCCAATTGAATTAGGGCTAAAGCCCTAATTCGTTTCTCTCTCTCTCTCTCTCTCCCTCACTCTGCCGACCCTTCGCCTCCCTCCCCCACCGCGGCGCTGCTCTTCCCCGCAAGCTCCGCCGGCATCTTCTTCTTTTTCTCCTTCTCCTTCTTCTCCTTCTCCTTCTTCTTCTTCTTCTTCTTTTTCTGCTTCTTCTTCTTTCTTCCCGCGGCTCACTCTCGTTTCTGCAGTCACGATTGTTCGCGATCTCACCTCCTTCGCAAGCCCCGCCGAGCGCCGCCACCACGCGATCTCGCTCCCGTCCGCGAACAGCCGCCACCAACAGCAACCCCCTCCTGCCACCATCGCGCAAGCTTGAGCGCTCCACAACGCGAGTCCTACACGCGAGACCGATCGTGCCACAGCGCGCGATTGCTGCCTCCTCGCGCGATCGAGCCACCAAGTGCGCCCTCCAGCCCACAGCGCGAGCCAGGCCCCGAGCAGGACCTAGCCCGCAGCGCGAGCCCAGGCCGCGAGCAGGACCCAGCCGCAGCGCGAGCCCAGGCCGCGAGCAGGACTGAGTCCGTGAGCGAGAGCCCAGGCCGCGAGTGCGAGCCCAGGCCGCGAGCGAGAGCCCAGGCCGCGAGCGCGCGAGCCAGCATGTACGGGTGCGCGGCCCAGCATGCACGGGCGGGCAGCCCAGCGCACAAGTGTGCACGGGCGCGCGGCCTAGCGCATGAGTCTGCACGGGCGCGTGGCCCAGCGCGCAGCAGCGCACGGGCTCGCGGCCCAGCGTGCAGCAGCGCACAAGCACGCGCGAGCCGGCGCACGAGCACGCACCAGCACGGCGCACCAGCACACGGGCGAGCACCAACCCGCGAGCCACTGTCGGCCCGCAGGCCCATCAGCAGCAAGCCCACGGGCCCACCAGTCCCATCGGCCCGTCAGCCGCAGACCCATCACCTGCAGACCCGCCAGCCCGCAGGCCCATCAGCCAGAGGCCCGCAGGCCCGTTTGCCTACCGGCCTGCTAGCCCGTCAGCCCACTGGCCCGCAGACCAGCGAGCCCGCTAGCTGTAGCCCACGAGCCCGCGACGGCCCGTGACGGTCCGTGAGCCCGTGACAGCCCACGAATCTCCACGCAGGTAAATGACTTAGGGTTTTGTTTCGGATCTATGTGTTTAGATTTAACAAATAAACCTTGTTTTGATAGAAAACCCTACAGACTTTGGAGTGACCGAAACGACTTTCGGACGAGACTCGGCGTGTCACGCCCCGATTCCCAGATCGACCACGCGACAACCGCCGCATCGTCTCGATACACGGGCAGAACCTCCCCGTATACCGGGACTCCGCAAGGCTATCAAATTTACAATAAATCATCGAAAACATAAAACTCTTCAAAATGTGAAATCATATAACAATACACATGCAAGGAGCCCATCCGGCTCATCCCTGAACATTCAAACACACACATTGGCACACATCGGGGAGTGGGATCCTGTACACGCACGCATGCGATGTGGCCATCCTAGCCATTCAGAATTCTCATCTCAATTTAGCGTGTGACAAACAAGAAGTCCCAAAACATAGCCGTCGGACTTTACCAACACTTACCTGAGGAAGACAACACTTACCTGTCAGCGGATTTTATCAATACTTGCCAACAACTCGGCCAGTATCAATGAAATCCGCACGACAGGGGATGTACGGTCTTCCCTTTCCACGGTTTGAGATCTATAAATCTCCAAAAGTAACCTTGCATGTGCCAAATACCTATACAATCCGCAAAAATACTGCACAACCTCCGTCAAGTAGTCTCCCAACTAAGTCTCCTCTGAAAAAGGGAAAGAGAGGGGTGAGTATAGGGGTATTCTCAGTGAGTGGAGTGCAATGGTGTGATTGTGTTCGTAAATAAGGGGTAAATGTGGGGCAGTCAAAGCATATCTCATAAATAACAGTTCATATGTATAAAACATTTCAATAAATCCCAATTTACAAAATATACATCCATGTCAATTATCATTTCAGAAAATCTTGGGGTTCCATCGGAAAACACTTCCGTCTTAGGGCGGCCAAACCCAGACGAAATCCCGCCAAGGGTTTTTCTACCCAATGTCTCAAAACAAACCCCCTACCTTGGCGTTGGCTCGTACCTCACCAGGGTGCACCAGATATAGTACGACTTCGGCAGAGGGAGGGATATCTAACTCCCCTGCACATCCAAACCCCAAACCACGCCACCCCGTCGGGTCGCTCCGTGGTGGGAATATGACTATAGTCATCTGCGGCACCTTTCATTTCTAAACCAATCCAGTTCACAAGCAATATGCCATAATTTTCCATCAAATAATCAACAATCTCATGCCAAATCAATTCATAGAGCAATATCAAATAACATATGGCACGGAATCATTTTTAAACACAACGGATGCATTTATACTTTATAATTCAGTTCAGACAGCCCACAGTCACAAAACAATTCGCATAAATCACGTAAAATCTTTCGAAAATCATTTATAAAGAAATTTAAAACAAATTTTTCATTCATGAACACAATGAACCATCCACTCACCTCTAGAGAGTGTATTCACTCCCTACACCTTATCCATACTCAAGAAATCTCCTTTCAAACTCCAATGGATTGTCCTGAAGCAACCATAACAATTCTCAAGTCATTTCTCCTCCAGACTCAAGGGTTCACAAACTTTCCTAATTTTGTTTAACCCTCATTTCTAGCATTTTCTTGTTCCTATCCTCATTTTACCAATTTTATCGCTATTTACATCTTTACAAAATTCATATTCACAACTCTCCTAGATTTTCTTAAATTAACATAGTCTTAGTTTCTTCTAATTTTTCCAATTCATGGACATACATTCCAATTCTACCATATTGCAAATATTTCGCAATCCTAGAGTTATTTTCAGAAATTAGCTCTTACCTGTGCAGAGAAAGGAACGCAAATTCAGACCTAGGGTTTTCGCATTTGCCTACCAAACCTTCGTGCACTGTTCGATCTAATTCGAAACCTGAAATGCTTCCGAATTGAAGCAAAATTTAGTATTTAGGTTCAATCACCAAAGGAAATTGAAACCCTAGAATATATCAATCGGAAATTCATACCACATGTACAGAGGATGAATTGAAATCTCAGCTAGAGTTCTCGAGGGCTTACCGATGACTACCGAGCTGGGGTCTCTTCTAGGGTTGCAGCAAGTGTCTCGGCAGAGGGCAGCACGCAAACAGGCGAGGGAGAGAAGCAGTGGGCTGTTCGCGCGCGAGGGAGAGGAGTCGCGGCTGGTGCGCGTTAGAGCATTCGCGAGACGGAGCTGCTCGCGAGTAGGAGCCGCTGTGCTCGCAGGCTGTAGCAGCTGGGAGGGAAGCCGCGCGCTGCGGGCTGTGCAGTTCCCGCAGGAGAGAGAGAGAGAGATTCGTGAGAGAGGGAGAGATAGAGAGAGAGAGAGAGAGAGAGAGAGAGAGAGCTTGTGAGTATGTAAATGGAGGGAGGGAGGTGGAGAAATTGAGAGAGAGAGAGGGTGAGAGACAAAACACGGGAGAGAATGAGGGGGAGAGAAATTGAGGGAGAAGGGAAAGTGACGGGAGAGAGAGAGTGAATTGGGAAAGTTACTTTCCAATTTTTTTTTTTTTTTATTTGACTTTGTCGGTCTTACACGGCGCTTCGAGAAAACCTTAGGTGAGAGAAATGCAACCTTTTCAACGTTTGAATTAATTCTATCGAAATTAGGTCGAATTTAGATCGAGAGTTACATAATATATTGAAAGATATGAAATCCGAGGAAAATTAGACAAAAAAATGAGAAATATTCGAAACTCGACCATTGGTGAGTCAGATGAGTCGAAATTGAGGAAACGAGAGTCTATAACGAAGTTTTGTAAATTGGGTGGTATATATTTGGAAGGGAAAAATTGAAAATCCCTGATTTGGCTTTTATTTGATATTAAATGTTGATAATCTGATTTAGGTTGATCTTTTGGAGACTCGAGCGGTCAGATCCGATTTAGCTTGTCAGTAGGGAGTGACCACCCTCCCTAGAACTGTGAGTGGGACTTTGACATTCGCTATTGATTGAAAACCATGTTTCAAAAAAAAAAATACTTTTAAATGACATGTTTCTACAAATGTATGATTGTTAGACCTTTCCAATATTTGATGAAATGTTTTGTGACTCTTGGAGTGTCTAAATTGCTGACTTTATTGATATGCATCCATGAGTTTTGATAAACGTATATTGTGCCACATTTTCGACATATTGATATGTTTTAGTGCTTCCACTGCATTGGCACATGGTTTTAAATCGATTTACTTACACATTTGGGCTGTATGCCCGGCCGACTTTATGATATTATGTTTTGGGCTGTATGCCCGGCCGACTTTATGATATTATGCATTGGGCTGTATGCCCGGCCGACGTTATGATATTATGCATGGGGCTATATGCCCGGCCGACTGGTGATGGGATGCATGGGGCTACGTGCCCGGCCGATATGATATTGTGATCCGTAGCTACGAAGGACATCTGGTAGAGGCACCCCTTGTGCCCGGATACGCTTCGGCCGGAGGTATCCGCCAGATCGTCGTGTGTATGGGTGCCCCAGGTTGACCCTCATCGGAGAGGACGTTGAGTACGGCTCCGTCTAGCACCAGGCGGGGGCACCATACACGGCCGACTAGTTATATATACATTATTATTATTTACAGGCTAGTTGGGGTAGTCTGTGGCCAACATTGGGGCAGAGAGCCATTCTTTAATACTTGCATTTGGAAAAACCCCCAATGCGCCGTCCTTGGTCGAGGTAGACCATTGCCGGGAATATTTCATTGGCCGGTTCTTCATGACATTGATGTGAATATTGGATGCATATCTTGCTTTCTGATGTGTGCATATTATATATGATTTTGAAATAACATGATCGGTTTGCACACTGTGGATATTTTCTTATCTTATGCTTTGACACTCCAAGTTCACCCTAGATATTGATAGTATGATGTCAATCCCCTCACTTACTGAGTATCCTCCCATAGGTACTCACCCCTCACTTTCTTTCTCACAGGATTAATGTTGGACCGAGGAGATATCACTCGGTTTGGGTATGGATATTTTCCATCTCTTCCGCTACGATGATTGGTGATATTGTTATGTATTGGAGATTTTAGTTTGACCATTCCATTTATCTAAATTTTTGGGATGACTGTATAAATTATGGACTTTTATTCGTGAAACTTTCGTGTTGATTTATTCCATTGCATTGAGGCATTTGTAAATATTTAAAAATAACTTGGGAATTTATTTTATATATGCGTAGAATTTAAGTCCGCTCGGTGTGGTGGCTGCTCATGCTCTAGTAGTGCATGACAGTAGAGGTCTGTTGCTAGGACTGTTAGAAACTTTATAGTTTTGTGTTGTTCTGGATGTTGGTTGTGGTATTTGTTGAATTTGGAGAGGCCGGGATGGCCAATTGTTTATTTTTACAGGATGAATGTCATATACAGGTGAAATTGTACATGGAAAATCTCCGATTTATGGGGAGATTCTACCCGATTTTCTGTAAAAATACAGTCGGTATCCAGGGACAACGGGTGACTGTTCACGATCCCGGTTCGGGGCGTGACATGCGCGGGCGTGCACAGGGCGCGGGCGCTCGAGCGGGCATGCACAGGCGCCCGAGCGGGCATGAGCGGCCGCCCAGGCAGGCGCACGCTTGCCTGCGCCTGGCGCCCGTCGTGAAAATTTATGGATAAAACCATGTTTTTTTTTAGTGTTATGGTTTTGTATAATTTTTTACAAAATCACAAAATCCCAAAATCCCAGGCTTACCTTACAAAATAGGTTTTAAGGAGAAAATTTGACTATTATTTTAAAAGTTAAACGGTGACCAATGATTAGATTAACTCTAATTGTGTTAACCTTTTACAAATGACCACTCTCATCGTTGCCAGAACTTGACTTTTAATTTAAAATACGTAGAGTTTACATCTTCATATACCAAACTCAAAAAATTAAATTAATCCATATAAAACTTAAATTATTACAAGTTGAAAAATTTTTTACCGTTTAACTCTTAAAATTTTTAAACATCGATAAATTCCAATATATTGCCTATTTCGTAAACAATCAAGTTTGTTAGATTTAATATCAACGAATAATTAATTTAGTAAATAAACATACTAAATTTATGAACTAAATTTTGAATTGAAAACTTTGGAATTAAGAAAACTTGTTAATGAATTGTCTTTTAGAATAGATCTAATAAGCGTTCGAATCAAATTAATCGAAATATGATTTTAAATATTAGTTGTAATAGTGAAAAATTAAAAATAAGAAAAAATTAGACCAATGATTGCTTGGATCGACAAATTCTCTAAAATGAGCAACCGACTAGTCTACTTAGCTGCGGAGGATTAAAATATTATAGAAATGTTTGGATAATTCAAATTTGAGCAGGCCCTCCGCAATAAAGGGTCAATTGACGTATCTCATTCAAACATTGCTTTTAATGTTTCCAAACGCGGCTTGATGCAGAAAAGGCAACGACTTGGTCCTAGTCTTAGTCCGAGGACAGCAAACACTCTCCCTCTATAAACATCGCATTCCCATATTTTTCTTTCACCACTCATATTTCTCTCTATACCTCCAACAAAAATTCACAATCTTCATAAGTTTTTAAGAGCTTTTTTTCCCCCAATTTTCCTTCATACATTAATCCTTTATCAGATTTTGCAATGGCTTATCGAGTCTTCTGGTTAGTTAATCTGGTTATCTTTTCTTCACTCTCTATTGCCTTTGCATCTGGTCCAAGTCCTCTTCAGGATTTTTGCGTCGCAGACCCGCAAAGTGCAGGTATATATATTGCCCAAATTTGTTGTGTAGAAAAAATGTGTGGTTGCCATCTCGTACTTTCATACGTAGCCTTATTGGAGTTTGCTTCTTCTATATATTGTAGTGTTGGTGAACGGATTTGCATGCAAAAATCCTCAGCAGGTACAAGCCAATGATTTCTTCTTCTGTGGACTTCACTTACCTGGGAACACATCCAACCCAGTTGGTTCGAAGGTGACCCCAGTTACCGTAGCCCAAATTCCAGGACTCAACACTCTCGGCATCTCGCTTGCTCGCATTGATTTTGCACCCCGGGGCATTAATCCTCCCCATTCCCATCCTCGCGGCTCTGAGATCTTGACGGTGATAGAAGGCAGCTTAGAAGTGGGATTTGTTACCTCGAACCCGGAGAATCGGCTGATCACAAAGGTCCTTGGAAAGGGTGATGTCTTTGTGTTCCCAATTGGTCTCATCCACTTCCAAAGAAATATCGGAGATGGGAGTGCAGTGGCTATAGCAGCTCTAAGCAGCCAAAATCCGGGAGTAATTACCATCGCAAACGCAGTGTTCGGTTCCACTCCTGAAATCAGTAGCGATCTTCTTGTGAAGGCTTTTCAGGTGCACAAGAGCGTAGTCAACTATCTACAATCTAAGTTCTGATCACTGCATTTGGCTGGAAACATGTGTATGGAAGATGAACAAATAATAGCTCTAAATTTGTTTAGTGATTGTGTTTGTTGTATTTCTTAATTCTTTTATTCATTCAACAGTTAATATATTTTTTGGTGGAAGGGGTGAACTAGAATAGATTTGAAAGAGATGAAAGCATCTGGCAACTTCTCTGCCTACTGAAATTGTGCAAAGCATAACTTTTTTTTTTTCTGGGGCATGTGTCCAGTCCTATTATTACTGGTTGTGAGATGCTTTCTCGTGCAATGTTTGTTTTATTATTTTCTTTTTATAAATACAATTACATCAACATCCAAATCCATATAAATTTATTCTGTTACATGGGATCGACGATAATGTTTTTTTGTTGGTGAAGGTCCACTATAAATTTTTATGTTAATTTTACGCTAACTAGCTAAGACAACCTAATCTCTTTATCTAGGTTTGGAACCAACTATAAAGGAGTCTATGAAGGTAATAACCATTAAAAAATATTTGAATTGTCATTAGATCGATTTTCAGGACATTCCTATTCCTAATATACATTTTTAATAGACCCAATTGTTATTGAATTGAATATTTAGAAAGTGAAGTTTGAAAGCTTTGAAGGCTCACAATTCTTTGGATGACCAATTCTTCCAAAAGAAATGTTTGGATAAAGATTTAAGCAGGCCGTCCCCAATAATGGGTCAAATGCCGTGTTATCATGACCAAAATTTCTTATTTATTTATTTATATACTGTTTCTAAATACAGCTTATATGATTAGCAAAAGAGACAAAAGTTTGTCATTGTCGTATACTCTATAAAGATTGCAATCTTAGTCAATGGCACAATATCGAAGTTAAGCAATGATTCGATCTAATAGGGCAAGTTCTCCAAAAGGCCCTAAACGGAGAGAGCACAAAGATTTCTTGACTTTGTAATTAGAAGGTCCTGAATGTTTGTTCTTCGGTTCAATCTCTCCTCCTTTCCCAACACGTTATCTGGATTTCCTCTCTTTTATTCTTCTCTCTCTCTCTCTCTCTCTCTCTCTCTCTCTCTCTCTCTCTCTCTCTCTCTCTCTCTCACACACACACATCATACTTGCAACCATGGCCAAGACTTGGGTTTTGGTGGTGTTAACTCAATTCCTTATTCTATCAAGGTAAAGGCCCACTTAGGAAGAATATAGGTTTTAAGAATGAAGAACCCACTTAGGAAAACTTCTCTTCAATGGCAGCCAATCTTGGTCCACTTCAACATCACAACCTCGGGCAGTGGAATCGAATACATCTTAAGCACGTTATCTGTGGCAATGTTTGATTGTTTCCAATCGGAGGTTTCAAAAATATAAAGATTTGAAACTGCAAACCACTTTTAGACGGGCAGCCCGATCGAAAGCAGGAGGGAATGAACTAGAGCATAAGCAAAAGATTACATTACCGTATCCATGCTGCTTCCGCAGAAGAGCTCCTGCCTTTCATCATCAGCGTTGGACGACACGAAGCTCTCCCCAGACAAATGATTGAGCACAACCATTAGTGTAATCAACCCGGTTCTTCTTGGTCCTTGATGGAACATGGCCCAAAGGCCCATTACTGAAAAAAAAATGCCCACATACCACGAAAGGGGCTAGGGGGCTTCTCGGTCGGATCCCCTATTGGTCGTATACCCTTGTCTAGACTTCTTAGCCGAACGTTTTAAACAAATCAATAAATAATTTTTCACATACGGAAAATCTTAGATTTTAAATGGACTAAAATCACTTATTTTTTTTCGACGGTTGAATATTTTAGGTCGATACCATATTACAAAATTAGATCACCACTATTGTTCCACAATCCAAATGCCTTAGTGAAATCAACGGTCGATATTTGTCAGATTCTCTCTTTATTTACAATGTGAGAAGAATTTTTCTTCATTCACTCACATACAAAAAATGGCTTTTGTCAAACTCAAAAAGAGAGTTGTATGCCCTCCCCTCTCATTTCAATGCTATTGATTCTGAAGACACTTTGCTTAAATATAACCTGCAATTAACAAGACATCTCCCCAAAAGAAATCAACAAGTTAACTTGCATAATCATGGATTTTGTTATATCCAACAATATTCTATTCGTTTTTACTACAACACCATTCTGTTAAAGTGTATTAAGAATAGTCAAATGTTAAATTATGCTACTTAAATTATATAGACTCTTAATTGATCTAGTAGATACTCACGTCTTTTATCTGTTTTAAAAACCTTTTATCGTTCTATCTATTTGATTCTTTATTTCACTCATATAACATTTAAAACACTCACGTGCTTAAGAACTTTGAAAAATCAAATGGATATAGTCAAAATGTGTGAAATCATCTATAAACATAAGGAAATTCAAAACTCCATGTCCTGTCTTCATATTCATTAACGACAAATATCTAAATGGACTAACAACAATTGAAATCCAATCCCAAATAGCCTTTCCAAATAATTTATCGTCATTGTCAAAGTATGATAATATTCAACTTAATAGTTAAAAATTCCTCTATCGCATTGCAATACCATGAAACCATTTCCAAGTATCCAGAACTAATACATGTCATTCAAATGAAAATTCACTTTGTCTCTCTGAAAGTTCAAAAAATATAGCCAAATTTCAAAAAAATAAGAACAGGTATTAATTTCGTCGAATTTCTGGTACGTAGAAAATATCATACAGAATAAAAATTTGACCACTATGTAACTTCAATTTACAAGTGCCAACTACTCTAACCTCCATTCTTGCATTGTTCTCTACATAAAACAATCTCTTATTAGAAAACACTTGATGAAAATCCACAAATATCTCTTAATCTGTTCTTATGTTCTAAGTTGTTCTTTGTGATCCATTTTCAGTCTCCTTTTCTTTTTTGTTTTCGTTCTAATTTCTCTTTAGAGTCTGAAACTCTTTTGAAACTAGATTTTACAATAAAAGTATCGGTTGCGTATCTTGTAATATTAAGCCGTTCATCCTGAAGCTCAATGTCAATAACAATATCTGAGAAAATCTTCACACTGTCATTATAAATCAAACTAACTTTTAAGTGCTCCTACTTGACAGAAAATGATCGGATCAAGACTTGAATCTTTTGTTTATCGGATAAGACATAACCAGCTGACTATCACTCTCTAATCATATTAGACATGACCCCTAATTGCTATTTGATATTGTGCCATATCATTTTTATTCAGTATCAAACTTTATGATTATGTGCTTAAGATAAGTCACTGGTATCTCTATATATTTTCTTGAGGTACACCCAGTTGTCATAAGCAATCACATATTGTTTTCCCCTTTGCGGAGTAGTATTGTCCATACCAAAGTTTTACATGACATACTTAACAGCTTCCGATGTATCTTATTCTTTCAACACATATTATATTTTATGGCATCATATCTCAAAATCATCCTTATTCAATTTGTCATTTCTATTCAAACTCACAATAATAGACTTTAATGGTATAGTTTGGGTTTGTAAAAGGATGAATACTTATAGTAATACTCATATCATACACATAATTTTGTACTTCAAAATCAACATTCCTGGCAGGTTAATATTAGGTATAGAATTAAAAGTTAACTAGATTCCAATCATCATCTATAGTCCTAATATATCACTATCATAAATTTAACTTAAAATTACAAAATCCAATAGATTTTAGGTGAAAAATTTTCAAATTCTTCTAACCAAAAAATCCTCCAACTTAAATATATAAAATATTTAAATAATTTTACAATTCTAGATGATAATTACTAAAATTCTACTAATACAAAAATTTTACTTAAATATACAAAATATTTAAATAATATTTCAATTTTGGATGAGAATAACTCAAATTATATGAATCCAAATTTTAATTCAAGAGGTTTTAGTTTTCTGTTGCCTATATGATCATACAATTCAACTAATATAGTTAACAATTGCTTAAAAGAAACTATACATTTAAAAAGAAATTAAAAAATTTTTCTATTATATGATCATACTTCTAATCAACAGTCATAACATATAAAAGAAAATATATAAATAAATTATCTCATTTAGGATAAATCCATTTGAGATCTCTATATTCTCGACTTCCCATTTTTCTATTAATAATGGTCCCATATCATCAAGAATCATATGCCCGTTTTCGGCAAACAACTCATCAACTATGCTAACCCTATAAGGAGACAGAGAATTTTTTAGTATATACACGTCATCCCCAAAAATACATGACCTAATTGAATAAATTTCAAATCTTTCTCTTTCATGATCTGAAAATAATTCAGTAAAGCATGAGATTGGTGTATTTTATAAGTCAACATTTGACTTAATTTTATCAAACGCTCTGAATTTTTTAAATCTTTTTCCTTCCCTTAGTCCCAGAAGACTTTCAAGAATGCATCCGATTATCACTATTTTCTCTAAAAATGAAAACAATATTAGGTCAGAGACGCAGCCAACCATAATATTATAATAAATCTCAAAGAATTTATTTTAAATAAATTTGCTAAAATTTAAAACAATTTTATGATAGAAAAACTAATTTTTAAACATAAATAATGAGTAAAAATATAAATAAATAATATGTGTGAAAAATAAATTTCCATCCAGATAGCCAAAATTAAGAAAATAATTTTCCATACTTATATAAAAAATTTTAGAATTTTTTCAATACTGAAAATAATTTTTTTTTGTAATTTTAAACAATTTTTAATTTTAAAAATCAATAAAAATTATTTTTAGAATCTGAAAATAAATTAAAAATTACAAAAAAATTTGGAGAGAATAGAAATTATTTTTTATGAAAATTCTGGCAGAAAAAGAGACTGCACAAGCCCCCACGTGCCTTCGGAATGGGTTATCCAAATTGTAACTCATCCACTTTCCTTGGGTGGCACGTGTATTACATGAGCCGCCTTCCCAGGTTTTTTTGGCCATCAAATTTTGGTTATCCCTTATTCTCGATATCTTTGAGTTCAACGGAGATCTCAAATTTTTAATAAGACGTCCCTAGTCTAGGGACTGGACTTCACATGCCGCAACCGAGAGTGGGAAAGGTCAAAATACTATTTTTCATCTTCTTTAAATTTCTGGTTTTTGACCCGAATTTTGAATAGTCATATTTCTCTCAATTCTTAACGATTTTTTACAATCTTTATATGGTTCAAAAACATTTTTCGAGAGAAATCTAACGATATAAATTTCATATTACGAAATACAATATTTTTAAAAATATGAGTATATTAAATTTCAGTTATTGTTTGTAATATCTCATAATATACTCATCAGATACATACCAAATATTGCAAATTCAATTCTCATATTATGGGCATGCTACTGTATAAAATTGAGAGTATTCTGTTAAACCAATTTCAAGTTGCCATTAATAAACGTAAAATATTATTTATACAATTCTACATTATTAATACCCAACAATAAGATAAGAAACACCCTAAATGGTTTTGATACCAATGAAGCTATTAAAAAAATCAACAAATAATTTTTCTATGTGGAAATTCTCATATCTTAAATGAGTTAGAATCACTTATCTTTTTCTGACAGTCTGGTATTTTAGGTCGAAAGAATGTCAAAAATTAGATCACCCTCTATTGTTCCACAATCTAGATGCCTTAGTGAAATCAACGATCGATATTGTTCAAACCTTTTCTTTATTTACAGTGTGAGAAGAATTTTTCTTCTTTCACTCACACACAAAAAATGGCTTCTCTCCACTTTTGTAATACTCAAGAAAAGAGTTGTATGTCCTCCCCTCTCATTTCAAGTTTACGTACAAAAGATGGGTTGGTTTTTATTTCCAAAAAGAAAGGGAGTTTATTAAGGAGAGAGAGGAGTTGGGAGGTTGAGGGGTGGTTACAAAAAACCTCCCCAACCCTCTCCATTTTAATTCAAATTCAAAATTAGTAGGGGTTAGGGTCTACCTACATGGGTAGACCCACCCATTTTCCAACACTGGTCATCATCCCTCTTGGTCAAACCTCCCCTAGGTGATTATCAACCTCAATTGAGCAAGTCTGTCGCCATCCCGTTTCACAATCAAGCTTCCTCTCGATTAAGCATCTTCTCGATTTATGAAATTCTTACTTACCAAATCAGGATAATGATCATCTTAGATTCAAACCCCCAATGATCCCTGAGGCAACTCTTCTTGCTAAGGTAGGAAATCTCATGTCAACTTGAACTTTCCTTCAGTGATAAGATCACAAAGTTTTTAGGGATAGTTGATTTCAACTTTTGTAATCTTGAAGAATCGTTCTATAAGAAAACTAGACTTTTTATAGCCCTCAAACAGAGACCTACCATGCAGGGATTTGCAATATATACTTTGTAAGGAATGTGCTCTAACCCTACAACAAACACACATAGGGCAACCATTTGTTCTCTTCCGTCTATTTCTACTTTTCAAAACTGCTCTTTCTGACATAAACATTGGAGTCTCACCGTCTAAGCACTTTCTGGCAGTCTTTTGCGGGTTCTATTCATTACCGCAAGCCATACTTTTCCCTAAAGCCTTGTCTGGTTTCAAGTCAGCGACGCAATTATCTGTGAAGTGTAAACCAACCTCCAACAAAATGGTGTTGTCTGTGGGAACAGACTGGTAGTCATGCGTTTCTTACATTGTCTTTCATAGTCCCTACTATCATGTCACAAAAGAGAAAGAGGTTGATGATTGATTTCGACAACAACAATTTAACGGGTATTGTCCCAAACAGCCATGGCCTGCTTATCATTACGCTGGAATAGGATAGTACATCATAAAGAGAGTTCTTGTTGACCAAGGGGCAAGCCATAATCTCCTTTGTTGGGATGCCATTCAGCATATGGGTTTTACACCAGGGTGTTATGCAAACCGAGTTGAGTTCGAGTCGCTTGCAAATCGTTGGGTCAAAGGGTTGACTCAACTCGATTTAATTTTGACCAAACTCGAGTCAAATTCGAACAGTTTTATTATACAATTGAGTCGAGTTCAAAAAATAAAATTTTAGACTCAGAAACTCATCAAATAGATCGCGTACCATTAGAACATTCAAGTTCGAGTTTGACTTAGGACACTTAGGATCAACTCGACTCAAATACACCCCTAATGCCTACACATCTACAACCCCAGGTTACTCCTTTGAGAGGGCTTTTCAGAGAATCGCTCTACCCTAAAGGCGCTATTTCATTCCCTGTCACCTTGGAAACAACCCTAACCATGCCACCGCTATAACCACCTTCAACGTGGTCAAAATTCTATGTCTCTATAATGCTATTCTAGTCCACCCAAGTCTAAATAGTCTGGAAGTTTTGCCAAACACTAAACACATGAAAATTAAATTCAGAATGACAGAAGGTCTAACAATATTGAATTGTGATCTTGACTTACAAGGTATTTCTCCTCTCAAAGTAATAAGGAAAACCTCTCAATAAGGACCACAGAATTTAAAGATGATAGCGAGTAGGCAGCCAAACCCCAGTTGGCCAAAGAAGTGGTCGAGATTTAAATCATAGATTCGCAAAATATTCAAATTAGAGCTTAACTCCCAACGCCCCTACGAGACACCTTATTGAGTGTCTCAGGCATCAGTCAAAGGTTTTCACATGGTCTCTAGAAGATATGTCAGGGATCTAACCTTCGATAGTAGTCCATAGACTAACAGTGGATCCAAGCCACAAGCCTGTGAAGCAAAAGAAGAGGGTGTTCGCTCTAGAGTACCAACGAGTGGTACAAGAAGAGGTGTAGAAACTCCTTGTGGTAGGCTTCATCAAAGAAGTAAAATATTTGTAATGGTTGGCCAATGTGGTCATGTTGAAAAAGGCAAACGGCAAGTAGAGGACATGCATGGAGAGGACATGCATGGACTTCACTGACCTTATATAGCATGCCCGAAAGATAGTTACCCTCTCCCTAATATTAACAAGTTGGTAGACAACTCTTCAGGCCATCAACTCTTAAGCCTTATGGACATACACTCGGGTTACAATCAAATACGAATGACCCAAAAAGATGAAGAAAAGACAAGCTTCATCACTGAATTCGGGACTTATTGTTATAGGTCATGCCCTTTGGCCAGAAGAATGCGGGAGCCACATCTCAGTAGCAAAATTTTTAGCAGATAACTCAGTAGAAACGTGAAAGTATATGTTGATGACATGCTCATCAAAAGCACAAACCCAGAAGCTACGTGGCAAACTTGGAAGAGACATTCCAGATGCTAGAGCACTAGAACATGAGTTTGAATTTGGCAAAATGCACCTTTGAAATTACGTTGGGCAAGTTCTTGGGCTTCCTAACTACAAATAGAAGAATCAAGGTAAACCCAGAACAGATACAACCCATATTAGACATGATGCCACACAGAACCCTCAAAGAAATGCAATGCCTTATGGGGCGAATTGTTACATTAAGTTGATTCATGTCAAAAATTGGAGATAAGTACAAGCTTTTCTTTAACCCCTCGAAGAAATCTCAGAAGTCCGTGTAAACTCCAGAATATCAGGATGCCTTTGACAAGATCAAGGAGTCTCTCTCATCTCCCCTATTACTATCTCGGCCCAACCCTAGTGAGATATTGTCTATTTTTAACCGATGCCTGTGTTCTTTGTTGGTAAGGTAAGAGGCTGACATATAAAGACTTATATACTATGTTATCTGGGTACTCCAGGAATTGGAGATCAACAATTTATCCATTGAGAAAGTAGCTTTCACTCTTATTGTAACCACTCGACACCTTCATGTTGGATTTTTGACTAAGAAGAGAGAGAAATCTAATAAACTTCTGGTTTTTATTGATGTAGTAGAATGATACAAAGGAAGAGAGATTATCTTCCTCTTAATTTTACAAGGAGAGGAATAGCTCTATTTATAGGCAAAGGGAGAAAAATAGCCAGTAGAGAGAGAACAAAGTCAATATTCCCGTTGGGGCTCAAACCCCAAGGAATTCCAACAGCTAGTTTTTGGACTGTTGGAATATACATTGCCCAAACTGCCCCTAGCTATTTGGGTTTACCTCTTAGACTTTTCTCCATATTTTTGGGCTTCATTGGGCTTGTTTTTGAATGTATTTTGGGTCATAAATATGTTGTCAAATTCTGAACATTAAAAAATAAAAGGCCCAATGTTTATGACATTATCATATTTTCAAGTTGAATACCTTGAGACTTATCTTCATCTTCTCCCTTATTTTTAACACTCCCCCTCAAGTTAGGTGCATAGATGTTTATGGACCCTAACTTGCTAAGGATGTGCTGAAGATGTTTCTCAGTTGTTGCCTTAGTGAAAATGTCAGCTAGCTGGTCTTCACTTCTAACATATGAGGTTGAAATTGTCTTGTTTTCTAATTTTTCTCGAACAAAATGACAATCAACCTCAATGTGCTTCGTTCTTTCATGAAATACTGGATTGGCAGCGATATGAAGAGCTGCTTGATTATCGCAATGTAGAAGAATAGGAGCGATAGTAGGAAATCCCATCTCCTCAAGTAATGCCTTTAACCAAACTATTTCGCTTGTAGCCGCTGCCATTGCTCTGTATTCAGCCTCAGCGCTTGATCTGGATACAACAGATTGTTTATTGCTTTTCCATGTTACAAGATTTCCTCCCACGAACATGCAGTAGCCGGTGGTGGATCTCCTGTCCGTGACATCCCCAGCCCAATCTGCATCACAGTAGCCATAAATCTCCATGTTGTGGTTGTTTTTCATAAGAATTCCCCTTCCTGGTGAGCTTTTTAAATACTTGAGAATTCTTTCTGCTGCCTTCCAATCTTGAATCCTTGGAGCATGCATCCGTTGGCTGATTAAGCTGACGGCATAAGTGATATCTGGTCTTGTAATGGTGAGGTAGATGAGCCTCCCCACAAGTCTTTGATATCTAGGAATATCCTGGAACATTTCTTCATCACCTTGTGCTCGTTCTGCTATGGATATAGGAGTTGTTGCTGGTTTAGCTCCTACCTTTCCAGTTTCCTGCAAAAGGTCAAGTACATATTTCCTTTGGCATAGAACTAGCCCCTTATGAGAATAGGCAAGCTCTATTCCTAAGAAATACTTTAGTTTTCCCAAATCTTTAATCTCAAAAGTAGATTTAAGAAAATTTCTAACTTGATCAATACCATTCATATCACTTCCTGTAATAACTATATCATCTACGTAAATAAGAACAATAGTGATTTCTTCATTGTTAACTTTAGTAAACATGGAGGAATCACTAATGGATTTCTTAAAGTTATTACCAAGAAGTGCTGAACTTAATTTTGCATACCAGGCACGAGGAGATTGTTTTAACCCATAGATTGCTTTTTTAAGACGACACACCTTGATGTTTGAATCCTCATCTAGCCCTTGGGGAATTTGCATGTAGATTTCTTCGTCTAAATCCCCTTGAAGGAAAGCATTCTTCACGTCCATTTGATACATTGGCCATTCTCCATTGGTTGCAATTGACATCAAAACCCTTATCGTTTTCATTTTGGCAACAGGGGCAAAAGTCTCAGTGTAGTCTTCTCCATAAGTTTGTGTGAATCCTTTGGCTACAAGTCTTGCCTTGTAGCGTTCAATGGATCCATCACTTTTATACTTGATTTTGAACACCCATTTACACCCGACAACCTTTCTTCCCTTAGGGAGAGTAGTAATCTCCCACGTCCCATTTTTATTCAATGCATCTAGTTCTTCAAGCATAGCTTGTCTCCATTCGGGTTTGGTATTTGCCTCATCAAAAGCCTTAGGTTCCTGTGATGAGTCAATGCCACTCAAGAACCCTTGATGGCTTGAGGAAGTGTTAGATACACAATAGTAATTTGAAATAGGATAGTGAGTTACCTTAGAATTGTAATAAACTCTTCTGTTGATCCACTCTGAGGGAGGAAGCCTCAATCTGGTGGAACGTCGAAGTGGAGGAGCCAGCGGAGAGGACAGTCTAGTTTCGTCTCCGGATTCTCCTAAGGTAGGTAATCCCTCGCCTTCTTCTCTTTCTTCGGAAGAGTTCTCTTCATTTTCAGACTCATCCACTCCTCCCTCTTCGTTTTCTCCCCCTGAAAGTGAATTCCCTTCATTGGATTCTTGAGGAACCAGAGGAGGATTTATGGGAACATCGCAGAAGATTCGCAAGTCATTGCTTGATGAATTTTCTTCATTTTTTTCTCCTGCAAAAAAGAATTCATTTTCTACAAATATCACATCTTTCGATGTGTATACCTTGTTAGAGTCAGGTTCAAAACAAATATATCCTTTTTGGAATGAAGCGTACCCAATAAAAACACATTTCCTTCCTTTGATATCTAACTTATCTCTAAACTGCCTAGGAATATGAACATAACAAATACACCCAAAAACTCTAAGGTGAGAGAGGTTTGGTTTGTCTTTTCTAAGCAACTCTAATGGAGATTTTCCATGGAGAACTCTAGTTGGAAGACGATTTATTAAATGAGCTGCGGTACTAACCGCATCACTCCAAAAACGCTTAGGCATATTAGCAAAGAACATGATAGTTCTAGCTATTTCTAGGAGATGTCTGTTTTTGCGTTCGGCAACTCCATTTTGTTGGGGAGTGTAGGGACAACTAGTTTGATGAATAATTCCATTCTCCTCAATGAAATTTTTGAAATTAGTGCTCATATATTCCCCACCATTATCTGTCCTAAGAATTTTAATGTTGGCCTCATATTGTTTTATAATATACTTGTAAAAGGACTTGAAGGCTTCATAAACTTGGTCTTTTGATCTTAGCATATACACCCATGTATACCTAAACTTATGATCTATAAATGAGATAAAATACTTAAATCCCCTTCTAGATATCATAGGTGAAGTCCATACATCCGAGTGAACAAGATCAAAAGGCTTTTTATATTGAGTTTCAGAAATAGGATAATACATTCGGGTTTCCTTTCCAAAAATGCATGCTTCACAATGTCTATCACTACAATTTTTTGATGGGAATAGGCATTTCAAAGCTTGCATAGAAGGATGACCTAATCTAGCATGCCAAAGGAGGTAACTTTCCTCTCGGATTGCAGAAAATACAAAACTATCTTGTTTCCAAAAATACAAGTTATCTTGCATAGAACCACCACCAATCACTTGATTCGTCTCCAAATTCTGAAAAACAACAGAATGAGGGTCAAAAATAGCTTTGCAATTTAAGTCCTTAGTGACTTGTCCAATGGACATAAGATTAGAGGTAAATTGAGGAACATATAAGGCCTTTGATTTTCTTCCAAATATTTCAACATCCCCAATTTGCTTAATTTTGAAATTATGTCCATTCGCAACTTTAATCATTTTAGGTTCTAGGAGAGGTTCAAGATTCTGAAAATTTTGCTTATCTTTGACCATATGGTGATCACAACCTGAATCTATCAACCATTTTGAAGAAGTAACAGATGAGTTAGAGCAAGTACCTGAGGAGGATTTTCCTAATTTTTGAGATGTCAGATTTGCTTTGTTTGCAGCTGGTTGAGCATTTTGCTCCCTCCTCTCTTGCTCTTTTTTCTTGATGAACTCAGGTTTAAGGTTAGGATGAAGAAACCAGCAACCATCCTTGGTATGTCCCAACTTTTTGCAATGAGAACACACCTTTTTTATTCCCTGATGAGCCTTATTTGCAGCTTGCTCATTCTGCTTTGTGGAGAACCCATGAACTTCACTTTTGGACTGATTGCTTTCTTCAAGCCTTTGAGAAGCTGCAGCTCTTTGAATCATAAATCGAGTCTCTTGGTATGATGGAAATTCTTTCATTCGAAGAATTTCCTGTCGAAGTTGTACAAATGACTCATTGAGTGATGAGAGCAATGAAAACACCTTGTCTTCATCTTGTCTCTTTTGCAGCACTTTTATATCACTTGTGAGAGGTCTCAATGTGTTAAGCTCATTCCACAAGTCCTCGTGTTCTCCGAACAATTGTGTAATTGATTTCTCCTCCATTTGGATGGCCGCAATCCTTTTTTGTATTTCAAATATTCTGCTCAAGTTTGATTCCTGATCATATAACCCATACATTTGCTCCCATAAGGATTTGGAACTCGGACAGCACATTACCATATTTTTGTGTGCTTGATCCATGGAGCTTGTTAGCAATAGGAACACTTGATCATCCAGCTCCTTCCATTCATCAAATCGTGGGTCTAGCCGATCCATAGGATCTTTTGTAATGAAAGACAGAAGTTTTGCTCCATTGAGAGATCTTCTGATATGACTAGCCCATTGGAAGTAATTGGTTGAGCTTAGAATAATTTGGGAGAAAAGTTGGATTTGAAAGGAAGAGATTTGAGGAAGAGAATTTCCCAACCCCGGAGTCGATGTTTGCTCTGATACCATGTTGGATTTTTGACTAAGAAGAGAGAGAAATCTAATAAACTTCTGGTTTTTATTGATGTAGTAGAATGATACAAAGGAAGAGAGATTATCTTCCTCTTAATTTTACAAGGAGAGCAATAGCTCTATTTATAGGCAAAGGGAGAAAAATAGCCAGTAGAGAGAGAACAAAGTCAATATTCCCGTTGGGGCTCAAACCCCAAGGAATTCCAACAGCTAGTTTTTGGACTGTTGGAATATACATTGCCCAAACTGCCCCTAGCTATTTGGGTTTACCTCTTAGACTTTTCTCCATACTTTTGGGCTTCATTGGGCTTGTTTTTGAATGTATTTTGGGTCATAAATATGTTGCCAAATTCTGAACATTAAAAAATAAAAGGCTCAATGTTTATGACATTATCATATTTTCAAGTTGAATACCTTGAGACTTATCTTCATCTTCTCCCTTATTTTTAACATAACTACCAACAAAGTATAGAATTTTGTCTGGACATCTATAATCACCAGGTTCAAACTCCCTTACAACTTGATTATCAACAACGACAAGCAATTCGACAATAAAAATTTCAAACAATTCTATAAGAAGCTGGAAATATGACATCGTTTGACCTTGGTTGCTTACCCACATTCTAACGGCCTTACCGAGGTAATGAACAAAATGATTCTTCAAGGACTCAAAATGAAGATAGACGAAGTGAAAAGTCATTAGGTCGACAAACTTAATGGAATCCCTTAGCATACTGCACAACATCTCGAGAGCTATAGGGGAAATGCCATTCAATTTAACCTATGGTTGTGAAGCAGTTTTACTAGTGGAAATAGGAATTCACTCATTGCGAGTGAACTAATACTGAACAACGCCGAACAAGTCTCCCTACAGGAATAATTAGACCTCTTGTTAGAAAAGTAAGATACTTCTTCCACCTAAATGGTGGCATACCAACAACAAATGGCCAAACACTACAATAGAAAGGTCAAAGTTAAAGCTTTTAGGTTGGGAGGTCTGGAACTTCGAAACGCATAAGCTATCAGGCTACCCCAACTAGGGGCAAACTAGTACCTAACTGGGAAGGTCTACACCTGATACATTTGGTAGTTCACGTAGGAACATACCAACTCGAACATCTAGATAGACCTACTGTACCTCAAACATGGAATTCTGAAAATTTGCGAGTTTACCATTAGTAATTCTTACTATTCTATTACATTGAACATTTGTCATCACTCCACACAATCAATGACAACATTGTCTATGTGCCAAGCAGTTTACGACCGACCTCAGGTCTACCTTACAAACTATCACAAGATACAGCCTTGTAACACAACGCCTTAATATCCTCAGGCGTAACATCTCCGAGTAGCATTAGTGCAATTGCTTGGTATACTTTCCTTGGGCACAACGCCCCCAAGTGCTTGCAGTGCAATGCTAGCATGCTATCCTCAGGTAAAATGCCTCAGAGTACCATCAGCACAATGTTTGGTACCCTTTCCTTGGGCGCAATGCCTTTGAATACCATCAATGCAACGTCCAATATGCTTTCCTTGGGCATAACGCCCCCGAGTGCCTGGGTCGCAAAGTTCAGCATACTATCCGTAGGCATATTGCCTCTGAGTACAATCGATGCAATACTTGAAACACTTTACTTGAGTGCAATGCCTGGCACTCTATCCTTAGGTGCAATGGCATAACACATGGTAAGCTTTCCTAACGACGAACTCCATTTTTCTCCTGTTGGCAGGATGGAGACATACTCCCAATAAAATGTATATTACCATATTGTCGCAACGACTATCACGGCCTGTTGGCTCAAAACACTCACAGTTTTCTGAAATAACAACTCGTGTAACACAACTTATCTACTCTCGACAAGTGTAGAGTACAGATCTTGTATGGAAATAAATTAATGGTCAAAATTGTTGCTAGGTTTGCATAGTTGAGTTGTTTCAAGCATTGGACCTCATTTTCTTCTCAAAATTTACCATCTTGGCCGTGAGTTATAGTGTAGGATGTAAAAATTTCTTATGTTCAGTCAAGCACTTGAGGTGTTGAAGAGGTAAGGAAAATTTTTGGTTGATAAGATTCTAATTGTTTAGATAGTATTAGTATGATATAGAGTTTTTTTTTTATATATATATTGATGTATATGTGTTGCAGGATATGGTGATCAAGTACTAAAGGATGGTGTTGTTGATGAATATGTGGATGTCAAGATTTTATTAAATAGGTAATACATTCTTCTTTGAGTATACATTAAATTAAATTGGTCCTATGAAGAAGGTTTGTTTAAGTAGGCTAGCATGGTTAGCAAGCTGTAGTAATTTCATTATATCTTAACCTCTGTAATAATCAAAATTTAAATTGGTTTGGTTCTGGTAAAACTACACTCCCTAGGCTTTAAAATAAGGTATGACACAAAATTTGCCATTAAAATTGTGATTTATAGTGATATTTGGAAAGGGATAGCAAAATTACATGTTCTGTTTTTCATCTTCTGTGCACAGCCAGTATATTTTCTAAATTTTTAAAATATTTTTTGAACAAAATTTAGAGAAACTTAAAATATCAAAGTTTTAGCTCTCTGTCTTATCTTTAAAATGAGATAAAATTCATTTGAATCGGAGTAGTATATTGGATGTTATGATATTTTTACTAAAACTATGCATGGCAAAACTTAGAACTAGAATAGAGGCAGAAATGAAATGTTATGAAATTCTGCACTTAGAATTAAAGGAAATACTAAACATGAAAGTTGTAGAACTTTTCTTATCTTTTAGTAGAACTATGAATCATGTAAATCGGAGATATATATACTGAGATATGAATTTTCTACCAAAACTGAGCAAATTTATTTATATAAGTACGAATTGCATTGAAAATAGATTTTTATAAATCATGCAGTGCGAATTTGGAGATCAGTTGAACACAAAAAATGCATATATATGTTTTAACGTTAATTAGCAATTTGAATTATTCGATTCCGAGTTTTATAGAGAAACTTATGATATTTTTGCTAAGATTGCGCAAGAGTAAAATTTGAAAATCTGAATTTTTATAGATATATGGGCTTAAACAAACTAGGATGAATTGGAATTGGGTCTGATCAGATTATATGTTGTTGTCTTAAGAGTAGACGACTATACTATACTCGAGGGGCAACTCAGTTGAGTCTCGAGATTTTAGGGGAATGGAGTACCCTTCCCATATATGTGAGTGGTTCTTACTGTTGCCATGTAGTCAATAAGTAAAACCATGTTTTATCATTTTCAAAGCATAATTTGTGAAATGATTGTAAAATGACTTTGTTAAATAACTGGTAACATACTTTGTGATAAATGGAGTGTGCCAAAAATTCTAAAATATGCATCCATGAATTTTGATGAAACATATATATGTCATATTTTAAATCATAAAATATATTTTAATGATATATGCTATAATATACTATACTGAATTTTCCTGATTTTCCTTGACATGTATGGCACGGTTGGTTTATTGATGATTTTGATATGAAACTAGGTACTCGGGCATTAGTACCTGAATTCCCTTGATCGTAGATCGGGGATAGTACTTATAGCTGTGATACTATGATATAATAGGCATCGTCCTACGTAGACTCGCCTCGTATGCTATAACAGACCTGTCTCATTATATAGATTGTCGCACGTTTACGATGTCTCGAGACGCAGACACTCCACATGGTTAGGTGGCGTGTATATGATATTATGTTTTGGACTAGCCAAATTGAATTGAAAGGGGAGGACTGAATGGCGTTTTAGTCTAGTACTTGGGGAGGCCCGACGCCAACGCCAAGGTTTTGGGGTTGTTGTTTTTTTGTTTATATACAAAAGACCCCTTGGTGGCTCGTCATTGGTCGAGTTAGACCTTTGCCAAGAATATAATTTGGCATAACCCTATGATTTATGACATGACATTTTGGATTCATATGTTTATACTGGATAGAAAACTGTGTTGAAATTGCTATAATTTTGATAATATGTCTTGCATGGATATACATATATATATGACCTTGACACTCCATCCTCACCACACTTATTAATTATTTGTCACGGATTTCTCACTCACTGAGTATTTGATTATACTTACCCCTCAATATTTTTAAATCTATTAGAGTTAGTCGTTGGAGATACACGTTGACTTATTTCAATGTTGGTAGTATCGGAGACCGTTTACGGTAATTATCTTCCGCTGTATCTTTGAGGATATTAGTTGAGCATGTCGGAATGACTGTGTAAAACCAAGAAATTTTTATTTGTAGTATATATATATATTTGAGGACTTTTGTATTTTAAATACTAATAAATATTTGTGATTGAAATATTGATTAGCCTTGTGTTACCTTGAGGATACGTGGCGGGGTTGGGCCGGTGTCTGAGGTAACGGGCGACTGTTCACGGCCTCTGGATCATGGATCGTGGTGTGACAACAAGAATTATAAGAAATAGGACACCAAACTTTTTATAGTTGTTTCACCAAATTTGGTATACTTCCACTCCCAAGTGATCCCTTGGATTTTTCACTATCAGATAATCCTAATACAAATCTTGCTTACAGATTCAAGTGGAACATTATAGAGTTTTTTCTCAAACTCTACACTACCTCTTTCTCTCTCTAAAACTCAAATTGGAGATTCTCTCCAATCTTTACACACTGATACACAAAGAAAGGTGAAGTTGTTACAAATTCAAAGCTAAAACTTCAATGGTAACTAATGTAATCGCAATTAAATATTTTACAATTGAACAAAAATTTGTCCCAAGTCGTATTATGTAGCAGAAGCAACCCACAGTAGCAGCATATTTCTTTTGTTCAGATGTTGGGAATTTATAAGCAAGCTTTTTCAACCTTTGTCCAGGGCTGTCGCTATATGAATCTTAGCCTCTGCTCCTCTTGGAGTTCTGTCCCTGCCCAAATCTAGGCCTCCTCCTTTTGCCTTGCTGCTCACGGAGTCTGTTCCACTCTTTGATGTTCTGCTCTGCCCTTAATGCCCAGTGTAGAACTCTAGCATATGTATCTTCCTTGGAGACTGTCATCCAGTCTTTGATGGTGAGATTTAGTCCATGTTCAAACTTGAATCTCATGGTCTCCTCAGTCACCACTAACTCTGGAAAAAATGCCGCTAATCTATGGAACTCAATCTCGTACTCCGATACAAAATTCTCCCCTGCTTCAACTCAGGAACTCTCGCCGTTTCATGTCATGGTCGAATATCATGTAATACTGGGAATCAAACTTTCTCAGAAAGTCATCCCAGGTCAACGACTCATCCGCTCTTTCCTTGACGCTATCCCACCAATCACAGACGTCATCCTATAACAGTCTAACTGCTATTATTAGCTTGAGTCTATCATCAACTCCCATGTCCACATCGTTTTTGATTCTTTTGAGCCACTTCTTGGCCACAACGAGGTCGTAGGTCCTAGAGAAGGACTCACACCCTAGACTTCTAGCCTCTCTCGGCAAGGTGGAGACCTCTGTCATCTATCGAGTGGTTGGCATAGTCGTCAGCGTAATAAAGGATGCTAATGCTGTTGGGGTACAAGCGGAGTCTCAACCACCAGTGCAGGTGGTGCTCTCATCTAGTCTCGGTGGGTCGTCTACCACCCCATCATCTCCCTAAGTATGGAGAGTGGTTGGGTACTTCTCCAATAGCAAGGCCCTGAGGTGCATGAAACGAAGATGCGCCCTCGATTGGGGTCTCGATGGTACGCCTTGGTTGTTCTCGGGGATGCATAGTTCTATGTAAAGGACCACATTTAGTACTTAAGAGTAGAAAAGCAAAGGGTTAGGTGCCAACTTAACCCCTAATAAGGATTGATGTTATAGGACTATAGGAGTCAAATTATAAATTTTTTAAAAAACATTTTACAAATACTAAAAGCGAATTAGAGTAGATATAGAACCTAGCGCTTCGATACCATTGAAATCTGTCACACCCCGACCCACAGGTCGAGCATGCGAACAAACCGCCGTGACTCCTCGAGGTACGAGTATGCCCTATTCACACGCTGAGGTAACACAAGGCTAATATTATGACTAATATCATGACTAATATCATGACCCTGCTCGACATTCTAAGTTAAATTATATAGCGGAAGGTTTGAAGAAGAATATTTTTCAGAAATTTCTTTAAAACATTTGCCTCTAATTTATATATAATATATATATGTGCAATCGAATCATAAATAAGGATGAGTATGAATACTTACCTGCTAGCGTCGCTCAGCAAAACTTGTGGAACAGTACCTCAAAATAAATCAAGTTCAATATAACCTGAAAATTTTTAAATGTGAGAGGGTGAATATAATCCATATATTCAGTGAGTGAGGTGCAAAAATTATATAATGACAATAAATGAATTTGTGAGAGTGACAAGTCAAATCATCATTTTCAAATTTATTTTCATTTGCAACATATCGTGTAATTCAAAATAATATGTATCTTTACCATAATCATGTATTATGGGGGTGTAAGTTGGTAATAAATCATATTCTACCCACAGTTTAGCCTAAGTAGGGTAAAATCTGCAAAAAGGTCACCACAATGTCATAAAATGAAACGTACATTTATATATTTTCCTTTTACTTCCCTTGGTGTTGACATGGTTCTCATGGGTACTCGTCTATTGGATCAATTAGGCAGAGTCAGGGGGCTCAAACCCCTGCTCTTGTGTTACCCCACCAAGTCACCCTATCGGGTAATTGCTCAATACTGTGGTAAGGAGTGCGTTATAGCCATTATACACTATTTCATAATCATACACATGAGCCATATGTCATCATTCATAAATTTTTACTCGAAAGGAAAATCATGGCACTATCAAGTCGTAATATCAGGATGCAAATTTTCACAGAATTATCATTTCAAGACATGTCACAAACAGCAAAGCATTTCTAAATCCATTTCAAAATTTATTTATAAAAATCATGATCAAACTATTTTTTCATTTAAAGTCAGAAATAGTTCATCTCACTCATCTCAACTGGGGAGAGTACGCCACTCCCCTTAACCGTTCTTGTCTCTCGAATGAGTCATCCCTCATACGAAAACATA
This sequence comes from Dillenia suffruticosa, assembly GCA_033439265.1. NCBI lineage: Eukaryota > Viridiplantae > Streptophyta > Magnoliopsida > Dilleniales > Dilleniaceae > Dillenia > Dillenia suffruticosa. Next base: position 6,437,616 of record JAVTVX010000031.1, read on the forward strand.
ACCCTACGTCTATGTTAAACAATATATAATTCATCAATTATTTCAATAATATCATATCATAGGACTATGAATTGAATATGGAAATGTTTTTGTTTAAGGTAAAATCTCAAATTCCATACTTAGAAAGATTTCAAATCTAAGTTTCCAAAGTTCAACTATGCGCAGTTTTCAGAAAAACTCCATATCTCTCCTGTGTACTCCTCCAATTTAAGTGATTCTTATCTCTAATCGAAGACAGAATATTGATCTTAAATCTTTTAGTTTATACTATTATTAGATTTTCTGTGTATAATTTTATAAAATTCCTTTTTAATTTCAGTTTCAGCTTTAAAAACTACTTCTGCATAGTTTCAATAAAAATACTATAACTTTCTGCCTATTACTCCGATTTAAGTGATCTTTTGCTTAAATTAAAGATAAGATAGAGACCAACAACTTTCATGTTTTAAGTTTCTCTAAATTCTGTACGAAAGATATCTTCAAAATTTGTACAATGTACTGGTCGCACACAGAGCATGAAAACAGAATGGTTGAATCATGATAAACTCCCAAAAATCACTAAAAACCGATTCCTTCATGAAATGTTTCATATAATATATCATTTTGAAGCTTATGGAGTTTAGTTTATATGCGAATAAACATTTTAGAATTTTTATTCCTATAAAATGAGATATTATAGTAAGACTACACAAAACTCAAATCTAAAATTTAATATTTAGCGTGTTAATATGGATACTAATGTAACTACTCAACAAATGATTTAATATTTGAACAAGTTAAAAACATGTTATCTTCGTTGTAAACTCTCTTACTAACAATATATGCCAGTGCTCCCTTTGAATCTTTGAATTTTTTTCTCACCTTAACACCAAAATCAAATCACAACACATAAATACAATACTTTATACCTCCATCTTGAAATTAAAATTTCCAACAATACTCTTACCTCTCTAGCTTCATGGTTGAACTCAGTTTTAGAGAGGGAGTCTTCATATTTTGGCCAATGGAGGAGGAATGAAGAAAAAGTAAACTAAATTTCTCAAAACAAGTTTCTTTATAAACCTAGCAAAATATCCTTGACCATTGCATCATTTCATGTATTATCTCAGTCATCCACTTGTCTTAGCACTCAAACCATACAATTGTTGATTTAAGCAAGCTCCATGCACTCTATTACATGTCGTGTTGGCCGGCCATGTCAAAGGAGAGAAGCACAATTTAATCCAATTAGCTTTCATATATAAACTTTCATCTAATGAGTTTTATTGATTGTGGAACTATCCTATGTGGCCACTAACCAACTTCGTTGCCCTTTTGACCAATCATTTGGCTTCAATTATCCATACTTGAGTAGTTTGTAACTTAGTCCCTCAACTTTCCTTAATTATATTTAGACCCTTAACTTTTTACAATTTGTATTTTTTTAGTTCCTATGAAATTTTGTTCGAAATTTCTTAAAAATGTAAAATTTCATTTAGATATCTTTATTTAAGTGTATAAGCCCTTTTTAGCTATTTTTGACTTTTTTAGGCTTTGCCGACATTTGTCGAGAATGTTTTCGGTTTACCGATAACATTTTTAATTTTAGCAATTTCGAGGCGAAACCTCAAAATAAATAAGCAGAAAAATTAAAATTTCATTTTAGACATCTCAAAAGAATGTTATATATACAGAACCATGAGAAGTGGTACATGATATACAGTCACCTGAAATCGGCATTACAACTGACTTTAAGTAGTTAGTTGATTAGGTTAAGTACTAAGGTAGACATGGTTGAATCAAGGTTCTGTCAGTTGAATGACTTAAGGTTATTTGTCATACTAACCATTTAGATCATATTAATCAATTGAAATACACATCGAGACTCAAGTCTGTCGAATGTTCCTATAAAGTTCAACTAGTATAGGCAATGTTCCCAATCAGTCGAATGGTTAATCGACTCTGTCGACTATTTTAGATAGTTAGTTTAAGTTGGGTTCTACTAGGTGTTGAAATATCAAAAAATAGAGCACAAGAAATGAAGAATACTTCTGAATTTTATTGAAGAAGAATGAGAGCATACATGGACAGATTTGAGAGCATTTTTCTCATAGTTTTTGGAGATACAATGAGGCTCTATTTATAGAGAAAAGGGAAAAATAGCCAGTAGAAAGTGATATTCCCGTTGGAGCTCAAACCCCAAGGAATTCCAACAGCTAGTTTTTTGACTGTTGAAATATATGCTACCCAAACTGCCCCTAGCTATTTGGGTTTGCTTCCTAGACTTTTCTCCAAACTTTTGGGCTTCCTTGGGCCTATTTTTGAATGTATTTTGGGTTGGTTTAGGCTGCCCAAATGGGCCATGCTTGCTGGACAATGCATGCTGATTTTTGGACTTCTAAGTAGATGCACTTGGTTGGTGATGAAGATGGGTTAAGTTATCCTTCTTTTCAACACTCCCCCTCAAGTTGGGTGCGTAGATATCGATAGTGCCCAACTTGTTCATGATTTCTTGAAGATGCATTGCAGTTCCCCATTTTGTGAAGATATCAGCTAGTTGTTCTTTTCCTTTGATGTAGGGAGTGGCTATAAGCTTTTCTTCCACCTTTTGTCGAATGAAGTGACAATCAACTTCTATGTGTTTAGTCCTTTCATGGAAGACCGGATTGGATGCAATATGAATTGCCGATTGATTGTCACAATGCAAGTTGATTGGTGTAGAAACATTGAACCCTAATTCCTCTACTAGAGCCTTCAACCATACAATCTCACTGGCTGCTGACGCCATTGCTCTATACTCAGCCTCTGCACTCGATCTTGACACCACATGTTGTTTTTTGCTCTTCCATGCTACCAAGTTGCCTCCTACGAACATGCAGTACCCGGTGGTAGATCTTCTATCCTTTGAATCGCTCGCCCAATCTGCATCGCAAAAGCCTTCAATTTGGGAGCTTCCATTGTTCTTCATCCAAATACCTAGTCCTGGTGATTTCTTGATGTAGTGAAGGATGCGCTCAACTGCTCTCCAATGACCCATCTTTGGAGAATGCATATGTTGACTAATTTGGCTCACGGCAAAGGCTATGTCTGGCCTAGTGATGGTGAGGTAGATCAGTCGTCCTACAAGTTTTTGATATCTCTCTATGTCCTCAAGTGGCTCCTCATCATCTACTAGAGGTCCAGTGGTGACAATAGGGCTACAAGCTGGCTTTCCTCCTAGCTTTCCTGTTTCCTGCAAAAGATCAAGTGTATATTTCCTTTGGGATAGAATTAACCCATTATTACAATAGGCTAACTCAATTCCTAGGAAATACTTTAGTCTCCCTAAATCTTTAATTTCAAACCTAGAACTCAAGAAATTTCTAACTGTATCTATTAAATGCATGTCATTTCCAGTAATGACGATATCATCTACGTAAACTAAGGCTATCACTATTTTATCATTGTTTTTTCTAATGAAAACAGAAGAGTCGCTATGGCATTTAACAAATCCACTACTAAGGAAAGCATGGCTTAATTTTGCATACCATGCCCTTGGGGATTGCTTCAGCCCGTAGATAACCTTGCGTAGTTTGCACACGTTTCCTCCTTGTTGTTGGAACCCTTGAGGAAGTTGCATGTACACTTCTTCTTCGAGATCTCCTTGAAGGAACGCGTTTGCTACATCCATTTGAAACATGCTCCATCCATGGTTCACCGCAAGAGACATCAAGACCCTAATTGTATTCATTTTGGCAACGGGTGCGTATGTCTCTTTGTAATCTATCCCATATGCTTGAGTGAATCCTTTAGCCACAAGTCTTGCCTTAAACCTTTCAATTGATCCATCACTTTTATATTTGATTTTGTATACCCATTTGCATCCGACGGCTCGCTTGCTCTTTGGAAGAGAGGTGACTTCCCATGTACCGTTCTTGGTCAATGCATCTAGCTCTTCCTTCATTGCCTTTCTCCACCTTGGGTCCTTGGATGCTTCATCATATGTCCTAGGCTCCTGTTCTTTATCTATGCCACTCAAAAAATTTTGGTGGCTCAAAGAAACATGTGAGATGGTATAATAATTAGAAATCGGATGTGATGTTACCTTGGAGTTATAGTAAACTCTACGGTTAATCCATTCCGAACGGGGAACCCTAAGCCTCGTGGATCACCTAAGGTGAGGAGGTGGTGCATCCAAATCTCCCTCTACATGCTCGGATTCTTCCTCTTCGGTTTCTTGATCTCCCCCTGAAGTGTGGGCTGCCTCCTCTTCTATGGAGTTTGATCCTTCTTCTTCATTATTTTGAGATTGCTCATTAGTCTCTTGGGAGATTCCTTCTGCAATTGGTGGAGATGATTGATTCGGGAGAAGTAAGAAATTCCACGTGCTTGGAGTGCTCTCTTCTTCTGATGATTGATGTTCTTCATTATCTACAAAAAAGGACTCATTCTCCACAAATATCACATCCTTAGATGTGTATGTTTGGTTAGTTTTAGGGTCATAACATCTATACCCCTTTTCAAAGGAAGCATACCCCAAAAATATGCACTTTCTACCCTTATGATCTAACTTATCCCTCATGTGTGCTGGAATATGAATGTAACATACACAACCGAATGTTCTAAGATGAGATATCTTAGGTTTTCTATCTAGTAGGGCTTCTAAGGGTGACTTGCCATCCAGGACTTGAGATGGGATAAGGTTTATTAGGTGGACAGCGGTTTTTATTCCATCACACCAAAATTTCTTAGGCACATTTGCATGAAACATCATAGCTCTAGTTATTTCTAATATGTGCCTATTTTTCCTTTCGGCCACCCCATTTTGTTGAGGTGTGTACACACAAGACATTTGATGTATAATGCCATTCTCTCTAAGGTAGTTTTCAAATGTCAAACTAGTGAATTCTCCACCATGGTCCGTCCTTAGAATTTTAATGTTAGCATTGTAAAGTTTGGTCACATATCTCTCATAGCTTTTAAAGGCTTCAAAAGCTTGATCTTTGGTATTCAAAAGGTAGACCCAAGTGTACCTAGTTTTTTGGTCTACAAAAGTAATGAAATACTTGTAGCCTAAATGAGATTTGATAGGTGAAGTCCACAAATCCGAATGAACTAAATCAAAAGCATCTTTATAAATTGTTTTTGAATTGGGATACATTGATCGGGTTTCCTTTCCCAGAATACAAGCTTCACAATGTCTATCTTCAATATTAATACTTGGAAATAGACGCTTTAAAGCTTGGTCACTAGGATGCCCAAAACGTTTATGCCAAAGAGATGCATCTTCTTTGATATGAGCTACGAGTGCATGATGCTTTTGATCCAAAAAATATAGATCCCCTCTTCTAGAACCCTTGCCAATCAATTGATTTGACTTGAGGTCCTGAAAAATAACAGTGTTTGGGTCAAAAAACAACTCTACACCCTTGATCCTTAGTGACTTTGCTAATGGACAAAAGATTTGAAGTGAGTTGGGGAACAAATAAAGCATTTGATGTTTTTCCAAAAAGTTCAATTTCCCCAATTTGCTCAACTTTCAAATCTTGCCCATTGGCAACACGGACTATCTTATGGTTAGGGAGTTTTTTAAAATGCTTGATTTTTCTTCTATCCCTTACCATATGATGGTCCGTTCCCGAATCAATGAGAAAATCTTCGAAATTGAAAGAGGATAAAGTGTTTTGATTTTTACCATTGGAGGGAGCAAGTTGTTGAAACTTCTTGGAGATGTCATTGAGTTGACTTTGAAGAGCAGCAAAATCAGCCATGGTAGGTCCTTGAAGCTTGGTGTGAAGTACATTATGCTGCTCGGAAAGTTGCTCCCTTGGTTTGAAGGTCTTGGGCTTTAAATGAGGATGAAGGTTCCAACACTTCTCCTTCGTATGTCCTCTTTTCTTGCAATGGGTGCATACATCAATTTTCTTTGGAACTTGATGTGCTTTGGCAGCCATGTGCTCTTCAACGGTAGCCATGTGACCTTGAGCTTCAAGTCTAAGTTTGGAATTTTCTTCCAAACGCATGCTAACTTCCGTTCGTTGGATCATATTTTGCACTTCTCCAAATGAAGGAAATTCCTTCATTCGGAGAATTTCTTGTCTAAGAAGAGAGTAGGAATCATCTAGACCCATGAGAAGACCAAAGATTTTATCTTCTTCTTTCCTCTTTTGGAGGACTTTGAGATCTATGGAATCCGGACGGAGAGTGGAGAGCTCATTCCAAGTATCCGTATATTCCCCAAAATATTGAGGAAGTGATTTCCCTTCCTTTTTGATGTTTGAAATTTGTCGTTTGAGCTCAAAAATTCTGCCAAGGTTAGATTCTTGGCCATAAAGAGAAAACATTGTGTCCCATATTAGTTTTGCATTGGGAGCACAAGTCACCATAGCTTTGTGTGTTTCATCCATGGAATTGAGTAAAAGAAAAAACACATGATTGTCCCTCTTCTTCCATTCTCTGTAGGAAGAATCCACCTCTTCAAGTGGTTGATCAAGTATGTGACCCTCCAAGTTGTGAAGTTCCAGCACCCTTCTCATCAAGGCTGCCCATTGATAATAATTTCCTCCTCTTAATTGAATGGAGGATATATTTTGAAATTGGGTAAGGTTGATGGAAGGTGGAAGGTCACCCAACCTTGAAGAGGAAGGGATCGAAGTTTGCTCTGATACCATGTTGAAATATCAAAAAATAGAGCACAAGAAATGAAGAATACTTCTGAATTTTATTGAAGAAGAATGAGAGCATACATGGACAGATTTGAGAGCATTTTTCTCATAGTTTTTGGAGATACAATGAGGCTCTATTTATAGAGAAAAGGGAAAAATAGCCAGTAGAAAGTGATATTCCCGTTGGAGCTCAAACCCCAAGGAATTCCAACAGCTAGTTTTTTGACTGTTGAAATATATGCTGCCCAAACTGCCCCTAGCTATTTGGGTTTGCTTCCTAGACTTTTCTCCAAACTTTTGGGCTTCCTTGGGCCTATTTTTGAATGTATTTTGGGTTGGTTTAGGCTGCCCAAATGGGCCATGCTTGCTGGACAATGCATGCTGATTTTTGGACTTCTAAGTAGATGCATTTGGTTGGTGATGAAGATGGGTTAAGTTATCCTTCTTTTCAACACTAGGTTTACCTTTATTCCACTGAGATAAGAGTTTCTAACTTTGTCTTCAGTGCCAGTCAAATGGTTTTCAAGATTGGTCGAATGTTTTCTGAAGATTTGCCTAAATATCTATTCAACTGTCTATTTAGCTTGGTTAGTCGAATGATTTCTTGATGTCTGCTTAAGTGTTCATTCGAACCTCTGTGGACTAGTTGAATACTACAGTCCTATTCGACTGAGGGAATATTTCAGTTGAAGCCTTTAAGTGCTAATGTTTCTATTGGTCAAAAGCTTACATAGATCAATCGAATTATAAAATGAGTTTTAAGGATCTGAATCATTCGAATAACTTTTTAAGTATTCAAGCCAAGTTACGAGTCTACTCATGAGTTTGGAATGCTAAAGTTAGGTTGTGACTCAAATTGGTCAAATGACTAAGCAAGTTGGTTGAATAATCTGCTTAACCTAGATTTGAATTTGTTGAATGACTGAACAAATCGGTTGAATAATTTGTTTGACTCAAGTTTGGATTGATTGAATGACTAAGAGGTAATTCGACTATTTAGAACTTGTCTTAAAGTTCACTATCTAAGTCAGTTGAATAGCTCGATTAAACAGTTGAATGGTTTATAGTTTAAGTACTTGATTCAGTCAACTGATTTCTTTAGTATTCGACTTGATTATTTATCTATTTAATTTTGGTCAAATTTCAAGATTCCTCATTCGACTAATTTCTATGTTTTCTTAAGGAATTGGTCAGCTAAAACCTATATTGGTCGAATGGTTCAGTTCATGATTGATTCCAAACTTTGCAGACTAAGTCTTTGGGATGTTTTACTTATCGTCAAAACCTAAATATGCCAACAAATATAATCTAATTACATTTGAACAATATTGAATTTGAATGATTAAAGTACAAGTTGCAGCAACAACAAAGAAAGAAAGAGGACCACCCTCATGATCGACATGCAATGCTTACTTTCGCTAACAAAAATTGGGAAGTGGGAAAAACAAATATATGAGTTGGAAATTGTAGAGAAAGAAAGCGATAGATGACAGCAAGGTACTTCTTCTCTCTTATTTTCTTCTCCACTTTGATTTCCCTGCTCTTCTCACCACCAAGTCAAAATATGCCGAAAATCAAACGTTTTCGACCACCTATTGCATATACGACTTGGCAATTCCTCCTGGTCTTAGATGGAGAAACTTCACCACCTTCCAAAAAACTCTTCAATACAAGGTAAAGATCCCCCTAAGCCAAATGCAGAACTATGGAACATCAATAGAGTCCATCATGACAAGGGATTCCCAAACATTATGATAGAACCTTGTGTCAATAGTTCTGTAACTATTGGAACCTTGTATCGACAAATACATTATGATCTTAAAAAGATTTTATTGTTCAAAACCCATCACAACAATCGTTTTCCAAAACATTATACCCAAATATTTTCAACTCAAAAACCAAATCTCCATCTCATGAAGTAAGCAAAAATTTGTACATCGAACATCAAACACCTACCTCAATACCATCATAATAAAGCCTTTACGAACTAGACATAGTATCAATAACAATAGAATACACGTTTAACATGGCTACTGGCATGTGAAGTGGCACGCTTCATATCTAAAGAAACATGTGCATGGAAAATACTTGATTTCCATGTCCCTTCAATTTCCCGATGCATACACCCTTATCTACTTCTCATTTACTTACTACAGTAAATGAATTCATTATCCTTTACAACATGTCACTTCATGAAAACCATGACCGTGCCCTATCAATAACATAACTTTTTTAAGTCTACTCCTCATGTCCTTTCTACAAAATGACATCAGGAGTAGCACACAAGTGATGGTACATGGCCTGAAGGCCTATTAGCAAAAAGACAAAGTCCACATACCACGAAAGGGTTTTTTTTGGACTTCCTGGCCATCATCCCTCTTGGTCAAACTTGCCCTCGGTGATTCTCCACCTCGTTTAAGTAACTCTATCGTTTTCCCATCTCACGATCAAGCTTCCTCTCGGTTAAGCATCTTCTCGACGCTCGAAACTCTTACTTACCAAATCAAGATAATGGTCATCTTAAATTCAAACCTCTAATGATCTTGGAGGCAACTCTTCCTGTTAAGGTAGGAAATCTTGTGTCAACTTGAACTTTCCTTCGGTGATAAGATTACAAATCATTTAGGGATAGTTAATTTCAACTACTAAACTTTTTTGAGTTGAGTGATCAAGGGCACTCTACCCTCTTAATCAGATGTCTCGAATTCGAGTTTTGGAAATAGGGGAAAATGATTCGGAAGAGGTAATCTCTAAAATGGGCCCTACATTGCTCAAACCGAACGAGTCGGGAAAAGTCTAGATACCGGTGCTAAAAACAAAAAAAAAATAGTTGATTTCAACTTTTGTAATCTTCAAGAATCCTTCTACAAGAAAACTAAAGTTCTTATACCCTTGAACAAGGACCTACCATGTAGGGATTTGTTATATATACTTTGCAAGGACGATTGCCCAAGTACGGGCTCTAACCTAGCAACATACATACACGAGGCAACTATCTGTGCTCTTTAGTCTATTTATACTTTTCAAAACTACTCTTTTTGACTTAAGCGTCAGAGTCTCCACCACTAGAGTACCCTCCAGTGGTCTTTTGTGGATTCTATTCATTACCGTGAGCCAAACTCTTCATTGACACCTTGTTCTGATTAGGTCAGTTAAGTGGTTATCTGTTAAGTCTAAACCCACATCCAACAGTTCTAAACCAAGTTTCTTTAAAATTATACAACCAAAAAAATCCACCATATTCCATGAAAATTTCACCATCCTTAGTTAACCATTATAGATTTCCACAAACATAAAAATATTTCTCTAATAATGCAATGTTAACCAACTTTTGCCAAGACTTCCTTTCTCCCTACTCCATCATCACCCAAACATCAGCATGAGTACTTTGGAAATTATGAAACATACAAAGACAATCTCCTAAAATCCCTACATTTGAATTGAAACAAGTGGCATAATGATAAGGCAGTAGCACCATTTGACATGTCTCCCTCATCAAATCAAGAGAAACAATCAAGGGAGTATCGAAATTAGATAACATCTTTTGTTACAAGAAAATTAGGATGTCCATCAACAAATTTCCCGACTACATCACAAGGAACCCCAAAGGGCAAATCCCGAATCCTCCTCCATGAATTGGATCTCAAACTAGAAACCATAAATTGGGTCTCATTTCCACTGTTTAAAATAGAGTTACATAAAATGTTAGTTAATAGTTAATTTACTTAGTTAAAAGGGTTAATTAATGGTCATTAGTTAACAAAATAGTTAACTAAACTAGTATATAAATATTAACCCTAATATGCTAACGAGTTGTAACTCAACTGTCACCATTATTTTTCTCCTAGAGATCTCGAGTTCGAAATTCAAAAAAAAAAAAAGAAAAACATTACCCCCAATATATATATATTTTATTATTAAAAATGGAATAAACCTTTCTTCTTTTTCTATCATGGTAACTCTGACTCCAAGTTTTAGGGTTCTTCATTGTGAATATTTCATTCCCAATTTTTCTCATCAATTTTTTTTTATTTTCTCTTTTTTTTCTTTTCTTCATCCTTTGCTTTGTGATCTAATTATCCCTCTCTCACTCTCTCTGTACATCTTTTGAAGGTTTTTAAACAAACTAACAAATAATTTTTCTCATGTAAAAATTTTCGGATCTAAATTGGGTTAGAATCACTTATCTCTTTCCAACGGTTGGATATTCTAAACCAAAAGGATATAACAAAATTGGATCACCTTTTATTATTTACAATCCAAATGCCTTGGTAGTGAAATGATCAACAAATCTTCAAAACCCTTTTTCTTTACTTCCAATGTGGGAAGATTAACTTTTCACTTTCTCAATCTTGTGCATATACTAAAAAATGCACTTTTCTTCATTCACTGTTTTTTGTTTATTTAAGTTCACGAGCATGCACGAAAAAAACAACATGGAAGAAAGTGTGTTTTTTTACCAACAAAAGGGGAGATAGTTATATAGGAAGTTGAGGGGTGGTTTAACACAAAAAACCACTCCTTAACTTCTCTCCCATTTAAAATTCAAATTAAATAGGACTTGAGTCTTGAGTCTTGTGTCTACTTGTCACGCCTCAAACCGGAGTGGTGAACAGCCGCCCGTTATTTGGGATGTTGACTTTCTATAACCAAACAAGCAAAACCTCCCCATAAATTGGAAGTCTATCAAATACCATATATCGACTTATCACATATCTATATACATAGGATAGTCCGGCCAAAATCAATAATCTCCTCAGATCATCCAATCCCTGTCAACCATGCAGGATAATGTAAGGCTAACAATAGTCCTACACCAGATCTTTACTGCCATGCCCCCATCAAAGGCATGAACAGTCGCCAGTTAACCCTCCCGTGTTTTAGAGATGGCACCGAGCGAACCTAGAGGATACTTCAAGAACATGACACATTTCTCAAAGTAAATGTTCACAATAGTACAGATCATGCCTCAATGTAATAAAATAGAGTTGAGAGTTTCAATAAAATACACATAATTTTACATACAGCCTGTTAAAAATAAGGGAGAAGATGAAGATAAGTCTCAAGGTATTCAACTTGAAAATATGATAATGTCATAAACATTGGGCCTTTTATTTTTTAATGTTCAGAATTTGGCAACATATTTATGACCCAAAATACATTCAAAAACAAGCCCAATGAAGCCCAAAAGTATGGAGAAAAGTCTAAGAGGTAAACCCAAATAGCTAGGGGCAGTTTGGGCAATGTATATTCCAACAGTCCAAAAACTAGCTGTTGGAATTCCTTGGGGTTTGAGCCCCAACGGGAATATTGACTTTGTTCTCTCTCTACTGGCTATTTTTCTCCCTTTGCCTATAAATAGAGCTATTGCTCTCCTTGTAAAATTAAGAGGAAGATAATCTCTCTTCCTTTGTATCATTCTACTACATCAATAAAAACCAGAAGTTTATTAGATTTCTCTCTCTTCTTAGTCAAAAATCCAACACTCTCTGACTGACCATCAGTCTAGGGGTGGTATACTGTGCTGAAACTCAGTCTAGTACCCAACGCTTCATGTGGTCTGAGCCAAAACCTAGATGTAAATCTAGGATCTCTATCTGACACTATTGACACAGGTACTCCATGAAGTCTAACAATAGTGTCGATATAGAGACGTGGCCAACACTTCTAAACAGAAATCGACACGAATAGCAGTGAAGTGCGCAGACTTCGTAAGTCTATCTACAATCACCCATACGGCGTCATGCTGTGCTGAAGTTCAAGGCTGTCCCATCATAAAATCCATTGTGATGTGTTCCCACTTCCACTTAAGAATGGGGAGGGGATGCAAAGTACCTGCGGGTCGTTGATGCTCGACCTTCACCTGATGGCAAACCAAGCATCGAGCAACAAACTCTGCGATCTCCCTTTTTATCCTGGGCCACCAATAACTATCTCAAATAATCTGATACATTTTCGGGCCGCTCGGATGCAAAGCATTAGCGGAGGAATGAGTCTCCTCAAGAATAGCCCTACGAAGATCGCTATCGATGGGAATGCAAACCCGCTCCCTGTATACAACTAGTCTATCATCGCGGACTCGGAAGTCTTTACTGCTGATCTTCTCAAGAATACTCTAGAGCTCCTTATCTGACCCCTGAAGCTCTTTAATGCGATCAACCAAAGTTGGCCTCATCTCAAATCGAGCTAGTAGTGCTCCTTGATCATCACTAGTCAAACTGACTCTGAGTGTATGGAGTCCCATCAAGAAAGAGAGGTAAGCACTCTCTGTCGTAGTAAAGGGAGAAGATGAGGATGATAACTTTCGGCTCAATGCATCTGCCACCACATTTGCCTTTCCCGGATGATAATCAATGATAAGGTTGTTGTCTTTCAATAACTCCAACCATCTCCTCTGTCTAAGGTTCAACTCCCACTGGGTGAACAAGTACTTTAGACTTTTGTGATCCGTGAATACCCTATAAGTCACCCCATATAAGTAATGTCACCATATTTTCAAGGCAAAGATTATGGCGGCCAACTCAAGATCGTACGTTGGATAGTTCAATTCATTCTTCTTAAATAGCAGAGAAGTATATGCAATGACCCGACCATCTTGCATTTGTACATAACCCAATCCTTGTCGGCTGGCATCATTATACGCTACATACTCCCGACTAATAGTAAGAAGGCTAAGATCAGTGCAGATGTCAATCGTTGTTTGAGTTCCTGAAAGCTCACCTCACAACGATCATCCCATAGGAATTTGGCATCCTTTCGTGTCAACCTAGATAGTAGGGTGGCAATCTGGGAGAATCCTTCTACAAACCGCCGATAATATCCTGCAAGATCAAGGAAATTCCAGATTTCAGTCACCGTCTGTGGCTGCTCCCACCTCAGAATGGCTTCAACCTTTTGTGGATCGATAAAGATACCTTCTGCAGAAACTATGTGCCCTAAAAAACCAATCTGCTACAACCAAAATTTATACTTGGTGAATTTGGCATACAACCGTCTATCGCGAAGGATCTGCAAAATAACCCGAAGGTGCTAAGCATGCTCCTCATCACTCCTTGAATAGACTAGAATGTCATCAATGAATACAATGATGAATCAATCTAGAAAATCATGGAAAACCTGATTTATCAAATCCATAAAGGCGGCTAGTGCATTGGTCAGCCCAAACGGCATAACCAAGAACTCAAAGTGTCCATATTAGGTACAGAAAGCAATCTTTGACACATCGTCAGCTCTAATCCGTAATTGGTGGTAACTTGATGGGAGATCTATCTTTGAGAAAATCCTAGCACCTTGCAGTTGATCAAACAAATTATCAATACGAGGCAATGGATATCGGTTCTTGATAATGACTTTGTTCAACTGCTGATAATCCACACAAAGTCGGAGGGTACCGTCCTTCTTTTTCACAAATAGTACTAGTAGACCCTAAGGTAAAGTGCTCGGACGGATAAACCCTTTATCCAACAATTCTTGCAATTGAATTTTGAGCTCTTTTAGCTTGGCTGGTGCCATTCTATACGACAGGAGAGAGATAGGAGTGGTTCCTGGAGCCAAATCAATCTCAAAATCGAACTCCCAAATTGGTGGTAATCCGGGTAGCTCCTCAAGGAATACATCGGGAAACTCCTGTATCACTGGAACCTCATCAAGTCTCGGTTATTCTATGGTGGTATCAATCACATGAGCCAGGTATGCTGTGCATCCTTGACATATCATTCGTCTGGTTTCCATCACTGATACTACACAGCAAGGTAGTATCCGTCTCTTACCCACAAATGTCAACGGTGGCCCTTCAGACCTCCGAAACTCTGTTTCCTTGGTGAAACAATCCTTGGAAACCCTATGAGTACTCAACCAATCCATCCTTAGGATAGCATCAAAATCTATCATGTCGATAGGAATCAAGTCTGCTTCTAACACTGTCCCCTCGATCATGGCATCGCTCCCTCTATATACGGAATCTCTAAACATTTGCTCACCAAGAGGAGTGATAACCAATAGCTCATCTTCTGAGGACGATAACGGCCAACTCGACAGTTGAGCGAAGTGAGCTCTCATATAAGAAAAGTTCAATCCGGTATCTATAAGAACACGGGCATCGGCTCCAAATATTTTCATAGTACCTGGATGTGAGAGACTTAAAATAATCAATCGAAAGTACTCAAAAGATGGATATATATATATATATATATCACAATAGTTAAGCCTCTGGGGCTTTAACTAGTCATGTCCATACATGTCACTATGAGATACATGATTTCAAAAAGGGAAATCAAAACAGCTAAACCTCTAGAGCTTTAGCTAGAAGTAGATATACATAACTATCATGGTACTCATGATCTCAAAAAGAAAGAAATGGTACATAAACTCCTAAATAGAAGGATTTACTAGAGGATTACCCATGATTATATCTGGGTTTGCCTGACTATCCTCCTGAGTCATAGCATACACCCGGGCCTATGCTCTTACCTACTGCCATGAAGGTCCTGGTACAATGTCGCTCCCGATTGCAGTCCGTAGAGCAGTGTGTACTGAAGGTGCATGTGCTCCCTGCTGTCCTACCCACGGACTACTCTGATGACTCGAAGTCATTTGACCTCCAAGTCCTAAATCAGGACATGAACTCTTGATGTGTCTTGGCTTCCCACAGTGGAAGCAAGTAATAGGTGTCCTGCAGGCTCCCAGAGGGTGGTGCCTGCCACATCTGCAGCAAAAAAAGGGCTGCTAAGCAATAGTCTGGCTCGTGGCACTAGGGGCTGCTGCTACAAACCCCTGTGGACGTGGTCCTTGTCCAAAGTGTACCGGGATAAAGCGAAAGGGGCCTCTGTGAAAGCCTGAAGTCCTACCCTTCTTCGTGCTCTGACCTGACTGTGCCCCAGTCCTCTTCTTTCTCTGCTCTCTACTCTCCCTTTGCCTACCCTCAGTGTGGAGAATCTTTTTCACACAGTATGCTGAGTCAACTATCTCCACGAGGGAGAAATTAGGAGTGACTGTCATGTACCTTCTAATATTCAAGTTGAGGTCGTCCTCAAACTTGAATCTCATTTGCTTCGGTGTAGCTAAGTTGGGGACAAAAGCAGTTAATCGTCTCAGTTCTGCCTCGTACTCAGCCACTGACCTAGTCCCCTATTGCAAGTGAAGGAACTTCGTCCTCTTGCAATCCTGCTAAAACTCAGAGAAGTATCTATGGTTAAACTCCCTCAGGAAGTCATCCCACCGTAGTAGCTTAGTAGCGTCATTACTAATAGCCTCAAACCAAGTGAGGCATCTCCGTCTAGTAGCCTCTCTACTACCTGTAGCCTATACTCGTCACCCAACCCCAAGTTTGTCAAGATCCTACGGGTCCGGTTAGTCTAGTGTTTTGCTGCTGTAGCATCACCAGATCCTGCAAAGTCCGTGTATCCCAACTGTCGAGCTTCTTTGATTAGATGTGTCATCTCGTGGATGCGTCTAAGTGTGGAGGAAGTAGAGTCATTCGGACCAGAGACTAAAGAAGGACCTGCCACTGGTGGAGGATCCGGAGCCACAACTATAGGTACTGCTGGAGGAATAGGCACTGCTGTAGGAGTCGGCATTGCCGTCAGTGGTGGTGGGGTTGGCATCTGAACCCTGTGGGAGGTATACCACTCATACACCTGCCTAAACGCCTCGAGTAATGGTGGTGGAACCTCGGCTGTAGTAGCCGGCAGAGTAGGTGCTGCAGGGGGCACCCGTGAAGAAGAAGCAGCCTCAGGCACTCCAAGGGTCTCAGGTTCCCTCTGAGGGTTAGGCACTTGAGGAGTCTCAGGTGGAGCAAGTCTAGCTTCGCGTCCCGCGATTTTACCGCGTCTAGGCGGCATAATTCTGCTAAGGGAGATTTTCATTAGATATAATTCTAGAGTTTAGCATGATTTAAGGATTAGGTTTAGTTATGTAGTAACTAACCCCCTAAAATGAATAAAGTCTTTGGTTTAAAAATCAATAGAAAATGACATATTAGGTTAGATACGAATCGTATCTAACCCCTAAAATGAATTGAACTCATAAACCTGAAACCATATGGTATGCAGGGATATATATATATATGACTGTATGAAACTCTCATGCATTGATTACTTTAGACATGTTCATGCTTGGGAAACGATTTACGTAGACATAAGGCTCTTAACTAAGAGCTTGATACCAACCGAACTATCATGTCCCGGTCCTCGATCCAAGGCGTAAGCAGTCGCCACGCTATCCCGGATGCTGACATTAAATTCTCACCCATCAACAAACAAACGGACAGAACCTCCCCATAATTCGGAGGTCCATCCTATTTCAAAATCTCGTCAATCAATAACATATCAATATATAATGGTCAACCTGGCAAATCATCAATACAACCAACCAATCCACATCCTTGTCAACATCCAAAAATAATAAAAGGCTAATCCAGTCCTATCCACAGACCTCTACTGCCATGCCCCCATCAAAGGTATGAATAGTTACCGGTCACCCCTCCTGTGATTTAGAGGTGGCACCGTGCGAACGTAATAGACAATCCTAGACATCATACATTTTCCAAAGTGATTGAACACAATAGTACAATCATACCTCAATGCAATACAATGAAATAAGAGTTACAATAATATGTATAATTCTTTACATACAGTCATCCATTTTATATACATATACAATGGTCTATTTACAATCCCAAATATACAAATATATATATATATATATCATCCCATATCTTTAAACACAATCCTGCGGAAGAATGCTTAACACCATACCCAGGTCCGATGTCTCTAACAAAACCTTGTATGTTGCTTTGTCGCAATGCGTCCTACTATAGCTATCTCTGTGGAACAGAAAGTAAGGGGTGAGTATTATGGGGAATACTCAGCAAGTGAGAGGGTATATATAAGTGTGTTCAATGTGTTGGTGAAAAATAGAGTGTCAAAATGATTCAATAGATTCATAAGTCCGTATAATATATGAAAACAATACATAATGAACAATTCATCATAAATCATTCTTTTTCATACATTTCAAATACATATGCATCCATATCAACCGAATCACACAATTATAGAGCATGCCATAATCAATTCTTTGCAAAGGTCGACCACGACCAATGGCAGGCGCATCGGGGGTTTTTATATACAAAGTTAGAAAATACTCTCCACCCCAACATTGGCGACAGAGCTCATCAGGTGTTAGACTAGGGCGTTACCTAGTCCTCCCCTTTTCAGGTTCAACCCAACTAGTATTGTGTCGAGTCCCAATATCATATATGACGTTTGGGGATACGTCTTGCAGAAGCGTATTCAGGCACAATTGGTGCCTCTGCAAATGCCCTTCGTAGATACGGCATACCCAACTCATAGGTGTATCTCATAAATCATATCATCATGGCATGCATAAAGGCCCTCGGCCGATAACATAATATCATCATAATATACGTGTCATGCCAACATTTACTAAATCATATCAAACACTTCTCATAATTGATTTCATAAAATCATACGCATATCGATGCAATGGCACGTTTTTCATTTCGCAAATCATTTAGATGCATATTTCACAATAAAATCATGCTGTGGACATTCCAATGATTCACAAAACATTTCACAAATCCATTCAAAAAATCATAGCACACGATCATAATTCATGTTTGCATTGAAAAGCATTTTAAAACATGTCATGCTTGCACACGATCATAATTCATACTTGCATTAAAGTGAATTTAGCATGTATAAACCACACGGTATCAATTTTGCACGCGTGGGTTTCATTTTGACTCGGTAGGGTAAATTCTTATCCTATTGAGTGAGTTTTGGCAAATTTCTCAAAATCTCATTTTTGACTTGTGAAAATCATTAGTTAGCCTAAATTTGGCAACTTGGCAAAATTTCAACAATTTCACACGAGTATATTTTGATTTCGTTTGGTAGGAGCTTCTTTCTCGCCCCCGGCGAGTAGTCATCAAGCACTCTCGAGCAAACGATGTGGTTTTACCCAAATTCAAGTTTCTTTGGCCAGACCGCTAGCCCGCAAACCCACCACCCAACGACAGCCCGCAAGCCTGCCACGGCCCGCGAGCCTATGACCAGCCATCTCCTTCAAGAGCTCACCTGCAGTACCCACAGAAACCCTAGGTTGCGGCTTCTTCATTGCAGGTAACAGCTATGTTGGTTGTAGTCCTAGGGTTGGATATTTAGAATTTGAGTTAGTTGCTAATATTGTTCAAATTTAAAAATATTACAGGTTTTAAACCAATTCGATGGGAGAACGAAAGCTTGGTCTGAGATTTGCAAAACCCTTGGTGAGAGAGAGATACAATCACTTAAACGTTTGAAATAAATTTTATTGAATTTAGGTTGAAATTAGAATCGGAAACTGTATAAATGTTCT
This sequence comes from Dillenia suffruticosa, assembly GCA_033439265.1. NCBI lineage: Eukaryota > Viridiplantae > Streptophyta > Magnoliopsida > Dilleniales > Dilleniaceae > Dillenia > Dillenia suffruticosa. Next base: position 6,456,617 of record JAVTVX010000031.1, read on the forward strand.
GAAATATGTTAAATTCGAAGAAAATTAAAAAAATGAGAAATATTAGAAATTTGATCATTTGTGAGCCAAATGATTCGAAATTTATAAAACGGGAATATAGAAAGGAGATAGTGTAAATTAAGATTGTATTAATTAGGAAAGAAAATGGAAAATCCGTTAATAGGCTACTATCTGATGTTAAATTGTGATGATCTAATTGGATTGATCTTTTTCGAGATTCGAGGAGTCAAAGTTGATAATTTTTGAAAATAGGGAATGAAATGTGAGTGGGACCCTAATCTCTTGTATGAAATAGTGAAACCTGATTTTTTCATATTTTTAATAAAATATACTTTTGATATGCATTGTCTCACATATGGAATTGAAATTCAAATCTATTTTGTAATTATTGGAGTGTCGTATTTATGTTTTCTACGATTATGCATCCATGTTTGGAATGAAATAAAATTGTGCCACGATTTGAAAAATGGAATGTTTTCTATTCTACCATTGCATTGGTTTGTTAAATTTAAATGATTTCGACGTAATATATTGACATACAGATTTGAATTGTTTTATGGGTATGATGAGATGATTTGGCTATGTTGGTTGGATGCCTACTAGTCTGAGATGATATGATGATATGACATTATTTGATTGATTCCGTTGCTACGAAGGGCGTTTGTAGAGGCACCAAGTTGCCCGGATATACTTTTGCAAGAGGTATCCGCAAATGTCATTTTTCTAATGGCAATAGGCACAGCCGGTTAAACCCAAGTAAGGGGGAGGATGTATGGGACGCCACCGTCAAGCACCGGGCAGGATCCTATACACTATGATGAGCTAGTCCCAGCGAACTCATGGCCAACGTCAGGGTAAAGAGCGACTTTTGCACTTTATGTATAATAAAATCCCCGATATTCCTGTTCTTGGTCACGGTTGACCTTTACAAAATCTTTTCGGCTTGCTCTATGATCTACTGGATTTTAAAGGGATGCATATATGTATGTTAACGTGTGAATGATTAAATGAGTTCATTTTGGCGAACATATAATGATATTATATGATACTCCGATGTTTACCTTCACTATTAGTACTTGAGATTAATCCCCACACTCACTGGATATCTTCCCTGATATTCACTCCTCTTCTTTCCCTCCTCAGATAGGATTATTGTGTTAGAGCGATGCTCGGCTCTTGAGGAATTTGTAGCTCGTTGGCAGATTTGAGAGTTTTTCGACGGTGAGATTTAAATTAAGTTGAGATATGAGCTCCGTACTTTATTTTCGACCCTGTGAGGGCTTGACCTTGAGGCCCGTAATTGACCGTGTATTTATTATGGGATTGACTGTATAATTTATGTATATTTATTTGCGAAACTCTCATATTTCATTTGGATTGAGGCAAATTGTAGTGTTTGAATGTCAACTTGGGAAAATTGGTTGTAAATTATATAAAACTTAGGCCCGCTCTGTGTGGTGGCTGCTTATGCTCTAGTTGGGTATGACAGTAGAGGTCTGTGGCTAGAATTGTTGGAAATTTACTTAGCTTGGCATTTTTTTAGATGTTTGCTGTGGTTGATGGGTTGTTGTGAGGCCGGGATAGCTATTTTATTTTATTTACAGGATGATTTTAAATTATACAGGGCTAAAGAGGTTTATTTGTATATGGGAGACCTCCGATTTATGAGGTGGTTCTGTCCAATTTTCTATAAAAATACAGCCGGTATTCAGGGTAATGGAAGACTGCTTACAACCCCGGTTCGGGACGTGACAGTTCTATTGGTATCAGAGCATCTAGATTAGAGAAAAGATAGTAATAAAAGTACTCCCAAGTACGTTTAAAAGTCCTCAATACAATAGAAAGTTTCATACAGTCATTTAAAGTCTTTGTACACAGTCATAGGCATAAAAGATCATTTATTGGAAAGGGTATGATATGTGATGCTTACATTCCACGATTCTACAATCTAATACCTTCATTCATAACTCAAATTCTATTTTTAAAGTATTGTGATCACCATATGGTCAAAGATAAGCAAAATTTTCAGAATCTTGAACCTCTCCTAGAACCTAAAATGGTTAAAGTTGCGAATGGACATAATTTCAAAATTAAGCAAATTGGGGATGTTGAAATATTTGGAAGAAAATCAAAGGCTTTATATGTTCCTCAATTTACCTCTAATCTTATGTCCATTGGACAAGTCACTAAGGACTTAAATTGCAAAGCTATTTTTGACCCTCATTCTGTTGTTTTTCAGAATTTGGACACGAATCAATTGATTGGTAGTGGTTCTATGCAAGATAACTTGTATTTTTGGAAACAAGATAGTTTTGTATTTTCCGCAATCCGAGAGGAAAGTTACCTCCTTTGGCATGCTAGATTAGGTCATCCTTCTATGCAAGCTCTGAAATGCCTATTCCCATCAAAAAATTGTAGTGATAGACATTGTGAAGCATGCATTTTTGGAAAGGAAACCCGAATGTATTATCCTATTTCTGAAACTCAATATAAAAAGCCTTTTGATCTTGTTCACTCGGATGTATGGACTTCACCTATGATATCTAGAAGGGGATTTAAGTATTTTATCTCATTTATAGATCATAAGTCTAGGTATACATGGGTGTATATGCTAAGATCAAAAGACCAAGTTTATGAAGCCTTCAAGTCCTTTTACAAGTATATTATAAAACAATATGAGGCCAACATTAAAATTCTTAGGACAGATAATGGTGGGGAATATATGAGCACCAATTTCAAAAATTTCATTGAGGAGAATGGAATTATTCATCAAACTAGTTGTCCCTACACTCCCCAACAAAATGGAGTTGCCGAACGCAAAAATAGACATCTCCTAGAAATAGCTAGAACTATCATGTTCTTTGCTAATATGCCTAAGCGTTTTTGGAGTGATGCGGTTAGTACCGCAGCTCATTTAATAAATCGTCTTCCAACTAGAGTTCTCCATGGAAAATCTCCATTAGAGTTGCTTAGAAAAGACAAACCAAACCTCTCTCACCTTAGAGTTTTTGGGTGTATTTGTTATGTTCATATTCCTAGGCAGTTTAGAGATAAGTTAGATATCAAAGGAAGGAAATGTGTTTTTATTGGGTACGCTTCATTCCAAAAAGAATATATTTGTTTTGAACCTGACTCTAACAAGGTATACACATCGAAAGATGTGATATTTGTAGAAAATGAATTCTTTTTTGCAGGAGAAAAAAATGAAGAAAATTCATCAAGCAATGACTTGCGAATCTTCTGCGATGTTCCCATAAATCCTCCTCTGGTTCCTCAAGAATCCAATGAAGAGAATTCACTTTCAGGGGGAGAAAACGAAGAGGGAGGAGTGGATGAGTCTGAAAATGAAGAGAACTCTTCCGAAGAAAGAGAAGAAGGCGAGGGATTACCTACATTAGGAGAATCCGGAGACGAAACTAGACTGCCCTCTCCGCTGGCTCCTCCACTTCGACGTTCCACCAGATTGAGGCTTCCTCCCTCAGAGTGGATCAACAGAAGAGTTTATTACAATTCTAAGGTAACTCACTATCCTATTTCAAATTACTATTGTGTATCTAATACTTCCTCAAGCCATCAAGGGTTCTTGAGTGGCATTGACTCATCACAGGAACCTAAGGATTTTGATGAGGCAAATACCAAACCCGAATGGAGACAAGCTATGCTTGAAGAACTAGATGCATTGAATAAAAATGGGACGTGGGAGATTACTACTCTCCCTAAGGGAAGAAAGGCTGTCGGGTGTAAATGGGTGTTCAAAATCAAGTATAAAAGTGATGGATCCATTGAACGCTACAAGGCAAGACTTGTAGCCAAAGGATTCACACAAACTTATGGAGAAGACTACACTGAGACTTTTGCCCCTGTTGCCAAAATGAAAACGATAAGGGTTTTGATGTCAATTGCAACCAATGGAGAATGGCCAATGTATCAAATGGACGTGAAGAATGCTTTCCTTCAAGGGGACTTAGACGAAGAAATCTACATGCAAATTCCCCAAGGGCTAGATGAGGATTCAAACATCAAGGTGTGTCGTCTTAAAAAAGCAATCTATGGGTTAAAACAATCTCCTCGTGCCTGGTATGCAAAATTAAGTTCAGCACTTCTTGGTAATAACTTTAAGAAATCCATTAGTGATTCCTCCATGTTTACTAAAGTTAACAATGAAGAAATCACTATTGTTCTTATTTATGTAGATGATATAGTTATTACAGGAAGTGATATGAATGGTATTGATCAAGTTAGAAATTTCCTTAAATCTACTTTTGAGATTAAAGATTTGGGAAAACTAAAGTATTTCTTAGGAATAGAGCTTGCCTATTCTCATAAGGGGCTAGTTCTATGCCAAAGGAAATATGTACTTGACCTTTTGCAGGAAACTGGAAAGGTAGGAGCTAAACCAGCAGCAACTCCTATATCCATAGCAGAACGAGCACAAGGTGATGAAGAAATGTTCCAGGATATTCCTAGATATCAAAGACTTGTGGGGAGGCTCATCTACCTCACCATTACAAGACCAGATATCACCTATGCCGTCAGCTTAATCAGTCAACGGATGCATGCTCCAAGGATTCAAGATTGGAAGGCAGCAGAAAGAATTCTCAAGTATTTAAAAAGCTCACCAGGAAGGGGAATTCTTATGAAAAACAACCACAGCATGGAGATTTATGGCTACTGTGATGCAGATTGGGCTGGGGATGTCACGGACAGGAGATCCACCACCGGCTACTGCATGTTCGTGGGAGGAAATCTTGTAACATGGAAAAGCAAGAAACAATCTGTTGTATCCAGATCAAGCGCTGAGGCTGAATACAGAGCAATGGCAGCGGCTACAAGCGAAATAGTTTGGCTAAAGGCATTACTTGAGGAGATGGGATTTCCTACTATCGCTCCTATTCTTCTACATTGCGATAATCAAGCAGCTCTTCATATCGCTGCCAATCCAGTATTTCATGAAAGAACGAAGCACATTGAGGTTGATTGTCATTTTGTTCGAGAAAAATTAGAAAACAAGACAATTTCAACCTCATATGTTAGAAGTGAAGACCAGCTAGCTGACATTTTCACTAAGGCAACAACTGAGAAACATCTTCAGCACATCCTTAGCAAGTTAGGGTCCATAGACATCTATGCACCTAACTTGAGGGGGAGTGTTAAAAATAAGGGAGAAGATGAAGATAAGTCTCAAGGTATTCAACTTGAAAATATGATAATGTCATAAACATTGGGCCTTTTATTTTTTAATGTTCAGAATTTGGCAACATATTTATGACCCAAAATACATTCAAAAACAAGCCCAATGAAGCCCAAAAGTATGGAGAAAAGTCTAAGAGGTAAACCCAAATAGCTAGGGGCAGTTTGGGCAATGTATATTCCAACAGTCCAAAAACTAGCTGTTCGAATTCCTTGGGGCTTGAGCCCCAACGGGAATATTGACTTTGTTCTCTCTCTACTGGCTATTTTTCTCCCTTTGCCTATAAATAGAGCTATTGCTCTCCTTGTAAAATTAAGAGGAAGATAATCTCTCTTCCTTTATATCATTCTACTACATCAATAAAAACCAGAAGTTTATTAGATTTCTCTCTCTTCTTAGTCAAAAATCCAACACAGCCATCCTTTTTTATACACAATGGTCTGTCTACAATCCCAATTCATAAATATACAATTTTATTGGCAAATCCTTCCCAATATCATATCAAGTACCTAATCAACAGCCTTAATCTCTAACAAAAGCCTCGTGTGCTTATAACTCTCAACATATCCCACTATAGTTGTCTCTGTACACAATGGGAAATGAGGGGTGAGTATCAAGGAAGATACCCAATAAGTGAGAGGGTATATATCATGTATTTAATATGTCGGTGAAAAATAGAGTATCAAAGTTCTCAATAATTCCACATATTCTACGAAATCGTGTATAATACTCAATTTATCATAAATCATTCTTTTTACATACATTTCAAACATATATGCATCAATGTCATCAAATCATGCTAGAATAGAATGTGCCAAGATCAGTCCTGGCAAGGGTCGACCGCGACCAATGACAGTCGCATTGGGGGTTTTGTATGCAATAGGTTAGAAAAGCTCTCTGCCTTTGTGCAGAAAATGTTATGACCAAAACATCACAGCATGGTCAGAATTTCTTACCTCTTTGAAGCTTTTAGTTTCTCTCTAGATCCACTTGGTTAGGGTTCTCCTTTCCTCCCAATTTTTGGATATGTTATACTTTGGTTTGTGAGTAATGAATTTATGTAAAAATATTTGGGTGTTGTTGTAGGAAACATTTGGGTTTCCTACCTTGAACTCATGGTTTTGGAGAAGAGAATTGAGAGCATTTTCTTGGCTTCTTTGGATTTGTTTGGTCACACAAAGTGCAATCCCTCTTTGTCTCCCATGTTGGCCCCTCTTTAGTGTGTTGCCATTCACAATTCTAAAGGGGCAAATCCATGGTTAAGTCAATTTCTAACCTTAGTTAAGTTTAATTAAATTAACTCTAATTGAATTTTACCATTGTTAATTAACTAGGGTTAGTTTCTTCCAATCATGTAGTGTCACTTATCAAGACCATACAAAATCTAATAAAGTAAATTCACACACTTCAAGAGCATTAATTGCTTGTCTTTTATGCCTATCCACTTGTTAACACACGATTCGAGGTCCGTCAAAGTTATTATTCACATCAAAAATATAAAATCGCATACGGGACCCATGTTTTCATGCTGAGTCCAATGCCATTGGTTTCGCATTAATTTGAGGTCGTTTGACCTCGACCTCGAAATGCATGAAATCTCACTATGGACTCCCTTTTACGTGTAGATTTCAAAAATATAGGTCTTGGGTGGAAACGATACCGTTTGCTCAGACAAATTTCAATTCTATCAAAAATTAGGGTTTCTCGGGCAAAAATTTTAGAGTACCGAGCATTTTTGTGCTATGGCTTAAATTTTACTTTCACTCCTTGACCCTTCACTTTTAAAGTGAATTTAGCATGTATATATCTCATGGTATCAAATTTGCACGTGTGGTTTTCATTTTGTTTTAGTAACAAAGATTTTTGCTCTTGGTGATTTAGCCGTACAATTTTTCGAGCAATTTTCAAAATAGAAAAATTTCTTAGTGAATTTTGGGCCATCAAAACATGATCAATATCATATATACATTGAGGAGAGTACAATATGAAAGATACCGAAGTTTCGGTGTGACACTACCCACATAGGCAAACCCACACCCATTTCCAATATCTCCCACTTACACATGAAGGCTAGATTCACACGTAGTGTGCTTATTACATTTGAACACCAATTTCATACAGGCAAGAGCATCTGTGACCTACGAGAATACCATTGATCTGAGTTAACATATAGTTGTTTATACACCGGTTAAGGATATATAGTTGTTTACCATTAATGCAGTGACGAAGACATACGCTCAACCTCAATCATGTATTCACAATTACATCTTTAAATACTAAGTCATAGATATAATTGACCGGTCTTTGAATACAAAGCAATATGTCAGTTAAAAACAGTTTTTCTTTCATACTACTAACTTTCAACTTTATCTTAGTTGCTTTCCTAGACATGTACCGCCAAACCAAGTTAACCATGATTTCTTGGTGACATGATAAAGTAGCAGTACCAAGATAAAATCTCAAGCGACAGACAAAAGTTTTAAGGGTATAAATTGAGGTTAAATATGAACCTTCAAGTTTCACACAATGAGATGAAAAGTGATGCACCATCTCATTATTCATATGGTCAAATAAGCACATGTGGTATGAAACACATGCTACAATACTCTTTCTTCCCATCTGAAAGCATATGTCTTCTTTTTCTAAAATTAATGCATTGTACAGGTTTTAATCCAAATGTACACAACACTTGATCTGAGTTTTCTTTCTTATAAGTCCACAAAAATATCTCACAACATCAAGGAAAAACTCACACGTTACTATTAGACAAACTCAATAGATTATGGGGAATCTATTTTGATTACCATATATATATATATATATATATTCAATCGGTAATCTCATCTTAGTACTTAACTAAGGCAGCTTTTATATATTAATCCACCATAAATTAACATTGTCTCATCTTTACATATCATACAGACATTAGAAGCGATTACTTGTGTGAGATAGCCAATCTTAAAACTTATCTAACATACTTTTAACCGTAGACACAAAAATTTTGGACACAAAAAATAAAATTCAAATGTCAATAAATATGAGCGTTACATCATATATGCTCTGTATATGAATGCAATTATAATCACAGTACTGTCATTATCCACGCAACCCAAGAAACCTAACATGTTACACAAATATATCTTTAGGTGCTGGTTTTGTAAAAGGATCAGCAATCGTTAAATGCGTAAGCATATACTTCAGTGTTGTTTTCCTCTTTTCAATCATATCTCTAACAAGATTGATCTTTGTATCAGCAAAGTTTACTTCCATCATAAAAAGAGATATACAAGTTTGTTTCTTCTTACTTTATTATATAGCACTATCATTAAGCAAGCAAATATAACCAGAGGTTAATTTTCTCTCACTTAAATCACATCCCTAATCAATATTTATGTATCATTTCAATACTAAATCATTTCCTTAATAACGAAGGAAATAATTTGTAGTTCAGTTCAACTATCTCAATATTCTATGTACATTATTCAAATCACTTTTCTCTATATTGGATAGATACCTGTTGACCAAACTCATAGTATGACAAATGTTTGAATGAGTACACATCATAGCACACTTCAATCTCCTAATTGTGCTAATATATTATACTCTGGACATTTGATTTATTTATCAGAAGTTTTAAAGTATTGCAACGCTTGAACTATCGCCTTTAGTCATAGGAGTATTAATGAGTTTGTAGTTTTCAAATTTGCATCATTCCAGAACTTTTATAATATGCGACTCTTGAGATAATCTCAATAATCTTTTGGAATAATTTTTATGGGTTTTAATTCTCAATCTATCTCAAACCATATCATTGATCTCAATATTGGAAGATAATCATTTCAAAATTTGAAAGATATACTTCTTATCACTTCTGGCTAACTATATGTCTTCGATATATAGGAATAAAATTACAAACTTATTGTCAGACTTCTCAACATAGACACAATGGTTGAGACCATAAATTGATCTACTTAATTTACATACTTTGTTTTCCTGGCATTTTATTGACAAAACCCTATGGTTGCTCCATATTGAGTTCTTCCTCAAGTTGTCCACTGAGAAAGGCAGCCTTCACATCCATATGACATAATTCTAAATTCAAATTGCCACTATTAGCAACAATATGCAAAAGGAGGTAAATCTCACTATTGGGAAAAATGTTTTCTTATTATCAAGACTATTTTAGAGATTGTAATCTAATGCTACAAGTTGAGCATTATACCTCTCAGTAGTTCCATCTGCCCTACACTTTGTTTTGAGAACCTAATTATTCCTAATAACCTGGTGCACCAGCAGAGGTTCAACCAATTCCTTAAATATAATTGGATCTCATTAACTCTAACTCTTCTTCCATTGCCTTTTCCATTTATCCTTGACAGGAATAGATAAAGGCTCATCTATGTTTTAAACTTTTCTTCATCTTCTGGAGAAACAATAAATACATATCCTCTAATCTCAAAATAACAATTAGGCACATTTTTTTAGTACTTTTCTGAGTTTGTAACTCAGTTATATCATTAGAATTTAAATCTCTTCCACCGGAATCAATATCATTCCAATGATCCATTATAAACAAAGTCATCCTTGAATTAACTAATTCAAATAAAGGCTCTATGTGATTCATATCACTTTTGTTAGGAAATTCATTCTCCAAAAATGTAACATCCATGATCCCATATTTGCTAAAGTACAATCTTCTCATTTACCAACAAACACTTAACTTTTAGAGCTGTCGAAATATCTTATAAAACTACTCCTTCATTTACAGGGATCCACTTTTCCAAACTTATTGAAAGTCTTAAATACAGACGGCCAATCCCAAGGTTTGAAATTATTCAGACTCGGCTTTCTATTAGTCCAAAATTCATATAATGTTAATGGTACTAATTTTGAAGACGTTATATTAAAAATATAACCCACAATTAATAAGACATCTCCATAAAGGGAAATTGATAAATTAATCTGCATCATCATGGATCTTGTCATATCCAACAATGTCATATTCGTTCTTACTACGATACCACTTTACAGAGATGTATAAGAAATGGTCAAATGTCAGATTATGTCTCTTTCATTACATAGATCCTTAATTCAATCTGATAAATATTTACGCCATCTATTCATTTGATTCTTTAACTTGCTCATATAACATCTAAGATACTCAAATATTTCTGACTTCCGAAAAATCAAAAAACACGACCAAATCGCGTGAACTCATCTATGAACGTAATAAAACACAAAATTTCATGTTTTCTTATCTTCATACTTATTGAACTACAAATGTCCGAATGGACTAATAGCAATAGAATTCAGCCCAAATGGCATTTCCAAATGGCTTTCTCATCATTTTACTGACATGACAATGTTCAACTTAATAGTTAAACATTCCAGCACAATGTAAAATTATAAAACCATTTACAGACTACATGTCATTCACATACAAATTCACCTTATATTTCTGAAAATTCAAAATATAGTCCTATTTCAAAAAACAAAAAAAACAAGAACAGATATTAAATTTTATCGAATTTCTTAACACGCGGAGAATATCATGCACAATGAGAGTTTGGTCACTTTGTAAGTTCAATTTACAAATGCCAACTACTCTAACCTCCATTCTTGCATTGTTCCCACATAGCTCAATCTCCTACCTAATGGCACTCAATGAAAAATTAACAAATTTCTGTTAGTCTGTTCTCATATCTAGAGTTGTTTTTTTAGTAATCTATCTTCATTCTCCTTTACTTTCTTACTTTTGTTCTGGTCCCTTTCACACTTAGAGTCCGAAACTCTCCTTGGAACTAAACTCTGCAACAAAAGTATCTGTTGTAGATATTGCAGCACCAAGCCACTTATCCTTAAACTTAATGTGGCGAGCAACTTTTGAGAAAATCTTCACATTGTCATTGTGAATCAAACTAACTTTTAGGTGCTCCCACTTAGTAGGAAGTGATCGGATCCAGGCTTGAATTTTCTGTTTATCAGAGAGGACATGACCAGTTGACTCCCATCTCTCTAATCATGATAAACATGACCCTTAATTACTGTTTGATACTGTAGCCACCATGCTAGTATCAAACTTTATAGTCATTTATTTAAGATGAGTTACTGGTACCTCTATATTTATTCTTGATGTACACCCAGTCGTCATGTGCAGTCATATGTTGCTCATACTCGTGAATCATATTATCAATCACAGAGCTAACTAGGGTTGTATAAGCAGTGGAATCTATGCTTTTCCATGTATGGTAAGTATCTTGTTCTCTCTTTTGCAGAACAGCATTTCCCATACCAAGGTCCTATATGATATGCACGATACCTTCCAAGATATCTTGTTCTTTCAACATATATCACATTTTATGGTGTTATATCTCATAATCATCTCTATTCAATTCGCTACCACTATTCAAGTCTACAAATAGGGAACTTTGATACTATGGTTTGAGTTTCTAAGAGAGTAGACACTTATAGTAATACTCATATCATATACATAATTTTGTACTTCAAAATTAACATTCATGACAGATCAACGTTATGAATAGAATCGAAAGTTCACTAAATTCCCAACATCATCTATGGTTCTAATGCATCACCATCCCAAATTTAATTTAAAATTACAAAATTCAATAGATTTTAGGTGAGAATTACTCAAATTCTTCTGACAAAAAAAATCTCTCATTTAAATACACAAAATATTTGAATAATATTACAATTTTGGATGAGAATTACTCAAATTCTACAGATCCAAAATTTTCATTTAAATACACAAAGTATTTAAATACCCTAGTTTTTTTTACATGTATAATCATATGAAAAATAACAAATATTTTTAATCATATTCTCAATAGAAATTTTATATATAAAAAAAAACTAAAAGGTTTCTTATATATGATCATGTTTCAAACAAATAACTATAGTGTACAAAAGAAAATATACAAATTTATTATTTCAATTTACAATATTTTCAGTTGAATAATCACATTCATCAACCCCTTGAATTGTGTATCCCTAGGAGAAAAATCTCCTTATAATACGTGGGCTAGTGCTATTTATACTATGAGATAGCTTTTCCTTCATTTAGATCTTTAGATTTTTGGGTTCTCTCTGCATTCATCTTATCTACCACACTAACTCAATTAAAAGTTAGAAAATTTCTTAAAATATATACATTATCCTCCTAAAAAAGATGACATAATTTAAGAAATTTCAGATGAGTAAATATGAGATAAGTCTATCTTATAAATCAAAATTGGATTCAATATCATCAAACGCTTTTGAATTTCTTAATACTCTAACTCTCACCCAGAGAACTCCAACATTCCATTCGAATATCATCATTAATCTTGAAAATGCGAATAATATTATATTAGACACACAGCTATCCATAATATTATAATAAATCTCAAAATATTTATTTTAAAAATATTTGCTCAAATTTCAAACAATTATATGTTAGAAAAACTAATTTTCAAATATAAATAAATGGGCAATGTATATTCCAACAGTCCAAAAACTAGCTGTTGGAATTTCTTGGGGTTTGAGCCCCAACGGGAATATTGACTTTGTTCTCTCTCTACTGGCTATTTTTCTCCCTTTGCTTATAAATAGAGCTATTGCTCTCCATGTAAATTTAAGAGGAAGATAATCTCTCTTCCTTTGTATCATTCTACTACATCAATAAAAACCAGAAGTTTATTAGATTTCTCTCTCTTCTTAGTCAAAAATCCAACATGGTATCGGAGCAAACATCGACTCCGGGGTTGGGAAATTCTCTTCCTCAAATCTCTTCCTTTCAAATCCAACTTTTCTCCCAAATTATTCTAAACTCAACCAATTACTTCCAATGGGCTAGTCATATCAGAAGATCTCTCAATGGAGCAAAACTTCTGTCTTTCATTACAAAAGATCCTATGGATCGGCTAGACCCACGATTTGATGAATGGAAGGAGCTGGATGATCAAGTGTTCCTATTGCTAACAAGCTCCATGGATCAAGCACACAAAAATATGGTAATGTGCTGTCCGAGTTCCAAATCCTTATGGAAGCAAATGTATGGGTTATATGGTCAGGAATCAAACTTGAGCAGAATATTTGAAATACAAAAAAGGATTGCGACCATCCAAATGGAGGAGAAATCAATTACACAATTGTTCGGAGAACACGAGGACTTGTGGAATGAGCTCAACACATTGAGACCTCTCACAAGTGATATAAAAGTGCTGCAAAAGAGACAAGATGAAGACAAGGTGTTTTCATTGCTCTCATCACTCAATGAGTCATTTGTACAACTTCGACAGGAAATTCTTCGAATGAAAGAATTTCCATCATACCAAGAGACTCGATTTATGATTCAAAGAGCTGCAGCTTCTCAAAGGCTTGAGGAAAGCAATCAGTCCAAAAGTGAAGTTCATGGGTTCTCCACAAAGCAGAATGAGCAAGCTGTAAATAAGGCTCATCAGGGAATAAAAAAAGGTGTGTTCTCATTGCAAAAAGTTGGGACATACCAAGGATGGTTGCTGGTTTCTTCATCCTAACCTTAAACCTGAGTTCATCAAGAAAAAAGAGCAAGAGAGGAGGGAGCAAAATGCTCAACCAGCTGCAAACAAAACAAATCTGACATCTCAAAAATTAGGAAAATCCTCCTCAGGTACTTGCTCTAACTCATCTGTTACTTCTTCAAAATGGTTGATAGATTCAGGTTGTGATCACCATATGGTCAAAGATAAGCAAAATTTTCAGAATCTTGAACCTCTCCTAGAACCTAAAATGGTTAAAGTTGCGAATGGACATAATTTCAAAATTAAGCAAATTGGGGATGTTGAAATATTTGGAAGAAAATCAAAGGCCTTATATGTTCCTCAATTTACCTCTAATCTTATGTCCATTGGACAAGTCACTAAGGACTTAAATTGCAAAGCTATTTTTGACCCTCATTCTGTTGTTTTTCAGAATTTGGAGACGAATCAAGTGATTGGTAGTGGTTCTATGCAAGATAACTTGTATTTTTGGAAACAAGATAGTTTTGTATTTTCCGCAATCCGAGAGGAAAGTTACCTCCTTTGGCATGCTAGATTAGGTCATCCTTCTATGCAAGCTTTGAAATGCCTATTCCCATCAAAAAATTGTAGTGATAGACATTGTGAAGCATGCATTTTTGGAAAGGAAACCCGAATGTATTATCCTATTTCTGAAACTCAATATAAAAAGCCTTTTAATCTTGTTCACTCGGATGTATGGACTTCACCTATGATATCTAGAAGGGGATTTAAGTATTTTATCTCATTTATAGATCATAAGTCTAGGTATACATGGGTGTATATGCTAAGATCAAAAGACCAAGTTTATGAAGCCTTCAAGTTCTTTTACAAGTATATTATAAAACAATATGAGGCCAACATTAAAATTCTTAGGACAGATAATGGTGGGGAATATATGAGCACTAATTTCAAAAATTTCATTGAGGAGAATGGAATTATTCATCAAACTAGTTGTCCCTACACTCCCCAACAAAATGGAGTTGCCGAACGCAAAAATAGACATCTCCTAGAAATAGCTAGAACTATCATGTTCTTTGCTAATATGCCTAAGCGTTTTTGGAGTGATGCGGTTAGTACCGCAGCTCATTTAATAAATCGTCTTCCAACTAGAGTTCTCCATGGAAAATCTCCATTAGAGTTGCTTAGAAAAGACAAACCAAACCTCTCTCACCTTAGAGTTTTTGGGTGTATTTGTTATGTTCATATTCCTAGGCAGTTTAGAGATAAGTTAGATATCAAAGGAAGGAAATGTGTTTTTATTGGGTACGCTTCATTCCAAAAAGGATATATTTGTTTTGAACCTGACTCTAACAAGGTATACACATCGAAAGATGTGATATTTGTAGAAAATGAATTCTTTTTTGCAGGAGAAAAAAATGAAGAAAATTCATCAAGCAATGACTTGCGAATCTTCTGCGATGTTCCCATAAATCCTCCTCTGGTTCCTCAAGAATCCAATGTAGAGAATTCACTTTCAGGGGGAGAAAACGAAGAGGGAGGAGTGGATGAGTCTGAAAATGAAGAGAACTCTTCCGAAGAAAGAGAAGAAGGCGAGGGATTACCTACCTTAGGAGAATCCGGAGACGAAACTAGACTGCCCTCTCCGCTGGCTCCTCCACTTCGACGTTCCACCAGATTGAGGCTTCCTCCCTCAGAGTGGATCAACAGAAGAGTTTATTACAATTCTAAGGTAACTCACTATCCTATTTCAAATTACTATTGTGTATCTAACACTTCCTCAAGCCATCAAGGGTTCTTGAGTGGCATTGACTCATCACAGGAACCTAAGGCTTTTGATGAGGCAAATACCAAACCCGAATGGAGACAAGCTATGCTTGAAGAACTAGATGCATTGAATAAAAATGGGACGTGGGAGATTACTACTCTCCCTAAGGGAAGAAAGGTTGTCGGGTGTAAATGGGTGTTCAAAATCAAGTATAAAAGTGATGGATCCACTGAACGCTACAAGGCAAGACTTGTAGCCAAAGGATTCACACAAACTTATGGAGAAGACTACACTGAGACTTTTGCCCCTGTTGCCAAAATGAAAACGATAAGGGTTTTGATGTCAATTGCAACCAATGGAGAATGGCCAATGTATCAAATGGACGTGAAGAATGCTTTCCTTCAAGGGGACTTAGACGAAGAAATCTACATGCAAATTCCCCAAGGGCTAGATGAGGATTCAAACATCAAGGTGTGTCGTCTTAAAAAAGCAATCTATGGGTTAAAACAATCTCCTCGTGCCTGGTATGCAAAATTAAGTTCAGCACTTCTTGGTAATAACTTTAAGAAATCCATTAGTGATTCCTCCATGTTTACTAAAGTTAACAATGACGAAATCACTATTGTTCTTATTGACGTAGATGATATAGTTATTACAGGAAATGATATGAATGGTATTGATCAAGTTAGAAATTTTCTTAAATCTACTTTTGAGATTAAAGATTTGGGAAAACTAAAGTATTTCTTAGGAATAGAGCTTGCCTATTCTCATAAGGGGCTAGTTCTATGCCAAAGGAAATATGTACTTGACCTTTTGCAGGAAACTGGAAAGGTAGGAGCTAAACTAGCAGCAACTCCTATATCCATAGCAGAACGAGCACAAGGTGATGAAGAAATGTTTCAGAATATTCCTAGATATCAAAGACTTGTGGGGAGGCTCATCTACCTCACCATTACAAGACCAGATATCACTTATGCCGTCAGCTTAATCAGCCAACGGATGCATGCTCCAAGGATTCAAGATTGGAAGGCAGCAGAAAGAATTCTCAAGTATTTAAAAAGCTCACCAGGAAGGGGAATTCTTATGAAAAACAACCACAGCATGGAGATTTATGGCTACTGTGATGCAGATTGGGCTGGGGATGTCACAGACAGGAGATCCACCACCGGCTACTGCATGTTCGTGGGAGGAAATCTTGTAACATGGAAAAGCAAGAAACAATCTGTTGTATCCAGATCAAGCGCTGAGGCTGAATACAGAGCAATGGCAGCGGCTACAAGCGAAATAGTTTGGCTAAAGGCATTACTTGAGGAGATGGGATTTCCTACTATCGCTCCTATTCTTCTACATTGCGATAATCAAGCAGCTCTTCATATCGCTGCCAATCCAGTATTTCATGAAAGAACGAAGCACATTGAGGTTGATTGTCATTTTGTTCGAGAAAAATTAGAAAACAAGACAATTTCAACCTCATATGTTAGAAGTGAAGACCAGCTAGCTGACATTTTCACTAAGGCAACAACTGAGAAACATTTTCAGCACATCCTTAGCAAGTTAGGGTCCATAGACATCTATGCACCTAACTTGAGGGGGAGTGTTAAAAATAAGGGAGAAGATGAAGATAAGTCTCAAGGTATTCAACTTGAAAATATGATAATGTCATAAACATTGGGCCTTTTATTTTTTAATGTTCAGAATTTGGCAACATATTTATGACCCAAAATACATTCAAAAACAAGCCCAATGAAGCCCAAAAATATGGAGAAAAGTCTAAGAGGTAAACCCAAATAGCTAGGGGCAGTTTGGGCAATATATATTCCAACAGTCCAAAAACTAGCTGTTGGAATTCCTTGGGGTTTGAGCCCCAACGGGAATATTGACTTTGTTCTCTCTCTACTGGCTATTTTTCTCCCTTTGCTTATAAATAGAGCTATTTGTTGAAAAGAATGATAACTTAACCCATCTTCATCACCAACCAAGTGCATCTACTTAGAAGTCCAAAAATCAGCATGCATTGTCCAGCAAGCATGGCCCATTTGGGCAGCCTAAACCAACCCAAAATACATTCAAAAATAGGCCCAAGGAAGCCCAAAAGTTTGGAGAAAAGTCTAGGAAGCAAACCCAAATAGCTAGGGGCAGTTTGGGCAGCATATATTTCAACAGTCAAAAAACTAGCTGTTGGAATTCCTTGGGGTTTGAGCTCCAACGAGAATATCACTTTCTACTGACTATTTTTCCCTTTTCTCTATAAATAGAGCCTCATTGTATCTCCAAAAACTATGAGAAAAATGCTCTCAAATCTGTCCATGTATGCTCTCATTCTTCTTCAATAAAATTCAGAAGTATTCTTCATTTCTTGTGCTCTATTTTTTGATATTTCAACATGGTATCAGAGCAAACTTCGATCCCTTCCTCTTCAAAGTTGGGTGACTTTCCACCTTCCATCAACCTTACCCAATTTCAAAATATATCCTCCATTCAATTAAGAGGAGGAAATTATTATCAATGGGCAGCCTTGATGAGAAGGGTGCTGGAACTTCACAACTTGGAGGGTCACATACTTGATCAACCACTTGAAGAGGTGGATTCTTCCTACAGAGAATGGAAGAAGAGGGACAATCATGTGTTTTTTCTTCTACTCAATTCCATGGATGAAACACACAAAGCTATGGTGACTTGTGCTCCCAATGCAAAACTAATATGGGACACAATGTTTTCTCTTTATGGCCAAGAATCTAACCTTGGCAGAATTTTTGAGCTCAAACGACAAATTTCAAACATCAAAAAGGAAGGGAAATCACTTCCTCAATATTTTGGGGAATATACGGATACTTGGAATGAGCTCTCCACTCTCCGTCCGGATTCCATAGATCTCAAAGTCCTCCAAAAGAGGAAAGAAGAAGATAAAATCTTTGGTCTTCTCATGGGTCTAGATGATTCCTACTCTCTTCTTAGACAAGAAATTCTCCGAATGAAGGAATTTCCTTCATTTGGAGAAGTGCAAAATATGATCCAACGAACGGAAGTTAGCATGCGTTTGGAAGAAAATTCCAAACTTAGACTTGAAGCTCAAGGTCACATGGCTACCGTTGAAGAGCACATGGCTGCCAAAGCACATCAAGTTCCAAAGAAAATTGATGTATGCACCCATTGCAAGAAAAGAGGACATACGAAGGAGAAGTGTTGGAACCTTCATCCTCATTTAAAGCCCAAGACCTTCAAACCAAGGGAGCAACTTTCCGAGCAGCATATTGTACTTCACACCAAGCTTCAAGGACCTACCATGGCTGATTTTGCTGCTCTTCAAAGTCAACTCAATGACATCTCCAAGAAGTTTCAACAACTTGCTCCCTCCAATGGTAAAAATCAAAACACTTTATCCTCTTTCAATTTCGAAGATTTTCTCATTGATTCGGGAACGGACCATCATATGGTAAGGGATAGAAGAAAAATCAAGCATTTTAAAAAACTCCCTAACCATAAGATAGTCCGTGTTGCCAATGGGCAAGATTTGAAAGTTGAGCAAATTGGGGAAATTGAACTTTTTGGAAGAACATCAAATGCTTTATTTGTTCCCCAACTCACTTCAAATCTTTTGTCCATTAGCAAAGTCACTAAGGATCAAGGGTGTAGAGTTGTTTTTTGACCCAAACACTGTTATTTTTCAGGACCTCAAGTCGAATCAATTGATTGGCAAGGGTTCTAGAAGAGGGGATCTATATTTTTTGGATCAAAAGCATCATGCACTCGTAGCTCATATCAAAGAAGATGCATCTCTTTGGCATAAACGTTTTGGGCATCCTAGTCACCAAGCTTTAAAGCGTCTATTTCCAAGTATTAATATTGAAGATAGACATTGTGAAGCTTGTATTCTGGGAAAGGAAACCCGATCAATGTATCCCAATTCAAAAACAATTTATAAAGATGCTTTTGATTTAGTTCATTCGGATTTGTGGACTTCACCTATCAAATCTCATTTAGGCTACAAGTATTTCATTACTTTTGCAGACCAAAAAACTAGGTACACTTGGGTCTACCTTTTGAATACCAAAGATCAAGCTTTTGAAGCCTTTAAAAGCTATGAGAGATATGTGACCAAACTTTACAATGCTAACATTAAAATTCTAAGGACGGACCATGGTGGAGAATTCACTAGTTTGACATTTGAAAACTATCTTAGAGAGAATGGCATTATACATCAAATGTCTTGTGTGTACACACCTCAACAAAATGGGGTGGCCGAAAGGAAAAATAGGCACATATTAGAAATAACTAGAGCTATGATGTTTCATGCAAATGTGCCTAAGAAATTTTGGTGTGATGGAATAAAAACCGCTGTCCACCTAATAAACCTTATCCCATCTCAAGTCCTGGATGGCAAGTCACCCTTAGAAGCCCTACTAGATAGAAAACCTAAGATATCTCATCTTAGAACATTCGGTTGTGTATGTTACATTCATATTCCAGCACACATGAGGGATAAGTTAGATCATAAAGGTAGAAAGTGCATATTTTTGGGGTATGCTTCCTTTGAAAAGGGGTATAGATGTTATGACCCTAAAACTAACCAAACATACACATCTAAGGATGTGATATTTGTGGAGAATGAGTCCTTTTTTGTAGATAATGAAGAACATCAATCATCAGAAGAAGAGAGCACTCCAAGCACGTGGAATTTCTTACTTCTCCCGAATCAATCATCTCCACCAATTGCAGAAGGAATCTCCCAAGAGACTAATGAGCAATCTCAAAATAATGAAGAAGAAGGATCAAACTCCATAGAAGAGGAGGCAGCCCACACTTCAGGGGGAGATCAAGAAACCGAAGAGGAAGAATCTGAGCATGTAGAGGGAGATTTGGATGCACCACCTCCTCACCTTAGGCGATCCACGAGGCTTAGGGTTCCCCGTTCGGAATGGATTAACCGTAGAGTTTACTATAACTCCAAGGTAACATCACATCCGATTTCTAATTATTATACCATCTCACATGTTTCTTTGAGCCACCAAAATTTTTTGAGTGGCATAGATAAAGAACAGGAGTCTAGGACATATGATGAAGCATCCAAGGACCCAAGGTGGAGAAAGGCAATGAAGGAAGAACTAGATGCATTGACCAAGAACGGTACATGGGAAGTCACCTCTCTTCCAAAGAGCAAGCGAGCCGTCGGATGCAAATGGGTATACAAAATCAAATATAAAAGTGATGGATCAATTGAAAGGTTTAAGGCAAGACTTGTGGCTAAAGGATTCACTCAAGCATATGGGATAGATTACAAAGAGACATACGCACCCGTTGCCAAAATGAATACAATTAGGGTCTTGATGTCTCTTGCGGTGAACCATGGATGGAGCATGTTTCAAATGGATGTAGCAAACGCGTTCCTTCAAGGAGATCTCGAAGAAGAAGTGTACATGCAACTTCCTCAAGGGTTCCAACAACAAGGAGGAAACGTGTGCAAACTACGCAAGGCTCTCTACGGGCTGAAGCAATCCCCAAGGGCATGGTATGCAAAATTAAGTCATGCTTTCCTTAGTAGTGGATTTGTTAAATGCCATAGCGACTCTTCTGTTTTCATTAGAAAAAACAATGATAAAATAGTGATAGCCTTAGTTTACGTAGATGATATCATCATTACTGGAAATGACATGCATTTAATAGATATAGTTAGAAATTTCTTGAGTTCTAGGTTTGAAATTAAAGATTTAGGGAGACTAAAATATTTCCTAGGAATTGAGTTAGCCTATTGTAATAATGGGTTAATTCTATCCCAAAGGAAATATGCACTTGATCTTTTGCAGGAAACAGGAAAGCTAGGAGGAAAGCCAGCTTGTAGCCCTATTGTCACCACTGGACCTCTAGTAGATGATGAGGAGCCACTTGAGGACATAGAGAGATATCAAAGACTTGTAGGACGACTGATCTACCTCACCATCACTAGGCCAGACATAGCCTTTGCCGTGAGCCAAATTAGTCAACATATGCATTCTCCAAAGATGGGTCATTGGAGAGCAGTTGAGCGCATCCTTCACTACATCAAGAAATCACCAGGACTAGGTATTTGGATGAAGAACAATGGAAGCTCCCAAATTGAAGGCTTTTGCGATGCAGATTGGGCGAGCGATTCAAAGGATAGAAGATCTACCGCCGGGTACTGCATGTTCGTAGGAGGCAACTTGGTAGCATGGAAGAACAAAAAACAACATGTGGTGTCAAGATCGAGTGCAGAAGCTGAGTATAGAGCAATGGCGTCAGCAGCCAGTGAGATTGTATGGTTGAAGGCTCTTGTAGAGGAATTAGGGTTCAATGTTTCTACACCAATCAACTTGCATTGTGACAATCAATCGGCAATTCATATTGCATCCAATCCGGTCTTCCATGAAAGGACTAAACACATAGAAGTTGATTGTCACTTCATTCGACAAAAGGTGGAAGAAAAGCTTATAGCCACTCCCTACATCAAAGGAAAAGAGCAACTAGCTAATATCTTCACAAAAGGGGGAACTGCAATGCATCTTCAAGAAATCATGAACAAGTTGGGCACTATCGATATCTACGCACCCAACTTGAGGGGGAGTGTTGAAAAGAATGATAACTTAACCCATCTTCATCACCAACCAAGTGCATCTACTTAGAAGTCCAAAAATCAGCATGCATTGTCCAGCAAGCATGGCCCATTTGGGCAGCCTAAACCAACCCAAAATACATTCAAAAATAGGCCCAAGGAAGCCCAAAAGTTTGGAGAAAAGTCTAGGAAGCAAACGCAAATAGCTAGGGGCAGTTTGGGCAGCATATATTTCAACAGTAAAAAAACTAGCTGTTGGAATTCCTTGGGGTTTGAGCTCCAACGGGAATATCACTTTCTACTGACTATTTTTCCTTTTTCTCTATAAATAGAGCCTCATTGTATCTCCAAAAACTATGAGAAAAATGCTCTCAAATCTGTCCATGTATGCTCTCATTCTTCTTCAATAAAATTCAGAAGTATTCTTCATTTCTTGTGCTCTATTTTTTGATATTTCAACACTATTGCTCTCCTTGTAAATTTAAGAGGAAGATAATCTCTCTTCCTTTGTATCATTCTACTACATCAATAAAAACCAGAAGTTTATTAGATTTCTCTCTCTTCTTAGTCAAAAATCCAACAAGAGATCCCAAATAAAAGATAGCCTACTATGTTTCTTACCTCCCAAGAAAAGATAACCATCGGTTTCTTTTTTAAGAATAAATTTAAGAGTTTCTGAATTCAACTACGAAGAGTTCTCTTGATTACCAGTGGTATGCCCAACAACCATATCTGTTAAAAGTTCTTGCACATGACGCTCTAGACATTCACTAGAATGTGCACGATCAACTTGTTAGCAGCAGGTTGCTTTGACTCCTCAATATCAACCAATGACTCGCTATGAAAATTCCAATTTGTATAACATAAAGAAAGCCCATTTTTGACAATATGATCCACAACAATGTCTTGTTTATGATATGAACAAGTAATTACACCATCTCTTGAAGATTTCAGAGCAATCTCTAAGAAGTTAGCAATTCCTTGCAGAAACCTTGGATTAAGTGTGGAGTCTTTTTCTATGTCTTGTTTATAAAACCAAAAAGGTCTACAAATATCTCCAAAAAAATGCCTTATGTATATATATATATATATTTTTTGAAAGAAAAGTAATCCAAAATTGCATTATCCAGAATCAATCCAAACATGCAATCAACAAATAGATACAGCTTGTGCGGTGATAAATTGAATCACAGGATATGAGAAAAATTGAACACACATTATTTCTTATTGCACGGAGAAAAGGGAGGACCCTTACCTGATATTTGCAAGTCTGCAACTTCTTCCTTTGATACTTGTGAGAAAGGGAGAGGGCAAGTATGAGAAATCATTCGTAGGTTAAAAGGAAAAAGGATTGGTTTTCTATTTCTTTTTTGACAAATAAGGTTTTGTCTTTTATATATATATATATATTTTTTTTTCTATATGAACCAATATCTAGAATCATATTCTGACTAAATCGATTCAATCACTTGTCAAATTCATTTTAGGGAAAACTTTCTTAGCGTAGTTTTTTTTCATTTCCAAATTTCAAATTTAGGACTTGATTAAAAGAATTAACACTTTTACTCAGTAGGTCGATAGTCTGTTAATTTTATACATTATTCAATTGAGAAAATATCATATAACACAAGAATTTTAAAAAACAAGAAACTTCAAAACCATATTTTCTTAAAAAAAAACCTTTAGCTTTTAGTTTTCTTTTTTTTTTTAATCACATTAGCATCACAATACTTATTTAACCATTTATAACATGTGATAGTTATATATATATAAATATGTATACACTGTTGAAATAAAGCACAATTAGGGCATATGGTTGTCCCAATCCAGTAAACTTTGTGCTCTTAGAACAAGACCCAAATGTAAAGTAAAAAGGGAGGCAATGTAATGGGCCCTAAATGGATCTAGCCCACGGGTTTCGGGCTGGGCCCTTCGGGCCCAGCCCGGGCCAGCAGAATTGGGGGCCAAAGGCCCCCAACGGCTAGTAAAAGAACTAGCCGTTGGGGACTGCCCAACGGCTAGTTCTTACTAGCCGTTGGGTCCAACGGATAGAGAGGGCAATGCCCTCTCTCCCCCTCTCATTTTCTCCTCTCTCAACTCTCTTTCTCTTCTTCTATAAATAGGGCAGCTAGTTGCTTTTAAAAGGTATGAAAAAAATGCCTTCAACCTCTTGTATGCTCTCTTTGAAACATCAATAAAGTACTTGAAGTTCTTATTCATTTCTCATTGCTTGCTTCTTTGGAATTTCATCATGGTATCAGAGCAGGCATTCATTCCTTCCTCATCTAACCTTGGTAATCCACCACCACAAATTAGCACCTCAATGTTCACTTCCACTCTTTTAGATGCTTCAAATTACAACGCATGGCAAGACACCATCAAGAGGTCTCTAAACTTCTTCAATCTCGAAAACCACATATTTGAAGACCCTCTTGATGATGCTGATCCGTCTTACAAAGCATGGAAAAAGAGAGATGATCAAGTGGTGGTGCTCTTACAAATGTCTTTAGACAAAACCCACAAAGCAATGGTCACTTGTATTCCCAATGCCAAAACTTTGTGGGATCAAATGCATGCTCTTTATGCTCAAGAAACCAACACCGGTAGAGTATTCGAATTGAAAAAGAAAATCTTCTACATTCAAAAAGGAGGAAAGACCCTACCCGAATATTTTGGGGAATATAGGGATCTTTGGAATGAGCTTAATGTTTTGAGGCCTCCAACCTCAAATCTCAAAACCATCCTTCAAAGGAATGATGAAGACATGACCTTTGGTCTCCTAATGGGTCTTGGAGAAGAGTATGCACCTATACGTCAAGAAATTCTTAGAATGAAGATTTTTCCTTCATTCCAAGAAGTTCAATTCATGGTGCAAAGAGCTGAAACAAGCATGAAGCTTGAAGAATCATCCAAGCCCAAAACCGAAGCTCAAGCATTCAAATCTGTCCAAGAAGAGCATCCAGCCAACAAAGCTCAAAATTTCACCAAAAGAGATTTTTGCTCCCATTGTAAGAAACCTGGTCATAGAAAGGAGAAATGTTGGCATCTCCATCCCCATTTGCGGCCAAAATACAACAAAAGGGAAGGTGACCAAATGGCAAATGTCCAACATGTTTCTCAAGTTGCTGCCCTAGAAAGCAGAATGGAGGAAATGCAAAAGGAGATGAAAAAGCTCGTTGGCCAGATTACTTTGCATTCTGGTAATCTCTTAAATACATCTCATTCATGGCTTATTGATTCTGGTTGTGATAATCATATGGTAAAAGATAAGAGCAAAATTAAAAGACTCATTCCTCTCACTGATTCTAGGATTGTTAAGGTAGCTAATGGTGAGAAATTAAGAGTTGATCATCTAGGTGAAATTGAGTTATTTGGCAAGAAAACTAAAGCTCTATATGTGCCTAAATTTAATTCTAATCTTTTATCCATTGGAAAGATAACCAAAGAACAAAATTGCAAAGTTACATTTGATCCTAATGAAGTTGTTTTTCAGGACCTCAAAACGAATCATTTGATTGGCAAGGGGTCTAGGAGGCACAACCTATACTACTTGGATCAAGAAAACGGAGCTTTTGCTGCCCAAAGTCAAATGCATTCATTATGGCATGCTCGTCTAGGTCATCTTGGGGACTTAGCTTTGAAACGTCTATTTTCAAATCTAGTAGTAGAAAATAGGCATTGCAAAGCTTGTGTTCTTGGAAAACAAACTAGAGTGTATTATCCCATTTCAAATACTATATATGAGAATGCATTTGAACTTGTTCATTCTGATGTTTGGACCTCACCCATAGCATCTCATAATGGTTTTAAATACTTTGTGACATTTATTGATCACAAAACTAGATATACTTGGGTATACCTATTGGTAACCAAATCTGAGGTTTTTGAAGCCCTTAAGAGCTATTATAGATATGTCACCAAACAATTCAATGCCAACATCAAAATCATTAGGTCTGACCATGGGGGGGAGTATACTAGTCATGCATTCGAAAACTTCTTAGATGAAAAGGGGATCATGCACCAAAAATCATGTGTCTACACTCCACAACAAAATGGAGTTGCTGAAAGGAAAAATAGGCACTTGTTAGAAACAGCTAGGGCCATGATGTTTCATTCTAATGTGCCTAAAAAATTTTGGAGTGAGGCAATAAAAACCGCTACCCATCTCATTAATCTTATGCCCACTCAAGTTCTAGGAGGTAAATCCCCATTAGAGCTACTCTTAGGAAGAAAACCTAATATCTCTCATCTTAGAGTCTTTGGATGCTTATGCTATGTCCATGTACCTGAAAATTTCAGAAACAAGTTAGAGGAAAGGGGGAGAAAATGTGTGTTCTTAGGATACTCAACATTTGAAAAAGGATATAAATGTTATGATCCACTAACCAAAAAACTATACACATCCAAGGATGTGATATTTGTAGAAAGAGAATCTTATTTTTCAGGAAAAGAAGATCAAGATCAAGATGGAAAAGGAGAAGCTCAAGATCTATGGAACATTATTCTCCCAAGTATCAATCATCCCTCTCATCCGAATATTGAACAAGAACCAGCTCCTAATGTTCATGAAGATCCGGCTCAAGAAGATCCCTCACCATCTCATTCTGATCAAGAAACCATTCAAGAACAAGGGGGAGATGATTCGGAGCAAGAGCTGGCCATAGAACAAGAGGAACAAATCATAGATGAACCACCTCTTCCTCTTCGTAGATCAACAAGGCTTAGGCTTCCTCCCTCCGAATGGATCAACAAAAGAGTCTTCTATAACTCTAAAGTAACTTCTCATCCCATTTCCAAATATTATTCAATTGCTAATACTTCTTGCAGCCATCAAAGATTCATTCGGAACATAGATCTTCATGAAGAGCCAAGATCTTTTGAAGAAGCTAAAAACCAACCTCAGTGGGTGCAAGCTATGAAGGATGAGTTGGAAGCTTTAGCAAAAAATGGAACATGGGAAATAACATCACTTCCAAAAGGGAAAAAAGCCGTAGGGTGCAAGTGGGTCTACAAAATCAAACACAAAAGTGATGGGAGTCTTGACAAATACAAGGCAAGATTAGTTGCCAAGGGTTTTACTCAAGCTTATGGAGTAGACTACAAGGAAACATTTGCTCCCGTGGCAAAAATGAATACCATTCGTGTACTCTTATCCCTTGCTGCCAACTACTCTCTACCTCTATTTCAAATGGATGTTGCAAATGCCTTTCTTCAAGGGGACTTAGAAGAAGAGGTGTATATGGAGGTTCCTCCGGGTTTCTCTCATCAAGACAACAAAGTTTGCAAATTAAAGAAAGCCATCTATGGACTTAAACAATCACCAAGAGCTTGGTATGCCAAACTTAGTTCTACTCTTCTTGATCATGACTTTAAGAAATGCACTAGTGACTCATCTCTTTTTGTTAAGAAACTAAAAGATAAATTCATTATAGTCCTAGTATATGTAGATGATATAATCATAACCGGAAATGACTTGAACTTAATTAATCAAGTTAGGAAATTTCTCCAAACAAAGTTTGAGATTAAGGACTTAGGGAAACTAAAGTACTTTCTAGGGATAGAACTTGCCTATTGTCCAAATGGGTTTGTTCTATCACAAAGAAAGTATGTGCTTGATCTTTTGCAGGAAACTGGAAAGTTAGGTGTCAAGCCCGCATGTAGTCCGATCAGCACTTCTTGTGGCCTTAAAGATGAAGACGAAGAGTTTGAGGATGAACAGAGATACCAAAGGCTTGTAGGGAGACTAATCTATCTCACTATAACAAGGCCCGATATCTCCTTTGCTGTGGGACAAGTTAGCCAACATATGCACAAGCCAAAAAGAAAGCATTGGAGAGCCACCGAAAGAATACTTCACTACCTAAAGGGCACACCCGGCATGGGAATTTGGATGAAGAAAAATTGCAGCTCACAAATCATAGGGTATTGTGATGCGGATTGGGCCGGAGATTCTGAAGATAGAAGATCAACTACAGGATATTGCATGTTTGTTGGAGGAAATCTAGTAGCTTGGAAAAGCAAAAAACAACATGTGGTGTCAAGATCAAGTGCTGAAGCGGAGTATAGAGCAATGGCAGCCGCAACAAGTGAAATAGTTTGGTTAAGGGCTCTAATTGAAGAGCTAGGGTTCATAGTTCCAACTCCAATTCAACTCTATTGTGACAACCAATCGGCAATTCATATAGCCTCAAATCCGGTGTTTCATGAAAGAACAAAACATATTGAGGTAGATTGTCACTTTGTGAGACAAAAGATTGAAGACAAGCTCATCATTCCTAGCTTTACAAGAAGTGATCTTCAAGTTGCTGACATCTTTACAAAACCGGGAACCGCCAATCACATTCACAAGAATATGGGCAAGTTAGGTGTTATAGACATATACACACCCAACTTGAGGGGGAGTGTTGAAATAAAGCACAATTAGGGCATATGGTTGTCCCAATCCAGTAAACTTTGTGCTCTTAGAACAAGACCCAAATGTAAAGTAAAAAGGGAGGCAATGTAATGGGCCCTAAATGGATCTAGCCCACGGGTTTCGGGCTGGGCCCTTCGGGCCCAGCCCGGGCCAGCAGAATTGGGGGCCAAAGGCCCCCAACGGCTAGTAAAAGAACTAGCCGTTGGGGACTGCCCAACGGCTAGTTCTTACTAGCCGTTGGGTCCAACGGATAGAGAGGGCAATGCCCTCTCTCCCCCTCTCATTTTCTCCTCTCTCAACTCTCTTTCTCTTCTTCTATAAATAGGGCAGCTAGTTGCTTTTAAAAGGTATGAAAAAAATGCCTTCAACCTCTTGTATGCTCTCTTTGAAACATCAATAAAGTACTTGAAGTTCTTATTCATTTCTCATTGCTTGCTTCTTTGGAATTTCATCATACACATATATCTATTAATCTTTTCTATATTCTATACCTAATATAGGAGAAAATTGA
This sequence comes from Dillenia suffruticosa, assembly GCA_033439265.1. Lineage (NCBI taxonomy): Eukaryota > Viridiplantae > Streptophyta > Magnoliopsida > Dilleniales > Dilleniaceae > Dillenia > Dillenia suffruticosa. Next base: position 6,485,562 of record JAVTVX010000031.1, read on the forward strand.
GCAACATTTGAGTTTACAAGAGCAAAATGAAGATCTAGATGGTATTGCTTCTTTGGAAGGAGATGTGTTTTTCTAATGTATTGGGTCGTGCTCATAGGATGGGTTTTGGAGTGACTTCAAAAATTTTCACCAAGCCAAATATTGAACTCATAAATGAAAATTAGGAAATAAAAAAGATTCTTAAAGAGAAATATGCTGCTTTAGAAAGTTAATGCTAGCAAGTTTTGTTACCAAACATTTTTTTTTAACCGGTCCAGCATTCGATTATCTAACTAATTAAGTTCGAATATTGTGGAGCACAATTTAAAACTTGATTTTCCCGATACCTGTTTTCTATTTGTAAGACTCATCTTGATTAAAAGAGTTTAGTATCTTATTACTAACATCACATGACGTTAGTGTTTTTACCAAATGTTTTGGCATTAACGATTTGGATTATAATAATAAGGTATGATTAAAATTCATATGAAACATATATATTATTTTTATTTTTTTGGGGAGTATTATTTTCACTGTTAATTATATTTGGCCAATAAATGTTAACTACTTCTTTATATTTAAGTATCAAGATATTGAGAGAAGCTATATTTCATATATTTTCTTATGACTTAGATGTTTAATTAAGTCATTGTATTAATTATTTTTTCCTTTTCTTTTCGGATATTATCATTGAAAGATGTGCTTTACATGAGTAATATCTTGGTTCTATGTGTTCTGCGAGTACCGGCACATAAGTGATACCTACATCCTATTCACTTAGCATGCGCCTCATGAGCTACAACACCACTTCAGTACATACTATCTTAGCTTTAATACCTGATAAGGGTTTTAACACCCTCTCTCATTTACAATGTTCTTAAATGATTGCTTAAGGCTCCAGTCACTCTCTCTATACGCATGATCAAAATGGTGAAAGAAGGAACACAATGATAACTAGTAACAACCTTCTTCATTCATACAAAAACAACATCAAAGGGGGACGAGAATTATACAGAAGTCTAGGGGACGAGGGACACATCAGAACGCATCAAGAGAAGAGAAAATACAAGCATAGAAATAAAAACCAAGGCACTGGAGACTAAGAAGGAAGGAGATTCTTTTGCTACAAAGATTCAAAGTAGGCTTGAAGAGTGGTGACGCGAGAGCTTGCATCAACTAGAGCTTCAACCCGAGGAACAATAGCAAAACCTAAACCTTGCCCTTTAAAGCTAGCACCATCAACACCTGCAAACATGGTCCCCCTAAGCTTCACCTAGCAGAAAGCTTCCTCAGCCCACTGAAGCTTTGCAAGATCTCCTGTTAGCTATGCCAATGGTCTGCGATCACCTTTACAAACTACTCTCCGAGGTCAACTAGCCTTTGTTGTGCTATAATATGAGACTCTTTTACTAGTCCCTCGACAACTTGTGGTCTTGCCTCTTTCTCTCTCACTTCAGCCTCTAACATCTCATACTCACCAAGAGCCTCGTCACATTGACAAAATGTAGACTCTAGGTTAGCCTTCAGATACTCCATCTATTTACCTTTACCTTTAAAAGTAGCATTTGTTGCCCTCTTTTCTTTGATTTCTCTCTCCCTTTGGGCCAAAGCAGCACAAACCTAGGACATCTTCTCATCCTGTTGACCCAATTGATGCTTTAAGTGTCCCACCAACTGATTCCTCTTTAGCCATTGAAATTCAGCCATAGCAGTGACCTACACCGAACGTATTTAATTACACAAACCATAAATGAAACCTTAAACCAAAGTTCATCCTGAGAGAAAAAATCTACCTAAATTCCAAGAGCTATTAAGGTCTCATCCCCTACTCCATAGACAGACCTTTTAGCTCTAACTAGAGGCGATAGTAGTCTAGCATGTCGACAAACTTCCTTGCTTCCATAATATCCATGTAGCCGAAGTGATTATACCTAGCGCTTATTGCAAATATGCCTCTTTCCCTCAAATCCTTCTTATTGTCGAAAGACCAAACCAAAATAGGAGGAGAAAGGACCATTTGGTCGAGCATAACTCCATTGCCCTTTCTGATATTCAACTAGAGGGGGTGTGTTAAAAATAAGGGAGAAGATGAAGATAAGTCTCAAGGTATTCAACTTGAAAATATGATAATGTCATAAACATTGGGCCTTTTATTTTTTAATGTTCAGAATTTGGCAACATATTTATGACCCAAAATACATTCAAAAACAAGCCCAATGAAGCCCAAAAGTATGGAGAAAAGTCTAAGAGGTAAACCCAAATAGCTAGGGGCAGTTTGGGCAATGTATATTCCAACAGTCCAAAAACTAGCTGTTGGAATTCCTTGGGGTTTGAGCCCCAACGGGAATATTGACTTTGTTCTCTCTCTACTGGCTATTTTTCTCCCTTTGCCTATAAATAGAGCTATTGCTCTCCTTGTAAAATTAAGAGGAAGATAATCTCTCTTCCTTTGTATCATTCTACTACATCAATAAAAACCAGAAGTTTATTAGATTTCTCTCTCTTCTTAGTCAAAAATCCAACATGGTATCAGAGCAAACATCGACTCCGGGGTTGGGAAATTCTCTTCCTCAAATCTCTTCCTTTCAAATCCAACTTTTCTCCCAAATTATTCTAAGCTCAACCAATTACTTCCAATGGGCTAGTCATATCAGAAGATCTCTCAATGGAGCAAAACTTCTGTCTTTCATTACAAAAGATCCTATGGATCGGCTAGACCCACGATTTGATGAATGGAAGGAGCTGGATGATCAAGTGTTCCTATTGCTAACAAGCTCCATGGATCAAGCACACAAAAATATGGTAATGTGCTGTCCGAGTTCCAAATCCTTATGGGAGCAAATGTATGGGTTATATGGTCAGGAATCAAACTTGAGCAGAATATTTGAAATACAAAAAAGGATTGCGGCCATCCAAATGGAGGAGAAATCAATTACACAATTGTTCGGAGAACACGAGGACTTGTGGAATGAGCTTAACACATTGAGACCTCTCACAAGTGATATAAAAGTGCTGCAAAAGAGACAAGATGAAGACAAGGTGTTTTCATTGCTCTCATCACTCAATGAGTCATTTGTACAACTTCGACAGGAAATTCTTCGAATGAAAGAATTTCCATCATACCAAGAGACTCGATTTATGATTCAAAGAGCTGCAGCTTCTCAAAGGCTTGAAGAAAGCAATCAGTCCAAAAGTGAAGTTCATGGGTTCTCCACAAAGCAGAATGAGCAAGCTGCAAATAAGGCTCATCAGGGAATAAAAAAGGTGTGTTCTCATTGCAAAAAGTTGGGACATACCAAGGATGGTTGCTGGTTTCTTCATCCTAACCTTAAACCTGAGTTCATCAAGAAAAAAGAGCAAGAGAGGAGGGAGCAAAATGCTCAACCAGCTGCAAACAAAGCAAATCTGACATCTCAAAAATTAGGAAAATCCTCCTCAGGTACTTGCTCTAACTCATCTGTTACTTCTTCAAAATGGTTGATAGATTCAGGTTGTGATCAACATATGGTCAAAGATAAGCAAAATTTTCAGAATCTTGAACCTCTCCTAGAACCTAAAATGGTTAAAGTTGCGAATGGACATAATTTCAAAATTAAGCAAATTGGGGATGTTGAAATATTTGGAAGAAAATCAAAGGCCTTATATGTTCCTCAATTTACCTCTAATCTTATGTCCATTGGACAAGTCACTAAGGACTTAAATTGCAAAGCTATTTTTGACCCTCATTCTGTTGTTTTTCAGAATTTGGAGACGAATCAAGTGATTGGTAGTGGTTCTATGCAAGATAACTTGTATTTTTGGAAACAAGATAGTTTTGTATTTTCCGCAATCCGAGAGGAAAGTTACCTCCTTTGGCATGCTAGATTAGGTCATCCTTCTATGCAAGCTCTGAAATGCCTATTCCCATCAAAAAATTGTAGTGATAGACATTGTGAAGCATGCATTTTTGGAAAGGAAACCCGAATGTATTATCCTATTTCTGAAACTCAATATAAAAAGCCTTTTGATCTTGTTCACTCGGATGTATGGACTTCACCTATGATATCTAGAAGGGGATTTAAGTATTTTATCTCATTTATAGATCATAAGTCTAGGTATACATGGGTGTATATGCTAAGATCAAAAGACCAAGTTTATGAAGCCTTCAAGTCCTTTTACAAGTATATTATAAAACAATATGAGGCCAACATTAAAATTCTTAGGACAGATAATGGTGGGGAATATATGAGCACCAATTTCAAAAATTTCATTGAGGAGAATGGAATTATTCATCAAACTAGTTGTCCCTACACTCCCCAACAAAATGGAGTTGCCGAACGCAAAAATAGACATCTCCTAGAAATAGCTAGAACTATCATGTTCTTTGCTAATATGCCTAAGCGTTTTTGGAGTGATGCGGTTAGTACCGCAGCTCATTTAATAAATCGTCTTCCAACTAGAGTTCTCCATGGAAAATCTCCATTAGAGTTGCTTAGAAAAGACAAACCAAACCTCTCTCACCATAGAGTTTTTGGGTGTATTTGTTATGTTCATATTCCTAGGCAGTTTAGAGATAAGTTAGATATCAAAGGAAGGAAATGTGTTTTTATTGGGTACGCTTCATTCCAAAAAGGATATATTTGTTTTGAACCTGACTCTAACAAGGTATACACATTGAAAGATGTGATATTTGTAGAAAATGAATTCTTTTTTGCAGGAGAAAAAAATGAAGAAAATTCATCAAGCAATGACTTGCGAATCTTCTGCGATGTTCCCATAAATCCTCCTCTGGTTCCTCAAGAATCCAATGAAGAAAATTCACTTTCAGGGGGAGAAAATGAAGAGGGAGGAGTGGATGAGTCTGAAAATGAAGAGAACTCTTCCGAAGAAAGAGAAGAAGGCGAGGGATTACCTACCTTAGGAGAATCCGGAGACGAAACTAGACTGCCCTCTCTGCTGGCTCCTCCACTTCGACGTTCCACCAGATTGAGGCTTCCTCCCTCAGAGTGGATCAACAGAAGAGTTTATTACAATTCTAAGGTAACTCACTATCCTATTTCAAATTACTATTGTGTATCTAATACTTCCTCAAGCCATCAAGGGTTCTTGAGTGGCATTGACTCATCACAGGAACCTAAGGATTTTGATGAGGCAAATATCAAACCCGAATGGAGACAAGCTATGCTTGAAGAACTAGATGCATTGAATAAAAATGGGACGTGGGAGATTACTACTCTCCCTAAGGGAAGAAAGGCTGTCGGGTGTAAATGGGTGTTCAAAATCAAGTATAAAAGTGATGGATCCATTGAACGCTACAAGGCAAGACTTGTAGCCAAAGGATTCACACAAACTTATGGAGAAGACTACACTGAGACTTTTGCCCCTGTTGCCAAAATGAAAACGATAAGGGTTTTGATGTCAATTGCAACCAATGGAGAATGGCCAATGTATCAAATGGACGTGAAGAATGCTTTCCTTCAAGGGGACTTAGACGAAGAAATCTACATGCAAATTCCCCAAGGGCTAGATGAGGATTCAAACATCAAGGTGTGTCGTCTTAAAAAAGCAATCTATGGGTTAAAACAATCTCCTCGTGCCTGGTATGCAAGATTAAGTTCAGCACTTCTTGGTAATAACTTTAAGAAATCCATTAGTGATTCCTCCATGTTTACTAAAGTTAACAATGAAGAAATCACTATTGTTCTTATTTATGTAGATGATATAGTTATTACAGGAAGTGATATGAATGGTATTGATCAAGTTAGAAATTTCCTTAAATCTACTTTTGAGATTAAAGATTTGGGAAAACTAAAGTATTTCTTAGGAATAGAGCTTGCCTATTCTCATAAGGGGCTAGTTCTATGCCAAAGGAAATATGTACTTGACCTTTTGCAGGAAACTGGAAAGGTAGGAGCTAAACCTGCAGCAACTCCTATATCCATAGCAGAACGAGCACAAGGTGATGAAGAAATGTTCCAGGATATTCCTAGATATCAAAGACTTGTGGGGAGGCTCATCTACCTCACCATTACAAGACCAGATATCACCTATGCCGTCAGCTTAATCAGTCAACGGATGCATGCTCCAAGGATTCAAGATTGGAAGGCAGCAGAAAGAATTCTCAAGTATTTAAAAAGCTCACCAGGAAGGGGAATTCTTATGAAAAACAACCACAGCATGGAGATTTATGGCTACTGTGATGCAGATTGGGCTGGGGATGTCACGGACAGGAGATCCACCACCGGCTACTGCATGTTCGTGGGAGGAAATCTTGTAACATGGAAAAGCAAGAAACAATCTGTTGTATCCAGATCAAGCGCTGAGGCTGAATACAGAGCAATGGCAGCGGCTACAAGCGAAATAGTTTGGCTAAAGGCATTACTTGAGGAGATGGGATTTCCTACTATCGCTCCTATTCTTCTACATTACGATAATCAAGCAGCTCTTCATATCGCAGCCAATCCAATATTTCATGAAAGAACGAAACACATTGAGGTTGATTGTCATTTTGTTCGAGAAAAATTAGAAAACAAGACAATTTCAACCTCATATGTTAGAAGTGAAGACCAGCTAGCTGACATTTTCACTAAGGCAACAACTGAGAAACATCTTCAGCACATCCTTAGCAAGTTAGGGTCCATAGACATCTATGCACCTAACTTGAGGGGGAGTGTTAAAAATAAGCGAGAAGATGAAGATAAGTCTCAAGGTATTCAACTTGAAAATATGATAATGTCATAAACATTGGGCCTTTTATTTTTTAATGTTTAGAATTTGGCAACATATTTATGACCCAAAATACATTCAAAAACAAGCCCAATGAAGCCCAAAAGTATGGAGAAAAGTCTAAGAGGTAAACCCAAATAGCTAGGGGCAGTTTGGGCAATGTATATTCCAACAGTCCAAAAACTAGCTGTTGGAATTCCTTGGGGTTTGAGCCCCAACGGGAATATTGACTTTGTTCTCTCTCTACTGGTTATTTTTCTCCCTTTGCCTATAAATAGAGCTATTGCTCTCCTTGTAAAATTAAGAGGAAGATAATCTCTCTTCCTTTGTATCATTCTACTACATCAATAAAAACCAGAAGTTTATTAGATTTCTCTCTCTTCTTAGTCAAAAATCCAACAGGGTGTATAATTGAATATAGATATTTTTCAAAATTTTTTGTAATTAAGAAGCTTACAACTGAGTTGCTTGAAAATCAAAACAGAAAAGTAAAAAATACATAAGACTTTTTACATTGGTCCCGTCAAACTAGGTGTACGTCCACTCCCAAATTCTTCCTAAATTTTTTACTATCAAATCAATGATATAAATTTGATTGCAGGTTTAAATTAAACATTTACAATGTTTCTTCTCAATACCATTTTCGCAACCGTACATATAAATTGGTTTTCTCTTACACTAGACTCAAAGCAGTGACACACTTTTTGGTCTTTTGAATACTCAGTATAAAAGAGAAGGGAATGTCAAAGATGAGAGGCTTTTATCCTCAAATTTGAAAAAATTAAATTCAACCTTAATATACTCGAAAAGAATAATGAAATAAGAATAGAGTATAAAGAACAATCAACGTAAGGAATGAAATTGTTCAGAAAATTAATCGAGCATCTCTAGTCTTCAATTCTCTTCTCTGGTATTTATTGTGGTATTGAAAAGATCCGTTGAAGGGTTGTTGATGCTGAATATTGATCGTTAATGTCCATCAATTAATGCTCTACAACATTACCCATTTTTCACGCTGAATCTTCATTCTTTTATTGGTGCTACTTTCTAGTTAATCAATGAAATTTTGTTTTTGTGGCATTTGAATGTTAACTTTGATCGAAATAGAAATATTCAGAGATTCAGAAAAAGAAGATAGCCATTGGGTTCAAATATATTTCGAAAATATGTTTTCTGAAAACTTTAGGTCGACAAGACTAAATAAACATCAACCTAAATTCAAAAATTCGGTATTATGTTCTTGACTAATCAAGTCAACAAGAGAGTATAGAGGTCGACAAGGCAATGTACCAAATTAAATAGGTAGACATGGAGACTTAAATTGGTCGATATGTTCTGATATGTTAACATGATTCCCATGGACATCGACATGTCTTTACTTTTGAATCAATATCTAGGTTGACAAGTACTATTTTCACATTGACACAATCCTGTGTATATATAAAATTTATGGACTTATTCTAAAAAATTCATCGATGTGTGATTTCAAGGGGTTAACTGACATCAGTCAACATGTTCAGTATATACATTGATATACCACTATACTGATAAAAATGGGTGGATCTATCTTCTAAAATTGGTCAATGTGTTAGGTGTATCAACAAGGTCAATGTTCACTTACTGCGTGTAATATCTAAGCAACACCTTACATCTGGTCGACATATTCCAGGTTCACATTAATATGTTTTTGTGCTAACTTAAAATTGGTGGACATGTCTTTTAAAATAGGTCAATGTGTTCTTCATGTCGATAAAATCAACAAGCAAGTCGTTGTGTATTTTTTAAGAGACAAAGGAATCAGGTCGAGTAGTTATCGGGCATGTCCATCTCTTTAAACTTTTTGTTGAAAAGAAGGAGAACTTAACCCATCTTCATCACCAACCAAGTGCATCTACTTAGAAGTCCAAAAATCAGAATGCATTGTCCAGCAAGCATGGCCCATTTGGGCAGCCTAAACCAACCCAAAATACATTCAAAAATAGGCCCAAGGAAGCCCAAAAGTTTGGAGAAAAGTCTAGGAAGCAAACCCAAATAGCTAAGGGCAGTTTGGGCAGCATATATTTCAACAGTCAAAAAACTAGCTGTTGGAATTCCTTGGGGTTTGAGCTCCAACGGGAATATCACTTTCTACTGGCTATTTTTCCCTTTTCTCTATAAATAGAGCCTCATTGTATCTCCAAAAACTATGAGAAAAATGCTCTCAAATCTGTCCATGTATGCTCTCATTCTTCTTCAATAAAATTCAGAAGTATTCTTCATTTCTTGTGCTCTATTTTTTGATATTTCAACATGGTATCAGAGCAAACTTCGATCCCTTCCTCTTCAAGGTTGGGTGACCTTCCACCTTCCATCAACCTTACCCAATTTCAAAATATATCCTCCATTCAATTAAGAGGAGGAAATTATTATCAATGGGCAGCCTTGATGAGAAGGGTGCTGGAACTTCACAACTTGGAGGGTCACATACTTGATCAACCACTTGAAGAGGTGGATTCTTCCTACAGAGAATGGAAGAAGAGGGACAATCATGTGTTTTTTCTTCTACTCAATTCCATGGATGAAACACACAAAGCTATGGTGACTTGTGCTCCCAATGCAAAACTAATATGGGACACAATGTTTTCTCTTTATGGCCAAGAATCTAACCTTGGCAGAATTTTTGAGCTCAAACGACAAATTTCAAACATCAAAAAGGAAGGGAAATCACTTCCTCAATATTTTGGGGAATATACGGATACTTGGAATGAGCTCTCCACTCTCCGTCCGGATTCCATAGATCTCAAAGTCCTCCAAAAGAGGAAAGAAGAAGATAAAATCTTTGGTCTTCTCATGGGTCTAGATGATTCCTACTCTCTTCTTAGACAAGAAATTCTCGAATGAAGGAATTTCCTTCATTTGGAGAAGTGCAAAATATGATCCAACGAACGGAAGTTAGCATGCGTTTGGAAGAAAATTCCAAACTTAGACTTGAAGCAAGTTCCTTTCCCCGAATCAATGAGAAAATCTTCGAAATTGAAAGAGGATAAAGTGTTTTGATTTTTACCATTGGAGGGAGCAAGTTGTTGAAACTTCTTGGAGATGTCATTGAGTTGACTTTGAAGAGCAGCAAAATCAGCCATGGTAGGTCCTTGAAGCTTGGTGTGAAGTACATTATGCTGCTCGGAAAGTTGCTCCCTTGGTTTGAAGGTCTTGGGCTTTAAATGAGGATGAAGGTTCCAACACTTCTCCTTCGTATGTCCTCTTTTCTTGCAATTGGTGCATACATCAATTTTCTTTGGAACTTGATGTGCTTTGGCAGCCATGTGCTCTTCAACGGTAGCCATGTGACCTTGAGCTTCAAGTCTAAGTTTGGAATTTTCTTCCAAACGCATGCTAACTTCCGTTCGTTGAATCATATTTTGCACTTCTCCAAATGAAGGAAATTCCTTCATTCGGAGAATTTCTTGTCTAAGAAGAGAGTAGGAATCATCTAGACCCATGAGAAGACCAAAGATTTTATCTTCTTCTTTCCTCTTTTGGAGGACTTTGAGATCTATGGAATCCGGACGGAGAGTGGAGAGCTCATTCCAAGTATCCGTATATTCCCCAAAATATTGAGGAAGTGATTTCCCTTCCTTTTTGATGTTTGAAATTTGTCGTTTGAGCTCAAAAATTCTGCCAAGGTTAGATTCTTGGCCATAAAGAGAAAACATTGTGTCCCATATTAGTTTTGCATTGGGAGCACAAGTCACCATAGCTTTGTGTGTTTCATCCATGGAATTGAGTAAAAGAAAAAACACATGATTGTCCCTCTTCTTCCATTCTCTGTAGGAAGAATCCACCTCTTCAAGTGGTTGATCAAGTATGTGACCCTCCAAGTTGTGAAGTTCCAGCACCCTTCTCATCAAGGCTGCCCATTGATAATAATTTCCTCCTCTTAATTGAATGGAGGATATATTTTGAAATTGGGTAAGGTTGATGGAAGGTGGAAGGTCACCCAACCTTGAAGAGGAAGGGATCGAAGTTTGCTCTGATACCATGTTGAAATATCAAAAAATAGAGCACAAGAAATGAAGCTCTATTTATAGAGATTTGAGAGCATTTTTCTCATAGTTTTTGGAGATACAATGAGGCTCTATTTATAGAGAAAAGGGAAAAATAGCCAGTAGAAAGTGATATTCCCGTTGTAGCTCAAACCCCAAGGAATTCCAACAGCTAGTTTTTTGACTGTTGAAATATGTGCTGCCCAAACTGCCCCTAGCTTTTTGGGTTTGCTTCCTAGACTTTTCTCCAAACTTTTGGGCTTCCTTGGGCCTATTTTTGAATGTATTTTGGGTTGGTTTAGGCTGCCCAAATGGGCCATGCTTGCTGGACAATGCATGCTGATTTTTGGACTTCTAAGTAGATGCACTTGGTTGGTGATGAAGATGGGTTAATATCACATCTAAGGATGTGATATTTGTGGAGAATGAGTCCTTTTTTGTAGATAATGAAGAACATCAATCATCAGAAGAAGAGAGCACTCCAAGCACGTGGAATTTCTTACTTCTCCCGAATCAATCATCTCCACCAATTGCAGAAGGAATCTCCCAAGAGACTAATGAGCAATCTCAAAATAATGAAGAAGAAGGATCAAACTCCATAGAAGAGGAGGCAGCCCACACTTCAGGGGGAGATCAAGAAACCGAAGAGGAAGAATCCGAGCATGTAGAGGGAGATTTGGATGCACCACCTCCTCACCTTAGGCGATCCACGAGGCTTAGGGTTCCCCGTTCGGAATGGATTAACCGTAGAGTTTACTATAACTCCAAGGTAACATCACATCCGATTTCTAATTATTATACCATCTCACATGTTTCTTTGAGCCACCAAAATTATTTGAGTGGCATAGATAAAGAACAGGAACCTAGGACATATGATGAAGCATCCAAGGACCCAAGGTGGAGAAAGGCAATGAAGGAAGAACTAGATGCATTGACCAAGAATGGTACATGGGAAGTCACCTCTCTTCCAAAGAGTAAGCGAGCCGTCGGATGCAAATGGGTATACAAAATCAAATATAAAAGTGATGGATCAATTGAAAGGTTTAAGGCAAGACTTGTGGCTAAAGGATTCACTCAAGCATGGGATAGATTACAAAGAGACATACGCACCCGTTGCCAAAATGAATACAATTAGGGTCTTGATGTCTCTTGCGGTGAACCATGGATGGAGCATGTTTCAAATGGATGTAGCAAACGCGTTCCTTCAAGGAGATCTCGAAGAAGAAGTGTACATGCAACTTCCTCAAGGGTTCCAACAACAAGGAGGAAACGTGTGCAAACTACGCAAGGCTATCTACGGGCTGAAGCAATCCCCAAGGGCATGGTATGCAAAATTAAGCCATGCTTTCCTTAGTAGTGGATTTGTTAAATGCGATAGCGACTCTTCTGTTTTCATTAGAAAAAACAATGATAAAATAGTGATAGCCTTAGTTTGTTGAAATAAAAGAGAATTAAGTGTAGTTAGCATAGGCCCCATTTCAAGCCAAGTTTAAGCCCATCCATGAGATGTATTTGGCCCGTTCCTTATGAGTTTTTTAGTCCTCAAAAATGGCATTGTTAAGCCCCTAAAAGAAGCCCAAAATGGGCCCTAAAAAGGGCAAAACGGCTAGTTCTTTTGAACTAGCCGTTGCACTGTATAACAGCCATAAAAATGGCTGTTATACAGTGATTTTGGGGACAGAAATCTGTCCCCAATGTTCCCCAACGGATCCTTGAGTGTTTGGGGTCTTTTTCCCTCTCTTTCTCATGTAATAATCTCTATAAATAGGAGCTTGTATGGGATGTTCTATCCATGAAAAAACAATGCTCTCATTGTGCACTCTTTCTTCAAATAAAGATCTTTAAGTTTTCATTCAATCCTAGTTGCTTGATAGCTTGAAATCTCAACATGGTATCAGAGCAGGCAACGATACCTTCCTCTTCCGGTCTTAATGACCCTCCACCACAAATTAGCACCTCAATGTTCACCTCCTTACTTCTAGATTCAACAAACTACAATGCTTGGCAAGATACCATCAAGAGGTCCCTAAACTTCTACAACCTTGAAAATCACATCTTTGAAGAACCTCTTGATGAAGCCAATCCATTATTCAGAGTATGGAAGAAGAAAGACGATCAAGTGGTGGTGCTCCTTCAAATGTCTCTTGACAAAACTCACAAGGCTATGGTCACATGTATTCCAAACGCAAGAGCATTATGGGAGCAAATGCAATCATTATATGGTCAAGAATCCAACACCGGAAGAATCTTTGAGCTGAAAAAGAAGATCTTCAAAATTCAAAAAGGAGGTAAATCCTTACCCGAATACTTTGGGGAATATAGGGATCTATGGAATGAACTCAATCTCTTAAGGCCTCCTACTATAAATCTCAAGACCATTCTTCAAAGGAACGATGAAGATATGACCTTTGGTCTACTCATGGGTCTTGGAGATGAATATGCTCCAATTCGACAAGAGATTCTTCGAATGAAGGTCTTTCCTTCATTTCAAGAAGTCCAATTCATGGTGCAAAGAACCGAGACTAGCTTAAGGCTTGAAGAATCTACCAAGCTTAAATCCGACTCTCAAGCCTTCCAAGCTGTCCATGAAGAGCATCCGGCCAACAACACTCAAAACTTTGCAAAAAGAGACATCTGCCCACATTGCAAGAAGTCCGGCCATAAGAAAGAAAAATGCTGGTTCCTACACCCACATTTGAGGCCGAAATATGCTAGGAAAAATCCGGAATCATCTTCAAATGCTCAACAAGTGTCTCAAGTGGCAGCACTCGAATCCAAGATGGAGGAGATGCATAAGGAATTCAAACGACTTGTTGGGCAGATTAGTCACCATTCTGGTAATTCCTTATCTTCATCTATTTCCAATTCTTGGCTCATAGATTCCGGATGTGACGATCATATGGTAAAAGATAAAAAGAAAATCAACAAGTTTATTCCCTTGACCAATCATAAATTAGTTAAAGTAGCTAATGGTCATAAGTTAAAAGTTGAGCACTTAGGAGAAATTGAACTATTTGGGAGAAAGACTAAAGCTTTATATGTTCCAAAGTTCAATTCAAACTTACTTTCTATTAGCAAGATAACCAAAGAGCAAGATTGCAAAGCTATTTTTGATCCTAACCAAGTAATTTTTCAGGATCGCAAAACGAACAATTTGATTGGCAAGGGAACTAGGAGGAACAACCTCTATTACTTGGATCAAGAGAACCAAGCTTTTGCTGTCCGAAACATATCCTCCTCTCTATGGCATGAACGTCTAGGGCATCCAGGAAACCTAGCTTTGAAACGCCTATTTCCGAATAGTGAATTAGAAGATAGGCATTGCAAAGCTTGTGTACTTGGAAAACAAACCAAAGTGTATTATCCCATTTCTGAAACAATATATAAAGAGGCTTTTGAATTAGTTCATTCAGATGTTTGGACCTCTCCTTTAGTCTCCCATAATGGTTTTAGATACTTTGTGACATTCATAGATCACAAAACTAGATACACTTGGGTTTATCTCTTAGTAAACAAATCTGAAGTATTTGAGGCATTCAAGAGCTACTATAGATATATAACAAAGCAATTTAATGCTAACCTAAAGATGTTTAGGTCAGATCATGGAGGGGAGTTCACTAGCCTTGAGTTTGAAAAATTTCTAGATGAAAAAGGGATCATTCATCAAAAGTCTTGTGTGTACACTCCTCAACAAAATGGAATAGCCGAGAGAAAGAATAGGCATCTCTTGGAGACAGCTAGATCTATGATGTTTCACTCAAACTTACCTAAGGAATATTGGAATGAGGCCATTAAGACCGCTGCTCACCTTATAAACCTCATGCCATCCCAAATCCTAGGAGGAAAGTCACCCCTAGAGCTACTCCTTGGAAAGAAACCTAGCATTGATCATTTAAGAGTTTTTGGTTGTGTTTGCTATGTCCACATTCCTAGTCATCTTAGGAGCAAACTAGATGCCAAGGGAAGAAAATGCATCTTTTTAGGATATTCCTCGTTTGAAAAAGGTTATAAATGTTATGATCCTCTAACCAAGAAACTATACACATCCAAGGATGTGATATTTGTGGAAAATGAGCCTTACTTTGCAGGTCAAAGAAGAAAAGATCAAACCAAAGAAATCTACCAGCAAGAACAATGGAATGTGATTCTACCAAAAATCAATGAAGTTCCTGCCGAAAGCAATGAAGAAACTCACCAAAATGATCCAACTCAAGGGGACCCATCACCCTCTCATTCAGATCATGAAATAGAAGAAGATCAAGAGGAAGGACACTCACACTCAGGGGGAGCTCTTGATATGGCCGAAGAGCATGAGGAGCAGTCTATGGATGAACCCCCTCCTCCTCTTCGAAGATCTACAAGACTTAGACTTCCTCCCTCGGAATGGATCAATAAAAGGGTCTATTTTAACTCCAAGGTGACTACTCATCCAATTTCTCAATACTACTCAATATCTAACATGTCTTGCAGTCACCAAAGATTCATCAAGAACATAGACCTTCACCAAGAGCCTAGAACATTTGAGGAGGCAAAGGATCAACCTCATTGGGTTCAAGCAATGAAGAATGAGTTGGATGCTTTGGCTAAAAATAACACTTGGGAAGTGACATCTCTACCAAAAGGAAAAAGAGCTGTGGGATGCAAATGGATATTCAAGATCAAACACAAGAGTGATGGAAGCATAGATAGATTCAAGGCAAGATTGGTGGCCAAGGGCTTCACTCAATCATATGGCATAGACTACAAGGAAACGTTTGCACCCGTGGCCAAGATGAACACCATCCGTGTCCTTCTCTCTCTTGCTATAAATCACTCATGGCCATTATTTCAAATGGATGTTGCAAACGCCTTTTTACAAGGAGATCTGGAAGAAGAGGTGTACATGGAAGTGCCCCCTGGTTTCTCCCATCGTGACAACAAAGTTTGCAAACTAAAGAAGGCAATATATGGCCTCAAGCAATCACCTAGAGCATGGTATGGAAAACTTAGCTCTACTCTCCTTGAACATGGTTTTAAGAAATGCGTTAGTGATTCATCCTTATTTGTCAAGAACCTAGGAGAAAATACCATTATCATTCTTGTTTATGTAGATGATATAATTATAACAGGAAATGATATGAATCACATTAACAAAGTTAGAACTTTTCTTCAAACTAAGTTTGACATCAAGGATCTAGGGAAACTAAAATACTTCCTAGGGATAGAACTTGCCTATTGTTCCAATGGACTTGTTCTATCACAAAGAAAGTATGCTCTTGACCTTTTGCAGGAGACGGGAAAACTAGGTGCCAAACCAGCTTGTAGTCCGGTAAGCACATCCTTAAGTCACAAAGATGATGAGGAGATTTATGAAGATAAGCAACGATATCAAAGACTTGTTGGAAGATTGATCTACCTAACCATCACTAGACCGGACATCTCTTATGCCGTTGGGCAAGTTAGCCAGCACATGCATCAACCCAAGAAGAAGCATTGGAGGGCCATTGAAAGAATTCTTCTCTACCTAAAGGGAACTCCAGGAATGGGAATTCAAATGAAGAAGAACGAATCTTCTCAAATCATAGGGTTCTGTGATGCAGATTGGGCAGGTGATTCAGAAGATAGGAGATCGACCTCAGGGTATTGCATGTTTGTTGGAGGGAATCTTGTTGCTTGGAAAAGCAAAAAACAGCATGTGGTATCAAGATCAAGTGCGGAAGCGGAATATAGAGCCATGGCAACCGCTACAAGTGAAGTCGTGTGGTTGAAAGCCTTGATTGAAGAATTAGGGTTCATAGTCCCTACTCCAATCTCCCTACACTGTGATAACCAATCAGCCATTCACATCGCCTCAAACCCTGTTTTTCATGAAAGGACAAAGCACATTGAGGTGGATTGTCACTTTGTGAGGCAAAAGGTTGAGGAGAAGCTCATCACTCCAAGATTCACTAAAAGCGATGATCAAATTGCCGACATCCTCACCAAGCCTGGGACCGCCAATCATATTCAAAAAAACCTGGTCAAGTTAGGTGTTTTAGATACATACACACCCAACTTGAGGGGGAGTGTTGAAATAAAAGAGAATTAAGTGTAGTTAGCATAGGCCCCATTTCAAGCCAAGTTTAAGCCCATCCATGAGATGTATTTGGCCCGTTCCTTATGAGTTTTTTAGTCCTCAAAAATGGCATTGTTAAGCCCCTAAAAGAAGCCCAAAATGGGCCCTAAAAAGGGCAAAACGGCTAGTTCTTTTGAACTAGCCGTTGCACTGTATAACAGCCATAAAAATGGCTGTTATACAGTGATTTTGGGGACAGAAATCTGTCCCCAATGTTCCCCAACGGATCCTTGAGTGTTTGGGGTCTTTTTCCCTCTCTTTCTCATGTAATAATCTCTATAAATAGGAGCTTGTATGGGATGTTCTATCCATGAAAAAACAATGCTCTCATTGTGCACTCTTTCTTCAAATAAAGATCTTTAAGTTTTCATTCAATCCTAGTTGCTTGATAGCTTGAAATCTCAACATAGTTTACGTAGATGATATCATCATTACTGGAAATGACATGCATTTAATAGATATAGTTAGAAATTTCTTGAGTTCTAGGTTTGAAATTAAAGATTTAGGGAGACTAAACTATTTCCTAGGAATTGAGTTAGCCTATTGTAATAATGGGTTAATTCTATCCCAAAGGAAATATGCACTTGATCTTTTGCAGGAAACAGGAAAGCTAGGAGGAAAGCCAGCTTGTAGCCCTATTGTCACCACTGGACCTCTAGTAGATGATGAGGAGCCACTTGAGGACATAGAGAGATATCAAAGACTTGTAGGACGACTGATCTACCTCACCATCACTAGGCCAGACATAGCCTTTGCCGTGAGCCAAATTAGTCAACATATGCATTCTCCAAAGATGGGTCATTGGAGAGCAGTTGAGCGCATCCTTCACTACATCAAGAAATCACCAGGACTAGGTATTTGGATGAAGAACAATGGAAGCTCCCAAATTGAATGCTTTTGCGATGCAGATTGGGCGAGCGATTCAAAGGATAGAAGATCTACCGCCGGGCACTGCATGTTCGTAGGAGGCAACTTGGTAGCATGGAAGAGCAAAAAACAACATGTGGTGTCAAGATCGAGTGCAGAGGCTGAGTATAGAGCAATGGCGTCAGCAGCCAGTGAGATTGTATGGTTGAAGGCTCTAGTAGAGGAATTAGGGTTCAATGTTTCTACACCAATCAACTTGCATTGTGACAATCAATCGGCAATTCATATTGCATCCAATCCGGTCTTCCATGAAAGGACTAAACACATAGAAGTTGATTGTCACTTCATTCGACAAAAGGTGGAAGAAAAGCTTATAGCCACTCCCTACATCAAAGGAAAAGAGCAACTAGCTGATATCTTCACAAAAGGGGGAACTGCAATGCATCTTCAAGAAATCATGAACAAGTTGGGCACTATCGATATCTACGCACCCAACTTGAGGGGGAGTGTTGAAAAGAAAGATAACTTAACCCATCTTCATCACCAACCAAGTGCATCTACTTAGAAGTCCAAAAATCAGCATGCATTGTCCAGCAAGCATGGCCCATTTGGGCAGCCTAAACCAACCCAAAATACATTCAAAAATAGGCCCAAGGAAGCCCAAAAGTTTGGAGAAAAGTCTAGGAAGCAAACCCAATGTTGAAATGAAGCATAATTAGGCTTCATAACTAGTTGATGCTAGGATCAAGTGTACAAACCTAATTCAATGGGTATTTCAATGGGTCTGGCCCGCGGGATTCAGGCTGGGCCCGAAGGGCCCAGCCCGAGCTAGCAAATGGGGCCCCAAATGGGCCCCCAGCAGGCTGAGGATCTAGCCGTTGGAGGTCCCAACGGCTAGTTCCCATTCTAGCCGTTGGACCTCCAACGGCTAGTAGAGAAGGAGAGGGCTTTATGCCCTCTCCACTCTCTCTTTTCTCTCAAATTTCTCCCCTCTCCATCCTCTATAAATAGGGCAGCATGTTGCCCTTTCAAAGGATGAAAAAATGCCTTCAACCTCTTGTATACTCTCTTTGAAACATCAATAAAATACTTGAAGTTCTTATTCATTTCTCATTGCTTGCTTCTTTGGAATTTCATCATGGTATCAGAGCAGGCATTCATTCCTTCCTCATCTAATTTTGGTAATCCACCACCACAAATTAGCACCTCAATGTTCACTTCCACTCTTTTAGATGCTTCAAATTACAACGCATGGCAAGACACCATCAAGAGGTCTCTAAACTTCTTCAATCTCGAAAACCACAAATTTGAAGACCCTCTTGATGATGCTGATCCGTCTTACAAAGCATGGAAAAAGAGAGTTGATCAAGTGGTGGTGCTCTTACAAATGTCTTTAGACAAAACCCACAAAGCAATGGTCACTTGCATTCCCAATGCCAAATCTTTGTGGGATCAAATGCATGCTCTTTATGCTCAAGAAACCAACACCGGTAGAGTATTCGAATTGAAAAAGAAAATCTTCTACATTCAAAAAGGAGGAAAGACCCTACCCGAATATTTTGGGGAATATAGGGATCTTTGGAATGAGCTTAATGTTTTGAGACCTCCAACCTCAAATCTCAAAACCATCCTTCAAAGGAATGATGAAGACATGACCTTTGGTCTCCTAATGGGTCTTGGAGAAGAGTATGCACCTATACGTCAAGAAATTCTTAGAATGAAGATTTTTCCTTCATTCCAAGAAGTTCAATTCATGGTGCACAGAGCTGAAACAAGCATGAAGCTTGAAGAATCATCCAAGCCCAAAACCGAAGCTCAAGCATTCAAATCTGTCCAAGAAGAGCATCCAGCCAACAAAGCTCAAAATTTCACCAAAAGAGATTTTTGCTCCCATTGTAAGAAACCTGGTCATAGAAAGGAGAAATGTTGGCATCTCCATCCCCATTTGCGGCCAAAATACAACAAAAGGGAAGGTGACCAAATGGCAAATGTCCAACATGTTTCTCAAGTTGCTGCCCTAGAAAGCAAAATGGAGGAAATGCAAAAGGAGATGAAAAAGCTCGTTGGCCAGATTACTTTGCATTCTGGTAATCTCTTAAATACATCTCATTCATGGCTTATTGATTCTGGTTGTGATAATCATATGGTAAAAGATAAGAGCAAAATTAAAAGACTCATTCCTCTCACTGATTCTAGGATTGTTAAGGTAGCTAATGGTGAGAAACTAAGAGTTGATCATCTAGGTGAAATTGAGTTATTTGGCAAGAAAACTAAAGCTCTATATGTGCCTAAATTTAATTCTAATCTTTTATCCATTGGAAAGATAACCAAAGAACAAAATTGCAAAGTTACATTTGATCCTAATGAAGTTGTTTTTCAGGACCTCAAAACGAATCATTTGATTGGCAAGGGGTCTAGGAGGCACAACCTATACTACTTGGATCAAGAAAACCGAGCTTTTGCTGCCCAAAGTCAAATGCATTCATTATGGCATGCTCGTCTAGGTCATCTTGGGGACTTAGCTTTAAAACGTCTATTTTCAAATCTAGTAGTAGAAAATAGGCATTGCAAAGCTTGTGTTCTTGGAAAACAAACTAGAGTGTATTATCCCATTTCAAATACTATATATGAGAATGCATTTGAACTTGTTCATTCTGATGTTTGGACCTCACCCATAGCATCTCATAATGGTTTTAAATACTTTGTGACATTTATTGATCACAAAACTAGATATACTTGGGTATACCTATTGGTAACCAAATCTGAGGTTTTTGAAACCCTTAAGAGCTATTATAGATATGTCACCAAACAATTCAATGCCAACATCAAAATCATTAGGTCTGACCATGGGGGGGAGTACACTAGTCATGCATTCGAAAACTTCTTAGATGAAAAGGGGATCATGCACCAAAAATCATGTGTCTACACTCCACAACAAAATGGAGTTGCGGAAAGGAAAAATAGGCACTTGTTAGAAACAGCTAGGGCCATGATGTTTCATTCTAATGTGCCTAAAAAATTTTGGAGTGAGGCAATAAAAACCGCTGCCCATCTCATTAATCTTATGCCCACTCAAGTTCTAGGAGGTAAATCCCCATTAGAGCTACTCTTAGGAAGAAAACCTAATATCTCTCATCTTAGAGTCTTTGGATGCTTATGCTATGTCCATGTACCTGAAAATTTCAAAAACAAGTTAGAGGAAAGGGGCAGAAAATGTGTGTTCTTAGGATACTCAACATTTGAAAAAGGATATAAATGTTATGATCCACTAACCAAAAAACTATACACATCCAAGGATGTGATATTTGTAGAAAGAGAATCTTATTTTTCAGGAAAAGAAGATCAAGATCAAGATGGAAAAGGAGAAGCTCAAGATCTATGGAACATTATTCTCCCAAGTATCAATCATCCCTCTCATCCAAATATTGAACAAGAACCAGCTCCGAATGTTCATGAAGATCCGGCTCAAGAAGATCCCTCACCATCTCATTCTGATCAAGAAACCATTCAAGAACAAGGGGGAGATGATTCGGAGCAAGAGCTGGCCATAGAACAAGAGGAACAAATCATAGATGAACCACCTCCTCCTCTTCGTAGATCAACAAGACTTAGACTTCCTCCCTCCAATTGGATCAACAAAAGAGTTTTTTATAACTCCAAAGTAACTTCTTATCCCATTTCTAAATATTATTCAATTGCTAACACCTCTTGCAGCCATCAAAGATTTATTCGAAACATAGATCTACATGAAGAACCAAGAACCTTTGAAGAAGCAAAAAACCATCCTCAATGGGAGCAAGCCATGAAGGATGAATTAGAAGCATTAGCCAAGAATGGAACATGGGAAATAACATCTCTACCAATTAGTTGCCAAAGGTTTCACTCAAGCTTATGGGATAGACTACAAGGAGACATTTGCACCAGTAGCAAAGATGAACACCATTCGAGTACTTCTATCACTTGCTGTCAATCATTCTTTGCCCTTATTCCAAATGGATGTTGCAAATGCTTTTCTTCAAGGAGACTTAGAAGAAGAGGTATATATGGAGGTTCCTCCGGGCTTCTCTCATCAAGACAACAAAGTTTGCAAGTTAAAGAAAGCCATCTATGGCCTCAAACAATCCCCTCGAGCTTGGTATGCCAAACTTAGCTCTACTCTTCTTGATCATGATTTTAAGAAATGCAATAGTGATTCATCCCTCTTTGTTAAGAAACAAAATGGAAAAATCATTATAGTTTTAGTTTATGTAGATGATATAATCATAACCGGAAATGACTTAAATCTAATCAATCAAGTTAGAAAATTTCTCCAAACTAAGTTTGATATCAAAGACTTAGGGAAACTAAAGTACTTTCTAGGAATAGAACTTGCCTATTGTCCAAATGGGCTTGTTCTATCACAAAGAAAGTATGTACTTGATCTTTTGCAGGAAACCGGGAAGTTAGGTGCAAAGCCTGCATGTAGTCCAATCAGCACTTCTGGTGGTCTTCAAGATGATGATGAAGAGTTTGAGGATGAACAAAGATATCAAAGGCTTGTAAGGGAGATTAATCTATCTCACCATAACAAGACCCGATATCTCCTTTGCTGTGGGTCAAGTTAGCCAGCATATGCACAAGCCAAAAAGAAAGCATTGGAGAGCCTCTGAAAGAATTCTTCACTACTTGAAGGGCACACCCGGCATGGGAATTTGGATGAAGAAAAATTACAGCTCTCAAATCATGGGGTATTGTGATGCAGATTGGGCTGGAAATTCAGAAGATAGAAGATCAACCACGGGATATTGCATGTTCGTTGGAGGAAATTTAGTAGCTTGGAAAAGCAAAAAACAACATGTTGTATCAAGATCAAGTGCTGAAGCGGAATATAGAGCTATGGCAGCCGCAACAAGTGAGATAGTTTGGTTGAAAGCTCTAATTGAGGAGATAGGGTTCATAGTTTCAACTCCGATCCAACTCCATTGTGACAATCAATCAGCAATTCACATAGCCTCAAATCCGGTTTTTCATGAAAGAACAAAACATATTGAGGTAGATTGCCACTTTGTGAGGCAAAAGATTGAAGATAAGCTCATCTCACCAAGTTTCACAAGGAGTGATCATCAAGTAGCTGACATCTTCACCAAGCCGGGAACCACAAAGCACATCCTCAAGAATATGGGCAAGTTGGGTGTCATAGACATATACACACCCAACTTGAGGGGGAGTGTTGAAATGAAGCATAATTAGGCTTCATAGCTAGTTGATGCTAGGATCAAGTGTACAAACCTAATTCAATGGGTATTTCAATGGGTCTGGCCCGCAGGATTCAGGCTGGGCCCGAAGGGCCCAGCCCGAGCTAGCAAATGGGGCCCCAAATGGGCCCCCAGCAGGCTGAGGATCTAGCCGTTGGAGGTCCCAACGGCTAGTTCCCATTCTAGCCGTTGGACCTCCAACGGCTAGTAGAGAAGGAGAGGGCTTTATGCCCTCTCCACTCTCTCTTTTCTCTCAAATTTCTCCCCTCTCCATCCTCTATAAATAGGGCAGCATGTTGCCCTCTCAAAGGATGAAAAAATGCCTTCAACCTCTTGTATACTCTCTTTGAAACATCAATAAAATACTTGAAGTTCTTATTCATTTCTCATTGCTTGCTTCTTTGGAATTTCATCACCCAAATAGCTAGGGGCAGTTTGGGCAGCATATATTTCAACAGTCAAAAAACTAGCTGTTGGAATTTCTTGGGGTTTGAGCTCCAACGGGAATATCACTTTCTACTGGCTATTTTTCCATTTTCTCTATAAATAGAGCCTCATTGTATTTCCAAAAACTATGAGAAAAATGCTCTCAAATCTGTCCATGTATGCTCTCATTCTTTTTCAATAAAATTCAGAAGTATTCTTCATTTCTTGTGCTCTATTTTTTGATATTTCAACACTTTTGTCTTGTGCTTGTCGATGTGTTTAGAAAGTAGGTCGTCATACTCCTAAAATTGATCGACATAACACTTTAAATTTGTCCACCTGAGGCTAACAGATCGATGTGTGCTAGAATTTTGGGCGTTGTGTGAGACAGGTCGATATGTTAGTGAGGATGTCGACATACATTTACTTAGCAAGATATATTATGTCTCTTTTGTTTAGGTCGACAAGGGTTGCATATCAGGTTGACATGTTCATGGTCATACTAAAATTGTTCGACAAAGTTATGAATTTGTAGACCTGAGGGAGCAGGTCGATGTGTGTAAGGATCAGGTTGACACGGTTTGTAATCTCTCATTTACTAATGGCTTTCTGATTTACTTCAACCTTATTTTATTTCAATTTATTATCATCAAAACATTTTAATCTCAACAATTTCTTTCTTTTTGATGATGATAAAACCCCAAGTACTTATCCTATTGTTTATGATCCTATTAATTCTTATTCATAGTTAATTCAGAGTTTGTTCAATCTAAGTTGCCATTCATTTTTCAGAAAGCCTATCCAATCATTATTCCAGCCTTTCACACACTGCACACTATCCTTTTCCTAGCAACATCAGTTTAACTATACACCTACACTTCACTTACCATACTGCACTACCAACTGCACTGCACATTTGCTTTCAGCTTTACACTCTGCTCTACATTATACCTAGCATCATTAGTCTAAGTACAATCTTTTTGATGTACCTGTACTGCTCATTTTACTATCAATCTTTTCTCACCTTAGGTTTCACTTAGCACTACATCTAACATCACATTCCTTCTATCCTAAGCACCATACTTACCGCACTGCATAGCATCACACATCCTTAGCATTACACTATAGCCACACTTCACCAAACTATGTTTCATACACACTTTGCAACTTCTCTTTAGTATCACATGGAACAACATCACATCATTACATTGCGGTGCACACACTGTTACCTTATGTAGCATCAGACCAATAGACCATCACAGATCACAAGCCATAATCCATACTCACAGACTACAGACCATACTTCAAATCACAGGCCATATTCAGATCAAGCAAACTCTACAGACTGCAGACTATACTTCAGATTTTTCTCCCCTTTTTTGTCATTAGTAAAAATGATCAACCATATTATTGACCACCGTCATTGCATCTACTATACTAACAAAGTGCTCCCCCTTAATTAGATACATCATAGACCACAAACATTGATTTCTCTCCATTAACTATCTTTGATCCTTGACTTCTAACAGAAGTTGCATAGATAACATACAGTTTCATTCCATTTTCAACAAGCATACACCAATTTCCATTTAACAGTAAGCATAAACACATTAGTAGTATTGTTACAATTTCAGAATTGTACATATTCATAAGCATACATATTCACTCAATTTAACAGCAAACATACACAATTTCAAGACAAAAACCAGATGCATTAATTAGTAGACATTGAAATTGTAGCAAGCAAGGCAATACTGAAATTTATTGATTAGATACAAACTTAGCTCTAAGAGAAATAAAAAAACATGTAAACGATGTTAAAAATAAGGGAGAAGATGAAGATAAGTCTCAAGGTATTCAACTTGAAAATATGATAATGTCATAAACATTGAGCCTTTTATTTTTTAATGTTCAGAATTTGGCAACATATTTATGACCCAAAATACATTCAAAAACAAGCCCAATGAAGCCCAAAAGTATGGAGAAAAGTCTAAGAGGTAAACCCAAATAGCTAGGGGCAGTTTGGGCAATGTATATTCCAACAGTCCAAAAACTAGCTGTTGGAATTCCTTGGGGTTTGAGCCCCAACGGAAATATTGACTTTGTTCTCTCTCTACTGGCTATTTTTCTCCCTTTGCCTATAAATAGAGCTATTGCTCTCCTTGTAAATTTAAGAGGAAGATAATCTCTCTTCCTTTGTATCATTCTACTATATCAATAAAAACCAGAAGTTTATTAGATTTCTCTCTCTTCTTAGTCAAAAATCCAACATGGTATCAGAGCAAACATCGACTCCGGGGTTGGGAAATTCTCTTCCTCAAATCTCTTCCTTTCAAATCCAACTTTTCTCCCAAATTATTCTAAGCTCAACCAATTACTTCCAATGGGCTAGTCATATCAGAAGATCTCTCAATGGAGCAAAACTTCTGTCTTTCATTACAAAAGATCCTATGGATCGGCTAGACCCACGATTTGATGAATGGAAGGAGCTGGATGATCAAGTGTTCCTATTGCTAACAAGCTCCATGGATCAAGCACACAAAAATATGGTCATGTGCTGTCCGAGTTCCAAATCTTTATGGGAGCAAATGTATGGGTTATATGGTCAGGAATCAAACTTGAGCAGAATATTTGAAATACAAAAAAGGATTGCGACCATCCAAATGGAGGAGAAATCAATTACACAATTGTTCGGATAACACGAGGACTTGTGGAATGAGCTCAACACATTGAGACCTCTCACAAGTGATATAAAAGTGCTGCAAAAGAGACAAGATGAAGACAAGGTGTTTTCATTACTCTCATCACTCAATGAGTCATTTGTACAACTTCGACAGGAAATTCTTCGAATGAAAGAATTTTCATCATACCAAGAGACTCGATTTATGATTCAAAGAGCTGCAGCTTCTCAAAGGCTTGAGGAAAGCAATCAGTCCAAAAGTGAAGTTCATGGGTTCTCCACAAAGCAGAATGAGCAAGCTGCAAATAAGGCTCATCAGGGAATAAAAAATGTGTGTTCTCATTGCAAAAACTTGGGACATACCAAGGATGGTTGCTGGTTTCTTCATCCTAACCTTAAACCTGAGTTCATCAAGAAAAAAGAGCAAGAGAGGAGGGAGCAAAATGCTCAACCAGCTGCAAACAAAGCAAATCTGACATCTCAAAAATTAGGAAAATCCTCCCCAGGTACTTGCTCTAACTCATCTGTTACTTCTTCAAAATGGTTGATAGATTCAGGTTGTGATCACCATATGGTCAAAGATAAGCAAAATTTTCAGAATCTTGAACCTCTCCTAGAACCTAAAATGGTTAAAGTTGCGAATGGACATAATTTCAAAATTAAGCAAATTGGGGATGTTGAAATATTTGGAAGAAAATCAAAGGCCTTATATGTTCCTCAATTTACCTCTAATCTTATGTCCATTGGACAAGTCACTAAGGACTTAAATTGCAAAGCTATTTTTGACCCTCATTCTGTTGTTTTTCAGAATTTGGAGACGAATCAAGTGATTGGTAGTGGTTCTATGCAAGATAACTTGTATTTTTGGAAACAAGATAGTTTTGTATTTTCCGCAATCCGAGAGGAAAGTTACCTCCTTTGGCATGCTAGATTAGGTCATCCTTCTATGCAAGCTCTGAAATGTCTATTCCCATCAAAAAATTGTGTGATAGACAGTGTGAAGCATGCATTTTTGGAAAGGAAACCCGAATGTATTATCCTATTTCTGAAACTCAATATAAAAAGCCTTTTGATCTTGTTCACTCGGATGTATGGACTTCACCTATGATATCTAGAAGGGGATTTAAGTATTTTATCTCATTTATAGATCATAAGTCTAGGTATACATGGGTGTATATGCTAAGATCAAAAGACCAAGTTTATGAAGCTTTCAAGTCCTTTTACAAGTATATTATAAAACAATATGAGGCCACCATTAAAATTCTTAGGACAGATAATGGTGGGGAATATATGAGCACCAATTTCAAAAATTTCATTGAGGAGAATGGAATTATTCATCAAACTAGTTGTCCCTACACTCCCCAACAAAATGGAGTTGCCGAACGCAAAAATAGACATCTCCTAGAAATAGGTAGAACTATCATGTTCTTTGCTAATATGCCTAAACGTTTTTGGAGTGATGCGGTTAGTACCGCAGCTCATTTAATAAATCGTCTTCCAACTAGAGTTCTCCATGGAAAATCTCCATTAGAGTTGCTTAGAAAAGATAAACCAAACCTCTCTCACCTTAGAGTTTTTGGGTGTATTTGTTATGTTCATATTCCTAGGCAGTTTAGAGATAAGTTAGATATCAAAGGAAGGAAATGTGTTTTTATTGGGTACGCTTCATTCCAAAAAGGATATATTTGTTTTGAACCTGACTCGAACAAGGTATACACATCGAAAGATGTGATATTTGTAGAAAATGAATTCTTTTTTGCAGGAGAAAAAAATGAAGAAAATTCATCAAGCAATGACTTGCGAATCTTCTGCGATGTTCCCATAAATCCTCCTCTGGTTCCTCAAGAATCCAATGAAGAGAATTCACTTTCAGGGGGAGAAAACGAAGAGGGAGGAGTGGATGAGTCTGAAAATGAAGAGAACTCTTCCGAAGAAAGAGAAGAAGGCGAGGGATTACCTACCTTAGGAGAATCCGGAGACGAAACTAGACTGCCCTCTCCGCTAGCTCCTCCACTTCGACGTTCCACCAGATTGAGGCTTCCTCCCTCAGAGTGGATCAACAGAAGAGTTTATTACAATTCTAAGGTAACTCACTATCCTATTTCAAATTACTATTGTGTATCTAACACTTCCTCAAGCCATCAAGGGTTCTTGAGTGGCATTGACTCATCACAGGATCCTAAGGATTTTGATGAGGCAAATACCAAACCCGAATGGAGACAAGCTATGCTTGAAGAACTAGATGCATTGAATAAAAATGGGACGTGGGAGATTACTACTCTCCCTAAGGGAAGAAAGGCTGTCGGGTGTAAATGGGTGTTCAAAATCAAGTATAAAAGTGATGGATCCATTGAACGCTACAAGGCAAGACTTGTAGCCAAAGGATTCACACAAACTTATGGAGAAGATTACACTGAGACTTTTGCCCCTGTTGCCAAAATGAAAACGATAAGGGTTTTGATGTCAATTGCAACCAATGGAGAATGGCCAATGTATCAAATGGACGTGAAGAATGCTTTCCTTCAAGGGGACTTAGACGAAGAAATCTACATGCAAATTCCCCAAGGGCTAGATGAGGATTCAAACATCAAGGTGTGTCGTCTTAAAAAAGCAATCTATGGGTTAAAACAATCTCCTCGTGCCTGGTATGCAAAATTAAGTTCAGCACTTCTTGGTAATAACTTTAAGAAATCCATTAGTGATTCCTCCATGTTTACTAAAGTTAACAATGAAGAAATCACTATTGTTCTTATTTATGTAGATGACATAGTTATTACAGGAAGTGATATGAATGGTATTGATCAAGTTAGAAATTTCCTTAAATCTACTTTTGAGAATAAAGATTTGGGAAAACTAAAGTATTTCTTAGGAATAGAGCTTGCCTATTCTCATAAGGGGCTAGTTCTATGCCAAAGGAAATATGTACTTGACCTTTTGCAGGAAACTGGAAAGGTAGGAGCTAAACCAGCAGCAACTCCTATATCCATAGCAGAACGAGCACAAGGTGATGAAGAAATGTTCCAGGATATTCCTAGATATCAAAGACTTGTGGGGAGGCTCATCTACCTCACCATTACAAGACCAGATATCACCTATGCCGTCAGCTTAATCAGTCAACGGATGCATGCTCCAAGGATTCAAGATTGGAAGGCAGCAGAAAGAATTCTCAAGTATTTAAAAAGCTCACCAGGAAGGGGAATTCTTATGAAAAACAACCACAGCATGGAGATTTATGGCTACTGTGATGCAGATTGGGCTGGGGATGTCACGGACAGGAGATCCACCACCGGCTACTGCATGTTGGTGGGAGGAAATCTTGTAACATGGAAAAGCAAGAAACAATCTGTTGTATCCAGATCAAGCGCTGAGGCTGAATACAGAGCAATGGCAGCGGCTACAAGCGAAATAGTTTGGCTAAAGGCATTACTTGAGGAGATGGGATTTCCTACTATCGCTCCTATTCTTCTACATTGCGATAATCAAGCAGCTCTTCATATCGCTGCCAATCCAATATTTCATGAAAGAACGAAGCACATTGAGATTGATTGTCATTTTGTTCGAGAAAAATTAGAAAACAAGACAATTTCAACCTCATATGTTAGAAGTGAAGACCAGCTAGCTGACATTTTCACTAAGGCAACAACTGAGAAACATCTTCAGCACATCCTTAGCAAGTTAGGGTCCATAGACATCTATGCACCTAACTTGAGGGGGAGTGTTAAAAATAAGGGAGAAGATGAAGATAAGTCTCAAGGTATTCAACTTGAAAATATGATAATATCATAAACATTGAGCCTTTTATTTTTTAATGTTCAGAATTTGACAACATATTTATGACCCAAAATACATTCAAAAACAAGCCCAATGAAGCCCAAAAGTATGGAGAAAAGTCTAAGAGGTAAACCCAAATAGCTAGGGGCAGTTTGGGCAATGTATATTCCAACAGTCCAAAAACTAGCTGTTGGAATTCCTTGGGGTTTGAGCCCCAACGGGAATATTGACTTTGTTCTCTCTCTACTGGCTATTTTTCTCCCTTTGCCTATAAATAGAGCTATTGTTCTCCTTGTAAATTTAAGAGGAAGATAATCTCTCTTCCTTTGTATCATTCTACTACATCAATAAAAACCAGAAGTTTATTAGATTTCTCTCTCTTCTTAGTCAAAAATCCAACAAACGACAGAAAGTGTCAAGACATAAACCATGACTGAAGCTTAGACTAACATCAGCATGAGTGAGAGGGTCTAGGAAGATGAGATAGTTTTCTTTTGTCTTTTTCAAAGGATTCTAGTCTTTTCTTGATACTTTGAAGTTCCATCATCAATTCATAGTCCATTTGACCTTGTAAAAGTTGTCTCTTCTAAAATTTCTCCAACTTTTCCCAAGTCATGTCAAGAGTGATAGGCTGTGAGCTTGATGGCTACCCTTCATCTTCTCTCCTTCTTTTCCTTGGTTTATTTTCTGTTGCTTTCTCAGTTTCATCTCCTTTTTCCTTTATTTGCCTCTTGTTGGCTCCTCCTCCCTTTCTAACTCATTCTCCCTTACTGTTACATATCCAATTTCTCAAACCATTGAAGAAGCATTGATTCCATTCTTTTCATCCAATTCAATCACCATATCTTTATCCAACCTCACATGGTTACATGATAGGATTTCAGAAATCATATTGGCATATGGTAGAAGTGAGTTCTCAGACCTATGTGCAACAATCATGAAGTGAGGAACTATGAAATAAAATCCAGGATTCTTACCACTCATAATGCAAGCCATTAACAAGAAATCTTCTTTAGAAATGGTTGTGTAGTTTCCTTCTCTAGGTCTCAACACATGTACCACAATCAAATGCAAAATACCTAATTTTGTGGCACTATTGCTCACAATAGTCAAGTTTTCATCACCGAAACAATTCTAGCATTCTCCAAATAGTTTGACTTCATGTATGACTTATATTTATCATATGGCACTCATGCAAGACCATTTTCTCTATATACAATCCTAGGTGTGACTTCAATCACTTTTCTATTCACATAAATCCTAAATGCACATGAGACAGAGTGATCATTTGGGATGATCCGAGATTCATTATTATCTTCATTAGAAATAACTTCAATATTATTATAGAATAGTTTAATTGCTTTCTCATGAATGAATTTGTTTGGAATCATCATCCAATTAGGGCATACCTCATTCAAGTATTTTTCATACTTGAAGTTTGTCTTTTTCAGAAAAACCTAATCAAGTAACCTCCCATGATTGACCTACCTTCTTAAAAATACCTTCTCATACAACCCGCTTTGTTTAATCGATTTGAATTCATGAGTATTCAAATGTGATATTGGCTCTGGTTGTAGAGGAGACATTGGAGGTTTCGCAGATTGAGATTTTGCAGTCGAGGTTTTGAAGAAGAGGCTTTGGTTGTAGGTTTCGAAGGAGACTTCGAGGATGTAGATTGCTTGGAAATAGGTAACTTCATCTTGGGAGCCATGTTCGATTAGGATTTTGCATAGGAGAATCACCTAGGGTTTCAGAGAGAAAGAGGGAAATTTGAAATTTGGGAGGAATAGTAAGACAGGTCGATGTGTCAACCGTTCATGTTCCATTCTCTGTCACAGATCGTATAACACCGACACGCGGTGTACTGTATATTGTACTCCTCATTACTCCATATATGATATATCTTCTTATTCATATAGAAAATCACTCAGAAAATTTTCCGAGCCAAAATGCCTTAGAAGAATTTTGGGCATCGCCCCAGGAGCTAAAAAGGGACCATTCCGGGCCATCTTGAAATTATGCGTACAATTTTGAGCCCAAAGAAATTACATGTGCAAAATCACCCTAGAAAGTTAATAAAACTTGAATTTGGGCAAAGTCACATCATTTGCTTGGGAGGGCTTGATGACTACTCATCGGGGGTGAGAAATGAGCTCCTACCGAGCTAAATCAAAATCTACCCGTGTGAAAGTGCTGAAATTTTGTCAAAAAACCAAATTTAGGCTAACTAATGATTTTCACAATTCAAAATGAGATTTTGAGAAACTTGCCAAAACTTGCCCGATAGGATGGGAATTTACCCTATCGAGTCAAAATGAAATCTACGCGTGCAAAATTGACGCCATGTGATTTATATGTGCTAAATTTACTTTAAAAGTGAATGTCTAAGATAAAAAATTAAAATTTAAGCTGTAACACAAAAGTGCTCAGTACCCTAAATTTTCACATAATAAACCCTAAATTTGTGGGTCAAATCAAAATTTGACCAACCAAACGATTTCATTTTCACTCAAGACCTATATTTTTGGAATCTACACGTAAAATAGAGTTCATAGTGAGATTCTACGCGTTTTGAGGTTGTGGTCAAATTTTGACCGATCGCGAATTTCATTCACTTTGAAGAACTTTTGGGTGACCAAACGTTCTCAGATTTATACGAAACCAGTGGTATTGGACTCAGTATGAAAACCTGGGTTCCGTGTGTGATTTTAAAAATTTTTTAGATGAATAGTAACTTTGACCGACCTTGGACCATGAGTCAAAGAATGGATAAATACAAAATACAAAGTACAAACAATTAATATCCTTGGAATGTATGAATCCACTTTATTGGACTTTGTGTGGTTTTGACAAGTGGTATCACCTGATTGAAATTAACCTTAGTTGATTTACTATGGTTAAATTTAACTAGGGTAGGGTTAATTAAACCTAAGTAGGGTTAAAACATGACTTAACCATGGTTGAGTGTTTAAATTAAAACCAAGTTAAGGCTTTTATTCACTCCCAACAAAAAAAAATGTGAGATGCCCAAAGGAGAGCAAAAACCTTCTTCTCTTCTTCCTTTCTCCTTAGCCGCGAACCCCATTGAGGAGCAACCATGATTTTTCCTCACAACCTCCCAACATTTTTACATGGTTTTGCTCTATCCTAGACCTAGTATCACATATCCAAAAACTAGCTCAAAAGAAGCACCACACATGGAGATCTAGGGAGGGACGAAAATTCAAGGAATGGAGCAAAATGTGAAAGTACAAAGCTTCAATCAGCCTGTTATTCATAAGGTAAACACCCACCACCCTCTAGTATAACATATCCAAAATTTAGGCAAAAAGGAGAAAATTTGCTCAGAAAACTAGGGTAGACGAATTTGAAGCCATGATGGAATTTTTGGGTTTTCGGAAGTCTGAACAGGTTGTAATGTTTAGGCTATAGCATTTTTTGAACATAGGCAAATTAAGTGAAATTTTAATACATGAAACTAGACTGTCTGAGCTTTTAAATGAGATATGATTCATTTAATTCTGATGAGAAATGAAGTTTTAGTGAATTTTCAAAGTTAGGTGTTCTGTAGAAGTTTCTGTTCTGATGTCCTGTTCTGCCGTGATGTTTGCCTCAATTTTGAGGTGCCTTCCGGTCTGTACTAGCTTGAGCCCTAGTTATAACATTTGTAGCTCTAGGTTGTATCTTTGTAACATGGTAAGAATCACTTTAATCCCACTCTTATATCAAAAGTTATGAAAATTCTCCAAAAACTATGCAAATTGTCACTCTGTTTTCGGTCCCAGATTGACAGCCTTCTATGTGATCTGTTTTGACCCTCTTCTAGACTGAACTAAGAAAACCTTTCAACATGAAAGTTGTAGCTCTGTTTCACATCTATAACATATCCACAAATCACTTGAATTGGAGTTGTGTATAGAGAGTTATTGCATTTTTACTTAGACAAGACAGAATGAACTTTTAGAACAGAACTAAGACAAAGATTGGTTTATCTGAAATTCTGTGATTTGAATCTAAAGGAATGTTCAAAATAAAAGTTGTAGTGCTATCTCGCTTTAAAATAGGAAGCATGTGATTTGGAGTTGTGTAGTAGGAGTTATGACAATTTTCCCACGACTGCGCAAATTGTGTTGTGTGCAGAATTTTAGATTTTAAACTTGTGGACTATTTTGGTGAAATGAAGAATATGAATGGATGTATTTAAGGTCAAGAGTGTGAAGCATATGTGTGTATGAAATTGAAAATGTTGTGTAAGGTGATGTAAATGTGTGCTTAACTTGTCCCTTTGTGGACATTGAGCATGATTTGTTGTGCATTGAGAAAGGAGGGAGTTGATTTCCTTGTATGTGTACTATCAAGGTATGTGTATTGTCTTGGCACGTAGGCATGGTCATTGGATGGTGTTTTAGAGAGTGGGGGGCACGAATAACGTATAAAAGAGGTTAAATTAATGTATTTAACCTAAAAGTCTTCATTTGCATTACATAAAGATTTCATATGTACTTTGTGTTGCCTTTATAGTGACACGATAGCAGATTGACGAGGGAACACAATTTCCACACAATTTGGTATTTTAAGAAGTGATTGAGCTTCCTATATACTGTGAGTGAAATTTATTATATAATGTGTTCAATGAATAACAATATGTTTTAAAATGTTTTTCAATGCAAGTATGAATTATGATCGTGTAACACAGACTCTCGGTATATCCTATGGTATGTTTCAGTTTATATATATATATATATATATATATATATATATATATATATATGATGTTTCCACGACTACGTTTATAAATTTTTAATAAGAAATTTTTCGATAAAACAACCTTAGAAATTTGCCGGTAAAATACCAATTTGGGTCAGTTTGACTCAAAGAGACTCAATAACCTTAATTTCAAATTAAATAAATTTAATTAGGTCTAAAATGAGATTTTGGGTCTAGTGTGAAATTATAAAAATTTTTGGGGGTCAAATTAGATTTTTTATAAGTTAAAGAACTTGTTAGCAATTAACAAAAACTTAAAAGAAAATGTGACAAGTGTATTCTTTTAAAACAATACATTAAAAAAGTGTCAGAGTGAGGAGGACAAGTGTTGACCCAAATTGAGAGGAGAAAGGCAAGGTGGGCCAACAAGAACACATGTACATGAAAACCAATCAAAACACATGCAAATTGGCAAAATGATCCTATGGCTTAGAATAAATTTGAGACTTGATCCTAGGGTGGTGAGTTAATAACACAAGCACAAAGGAAGCTTGTTCATTTTTCCCAAACCGTGAGATCAAGGTGAGAAGAGAGGAAGACCAAGAAAGTTGAGGTAAAAAATTTTATTCTGTCCCATTTTAATTTTTATTTCTGGATGTGACTTTGCCTTGGTTTTGTGGTATCTTATAGTCTAAAATGGAAATTTCTCTAGTTAAGTAAATTGTAGATCTAGGTCTTATCTTTCCAACAAGATAAGAATCACCTTAAGCTGATATATGTGCCAAAAGTTATGATACTTTTCCTGAAACGCGACAAAAAGTTATTCTGTTTCGGAACATAAAAACAGTGTGCAAAAACAACCCTTTTCCAGTCCTATTTTAGAGAAACTCAAAACATAAAAGTTGTAAGTATCACCCTTTTCTATAATAGATAAACATTTCAGCCAATTGACACAAGGAAATCAAAAGTTATACCCTTTTTCCTAAAAAGGTTTTGACAGAAACCTTGTTTCCAATTGAAACCTGACCGTTTTGATCATGATTTATTTCAACCCCTTTCGCGGTATAATTAACTCAAAACATGAAAGTTGTAGATTTATGTCTTAGGTATAACATGTTTAAATTTCATTAAGTTTGGATGCGTTGGGTGAATGTTATGTTTTATGCACAAAAATATGATAGAATCTAAATATAGAATGCAATAGAAACAAAATGAGTATTTTAGGAAATTCTGTGATGAGATTTTGAGAAAATGTATAATATGAAATTTATAGGGCACAGAATTATCTACAACATACAAAATTTCGCTTGAATTGGAGCTGTGTGTAAAGAGCTAAGTCATTTCTACTATACAGGGACATAGGCTTTGTGCGCATGGGTGCCGGGCAATGGGCCGACATGGGCGCGGCATGAGCACGATGTCCATGCAGTGATTTTGACTAGACCAAACTTTGGAAAATTGGATATTTTTGTACAAATACACTTAGGGATTTATTTAAAATGCCCTAAAACTTGGCCCTAGACTAAGAAATTGTTAAGTGTAATTTATTACATATATTTTCCTATAATGACATATGTGTGCATATATGATCATTGTAGTGGCGTGATTAGTGATCTATTCGAGGGAGTTCTATTTGCTGGTTATAGTGGTACTGAGGGGAGTGATCTACCATCCCCTATATTGTGAGTGAGACTTTGATATCTACTATTGATTGACAAATCATGTTTTACCGATTTTCAAATGACATGATTTCTATCCGTGTGAAAACTAAATTTTTAGATTTTGATAAGTATATATACATATTTTTGTGACCATTGGAGTATCTCAACTGCTGATTTTATTGATATGCATCCATAAGTTTGATAATTGGATATTGTGCCACTTTTTTTGACATATTGACATGTTTTAATACTTCCACTGTATTGGCATATGGTTTTGAAAGGATTTACATGAACTGTACTATTTGGGCTGTACACCTGGCCAACATTATGATACGATGCATGAGACTGTATGCCCGGCTGACGTGATGATGTGATGCATGGGGCTACGTGCCCGGCCGACTTGATGGTATGGTGATATGGTGATATGGTGATATGCTTCCTATAGCATTCCGTAGCTACGAAGGACATTTGGTAGAGGCACCCCTTGTGCCCGAATATACTTCGACCGGAGGTATCTGTCAAATTGTCATATGTATGGTTGTTCCAGGTTGACTCTTATCAGGAAGGACGTGAATTTACCTCTGTCTAGCACTGGGCAGGACACCATATACGGCCGACTATTTATAGGTATATATATATATTATTATTATTCACAAGCTAGTTGGAGTAACCTGTGACCAACATTGGGGTAGAGAGTCATTATTTGATATTTGCATTGTGAAAACTCCCAATGCGCCCGTCCTTGGTCGAGGTAAACAATTGCTGGGGTTGTTTGTTCAGCCGGCTCTATATATGTGACTTGATACATGGATGGATGCATATGTTATTTTTTTTCGATGTGAGCCTTGAGCTATATTAAAATTGCATGCTATTTTTCGCATACTTTATATTGTATTACATGTTTTGACACTCCAAGTTCACACTTGATATTGGTAGCATGATGTCAATCCCCTCACTTACTGTGTATCCTCCCATAGATACTCACCCCTCACTTTCTCTTTCACAGGTATAGTCTTGGATCGAGGGAATGGTAGAGACTTGATTTCGTTGGACTTGTTTTGGAGATTGGGATGGGGTATGGTTACCCGTTTCTTCCGCTATATTCAATTTGAGATTATCGTATTATTTTGGAGTATTTAGTTTGACTAGTGCACTTATTTGCTTTGGGATGACTGCATATTACTATTGGCTCATGTAAATGGTAACTCTCATCTTGGGTTTACATATTCAGGCATTTGAGGCACATTGAGATATTTTACTTTTATTACTTGGGAATTCAGGTGATTTTGTAAACTGATTTGGACATGTGTGTTTTTAGCCTCACGATGCCTCGATGTCTCGGAGGGTTGTGTCCGTGCATTGAGGTATCGTGGCAGTTGCTCACGTGCTCGGCCCGAGGGTGGGTCGGGGCATGATAGATCATGTGCTATGATTTTTGGAATGGATTTGTGAAATGTTTTGTAAATCATTGGAGTGTCCACAAAATGATTTTGTTGTGAAATATGCATCCAATTGATTTGTGAAATGAAAAACGTGACATTGTGTCGACATGCATATGATTTATGAAATCAATTATGAGAAGTGTTTGATATGGTTTGATAAATGTTGGCATGGCACGTGTCACGCCCCGAACCGGGGTCATGAGCAGCAGCCTGTTACCTTGAATGCTGGCTATATTTTTACAGCCTCCTATAAATCGGAGGTCTCCCATGTACAAATAAACTTGTTTAACCCTGTATAATTTAAAATTATCCTGTAAATAAAATAAAATGGTCATCCCAACCTCATAACAACCTACCAACCACAGCAGACATCCAGAACAACGCCAGACTAAGTAAATTTCCAACAATTTTAACCACAGATCTCTATTGTCATGCCGAACAAGAGCATGAGCAGTCGCCACACTGAGCAAGCCTTAGTTTTATATAATTTACAACCAATTTTCCCAAGTTGACTTTCAAACACTACAATTTGCCTCAATGCAAATGAAATGAGAGTTTCGCAAATAAATGTACATAAATTATACAGTCAATCACATAATAAATACATAGTCAACTACGGACCTCAAGGTCAAGACCTTACAGGGTCGAAAATAAAGTGCGGAGCTCATATCTCAACTTAATTTAAATCTCACTGTCGAAAAACCCTCAAATCTGTCAACGAGCTACAAATTCCTCAAGAGCCGAGCGTCGCTCTAGCACAATAATCCAGTCTGAGGAGGGAAAGAAGATGGGTGAGTATCAAGGAAGATACCCAGTAAGTGAGGGGGATTAATCTCAAGTACAAATAGTGTAGGTGAATATCGGAGTGTTAAATAATATCATTCATAACCCATAATTCAAATTTTACAGTAAATTGTGATATATTCGCTAAAATGAACTTATTTAATCATTCACACGTTAACATACATATATGCATCAATTTAAAATCAAGTAGATCATAGAGCAAGCTAAAAAGATCCTAGTAAAGGTCAACCATGACCAAGGACAGGCATATCAGGGGTTTTATTATGCATAAAGTTCAAAAGTCGCTCTCTCCCCGACGTTGGCCATGAGTTCGCTAAGGCTAGCTTATAATCGTGTATAGGACCCCGCCCGGTGCTAGACGGCAGCGTCACACACATCCTGTCCTTTACTTGGATTCAACCGGCTGCGCCTATAGCCATTAGAAATATGACGTTTGCTAATACCTCCTATAAAAGCATATCCGGGCAACCCAGTGCCTCTACAAACGCCTTTCGTAGCTACGGAATCAATCAAATAATGTCATTTCATCATATCATCTCAAACTAGTAGGCATCCAACCCATATAGCCAAATCATCTCATCATATCTTCAAAACAATTCAAATCCGTATGCCAATATATTTCGTCGAAATCATTTAAATTCAATAAACCAATGCAATGGTAGAATAAAAAATATTCTATTTCTCAAATCATGACACAATTTCATTTCATTCCAAACATGGATGCATAATCGTAGAAAACATAAGTACGACACTCCAATAATCACAAAACAGATTTTTATTTCAATTCATACGTGAGACAATGTATATCAAAAGTATGTTTTATTAAAAACATAATAAAAATCAGGTTTCACTATTTCATTCAAGAGATTAGGGTCCCACTCACATTTTTAAGGAGGGTGGTCACTCCCTATTTTCAAAGATTATCAACTCTGATCCTCGAATCCCCAAAAAAATCAACATAATCAGATTATCACAATTTAACATCAGATAGTAACCTATTAACGGGTATTTCATTTTCTTTCCTAATTAATACAATCTTAATTTTCACTATTTCTTTTCTATATTCCTGTTTCATAAATTTCGAATCATTTGGCTCACAAATAATCAAATTTCCAATATTTCACATTTTTCTAATTTTCTTCGAATTTAACATATCTCAAAACATATATATAGCTTCCGATTCTAATTTCAACATAAATTCGATAAAATTTATTTCAAACGTTTAAGTGATTGCATTTCTCTCTCACCTAGGGTTTCGCAAATCTCAGACCTATCTTTCATTCTCCCGTCGCATGGGTTTAAAACCTATAATATTTTCAAATTTGAATAATATTAGCAACTAACTCAAATTCTAATTACCCAACCCTAGGACTACAACCAACATAGCCATTACCTGCAGTAAAGAAGCCGCGACCTAAGGTTTCTGCGGGGATTGCAGGTGAGCTCTCGAAGGAGACGGCTGGTTACAAACACGCAGGCCGTCGTAGGCTCGTGGGCTGACGAGGGCTGGTGGGCTTGCGGGCTCACGGGCTCACGGGCTCGCGGGCTTGCGGGCTCGCTGGCTGGTCTGCAGTTGTGCGCCCGCGGGAGATAGGGTGTTGTGGCGCGCTCGTGCTCGTGCTCGCGCTCGCAGGTTGCGTGCGTTAGTAGGCAGGCACGCGTACTCCTGCGCAGGCACATGCTCGTGCACAGGTGCACACCCGAGCAGGCGTACGCTAGCCTAGCACTAGTACGGGGAAGCATGGGCTCGTGCTCATGCAGGGAGGATCGCGCTGCGGCACACTCGCTCACGGAAGGGCGGAGCAGCGACGATGCTCGGGGGAGGATGGCGAGGCGGAAGAGTGGCAAAGGGGTGGCAGATTCGAGCGATTCCAGAGAGAGAGGGAGAAAGGGAGAGTGAGAGAGAAACCGAGAGATGAAATAGAGAAAGGGAAAGTGAGAGAGAGAGAAGGCAGAGAGAAAGGTCGGTGGCGATGGAGGTAGGCAGCGGTGATGGCAGAATGGGAGCGGCGGATCGCGGGAAGGGGAAGAGGCAGAGAAAGAAAGAGAGAGGAAGAGAGAGAGAGAGAGAGGGAAAAGATAAAGAGATTAGGGCTAAAAACCGTAATCTAATTTGGGGGGTGCTGCGTTTTGCCTCAAAATGCAACACTCCGCTGGATTTTTTTTTTTTTTTACACTTATTATTATTATTATTATTTACATATATATATATATATTCATTTTGCACCAAAATTCGCAGATACGGTAAAAATTTAAAATATACAAAAAAAATTCAATTTAAATACCCCAAAATCAAAAATTAAAATAAATAAAAAATGTCTATATATATATATAACTGAGAAATATTTTATTTAATTTCTGAATAGGAGTACAATAGTACGGACACCGTAGTGTCGGTGTTACGATTTCTAACCCCCTAAAAACAAGTTTCGTTCTTCAAACTAAAAAAAGACTAAACAGCAAATAAATGGGGGTACTGTCTCCTCATAGTCTCCTCGGACTCCCAAGTCTCTTCCTCGACCTGGTCACTCCTCCACAAGACTCTGACCAACGAGACTTCCTTGCCCTGCAGTTTCTTGACTTGCCGATCTAGAATAGCCATGGGCTGAACTGGAAGACTAATGTCCTCTCGTAATTCAACAGGTTGAGGCTCAAGTACATGAGAAAGATCGGTTAAATACTTCATGAGTACTGAGATATGGCAGACATCGTGAATACGTGATAGTTCATCTGATAGCTCCAATTATATGCCATACTTCCTACCCTCTCAAAGATACGGAAGGGTCCAATATATCTAGGGCTCAACTTATCTCGCTGCCTGAACCGTATAACTCCCTTCCAAGGAGATATCCTCTAGAAAACCATATCTCTGGTGGCAAACTCAAGAGGTCGCCGCCTACAATCGGCATATGTCTTCTGTCTATCCTGGGCAACTTTTATCCGCTCATAGATGACCTTTACTTTATCATTCGTTTCCTCAATTAGCTCAACACTGCTGAGACGTCGCTCTCTGACCTTATCCCAGCATATCGGGGTGTGGCACTTCCTGCCATACAGTGCTTCATATGGGGGCATCCCTATACTGGCCTGATAGCTGTTATTATATACGAATTCGACGAGTGGAAGGTACCAATCCCAACTACCTCGGAAATCCATCACACATGCCCTCAACATGTTCTCAAGGGTCTGAATGGTCCTCTCTGACTGACCATCTATCTGTGGATGATAGGTTGTACTAAAATTCAGCTTTGTGCCCATTGCCTCCTGTAACTTGGGCCAAAATCTAGAAGTAAATCTCGGGTCCCTGTCTGATACTATCAACATAGGAACACCATGCAGCCAGACTATTGTATCAATGTAAAGACGTGCCAGGGTCTCCAAAGGATAGTCGCTACGAATAGGAAGAAAATACGTGGACTTGGTGAGTCGATCTATAATCACCCAAATGGCATCATGCCATGATGAAGTTTGCGGTAGCCCTGTCACAAAATCCATAGTAATGTGATCTCACTTCCACTCAAGGATGGGTAATGGCTATAATGTACCCGGCTGCTGATACTCAGCTTTCACTTGCTGGTAAACTAAACATCTAGCCACAAAATCCGCGATTTCTCGTTTCATGCCAGGCCAACAATAACTATCCCGAATCGTTTGATACATCTTGGTACCACCCGAATGCAATGCATAAGCGGAGGAGTGCGCCTCCTCAAGTATGGCCTTGCGAAGATCTAAATCAGCGGGAATACAAACTCACTCCCTACAGCTGATTAAACAAATCATCTATACCTGGCAGGAGATATCTGTTTTTTATGGTGGCTTTGTTCAACTGCCTATAATCCACACAAAGTATAAGTGTACCATCTTTCTTCTTTACAAATAATATCGGAGCGCCCTAAGGTGAAGTGCTTCGGTGAATAAACCCCTTATCTAGAAGTTCTTGCAACTAGATCTTATGCTCTCTCAGTTCCACAGGCGCCATTTTATACGACATAATAGAAAAAGGATTGGTTCCTGGTACTGGATCAATCTCGAAATCAAACTCCCAAACTGGTGGTAATCCGAGAAGCTCCTCGGGGAATATCTCTGGAAAATCCTGCACCACAGGGACCTCTTCAAGTCTTGGTCCCTTAGTGGTGGTGTCGACAACATAAGCCAGATATGCCGTACTACCACGGCATACCAAGCGTCTGGCCTTCATAAGAGATATAATACAATAGCGCAATACTCGTCTCTCATCCCAGAATACTAATGGTGGCTGCCCGGACCTTCAAAACTCAACCTCCTTCATGAAACAATCCACAGAATCCTGGTGTAAACTCAACCAATCTGCCTCTAATACCGCCTTCCCAATACCAACCTCACAGTCCCTATAGAATGTATCTCGAATGATATGTTTGTCAAGAGGAGTGACTACCATAATCTTCTCATCAAGTGGCGAGAGAGGTCTATCAGATTGGCGAGCGAATGTGTCACTCACATATAAAAAATTCGACCCGTTATCTATAAGAATACAGGTGTCGATACCAAATATTCACATGGTACCTAAAGATATGAAAAAGATATTAGAATGCGAAGAAA
The DNA here is from genome assembly GCA_033439265.1 of Dillenia suffruticosa. Lineage (NCBI taxonomy): Eukaryota > Viridiplantae > Streptophyta > Magnoliopsida > Dilleniales > Dilleniaceae > Dillenia > Dillenia suffruticosa. The sequence continues at coordinate 6,528,532 of JAVTVX010000031.1, forward strand.
AGTAGACATATTTATATATATATATATATATATATCAAACTAGTTAAGTTTCTAAAACTTTAACTAGTCAAAACTGTACATCGACGTCATGATATATAAAAAAGTCATGCAGAAATACAATAAAAATACTACACTGAGGGATCTGTAAGAGAATTACCCATAATAACATCAGGGTTTGCCTGTGCGTCCTCTTGCGTCATCGCAAACACACGAGCCTGGACCCTAGGATACTGTTACAACGGTCCTGGCACTGTATTACTCCCGACTGCAGTTTAAGGAGCTGTAAGAGCTGAGTGCACAGGTGCCCCCTACTGGCCTGTGCCAGAAGTACCAGTATGACTCTGCAAAGTCGATCATCCTCAACCTAAATCTGGGCAGATACTTTTAACATGACCTTGCTTCCTATACTGGAAGCAAGTAACTGGTGCTCTACATGCCCCAAAGGCATGGTGGCTGCCGCATCTATAGTAGAAAGGTTGTCTCTATGTAGTAGACTGTGTAGAGACATTAAGGGCTGGTACCCCAAAGCCCTATGGTCGAGATTCCTATCCCGGTCCTACTGGTCTAAAGCTAGAAGAACCTCCGAAATGTCCAAAGCCTCTACCCCTTTTTGAAGACTGTCTACCTGGTAACCCAGTCTTTCTCTTCTGGTGACTCCCTCTGTCGAGCCTCGCTCGGATGATCTCCTCTGCCCGATATGCTGAATCAATCACCTCTGATAGTATAAAAGAGGGAGTCACTGTCATATACTTTTTGATGCTCAATTGGAGGCCATCTTCAAAGTTGAACCTCAACTGAGCTGGTGTAGCCATATCGAGGACAAAGGCCGCTAGTCGTCTGAGCTTAGTCTCTTACTCTGGAATTGACCTCGTCCCCTGGCATAAGTGCAGGAACTTCGTTCTCATCCGGTCTTGTTGGAACGGGGTGAAGAACCTACGGTCGAACTCTCGTAGAAAGTCCTCCCACCGCAAGGTCTGTATAGCACTGTCATGGATAGCCTCCCACCACGAGAGGACATCTCCGTCGAGGAGTCTCTTAGCAACTCTCAATCTGAGCTCCTCTGATAACCCAAAATCCGTAAGCATCCTGCAAGTCCTATTGATCCAATGCTTTGCTGTTACGGCATCACTAGATCCTGAAAAGTCTGTGCATCCAAACTGCCAAGACTTTCTCACCAATTAAGTGAGCTCGTGGATGCGCCTCAAAGTAGTCGACGTCTCATCGGTCGGATTACAAACAGAAGGACCGACCACCGAAGGAGAATTGGTGTCGTAGGTGCAGATATGGCCGCAGGTGCCATCACTGGAGTTTGTAGTGGAGGTGGTGGCATCTGTGTCCCATATTAATTGTACTACTCCTGCCACTACCTCAAGGCATCGAGTAGTAGTGGAGGAATCTCGACTGTACAGTCAGTGGAGGTGCTGGGGGTGGCATTGGAGAAGGTGCGTAAGTAGAAAAAGCACCCTCGGGTGCTCGTGGAGCCTCAAGTGCCCTAGAAGCCTCAAGTGCACCGTGCCTACCACGTCTAGGCGGTATAATTCTGCAAAGAGAGTATCGTTTCATTAGATATAAAAAAGAATTAGGGTTAGTTATCGGGTAACTAACCCCTTAAAAATAGAATTTGAGTTATGAATGAAGGTATTCGATTGTAGAATCGTGGAATGTAAGCATCGCATATCATACCCTTTCCAATAAATGATCTTTTATGCCTATGACTGTGTACAAAGACTTTAAATGACTGTATGAAACTTTCTATTGTATTGAGGACTTTTAAACGTACTTGGGAGTACTTTTATTACTATCTTTTCTCTAATCTAGATGCTCTGATACCAATAGAACTGTCACGTCCCGAACCGGGGTTGTAAGCAGTCTTCCATTACCCTGAATACCGGCTGTATTTTTATAGAAAATTGGACAGAACCACCTCATAAATCGGAGGTCTCCCATATACAAATAAACCTCTTTAGCCCTGTATAATTTAAAATCATCCTGTAAATAAAATAAAATAGCTATCCCGGCCTCACAACAACCCATCAACCACAGCAGACATCTAAAAAAATGCCAAGCTAAGTAAATTTCCAACAATTCTAGCCACAGACCTCTACTGTCATACCCAACTAGAGCATAAGCAGCCACCACACAGAGCGGGCCTAAGTTTTATATAATTTACAACCAATTTTCCCAAGTTGACATTCAAACACTACAATTTGCCTCAATCCAAATGAAATATGAGAGTTTCGCAAATAAATATACATAAATTATACAGTCAATCCCATAATAAATACACGGTCAATTACGGACCTCAAGGTCAAGCCCTCACAGGGTCGAAAATAAAGTACGGAGCTCATATCTCAACTTAATTTAAATCTCACCGTCGAAAAACTCTCAAATCTGCCAACGAGCTACAAATTCCTCAAGAGCCGAGCATCGCTCTAACACAATAATCCTATCTGAGGAGGGAAAGAAGAGGAGTGAATATCAGGGAAGATATCCAGTGAGTGTGGGGATTAATCTCAAGTACTAATAGTGAAGGTAAACATCGGAGTATCATATAATATCATTATATGTTCGCCAAAATGAACTCATTTAATCATTCACACGTTAACATACATATATGCATCCCTTTAAAATCCAGTAGATCATAGAGCAAGCCGAAAAGATTTTGTAAAGGTCAACCGTGACCAAGAACAGGAATATCGGGGATTTTATTATACATAAAGTGCAAAAGTCGCTCTTTACCCTGACGTTGGCCATGAGTTCGCTGGGACTAGCTCATCATAGTGTATAGGACCCTGCCCGGTGCTTGACGGTGGCGTCCCATACATCCTCCCCCTTACTTGGGTTTAACCGGCTGTGCCTATTGCCATTAGAAAAATGACATTTGCGGATACCTCTTGCAAAAGTATATCCGGGCAACTTGGTGCCTCTACAAACGCCCTTCGTAGCAACGGAATCAATCAAATAATGTCATATCATCATATCATCTCAGGCTAGTAGGCATCCAACCAACATAGCCAAATCATCTCATCATACCCATAAAACAATTCAAATCTGTATGTCAATATATTACGTCGAAATCATTTAAATTTAACAAACCAATGCAATGGTAGAATAGAAAACATTCCATTTTTCAAATCGTGGCACAATTTTATTTCATTCCAAACATGGATGCATAATCGTAGAAAACATAAATACGACACTCCAATAATTACAAAATAGATTTGAATTTCAATTCCATATGTGAGACAATGCATATCAAAAGTATATTTTATTAAAAATATGAAAAAATCAGGTTTCACTATTTCATACAAGAGATTAGGGTCCCACTCACATTTCATTCCCTATTTTCAAAAATTATCAACTTTGACTCCTCGAATCTCGAAAAAGATCAATCCAATTAGATCATCACAATTTAACATCAGATAGTAGCCTATTAACGGATTTTCCATTTTCTTTCCTAATTAATACAATCTTAATTTACACTATCTCCTTTCTATATTCCCGTTTTATAAATTTCGAATCATTTGGCTCACAAATGATCAAATTTCTAATATTTCTCATTTTTTTAATTTTCTTCGAATTTAACATATTTCAGAACATTTATACAGTTTCCGATTCTAATTTCAACCTAAATTCAATAAAATTTATTTCAAACGTTTAAGTGATTGTATCTCTCTCTCACCAAGGGTTTTGCAAATCTCAGACCAAGCTTTCGTTCTCCCATCGAATTGGTTTAAAACCTGTAATATTTTTAAATTTGAACAATATTAGCAACTAACTCAAATTCTAAATATCCAACCCTAGGACTACAACCAACATAGCTGTTACCTGCAATGAAGAAGCCGCAACCTAGGGTTTCTGTGGGTACTGCAGGTGAGCTCTTGAAGGAGATGGCTGGTCATAGGCTCGCGGGCCGTGGCAGGCTTGCGGGCTGTCGTTGGGTGGTGGGTTTGCGGGCTAGCGGTCTGGCCAAAGAAACTTGAATTTGGGTAAAACCACATCGTTTGCTCGAGAGTGCTTGATGACTACTCGCCGGGGGCGAGAAAGAAGCTCCTACCAAACGAAATCAAAATATACTCGTGTGAAATTGTTGAAATTTTGCCAAGTTGCCAAATTTAGGCTAACTAATGATTTTCACAAGTCAAAAATGAGATTTTGAGAAATTTGCCAAAACTCACTCAATAGGATAAGAATTTACCCTACCGAGTCAAAATGAAACCCACGCGTGCAAAATTGATACCGTGTGGTTTATACATGCTAAATTCACTTTAATGCAAGTATGAATTATGATCGTGTGCAAGCATGACATGTTTTAAAATGCTTTTCAATGCAAACATGAATTATGATCGTGTGCTATGATTTTTTGAATGGATTTGTGAAATGTTTTGTGAATCATTGGAATGTCCACAGCATGATTTTATTGTGAAATATGCATCTAAATGATTTGCGAAATGAAAAACGTGCCATTGCATCGATATGCGTATGATTTTATGAAATCAATTATGAGAAGTGTTTGATATGATTTAGTAAATGTTGGCATGACACGTATATTATGATGATATTATGTTATCGGCCGAGGGCCTTTATGCATGCCATGATGATATGATTTATGAGATACACCTATGAGTTGGGTATGCCGTATCTACGAAGGGCATTTGCAGAGGCACCAATTGTGCCTGAATACGCTTCTGCAAGACGTATCCCCAAACGTCATATATGATATTGGGACTCGACACAATACTAGTTGGGTTGAACCTGAAAAGGGGAGGACTAGGTAACGCCCTAGTCTAACACCTGATGAGCTCTGTCGCCAATGTTGGGGTGGAGAGTATTTTCTAACTTTGTATATAAAAACCCCCGATGCGCCTGCCATTGGTCGTGGTCGACCTTTGCAAAGAATTGATTATGGCATGCTCTATAATTGTGTGATTCGGTTGATATGGATGCATATGTATTTGAAATGTATGAAAAAGAATGATTTATGATGAATTGTTCATTATGTATTGTTTTCATATATTATACGGACTTATGAATCTATTGAATCATTTTGACACTCTATTTTTCACCAACACATTGAACACACTTATATATACCCTCTCACTTGCTGAGTATTCCCCATAATACTCACCCCTTACTTTCTGTTCCACAGAGATAGCTATAGTAGGACGCATTGCGACAAAGCAACATACAAGGTTTTGTTAGAGACATCGGACCTGGGTATGGTGTTAAGCATTCTTCCGCAGGATTGTGTTTAAAGATATGGGATGATATATATATATATATATTTGTATATTTGGGATTGTAAATAGACCATTGTATATGTATATAAAATGGATGACTGTATGTAAAGAATTATACATATTATTGTAACTCTTATTTCATTGTATTGCATTGAGGTATGATTGTACTATTGTGTTCAATCACTTTGGAAAATGTATGATGTCTAGGATTGTCTATTACGTTCGCACGGTGCCACCTCTAAATCACAGGAGGGGTGACCGGTAACTATTCATACCTTTGATGGGGGCATGGCAGTAGAGGTCTGTGGATAGGACTGGATTAGCCTTTTATTATTTTTGGATGTTGACAAGGATGTGGATTGGTTGGTTGTATTGATGATTTGCCAGGTTGACCATTATATATTGATATGTTATTGATTGACGAGATTTTGAAATAGGATGGACCTCCGAATTATGGGGAGGTTCTGTCCGTTTGTTTGTTGATGGGTGAGAATTTAATGTCAGCATCCGGGATAGCGTGGCGACTGCTTACGCCTTGGATCGAGGACCGGGACATGATAGTTCGGTTGGTATCAAGCTCTTAGTTAAGAGCCTTATGTCTACGTAAATCGTTTCCCAAGCATGAACATGTCTAAAGTAATCAATGCATGAGAGTTTCATACAGTCATATATATATATATCCCTGCATACCATATGGTTTCAGGTTTATGAGTTCAATTCATTTTAGGGGTTAGATACGATTCGTATCTAACCTAATATGTCATTTTCTATTGATTTTTAAACCAAAGACTTTATTCATTTTAGGGGGTTAGTTACTACATAACTAAACCTAATCCTTAAATCATGCTAAACTCTAGAATTATATCTAATGAAAATCTCCCTTAGCAGAATTATGCCGCCTAGACGCGGTAAAATCGCGGGACGCGGAGCTAGACTTGCTCCACCTGAGACTCCTCAAGTGCCTAACCCTCAGAGGGAACCTGAGACCCTTGGAGTGCCTGAGGCTGCTTCTTCTTCACGGGTGCCCCCTGCAGCACCTACTCTGCCGGCTACTACAGCCGAGGTTCCACCACCATTACTCGAGGCGTTTAGGCAGGTGTATGAGTGGTATACCTCCCACAGGGTTCAGATGCCAACCCCACCACCACTGACGGCAATGCCGACTCCTACAGCAGTGCCTATTCCTCCAGCAGTACCTATAGTTGTGGCTCCGGATCCTCCACCAGTGGCAGGTCCTTCTTTAGTCTCTGGTCCGAATGACTCTACTTCCTCCACACTTAGACGCATCCACGAGATGACACATCTAATCAAAGAAGCTCGACAGTTGGGATACACGGACTTTGCAGGATCTGGTGATGCTACAGCAGCAAAACACTAGACTAACCGGACCCGTAGGATCTTGACAAACTTGGGGTTGGGTGACGAGTATAGGCTACAGGTAGTAGAGAGGCTACTAGACGGAGATGCCTCACTTGGTTTGAGGCTATTAGTAATGACGCTACTAAGCTACTACGGTGGGATGACTTCCTGAGGGAGTTTAACCATAGATACTTCTCTGAGTTTTAGCAGGATTGCAAGAGGACGAAGTTCCTTCACTTGCAATAGGGGACTAGGTCAGTGGCTGAGTACGAGGCAGAACTGAGACGATTAACTGCTTTTGTCCCCAACTTAGCTACACCGAAGCAAATGAGATTCAAGTTTGAGGACGACCTCAACTTGAATATTAGAAGGTACATGACAGTCACTCCTAATTTCTCCCTCGTGGAGATAGTTGACTCAGCATACTGTGTGAAAAAGATTCTCCACACTGAGGGTAGGCAAAGGGAGAGTAGAGAGCAGAGAAAGAAGAGGACTGGGGCACAGTCAGGTCAGAGCACGAAGAAGGGTAGGACTTCAGGCTTTCACAGAGGCCCCTTTCGCTTTATCCCGGTACACTTTGGACAAGGACCACGTCCACAGGGGTTTGTAGCAGCAGCCCCTAGTGCCACGAGCCAGACTATTGCTTAGCAGCCCTTTTTTTGCTGCAGATGTGGCAGGCACCACCCTCTGGGAGCCTGCAGGACACCTATTACTTGCTTCCACTGTGGGAAGCCAAGACACATCAAGAGTTCATGTCCTGATTTAGGACTTGGAGGTCAAATGACTTCGAGTCATCAGAGTAGTCCGTGGGTAGGACAGCAGGGAGCACATGCACCTTCAGTACACACTGCTCTACGGACTGCAATCGGGAGCGACATTGTACCAGGACCTTCATGGCAGTAGGTAAGAGCATAGGCCCGGGTGTATGCTATGACTCAGGAGGATAGTCAGGCAAACCCAGATATAATCATGGGTAATCCTCTAGTAAATCCTTCTATTTAGGAGTTTATGTACCATTTCTTTCTTTTTGAGATCATGAGTACCATGATAGTTATGTATATCTACTTCTAGCTAAAGCTCTAGAGGTTTAGCTGTTTTGATTTCCCTTTTTGAAATCATGTATCTCATAGTGACATGTATGGACATGACTAGTTAAAGCCCCAGAGGCTTAACTATTGTGATATATATATATATATATATCCATCTTTTGAGTACTTTCGATTGATTATTTTAAGTCTCTCACATCCAGGTACTATGAAAATATTTGGAGCCGATGCCCGTGTTCTTATAGATACCGGATCGAACTTTTCTTATATGAGAGCTCACTTCGCTCAACTGTCGAGTTGGCCGTTATCGTCCTCAGAAGATGAGCTATTGGTTATCACTCCTCTTGGTGAGCAAATGTTTAGAGATTCCGTATATAGAGGGAGCGATGCCATGATCGAGGGGACAGTGTTAGAAGCAGACTTGATTCCTATCGACATGATAGATTTTGATGCTATCCTAAGGATGGATTGGTTGAGTACTCATAGGGTTTCCAAGGATTGTTTCACCAAGGAAACAGAGTTTCGGAGGTCTGAAGGGCCACCGTTGACATTTGTGGGTAAGAGACGGATACTACCTTGCTGTGTAGTATCAGTGATGGAAACCAGACGAATGATATGTCAAGGATGCACAGCATACCTGGCTCATGTGATTGATACCACCATAGAATAACCGAGACTTGATGAGGTTCCAGTGATACAGGAGTTTCCCGATGTATTCCTTGAGGAGCTACCCGGATTACCACCAATTTGGGAGTTCGATTTTGAGATTGATTTGGCTCCAGGAACCACTCCTATCTCTCTCCTGTCGTATAGAATGGCACCAGCCAAGCTAAAAGAGCTCAAAATTCAATTGCAAGAATTGTTGGATAAAGGGTTTATCCGTCCGAGCACTTTACCTTAGGGTCTACTAGTACTATTTGTGAAAAAGAAGGACGGTACCCTCCGACTTTGTGTGGATTATCAGCAGTTGAACAAAGTCATTATCAAGAACCGATATCCATTGCCTCGTATTGATAATTTGTTTGATCAACTGCAAGGTGTTAGGATTTTCTCAAAGATAGATCTCCCATCAAGTTACCACCAATTACGGATTAGAGCTGACGATGTGTCAAAGATTGCTTTCTGTACCTAATATGGACACTTTGAGTTCTTGGTTATGCCGTTTGGGCTGACCAATGCACTAGCCGCCTTTATGGATTTGATAAATCAGGTTTTCCATGATTTTCTAGATTGATTCATCATTGTATTCATTGATGACATTCTAGTCTATTCAAGGAGTGATGAGGAGCATGCTTAGCACCTTCGGGTTATTTTGCAGATCCTTCGCGATAGACGGTTGTATGCCAAATTCACCAAGTATAAATTTTGGTTGTAGCAGATTGGTTTTTTAGGGCACATAGTTTCTGCAGAAGGTATCTTTATCGATCCACAAAAGGTTGAAGCCATTCTGAGGTGGGAGCAGCCACAGACGGTGACTGAAATCTGGAATTTCCTTGATCTTGCAGGATATTATCGGCGGTTTGTAGAAGGATTCTCCCAGATTGCCACCCTACTATCTAGGTTGACACGAAAGGATGCCAAATTCCTATGGGATGATCGTTGTGAGGTGAGCTTTCAGGAACTCAAACAACGATTGACATCTGCACTGATCTTAGCCTTCTTACTATTAGTCGGGAGTATGTAGTGTATAATGATGCCAGCCGACAAGGATTGGGTTATGTACAAATGCAAGATGGTCGGGTCATTGCATATACTTCTCTGCTATTTAAGAAGAATGAATTGAACTATCCAACGTACGATCTTGAGTTGGCCGCCATAATCTTTGCCTTGAAAATATGGTGACATTACTTATATGGGGTGACTTATAGGGTATTCACGGATCACAAAAGTCTAAAGTACTTGTTCACCCAGTGGGAGTTGAACCTTAGACAGAGGAGATGGTTGGAGTTATTGAAAGACAACAACCTTATCATTGATTATCATCCGGGAAAGGCAAATGTGGTGGCAGATGCATTGAGCCGAAAGTTATCATCCTCATCTTCTCCCTTTACTACGACAGAGAGTGCTTACCTCTCTTTCTTGATGGGACTCCATACACTCAGAGTCAGTTTGACTAGTGATGATCAAGGAGCACTACTAGCTCGATTTGAGATGAGGCCAACTTTGGTTGATCGCATTAAAGAGCTTCAGGGGTCAGATAAGGAGCTCTAGAGTATTCTTGAGAAGATCAGCAGTAAAGACTTCCGAGTCCGCGATGATAGACTAGTTGTATACAGGGAGCGGGTTTGCATTCCCATCGATAGCGATCTTCGTAGGGCTATTCTTGAGGAGACTCATTCCTCCGCTAATGCTTTGCATCCGAGCGGCCCGAAAATGTATCAGATTATTTGAGATAGTTATTGGTGGCCCAGGATAAAAAGGGAGATCGCAGAGTTTGTTGCTCGATGCTTGGTTTGCCATCAGGTGAAGGTCGAGCATCAACGACCCGCAGGTACTTTGCATCCCCTCCCCATTCTTAAGTGGAAGTGGGAACACATCACAATGGATTTTATGATGGGACAGCCTTGAACTTCAGCACAGCATGACGCCGTATGGGTGATTGTAGATAGACTTACGAAGTCTGCGCACTTCACTGCTATTCGTGTCGATTTCTGTTTAGAAGTGTTGGCCACGTCTCTATATCGACACTATTGTTAGACTTCATGGAGTACCTGTGTCAATAGTGTCAGATAGAGATCCTAGATTTACATCTAGGTTTTGGCTCAGACCACATGAAGCGTTGGGTACTAGACTGAGTTTCAGCACAGTATACCACCCCTAGACTGATGGTCAGTCAGAGAGTGTTGGATTTTTGACTAAGAAGAGAGAGAAATCTAATAAACTTCTGGTTTTTATTGATGTAGTAGAATGATACAAAGGAAGAGAGATTATCTTCCTCTTAATTTTACAAGGAGAGCAATAGCTCTATTTATAGGCAAAGGGAGAAAAATAGCCAGTAGAGAAAGAACAAAGTCAATATTCCCGTTGGGGCTCAAACCCCAAGGAATTCCAACAGCTAGTTTTTGGACTGTTGGAATATACATTGCCCAAACTGCCCCTAGCTATTTGGGTTTACCTCTTAGACTTTTCTCCATACTTTTGGGCTTCATTGGGCTTGTTTTTGAATGTATTTTGGGTCATAAATATGTTGCCAAATTCTGAACATTAAAAAATAAAAAGGCCCAATGTTTATGACATTATCATATTTTCAAGTTGAATACCTTGAGACTTATCTTCATCTTCTCCCTTATTTTTAACACTCCCCCTCAAGTTAGGTGCATAGATGTCTATGGACCCTAACTTGCTAAGGATGTGCTGAAGATGTTTCTCAGTTGTTGCCTTAGTGAAAATGTCAGCTAGCTGGTCTTCACTTCTAACATATGAGGTTGAAATTGTCTTGTTTTCTAATTTTTCTCGAACAAAATGACAATCAACCTCAATGTGCTTCGTTCTTTCATGAAATACTGGATTGGCAGCGATATGAAGAGCTGCTTGATTATCGCAATGTAGAAGAATAGGAGCGATAGTAGGAAATCCCATCTCCTCAAGTAATGCCTTTAGCCAAACTATTTCGCTTGTAGCCGCTGCCATTGCTCTGTATTCAGCCTCAGCGCTTGATCTGGATACAACAGATTGTTTCTTACTTTTCCATGTTACAAGATTTCCTCCCACGAACATGCAGTAGCCGGTGGTGGATCTCCTGTCCATGACATCCCCAGCCCAATCTGCATCACAGTAGCCATAAATCTCCATGCTGTGGTTGTTTTTCATAAGAATTCCCCTTCCTGGTGAGCTTTTTAAATACTTGAGAATTCTTTCTGCTGCCTTCCAATCTTGAATCCTTGGAGCATGCATCCGTTGACTGATTAAGCTGACGGCATAGGTGATATCTGGTCTTGTAATGGTGAGGTAGATGAGCCTCCCCACAAGTCTTTGATATCTAGGAATATCCTGGAACATTTCTTCATCACCTTGTGCTCGTTCTGCTATGGATATAGGAGTTGCTGCTGGTTTAGCTCCTACCTTTCCAGTTTCCTGCAAAAGGTCAAGTACATATTTCCTTTGGCATAGAACTAGCCCCTTATGAGAATAGGCAAGCTCTATTCCTAAGAAATACTTTAGTTTTCCCAAATCTTTAATCTCGAAAGTAGATTTAAGGAAATTTCTAACTTGATCAATACCATTCATATCACTTCCTGTAATAACTATATCATCTACATAAATAAGAACAATAGTGATTTCTTCATTGTTAACTTTAGTAAACATGGAGGAATCACTAATGGATTTCTTAAAGTTATTACCAAGAAGTGCTGAACTTAATTTTGCATACCAGGCACGAGGAGATTGTTTTAACCCATAGATTGCTTTTTTAAGACGACATACCTTGATGTTTGAATCCTCATCTAGCCCTTGGGGAATTTGCATGTAGATTTCTTCGTCTAAGTCCCCTTGAAGGAAAGCATTCTTCACGTCCATTTGATACATTGGCCATTCTCCATTGGTTGCAATTGACATCAAAACCCTTATCGTTTTCATTTTGGCAACAGGGGCAAAAGTCTCAGTGTAGTCTTCTCCATAAGTTTGTGTGAATCCTTTGGCTACAAGTCTTGCCTTGTAGCGTTCAATGGATCCATCACTTCTATACTTGATTTTGAACACCCATTTACACCCGACAGCCTTTCTTCCCTTAGGGAGAGTAGTAATCTCCCACGTCCCATTTTTATTCAATGCATCTAGTTCTTCAAGCATAGCTTGTCTCCATTCGGGTTTGGTATTTGCCTCATCAAAATCCTTAGGTTCCTGTGATGAGTCAATGCCACTCAAGAACCCTTGATGGCTTGAGGAAGTATTAGATACACAATATCTCCTCCATTTGGATGGCCGCAATCCTTTTTTGTATTTCAAATATTCTGCTCAAGTTTGATTCCTGACCATATAACCCATACATTTGCTCCCATAAGGATTTGGAACTCGGACAGCACATTACCATATTTTTGTGTGCTTGATCCATGGAGCTTGTTAGCAATAGGAACACTTGATCATCCAGCTGATGAAATTCCAAAGAAGCAAGCAATGAGAAATGAATAAGAACTTCAAGTACTTTATTGATGTTTCAAAGAGAGCATACAAGAGGTTGAAGGCATTTTTTTCATACCTTTTAAAAGCAACTAGCTGCCCTATTTATAGAAGAAGAGAAAGAGAGTTGAGAGAGGAGAAAATGAGAGGGGGAGAGAGGGCATTGCCCTCTCTATCCGTTGGACCCAACGGCTAGTAAGAACTAGCCGTTGGGCAGTCCCCAACGGCTAGTTCTTTTACTAGCCGTTGGGGGCCTTTGCCCCCCAATTCTGCTGGCCCGGGCTGGGCCCTTCGGGCCCAGCCCGAAACCCGTGGGCTAGATCCATTTAGGGTCCATTACATTGCCTCCCTTTTTACTTTACATTTGGGTCTTGTTCTAAGAGCACAAAGTTTACTGGATTGGGACAACCATATGCCCTAATTGTGCTTTATTTCAACACTCCCCCTCAAGTTGGGTGTGTATATGTCTATAACACCTAACTTGCCCATATTCTTGTGAATGTGATTGGCGGTTCCCGGTTTTGTAAAGATGTCAGCAACTTGAAGATCACTTCTTGTAAAGCTAGGAATGATGAGCTTGTCTTCAATCTTTTGTCTCACAAAGTGACAATCTACCTCAATATGTTTTGTTCTTTCATGAAACACCGGATTTGAGGCTATATGAATTGCCGATTGGTTGTCACAATAGAGTTGAATTGGAGTTGGAACTATGAACCCTAGCTCTTCAATTAGAGCCCTTAACCAAACTATTTCACTTGTTGCGGCTGCCATTGCTCTATACTCCGCTTCAGCACTTGATCTTGACACCACATGTTGTTTTTTGCTTTTCCAAGCTACTAGATTTCCTCCAACAAACATGCAATATCCTGTAGTTGATCTTCTATCTTCAGAATCTCCGGCCCAATCCGCATCACAATACCCTATGATTTGTGAGCTGCAATTTTTCTTCATCCAAATTCCCATGCCGGGTGTGCCCTTTAGGTAGTGAAGTATTCTTTCGGTGGCTCTCCAATGCTTTCTTTTTGGCTTGTGCATATGTTGGCTAACTTGTCCCACAGCAAAGGAGATATCGGGCCTTGTTATAGTGAGATAGATTAGTCTCCCTACAAGCCTTTGGTATCTCTGTTCATCCTCAAACTCTTCGTCTTCATCTTTAAGGCCACAAGAAGTGCTGATCGGACTACATGCGGGCTTGACACCTAACTTTCCAGTTTCCTGCAAAAGATCAAGCACATACTTTCTTTGTGATAGAACAAACCCATTTGGACAATAGGCAAGTTCTATCCCTAGAAAGTACTTTAGTTTCCCTAAGTCCTTAATCTCAAACTTTGTTTGGAGAAATTTCCTAACTTGATTAATTAAGTTCAAGTCATTTCCGGTTATGATTATATCATCTACATATACTAGGACTATAATGAATTTATCTTTTAGTTTCTTAACAAAAAGAGATGAGTCACTAGTGCATTTCTTAAAGTCATGATCAAGAAGAGTAGAACTAAGTTTGGCATACCAAGCTCTTGGTGATTGTTTAAGTCCATAGATGGCTTTCTTTAATTTGCAAACTTTGTTGTCTTGATGAGAGAAACCCGGAGGAACCTCCATATACACCTCTTCTTCTAAGTCCCCTTGAAGAAAGGCATTTGCAACATCCATTTGAAATAGAGGTAGAGAGTAGTTGGCAGCAAGGGATAAGAGTACACGAATGGTATTCATTTTTGCCACGGGAGCAAATGTTTCCTTGTAGTCTACTCCATAAGCTTGAGTAAAACCCTTGGCAACTAATCTTGCCTTGTATTTGTCAAGACTCCCATCACTTTTGTGTTTGATTTTGTAGACCCACTTGCACCCTACGGCTTTTTTCCCTTTTGGAAGTGATGTTATTTCCCATGTTCCATTTTTTGCTAAAGCTTCCAACTCATCCTTCATAGCTTGCACCCATTGAGGTTGGTTTTTAGCTTCTTCAAAAGATCTTGGCTCTTCATGAAGATCTATGTTCCGAATGAATCTTTGATGGCTGCAAGAAGTATTAGCAATTGAATAATATTTGGAAATGGGATGAGAAGTTACTTTAGAGTTATAGAAGACTCTTTTGTTGATCCATTCGGAGGGAGGAAGCCTAAGCCTTGTTGATCTACGAAGAGGAAGAGGTGGTTCATCTATGATTTGTTCCTCTTGTTCTATGGCCAGCTCTTGCTCCGAATCATCTCCCCCTTGTTCTTGAATGGTTTCTTGATCAGAATGAGATGGTGAGGGATCTTCTTGAGCCGGATCTTCATGAACATTAGGAGCTGGTTCTTGTTCAATATTCGGATGAGAGGGATGATTGATACTTGGGAGAATAATGTTCCATAGATCTTGAGCTTCTCCTTTTCCATCTTGATCTTGATCTTCTTTTCCTGAAAAATAAGATTCTCTTTCTACAAATATCACATCCTTGGATGTGTATAGTTTTTTGGTTAGTGGATCATAACATTTATATCCTTTTTCAAATGTTGAGTATCCTAAGAACACACATTTTCTCCCCCTTTCCTCTAACTTGTTTCTGAAATTTTCAGGTACATGGACATAGCATAAGCATCCAAAGACTCTAAGATGAGAGATATTAGGTTTTCTTCCTAAGAGTAGCTCTAATGGGGATTTACCTCCTAGAACTTGAGTGGGCATAAGATTAATGAGATGGGTAGCGGTTTTTATTGCCTCACTCCAAAATTTTTTAGGCACATTAGAATGAAACATCATGGCCCTAGCTGTTTCTAACAAGTGCCTATTTTTCCTTTCAGCAACTCCATTTTGTTGTGGAGTGTAGACACATGATTTTTGGTGCATGATCCCCTTTTCATCTAAGAAGTTTTCGAATGCATGACTAGTATACTCCCCCCCATGGTCAGACCTAATGATTTTGATGTTGGCATTGAATTGTTTGGTGACATATCTATAATAGCTCTTAAGGGCTTCAAAAACCTCAGATTTGGTTACCAATAGGTATACCCAAGTATATCTAGTTTTGTGATCAATAAATGTCACAAAGTATTTAAAACCATTATGAGATGCTATGGGTGAGGTCCAAACATCAGAATGAACAAGTTCAAATGCATTCTCATATATAGTATTTGAAATGGGATAATACACTCTAGTTTGTTTTCCAAGAACACAAGCTTTGCAATGCCTATTTTCTACTACTAGATTTGAAAATAGACGTTTCAAAGCTAAGTCCCCAAGATGACCTAGACGAGCATGCCATAATGAATGCATTTGACTTTGGGCAGCAAAAGCTCCGTTTTCTTGATCCAAGTAGTATAGGTTGTGCCTCCTAGACCCCTTGCCAATCAAATGATTCGTTTTGAGGTCCTGAAAAACAACTTCATTAGGATCAAATGTAACTTTGCAATTTTGTTCTTTGGTTATCTTTCCAATGGATAAAAGATTAGAATTAAATTTAGGCACATATAGAGCTTTAGTTTTCTTGCCAAATAACTCAATTTCACCTAGATGATCAACTCTTAATTTCTCACCATTAGCTACCTTAACAATCCTAGAATCAGTGAGAGGAATGAGTCTTTTAATTTTGCTCTTATCTTTTACCATATGATTATCACAACCAGAATCAATAAGCCATGAATGAGATGTATTTAAGAGATTACCAGAATGCAAAGTAATCTGGCCAACGAGCTTTTTCATCTCCTTTTGCATTTCCTCCATTCTGCTTTCTAGGGCAGCAACTTGAGAAACATGTTGGACATTTGCCATTTGGTCACCTTCCCTTTTGTTGTATTTTGGCCGCAAATGGGGATGGAGATGCCAACATTTCTCCTTTCTATGACCAGGTTTCTTACAATGGGAGCAAAAATCTCTTTTGGTGAAATTTTGAGCTTTGTTGGCTGGATGCTCTTCTTGGACAGATTTGAATGCTTGAGCTTCGGTTTTGGGCTTGGATGATTCTTCAAGCTTCATGCTTGTTTCAGCTCTTTGCACCATGAATTGAACTTCTTGGAATGAAGGAAAAATCTTCATTCTAAGAATTTCTTGACGTATAGGTGCATACTCTTCTCCAAGACCCATTAGGAGACCAAAGGTCATGTCTTCATCATTCCTTTGAAGGATGGTTTTGAGATTTGAGGTTGGAGGCCTCAAAACATTAAGCTCATTCCAAAGATCCCTATATTCCCCAAAATATTCGGGTAGGGTCTTTCCTCCTTTTTGAATGTAGAAGATTTTCTTTTTCAATTCGAATACTCTACCGGTGTTGGTTTCTTGAGCATAAAGAGCATGCATTTGATCCCACAAAGTTTTGGCATTGGGAATACAAGTGACCATTGCTTTGTGGGTTTTGTCTAAAGACATTTGTAAGAGCACCACCACTTGATCATCTCTCTTTTTCCATGCTTTGTAAGACGGATCAGCATCATCAAGAGGGTCTTCAAATATGTGGTTTTCGAGATTGAAGAAGTTTAGAGACCTCTTGATGGTGTCTTGCCATGCGTTGTAATTTGAAGCATCTAAAAGAGTGGAAGTGAACATTGAGGTGCTAATTTGTGGTGGTGGATTACCAAGGTTAGATGAGGAAGGAATGAATGCCTGCTCTGATACCATGATGAAATTCCAAAGAAGCAAGCAATGAGAAATGAATAAGAACTTCAAGTACTTTATTGATGTTTCAAAGAGAGCATACAAGAGGTTGAAGGCATTTTTTTCATACCTTTTAAAAGCAACTAGCTGCCCTATTTATAGAAGAAGAGAAAGAGAGTTGAGAGAGGAGAAAATGAGAGGGGGAGAGAGGGCATTGCCCTCTCTATCCGTTGGACCCAACGGCTAGTAAGAACTAGCCGTTGGGCAGTCCCCAACGGCTAGTTCTTTTACTAGCCGTTGGGGGCCTTTGCCCCCCAATTCTGCTGGCCCGGGCTGGGCCCTTCGGGCCCAGCCCGAAACCCGTGGGCTAGATCCATTTAGGGTCCATTACATTGCCTCCCTTTTTACTTTACATTTGGGTCTTGTTCTAAGAGCACAAAGTTTACTGGATTGGGACAACCATATGCCCTAATTGTGCTTTATTTCAACACCAGCTCCTTCCATTCATCAAATCGTGGGTCTAGCCGATCCATAGGATCTTTTGTAATGAAAGACAGAAGTTTTGCTCCATTGAGAGATCTTCTGATATGACTAGCCCATTGGAAGTAATTGGTTGAGCTTAGAATAATTTGGGAGAAAAGTTGGATTTGAAAGGAAGAGATTTGAGGAAGAGAATTTCCCAACCCCGGAGTCGATGTTTGCTCTGATACCATGTTGGATTTTTGACTAAGAAGAGAGAGAAATCTAATAAACTTCTGGTTTTTATTGATGTAGTAGAATGATACAAAGGAAGAGAGATTATCTTCCTCTTAATTTTACAAGGAGAGCAATAGCTCTATTTATAGGCAAAGGGAGAAAAATAGCCAGTAGAGAAAGAACAAAGTCAATATTCCCGTTGGGGCTCAAACCCCAAGGAATTCCAACAGCTAGTTTTTGGACTGTTGGAATATACATTGCCCAAACTGCCCCTAGCTATTTGGGTTTACCTCTTAGACTTTTCTCCATACTTTTGGGCTTCATTGGGCTTGTTTTTGAATGTATTTTGGGTCATAAATATGTTGCCAAATTCTGAACATTAAAAAATAAAAAGGCCCAATGTTTATGACATTATCATATTTTCAAGTTGAATACCTTGAGACTTATCTTCATCTTCTCCCTTATTTTTAACAGAGAGGACCATCCAGATGCTAGAGGACATGCTGAGAGTATGTGTTATGGACTTTCGGGGTTGTTGGGATTAACATCTCCCGTTGGTAGAGTTTGCATATAATAACAGCTATCAAGCCAGCATTGGGATGCCTCCGTTTGAGGCCTTGTATGGGAGGAAATGTCATACTCCGCTGTGTTGGGATGAGGTAGGTGAGAGGCGACTTAGTAGTGTTGAGATAGTAGAAAAAACTAAAGAGAAAGTAAGGGTCATCCGTGATCAAATGAAGGCTGCCCAGGATCATCAGAAAGCTTACGCTGATAGAAAGCGGCGATCACTTGAGTTTGAGGAGGGAGATACGGTCTTCCTACGAATCTTGCTTTGGAAAGGGGTGATTCGATTCTAGTAGTGAGGCAAGTTGAGCCCCAAGTATATTGGGCCCTTTCGTATCCTTGAGAGGGTCGGAAGTGTGGCATATAGATTGGAGCTACCAGATAAACTCTCACGCATTCATGATGCCTTTCACATCTCAGTACTTAGGAAGTACATGCCTGATTCTTCACATGTTCTAGAGCCTCCGCCAGTTGAGTTGCGAGAGGACTTGAGTCTACCTATATAGCCAGTAGCCATCCTTGATCAGCAGACCAGAAAGCTACAGAGCAAGGAGGTTCTTTTAGTCCACATTTTGTGGAGGAGTGACTAGGTTGAAGAGGAAACCTATCGAGCCAAAATGAAACCTACGTGTGCAAAATTGACATTGTGTGGTTTATACGTGATAAATTCACTTTAAAAGTAAATACCTGAGACAAAAAATCAAAATTTAAGTTGTAGCACAAAAGTTTTCAGTACCCTACATTTTCACTCGATAAATCCTAAATTTGTGGGCCAAATCAAAATTTTGCCGAGCAAACGGTCTCGTTTTCACTCAATATCTATATTTTTGGAATCTACACATAAAACGGAGTTCATAGTGAGATTCCGCGTGTTTTGAGGTCGAGGTCAAATTTTGACCAATCGCGGATTTTGTTTATTCCGAAAGACGTTTGGGTGACCAAACAATCTCAAATTTATATAAAACTAGCGGTATTGGACTCAGTACAAAATCCTGGGTCCCGTGTGTGATTTAAAAAATTTTTGAAATGAATAGTAATTTTGACCGATCTTGGACCACGAGTCAAAGAATGGATAAATACAAAGTCAAATAAATAATATCCTTGGAATGTGTGAATCCACTTTATTGGACTTTGTGTGACTTTGACAAGTGGCATCACATGATTGGAAGGAATTAACCTTAGTTGATTTGCTATGCTTAAATTTAACTAGGGTAGGGTTAATTAAACCTAACGAGGGTTAAAACATAACTTAACCATGGTTGAGTGTTTAAATTAAAACCAAGTTAAGTCTTTTATTCACTCCCAAAAAAAATGTGAGATGCCCAAAGGAGAGCAAAAACCTTCTTCTCTTCTTCCTTTCTCCTTAGCCGTGAACCCCATTGAAGAGTAACCATGATTTTTCCTCACAACCTCCAAACATTTTTACATGGTTTTGCTCTATCCTAAACCTAATATGACATATCCAAAAACCAGCTCAAAAGAAGCACCACACATGGAGATCTAAGGAGGGACAAAAATTCAAGGAATGGAGCAAATTGTGAAAGTCCAAAGCTTCAATCTGCCTGCTATTCATAAGGTAAACACCCACCACCCTCTAGTATTGTTGAAAAGAAGGATAACTCAACCCATCTTCATCACCAACCAAGTGCATCTACTTAGAAGCCCAAAAATCAGCCTGCATTGTCCAGCAAGCATGACACATTTGGGCAGCCTTAACCAACCCAAAATACATTCAAAAATAGGCCCAAGGAAGCCCAAAAGTTTGGAGAAAAGTCTAGGAAGCAAACCCAAATAGCTAGGGGCAGTTTGGGTAGTATATATTTCAACAGTCAAAAAACTAGCTGTTGGAATTCCTTGGGGTTTGAGCTCCAACGGGAATATTACTTTTGAATCACTATCTACTGGCTATTTTTTCATTTTCTCTATAAATAGAGCCTCATTGTATCTCCAAAACTCTATGAGCAAAATGCTCTCAAATCTGTTCATGTATGCTCTCATTTTTCTTCAATAAAATTCAGAAGTATTCTTCATTTCTTGTGTTCTATTTTTTTGATATTTCAACATGGTATCAGAGCAAATTTCGATCCCTTCCTCTTCAAGGTTGGGTGACCTTCCACCTTCCATCAACATTACCCAATTTCAAAATATATCCTCCATTCAATTAAGAGGAGGAAATTATTATCAATGGGCTGCCTTGATGAGAAGAGCGCTGGAACTTCACAACTTGGAGGGTCACATACTTGATCAACCACTTGAAGAGCTGGATTCTTCCTTCAGAGAATGGAAGAAGAGGGACAATCATGTGTTTTTTCTTCTACTCAATTCCATGGATGAAACACACAAAGCCATGGTGACTTGTGCTCCCAATGCAAAACTAATATGGGACACAATGTTTTCTCTTTATGGCCAAGAATCTAACCTTGGCAGAATTTTTGAGCTCAAACGACAAATTTCAAACACAAAAAAGGAAGGGAAATCACTTCCTCAATACTTTGGGGAATATACTGATACTTGGAATGAGCTCTCCACTCTCCGCCCAGATTCCATAGATCTCAAAGTCCTCCACAAGAGAAAAGAAGAAGATAAAATCTTTGGTCTTCTCATGGGTCTAGATGATTCCTACTCTCTTCTTAGACAAGAAATTCTCCGAATGAAGGAATTTCCTTCATTTGGAGAAGTGCAAAATATGATCCAACGAACGGAAGTTAGCATGCGTTTGGAAGAAAATTCCAAACTTAGACTTGAAGCTCAAGGTCACATGGCTACCGTTGAAGAGCACATGGCTGCCAAAGCACATCAAGTTCCAAAGAAAATTGATGTATGCACCCATTGCAAGAAAAGAGGACATACAAAGGAGAAGTGTTGGAACCTTCATCCTCATTTAAAGCCCAAGACCTTCAAACCAAGGGAGCAACTTTCCGAGCAGCATAATGCACTTCACGCCAAGCTTCAAGGACCTACCATGGCTGATTTTGCTGCTCTTCAAAGTCAACTCAATGACATCTCCAAGAAGTTTCAACAACTTGCTCCCTCCAATGGTAAAAATCAAAACACTTTATCCTCATTCAATTTTGAAGATTTTCTCATTGATTCGGGAACGGACCATCATATGGTAAGGGATAGAAGAAAAATCAAGCGTTTTAAAAAACTCCCTAACCATAAGATAGTCCGTGTTGCCAATGGGCAAGATTTGAAAGTTGAGCAAATTGGGGAAATTAAACTTTTTGGAAAAACATCAAATGCTTTATTCGTTCCCCAACTCACTTCAAATCTTTTGTCCATTAGCAAAGTCACTAAGGATCAAGGGTGTAGAGTTGTTTTTGACCCGAACACTGTTACTTTTCAGGACCTCAAGTCGAATCAATTGATTGGCAAGGGTTCTAGAAGAGGGGATCTATATTTTTTGGATCAAAAGCATCATGCACTCGTAACTCATGTCAAAGAAGATGGATCTCTTTGGCATAAACGTTTTGGGCATCCTAGTGACCAAGCTTTAAAGCGTCTATTTCTAAGTATTAATATTGAAGATAGACATTGTAAAGCTTGTATTCTGGGAAAAGAAACCCGATCAATGTATCCCAATTCAAAAACAATTTATAAAGATGTTTTTGATTTAGTTCATTCGGATTTGTGGACTTCACCCATCAAATCTCATTTAGGCTACAAGTATTTCATTACTTTTGTAGACCAAAAAACTAGGTACACTTGGGTCTATCTTTTGAATACCAAAGATCAAGCTTTTGAAGCCTTTAAAAGCTATGAGAGATATGTGACAAAACTTTACAATGCTAACATTAAAATTCTAAGGACGGACCATGGTGGGGAATTCACTAGTTTGAAATTTGAAAACTACCTTAGAGAGAATGGCATTGTACATCAAATGTCTTGTGTGTACACACCTCAACAAAATGGGGTGGCCGAAAGGAAAAATAGGCACATATTAGAAATAACTAGAGCTATGATGTTTCATGCAAATGTGCCTAAGAAATTTTGGTGTGATGGAATAAAAACCGCTGTCCACCTAATAAACCTTATCCCATCTCAAGTCCTAGATGGCAAGTCACCCTTAGAAGTCCTACTAGATAGAAAACCTAAGATATCTCATCTTAGTACATTCGGTTGTGTATGTTACATTCATATTCCAGCACACATGAGGGATAAGTTAGATCACAACGGTAGAAAGTGCATATTTTTGGGGTATGCTTCCTTTGAAAAGGGGTATAGATGTTATGACCCTAAAACTAACCAAACATACACATCTAAGGATGTGATATTTGTGGAGAATAAGACCTTTTTTGTAGATAATGAAGAACATCAATCATCAAAAGAAGAGAACACTCCAAGCACGTGGAATTTCTTACTTCTCCCGAATCAATCATCTCCACCAATTGCAGAAAGAACCTCCCAAGAGATTAATGAGCAATCTCAAAATAATGAAGAAGAAGGATCAAACTCCATAGAAGAGGAGGCAGCCCACACTTCAGGGGGAGATCAAGAAACCGAAGAGGAAGAATCTGAGCATGTAGAGGGAGATTTGGATGCACCACCTCCTCACCTTAGGCGATCCATGAGGCTTAGGGTTCCCCGTTCGGAATGGATTAACCGTAGAGTTTACTATAACTCCAAGGTAACATCACATCCGATTTCTGATTATTATACCATCTCACATGTTTCTTTGAGCCACCAAAATTTTTTGAGTGGCATAGATAAAGAACAGGAGCCTAGGACATATGATGAAGCATCCAAGGACCCAATGTGGAGAAAGGCAATGAAGGAAGAGCTAGATGCATTGACTAAGAACGGTACATGGGAAGTCACCTCTCTTCCAAAGGGCAAGCGGGCCGTCGGATGCAAATGGGTATACAAAATCAAATATAAAAGTGATGGATCAATTGAAAGGTTTAAGGCAAGACTTGTGGCTAAAGGATTCACTCAAGCATATGGGATAGATTACAAAGAGACATATGCACCCGTTGCCAAAATGAACACAATTAGGGTCTTGATGTCTCTTGCGGTGAACCATGGATGGAGCATGTTTCAAATGGATGTAGCAAACGCGTTCCTTCAAGGAGATCTCGAAGAAGAAGTGTACATGCAGCTTCCTCAAGGGTTCCAACAACAAGGAGGAAATGTGTGCAAACTATGCAAGGCTATCTACGGGCTGAAGCAATCCCCAAGGGCATGGTATGCAAAATTAAGCCATGCTTTCCTTAGTAGTAGATTTGTTAAATGCCATAGCGACTCATCTGTTTTCATTAGAAAAAACAATGATAAAATTGTGATAGCCTTAGTTTACGTAGATGATATCATCATTATAGGAAATGACATGCATTTAATAGATATAGTTAGAAATTTCTTGAGTTCTAGGTTTGAAATTAAAGATTTAGGGAAACTAAAGTATTTCCTAGGAATTGAGTTAGTCTATTGTAATAATGGGTTAATTCTATCCCAAAGGAAATATGCTCTTGATCTTTTGCAGGAAACAGGAAAGCTAGGAGGAAAGCCAGCTTGTAGCCCTATTGTCACCACTGGACCTCTAGTAGATGATGAGGAGCCATTTGAGGACATAGAGAGATATCAGAGACTTGTAGGACGACTGATCTACCTCACCATCACTAGGCCAGACATAGCCTTTGCCGTGAGCCAAATTAGTCAACATATGCATTCTTCAAAGAAGGGTCATTGGAGAGCAGTTGAGCGCATCCTTCACTATATCAAGAAATCACCCGGACTAGGTATTTGGATGAAGAACAGTGGAAGCTCCCAAATTGAAGGCTTTTGCGATGCAGATTGGGCGAGCGATTCAAAGGATAGAAGATCTACCACGGGGTACTGCATGTTCGTAGGAGGCAACTTGGTAGCATGGAAGAGCAAAAAACAGCATGTGGTGTCAAGATCGAGTGCAGAGGCTGAGTATAGGGCAATGGCGTCAGCGGCCAGTGAGATTGTATGGTTGAAGGCTCTAGTAGAGGAATTAGGATTCAATGTTTCTACACCAATCAACTTGCATTGTGACAATCAATCAGTGATTCATATTGCATCCAATCCGGTCTTCCATGAAAGGACTAAACACATAGAAGTTGATTGTCACTTCATTCGACAAAAGGTGGAAGAAAAGCTTATAGCCACTCTCTACATCAAAGAAAAAGAGCAACTAGCTGATATCTTCACAAAAGGGGGAATTGCAATGCATCTTCAAGAAATCATGAACAAGTTGGGCACTATCGATATCTACGCACCCAACTTGAGGGGGAGTGTTGAAAAGAAGGATAACTCAACCCATCTTCATCACCAACCAAGTGCATCTACTTAGAAACCCAAAAATCAGCCTGCATTGTCCAGCAAGCATGACACATTTGGGCAGCCTTAACCAACCCAAAATACATTCAAAAATAGGCCCAAGGAAGCCCAAAAGTTTGGAGAAAAGTCTAGGAAGCAAACCCAAATAGGTAGGGGCAGTTTGGGTAGTATATATTTCAACAGTCAAAAAACTAGCTGTTGGAATTCCTTGGGGTTTGAGCTCCAACGGGAATATTACTTTTGAATCACTATCTACTGGCTATTTTTTCCTTTTCTCTATAAATAGAGCCTCATTGTATCTCCAAAACTCTATGAGAAAAATGCTCTCAAATCTGTCCATGTATGCTCTCATTCTTCTTCAATAAAATTCAGAAGTATTCTTCATTTCTTGTGTTCTATTTTTTTGATATTTCAACAAGTATAACATATCCAAAATTTAAGCAAAAAGGAGAAAGTTTGCTCAGAAAACTAGAGTAGACGAATTTGAAGCCATGATAGAATTTCTGGGTTTTTAGAAATCTGAACAGATTGTAATGTTTAGGCTATAGCATTTTCTGTGATGTCTGAACAGGTTGTGTGCAGAGAGTTATTGCATTTTTACAAAGACAAGATATAATGAACTTTCGGAACAGAACTGAGACAAATATTGGTTTATCTGAAATTCTGTGATTTGAATCTGAAGGAATGTTCAAAATAAAAGTTGTAGCGCTATCTCTTAGCGTTAAAATGAGATAGGAAGCATGTGATTTGGAGTTGTGTAGTAGGAGTTATGACCATTTTCCCACGACTGCACAAATTGTGTTGTGTACAAAATTTTAGATTTTAAACTTGTGGACTATTTTGGTGAAATGATGAATGTGAATGGATGTATTTGAGGTCAAGAGTGTGAAGCATATGTGTGTATGAAATTGAAAATGTTGTGTAAGGTGATGTAAATGTGTGCTTAACTTGTCCCTTTGTGGACATTGAGCATGATTTGTTGTGCATTGAGAAAGGAGGGAGTTGATTTCCTTGTATGTGTACTATCGAGATATGTGTATTGCCTTGGCATGTAGGTGTGGTCATTGGATGGTGTATTAGAGAGTGGGGGGCATGGATAACCTATGAAAGCGGTTAAATTAATGTATTTAACCTAAAAGTCTTCATTTACATTACATAAAGGTTTAATAAGTACTTTGTGTTGTCTTTGTAGTAACACAATAGCAGATTGACGAGGGGACACATTTTCCACACAGTTTGGTATTTTAAGGAGTGATTGACCCTCCCGTATAATGTGAGTGGAATTTATTATATTATGTGTTTAATACATAACATGTTTTAAAACGTTTTCAAATGCAAATATGAATTATGAATGTGTACTATCATTTTTTGAATAAATTTGTGAAATGTTTTGTGAATCATTGGAGTGTCCACAACATGATTTTATTGTAAAATATGCATCCAAATGATTTGCGAAATGAAAAACGTGTCATTGCATCGATATGCATATGATTTTATGAAATCAATTATAAGAAGTATTTGATATGGTTTGATAAATGTTGGCATGTCATGTACATTATGATGATATTATGTTATCAGCCGAGAACCTTTATGCATGTCATGATGATATGATTTATGAGATATGCCAATGAGTTACGTATGCCGTAGCTACGAAGTGCGTTTGCAGAGACACCTATTGTACCCGGATACGCTTCTACAGGAGGTATCCCCAAACGTTATATATGATATTGGGACTCAATACGGTACTAGTTGGGTTGAACCCGAAAGTGGGAGGACTAGGTAACTCCCTGGTCTAGCACTAGATGAGGTCCGTCACCAACATCAGGGTAGAAGCATTTACTAACTTTGTATATAAAAACCCTCGATGCGTCTGCCATTGGTCGTGGTCGATCTTTTCCAGGAACTGATTTTTGCATGCTCTATACTTTTGTGATTCGATTGATATGAATGCATATGTATTTGAAATGTATGAAAAGGAATGATTTATGATGAATTGTTCATTATGCACTGTTTTCATTATGCATATATATTCCCCACAATACCCATCCCTTACTTTCTGTTCCACAGAGATAGCTATAATGAGACTCGTTGCGACATAACAGCGTACGAGGTTTTGTTAGAGACATCGGACCTGGGTATGGTGTTAACCATTCTTCCACAAGATTGTGTTTAAAGATATGGTATGATATTTATATATATATTTTTATATTTGAAATTGTAGATAGACCATTGTACATGTATATAAAAAGAGATGACTGTATGTAAAGAATTGTATATATTATTGTAACTCTCATTTCATTGTATTACATTAAGACATAATTGTACAATTATGTTCAATCACTTTGGGAAATGTGTCATGTCTAGGATTGTCTATTAGGTTTGCTCGGTGTCACCTCTAAATCACAGGAGGGGTGACTTGCGACTGTTCATGCCTTTGATGAGGGCATGGCAGTAGAGGTTTGTGGATAGGACTAAATTAGCCTTATGTTATTTTGGATCTTCAAAACCAGGTGCTTGTTTTACATATGCAGTCTCATTTAAATAGTATTTAGAAAGACATTTTTAATATCCATTTGATATAACTTGAAGTTCATATAACAAAAGAAAACTAAAAACATTCTAATTGTTTCTAATCTATCTACTGGAGCATATGTTTTATCGTAGTCAATTCCCTCCTCTTGACTATATTCTTTGACCACTAATTTTGTCTTGTTTCTTATGATTGTTCTATATTCATCACGTTTATTTCTAAATACTCATTTACTTCCAATCATAGATTGATCCGATGATCTAGGGACAAGATTCCATACTTTTTTTTCTTTTGAATTGGTTTAATTCATCTTGTATGGTGATTATCCAATTTTCTTCTCCTAATGCTTCCTCACATTTTTAGATTCATTTTGAGAGATAAATGCTATATATTCACATTGATTTTGTAGGGCTAATTTTGTTCTAACTCCTAAACCTACATCTTTTTTTATTTGAGAATATTTGATTTCTTTCTCTTGTTGAGTTTCACATTTTCTTCTTGTTCAGTGAGTTCATTGAATTCTTCTTTCTAAGAGTTCATGTTTTCTATAAGATTCAATTCACTAAACATTTCAAATAAATCTTTATCATCTGATCTTCTTTGATCAGTGTCATTTTCTTCGTCATATTTCACATGAATTGATTTTTCTACTATTATGGTTCTTTTGTTATAAAGTCTATGTCTTACTCACTGTCGAATAGCCTAGGAAGATTCCTTCATCATTTTTTATATCAAATTTTCCTAAAACTTCTTTTCTATTGTTCAGAACAAAACATTTGCATCCAAAAATCCTAAAATAGGTTATATTGGGGCTCCTTCCTTTGTAAAGCTCATAAAGAGTTTTCTTTAAAATTGGTTTAATTAAAACGCTATTTAAGATGTAGCAAGCAGAATTCACTGCTTTTGCCTAGAAAAATTTTGGCAAATTATGCTCATAGAGCATGGTCCTAGCCATTTCTTGCAGTGTTTTATTCTTCCTTTCTACTACCCCATTCTATTGAGGTATTCTAGGTGCTAAGAAGTTATGATCAATACCATGATTGTTACAGAAGTTTTCCATGATTATTTTCAAATTCTTTGTCATAATTACTTTTGATGCATTCAATTGATTATTTTTTTTCATTTTGAATTTTCTTACACAGTTTGATGAAAGGCTCACTAGCTTCCTCCTTCTCGGCAAGGAATAGAATCCAAGTGTGTCGAGAGTAATCATCGATAATTACAAAACTATAATATTTTCCTCTTAAACTTTGAGTTCTAGTTGGTCCAAATAAGTCAATGTGAAGAAGTTCTAGAGGGCTGCTGGTAGACACATAGTTTTTAAGCTTAAAGGAAGTTTTGATTTGTTTTCCATTCATGCATGCATCACAAAGTCTATCCTTTTCATATTTTAATTTGAGCAGACCTTTCAGAATGTTTTTCCTCACCAGTTTTGATATTGTATCTATGTTTGCATGTCCTAGTCTCCTATACTCAATCATGAGTTGTTCTTACTTAATGTAACTAGGCAAGACTCACTTTGAATTTCTAATTGATTTAAATCAATCACATAGATATTTTCTCTTCTAAAATTAATGAATTTAATACTACTAGAGGATTTATCAATAATAGAACAACTATCTGAGTCAAATATAACAGTGTAACCTTTATCACAGAGTTGACT
The DNA here is from genome assembly GCA_033439265.1 of Dillenia suffruticosa. Classification (NCBI taxonomy): domain Eukaryota; kingdom Viridiplantae; phylum Streptophyta; class Magnoliopsida; order Dilleniales; family Dilleniaceae; genus Dillenia; species Dillenia suffruticosa. The sequence continues at coordinate 6,557,611 of JAVTVX010000031.1, forward strand.
AATACTTAACAAATGAATTTAAGACTAGAATAAATAAGAACATTCTAAAATTGAGAGTTAGTAGACTTACATCCAATATTGCCTATTCCAATGACTTTCCCTTTGGAGTTGTCACCAAATGACACCTTTCCTCCTTTCCTCTTCTCAAGAGATGAGAATTTTGAGACATCTCAATTCATATATCTTGAACATCCACTGTCAATGCACTATACTAACTTTTAAGGAGATTTCCTTGATTTTAGACAGACCTGCTACAAGATTCAATCACACTTTTGCCTTTGGTACCCACATCTTCTTAGGTCCAATTGAGTTAGTTTTGATTTGATTCTTGGGAATCCATTTTAGGTTCATTTTTTATGAGTTCTTAAACCAGCAAATATAAGCAAAGTGTCCAAATCTTTTGCAATGGGTACATTTGATATTATTTACACTTATGTTATTTGCATTGATGGAAAATTTGCTTCTAAGTTTGCAATTTTCTGACTTGTGCCCCATTTTCATACAAGTGTGACATATCTGTAATTTGACATTTTCTAAACTAGGAACGAAGAATTTATATTACTTCTTCTAGGTTTGTATAGGATTATATTCTAACCCAACCTTATCAAATACTACTCTTTATGCTCCTAGAATAGTATCTAGTTTTTCGTGATACTATATAAATTTTATTAGTATGGTACATTGTTTAATGCTCTTTTCCTTCTATTTAGATAATTCCTTTCTTAGAGTTATGTTTTCATTTATTTGATTTTCACTATTGTTTTCATTTTGTTGATCCAGATGTTTATTCTCCAATTCCTTTTCAATCTCAACAATTTTTAATTCTAATTTAACAGTTTTCTCTTTTAATTCATTTGTTTCTATATTTTTTTTCAAATGTCTTAACAATTTAAGTCACATCTTTTTTTAACAAATTATTTTTCATTTTTAACCTTATTAATTCTTTGAGTGATTCTAGTAATGCTTCATACAGTTTATTGATGCTGAAATTTACCTCACAGTCGGAGAATTCTTCGTTGGCCATGAAGCATACGATAACTTGTTCCTCTGCTTGTTCATCTCCACTTGAGAAAAAGTCTTCATCACTCCAAGCTGCAAGTGCCTTCTTATTTTTCTTATCGTCCTTTTTCAATTGGGGACAATCAGCTTTTATGTGTTTAATTTCTTATACTCAAGCACCTAATTTACTCTTTCTTTTTTGGTCTTTTGAAGTATGATTTGTTCTCATTTTTTCTTCGCATTATAAATTTGTTGACACTAAGTGTGATAACCTAGAGGGGTGAATAGGTTATCTAATGATTTTAACTAATTTTTGGATAATTAAAAGCAAAGACCTATTAAAAATTAATTAAACAAGTAAAAGAACTCAAAAGAAAAATCAACATACACAATTTATAGTGGTTTCACATGCTTAGTGTAAATCCACTCTCAAGCTTCACCTGAATTTTCAAATCCACTATTCTATACAACAATTTACAAACTAGCTTCTCAAGGTACTAGTAAATATTACAAGTATTTTTCTAAATACTTTCACTTGCTTTTCACAAGAGTAAGAAAAACCTAAACTGATCTCTCTCTTGTTAACACTTAAGCCCGAGATAAAGAATGCCAAGATTTTGATCTTTTTACAATAGATAGTGAATGAGAATAACGAGCAGATAGAAAATTTTTATTTTCAGATGAAGTCATAGCACTATAGACAATTTGTAAAATGAGAACTAAAAATAAAGTCTGGTGAAATGTTCAAAGTGTTGTACAGGCTTCGCAAAGATACTTTCTTCTTCATCCTTCAATTATTCTTATAGTCAGAGAAGAAGATTTAGCCATTGAAATCCATTGAATGCATCGCAGAGGTTGGTGAATAGTTCATTTAATTCGAAACAGCTTTTCTAAATAAATGGATGTTAGACATATCAAGTCGATCTCCTGAGGCTTCAAGCAGACTTGGTTTTATATTTTGAAATCTTGGGTTGGCTTGTTGATTGCTCAAGTCTACTTGTAAATAATTCAAATATTAGAAACAAGAGGATTTTTCTATATCATGAGTAAATCTCTAATATTGCAAGCCTTCTTTTGAGAAAGCTAGGTCACCTCATCATTAATTTTTAATTTACAAGGCGACCTGCATTTCTAAATAAAGTGACTTATATACCAGAAATCCTTAGTTAGGTCGCCTTGGATAGATTCTAAGTCTACTTACCTTAATTACAGACTTGACTTCTGTGACCATTCCTTGACATGTCTTCTTGCTATTTTCATTGGGTCGACTTGTAACTTTTGATTTCTATAGTCAGGTCATCTTGTACCTATGTTGAGTTGTCTTGGGTATGTGCAGACATGGACCTTTGAGGCTTGTTTTTCTCAGGTCGTCTTGTGCTTTTGGTTGGGTCACCTTCGGTGTGTACACACTTAGTTTTCTGAAACTCATGTTTGTTAGGTCGTCTTGTGCCATAGTTGGATTGCCTTGAGTGTGTGCAGACTTAGATTTCTGAAACTTTTTTCCTCAGGTCGTCTTGTATCTATGGTTAGGTAAGCTTGGGTATTGTACTAAGCTAATTTTCTCTCATTCATGCCCTCAATTCGACTTCTACCGCTGGAACAAGGCGATTCCCAATACAAAATTCAATTTTAGCAAGGTTCTTCTTTTTCTCCAATTTTAATTAACTAACTCAGAATCAATTTTTATTAACTCTAATTATTATCAAAACTCATTTTACTCAATAATCTCCTCATTTTTTATGATAACAAAGTCTAATTTAAAATAAATGTTAAAATTGTTTGAAAAATCATGTAATGCTCTCCCTCAACCAATGCCATACTAATTCGAGTTTTAAAATACCTATATTTAACCTTAATTCTCCACTACCCTTCGAAATGTGCATTGCCATTCAACTAGCATTCATTTAGTAGCATGAATGCACATTATATCGCATTTTATGCTATATACACCCAATTTAACAGTATAGTTCATTAACTATCTACTGTCCTCTTCCCCTTAACCAAATGCCACCATAATCTACAACCATTCTTCATACTTCTATTTCTTCAAGACCAATCCAATAAAGATTATATTTCAAACAATGCATCTTTATACTGCAACATACTACAATCATATTTTCAAAGCAATTGCATATTTCAATCTGCATTTGTCTAAAATGTATAGCAATGCATGCTATTCTAAGTCCTATTCTATGTGATCATACAAATTTTCAATCAATCATTTAATCAGAGTATCAATGCAACAACAACAGCCAATGCACCATACCGATGCAGTACAAACACAATCAAATTTCTCAACATCAACATCCAATCAGAATCATCAATGCAACAACAACAGTCAATGCACTATACCAATGCAATACAAATTTCTCAACATCAACATCCAATTAGAATCATCAATGCATCAACAATAGCTAATGCACCATCAATACAATATCAATGGTCATCAGCAAATATGGAGCTAAGTAAAAAGACAAGAAAACTTTCATACAACTTCACCAAATTTAAGAAAGTAAGAGTTTGAGTTCACAATTTATAAAAGGAAAAAAAAACTAAAAGAGTTTACATGTATAGATAGCTTTACAGACTTTAAGATGACAAAATAATATGTAGATTTTGTCAGACAAGTAGCTCATGAGGGAAGATGACAAAATAAAAACTATTACAGGAGGATCAAATTATAGAGAAGTAGAAGGAGCACCCTGACCTTTTGGAAGTAAGGATTTCAAGGAGTTTATTTTGTCATGAATTTTTTGATTTTGGTCTTCTAATTCATTCAGTTTTGCATGGGTATAAGAGTTTTTATCTTCAATTTTAAGAAGTTGAACTTGAATATGCACCAATACTCCCCAAATCAAGTCTATTGTAACTTCATAGGAGGGTATAGATGTGGATGGGGCACCATATAAGGGGGTAAGTTGTAGGTTTTGCTCTCTATGTTTATCAAAAGGACCTTCTCTAGATGGTTCACTTGGCCCTGTTTCATCTTTTTTTCTTTTCTTGGCTTCTACTTTTTGATCATCATCAATCTTTTCCCAAACTCTATTCTTACATACCCACTTAGCCTCTTTCAATGATTGTTCCCTAATCCCATGTGTAACATCGACACTTCGATATCTTTTATATTATACTCTCCTCGATATATATATGATATTGATCATGTTTCCAAAGCCCAAAATTCACTAAGAAATTTTTCGTTTTGAAAATCATTCGAAAAATTGTACGGCTAAATACCAAAGCGAAAATCTTTGTTACTAAAACAAAATGAAAACCACACATGAAAATTTGATGTCGTGAGATATATACATGAAAAATTCATTTTAAAAGTGAAGGGTTAAGGAGTGAAAGTGAAATTTAAGCCGTAGCGCAAAAATGCTCGATACTCTAAAATTTTTGCCTGAGAAATCCTAATATTTGGTAGAATTGAAATTTTTCTGAGCAAACGTCTCGTTTCCATCCAAAACCTATATTTTTTAAATCTATGCATAAAACGAAGTCCGTGGTGAGATTTCACGCATTTCGAGATCGATGTCAAATTTTGACCGATCAGGGATTTCGTTTACTCCGAAAATGTTTGGGCAATCAAACAATCTCAGATTAATGCAAAACCAACAACATTGGACTCAGTACGAAAACCTGGGTCCCATGTGTGATTTTAGATTTTGAGGTGAATAGTAACTTTGACCGAGATTGAATCGTGTGTTAACAAGTGGATAGGCTTAAAGGACAAGCAATTAATGCTCTTGAAGTATGTGAATTTACTTTATTAGATTTTGTATGGTCTTGACAAGTGGCACTACATGATTGGAAGAAACTAACCCTAGTTAATTAACAATGGTTAAATTCAACTAGAGTTAAGTTAATTAAACTCAACTATAATTAGAAATTGACTTAACCATGGTTGGCCTCTTTAGAATTGTGAAAGACAACGTGAGAGAGAGGGAGAAAGGGAGAGAAAGGCTTGCCCAAGGGACCAAAGCACAAAAATCTTCTTCTCCTCTCTTCTCTTGGCCGAAAACTAGACCTAGGTGGAGAAGAGAATTCCTCCAAACAACCCCCCAATGTTTTTACATGGTTTTTTGTCTTCTCTAAGCCTATTACAACATATCCAAAAACCAGCTGAAAAGGAGCACTCTACATTGGAGATCTAGGAGGGGCCAAAAATTGAAGGGGAGGAGCAGAACTTATCCTTTCAAGGCTTCAATCAACCTGCAGTTTATAAGGTAAACTTCCTCCATTCTCTAGTATAACATATCCATATTTGAATCAAAAAGGAGAAGTCTAGGTTAGGGAACCTTAGTTGGCCGAAAATGGAGAAGTTTGGAGAAAGAGAAAATTCTGCATATGATGCCTTGGTGAGAACTTTATGTTGGTGACCTTATGTGATGACTTGAACCTAGTTTAAGTAAGTAATCAATGGCTGAAAACCCTAAGAAGATGTGTAGAAAAAAAAAATTCAGCTTAGGAGGATTGGATTTTGGCCTTAATTTGACTTCATTTTGGGACAACGAAACCATGGACTTATGTACAGGAATTTTAGCTTTTGTTGGTGGCCTAAATCATACTGAAATTTGTCCCTAGTTTGTGTGCATTTAGTGGGCAGAAATTAGGTTGCACTTGTGCGCACATTGGTGGAGAAATTTTGTCCTTTATTGCCTTGTGCATGTGCTGAATTTTGACACTTTTAGTGACTGAAATTGTCCTGAAAATAGTCCTAAGGTTTACTGAAAATATGGCATTCATATGGTTGCAATGTGTGTTGAAAGTCTCTTATGTTTGATTTTGAAATTGGAGTATGAATCATGAGTTGCATGCTGAAATTGTACGAGCTTAAGTGTACTTCTTGTGTAGAGAATGTATATATATGTTGTGATGGATAAATATGTACATTGATGGTTGAATGAGTAAGCTGTTGTGTGTTGGAAAATGCCAAGGAAAATAAGTTATATAAGTACACAAAATAACTAAGAATGAGGTGTGTTTGTGTGATATGTGTGTGCTGGAATTTGAGTGGAAAATTTCTTATATGTAGTGTTTGTGTGTGTAACCATGAGAAGAAAAGTATGTGAGTCCGAGAGTGCCTAGGTAAACCTTAGTAGTTTTCCATGAAATTTTTATGGATAGTTTATAGACATCCTAAACTATAACATGTTAAAAATTGGGGTCATTTGAAGTTAGTTTGATAGGGAAACCAATAGCAAAATCGGGACAGTCAAAATCTGGAAATTTGGAAATTTTGGAAACTCTTATTGGGCAGCGAGTTTCCTTGGACCAGCAGCCATAGTTGCCCTTAGTCTTTTTCAATGAAATTTTGCAGAGACCTTGCACATATCCTACGAACCAACATATCCAAAATTGAGGTCATTTGGAGCCCATCTGCTTAGTGAACCACTAAGAGAACTGAACTAGCTAAGGAATGATTCAATTTCTGACATTTGGATGCAAAACCAATGCAGTTTCTACTTTGCTGCATTACTACAATAAAACCAACTTCAGAATAAGATTTAGCACAAGGAAATGAAGGGATCCATCAAGAAAAATCGTGAGATCAATGGCGGAAAATTTGGACTTAGCAGGGTTGGAAATTGGACATGAAAAAAAAAATGGCTAGGAAAGGAGAGTAGATTAGATTTTGACAATGCACTGTTCTACCCTGTTTTGCAGTAGTAAGTCTACCTCTGAGTGCAGCCTCCTTTTTTGGCAGAACTGGATTTTGTGCCAGTTATATGAAATGTAGATCTATGTCTTATCTTTCCAACAAAATAAGAATCGCCTCAATTTGATCCCTATGTCAAAAGTCATAGCCATTTTTTTGAAACTCGATAGAGGGTCACTTATTCTCCAATACCAAAAATAGTAGCATCACAAGTCTCCCTTCCAGCCCTTGTTCGCAAAACGTAAAGAAGAAAATTGTAGATCTCCCTCTTAGCCACCTACTATGAAAATGTCAGCCAATTTTCAGGAGGGAATCAAAAGTTATACAGAATCTCCCAAAACTATGCAAAAAGGATTTTGCTTCTTGGCCAAAACTGAACAAAGATGTTGGTGGTCCATTTCAGACCCCTTCTAGGCATAATTGGGAGAAATCCAAAACATAAAAAATATAGGGTTACTTTTCTTCTAAATACTGTAAACATTTTAGGAAATTTAGAGTTGTGTGTTAAAAGTTGTGAGGGCTGTACTAAAATTGGTCAGAACAGACTTCTGAAATATAATATGGACAAAATTGTGCTATTTCATGGACTTGCATTAGGAATCCAAGAAAGTGCCCAACTAGGAAGTTGTATCCCTGTGTCGTAACTACAACATAGTCAAACATAAGAGTATTTGCATGAGTAGATGGTGAAATATGAGAAATTTGCTAAAATAGGACAAAATAAAAAGTGAGAGTTGGATTGGTTTAAAAATGTGAACTTTAAGGAATCTTCCACCATGATTTTGGAGATAAACTCAACACGAAAAGTGTGAGTTTTTATGTGAGCGAACCATAGAAATTGGAATTTCCCAATTCTAACTCCAGTTGAGGAACTTGTGGCCGATTCTAAAAAATGATGCGAGATTAGATTTTGAAAAAAAAATTGCATCACATTTACATCATCATATACGCATCATATAACCTCTTAAGTGACACATGTTCTACATTATGTTTATAGAGTCTCGTGGTGATATTGAGGGGAGCATTTTTATGTGCCTCGAGATTCATGCCAAGAGTGGCGTACCCTCCCATATACTGTAAGTGAGATTTATTATATTATGTGTCTGATACATAATATCATGTTTTAATATGTTTTCTGACGCAAACATGATTTAATGAATATGTTATGTGAAATTTTCAATGAATTATGAAATATTTTTGTGAATTCATGAAGTATCTACAAACATGTTTTTACGTGTTGTATATGCATCCAAATGAGTTTTTAAAATATGAAATCGTGCCATTGCATTTGATTTATACATATTTTATGAAGTCATCCTTATGGAAGTGATTGATATTGCTTGAGAAATGTGGCATGACACGTGATTGATTTGATGATGATATTATATATGGGCTAAGGGCCCTAGCATGTGATGATGATAATTTTGTGATGGGTAAATCTCATTCCATAGCTACAAAGGATGCATGTGCAGGGTGATCCATACTTGCACCCGATACGCTTCTGCGGAAGGTATCCCACATGACATAGGAAAATGATAAATGTATTTTGATTTGACACGGTACTAGTCAAGTTGAACCCATAAGGGGGAGAGTTGTGATCCGCCATAGTCTAGCACTTGATGAGGTCCGTCGCCAACGTTGGGGTAGAGAGCTTTTCTAACCTATTATATACAAAACCCCCGATGCGCCTATCATTAGTCACGGTCGACCCTTGTCAAGACTGATTTTGGCACGCTCTATTCTAGTATGGTTTGATGACATGGATGTATATATGTTTGAAAAGTATGTGAAAAGAATGATTTATGATAAATTGAGTATTTTGTAAAATTTCTTACAATATGTAGAATTATTGAGAACTTTGATACTCTATTTTTCACCGATACATTGAACACATGATATATACCATCTCACTCACTAGGTATCTTCATTGATACTCACCCCTCATTTTCTGTTGTGTACAGAGATAGCTATAGTGGGACGCATTGAGACTGATCAGTGCACAAGGCTTTTGTTAGAGATCGAGGCTGTTGATTAGGTACTCAATATGATATTGGAAAGGATTTGCCAATGAAATTTTATATTTGTATATTGGGATTGTAGATAGAGCATTGTGCATAAAAAGGGATGGCTGTATGTAAATTTATGTGTATCTTATTGAAACTCTCAATTCTATTCTATTCTATTAAGGTATGATTTGTACTATTGTGTACATTTATTTTGGAAAACATGTCATGTTCTAAAAGTGTCCTTTAGGTTTGCTCGGTGCCACCTCTAAATTACAGGAGGGGTAACTGGTGACTATTCATGCGTTTGATAGGGGCATAGCAGTAGAGGTCTGGTGTAGGATAGTTATTAGCCTTACGTTATCCTGCATGGTTGATAGGGATTGGATGATCTGAGAAGATTGTTGATTGTGGCCAGGTTGGTCTATGTATATAGACATGTGACAAGTCGATATATGGTATATGATAGATTTCTGACTTATAGGAAGGTTCTACTCATTTGGTTATAGAAAGTCAACATCCGGGATAACGGGCGGCTGTTCACGACTCCGGTTCGGGGTGTGACACCATGTTTCATGCTTAATTTGGTGCAAATCTCCTTTTTTAAGTCAATTTTGTTTACGATTAAAACATTGGTGATAAGAGAACAATATGGAAGATTTGCAAACTTTGACTTTGCTACAGTAATCGTGAAATAGAACTAGGAAATGAAGTCTAGGGTCACCATAAGACATGCCATCAACCAAAGATCCTCCTTGGTTATATTTGTATGATTACCACCTCTAGGCCAAAAGACATGAGTGATAATAAGATAAAGAATGCATTCACGTACTCCCAAATTCTTAGCATTCAAATCTACCTCATCTATTTCCGTCAAATTTTCATTCTTAAACCAATCTTTGCACATTCAATTTGATTATTCTTCATGTACTCTTCACATTTACTAAATAGAATCTATTCTAAGTTACACATCATGCACATAACCTTAGGAGTAAACCTAATTTGATTTCCCTTAATATGTATCTTGAAAGTACAAGATTCCATTCATGGAGGGAAGTTGTAATAAGTTTCCATCACATATTCCCCAGTTTCATCAATTACTTCTATATTGCTATAGAATTTCCTAACCAAGTGGTCATAAACATCTTCATATGGACTCATCAATGAACTTGGCAAGATGTGTGAAAGGTGTTTCTCATATGGAAAGTTGATTTTCTTCAGAAATTCTCAATCTATAAGTCTTCCTAAATCCAATTTCCTTTTAGAGAAATTAGTAGTAAAAGACTTACTTTTCTCAAGTGAAGGAAAGTCACTTTCATTGAATCTTGAAGGGTTCTTTGTCTTTGGCACCATGGAGTGTTCCTCGATTATTCTTCGTTGAAGTTGAAAGGTCTTTTGTGAAGTTGAGTTGTAGATTAAAGTTCATGAGTATAGTTTTGTCGTAAGGATATGAAATAGGGTTTTTGTCATGTTTTGATAAGGGATGAAGTAAGGAGGCAAAGAGGGGTGAAGTAGAAATAAGGTTCTAAAGGAATTGTTGAGAGTGGATTGCGGCTTTAAAGGGATGAAGATGAATTTGTTTGAATGAGTAAGAAGAAGAAAGAGAGACAACTCGTGAAGAGGTAAAGGGATGTGAGAGAGATGACTTATGAAGAGGAGTAAGAATTAGGGCTTTTCAGTTTAGGGTTGTGATTTCAGGAGGGAATGTGAAAAGTCACAACTTTTAAAATCTATTTGATTGCTTTTATGTCGGGCTTGGTTTATTGATAAAGAAGAATTGGATTTTAGTTTAGCGTTTTTTGGGTTTTACTCATTTCATGAGCCACATGAGTCGATTTCAATAGAATGATGAATCGACTTGTCTATTCACACAAGGTGACTTACATTGGGTTGCAAGATAACTTATGTGAATAAAGTCCTAATTTTGAGTACCATTAGGTTGCCTTTCCAACTGTCTAAGGCGCCTCAGCAATGTTTTCAGAATAATTTCTATGGCTTGGATATGGCCAGCCATCTTATATTTATAATATGATGATTTGCTATATTCAAGCCCTATGCATGAGGCAATTCATAGTCTCCACAAGCCTACTGATTATGTTCAGGTCACCTTCCCATATTCTTAAGGCAACTTGGAGATGAGTTTCAGAATTATTTCTGTGACTTCGATTTTGCGAGTCGCCTTATTCTTCAAATAAGGTGACTTCCTATGTTGAAGTGTTGTTTGCAAGGTAACTTATAACTTTGACAAGTGTCTTGCTTCATTTTTCATAATGAAGTTCTGTACCTTTACAACAACAGATCGACTTGTCTGTTTGAATGAGTCGATTTCTCCTTCACCAAACTATTAATTCTTCGAAATTTTTCATGATTTCAAGAATTATTTTAGTATTATGATTAATATTATTGTTATTATTAATTTTATTTGTTAAAATTACTCGAACACAAACTTCGTTTGGTGTTGAATAGTAAATTTATTCCCATCATGCCCCATTCTTTTCTTAATCTACAAAATCTCTCTCTGTCCAAAGGTTTAGTGAAAATATCAGCAATTTGTTTTTTAGTTTCTACATATTCTAAAATTATATCTTTTTTAAGTACATGATCTTTAATGAAATGATATCTAACTTCAAAATGCTTAGTTCTAGAGTGATGGACTGAATTTTTATTCAAATTTATAACACTACTATTATCAATCTTAATGGTATATTTTTCAATTTTAGACCATAATTCTCAAGTTGATGTTTGATCCATAAGATTTGAGCACAACATAGTCCTACAGCCACATACTCTGCTTCTGTAGTTAAGGTAGCAATACTATTTTGTTTTTTAGAGAACCATGATACTAACATACTTCTAAAAAGTTAACATATACCACCAGTGTTTTTCCTATCTATTTTACATCCTACAAAGTCAGCATCTGAATATCTATACAATATAAATGCTGAATTTCTATCATACCATAATCCCAAATTACAAGTGTCCTTCAGATACATTCAAATTCTCTTGACAATAGTTAAATGAGATTCTTTAGCATTGGATTAAAATCTAGCACACAATCATACATTATATAGAATATCTGGTTTAGATGCAATTAAATAAAGTAGACACCAATCATGTTTCTATATAGTTTTTGACAAACTTCATTTCCTTTCTCATTTTTGTCCAGCTTAATTAATGTGCTCATAGGTATAGCATATCCCTTAATCCCACTAAATCCAAATTTCTTAGTAAATTTGGATTGATTAATAAATATTTCTCTTTTTATTTGCTTTATTTGTAATCCTAGAAAATAATTCAATTCAATCATCATGTTTATTTCAAACTCTGTTGAAATTCAAAGTAATAAGAACAAACTAAAATTTAGAACTTCATTAAATTTGAGAGCAATTCTTGTACATAATAAGAGAACTTTTTCATAGATTACAAAGGGGAAGTGAATCCCTATTTATAGAGAAAAAGAGAGGAAGAAAAGAATGGGAGAATGGCAGAGAGGAGAGAGCATAATGCTCTCTCCTCTAGCTAGCCGTTGGAGGCTTCCAACGGCTAGTTTAGGAACTAGCCGTTGGGGCCTCCAACGGCTAGCTCTTGCTAGCTGCTGGGGGACCAAATGGTCCCCCATTTGCTGGCCCGGGCTGGGCCCTTAGGGCCCAGCCCGAAGCCCGCGGGTCTGACCCATAAAGGGACCCTAAATTGGGCCAAGAAATCTAGATAAGAGAGGCATTAATTTGCCTCTATGCTTAGGTTTCTTTTAGGCCTCAAATAAGTAAGGAAAAATACAATCAATTTAGGGTTAATTGAGTACCCTAAGTGTTCTTCATTTCAACAAACTCTGCATGCATAGATTTAGCAAAGTCTTGACAAGGATTTTCTTTGCTTGCTCCAAATAATGTCATCCACATAGATTTGTACTATTAAATTTTTTTTGTGTTTTCCTTTAATAAATAAAGTCATATCAATTTTTCCTCTTTCAAAGTCATTTTCAATTAGAAAATTGTTAAGTCTCTCATATCAAGCTCTTGGAACTTGTTTTACGCCAAATAATGCTTTAGACAATTTGAACACATGATCAGAATATTTTCGATACTCAAATCCTAGTGGTTGTTCTAGATAAATAGTTTCATTTATCACATCATTTAAGAATACACTCTTGACGTCCATTTGGTATAATTTGAAATTCATGAAGCATGCAAAAGCAAGCAACATTCTAATGGCTTCTATCTAGCTACTGGAGCATAGGTTTCCTCTTAATCAATACCTTCTTCTTGGCTATACCCTTGAGCTACCGATCTAGCTTTGTTTCTAGTGATTGTGCCATGTTCATCTTGTTTGTTCCTAAACACCCACTTTTTGCCTATTACCGATTGATCATTTGATTTAGAAACTAACTTCTATACTCATTTCTTTCAAATTGATTTAGCTCTTTTTGCATGGCTAGAATCTAATTTAAGTTACTTAGAGCTTCATCAACATTTTTATGCTCAATTTGAGAAATGAAAACCATAAATTCACATTGATTTTGATTTGAAAATCTAGTTTTAACCCCAACCTCTATATCTCCAATTACATTCTCCACATTAACACTCTTTTTCACCGTCAAAAATTTTACTTCTTGCTCTTCTTGTTGTTCATGGTTTGTTTTCGTCTTTTCAGCTCTAACTTCTAGCATTTCTTCCTTTACTTCTTCATTTTCCAATGTCTTTTGATCTAATATTTGTTCTATCTTTTGGACTTTATAATAAAAACTTCTTTTACCCAAATGGTCACTTTCATCAAAATTTACATGAATAAACTCCTTAACCATCATTATTCTTTTATTATACACTCTATATGATTTACTAGAAATTGAATATCCTAGAAAAAATGGTTTCATCACTTTTTTTATCAAATTTCCCTAGGTTATCTTTTCCATTATTTAACACATAACATTTGTATCCAAAGACATAAATAAATCCTATATTAGGTTTTCTACCTTTATATAGTTTATAAGAAATTTTCTTAAAAATTGGTCTAATTAATACTCTATTAAGAATATCATAAGCTGTACTGACAGCTTTAGCGCAAAAGTATTTGGGTAAATTACGCTCACATAACATGGTTCTAACCATTTTTTCTAAAACTCTATTCTTTCTTTCCATAATTCCATTTTGTTGAGTAGTTCTAGGTACAAAGAAATTGTGATTTATTTCATTTTCATCACAAAATTCTTGCAAAGATCAATTTTCAAATTCTCTATCATGATCATTTCTAATACTACTAATTACACAACCTTTTTCATTTTGAATTTTCCTACATAATTTGATGAATGCACTACAGACTTCTTCATTTTTTGCTAAAAATAGTACCCATATATATCTTGATTAATCATTGATGATTACAAAACCATAGCATTTTCCTCCTAAACTTTGTGTTCTAGTTGAACCGAAGAGATCCATGTGAAGTGACTCTAATGGCCTAGATGTAGAGACTATATTTTTTATTTGAAAGAAAATTTGATATGTTTTACCTTCATGCAAACATCACAAAGTTTATTCTTTCCATATTTTAATTTTGAAATCCCTTTAACTATACATTTTCTAACTAATTTGGATATTAAATCCATACTTGCATTTTCTAACCATGAATCATTATTTTCAATAGTCATCAAGCAAGATTCATCATGTACACTTATGTTATCTAAATTAAAAACATATATGTTTCCTCAATGTTTGATAGATTCTATGAGTGCATCATGCAATCATCAAAGGAAAGTTCATGTTCAGATTCTGAATTAAAAAAGTAAGATATTGAAGAGGTTACCTCAATGTTTGAGTCGTCTTTTAATGCCATGAAGCACAAATTTGCTTGCTCTTGTTCATATTCCTCCTCACTTGAACTTTCATCCTCATCACTCCATGCTTCCAAAGCCTTTTTCTTTCCCTTCTTCTCCTTCTTCTCAGCTTGCTTTAGTAATGGACAATCACCCTTGATGTGACCCTGCTTCTTGCACTTATAGCATCTTATTTCTTCTTTCCTTTCAGGTTTTTTTAATTCTCTTCTACCTTTGTTTCTCTTCCGCATCATGAATTTTTTGAAATTTCTAGTTAGAAGAGCCATGTCTTCATGTTCATTATTGCTAGAGTTATCTTCCTCACTTTTAGCTTTTAGTGCTGTTGATTTGTCTCTTTCTTCATTTCCATTTCCTTTGGAATTTATTTTCATTTCATGAATTGCTAATGAACCAATTAACTGATCCATTGTGAGGGTCTCTAAATTTTTGGATTCTTCAATTGTTGTAACCTTGGCTTCCCATGACTTATACATTCACCGTAGTATTTTATCTACCTTATCTTCTTGACTAACCCCTTTATCTTGCAGCCTTAATTCATTTGTGATGGTATTGAACCTCGTTATTATGTCTCTCACGGTTTCACCATCCTTTATTTTAAATGTTTCATTCATACTCTTATTTCAGCATTCTTATCTTGTTCTTCCTTACTTGATTTATGCCTTCATAGGTAGCCTCCAACCTTTCCCATATTTCTTTTGTAGTGATGCTGGATGAAATTCTGTTGTATTCGTTGAGACTCAAGGCTAGATGCAATGGATTGATTGCTTTACAATTTGCTCCGTAGTCCTTCTTTTTTTTAGAAGTTATGTTTTTCATTTTTGCTGGAACTCTTACTCCTATCAATTTTTTCAGTTGGAAATTCAATTCTTTCTTCTATAATTTCCCATGCTGTCTCATCTTGAGCAATTATGAAGTTTCTCATCCTTTGCTTCGAATAGCTATAATTGTTGCTGTTGAAGAATAGTGTTCTATTGGTTACGCAAGTTTCAAATGGAACACTGTGTCCATTTAATGTCATCTTTGATCTTTACTTCTGAGATTATTGAACCCTTTTCAGAAGACCCACTTTGATACTACTTTAGACACTAAGTATGATAACTTAGAGGGGGTGAATAGGTTATCTAATGATTCTAACTAATTTTTGAATAATTAAAAGCAAAGACCTATTAAAAATTAATTAAACAAGTAAAAGAACTCAAAAAGAAAAACTGACACACACCATTTATAGTGATTCCACCTTCTTAGTATACATCCACTCTCAGATTTCACCTGGATTTTCAAATCAATTGTTATATACAACAATTTACAAACTAGGTTTTCAAGATGTTAGTGAACCTTACAAGTATTTTTCTAAATACTTTTACTTACTTTTCATAGGAGCAAGAGAATCCTAAACTGATTTCTCTCTTGTTAACACTTAAGCCCGAGATCAAGAATGCTAACATTTTGATCTTTTTACAATAGATAAAGAATGAGAATAATAAGCATATAGGAAGTTTTTATTTTCAAATGATTCTCACAGCAGTACAGACAATTTGCAAAATGAGAACTAAAAACAAAGTATGATGAAATGTTCAAAGTGTTGTACAGGCTTTGCAAAGATACTTTCTTCTTCATCCTTTAGTTATTCTTATAGTCGGAGAAGAAGATTTAGCCATTGAAATCCATTAAATGCATTGTAGAGGTTGGTGAACAGTTCATTTAATTCGAAACAACTTTGTTGAACAAATGGACGTTAGACATATCAAGTCAACTCCTGAGGCTTCAAGCAGACTTCGTTTTATATTTTAAAATCTTGGGTTGGCTTGTTGATTGCTCAACTCTACTTGTAAATAATTCAAATGTGAGAGATAAGAGGACTTGTCTATATCATGAGTAGACCTCCAATGTTGTAAGCCTTTTTATGAGAAAGCTAGATTACCTCATCATAAATTTTTAATTTACAAAGCTACTTACGTTTTTGAAATCCTTAGTTAGGTCATGTTGGATGGATTCTAAGTCTACTTTCCTTAATTATAAAATTGACTTCTGTGACCATTCATTGATAGGTCATCTTGCTATTTTTATTGGTCGACTTGTGTCATTTGATTTCTATTGTCAGGTCATCTTGTATCTTAGTTGGGTCGTCTTGGGTGTATGCCGACTTAGATTTCTGAGACTCATACTTGTTTGGTCGTCTTATAACAATGGTTGGGCTGCCTAGAGTGTATGCAAACTTAGACTTCTGAAACTTGTTTTCCTCCTCTGGTTGGGTTGCCTTGGTGTGTGTAAACTTAGAATTTTGAAACTAGTTTTCCTCATGTTGCCTTGTACCTATGGTTAGTTCACCTTGGTGTTTGTACTTAGCCAATTTTCTCTCATTCATGCCCTCAAGTCGACTTCTACTACTGGAACAAGGGGCCTTCCCAATACAAAATTTAATTTTAATAATTTTTATTATTTTTCTCCAATTTTAATTAATTAATTCAGAATCAATTTTTATTAACCCTAATCATCATCAAAACTCGTTTTACTCAACAAAATTCTTGAATCTTCTGGCTAATAATGCTTCATATTCCTCATCGTCTTCTTCTTCTGAGTTTGAGGTGCTTTCATCACTATTAAAAACCCAATGAGTTCATCCATGTCAAGGTTTCAAAATTCTTGGACTCTTCTATTGCTGTAACTTTAGGTTCCCAAGACTTTGGCAGGTTTTTCGAAATCTTGTCAACCATATCTTCTTGAGAAATTCCCTTTCCATGTAGCCTTAATTCATTTGTTATCTTATTAAACCTTATTATCATTTCACTAATAGTTTCTTCTTCTTTTATTTTGAAGACTTCGTAATCTTGTTTCAATAATCTGATTTGCTCTTGAGAACTTGATTAGTCTTTCGTAAGTAGCTTTGAGTCTTTCCCATATTTCTTTTGCTGTGATGTATTATGTAAATCGATTGTATTTGTTGATGCTTAGGGCAAGGTGAAGGAGATTTATAGCCTTGTAGTTAACTTGATAGGCCTTCTTCTACTCCATTGTCATATTCTTTAACTTGATTGGCATATGTATACCATCAATCTCTTCTGTGGGAATATCAACACCTTTTTCGATTATTTCTTAGGCACGATTTGTTAAACATGTTTCAATTGGTACATTATCTCTATTAATAGCCATTTGAATCTTTGACATTAAACTATTAGGCTTTCTTTCAACACATCCGCTCTGATACTGATTGATATTCAACTAGAGGGGTGAATAGTTAAATATAGATATTTTTCAAAATTTTCTATAATTAAGAAGTTTACAACTAAGTTGTTTGAAAATCAAAACAGAAAAGTAAAGAACACACAGGACTTTTTATAATGGTTCTACTAAACTAGATGTACGTCCACTCTCAAACTCTCCCTGGATTTTTCACTATCAACTCAATGATATAAGCTTGATTTCAGGTTCAAAGTAAACCTTTACGATGGATTTTCTCAACACCACTTTCCCAACCTTACACACAGATTGGTTTTCTGTTACACTAGATCCAAAGCAATGATATACTCTTTGATCTTTTTAATACTCGGTACAAGTGAGAAGGGAAGTCAAAGATGAGAGTCTTTTATCCTTAGATTTGACAGAATTAAATTCATCCTTAATACACTTGAAAATGATAATGAAATAAGAATAGGTCATAAAGAACAATTAATATAAGGAATGAAGTTGTTCAGAAAATTAATCAAGCACATCTCTAGTCTTCAATTCTCTTCTCTGATATTCATTGTGGCATTGAAGAGATTTATTGAAGGCTTGTTGAAGATCAAAGTTGATCATTAATGTTTATCAATTAATGATCTGCAATAGTACCTATTTTTCATGTTGAATCTTCATTCTCTTACAAGCACCACTTTCGAGTTAACCAATCGAAGTTATTTTTTATTGTTTTTGAACATTAGTTTTGATCGAAATAGAAATATTCAGAGATTCAGAAAATGAAAATGACCGTTGAGTTCAAATCTATTTCGAAAATATGTTTTTTTTAACAATTTTGGGTCGACAAGACTATATAACACATCGACCTAAATTTCAAAATTCAAAATTGTGTTTTTGACTAATCAAGTCGACAAGAGAATATCTAGGTTGGCAAGGCCATGTACTTAATTAAATAGGTAGATATGGAGACTTAAATTGGTCAATGTATTCTGATGTATCAACATGATTCTCACGGATATCAACATATATATACTTATGAATCAGTAGCCTAGGTCGACAATTACTATCTTCACATAGACACAGTCCTGTATATATATAAAATTTGTGGATATGTTCTCAGAAATTGGTTGATGTGTGATTTCAAAGGGTTAACAATATTAGGTCGACATATTTAGTATATACATCGACATACCATTATACTACTAAAAATTGGTGTACCTGTCTTCTAAAATTAGTCGATATGTTACGTCTATCAACAAGGTCAAAGTTTAGGTCAACGTGTGATATCTAAGCAGCACCTTACATCAGGTCTATAAGTTCCAGGCTCACATCGACATGCTTTTGTGCTAACTTAAAATTCATGAACATGTCTTTTAAAATAGGTCGATGTGTTCTTCATGTCGACACAATCAACAAGCAGGTCATTGTGTGTCTTTCATGGGACAAAGTAATCAGGTCGACAAGTTATCGGACACATCGACCTCTTTAGACTTTTGCCTTGTGCTTGTCGATGTGTTAGAAAAGTGGGTCATATTCCAAACATTAGTCGACATGATACTCTAAATTTGTCCTCCTAAGGTTAACAGGTCGATGTGTGCTAAAATTCAGGTCGTTATGTGAGACAGGTCGATGTGTTCACGAGGATGTCGGCATACATTTACTTATTAAGATGTATTATATCTCTTTTGTTCAGGTCAACAAGGGTTACATATCTGGTCGACGTGATTATGGTCAAGTGAAAATTGGTTGACAAAGTAATGAAAATTTGTGGACCTGAGGGAGTAGATCAATATGTGTGAAGATCAGGTCGACATGGTTTGCAGTCTCTCGTTTACTAATGGCTTTTTGATTTACTTCAATCTTATTTTCTTCCAATTTATCATTATCAAAACCTTTTAATCTCAACACTTGGGAGTTCCACCCTAGATGCCCTCTCTCTCGGCACCCCAAGAGCCAAACTTGGTGTTTATGCTCTTTCTTCCTTAGACACCTCCACCTCCCTACTACTAGGACTCTAAACATGTAACTTCATCCTTTTCCTCTTTGGGATAATAGTAGGAAGAGCATCTATCACGCCCCGATCCATGACCCAGAGACCGTAAACAGTCGCCCGTTACCTCGGACGCCAGTTCAACCTCGCCACGTATTCTCAAGGTAACGCAAAACTAATCAACATTTCAGTTACAAATATTTTATTAGTATTTAAAATACAAAAGTTCTCAAATATATATATACTATAAATGAAAGTTGCTTGGTTTCGCACAATTATTCTGACATGATCAACTAATTTCCTCAAAGATAGCGAAAGATAATTGTCGTAAGTGTTGAAATTTAAATATAGCAAGCTAAGAATGAATAAAGAAACTTCAAGAATTTAATTGAGAATTCAAAGAGAGTTTACATGCAATGAAGGCATGTTTTTCATACCTTCCAAAGAAACATATAAGCCCTATTTATAGAGAACAAGAAGAGGGGCAAGGAGATAAGAAAAGAGAGAGAGGAGAGGGCATTGTGCCCTCTCCAATTATGGCCGTTGGGGCTGTCCCCAACGGCTAGTTTTACTAGCAACCTTGACAATCTTATAACTAGATAGAGGAATGAATTTCCTAACTTTGTCTTTATCTTTTACCATGTGATTGTCACAGCCCGAATCAATCAACCATTTATTTAAATGAGATGAGTTCAAGTTGTTACTGGAGTGAAGGGCAACTTGGCTAAGGAGCTTTTTCATCTCTTTTTGCATCTCCTCCATCTTGGATTCGAGTGCAGCCACTTGGGAGACTTGTTGAGCATGAGCTGGTTGTTCCACCTCCTCCTTATTGTTCTTTGGGCGCAAATTAGGGTGGAGAAACCAGCACCTTTCCCTTTTGTGGCCGGGCTTCTTGCAATTTGTGCAAACATCCTTTTTAAAGAAATTTTGAGCTTTGTTGACCATGTGATCATCTTGAACAGCCTTGAAGGCTTGGGCTTCGGATTTGAGCTTGGTAGACTCCTCTAGCCTCATGCTAGTCTCGGCCCTTTGAATCATAAATTGAACTTCTTGGAATGAAGGGAAAATCTTCATTCTAAGGATTTTTTGACGAATTGGAGCATATTCATCTCCAAGACCCATAAGAAGACCAAAGGTCATGTCTTCATCATTTCTTTGAAGAATGGTCTTGAGATTAGAAGTTGGAGGCCTAAGAATATTAAGCTCATTCCAAAGATCCCTATATTCCCCAAAGTATTCGGGAAGAGTTTTACCTCCTTTTTGAATCTTGAAGATTTTTCTTTTGAGCTCAAAGATTCGTCCGGTGTTGGTCTCTTGCCCATATAGAGCATGCATTTGATCCCACAAAGCCCTTGCATTTGGAATACAAGTAGCCATTGCTTTGTGGGTTTTGTCAAGAGACATTTGAAGTAGCACCACCATTTGATCATCTTGCTTCTTCCATGATTTGAATGTAAGGTTGGCATCATCTAAGGGATCCTCCAATATGTGATTTTCAAGATTGAAGAAGTTCAAGGATCTCTTGATGGTGTCTTGCCAAGCATTGTAATTTGATGAATCTAAGAGAATGGAAGTAAACATGAAAGTACTAATTTGTGGTGGAGGATTACCAACACCGGAAGATGAAGGTATCGAAGATGGCTCTGATACCATGTTGGAATTTAAATATAGCAAGCTAAGAATGAATAAAGAAACTTCAAAAATTTAATTGAGAATTCAAAGAGAGTTTACATGCAATGAAGGCATGTTTTTCATACCTTCCAAAGAAACATATAAGCCCTATTTATAGAGAACAAGAAGAGGAGCAAGGAGATAAGAAAAGAGAGGGCCCAACTTAGAAACCTTAAAGGGATTACAATGAGAATGAAAAATCTACACAAATTAAAACTATACATTTAGACTTCATTCCCTTAGGACATAAACCCTAATTGTCCTTTATTTCAACAGTAAGTTGTCTCCGATACTATGTACATCGAAATAAATCAACATGTCTCTCCAATAATTAACTCTGTATAGTTTTAAAAATATTGAGGGGTGAGTATAATCAAATACTCAATGAGTGAGAAATCCATGACAGGTAATTAATAAGTAAAGTGAGGATACAGTGTCAAGGTCATATATATATATATGTATATCCATGCAAGACATATAATCAAAATCATAACAATTTCAACACAGTTTTCCATCCAATATAAACATATGCATCCAAAAATTATGTCATAAATCATAGGGTCTTGCCAAATCATATTCTTGGCAAAGATCTATCTCGACCAATAACAAGCCACCAAGGGGTTTTTGTACGTAAACAAAAAAACAATCCCAAAACCTTGGCGTTGGCATTGGCGTCGGGCCTCCCAAGTGTCCTCCCCTTTCAGTTCAACTTGGCTAATCCGAAACATAGTATCATATATATGCCACCTAACCATGTGGAGTGTCTGCGTCTCAAAATATCGCAAACGTGCGACAATCTATATAACATGATGGGTCTGCTATAGCATACGAGGCAAGTCTGCACTGAAGATGCCTCTCATATCATAGTATCATGTCTATAAGTATTATCCATGATCTACAATCAAGGGGATTTGGTACTAATACCCGAGTACCTAGTTTCGTATCAAAATCATCAATAAACCAACCGTGCCATATCGAGAAAAATCATGAAAAGCCAATATAGTATATTATAGCATATATCATCAAAATACATTTCATAATTTAAAACATGGCACATATATTTTTCATCAAAATTCATAGATGCATATTTTAGAATTTTGGGACACTCCATTTATCACAAAATACGTTACCAATCATTTAAAAAAACCATTTAACAATCATTTCACAAATCATGTTTTGAAAATGATAAAGCATGGTTTTGCTTATTAACTATATGCCAACAGTAAGACCAACTCACATGTACGGGAAGGGTACTCCACTCCCCTCAAACCTCAATACTCAACTGAGTTGCCCCTCGAGTATAGTATAGTCGTCTACTCCTAAGACAACAACATGTATATATATATCAATCCGATCAAACCCAATTCCAATTTACCATAGTTTGTTTAAGCTTATACATCTACAAAAATTCAGATTTTCAAATTCTACTCTTGCGTAGTTTCAGAAACAATATCATAACTTTCTCTATATAACTCGAAATCAAATGATTCAAATTGCTAATTAAAACTAAAATATATATCTAAATTTTTCATGTTCAACTCATCTCCAAATTCCTTCTGTACTAATTTATAAAAATCTACTTTCAATGCAATTCATACTTATATAACTAAATTTACATAGTTTTGGTAGAAATTTCTTATCTCAGTATATACATCTCTGATTTACATGATTCCAAGTGTACTGAAAGAAAAGAGATAGTCCTACAACTTTCATGTTCGGTATTTCCTTTAAATCTAAGTGCAGAATTTCATAAAATTTCATTTCAGCCTCAGTTCTAGTTCTAAATTATGTTCTACACAGTTTCAGTAAAAATATCATAACTTCCGGTATACTGCTTTGATTCAAGTGCCATTTATTCTATTTTAAAGATAAAACAGAGAGCTAAAACTTTGATGTTTTAAGTTTCTCTAAATTTTATGCAAAAGATATTTTAAAAATTTATACAATATACTGGCTGTGCACAAAAGATGAAAAACAGAACATGTTATTTTGCTGTCCCTTTCCAAAAATTACTATAAATCACATTCTTAATGGAAATCTTTATGCCATAACTTGTTTTAAAGCTTAAGGCGTCTAGGTTTACTAGAATTGAACCAATCTAAATTTTGATCATCACAGGATAAAATATAGTGGAATTACTATAGCTTACTGACCATGCTAGCTTACTTGAACAAACCTAATTCATGGGACCAATTTAATCCAATGTACACTCAAAGAAGAATGTATTACCCCTTTAATAAGATCTTGACATCCACATATTTATCACTAACAGCATCGTTTAGCACTTGATCACCATATCTTGTAACACATATACATCAATATAAAAGAAAAAAAACTCTATATCATATAATATTATCTAAACAATTAAAATTCTATCAACAAAAATTTTTTCTTACCTCTTCAACACCTCAAGTGCTTGGATGAACACAAGAAATTTTCACTTCCTACACTAGAACTCATGGCCAAGAGGGTAAATTTTGAGAAGAAAATGAGGTCCAATGCTTGAAACAACTCATTTATGCAAACCTAGCAAAAATTTTGACCATTGATTTATTTCCATGCAAGATCTCTACTCTACACTTGTCAAGACTTCTCTTATGTACATGAAATGGCAGCAAGCAACCTCCATGTATGCAAAAGAAGTGTTCAAGTCGGCCAAGAGAAAAGAAAGCATAAGAAATCTACTAAAATCCCTTTCAAATCACATTTCATGTATTAATTGTTCTTTACAAGCAATATTCTTACAACTTTGTTAGTGGAATTGTTCTATGTGGCCACTAATAGTCTTGGTGTCCTTTTGTCCAATCATTTGGCTCCAATTGTCCATCCTTAAGTATTTTGCAACTTAGTCCCCCACTTTTCTTATTTGCATTTAAACTCCTGACTTTTAATAATTTACTTTTTTGGTCCCTATGAAATTTTGTTCAAAATTTCTTAAATATGTGAAGTTTTATATAAATATCTCTATTTAAATGTGTAAGCCTTCTCTTAACCATTTTTGACTTCTTTAAGCCTTATCGACACTCGCCGAGAAGGTTTTCGGCTTACCGATAAAATTTTCGGTTTCAGCGATTTTGAGGGAAACCTCAAAGTAAATAAATTGAAAATTAAAATTTCATCTTAGATGTCTCAAAATGATTTTAATATATATATATATATATATATATATATATAACCATGAGTAGTGATATATGATACACAGTTACCGAAAAACGGTGTTACAACATCCATTGTCGAAGCCCCATGTTTAGATATGCTCTCCCCATTCTTGACACTCTTTTTACCCTTGGCCCTCATCAACCTGGCAATAGTGATCTCCATAAGGTCACCCCCTCAGTAAAAGTAACAACTTCGTATAGCCTCACCGCTCTCTCTTTCACCATGAGGGACCTCTTGATTTGCACTTTTTCACTCACCAAGAGACCATCTAGTTTCAACATTTCTTCATCAAGGAGGGCGTCGACACGCATGGCCCTATTTTCCAATGAAAAAAAATTTCCAGCCGAATGAACAAAACTTGAGTACTGAGAAGGGGTTGAGGTCTTCAACCCCATAGTAGGCTCGCCACCAACCCCTAGCAGTGCCAGTAGCAATCCCTTATTCTCAAACTCAACAAAAAAGATTTTTTCCATCCAATTTTTATCAATGCTCTTCTTATAAAAAAAATCTCCACCTAGACCTGATTTTGTCTAGAGACAAAACCAACTCCCCGTGGAACCTCCAACAACACACCTCTTCAAACAAAAGATAGAAGAAAGAATTTTAAAATAAAAACTTAAATGACAAAAGCTCAACAAACTCACTACTGCTAAAATCAATCGCTAGGTGCTGGGGATCAATAGTGTAGGAAATATATTCCAACTCCTTAAAATCCCAACTAAAACACCCAAATAAGGCACCCAGAGGTTGTATCTAAGATATTCCTTA
The DNA here is from genome assembly GCA_033439265.1 of Dillenia suffruticosa. Classification (NCBI taxonomy): domain Eukaryota; kingdom Viridiplantae; phylum Streptophyta; class Magnoliopsida; order Dilleniales; family Dilleniaceae; genus Dillenia; species Dillenia suffruticosa. The sequence goes on from JAVTVX010000031.1 coordinate 6,582,858, forward strand.
TACATGGGGATGCACTCGTCCGTTATCTCATTCACCCGCTCATCTTCTGTCAGCTGTCGTAGCCACAAATCATCTCCTAACCTCATCACCTTCACCATTTCTTTCAACTCTTCACCCTTTATCACGCTGTTAATCTTGCTAATTGTTGCCATCTCGACTTTTTCAAAATTCTCTCAAACCCTAAAACCACAAATTCTCTCTCAAACAAACAAACTAGCGAGCAAAACACAGAAAGTGTATTGAGTACGATTCACCCAACACAAAAACCTTTTTTAAATTAAATAGAGAAGTCTAATCGACGCTATTCCATTTTTAATTCTTCACTATATCACTTCTTCCAATTCCCTAATTTACTCTACTTGTAATACTAATTTTCCAAAATGTCATTAAGAGTAAGGGACAAATGATGATATAGGTTCAACAACCCATGATCGTGGTATATAGAATACGGGGCCCAACAGCCCATAATCATAAAACCTACTAATGACCAAGCAATCTCTTGGTAAGCATTCAGAATGCCTGAGCAAGTACTAAACCAACCTCTCTCGATACACCACGCTTGACCATCCTTTCTCAATACACCTTGCTCGACCATCCTTTCTCTATATACTTTGCCCGGCCTCTCGGTTATTTGACCTTTCGGTGACTCAGCCTCTCAGCCTCTTAGTTGCTCGACCACTAAGTCATTTGATCTTTTGGTCATTCGACCTCTTGATCATTCCTCCTCCCGACCAAACTCTCTCAGTTAGATCTCTTGACTAGTACAAAAGTAGTTGTTAAGATTTCAAGCTATCAAGCAACTAGGATTGAATGAAAACTTAAAGATCTTTATTTGAAGAAAGAGTGCACAATGAGAGCATTGTTTTTTCATGGATAGAACATCCCATACAAGCTCCTATTTATAGAGATTATTACATGAGAAAGAGAGGGAAAAAGACCCCAAACACTCAAGGATCCGTTGGGGAACATTGGGGACAGATTTCTGTCCCCAAAATCACTGTATAACAGCCATTTTTATGGCTGTTATACAGTGCAACGGCTAGTTCAAAAGAACTAGCCGTTTTGCCCTTTTTAGGGCCCATTTTGGGCTTCTTTTAGGGGCTTAACAATGCCATTTTTGAGGACTAAAAAACTCATAAGGAACGGGCCAAATACATCTCATGGATGGGCTTAAACTTGGCTTGAAATGGGGCCTATGCTAACTACACTTAATTCTCTTTTATTTCAACACTCCCCCTCAAGTTGGGTGTGTATGTATCTAAAACACCTAACTTGACTAGGTTTTTTTGAATATGATTGGCGGTCCCAGGCTTGGTGAGGATGTCGGCAATTTGATCATCGCTTTTAGTGAATCTTGGAGTGATGAGCTTCTCCTCAACCTTTTGCCTCACAAAGTGACAATCCACCTCAATGTGCTTTGTCCTTTCATGAAAAACAAGGTTTGAGGCGATGTGAATGGCTGATTGGTTATCACAGTGTAGGGAGATTGGAGTAGGGACTATGAACCCTAATTCTTCAATCAAGGCTTTCAACCACACGACTTCACTTGTAGCGGTTGCCATGGCTCTATATTCCGCTTCCGCACTTGATCTTGATACCACATGCTGTTTTTTGCTTTTCCAAGCAACAAGATTCCCTCCAACAAACATGCAATACCCTGAGGTCGATCTCCTATCTTCTGAATCACCTGCCCAATCTGCATCACAGAACCCTATGATTTGAGAAGATTCGTTCTTCTTCATTTGAATTCCCATTCCTGGAGTTCCCTTTAGGTAGAGAAGAATTCTTTCAATGGCCCTCCAATGCTTCTTCTTGGGTTGATGCATGTGCTGGCTAACTTGCCCAACGGCATAAGAGATGTCCGGTCTAGTGATGGTTAGGTAGATCAATCTTCCAACAAGTCTTTGATATCGTTGCTTATCTTCATAAATCTCCTCATCATCTTTGTGACTTAAGGATGTGCTTACCAGACTACAAGTTGGTTTGGCACCTAGTTTTCCCGTCTCCTGCAAAAGGTCAAAAGCATACTTTCTTTGTGATAGAACAAGTCCATTGGAACAATAGGCAAGTTCTATCCCTAGGAAGTATTTTAGTTTCCCTAGATCCTTGATGTCAAACTTAGTTTGAAGAAAAGTTCTAACTTTGTTAATGTGATTCATATCATTTCCTGTTATAATTATATCATCTACATAAACAAGAATGATAATGGTATTTTCTCCTAGGTTCTTGACAAATAAGGATGAATCACTAACGCATTTCTTAAAACCATGTTCAAGGAGAGTAGAGCTAAGTTTTCCATACCATGCTCTAGGTGATTGCTTGAGGCCATATATTGCCTTCTTTAGTTTGCAAACTTTGTTGTCACGATGGGAGAAACCAGGGAGCACTTCCATGTACACCTCTTCTTCCAGATCTCCTTGTAAAAAGGCGTTTGCAACATCCATTTGAAATAATGGCCATGAGTGATTTATAGCAAGAGAGAGAAGGACAACGGATGGTGTTCATCTTGGCCACGGGTGCAAACGTTTCCTTGTAGTCTATGCCATATGATTGAGTGAAGCCCTTGGCCACCAATCTTGCCTTGAATCTATCTATGCTTCCATCACTCTTGTGTTTGATCTTGAATATCCATTTGCATCCCACAGCTCTTTTTCCTTTTGGTAGAGATGTCACTTCCCAAGTGTTATTTTTAGCCAAAGCATCCAACTCATTCTTCATTGCTTGAACCCAATGAGGTTGATCCTTTGCCTCCTCAAATGTTCTAGGCTCTTGGTGAAGGTCTATGTTCTTGATGAATCTTTGGTGACTGCAAGACATGTTAGATATTGAGTAGTATTGAGAAATTGGATGAGTAGTCACCTTGGAGTTAAAATAGACCCTTCTATTGATCCATTCCGAGGGAGGAAGTCTAAGTCTTGTAGATCTTCGAAGAGGAGGAGGGGGTTCATCCATAGACTACTCCTCATGCTCTTCGGCCATATCAAGAGCTCCCCCTGAGTCTGAGTGTCCTTCCTCTTGATCTTCTTCTATTTCATGATCTGAATGAGAGGGTGATGGGTCCCCTTGAGTTGGATCATTTTGGTGAGTTTCTTCATTGCTTTCGGCAGGAACTTCATTGATTTTTGGTAGAATCACATTCCATTGTTCTTGCTGGTAGATTTCTTTGGTTTGATCTTCTCTTCTTTGACCTGCAAAGTAAGGCTCATTTTCCACAAATATCACATTCTTGGATGTGTATAGTTTCTTGGTTAGAGGATCATAACATTTATAGCCTTTTTCAAACGAGGAATATCCTAAAAAGATGCATTTTCTTCCCTTGGCATCTAGTTTGCTCCTAAGATGACTAGGAATGTGGACATAGCAAACACAACCAAAAACTCTTAAATGATCAATGCTAGGTTTCTTTCCAAGGAGTAGCTCTAGGGGTGACTTTCCTCCTAGGATTTGGGATGGCATGAGGTTTATAAGGTGAGCAGCGGTCTTAATGGCCTCATTCCAATATTCCTTAGGTAAGTTTGAGTGAAACATCATAGATCTAGCTGTCTCCAAGAGATGCCTATTCTTTCTCTCAGCTATTCCATTTTGTTGAGGAGTGTACACACAAGACTTTTGATGAATGATCCCTTTTTCATCTAGAAATTTTTCAAACTCAAGGCTAGTGAACTCCCCTCCATGATCTGACCTAAACATCTTTAGGTTAGCATTAAATTGCTTTGTTATATATCTATAGTAGCTCTTGAATGCCTCAAATACTTCAGATTTGTTAAGTAAGAGATAAACCCAAGTGTATCTAGTTTTGTGATCTATGAATGTCACAAATTATCTAAAACCATTATGGGAGACTAAAGGAGAGGTCCAAACATCTGAATGAACTAATTCAAAAGCCTCTTTATATATTGTTTCAGAAATGGGATAATACACTTTGGTTTGTTTTCCAAGTACACAAGCTTTGCAATGCCTATCTTCTAATTCACTATTCGGAAATAGGCGTTTCAAAGCTAGGTTTCCTGGATGCCTTAGACGTTCATGCCATAGAGAGGAGGATATGTTTCGGACAGCAAAAGCTTGGTTCTCTTGATCCAAGTAATAGAGGTTGTTCCTCCTAGTTCCCTTGCCAATCAAATTGTTCGTTTTGCGATCCTGAAAAATTACTTGGTTAGGATCAAAAATAGCTTTGCAATCTTGCTCTTTGGTTATCTTGCTAATAGAAAGTAAGTTTGAATTGAACTTTGGAACATATAAAGCTTTAGTCTTTCTCCCAAATAGTTCAATTTCTCCTAAGTGCTCAACTTTTAACTTATGACCATTAGCTACTTTAACTAATTTATGATTGGTCAAGGGAATAAACTTGTTGATTTTCTTTTTATCTTTTACCATATGATCGTCACATCCGGAATCTATGAGCCAAGAATTGGAAATAGATGAAGATAAGGAATTACCAGAATGGTGACTAATCTTCCCAACAAGTCGTTTGAATTCCTTATGCATCTCCTCCATCTTGGATTCGAGTGCTGCCACTTGAGACACTTGTTGAGCATTTGAAGATGATTCCGGATTTTTCCTAGCATATTTCGGCCTCAAATGTGGGTGTAGGAACCAGCATTTTTCTTTCTTATGGCCGGACTTCTTGCAATGTGGGCAGATGTCTCTTTTTGCAAAGTTTTGAGTGTTGTTGGCCGGATGCTCTTCATGGACAGCTTGGAAGGCTTGAGAGTCGGATTTAAGCTTGGTAGATTCTTCAAGCCTTAAGCTAGTCTCAGTTCTTTGCACCATGAATTGGACTTCTTGAAATGAAGGAAAGACCTTCATTCGAAGAATCTCTTGTCGAATTGGAGCATATTCATCTCCAAGACCCATGAGTAGACCAAAGGTCATATCTTCATCGTTCCTTTGAAGAATGGTCTTGAGATTTATAGTAGGAGGCCTTAAGAGATTGAGTTCATTCCATAGATCCCTATATTCCCCAAAGTATTCGGGTAAGGATTTACCTCCTTTTTGAATTTTGAAGATCTTCTTTTTCAGCTCAAAGATTCTTCCGGTGTTGGATTCTTGACCATATAATGATTGCATTTGCTCCCATAATGCTCTTGCGTTTGGAATACATGTGACCATAGCCTTGTGAGTTTTGTCAAGAGACATTTGAAGGAGTACCACCACTTGATCGTCTTTCTTCTTCCATACTCTGAATAATGGATTGGCTTCATCAAGAGGTTCTTCAAAGATGTGATTTTCAAGGTTGTAGAAGTTTAGGGACCTCTTGATGGTATCTTGCCAAGCATTGTAGTTTGTTGAATCTAGAAGTAAGGAGGTGAACATTGAGGTGCTAATTTGTGGTGGAGGGTCATTAAGACCGGAAGAGGAAGGTATCGTTGCCTGCTCTGATACCATGTTGAGATTTCAAGCTATCAAGCAACTAGGATTGAATGAAAACTTAAAGATCTTTATTTGAAGAAAGAGTGCACAATGAGAGCATTGTTTTTTCATGGATAGAACATCCCATACAAGCTCCTATTTATAGAGATTATTACATGAGAAAGAGAGGGAAAAAGATCCCAAACACTCAAGGATCCGTTGGGGAACATTGGGGACAGATTTCTGTCCCCAAAATCACTGTATAACAGCCATTTTTATGGCTGTTATACAGTGCAACGGCTAGTTCAAAAGAACTAGCCGTTTTGCCCTTTTTAGGGCCCATTTTGGGCTTCTTTTAGGGGCTTAACAATGCCATTTTTGAGGACTAAAAAACTCATAAGGAACGGGCCAAATACATCTCATGGATGGGCTTAAACTTGGCTTGAAATGGGGCCTATGCTAACTACACTTAATTCTCTTTTATTTCAACAGTAGTCTCCTATTACGCAACATCTTCTTTAAAGTGAATCAAAGTCAAGATTATCTGATAAAAAAAAAATCTCTAACAAATTCAAACTTTTCTTAATCCGATATTAATCTCTTATGATCTCATCTGATAACAAAGGAAATCTCCATGATAATTCAAACATTTCTTAATCTCCATGATAACATGAACTTTCCTCAACATTGAAGGATTCTGAATTTACTGAAAGTCTTCGACTATGATCCCTATAATTTGGGAAGATCTCGTATAATCTCTCAATTTAGGAAGATCTCATATAATCTCTCACAAGGTAAGTAGTGTTTTTATGCCTCTTGATACACACGAGACTCATCATGCATATATTATATATATTGAGTAAAGGCAACCTGCAAGAGTAAGTTCATACTTCTTTCAACATACATAACACAAAGGCAACATTGGGCTATATTGAAGGCTCTCTTCAATCTTTTCTCATTACCCTTTCTGACTTGAATGTCGGAGTTTTCTCTACCGAACCCCTTGCAATAGGTTTTTTGCAGGTCCCTCTACTGACAAAGATCAAGTAGACACATCAGAATCAATTCTTTGTTCTGCTCAGTAGAGCAAAATATTTGTGCAGTAAACCCACATCCAACAAATTTTTTATTTGATTTTTAAATAAAATCAAATTTTAGTTTGATTTATTCTAATGATTATTTATATACTTTTCACAAAAAGTTTTATGTTTCTATTTATTTTAATGATTATATATATACTTTTGAGTTTCTACAGTTTTCAAACCTGTCTTTACTCTTCAATTCACTTCCCTTACCTACCCTTCTCTCTCTCTCTCTGCCTGCTTTACAAATATAGACGAGTGGTTGCTTCGGCTTCTGTTCTAATATACCAAAAGCTTTTCTGATGTCGGACGTCAAAGAGCCTGCTTAATTCTTCAAGATCTTTGACCCTTTTGTTTCCTACGATCAATTGGTATTTTAATTTCTCTTTCATACAAATTTTTTTTAAAAGATTTTTTTACTATTCCCCTATGTTGTTTTCTGGGTTTTCTTGCAAGTGGGTTTTGCTTCAATTAACTTATTTATGTAAGCAAAGTTGCTTAAATCCTAATAAGACTAGTAATGTCCTTTTGGTTTTAGAAAATCCCACTAGAATTGCTCAAGCATTTGGAAGGGAAAACCTCCGGAATTTGCAAGCTAAAGGGTCCAAGCGGGAATACTTGGTAGGTTAGATTGGCTTAGAAGGACAATGATTTGATCTTTGAAAAAGGATGGAGCGCATTCATCAAGGATCATAGTTCCGAATTCTCTTTGTTTTCACATATCATGGTGACTTAAATTTTACGGTCCTAATATTCGATGCAAGTGAGTGTGAGAAGGAATCAGCATTCAGTGCTGAGTGCAGTAATGACATTATTAAAGTGTCTAAGGCTGAGGCTGATGAAAGATGAGAGAATCTCTATCCTATTGACAAGCCAAGTAATGACATTTTACTCTTCTGACGGGCCTTTTTAGCTACGAAAATTGATTGAATGGATAGTGAGTTTGTTGCCAGAGATGGAAAAATGCATAAAAGATATGCTTCTTTAAATGTTGTTTGATTATTGGATATTCCATAATTTTAGTTGCTTCAAGGAGATTAATAAATTCTTGCTGATAAAGAATCCTTTTGTACCCGATTCTTTGAAGTGAGAATCTGATTAAGGAATTGAGAAATTTTTGAGTATGAAAATTTCTCCAGTCATTTGGATCACCGAACTTTGGGTTGAGGCGTTGTGGTACTATGATGCTGATTCAATACTATAATCATCATCTTGACCGAATGATCTGTTCGTGGCATACGTGATTTCAGTTGATTTTTTGGCAACCTACATAGTGAGCTATTTATACCAAAATTTCAAACTTTTAGTTTATACGCTTCCGCATGCACATATAGTGTAATAAATCTTTCATTGATATCAGAGTGAAGTTGGATTTATTAAAATAATTTTTTGAATTTTTTTTGGCATAAAAATGTAGGGTCAAAAAAAATTTTGAGACTCGGATCACGGATTAGTTCCGTGAATCCGATTATACCATGATATTGCCTATAATGTGTAGATCATGAATATATTTTTTTGTAATTTTTGGAGCATATTAAGGCCATGAAAAGTTTGGTCAAAGTTTTCGACCCTTCGACCCTAGTGACACAAAACCTTAGATCTATGAAATTTAAGGATGAATCGATCTATAATTGTTGAAATAAAGGACAATTAGGGTTTATGTCCTAAGGGAATGAAGTCTAAATATATAGTTTTAATTTGTGTAGATTTTTCATTCTCATTGTAATCCCTTTAAGATTTCTAAGTTGGGCCCTAAATGGGTCCTAAGGATGAATCTCATTGTAATCCCATCAGGTCCCCCAACGGCTAGCAAAAAACAGCCGTTGGGGCTGTCCCCAACGGCTAGTAAAACTAGCCGTTGGGGACAGCCCCAACGGCCATAATTGGAGAGGGCACAATGCCCTCTCCTCTCTCTCTTTTCTTATCTCCTTGCCCCTCTTCTTGTTCTCTATAAATAGGGCTTATATGTTTCTTTGGAAGGTATGAAAAACATGCCTTCATTGCATGTAAACTCTCTTTGAATTCTCAATTAAATTCTTGAAGTTTCTTTATTCATTCTTAGCTTGCTATATTTAAATTTCAACATGGTATCAGAGCCATCTTCGATACCTTCATCTTCCGGTGTTGGTAATCCTCCACCACAAATTAGTACTTCCATGTTTACTTCCATTCTCTTAGATTCATCAAATTACAATGCTTGGCAAGACACCATCAAGAGATCCTTGAACTTTTTCAATCTTGAAAATCACATATTGGAGGATCCCTTAGATGATGCCAACCCTACATTCAAATCATGGAAGAAGCAAGATGATCAAGTGGTGGTGCTACTTCAAATGTCTCTTGACAAAACCCACAAAGCAATGGCTACTTGTATTCCAAATGCAAGGGCTTTGTGGGATCAAATGCATGCTCTATATGGGCAAGAGACCAACACCGGACGAATCTTTGAGCTCAAAAGAAAAATCTTCAAGATTCAAAAAGGAGGTAAAACTCTTCCCGAATACTTTGGGGAATATAGGGATCTTTGGAATGAGCTTAATATTCTTAGGCCTCCAACTTCTAATCTCAAGACCATTCTTCAAAGAAATGATGAAGACATGACCTTTGGTCTTCTTATGGGTCTTGGAGATGAATATGCTCCAATTCGTCAAGAAATCCTTAGAATGAAGATTTTCCCTTCATTCCAAGAAGTTCAATTTATGATTCAAAGGGCCGAGACTAGCATGAGGCTAGAGGAGTCTACCAAGCTCAAATCCGAAGCCCAAGCCTTCAAGGCTGTTCAAGATGATCACATGGTCAACAAAGCTCAAAATTTCTTTAAAAAGGATGTTTGCACAAATTGCAAGAAGCCCGGCCACAAAAGGGAAAGGTGCTGGTTTCTCCACCCTAATTTGCGCCCAAAGAACAACAAGAAGGAGGTGGAACAACCAGCTCATGCTCAACAAGTCTCCCAAGTGGCTGCACTCGAATCCAAGATGGAGGAGATGCAAAAAGAGATGAAAAAGCTCCTTAGCCAAGTTGCCCTTCACTCCGGTAACAACTTGAACTCATCTCATTTAAATAAATGGTTGATTGATTCGGGCTGTGACAATCACATGGTAAAAGATAAAGACAAAGTTAGGAAATTCATTCCTCTATCTAGTTATAAGATTGTCAAGGTTGCTAATGGTCAAAAACTAAAAGTTGATCATCTAGGTGAAGTTGAACTCCTAGGAAAGAAAACTAAAGCGTTATATGTACCAAAATTCAACTCTAACCTCATGTCCATTAGCAAAATTACCAAAGACCATAATTGCAAAGCCACTTTTGATCCTAACCAAGTTATCTTTCAGGATCTCAAAACGAATCACTTGATTGGCAAGGGGTCTAGGAGGAACAACTTATATTTTTTGGACCAAGAAAATCAAGCTTTTGGAGTTCAAAGTCAAGCGTTTTCTATATGGCATGCCCGTCTAGGTCACCCGGGAGATTTAGCTTTCAAACGCCTATTTCCAAGTCAAAAAGTAGAAAATAGGCATTGCAAAGCTTGTATTCTTGGAAAACAAACTAAAGTGTACTATCCAATCTCAAATACAATATATGAAAAGGCCTTTGAACTCATTCATACCGATGTGTGGACTTCACCCATGGAATCTCATAATGGCTTTAAATATTTTGTAACCTTCATTGATCACAAAACTAGATACACTTGGGTGTACTTATTAACTGCCAAATCAGAAGTATTTGAAGCACTTAAGAGCTATTATAGATATGTGACCAAGCAATTCAATGCAAATATCAAAATCCTTAGATCGGACCATGGGGGGGAATACACTAGCCATGCACTTGAAGATTTTCTAGAAGAAAAGGAAATTATTCATCAAAAGTCTTGTGTTTACACTCCTCAACAAAATGGAGTTGCCGAAAGAAAAAATAGACACTTACTAGAAATGGCTAGGGCTATGATGTTTCACTCCAATATACCTAAAAAGTTTTGGAGTGAAGCCATTAAAACCGCTGCCCACCTTATAAACCTTATGCCCTCTCAAGTGCTAGAAGGAAAATCCCCTTTAGAACTACTCCTAGGAAGAAAACCTAGTATCTCACACTTAAGAGTTTTTGGGTGCATTTGTTATGTGCATGTACCAGAAAACTTTAGAAATAAACTAGATGAAAGAGGGAGAAAATGTGTATTTTTAGGATACTCTACCTTTGAAAAAGGATATAAATATTATGATCCTCTAACTAAAAAGCTATACACATCCAAGGATGTGATATTTGTAGAAAAAGAACCTTATTTTGCAGGAAAAGAGGATCAAGAGCAACCAAAGGAAAGAGGAGCACAAGACCATTGGAATGTAGTCCTTCCCTCAATCAAAGAAGCCTCTCATCAAAATGAAGAAGAAGAACAACCAATCCAAGCTGAAAATGATCCAACTCAAGAACAATCAACCTCATCTCATTCTGATCATGAATCCATCCAAGAGGAAGGGGGAGACAACTTAGATCAAGGGCAAGTTATAGAGGAAGTAGAACAAAGCATTGAGCAGCCGCCTCCTCCTCCTCTTCGAAGATCAACAAGGCTTAGGCTCCCTCCTTCAGAATGGATCAACAAAAGAGTTTTCTATAACTCAAAGGTAACATCTCACCCCATTTCCCAATATTATTCGGTTGCTAACATGTCTTGTAGCCATCAAAAATTCATCAAGAACTTAGACCTTCATCAAGAGCCTAGAAACTTTGAAGAAGCCAAACAACTTCCTCAATGGATCCAAGCAATGAAAGATGAGCTAGAAGCCTTAGAAAGAAACGGAACTTGGGAGTTATCATCTCTTCCTAAAGGAAAAAGGGCAGTAGGATGTAAATGGATCTATAAGATCAAGCACAAAAGTGATGGAAGCATTGATAGATACAAAGCAAGATTAGTGGCAAAGGGCTTTACTCAAGCTTATGGAGTAGATTACAAGGAAACGTATGCTCCGGTGGCCAAGATGAACACAATTCGAGTCTTGATGTCCCTTGCAATCAATCACTCTTGGCCAATGTTTCAAATGGACGTAGCCAATGCTTTCCTTCAAGGTGATCTGGAAGAGGAAGTGTACATGGAGATTCCACCTGGCTTTTCTCAGCAACTCAACAAAGTTTGCAAACTTAGGAAAGCAATCTATGGTCTCAAACAATCTCCAAGAGCTTGGTATGCCAAATTTAGCTCAACTCTTTTTGATCATGATTTCAAAAAATGCAATAGCGACACTTCTCTCTTCGTTAAGAAACTAGATGGAAAAATCATTATAGTGTTAGTTTATGTAGATGATATAATCATAACCGGTAATGATTTAGATTTAATCAACCAAGTAAGAGGTTTCTTACAAACAAAATTTGATATTAAGGACTTAGGGAAACTAAAGTACTTCTTAGGGATAGAACTCGCCTATTGTCCAAATGGGTTTGTTCTATCACAAAGGAAGTATGTGCTTGATCTCTTGCAGGAAACCGGGAAGTTAGGTGCCAAGCCCGCTTGTAGTCCCATTAGCTCCTCTTGTGGCCTCAAGGATGATGATGAAGATTATGAGGATGAACCAAGATATCAAAGGCTCGTAGGGAAATTGATCTACCTCACCATAACGAGACCGGACATCTCCTTTGCCGTGAGTCAAGTTAGCCAACATATGCACAAGCCAAAAAGAAAGCATTGGAGAGCCACCGAAAGAATCCTCCATTATCTAAAGGGTACACCAGGCATGGGAGTTTGGATGAAGAAGAACAACAACTCACAAATTGTAGGATATTGTGATGCAGATTGGGCTGGAGACTCAGAAGATAGACGATCAACCACAGGATATTGCATGTTTGTTGGAGGAAATCTAGTATCTTGGAAAAGCAAGAAACAACATGTGGTGTCAAGATCAAGTGCCGAATCTGAATATAGAGCAATGGCAGCCGCATCAAGTGAGATGGTTTGGTTAAAGGCTCTAATTGAAGAACTAGGGTTCTCTGTTCCTACTCCAATCCGACTCCATTGTGACAATCAATCGGCTATTCACATAGCCTCAAATCCGGTTTTTCATGAAAGAACAAAGCACATCGAGGTGGATTGCCACTTTGTGAGACAAAAGTTTGAAGAAAAACTCATCACTCCAAGCTTTACACGAAGTGATGATCAAGTAGCGGATATCTTCACCAAATCAGGAACCGCCAATCACATTCATAAAAATATGGTCAAGTTGGGTGTCATAGATACATACACACCCAACTTGAGGGGGAGTGTTGAAATAAAGGACAATTAGGGTTTATGTCCTAAGGGAATGAAGTCTAAATATATAGTTTTAATTTGTGTAGATTTTTCATTCTCATTGTAATCCCTTTAAGGTTTCTAAGTTGGGCCCTAAATGGGCCTTGCCCGGATTGTTCGGGCTGGGCCCTTCGGGCCCAGCCCGGGCCAGCAAATGGGGGACCATCAGGTCCCCCAACGGCTAGCAAAAAACAGCCGTTGGGGACAGCCCCAACGGCCATAATTGGAGAGGGCACAATGCCCTCTCGTCTCTCTCTTTTCTTATCTCCTTGCCCCTCTTCTTGTTCTCTATAAATAGGGCTTATATGTTTCTTTGGAAGGTATGAAAAACATGCCTTCATTGCATGTAAACTCTCTTTGAATTCTCAATTAAATTCTTGAAGTTTCTTTATTCATTCTTAGCTTGCTATATTTAAATTTCAACAATAATAATGGTCAATAAATGTTTGTCATGCTCAGATCTACATTTTGGTGTATTATTTGTGATTTTTGAGTTGCCAAAAATTGAGTTTCGAAAATGGCCGCTGCCGAAACTTTGAACATTGATTTACAAGTTTAGGGGCTCAAATCTTCCAATAAATCATGTTCAAAATAATTCAGTAAATTTAATTGTAATATTCTAGTGGAAATCGTATGAAAAACAACCCGGAAATGACTTTTCCAGCATCCAAGTCGAAAGGACCCGTTACAGACCCATCGGACGAAGAAGACCTGGCCCAACCCGCAGATGCGTGCAGTTCCCGTGCATTTGAGGCATGCGTACAGTGTCTCGGGTGTCCCTAGTCGGATCCAACCTGGAAACTCGATCCGACCCGCTCCATACCTATTTAATTAAAAAAAAGGCCTAGAGATGTTGCCGTCAACCTTCAAACCGAAGAGTACATGCTCCACTCAAATAAATAAAAAAAGGGGAGGCTCAGAGATATCACTGCCCACCTTCAAACCCAAGACTGGTGTGCCTTTTCTTCATGCTAGGACTACTAGGCAAAAACTTAGTGCTGTGTTTACGAGTCATCTAATCCAATATATATATCTTTACTGAATGCGACATGTGTTTCTTAACACACATGCTACGCGTCTGGCACATGTGCCAGTGCCCAGCTAGAGCGTGCAGGGCATGAGGTGCCGCTTCCGACACGTGGCGGCTGGTAGGACTCTGGGCAGCCAATCGGGTTGCTGTGAATTGGATTTTTTCAATTTTCTCAAGGTTCCACGTTCACATTTGTGACTTTTTATGTTTTTTTGTGTGCCGAATCCAACTCCGAATGGTGAAATGAGATTCCGGTTTGTCATGTATTATGTCCGTTGACTCATACACTCAAATTAGGGTCTATATTCGAATCATTTGGAATTTGTTGATTCGAAAACTATACAAAATATGAGAATAACCATCAATAAGTCACTGAAATTTCTCTAATTGCATTGAAAACTATCATGTTTGATTTTTATAATGAGGATAAACTAAATGGTGAGATTTGCTACATTTTATACCTGAAGATTCAATTTGTCCTCGATGAGCAAAATCCATCTGAGATACTTAGGCATGAGATGATGGACCTCAAGGAAGGTACCATGTCTCATGCAAGACAAAATCAATAGCCGTGTCGTGCATGGAAGAGAAAGGATGGCCAAGTTAGGGCAATCCTTCTAAGCACCATGCACAACGTTGTGATCCCAGTATTTTGAGCAATATCCTACGGCTATATCGGTTTATCTCACCCTAAATGAGCACTGTAGTGTTCATACAGCTCCTATGATAAAGACATTAACTTATAGGTTTATAACTTATAAGAAAATTGTTGATCATACAATGATACAATATTTGAAACAAATGTCTAGTATAATCACCGAGTTGGGAATACAAGTGAGCCTATTTCAGATGAGGTTCAGGTATTGGTTATGATCCAATCTTTTACCTAATTCACGGAAGACCATGAAAACCTATCTCACGTCCGATGAAAGTATTCGTACTTTTACTGATGTGAGTAGGTACTCTGAGTTTGAGGAGGAGCGCTTGGAGGGGAATAGGTAGCACTCGGGTCATGCTTATGCAGCGGAGTAAAGTAAGGACTCCTACCGCATCTAACAAATAGCTTAAGTATGAGAAGAAGACGGCAAAAGAAAAACCATCCGAGAGATCCGACAGTAAAGTACAAAAGCACAAGAAAAAGAATTTTGGTAAGACAAATGTGAAATATTACATCTGTGGTAGAGTTGGTATTTTCGCTCGTAAGTGTAACGAGCGGAAAGAATATACTTCTTCTTTACATGGTTTAAGATTTGTGTTATTTACTATGATACTCACTGATTTTTCTCCTAAGTGGATAGTAGATTTAGGAGTCATCAACCACATAACTTAAGATAGAAGCATGTACGTAGAGTTCCATCGAGTGATTCCTCAAGTTAGGAGGATTTATGTGAGGAACGGAGTATTTGTCATCAGCAGAGAGATTAACACTTGCAACGTGGAGTTGCAATGTGGCCAAACTCTGTATTTAAATGACGTTCCTTACAGCTCTGGATATTTGACAGATCTTAATTTTTGTACTTTTTTTGCATTGCCGATAATATGTTTTGGCTTTTGGAAACTCTAATGTTTCTATTAGTTATGGCAGTTCTTTCGTTTGTTCTGATTTTGTCCTTAATGGATTATATGCACTATATGTTGTTATTCCTTTTAATGTTATTTCTTGTTATTCTTCTATTGCCTTTACATTCGACTGCATAAATGATGATGTAAATGTGTGGCATAGTAGATTTGGACACATTGGGTAAGAGAGGTTGAACCGGTCAGTAGCATGTGGTCTGTTGGACCTGCTGGCCAGGTTTGAGTTGCTCGTGTGTGAGTTTTTCCAAACTAGCAAAGATCATTTGGCAATACAATGAGAGCTGTAACTCCATTGTAAATGGTCTACTCTAATACTACAGCCATATGAGTATGACAGCGTGAAACAGAGGTATGTATATTTTTTATTATGATCATAGACGATTATACTCATTTTGGTTGAGTATATCTGATCTCACACAAGTCTGAAATATTGGAATGTTTCAAAAAGTTTATTAGCGAGGTTTGAAATCAGTTAGACTTGAGAGTCAAAATTCTTAGAACCGATTGGGGGCATGGATGTTTGTCAGAACTATTTAGAGAGCTCTATTTTAAGAAAGGTATTATGAGAAAACTGATTGTTATTGCTACTTCTCAAATGAATGGAGTAGCCGAGAAGAGAAATAGAACTTTGTCGGAGATAGTGAGATCTATTATGGCACAGGCCAATTTGCTCATCTCCTATTGGGGAGATATTTTATTGACTGCAACCTACATTTTCAACTGTATCTCATTAAAGTCTGTAGTCAGTATCCCATTTGAGTTTTGGACAGGAAGGTAGCCTGATTTTAGCCTAGAAGCTCAGGTGAGCCTAGAAGCTCAGGTGAGCTCGGTAGCTTAAGAAGCCCCATGGTGGGATACAAGAATCTATTACGCATCTTGATCCCAGTGGGAACAATTCATCAAAAGGTAAATCAATCGGAAATTTAACTTCTGTGAGATGATGAGTCTAGTGACTCTGGTAAGCTTTGCGGTGGGACACAAGAATCCATTACAGATTTTGGTCTCAGTGGGAGTAATCCATCGAGAGATAAAATCGATCGCGACTTTACATTCTATGATATGGATGAGTCTAGTGACTCAAGTGAGCCTAGCGGTGGAACACAAGAACCCATTACAGATTTTGGTTCTAGTGGGAGCGATCCATTTAGAGGTGAAAAGGTTCTCTTCTCATAGAAGTGTTGAGAGTGCGTACTCAAATGGCGTTTCCCAAATGGGGTAAGACCCTCATTGTGACTCTTGAGGATGATGAGAAATTTAAAGCAAGGCTATCGTGGGTTTTTGCGAATAACCATTTATTGAAGACCATAAATGAAGAGAAGAAATTTGTCACGCTCCGAACCGTGGTCATGAATAGCTACTTGTTGTCCTGGATGCCGGCTAATTTTTACAGAAAATCGAGCAGAATCTCCGCATATTTTGGAGATTTCCCAAGTACAATTTGACATGTATATCAACATTCATCCTATAAAATAAGTAAATGGTCATCCCAGCCTCTCCAAAATCAACAAATGCCCTAGCCAACATCCAGAACAACGCAAGGCTATAAAAATTTCCAACAGACCTAACCACAAACCTCTACTGTCATGTCCAACTAGAGCATGAGTAGCCGCCACACCGAGCGGACCTAAAATTTTACATAATATACAATAATTTTTCCAAGTGACATTCAAATACGTACAATCGTTTCAATGCAAATAAACTATAAGAGTTTCACAAATAAATATACATAAATTATATAGTCATCCCAAAAATAAATAAATGAGTATATTTATCAACATAAAATCTCCAATAATCATAGCGGAAGATATGGTAATATCCATACACAAACCCAGTACTATCAATTCCACGTCGCAACACAATAATTCTTCTTCAGTCCAAGACTAATCCTGTGGAGAGAAAGTGAGGGGTGAGTATCTATGGGAGGATACTCAGCAAGTGAGTGGATTGATATCGTGCTATCAATATCGAGGGTGAACTTGGAGTGTCAAAGCATGTAACAAAATATCGAGTGTGCGAAAATAACGTGCTGTTTCAGAATAAAACACAACTCAAGACACACATCAGAAAATAACATATGCATCCATCCATGTATCAAGTCACATATGTAGAGCCGGCCGAACAAACAACCCCGGCAATAGTCTACCTAGACCAAGGACGGGCGCATTGGGGGTTTTTACTATGTAAATATCAAATAATTGCTTTCTACCCCAATATTGGCCATAGACTATTTCAATTAGCCTGTAAATAATAATAATAATACATATATATAATCAGCCGTATATGGTGTCTCGCCCAGTGCTAGATAGAGGTAAACTCACGTCCTCCCCGATGAGGGTCAACCTGGGACACCCATACACATGACGATCTGGCGGATACCTCCGGCTGAAACATATCCAGGCACAAGGGGTGCCTCTACCAAAAGTCCTTTGTACCTACGAAATGTTATAGGAAGCATATAACTATATCTCCAAGTCGGTGGGACACGTAGCCCAATGCATCACATCATCATATCGGTCGGGTATAGAGCCCCATGCATCGTAACATAACTTCGGCCAGGCATATAGCCCAAATAATATATGTAAATCCATTTAAAACTACGTGCCAATACAGTAAAAGTATTTAAAATTTGTCAATATATTAAAAAGAATGGCACAGTATCCGTTTATCAAACTCATAAATGCAAATCAATAAAATCAACAGTTGGGACACTCCAATGGTCTCAAAAATATGTCTATCAAAATCCAAAAATTTAGTTTTCACACATATAGAAATCATATCATTTGAAAATCGGTAAAAGATGATTTGTCATTCAATAGAAGATGTCAAAGTCCCACTCACTGTTCTAGGGAGGGTGGTCACTCACTATTTTCAAAACAAATCCAATATGACTCCTCGAGTCTCCATAAAAATCAATCTAATCAGATCATCACAAGTTAACATCAAATTTTCAAGTATTATAGGGTTTATCCATTTTCTCTAAATTTGTACAAATCTTAACTCTTCAATTTATGAATACACTCTAATGTCATCAGTTGCATTTCATTTATAAACAATTAACATACTTTTAAACCAAGTCATATGTCATTTTCAAGATATATGAGTCTATTTTCATAATACGGAGATCGTATTTAAATTACCTATAAGCAGAACAATTTATAATGAGAAATGTTGCATCAACCCTTGCACTCAAATCCCAATTTCTAACCTTTTTCATGCATAGGTCAATTTAAACTCCAGGGGAAACTATTCAAATCAACTTAATTTGATTCTATCATACTGAATTTACCCTAAATTTAATAACCAAATCGAATGGGTCCGAAATCCCTCACCAAAGATTTTTCTCGGATCGTAGATTTTTGTCCGAATGTCTCCTCGATCACTCTAAGATCTGAAATGCTACCTATCAAGACAAGGTTTATTAGTTAGGTTCAAATACTTAGATCGAAAGCAAAACCCTAAATCAGTTACCTGCGTGGAGGTTCGCGGACTGTCACGGGCTCGCGAACCGTCGTGGGCCGTCGCGGGCTACAGCGGGCTCGTGGGTTTGTGGGTCAGCTGGCCAGTGGGCTTCGGCTAGCGGGCTCGCTTGTCTACGGGCCAGCGGGCCAGTGGGCTAGCGGGCCCACAGGCCTGCGAGCTAATAGGTCTGTGGGCTGGCGGGCTTGCGGCTGATGGGCCTGCGGGCTGGCAGTGGCTCGAGGGCCGCTGTGGCTTACGGGCTAGAGCGTGTTTGTGCACTGGTGCGCGCCCATGCGCTGGTGCGCGCCCTTATGCTAGTGCCCGTGCGCTGGTGCGCGCTCGTAAAATAAATAAATGGCTATCCCAACCTCTCCAAAATCAACCAATGCCCTAGCCCACATCCAGAACAACGCAAGGCTATAAAAATTTTCAGCAGACCTAGCCACAAACCTCTATGTCATGCCCAACTAGAGCATGAGTAGCCGCTATACCGAGCAGACATAAAATTTTACATAATATATAATAATTTTCTCAAGTGACATTCAAATACGTACAATCGCCTCAATGCAAATAAACTATGAGAGTTTCATAAATAAATATACATAAATTATACAGTCATCTCAAAAATAAATAAATGAGTACATTTATCAAACTAAAATCTCCAATAATTATAGCGAAAAATATGGTAACATCCATACCCAAACCCGGTACAATCAATTCCACGTCGCAACACAATAATTCTTCTTCAGTCCAAGACTAATCCTGTGGGGAGAAAGTGAAGGGTGAGTTTCTATGGGAGAATACTCAATAAATGAGGGGATTGATATCATGCTATCAATATCGATGGTGAATTTGGAGTGTCAAAACATGTAACAAAATATCGACTGTGCGAAAATAACGTGTTGTTTCAGAATAAAACATATCTCAATGCACACATAAGAAAATAACATATGTATCCATCCATGTATCAAATCACATATATAGAGCCGGCCGAACAAACAACCCCGGCAATCTACCTAGACCAAGGACGGGCGCATTGGAGGTTTTTACTATGTAAATATCAGATAATGGCTCTCTACCCCAATGTTGACCACAGACTACTCCAACTAATCTGTAAATAATAATAATAATAATACATATATATAGTCGGCCATGTATGGTGTCCCGCCCAGTGCTAGACAGAGGTAAACTCACATCCTCCCCGATGAGCATCAACTTGAGACACCCATATACATGACGATCTGGTGGATACCTCCGGCCGAAACGTATCCGAGCATAAGGGGTGTCTCTACCAAATGTCTTTCATAACTACGGAATGCTATAAGAACCATATCACCATATCACTAAGTCGGCCGGGCACGTAACCCCATGCATCACATCATCATGTCCGCCGGGCATATAGCCCCATACATCGTAACATAATTTCAGCTGGGCGTATGGCCCAAATAGTACATGTAAATCCATTTAAAACTATATGCAAATACAGTAAAAGTATTTAAAACATGTCAATATGTTAAAAAGAATGGCACAGTATCCGTTTATCAAACTCATGAATGTAAATCAATAAAATCAACAGTTGGAACACTCCGATGGTCAAAAAAATATGTCTATCAAAATCCAAAAATTTAGTTTTCACACCTATAGAAATCATGTCGTTCAAAAATCGGTAAAACATGATTTGTCAATCAATAGAAAATATCAAAATCTCACTCATTGTTTTAGGGAGGGTAGTCACTCCCTATTTTCAAAACAAATCCAATCTGACTTCTCAAGTCTCTAAAAAGATCAACCTAATCAGATCATCAAAAGTTAACATCAAATTTTCAAGTATTATAGGGTTTATCCATTTTCCCTAAATTTGTACAAATCTTAACTCTTCAATTTATAAATACATTTTAATGTCATCAGTTGCATTTCATTTATAAACAATTAACGTATTTTTAAACCAAATCATATGTCATTTTCAAGGTATATGAGTTTATTTTCATAATATGAATATCGTATTTAAATTGCCTATAAGCAGAATAATTTATAATGATAAAGGCTACATCAACCTTGCACTCAAATCCCAATTTCCAACTATTTTCATGCATAGGTCAATTTAAACTCCAAGGGAAACTATTCAAATCAACTTAATTTGATTCTATCATACTGAATTTACCCTAAATTTAATAACCAAATCGAATAGATCCGAAATCCCTCCCTAGGGTTTTTCACGGGTCGCAGACCTTTGTCCAAATGTCTACTCGATCACTCCAAAATCTGAAATGCTACCTATCAAGACAGGGTTTATTAGTTAGGTTCAAACACTAAGATCAGAAGCAAAATCTTAAGTCAGTTACCTGCGTGGAGGTTCGCGGGCTGTCACGGGCTCACGGGCCATCGCGGGCTCACGAACTATAGTGGGCTTGTGCGTTCCCGGGTCAGCGGGCCTGTGGGCTTCGGCTAGTAGGCTCGCTAGTCTGCAGGCCAGCAGACCAGTGGGCTAGCGGCCCGGCAGGCCTGCGAGTTGATGGGCCTACGGGCTGGCGGCTCTGCGAATTCGTGTGCTGGTGCGCGCCCGTGCGCACCCGTGCGCTGGTGCGCGCTCGCAGACTGGGGAGCGCTCTTTCGTGCGCTGGGTTGCGCTCACTCACAGACTGATGCGCGCTATGGGTCGATCGCGTGCAAAGGCACATACTTGCGGGAGGCAGTGATAGTCGCGCATGGTGGCGTGCGGAACACGGGGGAGATCGCATAGTGGTGCACTGGTGGTGGAGCTCGCGGCGATGTGCGATCGCGAAAGGAGTGCGATCGCGAGAAATCGCGAGAGGGTGAGAACTATGAGAGAGAAACCGGGAGGGAAAGAAGAAGAAGAAGACGAAGAAGATGAAGAAGAGGATGGTGGTGGGTCGTTGGCGGCGAAGCTCGCGGCGAAGGAGCAGCGCCGCGGTGGGGGGAGAAACGAAGGGTTGGGGAGAGAGAGAGAGAGAGAGAGGGATTAAGGTTTCCAACCCTAATCCCTAAATCAATTTGGGGACGTAGCGTTTTGTCCCAAAACGCTGCATCTCCATTTTTTTTAATAATTATATATATTTATATTTATGCATATATATTTCCACACCCATATTTCGTTAGAAATGCGAATTTCATAAAAATTGGGTTTATTTCGATTTGCCGATTCGGCAAATTAAAATATATCAAAAATTTAATTTAAATACCCCAAAATCAAAAATCAAATTTAAATAAATAAAATCTCTCTATATAATGAACTGAGGAATATCTCATTTTATATATATATATATATATTTCGAAAATGGTACTATTCTACGGATACCGCAGTGTCGGTGTTACAAAGTCGATGAAAATCAATAAGGTCTGGGACCTAGTTAATTTGCTTGAGGGCAGAAAGACCATTGAGAACGAGTAAATTCTCAAGGACTTAGTTGATTTGTCTAAGGGCAAAAAGACCATTGGAAACAAGAAGGTTCCCAAGATCAAAAAGAAAGGTCGATGGATCAATTGAAAGGTATATATAACCCGTCTAGTAATGAAAGATTACAATCAGACTAAGCGATCCATTTACTTTTAGCAATTGTCGTGTATATGGATTTAGAGTTATACTATTTAGACATAAAAACCGCCTTCCGTAAATGAAAGTTTTGGATGAGTAGATCTATATGGAGCAATCCTCTAGATTTGTTATAGCAGGTCAGGTGAATAAAATCTGTCGATTTCGAAAGTTGACATACGATCTAGAGCACTCATCCAGGCAATGGTATCTAAGATTTCACGAGAAAGTAATATCTTATGGTTTTATTATCAAGTAAAATCATTGTGGCTGTCTAAAATGTTTTAGTAACTCATTTTGTGATCATATTCTTTTATGTGTGTGACATTCTGTTGGTTGGAAACAACAGAAAGTATCTAATAACCGTTGAAACATAGTTATTGTCAAGTTTTGACATGAAGAACATAGGTGGGACATAGTTTATTCTCGGAATAAGGATTCATAGGGATCGCTTGAGAAAGATGCCGATTTTTAAACAAGAGTCTTACATCAGGAAGATTCTTGAGCATTCAAGATGAATGAATACAACCCATTAGAAGCTCTTATTGCTAAAGGCGAAAACCTAAGTCCTGAAATGAGATGTTGAAATAAAGGATAATTAGGGTTTATATCCTAAGGGAATGAAGTCTAAATGTATAGCTCTAATTTAGGTAGAATTTTCCCTTTCTTTTGTTATAATTGTAATTCCCTTTTAGGGTTCCAATTTGGGCCCTAAATGGGCCTTGCGAGCAGTTGGGGACTCCCCCAACGGCTAGCAAAAGATAGCCGTTGGGGCTGTCCCCAACGGCTAGTAAACACTAGCCGTTGGGGACAGCCCCAACGGCTAGAAATGGATAGGGCATTGCCCTCTCCTCCATCTCTTTTCTCATTTCTTTCCCTCTCCTCTTGTTCTCTATAAATAGGGCTTAGTTGTCATTTGGAAAGTATGAAAAATATGCCTTCATTGCATATAAACTCTCTTTGATTTCTTAATTAAATTCTTGAAGTTTCTTTCTTCATTCTTAGCTTGCTATATTTAAATTTCATCAACTTATAACTTAGGAAGAAATAAAAGAGATAAGTAGAATCCCTTATATTAATGCAATATACAGTTTAGTGTACGTAATGAGCTGTACATGACCAGACATTTATTTTACAGTTGATCTAGTGAGAAGATATCAATCGAATCCCGGGAGGGATTATTGGAGAACAGTAAAATGGATTCTAAGATGTTTCAAGGGAATTGCAGATCTCTCCTTGTGTTACGAAGGAGGTGATTTACATTTCGTTAGATATTCAGACACTGATTGGGGTAGTGATCTAGATAGACGCAAATCGATATTAGTTTTTATTATCTTGCTAGATAAATAGTACCATATCTTGAAGAATTAAGAAACAAATCTGTATATCTCTATCTATAATGGAGGCTGAGATTGTGGCATGCTCAGTGGCAGTTCAAGGAAGTGCTTTGGCTTCAGAGATTTCTGAATGACTTAGGGGTTGTGGCAAAAAATGAGAGTCCAGTGATTATTATAGTGATAATCAGTCTAGCATTGCCTACAACTGAAACCCTAAATATTACAGAAAGACCAAATGTATTGATACGAGATACCATTTTATAAGAGATATCACCAAGAATGGTGTAATAATGTTTTAATACATTTTTATACAGTATGATGGCCAATGCTTTCACCAAACTCATTGTGATAGATTCCTTTGTGAGACATATGAATCATTAGGTTCACGTTTAATTTGACATTCCTCATTTGCACTGATTTGATACTTATTGATATATATGACATTTGTGTATTATTCAATCATAATTTTATTTGATACACTTATTTATTGTCATATTTTTTGTAGTATGTTATGCTAAAAGATATGTCAAACAGGCGTGGTCGACTCACTCACACAAATGACTACCTTCAGCTCTAAGTGAGTAGAGACGAGAAGGTTTCTAGTCATTAGAGACTTTGACAGTGGCCCTGCTAGAACATAGGTCGCCCTGATATGTGTTCAGCATGAAGTCATATGTGATATGACCGATATGGATATGTCCACATCCATGTTGTTTATAAGTAGACAGATTTGAGATCTCGGATATCATCTACGTCTAGTGATATCGTCTCTGAGATACTCTCTATGAGATCTCTGGGTAAAGTTTTATATAAACTAAGATCCATACCAGTATAGTGTTAAAAAAATCTGATATATACCCTTTTTGAGAGATGGAGGAATAACACTGTGTCATATGTTTCATATCGCGGTAATAAGACGATCAAGGGATAGTAGAATCTATAATTTGAGATGACGGTATGATTAAAAATCTCCGTTCTCACTAGTGAGACCCGGGATCCATTGTATGAGATCTCATATATCCTTATGACTTTCTTCTATCTCTTGAAATTTTATTTTTGTGTTGCTATTTTTGTATGTTACCAAAAAATTATGGTTGATTCATTTTGGCGGTATATGTCTAGGAAAGCAACTAAAATGAGATTGAAAGTTAATAGTATGCAAGGAAAATCAATCAATATTATATCATGATGTTGTATCCACTAGTCGACCTATTATTTTAATCCATATTAGGATTCAAATATAATAGTGAATACACAATTGAGCAAATGATTGATGATCACTTTCAATAAGGAAAGTGGCTCGATGGATATAATTGCGTTGAGTTTGGGGTACAACGAGTTCTTTTTTTTGTACTAACGATGGATTCTTGATCTTCCTAATAAATGTATTAAGAAATCTTTACTTGCAGGTGTATTCGCCAGTCGCACGATACCCAATTCTGTATGAAACTTCAATAGAGTGATGTGATAGATCGTATGAGTTGTGATATTATGACAGATGTAAAATACTCTCGTGTACAAGTAGAAGATGTTGAAAGTTACATGCCCACGTGGACATAAGAATGAGGGTAGTTATCCCAAAATGATAACCACCCAATTAACTCCCAATTCCAAAAAAAGGGGTCTCCTCTCCCTTTTTTTGGTAGTGGAGTGTATATGTGAATGATGAACACCTCACAGAAAAGGATTTGATTCTTTTGAGAATAAATGAAGGCAAGATTGAATCATGTTTGAGATCATGATTCTCAAGAGAAAAGGTTGAGAGAGAGACAAAGCACATATTTTTTGAAGTGAAAATTTCATTGAGAAATTGAGAAATTTTTTAGTATGAAAATTTCTCCCTTCATTTGGATCATCAAACTTTGAGTTAAGGAGTTGTAGTACTATAATGGTAGTTTGATACTGTAATTATCATCTTGACCGAGCGATCCATTCGTGAGATACGCGATTTCGATTGATGTTTTGGCAATCTATATAGTGAGGTATTTATACCAAAATTTTAAATTTTTAATTTATATGTTTTTGCAAGCGCATATAGTATAATAAATTATTGAGGTTCAAATTAGGTTTTTGGGTGTTTTCCCATTGATCAATTCAACTACGAATCCTGATATGTCATTTGCATGTCTATTATATAAAGAGGGGTCGCTATGGTTGTGAAGGAGGAGAGACAATGACGTCCTTTTACTAGAAATGTTGGTCTTTATGCTTTGGAGAACTTCAATTTTCAATTGGTTTATGCAGTAATATTTCGAGGAGAGTGAAACTTATTGAACATGGACATGGGTTTCTGTTCAAACTTATGTTCTCTTTCTTAAGGAACAAAAAAGAACATTCTTTGCAGAAATAAACGAAACCTTGAAAAGGCACAACACCACCATAATCGTACCTGTAGCTCGAGGAGGCGGAGACCTTGAGAAGAGAGGCCATGGGCAATTAGCTTGATTATTCAGATACAAGTTTGTCTCCCGTGCTTCAAACCAACATAAATGTTTTGAACCTTAGACACAATGTATAGAAGTACACCCACTCAAATCAACAGTAATTTAGATGTGTTATTTAATTAATTGATAAAAAATTTAATATGATAATATCATGTTTTTAAAGATAAAGTTTAGGGATGACAACGTGATCGATATGATTCGGTTTTTTGTATTATCATATCCATTTCGAAATTCTAACCCCATGATCCATATCTGGCTCTAACTCTACTCACATTAATAAAATAAAAATTATATTCATTTTTATCAAAAAAATAGAACTAAACGTAACTCACAGGATTTTTTTTTTTTTTTTTTTTAAAAAAAGACCCGACCCATTCCGACCCAAATGGACTGATTCGGACATAATTTAGGCACTCCCATGTTTAATCTTCACTATTTAAAAACCGAAGACATCAACTTGCTTATCTAATTTTTTGGGTTTTTCTTGCTGTGTTTAGCCTTGGATTTTCTTGTTCTTTTCATATTGTGAAATTTCTCCTCTTTATGCAACTGCTTAGAAGTACTGGATTTGTGGATGTCACTTATGTGTTGGATTTTCTCTTATGTAGCTCAGCTTGTGCTGATTTTGTATGCATTCGTCCTCTCCTATGGGAAAATTATGAAGCTCTGATGAGTTTCAAAACAAGGGATAGAAACTACTTACCCGAAACAAGAGCAGCAACCAATCAATATATCGAAGTAGTTACAATCCACCTCTTTCAATGGCTGTTTATGGGTGAGCCACATATTGGTTGAAAGCCTCGTCATCCATTGTTGGGTTTGTGGGTTGTTTTATTTATTTCCAAATTATGGTTTTTTTGCATATATTTTTATAATAAAGAGAATTTTAACCTATGTGAGATAAGTCAGTGAATGAGCAGTAAACTTTCCATTTTGTGCGTCATCAGTTGAATCCGGAAGAATGAATTGAAATGCATGATAACCATCTGAATTTTTGGAGCATTTGCTTTTATAAATTGATTAAAAATGCTTAGAACCCGTTTGAAACTACTTATTTCTCCTTTGTTGCTGATTAAATTTGAACAATGAGTTATAATTTAATTGATAGTAATTTTCTCTTATTCTCCTAGAGATCTCGAATTTAATCTTTCTAATGTAACCAAAAAAAGAAAAAAGAGGTTCAAAATTTGATAAATTTGCACATGATAAATTTGCACAATCAAAAGGAGTAAATCACCTTCATAGAATGTCCATCTCATCTCCTTCAAGACGAATGTTGAACCAACAAGGGTTACCCCGCGGTTACAATTTTCTTTCTTTGAATAATTCAATCGGTATTGCTTGTATTGTAATTTAATTACTTGAAATTATGGTGCAAAAGAAGAGAAAAATTAAATACACTGATGGAAAGAAAAATAGAATAAAATAAGAAAATGTTGCAAAGGGTGTCAAATAAATAGCAATTTTCTTTTGAATTTTTTTTTATGGTGCTATACTAATTATTATTTAAAAGTATAATCTGATTAATCTAATCTATATCTAAAGTTATATTTTGATTATTTTAGTTCATGTGCTTGTTAGTCTTATTTTAAAAGTCATTTTCACCAAAAAAAAAAATTCAAAAGAAAAACATACAAAAGAGGAGTTTCAAAGTCAGCATATTTATAAAGAGATTGTGTTTTGAGGGAAGTTGATAGCAATTATGTATTTTATTTAATTATTATTTAAATGTAGAGAGAGAGTGACAGAGGAGGGAGGGAGCTTGACGTGGAGAGAGATCGAGAGCGAGAGGGGAGAGAGAGAGAGAGAGAGAGAGAGCCACAATGAAGTCGACTCCTCGGAAAGCCGACTTTTTGAAACCCGATTTTTATTTTTATTTTTTTAAATGGACAGATTGATCAACACTGTTTTTAAAATCAATTTTATTAGCTTTGGAAGAAAAAAACCCTATTTTTGGGATTTTGTGTCTTTATTTCCAATATTTCAGAAAATAACCCAGTCACATCCAGATTATATGCTGCATAATTGAATTTAGCTTCAGCATTGCCTATTTATTCTGAATAGAAGTTTACTTTGAAGTCATTATAGTAATTATGTTTATTCTGAATAAAAGTTGCACCTATAAGAACATACTGGTGCCCAACTACAAATGAATAAGTATATCCAAAAAAAAATTAATCAAATATTATAAGTAAACCTTATAATAAAAATATCAGGAAATATTTGATCTCGAGAATATAATAATTATTAATCACAGAGTTCAAAATACTTTTTGATCCCTTTTCCAACACCAAGTCTTGACGGTATTCTTCGGTTTAAGTGGAAGCTTGATATGGTTGACGCCCATATTATATTACTACCCGTATGTAATTTATATTTGATGGATTTAATCGTGAATACGGAAATGTAAATAAATAAGTTCAGAAATTTAGGTAAATACCTTAATGCGGTCGGTCTTCAAAAATTTCAACGAAATCGCGATATCACTCGAACAGATTTTCCGGTCAGGATGGTGATCACGTGACCGAACTACCATGTAGTACCACGACTTCTCAAGCTTTAGGTCCGATGACGTTTAATGATCGGAGAAATTTTCGTATCCTTCAGTCTATCTCTCTCTAGAGATTTGTGTATTTTCTCTCAAAAAAACCCTAACCGCCAAAGCACTCGCAGGAAAGGAGAAGTCGTTTCTTTTTTCCCGTAGGCCAGCATTTAGGAGTTAATATGAGAGTTACCACTTCATGAGTGGTTAATGAAATGGTAAATGAGATAATGAGAGTTACCCCATTATCCATAAATTACCAAAATGCCCCTTTTGGGCATACTAATCTAACATCTCCTACTTGCACATGAGCGCATTTCATGTCCATCACTAGATTGCAACTCATGCGATCTATCACATCACCATACTGGACTTTCATACAGGATTGAGTATCGTATGACCAGCGAGTACACCTGCATAGAAAGATTTCTCGATACACCTGTTAGAATATCGTAGAGTCATCGTTAGTTTAAAAATAACTCGCTATACCCCAGACTTAATGCATTTACATCCATCGAGCCACTTTTCTCATTGAAAGTGATCTCCAATCATTTGCTCGACTATGTATTCACTATTATGTTTAAATCCCAACATGAATTAATATAACAGGTCGACCTGTGAATACAATACAATGATATAATGTCTATTGGCCTTCCTTTTCTCAAACTCGAATTTATTGGTTCCAATTCAACTATTTTCCTAAATCTATCACTTAAACCTTAATTTATCTTCCGAGTTATAGATAAACAGACTAAACTAGCAACACTGAACCAAAACTTCTAAAAACAGTCAAAAGTAATAAGTCCACAAAAGATCCAACCCAATGGATCTTAAATCTCACACAATAAGAATGGGGATCATAATTAAACTATCATCTCAAATAATAGTTTCTACTATCCTGTGGTAGTCTCATCACACGTGGTATGAAACACGTGTCACAATATTACTCCCCCATCTCTCAAAGGACATATGTCAGATTTTTTTAACATTATACAGGTATGTGACTTAGTCTACACATAAGATTTTATCTAAAGATATCAGAGAGAGTATCTCAGAGACAATATCACTAATCATATGTGATATCTAAGATCTCAAATCTGGCTATTTACAGGCAACATGGATATGGGTATTTCCATGTCGGTTATATCGCGCATGACCTCATTCTAAACATATATCATGGTGATTTATATTCTAGTAGGACCACTCTCAAAATCTCTTACAACTAGAAACCGTCTCATCCCTGCTTACTTAGAGATGGAGGTGGTCACTCGTGTAAGAGAGTCGACCATGCCTTCCTAACACATCTTTTATCACAATATATCATAATATATGACAATTAATAAGTGTAAGAAAAATAAATTTGTGACCTGATGATGCACGCATGTCATATATATCAATAAGCATAAAAAACAATATATAATGAGAAATGTCAAAATGCACTAAACCCGATGATTTCATATCTCACAAAAGAATCTCTTACAATGGGTTTTCTGAAGAGATCAGCCACCATACTGTATATCAATGTGTGCTTAAATTTCACAATACCCTTCTTGGTAGTGTCTCTGACAGAGCGGTCTCTGGTATTAATGTTTTTGGATTTACTACACTTAGGGTCTCGGTCATTGGCAATGGCAGTCTGATTATCACAATAATTATCATTAACCTCTCACTATCTACTACAACCCTAAGTCTTCCAGAAATTTATAAAGCCAAACGCTCTCTTGAACTACTACTGAGTATACCACAGGCTTAGTCTTTATTGTAGATAGAGCATACATATATGTTTCTTACTACTCTAAAAAGATAAAACCCGATATCAGTTTGCATTCATTCAGATCGCTACTCCCAGTTGGCATCTGAATACCCAACAAAAATGCAAATCTCCTCCTCCATAATACATGGAGAGGTCCGCAATTCCCATGAAATATCTCAGAATCCTTTTTCACTACTCTATAGTGATCCTTTTCAGGATTTGATTAATACATACTCACCAGACTAACTGTAAAACTAAATATTTAGTCATGTATGTCTCATCGCATACATTAGACTATACATTACACGTGTATGCCTCAACGCATACACTAGAATGATCATTGCACTGGAATAAAGGATTATACTTATCTCCCTTATTTCTTTATAAATTTTAGGACATATGTCAAGAATCAAGTTTTTACCTTTAAAGATAGAGTATATATTAGGTTGTCATCGCTCATCTCGAAATCTCAAGAATCTACCTGATGTAAAACTCTTGTTAAAGAGTTACACCATTCTCAAGCGATCCCTCTGGATCCAAATTCCGAGAATGAACTAAAACCTCATTTATAAACAATAATCATATTACAATGGTCATTGGATATTTTCTGTTATCCCAGCCAATAGAAATGTCACCCACATATGAGAATATGATCATAAAGGAGTCATTAGGATGTATCAAATTAATACAATGATCTTACGTGATCATTATAAAACTATAATATATCACTTTCCCGTGAAATTTCAGATACTACTGTTTAGATGTGTTAAAAATAAGGGAGAAGATGAAGATAAGTCTCAAGGTATTCAACTTGAAAATATGATAATGTCATAAACATTGGGCCTTTTATTTTTTAATGTTCAGAATTTGGCAACATATTTATGACCCAAAATACATTCAAAAATAAGCCCAATGAAGCCCAAAAATATGGAGAAAAGTCTAAGAGGTAAACCCAAATTGCTAGGGGCAGTTTGGGTAATGTATATTCCAACAGTCCAAAAACTAGCTGTTGGAATTCCTTGGGGTTTGAGCCCCAACGGGAATATTGACTTTGTTCTCTCTCTACTGGCTATTTTTCTCCCTTTACCTATAAATAGAGCTATTGCTCTCCTTGTAAAATTTAGAGGAAGATAATCTCTCTTCCTTTGTATCATTCTACTACATCAATAAAAACCAGAAGTTTATTAGATTTCTCTCTCTTCTTAGTCAAAAATCCAACATGGTATTAGAGCAAACATCGACTCCGGGGTTGGGAAATTCTCTTCCTCAAATCTCTTCCTTTCAAATCCAACTTTTCTCCCAAATTATTCTAAGCTCAACCAATTACTTCCAATGGGCTAGTCATATCAGAAGATCTCTCAATGGAGCAAAACTTCTGTCTTTCATTACAAAAGATCCTATGGATCGGCTAGACCCACGATTTGATGAATGGAAGGAGCTGGATGATCAAGTGTTCCTATTGCTAACAAGCTCCATGGATCAAGCACACAAAAATATGGTAATGTGCTGTCCGAGTTCCAAATCCTTATGGAAGCAAATGTATGGGTTATATGGTCAGGAATCAAACTTGAGCAGAATATTTGAAATACAAAAAAGGATTGCGACCATCCAAATGGAGGAGAAATCAATTACACAATTGTTCGGAGAACACGAGAACTTGTGGAATGAGCTCAACATATTGAGACCTCTCACAAGTGATATAAAAGTGCTGCAAAAGAGACAAGATGAAGACAAGGTGTTTTCATTGCTCTCATCACTCAATGAGTCATTTGTACAACTTCGACAGGAAATTCTTCGAATGAAAGAATTTCCATCATACCAAGAGACTCGATTTATGATTCAAAGAGCTGCAGCTTCTCAAAGGCTTGAGGAAAGCAATCAGTCCAAAAGTGAAGTTCATGGGTTCTCCACAAAGCAGAATGAGCAAGCTATAAATAAGGCTCATCAGGGAATAAAAAAGGTGTGTTCTCATTGCAAAAAGTTGGGACATACCAAGGATGGTTGCTGGTTTCTTCATCCTAACCTTAAACCTGAGTTCATCAAGAAAAAAGAGCAAGAGAGGAGGGAGCAAAATGCTCAACCAGCTGCAAACAAAGCAAATCTGACATCTCAAAAATTAGGAAAATCCTCCTCAGGTACTTGCTCTAACTCATCTGTTACTTCTTCAAAATGGTTGATAGATTCAGGTTGTGATCACCATATGGTCAAAGATAAGCAAAATTTTCAGAATCTTGAACCTCTCCTAGAACCTAAAATGGTTAAAGTTGCGAATGGACATAATTTCAAAATTAAGCAAATTGGGGATGTTGAAATATTTGGAAGAAAATCAAAGGCCTTATATGTTCCTCAATTTGTTGAAAGACCAAAGAAAGAACTCAAGAGATCTTGAAATATAACTCTGAATTTTATTGAAATAGAAAGCAAATAACATTCATAGATTTGAACTTTTGTTCATACCTTTGCTTGAATACATAGAAGCCTATTTATAGAAGAAGATGAGGGAGAGAATTAGAGAGCAAAAAAGAGAGAACAAGAGAGGGGTTAAGACCCCTCTCTACTAGCCGTTGGAGGCTGTCTCCAACGGCTAGAATTACTAGCCGTTGGACAGCTTCCAACGGCTAGGTTTGCCTAGCCGTTGGGGCCCAATTGGGCCCCCTTTGCTGGGCCAAAACGGGCCCTTTTGCTGGCCCGGGCTGGGCTTGAGGGCCCAGCCCGAATTCTGCGGGCCAGCCCAAATTAAAGCTCCATCCTTGAGAAGAACTTGTTGAACTCTTGGGAAGGCCCTTTCTTAGAAATGTGATGATAGGTTGATTAATTCCTCTTTTCAACACAATTTACCTCTAATCTTATGTCCATTGGACAAGTCACTAAGGACTTAAATTGCAAAGCTATTTTTGACCCTCATTCTGTTGTTTTTCAGAATTTGGAGACGAATCAAGTGATTGGTAGTGGTTCTATGCAAGGTAACTTGTATTTTTGGAAACAAGATAGTTTTGTATTTTCCGCAATCCGAGAGGAAAGTTACCTCCTTTGGCATGCTCGATTAGGTCATCCTTCTATGCAAGCTTTGAAATGCCTATTCCCATCAAAAAATTGTAGTGATAGACATTGTGAAGCATGCATTTTTGGAAAGGAAACCCGAATGTATTATCCTATTTCTGAAACTCAATATAAAAAGCCTTTTGATCTTGTTCACTCGGATGTATGGACTTCACCTATGATATCTAGAAGGGGATTTAAGTATTTTATCTCATTTATAGATCATAAGTCTAGGTATACATGGGTGTATATGCTAAGATCAAAAGACCAAGTTTATGAAGCCTTCAAGTCCTTTTACAAGTATATTATAAAACAATATGAGGCCAACATTAAAATTCTTAGGACAGATAATGGTGGGGAATATATGAGCACTAATTTCAAAAATTTCATTGAGGAGAATGGAATTATTCATCAAACTAGTTGTCCCTACACTCCCCAACAAAATGGAGTTGCCGAACGCAAAAATAGACATCTCCTAGAAATAGCTAGAACTATCATGTTCTTTGCTAATATGCCTAAGCGTTTTTGGAGTGATGCGGTTAGTACCGCAGCTCATTTAATAAATCGTCTTCCAACTAGAGTTCTCCATGGAAAATCTCCATTAGAGTTGCTTAGAAAAGACAAACCAAACCTCTCTCACCTTAGAGTTTTTGGGTGTATTTGTTATGTTCATATTCCTAGGCAGTTTAGAGATAAGTTAGATATCAAAGGAAGGAAATGTGTTTTTATTGGGTACGCTTCATTCCAAAAAGGATATATTTGTTTTGAACCTGACTCTAACAAGGTATACACATCAAAAGATGTGATATTTGTAGAAAATGAATTCTTTTTTGCAGGAGAAAAAAATGAAGAAAATTCATCAAGCAATGACTTGCGAATCTTCTGCGATGTTCCCATAAATCCTCCTCTGGTTCCTCAAGAATCCAATGAAGAGAATTCACTTTCAGGGGGAGAAAACGAAGAGGGAGGAGTGGATGAGTCTGAAAATGAAGAGAACTCTTCCGAAGAAAGAGAAGAAGGCGAGGGATTACCTACCTTAGGAGAATCCGGAGACGAAACTAGACTGCCCTCTCCGCTGGCTCCTCCACTTCGACGTTCCACCAGATTGAGGCTTCCTCCCTCAGAGTGGATCAACAGAAGAGTTTATTACAATTCTAAGGTAACTCACTATCCTATTTCAAATTACTATTGTGTATCTAACACTTCCTCAAGCCATCAAGGGTTCTTGAGTGGCATTGACTCATCACAGGAACCTAAGGCTTTTGATGAGGCAAATACCAAACCCGAATGGAGACAAGCTATGCTTGAAGAACTAGATGTATTGAATAAAAATGGGACGTGGGAGATTACTACTCTTCCTAAGGGAAGAAAGGTTGTCGGGTGTAAATGGGTGTTCAAAATCAAGTATAAAAGTGATGGATCCATTGAACGCTACAAGGCAAGACTTGTAGCCAAAGGATTCACACAAACTTATGGAGAAGACTACACTGAGACTTTTGCCCCTGTTGCCAAAATGAAAACGATAAGGGTTTTGATGTCAATTGCAACCAATGGAGAATAGCCAATGTATCAAATGGACGTGAATAATGCTTTCCTTCAAGGGGACTTAGACGAAGAAATCTACATGCAAATTCCCCAAGGGCTAGATGAGGATTCAAACATCAAGGTGTGTCGTCTTAAAAAAGCAATCTATGGGTTAAAACAATCTCCTCGTGCCTGGTATGCAAAATTAAGTTCAGCACTTCTTGGTAATAACTTTAAGAAATCCATTAGTGATTCCTCCATGTTTACTAAAGTTAACAATGAAGAAATCACTATTGTTCTTATTTACGTAGATGATATAGTTATTACAGGAAATGATATGAATGGTATTGATCAAGTTAGAAATTTTCTTAAATCTACTTTTGAGATTAAAGATTTGGGAAAACTAAAGTATTTCTTAGGAATAGAGCTTGCCTATTCTCATAAGGGGCTAGTTCTATGCCAAAGGAAATATGTACTTGACCTTTTGCAGGAAACTGGAAAGGTAGGAGCTAAACCAGCAGCAACTCCTATATCCATAGTAGAACGAGCACAAGGTGATGAAGAAATGTTCCAGAATATTCCTAGATATCAAAGACTTGTGGGGAGGCTCATCTACCTCACCATTACAAGACCAGATATCACTTATGCCGTCAGCTTAATCAGCCAACGGATGCATGCTCCAAGGATTCAAGATTGGAAGGCAGTAGAAAGAATTCTCAAGTATTTAAAAAGCTCACCAGGAAGGGGAATTCTTATGAAAAACAACCACAGCATGGAGATTTATGGCTACTGTGATGCAGATTGGGCTGGGGATGTCACGGACAGGAGATCCACCACCGGCTACTGCATGTTCGTGGGAGGAAATCTTGTAACATGGAAAAGCAAGAAACAATCTGTTGTATCCAGATCAAGCGCTGAGGCTGAATACAGAGCAATGGCAGCGGCTACAAGCGAAATAGTTTGGCTAAAGGCGTTACTTGAGGAGATGGGATTTCCTACTATCGCTCCTATTCTTCTACATTGCGATAATCAAGCAGCTCTTCATATCGCTGCCAATCCAGTATTTCATGAAAGAACGAAGCACATTGAGGTTGATTGTCATTTTGTTCGAGAAAAATTAGAAAACAAGACAATTTCAACCTCATATGTTAGAAGTGAAGACCAGCTAGCTGACATTTTCACTAAGGCAACAACTGAGAAACATCTTCAGCACATCCTTAGCAAGTTAGGGTCCATAGACATCTATGCACCTAACTTGAGGGGGAGTGTTAAAAATAAGGGAGAAGATGAAGATAAGTCTCAAGGTATTCAACTTGAAAATATGATAATGTCATAAACATTGGGCCTTTTATTTTTTAATGTTCAGAATTTGGCAACATATTTATGACCCAAAATACATTCAAAAACAAGCCCAATGAAGCCCAAAAATATGGAGAAAAGTCTAAGAGGTAAACCCAAATTGCTAGGGGCAGTTTGGGCAATGTATATTCCAACAGTCCAAAAACTAGCTGTTGGAATTCCTTGGGGTTTGAGCCCCAACGGGAATATTGACTTTGTTCTCTCTCTACTGGCTATTTTTCTCCCTTTGCCTATAAATAGAGCTATTGCTCTCCTTGTAAAATTTAGAGGAAGATAATCTCTCTTCCTTTGTATCATTCTACTACATCAATAAAAACCAGAAGTTTATTAGATTTCTCTCTCTTCTTAGTCAAAAATCCAACAAGATGATGGCTTAAGGTCGTATATTGATTTCTAAAATCAACAGATCTTATCCAACTGATATATTAGAACGAACCCAGAGGGATGCTCCATGTAAATTGCCTCATCTAGACTTCCATTACGAAAAGCGGTCTCTACGTCCATGTGTTGTGACTCCAAATTCATGTTCGTGACAATCACTAAAAGATAAATGGATCGAGATAAATTAGAGTACGATTCCTCAATAGTGCACCCCTCAGTCTAAGTGTAACCCCTAGTTATTAGACAGGTTATATACCTTTTTATCGATCCGTTGACCTTTCTCTTGAC
Source organism: Dillenia suffruticosa (assembly GCA_033439265.1). Lineage (NCBI taxonomy): Eukaryota > Viridiplantae > Streptophyta > Magnoliopsida > Dilleniales > Dilleniaceae > Dillenia > Dillenia suffruticosa. Next base: position 6,619,847 of record JAVTVX010000031.1, read on the forward strand.
CTTAATAACCTATTTGTTCCCAATAGTCCTATTGCTCTCAGGCAAATCAACTAGATCCTAGACGCTGTTGATTCTCATCAATTCCCTCTCTTCATTTATGGCCTTCAATAAACGGTTTTTCGCAGAACCCTCGAGAGCTTCTTGATTCGTTTTAGATATCTCATCATTCTCAAGAGTCACAATGAGGGGCTCACCCTCAATGGGGAAGCGACGTTTAAGTACACATCCTTGATACTCTTACGATGAAAGAAAAATCTTTACCTTTTGATGGATCGCTCCTACTGAGATCAAAATTCGTAATGGATTCTTGTATCCCGCCGCTGAGCTCCCCGAGCTACTGGGCTCCCCGAGCCACTGGGCTTCCCGAGCCACTAGGTTCATCTATCTCAAGGAATATGATATTACAAGACCCAATCTCGATTATAGTGTCATTTGTATGTTCGCCAAAGACATATATTTTCTCATAAGCCTAACTTACCATATGAATATGAAAAATCGTGGCACAACCCCATAACCTCAAGTGACTAAGGTCAGGCTACTTCCCTATCCAGAGCTCAAATGGGATACTGACTGCGAACTTTAATGAAACACAGTTGAGGACATAGACTATAGTAAATAAAACATCTCCCCAATGGGAGATGGGCATATTGATCTGCGCCATCATAGACCTCACAATTTCCAACAAAGTCCTATTCCTTATCTCGGTTACTCTATTCTACTGAGAAATAGTAGGAATAGTCAATAATGTCGTAATACTCTTCTCGAAATAGAGTTTCCTGTGTAGTTTAGACGAATACTCGCACCCTCGATTGGCTCTGAGAGTTTTCACTCTCAAATCTAACTGATACTCAATCTCGCTAATGAACCTTCTAAAGTATTCCAATACTTCGTACTTGAGCAAGATCAGCTAGATGAACTGAAACGCGTGTAGTGTCTATGAGCATCATAATGTTCACAACTCCGTTTCTTGCTCTCATGCTCAAAAGGCCACAAATATCATAGTAGATCAACTGCAATGGAGTCCCAGCTCTCATTGCGTTGCCAAATAGTTTTCTTGTCGTTTTGCCAGCTATAAAACTCATATACGGGTAACTCAAATCTGGTCAGTGGGTCCAACAAACCACTCGCTACTAATTGATTCATCATCTCTTGCCTTATGTATCCAAGTCAACTATGCCACTCATTTACATCATCATCTACGCAATTAGATGTAAAAGTAATAGAAGAATGACAAGAAACCATTAGAAGGAATTGCACCCAGTGCATACCAACCATCATGGGTTAAAACCAGAACAAATCAAAAGGGTGTCGTATTAAAAAAAAGATGATTTTCTTGCATATTCTAGATAATCTTAGACAAGGTACCAAAATTCAAATTCCGTCGAATGCTCAGAGCATAAAGAATACCATAGCAAGTATCGGTCCCTCTGATGATGACAAATGCTCCGTCCCTGACATAAATCCTCATAACTTGAGGATTCATTCAGTAGAACTTTATTTACGTGCTCCTATCTTGAGCTACGTGGTTAGTGACTCCTGAATTTATAATCTACAATGGAAAGAAATCAGCGAGTACCATCATAAATGAGACAAAGCTCAAGCCACCGAAAGAAGAAGGATATTATTTTCGCTGTTCACACCCACGGGCGAAATGAATAAGTCTACCTCAAACGTAGTACTTCGCATTAGTCTTATAAAATTCCTTCTTCTTGTGCTTTTGTAGCTTGTTGTTGGTTTTCTCAGATGGTTTTTATTGTTTATATCTCGAGTCTTCTTCACATGCTTATATTGTTGACTTGGCGCCATGGGAGTTCTTACTCGACTCTACTGAATAAGCATGACTCAAGTATGGCCTACTCGCCTCCAGATGCTCCTTCTCGAGCTCACAATACCTGCTCACATTAGCAAAAGTATGAATACTCTTGTCACGCATAAGATAGGTGTTCATGATTTCCCATGAATCAGGTAAAAACTGGACACACCTAGTACCTAAATACCTTCCAAAATTGGCTCGTCCGTATTCTTCAATGCAGTAATCATACTTGACATTTGAATCAAATGTTACATCATTGTATGATCAACCTTTTTCTTCTGCATCCTCATACTAGGAGCTAAAGAGAGCAACACAATGCTCTTATAGGCTGAGCCTAACTGACACATCCATAGGATATCTCTCGTAGAACGAGATCAAGTCATCGTGCATGCCATTGATAACGATTGGCCTAACATGGCAATTCTTTTCTTCTACGCACGATAGACCTCTTTATCTTGTCTATCTTGAGGTGCAGTGCCCTCCTTGGGGCCCACCAACTCGTACCTCAGAATCTCAAACTGATTTTGCTCCTCGAGAATAAACTGAATTTATCTGTGTGAAATCTCGTAAAGTGATACTTATTTTCACATTTTGTGCGCCATACGAATCAACAAATCCAAAGAGATTCGAATATAGACCCCAAAGTGAGCATATGAGTCAACAATTACCATACACCACGACCCGGAATCGCATCTCACTATTCGGACTTGGATTTGGTACATAAAAACCCATAAAAAGTCACAAATATAGAGATGGAACCCTAAAAAAATTTTTAAAAAAATTCAATTCAGGCAACCAGACGAGCCGCGAAGCCCACACGTACCGCCATATGCCAATGGTGTGCCTCAATGTATCGCCACACACCTCCATGCGTTGGGAGCTACCTGGCACATGTGCCAGACGCGTAGCATGGCTCGCACGCACCACCAAGCGCTTGGCATGGCTCGGCTCACGCCCATCTAGTCGCGGTGCGCAGCTTTCATGCCTTCATGCGTTGAGCCGTGTCGCCCAAGTTTGTGATCGGATCGGTCAACGGGTCAGGGTTTGACCCAACCGACCAGTCAACAGGTCGGGTCCAACCTAGCCGTGTCAGTACACGAGTCGCATTCGGGTCAGGATCCGAATCAAACCATCACTTACCTATTCACACGTCTGGCTCAGGCATGAGGTGCACACGCCCTCTGCTTGCCTTCTGATGCACCTCAGCGCACATGAGACATATGCGCCCATAGGTCTGGGCCGAGTCTTCTTCGCCTAACAGGTTCTGTAACGGATCTTTCGACCCGATTATCGGAAAACTCATTTCTGACAAGTTTTTCTCACATTTTTCGATTGGAAAATTATTGGGCATCCTCCAAATATCCTACACTTGATTTTAGGAGGATTTATACCCAAAAATGTTGGATCTATACAACCCTGTTGCGGCCCTCCGTGGCAAATTGAAAATCCTGGTTTTCGGCATTCGAAACTCACAATAATATATATGAAAAAGTATATCAGGATACAAGAAACACACATAAACCATTTTCATGCGTCGATCTATTCTCTAAAGCCATAGATCTAAAGGTTTTAAAGTCCGTACGGTTGCAAACTTCAATCGGACTTTTCATAAACTAAACATGCTTCGAAAATTCAACAAAAAATATTTTTGTAATCTCTGGGCCATGGGTATTTCTACGGTATACTCGGATTCACGAAACTCATTCGTAATCCAGACCCGAAAAATATTTATACTCTAAAAATAATTTCAAAAAATTTTAATTAAATCCAACGACAGCTTTGATACCAATGTTTGATTTAATTGCGCATCCGGAAGCGTAAATAAATAAGCTTAGAATTTTGGGTAAATACCTCAATGCGGTCGGTCTTCAAAAATTTTAACGGAGTCGCGATATCTCTCGAACGGATTTCCAGTCGGGATGGTGATCACGTGACTGAACCACCATCGCAGTACCATGACTCCTCAAGCCTCAAGTCTGGTGACGATTAATGACCAGAGAAATTTTCCTACACAAAAATTTCTCATCCCTCCATCTATCTCTCTCTACAGATTTGTGTATTTTCTCTCAAAAAGCCCTAGCTGCCAAAGCACTCATAGGAAAGGAGAAGTCGTTTCTTTTTCATGTAGGCTAGCATTTAGGAGTTAATATGGGAGTTACCACTTCATGAGTGGTTAATGAGGTGGTAACTAGGATAATTGGAGTTACCCCATTATCCCTAAATTACCAAAATACCCCTCTTGGGCATGCTAATCCAATAATATCTTTTTTTTTTTTTACTACTGTGAAGCAGTGAAGCTGTAAAACATTTGTACAAATAGTTACCAATGTTCTCTTTTTCTGAAATTCATGTAGCAAGGCAACCTTTTTAATACATGATAGATCATTACTTAATGAAATTTAATTTTCAACTTTTGTGTCTTTTGATGATAGTTTTTTTTTGAGCTGACATTTGGTGGCAAAACAAATTGTTCAAAAATAATCACAAATAGGATTGTTATGCAAACCTAAGTCCTGTTTGAGTCACTCGCGAGTCACTCGGTCAACGGATTGACTTAACTCGATATTGACCGAGTTCAAGTGATTTCATTATATAATCGAGTCTAGTTCAAATAATAAAATTTTAGAGTCAATCACTCGTTGAATAACTGAATATCTTAATATATATTATATATATACACATATATTATTATAATATAAAATTTTAATTAAATAAAAAATTAATAAAAAATTATAAAATTAATAAAAATTGAGTTTTCAAGTTAATTTCGAATCAAGTAGTCTTATTAACGAGCCAAGTTTTAATCATATTATTACTATTCATCAAATTCGAGTTCGAATTCGAATATCATTAAAAAATTGGAGTATGAATTCGATCATAGGACTACTCAAGATCAATTAGACTCAAATATAACTCTAATCACAAACCTAAACCATTTGTCTCTTAATTTTCATACATTTCAATTTGCCCTTTTCCCTTACCTTTTGTTTTGAATGGGAGCACCCGCGGGGTGAGTTCCAAAACCAATAAAATATCTATCCATTGCAAATCAACATTAGCCTTTTGACTTTTTAGCGCACGAAGCACTTCCTAGTCTTAATTTGCATCATATCATCTCCAAAGCTAAGATGTGTTTGAATCTGAAAATGAGTTTCGAAGAGGTCAATCTCGATTTTCCTAGTTTATGTTGAGTGGTCGATAAATTTGCTTAACATGATTTTTGGTATTGAGATTTCAAGAGATTGAGATGATTTCATGTTTTGTTTTTAGATTTCTTCAAGCTTTGGTAGAGCACGTATATTTTGGATTTTGAAATTTAATTAGATTAAATTTAAAATTCAAATGGAAATGAGACATCCAAACACGATTTTCTCAAAATGATGGGATTTGTTGAAATTCCAATCTAATTGTTGGTAAATGCCTACGTTGGGGCATTTTACCATAGGTAAAAACACTAATTGGGATAATGGGATAACTCCCATTATCCCACTAATTACTCTCCCTAACTCCCTCTTAATTAACCCTAGTAAAAAGCCTACTAGAGGGCTCTCTCTTTTCTTCTTCTATGGAGAGTGAGACGGCTAGGGTTTCTTGATTGATGCACACATCTTTAGAGAGAGAACACTATGAGGGGTTTGTGAATTTTCGTGTAGGAAAATTTCTATCTTCAGAGGATTCATTGGACTTGGGTTGAGGTGTCGTGAATTTGCAATAGTGGTTCGATTTAGTGATCACCATCCGATCGAGCGATCCATTCGAGGGATTTTGCGATCCGGCTGAATTTTTGGAGAGTGACCCTACACATTGAGGTAACCTGAAAAATCTGATCTTTTTACTATGCTTCTACGTCACATGCTGTGTAAATTAAATCCAACATTGGTATCATAGCGTTATTGGATTTAATTAAAAAAAAAAGGTTTTTTCAAAATTTTTGGGTACAAAAAATTTTAGGGTACGGAACACGAATGAGTTTCATGAATCCGAAGATACCACATGAATACGCATGGTCCTGGGATTACAAAAATGATTTTTATTGAATTTTCGGGGCATGTTTAGGCATGAAAAGTCCGGTCGAAGTTTGTGACCGTATGGACTTTAAATTGTAGATCTATGGCTTTAGAGGGCAAACTGTTTTGTTAAAATGGTTGAAACGTGTTCCTCATGCATAGATCTACATTTTGATGCATTTTATTATGACTTTGAGTTACTGGAAATAGAGTTTCAAAAATGGCCACGGAGGGCCGCGACTAGGTGGTTAGATCCACCACTTTTTGAGGTTTAAATCCTCTTAAAATCGAGTATAGAATGTTTGGAGGATACCCAATAATTTTTTTCAATCAAAAATTGTGTAAAAAATAGGCTAGAAATGAGATTTCGGATACCGGGTTGAAAGACCCGTTGCAGAACCTGTCGTGCAAAGAAGACCCTGCCCAGACTCGCGGGCGCATGCGTCTCACGTGCGCTGCGGAACATCAGAAGGCAACCAGCGGGCGCGTGCACTTCATGCTTGAGCCAGGCGCGTAAAGAGATAAGTGCCGGTTTAGGTCAGATCCCGACTCGAATCTGACTCGCGTACCGTCACGATTGGGTCGGACCATGATCCGTCGATCATTAGTCGGGTCAGACCTTGACCCATTGACCGACCCGGTCGCTGACCGGGGTGACACGGCTCAGCGCGTGAAGGCGTATGAACTACACACCGTGACTAGGCGCACGTGAGTTGAGCCGCGCTAGGCACATGGCAGCGTGTGAGGTGCACTACGTGTCTGGTACGTGAGCCAGGCAGCTACCGGCGCATAGAGGTGGGTGGCGGTGCATGGAGGCACGTGGCGGCCTGTGTGGGCCCGACAACGAGTCAAGTTGTCTAAAATTGGATTTTTTCAATTTTCTGAGGGTCCTACCTCCGTAATCGTAACTTTTGTGGGTTTTTGTGTATTGAATCTATGTCGGAATGGTAAGATGCGATTCTAGGTTATGGTGTATGGTGTCCGTTGACTCATACGCTCGCTTTGGGGTCTACACTCGAATCATTTTGGACTTGTTGATTTGAAGGGTACACAAAATGTGAGAAATAAACATCACTAAGTCACTAATTCTCTCTTAATGCTTTGAGAACTATCACATCAGATTTTTATGATGAGAGTAAACTGAATGATGTGATCTACGAGATTTCATATCGGTAGATTTAGTTTATTCTCGATAAACAAAATCTGTTTGAGATTCTGAGGCACAAGATGGTAGGCCCCATGTAGGGTATCGTACCTCAGTATAGACGGGATAATGTGGTCTATCATGCTGGAATAAAAGGATAGCCAAGTTAAGACAGTCCTTATTAATGACATACATGATGACTTGATCTCATTCTATGAGCAATATCCTACAAATATGTCAGTTTGGCTCGCCTAAAAGAGCATTATGATGTTGTTTCAGCTCCTAATGTGATGATGCTAAAGAAGAGGGCTGATCAAACAATCATGCAATATTTGATTCAAATGTCAAGTATGATCACTGCGTTAAAGAATGCGGATGAGTACACTTCAGATGGAATTCAGGTACTGGGTGTGATGCAGTCTTTTACCTGATTCATGGAAAACCATAAAAACCTATTTCATTCATGATGAAAGTATTCATACTTTCGCTGATGTGAATAGGTATTATGTGTTGAAATAAAGGACAATTAGGGTTTATGTCCTAAGGGAATGAAGTCTAAATGTATAGTTTTAATTTGTGTAGATTTTTCATTCTCATTGTAATCCCTTTAAGGTTTCTAAGTTGGGCCCTAAATGGGCCTTGCCCGGATTGTTCGGGCTGGGCCCGAAGGGCCCATCCCGGGCCAGCAAATGGGGGACCATCAGGTCCCCCAACGGCTAGCAAAAAACAGCCGTTGGGGCTGTCCCCAACGGCTAGTAAAACTAGCCGTTGGGGACAGCCCCAACGGCCATAATTGGAGAGGGCACAATGCCCTCTCCTCTCTCTCTTTTCTAATCTCCTTGCCCCTCTTCTTGTTCTCTATAAATAGGGCTTATATGTTTCTTTGGAAGGTATGAAAAACATGCCTTCATTGCATGTAAACTCTCTCTGAATTCTCAATTAAATTCTTGAAGTTTCTTTATTCATTCTTAGCTTGCTATATTTAAATTTCAACATTATGTGCTCGAGGAGCAGTGTTTGGAGGTGAGTAGGCTATACTCGAATCATGCTTATTCAGAGGAGTCGAGTAATGACTCCCATGGCGCCAGGCCAGTAGCATAAGCATGTGAAGGAGAGTCGAGATTTAGGTAATAAAAACCATTCGAGAAAGCTGACAACAAGGTATAAAAGTGCAGAATAAATGATTTTGATAAGACCAATACGAAGTGTTACGTTTGAGGTAGACTTGGTCATTTTGCTCGTGAGTGTGATGAGCGGAAATAATGCCCTTCTTCTTTATGTGTGTTGATATTATGATACTCGTTGATTTCTTTCCCTTGTGGATTGTAAACTCATGAGCCACCAACCACGTAACTCGAGATAGGAGCAGGTAAATAGAGTTCCACCGAGTGAATCCTCAAGTTAGGAGGATTTACGTTAAGGGCAGAGCATTTGTCGTCATCATAGGGAACGATATTTGCCATGACATTCTTAATATTCTGAGTATTCATTGGAGCTTGAATTTAATACCTTATCTAAGATTGACTAAAATATGCATAAAATCATCTATTTTAATAAATACAACAATTCTCTGAATTGTTCTGGTTTTGATTCATGATTGATAGAATGTACTAGGTGCTGTTCCTTTTAATGATTTTCTTATTATTCTTCTATTTCCTTTTAATGGTTTTGATTCATGATTGATAGAATGTTTATTTTGCAATCGATCTGGTAAGTAGCTATCAATCGAATCCTGAAAGGGATCATTGTAGAGTAGTGAAAAGGATTCTGAGATATCTCAAGTGAACTGCGGACCTTTCCTTGTGTTACGGAGGAGGTCATTTGCGTTTCGTTGGGTATTTAGATACCAACTGGGAGCAGCAATCTGGATGAACGCAAACTTATATCAGGTTTTATCTTTTTAGAGTAGTAAGAAGCAAACCTGTATAACTCTATCTATGATAGAGACTGATTTTGTAGTATGCTTAATGGTAGTTCATGAGAGTGTTTGGCTCTAGAAATTTCTGGATGACTTAAGGGTTGTAGCAGATAGTGAGAGGTCAACGACAATTATTGTGATAATAAGACCTCATTGCCAACAACTGAATCCTAAGTATTATAATGAAACCAAACATATTGATACCTAAGACCGTTCTGGAAGAGACACTACGAGAAGGATATTGTGACAACTAAATACACCTTGATATACAGTATCGTGGCTGATCCCTTCACAAAATCTATTGTGAGATATTCCTTTGTGAGACAGGGAATCATTGAATTTAGTGTACTTTAACATTTCTCATATGTACTATTATAGATGTTTATTGAAATATATGACATGCATGCATTATTAGATTACAAGTTTATTATTACATATATTTATTTATTGTCATATATCTTGTGAGAATTTGTAATAAAAGATGTGTCAGGAAGGCGTGGTCGACTCTCACACATGAGTGACCACCTCTAGCTCTGAGTGAGTGGAGATGAGACAATTTCTAGTCATAAGAGGCTTTGAGAGTGGTCCTGTTAGAACATAAATCGCCCTAATATGTGTTCAGGATAAGGTCAACTGTGATATGACTGACATGAAAATACCTACATCCATGTTGGTTGTAAGTAAACAGGTTTGAGATCTCAGATATCACCTATGTTTAGTGACATTGTCTCTAAGATACTCTTTCTGAGATTTCTGGGTAAAGTTTTACGTATAGACTAAGTTTTATACCTGTACAGTGTTAAAGAATCTAACATATACCTTTTGAGAGATGAGGGAATAACACTATGGCACATGTTTCATACCACGTGTGATGAGACGATCATGGGACAGTGGGAACTATTACTTGAGACGATAATGTGATCATGATCCCTATTCCCACTGTGTGAGACCTGAGATCTATTGAGTGGGATCTCATATGCCCTTATTACTTTTGGCTGTTTCTAAAAGTTTTGGCTCAGTGTTGCTACATTAGTCTGTTTACCTATGAACCCAGAAGATAAATTAAGGTCTAAGGGATAAGTCTAGAAAAGCAGCTGAATTGAAACCGATAGATTCGATTTTGGGAAAAGGAAAACTAATCGACATTATATCATGGTATTGTATTCAAAGGTTGACCTGTTATGTTAATCCATGGATGTAAACAACTGGGACCTGAGATCTGTTGTATTCGTGTTATGCTCTCTCTGAGATCTCTGGGTAAACAACCGGGGATCATTTTCGATGAGGAAAATGGCTTAATGGATGTAAATGCGTTCAATTTGGGGTACAACGAGTTATTTTTATACTAACGGTGACTTCTCGATCATCCTAACAGATGCAACGAGAAGTCTTTGCTTGTAGGTGTACTTACTGGTCGCATGATACCCAATCCTATATGAAAGTCCAGCAGGGTGATGTAGATAGATCGTATGAGTTGTGATCTTATGACGGACGTAAAATGTCCTCATGTGCAAGTAGAAGATGTTGGTAAATACCTACGTTGGGGGCATTTTATCATAGGTACAAACACTAATTGGAATAATGGGATAACTCCCATTATCCCACTAATTACTCTCCTTAACTCCCTCTTAATAAACCCTAGTAAAAGGCCTACGAGAGGGCTCTCCCTTTTCTTCTTCTATGAAGAGTGAGACGGCTAGGCTTTCTTGATTGATGCACACATCTTTAGAGAGAGAAAATTATGTGGGGTTTGGAAATTTTTGTGTAGAAAAATTTCTCTCGTCAAAGGATTCACCGGACTTGAGTTGAGTTGTCATGGACTTGCGGTGGAGGTTCGATTTAGTGATCACCATCCGACCGAGCGATTCGTTCGTGAGATTTCGCGATCTGGCTGAATTTTTGGAGATCGACCCTACATATTGAGGTAACCCGAAAATTATAATCTTTTTATAATGTTTCCGTATGCGCATACTGTGTGAATTAAATCCAACACTAATAGTAAAAGAAAAAAAAAATTAGAAAATTTATTTTCTTTGTTTCCTTTTCTTCCTCCCCTTCTCTTTATCTCTTTCTCTAAAAATGCCTAATCTCTTTCTTCTCTCTATACGTTTTGTTTTCGCATGACAAATCCAAATTCACCCATGACTTTGATCTCACCATTTTGTTAGGAATTTTTTCAAGAATTCAAATTCTATACATTCAATGCATTCAAAATTAGGTTAATGGAGGAAAATATAATCAAAATGGATTAAATGTGATGAAAAATGAAAAAAAAATTGAATTTGATTGTATTTGGTCAGATTTTGATGGTCTATTCAAATCTCCACACAATTAATATTATTTTTTCGTTTTGAATATTTAATTACGTTATCATATTATCCAACAATAATTTAAAATGATAATTATAATATTTTCATGACTCTTTGATGATTAAGACTTTATATATAAAGCTTCTCCTAGTGCATTAAGTCTTTAAATTGAAATTTGTTAACTCCACATCCTTTATTGAATGAAATTGAGGGTTTAGAAAAATTGTGCGCGTCCCAAGAATAATTTTGGTGGTGTTGCAAATGTCGGAAGCGAAGGAGAGAAATATGGCAGGAGGTAGCCCCAAATTCTCTTTTCGCTTCTGTTTTAATTTTGACCCAATTTTTACATTAGATGCATGCATTAGATCCAATTTTACCCTTGCTGCCATGATTTACGGCGAATTTTCAAAATTTTCATCTTGGTTTTTTCATAAATTGGCCCAAAATAATCATTGTTTTCAAAAATAAAGACCGAAAATGAATTGGGTATGAAATTTCACACAATCAAAATTTAAAATTGAGTATTTTTTAACTTTTTTGGTGGAAGGAGTCATCAGGTCTGGTCTGACCCCTCGAGAATGCTTCTTTTTTGTTTTTATTATCGATATCTAAATTTTACTCAATTAATTTGGTTTGAGTACTGTGCGACCATTTTAAAGGTTGACTTTTTCAAATCTTTTTTATCATTGTTAGGGCTCAAAATTAAAATCTTTATTTAAAAAGATAAAATATTTAATTATTCAATTTAAAAGAGTTTGGTATCCTGAATACTTTCGGGAAGAAGACCGGCCATCCCTGAGCATTTGTTTTGAAAGTGAACATTTATAAATTAAACATAGTAGGCACGTGAGTATACATCATCAATGGACCGCCACGTATGTGGCAATAAAGTCTTAGACAAACGATCATCAATGATATTTAATATAATTTGTTTATTTGTTTTTGTTGGGCTTCATTTTCTTTTAAATTACAATTGTGTCAAAAGATTTTGATAATTTCACGATTTTCTCAAAGTTCTTAGCTTGTTACAATCCGGTCCTTGGAACATTTTAAAAAAATACAATAACTTTAAACTATACAATTTAATCCCTAAAACTTTAAAATTAATTCTCTAGGCTTAAAAATTCTGAAAATTTTAATTTTTTCGGAGCATAATATTTGGAAATTGTATGTAATCATTTTTGGGATTGAAAAATTTTTAAACAAATTTTCAAAATTTTTGAAGATTTTTAGAGTATCTTTTAAGCCTAAATTTTGGAAAATCATGAATAAAATTAATTCTAGGGCATAATTTTGTATATGAAAAGACATACGAAATTAATAAAATATATTAAATAATTGGATTACATTTTTATTAAAATTTTATGCATTTTTTCTAAAATTAATTAGGGTTTAATCACAACAACCATAATTAAGTAGGAAATTATATATAAAGGAATCATCAGATTAGAAAATTGAATAAATTTGCCATGAAAATTATTTTTGTATAATAAATCTTATAGCACATAAATTTTTATTGTATGAAAATAATAAAATTAGAGATAAGATATTAAAATAGTTATTTTCAATAGTAATCTATTTGATTAAATTTCACTTTCTATTTAATAATATAAGTGCGATTGATTTAATGCATGTTTAGACTGATTCTGCCAAAAAGACAGAAATAAGTTTAAGACTGGTTGATTTTTAAGCGATCCCATGTGGCCTATCACCTACCTGATGTACACTAAAGAGATCATCTTATTGGGTTAAATATAAAATGATAAAATAATCAAGAAATGACTATCCATTGATAATTTCATAATTAACCCACAGATGTTGGGACATGAACTATTTTTGATAAATTATAAATTTAAAAGAATTAAAAATTTAATTAACAAACAATTTATATATCATAAATTTATTTTATGTTTGCATTGATATATATATATATATATATATATATATATTTGTAAAATAAATAAATATATTTATTAACTATATATGAGACATTTAATATATATATATATATTAAATGTCTCATATATAGTTAATAAATATGTTTATTTATTTTACAATAGTCCAAACCATAAATTTAAAATCCAATTTTTTTTATTTGAGCGTAGAGAATTATAAAGATTGGACGGAAATAGTATTTCTCTATTTGGGATGTTTGGATATTGATTATACCATTGGGAAATATGAGCCACCTCTGGTAACCAATACAGCTCTACGACAGAAAAGACACTTTATGAATAGTGAGAGTGATCTAATCATTTAAATATCATATTCATAAAGAACAAAATTTCAGATGGTATCCATAATTTGATCAACCAACATAGTAATATATGTGCTCTTCTTAAGGCTATATATGAACAATTTGTGGTATTGGGAAATCTTTGATCAGTACCCTCATTATACAGTTCTCCTCCATAAGACTCACTATTGTCCATAATGTGTGCGAGCACATCATAGGAACGTGGGATATTGCGACTCAACTAAAGAATCTGGAGGTTGAGATATCCGAGTTTTTTTTCGTGCACTTTATTATGAACTCTCTTCCCCAACCTTATAGTTCTTTTAAGATTTCCTACACATAAAGAGAAATGGTCCATCAATGAATTGGTGGCCATGTATGTGCAGAAGAAAGGAAGGCTACTGATGGGGATAAAGCAGGGTTCTGTAAGTGCACATGTAACTGTTCAAGGAAAGGAGGCAAGTCCAAGTCAAAACAAAATGGTACAAAACTAAAAACGGATATAAAGAAAGAGTTTACATGTTTTTCTATAAAAAAAAAAGCGACACATAAAGTAAAATTGTGTTAAATACAATGGTGGTTTGAGAATAAAGGTATGAAAATCTCACATGTATGTTATAAGTTTTGCATGACCAAAATTTTTCATAACACAGGGTGGATTGATTCTGTTTGTATTATCCGCATTACGAATGTGTTACAAAATTTACAAAACCTAAGGAAGGAGTGGATCGTAAATAATTTATCTATTCATACAACAAGATGAGTTCACGGGTAAAAGGGTATTGGCAATTGCGAGCTCAGTCTGACAAGTGGGCATGTTTTGAAATTGTAGAGAGCATTTTATATATCTAAAATTTTTATTAAGTTAATTTTCATTTCAAAAGTTGTATAATTCAATTACTCTTCCTAATTTAATAATAAAATGATATTATTTTATGATTCAAATGTTAGTGGTTATGATATATTATTAGATAGATTGTATACTATTATTTTATAGGATAATATTTGCATGAATGGAAGACAAATATGGGTTAAAAGAAGTATTGAGGAAAAATTATCCATATTGTGATACTAAAAATTATGACATATTTTCATAAAGAGAATAGAAAATGTGGTAAAACATAAGATACTTGAGCTTACTTGATATGATAAGAAGCATGATGGTTAACTCCAAATTATCTAAATTTTTGTTAACTAAAACTCTCAAGATATTAGTGTACATATTAAATAGGGTTACAATTAAGGTTGTAGCCAAAACTCCCTTCAAGTTATTTAAGCATTGGAAACTTGTTTAAAATATGTACACATTTGAAGCTATTTTGTATAGATTAGAGTTTACAATCCATGATAAAATAATTGGATCCAAGAATCATGAGTGAATATTTTATCGATTATGCCAATAAGTTCAAAGGATATTAGTTTTATAGTCTATCCTATCATACTAGATTTGTATAATTTAAAAATACTAAATTTCTATAAAATGATTTGATCGGTGGGAGGGATTGCTTTTGGGACTTAACTCCTAAAAGTGATTTATCAGGTATCCCATCATGTACCAAGTTAGTTGTTATTCAAATTAACTCTCAAGTGTTTATGGACATAAATCAGGGTACAGATGATAATAAAAAAATTCCACAAATAGCTGATCATGATCAAGTTGGTTAACATTCTCTAATGAAGAATGTTGAACCAACATTAAGGAAATTTATTTGAGAAAGAAGGTCAACTATATTTGATGACTATATGATATATCTTCATGAGTCTAACTATAACATTGGAGTCATAGAGAATTTAGAAACATTTTCACAAGTCATGAATTCTAAGAAATCAAACTTATGGCGAAATAACATGAAAGATGAGATGAACTCCATGAGAAATAACGGAGTTTGAGATCTTATAAAGTTGCCAGATGGGATAAAACTTTTCGTGTGTAAATAGATTTTAAAACTAATATTAACTTATTGGGCAATATCGAAAAATATAAGATCAGACTTGTTACAAAAAGGTTCACTCAAAGGAAATGAATCGACTATATGGAGACTTCTTCTCCAATACCTAAGAAAGATTTCCTCTGCTTCATTCTAGCACTTATTGCATATTTTGACCTAAAATTGTAATAAATGAATGTGAAAATAGTTTTTCTTAATATGGAATTAGAGGAAGAGGTTTATATATGTCAATCTGAAAAATTTTTCTCTAATGGTAGTAAGTATTTGGTATGCAAACTCAAAAAATCATATATGATCTTAAACAAATCTCTTGCCAGTGGTATTTGAAATTTTACAATGTAATCATTTCATTAGATTTTGAAGAAAATATTGTTAATCAATGCATATTCCTCAATATCAATGGAAATAGATTTTGTTTCCTTGTTTTGTATGTGGATGACATACTATTTGCTACCAATGATAAAGAGATACTTTATGAGATAAAACAATTCATCTCTAAGAACTTTGAAACGAAAGATTTAGATGATATATTTTATGTTATCGACATAAAGATATATTGAGATAGATTCAATAAGGTTTTGGAACTATCTCAAAAGACTTATATCAACAAGTGATTAAAAGATACAGGATGAAGAACTGTTCACCAATTATAGCTCCGATTGTCAAAGGGTATAGATTCAATTTGGACCAATATCTTAAAAAGATTTGGAAATGTAACAAATGACCAATATCTCATATGCTTCCGTTGTTGGAAGTTTTATATATGCATAGGTCTGTACATGACCTGACATAATGCATGTTGTAGGGGTATTATTAAGTCGGCTTGCTGGAACAAGTAGGAAAATATTATGAATTTTTTCAAGAATTCAAATTTCATATATTTAATATATTCAAAATCAAATCAATGGGGAAAAATATAATCGAAAGGGATTAAATGTGATGATAAATGGAAGAAATTTGAAATAGATTGTATTTGACCAAATTTTGATAATACGTTCAAAACTCCACACAATTAATCTTATTTTTTTTTTTGTTTTGAATGTTTGATTGTATTCTCATAATATTCAACAATAATTTAGAATGACAATTATAGAGTTTTAATAACTTTTTGATGGTTGAGAGACTATATAAATTCTCTCATAGTATATTGGTCTCTAAATCTAAATTTCTTAATTTTTCACCATCTATTAAGTAAAATTAAAGATTTAGAATGTTGTGCATGTTTCAATAATTATTTTGGTAATGTTGTAGTCGCCGGAAGTGAAGGAGAGAAGTTTGTTTGGAGATAATCCTAAATTCTCTTTTTGCTTCCAATTTAATTTTGGTTCAATTTTTGCATTACATGCACGCATTAGTTTTGTCATTGATTCTAAAACATTTTTCAAAGTTTCAAACTTGAATCTTCCATTGCACATAAGCATTTTTCAGATGACATAGTTCTCTATATACCCGAAATCCAATCAATCAATTTGAAATTATAGAAGCGAACTTGTGTCCGATACCACTTTTTTTATGGGGGCTTAGAGTTGTCACATTGAGCCATTTTCATATTTCCAAGCGAAACTAAAAGAGAAAGGACACGCAACCTTAAATCTCCAGATGGTAGGACTGAGAGACTTTGTTCAGCCATCTACTGAGTACTTGCTCCCCTTCTAGGATTAATGTGTTTGAGTTGTTGAATATCTCTCTCTCTATATTGTTAGTAGAGACACGTTGGTAAGGTACATTTGTGGGGAAAATTTGTAGAAAGAAATATGTTAAATTTTAAATTATGATTATTTAAATTTATACTTAATTTTAAATATTTTACGTTAAGATCGTTACAAGTGTAAGTAAAAGATTAAATCGGAAACAAGGAGTTAGGATTAAAAGTGCACAACTAATTCTAAAACAATTCTCTATAACTTTAATAATTTTCAAAATTTCAAAAAAAAATAATATAGCTAAAAATTTTAATAATTTTTTAGAACCAAATTTTTTGATTTTCAAAAAATTAAGCTTATTACAACTAGAGTTTATTTGCAATTTTTTTTTCAAAAAAAAGAGTGCCACATGTAGTGATACCATTGGAGGACAAGGGGAGAGATTATACATAACTAGAACCAAAGATATAGTGTAAAAATATATATATATATATATCAAGAACCTATAGAAAAATTACCACCTATTAAGATTTAGTCGAATTGATTTTTTGATTCATTTAGTTATTTGGTCTTTTTAAGGAAAAAAAAAAGTAAGCTCGGATGCAGTATCAAAAGAAGCCAAAACGAGTTATAAAAAATACATTTTTTTTCAGAAATATTAAAATGATAAGTACCCATTTGAAACTAAAAAAAAGAAAAGCATTAAACCCAAATCATATTTAAACTCTAACACTGTATTCTTAAGAAGAATTTGAAAAAATTTAGAGACAATTTAGTTGAACGTTAATATACTTTTAATTTTTCAGGGTTTATTTAATTAACATTAGTAATATATTTTATATAAAATAACTGTTGATATAACTATAATTTTTATTTTAAATTAATATTTATTTTTAAAGATTATAATTTTATAAAATATTCCCTCTATTTCACTTTTAGCCATTATTTAAAATAATTACAAAAATAATTAACGAAACGATAAAGTAACCATAAATTTAGAAAAACAAAAAGTTGTATCAGTTGACTAAATTATTATTAAAAAGCCAATTTTATTGGACTATTATAAAATATCTAGTAAAAATAATAATAGATAAGGGTGAATGATGAAATTAGAAAAATATAATTAATATTTTTTAATTTCTTAAAGTTATATTTGAATTAGTAAAAAATTTTTAAAAATGACACCAAGTAGAGTAAAGTAATTGGCTTTAATTTAATAAAATAAATAATAATAAATAAATAAATGAAAGAATGCCACCTGTAGCAACATTTGCCAAGACATGGCGAGATCATCCCCAACTCCGGCCAAAAATATAGTCAAAAACTATTAGGGATACATTTGTTTAACAAAATTATTAGACACGTGCGATGAAGCCGTGTTTGCAAACTTTATTCACCTTTGTTTAATGTGTAGAGACCAATTTGACAAGAATTGGTTGATCCAATCAACATTAGACTTGAATCTTTTTTTTTTTGTTATTTTAAATATATCCAATAATAAGGAAGTAAAAGTAGACAATGTCAATGTTTTGAAATTCCAATTAAAAGTGCAATTTGGCTCAACCGCCACTACAAAAAAAGACAAAATTTGCAACAAAAATTCGTCGCAAAACAAATTTGCGATGAATTTTGCAACAAATATTTTTTCGTTACTAATAAGTTGTCACAAAATTTTGGAATGAAAAATTAATTATTCATCGCAAAACTTTCTAACAAATATTTATATGTTGCCAAATTCGTCGCAAATTTGCAACAAATTTTGCTATGAAAAATTTATTCGTCGCAAATTTGCCACAAATAAAATATTCGTTACAAATTTTGCAACGAATAAATTTTTCATCGCAAAATTTCCAACGAAAAAATTTTCATTGCAAAATTTGCCACAAATAAAATATTCGCCGCAAATTTCCAACGAAAAATTTATTCATCGCAAAAGTTACGACGAATATGTTTTCGTCGCCGATTTGCGACGAAAAAAATTTCGTTGCAACATTTGCGACAAATATTTTTTCGTCATAAATTTTGAGACGAAACAATATTTGTTGCAAATTTTGCAACGAATAAGTTATTTATCGTAAATTACCAACGAAAAATAATTTGTCATAAATATGCGACGAATGTTATTCATTGCAAAATTCATCACTAATGAAAATTTACAATTCAATTTTAGCAATGAAATTTGCAACGACCATAGTTTCCATGGACAAATTTTGCGACAAATATGTATTTTGCGACAAATATAAATTTGATTGACATATTTGGATAATTTTTCCTTATATAACATGTTTTTATACCGGCTCACCCAATCTCATCAACAATTAATAATCCAAATCGTTTTTAATATCAAATTTCAGCCATCTATACTCATAATTATAACTAACTATTCAATAAGATCAATAGTTAAAAATTTAACAAGAAATCATAATAATAATATAAAAAATAAAGGCAACATCAAGAGCAAATGTTAAAATATCAATAACCATACATAACCAAAAAAATCAATGTAACGAACATCAAAATGTAACAATAAAATAATAGTACACAATTTCAAGCACAACCTCCACCATCATCATCATCATCGAAGAAATCGTCACCTTCATCACCATCGTTAGCATTACCAAGAGGAGAAATAGAAAGGGGAATCTGATTCGGAGCGGAGACTAATTGAAGATGCTGCATGATTAACATTTGTTGTGTGCGAATCTTGTTCATTTCTTGCGTGTGCTTTGCTTGAAGTTTATTGAATTCCTGATCTTTTTACAGCAGTAACTCCTTCAAATGGCTCACCTCTTGATTCAATTGATTTATTTCTGCCCTGATTGCTGGTGGGGTGGAAGAAGATGAACCAGAGATTTTGTATGTTCTGCTCCAAGAATCTAGCCCAACTACTCTACCCCCTTTTGGTCCACCAGTCAACTCGAGCCATGTATTCATGTTATCAACAGATGGCTCAGATCCACTAGCATCATCACTAGCACTCGAACTTCTACGTGATAGCTCATCATACCTGCATTGTCATGAGAAACATTAAAATAAATTTACAATAGCATTATAATACAAACACATATAATCTTGATTAGATATATATATATGAAAGAAAATTAAAAAATTTGTAACATAAATCATGAGACTATATAGGATCTAAATTATGAACATTCATATTAACATTGAATAAGTAGAAATTTATGAACAAAAAATAAAAGAGATCTCTAGCAAGTAATTTATTAGAAATCAAAAAATCAAGTCAGCAATAAAAATAAACTTGGGAGATACTAACCTAAAGAATTCATCATCCTACATTGTTATGATATGTTCAATATAATATGTTCAAATCAACATTGAAAATATTCATTAAATAATTGAAAATTTTGAAATTACAAACCTTAATTGCTCTAACTCTCTCCCCACTCCAAATCTTGTCTTTTTTTTGAAATGTGCGCTTGAAAGTATCTATGAATGAAGGCTCAATCCCCGTTTTCTTGGTCTAAAATAAAAAAACACTATTAGAAATAATGAAATAGTTTAAATTAGATAAAAAAATTAGTATTTGTATAAAATTACCAATTTATTTCTATGTTCACCGATATTGATCGAGCCTCCCGTATACATCGCAGATGATTCCCTTGAATTATAAACTTGGTTTTTTTATTCTGCTCACTCATTCGTTTACTCTCCTCTGATTCCCAAAAATTCACAATCCTGCCCTAATTTTGCTCAGTGATGCAGTTAGGCCTTTTTACATCTCTTTGCATGATTTAGAACATGTTGGATGTGATCGCTACATTTTTTCTTGAAAATTCTTCTTACTTCCAACTCTTCAGTCTCGTTCCAAGTGAATACTCGCTGCAATGGAAAAAAACCAATAACTTATAATGCTATTAACTTAATTTCATATATAAACTGATTGGAATAACTTATCTTGAACTCGTTCCACCATAGTTCTTTTGTTTCTTCCGGAGTGTTTGTGTAAGTCATCGAAGCCTTTCCCCAATGATTATTCAATATTTTATTAAGCTCGTGAATAATATGTACAGAATTTGTAAATCTATCATAAAGTTTCAAACAAACAATGTTAAATAAATAAAATAGTTAAAAGAAGAATTTATTTTATAAATAAAAGAAATAATACATCTGAAATTTTAAAATTTAGTACTTACGAATCTCCATAAGGGATTATCAACTCTCGATTGACTTCTCTATCTGCATACGAGTGTTCCACCGAAGGGACTGGCTAAGGTACATTACTAGCGATGTGTTGAGAATGCGAAGGGCCTGCAACAAAAGGGGGAGGTGAAGGTACATTGCCGGCAAGAAAATGAGATTGCGAAAGTGCCGAATCGGACTGCGATAGTGAAAAGCGTGAATTTCCATCAGAATTTCGTCTGTGGCCACCACGTCGTAACTGTCAACCATAATATATTTTAAACAAAAATAAAATATAAAAATTGCATATTATCATATGCATAATGAAGATCATGAATAAACTTACCATATTTAATTTGATAAATTAAATGCGACGAAACAATGTACTAATCTCTAATGATCTATAGAGAAAAAAGATAGTATATTAACAAATCAAATATATAAATTTAAGAATGAGACAGTAAATAGACAAGAAATTGAGTAATGAAATTTGCAAATTATATGTGTCGACTAACTTACCCACTAAAAAAAATAGATTAGCATATATCAAGATAAATATCCGATTTTTATTATATTAAGGAACAAAACTTACCTGTCATAAAAAATCAAAATCCTCGTTGTCATCCTCATTCTCATCATGTGTCTCAAAATTAGACTCTTCAACATCATTTTCATCAACATCCTCATCCTCATCCTCTTCCTCATCATCTGTCCCAAAATTAGATTCTTCATTGTCTTCTTCATGAATTTCACTTACATCCACATCTATCACTACTTCGTTGGGATCTTGTAACGTTGGAATATTATATTCCTCGGTCTGAACTGTATTGGCAACTTCCTTTTGTTGATATGCTGTGTCTTCCCAATGTTCTTCAATTTTTTTCCATACTTTCATTTTATAAACAGCTCACCAATCAATTTTGTCACATTTCAAACTAGGATATGAAACATAAAATACTTGAATCGCTTGTTGTGCCAACACAAATGGTTCATATCTTTTATATAATTTCTTATGATTTATTTCAACCAAATTAAACTGTGAATACACTTTCATCCCTTTGACATGGTCAAACCAGTAACACATAAATAAAACAACCCGTAATGCTGGACCAGGGTACTTTACCTTTATGATTTCATCCAACAAACCATAAAAATCATTTTGACCTCCATCATCATTGGATAACTGAACACAAATCCCACTATTCATTATCATTTTCTCCATTCCATATTCTTCGGTATGAAAATTATACCCGTTTATGAAATAGGCTGGCCAAGTTCGTACCATTGATTTTGGACCTCATGACAGATAGATTAACAATTCTTGCTTAACTTGGGCTTGATTATCATGGACCTAATTCAAATAAATATGTTAATATGTTTTAAAGTAAATATTTAAATAATTTATAGTCTACTTACATATTTTTTGAACCATAGTGCAAATTCTTTATCGTAGAAATGATAAAACTCATGTCTTGAAAGTTGAGAATATACGTTTTGGAAAATTCTACTATCAAAGAAAATAAATTTTAACACAAATAATTTACGACATAAGAAATACATAAAATAGAAAATATATATTTACTCGAAATATGGTGTCACTTCCGGACAGTTCAGTAAAATATATGCTTGACCAGTTAAGTATCTACGCTTACATGGTCCACTTGGTCAACCAAGATAGTTAAAAATTGAGAATGATTTCAAATTATAATCAATAGGACCCTCATCATTTCTTCCCGCTCTCCGCCTCTTGCACTGAACATGAGACTCAAAATAATATGATGCAAACGTTGTTACTTCCTCCACAATATATGCATTGAAATAGAGACTTCAACACGTGTCTTATTTTTCACTTTCTTCTTCAAATGATATAAGAATCTAATTGTAATAAAACAAAATGTATGAGAAAATTATATGTAATGAAATTAGTAATTTTATATGCCTTGATAACGAAGTATAAAAGATGAAAAACTCACCTTTCAAATGGATACATCCATCGAAATTGGATAGGACCTCTAACTTTCGCCTCATATGGCAAGTGAACTAAAAGATGTTCCATGGAATCAAAAAATGACGGTGGAAATATCCTTTCTAAATTACATAAAATGATTGGAATCTCTCTCTCTAATATCTCCATGTGTGAATGTCTCAACACTGTCGAGCAAATATCATGAAGGAAAATGCTTAACTCTATAATGGCACCCCAAACAAAATTCAGTAAGAGTTCCTTAAAAGCAATAGGAATTAGTCTTTCCACAAATATATGAGAATCATGACTTTTCAAACCAATCAACTTACATTCCTTCAAATCAACACATCTTCCAATATTAAGACATAACCATCAGGAAACCTCAATGATTTCAACCATTCACAAACAATCCGTCTCTGATTCTTATTCAATGTATAAACTGCCTCGGTTTTGGTCTCGTACAACTTTCATCGACATCAAGAGTGGGTCGTTTACAAAGGAGTTGCATATATTTTCTTGCATTCAAGTTGTCTTTCATTTTCCTAGTGATATCCATCACTATATTTATCAGATTATTAAAGACATTATTTTCGATATGCATTATATTGAGATTATGATGAACCAAATGATACTTCCAATATGGTAAATCCCAAAATATACTCCGTTTAGTTCATTTATGCGAATGACCATAGCCATATGTTGTACCATGTGGCTCTTCAATAACAGATGGAAAGTTAAGGACTCTATGCCAAATTTGTTCATCGGTTAATCAATGGAAGAAGTGTTTTTTCAATTCTATTCTTAGTGAATTCTTCTTTATTTCTTTTGAATTTATGAGTTAAAGGTAAAAATTGTCTATGACAATCAAACTAATTCGCTTTCTTCCTATGTTTCAATCTGAATAACTTTGATCTCTCCAACAAATTGGACATCCTAAAATTCCAGCGGTACTCCATCCTGATAACATACCATAAGTCGGAAAGTCATTTATGGTCCAAAAAAGAGCAACCTTCATTACAAACATCTGAATAGTATGAACATCATATGTAGGAACACCTTCATCCCATAGTTGTTTCAACTCCGTAATCAATGGTTACATGTAAACATTTATTAACTTTTTCGGATTTTGCGGGCCAGACACGACCAATATTAAAAACATATACGGTGTCTTCATATACATACCGGGTGGAAGATTATACGGAGTTAAGATAACTGGCCAACAAGAATAAGTTTTTCCTGATTTGTCAAATGGAGCAAACCCATCAACATAGAGACCTAACCTAATATTTCGAGTCTCTCTCGCAAACTTAGGATATATTCTATCAAAATATTTCCATGCTTCTGCATCTGAAGGATGACATATTAACCCCTCTTCTGTTTCATGATTTGCATGCCAGGTCATGTGTTCAGCAGTGGTCTCAAATGCATAAAGTCTTTGTAACCTAGGAGTTAAAGGCAAATAAAACATTTATCTGTATGATTTATGCTACTGATTACGACCCGACCTCCAAGTACTCTTGTATCTACATTGATTACAGAATTTACAAAAATCTGTATCTTTATCATCTCCCCAATATAGCATACAAGCATCTCTGCAAACATCTATTCTTTCCACCAAAAGACCTAATTCTTTTACCAACTTTTTCATACTATAGAAATCATTGGGTATAATATGATCACGCGGCAATACTTCTCCAATAACTTGAACAAAATCATTAAAACAATTCTCAAACACATTATACTCTGCCTTGACATTCAACAGTCTTGCGGTTAGAGATAGTTTAGTGTGGCTATTACAACCAACCCACAAAGATTCATCTGCAGCTCTTATTCCTAAAATTGGAGAAATGATTCATTATTCACATTTTCATCAACACCTGGTACTTCTACCTCCTCCAATGGTGATGCATAACTAGTATACCCATGCTCAAATATTGGAGTAAAACTAGAACTTGTAGCGCTTGGTTCGGGAACAAAATTCGAACCCGCTATATCAATTACCATCATCTGATACGGATTCAATTGATCATAATAACTCTGTTCCCCACTAACTGAGAATTGTCTATTTCGTCCACACTCCTCATCAGAAATGAATGGTTCACCATGACATGTCCAGTTATAGTAATTCGGGGTAAAACCAACTCTACAAAGATGTTCTCTAACTTTATCACGCTACAAAAATTTACCATTACAACACCTTCTACACGAACACCTTACCTTATTCCCATCCATAAAATCAACATGAGTACAAGCAAAATCTAAAAATTGTTCCAACCCAAAAATAAATTCACCAATTAAACTTCGATGATCAGATAAATTCTTTTTATACATCCAACTTCTTTCGTTCTACATTTTCCCTGTCTCCAAATTTAAAATTTTTTAAATATTAATAAAAACTACTAAAAAAACTACTAAATCATCAATACTAATATCATCATTAATTCCAACTAAGTTCATATAATAATAAATAATAACGTTAATTGCACAAAACTTAAATAATCAATAATACTAACTTTAATTTCAAAAAATTTTAATATAATAATAAATAATATTATAAACTTAATTAATATCAAACAAATTAACTAAATTATTACAATAATATTAAATATTATCATATAACTAAATAAAGTATAAAATATTAAACATTTAACAACATTGATTATTTAACTAATCAATATAAGATTTACTACAAATTACTGATTATTGTTAACATAATATTTCACATAATCAATTATCAACACTTTTGATTTCAATTTTATAAAAAAAAATTAAATTTAACAAATCCAGTAATATCATTAAATCAACTACTAAATACAATAAAAATAAACTAATATAGAAATAAAAATAATACAAACATACAAATTAACATAACTGCATTTTCCAATCATTACAATACAAATTAAAATATTTCTCACCACCAATTAATAACTCATCGATAGACTCAGATATCAACGGCAGGAACAGCTTCCAATCCAAATATTCAAGAATCGCAAAACCTAATACATCAAAAAGAATTATAAATAACTATTATATTATTAAAACAATATTATAAAAACGCTTTTAATAACATTTCTCAAATTTTTTTTTTTAAAAATTCAATAAAAGTAAATTGTTCGGCAGGGCCAGCAGTGCAATGGCCCAGGCCAACGGGCCACGTTGGGCCGTGTAGGGGCCTGGGGCCCAATCGCGAGGCTGGGCCACGAAGGGGTGGCGGCCCCTTCACTCGGCGGGGTAGCACAGGGGCTGTGGCCCGTTGCCGTGGTTGGCCCGTGAAGGGTAGATCTGGCGGTTTGGCCGCTGAATCTGCCATCTATGATCGAGAGAGAGAGAGAGAGAGAGAGAGAGAGATTACCTAACACCTTCGTAGATCCAGCATCCCATCCGCCATCCCTTCGCAGAACCACCTTTGCAGCTATTGGAAAATGAACACGATACAGAGAGAGAGAGTAAGAGTAAAGGAAGTGTGAAATATATTGAAATTAGGAACAAAACCTTTTTGTCCCTAAATTCGTCCCAGAATCAAGGACGAATATTTTTTTCGTCCCAGAATTAGGGACGAATATTTTTTTTCGTCCCAGAATCAGGGACGAAAATTTTCGTCGTCCTTGAATCAAGGACGAATATTTTTTTTATCCTAGAATCAGGGATGAAAATTTTTTTTCGACCCAGAATCAAGGACGAAATTTTTTTTTATCCCAGAATCAGGGACGAAAATTTTTTTTCATCCCAGAATCAGGGACGAAAATTTTCGTTGTCCTTAAATTAGGGACAAATATTTTTTTCGTCCCAGAATCAGGGATGAATATTTTTTCTCATCCCAGAATTAGGGATGAAAATTTTCGTCGTCCCTAAATCAAGGACGAATATTTTTTTCATCCCAAAATCAGGGATGAAATTTTTTTTTCATCCCAGAATCAGGGACGAAATTTTTTTTCGTCCTAGATTCAGGGACGAAAATTTTTTTTCATCCCAGAATCAGGGACGAAAATTTTCGTTGTCCCTGAATCAGGCACGAATATTTTTTTCATCCCAAAATCAGGGACGAAAATTTTTTTCGTCGTTAAAATCTACGACGAAAGAATAGTTTCGTCACTAAATATCCGATGAATATATGTTTTCGTTGCAATTTGTAACAAATTTAGCAACAAATATTTTTTTCCTTTACAATTTGCAATGAATTCTGAAACGATACTTATGGTTTCTGATAAATAACTCATTGAATGCACTAAAATAGAAACTAAATCGACAAACTATTAACAATATTTGCATACTATGATATAATTATATCAAAACATTCAATATATTGATTATTAATTAACAAGTATTTCTATTTTAACTCTTAGTTTAGTGAATCGAATACTTAAACAAATTTATAAGATAAAGTTATTAGTACTGGTAATTAAAAATTAAACAGATAATGAATAAAAAATGAATGTACTAATAATAATTTTTTGTTATAATTTAAAAGATTTGTAAAGTTATAGAAAATGAATATACCAATTTAAAAGATTACACTATATTATCATTTTTTTATATAAATAGATAATGAATGAACTATTTTATATAAGGTATTTTGAACATCTTAAGATTCTATACGCTATCAGTGCATATCACCGTTTACAAATCGTTTTTTAATATTAGAAAATGTTTCTAATACAAGTAATTAAAAAAGTGACGGAAAAATGAATTTAGCGACGAATGTTTTATATTTGTTGCTATTTTGCAACAAATTCAGCAACAAATAATCGAATTTGTTGCGATGAATATAAATATTTATCGCTAAATTTGCGATGAATTTCGAAATTCGTGATAAATTTGGAGACAAATTCGTTTTTGTCCCAAATTTATGGACGAATTGAGAAATTTGTCGCAAAATTTTGGGACAAATAAATGAATTTGTCCCAGATTTAGGGACAAATTTCTATTTTGTCCCAAAAATTTGGGACAAATTTTTTTTTTCGTCTCAAATTTAGGGACAAATTTTTCATTCGTCGCAAATTTTGGAACGAATTTATTTTTCATCCCAAATTTAGGGAGAATTTTTAATTCGTTGCAAAATTTGGGATGAATTTTAAATTCGTTACAAATTTAGTGATGAATTTTGAAATTCGTTGCAAATTTAACAACGAATTTTTTTTTTGTCGCAAATTTACAACAAATTTTGCGTCAAAAAATAGCGACAAATTTTGTAACGAAAATATTTTTTATTGCTAAATTTGTGACGAAAATGTTTGTTGCTAAAATCGTGGCTAATTTGCGATGATAGCATTTTTTGTGCTAATTTTATTACAGATTTGCAACGAATATTTGTTGTTTCTAAAATTCGTCGCTAAATTCTTGTTTTTTTGTAGTGCGCATTTCACATTTTATGGTTCTTTTTTTTTTTTGTTTTCATCATCGCTATCTAAAATTTACTTGATTAATTCGATTCAAAACTATATGATTAATTTTAAGGGTTGACTCTTCCAAATCTTTTTTCATCATTTTCAGAACTCGAAATCGAAATATTTGATTAACAAGATATAGTGTCTTTGATCATTAAACTTAAAGAAGTTTGGTCATATCTGATGGTTCTATCACATATCAACACATTCCAACTCAAATATGGGCTCAAATTTCAACCCCATATAAAAAACCATAATTTATCACACTTTAATTCCAAAATAAACATATTGAGTTTAGGTTTTCCGTTTCTAAAATTTAACTTATATTCTCTCTCTAAAATTTTTAAAATACTTTTCCCTTTTAAAAAATTCAATTTTGATCCTCTCTCCTAAGTTAATTTCATTCTTTTGTCCCTCTAAATTTCAATACATTAGTTTCCCTCTAAAAAAAGAGTATATATATTGATTTTCGTCTAATTAGATACATCCATTTTCTCTCTCTAAAAAAACAATTTAAGTTTGATTGTCTCTCTAAATTTAATATATTTGTTTCAATTAATACTCTCTCAAATTAAGTAATCAATCACTCATATGTTTCTTTTTATTTAAATTTGCACAAATATGAATTCTTTCTATGAGAAAATCCCTTCAATTAGAATTTTGTCTAGTGTTAAGTTTTCTGCTTTTAAATTCTGTTTCTAACAAAAATAATAAGTTAATTTTGATTATCACTTTTAGATAAAACATAAAATTTTCTCTCAAAATATAATGTAAAATCTAGTGTCTTTTTCAAATGAAGCACATTAATTTTTTCTTTCTAAAACTATCAATTTAATTTGTATTTTTTCTCGTTAAATTTAAATAAATTCATTTTATCACTTTAAAATTTTATTTAAATTAGATTTTCTCTCTCATTAAATGTTGATTTTAAATTTTCACTTTCTAAAAAAAACAAAGATTCTGTTCATAGTACTAAAGAAATTGGTTTTTCTATATAAAAAAATAATAACATATGCGCAATTCATGCCTTGAATATCAGTACGCGTAAACTTTGTATTCGTGTTTAATTTCTATGAAGATTTGGGGATGTTAGAGTATGAGTTAGCTTCTGAAATTATGTGTCATCGCATGGAAGGATAGAGAGGCAGCAGGTGTCTATGGTCACGTACGGATCATGTGTGTAGCCCCAACTCTCCTTCTATGTGCCTACTCCTTCCTATTACCCACACTAGGATAGGAAACTTCACAACCAAACTCCACATCTTAAACTCACACAAATTTTAAGCACGTTCATATACAAGCAGTGGGATACAACATCTAAAAAGAGAAAACAATATACAACAAGCATTATTTGCCTTTATGTGGTAGTTCGAAACAATTTTTTTTCTCTCTTTGGACTTGTTGCTCACAAACCCTGAATTTCACAAACTTCAAAAGAAAAACAAAGCAATAGTGAGAATGAGCCCACCATCACCATCACCAATGGAAGTGAAAGTATTCTCTGATACAATTACAGCGAAATAAATATTTAATGTCCCAAGATTTAGGGTCGGATCACTAACCTTTTCAATGTACGGGTCCGAAAAATGTCACAAATGGATCAATTTTCTTCTTATTCACAATCCAAGAGTCTATTTCAAAGATATGGAAATTGTATATTGTGTAGATCTATATTTGTCCTCACAATATGCTTGTTCTCTCTCAACCTTCAAGCATCATGGATGGTTATGGGGAGTTGGAGTTGGTTTTTCTCTTAAAAAACCACTCCCTCCCTTCCCTCATTTGAAATTTCAAAACAAGCAAGGGAATGGGTTTAGGTCAAACCCACATGGGCGACCCGACCCAGTACCCATAACTTACATCTTCTACTCGCACATGAGGGTTAGACCTACATTTTTGCTTAATCACTTCTATATACTATCGATTTCATAAAAACAAATGGATCGTGTGACCAGCGAGTACATCGAGAGCTCATAGCTATACACCGGTTAAAGATATATAGCTACTCAAGATCTAATACAATGAGGACATTAAGTCTCGCTATACTCCAAATCTCTTTTACTATATACAGAGCCACTGTATCTCTTATCTCTCTATTAATGAACAAGTGCATACTTGACTAATTTCAACTATGCATTCACAATTATATTTCAGAATATCAAGTTAAAAACATAATTGGTCTGTCTATGAATACAAAAATTACGTATAAACTTTAAGACAGTCTTCCTTTTGCACTACTATCTTTCCACTTCATTTTAGCTGTTTTCCTAGTCATGCACCGCAAAACCGAATCAATCATGATTTATTGGTTACATGCTAAAGTAGCAACACTAAAATAAACTTTCAAGAAACAGGTGAAAGTCTTAAGGGTATTAAATGAGATTAATTACAAACCTCTGGGTCTCACACAATGAGATAGAGGGATTTATCAACTTATTACCCATAGGGTCACTGAAAGCACACGTGGTATGAACACGTACTACGATGCCTTTTCTATTTATTTAGAAGCGTATGTCTATTTCAAAATTATAATATATCGTACAGATTTTAGTCAAAATATATCACGATATTGACCTGATTCTCTATTCTTATAAATCCTCCAAAAAATCACTTTTCCAAGAGAGAACCACACTTGGCTTCTAGACAAGTGTAATGGATTGTGAGAAATCTATTTCGATTATCAAATAAATAAATATCAAAGATAATCTCATCTTAGTTCTATACTAAGGTGGCTAATTTATGTTAATTATCCAAAATTAACATTGCCTCATCTCTACATATCACACAGATATTAGAGCGATTGCTCGTGTGAGAGAGCCAATATTCCAAAATTGTCCGACATACTTTTTAATCAAGACATAAGAACTTGTAAATGTAAACAAATTCAAATGTCATATAATAATGAGCATTACATCATGTTTATTGCATATATATATAATTACACTCTACGCAATCGTAGAGATTTTACATGTTTCAGAAATACATCTCTAGGTATCGGTTTCGTGAATGGATCAGCCACCATTAAATGCGTAGATAAATACTTCAATGTCATCTCTCTCTTTTCAATAATGTCTCGAATAAAGTTGAATTTCGTATCATTGTGTTCGGTTTTCCCATAATATTTGGGATTTTTCGTGTAAGCGATGGCTGATTGACTATCACTATAAATTTTCATAGCTCCTACTTTGTCCCTTACGACCCCCAGATGTTGTAAAAACTGTTTTAACCAAACACACTCTTGAACTGCTAAACACAAGCTACAAACTCTGCTTCCATCGTGGACAGTGATACACATGTTTGTTTCTTGTTTCTCCAAGAGATGGCGCCTTTATTTAGTAAGAAAACATGACCTGAGGTGGACTTACGTTCATCTAAGTCACCACCCCAATCAGAATCTATGTATTCACTCAATAACATGTCATTTCCTTGATAACAAAGGGAATAATTTGCAGTTCCTTTCAGGTATCTTAGAATCCTCTTCACAGCTGTCTAGTGACCTTTACCTGGATTGGATTGATACCTGCTGACCAAACCCACGACATAGCAGATGTCAGGGCGAATACACATCATAGCATACATCAGACTCCCAATAGTGCTGGAATACGGTACTTTTGACATCTCATGTTTTTCTTTAGCGGTCTTTGGGCACATTGCTAAACTTATACTTTCGTCTTTAGCCATAAGCGTATCAATTGGTTTACAACTATCCATCCTAAATCGTTCCAAAATCTTTTTAATGTAAGATTCTTGAGATATGGTTAACAATCTCTTGGAACGATTTCTGTGGATTTTAACACCCAATATGTACTCTGCTTCACCCATGTCCTTCATTTCAAAATTTGATGATAACCAACTCTTGATATTCAGGACATACTCCATATCATTTCTGGCTAACAATATGTCATCGACATACAGACTTAGAATTATAAACTTATCATTGGACATTTTCACGTAAATACAATGATTTTTGTCTATCATTACGAAATCATAAGAAATTACGGCTTTATAAAATCTCAAATACCATTGCCTTGAAAACTGTTTGAGACCATAAATTGATCTATTCAATTTACAAACTTTGTTTTCTTGACCTTTAACTATGAAACCTACTGGCTATTTCATGTAGATTTCTCCTTTAAGTTCTCCATTGAGAAACGCAGTCTTCACATCCATTTGATGTAATTCTAAATCTAAATTGGCTACAATAGCTAACAATAGGCGAATAGAGGCAAATCTCACTACTGATGAAAATATTTCTTCATAATCAATACCCTCTTGTTGGGTATAACCTTTTGCCACCAACCGAGTTTTATATCTCTCAATTGTTCCATCAGCTTTACGTTTAACCTTGAGTACCCATTTGTTCCCAATAGGTTTGCGCCTAGGTGGAAGATCAACCAGTTCCCAAACATGGTTAAAATCCATCGACTCTATTTCTTTCTCCATACTTTTACCTACTCATCATTGGCAAGACAAGATAAAGCCTCGTTCACATTTTTCGGCTCATCCTCGTCCTGTGGAGAAATGATAAAAGTGTGCCCTTCATTTTCGTAATGACGTTTAGGCACACCTTTCTTAGTACTTTTCCGAATTGATGATTCGGTTGGATCGTTAGAATTTAAATCCCTCCCACTGAAATCATCTAGGGATTCAACTTCTTGTAATTCCCTTGATCCATCCTGCACGGAACAATCATTTGAATTATTTAATTCAAACAAAGGTTCTCCTTTTGTTAAATCACCTTTACTAGGAAAATCATTTTCCAAAAATGTCACATTTCGTGATTCAATTTTGGTTACAGTACCATCTTCTCTTTCACCGATGAACACATAACCGTTTGACTGATAAGAATATCTAATAAAGATACATTTTTACCCCGGGGACCAAGCTTTCCAAATTTATTAGAAAGGCCATGAACATATGCTACTAATCCCCAAGGTCTAAGACCAGTCAGACTTGGTGTCCTACCAGTCCAAAGTTTGTATGGTGTTGTGGGTACTATTTTTGAAGGCACTCTATTTAAGATATAGGTCGCAGTTAACAATACATCTCCCCAAAAAGAAATTGACAAGTTAGCGTATGCCATCATAGATCTCGTCATTTCCAACAACGTCCCATTCCTCCTCTTAGCAACACCATTCTGTTGAGGCATGTGGGGAATAGTCAATTGTCTAATTATTCCCTTTTCATTACATAGATTATTGAACTAATTTGATAGATATTCACGCCTTCGATCTGTCCTTAAGGCTTTAATCATTCTATCCATTTGATTCTCCACTTCATTCATATAACATCAAAAGTACTCAAGTGCTTCAGACTTGTGAGTAATCAGATAAACATGACCAAACGCGTGAAATCATAAATAAAAGTAATGAAATATGACGCTCCATGCCTAGCCTTCACATTCATTGGACAACAAATGTCAGAGTGAACCAATTGTAATGGAAGTTCAACCCTCACGGCTTTTCCAAATGGTTTTTGAGTTATTTTCCCAGCAAGACAATATTCACAATTCGGTAAATCAACTTTAGTAAGTGAACCCAATAATCCTGCTTTCAGAAGTCAATTTATCCTGTCCTGCCTTATTTGACCAAGTCTAACATGCCATATTTTGTCATCTATATTAGCATTACAAGAAGAACAAACATTTAATGAAATATAACGATCAACATAACAGTTAAACATTTGCTTGTCACAATCGAAAGTAAGAAATCCATTTAATAGATGTCCGGTACCAAAAAACACACCACTATTATAAATACAAACCTTATCACGAGTAAAGTTCAAGTCATAGTCTAGTCTAAGAAGAACAATAACAGAGACTAAATTTCGTCGAATTTCCGGTGCAAAGAGAACATCATGTAAGATTAGAGTTTGATCACTTCATAACTCTAGTTTGCAAGTGCCAATCCATTTAACTTATACTTTTGTATTGTTTCCTACGTATTTCCATCTTGCACCAGGAGGAACTCGACGAAAGTCCGCGAATGCTTCTCGATCTCTCGTCACATGGTCTGTTGCTCCTAAGTCTATAATCCACACATGATAAGATTCAAAAAGTAAAATAGTGCTAGAGATATATATAACACTTAGAGAAGCATTACAGGGTGCTACCTTTTTCGGCTCGGGACATTCTCGAGCGAAATGACCAAGAGCTTTGCAATTGTAGCACTTCAGTTTGCTATTATCCTTCTTTTTCCAAAACCGCTTGCGCTTGTTCTTGCGGTTAGAATTGTTCTTCTTCAACCCTTCCACAATTTCCTTCCCTTTCTTGCCCTTGTTTTTGTTCCCCTTCCGTTTAAAGCCTGAAACTGACTCAGCTACAATGGCATTAGAAATCGATTTTGCAGCACTAAGTCGATCATCTTCGAGTTCTACGTGGCGAGCAGCATCAGCGAAAATCTTAATGCTATCATTGTGAGTTAGATTGACCTTCAAGTGCTCCCACTGGTATGGAAGGGATCAGATTAAAGCTTGAACCTGTTGCTCATAAGATAAAACATGACCTGCTGACTTTAATTCCCTTATCATGTTTGACATAGTTCTGAGGTGTAGTTTGATATTGTGATCAGATTTTCTTTTGTACGTGTCAAACTTAATAGTTAACTGCCTTAAACGGGTCACACTGGTACCTCCATACTTCTCTCTGAGGTACACCCATATGTCATGAGCAATAGGGAATTGCTTACATTCATGTATGAGATCATCAACTACAGAACTAACCAGGATGCCATGTGCAGTGGAATTTTTTTTCTTCCACGCCTAATAAACTTCTTGATCTCTTCTCTGTTGAGCAGTGTTTCCAATTCAAAGGTCTTGCATGATATGGTTGATACCCTCTAAGGCATCTTACTCTTCCGGTACATATCATATCTTATGGCGCCAAATATTATAATTGTCGCCATTAAACTTATCACCTTTATTCAAATATGCTATTATTGATTTCGATGCCATGGCTTGGGTTTTCAAAGACAGATTATTGTAAGTATTCATGCTCATTCATTCATATAATTTTGTACATGAAATCTAATAAATTTATCATAAATGAACATAAGGTGTAAACTTGAAAGATCACTAAGTTTCCAATCATCATCCATCATCCAAATGCTTGATTATCATGAATTTGATTTCAAAGTAGCAAAATTCTTTAAGTTTTAGGTGAGAATTACTTAAGTTCTACCAACCTAAAAAACTCCCACTAAAATCATGTGAATTTAGAACATATCTCTTCACATGCTTGATAAATATACAAAATATGTACATTCTTGATATATATATAAAGAGAAAAAACATTATATCATATGTTCATGGCATTATTCTCATCACTGTAGATAACTAAGCACAAAGAAAAAATATATATATACAATCAAATTTATTTTTTCTTTTCTTTCTTATCTTCCATATACATGGGAGTAACCATATTGACCATCCCAACTGAAAGTCTATCTCTCGGAGTGAATCTCCTAACAGGCTGGGGTGTAGAGCCATTGATCTTTAAAGATAACACCCTTTTCATTTTAATCTCTATCTCCCTAGTTCTCTACATCCTAAGTAGTTTTAGTTTGAAATTCTTGAGGTAGAGCCACTTATGACCTCTAATATTTTGTCAGCCATTCCAACCAAATGATCAGGGAGGGAGTTTCTAATAATCTTAATCTCGGCTTCGTCGCCTCCAAACTAGTGACCTAGCCGAAGTTCATAACGTTTTTGACTCATAACCCACAAATGTTATGGCAAAATATGCGTTGTTTTCATCTTATAATGCAACATCATATACAACTTTGCCAAACGTTTCGGGGTCCTCTCATCTCTACATCTCCCCCGGAGAGGTGCAAAGGTACGTCTGATTCTCACCATATCCCTAAAATGGGGTAAACATTAGATTGGACATGGAGCCAACCAAAAAATTTTAAAACACTGTCCACAATTTATACTTAAATCAATGAGTACAAATCAAATATGTATTATAAAAATTTAATTTAGGTAGGCATATGCTAGAAAATATTTTTTTTCAAACATGTGAAAAATTTTTAGAAATTTCTCACACTTGTTAATTGATTTTTCTGCAATTTTCAAATAAAATTTACTAATTTAAAATTAATGGATACTTTCAGTTAAAAAAAATAATTTAAAATTTACAAAAAAAACAATCAAAAAAATAATAAAAAATTAAAAAAAAAGGGCTTGAGAGGGCGTGTCACGTGCCCTTACGTGCTACTTGGTGGTGGTGGCGGTGGCGCGTGAGTGACCCGTCCACGCTCCCAGGAGGCGTGTGAAGCCCACGTGCCGCCTTCCTGGATGAATCCGGCTACCGGATTTTATCTACCCCCCATTTTTGGGGTCTCTGAATCTAATGGTGCTGTCAGTTTTCCAATCTGAGGTCTGGATCATGACGTTTGGGCTTCACAGCCCACGGCCCGATAGTGGGATTGTGCTGACGTCACTGTTCGTTTTCTTCATACAGAAAATTTTTTTCTGCATTTTAACCATAATTTCCCTAAGCCATATCTCATTCATTTCTGAACCATTTTGCATATTCTTTATATGGTTGGAAAGGATTTTTGATGGGGAATTTAACCATGCAAGTATTAAATCATAAAACCTATCATGCATATAGATATTAGCATTTTCATTTTTGGCTAGGGTTTCATTTTTCTCCAAAAATACATAACGGCCATACATGAAACTTTGCAGATCAATTCCTAACATCATGGGTACTCTACCTTTCAAATTTCAAAGAATTTCGTGGTCTATAATCAAAGTTACAATTTTCAATTTTTTTTTAAAAAAATGACACTCGAAAATATATCAAAAATAGGAAACACCCTAAATGATGCTCTGATACCAATCAAAGCATTCTCTGATGCAATTACAACGAAATAAATATTTAATGTCCCAAGATATAGGGTCAGATCACTAACCTTTTCGATGTACGGATCCGAAAAATGTCACCAATGGATCAATCTCCTTCTTGTTCACAATCCAAGAGTTTATTACAAAGATATGGAAATTGTATATTGTGTAGATCTATCTTCTTCCTCACAATGTGCTTGTTCTCTCTCAACCTTCAAGCATTATGGATGGTTATGGGGAGTTGGAGTTGGTTTTTCTCTTAGAAAACCACTCCCTCCCATCCCTCCTTTGAAATATCAAAAACAAACAATGGAATGGGTTTAGGTCAAACCCATATGGGCGACCCGACCCAGTACCCATAACTTACAAGAAGAAATAAACCAAAAGGCCATTGATTTAGGTTTGTATGAAAAAATATTACATCTTATAGTGACCCATGTGATTCGTCCTTGGGGAGGAAGTCATTCCACCATCACCAAAGAAGATTGTTGGTTAATAGCCCATATCATGAATTAAAAAAACCAAGGCTTACACTTGCTTACTGCTCTCGGGTGACGGATATGCTGATTGCTATGAAAATTAATTTGGGGAATGAGCCCACAATTGAATTATCCATGAAAATTGGCATTAGAGAAGCAGCTCTACAGAAGGGAGAATGGGAGTATAAGGATGGAATTTGGAAGATGAAGGTTGAGAAAGAGGCTCAAGGAGAGACTAGTACTCAAAGGATTCATGCTACCATTGATGAAGAGATAACTTGATTCCTTATGGCTGTAAGTCATGTTCCTGAACCTCAACCAGGAGAGAAACTTTCTTTACGAATGTTAGAAGGGGCTTTGATTAGGATGATTGCATTTAACTTAGTCATCACCAAGGAATTGCATTAGGATGATTGCATTTAACTTAGAAGAGCTCTATATTTTTAAGACCATGGGAAGATTAAAGGACATAGTTGGTTTGAAGAGGCCCATATGAGAGCAAAGTTCTAATAGTGAGGATCTTCCTTCCCCTAGATTTCATATTCCTGTAGCTTCTATTCTCTTAACTCCTCCCTTATTTCCAGTACCTGCTGGTACCTCTTCTTCAGCAATACAGCAACCTATCCTATTCCTCCTGCTTGTTTTGCTTTTGATGTTCCTCATTACGCTAATCCTCCTTCTACAACACCTAATCCTGATGTTGAGGTGGTTGTTGAAGAAGCTTCTAACCAATCCAAACTCCTGACTCCCTCTGTTAGCTAATTGTGTTCCTTTCTTGTCTTTCCCTATTAGTTATTTTTGTTTTGACCCCTTTTTTTTATAACAGAAAGGAGAAGAAAGATGTTGTATGTTGAATGAACAGTGTTTTGTGCATTTTGTGATGTATTAGATGTATAATGTGAACAAGAGAAATGTCTTGTGCATTTAAGCAATGTCTTGTGCATTTTGTGCATTCTATATGCTTTCTAAATCATATTTTTCGTTGATCATCTAGGCACAAACTAAAAGAGGGAGAATGTTCCAAATTTTTTATTATTTTATCATCATTTAAAAATGGAAGATTATTAGGACATTATGGTTTTGATGATTAGCAAAGGAATTCAAAGAAATTAGTTCTCAAATTTGGAACTTAAAATATGAATATGAATGAGTTGACTCAATATATAAATTAGTGCACACCATCGGCTTATGAGTGGAACATTTAACCAAACTCATTTATTGATATAGGATTTCAACACCACAAATTTAGATAAGTATATTCTAATCAAATATTGTGTATAATGACGAAAACAAGTATTGTTCCCATAAAGATATTTTCGTATTATCAATTATGAATTAGCATTTTTAAATTGAACTAAAACTGAATCACAATTACGAATATATTAAACGATTAAAATCAATGGATATAAATGCTAGAACATCAACTTCATTTATTTTTAATCTTTGATATGATCGAATTTTTTCAAACTCCTTAAGTTTATTGACAGATGAATTATTATAGATGGTGACAGATTTCCTAAAATTAAATTTCACTCAATAGTTATATAATGAAATCCCAAATTCGACCAATCAAAATATCAAAATCCGATAGTCATGTAATTTTGATTAATTTGGATTGTATTAAATTTTATTAAAAATAACTGTAATATAGGGCTTACCCAAAATTTTCACATACAAAATTAATTTTCAGTTGGTATCATAATCTCATATGGATTTTATTATTATGGACTAATATCTTATAATTATATTAGTTATGCATACAATCAATCTCAAATCATACAAAATGTAGGCCTAAACTGTCATGGCCCGAACCGGGAGCGTGAGTAGCCGCCCGTTACCCTGGATGCTGGTTGTATATTTTATAGAAAATCGGGCAGAAGTTCACTATTTCGGAGGTCTCCCAAGTATAATTTGTCCTGTATAATTCATAACCATCCTGTCAATCAAATAAAAAGGTCATCGCGGCCTCAAAACAATGAACCAAACCACAGCAGACAACCAGGACAATGCAAGGCTTTTTTTTATTTACTAGCAGTCCTACCTACAGACTTCTACTATCATGCCCAACTAGAGCATGAGCAGCCGCTACACCGAGCGGACCTAAAGTTTATACAATGTACAATAATTTCCCAAGTAAAAATTTTTAAATGCTTACAGGTGCCTCAATACAAGTAAAATGTGGGAGTTTCCCAAACAATATCCATAATTTATACAGTCATCCCATATAAATGTACACGACCAACTACGCATCTCAATATCATGATTTTGCAGGGTCGAAATAAAATAAGGACTTCAAATTTTTATTTGAATTAATCTCATTCTCATGAATACCGAATCCATCAATATGCTACGAAAACCTCTAGAGCCTGTAACGTCGCTTTATCATAGTAATCCTATCTGAGGAAGGTAAGAAGAGGGGTAAGTATCAGGGAAGATACCCAGTGAGTGAGCGGATTAATATCAAGCATAAATAGTATGGGTGAACCATTGGAGTGTTAACAATATTATTCGTAACAATAATTTACATTTCACAGTAAAACATGATATGTTTAGCAATTTGAAATAATTTAACCAATTACACGATATCAAGCATATATGCATCCATTCAAAATCAAGTATTATAAGAGCAAGCCAAAAATGATCCTGGCAAGGTCAACCATGACCAATGACAGGCGCATCGGGGGTTTTATTATGCATAAAGTTCAAAAATTGCTCTCTACCCTGACGTTGGCCATGAGTTCACTGGGGTTAGCTCATCATCATGTATAGGACCCCGCCCGGTGCTACACGGTGGCGTCACACACGTCCTCCCCCTTACGTGGGTTTAATCGGCCGTGCCTATAGCCATTAGACATATGATGTTTGTGGATACCTTCTGCAAAAGTGTATCCGGGCAACCCGGTGCCTCTACAAATGCCCTTCGTAGCTACGGAATTTATCAAAGAATATCATCTCATCACAAAGTGGCCACCCGACCTATACAGATCATCTCATCACAAATGGGCACCCGGTCCATACAGATCATCAAAACATTTTAAATCCATGTGCCAATACAATCATCAAATCATTTCAAATCCTTGTCAATGCGATGGTAGAATAGAAAACATATCTGATTCTCAAATAATGACACAATATCATTTCATTTCAAACCATAGATACATACTCATCGGAAATTTAAATTTACAACACTCCAAATGTCACAAAACAAGTTTTGAAATTTAATACCATACGTCGAGTCTATGTATATCGAAAACATGTTTTATGGAAAATACGGCAGAAACAAGTTTTACTATTTCATGCAAGAAATTAGAGTCCCACTCATTTTTCTAGAGAAGGTGATCACTCCCTATTTTCAAAATAAATCAAATCTGACTTCTCGAGTCTTCAAAAAGATTTCCCTAATCAAATCATCACAATTTAATATCAAACAAAAGTCTAATAAGGGATTTTCAATTTTTCTTTCCAATGTAATACAACTCTAAATTTACACAATCTCCTTTTTAGATTCTCGTTTCATCAATTTCGAATCATTTGACTCACAAATGATCAAATTTATAATATTTCTCATTTTTCTTAATTTTTCTCGAATTAAACATATTTCAGAATATATATGAATATAGCTTCCAATTCTAAATTCAACCTAAATTCGACAAAATCAATTCAAATGTTGAAGTGATTGCATTTCTCTCACCTAGGGTTCCTCAAATCTCAGACCTAACTTTCGTTCGCCCATCGAATTGGTCTAAAACCTGTAATATTTTCACATTTGAAACTATGTTAGCAACTAACTCAAATTCTAAGCACCAAACCCTAGAACTACAACCAATGCAGTCGTTACTTGCAGTGAAAAAACCGCGACCTAGGGTTCGGGGGTCGGTTGATGACTACGGTTTGGGCTTCAGCTGAGGTTGCAGCAAAGGGGCCCGCGCGCAAGAAAGCTCTCGAAGGAGAGAACAGATCGCGGGCTCGCGGGCTCATGGGCTAGTTGTCTCGCGGGCTGGCACGCTCGCAGGCTGGCGCGCTCACGGGCTGAGGCGCGCGATCGCAAGCTGGATTGCAATTGCGCCCTCACGGAAGGTCGTGCGCTGTGGCGTGCTCGAGGAAGCTCGCGCTGCGGCGCGCTCATGGGAAGGCTGTGCTCGCGGGAGGGAGGAGTAGCGAAGAGAGAGCGGCGGAGGGTGGCGGAGCTGAAGAGAGAGAGAGCGACAGCGTGAGGGAGAATGGGAGAGAGAGAGAGATTAGGGCTAAAAGCCCTAATCCAATTTGGGGGGGAAAACGCAGCGGTTTGGGAAAAATGCTGTGTTTTCCTTCCTTTTTTTCCCTTTTTTTTTAGGATTCCAATTTTTAACAAAATAGGGTATACCTCAAATCGGTAATACGGATATTTTATATATATATATATATATATCAAAAATTTCGATTTAAAACGCCCAAAATCAAAAATCAAAATAAATAAAAATTTCTCTATATATATAACTGAGAAATATTTTTATTTAATTCCTAAACAAAAATACAATAGTACGGACACCGCAGTGTTGGTGTTACATAATCATTCTAAAGTATTACGGTGAATAATAAAATCTGTTCTCACAAAATCCATTAAATGCTATGAATAAAAATAATTAGTTAGACATTATAAAGAAAAACGAGAAAAGAATAAAATATATTACTACCCTTTTACACAAGAAAAATATAGAAATCATGTTCTCAGATAGTGGCTACTAAAGTTCTAAAGAAAAAGTCAGTGTCTTTTCCACTCTACGATTCCTCTTTTTTATATGACTAAAAACCTTAAATCAACAAGCAATTGTGAACTTTTTAGAAACTTAGTTCTTTTTTTTTTTTATTTGAAAACTTGTTTTTGTTATGATGATAAACATCTCTTACTTTCTGAAACTTTGAAAATTTCCTCTTTATTCTTGATTTGAAAACTACTAGAGTTACCAGCACCTTGATTCCTAAAATCATTCAACAAATATGCTCAATTAGTTTCCTTTCTCAATAGGGAATTGACTTTCAGGACTGTAGCAAATTCTACTAAATTTTCGTATATGTTCTTTCCTGAATTAGCTTTTGGACTCTTCATAAGATTTGTAGGCCTTGAAATCTAGTTTCCAGTGCAATAAGAAATTAGACATCGAAGTATAGAGATATGCTCAAAATACTGATAGGAGATTGTCTAGTTCGAAATTCCTTAAACAAGCTAAATATTTTCTAAATCAATACCCACGAATTTAACTAGTGAAATATCATAAATAAGATTTAAAATAGTTCTAAAATTCATAAATCATGGCTGAATAAGAAAATTCAGTGCATAAAATTATTAATATGAAATACTCCTACACTTGAATATTTGCTTATCCTCAAGCTAGGGATATAACAAAAACAATTTTTTTTTTCCAAAATCAATTCAACTTTCCCAAAATTCTAATTATGTATATGACAAACTTAAACCAGAATTGCAATCACGACAACTAATATTTCGTAACATTTAGCACTAGAGAAACTATTGCATTCTCGACAGTCTCTTTGAAATCAAGAAAAATGCAAGATAAGATTCACTCAATGCACTCAACTTGACGGAAAGAGAATGTGTATCTCCCAAATCAACACAATAAGATGGCATGACCATAAGTTTGCTAATATCAAATCTCCACCACTCTAATATAGGAAATCTATACACCAATCAAAAGATCTTTTATTTGGTTATAACGGGTTTAGGGTTAAGAGTTAGATAAAACAAAGAAAAATAAGAACAAAAAACATTGGGTTAAAAATTCACTAAAAATATTCAAATATCAACACATGTCATTTTTCACACCTCCAAAACAAAGAAAATGCAATATCAAAAAATTCCAATCCCAAAATATATAATAGTACTGTAACTCCGAATATGTAATGTAATATATCAATTCTCCAAAGTAAATAATATTTAAAGTAACTCCAACTATTTTCATGCAACTTTTTTGTCAACTCTACTTCTCTCTATTTTTTTTCTTTTTTTCTTTTTTTTTTTTTACTGAGTTTGGTGATTTTTTTTTTCGTATAAGTCAACATGATATTTCTCTTCTTTTTTGCTATATTAAGTCACAATTTGTCACACTACCAGGAAAAACCCCAACATATAAAAACATAATACCATACCATTAACTATAAGTAAATTAGTGAATTTGGGTTCAAAACCTAGAGTTAGAAAAAAAAAAGTCATAG
This sequence comes from Dillenia suffruticosa, assembly GCA_033439265.1. Classification (NCBI taxonomy): domain Eukaryota; kingdom Viridiplantae; phylum Streptophyta; class Magnoliopsida; order Dilleniales; family Dilleniaceae; genus Dillenia; species Dillenia suffruticosa. The sequence goes on from JAVTVX010000031.1 coordinate 6,663,898, forward strand.
GGAAATTGGTGGCTAATTCAAGAAAAGGTCTAACCTCAAATGGGTTGATTAAGAGATATAAAATATTAGAGATGTTATTTTTTGAAAGTCAAAAGGGTGTAAATCTAGGTATGTTAATCATTTTGATGTATGGAAATAAAAAAAAATTATTCTCAATATGCATAACAAAACAAATTCTAGAATAACCATTCCACATGTGATATATGCTTAACAAGAAAAATAAGAGCACAAAATTGCTCTTTAAGGCTCAATTTTTCACTTCGATAAATTTTGTGTTAAATGTTATATATCTATCTTTCAAATCAACTATTAAAAGATGAGCAACTAATTATGTACGAAATAACCATTAATATCAATCATCATTCATACAACCCAACTCAAATCAAGTAACACACAAGAACTAGAAAATTTGAGAAAATTTTGTTGGCATGGAAAAAATTCAGCAAAAATAAAAAAAAAAATTTCAAAATTTTTTTAAGGAAAAAATTAACCTATGCTCCCCCCACACTTAAATCAAGCATTGTCCATAATGTGCAAGATGAATAACAACTAAAATAATAAATAAAAGAGAATAAAAAAATCCCCTCATGAACATGTAGCCTTCTGTTTAGCAACAATTTCTTTTCCTCTTGTGCAAAGGACTGTTGAAAAGAAGGATAACTCAACCCATCTTCATCACCAACCAAGTACATCTACTTAGAAGCCCAAAAATCAGCCTGCATTGTCCAGCAAGCATGACACATTTGGGCAGCCTTAACCAACCCAAAATACATTCAAAAATAGGCCCAAGGAAGCCCAAAAGTTTGGAGAAAAGTCTAGGAAGCAAACCCAAATAGGTAGGGGCAGTTTGGGTAGTATATATTTCAACAGTCAAAAAACTAGCTGTTGGAATTCCTTGGGGTTTGAGCTCCAACGGGAATATTACTTTTGAATCACTATCTACTGGCTATTTTTTCCTTTTCTCTATAAATAGAGCCTTATTGTATCTCCAAAACTCTATGAGAAAAATGCTCTCAAATATGTCCATGTATGCTCTCATTCTTCTTCAATAAAATTCAGAAGTATTCTTCATTTCTTGTGCTCTATTTTTTGATATTTCAACATGGTATCAGAGCAAACTTCGATCCCTTCCTCTTCAAGGTTGGGTGACCTTCCACCTTCCATCAACATTACCCAATTTCAAAATATATCCTCCATTCAATTAAGAGGAGGAAATTATTATCAATGGGCAGCCTTGATGAGAAGAGCGCTGGAACTTCACAACTTGGAGGGTCACATACTTGATCAACCACTTGAAGAGGTGGATTCTTCCTTCAGAGAATGGAAGAAGAGGGACAATCATGTGTTTTTTCTTCTACTCAATTCCATGGATGAAACACACAAAGCCATGGTGACTTGTGCTCCCAATGCAAAACTAATATGGGACACAATGTTTTCTCTTTATGGCCAAGAATCTAACCTTGGCAGAATTTTTGAGCTCAAACGACAAATTTCAAACATCAAAAAGGAAGGGAAATCTCTTCCTCAATACTTTGGGGAATATACTGATGCTTGGAATGAGCTCTCCACTCTCCGCCCAGATTCCATAGATCTCAAAGTCCTCCACAAGAGGAAAGAAGAAGATAAAATCTTTGGTCTTCTCATGGGTCTAGATGATTCCTACTCTCTTCTTAGACAAGAAATTCTCCGAATGAAGGAATTTCCTTCATTTGGAGAAGTGCAAAATATGATCCAACGAACGGAAGTTAGCATGCGTTTGGAAGAAAATTCCAAACTTAGACTTGAAGCTCAAGGTCACATGGCTACCGTTGAAGAGCACATGGCTGCCAAAGCACATCAAGTTCCAAAGAAAATTGATGTATGCACCCATTGCAAGAAAAGAGGACATACAAAGGAGAAGTGTTGGAACCTTCATCCTCATTTAAAGCCCAAGACCTTCAAACCAAGGGAGCAACTTTCCGAGCAGCATAATTCACTTCACGCCAAGCTTCAAGGACCTACCATGGCTGATTTTGCTGCTCTTCAAAGTCAACTCAATGACATCTCCAAGAAGTTTCAACAACTTGCTCCCTCCAATGGTAAAAATCAAAGCACTTTATCCTCTTTCAATTTCGAAGATTTTCTCATTGATTCGGGAACGGACCATCATATGGTAAGGGATAGAAGAAAAATCAAGCGTTTTAAAAAACTCCCTAACCATAAGATTGTCCGTGTTGCCAATGGGCAAGATTTGAAAGTTGAGCAAATTGGGGAAATTGAACTATTTGGAAAAACATCAAATGCTTTATTTGTTCCCCAACTCACTTCAAATCTTTTGTCCATTAGCAAAGTCACTAAGGATCAAGGGTGTAGAGTTGTTTTTGACCCGAACACTGTTACTTTTCAGGACCTCAAGTCGAATCAATTGATTGGCAAGGGTTCTAGAAGAGGGGATCTATATTTTTTGGATCAAAAGCATCATGCACTCGTAGCTCATGTCAAAGAAGATGGATCTCTTTGGCATAAACGTTTTGGGCATCCTAGTGACCAAGCTTTAAAGCGTCTATTTCCAAGTATTAATATTGAAGATAGACATTGTAAAGCTTGTATTCTGGGAAAAGAAACCCGATCAATGTATCCCAATTCAAAAACAATTTATAAAGATGCTTTTGATTTAGTTCATTCGGATTTGTGGACTTCACCCATCAAATCTCATTTAGGCTACAAGTATTTCATTACTTTTGTAGACCAAAAAACTAGGTACACTTGGGTCTATCTTTTGAATACCAAAGATCAAGCTTTTGAAGCCTTTAAAAGCTATGAGAGATATGTGACAAAACTTTACAATGCTAACATTAAAATTCTAAGGACGGATCATGGTGGGGAATTCACTAGTTTGAAATTTGAAAACTACCTTAGAGAGAATGGCATTGTACATCAAATGTCTTGTGTATACACACCTCAACAAAATGGGGTGGCCGAAAGGAAAAATAGGCACATATTAGAAATAACTAGAGCTATGATGTTTCATGCAAATGTGCCTAAGAAATTTTGGTGTGATGGAATAAAAACCGCTGTCCACCTAATAAACCTTATCTCATCTCAAGTCCTAGATGGCAAGTCACCATTAGAAGTCCTACTAGATAGAAAACCTAAGATATCTCATCTTAGAACATTCGGTTGTGTATGTTACATTCATATTCCAGCACACATGAGGGATAAGTTAGATCATAAGGGTAGAAAGTGCATATTTTTGGGGTATGCTTCCTTTGAAAAGGGGTATAGATGTTATGACCCTAAAACTAACCAAACATACACATCTAAGGATGTGATATTTGTGGAGAATGAGTCCTTTTTTGTAGATAATGAAGAACATCAATCATCAGAAGAAGAGAGCACTCCAAGCACGTGGAATTTCTTACTTCTCCCGAATCAATCATCTCCACCAATTGCAGAAGGAATCTCCCAAGAGACTAATGAGCAATCTCAAAATAATGAAGAAGAAGGATCAAACTCCATAGAAGAGGAGGCAGCCCACACTTCAGGGGGAGATCAAGAAACCGAAGAGGAAGAATCCGAGCATGTAGAGGGAGATTTGGATGCACCACCTCCTCACCTTAGGTGATCCACGAGGCTTAGGGTTCCCCGTTCGGAATGGATTAACCGTAGAGTTTACTATAACTCCAAGGTAACATCACATCCGATTTCTAATTATTATACCATCTCACATGTTTCTTTGAGCCACCAAAATTTTTTGAGTGGCATAGATAAAGAACAGGAGCCTAGGACATATGATGAAGCATCCAAGGACCCAAGGTGGAGAAAGGCAATGAAGGAAGAGCTAGATGCATTGACCAAGAACGGTACATGGGAAGTCACCTCTCTTCCAAAGGGCAAGCGGGCCGTCGGATGCAAATGGGTATACAAAATCAAATATCAAAGTGATGGATCAATTGAAAGGTTTAAGGCAAGACTTGTGGCTAAAGGATTCACTCAAGCATATGGGATAGATTACAAAGAGACATACGCACCTGTTGCCAAAATGAACACAATTAGGGTCTTGATGTCTCTTGCGGTGAACCATGGATGGAGCATGTTTCAAATGGATGTAGCAAACGCGTTCCTTCAAGGAGATCTCGAAGAAGAAGTGTACATGCAACTTCCTCAAGGGTTCCAACAACAAGGAGGAAATGTGTGCAAACTACGCAAGGCTATCTACGGGCTGAAGCAATCCCCAAGGGCATGGTATGCAAAATTAAGCCATGCTTTCCTTAGTAGTGGATTTGTTAAATGCCATAGCGACTCATCTGTTTTCATTAAAAAAAAAACAATGATAAAATTGTGATAGCCTTAGTTTACGTAGATGATATCATCATTACAGGAAATGACATGCATTTAATAGATATAGTTAGAAATTTCTTGAGTTCTAGATTTGAAATTAAAGATTTAGGGAGACTAAAGTATTTCCTAGGAATTGAGTTAGCCTATTGTAATAATGGGTTAATTCTATCCCAAAGGAAATATGCTCTTGATCTTTTGCAGGAAACAGGAAAGCTAGGAGGAAAGCCAGCTTGTAGCCCTATTGTCACCACTGGACCTCTAGTAGATGATGAGGAGCCATTTGAGGACATAGAGAGATATCAGAGACTTGTAGGACGGCTGATCTACCTCACCATCACTAGGCCAGACATAGCCTTTGCTGTGAGCCAAATTAGTCAACATATGCATTCTCCAAAGAAGGGTCATTGGAGAGCAGTTGAGCGCATCCTTCACTACATCAAGAAATCACCCGGTCTAGGTATTTGGATGAAGAACAGTGGAAGCTCCCAAATTGAAGGCTTTTGCGATGCAGATTGGGCGAGCGATTCAAAGGATAGAAGATCTACCACCGGGTACTGCATGTTCGTAGGAGGCAACTTGGTAGCATGGAAGAGCAAAAAACAGCATGTGGTGTCAAGATCGAGTGCAGAGGCTGAGTATAGGGCAATGGCGTCAGCGGCCAGTGAGATTGTATGGTTGAAGGCTCTAGTAGAGGAATTAGGGTTCAATGTTTCTACACCAATCAACTTGCATTGTGACAATCAATCGGCGATTCATATTGCATCCAATCCGGTCTTCCATGAAAGGACTAAACACATAGAAGTTGATTGTCACTTCATTCGACAAAAGGTGGAAGAAAAGCTTATAGCTACTCCCTACATCAAAGGAAAAGAGCAACTAGCTGATATCTTCACAAAAGGGGGAACTGCAATGCATCTTCAAGAAATCATGAACAAGTTGGGCACTATCGATATCTACGCACCCAACTTGAGGGGGAGTGTTGAAAAGAAGGATAACTCAACCCATCTTCATCACCAACCAAGTACATCTACTTAGAAGCCCAAAAATCAGCCTGCATTGTCCAGCAAGCATGACACATTTGGGCAGCCTTAACCAACCCAAAATACATTCAAAAATAGGCCCAAGGAAGCCCAAAAGTTTGGAGAAAAGTCTAGGAAGCAAACCCAAATAGCTAGGGGCAGTTTGGGTAGTATATATTTCAACAGTCAAAAAACTAGCTGTTGGAATTCCTTGGGGTTTGAGCTCCAACGGGAATATTACTTTTGAATCACTATCTACTGGCTATTTTTTCCTTTTCTCTATAAATAGAGCCTTATTGTATCTCCAAAACTCTATGAGAAAAATGCTCTCAAATATGTCCATGTATGCTCTCATTCTTCTTCAATAAAATTCAGAAGTATTCTTCATTTCTTGTGCTCTATTTTTTGATATTTCAACATGGTATCAGAGCAAACTTCGATCCCTTCCTCTTCAAGGTTGGGTGACCTTCCACCTTCCATCAACATTACCCAATTTCAAAATATATCCTCCATTCAATTAAGAGGAGGAAATTATTATCAATGGGCAGCCTTGATGAGAAGAGCGCTGGAACTTCACAACTTGGAGGGTCACATACTTGATCAACCACTTGAAGAGGTGGATTCTTCCTTCAGAGAATGGAAGAAGAGGGACAATCATGTGTTTTTTCTTCTACTCAATTCCATGGATGAAACACACAAAGCCATGGTGACTTGTGCTCCCAATGCAAAACTAATATGGGACACAATGTTTTCTCTTTATGGCCAAGAATCTAACCTTGGCAGAATTTTTGAGCTCAAACGACAAATTTCAAACATCAAAAAGGAAGGGAAATCTCTTCCTCAATACTTTGGGGAATATACTGATGCTTGGAATGAGCTCTCCACTCTCCGCCCAGATTCCATAGATCTCAAAGTCCTCCACAAGAGGAAAGAAGAAGATAAAATCTTTGGTCTTCTCATGGGTCTAGATGATTCCTACTCTCTTCTTAGACAAGAAATTCTCCGAATGAAGGAATTTCCTTCATTTGGAGAAGTGCAAAATATGATCCAACGAACGGAAGTTAGCATGCGTTTGGAAGAAAATTCCAAACTTAGACTTGAAGCTCAAGGTCACATGGCTACCGTTGAAGAGCACATGGCTGCCAAAGCACATCAAGTTCCAAAGAAAATTGATGTATGCACCCATTGCAAGAAAAGAGGACATACAAAGGAGAAGTGTTGGAACCTTCATCCTCATTTAAAGCCCAAGACCTTCAAACCAAGGGAGCAACTTTCCGAGCAGCATAATTCACTTCACGCCAAGCTTCAAGGACCTACCATGGCTGATTTTGCTGCTCTTCAAAGTCAACTCAATGACATCTCCAAGAAGTTTCAACAACTTGCTCCCTCCAATGGTAAAAATCAAAGCACTTTATCCTCTTTCAATTTCGAAGATTTTCTCATTGATTCGGGAACGGACCATCATATGGTAAGGGATAGAAGAAAAATCAAGCGTTTTAAAAAACTCCCTAACCATAAGATTGTCCGTGTTGCCAATGGGCAAGATTTGAAAGTTGAGCAAATTGGGGAAATTGAACTATTTGGAAAAACATCAAATGCTTTATTTGTTCCCCAACTCACTTCAAATCTTTTGTCCATTAGCAAAGTCACTAAGGATCAAGGGTGTAGAGTTGTTTTTGACCCGAACACTGTTACTTTTCAGGACCTCAAGTCGAATCAATTGATTGGCAAGGGTTCTAGAAGAGGGGATCTATATTTTTTGGATCAAAAGCATCATGCACTCGTAGCTCATGTCAAAGAAGATGGATCTCTTTGGCATAAACGTTTTGGGCATCCTAGTGACCAAGCTTTAAAGCGTCTATTTCCAAGTATTAATATTGAAGATAGACATTGTAAAGCTTGTATTCTGGGAAAAGAAACCCGATCAATGTATCCCAATTCAAAAACAATTTATAAAGATGCTTTTGATTTAGTTCATTCGGATTTGTGGACTTCACCCATCAAATCTCATTTAGGCTACAAGTATTTCATTACTTTTGTAGACCAAAAAACTAGGTACACTTGGGTCTATCTTTTGAATACCAAAGATCAAGCTTTTGAAGCCTTTAAAAGCTATGAGAGATATGTGACAAAACTTTACAATGCTAACATTAAAATTCTAAGGACGGATCATGGTGGGGAATTCACTAGTTTGAAATTTGAAAACTACCTTAGAGAGAATGGCATTGTACATCAAATGTCTTGTGTATACACACCTCAACAAAATGGGGTGGCCGAAAGGAAAAATAGGCACATATTAGAAATAACTAGAGCTATGATGTTTCATGCAAATGTGCCTAAGAAATTTTGGTGTGATGGAATAAAAACCGCTGTCCACCTAATAAACCTTATCCCATCTCAAGTCCTAGATGGCAAGTCACCATTAGAAGTCCTACTAGATAGAAAACCTAAGATATCTCATCTTAGAACATTCGGTTGTGTATGTTACATTCATATTCCTGCACACATGAGGGATAAGTTAGATCACAAGGGTAGAAAGTGCATATTTTTGGGGTATGCTTCCTTTGAAAAGGGGTATAGATGTTATGACCCTAAGACTGACCAAACATACACATCTAAGGATGTGATATTTGTGGAGAATGAGACCTTTTTTGTAGATAATGAAGAACATCAATCATCAAAAGAAGAGAACACTCCAAGCACGTGGAATTTCTTACTTCTCCCGAATCAATCATCTCCACCAATTGCAGAAGGAACCTCCCAAGAGATTAATGAGCAATCTCAAAATAATGAAGAAGAAGGATCAAACTCCATAGAAGAGGAGGCAGCCCACACTTCAGGGGGAGATCAAGAAACCGAAGAGGAAGAATCTGAGCATGTAGAGGGAGATTTGGATGCACCACCTCCTAACCTTAGGCGATCCATGAGGCTTAGGGTTCCCCGTTCGGAATGGATTAACCGTAGAGTTTACTATAACTCCAAGGTAACATCACATCCGATTTCTAATTATTATACCATCTCACATGTTTCTTTGAGCCACCAAAATTTTTTGGAAAAGATAGTGGACCCTCCCTTCTAGTTGTTCCCATTCTCATAAATCTTCAAAAGATGCTCATTAACCTTGAATTTTTCTCCTTACTCATTTGAAAGCTCTACAGCTCCATATGGGAAAACTTGTGCCACCACAAATAGTCCATATCATCTTGATCTCAATTTCCTTGAAAAAAGTCTCAAGTGGAGTTATGCAATAATATTATATCTCCAACTTTAAACTCTTGCTTCTTAATTCTAGTATCATGCCATGCCTTTGTCTTTTCCTTATAAATTGATGCATTCTTATATGCCTCATTAAGCTAAACTTTCAACTCATTTAATCACAACTTCCTTTTTTCACTTGTAAAAGTTAAATCAAAATTAAGATATTTCATTGCCCAATATACCTTATGCTCTAACTCAATAGGGAGATGACATATCTTACCATAAAGCAAATGATAGGATAACATATCAATTGGAGATTTATATGTTGTCTTATAAGTCTAATGTGTATTATCTAATTTTAGCAACCAATCCTTACGAGAAAGACTCACTATTTTTTCCAAAATGCTTTTTAATTCGCGATTTGAAATCTCAACATACCTGCTAGTTTGGTGATGGTAAGGGATAGCAATCTAATGGGTAACACCATATTTAGCCAAGAGTTTTCAAAATTCTTGCTAAAATGTGAACCTTCATTACTAATTATAGCTCTAGGAACATCAAAACCGGAAAATATATTTTTCTTTAAAAATCTACACACCACTTTAGAGCCAATTTTCACACATGGAATTGCCTCTCCCACTTGGAAAAAGACTGATGAAATCTGTAGCCTAGACATAAAAAATATGCACAATTAAAATATTGTTTAGGGGCATCTCATAACAATTTGAAATATTCCTAATTCTTTAACATTGGTCACATGGATGAGCATAAGAATAATCATCCTTAAACAAAGTTGGCTAATAAAATCCAGACTGAAATTCTTAGCTACTATACAAGATGGTCCATTATGGCCACCAATTTTCTTATCATGACAAAAATTAAGGATGCTACTTACCTCCTGTTGGGGCACACATCTCCTAATGATACTATCACTACAAAGCTTATATAAGTAGGGTTTACCCCAGAGATAGTGGCATACATCGAAAAAGAATTTCTTTTTCTGTTGCTATGTCAATCGCCATGGCTCAATCCTGCAAACAAGATAATTAACAAAGTCAGCATACCATGTCTGACGATCTACTATATAGGCTTCTCACCCCTAACAAAAGGAAACAGACATATTTGCAGAAGCAATTAACTTGATTAAAATGTAACGTTTGGACTCACGACAGTTGCACTCTCCATGTGTGATAATAGAGAAGGAAATTTATATTAAAAGAAAATAAATTACTTATTCTTTCTAAATAAAATAACGGTAAAGTTTTTCCCATTTAGTAACTATTTGGTTGCTTGAGATTAATATCAAATCTAATAAAACAAATAGAAAACCTCTAATATCAAAGAAATATGTATTAATAACTCTCCTGTCCATCCAATAACATGCTATGGTATATAGTCACAATATAAACAAAACTATATATATAAGGCTTTCATTGGTCTTCAACTATTTGTTTACATATAACAGGTAACTCGTATAAATTCAATAGAGACACAAGAACAATATGTCTTAACAATATAAGTGAGTCAAAAAAGAGTAATGATCAAAATCTTTTAGCTTAAAGGCTTCTACCCTATAATTCTCTCTCGTCTCCCTAATCACCTGAAAAACATTGATATCGGGGTCAGTAAAAGCTGAGTAAGTATATGGAAACCAATAACAAGTATAACAAGTAATCGACATAAGAATATTAATATAAGCATGCAAATAGCATGACATCAAAGAGTTTACAAGAGGTACAAGTTATCTTAAACAATCACAAATAAGTACAATTACTACTCTAGATTCATTATCCTTCTCTATCTTTATTGTTCTAATTTGAAATTGATATTTAAAAAAGGAATAGAATGTTGAACCACGCTGGTATATGAGGGTTTAGAAGAGCAAACCAAAATTTTGTATTCCTAAATGACATTTAAGTCTTTTTATATTAGACACCTCAAAAACTTCACCTGTTTCTAATTCCACCATCGTAGGGAGAAAACATACGTCCATAGTTCCTCAAGTTTTGCTGTAGGTTTCACAAAGCTTTCATAACTCCATATACCAACTGTACTCCTTAAATTTTGCCTTAAGATTTCGTAAAGTTTTCAGAGAAATTATCGTAATATCAATTTCTCTTTGTATTACTTTATGTTCACATAAGGTAATGATCACAAAAATCCCAATTTATCACAATAATTACATAGTATTCATAACTAAACATCACGGATATATAATACTTATAATCAACCAATTCATAGCACTCCAATAAGCTATTTCAATGAGTTTTCAACATAAATAAGTTTTGATAAAACTATCATATCTTGGGCTGCAATATTTGGATTAAGATGAATCCACTTGCCATGCAAAATTAAGACTTAGGACTATAACTTTTATATAAACAACAAGTTTCAATTCAAATTGCACATAGAAAGCCATATCGAACAATATTACATCCCATAATCCACAATACAATTTGCACAGTCATAGAAGAATTAATATAACTTCTTTTACACATATCAGATTGAAATGATTCCTATGGTCATTTAAAGATAAGACACATGGCTACAATTTTTGTGTTTAGAAGTTAGATTAATTCAGCCTAGAAGGTAGCTAACAATTAAATCAAAATTTAGTACAAAAACAGGGAGAAACAGAGTAGTTTTTTTTTTTTTTTTGCAAAAAATGTGTCAATTTGAAAATTCACCAAAAATTTAGTTATTAATAAAACTATTCGAATTATATGTCATTTTAAATTTATGGAAGTCTAGTTTTTCAGAAGTAAACTCTACTCAATTTGCAGTTGCACAAAAAAAGGATATTGGATAAAGAACAAAGCATGGTCATGCTATACAACAGAGCATTTTTTTTTGTAGGGATCATGCTATTTCAAAAATTCACTTCTCAATGAAACTCTTCAAACTAAAAACTACATCAAGATCAAACAATCCAGAATGTTAAATCATGGTTTTCTTCTATCTTTTGATATTCTAATGTGAGATTTTCCTTTCATTTTTCATTCCATCTTTATTTTAATGCTACAAACGATCTAAAAACATATTAAACATGGCTATTAAGTATCAAAGAAACAAACATGAGCATGGTACTTGCCTCTAGCTTGTAATTTTTCTTTGAGTTTTTTTCCTGTCCTCTCTAAGCTTTCTTTGAATTTCTAGGTTGTACTTTATATTCCCTACAGCCTTTTTTGCTTCCCAAAGGCTAAGGTTAACATATATATAGATGGAGGTGGTTTAATGTAAGCTTAAAGGACATCTTTCATGGGGTTAGGGTTTGGTTTTTGGAATGAGGAAGAGGAAAACGTGAATAGTGTTCAAGAATGAATGACCTCCTTCTCTCCCTCTTTCATTTCCATTCTAAGTGGATTGTGGGTCCCCTAGGCATGGTGAGGTGTTAAAGGTAAGAGTGACATGTGGGTGGGTGATGACGTGCCATGGTATCATCTCTTTTTTCTTTTTAAATTCATTTTCATTTTTATTATTTATTTTTTCCTTTGGTGGGTCCCACATAGAACATTAATTAAGTTCTCTTTTTTACTTATTCTGACTACTCTCATTCGCCGATATGCCCCACTAATCTATACTAATTTTAATATGTTCAACGTCTACTTAAAAACCATAAATATAAAAATTGAAACATATATCATAAAAAAAAGGAATTCTATGAATTTGATCAGAGTGTGATGCGAAAAATTATGTATGTTAAATAAATTGCAAATGCAAAAGCATGCTTTAATATTTTCTCGAAATGAGACGTTATACCATGGTTCATCGGTATGAGTAATAGAAAATAAATTTTCATCAAGAAAAAAGTTATTTAAAAGTTGATCAATCATGGTCTCAATGAAATCTATCTCCAATCGAGATAAATGGTCAGCAACTCATTATCAACTCCTCTTTTATCCACTGTTTCAATGTCAAATTTCTGCAACAAGAGAATCTAATGTAACAATCTAGGCTTTGCATCTTTTTTTGATATCAAATATTTAAGTGTAGAATGGTTAATATGAATAACAATTTTAGATAGCAACAAGTAAGACCGAAATTTCTCAATAGAAAAGATCAAAGCAAGTAGCTCTTACTCAGTGGTGGTATATAATTTTTTAGCTTTATTCATGGTCCTACTCACACAATATATAACATCTGATATCTTATCCACAATTTGGCTCAAAATTGTACCTACACCATCATCACTTGCATCACAATAAATATCAAAAGACAAATCCCGTCTAGGTGGCTGACAATAGTAGTCTTAATTAATTTTGAGTTTAGGCAATTAAAGGCATTCAAGCAAGAATTAGCAATCACAAATGATGTATCTTTTACTTAAAGATTGGTTAGAGGTTTAGCAGTTTTGGAAAAATCCTTAATGAACCTTTGATAAAAACCTATATGCCCTAAAAATCCTCTAACGTCTTTTAATGATTTAGGGGGAGGAAGTTTTTTAATTAATTCGACTTATTCTCTATCAACCTTTACTCTCTTAAAATATACCTTATGACCCAAAACAATACCTTCTTTTACTATAAAATGATATTTCTTTCAATTAAGCACCAAATTGGTTTTCTTACATATCTTTAAAACTTGCTTCAAGTTATTCGATCAACTACCAAATTAGGAGCCAAATACAGAAAAATCATCCATAAAAACATCTATAAATTCATCAACAAAATCAATAAATATAGATACCATAACACCGACACCTCAGTGTATTTGTATTGTATTTCTCCTCACACATATATGTAATATTCTTTATTTAAATATCAAAAATTTACTTAGAAATTTTTTTCCAAAAATGAAATTGTTAGTAAATTGATTCAATGGTGAGGATTTGATGAAGATTAAATCAATGGTCAAGGAAGGAAGAAAAGTCCAAATTGACTTCTTTAAACTTGAGACTAATCAAAGGGGGATGAAATTGTTGACTTTGGAGAATTGATCCAAGGGTGGAGATTTGTTGGAAGAGAGTAGAGATTAATGTGAACCTTCAGATCAAAATGGTGGGACCCACACACTTAATGAAAATGTAAAATTGGTAGAGAGTAAAAAAAAATGGTATTAATAAAATGAGAAAGTGAGTGGGAGGGAGAGAGAGAGAGAACCTGAGGGAGAGAGAGAGAAAACTAGTCTTGCTTTAATTAATGAAATTCAAGGGTTTGGATTGATTTTGAGATAAAGGATGGTCAAGATTAAATGTGAGTTAAGTAAATGAGTTGGAAACCCTAGACTTCTCTCCATTCTTCTCAAAAAAAAAAAAACAAAAAAAAATTCGTGTGAGCCCAAGAAAGAACCAAGAAAAGCTTCCCTCTTTCTTTCTCCAAAACCGTGACCTATGTCTTGAAGGAACACTTGATTTCTTCAAATAACCCTTCAATGTTTTTACATAAATCAAACACTCTTCATCCCTAGACCAACATATTCAAAATTTAGAAGAGGAGGAGAAGATTTGCTTGGTGAACTAAGGATGGAAACCATGGGCTTCAAGTGTTGAGATATATGGTTCCTTCAATTTTCCTTCAACATCTTTAGGTAAGAAAGCTTCCTCTCCATCCCAGTACAACATATATTGAATTGGAGCCAAAAAGGAAATGTCTAACTTGATGACCCTTTGTTGACCCAAAGTTAGGAACAAAGAGGAAAGGAGGGATCTTTGAAGAGAAGGCTTTGGTTGGTCTTGAGACATCAAATCTAACGTAAAGGAAAATTCTTCACTTTGTTTGAATTTGAGAACCTTATGTTGGCCTAGAACTTGAATGAGGAATGAGGATGCAAAAATTTGATTTTTGAAATTTTAGACGTATGACCTTGCTGTACTTTTTAAATCATAACTTTATCTACACTACTGCAAATTGAACTAGGTTAAATTTTTGCTAAAACTAGACTTCAAGAACTTTAAAATGACATATGATTTACTGAATTCTGATGAGAATCAAAATTTTAATGATTTTTCAAAGTGAGGAGTTCTGCAGAATCATACTCTGTTTTGCCCTGTTCTGTCCGTGACTTCACTATGGTTTTGAGCTGTCCTCAAGGCCAAATTAGACTATGCTCTTATCTTTAATTTGATATAAGAATTAATTAAATCCGATATGTGTAGTGGAAGTTATGGCTGTTTTTCAAAGACTGCGCAAATGTGCATGTGTGCAGAAATTTTGGATAATGAGTTATAGGTATATGTGTTAAGGTGATGCGAAGAAAAGTGTAGGAATTGGTGTATGTGTATATGTAATCATTGTAAAATGTGAAACCTTATAAGTGATGGTTTGAGAGTTTAAAGAGATATTGTTTTGTTGAAATGTACCTTTAGAAATGGGCATTGGAAGTTGTTGGTTTAGTGATGAAAAAGGGGATAGTACATGTGAACCCTAGGAGCATACTTATGATGCTCTAAAATTTGATCTTAGATGAAAGAATTGTTAACCTAGTTATTCCCAATTTCATGACATATATCATGTGTTGCATATTGTAGTGTCACGTTGGGAGACATATCGAGCAAGGGGAACACTTTCGTGTTTATGGTGCTTTTAGGGAGTGACATGCCTCCCGTATACTGTGAGTGGGACTTCGATATTATGCTTGTTAAAAATAAGGGAGAAGATGAAGATAAGTCTCAAGGTATTCAACTTGAAAATATGATAATGTCATAAACATTGGGCCTTTTATTTTTTAATGTTCAGAATTTGGCAACATATTTATGACCCAAAATACATTCAAAAACAAGCCCAATGAAGCCCAAAAGTATGGAGAAAAGTCTAAGAGGTAAACCCAAATAGCTAGGGGCAGTTTGGGCAATGTATATTCCAACAGTCCAAAAACTAGCTGTTGGAATTCCTTGGGGTTTGAGCCCCAACGGGAATATTGACTTTGTTCTCTCTCTACTGGCTATTTTTCTCCCTTTGCCTATAAATAGAGCTATTGCTCTCCTTGTAAAATTAAGAGGAAGATAATCTCTCTTCCTTTGTATCATTCTACTACATCAATAAAAACCAGAAGTTTATTAGATTTCTCTCTCTTCTTAGTCAAAAATCCAACATGGTATCAGAGCAAACATCGACTCCGGGGTTGGGAAATTCTCTTCCTCAAATCTCTTCCTTTCAAATCCAACTTTTCTCCCAAATTATTCTAAGCTCAACCAATTACTTCCAATGGGCTAGTCATATCAGAAGATCTCTCAATGGAGCAAAACTTCTGTCTTTCATTACAAAAGATCCTATGGATCGGCTAGACCCACGATTTGATGAATGGAAGGAGCTGGATGATCAAGTGTTCCTATTGCTAACAAGCTCCATGGATCAAGCACACAAAAATATGGTAATGTGCTGTCCGAGTTCCAAATCCTTATGGGAGCAAATGTATGGGTTATATGGTCAGGAATCAAACTTGAGCAGAATATTTGAAATACAAAAAAGGATTGCGGCCATCCAAATGGAGGAGAAATCAATTACACAATTGTTCGGAGAACACGAGGACTTGTGGAATGAGCTTAACACATTGAGACCTCTCACAAGTGATATAAAAGTGCTGCAAAAGAGACAAGATGAAGACAAGGTGTTTTCATTGCTCTCATCACTCAATGAGTCATTTGTACAACTTCGACAGGAAATTCTTCGAATGAAAGAATTTCCATCATACCAAGAGACTCGATTTATGATTCAAAGAGCTGCAGCTTCTCAAAGGCTTGAAGAAAGCAATCAGTCCAAAAGTGAAGTTCATGGGTTCTCCACAAAGCAGAATGAGCAAGCTGCAAATAAGGCTCATCAGGGAATAAAAAAGGTGTGTTCTCATTGCAAAAAGTTGGGACATACCAAGGATGGTTGCTGGTTTCTTCATCCTAACCTTAAACCTGAGTTCATCAAGAAAAAAGAGCAAGAGAGGAGGGAGCAAAATGCTCAACCAGCTGCAAACAAAGCAAATCTGACATCTCAAAAATTAGGAAAATCCTCCTCAGGTACTTGCTCTAACTCATCTGTTACTTCTTCAAAATGGTTGATAGATTCAGGTTGTGATCACCATATGGTCAAAGATAAGCAAAATTTTCAGAATCTTGAACCTCTCCTAGAACCTAAAATGGTTAAAGTTGCGAATGGACATAATTTCAAAATTAAGCAAATTGGGGATGTTGAAATATTTGGAAGAAAATCAAAGGCCTTATATGTTCCTCAATTTACCTCTAATCTTATGTCCATTGGACAAGTCACTAAGGACTTAAATTGCAAAGCTATTTTTGACCCTCATTCTGTTGTTTTTCAGAATTTGGAGACGAATCAAGTGATTGGTAGTGGTTCTATGCAAGATAACTTGTATTTTTGGAAACAAGATAGTTTTGTATTTTCCGCAATCCGAGAGGAAAGTTACCTCCTTTGGCATGCTAGATTAGGTCATCCTTCTATGCAAGCTCTGAAATGCCTATTCCCATCAAAAAATTGTAGTGATAGACATTGTGAAGCATGCATTTTTGGAAAGGAAACCCGAATGTATTATCCTATTTCTGAAACTCAATATAAAAAGCCTTTTGATCTTGTTCACTCGGATGTATGGACTTCACCTATGATATCTAGAAGGGGATTTAAGTATTTTATCTCATTTATAGATCATAAGTCTAGGTATACATGGGTGTATATGCTAAGATCAAAAGACCAAGTTTATGAAGCCTTCAAGTCCTTTTACAAGTATATTATAAAATAATATGAGGCCAACATTAAAATTCTTAGGACAGATAATGGTGGGGAATATATGAGCACCAATTTCAAAAATTTCATTGAGGAGAATGGAATTATTCATCAAACTAGTTGTCCCTACACTCCCCAACAAAATGGAGTTGCCGAACGCAAAAATAGACATCTCCTAGAAATAGCTAGAACTATCATGTTCTTTGCTAATATGCCTAAGCGTTTTTGGAGTGATGCGGTTAGTACCGCAGCTCATTTAATAAATCGTCTTCCAACTAGAGTTCTCCATGGAAAATCTCCATTAGAGTTGCTTAGAAAAGACAAACCAAACCTCTCTCACCTTAGAGTTTTTGGGTGTATTTGTTATGTTCATATTCCTAGGCAGTTTAGAGATAAGTTAGATATCAAAGGAAGGAAATGTGTTTTTATTGGGTACGCTTCATTCCAAAAAGGATATATTTGTTTTGAACCTGACTCTAACAAGGTATACACATCGAAAGATGTGATATTTGTAGAAAATGAATTCTTTTTTGCAGGAGAAAAAAATGAAGAAAATTCATCAAGCAATGACTTGCGAATCTTCTGCGATGTTCCCATAAATCCTCCTCTGGTTCCTCAAGAATCCAATGAAGAGAATTCACTTTCAGGGGGAGAAAACGAAGAGGGAGGAGTGGATGAGTCTGAAAATGAAGAGAACTCTTCCGAAGAAAGAGAAGAAGGCGAGGGATTACCTACCTTAGGAGAATCCGGAGACGAAACTAGACTGCCCTCTTCGCTGGCTCCTCCACTTCGACGTTCCACCAGATTGAGGCTTCCTCCCTCAGAGTGGATCAACAGAAGAGTTTATTACAATTCTAAGGTAACTCACTATCCTATTTCAAATTACTATTGTGTATCTAATACTTCCTCAAGCCATCAAGGGTTCTTGAGTGGCATTGACTCATCACAGGAACCTAAGGATTTTGATGAGGCAAATACCAAACCCGAATGGAGACAAGCTATGCTTGAAGAACTAGATGCATTGAATAAAAATGGGACGTGGGAGATTACTACTCTCCCTAAGGGAAGAAAGGCTGTCGGGTGTAAATGGGTGTTCAAAATCAAGTATAAAAGTGATGGATCCATTGAACGCTACAAGGCAAGACTTGTAGCCAAAGGATTCACACAAACTTATGGAGAAGACTACACTGAGACTTTTGCCCCTGTTGCCAAAATGAAAACGATAAGGGTTTTGATGTCAATTGCAACCAATGGAGAATGGCCAATGTATCAAATGGACGTGAAGAATGCTTTCCTTCAAGGGGACTTAGACGAAGAAATCTACATGCAAATTCCCCAAGGGCTAGATGAGGATTCAAACATCAAGGTGTGTCGTCTTAAAAAAGCAATCTATGGGTTAAAACAATCTCCTCGTGCCTGGTATGCAAAATTAAGTTCAGCACTTCTTGGTAATAACTTTAAGAAATCCATTAGTGATTCCTCCATGTTTACTAAAGTTAACAATGAAGAAATCACTATTGTTCTTATTTATGTAGATGATATAGTTATTACAGGAAGTGATATGAATGGTATTGATCAAGTTAGAAATTTCCTTAAATCTACTTTTGAGATTAAAGATTTGGGAAAACTAAAGTATTTCTTAGGAATAGAGCTTGCCTATTCTCATAAGGGGCTAGTTCTATGCCAAAGGAAATATGTACTTGACCTTTTGCAGGAAACTGGAAAGGTAGGAGCTAAACCAGCAGCAACTCCTATATCCATAGCAGAACGAGCACAAGGTGATGAAGAAATGTTCCAGGATATTCCTAGATATCAAAGACTTGTGGGGAGGCTCATCTACCTCACCATTACAAGACCAGATATCACCTATGCCGTCAGCTTAATCAGTCAACGGATGCATGCTCCAAGGATTCAAGATTGGAAGGCAGCAGAAAGAATTCTCAAGTATTTAAAAAGCTCACCAGGAAGGGGAATTCTTATGAAAAACAACCACAGCATGGAGATTTATGGCTACTGTGATGCAGATTGGGCTGGGGATGTCACGGACAGGAGATCCACCACCGGCTACTGCATGTTCGTGGGAGGAAATCTTGTAACATGGAAAAGCAAGAAACAATCTGTTGTATCCAGATCAAGCGCTGAGGCTGAATACAGAGCAATGGCAGCGGCTACAAGCGAAATAGTTTGGCTAAAGGCATTACTTGAGGAGATGGGATTTCCTACTATCGCTCCTATTCTTCTACATTGCGATAATCAAGCAGCTCTTCATATCGCTGCCAATCCAGTATTTCATGAAAGAACGAAGCACATTGAGGTTGATTGTCATTTTGTTCGAGAAAAATTAGAAAACAAGACAATTTCAACCTCATATGTTAGAAGTGAAGACCAGCTAGCTGACATTTTCACTAAGGCAACAACTGAGAAACATCTTCAGCACATCCTTAGCAAGTTAGGGTCCATAGACATCTATGCACCTAACTTGAGGGGGAGTGTTAAAAATAAGGGAGAAGATGAAGATAAGTCTCAAGGTATTCAACTTGAAAATATGATAATGTCATAAACATTGGGCCTTTTATTTTTTAATGTTCAGAATTTGGCAACATATTTATGACCCAAAATACATTCAAAAACAAGCCCAATGAAGCCCAAAAGTATGGAGAAAAGTCTAAGAGGTAAACCCAAATAGCTAGGGGCAGTTTGGGCAATGTATATTCCAACAGTCCAAAAACTAGCTGTTGGAATTCCTTGGGGTTTGAGCCCCAACGGGAATATTGACTTTGTTCTCTCTCTACTGGCTATTTTTCTCCCTTTGCCTATAAATAGAGCTATTGCTCTCCTTGTAAAATTAAGAGGAAGATAATCTCTCTTCCTTTGTATCATTCTACTACATCAATAAAAACCAGAAGTTTATTAGATTTCTCTCTCTTCTTAGTCAAAAATCCAACAATGCTAACGATTGACAAATTTATGTTTTATGGTTTTTTTTCAAATGACTTGTTTTATGACATAAGTGAAAGCATATGATTTTGACTATGTATTATAAATGATGGCTTTTGTGATTCATTGGAGTGTCCCAATCATTAATTCGAATGTTATACATCCATGGTTTGAAATGAAATGATATCGTGCCACTATTCGAAATCTTGATAAGATTTATATGCTACCATTGCATTGGCACTGATTTTAAATGTTTTGATGAACATATTAGCACATGGTTTTAATATGATTTGATGAGATATGTGGCACGTGATGATGTTCCTTGATGGATTCCGTAACTACGAAGAGCATTTGTAGAGGCACCCCATGTTACCCGGATACGCTTCGGCTAGAGGTATCCACAAACGTCATATGTATAGCTACGCTTGGATGAACCAAACTTTGAGGAGGACGTGTGTTACGCCATAGTCTAGCTCCAAGTGAGGTACTATACTCGATTTGTTGACTATACTATAGACATGGGCTAGCCGGTTGAACCAAATGTGGGGAGAACATGTGTTACGTCATTGTCTAGCACTTGGTGAGGCCTGTGGCTAATGTTGGGGTAGAAAGCCAATTTTATATACTTGTATATGAAAAAAAAAAACCACATTGCGCCCTTAATTGGTTGAGGTAGACCACTACAGGGAATTTTTTATTGGCAAGCTTTATATGATTTTGAAATTGTAAATAGATGCATACTTTGACAGTATGATGTGTAATATGTGATCACTTCATCTTTGGAAATGACATGCTTGGTTTTGATATCTTTATGGTTTTGAAATGTATTTTAACACTCCATGCTCACACTTATTATTGAGATCATATTATCGATCCCTTCACTCACTGAGTATTTTCCCATAATACTCACCCCTCACTTTTCTTTAATTTTAGTTATAGATTTGTCAGAGAGACGTGTTGAGAGAGTTCGACACACTTGATTTATATTTGGAGATCTCGGACTTGGGTATGGTATCGACCATTCTTCCGCAGTGATGTATTTGATCATGTTGGATGATATATATGTACATTTGAGGTCTATAGAATAACCATTGTATAAATTTATTGGAATGACTGGAATTATATTGTGCAATGTAATTGAAACTCTCAGAGGTGTTGCATATTTATGTATTGAGGCAAATGTCTCGCATTTTATATTCTTTACTTGGGAAAATGATATTTTGAGGAAAACAGGTTTTATACAGGTTTTGGTGTTAGCCTTCGTTGCCTCGGTATGCGTGTCTAGTGGTGGCAGTATACGGGGTGACGGGCGGCTGTTTACAGCCATGGATCAAGGATCGGCATGTGACAGATATCATGCCTCTCTGAAAAGTAGCTTGGGGCATTACAAAGACCAAAAGACATGTGTCTAAATGCAAAGATACCATATGGATATGTGAACTGGTTTTTTCTTGATTTGTAGGATCAATGACAATTTGCAAATAACCAGAAAAACTATTAAGAAAAAAATATAATGCATGGCGAGTCAATTTTCGAACAAGCTGATCAAGAAATGGGAAAGGGAAATGATCATTTCTAGTAGCATCATATAACTTCTTCTGATCCACACAAACCCGCTAACCCATGATAATACATGTAGGGATCAGCTCATTTTTATCATTTTCAACTATAGTTGTTCCACCCTTCTTAGGTACAACTTGTAAAGGAATTACGCAAACAAAATTTGAGATAGGAAAGATAATACCTGCATCAAGCCTTTTAATGATCTCCTTATTTACTACATTTTAAAGATGCTCATTCAGCCTCCTTTGTGGTTGACCCGTGGCTTTGAGTCTGTTTTCCGATAAGATTTTATGTATACATATCAAGAGATCTATGCCATGGATGCCAGTGATGGTTCAGCCCATTGCTTTCCTGTGTTCAAGACGTGTCAAATCAGAGGATAGTTGAGCAACACATTGAAGAACTATCCAAAAAGATATATTTCAAATGAGAAGGAAGATGTTTAAATGTAGGTGCGGAAGATAGTTAAGCAGCTTACTGTGATTTGTCACTTTTCTCCTTCACACCCACAAATTCTTGCAAGCTTTCACATCGTGTAAGAGAAGTATGAAATTTACCTAAATTCATATCCAAAGCAGCTCACGCATCAACATATTCATTATCTAGAAAGTCATGATTCACATATAATGAATTAGCAATGCAATTTTCAATAGAATCACTTGCAAAAGACATTAAAATCATGTTCAACAATACTCTCAATGCAAGCAAGTCTAAAAGCTTCTTATTTATCAAAATTTTTCATTGAGCGAAAGACATCAAACTTAATTTTTTCATCATTCAATCTCAAAACCAATTTCCTATCATAAACATCAATCAATGTAGAAACAATAAAAGGTCGACCTATAGTCAAAGAAGTACCCTCATTATCATCCATATCAAGACAACAAAATCAACAGGAAAAATAAATTTATCAACTTTAACAAGTATATCTTCAACAATGCCTTTTGGATACTCTTATCAGCTAATTATAAAGAAATATTAGTTGGTCGATAGTCCTTTAATCCTAACTTCAAAAATATAAAATATGGCATCAGATTGACACTAGCACTGAGATAATATACAACATCATAAAAATTAGTGGAACCAATGGTGCAAGGGATAGAAAAACTCCCTAGATCCTTGAGTTCCAGTGACAGCTTTTTTTGCAAAATTGCAAAACATTCTTATGTAAACTTAACCGTTGAAATATCATCTACCTTCCTCTTGTTAGTGATCACGTCCTTGAGGAATTTCCCATAACTCGGTATCTGTCTAATGGCATCCAAAAGAGGAATGTTATTTGTTAAACATTTCCAAATATTTTTCAAGTTGCCTTTTAGTGTTAGCTTGTAACAAACGTTTAGGAAAAGGAACAGTGGGCTTATATTCACTCGAAAGTAAAGTATTTCCCTAGTTTGAATCTGGAGCCTTTAATTTCTCATTTGTAGATTGTGCGATCTCTTCCTTTGCCTCTTCTTTAACCTCTTTGTCATTGGATCAAATTGGCACCTCTTGTATTTCCTTCCCGTTCCACAATTAAATTGCCTTGGCTTGCTATCTAGAATTTTTTTACTATCACTTGATAGTTTACCTGGTACACGAGAATGAAACAGATTAATCAATTGATCAATTTTATTTTCAATCTTCTCAAACTTTTCATTTGTTACTGTTGCCAAATGTTCAATAGCGATCCCCCATGATACTATGTTCTCCCTTAGCTGTGGATTTCTTGAGTTAAAACCTAATGGATTAGTTACTTTTTGGTGCTCCTTGACTTCATGGAAAGTCAGGATGGTTTCTCTACCCATGACTATAGTATTGGAGTAAGGGTAATTCTATAGCCTACCAAAGTTAGAAATAAAGTGTTCTTGCTGTACTTGTGGACACTAAGAAATCATATGAGTAGAATCTCCATATGAATCACATGATAAAATCTGATTAGTCACAACATTAAGTCGATTAGTTTTTATAGCATTAATCAAGGAGTCAATCTTTGTATTAAGTATGATAAAACTGTTAACCTCATGTACACCAGCTCATTGTTTAGGTAAGGTTCCATGTTCATTAGACCAATTATATTGATTAGAAACCATATCATCAAATAATGCACATGCTTCATTATAAGATTTGCTCATGAAAGCACCGCAAGCCGCAACATTGATGGTAATTTTAATAAAATGTAAAAAATCACCATGAAAGGTTTGCAAAATCAATCAATCACGCATACTATGATATGGACATCTCCTAATCAAATCCTTAAAACACACACAAGCATTGTACAAAAATTCATCCTCAAATTGTCTAAAACTGGTAATATCATTACATAGTTTAGCCATCTTATCAAGTGGGAAATACTTAATTAGGAATGTTTGAGATAAATTCTCCAAATTTGTAAAGTGATTAGCAGCGAATAAGTTAAGTAATAACTTCACCTTTCCCCTAAGAGATAAAGAAAATAATCATAACCGTATTTAGGATGACTCCGTTTAACTTAATTGTATAACAAATCTCTATAAAATTTAGATGGTTATTTGGATCTTCAACTATCTCTCCTCTGAACTGATCTGACTACACCATGCCAATGAGACTTGGTTTAAGTTTAAAATTGTTTGCTTCCACGATAGGTGATGCAATACTATTATGTATGTCCTGAAATCTAGACATCGAGAACTCCCTCATAGCTCTATTTTCTTGAGCCATTGCTTCCACACATTCCTTGGCTTCCCTAGTTTGTTTACATACGGTTCTCAAAGTTTTTTCTATCTTCGGATCAAATTTAGTTAGGTCAAGACTTTTCAATCGCAGCATACACTGTATTAACACCAAAAAAGCTCAAAATTAGATTTTTAAAATAAATTACAGAAACCACTCAAAAAAATCTACATCACCTATATAAAAGTAGAAATCATGAAACAACAACAAAAGAATGCAAAAAGGCACCTAAACAAAGATTGAAAAACTAAAAAATCAAAGAAAGATAGAAAATCTATGAAAACAATGGAATTTGGTCAAGATAGGGTGGTGCCTGCAAAATAATAGTGGGTTTTGCTTAGCACACCAAAATCCTTAGAACAAGTGGTCGTTTAACCCTCAATCCTAAATTGGTTTCCGGACAGCAATTTATCCTAAAAATTTGTAGATTGAATCTAAATACCCTAAAAGACTGTATAACTATTTAACATGAAAATGAAATAAACAAAAAATATAAAAGAATTTGTTCAATCTCAAACAAGAATATTCTGATTGATATATCCTCAGCAACTATGCCAAAAACTTGATTTAAAAGACATTGCAATACTTTTGCACAAGAAGAATGTGGAAATCATATCCTCATATGGTGGCTACTAGGGTTTTGAAGAAAAAGTCGTGTCTTTTCCGCCCTAGGATACCTCTCATTTATAGGACTAAAAACCCTGAATCAACAAATAGTTGTGAAATTTTTGGAAACTTAGCCTTTTTCTTTGATTTAGAAATTTGTTTTTGTTGTGATGATAAACACCTCTTGCCTTCCCAAAATTTAGAAATTTTCTCTTTATTCTTGATTTTGAAAACTTCTGGAGTTACTAGCAACTTGATTCCTAAAATTACTCGATAGATATGCTTAATTAGTTTCCTTTTTCAGTAGGGAATTGATTTTCAGCACTGCAGCAACTTTTATCCAATTTTAGTATATGTTCTTGCCTGAATTAACCTCTGCACTCTTCACAAAATTTGTAACCTTGAAGTCTAGTTTCCAATGCAACAAGAATCAACTTAATTTGATATCAGAGTAGAGAGACATGCCCAAAATACTAACATCTGTTTGTCCGGTCCGAATTTCCTTAAATAATCCAATAATTCCTAAATGAATACCCAAAAATTTATTTAATGAAATATCACAAAATAAGATTTAAAACAATTCTAAAATTCATAAATAGGGGTTGAAATAATAAAATTTAAATGCATAAAATTATTACTATCAATTACCATAATAGCTAAACAAACAACTCAAATGGCAAAATAGTCGACAGATCATACGAAAAGTCAACACACATATGGAACAGTTGATTCATTCAATATTTTATTTGACTCAGACTAACAAAGAAAAACAATCGATTCATTTAGATGGCAATTTGTGATGTATTAGATGTTGAATGTGAATATGAGCAATGTCTTGTGCATTTTGTGCTTTCTATATGCTTTTTAATCTTATTTTCTATTGATCATCTAGACATAAACTAAGGGAGAGAAAGCATAGATTAAGGGGGAGAATGTTCCAAATTTTTTATTGTTTTGTCATCATCAAAATGGGAGATTGTTGGAATATTTAGATTTTGATGATAAGTAAAACAATTCAAAGAAATTATTTCACAAATTTGGAACTTAAAATATGAATATGAATGAGTTGACTAAATACATAAATTAGTACACACCATCAAACCTATGTGTAGAACATTTGACCGAACTCATTTATCAGAACGCCTAAATAGTTGACTTAAATAGCAAAATGGTTGATAGACCATATGAAAAGTCAACACACATAGGGAATAGTCTACTCAAGCAATATTTCAGGCAACTCACTCAGACTAACAAAGAAAAATAGTCGACTACCCTGAAGATCAATCGACTCATTCACTAAAATTGCTTGCCATTAGTTGACTATCCTGAAGAACAATCAACTTATTCACTAATCAACATAGAAAATAAGTCAACTTTGCATGAAATCAGTTGACTATCCCAAAAGATCAGTAGACTTTAAACACAAATAGTCGATTTTTCCTAAAGATCAGTCGATTATAAAAAAATCAATTGACCATTTTAATCATACACATGTATATCACTTAGATCAGTTGACTATAGCTTGAATCAGTCGACTATAACATACATATAATTTACTATAGCTTTAACTCAGCCTACTATTCTGACTATTTATCACATACATACATGTCAATAGTCGACTTAAGCATAAATTAATCGACTCAACTCACTTTGCTTATGCATATAGGTCAAGAACAGTCAACTCAAGCATATCTTAGTCGACTGAACTCTACATATAAAGGCAAGAATAGTTGACTCAAGTGTTTTTCTATTTGCTAAACTTCTAAATCAACAACATCAATCAATTGAATTTTAAATTAGTCATCATTTCTTTACAACTCTCTAAACCCGATCGATTTAAAATTTAAATCAATCGACATATGGACTTTGGTACATTTTTAGTAAATGGAGTTAGCCAAAAATTATTCAACTTAAACTTGCTTGTCAAATTAAGCGTTTGAGAAATCGAGTTACTACTGGAAAACTAGTTAGACATGATCAAGCTCTAACAATTATTTTCTATAGCAAAGCAAAAGAAAGCTTGTTTATTAGCTATATAGAACAATAGGCAGAAAAAGAAAAGAAAGCCTTCTTATTCGCTGTGCAGAACAACGGTTAAAAGCATTTATTGAAAAGTTCGAAAGTTTAGTATGGTAGTTGAAGCATTAATAAAGATCATTCAAATGTGAATCTACCACAATGACTATCAAAGAATCCTCAATAAATACAAAAGAGAAGATAGTGATATGAAGAGTTGAACATTTTGACTATCTTGAAACTCTCTAGACTTCAATGAGATACTCTGTTTTCCTCTGTAAATTCTTCATTTTATAAATCTGTGAACTTCAAATCTATTACATCCACACTAAGCTTCAATCTTTTAACAATTAACATTTTTTTGTACTTAATGTTCAAAGATCAGAGAGAGTTTTCTTGGTCTAGGGTTTAAAGAGAGAAATAATCTATGATATGTTGGGTAGTGTTTTTAGAGGAAATACTGTAAAAGTTCGACTTGTACCTGAAGGCAAGTTTGTATACTATTTAGGTTGCACATAGTGGAAATCCAGGAAGTATCTAGAAGTGGATGTACACCGGATTGGTAGAGCCACTATAAAAATTTCATGCTCTCATTCTCTACTTTTCTTCAACTCTTATATCTCATTTTTGTTTTTCACAAACTGTAAAATTTTTAAATCACTCGAAAAATTAAAATACAACCATTCATCCACTTTAGATTGCATTTCAGAAAACATACATAGAAACACTTTTATTTAGTTATATTTTATAATATAATGTATAACATGGAGAAATAGCTTGAGAAATAAACTTAAAATAGCCCAAAAGTTCATTAGGGTTTGACTATCATGGTTGTTTTCCCATGCTTTCACAATCCAAATCGGATTCAAATACTTAACAGCACTATTTAAACATAAACATGGGTTGAACATGGAAAACTCAAAATCATCCACACACTACAAAATTAAATCTCTATACTAACGGTAACATTTATTGTTGGTAACTTTTAGTGACGGTTTTTTGTACCCTATAGAGACTATTTTAACAAAACCGTGGAGAAATGTATACATTTTCTTACGGGTATAAATTGTCCATTGGGAAATATTTATCAACAAACAGTAAAAATAGCACAACCGTTTGTAAAAATGATATTCAATTATGACGGTTATAAGTTGTGGTAACTAAATGTGAAGCACTTTGGGGATGGCTTGAAAATATTCGTTATATGGCTGATCTTTATTGTCCGCTTAATCATATCATCTACAAGCATTCTATATTTATACTAACCCATTATTTGAACAGCCATTAAAAACTATGTTCAATTTTTACGGTTATCACCATTATCACTTGTGTAAATAAATATGACAGTCTTTTAGAACGGTTTGAAAACGTACTGTAACGGTTTAAATTTGTTACTTGCAATATCTTGTGGTAAGTCGGTAATAATTTGGGATAATAGATGGTAAGTTGCTACAATAGGTGGTATGGTGAGTTAAGATAAGTTATGATAAGTTTGCAATAACTAGTGGTAATATAGTATGTATGTGGTAAAGTTGGTAATATTATTATACATTGTAGTAAAATTGATATAACATATAGTAAGTTTGTCATAAAATAAAAGTAGTAAGATTATTAGTGATGATAACTTAAGCTTAGTTTGCGTGATACTGGAGTCAAATGCGCATAATTATATGGTCATTAGTAACATGTAATAATGTATGGAAACATTGTACACAATGGTAAGAATTTTACCACTATAGTAACATTATTAATATATCATTATTAAGATTAATAATATAGATCATTATTGTTTCAAATAAATTTTAAAAAATTTATTTTGAATGTTGTTATCTAATTTTGGGTGGGTTGCTATAATAGGTGGTGAGTAATAATAAATTGTGATAAGTTAACTAGCAGTAATATGATAACTTTAAGACAACTTCTTGATAACAATTATCGGATAACTAAAGATAATACAGTAGTGTGATAACTTCATGACAACAGTTATCGGATAATCAGTGGTAGTCCGATAACTTCATGATTGTAACATATTTCAATATCTTGATTTCTTTATTTTTGTTAACACAATATTGCTAATATATTAATAATTTAAATTATAATAACTTATTAATTTAAAAAATTGGATAAATAAATTTAAATTATAATATATTAACAATTTAAAAAATCTATATATTTAATCACAAATTTTTACCTATTCAAAATATATAATATTAGTAACTTATAATTTATTCATTTATTCAACATGAAATATCATTCAAATATATTAAAACATAATTCAAATAAATAATAGATGTGGATAACTAATGGTAATACAATAATGTGGTAACTTAATGATAACAGTTATCGGATAACTAGTGGTAATATGGTACTTAATGATAATAGTGCTTGGAGAGCAACATATTTCAATATCTTGATTTTTTTTTGTTTACACAATATTGCTAATATATTAATAATTTAAAAAATCTATATATTTAATCGTAAATTTTTACCTACTCAAAATATATAATATTAATAACTCATAATTCATTCATTTATTCAGCATAAAATATTATTCAAATATATCAAAACATAATTCAAATAAATAATAAATGGTTTGAATATATCAAGTTAAATTTAAATAGAAAATTCAATGAGAATAGAAAAGGAAAAAAAAACATAAATCCAAAGTGAAGCAAAACAATAGAGGTGAGAGTGAGATCATGAATAAAACAAAAGGTGAGTGAGATAGAGAGGAAAGAAGACAAAAAAACAAAAACAAAACAAGACATTGTGTGTCACGCCTCGAATCGTGGTCATGAGCAGCTGCCGTTGCCCTGGATACCGGCTCGATTTTCTAGAAAATCGGATAGAACCTCCCCACATTTCGAAGGTCTCCATATACAAATCAACCTGTATATTGAATGGTCATCCTACCACCTAAATAAACGGGCCAACCAGACCTCACAACAAATTAACTACATTCGTATAATACCAATCAATCCACAGCGTAACAACTAGGACAACGCAAGGCTATTGTGAATACTAGCAGTCCTAGCCACAAACCTCTACTGTCATGCCCAACTAGAGCATGAGCAGCCGCCACACTGGATGGACCTAAAATTTTATGCATGAGTACAACAAATTCCCAAGTTAAAAAATTAAATGCTTTCAAGTGCCTCAATGTAGGTGAAATGAGCTAATATGAGAGTTTCACAAATAAATGTCAATAATTTATATAGTTGTCCCATAAAATGTACATGTCCATCAACGGAGCTCAATATCAAGATCTCGCAGGGTCGATATACAACATGGATCTCATATTTCAAATGAAATTTAGATCTCACCGTAGTGAATACGTGATTCCACAATTACTCGACAATGACGTCTAGAGCCCGACGTGTCCTCTATCACAATAACCCTGTCTAAGAAAGGAAAGGAGAGGAGTGAGTATCAAAGGAGATATCCAGTGAGTGAGGGGATCAATATCAAGCATAAATAATGTGTGAACCATTGGAGTATCAAACATGATTATTCGTAAACAATAATTCACATTTGGAAGTAAAACATGGCATGATCAATAAAATGAAATCATCTAGTCCATCACACGGTACCGTACATATATGTATCCATTCAAAATCAAGTATTTTTAAAGCAACTCGAATATGATCCTGGCAAAGGTCAACTATGAACAATGACATGCATATCAGGGGTTTATTATGCATAAATGTTCAAAAGTCGCTCTCTATCCCGACATTGGCCATGAGCTTCACCGTGGCTAGCTACAGATTGGATCACGTATAGGATCATGCCCGGTGCTAGATAGTGGCGTCACACATGTCCTTCCCCTTGCAGGTTCAACCGGCCGTGCCTATACCCATATACCTGACATTTGCGGGTGCCTCCGCGCGAAGTTTACCCAGACGCATACTTGGTGTAACATCGATTTTTAGTGACTGTATATTATGTACTACTCCTCATGATTCTAAATACATAAGCATCGTTTTGAGACATCTATTTAATTATCTAATTATTTATTTTGAGATTTCGCCTCAAAATCGCTAAAGCTGAAAAACTTCTCGGAAAGTGCCGGCAAGGCCTAAAGAAGGCCTACATTTAAATAAAGATATTTAAATAAAATTTCACATATTTAAGAAATTTCAAACAAAATTTCATAGGAACCAAAAATGCAATTGTTAAAAGTTAGGGGTCTAAATGTAATTGAGGAAAGTTAAGGGATTAGGTTGCAAACCACTCAAGGATGGACAATTGGAGCCAAATGATTGGTCAAGAGGGAAATAAGGTTGGTTAGTGGCCACATAGGATTTTCCACATTCAAGAAAACTCATTGAATAGAAATTTATGCATGAAAGCTTATTGGGTAGAAATTTTAGCATGAAAACCAACTAGAATAGCTTGTTCTAGATTGTGACACTTCTCCCCCTTGACATGGACATCCAAAGACACTTGGTGGAGTGTATGGAGGTTGCTTGAATCAACAATTGCATGGGTTAAGACAAGTGGAAGGTCAAGATAATGCATGGAATGATCCAATGGTTAAGGATATTTGACTAGGTTTATAAAAGAAATTGTTTAAGAAGAGTTTGACCTATTTTCTTCATTCAAACTCACCTTGGACAAAATTGTGAGGGTTCTATATCCATTTTGAGTTCAATTATGGAGCCAAAGAGGTAAGAACATTTTTGAGAATTTTTGAATTTCAATTGGAAGTATAGAGGTTTTTTATAGGAATTTATGTTTATTG
The DNA here is from genome assembly GCA_033439265.1 of Dillenia suffruticosa. NCBI lineage: Eukaryota > Viridiplantae > Streptophyta > Magnoliopsida > Dilleniales > Dilleniaceae > Dillenia > Dillenia suffruticosa. The sequence goes on from JAVTVX010000031.1 coordinate 6,695,655, forward strand.
TGATTTGATTTTTTTCTAAGGTGATAAAAATTCAAAAATTCAAAGGGGGTGGTGATACATATTGTTAGCAAAAGATCTTACAAAGGAGGTAACATATTCTAACTTATGTTAAGATTAAATTATTTGATAAGTAATTACTTTGGTATCCAAACTAGCATGCTAAATGTTGATTTCTAGATTGATTCTTGTATAGCTTTCTTAGAATGTCTCATTCTGTAGAATTCAAAATATAAGATATTTATTTCTCTATAAACTAGACTTCCTAAGTTTTAAAAATGGTATATCATGTAAGACATTTCTTGAAGAAATCAATTTTTGGTGATTTTTGGAAGTTTAGCATGTTTCACAAATTCTGTTTCATGTCCTATGTACGACCAGTAACTTTTATGAATTTTTGAGCTATCTTCTGTTCCGAATTTGGAGAAATGTTAAACATGAAAGTTTTAGGCCTCTAACTTATCGTTAATTTGAGATAACGATCACTTGAATCAGAGTTGTATACAGAAAGTTATGATGATATTACTAAAACTGTATAGAAGTAGTTCTAAAACTAAAACCGAGATGAAAACCGAATTTTATAAAATTATACATTTAGAATTTGAGGATGGTCAAAACTAGAAAGTTTTAGATCTATGTCTTACCTTCAATTGGAGACAAGAAACACTTAAATTGAAGATGTATACTGGGAGATATGGAATTTCACCCAAAACTGTGCGGAATTGGTTTTAGGAACTTAGCACGAAAAGAGATAATTTTTTTTATAAATTCGTGTATTCCAAATTTGAAAATGGTCTGAACATAAATGTTGGAGATATATGTCTTAGTGTTAAGAGGAAATTTAAATCAATTGAATCCGATCAAGATTTTTGAAGATATCATGATTTTACTAAACCTGCGCGTTATATATTTGATCATGATTTTATAAATGAAATTTGAAATGTGATTTAGAAATGTTTTAGTATTTGTGGTATGTCTTGAAATGTTGTTCGATAAAAAATTTGTATCCTAATATTATGGTTACTTGATAGTGCCTTGTTTTTACGTGTAAGAATTTATGAATGATGATATATGGTACATGTGTATGATTATGGGATGGTGTATAGTGGCTATAGCGCACTCCCTACCACGGTATTGAGAGTTTACCCGATGGGGTGACATGGTGGGGTATCACGGGAGCAGGGGTTTGAGTCCCCTGTCTCTGTCCAATGGATCCAATAGACAAGTACCACGTGAGGACCGTGTCAACGCTAAGAGAAGGGGGGAAAAATATATGTGTTTTATTCTGATGACATTTTGGTGGCTCCTTGGTGGATTTTACCCTAGTTAGGCCAAACTATGGATAGAATGTGTTTTTGATACCTTATTGATGCATGATTGATGATAAGGATGCCTATTATTTTGAATTACATGATATATTTGCAAAGGAATGAAATATAAATTTGAAAATGATGTTTTGACTTGTCATTTTCACAAATTCATTTATTGTCATTATATAGTCATTGCACCTTACTCACTGAGTATGTAGATTATACTCACCCCTCATATTAATATTTTCAGTTTATACTATATTTGACACACATTGAGGTACTATCCCACGAGTTTTATTGAGAGACGCTATCGGGTAAATGATCATATCCATTCTTGTTTACGATGGATCATGCATATAAATATTATATGTAAATTAGAGGTAGATGTTTTAAAGAAAATTTTTATTGAAAACTATTTTTTTCTTCCGCTATATGATTTTGACTTAATGATATCGAGTAGGGTCATAATATTAGACTTGCGTTACCTTGATGTGCGAGTAGGGCATACCAGTGCCTCGAGGAGTCACGGCGGTATGTTCGCATGCGTGACCTGTGGGTCGGGGCATGACACTTGCCGCCATAACAAACATCCCCCGTAGCTACGATCGTCCTCTCGAAACTCAATCATATCATAACAGTCATCCCACGGCCACACGGCCCCAACTCAGTGATATAGAAATCATAGTACTCAATAAATGTGTCATATTGGGTCATAAGAAATTAAACATGTGAAAATCATAAAACATGGCACCAATTCAGTTGAATCAGATTTATGGATGAATATTCATAGATTGAGTCCCACTCATAGTAATAGGGAGGGTATTGCACTCCCAAATGAACCACAATTACGATGTATCAAGCTCTCTTTAACGATTTGGGCAAAAGTTACCTAATAAGTTCACTCACAGTTTTCCACTTGATGCCACTTTGTGCAGTTCTACGAAAATTTGTATAACATTTCATATATAAGTCCAAATCAGGTAAACTTTTGGTATGTTGTAGGTAACTTCACGACCTACAACTTTTATGTTATACACGTTCTCAAAATCACATCACAAAATTCCCAGAAATCCTCATTTTGATTCAGTTGCATTCTAAATTCAGATTCTATCCCATTTTAGTGTAAAAGCTATAACTTTCACTATACCTATCCAAACGTAATGACATTTTAACATGTTATACCAAGACACAGGCCTATCACTTTCATGTTCTGAGTTTCTCTTAGTTATGCTTAGAAGGGGATTGAAATGGATCATGATCAGAACAGGCAGGTTTCAGTTGGAAAACAGAATTTCTATCGACACCCCTTTAGTAAAATGGGCATAAATTTTGATTTCCTCTTGTGAATTGGCTGAAATTTTAACATGTTGTAGCTAAGAGGGATATTTACAACTTTTATTGTTTTGAGCTTGCCCAAACTACGACTGGAAGAGGGTCGTGTTTATACACTGTTCTGAGGGATCGAAACAGGACAACCTTCTGTCGAGTTTCAGAAAAATTGCAATAACATTTGACACAAGAATCGGATTAAGTTGATTCTTATCTCGTTGGAAAGATAAGACCTAGATCTACACATTACATAACTGGGGTATTAGCTAATTTAGACCATAAGATACCTCAAAACAGAGGCTAAGTCACGGACAGAAACAGAGCTAAAGCAGGACAGAACAAAAATTTTTGAGCAGAACACTTAACTTTGAAAAATCATTATAAATCCAATTCTCATCAGAATGCAATGAATCATATCTCATTTTAAAACTCTGTGAGTCTAGTTTAACCTGAAATTAACCTAGCTCAGTTTGCCTTTGTGCAAAAAATGTTATTACCAAAATATTATAGTATGGTCAGAATATCCTATTTGCAGAAATTTCGAAGAAATGTTTGAAGAAATCCTACCTCCTTCAATGGTGAAGCTTATGGTTTTTGGGAAGAAATGAATAAGTGCTTGTTTTATAGCACTTGCCCCATTTAATCCAAGCTATCCATATTTTCCCAAGATTAATTCCTAGATCTAGGATTATTTTGTCACACAAGTGTTCTCTCTCTTCAAAACACACTTTCTCACTCTACATGCACATGCCTTCATTAAGTGCATGTCTCCCAACCAACTAAATCTAATGGCTCACATAAATTCATTTAACTTTTATTCAATCCACACCATTGGTTTATCTCCTCAAAATCCAACAATTTCTCTCTCTCTCACATTCTCTCTCTTCTTTTCACACAACAAGTCACTTTCTCTTACTATAACCGAACTCTTTAACTAATTGTTTTGTCTCCCAACAACCCAATCAAATGGCCCACATTATTTTTAAAATTTTCAAACAATCCTACCCTTCCACCTCATTGGCACACTTCTCTTGGTCATTAGTTATCTCCAACCCCTTTTTCTAAATTGCATAAAAGGTCCTTCTTAGATTTACGTGAAAATTTCTACCTCGATTTTCACGTAACGCGCAGCGGGGTCAATATTCGACTCGAAATCTAAGAAATTCAAATTTACCCATTTGGTTCAGTTTTTCACACTGAATCCAATAGAGTTGATCTCGTATGTAGATAAAGTCATTTGATCTTCCAAATTGTTCTTAAACTCATTAGGGTTTTTAGAGCGATTTTGTTTTCCACCTTGCGTTTTTGCCAAAATTTCCTGAAATTGCGTTTTAATTTGATAAAACATTAATTTAGCCTAATTTAGGATTCCTGGCAAAATTTTAGCGGTTTTGCATGGATAGAATTAAATTTAGTTCAGTGAGGACAAATTTTCATCTCTGACGATTAAGCATCAGGCGTTTCTTCGCAAACAATTGAGAATTTCCCGAATTCGAGTTTCCTTAACTTTTTAAGTTAATTTAGCATATGTGATTTCATCGGGATCGAAATTGCACATGTAGATTTTAAAATGGCACGGAGGGAAAAAAATTTTAACTCCCGACAATTTTCGCCAAAAATTTTCAAGAACATTATAAATTGAAAAAATATCTGAAAGAGTTTTCTCTATATGAAAATAAAAATATATCATATATGGATATGAGGAGTACAATATATAATACACCGAGTGTCGGTATTATATTGTGGCACAGTGGTTGAGGTTCAAACCTGCATGTTAACATTTTTTACGAAAAAAAAAAGAGGGGCATGCATGGTGCAGTCCTGCGCATGTGCTGGGCATGGATAAGCCCATGCGACTAAACCGGGCCTGCACGGCTCAATCGGGGATGCTTGCGTGGCTGAACTACGAGCACCACATATGAGCGAGGTGGGTCCACATGGCTGAATCGGGCATGTGCAGGCACAAGTGGGCATGCGCGGTGCATCGTACATGTGTGAAAGCTATGTATGTGGAAGTTGTGTGGAGTGTGAAAGTCGTAGATGTAGAAATTGTATGGAGCGTGGAATTCTTTGTGATTATAAATACGGAAGACATTCTTAGTGTTATCTAGATAAAAACCCTACCAATACAATAACAAATACAAATACTTTTCATTAATTATACAAACATAATTAATTATACCATTATCATAATTTCAATTTATAACACTATATTATGTAATTATCTGATAATTGGTTAATAAATTTTCAAAACTATAACACTATATTATATAAATTATTAATTTCATATCATTACATTATTTAAATTAATAATATTAATCATTTTATACTATTTAAATTAATAATATTAATAACTTTATATTGAATTGTCATGCCATTAATCAAATGGACATAATTAACACAACATAGAGTTCATGGAAGGGACCCTGTAGTAAATGAAGTAATACAAGGTAATAAATAGTAAAAATTACATGAAATGAAATGGAATGTAGTAAGTGATTTTTTCAATTGGAAAGATAGAGGCGATATTGATTAAAAGTATAAAAAAAATTGAGAAATTAAGAACACGGTTAATGAAAAAAGAGGTGGGAAAAAACATAAAAGAAAAAATGGGCGGATTTTGAAAAGGTTTTGAAAATTTGTGGTAATTTTATGATAATGTGATAATATTATTATTTATTGGATTGAAATATAGTGATAATAGTAGTAAGTTTATGAGAACTAGTGATAATACAATCTGATAATATTATTATTCATCATTCATTGGAGAGAAATATAATAATAATTGGTGATAATAACTAGTGGTAAGTTTGTGATAATAAGTGGTAATATGTGATAACAAGTGTTTAGGATAATTTGTGGCAAATTTGTGATAACTAGTGATGATATTATTATTCATTGAAGTGAATACTTTAGTTAACAGGTGGTAGACCACAAATTACCATCAGTTATCATGCACTTACAACCTCCTGTTATCATAATTTTACTAGTACTAAATATCGTAACTTGAATTCAAATATATAATATTATTATCACCACAAAATTTCTCTACAAAATCTCTTTTCTTGGCGTCAAAAATAATTTTCTATTAGCACCAATTTAATTAAACTTTTTTACACAAAAAACATTTTATTTTTTTATTTTTTTATTTAGCACCAATTTAATCATTTTTTTGACATAAAAATCTTAGTATTTATTTCATTTATTTCTCTATTGGTTTTTATAGTTCTAAAACTTGCATTAGTAAGCATATGGAAAATAAGGAATAACACATATGGAAAAGAAAGAGGGGTATTGATTAAAAATTTCACGCATACCAACTAAACCTAAAATGTGTAACGAAAAAAGAGAATGCCGAAAAGAGGTTTTGAAAAATTGTGTAACGAAAGAAGAGAAAAAGGATTTAAATTGTGTAATGAAAAAATGTGCGATTTTGAAACTTTGTTTGAGAAAATAATATGTATATGTTGTTTTAACTTGAAGTTGTTGGTTGGATTAATTGGTGATATGTGAAAATGTAAAAATTTTGAAATTATTTTAAAATACAAATACACCATTTTCCAATAATATAATAATATTATTATTATATTATTACTATATATATTATTATACGTATTACTATAAACTATATTATTTAATAATCCAATGATTGGACCAATTTAGGTGATACAATCCTCATGTTGGATATACTCATATGGATAACAATCCACTTGTAGGATATCCTCATTTGGATGAGTGGATGATTAGTATTGTAACACCGACACTGCGGTGTCTGTAATTTAATTATATAGAGAGAAATTTTATTTATTTAAATTGATTTTTGATTTTGGGGTATTTAAATTAAATTTTTTGTATAATTTAATTTGTCGAATCCGCGAATCGAAGTAAACCCCATTTTTAAAAAAAATTTAAATTTTACTGAAATGTGGGTGTGAAGACATATATATATAAATATATATAAATATATATAAAAAAAAGAAGATAGAGAGGAGATACTGCGTTTTGGAGTGAAACACAGCACCTCCCTCCTTTTACCAATTAGCATTGGAAACCCTAATTTTAATTTTCTCTCTCTCTCTCTCTCTCTTCCTCTTTCTCTTTCTCCCTGACTCTTCACCTCTCGTGGCTACCTTCTCCCTCCGCTGCAATCGGTCGCTCGCCCCGCCACCTCTCTCCACCGCGAGCAACTGCACCACCACCACCATCTTCTTCTTCTCTCTCTACCTCACTCACAGTCCCTCTTTTACTGTTTCTCTCTCTCTCCGCTGCTAACTCTCTCTATCTCTTGCGATCTCCCTCCCTCTCGATTGCACTCCGCCGCGAGCTTCCACCGTGATCCGCCACTAGCACGAGCGCACCCAGCCGCTGCAGCTCCTCCCTCCCGCGAGCACGCCGCAACGCGATCCTCCCTGCACGAGTGCGAGCGTGCCATAGCGTATGCTTCCCCACGCGAGCGCACCACAACATGAGCGCGCTTGCTCGAGAGCTCACTTGCGAACAAGCACGTGCCTACGGACGAGCGTGCTCCAGCCTACTAGCGCGCAACCCGCGAGCGCGCGGCTGCAGTCTAGCTTACGAGCGTACGTGCCAACCCACAAGCCCACCAGCCTACGAGCCAGTGAGTGTGCTAGCCCGTGAGCCCACCAGCTGCGACAACCCACTAGCCCACGAGTCTCTGCGTAGGTAACTGACTCAGGGTTTTGATTTTGTTCTAAGTGTTTATGACCTTACTAATAAATCTTGTCTTGATAGGGAGTATTATAGATTTTGGAGTGATCGAGGGGACATTCGGACAAAGGTGTGCACTCTGAGAAAACCCTAGGTGAAAAAAATTTCTTACCCATTCGATTTAATTGAATGAATGTTAGGGTTAAGTTGAGAAATGAGGAGAAATGGTTGGCATGCAGTCGCTGCGTGCCCTGCAACAAGCATTGCGCTCCCTACACATGGACCCTGCACATGGGCACTACGCGCCCTGTATATGGACCCTGCACATGGGCACTGTGCTTCCTGCACATAGGCGCTGCGTGCTGCACAGAGGAGCATTGGGCTGTGGCCCTGCTGGCCTTTGGGTGGGAGCGAGAGATTGGATTGGTGTGAACCCTGTGCGAGATTGGTTGAGTACCAACACTTGAGTCTTGTAGACATGTTGATGCATGAACAAAATATGAGGAATTAGGGTAGGGTTCTAAAGGATTCGAACTACCTGATTTGCATACGTGTATTAGATGTGATAGCCTATTTCCTATAACTGCGTAGGTTTGAAACTTATTGATTTATATATATATATATATATATATATATATATATATATATATATATACATTCATAGGTATTGGGTCCTTGAGTTAGGGGAACACTTTTTGTCGCTCGTGGTATTATTGGGGAGTGTGCTACCCTCCCCCATACTCTGAGTGAGATTTATTTCAATGTCTTTGTTTAATATGTAAACTCTATTTGTCGTCTGTTTGAAATGTTTTGACTGGTTTTGGAACTGACTTTTTGTGAACCGATAGAGTGTCCAAAAATTGGGTTGAATTATGAAATTATGCATCTATATGGTTGAAATATAATGTGCCATTTTACGCTATATATTGCATTTGGTTTGTGAATCTGATTTCGGCACATTCTTGATACGAGATTAATTTTGGCCTTGAGGGCTTTGATATGTATTGTTCCGTAGCTACGAAGGATACCATGAGAGGCGCTTAGGTGGCGTCCGGATATGCCTAGGCCTGGGGCATCCCACGAGTTGCCGTGATTTTATTAACGATACGGTACTAACCAGGTTGAACCCGAAAAGGGGGAGGATTTGGATACTCTCTCTAAGTCTAGCATCTGGACGAGATCCATTGCCAACACCAGGGTAGAGAGCACTTTAAATAAATTTGCATATAACACCCCTGATGCGCCTGTCATAAGTCGAGGTAGACCTCTGCCAGGACACTTTCTGTTGGCAGCTCTATGATTTTAATGACAATACTTTGGATGCATATTTGACTTGATAATGCATGCAAATGATATATTGTTGAAATAAAAAGTATGATGATTTGAAGTATGATTTGTATACTTACGTTTTGACACTCCAGTTTCACAATTCTTATTAGATGATTGCATTGACCCACTCACTCACTGAGTATTCTTTGCCTGAGTGCTCACCCCTCATTTCCCTTCTTGTTCCAGAGATAGTATTTGGCAATGAGCGTTGCTTTTAGGACACTTAGTATCATTAGGAGATCTTGTCTGGACTTGAAGATTCATTGTATATTTTTGCTACAATTTCGTAAGTTAAAAATTGTATTTAGATGACCATTGTATAATTCTGGGATGACTATTGAAATATGGATATTTAAATTATGGAACTCTCATGTCATTGCATAACACTTGCATTGAGGTAATTTCTATTCATTGTGTATGTTACTTGGGAATGTGTCATGTCCTAGAAATGCACTTTAGGACCGCTCGGTGCCACCTTTAAATCACAGGAGGGGCGACTGGCGGCTGTTCATGCCTTTGACGGGGGTATGGCAATAGAGGTCTGTGGTTAGAACTGTGAAAATTCATTTTGTTAGCCTTGCGTTGTCCTGGATTGTGCGGTATGGATGTGTAGGTCTGATGTTGGAATTTGATTTATGTATTGTGAGGTCGGGTTGACCCTATTATACAGATAGCAGGTTGATTGCTATATGGGAGACCTCTTATATGTGAGAAGGTTCTACCTGATTTTCTGTAAAAATACAGCCGGCATTCAGGACAATGGGCGGCTGCTCACGATCCGGTTCGGGGCGTGACAAGTATCATTATATAAAATTATCATTATTAATATTAATTTAAATAATATAATTGTCAATAATATAATATTAGTAGGGATGTTATATAACTTAATTAATTATCAATTTATGTTATATAAATAAGTCATAATTCATTTATCATAATTCACTTATCATTATCATTATCTGTATTATTATGAGAAATTAGATGGTTTGAATACATCATCAATGAGAACACAAAAGGAAAATAAAAAAAAAAGAAAACAAAATGACCAAAAAGTGAAGGAAAGAAAAAAAGATGAGAGCGAGATAAGGAAAAAAATGTGAGAGTGAGAAAAAAAAAATAAAAACCAAGTGGTGAGATAGAAAGGAAATGAAGAAACAAATAAATGAAAAGAACAAAAGAAACCTCACATAAGATACTTTGTGTCACGCCCCGAACCAGAATCATGAACAGCCGCCCGTTGCCCTGGATGCCGACGATATTCTTAAAAAAATCGGGCAGAATCTCCTCATATTTTAGAGATCTCCCATATCAAATCAACCTGTATATCAAATGATCATCCAACCGCTTAAATAAATGGGCCAACACGGCCTCACAACAAATCAATCACATTCACATAATACCCATCAATCCACCCCGTACAAACCACGACAATGTAAGGCTATCATGAAATACTATCAGTTTTAACCACAAACCTCTACTGCCATGCCCCATCAAAGGCATGAACAATTGCCAGTTACCCCTCTTGTAATTTAGAGATGGCACCGAACGAACTTAAAGGATATTTCTAGAACATGACACGTTTCCCAAAGTAAATGTACACAATAGTACATTTCATGCCTCAATGCAATAAAATAGAATTTAGAGTTTTAATAAGATGCACATAAATTTTCATACAGTTATCCATTTTTATACACAATGGTCTATCTACAACCCCAATAAACAATTATACAATTTCATTGGCAAATCATTCTCAATATCATATTGAATACCAAATCAATGACCTCGATCTCCAACCAAAAACCTTATGCGCTGATAAATCTCAACGCGTCCCACTATAGCTATCTCTGTACACAATAGAAAATGAGGGGTGAGTATCAAGGAAGATACCTAGTGAGTGAGAGGGTATATATCATATGTTCAATGAGTCGGTGAAAAATGAAGTGTTAAAATTCTCAATAATTCCATATATTGTAAGAAATCATGTATGATGCTCAATTTATCGTAAATCATTCTTTTCACATACATTTCAAACATATATGCATCCATGTCATCAAATCATACAAGAATAGAGCATACCAAAATTAGTCTTGGCAAAAATCGACCGCGACCAATGACAGGTGTATAAGGGGTTTTGTTTGCAATAGGTTAGAGAAGCTCTCTACCCCAATATTGGCAACGGACCTCATCAGGTGCTATACTATAGCGCACCATAGCCCTCCCCCTTATGGGTTCAACCTGACTAGTATCGTGTCGAATCACAATACATTTACTATTTTCCAATGTCAAGTGAGATACCTTCCATAGAAGCGTATCGGATGCACATATGGATCACCCTACACATGCATTCTTCGTAGCTACGGAATGGGATTTACCCATCACAAAATTATCATTCATCACATGCCAGGGCCCTCGGCCCATATATAATATAATCATCAAATCAATCACGTGTTATGCCACATTTCTCAAGCAATGTCAATCATTTCCAGAATGATGATTTCATAAAACATGTATAAATCAAATGCAATGGCATGATTTCATATTTTAGAACTCGTTTGGATGCATATATAATCACGTAAAACATATTTGTGGACACTCAATGAATTTACAAAAAAAAAAAAACATTTCAAAATTCATTCACAATTTCACATCACATATTCATTAAATCATGCTTGCATCAGAAAGTATTTTAAAACATGATATTGTATATTGGACACATAATATAATAAATCCTACTCACTGTATGTGGAAGGGTACGCCACTCCCGGCACGAATCTCGAGTCGAGGCACACACAAAAATATGCTTCCCTCAATATCACCAACGAGGATCTACAAACATAATGTAGAATATGAGTCACTTAAGAGATCATATGATGCATATATAATAATGTAAATGTGATGCAACCCTAGTTATAGACAAATCTAGGGTTTTCAAGTTCTATTCTTGTGTCATTTTAGGGAATTTACCACAAGTTCCTCAACCAAGGTCAAAATTGGGAAATTCCAATTTCTATGGTTGGCTCACATAAAAACTCACACTTTTCGTCTTGAACTTATCTCCAAAATCTTGATGGAAAATTTCTTAAAGTCCACATTTTCAAACCAATCCAACTCTCACTTTCTATTCTATCCTGTTTTAGTAAATTTCCCATATCTTACAATCTATTCATGTAAAGACTCTGATTTTTGACTATGTTGGAGTTAGGACACAAGGCTACAACTTCGTAGTTGGGCACTTTCTCAAATTCCTAGTGCAAGTCCCTGAAATAACACCATTTTGCCCACATTATATTTTAGAAGTCTGTTATGACCAATCTTTAGCACAACCATCACAACTTTTAATACAAAACTCCATATTACTTGAACATTTTACAGTACCTAGAAGACACATAACCTTACATTATTCAAGTTTTGGGTTTCTTCCAATTATGACTAGAAGGGGTCTGAAATTGACCACAAAAATCTCTGTTCAGTTTTGGTCGAGAAGCAGAATCTTTTCTGCATAGTTTTGGAAGATTTTGTATAAATGTTGATTACCATGGGATAATTGGCTGCACTTTTCATAGTAGGTGCATAAGAGGGATAACTACAACTTTTCTTCTTTGAGGTTTTGAAACAAGGGCTGGAAGGGGGTCGTGCAACACTAATGTTTTTAGTGTTGGAAAATGGAGGACCCTCTGATGAGTTTCAGAAGAATGGCTGTAACTTTTGACCCAGGAGTTGGATTTAGTGATCCTTACCTCGTTCGAAAGTTAAGACATGGGTCTACAATTCTTTCAACTAGCAGAAGATCTGAATCTATCAGGAAGGGGCTTGAAAACTTAGGTTAGTGTTGCTGCTGAAATCAGAACACCTAACTTTGAAAAATCATATAAAATGCATCTCTACTCATAATGCAACGGTTCTTATCTCATTTTAAAGCTCTAAATGTCTAGTTTCATGTGTAAAACTTTCACTAAATTTGACCTTGTTTAGAAAATGCAATAGCTAAAACACCACAACTACTTCAGAATGTCCAGATTCTAAAATTTTTGGTTTCCTCCTTGACTTCAAATTTTGGCCAACCCTTTTGACCCCAATTTAAGATATGTTATACTATAGAGTATGGAGGGTCTCATACCTGAAGATAGAGAGTTGAAACTTGAAGAAACCACAGAAATTTGGTTTTGAACTCTCAGCTCCTTCCTTGGATTTCACCAAGCAATCCTTCTCCTTTTTTCTTAAATTTTGGATATGTTGTAATAAGTGGTGAGTGGATTATTTCTAACTAAAAAGTTCAGAAAATGAATTTGAAGAGATCAAGCTTCATCTCTTGGTAAAGCTCACGGCCATGAGAGGAAGAAGGAAGAAGAAGTTTGGTATTTGGTTATTTGGCCATTGGATCACTCAACAAGGTTATTCTCTCTCGCTACCAATTCAAACTTCATTAATTACATGTTCCACAAGTCAAGCTTCATTAAATGTTTGTCTCCCAACAACCCAATCAAATGGCTCACATTGATTCCTTGACTTTTCAAACAAATCCTAGCCTTCCATCTCATTGCACACTTCCCATGGTGATTAATTATCTCGGGCCCTTTTTTTCTAAATTGCATAAAGGTCCTTCTTAGATTTGCGTGAAAATTCCAACCTCGATTTTCACATTACGCACGGCGGGATCAATATTCGACTCGAAATCTAAGAAATTCAAATTTATCCATATGGTTCAGTTTTTCACACTGAATTAAATAGAGTTGGTCTCGTATTAATCTAAGGTCATTTGATAGCCCAAATGTCTCTTGGGGTGAACGAAATTCTCGATCGATCAAAATTTGACATCGAGCTCGAAATGCATGAAATCACACTACAAACTCCGTTTTATATGTAGATTTCAAAAATATAGGTTTTAGGTGGAAACGAGACTGTTTGCTCGGACAAATTTCAATTCTTCCAAAAATTAGGATTTGTCGGGCAAAAATTTTAGAGTACCGAGCGTTTTTGTGTTACAGCTTAAATTTCACTTTTATTCCTTGATCCTTCACTTTTAAAGTGAATTTAGCATGTATATATCTCACGGCGTCAAATTTGTACGTGTGGTTTTTATTTTGGCACGATAGGATAAATTTCCCTTCATTCCATGTGAATTTCGGCAAATTTTTCCAAAATTTGTCTCCCAACAACTTGATAAAATGCTAATTTAGCCAAATTTAGGCTTCCTGGTAGAATTTTAGCAGTTTTGTACGGGTAGAATTAAATTTGGCTCTGTGAAGATAAATTTTCGCCTCTAACGATTGAGTATCGGGCGTTTCTTCACAAACGATTGAGAATTGCCCGAATTTAAGTTTCCTTAACCTTTTAAGTTGCTTTAGCATGTGAAATTTCATCGGGGTCTAAATTGCACGTGTAGATTTTAAAATGACTTGAAGGGAAAAATTTTAGCTTTCGGTAATCTCGCCAAAATTTTTCAAGAGCATTTTAAATCGAAAAAAGTTCTGAGTGACTTTTCTCTATATGAAAATGAAAATATATTATAAACAAAATAATAAGGAGTACAATATACAGTGTACTGAGTGTCGGTGTTATACTTTGGCATTGTGCTTGGGAAAGGTTATTAAGAGGTTGAGGTTCAGAACCTGAGTGCGCACCCACGCGGTGCCACCACATGCGCAAAGTATGATTTTTTTTTACTCCAAAATAATTTTCTACTTTTAACACCAATTTAATCAAATTTCTGCACCAAAAATATTTTATTTCTTTATTTATTTATTAGCGTCAATTTAATCATTTTTTTTCCAAAATCATTTTTTACTTATTTGCTTATTTATTTGTGAAGATATCATACCAACACATGAAAAGTGGATATATCATGAGGAGAGAATGGAAAATCTATGTTTCATGCATCCAATTAATCTATGATCCATGATAATCTTTTTTACGATGATGTCATATTTTGGCATATTACCTGATACATTCATACATCTGCATGATCCAACATTACATTATCCAATGTACACAAACCAACCAACTTCTTATGCATAAAAACCAACTTCTGATGCATGTAACTATTGTGTAGGTTAATCAAGTGTATCATATCTCTCAAAAATACATGTCACAAAAATTAGATTTTAATAAGGTTTTGATGATGACTGTATTTGAATTAATAAGACTTGTTATAAATACACGTTATTTTTTATTAATCAAATGGACATAATTAGCGGGGCTCATGGGACGACAACATGAAATGCGGTAATAGTAAGATAATAAGAAGTAAGTAAGTGATTTTCTCAATAACCTAACTAAATAACGCATACAAAAGATTAAAAGTATAAAAAATATAAAGAATTATACAAACGTGGATAATAAAAAAAAGGTGGGGATAATGAAAAAAGAGGTTGGAAAAACGTGAAAGAAAAAGCGGGTTTTGAAAATTTATCTTTGAAATGATATATTATAAATCATCCATGGAACAACTTCGCCATCAAAACTTGTCGTTCCCTCAAAAGCTCTCAAGCTCTCAAAACCTCTTGCTCACTTTGTAACCTTTTATCAAAAAGTTAATCACATTTTTTTTGGCTCTCCTCCTTAACCCATCTAAACCTCTCACTCACTTTGCAAACCTTTATCAAAAGTTAATCACATTTTTTTATAAAAAAGTTGTTGTGCATTCTATTGCTTGGCCATTTAAAAGATTTTAAATTTTTGGGAGGGATGAGCATTGTAGCTGACACGAAAAATCACAACCATTCCAAAAACAAGTCCAGTCTGAACAAACTCAATCATCTTCCCAAGTTGTTTTCCCAAGACATTGCCCAGGTTTAAAAATAAACATGTCAATTTAATTTGTAATTTTTTAATTATCCATTTTTTATTTTTGGTTTTTTTATGTTGAGCAGTTGTCAAGAAATTTAGAGACCAACGCTGTAAAGAAAAAGGAAAGCACATAATCTTACTAGTTTTGCTTTTATCTTTAAATAATAATTTAAATTATTTGTATTAGTAGATTTTTCACATAAAACCCAGTCATCATCATCATTACCTACTTGACTTCAAAAAGTAATATTTTCATTTACAATATCATTATATTAATTTCAATATTTCACTGCTTGGTTTTATGAATAGATTGACATGAAGGAAGAAGGAAGGATTGTGAATAAAGATACTTCCAATTGTGATGGTAACATCTTAGAAGAATGCAGTTGTAGTACTTACAATCTTTTGTCTTTTTTTTCTTTCTTTTTTTGGTTCTTATATGTATATGTCATTTTGCTTAGAAAATCAATGTATTGACATTCTTTGTTTATATTATTTTTATAATTTCTTTATTTTTTAGTCTTTTACTTATAGCAGTTCAAATCTACACATCTAAAAAAACTATATCATATAGTAATAGTAAATTTTTCTGTAACATTTCCTAACATGATAAAAGCAAGTACATTTCCTAGGAGAGTAACATTTGTAGTAACCGACGATACGTGATAGTAACTTATACTAATACATGGTAACTAATGATAACCGATGATAAATGACTATAATAAAGTAATAGTAACCGACGATAAAAGTTAGTAACATTTCATGTAGCCGAGAATACAAGTAGTAATTTATGTAAACATGTGGTAACCAACGATAAAAGGGTTTAGCTCCTAACACCTACAATAAAGGATGATACATGACAGAAATTTATACTAACACATGTGGTAACTAATGGTAACCGACGATAAATGACTACAATAAAATGATGGCATCGGATAGTAGTAACATTTCCTAACATTTATGATAACCGATGATAAATAACAGTAACATGTCCTAAGTGGTAACTAGGTAGTAACCGACTATAAATGGTATAAATGATAGTAATATTTCCTAACATTTTTAGTATCCAACGATAAATGACAGTAACATTTTTTAATAGTTGTGATAACTAATGATAAAGGTAACAATATTTCCTAACACACGTGGTTATCGAGATAAATGATAGTAACATTTCCTAAGTGGTAACTAGGTTGTAACCGACTATAAATAGAATTTTTAATTACATTTCCTAACACACATGATTACTGAGATATGAATTTTTAATGTTGACTACCTAAATAGAATTTATTAAATTTCCTTATCTGAGACCTAAATTCAGATATATCTTTCACCCATTTGCAAGCTGAATCTGAAAAACCATTAAACTAGGAAGTTGTAGCCAATTAAGTTTTCTAACCATATAAGAATCATTTAAATCTGATAACCGTGGGTCAAGTTATCAATTTTCAAATTGTGTTGTTGGCCACAATGTCACAAATTTTACAGCATGCCAACTTTTCTTCTTTTATCTCACATTCTGAGGCCTTTTAAGCTCGATATGTAATTTTTAGTCCATTTTACATCAAAAAATACAGTTACAATATCTGAGTAGAAAATCAATCCAATTTTACCCAAAAAATATAAAAAAAAATTCATGAAATTTTGGTAAAAATATCTACAAGAAATGGACTTATTAGGCAACATGCTCCAAATGATGCGTTGGATAATTCTTTTAATGAGGTTTAACTGCTCGGAAGTATAAGCTGTAACACCGACATTCGGTATATTGTATATTGTTCTCCTCATTATTCCATATATATATGTTTTCATTTTCATATAGAGAAAAGTCTCTCAAAATTTTTTTTCGAATGATATTGCTCTTGAAAATTTTTGGCGAAATTGTTGGGAGTTAAAAATTTTTCCCTCCTCGCCATTTGAAAATCTACACGTGTAATCTCAACCCCAATGAAATTACACGTGCTAAATTAACTTAAAAAGTTAAGGGGACTCGAATTCAGACAACTCTCTATTGTTTGCAAAGAAACGCCCGATACTTAATCGCCGGAGATGAAAATTTGTCCTCACCGAGCCAAATTTAATTCTACCCGATCAAAACTGTTAAAATTTTGCCAGGAAGTCTAAATTAGGCTAAATTAACATTTTAACAAGTTAAAAAGCAATTTTCAGAAATTTGCCAAAATTCACTCGAAATGAAGGGAAATTGACCTTATTATGCCCAAAAGAAATCCACGCGTGCAAATTTGATGCTGCTAGATTTACATGTGTAAATTCACCCTAGAAGTCAAGGGTCAAGAAATTTTGGCAGAAAATGCAAGACGAAAAATAAAATCACTCTAAAAACCCTAATGTATTTAAGGGCAATTTGGAATGTCAAATGACTTTAGCTACGTGGGTAAATTTGAATTTCTCAGATTTTGGGTCGAATATTGACTCCGCCGTGTGTTAAATGAAAATCAAGGTAGAAAATTTCACACAAATCTAGAAAGAGCCCTATATACAAATTTGAAAAAGGGGTTGGAGACAATTAATGACCATGGGAAGGGTACCTATAAGGTGGATGGCCAAGATTTGATTGAAAAGTCAAAAAACAAATGTGAGTCTTAGATTTGGGTGATGGTTGGTAGGCATTTATTGACAAGTAATGGAGATTAACTTTGGTTGCACCTTGAGGTAATCATGGTTAAGCAATTACACACAAAAAGCCAACACTTGCTCTATTCTCTCCATTTGGAACCATGAAACCCTAGAAGAGAAGAACACACAAACTCCATTTCTTCTTCCTCCTCATAGCCATGGACTGCCAAGGTAAGAACTCAATTTCTTTTACACTACATCTTTAACACCAACATATCCAAAAATCAAGGCCAAATGAGAAGGATTGCTTGGTGAAATCCAAGGAGCGAGCTGAGAGTTCAAGACCAAAATTCTGTGTTTTGCTTCAAGCCCAGCTGTCCATCTTCAAGTATGAGACCCTCCATACTCCATAGTATAACATATCTTAATTTGGGACCAAAATGAGGTGGTTTGGTTAGGGAACTAGGGTTGGCCGAAGTTTGAAATCAAGAAAGAAAATAGAAATTCTGAAATCTGAACACTCTAACCTAGTTGTAGTGTTTTAGCTATAACATTTTTTGCACAAAGGCCAATTGCATGAACATTTTACACAAGAAACTAAACCTTCAAAGCATTAAAATGAGATATGATTCATCACATTCTAAATTAAAATGGATTTATTATGATTTTTCAAAGTTAGGTGTTCTACAGAATCATATTCTATTATGTTCTGTTCTGTTATGAACTTAGCCCTGATTTTGAGGTGCTTTCTGGTTTGAATTAGCTTGAGCCCTAGTTATGACATTTGTAGCTGTAGGTCTTATCTTTTTAATGAGATACTAATCACCTTAATCTAACTCTCATATCCAAAATTATGACAATCCTCCTAAAACTATGCAACATTTCACTCTATTTTCAGTCCCAGATCAACCGCCTTCTTTGTGACCTGTTTCGACCCTTTTCTGGACTGAATTAAGAAACACTTGCAACGTGAAAGTTGTAGGTCTATGTCGTATCTGTTAAAAATAAGGGAGAAGATGAAGATAAGTCTCAAGGTATTCAACTTGAAAATATGATAATGTCATAAACATTGGGCCTTTTATTTTTTAATGTTCAGAATTTGGCAACATATTTATGACCAAAAATACATTCAAAAACAAGCCCAATGAAGCCCAAAAGTATGGAGAAAAGTCTAAGAGGTAAACCCAAATAGCTAGGGGCAGTTTGGGCAATGTATATTCCAACAGTCCAAAAACTAGCTGTTGGAATTCCTTGGAGTTTGAGCCCCAACGGGAATATTGACTTTGTTCTCTCTCTACTGGCTATTTTTCTCCCTTTGCCTATAAATAGAGCTATTGCTCTCCTTGTAAAATTAAGAGGAAGATAATCTCTCTTCCTTTGTATCATTCTACTACATCAATAAAAACCAGAAGTTTATTAGATTTCTCTCTCTTCTTAGTCAAAAATCCAACATGGTATCAGAGCAAACATCGACTCCGGGGTTGGGAAATTCTCTTCCTCAAATCTCTTCCTTTCAAATCCAACTTTTCTCCCAAATTATTCTAAGCTCAACCAATTACTTCCAATGGGCTAGTCATATCAGAAGATCTCTCAATGGAGCAAAACTTCTGTCTTTCATTACAAAAGATCCTATGGATCGGCTAGACCCACGATTTGATGAATGGAAGGAGCTGGATGATCAAGTGTTCCTATTGCTAACAAGCTCCATGGATCAAGCACACAAAAATATGGTAATGTGCTGTCCGAGTTCCAAATCCTTATGGGAGCAAATGTATGGGTTATATGGTCAGGAATCAAACTTGAGCAGAATATTTGAAATACAAAAAAGGATTGCGGCCATCCAAATGGAGGAGAAATCAATTACACAATTGTTCGGAGAACACGAGGACTTGTGGAATGAGCTTAACACATTGAGACCTCTCACAAGTGATATAAAAGTGCTGCAAAAGAGACAAGATGAAGACAAGGTGTTTTCATTGCTCTCATCACTCAATGAGTCATTTGTACAACTTCGACAGGAAATTCTTCGAATGAAAGAATTTCCATCATACCAAGAGACTCGATTTATGATTCAAAGAGCTGCAGCTTCTCAAAGGCTTGAAGAAAGCAATCAGTCCAAAAGTGAAGTTCATGGGTTCTCCACAAAGCAGAATGAGCAAGCTGCAAATAAGGCTCATCAGGGAATAAAAAAGGTGTGTTCTCATTGCAAAAAGTTGGGACATACCAAGGATGGTTGCTGGTTTCTTCATCCTAACCTTAAACCTGAGTTCATCAAGAAAAAAGAGCAAGAGAGGAGGGAGCAAAATGCTCAACCAGCTGCAAACAAAGCAAATCTGACATCTCAAAAATTAGGAAAATCCTCCTCAGGTACTTGCTCTAACTCATCTGTTACTTCTTCAAAATGGTTGATAGATTCAGGTTGTGATCACCATATGGTCAAAGATAAGCAAAATTTTCAGAATCTTGAACCTCTCCTAGAACCTAAAATGGTTAAAGTTGCGAATGGACATAATTTCAAAATTAAGCAAATTGGGGATGTTGAAATATTTGGAAGAAAATCAAAGGCCTTATATGTTCCTCAATTTACCTCTAATCTTATGTCCATTGGACAAGTCACTAAGGACTTAAATTGCAAAGCTATTTTTGACCCTCATTCTGTTGTTTTTCAGAATTTGGAGACGAATCAAGTGATTGGTAGTGGTTCTATGCAAGATAACTTGTATTTTTGGAAACAAGATAGTTTTGTATTTTCCGCAATCCGAGAGGAAAGTTACCTCCTTTGGCATGCTAGATTAGGTCATCCTTCTATGCAAGCTCTGAAATGCCTATTCCCATCAAAAAATTGTAGTGATAGACATTGTGAAGCATGCATTTTTGGAAAGAAAACCCGAATGTATTATCCTATTTCTGAAACTCAATATAAAAAGCCTTTTGATCTTGTTCACTCGGATGTATGGACTTCACCTATGATATCTAGAAGGGGATTTAAGTATTTTATCTCATTTATAGATCATAAGTCTAGGTATACATGGGTGTATATGCTAAGATCAAAAGACCAAGTTTATGAAGCCTTCAAGTCCTTTTACAAGTATATTATAAAACAATATGAGGCCAACATTAAAATTCTTAGGACAGATAATGGTGGGGAATATATGAGCACCAATTTCAAAAATTTCATTGAGGAGAATGGAATTATTCATCAAACTAGTTGTCCCTACACTCCCCAACAAAATGGAGTTGCCGAACGCAAAAATAGACATCTCCTAGAAATAGCTAGAACTATCATGTTCTTTGCTAATATGCCTAAGCGTTTTTGGAGTGATGCGGTTAGTACCGCAGCTCATTTAATAAATCGTCTTCCAACTAGAGTTCTCCATGGAAAATCTCCATTAGAGTTGCTTAGAAAAGACAAACCAAACCTCTCTCACCTTAGAGTTTTTGGGTGTATTTGTTATGTTCATATTCCTAGGCAGTTTAGAGATAAGTTAGATATCAAAGGAAGGAAATGTGTTTTTATTGGGTACGCTTCATTCCAAAAAGGATATATTTGTTTTGAACCTGACTCTAACAAGGTATACACATCGAAAGATGTGATATTTGTAGAAAATGAATTCTTTTTTGCAGGAGAAAAAAATGAAGAAAATTCATCAAGCAATGACTTGCGAATCTTCTGCGATGTTCCCATAAATCCTCCTCTGGTTCCTCAAGAATCCAATGAAGAGAATTCACTTTCAGGGGGAGAAAACGAAGAGGGAGGAGTGGATGAGTCTGAAAATGAAGAGAACTCTTCCGAAGAAAGAGAAGAAGGCGAGGGATTACCTACCTTAGGAGAATCCGGAGACGAAACTAGACTGCCCTCTCCGCTGGCTCCTCCACTTCGACGTTCCACCAGATTGAGGCTTCCTCCCTCAGAGTGGATCAACAGAAGAGTTTATTACAATTCTAAGGTAACTCACTATCCTATTTCAAATTACTATTGTGTATCTAATACTTCCTCAAGCCATCAAGGGTTCTTGAGTGGCATTGACTCATCACAGGAACCTAAGGATTTTGATGAGGCAAATACCAAACCCGAATGGAGACAAGCTATGCTTGAAGAACTAGATGCATTGAATAAAAATGGGATGTGGGAGATTACTACTCTCCCTAAGGGAAGAAAGGCTGTCGGGTGTAAATGGGTGTTCAAAATCAAGTATAAAAGTGATGGATCCATTGAACGCTACAAGGCAAGACTTGTAGCCAAAGGATTCACACAAACTTATGGAGAAGACTACACTGAGACTTTTGCCCCTGTTGCCAAAATGAAAACGATAAGGGTTTTGATGTCAATTGCAACCAATGGAGAATGGCCAATGTATCAAATGGACGTGAAGAATGCTTTCCTTCAAGGGGACTTAGACGAAGAAATCTACATGCAAATTCCCCAAGGGCTAGATGAGGATTCAAACATCAAGGTGTGTCGTCTTAAAAAAGCAATCTATGGGTTAAAACAATCTCCTCGTGCCTGGTATGCAAAATTAAGTTCAGCACTTCTTGGTAATAACTTTAAGAAATCCATTAGTGATTCCTCCATGTTTACTAAAGTTAACAATGAAGAAATCACTATTGTTCTTATTTACGTAGATGATATAGTTATTACAGGAAATGATATGAATGGTATTGATCAAGTTAGAAATTTTCTTAAATCTACTTTTGAGATTAAAGATTTGGGAAAACTAAAGTATTTCTTAGGAATAGAGCTTGCCTATTCTCATAAGGGGCTAGTTCTATGCCAAAGGAAATATGTATTTGACCTTTTGCAGGAAACTGGAAAGGTAGGAGCTAAACCAGCAGCAACTCCTATATCCATAGCAGAACGAGCACAAGGTGATGAAGAAATGTTCCAGAATATTCCTAGATATCAAAGACTTGTGGGGAGGCTCATCTACCTCACCATTACAAGACCAGATATCACTTATGCCGTCAGCTTAATCAGCCAACGGATGCATGCTCCAAGGATTCAAGATTGGAAGGCAGTAGAAAGAATTCTCAAGTATTTAAAAAGCTCACCAGGAAGGGGAATTCTTATGAAAAACAACCACAGCATGGAGATTTATGGCTACTGTGATGCAGATTGGGCTGGGGATGTCACGGACAGGAGATCCACCACCGGCTACTGCATGTTCGTGGGAGGAAATCTTGTAACATGGAAAAGCAAGAAACAATCTGTTGTATCCAGATCAAGCGCTGAGGCTGAATACAGAGCAATGGCAGCGGCTACAAGCGAAATAGTTTGGCTAAAGGCATTACTTGAGGAGATGGGATTTCCTACTATCGCTCCTATTCTTCTACATTGCGATAATCAAGCAGCTCTTCATATCGCTGCCAATCCAGTATTTCATGAAAGAACGAAACACATTGAGGTTGATTGTCATTTTGTTCGAGAAAAATTAGAAAACAAGACAATTTCAACCTCATATGTTAGAAGTGAAGACCAGCTAGCTGACATTTTCACTAAGGCAACAACTGAGAAACATCTTCAGCACATCCTTAGCAAGTTAGGGTCCATAGACATCTATGCACCTAACTTGAGGGGGAGTGTTAAAAATAAGGGAGAAGATGAAGATAAGTCTCAAGGTATTCAACTTGAAAATATGATAATGTCATAAACATTGGGCCTTTTATTTTTTAATGTTCAGAATTTGGCAACATATTTATGACCCAAAATACATTCAAAAACAAGCCCAATGAAGCCCAAAAGTATGGAGAAAAGTCTAAGAGGTAAACCCAAATAGCTAGGGGCAGTTTGGGCAATGTATATTCCAACAGTCCAAAAACTAGCTGTTGGAATTCCTTGGAGTTTGAGCCCCAACGGGAATATTGACTTTGTTCTCTCTCTACTGGCTATTTTTCTCCCTTTGCCTATAAATAGAGCTATTGCTCTCCTTGTAAAATTAAGAGGAAGATAATCTCTCTTCCTTTGTATCATTCTACTACATCAATAAAAACCAGAAGTTTATTAGATTTCTCTCTCTTCTTAGTCAAAAATCCAACAGTATCTATAATATATCCACAATTCATTTGAATTGGAGTTGTGTGCAAGGAGTTATTGCATTTTTACTAAGACAGGACAAAATGGACGTTTGGAACAGAATGAGACAAAGATTGGTTTTTCTGAAATTCTACGATTAGAATCTGAAGAAATGTTCAAAATGAAAGTTGTAGTGCTGTCTCTTAGCTTTAAAATATGATAGAAGCATGTGATTCGGAGTTGTGTAGTAAAAGTTATGACCATTGTCCCATGACTGTGCAAAGGTGCATATGTGCAGAAACCATGAATAATGAGCTCTAAACACATATATTGTGATTGGGTGATGAAATGTGTACTAATTGAATGAATCGTAAAGAATATATGATAAGGATGACGAAAAAATGGATAGAACATTCCCTAAGATACCCTAACCTTGATCTTATAGGAAAGAATTGCTAGAATACAACTTAACCTACTAAGTTCAAATCATGACACAAATCCTCATATATGCATTGTGTTACCATTATAGGTACATGGGTGGTGACCAAATGAGAGAAAACACTTTTAACACTTGTGGTACTTGGTAGGGAGTGACTGACCCTCCCATATACTGTGAATGAGACTCTAATCTCATGCATGAAAAGTGAAACTTGATTTTTGTCGTGTTTTCAACAAAATATGCTTTTGATGTATATGACTCATCGTGTGCCACTAGATTTTGAATTTGTTTTGTGACTATTGGAGTGTTGTGAACTCATGTTTTCTATGAATATGCATCCACAAATTTGATTCAATTGAAATGGTGTCTTATTTTATGATTTTCACATGTTAAATTTCATATGACCCAATATGGCATATTTATTGAGCACTATGATTTCTATATCACTAATTTGGGGCCGTGTGGCCGTAGGATGACTGTTATGATATGATTTCATCCCGAGAGGACGACCATAGCTACGGGAGATATTTGTTTGATGCCGAGTATGCGTCTGGGTACATTTCGCATGGAGGTACCCGTAAACGTTTGGTATATGGGTATAGGCACGGCTGGTTGAACCCGCAAGGGGGAGGACATGTGTGATGTCACTATCTAGCACCGGGCGCGGTCCTATACGTGATCTGATCTGTATATGAGTTAGCCTCGGTGAAGCTCATGGCCAACGTCGGGGTAGAGAGTAACTTTTGAACATTTATGCATAATAAAACCTCTGATACACCTGCCATTGGTCACGGTCGACCTTTGCGAGGATCATATTCGGCTTGCTTTAAAAATACTTGATTTTAAAGGGATGCATATATGTATAATACCGTGGGTTGGATTAAATGATTTCAATTTTACCGAACATACCATATTTTACTACGAAATGTGAATTATTGTTTACGAATAATGATGTTTGATACTCCAATGGCTTACATACACTATTTATACTTGATATTGATCCTCTCACTCACTAGTATCTCCCTTGATACTCACCCCTCTCCTTTCCTTTCTCAGATAGGGTTACTTTGATAGAGCGATGCGTCGGGTTCTAGACGTATTTTGCCATGTATTTGTGGAGTTACATATTTACTACGGTGAGATTTGAATTTCATTTGAAATATGAGACTCGTATTATATATCGATCCTTGAGGTCTTGGTATTGAGGTCTGTGTCATGCCCCGAACTAGGATCGTGAGCAACCGTCCGTTATCCTGAATGATGACTGTATTTTTACAGAAAATTGGATAGAACCTCCGCGCATATTGGAGGTCTCCCATATAGCAATCAACCTGCTACCTGTATAATAGAGCCAATATGACCTCACAATACATAAATCAAATCTCAACATCAAACCAACACATCCATGCCTCACAATCCAGGTTTTCACAGTCCTAACCACAGACCTCTACTGCCATACCCCTGTCAAAGGCATGAATAGCCGCCAGTCGTCCCTCCTGTGATTTAGAGGTGGTACCAAGCGGTCCTAAAATACGCTTCTAGGACATGACACATTCCCAAGTAACATACACAATGAATAGAAATTTGCCTCAATGCAAGTGTTATGCAATGACATGAGAGTTCTACAATTTAAATATCCATATTTGTACAGTCATCCTAGAATTATATAATGGTCATCTATAGACCTCAAAATACATATACATCATCAATACAATTTTTAACTCACGAAATTGTAGCGAAAATATACAATTACTCCTCAACTCTAGATCAGATCTCCCAATGATACTAAGCATCCTAAAAACAACGCTCCTTGCCAAATACTATCTCTAAAACAAGAAGGGAAATGAGGGGTGAGTACCCAGGGAAAGAATACTCAGTGAGTGAGTGGGTCAATGCAATCATCTAATAAGAATTGTGAAACTGGAGTGTCAAAGCATAAGTATACAAATCATACTTCAAATCATTATGCTTTTCATTTTAACAATATATCATTTACATGCATTATCAAGTCAAATATGCATCCAAAGCACAGTCATTAAAAATCATAGAGCTGCCAGCCAAAAGTATCCTGGCAGAGGTCTACCTCGACCTATGACAGGCGCACCAGGGGTATTATATGCAAATTTATTTAAAGTGCTCTCTACCCCGGCGTTGGCGACGGACCTCATCCAGGTGGTAGACTTAGAGAGAGTATCCAAATCCTCTCCCTTTTCGGGTTCAACCTGGCTAGTACCGTGTCGTTAATAAAATCAAGACAACTCATGGGATACCCCAGGCATAGGCATATCCGAACCCCACCTAAGGCCTCTCATGGTGTCCTTCGTAGCTACGGAACGATACATACCAAAGCCCTCAAGGCCAAAATCAATCTCGTATCAAGAATGTGCCGTAATCAGGTTTACAAACCAAATGCAATATATAGTGTAAAATGGCACATTATACATTTCAACCATATGGATGCATAAGTTCATAATTCAACCCAATTTTTTGATACTTCATCGATTCACAAAAAGTCAATTCCAAAACCAGTCAAAACATTTCAAGCACACGACAAATTATGTTCATTTATCGAAATGTTGTAAAAAAAGGTTTACATATTAAATAAAAGCATTGAAATAAATCTCACTCACTATATGGGAAAGGGTAGCGCACTCCCCAATAATACCACAAAACGAAGAAAAGTGTTCTCCTAATTCAAGGTACCCAACACCTATGAATGTATATATATATATATATATATAAAATCAACAAGTTTCAAACCTACGCAGTTATAGGAAATAGGCTATCACTTCTAATACACGCATGCAAATCAGGTAGTTTGAATCCTTTAGAACCCTACCCTAATCCCTCATATTTTGTTCATGCATACAACATGTCTACAAGACTCAAGTGTTGGTACTCAACCAATCCTGCACAGTGCTCACACAAATCAAATCTCTCGCTCGTACCCAAGGGCCAATAGGGCCGCAACCCCGTGCTCCTCTGTGTAACGTGCAGTGCCCATGTGCAGGGCACGCAGTGCCCATATGTGTAGGGCGCGTAGCTCCCATGTGTGTAGGGCGCGTAGTGCCCATGTGCAGGGCACACAAAGCCCATGTGTTGGGTCCATGTGCTGGGCATGCAGTGCCCATGTGCAGGGTGCGCAGCACCAGGGCCCATAGTGCCCATGTGCAGGGTGCGCAGCGCCCAGTGCCCATGTACAGGGTACGCAGCGCCGATGTGCAAGGTGCGTAGTGCCCTTGCGCAGCACCCAGGGCGCACAGTACCTGGACGCCAACCATTTCTCCTTATTTCTAAACTTAACCCTAACATTCATCAAATAAATCAAATAGGTAAGAAATTTTTTTCATCTAGGGTTTTCTCGTAGCGCAGACGTTCATCTGAATGTCACCTCAATCACTCCAAAATCTACAATGCTCCCTATCAAGACAAGATTTATTAGTTATGTCATAAACATTTAGATCAAGATCAAAACCCTAAGTCAGTTACCTACGCAAGACTCGCGGGCTATAACGGGCTATCACGGGCTGTGGGCCGCAGTGGGCTTCACGACCGCAGTGGGCTCGTGGGCTGTGCGGGCTTGTGGGCTGTCGCGGGCTGGTGGGCTCACAGGCTAGTGGGTTCGCTGGCACGCGGGCTAGCACGTGCGCTCACGAGCTAGCACGTGCGCTCACGAGCTGGACTGCAGTCGCGTGCTCACCGGTTGCGCGTGCTAGTGGGCTGGAGCGCGCTCGTGCGTAGGCGCACGCTGGCGTTGGTGCAAGGAGGATCGCACTGCGGTGCGCTTGCGGGAGGGAGGAGCTGCAGCGGCTGTGGTACGCTTGTGGTGGTGGCATGCATGGAAGTTCACGGTGGAGTACGATCAAGAGGGATGGAGATTGCGAGAGATAGAAAGAGGGTGAGCAGCGGAGAGAGAGAAACAATGAGAGAGAGAATCTGAGTGGGAAGGATAGAGAGGGAGAGAAGAAGAAGAAGATGGTGGTGGTTGTGCTGTTGCTCGCGGTGGAGAGAGGTAGCGGGGCGAGCGACCGATTGCGGCAGAGGAAGAAGGCAGCCACTGGAAGGTGAAGAGTCAGGGAGAGAGAGAAAGAGGAAGAGAGAGAGAGAAAGAAATAAACTTAGGGTTTCCAACCCTAATTGGGAAAAGGGGGAGGTGCTGCGTTTCACTCCAAAACGCAGCATCTCCTCTCTCTTTTTTTTTTATATATATGTCTTCATACCAACACTTCACTAAAATTTAAATTTTTTGTAAAAAAGGGGTTTACTTTGATTCGTGGATTCGACAAATTAAAATATATCAAAAATTTAATTTAATACCCCAAAATCAAAAATCAATTTAAATAAATAAAATTTCTCTCTATAGAATTAACTTGAATAATATCTTATTTATATATATATATATATATATTTCGAAAATGGTACAATATTACAGACACAACAGTGTCGGTGTTACAGTCCATAGATGGCCATGTACATTTTATGGGATGACTGTATAGATTATTCATATTTATTTGTGAAATTCTCATATTGGTTCATTACTCTTGCATTGAGGCACTTGAAAACATTTAAATTTTTAACTTGGAAACCTGTTATACACATGCATAAAATTTTAGGCCTACTCAGGGTGGCAGCTACTCATGCCCTTGTTGGGCATGACAGTAAAGGTCTGTGGTTAGAACTGCTAGTAGTTGTGATAGCCTTGCGTTGTCCTGGTTTGTACGGTACGGATTGATTGGTATGATATGAATGTGGTTGATTGTTGTAAGGCCGGGTTGTCCTATTTATTCATGTGGCAAGATGATCATTCAATATACAGGTTGATTTGTATATGGGAGACCTCCAAAATATGAGGAGATTCTGTCCGATTTTCTAAAAAATTGAACCGACATCCAGGGTAACGGGCGGCTGCTTATGACCCCGGTTCGGGGTGCAACATAAGCAATCACATTATGACCTTACATGAGAACAGTCCTCAAGCATCACTACAGATGATGTCACCTTGACCATTGGTTGGTAAAGGTAAGATTAAATCTATTACAAGTGTTTTCTTTAGCTTTTGAAAAGAGGCCTCAAATTGTTTATTCCATTTGATGGGAGTATTCTTTTGTGCCAAATTTGTAAGTGGTGTAGCAATCAAAGAGAAATCCATGACATGTCTATAGTAATAATCGAAGAGAAATCCTTGAAAGTCTGTAGTAATAATCGACGCAATATGTCCCAAGAATATCATCTCGCTGAGTTAAAACACACATTTGCTTAGTATATCATATAACCTCTCAGATTTCAAAGTCTGCAAAACAGTGAGTAGATGTTGCTTATGATCTACTGAATCCTTAGAATAAACTAAGACATCCTCAATAAACACCCCCATGAAATCATCTAAGTACAGGCTAAAGATATAGTTCATCAAATTTATAAACTACGTTGGAATGTTGTTAAAGGAAGAGGCATAATTAAAAACTTTTAAAGACCATAATGTCAGGCCAGGGCTCTGCTTTCTTTCTTTTCTTTTTGTGTGGGACAATGCTGAGGATGCCATATTGGGAATGTTTTGTTCTTTAACCTGTATTTGTTGGTAACCTAAGATCCAACTTGGAGAATTCTAAGGCACTATTTAAGTTTGTGGTAATTAATACACATTCTGAGTGATCCATCTTTCTTTCTCACAAATCCCTTATTGAAAAACTCTTATAACTACACTTTAACTCTCTAAGCTTAGTTGTTGCCATCTTATATGGGGGTATAGAAATAAGAGATGTATCTGGTGCTAACTTAATAAAAACTCCAACTCACTAACCACTAGAATGTTATATAACTGGATCTTCCTTCTTCTCCCCAACAAGATAAGCTAAGAAACCCTCATAACCTCTGGATATCAAACAAAACTTAAGGTAGTCCCGGTAGTGAGAAGCTAACTATCTTCCTTCGATAATCCACCATTATATAATTAGCCGACAACCAATCCATATTTGTGATGTTATCTAAATCAATTAACTTTAAAGGATGCAAATTAACAAAGAAGTTAGTTCCCTTAATGCTACACAGCTTTATAAACCTTTGTAAACAATACCATATCTCCCGAAAGTGTAGTAACCCATATCCATTACTCTAAGGACATAGGGTCAATGCTTGCAAATCATGAGAATACAATGTCATCAAACCTATGATAAATCTAAAGAGGCATGAGAATCATGAGCAATAACAACATGTACTCTGGCCTAACCTCTTTAACCCAATGCTAAACCCTGAGGCCTCCTTTAACACAAAGGGGCTAGGGTTACAGATTCGAAGGACACTGTACTACGAGGAGTTTGTGGACCTCCTGGCTATTGGCAAGGTTGTGCTCTTTGTTGCTAGTCTAGCTGAATAAAGTTCTAGATGAATTGTGTTGCATAATGCCTTGGCTATAACACCGAAATATTTGGTATTAGAAAATTTTTATTAAATTTTTAATGTTCTTTGTAAAACAAAAATCGGTTGTAATTGGTTTCAATTTATCAATAAAAGTTTTATAAAGTTTTGTTGCGAAAAATAGATTTTGGTGATGATTTGGGACAATTAAAACTTATTTGGAGTCAATTAAATGATGACAAGCTAACTTACCCCATGACAAGACGATTTAGGATTCAAAAATTGAATTTTGGTTAAGTATAGAACTCGCCAAGTCGACCTGAGCAAGTGCCAAGATGCTTTTGATAAGATTAGACATCATAATTCTTAACCCTAGACATAGACAAGTTGCCTTGCCCAATGGTATGTTGACTTGTACTTCCAGACTTTGTGTCTATAAGTCTACCTGTAGCTAGCATGAGTCAAATCACCAGGTTTAAATTACAGAGAAATATGTTTGCACATTAAGCAAGTCCACTCACTAAGAAGTGAGTCGGCTTGGGGTTTACTAAGGAAAGAATTTGGGGTGACGAGCCAGTTTTTGAGTCAACTTGAGATCTCGATAAACAAATATCAAGCCTACTTGTTAGACAACAAGTTGACTTGGCCTCTGAAGACCTTAGGCACACAAGTAGACTTATGTTGTTTGCAAGTCAACTCATGAGTGTGAAAGATTACGAAATGACAAAAAGGAAAAATCAAACTTGAACAAAACTTGGACATAATGAGGGGCAAGAGGGGAATTTTATATCACGTGTTAAAAGGACTTAGAATAAGCCTTCACTTCCTCAAATCAATCTCTGCTCTCTCTCCCTCTCTTAAACTCATTCTTTTCTCTCACTCGACACTCTCTTGCCCATCTCTCTTAATTTCTCTCTTGAAATCAACCCCAATTCTTGCCAAATCTACTCCTTAAACCTTCCAAATCCTCAAATAAACAAGTGAATGAAGGTAATTTTGGGAGAAATCTAGGATTTGCTCAAAAATGAGAGAAAATCTAGGGTTTTGAACCCCCAATGTTCAAGATTCAGTCCAACCAAAAAATTGAGATAATTTCTTCATTCTAAACATGGATTTAGTTTCATTACTCATGAATTTGATTTTTATGCATAGAATTTGCGATATTTGTAGAAAGAAAAAGTTAAGGTTTTGGATAAAATTGATTTCAGATGAAATTTATGGATTCTCTAAAGATAATTTTGCTCTTCCAACCTAGATTTATGTTTTCTAGCATGAATTTGGATTGTGAGATTTGACTTGGGGATTTAAACCTAGTGTTTATATTATAAATGTTGAGATTTTGGAAAATTGTGAAGGGAAATAGTTGATAGATGCAAATGGCTTGTGATTGATGAAACGAGAACATAGATTCATGGATTTTGTAATTAGGGTTTGTATTATGTTTGAGAAAACTCATAAACCTTAATCATAGGCGTGATTTAATGTCAAATTTATGTTTATTGATTTTGGATAAATCAATTGAAATCCAAGAAATGATCATTTTGGGATTTATTATGAATTGAGAGTGTTTACCCTCCCAAGAGGTGAATAATTTCATAATTGCATTTAAATAAATAAAATATTTTTATTGAATTTTCTAAATGATTTCAAAATTTGAATTTAAATACTTTAGTGTGTGTGGAATATCCGAAAAATTGGATTTTGAATTCTTATGCATCCTATATGCTTTGAATGAACGAATATGGCATATGAATTTGTTAATGTTGAAGCCATTGATATGATTACTACAATTGAGAAATTGTAAAAATTGATGGCACATGAATTTGATTTATAATTTTTGCGAAATGGTACATATGATTAGTTTGGGGTGAGAGCCTGAACCCCTATTAAATGACTAATCATTTCCTTTTATGGAGCAACCCTATGGGAAGACGTAATGGAGTTGGTAAACTATGGGATGTAGCCGAACACATGCGGTACATTCATGGCTAGATATAGTGCCCTTGGGCATATGATAGTCGGGTGCACTACCAATGAGATCCTAAAGACAACGTCAAGGATGGCGGTATTTTTAAACGTAAAATTATTAAATCTCTTCACGGTTCCACTCTTGGTCCTGGTAGACCTTTGTTGGGAACAATGATTTTGGTTTGCCCCGTATTTGAAAATATGAAATAGCCGGATGCATATGAGATTGAATTATGACATTTGTGAATTATGATAATTTTGGAAACAATGGTTTGAGTTTATTTTTTTTGGATGAATTTGAGAACGACATGATGACTTGAAATATATACATTTGATATATCAACCACACAAATCTTGATTTTGTACAACTTGTATATCACTCACTAAGTATAATATATATTCACCCATCTTACTTCCATTTTCACAGAGGAAGCCTATTCGAGACTTGTGGACATATAGTACTGGACTTGTAGAAAGTTGTTTTGTCAGATTTTTTCGAATAATAGTTTTCTTTTGAATTGATGTATTATTAGATTCAAGTGGAAATGCACCATGCAATTATTTTGAAAACTTTTTTTCTACTATGTTTATATGAGTTTGAAATTTGACTATGGTTTGTATACATAAAATGAGAACCCCATTTTTATTTCCTTGAATTTTTCCTTGAGAATTGTTTTAATAGAATTGATTTGGATCCCTTGAATAGGGATTTGTTTATACTCTGTGGACTTGATTTGAACGGCTGATGCATACATGTTCTGAGTAGGGATGGACCGAACTATACATTGATTGTGCGATAAATGCATATTGGTTTATTTTTATGGTTAGATGATTTTGGAAAATGGGTAGATATTGGAATGCCTTGTGGGATCTCGGAACACGGAGTTAAATTTACATGTGTTTCGGGATAACGCAACGATTATTGCGTGCTTGAATGGAGGGTTGGGGCATGACAATTGTATTGGTATCAGAGCATAGATTTTCGTTTTGAGAATGTGTTAAAATGTTTGAAAAGTTTTGACAAGTATTACAAAGGTACTCAATTGTTTTCAAACCATTTTGAAATTTTGATATTTAGATATTTCAAATGATTTTAGAAGTCTTCTATGGGTCTTAGGAAGTTAGGAATATTATTTTAGGGGGCTAAG
Source organism: Dillenia suffruticosa (assembly GCA_033439265.1). Classification (NCBI taxonomy): domain Eukaryota; kingdom Viridiplantae; phylum Streptophyta; class Magnoliopsida; order Dilleniales; family Dilleniaceae; genus Dillenia; species Dillenia suffruticosa. The sequence continues at coordinate 6,729,564 of JAVTVX010000031.1, forward strand.
CACCTAGTCTAATTCCTATTGCAATTGTTCAGTTTAGATTTTCTTTTGTAGAGTTATAGCTCCTAGATGTTGAAATAAAAGAGAATTAAGTGTAGTTAGCATAGGCCCCATTTCAGGCCAAGTTTAAGCCAATCCATGAGATGTATTTGGCCCGTTCCTTATGAGTTTTTTTAGTCCTCAAAAATGGCATTGTTAAGCCCCTAAAAGAAGCCCAAAATGGGCCCTAAAAAGGGCAAAACGGCTAGTTCTTTTGAACTAGCCGTTGCACTGTATAACAGCCATAAAAATGGCTGTTATACAATGATTTTGGGGACAGAAATCTGTCCCCAATGTTCCCCAACGGATCCTTGAGTGTTTGGGGTCTTTTTCCCTCTCTTTCTCATGTAATAATCTCTATAAATAGGAGCTTGTATGGGATGTTCTATCCATGAAAAAACAATGCTCTCATTGTGCACTCTTTCTTCAAATAAAGATCTTTAAGTTTTCATTCAATCCTAGTTGCTTGATAGCTTGAAATCTCAACATGGTATCAGAGCAGGCAACGATACCTTCCTCTTCCAGTCTTAATGACCCTCCACCACAAATTAGCACCTCAATGTTCACCTCCTTACTTCTAGATTCAACAAACTACAATGCTTGGCAAGATACCATCAAGAGGTCCCTAAACTTCTACAACCTTGAAAATCACATCTTTGAAGAACCTCTTGATGAAGCCAATCCATTATTCAGAGTATGGAAGAAGAAAGACGATCAAGTGGTGGTGCTCCTTCAAATGTCTCTTGACAAAACTCACAAGGCTATGGTCACATGTATTCCAAACGCAAGAGCATTATGGGAGCAAATGCAATCATTATATGGTCAAGAATCCAACACCGGAAGAATCTTTGAGCTGAAAAAGAAGATCTTCAAAATTCAAAAAGGAGGTAAATCCTTACCCGAATACTTTGGGGAATATAGGGATCTATGGAATGAACTCAATCTCTTAAGGCCTCCTACTATAAATCTCAAGACCATTCTTCAAAGGAACGATGAAGATATGACCTTTGGTCTACTCATGGGTCTTGGAGATGAATATGCTCCAATTCGACAAGAGATTCTTCGAATGAAGGTCTTTCCTTCATTTCAAGAAGTCCAATTCATGGTGCAAAGAACCGAGACTAGCTTAAGGCTTGAAGAATCTACCAAGCTTAAATCCGACTCTCAAGCCTTCCAAGCTGTCCATGAAGAGCATCCGGCCAACAACACTCAAAACTTTGCAAAAAGAGACATCTGCCCACATTGCAAGAAGTCCGGCCATAAGAAAGAAAAATGCTGGTTCCTACACCCACATTTGAGGCCGAAATATGCTAGGAAAAATCCGGAATCATCTTCAAATGCTCAACAAGTGTCTCAAGTGGCAGCACTCGAATCCAAGATGGAGGAGATGCATAAGGAATTCAAACGACTTGTTGGGCAGATTAGTCACCATTCTGGTAATTCCTTATCTTCATCTATTTCCAATTCTTGGCTCATAGATTCCGGATGTGACGATCATATGGTAAAAGATAAAAAGAAAATCAACAAGTTTATTCCCTTGACCAATCATAAATTAGTTAAAGTAGCTAATGGTCATAAGTTAAAAGTTGAGCACTTAGGAGAAATTGAACTATTTGGGAGAAAGACTAAAGCTTTATATGTTCCAAAGTTCAATTCAAACTTACTTTCTATTAGCAAGATAACCAAAGAGCAAGATTGCAAAGCTATTTTTGATCCTAACCAAGTAATTTTTCAGGATCGCAAAACGAACAATTTGATTGGCAAGGGAACTAGGAGGAACAACCTCTATTACTTGGATCAAGAGAACCAAGCTTTTGCTGTCCGAAACATATCCTCCTCTCTATGGCATGAACGTCTAGGGCATCCAGGAAACCTAGCTTTGAAACGCCTATTTCCGAATAGTGAATTAGAAGATAGGCATTGCAAAGCTTGTGTACTTGGAAAACAAACCAAAGTGTATTATCCCATTTCTGAAACAATATATAAAGAGGCTTTTGAATTAGTTCATTCAGATGTTTGGACCTCTCCTTTAGTCTCCCATAATGGTTTTAGATACTTTGTGACATTCATAGATCACAAAACTAGATACACTTGGGTTTATCTCTTAGTTAACAAATCTGAAGTATTTGAGGCATTCAAGAGCTACTATAGATATATAACAAAGCAATTTAATGCTAACCTAAAGATGTTTAGGTCAGATCATGGAGGGGAGTTCACTAGCCTTGAGTTTGAAAAATTTCTAGATGAAAAAGGGATCATTCATCAAAAGTCTTGTGTGTACACTCCTCAACAAAATGGAATAGCCGAGAGAAAGAATAGGCATCTCTTGGAGACAGCTAGATCTATGATGTTTCACTCAAACTTACCTAAGGAATATTGGAATGAGGCCATTAAGACCGCTGCTCACCTTATAAACCTCATGCCATCCCAAATCCTAGGAGGAAAGTCACCCCTAGAGCTACTCCTTGGAAAGAAACCTAGCATTGATCATTTAAGAGTTTTTGGTTGTGTTTGCTATGTCCACATTCCTAGTCATCTTAGGAGCAAACTAGATGCCAAGGGAAGAAAATGCATCTTTTTAGGATATTCCTCGTTTGAAAAAGGCTATAAATGTTATGATCCTCTAACCAAGAAACTATACACATCCAAGGATGTGATATTTGTGGAAAATGAGCCTTACTTTGCAGGTCAAAGAAGAGAAGATCAAACCAAAGAAATCTACCAGCAAGAACAATGGAATGTGATTCTACCAAAAATCAATGAAGTTCCTGCCGAAAGCAATGAAGAAACTCACCAAAATGATCCAACTCAAGGGGACCCATCACCCTCTCATTCAGATCATGAAATAGAAGAAGATCAAGAGGAAGGACACTCAGACTCAGGGGGAGCTCTTGATATGGCCGAAGAGCATGAGGAGCAGTCTATGGATGAACCCCCTCCTCCTCTTCGAAGATCTACAAGACTTAGACTTCCTCCCTCGGAATGGATCAATAGAAGGGTCTATTTTAACTCCAAGGTGACTACTCATCCAATTTCTCAATACTACTCAATATCTAACATGTCTTGCAGTCACCAAAGATTCATCAAGAACATAGACCTTCACCAAGAGCCTAGAACATTTGAGGAGGCAAAGGATCAACCTCATTGGGTTCAAGCAATGAAGAATGAGTTGGATGCTTTGGCTAAAAATAACACTTGGGAAGTGACATCTCTACCAAAAGGAAAAAGAGCTGTGGGATGCAAATGGATATTCAAGATCAAACACAAGAGTGATGGAAGCATAGATAGATTCAAGGCAAGATTGGTGGCCAAGGGCTTCACTCAATCATATGGCATAGACTACAAGGAAACGTTTGCACCCGTGGCCAAGATGAACACCATCCGTGTCCTTCTCTCTCTTGCTATAAATCACTCATGGCCATTATTTCAAATGGATGTTGCAAACGCCTTTTTACAAGGAGATCTGGAAGAAGAGGTGTACATGGAAGTGCCCCCTGGTTTCTCCCATCGTGACAACAAAGTTTGCAAACTAAAGAAGGCAATATATGGCCTCAAGCAATCACCTAGAGCATGGTATGGAAAACTTAGCTCTACTCTCCTTGAACATGGTTTTAAGAAATGCGTTAGTGATTCATCCTTATTTGTCAAGAACCTAGGAGAAAATACCATTATCATTCTTGTTTATGTAGATGATATAATTATAACAGGAAATGATATGAATCACATTAACAAAGTTAGAACTTTTCTTCAAACTAAGTTTGACATCAAGGATCTAGGGAAACTAAAATACTTCCTAGGGATAGAACTTGCCTATTGTTCCAATGGACTTGTTCTATCACAAAGAAAGTATGCTCTTGACCTTTTGCAGGAGACGGGAAAACTAGGTGCCAAACCAGCTTGTAGTCCGGTAAGCACATTCTTAAGTCACAAAGATGATGAGGAGATTTATGAAGATAAGCAACGATATCAAAGACTTGTTGGAAGATTGATCTACCTAACCATCACTAGACCGGACATCTCTTATGCCGTTGGGCAAGTTAGCCAGCACATGCATCAACCCAAGAAGAAGCATTGGAGGGCCATTGAAAGAATTCTTCTCTACCTAAAGGGAACTCCAGGAATGGGAATTCAAATGAAGAAGAACGAATCTTCTCAAATCATAGGGTTCTGTGATGCAGATTGGGCAGGTGATTCAGAAGATAGGAGATCGACCTCAGGGTATTGCATGTTTGTTGGAGGGAATCTTGTTGCTTGGAAAAGCAAAAAACAGCATGTGGTATCAAGATCAAGTGCGGAAGCGGAATATAGAGCCATGGCAACCGCTACAAGTGAAGTCGTGTGGTTGAAAGCCTTGATTGAAGAATTAGGGTTCATAGTCCCTACTCCAATCTCCCTACACTGTGATAACCAATCAGCCATTTACATCGCCTCAAACCCGGTTTTTCATGAAAGGACAAAGCACATTGAGGTGGATTGTCACTTTGTGAGGCAAAAGGTTGAGGAGAAGCTCATCACTCCAAGATTCACTAAAAGCGATGATCAAATTGCCGACATCCTCACCAAGCCTGGGACCGCCAATCATATTCAAAAAAACCTGGTCAAGTTAGGTGTTTTAGATACATACACACCCAACTTGAGGGGGAGTGTTGAAATAAAAGAGAATTAAGTGTAGTTAGCATAGGCCCCATTTCAGGCCAAGTTTAAGCCAATCCATGAGATGTATTTGGCCCGTTCCTTATGAGTTTTTTTAGTCCTCAAAAATGGCATTGTTAAGCCCCTAAAAGAAGCCCAAAATGGGCCCTAAAAAGGGCAAAACGGCTAGTTCTTTTGAACTAGCCGTTGCACTGTATAACAGCCATAAAAATGGCTGTTATACAGTGATTTTGGGGACAGAAATCTGTCCCCAATGTTCCCCAACGGATCCTTGAGTGTTTGGGGTCTTTTTCCCTCTCTTTCTCATGTAATAATCTCTATAAATAGGAGCTTGTATGGGATGTTCTATCCATGAAAAAACAATGCTCTCATTGTGCACTCTTTTTTCAAATAAAGATCTTTAAGTTTTCATTCAATCCTAGTTGCTTGATAGCTTGAAATCTCAACACTAGACAAAGAATGAGGAATCCGAATGAAATTGCTCTCACTCTTCCTTCCTAACCCGAGGTCGCATCATCTTCATATGTGTCTCCTCCGACACCGATGCATTCGGCTTTTTCGACTGCAATTCTTGCTCCTCCCTTAGCCGTCCTCCAGCAAGTGATAGAGTGGTGGAACGCTTATAGAGTTCAGTTTCAAGCTCCACATCAAATTTTAGTTCCTCCGCTGACTTCTCCTTCTAGGTCTTCTTCTCCTTTAAATTGGGATGAGTTCCTTAGAGAATTTAATGAGAAGTATTACACCCACTTCTATAGAGACCAAAGGTGGGAGAAATTTTTCAGGATTGTATAAGGAAATGGGATGGTGATTGAATATGAGACAGAGTTTAAGGAATTGTTTAGATATGTCCCAGAGTTCCTCAACTCCAAAAAGATCTTGTGTACTAAATTTAAAGTGGACTTGAATATGAACATAAAGGAAAAGATGTCGGTGACTGAAACCTTACTTATAAGGATAAATTGCAATAGGCCTTGCGGGTAGAGAAAATGGTAGTTGAGTGAGAAAAATTAGAAGAAAGGCATAGCAAATGAAAGAAGTTCAATTTCACTTCAACCCAAGGCCCCAAGAAGAATAGGAAGATAGATCCATATAGTGGTATTTCCATTTTTGGATTCGTTTCTGAAATAATTCATGGAAAAGCTCTTTTGTTGGTTGGAATGATTTTAATGAGAAACTTATACAAGGGCAAATTAGTGTTGATAAGGGAAACTTTTCTAAATAGAATTGTTGGAGATGAAGGAAAACTTGCAAATTTTGAGAACATGAGTATAAGTAACTATATTGATATTATAGGTCATTGAAATTGACTGTGATATAATCTGAGAGACTATAGTGGTTGAAAATGTGGTTATGAATTTGATAAACCACTAGCAGCAGCGAACGATGGATGGGGACTTAAATAGAAAAATGAAGCAACTATGCTCACTTACTTTTGAGGTCTGTGATTCTAAAGTTTGTGGTTGTGATCATGTATTTGGTTACATTATATATAATAGGTTCATATTAAGAGAATTAGAAGTTCTGGAACTAGTTGTCAGTTTGCACCATTAGAAACACAGGAAACCGAATAGTTGATATGAAAAACAATACCCCTCACAATTTTAGAAGCACAACTTTCTTTTAAATCTCGAGAATGAAATTTCTTTTTAGATGGTTAAGTGTTGTAATATTGAAAATTTTGGTATTAGAAAATTTTTATTAAACTTTGAATGCTCTTTATAAAAAAAAAACTAATTGTAATTTATTTCAATTTATCAATGAACGTCTTATAAAATTTTGTTGTGAGAAAAATAGGTTTCTTGATGATTTGGGACAATTAAAACTTATTTAGAATCAATTAAATAAAGTCAAGACAACTTGCCCCATGATAAGATGACTTAGGGTTCAAAAATTGAATTTTGGTTAAATATAGAACTCACCAAGTCGACATGAGCAAGTGCTAAGATGACTTGATGAGATTAGGCCTTAGAATTTTCAACCCTGCACAAAAGCAAGTCACCTTGCCCAAATGACAAGTCAACTTATGCTTCCAGACTTTGTGTCTATAAGTCTACTTATGGCCAACACGAGTTAACTTGCCAGATTTAAGTCACAGAGAAGGATGTTTACACATTAAGCAAGTCCACTCACTAAGAAGTAAGTCGACTTAGTGGTTACAGATGTAAAGAATTTGGGACGATTTGAGCCAATTTTTGAGTCAACTTGAGACCTTGATAAACAAAGATCAAGTTTACTTGTTAGACAACAAGTTGACACAGCCTCTGAAGACCTAAGGCACATAAGTAGACTTGTACCATTTGTAAATCAGCATATGCGTGTGAAAGATTGCAAAATGACAAAAAGGGATAACCAAACTTAAACAAAACTTGAAAATAATGAGGGACAAGAGGGGAATTTCACATCATATGTTAAAAAGATTTAGAATAAGCCTTTACTACCCCAAATTGATCTCTGCTTTCTCTCCCTCTTATCTCCTTTTCTCGAACTCATTCTCTACTCTCACTCGACACTCTCTCGCCCATCTCTCTCAATCTCTCTTTAAATCAAACCCAATTCTTACCAAACCCACTTTTTAAACCTTCCAAACCCTCAAACAAACATGTGAATGAAGATGATTTTTGGAGAAATCTAGCGTTTGCTAAAAAATGAGTGAAAATCTAGGGTTTTGAAACCCAACGTTCAAGATTCAATCCAACCACATAATTGAGTTAATTTCTTCCTTCTAAACATTGATTTAGTTTCATTACTTATGAAATATAACTTAGAGCGGGGTGAATAGGTTGTATGGTAATTTTTCAAGAATTTAGAGGTTTTGTAGGTTCTTTAAGATAAGAATGATTTACAGAAATTGAATGTGATTAAAAAAACAAAGCATAGAAGAAATTTGAAAATAAAGGAAGAACAAAAAATAAATCACACGAGATTTTTATAGTAGTTCCACCAAACCCAGTATACGTCCACTCTCAAGCTCCACCTGGATTTCCACTATTTGCAACCCAAATAGTACAACAAACTTGCTTTTGGGTGCAAGTTGAACCTGTACAATATTTTCTTACGAAACACTATTCAACCTCTCTCGAGTTGTTTATCTCTCTAAATGCCAGACCAAGAAACCTATCTCTGGTTTTTGATATTTTTGTATAGGAGAAAACTAAATGTTATAGTTAATGAAACTATAACTTCAGATGTAACAGACTTGATACTCACAGAAAGAATTTTATAGAGATATGGAAAACAGAGTATATGGCTTTGAAGCTCAGATGTATGTTTAAGATGTTCAACACTTCGTTTTTCGTTCCTGCACTTCTCTTCTTTTTTTTTCAAAGATCTATAGATCAATTTATTTCACTTCATTTACTTCATCTATCAAGTAGCCGCTGTGGTTGGTGAACTTTCAAATGTTGGGCATTAATGTCCGTAATTAAATGTATTTCAGTTGTTGCTCAATTTGCATTGACGACTTGCTTTTCTAGTGCTGGTTCATTTTCTTTCACCAATTGCATGAAGTGTTTTTGCTGCATTGGGATGTTAGCTTTGATCGAAATGGAAAGATTCAGTGATTCAGAAAAAGAATATGACCGTTGGGTTCAAATGTGTTTCGAAAATTTGGCTTCTCACAACTTTTGGGTGGACACGTTTAAAGGGACATCGATCTAAATTTGAAAATTTTATAGTGTAATTCTATCAAAATAGGTAGGTAAGTTATCCTGTGGGTTGACAATCTACTGTACAAATTTAAAATATTTGGACACATAGTTTTAAATTTGTTGATGTGTATATGTGTGTCGACAAGCTAATGACTAGGTCGTTGTGTAACATCTAGGATTAAATGATTATTAGGTTGACATATTCAATGAGGGCATTGACAAGGTCCTATTCATTTATTAGATTGGTTAACCTGGACAAATTAATTAGTCGATGTGTTTCTACATGTTGACAAGAAATTTGATGGGTCGATGTATATATTTCGGAAATAAAATGGATAGCTCGACATGTGTATTGTATGCATCGACATGATCCTATTCAAGTTGAAAATTGGTCGACATGTGTAATTTAAATTGGTCGATGTGCATATGCTTTGTCGACAGGAAGAGAGCAGGTCGATGTGTGATTTAATAAGAAAATAAACATCAGGTCGATAGGTCTTACAACATACATCGACATGCTATTGTACAAGTAATAATTGGTGGACTTGGAAAGGAGAATTGGTCGATATGTATTTAATAGGTCGATAACAAAAATGATAGGTCGATGTGTATATTATGAAGACATAATTCAACAGATTGATGTGTTGTCAAACAGGTTGATGTGTCACTATTCATTTGTTAAATTGGTTGACCTGATGAACAAATTGATTGATGTGATTTTAAGGTAGATCGACAAGTAGGATAGTGGGTTGATGTTTTATGAACTAACAGGATGATGTGTTGCACCAATGGGTTGACATGTTACTATTCCTAAGTCAAATTTGTTGATGTGTTTGGATGAATTGGTTGACATGTCACTATTCATGTTGTTTCAGGTCAACATGGTTTGTGCCTACGTCGTTGTGTTGGAATGTCATATCTATGAGACATTTAGTTTCGGGTCGACAGGACTTTTCTATATATCGATATATTCCTATTCAAATTAAAATCGGTCGACGCATCACTCTAAATTTGTCCATCTGACACTGTTCAGGTCAATGTGTTTTTGTGTGAGTCGATGTGTTCAGACATTTATTTCTAAAGAAATCCTTTATCTCAGATCGACAAGAACAACTAACTTAGGTCGATTTGTATGGATAGCTATGAATTGGTTGACACAGCGTTTATAATTGGTGGACTTACTATGTAGGTCGATGTGTTCCCTAGTCAGGTCGATACGAATTTCAGACTTCTGATTTTCTTGCTATTTTTTTAATTTTCTTAATCTAACTTTCTCTCAATGTATTATCATCAAAACTCTACTATGTCAATAACTTATGAATTTGATTTTTATGATTGGAATTTAGGATATTTGTAGAGAAAGAAAGTTAGGGTTTTGAAAAAAGTTGATCTTGGATGAAATGTGTGGATTCTTTAGGGTAATCTTACTTTTTTAACCTAAATTTATATTTTCTAGCATGAATTTGGATTGTAAGATTTGACTTGGGGATTTAAACCTAGGATTTATATTATAAATGTTGAGATTTTAGAAAATTGTGAATGGAAATAGTTTATAGATGCAAATTACATGTGGTTGATGAAATAAGAATATAGATTTATAGATTTTGTAAATTAGGGTTTGTATTATATTTGGGAAAACTCATAAACCCTAATTATATGTATGATTTAACGTCGAATTTATGTTTATTTTTTAAGGATAAATCAATTAGAATCTAAGAGAGAATTATTTTGTGAGTGTTCACCCTCTCAAGAGGTGAGTGATTTCATGATTGCACTTAAATAAGAAAAATACTTTTATTGAATTTTCTTAATGATTTTCAAAATTTGGATTTAAATAATTTAGTGAGTAGAATATCCCAAAGATTGGATTTTGAATTCTTATGCATCCTATGTGTTTTGAATGAACAAATGTAGCATGTGAATTTGTTGATGTTGAACCCACTGGTATGATTATTACTATTGAGAAATTGTAAGAATTGATAGCACATGAATTTGATTTATAATTTTTGTGAAACGGTGCATATGATTGGCTTAGGGAGAGAGACTGAACTCCTAGTAAATGATTAGTCATTTTTCTCTATGGAGAGACTGAACTCCTAACAAAATTGAAAACAATGATTTAAGTTTTTTTTTGGATAAATTTGAGAACGACATAATGGTTTGAAATATATACATTTGATATATTCACCACACAAATCTTGTTTTTATACAACTTGTATTTTACTCACCGGGTATAGTATATACTCACCCCTCTTACTTCCATTTTCACAGGGGAAGCCTATTCAAAGCTTGTAGACGCTTAGTATTGGAATTGTAGAAACTTGTTTTGTTGGATTTCTTCGAGTAATAGTTTTCTTTTGAATTGAGGTACTAGTGGACCCAAGTAAAGGCACGCCGTATAATTATTTTGAAAACTTATTTTTTACTATATTTATATGAGTTTGAAATTTGACTATGGTTTGTGTACTTAAAATAAGAACTCTCTTTTTATTTGGTTGAATTTTTTCTTGAGAATTGTTTTGATGGAATTTGATTTGAATTCCTTGAGTAAGGACTTGTTTATACTCTATAAATTTGATTTGAATCGCCAGAATGGCCTAATGCATAAATGTTTTGAGTAGGGATGGACCAAACTACTCCTTTGATTGTGCAATGATTGTATACTGGTTTATTTTTATGGTTTGATTATTTTGAAAAATGAGTGAATATTAGAATGTCTTGCGGTATTTTGGAACATGGAGTGGAGTTCACAAATATTTCAGAATATCACGGCAGTTGTTGTGTGCTCAACTAGAGGGTTAGGACGTGACATTGGCTGAAAAACATGGATAACACATTCCGTGCCCTCGTGCAAATAAGAACTCTCATGATAGTTCCCACAATTTAGCAAAGAGGTTCTATCCTTAAACGTTCTCCATGATGCCTTTGATCAGAATGACTTTTCTTACTTGGATCTCTCCTTAATCCAACCTAAAATTGTGTTAGCTTCTTCCCATGATACCAATTTTACCTTGTTTTCTCCAACTCCAACGGCCTTAGCTTTGTTTACTACATCCCTATATGTAGTAAAAGTATGAGTTGTAAGGTTCTTTTGATTATGAGGAAGCTCACAAAAAAAAACATGATTTTAGTAACGAAAATTTTAGAAAAAATCATCGCTAATTTGTTTAGCAATAAAAAATGTTCGTTACTAATAATGCGTTGAAAAACTTTAGCAATGGAAATTAGAAATTTGTGGCCAAATTAGTGATGAAAATAATTTCGTCACTAATTTCGTGATTAAATTTCGTAATGGATTCATATATCCATCGCTAATTTTAGTGATAGATATTGGAAACCATCGCTTAAATTAGCAGTGGATTTTCTTTTCCGTCACTAATGGATATGGGAATCCACTAAAATTAGCGATGGATCTTCTTTTCTTCAGTGCTAAAATTAGCGACAGATCTTCTTTTCCTTCACTATCAAATATGGGAATTCGTCGTTAAAATTAGTGAGATTTGAATACCCAAACTAGTAAATTGATATAAGAAGTCATCTTGGTATTCTATCCGCTTTTATCTCATTTTCAGAAGATCGGTACAAAGAAATTCAAAACGAGTACACCAACGAAAAAATAGCCAATTCATTCGCTTGTCAATTCTTGGTATAATACTCACTCATAAATGATTGGTATCAAAATTTTTCATTGATCAATGTGATCAATCATATTCATGTATGAATTAGTAATTCCTCTTCCAACTTGTTCCAGAATGGGCGTTTAGGGTTTAGCCAAAATTAGCAATGGATCTCATTTTCTGTAGCTAAATTTAGCACAATTTTGCGATGAAATTTATGCCGATTTTTTGCGATGAATTTTGCAACGTATTTTGAAATAGCCATAAAAACAACGTGATTTGATGTTGAATTTAGTGACAAATTTGAAAATTTAGCAAAAATTTTATTATTTTTGCAATTTTTTCAATTAAAAAAGAATTGTCTTGTCCAACCAACAAAAATATCAAATTTAACTACTAATATCCATCAAATAAATCTAAAATTTTTTTCAATCCAATCAACAATATAATCAAATTCCAAATATCTTTTCGAAACCAATAAACTCGATATTATTCATAAATGTTCAAGTAACCAACAAAATGTTAATAGGAACAAAATCAAAAAAAATATCAATTTAGTATGTAACATTCATCATGTAGAGACTACAGACCATCCCTTCAACCAAAATGATTATATAAAATTTTTCCTTAGCTACTCTATGCCTACACTACAACAGAAATGGCATATAGTGACGGACAAAAACCGTGAGGAAACCACCGTCGATAAAGTTTTCTCCTACGGATAGAGTTTCAGTTGGGTATAGAGGGGTCGGGATAGACCTATGTCGACACTTGTCATGGCCATTGGAGCATGTTAAATTTCTGGATGGTTAAAAAAGTGTCAGTAAAAATCGATATTATATCATCAGTTGTAAAGGGTGAACAAAATTTCAATTTTTATCGTCACTTGTAAAGGGTTAGTAAATATTACTAATTTTATTGTCGGTCATTATGTTAGTAAATATTAATACTTTTATTGTCACTTACAGAAGTATTTGGTTTCTAAATGTTACCACATTTATTGTTACTTACAGAATTGTTGGATTAATAAATGTTACTATTTTTATTATCGCTTACAGATTTATTGGTTAATAAATGTTACTATCTTTACTATCGCTTACAGAATTGTTGGGTTAGTAAATGTTACTACTTTATTATGACTTACAGATTTATTGATTAGTAAATATTACTACATTTACTATCGTTTACAAAATTGTTGGGTTAGTAAATGTTACTATCTTTACTATCGTTTACAAAATTTTTGGGTTAATAAATGTTACTATTTTTATTGTCACTTACAGGTTTATTGGTTAGTAAATGTTACCACATTTATTGTCCCTTACAGAATTATTGGGTTAGTAAATGTTACTACCTTTGTGAGGCCCCGCGGGATCACACCCGACCGGCCAGCCCCCATAGCCAGGTATCGTCCACGCAAGTCTGGAAATTCGAGTCTTGCTGCAGCGTCCGCGACTCGAACCCATGACTTGCCCATTTGTCCCCCATCGTGGGAGCGCCTTTCACCAATTGGGCTACAAAATGTAACACCAAGAGAAAAAAAAAAAAAAAAAAAGATTTGGAGACGCAGCGTTTTGGGACAAAACGCTGCGTCCCCAATTTGGGGATTAGGGTTAAAACCCTAACCCCCTTTCTCTCTCTCTCTCTCTCTCTCTCTCTCTCTCTCTCTCTCTCTCCCGACCTTTCATCTTCCGCGGCTGTTCGTCTTCTTCCGCGGCTGTTCGCCTTCCTCCGCCACCGCCACCGCCACCGCCACCTTCTTCTCCTTCTCCTTCTCCTTCTCCTTCTCCTTCTTCTTCTTCTTCTTCTTCTTCTTCTTCTTTCTCCTGCGGCTCATTTCCTTGCGATCTCTCATCGCGATAACCCACGATCGCCCTCTCTCCGCCTCACCGCACACCGCCGCGAGCCACGATCGAGCACTACCGCACGCCACAGCGAGACTGTAGAGCCTCCGCGAGCGCAACCCGCCCTTGCACACGACCGAGCCCGCGAGCGTGTGCCAGGCCACGAGCGCGAGCAAGCGCGCGAGCCAGCGCGCAAGCCAGCACACGAGCGCGCAGCAACACGTGAGCGCACGTGAGCCAGCGCACGAGCGGGCGCGGCCCAGCAAACGAGCGCGCGCGTCCCAGTACACGAGCGTGCACGGGCGCGCGGCAGCGCACGATCGTGCAGGAGCCGGCGCACGAGAGCGCACCAGCGCACGGGCGAGCACCAGCCCGCAGGCCCATCAGCAGCAAGCCCATGGGCCCACTAGGCCCGACAGCCCGTCCAAGCCCGCAGGCCGAGTATGGCCCGCGGCCCAGTCCGGCCCCTGGCCCGCGAGCCCACGATGACCCATGACCCTCTGCGTAGGTAAATGAATTCTCGATTTCGTGTACATACTAGGGTTTCGAAAATTATTGGTAATTTAACTTAAATTTCTCACTTGTGTTTCAAATAGTAAACATTACAGGTTTTAGACCAGGTTGACGCACGAACGAAAGCTAAATCCGGAAATCCGAGAAACCCTAGGTGAGAGAAATGCAACCTTTTCAATATTTGAATTAATTCTATCGAAATTAGGTCGAATTTAGATCGAGAGTTGCATAATATGTTGAAATGTGTGAAATCCGAGGAAAATTAGACAAAAAAATGAGAAATATTAGAAACTCGACCATTGGTGAGTCAGATGAGTCGAAATTGAGGAAACGAGAATCTATAACGAAGTTTTGTAAATTAGGTGATATATATTTGGAAGGGAAAAATTGAAAATCCTTTATTTGACCTTTATTTGATATTAAATGTTGATAATCTGATTTAGGTTGATCTTTTGAAGACTCGAACAATCAGATCCGATTTGGCTTGTCAGTAGGGAGTGACTTCCCTTCCGTAGAACGGTGAGTGGGACTTTGACATTCACTATTGATTGAAAACCATGTTTTAAAAAATACTTTTAAATGACATATTTCTGCAAATGTCTGATTGTTAGAATTTTCGAATATTTGATGAATGTTTTGTGACCTTTGGAGTGTCTAAATTTCTGACTTTATTGATATGCATCCATGAGTTTTGATAATTGAATATTGTGTCATATTTTCAACATATTGATATGCTTTAATGTTTCCACTGCATTGGCACATAGTTTTAAATGGATTTACTTACATATTTGGGCTGTATGCCTGGCCGACTTTATGATATTATGCATTGGGCTGTATGCCCGGCCGACGTTATGATATTATGTATGGGGCTATATGCCGGCCGACTTGGTGATGGGATGCATGGGGCTACGTGCCCCGCCGATATGATATTGTGATCCGTAGCTACGAAGGACATCTGGTAGAGGCACCCCTTGTGCCCGGATACGCTTCGGCCGGAGGTATCCGCCAGATCGTCGTGTGTATGGGTGTCCCAGGTTGACCCTTATCGGAAGGACGTTGAGTACGGCTCCGTCTAGCACCAGGCGGGGGCACCATACACGGTCGACTAGTTATATGTACATTATTATTATTTGCAGGCTAGTTGGGGTAGCCTGTGGCCAACATTGGGGTAGAGAGTCATTATTTAATACTTGCATTTGGAAAAACCCCCAATGTGCCGTCCTTGGTCGAGGTAGACTATTGCCGGGAATATTTCATTGGCCGGCTCTTCATGACATTGATGTAAATATTGGATGCATATCTTGCTTTCTGATGTGTGCGTATTATATATGATTTTGAAATAACATGATCGGTTTGCACACTGTGGATATTTTCTTATGTTGGGCTTTGACACTCCAAGTTCACCCTAGATATTGATAGTATGATGTCAATCCCCTCACTTACTGAGTATCCTCCCATAGATACTCACCCCTCACTTTCTCACAGGATTAGTGTTGGACCGAGGAGATATCACTAGGCTTGGGTATGGATATTTTCCATCACTTCCGTTACGATGATTGGTGATATTATTATGTATTGGAGATTTTAGTTTGACCAATATATATATATAAATTTTTTTGGGATGACTGTATAAATTATGGATATTTATTCTTGAAACTCTCGTATTGATTTATTTTATTGCATTGAGGCATTTGTAAATATTTAAAAATAACTTGGGAATTTATTTTATATATGCGTAGAATTTAAGTCCACTCGGTGTGGCGGCTGCTCATGCTCTAGTTGGGCATGACATAGAGGTCTGTTGCTAGGACTGCTAGAAACTTTATAGTCTTGCGTTGTTCTGGATGTTGGCTGTGGTATTTGTTGATTTTGGAAAGGCCGGGATGGCCAATTGCTTATTTTTACAGGATGAATGTCATATATAGGTGAAATTGTATATGGGAAACCTCCGATTTATGGAGAGGTTCTGCCCGATTTTCTGTAAAAATACAGTCAGCATCCAGGGGCAACGGGCGACTGTTCACGATCCCGGTTCGAGGCGTGACAACCTTTATTGTTGGTTATAGAATTATTGGGTTAGCAAATACTACTACATTTATTGTCGAAGTGATAGTAAATATTACTACTTTTAGTGTCGTTTTTATTGGTAAGTAAATTTTACTACTTTTATTGTCGCTTAAGATATGTGGTTAAAGAGTTGTTACTTATTTGTTACTTATTCTCAATAACCAAATATTACTACTCTTTGGGTCGGTTATCACAAGATTAGTAAATGTTAGGATATGTTAATACAAATATTATTACTCTATCGTTAAAATATTACGACTTTATCCTCAAAAAAATGTTACAATTGTGGGTTAGAAAAAAGTTAGGAAATATTATAAATACCGTATCTTAGGAAATGAAATACTCTTTTATATCATGAAATATATATGATAATGTTACAGACACGTCACAAGAGAAAGAAAAGAATTATAAATTCCGGTCAGTACATATCTTCATATCTTCTTAAATAAAATGTTGATGGCAAAAATGTTGACTTGGAGCACCCAAAAAATTCCAGCATCCGTATCATCCGGTTCCAGGATCCATTGTGATGTGTGGTATCATTCTATAGTAATGAAATTAATATAATTATAAGGTATATTATAAAAACTTGTACATTTAAATATTACCTTTGGGATGGACTCTGGAGGTGGTGATGATGATGATGATTGGTTTCGATGTGCACTCCCAACATCTTGTATCCGAGGAAGCTAACAATATAAATACAAATAATGTGGATTATTGTTCAGAAGTAAAAGTAGTTAGATTATGGTAAGAAGTAAAGAAATAATATTTGTATCTCAACACCAGCAATGAGCCTTGCATCATTAACAAAGTTCAACAATTTATCTCGTTGGTCACTTCTGGCATGCAAAGCAACATGCATAAAAATATTGCTCACCATATTAGTAAGATTCTTATTTTGTTCCATTAATCATTCTATCATAATAGTCATATGTCCATCAAATATTTGATGGAATGAGATTTCGTTTGAGTTAGAAATTTTTAGAGATGTGAGGGAGAAGAGTTTTTGAAGGAAATGAGAAGTTTCAATATTTGTGGAGGGATGAAGGGTTTGCAATATATATATTTGGTTTAACCCCAAATAAATTTTGGTTTGTAGCGCCAAATGAATTTTTCAAAACCAGCCATTTTGTCATGTTTATCACATTTTAGTTTTTGAATTTTTTGCTATTTACCTCTTTTTTTATAGTTTGAGTAATTAACAGAAAATTTTTACTTTGACATATTACTATATAATTCCATGAAGTAATAGTAAATATTACTACCATGTTCTATATAACTCCCCGTGAAGTAGTAGTAAGTATTACTACCATGTTTTATATAACTCCGTGAAATAGTAGTAAGTATTACTTCCATGTTACTAGATCGAGCGCATACCTGAGTGGCACAAGCAAGCTAGAGCCGGGAGGCATGGGCACCGTGGTACGGCATGAGGCATAAACCGCCGGCACAAGCAGGTGAGGCAAGGGCAAAGTGGTGCGGCATGAGGCATGAACCAGCGGCACAAGCAAGCTAGAGCGGGGAGGGGCACTGTGGTGCAGCATGAGGCATAAACCGCCGGCACAAGCAGTGAGGCAATGGCAAAGTAGTGCGACATGAGGCATGAACCAGCGGCACAAGCAAACTAGAGCCGGGAGGCATGGGCAGTGTCCTACGCTTCATAGAACATAGAATTATAAATAATAACAAATGAAAAAAGTTGAAAATTATGGAAATACATTCATACATTGATATATGTTCATCACTACATATTCAAGCAAGAAACAAATTAAAAAATCTAGAATTATAAATAAATACAAATTAAAAGAGTGAAACGAAAATGAGAATACAGATCCTGAATTATACGAAATTCTAAATGCTTAATTCATATGATAATTTATCTATTAGAATTTATAATTAAGAAATATGATAATTAAGTTGTATAACATACTAATATTATATTATACTAATATAATATTTTACTAATTATATTGGTAATAATTATATTATTTAAATTAATATTGATAATTATATTTATAATAAATTTATAAATTTATATTATGAAACTATTTATAATTTGTTATAATTTATAGTTCTATTATTAAATATAATAAATGTATCATATAATACTATAATTCTAAGAACGCATGCGTTATTGCACGCTCGGCATAGCTGCCCTTGCCCCGCGGCATTGCCGTTTAGGCTTGTGCATGCATTCTTGCTTACTATAATATAGTAACGCTTACTACTACAAAATAGTAATGCTTACTACTATAAAATAATAACATTTACTATATATTAGTAACATTTACTATAAAATTGTAACATTTACTATTATATGTGAAAAGTAGTAAATTTATTTGTCTCTCATGATAGAAAAATAATAACCTTTACTTAAACTAGCCACAATAGTTAAATTAACAGATAATAAGTTGTATGGAATAATAATATTAAATTATAGTAATATTATGCTAATCAAATAATTTTGATAATCATAATTATAATAAATTTATAAATTTATATTATGAAACAATATAATTTATAATTTATAAATGTATATTATGAAATAATATAATTTATAGTTATATTATATTGGGCAAACAACATATTTATATTTCGCGCACTTGTATTATACCGCCATTCATATTAAAGTATTTCAAGCGAAACCGCGGGAAATGTCGAAAATCTATACGCACGTTTTGTTCCCTCCTTGACAAATTTAGTAGAAGGCTTAAATTTTTAATGGGATTTTTAAAAATTTTACCATATGGTTATAGTTTGGAATGGAATGGTTATAGTAAATACTCTAAGAGTAGTGTTTCATATGTGTTATTTTATTGTTACGTGTGTAATTTTTAACATTACACATTTTCATTAGCATTATTTTCCTTTTTTTATATAAATTTTAGTTTTAAAAAGTATTTATTACCATATTTGTTACTATTTGTTACAATTTGTATGAACAGAAAGTAGTAATTCTTACCACTTGTTACCACGCGACCCGCTTGTTCAATTGTTATCATTGTTACGATATTTTATTATACAAAATTTATATAATTATTGTGTTACTACTTGTTATATTTATATTGGATCAAAATCACTTGTTACCACTTATTATTATTTTTATCACAATAAAAAATATTATTATCAGAATTAAAGTAATTGTTACCATTTGTACGAAGAGAAAATAGTAATTGTTACCACTTGTTATCACACGATCTACTTGTTATCAATTGTTACCATTGTTACGATATTATATTATACAAAATTTATATAATTATTGTCTTACCACTTGTTACATTGGATCAAGATCACTTATTACCACTTATTATCATTGTTATCACAATAAAAATCATTATTACCAGAATTAAAATAATTGTCACCGTTTGTTACCATTTGTACAAAGAGGAACTAGTAATTGTTACCGCTTGCTATCACACGACCCATTTGTTACCATAATAAAAATCATTGTTACCAGAATTAAAGTAATTGTTACCGTTTGTTACCATTTGTGCGTAGAGGAAGTAGCAATTGTTAGCACTTGTTACCACGCGACCCATTTGTTACCACGCGACCCACTTGTTATCAATTGTTACCATTGTTACGATATTTTATTATACAAAATTTATATAATTATTATTTTATCATTTGTTATATTGGACTAAAATACTTGTTATCACTTATTATCATTGTTATCACAATAAAAATAATTTTTATTGGAATTAAACTAATTGTTACCTTTTGTTACCACTTGTATGAAGAGGAAGTAGTAATTGTTACCACTTGTTATCACACGACCCGCTTGTTACCAATTGTTACTATTGTTACGATATTCTATTATACAAAATTTATATAATTATTGTCTTACCACATATTATATCAGACAAAAATCACTTGTTATCACTTATTATCATTGTTACCATAATAAAAATCATTATTATTGGAATTAAAGTAATTGTTACCATTTGTATGAAAAGCAAGTAGTAATTCTTATTACTTGTTACCGTCTTTTCACACGTTTAGTTTTTGAAATTTTGATTATTATATACTTTTTACCCTTTTTATCATTGTTTTTGTTTTTACAATAAATAGAAAATTTTTACCTCTATTACTATATAATTACGTCAAGTATTAGTAAATATTACTATTATATTACTATTAGTATATTTCTTATTTTATTATTATTACTATATTGTCACATAATTTTCATTACATAATTTTATATTTAGATAATTTGATATGGTTATATTATTTAAAATAATAATATTAATTATATCATCATGTAGGTTATGCAGGGTTAGCAGCACGGGTAGTGCGCCTGCACAACACAGCCGTGCAGCCCCTACGGCATAGCGCCGCAGGCATGTGCATATTTAGATAATTTGATATGATTATATTATTTAAAATAATAATATTAATTATATTATCATGTGGGTTATGCGGGGTTCGCAGCACGGGCAATGCGCCTGCACGGTACAACCGCGCGGCCCCCGTAGCATAACGGCACAGGCATGTGCATGCATGCTCTCTTGCTTGCGCGGTATTGTCGTGTGGGACCCCGCGGTATAGCCATGCAGGCATGAGCGCGCATCCTCTCTTGCTTGTGCAGTACTGCCGTGTGGGCCCCCGCGGTATAGCCGCGCAGGCCTGAGCACGCATGCTCTCTTGCTCAAGCGAAAGCACTTGTTATTACTAGTTCTTATCATTTGTTACGATGTCAAGCACTTGTTAACATTTGTTACCAAATTATATTATACAAAATTTATATAATTATTTACTCGCCACTTGTTACGTTGGACCAATCCATGTTACCATTTATTTTTTGTTAGCTATCACTTGTAAAAGGTAGCAAATTTATTTGTCTCTCATGATAAAAGAATAGTAGCATTTACTATTAAACTAACCACAATAGTCAAATTAATAAATAATAAAATATACTAACATTACTATGTAATCATAATAAAATATAGTAACATTTACTATTATAATAACGGATGTAAAAGATAGTAAATTTATTTGTCTCCTATGATAAAATGATAGTAACATTTACTATTAAGCTAACTACAATAGTCAAATTAACAGATAATTATATATAGTAACTGTTACTATGTAATCACAGTAAAATATAGTAACATTTACTATAAAATAGTAATATTTACTATTATAATAATACATGTGAAACGTAGTAAAATTATTTCTCTCATCATAAAAGATACTAATATTTACTATTAAATTAACCACAATATTCAAATTAACAAATAATAACATACAATAACATTTACTATATAACTACAATAACATTTACTATTAAAATACTAACATTTACTATAATATAGTAACATTTATGCAAAATAGTAATACTTACCGCTATTTATCATTTCCTTTTACACTTATCATTTCTTACTATATCCACCCATCATCATAACGGCTGAGACACCTTTCAAAATCGTAACTACAAAACCTATATTTTGTCATCACAACTTATAGCCGTAAGGATAGGGTCATATAAATTCATACGTCCTTATATCCGTAAATATAGAGTGTTGTTTATACAAACGGTTTGCTACCTTTACCCACGGTTTAAATTGTTTTATCGACGACTATTTTAAAACCGTCGAAAAATATATACTACTCCCGACGGTTTCAACTATAACCATCTATATTGTTTCAAAAAACTGTCGGTAATACTTTCCGAGAGTAAACGTCACCGTCAGCATAATGCTTTAGTTTGTAGTGCTAGCCACCCTCTTTGCCTCTCCCTTCGACCGAAAGGATTTTAACACAAAGAAAAATGCATTTTGACACATGGATACTGTGTGAATTGATACACAAAAAGGGGACTAAATCAACCCTCTCTTTGAAATCGATCAAGCTCCTCTCTCAAGCCACACTTTCTCATGATCCAGCTTCTTACCCTAAGCACAATGGTCAATATGTCAGATTTATCATATATTTCAAGAACAAAACATTCTAAAATTTTAAAAATATGAATGGACAAAAAAATACATTAAATACTTCTAAGTCTTCCATATTTTATATATATATATATATATAAAGTGAATCCACCATAGTTTAATCAAAATGGGAACTAAGCTATTCAGAATGGTTAGCACATAGTAGGCACAAGTAGGCCCAGCATGACAACTAGTGAGTTGGATCCTACAACTAAAACATGTCAACAGTATGTTTGCGCTGCTTCTGTCATAAAATGTGAATATCTGTGTGGTTGCAACAAGCTCGATCAGCAGAATTAGCGTGTTCATCAGCCATTTACAACAATGAGTTACGGCATCTTACTAGTTTATTATTGTTGCAAAAGTGACAATAGTTCTGATTCTCTAGCATCAGGCACGTTTCGAGCATAATCTCTGAGCCATCATTGGAGGAACAAATTGCTTTCCTATTTGTGGTTGATCTTCAGCCTTGTCCAAAAATGTCTCAATGAGTTTAAGGGTCTCCCTCTTCACAGATCTATTTCAGGAACCATAAAAAGAAAATAACTGTTGGATTTAATCGCGCATGCGGAAGCGTGAATTAAATAGTTTCGGAATTTTTTGGGATAAATACCTCGATAGGGCAGTCTCCAAAATCCACCGTGTCGCGATGTCCCTCGAACGGATCGCACGGTCGGATGGTGATCACGCAATCGAACCACCACCTCAAATCCACGACGCCTCAAGCCTCGAGTCCGGTGAATCGTCTGACGATGAGAGATTTTCCTACGCGAAAATCTCCATCCCTCACTCTTTTCTCTCTCTCTAGAGAAGTGCTATGAAACCCTAGCCATCTCCTCACATGGTTTCTTTCATGTCACATCCCGCAGAAGGAAAGAGGGCTCTTTTGGAGGAGTTACCACATAAGTGGTTAATAGGGTGGTTATTGGGGATAATGGGAGTTACCCCATTATTCCCAAATTACCACAATGCCCCTCTTGGGCATATTCCAACATCTCCCACTTGCACATGAGGGCATTTCATTTCCGTCAATCACAAGATCACAACTCATGCGATCTATCACATCACCCTACTGGACTTTTCATACTGGATTGGGCGTCGTGCGACCGGCGAGTACACCTGCAAGCAAAGACTCTCGATACACCTGTTAGGATGATCGAAGAGTCACTGTTAGTATAAAAATAACTCGCTATACCCCAGACTCAATGCATTTACATCCATCGAGCCACTTTCCTCATCGAAAGTGATCCCCAATCATTTTGCTCGACTATATATTCATTATTATGTTTGAATCCCAACATGGATTAACACAATAGGTCGACCTATGAATACATGACAATGATGTAATGTCTATTGGCCTTCCTTTTCCCAAACTCGAATCTATCGGTCTCAATTCAGCTGCTTTCCTAGACCTGCCCCTTAGACCTCAATTTATCTTCCGGGCCATAGGTAAACAGACTAAAGTAGCAACACTGAACCAATACTTCTAGAGACAGCCGAAAGTAATAAGGGTATAAGAGATCCCACCCAATGGATCTCAGGTCTCACACAGTGGGAACGGGGATCATGATCAAACTATCGTCTCAAATAATAGCTCCCACTATCCCATGGTCGTCTCATCACACGTGGTATGAAACACGTGCCACAGTGTTATTCCCCCATCTCTCAAAGGGCTTATGTCAGATTTCTCTAACACTGTACAGATACGGGACTCAGTCTACACATAAGACTTTACCCAGAGACTCAGAGAGAGCAACTCAGAGACAATATCACAAATCGCAGGTGATATCTGAGATCTCAAACCTGGCTACTTACAGGCAACATGGATGTGGGTATTTCCATGCCGGTCATATCGCATATGACCTCATCCTGAACACATATCAGGGCGACTTATGTTCTAGTAGGGCTACTCTCAAAGCCTCTTACGACTAGAATCCGTCTCATCTCCGCTCACTCAGAGTCGGAGGTGGTCACTCGTGTGAGAGAGTCGACCACGCCTGCCTGACACATCTTTTATCACAAGATCATAATATATGACAACAAATGATGCATGAAATAAATATGTGACTCAATAATGCATACATGTCATATATTAAAATAAGCATCTAAAACAGTATATAAGGAGAAATGTTAAAGTACACTAAACCCAATGATTCCTTATCTCACAAAGGAATCTCTCACAACGGGTTTTCTGAAGAGATCAGCTCTCATGCTGAGGTGTACTTAGATGTCACAATACCCTTCTCGGTAATATCTCTCATAGTGGTCTTCGGTATTAATGTGGCTTTACTATTATACTTAGGGTCTCATTTGTTGACAGTGTCGGTCTGATTATCACAATAATCATCACTGACCTCCCACTATCTGTCACAACCTCTAAGTCTTCCAGAAAATTTCTGAAGCCAACCATTCTCATGAACTGCAATTGAGCACATTACTAGCTCAGTCTCTATCGTAAATAGAGATATACAGGTTCTCTTCTTACTACTCTAAGAAGATAAAACCTTTTGCGTTTATTCAGATCACTACTCCCAGTCAGTATCTGAATCTCAACCACAAAACGCAAATCACCTCATCCGTAACACATGGAGAGCTCTGCAGTTCAAATGAGATATTTCGGAATCCTTTTTCACTGCTCTACAGTGATCCCTTTCAGGATTCTATTAATACCTACTCACCAGATCGACTGCTAAATAAACGTCTGGTCATGTATGCCTCATCGCATACATCAAATTGTATATCACACGTGTATACCTCATCGCATACACTAGAAATGTATTTTGCACTGGAGTAAGGGATTCTACTTATCTCCCTTATTTCTTTATAAATTCTAGGGCATGTGTCAAGATTCAAGTCTTTTTATCTTTAGCGATTAGAGTATCTTTTAGGTTGTCATCGCTCTTCTCGAAATGCTTAAGAATTTACCTGATGTAAAACTCTTGTTAAAGAGTCAACACCATTCTCAAGCGATCCCTATGGATCCAAAATCTGAGAATGAACTAAAACCTCATAACCATGTTACAATGGTCATTGGATACTCTCTGTTGTTCCCGGCCAGCAGTATGTCACCTACATATGAGA
The DNA here is from genome assembly GCA_033439265.1 of Dillenia suffruticosa. Classification (NCBI taxonomy): domain Eukaryota; kingdom Viridiplantae; phylum Streptophyta; class Magnoliopsida; order Dilleniales; family Dilleniaceae; genus Dillenia; species Dillenia suffruticosa. Next base: position 6,754,955 of record JAVTVX010000031.1, read on the forward strand.
ACATGCTCATAAAGGAGTCATCGGGGCGTATCTGATAGATACAATGATCCTACTCGATCATTACTAAACCATAAGATATCACCTTCTCGTGAAATCTCAAACGCCGTTGTCTAGATGATGGCTTAAGGTCGTATTTTGATTTCTAAAATCAATAGACCTTATCCACCTGATCTACTAGAACGAATCCAAAGGGATGCTCCATGTAGATCGCCTCATCTAGACTTCCACTACGAAAGCGGTCTTTACATCCTTGTGATGTGACTCCTGATCCATGTTCATGACAATCGCTGAAAGATAAACGGATCGAGGTAAATTGGACTATGACTCATCGATAGTCTACCCCTCAATCTAAGTGTAACCCTCGGTTACTAGATGGGTTATTTACCTCTTCATCAATCCGTTGACCTTTATCTTGACTTTGAGAATCTACTTGTTCCCAACAGTCCTTCCACCCTTAGGCAAATCAACTAGGTCCCAGACCCCGTTGATTCTCATCAATTCCTTCTCTTCATTTATGGCCTTCATTAAACGGCATTTTGCATCCTCTCGAGAGCCTCTCGGACCGTTTTAGATTTCTCATCATCCTCTAGAGTCGCAACGAGGGTCTCACTCTCAATCGAGAAAACAACGTTTAAATACGCATTCTCGACACTCTTAGGAGGAGAGAAAAATCTTTACCTCTTGATGGATCGCTCCCACTGAGATCAAGATCCGTAGTGGATTCTTGTATCCCGCCGCTGGGCTCCCCTAGCCACTAGGCTCATCCATAGCATAAAGGGTAGGGTCCAAATTGATTTCACCTCTCTTAGGGAAATCATTCTCAAGAAATATATTATTACGAGACTCAATCTCGATTATAATGCCATTCGTGTTCGCCTAGGAACACATATTTTCTCGCAGGTCTAACTCACCGTGTGAATGCGAGAAATCATGGCACAACCCCATAACCTCAAGTGGCTAAGGTCAGGCTGCCTCCCTGTCCAAAGCTCAAATGGGGAACTGACTAATAGTCAGTAGACTCGTAATACTCTTATCGAAACAGAGCCCCATGTGTAGTTTAGACGAATACTTGCGTTCTCGCTCGATTCTGAGAGTCTCTACTCTCAAATCTAACTGATTCTCAATCTCGCTTATGAACCTCCTGAAGCAGTCTAATGCCCCAGACTTATGCAAGATCAGATAGATGAACAGAAACGCATGTAAGCGTCTATAATTATCTACACAGCTCTATTTCTGGCTCTCATGCTCATAAGACCACAAAAATAAAGAAAGGCATAAAAGTTAACCGCAATGGAGTCCCAGCTCTCATTGCATCGCCTAATGGTTTTCTCGTCATTTTGCCGACTAGGCAAAACTCACATACGGGTAACTCGAATTTGGTCAGCGGGTCCAATAAACCTCTCACTACTAACCGATTCATCATCTCTTACCCCATGTGTCTAAGTCTACTATGTCATTCATTTACATCATCATCTACGCAATCAGATGTAAAGTCAATAGTAGAACTACTAAAAAACCATTAGAAAGAGTAATACCCAATGCATACATTTCATCATGGATTAAAACCAGAATTATTTAGAAAATTATCGTATTAAAAACAAGGGAATGATTTCACGCATTTCGTAGTCAATTTTAGACAATGTACTAAATTACAGATCCGTCGAATGCCTATAGTATTAAGAACGTCATGGCAAGTGTCGTTCCCTCGGACAACGACAAATGCTCTATTCTTAACGTAAATCCTCCAAGTTTAAGGATTCACATGACGGAACTATATTTACGCACTCCTGTCTCGAGTTACGTGGTCGGTTGCTCCTGATTTCAAAGGAGAGAAATTAGTGAGCATTATAGTGAATGAGACAAATCTCAAACCACGTAAAGAAGAAGAATATTAATTTCTGCTCGTCACACTCACGAGCGAAATGACCAAATCTACCTCAAACGTAGCAATTTACTTTGGTTTAATCAAATTCCTTCTTCTTGCGTTATTGTACCTCATTGTCGGTTTTGTCGGATGATTTTTATTACCTAGATCTCGAGTCTCGTTCGCCTGCTTATGCTATTGGCTTAGCGCCGGGGAAGTCCTTATTTGACTCCTCTGAATAAGCATGACTCGAGTGTGGCCTACTCGTCTCTAGGTGCTCCTCATCGAGATCACAATATGTACTCACGTCAACGAAAGCACGTATACTTTCGTCAAATGTGAGATAGGATTTCACGGTTTCCCATGAATTAGGTAAAAAACTGGATCACATCCAGTATCTAAATTTCATCCGAAATTTACTCGTCCGTATATATTAACTCGGTGATCATACTCGCCATTTGCTTCATTGTATGATTAACCCTTTTCTTCTGCATCCTCACATAGGAGCCGAAGAGAGCAACACTATGCTCTTATGGGACGAGTCGAACCGACATGTCCATAGAATATGACTCGAAAAAAAAACGAGATTAAGTTATCGTGTATGCCACTGTAAGCATTGCCCTAACTTGGCAAATCTTTTATATCATATACGATAAATCTCTTTATCTCGTATATTTTGAGACGCGGTGCCCACCCTGGGGCCCATCATCTCGTGCCTCAGATTCCCGTTAGATTTTGCATCTCGAGAATAAACTGAATCTTCTGATAAAATCGCGTAGATCACATCATTCAGTTTGCTCTCCTTGCAAAAATTTAATACGACAGTTCTCAACGCATTAAGAGAGATATTTGTGACTTGGAGATGCTTATTATCACATTTTTGTACGCCCTACGAATCATGAAGACCAAAATGACTTGAGTACGACCCCAAAGCGAGCGCATGAGTCAACGGACACCATACACCACAACTTGGAATCGCATCTTACCATTTGGACTGTGATTCGGCACACAAAAACCCACAAAAAATCACATTTATGGATGTAGGACCCCCAAAAAATTGAAAAAATTCAATTTTTAGCGACTTCACGCGCCGCCCGGGGGCCCACACGCGCCGCCGCTCGCCGGCGGTGCGATCCACGCGCCGCCGCGCGCCTCCACGCCCCGGCGGTGAGCCTCCACGCGCTGCCACGCGCCTCCACGCGCTGGCAGCAGTCTGGCTCACGCGCCAGACGCGCGGCGCGGCTCAGACGCGCTGCCACGCGCCAGGGCCGGCTCGGCTCACGCGCGCCCAGTCGCGGCGCGCGGCTCACACGCCTTCACGCGCTGAGCCGTGTTGAGCCGGGTCTGACCGGGTCGGTCAACGGGTCAAGGTTGACCCGACTGACCCGGTCAACGGGTCAGGGTCCGACCCGGTCGGGTCCGTTTGCGGGTCGGTCCCGGGTCAGGGTCCGACCCGATCCGCTGAGCCTGCCCGTTCACGCGTCTGTGTGGCGCGTGAAGTCCACGCGCCTAGCAAACGCGCCTCCTGGCGCGTGCGTGTCACGCGCCCGCGGGTCTGGGCCGGTTCTTCTTCGCCCGACGGGTCCTGCAACGGGTTTTTCGACCCGTTTTCTGGAAAACTCGATTCCGGCTGTTGTTTCTTGCATTTTTCGACTGAAAAAAATTTGTGGGCATCCTCCAAACATCCTACACTCGATTTTAGGAGGATTTAAGCCCAAAAATGGTCGGATTCAACCACTCCAGTCGCGGCCCTCCGCGGCCATTCGGAAATCCCGGTTTCCGGCACCCAAAACTCATAATAAAAGACATAAAACAATAGATCTAGATGCAAGGAACACATTTATAATTTTTTCATACATCGATCCGCCCTCTAAGGCCACAGATCTAAGGTTTTCATGTCCGTACGGTCGCAAACTTCGACCGGACATTTCATGGCCCAAACATGCTCGGAAAATTAAACAAAAATTAGTTTTGTAATCCTTGGGCCATGGGTATTCCTACGGTGTTCTCGGATTTACGAAATTCATCCGTGATCCGGACCCCAAAATTTTAAACCCCAAAAAATAATCCGAAAATTATTTTAAATTAAATCCAACCCGCTCTGATACCAATGTTGGATTTAATCGCGCATGCGGAAGCGTGAATTAAATAGTTTCGGAATTTTTTGGGATAAATACCTCGATAGGGCAGTCTCCAAAATCCACCGTGTTGCGATGTCCCTCGAACGGATCGCACGGTCGGATGGTGATCACGCAATCGAACCACCACCTCAAATCCACGACGCCTCAAGCCTCGAGTCCGGTGAATCGTCTGACGATGGGAGATTTTCCTACGCGAAAATCTTCATCCCTCACTCTTTTCTCTCTCTCTAGAGAAGTGCTATGAAACCCTAGCCATCTCCTCACATGGTTTCTTTCATGTCACATCCCGCAGAAGGAAAGAGGGCTCTTTTGGAGGAGTTACCACATAAGTGGTTAATAGGGTGGTTATTGGGGATAATGGGAGTTACCCCATTATTCCCAAATTACCACAATGCCCCTCTTGGGCATATTCCAACAATAACAAAATGTATAGTTGAAAAACCAATGTTGGAACAGTTGGTAGTTTGATTTTACCGCAGAAGTTTTACATATGAAGATTTGGAGGCATATGGCCCTCCTCCAGCAATGCTATTTGATATAAGCTTGCTGTACATTCTGTTGCCAGAAACAGAAACCAATCACATCAAAATATTACATAAGCGAAGAAAAAGAATATTTTAAGTGTCTCAGATTCTAAAAGTACATGAAATGAAAATTTGGTTAACTGTTCATTTCATGAATGCGACTCAGAATATATAATAATGTTGTCTCAGGTTTTCTTAATTGCTAACCACTGCAGTCATTATGACCCGTTAAGAGACCATGGTGATAATCAGTAAATAGCAAGAGAGAGAGAGAGAGAGAGATGGACATTATATAGATGATGCAAGAACTTATATATTTTGATGCCTTCAATATATCCAACTCTATATTTTTAATTAATGAATATACATAACCCTGAAGCATTCAAGAAGTACCTGACGACTTTCTTATTTCTTTTAGAAGAAAATCAAATACTCAACATTGTAGAAACAATGTATAAATTGAAATGATCTTTTACATTGTTCTAGGACCCAGGAGTATGCAGACTTCTGAAACTATAAACAATCTGTTTGCAGTTAAATAGCTCAACTCAGATATTCCTACAATTATTTGTCAATTAATAGACTGATACGTAAGTCCTCCCTAATATGCTGTCATGGTATGATTCATTATTAGAGCATTGTCAATATATTTCTTAAGAAAAGTAAAGAAATTGAATATGTACCAACAAATTTTTAAACTTGTTATTAGCCCAAGATACTCCGGTAGTGTACCATTTATGTTTCAACTCCTCAATATCTAGAAACCAATCAAATCACAAGAAAATGATTCACCTATATGCGAGGGGATTGACAACAACATTGTTTAAAGAGGCAATTAACTCACAAAGTAACACCAACACCTCGGTGTACTTACTATTGTACATATGTTTATAGTATTTATACCATTGTTCATATTTCAATGCATAAAATTCACAAGGAAATTTTTTTGCTCAAAAATTTCGACCCAAATCGTCGAAAATTTAAAATTTCCAAAATGACCACCGTAGATCCAATAATTATGAGGATGACTCTAGAGTGTATAAAAACCCTAAATTTGGGTAAATTTTACGTTGTAGAGTTAAATCGTAACTTTTTCTAAAAATCACCAGTAAAACCCTAGTCGGGTCAAATGTGTCTCGAAAAAACTAAACGATCACGTTTTGACGCGGGATAAATTAAATTAGGCTAAATACAAGATTTTGGGTCTAACTTAAAATTATAAAAATTTTCAGCATCAAAATGTAATTTTTATAAGTTAAGAGACTCATTTGTAATTAATAAGAATTAGAAATATTTGGCAAATGATCCCCCCCAAAATCGTGAGGAACTAAAGTGTAGAGAGAGAAGAGATTTTTGGGTTTTTGAGAAGTTAAATCCAAGGGTGGAGATTGAATTGAAATTAAATAAATTAATTTGTGAGCTCTTCGATCTTAGTGGTTGGGAGATATGCAATTAATGAAAGTGACCTTGAAGTGTGAGAAAGTGTGTTTTGTGTGAAGGAGAAGTGCAAACCGTGAGAGAGAGACGGAGTGACTTCTTGTGATCAAAATAATCCTAAGGCTAGGAGTTGATCCTGAAAAGGTTGGATGGCTAGGATTGGATAAAGCAACCAAATAAATCAAATACTTAAGCCTTTCTCCTTCCCAAAACAGTGAGACACATCCAAGGCAAAGAAGAAAGCTCTCCATTTTCTCTCCATTCTTCCTTCAAAACCGTGAGCTTCAAGGTGAGAGATCCAAATTTTTTCCTACAATACCTGTAGCACCGAGAAACAAGAGAGAAAGTTAAAAAAAAAGGAAAGTCACTAATTTAACTTTCCTAATTTCCCCTACTGTTCACCCGAAGCAAACCCATCTCTCTTTCTCTCATCTCTCTGTCTCGTCTCTCATTCTCACCCTCTCACTACAAAAAAACATCATTTTTGCGACGAAATTTAACGACTAATTTTTTTTGTTGCAATTTTACGACGAATTTAACGACGAAAACTTGTTTACTCGCTATTTCCAACGAAAAAATAATCGTCGCTAATTTCCAACGAATTCGGTTTTTGTCGCTCATTTGCGACGAATTCAGCGACAAATTTTGAATTTGTGGCTAATTTTGCGACAAATTCGGAATTCGTCGCTGAATTCAGCGACAAATTCGGAATTCGTCGTTAAATTTGAAATATAATAAAATAAAATAAAATATAAAAATATATTTTTTATTTAATAAATTTATATTTTATTATTTAATAAATTAATTTAGCGACGAATTCCGTTTTGTCGCTAATTTGCGACGAATTCAGCGACAAATTTGAATTTGTGACTAATTTTGCGACAAATTCGGAATTCGTCGCTAAATTTGAAATATAATAAAATAAAATAAAATATAAATATATATTTTTTATTTAATAATTTTATATTTTATTATTAAATAAATTAATTTAGCTACGAATTCGGTTTTTGTCGCTAATTTGTGACGAATTCAGCGACAAATTTGAATTTGTTGCCAATTTTTGCGACAAATTCGGAATTCGTCGCTAAATTTGAAATATAATAAAATAAAATAAAATATAAAAATATATTTTTTATTTAATAATTTAATATTTTATTATTTAATAAATTAATTTAGCGACGAATTCCGTTTTGTCGCTAATATGCGATGAATTCAGCGACAAATTTTGAATTTGTGGCTAATTTTGCGACAAATTCGGAATTCGTCGCTAAATTTGAAATATAATAAAATAAAATAAAATATAAATATATATTTTTTATTTAATAATTTTATATTTTATTATTTAATAAATTAATTTAGCGACGAATTTGGTTTTTGTCGCTAATTTGCGACGAATTCAGCGACAAATTTGAATTTGTTGTCAATTTTTGCGACAAATTCGAAATTCGTCGCTAAATTTGAAATATAATAAAATAAAATAAAATATAAATATATATTTTTTATTTAATAAATTTATATTTTATTATTTAATAAATTAATTTAGCGACGAATTCGGTTTTTGTCGCTAATTTGGGACGAATTCAGCGACAAATTTGAATTTGTTGCCAATTTTTGCGACAAATTCGGAATTCGTCGCTAAATTTGAAATATAATAAAATAAAATAAAAAATAAAAATATATTTTTTATTTAATAATTTAATATTTTATTATTTAATAAATTAATTTAGCGACGAATTCCGTTTTGTCGCTAATATGCGACGAATTCAGCGACAAATTTTGAATTTGTGGCTAATTTTGCGACAAATTCGGAATTCGTCGCTAAATTTGAAATATAATAAAATAAAATAAAATATAAATATATATTTTTTATTTAATAATTTTATATTTTATTATTTAATAAATTAATTTAGCGACGAATTCGGTTTTTGTCGCTAATTTGCGACGAATTCAGCGACAAATTTGAATTTGTTGCCAATTTTTGTGACAAATTCGGAATTCGTCGCTAAATTTGAAATATAATAAAATAAAATAAAATATAAATATATATTTTTAATTTAATAAATTTATATTTTATTATTTAATAAATTAATTTAGCGACGAATTAGGTTTTTGTCGCTAATTTCCGACGAATTCAGCGACAAATTTGAATTTGTGGCTAATTTTGCAACAAATTCGGAATTTGTCGCTGAATTCAGCGACTAATTCGGAATTCGTCGCTGAATTCACCGACAAATTGGGAATTCGTCGCTAAATTTAAAATATAATTAAATAAAATAAAATATAAATATATATTTATTCTTTAATAATTTTATATTTTATTATTTAATAAATTAATATAACGACGAATTCGGTTTTTGTTGCTAACTTTGCGACGAATTCCGGATTTCGTCGTTAAATTTGAAATATAATTAAATAAAATAAAATATTAATATATATTTATTATTTTTTGTTTTAAAAAGTTTAAAAAAATTAATCACATTTATTATTTTTAAGTAATATGTTATATTTTATTTTTATTTTATCTTTTAAAAAAATAGTATTATTATTTTTTTAAATCTTTTATTATTTTATTTTACACTAATATTTTATTATTTTATAATAAATTGTTATTTTATATTGTTTTATTATTATTAGAAAAATGTGAAGAAAAGATAATAAGTAAAAAAAAAAATTATTACAGATATTAACATTTAGCTTGATGGTTACAGGATCTTAAAGGTTTATGGAAGCGCAGGGGCTCGAACCTTGGTGGAAGCAAAGCAAAGGCAATTTTCAAGAATTAAGTGAGGTAGTCATCGTGGGCGCCGGCTCGGGCGGGTGTGCAGGCGGATGCTTGCTCGGGCGGGCGGGCTCGGGTTCAGGCGGGACTGCATTATTTTTCATTCATAATTTAGCGACGGATTTTGCGACGAATTTATATCCGTCGTTAATTTAGCGACGAATTTTTTTTGTCCATAAATTAGCGACAGATAATTTTTCGTTGCTAAATTTACGACGAATTTAGCGATGAAAAATTATTCGTCGCTAAATTTAGCGACGAATTTTATATTTTCGTCGCTAAATTTAGAGACGGATAATTTTTTATCGCTAAATTCGTCGCTAAATTTAGTGACAAAATTATAAAATTCGTCGCTAAATTTAGCGACGAATAATGTTTTGTCGCTAAATCCGTCACAAGTTTAGCGACAAAAAATTATCTATCGCTAAATTTGCGACGGATTTAGCGACAAAAAATTATTCATCGCTAAATTTAGCGACGAATTTCTTATTTTTCGTCGCTAAATTTTTGCGACGTGTAATTAGCGACGAAAATTTTTTCGTCGCTAACGAATTTAGCGACAAATTTTTATTAAATTTTCGTCGCTAAATTTGTGGCTAAAAACTTGTTTTTTTGTAGTGTCTCCTCAGCCAAATTTCTTAAGTCTCTCGTCTCGACTTCTCTCATTTTTGGCTGGCCTCTGCATCAATTGCCCATCTCTACTATCTGCCTTGGGTTGCCAGAGACATCAATGGTGATTTGAGTAACGATACCCAAGTTGCGATCTCTCTCTCGTTTGCTCATCTTGCTTCTTGGACTGCCTAAGAGCTTTCGTCTTCGCCCAAGCTTGAGAGCTAGAGCTGTTGTTATCATTCCGTGGATGTGAGTATTCTCTCTCTCCCTCCCCATAACTGTAACCTTGGGTTTCTGATCTTTGTCTCCTTCACTTGCTACTCAATTTTGTTCTCTGCCTCCTCTTCTTTCTCTTATCCTTTATGATTTATGTTCTTTGCTTTGCCACAGTCATTGAGGTTTTAATGAAGTTGGTGTATTATGACAAGATATTTGTTCCCATTGGTATGATATGGGTCTTTCATGGTTTCCGAAAGAACACATAGCTGGGGTATAAATTTGATCATTAAATTGAACTAAGCTTATGAATGGATGTTGCACTACAGTACATTATAGGGATTCAAATGTATAATCTTTGGTGGACTATTGCTTAGTATGTAAGTATAGTTGTTTGGGCACCTTAATAATCAATTAGAAATAGTGAGAAGTATGGAGCAATGTTCTGAATCTATAAGCTCAACTTGTATATGTGGTAGAATGTTAGATTAAGCACAAAATCATTGAATTTACTGTACAATGGACAACTTGTGCATACTGTGATCTTACCCTCATAACTCCTTCTATATATAGGCAATTCAAATATGGTTTTATTCTCATGAAACTAGACTCGTAGAGTTTTAAAATAAGATATAATTCATAGAAATCAGATAAAAATTGAATTTGTTATGATTTTTCAAAAAATTTTCGTGGTGCTGTCCTGCCCCTGTTCTGGAGTTTTATTCCCCTCAACTTTGAGATGCCTTCTAGGTTGAATTAGTCTAAACTCTAAACATGAAAGTTATAGATCTATGTCTCATCTTTAATTTGAGATAAGAATTATGTGATTTGGATGTGTATAATGAATGTTATAGGCATTTTCCCATGACTGCACAAATTGAAAAATTTATTGGAAAATTAGAATTGTAAAAATATTAAAGAAAAATGATTTCTCTAGTTTTGGTATATGATTTAATGATTTAATCATAACCAATAAATTAGGTTAAGATCTTGGAAGAGCGGAAAGAGAGATAGTTCTCATTTAGTTAGAAAATTTAAGAGTGATTACCCTGTCAAAAGGTGAGTGAATGGTTCATTGTGATTTTAAATGAGTAAATTACACTATAAAAAAACACGATTTTAGTCACAGATTTTCGCGACGGAAAAAATTCATTATTATTTTGCGACTAATTTAGTGACAAAAACTTTTTCGTCGCTAATTTGTCATAAAATTTATGACGAAAAGAAAGTCGTGGCTAAATTAGCGACGGACATATCATTCGTAGCTAAATTCGTCGCTAATTAGTGACGAAAAAATTTTTGTGACTAAATTCGTTATTAATTGGCAACAAAAAATTTTTCATTACAAATTTCGTCGCTAATTAGAGACGAATAATATTTCGTGGCTAAATTTTGTCACGAATTTAAAATCCATCGCAAAATTTAATCTTTTTTAAATATAATTTTATTTTTTTTTATTTTTCTTTTTATTTTATTAATATGTTACATTTAAATTAAAAATTAATTTAGCGACGGATTTGTTTTCCATCGCTCAATTTATCGACGAAAAATCTCAATCCGTTGCTAAATTTTTTATATATAATTAAATAAAATATAATATTAATATAATATTTAAATTAAAAAATTAATTTAGCAACAACAAAATTTATCCACTGGTAATTGAGCGACGGATTCCAAATCCATCGCTGAATTTAATCTTTTTTTAATTAGAATTTTATTTTATTTTATTTTTATTTTATTAATTTATATTAACAAATCATATTATTATTTTATAGTATTTTAATTTACATTTTATTTTATTATTTTATATTTAATTTTTTTAGAAAAGTAATATTATTTAATTCTAAAAAAGAAACCATATATTTTATTTTATTTAAATTATAAATATATTTTAATTAATTTTTTTTTCTTTTTTGTTTGATTTAATATTTTTTATTATTGTATAGGTAACTTTTATTTTATTTTTATTATTTTATTCAATAATATAAAATTTTTAATTAAATATTAATCCGACGGATAGCGCGAGCCTGAGCGGGCACCAGCGCAGGCATGCACGGTCGCTGGGCACAGGCAGGCACGGGCGCCGAGTGCAGGCATGCACGGGTGCCAGGCGCAGGTAGGGGCCTACTCAGGCGCCCACCCTTCATTGTTTTAATACTTAAAAAAATGCTATAAATGCTATTGAAGTGATTTAAATCTTGGATCTCGGATTTGAACGGAAGACATATCGCCACTACACCACGCTTTGTGTTGTGTGATAATATATTTTTGGTTCTTTCTTTCTCCTCATTTGTTTTCTATGCTCACTTTTTTTTCCTTCCTCTTACTCTCATCTCTATTTTTGGTTTTTTTTTCCTTTCTATTCTCATTAATGAAATTTCTTATATATAATAATTATATTGAAATTTATTATATATTCAAACGAATAAAAATATTTTGTGATTAAATATATAGATTTTTTAAATTATTAATATATTGTAATTTATTGATCATTATAATTTTATATTATTGAGATGTCGTAATCCATTTTTAAACTATGGATTAAACAAATAAAATAAAAATGAAAAAAAATAATAAAATAATAAAATAAAAGAAAAAAGAAGAAAACAAATATAATATTAATATATTTTTTAATTAATTTATTATTTTATTTTAAATTAGTATTTTTTTATTTTTTTATTTTATTAAAAATTATCATATTTAATATTTTTAATTAATATTATTTTAGGTTGGTGGTTTAAATAAAAAAAGTTATTATATTTATTATTTTAAATTATTATTATATATTATTTTATTATTATTAGAAAAAAATGAAGGAAAGATAATAAGTAAAAAAAAAAAATTATATCACATAATATCATTTGATTCGGTCGTTTACATGTTTATACTTATGTGTGTACATGCAGGTGTGTAGGAGTTCGAACCACGGTGGTGGTAGGAGGCAAAGCAGTATTTTCCAGCAATTAAGTGAGGAGGGCTGACGCTGGAGCGGGTGCGCTTGCAGGCGGGGGTGCTGGCTCGGGCGGGCGTGTGGGCAGCTTGCAAGCTGGTGCTGGCTCGGGTGGGTGAGGGTGGGTGGGGCCCATCCAGGCTAGTGCTGGCTCAGGTGGGCGGGGCCATCCAGGCACGTGCTGGCTCGGGTGGGTAAGGGCCCGTCCAAGCACGTGTGCTCCCTGGGCTCCCTAGGCATTTCGACGAATTTGGAATCAGCAACAGATTTTTTTATTCGTCGCTAAATTAGAGACGGATAATTTTTCGATAGACTTTTTTTTTCTTAAATTAGTGATGGATTTTAGTGACAAAAATTATCTGTCAAAAAATTTAGCAACGAATTTTAGATTTTTGTCGCTAAATTTAACAATGGGTTTTTTTATGTCACTAATTTAGCGTCGAATAATTTTTCGTCACTAAATTTTGTAACGAATTTTAGCGATAAAAAATTATTTGTCGCTAAATTTAGCGACGGATTTCAGATTTTCGTCGCTAAATTTAGCAACAGATTTCTAATTTTCGTCGCTAAATTTTTACGACGTGTTATTAGCGACAAAAAATTTTTCATTACTAAATTCATCACGAATGTTTTTAGCGACGAATTTTTTTAAAATTTTCATCGATAAATTTGTGGCTAAAAGGCTATTTTTTTATAGTGTTATTAAAAAATTTTTATAAATGATTTTGAATGATTTTTACATAATTTATATGAATTGTTTTGTGATGGTGTGATGTGTGAAATAAAAATTTCAATTTGCAAATGCATCTATTGAGTTTATAAATGAATGTGTGTCATTTATTGTAAAATATTTGAATTATGAATATTATGGTACAATTTAAAAATTGTTTTGTTGAAATTTTGGCACATGAATTGTGAATTGGATATTTGCTAATGAAACGGTATATGGGATTATGGCTATAGTCATCCCCCCACGGAGCGACCCGACGGGATGACGTAGTTAAGTGTTGGATTAGATTAGCGGGGTGACAGACGTGACTCTCTTTGCTGTATGTCGAACTATATCTGGATGCACCCCAATGAGATACGATTCAACACTAAGAAGTGGGGTTTTGGTATTTTGAGATATATGGAATGAAAACCCCTTGGTGGACTTTCGTCCGGGTTCGGCCAAACCTGGTATGGGAGTGTTTTCATAGAAGGACCCCATGATTTTTGGGAAATTTGAATTAAATGGATACGCGTTGGTGTGTCGTCAAACAACCAAATATAAAATACCTACTTTAAACAATACGAATATAGCGCGAGTAGGGTCGTATTCACAGAGAACGACATGTCTATTTCTTTTAATAAAAATAAAAATAAAAATGAGGGGATTTTGATGAAATAATCTAAAATAACTAAACAAATAAATCAATGAAAATTAACTAAAATAAAATGACTAGATAATACCAATTAGTTATAGCCGCTAAGTACCACGAAGCGACCTATCTCTCCTTATTTCTTCGGTAATCAAGATACCATCGTTAATTATTTCCCTAATCGAAAGTCAACCCAAAAGACTCTCGTTGGATATAATGTTCCGACAGCATTACGATCTAAAGAGACCCAATTCTAATCAGTAAATTCCAACCTGAATTTATTTAAATTAGATTATCTAATCTCTTGATATAAATTTTACCACTTGCGAGGCCATAAAATTATGTCAATTATTACTTGATTAAAAACACACAAACCTTGCTGTTCTTAAATGGTTGTAGATTATTTTAAAGTTATTAAACATAGACCTCTATTTAACAATCTCAAAACAATCATAAACACTAAGCATATAGTGTCATGCCCCGAACCGGGATCGTGAACAGTCGCCCGTTGTCCCTGGATGTTGGCTGTATTTTTACAGAAAATCGGACAGAATCTCTCCATAAATCGGAGGTTTCCCATGTACAATTTCACATGTATATCACATTCATCTTGTAAAAATAAATAATTGGCCATCCCGGCCTCTCCAAAAATCCACAAATACCATAGCCAACATCCAGAACAACGCAAGGCAATACAGTTTCTAGCAGTCCTAGCAACAGACCTCTACTGTCATGCCCAACTAGAGCATGAGCAGCCGCCACACCGAGCGGACTTAAATTCTACACATATATAAAATAAATTCTCAAGTTATTTTTAAATATTTACAAATGGCTCAATACAATGAAATAATTCAATATGAGGGTTCCATGAATAAATGTTCATAATTTATACAGTCAAATCTCCAATACATAATAATATCACCAATCATCGTAGCGGAAGAGATGGAAAATAACCATACCCAAACCCAGTGATATCTCCTCGGTCCAACACTAGTCTTGTGGGAGAGAAAGCGAGGGGTGAGTATCTATGGGATGATACTCAGTAAGTGAGGGGATTGACATCATACTATCAATATCGAGGGTGAAATTGGAGTGTCAAAGCATAGATAAGAAAATATCGACAGTGTACAAACCGATCATGTTATTTCAAAATCATATATAATACGCACACATCAGAAAGCAAAATATGCATCCAATATTTACATCAATGTCATGAAGAGCTGGCCAATGAAATATTCCCGGCAATGGTCTACCTCGACCAAGGACGGCGTATTGGGGGTTTTTCCAAATGTAAGTATTAAATAATGGTTCTCTACCCCAATGTTAGCCACAGACTATCCCAACTAGCCTATAAATAATCATAATGTACATATAACTAGTCGGCCGTGTATGGTGCCCCCGCCTGGTGCTAGATGGAGCCGTACTCAACGTCCTCTCCGATGAGGGTCAATCTGGGACACCCATACACATGACGATTTGGCGGATACCTCCGGCCGAAGCGTATCCGGACACAAGGGGTGCCTCTACCAGATGTCCTTCGTAGCTACGGATCACAATATCATATCGGCCGGGCACGTAGCCCCATGCATCCCATCACCATGTCAGCCGGGCATATAACCCTATGCATCATATCATAACGTCGGCCGGGCATACAGCCCCATGCATCATATCATAACGTCGGCCGGACATACAGCCCAAATATGTAAGTAAATCCATTTAAAACCATGTGCCAATGCAATGGAAGTATTAAAACATGTCAATATGTTGGAAACGTGGCACAATATTCAGTTATCGAAACTCGTGGATGCATATCAATAAAGTCAGAAATTTAGACACTCCAAGGGTCACAAAACATTTCATCAAATATTCGAAAATTCTAACAATCATACATTTGCAGAAACATATCATTTAAAAGTATTTTTGAAACATGGTTTTCAATCAATAGCGAATGTCAAAGTTCTACTCACAGTTCTAGGGAGGGTGGTCACTCCCTATTTTTCAAAATAAATTCAATCAGTTTCCTCGAGTCTCCAAAAAAATCAACCTAGTCAGATCATCAAAATTGAATATCAATTTCTCAAGCATCTTTAGGGTTTATCCGAAAGATATGAAATGTATAATATCCTCCACTTTACGGCTCATTTCAATCCAACCCTACAACCCAGATACTTTCATGCATATTTCAAAATTTAACTCTAAGGAAACTATTCGAATTCACTCGACAAAATTTTGTGATTCTATAATATGCTTCTTTCGTATCAGATCATCTAGTTTCTATAACATTCTATACTTAACCTTCAAAGTCGCATATAATCATTTCAGAATTTGTATTCTATTCGCATTCTACATACAATCTAAACATATATAGAACCTTTCATCTTAAATTTAATCCTAGATTCATTGAATGTATCAGTTAGAGCCGAAATCTCCTCACCTAGGGTTTTCTCGAAGCGCCGAGTCTCGTTCGAAAATCGCTTCAGTCACTTCAAAGTCTGTAAGGTTTCCTATCAAAATAAAATTTATTTGTTAGATCTAAACATTTAGATCCGAAGCAAAACCCTAAGTCATTTACCTGCGTGGAGGTTCGTGGGCTGTCACGGGCTCACGGGCCATCACGGGCCGTCGCGGGCTACAGCTAGCGGGCTCGCTGGTCTGCGGGCCAGTGGGCTGATAGGGTAGCGGGCCGGCGGGCCTCTGGCTGATGGGCCTGCGGGCTTGCGGGCCGATGGGCTGAACTGGGCCGCGGGCCGTACTGGACCTACGAGCTTGGACGGGCTGTCGGGCCTGGTGGGCCCGTGGGCCTGCGGGCTGTAGTGCGTGTGCAGCTAGCACGCGCGCAGGCGCTGGTTCGCACACGAGCAGGAGCTAAGGCGCTCTGTGAGCAAGGCGTGCTGCAGGGGTGCGTGGTAGGAGCGCGCGGTAGGAGCGCCCGCAGGGCGTACGTGAGCAGGGCACGCGCTTGCTGGGGGTACGTTCGTACGCAGGGCTAAAGCGCTTGCGCTCGTGTGCTCGGGCTTGCAACGTAGCGCGCTGGAGCTGGAGGGCGCACTCGGTGGCTCGATCGCGCGAGGAGGCAACTATCGCGTGCTGTGGCACGATCGGGCTCGCGTGGAGGAATCGCGCTGTGGAGCGCTCAAGCTCGCGTGATGGTGGCAAAAGGAGGGGGTTGCTGCTAGTGGCGGCTGTTCACAGATGGAAGCGAGATCACGAGTGGTGGCGGCGCTCGGCAGAGCTTGCGAAGGAGATGAGATCGCGAACGATCGCGACTGCAGAAAGGAGAGTGAGCCGTGGGAAGAAAGAAGAAGAAGGAGAAGGAGGAGAAGAAGGAGAAGAAGAAGGCGGCGGAGCTCACGGTGAAGGAGCGGCACCGCGTTGCCGGGGTGTGGGAGAGACGAAGGGTTGGGGGAGAGAGGGAGACAGAGAGAGAGTGGGACGAATTAGGGTTTTAGCCCTAATTCAATTTGGGGAGGGCCAAAACGCAGCGTTTTGGCTCTCCCTTTTTTTTTAACTTGGTGTTACATATAGATTAAATAACACAAATATCAAGAGAATAAGATCATTTAGATCTCACAATCATCATTCATCAAGGTTTCAATAATCATTTGACTAGAAAAATAAATTAGAAACAAAACATGAAAAAGAAAACTCACTAAAGTGCTTTATTGATGTGGAAGAAAAATGAAATTACAAGAAGTATGTCCCTTCCCGGCTGTAGCTTTGTTTCCCCTAATATGTGTCTCCTTTTTGATTCCAAAAGCAAGGAAGAAAACTCCTAAAAGCTGCTGGCTGTAGCCCTTTTGGGGTTGTACACCCAAAAAGTGCCTCTAAGTATCAAACACTCCTATATATATAGGAGTAGTAAACCCTAAAATTCCTTCCTTATTCAAATTGGTTTTTAAGAAGGAATAAAATTCCGTAAAAGATAATATTCTAGATATTTAAAATAAAAGAAAAGTTCCTAAAATCCTGAGATTTACATTTTCAAAAATTACTTTTCCTAAATATTAGAAATGGAATAAAAATTTTCAATATCTCCAATTCTATCTGAACTTCCTCTTGAATATGCAATTGGGAATGGAAATTTTACTGTAGTAAATCTTCAAAATCTCTTGCTTGTCTCTTGAAATCCACGTGCCAAAGTGCTGATGAAAGAGCATTGCTGTCCAATTTTCCATACTTTACAAAATTGCTCAAATTTAGCTCATTTTTCTTCATTTTCCATAATAAATCTCATCCTAAATTAAATGTTAAAAAATATAAATATTAGTGTAATATTTATTCAAAAATAATACAAAATCAATTACAAATATTACACTTTTAAGCCCTACCAAATTCCCCCACACCTATATGATGCTTGTCCTCAAGTATCTCTTAATAAAATAAAATTAAAACTATCAAACCTATTTTTTTTTCCAAGTGTCCAAGTCAACAATTACTATAAAAGTCAAACAAAAAATACAATCGAAATAACAAGTATTTCACAGCGATCCGCACTAAAACAATCACTATATATCCCAACAGTCACTTATGAAATTCAAATAGCAAGATTCGACAATCCTCTCCATGGGATCACTCTTATGTACTCGAAAGGGTTAAGAATATATATGTCTCTCAAATCAACAATATGGAATATCATTACCATATGCTTGCAAATATATCAAATCTCCACCACTTAAAAATTAGAATTTCATGTATCAATCTAAAGGTCTTTTATTTGGTTGTAATGGGGTTTGGGTAAAGGGTAGGATAAAGGGATATTTAATGGTTAAAAACGTACCAAAAGCCATATATAACAACCACACAATTCTCATGACATCGATTGATCTTTGCCTCAAGCAATCAACAAACAAATTTTGACTTCTTGCTCTTCAAATGTATAGCCAACAGTAAACAGTATACAAAAATATCAAATGTTTTCTCAATTTTTCATAATTGAATTATAAATAAATTTTCAATCAAAATACAATATTTTTCTTTCTCATTCACTTTTTTTTTCTTTTCTTTTTTTCTTTTCTTTTTTTTTCTTCTTTTTTCATCATTTTCTTCTTTTTTTTTCTCTTGCTTTTTTTTCCGAACATATATTATCTTCATGAAAATGTCAACATCAAAATTCAAATCATCATCTTCTTATTGAGGCGAACATAAAACCAAAATCATGCAATTAATATATATACCTTTGGTATAAGGGTTTGAAACGAAGGCTAAAATCAAAGGCTAAGTGTTGTATTAAATGGGTTTTAAAGAAGAAAAAGGGTAAAAGGCTCAAATTGGTTAACTAAGGATTTATGAAATCAGGGTAAGGATTTTTAGAAAGCCAAAATGGGTAAATCCTAAGTGTCTTTGTCATTTCAATGCATGAAATTCTAGAGTGTGATCTCGAAATGCATAACAATGCAAGTTCTAGAATGTGTAATCCAAATATGATAACCACTCATCAAGAAAAATAATCTCGAGTACAAAAAATGAATTTGCTCATTTATAGCTCAAAAAACTCACTTTTTAAGTAGGGTTTATATCAAATCTTTGCATGCTCATCATTCAAAGAAAACTATTAAAGACATGAGAAGCCATTTCAAGTACAAAAGCCATTGCTACAAGCCATTTTTCATATATCTCTAGCCAACCAAATAGCATACATTAACAAAGAAAGCTCAGAATTTTTTTTTTCAAATTTTTTTATTATTTTTGAAGAAACAAAATATAAACTAATATAGTAAAGAAAATAAATTATAGAATCAAAAATAAAGAAAAAAATACCTAACATCCCCCCACACCTAAATCATACATTGTCTCCAATGTATGCTCAAGTTAAGAGAGATAAAAAAAATGTATAAATAAATCAAATAAAATAAAAGAACAAAGAACAAAGAATAAAGAAATAAAAGAGATACGTGAGAACAATACTCCCCTAGGGTAGAGTGGAGAATGGAGGAACAATTCCAATGAACTCGAGAAAAGAGCTATGACGTGGGCACGCCGTAATTATCAAACATTTCGGTCCATTATTGAGGTTTCAAGGTGGAGAGAAAAACCCTAAAAAAAAATAAAATGCAAGTGTTAAAATAGAAGTGAAATTTGCCTCTCTCTCTCTCTTTTTTTTTCAGAGGTGAAGTGTGGTTAGGACGTGGGCACGCTCTAAATAAAGAGTGCTTCTGGTAATGCAGAGAAATGTATGCTCATTTGGCAGAAATGGAATTTACTTAGGGCGTGGGCACACCATAAGCAAGGAGCAAAGCTGTCCATGTGATTTGTGTGGGCAGAAATAGATTTGGCTTAAGGCGTGGGCACACCTAAGCAAGGAATACTTCTGTATTTTTTTTTTAAATTAATCATAAATCAAGCTAACATAAATGATAATAAATAAACAAAAATAAAAATAAAAATAAATAAATCATAAAGAAAATATTGGACTGCCTCCCAATAAGCACCTTTGTTTCATGTTTTCGGCTCGACATTAGTTCCTCGTTTCAACCTCGTTCAAAAACCGGTCCAGTCCATTTTGACTTTAACTTGCCTGGCATGAATTTCAATCTTGAATTGAAATAAAGGACTTTTTGGCCTACCATAAATTGTTTTCGATATGGGTGTTTGTCTTGAAAAAATTTATCTCATTGTGTAAAATTATTTGTAAAATTCTCTTCAAACCAAAAATCCAATTTATTTTGCACAAAAGAGTCATGAACAGTGAACTCCATCTCCTTCTTATCATCTTGTTCCTTGGAATATGCCAACCTACCAGGAAAAGGAGGAGAGATAGTTAGTTTCAAATTTAAATTGTTTGGTTCCTCACTTACCTTCATAGCCGATTCATTTAATATTGATGCTTTGGTTTGTTCGGCCTGTTTATCTCTTTCAGTTGTCGATGTGTTGTCCAGCAATTTTCTTTCATTCTTGACCACCATAACACTCACATTTTCTCTCAGGTCGATCTCTACTTGAGAGGTTAGCTTCCCATTATTTTTCTCCATTCGACTTATGGTCGTTGCCAGTTGCGACACCTGATTTTCTAAGTTTTGGATGCTGGTTCTTGTCTCTAGTTGAAATCGTTGATTTTCTTATTGTAACCGTTGGGTTTCCTGTTGAAACAATTGAGTGCTGTTAGCTAAACTTTTAACAATCTTTTCTAGAGACGTACCTTGATCCAAAGAAGTTTGTTGAGACTGAAATTGAGATTGGACTTGTGGTTGTTGTTGGGTTGTAGGAGTTCGAATATGGATCATCATAAAGAATGGGACACTTATCGGTTGGATGATCCATCTATGAAAAAATTCCACAATTTTGTACCGGTTGTGGTTTTCCTACAATAAAATTACACATGAGAGAAGTTAGTTCTTTCAATTCTTGACGAAGGGAAAAATCACTTACCTCATTGACCATTTTTGGAACATCTTGCCATATTCCAAATTGTCGAGAAATCTCAATATTAGGAAAATCACTGCAAAAGGTGTGTTCATTATAATCAGGAAATAACAACTCCCTCAAAATCTTTTGACTGGTCATGTCCGAGTGTTTAAAATCCTTCTCTTCTATGTCGTTGACAAACTTCTAGTAAATTCATTGCAAATATTAGTCCCAAAAATAAAAAGAAAACAAAACTTAAAAGAAATAAATCACTTAACACTATTCCCCGGCAACGGCGCCAAAATTTGGTTTGTCGTCAAACAACCAAAATTAGTGACGAAAAAATTTTCATGGCTAAATTCGTCGCTAATTAGTGACGAAAAAATTTTCGTGACTAAATTCGTCGCTAATTGGTGACAAAAAAAATTTTTCGTTGCAAATTTCGTCGCTAAATAAGTTTTTTATATATAATAAAATAAAATATAATATTTAAATTAAAAAATTAATTTAACAACCACGGTTTAGCAATGGATTTCTAAATCTATGGCTGATTCAGCGACGGATTCGAAATCCGTGGCTGATTCAACGACGGATTCGAAATCCATCGCTAAATAGGTTTTTTATATATAATTAAATAAAATAAAATATTAATATAATATTTAAATTAAAAAATTAATTTAACAACCGAATTTAATTTAGCGACGGATTTCCAAATCCGTGACTGATTCAGCGACAGATTCCAAATCCGTCGCTAAATTTTATCTTCTTTTAATTATAATTTTATTTTATTATTTTATATTAACAAATTATATTATTATTTTATAATATTTTAATTTACATTTTATTTTATTATATTATATTTCTTAATTCTTAAAAAAAACCATATATTTTATTTTATTTAAATTATATATATATTTTAATTAAATATTAATTTGAACCTGCGCGGGCGCTGGCCCATGCACTCACGGGTGCCTGACTGCCTGGGCGCCTGCGCCCTGCGCAAGCCTGCGTGGGCGCCCGCGCGCCCAGGCAGGCGAGTGCTGCCTGTTAGGGCGTGCCACAAAAAATATAAATAAATCTATAGTTGAAGGGATTTGAACCTTAGACTTGGACCTCAATCTCGAAGACATGTTACCACTGCACCACGGGTGTTGTTGTGTGACTTTCTTCCTCTTCTTTGTTTTCTATTCTCACTTTTTTTTCCTTATCTCTATTTTTACGTTTTTTTTTTCTTTCTACTCTCATTTCTTATATATAATAATTTTATTATAATATATAATAATTCTATTATAACGAATAAAAATATTTTGTAATTAAATATATAGATTTTTTAAATTATTAATATATTATAATTTATTAATAATTATAATTTTATAGTTTTGAGATATTGTAATCTATTTTTAAATTATGGATTAAAAAAATAAAATAAAAATAAAAAAAAATAATAAGATAATAAGATAAAAGAAAAAAGAAGAAATCAAAATATAATATAAGCATATTTTTTAATTAATTTATTATTTTATTTTAAATTAGTATTTTATTAGTTTTTATTTTATTAAAAATTATCATATTTATTATTTTTAATTAATATTATTTTAGGTGGGTGGTATAAATAAAAAAGTTATTATATTTATTATTTTAAATTATTATTATATATTATTTTATTATTATTAGAAAAATGTGAAATAAAGATAATAAATAATAAAAAAGAAATTTATATCATAATAATATCTTTGACTCGGTGGTTTACAAGTTGCATGCAGGAGTTTGGAGGAGTGCGGAGTTCGGAGTTCGAACCACGATGGAGGCAGAAGGCATTTTCCAGCAAGTAAGAGTGCCTGCGCGGGGTGCGGGGTGCTAGCTCAGGTGGCACGTGCTCGGGCGCTCGGGCGGGCGGGCTCGGGTGGGCAAGGGTGGCACTCGGGTGACACGTGCCCTCCCTGAACATTTCATTTGACGGAATTTGAAATCAGCGACGGATTTTTTTATTATTACAGATTTTTTTCCCCTAAATTAGTGACGGATTTTAGCGATAAAAATTATCTGTCGCTAAATTTAGCGATAAATTTTAGATTTTCGTCGCTAAATTTAGCAACGGATTTTTTTTATGTCGCTAATTTAGCGACGGATAATTTTTCGTTGCTAAAGTTTGTGATGAATTTTAGCGACGAAAAATTATTTGTCGCTAAATTTAGCGACGGATTTCAATTTTCGTCACTAAATTTAGCGACAGATTTCTAATTTTCGTCGCTAAATTTTTGCGACGCGTTATTAGCAACGAAAAATTTTTCGTCGCTAAATCCGTCGCTAATGTTTTTAGCGATGAATTTTTTTAAAATTTTCGTCACTAAATTTGTGGCTAAAAGGTTGTTTTTTTGTAGTGTAATGTAAAATAACTAAACAAACAAATCAATGAAAATTAACTAAAATAAAATGACTAGATAATACCAATTAAAGGAAAGGATGTCAATTAAGGTAAAATTTAGCCAAATGAGTTATTTCTATCTTGATGTGTTTGATTGATTATTGATACAAAAATTACTCGATATTATGCAAATAAATTGATTATAGCTGCTAAGTATCACGAAACGACAAATTGTTGGATTTAATGTTCCGACAGTATTATGATCTAGAGAGACCCAATTCTAATCAGTAAATTCCAACATGGATTTATTTAAATTAGATTATCTAATTTTTTGACATAAATCGTACCGGTTGCGAGGCCATAAAATTATGTCAATTACCACTCCATTAAAAACACACAAACCTTGTTGTTCTTAAATGGAATAAAAATTTTCAATATCTCCAATTCCATCCGAATTTCCTTTTGAATATGCAATTGGGAAAGAGCATTGCTGTCCAATTTTTCATACTTTACAAATTGCTCTAATTTAGCTCATTTTTCTTCATTTTTCATAATAAGTCTCATCCTAAATCAAATGTCACAAAACATAAATATTAGTATAATATTTATTCAAAAATAATACAAAATCAATCGCAAATATTACACTTATTTAAGCCCTATCACGCGTTTATTGAATTATCCTATTTTATTGAAATCATTTTCTTATATATATAATGTTGTTTATGAGTTATGCTTTGACCTCCCCACCTTCACCCCTCATTTATTGTCACGACACCATTGCACTCCACTCACTGAGTATTCCTAATACCTACCCCTCGTCACATTTTTTAGAGGAAGCTTAGGTGGGAGACATCGATTTGGATCCGGTGGAAAACATTATTTTGTTGAAATTATATAGGTATTGATGGTGTATGTTTTATTTTTAGATTAATGTAGTATAACCCATGGAAGGAAACAATTGCACTATTATTTTGATTTGGATTTGATGGATACTTGTCCTAGCTCTTGGCACTAGTATTGATAGAATCCATGCTTCGTTATTGTGGAACTTAGTTCATTTTATTTAAAACTTTATTTTTTGAAAAATTTATTGTTTTATTGGGACATTTGGACTTTATTTCTGAATTTTGAGACATCTTGATTTTGATGAAAATTTATTAATATTTCTTTCATCGGCCGAGATAGCCATATGCATGTATTTGATTTTGATTGGCTGGGATGGCCTTCGGCATGCCTGTTGTGATAAAATGGACTTAGATGGTCCTTTGTATGCTGTTGAGTTGTTCTTAAAATAGGTTGAACAGATGGAATGCCTTGCGTTGTCCCGATATATGAGAAGATGCTACCTGTATACCAAGATAACGCGGCAGTTGTTGCGTACTCGACTCGAGGGTCGGGGCATGACAACTTTATTAGTATCAGAGTCCAAGTTGATTTTATTTTAAATGTTTGAAGATTTGAAATATTTCCAAGTGTTCCCAATAGCTTTTCCAAAGATTTTGGAATATTTATTATTTTTGAAAATTCAAATTTCTAAAAATTTTCAAAAAATATACAAAACCTTTCATGGATTTCCTAAGATATTAGAAATACTCTTTTTAGGGGGTTAAGTATTTAGTCTTCACTTAACCCTTTGACTTAATTATAGCTTTTTATTTTGTAGACAACCATGCCTCCACGTAGAAGAACGAGGAATGTAAACGAAATTGCTCCCTGAGAGCATGAAGATGAGTCGTCTTCACATGCTCTACCTCCGTCAGTGTCCACATACCCGGCTCCTATAATCGGGATTCCTGTACCCCTTATAGCTGCCCTCCAGCAAGTAATGGAGTGGTGGACCACTTTTGGAGCATAGTACCAAGCTCGGCCTCAGACTTCAGCTCCCCTATCGGCTCCTTCTTCAATGTTAGCTACTTCATCCAGTACTCCAGTAGCACCTCCTCCTTCAGCTGCTGCATTAATCACCCACCCCACAGTTGAGTTGTCTAAGCTAATCAAAGAGGTGAGTCAATTCGGGTGTGAGACCTTCTCGGGATCTGGTGATCCTACAGAGGCTAAGAAGTGGATTTAGAAAGTCTGACAAGCTGTGACGGACATGAGAATTGTTGATAGACTGAAACTCACAGTGGCTGTGAGATTGTTAGATGACGATGCCAACACTTGGTAGGAAGGTGTGCAAGAAAGGGCAACCACATCATCTCTTACATGGGACGATTTCCTTAGGAAATTCAATGAGAGGTTTTATACCCGATTTGATCAGGACTTGAAGAGAAAGGAGTTCCTTCTACTTCACCAAGAAAATATGTCCGTGATAGAATATGAGGCAAAATTTAGAAACTTATCCACTTTTATACCGAAGTTAATAACCTCCGAGGAGTATAGGCGCTTCAAGTTTGAGGACAGTTTGAATTTAAACATCCGGGAGAGAATGCCAATTACAGATGAGCACACGTATAAGAATGTGTTGTAATTGGCCTTAAGAGCAGAGCAAATGGTGCTCGAAAGAGGTAATGTGAGGGATTATTGTGGAAAGAAAATGTTCGACGGGTTCACATTGGGGCAAGGTTCTAAGAAAAGCAGGATCACAAGTTTTTATAATGGCGGATCCATTTCAGGATCGGTTGGCTCTCCTCAAGGCTAACCATTTTTCAAACGAAATGCTCCAGCAGAAATGTTGGATCGGGAGCAAGACTATAGAGGAGTAGAGTAGAACCTTACCCTACTTGTAAGGGGCATCATATGGGTCCGTGCAGGGGATCCAAACGATGTTATCATTGCGGGAAGGAGGGTCACCTCCAATATGCTTGTCCGAAGTTGAATGCAGAAAGGCAAGGAAGTCGTCAAATTCGGGAACCTCCTAGTGGTTCCAAGAGAGACCCGACTACTATTTCGGCACATTCCACCGGTGCTACTCCTAGAACGGGCATAGGAAGTAATACCATAGCCGCCCCCACTCAGTGTACCCAACCTAGATCTTAGGCAAGAATCTATGCTATGACCAATGAAGAGGCCTAGGTCAATCCGGATGTGGTTACAGGTAAACCACTTTGAAACTTGAACTAGCAATTTAAAATGTGATTTAAATGGTTTATTATTTTGATTTGAGGAATAATGATGATGTGATTTTGTTTATAAATGTTAGCTAAATTTATGAAATATTCATGATTGTATAAAATAATGAGATGTCATAGGGGGTCATATATATGAATTGTGAAATTTGTGAATTGATTTCTGATTTTCTTATGGTCTATGCTGATAGGTACAATGAAATCTTTGGTGTTGATGCTCATGTGCTCATAGATATTGGGTCTAATAATTCATTTGTGAGTTCGGGATTTGCTAGGCATTTTGATAGGCCTTTAGTTCCACTTGTTAAAGAATTGTTGGTTATTACACCTTTGGGGGAGCGCTTGATTAGGGATACAGTGTATAAGGATTGTGAGGTGAAGATCGGTGAGGTAATTCTCAAAGCAAATTTGATTCCGTTGTAGATAAAAGATTTTGACACCATTTTAGGCATGGATTGGCTATATCTTCACAGAGTTTTTGTAAACTGTTTTACTAAGGAAGTGGAATTCCGTAGACTGAAAAATCCTCCGTTGGTATTCTATGGTAAGCTGCGAGTCTTGCCGAGCTGTGTAATTTGAGCTCTTGAGGCACGGAGATTGGTGCATAAAGAATGCGAAGCTTATTTAACTCACATTATTGACACTACGGTGGAAAGTTTTAATATGAATGATATTCTTGTGGTGAATGAGTTTTCGGACATTTTTCTAGAAGAGTTGTCTGGGTTGCCACCTGTCCGAAAATTTGATTTCACCATAGATTTTGTTCCCGAATGACACCAATTTCTATTCCTCCCTATCGAATGGTGCCTGTAGAATTGAAAGAGTTGAAGGTTCAACTCTAAGAGTTGTTGGACAAGGGGTTCATCAGGGCGAGTACATCGCCTTGGGGTACTCCAGTCCTATTTGTGAAGAAAAATGATGGAACCCTTCGATTATGTATTGACTACTGACATCTCAAAAAGGCAACAATCAAGAATAAGTATTCTCTTCCAAGAATTGATGATTTGTTCAATCAACTCCAAGATGCAAGCGTTTTTTCGAAAATCGATTTGAGGTCCGATTATCATCAGTTGAGGATAAACGATGATGATGTTTACAAGACTATATTTGAGACGCGGTACGGACACTATGAATTTCTAGTAATGCCCTTTGGGTTAACGAATGCTTCGGCAGCTTTTATGGACCTCATGAACCAAGTCTTCTATCCTTACCTTGATAAGTTTGTCATAGTCTTCATTGATGACATCTTGGTGTATTCCAAGAGTGATGAAGAGCATTCTGAACATATCCAAATCATCCTGCAAACTCTTAGGGAGAAGGAATTAAATGCTAAATTCTCCAAATGTGAGTTCTGGATTAGGGAAATTGGGTTTCTGGGACATGTTGTATCTAAGGATGGGATTTTTGTGAATCCAACAAAAGTGAAAGCTATTCTGAAGTGGTAATAGCCTAAGAATGTCACCAAAATGAGAAGTTTCCTCGGATTGGTTGGTTATTATTGGAGATTCGTAGAAGGGTTTTTGAAGATAGCAGCTCCAATGACTAATTTGACTCAAAAGGGAGTTAAATTTGAATGGTGTGACGAATGCGAGCAAAGTTTCCAAGAACTTAAAAGAAGATTGAGTTCAGCTCCTATCCTTGCTCTCTAGACTAGCGGCGATGGTGATTTCGTTGTGTATAGTGATTTAGCAAACAAGGATTAGGGTGTGTATTGATCCAAGGTGATAGGGTGATTACTTACGCCTCTCGACAACTAAAGAAACATGAAGTGAATTATCCTACTCATAACTTGGAGCTAGCTGTCATTGTCTTTGCCTTAAAGATTTGGTAACATTACCTATATATGGGGTTACTTGCAAGATCTATACCAACCACAAGAGTCATAAGTACTTACTCACTCAAAAAGAGCTCAATTTAAGGCAACGAAGGTAGATGGAATTGATAAAAGACTATGATCTAGTAATTGTTTATCACATGGGAAAAGCGAATGTAGTTGTGGATACCTTAAGCCGCAAATCTTCATCTTTGGCATCCCAAGCGAGTTCTTACCTCTCTTGTCTAGTTAAACTTCGAGCTCTTGGAGTCAAATTGGCTAATGATGATCATGGTATATTATTAGTCAAGTTTGTGGTAAGACCTACTTTGGTAGATCACATTCGGGAGCTTCAAGCTACCGATGATGAGTTGAAGGACATAGTAGAAAAGATCCAGAAAGGGGAAGGTAGTGAATTCTAGATCCGGGAAGATGGACTTGTAACTTATGGGAGACACATATGTATTCCAAAGAATGAGGATCTCTGGAAGGCCATACTTGAAGAGACACATTCTTCGGCCTATGCTATGTATCCGGGGAGTACCAAGATACACCGAATTATCAATGAATCATATTGGTGGTCCGGATTGAAGAGAGAGATAGCTGAGTTTGTGCTAGATGTCTAGTGTGTCAACAAGTCAAAGCTGAACACCAAAGACCAGCTGGAGTCCTCCAACCATTGCCGATTCTCGAATGGAAGTGGGAACATATTACTATGGATTTTGTTGTGGTATTGCTACATACTCCAAGACGTCACGATGCCATTTGGGTGATTATGGACAATCTTACCAAGTCGGCTCACTTTTTGTCGATTCAGAACACCTATTCCATGAAAAGATTGGTCATATTATATATTGATGAGATCATGAGGCTTCACGGAGTTTCGGTATCCATTGTATCAGACCGTGATCCTTGATTTACTTCCCGCTTTTGGCCAAAGTTGTAAGAGTCCTTAGGGACTAAGTTGAAATTCAACACTGTTTTCCATCCTCAAACCGATGGGCAGTCTGCAATCCAAATATTGGAAGACACGCTTAGAACATGTGTCATGGACTTTCAAGAGAGTTGGGATAAATATCTTCCATTGGTCGAATTTGCTTATAACAACAGCTATCAAGCTAGCATAGGGATATCTCCTTATGAAGCTCTTTACGGAAGGAAATGTTGGACTCCATTGTGTAGGGATGAGGTTGGAGAAAGAAAGATTGAAAGTGTAGAGCTGATTGAGACCACTAAAGAAAAGGTGAAATTGATTCGGGAAAGAATGAAGATGGCACAAGATCGCCAAAAGAGTTACGCCAACAAGAGGAGGAGACCTTGGAATTCGAAGTTGGAGATAGGGTATTTTTGAAAGTCTCTCCTTAGAAGGAAATAATTCGATTTCAAAAATGAGGAAAGTTGAACCCATGATACATCGG
Source organism: Dillenia suffruticosa (assembly GCA_033439265.1). Classification (NCBI taxonomy): domain Eukaryota; kingdom Viridiplantae; phylum Streptophyta; class Magnoliopsida; order Dilleniales; family Dilleniaceae; genus Dillenia; species Dillenia suffruticosa. The sequence continues at coordinate 6,784,844 of JAVTVX010000031.1, forward strand.
TCCCTTCAAAATCCTTGAAAGGATTGGACAAATGACGTACCGATTAGAATTGCCGCCGGAGTTGTAAAGGATCCATGACGTTTTTCATATTTCAATGTTGAAGAAATATTTACGGGATCCTTCGCATAAATTGGAAACTCCTCCGATAGAATTGAAAGAAGATTTGAGTTTCAAGTTCTAACCCGTAAAGATCATAGATCGACAAGTCAAACAATTGAGGAGTAAACAAATTCCAATGGTCAAGGTATTATGGAGAAGTAACCAAGTTGAGGAAGAAACTTGGGAAACCGAGAGTGCAATACAAAAACAATTCCCCCAATTATTTGATGTATAATCATATTTTAAATTTTGAGAGTGAAATTTCTTTTTAAGGGGTTAAGTGTTGTAGCACCGACAACAAAAGAGAAAGTAGAAAAAAAAAAGTCACTAATTTAACTTTCCCAACTTTCCCAATTTCCCCTACTATTCACCCAAAGCAAGCCCATCTCCCTTTCTCTCATCTCTCTGTCTCGTCTCTCATTCTCACCCTCTCCTCACCCAAATTTCTTAAGTCACACATCTCGACTCCTCTCATTTTTTGCTGGCCTCTGCATCAATCGCCCATCTCTACTATCCTCCTTGGGCTGCCAGAGACATCGATAGTGATTTGAGTAATGATACCTAAGTTTCGATCTCTCTCTCGTTTGCTCATCTTACTTCTTGGGCCGCCTAAGAGCTTTCGTCTTCACCCAAGCTTGAGAGCTAGTGCTGCTGTTATCCTTCCGTGTATGTGAGTATTCTCTCTCTCCCTCCCCATAACTATAACCTGGGTTTCTGATCTCTGTCTCCTTCACTTGCTACTCGATTTTGTTCTCTATCTCCTCTTCTCTCTCTTATCCTTTATGATTTATGTTCTTTGCTTTGCCACAATCATTGAGGTTTTAATGAAGTTGGAGTATTATGACAAGATATTTGTTCCCATTGGTATGATATGGGTCTTTCATGGTTTCCGAAAGAACACATAGCCGGAGTATGAATAAGATAATTAAATTGAACTAAGCTTATGAATGGATGTTGCACTACAGTACAATATAGGGGTTCAAATGTATAATCTTTGGTGGACTGTTGCTTAATATGTAAATATAGTTGTTTGGGCACCTTAATAGTCAATTAGAAATAGTGAGAAGTATGGAGCAATGTTCTGAACCCATAAGCTGAACTTGTATATGTGGTAGAATGTTAGATTAAGCACAAAACCCTTGAATTTCCTGTACAATGAACAGCTTGTGCATACTGTGATCTTACCCTCATAACTCCTTCTGTCTATAGGCAATTCAAATGTGTTCTCATGAAACTAGACTCCTAGACCTTTAAAATGAGATATGATTCGTTAAAATCGGATAAAAATTAAATTTATTGTGATTTTTCAAAAACTTTTCGTGGTGTTGTCCTGCCTTTACTCTGTCCCTGTTCTGGCTGTTTGTTTTCCCTAAACTTTGAGATGCCTTCTAGGCTTAATTAGTCTAAGCTCGGAAATGAAAGTTTTAGATCTATGTCTTATCTTTAATTTGAGATAAGAATTATGTGATTTAGATGTGTATAGTGAAAATTATAGGCATTTTCCTATGACTGCGCAAATTAGAAAATTTATTGAAAAATTAGAATTGTGAAAATATTAAGGAAAAATGATTTCTCTAGTGTTGGTATATGATTTAATGATTTAATCATGACCAATAAATTATGTTAAGGTCTTGGAAGAGCAGAAAGAGGGATAGTTCTCATTTAATTGGAAAATTTCTGAGTGATTACCCTACCAAGAGGTGAGTGAATAGTTAATTATGATTTTAAATGAGTAAATTATTTAAAATTCTTTATAAATGATTTTGAATGATTTTGAATGATTTTTACATGATTTATATGAATTGTTTAGTGATGGTGGGATGTCTGAAATGAAAATTTAAATTTGCGAATGCTTCAATTGATTTTATAAATGAATGTGTGCCATTTATTTTTGAATATTTGAATTATGAATGTTATGGTACAATTTAGAAATTGTTTTGTTAAAATTTTGATACATGAATTTTGAATTGGATATTTGCGAATGAAACGGTGCATGGGATTAATGACTATAGTCATCCCCCCATGGAGTGACCCGACGAGGTGACATGGTTAAGTGTTGGATTAGATTAGCGGGGGGACAGACGTGACTCCCTTTACTGTATGTCGAGCTATATCTGGATGCACCCCAGTGAGACATGATTCAACACCAAGGAAGGGGGTTTTGGTATTTTGAGATATATGGAATGAAAACCCCTTGGTAGGCTTTTGTCTGGGTCCAATCAAACATGGTACAGGAGTGTTTTCATAGAAGGACCCCATGATTTTCCAGAAATATGAATTAAATGGATGCACATTTATTGAATTATCTTGATTTATTAAAATCATTTTCTTATCTATATAATGTTGTTTAAGAGTTATGTTTTGACCTCCCCACCTTCACCCCTGATTTATTGTCACAACACTATTGCACTCCACTCACTGAGTATTCCCAATACTCACCCCTCTCACATTTTTTTGAGGAAGCTTAGGTGGGAGACATCGATTTGGATCCAGTGGAAGACATTATTTTGCTGAAATTATATATGTATTGATGGTGTATGTTTTATTTTTAGATTAATATAGTATAACCCATGGAAAAAAACAATTGTATTATTATTTTGATTTGAATTTGATTGATACTTGTCATATCTCTTGGGGCAAGTATTGATAGAATCATGCTTGGTTGTTGTGGAACTTGTTTCATTTTGTTTAAAACTTTGTTTTTTGGAAAATTTATTATTTTATTGGGACATTTGGACTTTACTTGTGAATTTTGAGATATCTGGAATTTGAGAAAATTTGATTAATATTTCTTTGATCGGACGAGATGGCCATATGCATGTATTTGATTTTCATTGGCTGGGATGGCCTTCTACATGCCTGTTGTGATAAAATGGACTGGGATGGTCTTTTGTATACTGTTGAGTTGTTTTTAAAATAGGTTGAACAAGTGGAATGCCTTACGTTGTCCTGATATATGGGGAGATGTTGCCCATATGCCGAGATAACGTGACGGTTGTTGCGTACTCGACTCGAGGTTCAGGGCGTGACAATACCACCCAAATTTTTTTACATAGATCAATTCCCCTCATCTCCAATTACAACATAGCCAAAAATTAGAGCAAAATGAGGAGTTTTGAGTAGTGAAGTCCAAAGGTGACTGTGAGCTCCATTCTTGAACAAAGGTATGATTTCTTCAAACCATTCTTTGAGATTTTTAGGTATATTCATTCCCCTCAAATCCTAATCTAACATATTCAAGTTTCGAGCCAAAAAGGGAAGCCTAGCTTGGTGAACAAGGAGAGGCCGAGAGCTAGGCAGAAGGGGGAGAGGACGATCTTGTGAAGAGAGGTCTTCTTGAGGTTTGAAACATCCAATTGAGGTAAGGAAAAATTCTGCACTTTCTGAAATTTAGAGAGCATTGTTTGAATGTGTTAATGTGATGTTTCTAGCATGTTTCTATAACCTAGAGCCTAGGAGGAACCCAATAAACCATGAGGAGTGTGTGCAGAAATTTGTGTGCTGAATTTTGTCCTCCATTGTGGTATTTTAGTGTGCAGAAAATTTATACATTGTGTGGCCGAAAATTTGGACGAGGAATGTGTTTGGGATGAGCTGAAATTTTGTTGCATTGTTGCAAACTATGTGTGCTGAATTTTGATGCAAAGATGATGGATATATGTGTATGTTATTGATCGAATGATGTCGACAAAGTGTGCTGAAAAATTTGTTGTGCTTGGTCAAGAATTTGGATGGATGAAAGGTGAAATTGTGGGCCGAAAAATTGTGCCCTGTGTTTGTGAAGTTGGTGTGCAGGAAATTGAATGAAAATTGAGTATGAAAATGTACATTATTGGCTGCAAAACAGGGTGTTTGTTGGTTGGAAACAATTGGATGTTAGTGTGCAAAGAAACTACTTTAAAGGCCAAGGAATGAGGTGCATTATGTGCAGAAATTTTTTGCACTTAAAATGATTGAAGTAAGGCTATTTTCATGCTAGTCAAGAAGAAAATGCTGAGGGAAAAGGGGCACAATGTGTGCAAAATTTTGTGGTTAGGTGGTGAATGTGTGTATGTGCATATGAGGCCAAGAGTATGAAGGTATATATGTGTGTGTGGTTGTTGCCAATACAACTGCAATAATTTACATGGAAAAAAAAGGAAATAAGAAACAATTCTAGAAATAGAACTATAGTCAACTGCCATACATAAAAGATATGAAATCATCACGACTCAGTTAAATAGAGCTATGTAACAACGGTTAGGGCATTAATGATGATTCAATTGCAGCACCTATACGAATGCTGACAACACCAATTTAAAATTATAACCACCAATTCAAAAATAGTGTCAAGGGCAGTAACAAAACTGCATAGCTCATGCATGGCATACAGACCAAGCATAAGAAATATTTTAAAACAATTTCAGAATAGCAAAAACCCAGCTAATAGAAGTAACAATACTAACAACACTTCGTCTGGCTTTTGGCCCGGAAGACCTCCTTCCATCTCTCATCCTCAAAGCCAAAACCCAGCTAGGCTTTCACCAAACACTTTATCTACAGCAAGAACTCTCAACAATGGCTTTGCTTTGCCTCCTCTCACCATACCAAACAATCCCTTTTCTCCAAATTCTTGGTCTATGAGTCCCAACTCTACTACTTCCTCTTCCCTTTCCTATGCTGTTGTAGTCAATGGAAGTAATAATTTTAACAACACCACAACCACCAACAACACTAATGGACCGTCTTCTTTTTCTCATTCGTCTTCCACCTAAATTAGTATTCAACACAAAAACATATAAATCCCCCAAAAAGAAACCTAAAGTAGATTCAACAAATACAATGAAAACCCTAGAAAAGTGAAATAAACAAAACATGTAAATCTGTAGAAAAACCCTAAAAAACAAAACATGATTTAGGAATTAACCAGATCTGTAGAAAACCCTAAAAAACAATCGGAATCCCCCAATAAGAAATCTAACAAAAACCCTCAAAAACAAAACATGATTTGAATAAGATAAAAGAAAAGGTACCTTAGGATCTAAGAACCTTTGAAAACAAAATGAAACACCCCTTCTTCAAAATCTTCTTCAAATTGATAGGCTTGCAGAAGTAGATCTTCTCTCCCACTTGCATAGATCAAACCCTTTGTTGGATTGCAAAGTGATAGCAAGAGTGAGAGCGACGAGAAGAGAGCAAGAGTGAAGTAAATTGATTTTCCCTTCAAGTTGTTTTTCCTAACACTACAAAAAAAAGGCACGGTGTAACACCGAGAAAGTATAAAAAAAAAAGAAGTCAACATTTCACTTTCCCAAATAACACATACTCTCTCTCGGCATTCTCATTTCTCTCTCGTCTCCCTCTCACTCTCAGCCTCTCACTCTCCCTTCAACTTTTATCTTCTCCTAAATATCATCAATGATCGAAGCAAATCAAGGAGCAAAGGAAGCACAAAAGGCACCAAAAATTACAATTTTCTACAAAATTTCTAGCATAGGTTCTTCATGTTCATGAGAGGTAATGAATTAGAATCAATAATCCTTCCTAAAAACTAACAAATGTTTAATGTTCCTTACTAAGTAAGGATACGATTACATGCTTTATATTCTAGATCAATTTCTTGAAGAGTACAAGAACACTATTTTTCCCTCTCGCAAAGACACTTTACTCTCTGTCTCCCACTCCGAGTGTTGATAGATGTGAATAGAGATTTGGGTCGATACCCATTTGGAAATTTAAAGTAATCTATGCGCTTTTTTTTTGGGATATATGAATTTTCTTGGTATGTTCAGTGTTCAACAAAAGCTCATTTTTGGAGACATATTAGTGTTAGCATTCATTGTTTGCAACGCTTGTTCGAGGAGTAATGGATTTGTTGGCTCATTTTGATATGTGGGCTCTTTTTTTTTTTCTATTTAGCTTTTGGGTGTTGGATTTTATAAGCATTGGTTCATGTGTACCTAGGGTTCTTGCTAGAGGTGTTAGTTTTTTTTTTAGTTGTGCAGATCTGACTCTTGAAGATGGTCTTTCTCTGTAATTCAACATGTTTCATTTGTTTTGGGTGCTGAATTGAACAAAAATTAAGACAATATTATTATTAATTTAGTTTGGGTTTAGTTTATTCTAGCATAAGTTTGGAACCAATGTTGAGATTTGGGCAATGGAGGAATGAAAATTGTTACTTAATTCTAAGTTTAGATTGACTGTGAGGAGTTACTAGACTAAAATGCAAAGCATCATGTTGGACTGAAATTCATGACTTTGTATAATGAGCATACTGTAATCTTTATATCAGAACTTCCTCTGCACAAAAGCAAATCACATAAGACTTTTTGCATATAAAACTAGACTTGCATATCTTGAAAATGAGGCATGATTCAATGAAATTAGATAAGAACTAAAATTGTTATGAATTTTCAAAGAATTTTCGTGCTACAGAAATGTCCGGTTCTACCCCTGTTCTGGCTACTTGTTTCCCCTTAATTTTGAGATGCCTTCTAGACTGAATTAAGCTAAACTCTGAATATGAAAATTCTAAATCTATGTCTTCTTTTTAATTTGAGATAAGAATCAAGTGATTTAGGTGTGTGTAGTGAAAGTTATTGCCATTTTCCCATAACTGCGCAGATTAGAAAATTTATTGAAAAATCTAGTAGAATTGTGAATATGGAATTTAAAATGATACAAATGACGACAAATTGATAAAATGAGAACAAAAATAAGAAAATATTCAAAATTTGGGTTTAAATGAAATTAGAAAAAAATTTGTTGATCTTTGAATTTAAGGAGAAATGATTCGAAAATTGTTATTGCTGGTATAGGACAATCCATTGGAGCTTGAAAGGAGATTTCTTTGGAGCTAATAATGTATAGGGAGTGAATATCCTCCAAAAGTGAGTGGACGGTTATGTTTTGAATAAATGAGTAAACTAATTTCAATTATATTTCATAAATTGAATTTGGCAATGATTTCGAACTAGATTTATAATATTTTGTGAATATAGTGTGCCTCAAATGAAATTTGAATAAATCCATGACTCTTGTACTAAATTTTTGAATTATGCGAAACATATATTATTGCTCTATATTAAAATTAGAGACTGAATTGATTTGTAAACTGAATTTTGGTAACATGATGTTGGCAAAGAGCTATAGTCTAAGTCTTGCCACGGACAGGGCCATTGGGGCGGCGTGGTCAAGGCTGTTAAACTTGACTTTGTGGTAGGTGGGTTAGAGAGCCTTCTCAAGCCGCCGTGATAACATGGATGCACCCCATGGAGTTCCGGGCCAATGCCAAGGTGAAAGGGATTTTTAGAAAATAGTGAAAAACACCTTGGCGGATCCTGTCAATGGCCATTGTTAGGATAATAATTTCGGCATATCTCAAAAGTTTGGAAAATGATTTTAAATTGTTGTTTTGTTGAGATGAGTTATGTTGGTTTGAAATAAACTATTTTATACCAATATTTTCAATTGTGGCAATGTATTTTGTATATGATTTTTGGTATAACTATTTCACTCCTCATTTATGCATTGCATACCATTGCACTCCACTCAATACTCACTCCTCTCTTCTAATTATTTTTAGAGGAATCTTAGGTAGAAGACATTACTTTGAAGGTAAGATGAAGAAGATAGTTGCTGAACATAATTAGGTATTGGAAATGAAGACTTTATTTTGAATTCAGGTATAATGCTCCATGGAAGGAAAACTTTGTACATTTTATTTTGATTGGATTTGTGAAATACTTGCTTAGCCTTCTTTAGGCAAGTATTTGAGAAATCCATACTCCTATGATAATGAACTTGTATTTTCTTGATTTTAAAACTCCTCTTGCAATCTTTGTTGTTTAAATTGGGATATCTGGATACTTCATGGTGAATTTTGAACTATTTTGAGATTGTAAATTATGAGAATTCTGGAATGATCGGGTTGGCCCATTTGCATGCGTGCATGAGCAGGGATGGATCGGATTGATCCTTAAATTGTGTGAAAATGCATGTTTTTGATACTGGATGACCTAAGATCGTCATTAAGGTGATATTTGAATTGTTCTTAAATAGGTGGAATGCCTTGCGCTATTCCGATATATGGGGAGATGCTATCCGTATATTAAAATAACATGACGATTGTCGCGTGCTCGACGGGAGAGTCAGGGCATGACAATTCTATTGGTATCAAAGCCTAGGTTTACAATTGTAAATGTTTAAAGGTTTGAAATGTTTCCAAATATCCCCAAAGGTTTTTTAAAAGTTTTAAAAGCGTTTTTCTTTTTCTTTGAAATTATAAATTTTAAAAGATTTTTTAATTGATGTACAAAAACTTTCTATGGATTGTTAAGCTTTAGGACCAAGTTTATTTTTAGGGGATTAAATACCTAGCCCAATGCCGAATTTAGTGAGCTAACGATAGTGTCACCTCTTTTAGGAATTATGCCTCCTAGACCAAGGATGAGGAATGTTAGTGAGATTCCTCCTTCTGAGCACGAGGATGGATCATCCTCACATGCTCCAACTTCTCCTCCGGTTACAACTGGTACTCAACCAGCAGCTTCAACATGGATTCCTCCAACACCATTCGATGCTCTCCAGCAATGGACCGAGTGGTGGAATACATATGGCGCTCATATTCAAGTTCCTCCTCCAATGCCAATTCCTTCTCCACCAAAGCCACCCATTCCACATACTCCTCTGTTAGAACAAATTGCTCCTGCCACTTCAATAGCTACTCCAATCTCCCAGCCAACCTTTGAACTATCCAAGTTGATCAAGGAAGTCTGACAACTTGGATGTGTCACCTTTTTGAGGACAAGTGATGCGATGGTAGCCAAGAATTGGATTAATAGGGTTAGGGAGACAGCAGATAACATGAGGCTGGACAATGAATTGAAATTAAAGGTGGTCGTGAAATTATTGGACGAAGATGCACGAGTTTGGTGTGATAGTCTTAAAGAGAGATCCCCAACACTTATCTCTTGAAGCGAATTCCTTAGGGAATTCAATGAAAAGTACTATACTCGGTTTCACCGAGATTTGAAAAGAAAAGAATTCCTTCATCTCCACCAAGGTAACAAGTCGGTAGCAGAATATGAGATGGAGTTACAAAGATTGTCCACATATGTCTCGGATTAGCGACTTCTGATGAGTACTTGCATTTCAAGTTTGAAGAAGGTCTAAACTTATCTATCCGGGAGAAGATGTCTGTCACATCAACCCATACTTGCAAGGATATATTGAAATTGGCCTTAAGGGATGAGAAAATGGTGAAAGAAAGGGGAAGGACAAGAGAAGGATAGAAAAAGAAAAGGCGATCCGAATATGCATCAGGCTCGGGTTCAAAGCAGAGTAGAAGTGCAGGCTCCTATGGTGGAGCTCCTATTACTGGATCCGTTGGCATTTCTCAAGGCCAACACATGTCTCATTTTGGGGACCCTACTCCTACTGCATCCGCAGGAAGCAAATCGACGGGGAATAGGAAGGACAAGTGTAGGAACTGTGGGAAATTCCATTTTGGGGTATGTCAATACCCAAGAAGTGCTATCACTACGAAAGGAGGGCCATTTTTGTAACACCAACACCTTGGTGTACTCACCATTGTACTTCTCTTCATTTTATATATAATATTACTCATATTTCTATATAAAAAATCCTCAAGAAAATTTTTCCATTAAAACCATTCTCGAAAAATTTTCGACCCAAATCGCCAGATATTAAAAATTTCCAAAATGACCACTGATAATCCAATAATAATGAGGATGACTTTAGAGTGCATAAAAACCTCAAATTTGGGTAAATTTCATTTCGTAGAACTAAATCGCAAATTTTCAAAAATTTATCAGTAAAACCCTAGCCGGGTCGGATGTGGCTCAGTATGGCTAAACGACCGGGTTTTAATATGGGATAAATTAAATTAGACTTAATACGAGATTTTGGGTCTAATTTGGAATTATAAAAATTTTTGGGGTCAAAATGTAATTTTTATAAGTAAAGGGACTCATTTGTAATTAACAAAAATTAAAAGTATTTGGCAAATGAATTTCCCCCTTCAAAAACCATGAACACACAAAGAGGATTGGGAGAGTGATGGCTGGCCATGATGTCTGAGAAGAGAAGAGATTTTGTTGGCTTTGAAAAGAAAAAAAATCCAAAGGTGGAGATTGAGTAGTGGGAGACAAAGAACACTATTCCTTGAGTAATACGGCATGGGTTTCCTTGACAACAAACCAATGGTGAGGATTGACTTGGAATTGGGTCAAAATTTGTGAGCCTTTGTATTGTGGTGTTGGGAGACATGTAATTAAAGAAGATTTGAGTGTGGTGTGAGAAAAGAGTGATTTGTAGTGTGAGAGAATGGACAAAACGTGGGAGAGAGAAAGGGAGTGCACATGTTATGACCAAATAAATCCTAGGACTTAAAATTTATCTTGGGAATGTCCAAGGGCTAGGATTTATTTAGAGCAAAATCCAAATAAGTTAAATACTTAGCTTTCTTCCTTCCAAAACCTTGAAGTGTTTAAACCAAAAAAAAAGCAAGAAGCTCTCTCTCCATTTTCTTCTCTCAAAACCGTGAACTCTCTCTTGAAGAAGAACAAGATTTCTTCAAACACTACTCCAATATTTTCACATAGATCATCTTCTCTCAAACCCTAGAACAACATATCCAAAAATTAAAACCAAAGGAGAAGTCTAGCTTGGTGAACCAAGAGTAGAACTATGAGCTTCAAGTGGAAGAGATCTATGGTTTCTTCAAGTTTCATTCCACATCTCTAGGTAAGAAAGTTCTATCTTTGTCTCTAGTATAACATATGTTGATTTAGAACCAAAAAGGAGAAAGCTAACATGGTGAATCTTATGTGACCGTGAGCTAGGAGCAAGGAGTAAAAGAGAGATCTTTGGAGGGAAGTATTGATTGAGCTTGAAATATCACAATCTAAGGTATAAAAAAAATTTCTGCACTTGCTGAAATTTAAAGAAACATGTGTGAATGCTTCATATGTTGTGTTTTAACAGGATTTCATAACTTAGAGTTTAGAGGAAATCCAATAGAACTTGAGAAAATGTGTGCAGGAAAATTTCTGCATGTGTGGCCTAGAAATTGGATGATTGTAATATGTCTTGGTGTGCTGAAAGGTTTAGTTTTCAAATGTAAGTCATATGTGCAGAAATTTTGTGGTTGATTGGTTGAGAATTTGAAGGAGAGAAAAGTGAAATTGTGGGTTGTAAATGTTGTTTTCCTTAAATACAAAAACATATGTGCAGAATGTTAGTGTGAAAATGATGAAAAGATGTATGTGATTGTGGACTTAAATGTTGAGAAAAAGTGTGCAGAATTTGTATGTGTTTGGCCAAGAAATTGGGGGAGAAAGAGGTGTAAAGTGTGTAGAAATTTCTGCACTAAAAAGGGATGAAAGATTGGATTGAACATAGAAATTTTAAATTTCTGCAAACAGGGAAGTCTGACCTGGCTGTAGTCTTTTTCTCATAACTTTTCCACACAAATGCAAATTAAGTGAAGTTTTCTACATACAAAACTAGACATCCATATGTTGAAAATGAGACATGATTCGTCGAAATCTGAAGAGAATTGGATTTTTAGTGAATTTTCAAAGTTAGATATTCTGTAGAGAAATACTCTATTCTACCTTGTTTCTGCAGTGGACTTTGCTTCAACTTTGAGGCATCTTCTGGTCTAAATTGCTTTATACCCTAGTTAAGAAAATTGTAGATCTATATCTTATCTTTAAATTGAGATAAGAATCAGGTGATTTGGGTATGTGTGGCGAAAGTTACAGCCAATTTTCCATGACTGCACAGATTTGAAGTTATGCAGTCAAGATCAATTAGAATAAATCTCCATGTCTTTGAGTAATTGAAGTAGATCTAAGCTAGGAATATAAAGAATTTTTGTTTTATGGCTAGCTTTAAGTGAAAAATAGAAGTTATACAATCTAAGAATGTTAGTTCGAAGTACAATGAATTACTTAAGACATGAAGATATGAGAACGAGCCAACCATTGCCAACTATACGACATCAAAATTTACATATCCATTGTATTGTCCTCGTAGGACCCACGATTGGAGACATATCATAGGGAGCACATTTCTGCATTTTGAGATCATTTTTGGGAGTGACGTACCCTCCCATATACATTGAGTGGGATTTACGATACCATGTTATTAATGTCAAACCATATTTTATCGTTTTCAGAAATGCCATAATTTATCCGTGTGAAAAAAAAATGATATTGTTAAATGATTTGATAAATGTTTTTGTGATAAGTGGAGTGTCTAAAGAAATGAGTTGATAAAATGCATCCATGTGAATTGTTAAATGATATCGTGCTGTGTTTTGAAATTCTGAAATATGATTTTTAGTATGACTATGCATCTTGGCGCATTTGATTAATACTAATTTGGCACTTGGACTGAAAGTCTGTGGAAATTGATGGATATGATATAGTCCCTAAGGGATAGTCGTAGTTACGGGCACGTTTGTCAAGGCACCCCTTGTGTGTCCAGATAGCCTTCTGCATGAGGTATCCCATAAACGATGCGTACTACATGGATTAGACCTATACGTAGTTTTATAGATTACGGACATACCCAGTTGAACACAAAGGGAAGGGCCACCTGTATAAACGGTCTAGCACTGGGAAGGCTCGTGGCCAACACCGAGGTAGAGAGCAAAATATGAAAATACTTGATATGAAAAACTCTTGGTGCGCCTGTCATTGGTCGTGATTGACCCTTGCCGGGATGATTTTCTGGATAGCTCTATCGATTTCTAAAAGTGAATTGGATGCATATGAATGATTTGATGTGTATGCGTGGAATATAACATATTGTTTGAAAATTTCATGTAAAATTTAGAAATGTATCTGTTATACTGATTTTGACATTTCATTGCTCACCATACGTATGAATTTCATGATATCCACCCCTCACTCACCGAGTACTTCCAAATACTCACCCTACTACTGAAACTGTAACAGAGATAGACTGATAAGGGGATACGTCAGGGAAATTTCAACGCACTTGATTTATCAGAAACTTAGACACGAAACTTTTCCATCTTCTACTGAATATATATATATATATATATATATATATATATATATATATATATATATATGTGAGGATTTTAGATTGACCATGTATGGTATGACTGTATTCATGTTATGAATTTGGAATCTCATTTGATTTGTATACTCGTATATTGTTAATTGTAAATGTTTACTTGGGAAATTACATTTTGAAAGATTACGTTTTAATAGCCTTGTGTTACCTCGGGATACGTGTTGTGTTATGGGCAGTATATGAGGGAACGGGCGGTTTTTCACTATTTTGAATCGGGGATCAGGGAGTGACAATTTTTGCAATGCTTGTCCAAAGTTAGGGCAGGGAAGGTAGATAAGTCGAGAGTACCCTAGTGGATCTATGGGCAACCAAGCAAATATTTCCACCACACTTCCTAATGTTACACCATGGACGGGGAGCAAGACAGTAGCTACTACAAACAAGCATCCACAAGCAAGACTTCAAACAAGGATATTTGCAATGACTAATAAGAAGGCACAGAACAACCCGGATATAGTCATAGGTAAATTTCATAGAACTTGAACTTGATGACTTAGAATTTGAATATAAACATAATGAGATCATGATTGTATGATTTTGAATTTGAGGTATATTAGAGATACTACATGATATTAAGTGATCAAGAGTTATTCGATGATTAATAATAGTTTTGTTGGCATTGAGAACTTAAATTTTGAATTGAGTTTGATTTAAATTGAGATTTAATTTTATTCTTTGTATATATAGGTATGATGAGAATTTTTGGAATTGATGCCCGTGTTTTAATTGATACGGGATCAAATAATTCTTTTGTAAGCACGAAATTTGTTAAACACTCGAATAGACTTTTGACCCTAATTGAAGAGGAGTTATTAGTTATCACTCCGTTGGGGGAACAATTAAAAGGGATTCCATGTACAAGGCAAGCGAAGTGGTAATAGAAGGTGAGATTCTCGAGACAGACTTGATTCTGTTTGAAATGAGGGATTTTGATGCCATACTACGTATGGACTGGTTACACCTCTATCGAGTTTCAGTGAATTGTTTCACTAAGGAGTTGGAATTCCGTAAACCTGAATGTCCTCCACTTATGTTCACTAGCAAACAGCAGGTCATACCGAGTTGTGTAATCTTGATATTAGAGGCACATAAACTGTTGTGTAAGAGTTGTGGGGCATACTTAGCCCATATCGTCGACACCACTATACAGAGTTCGAAATTGATGAATGTTCTAGTGGTGAGTGAATTTTTGGATGTCTTCCCGGACGAATTGCTTGGTTTACCTCCGATTCGGGAGTTTGACTTCGCAATCGACTTGGCTCTTGGAACTGTACCTATTTCAATCCTTCCGCATCGGATGGCACCTGCAGAATTGAAAGAGTTGAAGGTCCAACTTCAAGAATTGTTGAACAAGGGGTTCATTAGGCCGAGTAGCTTACCTTGGGGTGCTCCGGTTCTATTTGTGAAGAAGAGAGATGGTACTCTCAGATTGTGTATAGACTACGATAGTTGAATAAGGTGACCATAAAGAATATGTACCCATTGCTGAGAATTGATGACTTATTCGATCAACTCCAAGGTGCTGTGTCTTTTCGAAAATTGATTTGAGATCGAACTATCACCAATTGAAGATAAAAGATGATGATGTCCACAAGGCTGCATTTAGGACACGGTATGGTCATTACGAGTTTTTGGTGATACCTTGCGGTTTGACAAATGCTCATGCAGCTTTCATGGACCTTATGAACTGAATCTTCTACCCCTATCTTTACAAGTTCGCCATTGTTTTCATTAACGACATCTTAATGTATTCCAAGAACGATGAGGAACACTTACTCTTCGGAGAGGTTAGCTAAATTGTATCTTGATGAGATTATCCGACTCCACGGAGTTCTGGTATCAATTATATCGAATCGTGATTCTCGATTTGCATCCAAATTTTGGCCTAATTTATAAGAGGCCTCGAGCACTGATTTGAAATTCAGCACTATAAAGAATCAGAGCATACAATCCAGATGTTGGAAGACATGTTGAGGGCATGTGTTATGGACTTCCAAAAGAGTTGGGACAAGTACCTCCGATTAGTTTAATTTGCCTATAACAATAGCTGTCAAGCTAGCATTGAGATGCCTCCCTATGAAGCTCTTTACGGAAGGAAATACCTGACTCCGTTATGTTGGGACAAGGTCGGTGAGAGGAAAATTGAAAGCGTAGAGTTGATTGAAACCACTAAGGAAAAGGTAAAAATGATTCGAGAAAGAATGAAGACAGCTCAAGATCGACAAAAGAACTACGCCGACAAGAGGAGGAGGCTCTTGGAATTTGAAGTTAGAGATATAGTATTTTTGAAGGTATCTCCTTGAAAGGGAATGATTTGATTTCAGAAATGAGAGAAGATGAACTCTCAATATATCAATCCCTTCAAAATTCTTGAAAAGATTGGACAAGTGACATACCGATTAGAATTGCCGCAGGAGTTGTAGAGAATCCATAACGTTTTTCACGTTTCAATGTTGAGAAAATATTTATCAAATCCCTCGCATGTATTAGAAGCACCTCCGGCAGAGTTGAATGAAAATTTGAATTTCAAAGTACAACCGATGAAAATCATTGATCGACAAATCAAAAAGTTGAGTAAACAAATCCCCATAGTCAAGGTATTGTGGAGAAACAATCAAGTGGAAGAGAAAACTTGGGAGATCGAAAAGTGGTTGTGAAAACAACACCCTCAATTATGTGTAATTTTCTTTTAAATTTCGAGGATAAATTTTTTTTTAGGGGGTTAAGTGTTGTAATACCGAGAAAGTATAAAAAAAAAGAGAGAGAGAGAAAGAAAGGAAAAGTCAACATTTCACTTTCCCAAATAACACACTCTCTGTCTCTCGGCTTTCTCATTTCTCTCACGTCTCTCTCTCACTCTCAGCCTCTCACTCTCCCTTCAACTTTTATCTTCTCCCAAATATCATCAATGATCGAAGCAAATCAAGGAGCAAAGGAAGCACAAAAGGCACCAAAAATCACAATTTCTACAAAATTTCTAACATAGGTTCTTCATGTTTGTGAGAGATAATGAATTAGAATCTTTAATCCTTCCTAAAAATTAACGAACGTCTAATGTTCCCTACTATGTAAGGATGAGATTACATGCTGTATATTCTAGATCAATTTCTTGAAGAGTACAAGAACACTATCTTTCCCTCTCGCAAAGACACTTTACTCTCTGTCTCCCGCTTCGAGTGCTGATAGATGTGAATAAAGATTTGCGTCGATACCCATTTGGAAATTTAAGGTAATCTATACGCTTTTTTTTTAGATATATGAATTTTCTTGGTCTGTTCATTGTTCAACAAAAGCTCATTTTTGGAGACATATTAGTGTTATCATTCATTGTCTGCAATGCTTGTTCCAAGAGTAATGGATTTGTTGACTCATTTTGATATGTGGGCTCTTTTTTTTTCCTGTTTAGGTTTTGGGTGTTGGATTTTATAAGCATTGGTTCATGTGTATCTAGGGTTCTTGCTAGAGGTGTTAGTTTTTTTTTAGTTATGCAGATCTGATTCTTGAAGATGGCCTTTCTCTGTAATTCAACATGTTTCATTTGTTTTGGGTGCTGAATTGAACAAAATTAAGACAATATTATTATTAATTTAGTTTGGGTTTAGTTTATTCTAGCATAAGTTTGGAACCAATGTTGAGATTTGGGCAATGGATGAATGAAAATTATTACTTAATTCTAAGTCTAGATTTAATGTGAGGAGAAGTTACTAGACTAGAATGCAAAGCATCATGTTGGGCTGAAATTCATGATTTTGTATAATGAGTATACTGTGATCTTTATATCAGAACTTCATCTGCACAAAAGCAAATCACATAAGACATTTTGTATATGAAACAAGACTCCCATATCTTGAAAATGAGATATGTTTCATTGAAATCGGATTAGAACTTAAATTGTTATGAATTTTCAAAGAATTTTTGTACTGCGAAAATGTCATGTTCTGCCCTTGTTCTGACTGCTTATTTCCCTTCAATTTTGAGATACCTTCTAGACTGAATTAAACTAAACTTTGAACATATAAATTGTAGATCTATGTCGTATCTTTAATTTGAGATAAGAATCATATGATTTGGGTGTGTGTAGTAAAAGTTATAGTCATTTTCCCATACTGCGTAGAATAGAAAATTTATTGAAAAATCTAGGAGAATTGTGAATAGGGATTTTATAATGATACAAATGATGACAAATTGATTAAATGAGAAAAAGAACAAGAAAATATTCGAAATTTGGGTTTAAATACAATTAGGGAATATTTGTAGACCTTTAAATTTAAGAAAAAATGACTCAAAAATTGTTATTACTAATTTAGGACAATCCATTAGAGCTTGAAAGAAGATTTATTTGGATCTAATAATGTATAGGGAGTGAATACCCTCCTAAGATAAGTGGATGGTTATGTTTTGAATAAATGAGTAAAATAATTTCAATTATATTTCATAAATTGAATTTTGAAATGATTTCGAACTATATTTATAAATTTTTGTAAATATGGTGTGCCTCAAATAAAATTTGAATAAATCCATGACTTTTGTATTAAATTATTTAATTATTTGTATCATGTTATAATTAAATACTCATGCGAAATCTATATTATTGCTCTACATTGAAATTTGAGTGTGAATTTATTTATAACTGAATTTCAGTAATATGGAACTGGAAAAAGGCTATAGTCTAAGTTTTGCCATGGATCGGGCCATTGGGGCGGTGTGGTCAACACTGTTAAACTTGGATTGGTGGTAGGTGGGTTGGAGAGCCTTCTCAAACCGCCGTGATAATGTGGATGCACCACACGGAGTTCCGGGTCAATGCCAAGGTGAAAGGATTTTTAGAAAATAGTGAAAAACCCCTTGGCGGATACTATCAACGGCCATTGGTAGGATAATGATTTCGGCATATCTCAAAATTTTGAAAAATGATTGTAAATTGTTGTTTTGTTGATATGAGTCATGGTGGTTTGAAATAAATTGTTTCATACCAATATTTTCAATTATGGCAATGCATTTTATATATGATTTTTAGCATAATCATTTTCATTTATCATTTATGCATTGCATGCCATTGCACTCCACTCCTGAATATTTTAAATACGCACTCCTCTCTTCTAATTTTTTTAGAGGAATCTTAGGCGGAAGACATTACTTTGAATCCAAGCTGAAGAAGATAATTGCTGAACATTGTTAGGTATTGGAAATGAAGATTTTATTTTGAATTGGGGTATAATACTCCATGGAAGGAAAACTTTGTACATTTTCTTTTGGTTGGATTTGTTAAATACTTGCATAGCCATCTTTAGACAAGTATTTGAGAAATCTATACTCCTATGATAATGAACTTGTATTTTCTTAATTTTAAAACTCCTCTTGCAATCTTTGTTGTTTAAATTGGGACATGTGAACATTTCGTGGTGAATTTTGAACTATTTTGAGATTGTAAATTATGAGAATTCTGAAATGGTCGGGTTGGTCCATTTACATGCATGCATGAGCATAGATGGATCAGATTGACTCTTAAATTATGTGAAAATGCATGGTTTTAATACTGGATGACCTAGGATGGTCATTAAGATGATATTTAAATTGTTCTTAAATAAGTTGAATGCGTTGCGTTATTTCGGTATATGGGGAGATGCTGCCCGTATACCGAAATAACACGACAGTTATCGCATGCTCGATGGGAGAATCGGGAGAATCGGGAGAGTCGGGGCGTGACACACGGTTCAGTGATGAAAAGCCTTATTCATCGCTAAATTAGCAATGAAACTCTATTTTGTTACTAAACTCAACAACGGACTAGGCTGCTCATCACTATCAACACTAAAATTAGCGATGAACTAGTGCTTCGTCACTTAAATTAGTGACGAAAGCTCTATACGTCACTAAAATTAGCAACAAAATTGATTATTTATCGATAATTTATGACGAATTTTGTGATAAAATATAATTTTATCAACTTATTACAACGAATTTAACAACGAATTAACTATTTATGATAAAATTAAGAACGAAATATTCTCATTATATCAAAATTAGAAACAAAAAAGTATTCATCGTGTGATTTATTAATAATAATTATATTACTTAAACAAATTTGTTAGTTCTCTGAGAGTTATAATTAATAATATTTAGAATAAATACAAACTCTTTTGCTTAATCTCTGAAAATATTATTCAATGCCAATTTAATTTTGTACTTATCCAAAAGATAAAATATATATTTATAGAAGTAAGATTTTATTATTGTACATGATAATAATTCATTAGACATTAGTTGAATTATTTATAATCAAAAATAGTAAATTTGTTAAGAATTATAATATTTATTATCCATCCAATCATATCCTTTCGTGGATGAACAACTCTAGAGAGGTTACAATTCTTTTATTAATCATAACCATAATAAAAGTTACAAATTTGTTCAAGTAATCTGGTCATTATGAAAGTATGAAAACAAAGTTCCTTTTTTGAATGAATTACAAGATGAACATTTTTTCATCTCTAGTTTTATCATAAATTTTTGAAAATTATTTTTTCGTTGTTAATTTCATCACAAATAGTTAATTTGTTGCTAAATTTGTTATAAGAAGTGGAAAAAATTAAATTTCGTTACAAAATTTGTTAATAATTAATGATAAATAATCACTTTCTTCACCACCTTCATCATTAATTTAGCAATGGATGAGATGTTTTTGTCGCTAATTTTAGTGACAGACAAGCAACGGACAGCCTATTTGTCGCTAAATTTTAGCGACAAATGAATTTAGCGACAAATGCTCGTGAAAGTATTTTCATCGCTAATTAACAATGAATTTTGCGACGAAAATTCTTTCCTTACTAATTAGCCATGAATTTGGCCATAGAATTTTTTTCATCGCTAATTAACTACGAATTTGGCCAAAAAAAATATTTCGTTGTTAGTCAACCACGAATTTAGTCATGAATTCTTGTTCGTTATAATTTTTCCATGAATAATTTTTCATTTGCAAAATAGCGACGAAATACGTTTTCATCCTTAATTTCGTCACTAAGTAGCGACAAATATTTTTCATCGCTAAATCCCTTTTTTGTAGTAGCCGATTATATAGCAAAACAGTGCAAAAACTGATAACAGAGCAAAATGGTCCTCATATGAGCTACTCATTCTATACTCCTGCTCATTCTACACTCCTGTCTCAAGGCTAAAGAATTGCTTCTCCTCACGGATGCACGCTACTATATACCTCTCATACAATACCTGTGTAAACTCCTCCCAACTTATCTACTCAAGGCCAAGAACTTGTTTTCCCATGCTTTCACACTCCAAATCAGCACTTGCCTATGTAATACATAAACAAAAGATGAAATTCAACTCATAAATTTCAGCATACATGTATAAATTTCAACATGCGATTACTCTAAGAAAAGATGAAATTCAACTCATCAGAATGCTGAAGAACAGGCTAACATCCATTTCCATGAGTCAACCATTGAATTCTTTTGGCTGAATGTCAACGAACAGCTTACCATCTCTAACAACTCCTTTGATTCCAAGCACCTTCCTTTGAGCCAAATACTTTCTTTACATTTCTAAAGGCTTGAATTTGATTTTATTTCACTTAAGGTTATGATATCTAAGCTTTGATGGTGATTTCGATGTTTTAAGAAATAGTTTTGCTAGGGCGAAGGAAGAATTGTGACAGCAAGAAGAAAGAGATGAAATGAACTTGAGGGCTGAGATTCTATCTATATAAGCTGCTCTCTATCTCTTTCTCTCCATGAAGCCATCGACTCATTTAAGCTATTGAAGACTTTGGGGAGTTGCTTGAGGTGCTAGTAAGCATCCTTTAAGATGTTCTATCATCTTCAGGGGTCCCAACACGAACTTGAAGCTGCTGAAGACTTTTAAAGAGCTATTTGCTTCGCTTACTTGGTAGTGTTTTTCCACTAAGCCAAGGGCTGGAATTGCTCAATATATAGGTTGAGCTGTTTAAGATGTTTTAAGGGTTTAGGACATGTTATAAAGAAGCTTAGTTGAGATTTTCAAAAGTACGTGGTGAGGTGCAAGTGTTGGAATACTGAACATGTTAAAGTTTTGAGCAGCAAAACTCTTCTTTTCAACACTCTAGGTAAGTAGTTAGACTCCACCCTTGTATTCACTACCATACTAACTACAGCTCAAGCAATTCACAGCAGAAAGATTCATAGTCTAGTGCTAGGTCTTAAACTCTATCCTAGCATGCGCAAAGAATGCAAAAGGCATTATACACTTGCAAAAAAGATAAAATGCTAAAATGATTTGCTCATGCTCATGCTAGAGGTTTTCTCTTGGTGTTTCGGAATGAGTCCTTACATTATAAGCACCCATATGCACTTTTATTTTCCTATCATAATGGCTTGGTGACTTTTGCAATTTTGTTGTTGTAATTCTCTATTAAAGACGTTTTTAATCTGCTGGAATTCTACACTAATTGTGCTCTCTTAAGAAAACAATTCAACATACTATACACAAGTTCATCCAATGCTCCAACATAAGTTTTTTATCCATAAGGGCAATGGTTCGATTCGTGCCCTCATCATTTTAAATATTTTCTGCGTTTAAAGTGCTTATACATTTTGACCATGTGTATACCCATGTGCCCATATGGATAGACTGTGTGTGACCATATATGGTAGTCTCAATATCATGATGACTAGGTGTAGATCTATGCCATCATACTGAGTGAAACGTTGTAAGTCCATATCTATGATCCTCAACTCTATACTCCTCTTAAGTGTTACCATAATCAAAGCTCTTGATACAAGTCACGATGGTGCTTTGAACATGTTCTTAAGAATGAATAGGCATATGTCAAGCAACATCTATTATAAATATAAAACTACCCTCTAATATGTAATTGGTCTCAGATACTAGGTGTAAAATTCCCAAATATCTTGGGTTATAATGCCAATCATGACAACCTATTATTTGAGTATCTTACCTCTTAACAAAATAGGCATACTTATGTGAGAGTTTAGACGACATAGTACACTGCAAAATATATAGTACCCAAGATAATGGTCTAAACATCATCATTCACACATGTGATAACACAAAAGGTGAATGGTACAAAAATTTTAAAATTTTGCTTTTTCTAAATTTTCAATAATAAATTAGACAAACTCTTCCCCAAAAAATGTCTATTCTACACACTCAAGGCTTACATGAGTAAGATATAAACCTGTGACCACTTCTATATAAACACATAAGTTGGCATATCGAAGGTTCTCATGAACCGCCCATTAAAAACATTCATATCATCCCCATATGATGAGATCTTTAGGATCAAACATCATAAACTTTGGGGAGATGTATAAGTATCCACTTATCTCGACCATAATAAAAAACATGTAAAGCATATTAACGAAGTAGCCACTCTAGGCCAGGGGTGTTAATGACACCAGATAGTATCACGGGTATCCGTGACACTATCCGGTCAAAGTTCGAGCCCGAGCTCGGTCAAACCAAGCTCGAGTCCGAGCTCGGACTCATGTAGCTGGGTATCGAGCTTGATCTCAAGCCCAGCTGTGTCAAGCTCGAAAACTCAACGAGCTACCCGAAATATTTTAATTTTTTTAAAAAATGAATTTTATATATAATTATATATATATATTTTTAAAAAATTATATATAAAATTATATTTTTAGGTATATTTTTTAAATATATTACTTGTACCACCCAATGACACTATCCAACGATATTACCTGATAACACCCGACAACACTTTGAGGTTGAGCTCAAGCTCGAAAAATATAAACTCGGCGAGCTCAAGCTCACCTAAAGTACATCGAGCTCGAGCTCGGGTATTGTGATACCCGAGCTCGACCCGAGTGTCATAACACCCCTACTCTAGGCAACAAGTATGTCCTTGTCTCTGGGGTGGTCATCGTTGATCTTCGACATAGTCACACGGTATATAGGTATCATACTCTAACGTCTAGATCTTTAAGCCCTCATACAGGCCTCTAGCTCTACCAAGGTGTTAAGCTTCTAAAAAATAAATCAACTTGTATAAGTATGGGCCACATATGCAATACAAAGCGTAAGACTGACGGTAGGTCATACAATTGTCATACCGCAGAAAAAAATAACAAAATTGATTCGCTAGATTTTGAAAATGAATTATATTTTGAAATTTAAGTTCACATTGCTCTTTTCAAGTATCAAGATGAGATTTTGATTATTTATTGCATTTAATCTCCTTTTTTAGCTGCTTATTTTTTTCCTTTAATATTGGGCATTAATCAAAATAAGAATCAATAAAATGGACAGTAAACACATTGCCATTTGATGGCTCTAGAAATTTAATTATAGATGATGATTTATAACTAATATATATTCCTAAACTCCTTTGAGAACCCATCTCTGTGTGCTGTGGTGGAGCAATTTGGATGATACTACATTTCCAAAAATTCTAAGATGAGACCTATTTGCTTCTTGTCTAAAAACCAACTATAAATTGGAGAATTCATGATAACTAGTTGATCTGATGTAAATTAGTGCCGCAGCATATAAAATAGCACGTTGCCAAATAGAAATTGGCAGGTTTGATTTTATAAATAAGGGTCTTACAGTAAATCATTCACGGTTAATAAAAGATTCTATCATACATTTTTGTACGTGAACATGTACTATAGGATATTCAATAGTTATCCCGATTAATAAATAAAAATATTAAAATTTTGAAAGATAAATTCACTAACATTATTAAGATGAATTGTCTTTATTAGATAATCTGAAAATTTTGCTCATAATCTAATTAATTGATGAAATAATCTCGCAAAAGGCAAATTATAAGTTGAAATTAAATAAACATGTGACCATTTTGTTGAAACATCAATCAAAATCATAAAATATACAAATAATCCATATGGTAGATGTATCGGTCCATATATATATATATATATATATATATATATCACATTGTATACATTCTAGAAATACAATGGGTTGAATCTCAATTTTTGCCTGTGATGGTTTAATAATTAACCTCTCTTGGGAATGATCAGTCCAAAAGAATTCATTGGGTTGAAAAATCTTTTGAATTTTTAATAAATATTCACATGAATTTAAAAAAATATGGTATTATTATTGAACCAGAATGACTCAGTAGGCAAATAATTAAATTTTCACTGGTAGTAAAATTTTGATTCATAATGGCATGTATTTCAATTGTATTTATATATTTGTAATACAAACCACATAAATATTCATATTTACAAAACACAAATATTCAATATTATTTACATCTATTGTCTTAATATGGTATCTATTTTTTGGATATCTTTAAAATTTAATAAATTCTTTTAGATTTTATTGACCACAATGCATTGTTAACAAAATCACCAACATTGGTTGGTGTCCTTGGTTAAGGAAGTTGCACCATTCCACCACTTTCGGGATTCGACTCGGGATAGAAGCGGAAAAAACAAATATTGGAAGATCCGTCCCTACAAAGCGAGCCCTACAGTGATCGGTTCAGAATAATCAAGGTAAAATTTTAGATACCAGACGATGGCCTAACCAAAGTACAAATGATTAGTAGGTTACTACACAGTGTCTCACAGAATTCCTGGGAACATATTATAAAATAAGTTTTAACTGTTTCAGCGCAGAAGAGTGAGATAAAATAAACAAACTTAACAATGAAGCTTGCCACAATAAATGAACCATAATAATCATATAATTCAAATTAGAGAAATAGCTCAAGTTTTTAAGATTGTCTTATGTAGTAGAATTAAAAAAGTTTGAAAATTAAATTTCACATATAACTAAAGATACACAAGATAATTAAGAACAGCTTGCTTCTTGCCTAATATAGCTCTATGAAGTTTAGTCAAATCATTTAAATGTCATTTTTTTTTATAAAAAAAAGAATTTTTATATAGATGGATATATTAAAAGAAATTTATAAAAAGAGAATTGTTTAAATTTCGATAAAACAATTTGATTAAACTTCTGAAGAGGATATAGAAATGTTTGTCTACCCTTATTGTAGCAAAGGGGGAACAATCAAAATATCAAAAGCAATGATACGATGGGGGTTCAATTATGAACAAATATGGTAGAATTAGGGAGAATAAGCATCCAAGGCATATCACATGGAATGTCTATGTAAAAGCTACATAATATCATCAACATCCTTGCCCAACAATTAGTCTCCTTTGTGAACATTTCAATTCCTCAAGTGGCAATCAACCCATTGTATGAACATCTTTGTATCCAACATTTGACCAAGACACAAATTCCTTCATTAATACTCCGTAATGTACCATAGTATGAGTAGCATTGCACACTAGAAGACATCCTAATTGACAAACTCAAAACCTTGGAAATAGTACATGTATCAAAACAACCCTTGTACACTTTGTCCTGGACCCAAATTAAAAAGAAGTTCATTTCCTATACATAGAAATAACACTTCTTCTGCATTCCAAATTGTACATACAAACACATGGCACCCATATTCCCAATTGTGGATGATTTCTCTAAAATGATGGGGTTATATATTATGACTTATATATATACATATGTACATACGTATATGTATATATCAATTATATGTATAGATATACATACATATATTTTAATTATTCTTCTTTATATATATACGTACATATATATATAGAACATTTACTGAATAAATTATTGTTATTCATTTTAATTTACGAGCAAGATTTGTTCAATATAATTATTTGACGTTGACTGTTTCTATATATTTTATTTAGTAATGTGCAAACCAAATGGTAGAGACAAGACTTACTCTGTTCATACACTATTATTCTTTTAATTTCTTTTTTTTTAGGTTCATTACACTATATACATACTTTTTTGATAGCAAATATTGAAATTCTTTTCGTATAATCAACACATGATTTTCATATTTTTTCAATTCGAAATAAAATAGGATTTAAGGTTAAATCACTAACCATTTTGATACGCGGTCAAAAAGTAATCATGTACGGTTTGCTTTTGTTTTTCACGATCCAAATACTCTTAAATAAAATATATGAATTGCCATCTTCAAACCCTTAACAATGGAGTTTTTATTTTTATTTTTATTTTTATTTTTTTGTGTTCTTCACTGTCTCTCTTTTTGGCTTTGCATATAATGGAGAAGAAGAAAAATTAGGAGTTACCCACATCCACTCATTTGATATTTTCATACACAATTGTAAGTAATTTCCTTTTGCTTTTCAAAATTCAAATAACTAAGGGGAAGTTGGGAGAAAAACTACTCCCCCTTGGTTTCTTATTTGAATTTTAGTAATAGGGTTTGGGTTGGGTCAATCCCATATGGACGACCCAATCCCCTTTAATTTCCTACATCTTCCACTCGTATATGAGAGTTTGACCCGTACTTAACTCAGTTATTTCATATATCAATAATTTCATACCGTCAAATGGATCGTGTGACCAGCAAGTTCATCAAGAGTTCAAAATTATATACCGGTTAAGAATATATAACAGCTCACTATTAAATACAATGAGGATACCAAATTTCGCTATACCCCAAACTTCTTTCTGCCATACTTAGTCAACGTATCTCTCGTCTCTCAAACAATATATATGAGAGCATACTTGACTTAATACAAATTATGCATTCATAATTATGTTTCAAAACACTAAGTTAAAATATAACTGGTCGGCCTGTAAATACAAAACAACGTACCAGCTATAAGATAGTCTTCCTTTCACACTCTATCTATTCCTTTCATTTTAGCTGCTTTCCTAGTCATGCACTGCAAAACTGAATCAATCGTGATTTATTGGTTACATGCTAAGATAGCAATACTAAAATAAAGTTTAAAAAAACAGGCGAAAATCTTAAGGGTATTGAATGAGGTTAATTACAAACCTCTAGATCTCACACAATAAGGTAGAGGGATTCATTAACTCATTGCCCATAGGGTCATTGAAAGCACACGTGGTATGAACACGTGCTATGATACCTTTTCTATTTATTTAGAAGTATATGTCTATTTCAAAATTATAATGTATCGTACAGGTTTTAGTCCAAGTATACCACAATACTTGACCTGATTTTCTCTTCTTACAAGCCCTTCATAATCATTACAATTTTAAGAGAAAATCACACCTAACTCTTAGACAAGTATAACGGATTGTAAGAAATCCGTTTCGATTATCAAGAAAATATATTAAAAGGTAATCTCATCTTAGCTTTTCACTAAGGCGGCATATATATGTTAACTAACTACAAATTAATATTGTCTCATTTCTACATATCACATAGATATTAGAAACGATTGCTCGTTTGAGAGAGGCAGTCTAAAAAAAAGTTGTCCGACATACTTTAAATTAAGACATAAGAACTTGCAAGTACAAAACAAACTCAAATGTCATTAGTATTATGAGCAATACATCATGATCATTATATACATAAATACAATTACATTTTACGCAATCCCAGAGATTTTACATGCTTTAAAAATACGTCCCTAGGTATAGGTTTCGTTAACGGATCAGCCACCATCATATGTGTGGCCATATATTTCAACGTCACATCCTTTTTCTCAATAATGTCTCGAATGAAATTGTACTTTGTATTTATGTGTTTGTTCTCCCATGATATTTGGGATTTTTCGTATAAGCGATAGCTGATTGACTATCACAATAAATTGTCACAACTTTCACTGAATTGCTTACAATTCCCAAATGTTGTAAAAACCTTTTTAACCAAACACATTTCTGAATTGCAGTAGTACAAGCCACAAACTCTGCTTCTATTGTAGAAAGTGATACACATATTTGTTTCTTATTTCTCCAAGAGATGACGCCTTTATTTAATAAGAAAACATAATCTGAGATGGATTTGCGTTCATATAAATCGTCACCCCAATTAGTATCTGTGTATCCATTTAATGCCAAATTATTTCCTTGATAACAAAGGGAATAATCTGCATTTCCTTTCAGGTATCTCAAAATCCTCTTTATAGCAGTTCAGTTATTTTGACCTGGATTGGATTGATACCTACTAATCAAACCCACGACATAGCAAATGTCAGGACGAGTACACATCATAGCGTACATCAGACTCCCAACAGCGCTTGAATATGGTACTTTTGACATCTCATGTTTTTCTTCAGCAGTCTTTGGGCATATTGCCAAACTTAAACATTCGCCTTTAGCCATAAGAGTATCAATGGGTTTACAGCTATTCATCCTAAATCGTTCTAGAATCTTTTTAACATAAAATTCTTGAGATAAAGCTAACAATCTCTTGGAACGATCTCTATGGATCTTAACCCTTGTATGTACTTTGCTTCGCCCATGTCTTTGATCTCAAAATTTGATAATAACCAGTTCTTGATATTCAGGACATATTTCATATCATTTGCAGCTAACAATATGTCATCGACATACAGATTTAGAATTACAAACTTATCATTTGACTTTTTCATATAAACACAATGGTTTTCGTCTATCATTACGAAGTCGTAAGAGATTACAACTCTGTGAAATCTCAAATACCATTGTCTTGAAAATTGTTTGAGACCATAAATTGATCTATTCAATTTGAAAATTTTGTTCTCTTGGCCTTTAACTATGAAACCTACTGACTGTTGTATGTAGATCTTTAAATTCTCCATTGAGAAATACAGTCTTCACATCTATCTGATATAATTCTAAATCTAAATTGAAACAATAGCCAATAATAGGCGAATAGTGACAAATCTCACTACTGGTGAAAATGTTTATTCATAATCAATACCCTCTAATTGGGTATAACTTTTTGCCACCAGCCGAACTTTATACCTTTTAATTGTTTCTTCAGCCTTGCGTTTAAGTTTGAGAACCCACTTGTTCCCAATAGATTTGCGCCCAGGTGGGAGATCAACCAGTTCTCGAGTATGGTTGGAATCTATTGACTTCATTTCTTCCTCCATTGCTTTTACCCACTCATCCTTGGCAGGACAAGACAAAGCCTCTTTCACATTTTTTGGCTCATCCTCATCCTGTGGAGAAATGATAAAAGCATGTCCTTTAATTTCGTATTGACGTTCAGGCATACCTTTCCTAGCACTTTTCCGAACCGATGATTCGGTTGGATTATTGGAATTTGAATCCCTCCCACTATGATCATCTAGGGATTCAACTTCTCGTGGTTCCTTTGATCCATCTAGCACAAGTCTATCATTTGAATTATTTAATTCAAATAAAGGCTCTCTTTTCATCATATCACCTTTGTTAGGAAAATCATTTTTAAAAAATGTCATATTTCGTGATTCAATTGCGGTTGCAGTACCATCTTCGCATTCACTAATGAATACATATCCTTTTGACTAGACAGAGTATCTGATAAAGATACACTTCTTTCCTCAGGGATCTAGTTTTCCAAACTTATTGTAAGAGTCAAGAATATAGGCTCCCGAGCCCCAAGGTCTAAGTCCATTCAGACTCGATGTTCTACCAGGCCAAAGTTCATAAAGTGTAGTTGGTACTGATTCTGAAGGCACCCTATTTAAAATATAGGTCGTAGTTAACAATGCATCTCCCCAAAAAGAAATTGGTAAGTTAGCTTGCGCCATCATGGATCTCATCATATCTAGCAATGTTTTATTTCTCCTCTCAGCAACACCATTCTGCTGAGGTATATGAGAAATGGTCAATTATCTGGTGATTCCCTTTTTACTACATAGATCTTTGAATTGATCTGATAGATATTCATGTTCTCGATCTGTTCTCAAAGTTTTAATTGTTCTGTCCATTTGATTTTCCACTTCATTCATATAACGTCTAAAACACTCAAGTGCTTCAGATTTTTGAAAAATCAAATAAACATAATCAAATCGTATGAAATCATCTATGAATATAATGAAATATGACACTCCATGTCAAGTCTTCACATTCATTGGACCACAAATATAGGAGTGAACCAATTTCAATGGGAATTCAGCCCTTACTACCTTTCCAAATGGTTTTCGGGTCATCTTCTCAACAAGACAATATTCACAATTTGGTAAATTAACTTTAGTAAGCGAACCCAATAGTCCTGATTTCAGAAGTCGATTCATCCTGTCTTGCCCTATGTGACCAAGTCTAGAATGGCATACTTTGTCATCAATATTGGCATTACTAGAAGAACAAACATTTAATGAAATATAATTGTCAATATAATAGTTAAACATTTGTCTATCATAATCCAAAGTAAGAAATTCATTAAACAGATATCCAGTACCATAAAACACACCATTATTATAAACACAAACCCTATCACGAGAAAAGTTCAAGTCATAACCTAGTCTAAGAAGAACAACAACAGAGACTAAATTTCGTCGAATTTTCGGTGCATAGAGAATATCATGTAAGATTAGGTTTTGGCCACTTCGTAATTCTAGTTTGCAAGTACTAATCCCTTTAACTTCTGCCCTCGTATTGTTTCCTACGTATATCTATCTTACACCAGGAGGAACTCGACGAAAGTCCACGAATACTTCTCGATCTCTCGTCACAGTCTGTTGCTCCTGAGTCCATAATCTACACAGGATAAGATTCAGAAAGTAAAACAGTGCTAGAGACATATATAACACTTAGAGAAGTGTTACAGGATTCTATCTTTTTTGGCTCGGGGCATTCTCGAGCGAAATAATCAAGAGCTTTGCAATTATAGCACTTCACTTTGCTTTTATCTTTCTTTTTCCAAAATCGTTTACGTTTGTTCTTTCGGTTGGAATTGTTCTTCTTAGACCCTTCCATAATTTCCTTCCCTTTCTTGCCATTTTTCTTGTTCCCTTTGCGTTTAAAGCCCAAAACTTTTTGGGAACTAGACTCAGCTACAAAAATATTAGAAATCGATTTTATAACACCAAACCGCTTATCTTCGAGTTCTACGTGTCAAGCAATATCAAAAAAAGTCTTAATGCTATCATTGTGAGTCAAATTGACTTTCAAGTGCTCCCACTGGTCTGGAAGGGATCGGATTAACGTTTGAACCTGCTGCTCATCAGATAAAACATGACCTGCTGACTTCAATTTGCTTATCATGTTTGACATGGTTCTCAGGTGTAGTTTGATACTGTGATTAGACTTCTTTTTATATGTGTCAAACTTGATAGTCAACTGCCTCAAGCAGGTCACACTAGTACCTCCATAGTTCTCTCTGAGGTACACCCATATGTCATGAGCAGTAGGAAATTATTCACATTCGTGAATGAGATCATCTACCATAGAACTAACTAGGTTGCCACGTGCAGTGGAATTTTTCTTTTTCCACGCCTGGTAAGCTTCTTGGTCTCTTCTCTGCTAAGCAGTATTTCTAACTCCTGAGTATTGCATGATATCGTTGATACCCTCTAGGGCATCCTGTTCTTCCAACACTTACCATATCTTATGACGCCAGATGTCATAATTGTCGCCATTGAACTTATCACCCTTATTAAGGTCAGCTATTATGGATTTTGATGCCATGGTTTGGGTTTTCAAAGAGAGGTAAACGTGAGTTTTTATGCTCATATAATACTTTCAATTTTGTGTTTGAAATTAATATTTATGATAAACGAATACAAGTTATAGATTCGAAAGTTCATTAAGTTTCCAATCATTATCCATGATTCAAATGTTTGATTACCATTAATTTCAAAGCAACAAAAAAAATATCAGATTTTAGGTGAGAATTACTTAAATCCTTCCAACCTAAAACCTCCCACTAAAATATTTCACGTATTGAGAATCATGCAAAATAAGAACATATCATTTTCACATACTTGCATGCTCATATAGATATATATTTTTAAAACTATTCTAAATACATTCATATATATAAAAGAGTCGGTTTACAACTCATGTTAATAGATCCCTACTATACATGATCATAGTACATAACTATTTAATAAAGAAATAAAGAGAGATACAATTTCATTTTTCTTATTCTATCTTTTTCTTTTCTTTCATATACATACGAGTAACCATGTCAATCATTCCTACTGAAAGTTTATCAATAGGAGCAAATTTCCTAACAGCTCTTGGTGGACCGCTGTTGAAATTTAGAGATAGTGATCTTCTCATCTTAATCTCTATCTGCTTAGTTCGCCATATTTTAAGCAATTTTAGTTTGAAGTTTTTGAGAATGATCCGTTTAATAAAGAAATAAAGAGAGATACAATTTCATTTTTCTTATTCTATCTTTTTCTTTTCTTTCATATACATATGAGTAACCATATCAATCATTCCTACTGAAAGTTTATCAGTGGGAGCAAATTTCCTAACAGCTCTTGGTGGACCGCTATTGAAATTTAGAGATAGTGATCTTCTCATCTTAATCTCTATCTGCTTAGTTCGCCATATTTTAAGCAATTTTAGTCTGAAGTTTTTGAGAATGATCCGTTCATCCTCTTCTATTATCTCATCAACCATTCTAGTTAGATTATCAGGGAGAGAATTCCTGATTATATTGAACTCAGCTCTATATCCCCCAAACCAATGACCCAAATGCAGAAACTCAAACCGTTTTCGACTCATCACTCTCAAGTGTTGTGGCAAAATATGAATTGGATCCATTTTATAATTCATCATGTCAGCTAACTTTGCCAAACGTTTGGGAGTCTTCTCAATTTTATTTTTCCCCCGGAGAACAGAAAGAGTTCGCCTGATTCTCACCATTTCCTAAAAAATAGGGTAAGCAACACATTGGTCACGAATCCAATCATTAAATTTTAAAATACCATTTATAATCATTATACTCAATCATTCAATAAATTTATATTGAAAAAACAAAATTTTCACATATAAATTAATGAGCGTAAAATCAAACAGGCATTGAAAAAATTAATTTAGGTAGCAAAAAATTATTAAATAATTTTCTTAATGTACGAAAAAAAATTTAGAAATTTTTTGAAACTAAAAAATAATTTTTCTGTAATTATTAGAGGATTTTTCAATTTAAAATAAATAACAAATATTTTTCATCTCAGAACAATAATTAAAAATTACAAAAAAATTAAACATGTTCTGAAAATGATTCTGGTGAAAATCTCCACCGGAAGGAGTATCTCACGCGCCTTCACACACCACTGAGATGCCCGGGCACGTGGATCATGCGCCCACTCGCCATGGCGGTGCGTGGCCTCCACGCGCCTTCCCGGTAGTTTCTCCTCCCCAAATTCTAGCTAGCCCCCAATTTTTGATGTTCGGATTCTATTGGTGGTCTTAGTTTTCTGATCAGAGGTCTAGAACTTGGCGTTTGAGGCACAGACATCTAAGGCCAAGAGTGAGATTGTGCTGGCGTCACTACTGACGTCACTGTTCGTTTTCTTCATGCAGAAATTTTTTTTCTGCACTTCAATCTTAATTTTCCTAAACCATATCTCATTCATTTCTGAACTGTTTTGCATATTTTTTATATGGTTGGAAATAATTTTTAATGGGGAATCTAACCATATAAGTTTTAAATTATAAAACCTATCATACAAAGAGATATAAGTATTTTCATTTTCGGCTAGGGTTTCATTTTTCTCTAAAATTACTTAATGTGCATACTTCAATTTTTTTGCAGAGAGATTCCTTATCATATGGGTTGTCGCATATTAAAATTTCAAACATTTTCATTGAGAATTATTCAAGTTATCATAAACAATATTCTCAAAAAAAATATTCTAACATGTAAATGTTAATATAAACCATATAATTTTATGCATAAAAAAAAAAATTAGGAAACAACCATTGCATGCTCTGATACCAACGAAATCCTTTTCATACAATCAACACATGATTTTCATACTTTTAAATTCGAAATAAAATAGGATCTAGGGTTGAATGACTAACCCTTTTGATGTGCGGTCGAAAAGCAATCACATACGATTTGCTTTTGTTTTTCACGATCCAAATACCCTTGAATAAAATATATGAATGGCTACCTTCAAACCCTCAATAATGGAGTTTTTATTTTTATTTTTTTTTTTGTTCTTCACTCTCTCTCTTTTTGGCTTTGCATATAATGGAGAAGAAGAAAAATTGGGAGTTACCCACGTCCACTCATTTGTTGTTTTCACACACAATTGTAAGTAACTTCCTTTTGCTTTTCAAAATTCAAATAATTAAGGGGAAGTTGGGAGAAAAACTACTCCCCCTTTGGTTTCTTATTAGAATTTTAAGTAATAGGGTTTGGGTTGGGTCAAACCCACATGGGCAACCCAGCCCCCCTTAATTTCCTACAGATATATATATGGATATACATACGTACAGCTTGTATTACACTATATACATACTTTTTTTTAATTGGTTCATACATATCAATACAATATTAAACCAAATTATATCATACAGTATATACATACGTATATATATTTTTTAGCTCGTAAATTGATTATTAGTGTTGATGCCTTTGCACAGTTTGGATCAATTTTGAGATAAGGGTAGATTTTGGCTTTGTATGCACATTGGTCTAGTACCATAATGAAGTAGGTTGCTCTAAATATCCTTTTCAGGAATCTTAACTGCCTATTTGTATATATGTCCATTCATTAGCAAAGCTTATCCTACACAAATGCCTCTTATTGGATGAGTACGCTAACACTTGGTTCCTTCCTTTGTTGTGTTTTGGAAATGATTAAGAAATTCCAAGTTGTGAATTGTTTTCTGTTAAAATGATTTATGTATTCCATTAGCTTCACATTACAGATAAAGCCAACCATAAACTTGCAAATCTTTAGTTGTCTTGATCACAAACTTGACATCGCTTACCTCTTTGATGGACATTTTCTATGGTAATATGAAATCACATTAGGTAAATCACCTCAAGATGATAAGTCATGTAACATGAGGCTGGCTTTCCCTCTATTCATAACCCCCTACTATCCCACATCAATGTAGACTAGATTTGGTTGATCTCTTGATACCACCTCAAGAGTTTTTACCCATTAAACTAACACACACTTGTGACGCACAAAATGTTTAGGGTTTGAGTATTCATCCTGGAATCATTAACTGTGCCTTGGGTTGAAAATAAAATGTTTGGTAACCTAAAATTCCTGTTTTGATTTTAAGATGGATAGAAACGTTAGGTAAATTCAAAACTGAGGTAAACATTTGGTAGTTACTGACGGAGAGTGTGAACCTATTTTAGAGTCATTTATTGAAGGTGGATAAGGTATAGGGGAGAGGCACGCAAACCAGGGGGAAAATCGATCAGAGAAATGAAGCCACGATTCACAAATCGGACCACAAAGAGTTTCCATCATCTAGATGTGTTTATTAGATCATTTCCAGTCAATTCACCCAATCTCCCACAGTCCCTTGCCCAAAAAACTTCCAATTTTCGACTTCAACAAGTTTATTAGACCATTTCCCAGTCTTGTTTACTTCTGAATTGCTTATGAAATTTCAAAAAGAAAAATTCATAAATTTAGAAAAAAATATAAAACGGTTGTAGAGGACTTACAATCACAGATATGGGTTTACTACAGCGGAGGGGAGTGCATAGTCTTCTTGGTCGACGATGAAGGTTGCTGAGGTCGGTGAGAGAGAGAGAGATGAGAAAGGGAAATTGACGAAGGTGTTAGTGTCGGCATCGGCAATAAAGGTGAAGTGAAGCTTGAGGCTCAACTTTGAAAGCCAATAGAGAGAGGCGGTGGGAGGTTGAGTGGCTAGGGCAACGAATATGTTTGTTCGAGAACGAATAAGAAACTTTCAAGCTACAAAAATCCTTAAAACCATTTTTTGTACTTAATAATATAATATTAAAATAAAATTTTATTTTATTATAAATTGTTATTAGATCATATTCACTAAGTTAGTGACAGATACTAGAATATGATTTTAAGGTAGCGACGGATAGAAAAACTATCGCTAATTTTTAGCGATGGAATCTAAAATAAATCGCTAACTTAGCAACGGATTTCAATCCGTTGCTAAATTTTAGTGATGAATTCTAATATCCATTGCTAAGTCAGATAACAATATCTGTCGCTAAGTTAGTGGCAGATCACATAATCCATAGCTAAATCTTTTTTTAAATTAGCATCTTATATTTTATTTTACTAATTTTTTCCTTTTCTTTTATTATTTTATTATTCTTTTTCTTTTATTATTTTATTTTTTTGAAACTCTAGAATAGTCTGTAAATGGACAGCTGCCTCTCAATAGCTATCCGTCTTATTGTCGTTGTCTCTTAAAAATTATTGTTTGATCTACTTGTCAGACAAGATAGATCGCCAGACATAGATATACGTTCTACTGTCTTTCGCGCTGATGACGATGCCGATAAAAGATGAACAGCTGAACTTTTAAAGACGATTGAACTACTGGTGAGAGAAGCGAACATGTGTAAAAGATGAAAAACACAAAGGGTGAACTCGACGACAGTGGTTGATGAAAAATTATTTGTTAAAAATTGTTTGAATTATTTATTATCGAAAATTATTAATTTGGTAAGAACTGTAACATTTACTATATGATCAACTCGATTCCGTTATTCTAAAACTCTATCCGTCACTAATTAGTTACGAATTTTATGATGAAAATATTTTCATCGTTAATTAGTAACAATTTTAGTTACGAATAAATTTTTTATTGCGAATTTTGTTACGAGACATTTTTGTCGCATATTTTATTGTAAAATTATGACGAAAGTCCTATTCCTAGCTAATTTTGTCGCAAGATGGTGATGAGTTCATTCTATCTCTAAAATCATGTTTTTTTGTAGAAATAGTTACACAAACTAGCTTCCCAGTTGTTAATGAATCTTATAAGTATTTTTCTAAATACTTACACCTGCTTCTCATAGGTGAAGTCAAACCCAACAAAATTCCATTCATTACATTCTAAACCCTAGATCAAGAAGACCAATCTTTTGTTCTTTTACAACAAATAAGGAGTGAAATGAAAACACCAATTGAAGCTAACCTTCAGATATGTTCATGGCGGTACAAATGAAAATGCAATAGGAAGAATAAAAAGCAGAGTATGGCTTTTCACTTTAGAGATTTGTTCGAACATTATCAAAGTCCTTGCTTCTTCATCTTTTAGATGCATTTATAGCTGGAGACATAAATTTAGCCGTTCAATATCATTTATGAGAAATGAATACAATTGCAGAAGTGGTTGGAGTTCTATTAAATTTGAACAGGTTTTTGAGCATTTATCCGTTACTCACATGATATCGACTTGCTAAGACTTGGAGTTGATTTTGTTTTGAATTTTGAAATATTTAGATTGACTTGTCTTAAAAGTGAATCGACTTGCCTTTGTATTCTTAAATGCTTTGGTTGACTATATTTGGCTATAGGCCGACTTGCTTGTATTTTGTGTGAGAGTTGGGTCGTCTTGCTTTATCCCTGATTCGGCTTGTGAAAGCATGCATCGCCATAAAACTTTGTTAGTTGACATAAATATTACAAATCTAAGCTAAGGTCAACTTGCTCTAAGCCTTTGGTTGACTTACTTAAATTTTGGAAATGAGTTTATGCGGGATTGATTGTCATATTGCAAGGTCAACACATGTTCTTTTCATTACTAGGTCCGGTTGACTTATCTATTTGTCGTGTCAACTTATGCTATTATAACACAAATGTTAGGTCAACTTGTGTAGTGTTTAAATCAACTTAGTTAAGTTTTACAATATATTTTTGAGACTATGTTTTTGTAGACCGACTTGTCAAATCTCTTAGGTCGACTTAGTTATATTGCAAAGTTGGGTTTTTGATAGCAGACTTACATAGTTTGACTTGCTCTATTTTTAGGTTGACTTATTTTAATCCATACATAGAAAAATTTTGAGAATTGTTTTGACAAGTCAACTTAAATGCATCGTAAGTCGATTTACTTATTGCTAGGTTGACTTGATTTACTCATGGTCAACTTAACAAATTATGTGTTAGGCTGACTATACTTAGATTTATATTAGAGGGTAGGTCGACTTATTTCTGCTTAGGATCGATTTATGATGTTTTTCCCTAGGGTCAAGTCGACTTATGTGATATCTAGGTCGACTTATTTCAGTTGCAGAGTATACTTTTGAGACTATGATTACATGGGTCAACTTGATTTCCTAGGTGGGTCAACTTGATTTCCTAGGTAGGTCAACTTATATTTATTTTGTTCAAAGTTCAGGTCGACTCAACTATCCTATAGGTTAACTTATATATTTTATAGACTTTGGCTTTCTGAGACTTCAATTTTTCAAGTTGACTTGTCTACTACACAAGTAGACTTATGATGTTCTATACTAATCCTAGGTTGACTTGAAATCATGGTGAGATCAAGTTGATAACTCGATAGGTGGACTTGTGAAGATAATAGGTTGACACCTTATGTCACGTCCCAAACCGGGATCGTGAGCAGCCGTCCGTTATCCTGAATGCCGGTTGTATTTTTACAGAAAATTGGGCAAACCTCCCCATATTTCGGAGGTTTCCCAAGTATAATTTACCCTATATAAATCACAATCATCCTGTATTATAATCAAATGGTCATCCCGGTCTCTCCAAAATCAACCAAATCTCACAGCCAACATCCAGATAACGCAAGACTATAAAATTTCCAACAATCTAACTACAGACCTCTACTGCCATGCTCCCATCAAAGACATGGACAGCCGCCAGTCGCCCCTCCTGTGATTTAGAGGAGGCACCGAGCCATCCTAGAGGACACTTCTAAGACATGACACATTCCCAAGTACTTACACAATGAACCAGAAATGCCTCAATGCAATGTTATGTAATGACAAATCCATATTTATACAGTCATCCCAGAATTATACAATGATCGTCTATCGACCTCATAATACATATATATTACCAATACAGTTGCTAACTCACAAAATTTACAGCGGAAATATACAATAACTCCTCAAATCCAGATCAAATCTCCCAATGATACTGAGCGTCCTAAAAGCAACTCTTCTTGCCAAATACTATCTCTGAAACAAGAAAGGAAATGAGGGGTAAGTACTCGGGAAGAATACTCAGTGAGTGAGTGGATCAATGCAATCGTCAAATATGAAGTGTGAAGTTGGAGTATCAAAACACAAGTATACAAATCATATTTCAAATCATCATGCTTTTCATTTCAACAATATGTCATTTGCACGCATTATCAAGTCAAGTATGCATCCAAAGCACTGTCATTAAAATCATAGAGCTGCCAACCGAAAATGTCCTGGCAGAGGTCTACCGCGACCTATGACAGGTGCACCGGGGGTGTTATATGCAAGTTTATTTAAAGTGCTCTCTATCCCGGCGTTGGCGACGAACCTCATCCAAGTGCTAGACTTGGAGAGGATATCCAAATCCAAATCCAAATTCTCCCCCTTTCGGGTTCAACCTGTCTACTACCATGTCGATAATCAAATCATGACAACTCGTGGGATACTCCAGACCTAGGCATATCCGGATGCTACCAAAGCATCTCTCACGGTGTCCTTCGTAGCTACAAAACAATACAATCCAAAGCGCTCAAGGCTAAAATCAATATCGTATCAAAAAATGTGTTGAAATCAAGTTTACAAACCAAATGCAACATATAGCATAAAATGGCACATTATACATTTCAACCACATGGATGCATAATTTCATAATTTCATAATTCAACACAATTTTTGGATACTCTATCGGTTCACAAAAATCAATTTTAAAATCAGTCAAAACATTTCAAGCATATGACAAATCATGCTCATTCATCAAAATGTTGTAAAACAGGGTTTACATATTAAACAGAAGCATTGCAATAAATCTCACTCACAAATTTTGGGGAGGATAGCGCACTCCCCAATAAAACCACAATACGTAGAACAATGCTCCCCTCAATCGAATCACCAAAATAGCCAACCTAATCAAATCACCACGATTCGATATCAAATAAGGGCCTAGTTATGAATCTTCAATTTTTCTTTCCATCCAAAACTATCTAATTTGACAAAATTTATTCAAGAGTTAAAGAAATTTCCTTTCTCTCACCTAGGGTTCCTTGGATCTCGGATATAGCTTTCTTTCGCCCGTCGGTTTGATCTAAAACCTGAATGTTTTCAAATTTGAAACAATTGTGAGCAATTTAAGTCCAATTACTAAAGAATTTCGAAATCCTAGTGCGGAAATCGAAACTTTGAGTCATTTACCTTCGTAGAGGCGCACAGACTGTCATGGGCCATCGCGGGCTGATGGGCTGGCGGGCCTGGTGGGTTTGCAGGTCTGATGGGTCTAGTGCGCTGCAGGCCGGACTGGGCCGCGTGTTGGACTGGGCTGCAGTGGCTAGGGCTCGCGCTCGCGAGCTGGATTGAGCGCTCGCGCAATGGGTCGTGCGTCGGAGTGCTCACGCTCGTGCTGGGGCGTGCTCGAGCAGTGGATCGCGCGCTGGAGCACGCTGTGCTCGCGCTGGGGCGTGCTGGAGGCGCGCTGGGGCTCGTGCAGAGGCGCGCAAGGGCGCGCTGGCGCTCGTACAGGAGCGTGCAGAGGCGCGTAGGGGGTCGCGTGCTGCCGCACTGGGCTCGCGCTGTGCACGCTAGTGCTCGGGAGAGCGCGCAGTCGTGCGAAGGAGAGTGCAGTGGTGCTCGTGCAGGGAGGAGCTGCAGTGGCTCGCTCGCGGGAGGGAGGAGTTGCAGCGGTTGGGTGGCACATGGCGATCTTCGCGGCGGAGGATGGCAGCGGGAGGGAGGGAGAGAGAGATAAAGAGAGAGAGAGAGAGTGAGTGAGCCGCGGAGAGAGAGAAACTGTAAGGGAGAAGAAGAAGAAGAATAAGATGGTGGTGGTGGTGGTTGCTCGCAGTGGCGATGGCGGAAGGAGGCGCTGCCGTGGGAGAGGAAGCGGCGGGGAGAGGGGAGATGAAAAGTCGGAGAGAGAAAGAGAAAGAGAGAGAGAGAAGGGGGAAATGGGAGAAAAATTATGGCTTTAAGCCCAAATTTTAAATTTCCTTTTTTTTTTTATTTTGTTTTGGGTATTACACCTTAAGTTAATAAGTCTAAATATTCTAGGTGTGCAGGTCGACTTATCAATGATACAGGCCAACTTGCCCATGTTAAATTAAATTTTACAAATTTTTCTAAACTTTTAAAATTTCAAATAATTAACCCAAA
Source organism: Dillenia suffruticosa (assembly GCA_033439265.1). Classification (NCBI taxonomy): domain Eukaryota; kingdom Viridiplantae; phylum Streptophyta; class Magnoliopsida; order Dilleniales; family Dilleniaceae; genus Dillenia; species Dillenia suffruticosa. Next base: position 6,826,089 of record JAVTVX010000031.1, read on the forward strand.
TTAATTTTAATTACACATAATCATCATAAAAAACTATTTTACTCAACAATTACCATTTTTTGATGATTATATCATTAGGTTTTTTTTTTTAATTATTTATAAAAAGCAAGTGAATCTTTTACTGTTCAATTTTCAAACTTTCAAAAAATAGAATATTAAACGCTTTGACCTTATGTTGATCATATGCCTTATTCCCTTTGATTGTGTGCCCGATAATATTGACATCTAGATGAATTTCAATACATGGTACCCAAGACAATTTCCAAAATATCAAAAGTCACATTTAATTTTGGTAAAATTTGACATGATTCATGCTAAACAACAAATAATCACTAGAATAAATATATGTCGAGACATAGGACAAATAAATTTAAAACTAGGCATGAGAATTCTCACAATCAAATGAAATAAAAAACGTTTTTTTAACATACGAAATTATTGTAATTATAATAAATATAATTATATTTAAAGATGCAGAACTGTCTAGAATAAGATATATATACAAATAATGAAAAATTATGATAAAAATATGTAAAATTAGAAATCAATAATATGATTATTTTATACAAAATTATGAACTTGTCAAATAATTATTTTATAGATCATGATAATATTGAGTAAAATAAGATGTGACATGATTAATAAATTCATAATGCATATATATATGTGTGTGCATATACCTATCCTAACAATGAGAAAAGAAATCAAATATAAAATATCGTTATCTTTTGAATACGACGATCAACTCTACAACCAATATTGTTCCCGTAACATGTTGTAAAATTTAAATAAAAATATAACAAAATTGAGAGAGAAAAGATATAGAACAAAATATAAAAAGATAATCTTATTTCTTGGTACACTTTATTTAAAATTTATATTTTATTCATAGACTCTACAAAATATTTTTATAATTACATAATCTATATAAATAGAAGAAGTAAATTTTTATAATAAAAAATTAAATTTTTATAATGGAAAAAATAAGCCGATAAATATAAATATTTAAAATCATGATTCTTGAGATATTTGAATATTTAAACTCATGATTGTTCAAATCTTTTGATAAGTATATATATATTTGTGTTTCGGTCCACGACATCAACGAGCAAAAGGCGGAGAGCGGATTGGAGAAGGTTATGGCGGAGGCATCAGAATCAACAACGGTAACTGTACCACTGCTACAAGACACGGTCGACGGAGTCGTCGACTGTGAAGGCCGTCCGGCGAAAAGATCCGCGACCGGCAGATGGAGATCCGCGTCTTTCATCATCGGAGTGGAAGTAGCGGAGAGGTTTGCCTACTATGGAATAGCTTCCAACCTCATTAATTACTTGACGGGCCCACTTGCACAGTCAACCGCCACCGCCGCTGCCAACATCAACGCCTGGTCCGGCACCGCTTCCCTCCTCCCGCTTTTTGGCGCATTTGTTGCCGATTCATTTCTAGGCCGCTATCGCACAATTATTATTGCTTCTCTTCTTTACGTCCTGGTCTCTCTCTCTCTCTCTCTCTAGCGGATTGTACTTTAATTGAAGCACAATTATAACTTTATGCGCAAAATATAATACGTGGAATCCAAATGGGTACAATTTTTTAAATTTTCTTTTACTTTTGATTTTAATATAAGATTGAGAGTGAAAGAGGATATCGCAGACCGAAACCTTTCGTAATCTTTTGTGGGTTTGCAAATTGGGGTTAGTTTAGTTTGGTTCGAATGTGATTTGTGTTGTGAGTTCTTGGTTGTTGCGAAAAAAGTAAATTACAAACAGAAAAAAAAATTCATTTTGATGATTCTTGAATGCTACCATCAATGCTGTTGCTGTTGATGACCAATGCTGCCTATTAGATAGAATGTTTTTGATGATGCTTGAGTTAATTTCCTTTTGTCAAATTTTCTGATCTGCTGTTCGATTTGTAGGTATCTACTTTCCGCAATTGCTGATTATTTATAACCTTTGTTGAAATAAATGACAGGGATTAGGTTTGTTGACCCTATCAGCATTGCTTCCTGTTCCTATCTCTTCCAACTGCGGCAATAGTGACGAAAGCATGCCATGTAGGTCTAATGAGTTGCAGGTAATCTGTTTCTTTTCCTCTCTATATCTAGTTGCAGTTGCACAAGGTGGCCACAAACCTTGTGTCCAGGCTTTTGGTGCCGACCAATTTGATGAACAAGATCCAAATGAGTCCAGAGCTAAAGGTTCATTCTTCAATTGGTGGTATTTTAGTTTATGCGCGGGTACTTTATTCTCATTATTTATCCTGAACTACATTCAAGACAACCTTAGCTGGGCTCTTGGTTTTGGAATCCCATGTATTGCCATGGCAGTAGCGTTAGTTGTTTTCTTGCTTGGGACGACGACTTACAGGTTTGGAATCAGAGGAGATGTGGAAAGCCCTTTTGTGAGAATCGGTCGGGTATTTCTTGCAGCAGCTAGAAATTGGCAAACTGAACATCTGATGATAACAATTGATGAGGAAGATCGAGGGACTCCACCTCATAAAGGTTCTGAGCAATTCAAGTAAGAGTTACTGCCTACTGCATTGAACAGAATATTGCATATTATTTATATTGCCTTTGTGGGTACTTCAACAATCCATTAGATACTCCGAATCCATTAGATACTCCTTGGCCGTTATAGATAGATGAGCACTGTTGAAAGAGTTAAACATTTTGTTGTAGTTACAAGTCCTTTTATCCTTTTTTCTTAAAGTAAATAAATATATAAAAGGTAAAGAAAAACCAGGTCTCATGGTTAATGGGGTTGCAAGAAGAAGCTGTGCATGTTTCAGGTAATGATCAAGCGCAAGTTTCTTCAAAGAAGCCTAATTAGGTTTCAAACATCAGATGGCTTAGTAATAGTCAGTCTTATTCCTTATAGGCCTCTTGGGAATCTTAAATGGTTTTAGTTCCATTAATGCTAAATTAGGACAGTAAATCTATTGTTATGAATGATTTCCTGAACAAGGCGCATGCTTTTAGGATTTTAAATGTAATTCATTTCTTACAATATTTGAAATTCCTCTCATTGTTGATCTATACTTTAAGCATGTTGCATTCCAACAGTCTACTTTTAAGAGAAATGATTTTATTCTCATCGGTAATTTTACCCAAAATGCAAATAAAATCACTTCATTCAGTAGGACAGCCAAACAAGCTGTGAGAGAATTCCAATTATTTGTAACTCAATCCATGTATTATGCACTCTGTAACAACCAAGCTCCGTTTTAAGAGTGTCAGCTTGCTGTCAAGAGACTGCGCACAATTAAGAAGTATTGAGTACATGGTTTTTGATTCTTGTGTTTAATTATGCGTTTGATGCATGCATGGCTATTCTGTGGAAGTGTCCAGGAAAAATGTCTACATTTGATATGAAAATAGGTTGCCAGTTTGGCATAACAAAAGACAAAATAATTAACCACATCTTGGAGAACATCCACTGCTGGCATGCACAAGATCCCTCCCTACCAGCTGCAGCTCTGACCCAGTCTAGCAGCCCTAAAGTGTTGTTTAGTCTGCAGTATTTTTGTGATGCATACATTTCTATTTAATCAGATTGTAACATAACGACTATCTTTGGGTCTCTTATAGGTTTCTTAACAAAGCCTTGATTGCACCTGATGGTTCAAATAAATACGGGAAACTGTGTTGCTTTACTGATGTTGAAGAGGCAAAATCAGTGCTGAGACTGGTCCCGATATGGGCTACATGCTTGGTTTATGCCATGATATATGCACAGTCCTCCACTTTGTTTACAAAGCAAGGAGTTACAATGGACAGATCAACTGGATTAGGTTTTGACATATCACCTGCCTCACTTCAATCCTTCATTAGCTTATCCGCAGTCCTTTCTATCCCATTTTACGATTGTATCTTTGTCCCCATTGCAAGAACCATAACGGGGAAGCCTTCTGGTATAACAATGCTCCAAAGAATTGGAACAGGAATGCTTTTATCGGCTATATCCATGGTAATTGCGGCCATTGTAGAGAATCAACGGCTTGAAGTTGCCAGAGAACATGGGCTGGTTGATATGCCACTGGTGATGGTGCCAATGAGTGTGTGGTGGTTGGTTCCTCAATACGTCTTGTTTGGGGTTGCCGATGTGCTCACGATGGTTGGCTTGCAGGAGTTCTTCTATGATCAAGTACCAAATGAACTGAGGAGTGTGGGGCTTGCACTGTACCTTAGCATATTTGGGGTAGGCAGCTTCTTGAGCAGCTTTCTAATTTCTGCAATTGAGAAAGCAACTGGTGGAGATGGGCGGGACAGTTGGTTTGCCAATAATCTTAATCAGGCTCATCTTGATTACTTTTATTGGCTTCTTGCTGGTCTCAGTGCAATAGAATTGGGTGCCTATCTTTATTTTGCCAAGTCGTACATCTATAGCTGGAAAAGTGGGTAGTTAATGTCTCCATTATGTCGATCCAAGATCCTCCAGTCATTTATTCTTTGTATTAATTAAAAGCTGCAAATATAGTAATTTGATTTTGGGGAATAAGTTGCTCTAAAACCGATGAATAAGTGTATGAAAACGAATATTTTTTAGAATGTCAAAAAGAGTATCTCAGTCACTTGTAGTGATTTATCAGAATGACTAAAAAATTATCCATTAATACTAATCTAATTAGAAAGTTTATTGTTTTATAGATAAGTAAACAATTTATATTCGTACTTTCTTTTTATATTTCTACCCATCCATGGAATTTCTCTGATATTCCCATAGTATATTTTTAGTAAATAGTAGTATCATGGATAGGGATCTGTGCTCATAATCTACCTAATTTATTGTAGAGATCGTAAGGCTTAATGATTGGATTATGTAAATTATAAATACCTTTTATCGGATAAAGGATCAGGTTACTTGATTCATTTTTGAAGTACTTGCTAAGGACAAAAACAAACTCTGTACCTATATATGACATACCAACATAAAATATGCATGACTATAATTCATATTTTGAATCGTTATTAAAAATGCTCACTTTTAATTCAAACTTGTCAATTGCATCATATTAATAATGCTAGTATTGTTAATATATTATCAATCATTTGAATTAAAAGTTATTATTATTAATATGTGTGACAAATTTTTAATGCTATCCGGTTTCTGTCCAAAATAGTGAAGTAGAAGGGTTTTTGCATGGCAACTTGTGACTGATTCACATTTTCCTGAGGAAAAGGAAATGAAAGGATCATCAAAATTGTAATATAATAAAATAAAAGAAAATGAAAATTCATATTTCAGAATTATTTCAAATAGTTATAGGAGGTGAATTAGACAATTTAAGGCTAAAACTTTGTATCTATGCTAACTTAATTAAGAAATACCATGTATCATATCTCAAGCATCTCTATTTTTCTTTTGATATATATATTTTTTAACAAATTTTGATTCTTAATAAAATTTTCAAAGGAATAAATGTTTTAAGTCTAAAATATTACAAATGTATATTTCTTTTTCGTTCTCATACACTTTTCCCTTTAAATAAGCCAATGTGCGCATGAACTTCAAATTTCCTGAATTCTTTGATTGAAAAGAGAGGATTTCAGCCTTCAAAGTTTCAAGAGCTTGTCCCATAATTACTCACTTGGCTTGTGCAGATGATATAATTATTTTTTCTAGAATTTCTAGCAAATCCTTGATATTAGTGATGGGTACTTTACGTGATCATGAAGCTTGGTCTTGTCAAAAAATTAATATCGGCAAAAGTTGATTCCTATGTCATCCTAATCTCTTGAGTGCTAAAAAGAGTTTGATTCTTAGGAAACTGGATTCCACGAAAAATTTTTCCTGATTAGATATCTTGGATGTCCTTTAATATTTGGGAAAAATAAAGATTGCTTTTTTCAAAGATGTTGTTTCTTTGGTTGCTAAAAGGGTGACATCTTGGAAGATAAGCTCTTATCGCATGGAAGCGGATTGGTCTTGATTAACCACGTCCTCAGCTCAATGCCAGTTCATTTGATTTCAGCTGCTACCGTCCCCAAAATGTGTCCTCTCTAAAATAGAGAATTTATGTGCCCCGTTTTGTGGGGGTCAGGGGAGGAAGAACAGAAATCTCATTCGATAAGTTGGTTGGACCTATGTCAGCCTCATAACCATGGTGGCGCGGGAATTCGAGCATTGGGTACAGCAACGTTCTTTATGGTCAAAATTTATGAGGACCAAATAGGTCTTGAACTATCAACCGGTTAGACACTCACGCAAAAGCCTCTAATACTTGGAAATGCCTTACAGTGGGAAGAGATATTGCGGAGAATCATATCCGGTGACTGCTTTATGATGGGTCTTCTCACTTTTGGTTTGATAATTGGCTGGGATCTGATGCTCTTTTACAAAGGATAGATTATATTGGAGATCATTTGGTCTGTGATTTTGTTTCTGATGGTAGATGGAATCAGACCATGTTGAATCAGTGGCTGCCTGAAGACATTGTGCATGAAATTTTGAATATCCAGCCTCTCTCGTTTATGGGTCAGGACAAAATGGTATGGTCTTTAAACTCAGGAGGGGATTTTTCTATTAATTTGGCAGTCAGAACACGGATTAATTCTTTTAATACTTTCTGGTTTCTGATACGTGGAATCGGGATGTTCCATGACGCATCAACCCAAGTTTGGTGACGATTTTGACGAAGAAGATTTTTCTCTCATGGCTGTTCTCACGCAGGAAAGATGAAGACACTTTTTCTCATGTTCATGGAGAAAAGAAAAAAAGCACACTCACGTGAGCACTCCATGGCTTAATTTTGGGGAGTTACCATTACATGGTTAATTATGTTGTTAATGGGAGTAGTAAATGGGATAATGGGAGTTACCCCATTATCCCAAGGATGACCAAAATGCCCCTTATCGGACATACATAACCAACATCTCTCACTTGCACATGAGAACATTTTACATCCATCATAAGATCGCAACTTATGCGATCTATCATAACACCCTACTGGACTTTCATACAGGATTGGATGTCGTGCAACCGGCGAGTACGCCTGCAAACAAAAACTTCTTGATACACCTGTTAAGATGATCGAGATGTTATCGTTAGTTTAAAATATTTCGCTGTACCCCAGACCCAATGCAATTACATTTATCGAGTCACTTTTCTCACCGAAAGTGATTCCCAATTAATTTGCCCAACTATGTATTCACTATTATATTTGAATTCCAATATGGATTAACATAACAAGTCAACCTGTGAATACAAGACAATAATATAATATCTATTGGTTTTTCTTTTCCCAAACTCGAATTTATCAATCTCAATTCAGTTGTTTTCTTAGATTTGCCCCTTAGAGCTCAATTTATCTTTCAGGTTATAGGTAAACAGACTAAAATATCAATACTGAACCAAAATTTTTAGAAATAGCCGAAAGTAATAAGGGCACATGAGATCCCACCCAATAGATATTTGATCTCACACAGTGGGAACGTGGATCAAGATCAAACTATCGTCTCAAATAATAGCTCCCACTGTCTCACAGTCGTCTCATCACATGTGGTATGAAACACCAGCCACAGTGTTATTCCTTCATCTCTCAAAGGGCATATGTCAGATTTCTTTAACACTGTATAGGTATGAGACTCGGTCTACACATAGACTCTACCCAGAGATCTCAAAGAGAGCATCTCAGAGAAATATCACTAATCGCATGTGATATCTGAGATCTCAAATCTGACTACTTATTGACAATATGGATGTAGGTATTTCTATGTCGGTCATATCGCACATGACCTCATCATGAACACATATCATGGTGACTTATATTCTAGTAGGACTACTCTCAAAATCTCTTACAACTAAAAACAGTCTCATCTCTCTCACTCAGAGCTGGAGGTGGTCACTCGTGTGAGAGAGTTGACAACGCCTGCCTCACACATCTTTTATCACAATATATCACAATATATGACAATAAATAAGTACATGATATAAACTTGTGACCAATAATACATGCATGTCATATATTTCAATAAGCATTTAAAATAGCACATAATGAGAAATGTTCAAGTACACTGAACCCAATGATTCCTTTTCTCACAAAGAAATCTCTTACTATGGGTTTTTTGAAGGGATTTAGCCTCCATGCTTTATGTCAAGATGTACTTAAATGTTACAATATCCTTCTCGATAGTGTCTCTTACAGAACGATATCTGGTGTCAATGTGTTTGGTTTTACTGTAACATTTAGGGTCTCGATTGTTGGCAATGGCAATTTGATTATCACCACAATCATTGCTGACCTCCCACTATCCGCCGCAGCCCTAAGTCATTCAGAAATGTCTGAAACTAACCACTCTCATGAACTGCAATTGAGTATACCACAAACTCAGTTTCTATCATAAATAGAGATATACTAGTTCTCTTCTTACTGCTCTAAGAAGATAAAACCTGATGTTAGTTTGCGTTCATTTAGATCGCTATTCCCAGTCAACATTTGAATACCCAACGAAAGCACAAATCACTTTCTCCATAATACATGGAGATGTCTGTAGTTTTTATGAGATATTTCAGAATTCTTTTCACTACTCTATAGTGATCCCTTTTAAGATTCGATTGATACCTATTTACCAAATCGACCGCAAAAGTAAACATCTGGTTATGCATGCCTTATCGCATATATTAAACTATATATTGCATGTATATGCCTCATCGCATACACTGGAAATGTACGTTGTACTGGCATAAAGGGTTCTACTAAGCTCCCTTATTTCTTTCTGAATTTTAGGATATTTGTCAAGAGTCAGGTTTTTACCTTTAGCGATCACTCTTGATCCAAATTTCAATAATAAACTAAAACTTTTCCCATGAACAATAACCATGTTACAATGGTCATTTGATACTCTCTGTTATTCCCGGTCAACAGAATGTCACCTACATATGAGAATATGATAATGAAAGAGTCATCGGGATGTATCAAACAAATACAATGATCCTACTCGATCATTACAAAACTATAAGATTTCACCTCCTCATGAAATCTTAGGTGCCAATGTCTAGATGATGACTTAAAGTCATATGTTGATTTTCAAAATCAACAGATTTTATCCACTTGATCTACTAGAACGAATCCAGAGAGATGTTCCATGTAGATTGCCTCATCTAGACTTCCACTACGGAAAATTATCTTTACGTCTATCTAGTGTGACTCCAGATCTATATTCATGACAATCGTTAAAAGATAAACGGATCGAGATAAATTGGACTATGACTCCTCAATAGTCTACCCCTCAGTCTAAGTGTAACTCTTGGTTACTAGACGGGTTATTTACCTCTTCATTGATCCGTCGACTTTTCTTTTTACCTTAAGAACCTACTTGTTCCCAATAGTTCTTCTGCCCTCAAGCAAATCAACTATATCTCAAACCCCGTTGATTCTCATCAGCTCCTTCTCTTAATCTATGGCCTTCAATAAAATGGTCCTTCACAGAACCTTCAAAAGTCTCTTGGACCGTTTTTGATTTCTCATCATCTTCAAGAGTCGCAATGAGGGACTCACCCTCAATTGGGAAGCGACGTTTAGATACGTATCCTCGATGCTCTTATGAGGAGAGAAAAATCTTTACCTCTTGATGGATCGCTCCCACTGAAATCAAGATCCGTAGTGGATTCTTGTATCCTGCCGCTGGGTTCCCCAAGCACTAGACTCATCCATCTTATAGAAAGTAAAGTCCAGATTGATTTCACCTATTTTAGGGAAATCAATCTTAAGTAATGTGGTATTACAAGACTCAATTTCGATTACAGTGCCGTCTGTATGTTCGTTTAAGAACACATATATTCTCGTGGGCCTAACTTGCCGTGTGAATGCAAGAAATATTGGCACAACCCCATAAACTCAAGTGGCTAAGGTCAGGCTACCTCTCTATCCAAAACTCAAATGGGGAACTGACTTTGGACTTTAATTAGACATAGTTTAGGATGTAGGCTGCAGCCAATAAGATATCTCCCCAATGGGAGACGGACATATTGATCTACATCATCATAGACCTCACCATTCCAACAAAGTCATATTCATTATCTCGGCTACTCCGTTCTATCGAAAAGTAGCAGAAAGAGTCAGTAATCTCGTAATACTCTTCTCATAGCAGAGCTTCCTGTATAGCTTAGATGAATACTCATGTCGCCAATCGGTTCTAAAAGTCTCCACTTTCGAATCTAATCGATTATCAATCTCGCTAATAAACCTCCTGAAGCATTCCCATGCCTCATACTTGTGCGAGTTCAGATAGAAAAACCGAAACGCAATAAATGTCATAACGTACACAGCTCTATTTCAGACTTTTATGCTCATAAGGCCATAAAATCACAGTGGATCAACTGTAATGGAGTCCCAACTCTGATTGCATTGCAAATGGTTTTTTTTGTCATTTTGCCGACTAGGCAAAACTCACATACGAGCGACTCGAATCTAGTCAGCGGGTTCAACAAACCTCTCGTTATTAACTGATTCATCATCTCTTGACTTATGTGTCCAAGTTTACTATGTCATTCATTTACATCATCATCTATGCAATCAGATATAAAGACAATAATATCGTTGATGTCATTCATTTACATCATTATCTCGGAATTCGTCACTAAATTTGAAAAATAATAAAATAAAATAAAATATTAATATATACTTATTAAATAATAAATTCATTTAGCGACGAATTTCGAAATTCGTCGCTAAATTTGAAAAATAATTTAATAAAATAAAATATTAATATATATTTATTAAATAATAAATTAATTTAGCAGCAAATTTTAGAATTTGTTGCAAAATTTAGCGACGAATTATGGAATTAGTCGTTAATTTTGCGACGAATTTCGGAATTCGTCATCAAATTTGAAAAATAATTTAATAAAATAAAATATTAATATATATTTATTAAATAATAAATTAATTTAGCGACAAATTTCGGAATTTGTCACAAAATTTAGCGACGAATTTTAATTTGTCGCAAAGACGAATTTCGGAACTCGTCGCTAATTTCATCGCTAATTTTGCGACGAATTCATAATTCGTCGCAAAATTAGCGACGAATTCATAATTCATTGCTAATTTGCGACGAATTCGGCAACAAATTCTGAATTCGTCGCTAATTTTGCGACAAATTTTGGAATTCGTCGCTAATTTTGTGACAAATTTCAGAATTAATCGCTAAATTTGAAATATAATTAAATAAAATAAAATATTAATATATATTTATTAAATAATAAATTAAATTAGCGACGAATTTCGGATTTCGTTGCTAATTTTGTGACAAATTCAGAGACCAATTCATAATTCGTCGCTAATTTGTGACGAATTCGGTGACAAATTCCTAATTCGTCGCTAATTTTGCGACTTTGTCGCTAAATTTGAAATATAATTAAATAAAATAAAATATTAATATATATTTTTTATTTTTTATTTAAAAAAAATTATCATATTTATTATTTTTAATTAATATGTTATATTTTTTTATCTTTTTTTCATTGCTAATTTAGCGACAAATTTAGCGACGAATTTATATTCGTCGCTAATTTAGTTACAAATTTTTTTTGTCCCTAAATTAGCGACATAAAATTTTTCGTCGCTAAATTTGCGATAAATTTGGCGACGAAAAATTATCCGTCGCTAAATTTAGAGACGACTTTTAGATTTTGTCACTAAATTTAGCGACGAATAATTTTTTATCGCTAAATTCATCGCATATCTAGCTACCAAAATTTATTCGTCATTAAATTTAGCGACGAATTTTAGATTTTCGTTGCTAAATATAGCGACAAATAATTTTTCGTTCCTAAATTTGCTACGGATTTAGCGACAAAAAATTATTCGTCGTTAAATTTAGCGATGAATTTCTAATTTTTTGTCGCTAAATTTCTGTGACGAGTTATTAGTGACGAAAAAATTTTCGTCGCTAATATTTTTAGCGACGAATTTTTATTAAATTTTTGTCGCTAAATTTGTGGATAAAATCTTGTTTTTTTGTAGTATTCATAACCCAAATTGACCCTAGCTTTTACTCACTTGTGATTTATCATACAGAAATCCTATAAAATCTGACCACATAATAGGAATTAGGTCTAAAACATTGTACATTTTTTTTCTTTCCTTCATGCACTTCTCCCTTTAAATAATTCCATATATGCATGAACTTCACACAAAAGAGAATCTCTCTTTTTGTCTCTCATCTTTTATCATTAGCTTGTGAGAAATGGCCAGGACATGGATGCAGGAAAGAAAAGATTCTTGAACATGGGTTTGTAGCCCATTCAACCTTTTACCCATGTTTACATGCATCAATGACCTCTCTAAGAGTGGTCCATCAATGATTTTCTGTTAATGTTCAAGGGTTTTAAAGGTTGTTTGATGGTAACGGCACTTATAAATATATATCCAGTATAGAGGATCCCTAACTCCAAATTATGTAACTCCACACCATCAAGTGAGTAAATTTGAGGGTTTAAAAGATTTATGTAATCGTGAGACTTATTTTGGTACAATTATAGTTACCAGAGGTGAAGAAAAATGCATGGCCAGGGGTAAGCCTTTATGGCTTCTGCTGTTTTTGGCTCCTTTTATTATTATTATTTAAAAGCATGCTTTAGTGTTATGCATTCTAATATGTGGTATCACAATCAATTTTCTCATTATCTACGTATTTTTTTTATGAATAGTAAATTTTTTTTAAAAAAAATTCTTTGTTTTCCTCGAGATGATCTCATTTACTCTTAGATGATCTTGTTTTTCCAAAAATATCTTCTGCATCCCTGCAGCCTCCTTTTTCATGGCTAGAGGTGGTGCTTCCAAAGTCACATGAAGGAATCAAAGCCGTTTGTCTTGGAACCTACCATCCCTAGAAGAGATGCCACTTTCTTTGTCTGATGAAGTCAAGAGCTTGCCTTCTTTGGTATGCCTACGCTTTCCTTTCCCACAAAGCATCCCTTAAATCATGGCTTTTGGTTAAGGAGAACTTGCCTTCATTGCTTGTAGTCGCAATACTCCTTTCCTGGACTTGTCTTGCTGAACCTTGGACCACATTTCCCTTTCTTTTAGCACATAGCCACCTTCCCCAACTGCCGAGCCACCCATGCCATGTTTGGAACACCTTCCAAAAATGCCACCTTCCCTAAGTGCACCTTTGGCATATGCCCCGTGCATGTGCTCCCTTTGAAACACTGCATTTTGGCTCTTCCAAAACATAGCAATGTTGCTCCTCTGTAACATGGTGTTTTTGCCTCTTCCATAATGCTGCGTTTTGGAAATTCAAAATAAATTTCTTGATTTATGCATAAAGCACTTATATAAATTTTGTATTTTCTCAAACACATAAAATATTTTTCATACATAATTATGATATGATTTTTTTATAAGGTATGTACAATGGACATAAAAAAAAATCACACAAATCATGAAAAATATTTATATTATGCAAGAATTAATTTTGGTATGATATTTGTACATAAGGGCACGTACAAAATAATATTTGTATATAAGGGCACATATAAAATTTTATATACATGTCAAAATGTATATGGAAAAATTATAGCATTTTGTATAAATTTTAAAATGTTTTAGTACTCAATATAATTTCTCGTTAATTATAGTATAATCACAAAAGTCATTATTTTGATAGAAATTGTATATTAGGTGGATTTTGATCACATTTAGAAGGATATTTACTGTGATTGTTTTTTTTACGTAAGGAATATCATATCACATGAATTTTTGTTATATAAAAATAATAAATTGAGATAAGATATCAATATAACAATTTACATATTGTTCGTCGACCTGATTTTAAAGTTTCTATTTTCTACTCAATACTACAAGTATAGTGGATCGTGTGCATTGCTAGGAAGGTTCTATCAACAAAACATATGTGTCTAACATAGGTGGTTGTCAAGCGGAACCATTTGTGATTGCACCACCTACTTGAAAACTTACTTGGTGCATAAGTGATGCAATCTTACAAGACTAGGTAGAAGAGATATTTTGATTAGGGCTAGATTGACTATATGCTGGTTTCCTTATTAGTCTTGTTAATCATATCACAATATTAGAATAAATTTAGTTGAATTAAAATCTAGTTCATAGACAATTTCTATTTCAATAGATATATTCATTATATGTTTGCATTGGTAAACATAAATAAATATCTCATATATGGTTTGTAATCATTTTTCCTTTGTTTTGTAGTATTACAAACCATTGAAATTAAATCTGATTTTTCCAATCTGAATGGAGAGAACAATAAGGAGTGGAAAGAGAAGGTGCTTCTCTATTTATGTTGTCTTGACATTGACTATGCTATAAGGAAAGACACGCCAAAAACCAGCTCTATGACTGATAAGGCTTATTATGAACAATTGGAATAATCTAATTGTCTAAGTACTATATTTATGAAAAGCAAGATTTCAGCTGATATCCATGACATAGTCAACCATTATACCAATGTCTATGCTCTACTTAAGACAACTTGAAAAGCAATAGCAAGCATTGAAGAAGTCCTTGGCCAGTACACTCATAATGTAGTTCTCATCCTTGAGGCTAACTACTATACAAGGTGTGCGTAAACACATCATGCGGATGCAGGATATTGTGAATCAACAAAAGAATTTGGAGGTTGAGATGTCTAAATCTTTCCTTGTACACTTCATACTGAATACCAACTTGCAATCATACGGTCCCATCTCCTACAATACTCATAACAAATGATCCATTAATGAATTGAAGACCATGTGTGTACAGGAGGGGAGGCTACTTATGGAATTGAAGGAGGGACATGCTAGTGCACATTTGGTGGATCAAGGAAAGAAGAAAGGCATGTCAAAGTTGAAAAGGAAGAGCAGAGAACCTATCCTTGACATCAAGAAAGAATCCAAGTGTTTTTTTTTTTGTAAAAAAAAAGACACATAAAGAAAGATTGTGTCAAGTATTAGTAATAGTTTGAATTTTGAGTTATAAAAATCTCACTTGTCTATTATAAGTCTCGTATGATTGAGATTTCTTATAACATTGTGAATTAATTTTGGTTATACGATTCATAACATGAATGTGTTGCAGGACTTGCAAAACTTAAGAAACTAGTGGATTATAAGTAACTCATCTATTCAAACAATAAGATGAGCTCATGAGTGAAGGCTATTGGAGATTATGAGCACAAATTAAGTAGTGGGCTTATCTTGAGATGGGAAAGAGTCTTTTATGCACTTAAGTTTTTTCTCTTTTTTTTTTTCAAAATATGCACAATACGGTTACTCTTTCCAATTAAGCAATAAAATAACTTTGATTTTTAATTCAAATGTCATTGGTAGTGGTTCATTATTGAATGGACTATATAGTATTCATTTGCAAAAAAAATGTCTGTTTAAATACAACACATGTAAAAACAAAAAGATGTGTTATTGAGTAAAATTCCTCTATATTATGGTATCGGAGATTGTGACATATCTCCATAAAAAGAATAGAAAGGTTAGTAAAGGATGGGGTAATCATGCCCTAAACTTTAATGATTTTGAGATTTGTATGGATTGTATTATAGGTAAGTAGACCAATAAGTCACATAACATTGCTAAGAGAATCTCAAACTTACTTGAGATCCATATAGATATTTGTATTTCAGGTACGGACTTGTATGGTCAAAATTATTTCATCTCATTTATAGATGATTACTCACGATACATATATCTCAACTTACTTCATAGTAAAGACAAAGTATTAAGTGTCTTCAAAAGTTTTCAAAGTTGAGAGATAGAGAAACAATTTGGAAAACAAATAAAGATCATGAGATAAGACAAAGATAGATAATACTATGGGAGATGGATAGAGGATGGACACACACTCGGTCCATTTGCTAAGTTCTTTCAAAAGAATGAGATAGTTGCCCAATACATCATACCTAGTTTACTCGACTAGAATGGTGTAACAAAAAGAAAGAATATGACTTTGCTTGATATGGTAAGTAGCATGATATCTAGCTCCAAGTCATCAAAATTTTTGTAGACTTTAGCTCTCAAGATGATAGTGTACATATTAAACAGAGTTCTAACCAACGTTGTTAATAAAACCCTATTTGAGATATTTAAGGGTTGAACACATCTGGAGATGCCCGTCAAAAATAAGAGCTTATAATCCATATAAAAGAAAATTGGATTGATGTACCATAAGTGGTTAATTTATGGGTTATGCCGATATGTCTAAGAGATATCGACTTTATTGTCCATTCTTCTACACTAGGTTTGTGGAATCTAGGAATGCTAAATTTATAGAAAATTGTAACACTGATTTTCGATAACTGTGTATCATGTACCACTTTTCATGGATCTATATATATTAACCTCCTTTTGGGACATCTAAAATGCAATTTTAATTATCTATTTATTTATTTTGAGTTTTCGGCTCAAAATCGTTAAAACCGAAAATTTTATCGATAAATCGAAAATTTTCTCAGCACACGCCGATAAGGCCTAAAAAAGTCAAAAATGGCTAAGAAAATGCCTAAACACTTAAATAAAGATATTTAAATGAAATTTCACATTTTTAAGGAATTTCGAATAAAATTTCATAGGGACCAAAAATGTAAATTGTTAAAAGTTAAGGGTCTAAATGCAATTAAGGAAAATTGAGGGACTAAATTACAAACCACTCAAGGGTGGACAATTGGAGCCAAATGATTGGTCAAGAGGGCAGCAAGGATCACTACAAAAAAACAACAATTTTGCGACGACTTTTACGACGAAAATCTAAAAAAAATTCGTCACTAAATAAATTTGTGACGAACTTTCCGACAAATAATAATTCGTCGCTAATAACTCGTCGCAAAATTTTGTAACAAATAATGTAAATTTTGTCGCAAATTAGCAACGGATAATATTTTGTCGCAAATTTCGTCGCTAAAATTAGCAACTCAAATTTTTTTGGTTGCAATTATCCAACCAATTTTGCGACAAAAAATCTGTTGTAAATATATTCGTCGCATAATTTGTCGCAAAAATTAGCAACCAATACATATTTGTTGGAGTTTTTGGACGAATTTTGCGACAAACAATTTTGTTGCAAACTTTTTTGTCGCAAATTCCGTCGGATAGATAAGGAACTCAAATTTTTGGTTTGCGACGAAAAAGATCTGTTGTAAATATATTCGTCGCAAATGTCGTCTCAAACATTAGCTACCAACACATATTTGTTGCATTTTTTTGACGAAATTTGCGACGAAGCATTCTGTTGCAAAATTATCCGTAGCAAATTTGGTTGGATAAATTAGCATCAAATATTTTTTTGTTGCAATTTTGCGACAAAATTTGCGAGGTCTGTTTTCTGTCACAACTTACCGACGAATGTTTGGAGGTGCAAATTTCCAAAATTTGCAACAAATTTTGCGACGAAAATAATGCGTCGCAGTTTGCGACAAATTTTCTTCGTCGCTGAAGTGCGACAAATACTGGTTTGTTGTACAATTTGTCGCAATTCTGCGACAAAATCGGCGACGTATTTTGCGACGAATTTTGCGACAAAATGTAAAAAATTTCAACAACAAATTCTGCAACGAAAATTAGAATCAGCGACGAAATTAGCGACGAATCGGGTAAATTTGCGACAAAAAAAACATGTGATTTGTTTAATTTTTACACCAAATTTCCATATATATCATATCCCTCCCTGATAATCTCAGCCAACCAGTTTATAAACAAAACCGCCAACATCATCATCAATAAATCATCCAAGGTACCATCCAACAGCCAATGATACGACATTTATGCAGACTCTACTCATTCAAACAACTAACCATCTAATAGTATCAATCAAATAATAAATAAAAAAACACTACCATCGTCATGAAATAATAATAAACTGTAATAAATAAGTAACAGAATATCAAATATATAGAAATATAAACCAAATTCTAATGAGAAGTCTAATAAAATATAAACGTGAAATAAAAACTGTTTCAACAAACATTAGCACCATCATCGTCACCGTCACCGTCACCGTCACCGTCACCGCCACCACCACCGTCACCATCACCATCACCATCACCAAATAAGTCAAAATCATCATCACCATCATTTGGAGGAGATAGAAAAGGGGGAATCGAACTTGAAGCGGAAACTAACTGAAGATGCTGCATTATAAGTCTCTGTTGTGCGCGAAACTCTTCAAATTCATTGTCTCTTCGCTGCTGTTCTACGCGCATGGCTTGAAGTTCATTGTCTCTTCGCCGCTGTTCTACGCGCATGGCTTGAAGTTCATTGTCTTTTTCTGCTAACAGCTCCTTCATGTGGCTCAGCTCTTGGTTCATTTGCATTAATTCTGCTCTTACTGGTGTCTGGGAGGAAGAACATAGACCACTGAGTCTGCAAGTTCTACTCAACGAGCCCATCCCAAGTACTCTTCCATGCTTTGGTCCACCAGTTGCCTCGAGCCATAAAGCCATATCATTAACAGATGGCTCTGACGTAGCAGCATCATCACTACCACTGGAATTTCTAAGTACAAGCTGATCATATTTCTCCTGTATTTTCATAAAAGAAATTAGAAGATAATTAAATTAACAATATAGTAAAATATCCAACAAAAGAAATACAAGTGTCAATTAACAGTTTAACAATATAATAAAATCAGCGAACAAATAAATGCAAAAAACCAAATTGTATTCCTCATTAAACGATTGACAATAAACAATAAGACACAAAAATTAATATGTAAATCAATTATTATAAATTTAATTGACTTATGGAATTAAAATTACTACACATACTTATATTTATAGATTTAGTTGCTTAATCCATTATAATGATATTTAGATAATGATAAGTGTTGTAATTGAAATTAAAATTCAACTACTGTTACGAGTTTGAAACTATAACAGATCGAATAAAGGAAAAAATTATATTTGTACGTAACATAATGAACCAACCATTTGGAATTGATGTAACATATTTGATATTATGTATTCTCTAATTTGAAGTAATAATGAAAAAGAAATGAAAAGTTCAATTTAAGTAGTGGAAAAATTATTGAAATAGACAAATATATTACAATCTTGTTCTAATGTTGTTATGATAAATTGAGCATAATATGTTAAAATCTTTGTTACAAAGTTTCTATAAAACAAATTAAAATTTTGAAATTGCATACCATAACCGCTCTAGCTCTCTCCCCACTCCAGGTCTTGTCTTTTTTCTGGAAAGTCCGTGCGAAAGTCTCTCTAAATGATGGCGGTGATCCTATTTCTTTGGTCTAAAAAAACAAAACACTGTTACCACTAATTAATGAAAAAATAAATGAATTAAATTCAAAAAAATAATAACTGAAAGAAATTACCATTCTATTTCTATGCTCATCAATATTGATAGAGCCTCCCGCATATGTAGCAGATGATTCCCCAGAATTATAAGATCGATTTTTCTTATTCTGGTCACTCCTCCGTCGACTCTCATCGGAATCCCAGAAGTTTAAAATCTTGAGCCAATTTTCTTCGGTGATGCAGTGTGGCTTCTTTCGACTCTTTTTTGCATGATTTAGTACACCTCGGATGTGATGACCGCATTTTTTCTTAAAAATCCTTGTTATTTCAAGCTCCTCGGTCTCATCCCAATTGAACTTTCGCTTCAATACAAAAAAACAAAAAGTTATATTTAAATTATACAGTTATTTTTATATTTAAACTTAGAAGCCTCATTTACCTTGAATTCTCTCCACCATAACTCTTTGATATCATCTGGAGTACTTGTGTAAGACATCGATGCTCCTCCCCAATGGTTGTTAATGATTCTATTCATCTCATGAATAACATACACAGAATTTGTGAATCTATCATAAAATTAGAAACCAAAAAAATGGTTAGTAAAAAAAATATTTAAATAAACTAATCAGTTATATAAATAAAGAAACTATTGTGATAATATTTCAAAAATTACTACTTACGAATCTCCGGAAGGGGATATCACCTCTCGCGTATCTTCCCCCTCAACGTGTGAATCTTGCATTGAAGGTACAGTTGAAGGTGCAACTGAAGGAAACGGTGAAGGTGTATCAGTACAAGGCAAAGGGGCATGAGAAGGTGCAGCTGAAACGGACGGTGACGCCGAAGAGTTTGGTCTTGCATCAAAAGATCGTCTTTGTCCTCCACGTTGAAACTGTAACAAGAGTTTTTTCTTGGAAGCAATGAAAATTGCATGTTTATAAAAAACATAATAGAGTATATGAAGAAACATACCATATTTAATTTGTCGTCTGAAATGATCTAAAAACAAAAAAAAAACAACGTATTAGCAAATAATATTTCGAAAATGAAATATGAGACACTAAATATAACATATAAATTGAGAATCGAAATATGGAAATCTAAATGTATTTTCACATTCAAACAGTAAAATAAAAATTAATATGATATTAGACAATTATAATAAATTTTTTTAAAAAATACTTACCGACGATCAAAAATCAAAGTCATCATTGTCACTATCATCCTCATCCTCAGATTCTTCAACATCAAATTCATCCTTATCTTCATCCCCATCTTCATCATCTGTCTCAAAATCAGGTTCTTCATCGCCAGCTTCATGAATTTCATTTTGATCCACATCTATCATTATTCCACGTGGATCTCGTAATGTTGGAATAATATATTCCTCTGTCTGAAACGTGTTGGCAACATCCTCTTGTTGATATGCTATGTCTTCCCAACGTTTCTCAATTTTCTTTCGTGCTTTCGTTTTACAAACAGCCCACCAATCAATTTTGTCACGTTCAAACTAGGATATGATGCATAATACACTTGAATCGCTTGTTGTGCCAATACGAATGGTTCATATCTTTTATAAAATTTTTTATGATTTATTTCAACCAAATTAAATTTTGGATGCACATCCATCCCTTTTACGGGGTCAAACCATTGGCACATAAATAAAACGACTCGCAACTCTGCTCCAATGTACTCTACCTCAATAATTTCATCCAACAAACCATAAAACTCATCTTTTTCACCTCCATCGTTGGATGACTGAACGCAAACACCACTATTCATAGTAGTTTTTCCGGTTCCATATTCTTGAGTGTGAAAATTATACCCGTTTATAAAATATGATGGCCAACTTCGTACCGTTGAATTTGGACCCCATGATAGATTAATTAACAATTCTTGTTCAACTTCATCTTGATTACTTTGAACCTGAAGTAAAATAAATGTGTTACTTTTTTAATAAGCAAATCTTTAAAAAAATTAACATGGTGTAAACTAACATATGTTTTGAACCATGCTGCAAATTCTTCATCGCAGACACGATTGAACTCATGCATCGATAGTTCAGACCGTGAATGTTGAAAAATCCTACGATTAAAGAAGACGATTTATGTCAACAACCTTAACAAAACAAAGAAAACATTTTTGATCTTTGATAAAAAAGGACTTACTTGAAATATGGCGTAACTTCTGGACAGTTCAGTAAAATATATGTATGGGCTGCCCGCCATTCTTTAGCAGTTAAATATCTAACCTTACATGACCCACTTGGTCGACCGAGATAGTTGAAAATCGAGAATGATTTTAAATTAGGATCAACAGGACCCTCATCATTTCTGCCCGCTCGCCGTCTCTTACATTGGACATGAGGCTCGAAATAATATGAAGCAAAAGTTGTCACTTCCTCCGCAATATATGCATTAACAATAGAGGTTTCAACCCGTGCCTTATTTTTCACTTTTTTCTTCAAATGATATAAAAATCTAATTGTAATTAAATCAAGTGTATCAGAAAATGATATATAATGAATTTAGTACAATGGCATGCACTCTAAATAATTTTTTGGAGAGAAGGTGCAAAATTTACCTTTCAAATGGATACATCCATCGATATTGGACTGGACCTCCAACTCTGGCCTCATAAGGCAAGTGAACCAAAAGGTGTTCCATGGAATCAAAAAATGATGGAGGAAAAATCATTTCTAAATTACACAAAATGATGGGGATATCTCTCTCTAATTTCCCCATATGTGACTCCTTTAATACTGTCGAGCAAATATCATGCAGAAAAATACTTAACTCTGTAATGACGCCCCATACAAAATCTGGTAATAGTTCCTTAAAAGCAATCGGAATCAATCTTTCCATAAATATGTGACAATCATGACTTTTCAAACCAATCAACTTGCATTCTTTCATATCGACACATCTCCCAAGATTTGAGGCATAACCATCAGGAAATCTAAGCGATTTCAACCATTCACAAACTTTCCGTCTCTGATCCTTATTTATTGTATAAATAGCCTTTGGTTTTGGTCCCTTACTACTTCCATCAACATCAAGTGTAGGCCGATTACAATGAAGCCGCATATCTTTTCTCGCATTCAAGTTATCTTTCGTTTTTCCAGAGACATCCATCAATATATTAATCACATTCTCGAAAACATTTTTCTCGATATGCATCAAATCGAGATTATGATGAATCAGATGGGTCTTCCAATATGGTAAATCCCAAAATATACTCCGCTTGGTCCATTTATGCACACTTCCATATCCATACGTTGTACCATGTGGGTCTTCAATAACAGATGGAAAGTGAGACACTCGCTTCCAAATTTGTTGACCAGTTAATCTAAACGGAGGAGGTGTTTTTTCAACTTTATTCTTCGTAAACTCTTCTTTATTTCTTCTAAATTTATGATTTTGTGGCAAAAATTGTCTATGACAATCAAAATAACTCGGTTTCTTACCATATTTCAATCTGAATGACTTAGATCTCTCCATGCATATTGGACATCCTAAAACCCCAGCAGTACTCCATCCCGATAACATGCCATAAGCTGGGAAGTCATTTATCGTCCAAAGAAGAGTTGCCTTCATTACAAACATCTGTTCAATGTTAACATCATACGTAAGAACACCTTCCTCCCATAATTGTTTTAACTCCGCAATCAGTGGTTGCATATAAACATCTATCAACTTTTTCGGATTTTGCTGGCCCGGTATAACCAATGTCAAAAACATGTAGGGTGTTTTCATACACATACCCGGAGGAATATTATACGGAGTTAATATCACTGGCCAACATGAATAAGTTTTCCCTGATTTTCCAAATGGAGCAAACCCATCAACACAAAGACCTAACCTAATGTTTCGAGTCTCTCTTGCAAATTCAGGATATGTCATATCAAAATTTTTCCATACCTCTGTATCCGAAGGATGACACATTAACCCTTCTTCTATTTGATGATTTGCATGCCAAGTCATATATTCAGCTGTAACTTTCGATGCATAAAGTCTTTGCAATCTAGGAGTCAAGGGCAAATAAAACATTTGCTTGAATGGTTTAGGTCGCTGATTACGACATGCTCTCCTAGTACTCTTGTATCTACTTTGGTTACAGAATTTACAAAATTGTACATTTTCATCAGCTCCCCAAAATAACATACAACCATCTCTGCATACATCAATTCTTTCCACCGGAAGACCCAAATCATTCACCAACTTTTTCATACTATAAAAGTCATTTGGCATTATATGATCACGAGACAATACTTCTCCCATTACTTGAACAATATCATTGAAGCAATTCTCAGACAAATTATGCTCTGCCTTAACATTTAACATTCTTGCCGTTAATGACAATTTAGTATGGGTGTCACAACCAATCCATAACGGTTCATCTGCAGCTCTCAACATTTCTTGAAATTTGTTAGACAAACAATTTTCTTCTTCCACATTCTCATCGACACATGTTGCTTCTACCCCGTCCAATGGTGATGCATAACTTGTAGGTACATCTTGATTTGTTGGTACAAAACTAGAACTTGCATAGTTAGATTGGGGAACAACATTTTGACCCGCTGCATCAAATACCATCTGCTGATATGGATTTAACTGATCATAATAATTGATATCCCCTCTTACTGAATAATCCATATTTCGCACATACTCTTCATCAGATATAAACGGTTCACCATGACAAGTCCAATTGTAGTAATCTAAAGTAAAACCAAATCTACAAAGATGTTCTCTAACTTTATCACATACATGAAATTTACCATTACCACACTTTCTATAAGGACACCTTATCTTATTCCCATCCATAAAGTCAACTTTACTAGTAGCGAAATTCAAGAATTGTTCCACCCCACAAATAAACTCATCAGTTAAACCACGACGATCAGGTAAATTCTTATTATACATCCAATGTCTTTCGTTTTGCATTGTCGCTGTTTACAATAATAAAATTTATAAAACGTATTAATATACAACATACATACATGGAAACTAGGAACAATAGATATAAAACAAAGAAAAGAAAAGAAAATATGCAAAGAAAAAATATATACCTCAACCGCTTCAACACAAGAATTTCTCCCCTCTAATTGAACAACACGTCCTGCAATACAAAACCATTCATGTTATTTAGAATTAATCTAATATTAAAATATATTATATAAAATTAACAATATATATTAACTATATATAGCATTATATGTATTATAAATTTTTAAATATGTAGATAACATTATCCATTTCAAATTCGACATTATATATATTATATATTATTATTATATATATATATCAGAAAACATTATATAAAATTATATAATTATAATTATGTTATAATTACCGTAATTATAATATATAATACATAAAATAAGTTATAATAATTATAATACATAATATTATAATATTATAAAATTTAATATGTTATAGCATATGTTATAATGTTAAAATTATAATATATAATTTTTATAACATATAGAATTATATATAAAACTATAAATTAACATATATGTTATAATGTTTAAACTATAATATATAATACATTATAACATAAACAAAATAATAAATTATATATGTAAAAATTATAATATATAATATTTTTATATTATTAAAATTATAATATATCATAATTTATAATAAATTATATATAAATTTAATGATATAATATATATATACTAAGAAAAAAAAATAAAGGGGGATGGGGGAGGCGCACCCCTGCCCATATATAAGTTTATTACATATACTAGCATTATATGTAATAACTCTTATCACACAAGAATATCATGTGAGCCACGTTGGTTGGTTTTACATTCTCCCTTTGGCTCATATGATATTACTGTTGCAAAATTCAAACAAAATCATAACATGCACAATTTCTTTTATGCCAAAATCACCTTTGCATTCGCTATATCATTATATCAATATGAAGAAAAAAATTAATCCGAGTCATGAGGATTGCACGTTATTCTCTTAATATAGCTTTTTCTCTGTACCACAAACTAACTTTCAAATTAACATAATTTTAAATTAAAGTACTTCTTTAATGGTAACTATGATGCATACAAAATAGAAAATAGCAAATCTCATAAACATCTTAAATGATCTCAGAATGTCAAACATATAATTTAATAAAAATATAATATAACATAACTATTAAGATCCGATAACCTTATTGTCGATCTTTCTAAAACAAATATAATCCGTACTTTCCACTCTTGATCACAAGACCAAAAACATCTTGTATCATGTCCGGTTAATTTTGGATAGATATTGATAAGAAGATCAAAATTACACGTCTATAATGTTGCTAGCAGAGTGTGTGTGCATTGGTAAAGATTACTTTCAAGTCAAGTATGCATAGAATGCTATACATTTTCCATTCTCTTGAAATGGACAATCTACTCAAAACAAAAGAAGGTTAGAGAATAAAACGGAATGGCAAGAAATACTTCTCCTAAAGTCATGTAGATAGAAAAAAGATTTATCAATAGTGAGATAAAAAAGACAAAGTATGGTATTAAAGCAATCAAATCATGTCTGCATTATAACAAGCAACAAAGTGAGCTCTCTCTCTCTCTCTCTCCCCCCCCCAAATTTTCTGGAGCAAAAAAGAATAATGAAGAAATTCATCTCTCTGATCATAATGCCTTATACCTAAAATATATATATATTTAGAAAAAAAGAAAGAAAGAAAGAATTCAATAAAAAGAGATGGCATGAAGTAAAACCATAGTGGGGATTCAAAAATTAAACAGAAGAAAACCAAACCTCTGTTAAGGACCAGCCCTTAAAAGCCTGAAATTCACCAAAAAAAAAAAAACAATTAATAACAAATAAGTATAGCAGTCTAGGATAATACAAAGAAATAGTAAGAAATTACCTAATGTGGTATTGAATTTTTTTTTTCCATATATTTCCTGATGTGTATGGTTTCCTAATATATAAATACAAAGAAAAAAAAAAATAAAGGGGAGTCCCTCCCCCGTCGCCTCGGCGCCCGAAGGGGAGGGCCGTCCCCTGCCCGGATCTGGCCGCTTGCGGCTTGGATCGGGGAGGGCCGTACCCTCCCCAGATCCGGCGGCGGCGCCGGATCTCCTAGGGGGGAGGCGCTGCGGCGCCATCCCCCTCGTTATCGCACAAGGTCGGGGGGAGGGGGTGCTGCCCCTCCCCTGCCTACAAAGATCCGGGGGGGCCATCCCCTGCCCGGATCTGGCCGCTTGCGGCTGGATCGGGGAGGCCGTACCCTCCCCCAGATCCGGGCGGCGCGGCCGGGATCTCCCTAGGGGGGGAGGCGCTGCGGCGCCTCCCCCTCTTATCACACAAGGTTGGGGGAGGGCCGTCCCCCTGCTCGGATCTGGCCGCTTGCGGCCGGGATCGGGTAGGGGAAAGAGCGGCCCCTCCCCTGGATCCGGCCTACGCCGGATCTCAGAGGGGGGAGGCGCTGCGGCGCCTCCCCCGCCAAGTTCAGGCGGCAACTGCCCGATGTAGAGAGAGAGAGAGAGAGAGAGAGAGAGAGAGTACCTTGAACCCATGAATGGGAAACGCACCACGGGGAAGAGAGGGACGGCAAAGTGGGAAGAGAGGGAGAGGTAAGTTGTGGTGGAAAAAGTGATTAAAAAAATCTGCAACGAATTCAGCAACAAACATGTAATTTGTTGCTGAAATCAGCGACCAATCTTTTTTGTCACAAAATTAACTTAGCAACAAAAATCAGCGACAAATACTCTTTTCTCGCTAAATTCAACGACAAATACTGGTTTCTGTCGCCAAAATCCGCGACAAATTACGAGTTTGTCGCAAAATTAGCCACAATATAATATTTGTTGCTGAAATCCGCGACAAAAAAAATTTTTGTCGCAAAATATCAACAAAATCCGGAAACAAATCACATATTCGTCACTGAAATCAGCGACGAAATTAAATGTCGTCGCTGAAATCAGCAACCAATTCGGGATTTCGTCACTGCAATCAGCGACAAATCCGTTGATTGTCGCAAACATCAGCGACGAAAAGAAGTTTCGTCGCTGAATATCAGCGACGAATCCCATTTTCGTCGCTGAAATCAGCGACGAATAGGATTTCGTCACAAAAATCAGCGACGAAAATGGGATTCGTCGCTGATTTCAGCAACGAAAATGGGATTCGTCGCTGATTTCAGCGACGAAATCTTATTCGTCGCTGATTTCACCGACGAAAATGGGATTCGTCGCTGATTTTCAGCGACGAAACGTGTTTTCGTCGCTGATTTCAGCGACGAATCATTTTTTTGGTCGCGGAGTTCAGCGACGAATAAATTATTGCTCGCTGAATAGCGACAAATATTGTGTTTGTCGCAGATATCGGCGACGAAACAGTGATTTGTCGCTAATTCAGCGATGAAACTGTGATTCGTCGCTGATTTCAGCCATATAGTCCATTCTGTAACAAATATTATATAATATATATATATATATTTTTTTTTGACTTATAATTTTATTTTGCTCACAAATTCTTTATAAATCGCACTTTTTTAATGCCACTCAAAGGAATTTCAATACGTTACCGCTCATGTAGTCCCAACAATCTGTCAACGTTGTTCAGATTCTAAAAATAATATATTAAATTTTTTTAATTAAAATTTTAAATTTATTTTTTGTGAATCAAGAAAATTGAAAATTTATTTTTATATTTAATTTCATATTATTTAAATTAATTTAATTTTAATAATCAGATATTATAATTAATTATAAAAAAAAAAAAAGATCCCATCACTCTTAACTTAGTTGCTACGGATACGGATGACAAGTGGTGTGAAGTACATGTAGTTTGAATCTAGATTGATGGCCGAATATATCCAAAGAGTCAGCGCAAAAAATGTGGTGTCTACACCCCATATATAGTTTGAAAGTTCAACCATATAGTGTGAATCAAGATTCATAGCCGAATACAAAGTAGCTAATTATTCTTATTGTATTCTGTATTCTTCCCTAACATTTTCACAATTAGCAAATATCTACGGGGTAATGAATTTTGGTCATGAAGTCTATCTTTTTTTGAACAACATGGGCCTGGGCACCGGTAGACACCTTTTTAGCACAACTTGCAAAGAAGAGAGTGTCATTTTAGAGTATCTATATGGTATATGCCCATTTTTTCCCTTGCTGCATCAATCAAAGTCATATAGTGTAAATGGCTTAGGAGGAATAGTAGTAAGTAAAATTAGGATACTTGAATTGTGATGGACTCAGCACCAAGACAAATTTGACAAAATTAAAGAGTTGGATGATTTTTCAGAAAGCATAATTGACATAATCAGGAAGCGTGCATGATGTGGATACATTAACAGGTATAATACTTCAGAAAAATGTCATTACATACCATGGAATTTTGCAAAAGTACCATGTCGAAATTATGGAACACAATCAAATTGCACGTATAAAATGCAAAAAACCCGATTAGTCAACGTTATGTAAATCTATGACGAAACACTTTTTCGTCGCTCAAATCTGCGAGGCAGAGAATATTCCTTGCAGAAATCAGCGACGAACTTTAATTTCGTCGCTGAAATCAGCTACGAACTATGGTTTCGTCGAAGAAATCAGCGACAATGTTTGTTTTCGTCGCTGACCTCCGCGACGAAATGAAGCTTCGTCGCACAAATAAGCGACGGAAAAAAGTTTCGTTGCAGAAATCAGCGACAAAAAATGGTTTCGTCGGAGAAATCAGCGACGAAAAATGGTTTTGTCGGAGAAATCAGCGACGAAAAAGGGTTTCGTCGGAGAAATCAGCGACGAATATTGTTTTTGTCGCTGAACTCCGCGACGAAATGATGCTTCGTCGCACAAATCAGCGACGAAATATGGTTTCGTGGCAGAAATCAGCGACCAACCATGGTGTCATCGCAGAAATCAGCGACGAAATTGATTTTCGTCGTAGAAATCAGCAACAAATTTTGTTTTCGTTGCAGAAATCAGCGACGAATACATATTTGTTGCCGAAATGAGCGACAAAAACAATTTTTGTCGCAAAATTATTAAATTAGCAACAAAATCCGCGACAAATACAGTTTTGTCGCTAAATTGAGCAACAAATACTGTTATTTGTCGCCAAAATCCGCGACAAATTACAAGTTTGTCGCAAAATTAGCCACAAATTTAATATTTGTTGCTAAAATCAGCGACCAAATGATTTTTGTCGCAAAAAATCAACAAAATCCACTTATTCTGTGCTGAAATCAGCGACCAATTTTGGATTTTGTCGCTGAAATCAGCGACGAATCCTGTTTTCGTCGCTGACATCAGCGACGAAAACTTATTTAGTCGCTGATTTCAGCGACGACCACAGGATTCGTCGCTGAAATCAGCGACGAATCCGAATTTGGTCGCTGAAATCAGCGACGACCACATTATTCGTCGCTGAAATCAGCGACGACCGCAGTATTCGTCGCTGAAATCAGCGATGAATCGGGATTTGGTCGCTGAAATCAGCGACCACCAGATTATTCGTCGCTGAAATCAGCGACCACCAGATTATTCGTCGCTGAAATCAGCGACGAATCCGGAATTGGTCGCTGAAATAAGCGACGAATTCCATTTGCGTCACTAAAGTAAATTATTATTTAATATATATATTAATATTGTATTTTATTTTATTAATTTTCAAATTTAGCGACGAATTAAAAAGTTCATCGCTAAAAGTAGCGACGAAAACAATTTTTGTCGCTAATTCAGCGACAAATATAAACATTTGTCGGACAATTCGCGACAGAGTTTTTTTTTGTCGCAAAATTAGCAACGAATTTGTAGTTGTCGCTAAGTTAGCTACGAATTTATATTCGTCGCTAATATTGTTGGAAAATGGCTATGAAAAATATATTCGTTGATAAATTCGTCGCAAAATAGCAACAAAAAATGTTTGTCGCAAAATGTTGTCGCAAAACCCGTGTTTTTTTGTAGTGGATGATTAGTGGCCAAATAAGATTGTTCCACATTCAAGAAAACTTATTGGATAGAAATTTATGTATGAAATTTAATAAAAATAGCTTGTGCTAGCTTGTGACACCTCTCCCCTTGACATGGATATCCAACAAGACACCTAATGGAGTGCATGGAGTTTTCTTGAATCAACAATTGCATGGTTTAAGTGCTAAGACAAAAGGAAGGTTGAGATGATGTATGGAATAATCCAATGGTCAAAGATATTTTGCTAGATTTATAAAAGAACTTGTTTAGAAAAAGAATTAGCTCATTTTCTTCATTCAAATGCCCCTTGCACAAAATATGTAGACTCCATATCTATTTTGAGTTCAACTATGGAGCCAAAGAGGTAATAACATTTATGAGATTTCTTGAATTTGAATTGAAAGTGTAGAAGTGTTGTATAGAAATTCATGTTGATGGTGATTTGATTTTGCTAAGGTGATAACAAAAAATTCAAGGATTCAAAGGGAATGCTGGTGTTTATTGTTAACAAGAGATCTTACAAAGAAGGTAACATTGTATAAATATTTGATTATTTGATGAGTAGTTACAGTGGTATTCATACTAGCATGCTAGATATTGATTTATAGATTAAGTCTTGCATAGTTATCTTATGATGTCTCATTTTGTAGAAATAAAAAATATAAGTCATTTATTTCTCTATAAACTAGACTTCTTAACTTTTAAAATGGTATATTATGTGAAACATTTCATAAAGGAATCGATTTTTGGTGATTTTTGAAAATTTAGCATATTTCACCAACTTTGTTTCATATTTAGTGTATGACCAGTACATTTTGTAAATTTTTGAGGTATTTTTTGTACGGAATTTGGAGAAACGTTAAATATGAAAGTTTTAGATCTCTGTCTTATCTTTAATTTGAGATAAAGATCAATTGCATTGGAGTTGTATGCAGAACGTTAAGGTGTTTTTACTAGAAATGTGTAAAAGTAATTATAAAACTAAAACGAAGATGAAAATGGAATGTTATAAAATTAATCATTTAAAATCAAAGGATGGTATAAACTAAAAAGTTTTAGATCTATGTCGTATCTTCACTTTGAGATAAGAAGCACTTAAATTGGAGAAATACACAAGGAGATATGAAAATTCTCTTAAAAGTGTGCAGATTTGATTTTAGGAACTTAGGCTGAAAAAGTTATAAAATTTTCTAAATTTGTGTGTTTGGAATTTGAAGTTGGTCTGAACACAAAAGTTGGAGATATATGTCTTAGTTTTAAGTGACAATTTGAATCATTTGAATCCGATCAAGATTTTAGAAGATATCATGAGTTAACTAAACTTCCGCGTAATAGGTTTTGTAGGAATTTTATCTAAGTATGGAATCTGAGATTTAATATTATGAAAGAAAACATTTCTATATGCATCTTGTAATCTGACGATATGATATTATCAAAGTAATTGAATTGATGAATGATACATATTGTTTAACTTAGGTATAGAATTATGCTTTCGTACGAGGGGTGACTCGTTTGAGAAATGAGAATAATTAGGGGGAGTGGCATACCCTTCCCAATCGAGGTAAGTGGGATGAACTATTTCTAATTTTAAATGAAAAATAGTTTGATCATGATTTTTATAAATAAATTTTGAAATGTGATTTAAAAATGCTTTAATGTTTGTGACATACCTTGAAATGATGATATTCTGTGAAAATTTGTATTATGATATTTTGATGATTGATAGTGCCATGTTTTTCTTTTACGAGTAAAGATTTATGAATGATGACATATGGTATATGTGTATGATTATGGGATGGTGTATAGTAGCTATAACGCACTCCCTACCACGGTATTGAGCGTTTACCCGACGGGATGACGTGGTAGGGTAACACAAGAGTAGGGGTTTGAGCCAACTCTGGTTAACGGATCCAATAGACGAGCACCCATGAGGACCGTGTCAACACCTAGGGAAGCGGGTTAAAAGAAAAATATATGCGTTCATTTTTATGATATTGTGGTGATCACTTTGTGGATTTTACCCTAATTAGGCCAAACTATGGGTAGAATGTGTTTTATTACTGATTGACACCCCATGATGTATGATTATGATAAGAATGCATATTATTTTGAATTATATGATATGTTGTAAAAGAATATAAATTTGTAAATGATGATTTGACTTGCCACTCTCACAAATTCATTTATTGTCATTACATAGTGATTGCACCTCATTCACTAAGTATGTGGATTATACTCACTCTCTCATATTTAAAAATTTTCAGCTTATACTGCACTTGATTTACTTTAGAGTACTAATCTACGAGTTTTACTGAGAGAAGCTATTGGGTAAGTATTCATGCCTATCTTTATTTATGATTGGACCGTACATATAAATATTATATGTAAATTGGAGGCAAATGTTTTAAAAAAAATTTCTAAAAAATTATTCTTTTTCAAATCTTTCACTGTATGATTGACTTAGGATATCAAGTAGGATCTTAATATTAGTTAAGTACTTAGCCTTGCATCGCCTTGATGTGCGAGTAGGATATACCCGTGCCTTGAAGAGTCACGATGGTCTGTTTGCGTACTCAACCGGCGGGTCGGGACGTGACAAAATGATATGGTTAGTACGAGAAATTTCACAAAGTAATGACATTAAGATGGATTAGGTTGGATAGCCTTCTCTTTCGGAGAATGTTGAGCCAACACTTAGGAGATATAATTAAGTTAAAAGGCTAGTCATTCCTAGTGATTATGTGGACTATCTCTAAGAATCTGATTACAATATTGGAGTCATAGATAATCCCAAGACATTTTCATAATTCATGAGCTCCAAGGATTCATGCCTATGACTATCTGCTATGGAAGATGATATAGAATCCATGAGGAGCAATAAAGTCTAGGATCATGTTGAGTTGCCTGATGGGATCAAGTCCATTGGTCGATAATGGGTTTACAAAATTAAAATAGACTCATTGGCAATATTGAGAAATATAATACCAGATTTGTTATTAAACGAATGGAATTGACTAATCAGATACTCTCTCTCTAATATATAAGAAAGATTCCCTCTACATCATTTTGGCATTTATTGCACATTATGACCTCATGTCAACTTGAAAGTTTTTGCTCTAGTAATGGTGTGTAGTTGGGGTACTGATTTAAGAAATCCATATATAGTTTGAAACAAGCCTCCCACCAATAATATTTGAACTTTCATGATGTTCTCTTTTCATTTGGTTTTGAAGTGAACATTATGGACCAATGCATATATCTAAAAGTTAGTGAGAATAAATTTTATTTTCTTGTACTATATGTGGAGGATATCTTACTTGCCACCAATGAAAAGAGAATGTTATATGAGGTGAAACAGTCTAAGAGTTTTGGTTGAAGGATCTAGGTAATGAATCTTATGCCATTGGTATTAAAATACATCAAGATAAATTCTATAAAGTTTTGGGATAATATCAAGAGATCAATATCAATAAAGTTCTTAAAAAATATAGAATGGAGAATTGTTCATCAGCTGCAGCTCCCATAGTCAAGGATGATAGATTCAACTCAGACCAATGCTCCAATTCAGAATTGAAAAGGGAACAGAAGTCCAACATTCTATATGCTTCTATGGTTGGAAACCTTATGCATTTACAGGTTTGTACAAGAGTTGATATAGCGCAAACTGTGAGAATGTTAGAGAGATATCAAAGTAAGCCAGGTTTGGAACATTGGAAAACTGTAAAGAAGGTGTTGAGGTTCCTACAAAGCACCAATAAATACATGCTTCCTTATAAAAGTACCAACAACTTATAAGTGGTTGGATACTCAGATTCAAATTTTATCGGTTGCATTGGTTCTTGAAAATCAACACGGGGTTACATTTTTGTATTAGTTGGTAAAGCTGTATTGTGGAGGAGTGCTAAGTAGACATTGATTGCGACCTCCATAATGGAAGCTTAGTATGTGACGTGTTTTGAGGTTTTGTATGTCTTGACTTAGGATTCTCGACTCTATATCTAAGCCAATATACATATATTGTACATTTGATTAAGAATAATAGGAGTAGAAGTTAAAGTAACCACATCGACATATAATACTTACCCATTAGGGAATCCATTTTAAAAAATAAACTTATAATCCAACACACTAGCACTAAATGCATATTAGTTGACCCCTTAACTAATGGCATGCCACTTAGTAAGTTCAAAGATCATGTTGTAAATATAGGCTTAAGACTCTATTGAAACTGCATAATTTGTCTTTGAGATAAATTCATGTGGTTGGATACTGAATAAAAATAGGGTTTATTCATAAAGAAAAAGTTGCCATAAAGTTAGAAAATAGCATATATTGTAGTACACGGATGATTATACTTGATTGTTAAGGGGATTAATCACCATGACTTATATACACTATTTTCGTAAGGTTATGATTTGGAAACAGTTACCAAGTTGGTTAATATGCCAAGTGGGAGAATGTGGGAAACGGCTAGGACGTACGTGCAAGAAGGGAAAGATTCTTAAACATGGGTTTTGACCCATTCAACCTCTTACCTATATTTTGATGGTAGCAGCATTCATAAATAACCCTACTTAGTACTGAGGATTCTAAATCCAAATTCTATAAGTCGACACCATCAAATTAGTGAATTGAGGGTTTAGAAGATTTTTACAATCATGAAGATTATTTTGGTGCAATTACAATCATCGGAGGTGAAGAAAAATGCATGGAAGAAGGCAACTCTTTATGGCTTCTACTATTTTTGGCTCTTTTTTTTTATTTAGAAGCATGCTTTAGTGTTGTTATGCATTCTAACGTAACTCTCTTCTAACGCATTCTCTGACAAATAATAGAATGGAAAACACTACCACCAACAACATTTCATCAGTAGCTCTGTTACAATTGCCAATAATGGTAATTCCATTCACTCTATCTTGTCCTACAAAAGAATTAAATGGGCATCGAAAAGGCCATCCTCTTACTAACCAGAATCAGCTCCAATGAGGGTATTATAGGTACTCAAAGCCTTACAAGGGAAAAGATAGAAAACCAAATCGAAGAGTCAACAAGGTTTTGTTTCACGTACTCTCCTGTCTCTCATTTCCGTTTTATAATTTATAAAGCTTTTGAAAACTTAATATCTACTTTGGTGTAATTTACATGATTATAATTTTGAGCCTTTATGGTTTTGAGTGTCTTATTTTAGGAAATTAGACCATTTTCTTTAAGGTGATCTTGCTATGCAGAAAACTAAAACTTAGATTCTCATTTGAATTTTTTAAACAATATTAGATGTTAGTGATTATGGAATGTTCTCATTTTTTTTTTTGAAATAGTCATTGTGGAAGCTAGTTAAAATGTTTAGATGTATATGAGTTGCAAGTTTCACTACTCACTAGAAGTTGTCAAGCACATGTAAGTATTAAGTTAAAATAAGAAGTTTTCTATGAAAGATCACCAAAACCACTTCGTTGCAAAATCTAATAATTTTCATAAACAAGAATAAGCATATCTAAGAGAATAATGGAGTGTCTCGAGCATCTTTGATATATATATTTTGCTTTTAGGGGGAGTGATTTTTTCTTAAATTTGTTCTCTTATTAATGCTGATAATAGAATTATTGGTAGGAGAGCTTGTTTTGTTTTCATATTCAGATTACTTTAGGTACAATCACAAGTAATATTTATGTTTATAGAGTGTTTCATGGCTTATCTAGGTTTGTATTGTTTGCATAGTGGATTACATGGTAATTGACTACTTGTAGTATTTGAAATTTTGGATGATTTATTCTTTATATCTAATCGAAAACTGTAGATATAGTATTTTGATTTTGGGGAGCAAGTCACCCTAAAATCGGTGAGTAATTGATTGTCTAAAAATGAGATCTTTTTCTACTGAATACGATGTTTGGAATTGATAATTGATTAGATACATTTTAAGAATGTCATCTTAGTTTCATAAATAAATTGCTCCAAAATTTTCAATCATTTAATTAATAAGTACTTGGTAATTATGGGAACAAATTATATTCATATATTTGGCATACCAACTTTAGAAAATTTGCATGATTATAATTCATGTTTTCAATCATTATTAATAACGTTAACTTTTAGTTCAAATATGTCAATCATAGAAAACTGATTAGCTTCTACTATATTAATACTGCTAGAATTATTAATATGTTTACAATCATTTGAACTAAAAGCTAGCATTATTAATATACATAACAAATTTTAATGGTAATATGTATCTTTCCAAAATAATAAAGGACAAGGATTTTTATCAGGGTAACTTATGATAAATTGACTTTTTTCTAGAAAAAATGAAAAGATTACAAAATCTTCAAAATCGAAATATGATAAAATAAAAAAGAAAAGAAGAAACTTCATGTTTCGAAAATATTTGAGGAGCCATAGGAGGTGGATTAGACAACTTAGGGCTAAAATTTTGTATGTATGCAGCCTTAATTAAGAAAAACCATGTGTCATATCTCAAAAAGGTGCCGGTGTTATATAATTCTTGTTTTACATCTCCATTTTTCTTTTGTTTTCTATATTTTTAACTAGTTTTTATTCTTAATAAAATTTACAATTGAATAAATCTTCACAACTCAAATTGATCATACTTTTTCTCATTGCTTATTCATTGTACCAAATCCTGTAAAATTTGACCAAATAATACAAGTTAGGTATAAAACATTGTAAACATACATTTGCTACATATTTTTCTTTAAATAAGCCAATATATGCATCATGTTCACACAAAAGAGAATCTCTCTTCTCATATCTCATCTTTTTATCTTTCCAATCCCATTCCTAGTGTTTACACAATAATTAAATTGGCATCGGAAAGCCAATCCTCCAGCCATTCGGAATTGGCTCAGGGTAATGGCATGTACTCAGCAAGCCCCACAAGAGAAATGATGAAACCTTAATGGAAGAGTTGATAAAGTTTTATTTGACTTAGTTCTCTATCTCCCCTTGCTCTTTTATAATTTATAAAGCCTTTCAAAACTTAATATCTACTTTGATGTAATTTGAACAAATATAATTTTGGGCTCTTATGGTCTTGAATGTCTACCCAACCCTAGCTATCTTTATGGTACTAAAAACTAAAACCGAAGATGCGAAATGATTTTTTTGGTAAAAAATATTAAATACTAGTTATTACTAGATTTTCTTTGTTTTCTTTTTTTTTTTTTTAAATACTCATGTAAAATAAAGAGTTTTCTATGAAAGTTCACCACATCTACTTCAAAGCCTAAATCTAACTAATTTTTTTTATACAAGAATAAGAATATCAAAATGAATAACGGAGTATGTGGAGCCTCTTGGATATATATATTTGCTTTTAGGGGAGAAATTTTTGTATTTGCTATGTTTCATTTTTCATAATGGTAGCAATGGAATTCTTGGTAAGAGAAGTTTTAGTTTCATTTTCAAACTTCTTTATGTATGGTCACAAGAAATAATTATGTTTAGAGAGTGTTCATAACTTATCTAGATTTTTATTGTTTGCTTAGTTGATTATATAACCATTGACTATTGGTGCTACTTGAAATTTTAGGTTTTTATTATTTGCATTAAATAGAAAGCTATAAATATAATATTTTGATTTTGTGGAACAAGGCACTCTAAAACTAGCACTACAAAATCAAAACCCTATGCTGATGGTAAATTTTATTGTCGGTGACCTTTACTGACGGTTTTTTATACCCTGTAAAGATGCTTTTAATGAAACTATCAGGAAATGTATACACTTTACAATAGTATAAATTGTTCATTTAGAAAAGTTTATCAACCCTCATTAAAGGTAGCATAACTATCGGTAAAAACATTATTCAATTCTGATAGTTATCATTTGTGATTAGTAAATGTGATAATTTTATGAACAGTTTGAAAACAGTCTCTATATAACTCTTCTTTACTGTCTATTCAACCATATTGTCTATGTAAGTACTATATCCATACTAACCCATATATTGCACCGTCTTTAAAAGCAATGTTTAATTCTAACGATTATCAGTTGTAGCCAATAAATGTGACAGTTTTTAGAGATAGTTTGAAAACAGTCTTTATATGACTCTTCTTTACTGTCTACTTAACCATACTATCTGTCTAAATTTTATACATATGCTAACTTATATATTGCACCATCTGTAAAAATGATGTTCAATTAGGATGGTTATCATTTGTCGTTAGTAAAAATGACACTTTTTTAGGGACGATTTCAAAAATAGCCTTTATATGAGTCTTCTTTACTGAACCATTAATCATACCGTTTGCATAAGCACTATAAATGTGTTAACCCATAGATTGTACTATATATAAATGCTATCTATAATTTTAACTATTATCACTTTTTGTTAATAAATGTGTCAACTTTTGGAGATAAATTAAAAACAGTCTCTATATGGGTAATTTATACTATCTGCTGAACTATACCATCTGTATAAATCTATGACTATGCTAACTCATATATTGTACCATTTGTAAATGCTATATACTATTCTAACTGTCATTTGCTTTCGTCAATAAATGTGATACTCTTTAGTGACTATTTGAAAATAGTCTCTATGTATGCCATATACTAACTACTGAGTTCTACTGTCTGCATAGTCTTTAGGGATAGTTTAAAAATTTAATGGTTAAGGTGTCAAACCATTTACGATATCTGGTAATAAGATGCAATAACATGGGATAATGTGTGACAACATGTGGTGCGTTATTATAACATATGCTAAGTTCGCGGTAATAGGCAGTAATTTTCTGATAACTTGTGATAAATTTATGATAATTAGTAATAATATAGTGATAACAGATATTTATGATCACTTGTGGTAAATTCGAGATAACTAGAAATAATATAGTCTAATAATATTATTATTCATTGTAGTGAAATATAGTGATAAGTAGTGATAATATAGTATGATAATATTATTATTCATTGGAATAAAATATAGTGATAATTAATGGTAAGTTTGTGATAACTAGTAGTCATATAGTAATAACAGATGTTTATGATAATTTATTATAAGTTTGTGAAAACTAGTGGTAATAGAGTTTGATAATATTATTATTCAATATAGTGAAATAGTAATAACTAGTGGTAAGTTTGTGATAATAAGTGATAATATAATGATAATAGGCATTTATATTAATTTGTTGTAAGTTTGCAATACTAGTAATAATATAATCTGATAATATTTTTATTTATTGGAGTGAAATATAGTGATAATTAGTGATAAATTTGTGATAACTGTGGTAATATAGTGATAACAGATGTTTGTGATAACTCGTGTTAAGTTTATGATAACTAATGACAGTATAGTCTAATAATATTATTATTTATTAGAGTGAAATATATTGATAACTACTAGTAAATTTGTGATAACTAATGATAATATAGCTTGATAATATTATTATTCATTGGATTATAATATAATGATAATTAATAGTAAGTTTATGATAACTAATAGTAATATAGTGATAACGGTGTTTATGATAACTTCTGTTAAGTTTGTGATATTTAATGGTAATATAATCAGATAATATTATTATTCATTGGAGTGAAATAAAGTGATAACACGTGTCTATGATAATTTGTGATAAATTTGTGATAATCAGTGGTAATATAGTTTAATAATGTTATTATCCATTTAAGTGAAATATAGTGATAACTATTAGTAACTTTGTGATAACTATTTGTAATATAGTGATAACAGATCGTAGATTGCGCACAGACATGGTAGACCATGACTTACCATCAATTATCGTCCACTTACTACCTATTATCACAATTTTATCACTAAATATCGCAATTCCAATGCATCAAAAAATATTACGACATTTTACCACTCATGCGCATTTGTAAATGGTAAAATTGTGATATTATTATATATTGGAGTTATGATATCTAGTATTGTGATATCTGATGATAAAATTGTAATAACCGGTAATATTGGTGGTAAGTCGTGATACCGTGTAGGCAAGCATGGGGTGCAAGCATGCATGGTCCCCCCGCTACTCGTGCAGCTTCATCGCGCATGCCCGTGTAGCTCTACAACCTAGGCAAGCATAGGAATGCACGGTCCCCCAAGCATGCTTGCACGACTCTACCGTGCGTGCTTGTGCGGGGCTATAGCGTGGTTCCCCTGCACATGCCCCCATGGTTCTACCGCGTATGCATGTGTAGTCCCACACTGCGTGGCATGTCTTGAGCACCATATTATTAATTTAAATAATATAATGATATAAAATTATTAATTTAAATTATTAATATTATTAATTTTAATAATGTAATGATATTAAATTAGTAATTTATATAATTTAGTGTTATGATATTTTTTTTATTATTAGAAAATATAGTTTATAATATGAAATTATAACAATAATACAGTAATTATCAAGATTATATAATTTCATATAAATTCCAAAAAAATAAGTAATTGCATTAGTATTAATTTATTTTAATTCAACTTTAATTTACAAGATTTACCATTTTAACATTTACAATTTATAATTTAGACATTTTAATGATAACTCCATAACAAATCCTCTATTTTTAGCATCAAAAACAATTTTCTACTTTTAGTGTCAATTTAATCAAATTTCTCTTTTTTGTACCAAAAACATTTTATTTATTTATTTATTTATTTAGCACCAATTTAATCATCTTTTTTGGCACAAAAAGCATCTCCGTATTTATTTATTTATTCTCTTTTTTCTACTATGTTTCATTTGTTCAGTGTATTTATTTTATTTATTTCTCTGCTGGCTTATCCAATTCTCTATTGATTTGTGCAAAACATTTGTATTTGTATTTAATATGATGGACAAGTCATGAATATATTCTAAATCAAGAGAAAGTGATAAATATATTAGTAGGTTGATGCATTTCTTCAATTTGCATCTACAAATATTCAATCCATCGATGAAAAAATATCTTGTCATTGTGTTAAGTGTTTCAACACATTCAGATTTCCCATACACACGGTTTTCAATCACTTGTTACGTCATGGGTTTCAACGTAGGTATCAACGTGGGTATCAACGTGGGTATGATAACTGGATATATCATGGAGCGAGTAATGGAAAATCTATATTTCATGCATCCAATATATCCAACCTACTTGATAATCTTTTTTACTCTGACATATTTAGAATGTTACATGATGCGTTCACACATTTACATGATCCATCCAATGTACATGAACCAACTTCTCATGCATTTAACTTGGATGAACCAATTTTAGATAAGTTTCATGAATTACTTCAGAATGCCAAAAAATCAATATATCCAAAATCAAAATATACTATACTTACAACTATGTGCACTTATATCATCTAAAGTATTTGTGTGTGTAGACCAACAAATCTTTTTCATTATTGTTAATGTTTTCAGCATAATTGTTGTATGATAAAAATATATTGCCAAATAGTTGCTAAGAAGTGAAGAAAACTATTTTGGTTTTAGGGTTAAGATATGAGAAAATACATCCCTATTCTAATGATTTTATGTTGCACTGTAAGCACAGAGTTAAAACAAAGCATGTAATGTGTGTGGTGCTTCTAGATTTAAACCAAATCCAGATGGAGATCAAGGGGATCTAGATTTTTTTTGGTAAAATCAAGAGGATCTAGATGTTAGTTAAAAAAAAAACTTATCAAAATATTGAAATGGTTTCCTTTGATTCCTAAATTACAAAGACTATTTACATATGGCCAAACTATTACTTTGATGAGATAACATCATCATAAGAAAACAAAGGATGGACTCTTAAGACACCCAGCAGATTCTCCTACATGGAAGGAGTTTAATTCCCTATACACTAACTTCTCTTTTTACCCAAGAAATATTCGATTAAAGCTAATAGCAGATGGTTTCAAACCATTTAAAATAATAAATACATAGTACTTTGCCAGTGCTCATGGCACCATATAACCTGCTTCCTTGGTTGTGGATGAAGTTAAACTTCATACTCAAATTGTTTATTCCTAGTCTTAGAAGTCGGACAACAAGGTAGATGTGCACATATAACCATTGGTTTAAATTAAATTTAAATAAAAACTAGATTTAAAAATAATTTAATTAATTTTGTTTAAATTAAATTAAGCTGTCAATGGCTAACATGCAAAACACAAACAAACTGCAACCATTCTAAAAATTGCATAAAATATTGTAATTATAAGGTAACAAGTCGTAACAACTCCTAAAAATTGTATTAGTAACCATACAGGAAATAACACATATGGGAAAGAAAGACAGATATTGACTAAAAGTATCACGTGTATTGACAAAAATGGATAATGATTAAAGTGTATAATGAAAAAGAGACGGGTAGAAAAGCGAGTAAAAGTAATAACGTATCCAAAAAAATTGTGTAATGAAAGAAAGGACAGATTTAAATTGTGTAATGAAAAGGGCATGGAAAACGGTTAAAAAGTTATTTGTGAAAATGGCGGTATGATATGTCGTCCTATGATATGATATGTCCATTTAACTTGAAAGAAATTATTGCAACTGTTGGATTAATTGGTGATATGTCCAACTTTACCTAGCCGTTGCATTAATGAAAGTGTAAAAAATTTGCAAAAAATTTGAGATTGTTTTAAGGTACAAATGTACCATTTTCCAATAACATAATAATATCAATCTTACATTAGTATGTAATACGTATATATCACTATATATATTACTATATGTATTACTATAAATTACATTATCTAATAATATAGTGGTTGGAACAATTTAGATGATACAATTCTCTTGTTGGATGAGTTAATAAGTGGAGGATACTATATTAGTATCATAATATAAAACTATGATTATCAATATTAATTTAAATAATATAATTATCAATAATATAATATTAGTATTATATAATATTAGTATGTTATATAATTTAATTAATTATCAATATTAGTAAATATTATAATATTAGTAATTTAAATAATATTACATGTGAATGTGAAATGTGAAATATCATGTTAGAGCTACTTTGCAATATCATGTTATATAATTAGTGGTTGACGTGGGGTTAGAGGTGATTTGATTGGGTTGTATTGGGGTATTAGTAAGTATTAATAGTATTAATCTCAATGACACATACGGTTGAGGATTCATCTCCATCTCCAACGGGGCAATAAGAGGAGTTGGGAAGGCACATCTCCTATCCGTTTCAATTTCTTCTTCAATTTTCTCCACCGTTGTACTTAGTTTATGCTGTAATTTAATTTAATGTAAATATTAGAAATTGTAATTAAAATAATGTAATTGTTATTTAAATTCACTATTCACTTAATTATTTATCATTATTAATTTTAAAAATATATTAGTAATTTAAATAATTTAAAAAATGTGTTCCAGATTTCAAAGTTATTTAAATATTTTAGAATTTGCTCCAGATGCAATGTGATTTATGGGATTGACAAAAGAACTAATTTAGATTGACTTCCTTTTCCGATAACATAATAACATAATAATATAATCTCATGATTTTCGAATAAGATAATAACATGATAATAGCATAATGCTTAATGTACCAACATAATTAATTATGTCAATATAATTAAATAATATTAAATATCATGCAATTAATTAAACCAACATAATTAATACACAATTACATTACCATAATTTCAAATCATAATATTATATTATCTAATAATTTAATAACTGATCAATGAATTTTCAAAAATATAACAGTATATTACTAACAAATGGACATAATTTGCATAACTCAGGGTTCACAAAGTCAGTTACTTGCGC
Organism: Dillenia suffruticosa; assembly: GCA_033439265.1. Classification (NCBI taxonomy): domain Eukaryota; kingdom Viridiplantae; phylum Streptophyta; class Magnoliopsida; order Dilleniales; family Dilleniaceae; genus Dillenia; species Dillenia suffruticosa. The sequence goes on from JAVTVX010000031.1 coordinate 6,870,017, forward strand.
AGAGGTTCATGGGCTCGCAGGCAACATTAGGCTCGGGGGTTCGTGGGCTCGTGGGCTTGCAAGCCATAGTACGCTGGCGGGCCTGCGGGCTTGCAAGCTGGGACAGCAGTCGCGCGCTGTGGCACGTTCGGGAGAAGGCAAAGCTGGCGCGCACTGGAGGGAGAGGGAACCACTGCTGTGGCTTCTATGGGCAGTCACGGGCAGGCGCGCTCATGCAGGGGAGATCACGCAATAGCACGCTCACGCTGGGGAGGATCGCGCTCGCGGATAGAGCGGTAGAGGGTGGCGGATCGTGGTAGAGGGTGGCGGATCGCGGTGGAGGGCGAGCCGAAGAGAGAGAGAGAGAGCAACAGTGAGAGGGAGACCATGAGTGAGGTAGAGAGAGAAGACGGAGAGAGAGTAGTGCAACGACGATGGTTAGGTGCGGTTGCTCACGGTGGAGAGAGGTGGCGGGGCGAGCGACCAATCGCGGCAGAGGAAGAAGGCAGCCGTGGGAAGGTGAAGAGTCAGGGAGAGAGAGAAAGAGGAAGAGAGAGAGAAAGAAATAAACTTAGGGTTTCCAACCCCAATTGGGAAAAGGGGGAGGTGCTGCGTTTCACTCCAAAACGCAGCATTTCTTCTCTCTCTCTCTATTTTTTTGTATTTATATATATTTATATATATATATATATATGTCTTTACACCCACATTTCACTAAAATTTAAATTTTTTGTAAAAACAGGGTTTATTTCGATTCGCGGATTCGGCAAATTAAAATATATCAAAATTTTAATTTAAATACTCCAAAATCAAAAATCAGTTTGAATAAATAAAATTTCTCTCTATAAATTAAATTGAAGAATATCTTATTTATATATATATATTTCGAAAATGGTACAATATTACAGATACAGCAGTGTCGGTATTTCATTTTTTAACCCTCTAAAAATAAGTTTCGTTCTCGAAACTAAAAGAGGACTAAACAGCAAACAAATAGAGGTGTTGTATCCTCATAGCCTCCTCAGGCTCTTAGGTCTCCTCCTCGATCTGGTCACTCCTCTACAAAACTTTAACCAACGAGACTTCGTTGCTCCACAGCTCTGCAGCTTCCTGACCTGCTGATCTAGAATAGCCACGGGCTGAACTGGAAGACTGAGGTCCTCTCGTAACTCAACAGGTGGAGGCTCTAAAATATGCGAAGAATCTGGGATGTACTTCCTCAATACTAATACATGGAAGACATCATAGATCCGAGATAACTCGTCTGACAGCTCTAGTCTGTATGCCATACTCCCAACCTTATTGAGAATACGGAACGGGCCAATATACCTGGGGCTCAATTTGCCCTGCTCCGAGGTCGAATGAGTCCCATCAAGGGAGAAATTCTCAAAAATACCACATCACCCACCTCAAACTCTAAAGGCCGGCATCTCTGATCTGCATATGCCCTCTGTCTGTCTTGGGCGGCTTTCAACCGCTCGCGGATCACCCTGACCTTTTCCTTAGTTTCCTCGATTAACTTAACATTGGAAAGGTATCGCTCGCCTACCTCATCCTAACACAACGGGGTGCGACACTTCCTGCCGTAGAGTGCCTCATAGGGTGGCATACCGATACTGGCCTAATAGCTATTATTATATGCAAAATCCACTAGCGGTAAATGCTTGTCCCAGCTACCCCGAAAATCCATGACACAAGCCCAAAGCAAATCCTCGAGCATCTAAATGGTCCTCTCTGACTGACCATCTGTCTGTGGGTGATATGTTGTGCTAAAACTGAGCCGCGTGCCCAAAGCTTCCTGCAACTTGGGCCAAAATCGAGAAGTGAACCTCGGATCTCTATCTGAGACTATGGACACGGGAACTCCATGCAGTCTGACTATTTTGTCAATATACAGACGTACCAATGTCTCTAATAGAGAGTCGCTGCGTATCAGGAAGAAATGGACAGACTTGGTGAGTCGATCGACTACTACCCAAATGGCATCATATCTGGCCTGAGTCCACGACAATCCCATAACAAAGTCCATAGTCACATGTTGCCACTTCCATACAGGAATGGGAAGAGGCTATAGTAAACCTACTGGCCTCTGATACTCAGCCTTCACCTGCTAACAGACTAAACATCTAGCTATAAACTCTGCAATGTCCCTCTTCATACCTGGCCAACAAAAGCTGTCTCGAATAGTTCGATACATTTTTGTACTATCCGGGTGCAAGGCATAGGCCGAGGAGTGTGCCTCCTCTAATATGGACCTGCAGAGATTCTCATCGGCGGGTATAGCCACTCTATCTCGATAAGTCAGAAGTCCATCACTACGGGCCCTGAAATCATCTATATCACCTCTGCGGGCTCTCTCAGTAAGAGCCTGTAGCTCTATATCAATACCCTGAAACTCCCTAATACGGTTCAACAGCGTCGGCCTAATCTCAAACCTCTCTAGCAGAGTACCCTGATCATCACTAGCCAATCTGACTCCCAAATCCCAAAGTCCCATTAAACAAGTGAGGTATGCCAAATCGTTATCCTGAGACAATGAAGCTGATTTTTGGCTCAAGGCATCAGTAACCACATTGGCCTTGCCCAGATGATAATCAATGACATGATCATAATTTTTGATAAGTTTTAACCATCTCCTCTATTTTAGGTTAAGTTCTCGCTGGGTGAATAAATACTTCAGACTTTTATGATCCGTAGACACCCAGCAAGTCACCTTGTACAAGTAATGACACTATAGCTTCAATGCAAAAACTATGGTCGTAAGCTCTAGATCGTGTGTCGGATAATTCACCTCATGTTTCTTCAACTGTCTAGAAGCGTAGGCGATCACTCGACCATTTTGCATCAAAACGCAACCCAACCCTTGTCGGCTAGCATCACTATACACCGTGTACTCCTGACTGCTGGTGGGAAGCGCCAAAATCAGACCTGTAGTCAATTGTTGTTTGAGATCCTGAAAACTCGCCTCACAACTGTTATCCCATACAAACTTGACACCCTTTCACAACAATCTAGACAATGATGCAGCTATCTGGGAAAACCCCTTAACAAATCTGCAGTAATACCCGGCCAGACCAAGAAAACTCGTGATCTCAGTCATTGTCCGCGGCAGCTCCTATCTTATAATGGCGTTGACCTTCTATGGATTGACAAAAATCCCTTCTGCAGAAACTACATGCCCCAAAAATCCAAACTGTCTTAGCCAAAATTTACATTTTGTGAATTTGACATAAGCTGCTCATCGTGGAGGATCTGTAAAAAGGTGCGAAGATGCTGAACATGATACTTGTCACTCCGCGAATATACCAGTATATCGTCTATGAAGACTATGACAAACTGGTCCAGATAGTTATGAAAAACTCTGTTCATCAAATCCATGAATGCAGCTGGGGCATTAGTTAGCCCAAACGGCATGACAAGGAATTCATAGTGCCCGTATCGAGTTCAGAAAGCTGTCTTTGGCACATCTTGAGTCATAATCCGTAACTGATGATATCCCGATCGAAAATCAATTTTCGAGAAAACTTGGGTACCTTGCAATTGATCAAACAAATCATCTATGCGAGACAGTGGATATCTGTTTTTCACAGTCACTTGATTAAGCTGCCTGTAATCCACACACAATCTCAGTGAGCCGTCCTTTTTCTTTATAAACAGCACTGGAGCACCCCAAGTTGACGTGATAGGATGGATAAACCCCTTATCTAGTAACTCCTGCAGCTGGACCTTGAGCTCTCTCAGCTCAGCCCGCGCCATCATGTATGGCGACATAGAGATAGGGGTAGTCCCTAGAGTTAAATCGATCTCAAAGTCAAACTCTCGAACCGGTGGTAATCCGGGTAGCTCCTCGGGGAAAACATCAGTAAACTCCTGTACCACTGGAATCTCCTCAAGTCTCGGTCCCTGAGCAGTGGTGTCTATGACGTGGGCTAGATATGCCGCACACTCGCGGCGAATCATGCGTTTGGCCTCTAAAACTGAAATGACACAGCGAGGTAAAACCTGCCTCTCGCCCTCAAAAATCAACACTAGCTGATCGGGTTTTTGAAACTCCACCTGCTTCTTAAAGCAGTCGACTGAAACCCGATGTATATGTAGCCAATCCATCCCCAAGATGGCATCAAAATCAGTCATGACGAGAGGGATTTGATCTGCCTTCAGCACTGTATCCCCAACTTTGATCAAACATTCTCTATACACTGTGCCGCATACAATCTGCTCACCTAGAGGAGTGATGACCAATATCTCCTCGTCCAAATGTGAGAGTGGCCTGTCAAAATGTCTGGAGAATTGATCGCTCACATATGAATAGTTAAACCCCGTGTCAATAAGGATACGAGCATTTATTCTGAAGATAGGTAGAGTACTTATCATTGAACAAAATACACATAGACTTAGAATAATTTCAAATTTGATATATATATATATATAAATATCAAAATAGTTGAGCCTCTAAGGCTTTTACAACTTCAGTGTATAAAGATGTCAGAGTAGTATCATGTCGACAAAATGGTACACAACATAAAATACCTATACAACTATCATGAAACAATGCTGACATCCCCAAAAGAAGTGAAAATACTAATAGAGATCCTATTCTATAGGATCAGAAGGAGGAGTACCCGTGATGATATCGGGGCTTGCCTGGGCATCCTCCTGCATTATGGCATAAACCCGGGTCTGAGCCCTAGGCTGTTGTCGTGCCTGGGTCTACACTATGTTACTCCCGGTGGTCCTTCGAGTACTAGCCCTTGATGACCCATATAAAGAGTACTAGTGCGACTTTTTGAACACTGTCCTTCGAGTCCTAACTCAGGACAGGAACTCCTAATATGCCCCGCCTTCCCATAGTAAAAGCAAGTGACCGATACTGAATAAGCTCCTATCGAATGGGAGCGGAGTGGGTTGTTTGAACCCCTGGGAGTACTGTCCCTGTCCCAGATTAGAAGATCCAGATCCAATTCTGTCTTTGTGCGAACTGGATCCCCTACCCCTCTTGGAGCTCTGCGCAGAATGAGACTTCACTTTCTTTCTCTTCAGCTCTCTGTTCTCTCTCTGCCTAGTCTCGGCACGGACCAAAGCCTCCGTACGGTGAGTAGAGTCTATCACCTTAGCTAGTGTGAACAGTGGAGTAACAGTCATATACTTCTTTATGTTGAGGCTAAGACCGTCTTCAAATTTGAAGCGCAAATACTGAGGTGTGGCCAGATCCGATACAAATGCGGCAAGTCTCCGCATGTCTGGCTTATACTCTGAGATAGATTTGGACCCCTGTGTAAGCCGTTCCAGCTCTGGCCTCATCCGATCATGCTGGTAGAGTGGGAAGAATCTACGGTCAAACTCCCGAAGGAAGTCGTCCCACCGCAGTGGCTCTGTTACCTCATCAGTGAGGGTCTTCCACCATAAGGGGCCTCTCATTCTAATAATCACTATGCTATTTTCAGGCAGAGCTCCTTTCCGGTCCCCAAATTGGTCAAAAATCCTGCGAATGCGGTTGATCCAATGCTTGGCTGCCACAGTATCACCAAGCCCTGTGAAATTAGTGCACCTCAGCTGACGGGCCTCCTTAACCAACTAAGTCAACTCATGTACCCGTCTAAGAGTAGCTGATGTGGCCTTACTCGGCTCTAATAAAATAGAAGGACCAGCCACCGGCGGTGGAACCGATGCCGAAAGAATTGGCACTGCAACAGGTGCAGGCATCGCTGTAGGAGGTAGTGGGGGCAGAATATGGACCCCATGCGAAGCGTACCACTCGTACACCTGTCGAAAGACATCGAGCATGGGTACGGGAGTCTCAGCCTGAGCAGCTGGCTAAGTAGGTGCCGGTGGTGGCACACAAGTTGAGGAACAGTCCTCTGGCTCTTTAAATTCCACTGGTGGGGCAAAACGGGTGCTCCGTCGGGTCGTCATACTTCTGCAAGAGAAGGATCCTTATTAGGTATCGTTCAAAGAATAAGCATGGTTCAAGAAATTTAGACTAGTCACATCTTGACTACCCTCACAAAGAATGGAATCCTAAAAAAAACATGTTAGGTTAGATACAACCGTATCTAACCCCCCTAAAATGGATGAATTCATAAACCTATGACCATGTACTGGGACTTCATGACTGTATGAAACTCTCATGCATTGAGGACTTTAAACACAAACACACTCGGGAATGTTTTCAAGACTCTCTTCCAACATAGCTCTCAACCTAGGTCTCTGATACCAAGTCAACTATCACGCCACAAACCGGGATCGTGAGCAACCGCCCGTTGTCCTGAATGCCAGCTGTATTTTACAGAAAATCGGATAGAACCTCCCCCCATATCGGAGGTCTCCCATATAGCAATCAACCTGCTACCTGTGCAATAGGGCCAACCCGACCTCACAATACATAAATCAAATCCCAATATCAGACCAACACATCCATACCACACAATCCAGGACAACGCAAGGCTAACAAAAAGAATTTTCACAATCCTAACCGCAGACCTCTACTACCATGCCCCCCGTCAAAGGCATGAACAGCCACCAGTCGCTCCTCCTATGATTTAGAGGTGTCATCGAGCGGTCCTAAAGCGAGTGAGTGAGTACTAAGCAGAAATATATAATGACTCCTCAAATCTAGACCAGATCTGCCAATGATACTAAGCGTCCTAAAAGTAACGCTTCTTGCCAAATACTATCTCTGAAACGAGAAAGGAAATGAGGGGTGAGTACTCAGGAAAAGAATACTCAGTGAGTGAGTGAGTCAATGCAATCGTCTAATAAGAATTGTGAAACTGGAGTGTCAAAGCGTAAGTATACAAATCATACTTCAAATCATCATACTTTTCATTTCAACAATATATCATTTGCACGCATTATCAAGTCAAATATGCATCCAACGCACTGTTATTAAAAATTATAGCGCTGCCAGCCAAAAGAGTCCTAGTAGAGGTCTACCTCGACCTATGACAGATACACCGGGGGTGTTATATACAAATTTATTTAAAGTGCTCTCTACCCCAGCGTTGGCGACGGACCTCGTCCAGGTGCTGGACTTGGAGAGAGTATCCAAATCCTCCCCCTTTTCGGGTTCAACCTGGCTAGTACCGTATCATTAATAAAATCAAGACAACTCGTAGGATACCCCAGGCCTAGGCATATCCAGATGCCACCTAAGCACCTCTCACAGTATCTTTCGTAGCTACGGAACAATTCATACCAAAGCCTTCAAGGCCAAAATCAATTTCGTATCAAGAATGTGTCATAATCAGGTTTACAAACCAAATGTAATATGTAGCGTAAAATGGCACATTATACCCGACAAATCATGCTCATTTATCAAAATGTTATAAAACAGGGTTTACATATTAAACTTGAAATAAATCTCACTCACTGTATGGGGGAGGGTAGCGCACTCCACAATAATACTACGAAACGAAGAAAAGTGTTCCCCTAAATCAAGACTCCCAACACCTATGAATGTATATATATATATAAATCAACAAGTTTCAAATCTACGTAGTTATAGGAAATAGGCTATCACTTCTAATATACGCATGCAAATCAGGTAATTCGAATCCTTTAGAACCCTACCTAATTCCTCATATTTTATTCATGCATACAACATGTTTACAAAACTCAAATGTTTGTACTCAACTACTCCCGCACACGCCTCACACCAATCAAATCTCTTGCTCGCACCCAAGGGCCAGCAGGGCCACAGCCCAGCGCTCCTCTATGCAGCACGTAGGGCCCATGAGCAGGGCGTGCAGTGCCTATGTGCAAGGTCCATGTGCAGGGCACACAGTTCCCATGTGCAGGGTCCATGTGCAGGGCACGCAACACCTGCACGTCAACCATTTCTCCTTATTTCTAAACTTAACCCTAACATTCATTCAAATAAATCGAATGGCTAAGAAATTTTTTCCACCTAGGGTTTTCTCGGATCAAGACCTTCGTCCAAATGTCTCATCCATCACTCCAACATCTACAATGCTCCCTATCAAGACAAGATTTATTAGTTTGGTCAGAAACACTTAGATCAGGATCAAAACCGTAAGTCAGTTACCTGTGCAGAGGTTCATATGCTCGCGGGCTCACGGGCCGTCGCGGGCTCGCTGGCTTGTGGGCCGCAGTTGGCTGGCGGGCCTATGGGCCTACAGGCTGGGACAGCAATCGCGCGCTGTTACGGGCTCAGTCGCACTATGGCGCGCTTGGGAGAAGGCCGCGCGCTCGCGAGCAGTCGCGCTTACGGGCTGGCATGCTGTTGGGGAGCTGGGGCTCACTGGAGGGAGAGGGAACCGCTGCAATCGCTCGCTGTGGCTTCTGCAGGCAGTCGCGCGTTAGCGCACTCGTGCAGGAGAGATCATGCTGTGACGCGTTCATACTGTGGTGCGCTCGCGCAGAGGAGATCGCATTATGGCGCTCTCGTGTAGGGGAGGATCGTGCTCGCGAAGAGAGAGCGGCGGAGGGTGGCGGATCACAGTGGAGGGCGAGCCGAAGAGAGAGAGAACGAGCGACAGTGAGAGGGAGACCGTGAGTGAGGTAGAGAGAGAAGACAGAGGGAGAGTGGCACGACGACGGTGGTTGGGTGCAGTTGCTCGTGGTGGAAAGAGGTGGTGGGGTGTGCGACCAATCGCGGCGGTGGAAGAAGGCAGCCGCAGGAAGGTGAAGAGTCGGGGAGAGAGAGAAAGAGGAAGAGAGAGAGAGAAATAAATAAACTTAGGGTTTCCAACCCTAATTGGTAAAGGAGGAGGTGCTGCGTTTCACTCCAAAATGCAGCATCTCCTCTCTCTCTCTGTTTTTTTTGTATTTATATATATTTATATATATATATATATGTTTTCATACCCACATTTCACTAAAATTTAAATCTTTTGTAAAAACGGGGTTTACTTCGATTCGCGGATTCGGTAAATTAAAATATATCAAAATTTTAATTTAAATACCCCAAAATCAAAAATCAATTTAAATAAATAAAATTTCTCTCTGTAGAATTAAATTGAAGAATATCTTATTTATATATATATATTTCGAAAATAGTACAATATTATAGACACAGCAGTGTCGATGTTACAGAAATGGTTTAATCAAATGTGTGGGCCGGATGCCTACTTATGATGAGATGATGTGATGATGCTCCTAGTGGACTACCGTAGCTATAAAGGACATTTGTAGAGGTACCCCATGTGTGTTTGGATACACTTCTGCAGGAGATATCCCCAAATGTTATATATACAGTCGCGGCGGGTTGAACCAAATTAGGGAGGACATGTGTGATGCCACTCTCTAGCACCGGACAGGGTTCTATACATGTTTGATTATATATATATATATATATATGCACGTAGGCACGAGCTAGCCAGTTGAATCGTAAGGGGAGGAAGTACGCGTTTCCACTATCTAGCACTTGGTGAGGCTCGTGACCAACATTAGAGTACAGAACTAAATGTTTTTATACTTGCATAAGAAAAAAAACCCCAACGCACCTATTTTTTGTCATGGTAGACCATTGCCGGAGATATTTTATTAGCAAACTCTAAATGATTTTCGAAATGTAAAGGGATGTATAAATTGATATTATGATTTATGATACATGATGAATTGATTTATAGAAATATCATGCTTGATTTATAATACATCATGTTTTAAAAATATGATTTGACACTCCGTGCTCATACATTCTATCAATAACATAATATCGATCCCCTCACTCACTGAGTATTTTCCTTAATACTCACCCCTCACTTTTGTATGATGACAGACTTGGTAGGAAGACGTGTCGAGAGACTTTCAACACACTTGACATATATTTTAGAGACGTCAAGTTTTGGGTATGGTACCAACCATTCTTCCACAATAAAAGTTGATGATGCATACTAGTGGTTCATAGAATGACCATGTACATTTTATGGGATGACTGTAATTATGTTATGAAAAAAAAATGTAAGTTGAAACTCTCGAAATTATTGTATCTTAATACATTGAAATGCATCGAGACAAAGTGTTGCATTTTAAATTTTTTTTTTACTTGGGAAATTATATTTTTAGGAAAAACAAGTTTTAAACAGGTGAAGATATTAACCTTGCGGTGTCTTGGTCTATGTGTCTTGTAATGGACAGCATACGGGGTAATAGGCGACTGTTCATGGCCTTCGATTGAGAGTCGGTGCGTGACAGTTAAGACGTGGGCATGCCTTAACGACAGAACACTTCTGGTCATCAAGTTTTTCAGTTTTTATTCACCTGAAAAAATCAAAATCAAACCTACAAAAATAAATATGAAATAAAAATCATAAAAATATTTGGTTGCCTCCCAATAAACGCCTTTGTTTAATATCTTTGGTTCAACATGATCTACTCACTTCAACCTTGCTAAATATCAGTCGGTCCATTTAGACTTCAATTTGCCTGTCATGAACTTCCATCTTGAATTGAAATGAAGGACATTTTGGCCTATCATGGATTGCATTAGGTTTAGGAGTTTACCTTGGAAAAGCTTGTCTTATTGTGCAACATTATTTATTAAACTCTCCTTAAACACAAAATCCAATTTATTTTACACAAAATTATCATGTATAATGAAGTCAACCATGTAGAATTTTTGTATTTTTGTAACAACTTCTTTTGGATGACTTGACACTTGTTGTATTGCTTCTAAGTATGAAATATTGATCTATACTTTTTGAAAAGTTTTCGAAATTTCCTTCTCATCATCTTACTTCTTGGAACGTAGCAACCTACCAGGAAAAGAATGAGGAATGGTTAGTTTTGAAGTTGTTTAATTTAGTACCTCACTTATCGTTTGTGGTGTAGTTTCAAGAGTCATGGTTTCCTTCTTGTGTTTCTCCTCTGTCTATGCTTCTTTTGGTGAAAAATTATGCACTTCTTTTCCATTTTTGAGCAATATAGTACTTGCATTCTCTTTTGGATTAATTTCCACTTGAGACGGCAATTTTCCATGACTACTTTTGATTTTCTCTTTACCATCATCAATTATAACACTTGAGTGCCAAGATTTTGAACATTTGCTCTTATTTCTTGCTAGAATTTTGGATGTCCCGTATAAAATTTTTCACAAGATCTTTAAAGGATGGTGCTCAGTTTTGTGGAGGTTGTTACGACCAAAAGGGTGGTCTTACATTAGATTGTTGCAGAAATTCTTGTCGTCTAGCTCCATAGTTTAGATTTGAATGATCTCTCCAACCTTAGTTGTAAATGTTGAAATAAGGATTATCTTTTCTTTGGGGCTGTTTTAAAAATCCACCTACAGCATTCAATTATTTGTTAGACATCTCTTGAAGAGTAGAACACATGTCAATTAGAAGACCCATAATCGAGCAAATTTCACATACCTTCACTTGTTGTACCTGTCCTATAACTAATCGTTTTCACAATAGATGTTAGAGCATCCAACTTTTGATCAAGGGAAGAAATATTTATCTCATTGACCCATTTCGTGACATCTTATCGACTATCAAATTGTTGTGCATTTGCTATCATATTGGAAATCAAATTTTGTGCTTCCTCCGGCGTTTTGTTCATCATCGCACCACTATTGGCTACATTGATCATATTTCTTTCTGTTGACAAAAGGTCTTCATAAAAATATTGGATAAGTAGTTGTTTAGGAATTTGAAGTTCGATAAATCGCACAAACCTGCTTAAATCTTTCCCAATATTCCTATAAAGTCTCTCCACTGAATTGTCTTAATCCACAAATCTCTTTTAAGATATTTGCTACACAAGAAGTTAGAAAAAATTTCTTCAAAACAATCTTTTCAAATCTTTCAAATTAATAATTAAATCAGAGAGTAAATAAAACAATCAATCCTTAATTTTATCAATTAAAGAGAATGAAAAAACACGTAGATTTAATTGCTTCTTGATTACACCTTGTGGCCTCGTTGTGAAACACATGATATAAAGCTGTTTGAGGTGCTTGTAAGGATCCTCTCTTGCAAGACCTTGGAAAGTAGGCAATAAACATATCAATCCATAATTTAGTTCAAAAGGAGTCACAATATTAAGAAAATCAATGCAAAAAAATGTTCATTAATATAAGAGGTTAATAACTCCCTTAAAATCCTTTGGGTATCCTATCTTCATATTTAAAGTCCTTCTATTCTATCTCATTGACATCTTTTAGCAAGCTCACTGCAAAGGGTTAGTCTTGAAAATAAGGAGAGAACAAAACTTAAAAAAAAATAAAAAACTTAAGACTGTTTCTTCAACAATAGCACAAAAATTTGGTAGGTGTCAAACCAACAAAAATAAAAATATCAGTTTCACAAAAGATGAATTTATGGTGAGTATAGTCGTATTCTTAGATAAGCGGTTGATTTATCTTTTTTTAAAAATTAAACATAAAATATAGGGATTGAAGATTAACTAAACTAATAAATTAAGAAAATAAATGGTTAAAAATAAATAACTTAAAACTAAAAGAGTGGAAAATCAATTTTTAGTCAAAGAAATTATATTCACTTTGTTGTATTTGATTGATCATTGATTCATAAATTACTCAATATTATGTAAATAAATTGGTTGTAATCATTAAATATTACGAAACGACCGATCTCTCCTAATTTCTTTGATAATTAAGATGCTATCATTAATTAATTCTCTAGTCAAAAAACAACCTAAGAGGCATTCGTTAAATTAGTGTTTTGACAGTATTAAGATTTAGAGATACCTAATTCTAATTAACAAATACCAATATGAATTTATTTAAATTGAATTATTTAATCTTATGACATAAATTAAACGGTTTGTGAGGCTATAAAATCATACTAATTACCATTTTATTAAAATAAATAAATCTTGTCGTTTTTAATTGATTATAAATTATTCTAAAACTATCAAATATAGGTCTCTATTTAATAAACTCAAAACAATCATAAATATTAGAATATAAAAATTAAATAAATAGTTGCAAAATATTGAGCCAATAATCTCAATTAAATTTCATACTTCAGCAAGCCCTTCACTAGAAGATAAATTTAAAGAAAAAACATGAAAAAAGAAATCTCACAAAATAAATCAAATATTGTTTGAATTAAATAAATATTGCTACTGAAAGTTGACAAAGTCTGCTGGAATAATGACTTACAGAAACGTACTCTACTGCTAGAGAATAATGTGCTGGGAAGCCACAAGACCTATGGCCCCTCTTTGCTTTGGCGTGAACTGCATATTGACTCCCATATATATAAATGAGCTTTTTATTTTTTAAAGAGGAGATATTTCTAAATTTTAGACATCTACTAAAAGAATAAAAAGGAAATTTCTAATGAAAAATAGCTTAGTTGATTTGTCAAAAAAAATAGCCTAACTAAAATGGAAGATCACAAAATTTGACTTTCTAAAATTTATATTCCTAAATATTAGGAATAAAATAATTTTTTCAAAGTCTCCAATATTTTCAATTTAGACTTCTTCCTTCCATGAATTTTTGTGCAACTAGAAGGGGAATATTTTGATTTGGTTTTTTAAAAAATCTTACAATATCTCATGAGATCCGTGTACCTACATACTAATGAAAAAATATTGCTATCTTATTTTTCCATTCTTTATCTAAATAATCCAAATTAACATATTTTTCTTTACTTTTCTTAATAAATCTTATCCATCAATTCTAATATATCAATATCACAAAATATAAATATTAGTGTAATATTTATTAAAAAATAAAATAAAATCAATCGTAAATATTATATCAATTTATACCCTGTCACAATTCAATTTGAATTCTCACTTTAATGTCATTATTCTTACAAATTCTACAAGATTTTGGTTCATCAACTTTAGGCTCTTCGCTTGCGCACGGACTCTTCCTTTTTTTTTTGGTACTATGGTTAGGCCACCAATCCAATATCCGGAGTTTCGCCTCGACTAATCTAGGTCGACCGCTTACAGGACCCAATTGAGGGGATATGTCTCACAACGCTGATTTTTTCATTTTCATAGAGGATCGAATTCCCGACCATGATTAAGAAGCGATTGCATATGGAGAAGCCATTGTTTGACTGGTTGCAACCTTGGACTTCTCTCTTACATTGGGCTTGAAATTCTGGTTAAATTTGGGCTTGAGAAGTAACTGAATTATATAGGCTTGTCCTGGGTCCCAATTGATTGTGGACTTCAATCATTCGGGCTTGATTGGTTTAACCTCACTTGGATTTGGGTTAAAGTTGAATGCGATTCGCTTAAACTGGGACTTTGGGTTTGAACATAAACCTTGTACTCGGCCGAAATGTCTTTTTTGTTCTGTACCCTAATTTCAATAAAAGATTTCTTTATCTTCTGGTTAGAATCAACTCTTCCTCAAGAGATAGATTTCTTTATCTTCTGGTTAGAATCAACTCTTCCTCAAGAGATAGATCTTCGTTTTATATTTCCAATACAATTTGAATCATCTCAATTGGAGTTTTCTAACTCAACATATGAACTTTTCCCGTAATTGCTTTTGTGTTGGTTTCATGGCTTGAGATCCAATTTGGGTTATATTTTTCTTCCATTTGGAGTCCAGATCTGAAGGGGTGATGAACTTGAGATTTCTAGTGCTATTTTTAAATCCAACCCAACTTGAATCACCATAATCGAATAACTGGAACTCAGTATATGATTTTTCAAAACACTAATCTTAGCCATAATGCTCTTCTATACAAAATATTTAATGCAACTAAGGCTATTTTCATGATATAAAATTTAACAATAATCAATCTCAAACTCTAATCATAATTGCTACTTACATAGTCCAACATGGACAAACGAAATGTTAAGCAGGGCATCTAGCCCCAGCATAACTCATAACCAACGACGGCGAACATAAAAATTCAGTTATTAAATAAATATTAAATCAAATACTTCTCCAGCACAAACCATTCAAATGAACCACACAAAATAGGGTCAAAAATATAAAAAAGAGAGACAAGTTATAGGATCCCAAGGCCCAATGTACATTATTGCTTCTCGAGTATCCTCATGTGGTTCCTGATATACCTGAAATGTTAGATTTAGATCCCAAGGCCCAATGTACTTTATTGCTTCTTGAGCTCAACCAAGTCGTCCCTCGTGTGTAAAATAATAATCTGCCTTTAAAGCAACAATATACACATGTGTGAATTTCTTTATTTCTTTACAAAACTTTCAAAATTTTGATTAGTTTTAGATTTTTGAGTCACATATCTCATTATGGGTATTGAGTTATTGGATTTCAAAATTCTAATTGGATTTGGGTCCAATGCTAAGATTTTGTATTTTGGATCGGCCCAAATACAAATTTGCATAGGCCTTGAATTGCTGAACTTTAAAACTCTAATTGGATTTGGACTCAATACAAATTTGACTTAGTGGTTCAAACCAACATTCATAAATTTTCATATTCTAAATTTTTTTACACTTGCACAGTTTTAGGAAAAATACTATAATCTTTTCTATATAGTTCGGAATTAAGTGATTCAAATTGTCACTGAAAGCTAAGACATATATATACATTATTTGTGTTCAACACATCTCCAAATTTCCAATGCACGAATTTATAAAAATCTATCTTCAATACAGTTCGTACTAATATAACTAAATTTGCATAGTTTTGGTTGAAAATTCATATCTCAGTATATACATCTCCGATTTACATGATTCTAAGTTCAACTGAGCGATAAGAAACAGTACTACAACTTTCATCTTCAGCATTTCCTTTAATTCTAAGTGCAAAATTTTATAAAATTTCATTTCTGTCTCAATTCCAGTTATAAATTCTGTTCTGCACAGTTTTAGTAAAAATATCATAACTCCTAGCATACTACTCCGATTCAAGTAAAATTTAGTTCATTTTAAAGATACGACCAAGAGCTAAAACTTTGATGTTTTAGGTTTCTCTAAATTTTGGACATAAGATATTTTAAAAATTTATACAATATACTGGCCGTGCACAGAGGATGAAAAATCCGAATATGTCATTTTGCTGTCCGTTTTTGCATATTTTTAATGGAAATTTTCATGCGATACCTTATTTTAAAGCTTAGGGACTCTAGTTTATTCAGGAGAAAATGGTTTAAAATTTCGTGTCCTATACAATGAGATATAATAGCAAGACTACACATACACATAGTTCAAATCTAAAACAATCATGTCTAGTGTGCTAGTACATATATTTAATTTCACTATTTGTAAAGAGTTCAATTTTTAGTATTTTACCTTCCTCTGTATAATCCTTTGCTAACTAATACCCATTACCTTGATCATGATTTTCTTGAAACCTTGATCACCGTAGCACCATAATAACATAATTCATCAACATCAATCTCTACACAATCCTTATCTAAATCAATTAGAGGTATAAAGTCAAGGGTGTTCTTACCTCTTTTTTTGTATTCCTTCTCCAATACTCCAAGAATTCCACCTAAACATTTAGCAATCCATTTTTCCTTAATAAAATTTTCTTTCAAGTGAGGTGAATAGAAAGGAAAATTGTTGGTTTTTGGTCTTTATATAAATCTAATCAAACTATCTTGACCTTTGATTCATCTTGCATGCAAAATCTCTACTCTACACTTATACTAAGTCTTTCTCTCATGAAAAGTTGCTTACAAACTACCTTCATGCACCTCCTTTATGTTAATTTTGTTCATCATGGATTCCAAGCACAAAGAGAGGGGTTTTTTTACCAACCAATGAGAATTCATGTAAGAATTGTTCAACCAATGAGATTTCTCTTTGGTGGAATGAGTTTAGGTGGCCACTAACCAAACTTGCTGCCCTCTTGACCAATCATTTATCTCTAATTGTCCATCCTTGAGTGGTTTGCAACTAAATCTCTCAACTTTTCATAATTACATTTAGACCCCTAACTTTTAACAATTTGCATTTTTGGTCCTTAAGAAATTTTGTTTGAAATCTCTTAAATATGTGAAATTTCATTTAAATGTCTCTATTTAAATGTGTAGGCCTTCCCTTAGTCATTTTTGACTTCTTTAGGCCTTGCCGGCACTTACCGAGAGGGTTTTCGACTTATCGATAAAATTTTTGGTTTCAGCGATTTTGAGGGAAACCTCAAAGTAAATAAATAGAAAATTAAGATTTCATCTTAAACGCCTTAAAAGAATGTTAATATACATATATAACCATGAGAAGTGGTACTCAATACACAGTTACCAAAAAATGATATTACAAAATCTATGACAAAGTCGAACTCCTGAACTGATGGCAATCCCAGCAACTCTTTCAGAAAAATATCTAGAAACTCATTCACTACGGGAATATCGTTCAAACTAGAACTCTCCATTGTGGTGTTAATAATGTAGGCTAAGTAAGCCTCGCACCATTTGTGAACTAGTCTTTGTGCTTTGAGAGCTGAAATCACATAGCTCGGTAACACCCGATGCTCGCCAGCAAAGACAAGTGTCTAACACCCCAACTTTTGAATTCTACTTCTTTCGTGAAATAATCCACTGATACTCGATAAAAATGCAGCCAATCCATACCCAGGATGGTGTCAAATCGCTCACTCCAATGGAATCAAATCAGTTTCAAGAGTTATCTTACTCACCTTCATCTAACAATTCTTATACATGGTATTTCTAATCAACTATTCTCCCAAAGGAATAATCAACAACAACTCTTCCACAAGTAAAGTTAACGGCCTATCAGAATATCTAGTAAAACTTGCACTCACAAATGAGTTATTAGATCCAGTATCTATTAGTACACGAGTATCAACATAAAAGATTTTCATCGTACCTATTAATATAGACCATAAACAATTATTAGTTGATACATAAATTACATGATTCATATGTGACTCTCTATAACATTTCATTACACCACAAAATCATGAATATTTTATATATTTACCTACCTTAGGAATCCATGCCATTGATATAGCTATAACATTTATTTAATGAAACTTCATAAGTCAGTAATTCTAAACACATTCCTTACATTCAATTTTGTACATATACTACTGATCATATGAAAATCATATCATCACATGTTTCAAATCATAACCACATATCACCTATATCACATTTCTAAATTATCTAATTCAAGTTTCAAAGAAACCTGTGACCACGTCTGGATTGGCTTAAGCCTCTTCATTTGTCATGACATAAATTTTTGTCTAAGCCCTTGGTTGGAGACGTTCAGTAAAGTTGGCTACAGTGTTACTTTCCGTCCCTATTCTCGGAGTAGCACTAATGTGAGGTGTTGAAATAGTATTGGGCTACCTTTGGAGTCACTAGAAGGTCCCCGAACTTGTTGACTCCCTTGCCTTTCCATATTCAATTCGAGACAAGAGTGCCGAAAGTGACCATCCTTTCCAAAATGATAACATCTTCTAGATCCCCTACACAGACCCCAGTGATGTCCCTTAAAATTTGAGCGAGGATCTCCTTTACTTCCTCTCAATCTTTCTCCTGATCCAATAGTAGCACTAGAAGCATTTGGCTTTAAGGAGTTCCAATTGACTTTGAGAAAGATCTACCACTATAAAAGCTGGCGCCCTAACTTTTTTTGGAGCTTTGGCTCGATATAAACCGGCTGGACCTCTTCTTCTTCCCATGATGCCCCCTAACCTTGCCTCTTTCAAGCACCATTTGCTCGTCCCTCAAAGCCAACTGCAGCACATTCTTGTATGTGTGATCCTTGTTACGCAATTTAGGTATATCACAATTTCGAGCAAATATACTATAGTCGAGTATTGTGTATAGCGCAGAACAAGTGTCGATCCCATGAGAATATTATATTTTACCAATTATAAGATACTCTATCTAAGTTGGACAGAACAAATCAAAATAATAAAATATTAAAACTATGAAAATATTAAAAATAGAAATATTGATAGACAAAAATCTTAGTTTTATAAAACCCTGAAATATCGATTTCATTTGTCTTTCAATTTTTTTCACACAGTTGAATTCTTTCAAATTTCTTAAAGTTTATTAACTAAAGATTCATTCTTGATGATGATAGATTTTCCTAAATTAGATTTATCCAATGGTCATGTAATGAAATCCTAATTCGACTAACCAAAACCCAATGGTCATACAATCTTGATTAGACCGAACTATATTAAAATCTATGAAATATTTGTAATCTAGGGTTTCCCTTAAAATCCCTACAACAAAGTTAATCATCTATCGATCTTATAACCTATATAGATTTTATTGTCTTGGTCAGATTTCATGCAATCTTCTCTCGATTTCATGCATGTAATCGCAAATTATCAAATCATAGGGCCCTTTACAAATGAAGCATTAAATTCAACAATGAAATCTCATCAAAGAAGGAACATACCAATAAAAATTTAAGAGAAAGAAACAAATCAAACCATATTATTAATCAAATAATAAAATTCATCGAGTTCTAGGAACAAGAAATCTAAGTAGACATGATAAAAAAACGCAAGAAAGGTAAAGAAAACATTACAACCCCTTCAACCTCAATGAAGATTGAAGAATCCCGTCCAAGAAGACTAAGGAGGCGGCTGTTAGGGTTTCTCCTCCTGCTTCCAAGTGTAAAAGATGTATCCTTCTTATAATCTAATTCCTAAGAGTTTTAAATGACTAAAAATTTGTGGGTCTTCATAACAGTTTGATAATTTACTTGGACTTGGGCTTTTAGAACTCACGGGTCTTGATTCTAGTACTGTAGTAATTTCAACTCAAATTTCGGATATCTTCTGGTCTGATCTAGCCTTTGAGGTCTTCATAAGATATATAGGCCTTGAAGTGTTCTTTCTAACCCAATAAGAATCAGGTCAATCGGATATCAAAGCAGAAAGTTATACCCAAAATATTAACAGCTGTCTGTACAGTTCAATATTTTTAAATAAGCCCAATAATCCTAAAATAAAACCCACGAAAATAATCAATGTAAAATAATGAAATAAAACGTAAAAATAGTTCTAAAAATCATAAATAAAGCCTAAAATAAATTCAAATGTATAAAAATATCGCTATCAAATATCTCCACATTGAATGTTTGCTTGTCCTCAAGCAAGAATGAATTTTCTCCAAAATCAATTCAACATCCCAAAGCACTAACCATGTATATAACAAATTCAAATCGAAATTACAATCACAACAATCAATACTTCGAAGTATCCAGCAATAGAGAAACTATTACGTCTCATATAATCTCATCGAAATCAAGAAAAATGCAAGACTCAACCACTCTCACAATTGATTCACGCAATAAAATTAACTAAAATACTAACAAACTACTCAAAGCACTCATTTTATATAAGGGTACATGTATCAGTTAAATCAACACAATGAGATGACATTACCTTCATTGAATGATTGAGCATAATAATTATAAATGGTATTTTAAAATTTAATGATTGGCTCCGTGACCAATCTGTTGCTTACCTTATTTTCTAGGAAATGGTGAGAATCAAGCGAACTCTTTTTGTTCTCCGGGGGAAACATAAAGTTGAGAAGACTTCCGAACGTTTGGCAAAGTTAGCTGATATGATGAATTATAAAATGAATCAAATTCATACTTTGCGACTTGAGAGTGATGAGTCAAAAACGGTTTGAACTTTTGCATTTGGGTCATTGGTTTAGGGGATATAGAACTGAAATCGATATAATTAGGAATTCTCTCCCTGATAATCTAACTAGAATGGCTAATGAGATAATAGAAAATGATGAATAGATCATTTTCAAGAACTTCATATTAGAATACTTTTAGAAATGCATATCCTGTGAGCATACAAGTATGTGAAAATGATATGTTCTTACTTCGCATGATTCTCAATACGTGAAGTATTTTAAGCGGGAGGTTTTAGGTTGGAAGGATTTAAGTAATTCTCACCTAAAATCTGAAAAATTTTGTTGCTTTGAAATTAAATTTATGGTAATCAAATATTTGAATTATGGATGATAATTGAAAACTTAGTGAACTTTTGAGTTTATACCTTGTGTTCGTTTATTATAAATGTTAGTTTCAATCACAAAATTGAAAGTATTATATAAGCATGAAAACTCATGTTTACCTCTCTTTAAAAACCGAAACCATGGCATTAAAATCCATAATAGCTGACCTTAATATGGGTGATAAGTTCAATGGCGATAATTATGACATCTGACGTCATAAGATATGGTATATGCTGGAAGAGTAGGATGCCTTTGAAGGTGTCAACCATATCATGCAAGACCCATGAGTTGGAAATATTACTCAGCAGAAAAGAGATCAAAAAGCTTACCAAGCATGGAAAAAGAAAAATTCCACTGCACGTGGCATCCTGGTTAGTTCTGTGGTCATGATCTCATTCATGAATATGAACAATTTCCTACTGCTCATGACATATGGATATACCTTAGAGAGAAGTATGGAGGTACTAGTGTGACCCGCTTGAGGCTGTTCACCATCAAGTTTGACACGTATAAAACAAAGTCTGATCACAGTATCAAACTACACCTGAGAACCATGTCAAACATAATAAGGGAATTGAATTCAGTAGGTCATGTTTTATCTAATGAGCAGCAGGTTCAAACTTTAATCTAATCCCTTCCAGACCAGTAGGAGCACTTAAAAGTCAATCTGACTCACAATGATAGCATTAAGACTTTCATTGATGCCGTTCGCCATGTAGAACTCGAAGATGAGCGGCTTGGTGCTGCAAAATTGATTTCTAATGCCTTTGTAGTTGAGTTCAGTTCCCAGAAAGTTATGGGTTTTAAACGCAAGGGGAACAAGAACAAGGGCAAGAAAGGAAAGGAAATTGTAGAAGGGTCTAAGAAGAACAATTCCAACCGCTAGAACAAACGCAAGCAGTTTTGGCAAAAGAAGGATAAGAGCAAACTGAAATGCTACAATTACAAAGGTCTTGGTTATTTCGCTCGAGAATGTCCCGAGCCGAAAAAGGTATCACCCTGTAACGCTTCCCTAAGTGTTATTTATGTCTCTAACACTGTTTTACTTTTTGAATCTTATCCTATGTGGATTATAGTCTCAGGAGCAATAGACCATGTGACGAGAGATCAAGAAGTGTTCGTGGACTTTTGTCAAGTTCCTCCTGGTGCAAGATGGATATACGTAGGGAACAATACGAGGGTGGAAGTCAAAGGGATTGGCACTTGCAAATTAGAGTTATGAAGTGGCCAAACCCTAATATTACATGATGTTCTCTTTGCGCCAAAAATTCGATGAAATTTAGTCTCTGATGTTGTTTTTCTTAGACTAGACTATGACTTGAACTTTTCTCGTGATAGGGTTTGTATCTATAACAATGGTGTATTTTATGGTATTGGACATTTGTTCAATGGATTTCTTACTTTGGATTGTGGCAAACAAATGTTTAACTGTTTTATTGATTATTATATTTCGTTAAATGTTTGTTCTTCAAGTAATGTTAATATTGATGACAAAGTATAGCATGCTAGATTTGGTCACATAGGGTAGGACTGGATAAATCGACTTCTGAAAGCAGGACTATTGGGTTTACTTACTAAAGTTGATTTACCAAATTGTGAATATTGTCTTACTAGGAAAATGACCAGAAAACCATTTGGAAAGGCCGTAAGGGTTGAATTCTCATTGTAATTAGTACGCTCCGATATTTGTGGTCTAATGAATGTGAAGATACGAGATGGAGCGTCATATTTCATTACATTCATAGATGATTTCATGCGATTTTGTTATGTTTATTTGATTTCTCAAAAATCTGAAACATTTGAGTGTTTTAGACGTTATATGAATGAAGTGAAAAATCAAATAAACAGAACAATTAAAACTTTGAGAACAGATCAGGGACTTGAACATCTATGAGATCAATTCAATGATCTATATAGTAAAAAGGGAATCACTAAACAATTGACACTTACTCATACATCTCAACAGAATGTTATTGCTGAGAGGAGGAATAGAACATTGCTAGATATGGCGAGCTCCATGATGGCACAAGCTAACTTGCCTATTTCCTTATGGAGAGATGCATTGTTAACTGTGACCTATATTTTGAATAGGGTGCCTTCAAAATTAGTACCAACTACACCTTATGAACTTTGGACTGGTAGAACACTGAGTCTGAATGGACTTAGACCTTGGGGTTCGAGAGCTTATATTTATGACTATTCCAATAAGTTTGGAAAACTAGGTCCCCAAGGAAAGAAGTATATTTTTATAAAATACTCTGACCAGTCAAAAGGCCATGTATTCATCGGTGAGCACGAAGATGGTACTATAATAGAAATTGAATCACGAAATGTGACTTTTTTGAAAAATGATTTTCCTAGAAAATGATAACTTTTGTTTGAATTAAATAATTCAAATAATAGATCTGTACTAGATAGATCAAGGGAACTATGAGAAGTTGAATCTCTAGATGATCCCAGTGGGAGGAATTCAAATTCTAACGATCCAACTGAATCATCGATTTGGAAAAGTACTAGGAAAGGTGTGCCCAAACGTCATTACGAAATTGAAAGGCATGCTTTTATCATTTCTCCACAGGATGAGGATGAGCAAAAAATTATGAACGAGACTTTATCTTGTCCTGCCAAGGATGAGTGGGTAAAAGCAATTGATGAAGAAATAGAGTCAATGGATTCCAACCATGTTTGGGAGCTGGTTGATCTTCCATCTAGCGCAAACCTATTGGGAACAAGTGAGTTCTCAAGTTTAAACGCAAGGTTGATGGAACAATTGAGAGGTATAAATCTCGGCTAGTGGTAAAATGTTATATCCAACTAGAGGGTATTGATTATGAAGAAACTTTTTTACCAGTAGTGAGATTTGTCTCTATTCGCCTATTGTTGCCTATTGTAACCGTGTTTCTCAACGGAAAACTTAAAGAAGAAATCTATATGGAACAGCAATAGGTTTCATAGTTAAAGGCCAAGAAAACAAAGTTTGTAAATTGAATTGATCAATTTATGGTCTTAAACAGTTTTCAAAATAATGGTATTTGAGATTTCATAGAACTGTAATCTCTTACGATTTCGTAATGATAGAAGAAAATCATTGTGTTTACGTGAAAAAGTCCGATGATAAGTTTGTAATTCTAAATCTATATGTCGATGACATATTATTAGTCAGAAATGAAATAGAGTATGTCCTGAATATTAAGAGTTGGTTATCATCAAATTTTGAGATGAAGAACATGGGTAAGGCAGAATACATACCCGGTGTTAAGATCTACAGAGATCATTCTAAGAGATTGTTAGCCTTATCTCAAGAATCTTACATTAAAAAGATTTTAGAATGATTTATGATGGATAGCTGCAAACCCATTGATACTCCTGTGGCTAAAGACAAAAGTTTAAGTTTGGCGATGTACCTAAAAACTGCTGAAGAAAAACATGAGATGTTAAAAGTACCATATTCAAGCGTTGTTGGGAGTCTGATTGTATGCTATGATGTGTACTCGCCCTAATATCTATTATGTTGTGGGTTTGGTTAGCAGGTATCAATTCAATCCAGGTCGGAATCACTAGACTACTATTAAGAGGATTTTGAGATACCTAAAAGGAACTGCAGATTATTCCCTTTGTTCTCAAGGAAATAATTTAACATTAAGTGGATACACAGATGCTATTGGGGTGGCGATTTAGATGAATGCAAATCCACCTCAGATTATGTTTTCTTGCTAAATTATGGCATCATCTCTTGGAGAAGTAAGAAATAAATATGTGTATCACTTTCAACAATGGAAGCAGAGTTTGTGACTTGTGATTCTACAGTTTAGGAATGTGTTTGGTTAAAAAGATTTTTACAACACTTGAGAATTATAAGCGATTCAGTAGGAGTTGTGACAATTTATTGTGATAGTCAATTAGCTATCGCTTATACAAAAGATCCCAAATATCATGGGAGAATCAAACACATAGATATTAATTACAATTTCATTCTAGACATTATTGAGAAAGGGGAGGTGACGTTGAAGTATATGCCTACGCATATGATGGTGGCTGATCTGTATTGCTCATAATACTAATGACATTTAAGTTTGTTTTGTACTTGCAAGTTCTTAAGTCTTGATTTAAAGTATGTCGAACAAGTTTTTTTTAGATTGACTCTCTCACACAAACAATCGTCTCTAATGTCTATGTGATATGTAAAGATGAGACAATATTAATTTGTGGTTAATTAACATATATATACCGCCTTAGTAGAAAATTAAGAAGAGATTACCTTTTATCTATTTCTTTGGTAATCGAAACGGATTTTTTACAATCCGTTACACTTGTCTAAGAGTCAGGTATGGTTTTCTCTTGAAATTGTGATAATTATGAAGAACTTATAAGAAGAGAAAATCAGGTCAAGTATTGTGGTATATTTGAACTAAGACTTGTACGATGTATTATAATTTTGAAATAGACTTACGCTTCTAAATAAATAAAAAATGTATCGTAGCACGTGTTCAACTGGGTGGGATACCATACACGGCCGACTATATATATATATATTATTAATATTATTTATAGGCTAGTTGGAGTAGTCTATGGCCAACATTATGGTAGAGAGCCATTATTTGATATTTGCATAGTGAAAACCCCAATGCGTTCGTCCTTGTCGAGGTAGACTATTGCCGGGGTTGTTTGTTTGGCTGGCTCTACATATGTGACTTGATACATGGATTGATGCATATGTTATTTTCCGATGTATGCCTTGAGTTATGTAAAATTTCATGTTGTTTTTGCACACTTGATATTGTATTATATACTTTGACATTCCAATTTCACTCTCGATATTGATAGCACGATGTCAATCCCCTCACTTGCTGAATATCCTCTCATAGATACTCACCCATCACTTTCTTTCCCACAAGATTAGTCGTGGACTGAGTAAGAATTATTGTGATTGTATATTGGCGACGTGGACTTGATAGCATCGTGTTTGGGTATGGATGTTACCATATCTTCCGCTATAAATATTGGAGATTTTAGTTTGATCAATGTATTTATCTATTTATTTTATGGGATGACTATATAAATTATGGATATTTATTCGTGAAACTCTCATAGTGACTCAGTTCACTTACATTGAGACACTTGTATGTATTTAAAATGTTAACTTGAGAATTTATTGTACATGTGTATAAAAATATAGGTCTGCTCAGTATGGCAGCTGCTCATGCCCTAGTTAAGCATGACAATAGAGGTCTGTAGCTAGGATTGCTAGAAAATTTTATAGTCTTGCGTTGTCCTGGTTGTTTGCTGTGGTTTAGTTGAGGGTTGTGACGCTGGGATGACCATTTATTTAAATTGACAGGATGGTTGTGAATTATGTAGGTTAAATTATACATGGGAGACCTCTGAAATATGGGAAGATTCTTCCCGATTTTTTATAAAAATGTAGCCGGCATTCAGGGCAACGGGCGGCTGTTAATGACTTCGGTTCGGGGCATGACGGTTCAGTTAGTATCAGAGTGCCTAGGTTAAAGAAAGGATAGTAATAAAAGTCTTCTCAAGTATATTTAAAAGTCCTCAATGCATTAGACAGTTTCGTATAGTCATTTAAAGTCCTATACATGGTCATAGACTACTAATTTCATTCATTTTAGGGGGTTAGTTACTATGTAACTAACCCTAATTTTAAAATCATGCCAAAATCTAGAGTTATATCTAATGAAAATTCTTTTTTCGTAAAATTATCCTGCCTGGATGCGGTAGACCAGCAGGACACGAAGCTAGACTCGCGCTACCCGAGACTTGTCAAGTGCCTAACCTTTCGGGAGAACCTGAGACCCTTGGAGTGCCTGAGGCTGCTTCCTCTTCACGGGCACCCCCTACAGTGCCTACTTAGCCGGCTGCTCTAGTCGAGGTTCCACCACCGTCCCTTGAGGCGTTTAGGCAGGTGTATGAGTGGTATACCTCCCACGAGGTTCAGATGCCACCCCCACCACTACCGACGGCAGTGCCGACTCCTACGGTCGTGCCACCTCCACCAGTAACGATGGTCGCACCAACTCCTACGATCGTGCCACCTTCAATTGTACTAGATCAGCCCCCAGTTGTTGGTCTTTCCACTATTTCAGGACCTAGTGACACTACCTCCTCCACCTTGAGACGTATTCACGAACTCACCCATTGCAAGTTCTTAAGTTTTGATTTAAAGTATGTCGGACAAGTTTTTTTTTTAGATTGGCTCTCTCACACAAGCAATCGTCTCTAATGTTTATGTGATATGTAAAGATGAGACAATATTAATTTGTGGTTAATTAACATATATATACCGCCTTAGTAGAAAACTAAGATGAGATTACCTTTTATCTATTTCTTTGGTAATCGAAACGGATTTTTTACAATCCGTTACACTTGTCTAAGAGTCAGGTGTGATTTTCTCTTGAAATTGTGATAATTATGAAGAACTTATAAGAAGAGAAAATCATGTCAAGTATTGTGGTATACTTAAACTAAGATCTGTTCGATATATCATTGTGTGAGATCCAGAGGTTTGTAATTAGCCTCATTCAATACCCTTAAAACTTTTGCATGTTTCTTGATACTTTATTTTAGTGTTGTTTTCTTAGCATGTAACTAATAGATCATGATTGATTCGGTTTTGCGATGCATGACTAGAAAAGCAGTTAAAATGGAGGGGATAAATAGTAGTGTGAAGGAAGATTATCTTATAACTGATACATTGTTTTGTATTCACAGGCCGGCCAGTTATGTTTAAACTTAGTGTTTTGAAACATAATTTTGAATGCATAGTTTGTGTTGACCAAGTATGCTCTCATATGTATTATTTGAGGGACAAGAGATACGTTTACTAAGTATGGCAGAAAGAAGTCTGGGGTATAGCGAGATTTGATGTACTCATTATATTTAATAGTGAGCTGCTATATGTCCTTAACCGGTGTGTAGCTTTGAGCTCTTGATGAAGTCGTTGGTCACACGATCCATTTGCCTGTATGAAATTATTGATATATGAAACGACTGAGCTAAATGTGGGTCTAACCCTCATGTGCGAGTAGGAGATGTAGGAAGTTGGGGGGTTGGGTCGCCCATGTGGGTTTGACCCAACCCAAACCCCATTATTAAAATTCAAATAATAAAACCAAGGGGGGAGTAGTTTTTCTCCAACTCCCCCTTGGTCATTTGAATTTTGAAAAAAAGAAGGGGAAGTTATCTTTTTAGTATGACAACACAAAAGGAAGAAAATAGTGAACGTGGGTAACTTCCAATAACATCTTCTTCTCCATTGTGTCCAAAGCCTAAAAAGACAACGAAAAAAAAGAACAAAAAATCTCCATTGTTGAGGGTTTGAAGGTGACAATTCATATATCATAATCAAGGGTATTTAGATCTTGAAAAACAAAAGCAAACCACATGTGATTGCTTTTTTCGACCGTGCAACAAAAGGGTTAGTGATTCAACCCTAAGTCTTGGATTTTCGATTTTTTTTTTTGATATTTCTTGAAAGCATGAAAATCATGTATTGATTGTATGAAAAAGATTAAAGTTCTAATGTGATTAGCTATGGAAATGTTATAAATGGCTTTGTGAAAGTTGGGAAATTAGTTTCAGCTTTAGAAGTGTCTAATGAAATGATTGTGAGAGGTATGTTGCCTGATTTGATGTGTTATAACATTTTGATTGATGAGGTTTTCAAAAAGGGGATTTGGTGAAGGCAAGTGAGATTTGGGAGAGGTTGGTGAAAGGGTCTTCAGTTTATTCAAATGTGGTTACTCATAATGTTATGATTAATGGGTTCAGTATGGGAAATATGATCAGGCTTTGGAGATATGGAAGAGAATGAAGAGAAATGAGCATTGCAAGGATTTATTTACATACCGTACATTTATACATTGGTTGTTTGAGTCAGGGGTTGTTGATGGCACTTCTAGGATTTTTAGAGAGATGATAGAGAGTGAGGTGCACGTTGATGTCGTAACGTATAATGCAATGCTTAGTGGGTATTGTAGAGCTATGAGGGTTGATGATAGTTTTTGGAGCAGTGTGAATTGGTGGGGAAGGAGGGTGGTTGTAATATTGTTAGCTGCATGACACCAAATGAATGGCTAGTAACAGTCTTACGTTGGGCTAAGCTGAAAGTTTTGGGTTCAACTGAGGCACCCTTGTTCCAGTAGATTCATGGTATGGACCTTTTAAATGTGGCGGATCAGAAGTTTGTAATTCAGAAATGGGGTACTTATCCAAGCTCCAGTGGCACTTAAACTATTCTATGTAGGAATTTGTCTTAACAGTGTGGCCTTTGCTTTTCTGACGATTGTTTTACTCAAAGTACCATTAAAATTGCACTCTGAATGTATTATAAGATTATGGATACTAATTTTGGTATGATTTAAACTACTCCAAGTGCATAGCTTAGCATTTTTGAAGTCCAACTAGTTCATACCTTGTCTTGACTTTGTGTTCATTAATTTCTGTTATTTCAAGTGAAGTTCAGTATCGCACATGTCGCTTGCTAACACCACCAAGCCGGTTTGCTCTAAAGGAGAGTTTGAATGTTAAAACCATCTATCTGCCTATTTGCTTATCTCAATTGCAACACATGTATTTCTGTTTTATTTTGTTACCATTATAAACACGTTCGAATGTTGGCCTATCATTTTAATTACCATAAACGTACTATTGTGCAACATATTGATGTGTCCAAATGTTCTTTTGGTAATCTATAGATTGTTTTGCATGCTGAAGTGAAGCCTGATGTTTACTATCTCTTTTACTTTTGCTTATTCTTTCTTCGTGGGATAAAACAACAGAAATTCACCATAAAGCATAAAAAATCATAGCCTAATGCACAAGGTTTTGGTGGATAAAGATATATCGGCAAGATCAAATATTGTTTATGCAGTACTAAAGTTGCTTGATGTATCAAACCCAAGTAGAAAGATAATACGAGGGCTTATGTGTCATGCTATATACTTCCACATTGAAATATTTTGGGAATAGTATTGTGGCAGAGTTTACTCAAGACAGAATGTGATGAAGCCTCTGCTTCTTCTTTTCCTCAGTCTTATCCATTTTTTCAATACCTGATGACATGCTTTGCTCATAGATAACTTGAGCAACCAAACCCACCAAAATCACTGCAAGAGCTGCCACTATTTTCAAATCTGATGAAGTAATCAAGGCATTAACAATCCCAAGAGTCAACAAGCTAATCAACGCAAGGTAAATGTTCTTTCTTATTTTTGATCCAGCGTTCACTTTTGTGAGCTGAGTAATCCTTTCTACCTCTTTTGCTTTTGCTTTGTGTATAGGTGGTTTCTGCTTTAGATTCTTGAAGAACATCCCTTCGTTCTTGTCCTTCTCGAGTTGCTCTTCAAAGTCTGATAAATTCTGCTCACTTTTCTCAATCTCCTACTTGTTTAGCTCTGGCTCTCTATATTCTTCATTATCTGGTAATCATAAAGGAACAAGAAGCAGAAGCAGTTTATCGATATAGCACCCATGTATTTCAATGCATTGGATGGGTAAATAAGAATTTGACCAGACCTTGGCACTAGCTTCATCAAGTTTTATAAGAACGTCCTCACCAATCTTGTTTAATTCTGCATTGGCTTCTTCTGTGAATTTGGTTAAATATGCTGATCTTTCATCCAAGTAATTGGTTAGACAGGCTTTGTGGATTTGAAGGATTGCAATTCTGGCCAACAGTTCCTGCTTTCTCGTATCACCTTAAGGAGGAGTAGGCTCTGAATGAGCTGCATCACTAGACTTGCAGGAGAGTATGGAATTCTTCTTCTTGGAAAATCTTGCTTGTGTGGAAAAGTACCGGCATTTTTTGGATCATTGCCGGCGGCTAAGAAACCACAAGCAAATACATTGACCTTTGTGACAAAGGTCACGGACAAACATCCAGATCTATGCCGGCGGTAAACGTGGCTATTGGCATAGGTCAACATCTATGACAGTGGTCATGTGGCCGCTAGCAAATGTCCACACCTATGCCGGTGTTCACCCTTACTAAGGTGTCACGTCCCGAACCGGGGTTATGAATAGCCACCCGTTGCTCTGGATGCCAGTTACATTTTTACAAAATATCGGGTAGAACTTCCCCATATTTCGAAAGTTTCCTATATATAATTTAATCTGTATAATTCACAACCATCCTGTCAATTTAAATAAATGGTCATCCCGGCCTCACAACCCTTAACTAAACCACAACAGACAATCAGGACAACGCAAGATTATAAAATTTTCTAGCAGTTCTAGCAACAGACCTCTACTGTCATACCCAACTAAGGCATCAGCAGCCGCTACACCAAGCGGACCTAAATTTTTATGCACATGTACAATAGATTCCCAAGTTAACATTTTAAATACATACAAATAGTTCAATGCAAGTGAACTGAGTTACTATGAGAGTTTCACGAATAAATGTCCATAATTTATACAGTCTTCCCATAAAATAAATAGATAAATATATTGATCAAACTAAAATCTCCAATATTCGTAGCGGAAGATATCGTAACATCCATACTCAATCCCGGTACTATCAAGTCCACGTCGCCAATATTCAATCATAATAATTCTTACTCAATCCATAACTAATCCTGTGGGAAAGAAAGTGAGGGGTGAGTATCTATGGGAGGATACTCAGCAAGTAAGAAGATTAACATCGTGCTATCAATATCGAGGGTAAATTTAGAGTGTCAAAACATGTAATACAACATCAAGTGTGCAAAAACAGTATGAAATTTTACATAACTCAAGGCACACATCGGAAAATAATATATGCATCCATCCATGTATCAAGTCACATATGTAGAGTCGGCCGAACAAACAACCCCGGCAATAATCTACCTCGACCAAGAATGGGTGCATTAAGGGTTTTCACTATGCAAATATTAAATAATAACTCTCTACCCCAATATTGACCACATGCTACTCTAACTAGTCTGTAAATAATATTAATAATATATATTTATATATATAGTCGGCCGAGTATGGTGTCCCGCTCAGTGCTAGACAGAGATAAACTTACATCATCCCCGATGAGAGTCAACCTGGGACACCCATACACATGACAATTTGGTGGATACCTCCGGCCAAAATGTATCCGGGCACAGGGATGCCTCTACCAAATGTCCTTCGTAGTTACGAAATACTATAGGAAGCATATCACAATATCACTAAGTCAACTGGGCACATAGCCCCATGCATCACATCATCACGTCGGCCGGGCATACAGCCCCATGCATCGTATCATAACGTCGGCCAGACGTACAGTCAAAATAGTACATGTAAATCCGTTCAAAATCATGTGTCAATACAGTTGGAGCATTTAAAACATGTCAATATATCGAAAAGGTGACACAATATCTAGTTATCAAACATATGGATGCATATCAAATAAATTAGTAGTTGGGACACTCCAATGGTCACAAAAATATTTCATAAAATATTTAAAACTCTAATGATCATATATTTGTATAATCATGTCATTGAAAATCATTTTTTAAAACATGGTATTCAATTAATAGCAGACGTCAAAATCTCACTCACCGTATGGGGAGTGTGCCCCAATAATACCATGAAGCGAAGAAAAATGCTCCCCTAATTCAAAGCACCCAACTCCTATGAATGTATATATATATAAAAAAAAATCAGCAAGTTCAAACCTACACAGTTATAGGAAATAGGCTATCACTTCTAATATATATATGCAAATCAGGTAGTTCGAATCCTTTAGAACCCTACTCTAATTCCTCATATTTTGTTCATACATATAACATGTCTACAAGACTCAAGTGTTGGTACTCAACCAATCCGCACAGGGCTCACACAAATCCAATCTCTCGCTCGCAACCAAGGGCCAGCAGGGCCATAGCCTAGCGCTCCTCTGTGCAGTGTGCAACGCCCATGTGCAGGGCGCGCAACGCCCATGTGCAGGGTCCATATGCAGGGCGCGTAATGCCAATATGCAGGGTGCGCGGCACCCTTGCGCAGGGTCCATGTGTAGGGCGCGCAGCGCCTAGACGCAAATAATTTCTCCTCATTTCTAAACTTAACCCTAACATTCATTCAAATAAATCAAATGGGTAAGAAATTTTTCACCTAGGGTTTTCTTGGAGTGCAGACTTTCATCCGAATATCTCCTCGATCACTCTAAAATCTACAATACTCCCTATCAACACAACATTTATTAATTATGTCATAAACACTTAAATCAGGAACAAAACCCTAACTCAGTTACCTGCGTAGAGGTTCGCGGGCTCGTAGGTTAGCACACTAGCGGGC
The DNA here is from genome assembly GCA_033439265.1 of Dillenia suffruticosa. Lineage (NCBI taxonomy): Eukaryota > Viridiplantae > Streptophyta > Magnoliopsida > Dilleniales > Dilleniaceae > Dillenia > Dillenia suffruticosa. The sequence continues at coordinate 6,903,136 of JAVTVX010000031.1, forward strand.
TTACGGGCCACAGTGAGCTTCGCAGGCCCCAATGGACTTGCGGGTTGCGTGGGCTCATGGGCTGTCGCGGGCTGTCGCGGGCTCGCGGGCTAGCGCGCTCACTGGTTCGAGCATACGCTTGCGAGCTGGACTGCAGTCATGTGCTCGCGGGTTGCGCGCGCTAGTGGGCTGGAGCATGCTCGTACGCAAGCGCACGCTCGTGCGCAAGCGCACTCCCGAGCAGGTGCGCTCATGCTGTGGTATGCTCGGGCAGTCGCACGTGCTTGCGCTTGCGCTGTGGCGTGCTGGCAGAAGGTTGCGCGCAGTGTTACGCTCACGCAAAGAGGATCATGCTGCAGGCTGGCGAGCTCACGAGCTGAGGCGCATGCTGCGTGAGGAAGATCGCGCTCGCAGGGAGGCTGCGCTCGCGGGAGGGAGGAGTAGCGGTGGAGAGAGAGCGGCAACGAAGGGTGGCGGAGGAGAAAAAAAGCGGCGCCGGAGGGGGAGGAAGGTGAGGCGGCCGCGGGAAGGGGAAGAGGCGGAGAGAGAGTGAGAAAGAAAGATTAAGGCTAAAAGCTCTAATCTGATTTAGGTGGGGGTGCTGTGTTTTGCCTCAAAACGCAGCACTCCGCTGTTTGTTCATTTTATGTTATTTTTTTACAGTCTTATTATTATTATTATTTATATCTATTTTTATATTCATTTTATATTAAAATTCGCGGATACGGAAAAATTTAAAATATATCAAAAATTTAATTTAAATACCTCAAAATCAAAAATCAAAAAAATTAAAATCTCTCTATGTATATAAACTGAGGAATAATTTATTTAATTTAGGAATGGGAGTACAAAAGTACGGCACCACAGTGTTGGTATTACATTTTCTAACCCCCTAAAAATAAATTTTCTTTTTAAAACTAAAAGAGGACTAAATAGCAAATAAATGGGGTACTGTCTCCTCATAGCCTCCTTGGGCTCCCAGGTCTCTTCCTCGACTTGGTCACTCATCCACAAGACTCTAACCAATAAGACTTCTTTGTTCCGTAACTTCCTAACCTGCCGATCTAAAATAGCCACGGGCTGAACTAGAAGACTAAGATCCTCTCGTAATTCAATAGGTGGAGGCTCAAGTATATGAGAAGGATCGGCCAAGTACTTCCTGAGTACTGAGACATGGAAGACGTCATGAATACGGGATAGTTCATCTGGCAGCTCCAATCTATATGCCGCACTTCCGACCCTCTCAAGGATACGGAAGGACCCAATATATCTGGAACTCAACTTGCCCCGCTGCTTGAACCATATAACTCCCTTCCAAGGAAATATCCTCAAGAAAACCATATCTCCAGTGGCAAACTCAAGAGTTCTCCGCATACGATTGGCATATGCTTTCTGTCTGTTCTGGGTGGCTTTCATCCGCTCACGGATGACCTTTACTTTATCCTTCGTTTCCTCAATCAACTCGACACACTTGGTAGCTATTGTTGTATACTTTATACTTCATGTCAAACAGTGCCTCATACAAAGGCATCTCGATACTCACTTGGTAGCTGTTGTTGTATGCAAACTCCACCAATTGAAGGTGTCAATCCCAACTACCATGAAAATCAATGACGCATGCCCGAAGCATATCCTCGAGCATCTTAATATCCTCTCTGACTGGCCGTTCGTCTGAGGATGATATACCGTACTAAAGTTCAGTTCAGTGCCCAATGCCTCCTGCAACTTGAGCCAAAACCTAGACATGAATCTAGGGTCCCATTTGAAAAAATTGACATAGGCACCCTGTGAACCCGAACTATGGTATCAAAATAGAGACGTGCCAACGCCTCCAAGGAATAGTCACCGTAAATAGGGATAAAATGTGTAGATTTTGTGAGTCGATCGAAAATCACCCAAATCGCATCATGCCGTGTAGAAGTCCACGACAACCCCATCACGAAGTCTATAGTAATATGCTCCCATTTCCACTTAGGAATAGGAAGAGGTTACAATGTGCTCGCTGGATGCTGATGCTCGGCCTTCACCTGTTGGCACACCAAGCATCGTGCCACATACTCTGCTATCTCCCGCTTCATGTCTGACCACTAATAGCTACCTCTTATGGTCCGGTACATTTTCGTACCCCCGGGATGCATAACATATGCAGAAGAATATGCTTCCTCAAGAATAACACGCCAAAGATCACTATTGGTCGGGACACATACTCTGTCTCTAAACACCACGAGTCCATCATCACGGACTCTGAAGTCTCTTCCCTCTCCTCTGCGGATCCTATCGTGAATACCCTGGAGCCCTTTATCAGAATCCTGAAGCTCCCTGATGCGATCAAGCAGAGTAGGTCACACCTCAAATCTGGCTAGCAGTGCACCCTGACTGTCACTAGCTAAACTGACTCCCAAAGCATGGAGTCCCACCAGGCAAGAAACATTCGTTGTATACCACATACTCCCAACTGCTAGTAGGGAGTGCTAACACTGGTGCTGTTGTAAGTCGTTGTTTGAGCTCCTGAAAACTCGTCTCACAATAATCGTCCCAAAAGAACTTGATATCCTTTCGCATCAGTTTGGAAAGCGGAGTAACGATCCGGGAGAATCCTTCCATGAACCGCCGATAATACCCCACAAGACCAATGAAACTCCACACCTCGGTCACTGTCTGTGACTGCTCCCACCTTAATATGGCCTCAACCTTCTACGGGTCAACATAAATACCCTTCGCAGAAACAATATGGCTAAGAAATCCGATCTGTTTAAGACAAAATTCACACTTGGTGAATTTGGCATACAACTGCCATTCGCAGAGAATTTGCAAGACCACCCTAAGGTGCTGCGCGTGCTCCTCATTGCTCTGCGAATATACAAGGATATCGTCGATGAATACAATGATGAACCGATCCAAATAATCATGGAAAACCCGGTTCATCAGGTCCATAAAGGTTGCTGGTGAGTTGGTCAGCCCAAACGGCATGACCACGAACTCGTAGTGTCCACATCCTTGGGCACATCCTCAGCCATGATCCGCAACTGATGATACCCCGATCGAAGATCGATCTTTGAGAAAACTCACGACCCTGGAACTGATCAAATAAATCATCAATACGTGGCAGAGGGTTCTAATTCTTGATAGAAACCTTGTTTAGCTGCCTACAGTCCACACACAATCGTAGAGTCTCATCCTTCTTCTTTACGAATAATACCAGAGCACCCCAAGGCGAAGTGCTCGGACGGATAAAACCCTTGTCCAGCAATACCCGCAACTAGACCTTGAGCTTTCTAAGCTTAGCTGGCGCCATTCTGTATGGCGAAATAGATATGGAAGTGGTCCCTGGAGCTAGGTCAATCTCGAATTCAAACTCCCGAACTGGGGGTAGTCCGGGTAGCTCCTCGGGAAATACATTTGGGAACTTTTACACCACTGGGACCTCCTCAAGCCTCGGCCCTTCCACTGTGGTATCAATAACATGAGCCAGGTATGCCATGCACCCTCGGCGTATCAATCTCCTGACCTTCATCACCGATACAACACGGCGAGGTAACACTCGCCTCTCGCCTGGGAACCTCAACAACGGCCCCTCGGGTCTCCGAAACTCCACTTCTTTGGTTAATCTATCTATTGAGGCTCTATGCATACTTAGCCAATCCATCCCTAAGATTGCATCGAAATCCGTCATTTCAAGTGGAATCAGGTCTGCCTCAAGTACCGCATCTCCGATCATGACCTTGCTCCCTCTGTAGACGGAATCTCTAAGTATCTGCTCACTTAGAGGAGTGATGACCAATATCTCTTCATCATGTGGCGACAAAGGCTTACCCAACCCGTGGGCAGAAGATGCTCTCACATACGAATAGTTCGACTCGGTGTCAATGAGGACACGAGTGTCAACTCCCCATATGTTCATAACTCCTATTGTGAGAAAATAAAAAGATTTGTTGATAAATATGGAAAGATATATGCTTACATATATATATATATATAAAAATGTATATACATACCAACATAATTAAGCCTCTAAGGCTTTAACTAGTGATGGTGTTCAAAAGAAGGTACATAAAAAAAATATCTCTAAACATGGGAATCAGTGGGAGGAGCACCAATAATCACGTCAGGACTCAACTGAGCATCCTCCTGCGTCATTGAGTATACACGGGCCTATGTCCTCTACTGCTGTCGGAATGGTCCTTGCATCGTGTTGCTCCCGGCTGCTATCCGTGGAGCGGTGTGACTCGAGTGCGCAGGCACTCCCTGTTATCCTCCTTAGGGAACACTCGAGTGTCCTAAAGCTATCTGACCTCCCAATCTTAACTCGGGACAGGCGCTTCTGATATGCCCTGACTTCCCACATCGGAAGCATGTAACAGGCACCCTATACTCTCCAAAAGGGTGGTGTCTACCACATCGGTGGCAAAAGGGATGCCGCTGATCTGAAGTCTGAGTAGTAGCACTAGGGGCCGGTGCTCTAAACCCCTGAGGTCACAATTCCTGCCCTCCCTGATATCATAAAGTTTTGTCCTTCTTCGAGCCCTGGCTCGAAGAAGCCCCAGATCTTTTCTTCTTTTGCTCTCTGTACTCCCGCTATCTGCCTTCAGCACGAACGATCTCCTTCGTCCTAAGTGCTAAGTCCACGATCTCCGCAAAGGAGAGACTAGGAGTCACTGTCATATACCTCCTGATGTTCAAGTTGAGGCCATCCTCAAACTTGAACCATAGCTATTTTGGATTCGCCAAGTTTGGAACGAAAGCGGCTAGTCGCCTAAACTCCGCCTCATAGTCTGTCACTGTCCTGGTTCCCAGCCGCAAGTATAGAAACTCTGCCCTTTTGTGGTCCTACTGGAACTCAGAGAAGTACCTACGATCGAACTCCTGCAGGAAGTCCTCCCATCACAGCGGCTCTGTAGTTTCGTCACAAATCGCCTCCCAGCAAGTGAGGGTGCTGTTGATCCAGTGCTTTGCTGCTATGGAATCACCCGTTCCCGCAAATTTCATGCAGCCTAACTACCTCGCCTCCTTCACCAACTAGGTGAGTTCGTGAATACGCCTCAAGGTGGAGGAGGTAGTGTCACTAGGTCATGAAATAGTGGAAAGACCAACAACTGGGCGCTGATCTAGTACAATTGAAGGTGGCACGATTGTAGGAGTTGGCACGACCATCGTTACTGGTAGAGGTGGCACGACCGTAGGAGTCGGTATTGTCGTCGGTAGTGGTGGGGGTGGCATCTGAACCTCGTGGGAGGTATACCACTCATACACCTGCCTAAACGCCTCAAGGGACGGTGGTAGAACCTCGACTAAAGCAGCCGGCTAAGTGGGCACTGTAGGGGGCGCCCGTGAAGAGGAAGCAGCCTCAGGCACTCCAAGGGTCTCAGTTCCCTCGAAAGGTTAGGCACTTGACGAGTCTCGGGTAGCGCAAGTCTAGCTTCGTGTCCCGCTGGTCTACCGCGTCTAAGCGGCATAATTTTACAAAAAAAGAATTTTCATTAGATATAACTCTAGATTTTGGCATGATTTTAAAATTAGGCTTAGTTACATAGTAACTAACCCCCTAAAATGAATGAAATTAGTGGTCTATGACCATGTATAGGACTTTAAATGACTATACGAAACTGTCTAATGCATTGAGGAATTTTAAATATACTTGAGAAGACTTTTATTACTATCCTTTCTTTAACCTAGGCACTCTGATACTAACCGAACCGTCATGTCCTGAACCGAAGTCATTAACAGCCGCCCATTGCCCTGAATGTCGGCTACATTTTTATGAAAAATCAGAAAGAATCTCCCCATATTTCAGAGGTCTCCCATGTATAATTTAACCTACATAATTCACAACCAACTTGTCAATTTAAATAAATGGCAATCCTGGCGTCACAACCCTCAACTAAACCATAGCAAACAACCAGGACAACGCAAGGCTATAAAATTTTCTAGCAATCCTAGTCACAGACCTCTACTGTCATGCTCAACTAGGGCATGAGCAGCTGCCATACCGAGTAGACCTATATTTTTATACACATGTACAATAAATTCCCAAGTTAACATTTTAAATATATACAAGTGCCTCAATGTAAGTGAACTGAGTCACTATGAGAGTTTCATGAATAAATATCCATAATTTATATAGTCATCCCATAAAATAAATAGATAAATACATTGATCAAACTAAAATCTCCAATATTTATAGCGGAAGATATGGTAACATCCATACCCAAACACGATACTATCAAGTCCACGTCGCCAATATACAATCACAATAATTCTTACTCAGTCCACGACTAATCCTATGGGAAAGAAAGTGAGGGGTGAGTATCTATGGGAGGATATTCAGTAAGTGAGGGGATTGACATCGTGTTATCAATATCGAGAGTGAAATTGGAGTGTCAAAGCATGTAATACAATATCAAGTGTGCAAAAATAACACGAAATTTTACATAACTCAAGGCATACATCGGAAAATAGCATATGTATCCATCCATGTATCAAGTCACATATGTAGAGCCGGCCAAACAAACAACCCCGGCAATAGTCTACCTCGACAAGGACGAACGCATTGGGGGTTTTCAGTATGCAAATATCAAATAATGGCTCTCTACCCCAATGTTGGCCATAGGCTACTCCAACTAGCCTGTAAATAATATTAATAATATATATATATATAGTCGGCCGTGTATGGTGTCCCGCCCAGTACTAGACAGAGGTAAACTCACGTCCTCCCCGATAAGGGTCAACCTGGGATACCCATATACATGACAATTTGGTGGATACCTTCGGCCGAAGCATATCAGGGCATAGGAGTGCCTCTACCAAATGTCTTTCGTAACTACGGAATACTATAGGAAGCATATCACAATATCACCAAGTCGGTCGGGCACGTAGCCCCATGCATCACATCATCACATCGGTCGGGCATACAGCCCCATGTATCGTATCATAACGTCGGCCGGGCGTACATCCCAAATAATATATGTAAATCCGTTCAAAACCATGTGCCAATACAATGGGAGCATTTAAAACATGTCAATATATCGAAAAGATGGCACAATATCTAGTTATCAAACTTATGGATGCATATCAAATAAATCAGTAGTTGGGACACTCCAATTGTCACAAAAATATTTCATAAAATATTCAAAACTCTAATTATCATACATTTGTAGAATCATGTCATTGAAAAGCATTTTTTAAAATATGGTTTTCAATTAAAAGCAAACGTCAAAGTCCAACTCACCGTATGGGAGAGGGTAGCACACTCCCTAATAATACCACGAAGCGAAGAAAAGTGCTCCCCTAAATCAAGGCGCCCAACACCTATGAATGTCTATATATATAAAAAATCAACAAGTTTCAAACCTACGTAGTTATAGGAAATAGGCTACCACTTCTAATACACGAATGCAAATCAGGTAGTTCGAATCCTTTAGAACCCTACCCTAATTCCTCATATTTTGTTCATGTATACAACATGTCTACAAGACTCAAATGTTGGTACTCAACCAATCCCGCACAGGGCTTACACCAATCCAATCTCTCGCTCGCACCCAAGGTCCAGCAGGGCCACAGCCAGCTCTCCTCTGTGCAGTGCGCAGTGCACATGTACAGGGCACGCGGCGCCTGCACGCCAACTATTTCTCCTCATTTCTAAACTTAACCCTAACATTCATTCAAATAAATCGAATGTGCAAGAAATTGTTCGCCTAGAGTTTTCTCAGAGCGCAGACCGTCGTCCGTATGTCTCCTCGTTCACTCCATGGTCTACAATGCTCCCTATCATGACAAGATTTAATAGTTAGATCATAAACACTTAGATCAGGATCAAAACCAAAAGTCAGTTACCTGCGCAGAGATTTAGGGGCGCGGGGGCTCATGGGCCGTCGCGGGCTCGCGTGTCAGCTGGCTAGCAAGCTTGCGGGCCGCAGTGGGCTTCGCAAGCCCCAGTGAGCTCACAGGCTGTGCGGGCTTGCGAGCTGGCAAGCGGGCGCGCTCGCAGGCTAGAGCGCGTGCTCATGAGCTGGACTGCATCGCGTGCTTGCGGGTTCCGCGCACTAGTGGGCTGGAGCGCGCTCGTGCGTAGACATGCGCTCGTGCGCAGGTACGCTCCCGAGCAGGCGCGCTCACGCTATGGTACGCTCGGGCAGTCATGCGTTCGCGCTTGCGCTGTGGTGCACTGGCAGAAGGTCGCGTGCAGCAGTGCGCTCGCGCGAGGAGGATCGCTTTGCAAGCTGGCGAGCTCGCGAGCTAAGGCGCGTGCTAGCGTGAGGAGCACCGCGCTCGCGGGGAGGCTGTGCACGCCGGAGGGAGGAGCAGCGGTGGAGAGAGAGCGACGGCAGAGGGTGGCAGAAGAGAGGGAGAGCGGCGCCGGAAGGGAAAGAAGGTGAGGCGGCCGCGGGATGGGGAAGAGGCAGAGAGAGAGAGAAAGATTAAGACTAAAAGCCCTAATCTGATTTAGGTGGGGGGTGCTGCGTTTTGCCTCAAAACGCAGCACTCCACTGTTTTTTTTACAGTCTTATTATTATTATTATTTATATCTATTTTTATATTTATTTTATATTAAAATTTACGGATACGGCAAAATTTAAAATATATCAGAATTTTAATTTAAATACCCCAAAATCAAAATCAATAAAATTAAACTCTCTTTATATATATAAACTGAAGAATATTTTATTTAATTTAAGAACGGGAGTACAAAAGTACAACACCATAGTGTCAGTGTTACATAAGGTGTGTATAGCTGGCGGACATATTTATCACCGAAGAAAACCCCACATTCTTTGCTAGCGGTTTTTGGGTTGGACCACTAGAAATGGTCTTTTTGTAGTGATTAAGAAACATTATTTTTAAGTTAAAATAACTTTTTTACTATTTGAAGTAAAGAAACTAAAAGAAAATTAAAATTCATTGAAAATTTTCCGATAATTTTCAAAAAATAACGAAAAGTAGATATTTATGTTTTACAAACCTTTTTATAAGAGGTAGCATTGTCACACGATGTACTTAAATAAGTTGAGATTTTTTATACAACATAAGTTTCAAGTTTAAATTTTATTCTCTTTTGGGTTGCTAAGCCAAAAAACTTAAAAGAAAAGCCCCCACATATGAATTTGACGTGTCTCATAAATATGGAAGCTAAGTAATAACAAGGTAGTAAATTAATGATTTTCATCATTTTAAAAAAATAAATTGCTTGATAATATTTAATTTTATATTATTAACATTTTGATTTAATTTTTCTTTGATATAAACTCAACCAACATAACATACTGCGTTTGTTGAGACCCAAGTCCAGGTCTATTGCTTAGAAGGCAATTATCCTAACGGTTGACCTACAAAAGCTGTACATTTGTTGTGGGAACATGGGTCCATAGCTATGTGGATTAGAAAATTAAATATGATTAATTTTAACAAAAATGGCATTGTTTTATATAAATGTTAATAAATTTAATTATAGGTCCCACCCCATGTAATTGGATTCTCCCCATGTTAATCCCTAAAGTACTTTAATAGAAACAACATCGTTTTATACATAATTGACAATTTACTCTAGAAAAAACTTGAGGGATTTTGTCATACGGCGTTTCCATCAACGAATCTAGAGTTGAGACGTCATGAAACTATGTTGATAATCTGATCTATGATTATCATCCCGACTACGAGGTAGATCGAGATGTGGATTTCGTGGTTCCCCAAAGATTACTGCATGCTCATTGAGGTATTGCCAAAATAATAAACTTATAATTCTAAAATTATTTAATGCTTCCATTGCATGATAGAGTCATGAAATACTCTAACAATGGTTTCAGAACCAGAGGTTAGATTAATTTTAAAACAAATTTTCAGAATTAATTTTAAGCATTTATAATTTGAGGTTCGGATCACGAATGAATTTTATGAATCTGAAAATATCATGATGTTAACCATGTCACATAGGTCACGAATATGATATTTTCGCAATTTTTAGAACACATTTAATCCATGAAATTCCGATTGAAATTCTAAGCTGTGAATAGTGATCGCGACACTTAAACTCCAGATTTGTCAAGATTTAGGAGGAATCTTCACAAAAAATTTATAGATTTGAGTTCCTGGCATTTAGATTTATATTTTGGTATGCAAATTGCATGTTGCCGTTGCCGGAAACTGGGTTTTTTGGCGAGGTCGGGGAGGGCCAAAACTTTGGATATTTATTTCGCCGAATTTAGGGCGCAAATAACCCAAAAATCAAGTCTATGATCTTTTTGGGATGTCCAAAATTATTTTCCAGTTGGAATCGCTATGAAAAACAAGTCAGAAATGAGTTTTTCAGAAATCGGGTCAGAAAACCCGGTTGCGGACCCGTCGGGCGAAGAAGAAAGTACCAACCCGCAGGCACGTTGAGGCGCGTGGCTTCCACGGGGGCGGGTGCGTGACTCTCACGTGCGAGAGAGGTATGTGAGCTAGTCGGGCAAGTTGAACTCGGTCTGACCCGAACCCAGTCTGACCCGAACCCAGTCCACCAGTCTTACACGTGTGATACACACCTGTGTGTCTGGGGCATATGAGACGTGCTCCGAGGTGCGTGCAGGATGCGCAGCCCATCTAGGCATGCACCAGAGCCTTCCCCGGCACGTGGGAGACGCGCTACCGCCTCGTGGAAGCGCATAGACCCTCCCGACGGCGTGCAGGTTCGCCTAAAATTGGATCTTACCAATTTTTGGAGGGTCTTATGATAAAAGAAAAGTGGCTATTTGTGGGCTTTTATATACAGAATCCAAATCCGAATGGTGAGATGCAATCCCGAATTGTGGTATATGGTGTCAGTTGACTCATATACTCGTTTTAGGGTCTGTATGCGAATCATTTTGATTTTGGTGATTCGTAGGGTTTATAAAATTATGAATTTGAGTATCATTTGTCACTAACGTCTCTATTTTCTGTGTAACAAAGACATGGCTACTACAAAAACTGTAGTTTTGGATCTCATCATGGGAGACAAACTGAACGGTGACAATTATGACATTTAGCACCAGAAAATTCAGTTTGTCTTCGTCGAGCAAGAACTCGAGGAGGTTCTTCAACACGAGATGGTGGACCTAGGGGAGGTTCCAACAGAACAAGGGAAACAGGATCAAGAGGTGTATCGTGCTTGGAAGAAGAAGGATGGCCAAGCTAGGGTAATCATTTTTAGCTGTATGCATGATGAGCTAATCCCGGTTCATGAGCAGTATTCCACTGCGAAGTTGATTTGGCTTTTTCTGAAAGAGCACTTTGGCTCCGCGTCAACTCCTAAGTTGAGGATGCTGACGTATAAGTTCATTACATATAAGGAGAGGGCTGATCTTACCATGGAACAATATTTGATGCACATGTCGAGTATGATTGTCTCTCTGAAGAGTATGGGGGGAGTCAATGTTTGACGAGCTTCAAGTACTAGGAGTGATCCAGTCTTTTCTTGACTCCTGGGATGTGGTTAAGACCTATCTCATACAAACTGAGAGTATTCATAATTTCAGGGACGTGAGTAGGCATTGTGAGCTCGAGGAGGAGTGCCAGAAGGTTGTTAGGTCCACTTCTACTCATGTTAACATCGCGGAGTTGAGTAAGGGCTCCCAAGGGATTAAGCGCAAGTGGCGCAAACATGAGAAGAAGCCCAAGAGCCAAGGCAAGAAGAAGCTATCTGCCAAGATCGACGACAAATGACAGAAACGTAAGAAGAAGGAGCTGGACAAAAGCAAGGTTCAATACTATGTATGTGGCAAGTATGGGCATTTCGCACGTAAGTGTGGTGAGTGAAAGGTAAGTCATTCTTCTTTACATGGTTTGAGTTATGTGTCATCTAGTATGATGCTCACTAACTTTTCTCCTTCGTGGATTATAGACTTAGGAGTTGCGGACCATGTACCTCGTGACAGGAGCGCATACGTAAAATTCCGCCATTTGAGTCCCCATGCGAGGAGGCTATATGTGGGGAATGGAGCATTTGTAGAAGTCAGAGGGATTGGTTCATGCAAGCTGATGCTTCGAAGTGACCAAGCCCTATATCTGCATGACGCATTATATGCTCTTGAGATTCGGCAGAACCTTATTTCTGTTCGACGTTTAGACAAGTTGGGGTATTCTGTTTTGTTGGGAAACTCTAAAGTTTTCATTTATGATAATGACAGTCTTTTGGTTTGTTCTCGTTTAGTCCATGAGAGACTTTATGTACTGGATTTTATTCCATTTATGAAAATTTTCCTTCATCTCCTATTGTACTCCTCGGTGTACTATATATTGTACTCCTCATTATCTCATATAAGATTTACTTTCATTTTCACATAGAGAAAAGTCACTCAGAACTTTTTCTGATTTATAATGCTCTTGAAAAATTTTGGCGAGATTGCTGGGAGCTAAAAATTTTCCCCTCCGTGCCATTTTAAAACCGTTTGCGAAGAAACTACACGTGCTAAATTACATGTGCTAAATTAACTTAAAAAGTTAATGGAACTTGATTTCGGGCAATTCTTAATCGTTTGCGAAAAAATGTCTGATACTTAATCGCCGAAAATGAAAATTTGTCCTTACCGAGCGAAATATATTTCTACCCATGCAAAATGGCTAACATTTTGCTAGGAAGCCTAAATTAGGCTAAATTTATGTTTTATCAAGTTAAACCACAATTTCAAGAAATTGCCAAAATTCTCCGAAATGAAAGGAAATTGACTTTACCGTGCCAAAATGACAACCACACGTGCAAATTTGATGCTGTGAGAAATATATATACTAAATTCACTTTAAAAGTGAAGGGTCAAGAAGCAAAACTAAAATTTAAGCCATAACACAAAAATGCTCGGTACTCTAACATTTTTCACGAAACCCTAATTTTTGGCAGAATTGAAATTTTTTCGAGCAAACGGTCCCGTTTCCACCTAAGACCATATTTTTGAAATCTACGTGTAAAATGGAGTCTATAGTGTGATTTTATGCATTTCGAGATCGAATTCAAATTTTGACCGATCGAAAATTGCGTTCACTTCGAGAGATATTTCAATTATCAAACGATCTCAGATTAATGCGAAACCAACTCTATTTTATTCAGTGTGAAAAACTGAACCAAATTGGTAAATTTGAATTTCTCAGATTTCGGGTTAAATATTGACTCTGCCGTGCGTGATGCGAAAATCAAGGTAGGAATCTTCACGCAAATCTAAGAATGACCTTTTATGAAATTTAGAAAAAGGGGTTGGAGATAATTAATGACCATGACAAGTGTGCCCATGAGGTGGAAGGTTAGGATTCATTTGAAAAGTCAAAGAACAAATATGAGCCATTGATTTTGGTTGTTCGGAGACAAATCAATTAATGAAGCATTAATTGAAGTTTGACTTGTTGGGGCTTGAGGAGGAGAGAGTAGAGAGAGAGAGAATCACCAAGAAGCTATATTCATTCTCCCAAAACCATGAAGAGCAAAGAGAAACCAAAAAAAAAAGAGAGAAAGACTTCTTCTCTTCTTCCTCCCTCCATAGCTGTGAGCCATTCCTTGAAGGGAGGCTTGATTCCTTCAACCAATCTTCAATATTTTACATAAATCCATCCCTCTTGAACCCCAGAACAATATATCCAAAAATCAAGGCCAACGGAGAAGGATTGCTTGGTGAAGAACAAAGGGATAGCCAAGAGTTCAAGAGCAGAGATCCAAGTTTTGCTTCAAGCCTAGCTATCCATTTTTAGGTATGAGGCCCTCCATACTCCATAGCATAAAGTATCTTAATTTGAGGTCAAAATGAGGAGGTTTGCTTAGGGAACTAGGGTGGCCAAAATCTTAAGTCAAGGAAGAAACCAAAAATTCTGAAATCTGGATATTCTAAAGTAGTTGTAGTGTTTTAGCTACAGCATTTTCTTCACAAGGGAAAATTACGTGACATTAATACACAAGAAACTAGACATTCAGAGCTTTAAAATGAGGTAAGAACCATTGCATTCTGAGTAGAGATGGATTTTATATGATTTTTCAAAATTAGGTGTTCTGCACTAATTCCCTGTTCAGTCCTGCATTTTGCCTTGATTTTGGCAGTAACACTTACCTAAGTTTTCAAGCCCCTTTCTGATAGATTCAGATCTTATGCTAGTTGAAAGAATTGTAGACCCATGTCTTAGCTTTCCAACGAGGTAAGGATCACCTCAATCCGATCCCTATGTCAAAAGTTACAACCATTCTACTGAAACTCATCAGAGGGTCATCCATTTTCCAAAACTAAAAACAGTAGCATTGGACGACCCTCTTCCTTCCCTTTTTTTGCAAAATCCCAAAGAAGAAAAGTTGTAGATTACCCTCTTATCCACCTACTATGAACGTTTCAGCCAATTCAGCCAAGTGAATCAAGAGTTATGCAAAATCTCCCAATGTGTAGAAACGATTCTGTTTCTCAGCCAAAACTGAAAAGAGATTTTGGTGGTCAATTTCAGACCCCTTCTACGCAAAATTGGAAGAAACCCAAAACATAAAAAATGTAAGGTTTTGTGTCTTCTAGGTACTATAAAATGTTCAGGTAATTTGGAGTTATGTGTTAAAAGTTGTGATGGTTGAGTTAAAAATTGGTCAGAACAGACTTCTGAAATGTAATGTGGGTAAAATGATGCTATTTCAGGGACTTGCACTAGGAATCTGAGAAAGTGTCCAACTAAGACATTGTAGCCTTGTGTCATAACTACAACATAGTCAAAAATCAGAGTTTTAACATGAATAGATGGTGAGATAAGGGAAATTTGCTAAAACCGGACAGAATAGAGAGTGAGATTTAAATTGGTTTGAAAATGTGGACTTTAAGGAATCTTTCACCAAGATTTTGGAGATAAGTTCAACATGAAAAGTGAGTTTTTATGTGTGTCAGCCATAGAAATTGAAATTTCCTAAATTCCGACCCCAGTTGAGGAACTTGTTGCCAATTCCCTAAAATAGAGCAAGAATAGAACTTGAAAACCCTAATTTGTCGATAACTAGGGTTGCATCACATTTATATTATTATATATGTATCATATGATCTCTTAAGTGACACATATTCTACATTATGTTTATAGAGCCTCGTTGCTAATATTGAGGGGAGCATATTTTTGTGTGTGCCTCGAGATTCATGCTGGATGTAGCGTACCCTCTCGCATACAGTATGTGAGATTTATTATATTATGTATCTGATGCACAATATCATGTTTTAAAATATTTTCTATCGTAAACATGATTTAATGAATATTTGATGTGAAATTTTCAATGAATTATGAAATGATTTTGTGAATTCATGGAGTATCCCCAAACATATTTATACGTGTTATATATGCATCCAAACAAGTATTAATATACGAAACCGTACCATGGTATTTGATTTATACATGTTTTATGAAATCATCCTTGTGGAAATGATTGACATTATTTGAGAAATATGGCATGGCACGTGATTGATTTGATAATAATATTTTACATGGGCCGAGGGCCCTAGCATGTGATGATGATAACTTTGTGATGTGTAAATCTTATTCCGTAGCTACGAAGGATGCATGTGTAGGGTGATCCATACTTACACCTAATACGCTTCTACGGAAGGTATCCCACATAACATCGGAAAATGGTAAATGTATTATGATTCGACACAGTACTAGTCAGGTTGAACCCATAAGGGGGAGGGCTATGGTGCGCCGTAGTCTAGCACTGGATGAGATCCGTCGCCAACGTTGGGGTAGAGATCTTTTCTAACCTGTTGCATACAAAACCCCCGATGTGCCTATCATTGGTCGCAATTGACCCTTGCTAGGACTGATTTTGGCATGCTTCTAGCATGATTTGATAACATGGATGCATATATGTTTGAAATGTATGTGAAAAGAATGATTTATGATAAATTGAGCATTTTACATGATTTCCTACAATATGTGGTGGTATTGAGAACGTTGATACTCCATTTTTCACCGACTCATTGAATACATGATATATACCCTCTCACTCACTGGATATCTTCCTTGATACTCACCCCTCATTTCCTGTTATGTACAGAGATAGCTATAGTGGGACACGTTGAGACTTATCAGCGCACGAGGCTTTTGATTGGAGATCGAGGCTGTTGATTAGGTAATCAATATGATATTGGGAAAGATTTACCAATGAAAGTGTATATTAGTTTATTGAGTTTGTAGATAGACCATTGTGTATAAAAAGGGATGACTGTATAGAAATTTTTATGCATCTTATTGAAACTCTCAATTCTATTCTATTGCATTGAGGCATGAAATATATTATTGTGTATGTTTACTTTGGGAAACATGTTTTGTTTAGAAGTGTCCTTTAAGTTTATTCGGTACCATCTTTAAATCACAGGAGGAGTAACTGGTGATTGTCCATGCCCTGCGGAGATCACTATCTGCTGGTACACATATCCGATCTTGGAAAACCAATAGTCCATCCCTACGGACTCTAAAGTCATCGATATCACATCTACTGGCTTTTTTATAAATATCTCGAAGCTCTTCATCACTCTGCTGAAGCTCACAGATATAGTTGAGCAAACTTGGCCGAACCTCAAATCTGGCTAGTATAGCTACGCCAACCTGACTCTCAAAGCTCGGAGTCCCAATAAACACAAGAGATAAGTACTCTCAGTTGTCTGAGAAGAGGAAGACAACTTCCAGCTCAAGGTATCAGCTACTACATTAGCCTTGCCCGAATGATAGTCAATGATGAGGTCATAATCCTTTAGCAGCTCTAACCATCTCCGCTACCTCAAATTTAGCTCCTGCTGAGTGAACAGATATTTCAGACTCTTGTGATTTGTAAACACCCTGCATGTAACCCCATATAGATAGTGGCGCCATATCTTTAGTGCAAAAATTGTGGCCGCCAACTCCAAATAGTACGTAGAATAGTTCACCTCATGCTTCTTTAGCTATCGAAAAGCATAGGCGATAACTCTATCATCCTACATCAACACACTGCCCAATCCCTGCCTATTGGCATCACTGTACACCACATACACCCGACTACTCGTGGGAATGGCTAGAATCGGAGCGGATGTCAACTGCTGTTTGAGTTCCTAAAAGTTCACCTCACAACAGTCATCCTATAGAAATTTGATGTCCTTCCACGTCAATCTAGATAATGGAGCAGCAATTTGGGAAAATCCCTCTACAAATCTACGGTAATACCCGACTAGACCAAGAAAACTCCAGATCTCTGTCACTGTCTGTGGTTGCTCCCATCTCAATATAGCCTTAACTTTCTGTGGATCAACAAAGATACCATCTGCAGAAACTATGTGGCCAAGAAAACCAATTTGTCGTAGCCAAAATTCACACTTGGTGAATTTGGCATAAAGCTGTCTCTCACGAAGAGTATGCAGAATCACCCTAAGGTGCTGAGCATGCGCATCATCTCTCCGCGAGTAGACTAAGATATCATCAATAAAAACAATAACGAACAGGTCCAACTAATCGTGAAAAACTCTGTCCGTATCAGGTGTGGAAAGCCGTCTTAGGCACATCCTCAGCCCTTATCCGCAGTTGATCGTAACCCAACCAGAGATCTATTTTCGAGAATACCTTGGCACCCTATAACTGATCAAAGAGATCATCAATATGTGGTAATTGGTATCGATTTTTAATGGTAACTTTGTTCAGCTGTCTATAATCCACACATAACCGAAATGTGCCATCCTTTTTTTTCACAAACAACACCGGTGTACCCCACGGTGACGTGCTAGGACGGATAAATCCCTCGTCCAATAGTTCTAGCAGGTGAACCTTTAGCTCCTTGAGCTCAGCTGGCGCCATCCTATATGGTGCCATAGAAATTGGAGCAGTCCCCGGAACTACATCAATCTCAAAATTAAATCTCAGATCGGTGGTAATCCAGGTAGTTTCTCGGGAAACACGTCCGAAAACTCTTGTACCACCGGGACCTCTTCAAGCTGCAGGCCCTATATGGTGGTATCAATAACATGTGCAAGATATGTCATACATTCACGGAGCACCAAACGTCTGGCATCTATAATAGAAATAACACAGCGGGGTAATACCCGCCTATCTCCCGTAAAAACCAATGGTGGCTGCCCGGGTCTCCTAAACTCAACTTGCTTCGTAAAGCAATCAACTGAAGCCCGGTGTGTACTCAAAAGTCCATCCTTAGGATGGCATCAAAGTCGGTCATACTGATAGGAATCAAGTCTGCCTCTAACACGGTATCCTCTATCCTGACCTTGCAGCCACATATACTGAATCCCAGAAAATCTGCTAACCAAGAGGAGTGATAACCAAGATCTCATCATCAAGTGGTGAGATAGGCCTATCAGCGTACATAGTGAAGGAATCACTCACATATGAGTAGTTCGACCCCGTATCTATAGAACACGGGTGTCAGCACCAAATATATATATGGTACCTAATGACAAGAAGAGTTAAATGGCATTTAGAATCCGATAAAACTGAATATATATATATATATCAAAACATATATGTACATCAAGGTAGTCAAGCCTCTAAGACTTTAACATGTCATGACTGTACATGAGTATCATGACATACATGATATCAAAAGAAAATACAATACAATATAGATCCTATACTGCTAGATCTGTGGGAGGGTTACCCGTAACTATATTAGGGTTCACTTGAGCGTCCTCCTGAGTCATCGCGTACGCGCGAGCCTGAACTCTAGGCCGCTGACGCGATTGAGTCTGCATGGTGTTGCTCCCGGTGGCCATCCGTGAAGCTGTATGTGCTGAGTAAGCAGGTACTCCCTACTGTCCCATGCGTGGTGTATTAGTATGGCTCTGTGATGCCTGACCTTTGAAACCCAGGTCAGGGCACACACTCCTAATATGACCCGGCTTCCTATACTACAAGCAAGTAATCGGGCCTCCGCAAGGTCCAGCATGGAAATGGCTATATCTATGGCAAGGAGTTGAGAAGGCCCATTCATCTGCCTATACTTTACATCCCGATAGTACCAAAATGTACTGCACCATCAAAGACAGTTATTGGTGGTCGGGTATGAAACAGGAGATTGCAGAGTTTATTGCTCGTTGCCTTGTATGTCAGCAAGAAAAGGCCGAGTACCAGCGTCCAGCTGGCACTTTACAGCCCCTTCCCATTCCTGAATGGAAATGGGAGTATATCATGATGGATTTCGTAGTAGGGTTGCCGTGGACTTTGGCACAACATGATGTCATTTGGGTGATAGTCGACCAACTTACTAAGTCCACACACTTCATCCCGATCAGGAGTGATTACTCACTTGAAGTATTGACACGCCTCTATATTGATACCATTGTAAGACTTCATGGGGTTCCAGTATCGATAGTATCAGATCGAGACCCCAGATTTACTTCCCGTTTTTGGCCCAGACAGATGGTCAGTCAAAGAGGAGCATTCAGACTTTAGAGGACATGCTTAGGGCATGTGTTATGGATTTCCAGGGGAGTTGGGATCGGCATCTTCCGTTAGTGGTATTCGCCTAAAATAATAGCTATCAGGCAAGCATTGGCATGCCACCTTATGAGGCATTATATGGGAGGAAGGGTCGAACCCTGTTGTGCTGGGATGAGGTTGGTGAGCGACAACTCCCAATGTTGAACTGGTAGAGAAGACGAAGAAGAAAGTGAGGATTATTCGTACGCGGATGAAAGCCGCCCAGGATAGACAGAAATCCTATGCACATCATAGGCAGCGACTTTTAGAGTTCACTGTGGGAGACATGGTATTCTTGAGGATATCTCCCTTGAAGGGAGTCATTCGATTTTGGTAGCGAGAGAAGTTGAGCCCCAGGTATATTGGGCCCTTCCATATACTTGAGAGGGTCGGAAGTGTGGTATATAAATTGAAGCTACCAGCATACCTATCGCGTATTCACGATGTATTTCATGTCTCAGTACAATGGAGATATCAGCCAGATCCTTCACACATTTTACAGGCTCCGCCAGTTGAGCTTCGAGAGGACTTGAGCTTACCTGTTCAGCCCGTGGCTATTCTGGATCGACAGGTCAGAAAGCAACGAAGCAAAGATGTTCCTCTTCTTAGAGTTTTGTGGAGGAGCGAACAGGTCGAGGAAAAGACATGGGAGCCCGAAGTGGCCATGAGGAGACAACACCCTCAACTTTTCTCTGTATAGTTTCTTTTAGTCTCGAGGACAAGACTTGTTTTTAGGGGATTAGGAAATGTAATACCGATCTCGGTGTACTGTATATTGTACTTCTCATTATCTCATATATGATTTATTTTCATTTTCATTTAGAGAAAAGTTACTCAGAACTTTTTCCGATTTATAATGCTCTTGAAAAATTTTGGCGAGATTGCCGGGAGCTAAAAATTTTCTCCTCCATGCCATTTTAAAACCTACGCATGCAATTACGACCCTGGTGAAATTACACGTGCTAAATTAATTTAAAAAATTAATGGAACTTGATTTCGGGCAATTCTTTTTTGCAAAGAAATGCCTGATACTTAATCGTCGAGATAAAAATTTATCATCACCAAGCGAAATTTAATTCTACTCTTGCAAAACTGCTAACATTTTGCCAGGAAGCCTAAATTAGACTAAATTTATGTTTTATCAAGTTAAACCGCAATTTCACGAAATTGCCAAAATTGCCCGAAATGAAGGGAAATTGACCCTACCGTGTCAAAATGACAACCACACGTGCAAATTTGATACCATGAGAAATATATATGCTAAATTCACTTTAAAAGTGAAAGGTTAAGGAGCTAAACTGAAATTTAAGCCATAACACAAAAATGTTCGGTGTTCTAACATTTTTCGCCCGAAAATCCCTAATTTTTGGCAAAATTAAAATTTGTTCGAGCAAATGGTCCCGTTTCCACCCAAGACCATATTTATGAAATCCACGTGTAAAACGGAGTCCGTAGTGTGATCAGTATGAAAAACGGAGTCCATATTTTTGAACGATTGAGGATTTCGTTCACTCCGAGGGACGTTTAGGCTATCAAACGATCTCAGATTAATGCGAGACCATCTCTATTTGATCAGTATGAAAAACTGAACCAAATTGGTAAATTTAAATTTCTCAGATTTCGGGTCGAATATTGACCCCGCCGTGCGTGATGCGAAAATCGAGACAAGAATCTTCACGCAAATCTAAGAATAACCTTTTATGAAATTTAGAAAAAAGGGTTGGAGATAATTAATGACCATGACAAGTGTGCCCATGAGGTGGAAGGCTAGGATTCATTTGAAAAGTCAAAGAACAAATATGAGCCATTGATTTTGGTTATTAGGAGACAAATCAATTAATGAAGCATTAATTGAAGTTTAACTTGTTGGGGCTTAAGGAGGAGAGAGTAGAGAGAGAGAGAATCGCCAACAAGCTATATTCATTCTCCCAAAACCGTGAATAGCAAAGAGAAACAAAAAATAAAAAAGAGAGAAAGACTTCTTCTCTTCTTCCTCCCTCTATAGCGTGAGCCATTCCTTGAAGGGACCCAATCTTCAATATTTTTACATAAATCCATCCCTCTTGAACCCCAGAACAATATATCCAAAAATCAAGGCCAACGGAGAAGGATTGCTTGGTGAAGAACAAAGGGACAGCCAAGAGTCCAAGAGGAGAGATCCAAGTTTTGCTTCAAGCCCAGCTGTCCATCTTCAGGTATGAGGCCCTCCATACTCCATAGCATAACATATCTTAATTTAGGATCAAAATGAGGAGGTTTGCTTAGGGAACTAGGGTGGCCGAAATCTTAAGTCAAGGAAGGAAGCCAAAAATTATGAAATCTGGATATTCTGAACTGGTTGTACTATTTTAGCTATAGCATTTTCTTCACAAGGGAAAATTGCATGAACTTTATACACAAGAAACTAGACATTCCGAGCTTTAAAATGAGATAAGAATGATTGCATTCTGAGTAGAGATGGATTTTATATGATTTTGCAAAGTTAGGTCTTCTGCATTAATTCCATGTTCAGTCTTGCATTTTGCCCTGATTTTGATAGTAACACTAACCTAAGTTTTCAAGCCCCTTCCTGATAGATTCAGATCTTGGACTAGTTGAAAGAATTGTAGATCCATGTCTTAGCTTTCTAACGAGGTAAGCATCACCTCAATCGGATCCATGTGTCAAAGGTTACAGCCATTTCACTGAAACTAGTCAGAGGGTCATCCATTTACCAACACTAAAAACAGTAGCATTGCACGACCCTTTTCCAGCCCTTGTTTGCAAAATCTCAAATATGAAAGGTTGTAGATCTCCCTCTTCTCCACCTACTGTGACAATGTCAGCCAATTCAGCCAAGTGAATCAAGAGTTATGCAAAATCTCCCAAAACTGTGCAGAAACGATCCTGTTTCTCGGCCAAAACTAAAAAGAGATTTTTGTCGTCAATTTCAGACCCCTTCTAGGAAAAATTGGAAGAAACCCAAAACATGAAAAATGTAAGGTTTTGTGTCTTCTAGGTACTGGAAAAATTTTAGGTAATTTGGAGTTCTGTGTTAAAAGTTGTAATGGTTGAATTAAAAATTGATCAGAACAGACTTCTGAAATGTAATGTGGGCAAAATGGTGCTATTTCAGGGACTTGCACTAGGAATCTGAGAAAGTGCCCAACTATGAAGTTGTAGCCTTGTGTCATAACTACAACATAGTCAAAACGCGGAGTCTTAGCATGAACAGATTGTGAAATAAGAGAAATTAACTAAAACAGGACAGAATAGAGAGTGAGATTTAAGTTGGTTTGAAAATGTGGACTCCAAGGAATCTTCTACCGAGATTTTGGAGATAAGTTTAACACGAAAAGTGTGAGTTTTTATGTGAGTCAGCCATAGAAATTGAAATTTCTCAAATTCCGACTCTAGTTGAGGAACCTGTGGTCAATTCTCTAAAATGACGCAAGAATAGAACTTGAAAATCCTAGATTTGTCTATAACTAGAGTTGCATCATATTTACATTCTTACTACATACACATCATATGATCTCTTAAGTGACACATATTCTACATTATATTTATAGAGCCTCGTTGGTGATATTGAGGGGAGCATATTTTTGTGTGTGTTTAGAGATTTGTGCCTGGAGTGGCATACCCTCCCGCATACGATGAGTGAGATTTATTATATTATGTGTCTGATGCACAATATCATGTCTTAAAATATTTTCTGACGCAAGCTTGATTTAATGAATATGTGATGTGAAATTTTCAATAAATTATGAAATTATTTTGTGAATTCATGGAGTATCCCCAAACATGTTTATACGTGTTATATATGCATCCAAACGAGTTTTAATATATGAAACCATGCCATCATATTTGATTTATACATGTTTTATGAAATCATCCTTGTGGAAATATTTGACAATACTTGAGAAATGTGGCATGACACGTAATTGATTTGATAATGATATTTTACATGGGCCGAGGGCCCTAGCATGTGATGATGATAACTTTGTGATGGGTAAATCTCATTCCGTAGCTACGAAAGATGCATATGTAAGGTGATCTATACTTGTACCCGATACGCTTCTGCGGAAGGAATCCCACATGACATCGGAAAATGGTAAATGTATTGTGATTCGACACAGTACTAATAAGGTTGAACCCATAAGGGGGAGGGCTATGGTGCGCCGTAGTCTAGCACTAGATGAGGTCCATCACCAACGTTGGGGTAGAGAGCTTTTCTAACCTATTGCATACAAAACCCCCGATGCGCCTGTCATTGGTCGCAATTGACCCTTGCTAGGACTGATTTTGGCATGCTCTATTCTAACATGATTTGATGATATGGATGCATATATGTTTGAAATGTATGTGAAAAGAATGATTTATGATAAATTGAGTATTTTACATGATTTCCTACAATATGTGGTGGTATTGAGAACGTTGATACTCCATTTTTCACCGACTTATTGAATACATGATATATACCCTCTCACTCACTGGGTATCTTCCTTGATACTCACCCCTCATTTCCTGTTGTGTACAGAAATAGCTATAGTGGGACGCGTTGAGACTTATCAGCGCATAAGACTTTTGATTGGAGATCGAGTTTGTTGATTAGGTATTCAATATGATATTGGGAAGGATTTGCCAATGAAAGTGTATATTAGTTTATTGAGTTTGTAGATAGACCATTGTGTATAAAAAGGGATGACTATATGGAAATTTTTATACATCTTATTGAAACTCTCAATTCTATTCTATTACATTGAGGTATGAAATATACTATTGTGTACGTTTACTTTGGTAAATGTGTCATATTTAGAAATGTCCTTTAGGTTCGTTCGGTACCATCTCTAAATCATAGGAGGGGCAACTGGCGACTGTCCATACCTTTGATGGGGGCATGGCAGTAGAGGTCTGTGGCTAAGACTGATAGTATTTTGTGATAGCCTTACGTTGTCCTGGTTTGTACGGTATAGATTGATTGGTATTATATGAATGTGGTTGAATTGTTATGAGACTATGTTGGCCATTTATTAAGTGGTTGGATGATCATTTGATATACAAATTGATTTATACATAGGAGACCTCCAAAATATGGGGAGGTTCTGCCATGTTCTTTGTTTATATAGCCAGCACCTAGGGCAATGGGCAGCTGCTCACGATCCCAGTTCAGGGCGTGACAGATAGTGTTGTGGATGATGTGTTTGTATGGCATAGTAGACTTGGCCACATAGGGCAAAAGAGGATGGCCCGGTTAGCTTTGAGTAGCTTGTTAGGCCCGCTAACCAGAGTCCAGTTGCCCGTGTGTGAGTTTTACCTTGCGGGCAAAGCTACTAGAAAACTATTCAGGAAAGCAATGAGAGCTGAGATTCCATTACAATTGGTCAATTCCGATAATTGCGAACCAATGAATATGAAAGCCAAAAACGGAGCCATATACTTTATTACGTTCATTGACAATTACACGTGTTTTGGTTACGTCTACCTGATCTCGCACAAGTCTGAGGTACTAGAGTGCTTTATGAGGTTTATAAGCGAGGTTGAGAATCAGTTAGATTTGAGGGTGAAAACCCTTAGAACCGATTGAGAGCGCGAGTATTTGTGTGAACAATTTAAAAAGCTCTGTTTCGATATAGGCATTACGAGACAACTGATTATTCCTGCTACTCCTCAGTAGAACAGAATAGCTGAGAGAATGAATAGAACTCTTTTAGAGATGGTGAGGTCGATGATGGTGCAAGCCAATTTTTCCATCTCCCATTAAGGAGATGCATTATTGACTGCTGCCTATATCCTTAACCATGTTTCAACAAAGTCCGTAGTCAGCACCCGTACGAATTTTGGATAGGGAGGCAGCCTAACCTTAGCTATTTGAGACCATGGGATTGTGTCGCATATGTTCTTGATTCCTCACACAAATATGGCAAGTTAGACCAGCGAGAAAAGAAGTGTATCTTTATAAGATACTCTGAACACTCCAAGGGACATCTGTTCCGAGGAGAACATATGGATGGCACAGTCACTGAGATAAAGTCTCGTGATGCCACGTTTCTCGAAAATGATTTCCCTAAGAGAGGTGAAATTGATCGAAACATCGCCTTTTATGAGATGGATGAGCCTAACGGCTTAGTCGTGCCTAACAGCGGGACTGAAGAACCTATTGTGAATCTTGGTCCTAGTGGGAGCATTCCATATGAAGGTGAAAAGGGGCCTCCTACTCAAAGGAGTAGTCGGGAACATGTATCCTGTCATTACTTCCTGATTGAGAATGAGATCCTAATTATGACTCCTGAGGATGATGAGGAGCCAAAAACATTCAGTGAGGCTCTCAAGAGTCCTGCTAAGGACTAATAGTTAGAGGCCATGAAGGAAGAAATTAACGAGGTCCCTGAGAAAAGAAAAGCCATTGGGAACAAGTGGGTTCTCAAAATTAAGAGGAAGGTCAACGGATCGATCGAGAGATATAAAGCCCGGCTTGTACCCAAAGGTTACATGTAAACAAAGGATATTGATTATGAGGAGACTTTCTCCCTAGTAGTCAAGTTTACATCGATCCGTTTGCTTTTGGCTTTTATAGCTAATATGGATTGGAGTTACACCAGATGGACGTTAAGACCGCTTTCCTTAACGGGAACTTGGATGAAGAGATCTACATGGAATAACCCCCGGGGTTCATTCTAGTAGGTCAAGAAGACAAGGTCTGTGACTTGGGAAGTCGATATATGGCCTCAAGTAGTCATCCAGGCGGTAATACATAAGATTTCACGAGGATGTGATATCTTATGGTTTTAGGATGGTCGAGGAGGATCATTGTGTTTATCTGATACGGAGTGATACTTCATTTGTGATCCTGTCATGGTATGTGGATGACATAATGTTGGCTGGGAACAACATTTAATATCTAATGACCATCAAATCATGGTTGTTATCCAACTTTGACATGAAAGACATGGGTGAAACTGAGTTCATCCTCGGAGTTGAGATCCACAGGGATCGCTCGAGAAGAACGTTGGCTCTTTCACAAGAGACATACATTAAGAAAATTCTTGAGCGTTTTTGGATGAGTGATTGTAATCCTATAGATATTCCGATTGTCAAAGGTGAAGGCCCGAGTCTGGAAATGTGTCCTAAAACTCAGGATGAAGTGAGGGAAATGAGTAAAGTACCTTACTCCAGTGCGGTGGGAAGCCTAATATACGCAATACTGTGTACAAGACTGGACATAAGTTATGCAGTCGGTCTGGTGAGTAGGTATTAGGCGAATCCTGGAAGGGGTCACTGGAGAGTAGTGAAAAAGATTTTCTGATATCTTAAGGGAACTGCAAATCTCTCCATGTGTTACGGAGGAGGCGATTTGTGCCTTGTGGGTTATTCGGACGCCGATTGGGTAAGCGATTTGGATAAACGCAAATCGACTCAGGTTTTGCTTTCTTGCTCAATGGTGGTGCCATTTCATGGAGCAATAAAAAGCAAACCCATGTTGCTCTATCAACGATGGAGGCTGAGTTCGTGGTTTGCTCTGTTGCTGTTCAGGAGAGTGTTTGACCATTAGAACTTCAACTTTAGTTTAACTTCTTAGAAGGTCGATTTGTTTTTTGTGTGGGTCGACTTGTCCAACCTTATTGTTTTGCCCAGTAAAGTTAATTTCACTTGGCAAGTCGACTTACCTTATATGTGAGTGGACTTGTTTTTATTTGTAATTTAATGAATTATTATTAAACATTTTCAGACTTGTTTTAATTATTTACAAAGTAATCTTTCATAACTCTAACTTAGTTTTTCTCATTATCAAAACATATTTTGTCAACACAATTCTTAGCTCAATTATATTGTCTCTTAAAAATATAATTCAGCTTACCACACAACCATTAAGATGGTTAAATTGATCTAGTGCTCCAGCATAAGATTTCTTTCCTTAAAGGATGTGGATTAAATCCTATCATCATCACTTTTTAAATATTCTTCATTGGGTTTAAAATATTGATGCATTTCGGCCATGTGTATGCCCATGGCAGTTCATGACCATGTGTGCATCTACGTGACAATCTATGTTTCATGATGAGTAGCACCCAGATGACGGTGTAGTATGATGACACATGGCATAATCTTTTTCAATTTGATTTTTGCTTCAAATTTCTATTTTTGATCAAGTTAATCTCATGTGTCGGTGTTTATATTTGTACACTTATATCCAAATATGTTCAACAATATCAAATTTGAGAAGTATGCTGGAAATGTTTGATTTATACTTATGTTGCTTATGATATCTATCTATGTTATTCTAGAAAGCATGCTCGTATGGTTTGTATGGTCTTTTTGAATGCATGCTTAGTCTAATGATCTGAGTGACTTTTCTTCCCCTTCTATTGGTATGCAGATCCAAGTAGACCACATGGCATGGTAATGTAAACACCTGCTTGGTTGCTTTGAGCATATTGTTAACCTTGGTTAGGTTATGATCATATGAAATATGCATATCCTATGTCACGATCAAAAGTTATGTTGGTGGTCTTGATAAGCCATCCATTTACGATCTATTTGCATAAAGGTTTTGGTGGAAAAGAGAGGGAAAGGGAGGGTTTTAATAGAATCCATTCACGTTTCGCAAAACAATTTATTAGAAGGAAAGGTTTTGGAGGGTTTTTATGAAAACTTCAAAATACAAATTTTCAATCCCACCAAATCGAAGGGCTTTCGAGGGGAGGGATTCATTTTTTAAAATTCTAAATATTAATTTTACTATTATACCCTCTATTTTAAAATAAAAAATTCAGAAAGAATAAAACAGTAAATTTTTGCATTTTTTGAATTTATTCCCACTTTTTCCATCGTCTAACCAAATGTGGTTTTTTGTTTTGCTTACCTTTCTTTCCCTTTCTCATCACATTTTTTTATTGCTAAATGTGATTTTCGATTTTGCCTCCTTTTCCCTCCCTACCGCATCATTTTCCTTCCTTTCCTTTACCTCCCTTTTATATGAGATGGCCAAATACATTGTTGTGTTATAATTTGATGTTATGCCATTCCTTTGTATTATGATGTGATGCTATGGATACTGACTTTAGTTAAAATTTTTGGTTCTTCTGTCAGGAGGAGCATATCATGCCAGTTTATGAAGAATATAGAAGTGTTTAGAAGCTTTTTCTTGACGTTGATATAGGCCGTGAGCATCAACGGACAGTTAGCATAATGAAATATGATATTAGGTCCTTTAACCAAGTTTCCGAATTTGACTTATGGCTTGGACATAAAAAACTATATTGAGAGGGTAACCCCCTTAAATGAATTATTGTAAATTTTGAATCGGATTACAGTATGACTCTGGATACCGGTTGATATAATATTAAAAAAATATATATATAGGCCATGAGTGGTTGGATAGCAATTTCTAAGGGAGATTTTGCTTGATTTTTTGAAAAATTTTTAGAGCTCATAAAACTTTCACATTAGAATGTTATCATTCTTTTTTGAAGAAGCGTTACTTGAATAGCGCATCATCAAAGCTGTTATTCTAAACTCTTTGTACTAAAACAAGATTTCAGCTTTTATTTCTTAAGTTTTGTTGACTTATCTCTGCCGCCGCCATGCTACTACTACTACTACTATTATTATTATTATTATTATTATTATTATTATTAGATCCCTTAGGTTTTTTGTTATTTGTTTAATTTAATTTTTTTATCTCATTAAATTTTTAGTTTTTAACTTTTAGTTTTGCATCTATAATCTTAATACAAAGTTAAGTTGTTAGATTTTTTAAATCATTTAAATTCACTATAGTTGTTATTAGTTTAATTTTATTCTTTATATTTTGTTTTTACTTTAATTTTAAGAATTCATCATACTTAACAAATTTCGAATTTGTTTAGAAATGAGAGTTTTAATTCTTGATTGTTTCTTTTGTTTGAATTTCATCGATCCTTATTCAAACATAAGATATTTTTTTCTTTTAATCCGAGTTTGCATAGTTGATCAATAAAAGTTTTGTCATTATATTCACTTAGGTTTACATTAGTTAATCATGCTATTGTTTTAGTTATTTGTTTCAATTAGATTAGAGTAATAAGATCTCTAAACTCTTTGACACTCAATATAACAAATCAGTAATCTAGGGGAACAATATTTTATTCACATATCTATATTACTTGAATGATTAGTGTACTTTTGAGTGTCAAAAATGCTTATCCATTGTAATCTGTACAACTTTGATTGACCTAATTCAAGTTCTGTTAGAAAGAGAAGATCTTGATCCATAAGTTTTGTTTTTCAAGAAAAAGCTAATTCAGATTGCAGGATAGGAAAATCATTCGCTGAATGAAATCATTGTAAATAGAAGTTAATTGACAGCAAAATAAAATGTTGAGTTTCTCAACAAATCCAAAAGATCTTAAACCCAATTTCTCTTACATCAAACGTCAAAGACATGAAACAGGGTCTCTATCAAATTTTAAATTGATCTAAGTTAGATTTTAAGTTGAATTCTTAAGATTTTAAATTGATCGAAGTTAGACCAAACCACCTAGGACCTAAGAACTAACAAATTAAGGTTACCCAAAAAGAGATCACAATCGAAACTACAATAAGACAGACAGAAGTCTTTATCATAACTACAATAGTCTATCATGGTTCCTGAAGGAATTAATGCCCACGTGGGGCATCTTTCCATAGTTGGAAAATGGAAAGATTCTCACTTTCCATATGCACAAATGGTAACTGATATGATTTGAATTTCCTACCATTTGTGGTGATGGAGGTATATGGAAACTAGGGTAAACCCTAGAAAAACACAATTGCACAAAAAAAGAATTGGGGAGAGGCACAATTGTGAGAGGGAAAAAATTCTGTGAAGAGAGTTTGTGTCACCGGATTTCGATTGCAGTGTTGTGGTGCTGCGGTGATAGCTCGACTTTCGTGGTTATCATCCCGACGGCGAGGTCGATTGATCGAGATTCGTGGTTTCCCGGATTTTTGTAATCTACTTTTTGAGGTATACCCGAAAACCCTAACCCTTTATGATTCCGAAAATTTTGCATGCTTCCGCATGTATATGTGCATATAAATCCAACATTGTTATTACAGCATAAGGTTGGATTTATTAGATAATTTTTGGAATATTTTCGGGTATAAAAAATATGGGGTTGCAAAAATGGGTTTCGGATCACGGATTAGTTTCGTGAATCCGAATATACCGTGACGTTACCCATGTCAAGTAGATCTTAAATATATTTTATTCTGAATTTTTGGAGTATGTTTTAGCCATGAAAATTGAAATTAAAGTTTTCGGCTCTAAGAGTGCCCAAAACTTAAAAACTTAGATCTATCCGTGTAGATGGATTTTTTATCTAAATAAATGGCATATTTGTGTTCCATGTACATTGATCTACGTTTTGACATACATTTTGTATTGATTGGTTGCCGGAAACTGGGTT
Organism: Dillenia suffruticosa; assembly: GCA_033439265.1. NCBI lineage: Eukaryota > Viridiplantae > Streptophyta > Magnoliopsida > Dilleniales > Dilleniaceae > Dillenia > Dillenia suffruticosa. The sequence continues at coordinate 6,933,921 of JAVTVX010000031.1, forward strand.
TTCCGGCGAGGCCGCGGAGAGCCAAAACTTGGATATATGATTCGCAGTGTTTAGGGCTTGAATCTTTCAAAAAAACAAGTTCGAAATATTTTGGGAAGTTCAAATATATTTTCTGGCAGAAATCGTCATAAAAAATTAGCCTGAAATGGGTTTTCGGAGAACCGGGTCGAAAAACCCAGTTGCAGACCCATCGGGTAAGGAAGAAGAGCTCCAGACCTGCGGGTGCGTGCAACACATGCGTGCAGAAGCGCATCCAGTAGGTGCGTGGTGCTCACGCGCGAGCAAGGCGCATGAGCCGGTCCGGAACCAGAGCAGGTCGGAGCGGGTCAAGATCCGACCCACGACCCGACACGGACCCAACCCGTTTAACACAGTCGGGTCAACCTGACCCGTTGACCGACCCGGTTGACTCGGCTCCGCGCGTGAGGGCGCTTGAGAACGCGCCGCGACTGGGCGCTCGTGAGCCGAGCCGAGCCGCGCGTAGGCGCTTGGAAGCGCGTGAGATATGCACGCGTGAGTCGAGCCGTGCCAAGCGCGTGGCAGCGCGTAAAGGGCACACCGTGCGTTTGGCGCATGACCCAGGCTCCTGCCGGTGTGTGGAGGCACGTGGCAGGGCCTGCAGACGTTCCGCCGATGCACGGCGGCGCGTGGGGACCCCGGCGGCGCATCAGGTCGTCCAAAATTGATTTTTTTTCAATTTTTTTTGGGTCCTATGTGCATATTTGTGATTATTTGTGGGATTTTATGCGCCGAATTAAAGTCCGGATGGTGAGATGAGATCCCGGGTTGTGGTGTATGGTGTCCGTTGACTCATATGCTCACTTTGGGGTCAATACTAGATGCATTTTGGATTGTTAATTCGTAAGGTACACGAAATTGTGAAAATAAGCATTATTAGTCACTGACGTCTCTTTCTTTCTGTGTGACAGAGACAATGGCTGCGACAAAAAGTATCATACTTGATCTCGTTAAGGGAGATAAGTTGAACGGTGACAATTATGAGATTTGGCACCGTAAAGTTCAATTTGTTTTCGAGGAACAGGACCTAGCGGAGGTTCTCTACACGAGATGATAGACCCCGGGGTGGGTGATATGCCTCAGGCGAAACTGGATGAGGAGGCGTATCGTGCATGGAAGAAGAAGGATGGCCAAGCTAGGGTCATCCTCCTTAGCAACATGCACGATGATCTTATTCCAGTGTACGAGCAGTATCCTACTGCGATGTTGGTTTGAAGTACTCTGAGAGAGCACCTTGGCTCCCGGTCAGTGCCTAAGCTGAGAATACTGACCTATAGGTTCATCACCTATAAGAAGAGACCCGATCATACCATGAAGCAGCATTTGATGCATATGTCGAGTATGATCGCTTCTCTAAAGAACATGGGGGAGACAATGTCTGATGAGCTTCAGGTACTGGGAGTAATCCAGTCCTTGCCTGACTCCTGGGATGTGGTGAAGACCTATCTCACGTATACTGAGAGTATTCGTACTTTCATGGACATGCGTAGGCATTGTGAGCTCGAGGAGGAGCGCCAGGAGGTAGCTAGGTCGGTTTCCGGTCATGCCTCTGTGGCGGAGTCGAGTAAGGGCTCCAAGGGCGCCAAGCGTAAATGATGCATGCATGACAAGAAACCTAACCAGGCTAAGAGGAAGCCATCGCGAAAACCGTTGACAGAGGGCAGAAACGTAAGAAGAAGGAGCTCAACAAGAGCAGAGTCCGATGCTACATTTGTGGTAAATCTGGACATTTCGCTCGCGAGTGTGGCGAGCGAAAGATATGTCCTTCTTCTTTACATGGTATGAGTTATGTTTCATCCACTGTGATGTTTACTAACCTTCTCCTTTGTGGATTGTAGACTCAGGAGCCACCGACCATGTAACTCGAGATAGGAGCGCATATGTGGAGTTCCGCCGATTGAGTCTCCAAGCGAGGAGGCTGTACGTGGGGAACGGAGCATTTGTGGTTGTGAAAGGGATTGGTACATGCAAGCTGATGCTGCCAAGTAACCAAGTCCTTATCTGCATCATGTGCTGTATGCTCTCGAGATTCGGCAGAATCTCATATCTGTCCTTTGTTTAGATCGTTTAGGATACTCTGTCATTTTCAAAAATTTGAGTGTTTCTGTCATTTACGATAACTCTATTTTATGTACTGGTTTAGTCCATGATGGACTTTATGCGTTGGATTTGGTTTTCTTTAATAAAATTTTTGATTTGTCTTCTATTGCGTATACATCTGATAGTGTAGTTGATGATATTTCTATTTGGCATAGTAGACTTGGCCACATAGGGCAAGAGAGAATGAACCGGTTAGCTACGAATGGCTTGTTGGGCCCGCTAACCCGGATCGAGTTGCCCTTATGTGAGTTTTGCCTAGCCGGCAAAGCGACAAGGAAACCATTTGGAAAAGCAATGAGGGCTGGGACCTCATTGCAATTGATCCACTCCGATATTTGTGGACCTATGAATGTGAGAGCCCAAAACGGAGCCACATATTTCATTACGTTCATAGATGATTACACGCGTTTCGGTTACGTCTACCTAATCTCGCACAAGTCGGAGGCATTAGATTGCTTCAGGAGGTTTATAAGCGAGGTAGAAAACCAGTTAGACTTGAGAATTAAAACTCTCAGAACCGATAGAGGATGCGAGTATTTGTCTGAGAAGTTTAAAGAGCTCTGTTTCGAGAAGGGTATTACGAGACAGTTGACTATTCCTGCAACTCCCCAGTAGAACGGGATAGCCGAGAGAAGGAATAGGACTCTGTTGGAGATAGTGAGATCGATGATGGCGCAGGCCAATTTGGCTCTCTCCTACTGGGGAGATGCATTGTTGACTGCTGCCTACGTTCTTAACCGTGTTCCAACCAAATCCGTAGTCAGTACCCCATACGAGCTTTGGACAGGGAGGCAACCTGACCTTAGCCATTTGAGACCATGGGGTTGTGCCACATACGTTCACGATTTCTCGTACCCACACGGCAAGTTAGGCCTACGAGGAAAGAAATGTATCTTTGTAAGGTACTTCGAACATTCTAAGGGACATGTGTTCCTAGGTGAACGTACGGATGGCGCGGTCTCCGAGATCGAATCTCATAATGCTACGTTCCTGGAAAATGATTTCCCTAAGAGAGGAAAAACGACCAGGATTGCACCTTTTATGAGATGGGTGAGCCTAACGGCCCAACTGAGCCCAGGGGTGGGACCCAAGAGCCTGAAAAGGATCTTGGTCCTAGTGGGAGTAACCCATCTCGAGGTGAGGAGGCTCCTCCTCCTCGTAGGAGTAGTTGGGGACATGTACCCCGACGTCATTTTTCGATAGAGGATGAGATCCTCATCGTAACTTCTGAGGATGATGAGGAACCTCAGACCTTTGAGAAAGCTCTCCAGAGTCCTATGAAGGACCAATGGCTAGAGGCCATGAAAGAGGAAATGGAATCAATGAGGGTCAACGGGGTCTGGGACCTAGTTGACCTACCTGAGAATAGAAGGGCCATAGGGAACAAGTGGGTTCTCAAAATCAAAAGAAAGGCTGACGGTTCGGTGGAAAGATACAAAGCCCGTCTAATAGCCAAGGGTTACACACAGACAAAGGGCATTGATTACGAGGAGACTTTCTCCCCCGTAGTCAAATTTATATCGATCCGTCTACTCTTGGCGATTGTCGCAAGCATGGATCTAGAGTTGAATCAGATGGATGTAAAGACCGCTTTCCTTAATGGAAACCTGGATGAGGACATCTACATAAAGCAGTCCTCTGGGTTCATTCTAATAGGTCCTGAGGACAAGGTCGATCGATTTCGGAAGTCGATATATGGCCTAAAACAATCATCCAGGCAGTGGTACCTAAGATTCCACGAGGAGGTGATATCTTATGGTTTTACAATGATCGAGGAGGATCATTGTGTTTACTTAATATGATCTGATAACTCTTTTGTGATCCTGTCCCTATATGTGGATGATATACTATTGGCTGGGAACAACATTCAGTATCTGATGAGAATCAAGGCTTGGTTGTCATTGAGCTTCGACATGATAGACATGGGTAAAGCTGAGTTCATCCTTCGAGTTAAAATCCAGAGAGATAGATCGAGAAGAATGTTGGCTCTTTCACAAGAGACCTACATTAAGAAAATTCTCGAGCGCTTTGGGATGAGTGATTGTAATCCCATTGATACTCCAATTGCCAAGTGTGATGGCCTGAGTCTTGAGATATGCCCGTAAACATAGGAAGATATAAGGGAGATGCGTAAAATCCCTTATTCCAGCGCAGTGGAAAGTCTGATGTATGCGATGTTGTGTACACGACCAGACATATGTTACGCAGTCGGTCTGGTGAGTAGATATCAATCAAATCCTGAAATAGGTCACTGCAGAGTAGTGAAAAGGATTTTTAGATATCTCAAGGGAATTGCGAGCTACTCCTTGTGTTATGGGAAAGGTGATTTGTGTCTCATAGGATATTCAGACGTCAACTGGGGCGGTGATCTAGATAAGCGCAAATTGACATTGGGATTTGCCTTGTTGCTCAATGGCGGTGCCATTTCTTGGAGCAGCAAGAAGCAGACTTGTGTAGCTTTATCTACGATGGAGGCTGAGTTTGTGACTTGCTCAATCACAGTTCAGGAGAGTGTTTGGCTCTGGAGACTATTAAATGACTTAGGGGTTGTAGCTGATAGTGGGAGGCCAGTGATGATTTACTGTGATAATCAGGCTGCTATCGCCTATACTCGAGACCCTAAGTATCATAGTAGGACCAAACACATCGACACCAGATATAATTTTGTTAGATATATCATCGAGAAAGGTGAAGTGACCGTCAAGTACATCTCGACACATTGCATGGTGGCTGACCCCTTCACCAAACTCATCACTAGAGACTCATTTATAGCACATAGAGAGTCATTGGGTTTGAGAATATTTTGACTATTCTCATTGTACTAAACTGACGATGTGATACTTATTATATTTATATATGATTTTGTGCATTATTCAGTCACATTTATATTTCTTTAAATAATGTACTTATTTATATCATGTATATTCTTGATGTGATAAAATATATGTCAGGCAGGTGAGGTCGACTTTCTCACACGAACGACCACCTCCAGCTCTGAGTGAGCGGAGATGAGACAGTTTTTAGTCGTAAAAGGTATTGAAAGTGGCCCAACTAGAACAAAAGTTACCCTGATACATGTTCAGGATGAGGTCATTTGGGATATGACCGACATAGAAATACCCACATCCATATTGCCTGTGAGTAGCCAGATTTGAGATATCGGATATCACCTGCGATAGTGATATTGTCTCTGAGACACTCTCTCTGAGATCTCTGGGTAGAGTCTTATGTGTAGACTGAGTCCCGTATCTATACAGTGTTAAGAAATCTGACATATGCCCTTTTGAGAAATAAGGGATTAACACTGTGGCACGCGTTTCATACCGCGTGTGATAGACGACTAAGGATAGTGGGAGCAATTACATGAGACGATGATCTATTCATGATCCTCGTTCCCACTGTGTAAGACCCGAGATACATTGGGTGGGATCTCTAGTACCCTTATTTTATTTTCAACTGTCTCTAGAAGTCTTGATTCAGTGTTTGCTACTTTAGTCTATTTACCTATGGCCTGGAAGATAAATTGAGGTCTAAGGGACAGGTCTAGGAAAGCAGCTGAATTGAGATCGATGGATTCGAGTTTGGGAAAGGAAGACCAATCTACATTACATCGTTGTGTTGTATTCATCGACCGGTCTGTTACGTATATCCACGTTGGGATATGAACATAGTAGTGAATACACATTCGAGAGTATATTGGGGATGACTTTCGATGAGGAAAGTGACTCGAAGGATGTAAATGTGATGAGTCTGGGGTACAGCGAGATATTTTTTATTATTAATGGCGACTCCTCGAATATCCTAACAGGTGCATCGAGAAGTCTTTATTTGCAAGTGTACTCGTCAGTCGCACGACACCCAATCTAGTATGAAAATCCAGAAGGGTGATATAGGAGATCGCATGAGTTGTGATCTCGTGACGGATAAAAATGCCCTCGTGTGCAAGTGGGAGATGAAGGAATTAATGCCCACATAGGGTATCTTTCCATAGTTGGAAAATGGAAAGATTCTCACTTTCCATATACACAAATGGTAACTGATGGGATTTGAATTCCCTACCATTTATGGTGACGAAGGTATATGGAAACTAGGGTAAACCCTAGAAAAATACAATTGCTCAAAAAAAGAATTGGGGAGAGGCACAATTGTGAGAGGGAAAAAATTCTGTGAAGAAAATTTGTGTCACCGGATTTCTATTGCGGTGTTATGGTGCTGCGGTGATAGCTCGACTTTCGTGGTTATCATCCCGACAGCGAGGTCGATTAATCGAGATTCGTAGTTCCCCGGATTTTTGCAATCTACTTTTTGAGATATGCCCGAAAACCCTAACCTTTTATGATTCCGAAAATTTTGCACGCTTCCGTATGTGTATGTGCATATAAATCCAACAGTTCCAGTATGGACATGTTATCATCCAACATTTTTATTGTAGCTACAATGGTCCATCATATCTATGATGGCATGTAGGAAGCATAATGCGGAGTATACCAACACCTCAATAATTATGATAAAATCATGATGGTTATGATAAGATCACGATGGTCTATTATATCTACAATGGTTATAATAGACTTGTGAAAGTTATGATAAGATCATGTGGAATGCAGATGTATGATAATGCTATCATAATTATGACATGATCAAAAAACTTTAAACTCTTGTATTTACTCTATGCACCAAAAGATGTCCATCTTGTCATACTTAAGGTGGAAGGAACAACCAAACCTAAAGAGCATGCTAAAACTGAAGGATTTATTAGACTACATACACATGCGGAAGCGTATAATTAAAAGTTTTAGAATTTACGGATAAATATTTCGATATGTGGGGCTCCAATAAATCAACCAAAATCGCATAATCTCTCGTACGGATCACTCGGTCAGGATGATAATCACGAAATGAACCATCACCATTATTTCACGGCGCCTCAACCCTAAATCCGGTGATCTCCAATTAACGGAAGAAATTTTTTGTACGCAAAAATTTCCCAATCCCCCATTTTTCTTCTATAGAAAATGTGTTTCAATCTCTCTACAATGCGAAGAGAAAATCTCATTGTTCAACTTCATTCACATAGAAATTTTCCCTTTCCCGGTGCCAACAATATGGTTTGCATCTAGAAAATACCAAGATAACTTTGCACCATTGTCGTATCTTTTTTCTTGGCAACTGTGTTTTCTTTTTGTTTTTTTCACATAGGTACATAGACACGAGAGAGAGAAAGCCATTCTCGAGAGAGAGAGAGTATGCCTAAGAGACATTGTAGAAGGAGACATTCATTAGGAGTTATTTTGGGATAACTACCCATATTCAAATCCCTATAACTGCCCATATTCAAAATGTCCATGTGGACACATAAACTTCCAACATCTCCCACTTGCGCACGGGGGTATTTTATATCCGTCACAAGATCACAACTCATATGATCTACTACATCACCCTACTGGACTTTCATACAGAATTGGACATCATGCAACTGGCGAGTACACCTGCAAGTAAAGATTTCTCGATACGCCTGTTAGGATGATCGAGAAGACATAGTTAGTACCAAAAAGAACTCGTTGTACCCAGACTCAACGCAATTATATCTATCGAGCCGCTTTCCTCATTGAAAGTGATCATCAATTATTTGCTCGACTGTGTATTCACTATTATATTTGAATCCCAATATGGATTAACATAACAGGTCGACCGGTGAATACAACACCATGATACAATGCCGATTGATTTTCATTTCATACTACTAACTTTAAATCTTATCTTAGCTGTTTTCCTATACATATACCACCAAACCGAATCAACAATGGTTTCTTGGTGACATGGTAAAGTAACAACACTAAAACAAAATCTCAAGAGACAGACGAAAGTCGTAAGGGTGCAAGAGATCCTATCCAATGGATCTTGAGTCTCACACAGTGAGAATGGGGATCTTTAATCATACTATCGTCTTAAATAATAGCTCCCACTATCTCTTGGTTATTTTATCATACGCGGTATGAAACACATATCACAGTATTATTCCTCTATCTCTCAAAAAGGCATATGTCAGATTTCTCTAATACTGTGCAGGTATGGGTCTCAGTCTACATAAAATTTTACCCCAGATATCTTAGAAAGAGTATCTCAGAGACGATATCACTTAACGCAAGTGATATCTGAGATCTTAACCTGACTATTCACAGACAACATAGATGTAGGCATGTCCATGTCAATCATGTCGCGTATGACCTCATCCTGAACACACATCAGGGCTACTTATGTTCTAGTAGAGCCACTCTCAAAGCCTCTAACTACTAGAAACTATCTCATCTCCGCTCACTCAGAGATGGAGGTGGTCACTCATGTGAGAGAGTCAACCACACCTGCCTGACATATCATTTATCATAACTTACTACAGAATATATGACAATCAACTAGTACAATAAATAAAACTTGTGACTGTATAATGCACATGTCATATATATCAATAAGCATCACAGTCAATACATAGTGAGAAATGTCAAATTATATGTAAACCCAATGATTCCATATCTGTCATGCCCCGACCCACCCCTGGGCTGAGCACGTGAGCAACCACCACGACACCTCAATGCACGGGCACAACCCACAGAGACATCGAGGCATCGTAAGGCTAAAAACATATATGTCCAAATCAATTTACAAAATCATATGAATTCTCAAGTAATAAAAGAAAAATATCTCAATGTGTCTCAAATGCATGAATATGTAAACCCAATATGAGAATTACCATTTATATGCACCAATAGTAATATGCAGTTATCCCAAAACAAATAAGTACAATGGTCAAACTAAATACTCTACAATATTATGATAACCTCAAATTGAATATAGCGGAAGAAACGGGTAACCATACCCCAGCCCAGTCTCCAATATAAATCCAACGAAATCAAATCTCTACCATTCCCTCGATCCAAAACTATACCTGTGAAAGGGAAATGAGGGGTGAGTATCTATGGGAGGATACTTAGCAATTGAAGGGATTGACATCATGCTATCAATATCAAGTATGAACTTGGAGTGTCAATGTATATAATACAATATCAAGTGTACGAAAAACAGTGTGCAGTTATAACATAGCTCAAGGCACACAACGAAAAATAACATATGCATCTATCCATGTATCAAGTCACATATGTAGAGTCGGCCAAATAAACAACCCCGACAATGGTTTACCTCGACCAAGAACAGGCGCATTGGGGATTTTCACAATGTAAATATCAAATAATGGCTCTCTACCTCAATGTTGGCCACAGACTACTCCAACTAACTTGTAAATAGTAATAATATATATATCTATAAATAGTCGGCCGTGTATGATGCCCCACCCAGTGCTAGACAGAGGTAAACTCACGTTCTCCCCGATAAGGGTCAACCTAGGACAACCATACACATGACAATTTGGCAGATACCTCTAGCCGAAACGTATCCGAACACAAGGGATGCCTCTACCAAATATCTTTCGTAGCTACGAAATGCTATAGGAAACATATCACAATATCATCAAATCGACCGGGCACGTAGCCCCATGCATCGCATCATCACATTGACCAGGCATACAACCCAAATAGTATATGTAAATCCATTCAAAACCATATGTCAAAACAGTGGGAGCATTTTAAACAAGTCAATATGTCAAAAAGGTGACATAATATCTAGTTATCAAATTCATGAATGCATATCAATAAAATCAGTAGTTGGGACACTCTAGTATATACATATCGTTTGAAAATCAGTAAAACACGATTTTTCAATCAATAGTAGATGTCAAAGTCTCACTCACAGTATGGGGGAGGGTAGATCACTCCCCTCAGTACCACTATAACCAACAAATGGAACTCCCTCGAATCGATCACTAATCACGTTACTACAATGATCGTATATGCACACATATGTTATTATAGGAAAATATATGTAATAAATTGCACTTAACAATTTCTTAGTCTAGGGCCGAGTTATAGAGCATTTTAAATAGATCCCTAAGTGTATTTGTACAAAAATATCCAATTTTTCAAAGTTTGGTCCAGTCAAAATCACTGTTCGGACATCGTGCTCATGTCGCGCCCATGCCGGCCCATTACCCGGCACCCATGCGCACAAAGCCTATGTCCTTGCATGGTAGAAATGATTTAGCTCTTTCCACACAGCTCCAATTCAAGCGAAATTTTGATATGTTGTAGGAACTTTCGTGCCCTATAACTTTATGTTATACATTTTCTCAAAATCGCATCACAGAATTTCCGAAAATACTTATTTTGTTTCTGTCATGTTCTCTATTTAGATTCTGTCCTATTTTTGTACAGAAACCATAACGTTCACCCTACTTATCCAAACTTAATGAAATTTAAACACGTTATACCTAAAACATAAATCTACAACTTTCATGTTTTGAGTTTTACTCAATTATGCCGAGAAAGGGGTTGAAATAAATCATGATCAGAACCATCAGGATTCAATTGAAAACAAGGTTTCTGTCAAAATGTCTTTAGGAAAAAGGGTATAACTTTTGATTTCCTTGTATGAATTGGCTAAAAGTTTTATATGTTATAGACAAGGGTGATACCTACAACCTTTATGTTTTGCGTTTCTATAAAATAGGACTGGAAAAGGGTCGTTTTTGCACACTGTTTTTATATTCCGAAACAAAACAACTTTCTGTCATGTTTCAGGAAAAGTGTCATAACGTTTGGCACATATATCAACTTAAGGTGGTTCTTATCTCGTTAGAAAGATATGACCTAGATCTACAATTTACTTAACTAGAGAAGTTCCCAATTCAGACTATAAGAACCACAAAACCAAGGCAAAGTCACAGCCAAAAATAAAAATTACAATGGGATAGAATAAAATTTCTTACCTCAACTTTCTTGGTCTTCCTCTCTTCTCACTTTGTTCTCACGGATTGGGAAGAATGAACAAGCATTTTATGGTCTTCTTCCTTTATGCTTGTGTTATTAACTCACTACTCTAGGATCAAGTCTCAAATTTTTTCTAAGCCATAGGATCATTTTGCCAATTTGCATGTGTTTTGATTGGTTTTCATGTGCATCTATTCTCATTGGCCTACCTTACCTTTCTCCTCCCAATTTGGGTTAACCCTTGTCCTCTTCACTCTCACACTTGTTTAATGTATTGTTTTAAAAGAATATACTTATCACATTTCTTTTTAAGTTTTTGTTAATTGCTAACAAGTCCTTTAACTTATAAAAAATCTAATTTGACCCCTAAAAATTTTCATAATTACACACTATTTCTTATTGAAAATTTATGAAAGTAGTTGTGGAAACATCATATATATTTATATATATATATGAACTGGAATACACCATAGGATATACCGAGAGTCGGTGTTACATTTTCCTAACCTCTAAAAACAAGTTTTGTCTTTGAACAACTGAGGGTACTATCCCCTCATAGTCTCCTCCGGCTCCCATATCTCCTCCTCAACCTGGTAGCTCCAAATCTAGCGGTCAAGGATGGCCACGGGCTGAACAAGTAAGCTCAAATCCTCCCGCAGCTCAACTGGTGGGGACTCTAGTACATGTGAAGGATCTGGCATATACTTCCTAAGTACTGAGACATGAAAGACATCATGTATGCATGACAACTCCTCAGGCAGCTCCAATCTATACGCCACACTCCCGATCCTCTCAAAGATACGGAATGGCCCAACATAGCTGGGCCTTAACTTGCCCTACTGCCTAAACTGAATCACCCCTTTCTCGGGCGAGATCCGCAAAAATACCATGTCTCCAACCTCGAACTCAAGAGGTCTCCCCCTTTGATCTGTATACATCATCTACCAATCCTGGGCAGCCATCATCTTCTCGCGGATGATACTCACCTTCTCCTTCATCTCCTCAACAAGCTCAACGCTGCTGAGTCGCCTCTCACCTACCTCGTCCCAACACAGAGGAGTCCTACATTTCCTCCCATACAAAGCCTCATACGGCGACATCCCAATGCTCGCCTGGTAGCTATTGTTATAAGCAAACTCTACTAATGGCAAATGTCAATCCCAGTTACCATGAAAATCTATCACGCAGGCTCTCAACATATCCTCGAGCGTCTGTATAGTCCTTTCTGATTGTCCATCAGTCTGAGGATGATAAGCTGTGCTGAAGATCCGTCAATGCCCAACGCCTCCTGCAACCGGGGGCCAAAACCTAGACGTGAACCTGGTGTCTCGGTCTGAAACAATCGATACGGGTACTCCATGCAATTGGACAATGGTGTCAATGTAAAGGCGTGCCAACACCTCCAATGAATGATCACCGCGGATAAGGATAAAATGTACAGATTTAGTGAGTCGATCGACAATCACCCAAATCGCATCATGCTTTGTAGAAGTCTACGGCAATCCCATCACGAAGTCCATAGTAATATACTCCCATTTCCACTCAGGAATGGGAAGAGGCTGTAACTTGCCTACTGGTCTCTGATGCTCGGCCTTCACCTACTGACATACCAAGCATCGAACTACAAACTCTGCTATATCCCGCTTCATACCCGACTACCAATAGTTACCTCTGATGGTCCAGTACATCTTTGTACGCTGGGATGCATAGCATATACTGAAGAATGAGCCTCCTCAATGATGGCTCGCCGAAGATCAGCCTCGGTTGGGACGCACACCTTGTCTCGAAATACCATGAGTCCATCATCACGAACTCGGAAGTCTTCGCCCTCTCCACTGTAGATCCTGTCATGAACACCTCGGAGTTCCTCATCAGATCCCTGAAGCTCCCTAATGTGATCGAGTAACGCCGGCCGCACCACAAACCTGGCTAGCAGTGCTGCCTGACTGTCGCTAGCCAAACTGACTCCTAAAGCACGGAGTCCCACCAAGTAAGAGACATACGCACTCTCTGCTGTCTGAGAAGAAGGAGCTGAAGACGACTTTCGGCTCAGATGATAATTAATAATCAAATCATTGTCCTTCAGTAACTCTAACCATCGCCTCTGCCTGAGGTTTAACTCCCTCTGAGAGAATAAGTATTTCAAGCTCTTGTGATCAGTGAAAACCTTGCAGGTTACTCCATATAGATAATGACATCATATCTTTAATGTGAAAACTATGGCTGCCAACTCCAAATCATGAGTAGGGTAGTTCAACTCATACTTCTTCAACTGTTGAGAAGCATAAGTAATCACCCGACCATCCTATATCAAAACGCAGCCCAATCCCTACCTGTTGGCATCGTTGTACACAACGTACTCTCGGTTGCTAGTGGGGAGAGCTAAAACTGGTACAGACGTCAGTCGTTGTTTGAACTCCTGAAAGCTCGCCTTACAATGATCGTCCCAAATGAACTTGACGTCCTTCCGCATCAGTCTGAAAAGTGGAGCAACGATCCGTGAGAATCCCTCTATGAACCGCCGGTAATACCCTGCTAAACCAAGGAAGCTTCAAATCTCGATCACTATTTGCGGCTGCTCCCACCTTAGTATGGCCTCAACCTTCTGCGGATCTATATAAATATCCTCTGCGGAAATAATATGGCCAAGAAAACCAATCTGCCTCAGCTAAAATTTGCACTTGGTAAATTTGGCATACAACTGTCGCTTGCGGAGAATCTGCAAGACCGCCCTAAGGTGCTGCGCATGCTCCTCATCGCTCCGCTAGTATACAAAGACGTCGTCAATAAATACAATGACGAATCGATCCAGAAATTCATGGAAGACCCGGTTCATCAAATCTATAAAGGCAGCTGGTGCGTTGGTTAGCCCAAACGGCACAACCAAGAACTCGTAGTGTCCATAACGGGCGCGGAATGCAGTCTTGGGCACATCCTCAGCCCTAATTCGCAACTGATGATAGCCAGATCGAAGTTCGATCTTTGAGAAAACCTTTGCACCTTGGAGCTGATCAAATAAGTCATTAATATGCGGCAGTGGATATCGGTTCTTGATGGTAACTTTGTTTAGCTGCCGATAATCTATGCACAACCGTAGGGTCCTGTCCTTCTTCTTCACGAACAACACCGGAGCACCCCAAGGCGAAGTGTTCAGACGGATAAAACCCTTGTCCAGCAATTCCTACAACTGGACCTTGAGCTCTTTAAGCTTAACTGGTGTCATTCTGTATGGTGGAATAGATATGGGAGTAGTCCCTGGAACTAAATCAATCTTGAAATCAAACTCCCGAATTGGTGGTAGTCCAAGTAGCTCCTCGAGAAATACATTTGGGAACTCCTACACTACTGGGACCTCCTCAAGTCTCGGCCCCTCTACAGTGGTGTCAATAACATAAGCCAAGTATGCCACACCCTCGGTGTATCAATCATCTGGCCTTCATCACCGATACAATACAGCGAGGTAACGCTCGCCTCTCGTCTGGGAATCTCAACAATGTCCCCTCAGGTCTCCGAAACTCCACTTCTTTGGTAAAGCAATCCACTGAAGCTCTATGCATGTTTAGCCAATCCATCCTCAGGATGGCATCAAAGTCTATCATCTCGAGTGGAATCAAGTCTGCCTCAAGTACCGCATCCCTGACCATGACCTCGCTCCCTTTGTAAATAGAATCTCTAAGTATCTGTTCACCGAGAGGAGTGATGACTAATTTCTCCTCATCAAGTGGCGACAAAGGCCTACCTAACTAGTGGGCAAAAGACGCTCTCACATAAGAATAGTTTGACCCGGTGTCAATAAGGACCCGAGCGTCGACGCCCCATATTTTCAAAACTCCAAATGTGAGAAAATGAAAAGATCAGTTGATAAATATGGAAGAAAATACATGCTTAGATATATACATATCAAAATGTATGTACAAACCAACATAGTTAAGCCTCTAAGGCTTCAACTGGTGATGGTTCTCAAAAGAAAATACATGGAAAATCTCTAAATATGGGGATCAGCGGAAGGAGTACCAATAATCATGTCAGGATTCGTTTGAGCGTCCTCCTGTGTTATCACGTATACACGGGCCTGTATCCTCTGCTGTTGTCGGGATGCTCCTGGCACTGTGTTGCTCCCGGCTGCTATCCGTAGGGCTGTATGACTCGAATGCGCAGGAGCTGCCTACTGTCCTCCTCGGGGAACACTCAAGTGTCCTGAAGCTGTCTGACCTACAAATCCCAACTCAGGGCAGGCGCTCCTGATATGCCCTGGCTTCCCACATCGAAAGCATGTAACGAGCACCCTACACGCTCCAAAATGGTGACAACATCGGCTGCAAAAGGGGTACCGCTGAGTTGAAGTCTGAGTAGTGGCACTAGGGGCCGGTGCTCTGAACCCCTAAGATCGTGATCCCTGCCCAGAATGTGTCTGTCTCGGCTGAGAAGGGCCTCCCTAATATCCTAAAGTTTTGCCCTTCTTCGAGCCTTGGTCTATAGAAAACCCAGGCCTCTTTTTCCTCTACTCTCTACTCTCCTGCTGCTTGCCCTCGGCACGGACTATCTCCTCTACCCGGTGTACCAAATCCACTATCTCCGCAAAGGAGAGACTAGGAGTCACTGTCATGTACCTCCTGATGTTCAAGTTGAGGCCGTCCTCAAACTTGAACCGTAGCTACTTTTGTGTCGCCAGGTCTGGAACAAAAGCAGCTAGCCTCCATAACTCGGCCCTGTACTCCATGACCGACCTCGCACCCTGCCGCAAGTGCAAAAATTCTGCCCTCTTGCGTCTTGCTGGAACTTAGAAAAATATGTGTGATCAAACTTCCGCAAGAAATTCTCTTATCCTAAGGGCTCGGTAGCATCGTTACAAATCGCTTCCCACCAAGTGATGGGGGTTTTACCATCCAAGAGTCTCACCGCTACCCGAAGCCGATAGTCCTCACTCAACCCTATATCGGTCAAAATTCTGTGGGTGCCGTTGATCCAGTGCTTCACTGCTGTGGGACCACCGGCTCCCGCAAACTCCGTGCATCCTAATGCCTCGCCTCCTTCACCAATTGGGTGAGCTCATGAATACGCATCAAGGAGGAGGAGGTAGTGTCACTAGGTCCTGAAACAGTGGATAGACCAACTACCGGTGGAGGCTCAGGTACAACTGGAGGTGGTACGGCCGTAGGGGTTGACGCGGCCATCGGTAGTGGTAGCATCTGAACACCATGTGCAGTGTACCATTCAAACACCGTCTATAGGCATCCAGTGGTAGTGGTGGTGGTGGTGGAGCTGCGGCTGTAGTAACCGGTGGAGTGGGTACTGGAGGAGGTGCGTGTGAAGAAGTCGCATCCTCTGGTCTCCAGTAGGTTTCGGTAGCTGCAAAACGTGTACCTCGCTTAGTCGTCATACTTCTGCGAGGAAATAAAGTCCATTAGATGAAAGGGTAAGTATTAGGGTTAACTGACCCCCTAAAATAAAGGAAACATCTGGTTTAGGAACCAATGGAAAAGATGTACTAGGTTAGATACGACCCGTATCTAACCCCCCTGAAATGGATGAACTCATCTACCTATGACCATGTATTGGGACTTCATGACTGTATCGTAACTCTCACATGCATTAAGGACTTTCAAAACCAAGTTATTTGGAAATATTTTCTAAATCATTTCATAAAGCATAGCTCTAAACCAAGAGCTCTGATACCAACCGAGTTGTCACGCCCCAACCCACCCTCGGGCCGAGCACGTGAGCAACCGCTGCGATACCTCAATGCATGGGCACAACCCACCGAGACATCGAGGCATCGTAACGCTCAAAACATATATATCTAAATCAATTTACAAAATCACATGAATTCCCAAGTAATAAAAGTAAAATATCTCAATGTGCCTCAAATGCATGAATATGTAAACCCAATATGAGAGTTACCATTTACATGCGCCAATAGTAATATGCAGTCATCCTAAAGCAAATAAGTACAATAGTCAAACTAAATACTCCAAAATAACACGATAACCTCATATTGAATATAGTGGAAGAAACGGGTAACCATAACCCAGCCCAGTCTCCAATATAAGTCCAACGAAATCAAGTCTCTACCATTCCCTCGATCCAAGACTATACCTGTGAAAGGGAAAATAAGATGTGAGTATCTATGGGAGGATACTCAGCAAGTAAGGGGATTGACATCATGCTATCAATATCAAGTGTGAACTTAGAGTATCAAGGCATGTAACACAATATCAAGTGTGCAAAAAACAGCGTGTAGTTTTAACATAGTTCAAGGCACACATCGAAAAATAACATATGCATCCATCCATGTATCAAGTTACATATGTAGAGCCAGTCAAAAAAACAACCCCAGCAATAGTCTACCTTGACCAAGTACGGGCGCATTGGAGGTTTTCACAATGCAAATATTAAATAATGCCTCTCTATCCCAATGTTGGCCACAGATTATTCCAACTAGCCTATAAATAGTAATAATATATATATATATATATATATATTTCTATAAATAGTCGGTCGTGTATGATACCCCGCCCAGTGCTAGACAGAGATAAACTCACGTTCTCCCCAATGAGGGTCAACCTGGGACAACTATGCACATGATAATTTGGTGGATACCTCCGGCCGAAATGTATCCAGGCACAAGGGATGCCTCTACCAAATATCCTTCATAGCTACTGAATGCTATAGAAAGCATATCACAATATCATCAAGTCAGCCGAGCACGTAGCCCCAAACATCACATCATCACGTCGACCCGGCATACAGCCCAAATAGTACATGTAAATCCATTCAAAACCATGTGCCAAAACAATAGGAGCATTTAAAACATGTCAATATGTCAAAAAGGTAGCACAATATCTAGTTATCAAACTCATAAATGCATATCAATAAAATCAGTAGTTGAGACACTCCGATGGTCACAAAAACATGTATATATATACTTATCAAAATCCAAAAATTTTGTTTTCACATGTATAGAAATCATATCGTTTGAAAATCTATGAAACATGATTTGTCAATCAATAGTAGATGTCTAAGTGCTACTCACAATATGGGGAGGGTAAATCACTCCCCTGAGTACCACTATAACCAGCAAATGGAACTCCCTCGAATCAATCACCAATCACGTCACTACAATGGTCGTATATGCACACATATGTCATTATAGGAAAATATATGTAATAAATTGCACTTAACAATTTCTTTGTCTAGGGCCGAGTTCTAGGGCATTTTAAATAGAACCCTAAGTGTATTTGTACAAAAATATCTAATTTTCCAAAGTTTGGTTCGGTCAAAATCACTGCACGGATATCGTACTCATGTCGCGCCCATGTCGGACCATTGCTCGGCGCCCATGTGCACAAAGCCTATGTCCCTACATGGTAGAAATGACTTAGCTCTTTGTACACAGCTCCCATTCAAGCGAAATTTTGATATGTTGTAGGTAAGTTCATGCCCTATAACTTTCATGTTATACATTTTCTCAAAATCTCATCACAGAATTTCTGAAAATACTCATTTTGTTTCTGTCGCGCTCTATATTCAGATTTTGTCCTATTTTTGTGCAAAAACCATAACTTTCACCCTACGCATCCAAACTTAATGACATTTAAACATGTTATACCTAAGACATAAATTTACAATTTTCATGTTTTGAGTTTTACTCAATTATGCCAAGAAATGGGTTGAGATAAATCATGATCAGAACAGTCATGTTTCAATTGGAAACAAGGTCTCTGTCAAAACCTCTTTAGGAAAAAGGGTATACTTTTGATTTCCTCATGCAAATTGTCTGGACTTTTTATAGGTTATAGACAAGGGTGATACCTACAACTTTTATGTTTTGAGTTTCTCTAAAATAGGACTGAAAAAGGGTCATTTTTGCACACTATTTTTATGTTCCGAATAAAACAACTTTCTATCGCGTTTCAGGAAAAGTATCATAACTTTTGGCACAGATATCAGTTTAAGGTGGTTCTTATCTCGTTGGAAAGATATAACCTAGATCTACAATTTACTGAGCTAGAGTATTCCCCAATTCAGACTATAAGACACCACAAAACCAAGGCAAAATCACGGCCAGAAATAAAAATTACAATAGGACAGAATAAAATTTTTTACCTCAACTTTCTTAGTCTTCTTCTCTTCTCACCTTGTTCTCACGGTTTGGGAAGAATGAACAAGCATTCTATGGTCTTCTTCCTTTATGCTTGTGTTATTAACTCACCACCCTAGGATCAAGTCTCAAATTTATTCTAAGCCATAGGATCATTTTGCCAATTTGCATGTGTTTTGATTGGTTTTCATGTACATGTGTTCTCATTGGCCCACCTTACGTTTCTCCTCTCAATTTTGGTCAACACTTGTCCTCTTCACTCTCACACTTGTTTAATGTATTGTTTTAAAATAATATACTTGTCATATTTCCTTTTAAGTTTTTGTTAATTGCTAACAAGTCCTTTAACTTATAAAAAATCTAATTTGACCCCCAAAAATTTTTATAATTACACACTAGACCCAAAATCTCATTTTAGACCTAATTAAATTTATTTAATGTGAAATTAAGGTTATTGAGTCTCTTTGAGTCAAACTGACCCAAATTGATATTTTATCGGTAAATTTTTTAGATCGTTTTTTCGAAAATTTTCTTATTGAAAATTTATAAACGTAGTCGTGGAAATATCATATATATATATATATATATATATATATGAACTGGAATACACCATAAGATATACCGAGAGTCGGTGTTACAATATCTCTTACAGAGAAATCTTTCAAAATGGATTTGATGAAGGGATCAATCAGTATGCTGTATAAAAATGTACTTAATCATTACTACATCTTTCTTGGTGATATATCTCATATAATTGTATTTGGTATCAATATGTTTGGACTTACTGTGATACTTAGAGTTTCAATTATAGGCAATGCCGGTCTGATTATCACTAAAAATCATTACTAGTCTCTCACTTTCTACAACAACCCCTAAATCATCCATAAATCTTTGAAACCAAATACTCCCTTGAACTGTCACTGAGTATACCACAAGTTCAGTCTCTATCGTAGATAGAGATATACAGATTTGCTTTTTGTTTCTCCAAAACATGGTACCATTTATTGAGCAAGACAGCAAAAACTGAAGTCGATTTGTGTCTATCCAAACTGCCACCTCAATCAGTGTCTGAATGTCCAACGAAACACAAATCACCTCCTCCATAACATAAGCAAAGGTTCACAGTTCTTTGAGATATTTCAGAATTCTTTTCACTGCTCTCTAGTAATCCCTCCTAGGATTCAATTGACACCTTCTTACCATATTGACTGCAAGACAAATTCTGGTCGTGTATGTCTCATCATATACACTAGACTACACATTGCACTGGCACGAGAGATTCTATTCAACTCTCTTATTTTTTCCTAAGTTATAGGGCACATTTCAAGATTCAAGTCTTTGTATTTAGCGACAAGAGTATCTAATGGGTTGTACTGGTTCATCTCAAATGCTCAAGAATCTCCTAATGTAGGACTCTTGTTAAAGAGTCAACATCAATCTCGAGCGATCCCTATGGATCCTTACTCCAAGAATGAACTAAACCTCACATATGTTCTTCATGTCGGAACTCGACAATAACCATATTTCAATGGTCATTAAATACTCTCTGTTATTTCCGGCCAACAAAATGTCACACACATATAAGAACATGATTACAAAAAGAGTCACTTGAACATTTCAAATAGACACAATGATCATACTCGATCATTTTAAAACTATAAAATATCACATTCCTGTAAAATCTCATGTACTATCACCTGGATGAGTGTTTTAGGCCATATGTAAACTTTCAAATTCAATAGACCTTATCTACCTGACCTACTAGAATGAACTCAGAGAGTTGCTCTATGTAGATCTACTCATCCAAAACTTCCATTTACGGAAGGTGGTTTTGGCGTCTATCTAGTGTAACTTCAAATCCTTGTTCGCCACAATCGCTAAAAGTAAATGAATCGAGATAAATTGGACTCCGACTTCTCGGTAGTCCAACCCCTTAGTCTGATTGTAACCCTTGGTTACCATATGGGTTTTATATCTCTCCATCGATCCATCAACCTTTCTCTTGATCTTGAGAACTTTCTTGTTCCCAATGGTCCTTTTACCTTTAGGCAAATCAACTAGGTCCTTAAGAACGAACTTGTTCTCAATGGTCTTTCTATTCTCAAGCAGATCAACTAGGTCCTAGACCCTGTTGATTTTCATCGACTCCCTCTGTTCATCTATAGTTTTCAATAAATGGTTCTTTGTAAAAACCTACAAGAGTCTCTAAGACTGTTTTAAATTTCTTATCGTCCTCAAGAGTTACAACGAGGGTCTTACCCTCATTCGAGAAGTGACGTTTTAAGTATGCACTCTCAATACTTCTACGAGGAGAGAGAACCTCTTTACATTTAGATGGATCGCTTCCTCTATGACCAAAATCCTTAATGGGTTCTTATGTCACACCCCTGGACTCACTTGAGTCACTAGATTCATTATCTCAATGAACGTAAGTTTTCGATCGATTTCACCTCTTGATGGATTGCTCCCACTGGGACGAAAATACTTAATCGGTTCTTTGGTCCTGTCGCTGGATTCAGCTGAGTTACTAAGCTCATCCATCTAATAAAAAGTAGAGTCATAATTGACTTCACCTCTTTTAGAGAAATCATCCTTAAGGAATGTGGTATCACGGATTCAATCTCAGCAACAGTGCCGTTAGTATGCTCACTTAAAAACACATACCCCTAAAGTGTTTTTTGAATATCTTATAAAGATACACTTCTTTTCTCGCAAGCCTAACTTGTCGTGTGAATGCAAGAAAACGTGATCATACGCGGCATAATCTCATGATCTCAAGTGGCTAAGGTTAGGTGACCTCACTGTCCAAATCTTAAATAAAGTACTGATTACGGATTTTAATGAGATACGGTTGAGGACGTAGGCTGTAGTCAATAAAACATCTCCCCAATAGGAGATGAGCAAATCTGTTTACGCCATCATAAACCTCATTATCTCCAATAAAATCGTATTTCTTATCTCAACTACTTTATTCTGCTAAGAAATAGTAAGAATAGTTAGCTGTCATGTAATACCTTTTCTCGAAATAGAGTTTTCTGTGTAATTCAAACAAATACTCGTGCTCCCATCGGTTCTGAGAGTCTTCACTCTCAAAATCTAACTAAATTTCAATCTCGCTAATAAATCTCTTGAAATATTCCAATACCTCATATTTATGCGAGATCAATTAAACGTAACCGATACGCATGTAATCGTTTACGAATGTAATAAACTACACAATTCCATTTTAGGCTCTCATACTCATATTGCCATAGATATCAGAGTGGACCGACTGCAATGGAGTTTCAGCTCTCATTGTATTGCTAAATGGTTTTCTTATCGTTTTGTCAGTTAGGCAAACTCACATACGGGTAACTTGAATCTGGTTAGCGGATTCAATAAACCACTCGCTGCTTTTCCCCTATGTATCCAAGTCTACTATGTCATTCACTTACATCTCAATCAACGCAATCAAATGTAAAGGCAATAGAAAAATGTGAAAAAATGCCATTAAAAGGAATATTTTTCCGTTCATACAGTTCATCATGGACAAAACCAAAACAAACGAAACAACTGTCATAATTAATGGAAACAATTAAGTTTCCAAAAAAAGAACATATCCTAGGTAATCCAAGCAAGGTACTGAAATCAAGTTCCATCAAACTTCCGGAGCGCAAATAACGTCATTTAAATACAGAGCCTATCCATATTGCAACTCAAGCTTGCAAATGTCAATCCCTCTGCTGACGATGACAAATGCTCCGTTCCTCAAGTGAATCCTCCTAACATGAGGACTCACTCAGCAGAACTTTATATACGTGCTCTTATCTTGAGTTATGTGGTCGGTGGTTCTTGACTTTACAATCCACAAATGAGAGAAATCAGTGAGTATCACAATAAATGAGATAAATCTCAAACCATGTAAAGAAGAAGGGTATTGTTTCCACTTGTCACACTTACAAGTGAAATGACCAAAGTCTACCTCACGTAGTACTTTGCATTGGTCTTATCAAATTTTTTCTTATTGCGCTTTTGTACTTCGTTGTCGGTATTCTCGGATGGTTTCTTATTATCTGGACCTCGGATCTACTTCACATGCTTATGCTATTGGCTTGGCACCATGGGAGTCCTTCCTTGACTCGATTGCATGAGTATGATCCGAATGTGGTCTACTTGTCTCCAGGTGCTCCTCCTTAAGCTCACTATACATGTTCACAGCAACGAAAGTACGAATACTCTCGTCGAACATGACACAGATTTTCATAATCTCCTATGAATCAGGTAAAAGACTAGATCATACCCAATACCTGTAACACATCCGAAATAGACTCACCCACATCTATCGACTCAGTGATCATACTCGACATTTACATTAAATATTACATCATTGTATGATCAGCCCTTTTCTTCAGCATCCTGATCTCAGGAGCTGAAAGAGTACCATAATACTCTTTTATAGTGAGTCTAACAAACATAATCATAGGATATTATTCACAGACCAGAATCAATTTATTATGCTCTCCATTGATAAGGATTGCCTAATTTAGCTATCCTTTTTTCTTCAGTACACAATAAACCTTATTATTCTGTCTATACTGAGGTTTGGTACCCTCTCTGGGGCCTATCATCTCATATCTCAGAATCTCAAATAAATCTTGCTATTCAAGAATAAATTAAATCTTTCGATAAAAAAATTCACAATTATTACCATTTAATTTATTCACCTTGCAAAGATTTATTACGACAGTATTTTATGCAGTTAGAGAGACTTTAGTAATTTGTTAATACTTATTCTTACATTTTGTGTACCCTTCGAATTAACAAATCTCAAATGATTCGAGTATAGACCCAATTTGAATGAATGAGCCAACGGACATCATACACCACAAACCAGAATCACATCTTATCATTCGGAGTTAGATTCGGTACACAAAAAAAAGTCACAAATGTGAACATGGAACTCTTAGAAAATTGGAAAAAATCCAATTTAGGATGTCGAATTAGCCGACATTATCACCATGCGCTACCACGCGTTGCCGGAAGCACCTGCATGTGTACACATGCGCCAACAGTAGCATGCTGCATGCACTAGATGTGAAGCGCGTTAGGCATGCACCCACACATATGAGGTAGCATGCTGGCTCAGCTAAGAGAAATCTGTATAGAATAAGATTATTGAGTTCTTGCTATAGCAATATGCTTTGGCTTGGTGGTGGGGCACTTGAAGATTGGACATACAAATCCCTGGCTCAGCTAAGAGGGTGAAGGGTTTTAAGCCCATTTTGTTTATATATACATTAGTATGGAACATCCGCTCGTATTGTGGCACCATGCTGTAGCCTGGTGGCGTGGAGTGCCTATTATCACCCTCGAGTCTGGAGTTCAAAGGTGGGCGGTCACACGCCTACTGCCTTTTTTTTTTAACCGGGTCTGTGCGATCCGGTTGCCGAAAAACATATTTCTAGCCTTATTTTCGCTCAAAAATCACAACTAATATGTTAAATGCAGATCTGAGCATGACAAATATTTCTAGACTATTATTACATATCGATTCATTCTTAAATTTCACAGATCTAAGGTTTTAAATTTTGAGCACCATTAGGGTTTGAAACTTTGATTTCAAATTTTATGGCCAAAATATACCCAAAAATTTAACAAAAATTATTTTCATGATCCATGGATCATGGGCATTCTTGTGGTGTCTCGGATTCACGAAACTCATCCGTGATTCGGATTCTAAATTTGTATTCTACACATTTTATACCCAAAAAATTCTGAATTTTTTTTTAAATAAATCCAACTTCTCTTTTATACTAATGAAGAATTTATTAGACTACATGCAATGCGAAAGCGTATAATTAAAAGTTTCAGAATTTAGGATAAATATCTCGATATGTGGGGCTCCAATAAATCAACCGAAATCGCGTAATCTCTCGCACGAATCATTCGGTCGAGATGATAATCACGAAATGAACTATCACCATTATTTCACGGCACCTCAACCCTAAATCCGGTGATCTCCAAATAATGGAAGAAATTTTTTGTACGCATAAATTTCCCAATCCCCCCTTTTTCTTCTATAGAAAATGTGTGTCAATCTCTCTACAATGTGAAGAGAAAATCTCATTGTTCAACTTCATGCACACAGAAATTTGCCCTCTACCGGTGCCAACAATATGGTTTGCATCTAGAAAATACCAAGATAACTTTGCACTATTGTCGTGAAATAATGGTGTGCCTAAGAGACATTGGAGAGGAAGACATTCATTGGGCGTTATTTTGGGATAACTACCTATATTCAAAATCCCTATAACCGCTCATATTCAAAATGTTCAAGTGGACACATAAACTTCCAACAAAAACTGTTAAGAAGAAGAAGAAGGAGAATCATGAAAAAAAAACTCACCAAATCAAGGAGGAAGAGAGAGTGATCACTGCTTGCAAACACTATGTTAGCATACAACACCAATGTTTATGCAAAACCAAACATCAAAGATTGGGTTATAAACAACAACAAAGATAATAACCAAGGACTTACCACCAACATCAAGGGAAAGAGGGACTCAGTGGGGAGAGAGAGGGGGTTGAGAGAAGAGAATAGTAAATAAAAGTAAAGAAAAACCCATTAGGTCAAAATTTTGAATAATTGCAAAAGTGCTTTAAATAAGCTACTTCATGTAATTATTCAGAAATTTGGGTGGTTTTGTACCGTGATATACTATTGAGCCTTACATTAAGGTCCTCCCAAGCAAATGTGCAACACGACACAAGGGATTCTAAAAAGGATAAAAACACAACTTAGAACTTTGTATAACAAGATATTTCCAAACTTGGAAAACTTTCCAAAATAAGTCGAGTGATATCCATAGTTCTTATGTACATCTCTCAACACGAAACACAATGTGGTATGAAAATTTTGAAATGTTACGATGAGTCTATCAGTGGAAATGATATGATAATAAGGACTAGCATGTGTATTAAAAAAAAAAAAAAAAAAAAAAAACAACTTTTAGCCAAGTTTCCTGGTTATGCAACTTTGATTGGTCAAGCAATCGACCATTTATTTAAAACTTATTATTGTAAAATAATCAAAGTCAATGATTCGAGCAACCTCCTAGAAAGCTTGAAGCGACAAGACATAAAAGAGCGTGAAATGTGTCCAATTTCCACATTACCATTTCCCCGGTATAGACAGATCCAGAACAATGTTGTTCATTCGTAAAGGAAAGAAAAATAAATGAATCATTCAAAAAGATATTATTTGATAAGATTGATCACACGAGAGACACCGTGAAATGTAATACCATGTTTTGTTACCGATAATAACTTCTGAAAGCTCGAAGTGTTCACCATCTTTCACTAGTGGGGTGATTCGTCATTTTTTTTTTTTTAAATTCCTCCTAAGTGATATATTCGATTCCACAAGAGCTCTAAATGCAAAGGTGTCATCCACAGGCAATCCATTACACTGACATCTTTAAACTTTTCCCAGGGAAAATGGGTCATATCCCATTGAGTCTGATTATGAGTAAAATCTCATTTAGATTATTAGTTCAAATCTAGAGGGGGAAGAAAATGAAAATCTGAGTTTGACCATTTGTTTTTATTTCTTTCAATGAATGAAAACGGGCGTGTTTAATGAATTCAAATTGCTTACAGGAAAAAATGGCTCATCATTATTTAATGCTCTGAAGATGACTCGTTAAAACCTTATCGGTGGCACACGAAACAAGATTTGTGGACATGAACAGAATGAAAAACATCATGGATTTGTGTACAAGATTTGGGGCATATAGAATGTCCAAATCCATAATTATGGGCAAAAAGAATGAACAAGATTTGTGTACCTGCAAATTTCAAATTATTACTGATTCACTTTCATATTCACAATCACGGGCAAAAGGTAACCACATAGTCGCCACCAGAGGGGCAAGTAAAAGTACTGGTCTTGTCGTCATAAGCATAACTATAAGCCTGTGGGCATTGTGTATTGAACATTTTGGAATACTGTGTCGGCGGGCATGTCTCAGGCGTACTATGGTCACCCGAACAACAATATTGTGGATCACCAAAAGCCAAGCATGCACTTTTGCAAGCTATGACACTCCCATCAGCCCCCTTCACAGCCAATTCAGGTGGGCATGCATTCACGTCTGCCGGACAGCTAGTCGCACTGCATCCCCCATCTAGTAAAAATCATCAAACAGAAAAAAGTCAGAAAGAAACATTGTTATCACATGTATGTATATTGTATTACCGGATGCTGTCATGGAGATGGGCACATTGAAGCCGTCGACTAGGCTAATGTCGTAGAAATCCTGACCGCCATGTCCATTGAGAGTAATTTCCATTAGTGTCGCAGGTGGGATTGCGCCTGCGCCATTACACGGGATTTGGCCTGAGGCACAGTCCGCTGTGGCACATG
Organism: Dillenia suffruticosa; assembly: GCA_033439265.1. NCBI lineage: Eukaryota > Viridiplantae > Streptophyta > Magnoliopsida > Dilleniales > Dilleniaceae > Dillenia > Dillenia suffruticosa. The sequence continues at coordinate 6,961,420 of JAVTVX010000031.1, forward strand.
TGAACTTGCCACTGTCGTCAGTTGAGCAGCCAGTCCGGGCCCAAAGGTGGCCCGACCATGAGGCTTGGACGTCAAGAGTTTGGGTTTGTTGGGATGCCAACTCGAAACCAGTGTTATCGAGAGCCGGACCACTGCTTGTAAGGGTTCCGGGCCAGACTGTATAGGGGCAGTTATTTGTTAGTGTGAATGTGACAGCATATAATCCTGCCAAAACAACAACCATGTTAGTTTACTAACTAAATTTAAGTTCTAACATTTTTGTGAAGTAAAAATTAAAACAAGAAATAAAATTACCATGCGCGAAGAGAAAACTCAATGTGAGGACAAGTAGTGCCTCAGCTTCCATTGTTTTCCTGTAAAAGTGTGCTTTGTTAGGCCAGAGTGTGACCTCTACTTATACTGTAATGAAGCCGTCTAACATGGAAAATTAAATTTGAATTTGTTTAAATCTTAATAGTATAAGCACAGAATATCCTCGCCGATTTTGGAGTTCGCTTGGCACTCTGAATTATGCACAGAATTTTGATTGTCTATTTTAATCTAATTGAATCTTTACTTTTTATTGGATAATAATCCACAGGATTTACTGTTGATCAATGAACCAAATGGATGTTTCGAAGAGCTCTTGATTCCAAATCTGGAAACAATCATTTCTAATATTTGGATTTGGTGGTTTGAAGATGATCTTGAAGAGAAACAAAATATGTGATATGATTTTAAACATATCTTTTAGATTTTAAACTTATAACCCCAAAGTAATCGTGTAGACTTAATTTACCTTAAAAAGTAGCGATCAAAATTTTACGATTACTCCGGAAAAAAAAAGGAATACATCCCACAAAACTTTATATATACGCTCAAATATCTGTAAATTTGAGCATGGGTCTGGGTTGGACAGCTATTTTGGATCCGAGAGCCAATTTTGGGTCATCCTAAAAGTAGGGTCTAAAATTGTAGGCATTTGACTTTATTTTTTCCTCGTTGGAAACGTTGGTTTGCCCAAAAATTCAGATAGTTGACCTAGGCCAGTGAACTTTTAATTAGGCTCAGGCCAACACCCACAGGCCCGGGCAATTACTCTCATTCTAGTCACATCAAAACATGTAACCGAAATAGGTTTCTGAGAAAACATTCGAATTATCTCTCTCGAACTCGATTCTTAAACCTACACACGAACTCCTCACCTACACTATGAAGGAAGATTGTTGACCAAACCTCCAAATTCAGGGTTCTCTCTCTGTCTCTCAGGTGCAATTGCCGTGTTTATTTTTTATTCTAGAACTGATATCCTTTGCTTCGAGTGTTCTACTCATCTAATCTTAGTGTGGTAGACTGATGATCATTACTTGCAAAACAAATTATTGGTTAATGCCACTTGAGACAAGTTTTACCATTAGTTAAAATTTAAATTTCAAAATAAATGGGGTTAATGGGTAGTTACCCATTACCCCACTCTCCCCTATTTTCTCTCTATATAACTCTGTTGATTGTTGAATTAAGTGAAGTAGAAAAAATCACTTAAAAAAAAAAGGAACACATAATTGAGAGTGTGAGATATCTTAATTAGAGAAGGGTTTTCAGTTCGACCTAAATATCACCGGGTTAAAGGTTGATACGTTGTAATATCGCGTTGATAGTTCGTTTTACGTGACTACCATCCCGATTACGAGTTGTTTCTGTTCAGAGTTTGCGATTTTCGAGATTTTCTACATCACCGATTGAGATATACCGTAAACTTGATATTTTATGATTCCGAAAAATTATTTATTTTTGCTTCCACTGTGTGATTGAGTCACAAACTCTAACATTGGTATCAGTGCCAGATTAGATATATTTTTAAATGATTTTTCGAAATTAAATTTGGGTATAAAAATATAGGGTTTAAAATTTGGGATTCGAATTACGGATAAATTTCGTGAATCCATTTATACCACTGTGTTACCTAACTCACGTAAAACACGAAAATAATTTTTTCGTAATTTTCTGAGTACGATTAGCCCAAGAAAATTCCGATTGAAACATTCGGCCGTGAATAGTGATCGAACCCTTCAACCCCAGATTTGGCGAGTTTAGTTCAAATTAGAGCATGAAAATGGTAAATCTGTATTTGTCTCTATTAGATCTATATTTTGATATATATATATATATATATATATATATATATATATATATTGCATGTTTATACCGAAATGTGAGGTTTTCGAAAACGGGTCAGAAAAACCGAGTTGCAGATATATTCGGGCGAAAACAAAGGCCCAACAGTGCGGCGTGTGCACAACACGCGTGCAGAGTCACGTCTGTGCAACAGCCACTGGCACGTGGCACTCACGCGCGTGTAGGCGCTTGAGACTCCGAGTCCAGACCGTGTCTGGACCGAACCGGGTCAAACCCGACCCGCGACCGGGATCCGGACCGGGTTCCGATTTCCGACCCGCACCAGCGTCCGGATCCAACCCGGTGAAGCGTGCAAGAGCATGCAAGCGCGTCGCCGATGCGCCCGCGCATGAGGCGCTTGGGCTAACACACACAGGGCGCGTGAAAGCGTGTGCCTCACGTGCTACGCGTCCTGTACGCGCCCAGGCGCCTTCCCGGCGCGTGAGGGCACATGGAGACACGCCGCCTGTGATGGTAGCGTGTGGACCTTCCCAGCGGCGCGCAGATTTGCCTTTTTTCCAATTTTTGTAACTGAATGTGGGTTTTTATGTACCGAATTTTAATCCGAATGGTGAGATACAATCCTGGATTGTAGTGTATGGTGTCTGTTGACTCATATGCTCGTCTTGGGGTTTGTACTCGAGTCATTTTGATTTTATTGATTCGTAGGGTACATAAAATTGTGAATTTAAGTATCAATTATTACTAATATCTCTTTTTCTGTGTGACATAGACATGGCTGTAACAAAAACTGTTGTTCTAGATCTCGTTAAGGGAAACAAACTGAACAGTGACAACTATGATATTTGGCATTGGAATGTTCAGTTTGTTTTCGAGGAATAAGAGCTTAGGGAAGTTCTTAAGAACGAGATGATGGACTCCGGGGAGGGTACCACGACACAAGTACGACGGGATCAGGAGATGTATCATGTTTGGAAAAAGAAGGATAGCCAAGCGAGGGTGATCCTTCTTAGCTACATGCAGAATGTGTTGATTCCGATTTACGAGCAGTATCCTACTGCACAGTCGATCTGACATGCTCTGAGAGAGCAATATGGTGCCCCGTCAGCTCCTAAGATGAGGATGTTGACCTATAAATTCATCACTTATAAGAAGAGACACGATCATACAATGAAACAGCATTTAATACACATGTCGAGTATGATCGCCTCTCTAAAGAATATGGGGAGCCGATGTCTAATGAATTTCAGGTACTGGGTGTAATCCAGTCCTTGCCTGACTCCTAGGATGTGATTAAGACCTATCTCACGCACACCGAGAGTATTCATACTTTCATGGACATGAGTAGGCACTGTGAGCTCGAGGAGGAGCGTCAGGAGGTGGCTAGGTTTTCTTCTGCTCATGCTAATATTGCGGAGTCGAGTAAGGGCTCTGGGGATTTAAAGCGCAAGTGGCGCAAGTATGAGAAGAAGGCCAAAGGCCAAGACAAGAAGAAGCAACCTGCCAAGACCGACGACAAAGGACAGAAGTGTAAGAAAAATGATCTCGATAAGAGCAAAATCCAATGCTATGTTTGTGGCAAGTTTGGACATTTCGCACACGAGTGTGGCGAGCGAAAGGTATGTCCTTCTTCTTTACATGGTTTGAGTTACGTGTCATCTAGTGTAATGCTCATTAACTCTTCTCCTTTGTGGATTGTAGACTCAGGAGTCACGAACCATGTAGCTCGAGATAGAAGCGCATATGTGGAGTTCCGCTGTTTAAGTCCCCAGGCGAGGAGGCTGTACGTGGGGAATAGAACATTTGTAGAAGTGAAAGAGATTGGTACTTGCAAGCTATTGCTATGAAATAACCAAATCTTATATCTTCATGATGTTTTGTATGCTCCTGAGATTATGCGGAACCTAATATCTGTCTGATGTTTGGATTTACTAGGATATTCAGTATTGTTGGGAAACTCTAGAGTTTCCATTACTTATGACAGTTCTTTAATTTATTCCGGTTTGGTCCATGAGGGACTTTATGTATTGGATATAATTTCATTTTATGAGATTTATTCTTCTTCTACTATTGCTTTTACATCTGATAGTGTAGTGGATGATGTGAATGTATGGCATAGTAGGCTTGGCCACATAAGGCGAGAGAGGATGGCCCGGTTAGCTGCGAGTGGCTTGTTGGGCCCACTAACCAAGGTCCAGTTGGCCGTATGTGAGTTTTGCCCTGCGGACAAAGCTACTAGAAAACCATTTGGGAAAACAATGAGAGCTGTGACTCCATTGCAATTGGTCCATTCCGACATTTGCGAACCCATGAATGTGAGAGCGCGAAATGGAGCCACGTATTTTATTACGTTTATAGACGATTACATGCGTTTCGGTTACGTCTACCTGATCTCGCACAAGTATGATGCACTAGAGTGTTTCAGGAGATTTATCAGTGAAGTTGAAAATCAGCTAGACTTGAGGGTGAAAACTCTCAGAACCGATCGGGGCCGCGAGTATCTGTCTGAGCAACTCAAAGAGTTCTGTTCCGATAGAGGTATTACGAGACAGTAAACTATTCCTACTACTCCTCAGCAGAACGGAGTAGCCGAGAGAATGAATAGGACTCTGTTGGAGATGGTGAGGTCGATAATGACACATGCCAACCTACCTATCTCCCATTTGGGGGATGCATTGTTGATTGCGGCCTACGTCCTTAACCGTGTTCCAACAAAGTCTATAGTCAGCACCCCATATGAACTTTGGATAGGGAGACAGGCTGACCTTAGCCACTTAAAACTATGGGGTTGTGCTCCGTATGTTCGTGATTCCTCGCACCAGTACGGCAAATTAGACCCGCGAGAAAAGAAGTGTATCTTTATTAGATATTCTGACAATCCAAATGATATGTGTTCCTAGGAGAACATACAGACGGCACTGTCACTGAGATAGAGTTTCATGATATGACATTTCTCGAGAGTGATTTCCCTAAAAGAGGAGAAATCGATCGAAACCTCACCTTTTACGAGATGGATGAGCCTAGTGGCTCAGCCGAACCTAGTAACAGGACTCAAGAGCCGATTATGGATCTTGGTTTTAGTGGGAGCAATCCATATGAAGGTGTGGAACCTCTCTCTCCTCGAAGGAGTAGTCAGGGATAAGTGCAACGTCGCCGTTTCCCGATTGAGGATGAGATCCTCATTGTGACTCCTGAGGACGATGAAGAGCCGAGAACTGCACAGGAGGCTCTTGAGGGTTCAGCAAAGGACCAATGGTTACAGGCCATGCAAAAGGAAATGGAATCAATGAGAGTCAACGAAGTCTGGGAGCTAGTTGACTTACCTAAGGAAAGAAAGGCCATTGGGAACAGTGGGTTTTCAAAATTAAAAGAAAAGCCGACGGATCGATTGAGAGGTACAAGACCCGTTTGGTAGCCAAGGGTTACACGCAGACTAAGGGCATTGACTACGAGGAGACTTTCTCCCCAGTAGTCAAATTTATTTCGATCCATTTACTTTTGTCGATTGTCGCTAGTATGGATCTTGAGTTACACCAGATGGACGTTAAGATCGCTTTTCTTAACGGGAGCCTGGATGAGGAGATCTACATGGAACAGTCCCCTGGGTTCGTTCTGGTAGGTCAAGAAGACAAGATTTGTCGATTTCGGAAGTCGATATACGGTCTAAAGTAATCATCCAGGTAGTGATATCTAAGATTTTACGAGAATGTGATATCTTACGGTTTTACAATGGCCGAGGAGAATCATTGTGTCTATCTGATTCGGTCCGATAACTCTTTTGTAATCCTGTCGTTGTATGTGGATGACATAATATTGGCCGAGAACAACATTCAATATTTAATCACATCAAAACATGGTTGTCATCCAGTTTCGACATGAAAGATATGGGTGAAACTGAGTTCATCATCGGAGTTAAGATTCAGAGGGATCACTCGAGAAAGATGTTGGCTCTTTCACAAGAGACCTACATTAAGAAAATTCTCGAGCGTTTTGGAATGAGTGATTGTAATCCCATAGATACTCCGATCGCCAAAGGTAAAGGTCTGAACCTGGACATGTGTCCGAAAACTCAGGAAGAAGTAAGGGAAATGAGTAAAATACCTTATTCCAGTGCAGTGGAAAGTTTAATGTACGCAATATTGTATACTAGACTAGACATTTGTTATACAGTTGGTCTGGTTAGCAGATATCAGGCAAATCCTAAAAGGGGTCACCGGAGAGCAGTGAAAAGGATTTTTCGATATCTAAAAGGAACTGCAAACTTCTCCTTGAGTTACGGAGAAGCGATTTGCACCTTGTGGGCTATTCGGACGCCGACTGGGGAGGTGATTTGGATAAGTGCAAATCGACATTAGGTTTTGCTTTCTTACTCAATGGTGGGGCCATCTCATAGAGCAGCAAGAAGCAAACCTATGTTGCTCTATCTACGATGGAGGCTGAGTTCGTGGCATGGTCAGTTGCAGTTCATGAGAGTGCTTGGCTCAGAAAACTACTGGATGACTTAGGGATTGTAGCGGATAGTGGGAGGCCAGTAATGATTTATTGTGATAATCAGACCGCTATCGCTTACACTCGAGACCCTAAGTTTATAGTAGGACCAAACATATCGACACCAGATATCATTACGTTAGAGACATCATCTAGAAGGGTGAAATGACCATCAAGTACATTTCGACATACAGTATGGTAGCTGACCCCTTCACCAAGAGACTCCTTTTTAGGGCATAGAGAGTCATTGGATTTGAGTATCTTCTAACATTTCTCAGTTTGTACTTATTGATGATATTGATACTTATTGATTTTCTATATATATGATTATAGTGCATTATTCAGTCACTTTTATGTTATATTTTTTCGGTTAATGCACTTACTTTTTATTATCATATATATGTTATGTGATGTGATAATAGATATGTCAGGCAGATGAAGTCGACTCTTTCACACGAGTGACCGCTTCCAACTCTAAGTGAGTAGAGATGAGACGGTTTTAGCAGTAAGAGGTTTTGAGAGTAGCCCTGTTAGAATATAAGTCGCCATGAAACGTGTTCAGGATGAGATCATATGCGATATGACCGACATGGAAGTACCCACATCCATGTTACCTGTGACTAGCCAGGTTTGAGATCTCGGATATCACCTGCGATTTGTAATATTGTCTCTGAGTTACTCTCTCTGAGATATCTGAGTAAACTCTTATGTGTAGACTGAGTCCCAACACCTGCACAGTATTAGAGAAATCTGATATATACCCTTTTTGAGATATGGGGGAGTAACACTGTGGCATGTGTTTCATACCACGTGTGAAAAGACGACTTGGGACAGTGAAATCTATATTACTTGAGACAATAACTTAAAATTTATCCCTAAACCCCACTGTGTGAAACCCGAGATCCATTGGGTGGGATCTCTTGTGCCATTATTACTTTCGGCTATCTTTTGAGGTCATGATTCAGTGTTAACTAGTTTAGTCTATTTACCGAAGGCCTGAAAGATAAATTGAGGTCTGAGGGATAGGTTTAGAAAAACAACTTAATTGAGATCGATAGATTCGAGTTTGGGAAAAGGAAAACCAATTGATATTGCATTATTGTGTTGTATTCGCCGACCAGTCTTTTATGTTCGTTCATATAGGGATTTGAACATAATAGTGGATACATAGTTGACCAATATTAGGGGATTACTTTCGATGAGGAAAATAGCTCGATGGATGTAATTAGTCTTGGATCTGGGGTACAACGAGTTTTCTTATGATACTAATGGTGACTACTCGATCATCCTAACAGGTGTGTCGAGTAGTCTTTATTTGCAGGTGTACTCGCTAGTCGTACGACGTCCAACCCTGTATGAAAACCCTGTAGGGTGATATGGTGGATTGCATGAGTTGTGATCTTATGACGGAAATAAAATGTTTTCGTATGCAAGTGGGAGATATCGGTTAATGCCCACGTGGGACAAGTTTTACCATTAGTTAAAATTTAAATTTCAAAATAAATGGGGTAATAGGTAGTTACCCATTACCCCACTCTCCCCTATTTTCTCTCTACATAACTCCTACGAGAGTTATAACTTAATTAAGAGAGAGAGTTGATTGTTGAATTAAGTGAAGTAGAAAGAATCACTTAAAAAAAAAGAACATATAATTAAGAGTGTGAGATATCTCAATTAGAGAGCGTTTTCAGTTTGACCTAAAAATCACCGGGTTAAGGGTTGGTACGTTGTGATATCGCATTGATAGTTCGTTTTACGTGACTATCATCCCGACTATGAGTTGTTCCTATTCAGAGTTTGTGGTTTCCGACATTTTCTGCATCACCGATTGAGTTATACCATGAACTTGATATTTTACAATTTCAAAAAATTATTTATTATTATTTCCACCGCGTGATTGAGTCACAAACTCTAACACGAATTAATGTTTTCATTCAGGAATATTTAATGGCTCGAGAAGCTATCTGAAGAGACTACCTTAAATTTGGCGGTCCATATTTCATCTAACCAAGAATAATCAAAAGACATAGCAAACAACAAGTGGTAGTTGAGATTTCCATTGCAAAGATCAGAAAGATGATTTGCTTTGGCTTAGTAATTAGATTTTTATTATAAAAATAAAAATAATAAATAAAAATTTTATCTTTATATATGGTTCACATGAGAAAACACCGAAAACACAGACGAAAGTTTGATGGAGGCTTTTGATAGAGATGCCACCTTCCCTTCCCAACATCTTTTGAGATACCTAAAGAAAAAAGTGATTAATCTAAAAAACTAGCTCGTTCTTATAATTTTATTTTCAATATTGTAAAGAGATAAAATCATCTAACACTAAAAAATTATCTTGAAAATGCAATTCATGAAAAATTATTTTATAATGTAACAATATAAAATATAAAATCAATATTATTTCCAAAACAAATGGCTAGAGACTCAAAGCTTGAAGGGTCATCCTGGTGCCATATTTGCTTAATTCTCATAAATTTCTCAATGTATATGATGATATTGTAGCCAAAGCAAATTATCTAGGAGCTGGGAGAATAAGTTCGATAATTTTTGGCAAAGCAGCAACAAGTGAATGAAGAAACATTGCAAGAAGTAAGAGTTATTGATCAGGTTTATCACATCACATTTGCTACAACTCCAAAGTCATTAAATTTAGTAAGTAGAGAAATAACTTCTTTCATTGGCTATGATGGAAAAAAATCGTGGATCAGCACATGCTTATTGTCATGAATTTAAAAAAAATACTTAATTTACTTATTTAGAAATTTTTGTTGATAATGATACTTTTTTTCTTACCATTATGACATAAATGGAAGATTTGTGCACTAATTTTATGCAGAAACCATAAAAATTTTGGAGTTCGGTTGGACAATCTTAATTTTGTGCACTAAATCCCATTCTATTACAAAAGGCAATATTAAGCTTAGCATTTTAATGTCAGGGCCAATTGGGCGTGTTTTGATTCGGTTTATACTTGTATGATTAAATGGAGAACCTAGTCTAACCAATATTTAGGTTTGCACAGATTAGAGATGTATCATTTATGATTTATTTATATGAAGTGAGGGATTTTAATAATTAATTGTTTTTGAATGACAATAATAATACTCTTTATTACTGATAAATCGTCCTTCTTTGATTGCCTTGTTAATATATATTGATAGATCATAAATATTTAAACTTGTTTAATTATTGATTTCGATGATAGGGAGACCATTGCCATTTTTCAAAGTTAGAATTATTGGCATACAGTGCGGATTTTCAAAATTTGAACAGTATTAAATTTAAATTAAATCAATATTTTATTAAATTTTATATAACAATAAAATTCAGCCTATACTTTGAAATAACTTTAAACCCCGAATTTTGAGAACTCACCCTTGGAATGTGCTTTTCAGCCTTTAGCTTGGTCAAGTCAAGGCATGCCGCGCTGTCACGAACTGACATTGTTCCGATAGAATTTTGTTTTCAAAAAATTAGGGGGAGGGATTTTCTGATGGACTTTTCCTGATGTTTAAACTTTATGTCGTCAATAATTTTCTTTTCCCAATATTTTATTGATAAAACATCGGCAAAAAATATATTGTGACGTTTATAGACAAAAACGTCAAGGAAAGTCTTAGGTGCACGGGTGAAACCTTTTAATTTTGCAGATGTTTCCAATTAATGTCGGTAAATTTTTGTACTTTATCGATGCTTTGTTAAATGTTGGGACATAGCAGAGAGAGACAGACCCTTTTTAGAGAGAGAGAAATCTATGTTGACGCTTATATTTATACTAGGAGGTGTACACCGCGCGATGCGCGGTGTAGTGCTTTGATTTTGGCTACAAATCGAGGGGAGTTGCCCGATGTGGTTTAGTAAAATTTGCATTAATTTCAATTTTGATTTTGGCTGCAAATTGAGGGGCTAAATTTTAAAAAATTTATGAATGGCAACTGAGCAACATCATACGATGTTAGTTTTGTACATTCAATCAAAATTTGTTGATTATTTTTAACATTCAATCAAAATAAAAAATATTATAAAATATTAAATTGAATATTACATTACCTTGGTAGTTTTGTACTTGGCAAAATTATGTTAGTACCTGTGGGGAACAATGAGTTGGTTCTGTACTTTGTATTTTTTAAATATTAATTTTTGTAATATCATTAGATGAAACGAAAATATTTTTATAGATTCACTAAGAGTTTTATGTAATATTAAAAATCTGGCTATTGTAAAATTTTGTTATATATAAATTTTAGCATTAATATTTAATGTTGTACGAATGAGGATTGGTAAATATTAATATTTAGATATTTAATATCTGAATATCAATTTAAATGGTTGTATAAAATGTAAAGAATGTTAAACGATAAATCAAAACAAATTGATAAATACTTCTGTGTAATTTAAAACTGTATAAGAATAAATTTTTTTTTATATTTAGTTTTAATATCTGGATATTTATTTAGCATTAAATATATTATATTAAAATGAGAAAAAAAATTGTATAATTTGATATCTATATATTTAAATATAACGTGTGCTGCGTAGGAAAAATCGAAAATTCTACTATGTAGCACAAGTACATAGTTCTGTTAAACAGCAGAACCATGATGTTCTGTTATAGTTCTGTTAGATAGCAGAACTATGAAGTTCCGCCAGCAGAACTATGAAGTTCCGCTAGATAGCAGAAGTATGAAGTTCCGGTAGCAGAACTACATAAATTGCTGGTAGTTCTGTGAATTTTAATTTCTGTTTTTTTTTAATCTGAACATATTTGTAAAATAGTTGTTTGTAAGTATTTAAAAAAATATAATTTTTCTTATTTATCAGAGTAAATGGAAATATTTGTATATATGCACTAAAGATTTGTCATAACATTATAATAAAAATATGAATCCTTACTAAACTTGAAATTTATCGAACACCGTATAAAATATATACGGAACTAAATAAATACGGGAAAAATGTATTTGTGGAATGTTATGTTGAGAGCATATAATGGTTTTTGGGCAGCTGTATTCTATTGTTTTTTTGTTGTAAGGCGTGATTGTGAGATCGGCAGAAGTTGGGTGTGGGGGGCTGCAGGTATAACCATTGTTTGTGTGATTGGTGGAATTGTTGTGGTTCAGTAGTGCGGAGAAGCGGTGGCGGATCCTGTTGTGATTGTGCGGTTGGTAGAATCGTGTTGTGGTTCAGTAGTGTGGAGAAGTGGTGGTGGATCCTGCCAAGGGAAGCACCAGATGTTTGTGGTGCCAGTTGTGGTTTTTTAAAATGGTAGTTTTTTTTTGTGATATTTTGTAGGGTACATTTTATTTAAATCTGAAATAGTTATTCAATGTTAACCGTGTCAAATGAAGTGGAAAAAAATAGTTGGATAATATTAATGTTCGTGTAAGAATGGAATTATATCAATAAGAATAATCTGTAAGGGAAATATTTGATAAAGTTAATTTTAGAAGATATAATATGTAAAAGTTGAATGTTGTATGAAAAAAAAAAGAGGAGGTGTTGTTGATAGGATGAAGAACGAGGGTTTAGGAGAATAGGGTATGTCAGTCGTAATAAATGCTCGGATAAGAGTGAGAAAGAGAGTTACGCAAAAGGCATGATTTTTTAGAAGTCTTGATATCTTTTGGGATACGCCTTTTGGCTTTCTTCCTCTTGGTGTCTTTTCTGTTTCCTTGCTTTGTTTTGTTTGTATCCTTTTGGTATTTCTTTATAGTATTTTTTTCAGAGCGTATTCTTTTGTTTGCTGGTTTTGTTTTTTTGTTCACAGGGTATTTCTCGTTTTGGAGATCTGCTCTGTTTGTTTCATTTGTTGTTTATCCAGAGGAAAGCACAGTGCAAAGAACAGATATTTTGAAGATAACGGTTGCGAAAACAAGTTCGAAGTAAGTATCGTTAGGTTTATGCGGTACATAGAGTATTATTGTTTGGGTGTCTTTGTTATAGAGTCAGCTATTTGGGAAAAACAATCAGGGATTTTCAAGAATGGATAAATGGATGCGGAAATGTATTAAATACGCTAAGTTAATCTATTGCTATTTGTTTTGTTGTTCTGTTCTGTTTGTTGCATATAGTGAATTTTTGGGTTGTAAAAAGCAGATCGGAAGACAGTAGCATAAACGCAGAAAGTATGTAATGGGGGAGGAATGTGGGTTTGATGGGAATTTTTTGTCATTTTTTTGTATTTTTTCTTTTGGTTTATTTTGCGATAGACAAAAAAAAGCTTATGAAGAAAGACTACAGTATGGTGTGAGGCAAGTATTGTGATCCGAGTTGTTTTTTATGGGATCAATGTTTTAGTATTTTCATGATGGGTGTTGGTACCGCTGACCATGTTGTTTGTTTTGATTTTAGATATTGTATAGAAAAGTAAAAAAGTTTAGGTTTAGTTTTAGGGATACAAGGAGTTAATTGCTGCGGCAGAATGGCAAAAGCAGGGAGCATCAGTGAGATCAAGAGCATAATGACGCGCAAAGAATTGGAAACGACAGCGAAAGAAATGGGTTTAGGTTCTGATTTTCGTTTGAGGTTGCCGACAGGGGATGAAAGAGCGAATCGAGTAGGAGAGAGATCCGTGCCCATGTATAAGGAGTATGTAAGATACGGTGTACGGGTGCCGTATTTAGGTCCATTATCGGTTGTCCTAAAAGGTTGGAATATATTTCCAACTTTGTTCATTCCCAGTGCGTGGAGGTTGATAGTAACTGTTGTCAGTTTGGTAAGTTTCTGTCGGTTGAAGTTTGATTTTGAAATTTTGCTCTCTGTTTTCGTTCTAAGAGAGTGTGCAACGGGAGGTGCGAATGAGGATTGGTACTGCGTTCAACCACGTAAAGAGTCGAACTGGAAGTTTTATTATAGGGAGACTCTTGATAGATCGTGAAAGAGAAAGTTTTTCTTTGTCGAGTTTCAAAACGAAAGTTTGCTGCCTTTTATACCGTCAGAAGGTGAACCTTTCACATCGGCTTGCAACCCATTAACTGGTGTTTCTGTGCATGGGGATTTTGTGAAATCAGTTGGTAGATATTGTGTTGGGAAGGGAAGTTCTATTTGGGTGGATACACTCATCCACGATGAGATGTTAATGTTTGCTGGTCTTTTGTTAAATGAGAAAGTGAAGATCGAAAGGGGAATTTTGGTAGAGAAAAGAGCAATCGAAGTTGTGGACACTCTAAGGTTTGCACAAGTTGATGACCTGGAGAGAGTGATGACGATAAAAGAAATAAAAAATATGATGCAAAAAAAGTTTGAGGTGGAAGTAAGTCAGTCCGATGAGCATACACCAGAAGAGGGTCATTATAGAAGGAAAAGAAAGCTTGTCTGTAGATCTGGGAGTGACGAAGGGGATGAGAGTGAGGAGGTGAGAAAAGAAAGGGAAGAGAGCGGGGCTGTTGGTACTGTTGGTGAGAACTTGAAGGATTTGGTCATTGTTTGTGATGAAGAGAATGATGGTCAGAGGAAGGCAGATCTGGGAAAAGAATGTGTTGCAGGGCGCATGGAATTGCTGGGAGAAAAAGAAACAGAGTCAGCAAACAATGTGTTAATTGCTCAGGGTGGCTCGAGCAGTGTTGTTGCGCCTATGGATAGGTCCAGAGATGCGAAAGAGAAGGGAGTTGCTGTAGGTGTCCATCATCCAGAGTTCTGCCATTTTGATTTGGAAGAAGGGAGAAAGTTTGGGGATGGAATTGGTTTTAGTGACAAGGAAAGTTTATTGAACCAGTTATCCTTGGAAGAAGGAGATGATGCTGTCATGAATTTTTTGCTTCAGGTAGTTTTTCCATAGATGTTATGATTTTTGGGAAATATAACGTATCATATATTTGGTATTAAATATACAATGTATCAAATCAGAATTTTTTTACTTGCGTGTGTATATTTTTTTGAATTAGGCTGCCACATTTGTTAAATTTCAAAGACTGCGAAAGAGAAGAATAATAAATGAGATGCATGGGAAGTTGGAGGAGAATTCTGATCTGACTGCTGCTGCTGCTGAAAGGATAGAAGAGCTGACCACAATGTTAAAAAAGAAGGAAGGAATGTTGGAAACATTGAACGCCGATCTTCAATCATCTTATGAAATCAGCAATGCAGCTATATCAGAATGTGAGAAGTTGGATTCTATACTGAGAAAGACTGAGGGTGAGTGGCGAGCTGCTTTAAAATTAGCAGAGGAGAGAGGCGATGCTCTGAAGGTTTCGGAGAAAAGGGTCTTAGAAATTCAACAAGAATACGAAAGGAGAAATGAAGAACTCATGGAGAAACTGAGAAAGACCGAAGAAATTGTCCGGAGAGCTGGACTGGAGGAACCTTTTTTGGGGGGCAAGGAAAACGAGAGTTCATCTGGATTGCAGGTTAAAGGTTTTGGTGGTTTTCTCGGTGAAGAAATCAAGGATACGGGTTCTCGCGTTGCTTCTCTTCGAGAAGATTTGAATCGGTTGAAGAAAAAATCTGATGGATCAACATGTGGACAGGTTTCGTGAATACTGTTTTGCTGGTTTATAAATTTGGCTTGTACCCTTTGATATTGATTGACAATGGGGTATGGTTTTCGGAAACAATGATCATGTTTTGGTTTATTATTTGGCTTCACTTTATGAGTTTTTTTTTTGTTTGGTTTTGTTTTTTTTTTGCTTTGAGGTATAAAGTGGTTGTGTAATCAGGCAACAAGCGACATGGTTCTACTGTGTCGGGGGGGAACTACATGGTTGTGCTATGAAGGGGCGGAACCACATGGTTCTGCTATGTAACGGGACCTACATGGTTCTGCTATGTAGGGGAACCACATGGTTCTGCTATGCAGCGGAACCACATGGTTCTGCTATCTACATGGTTCTGCTATGTAGCGGAATGACATGGTTCTGCTATGTAGCGAGACCTACATGGTTCTGCTATGTAGCGGAACCACATGGTTCTGCTATGTAGCGGCGGAACCACATGGTTCTGCTATGTGACGGAACCACATGGTTCCGCTAGAACCATATGGTTCTGCTATGCAGCGGAACCACATGGTTCTGCTATCTACATGGTTCTGCTATGTAGCGGAACTACATAGTTCTGCTATGTAGCGGAACCACATGTAGCGGAACTACATGGTTCTGCTATGTGGTGGGACCACATGGTTCTGCTATGTAGCGGGACTTCATGGTCATGGTTCTGCTATGTAGCGGAACTACATGGTTCATGGTTCTGTTGTGTAGTGGTTCATGGTTCTGCTATGTAGTGTAATAACATAAGTATTAAAATATTCTTATAACATATTGAAAAAGGAAAAGAATGTAGGTAATGCTTAACTATATTTAGATTCAGACTGCATAGATCTATTTTTTTAAAAATGGGATGTGAATATGTGCATTTATCAGGAAACATATAAAGTTTAGCGGGTAAAAAAAAAGAAAAGTAAAGGCATCATGTTATGTCTTTATGTATTCGCCTTTTTAATTTTTTTTCTATTGTTGTAAAAGTAGTAGTCGTGTTTCTGTGGGTTGTAGAACCACGAGCTCGTTCTGTGTCTTGCTGAATGACATCATGGTCCGTAAGTACAAAATAGTCTAATACGCATTTAACTAATGACAAAGAATATGGAATGGATGAGATATAATGAATGCGAAGCATGAACAGTTCGACAGAGAGGGAGAAAAGTGGAAGAATGAGATTTAATGATACGAAACGTGAAATGTGCCATTAGTTTATATTTGTGAATACACTGAGTATGTATGATACCAAGGGAAAATTTTCTCTACTCCGTAGGGATCAAAAATGATAACACAAAAAACTGTTTCCGATTCTGGAATGAAATCAAGGATATCATTATGATTGAGGTTATGTTTCAGAACAAAAGTGCTCCAGTTCTTCTTAATATGCGTTCCTTGGATTCCAACTTCAAGAGATTGTGTTCCAGTCTTCAAAATCAGGGATGAAGTTTTTTCACCATTAATAAAATAGTTGATGAATGGAGGTATTTCCTGATCATTTAAAAGGGAAAGAAGGAAAATGTCAATATGAAGAGGGGTAGGTGATGAATTATAAAAGGAGATATGTATTACTAATTTATATGGATCGGCCGCAGAAAATGCTTGATAAAAGCACACAGAATCCGAAATATCCTGAACACAATCAGCTTTCAGTGATGTAGAAACGACTTTTTTCAATAGGGAACAATCCTGTTGTCCTGCAGATTAATATTAAATAAAATGATTAATATGAAGATATACATATATCTATATTTCCATATATATACATAGGGTATCATGATTACTAAAGGAAAGTTTTAAATATCTGAAACCTTGCTCTTCCAGAAAAGTGGGTAACGAAGTTGTCCACCTTAGGTAAACTTGTTTTTGGAATTCACAGAAATGGATGACATGAAAGATAAGATTTCCAGCGTGTCTAAGAAATAAGGCGTGGTGTTCTTTGATAAGATTACTATCAAGGTATTCCCTTGAGGCATCTTCATAGGGGTTGTTTGCGAGAGGAAAGAGCCAATCACGCATTCCATGCCTGAATGTTATCCTATCTTGGCTGTGCCGCTGCAATAGCGTTCAAAATTGTACAGGTAAAACCTGCGTTTTTTAGGTAAAGAGATTTAAAAGATGTTATCTTTTGGTTTACATAAGCTGATAAAAGATAAATTAATCATAGAAAATGTGGCAAACAAAAAGTGGATACCTGGTCTTTCCTGCAGCGTAGGAAAAAACAGCAGGATTGTAAATAAGCATCCTGTGGAGTTGAAAGCAAAGCCATTGGTTTTTTTTTCATTCAAGGAGTCACAACACACGCTTAGTTGTTTTAGTGATGATATTTTTCTTGTTCGGTCCTGAAGAAGAAAGACTGGAACAGATTATCAAGCCTAGGGAGCAGAAAGGATTAGGACGAATAACAAGAAGCTGTAAAGAAAGAATATATTATCTTCTGCAGTAACCCGTGAGCTCTCTGGCTTTTATTTTGTTTTGTAGTAACCCGTGAATACATTCCATTGGATTTATTTTTATTAGATTTGACCTGTCTCTGAAGAAGTTTTACCTGGCCCTATTGGAACATCCGTTTTATGTATCCGGACGGTGAAAGTGAATCCTAGCACATTAATAATTTTGCTCAAAAAATGTTTTAACAAAAAACAATATCCAATAGGAAGTAATTAATGATTATAGAGTATTTGCAGGCAAAACTTAGAAATAATCGATCTAATGGAATACATAACGGTGATGCTTTCTACGTGTCTTGTTCGAATAGCAGGGGTTGAGTTAAGTTTTTATTTTGTGGGAACATTAAGTTGTTTGGGTTGGGAAGGTTCCCTCATATTTAGGCCGCCCTTCTGCATGTCATTAAACTGTTGAAATGGCTAAGTGTTGGTTGTGGACCAAGAAAGTGTTGTTTCTGAAATAAGCAAGGTAGAACAATGAAGTTGTCATATCATAGAAAGAAGAAGTAATGGTTGCTTTGTTTGGAAAAAACAGAGGTTTGTCCTGGATGAATTCCTATCTTGAAAGTGGAAAAAAAAAAGGTAATATCTTATGATATTTTATCCAAGTAAATATTATCGGATGGTAACAAAAGTGTAAACGCTCTATGGGAAAAATCTTAACTTTTAAAAATGCATAATAGGTTCTTGATCGAAAAACATTAAATCAGGAAAATGGATGCCTATGAAAATAATAAAAAGTTAGAAAAAGATATCATAAGGTCCTGTTTTTAAAAATAGTATAAAATTCACATTCGTACCTCTGAATTCATCAAAATGCACCTTTCATCTTTCGTTATGGTATCTATTGATGTTGGAACGTGTTGTTTTTTGTGGACCTTTGTTATCCAAGGTGAGTTTTGCGTATCAGGAGTGATATATCTTCACCATAGAACAACTATGTATGTTGAAAAAAATGAAGGAACAAAAATAGAAAATGTGAGGATATGATATTCACGAAAAACAACCGAATAAGAGTGAAAAAAAAATGATATATACCTGAATCATGAAATTTATAAATCAGCAAGAGCAAATATTTCAGTAAACACAACATTTCTTGTTTTCCGATCGAGTTTTACAGCAGCAAATGTTCCAGGAACTATCAGTACCTTAATCGCATCAGCTGATCTAGCTCTACATAACGCAACATAGAGTTGACCATGAGAGAAAACAGGTTCTCGTATATATATTCCAATGTAATCTAATGTTTGTCCTTGAGACTTGTTGATTGTCATGGCAAAGCATAAACGAACAGGGAATTGTGTCCTTATGAAAGGAATTCCGTTTCTTTCATTGTCAGAGGTCTGGAGTGGGATTTTAGGAATAAAAACTGTTTTTCTTGTGTACTGGCCACAAGCAATCTCAGCAGAAATAG
Source organism: Dillenia suffruticosa (assembly GCA_033439265.1). Taxonomy (NCBI): domain Eukaryota; kingdom Viridiplantae; phylum Streptophyta; class Magnoliopsida; order Dilleniales; family Dilleniaceae; genus Dillenia; species Dillenia suffruticosa. Next base: position 6,980,361 of record JAVTVX010000031.1, read on the forward strand.
AATACCGTCCTAATTCCTTGCATATCAGTCTGGTTCCATTGCAGAGGCCTTCTGTTGGATTCAAATTTCTGAGCAGCATAACAGGACAGTTTTTTTAAGTGATAATCTAAAAGGTGGTAGGCCTCTCGGATTTTGGCTGTTTAAAAAGTCTTCATAATCTCCCTGGTGGCGTTCGTCAACAGTCCTATCCGATGCTATGTAGGTGTGCAGATCTCCAGGAAATCTTTCAATTATAAGTTCGTTAAGTTCATGAACAGAAGTATTCTTGGGAGCAAGAATGCATCTATTGATCATCTCAGAAGGATCATCTGAATAGAGTGCCATGTCATGGAAAACATAATGTATCAATCTGTTGCAAACGAAAACAGATAGGTTGATAATAGAAAACATTATCAGTAATATCATATTATGTCATTGGTTGTCAGTGTAGATAAGAACGGATTACCTGTCTAAAGACTCATTTCTATCAGTATATGGTATCACAATATTAGAAGGAAGTGTGATGTCCCCGTTTATGTCAGTTGGTTCTTTCCCTTCACCGATTCTCAGTAAGAAATCACAGAACTGTGGATCTGAAAGAGACCTCATATTTTGTTTCAATGCTAATTTATACATATCTTTCCACAAAGGTGAATTTAAAAGGCTTGAGTCAATCAGAACCTGTTTAGAAGCTTTTTCTATGACTGGCAATGTTTGCCTAAAATCTCCACCAAATACAACAACTTTTCCTCCAAAGGGCATTTCGTAATCCATTAGATCTTTAAGCAAATCATTTAATGCCTCAATGGATTGTCTTTTTGCCATTGATGCTTCATCCCACAAGATCAGTCTTGATTGAATAATCAGTCTTGCAACGGAACTTTGTTTGCTTAACTGACAGGTTTTGACTTTTGATAAATCCAAGGGTATCTTGAATCTAGAATGTACAGTTCGACCTCCTGGAAGTATAGATGCTGCCACACCTGATGTTGCAACAGGAATTGCGACATAACCTTTAGCTCTCAAGGTAGCAAGCAGTGATCGATAGAGAAAAGTCTTTCCAGTTCCTCCGGGCCCATCTATAAAAAATGATTGACTTTCATTAGCAAAAACAGCATCCAAAATTAGATCGAATGTATATTTTTTATCAGGATTTAGCCTTGAAGAAAGAAGCAGATCATCAGGATCAATTTGGATGCTTGCTTCAGTGTCAGCTTCTATTGTGAGTTGTTGTTGATAGTGAAATTCATTGGGATCGTTTTCTATTTGATAATCAGCTAAACTTTTCCCCATTGAGTAGAGTAGTCTATTCAAGTCAAATAGGACCTTGTGATTTACTTCGTAGGAATTAAGCTGTCCCAATTTCACAGCATGGTTATAATCAGCAGAAAGATCAATTTTAAATTTCTCCCATAGAGACGGTGGGTCTGCAGGCGAACAATAACATAAAACAGTAGCAAACAGCAACCTAAAAGATGATGGCATCTGAAAGAGGACAGCCTCAGAGAGAGTTTCTTCAATATATTGATCATATCTTAATAGTCCAAGCCTTAGTGCTGCTTCTCTATAAGAATGAGTTTTTTCTCCTTGAATAGTCAACAGATCATCAAAAGATGCAGGTGCACGAATATGAGTGAGTAAAAGTTTTAGATAATATCGTTCGCCTTCCTTCGGACTGACAGTAACCAATCTTCCTATGACCATTTGTCGTTTTCTTTCTGACCATGCCTTTATTCTAGGATTCCAAACAAAATGTTCAGGAAATTCCTTATATAGGCATTTCAATTGTCGTGCTTTTTCGTTATTTGTATTCATTCTGAAAAATTCAGATGGTTGTGGAGAAGTCGACATTTCTCAGCAGATAGGTCAAATTAGATCCATTGTTGAATGAGACAAGTTGATGATCCGGGAGATGAACCTGCAGAGTATAAACTGCTGGGGTATTTCATTGAGTCGGAATTCATAAATTCGCCATAAAGCCTCAGGAGGAGAAATCCACCTTGCTTGCTGAAATTGTTTTATCTCATCAATATCATCAAGAAATCCTTCATCAACAATTTGAAAACTCACCAGGTCATGCCCTTTAAAAACATATTTGTAGAGATACTTTACAAGTTTCACAGTAGAACATATCTCAACATTTATATGACAATTCAACAAGGCAAGTAGATATGGATTATAAGGCACGACCCATCGATTGTCTAAATCATAACCTCGAACTCTAATCATTTTTCCATTATTTCTCCTTCTGTAATACGGATATGTATCTTCTCCATGAACCGTGTAATCAGAGAAATTCTTAGGATAATGATTTTTGCATATACCACTTCTCATGCAGGGACAATGCTTATTCATATTGCCACATGGACCATGAATCATGTGCTTAACAACAAGGGAATACAAGTAACCATTTTCTTGAGGTATTTCAGCACACACAATTTTATCATACGATTGTGGATTAAGTAACTTAGACTGCGGCTTCAATATTAGCAACAAGTGAGCGTAAGGGAATCCATGCTTTTGAAACTCGATAACATAAACACATGCTGCAACTTCTCCAAAGACTTGCTTTTTTAGAAGTTCATTTTTCAATATCTCAAATCTGGCTCTAAAAATACGAACCAACAGATCTGGCCTATCCTGTGGCTTTTCTTGATATTCCAAATTGTCCTGAATTTCCTTCCACATAGGATTACATGTCATTGTCAAGAAAATGTCTGGTTTTCTATATTTTTGAACCAAAGCCATAGCATCTAAATATCATCGTCTCATATCTCGCGGGCCACCAATAAAAGAAGCAGACAGTATTATCCTGCGACCAACCTGACGACCCTGTGTCTGACCAAGTGATATACTGTCTAAGACTCCTTGTAGAATCTCTGTTCTGATTTCTTTTTGTTTGTTTCTGTAAAATTCAAGTCTGGATGTTTCTATTTTAATGTAGGTACCTACGACAAACTGTTGCAGCAGTCTAAGAGTATGTAATAACATAGAGTTGTCGTTATTTCTTATCTGAAGTCTGTAGCAGTAGTATTCTCTTGCTGAAACAGCATGCTGTCCATATTTGTTTTTCTGAACGACTTAAAAAAAAAAGCAAATAAGGGGAAAATATCCCTGCTATAAGAATGGGAAGAGTAAGACAAAGATTAAAGCACCCACCTGTTTCTTCCAAGTTTATTAAATCGGTTGGATATTCGATTGAGAAAGGATCGATGTTACAATCAGGGAGATCCGTGCATCTTCCTTTTTTATATAACCTCTTAATGCCATGATGCCATCCAAATTCCCCTCTAGGAAACAAAAGAGGATATTGCAAAGGATCATAGCATGCGTAATACGGTTGGACTCGATAGCTCGAGTTGGAATGACTGTAAACCTGGATGTGAGGGAGTGAATTAACAGGTTCATCTGTTTCAGTCCAAATGGCAGCAACCTCGGAAGCAGTGGGAAGATTATAGACACGTTGATCCAATGTTGGATAACAGTTTAGGATAATTTTATAATCCTGTAGATCATGAAGATATCTCAAGTCTCTGAAAAATCTTGCATAAGGATTGTGGGAAAGAACGTCGAGAAGGAACCGCAAAATGTTTGGTCTCAATTTGTCAAGAGTTTTTAGTTCTCGTCCTTACAGCTTCATCTGTATCATAAAAATAGAGTTGAATTCCACATGCTTTGTCCCCTAATGGCACCAAACTGTCCAGCATATGATAAACTTGTCCGTGTACGCGGAAAGTGTAGACTCCATGCCTGTTTTTTGTAAGCTCCTTATCATATTTTGCGGCATACGATGTAAAAGCCAAATTATTATTATACGTACGGATATTTTTACGAAAGTGTTCACATTGTTCATCATGCCCAACAATCAGGTGCTTAAGAGAATAAGGCATTGTTGGCTCTACTATAGATATCTCTCCTGTACGACAGCAAAATGATGGGGGTTCCAAATAAAATCGTTTAGCGGCATAAAATTCACACTCCGGAGCATCAGGAAGTATAAAGGTTTCCTGCGGGATATTCTCCAATAGAGAGTAGTTTGTCTTCTTCACTCGACGAGCTACAATTCCTTTTAAATTCAAGGATTGTGTTAGGCTTAAATCATAGAGGCAGTAAATTAAGGAGAAAATGTGCATAGCCGAACAATAATGAAAGCAGTCTATATAGGATTCAAATCGTAGAGGCATGAATGTGAGTTAGTATATGTTTGATATGGATAACCATCAGAAAACACAAAAAGCCTTTTCTGAAAACTGAAAAAATGAGGGAGGGGGAAATCAGTTAGATGCATAGACATTTGTTTTTTCTATTTTGGAAAGCAGCGAGGAGTAATTTATAACTACATACACAATTTTGTGAGCACTAATTACGAAGAAGAAAAGTAAGTATAAGCGACGATAAAACGGTTTAATTTATGGGATAGTATTTGAAAGGTTTAAAATTAAGAGGACAAAGTAGAAAACAGAAAGCTGAAGATATTTGAAAGACTTGCCCGTTGGAGTAGAAGACGATGGAGCTGTTGGATCCAAGTGAGGCGCTGGAGCAAAAGAAGTTTGGTCATTTTGATCAATGGAGATGGCATGACTAACTGGTTCAATAGAGTTGTCACCGTGTACACCATCAACGGTGTAACCTGTATCCTCAGTATTAAGAAAATCGTTTGTATTTCTCTGAATGCAAATTTTATTATTATTATTTCTATTTCGTCTTGCAGCATAGGCCTCTCGGCGACGGCATAAAAGTTCATCTTTTTTATGTTGCGCCATTTGCGCATATCGCTTACGTCGTTCTGCATTTTTATCGATTCTATCCATGTTTCTATGGGATCAGGAAAAAAAACAGCAAAGTATGAAAATGAAAGAGGGTAATAACAAAGTGTAGAGTTAGAGTTAGAAGAGCCGTAAAGTATAAAATCAAGAATATAATCAGAACAATAGGAAAAAGGAAAAATGTCATAGAGAAATGTCAGACAACACACGGTGTTTCTAGAGGTGCATATCACTATTGATATGTTGAGCACAAGAATTTCAAAGTATGCAATCATATTGTAAAATCTGTAGGAGTAAAGTTACCTGGTTGCAGAAAACAATGCTAAGTAGAATCGGGACGGTGGATATCGAACCGTATAGCACACGGAAAAAAGCTAACAGGAAATAGAGAGCACAAACACTGCAAAACACATAACAGAAGAAAATAAGATAAAAGGAGAAAGAATCGAAGGGAAGAAATTAGCTAGGTATCAACAGAAAAATCATCATACATATAACAAACGAAACAGGGAAAAAGAAAGAAAGGGGGTTGCAAGGATTAGCAGGAAGGAAAAAGCACCTGTCAAAAAAAGAAGACAGTAAGAAGGAAGAAGGTGATGAATGTTTTAAAAAAAAAAAAGAGAGGAAGTGTATCTTGAAAAATAAAGAGCACTCAGACTAAATGCTGAGTAATGTAAGATTTTTTTTTGCGGTACAGCAACATGATGACAATTTAATAAATCTCGTATTAGTTCGAGACGTGTAAAGAAAGATGTTTACTTCTAGGAGAAAAGCAATTTGTTAAAACATAACGGTTATTGGGAAAATTTGTTTTTTCCCAATTTGTTTTTGTGGTTATGTCCACAGAATGGACTTTGACGTCTCGAATGCATAGTGCTGATTGCGTGTTTAGCACAGAAATGATAAGACATACATGTTTATTACAACACGTAAGAACAGAAACACGATTTATATATATTGATATCTGACACGATTGATTTATCTGTCGATTTATTTATTATTAAGTAAGATAAAAAGAAACACTGAAACACACACGATACATAGCTATGATTGTTAGTTATATCTTTGCGAACAGTTCGAAACAACAAGATAGCATAACACCGTGGGTTGGTGATAACACCCAACAACAATCAGTGCTGTTGATTTTTTGTGTGGATAGATATTTTTTTATTGTGATTGTAAATATCTGAAAAATAATCTAAACCTGTCGTGCTAAGCAGAGTCGTCTACTTGTGCAATTCAGCAGAGGTAAACCGTTTTCGTGCCGAGCTTGTGCCACACGGGAGAATATATAGTTTTGCTAAACAAAAGAATACATAGTTTAGCTAAATAGGAGAAGCACGGAGTTCTGGTGGATATAAAAAAAAATGTCCGGTTTTGTTATGGTGGTGCTACGCAGCGGATTCACGAGTCCTGAATTGTAGCAGAACTACAGGTTCATGGTTCGGCTATGCAGCGGCACTACATGGTTCATGGTTCTCCTATGTAGCGGGACCACATGGTTCATGGTTCTGCTATGTAGCGGGACCACATGGTTCTGCTATGTAGCGGGACCACATGGTTCTGCTATGTAGTGGGAGCACATGGTTCGTGGTTCTGCTATGTAGCGGCTCCACATGGTTCTGCTATGTAGCGGTACCACATGGTTCTGCTATGTAGCGGCATTACATGGTTCATGGTTCTGCTATGTAGCGGGAGCACATGGTTCATGGTTCTGCTTTGTAGCGGGACCACATGGTTTTGCTATGCAGCGGGAGCACATGGTTCATGGTTCTGCTATGTAGGGGGACCACATGGTTCATGGTTCTGTTATGTAGCGGGACGACATGGTTCTGCTATGTAGCGGGAGCACATGGTTCATGGTTCTGCTGTGTAGAGGGACCACATGGTTCTGCTATGTAGCGGGAGAACATGGTTCATGGTTCTGCTATGCAGCGGGACCACATGGTTCTGCTATGCAGCAGGAGCACATGGTTCATGGTTCTGCTATGCAGCGGGACCACATGGTTCTGCTATGCAGCGGGAGCACATGGTTCATGGTTCTGCTATGCAGCGGGAGCACATGGTTCATGGTTCTGCTATGCAGCGGGACCACATGGTTCTGCTATGCAGCGGGACCACATGGTTCTGCTATGCAGCGGGACCACATGGTTCATGGTTCTGCTATGCAGTGGGACCACATGGTTCATGGTTCTGCTATGCAGCGGGAGCACATGGTTCATGATTCTGCTATGCAGCGGGACCACATGGTTCTGCTATGCAGCGGGACCACATGGTTCATGGTTCTGCTATGCAGCGGGACTACATGGTTCATGGTTCTGCTATGCAGCGGGACCACATGGTTCATGGTTCTGCTATGCAGCGGGACCACATGGTTCATGGTTTTGCTATGTAGCGGGACCACATGGTTCTGCTATGCAGCGGGATCACATGGTTCAACGGGACCACATAGTTCTGCTATGTAGCGGGACCACATGGTTCATGGTTCTGCTATGTAGCGGGACCACATGGTTCTGCTATGTAGCGGGACCACATGGTGCTGCAATGTAGCGGGACCACATGGTTCTGCTATGTAGCGGGACCACATGGTTCTGCGTTCTGCTATGTAGCGGGACCACATGGTTCTGCTATGTAGCGGGACCACATGGTTCTGTTATGTAGCGGGACCACATGGTTCTGCTATGTAGCGGGACCACATGGTTCTGCTATGGAGCGAGACCACATGGTTCTGTTATGCAGCGGGATCACATGGTTCATGGTTCTGCTATGTAGCGGGACCACATGGTTCTGCTATGGAGCGGGACCACATGGTTCTGCTATGGAGCTGTAGCGGGACCACATGGTTCTGCTATGGAGCGGGACCACATGGTTCTGCTATGCAGCGGGACCACATGGTTCATGGTTATGCTATGTAGCGAGACCACATGGTTCTGCTATGCAGCGAGACCACATGGTTCTGCTATGCAGCGGGACCTGGTTCTGCTATGTAGCGGGACAACATGGTTCTGCTATGTAGCGGGACCACATGGTTCTGCTATGCAGCGGGACCACATGGTTCATGGTTCTGCTATATAGCGGGACCACATGGTTCATGGTTCTGCTATGTAGCGGGACTACATGGTTCTGCTATGTAGCGAGACCACATGGTTATGCTATGCAGCGGGACCTGGTTCTGCTACGTAGCGGGAGCACACGGTTCATGGTTCTGCTATGTAGCGAGACCACATGGTTCGGCTATATAGCGAGACCACATGGTTCGGGGACCACATGGTTCTGCTATGTAGCGGGACCACGTGGTTCATTGTTCTAGCGGGAGCACATGGTTCATGGTTCTGCTATGTAGCGGGACCACACAGTTCCGCTATGTAGCGGGATGTTCTGCTATGTAGCGGGACCACATAGTTCCGCTATGTAGCGGGAGCACACGGTTCATGGTTCCGCTAGTGGTTCTGCTATGTAACGGGACCACATGGTTCCGCTATGTAGCGGGACCAAATGGTTCCGCTATATAGCGGGAGCACATGGTTCCGCTATGTAGCGGGAGCACATGGTTCATGGTTCTGCTATGTAGTGGGACCACATGGTTCTGCTATGTAGCGGGACCACATGGTTCTGCTATTTAGCAGAGCCAAATGGTTCTGCTATGCACCGGAACTATATGGTTCTGACTTTAATTTATTTATTTATTGTTTCCGCTTGAAAACATCCTCTTTTCAGAAAGGGGTGATCAAATTAAGCGACGTGACAATATTAACCACGAGAAAACATATTTATGTAAATAACAAAGACAAGCGTTCAGTGATAAGTATAATATCTGTCGACACAGCCTTGAGAAACCATAAAAAGATTGTTTTTAATATGTACACAAGCAGTGGCATTGTTGTATGGACACAACAAAAAGACAAAAAGAAAGTTAATTTGGTGGTTCTTCACGGACTACCACAACAAAAGCATCTTATCACGCTGAGTTCAGATCAGTTTTTTTTTTCTTAGTAAGGTTTACATGTATGGGTTCCGGAAGTTCCCCGCTTTGTAGCGTATCATGTTCCACATCTTCAAACTTACAAAGCAGCGAAGCTTTGGCTCTGGACGAAGAAGCCGTCGTTTCTGAAATCAGCAAAGCAAAACGGTGAAGTTATCACATTATAAATAGAATAACAAGGAAGAATCACAATGCTGGAAAATAATACAAAAGGCGCACCTAGTTGGCATCGAGTTAAAGTAACCAAAGACGAAGAAGAAGGGCCAACGGTAGATTGTTCAGAAAGGGAGAGTGTACATGGTTCAGATCCACTTAAAGCAACGAAAGAGGAAGGAGAAAGACCAACAGTAGATTGTTCAGAAAGGGAGGGCGCACCACCTGGTTCATATCCTGTTCAAGTAACGAAAGATCTGGTTAAAGTAAGAAAAGATGAAGAAGAAGGGTGAAGGGTTGATTATCGAGAAAGGAATAGATCATCAGGGTTATATTCAGACGCATCACAATAATATATGACCGTGAACCGCTGTTTTATATCCATTGATTCAGAGCGAACAGGTCTGATGTGCGCAACAAATGTTTTTTCTTTGAGTGCTTGGTGGACATCATTGAGCAAGAGTTCAGTGTTCTTGTAAAAAAATCGGGAAAAATATTAGTATAGCAAATTCGAAAGGGAACGCGTATGATATACATTCAGTGGTCAGATGAAGAACAAAGAGTCTGAGTAAACTAATATCCGAAACAAATCATGGAGGAATCACATAAATAGAACCTTGATAAAATGTTCCATTGCTTGAACAGCTGTGAAGCTTAATAATTTTTCAGCTAACTCTCCAAATACAGATGCAGTTATGTTGCCAGTGTCATCTTGTAAATCAACATTAAACCGACATCTATAAAGCACAAAGTATAAACACACAACAAGAAGATTAGACAACGAAGCAGAGACATCGCAATATGGCTGGAAAAGTCCGACTAATAATTCGGGATAACACAAACCATAACATAAATCTGATTAAACGGTATCAAAAGATACCTTGGTTTGGCCGTTCCTCTTTGGTTGCACGAATTGCACAAGAAATCAACATCAAGTGAAGCTGACGTAGAGTGGAAACAATTACTACAGGCCATGTACCAATATTTTTGGAAAATGTGTTCAAAAGAGAGCTGCACCTTTACCCATGCTGTCTAAAATGACCTCATACATGACATAAGCAAAATCCGATGGGTACAAAGAAGCATTTACACGGAAAATCCTTTTGTTTTTTTTTTGTTGGAGGAAATGGCTTACCCTTTGTGCTGCTGTTAGGTTACATATGCTGGTTATTTTTTCAGTTGCTGTGAAAGAGATATCAGGGTTGTAGTAATCGTACTTTTTATGTCGAATTATATCCTGAAGCAATCCGTCATTTCTCAGAGCCCTAAAAAAGGAATAATTCAGTAATATATAATATCTAATAGCTATATAGGTTAAAATCCAAATAACTTTACAAAAAATTCACAATTATTGCATAGTTTATATTCATAACAATTACCAGTTTTTTAGTTGTCGTGCTTCTTGAATTGGAGGATCAACAAGGATAGCCGAGTCAAACCAAGTAGAGAGCGCCACACCTTGTAAAAATAAATCAAACAGATAAAATCCGCGGGTATAGGGAAAAAGAAACGAAAAGATAAAGGGAGGATGGATTTTTTGTTAATACCGTTGTAAGAATTAACTTTGAGTCTTCTCCCAACAATAACAGGATATGTACGGAGGTTCTGCAAGATCTGTTGTCCTTCATTGTGGACGAAGTCATCCCAAAAAGATAACTTAAGGCTCTGAAAACTGTTTTTTTGAAAAGATATATCGGTTAAGGACGCATTACTATTTTGTTATAGATGGAAAAGACTAAGGGGCCCTACTCTTCATTCACAATCACAAATTTTTGAACAACACAATTCCTTTCTTGTCTAGTGATGCTTGTTAGATCCAACGCAGAAATGACAACGGCCAAAATATCTAGATGAAAAGGTAACAAGAAAAGAAGAAAAAGAATAAATATCCCAGTAAAAAGCAAAACATATATAAGCCGCAAAAATAAATGCGTAGGAAAAAGTAAGATGGATCCACAAGTAAACATACCTACAGATTTGTCTCTCCGATCCATATACTGTGCCAAATCTGTAAATGGTGCATAACTAAACCTTACAGGCATTACATCATCTTCATTCTTTAATTCCTCTACAAGTGTTCTCGTAGAAATCACCCATTGAGTCTTGATATTGGAGTTCTGAAACTTTGGAGGAATCGGTCTTACGGCAGCATTTGATACAAGATAAGTTTTATAGATCTGCAACATGGGGCCCATTCTAGGGATGTCTGCATTAAACATTATTCCTTCTACTTGAGTACCCTATGCCAACAGAGAGATAAGCACCAGGTTATACATCCTTATATTATTTTCGAGCTAATTTTTTTTTTTTATAACCACGATGTTCAAAACGCTGCATGCAAAAAATTATAATTAAGTTGTAAAAATGCAGAATAAGCTCTTGCATCCCAAAAAATAATACGATGGAGATCCATAGTCGTGCAAACAAAAGATTGAAACATATACGATAAGTTTTTTATTTCAAACAGACCCTAATATAAAAATCCATACCTCTGAATCCACGAAGATGTATTTCTGCTTTTTCATTGGGGTATTAATTGATGTTATAACATGTTGCTTTTCTTGGATAGTGATCTTAGAGGTTCAGTTTTGGGTATCAGAAGCGATATCTTTTATAAGAGAATAATTCGCCATTCTTTAAAAAACAAATAGCAACGGCAACAAAACAAGGCACGGGAAAAAGATCCTGGGAAAAAGTACCATATAAGATTGGAATTATGAACATATGTACCTGAAGGAACAATGAATACGCGAGAATTTATGGAGACTGAGCACGATAAATAAAAACAATATTTTTTGTTTTACCGCGTGAGCTCAGATCATAAAACGTTTACATGTATAATCCAGAAATAGCACAACATTTAAGATGCCTCGAAAAAAATTCTCCACACAATTTGTTTGGAGTGCCACACCAATTCCATCGTCACAAATTTAACGTTAGGGGGTCACAGCAATATAAGTTATTGTAAACCCCAAGCATACAGCCATACAAGAATCGGGATGTCACAGCCATAAGGGGAGAAGAGAAAAGAGAACAGCGAGTAGAAAGCACAAAGAGTAGAAACGCATCAAGGAAACAAAGCAAATTAATTAGCCAAATCATTATAAACGTGAAAAGAAAAAAAAAACCATCGCGGTAGAGATAAACAAGGGAAAAACAGCAACCTGGTCGAAAGAGAAGAGAAGGTCCAGAAATCTTCATGACAAAGAAGCAATCGATCCACATAGATATACACCAACAAAGTCACGTCCGTACGAAAGCGAGAACGTGCACTTCATGCACCATAATCATAACAATCAGAAAAAAAATAACTCCCATCACCTCAATCCGCCTAAAAAAAAAATTTCTGGGCAAAAGAAATATAATAAGGAAAACTTGTTTCATTTGCTTATATAGTAATTTGTTTTTTTATAATTTTTTTGTGTGCTATATTATATTTAATTAATAACAGAGAAGAGAAGAGCGACCCATTTTTGCGACGGGGAATTACGTGCTCAGGATCAAACGTTATAACACGTGCGTGTTCAGGACAAGAGGTGACAACACAGACAGCATATACCTCCAACATAATTTTTTTTATTTAAATTTACCAGAGAAGACGTATCTGTGTCTCGAACATCTACTCTCTATTGCGTGTTCACAAGAAGAAAGATCGCAACATATTCGTGTTTAGAAAAAGAGGGCACAACAGACACACCATATTATTGTCAGTAACATCCAGATTTCTACTGCGAACGAAAGAACAAAACACTGAACCATTGCGCGTTCACGAGGACGCTATAGAACACACACAAACAATACAGGAACATTTATATCACTGTTTATGTTAGCAGAATCAATTATTCAAATACACGTCAAACACAAGACCACCCAACCACTCTTTGATAGCGACTACTCCTAGAGAAATAATTGTAAGAACTGCTACACAAACGTCGAATGGCAGAATCTCATACTAGAAACTCTGACGTGTCCAACAGTGTATCACGAGTTGAAGATGAAAGGTTATGACACATACGTAGTAAGCGCAAAAGGTGACAACAGAAACACAAAAGATAGAGAACAAAAGATAGACAACAGAAACATCCAGATTTCTACTGTGAACGAAAGAACAAAACACTGAACCATTGCGCGTTCACGAGGACGCTATAGAACACACACAAACAATACAGGAACATTTATATCACTATTTATGTTAGCAGAATCAATTATTCAAATACACGTCAAACACAAGACCACCCAACCACTCTTTGATAGCGACCACTCCTAGAGAAATAATTGTAAGAACTGCTACACAAACGTCAAATGGCTGAATCTCATACCAGAAACTCTGACGTGTCCAACAGTGTATCACGAGTTGAAGACGAAAGGTTACGACACATACGTAGTAAGCGCAAAAGGTGACAACAGAAACACAAAAGATAGAGAACAATTTTTTGTTTTGTTTTTTTTTTTTTTAAGTTAACAGAGAAAAGGAATCGGTGTCTTCAATATACGGTCTCCATCGGGTGTTCATGAGAAGAAAAGTTGCAACATATCTGCGTTCAAGACAAGAGGCCACAAGAGGGACACCATATCATTGTCACTAACATTGACATTTCTTCTGTGAAAGAATAAGCAACGGAATCATTTTGTGTTTAGGACGAGATGATAGAACACACTGAAACAATATAGGAAGATTAGAGATGACTTTTTACGTTACAATAACCAATCATTCCAAAACAGGCGAGATACACGTCCCCCCAACCACTCCCTGATAGGAACCACTCCCACATAATTAACCGCAAGAACCGGCACAAGGACTTTGAATGTCAGAATACGAATGATCAGTAACATCACACATAATTAACCCATATGTATTTTCCGAGGCTATGTATCCAGGGACAGTCCTGTGTCGAAGATCGCTTATGCATCCCAATACTTAGTTGTATACATCAGAATAGAAGTTTAACTATGTAGCACAAGAGGACAAGCCCTGCATATGACAACACAAGGAAAAGTACAGTCATGTAGTGTACTACTCAATAATGTTCCACAACAGGATATTGCTAAACCACTTCTAAACCACTTCTAATATTTTTCGGACATACGACGCATATATCTTTTTTGTTTTTAATTCAGGAAACGTAGGTCTGCAATGCACACACCCACGGGGTCCTCCGAAGAGAAGTACCATTTAGGTCTGTACTGGGCAGAACCACGTAGGCCTGTGCAGCGTAGGACCACTCGATCGCGCGCTGCCAGGCATGCGATTCTAAACCGTGCAGAACCAGGCGGTTTTGTGCACTGCAGAACTACTTCGAATCATGCAGAACCGTCCTTGCACAGAACAACACGGATCTGCACGGCCAACCACGGTGGTTGTAGGCTAGCAACCACGTAGTTCTTCATTTCGAGAGCAGAACTACCTTAAGTCATCCAGAGCAGCCATTCCACAGAACCACGGAGCTTTGTTATATCGCAGAACAACGCCATACACGGCAGAGCAGAACCACGGAGTTTTGTTATGTCGCAGAACAACGCCATACACGGCAGAGCAGAACCACGGAGCTTTGCCATATTGCAGAACCTGATGATACGCACCGCAACGTAGTTTTGGAAAGCTACGGTATGCAATCCCCATGACATGGTTCTGCCGAACAGGAGAACAATTTCGTCCGCCTCCCGAGTCCTGCTATACAGTAGGACCACACCGTTCTTCCTGGGAAAGTTAGTTCTACCACGTCGCAGAACCACGTCATCCCGTCAAACAGCAGAATCACAGGGTTCTGCCATGGACGCAGCAGAACCTCATGGTTCTGCTTCGAATGTTCCGCTATATCACAGAAACGTCTTGTTCTACTATAGCACAGAACAGTAGGATATGCCATCTAGCATAACCCCGTAGGTCCACACCGCAGAAGCACGCAGTCCTCTTTTGTAAATAAATTTCGAATGTACACAATGGTTTGTTATATTTTTACTTTTGAGCCTTCATGAAATCTCTCGCTCATTAAATATCAAATATTAGCTTCGTTGCATTTTTAAAACCATCCTGCGTACCAGAACCACACGATTCGCGGCATAGGCCCTGCCACACAGCATAAAAGTTTGTTCGACCATGCAGCAGAACGGCAGAAGCAATCAACCAATCGATTACAACACTTAAAATTACATCCTTCCTTAAATCCGAACACAACATCAGAGCAGCTTTTTTTTTTATCTTTAAATAACGATGCAATTATTTTTTTCTTAGCTCTAATTCCTCTCCTTTTGTGGATTTTCTTGCCTATCAAACATCTAACCCTGTGAACATTAATATCTTCACAGGAAATTCAACCACAACACAAAAAGATGTAGCATTTTTTAACCAAGCGTTTCTTTTTTTTTAAATATAGCCTTCAGTCCATGTCTCCAATGAATTCGCTCACGCCAAATCTCCATTTTTCTCGACATGAATATTCCTGTCCCGGGACCTCGCGGGAAAAATTGTTTAACCGTTACCACAGAGCAGGACGGAAAAGTTCGGGCACGTAGCAGAACCGTCTTGTTCTGCTTCAAGAGGTTAGTTCAGCAGCCTCGCAGAACCACATAGTTCTGGCGCATAGCGGAACCATAGTTCTGCTATGCTCCAAGTCACATGTTTCCGTTCTGCGCAGAACAACGCGGTTCTGCTCAGCATGCTCAGACGCACAGCAAAACCACACAGACCTGTTACACACGGAAAACTCATATTCGTACAAGGCCACGCTTCTATCGCTCTGTCCACGGAGGCCAAATACTCCACGCAGATCGCACAGTTCCTTCGGAAGAAGCAAAACAATAAAGATTGTCAGAGCATAAAATTTGTCGTTTTCATTTCTTGCCTTCATTGAAGAATTCTTCCACGAGACAATGTTTTGGCCACAAGGTTTTTAACACACAAAATACCCGAAAACCAACAACGGCAAGACCACATCTCTTAAACCAGGACACAATATTAAACCCTAACACAAAAAGCAACTGCAAGAGCACGCAACACCACAAGATCCCAGATATGACAATGGCCTGGAGAACCACCCATTGAGCTGGTGAAGTGCAGAGGTACAAACCTGTTGATTCCATGAGAATTGTTTCTGATAGCTGGTTAACTTACATCGATCGAGTCCCATTGTTCCCTAGCCCACGCGAAAAGCACAGCCAACCAATGCAACATAACCAGCGATCAGAACAATCCCCATAGAACCAACACGTGTGCAGCTCTCCACTCCTCCGGGTCCATGCGGTTCTCCATTCACAGTCCGCCCAACACCTGCACAATGGCTGCAGAACCAAACCTGCACCTTGCCAGCCCTACACCAAATCCATGCGCCATCCGTCACCGTGGACGTCCAGTAGCTCTGCAAACACCCCATAAGCAGCAACGTACCCTCCCTGCGGAGACACCTATAAGAAGCAGCAAAAAAAAACCCAATCAAAATAAGCCAAACAGCCCAAAAGAGGACATCAAACATCCCAAAACTGGGAAAACAAATACAAACCCTCAACACAGAAAGAACATAGCAACAGTAAACCTGTTAATCCCATGAGGATTGCTTCTCATAGCTGGTTAACTTACTTCGATCGAATCCCAATGTTCCTTAGCCCACGCGAAAAGCACAACCAATCAATGCAACTTAACCAGCCATCAGAACAATCCCCAACGAATCAACACGTGTGCAGCTCTCCACACCTCCGGGTCCAGGCGATTCTCCATTCATAGTCCGCCCAACACCTGCACAATGGCTGCAGAAACAAGCCTGCACCTTGACACCCTGCACCAAATCCATGCGCGGTCCGTCACTCTGGACGTCCAGTAGCTCTGCAAACATCCCATAAGCAGCAAGGTACCCTCCCTGCCGAGGCACCTACAAGAAGTAGCTAAACAAAGCCCAATCAAAATAAACCAAACATCCCAAAAGAGAGGAGAAAACATCCCAAAACAGGAAAAATAAACACAAACCCTGAACACAAAGGAAAATAGCAACAGTAAACCCGACCGTGCATCATCAGCAACATAGAAAAGCGGATCGCCTAAAGAATGGGAAAAAGGGTCGGAGCTGAACGTCTACATCCCCACCCCCCAGAGAGAGAAACCTCTATACCGAAAGCAAAAACAAACCATCACAACAGACAAGTATAACCTCCGCAACGCATCCCAAAACAGGGGAAAAACGCACCAACCCTGAACAAAGAGGAAGAGGATAAATATATTCGCCACACTGGGAAACTCTGCAAGAGAAAAGCTCAGTGGCCATCTCCAACAACACCCTGAACGACAGTCCCGCACCACTCACAGAGACAAACCTTCAAAAAGGAAAAACAAAAAGAGAAACCATCAAAACAGAGAGAAGAAGAAAACAAAAACCGCCATAATCGGGCTTTTAAAAAGGAACACAAAGACAAACCATCACACTAGCGAAGAGAAGAAGAAGAATAGAAGAGAAGAGAAACTGCCACAATCAATACCTGAAACCGGACCGATCTACTCGCCCGACTCAGAGAGCGAGATAAAACGCACCAACCCTGAACAAAGAGGAAGAGGATAAATATATTCGCCATACTGGGAAACTCTGCAAGAGAAAAGCTCGGTGGCCATCTCCAACAACACCCTAAACAATAGTCCAAGGCAAACCATCACTACAGACAAGTATAACCTCCGCAACGCATCCCAAAACAGGGGAAAAACTCACCAACCCTGAACAAAGAGGAAGAGGATAAATATATTCGCCACACTGGGAAACTCTGCAAGAGAACAGCTCAGTGGGCATCTCCAACAACACCCTGAACAACAGTCCCGCACGACTCACAGAGACAAACCTTCAAAAAGGAAAAACAAAAAGAGAGACCATCAAAACAGAGAGGAGAACAAAAGAAAAACCGCCATAATCGGACCTTAAAAAAGGAACACAAAGACAAACCATCACACCAGCGAAGAGAAGAGAAGAAGAAGAAGAGAAGAGAAACTGCCACAATCAATACCTGAAACCGGACCGATCCACTCGCCCCATTCAGAGAGAGAGATACAAAGAAAGAGAGCACCCGTCCTGCTTTTGTCAAGAGATGAGAACAGAAGACATAGCAAACAAAAATGAAGACGCAAAGGTCTAATCACAACGAGTACGAGTCCTCTCAACCACTGCAGACACGTCTTCCGCGAGATCCACAACCAAATCTGGTTGATTAAGATCTCCGATAATGACAACAGACAAAGACAAACAAAATAAGAAAGAGAAAGGACAGGAGAAAGAAGGGAAAAAAGCAAAGAACGACAAAAAAACAAACAGCTCCACCTCACCAACGACAAGGAAACAACGGGCCACATAAACTCCACCTCACCAACGACCAATCACCCCGCGCCAATTGGAGGACGACGAAATCCAGGTGGCAAGGGGTCTTTCACGCTTATATCTATATTGTTAATAAAAAGTCGTGATAAAGGGGAGAAGAGGCACGGAGTAGATAGAGGGGATACGCCAATATTTCACTTGAAAACGTCAACATATGTTGGGATATTTAGGTCTGAAAACCCATAGAATCCTCTGTTCTTCTCTAGTTTCTAATCTCTATTCTCTCTACTCTCTTCTTACGCTGTTGCCACTGATCCTCAGACACCACTTTCACTGTCGTTGCTGCACCACCGTCAAACAAAGCTGTCGAACGTTACTCTCTACCAGAAGTTGCCATATCTCCTTACCTTCTTCATTGTTTATTCTTCTCTCACTCCTCATGGTCGTTGAGGACCACATGTAAGTTTCTCTCCTTTGCTCAAATCGGATTATGATTATATTGTTATTTGTGTTAAATAAACTTATTTTGATACAGATATATGATCAGAGCATAATAGGTCAAGATTATGACAAATTTAGAATAAAATTATGACAAAATTAGAACGAAATTAAGGTAAAGTTAGTATCACAATTGGCCAAATTATGGATAACCTAGAGTAACATAAATTCATATTATCCTGAAATCAGGCAAAATAACAGCAGAATTAGGGTAATGTAGGAAGATTAGGGCACAGTTAGTATAAAATTAATTTATATTAGGATGAAGTTAGAACACAATTAAGGAAAGAAAGAATTATATTATGGTAAAATTCTGCCAATATAACGACACAACTAGGGATAAATTAATTTTTTATAGAATAAGATTTGGGTAAAATTAAGGCATTAGTAGGGCAAATTATTTTATGTTACCACAAAGTAATTAATAAGTAATTCCTTTATATTATGACAACATCAAGACAAATTTAAGGCTTATTTAAGGTATAACTAGGGAAAATTAATTTATGTTAGCATAAATTATAACAAAAATAATTTATATTAGTGTAGAAGTTTGGGCAAATTAGTAGACACTTAAGTGAAAATTATTTTATTGGTATTTCTCATTCTGCTATATTTGGCATGCATTTGATTATTTGTTTCTAGAGAATTAGTGAAGACTTAAAACATTTGTTACAAATATTCTATCATATTTCTACCAATATGATGTCATGGAGAGTATTTATTTCTACTATCATACAAATGATATTGATAATATTTTTAGTAAAATGATGTCATGAATAGTATTTGTTTATACAAATAACACTACAACGGAAATGGTTTATGCAGATGGACGAAAACTGTGAGGAAAAGATGATAAAACCGTCGATAAAGTTTTCTCCGATGGATAGAGGTTCAGTTGGCTAAACACGGGTCGGAATAGACCTATCTCGACACTTGTAATAACCGTTGGAGCATGTTCAACATTCGGACGGTTAGAAAAGTGTCTGTAAAAATCAATCTTATATTATCGATTGTAAACGGTTAATAAAAGTTATTACATTTATCATCACCATTGTAAAATGATTAGTAAAAGTTACTACATTTATCATTATCGTAAAATGTGAGTAAAATTATAATTTTTATCATCACTTTATAAAAATTTAGTAAAAATTACTACTTTTTCGTTATTTTAAGGGTTAGTAAAAGGTTATAACTTTATCATCACTCAATCATTCAATATAACCGTTATAATTGGTATAACTATTTACTGTCGGCAATGAAAAAATACGTATGTTAGTAAATGTTACTACATTTATTGTCGCTCACAGAATTGTTGGATTAATAAATGCTACTACTTTTATTGTCGTTTACAGACTTATTGGTTAGTAAATGTTACTATTTTTATTGTCGCTTATAGAAATATTGGGTTAATAAATGTTACAACTTTTATTGTCATTTACAGATTTATTGGTTAATAAATGTTACTATCTTGTCGTTTTCAAAAATATTGGGGTAGTAAATGTTACTACTTTATTATCGCTTACAGTCTTATTGGTTAATAAACGTTATTACCTTTGTTGTCACTTATAGTATTATAAAATTAGTAAATATTTCTACTTTTATTATCGATTACGGAATTATTGGGTTAGTAAATATTACTATATTTATTGTCGAAGGGATGGTAAATATTACTATTTTTAGTATCGCATACAGAATTATTGTTGGTGAGTAAATTTTACTACTTTCATTGTCGCTTAGTATATATGGGTAAAGAGTTGTTACTTATTTGTTACTTATTATCGGTAACCAAATGTTACTACTCATTTTGGTCGGTTATCACAAGATTAATAAATGTTAAAATATGTTAATACAAATATTACTACTTTATCGTTAAAATATTACTACTTTATTCTCAAGAAAATGTTATAATTATGGGTTATAAAAGAGTTAGAAAATATTATAAATACAATATCTTAGAAAATGAAGTATCTTTTATATTATCATGGAATATACATTATAATGTTACAGACACATTACAAGATAAAGAAAAAGATTATAATTTTCAGTCAGTACATATTTTCATATCTTCTGAAATGAAATGTTGATGGCAAAAATGTTAACTTGGAGCACCTAAAAAATTCCATCATCCGTAGTATCCGGTTGCAAGATCCACCGTAATGTGTGGTATCATTCTATAGTAATGAAATTAATATAATTATAAGGTATATTATAAAAACTTATACATTTAAATATTACATTTTGGGATAGACTCAGGAGGTGATGATGATGATGATGATGGTTGGTTTCGATGTGCACTTCCAATATTTTATATCCAAGAAAGTTAACAATATAAATACAAATAATGTGGATTATTATTCAGAAGTAAAAATAGTTAGATTATGGTAAGAAGTAAAGAAATGATATTTGTACCTCAACACTAGCAATGAGTCTTGTTTCATTAACGAAGCTCAACAATTCATCCGCTGGTCACTTCCGGCATGCATAGCAACATGCATGAGAACATTGCTCACCAGATTAGTAAGATTCTGATTTTGTTCCATTAATCGTTCTATCATAACAATCATATGTTCGTTCTCAGATTTCGTTTGAGTTATAAATTTTAAGAGATGTGAGGGAGAAGAGTTTTTGAAGGAAATGAGAAGTTTCGATATTTGTGGAGGGAGGAAGGGTTTGCAATATATATATTTTGGTTTAGCGTTAAATAAATTTTGGTTTGTAGTGCCAAATAAAATTTTCAAAATCCGTCATTTTGCCCCGTTTATCATATTTTAGTTTATGAATTTTTTGCTATTTATCTCTTTTTTTATAGTTTGAGTAATTAAAAGAAAATTTTGACTTTGACATATTACTATATAACTCCGTGAAATAGTAGTAAGTATTACTATCATATTATTAAATCAGGCGCATGCCTGTGCGGCACAACCGTGGGCAGAGCCACCCAAGCAGCGCGTCCGCAAATGCCCTCGCGACACAACCTACGACTCAACCGGCACCTTAATTTAAAATAATAATTTTATTATTTTAAATAACAAAACATTTATATTATTAATGTAATCATATGAAAATTTTAAATTATATTACTAAATTTGTTAGATATAAAATTATAAAATTATGTTACTAAGTTTGTTATATACAATCATTAAATATATTAAATTAATAATTTTTATTATATAGTGTCATAATACATTTTATTATATTTTTTTATGCATATATAGTTTTAAATAAAATCATATATTACAAAAAGTCATATGTTTTTTATATTATTATTACTACATTATTTAGATATGATTGTATTATTTAAAATAATAACATTTGATAGTTAATTTATAATTTAGATTTTGTTAGAATTAAGAAATGTGAATTCGGATCATGTGCTTTGGATGGATTGAGATGAGTGTGAGTATAGATTATTTAAATTAATAATATTAATTAGATATATTAATGTTAATTTATATTTTAGATTTTATAATTAAGAATTATGATAATTATATTTAATATTATTTATTTAGAAATGTAAGGAATTGAAATCAAAATATGATAGCAAACTTTACAATAATAATAAAAAGATAAAATAACTAAATGAAATATGAAGAAAATTAAGGATACTACCGTAAAAATATTATGAGTATATATATGCCACTACTATTAAATCTATTATATAAAATGTAACCCTACCTTAATAACAATATTTAAATTTAATAATTATTAGATATTAGTAATAGAACATGATTATTAAAATTAGTAAATAATATTATTTAGTAATATTAATATTGATAAGTAATTAAGTTATATGGAATAATAATATTAAATTATAGTAATATAATGTTAATCAAATAATTTTGATAATCATAATTATAATAAATTTATAAATTTATATTATAAAATAATATAATTTATAGTTATATTATATTAACAAACAACATATTTATATTTTGGGTTAATAGCTGTATTATACCGCCAAACAACGTATTCAAATATTGAGAGTGTTGAAAATTTATCCGCGCGCATTTTTTTTCCTCCTTTATAAATTTATTGGGAGATTTGAATTTTTAATGAGATTTTTAAAATTTTTACCGTTTAATGTATGGTTATAGTTTGAAATGAAATAGTTATAGTGAATAGTTTTGAAGTAGTTATCTTGATTACCTTCTCCAATATTTATATGTTTCATATGTGTTATTTTATTGTTAAATTTGTAGTTTTTAACATTACATATTTTCATTAATATTATTTTCCGGTTTATACAAATTTCATATAGTTTTAAAAAATACTTATTATCAGAATAAAAATATTTGTTACTATTTGTTACCATTTGTACAAGAGAAAATAGTTGTTACCATGCGACCCACATGTTACCAATTGTTACCATTGTTACGATATTAAATTATATAAATTTTATATAATTATTATTTTATCACTTGTTACATTGGATCAGATCATTTGTTACCACTTATTATCATTGTTACCACAATAAAAATTATTGTTACAAAAATTAAAATAATTGTTACCATTTGTATGAACAGAAAGTAGTAATTCTTACCACTTGTTACGATGCGACCCACATGTTACCATTTGTACGATATTCTATTATACAAATTTTATATAATTATTGTCTTACCACTTATTACATTAAATCAAAATCAGTTGTTACTACTTATTATCATTGTTACCATAATAAAAATTATTATTACCAAAATTAAAGTAATTATTACTATTTATTACTATTGTACGAAGAGAAAATAGTAATTTTTACCACTTGTTACTATGTGACCCATTTGTTATCAATTGTTACCATTATTACGATATTTTATTATACAAATTGTATATAATTATTGTCTTATCACTTGTTACATTGGATCAAAATCACTTGTTACCACTTATTATCATTGTTATCACAATAAAAATCATTGTTATCAGAATTAAATTAATTGTTACCATTTGTTATCATTTGTATAAAGAGGAAGTAATGATTCTTACCACTTGTTACTATACAACCCACTTGTTAGATATATTAATGTATATTTTATATTTTAGAATTTATAATTAAAAAATATGATAATTAGATAGTTATTATTTGATAATTAAAATGTAACCTTATCCCAATAACATTATTTAAATTTAATAATTATTTAATATTAGTAATAGAACATAATTATTGAAATTAGGAAATAGTATTATTTAGTAATATTAATATTGATAATTAATTAAGTTGTATAGTATAATAATATTAAATTATAATAATATAATGTTAATTAAATATAATTGATAATCATAATTATAATAAATTTATAAATTTATATTATGAAACAATATAATTTATAGTTATATTATATTAATCAAATAATATATTTATACTTCAACTCAATCGAGCACTAATAGTTGTATTATACCGCCAAACAACATATTCAAATATTGAGAGTTTATATTTCAAGTGAAGTTAGCGCCAAATATTGAAAATCTATCCGCGTCTTTTTTCCCTCCTTTACAAATTTATTGGGACGTTTTAATTTTTTATGTGCTTTTTAAAATTTGTACTGTTTTTTTTAATGTATAATTATAGTTTAGAATGGAATAATTGTAGTGAATATCTCTTGGAGTAGTTATAGTGAATACCTTCTCCAATATTTATATGTTTTATATGTATTATTTTATCGTTAGATCATTAATTTTTAAGAGTTATTATTTTCATTAGTATTATTTTCCCATTTAAACAAATTTCATACAGTTTTAAAAAAAAAATTATACAAATTTTATAATATTATTAAGTTACCAGAAATACAGTTATACTTGTTATTTGATTTAAATCACTCATGATTGCTTCTTTTACCATATGTTTCTAATATTTCTATGTATTATTTTCCCATTAACTTTAGCTTAGTAATGTGATTTTTACACTTGTTAGTAATGTGATTTTTAGGACTTGTTATGTTGATTCATATAAACAGATAAATATGTAACATTATTTTTTATATTTTTCATTGTTGGGTTAGGTTTTGTACAAATTTTATACAAGTTTTATACAAATTTTATACAATTATTACAATTATTGGCTTTACCAGGTGATGATGCAATCATGAAATGCACTTGTTATGTTGTTACCATTTGTCATCACTTATTATCACTTATTATCACTTATTATCACTTATTATCATAACTTGTTAGCATTTGTTGTTGGAAATCACTTATTACCACTTGTTAGCATACCATATTATACAAATTTTATACAATTATTGTCTTACCACTTATTACCAGGATTGGAGCAATTCATCAAATGCACTTATTACTTGTTACCATTTGTTATTTATTAGTTATCACATGTTATCACTTGTTAGATAGAGAATACGAATGCACTTGTTACAATTTGTTATTTATTATAGTATAATAAAGTATCCCTGAAAAATCTTTAAAAGTTTGTTATTTATTATAGTATAATAAAAGTACATATGGAGCAATCAATCGTCAAATACACACTTATTACCTTGTTACCATTTGTTATTTGTTATAAATCACTTATTATCATTTATTACTAGATAGAAAATAATTTTTATTTGTTATAGATCATTTGTTATCATTTCTTATCACTTGTTAGATAGAGAATAAAAGTAATTGTTACTATTTGAATTCACTTAAATATTTATCATCAATTTAAAAGTAATTGTTCCATGTCTTATTATATAAATTTTATACAATTATTATCTTACCATTTGTTACATAATTACCATTTTTTTAAAATCATTTGTTACATGAAATTGTTATATATCACTTGTTATCATTTATTACCAGTTATCATTTATTGTTAAAAATCACTTGTTACCACTTGTTATCATACCATATTATAAAAATTTTATATAATTTTTTTTTATGAAATTTTTTTTTTATATATAATTATTGTCTTACCACTTGTTATCAGTTGTCACCAGGTATTGGAACAATCGTTTACCTTGTTAGTATTTGTTATTTGTTATACATTTGTTATTGTTATCACTTGTTACACGTAGATAGAGAAATACATTTGTTATTTTTTTACCATTTGTTATTTGTTATAATAAAAGTATTTGTTATCATTTATTTATGATACCATTTGTTATTTGTTATAATAAAAATATTTGTTACCATTTGTATCTTACCACTTGTTAGCATGGCATATCACTTAATACCGAGAATGAAAGTAGACTGATTAAAAATATAAAGATAGAGAAGATAAAAATGTAAAGAAAATTACATTTTATACATGTATTATTTACAATAAATCAATACATAATTACAAAAACCAACAAAGAGAAATAAATGATAAATGAGAAAAGGGAAATAAATGAAATAAAGAAAGAATTGTAAACAGACAAGTGAAATAAATAAATAAATACATGAAATAAATAGGGTAAGATTTTTTTTGTGGTGCCAATTGATTAAGTTGGTACCCTAAATCTAATCTAAATAAAGAAGTGAACAAATACACGCGCCAAACTTTTTCGCACCAATTTTGTTGGCTCCAAGAAATGGTGCAAAGAGGATGAGGTAATCTAAATAAAGAAGTAAATAAATACTCACGCCTAATTTCATGCCAATTTTGTTGGCTCCAAGAAATGGCGCCAAAGAGGAGGAGGAAGAGAGAAGGAGGAAGAGGGAGGAAAATGTGGCTATTTTTTTAATTGATGTTAAATATATGAGATTTTGTATTTTTTAATTGATATAAAATTATATACTCATAATTAAAAGAAATATTTATGATATAAATTATTAATTTAATATAAATATAATATAATATAGTATTATAATATATTATACAACTCAATTATCATATTCCTTAATTATAAAATCTAAAATATAAATTATCACTTAATTATAAAATCTAAAATATAAATTATCATACAAATTAAGTGTGTAATTACTATTATTAATTTAAATAATATAATGCAAGAATGCATGCGTGAGCACGCCTGCACGGCTGTGCCGCGGGGTCCCGCTTGGCTGTGCCGCGGGGTCCCGCTTGGCTGTGCCACGCATGCAAGAATGCATGCGTGCAAATGCCTACACGATTGTGCAGCGGGAGCCTGCATGGCTGTGCCTCACATTTGTTTATACTTAAGCCTTTTTTTCCCTCCTGTTTTTTCACTAATTGCGTTCTTAATTTCTCAATTTTTTTAAATATTTTTAATCAATGCTATCTCCTTATAATTAAAAAAATCACTTATTACATTTCATTTCATTTCATATAATTTTTACTATTTATTACCATACTATGACTATATTTACTATATAACACATGCCGAAACGGTCCTTACCATGAACACTATGCTCTGCTAATTATGTCCGTTTGATTAATCACATGACAATTTAATATAAAGTTATTAATATTATTAATTTAAATAGTATAAAATTATTAATATTATTAATTTAAATAATATAATGATATGAAATTATTAATTTATATAATATAGTGTTATTTATCATGAACTTATATTACCAGCATGAGATATGAACCGTCGGTTTTAACATTAATTTATTTTAATTCACATTTAATTTAATAATATACCATTTTAACATTTCAATTTTAACATTTTAACGAAAACTCTATAGTAACACTTACTATTAAATTAAGCACAATAATTCAATTAACAGATAATAACATATAATAACATTTACTATGTAATCACAATAAAATATAATAATATTTACTATTATATAAGTTGTGATATTTATATATCACAATATAGTAAACTGCTAATATAGTACTAGTAATATTTACTGCCAGTGTGGTGCGGCATGAGATATGAACCGCCGGTTTTTATATAGTATAATATAGTATAATGTAGTAATATTTACTACTAGTAATATAAGCAATATAGTAGCATATAGTATAATTAACCACCGGCATGAGGTATGAACCGCCAGTTTTAATATTAATTTATTTTAATTCACATTTAATTTAAAAATATACCATTTTTAACTTTTTAACGAAAATTTCATAATAACATTTACTATTAAACTAAACAAAATAGTCAAATTAACAGATAATAACATATAGTAACATTTACTAATTTAATAAGTTGTTGTATTTATATATCATAATGTAGTAAACTACTAATATAGTACCGTCGATTTTTATATAATACAATATAGTATAATGTAGTAATATTTACTACTAATAATATAGTAATATAGTAATATATAGAACAATGAACCGTCGGCATGAGACATGAACAACCGGTTTTAACATTAATTTATTTTAATTCATATTTATTTAATAATATACAATTTTAACACTTTAACGAGAACTCTATAGTAACATTTTCTATTAAACTAACCACAATAATCAAATTAACAGATAATAAGATATAGTAACATTTAGTATGTAATAACGAAAAAATATAATAATATTTTCTATAAAATAGTAACATTTACTATTAAAATAACGGATGTGAAATATAGTAAATTTATTTGTCTCTCATTATAAAAGCATATTAACATTTACTATTAAACTAATTATAAAAGCCAAATTAATAGATAATAAAATATAATAACATTTATTATATAATCACAATAAAATATAGTAACATTTACTATTATAATAACGGATATGAAAATTAATAAATTTATTTGTCTCTCATGATATAATGATAGTAACATTTACTACTAAACTAACCACAATAGTCCAATTAACAAATAATAATATATAGTAATATTTACTATATAACTATAATAAAATATAGTAACATTTATTATTATAATAAATTGTGTCATTTATATATCACAATATAGTAAACTACTAATATAGTACCGTCGGTTTTTATATAATACAATATAGTATAATGTAGTAATATTTACTACTAATAATATAGTAATATAGTAGTATATAGTACAATGAAGTGCCGGTATGAGGCATGAATTGTCGATTTTAACATTAATTTATTTTAATTCACATTTAATTTAACAATATACCATTTTAACATTTCAACGAGAACTCTATAGTAACATTTACTATTAAACTAATCACAATAGTCAAATTAACAGATAATAACATATAATAACATTTATTATATAATCACAAAAAATATAGAAACATTTACTATTATAATAATAGATATGAAAAATAGTAAATTTATTTGTCTTTCATTATAAAAGAATAGTAATATTTACTATTAAACTAATTATAATATACAAATTTACAGATAATAAAATATAATAATATTTACTATATAATCGTAATAAAATATAGTAACATTTACTATGTAATCATAATAAAATATAATAACATTTATTATAAAATAGTAACATTTACTATTATAATAATTTGTGTCATTTATATATCACAATGTAGTAAACTACTGATATAGTACTGTCAGTTTTTATATAATACAATATAGAATAATGTAGTAATATTTATTACTAGTAATATAGTAATATAATAGTATATAATACAATGAATCGCCAGCACGAGTCATAAATTGCTGATTTTAACATTAATTTATTTTAATTTATATTTAATTTAACAATTTACTATTTTAACATTTCAATTTTAATTTTTTAACAAGAATTTCATAGTAACATTTACTATTAATCTAACTACAATAGTCAAATTAATAGATAATAACATGTAATAATATATAATAACATATAATAACATTTATTATGTAAGTACAATAAAATATAATAACATTTATTATAAAATCATAACATTTACATTATAATAGCGGATGTGAAAAATAGTAAATTTATTTGTCTTTCATTATAAAAGGATTGTAACATTTACTATTAAACTAAACACAATAATTGAATTAAGAGATAATAAGATATACTAACATTTGTTATATAATAACAATAAAATATAGTAATATTTACTATAAAATAGAAACATTTGCTATTATAATAATGGATGTGAAAACTAGTAAATTTATTTGTCTCTCATGATGAAAAAATAGTAATATTTACTATTAACCTAATCATAATAGTTCAATTAACAAATAATAACATATAATAATATTTACTATGTAATCGTAATAAAATATAATAAAATTTACTATTATAATAAATTTTGTCATTTATATATCACAATATAGTAAATTACTAATATAATACCGCCGGTTTTTATATAATACAATATAGTATAATGTAGTACTATTTACTACTAATAATATAGCAATATAGTAGTATATAGTACAATAAACCGCCGGCATGAGATGTGAATCGCCGGTTTTAATATTAATTTAGTTTAATTCACATTTAATTTAATAATATACCATTTTAAAATTTCAATTTTAACATTTTAATGAGAACTCCATAGTAACATTTACTATAAAACTAATTACAATAGTTAAATTAACAGATAATAACATATAATAACATTTACTATATAATCACAATAAAATATAGTAACATTTACTATTATAATAACGGATGAGAAAAATAATAAATTTTTTTGTCTCTCATTATAAAAGAATAATAACATTTACTATTAAATTATTCACTACAGTTGAATTAACAGATAATAAAATATAGTAACATTTACTATATAACAACAATAAAATATAATAATATTTACTACAAATTAATAACATTTACTATTATAATAACGGATGTGAAAGTTAATATTATTTGTCTCTCATGATATAGTAATATTTACTATAAAATTAACCATAATATTCCAATTAACAGATAATAACATATAGTAATATTTACTATATAAGTACAATAAAATATATTAACATTTATTATAAAATAGTTACATTTACTATTATAATAAGTTGTGGCATTTATATATCACAATGTAGTAAACTATTAATATAGTATCGTCGGTTTTATATAATACAATATAGTATAATGTAGTAATATTTACGACTAGTAATATAGTAATATAATAATATATAATACAATGAACTGCCAGCACGAGACATGAATCGTCGGTTTTAACATTAATTTATTTTAATTTACATTTAATTTAACAATATACCATTTTAACATTTCAACGAGAACTCTATAGTAACATTTACGATTAAGTTAATCACAATAGTCAAATTAGCAGATAATAAGATATAATAACATTTACAATATACACATAATAAAATATTGTAACATTTACTATAAAATAGTAATATTTACTATTATAATAACGGATGTGAAAATTAGTAAATTTATTTGTCTCTCATTATAAAAGGATAGTAACATTTACTATTAAACTAATCACAGTAATCGAATTAAGAGATAATAAGATATAGTAATATTTACTATATAACAACAATAAAATATAATAACATTTACTATAAAATAGTAATATTTACTATTATAATAACAGATGTGAAAAATAATAAATTTATTTGTCTCTCATAATGAAATGATAGTAATATTTATTATTAATCTAACCACAATAGTCGAATTAACAGATAATAAAATATTATAACATTTATTATATAATCACAATAAAATATAGTAACGTTTATTATAAAATAGTAACATTACTATTATAATAACGGATGTGAAAAATAGTAAATTCATTTGTCTCTAATGATAAAAAGATAATAACATTTACTATTAAGTTAACCACAATATTTGAATTAACAAATAATAATATATAATAATATTTATTATATAATCACAATAAAATATAGTAATATTTACTATTATAATAACACATGTGAAAATTAGTAAATTTATTTGTCTCTCGTCATAAAAAATATTAACATTTACTACTAAACTAATCACAATAGTCAAATTAATATATAATAAGATATAGTAACGTTTACTATGTAACCAAAATAAAATATAGTAACATTTATTATAAAATAGTAACATTTATTATTATAATAACGGATGTGAAATATAGTAAATTTATGTATCTCTCATGATAAAATGATAGTGACATTTACTATTAAGATAACTACAATAGTCGAATTAACAGATAATAATATATAATAACGTTTTTATGTAACCACAAAAAATTATAGTAACATTTACTATAAAATAGTAACATTCACTAACATATATACCCGATAAACTGTGTTCAACACTCTTCTAAATGTCAAATTATATATTCTACACTTATCATAGCTTAAATATTCTATACTTACTATGCTTACCCCAACTTACCATATCCTACATATTCTACAATTATCTACCTTACATCTCTACACTTTCCATTCGTTACATTTTCTACACTTACCGCTATTTACTATATCTTTTTATACTTACCATTGCTTACTATATTCACCCATCATCACAACCACTGTGCATATAGTTTTGTCTATATAAACACATTTCAAAATTATGACTACAAAACCTATATTTTGCCATCACAACTTATAGCCGTAAGGATAGGGGTATGTAAATTCAAATGTAGTTATATCCATAAGTATAAAATCTTTTTATACAAACGGTTTGCTCCTTTTACCCATGGTTCAAATTGATTTATCGACCACCATTTTAAAATTATCGGAAAATCGATACTATTTCCGATGGTTTCAACCATAACCATCTGTATAGTTTTAAAAAACCGTCACTAATACTTACCGACAGTAAACATTACCATCGGCATAACAAATTAGCCACGAAACTAGCAGTTCGTAACAAATTTAGCTATGATAGCAATTTTGTGGTTAAATTTTGCTGTGAATTAAATTTTCATCGCTAAATTTAGCAATAAATATCACATTCGTGATGAAATTTGTGATTAAATTCGTCACTAATTAGTTACAAAAATAATTTCGTGATAAAATTTAACAACAAATTCTACGATTCATAACTAAATTTGTCACTAATTACCCACACAAAATTACAAAATTATTTGTAATTAAATTCGTCGTTAATTTGTAATGGTGCTTGAGAATTTGTGGCTAAATTCCTTTTACACTTTCTTATGAAATATTTTTAATCGTGTCTCTTTTTTTTACCTTATCTGAGTAATGGATTGTGTTGAATATATAGTAAATATTATAATTTTAACCAAATTGACCATTTTCGATAATACATAATTGAACCAATTTTTAATGAAATATTACCATATATTGTAATAAGATTTTACTTATATAAACATATATTTTATCTTTTAGTTAAACACAAGACTATATTGGGTATCGAACAATTTTTTTAGAGTTGAGACAAATGAATTTGTACTTATTTTAAAGATTATCAATTATAACCTCCAGAGAAGTTAATATACATGTGAAAACTAAATCCTTTTAACAATGAATCACATGACGAATATTTTTTCATCATTAATTCTTTTTGTAAATTTCCAAGGACTACTTTTTCATTATTAATTTCATCGCAAATAACTAACTATGATTAGATAAAAATAGGTTTCGTTGTAAGTTTTATCATTAATTTAATCACGAATAATCACATTCATTGTCAAATTTAATAAGAAGTCGGCTTTTTGTAGCTGATTTTGATGACAAATCGCACATCCATTGTTGATTTTGGTGATGGATAAGCCATCCATCATTAATTTTGACGACGCATTAGCCATCTATCCTTAACTGCAATGATGGATAAAGCCATTTGTCGCTAATTTCAGCGACGGATCCGTCATTTTCGTCGCTAAGTGCACCTAGAGAAAAACGACATTGTAGCAACCTAGATTTGCGGGCTTATCACAATCAATCGTATTATAAGAAAGTAAAACCCCAAACGCCAAAATACAAAACCCTAAAATTGCTCAAGAGAAATACAAGGCCGCAGTAAAAAACCTAAATTGCCAAAAACTAAAACCCTGATTTCTTTTGTAATCTAAGAGTTTAATTGGTTGTTTGATGGAAAATGGGTGGGTAGACGTTCGGATACGGAGTTGACATGAGAAGACCAGCAAAACATCAACAAATTTGGGAGTTGAACAACAAATTTCCCGAGCTTGAAGAGGGGATCAAGTTTTCCAAGGTAATTTTTTGGGTTTGGGTTTGGGTTTCCTGTATATTTGGTAAAAAGAATACCCGTTTTGCAAGGATTTTTTTCAACTTCTCTTTTCTTTATAAGGAAAAGTTCTGTCAAACAGAATTTTTTAAAAACTCTTAAAAAAAAAAAAAATTTTTTTTCATGAAAAAAAATTTTAAAAATAGCTTTTAAGTAAAAGCTTCTGTGATGAGTTTTTACTTCTCCTTTTTTTTAATGTTCCAGCTTTTCTAGAAATTTATATATTTTTTTCCATTTATATCTTCACATAATTATTTTTATTTCATTAATATTCTTATTTAAATTATACAAAATTTGAAATATATCTATTAATTTTTAACTTTTAATTTTACTTTAAGAGTAAAAAAGTAAAAAAAAAAA
Organism: Dillenia suffruticosa; assembly: GCA_033439265.1. Lineage (NCBI taxonomy): Eukaryota > Viridiplantae > Streptophyta > Magnoliopsida > Dilleniales > Dilleniaceae > Dillenia > Dillenia suffruticosa. The sequence continues at coordinate 7,014,281 of JAVTVX010000031.1, forward strand.
TTAACTACTTTATTTTAAAAGTAAAAAAACCAAACAACTTTTAACTTTTTTTTAAAGTAATTAATTTTTATTTCTCCTTAAAAAAGGAGAAGATAAATAAAAAAAGGTCCAGCCAAATGGGTACTAAGACTACTGCTTCTTGGTTTTTCATAGTGCTTGACTTAAATTTGAGAGAGAGAGAGAGAGAGTCAAGTCAAATAAACCCTCAATTGGATTCATTTACTAGGCAAGGTCTCACCCACTTCTTTGATTCACAAAGGTCACATAAAAGAAAACCCTTTTTTTTCTAAATTTGTTAATCTTTTCTTTCCCTTATTCTTTAATGCCTGTTTGTATTACTGGTAGTCAATCAATTTAATTTCTCTTAGGGGTTGACACGAGAAGATCATAATGAACTTGAACATTTCTGTCATGGGTTGGGTTGGAAAATTTTAGGGGTTTTATGGATGTTCTTTAAGTTTTTAATTTGTGTTGTTACTATTGTTGTTCTCGTCAGGAATGTTTATGCTTTTCAGATGTTGAACTTTTGTTGGGAATTTTTTGTGGGGCTTTTTTTGATTTTTGAAGTAGGGTTTTTTGATTTTGCTGCTGTTTTGAGTGTGCAATTGTATACAAACCTCTTACATCTGCTTGTACTGTGAATTAAGAAATAGTTTTAAAATTAATTTTTGAATTGAGAAATAGATGTGGTACTATGATTCTTGCAGGGCAAAGTGGGTCACCTCAGCTCTCCCCCTCTTTTCTTTTGATATATAATAATTATGTATACACATTAACATATGTTGGTTGACATGTATATGAGTGTGATTATTGTTTTTTCTTTATACTAAGTTCCTAATTACATGTTACCATTTTATATATTTTTCATTCTTAATTTGCATGAAACATAAAATCTTAGTAAATTCTATTGGTTTATGTCTCTCTAACAAGATTTATTTGCCAGCAATGAACAAACAGTAAATCACTTCCAAACAACCTTTCTGAAATTATTCTTATGAATATGATATTTTCTCAGCTTCTTTATTAATGCTAAATATTTTCAGATATGCAATAAAAATATTTTTCAAGGAGTTATTGTTCTTGAAACAATGAGGGGCTCAATGGGTCAGTTTCATCAAAACCTGCAGTACAATATATTTATTTATTTAGTTGATTCTTAAAAATAATCTGTTGATAGGCTAGCCAAGAGGCTTTTGGTGTTTGTCTTCGTGGGTTAGCAATTTGTTATTAGGTTGGGTGTGTGGCAGCTTATCCATTCTCTTATTTTATAGTATCTCTTTGAAATTGAGATACTATTTACAGTACTGTTGTTTATAATCCCACTGCAAATTTGGGACCTTAAAGGGCTCTTATGCTCTTATGAACCATCCCTTGGTATATTGAAAGGGACACTAACCCATTTTCTTTGTTGTGTTATTGTTTCTAGTTTTTAATTGCGCAGGACAAAATTTAGAACGGGAACGAACGAGCACATAGACTTGGTGGACTTCAAACTTTTTATTTGTGTACTATTGTCCCTTGGTTCAATGCTAAGGTTCAAATTTGTTTTTCATTTTCTTGACCTTTTTGAATATCCCACCCCTGCTTGTACTTTTGTAATTTAAAATTCAAAAATCAATTTAACACCTCATATTTCTGTAACTTTTAGCCCCCTGACCGTGAGTATTTATGTGGCTTTTAAAATTAGGTCTTTTATCTTCAAAAGTTGAAAATTTTAAACAAACTAACAAATATTTTTTTACATAAAAAAATCTTTAAATTTCAAACGAATTAAAATCATTTATTTCTTTTTGATAGTTAAGTATTTTAAATAAAAAAAAATATTATAAAATTAGATCACTCTCTATTATTTTTCAATTCAAATGCCTTTCGATAAAAAATGATCGATATTCTTTTAACCTTCTCTTTATTTCTCTCTTAATCCAATGTGGAAAATAATTTTCCTCTCTTTTTCAAAGACAATTCATTCTCCCACGATAAGAGAATGCCTTCCTTCCCTCTCATTTTTTTTTTTTTTGTTTTATTCAGGTCACACCCTTTTACGATTAGAAGAAGAGGTTCCTTTTTTAAAGTTTTAAAGAGAGAGAAGTTGGGAGGTTAAGGGGTGGTTACCAAAAACCACCTCACACTTTTCTTTTTAATTTTAAGTTCAAAAAATGGAAGGCATTAGTGTTTACTCACATGGACAGACCCATCCCATTTTTCAATATCTCCCGTCGCACAAGAGGGCTAGACTCATATATAGCGTAATTATTACGATTGAATATCACTAATTTCATACAGGCAAGTGATTCGTGTGACCCGTGAAAATACTAAGAATTCTAAAATTATAGACTGATTAAGAAAATATAGCAACTTACTTCCAATATGGTGATAGACATCATTTCTTGTTATACCTCAAACCTAAACCCAGTCAACGTATCTCTCATCTCCCATAAAAACAATGTAAGAGTATACTTGACTTAACTCCAATCATGTGTACATCTCTAAACACTAAGTTATAGACATAATTGACCGGTCTGTGAATATAAAATAATATGTCGGTCAAAAATAGTCTTTCTTTCATATTATTAACTTTCAATCTTATGTTAACTGTTTTTCTAAATATCTACCACTAAACTGAATCAACTATAGTTTTTTGGTGACATGTTAAATTAACAACACCAAAAAATCTCAAAAGATAGATGAAATTTCTAAAAGTATAAATTAAGGTTAAAATTGAATTTTCGAATCTCACACTACGAGATGAAGAGGGATGCACAATCTCATTACTCATATGGTCATATAAGCACATGTGATACGAAACACGTGCTACGATACTCTTTCTTTCCATTTAAAAGCGTATGTTTTCTTTTCTAAAATTAACACATTATACAGGTTTTAGTTCAAATGTACGCAGCACTTGATCTAAATTTTTCTTCTTACAAGTTCTCAAAAAATCTCACAATATCAAGAAAAACTCACACCTGACTTTGAGACAAGTTCGATGGATTGTGGGAATCTATCTCGATTACTATATATGTATATACAATCGGTAATTTCATCGTAGTACTTAACTAAGACAGTGTCTATATGTTAATCCACAACAAATTAATATTGTCTCATCTCTATATATCACATAAACATTAAAGGCGATTGGTCGTGTAAGATAGCCAATCTTAAAAATTATCCGACATACTTTCAACCATAGACACAAAAATTTTGGACACAAAAACAAAATTCAAATGTCAATAAATATGAGTATTATTTCATATATACTATATATGATTGCAATTATAATTACAGTCACAAATACTGTTACAACCTACGCAACCCAAGTAATCCAACATGTCACCAAGTATTCGTAAACTAACCAACCACTATCAAATGTATCGGCATATAATTTAGTACTATTTCCCTCATTTTAATCATGTATTTGACAAAAGTAAACTTTGTATCTATATATTTAGTTTTGCCATAATATTTGGAGTCTCTAACATAAGCAATAGCCAACTCATTGTCACAAGGTTATGGCTCTCACTAAATTGTTTACTACTCTCAAATATTACAAAAAAAAATCTATACAATCAAACTTCTCCCTGAATTGTAGAAATACAGGCCACAAAGTCTATTTCTATCGTAAAAAAAGATACACAGATTTGTTTTTTACTATTTTGTAAGATAACACTATTATTTAGCAAACAAACATAATCAGAGATAGATTTTCTCTCATCTAAATTATAGATTTTCTCTCATCTAAATCACAACCCCGATCACTATCTATATCTCATTTCAATATTAGATCCTTTCCTTAATAATGAAGGAAATAATTTACAATTGAATTTAAATATCTCAATATTCTATTCACATAAATCCAATCACCCTTCCCTAAATTGGACAAATATTTGCTGAAAAAACTCATCATATAACAAATGTTTGGAGAAGTACACATCATAGCGTACTTTAGGCTCCTAACGTGCTAGTATGCTATATTTTGGATATTTTATCTATTTATCAGGAGTTTTAGGGTATTTTGCATTACTTGAACCATGACCTTTAACTACACGAGTATTAATGGGTTTGCACTTTGTAATTTTGTATCGTTTTAGAGTTTTTATATTATGAGACTCTTGAAATAATCTCAATAATCTCTTGTAATGATTTTTATGGGTTTTAATTCTCGCTTCATCTCAAAATTGAAAGACAATGATTTTAAAATTTGAAAGATATACTGCTTATCATTCATGGGTAATAGTATATGCTCACATATAGGAATAGAATTACAAACTTGTCAACAGACTTCTCAATATAGACTTAATGGTTTTCATCCATCATAACGAAATCATAAGAGATTACCCCTATAAAATCTTAAATATCATTGTCTCAAAGGCTAGTTAAAACTATAAATTGATTTATTTAATTTACATACTCTGTTTTCTTGGTCTTTAATGACGAAACCCTTTGGTTGTATCATGTAAAGTTCTTTCTCAGGTTCTCCGCTGAGAAAGACAGGCTTCACATCCATATGATATAATTCTAAATTTAAATTAGCCACTTTTAGCAATAATATACGAAATGAGGTAAATCTCACTATTGAAAAAAAGGTTTCCTCATAATCACACTCTTTTAAAGAGTATAATCTTTTACCGCCAGTTAAATATTATATCTCTCAGTAGTTCCATATATCCTACGCTTTGTTTTGAGAACCCAATTGTTCCCAATAACTTAGCACCCCCATAGAATTTTAACAAATTCCTTAAGTATGGTTGACCTCATTGACTCCAATTCATCTTCTATTGCCTTTTCCATTCATTCTTGATAGGACTAAATAGAATCTCATTTATGTTTCAAAATCTTCTTCATCTTTTGGAAAAATAATAAATATGTGCCTTTTAATCTCAAAATAATCCTTTAGCATATTTTTTTCTAACACTTTTCTGAATTTGTAATTCAGCTGGATTGCTAGAATTTTAAATCTCTCCCACTGGGATTAATATCATTCTAATGATCCACTATATATAGAGTTATCTTTTGAATTTACTAATTCAAATCAAAACTTTATATCATTCATGTCATTCCTGTTAGGAAATTCATTCTCTAGAAATGTGACATTTATAATCCAATCTTTGCTAAAGTATTATCTTCTCGTTCAATAATGAACACTTAACTTTTAGAATAGTCGGAATATCTTATAAAGATACTCTTTTTTATGGGAATTTCAAACTTATTGAAAATCTTAAATAGAGACAGCCGATACTCAAGATCTGAGGTTACTCAAACTCAATTTTTTACCTATACAAAGTTCATATATTGTTGATAGTACTAACTTTTAAGACATTTTGTTCAAAATATAACCTATAGTTAACAAAATATTTCCCAAAAAAAAAAAAGTTAACCTTCACCATCATGGATTTTGTTATATCCAATAATATTCTATTTTTTCTTATTACAACACCACTCTACTAAAGTGTAAAAGAAATGGTCAAATATCAAATTATATCTCCTTCATTATATAAAACCTTAATTGATCTAATAGGTATTTACGCCTTCGATCTATTCTAAATATCTTTTATCATTCTATTTATTTGATTTTCTATCTCACTTATATAACGTCTAAAGCACTCATGTGCTTCACATCTGTGAGAAATCAAATAGATATGGTCAAAGCGCATGAAATCATTTATGAATGTAATGAAATTTAAAACTCTATCTTCTACCTTTATATTCATTGGATCACAAATATCCAAATGGACTATCAACAATGGAAATTAAAACCAAATAGCCTTTCCAAATAGTTTCTTGTCATTGTGTAAGTATGACAATATTGAATTTAATAGTTAAATAATCGTTCATTTCATTGCAACACCATGAAACTATTTACAAATTGTTTAGAATTAATACATGTTATTCGAATGAAAATTTATCTTGTCTCTCTAAATGTTTCAAAAACCATAACCAAGTTTTAAAAGAACAAGAATAAATATTAAATTTCATCGAATTTCTAACATGTAGAGTATATCATCCAGAATGAGAGTTCGACAATTTTGTAACTTCAATTTACAAGTGTCAACTCCTCTAATCTTCATTCTTGTATTGTTCTCCACATAAAACCATCTCCTATTAGAAAGTACTCGATGAAAATCCATAAATATCTTTCAGTCTGTTCTTATATTCTGAATTGTTTTTTTGTGATCCGTTTTCAGTCTCATCTCCTTTATTGTTTTCGTTCTAGTCTCTCTTACGTTTGGAGTTTGAAACTCTTTTGAAATTAAACTTTACAACAAAAACATCAATTGTGGATTTTGCAGTATTAAGCTGCTCATCCTCAATCTCAACTTGGAGAGCAATATTCGAGAAAGTTTTCACACTATCATTGTAAATCAAATTGACTTTCAAGTACTCTCACTTGACAGAAAGGGATAAGATCAAGATTTGAACTTTTTGTTTATGAGAGAGATATGACTAGCTGACAACCACTCTCTTATCATGTTAAACATGATACTTAACTACTGTTTAATACTGTGACCACCTAGCTTTTATTCAGTTTCAAACTTTATGGTCACGCGTCTAAGATGAGTCACTGGTATTTCTATATTTCTCCTTAAGTTATATCTAGTTGTCATGAACAGTCACATATTGCTCACACTCGGATATCATATCATCGATCACAAAGTTAACCAGAATTGCTCAAAGGGTGGAATTTATCATTTTTTTCATGCTTGGTAAGTATCTTGTTCTCTCCTCTGCGGAGTAACATTGCCTATGCCAAATCTTACATGACATGTTTAATACCTTTCAAAGTATCTTGTTCTTTCAGCACGTATCACATTTTATGGCGTTATATCTTATGATTGTAGCCATTCAATTTGTCACCTCTATTCAAGATCGCAATAATAGATTTTGATGTTATAGTTTGGATTTCTAAGAGGGTGGACACTAAAACCAATACTCATATCATACACATAATTTTGTATTTCAAAATTAACATTCATGACAAGTCAACATTGGGTATAGAATCGAAAGTTCATTAGTTTCCCAATAATCATCTATGGTTCTAACAAATCACCATCATAAATTTAATTTAAAGTTACAAAATTCAATTGGTTTAGATGAGAATTTCTCAAATTCTTCCAACCAAAAAACTTTCCACTTAAATACATAAAGTATTTAAATAATTTTACAATTTTTTGATGAGAATTACTTAAATTCTACCGATTCAAAATTTTTATTAAAATATACAAACTATTTAAATAACATTTCAATTTTGGATGAAAATTACTCAAATTTTACCAATCCAAAATTTTAATTCAAGAGACTTTTTTTTTTGCCTACATAATCATATAATTCAACAAATATAGTAAACAATTGATTACTAAAAATTTTACATAAAAAAAAATTAAAAGTTTTTTAATTACATGATCGTACTCCTAACCAACAGTCATAACACGCAAAAGAAAACATGTAAATAAATTATTTCGTTTAGAACAAATCCATTCAGGATATCATATTTACAATAGGTTTAGATAGCCTATCTGTAGGAATAAATCTCCTTACGGCTCATGAAGAACTGTTTATATTTTGGAATAGTTTTTTTTTTCATTTGGGTTTCTATATTTTTGACTTCCCACTTTTCTATTAATAATGGCCTCATATCATCAAGAATCATATGCCAATTCTCGGCAAACGTCTCATCAACAACGCTAATCCAATAAAAAGGTAGAAAATTTCTCAATATGTATACGTTATCTCCCAAAAGGTATGACCTAATTTAATAAGTTTCAAACATTTCTCTTTCATGATCTCAAAATGATCTGATAAATTATGAGATGAGTCTATTTTATAAATCAATATTTGACCCAATTTCATCAAGCGCTCTAAACTTTTAAATCTCTTTCCTTTCCCCAGAAATTTAGAAAACTTTCAACATTGCGTCCGATCATCACCGTATTTTTTGAAAATGGGAACAATATTAAGTTAGTCATGCAGCCAACCATAATATTATAATAAATCTCAATAGATTTATTTTAAATGTATTTACTCAAATTTAAAATAATTTTATATTACAAAAACTAATTTTCAAATATAAATAATGAGCAAAAATACAAATAAATAATACGTGTAAAAAACATTTTCCACCCGGATAACAAAAATTAAGAAAATAATTTTCTAAGCCCATATAAAAATTTTTAGAATTTTTTTGCACTGAAAATAATTTTTCTATAATTTAAAATAATTTTTAAGTTTAAAAATCTATAAAATTATTTTCTGAGTCCAAAAAATAAATTATAAATTATAAAAAAATCCAAAAATAATAGAAATTATTTTTGGTGAAAATTTTGATAGAAAAGAAGACTGTACGCATCCCCACGTGCCTCCGAGATAGGTTTTCCAAAATGGACACAGACCCACTCTCCTTGAGTGGCACATGTACTCCACGCACTGTTTTCCCGAGCTTTTCCTACCACAAAATTTTGGATACCCCACTTTTTCAGTATTTTTGAGTTAAATGGTGGTCTTAGATTTTCAATCGGACATCTATAGTTTGGGGGTGGACTTCACTTGCCGCTGTCGAGAGTGGGAACGACGTAATTACTGTTTATCTTCTTCATTAAATATCTGGTTTTCGATCCAAATTTTAAATAGTCATATCTCACTCAATTCTTAACTATTTTTGGCAATCATTATATAGTTGGAAAGGATTTTTTGAGAGAAATCTGACCATATAAATTTCATGTCATGAAATACAGTATTTTTAAAAATATGAGTACATTAAATTTCGGTTAAGGTTTATCATATCTCATAATGTACTCATCGGATGCATGCCAAATTTTACAAATTTAATTTTCATGTTATGGGATACTACTATATAAAATTGAGAACATTCTGTTACACCAATTTCAAGTTACCATTAATATACTATAAGAAATATTAATGGCATTTTTCATACTTTTCACACCTAAAAAGAAATAAGAAACACCCATTATGGCTCTAATATCAATGAAAGTTTTAAACAAACCAATAAATATTTTTTGTATGCAGAAATTCCTAGATCTTAAATGGGCACACCCGCCGCCAAAGATGTGCCCGGGCCGATTTGGGCTCCAAAACTGGCCCAACAGGCCTAGAAAAAGCCCGGTCCCTGAATCGGACCGAAACTACAGTAACCCGGTCTGAACCGGGTATTGTAGCGGGCCGGGCTAGTTCAATAGATGTTGGAACTGGGAACTGGCCCGGACATGGAACCGGAACTGGCTCGGGCAAGGAACCGGCCCGGCCCGGCCGGTTCCAACAACTCTTTGTCCCTATTTTTTTTTCCAATTTTACACTTCCTTTTCGGGCCAAACCGGCCCGCCGGTTCTGGTTCAGCGGACCGGGCCGGTTCAACTAAAAAAAATTTTGGAACCAGCCCGAACTGGCCTAGGAACTGCAGCCAGCCCAGCCTATGGTTCCTGAAACCACCCTTGAACCGGCCCGGGCCCGGCCGGGTTACAAGTCAGCCCGCCGCATTTTCCAACATATGTATTGCTAGAACTTTTGTCCCAATTAGTGGTTTTCAACTTGAAAGCCACTCAAGAAACAGAGGTGTAGCTAGTTCCTCTGATTTTTGGCATTATTTGGGGCCCCCTATAATTTTCTCTAATCATATTAGTGATCTTTACATGGTGTGTTGCATTGTACTTTTCCATTTGTTTTGATCATATAGCAAGAAAATTATTGTTATCAATAAAATATTTTCCCTATTTTTTTTATTATGAGCAATTATGTGCAACTGTTGATGCCTTTTGTAGAATCCAAAACTATAAACCTTCTCTTATATCACATTCTGACTTTCTTGAGTCCACCAAGTTCTTTTTGGTCTCCAACTAAATTATGCAAAACACAAAGGTAACTTTTTTTTTCTTTTGTTTTTGCACTTGTTTTTCTCCCTCCACTTTTTACTCTTCTCTTTTGTTGCTGAATAAAGGTAAGAGAATAAACACCTTAGAATCAGCGTGACTTCATTATCATAAGTATCCAGAAGTTTGTGATTAATACAGTCCTATAATTTGGCATCTCTTGCACAAAGTGATTGTTCTCAGAATTCTATTAAGTAATTTGTCTGGCGTTTTTTGTTTGAATGGAATCTCCTTTCTTTTTAATGACCTTTGTGTTATTTCAAGTGGGTTGTGTAATGACTGTCCTTAACATCCAAAAATTAGTATAGGTTCTCTAACTCTTTGAGGTTTGGGAATTTTTTGTTATGTTTTGTCAACAAGTCTTTGAGGTTCTCCACTTGGATAGCCTATTCTTTGAATTTGGCTGGACACCCTAACTGTATGTTTAGCTTACTGTTTTGTTTTGTTTTCACGAGCTACTTTCTGATCATAGATAGAATATATTGAGATACCCAAAACACCTGCATCTCTAACTGTGTTTATGGTTCTTCTTTGTCTGAAAATTTTTGTAAGAGCAAACGACCAGTATTCAGTGCATGTCTAGTAGAAGGTAAACAGGTACTCCATCATGTATTAACTTTCTTGGCATCAGATTGGTTTTCTTTCTTTTTTTTAATATAAAATTTGATCCTATTTAGAGATTCCTACAAGATGAATATTGTGAATATAAAATTTGGTCTTATGTGATTGCAGAGTTCAATGCAAGCTGCCAGATCAAGACTACTACTTGTTTTGACTCACCACTACTAGTTAACTGGTGATACTCAACTAGAGGGGATGAATAGTTGAATAGAAGTATTTTAAAATTTTTGAATATACAAATATTTTAAAAAAATTGATAATGGTGTTTGGCTATTTAACTAAAATATAGAAGACACGCAAAAGTTTTTACAGTTGTTCTACTAAATCAGGTGTACATCCACTCTAATACTCCCCTTAGATTTTTTCACTATCAATTTAATGATGCAAACTTGATTGCAGGTTCAAGTTGGACATTTCTCGTGTTTCTTCGCAAACATTACTTTCCCAACCTTACACAGATTGGTTCTCTATCTAGATCCAAAATAATGACACACTCTCTGGTCTTTTGAGATCTCATTATAGGTGAGAGGGAAATGTTTAATATGTAAGACTCTAATCCTCATATTTGACAGATTTGATTTTACAAATGATTAGACTCGAAAAGAAAATTAAATAAATATCAAACAATGAACAAAGGGTATGATTTTTTGAAACAGAATAAAGAATGCAATAAATTCATGGTTGTTCAGATCATTAATTGAGCATTCTTCTCTTCATATCTCATTTCTCTGGTATTTATTGTCATGTTGAACAGATCCGTTGTAGGGTTGTTGAAGTTGAACCTTGCTCATTAATATCTATCGATTAATGTTCTGCAATAGTACCTATTTTCACACTAAAGTTTCATTTTCTTACTGGCACTACTCTCTTTTTAACCAATGGAGAGACGATCTTTCTACATTTAAACGTTAGATTTTAATAGAAATAAAAATAAACAGACAGATCGGAAAAAGAGAAGAATATTGTATTCAAATTTGTTTTGAAAATTTTAGTTTCTGACAATTTCAAGTTGACAACATTAAACAACACATCGACCTGAATTTAAAATTTTGCATTATGGACTTTCTTGATCAAGTCAACATGGGAGAACTTGGGTTGACAAGGTCATGTTTCAAATTAAATTGGTGGACACGTAGAATTAAATTGGTTGATGTATTTTGGTAGGTTAACATGGTTTTAATTAGACATTGACATGCCTAACTTAGGAATCAACGGCCTGTGTCGACATGTTATAAGTCCACATCGACACAATTCTATTCCTACATTCAATTGATGGACTTGACCTTTAATATTGGTCGATATGTTTAATGGATCGACAAGGTTGAAATGCAGGTTTTCGTATGATTTCTAAAGAACAAATACATCAAGTCGACAAATTCTAAGTTCACATTTGACACAATTTTGTACTTACATTAAATTGGTGAATCTAATCTCTAGAATTGGTTGATGTGTTCAACAAGTCAACATAATCGAAACATAGGTCATCGTGTGAATCTTGAAGATCAACTAAATCGGGTCGACAAGTTGTCGAGTATGTCGACCTCTCTAGATTTTTATCTTATGCTTGTCGATGTGTGTAAATAATGGGTTGATACACTATTAAAATTGATGAACCTGTCATATTATTTGTGCACCTGAGGTCAACAGGTCGATGCAGGTCAATAAATAAGATAAGTTGACAAGGTTTCACTTAGGTTGACAAGTATGTGAATGTTCAAATAAGGTCGACATGTTTTCGAGGTTGTCAATATTATCTTACTTAGGCAATTATTATGTTTGTTTCATTCAGGTCGACAAGGATCATTAATAGGTCTACATGTTCGAAGTGTTTGTAAAATTGGTTGACATGGTTATGAAAATTGGTGGACCTATAAGAGCAGGTCGACGTATGCCAAGAACAAATCGATAAGATCTGCAAACTTTTGCTTTCTGATAACTTTCAGATATACTTAAATTTATTTTCCTCAAATTTATCATTATCAAAATCTATCATTCTCAACAATCTCCCTGACAACAAAACTTCAAACACTTTTCTAAAACTTCTAAACCTATTGATTCTTATTTTTGAAGATTTTAACTTGTAAATTTTATAACCTTTATAAATTCACACTAGTGTTATAATATAATTACCACATAACCATTTCCTATTTCCTGAAACTGCCGTTAACCAGTCATAATAACTCTTAATCAATCTTAACCAGTTGTATTTCCTTCTCAAAGCCATTACCACACAACTATCACTACATGGAGCCATCAGCACCGCACCACACTGTTTTTAGCAAGCCCATTACCACACTGTATTGTACACTATTTTGATCAAGCAAGCCCATCACCACACTATATTGTCTACCCTTTTTGTCATTAATAAAAAGGGTCAAAGCTAAAGCAAACAAATGCAAAAAACAAACTTCTTTTGACTCTACTCTCCCTCAAAGATCAGAATATGCATGGTGTTTTGCTCTCCCTCAAATAGAGACTAGTTCTGAACACCAACTTCTCTTCATCAATCTAGCCAAAGAACTAACAGCTAATAGTTACAACAACCAACATATACAACATTCAACTCTAAGTATATAAACATGCACTCAGCATACATATATTTAGATAGAGCTTTGAAATGCAACTCAACATGCATACATACATATAGCTTAATATACGACACAGCTTCAATACATTCACATAGCAACCAACTGACATTTTCAAAATTGCACAAATGTTAATCCATTAATCACCAGTAGTAGAATTTTGTCTTAGCAAAAGTATTCATATACTTAGCATCAAACATTAGGCATTATTAGAGTTCAGCAATAAAGTGCATGCTTAGTTCAAGTGGTAAAAACTAAAGTAATGTCATAAAGTACTAAGTCATAAAACATTAGAAAATCATTACAGTTATCAAAGCATAAACTAATATCTAATAATTAGTAGGAATGAGATGGTTTAGGGGCATGAGATGATTTTCCTTTTTCCTTTTCAATGGAATCCAATTTGTTATTAATATTTTGAAATTCCATCTTCAAGACATAACTCATTTGACCTTACAGAATTTGTCTTCTCTCAATCTTCTCTAATTTTTCTCAAATCATTTTAAAAGTGATGGGTTGAGAGCTGGATGACTGTCCATCATGTTCTCTTATACCTTCCCTTTGCTCGGCTTCAGTTGCTTCTCATGTTCTTTTTCTGCTTCCTATATTTGCCTCTTGCCTATCCCACCATCTTTTCTGACCCATTCTTCCACAGTATTGCATATCCATTTTGCTCAAAACATAGAAGATGTATTGATTCAATTTTTCTCATTTTGTTCTATTACCATATCTTTATCTAATTCCACATGATTGGATGTTAGAATCTCAGAAATCATGTTTGCAAATGGTAAGAGAGAGTTTTTTTATCTGTGTAGCAATCATGAACCATAGAAAAATAAAGTACAATCCAATTTTTTTTTCATTCATAATACATGTCGTCAACCAAAAATCTTCTCTAGAGATGGTTGTATAGTTTTCTTCTCTAAGTCTAAATATATGCACAACAATCAAATGTAGATTTCTTTCATGGAATCCTAACTCTGTAGTACTTGTGTTCACAATAATCAAATTCTCATCATTGAACATTATTTTAGCATTCTCAAAAATAACTAAATTTCATATAGGGTTCATATTTGTCATATAGCACTCATGTAAGATCACTTTCTCTTCAAATAATTCTAAGAGTAACTTCAATCACCTTCCCATTTACATAGGTTCTAAATGCGCATGAAACAGAGTGATCATCTAAGGTAATCAGTGTCTCATTCTCGACTCCATCAGAAATTATTTTGATATTATTATAGAACAACTTGATTGTCTTTTCATGAATGAATTTATTCAGAATCATAAGTCAATTATGGCATACCTCATTCAAGTGCTCTTTGTACTTGAAATTTACCTCTTTCAAAAAACTCAATCAATTAATCTTCCCCGATTGACCTTCCTTCTAAAGAATAATTTCTCATATAGTTCACTTTGTTCGAGTGATTGAAACGCATGAGTGTTGAATTATGGATTGGCTTTTGTCTGTGTAAGCAGCGAAGAGGGTTATGAAGAAATGAGTTTTGCAGATGAGAGTTTTGATGAAGAAGGCTTAGTTATAGGTTTTGTAGGAGATTTGATGATGTTTTTGTCTAGAGATGGGCAATTATTGTTTAGGAGCCATTGCCAATTAGGGTTTCATCATAGAAATTCGCCTAGGATTTCAGAGAGAAAGAGTGAAATTCAAATTTTAGAATAGAGAGAGAGTCGAGTCAATTGTTAACAGTTCATATCCTTTTTTTCATGTCGCGGTTCAACATTTTTTCGTGCACGACGACCTATTTTAAGGATTTTCAAAGGGGATCGGTCGACATATTTTTAAAAACATCAACCTTACTTTAGTTGTTATGCATATTGACATATGTACATATAGGTCGGCAAGACCATGTCTGTTTTTGATTTTAAGTAGTAAGTCGATTAGATTTCTAAGACAATGGTTAGTAGGTCGACATGGCTATATATTTTTTCAATTTGTCGACACCTTTGCGAAATAAGTTGACCTAAAGTTCATTTCCAGATTTTAAGATATACTATGTTTTTCACATTTTTTTCTTACTTTTCTATTTCACCTATTTCTAACTCTTTTCTTAGTTCACAAAATCTATTCATATCCAATAGTGTAGTAAGAATATCAGTAATTTGTTTTTGAATTTCTATATACTCAAGAATAATTTCATTTTTCAATGCATGATCTCTAATGAAATGATATCTTATTTCAATATGTTTGGTTCTAGAATGATACGCTGGATATTTGGTTATATTTATAGCACTGTGTTGTCATAATTTATAAGAACATAGTCAAAATCTATTCCAAACTCCTTCATTTGATACTTTATCCACAGAATTTGTGTAATACATTGCCCGGTGAAGATATATACTCAGTTTTGGTTATTGCTGATACTACACTACTTTGTTTTTTGGAAAACCGTAATACCGACATACTTTCAAAGAATTGATAAGTACCACTGGGATTTTTTCTATTTAATTTGCATTCTGCAAAGTTTGCATCAAAGAATCCATGCAATTGAAAATTTGAGTTTCTATCATACCAAAAGTTCACATGTGTGGTGTCTTTAAGATCTAAAAATTCTTTTAGCTGTTACCAAGTGGGATTCCTTTGAATCTGATTGGAATCTTGCATAAAGACATATACATAATTGTATATCTGGTCTCGAGACAGTGAGATACAAAAGTGATCCAATCATTTTTCTATATAGTTTTTTGTAATACCGATTTCCGGTAATTGTATATCATGTACGATTTCTTATGATTCTATATATATATTAACATTCTTTTGAAATATCTAAAATATAATTTTATTTATTTATTTATTTATTTTGAGGTTTCGTATCAAAATCGCTAAAACCGAAAATTTTATTGGTAAACCAAAAATCTTCTCGGCAAATACTGGTAAGGCCTAAAGAAGTAAAAAATGGCTAAGAAAATGGTTACACACTTAAATAAAGATATTTAAATGAAATTTCACATTTCTAAGGAATTTTGAACAAAATTTCATAGAAACCAAAAATACAAATTTGTTCAAAGTTAGGAGTCTAAATACAATTAAGGAAAGTAGAGGGACTAGATTGCAAACCACTCAAGGATAGACAATTAGAGCCAAATGATTGGTCAAGAGGGTAGTAAGGTTGGTTAGTGGCCACATAGAATTGTTCCACATTCAAGAAAACTCATAGGATGACAATTTATGCGTGAAATTTAATTGGAATAGTTTGTACTAGTTGTGACACTTCTTCTCTTGACATGGATACCCAACAAGACTCCTAATGGAGTGTATGGAGCTTGCTTGAATCTACAATTACATAGGTTGAGTGTTAGGACAAATGGATGGTTGAGATAATGTATTAGGTGATCCAATTGTCAAATAAGTTTTGCTAAGTTTATAAAAGAACTTGTTTAAAAAGAATTTAGCTCATTTTCTTTATTCAACCCCTCTTGGACAAAATATGTAGGATCCATATCCAATTTAAGTGCAACCAAGAAGCCAAGGAGGTAAGAATATTTTTGGAAATTCCTGGATTTCAATTTGAAGTATAAAAATGTTGTATAGGAATACATATTAATTTGTGATTTGATTTTTGTTAAAGTGATATAAAAAAAATTTAAGAATTCAAAGGGAGTGCTGGTATGTATTGTTAGCAAAAGATCTTACAAAGGAGGTAACATGTCTTAACTTGTGCAAAGATTTGATTATATAAAGAGTAGTTACATTAGTATCCACACTAACATGCTAATTATTGATTTCGAGATTAAGTTTTGAGTAGTCTTGTGGTGATATTTCATTCTATAGAAATCTAAAATTTAATCCACTTATTCCTGTATAAACTAGACTTCCTAAACTTTAAAATGGTTTATTATATGAAATATTTCATGAAAAAATCGATTTTTAGTGATTTTTAGAAATTCAACATGAATCATCTACTCAATTTCATACTCTGTGTGCAACTAGTATCTTGTGTCAATTTTTTAAATATCTTTTGTATAAAATTTAGAGAAACTTAAAACATGAAGGAAAAATTATGTATACAAAATTCTGCACACATCCCTCATACTTTATTTAGGTTCCATCTAGACTCTAAGTTACAAAATCATGCTAAATCATCATATCAAAATCGGATGTTTCAAGCCCAACCAAGATTCCTCTTCACAATATCTCCTTATCTCCCTTGCTCTTAGCTCTCGGCCTCCTCTTGTTCACCAAGCTAGACTTCTTCTTTTGACTCCAAATTTAGATATGTTGTGTAAGAGTTTGAGGGGAATGAATCTACACAAAATTTCTAAGTGCTGTTTGAAGAAATCATAACTTTCTTTAATGGTGATGCTCACGGTTCCCTCTTGTTCTTCACCATGCAAAACTCCTCCTTTTGTTTTAATTTTTGGATATGTTGTAGTTGGGTTTGTGAGGAATTGATCTATATAAAAATACTGGGGTGGTGTTGTAGAAAAAAATTGAATCTCTTTACCTTGAAGCTCACAGCCATGGAGAGAAAAATAAAGAGAGCTTTTGTGTTCTTTGGCTTGATCACCCACGGTTTCTCTTTTGGAAGAAAAGCTAAGTGTTTAGCTTATTTAACTTGTGTCATTTAATCCTAGCCCTTAAACATTTCCAAATCAATTCTAAGTCATTGGATTATTTTGTCACAACAATTGCTTTCTCTTTTTCTCTCCCACGTTTTCTCTCTTTCTCACACAACAACTCATTTTCTCTCACTACCTCTCTATTCTTCATTAATTGAATGTGTAACACCGATTTTCAGTGACTATGTATCATGTATCACTTCTCATAGTTCTATATATATTAACATCCTTTTGAGACTTCAAAAATGAAATTTTAATTATCTATTTATTTATTTTGAGCTTTCATCTCAAAATCGCTAAAACTGAAAATTTAACGGTAAGCCGAAAATCTTCTCAGTAAACGCCGATAAGGCCTAAAGAAGTCAAAAACTACATACTTAAATAAAGATATTTAAATAAAATTTCATATTTTTAAGGAATTTCGAACAAAATTTCATAGGGACAAAAAATACAAATTGTTAAAAGTTAGGAGTCGAAATGCAATTAAAGAAAATTGAGAGACTAAATTGCAAACCACTCAAGAGTGGACAATTGGAGCCAAATGATTGGTCAAGAGGGTAGTAAGGTTGGTTAGTGACTATATAAGATTGTTCCACATTCAAGAAAGTTCATTAGATGGAAATTTATGCATGAAATTTAATATGAATAGCTTGTGCTAGCTTGTGACACATCTCCCATTGACATGGACATCCAATAAGACACCTAATAGAGTGCATAGAACTTGCTTGAATCAACAATTGCCTGGTTTAAGTGTTAGGACAAGTGGAAGGTTGAGATGATACATGAAATATTCCAATAATCAAGGATATTTGCTAGATTTATAAAAGAATTTGCTTAGGAAAAGAATTGACTCATTTTCTTCAACCCCTCTTGCACGAAATATGTAGAGTCCATATCCATTTTGAGTTCAACCATGGAGCCAAAGAGGTAAAAACTTTTTTGGGAATTCTTGAATTTGAATTGAAAGTATAGAAATTTTGTATAGAAATTCATGTTGTATAGAAATTCATGTTAATGGTGATTTGATTTTGCTAAGGTGATAAAAAACATTCAAGAATTCAAAGGGAGTGCAAGTGTTTATTGTAAACAAGAGATCTTACAAAGGAGATAACATGTCTTAACTTGTATAAAAATTTGATTACTGGATGAGTAGTTACAATGGTATCCATACTAACATGCTAAATATTGATTTCTAGATTGAGTCTGGCATAGTATTCTTATGATATCTCATTTTGTAGAAATAAAAAATAGAAGCCAAACTAGACTTCCTAAACTTTAAAATGATATATTATGTGAAGCATTTCATGAAGGAATCAATTTCTGGTAATTTATGAAAATTTAGCATGTTTCACCAGCTTTGTTTCACCAGCTTTGTTTCATATTCTGTGTACGACCAGTACATTGTGTAAATTTGTGAGGTATCGTCTATACGAAATTTAGAGAAACTTTAAATATAAAAGTTTTAGATCTCTGTCTTATCTTTAATTTGAGATAAAGTTCAATTGAATTGGAGTTATATGCAGAAAGTTATGGTATTTTTACTAAAACTGTGCAGAAATAGTTTTGAAATTGAAACTGAGATGAAAATGGAATTTTATAAAATTATACATTTAAACTCTGAGGATGGTATAAACTAGAAAGTTTTAGATCTATGTCTTATTTTCAATTTGATATAAGAATCACTTAAAGTGGAGAGGTACACAGGGAAATATGGAAATTCTTCCAAAACTATGCAGATTTGATTTTAGAAACTTAGACTAAAAAGGTTATAAAATTTTCTAAATTCGTGTATTCAGAATTTGAAGTTGGTCTGAACACAAAAGTTGGAGATATATGTCTTAGTTTTAAGAGACAATTTAAATCCGTTCAAGATTTTAGAAGATATCATGATTTTACTAAATCTGTGCGTGGTAGGTTTTGCAGGAATTTTTATCTAAGTATGGAATTTGAAATTTAACCTTATGAAAGAAAACATTTCTATACACATCTTGTAATCCGACGATATGATATTGTCAAAATAATTGAATTGATGAATGATACATATTGTTTAACTTAGATGTAAGATTATGCTTTCGTACGAGGGGTAACTAGTTCGAGAAACGAGTATAGTAAGGGGAAGTGTCGTACCCTCCCCAGTGGAAGTGAGTGGAACGAACTATTTCTGACGTTAAATGAAAAATAGTTTGATCATAATTTTTATAAATAAATTTTGAAATGTGATTTAAAAATGTTTTAGTATTTGCAGCATGTCTTGAAATAATGATATTCTGTGAAAATTTACATCCTGATATTAGATGATTAATAGCGCCATGTTTTTGTTTTACAAGTAAAGATTTATGAATGATGACATGTGGCACGTGTTTAATTATGGGATGGTGCATAGTGGTTATAGCACACACCCTACCACGGTATTGAGCATTTACCTGATGGAGTGACGTAATTGGGGTAACACGAGAGTAGGGGTTTGAGCCCTTGACTCTAGCTAACGGATCCAATAGATAAGTACCCTTAAGGACCGTGTCAACACCAATGGAAGGGGATTAAAAGAAAAGTATGTGTTCATTTTTATGATATTGTGGTGACCCCTTAGTAGATTTTACCTTAGTTAGGCCAAACTATGGATAAAATGTGTTTTATTACCGATTGACACCCCATGATGTATGATTATGATACAGATATATATTATTTTGAATTACATGATATGCTGTAAATGAATATAAATTTGAAAATGATAATTTGCCTTACCACTCTCACAAATTCATTTATTGTCATTATATAATTATCGCACCTCACTTAGTGAGTATGTGGATTATACTTACCCACTCATATTTAAAATTTTCAATTTATACTGCACTTGACTTACATTGAGGTACTGTTCCATGAGTTTTACTGAGAGACGCTACTAGGTAACTATTCATACCCATCTTTGTTTATGATTAGATCGCACATATAAATATTATATATAAATTGGAGGCAAATGTTTCTAAAAAAATTCTAAAAAATATTCTTTTTCAAATCTTCCACTATATGATTTAACTTAAAATGACGAACATGGTTATAATATTAGTCAAAATATTAGCCTTGCGTCACATCGGTGTGCTAGTAGGGCATACCCGTGCCTCGAGGAGTCGCGGCAGTCTGTTCACATGCTCGACCTGCAGGTCAAGACGTGACAGATTTCGGTGGTATCAGAGCGCTAAGTTCTGTATCTACTCTATTTTGTTTCTAGTATTTGTAAAATGTTTTTCAAATTGTTTATAATTTGCCTCTTATGGCCCTATAACATCAATCCTTATTAGGAGATTAGGTTGGCACCTAACCCTATGCTTTTCTACTCTTAAATACTAAACGAAGTCCTTTATGTAGAGCTATGCGTCCTCGAGAATGACCAAGGTGTACTACCGAGACCTTGCTCGAGGCCGCATCATCGTCTCAAGCACCTCAGGGCCCTCCTACGGGAGAAGTACCCCTACCACTCTCCATACTTAGGGAGATGATGGGATGGTAGATGGCCCACCGAGACCAAATGAGAGCACCACCTGCACCGGCGGTTGAGACTCCGCTTCTACTCGCAGCGACACCAGCGCCCTCTCCTACGCTAACGACTACACCGACTACTCGACAGATGAAAGAGGTCTCCACCTTGCTGAGAGAGGCCTGGAGTCTAGGGTATGAGTCATTCTCTGGGACCCACGACCTCGTTGTGGCCAGGAAATGGCTCAAACGGATCAAAGACTGTAAAGGACATGGGAGTTAAGGATAGACTCAAGCTAATGATAGCAATCAGATTACTAGAGGACGACGCCCGTAACTAGTAGGACGACGTCAAGGATAGAGCAGATGAGCCGTTGATTTGGGGTGACTTTCTGAGAGACTTTGATTCCCAGTATTACATGATGTTCTGCCATGACATGAAGCGACAAGAGTTCCTGGAGCTAAAGCAGCGACAAAAGTCTGTGTCAAACTATGAGACTGAGTTCCGCAGGCTGGCGGCATTTTTCCTAGAGTTAGTGACGACTAAGGAGACCAGAAGATTTAAATTTGAACATGGACTAAATCTCACCATCAGAGACTAGATGATTGTCTCCGAGGAGGATACATATGCTAGAGTTCTGCAGTGGACACTGAGGATAGAGCAGAACATCAAAAAGTTGAACAGACTCCGCGAGCAGCAAGACCAAAGGAAGAGGCCTAGATTTGGGCAAGGACAGAGCTCCAAGAGGAGCAGAGGCCAGGATTCATATAGCGACATCCCCAAACAAGGGCCTAGGACTACACCTCATGGGCAATATAGGCGGTCATCAGCCCCGATGAGTACACCGGGAGATAGCTTGGGTACTGCGTTATGGTCTAGAGGAGCGCACAGAAGGCCCTGCCTAATTTGTAAAAAGGCATATCCAAACCCATGTCGATTCTCCTGCAAATATTTTCAGTATGGAAAGGAGGGACATTTCAAGGACTATTGTCCCGATCTGCAAGCTAAGGGGTACAGTCACGTCCTAGATCTGAGCTTTCATTATGGCCCAGGTGGCAGCTTAGCACCTTCTACGGCACCTTCTCGTAGCACCGTAGGAAAGCCTTCTACTGGGAGTAATATGCCTGCTCCACCTCCTTGTCAGCAGCCCAGGACACAGACTAAACTATATGTTATGATCGACGAGGAGGCACAGGCCAGTCTAGACATAGTAACAGGTACTACCCCCACTCCTCATCTTGATGATGTATAGGAACTTTAGACTATGATATATTTTGGTGAACTTTGAAAGATGATATATATATATATTCCATTTTGAGGTTTTATCCTTAAGTAATTTTCAATTATTTCCATAATATTGGGTTAATGGACTTTATAAATTCGATGATAGGCATTATAATTATTTTTGGAAAAGATGGCCGTTTGTTGGTTGACACTGGGGCAAATAGTTCTTTTGTGAGCACGCTAGTACCGTTGGATAAAGCGTTGTTAGTTATTAATCCCTTAAAGGAGCAGATTGTCAGGAAAGAGGTGTACCGAGAATATGGAGCGAGGTGGAGAGCACGGTGTTAAAAGCAAATCTGATTCTACTAGACATACGGACTTCGATGCCATCCTAGGTATGGATTGGCTACATCGACATAGAGTTTTAGTAGACTTTTTGTTAAGACATTCGAATTTCGGAGACCAGGGTGTCTAGTATTAGTTTTCTATAGAATTAGACGGGTTCTTCCGAATTGTGTGATATCAGCTTTGGAAGGCTGTAGATTGATGAATAAGGGGTATACAACATATCTGGCGCATATTATGGACACCACAGTAGAGAAACCAAGAATAAATGATATCCTAATGGTGCAAGAGTTTCCTGATGTATTCCCTGAGGAGCTTCCTGGATTATCTCCAGTCCGGGAGTTTGATTTCACCATTGATTTGGCACTAGGCACTGCACCTATTTCCATTCCGTCATATAAGATGGCCCTAACAGAGCAAAAAGAGCTAAAAGTCCAGTTGCAAGAACTGTTGGATAAGGGCTTCATTAGACCAAGCACTTCGTCATGGAGAGCTCCGGTATTATTTGTCCGAAAGAAGAATGGCACTTTCAAACTATGCATCAATTATCGACAATTGAATCAAGTAACCATAAAAAATCGATACCCGTTACCTTGGATCGATGATCTGTTTGACCAATTGCAAGGGCCCGGGTTTTCTCTAAGATCGACCTGAGATCTAGATATCATCAGCTACGGATCAGGGAATATGATACTCCCAAGACAACCTTTAGGACCCGGTATGGTCATTTGAGTTCTTGGTGATACCATTTGGGCTGACTAATGCCCCAACAACTTTTATAGACCTGATGAACCGGGTATTCCACTCTTTTCTGGATAGATTTGTTATCATTTTCATCGACAATATTCTTATATATTCGAGGAGTGATGAAGAGCATTCTCAGCACCTGTGGGCCGTATTGCAGACACTTCGTGAGAGGAACTATATGCCAAACACTCCAAGTACGAGTTTTGCCTGAGGGAGATTGACTTTTTTAGTCATGTAGTTTTTGCTGATAGGATCTTTGTGGACCAGAAGAAAGTTGAAGCAATTCTGAAATGGGTGTAATCACGGAATGTTACAAAGGTGCGGAGTTTCCTTGAATTGGCAGGATATTATCAGAGGTTTGTAGAAGGATTCTCCAAGATTGCTGCTCTACTCTTCAACTTGGCGCGAAAAGATGTCAAGTTTGTTTGGGATGACCGCTATGAGGTAAGCTTTCAGGAGCTCAAATAGCAACTAACATTAGCACCCATCTTCACTCTTCCTACTAGCGATGGAGAGTACGAGGTATACTGCGATGCTAGCCAATAGGAACTAGGTTGTGTTTTGATGCAAAAGGGTCGAGTCATTGCTTACGCCTCTTGACAACTGAAGAGGCATGAACTGAATTATCCTACCCACGACTTAGAGCTTGCTGCTATTGTGTTCGCCTTGAAAATTTAGTGACACTATCTATATGGGATTAATTGTTGGGTGTATACAGATCACAAAAACTTGAAATATCTACTCACTCAGAGGAAGTTCAATTTCAGGTAGAGGAGATGGTTGGAGCTTCTCAAAAACTATGATCTGATTATTAACAACCACCTGGGGAAAGCAAATGTTGTTGCAGATACACAAAGCCGCAAGTCATCATCGTCAGCACCCACCAAGAGTTCTTATCTCTCGTGTCTTATTGGACTCTACTGCCTAGGAGTCAGACTAGCCACAGATGATTTTGGAGCACTTTTGGCCAGATTTGAGGTAAAACCGATTCTGCTTGAGCACATTCAAAAACTTCAGTCTGCTGATGAGAAGGTTCAGGGAATTGTTGAGAGGATCAACAAATGGGAAGGCGGAGACTTCAGAATCAGGGACGATGGTTTAGTAGTTTTTGAGACACGTATCTACATTCCCAAGGATGATGACCTTAGACGTGCCATATTGAAGGAGACCCACTCTTCAGCCTACACTATGTATCCTGGTAGCACAAAGATGTACCGAACGATTCCAGAAAGTTACTAGTGAGCAGACATGAAGTGTGAGATAGCTAATTTTGTTACCCGATGTTTGGTATGCCAGCAAGTGAAGGCTGAGCATTAGTAGTCCGTCGGTACACTACAGCCTCTTCTTAATCCTAAATGGAAATGGGAACATATCACCATGAATTTTGTAATAGGTCTTCCGCGAATTTCGGCACGACACGATGCTATCTGGGCGATCGTAGACAGACTCACCATGTCCGCACATTTCCTTCCCATCCGTAATAGCTATCCACTAGAGGGTTGGGCTCGCCTGTACATCAGTGAAATAGTTCAACTGCATGGAGTTCCAGTATCCATTGTATTGAACAGAGACCCGTGTTTTACTTCTCAATTTTGGCAAAAATTGCAAGAGGCTATGGGTACCCGACTTAAGTTCAGTACTACATTTTACCCCAGATGGATGGTCAGTCTAAGATGACCATTCACACACTAGAGGATATGTTGAGATCATGTGTCATAAACTTCAAGGGTAGTTGGGACCAGCACCTCCCATTAATCGAGTTTGCCTATAACAATAGCTATCAAGCTAGTGTTTGGATGCCACCATACGAAGCCTTGTATGGGAGGAAGTGTCGGACGCCCTTATGTTGGGACGAGGTCCGGGAGAGACAGCTCAGTTGTACAAATTTGATTGAGGAGACTCGAGAGAAGGTGAAGGTTATCCGTGCTAGGATGAAAGCTGCCCAAGATAGGTAGAAAAGCTATGCAGATAGACAACGATAACCTTTGGAGTTTGGGAAGGGAGACATGGTGTTTCTGAGGGTATCGCCTTAGAAGGGGATGATCCGATTCAGATAGCGGGGAAAGCTTAACCCCATATACATTGGACCTTTCCGAGTCCTTGAGAGAATTGGGAAAGTGGCATATAGATTAGACTTGCCACTTGAGTTAGCATGGATTCACGATATATTTCATGTCTTGATTCTGAGGAAGTATCTTCCTGATCATTCACATGTACTGGAACCTCCATCGGTAGAGTTGAGTGATGATTTGAGCTTCCCCGTCTAGCCCGTAGCTGTCTTAGATAGACAGACTCCTCCTGGTTAGAGTACAATGGAGAAACGAACAGGTCGAGGATGCTATGAGAAGACACTACCCCTAACTATTTGCTGCACAGTTTCAGTTTAGTTTTGAGAACGAAACTTTTTATTAGGGGGTTAGGAATTGTAATACCGATTTTCGGTGACTGTGTATCATGTACCATGTACCGATTTTCGGTGACTGTGTATCATGTACCATTTCTCATGGTTTTAGATAATTAACATCCTTTTGGAACATCTAAAATGAAATTTTAATTATCTATTTATTTATTTTGAGCTTTTTGTCTCAAAATCACTAAAATCGAAAATTTTCTCAGCAAGCGCGGGTAAGGCCTAAAGAAGTAAAAAATGGCTAAAAAATGTCTACACACTTAAATAAAGATTTAAATGAAATTTCATATTTTTAAGGAATTTCAAACAAATTTTCATAGGGACCAAAAATATAAATTATTAAAAGTTAGGGGTCTAAATGCAATTAAAAAAATTAAGAGACTAAGTTTCAAACCACTCAATGGTGGATAATTGGAGCAAAATGATTGGTCAAGAGGGCAGTAAAATTGGTTAGTGGCTACATAAGATTGTTCCACATTCAAGAAAACTCATTAGTTAGAAATTTATACATGAAATTTAATAAGAATAGCTTGTATCAGCTTGTGACACCTCTCCCCTTGACATGGACATCTAACAAGACACCAAATGGAGTGCATAGAGCTTGCTTAAATCAACAATTATATGGTTTAAATGCTAAGACAAGTGGAAGATTGAGATGATATGTGGAATAATCCAATGGTCAAGGATATTTTCCTAGATTTATAAAAGAACTTGTTTAGGAAAAGAATTGACTCATTTTCTTCATTCAAAACCCCCTTACACGAAATATGTAGACTCCATATCCATTTTAAGTTCAACCATGGAGTCAAAGAGGTAAGAACATTTTTGGGAATTCTTGATTTGAATTGAAAGTATAGAAATGTTATATAGAAATTCATGTTGATGGTGATTTGATTTTGCTAAAGTGATAAAAAAATTCAAGAATTCAAAGGGGTGCTAGTGTTTATTGTTAACAAGAGATCTTACAAAGGAGATAACATATTTTAACTTGTATAGATTTGATTACTTGATGAGTAGTTACAATGGTATCCATACTAATATGCTAGATAATGATTTCTAAATTGAGTCTGGTATAGTATTCTCTTGATATCTCCTTTTGTAGAAATAAAAAATATAAGCCATTTATTTCTCTATAAACTACACGTTACAAGCTTTAAAATGGTATATTATGTGAAGTATTTAATGAAATAATCGATTTTTGGTGATTTTTGGAATTTTAGAATGTTTCACCAACTTTGTTTCATATTCTATATACGACCAGTACATTGTGTAAATTTGTGAGATATCTTCTGTATGGAATTTGGAGAAACGTTAAACATGAAAGTTTTGGATCTCTATCTTATCTTTAATTTGAGATAAAGATCAATTGAATTTGAGTTGTATGTAGAAATTTATGGTGTTTTTACTAAAATTGTGTAGAAGTAGTTTTAAAACTGAAACTGAGATGAAAATAGAATTTTGTAAAATTATACATTTAAACTTTGAGGATGGTATAAATTAGAACGTTTTCGATCTATGTCATATCTTCAATTTGAGATAAAAATCACTTAAAGTAGAGAGATACACAAGGAGTATGGAAATTCTCCCAAAACTGTGCAGATTTGATTTTAGGAACTTAGACTGAAAAAGTTATAAAATTTTCTAGATTCGTGTATTCAGAATTTGAAATTGGTCTAAACACAAAGGTTGGAGATATATGTCTTATCTTTAAGAGACAATTTGAATCATTTGAATCCGATCAAAACTTTAGAAGATATCATAATTTTACTAAACTTGCGCGTGATAGATTTTGTAGGAATTTTTATCTAAATATGGAATTTGAGATTTAACATGAAGAAAGAGAACATTTCTATATGCATCTTGTAATCCGACGATATGATGTTGTCTAAGTAATTGAATTGATGAATGATACATATTGTTTAACTTGTGTAGGATTACACTTTCGTATGAGGGGTGACTCGTTCAAGAAACGAGGATAGTTAGGGGGAGTGGCATACCCTCCCCAATCGAGGTAAGTGTGATGAACTATTTCTGACGTTAAATGAAAAATAGTTTGATCGTACTTTTTATAATTAAATTTTAAAATATGATTTAAAATATTTTTGTGTTTGTGGTACATTTTAAAATGATGATATTTTGTGAAAATTTGCATCATAATATTATGTTAATTTATAGTGCCATGTTTTTGTTTTACGAGTAAAAATTTATGAATGATGACATGTGGCACATTGTATGATTATGAGATGGTGCATAGTAGCTATAACATACTCCCTATCATGATATTGAGTGTTTACCCGATGGGGTGACGTGGTGGGGTAACACGAGAGTAGAGATTTGAGCCCCTAACTCTAGCTAACAGATCCAATAGACAAGCACCCGTAAGAACCGTGTCAACACCAAGGGAAGGGGGTTAAAAGAAAAGTATATGTGTTCATTTTTATGATATTGTGATAACCCCTTAGCGAATTTTACCCTAATTAGACCAAATTATAGGTAGAATGTGTTTTATTACCGATTGATACCTCGTGATGTATACGTATGATAAGAATGCATACTATTTTGAATTACATGATATGTTGTAAATGAATATAAATTTGAAAATGATAACTTAACTTGCCACTCTCATAAATTCATTTATTGTCATTATATAGTAATCGCACTTTATTCACTGAGTATGTGGATTATACTCACCCCCTTATATTTAAAATTTTCAGCTTATACTGCACTTGACTTACATTAAGGTACTGTTCCTCAAGTTCTACTAAGAGACATTATTAGGTAAGTATTCATACCCATCTTTGTTTACGATTGGACTGCGCAAATAAATATTAAATGTAAATCGGAGACAAATGTTTTAAAAAAATTTCTAAAAAATATTTTTTTTTCAAATCTTTCACTATATGATTCGACTTAAGATGACGAGCAGGGTCATGATATTAGTTAAAATTTTAGCCATGCGTCACCTCGATGTGCAAGTAAGGCATACCCGTGCTCAAGGAGTCGCGACGGTCTGTTTGCATGCTCGATTTACGAGTGGGGCTTGACAGAATGTCTCTCACCAACCAAGATCCAAGGGCTCACAATTTTAATCTCATTTCAAATCAAATCCTCTCCATTGGTTTGTTTTCAAGAAAAGCCACACTTCCACACAATGAATAGTATCTTGTCTCCTACTAACTCAATCAAAGAGCCCAAATTAATTCAACTCACTTCAAATAAATCTCCACCCTTGGATTAATTTTTTAAAACCCAAAAATCTCTTCTCTCTCTCTCTCTCTCTTTCTCTTTCTCTCTCTCTCTCGGCCAACACAACAAAGCCATTCACTTCTCTTAGTTGTTCACGGTTTTGGGAGAAAGAATTATGTTCCTTGCTTCAATTATCAATCATTGATCATTTTAAAGTTTATTTCTCACCATTGGATCATTTTGTGTCAATCCAAAAATCATTTTCTCTCGCCCCATTTATCCAATGGTTAATATTCTAATCACCATCCAAATCAAATGTACTAATTATTCCACTCATTTCTCCTAAGTTCTTTCTAATTTCAAATAAGTTTCTTGACTTATAAAAATTTCATTTTAATGCCAAAAATTTTCATAATTTCAAATTAGACCCAAAATCTTGTATTAGACCTAATTTAATTTATCTCATATTAAAACATGGTTGTTTAACCTTTCCGAGACACATTCGAGCCAACTAGAGTTTTGCCGATAATTTTCTAAAAAATTTGTGATTTAACTCTACAAAGTAAGATCTACCCAAATTTGAAGTTCTTATATACTCTAGAGTCATTCTCATTATTATTGGACTCTTGGTGGTCATTTTGGAAATTTTTTAATTTCCGACAATTTGGGCCGAAATTTTTCGGGAGCGATTTTAGCGGAAAAATTTGTTAGTGGATTTTCTACGTAGAAATATAAGTAATAGCATATTTAAAAAGAAGAGGAGTACAATAATGAGCACACCGAGGTGTTGGTGTTACATACTCAAAAGGAGTTGAATTCAAGGTAATGCAGGTGGCTTGAATTATTGAAGGACTATGATGTTACTCTTCAGTATCAACTCGGCAAAACTAATGTGGTTGCAAATGCACTCGGCCGCAAATCCCGAATGCCTATCGCATCTCTACGGGTGAGAGAGAATTAGATGATAGCTGAGTTTGAGCAATAAGGGTTGATGCTGATGTTACCGGTCAAGGATTTCTTTTGGCTCGATTTATAATTTGACCTGATCTATCTGATCGCATCAGAGTAATTCAGCAAGTTGATGAAATGATCATTAAACTCAAGAAAGATGTTCTTAAAGGAGGGAAGTTTGAATTCAATATATTAAATAAAACTGTCAAATTTCGGGCATGGTTGTAGATTCGGAGGATCAGGGATTGCGGAGATTGATTTTAGAGGAACCACATAATTCAAGCTTTTTTGTTCATTCAGAATCTACCAAGATGTATAGGGATCTGCGACAATACTTTTGGTGGCCTGGTATGAAGAGAGATATTACAGAGTTTATTTGTAAATGCTTGACATGTCAACAAATAAAGGCGAAACACCAAAGATCGGGGGGACTACTTAAGCCACTTACTATTCCTAAATAGAAATGAGAGCATATTACTATAGATTTCGTCTTAGGACTGCCTAAAACTTTGAGGGGATTTAATGCTATATAGGTAATAGTGGATCGGCTCATCAAATCAGCTCACTTTCTCCATATTACAGTGACCCATTCTATGGAGAAATTAGCTAAACATTACATTGATGAAATCGTGAAGTTGAATGGCATACCAGCATCAATTGTTTCTGATAGAGATCCAAGATTTATGGGAGAGAGAAAAAGTGAATTGCTTGTGACCAAATAATCCAAAGGCTAAGAATAAATCTTGAAAATATTGATGACTAGGATTAAATGGAGCAATTCAAGAAATCTAAACACTTAGCTTTCTTCTTCCAAACACTTGAAACACCCAAAGCAAGAAAAAGCAAAAGAGACTCTTCATTTACTCTCGATGGCCGTGAGTTTCAAGGTAGGGATACTCCAAATTTTCTTACAACACCGTCTCAATATTTTTACATAGATCAATTCCTCACAATTCCAATTACAACATATCCAAAAATTGAAGTAAAAGGAGGAATCTTGCATAGTAAACAATCAAATGGAGTCGTGAGCTACATCCTTGAAAAAATGTTTGATTTCTTCAAACACCACT
The DNA here is from genome assembly GCA_033439265.1 of Dillenia suffruticosa. Classification (NCBI taxonomy): domain Eukaryota; kingdom Viridiplantae; phylum Streptophyta; class Magnoliopsida; order Dilleniales; family Dilleniaceae; genus Dillenia; species Dillenia suffruticosa. The sequence continues at coordinate 7,045,348 of JAVTVX010000031.1, forward strand.
TTAAAAATTTTTGTGTAGATACATCTCCCTCAAGACCTAATATAACCTACTTTGTTTTAGAGTCAAAAGAAGGAGGCTAATTTGGTGAACTTAGGTTGGCCGAGAGCTAGGAGCAAGGAGGAGAGAATTGATCTTGTGCAGGGAGGTCTCGGTTAGGCTTCAAGCATCAAAATCGGAGGTAAAGAAAAATTCTGCACTTACTGAAATTGGAAAACCTTGTGCAAATGTTTTTTTTTTATGATGTTTTAGCTTGATTTTATAACTTAGAGTCTAGGAGGATGTCACACCCGAATCCATGATCCCAAGATGATGAACAGTCGCCCGTTACCTCGGATACCATCCCAACCCCGCCACGTATCCTCAAGGTAACGCAAAGCTAATCAACATTTCGGTTACAAATATTTTATTAGTATTTAAAATACAAAAGTACTTAAATACATATATATACTACAAATGAAAGTTTCTTGATTTCACACAGTCATTCTGACATGATCAACTAATATCCTCAAATATACAGCGGAAGATAATTACTATAAGCGGTCTCCGATACTACGTACGTCAAAATAAGTCAACGTGTCTCTCCGATGACTAACTCTGTATAGATTTAAAAATATTGAGGGGTAAGTATAATCAAAGACTCAGTGAGTGAGAAATCCATGATAAGTAATTAATAAGTGAGGTGAGGATGGAGTGTCAAGATCATATATATATATATATATCCATGCAAGATATATTATCAAAATCATAGCAATTTCAACACAGTTTTCCTATGCATCCAAAATCTTATATCATAAATCATAGAGTCACACCAAATCATATTGTCGGCAAAGGTCTATCTCGACCAATAACGAGCCACCAAGGGGTTTTTGTATGTAAACAAAAAAAAACAACCACAAAACCTTGGCATTGGCGTCACGCCTCCCCAAGTGCTAGACTGAAACGTCATTCAGTCCTTCCTTTTCAGTTCAACTTGGTTAGTCTGAAACGTAGTATCATATACACGCCACCTAACCACGTGGAGTATTTGCGTCTCGAGATATCGCAAACGTGCGATAATCTATATAACGAGACGGGTCTGCTATAGTATACGAGACGAATTTACATGGGACGACGCCTATCATATCATAGTATTATCGCTATAAATATTATCCCTGATCTACGATCAAAGGGATTCAGGTACTAATACCCAAGTACTTAGTCTCGCATCAAAAACATCAATAAACCAACCGTGCCATACATATTGAGGAAAATCATGAAAATCTAATATAGTATATTGTATCATATGTCATTAAAGTACATTTCATGATTTAAAATATGACACAGATATTTTTCATCAAAATTTAAGAATGTATATTTTAGAATTTTGGGATACTCCATTTAGCACAAAATATGTTACCAGTCATTTAACATAACCATTTTACAATCATTTCATAAATCATGCTTTGAAAATGATAAAACATGATTTTGCTTATTAATTACATGGCAACAGTAACACCCACTCACATGTACGAGAAGGGTACTTCACTCTCATAAAACCTCGATACTCAACTAAGTCGCCCCTCAAGTGTAGTATAATCATCTACTCCTAAGACAACAATATATATATATATATATGTCAATCCGATCAGACCCAATTCCAATTTACCCTAGTTTGTTTAAACTCATGCATCTATAAAAATTAAGATTTTCAAATTCTACTCTTATGCAGTTTTAGGAAAAATATCATAACTTTCTCTATATAACTCAGAATCAAATGATTCGAATTGCTAATTAAAGTTACGACATATATCTACATTTTTCATGTTCAATGCATCTCCAAATTCCAACTGCATGAATTTATAAAAATCTTTCTTCAATATAGTTTGTACTTAAATAACTAAATTTACACAATTTTGGTAGAAAATTCATATCTCAATATATACAACTCTGATTTACATGATTCTAAGTTCTACTGAAAGATAAAAGACAATCCTACAACTTTTATGTTCAGTATTTTCTTTAATTCTAAGTGTGAGATTTCATAAAATTTCATTTCTGCCTCAGTTGTAGTTCTAAATTATGTTCTGTATAGTTTCAGTAAAAATATCATAACTTCCAGTATACTACTCCGATTCAAGTGAATTGTATTCCATTTTAAAGCTACGACAGAGACCTAAATGTTTCATGTTTAGAGTTGTCCCTAATTTTGTCTATAAGATATTTTAAGAATTTATACAATATACTAGTCGTGTACAGAAGATGAAAAACAGAACATGTCATTTTGCTATCCTTTTCCAAAAATCACTATAAATCACATTCAAAATGGAAATTTTCGTGCCATTCATTATTTTAAAGCTTAGTGAGTCTAGTTTTATAGAACTAAACCAATCTAAATTTCGATTATCACAGGATAAGATATCATGGAATTACTATAACTTGCTGATCATGCTAGCTTACTTGAACAAACCTACTTCATGGGACTAATTTAATCCAAATATATACTCAAAAAAGAATGTATTACCTCTTTAATAAGATCTTGACATCCAAATATTCATCATCAACACTATCCTTTAGCACTTGATCACCACATCTTGCAACACATATATATCAATATATAAAAAAAAACTTCTATATCATACTAATACTATCTAAACAATTAGAATCTTATCAACAAAAAATTTTTCTTACCTCTTCAATACCTCAAATGCTTGGATGAACACAAGAAATTTTTACTTCCTACACTAGAACTCACAGCCAAGAGGGTAACTTTTGAGAAGAAAATGAGGTCTAATGTTTGAAACACTCATTTATGCAAACCTAGCAAAAAAGTTTGACCATTGATTCATTTCTATGCAAGATCTCTACTCTACACTTGTCCAAAGTCTTTCTCCCATACAGAGTTGCTTACAAGCTACCTTCATGCATCCATGAGGGTTTTTCAACCAATGAGGTTTCATCTTGGTGCAATGAGCTTAGGTGGCCACTATGTGTCTTGGTGTCATTTTGTCCAATCATTTGGCTCCAATTGTCTATCCTTAAGTGTTTTACAACTTAGTCTCTCTACTTTCCTTGTTTGCATTTAGACCCCTGACTTTTAACAAATTTACATTTTTAGTTCCTCTGAAATTTTGTTTGAAATTTCTAAAATATGTGAAATTTCATTTAAATATCTCTATTTAAATGTATAGGCCTTCTCTTAACCATTTTTGACTTTTTTAGGCCTTGCCGACGCTTGCCAAGAGGGTTTTCCGCTTACCGATAAAATTTTCGGTTTCAGCGATTTTGAGGGACAAAATTTTAGAAATTTCAAATCATGTGTCTCAAATGGATGCAATATCATATATTTGAACATAAGGAGAGTACTTCATACACCGAGCATGTATAGTTGGAGATGTATGTTAAGGTAATGGGATGAAATGTGTATTAAATTGGTGAGTTGCTGAGAATGTAAGGAATGTGGTGAAGATTGAAAATGAATTTATCATGTAATTTAGAGATATATGTGTATATATGGTGAATTATGTATAGGGAGTTTTAGGAAGAACTCTAAATTGACAATGTAGATTTTTATTTACCAACATTTGTGGTGAAATTATAAGGTGTATTTATAAATGAGCAATTGAAGTTGCCGATTTGGTGATAAAAATGGGACAACCTATATACACATTAGAAATCTACTTATAATGTCCTAACCTTTGGTTTTAGCTTAAAGATTTATTTAAAATAAAATATAACATAGTGATTCCAATTTTATTGATATATATTATGTGTTGCATTATAGTGACATGTTTGGTGAACGAGCAAGAAATGTGCAATTCTTACACTTCCGTGGTATATTTCAAGGAGTGACATATCCTCCCGTATATGTGAGTGAGACTTTGACACTAAGTTATTGATTGAGAAAAAATACATATTTTATAACTTTTCAAAATAACATATTTTATGACATGTATGAAAGCATGAGATTTGGTCTATATTTTACAAATACTTCTTTTTGTGATTATTGGAGTGTCTCAAATGATTGATTCAAATGATATACATTCATGAATTGTGTTGAAATGATATTATGCCACTCTTTGAAAACTTGACATGAATTATATGTTTCCATTGCATTGGCACACTGATTTAAAATGGTTTAAATGGAAAGATGTGGGTCGAATGCTTACTTATGATGTAATGATGTGATGATGTTCTTGGTGGAATTGATGTGATGATATCCTTGATGAACTACCGTAGCTACGAAAGGTGTTTGTAGGAGCATCCATTGTATTTATATATGCTTCTGCATGAGATATCTTCAAATGTCATATGTATAATTACGGCCGGTTCAACCAAATTGGATAGGACATGTATGATGCCACTATCTAGCACCAAATGAGATTCTATACATGATTGATTATGTGTATGCGCCTAGACATGAGCTAGCCCTTGGTGAGGCTCGTGGCTAACATTGGAGTAGAGAGCTAAATGTTTTTGTACTTATATATAAACCTCAATGCGCCTGTCATTGGTCACGGTAGATCATTGCCGGGGATTTTTTATTGACAAACTCTAAATGATTTTCGAAATGTAAATGGATGCATATGTTGATATTATGATATATGATACATGATTTCATGATTTATAGAAATGTCATACTTGATTTATAATATTATCATATTTTAAGAATGTGTTTTGACACTACGTGCTCACACCTTCTATTGATAACATAATTCGATCCGCTCACTTTTCCATGATGATAGATATAGATTTGGCAGGGAGACGTGTCGAGAGATTTTCGATACACTTGACATAACTTTGGAGACGATGAGTGTTGGGTAGGTACCGACCATTCTTCCGTGATGAAGTTGGATAATATACATACTTGAGATCCATAGAATGACCATATATATTTTATGGGAGTTGGCGTAGGTGGGAAAGATACATTCGGCTCTTAACCAGGTCTGGAGTTTGACTCCTAGTGGGTATGGAAAAAATATTGTTGGGAGAGGACCCCCTCAATTGAGGTCTGACAGACTTCTCGGTCCGGATTAGTCGCAGCGAAACTCCGAATACCGAATGGTCAAGTTACCAAAAAAAATGTAAATTGAAGCTCTCAAACTCGTTGTATATTCATGTATTGAGCTACAATGTTGCATTTTAAATTTCTCTTAATTGGCAAATTATATTTTGAGAAAAAACAGGTTTTAAATAGGTGAAGATATTAGCCTTGCATTGTCTCGGTATATGTGTCGTGTGATGGGCACCATAAAGGGTAACGGACGACTGTTCACAGCCTTCGATTGAGGATCGGGGCGTGACAGTTGGGTTGATATCAAACCTCTAGGTCCTCTAGGTCGAGAGCTATATTTTATGAGAAGAGTTTTGAAAATATTTCTAAGTACATTTTCAAAAGTTCTCAATGCATATGAGAGTTTTTTTACAGACATGAGATCCCGATACATGGTCTTAGACATATGAGTTCCTTTATTTTTAGGGGGTTAGATACGGTTCGTATCTAACCTAGCATATCAATTCTATCAGTTCCTAAACCGATAATTTCATTCATTTTAGGGTGTTAGTTACTTTGTAACCAACCCTAATTCTTGAATCATGTCTAATGAAATTTTTTTTCTTAACAAGCTTTGACAACTAGACGGGGCACTAAATTTACACCCCCTGAGCCACCTAAGAGTGCTCAAGGATACATCCTCATCACGTGCACCCTCTCCAGTGCCTTCTCAGCTGGCTACTATAGCCGCGGCTCCACCACCATTACTTGATGCAATGAGATAAGTGTATGAGTGTTATAGCATACATGGGGTTTAGATGCCACCCCACCACCACCGATGGCGGCACCGACACCTATGACAACGCCTGCTCCTACGACACTAGATCCTCCACCAGTGGCCGATCCTTCTTCAGTATCTGGTCCAAGTGACACCACACATCCATACTTAGGCGCATGCACGAGTTGACTCAGCTTGGCAAGGAAGCTCGGCAGTTGGGATGCACGAATTTTGCGGGACTCGATGATGCCACTACAACTAAGCACTGGATCAACCAAACTCGTTGGATCTTGACGAATTTGGGGATGAGTGAGGAGTACCAGCTACGGGTAGCGGAGAGGTTGTTAAATGGGAATGCCCTCACTTGGTGGGAGGCTATCTGTAATGACGCTACCAAGCCACTGCGGTGAGAGAACTTCCTAAGGGAGTTTGACCGCAAATACTTCTAAGAATTTTAACAAGACCGCAAGAGGGCTGAGTTCCTCCACTTGTGGTAGGGGACTAGATCAATTGTGGAGTACGAGACAGAATTGAGGAGTTTAGCAGCTTTTGTCCCTGACTTAGCGACACCAAAACAATTGAGGTTCAAGATTGAGAACGGCCTCAACTTGAACATTATGAGGTATATGACGATCACACCCAGCTTCTCGCTCGTAGAGATGTGGATTCAGCTTACCGTACGGAGGAGATTTTCTGTGCCGAGGGTAGGCAGAGGAGATAATCGATTTAAATAGTCAATCTCTACTTTCCCTCTGCCTACCCTTAGCGTGAAAATTCTCCTCCGCACGGTAGGTTGAATCGACTATCTCTGCGAGGGAGAACTGGGTGTGATCGTCATATACCTCATAATGTTCAAGTTGAGGCCGTTCTCAAACTTGAATCTCAACTGTTTTGGTATCGCTAAGTCAGGGACAAAAGCTGCTAATCTCCTTAATTCTATCTTGTACTCTGCAACTGACCTAATCCCCTCCCGCAAGTGAAGGAACTCTGCCCTTTTACGGTCTTGTTGAAACTCTGAGAAGTACCTCTGGTCAAACTCCCTCAAGAAGTCCTCCCACCGCAGTGGCTCGGTAGTGTCATCACAAATAGCCTCCCACCAAGTGAGGGCATCCCCATTTAACAACCTCTCCGCTACCCGCAACCTCTACTCCTCACTTAACCCCAAGTCCGTCAAGATTCGACGGGTCTGGTTGATCTAGTGCTTTGCCCTAGTGGCATCATCGAGTCCCGCAAAATCCATGCATCCCAATTGCTGAGCTTCCTTAACTAGCTGAGTCAGGTTGTGGATGTGCCTAAGTGTGGATGGTGTGGTGTCACTCGGACTAGATACTGAAGAAGGATCAGCCACCAGTGGAGGATCCGGTGCCATGAGGAACAGGCACTGCCGTAGATGTCGGCACGACCATCGGTGGTAGTGGGGGTAGCATCTGAACCCCGTGTATGCTGTACCACTCATACACCTGCCTCAATGTATCAAGTGGTGGTGGTGGTACTGCGGCTGTAGTAGCCGGCTTAGAAGGCACCGAAGGGGACGCACGTGATGAGAATGTATCCTCGAGCACTCTAGGTGGCTCAAGGGGTGCAAATCTAGTGTCTCGCCAAGTTGTCATAGTTCTGTTAAGAAAATAATTTTCATTAGACATGATTCAAGAATAAGGGTTAGTTATGAAGTAACTAAATTCGTAACTAACCCCCCTAAAATGAATGAAATTATCAGTTTTGGAACCGATGAAAATGATATGCTAGGTTAGATACAAATCGTATCTAACCTCCTAAAAATAAAGGAACTCATATGCCTAAAACCATGTACCGAGATATCATGACTGTAAAGAAACTCTCATATGCATTAATAACTTTTGAAAATGTATTTGGGAATATTTTTAAAACTCTTTTCATAAAACATAGCTCTCAACTGGAGTATTGATACCAATCCAACTGTCACTAATTGAAGGTCATGAACAGCCACCCGTTACCCTGTATGCTATCAATCACATGACACACATATCGAGGCAACGCAAAGCTAATATCTTCACTTGTTTAAAACCTGTTTTTTCTAAAAATATAATTTTCCAAGTAAAAAAATAATAATGTAATACTTTGCCTCAATGCATTTCAATATATTAAGATAGAATAATTTCGAAAGTTTCAACTTACATTTTTTCTTTCATAACATAATTACAGTCATCCCATAACATGTATATGATCCTTCTATGGACCTCAAGTATACATCATCAACTTTTATCGTGAAAGAATGGTTAGTATCATACCCAAAACTCGACGTCTCCAAAATATATGTCAAGTGTATCGAAAGTCTCTCGATACGTCTCCCTACCAAGTCTATCATCATACAAAAGTGAGATGTGAGTATTAAGGAAAATATTTAGTGGGTGAGAGGATCGACAATATGTTATCAATAAAACATGTGAGCACAGAGTGTCAAAACACATTTTTAAAATATGATTATATTATAAATTGAGCATGACATTTCTACAAATCAAGTGATCATGTATCATACATCATAATATCAATATGTGCATCCTTTTATATTTAAAAAATCATTTAGAATTTGCCAATAAAATATCTCTGGCAATAGTTTACCACGACCAATGACAGACGCACTGGGATTTATAGGCAAGTATAAAAACATTTAGGTCTATACCTCAATTTTGGCCACGAGCCTCACCAAGGGCTAGCCCATGTCTACGCGCACATACATAATCAATCATGTATAAAATCTCGCCCGATACTAGACAATGGCGTTACACATGTTCTCCCTGATCTGGTTCAACTGGCCATAAATATACATATGACGTTAGGGGATACCTTTTGCAGAAGCGTATCTGGACACAATGGGTGCCTTTGCAAACGTCTTTCGTAGTTACGGTTGTCCACCAAGGATATCATCACATCATCACATCATCACATCATAAGTAGACATCCGGTCCACACATTTCAATTAAACCATTTCAAATCAATGTGCCAATGTAATGGAAATATATAAATCATATCAAGTTTTCAAAGAGAAGCATGATGTCATTTCAATACAATTCATGGATGCATATCATTTGAATCAATCATTTGAGGCACTCCAATGATCACAAATAGAAGTATTTATAAAATATAGACCAAATCTCATGTTTTCACACATGTCATAAAATATGTCATTTTGAAAAGTTATAAAACATGTATTTCTGCTCAATCAAGAATGTAGCGTCAAAGTCCCACTCACCTATATGGGAGGGTATATCACTCCCTAAAATGTACCACGAAGTGTAAGAATTGTACACTCCTTACTCGGTCACCAAGCATGTCACTACAATATAACACATAATATATATATAAATAAAATTGGAAATCACTATATTAAATTATATTTTAAATAAATCCTTCATCTAGAACCAAAGCTTAAGACATCATAGGTAGACTTCTAATGTGTACATAGACTGTCCCCTTTTTATCACCAAGCTGGCAATTTCAATTGTTCATTTATAAATACACCTTATAATTTCATCGCAAACGTTGGCAAATAAAAATCTACATTGCCAATTTAGGGTTCTCCATAAAATTCCCTATATATAACTCATCATATATACATATATATCTCCAAATTATATGTCAAACTCATTCTCAATCTTTATCACATTCTATCTCATTGTATACTCAAAACAGTTCGCTAAATTTCAGAAATTGGTATGCTCAAGATTTCACATTCTTTATGTACAAATAGTCCACATTCACCTTGCAAATTGTATAATCCATCATTTAAAATTATGTATGCTAACATATCAATTGCATTCATCACTCTTTCATAAGATTTCACATTTTACAAATATTACATATACATATGCTCATACGCATTCCTTACATTCTCGACAACTCACCAATTTAATATACATTTCATCCTATCACCTTAGCACATCTATACAAATTATATATACACACACACATTCATCACACTTCTAAAACTCTACACACATTATGACCATTTTTCCTTACCATTCACTACTCGGCTAGCATAAAAATGGCCTCATTTCAATCATCTTTAGTGCAGAAAATTTCTGCACATATTAAACCACATTTTTTGGCCTTTAAGTTAGTTTTCTTGCACAACAACATCCATTTAGTTTCAGCCAACAAATACCATGTTTTTCAACCAATAAGTACAATTAATACTCATAATCTCATTCAAATTTCTGCACACATTTCTTATAGTTCATTTGGGTTCCTCCTAGACTTTAGGTTATAAAAAACATACTAAAAGCATTACATTAACACATTCATACAAGATTTTCAATTTTAGCAAAGTGTAGAATTTTATTTACCTTAAATTTTTTATGTTTCAAGTCCAACCAAAACCTCTCTTCAAAAGATCTCTCTCCCTCCTTGCTCTTAGCTCTTGGCTTCCTCTTGTTCACCAAGCTAGGCTTCTCTTTTTAGCTCCAAACTTAGATATGTTGTGTTAGAATTTAACAGGAATGAATCTATACAAACATTTTTGGATGGGGTTTAAAGAAATCAAACATTTCTCCAATGGGGTTGTTCTCGGTCTAGAGAGAAAAATGGGGAACTTTGGCTTCTTTGACTTTGAACACCTCACAGTTTTTAGAAGAAAAGTTAAGTGTTTAGCTTATTTAGATTTTGCTCCATTTACTCCTAACCATCAAACCTTTTCAAGATCAATTTTATGCCATTGGATTCACATGGTCACAAGCAAGATTCACTCTCTCTCTCTCATGGTTTCTCTCTTCTCCCTCTACAAACACACTTTCTTACACTCTCCCTCTACAAACACACTTTCTTACACTACCACTCAAGTCATTCATTAATTGTATGTCTCCCACCAACCAAGATCCTATGGCTCAAAATTTTGATTCAATTCTAAGTTAAATCCTCACCTTTAATTGGTTTCCAAAAAAATCCGACACTATCACTCAATGAATAGTATTCTTGTCTCCTACTAACTCAATCTAAGGGTCCAAATAATTCATCCAACTTCAACTCAATTTCCCTTGGATTAACTCTTCAAAGGCCAAAAATATTTCTTCTCTCTATCCCTTATCCGGCCACCTCACCAATCCCACACTTTTCTCTCTTGTTTGGTCACGGTTTGGGGAGAAGAAATTGCCACATGACTTCTAGCTCAATCATTGATCACCTCAAGGATTAGTTTTCACCATTGGATTATTTTATACCAACCCAAGAACCATTTTCTCTTACTCCATTTATCAATATTTAATATCTAGTCACAACCCAATAAAAATCCTAATCATCCACTCATACCATAATTTCATTAGTTGCTTATTTTTTCTAAATTTTTATAAATTTCAAATGAGTTTCTTGACTTATAAAAATTTACATTTGACCCAAAAAATTTTAAATTTTCACATTTGACTTCAAAACCTCACATTAGGCTTAATTTAATTTCTCCTGCATTAAAACGTGGTCGCCTAGGCTTATCGAGCCTCATTTGACCCAACTAGGGTTTTAACCTTATTTAGCTCTACAAAATAAGATCTATCAAAATTTGAGATTCTTATAATTTTTAGAGTCGTTCTCATTATTATTGGACCATCGGTGACCATTTTTGAAAATTTTTGAATTTTCGGCGATTGAGTCGAAATTTTCAGGAGTGGTTTTAGTAGAAAATTTTCTTAATCAATTTTCTACATAGAATATAAGTAATAGCATATATAAAATGAAGAGAACTACAATAGTGAGTACACTGAGGTGTCGGTGTTACACAATGAGCCCTCTAGGGATCTACCTCTTCAAATTATCCGTACAAATGTCGATAAATCCTCTAGCTCCCAACCAATCACGATAGAAAGAATTTAGGAGAAATTGGAGACAATTGGGGACATCACTCACACATTGAGCCAAAAAAACAAAAACCTAAAGCTAAACAAACAACATGCTCTCTTTGCCCTAGAAATCAAATGGATCGAAGATAATCTGGACTCCATAGCTAAAGGAAAAGCTCCGCATAACCGTAGACCATCACGATCTCATTGAAGACCCTTTCATTCTAGATCATTCTTTGAGTTCCATTGGAAAAAACCCACAGTTTTTTCTTATTTTTGTTATTTTCTTTCTTTAATGGATGCAATAGGTTGCTTTCATGTAATCGAATGCCACTTTTGAATACTATATTTAATTTTAACCTATGCTTGAATGACCCTTTTGCTTATGATTGAATTTGATTTTTGAATATCTATATAGTTATGTTTGAACGTATTGTATTTGAATGGCTATGTTTGAATATATATATATATATATATATATATATATATGTATATGCATATATTTCTAGGATTATATGTATGTTTGTGTGTTGACATTTTTGTTGATAACAAAATGGAGGAGAACAATTTGCAAATGCATAGAATAAGAAAAATGAGCATTGGATTAAGGGGGAGAAAACATACTTAAAAATATGCATTTACTTCATGTGCATTGAATTAAGGGTATACTAACTACATATTGGTTGTAATTGCATATTAGTTGTAAGGTCACGCACAAAGTGAAGGGAAAGCCAAGTGTTCAAACTAAGTAGAAGTGTTTGAAGTTTTAAAAGAGATGCCATTAGTTGAGGGGGAGTTTTTTTTTTCAAAATTTCAAATAATTTTAACAATTTTTTTTGAAATTTTTTGTCATTATAAAAATAAGAGAGATTGTTGAATAAAATTGGTTTTGATGATAATTAAAGATAATTAAAATTAATTAGGAATCACTACAAAATAACTTACTTATTTAGACGGACGAAAACCGTCTGGTAAATCAACTAAAACCGTTGGCAGATCTTTCTCCAACGGATAGGATTCTAGTTGGCTATATACCAATTAGGATAGGTTTATACCGACAATCTTAATCACCGTTGAAACATGTCATATATTTATAGTGACGGTTAGAAAGTGTTGGTAAATTTATGATAAGTATGGGTAAAAATTAATATATTTTATCATCAGTTATCACTCAATTACTATTTGGTTACGACTCAGTTACTACTTAATTTTGATTACCATTCGGTTACGACTCGGTTATTATCACTCGGTTTGCACAACTATTATCTTTTATCGTCGGTTACCACATAACTGTTAAGAAATGTAATTGTCACTTAGAGACGGTTATTCATAGTTAGGAAATGTTATAACTTTTATCGTCGTTTGCCACTCGATTACCACTTGGTTACCACAATTGTTAGCTTTTATCGTTGATTAGTCATTTATGGTCAGTTAGTACATATGTTCATATGTTACATCGGTTATTACAGTCAATTACCCGTTAGCAAATATTACTATTTCGTCAGTTATCACATACTGTACAATTATCACACATGCTGACATTTTAGGAAATGTTATAAATAATAAATAAAGAAATTACTAAAATAATATAACGCCTTGTATTATTGAGAATGATTGATACATTAATAGAATAAGAAAAAAAATATTATATATCAAATAACTATATATCTTCTCTTCTCTTCAGCATATCTTCTGCCCCAAAAATGTTTCAGTCGTAGTATCAACCTTTATGTCAATCTATTCATAAAAATGATTATAAAAAAATATTATCTTTTCTGGATGGAGTATATCAATCCATTCATAAAAATAAAAATTGTTATAAATAAAAATATTACCCTTTGATTGCAGTCACGTAGAGATAATGATTGTTGGTTGGGAGCTAAGAATACAAATAATTTGGATTATTATTCAAAAACAAAAACGAAATTGAGATTAGTAATATTATGTAAAAATAAAGAAATAATATTCGTACCTAAATCTGTACTAAACCAGATGATTGGGTTTTTTCAAAGTCAAGTTGTTCTGGGATGGTTGTGATTCTTCGTGATCAGTAAAAATACTCATCCTTCATTTAATTCATCCAAAATGAACACAAGTTGTGAAAATTTAAAATATTTAAATTTGTAGTATAATCCAAATTTTATTTTAAAAAAATATGTGATTACCTGCTTTACGAAAATTTTGGTTGATTCATAAGCGAGAGTTTTGAGTGGAGAGGAGAGGTTTTGAGAGGAGGAAGGGAAAAAGGATTCAGAGGGAATGTTTTATAGAATATTTGGTTTATGTCACCGTCCAAATAAATTTTCAAAATTTTCAAAAGTCCATCAATTCTTTTCGGTTTTCTTAACATTTTTACCGCTTTTAGATCATCATGTTTTTACCGAAGTTTAATTTCATCTTTACATCATCAAAATTTTGTATTTTTATTTGTATTTTTGTTTCTGTTACCAACTATTACTAAAATATTATATCATTATTACAATACTATGTTATGTTACAATATTATTACTAAATTACATTAAAAACATTTAATTTCATATTATTACATTATTTAAATTAATAATATTAATTATACCATTATTCTACATAATTTATATTTAAAATTTTTTATATATTAATTATAGTATTATTGATTGAAAGATTTGTGCTCGCCCCATGACGCATGCCTACAGGGCGCCTGCACGGCATGCATGATAGCCCGTGTGAATGTGTGCGTGGGCGCCAGCATGGCATGGGTGGCATATGCCCGCACGCAGGGCAACAATGCATGCAAGTGCCTGCACGGGCGCCCGACCATGTTAATGCGGGTGCCCTGGCATGTAGCATGCACACATGGAAGCGTCCGCGTAAATTAGTATATTATTAAATTAGTAATTTATATATTATTATTTTAAATTATTAATATCATTATTTAAAAATTATAATAATATTTAATCAATCAAACAATTCTAAAAAAAATTGGACAGTAAATTTTGTTAAAATCCCAAAAACATTTTATATTTTGATATCAATTAACCGCCAAAATTTTTTATTTGTTTTTTGTTTCAACCGCGAAAAATTTAGTTTTGGCGTCAAATTATTATGTTATTTGCTATATGTCTATTTCTCTTTTTTTTCTCTTTGTTTCAACCATGTGGGCACTTGCTTGCAGCTTCCTTTTATTTATGCAAAAATGAATGAAGTTGTAAACATCCGAATTCGAACCCTTGACCAGAAGCTGAATCTTTGAGATGTTAATCATTAATCCACAATACCATTGCATAAGTTTTTCTCTTTTTGTTTTATTTGTTTTTTTTTTCCTATCAATCTCAATCTCACTTTTTTTTTGCCTCCCTATTTCACTCTCATTTTTTTTCTTTATCTCACTCTCACCTCTATTTTTTTCTTTTTCTGGGAGCTTTTTTTTTCGTTTTTTATTCTCTTTGAATTATTTTTATTGCTATTTTAACATATTCAAAACATATTTAAATTGAATGTTATGAATGAATTAGAATTTATTAATTTTATATATTTTGAAGGGTAAATATTTGTGATTAAATATATATATTTTTTAAATTATTAATATATTATAATTTAAATTCCATACTTATTAGAAAAACAAAAAATTAGAAAAAAAAACAAACATAATAAAATTAAATGAAATAGAATAATGAAAACAAAAATGATAAAATGAAATAAAGTAATGGAAATAAAAAATTATAAAATGTAATAGTAGAAATATAAATAAAAATAAAGTTAGATTTAGCGAAATTATTTGATTTATTATGTACTGTGACAATTACCGCACCTCAAAGCACTATATTAAAATTATATTATTATAATAAATGAAATTTCAGATTAAAAATTAATTGTTATAAGAAATTTAAAATATATCGTTAAAAATTAAAATATAGAAAATTTTAAAAAATTGATAAAATTTTTACAATTAATAAAATTTCGATACTATATAAAATTTAGGGAAATAGTGTTATATAGTTTTTTAAAACTTCATACAATAACAATAAAAGTTAGTATATGTAATTTTGTACTATTTAGAAAAATTTTAAAAATTGAAGTAAATATAATATTTATAAATAAATGAAGTTTTTTTATTTTTAATTTTCAAATTATTAAATCATAAATCTTTTCAAAAATTCTTTATACATTTTAAAATTTTAAAAAATGTATATAAGTTAATATTAAATTAGTATAAATAATTAAAATATTTTATAAAATTATTTAATGTATATAAGTAATGTATGTTAATAAATACTAAATAAATGTATATTAATAAAAAATAGAAATAAATATAATGATAGTGGATTAAATAAACGATTATATATCACAAACTTACCACTATATAAACTTATTTATCCACTTACCATCTATTTAATATCTATTTACCATAACTATATATCACAAATTTATCATTAATTTATCACTAACTTACCACTATATAAACTTAGTTACCCAATTACCATTTACTTACTACTAATTTACTACTAACTTATCACTATATAAACTTATTTATCTACTTACCATTTAGTTATAATCTACTTACCATCTATTTATCACGACTATATATCACAAATTTATCACTATATAAACTTACTTACCCACTTACCATCTACTTACCACTAACTTATCATTATATAAACTTATTTATTTACTTATCATCTACTTACCAGGACTATATATCACAAATTTATCCCTAACTTACCACTATATAAACTTATTTACCCACATATCATCTATTTGCCACCTACTTACCTACTACTGCTACTTATCATTATCACCTATTTACTAAACTACCACTGTCATAAATTTACCATAATTTATTATCTAGATTATTTTCAAGTATAAAAAATATATGATACAAAAATATAATAATATTAGGTTTTTACAGATATTACAATATATAAATTAGAATTTAAACAAATCTAATTTTAAAAAATGGTAGATTTGTTGTTACCATACATTTAAAATCTATGAAAACGGTATTGTTAAATAGATAATAAAAAAAAAATTATATTGAGATTGTTTTTAAACCGTGCAAAAAAGATTATTACATTTATTAATAATAATTTTTAACTATCGCAATTTAATATTACTTTACAAACGGTTGTGGTAGCGTTACCTACAGTTGATAAACTTTTCTTCACGGACATTTTAGTCGGTTGGGAAAAATCTATATTTTTGTACGGTTTTGTCATAGGGCGTCTTTATAAACGATAAAAACCGTCACTAAAAGTCACCGTCATTAAAAACTTACCGTTAACACAGCACTTTAATTTTGTAGTGAATAATTAATTAAAAATTTGAATATTTAGAAATATTTGTAAAATTGAATTTGTACCGAACAAGTTGACATGCTCATTCAACACTTAAACTTAAGTTGGAGTGTCAACCTATATATTGACCAAGTCAATCTGATTAACTGTCAAGTCGACCTTACCTTAATTCAAGTTGACCTATGATTTAAAATTTTGAAAATTAGTGAAGTATAGAAAGTTCAAAATCAATCAGAGCACTAGACAAGTTGACTTGAAGAATATAAGTATCAAAAACTCAACTCTGTAGATAAATAAGTCGACCTGCCCATAGGATAAGTCGACTCGACTTCACAATAATATAACTATCAAGTCGACGAGACTTAGGACAAGTTGACCTCTCAAAATCATGTCTAAGAAACCAAGTTTGCAAACTAGCCAAGTTGACTTATGGGAGTACAAGTCGATCTGAGTCATGTATATAAAGACTAGTCGACCTAAACATGAACCATGTCGACTTGCTCTTCAACATAAACCTAACTTTGGTTGACCAAGCATTTGTACTGAAAAATCGACCTACCATGTAGTTAAGTCGACCTGAACAATAAACTTTAAAATTTTTCTAAGTATAGAAAACCATTAGTCAACCTAGGAATAAAGTAAGTTGATTTGGAAAGATTAACTATCAGATACCAAACTTTATAAATTAACCAAGTTGACTTAAATACTACACAAGTTGATCTATCCTACATATTACATAAACATAAATCAACTTAACAAATAGACAAATCGACTTGATCTAGGAATAAAATGAACATGAGTCAATATAGTAAGATGACAAGTTGACCTGGACAATCGAAGTCTTAGAAAAACAATTCTAAAGTATAACCAAGTCGACATGGGCTAAGAACAAGTTGATCTACCCCTCATGTCAAAACACTATAAGTCGACTTGAACTAAAAGAAACATATCATATGTCAACATAACATATTTTCAAGGTGACCTAAGCTTGCACAAGCTGACCGAGGAGAAGTACAAACCGACCAGACACTCACGTTGAATGCGACCAAGTTAACCTACTCTAAGAACAAGTCAACGTAAGCTCATTAAGATTGAAATGCCAAGTCGACCCAGGACAACAACAAGTCAACATCATAAGAGCAACGTATACATATTCAGAAAAACTGATTCGAATTAAATAAAAGTTCAACTGCCATATCAGATTCTTCAATTGCATTCAATGTTCATAAATGACTCTCAACGGCTAAATTTGCTTCTTTGACTATAACTACAACTTAAGGATGAAGAAATAATAACTTTTGAATGCCTGAAAAAAGTCTTTGAAGCAAAAATCAATACTCTGTTTTCATTTCATTTTTCTATGTTATTTCTAGACTTGTAAAGATCACATCTAAAGTTTGTGACTTCATTGTATGGTTTTTTTTTTTCACTCCATCTTATTGTAAAAAGATAAGAAAATTGGTCTTCTATATCTTGGTTGGATTTTTGTAAAGTGAATACTGCCTAGGTTTGCTTGCTCTTGAGAAAGGCAAATGTAAGTGTAGAGTTAACACTTGTAAGATTGACTAGCACATGTGTAGCTACTATGTAATCTATTTGAGATATAGTGGATTAGAAAAATATAGATGAAATCTAGGAGTGAATGTACACCAACGAAGGTGGAACCACTATAAATTTGAGTGTCTTTTGTTTTCTTCATTCTCTCTCTCTTATTCTCTATTTTCTTTCATTCACAAATCAAATTCTTTTAAATTTAGAAAAACAAAAAATTAGTCGATAAGTTATTCACCTCCTTTAGGTTATTGCATCAGTGATAGCAATATCTCTGATGTTTGATCTTCGATCTCCAGTTTTCAAATCCATGGTTCAACTAGATCGCTGCCATATATGTATTTGATCTCACTCTTGCTCGTTTACCTTCTCAATCGAGGCCACATATGTGTCCCTATTGAGAACTGTGTTCTTTTTTTTTATGGAGGAAGACGAATTAGGGTTTTGGAAAGAGAAAGAGAGAGAGATTGAGAAGAAAAGAGAGAGGGTGATGGAGATGGAGATGAGATCTAGTGTGAGGGATAGCTTGGAGATGAGAGATAGGAGTATTTTTGAGAGAGAGAGACCATGGAACTTTGATCCCAAGTGGCACACAATTGAGAGAGAGAGAGAGAGAGAGAGAGAGAGAGAGAGAGAGAGAGAGAGAGAGAGAGAGAGAGAGCATGGAACTTTGTAGCCATGGGACACACAACAAAGATAGAGAGATGTTCTGAGATTGAAATTAATATATATTTGAAAAATAATTAAATATTTTTCATAAAAAATGTAAAATTAATATATAATATTTATTTTAAAAATTAATTTTATCTAATTTTTAATTATTATTAAAATATCAATAGTTAAATTACATTGATCTGTTATTGAATTAGTTTAACTATAATTTTAAAATTTACGAGTCGGTATCCAATGCAATTCTAATATGTGATAACATTGATTACAAAGATCGGTGAAAACTCGGTTTTCCCTCTCTTAATCTGGCGCCCTCTCCATTCTCTCTCCTCGCTCGGCCAAAACAAAAGTTGGTTTTGCAGGGTAAGCAAAAGCAGAAAGCCGAGATGGTTCCTTCCAGAAAGAGGCCGTCTTCTTCATTCGTCTCTCCTTTTCCTTCCAAGAAGAATGTCCCTTCTTCTTCCTCTTCCTCTTCCTCACAAACCCTAATTGATAAGATGGTGATTGTGCTCGCAGACGCAGGCTGCACACTCTCTTCTCCTCCTTCACTCCCTTCCGATCTTCACCGCTTTCGCCTCCATCTCCACCGTCTCTTCTCCGCCAACTCCTCTCTCCGCTCCGATTTTCTCTCCGCTTTCTCTTCCTATATCAATTCCTCCTCCGTCAATCTCCACCGGATCTTGATGCCTTCCAGTTGCGAAGGATCGTGTGCTACACGTGACAGTCTCGCGAGGTCCTTAGTATTGGTTCCTTCGATTCAATTAGAGCTTCTGGAGTTGCTATTGGAGAAGCTTCCTGAATATTTTGATGTCAGTGATGCTGACATTGCTAGACTTATTCTCAACCAATTTCGCTGGCTCGATTTTTTGGTTGATTCTGAGGCTTTCTCTGATAAGTTGCTGCAAGTTCTTTCCATATGCCCTCTTCAGCTCAAGAAGGAGATAATTGGGTCGTTGCCTGAGATAATCGGAGATCGTAATAACAAAAATATTGTGGATTGTCTTCAGCAGCTGTTGCAGGAGGATTCTGCTGTTATTGTCCCCGTGCTTGATTCCTTCTCCAATCTTAGTCTTAATGATCAGTTGCAAGAGCAGGTCATTACAATTGCATTGCCTTATATCAGAACAATTGATGCCGAATATATGCCATATCTGTTGAGATTCCTATTGCTTTCTGCAACATCCACAAATGCTCGATGGATAATAGCTCGAATCCGTGAGCAGTTGAAGTTTGTAGGACTGTCTAATCCTCTTGCAAAAGGGTCCAATAAGAATAAAGGGAAATCTGTTGTAGCCAACACTGAGGCTTCAATTCTTGATGCACTCAAATCATGTCTAAGATTTAAAACTGTGAGTAAAGATATATATGCATCTGGGTACTTGCTCTTTAACATGAAGTTTTGATGTTTAGGGTTTTATCTTAAATCTTTCTTCCTTTGAGCCTGCTGTAGATGCTTTGTCAGGAGATTTTGAAAGAGCTGAAAAGTCTTGAAAATGCTCGAGATCACAAGGTGATCGACTTTTGGCTTCTTATACTAACATACACGAATAGTGAGGCCCTGGAAAAAAGTGTTGAGAAGATATTCAAAAGGAAAATTATTGATGGGTGCATTACGGCTGTTATGTTTGATCAATGCATTCAAAGTAACAAGGAATTGGTAAAAGTATGTTATTATGTTTGCCTTGGATAGTGTGTTTTATTTTAGATGATTTAGTTAAACTCATCAGATTTCATGGATGTGCATCAGGATTATTTCCCATCATTTCTATCTTTGGCTGAGTACTTGTTCGCTTCCAAGGAAGAGAAGGCTAGAGAGTTTTCTAGTCACATGTACATTTCACTATTCAAAGAATTTGCTGACATGTATTCAAGACGGGAAGTAAGTAGCCTAAAGAACAAATTTTATTGTATTTGTAATTGAATTTTTTGAGGAAATAAAGGACCAGAAACTTAACCAGTTGTCTGATAATTACAGGTTTTAGGAGCATTAGCTACCCATGTAGGTTCAGGTGTTGGTTTTGAGGTGGGTTCTGGTTTAGATACCATGATATTGCTGGCCTCAGAGTGTTCCCAGGAACTGCTTTCCCTCTCTTATCATATAAATGGTATTTCACATGGCTGATAGTGTATGTTTTGTTTTGAAGTGATCTATTGCTAACACTCTTTTCTCTGTCTTTGTATACTTTTGCTCTTAATTAGGTATCCTGGACTATCTGGAGGAATTTAGCATAGAAAATCTGCATAAGGTTAATGTTTTTCATTTTGTATGTATGCGAAATTATAGCTTTTTTGACCCAAACTACTTATACTGCGCTAGCTGCTTGGCAGGTCTATCAGGTTTTTAGTAGTCTGGCACTTTCAGCCCGTTCTACTGCAGATTCCTGTGGATCTTCCATTGCAAATGAACTTTTAATGATTGTAAGGAAACAGGTAATAGGGTATATAGTGATTTGGAGCTTGATGAAGTTGGCCCCAGTTTGTTTAGCTGATATGGTGTTTGTCTTGCTGATTTTCATGACTTGACCGATTCCTTTTAAGTTCTTATGTTTTGTCTTGACAACTGAACAGCTAAGTAATCCAGATCTGAAGTACAAGAAGATGGGTCTTATTGGTACTTTAAAGATAGTGTCATGTCTTGGTGATGCACATAACAATATTTGCCCGTCACAGTCTCAGGTTGTTGTTGTTTCTTTCATCATTAATCTTTCTCTATTACGGCTTAACAAAACTGATTGTTTACTATTCATGGTCACAATTGAGAGAAAGTGATGTTAGACACATGCTTTCCCAATTGATCATCATGCTTGACAAGAATCAGATATTTGGAATCATGATCTTTCTTTTTTTTTTTTTAATGTTTAAAGTAATTCTTTTTCACCTTTTATATATATATCTTTTTTTTTAAGCAATCAAAACCATTAAAAGTATTACTGAAATCCCATCTAACACCTCGTCAAGAAGGTAAGAAGAATGAAGTTCAGAATCTTTTTTGGTCAAGCAATCTGACATCCAAGAAGTAGAAAAGTTCAAATCTGTGTAGTTCATTTTCCTAATCTCATATTTGTGTTAAAAGAAAAAACTTTTTCTAATGTCACGGTCTCTAACAGCTGGGCCCTTCCACATCCACCTAGAGAAGAAAGCACTTTATCTTTTGAAATTTCTCTGATAATATATACTCTTTTACCGTTTAAGGTCATTATAAGACAGAAAAAGTCGACTCTTTTTGAATCATTACAAGGCTCAGTTTTCTAGTTATAGATTTCTATTATCATAATTTCTTATTGCTATTTATCTAAGGGCATATTCTATCTTCAGAAGTCAAATTGTGTGGAAGCTTTGGAACTTTTAAGAATGTCCCTGGACTCATGCAAACATTTGCCGATGGCATTGATCCTGTTATATGATGAGCTAACTACTATTGTGGAGTTCAGAACTCTTGAGCCAGCAATTATGAACTGGTAAATGCATCGTATGTTCAAGCTACAATTGTCATTATTGATCTTGTTTAGCCATTTTGGAGGACTTATTCTCAAGGTTTTCTTGTAACTTGTAGGGTTGGGAAGCACATCGGTGAGTTTGAGTCAAGGTTTCTAGCAGACCTTGATGGCGGCCGCTTGCCTACTAATGATTCCTATTGTGATCTGGAAGGTGTGCTGTGCTGCTGGAAACAACTTACATGGTTTTGGAAACTGGTTGAGCAAATTATTATCCATTTATTTTTTATTGCTTCAGGAACACTATGGATGAATTTGGATGGTGATATATCCCCTATATGTCTGAACATTTTGCCTTTACTTTCCTCTGCTACACAGTATGTTTTCACTCGGAGCTCTATTGCTCTCTCATTGTTTCTCTGATAAAGCTATTTTTTAAAAATAATTCTTATGCCATGATGAATGAAATTTTTTCTTTGCCTGCAGGTCTGCATCTTTACAAATTCTTCCTGCTAATTTTCTTTTATTATCAACGGTAAGCATGCAGTTAGATGGCATATTTAGTAAATTTATTGATCACAAATCAAAATCTTCAATTTCAATCATTTTTAAATAGATTGAGAGGTTGGCAAATAAGGGATCTCTTGGAGGAATTGATGCTTTGCTTGGATGTCCGTTGCACCTTCCGTCCCCTAAGGTAAACTTAAGCGTTACTTTGCTATGCTGATTATTAACGACTATGTTTGTTTGTGCATAAAATCAGAAATTCTGTTCTATCTAATGCGGTTTTAAAGGATTTTTTTTTTTTTTAAATTTATTTTGAATAGTGCTAGCTTCAATCAAGGATAAGCTCTGACTTTGCTTCAAAATTTATTTGAATCTGAATTGCTTGCCATAGGTAATGTTGAATGGGTCCATTGAATTGAATCCTTCGCTTCAAGTAATCATATAACTTGTCAACTAGGATAAAATAAAAATTGAGGTTGTTAGATTTTT
This sequence comes from Dillenia suffruticosa, assembly GCA_033439265.1. Taxonomy (NCBI): domain Eukaryota; kingdom Viridiplantae; phylum Streptophyta; class Magnoliopsida; order Dilleniales; family Dilleniaceae; genus Dillenia; species Dillenia suffruticosa. Next base: position 7,068,816 of record JAVTVX010000031.1, read on the forward strand.
AATGTTCGTAACATTGGGCGGTGGGCTCCCCCTCCCCCTCCCCCTCCCCAAAAAAATCCTTTTAGGCATTTGTATTATGTTCATATAGTGTGAAGATGCTTATATCTTTTGTGGTGTTGAAGGATGCAAGTAAAAGATCAAGAATTCTTAAAAAAGCCAAAAAACAATATGTACCAAGGTGTCATGCCACAAAGCAATTAAGAGATCCTCAACTATGAAGGTTAACATAGAAGTATGGAGATAAAAATAATGAGAATATTAAACATAATGATGTTAACTGGTACCCAATAGAGAGTTTTAAAACCTTTTGTAATCTTAATTGATACCCAATAAAGAGTTTTAAAACCTTTTGATTAGAGAGACCTTTTCAGAGGGATGGGATTCACGAAACAGTTTTTGGTTATGATATGGATAAAACTTGCGGTCCTCATCTATCATGACTTTTTTGTTAGGATTTTTGATATCGTTTTTAATGATTTGTTTAAAATTTTTGATCTCTACATTTTTATTACCCTTATTCCTCAGAAAGTTGCTTCTTGAAAGTGAAGGGTTTTGAATTTGTTAGTTTTCTCACTACATTTTACTACATAGTTGTTAAAATTTTCGCTAATAAGTTATATGTAGAGTTTGATGGTACTATCTCCTGTGATCAAAGTGTTTTTTGTGGGAGGTGAAAAACTCTTTGATGCAACCATAAATATTTGATAATATGAGCATGAACATGAAAATAGGCTTAAAAATGTATAGAACTGTTTGTCAACAAATTGTGGCTCAACTCTATTTGTGCTCAGCTTGAGTTTGTTTATCAAGTAAATGAGCCAAATCTGGAAACTTGTTTATTAAATGTGCCAATGACCTCAATAATGCTCGTGAACAGACTCGTTTAAGACTTGATTTCATTATACATATTATTTTCTATTACGTTATTTGCATAATATAAGTAGTGTTTAGATTTTTTAGTAATTAATGATGTAAAATAGCGATATTGGATATAAAATATTTAATAAGAAATTTATTTTATTATTTGTTTATTAAAATTAAACAAAATAAAAATAAGATGAAATTACCTTGCTTATGAGTGAGTTTGTGAACAACTCTATCTCGCAAAGGGCAACTAAATTTGTATATTTAACACATGTAAGATCGGTTAGCAAGGGCTTTTAGGTCGTTACCCAAAAGCAACGCATTGCATCGGATCTAAAACCACTTTAGGCGAGATGATAAAAATAAAAATAATAAAAAAAGAGATAAAAATAAATTATCCATAGAAATTCTAAAAAATAAGAGATGATTTAAGTATTTTGGATTTTCCTACGTCGCTTATTCCTATTTAAAATCATCTTTTCAACTAAATTCTTGATACTTATATCTTTACGGATGATTTGCATCCAAATTTTCAAAAATTTATTCCGATATTTCACTAAATTTTCTACATTTAAGATCTCGTTCTCTTAACTGGTGCGTCTTTGGGTTTTCGTCGCATATATCCAAACCACTTTAGACGATATATCTTATCTACAATTGGATTTACACTTAACTTGGTACGTACTTTTTATTTTGTCATATTTTTTCTAAGTTTTACCACATCCATTTGAACATTCTTATTTCACTTATAATCATACAATATTGTAGATTTTACTATAATTCTATAAAACTTTTCCTTTAATTATAATAGTATCGTGCGATTACAAAGTATTCCAGATGCATTTCTCTATTTCATTCAAACCGCTTGGATTTTATGATTTACATCCCCATCTATGTTGCTATATTTTTGAATGATGGACTCAAGATATCTAAATTGTTCATTTTTTTGTGCGTTTTATTTTTTTTTAATTTAATCATTTTTTTATTATTTTGATTACTGTCACTAAATGTACATTTTAAATACTTAGTTTTTGACCGACTTAATCTAAATTTTCTAGATTTTAGTCTGTCCCTTCATAACTCAAATTTAACACTAATGCTTTCTCCAGTTTTATCGACCAACATTATATTATTTGCAAAAAATACACATTATGGTATTTCATCTTGGATACATTTTGTGATTTTATCCATCACTATTGCAAAAAGGAGACTAATATTGAACCTTGGTAAAGTTTGATATTAATTGGGAAGTTATCACTTAAACCCCCCAATTTCTTATATTAGTAATATAAAATTTGGTTTTTTAAAATTTTATCTAACTCTACTTAGATCTAAACAAACCTATGGTCAATTTATAGAATATAAGACAAAAATAAAAGAGAAAGAAAGGAGACAAATTTAGTTTATAGTGGTTCGACCTTGTGCCTTCATCCACTCTTCCAGTCAAGCAAGCCAGGCTCTAGCAATCTATTAGTTTTCACTATGATCCATAACAATAATATACATTTACTTGTTGATTTCTGATCTTCACATCATGAAGATTGCTTCGTCCAACAATGGAAGACAGATCACACAAAATTCAATCAAAAGATTACAACATATGTAAAATAACAAATGTGACAGTAGTAGTGCTCAGAATTACGGAGATTCTTCTTGAATTTTTTGGTACTATGAAGTCTAAAAAATTAATAGTCATTCAGTCTCTCACGTCCTCTATTCTCACACCATGAAAAACATGCTGATAGTTGCTGCATTTGATACCATGAGACTCAATAAATAGTAGTAAAAATTCCCCAGAGTTACTGCAACTACTTCAGCAACAGTCCCTAAAAAATAGGCTCCAAATCCTCTTGAAATTTGATATTTACCGAAAGTAAATATTTTTCTCCTGAAATTTAAACATCTCTCTAACATATTCAAGAATTGTTTTGATTATATCCAAAAGATTGCTCTTCCAAAAAATTCAAAAATTACTCCAGAAAATCAGTCTCCAGTTCTGATTTTTTCAGAACAACTAGCCAACTTTGCCTATTTATTTCTCTATCAAAATCTCAAAGTAATTGTACCACGAATCATCATATCTGTTCTTCAACTATAGTATTATAATATAGCATAATTAAATTCAAAAATCCAAAACCGGTGGTGAAGATATCGAAGGCTAAATATTCCTTTGGAACCATTTTCTGACAAGTAATTTTGCTCTATAAAATGAGTAACCAATCGACTTCCAGTTGATTTTTCTCTAACATATCTGCAAAATATTTGAACTGTAAATGCTTGAAATTGAAGTTCCACACACCTTCTTTGAAACATAATTTTCGGTTTTGAAAATATTTCAACACATAAGAAAATATGACTATCCAAACATGTCCAAATGATCACACTTCAAGACTTAAAAAATTTCTAAGTGGTGGAATATGAAATTTCCTCATGTTGGGGTATTTTTTGTGTACATCTAGGATCAATTATAGGTTAAGTGTAGTACCCAAGCTACACTTATCTTGCTGGTTGGGTTTTCAACAGATATAAAAAAAACTTACTTCTATGACTAAATAAGCTTTACTTCTATGACTAAATAAGCTTCGCTTCTATGATCAATTCTATAACAAAACCTTTTAAAAAATAAATGCACAAAAATTGTTCGATATAGCACATTCTCAAATAATCATGTAAGTCATATGAATACAATATCAATTGATACAAGCAAATGCATAAACTTAATGTTCACCGATATTCATCCAATTTAAAGCTTGCTTGTTTTATTTAAGTTGTGAGTTTCAAAGTTCAAAATGTAGTCATTAGTAATTTTCTAAGTTTCAAAGTGCAGTCAAGACATTGTGCAGATATTAATAATTTTCGAAGTTTCAAAGTGTAGTCAATGGTTTTGAACTTTAGTATTTATTGCATAATGTTTTCAATGTTCTTTCCCTCAATGTGTGCAACTTCCTTTTGTCTTCATAATGCAGTTTCAAATAAAACAATATGACTTTTGGTTGTGAATTATTTGGTTTCTGTTTGAGCAAATTTTTTTTGTTTTTTAATATATTATTCTCCCCCCTTTTTTGTTGTATTAAAAATAATTACAGCAATAAAGCATCGAAGCATTGAAGCATTGAAGTATTGTAGTATAGAAGAATCGAAGTATTGAAGCATTGAAGTACATAAAAAAAGATATCGATTTTATTAAAGTTTGATAGGAATACAAAAAAGATACAGCATCGAAATACAAAAGATGTCTTTGTCAAAATATAGAAATAAATGACAGAGTATAGGGAGCCTATTTCAGAGAATCAGAATAGGAAATGGTTAAGCTTAAGATGCATTCTTGGACAGCAACTTCAGAATTTTAGAAATCTGTGATTGAGTTTCTTTTTGTCTTTCTATACACATCAATTTTCTTTTTAATCCTTTGTTTCTGGTTATCTTCATCAGTTGTCTTAGTTTGCTTTTTCTTCCTTTTTGAAGATTCACCATGGTCAAATATGGATCTATGAGGTTCTTCATTTGCTCTTTCTGCAAATGGATAGCCTATTCCACCAAGTCATTGAAATTTTCCTTTCTAGAAGGAATCATCTTTGTTTCGTCAGACATTATCATCAGAAATAATTATTCCCATGTGAGATACCATTGATTTTCCTAACACTAATGGCTCTGGGACAGGATCCCTTAAACATGAAAAATCAAATCCTTTGAACTCAAATAGTCTCATTACAATATTTTCATATGGTTTGCTGCTCTTATTCCTATGAATGTTATTGATAAAGATATTCACCATATTTATTTGTCTGTTAAGCAGTAGGGCAACCAAAATTCTACCATCCTTTACAGTCACAGTGGTAGAACTTCCATACCTTGGGATGAGGCACATCAAGACAATCTTGTGCAAAATTCTAACAACGAGAGGAAAGTCTTTTTCATACAAGTATTCTATTCTAGAGTTAGAATTTACATGAAACAACTTATAAACATATATTTTTTTTATATTTTCAAGTGACTGATCATCTGTTCGTTTAAGTAATAAACAATGAGCAATATCATCCTTGGTAATCTCAACTCTAATACCCAATATTCTTGTTCTCAAAATATCAGAATGTTCAGTATCTAAGTTCTTGTAGAAATCAAAGATTAGCTTCCTTATGTAGTTCTTATTGCTGTCACATAATCCAATACCTCCAATTCTCTCAAGAATAGTTCGATCTCCAAACCCAGTTGTTCAAAATAGTTGAAATCAACGAACAACGGAGTGTAGGGAATTTGGATTCGAAGAGGTTGAAGAATCTGGTTTTTTGAGAAGTTTTGATGGAATTCTTGATTCGAGAGATGAGTTTGATTTTCAGTTGATTGAGAATCAGAATCACAAGAGGGTGTTGAATTTGATCTAGGGTTCTAAGGATCATGATTGAAACGAAAGCTTGAAGAATCAGAAGTTGAAGAATCAGAGGTCGGAGAATCAGAACTTGAGATGTTAATATGTGAAGAAGATGGATTTTTTGTTGTTCTTTCCATGATTCTTGAAGATTTGCGTGAAGTCATTTTGAGTTTCAATTTAGGGTTCTCTGTTAGGGCTTTCGAAGATAGAGAGATACTGTTTTGTTGTAAAGGTTCTATGTGTTCTGTCAGTTTTAAACTGTGTCGAAAACTTTTTTTAGTATTTTTTATTTTATTTTAAAATGGAAAGCACACTTCTAATTCATTTATAATGTTTTCATATCTTTCTTTGTCTAAAGGTTTTGTAAAAATATCGGCAAGTTGATTTTGTCTCAACATATTTCAAAATTACATCTCCATTTAAAACATGATCTCTAATAAAATGGTATCTATTCTCTATGTGTTTTGATGTTGAATGATTCATAAGATTTTTGGTAAGACAAACGGCACTTGTATTATCACATTTTATGACAATATTTTTATAATCTAACCCATAGTTTCTAAGTTGTTTTAATCACAAAATTTGAGCACAACAATTTCCTTTTGAGACATTCCGATTCGGCTGTTGATAATGCAACTGAATTTTGTTTTTTAGATACCCAACTTATGATTTTGTCACTTAAAAATTGACAAGTACCTAAGGTACTTTATCGGTCAATTTTGCAACCGGCATAATTGGTATCCGAATATTCAATTAATTCAAAATTTGAATTTTTTAGATACCATATTCCTAAATTTTTAGTACCGGTTATATACTTTAAAATTCTTTTGGTGGCTCTAAGATGAGATTAGCTAGGTTTGTTTTGAAATCTTGCATATAAACATACACATAATAAAATATCGGGTCTAGAAGTGGTCAAATATAACAATGATCCTATCATATTTCTATAGAGTTTTTTATTCACATATTTCCTTTCTTCTTTTAAGTCTAATTTAATAGAAGTAGACATAGGGTGCTAACATGTTTCGAATTTTCCATACCAAATTTTTTAATTAATGTTTTTGCATACTTTTCTTGACTTATAAATATACTATGAGAAGATTGTTTAATTTGCAATTCAAGAAAAAAAATTAATTCACCCATCATTGACATTTTAAATTCACTTTTCAAAATGTTGCTAAAATCATCACACGAATGCTCATTTGTAGATTCAAACACAGTATCATCAACATATATTTGAACAACAAGAATATTATTATCAACATGCTTGATAAATAAAGTAGTGTCTATATTTTCATTTTTGAAATTATTTTTCACAAGTTATTCACTTAGCCTATCATATCATGCCTTTGGTGCTTGGTGCTTGGTGCTTGGTGCTTGGTACTTGTTTTAGACCATACAATACTTTTTGCAATTTATAGACATAATCTTTCTTATTATGTTCTTCAAAACTGGGTGGTTGATTAACATATATTTCTTCTTTTATATAGCCATTTAAAAATATACTCTTAATATCCATTTGATATAATTTAAAATTTTTAAAACATGCAAAAATTTAAAGTAGTCGTATTGCCTCTAATCTAGCAACGGGTGCAAAAGTTTCATCATAGTCAATTTCTTTATCTTGTGAATATCCTTTTGCAACTAGTTTAGCTTTGTTTCTTACAACATTTTCATTTTCATCCAATTTATTTTGAAAAACCCATTTAGCTCAAATTATTGATTTATCTTTAGGTTTCGGTTTTAAAGTCCAAACATTATTTTTTTTTAAATTGATTTAATTTTTCTTGCATAGCCTCTATCCAACTTTCATCTTCTACGGCTTCTTTTATGGTTTTTCGTTTTATGATAAAGGTTAATGAGAATTGATTTTCAATATTTCTATAACTTGATTTAGTTTTTATTCATTCACTTATATCTCCCATTACATCATTAGGTGAATGAGCCGGTAAAAATTTTCAATTTCTAACTATTTTCTCTTTTTGTTCATTTTGATTTATTTCATTTTCATCATCTTGTTTTGCATTTTGTTTTTCAAGGGGGATTTCAATTTGTATAACATGATCATCTTCCATTTCTAATTTTTGAAATTTTTTTTCATGAAATTTAACATTTATTGTTTTTTTTACAATTTTAGACTTTTTATTGAAAACTCTATAAGTCTTGCTATTTAAAGAATAATCTATAAAAATGCCTTCAATGGCTTTTTCATCAAACTTATCTCTAATATTCATATTATTTTTCAGAATAAAACATGTGCATCCAGATATATGAAAATATGAAATATTTGGTTTTTTTCCTTTAAAAATTTCATCGAGGTTTTGTTTGTCATATGTCTTTTGTATGCTCTATTTATTATATAACATGCTGTAGATGCGATTTTGGTTCAAAAATATTTTTCTACATCACAATAATTTAACATAGTTTTAGTCATCTCTTGAATGGTTCTATTTTTACGTTCGACTATCCTATTTTGTTGTGGTGTGTAAGGTGCTGAAAAATTTTGATTTATTCCATTTTTGTCACAATAGTTTATAAATTCTAAATTATCAAATTCTTTTTCATGATCGGTTCTTAGACTAACTATTTTTAAATCTTTTTGATTTTGAATTTTCTTTGCAAAAATTTTAAATATTTTAAATGTTTCATTTTTGTGGGCTAAAAATAAAATCTAAGTGAATCTAAAAAAATTATCAATAATAACTAGTCCATATTTGTTTCCTCCAAGACTTAGATTCCTAATCGGTTCAAATGAATCCATATGTAACATTTCTAGTGGTCTAAATGTGGAAATGTGATCTTTACTTTTAAAGGATATTTTTACTTGTTTGTTCAAAGAGCATGCACTACATGTTATAGGTTCTTTCAATGAAAATTCAGAAATTTCTCTAACTATATTTTCTTTGAATAATTTTTCTAATTGCTTGAAGTTTATGTGACCTAGTATTTTATGCCATATAAAAATGTCATTATTAAAGGATATTAAATAATTTTCTTTTAAACTATTTAATATTGTAGAGTCTACTATATATTACCTAATCTTTTTCCTTCAAGAATTTGTTCATGCGACTCATTATCACACACTAAGCATTTATTTCTTTTAAATAACATATCATAACCTAAATTACACAATTGACTTACACTCAACAAATTATGTATCAATTTATCAACAAAAAACACTATAGAGGTAGAGTTTATACTTACTGTGCTTTTTTTAATTATTTTTCCTTTTTGATTATCTTCAAATGTCATCGCTTCATGTTTTCTTCTTTCAAGCTTTTTGAACAATGAGGCATCATCGATCATATGTCTCGAGCATCCGCTATCAACTTACCATTTTCTTTTGATTTTTGCATCTTGTTCCTACATATAAAGAAAAATCATTATCTGTTCTTGGGAACCCAAACATATTTGGGTCCTTTTGAAGACAAGGTTGTATAGGAATTGAATTTGCCTTGATGTGCACTAATCTTGTTCAAAAAACTTCTAGTAAAATGACCAATTTTATGACATATGTAGCACAAACCAATATTATTTTTATTTTGTGCATAATAAGGTTTATAACTGAAATAATTTTGCATATTGCCAAATTTATTATATCCAAATCCAAAATAAAATTTTCTGTAAAAGTTTGATTTCTGCCTAAGACTTTATGTGTAGTTCTATGGATACTTCTATATGAATTTCTGTATGAAACTTTGTGATATTTTTTTTTATAGTTTGTGAAAAATTTCTATGCATATTTTGGGCAGACTGTGAGGTAGGTTTATGCAGGTTTTGTGTAGTTTGCTGGACAATTTTTGAAGCAATATTTTGATTTTTCTGTGCAGACTTTTGTATGGTTCTATGAGCATTTTCTGCAGGTTGAATTGTGATTTTATTTTCTGTTTCTGCAGCTTTAACAAAACAGCTATTGTTAGAACTTGAAGATTTCTCATGATCATTAATATAGCCTAAATCTCTTTTGGAAAAATCTAGTCTTTGTACAGAAAGTAATTTAGTTAATTTTTCATCATTTTCATGAAATTTTTGGAATGTATTTTCTATTGATTTTGATAATTCAGTTATTTTATTTTTCAGAATATATATTTCATTTTTTAGTTCATAGTTTTCACTTTTTAGTGTCTCATTTTCAGCTCTAATGGTTTTATTTTTAGAGTTCAACAAGTCCTTGGTTTGTCTAAACAAATCCTTCTCATTTTCTAATATGTTAACTCTATTTTTTAGTTCTGAAATTTTTCTTAATAAGTTGTCAGATTCAGTAATATCAAATGGATTTTTAGAGATCACCTCATCCTTTGCCATAAGACAAAGATTAACTTCTGATATTTTTGAATTTTCATCATCTGAATCTTCATTTTCTGAATCACTCCACGTGACTATTATTGCTTTGCTTTTCTTCTTGAATTCTTCAATTTTTTTCAGCAGCACTGGACACTCATTTAATGTGTCCTTTCTTTTTGCACTCATAACAGATTTTTTCATCCTTTTGTTCTATTTTTTTGCTGTCCTTTCCTGCACTAAGTTTAAACTTTTGTGATTTTTGAAAATTCTTAGATTTAAAGCATTTTTTATCCTTTTTGTTAAAGACACGAGAGAGGTTTTTGATCAGCATGTTGATGTCTTGATTACTGAGGGATGAAATGCTGTTAGAGGAAAATAAGGTGCTTGGGGATGATATCTCAAGTGACTTATGTGTTGATTTGATTGAGGAGATTCAACTAGCTGGACAAAAGTTTTGGAATGATGACCATTATAATTCAATTTGAGGAAACCCTACTAGAGTTACTATCCCAAAGGAGAACATGAACGTTGGGAGAGAGTATCTTTAATAAACTGAACTTGAGACTGTCTGAACATATCATTCTCCCATTGGAAGCCAAGCCTAATCTTCTGGTCTATGTAACCATAAAAAAGGGGATAAAAAGGTGAGAACATTTGGAACTTCGTAATATGGTAGCTCAAGCAGATTGCAAGTGTTTAATGAGAGATGTAAGTCGTGAGGTATCAGATAACTAGATATCAAAATAAAGAAATAAATAAAACAACTAGAAAACTTATAAAAAAAATACTCACCGTGAGTAGTGTTGTGAAGGGTACTCGTGAACAATACTGAACTCTATTGTGAACATTAATTTTACTCAAATCTCCAAAGAAGATTGCCCATAATCATCCTCCAACCAAATCAAAGTAAGAGGCTCATTAATCAGTGATTTTTTCCTTCTTCAATTAACCTTTAAGGTTTGATTTCTATCAACTATCAAGCTTCCAAAAGACAAGGATGATCAACAGTAGCTTTGGTCCTTATCAGCTCCACTTGAGTTCAAGTCAAGCTTGAGTTCTATTAAAATTAAAGAAACAAAGACGAACATACCAAAGTTTAGCTCACCTTTGTGGCAGTTGTACTTAGATACTATCACCTTTATTTCTAAGTTCATAGAGAATATGCTTTCGTATCCTAGAAGGTGTTTTCTTTCATGGTCCATCCTTATCAAGTTACTTACCTGTGTTGAGAGAATTGAACATGGCGCAAAGACAAAGGAACAACTCTTGTTTGCATATGGTAGGAGAAGAAAATTGTAAAAATGTATTGCTTTGGAAATTGCACTTCTTCCAAATTTAACAATTGAATAATCTCTTTTGTCTTCCTAATTTATATCGTTTGGTATGTCTTTTCTTTATAGGTACCAGAATCAGACATAATCATCAGGCTGGCTTATATCAACTAAAGTATTAGATACACAATTTTAATAATTTGGGTTGACCTTGTGACCATGATCTGACATTTATCTTATTTGTGCAAAGCCAGTACTTCTCAAGAGCTACAACCATGTCTCTTTCTGAGAAGCAGAAACAGATTCTCTGCCATTCTCTTTATTTTGCTATTAATTGGATAAGAGAATTGGTAAGTGCTGAAGTTGAATGCTGTCATTCTCTTTCCTGTGGTGTCTCAGCAGAATTATTGAATGAACTCTCATTCTTTGCCTTTAAATGTAGCTTAATGCCTTCTGCACACAAATTGTCGAAAGATCTGAATGTACAAGTCAGGCTGCAAAAGAGGAGATAATTGCTAAGTTACTGAGGCGCATTCAGAACCTTGTGTATGTTTTTCCCACTAGTTTTTACTGTTTTCTGCATAGTTGTTTGCGAACTTTCCTGTTCAAGTGGTAGCAGAGTGGGGATAATTTTACCAGTGGAGAAAGAATTAGACAAAAAGGTTTTACTTGCATTTAGTCTAGAATATGAGTAAGGAATAAATCTATTTCTGGTATGTATTTTGCTGGCTACTTTTTGGACTAAATTATTTGTTTTCCTATTGGTTGTTTGCTTTGCTGTTGTTGTGTGAGTGCTTTCATTTTTTTCGCTCCTGCAAACTCCCACAAAATTCATACTGAAAATATCCTAAAAAAAGCACATGTGCGTTCAGTGTTTAAAATACATGAAATATACTTTTTATTTTCTTTTTAAAGGGGTTAGTAACTAAACTTTCAGGGAAAGAGAAGAGACAAATTGGAGGAATAGGGATGGTTCAATAGATCAATAAAATTTAGAGAGAAGAGTTTCTAATTTTACTTCTCGTGTTTGTTTCTAATTTGCAATCTTATTTTTATTTTTAATTTTGCTTCTTTGTTTTAACTGTTTTTTTTTTGCCTCTTATGCGAGTTTCTACAAGTCAAAGCAGAACATCAGTTCTTTTCTTTCTTTTTTTTTTTGCCTATGTTTTCTTCCTTTTAGTCTCTATTTATGCTCTACAATTTTTTCCCTTGTGTAACTCTAGTTGGGCAAAATTAGAACATAAATCTTATTTAAAATTATTTTGAGTTGGAATTAGCGTAATGCATAATAATTATTGCTATTTGACATGATATCGATAAAGGTATATGGCAAAATTTTTTAAAAGTAGAATACTGCATTGGAATTTGATGTTAGATAAAAAATATTTGAAATGTGTATGTGTATATTTTAGATTAAATTTAAATGCTACTAAACAACAACTATCAATTTATAATCCGCGAAGATGGCTACGTTTAACTAGTATATTGAAATAATAACAATATCAAGTTCATGTCGCGTGTCCTTAAAATGGAAAAGAAAAATGAGGAAACACAAGGCTCTTCCATCCATGATCAACAAAAAAGGACTGCATAGCATATATCTATAATATGAACTTGCATTTGCTGATGTGACATTATCTTATTTGCAAGTATTGCACTTATTTTTTTATGCACTATGGAGATCCAAGACATTGGTTGGTTGATGTTTGGAAAGTCTACATGTATAAGAGACATATTACAAATAAAAAAGGACTTAATTATTATTATAGAAATGGTCTACATATGTTATTGACACAGCATTGACACTGTTGTCATGTTGTTTTGGACATGGAGGGTTGGATTTGAGAGATTATTTTGATAATAAAGTATTAAAAATTAAAAAAGATTGCAATAAGATAATATTGTTATTTGTTGAATGTAATTTATTTGTGAGGATTGAAGTCATGTTTATTATTATCATGATTAATTGATATCATATACTCAAATTGATATTTATATTAGTATATTTTGCTAATAAATGAATCCATACAATGTCATAGCAATTTTGGACTTTTTTCTTCCATTGCATATATGGCGGATTTCAGCTCTCCTATATTTGTCTTTCAAATGGCCGATCCCAAATTTTGGAATTAAGGTCCAGGTTGTTATTGTTGTTATTGTATGTGTATATATGGGCGGATTTAGATAAAACAAAGGCGGCATATGGATATATGGATCTGTGGTTTGTCTTGCAAATTGCTAAAAATTAATGTAGTTCACCATTTTATTATGTTTGCACCCTGGATTACTCTCTTATTTTTGGTTATACATGTATTGAGTCAAATATTTCAATTTGCAGCTTCCTAGAGAGCTTATTAAATGATTTTCTCAAGCATCACCCTGTGTCCTTACCTGAACTTTGCCCGTGTGTGGAACTGTATCACATGGAGAGGAAGATGAATGAGCGAAGGAAAGTACAAGGAAGCACTCTTTCTAAGAAAAGAGGAAAGCAGGGAGGCATCATAGAGGCATCAAGTAACTCAAACATCAATGATAAACTCAAACAGCCTACTATTGTGGATGTTTTACGAAAAGCAGGTGCCATAACTAGCCAAGCCCAGCCAAATGATAGTTCTTCTTGTTTGTCCTCTATGAGAAAGGCACCTGGATCACAGGTGCATTATACAGGTGACTCTAGTGAGCCTATGGTTTTAGAAACTTGCTCAGTTGCCAAGATTTTAGAAGAACAAAGATTCAAGTTCAGGCCCCTTCTCCTTGACTGCTATTCAATTTTGACACATGCAAAGGTATGCACATCAATACTTTCTGGCTAAAAGTATTTTGTTAATGTTGCATTTAATACGGATCCATTGCTTTCCTCGTGGCTTGCACAAATCTGAGTAATGGCAAGACAAGCATGTGAACAATGTTCTTTGATGTTGTAGCAGCCTTTTCTCCTCTGTTTCTTTTAGGCTAACTACCCATCACAACACTTGCACTAGCCAAAAGGTAAGTGCTTTCTTTTGGGGGACCTTTGAGTGCTTTATAAGCACAAAACATATACCTAAATTCACTTGTCTAGGAGAAAGCTCTTTCATCTTTATCCATTTATTTATTTTTTGTTTAAAAACAGTGGCTTTAAAAAGCCATGTTGTCGCCTAAACACACATGCCTTGCAACCAATGTTGAGAAACTAAGGACTGACTTTGGAAGCATTGGTTCTAATCAAGATGCTAAACTCACCTATATTGAAAATTTTGATATCATTTGACTTTAATTTTTATTTCACATTATTTGCTTTTCATATTAAAAAATTGTTAATTAAAAGCACTAAAATTCTATACTTTTTAATAATCAAACTCAAAACTTGTTAATATTATTTTTATGTCTATCTATTTTCTATGTAATTATTAAGGTGATAAAAGTTTACAACCAACAAAACATTGTTTAAAGTTTAGGGGGCTGAAACTGAATTTGTGGAGTAATATATGCCTTCACCTTGCTTGGTATCTCAATTTACAAAATCACCACAAATATTTTTGCTTCAGCTAAATGATTGTTGTAATCAATAAAAATATCAATAAAAATATAGTATTTGTGATGTGCATGATGCATTCATGGAAACAGATATTCTAGGAAAACATTTAGAAATTAGTAATAAGGAAGGATTCTAGGAAAAATAGTAGTAATAAAGAGGATGAAAAATAATAAAGCCGTAGGACCTGATGATATTCCTATAGAAGTATGGAAATGTTTGGATGAATTTGGTGTAAAAGTATTAACGGATATTTTCAATAAAATTTGGCAAACTCAGAGAATATCCCAAATATGGAGAAAGAGTGTAATTGTACCAATATATAAGAATAAATGAGATATACGGGATTGATCCAACTATAGAGGAATTAAACTTATAAGTCATATCATGAAATTATGGGAGAGTAATAGAGTATAGATTGAGATTTGAGATAAATGTATCTCAAAATCAATTTGGATTTATGCAAGGAAGATCTATCACGGAAGCAATCCACTTGTTAAGACATTTGATGGAGACATATAGAGCACAAAAGAGAGACCTACACATGGTATTCATTGATTTAGAAAAAACATATGATAGGGTTTCTAGAGAATTAGTGGTGGCCGTTGATGAAAAAAAGGATATGTTTGAGATACATTAATCTCATTAGAGATATGTATGAGGGAGCTACAACCGGCGTTAGAACTTGTGGGGGTTTGAGCGATAGTTTTCCCATTAACATTGGACTCCATCAAGGTCCAATATTAAGTCTCCTCCTTTTTGCAATAGTGATAGACATAATTACAAAAAATATTCAAAATGAAATACCATGGTGTATGTTTTTTGCAGATGATATAGTGCTAGTTAATGAAACTAAAGAGAGTGTTAGTGTTAAACTAGAGTTATGGAGATTCACACTAGAATCTAGAAGGTTTAGATTGAGTAGATCGAAAACCGAATATATGATATGTAGGTTTAGCAATAGTTATAAGAATAATGAGGAAATGATTAGATTAGATAGGCAAGATGTCCCCAAAAATGAACGATTTAGATATCTATGCTCTATTATTCAAAATGATGGTAATATAGATGAAGACATGAATCACAAGATTCAAGCGGGTTGGATGAAATAGAGAAAGGCATCCGAAGTTCTTTGCGATTGGACGATGCCATTACACCTGAAGGGAAAGTTCTATAGAATCACGGTTAGATCTACACTATTGTATGGTACTGAGTGTTGGACTATTAAATAATAACAAGAACAAAAGGTGGTTGTAGCAGGAATCAAGAATATTTAGGTGGATGTGTGGAAAAACTAAAAGAGATAAAATTAGAAATGACGAGATTCGTAACAAGTTGGGAGTTAGTTCAATTGTGCATAAAATGCGAGTGTCGTTTGAGGTGGTTTGGACATGTGTAAAGAAGACCTAAAGATGCACCAGTTAGAAAAACTGAGAATTTAAATATAGGAGATTTAGTCAAATGTAGAGGTAAACTATTAAAAACTTGGATGCAAGTTATCTGTAAAATCATGGAAGTTAAGGGTTTAGAAGAGAAAATGATTTTAGATAGGAACGGATTGCGTAATAGAATCCGCACAAATTAAATCAATATATTTAAGATATTTATCTATTGACTTATATATTTATTTTTATTTTATTTTTCTCTTATTTTATTTTCTTTATTTTCTTTTTATTTTTATTTATTTATATATATATTTTATTCTTTTGTTTCTCTTTTTTCTATCTTTTATAAATTTGTCTCTCAAATGACCGATTCCAAATTTTAGAAATAAGGCTCAGTTTATTGTAGTTGATAGCATTTTTTTATAGTACTTATCTATATTTTGAGAATTTTTCATGTTAGAAATGATTTTAAGGATTTCTTGTTAGTATTATTTTATTATAAATCCTAATTTTCTCTATTTAAAGAGAATGTGATCAATAAAGAGACGAACCTAAATTCTCCTAAAAGAAGTGTGATGGGAAGTTTGGTAGGGAATAAGCTTTCAACCGTCAAGGTTTAAGAAACGAAAAAGCTTGAGTGAGGGAACAGAGGAATTCGAGCAGGCGTGTCAAATGGTTTAGCTACATAGAGAGATTCATGGGGAATTTGAGCAACGACTAGCTATGATTAGGTTGGGTGGTGGAACTCCGGTAGTTACATGAGAAGCTAGTGCAGCAATAGCAGACAGCGCTGCGCTCGCAAATGGAAGGGCTTCTGCAAGAAATCTAGGGGCTCAGCAAGGTCGAGGAGGTGGAAAGCAGTTGCCACACCCTTACAGACCATAGGGAGGACTGAAGCATCCATCAGGAAGGTGGGATTGCTATTCCGAGGTTCTCTAAACTGGAATACCTGTCATATGATACGATTGAGGATTCTCTAATTTGGATCCATCAATGTGAGTAGCTCTTTGAAAATCAAGGAACACTTGCAGGGAAATGGTGGGGCTTGCAGCATTCCACCTCAAAGGGAAGCGCGACTATTGTTTTTCAAGGTTAAGAAAGGAGGGGCATGGATTCGGAGACATTTACCGGATAGTGTCACTTGAGATTTGGCCTTCCCTTGAGCCTCAACCCTCTTGGTCAGTTTGGCCACTTTTAAAACTGGTAGGAACAGTGTAGGAGTGTCAAAGGGAGTTTCAGTACTTACTATCTTGCACTTCAGAACTCTCCATTAATTGGCAAGTCAATGTATTCATCGATGGATTCCGGGAGGGGTTGCGGTTGGAGGTGGAATTACAACCTCACAGCTTGGGGACTGTTATGAATTTTGTCCACACATGTGGAAGAAAACGAAGAAGCAATCAAGCAGTGTTAGGAGGGAATGTAGGACAACGCCTGTGTGGAACAACCCAAAATAACTCCTGGTAGCTAGGGCATCCTCTTCTTTTAGAAGCTCGCCCAAGTAGAGATAGAGGAAAGAAGGACAAAAGGGCTCTGCTTCAATTGTAATGAAGCATTTTCTTGGGACGTGGATGCAAGAAATTATTTTGGAGGAATTGATGGGGTTTGAAGAGGAGGATGAGGGGGATCCGAGAGAACTGTAGATATTCCTACATGCTATAATAGGGGTAAGGAACTCACCACCTATGCAATTTAAAATATTGGTGGAAGGTAGTTCAGATTTGGGAAGCACCCACAACTTCATTAGTGCTGTTGCTGCAAAACGATTTGGTCTCACAATCAGACACAAGCTAGGACTGCAAGTATCAGTGGCCATCGCGAGAAGGTTCCCAGCTATGGCACGTGCGAGATTGTTTCATTCTGGTTTACTGCTAATAACTTTTCTACTGATTTATAAGTTATTCTTTTAGAAGGATTTGATTTGCTTTGAGGGTTAAATGGGCTACGAACATTGGGGCCAATTGAATGGAATTTTTCTGATTTAACTACGTAAGAGTTCATCATGTTCAAGGGACCTTTTCTCGCTTAGTTGAGCTCGAAAAGCTACCGGTGGAATTCTCAGACTTATTTGGAGAACGAATCAAGCTACCTCCTGCCCGTCAATATGATCACAGGATAACACTTCTTCCACAAACAGCACTGGTAGTGGTTAGATGATATAGATATTCCCATCTACAAAAAGATGAGATAGAGCGGTAATGTGAGGAGATGATGGTTTGACGCATCATTAGGCCAAGTTGATCACCCATCTCCCTTGTGCTGCCTGTTCCTAAGTAGGATGGGCCCTGGGGATTCTGTGTGGGTTATAGGGAGTTAATTGCCAAGACTATGAAGGACAAGTTCCCTATTGTGTTGGTAGAGGAGTTGGATCACCCTTCTCCTCCCTCGTGCTGCTTGTTCCTAAGCAGGATGGGTCTTGGAGATTGTGTGTGGGTTATAGGGAGTTAATTGCGAAGACTGTAAAGCACAAGTTCCCTATTCTGGTGGTAGAGGAGTTGTTAGATGAGCTGCATGGACCAAAATATTTCTCCAGCTTGATCATTTTTCTCCTCCCTTGTGCTACTTGTTCCTAGGCAGGATGGGTCCTGGAGATTCTGTGTTGGTTATAGGGAGTTAATTGCCAAGATTGCGAAGGACAAGTTTCCTATTTTGATGGTAGAGGAGTTGTTAGATGAGCTGCACGGAGCAAAATATTTCTCCAAGTTTGATCACCCTTCTCCTCCCTTGTGCTGCGTGTTCCTAAGAAGGATGGGTCATGGAGATTCTGTGTGGGTTATAGGGAGTTAATTGCCAAGACTATGGAGGACAAGTTCCCTATTCTAGTGGTAGAGGAGTTGTTAGATGAGCTGCATGTAGCAAAATATTTCTCCAAGCTAGATTTGAAGTCTGGCTATCACTGGGTTCGGATGGAGCAGCAGTGGAGAAGACAATATTCTAAACCCATCATGATCATTTTGAATTTTTAGTGATATCATTCGGCCTCACAAATGCTCCATCAACCTTTCAAGTCTTGATGAATGGGATCCTCTGGCCTCACGTAAGTTTGTTCCGGTTTTTTTGATGACATATTGATATATATAGGAAGACAGGGGTTGAATCTTTAACACCTATGTACTGTTTTGGGTTTATTGCTTGCTCAACCCTTGTTTCTAAAGAAATCAAAATGCACTTTTGGGGAGACTCAAGTGGGATACTTGTGACATATTGTTCATGGTGCAGGTGTTGCGGTTGATCCCTCAAAGGCCCGAGTAGTCACTGACCAGCCAATCCCTCATTCAGTTATGGACCTTCACGTATTCCTAGGTTTGGCAGGGTATTACAGAAGATTTATTAGGGGTTATGGGCAGTTAGCAGTACCATGACAAATTTACCTAAAAAAAATCTTTTTAATGGAATGAAAGGGTTGCTAAGGCTCTTAACTTACTAAAAAGTATCCTAACTGAGTTCCCAGTGCTGCAACTATCCTATTTCAGTGAAGAGTTTGTGATGGAGTGCGACACCTCTGGAAAGGGATTGGGATTATTCTATACTTACACAGACATCCCATTGCATTCTTTAATAGGAGAATTGCAAAGAGGCACAACAAATTACCAACTTATGAGAGGGAATTAATTGGGTTGGCGAAAGCAGTGCAGCTTTGGTGACCATACTTATGGGGAAGGTCATTCACCATTTGAATAAACTATTTCAACCTCTGCTGGAACAGCATTTGTCCACTTTCCGGCAGCAAGATTGGGTAAATAAATTGATGAGGCTCAATTTCAAGGAAGAATATTGGGCTGGCTCTCTAAATCGAGCTGCAGATGCCTTATCCGGACGAGGAGAGCAGACTGTAGGCCTTCTATGTGCAATTTCTCAACCACAGCTGGAATTACTTGATGCAATAAGGGAGGAAATTGCAGCAAAGATATAGCACCAGGTGCTGCGATGACAAATGGAAGTTGGGAGGGCAGGGGCAGACTGGACAGTCTAAGAGGGACTCATCTTGTATAGGGGCAGGGTTTATTTACCCCCAGATTCAGCCCTGTTTCACATGGTCCCAGTTGGAATTCATAACCCTGCCCACGAGGGCAGTCATAAATCATTGCATCAAGCCAAATTGATTTTTATTGGGAAGGAATGAAGAAGCTGGTGACAAAATTTATGCAACAATGTAGGATTTGTCAGCAAAATAAACCGGGGTGTCTGCACCCAGTGGGTTGATGCAACCCTCGGCTATTCCCACCTAAATTTGAACCAACATTTCAATGGATTTCATTGATGGCTTACCTAAGGGGAGAATTTGTCTTATTTGTGGTGGTCGGGAGGTTTTCCAAAATGGCTAACTTTACTCTCATTGCACATCCCTATACTACAGTCGTTGTGGTTCATGTGTCTTGTGACAGAATTTTGGGACCGTATGGCCTCTTGGAGTCAATTGTGAGTGATAGGGACAAACTTTTGACGAGTACTTTTTTGGAGGGAGTTGTTTGAATTATGTGGGATGAAATTTACTTATTCATCTTCATACTATCCTCAAATCGGATGGATGAATGAAGGTGGTGAATAGAACAATTGAGATGTATTTAAAATACATTATGGGGGACTGACTACGAAGTTGGGTGGAATGGATTGCTTGGGCAGAATTTTGTTATATCATTCCATTCCTCATTATAGGCTGCACCATTCAGTGTGGTGTTGTGATCCCCCACGTCTATTGTCTTATGATCATGGAACCAATCATGGAACCACGAAGTTGGCTATGTTAGATCAAGCCTTTCTCGAAAGGGATGAAGTATTAGCTGAGTTGAGGGAGCGATTAGCTTAGTTAGAGGGATGAAGCACACGGCCTTCAACATCGAGAGCTCTCATTTTCAGAAGGGGCATGGGTATGGTTGAAATTACAGCCTTATAGGTAGTTGTTAGTGGTCTATAGGGACTACCAAATGGGCATCTAAGTATTTCTGGCCTTTTGAGGTGGTCAAATAAATAGGCATAGTAGCCTATTGTTTATCCTTTACCATAAGGTTGTAAAATTCATGATGTCGTGCATATGTCATAGTTAAAAGGAGCACACAGGACCGTTCCTAGCAACTCTAGTTCTATTCCTCCATTATTGGAGGGTAAATCAAGATTTGAGCCCGAAGCAATTGCATGTGCTAGGCTCAACAGGGGAAAATGGGAGTTATTAGTGCAATGGTAGGGACTGTCTGAGGAAAAGGTTTCTTGGGAATCTTGGGAAGATTTTGAGAGGAACTACCTTTACATCAAGCTTGAGGACAAGCTCTTTGTCCACGAGGGGAGTAATGACATGCATGATCAATTGATTAGAAACAAATATTTCAGAAAAATATTTAAGAATTAGTAAAAACGAAAAATTATAGTTTTCTTATTTTAATTGATAGTAATCTTTATAAAATTAGTAGTTACCTAAGTGTTTAGAATTTTTCGTATTATGAATGATTTTATAGGTTTATTTCTATAAACTCTAGTTTTCTCTATTTAAAGAAGCTATGATCAATAAAGAGATAAGGCTAAATTCTCCTAAAAGAAGTGCAATGTGAAGTTTGTTAGGGAACAAGTTTTCAGTCATCAAAAATAGTGTTTAAGTAAGGGAAAAACTCGAGTAAAAGAAGAGAGAAATTCCCATTAATTATATTCTGTACTAGGACTCATATCATATTGTTGATCGTATTCTTAAATTGATATAGAAGTACCTATATATAAATCAAAATAATGTCTAAGTAGCTCAAAAGGTTCAATACATCCGTATGCGTAACAAACCCTAATTCTTGCATCAGGGTTATTTTAACACTCAGTAAAATATATTATTTGAACTAAAACAATAGCCCGAAAGAACATAGTAATGGCCTGATATTGTAAATGTCAAATGATGTATGAAATTATGGACATTTCTTCGCTTATATTATATGTGTCAAGGGGTTTCAATTATAATTATATGTCATATTTGTGATATTTATTGTGCAATAGAAATTAGGAAACATTGAGTGTTTGTGACTTAAAGCAGAGAAACAACAAAGTAGATATTTTAAGTTTCACATAAATATTTATAAGCTGTTAATTGAATGTTATGGTATTTTTTTTCACAACCTATATTGTTAATAAATTTAAAAGTTTAAAATCTTTAAGTGTTAATTTAATATTACATGTATCTATGAGACCTTAATTTCACCGGTATTAGCAACTCTATCCAATTTTATATAAGTTTTACTTGATTTATATTTTGTATTTTCCTTTTTTATAATTTAAAAAAATTTTACTTAAAAATAATTACTTTGAATCTTAATAATATTTTTATATGAGTTTGTTTTTCATTTTGTATTATTATGCCTTCATGTATAATTGGGCACAATAAATTAAAATAACATTTCATGATCTATTTGGTTTTTATACCGGAAAGACACTTGATAACAGATTTTTCTTTTTTTCCTACTCTTGGTTTATTTCACCTCCACATTTAGGTTTTGTAAAATTAATTCTTTTTATTTTCTCCAAAATGATAATGTGAATGCTATGTGACAAAGAAATGGATTTACATTGTTTTTTTTTTCCCTCCTTGATTTTCTTACCTTTCACTTAGAAAGATTGCTTAATTGTGCCCATTTTTTCCCCATGTTTTTGGATCGGGGGAGACTATGTGTGGATCCATTTCATTTTTCGATAGAATAATGTTATGTAACGTCAAAATATTAACTAAATATTCATATTATTTTAGATTTTTTTTTTTTTTTTTGCAATTGAAAACTTTTTCCTGAATTCCTCCAATGATTATTAAGTGGGATAAAATGGTTGTGATGGTTTGTTGGGTGAGAGAGAGGGCGGGAGAGAGAGAATTGAAGCTTGGTTGAGCTTGGCTGAGACCAAAAATGGCAAATTGGCATGTGCTGACTAGTTAAATATATAACCTATTTTAGATTAGACGATGTGCAAGCGTATCAAAGTTTTATGTGATGTTTAAGTTCAGGAAAAAAAAGGTTAGAGAGGCAGCGAGAGAGAGAGAGAGAGAGAGGAGTATATTATGAAATTGTCCTTGGGTTTAATTTGGGGCGAGAGGTGTTCAAATTCATACTTCCTTAAAATGATGTGAACATTTGGATGGAAGTTGACACTAAGAAAAATTAAAACTTGATTTCTTTTAGTTATATAATGTATATATAACATTGGATGCCATAGAATTGCCCTTAATGTGAGCTTCTTTTGATTTGTTTTTCCCCTTTTGTCTCATTGACTTTCTCAAGAATTTCAATACAAAAGAAAACATTTATGCATATTTTTTTGGTGTTAAACTTGAATTTTACGTAAAGAACTCGTGGTTATGAATAATGTATTGATCAATGAGGTTCAGCTGATATTTTTCTATTTTTCGTCAGATGCTTGAGATAATGATGGGAGAGTGAGTGGTCTCGGGTTTCTTTCTGAAGTGAATCAACTTAATGCGACTACATATTAAGTGCGAAATATATAAAATATTTTGTATGCAGTATAACTATACCCATCATTGCTTCATTTCAAAATAAAATGGAGTAAATTAAATTATTTGATTGCATTTTAAAGCAAAACAAATGAGTGCATTGCTTAATAGGAAGTGTTGCATACGATTATGCCATAAGCATCATCGTTAGGCCTTAAAAGCATGGACTATGAGAACATTGATGAACTTTGACTTGTTACCTGATCGAGGATCGGAAAAATGGGGCCAATGTGTTAAGAAGATAGTCTCTCACAATCTGGCTTATGCATGCAAAGAAAGAGGACTAAAATATCGAGTAACAATCTGGCTTATGTATGCAAAGAAAGAGGACTAAAATGTCGAGGTACAAGGGTCCCCTGAGTTATGTATGGAGAGTACGATTCAACAGCCATCTTTTGGGCAAGTTAAATCTTTTCAGGGGTGGGGGAAGATTTGTTTAGATCCCATATATTGCAGTTTTTGCTCTGATTGGTTCCTGTTATTTGACTGCATAAGCTCCTTAATTATTTATTTGATAGAAAAAGAGAGATTATTATTAGATAGGATGCGGCGAAAGAATTACAAAGAATAGAAAGAGAAGAAAAAGTATCCTTTTGGAAACCTCATTTTTTTTAATCTCTCTATTTTTTTTTTCCTCTTTCTGATTGTTTGTATACTTAGAATTGCAGTGCCAAGAGTCTTGCTGCCCTGATCCTGTAGCAGAGGTACACTGCTTTTGTTTTCTTGAGTAGATGAGCTATCTATATGATTAGTTGTCATGACTGACTATTTTCTGCTCTAGTTGCCCCTGCATCTGTATCTTGTACGTGATCTTCACTATAAGCTGAAGTACTTCAGTCCTCCAAGCAAACAATTTTCAGCCAGTAACTTTGTTGCTCCACCTTGCCTCAGAACAATGACAATGAAAGAATTTTTACTTGGAACTAAAACATTCTTTCCAAGCCTAAAAAAATATTTAGATGTCGCAGCTAATATTCTCAAAGGTAAAAAGGAGCATTAATTTGGTTAAATATGCTAGCAGCCCTGGTTGTACTTCTGCATACGGTTTACATTTTAATGATCACATGCAGATTCTGATAACTTCCAAGAGCATTGGGAAGTTCAATCTGCCTCTTCTGCGAACGAGGATATTGCTGAATTAGTGATTTCAAAAGCATCAGTTTCTAAAGCTGTCTTTCAGGAAGTACTTCAATGCTTCAGTTTGGTAATCTCTCTCTCTCTATCTCTCATATATAGAGACGTTTTGCTAACAGGCATGTATTACATGTTGCTGAATATTCACTTCTTTGGCTGCAGATAATAAACTTTCCTGGTATTTATTCTGAAACAGTGGTGCTAGTTGATCTGCTTAAAGCTTTTCAGCCTCCGAAAGTTCTGGACTCCTTATTTTCAGGTTTAGAACCTATTCCTTTGCCGGGAAAAGTGGACTATCTGTATGCTGGTGCATACTCATTCCTGGAAGGGGTCTTTGACATTGGTATGTTTCCCCCATCCTGTTCTGTGGTTTTGTTTAATTCTAAGTTGCTTTTATATGGATTATTGCTGCTCACATTGCTCCCTGCAGCATGTTCTATGTCATTTCTTCTGGCTTCAGAAGTTCTTGTCACTCTTGAAGCAGTTTTATCCTCGGTTCAGAAGTTCCTGGATCAGTCCGGGCGAAATATTAAAACCATGTCCATAGGAATCAATAAAGGCATCCTTTTGATATTGCACAGAAGACTCAAAGCCTCTGCAGAAAAGCTATTGAGGCATAACTTTGATAATTTAAGATTCGAGAGTGATTGGAAGAGCAAGGTGAGAGAAGTGTTCTGTACCCAGTTGAAGTTTGTTTTTGTGCCAGAGGGATGATTCTAAAATTTCATTAGAATGCATATTGTGCTCCTTCATTAGGATCTATATCTTTTGCAGGGAGATACACTTCAGAAAATCCTGCATATTTTCCTGGAAAACAGCGACTCCACATCTATTCTGTTGAATGAGCTCGCATGCTCAGTCCTACCAAAGGTGACAACTTTTTCCGGACCATATCACTCAGTTACAAAGAAAAAATCAGGAAAAAGTTCCTGAATTTTGTCTTTCAATTCTGTTTTCTACTATTGCTCCAATTGTAATGAGATCCAAGATGGCAAAGCTATGTTTCACCGAGGACATGAATCCCTGCATTCTCTTTTTATTTTAAATGGAGCAATGACATGAATAACATGATGAAGTTTGATTTAGAAAAAGCCTATGACAGGGTTAGTGTGAAATTGCTAGATAATGTACCAGAGAATGAGGTTCTGAGATTCATCAGAGAAGATGGATTACGTTTAAGTTCAACCAGCTACCATTTGTCATCATTAATAGAGAGGTTAAAACTTGGTTTCGACTCTCCTTGAGTCAAGGAGATCTTTTCTGCCCTTTTCTCTTCACTCTTATTATAGGCTATCTGAGCACACCGATTGAGAGGAGTTCAAGCTAATGTCTTTTGTGGCCTTAAGGTGGGGAATAATGAAGTTTGCATATCTCATTTTCAGTATGCGGATGATATTTTCCTTTTTCTTAGAGGAATATAAAAAAGTGTCGGTGTTAGGATAGTTTTTGATATGAATAAATTGGTAAGACTTTTGAAGATTTGGTGGCCCTCGTTTGTTGTGAGAAGACTGTCGCCTATATCTTAGGAGTTTTTTTGTAGGCAATCAGTGATGTGAACCCGTTGGGTATAAAAACCCTAAAACCCACAAACAAATTAATTTAGCCCAAAAATCGTCTCAACGAATTATTTGAACCGGTGGAATTAAAGACCTCAACCCTTGCCCTAAATGAGGAAGAATCTAAGGTATATGACCTTAGACCCGTTTCTCACTAGATCAAGAATCTTGGTATAAAGATGGAATGAATGATACTACAATTTAGATGGTTCGAAACCTAGATTGATAAGTCAAAGAACTAAACAAGACTCCTATCTTGAATAAGTTCAAAGTTCTCAAAAGAACAAGACCTGTGTGAAGAAATCTCACAATGTATAATGGTCTATTTATAGCCTAAAGGTCAAAACTTAATTGGCAATTAAAAATTTAGTAACTCCCTAAACAATAAAGAATCAGGAAACTAAAACATAAGTTACAAAAAATAAAAATTAGGAAACTAAATAAATCAAACTACTTTGACCAAATCTTGCTGCTATTTTTCTTTATTTTCGTCCTCCCTTGGTTTTGGGTAGTTTTGGGCCTTTTATTCTTCCAACTGGACTTGTATGAGCATAATCAAGGTCCCTTTTAGTTCTTTATTTATTTGGCCTCCAATTTCTTATTGTAAAACTCCCTGAATTAAGTTATTCAGTATTTTTTTGAATCTTTTAACTCGGCCCTTTGTCACCGGCCCAACTGGGACTTGAGTTGGATCTCGTGAATTCCTTGCAATCTTGATGATCTCATCAATCGGTGACTACTCATTTTGTAACTTCTACTGTAGCTAGGATTGGTAAGAGATTAGATGAATAGAAGGGTTTTATTTTATTTTATTTTTTCTTTCTTTGGGCATGGCACCTTTTATCCTTGATTTTCTTTGGGCTAGGATTTGGGTTTGAGTAAATTAGTGTCCAAAAGCATTTCCATAGTAGGGGTTATGGAGATTTGTGTTAGAAGTTAATTGCTTATATCTTTAGATAATCAAAAGCAAGTATAGTTTTTGACAATATGAACCGGATACCATGACTCAAGTAAGAGTATTCTGGCTCTTGGAAGTTCATCTCTTGTGTTTCTTCCCCCAGTATAGTTCAAAGTGGCAGATGGTTCCACTGCTGTTTGACAGGAATTTTGGACCGGGAATTCTCTCATTTTTATAACTTTTTCTCGATTCTATCGGTTGTCTATATTTCATTCCGCTTCTATAATTGGAAGACTCATTTGGTTTCTTAAAGTTTCATTTTCTAAGAAATTTTAAAAATAGAGACAAAATTATCCTATACCAATGCTTCCGATACTAGAGCTTAGTGTTTATACTTTCTTCTCTTTGGCATAGACTGCGACAGGCCTTTGACGGCTTCCTTCTTCAGATCGATGTGCTTCTTCCTCGATCTACTACTTCCTTTCCTTCTCACCAACAGTTCAATAGTGTTAACCTTAAGCTACATTTGATCTGTTGTGGTTTGTGTTAAGTGACGTGTTTTGACCCATTGTGTGTGTCACAATCTGGTTTATGCCTTAAGTGGTAGAGTAATAATATAGCGCTGCTAGTGTGACCATGATGGGTGGCACGATAAAACACTGTTTTCTACAAATTGAGAATAAATTGTTTGACTTAGTTGAATTGGGTGAAATAGATTGTGGATCTCTGAGTATGGCGGGGAATTAGAACTAATTTGTATTTGGGGAAACAAGGTATCAAATGGCTTCTATAGTCATGGTTCGAATTCTACTATGAGAATGGTCATGCTCGATGGTTTAGGAAATTTAGGACATGCGATAAAGTTTTGATGCTGATATAGAAATGAAATAGGCATGGCCAATATTTAGATATTTTAGATATGGTGGGCAGCAAGCCAGGGAGGGTCAAAGCATCTGGGTAGGAGTAATTTGGCTATGATTTGCATTGGTATGTCGTCGAGAATGGAGGAGAGGAGATGGTCCTTTTGCTCGAAGACATCAGGTCCAAATCGATAGGTGAATGGGGATGGCCAGAGTTATGCTGTGGTTGCCGGACAAAGGAGGAGCTTGGTCCATCTGGTATGCCGAGGGTGCAAATTATGGGTTAGGTCTGATTTGCAGGTGGTTCAAGAGTGGAGGCTGAGGTTGGATTTGTGGGGTATATAGATTGGAGGAAGAATAATGGGTGCAGAGGCCTACGCACTACTCTTGTTTCTCCACAACTAGAGAAAATTGCAGATTTAGTGGGAGACACAACAGCTATGATTTATACTGAGATAATTCGTGGTGGGCTGGGCAGTAGAGTGAGGAAGTGTTGGTGCTTGCATCACATGGTTTGTAGTGCAGAGCTTAATGTGCAGAGTAGTGTTAAAGATCAGAATTAGGAATTGGCATGTGTTGGAAGTAAAACTGAGAAGGGTTCACTACAACTGTTTCACAACCGTTAGTGGTGGTAGGAAGTGATTGAAGTCTAAGGTAGTGTTTGCAATGGCTGTGAGGAATCTCAAACTGATTAGTATGATCTTGGGTTTGGATTTTGCAAGTTATGAAATAAAGTTTATTCAATTGCTGGAGGATATAGAAATAAATAGAAGAGATCGGATGTGTGGCCGACGAAAGATGTCGACTGGAAGACGGAGGAATGGAGAGTTGTAGAGATTACATTGTTCTGTATATTATGAGAAAGTGGGTACAAGCGTAGACAAGGGGGGGGAGGGAGAGGGACTGCTTGTTGTTGATGTACCTTAGAGTGATATCGTGGAATATTGGGGGATCAATGATGGGGAAAAGAGAGCAGTTATTAAAGGAATGTTTAAACAATGGAAAGCAAAGGTGGTTTCTGTCCAAGAGACAAAATTGGAGTGTATGAATGATTACTTGGTCTGAGCTTATCGACGAATAGGCTTCATAGATGGAGGGCAAAACTGGCGATTGGGAGATCGGGCCTATTTTAATGTTGTGGGATGATGCCTTTTTAGAGTTCGTTAATCAGACAACTGGGTTTTTTTTTTTTTTTTTTTTTTTATTTGTTTCATGTGTTTCGTATGTGAGAGTGCTATTGGACATGGCTATTTACAGTTTACTGGAATTTTTGGTCCAAGTGAAGGAGTGGCCACGGAGGCTAAGCTATGAGAGCTTGGGGATATCAAAACACGGTGGAATTTGTCCCTCGTGGTAGGAGATTTTAATGCTGTGTTTTTTCCACACAGACGAAAGCGACTTTCATATTTCTCGAATGATATGTCATGGTCTTGTAATTTTGTCAATTTGCAATCTTTGATTGACTTACCTTTGGAAGGAGACGTCCACTTGGTCTAATTTGCATGCTTTCTCTCAGTTACATAGATTCCTAATTGGTAACCAACAGGAAAAGAGAGAGCCTGAAACGTATCGGATAATGCTTTCGAGAGTTATCTCTGATTATCATCCTATCATGCTGGAGGTAAGCTTGGTGAAATGGGGTCCCTCTTCTTTCAGGTTTGTGAACATGTGGGTAGTTTTGAGTGGATGGTTTTTGTGGCTTGGTAGTAGAGTGGTGGAATACTGCTACGGAAAAGGGCATGCTAGTTTTGTGGTGGCTGAAAAGTTGAAACAGTTGAAAATGACTATTAAACTAGAATAAAGAGGTTTTTGGTTATGTAAAGAAGAAAAAGAATGAGCTTATAGGCGAGACAGATTGGCTGGATTTTTTAGAGTAGTCTGGGTTGTCCATGAAGGATGAGGTGGTCTGGGTGGGACTAAAGAGAGATCTAGCTAACATGTGCTTGATGGAAGAGATCTTATGGCGACAAAAATCAAGTGTGTTGTGGCTGAAGGAAGGAGACCAGAATACAAAATGCTTCCACAATACAGAATTCTTACACAGGATAGGAAATATGTGTCGTCGATCTAATCGGATTCATAAGCTAGTAGTTGGGTGCCAATAGGCGGGGGAGGGTGAATTTGAAAGGGTTGCTGTGGACTTTTACAGTAATTTGTATAAGAAACAATAAGAGTACAGGCCAAATTTAAATGGTTTGCAATTTAATTGTCTTAGTTCAGCATATCATAGTTGGTTGGAAGCTTCTCTCTGGGAAAAAAATTTGGTTAGCACTGAGAGAATCTAATGGTGACAAAGTCTGGGGGCTGGATGGTTTCTGTATGGCATTTTTGCAGGAAAATTGGGAAGTCGCCGTGGGTGATATATTGCAGTTTTTGACAATTTTCATTGCACGGGTAAATTTATGAAATCTTTGAATGCCACATTTGTTATTTTGATTCCAATAAAGGTGGGTGTCCTGAATATTTTGGACTTGACACCAATTAACCTTTTGGGTTGTATATATAAGATTATCGTTAAATTTTTAGCTAGAAGGTTGAAGGGTGTTTTTTCAGATTTGGTGTCTCGCCAAAATGTTTCTGTAGGTGGTAGACATATTTTAGATAGGGTTTTAATCGCTAATGAGGTTGTGGAAGATTGATTGGATATCGAAAAAGTTTATGGTCACTTATGTTGGCAATTTTGTTTTGTTTTGTTTTGCTTTTTTTTTTTTTTTGGGTATTTGTTAGAGAGGTTGGGGTTTGATAAAAAGTGGATTAATGGATAAGGCATTGCATTTCCACCACTTCATTTTCAGTGATGAGCAATGGTTGTCCAACAGATCAATCTCATGTGTCAGGGTGTTTCGACATGGAGACCCTTTCTCTTGGTGCCCCCTTGGTGCCTTAATATATCTCTTTTCTTTTATTAATAAAAAAATTATTAGTTTTTCATAAAATTCTCCTAATTTGTTTTTGACAAAATTTCAAGTTTTTAGAGGGAGGAAAGATATTTTCTGGTTTTCCAAATATGCTCTTTTGTGTGTGTGTGGTTTTTTTTTTTTTTTTTTTTTGGTGTATATGGGAGGGGCAAAATGTTAGGATTTTCTCTTGCTAATGTTCAAGATACTTAGAGAAACTATAGTTTTAGAGGAATTGCATAGGATTTGAGAGCAATGTTTTGTCAGATTTTTGTTTTTCTCTTTGTTACACTTGTTTTGGACTTCACATTCTTAGAGTTTTATGTATATCTTTTCCTAATACATCTAGTACAATTCTTTTTTCTATAAAATATAAAGAAAAATGATAACAGAAACTACAGTTGCAAAATCCGTAGCAAATACAACAATAACTGTGTAATGATGTCATCACTAAGTCTAGAGCAGGAACTTGGTTCATCCCTGAAAACTGATCACGTAGGTTTATCTGTTTCTCTTTTGGCTACAATAATGCATAGAAAAGGTTAACACTCCCTTTCTATGTCAGGTTTCTCCATGCAAAGGACTGGATGATGCTTGTCCTGGCTTCCCTACATTACAATCTCGGACATTTGTTGTTTGGTACCGAGTATTGGTAAGACATTTTTAACTGTGGTTGGATGAACCATGTTTCTTGACGACGATGTTTACAAGATAATTCTTGCATGTAGCATGAGGAGAATCTTGCCATTCTTAACAAAGTGGTGAGCTGCTGATTCTGACCTTGCTTCTGAGATTATTAATTTACTATTTATTTGGGGTTGAAACCTTAAGTTCAAGTTCTTTTGTTTTTTTTCATAAGGTCAAGGAAGTCTTCATGATGGATAAGCTCAGAACTGGAGTTCGAGTTGCAGATAAAGAGACTCTTTTAACTAGATTAAAACATTCTGTGAATGTCATTGTATCCTTGGTCAACTTGTGCAGAATTCATGATAAGGTATCTGACCAACTACAGAACTACCTCTTTCATTCAATGGCTTCCCATAAACTACTGGGCAATAATAATACTGGATCAATAAGAAATCAACTGTTAAAGAAAATTGATGCAGGTAACTGTGCATACAATGGCTGTCAAGTATGGTGGGAAGTTTGTTGATTCCTTCCTAAAAGGTATTTACTTTTACATATTTTTTTATCCTATGCACTATCAATATATTTTCCTGAATAGCTGAAATCAAAAGCACACCCAGTGTTTCCCTTCCTACAGTCTCAGTTTACTACACACAGTCAGCCAATAATACAAACCGTAAGATCCAAAGTTCATCTACTAAATATGCTTATTTACACCTGGCCCTGAAACTTCCAGACTTATCAAGCTGCTTATGTTCAATCAGGTGAAGGAGCTTCAAAAGGCAACAAGAACTCTGCAGACTCTATGTTCTGAAGCAAAGGTCAGGAACAGCAAATGTCGCTATTTTGAAACTAGAACTTCTTGATTCATTCATGGTCTAGTGGCATTATTGTTATCAAAATGGTACTGATGTACATGGTATAAGAAACCATTTCTGGTAAAATGCACTCGCTTTTCTAAGTACATTCATCATTCCTGTTTAGTTGAAATTTTCACATGCTAAACATGGAGAATTTACTTATTCTCATGGCTTTTGTGCTGTTTAAGGGCTTGAAACAAATGGCCATTACCAGAAGTATTCCTGCAACGAAAAGATCATTGGAACGCTTCTTGTTCCAAGTCAAGGCACTCCTCCATGCTACATCAAGTGAATGCACATTTTGGATGGGTATGTAATCCATTATTGTTCTATTACCTATTCTGTTTTCCTCACACTGTCGATTTCCATTGATAAGAAATAATATTCCTGCTTTTTGATAAGGAATTCAAAGAAGAAAAGGAGAAAAGTTTGTAAACTAAAAATATATATATACACCCAAAGCAAGTGCACCTGAATGTCTAAGCTCTTTGATCCTGTAAAACAAATAAATAAATAAATAAATTCTAGCTCTAGAAAAGATAGCTGAGCTCCCATTGCCATCCAGCACTAAGTCTAGCCTTCTTAGAGGAGCCTTAGACTGAAATCCAATCTTCTCATTCACAGTCTAGCCTTCTTAGAGTAGAGCCTTAAGACTGAAATCCAAATCTTCTCATTCATTTTCAACACATTCCACATCTGTGTTCCTAATTCTGTTTATATGCCAGATGGATGTTTTCTTCATTAAATCTTTTTATATGTCTTCATAAAAATGGTTCCATTTGTTGTCTGTCTCAAGCTGTCAGACAGCGTGTAGAAGCTGTGTCTGGGCTAAAATTTAACCTCTTTTAAATTAGACATGTATGGAAGCATGTCTGGCACTTGTTATAGGAGTGTAACAGGCATGTCTGTGTCTAACACGCATTGGAAGAACCCGACTACCATCATTGGACACTTGAAGTACCAGACAAATTGTGTCAGTGTATAGGTCCAAGCCCATCTGGTTGATCCTCCATAAGCTCGCTACTTCATACTCTCAATTTCCTCACCCGGAAAAAAATTAACTATTTCTAATTTGGACATGTAAGGAGGTGTGCTTAAGGAGTGTTGTTCACATGTTTTGTAACAACTGATGCACCAGTTAAATGGTTACTGGTTTACTGGTCCCAGCCCATGTGGTTGACCTTCTATCATGCAACTTCAAACTCTTAATATCATCACCCCTCAACCCCATCTTCAGTATATCTCAAAACACCTCGCAATAATTGAATCAATCTCCACATACTTCCAGCTCCCAAAATTCTGCTTCTGGCTCATGAATGCCATCTTCCCTGCCCACAAGAGTAATAATTTCTACAACATCTTCTGCATTTTGTCAACCTCGCTCCAATCTCTCTCTCCTGGTACTGGTAGCTACCTGTACTATTATCTGTTATGAGTCGGTAACTTTGGCTGAGAGATGTGAAAGGTTCTCCATAAATTTATTTTACTTAACTTGGTAAATGGAGTAGAGGGGTGGTAGAAGCAATAACTGAAGACAGGCTATAGAGCATGAGTAGAAAGATCTCATTCATTAATTTATGCAACCAATTATCAAAAGTCAACCTTTTGGTACGATAATAATGTCTATCAATTGGAAAATATAATTAGCAAACATGAAAATCTAAATCAAATCTTCTAAAAGTTAAATTCAAATAGTTAATTTGTAAAAATTTCATGTAATATCAAAATCACTGCTTAACTGTAATATAAAATCTCATTTCTTATCTTGTTCTAGATAAGAAAGTTTTTGGCTTTTAATCTTACAACTGATCAACCTTTGGGTACATCAATAATGTCTCTTCATGCTGTTCATACCGGTTTACTGAATCTGGTGCTTCCTTACTAGCTCTTTTTAATACTTCATTGCCTACAAAAGGTGATTTATTTTCAAGGTATTGTATTAATCTCTGCTATTACTCTACTGATTTCTATTCTCTGAATCAGTTTCTTTCTAAAGTGAACTTCGTTCTTGTAATCGCCATCTCATCATCAGGTTATCTTAGGAATGGGATTTTGGGCATTTGTTATCTTGTTGACAGCATCTATCAAAAAGTCTAATCCTGCATTTGCTTTTTATGATGTTATTTCCATATGCTTCTTTTAGCATAATGAAACTCTCAAATATTTAAGGAGGAAACAGTAATGAGGCGAGAAGGCAGTGTGAGAATAATAATGAAAGTAAAAATCAACTGGCGAAGCTACAAGTTGGCTTACATACAATATTTGTAGTATTTTGGTATACATGTACGTAACTTGTATTTGCACATCTTTGATGTTAGAAACCCATTTATCTAAATAGTACGCATTGGTTTTGAATCTGCCTAGTGATTTTGATTCATTTCTTATGCAAATAGGAAATCTCAAACATAAAGACTTGATGGGTCAAGTTGTGAGCTCCCAAGCATATGCAGAGGATCAAAATAATCCGGTTGAGGATAACTCTTCTGAGGCTGCAATTGAGGATCAACCAGTTAGCGTTGCTAATGATGAGGGAAGAGAAAGCAGTTGAAAACTGATTGTCGAGCTTGCTGATTAAGAGCCAACCAAGATGAAAGCCGGGACTGCCCTTGAGTTGTTAATAAACCTTTGTAATTTGAACATATAAATTACCCACATAGATGAAGCCCACTGAGGTAAACTGAAAATGCCCGTGAGTTGTCAATGGAAGGGGCTAAACGGAAAGGAAAGATGAAATGTACAATACTCCTTTCATAAACTCTAGTTTGTACATATAAATTTCCGCAAAGTTATCTACAAAATAACATTTTTGTCGCTTCTTTATTGAACTGTCTGGGTATTTATATTTCTTGGACCATGAGAACCATATTTTTTTGACTGGGTTTTCCTTCTTTTTTTTTTCCACCGTGATTGTTCATAAGTTGATCAAGCAAAAGGGGAAGAAATGCCTCCAACATCCTCCCTCTTTTGTCCCTATCAAAACTTCCCTTTGTATACAAAAGCGAGTGATTGGAGTTCTCCTCAGGTCCCGATATTTGTCGCTCGCTATGGGGGGCGGAGTACTAGTTTGTAGATTTCTAATTCAAAGGCCAATATTGAAGTTAACAAGCAAAATCTAAGAAAAAAATCACAAATAAAAGGTTTAAAATTTGTGTAACTAATAAATACCAAAGAAAATTAATTTTTTGAAGACAATTTTTTAGCAAAATAAATTGTTTGATGTTATACCATTCAAGTTAGACGAGACATGGGGAAGGAATCGAGTGTTGTGAAATCAACCTCGTGTGATTCCTAAGGTAAGTGCTCAACATGTTAAGAGGATGCCAAGTTCCTCATGTTATAAGCATCTTACTCCCCACTCTCTCTAGCTTATTGATCATGTTCTCCCTCTAAGTTAATGTCAAAGAGCTAGCTCTAGTAATTCAGTAATTCTAGCTATGTTGTAACTGTTATAATTAGATCATAATATTCCATTAATTTTATTATTTTGCATATCCCAAAAATTACATACTGACTTTTTATATGTTAAGATAATGTTAATTTAATTAGTTAAGCAGATAAATAGTTTTCTTATTATTTATATATGCATAACGTTATATAGAATGGGGTTCAGTCTCAATACAAGTTAGTGCAAGCGGTTAACATAAAACACAATATGTAAATAATTTAATTGTCCTATGAAAATTGAAATTAGTACTTTAAAATTATGTCATTTATGTGCCCTTAATCTTGAGCATATGTGGATGAATTTGTGAAGATAAACTTATATACTTAAACTTATTACGGGTGAAACATTTTATTAGTCAAAAGTATGGGTGTTATGATACCTGGGTCAAGCTCAGATATCATAATACCCGAGCTCGAGCTCGATGTACTTAGGTGAGCTCGAGCTTGAGTTCGATTTCGAGCTCACCGAGTTTGTATGTTTCGAGCTCAAGTTCGAGCTCGAAGTGTCGTCGGGTGTCATCGGGTAGTGTTGTCAGGTAGTGTCATTGGGTGGTACAGATAATATATTTAAAAAATATATTTAAAAATATAATTTTATATATAAATTTTAAAAAATATATATATATAATTATATATAAAAATTATTTTTTTTAAAAAAAATTAAAATATTTCGGGTAGCTCGTCAAGTTTTCGAGCTCGACACAGCTGGGCTCGAGCTCGAGCTCGATACCCAGCTACCCAAGCCCGAGCTCGGGCTCGAGCTCGTTTTAACCGAGCCCGGGCTTGAGCTTTGACCGGGTAGTGTCACGGGTACCCATGATACTACCCGATATCATTAACACCCCTAGTCAAAAGTTTATACATTGAATGTTAGTATTGGTTCAAACAATCTAGACAGCTTGTGAAGCTCTTGAAATGGTCAAGATCAACACTAAATAAGGGCACATAATTCTAACCAACACTACAAGATTGCAGTTAATGAAATAGTTAATAACTTCATAAAATATGTTACCACTTAATTTATACTGATTGTGTCAAATATCGCTCCATTGTATCATCATAGTTGATTATTTGGAAATAAAATGTAATGATATAATTTTGTGTCATATCAGATGTCTTTAAAACTTGTTTAGTACCATCTGCTAATGGGAGAAATGTTAACATTCTAGGATATCGTATTTTTGGATGAGAGAATCAATCGAATGAAATAATTTTGAAGGTGATGGTACATTTTATTTGTCTGGCTTCTATGGCTATTATATAAAGAGGTAACATGTAAAAATACATATATGTAAGTATAAAACAATATATAATTTTTTATTGACTTTTGTAAATAATACAATATTTATTTTAGATTGTAATTCTAATTTTTTTTAGTAAAATTAGTAACAATTAAAATAATTTTAATATAACTATTGGATTGGCAGTTTTTATTATAATTATTTTAGAGTCAAAATAAAAATATGCTAGATTTCTTCTCTATTCTAAAACTTTGTTAGCATTGATAATTTGCTCGATAGAATGTTATTTTTATTGGGATTAACTCCTAATTATCTATTAATTTTATTATTTTGGATATGTATTGACATCTCCATATTAGAGTAATATTTGATTTAGTTATTCAGGTAGATAAATAGTTTTACGTATTATTTATACATATTAGTTTACATGTAAGTGTCATATGTATACGATCGGGTTAATAGTACATATATTAGGTATAAATCCTGGGTTTCATTAAATTAAAAGTAAAAGTTCATATCGGATTGAAAAATCTAAACATTTTATCAAGATTTAAACTATAGTTTATGAATTTTCTAATTGTAGTGAGAATTTACTTTGATATTCAGCCAAGGTCCAGATTTAGACTCGGTCCAAACCGAACAGTAGGTAGTGCAGATGGTTAATATTGAACAAAACCTGTAATATCGTTTTTCGATAACTGTACATCATGTATCATTTCTTATAGTTATATATATATATATCTATTAACATCTTTTTGTGGTATCTAAAATGAAATTTTAATTTTCTATTATTTACTTTGAAATTTCCCCCAATATTGCTGAAACCAAAAATTTTATCGGTAAATCGAAAACTCTCTCGGCAAGCGCCGACAGGCCTAAGAAGTAAAAAAATGACTAAGAGAAGACATACACATTTAATAAAAATATTTAAATGAAATTTCATATATTTAAGAAATTTCGAACAAAATTTTATAGGGACAAAAAATGTAAATTTGTTAAAAGTTAGGGGTCTAAATGCAAATAAGGAAAGTGGAGGGACTAAATTGCAAAACACTTAAAAATGGATAATTGGAACCAAATGATTAGACAAAAGGATACCAAGACTATTAATGGCCACATAGGATAATTCCAATAATAAAGTTGAAAAATGTTGATTGCAAAGAACAAATAATGCATGTAATGTGATTTGAAAGGAATTTTAGTGGATTTCTTGTGCTTTCTTTCCTTTTGATCGACTTGGACACTTCTTTTGCATGCATGGTAGTTGCTTACTGTTATTTCAAGTACATAAGAGGAGTCTTGACAAGTGTAGGATGAGATAAAACATACAAAATAAAATTAAGGGTCAAGATAGCTGATTAGGTTTATATAAAGACCAAAACCAACAATTTTCTCTTCTATTAACCCCATTTGGCCAAGAGTTTTAGTAAGGGAAGAAGGATCTCTGATGTCTAAGTGAAATTCTTGGAGTATTGAAGAAGGAATACAAGTAAAAGAGATAAGAATATTCTTAAATCTAATCTTTAGTTGATTGCAATAGTATAAGAATTTATGTAAAAATTGATATTTGATGAATTATGTTGCTATGGTGCTAAGATAATCGAGGTTTCAAGAAAATCAAGATCGGGGTGATGGATATTAGTTAGCAAAAGATCATACAAATGAACGTAAAATACTCAAATTTGAAGTCATTACAAGTAGTGAAATTAAATGCATATACCAGTATACTAGAAATAAATATTTCAGATTTGAGCTATGTGTAGTTTTTCCATGATATCTCATTGAGTAGAACTCGAAACTTTAAATTGTTTGTTTTTACGTAAACTAAACTCCCTAAGTTTTAAAATAAGATATAGTACGAAAATTTTGATTAAATGTGATTTATAGTGATTTTTGGAAAGAGACAACAAAATGACATGTTCTGTTTTTTATCTTCTGCGCACGACTAGTATATTTTATAAATTTTTAAAATATCTTATGGACAAAATTAGGGATAAATCTAAACACGAAACTTTTAGGTCTCTATCTTATCTTTAAACTAGGATACAATTCACTGGAATCGGAGTAGTATACTGGAAATTATGGTGATTTTACTGAAACTGTATAGAGCATAATTTAGAACTGGACATGAAAGTTATAGAACTGTCTCTTATCTTTTAGAACTTGAAATCATGTAAATCGGAGATGTATATACTGAGATATGCATTTTCTATCAAAATTGCGCAAATTTAGTTATATAAGTACGAACTACATTGAAAATAGATTTTATAAATTCGTGCGGTGGGAATTTGGAGATGATTGAACACGAAAAATGTAGATATATATCTTAACTTTAATTAACAATTTGAATCATTAGAATCTGATTTATATAGAAGAAGTTATCACAAATTTACCTACGTAAGAGGAAAATTATAAAATTTGAAATTGTTTGGCTAAGTGGAATTTAGGAGTTTGCTATGAACATATAAGTGACCTAGTTTTATATTATATTTAAGTAGGAAATAAAGACTAGTACATTTATGATGAAAATTAAGCCCTAACGAGGGAATGTTCATGGAGACACATAGAGTATACATAAAAACGTATACGCATATGTATATGTATACATTTCATAGTCCAACGATGCATTGTTGTCAAAATGATTAAATTAATGAATTATGCTTATTATTGACTTAGGCGTAGAGACACAGTTGTATGAAGGATAACCTATTCGAGAAACAAGAAGATTTAGGGGAAGTATCGTACCCTCCCCAGTCAAGTGAGTGGATCTTACTGTTGCCATGTAGTTAATAAACAAAACCATATTTTATTGTTTTCAAAACATGATTTGTGAAATGATTGTAAAATGGCTTTGTTAAATGACTGATAACATATTTTGTGATAAATGGAGTGTTCCAAAATTCTAAAATATGCATTCATGAATTTTGATGAAAAATATATACCATGTCTTAAATCATGAAATGTATTTTGATGATATATGCTATGATATATTATATTGGATTTTCGTGATTTTTCTCGATATGTATGACACGGCTGGTTTATTGATGATTTTGATGTGAAACTAGATGCTTGGGCATTAGTACCTGAATCCCCTTGATTGTAGATCGGGGATAGTACTTATAGCCATGATACTATGATATGATAGGCATCATCCCGCATAGACTCATCTCGTATGCTATAGCAGACCCATCTCGTTATATAGATTGTCACACGTTTACGATATCTCGAGACGCAGACACTTCATATGGTTAGGTGGCATATATATGATACTATATTTCAGACCAACCAAGTTGAATCAAAAGGGAATGATTGAATGATGTTTCAGTCTAGCACTTGGGGAGGCCCGACACCAACACCAAGGTTTGGGGTTGTTTTTTCATTTACATACAAAAACCCCTTGGTGGTTTGTCATTGGTCGAGGTAAACTTTGCCAAGAATATGATTTGGCATGACCCTACGATTCATAACATGAGATTTTGGAATTTATATATTTAGATTGGATGAAAAACTGTGTTGAAATTATTATGATTTTGATAATATATCTTGTATGGATATACATATATATATATATGATCTTGACACTCTATTCTCACCTCACTTATTAATTACTTGTCACGTATTTCTCACTCATTGAGTATTTAATTATACTCATCTCTCAATATTTTTAAATCAATACAGAGTTAGTCATTAGAGAGATACGTTAACTTATTTCGACATACGTAGTATCAGAAATCATTTACGGTAATTATCTTCTGCTATATTTTGAGATTATTAGTTGATCATATGGGTTGATTGTATGTAGTAATGGAATTCTCGGTTGAAATTTATATTTGTGTTGACTAAGTACTTTGTATATATATACGAGAACTTTATATTTAGCACTTTAAATTGAAAAATGACTTGAGAAAATAATTTTGAAAATATATGTGACTGTTTTAAGTTTAGTCTTGCGTTGTCTTGGGATATGTGGCACGGTTGGGCCAGTATCCAAAGTAATGGGCGACTATTCATGACTTTTGGATCGTAGATCGGGGCGTGACAAAACCAACAAAGTAATTTCCTAAAATATATTAGGAATGGAAACTAGTACTCTGTAATTATATGTGATTCATGTATTATTAATTTTGGGTGTATATGGATGAAGTTATGAACTTAGAACTATATATTTTGATTTATTATGAGTGAAATCTTTTATGGCTGAATAGATTTATACATTGGATTTGTAGTATTGGATAGTTGGGACATATATACGCAATATAAAATATATGTCAACTGTATTTACTCTATTGAGTCATCGTATTAAATTAAATTTAGTGATCTGATTTGTACTATATCAAAGGTTTTTAAAATTTATCTAGTATCGTCGACAAAAGAGAGACAAATTGAACATTTTAGAATATCTTTTATTTTTCTTTTTTTTTATTTGTTTATTTTTTTATTTATAGATGAGAGACTTATTGCTATTAAATAATTGAGGAGGTGATCCTTGCCTCAATTATGGGTGTTACATAGAACATAACAAATTAAATCTTAATTTTAACTTTTGGAATTGGTTGCTTGAGAGATAAATATAAGAGAAAGAAGAAAAAGAAGAAGAAGAAGCGGACGATGATGATACATTAATTTAACTGATTCAGTTTTTCTTACGCCATTCGTTTATATCAAGAACCATCTCCTTAACTAAATCTTTTACACTTACATTTTTATGTATCTAAATTTTTAACGGTCTATCCTAATATTTCACTAAATCTCTTACATTTAAAATCTCACTCCTCCTAGCCGGTACATTTTTAAGTTTTCGTTGCATGTGTCCAAACTACTTTAAATGATATTGTGTCATCTTGTCCACAATTGAATTCACTTCTAGCTTGATATATATATTTTTATTTCTAATATTATCCTTTTTAATTTTACCATATATATATATGAGCGTTCTTATTTCATTTACAATCATTTTATTCTATTGTTATTGTTTAATTCCCAACGTTTATTGTCATACAATAATATAAGTTTTACTGTATTTTTATAAAACTTTTTCTTAAAATACAGTTGTATTATGTGATCGTGAAAAACTTCAAATGCACTTTTTCATTTCATTCAATCCGCTTAAATTCTATAATTCACATCTCTAATTATATTATTATCGCTCTGAATGATGGATCCGATATATCTAAAATGTTCACTCTCTGGCACGTCATGTCCCTTTAACTTAATCAATTCTTCATTCACTAGAGGTATATTTTATATTCTCAGTTTTTAATCGATTTAATCAAATCATCTAGATTTTAATGTCGGCCTCCATAATTCCAATTTAGCATCAATATTTTCCTTAGTTTAATTAACCATCACTATATCATCCGCAAAAAGAATGTACCATGATATTTCATATTTAATATTTTTTGTTATTTCATTTATCACTATTATAAAAAAGAGGGGGTTTAATGCTGAATTTTGGTAAAATCCAATATTAATTGGGAAGCTATCATTTAAATCCCCATAGATTTTTATATTGATAATAGTTTTTTCATACATATCTCTTATGAGATAAATATATTTAAGAAGATCCCTTCTTCGTCAATGTTCAATGAATACCATATGCAAATTTCTCTTATGTGCTCTACATGTTTCCATAAAAATGTTTGAGTAAGTAAATGTTTTTTATAGTGGATTGTGTGACATGAATTTAAATTAATTTTGAAATATATTTATCTTCGATTTCAATCTATATCTCATTACCCTCTTCAACAACTTCATAATATGACTAATATGTAATTCTTCTGTAATTGGAATATTCTTGTATGTTATTTTATTTTTATATAATGGTACAACTGTGTTATCCCCCATGCTTTAGATATTTTCTTGATTTGTTAAATTTTGTTAAAAAGATCTGTCAATATTTCTATTCACACTTCACCCAAATATTTTCACACCTTAATAGGGATATTATTGGGTTTTATGGTTTTATTATTCTTCATTTTTTAAGACCTTCCATAATTTATAAAAATGAATTTTGCATTTAAAATTCTTATTGATTTCCTCTACAAATATCGCAATATCATCAATATCTCTTCTCAACATTACAGAAGTTATAAAAATGCTCCCTCTAATGCTTTGTTATACCCTTATTCCTTATGAGAACACTATTGGTGTCATTCTTAATAGTTTTAATACCATTTAAATCTTTTCACTTTATATCTCTTAATTTGATAATTTTGTAAATCTCTTTTTCTTCATTCTTAATTTTTAGTTTTTTATATAATTTGATATATATTTTACTTTTTGATTCGCGAATAACATTCTTCACCTCCTTCTCGTTTTTTTTTTTGCAAACTTGTACTTAAACACATCGTCAGGAATGATGACCAACCTACAACAAGATACGGAGTCACTTTATAAGGGGAGAATAAACAAGTTCCCAAGAGTTAGGGGTGAACACCGTTTGGTTAAAACCAAAAACATCATTTTTATTGATTCATTTATTTATATTTTGGGTAATTTACTAAAAAATTAGTTTGATTTTGGATAAAACCGCACTTAAATTTGATTTATTTGGATGGTCATCAATTTTAATAATTTTT
The DNA here is from genome assembly GCA_033439265.1 of Dillenia suffruticosa. NCBI lineage: Eukaryota > Viridiplantae > Streptophyta > Magnoliopsida > Dilleniales > Dilleniaceae > Dillenia > Dillenia suffruticosa. The sequence goes on from JAVTVX010000031.1 coordinate 7,112,069, forward strand.
ATTTTGGTCAAAACAAATTAACCAAATTAATTAAAAATATTATATATATTTTTTGAATAAATTTTATTTATATAAATATCATTCTAATATTATTAAAAATTAAAAAAGAAAAAATCTAAAAATTAAAATAATATAGTGGAAGTGTACAATTAATGAAATATTTTTAGTTTTCACCTTTTTTTTTTAGTTTCATATTTTCAATATCTATTCTATTTTATGATTCTTTCACTCCCAACTTGAGACTTTCACTCACCCATCTCCCTCTCATTCTCCCATTTTATTCATTTTTCACTTTCAAAATTTAGTTTATTTGAAATTTAAAATTTAAAATTTTTGAAATGATAGAATTAAAATTATAAATGAAATTTGAATTTTAAAATTATAATTTATAGTCATAAGTTGATATGAATGATTTATATAACATTTATATAGACATAAAAAGAAAGTAGCATTATTTAAAATTTTTTGTAATAAAAAAATTTTAATAATTCGATTAATTTGGATAACCAAATGAATTAACAGTCTAATTTGATCAAACGAATTGTCAGTTTTAATTTATTTGGTTATAAAAATTATATAATTGAATTAAATCAATTATTTTAATTTTAATCATTTTGGTTACGATTTAGCTGAAATAATCAATCCCACCAAGAGAAATAAAAGCCTATAATTATGAGCGGAGGGGATCGAGGCATCACATAGATGACTCCAAGGCAACATATCCCAAAGCCTCACAAAATAAACATGGTAAAAAACAAGAAAATAATATAGAAAAAATGTTAAAGTTATTTCCCATCTCTTTCTATTTCTAAAAAAGGTGTGCTTGGGCGGATGGTGTACCATGGATATTGAAAGTATTCTCTGATACAATTACAGCGAAATAAATATTTAATATCCCAAAAACTAGGGTCGGATTACTAACATTTTCGATATACAGGTTCGAAAAATGTCACCAATGGATCAATCTTATTCTTGTTCACAATCCAAGAGTCTATTTCAAAAAATGGAAATTGTATATGGTTTAAATCTATCTTCTTTCTCACAATGTGCTTGTTCTCTCCCAACCTTCAAGCATCATGGATGGTTAAGGGAGTTAGGAGTTGGTTTTTCTCTTAAAAAACCACTCCCTCTCTTCCCTCCTTTTGAAATTCAAATGGGTTTAAGGGAATGGGTTTGGGTCAAACCCACATGGGCGACCCAACCCAGTACCCATAACTTACATCTTCCACTCGCACATAAGGATTAGACCTACATTTTGGTCAATCACTTTTATAAACCATCGATTTCATAGAGACAAATGGATCGTGTGACCAGCGAGGATATCGAAATCTCATAACTATATACCGGTTAAGGATATATAGCAGCTCAAGATCTAATACAATGAGAATATCAAATCTCGCTATACCCCAAACCTCTTTTACTATATACAGAGTCACCGTACCTCTTATCCCTCTATTAATGAACAAGAGCATACTTGACTCATCTCAATTATGCATTCACAATTATATTTCAGAATATCAAGTTAAAAACATAACTGACAAGTCTGTGAATACAAAAATTACATACAATCTTTAAGACAATCTTCTTTTCGCACTACTATCTTTCCACTTCATTTTAGCTGCTTTCCTAGTCATGTACCGCAAAACCGAATCAATGATGATCTATTTGTTACATGCTATAGTAGCAATACTAAAATAAAATTTCAAGAAACAGGCAAAAATCTTAAAAGTATTAAATGAGGTTAATTATAAATCTCTGGATCTCACACAATGAGATAGAGAGATTTATTAACTCATTACTCATAGGGTCACTGAAAGCACACGTGATATGAACATATGTTATGATGCATTTTCTATTTATTTAGAAGTGTATATCTATTTCAAAATTATAATATATCGTACAGATTTTAGTTCAAGTATATCATGATACTGACTTGATTCTCTCTTCTTATAGATTCTCCAAAAAATCACTTTTCCAAGAGAGAACCATACCTAACTTCTAGACAAGTGTAATGGATTGTGAAAAATCCATTTCGATTATCAAATAAATAAATATCAAGAATAATTTCATCTTAGTTCTGTACTAAGGTGGCTAATTTATGTTAATTATCCAAAATTAATATTGTTTCATCTCTACATATCACACAGATATTAGAGGCGATTGCTCGTGTGTGAGAGCCAATCTTCCAAACTTGTCCGACATACTTTTTAATCAAGACATAAAAACTCGCAAATGCAAACAAATTCAAATGTCATATAATAATGAGTATTACATCACGTTCATTACATATATATACAATTACACTCTATGCAATTCTAGAGATTTTACATGTTTCAGAAATACATCTCTAGGTATCGATTTCGTGAATGGATCAGCCACCATTAAATGCGTAGATAAATACTTCAATGTCACATCTTTCTTTTCAACAATATCTCGAATAAAGTTGAATTTCGTATCAATGTGTTTGGTTTTCCCATGATATTTGGGATCTTTCGTGTAAGCGATAACTGATTGACTATCACTATAAATTGTCACAGCTCCCACTCTGTCGCTTATGATCCCTAAATGTTGTAAAAACCGTTTTAACTAAACACACTCCTGAACTGCTGAAATACAAGTTACAAACTCTGCTTCCATCGTGGATAGTGATACACATGTTTGTTTCTTACTTTTCCAAGAGATGGCGCCTTGATTTAGCAAGAAAATATAACCTGAGGTGGACTTACGTTCATCTAAGTCACCACCCCAATCAGCATCTATGTATCCGCTCAATAACAAGTCATTTCCTTGATAACAAAGGAAATAATTCGCATTTCCTTTCAGGTATTTTAGAATCCTCTTCACAGCTATCCAGTGATTTTTATCTGGATTGAATCGATACCTGCTAACCAAACCCATGACATAGCAGATGTCAGGGTGAGTACACATCATAGCGTACATCAGACTCCCAACATCGCTGGAATACGGTACTTTTGACATCTCATGTTTTTCTTCAGCGGTTTTTGGGTACATTGCTAAATTTAAACCTTCACTTTTAGCCACAAGAGTATCAATAGGTTTACAGCTATCCATCCTAAATCGTTTCAAAATCTTTTTAATTTAAAATTCTTGAGATAAGGTTAATAATCTTTTGGAACGATCTCTGTAAATCTTAACACCAAATATGTACTCTGTTTCACCCATGTCATTCGTTTCAAAATTTGATGATAACCAACTCTTGATATTCAGGAGATATTCCATATCATTTTCGGTTAACAATATATCATCGATATACATATTTAGAATTATAAACTTATCATTGGACTTTTTCACGTAAACACAATGGTTTTCGTCTATCATTACGAAGTCGTAAGAGATTACGGCTTTGTGAAATCTCAAATACCATTGTTTTGAAAATTGTTTGAGGCCATAAATTGATCTATTCAATTTACAAACTTTGTTTTTTTGACCTTTAATTATAAAACCTACTGGCTGTTCCATGTAGATTTCTTTTTTAAGTTCTCCATTGAGAAACACAGTCTTCACATTCATTTGATATAATTCTAAATCTAAATTGGCTACAATAGCCAATAATAGATGAATAGAGACAAATCTTACTACTGGTAAAAATGTTTCTTCATAATCAATACTTTCTTGTTGGGTATAACCTTTTGCCACCAACCGTGCTTTATACCTCTCAATTGTTCCATCAGCTTTACGTTTAACTTTGAGAACCCATTTGTTCCTAATAGGTTTGTGCCTAGGTGGAAGATCAACCAGTTTCCAAACATGGTTAGAATCCATCTACTCTATTTCTTCCTCCATTGCTTTTACCCACTCATCCTTGGCAGGACAAGATAAAGCCTCGTTCACATTTTTCGGCTCATCCTCGTCCTGTGGAGAAATGATAAAAGTGTGATCTTCAATTTCGTAATGACGTTTGGGCACACATTTCCTAGTACTTTTCCGAATTGACGATTCGGTTGGATCGTTAAAATTTGAATCCCTCCCACTGGAATCATCTAGGGATTCAACTTCTCGTAGTTCCCTTGATCCATCCTGCACGGAACCATTATTTGAATTATTTAATTCAAACAAAGGTTCTCCTTTTGTTATATCATCTTTACTAAGAAAATCATTTTCTAAAAATATCACATTTCGTGATTCAATTTCGGTTACAATACCATCTACTCTTTCACCGATAAACACATAACCTTTTGACTGATAAGAATATCTAATAAAAATATATTTCTTCCCCCAGAAACCAAGCTTTCCAAATTTATTAGAAGAGTCATGAACATATGTTGCCGATCCCCAAGGTTTAAGACCGATCAGACTTGGTGTCCTACCAGTTCAAAGTTCGTACGGTATTGTGGGTATTGTTTTTGAAGATACTCTATTTAGGATATAGGTCGCAGTTAACAATGCATCTCCCCAAAAGGAAATTGGCAAGTTAGCCTGCGCCATCATAGATTTCGTCATTTTCAACAATGTCCTGTTCCACCTCTGAGCAACACCATTTTGTTAAGGCGTGTGGGGAATAGTCAATTGTCTAATTATTCCATTTTCATTATACAGATCATTGAACTGATCTGATAGATATTCACGCCCTCGATCTGTCCTTAAGGTTTTAATCGTTATATCCATTTGATTCTTCACTTCATTCATATAATGTCGAAAGCACTCAAATGATTCAGACTTGTGAGTAATCAAATAGACATGATCAAAATTCATGAAATTATCAATAAAAGTAATGAAATATGACGCTTCATGCCTAGACTTCACATTCATTATTGGACTACAAATGTTAGAGTGAACAAATTGTAATGGAAGTTTAGCCCTCACGATTTTTCCAAATGATTTTCGAGTCATCTTCCCGGCAAGACAATATTCACAATTCGGTAAATCAACTTTAGTAAGCGAACCCAATAGTCCTACTTTCAGAAGTCGATTCATCCTGTCCTGTCCTATGTGACCAAGTCTAACATGCCATACTTTGTCATCTATATTAACATTACTAGAAAAACAAACATTTAACGAAATATAACGATCAGCATAACTGTTAAACATTTATCTATCACAATCCAAAATAAGAAATCCATTTAACAGATGTCTAGTACCATAAAACACACCACCATTATAAATACAAACCCTATCACGAGTAAAGTTCAAGTCATAGCCTAGTCTAAGAAGAACAATAACAGAGACTAAATTTTGTTGAATTTCCATTGCAAAGAGAACATCTTATAAGATTAGGGTTTGGTCACTTCGTAACTTCAGTTTGTAAGTGCCAATCCCTTTGACTCCTACTCTTGTACTGTTTCCTACGTATATCCATCTTGCACCAGGAGAACTCGACTAAAGTCCACAAACGCTTCTCGATCTCTTGTCACATGGTCTGTTGCTCCTGAGTCTATAATCTATACAGGATAAGATTCAGAAAGTAAAATAGTGCTAGATACATATATAACATTTAGAGAAGCGTTACAGGGTGCTACCTTTTTCGGCTCGGGACATTCTCTAGCGAAATGACCAAGAGCTTTGCAATAGTAGCACTTCAGTTTGCTCTTATTCTTCTTTTTCCAAAACCGTTTGCGCTTGTTCTTGCGTTTGGAATTGTTTTTCTTAAACTCTTCTATAATTTCCTTCCCTTTCTTACCCTTGTTCTTGTTCCCCTTCCATTTAACGCCTGAAACTTTTTGGGAACTTGACTCAGCCACAAAGGCATTAGAAATCGATTTTACACCACCAAGCCACTCATCTTCGAGTTCTACGTGGCGAGCAATATCAGCGAAAGTCTTAATGCTATTATTGTGAGTTAGATTGACCTTCAAGTGCTCCCACTGGTCTGGAAGGAATCGGATTAAAGCTTGAACCTGTTGCTCATCAGATAAAATATGACCTGCTGACTTCAATTCCCTTATCATGTTTGACATAGTTCTCAGGTGTAATTTGATATTGTGATCAGATTTCTTTTTGTACGTGTCAAACTTAATAGTCAACTGCCTCAGATGGGTCACACTGGTACCCCATACTTCTCTCTGAGGTACACCCATATGTCATGAGCAGTAGGGAATTACTCACATTCATGTATGAGATCATTAACTACAGAACTAACCAGGATGCCACGTGCAGTGGAATTTTTTTCTTCCATGCCTAATAAGTTTCTTGATCTCTTTTCTGTTGAGCAGTGTTTCTAATTCCAAGGTCTTGCATGATATGGTTTGATACCCTCTAAGACATCTTACTCTTCCAGCACATACTATATTTTATGGCGCCAAATATCATAATTGTCCCCATTAAACTTATCACCTTTATTCAAATTTGCTATTATTGATTTCAATGCCATGATCTGGGTTTTCGAAGAGAGATTATTGTAAGTATTCATACTCATTCATTTATATAATTTTGTACATGAAATCTAATAAATTTATCATAAACGAACATAAGGTGTAAACTCGAAAGATCACAAAGTTTTCAATCATCATCCATTATCCAAATGTTTGATTATTATAAATTTGATTTCAAAGTAGCAAAATTCTTTAAATCTTAGGTGAGAATTACTTAAATTCTATCAATCTAAAAACTCTCACTAAAATCATGTGAATTTAGAACATATCTCTTCACATGCTCGTATAAATATACAAAATATGCACATTCTTGATATATATTTGAAGAGAAAAACATTATATCATATGTTCATGAAATTGTTTTTATCACAGTACATAACTATGTACAAAGAAAAGAAGAAGAATACATATATATATATATATATATATATACAATCAAATTTCTTTTTTCTTTTCTTTTTTATCTTCCATATACATGTGAGTAAGCATATTGACCATCTCAACTGAAAGTCTATCTTTCGGAGTGAATCTCCTAACAGATTATGGTGTAGAGACATTGATCTTTAAAGACGATACCCTTTCATTTTAATCTCTATCTCCCTAACTCTCTACATCCTAAGCAGTTTTAGTCTGAAATTCTTGAGGTAGAGCCACTTATGATCCTCTAATATTTTGTCAGCCATTCCAACCAAATGATCAGGGAGGGAGTTTCTAATAATCTTAATCTCGGTTTCGTCGCCTTCAAGCCAGTGACCCAAACGCCGAAATTTATAACGTTTTCGACTCATAACCCACAAATGTTGCTGCAAAGTGTACGTTACTTTCATCTTATAATGCAACATCATATACAACTTTGCCAAACGTTCCGGGGTCCTCATCTCTGCATCTCCCCCGGAGAGATGCAAGGGTACGTCTGATTCTCACCATATCTCTAAAATGGGGTAAATATTATATTAGACACAAACCCAACCAAAAAATTTTAAAACACCATCCATAATATTTATACTTAAATCAACGAGTGCAAATCAAATTTGTGTTATAAAAATTTAATTCAGGTAGGCATAAGTTAGAAAATATTTTTTCAAACATGTGAGAAATTTTCAGAAATTTGTCTCACTTGTTAATTGATTTTTCTGTAATTTTAAAAAAAATTTACTAATTTAAAATTAATGGATACTTTCGGTAAAAAAAAATAATTTAAAAATTATAGAAAAAGCAATAAAAAATAATTAAAACAAATTAAAAAAAAAAACGGGGCCTGAGAGGGCTTGTCACGTGCCCTCACGTGCCACCTGGTGCCGGTAGTGCATGGGTGACTCGCCCACGCGCCCAGGCTGCTCGTGAAGCCCACGCACTGCCTCCCGGCTGAATCCGGCCATCGAATTTTGCCTACCCCCATTTTTGGGGTCTCTGAATCTAATTGTGTCATCAATTTTCTGATCTGAGGTCTGGATTATGATGTTTGGGCTTCACAGCCCACGGCCCGAGAGTGGGATTATGTTTTTTGCACTGTTCATCGTCTTCTCTAAGTTCATATTTCTGCACCTCGAATAGTTTTTCAGATTTTGATTTCTCCCTCATTTCTAAACCATTTTGCATGTTCTTTATATGGTTGGAAATGATTTTTAATGGGGAATCTAACCATACAAGTTTTATATCATAAAATTTATCATGCAAATAGATATAAGTATTTTCATTTTCGAATAGGGTTTCATTTTTCTCCAAAAAATACATGACTGCCATGCATGAAATTTTGCAAATCAATTCCTAATATCATGGGTATTTTACTTTTTAAATTTCAAAGCATTTTATGGTCTATAATCAAAATTACCATTTTCAACTTTTTAAAAAAAAATGGAACTCGAATATATATGAAAAAATAGGAAACACCCTAAATCATGCTCTGATACCAATGAAAGCATTCTCTGATGCAATTACAACGAAATAAATATTTAATGTCCCAAGATCTAGAGTCGGATCACTAACCTTTTCGATATACGGGTCCGAAAAATGTCACCAATGGATCAATCTCCTTCTTGTTCATAATCCAAGAGTCTATTTCAAAAATTGAAAATTGTATATGGTGTAAATCTATCTTCTTCCTCACAATGTGCTTGTTCTCTCCCAGCCTTCAAGTATCATGGATGGTTAAGGGAGTTAGGAGTTAGTTTTTTTCTTAAAAAATCACTCCCTCCCTTCCCTCATTTTGAAATTCAAATGGGTTTAAGGGAATAGGTTTGGGTCAAAGTCATATGGATGACCCGATCCGGTACCCATAACTTACATATATGTACTGTGAACCCTTCAGATTTCTTTACTTGCAATTGGTTTCTTCTCAACATAATATCTATGGATAACAAAGCACTACAGACACAGGTTCTTTTTCTTTCACTCTCTCTTATGTCTTACACTAGAATGATATTCCTCATGGTGTTTTGGTAAATTCCACATGCGTGCACGCCAATACTTCCACATGTCAAACATGTAACCACTCCCAGAATCTTACGCACTTTTGTTTGATAATAAACAAGTACATGGTGAGGTTAGGAGATACTCTACAAATTAAAAAAATTTCAACATGCAAAAGGTAGAGTTAGAGTTATAAAACAAGGAGAGTACCCAGTTCACGTGCTACGCGAGTGGCCAAGTATTTACCTTTTAGGGCCATTGATCAATGGCTCTCCGTTCTCCACCACAATGTATGTATATAGCCATGCTTTCATGGTTTGACAAAAAAGTTATTCTAATCGATGTAATTAAAAAGAAAATCCTTCCCTCCCCAGAAAAAAATATAATAACAATTCTTATGTGAATTAGTGGTTCTACAAGAGGCTATTTAACATGTCACTCCATGGATTCCTTAAAAGCATGTTTCTAACATGATGGTCTTCAGTGAAGGATCAATCAGTCAGGGAGATTTATGAAGCTATTCCATGAGAAGCACAAAACTGCCATCTATCACCCAACCTGCCCGCGGCCAGTTGCTTTAATCCAGATTACATAATATCTCTACTTCTGGGCCATGAAACAGTCAAGGAGATTTCTGTTATTAATACTATCACTCTCAAATTATTATTCCCCCTAGGGAAAAGGGGATACTTCTGGGCCATGAAACCCAGATTACATAATATCTCTACGGACAACAAAGCTTCTGGAAACAAGCAATTATAGAAGCTATCTAATTCTACCAAAATCCAATAAAGCCATCAGTAAGACACTACATGCGAAAGACAAAGTATCGTGGGCGGCAAGTAGAAAAAGTTTGGTTTGCAAATTCACGTATGAAAGGGCCTACAATCCTGGGTAATACTTGGATCCTGGCCCCACATGTACTTGCAACAAATTTTCCATTGATGTGATGATTTCTAGTGTTGCCAAATTGGAAAAGTAGAACGCTAACAAACAGGGGTTATAACATCTATTGATCCCAAATTGCCCAATCATCCAACCTAGATTTTGGGATTGGAAAAGCTGTTGGAGCTTCAACTGTGAGATTTCCCATCAACTTATCCCAGGGATACTGTTTACAGTTAGTTACTGCTCTAGTAAAATATCCATGAAAAACTCAAAGAAAGAAAACAATGACATGGGGACAAAACAAGAAACTTCAATTTCCAATTCATTAATTTAGTTCAACTATGCACCCCAGGCCTAGAAGGCATCTTGTGTCCTAAACGTTGGCAAAAGAATTGCCCTAGAAAAGTTCTTACCCAACCTTCTCACCACATGAATCAAATAACAAGAAATGATCTTCCACTCCAATGCTTTTGGGCCTCCTTAATAATTCCTAAATCGTAAATGCTCCGGATAGAGATATAAGCTGAGTTCTATCCCATCATAGTGTCAAGCCAATGACTTACCCAGCACCTCCAAAGAGCATATTCCACATAACTCGAGCTGTTGAGCAATTGAGCAATGCAAACATGGATGTGTCATGGCCAAATAAAGGACACATATTTGACCCACGTAGAGTGGGCACCTAGGGGTCCTCATAGTGTTTACATAATTGATGGGGCACTTTGTTGCAGGCACTACCAAGATTGCAAGGGGTGGACCATGGGAGAGGGACACGACCAAGCAGGCACAAGGGAGACTAAGCATGTGGGCACAAGAGAGAGCAAGCGAGCATGGTCAAGGTAGTCTAACCTAGCTGGTGCATGGGTGACCTTGCATCTCTCTGTCTCTTGCTCTCTTTTATCTTGCATCTTTCTATCTCTCTCTTTCCCTCGCTTTCTCTTTTCCCTTCTCTCTATCTATCTCTCTCTTTTGCACTCTCTTTCTATCACTGTTTGCTCTCCCTCTCTCTCATGCTCATTCTCACTCTCTCTGTCCCTCTTTTTGTTTCCTAATCTCTCTCACTCTCCCTTTCTGTGTCTCTATGTGTCTCTCCCTTTCCCTCACTTTCCCTCTTTCTCCTTCTCTTTCCCTCTCTCTCTCTCTCTCTCTCTCTGTCTCTCTCATTCTCTTGCTCGCTCTTCCTCTCTCTATCAATCCCTCTTTCTCTCTCTTTCACTCTCTCTCATACTCTCTATCTCTCTTTATCCCTTACTCTTATCTTTCTATCTCTCTCATTCTTTCATCTCTTACACACTCTCTCTCCCGTAACCTCTTTTTCTTTCTATCTCTCTTTCGCTCTCTCTTTCTCTCTCTATCTTTGTCCTGCTCTCTCTCTCCCCCTCTCTACCATCTATTGGTCCTTTTATTCTCTCTCTGTCTCTCCCCAGTCTCTCCATTTCCTCTCCCCCATTCTTTCTCATTTCCTTTTGTTGGAAAAAAAAACAGGGTGGGTCCACCCATGTGGGTAGACCCAACCTTTTTTCTTATTTTTATTCAAATTTAAAAGAAATGGAGGGAGCGGTTATTTTGCTCACAAGTTTAAAAAGAAAAGACATCTTTCTTCTCTTGGGAGGGTGTGACGTGACTTTTAATGAAAATAAAAAGGGACACAACACCATTTTTTTTTTTGTTTTTGAGAATGCCTAAAAAGGAGATGCCATTTTTGTGATTGAAAAATGAAAAATGTGAGGATTGAAGATCATTGATCATTACTCCAACATGACATTTAGATTATAGAATAAAAAGAGTGATCCGATTTTATAACATTCTTTTGATTTAGAATTACCAACCATCGGAAAGAGTAAATGATTCTAATCCAATTTAGATTTGGAAATTTCCACATACGAAAAATTATTTGTTAATTTGTTTAAAAGCCTTCATTGGTATTAGAGATATAATGGATGTTTCCTATCTTTTGTTGGTATTTAAAAATACAAAATGCCACATTTTTTTATAGTGCATTAATGGCAACTGACATAGGTCTTACAAAATGCTCTCAATTTTACATAGTAAAATACTTGTCACATGAGGATTTAATCTGCAAAAAAAATTGGTATGTATCTGATGAGTACATCATGAGATATTACAAATTCTAACCAAAACTTAATGTATTTGAATCTATAAAATTATTGTATTTCATGACATGAAATTTATATGATTAGATTTTTTTTGAAAAATACTTTTCAACCATATAAAGAACGCAAAAAAAAAAAAAATTAAGAATTGAGGGAGATATGACCATTCAAAATTTGGGTCGAAAACCAGAAAAATATAAAGAAGATGAACATTTTCTGGTGGCCATTCCTACCCTCGACTACAGAGAGTGATGTCTGCCTGGAAGGGACCCAATATTGTCCTCCAATGGATTCTATGATTTTTTGACTAAGGGAGGCTAGAGAACCTATGAAATAGGTGGAGTAACCTTGCTGCACGACATCTATGTCCTATGCACAAGGGATGGCTCGCTAATGGAAGTAAAAGGGAATGAAAAAGCGACTAGGGAACTAAGAAAAACATAGGAAAGAAAATAATGACAGAATGTTTTTGTTATTTTTGAATGAGTGTGACTTATAAAAATAAAGGGATATGACTCACAATCGTTGGGAGAGTACTTGTCCTGCACCGCAGGGATCTCTTGGATAAATGACTGCTCTTCAATGGTTGGAAGCCTTGCCACACTGCACCGCAGGGATCACTTGTATGGCCTTACAACTTTGCACCTAAGGATCACTCGAGTTGCGTCGAACAAAGGAAGGTTAGGGCGTCAAAGACAACGGCCTAACTCTTGAATCCTATGCTCTAATTCTCACATTCTCTCAAGGAGACATAAATGGATGAAAATGGTTGATAACCTCTATAATTGGATGTTGATTGCCTTCTCAAAATGAGTACATGATGAGATCATCAAGATTGCAAGGAATTCACAAGACCCAACTCAAGTTCCAGTTGGGCCGGTGACAAAGGCCCGAGTTAAAAGATTCAAAGAAGTACTGAATAACTTAATTCAGAGAGCTTTACAACAAGAAATTGGAGCCCAAATAAATATAGAACCAAAAGGGGCCTTAATTATGCTTATACAAGCCCAGTTGGAAGAATAAAAGGCCCAAAACTACCCAAAACCAAGGGAGGACGAAAATAAAGAAAAATAGCAGCAAGACTTGGTCAAAATAGTTTGATTTATTTAGTTTCCTAATTTTTATTTTTTTGTAACTTATGTTTAGTTTCCTAATTATTTATTGTTTAGAGAGTTTCTAAATTTTTAGTTGTCAATTATGTTTTTACCTTTAACCTATAAATAGGCCATTATATATTGTGTAAAACAACACTTTTGAGAGAATTAATAAAATTGTGAGGATTCTTCACACAAGTCTTGTTCTTTTGAGAACTTTGAACTTATTCAAGATATGAGTCTTGTTTAGTTCTTTGACTTATCAATCTAGGTTTCGATCCATCTAGATTGTGACGTCATTCATTCCATCTTTATACCAAAGTTCTTGATCTAGTGAGAAACGGGTCTAAGGTCATATACCTTAGGTTCTTCCTCCTTTAGGGTAAGAGTTGAGCTCTTTAATTCCACCGGTTCAAACAATTCGTTGGAACAATTTTTTGGGCTAAATTAACTTGTTTGTGGGTTCTAGGGTTTTTATACCCAACGGGTTCACATCAGTTGGTATCAGAGCCAATCCAGGTTTTTTTTTCCTTCGAATTATTCTTATTTAATTTTTTTTCTTCTTTTTGTCTCTGAAAAAAAAAACTCTTCATTCATTGGTTTATTTCTTAATTTGGGTGTACTTATTCTTTATTTTGTGCTGTCATATTCCCAAAAAAAAAAAAGAAGAGAAGGGCAAAAAAAAAAAAGACCCACAACAAAAAAAAGGGGCCGTGAAAAAAAAAAAGGCCAAAAAAAAGGGGAGAAAAAAAAAAGAAAAAGACCCACAAAAAAAAAAGAAGAGAAGAGGCCTTGAAAAAAAAAAAAGGCAGTTTTCAAATTTTACAAAATTGATAATTCTCCATTTTGTGATTTGGCAGTGTTATTACCTTTTGGTTGGGTTTGAAATATTTCATTATTTGTACACTTACCCAAATTCAAACTTTCCATATTTGTTTTCCTTTTATGGACTATTTCTTTATTTGTTCACCTTCCTTATTTATCTCATTCCTTGACTGTTTCCTTTCTAATTTAGCAATTTCTTTTTAAATTTACTACTTTTCTTATTCCTTATTTTTCTCTTTCCTTTTTGCTTTTCTTGTTATCCTTTCTTCTATATAAGTCATTGAATTTCACAGGGCAATTATTTTTTAGTTGAGTTCTCGAGTTCAATAAAGAACTTGACTAAGTGAAGTAGAGTGGTAAAAGACAAGAGAGAATTTATTAAAAATAAAAGCCAAATACATAGAGTGAAACACGAGTGGATTTGAGTGAATCATTATTTTTGAGTGAAATACGTGAGGGAGTGTGGTGAGTTTTTTTCCTATTTTATTCTAACATTGTCTTGCAGATTCCAATCATGACTCAAAATAAAAAAGATAACATAAGTGAGGAGGTTCAACCACAGGTTGAGTCGAATCTACAACTACAAGCATTTATGGGGGAGATGAGACGGATGATGAAGAGGGAGTTAGATCTTATACATGAAAGGTTGGATAAAGTGGAAGAAGGGTCGCAAAGGGGACAACCATCAATAGTGCCAACCCCCTCCAGGAGGAATAGGTTTCATCAAAGAGAAACTGAAGTTGTGGATGAGTTTGAAGGAGATGGGTTAGAAGAGGAGTTTGATAGGTTGTCAGTGGGTAGTCATAGGAGACTTGGTCGAAATAGAGAAGTTAATAATCGGGTCGACAACAATTTAGGTAGTATCAAGATGAAAATTCCATCGTTTCAAGGTAAAAGCGATCCCGAAACATATCTTGAGTGGGAAAAGAAGATCGAATTAGTTTTTGATTGTCATAGCTATTCTGAATTAAAGAAGGTTAAACTTGTTGTTATTGAGTTTACTGATTATGCAATTATATGGTGGGATCAGTTGTGCATCAATAGACGACGGAATGGGGATCGACCCATTGAAACTTGGGGTGAGATGAAGAGGGTGATGAGACGACGATTTGTGCCGAGTCATTACTATAGGGATTTATATCTCAAGTTGCAAAGTCTCCATCAAGGTAATCGAAGCGTAGATGAGTATTACAAAGAGATGAAGATGGCTATGATTCGAGCTAATGTGGAAGAAGATAGAGAGGCGACAATGGCTAGATTTTTGAATGGTTTAAATCGAGAGATTGCCAACACGATCGAGCTTCACCATTATGTGGAGTTTGAGGATTTGGTACATATGGCATTCAAGGTTGAAAGGCAGCTCAAAAGAGGTAACACACGACCAAAACCAACACCACAGATTTCGAATGCAACATCTTGGAGAATGAGCTACCCGAAGAAAGAAGAAAATTCAGCCATCTCCAGAGTTAAGCCTGAACATAAATCAGCTATCTCTACCACGACTTCTCAAAGTAAGTCAAACCCTACTTTAACTCGATCTAGTGAGATTAAATGCTTCAGGTGTCAGGGAAGAGGACATATAGCTAGCCAATGTCCAAACAAGCGAGTTATGGTAATTCGGGAAAATGATGCAATCGAGTCTGAAGATGAAGGTGACATTGATTGTTTGCCTCCATTGGAAGACGTCCCCATCGGAGCTGAGGAGTATGGGGCTGAACATGGTGAGATGTTAACGCTAGTAACATGTCGAGCCTTAAGCTTACAAGCCAGAGGAGATGAAGAAGAAGTACAACGGGAGAATATCTTTCACACTCGTTGCCATGTGAAAGACAAGGTATGCATTTTGATCATTGACGGTGGTAGTTTTACTAATGTTGCGAGTAAGACTTTAGTGGAAAAGCTCAATTTGTCAACCACTAAACATTCTCAACCATACAAGCTACAATGGTTGAATGATAGTGGAGAAGTGAGGGTTACAAAACAAGTTGTACCATTCCGGATTGGGAAATATGAAGATGAGGTGTTATGTGATGTGGTGCCAATGCAGGCTGGACATATTTTGTTAGGAAGGTCTTGGCAATTTGATCGACATGTGCAACATGATGGCTTCACCAACAAATATTCATTCATGTTCAACCAACGAAAAATCACTTTAATTCCAATGACACCAAAGCAAGTCTATGAAGACCGAGTGAGGTTGCAAAAATTGAGTGAGCAACAAAAACAAAAAGATCAAAATGGGTTGAGAGAAGAAAAAAAAGAGAGAAAAGAAGAGAGAAAGGCCGAATTTGATGAGAAAGAGAAAAGAGAGGAAAGTTCGGCCGAAGAGGTAAAATCCGAGAGAAAACAACAGAATTTTTATGCCAAAACAAGTGAGGTTAAGCGAGCGATGCTCTCAAGACGGCCAATGATTGTACTTATATACAAGGAATTCCTCTTAAACACTGACCTACTTAACTCTTCTTTGCCGAGTGTTATTGTTTCTCTTTTGTAGGAATTCGAAAATGTGTTTCCTGAAGAGCTACCCCAAGGTTTGCCACCTATCCAGGGTATTGAACATCAAATTGATTTCATACCCGGTGCATCAATTCCAAATCGTCCAGCATATAGAAGCAATCCAGAAGAGGAGAAGAAGCTTCAAAGACAAGTCGAAGAGTTGATGGAAAAGGGGCATGTGAGAGAAAGTATGAGTCCATGTGCAGTTCCGGTGATTTTGGTACCTAAGAAAGATGGAACATGGAGGATGTGTGTTGACTGCCGAGCCATCAACAACATAACGGTAAGATATCGACACCCTATTCCTCGTTTAGATGACATGTTAGATGAGTTGCATGGTACTTGTGTGTTTTCTAAAATTTATCTTAAGAGTGGATATCATCAAATACGAATGAAAGAAGGAGATGAATGGAAAACAGCTTTTAAAACTAAATATGGGTTGTATGAGTGGTTAGTTATGCCTTTTGGATTAACTAATGCTCCTAGTACATTCATGCGCTTAATGAATCATGTTTTGCGTGCTTTTATTGGTAAATTCGTTGTTGTTTATTTTGATGATATTTTGATATATAGCAAAAGTTTGCATGATCATGTCTCACATTTGCATTCGGTTTTGGATGTACTTAGAAAAGAAAATTTATATGCTAACCTCAAAAAGTGTACCTTCTGCACCGACAAGCTTGTTTTTCTGGGTTTTGTTGTGAGTGCTAAAGGCATCGAGGTGGATGAAGAGAAGATCAAAGCCATCCAAGAATGGCCAACCCCCTCCAATATAGGTAATGTTAGAAGTTTTCATGGTCTTGCTAGTTTTTACAGGAGGTTCGTGAAAGATTTTAGTACTATCGCTGCACCGCTTACACAAGTCATCAAGAAAAACGTTGCATTTCAATGGAGTGAAGAGCAAGAGAAGGCGTTTCAACTTATTAAACATAAGCTTACTCATGCACCTTTACTTGCTTTACCGAACTTTTCTAATACATTTGAAATTGAATGTGATGCTTCTGGTGTAGGTATAGGCGCTGTTCTTATCCAGGATGAAAAACCACTTGCATACTTTAGCGAGAAGTTAAGCGGGGCTGCACTTAACTATCCTACCTATGACAAAGAATTGTACGCCTTGGTTCGAGCTTTGGAGACATGGCAACACTATTTGTGGCCGAAAGAATTTGTGATTCGTACGGATCATGAATCCTTGAAACATTTGAAAAGTCAACATAAGCTGAATAAGAGACATGCTCGATGGATGGAATTTATCGAAACTTTTCCTTATGTCATTCGATATAAACAAGGTAAGGAGAATGTAGTTGCGGATGCACTTTCACGCAGGTATGCCTTAATCTCTACTCTTGATGCTAAATTTCTTGGTTTTGAGCATATTAAAGAACTTTATCATGATGACCATGATTTTGGAGAAATTTATAGTGCATGTGAAAAGTCTGCTGAGGGCAAATTCTATAGGCATGAGAACTTTTTGTTTAGGGAAAATAAGTTGTGCATGCCAAATTGTTCATTGAGAGAGTTGTTAGTTCGAGAATCTCATAGCGGAGGGTTAATGTGACATTTTGGAGTTGCTAAAACCTAGGCAATTTTACAAGAGCACTTTTATTGGCCATACATGAAACGAGACATTGAGAGATTTTGTGGTAGATGTATTACCTGTAGGCAAGCTAAATCTAAGGTTCAACCTAATGGTCTTTGCACACCCCTACCTATTCCTAGTTCACCTTGGATTGACATTTCAATGGATTTTGTATTGGGTTTACCTAAGAATAAATATGGACGAGATTCGATCTTTGTAGTTGTAGATCGATTTTCTAAGATGGCTCATTTTATTCCTTGTTATAAATCTGACAATGTTTCTCATATTGCAGAATTATTCTTTAGGGAAATTGTGAGGTTACATGGGATGCCTAGAACAATCGTTTAAGATCGGGATACTAAGTTCCTGAGTTATTTTTGGAAGACATTATGGGGAAAGTTAGGAACGAAACTTTTATTTTCAACAACTTGTCATCCTCAAACTGATGGTCAAACAGAAGTAGTCAACAGAACTTTATCCACTTTGTTGAGGGCTGTCATTGGTAAAAATATTAAAACTTGAGAAGAATGTTTGCCACATGTTGAGTTTGCATATAATCGTGTTGTTCACTCTACTACTAAATTCTCACCGTTTGAAATTGTTTATGGTTTTAATCATTTAACTCCTTTGGATTTCTTACCTTTACCTATTTCTGAGCAAGTGAATTTAGATAGTAAGAGAAAAGCAGAATTTGTGAAACAACTTCACGAGAAAGTACGGTTCAATATAGAGAGGAGGACCGAACAATATATCAAACAAGCTAACAAGGGACGTCACAAGTTGATTTTTGAACCCGGTGATTGGGTTTGGTTACACATGCGGAAGGAAATATTTCCGGCACAGAGACGTTCCAAGTTGTTGCCCCGAGGAGATGGTCCTTTTCAAGTATTAGAACGAATCAACGACAATGCTTACAAACTTGATTTACCAGGTGAGTATCATGTTAGTGCTACTTTCAATATTACTGACTTGAGTCCTTTTGATGTAGGTGACGATTTGAGGACAAATCCTTCTCAAGAGGAGGGGAATGATGAGATCACAAGATTGCAAGGAATTCACAAGACCCAACTCAAGTCTCAGTTGGGCCGGTGACAAAGGCCCGAGTTAAAAGATTCAAAGAAGTACTGAATAACTTAATTCAGAGAGCTTTACAACAAGAAATTGGAGCCCAAATAAATATAGAACCAAAAGGGGCCTTAATTATGCTTATACAAGCCCAGTTGGAAGAATAAAAGGCCCAAAACTACCCAAAACCAAGGGAGGACGAAAATGAAGAAAAATAGCAGCAAGACTTGGTCAAAATAGTTTGATTTATTTAGTTTCCTAATTTTTATTTTTTTGTAACTTATGTTTAGTTTCCTAATTCTTTATTGTTTAGAGAGTTTCTAAATTTTTAGTTGCCAATTATGTTTTTACCTTTAGCCTATAAATAGGCCATTATACATTGTGTAAAACAACACTTTTGAGAGAATTAATAAAATTGTGAGGATTCTTCACACAAGTCTTGTTCTTTTGAGAACTTTGAACTTATTCAAGATATGAGTCTTGTTTAGTTCTTTGACTTATCAATCTAGGTTTCGAACCATCTAGATTGTGGCGTTATTCATTCCATCTTTATACCAAAGTTCTTGATCTAGTGAGAAACGGGTCTAAGGTCATATACCTTAGGTTCTTCCTCCTTTAGGGCAAGGGTTGAGGTCTTTAATTCCACCGGTTCAAACAATTCGTTGGAACAATTTTTTGGGCTAAATTAACTTGTTCGTGGGTTCTAGGGTTTTTATACCCAACGGGTTCACATCAGTACAAGGCCTGCCTATTTATAGGCAAGGGCTAGGGAGGCAAAAGGCCTCATTACATATGTCCTTTCATGCTAAAGGACTCCATAATCCTAATAGCTATAAGGCAGTTATTTGCTTTTATTACAACACTCAAAAGACATTATAAAATACATGGAATTAATTCATAAAAGTAGTTATTGAATGGAGGGATTCGTGGCCCTTGGACTGCATGTGCACTGCCTGTTTGCTGCCTGTGCACTGCCTGTGCCCTGCATGGGCGCTGCATGCTTGCTGGTGCACTGCTGTGCACCCATCAGGCCATGGTTCTATTGGTTCGAGCAATAGCCTTGTCTTCTCATGTATTATAACTCCTAGTTGAGTCTCTTCACTTGCTGGACCAATTGCACATGTTCGCTCGGTCGCTCGCTCATGCTCCCGGTAAACTAAGGCAAGGTAGTGCATTGCCTTGTCTTCTTCGAGCCTACGCTCCTTAAGTTGCCCTATGGACTGCACCTCTTCACGAATAGGTGTCTCTTGGCATGGGCTGTATGCTGTCTCTTCGTGCATTGCTTTTTATGTGTGCATAGGAAGGTGGCTCGTGGCATGTCTCATAGGCATGTGCGGGCTGCTCATGCGATGGTACCTCATCGCATGGTGTCCTTTGGAGCGATAGTCTTCTTGCTTGTTCTTTTCCTTAAGCAACAACCTCCTTAATGTCTATGGAGTTAATTGCTTGATGATTGCTCGGACTTGCATGAAAGGTTGTGACCTTTGCTTGAAGGGTCACGTCCTTTGGTGAGCGGTTGCTCGGGCTGCGCATGCTACTACTCGTGCGCTGTTCACCCTCGCTTGTGCTGGTTCCTTTGCATCCTTTTGCTCATGGCCTTTCGTTCGCACCTTTTGCTCGTGTCCTTTAGTGCGGACTTCTCACGCGCTGCTCATGTCTATTGACGGTTCTGTTAGATTCGTCCCTCCTTGGAGATGAACCTTGTCCTCAAGGTTGTGAGTATAGCTTTTGTGGCTGGTCATCCATGTATCTTTGCTTCGATTGTGACTCTTCCACTTGGGCTGCATTTTTTTCTTTGAATGGTCTCTTCTTTGGATCTTCTTTGAGTTGTGTTTCTTCTTGGTGAATCGGTTCCTCAAATGAACTCTTTGGCCTGCTTGGAATTCCATATGCTTTTGTTGAGAACCGAACTCATTTTGCTGCTGCCTTCTTGCTTGTCTTTTTTGCTGGTTGGCCTTGGATGGGTGTGACAACCATTTTGCATATTCAGATTGGCATGGGATGATGGTCTGCTGCTGCAGGTTGGTGGCCTTCTATTTGATGCCTTGAAAGCTGTCTTTTTATGGTGGAATGCACCTGCTGTCCCCTGTCTTTTGATGGAGGCTGCAGGGAAATTATGTACACTTTGGGCTGCCTTTTGTTGCTTCTTTGGACAGGCTATTTCATGTTGGTAGATTGGTAGCCTTTAGGATTGGATTGTGATTGCATCTCAAGTGTGATCCATCGATTTTCATGCATGAACTCCATTTGCATTTTGTTGTAATCGGTGATGATTCTTCCAAGGGTTGTGAGCCATTGTACTCCGAGAACTAGATCCAACTCAATATTTGTTAGGGAATAAAGATCGGTTTTGAATTCATACCCTTGTATGGTGATGGTGACTCCTCGGTGGATGGTTGAGCATTGGAACGTTTCACCGGTTGCGGTCTTGATTTGAAATGATGTGACTTGCTCCATGGGTAGCCTTAAGGAATGTGTTGTCCTTTGCTTAATGAAATTGAGGGATGAACCGTTGTCAATCAAGGTGTTGATGTCTTGCTTTCTTATATATGCTGTGGTTCTCCAAGTTTTTGGATCTTCTTCCTTGGTTAAGGTATAGATTGAGATGTAAGACTCTTCATTGTTTGATGATATCTCTTCTGGATCTTCTTCAATGGATGTTGTGTCAATTGATTCTTCTTCATCTTCACTAAACTCGTATATAAAGAATGATGATTGCTTGCACTTGTGGCCATTGGCTGATACTTCTTTGCAAAAGGGATATCGGTTCCTTAGTTGTCTCTCCTCATAGATGATCTTTTCTTCTTCCTACGACGGAATTGTAATGGCTGGTTGGTGTGTCTCGGCTTGCTGCAACTTGTGAGGCATGGCTGTGGAGTGTGATGAGCCTTTTTTGGTTTGAGCAACGTGCTGATGTGCTGGTTGCTTCATCTTCTTTGTGGCCTCAAGATCAGGTGGTTTCCATTTGATAGGTACCTTCTTGGCCAAATGAGAATTGTGAAGGTTGGTGGTGTATGTCTTCACTTGGGGTAGAAGGGTGTGAGCGTTTGGGTGAGGGATCGAAGGGACATATGATGTGGTTGAGGGCTAAAGGGATAGAAGGGTAAGTGTTGGGTTTAGAGAATAAAAGGTTGTGTATAAGGGACATAAGATGAAAGGTCATATGTTGGGCTATAAGGATGAAAGGGTGTATGCTTGGTTGGGGTCATGAAAGGTTGTGTATTTGGGTAGGAAAATGGATGGGTATGAGTTTGGGTAGTGAAATGAAGGGGTGTATTTTCGGATGGAAGGCTGAAAGGGTGAGAATTGGGGTAAGGAAATGAAGGGACATATTTAGGTTGAGTGGGTGTGAAGGATAGAGGTTGAAGGGTTTGAGGTACATGACCTTTGGCATGATTGCTTGGATCATGGCTCTTGACTTGTGGTTCTAAGGTTGTATGCTACTGTCCATGGTTTTGTGGTGTGAAATGTGACTCCTACCTTGTTTGTGACAAGAGATATGGTGGCATAGGTTGGACGTCTCTTGCTTGTTGCTGGTTGATTTGGCATCATGTTGGTTGGTTGTTCAGCCATTGCATGGACCGCATGTTTGGTGTTGCTACTGCAAAACATTTCTTGTTGCCGGCTGGATGTTTGTTGTTCTCCCTTGCTGCTACTGCATGGTTTGACATGATCTAAATTGATTGTTTACCTCTGCACTTCTCCTGGTCTGGAAGATGGCAATATGTGATCATGATGGCCTTTGTGACTCCTGGTTTGTTGAGATGATTCCTCTAACATGTCTTGGAGTATATTTGTGATTGTTGAGAGTTGTTTCTCCATGCGATCTACACATTGATTCATCTCTAACCAGTACTTTTTTGAATCCTTCTGTATTTGAAGAATTCTCTTTCGAAAAGGAAGGTTTTCTAGTTGTATCATGATGATATATTGATGAAAAGGTATGAAGGAAGAGAGAACAAGGATGGCCGTTTTTTTCTTAAAAAAAAATGAAAGGTTCCTTGCTGCGATTTGATAGAAAAGGATGGGTATCCAAGTTCTGATACTTTTGGTTGACAAATCTCTCTGGTTCAGAACAAGATTAACTCTTCAATGATGATAGAACACCAAGAAAGGGGGTTCAAACTCTTTGGATAGAATGTATGATACAGAAAATAGAAGAAATTCTGACGATGGAATGAAAATCTGTCCAGAAATGAAGATGGCTGTTCTGAAACTTACAGAGGAGTCAAATAACTTTCTCTGCACTGAAGAATGGTCCCTTATAGGTCAGAATTTAACTCTCTAAATGAAAGCACCAAATTGGAAGGGACCCAATGTTGTCCTCCAATGGATTCTATGATTTTTTGACTAAGGGAGGCTAGAGAACCTATGAAATGGGTGGAGTAATCTTGCTGCACGGCACCTATGTTCTATGAACAAGGGATGGCTCGCTAATGGAAGTAAAAGGGAATGAAAAAGAGACTAGGGAACTAAGAAAAAGATAGGAAAGAAAATAATGGCAGAATGTTTTCGGTATTTTTGAATGAGGGTAGACTTAGAAAAATAAAGGGATATGACTCACAATCGTTGGGAGAGTACTTGTCCTACACCGCAGGGATCTTTTGGACAAAGGACTGGTCTTCAATGGTTGGAAGCCTTGCCACACTGCACCACAGGGATCACTTGTATGGCCTTACAACTCTGCACCTAAGGATCACTCGAGTTGCGTTGAACAAAGGAAGGTTAGGGCATCAAAGACAGCAGCCTAACTCTTGAATCCTATGCTCTAATTCTCACATTCTCTCAAGGAGACATAAAGGGACGAAAATGGTTGATAACCTCTATAATTGGATGTTGATTGCCTTCTCAAAATGAGTACAAGGCCTGCCTATTTATAGGCAAGGGCTAGGGAGGCAAAATATCTCATTACATATGTCCTTTCTGCTAAAGGATTCCATAATTTTAATAACTATAAGGCAGTTATTTGCCTTTATTACAACACTCAAAAGACATAATAAAATACATAAAATTAATTCATAAAAGCAGTTATTGAATGGAGGGATTCGTGGCCCTTGGACTGCATGTGCACTGCACGTACACTATCTGTGCACTGCATGTGCACTGCCTGTGTGATGCCTGTGCGCTGCCTGTGCCCTGCATGGGTGTTGCATGCTTGTTGGTGCACTGCTGTGCACCCATCAGGCCATGGTTCTATTGGCTCGAGCAATAGCCTTGTCTTCTCATATATTATGACTCCTAGTTGAGTCTCTTCACTTGCTGGACCAATTGCACATGTTCGCTCGGTCGCTCGTTCATGCTCCCAGTACACTAAGGCAAGGTAGTGCATTGTCTTGTCTTCTTCAAGCCTACGCTCCTTCGGTTGCCCTATGGACTGTACCTCTTCACGAATAGGTGTCTCTTGGCATGGGCTGTATGTTGTCTCTTCATGCATTGCTTTGTATGTGTGCATAGGAAGGTGGCTCGTGGCATGTCTCATAGGCATGTGCGGGCTGCTCATGCGATGGTGCCTCCTCGCATGGTGTCCTTTGGAGTGATAGTCTTCTTGCTTGCTCTTTTCCTTAAGCAACAACCTCCTTAATGTCTATTGAGTTAATTGCTTGATGATTGCTCGGACTTGCATGAAAGGTTGTGACTTTTGCTCGAAGGGTCGCGTCCTTTGGTGCGTGGTTGCTCGGGCTGCGCATGCTACTGCTCGTATGCTGCTCGCCCTCGCTTGTGCTGGTTCCTTTGCATCCTTTTGCTCGTGGCCTTTCGTTCGCACCTTTTGCTCATGTCTTTTCGTGCGAATTTCTCACGCTCTGCTCATGGCTATTGGCGGTTCCGTTATTTAAAATGTTATCAAGTCCATGTCACAAGGTAAATTGTACAGCCTACTCTACAATAATACCCCCAATGCGCCCGTTCTTGGTCGAAGTAGACAATTGTCGGGGTTGTTTGTTTGGCCGGCTCAATGGATGCATATGTTTATTTTCTTATGTGTGCCTTGATATATATTTTATTCTGAAACAACAAGTTATTTTCGCACACTCGATATTATTTTACATATTTTGACACTCCAAGTTTACCCACGATATTGATAGCATGATATCAATCCCCTCACTTACTGAGTATCCTCCCATAAGTACTCACCCCTCACTTTCTTTCCCACAGGATTAGTTTTGGACTGAAGAAAAATTTTGTGATTTGATACTTGTGACATGGACTTGATAGCACCGGGTTTGGATATGGATATTACAGAAGTATATTTTAGGATCGCTTGGTGCCACCTCTAAATCACAGGAGGGGCGACTGGCGGCTGTTCATACCTTTGACAGGGGCATGGCAGTAGAGATTTGTGGTTAGGATTGCGAAAATTCGTTTTGTTAGCCTTGCGTATCCTAGTTTGTGCGGTATGGATGTGTTGGTCTAATATTGAGATTGGATTTATGTATTGTGAGGCCGGGTTGGCCCTATTGTACAGGTAGCAGGTTGATTACTATATGAGAAACCTCCGATATGCGTAGGGTTCTGCCCGATTTTCTGAAAAAAAATACAGTCGGCATTCAGGACAACGGGCGGCTGCTCAAGATCCTGGTTCGGGGCGTGACAATGTCGGCGGGGCATATAGCCCCATGCATCGTAACATAACGTCGGCTGGACATATAGCCCAAATAGTACATGTAAATCCATTTAAAACTACGTGCCAATACAGTAGAAGTATTAAAATATGTCAATATGTTAAAAAGAATGGCACAGTATCCGGTTATCAAACTCATGGATGCAAATCAATAAAATCAACAGTTGAGACACTCCAATGGTCACAAAAATATGTTTATCAAAATCCAAAAATTTAATTTTCACACATATAGAAATCATGTCGTTTGAAAATCTGTAAAATATGATTTGTCAATCAATAGTAGATGTCAAAGTCCTATTCACATTTCTAGGGAGGGTGGTCACTCCCTATTTTCAAAACAAATCCAATCTGACTCAACGAGTCTCCAAAAAAATCAACCTAATCAGATTATCACAATTTAATATCAAATTTTCAAATATTATAGGGTTTATCCATTTTTCCTAAGTTTGTACAATGTTTAACTCTTCAATTTATAAATACACTCTGATGCCGGTTGCATTTCATTTATAAACAATTAATATATTTTTAAACCAAGGCAAATTCAACCCTAAAACTACTCAAGATCGGAAATAAGCCTTAAAGTAAATAATTTTCCTATAAGATGGAAAATTTTTGAAAAATCATACACTTTTCGATTTCCATCCAAATGTTTCAAGACATATGTCATTTTCAAGATATAGGAGTCTATTTTCATAATACGGAGATCGTATTTAAATTGCCTATGAGCAGAACAATTTATAATGAGAAAGGCTGTATCAACCCTTGAACTCAAATCTCAATTTCCGACTATTTTCATGCATAGGTCAATTTAAACTCCAAGGGAAACTATTCAAATCAACTTAATTTGATTTTATCATCCTGAATAGTCTCATTTCATATAAATTCCTACACTTAATCTAATGAACCGCATATAATGTCCGAAAATGCATTCATTTCGAATCTAATTTATATTTTAGCATATACAAGACTTTTTATTCTAAATTTACTATAAATTCAATAACCAAATCGAATAGATCTAAAATCCCTCACCTAAGGTTTTTCTCGGAGCGCAGACCTTCGTCCGAATGTCTCCTAGATCACTCCAAAATCTAAAATGCTCCTTATCAAGACAAGATTTATTAGTTATATCATAAACACTTAGATCAGAATCAAAACCCTAAATCAGTTACCTGCGCAGAAGTTCGTGGGCTGTCACGGGCTCACGAGCCGTCGCGGGCTACAGCGGACTCACAGGTTCTTGGGTCAGCAGGCTGGCGGTCTGTGGGCCGCAGTGGGCTTCGCGGGCTGCAGTGGGCTAGCGGGCTACAACGGGCTGGCTCGCACTCGGGGACTGTAGCGCGCGCTCGCGGACTGAGGCTCGTGCTCGCGGACTGAGGCGCGCTCTCGCGAGAGGGTTGCATGCTGTGTTCGTGCTTGGGACTGTGGCACGCGAGGACGGAGAATCTCGCTCGCGGATTGGGTCGCGCTCGCGGATTGAGGCACGCTGTGTTAGTGCGGGGAGGATCGCGCAGGGGCGCGATCGTCTCGCGCCGAGTGGATCGCGCAAGGGTGCCCTCGGGAGAGGAGGAGATTAGGGCTAAAAGCCCTAATCCCATTTGGGGGTTGCGTTTTGGGCCAAAACGCAGCGCTTCCCCCCTGTTCTCATTTTTTTTTACAATTATATATATATATTTATATGTATATATATATATATATGTATATATATATATATATGTATGTATGTATGTATGTATATATATATATATATATATATGTATGTATGTATATATATATATATATATGTATGTATATAATTTCATACCCATATTTCGCTAGAATGTGAATTTCATAAAAATGAGATTTATTACGATTGCGAACACAAAAACTTAAAATATACCCAAAAGTTTAAATTAAATACCCCAAAATCAAAAATCAATATAAATAAAAATTTTTCTCTATATATATGTGTATATATATATATATTTCAAAACTAGTACACTTGTATGGACACTGAAATGTCGGTGTTACATTTTCTAACCCCCTAAAAACAAGTTTCGTCATCGAAACAAAAAGGAAGCGATATACTAAACAAGTCTTCTCAGGCTCCAAGTCTCCTCGAGCTGGTCACTTCTCCATAAAACTCTGACCAATGAAACTTTCTTACTCCGCAGCTTTCTAACCTTCCAATCTATAATAGCCACGGGCTGAACCGGAAGACTAAGGTTCTCTCGTAACTCAACAGGTGGAGGCTCAAGTACATGAGAAAGATTAGCTAGATATTTTCAGAGTACTGAGACATGGATGACGTCATGAATATGGGGTAGTTCATCTGGCAGCTCTAATCTGTATGCCACACTCCTGACCCTCTCAAGGATACGGAAGGGTCCAATATATCTAAGGCTCAGCTTGTCCCACTGCCTGATCCGTATAACTCCCTTTAAAGGAGATATCCTCAAGAAAATCATATCTCCATTGGCAAACTCAAAAGGTCGCCGCCTACGATCTGCGTATAACTTTTGCCTGTCTTGGGCAGCTCTCATCTGCTCACGGATGACCCTAACATTATCTTTCGTCTCCGTTTGAGGTTCAGCTCCCTCTGAGTAAATAAATACTTCAGGCTCTGGTGGTCAGTGAATTCTCTGCAGTTCACTCCATAAAGATAATGTCACCATACCTCAATGCATAGACTATGACCGCTAACTCCAAATCACGCGTCGGATAATTCAGCTCATGCTTCTTCAACTGTCGTGAAGCATAAGTAATCACTCGACCGTTCTGCATTAGTACATGGCCCAATCCTTGTCTGCTAGCATCACTGTATACCACGTACTCCCTGCTGCTTGTGGGGAAAGCTAGCACTAGTGCCGTTGTCAGTCGTTGTTTGAGCTCCTGAAAGCTCGTCTCACAACGATCGTCCCAAAAGAACTTGTCGTCCTTCCGCATTAGTCTGGTAAGTGGAGCAACGATCTGAGAGAATCCTTTTACGAACCGCCAATAATACCCCACAAGACCAAAGAAACTCCGCACCTCGGTCACTGTCTATGGCTACTCCCACCTTAATATGGCCTCAACCTTTGTGGGTCAATATAAATATCCTTCGCAGAAACAAGATGGCCAAGAAATCTAATTTGTCTAAGCCAAAATTAACACTTGGTGAATTTGACATACAACTGCCATTCACGGAGAATCTGCAAGACCACCCTAAGGTGCTGTGCATGCTCCTCATAGCTCGGCAAATATACAAGAATGTTGTCGATGAACACAATGACAAACCGATCCAAATAATCATGGAAAACCCGGTTCATCATGTCCATAAAGGTTTCTGGTGCATTGGTCAGCCCAAACGGCATGACCACGAACTCGAAATGTCCATGTCATGTGCGGAATGCGGTCTTGGGCACATCCTCAGCTCTGATCCGCAACTGATGATATCCAGATCGAAGATCGATTTTTGAGAAAACCCGCGCACCTTGAAACTGATTAAATAAATCATCAATACACGGCAGAGGGTACCAATTCTTGATGGAAATCTTGTTTAGCTACCTATAGTTTACACACAATCATAGAGTCCCGTCCTTCTTTTTCATGAATAACACTGGAGTACCCCAAGGTGAAGTGCTCGGACAGATAAAACTCTTGTCCAACAACTCCCGCAACTGGACTTTAAGCTCTCTAAACTCAGCTGGCGCCATTCTGTATGGAGGAATAGATATGGGAGTGGTCCCTGTAGCTAGGTCAATCTCGAAATCAAACTCCCGAACTGGGGGTAGTCCGGGTGGCTTCTTGGGAAATATATCTGGGAACTCCTATATTACTGGGACCTCCTCAAACCTCGTCCCTTCCATTGTGGTGTCAATAACATGAGCCAGGTATGCTGTGCACTCTCGGCGTATCAATCTCCTGGCCTTCATCACCAATACAACGCAGCGAGGTAACACTTGCCTCTTGCCTGGGAACCTCAACAACGGCCCCTTGGGTTTCCGAAATTCCACTTCCTTAGTAAAGCAATCTATTGAGGCTCTATGCATACTTAGGCAATCCATCCCTAGGATGACACCGAAATCCGTCATCTCAAGTGGAATCAGGTCTACCTCAAGTACCGCATCTCTAATCGTGACCTTGCTCCCTCCATAGACGGAATCTCTAAGTATCTGCTCACCGAGAGGAGTGAT
Organism: Dillenia suffruticosa; assembly: GCA_033439265.1. Classification (NCBI taxonomy): domain Eukaryota; kingdom Viridiplantae; phylum Streptophyta; class Magnoliopsida; order Dilleniales; family Dilleniaceae; genus Dillenia; species Dillenia suffruticosa. The sequence goes on from JAVTVX010000031.1 coordinate 7,141,638, forward strand.
AACCAATATCTCATCATCAAGTAGTGATAAAGGCTTACCCAACCCGTAGGCAAAAGATGCTCTCACATACTAATAGTTCAACCCGGTGTCAATGAGGACACGAGCGTCGACTCCCCATATGTTCATAATTCCTATTGTGAGAAAATAAAAAGATCTGTTGATAAATATGGAAAGATATATGCTTATATATATATATCAAAATGTATATACATACCAACATAATTAAGCCTCTAAGGTTTTAACTAGTGATGGTGATCAAAAGAAGATACATAAAAAAAAATATCTCTAAACATGGGGATCAGTGGGAGGAGCACCAATAATCACATCAGGACTCGCCTGAGCGTCCTCTTGCATCATTGAATATACACAGGCCTGTGTCCTTTGCTACTGTCAGAATGGTCCTGGCACCGTGTTGCTCCCGATTGCTGTCCGTGGAGTGGTGTGACTCGAGTGCATAGGTGCTCCCTACTCGACTGATGTGCCCTGGCTTCCCATACCGGAAGCATGTAACAGGCACCCTACACTTTCCAAAAGGGTGGTATCCACCACATCGGTAGCAAAAGGGATACTGCTGATCTGAAGTCTGAGTAGTGGCACTGGGAGCTGGTGCTCTAAACCCCTAAGGTCGTGATTCCTGCCCAGTATGTGCCTCTCTCGGTTGAGAAGAGCCTCCCTGATATCCTGAAATCCTGCTTTTCTTTGAGCCTTGGTTCGAAGAAGTCCCATATCTCTTCTTCCTTTGCTCTCTGTACTCCCACTGTCTGCCCTCAGCACGAACGATCTCCTCCTCCCTAAGTGCTGAGCCCACCACTATCTCCGCAAAGGAGAGACTAGGAGTCACTGTCATATACCTCCTGATGTTTAAGTTGAGGCCATCCTCAAACTTGAATCGTAGTTGTTTCAGCGTCACCAAGTCTGGAACGAAAGCAACTAGTCGCCTCATCTCCGTCTCATACTCTGTCACTGTCCTGGTTCCTTGCCGCAAGTGCAAAAACTCTACCCTCTTGTGATCCTGCTGGATCTCAGAGAAGTATCTACAATCGAACTCCCGTAGGAAGTCCTCCCATTGCAGCGGCTCGGTAGCATCGTCACAAATCACCTCCCACCAAGTGATGGCGTCGCCATCCAAGAGTCTCTCTGCTATCCGAAGCTGGTAGTCCTCACTCAAACCTAGATCTGTCAAAATTATGCGGGTGCGGTTGATCCAGTGCTTTGCTGCTGTGGAATCACCCGTTCCCGCAAACTCCGTGCAGCCTAACTACCTCGCCTCCTTCACCAACTGGATGAGTTCGTGAATACGCCTTAAGGTTGAGGAGGTAGTGTTACTAGGTCCTGAAACAGAGGAATGACCAACAACTTGGGGCTGATCTAGTACAACTGAAGGTGGCACGGCCGTAAGAGTCAGTGCGGCCAATAGTACTGGTGGAGGTGGCACGGCCGTAGAAGTCGGCACTACCGTCGGTGGTGGTGGGGGTGGCATCTGAACTCTGTGGGAGGTGTACCACTCATACACTTGCCTAAACGCCTCAAGGAATGGTGGTGGAACCTCGGCTGGAGCAACCGGCTGAGTAGGCGCTGCAGGGGGCAACCGTGAAGAGGAAGCAGCCTCAGGCACTCCAAGGGTCTCAATTTCCCTCGAAGGGTCAGGCACTTGAGGAGTCTCAGGTAGTGCGAGTTTAGCTCCGCGTCCCGTTGGTCTACCGCGTCTAGGCGGCATAATTCTACAAAGAGAGAATTTTCATTAGATATGAATCTAGAGTTTGGCATGATTTAAAAATTAAGGTTAGTAACGTAGTAACTAACCCCCTAAATGAATGAAATTAGTGGTCTACGACCATGTATGAGAGTTTAAATGACTGTACGAAACTCTCTAATGCATTGAGAACTTTTAAATATACTTGGGAAGACTTTTATTACTATCCTTTCTCTAACCTAGACACTGTGATACCAACCGAACTGTCACATCCCGAGCCGGGGTCATGAATAGCCGCCCGTTGCCCTGGATGCCGGCTACATTTTTACAGAAAATCGAACAAAACCTCCTCATATTTCAGAAGTCTCCCATGTACAATTTACCTTGTAATATTCACAACCACCTTGTCAATTTAATAAAAGTGTCATCCCGGCCTCACAACCATTAACCAAATCTCAGCCGATAACCAGGACAATGCAGGGGGATAGAAATTTCTAGCAGTCCTAACCACAGACCTCTATTGTCATACTACACTAGAGCATGAGTAGCCGTCACACCGAGCGGATCTAGATATTTATACACATATACAATAAATTCCCAAGTTAACATTTTAAATACATATAGGTGACTCAATGCAAGTGAATCGAGTCAATATGAGAGTTTTTCGAATAAATGTCCATAATTATACAGTCATCCCAGAAAATAAATAGACGAATACATTGATCAAACTAAAATCTCAAATAATTGTAGTGGAAGATATGATAATATCCATACCCAAGCCCGATGCTATCAAGTCCACATCACAAGTATGAAATTATAAAATTTTTCTTCAGTCCAAGACTAATCCCGTGGGAAAGAAAGTGGGGGGTGAGTATCTATGGGAGAATACTCAGCAAGTGAGGGGATTGATATCGTGCTATCAATATCGTGGGTGAACTTGGAGTATCAAAGCATGTAACATAATATCGAGTGTGCGAAAATAACGTGATATTTCAGAATAAAACATATCTCAAGGGACACATAAGAAAATAATATATGCATCCATCTATGTATCAAGTCACATATGTAAAGTCGGCCGAACAAACAACCCCGGCAATGGTCCACCTCGACCAAGGACGGGTGCATTGGGGGTTTTCACTATGCAATTATTAAATAATGGCTCTCTATCCCAATGTTGACCGGGCTACTCCAACTAGCCTATAAATAATAATAATAATAATACATATATATAGTTGATCATGTATGGTGTCCCGCCCAGTGCTAAATAGAGGTAAACTCACGTCTTCCTCGATAAGGGTCAACTTGGGACACCCATACACATGACGATCTAGCAGATACCTCCGACCAAAACGTATCCAAGCACTAGGGGTGTCTCTACCAAATGTCCCTCGTAGTTACGGAATGCTATAGGAAGCATATCACCATATCACCATATCACCAAGTCGGCCGGGCACGTAGCCCCATGCATCATATCATCATATCGGCCAGGCATATAGCCTCATGCATCGTAACATAACGTCGGCCGGGCGTATAGCCCAAATAGTACATGTAAATCCATTTAAAACTGTGTCAATACAGTAGAAGTATTAAAACATGTCAATATGTTAAAAAGAATGGCACAGTATCCGGTTATCAAACTCATGGATGCAAATCAATAAAATCAACAGTTGAGACACTCCATGGTCACAAAAATATGTCTATCAAAATCCAAAAATTTAGTTTTCACCCGTATAGAAATCATGTCGTTTGAAAATCGGTAAAACATGATTTGTCAATCAATAGTAGATGTCAAAGTCCCACTCACATTTCTAGGGAGGGTGGTCACTCCCTATTTTAAAAAAAAATCCAATCTAATTCCTCGAGTCTCCAAAAAGATCAACCTAATCAGATCATCACAATTTAACATCAAATTTTCAAGTATTATAGGGTTTATCTATTTTCTCTAAGTTTGTACAAACCTTAACTCTTCAATTTAAGAATACACTCTAATGTCCAGTTGCATTTCATTTATAAACTATTAACGTACTTTTAAACCAAGTCAAATTCGACCCTAAAACCACTCAAGGTTGGAAATAAGTTTTAAAATAAATAATTTTCTTATAAGATGAAAAATTTTTGAAAAATCATACACTTTTCGATTCCCATCCAAATGTTTCAAGCCATATGTCATTTTTAAGGTATATGAGTCTATTTTCATAATACGGAAATCGTATTTAAATTACCTATGAGCAGAACAATTTATAATGAGAAAGGTTGCATCAACCCTTGAACTCAAATCCCAGTTTCTGACTATTTTCATGCATAGGTCAATTTAAACTCCAAGGGAAACTATTCAAATCAACTTAATTTGATTCTATCATCCAGAACAGTCCCATTTCATGTAAATTCCTACACTTAACCTATTGAATCGCATATAATGTCCGAAAATGCATTCATTTCGAATTTAATTTACATTCTAGCATATACAAGACTTCTAATCCTAAATTTACCCTAAATTCAATAACCAAATCAAATGGGTCCGAAATCCCTTACCTAAGGTTTTTCTCGGAATGCAGACCTTCGTCCGAATGTCTCCTAGATCACTCCAAAATTTGAAACGCTCCCTATCACGATAAAATTTATTAGTTAGATCATAAACACTTAGATCAGAATCAAAACCCTAAATCAATTACCTGTGTAGAGGTTCGTAGGTTGTCAGGGGCTTACGAGCCGTCGCGGGCTACAGCAGGCTCGCGGGTTTGCGGGTCAGTAGGCTGGCGGGCCTGCAGGCCGCAGTGGGCTTCGCGGGCCGCAGTGGGCTAGCGGGGTGCAGCGGGCTCGCGGGCTTGCTGGCCTCAGTGGGCTTCGCGGGCAGTAGGGGGCTCGGGGGCTGCGTGCTAACTGGCTGGTACGCGCTCGCGGGCTGAGGCGCGCTCTCGCGAAAGGGTCACGCGTTGTGTTCGCGCTGTGCTCGTGCTTGGGACTGAGGCGCACGCGGACAAAGGTGCTCGCTCACGGACTGAGGCGCGCGGTGTTCGCGCAGGGGTGCGATCGTGCTCGCGTTGGGTAGATCGGGCAAGGGCGTGCTCGGCTCGTGCTGGGGAGATCACGTGGGGGCAGAAGGAGTTACAGTCATGCTCGTGGAAGGTTGGTGCTCGTGGGAGGAAGGAGCAGCGGTGGTGAAGCGAGCGGTGGTGATGGGTGGTGGGTTCGGGCGAAGCCGAAGAGAGAGAGAGAGAGAGAGAGAGAGAGAGAAAGAGAGAGAGAGAGGAAGATGAAGAGACGGGAGAGGAGGAGATTAGGGCTAAAAGCCCTAATCCCATTTGGGGGAGGGGCTGCGTTTTGGGCCAAAACACAGCGCTTCCCCCCTGTTTTTTTTTTCAATTATATATATATATATGTATATAATTTCACACCCATATTTCGCTAGAGTGCGAATTTCATAAAAATGGGATTTATTATGATTGAGCATGAAAGCTTAAAATATACCCAAAAATTTTAATTAAATATCCCAAAATAAAAAATCAATATAAATAAAAATTTTTCTCTATATATATGTATATATATATATATTTCAAAACTAGTACACTTGTACGGATACCGAAATGTCGGTGTTACATTGTGTGTCTAATCTAATATTGTTTCTATTTTCAAGAGCAATGATGATGTTTGAACGGAATGTTGGAGTTCTCCTAGTCGGAGTTAGTGTATTAAGAAGTTCAAATTTGTATGATAATATTAAATCTAATATTGATTTATAAGATAGACCAATCTCATACTTTCTCACTAGAAAAAAATATGGAGGATGAATGCCAAGAGAAAAAAATATGATTTTTGATAATATGAGATCCCTATTAATAGAAATATGGAGGGTCAAGAATCTAAAAATTCAAATAAAGAAAAAGTTATCATATAATATAAATAGCACTAACTCACGTGCTATTAGAAGGTTTTCCTCCTAGGGATACACAATTCAAGAGGATGGTGAATGTGATTACTCGAATGGACATATTGTGAATTGAAATAATAAATTTGTATGTTTTCTTTTGTACACTATAGTTATTTATTTGAAACATGATCATATATTAGAAACTTTTAAAATTTTTTTTTAATATAAAGTTTTTATTGAGAATATGATTGAAAATATTTGTTATTTTTTATATGATTATGAATGCAAAAGAAAACTAGGGTATTTAAATATTTTGTGTATTTAAATGAAAATTTTGAATTGGTAGAACTTGAATAATTATCATCCAAAATTGTAATATTAGTTAAATACTTTATGTATTTAAGTGGCAGGTTTTTAGTTGGAAGAATTTGAGTAATTCTCACTTAAAACCTATTGAATTTTATAATTTCAAATTAAATTTATAATGGCGATGCATTAGCAGTAGAGATGATGATTTGGAACTTAGTGAACTTTCGATCGTATACCTAATACTGATTTATCATGAATGTTAATTTTTGAAGTGTAAAATTATGTGTATGATTTGAGCATTATTGTTAATATCCACTATCTGAGAAAGCCAAACCATAGTATCAAAGTCCTCTATTGCAAACTTGAATAATGGAGACAAATTGAATGACAATGATCATGAGATATGATGCCAAATTTGATATGTTCTAAAAGAATAAGATATCTTAGAAGGTGAGTCATGTATAGAATTAACCCTAAAAAAAATTTTAAAACTATCTCGGGACAAAAAAAATTCAGAATCTAACCCCCTTTGTCGTAAGTTGGACCCGCGACACCACGTGGCGTACCTGTTTGGCCAAAGGCCACGTGTCACATCTTAAAGACGCGACAAGCCGCCTCCCCCCGCAGCTCTTCGACTCCCCCGCGACTCTTTCTCCCTCCCCCGCCAACGGCTCTACTTTTCTTTCCTTCCCCCGCCCGTGGCTCTGCTCCTTTCTCCCTCCCCCCAACGACTCTCTCTCTCTCGCCCTCGAGAGAGGAGTGCCGCGGGGGGAGAAGGAGAGAGACAGCTGCGGGCGGGGGGAGAGAGGAGTAGAGCCACGGGCGGGGGAGGGAGAAAGGGAAGGAGGAGGGCCGCGGGTGGCGGGGGGGAGAGAGAGAGCGACGGTTGGGGGAGGGAGAGGGAGAGCCGCGGGGGAAGGGAGGGGGAGATGAGCAGAGCCGCGGGCGAGGGAGGGAGGGAGAGAGGAGTGTCGCGGGCGGCGGAGGGAGGGGCCACGGGAGTGCCATAGGCGGCGGTGGGAGGGGCCATGGGAGTGCCGCAGGCAGTGGGGGAGGCGGATTGTCACGTCTTGAAGACGCGATACGTGGCCTTCAGCCAATCGGGTGCTGCCACATGGTGTTACGAGTCCAACTCGCGACAAAGGGGGGTTAGATCTTGAATTTTTTTGCCTCAAGATTATTTTTAATTTTTTTTTATGGTTAATTCCGTATATGATTCCTTAGAAGGTATTAAGCATATCATGTAGGACCTTGATGTGGGGCAATGTTGCTCCGCAGATCAAAGAACAAGATGCTTACCAAACATGGAAAAATGATAGATTTCACTGTTCGAACAATCCTGATTAGCTCTGTGATTGATAATATGATACCCGAGTATGAGCAATATGTGACTTTCATGACAAATAGGTATACCTCAAGAAGAAATTTAGAGGTACTAGTGATTCATTTTAGACAAATGACTATTTAGTTTGATATTAAATAAAAGTGAAATGGTCATAGTATCAAACAGTAATTAAGAGTCATGTCTATCATGATTAGAGAGATGGTACTCAACTAGTCATATTCTCTCCAATAAACAAAAAGTTTAAACCTAGATCCGATCACTTCTTGCAAAGTGAGAGCACCTGAAAGTCAGTTTGACTCACAATGACAATGTGAAGACTTTCTCAAATGTTGCTCACTATGTTGAGTTTGAGGATAAGCGGTTTGGTGCTGTAAGATCCACAACTGATGCTTTTGTTGCAGAATCTAGTTTTAAGCAGAGTTTTAGACTCTAAGTGTAAAAGGGACTAGAGCGAAAGCAAGAAAGAAAAGGAGAATAAATATAGATCACAAAATAACAACTCTAGATATGACAACAGACTAAGAGACATTTATTAATTTTTCATCGAGCCCCATTTGGTAGGAGATTGAACTATATGGGGAACAATGCAAGAATGAAGGTTAGAGGAGTTGACATTTATAAATTGAAATTACAAAGTAGTCAAACTCTCATTGTGCATGATGTTCTCCACGTGTTAAAAATTTGACAAAATTTAATATCTATTCTTATTCTTTTTTTGAAATATGGCTCTATTTTAAATTTTCAAAAAGATAAGGTGAATTTGTATTTGAATGACATGTGTTGGTTTTGGAGAATTTGTAAATGGTTTTATAATTTTTGTAATGTGATAGATAAATGTTTAATTATTAAGTTGAACTTTGTCATGTCAGCAAAATGATGAGAAAACTATTTGAAATTGCCATTTGAGCTGAATTCTATTGTTGTTACTCCATTCGGATATTTGTGATTCAATGAGTATGAATACAAGAAAACATGAAATTTTGCGTTTCATTACGTTCATAGATGACTTCACGCGATTTGGTCATGTCTATTTGATTTTTCACAAATCTAAAACACTTGAATGTTTAAGACATAATATGAGCGAGCTAGAGAATCGAATAAATAGATGGCGTGAATATCAATCAGATCGAATTAAGGACTATGTAATGAAAGAGGTATAATATGTAATATGAGCGATCTGGTCGATGTGTTTTCTATAGGTTGACAGCAATTTTGACATGTCGATGTGAATTTTATAAAGACCTATATATACTGGTCAACATATGTGTAAGAAATTGGTTAACCTAGCACTGTTAAGGTTGATGTGTTGTAAATCAGGTTGATGTGTTACACCAACGGGTTGACATGTCACTATTCATAACTCTTTTTCGTTCTTATTTTATTTGTCTTGTTCTTACTTTTGTCTCACTCTATACCTTTATCGGTCTCTATGTCTCTCCCTCTCATAATATGTTCCTCTTTCCCTCTTTTTTTTGTCTCTCTCCCTCTCTTACTCTCTTTCTCCCTTGCACATTCTCTCGCTCTGATATGATCATCAAGACTGCAATAAATTTACAAGATTCAACTCAAGTTCCAGTTTGACCAGTAACAAAAGTTCGAGTTAAAAGGTCCAAAGAAGTATTGAATAACTTAATTCAGAGGGTTTTACAATAAAAAATTGAAGCCCAAATGAATGAAGAACCAAAAGGGGCCTCAATTATGTTCATACAAACCCAGTTAGAAGAATAAAAGACCTAAAACTACCCAAGACCAAGGGAGAACGAAAATAAAGAAAAATAGCAGCAAGATTTGGTCAAAATAGTTTGATTTATTTAGTTTCCTAATTCTTATTTTTTGTAACTTATGTTTAGTTTCCTAATTCTTTATTGTTTAGGGAGTTACTAAATTTTTAGTTGCCAATTATATTTTTACCTTTAGGCTATAAATAGGCCATTATACATTGTGTAAAAAAACACTTTTGGAGAGAATTAATAAAATTGTGAGAATTCTTTACACAGGTTTTGTTCTTTTGAGAACTTTAAATTTATTCAAGATAAGAGTCTTGTTTAGTTCTTTGACTTATCAATCTAGGTTTTGAACCATCTAGGTTATGGCGTCATTCATTTTATCTTTATACCAAGGTTCTTGATCTAGTGAGAAACGGGTCTAAGGTCATATACCTTAGTTTCTTCCTCCTTTAGGGCAAGGGTTGATGTTTTTAATTCCACCGGTTCAAATAATTCGTTGGACGATTTTTGGGCTAAATTAACTTGTTCGTGGGTTTTAGGATTTTTATACCCAACGGGTTCATATCAGTTGGTATCAGAGCAATTTCGGGTAACCCTTCGAGTTGTTCATACTTATCTATAATTATTCATATTTGTCTATATTTTTTCATAAAACAAAGGCAGCTTCCAATTTTTTTTCTTTTCTTTTATTGTTTCTTCTTTATTTCTTCTTTTTTCCTTATTTGTTCACCTACCTTATTTTCTTTCTTTATTCACCTTTCTTATTTAATTCATTCCATATTTGTTTCTTTCTTAATTTGGAATTTTTCCAAATTTGCGACTTTCTTTATTTCTCACTTATTTCCCTTCTTTATTTTTCTTGTTATTCTTTCTATGAATTTCACAAGACAATTATTTTTGAGTTAAATTCAAAGAGTTGTTAATTTATTAAGATGGTAAGAGACATGTTCGACGGATTGAATTCGTTGAGACTTTTTCCAAGCAAAATGCGGTTGCGGATGCATTTTCACACAGGTGACGATTTGAGGACAAATCGTTGTCAAGAAGGGGGGAATGATGTGATCATCAAGACTGCAAGAAATTTACAAGATTCAACTCAAGTTCCAGTTGGGCCAGTAACAAAAGTTCGAGTTAAAAAGTCCAAAGAAGTACTGAATAACTTAATTCAAAGGGTTTTACAATAAAAAATTGAAGCCCAAATGAATGAAGAACCAAAAGGGGCCTCAATTATGCTCATGCAAGCCCAGTTGGAAGAATAAAAGGCCCAAAACTACCCAAGACCAATGGAGGACGAAAATAAAGAAAAATAGTAGTAAGACTTGGTCAAAATAGTTTGATTTATTTAGTTTCCTAATTTTTATTTTTTGTAACTTATGTTTAGTTTCCTAATTCTTTATTGTTTAGGGAGTTACTAAATTTTTAGTTGTCAATTATGTTTTTACCTTTAGGCTATAAATAGGCATTATACATTGTGTAAAAAAACACTTTTGGAGAGAATTAATAAAATTGTGAGAATTCTTCACACAGGTCTTGTTCTTTTGAGAACTTTGAACTTATTCAAGATAGGAGTCTTATTTAGTTCTTTGACTTATCAATCTAGGTTTTGAACCATCTAGGTTGTGGCATCATTCATTCCATCTTTATACCAAGGTTCTTGATCTAATGAGAAACGGGTCTAAGGTCATATACCTTAGATTCTTCCTCCTTTAGGGCAAGGGTTGAGTTTTTTAATTCCACCGGTTCAAATAATTCGTTGGGACGATTTTTGGGCTAAATTAACTTGTTCGTGGGTTTTAGGGTTTTTATACCCAACGGGTTCACATCACGCTCCCTCTCTCTGTCTCCCTCTCGCTCTTTCTTTCTCCCTCTTTGTCTTTGTCTCTATCTCTCTCACTCTCTCTCTTGTCCCCTTCTCTCTGTCTTGTATCTCTCTTGCCCTTTCTCTCTTTTTCTTTATCTCTATAACTTTTATCTCTTTGCCTCTCTTACACTCTTATTCCCTCTCTGTTTCTCTATCCCTCTCGCTTATTCTTTCTTGTTTGTTCTCTCTCCCCCTTTCCCTCCTTATTCTTTATCTCTCTAATTCTCTTGCTTGTTCTCTCTCCCCCTTTCCCTTCCTCTGTCTCTCTATCTCTTTTGTTCTCTGTCTCCTTGTCTCTCTGTCTCACTCCCTATTTTTTTCTCTCCCTCTCCCTCTTTCTCTCTCTCACTCTCTATCTGTTGTTCCCTTTTTCTCTCTCTCTTTCGCTTTTTCCTTTTCTTTTACCCTCTCTCATTATTTCCATCTCTCTCCCTTTCTTGCTCTCTCTCTCCTACTCTTTCACTCCCTCTTCTTCTTCCACTCCCTCTCTACCTCTCTTGCATTCTATATCTCTCATTGTTTCTCCCCTCCCTATTTTACACTTTTACTCCTGTTTGCCTGTACTCACTTTGTTTCCCTCTCTCTTATTCTCTCTGTCATTATCTCTGTCTCTGTCTCTCTCAATCTCTTGCTCTCTCTCCCTTACCTATTTTGCTATTTCTTTCCCACGTTCACTCACTCTCCCCCTCAAAATTTCTTGCTTGATTTCTTTATCTTTTTTCTTGCTCTTTCTCTCTCTTACTCGCTCTTTCCCTCCCTCCCTTTGCCACTGTATCTTTCTTTCTCTCTCACTCTGTAACATCGACTCTCGGTGTATACTCATGTATCCCATTTTATCTTTATGCATAATGATTTTTCATAAATCTGTTTATAAATTTCACTCAGAAATTTTTCCGATAAAATTCCCCCAGAAAATTTTTGCTCTCATTTGTAGGCATAAGTGAATAATTTCGAAATGAGCCATAAATAGTCCTATGATGATAAGATGTGATTTTGAGAGTGAAAAAATTTTTAAATTTGATAAATGATTATTTTTAGGATTAATTTTGATAAACAGAGTCGAGACGACCATATTAAATTTCGAAATTGGTCCCATTGGGCCTAATATGTGATTTTGGGCCTAACGTGTAATTTTGAGAAATTTTGGGGTCAATTTATAATTTTTATAAATCTAGGGACCAAATTGTAATTAACAAGAACGTAGAAGCAATTTCTCAAAAGATAGAGGCTTCAATGCAATAAGATGGTAGACAACAAATTGGACAAGCACTTAATGCCAACGCTTGGTATGGTATGGATTGAAAAAGCAAGCATTTATTGAGGTATGTTGATGATGTATAAACCTTGATTTTTGAGGAATGAAGTGTGCTTGTAAAAATTAAAAGATTTTAACCTCTTCACTTATTGCACCATGAAGTGGACGTGAGTGAGAGGAAGAAGAAAGAAAAATGTGGAGCTTTCTTCATTTCTTCAAGAGCCAAGAGTGAAAATGAGTGGATCCAATCTAGGAGGAGAAGATTGTGTTGGAAAAATTTCTTCAAATCTCTAGACACATTTGAAAACAAGGTAAGACCTTCTTTTGCATCCTAGAATACTATATTTTTGTTTTGAACCCAAAGGGAAACTCTTAACTTGGCGTATATAGGGTGACCAAAGGCTGGGACTAAGTGGAAAGCTTGCTTGAGTTTTGGAAGGCAAAGAAATTGAGGTAAATTTTCTGTTTTGTCTTGTTTTAGATTTTATTTCTATCCGTGAATTCACCTTTGTTTTAAGATATTTTATAATTAGAATTTAAAAATGCTCTAGTTAAGTAAATTTTAGATCCAAGTCGTATCTTTTCAACGAGATAAGAACCACCTTAATCAGATATCTGTGCCAAAAGTTATGGCATTTTTCCTGAAACATGACAGAAAGTTATTCTGTTTTGGACTATAAAATCAGTGTGTACAAACGAACTATTTCCAACTCTATTTTGGAGAAATGCAAAACATAAAAGTTGTAGCTATCTTTCTTGTATACCACATATTAAAATTTCAACCAAAACTCACGAGAGAATCAAAAGTTATATTTTTTCTCCTAAATGTGTGTTGGCAGAAATTTTGTTCCAACTAAAAACTGCCTGTTCTGATCATGATTTATTTCAACCCCTTTATCGGCATAATTGAGTGAAACCCAAAACACGAAAATTGTAGATCTATGTCTTAGGAATGACATGTTAAAATTTCATTAAGTTTTGATAAGTAGAATAAATGTTATAGCTTCTGCACAAAAATTGGATAGAAGTTGAAATTGGAATGCGACTAAAACAAATTGAGAATTTCTGGGAATTCTGTGATGTGAATTTGAGAAAGTGTATAAAATGAAAGTTATAGGTAATGAAGTTACCTATAACATGTCACCATTTTGCTTGGAATGGAGTTTTATACAAAAAGTTATAGCTTATTTCCCATGACTGTGCAGGTTTGAAAATCTGCGGATTGATTTTTTTCATAAGAGTTATTTGATTTGAACAAGGGGAGCACTTGATTTACGATTCGTGGTAATATTGGGGAGTACGTTACCCTTCCCCAAACTGTAAGTGAGACTTTGATGCTTCTACTGATTGGAAAATCTTATTTTAAATGCTTTTTATAACACGATTTCAAATATGTGATAAACTGAACTTTCGGATTTTCATATATGCTTTACACATATTTTGTGACCATTGGAGTGTCCCAATTACTTGACTTGTTTGATATGCATCCATGTGCTTTCACAAATGATATTGTGCTACTTTTTCATAACATGTGGTATTTATATGATTTTCATATCTATTGGCACATGGTTTCATAAAACCTGGATTTGAACATGTGATTGGATTGGATGTCGTGTGATGATTCCATGCATTGGGCTTGGTGCCCCCCATTTCCCCTCTATATAGCAATGTTCCGTAGTTACGAAGGACATTTGGCAGAGGCACCCATTGTGCCCAGATACGCTTTGGCCAGAGCTATCCCCAAAATGTCGGATCTATGTTGATAATTGTACTTGTGATATTTGCAGGCTTGTTGGATTAACCTGCGGCCAACATTAGGGTAAAGAGCTATTGTTTTTACATACATACATTGTGAAAACCCCCAATTAGTCCATCACTGGTTGAGGTAGACCCTTGCCACGAATATTTCATTGGCCGGCTCTTCATGACATTGATGTAAATATTGGATGCATATCTTGATTTCTGATGTATGCGTATGATATATGGTTTTGAAATGATATGATCGGTTTGCACACTGTGGATATTATTACCTTATACTTTGACACTCCAAGTTCACACAAATATTAATAGTACGATATCAATCACCTCACTTACTGAGTACCATCCCCCTTTAGGTACTCACCCCTCACTTTCCCATCTTATAGGTTTAGTCTTGAACTGAGGGTAGTAAAGATTTGATTTCGTTGGCCATTTCGAAGACACAGGGCTTGGGTATAGTTACTCGCTCTTCTGTGGTAATCATTTGAGATTATTCGTGTATTTGGAGCATTTAGTTGACCATTGTATTTATATACCTATGATGACTGTATTATATTTATGTTGACTTATGAAAATGATAACTCTCATTTGATTTGATATATTGATGCATTGAGACACATTATGAAAACTTGGGAATTGATTTGGTCTGTGATATATTAGATTGGATATTGTTATTAGCCTTATGGTGTCTCGATACGCGGGACGTTGTGCTCGTGTATCGAAGTGCCGCAGTGGTTATCGCATGCTTGGCCCGGGGGTAGGTCGGGGCGTGACACACTCTCTGTCTCTCTCCCTCTCTCTCTATTTCTAACTCCTTCTATTACTCTTTCTCTCTCTGTTCTCTCACGCACTTTGCCTCTCTGATTCTCACTCTCCCTCTCTTGCGTTTGTTCTATCTTTCACTCCCTCTGCCTTTTTCCCCTCTCTCTCTCTCTTTCTTTCTCTTACTCTTCTACTCTCTTTTGTTTTCTCTTTTGCTCGTGCTCTCTTTCTCTCTCATGCACTCTTCTCCCTCTTTTTATATCTCTCTATCTCTGTTTCTCTCCCGCGTACACTCTCTCGCTCTATCACTCCCTCTCAGACTTGCTTTCCCTTTCTCTTTTTTTTTCTCTATCTGTTGCTCACTCACTCTTTTTCTCTCTCTCTTGTTCTCAGTCACACTCTCTCTTCATCTTTCTCTATTGCTCTTTCTCTCCTACCCTATCTCCCTCTCTCTCTCTCTCTCTCTCTCTCTCTCTCTCTCTCCCATGCATGGCCACTCTTTATATCTCTATCGCCCTTTCTCTCCTTCACGTGCGCTCTTTCTCTCGCTCTATCTTTTTTTTCACTCTCACTCTCTCAGTTTCTCTCTCTTCACCTCTCCTCCCTATTTCCCTATCTCTCTCTAGCTCCCTCTCATACTCTCTCCCCCTTATTTTTTATTTGACTCCATATCACACTTTCTCTCGTTCCCTCTCTCCCACTTTGTATCATTCTCTCTCCCGCGTACATTTTCTACCTCACTTTCTCTCTGTCTCTCTCACTCTTTGTCTTCCTCTCTCATTTTTCATTCTCTTTTTTTCTCTCACTTTCTCTTTCTTGCTCTCTCTATCTATGTGTCTCTGTCTCGCTTTCTTTTTATCTCCATCTCTCTTTTGTTTCTCTTTCTTTCTCGTCCTCTCCTTCTTCTTTTGTGTATCTATGTGCCTCTCTCTTTCTTGCTCTATCTCTTTCTATCTATATGTCGCTCTCTTTCCCCCTCTGTATCCCTCTTTATGTATCTGTGTCTTTAACTCTTGCTCTCTTTTCTCTCTCCCCCCACTCTCTCTCCTTCTCTTCATCTCTCTTACTTCCTCCCTCTTCCTCTATGTCTCCCTCTATCCTTCTTTATCCCATGTATGTTGTCTCCTTGTCTCCCTTTCCATCTATGTCACCCTCTTTTTTTCTTGCTCTCTCTCTCTCGAGTGTATGCTCTCTCCCTCATCTCTCTTGCTTTCCATTTCTTTCTCTTTTCCTTTTCTCTCTCCTTCTCTCGCTCCCCTCTCTCGCTCACTCTCTCGCTCGCTCTCTCTGTCTCTCACTCTTATTGTCTCTCCCTCCGGCTCTCTCTTACTCCCATTTCACTCTCTCACACTCTCTCTCTATTTTAATTCTCTCTCTTCCGCTCATTCTTTCACCTGCTCTCTAACTCTCAATCTCTTTCCCTCTCTCTATCTCTGTCTCCATCTATCTCTTTCTTTGTGTCTCTTTGTCTCTCTCTCCCTTTTGGTATCTCGCTATCTCCCTCTCTCCCTCCCTTTCCCTCTTTCTCTCTTTTTCTTTCTTCCTCTCTCACTCTTTTGCTCCCTATCTGTATCTCTCCTTCTCTCTCTCTCTCTCTCTCTCTCTCCTCCCCACTCTCTTCCTCATTCTCTCTCACATTGCTATTTTATAGGAAATTCAATTACAACATAGAAAAATATTTGTAACAAGATATATTTATATGTATTCGATTCATAATATCATCAAAGTGTTGTAAAAATTTTTATATTTAGCACCAAGCGTGAAGCTAAAATGAAACGATGCTACAAGTTAATAGAATTGAGCTTAAAAGAAGAATACATGAATATTAAATATTTTTAAAGGATTTTAATTAAACTATATTAAAATCACAATATGTAATAAAATATAAAAACTTAACTCTTTATTTAAATTATATTTTTCAAAAATTTCACAAATTTTCAAGAGAAACAATCCTGATAAAAAACCAAGAAAATTTGGTAATAAAATAATTCCTGGACAAATAATATATTTCTTTACAAACTCACTGCTGTTGTTTAAAAATGTAAATACATAATTTCATTTTCTTTCCTTTGGGGGTGGTGGTGGCTAATGTAAGGTCTCGTTCTTAGAAAATATTAAAGTATACATTTGTAATTGCATTTTATTGAACACACTTAAAATTTTCGAATCGCACTATGACAAGTGTCTTGATTTCTTTCTTATTTGCGATGCATGTTTCGATTTTCATATTTATGGTTTGAAGTAAAGATTAAACATATTAAAATTAGTATAAATTATGGAATATATTGGCTTGTGAAATGATCGGAAAAGAATGTAACAAGAGAACCGAACTAGGGTTTGGTGTGGGACCCACAAAAGAAAAAGGAAAAGAAAAGGAAAAAAAAATAATAAAATAAAATAAAAATAATTTGGGGACACCATGACATTTCATTACTTACCACATGGCATAACCACCTTAGATATTTCGACTTAATTGGGACCCACAAACCACTAAGGATAACAATGAAAAGGGGAAATGAAGAGAAGTTCTTCATTTTTCAATTCAATTCACGTTTTTCTTCTTCCTCTTCCAAAAACTCAACTCTAACTCCATAGGAATAGCCATTTAAGCTTAAATCTAAGTGTTCCTAACATAAAGAAGGGTAGAGAAGTTGTAAAACAAATTGAAAAACACATAGAAAGTAAATGATTTGAAGGAAGAAGTACATAGGAGAACAAGTTGATTTTCAAACCTAAAAAGGCGAATACTTGTATGTGTTTGTTAAATTGATGCTTAATAATGTTATAGAACATATTTTTTATGTAATCGTATTGCTAAAATTTGGAGGAAATGAATTAAAGAAAAGAGAATCTCATCCTTGAATGAAACCCTAGAAATTTTATATGTTGGATAGTTTGACCATGCCCTATTATTGTTTAGTAATATCTTTTTCTGTACAACTCCAAATAGAGTACGGTTTTCTTTTATAAAACTAGACTCCTACATCTTTAAATTGACATAGGATTCAAAGAGTTTTGTGAAGAAATGGATTTTTGGTAAATTTGTGAAATAGCATGATCGCTGCAAAAAAACTGCTCTATTCACAGCGTGATTATGCCGTGTTTTTTATTCAATATCTTCTTTTGTACAACTGCTAATTGAGTAAGGTTTTCTTCTAAAGAAATTAGACTTCCATAGATTTAAAATGACATAAACTGTGAACAGTTTCATTGAAAAATCAATTTTGGTGAATTTTCATAGTACCACATTTTCTGTAAAAAAAACCCTATTTCTGTCTGTTTCTATATTGAATTTTGTCTCGATTATTGACTACCTTCTAGACTGAATTAGGCTAATCTCTAAACATAAACATTGTAACCCTGTGTCTGATCTTTAAATGGTTATTAGAATCATCTCAATCCGATATTTGCAAAGAAAGTTATATTAGTTTTCCTATAACTGCGTAAGTTATATTGTGAATTTTGGGTTTAACATTGTTTGATATGGTTTTCTTTGTGCAATTGGTATTGACTCTTGCTATGAATTCTTTGTAATTCTTATGATGAATTGGGATTTTTTGTGGTCATTACAAATGTCAAGATGAAGTAATATGAAGAGAAAGTGATACTACGGTAATTTTTCCGAAAGCTTTGTGAAGCCTGCGAACGAAAGTTAAGGAGTTTAGTCGGTATATGGAGTTCTGAAAACTTTGCAAAACTTACGGGCGAACCTTGAGGAACTATGGATATATCTCTTCTCCCTATGAGGATGGAATTAGATGCATGTGAAGTGTTTGAGATGTTTAACCTAAAAAGACTTAGATTTCATTTAGGAATATCGAATTTTTGCTTGCTCTTCTAGAACCTCATACACTATCTTGATTGCTTGCTCTTCCAAACCCTTATACACTATCTTGATTTGATTTTCTATTCCTTTATTTATATATCAATTTAAATTAGAACAACAAAATAGAAAAGGATAATAAATCTAAAGTGGTAATTGCTCATATTCTTTTGGGATTGATTGAGATAATATGTATCTCTTGTGTACTCTTCAATGTCATACCATTGCATGTTGGTACTAATATTTTTATTATTGCTCACTCGACATGCGTGCTATTGGTTCCATATGTATTTGCTCAATTTATACTAACCCCGATATTCTCATTTTCAGGTGATTTGGAAAACGAGAGTGAAACGCAGGGTAGAGGCATTTGAATTGAGGAATTTAGATCCCGACCTATCGTGGACCCTCTTTTATTTTATTTGAGACATGTAATTATTTGTTTTCTTTTTAATAGTTTGGGATGTATTTCTATATAGATGTATAGTTTTGATACATGAAGACCTATTATATATAGTTTTGATACATGAAAACCTATTATATATAATTTTGTGGATATGATGTTCATATACTATAATATGTTATGCTGGGCGACCAGAAGGGCTATTGATGCTAGCTTGTTTGATAATAGAAGTGTTATATTAATCTGCACCAGGTTTTCTATTAACCTTAGGTGATTAAATAATCACCAAATAAGGGAGACTTTATCGATATTTAATTTGGAAGGAACAAGTAACTTAGTTTATTTTAATATAAATTTCCTTTTGTGTTATCACACACAGAGAGTGCGATTGTCGTGAATTTAGACGTCGTATTTTAATTGGGTTGATTGTTTCCGCATTTGTATATTTATCTCCTTTTGCTAAGAGATGCGACGCCTGACTGGCTCCATGAGGACTTGGCTCCATGAGGATGAGGACCAGGCTCCATGAGGCCTGTCTATTCAAGGTTTTGGTCTATTTAAGTACTTTAAATGCAAGATATTTTCAATTGTCCACTTGACGTCGATATTTGATGCATGTTAGAGGGGATGGATAATAAACATCATACATGAATTACTTCTTGTATACCTGTTGAGTTCCACTATGATCTTGGAAGCACATAAACAAGGAGCACTATTACCTTATATTTATACTATCTAATCAACAAAATTGATAAAATTGGTATTTCCTAAGGGCCAGTGGATCTCTTACTCAGATCCATGCTTCTGTGGTTTTAGAATGTGACACATGACTTATGAACTGAAGTTATCAAAATTCTCTTGTACCCACCATATTTTACTCTTTCATGCAAACTATGGATCAAGATCAAGATCAAGAAATTGACTCAAACAATCTATCTAATAATAACTCAAGATACCTGACTCGTAAAGATTCACACTTTTTAAGTCTTATTCTCTTTCCCATTACCAAAAATAAAAAAAAAAAAAAAGGAAAGAAGACACCTTCCAATAACATTTATTCCCCTCTGGCCATCAAAATCAAATAGTACTATACATGCTTCAAATATGGAGTTCAGGTAGGTGAAATTCAAATGACAAATAAAAATATCCAAAAAAAAAAAGAAAACTAACAAGCTACTTAGTTATAGACCAAAACAATAAATACATATTTATAACACAAATATCACATTTGCCCTACTTGTTTGTTAGAAGTCTTCCCCGTGAAAATAAATTCTCAAATCTTGCTTGAAATCTAAAATAATTTTATAAATCAAACAATTCTTTCTTCCACATTATCTTCCATTCGAATAAACTTGGTACTCACAATTAGCACTACTCAACGAACAAATATTCTACCTTCCTTTGTCTTGTATCCAATTGAAACCGCCATCCATTATTTTTTTAGTATTCTTCCCAGTTTTCATAAAATATCAAGTCTATTACAAAGATGAGTCATTAATTTTTGTAAACTTGTAAAGGAAAACTAATAGATACTAATTCTTTATACATTTACAAAATGCCACCAAATCTTGGACCTAAAATATCAAACAAGCCCAAATAACGTAAAGTTGAAGTTCCTTCATATTCAGCAACCATAATTGCTCTTATCAAGGTTTCAAGTAGTAATTCTGACTAAACCTAATACGAGAATGAACAAGCTCAACTCTTAAATTATCCTTTTTTTACTAAGCAAATATTCCAAATAAAGTTGATTCAAGTTTTGCAACCTAAGGATAAAAATACATTGAGCTAATCAGCTAACAACATAGGATTGATGAAATTTAAATATAGCAAGCTAAGAATGAAGAAAGAAACTTCAAGAATTTAATTGAGAATTCAAAGAGAGTTTACCTGCAATCAAGGCATGTTTTTCATACTTCCCAAAGAAACATATAAGCCCTATTTATAGAGAACAAGAAGAGGGGCAAGGAGATAAGAAAAGAGAGTGAGAAGAGGGCATTGTGCCCTCTCCAATTATGGCCGTTGGGGGACCTGATGGTCCCCCATTTGCTGGCCCGGGCAAGGCCCATTTAGGGCCCAACTTAGAAACCTTAAAGGGATTACAAAGAGAATGAAAAATCTATCCAAATTAAAGCTATACATTTAGATTTCATTCCCTTAGTACATAAACCCTAATTGTCCTTTATTTCAACACTCCTCCTCAAGTTGGGTGTGTATGTATCTATAACACCCAACTTGATAATATTTTTATGTATGTGATTGGCGGTTCCTGGCTTGGTGAAGATATCCGCTACTTGATCATTACTTCGTGTAAAGCTTGGAGTGATGAGTTTTTCTTCAAACTTTTGTCTCACAAAGTGGCAATCCACCTCGATGTGCTTTGTTCTTTCATGAAAAACTGGATTTGAGGCTATGTGAATAGCCGATTGATTGTCACAATGGAGTCGGATTGGAGTAGGAACAGAGAACCCTAGTTCTTCAATTAGAGCCTTTAACCAAACTATCTCACTTGCCGCGGCTGCCATTGCTCTATATTCAGCTTTGGCACTTGATCTTGACACCACATGTTGTTTTTTGCTTTTCTAAGATACTAGATTTCCTCCAACAAACATGCAATATCCTGTGGTTGATCGTCTATCTTCTGAGTCTCCAGCCCAATCTGCATCACAATATCCTACAATTTGTGAGTTGTTGTTCTTCTTCATCCAAACTCCCATGCCTGGTGTACCCTTTAGATAATGGAGGATTCTTTCGGTGGCTCTCAAATGCTTTCTTTTTGGCTTGTACATATGTTGGCTAACTTGACTCATGGCAAAGGAGATGTCCGGTCTCGTTATGGTGAGATAGATCAATTTCCCTGCCACGGCTGTTTTTGCTAGCCGTTGGGGGACCTGATGGTCCCCCATTTGCTGGCCCGGGCTGGGCCCTATCCGGGCAAGGCCCATTTAGGGCCCAACTTAGAAACCTTAAAGGGATTACAAAGAGAATGAAAAATCTATCCAAATTAAAGTTATACATTTAGACTTCATTCCCTTAGTACATAAACCCTAATTGTCCTTTATTTCAACATATCATCAAGATCTTTATAGTTCAATTTGTACTCCAAACACAATCAAATAAAGTTTTGCCACCATACATATAGGTAATAAGTTCACAAATACTCCTAAAAGTTTTTCCTGTATTTCTTACAGAGTAATTCTCAATGTGCTTGGACTTGCATAAAAATTTATTAGGCAACTCATTACTTATATAAAAAAGATAGTAAGAAGGAATTTGAACCTCAAATAATTTTGACCCTAAAATATACTAACATTTAAATGCTTCTAAGTAATTATAATTCATAAAGGCAACATTTTCCTAGAGTGAAGCTACTCTAAGTTTGTCATGCTAAAACATTTTTTTTCTCAAGAAATCCATCTATAAGTAGGAGCCTTTAAGTTGTCTGGTTATATAAATTTTAGATTACATCAAGGACACCAAAAAAGCTAATAACACCATGCAGGTATGACATATGAAACATAAAACACTAAAAAAAAACAAACAAACAAATAAACAAAACAAAACAAAAAACAAAAAACAAAAGACAAAAAACAAAAGACAAAAACCAAAAGACAAAAACAAAACCAAACCTAACATACACATCAAAAGAAAAGAAAAAGATAAATAAAAGCCTAAATAACTATAAGGCAAATGCAATTAGATGATGCTTCTCTGCTGCCTGTAAAGCAAATGATGCTCCCATCTTCAACTACGAGCCAGTTTGCAAATATAGAAATGTTTAACAGCATCACACCAAGGTTGCTCCCATTTCCATGTGTACCAACTGGTGAAGCATTGTTGGAGAAAAGGCCCTCATGTCCAAAATTTATTTAGTCATACATCCCAAAGAAAACAGTAATAATAAAAATCAAAGAATAGCATGGCTCTCAATATGATACAAAGAAAAATTAGCCAACCATGCGACAACGAGATTGGTCCACTTTGGATGTTGGTCGGTATCAAACAAAGCCATAAATAGTTAAGAAAGAGAGTTTTTACAAGATTAGTCTTGTAACTTATACCTTCACAAGTTTTAGTCTCTTTCGTACTTTTGCATAATCTGGACTTCTAATCTTTTCCTGCTTCAAAGTCTTGAGGACTATCTAAAGTAATTGGCAACCTATTTAAATCATATCAAACAAAGGCAAAAAAAAAAAAAGCAAAAGGAAAATGCACCAAAAAATCTAGAAGAACAAAGTCAAAGAACATAACAAAACCAAAGCAATAGCCGCCACAAAAAGCATCTAAAGGAAATGCAAAGGAAAAAAAAGGCATCCACCTAACCAAGAACTAAATAAAAATCAAAGAGAGCTACCAATAGAGAATCAACAGAGTAAGCATGAAACCACATTAAAAGAAACGTTTTAATTGATTACAAATTCAATTGATGGCTGCATGCTAATATTGGTAAGACAATGTTTAGGTGATAACAACACACACACACACACACACACAAAAGTATATATTTTTTACTCTTAATCTACTTGGACAGAAAGCAGGTCATGTTGCCATAGATTATGCGTTAAAAATAAACATCGTCTTCCTCACTTGGCTCATAAGCACTTTGTCCCATCATCTGGCCCGAAAGAAGGGCCTGCTCGGCCCAAGAAGCCCAAAAGAAGGCCCGTCGTGGCCCTTGGAGGGAGGAACCAGCCCTCCCCAATGACTAGTTTTACTTGCCGTTGGAAAGCCCTCCAACAGCCACAAAGTATGGCCTTTGGAAGGCCATTTCTCTCCCCCATTACTCCCTTTCCTTGCTCTATGAATAGTAAAAAACTATGCCTTTGTAATCCATGAATAAGAGTTCAGAATTATGTATACTATTTGCTCTTTCTTTCAATAAAATTTTGAAAACATTTTCAAGTATTGTTAGTGTTCTTTCTTTCATATTTCAACATGGTATCAGAGTAGAAAACGATCTCATCCTTTTCAAGGTTGGGTTGCACTCTTCTTTCTATAAATCTTACCCAAATTCAATAACATATCATCCATTCAATTGAAAGGAGGAAACAACTACCAATGGATGAACATTATGAAGAGAGCACTCAATCTTCAAAATTTGGAAGGACACATCCTTGATGATCCTCTTAATGAAATTGATCTATCATATAAGGAATGGAAGAAAAGAGATGACCACGTCTTCATTATCTTGCTGAACTCTTTGGATGAAACTTATATAGCGATAGTGAATTATGCTCCTAATGCCAAAATGGTATGGGACACAATATTTTGTTGAAATAAAGGACAATTAGGGTTTATGTACTAAGGGAATGAAGTCTAAATGTATAGCTTTAATTTGGATAGATTTTTCATTCTCTTTGTAATCCCTTTAAGGTTTCTAAGTTGGGCCCTAAATGGGCCTTGCCCGGGCCAGCAAATGGGGGACCATCAGGTCCCCCAACGGCTAGCAAAAACAGCCGTTGGGACTGTCCCCAACGGCTAGTAAAACTAGCCGTTGGGGACAGCCCCAACGGCCATAATTGGAGAGGGCACAATGTCCTCTCCTCTCTCTCTTTTCTTATCTCCTTGCTCCTCTTCTTGTTCTCTATAAATAGGGCTTATATGTGTTGAGATTTCAAGCTATCAAGCAACTAGGATTGAATGAAAACTTAAAGATCTTTATTTGAAGAGAGAGTGCACAATGAGAGCATTGTTTTTTCATGGATAGAACATCCCATACAAGCTCCTATTTATAGAGATTATTACATGAGAAAGAGAGGGAAAAAGACCCCAAACACTCAAGGATCCGTTGGGGAACATTGGGGACAGATTTCTGTCCCCAAAATCACTGTATAACAGCCATTTTTATGGCTGTTATACAGTGCAACGGCTAGTTCAAAAGAACTAGCCGTTTTGCCCTTTTTAGGGCCCATTTTGGGCTTCTTTTAGGGGCTTAACAATGCCCTTTTTGAGGACTAAAAAACTCATAAGGAACGGGCCAAATACATCTCATGGATGGGCTTAAACTTGGCTTGAAATGGGGCCTATGCTAACTACACTTAATTCTCTTTTATTTCAACACTCCCCCTCAAGTTGGGTGTGTATGTATCTAAAACACCTAACTTGACCAGGTTTTTTTGAATATGATTGGCGGTCCCAGGCTTGGTGAGGATGTCGGCAATTTGATCATCGCTTTTAGTGAATCTTGGAGTGATGAGCTTCTCCTCAACCTTTTGCCTCACAAAGTGACAATCCACCTTAATGTGCTTTGTCCTTTCATGAAAAACCGGGTTTGAGGCGATGTGAATGGCTGATTGGTTATCACAGTGTAGGGAGATTGGAGTAGGGACTATGAACCCTAATTCTTCAATCAAGGCTTTCAACCACACGACTTCACTTGTAGCGGTTGCCATTGCTCTATATTCCGCTTCCGCACTTGATCTTGATACCACATGCTGTTTTTTGCTTTTCCAAGCAACAAGATTCCCTCCAACAAACATGCAATACCCTGAGGTCGATCTCCTATCTTCTGAATCACCTGCCCAATCTGCATCACAGAACCCTATGATTTGAGAAGATTCGTTCTTCTTCATTTGAATTCCCATTCCTGGAGTTCCCTTTAGGTAGAGAAGAATTCTTTCAATGGCCCTCCAATGCTTCTTCTTGGGTTGATGCATGTGCTGGCTAACTTGCCCAACGGCATAAGAGATGTCCGGTCTAGTGATGGTTAGGTAGATCAATCTTCCAACAAGTCTTTGATATCGTTGCTTATCTTCATAAATCTCCTCATCATCTTTGTGACTTAAGGATGTGCTTACCGGACTACAAGCTGGTTTGGCACCTAGTTTTCCCGTCTCCTGCAAAAGGTCAAGAGCATACTTTCTTTGTGATAGAACAAGTCCATTGGAACAATAGGCAAGTTCTATCCCTAGGAAGTATTTTAGTTTCCCTAGATCCTTGATGTCAAACTTAGTTTGAAGAAAAGTTCTAACTTTGTTAATGTGATTCATATCATTTCCTGTTATAATTATATCATCTACATAAACAAGAATGATAATGGTATTTTCTCCTAGGTTCTTAACAAATAAGGATGAATCACTAACGCATTTCTTAAAACCATGTTCAAGGAGAGTAGTGCTAAGTTTTCCATACCATGCTCTAGGTGATTGCTTGAGGCCATATATTGCCTTCTTTAGTTTGCAAACTTTGTTGTCACGATGGGAGAAACCAGGGGGCACTTCCATGTACACCTCTTCTTCCAGATCTCCTTGTAAAAAGGCGTTTGCAACATCCATTTGAAATAATGGCCATGAGTGATTTATAGCAAGAGAGAGAAGGACACGGATGGTGTTCATCTTGGCCACGGGTGCAAACGTTTCCTTGTAATCTATGCCATATGATTGGGTGAAGCCCTTGGCCACCAATCTTGCCTTGAATCTATCTATGCTTCCATCACTCTTGTGTTTGATCTTGAATATCCATTTGCATCCCACAGCTCTTTTTCCTTTTGGTAGAGATGTCACTTCCCAAGTGTTATTTTTAGCCAAAGCATCCAACTCATTCTTCATTGCTTGAACCCAATGAGGTTGATCCTTTGCCTCCTCAAATGTTCTAGGCTCTTGGTGAAGGTCTATGTTCTTGATGAATCTTTGGTGACTGCAAGACATGTTAGATATTGAGTAGTATTGAGAAATTGGATGAGTAGTCACCTTGGAGTTAAAATAGACCCTTCTATTGATCCATTCCGAGGGAGGAAGTCTAAGTCTTGTAGATCTTCGAAGAGGAGGAGGGGGTTCATCCATAGACTGCTCCTCATGCTCTTCGGCCATATCAAGAGCTCCCCCTGAGTCTGAGTGTCCTTCCTCTTGATCTTCTTCTATTTCATGATCTGAATGAGAGGGTGATGGGTCCCCTTGAGTTGGATCATTTTGGTGAGTTTCTTCATTGCTTTCGGCAGGAACTTCATTGATTTTTGGTAGAATCACATTCCATTGTTCTTGCTGGTAGATTTCTTTGGTTTGATCTTCTCTTCTTTGACCTGCAAAGTAAGGCTCATTTTCCACAAATATCACATCCTTGGATGTGTATAGTTTCTTGGTTAGAGGATCATAACATTTATAGCCTTTTTCAAACGAGGAATATCCTAAAAAGATGCATTTTCTTCCCTTGGCATCTAGTTTGCTCCTAAGATGACTAGGAATGTGGACATAGCAAACACAACCAAAAACTCTTAAATGATCAATGCTAGGTTTCTTTCCAAGGAGTAGCTCTAGGGGTGACTTTCCTCCTAGGATTTGGGATGGCATGAGGTTTATAAGGTGAGCAGCGGTCTTAATGGCCTCATTCCAATATTCCTTAGGTAAGTTTGAGTGAAACATCATAGATCTAGCTGTCTCCAAGAGATGCCTATTCTTTCTCTCGGCTATTCCATTTTGTTGAGGAGTGTACACACAAGACTTTTGATGAATGATCCCTTTTTCATCTAGAAATTTTTCAAACTCAAGGCTAGTGAACTCCCCTCCATGATCTGACCTAAACATCTTTAGGTTAGCATTAAATTGCTTTGTTATATATCTATAGTAGCTCTTGAATGCCTCAAATACTTCAGATTTGTTAACTAAGAGATAAACCCAAGTGTATCTAGTTTTGTGATCTATGAATGTCACAAAGTATCTAAAACCATTATGGGAGACTAAAGGAGAGGTCCAAACATCTGAATGAACTAATTCAAAAGCCTCTTTATATATTGTTTCAGAAATGGGATAATACACTTTGGTTTGTTTTCCAAGTACACAAGCTTTGCAATGCCTATCTTCTAATTCACTATTCGGAAATAGGCGTTTCAAAGCTAGGTTTCCTGGATGCCCTAGACGTTCATGCCATAGAGAGGAGGATATGTTTCGGACAGCAAAAGCTTGGTTCTCTTGATCCAAGTAATAGAGGTTGTTCCTCCTAGTTCCCTTGCCAATCAAATTGTTCGTTTTGCGATCCTGAAAAATTACTTGGTTAGGATCAAAAATAGCTTTGCAATCTTGCTCTTTGGTTATCTTGCTAATAGAAAGTAAGTTTGAATTGAACTTTGGAACATATAAAGCTTTAGTCTTTCTCCCAAATAGTTCAATTTCTCCTAAGTGCTCAACTTTTAACTTATGACCATTAGCTACTTTAACTAATTTATGATTGGTCAAGGGAATAAACTTGTTGATTTTCTTTTTATCTTTTACCATATGATCGTCACATCCGGAATCTATGAGCCAAGAATTGGAAATAGATGAAGATAAGGAATTACCAGAATGGTGACTAATCTGCCCAACAAGTCGTTTGAATTCCTTATGCATCTCCTCCATCTTGGATTCGAGTGCTGCCACTTGAGACACTTGTTGAGCATTTGAAGATGATTCCGGATTTTTCCTAGCATATTTCGGCCTCAAATGTGGGTGTAGGAACCAGCATTTTTCTTTCTTATGGCCGGACTTCTTGCAATGTGGGCAGATGTCTCTTTTTGCAAAGTTTTGAGTGTTGTTGGCCGGATGCTCTTCATGGACAGCTTGGAAGGCTTGAGAGTCGGATTTAAGCTTGGTAGATTCTTCAAGCCTTAAGCTAGTCTCGGTTCTTTGCACCATGAATTGGACTTCTTGAAATGAAGGAAAGACCTTCATTCGAAGAATCTCTTGTCGAATTGGAGCATATTCATCTCCAAGACCCATGAGTAGACCAAAGGTCATATCTTCATCGTTCCTTTGAAGAATGGTCTTGAGATTTATAGTAGGAGGCCTTAAGAGATTGAGTTCATTCCAAAACTAAACAACTCATTCATAAACGGATATTGATAGAACATTAAGCACATTATTATACATATAACAAAATTTAAACACCCATATAAACAATTTCTTTCCCAATTTACCCAAATTATGATGGCACAAACGTAGAATAGAATCATGAGGATGATCTTTTTAGCATAAGTTTGGTTCGCGGAAGGGGAGAGAGAGGGAAAAGGGAAGATTTACTTCATTTGATGAAAATAAATGTATTTCTTTAATTTTTGTTTGGTCAAGATATAAGTATCGAAAATGAATGGTATTTTTTTGTTTGGTTAGAATGTAAAACGAAAGAAAATACCCCATTATTTATTATTATACCTTTATAAAATAATACTTTTAATATTTTTCATCATGTGTTTTTTTATTTTTTAATTTAAAATATTTTCTAAAAGTATATTTTTTCTAAAAAATAGTTATTTAATTTATTTTTCTTATTTTTTAAATTATTTGCATTATTATTTTATATTAAATAAAATTAGAATATCAATGTAAAAAATTAAAAAAAGTAAAATTAGAAAAATTAATTTATCCAATAAAATTGATAAAGAAAATTAAATTTTATTACTCTATATTAAATAAAATTGAAATAAAAAATAATAAAAAATTTCATAAATATTAAAAAATAACAATAATCAATTTGTCTAAATTTTTTTTTTCTTTTATTTCCGTCCACTTTAGGACGAAAATGGACTTTTAAGAGTAAGGGAGAAGAGATTACATTCCACTTTTGTTTTTCCTCCATATTTTCTTCTTTATCAAATGATTAAAAAGGTCATTTTTCTCTGGTTTTACTTTTCCTTCTGTTTTCTTTTCACAATTTATCCCAACCAAACTAATCCCTGGAATCAATATCAATGCATACTAGGGCAAAATAGGAAGACAGTAAAAAAGGGAAATCTGAGGCACCGAGCACTCTATTCACGCCACTAGAGAACATTTCTTCTTTTTATCGGAGGAGAGAGATGTTTGATTCTTTCACTTTTGCTTCGTTCTTGATTTAGGGTTCAGGAGAGAGATGGAGAGAACGTTTGATTCTCACTTTTTGCATGCGATTCATGGGTGGGTTCTTGATTTAGGATTTCAAGAGAGCAGTTCTTCATTATTTCTTTTGGTTTCAACGGAGAATATTCTCGAAGGTTTTTATAGAACGTTTTCATTATTTCTTTATATTGTGTTTGATTTTCAATATTTGATTTTCGCTGTTTAGTTTCAATTATTAGACTCTTGATTTAGGGTTTCAAAAAAAAATGTAGAAATTCATCTTTAATAGTTGATTCATCCTCAAAATTGCCTAGCATGTTATGGATTCTTATTTTACGGTTGGCTTTAATTTCAATTCTTAATTTAGATTTTCTTGGAATGCCTGTTAAATAGGTCATAATTTAGGTTCCAGAAATTGAAGGTATATTACTCATAGATTCTTGATTATGAGGTTTGATTGTACTAATTCTCGGGTTTGATTTTAATGCATGATTTGTGGGTTTTCTTGAAACTCTTGTTTACTAGGTCTTGTTTTTGGTTACACGGATTCAAAATATTTTACCTATCGAAGCTTTATGTTAAGTTTATGCTTGATTTGGGGTGTCTCAATTATTACCAAAATTTCCCTTAAATGATCACAAACATTCTTCCCTAATTTGGAACCCGAACAAGATTTCGGCCTCATTTTTTGCTATAAGGACCATTAAGTTTGTGGTTATTTATTCGTGTCTTATCTTTTCTATTTATTTATTCAGTTTTTGGTTTTATTCCTTTTCTGATTGCTTATGATTTTCCTCTCTCTCTCTCTCTCTCTCTCTCTCTCTCTCTCTCTCTCTCTCTCACTTTCTCTTTGCTATAGGTAATATACTTTCAAAATGTCATCTTTTTTATAGGATTCAAGAAGGTTTTTAGTATATTCAGTCATCTTTTTTTTCTTTTTTTTGTTTGAAAAATCATGTCGGTTTCAATTTCTTTTTCAGATGTGTAGTTCATTTCTTGAATTTCTTTGATTTGATATTTTTCGTTTTTTAGGATTCAAAAGATCAAAGATTTGATTGTCGATATTTTCCTGTTTCATCCCAAAAATTTTTGAATTTTTCATGTGCATGATTACCACAAAATTACACCTAAATTTCATGAAACTAGAGGATCTGGAATTTCTTTAATTTGATAAACTAGGGTTTCCTTTTCTCCGTGTTCCCCAAAATCTGAGCCATTGCCTCTGTCAGGGAAACATTCGTTTCTTTTTAAGTTGAAGCCGAAATCATTGATTTCCTATTTCACTTTACTTTATGGCTTAAACAATCCAAAGCTAAATATTATTTATTGACTTTCTCTTGTCACAAATCTAACCACTTAATCTGACCAGTTGGGTCTCTAGGCTTTTGCCAAACTATTTTTGTAACCCTCGAATTTTGCCCATGTAATGTTTAGATTTGAATTATAGTTGATTTTCGCATCTTAGTAGAATGTTTTTCATGAGCATGTCAAGCCTGCACTTGGATTCTACTTGAAGACTGCATAATTTTG
This sequence comes from Dillenia suffruticosa, assembly GCA_033439265.1. NCBI lineage: Eukaryota > Viridiplantae > Streptophyta > Magnoliopsida > Dilleniales > Dilleniaceae > Dillenia > Dillenia suffruticosa. The sequence continues at coordinate 7,172,753 of JAVTVX010000031.1, forward strand.
AGACCTTGGATTTTTTATGGTGCAGCTTTTATGCCAAGAATAAAGGCAGCAAGATCTGTTCAGGTTGAGGCACTTTGCGATTTCAATGAAGCAAACCAAATGCAAAAGGTTAGTTTGGTCTTATTGTCTTACACTTTTATTTAGTATTTTGATACTATCCAACAATATAGAATATTTAAGACAGATGAAATTTATTCATAGATCAACTCTTTCCAAAATGTGAAAAGAAAAAAAAATGCTTCAACCATGGTGAAATGGAATATATTCATAGATCAAGAAGTTAAAATTGATAGAAAACAAGTAAACATGGAATTGTAAATCAAGTTCTATTTAGTTCAGCATTTCCTGCACAACTAATTGGATGCGCTTGAAACAATTCCAGTTTCCAAAAACTTACGTTGAAATCTTGTTACTTTGTCGATATGATCGGCAGTCTTCAGAATCATCAGAATCCAAGCCATCATCAAATGTTGAAATAAAAAGGCATTGGAGACAGAAACCAGTGAATCGAGGTTAGTGAATTAGTGAAATTGTCACTTAGTCTTGACCATATCTTCATCTTTATAACTAAGAAAGTGGCATAATTTGTTTGACCCTTTTTTAATTGGCCTCAACCTATGGTAATGGCATCTGAAACAAATGAAGAGACGTCTGCACATGCAGGAAATAAAGATGATAATGATATTAGAATCCTGCTAAGCCTCTTTCTCAAGAAAAAAAAATAATAAATGGAATCTTTGTATGAACTACCTTTTTTCTGGGAGATTGGTCCAATAATTGGACTTACATTAATTCATGTGCATTCCCAATAAAATTTAATTTAATTATAAATTATAAAGGTAGCATAAAAAAATAGGATAACTTCTTTTTTCCTGTTCAGATCAATAAGGTCATGAAATATTTCGATTCATTTGGATTCTAGTTCTTGCAATTTAAGCGCTTTCTGTTAGGAATCTATGGCCAATGAAACTCTGGTAGCAAAGGACAATTTATGCACTCAAAAGAATGGCATTACCTCTTCCACCACAATAATTAAGCCTCTATGTTTCTTTGCATCTAATGTTTTTTTTTTACAGGATGATGCTGCTCAATTTCAGAAACAGCAAATCGTGTTCGATCAACCAAGGTGAAGAGCACTGCTGAGATAGAGAAGAAATGATGGCTAGAATGCCTAAGTTCAAGGCTAGGCCATCAAACAAGATGGTAATTACTTGCTGTCTAAACTGTTTGTGAGATTGTCTACTATAATATTTGCGACTTTTTGATCAGCTTTCTATTCTGACAGATTTTGGAAGCCCCAACCATGCCTGTACTACCAAGAAGTGCCCCACAGCCCCCAGAATTTAAGGTGAAATTTACTGTTCTTTGATAAGGTGGAAAGAAGAATTTTGTGTGTATATATTCTGATCAGCATGCACTTATTATTGAGAGCATGCCCAGGTTTGGATAAAAATGTAGAAACATCTTCGATAGCTTCAAGAGAAACTTCACACTAGGTTTGGATCAATGACATTATACAAAGAATGTGTACATCTAAAATAATCAGTTGCACTGAACCCAAAACCCTTTGTCTTGAAATGCCATTGAGAGCACGCCCACCCAACTAAGTTTTTGTTTTGAAGAGGTCGTCCGAAACTGAAAAGTTGTTACTGATGAGAGTGGAAATCTTTTTATAACATGCAAGGTTATGAGTTCTCAAGAGCTAGAGCAAGAGGAACTTGACAAGATTCCCAAGTTCAAGGCTAGACCACTAAACAAAAAGGTGAATGATCCACCTTTGTCATTTATATTGCCAACATATAATGACATTTTTGTCCCATATCTGAACAAATTTGACAACTTTTGCAGATTTTTGAAAGCAAAGGAGAAATGGGTATATCCTGCAACACAAAGTGTAATGTCACCATACCTCAGGAGTTCCACCTCCTACCACAGTTGCAGATCTTTTTGACAAGGTTAGATGGTGGAAAATAGAAAAACATATACTAGTTAAATCTAATGCTTTTATTTTTGATTGCCATGATTGCTAGCCTTTACATGGGATAAATGTTCATCAAACTTTTATCATTTCTCTCAGCTTTCATTGCATTCTGAGCCTCGCCATGATAATCCGCTTCCAAGAATAACCATACCAAATCCATTCAATCTTTATACAGGTAAGCCATCCTTTTATAGGCTTACACATTCTTATATTGATGGCTTATTTTGATATAAATTCTATTGTCCTAATGATCATCAGGCAAGAGGTACAGAGAAGGAAAGAAGATTCGTATTAAAACTTGTGCAAAAACAGATATTTGAGGAAAAAGCCAAAATTCCCAAGGCCAACCTATGTCCTTACACTACTGATTACCATGTGTTACGAAATCTATTCACTCATTTTTTATTAGAGCTTTTCTAATCATATACACTAGAAACCAGGAAGTAAAAGAAACACTTATTCATTCAGATTCCTCCAAAACCTGCGCCAAAGGAATGCACCTGATCGGAGCCTTTTCAACTGGGAAATTTAGTTAGGCATGAAATAGAAATGCAAAAAGAGATGGAAGAAAGGCAGAGACTGGAGAAAGAAAAGACTGAAATGAGGCGTTTAAGGCCAAGCCTATCAAGAAAGAGTAAGCGATATTTATTGAAAAATGTGCTTTCGATGCATGCATGGGTATGAGTTCTTTTGATGGAGATGGAATTCTTACCTCTATCGTGCTTCTTGTTTTCTACCAGGGATCCAATTCCAGTTCCTGAGAAGGCTAGAAAACCCCTCACACAAGTTCAAGAATTTAGTCTTCATGTTGACCACCGAGCTGTGGACAGAGCAGAATTCAATAAGAAGGTTAAGGAAAAGGAAATGATGTACAAGAGATTAAGGGAAGGGAGTGAAGCTGCAAAGATGGTACACTAGACTTTCTCTAGCTGCATCACTTTAACTTTGATGAGATTTGTGATTGACCTGCAAAATGATTCTACATACCGAGGAAGATAAGGCGTTGAAGCGATCGAGAAAGACATTGGTACCTTGTGCAAGGCCTGCCTGTCCTAAATTTCAGCCACCCTTTCTTGCCTCAGAAGCATGAAAAAACGCTGGAGCTCAGAAGAATGCATCTTATTGTTCCATCCTTTTAAATCTTTGTGTGATGGTTAATGCTGTTTTTGGCAGGTTATCAAAGGAAACAACAAAAGTCAAGCTCTGATTCTACGTGTGGTCCAGAGAAAAGAAATGCAAAGATTTGGAGACATCTTGAACAACACAGCTTCCAATTTTGACCTTGCTGGTTGAGATGTTGGTTATTCAAGAACTCTTGAACCTTGTTTGGGCTATATCAGAGTTTATTTGTATTTTACTATCCACGATCTCGTACTGAAAAATTCATTGTTCTAAGGAGAAAAATCTCAACACTACATTGTAGTCTGAGTCTACAAAATTTTAACCGTGAAGTCTAAGTCTGAATAACGACTGTGACATCTAAGACCACAAAGCAGCAAAATTTTAACCAAGATGTCCCTGAAGTAAATGCTATGCTTAATTTTTTATGTGTCCCGGTAATCCCGGATGGGCTCTGCTATATATGTGCAGCTTCCCTGGAAGTCCCATTGCCAATGTGACTATGACCACGGTGACCCCAATCAGTTGGTCACCTTGGGAAGCGGATCCTCCACGTGGCAACTAGTTTTGTTTAGGATCACGTTGGTTGCAAGTCGGCCATTGCAGCAATGCAAAGCATTCCCAATAATCTGATAATAAACATAACACCCCTTTTGTAGAGGCTCAATCAGAAACATGAAAACTAAATTGAGAACATAGTGTCTTAATCTTAAATTTGATAAATCATATATCACAAGACTATATTTGTCCCAACATTACAACTATTTCTCATAGAAACTCCTCATAACAAGTTTTCAATTTGATGTATGTATACAAAACAAAATTTTGACCCCAACTGAGGTTCTTATAGGTCTTCCTTTGTAAGTTCACAAATTGCTATACAATGAGATTCTTCAGCTATATTGTTTCTATAAGATAGCTAACTCTTCTGCTTTGGCCTATGTGCTAAAGAGCAAGATTAGAGGTATTAGAGAACCTCAAAACAGCAAACAAAATCTACTCCACAGTGGATCAAAGAATCTTTAATATTAAAGAATGCAATACAATGATTCAATCACAAGCGCAACAATTTATAGAATAGACTTTCAACTATGTTTACGCACCAACTGGTCCCTCCCAGTAGAGGAACTGGCATTCAGGCCTACTAGAGTTTCTTATTCCTGCAAAATCTGCAACTCATGTTTATGCAAGTCCATTAGTTGGGGAAAGAGTTCATTGGCATCATCATTGTTGGGTTTGAGAGTGAGTTGGCCATCTGGCATTTCTTTTACCACCAATATTTCAACTTCCTCAGCCCTTAACAATGTTTGGAGAGCAATATATTGTGTAAAATCTATAGTTAGAATCACAAGACACACATACGAGAGAGAGGGGGGAGAAAATTTATCCCACTAATAAACAAATGGTGAAATACATTTGAATGTTTTCTTTCTGGTCAGATGGCAATATTCAAGTCAACTGTTCCTTTCTTCTACAACTCTTGGTAAAGGATTTTTCCATAAATAATGTATTACAAAATAAAGAAGAGATGAATAGATAGATATTGTCCCCAAGTGGACAATTTTGTGGTCACAATCCCCATTCCACAACTCTGAAATTTAGGGTTGGAATTCTTATGTAACAAGGAAAAAAAAAAGAATAGAAAGATGTTATCATTAAGACCAAGAAAGATCTTCAGGGAGGTTAAATAGAGATTCAATATAAATAATATGAAGCAAAATGACCAACAAGACTAATTATCTCGTCACATGGTTGTCTGATCGACAAGGCTGGCAACATAGGTATGGCTGCTGCAGACTCGGTGCATCGTTCTTGTCCCAGGAAATAAGGATGACCCGGACATTAAACTGCAAAAGAATTCCCATTTGATTTTTCGAACGATGGTATGCGGGCTTTTCTGCAGCCATCTTTCCAAAAGAAGTTCGTAAGTCATTTGTAGATTAATCAAAAACATCTCAATGTAAGTCATATATAAAAGAAATTTTTTTCATCAAGATTTCAAAATTCCTTGGATTAATCTTTCTTTCCGAAAGGATTGATTGCAATCCATTTTTGCTGATAGATTACTTTTGTCTGATCGACAAACTTGACTGGCAACATAGGTATGGCTGCTGCAAACTCGGTACATCGTTCTTGTCCCGAGAAATGAGGATGACTCGGACATTAAACTACAAAAGAATTTCCATTTGATTTTTCGAACGATGGTATGCAAGCTCTTCTGTAGCCATCTTTCCAAAAGAAGTTCGTAAGTCATTTGTAGATTCATCAAAAACATCTCAATGTAAGTCATATATAAAAGAAATTTTTTTCATCAAGATTTCAAAATTTCTTGGATTAATTTTTCTTTCCGAAAGGGTTGATTGCAATCCATTTTTGCTGATAGATTACTTTGTTTTAATCGAATTTTGTATTTGTTAAAAAATGTAATTTTTCTATATTAATTAATTTATGTTAATAAAAATTTTTAGAGCAATATTAAAAAATTTTAACATTAAATTTTATCATTATTTAAATTAAGGATGAATCACTTTTACCGTGTATTTTAATTATCAACGAATAATCAAAATTATACGATTTAAGTTTAAGTTTGAAAGAGAGATATTAGAATTGAGAATTAAGACACTGATTATAACAAAAATGTATAAAAATATATTAGGCCATTATTAAATATTGTTACAAGTTTTAAATACTATTATCTTTTATTTATGAATAATGCACATAATATAACATGACTTCCCATTATTTTAATTATTTTACAAGATCTGAGTGAGCGTAAAGAAAACAATAAGTTGATAAGATAAAAATTGGAAGAAATTATTAAAAGAATTAAAATTGTTTAAATATTAAAAAAGTGAGTGGGTGAGATGGCGCACGTACCACGTACCACGCACCACGCACCACGCAAGAATAAGAAGACGGGACAAACTAAGTGCCCCTTTGGTAAGATTTTTTTTTCAACTTTTTTTTTTTTTTTTATCATAAGGAAACAAAACTTTTTCCCATTAAAAGTTTTTTTTTATGAACATAAATAAGAAAAATAATATAAAAGGAGATGAAACAATTTTTTTTTAATACTCCGGTTTTTTCAGAAATATATTTTTTTATTTTATTTATATATTTACTTAAATTATACAAAATTTCAAATATATGTATATCATAAATATGTTCATAAATGATATGATTTTGATGAATTTAAATATATTTTATAAATTCTATATATGTTTATAATATTTTTTATTCCATTTATAAAACTTGTATGTTCATAAATATATGATTTGAGTGTTCATAAATATACGACTTATGCTATTTTTGAATTTTTCAATTCATGTTTGTTAACATGGTAAAGTTTTGATAATAATAGAATGAAAGAAAAAAAAGTTCAAGAAAATTAGAAAAATGATAGTAAATTCAGAAGTGTGCAAATCTTGCCCACCAGACCAAAGAACACATCGACTTGCATTTGCAAGTCCACCAATTTTAAGCCATGTGTGTTAATTCCATTTTGACCATAAACATATCGACATGTTCACTTATCTTTGTCAAACTAAGTTCTAATAATATCAGACAAACAGTTAAGTCATCACACATCGACACATACGAAAAACACATCGACCTGAACAGTCACAGATAGACAAATTTAAAATGACACATCGACCAATGTCTGAAGTACATCGATATACACCTATTAGACATCGACATACTAAGTAAAAATACACCAGGACATCGATATCTCCAAAAACTTGTTGACCTGTTATATTTGTTTTCTAATTATCACACATCGACATGTCATTAATCTGGTTGACATGAAAACAATTATATCGACCTATTCAGTTTGTCTTGTACACCAATTTTAAGAAGGAATAGGTACATATCGATGTACAATCAAAACACATCTACCTAAAGTAAAATATTTTATATATAACATATCATCACACATTGACCTAAATCTAGAACTAGTCGACATATCTAAAACACATCAACCAATTCTAGATAACAGATCCATCTATTTTATTGATAAATAGTAACACATTAAGCTATATGGACAACATGTCAGACTGTCAGTCCTTGTCTTTGAAGCACACATTGACCTACCATCATTCTTGTCGACAAGTAGAAACACATTGACAAATTCACTTTAACAGGTCCACCAATTTTTTATCTTGCATAATGATATATCGATGCATGCCGTAGACCTGTCGATTTGATGATTATTTAGTTATTGAAATTACACATCGACTTGTTCTCTTTCTATCAACAACAAACATCAACCAATTTATTTGTACAGGTCCACCAATTTCTTACTTGTATAGAAATATGTCAATGCATACAATAAATTTATCGACTTGATGCTCATTAATTCTTTAATATTATACATCGACCTGGTCACAATTTTGTCGACATACATACGCATATCGACCAATTCAAAATGCATGTTAGCTTATTCTTATTTGGTATAGAACCTTGTCGACTCAAATATAATCTTGTCGATCTGTTTTTGTAAAAATACACTAGACATATAGAATAAACTAGAAGATCAACTTCTTCTATTCTAATCAGACAAGAACCTACACAAATTAGATATAATTATCTATAGCAAAACCAGTTGAAACCAGTATTTCACCTCCACAATCTCCTACACTATCACAAGTAAAAACTCATAGAGTAGATATGATAACAAGATCACAATGGAATACACGATTTTGAATATTTAGAAGAAGGTTATAATTTACCAATGTTTAGAAAGCAATGTCAATAGTTTGAACAATTAGATGCCACTAAACAACAAGAGTTAATGCAACTTTGGAAAAAGATATGTTTGAAAAATAAGCTAATCAATTACTATTTAGTTAGATTAAAGCATATTTAATGAAAAATGGGTTATTAAAAACATCTGATACACTTTTAATTGAAGTAAACACAAATCTATACAAAAAATGGAAAGTAGCCACAACTAATACCTATATTATATCGGAAACTCCCCCTTTAGATACTATTTTAATACCAACTTCAACAAAAGAAGTTATTGGAATCCCATTTAAAAGAGATAGAGTACAGACAATAATACAATAGTACAATTAGAAAACATTAAAAAGCTTTATGAATAAAATAATTATAATAATCAATCTATAAATCATTTAGGAGAACAATTAAAACATGTTCTAGTAAAATTAAATAACATTTCTTAACATGGACAGAGATTTCCAGAAAATATTTCTACCCTCCATTTTAGGGTAAATCCACCGTAAGAGAAATAATAAAAATAATACCAATTTTTTTTTACAATTAAAATCAACTAACCTATCAGCTACTAGTCAACCATCAACTAGTCAATCTTCTATAAGAATTCAAACTTTAGAACAAGATAACCAAGAGCCAAAATTCGAATCCCGATCAAAAGATATTTCTCAAATAAATCGAATTAGATCAAGATTTTAAAAAAATATTACAAAGAATTGTTATCCAAGACCTATACCCATGGACATGCAATATGAAGAAAGAAAAGATTTTCCAATTGCAAGATTTTCAGGCAATGCCGTTTATGAATAGAATATTGATGGCAAATCACAATATGAAATTTTAAATTTATTATAACAAATGTATATGATACAATCTGCATATACTATAAGACAAATTGAAGATCAAGATGTAGATAGAATATTAACCAAAAGATTTTCAAAACAATTAAGATATTTGTGGGATAATAATTTAACACAAATAGAAATGAATGCTATTTTAACATATACTAAAAAATATTTTGATAATGAAGACTTTAGACAAGAAAGATCAAATGCTACAGAAACATTAATCCATACCCATACAATAGCAATGCATTTTATAAGAAATCCTGCAGAACAAGATACTAACTCAAAAATAATATTAACAAATTTAAGATACCCAACTTTATCAGATTATAGATTGTACAAAAATATTTTTATAATATATGTCTTAAGACAACAAGATTGTAATCAAAGTTTTTGGAAAGAAAGATTATTGCAGGACTTCTAAATTATTTGCAGAAAGAATCCTAAACAAGATTAGAGAAGCAATAGGAAGAGATGATATTTCATTTCAAAATATTCCTATAGACAATTATTTTCTTTTATTCAAAATGAATGATTATTCTTATGTTCCGAATTAAAATTATAATCCAAATACATAAAAATGAAATATACCAGAAAAGAGTTAGGATGTTTTTGTGAAGACTTTTGAATGGACAAAATACAAGCACCAGGTACACAGCATAAGAAGCATAAAAAACGATAATATTATAAACCAAAAAGAACATATCCTAGGACAAAGCATCCACAAGAATTCTTATCTAAAACTCCTAAATATTATAAATATAAATGAAAAACTCAACCTACAAAAAGAAAAACTTTTACTTGTTGGAAATGTAGTAAACCTAGACATATTGTAAAACAATGTTATGTTAAACAAAAAATCAATGAAATCCAAAATGAAGAACTAAAAAATGAATTAATGAATTTACTAATTAAAGAAACACTAAATGAAGAAGAAGAATCCTCTCAATTGGAATATAACAATTTAACTAGTGACAATTATGATGATATAAGTATTGAGGGTGAAACAAGTTATGATTCTGGCTATGAACAAATATGTGTTTTAACAAAAGAAAAGAAAGAAGATATATTTAAAACAATAATTCAAATCAAAGATGAAGACACACTAATTAAATTATTATACAATCTAAAAGATATTATATTAGAAGATAAAAAATTAAATAAGAAATTTATATATAATGAACCATTATTAAGTTTAAACAAAATATTTAAAAAAAATCCTATTGACAATATTATACAACAAATAACAACAAAAAACTTACACAAAGAAATTAAAAATTTAAAAATAGAAATAACTCAATTATGTAATATAGTTATAGTTTTTTTCTATTTAAGCATGTAAACTTTCTTATAAGATCATCGAGTATTTTTAGTTCTCTTTCTCCTTGTAAACAAACTCTCTTAAAAAAACTTTCAATGTGATCAACAAAGTTGAAGTTTTTTACAATCTCTTTGAAATTGCCTACAATCTCAATAAGCACTTATTTCTTATTATCTTTACAAAGTTTTATAATATCTTACTTTATTTGCAATATTTGCTGCTTTGCATGATCCTGTCCCATTTTGGTATTAGATCTATTCTATGTTAAGAAGTTTTTATTAGGACAAAACCATATCTCAGTTAACCACTATGTGAAAATATTGATTTCTTTAAATTCCTTCTCATATGGTAAGCTAATTATATGTTTTTTACGTTTCCAAAAAAGCATTTGGTAAATCAGAGTATATTTCTTGTTAAAATTTATTTTGAAATTGTTTTATTTTTACTGAATTTGTTTAGTCTGTAATTGTTTTTATATTCTAAAATATTTTAATTCTTCTTTTAAATACTGAATTGGGTTGGTTTTTGTACTAATTGTATTAATTTTATAAGCGATTGAATTAGTTTATATTATTTGGATTTCTTTTTGTTTAATAGGGTTTGTAAATTTAAATATAATATTGTTTCCTAGAATGTTAATGTGTAATCCTTGTGCATCTACTTTAAAAGAATAAATTTGTATGATAAATGGTACTCCTAATATCATTTCTTGAAAAATATCGTCAACAACAATAAACATATTTTAAAAACAATAATTTTGATTACAAATATAAGTTTGATTTATTTTGTATTGAACTTTTAATAGTATAGAATTGGTTGATAATAGTGTTTTATTTGTTTTAATATAATATTTTGTAGAAACTAATACAAATTTGATACAATTTAATCTTATTTTGGAATCTACTAGAGCGTTTGTAGTTAGATTGAAATTGTCTCATATTATTAATGCTACTTGTATATACTATTTTTGAAAGATAATTTTATATATAATTTGTACATTTTTTTCATCATCTAACGTTGTACTTATACTATTAATTTGTTCAGAGGTTTCTTCTAAGAATTCTTATTTTAAAAGTTGTGGTATTTTTTTATTATTGTTATTGTCTAATATTTGTTTTAAAAGTTCTATTTCATTTTTTAATTGAGTTATTTCTATTTTTAAAATTTTAAGTTCTTTGTGTAAGTCTTGGATTGTTATTTGTTGTATAATATTGTCAACATGATTTTTCTTAAATATTTTGTTTAAACTTAACGATTCATTATATGTAAATTTTTTATTTAATTTTTTATCTTCTAGTATAATATTTTTTTAGATTGCCTAATAATTTAATTCGTGTGTCTTCATCTTTAATTTGAATTACTATTTTAACTAAATTTTCTTTCTTTTGTTTTGTTAAAATACATATTTGTTTAACGCATATTTGTTCAAACCTCATAGAATTCAAAACAAATATAAACTTTATTTATTTTGTATTGAACATTTAATGGTGTACAATTGACTGATAATAGTGTTTTATTTCTTCTAACACAATATTTTGTGGGAACTAATCCAAAATTGATGTAATTTAATTCTATTCCGAAATCTACTAGAGCGTTTATAGTTATATTGAAATTGTCTCTTATTATTAATGTTATTTGTATATACCAATTTTGAAAGATAATTATGTCTATAGTTTGTACATAGTTTTCATCGTCTAATGTTGTATTTGTACTATTAATTTGTTCAAAGGTTTCTCCTAAGAGTTCTTGTCCTAAAGGTTGTGGATTTTTTTTTATTATTGTTATTGTCTAATATTTGTTTTAAAAGTTCTACTTCATTTTTTAATTGAGTTATTTCTATTTTTAAATTTTTAATTTCTTTGTGCAAGTGTTTGGTTATTATTCATTGTATAATATTGTCAACAGAATTTTTCTCAAATATTTTGTTTAAACTTAATGGTTCATTATATGTAAATTTCTTATTTAATTTTTTATCTTCTAATATAATGTCTTTTAAATTGTCTAATAATTTAATTCGTGTATCTTCATCTTTGATTTGAATTATTATTTTAAATAAATCTTTTTTCTTTTGTTTTGTTAAAATACATATTTATTTAACACATATTTGTTCATGGTCAGAATCAGAGCTTGTTTCACTTTTGGTGCTTATATCATCATAATTGTCACTACCTAAATTGTTATATTCTGATTGAGAGGATTCTTCTTCTTCACTTAGTGTTTCTTTAATTAATAAATTCATTAATTCATTTTTTTGTTCTTTATTTTCGATGTAGAGGGTGCTTGTATTTTGTCTATTCCAAAGGTTTCACAAAAACATTCTAACTCTTTTTTGGTGTATTTCCTATTTGTGTATTTGGAATTTTAATTCAAAGCATAAGAATAATCATTCCTTTTGAGTAAAACAAAATAATTGTCCATATGTAATATTTTGAAATGGTATATCATCTCTTCTTATTGCTTCTCTAATATTGTTTAGGAGTCTTTCTGTAAATAATTTTGGTCGTCCTACAATAAATCTTTCTTTCCAAAAACTTTGATTATAATCTTGTCGTCTTAAGACATATGTTATAAAAATATTTTTGTACAATCTATAATCTGATAGAGTTGGGTATATTAAATTTGTTAATATTATTTTTGAACTAATATCTTATTCTGCATGATTTCCTATAAAGTGCATTGCTATTGTATGGATTAATGTTTCTGTAGCATTTAATCTTTCTTGTCTAAATCCTTCATCATCAAAATATTTTTCAGTATGTGATAAAATAGCATTCCTTTCTATTTGTGTTAAAGTATTGTCTCACCAATATTTTAATTATTCTGAAAATCCTTTGGTTAATCTTCTAGCTATATCTTGATCTTCAATTTGTCCTATAATATATGCAGATTGTGCCATACACATTTGTTGTAATAAATTTAAAATTTCATATTGTGATTTGTTATCAATGTTCCATTCATAAATGGCATTGCCTGAAAATCTTGCAAATAGAAAATCTCTTCTTTTTTCATATTGCATGTCCATGGGTGTGGGTCTTGGATAATAATTCTTTGTAATGTTTTTGAAAAATCTTGATCTAATTCGATTTATTTGAGGAATATCTTCTGATTGGGATTTGGATTCTGGTTCTTTGTTACCTTATTCTAAAATTTGAATTTTTCTAGAAAATTGACTAGTTGATGGTTGACTAGTTACTGATGGGTTACTTGATTTTAATTGCAAAAATGTGAATATTATTTTTATTATTTGTTCTTCTTGTGGATTTACCCTAAAATGGGGGTAGAAATATTTTTTTGTAATCTCTGTTTTTGTTGAGTAAGATTATTTAATTTTTCTAAAACATGTTCAAATTGTGTTCTTAGATGATTTATAGATTGATTACTATAATTATTTTGTTCATAAAATTTTTTAATTTTTTCTAATTGTATTGTTGTATTATTATCTATATCTCTATTTTTTTTAAATAGGGTTCCAATAACTTCTTCTATTGAAGTCAGTATTAAAATGGTATCTAAAGGGGGAGTTGCCGAGATAATATAGGTATTAGCTGTAGCTACTTTCCATTTTTTATATAAATTTGTGTTTACTTCAATTAAAGGTGTATCATATGTTTTTAATAACTCATTTTCCATTAAATATGTTTTAATCCAACTAAATAATAATTGATTAGCTTGTTTTTCGAAAATATCTTTTTTCCAAAGTTGTATTAATCCTTGTTGTATGGTGCTATCTAATTGTTCAATTCATTGACGTTTTTTTTTAAACATTGGTAAATTATAACCTTTTTCTAAATATTCAAAATCGGGTGTCAATTGTGATCTTGTTATCATATCTACTCTATGAGTTCTTACTTGTGATGGTGTAGGAGATGGTGGAGGTGAAGTACTGGTTTCAACTGGTTCTACTATAGGATAATTATATCTAATTTGTGTAGGTTCTTGTCTGGTTGGAATAGAAAAAGTTGATCTTCTAGTTGATTCTATATGTATAGTAGATATTGAAGAAGAGTAAGATTTTCGAGAGGATTCACTAATGGAAGATTGTCTTTGAATTCGAGAAAATCTAAGAATAATATCTCTTAAGGATTTTTGTATTACTTTTGAAATATTTCATCTTTCAATTTGTACTGGTTCATTTTGTTGTATTATAAAATATCTGAAATTGTAATTTCATCCCATTTTAATAATCTTGGTGTAAAAATATTTGATTTTCAGATTCTATTTGTAATAAAATTATTTCATTATTATGTGGATTTGGTCTCTTAAACTTTGGATTTAATTGTGATGACATAAGTCGATAATATATTCTAAAAATAATAATAAAATTTTTTCTCAATTCTAAGAATTTGTTTCCTTGTAAATGAATGTTTAATGTCAATATTTCAAGGATATGTGGATCAATAAGATCTACTAAAAAATTGTGACAACAATCAAAATATATTGGTCCATTACATATATATGTTTGTATCATTGCTAAAACCGAATTTTGATAGTTTTTTAATGTTTTATCTCTTAAAGCCATGTAAATAGGTGCATCGATCTCTAATTTTGCTAATGGTTTTATTGCAACTTGTATTAATCCATAATGTATATATGTATATCATTTTTCTAAATATTTTTGTAAACTTAGGTTGGATAGAAATCTAATACTTTGATATTTTTTTTATATAGACATTGTCTTTTCATGTGTTTTTATTGAAAAACCTTTTTTAAAATCTAATTGTCCTATTTGGGATATTGTTTATATTTTTTCTTCAGAAATTATCCATTTTTTGTAATATATAGGGTAATATTTTTTTCGAAAATTATACAATATCTATATTTGTTCTACTGCTACTGCCTATCTCCATTGTCCTATTGGTTTCAGAACCTTTCTTTGTAAGCATTCTTAATAAGGATGAAGCCATAATCTTGGTTAACTATCCTAGTTTCCTTAATCATAAGTCTTAGTAGGATAACGGGAACACCAAACCGCGACTACCTCTTCCTGGGCTAACCAACTGATAGACAGGCTTACTAATGCTTCTCATTAATTGTTAATCTTAAGTATCCTAAGTGGTTAATTGAGATATGGTTTTGTCCTAATAAGAAGTCCTTAACATAGAATGGCTCTGATACCAAAACGTGGCAGAATCATGCAAAACAGCAAATTTTGTAAATAAAGTAAGAGATTATAAAACTTTGTAAAGAGAATAAGAAATGAGTACTTATAGAGATTGTAGAAAACTTCAACTTTATTGAGCACAAAAGTTTTTTCAAGAGAGTTTGTTTACAAGGAAAAAGAGAACTAAAAACACTCGATGATCTTACAAAAAACTTACATGCTTAAATAGAGAAAAAGTATAACTCTAGTACATAATTGTTGAAATCCAGAGTTATATTACGATGGTGCTTGAAATCCGAATAAGCTTGTGTCAAAAGTTACTTTAATAAAGCTACTTTTGGTAAAGTAGATTCTTTTGCTTTTATCTTCTTTGGTTGATTCTTGTTGTGCTTGCTTGCTTTTGTCTGTCATTTGTCCGCCACTTGTCTTGTGTTTGGTAGTTGTCTTTATCCATGCCTGATGCGATGTCCATATCTGGGATGGTAAGAATAGGTTTTGTGTTATTGTAATCTAGATGGTTCATTAAAATAATCAAACAGTGCTTCATTACTATCTGATCCATTGTTGGAGTCGGAGCTAGAAGATGAGCTGGTATCTAAAAATTCTTCTAAACTAATATTATTGAATGGTGAAGTCTGAACTGTCCATGTTTATGGTCCTTCTTGAATGAGATGGGGATAAAAGTTGTGTAGTCTCCATTCTGCCATAATTGTGTCTTTTAAATGCTATGGAGCAATTTTGTTGTTTTTCTTAAACCATTTTCTAGTTATTTGTTTTATTAATTGTATATTGATTTTTGCTTGTATGTGTCCGTGATCCATAATTGTCATTTCTGGTTCATTGTCCTGAAGAGGCATTTCAAGAGATTGTCTGATGCAAAGGAAAATATTATCCTTTTGTTTGATTTTGTGAAAGGTGCTAGTCCTGATATTGTTATTGTGAAATTGTTGATAATGAATTTCTAGTTGTTGTGAAATTGGCTTGTAACGATGCATGATTGAATCCTTCATGATGATCCTGTATTAAAAATCAAATGAGTCTTGTGAATCTTAAAAGAGATTATTGAAGGCTTGTGCTTGTTCAGAATCTGTAGAAGATACTTGTGATGATTGTTCTTGCTCAGATTTTTGTTTCAATTTTTGTGCCTTGTTCTTGAAGTATTGTAATAAATCTTTTTCATTCGCAAGATATTGTAAAAGCAATTCTTTGTTGGCTGAAAGTTTAGAATTTTGTGAGACGGCTTCCGGTGGTTCTGGTGGTAAAGGTTGGGCGAATAAGGTTGGACTAGGTTGAGGGGGTGTAAGAGGAATTTGGGAAATGGCTTGTTTTAATTGTTTATTTTCAAGAAATAATTGTTTAATATTTGGAATAGAACATTGTCTTGGTTAAACGAATTCCACCATTTATGTCACGCCCCGAATCGGGGTCGTGAGCAGCCACCCGTTACCCTGGATGCCAATTGTATTTTTATAGAAAATTAGGCAGAATCTCCCTATATTTCAGAGGTTTCCCAAATACAATTTGACATGTATAATTGACAACCATCCTGTCAATCAAATAAAAGAGTTATCCCAGCCTCAAGATAATGAACCAAATCACAACAGACAACCAGGACAACGTAAGGCTTTTTAATTACTAACAGTTCTAGTCACAGATCTCTACTGTTATGTCCAACTAGAGTATGAACAGCCGCCACACCGAATGAGCCTAAAGTTTATATAATGTACAACAATTTTCCAAGTAAAAATTTTTAAATACTTATAGGTACTTCAATACAAGTAAAATATGAGAGTTTCTGAAACAATGTCTATAATTTATACAGTCATCCTATATAAATGCACACGGCCAACTACGAACCTCAATATCATGACCTCGCAGGGTCGAAATAAAATAAGGATTTCAAATTTTTATTTGAATTAAATCTCACCATTATGAATACTGAATCCACAAATATGCTACGAAAACCTCTAGAACCTGTAACGTCACTCTATCACAGTAATCATGTCTGAGGAAGGTAAGGAGAGGGGTGAGTATCAGAGAAGATATCCAGTCAGTGAGGGGATTAATATCAAATATAAATAGTGTAGGTGAAACATTGGAGTGTCAATAACATTATTCGTAATAATAATTTATATTTTACAGTAAAACATGATATATTTAGCAATTTGAAATCATTTAACCAATCACACGATATCAAGTATATATGCATTCATTCAAAATCAAGTATTATTAAAGTAAACCAAAAATGATCCTGGTAGAGGTCAATCAAGACCAAAAACAGGTGCATCGGGGGTTTTCTTATGTATAAAATTCAAAAGTTACTTTCTACCTCGACGTTGGCCATGAGTTCATTGGGGCTAACTCATCATCGTGTATAAGACCCCGCCTGGTGCTAAATAGTGGTGTCACACACGTCCTCCCCCTTACGTGGGTTCAACCGGCCGCGCCTATAGCCATTAGACATATGATGTTTGCGGATACCTCCTGCAGAAGCGTATTCGGGCAACCCGATACCTCTACAAACGCCCTTCATAGCTACGAAATTTATCAAAAAATATCATCTCATCACAAGTTGGCACCCGGCCCATACAGATCATCTCATCACAAATGGGCACCTAGCCCATACAGATCATCAAAACATTTTAAATCCGTGTACCAATACAATCATCAAATCATTTCAAATCCATGCCAATGTGACGATAGAATAGAAAACATATCTGATTCTTAAATAATGGCACAATATCATTTCATTTCAAACCATAGATACATAGTCATCGGAAATATAAATTTACGACACTCCAAATATCACAAAACAAGTTTTAAAATTTAATATAATACGTCCAGTTCATACATATCGAAAACATGTTTTATAGAAAACACGGCAGAAACAAGTTTTACTATTTCATGAAAGAGATTAGAGTCACACTCACATTTTCTAGGGAGGGTGGTCACTCCCTATTTTTAAAATAAATCCAATCTAACTTCTCGAGTCTCCAAAAAGATTTCCCTAATCAAATTATCACAATTTAATATAAAAAAAGCCTAATAAGGGATTTTCAATTTTTCTTTCCAATTTAATACAATCCTAAATTTGTACAATCTCCTTTCTAGATTCCTATTTCATTAATTTCGAATCATCTGCCTCACAAATGATCAAATTTCTAATATTTTTCATTTTTCTTAATTTTCCTCGAATTAAACATATTTCAGAATATATATATAACCTCTAATTCTCATTTCAACCTAAATTCGATAAAATTTATTTCAAATGTTGAAGAGATTGCATTTCTTTCACCTAGGGTTTTCTCGGAGTGCAGACCTTCGTTCGAATATTTACTCGATCATTCCAAAATCTGCAATGCTTTCTATTAAGACAAGATTTATTATTTAGGTCATAAACACTTAAATTATGGTCAAAACCCTAAGTCAGTTACCTACGTAGAGGTTCGTGGGCTCACGGGTCAGCAGGCTAGCGGGCCTACGGGCCGCAGTGGGCTTCGCGGGCCGCAATGGGCTTCTCGGGCCGAGTGGGCTCGCAGCTACGCATGCTCGCGGGTTGCGCGCACTCGTGCGCAAAAGCCCTCTCGAGCAGGCGCACTGTGGCTTGCTTACACTATGGTACGCTCGCGTGGTAGCGCGCTCGCGCGCTCGCGTGGTAGCGCGCTCGCGCGCTCGCGCTTGCACTGTGGTGTACTGGCAGAAGGTCGTGCGCAGTGGCGCGCTCACGTAAAGAGGATCACGCCGTGGCACTCTTGCGCACGTGCAGGGAAGCTTGCGCTGCGGCGCGCTCGAGCGGGAAGGAGGAGCAGCGGTGGAGAGAGCAGCGGATTCAGGCGAAGCTGAAGAGAGGGAGAGAGCGACAGCGAGAGGGAGAAAGGGAGAGTAAGAGAGAGGCTTTTGGCCGAAAGGGAAAGAGAGAAGTAAAGAGGGAAAGAAGAAGAAGAGGATGGTGGTGGTGGTACGCTGTAGAGGAGAGTGGCGGATTCGGTTGAGGGAGGGTGGCGGGTCACTGGAAGGGGAAGAGGAGGAGAGAGAGAGGAAGAGAGAGAGAGAGAGAGAGAGAGAGAGAGAGATTAGGGCTAAAAGCCCTGATCTGATTTGGGTGGGGGGTGTTGCGTTTTGACTCAAAACACAACACTCCTCTGTTGTATTTTTTTTTTATATTCATTTACACTAAAATTCGTGGATACGGCAAAATTTAAAATATACCAAAAATTCAATTTAAATGCCCCAAAATCAAAAATCAATATAAATAAATAAAATTTCTCTTCACACATATATATATAGACTGAAGAATATTTATTTATATATATTTTTCGAGAATAGTACACTATTTCGGAAACCGCAGTATCGATGCTACATTTTATAATCCCTTAAAAATAAATTTCGTTCTCGAAATTAAAAGAAGACTAAACAGTAAACAAATGGGGGTACTGTCTTCTAATAGCCTTCTCGGACTCCCAGGTCTCCTCCTCGATCTAGTTACTCGTCCACAAAACTCTAACCAATGAAACTTTCTTGTTCCCCAGCTTTTTGACCTGCCGATCTAGAATAGCCACGGGCTGAACTGGAAGATTAAGGTACTCTTATAACTCAATAGGTGGAGGCTCAAGTACATGAGAAGGATCAGCCAAGTACTTCCTGAGTATTGAGACATGGAAGATATCATGAATATGGGATAGTTTATCTGACAGCTCCAATCTGTATGCTACACTCCCGACCCTCTCAAGAATACGGAAGGGTCTAATATATCTGGGACTCAACTTGTCCCGCTGTCTGAACCGTATAACACCCTTCCAAGGAGATATCCTTAAGAAAACCATATCTCTAGTGGCAAACTCAAGAGGTCGCCGCCTACGATCAGCATATACCTTCTGTCTGTCATGGGTGGCTTTCATCCGCTCACAGATGACATTAACTTTATCCTTCGTTTCCTCAATTAACTCGACACTACTGAGATGTCGCTCTCCAACCTCATCCCAGCATATCAGGGTGCGACACTTCCTGTCATACAGTGCTTCATACGGGGGTATCCCTATACTGGTCTGATAGCTATTATTATATACAAATTCGACCAGTAGAAGGTGTCGATCCCAACTACCCCAAAATCCATCACACATGCTCTCAGCATGTTCTCAGCATGTTCTCAAGGGTCTGAATGGTTCTCTCTGACTGACCATCTATCTGCGGATGATAGGTCGTACTAAAATTCAGTCTTATGTCCATTGCCTCCTATAACTTAGGCCAAAACCTAGATGTGAATCTAGGATTTCTATCTGACATTATCGATACAGGTACTCCATGAAGTCTAACAATAGTATCGATGTAGAGACGTGCTAACACTTCCAAAGAGAAATCGGCACGAATAGCAATGAAGTGCATAGACTTCGTAAGTCTATCTATAATCACTCATACGGCGTCATGCCATGCTAAAGTTCGAGACAATCCCATCACAAAATCCATCGTGATATGCTCCTACTTTCACTCAGGAATGGGGAGGGGCTACAATGTACCAGCCGGCCGCTGATATTCGGCCTTCACCTGCTGACAAACTAAACATCTAACCACAAAATTCACGATCTCCCTTTTTATCCCGGGCCACCAATAACTATCTAGGATATTCCGATACATTTTCGTGCCGCCCAGATGCAAGGCATAAGTGGAGGAATGAGCCTCCTCAAGAATAGCCCTACAAAGATCGATGTCGGTGGGAATGCAAACCCGCTCTCTGTATACAACTAGTCCGTCATCGCAAACTCAGAAGTCTCCACTCTCGCCTTTGTTGATCTTCTCAAGAATACTCTGGAGCTTCTTATCTGACCCCTGAAGCTCTTTAACGTGATCAAGCAAAGTCGGCCTCACCTCAAATCGAGCTAGTAGTGCTCCTTGATCATTACTAGTCAAACTGACTCCAAGTGTACGGAGTCCCATCAAGCAAGAGAGGTAAGCACTCTCTGTCATAATAGAGGGAGAAGAGGAGGATGATGACTTTCGGCTCAATGGATCTGCCACCATATTTACTTTTCTCGGATGGTAATCAATGATAAGGTTGTAGTCTTTCAATAACTCTAACCATCTCCTCTGTCTGAGGTTCAACTCCTTCTGGGTGAACAAATATTTTAGACTTTTGTGATTCGTGAATACCCTACAAGTCACCCCATATAAGTAATGTCACCAAATCTTCAAGGCAAAGACTATGGCAGCCAATTCAAGATCGTGCGTCGGGTAGTTCGACTCATGCTTCTTCAACTACCGAGAAGCATATGTAATGACCCAACCATCCTGCATCAGAACACAATCAAATCCCTATTGGCTAGCATCACTATACACTGTATATTCCCAACTGTTAGTGGGAAGAGATAAAATAGGAGTAGATGTCAACAGTTGTTTGAGCTCCTGAAAGCTCGCCTCACAACGGTCATTCCAAACAAACTAAACCCCTTCCAGGTCAATTTAGATAACGGAGCAGCTATCCAGGAAAATTTCTCAACAAATCGACGATAATTCCCTACTAAATCGAGAAAACTACGAATCTCGGTAACTGTCTGTGGCTGCTCCTACTTCAATATAGCCTCAATCTTTCGCGAATCAACATAAATACCTTCCGCGAAACAATATGCCCCAAGAATCCTATCTATCTCAGCCACAACTCATATTTCGAGAATTTGACATATAATTGCTTCTCACGGAGTATCTATAATACCACCTGAAGGTGCTGAACATGATCTTCATCACTTTGTGAATACACTAAGATGTCATCGATAAATACGATGACAAACAGATCCAAGAAATCATGGAAGACTCGGTTCATCAAATCCATAAAAGTAGATGGGGCATTAGTCAACCCAAACGGCATGACTAAAAACTCATAGTAGCCGTATCGGGTACGAAAGGCTGTCTTGGGCACATCTCTAGCCCAAACCCTCAACTGATGATAACCCGAATAGAGATCAATTTTTGAGAAAACCGTAGCTCCATGCAACTGATCAAACAAATCCTCTATACATGGCAGGAGATATCTGTTTTTGATGGTGGCTTTGTTTAACTACCTGTAATCCACGCAAAGCCGAACTTTACCATCTTTCCGAACTTTACCATCTTTCTTCTTTACGAATAACACCGGAGCACCTCAGGGTGACATGCTCAGGCGTATAAACCCCTTGTCTAAAAGTTTCTGTAACTGAATCTTAAGCTCTCATAGTTCAGCAAGCACCATTCTGTATGACGGAATAGAAATAGGATTGGTCTCCGATACTAGATCAATCTCGAAATCGAACTCTCGAACTGGTGGTAATCCGGGAAGCTCCTCGGGGAACACATCTAGAAACTCCTGCACCACAGGGATATCTTCAAGTCTCGGTCCCTCAATGGTGGTGTCGATAACATAAGCTAGATAAGCTGCATAACCACGGCGTACCAAACGTCTGGCCTTCACAACAGATATAATACTGCGGGGCAATACTCGTCTCTCACCTCGAAATACTAACGGTGGCTGCCCGATCCTCCGAAACTCAACTTCCTTCGTGTAACAATCCACGGAAGTCCGGTGTAAACTTAGCCAATCCATCCCTAAGATGGTATCAAAATCCGTGATAGGGAGCGGAATCAGACCTGCCACCAATACCGACCTCACAGCCCCTATAGACTATATCTTGAATGATTTGCTTGTCAAGAAGAGTGATTACCATAATCTCCTCATCAAGTGGCGAGAGAGGTCTATTAAATTGGTAAGCAAACGTTTGCTTCCCAAAACGCTGCGTCTCCAAATATTGTTTTTTTTTTTTTTTTCTTTTTTTTTTTAAGCTGGGTGTTACAGGATTGCTTGTCAACGAGCAAAAATTTGGTTTGAAACAATATTTTGAACATCTTTTTATGAAACTTCTTTTGCAATTTACAATCAATTCTTAGAGTTTAATTGATCCAAGAATTTTTTCTAGATTTTAGGATTGTTTATATGTTGTATAGCGTCTAGGATTAGATTTTGTTCTTTGGTTAACATGTTTATTCCGTTTAAATCCGAATCTAATTCTGTTTTTTATGAATCAGTATCTAATTCATCGATTTGAGGGTTACTAATAGAGATTTCTGAACTAATTGTTCAGTGTCAGAGGTTTCTACTAATAAAGCCGAAATTTTACTTAGAGTTTCTTCATCTAAGTGAAATTCTTTAATTTTCTTAGATACTCTACAATATTTTGAAATGTGTCATTTTTTCTCACATTTAAAACATGTGATATCTTTTAAAGGTTTTGATGTCGAAGGGTTTTCTTGCTTTTTATGCTTTCGAGTTTTACTGGATTTTTTATAAGGTTTCTTATAATAATCATCCTTTTGTTTTTTATATTTTGAGAATTGATATTTTCTAGAATATTTTTTTTTAGAAAATTTCTTTGAGTGTTTTTTTACTGCATTCTCCATTACACGTTTTATGTTTATTAAGATCAAACTATTCACAGAATGATCTTAATTCTTTTTTTGTTTTCTATATTTCTCATTTTAAATGTTTTTGGAGTTTTAAATCTTCGTATATTTTTAATCCTTCTTTTTGTGTGAAACTAACCAATTCACCAGAAGTGAATTGGTCGTATGGGATTATATGATTTCCAAAAGTTTCACGAATAGTATTCCTTACTCTCTCCCCTAACAAAGTTGGAAGTCCAATGAGGAATTTTTCTTACCAAAAGGGTTGGTTAGAGTTTTTGTTAAGCATTACCCTAGATAGAAAAGTAGATTTATACCATTGAAAATCACTTAATTTTTGCATATTTGATTTGATAATAAATCAGTGTTTTTATCTTTTAAATGGGATGAATCTTCAAGAAAATAGAGGGTTATAGTAAATATCAGGGTGGCAACTGCGTCCTGAATAGGTTCTCCTAAATGATTCAAAATTGGCTCATCTTCTTCACCAATTTAAATAGCATTTAGGATCACTAATTGTTGATTCCTGGTGAGATGAAAATCCTATCATCCTTTTAATTGTCTAGAAAATCTTGTTATGATGAGTTATGCAACTATGCTATCGGTTGTTCCTTATTGGGTTTTATATGCATTTGAAACCATAGTCATTTGTTGTAATAAATTAAGAATTCGATATTCATTTCTTCCATCTATATTCCATACATAGACAGAATTAGTGTTATACTTGGGTTGCACCAATATCTTTGGTTGATTACCTATTTCCAATTCAGGAAATTTGGTTTTAACATATTCTGTTTTAGGGGTTTTCCATTGGATTTTGGCTATTTCAGGTTTTTGTTCCTGAATAGTTTCTTTCTCATCCGAACTGGATTCCATGGTTTTATTTAGGATTGTAACATCTTGATTAACAGATTGAAATGTTTTAGGGACAACTAGATCGGTTTGTCTTGAGGTTGTCCCAATTTTACTAAGTTGGAGTTTTATAGCTTCAAAAAATTCTTGTTTATTTGTTTTAATTTCCTGGTGTGCTTGATTAGAAATTTGATAGGGTTTTAAATAATCAAATGGGTGGGAGAGAAGGCTAAAGTAGTGGAATCCTATGATCATAAGTTTTGGTATACTGGTAGGGATAGAACTAAGAATGGGGTAGAGATAATTATACATAAAGATCTATTAGATGATGTAATAGAGATACGAAGGAAGGGAGATAGAATTATACTTATTAAGTTAGTAGACGGAGAAAATATAGTTAATATAGTTAGTGTGTATGCGCCCCAAATAGATACAGATGGAATTAGTAAAAAACAATTTTAGGCGGATTTAGATGATTTTATACAAGCCATACCTAGTATAGAAAAGTTATTTATAGGAGGGGATCTAAATGGACATGTAGGCGAGAGGAATGAAGGATTCGAAACCGTACATGGAAACTTTGGATTTGGTTGTAGGAATGAGGCGGGATGTACCATTTTAGAGTTTGCTACAGCATTCGAGTTGGTAGTTGTAAACACTTTCTTTAAAAAAAGAGAGTCACACTTAGTCACATATAAAAGTGGGTTTAATATTAGTCAAATAGATTTCTTTCTCACTAGGAAAGTTGATAGAATGACTTGTAAGGACTGTAAGGTTATACCGGGAGAGAGTGCGGTAACTCAGTATAGACCTCTGGTTTTAGATATAAGTGTGTCTAAAAGGCAAAAGAGACATCGCCTATTTGTGGATCCAAGAATTAAGTAGTGGAATTTAAAAGTAGAAAAGTTGACGACTTTTAAAGATAAATTATATCAAGTAGCAAATTGGTCTATTAAGGATGATTTAGAAACAATGTGGAATGAGATATCTAATAATATTATGAGTACAGGTAAGGAAGTTCTTGGTGTATCGAAGGGTCAGGTTCCAATAGGCAAAGAATCATGGTGGTGGAACGAAGAAATTCAAACGGCTATCCGCACCAAACGAGAGTGTTATAGGAATCTTGAAGGTAATAACAGTAATGATGTATATGACAAATACAAGAAAGCAAAAAAGGATGTGAAAAAGTTTATCCAAAAGTCAAAAAGTAAGGTGTATAATAAAATATACAAGAAATTGAATATTAAAGATGGAGAGAAAGAGATCTATAAAATTGCCAAACTAAGGGAGCAAAAGAGTAAAGATTTAAATGGAATTACGTGCATTAAGAGTGAAACCAATAATGTACTTGTAAAGGATGAGGACATAAGAAAACGTTGGCGTGATTATTTTGACGATCTCTTTAATATTAAGAATCGAGAGATATAGGAAATATCGAAATACCTATAGAAGAGATCAATAGAGATTTTAAACGCAAGATCCGTCCTCTTGAAGTGAAGGAAGCTTTAAAGAGAATGAAGAATAATAAGGCCATAGGACCTGATGGCATTCCTATAGAAATGTGAAAATGTTTAGGTGAATTTGGTATCAAAATATTAATAGATATTTTCAATAAAATTTGGAAACTAAGAGAATGCCTCAGATATGGAGGAAGAGTGTAATTGTACCGCTATATAAGAATAAATGAAATATACAGGATTGCTCTAACTATAGAGGGATTAAACTTATGAGTCATACTATGAAATTATGGGAGAAAGTAATAGAGCATAGATTGAGATTGGAGATCAATATATCTCAAAATCAATTTAGATTTATGCTAGACAGATCCACCACGGAAGCGATCCACTTGCTAAGACATTTAATGAAGACATATAGAGCACAAAAGAGAGACCTACATATGGTATCATTGATCTGGAAAAAACATATGATAGAATTCCTAGAGACTTATTGTGGTGGGCGCTGATGAATAAAGGGATATCCTGGAGATATATTAACCTAATTAAAGATATGTATGAGAGAGCTGTAACCGGCGTAAGAATTCGTGGAGATTTGAGTGATAGTTTTCCTATTAATATTGGACTCAATCAAGGTTCGGCATTAAGCCCCCTCCTCTTTGCAGTAGTGATAGACGAAATCACCAAAAATATCCAAAATTAAATACCATGGTGTATATTTTTCGCAGATGATATAGTACTAGTTGATGAAAATATAGAGAGTATTAGTGCTAAACTCGAGTTATAGAGATTTACACTAGAATCTAGAGGGTTTAGACTGAGTAGATCGAAAACAAAATATATGAGATGTGGGTTTAGTGACAGCCCCCGGAATGATGAAGAAACGATTAGGTTAGATGGGCAAGAGGTATCCAAAAATGAACGATTTAGATATTTAGGATTTATCATTCAAAATGATGGTAACATTAATGGAGATGTGAACCATAGAATTCAAGCGGGTTGGATGAAATGGAGAAGGGCCTCCAGAATTCTTTGCGATCACATGATAACATTGCACTTAAAGGGAAAGTTTTATAGAAGCGCAGTTAGACCTATACTATTATATGGTACTGAGTGCTGAGCTGTTAAACAACAACAAGAACAAAAGATATCTGTAGCAGAAATAAGGATGTTTAGGTGGATGTGTGGAAAAACTAAAAGAGATAAAATAAAAAATGAAGAGATCTGAAATAAGTTGGGAGTTAGTTTAATTGTGGATAAGATGCGAGAGTGCCGTCTGAGGTAGTTCGGGCATGTGCAAAGAAGACCCAAAGATGTGCCTGTTAGGAGAAACAAGAATTTAAATATAGGAAGTTTAGTAAAACGTAGAGATAGACCGCTGAAAACTTGGATGCAAGTTATCCGCAAAGATTTGAAAATTAAGGGTTTAGAAGAGAAAATGATTTTGGATAGGAATAGATGGCATAGTAGAATCCGCACAAATTAAACCAATACTTTTTAAATATTTATCTATTAATTTATTTATCTATTTTGCATTTTATTTTATTTTATCTTTATTTTTTATTTTATTTTTCTCTCTCTTTCAAGTTTGTCTCTCAAATGGCCGACCCTATCTTCTTGGGATTAAAACTTAGTTTGTTGTTGTTGTTGTTGTATAGTTGTTTTTCGATTGAATTTAGATATACGTTTGTATAATTATTCTGAATGATTATATATTATAAGTTGACTGAATCATTATCCTGAGATTTTTTATAAGGACTTGCCTCTATTTTTTCTGTTCTTACAGGAATTTTGATTGTTCGAAGGGGTGGATGATCAGATTATATATTTTGACCGTCTGATATTTCCCATGATGTCATTTTCTTTCTTATTGTTAAAGGGTTGACGGTTTTAAATGGGTATTTCATGTTATGTCTTTTAGTATACATTTCTAGTCATGTAAAAAATAAAATATTTATTTTGTTTTTTCTTCAAAACTTATAATATTTTTCTTGAATTTTATCCTTTTTATTTCCAAAGGTTTTGAAATAGCTTTCCATTTTTTCTTTGTTTTTTTCAAAACAAAAATCTTTTTCCAAATATTTTTTTTATTGCAAAATCATCATATTTTTCAAAAGTATTATTTTTATCAAAAATATCAAATTTTTCATAGACATTTAATTCACATTTTTCTATTACGTATAATTCTTTTTCGTTATCTACATTTTCTGTAATAGCTGATGTTGTTGGAGAAATAAGCTCATAATGGTTTTGATTCCCAAGTTGAGAAGTTTGATTTTAATCTTCTGTTTGGGAACTCATGTATACTGCTTATGGGATTTTTTTTATCAAAATTTATGTTTTTAAGAGATGTTGAAGATATATCTAATGTAGAGTATCTTGGAGGTTTTATTGGGCTATTATCATGAAAATTTATAATGGAATGTAATTTTGAAATTCTTCCCAGATCTATGTACTCGGAGGATGACGTTGATGTATCTGAAAATCTGGAAGTATAGGATGGTCTATGAAACCTTATTTTACATTTTTATCAGTATATTGTGTTATTTGTTTTATCCTTGTACTTGGTTATGGAATATCATTATTTGTTTGTGGTTAAATCGCCCATTCCGATATCCAATCTTCTAGAAGAGTGATTTCTTCACATCTAATGAGTTTTGGAATTATCAAGTTAGATTTAGTAATATCTGTTTTGAATAATAGTGTTTCTCCTTTCTTATGATAGATTTTATGTTTTGAGCCGAAACCTGTTATCATGACTTTATAATATATTTTGTATATTAGAGCGATCGGAATTGATCCCTCCATCATATCATAATTATGAGTTTTAATTTGTAAAATTAAAGATTTTAAAATATTTTTATCATTTAAAGAGACTATTAAGTTTGGGAAATAGTCAAAGGAAACTGGTCCCTTACATAGATTTATTCAACTATTCCTAATAAGGAATCTAAAAAGTTTTTATGCCTAACATCTCTAAGAGTTATTAGGATTGAGATGTTTAGTCCTCCCCTAGTTAGTGGTTTTAAAGTAGTTTGGACTAATCGTATATGGACATATTTATAACTTTTGGTTATATGTGTTTCTAAGGATCTTTTAGAAAATAGTTGCATGGTTTCGAAAAATTTTAAGAGTTGAATATCTTTTTTTTTTCGATTTTAATGGTATAATCTGTTTTAAAGAAATTTATTTTGGATGTTTTATATATTTGGTCTATACTTATTTTGGGAATCTCTCATTTATCTATTTATTTTTCAAAATTTTTAATTATTATTTTTTTACTATTTATTATATCTTTAGTTATTGAAAAACTGGAAATAAAACTCGAAGAGTTAGTAGTTCTATAGAATATAGAGTTCATTATTTTAATTCTAAACTTAAAACCTAAAGATACACCTATGGAACACTAGCTGAACTAACAGACTCACTACCCTCCCTGGGATTTACTGCCGGACCACCGATATCTAAAAGACTCGGTATATTTTTAGATCTTTTGTAACAAATTCATATTTTGAATATTAATTATATATTAAAACCCGAAAGGGCAGTCCATGCAAAATTAGAGCTTGATGGATTGAAAACCCATAAGGGCATCCTATAAAAAAAATGATTGATGTGTGTGAAACCAATTAGTCATCCTAAAACTGATAAAACTTTCAAAGGTTAAATTTGATAGAGCATTCAAGAAGAAAAACTTTGAAAACTTTGTAAAGCAACCATTCAAAACAGTTATTTCGATACTATTCATGTATACAAAACTATTCACTCATGTTGTAACAGTAACACTATTCATGTACTGTTCACCCGTGTTATAACAGAAACTTCCAAATTTCTATAAAAGAAGACCACCTCTCTTGGAAAGAGTATTACATACATTGGGAGGATACACCCTTGTAAGAAAGGAAGCTTGAGAGCATATGGGAGCATGATAGAATCTTCTTGAATGTTCTATTAAAATACACTTAAGTGTACACTTTCTTTCACTTTTTTTCTTTCCCTCCTTAGGAAAAATTTATTGTAAAATTTCATTATAAGTCATTTATTTTAGGTGAACTTTTATTTTATTAATAAAGAATTTTATATTTCATTTATATTATCTAACCCTCTCTTCTCCTAACTTTCTTTCCAGAATGCGGTCGGCTTTGCCGCCCATAAATCTCTTATCTTATTTTCTTTTATTTGCTCAAAGTAGTGATTAGTGGTCGGTTTTGCCGTCCAATGATCCCATTTTATATTTGTTTGTATTTCCAAAGTGTGGTGATTAGCGGTCGGTTCTGCAGTCCAAAGATCCCTTCTCTGATTCTTATTTTAATTGTATGTTATTTATTTTGATCTATTTCACTTGTTATTCATTTCTTTTGCTAATTATTTTTTTTTGTTATTTATTTATCTGTTTATTTTCATCCATTAGTTCTTGGGACGTCTTGGTATCAGAGCCAAGGGGGATATTATAGTATAGAGTATATATTAATTGTTTGAAGTTTTAAAGATAAGATCTAAAAAAATACTGAGTTCTTTAGATATCGGTGGTCCCGACAGTAAATCCCAGGGAGGGTAGTGAGTGTGTTGGTTCAGCCAGTGTTCTGTAGGTGTATCTTTAGGTTTAAATTCTAGAATTAAAACAATGAATCATATATTTTGTAGAATTATTAACTTTTCGAGTTCTATATCTAGTTTTTTCAGAACTAAAGATATAATAAATAGTAAATAAATAACAATTGAAGATTTTGAAAAAAGAATAAATGAATGAGAGATATTCAAAATAAGTATAGACCAAATATATGAAATACCCAAAATAAATTTCTTTAAAACAAATTATACCATTAAAACGGAAGAAAAAGACATTCAACTCTTAAAATCTTTCGAAACCATACATCTATTTTCTAAAAAATCCTTAGAAAAACATATAACCAAATGTTATAAATATGTTCATATAGGATTAGTCCAAATCAGTTTAAGACCACTAACAAGGAAATGACTAAGCACCTCAGTCCTAGTAACTCTTAGAGATGCTAGGAATAAAAACTTTTCAAATTCTTTATTAGAAACTGTTGAATCAAGTCTATGCAAGAGGACCAGTTTCCTTTGATTGTTTCCCAAACTTAATAGTCTATTTAAATGATAAAAATATTCTTCTAATATACAAAATACATTATAAACCATGACAATGGCTTTCGGCTCAAAACATAAAATCCATCATAAGAAATGAGAAATACTATTATTCTAAACGGATATTACTAAATCTAACTTGGTAATTCCAAAACTCATTAGATGGGAAAGAATCACTCTTCCAGAAAATTGGATATCGGAAGGAGCGGTTCAATCACAAACAAATAATGATATTCCAGAATCAAGTATAAGGATAAAACAAATAACACAATATACTGATGGAAATATAAAAATAAGGTTTGATAGGCCATCCTATACTTTCAGGTTTTTGGATACATTAACGTCATCCTCTGAATATGTAAATCTCGAAAGAATTTTAAAATTACCTTCTATTATAAATTTTCATGATAAAAGCTCAATAAAACCTCCAAAATACTCCACATCAGATATACCTTCAACATCTTTTAAAAACATAAATTTTGATAAAAAAAAATCCCACAAGTAGTATACATGAGTTCCCAAACAGAAGATCAAAATCAAACTTCTCAACTTGGGAATGAAAACCATTATGAGTCTACTTCTCCAACAGCATCAGCTATTACAAAAAATGTAGGTAACAAAAAGAATTATATGTAATAGAAAAATATGAATTAAATGTCTATGAAAATTTTGATATTTTTGATAAAAATAATATTTTTAAAAAATATGATGAATTTGAAATAAACAAAGAATATTTGAAAAAAGATTTTTATTTTGAAGAAAACAAAGAAAAAAGGGAATGGTATTTTAAAACCTTTGGAAATAAAAATGATAAAATCCAAGAAAAACATTATAAGTTTTGAAGAAAAAATAAAATAAATATTTTATTATTTACATGGCTAGAAATGTATACTAAAAAACATAAAATTATATACCCATTTAAAACCATCAACCCTATAATCATAAGAAAGAAAATGACGTCATAGGAAATACCAGATGGTCAAAATATAGAGTCTGATCATCCACCTCTTCGAACAATCAAAATTTCGATAGGAACAGAAAAAATAGAGACAAGTCCTTATAAAAAACCGTAGGATAGTGATTCAGTCTACTTTAAAAAAATAATCATTCAGAATAATCATACAAACCCACATCTAAACTCAATCGCAAAACAGCTATCCAAAATAGAAAAATAACAAAAACTGGAGAACTCTTTGAGTCAAATAAAACAGAGAAAATTAAAAATCTTAAAAATCATATTTTTAAACTCTATCCATTTCTAATCAAGCACACCAGGAAATTAAAATAAATAAATAAGAATTCTTGGAAATTATAAAGCTCCAACTTAGTAAAATTGGGTCAACCTGAGGACAAACGATGCAGTTGTCCCTGAAACACCCCAATCTGTCAATCATGATATTACAGTCCTAAATAAAACCATGAAATCCAGTTCAGAAGAGGAAGAAACTATTCATAAATAGAAACCTAAAATAGCCAAAATCCAATGGAAAACCCCTAAAACAGAATATGTTAAAACAAAATTATCTGAATTAGAAATAGGTAATCAACCAGAGATATTGGTACAACCCAAGTATAACGTTAATTCTGTCTATGTTGGAACATAGATGGAATGAGTGAATATCAAATTCTTAATTTATTACAACAAATGACTATGGTTTCAAATGCATATAAAACCCAATAAGGAACAACCGATATAACAGCCGCAGAACTTCTCATAGCAGGATTTTCTGGACAATTAAAAGAACGGTAGGATTTTCATCTCTCTAGGAATCAGCAGTTAGGGATCCTAAATGCTATTCAAACTAGTGAAGAAGATGAGCCAATGTTGAATCATTTAGGAGAACTTATTCAGGATGCAATTGTCACCCTGATATTTACTATAACCCTCCATTTTCTTGGAGATTCATCCCATTTAAAAGATAAAAACACTTATTTATTATCAAATCTAAGATGCAAAAAATTAAGTGTGTTGAACAAAATAGATTTTGATGATAATTAGGAGTAATGAAATTTGATTTTAGGTAATTAATTTAAATTAGAAACAAATTAGAATAATTGTTAGAATTGATTCTAGATATCCAAGTCGTCTCATTCATATGACAACCTGAGGTTCGACATAAGACGACCTATTGACGGCACCATACAAAATAAGGCGACCTGAATCTTGGCATGAGATGACCTGAGGAAAGTAAGTCTCAGAAGTCTAAGTCTGCAAAACACCTAAGGTGACCTAATATTCTAGTAAGATGACTTCACTATAGCATTTAGGATAACAAGTTGTCTCAGCAAGTATGATAAGGCGATCTGACAAAACTGAGTCACAAAAGTCTGATTCTGCAGTACGTAAAGACGACTCAACCTGAAGGCCAAGGTGACCCAATTACTCTTAAGACAACCCAAATATATCCACAAGACAACTTGAATCTAGAAACAATAACACAAGTTGCTTCCACAAAATACACAAGATGACCTGACTTATTCATGCCCCAGAAAAAAAAGTCTGCACAACAGATGAGACGACCCACTTGTATACATAAGACAACCTAATCTGAGCACTTAGCATATTAGTCATCTCACTCACAAACACGAGTGGCCTTGCAAAATGAGAATCAAGCCTAAGGCGACTCATAGTTTCTCTAAGAAGATTTGTGACTTGACAAGGCCACTCAATGTGAAGACAAGTGTTGAAATAAAGCACAATTAGGGCATATGGTTGTCCCAATCCAGTAAACATTGTGCTCTTAGAACAAGACCCAAATGTAAAGTAAAAAGGGAGGCAATGTAATGGGCCCTCTCTCCCCCTCTTATTTTCTCCTCTCTCAACTTTCTTTCTCTTCTTCTATAAATAGGGCAGCTAGTTACTTTTAAGAGGTATGAAAAAATGCCTTCAACCTCTTGTATGCTCTCTTTGAAACATCAATAAAGTACTTGAAGTTCTTATTCATTTCTCATTGCTTGCTTCTTTGGAATTTCATCATGGTATCAGAGCAGGCATTCATTCCTTCCTCATCTAATCTTGGTAATCCACCACCACAAATTAGCACCTCAATGTTCACTTTCATTCTTTTAGATGCTTCAAATTACAACGCATGGCAAGACACCATCAAGAGGTCTCTAAACTTCTTCAATCTCGAAAACCACATATTTGAAGACCCTCTTGATGATGCTGATCCGTCTTACAAAGCATGGAAAAAGAGAGATGATCAAGTGGTGGTGCTCCTACAAATGTCTTTAGACAAAACCCACAAAGCAATGGTCACTTGTATTCCCAATGCCAAGTCTTTGTGGGATCAAATGCATACTCTTTATGCTCAAGAAACCAACACCGGTAGAATATTCGAATTGAAAAAGAAAATCTTCTACATTCAAAAAGGAGGAAAGACCCTACCCGAATATTTTGGGGAATATAGGGATCTTTGGAATGAGCTTAATGTTTTGAGGCCTCTAACCTCAAATCTCAAAACTATCCTGCAAAGGAATGATGAAGACATGACCTTTGGTCTTCTAATGGGTCTTGGAGAAGAGTATGCACCTACACGTCAAGAAATTCTTAGAATGAAGATTTTTCCTTCATTCCAAGAAGTTCAATTCATGGTGCAAAGAGCTGAAACAAGCATGAAGCTTGAAGAATCATCCAAGCCCAAAACCGAAGCTCAAGCATTCAAATCTGTCCAAGAAGAGCATCCAGCCAACAAAGCTCAAAATTTCACCAAAAGAGATTTTTGCTCCCATTGTAAGAAACCTGGTCATAGAAAGGAGAAATGTTGGCATCTCCATCCCCATTTGGACCAAAATACAACAAAAGGGAAGGTGACCAAATGGCAAGTGTCCAACATGTTTCTCAAGTTGCTGCCCTAGAAAGCAAAATGGAGGAAATGCAAAAGGAGATGAAAAAGCTCATTGGCCAGATTACTTTGCATTTTGGTAATCTCTTAAATACATCTCATTCATGGCTTATTGATTCTGGTTGTGATAATCATATGGTAAAAGATAAGAGAAAAATTAAAAGACTCATTCCTCTAACTGATTCTAGGATTGTTAAGGTAGCTAATGGTGAAAAACTAAGAATTGATCATCCAGGTGAAATTGAGTTATTTGGCAAGAAAACTAAAGCTCTATATGTGCCTAAATTTAATTCTAATCTTTTATCCATTGGAAAGATAACCAAAGAACAAAATTGCAAAGTTACATTTGATCCTAATGAAGTTGTTTTTCAGGACCTTAAAACGAATCATTTGATTGGCAAGGGGTCTAGGAGGCACAACCTATACTACTTGGATCAAGAAAACTGAGCTTTTGCTGCCCAAAGTCAAATGCATTCATTATGGCATGCTCGTCTAGGTCATCTTGGGGACTAAGCTTTGAAACGTCTATTTCCAAATCTAGTAGTAGAAAATAGGCATTGCAAAGCTTGTGTTCTTGGAAAACAAACTAGAGTGTATTATCCCATTTCAAATACTATATATGAGAATGCATTTGAACTTGTTCATTCTGATGTTTGGACCTCACCCATAGCATCTCATAATGGTTTTAAATACTTTGTGACATTTATTGATCACAAAACTAGATATACTTGGGTATACCTATTGGTAACCAAATCTGAGGTTTTTGAAGCTCTTAAGAGCTATTATAGATATGTCACCAAACAATTCAATGCCAACATCAAAATCATTAGGTCTGACCATGGGGGGGAGTATGCTAGTCATGCATTTGAAAACTTCTTAGATGAAAAGGGGATCATGCACCAAAAATCATGTGTCTACACTCCATAACAAAATGGAGTTGCCGAAAGGAAAAATAGGCACTTGTTAGAAACAGCTAGGGTCATGATGTTTCATTCTAATGTGCCTAAAAAATTTTGGAGTGAGGCAATAAAAACCGCTGCCCATCTCATTAATCTTATGCCCACTCAAGTTCTAGGAGGTAAATCCCCATTAGAGCTACTCTTAGGAAGAAAACCTAATATCTCCCATCTTATAGTCTTTGGATGCTTATGCTATGTCCATGTACCTGAAAATTTCATAAACAAGTTAGAGGAGAGGGGGAGAAAATGTGTGTTCTTAGGATACTCAACATTTAAAAAAGGGTATAAATGTTATGATCCACTAACCAAAAAACTATACACATCCAAGGATGTGATATTTGTAGAAAGAGAATCTTATTTTTCACGAAAAGAAGATCAAGATCAAGATGGAAAAGGAGAAGCTCAAGATCTATGGAACATTATTCTCCCAAGTATCAATCATCCCTCTCATCCGAATATTGAACAAGAACCAGCTCCGAATGTTCATGAAGATCCGGCTCAAGAAGATCCCTCACCATCTCATTCTGATCAAGAAACCATTCAAGAACAAGGGGGAGATGATTCGGAGCAAGAGCTGGCCATAGAACAAGAGGAACAAATCATAGATGAACCACCTCTTCCTCTTCGTAGATCAACAAGGCTTAGGCTTCCTCCCTCTGAATGGATCAACAAAAGAGTCTTCTATAACTCTAAAGTAACTTCTCATCCCATTTCCAAATATTATTCAATTGCTAATACTTCTTGCAGCCATCAAAGATTCATTCGGAACATAGATCTTCATGAAGAGCCAAGATCTTTTGAAGAAGCTAAAAACCAACCTCAGTGGGTGCAAGCTATGAAGGATGAGTTGGAAGCTTTAGCAAAAAATGGAACATGGGAAATAACATCACTTCCAAAAGGGAAAAAAGCCGTAGGGTGCAAGTGGGTCTACAAAATCAAACACAAAAGTGATGAGAGTCTTGACAAATACAAGGCAAGATTAGTTGCCAAGGGTTTTACTCAAGCTTATGGAGTAGACTACAAGGAAACATTTGCTCCCGTGGCAAAAATGAATACCATTCGTGTACTCTTATCCCTTGCTGCCAACTACTCTCTACCTCTATTTCATATGGATGTTGCAAATGCCTTTCTTGAAGGGGACTTAGAAGAAGAGGTGTATATGGAGGTTCCTCCGGGTTTCTCTCATCAATACAACAAAGTTTGCAAATTAAAGAAAGCTATCTATGGACTTAAACAATCACCAATAGCTTGGTATGCCAAACTTAGTTCTACTCTTCTTGATCATGACTTTAAGAAATGCACTAGTGACTCATCTCTTTTTGTTAAGAAACTAAAAGATAAATTCATTATAGTCCTAGTATATGTAGATGATATAATCATAACCGGAAATGACTTGAACTTAATTAATCAAGTTAGGAAATTTCTCCAAACAAAGTTTGAGATTAAGGACTTAGGGAAACTAAAGTACTTTCTAGGGATAGAACTTGCCTATTGTCCAAATGGGTTTGTTCTATCACAAAGAAAGTATGTGCTTGATCTTTTGCAGGAAACCGGAAAGTTAGGTGCCAAGCCCGCATGTAGTCCGATCAGCACTTCTTGTGGCCTTAAAGATGAAGACGAAGAGTTTGAGGATGAACAGAGATACCAAAGGCTTGTAGGGAGACTAATCTATCTCACTATAACAAGGCCCGATATCTCCTTTGCTGTGGGACAAGTTAGCCAACATATGCACAAGCCAAAAAGAAAGCATTGGAGAGCCACCGAAAGAATACTTCACCACCTAAAGGGCACACCCGGCATGGGAATTTGGATGAAGAAAAATTGCAGCTCACAAATCATAGGGTATTGTGATGCGGATTGGGCCGGAGATTCTGAAGATAGAAGATCAACTACAGGATATTGCATGTTTGTTGGAGGAAATCTAGTAGCTTGGAAAAGCAAAAAACAACATGTGGTGTCAAGATCAAGTGCTGAAGCGGAGTATAGAGCAATGGCAGCCGCAACAAGTGAAATAGTTTGGTTAAGGGCTCTAATTGAAGAGCTAGGGTTCATAGTTCCAACTTCAATTCAACTCTATTGTGACAACCAATCGGCAATTCACATAGCCTCAATTCCGATATTTCATGAAAGAACAAAACATATTGAGGTAGATTGTCACTTTGTGAGACAAAAGATTGAAGACAAGCTCATCATTCCTAGCTTTACAAGAAGTGATCTTCAAGTTGCTGACATCTTTACAAAACCGGGAACCGCCAATCACATTCACAAGAATATGGGCAAGTTAGGTGTTATAGACATATATACACCCAATTTGAGGGGGAGTGTTGAAATAAAGCACAATTAGGGCATATGGTTGTCCCAATCCAGTAAACATTGTGCTCTTAGAACAAGATCCAAATGTAAAGTAAAAAGGGAGGCAATGTAATGGGCCCTAAATGGATCTAGCCCACGGGTTTCGGGCTGGACCCGAAGGGCCCAGCCCGGGCCAGCAAAATTGGGGGCCAAAGGCCCCCAACGGCTAGTTCTTACTAGCCGTTGGGTCCAACGGATAGAGAGGGCAATGCCCTCTCTCCCCCTCTTATTTTCTCCTCTCTCAACTCTCTTTCTCTTCTTCTATAAATAGGGCAGCTAGTTGCTTTTAAGAGGTATGAAAAAATGCCTTCAACCTCTTGTATGCTCTCTTTGAAACATCAATAAAGTACTTGAAGTTCTTATTCATTTCTCATTGCTTGCTTCTTTGGAATTTCATCAACAAGTTCTCTTACCTCTCACATTGACAAATGAAAATGAATAGTTGTCAAGACAATCCAACCTAAACAAGTCCTCCTATAGTCATGATAAGGTGACTCGACTATTCAACAAGACGACTTATGAATTTAAATTGCAAAAACAAGTCTGCTTGTAATCTCGATAGATCGACCTATTGTCTCTAATGTTCATTTGTTCAGAAAAGCTGGTGTAAATTTATTGTACTTCACCTACCTCACTAAATACTAAAATGTATTCAATGGTGTCCAATGGCTAAACCCTATTGCTCGATTATAAAATTCATTCGAGAAACAGAGAAGAAGAAAATGATCTGTCACGCAACATTTGAAAACCAAATCCCTAAACATCACTCACAAGCCATACTCTTGATTTTGTTTAACCAATACAGTAATGAGCATTCTGAAGATTGAAAGTTTCATTATGCATTTTATTTTCTCTCTCTACTTGCTGTGTAAAACAAGAATTGTATTTTTTGACTTTGTTCGTAAAGAAAAAAAGAGAAGTATGAGAATAGGTTTTTGATTGATCCTGTAAAAAATCAAATCAAAGTATTTGAAAAATACTTGTATGGTTCACTAGCACCGCCAGAAGCTAGTTTGTAATTCTTGAATAGAATAGTGGATTCAAAAATCTAGTTGAAGTTTAGGAGTGGACATACACCAAGAAGGTGAAACCACTATAAATTGTGTGTCGATCTTTTCTTACATGTTCTTGTTTACTTGTGTAAATCAATTTTTATTTTAAATCTCTGTAATTAACCTAAAATTTGTATATAACCTATTCACCCTCTCTAAGTTATTATATTCAGTGTCGACAAGTGGTATCAGAGCGGATCTTCTGAAAAAGGGTTTAGCTACCTCAGAAGAAAAGATCGAAGATGGCACTGAATGGAAACAATGTTCCTTTCGATGCATGCTCAACTAACAAAGCACCATTTTTCAACAGTAATAACTATGGCTATTGGAAGCAAAGAATGAGAAACTTCATTATTGGCCAAGATGAAACAGATTGGGAAATAATTGAAGAAGGAAGCGAATTCCCAACAGAAGAAATAGATGGAGTGAGGGTTCCTATAAAAATGAAGAACATGACTTCTGAAGAAACGAAAGCCTACAGAGCCAACTATAAAGCTGTCAATTTATTGCATATAGCCTTAAGTCTTAATGAGTATAATAGAATCTCATCGTGTATCACTGCAAAAGAGATATGGGAAAGATTGGAAGCTACATATGAAGGCACAAATTAAGTGAGAAAGAACAAAATAAGAATATTAAAGCAAGAATACGAGGCATTCAAAATGAAAGATGGTGAAAGTGTGAAAGACATGATAACAAGATTCAATACTATCACAAATGAACTAAGACTGCTAGGCAAAAGAATCAGTCAAGAAGACATGGTTGACAAAATACTATGCTGCATACCTAAATCTTGGGAAGCCAAAGTCACAGCTATTAAAGAATCCAAGAACCTGGAGACTCTTACAATGGATCAACAAGTTGGTTCACTAACTACTCATGAAATGAAGGTAATCTCTAAAGGAAATGGAAATAAAGAAAGAGGAAAATCCATAGCATTAAAGGCTAAAAGTGAAGAAGAAAATTCAAGCAGTAATGAAGATAAAGACATGGCACTTCTGACAAAAAAATTCAAGAAATTCATAATGAGAAAAAGAAACAAAAATATAAGAGAATTCAAGAAACCTGAAAGAAAAGAAAAAATAAGATGTTACGAATGCAAAAAGTTTGGGTACATTAAAGCTGATTGTCCATCACTCAAGAAGGCAATGAAAAAGGAAAAGAAGGGAAAGAAAAAGGCTCTAACAGCTTGGAGTGATGAAGATGAAAGTTCTAGCAATGAAGAACATAAACAAGAACGAGACAACTTGTGCTTCCTGGCTTTAGAAGGTGATTCTAACATTGAGTAACATCTTCAATATCTTATTTCTCTGATTCAGATTTTGATCATGATTTAACTTTTGATAAATTATATGATACACTGCTAGAATCTATTAAGAACTTAAAAAATATGACAAAAAAAAATCTAGTACTTAAAAAGGAAATGATCAAATTAGAACAAGATAAGAATAAGTTGAAATTTGAAAATGAAAAACTCAGAACAGAAAATAATGAATTAAAACAAGAGAAAATCAATCTGGTTGATAAAATTAAAGGAAATGCTTAAGACTTGCATGCTAAATTTGAAATCAAGTCCATTGATATTTGCAGTCACAAAAACTTAAATAAGGAATTAGATCAAGAAAAAGAAAGAAACAAAAAATTAAGTTCACTACTATATAAATTTGCTTAAGAACAAGAAAAATTAGATTTGATACTTGAAGCTCAAAGAGCCATCGAGCCATCTATGACAAGGCTGGCTTAGGTTACAATCCAGCTTTGACACAAAAGAAACTCTATAGTTTCTTTGTTCCCGGCATAATAAAGGGTAGATCAAATACTAAATGTTATTATTACATGAAATAAGGACATAGTTCACACAACTGCAAGCTTAGAAGAAGATCTATTCCAAATCAATCAAAAGTATCTAGAACACATACCAAGTGCACTTACTGTAATAGAATATGGCATAGTTTGGACAAGTGCTGGTTTAATAACTTAAAATATAAGAAAAAAATTTTGAAATGGGTACCAAAGCATTCTCATGAGACCATGATGAGCACTAATATTGCCAGACCCAAGAAAGTTTGGGTACCAAAGGCCAATATTTGATTTCCTCTTTATGCAAATCTGTCTCAAGACTAAATCTCCTGAAAATACATGGTTTCTGGACAACGGATGCTCTCGACATATGACGGGAGACCCATCTAAGTTCAGCATCTCGGAAGAGAAGAAAAGAGATAAAGTAGTCTTTGGAGACAATTCAAAAGGAAAAGTAATTGGCAAAAGAAACATAGGTATGTTTCCAACTCAAATTGAGCATGTGTTGCTAGTTAAAGGTTTAAAACATAATTTTCTAAGCATTAATCAATTGTGTGACAAAGATTTTATTGTTGTATTTGATTATAATAATTGTAATGTGATAGATAAATCAAACAATGAGATAAGATTCAAAGGAAATAGATAAGGAAACATTTATGTCATTAATTTGGAAAACTTGAATGTTCTAAATGAAGCATGTTTAATGGCTATTGGAAATGATGATGCTTGATTATGGCATAGGAGATTGGGTCATGTTAACATGGACTTAATTTCAAAATTAATTAGAAAAGATATTGTTTTCATGTATGAAGGGAAAACATATAAAGTCTGCCTTTAAGT
Source organism: Dillenia suffruticosa (assembly GCA_033439265.1). Taxonomy (NCBI): domain Eukaryota; kingdom Viridiplantae; phylum Streptophyta; class Magnoliopsida; order Dilleniales; family Dilleniaceae; genus Dillenia; species Dillenia suffruticosa. The sequence goes on from JAVTVX010000031.1 coordinate 7,214,541, forward strand.
CTAAAAATATAGTCTCCATATCAAGACCCTTAGAATTGCTTCACATAGACTCTTCGGTCCAACTATAACTCAAATTTATGAGGAAAACACTATGTTTTTGTAATAATTTATTATTTCTCAAAATATACTTAGATATTATTTTTAGCAAAAAAAAAGAAGCATACAGTGCATTTATCAAGTTATGTAGGAAAATTCAAAATGAAAAAGAATACACAATTAATAGTATTAGAAGTGATCATGGTAATGAAATCATTGCAAGAATATTGTGATGAAAATGGAATATATCACAATTTCTCTGCACCTAGAACATATCAACAAAATTGTGTTGTGGAGAGAAAGAATCAAAATTTAGAAGAAATAACTAGAACTATACTCTGTGAGCATAACTAATCTAAACATTTTTGGGTTGAAACCATTAATACAACTTACTACATTCTCAATAGGGTATTGATTAGACCAATTCTTAAGAAAACTCCCTATGAATTATACAAAGGTAGGAAACCCAATATCAGTTACTTTCATATCTTTGGATGTAAATACTATGTGTTGAACAATGGAAAAGATAATCTAAGAAAATTTGATTCAAAAAGTGATAAAATTATATTTTTAGGATATTTAATTACTAATAAAGCATATAGAATATATAATAAGAGAACAATAATAGTTGAGCAATCAATTCATGTAAATTTTGATGAAAGTGACCCCCTAAGTAAAAGGAGTTTTGATTATGAAATTCAAGAAATAGAACAAATACTAGAGCAAGAGTCAATGAAAAATGAAGAAGTAAAGAAAGAAACCAATGAAGGTAGAAGTGAAGAAAATCAATCAAACCTTTAACAACAAGAAGAGTAAGAGATAAAACTCTCAACCATAAGAAGGAGTGTCAATATAGAAAATGTAATTTGAGATATAGAAATTAGAGTTAGAACTAGATTTTCAACTCAAAATCAATGTGAGTTTATGGCTTTCATTTCTCAAATTGAATCGAAAAATATTGATAAAACTCTAAATGATGAAAATTGGATTCTAACCATATAAGAAAAGTTAAATTAATTGAAAGAAATGAAGTATGGGAGCTAGTTCCTAAACCGAACGACCAATCCGTGATAGATACAAAATGGATGTTTAGGAACAAACTAGATGAGCATGGAACAATCACTAGGAACAAACTTAGATTAATTGTTCAAGGGTATAGTCAAGAAAAAGGGATTGATTATGACGAGACATATGCTCCGGTAGTTAAATTTGAAACTATTAGGATACTACTTACTTTTGCATGCTATATGACTTTAAATTATATCAAATTGATGTCAAAAGTGTCTTCTTAAATAGTATATTATATGAGACAGTTTTTGTAAAACAACCATTCGGATTTGAATACCCTAAGTGTTCGAATCATGTGTTTAAATTGTCTAAAGTTTTATATGGTTTAAAACAAACTGCAAGAGCTTGGTATGAGAAATTTAGCAATTTCTTTATTGAAAATTATTTTAAAAGAGGAAAAGTTGATACAACTTTATTCATTAAAAGAAAAAACAAAGAAATTCTAATAGTTCAAATCTATGTGGATGATATAGTATTTGGGGCAACAAATGAAAATTTTTATCAAAAATTTGTTAAATCTTTGCATGTAGAATTTGAAATGAGTATGATGGGTAAATTAAACTATTTTCTTGGCTTACAAATAAGGCAAACAAAAGATGGTATATTTATCAATCAATTCAAATTTATTAAAAAATTGATCAAGAAATTTGGGTTTAATGATATACCAATAAGTACATCAATTAAGCTTGACAAAGATAAAAAAGAAAAGTAAGTGTGTCAAAAATTATATAGAAATATGATTGGATCCCTTTTATATCTGACAGCATCTAAACTCGATATTCTATTTAGTGTGTGCTTGTGTGTTAGATTTGAATCTAATTCTAAAGAATCTCACTTAGCTGCTGTAAAGAGAATTTTAAGATATCAAAGAACACATGTAACTTAAGATTATGATATGATAGAAATTCACTTTTTAACTTACATGGATATTCTAATGCCGATTTTGTTGATCGTAAAGTAGATAAAAAGAGCTCAAATGGTACTTGTTAATTCTTTGGAAGCATGTTGTATTTTGGTCCTCTAGAAAGTAAAATAGTATTGCTACTTCAATTACAGAAGCAGAGCATGTAGTTGCGGGGCAATGTTGTGCACAAGTCCTATAGATCAAGCATCAACTTAGGGATTATGGGATGAAATTTGAAAATGTTCCAATAAAAATTGACAGCACTAGTGCAAGAAATTTAACGAAAAATCCTGTGCATCATTCTATGACAAAACATATTGAGGTTAGACATCATTTAATTAGAAATCATGTACTCAAAAAGAACATAATTCTAGAATATGTAGAAACTGACAAATAAGTTACGGATATTTTCACCAAACTTTTGAATAGAGAAAGATTTTGTAACCTAAGAAGAGAATTGGGAATGATGGATTGAATCTTTGATTTAAATATATATATATTACTCATTTTATAATCATTTGAGAAATATAAGAGAAATTTTTTTAAAAAAATTCAAAGTTATGAAATTTGATCAAGGGACGGGTCATCTTACATGATCAATAAGTCGCCTTACTGGTTCAAAATTGATATGACAAGTTATCCTGAGAATAAAACTATCTCAGCAAGTCGTCTTACTAAAGAAATAAGATGACTCACCAAATGCAAGTCACAAAAGTGACTCTGAAAAACATGACTAAGACGTCTTAGTAAATTAAGAAAGCGCCTTAAGGATAATAAACAGACTTATTTTATTTTCTAAATCGCCTCATGACCTCACAAGTTGCCTTATAATAAATACAGGACGACTCATCATGATCATAATACAAAAAGCGAGTTTTGCAAACATTTCTGAGTCGCCTTACCCTTAGGAAGACGACCTGATGTTTTTGGGTTTCTGTCATATAAGACGACTTGCTACCTAGTGCAAGTCACCTTGCGTAATAAAGTCAAGTCGATTTGTCTCCTCTTGAAGATGACTCACGTGGCTCATAAGTTGGGTAAAATCCAAAATCCAAAATCTAAAACCATTTCATCTCTACCAAGAACCCAAATCTGACCCAAGTCAAATAATTAAGGTTTAAATTCATGATCTCTTTATATTCTCTCCATATATTTTCTCAAATTAAAACCCTAACTCTAATCGACTCCTTCCAAAATCGGCTTCATTTCCTCTCACTCTTTCACATTCCCTCTCACTCGAACAATCATAACCCTCTTACTCAAGCCATTCGAAGCACCTTTGGTGAAAAATGAAAATTCCTCTTCTCTTACAAAAACCCTAACCATCTAAAGCCTTTCACTCTCAATAACCAATAATACCACATCTCAAACGGCGCCAAAGACGAAAAATCTGGCAAAATTCAATGAAGGTGACTTCCCTTCATTAGAGAAAAGTAAGTCTTTCTTAACTAACTTTTCAAAAAGGAAATTGAACCTGGGTAGATGTCATACACATTCTCATTTGGGCTATCACACATCTTACCTAGTTCATTGAGAGCCCAAATGAGAATGTGTATGACATCTTGGTTAGGAAATTCTACAATAATATGGAAGTTGTTGAGGAGACTGGAGAACACGTGCTAGAGACCCATTTCCTTTTTCCTTCGGGAATGGAATCATGTACCTTCAAAACACACATTAAGGGAAAGCAAGTCATGCCCACTCCAAAGTACTGTGTATGATGTGCAATCTAGAATAAACTCCCTTTGTTAGGTGTGAAAAATACATAAAAATGACTCAAATCCAATATGCTAGAATTGTGTTTAAGAATGCAAATCTGTTAGAGATGAGTAAAGTAGACTTGAATGCAAAGAATGTGGGGATTCATGAGTATCTTTTACATCTTATTATCACTCATGTACTTAGCCCTAGAGGAGGAAATCACACACACATAACCAAAGAGGATCTTTGGTTGATGGCTTGCATCATGGATGGTAAAAATCCTGGATTGCATTTCCTAGTACCTTATTTCATGATTGAAGCAGCCAAATCAAAATCTGCAAATCTACCCTATTGCTCTCTCATTTCTGATATGTTAATAACAAATAAGATTAATTTGAAAAAGGAGATTTGCACAAAAGTAAGCATGAAACATGGTATTGGGGAGCAATCATTGAAAAAGGCCAAGTGGTGTTGAAAAATGGGGTATGGGAGAAGCTAGAGGAAGAACAAGAAGATTGTAGAAAGAAAAGGAAACGAGATGAGGTGGGACCAAGTGAACCAGTTAGAGAAGGGCCATCCGAGGAAATTATAGCTCAATCTCTTCAAATCATACCTTTGTATGGTGCTCCATCCACATCCATTCCTACTTCTAAAGTCACTATGGACATGATTTAGGGTTTCTTAGTGCACATCCAATCACCACTCCTCAAAATTGAAGATCAAAACTCTCTCACTCATGCCAAGCTGACTGAATTGGACGACCAAAATAAGACCCTTCATGACAAAATGAATGTTTTGAAATCCCTGATTCACAAAAATCAAAGTGGTTCTTCAAATTCTCCACCAGTTGATTCTTCCATCCCTCTATCTAATGAGCCACATGCAATGAGCCACATGCCTAAAGAACCAACATTTTTCTTTTTACTTGTAACATTAACATTGTCTCTATTTTTAGGCGTGCTGTTAGTTTAATTAATTTCTTCCTCTTGCTAAGTCCTTCTTTAAAGACCTGGTGTACTTATTTGCTAATCATGTTTAATGGTAGTATTTTCTTCAATGACTTTGTCTCCTTCTTTTGCTGATGACAAAAAGGGGGAAAAATATGTGGTTTGTTTTGGTGTATTGTTTTGCTTATGTTGAATGCATAGTTGAATGATTTTGTGTTTTGGTGTGTTGTTTTGCTTATATTGAATGCTATGTTGAATGGCATAGTTGAATGACTTTGTGTTTTGGTGCGTTGTTTTGTTTATATTGAATGACATAGTATAATATTGGTATTTATATTGAAATTGTGAGATTTGGTGTATTGATGTTTTGGTTTGTTTATAGTATTGGTGTTTATATTGTTTGAATGTCTAAATTATGAAAATGCTACATATATCATATTCATATGAAGTATGACATTATGTTATGACATACACTATTCATACTAGGATGGATCTGCATTAAGTAAGGATAGAATATGTCTCTTAATAATTTAACATTATGAAAGATAATTGTATAAGTAAAAATGGTAGTTACATTCAAAATAAAAGGGGAAGAACAATAGGATATCAATGATATACATTATAAAACTAAGTGTGAATAGCATATGATGCATAACTTTTAGAAAATATGAAGTTTAAGACTAATCATAGGCATTTTACAACTTAAATTGATATGGTATTGATTGAGGGGGAGTATTTTGAGACTTTTCAAACAATTTTATCAATTATCTCAAATTGGGTTTTGTCATCATAAAAAGGAGGAAAATTGTTGAACAAAATAGGTTTTGATGATGATAAAGAGTAATGAAATTTGATTTTAGGTAATTAATTTAAATTAGAAAAAAACTAAAATAATTATTAAAATTGGTTTTAGATGACCAAGTTAGCTTATTCATATACATAAGACGACCTATGAGCATAATTGATAGAAATTTGGTTAAGTCAAAATTGCCAAGATGACCTGAGGTTCGACATAAGACGACCTGTTGACTGCACCATAGAAAATAAGGCAACCTAAATCTTGGCATGAGACGACCTGAGGAAAGTAAGTCTCAGAAGTTTAAGTCTGCAGAGCACCTAAAGTGACCTGACATTCTAGTAAGATGACCTGACTATAGCATTTAGGATAACAAGTCGTCTCAGCAAGTATGACAAGACAACCTAATAAAACTGAGTCACAGAAGTCTGATTCTGAGCATCTAAAGACGACTCAACCTTAAGGCCAAGGCGACCCAATTACTCTTAGGACGACTCAAATATATCCACAAGACAACTTGAACCTAAAAACAATAACATAAGTCACCTCCACAAAATGCATAAGACAACTTGACTGATTCATGCCTCAGAAACAAAAGTCTGCACAATAGATGAGATGATCCACTTGTATACATAAAACGACCTAATCTGAGCTCTTAGCATATAAGTCGTCTCACTCACAAACACAAGTCGCCTTGCTAAATGAGAATCAAGCCTAAGGTGACTCATAATTTCTATAAGAATACTTGTGACTTGATAAGGCCACTCAATATGAAGACAAGTCATTTTACCTCTCAAATTGACAAATGAAAATGAATAGTTGTCAAGACAATCCAACCTAAACAAGTCCTCCTATAGTCATGATAAGGCTACTTGACTAATCAACAAGGCGACTTATGAATTTAAATTACAAAAACAAGTCTGCTTGTAATCTCGATAGATCGACTTGTTGTCTCTAATGTTCATTTGTTCAGAAAAGCTAGTGTGAATTTATTGTACTGTTCACCTTTCTCACCAAACACTAAAATGCATTCAATGGTGTCTAACAACTAAACCCTGTTGTTCGACTATAAAATTCATTCGAGAACATAGAAGAAGAAAATGATCTGTCACGCAACATTTGAAAAACAAATCTCTGAACATCACTCACAAGCCATACTCTTGATTTTGTTTAATCTGCACTGTATCGAGCATTCTGAATATCGAAACTTCATTTTGCATTTTGTTCTCTCGCTCTACTTGCTATGTAAAACAAGAATTGTATTTTTCTGACTTTGTTCGTAAAGAAAAAAAGAGAAGTATGAGAATAGGTTTTTGATTGATCCTATAAAAAATCAAATCAAAGTATTTGAAAAATACTTATATAGTTCACTAGTACCACCGAAAGCTAATTTTTAATTCTTGAATAGAATAGTGGATTCGAAAATCCAGTTGAAGCCTGAGAGTGGACATATACCAAGAAAGTGTAACCACTATAAATTGTGTGTCAATCTTTTCTTACCTGTTCATGTTTACTTGTGTAAATCAATTTTCATTTTAAATCTCTATAATTAACCAAAAATTTGTATATAACATATTCACCCACTCTATGTTATTATATTCAATGTCAACAAAGTGATTTTCAATGGTATAAATCTATCTTTTTAACTATGGTAATACTTAAGGAAGACTTTAACCAATCTTTTTGGAAAGAAAAATTTCTCGCTGGACTTCCAACTTTGTTAGGGGAGAGAGTAAGGAATACTATTTGTAAAACATTTGGAAATCATATAATCCCATATGACCAACTCACTTATGATAAATTTGTTTGTTTCACGCAAAAAGAAGGATTAAAAATATGCCAAGATTTAAAACTCCAAAAACATTTAAATTGGGAAAAGAAGAAAATTAAAAAAGAATTAGGATCATTCTGTGAACAGTTTGAGATTAATAAATATAAAACATGTAATGGAGAATACAGTAAAAAACACTCAAAGAAATTTTCTAGAAAAGAATATTCCAGAAAATATAAAACATCAAAATATAAAAAACAAAAGGAGAATTATTATAAGAACTTATAAAAAAATCCAGTAAAATCCGAAAGCATAAAAAACAAGAAAACCCTTCAACATCAAAACCTTTAAAAGACATCACATGTTTTAAATATGGAACAAAAGGATACACTTCAAAATATTGCAAAGTGTCTAAGAAAATTAGAGAATTTCACTTAGATGAAAAAAAACTCCAAGTAAAATTTTGGCTTTATTAGTAGAAGACTCTGACACTGAAACAATTAGTTCAGAAAGTTCTACTAGTAACCCTCAAATCGATAAATTAGATACTGATTCATGAAAAACAGAAACAGATTCGGATTTAAACGGAATAAACATGTTAACCAAAAAACAAAATCTAATCCTAGACGCTATACAACATATAAACAATCCCGAAAACCAGAAAAATATTTGGATCAATTAAAACAATCTTTAGAATAACAAAAAATAAAACCCCCAGAATTAACTTTTACTAATACTGGAATTTATAATCTTACTTCTATACTTAGTAAAAGAAAATTCAATAAAAAATCAATTGAAAATATCCAAGAACTACAAAAAGAGATAAAAACAATTAAAAAGGAATTAAAATATCTAAAACAAAGGCAAATGGAAGACTCTAAAACAATCTCATTCTTATTGAGTCAAGTAAAAGGTAAATCTCCAAATATTGAATCAAGTAGTGAGGATGAAAATCTGGATGAAAATCCATTGGAATCCCAACCCATAGAATATCTTGAAAAAATCCATAAAAAATTTTCTGAAGAAATTCTCTTTGTTCTAAAAGAAATAACCTCTAGAAAATATCTTATAAAAATAACCTTAGTATTTTCCGAAAATGTCAAAATAGATATAGTCGCTCTTTTAGATATCAGAGTAGTTTTAAATTGAATAAAAGCAGGAATTATTCCTAAAAACTTTTTTGAAAAACCAATGAAAATTATGTTTCGCAAACAATTCCAAAATGAACATAATTGTTAAAATAGATATAGGAATCCAAAATGAAAGATTTCAGAGTAAAACATCATTCGTCATAATAACTGATATTCGACATACAGTAATACTAGGTACACCATTCATTAATTTAATAACCTCCTATAAAGTGACTTATAACAGAATTGCTTTTAAAACAAAACAAGAAAAACTATTCTTTCCATTTTTAGAAAAACCTAAAACTAGAAGTCTAAATATTGTAAAAGTAGTCTCTATTCATGATAACTCAATAAATCTATTAATACAAAGAAAACAATTCGATATATGCTATTTAAAACAAAATATTAATTTTCAAAAAATCGAAAAACAATTAAAACATGAATTTATAAAACAAAAAATTTTTGACTTTCAGAAGATAGTTGAAAAAGAAATTTGTTCTGACCTTCCGAATGCTTTCTGAAATAGGAAGCAACATATGATTGACCTGCCATGTGAAAAAGGATTTGACGAACAAAGTATTTCTACTAAAACCAAACCAATTCAGATGAATACTGAATTTGAACAATATTGTAAAAAGAAAATTTAAAACCTTGAATCCAAGGGATTGATTTCAAAATCAGGTCTCCATGGAGTTGGGCAGATTTCTATGTCAACAAAGTTTCGGAAATAAAAAGAGGAACTCCAATACAAGTAATAAATTATAAACTTTTAAACGAAACCATAAAATGGATTACATATCCAATATCAAATAAAAAAGATTTTTTGCAAAAACTTAATTCTGTAAATATTTTCTCAAAATTTGATATGAAATCTAGATTTTGGTAAATACAAATCCATCCCGATCATAGATATAAAATGACATTTACTATTTCATTTGGGTAATATGAATGGAATGTAATGCCATTCGGATTAAAAAATGCCCCTTCTAAATTCCAGAGAATCATGAATGATATATTTAATGCATACTCTGAATTTTACATAGTATATATCAATGATATACTTATATTCTCATCATTAATAGAATAACATTTTAAAACCTTAAAACATTTTTTTTATATTTGTAAAAAGAATGGTCTAGTATTATCGGCAAAAAAAATCTCTTTGTTCCAAACAAAGATTAGATTCTTAAATCACCACATAACTTGCGGGACCATAAAACCTATAGAGAGATCTTGGAATTTGCCAACAAATTTCTGGATAAAATTTTTGATAAAACACAGTTACAAAGATTTCTAGAAAGATTAAACTATGTTTTAAATTTCTTTCCCAATATAAATAAGATAGCTAAACCTCTTCACAACAGGTTTAAAAGAATCTTAAACTATGCACAGAAAAACGTACTGAAATTGTCTGATTTATTAAAAAACAGGTATTAAAAATACCATGTCTCCACATAATAAATCATAACCTTCCTAAAATTGTAAAAACAGATACTAATGATATACGTTATAGAGGAATCCTAAAACAAATCCAGAACAATAGAGAAGTCGTAGTACAATATACTTTTGGTCATTGGAATGGAGCTCAAAAGAATTATTTTATTATTAAAAATAAAATTCTGTCTATTGTTTTATACATTATAAAATTTCAAAATGATTTATTAAATCAAAATTTCTTACTTTATATTGATTGTAAATAAGCAAAAAAAGTCTTTTTAAAATATGTTTAAAATATAGTTTCAAAACAAATATTTGTACGATGGCAAACTATTTTATCTATATTTGATTTTGATATTGAAAATATTAAGGAAGATAATAATTTCTTACCAGATTTTCTAACCAGAGAATTTCTGCAAAATAGATAAAACCTCTATTACTTGTTTTTTGTATATGACTTTTCAAGCATTAACAGAGATGAGGCATAAAATCTTTCTTACAAAGGCTGAAATCAAGGCTCTAAAGGAGCAGTGCAAACATGAACAGAGATAGCGCATTATAACATATACTGCTCAGAAATTCAAAACCTTGCTATCCGAATTTGGCTTACATAGCTCAAAATGAAAGAATTTACTTTTTAAACTTTAAAATTCTCTTTTATTGTGCGGATAAAATGCCCCATCAGAATGCAGGTAAAGGCAAAGCCAAAGCTGATGCAGATCCTGTAAAATCTATCTTTTCGACAATGTCCATCAAATCATAATATGAAATGGTGACTGAAAAATAAGAAACATAAAAAAGTGCCAAGGCCAAAATGAAGCCTAAATTAAAACAATAGTCTAGTCTGAAAACAAGTTATCTTGATCCAGAAATGGGTCGAGTAGGTTCTAAACAGTCCAGAACTATGAAGTCCAGAATTATTCCGCTCCCTAAAGGCCTTTATGGAAATGGTTAGATCTAAGAGTCTAGTTCAGGCCCAAGGGATAGGTAAAACTTTTACTTTAGTTTCTAAAACCGAGAAAGAAGAATTTTTATCCTTTAAAACCCTTTCTCAAATGGATTCTAAAATTTTAACTACCATTGATAGTAAAACTCTTATTTTAACGGATCCAAAATCTTAAAAAATTTCTCATTTTATTGAAAAACTTTTTTCTCAAAATATTTTAACTATTGAAAAAGGATTTTTTCATAAAAATCATTTCCAAACTATGGAATGATATTTTTTTAAAAAAGTGGTTTTATAAACCATGGGATTTATCCAAAATAATTGATTATTGTTAAACTATTTTGGAATTTACAGGAATCGCTGAATTTAAACACTTTAAATTCTCAATAGATCAGCCAACCCCTCATATTCAACCTGTAAAATTCTACAAGTTCTCCATCCTTCTGATTAGCGGCAAGAACTTTCCAAACCTAAAACTTTCCTGGCAAACTTTAAAACCAAAATAAATTTTTATCATATTTTCTCTTATTGAGATTATGTTCAAACCTGATACAATACATTTTTTATCCAAAATCATAAACAAACCCATTCATGGTATTTTTCTTCCATGAAAAAAACCCAAATATCAAAATATCCGGTTTGGTTCACTTATTGGTAGAAATTTTTCGATTCCACGATCGCGGAGTCCTTTGACCTTTTTAAAACCGATTATAAACCCTCACAGATAGAAAAGAAATTCTCGCCTCTATATTTATTTTGTGTTAAATTCTTTATACCTTGTGTTAGTCATTGATACTTAGGTTATGTCATCTCTAATGAAACCACCGTTCTTTTAAGAAAATTTAATATTAAATGGTGGAACTCTTTTAGAGTTTTAGAATCTTAAAACCATCCATTTCTATCTGGCTAAAACCTCATGGGCTTCTAAAACCAGACCCTTCAGACAAAACGTTCTTAGCGCAAAAGTCCCATGCTCAAGCCCTTCTGGTAGCAGCAAAATCCAAGGATGAATATCTCCAAATCATGGAGCAACTGCTCCAAAGTGAAAAAGAATCATCTTCCAGATCCGAATCATCCAACTCTGAGTTAGAGCCCCCTGCCGATCTCGACAGAGATGATCCGGATGAATTTGACGTATTATCTTCCTTAAAACGATTAATAAAAAAAGGGAGAAAAGAGGCTAGATGTGGTAAAAATTTGAACCATGCAAAATTAGCCCAATACCTCTATCAAAATATGAATTAAAATATTTCAAAATAGAACTAAACCCTAAACTAATTGAGTATGTTTATCCGTCCAATATTTTGGATTCTTGTTTAATCTTTGGTAAATGATAGCACAATGTTCTCTTAATTTGGGAAAATAATCACTTACATAATTTAAAAATCCAAAAAATCTTTGTAATTGAGTTTTGTCTTTGATTTCATTAAAAAATTTATCTGCAAATTCTATTGTTCTAGTAATAGGGGTAATAGTGGATTTATAAATGACGTGTCCTAAAAATCTAATATTTGTTTGAAAAAATTTCATCTTTGGAGCCAAAACTGTTAGACCATTGTGTTTTACTATATATAAGAATATGTCTAGATGTTTAAAGTGTTGTTCTATACTTTGCGATAAAACTAGAATATGTCTTAATTTGGGAAAATTTCATCTTTGTTATAATGAATTAAAAATATCATTCATAATATTTTGAAATTCTAATAGTATATTTTTTAATCCAAAGAGTAACACGTTCCATTCATAATGTCCAAAGGGTACTATGAAAGCTGTTTTGTATTTATCTTGTTCAACTATTTGGTTTGCCAATATCCTGATTTCATATCAAATTTTGAGAAGATAGTAGCATCATATAATTTTCCTATCAGAGCCTTTTTATTTGGGATTAGATATCAAATCCATTTTAAAACCTTGTTTAAGGGTTTGAAATTAATTACTAATTTTGGTACACCTCTTTCCTTTTCTACAGCATTCATTACATAAAAGGCTGCACAATTCCATGGAGATTTGGAAGGTCTTATTAACCTTTTAGCTAATAAGGATTGTATTTCTTGTTTGTAGATTTCTAAATATTTTTGTTCATTTGTATATGTCTTGCCTTAGTTGGAATATTGATTTCTTTAAATTCCTTCTCATATGATAAGCTAATTATATGTTTTTTACGTTCCCAAAAAGTATTTGGTAAATCAGAACATATTTTTTGTTGAAATTTATTTTGAAGTTGTTCTATTTTATACTGAATTTGTTTAGTCTATAATTTTTCTTCTATTCTAAGGTATTTTAATTCTTCTTTTAAATACTGAATTTAGTTGGTTTTTGTTCTTATTGTATTAATTTTATAAACGATTGAATTAGTTTGTAATGTTTGGATTTCTTTTTGTTTAATGGGGTTTATAAATTTAAATATAATCTTGTTTTCTAGAATGTTAATGTGTAATTCTTGTACATTTATTTTAAAATGATAAATTTGTGTGATGAATGGTATTCCTAATATTATTTCTTGAAGAATATTGTCAACAACAATAAATATATTTTGAAAGCAATAATTTTAATTACAAATATAAGCTTGATTTATTTTGTATTGAACATTCGATGGTGTAGAATTGGCTAATAATAGTATTTCATTTATTCTAACACAATATTTTGGGGGAACTAATCCATATTTGATACAATTTAATTCTGTTCCGGAATCTACTAGAATATTAGTAGATAGATTGAAATTGTATTCTATTATTAATGTTACTTGTATATACGATTTTTGAAAGATAATTTTGTCTATAGTTTATACATATTTTTCATCGTCTAGCGTTGTATTTATACTATTAATTTGTTCAGAGGTTTCTCCTAAGAATTCTTGTCTTAAAGGTTGTGGTATTTTTTATAATTGTTATTGTCTAATATTTGTTTTAAAAGTTTCACTTCCATTTTTTAATTGATTTATTTCTATTTTTAAAATTTTAATTTCTTTTTGTAAGTCTTTAATTATTATTTGTTATATAATATTTTCAACAAGATTTTTTTCAAATATTTTGTTTAAACTTAATGGTTTATTATATGTAAATTTCTTACTTAATTTTTTATCTTCTAATATAATATCTTTTAAATTGTTTAATAATTTAATTCGTGTATCTTCATCTTTAACTTGAATTATTGTTTTAACCAAATTTTCTTTCTTTTATTTTGTTAAAACACACATTTGTTTAACATGTATTTGTTCAATGTCAGAATTATTATCGGAACTTGTTTCACTATCAATGGTTATAACATCATAATTGTCACTAGTTAAATTGTTATGTTCTAATTATGTTCCTAGATGATTTATAGATTGATTACTATAATTATTTTATTCCATTTTAATGCCAACTTCAACAATAGAAGTATTGGAATCTCATTTAAAAGAGGTAGAGATATAAACAATAATACAACAGTACAATTAGAAGACATTAAAAAACTTTATGAATAAAATAAGTATACTAATCAATCTATAAATCATCTAGAAACATAATTAGAACATGTTTTAGAAAAATTACATAAGCTTACTCAACAAGAACAGAGATTTCCAGAAAACATTTCTACCCTCTATTTTCGGGTAAATCCACCAAAAGAACAAACAGTAAAAATAATACTAATATTTTTACAATTAAAATCAACTAACTCATTATCTACTAGTCAATCTTCTAGAAGAATTCAAACTTTAGAACAAGGTAATCAAGAACCAGAATCCGAATCACAATCAGAAGATATTTCTCAAATAAATCGAATTAGATCAAGATTTTTCGAAAACATTACAAAGAATTATTATCCAAGACCTACACCCATGGACATGCAATATGAAGAAAGAAGAGAATTTCCAATTGCAAGATTTTCAAGCGATACCATTTATGAATGGAACATTGATGGCAAATCACAATATGAAATTTTAAATTTATTACAACAAATATGTATGGCACAATCTGCATATACTATAGGACAAATTAAAGATCAATATATAGCTAAAACATTAACCAAAGGATTTTCCGGACAATTAAGATATTGGTAAGACAATGTTTTAACACAAATAGAAATGAATGTTATTTTAACACATACTGAAAAATATTTTGATGATGAAGGATTTAGACAAGAAAGATCAAATGTTACAGAAATATTAATCCATACAATAGCAATGCAATTTATAGGAAATTCTGTAGAACAAGAATTTCAAAACATTATGAAAGATATTGTTAATTCATACTACAAATTTATTATAGTATATATAGATGATATTCTAGTTTTCTCGCAAAATATAAAACAACATTTTAAACATTTAGATATATTCTTACATATAGTAAAATACAATGGTCTAGTAGTTTCAGATCCAAAAATGAAACTTTTTCAAACAAAAATTAGGTTTTTAGGACACACCATTTATAAATCCACTATTACCCCTATTACTAAAACAATAGAATTTGCAAATAAATTTCCTAATAAAATCAAAAACAAAACTCAATTGTAAAGATTTTTATGATATTTAAATTATGTAAGTGATTATATTCTCAAATTAAGAGGACACTCTGTTATTCTTTATCAAAAATTAAACAAGAATCCAAAATCTTGGACGGATAAACATACTCAATTAGTTAAAGAGTTAAAATGTTACCATGTCTAGGAGTCCCTAACCCTTTAACTTTTATGATGGTAGAAACCAATACCTCTGAAAAAGGATACGGAGGTATTCTCAAACAAAGATTAGAATTACATAGTCCAAAACAATTAGTTAGATATCATTCAGAAATATGAAATGACTCTCAACAAAAGTACTCTACAATTAAAAAAGAGATTTTATCAATTGTTAAATACATTACAAAATTTTAAGATGACATTTTTAATAAAAGATTTTTACTAAGAATTAATTGTAAATCTGCAAAAAAAATTTACAAAAAATGTTCAAAACATTGTTTCAAAACAAATTTTTGCTCGTTGACAAGCAATCCTCTCTATTTTTTATTTTGATATTGAATATATTAAAGTATCTCAAAATTCTTTATCAGATTTTCTAATAAGAGACTTTTTACAAAACTCCTTTTCTTTACAGGAAAATGTAAAACAAAACTCCCCCTCAAAATCCTAATGACTATGCTATGACCACTTTCATTTCCACTCCATGACAAACAACTGTTCGACCTCTTCACAATACTTTCACCTACAATCAGATTGAACCATTGGCTGATTTTTCATCTCTCTCTTATGCACAAACAGCAAAAACCAAACCAGCCAAAACTTCTACATCTACCTCACAATCACAACAAAAGAATTTAGATTATATTCCAAAACCTTTTACCGAAAACATATACCTTACCAATTTTAAAGAAAACCAAAGCCAAGAAACTCTTAGACAATTTTCTACCAAAATATTCTCACAAGATTTTCAATGGTTCCCAGACCATATGAGGAAAACACAAAGATTTTATGAATTTATTCTAGTTGACACCAAATCAGCAATAATCACCCACACTAAAAACCCTTCTGATCGAATCTCTTTTTCCAAATTCCAAATTAAAGAAGTCATTTCCTCCAAAGATTGGATTTCCCCTTTTTCAGAAAAACAATTCTCACAATGATTTATTCCATCCGGTTATACTTATCAAGATTACAAAATGACCTGGTATCGTACCCTATATATTCATCCCTACAATCATTCATGGTTTTTTAATTTTTGTTCAGCATATTCTAAACAATTTTCCCTTTGGTTTTACGACTGGTAGTGGTTTGTTGTGTCATTCATCCTTATATATCCATCGGATGTACAAACCTCTTTTACCAAAATATGGCAGGATCATGCAAAGCAGCAAATATTGTAAATAAAGTAAGAGATTATAAAACTTTGTAAAGAGAATAAGAAATGAGTGCTTATAGAGATTGTAGGAAACTTCAAAGAGATTGTAGAAAACTTCAACTCAGGATCATGCAATGCAGCAAATATTGTAAATAAAATAAGAGATTATAAAATTTTAAAATGAGAATAAGAAATGAGTGCTTACAGAGATTGTAGGAAACTTCAAAAAGATTGTAGAAAACTTCAACTTTATTGAGCATTCTGAAAGTTTTTTTAAGAGAGTTTGTTTATAAGGAGAAAGAGAACTAAAAATACTCGATGATCTTACAAGAAATTTATATACTTAAATAGAGAAAAATTATAACTCTATTCCATAATTGTTTGAAGTCCAAAGTTATATTACAATGGTGCTTGAAATCCGGATAAGCTTGTGTCAAAAGTTACTTTAACAAAAGTTACTTAATAAAGCTACTTTTGGTAAAGTAGACTATTTTGTTTTTGTCTTCTTTGGTTGATTGCTTGTTGTGCTTGCTTGCTTTTGTCTGTCATTTGTCCGCCACTTGTCTTGTTTTTGGTAGTTGTCTTTATCCATGCAGATGCGATGTCCATATCTGGGATGGTAGGATAGGTTCTATGTTCTTGTAAACTAGATTCTTCATCACTATCTGATCCATTGTCAGAGTCGGAGTTGGAAGATGAGCTGGTATCTAAAAATTCTTCTAAGCTGATATTATTGAATGGTAAAGTCTAAACTGTCCATGTTGATGGTCCTTCTTGAATGAGATGGGGATAAAAGTTGTGTATTCTCCATTCTGCCATAATTGTGTCTTCTAAATGATGTGGAGCAATTTTGTTGTTTTTTTAAAACCATTTTCTCTTTATTTGTTTTATTAATTATATATTGATTTTTGCTTGTATGTGTCCGTGATTCATAATTGTCATATCTGGTTCATTGTCTTAAAAAGGCATTCCAAGAGATTGTCCGATGCAAAGGAAAATATTATCCTTTTGATTGATTTTGTGAAAGGTGCTAGTCCCGATATTGTTGCTTTAAAATTATTGATACTGAATTTCTAGTTGTTGTGAGATTGGTTTCTAGCATCGCATGATTAAATTCTTCATGATGATTCTGTATTAAAAATCAAATGGGTCTTGTAAATCTTGAAAGAGATTATTGAAGGCTTGTGTTTGTTCGGAGTCTATAGAAGATGCTTGTGATGTTGTTCTTGCTCAGATTTTTGTTTCAATTTTTGTGCCTTGTTCTTGAAATATTGTAATAAACCTTCTTCATTCGCAAGATGTTGTAAAAGCAATTCTTTGTTGGCAGAAAGATTATAGTTTTGTAGGACAGCTTATTGTGGTTCTGGTGGTAAAGGTTGAGAGAATAAGGTTAGAGTAGGTTGAGGGGGTGTTGGAGGAATTTAGAAAATGGCTTATTTTAACTGTTTATTTTCAAGAAAGAATTGTTTAATATTTGGAATAAAATATTGTTTTTGATTAAATGAATTCCACCCTTTAATCTTAAATTCTCTAATAAGACTTAGGGGATATGGTTTAGGGAGAATTTGTGCTAATTAGTAGGTCCAACAAAAATCCAAGAAATTTTAAAATCAATGTGAAATAGAATTTGCAGATAAATTTTCTGATGAAATCAAAGACAAAACTCAATTACAAAGATTTTTAAGATATTTAAATTATCTAAGTGATTATTTTCCCAAATTAAGAGAATATTGTGCTATCATTTACCAAAAATTAAACAGGAATCCAAAACCTTGGACGGATAAACATATTCAATTAATTAAATAGTTAAAACAAAGAGTTAAAACGTTACCATATCTAGGAATCCCTAACCCTTTAGCGTTTATGATAGTAGAAACCAATACCTCTGAAAAAGGATACGGAGGTATTTTCAAACAAAAATTAAAATTATATAATTCATTACAATTAGTTAGATACCATTCAGGAATATGAAATGGCTCTCAACAAAATTACTCTACAATTGAAAAAGAAATTTTATCAATTGTTAATTGCATTACAAAATTTCAAGATGACATTTTTAACCAAAGATTTTTACTAAAAATTGATTATAAATTTGCAAAAAAAATTTAACAAAAAGATGGTCAAAACATTGTTTCAAAACAAATTTTTGCTCATTAGCAAGCAATGCTCTCTGTTTTTTATTTTGATATTAAATACATTAAATGATCTCAAAATTCTTTACTAGATTTTATAACAAGAGACTTTTTACAAGGATTCTCTTCTTACCAAGAAAATATAGAAAAAAACTCCCCCTCAAAATCCTAATGACTATACTATAACCACTTGCATTTCCACTCCAGGACAAAGTACTATTTGACCTCTTTACAATACTGTCACCCACAATCAGTTTGAACCATTAGCTGATTTCTATCTCTCTCTTATGCACAAACAGTAAAAACCAAACCAACCAAAACTTTTGCATCTACCTCACAGTCACAACAAAAGAATTTAGATTCTATTCCCAAACCTTTTACCGAAAACATATACCTTACCAATTTTAAAGAAAATCAAAGTCAAGAAACTCTTAGACAATTTTCTACCAAAATATTCTCACAAGATTTTCAATGGTTCCCAGACCATATATGAAAAACACAAAGATTTTACAAATTTATTCTAGTTGACATCAAATCAGCAATAATCACCCACAATAATAAAGACCCTTATGGTCGAATCTCTTTTTCCAAATTCGAAATTAAAGAAGTCCTTTCCTCCAAAGATTGGATTTCCCCTTTCTCAAAAAAACAATTCTCACAACGATTTATTCCATCTGGTTATACTTATCAAGATTACAAAATGGCATGGTATCGTACCTTATACATTCGTCCCTACAATCATTCATGATTTGAAAAACCATGAACAAATATGTAATCAAAATATTTCAAACACATAATTTACATTAATCTTGTTTACAAATATGAATTACATTAATTTGTAATTTGATATATTAATTAAAATACAATCAAACACAAATATGAATTTCAATAAATTTACTAGTTTACAAATTACCACCAGAATAATAAATATAGATTTAAGTTGATTTATCGATTTACAAATTATATCCAATGTAACAATAAAGATTTCTATTACTGTTAAAAATGGCAAAACATCAGAGTGTGTAACTTGAATTCCTAAGGGTGAGATAAATCTTTGTTAAGAACTTTCACTTATATGCACAAAATCACTTTCAAAACTTTGATAGAAATGTCAATCTGTTAAAATTTTAATTTTGCTTTTAAATGTGTATATATATAAAGATAAAACCTTTCTACTGAATGACTAATTTTAATATACAAATTAAATTCACTCTTAATATGATATTCAACATCATAGAGTCCTCTTATATCTATTTCATGGTAAAGTCTAAGTTCATCAAAATCACTATCCTTTGTGGTTTATAGAGTGATGATATTAAATTTTATATACACTAACTCAATATGTAAAAATGACATAAATATGAAAACATTTTACCTTTATAATTTATGACGCATGAATGAAATTTTTTTCCATAACATACCATATGCCATGAAATTTCTCCGATATAGAGAAGACAGACATATGAGTTCAACAAAAAATTAATTGCAGACTTTTCTTTTGAAATATTCTTTACTCAAGTAACTATCGTCATTATGCAACTATATACCAAATGAAACACAGATATGAATTTCAATAGATTTACTAATTTACAAATTACCATAAAAATAATAAATATGGATTTAAGTAAATTTATTGGTTTACAGATTATATTCAATGTAACAACTAAAATTTCTATTGCCATTAAAAATGAAAAAACACTAGGGTGCGTAACTTGAATTCTCTTGTCCTATCAACTAGGGTGACATGAATTTTTGTTAAGAACTTTCATTACATGTTTAAAATCACTTTCAAAACTTTGACCGAAACGTCATTCTTTTAAAATTATAATTTTGCTTTTAAATGCTACAATATTATCATTGCTGAATTTGAGAATTAATTGTTAAACTTGATAATGAGTGTATAATAAATTAAGAAAATGTTATTTAAAAAAAGAAAAAAAATAATAGAAAAATATTATTAAGGTAATTTTATTTACTTCTATTTTTTTCAAGCATGAAAACATTTCATTTTTTTAAAAGAAAAAACAATTTCTTTTTTTCCCTCTATTTTTTAGGCAATAATTATTTTTTTCTTAAAGAAACAAAAGATGAAGATGAATTCCACTTCCACTTGACCTCTATTAATTGCAAATTAAAATTCCCTTTGTTAGAGACCATTTTATGAGACTTTTGAGTTTGGATAAAAGTAAATTAATTTTAAATTTTAGGATTGATCATTTTGAGAAAACAATATAAGAGAGGGGAAAAATAAATAAATTATAAATTCAAAAACAAAAATAAAAAATAAAAACATAAAATTAAAGTTTGAAATTTTTGTAAAATTATTTTATAATGATTTGATTTTTTTTCACATCATGATTCTATAAAATACTTTTTTTTACAAAACATTAATTTTATACTTTAATTCTTTAATTTTAACACCCAACAAAGAGCAACTTGATACTAAGGTGCATTTAGTTTATACTCAAAAATTAGAATTAGAATTGAAATAAAAAATTCTAAGGAATCGAAATTGAAATCGAATTCTAATATCAATATTTGGTTCAAATTCTGTAATATATATGATTACCATTATTGATATTTGGTTTGTATATTTTTTTTTTCAATTTTAATATTAATAAAAATGTTTTAAATTAATATTTTTAAAATTTTCTTTTATTTTCTAAAATTAAAACTATAATTATCATCTATGTATTTTATTTTCATTAATTTTATAATTATTAATTTCGTTGGTCCCAAAGATAACCAAGAAGAGGGTTGAATTAGTTGTCTAAAATTGGTTTTTCAAATTTTTATCTAACTCCACTTAGATCTAAATAAATTTATAGTTAATTTATAGCATATATAGCAAAAATAAAAGAGAAAGTAAGGAGACAAATCTAGTTTATAATAGTTTGGCTTTATACCTATATCCACTCTTCCAGCCAAGCAAACCGGACTCTAGCAACCTACTAGTTTCCACTATGATCCAAACAACAATATACATTCACTTGTTGACTTTTGATTTTCACTCCATGAAAATTGTTTCATCCAGAAAGATAAATCGTACAAAATTCAATCAAAAGATTATAGCATATATAAAATAATAAATGTGACGGCATGAGGATTTTTCTTGATTATTTGGTGTTTTAAAGTCTAAAAAATGATAGTTTTTCAACCACTCATGTCTTCTATTCTCACACTTTCGAAAACCCGCTGATAGCTGCTATATTTGATACTCCAGAGACTCAACAGACAGTAGTAAAAATTTCAGAGTTACTATAATTGTTTCAGCAACAGTTCCTAAAAAATAGACTACAAATTCTCTTGAAATTTGATATTTACCAAGAGTAAATATTTTTTTTCTGAAGTTTATATATCGTTCTAACATATTCAAGAGTTGTTTTGATTATATCCAAATAATTACTCTTCCAAAAATTCAAAAACTGCTCCAGAAAATCTGCTCCCAATTTTGAATTTTTCAGAACAACTAGCTATCTTTGTCTACTTTTTTCTCCACAAAAATCTCGAAATAATTGTGTCACGAATTATCATATTTGCTTTTCAACTATAGTATTATAATGTAGTATAATTAAATTCAAAAATCTAAGACCAATGGTGAAGATATCGAATGCTAAATATCCAATCATTTTCTGACACAATTCTGCTGTGAAAAATGGATAATTAACTAAGTTCCAGCTGATTTTTCTTCAATATATTCGCAAGATATTTGAACTATAAAATTTTGAAATTGAAATTCGACACAATTTTTTTGAAACAAAATTTTCGGTTTTGGAAATATTTCAGTACATAAGAAGATGTGGCTATTCAAACACGTCCAAATGATCACACTTCAACACTTAGAAAAATTTCTAAGTGATGGAATATGAATTGTCCTCATATTGGGGTATTTTTTATGTATATTTAGGATCAATTATAGATTAAATGTAGTACCTAATCTACACTTACCTTACTGACTGGATCTTCAACATATATAAAAAAATTTTACTTCTATGCTCAAATAAGTTTTGTTTTTATGATCGATTTTATAATTAGTTCTATCACTTTTATATTGAATAAAAAATTCTGTACACTAAATAGATTGATTAGAATCACATGAAAAATTTTGTTATTATCAAAACTAAAGACATAATAATTTTCTTAACAAGTTTTATCGTTTATAAAAAATTCATTTTTATAATTGTGTTGTAAAAAATTTAGTTAATATATTACAAAATTGAAATGACATGCATCGTATATTCACAACATAAAAATTATAACCCAAAAGGAAAGAAATTATTACCATTTTAATTTCAATGACAACAAGATATATAAATTGCAATTATTTTCTAGAAATGAAGAAATACATTTTTCTATAGCATCTCGTAAGTACTTGAGACAATATCACAATAATCGCTTGGGCTCGAACCATCATTGGCAGCAATAGTAATTAAAGTGACTATCATCTATACAAACATAGAATAAGCAAATACTAAAGTGGATGGCCTTACACTCTTAAGACACTATTCTCATTGTTACATGTAATTACATGTAACATGAAACCATGTATAAGGATTCATAGGAGTAGGATCTCAACTCTGCAGGACATTAATAGGATTTTCTAAGTTGGTCTGTAAACCATGCAAAGCATCACCTGCTCATAGAAGCAACAAGTTGGCGCTAGAAAATTGTTGAAATGATCAATAAAATCCTCACAATAATCTCTTATATATGGGTAATTTGTGCAACATCCACCGGAGAATTAGTAAGAAAAAATGCGACTGGAAACAACTATCAACAGAAAATGCTACCCATCCAGCAACAAAAGAAACTAGAAAGATTGAAACATTTCTAACAATTATGAGATTTTTTTTTGAGGTGATTGGGACATTTTGACAGAATTTCTCAAGATGCAAAGGCTAGTGTCACATCTCCCCCTTCCGCAAAACTACCATTCACAAAAAATGTTAACAGAGATCTTTGTGAATGGATGAAACGCGAGAATCAACAACCAGAGAAGAGCAAAAACAATAACTTCCCCCTTCCCAATCACTACTATTTTTTCTTACTTCAAAAACTCTTTCATTAAAAGTTCTTCAAATGTGTACGGATCGAAAAACATTTCCCCCACCCATTCCAAAAGTGGCAAAAAACGGAAACCTAGCTCATAAACACATTGCATTTCAAACCGTGCATAGAATCTTTAATCATTTCCGACGAAATGAAATCCCAAGGGGATGAATTCAAGAGCTAATCTTGTCGAAGAAGGAAGTGAAAATAGAAAAGGTTTTGTGTGAGAGAGAGAACAGAGAGAAAGAAGGAGAGAGATATGAATGAAGGGCAGAGTTTGAGAGATGGATTTAAGTGAAAACCCCATTATTTTATTTGAGTTTTACAAAATTTATATTTTAAGGATTTAATTTTTATATTTTCATTTTTATTTCATTAAATGAAACAGTTTCATTTTCATTCGAAAACCCATATTCTTTAATCAAACACTGCCAAGACCCATCTTTAGCTCTATTGACCCGCTTTGACCAATTCTTTGACCCCCTCTCTTACTCTAAGTCAAAACCCATAAAATTTCAAAGTATTTTTTAAATTTCTAAAAGTTTTAAATATGAATTTGTAAACAATTTTTTAATAATTCGAGTAACTTTTTAATTTAAATAATTTTAAATTAAATAGACCAAAAGCAAACTCATAGTATAAAATAATCAAAATACTACCATCTAAAATATAAATTTAATCAATTTAATTTATTCATCTTATCTTATTCTAAAAATTTTCTACACTCAATCAAAATAAATGAGACTTCTTATCAACTATTTGCGATTTTCTATTTGATTCATATAATTAATTATATTATAAAATATATTCTAATTTAAATGTATTTTAAATATATAATAATTAATTATTAATCATTATTTTTATAAATATGATAAATAGATTTATTTAGAACAGTAGCATTTAAATAAATTTTTTTAATGACACTTTTAAAAACTTAGCATAACTACGTATTTATGATAACAGTAACAACAAAATAGAATAAGTGGTGTCTTTTTCTAAGTCATCAACCTTTCTACCATACTAAGCAAAGAAAAAAAAAAAAAAAAAAAAACTCAATGTTTTGGTATCTTTTTCATTTTGTGATAATGATTTTTTTTTTAAATCATTTTAATCGAAATGATTTGATATTTTAATTAAATATTTTAATATCTTTTTTAAAAAATTAATTTCATATCATTTTGTACAATTTGAGGTCACGAGAAGATCCAGCTGTCATCAACCGAAGGTAGATCCAACGGTCATTGTTTTCGGACCGTTTGACAAAACTTTTGATAATGTGTTTGAGAGATGGATACGGACATTTCTGGAAGAAAGAGAGGGGGGAGAGGGAGAGGGAGAGAGGAGAGCGAGCAAGCGAGCTATGAGCAGCGGTGGTGGCAGAAAAAAACCCATCAAATCGTCTGAAAATGGTACTCTCTTCGCTCTCGATTCTTTTTTTCTCTACCTCTATTTTAGTTCCTAACCTGATCTCCACAAACACCACTATAACCCTAATCACCAAACGTTACCCCATAACGGCAAACCCATTCTTCAAAGCCACCGGTCTCCGCTGGAAAACCACATCTCCAATGCCACATCTCAAAACCCTGGCCTGTTCTTCCTTCCTATCTTCCCTGGACATTTCTGGAAGAAACACAGAGAGAGAGAGAGAGAGAGAGAGAGAATTTGGAAGTGTCGCGAATTAACAAGAAAAGCAAGGACAATCGCCACTTCTCGCGTCTCCGTGAAGTCAATGTTACTATTCTCATCTAACGGGTAATCTCTCTCTCTCTGTTTTCTGGAGTAGATTCCCAATTTGCAATCCCCTTTTCTTTTATCTTGATCTAATTCTCCAAGAAACACAGAGAGTGAGAGAGAGAGAGAGAGAGAGATTTTACTTTTCCATGTTCTTTTCCTTGAATCTTGAACTATTATTTTTATTTATTTATGTATTTATTTATTTATTTTTATGTTTACTTTCCTTTTGCCTATTGTCAATTTATTGAATACCAACGAACATCTTGGGTTTTTCGTTTTTCTTGTTTTTTTTTTTTTTTTTTTTTTTTTTTTTGCTAGAAATTATTGCAGCATGATCAAATAGTGAGGGCTTGGTTTCATTAGATGTCTAAAGGAAATCTCGGTAGACCTTTGATAATGGCTACACTTAAGCATTGCTAGGTCGTGCCGGGCTTTTAAAAAGATGATCATAGATGGCTGTGTGCAAATTTGTTAAAAAGTTCAAGGAAAATGCTTAAGATGGGTCCGAAACAGAATGAATTTTTATTTTTTTATTTTTTTTTGGGCAACCTTAGCTGCCCTTGCAACAATATGGTTTTTTTTTTTCCTTTTCCGTTTTTGCTTAAGTAATTTCTGTAAATGGCTTTACTTGTGCTAGTTAAATACTTCATGTTTTGCATTTGGTTAGATGTAGTCCGTGCCACCTTTTTATGCAGACAAAAAGGATAGATGTGCAGTTGCATATGATCCGCTTGACTTATTGGTTGGAAATGCGAGAAAGTTACCGACAGAAACATTAAGCCTTCTTATAGTGGGATGATGAGCCTCGATTGTGTGTGGTTGAAACACCTCTTTATTGGGTCATTATAGAGGTGAAGCTTTTTTCATTTTTGTTGTTATGGTTTTAGAGTGTAGTTTCAGAGGTTTATACTAGGGCTCTTAATTTGTAGGAAGCAAAAAAGAGACAAAACTTGGAATGTTTCTTACTTATTGTGGTATAATTATAATGGTATAAATATAATATTTGCCATTGCAAAAATAATGTTTAATTATATAGGTATTTTTTTGCCATACCATGGCACATATAGTATTTATTGTGATAACCTCATGCTTTTAGAGTTTTTGTTGTCAAAGATTTTGACTAATGATTGTAAATTTAGTCGGAGAAGAAAATCAAGGATCGGCAAAACCTCCCACAAATCTTGGGGTGAGGCCATTTGGATGGTTTGGCTAATTTAAGATGATGATCATTTTTTCAAATCAACATTATGTTTTTCTTTTTCCTTGTTTATTAATACTGTCATGCAGTATAATGTTTTTTATTTTATTTTTATTTGTTGTTTTGAGGCAAATCATTTAATGGAATAACACCTTATGACTGGACTATTTTCCAAAAGGACAACTTCATTATATTTGCATTTCAAGCAGCCTGTACATTTACTGTTCACTAGTTTCTTAATTCTTCATCTTTTATCTACACGTATTTGTTTGAAATGGACTACTAATTTGTTTTCCTTCATAGTTGGAAAGCCCTACCTGACTGAACAGTTTCTACTTTGAAGTGCTTGATCAGGTTTAGGTTGCTACAGTGATTATTGTTGCTGTGAGAGAAGTGTAGAAATGCCCCCCCCCAAAGAAAAAAGCTCCCTAGACCCTAAGGCATCCTTGCACTAGACTCTACCAGTGCTTTGTGGTCCTTTGCCAACTTGAAAAGGTATCCTCTAGTATGTTTCTTCATGCAATATTCCACTTGTTCCCATATATTTTGGTTAAGGTTTTTATTTGATTGTTTATGTGCAATTACCCATAAAAGTTATTGTTGTTGCTTAATGCAACACTTGCGGTTTCAAATTGACCAAGTGGGTTTGACCAGCTAGCAAAGATAGAAGACTTGAAACTTTTGAATTGGCGGAGTACGATATTTTGACTTTTGGCATGTTTTTTTTTGGTAAGATACAGATGGGTGACATTGGGAACTTATTAAAACCAATTGCTTCTGAATTTCTACTTTCTAAAGATTTTATTAGTGGTGGTTAAAATTTAGTGACAGAATAAGAGCAATAGAGGAAAGCTCCTCCCAGTGTGGTGCCGTTAAATTACCTCAATAAATATTTTTGGTACGTTAGTAAATTTTTGTTGAAAATGGAATTTCAAAGTTGCATACTATGGACTTCCTTTGTCTGGACTTCACTTCACACTTTGCACATCTAACTCTACTGTCGTGCTTGAAGATGTAGCTTTTATAGCTTTTTTCTCCCCTATCTCTATTTTTTATTTTTTTAATTTTTGGGAATTTGTATGCTTGAGTTTGTTGTAACAGGTTCATGCAGTCATAACTTCTCAATGGAAGTGGCTTTGATGAATTTCCTAGTGGATTTGAGCAGTGTAGGAACAAGGCACAGGACTTGGACCATGTGGACTTGCTGAGGGCAATTATTTGATTTCAGGCTTGTGTTATCACAGTCAGATTTTGATGATATTAAATATTTTAAGCTCCCCTTTTTGGCCAAGATATGGCATTTGAGAATTGTCTTTGGGTTTTTTATTCCCTATGGTCCTTCAAAGGTGAGAATGTCAGCAATCAGTGGAGCACTTGTTTCTTCTCTTTCTCTCTTGCTGCTGCTCATACAATGCCTCTCCAGAAGCCTCAGCACCTTCATAAGGATTGGGACATTGTGTGAAAACGGTGATGGTGTGTGGAAACCTTGTGTATGTATTGTTCAATGAGAATAAATTTCACGTAGTGTTAGTAGCTCATTCAGTTAGGAACCTTTTCAAAACGTTATATCTTAAAGTTCCCTTATTGCTTCAATGTTATACTTTTCCCCTTCTCCATTTGATATGATCATCAAAACTGTAAGAAATTTACAAGATTCAACTCAAGTTTCATTTGGATCGGTTACAAAAGTTCGAGTTAAAAGGTTCAAAAAAGTATTGAATAACTTAATTCAGAGGGTTTTACAATAAGAAATTGAAACCCAAATGAATGAAAAACCAAAAGAGGTCTTAATTATGTTCATACAAGTTCAGTTGGAAAAATAAAAGACTCAAAACTATCTAAGACAAAGGGAGGACAAAAATAAAGAAAAATAGCAGCAAGACTTGGTCAAAATAGTTTGATTTATTTAGTTTCCTAATTTTTATTTTTTGTTATTTATATTTTAGTTTCCTAATTTTTTATTATTTATGAAGTTACTAAATTTTAGTTGTCAATTAAGTTTTGACCTTTAAGCTATAAATAAGCCATTATACATTGTGTAAAAGACAACACATTGGAGAGAATTAATAAAATTGTGAGAATTATTCACACAAATCTTGTTCTTTTGAGAATTTTGAACTTATTCAAGATAGAAGTCTTGTTTAGTTCTTTGACTTATCAATATAAATTTCGAACCATCTAGATTGTGGTGTCATTCATTCCATCTTTATACCAAGATTCTTGATCTAGTGAGAAACGGGTCTAAAGTCATATACCTTAGGTTCTTCCTCCTTTAGGGCAAGGGTTGAGGTTTTTAATTCTACCGGTTCTAATAATTCGTTGGGACGATTTTTGGGCTAAATTAACTTGTTCGTGGGTTCTAGGGTTTTTATACCCAACGGGTTCACATCAGTTGGTATCAGAGCAATTTCGGGTTACCCTTCGAGTTGTTCATACTTGTCTATAATTGTTCATATTTGTCTATAATTTTTTATAAAACAAAGGCAACTTCCAATTTTTTTCTTTTCTTTTATTATTTCTTCTTTATTTCTTCTTTTTTCCTTATTTGTTCACTTTCTTTATTTTCTTCATTTATTCACATTTCTTATTTAATTCATTCCATATTTGTTTTTTTCTTAATTTGGAATTTTTTCAAATTTGTGACTTTCCTTATTTCTCACTTATTTTCCTTATTTATTTTTCTTGTTATTCTTTTTTTTTTTGAATTTCACAAGACAATTATTTTTTTAGTTAATTTCAAAGAGTTGTTAATTCATTAAGATGGTAAGAGACATGTTTGATGGATTGAATTCATTGAGACTTTTCCCAAGCAAAATGCGGTTGCGGATGCATTTTAACACAGGTGACGATTTGGGGACAAATCGTTGTCAAGAAGGGAGGAATGATGTGATCATTAAGACTGCAAGAAATTTACAAGATTCAACTCAAGTTCCATTTGAGCCGGTTACAAAAGTTCGAGTTAAAAGATTCAAAAAAGTACTGAATAACTTAATTCAGAGGTTTTATAATAAGAAATTGAAGCCCAAATGAATGAAAAATCAAAAGGGGTCTTAATTATACTCATATAAGCCCAGTTGGAAGAATAAAAGGCCCAAAACTACCCAAGACAAAGGGAGAACGAAAATAAAGAAAAATAGCAGTAAGATTTGGTCAAAATAGTTTGAATTATTTAGTTTTTTAATTTTTATTTTTTGTAACTTATATTTTAGTTTTCTAATTCTTTATTATTTAGGGAGTTACTAAATTTTTAGTTGCCAATTAAGTTTTGACCTTTAGGGTATAAATAAACCATTATATATTGTGTAAAAGACAACACATTAGAGAGAATTAATAAAATTGTGAGTATTCTTCACACAGGTCTTGTTCTTTTGAGAACTTTGAACTTATTCAAGATAGGAGTCTTGTTTAGTTCTTTGACTTATCAATCTAGATTTTGAACTATTTAAATTATGGCGTCATTCATTCCATCTTTATACCAAGATTCTTGATCTAGTAAAAAACGGGTTTAAGGTCATATATCTTAGATTCTTCCTCCTTTAGGGCAAGAGTTGAGGTTTTTAATTCCACCGGTTCAAATAATTCGTTAGGACGATTTTTGGGTTAAATTAACTTGTTCATGGGTTTTAGGGTTTTTATACCCAACGGGTTCACATCACCATTTATATATTTGGCTTTTACTTTATATTATTCTAAATCAATTGATTTAAGCAGTTTCATGATAATTTGTTGATGCTATCATAAATGAGCTTTTTGAGAATCACAAAACGTGGTGCAAACTTTGGGATTTATCTCATATTTAGGTGAAGCTAGCAATGTTCCTTTTCTTGCTTGTATTAGTAAGTTTTATTTTCTATTTTACTTACAAATATACTCCACCTCACATGTTTAATATTAATAGTATAAAATTTACACATTTGCACATGGCATACGAACTCTAGGGCTTTCTGGTTAGCAGTGTTCATTTTATGTCACAATCCCTTTTTCTTTTGGTATGTCTGCAATTTTTTGTTTTCTGTTGAGAAACTTAGATATTTCTACCCTGATTGAAAAAGTCAAATTCTATGGTTTGATCAAGGTTGTTCTCTCTCTCAGGGAGGGGGTTTAACTTCTTAATGTGCTGATTGCCATGGTTTTAGTCGATATGTCTCACACAAACACAACAAAGGGTCAGCTAAAGGAAAATTTTGAAAATATCATTATTAACATCTTGTTTAGGTTGGGTAATGCTTTTGTATTGAAAATTGTAATGTTTTTGCCTGATATTCTTTTTGTATGCGGCAACAGGCTAAAAAGAATAATTGTGTTTGAACACTAACTTGTAGCATGCAGAGCATGCTTTTTTTTTCAGTTGCAGATTTATAATATATGATCAAAGCAAATTAGGGAAAACGATTGAGGACACTTTTGCATGAACAGACTTCTGTTCAATCCTTGTTGCTGCAAATGTGCAATATTCAATGAAATTTATCCAGGGAGGGACTCAGTTCCCTGGTTGCTATCTAGTTTTGTTTCGCTTTTTTTCATGTCCTCTTGTAGAAATTCTATTATGATAGTATCTTTCTTATTCTTTTGTTTTGTAGTGTCAGGCCACAAATTTCACTGGTTTAAGTTGCATTAGTCTTCATTGTATGGAAACATGCAATCGAAGAAATGGACTAAGGAAGTAAGAACTTGAAAATCATGGTTTCACACATTTTCGGGCCTTTCCAACATCGAAAGACCTTTTCAAAACGTTATATCTTAAAGTTCCCTTATCGCTTCAATGTTATACTCTTCCCCTTCTCCATTTATATATTTGGCTTTTACTTTATATTATTCTAAATCAGCTGATTTATGCAGTTTCATGATAATTTGTTGATGCTATCATAAACGAGCTTTTTAAGAATCACAAAACGTGGTGCAAACTTTGGGATATATCTCATATTTAGATGAAGCTAGCAATGTTCCTTTTCTTTGCTTGTATTAGTAAGTTTTATTTTCTATTTTACTTACAAATATACTCCACCTCACATGTTTAATATTAATAGTATAAAATTTACACATTTGCACATGGCATACGAACTCTAGGGCTTTCTGGTTAGCAGTGTTCATTTTATGCCGCAATCCCTTTTTCTTTTGGTATGTCTGCACGATATGGCCAATTTTTTGTTTTCTGTTGAGAAACTTAGATATTTCTACCTGATTGAAAAAGTCAAATTCTATGGTTTGATCAAGGTTGTTCTCTCTCAGGGAGGGGGTTTAACTTCTTAATGTGCTGATTGCCATGGTTTTAGTCTGATATGTCTCACACAAACACAACAAAGGGTCAGCTAAAGGAAATTTCTGAAAATATCATTATTAACATCTTGTTTAGGTTGGGGCATGCTTTTGTATTTAAAATTGTAATGTTTTTACCTGATTTTCTTTTTGTATGCGGCAACATGCTAAAAAGAATCATTGTGTTTGAACACTAACTTAGTTGTAGCATGCAGAGCATGCCTTTTTTTTTCAGTTGCAGATTTATAATATATGATCAAAGCAAATTCGGGAAACGATTGAGGACACTTTTGCATGAACAGACTTCCGTTGAATCCTTGTGGCTGCAAATGTGCAATATTCAATGAAATTTATCCAGGGAGGGACTCAGTTCCCTGGTTTGCTTTCTAGTTTTGTTTCACTTTTTTTCATGTCCCCTTGTAGAAGTTCTATTATGATAGTATCTTTCTTATTCTTTTGTTTTGTAGTGTCAGGACACAAATTTCACTAGTTTTAAGTTGCATAAGTCTTCATTGTATGGAGACATGCAATCCAAGAAATGGACTACGGAAGTAAATACTTAAAGATCATGGTTTCACACATTTTCGGGCCTTTCCAACACCCAAAGGTGTGTACTTATTTTGTTCATTTTCAAAACATTTGAGTTTTGAGCTTGGGTATGTAATACCCAATTAAAAAAAAAAAAAAAAAAAAACAAAATTAGGGCTTAAAGCCCAATTTTCTCTCTCTCTTTTCCCCTCTCTTCTCTCTTCTCTCTCCCTCTTCTTCTCTCCCTCTTTCTTCTCTCTTTTCCCTTCTCCCCGCCGCCGTGTCTCTTCCCCTCCCGCTGCCGCCGCCGCCGCCAGCACCCCCGGTCACCACCAGCGCCACCCACAGCCGCTGCAGCTTCCCCCCTCCGCCGCGAGCGACCGCCCGAGCACAGCCGCGCGATCATCTCTGCGCGAGCGCTAGCGCCACCGCACAGTCTTCCTCGTGAGCGCGCGAGCGCTGCAGCGCGCGAGCGCTGCAACGCGACCCTCCCTCGCATGAGCACGCGATCGCTCGAGCACGCCGTAGCATGAGCCCCTGCGCGCCCCTGTGCGGTCCCTGCACCAGCTCGCACTTGCGCGCCCCAGCGCGAGCACCAGCGCGCTCCAGCGCGACCCAGCCTAAGCGCGAGCAGCGCTCGAGCAGCGCGCGAACCGCGCGCGAGCAGCGCTCGAGCAGCGCGCGAACAGCGCTCGAGCAGCGCGCGAGCAGCCGCGATCCCCAGCTCGCGATCCCCAGCGCGCGACCCCAGCGCGCCTCAGCACGCCCCAGCACGAGCGCGAGCGCTCCAGCGTGCGA
This sequence comes from Dillenia suffruticosa, assembly GCA_033439265.1. Classification (NCBI taxonomy): domain Eukaryota; kingdom Viridiplantae; phylum Streptophyta; class Magnoliopsida; order Dilleniales; family Dilleniaceae; genus Dillenia; species Dillenia suffruticosa. Next base: position 7,247,787 of record JAVTVX010000031.1, read on the forward strand.
CCCACAGCGCGAGCAGTGCACGATCCAGCTTACGAGTGTGCTTCAGCGCGTGAGCCAGCGCCAGCGCCAGCACGAGCGCGAGCGCGCTCCAGCGCATGATCCGGCTTGCCAGGCCGCAGGCCCACCAGGCCGCAGACCCATCAGGCCCGCCGGCCCACCAGGCCCGCCAGCCCATCAGCCCGCCAGCCCGCGGCCCACGGCCCGCGACGGCCCGTGGCAGTCCGTGAGCCTCTGCGAAGGTAAATGACTCTAAGTTTCGATTTTTCGCACTTGGGTTTCGAATCTCTTTAGTAATTGGACTTAAATTGTTCGCAATGGTTTCAAATTTGGAAACATTCAGGTTTTAGACCAAACCAACGGGCGAACGAAAGCTAAATTCGAGATCCGAAGAATCCTAGGTGAGAGAAATGAAATCTCTTCAACCCTTGAATAAATCTTGTCAAATTAGGTAGCATTAGTTGATTTGTTTATAAATTGAGGAATTTAGGGTTCGTACGAAATTAAGAAAAACGATAAACCCTGAAATAGTCGGAAATTGATGAAAATCGTGATGACTTGATTAGGTTGGCTTTCTTGGTGACTCGATTGAGGGGCGCTTTGTTTTGCATATTATGGTGTTATTGGGGAGTGCGCTACCTTCCCCAAAACTGTGAGTGGGATTTATTTCAATGCTTTTGTTTAATATGTAAATCCTGTTTTACAACATTTTGATAATGAGCATGATTTGTCGTATGTTGGAAATGTTTTAACTGGTTTTAAAATTGACTTTTGTGAACCGTTGGAGTGTCCAAAAACTGTATTGAATTATGAAATTATGCATCCATGTGGTTGAAATGTATAATGTGCCATTTTATGCTCTATGTTGCATTGGTTTATGAACCTGACTTCGGCACATTTTGATGTGATATTGATTTTGGCTTTGAGAGCTTTGATATGTATTGTTCCGTAGCTACGAAGGACACCGTGAGAGGCGCTTTGATGGCGTCCGGATATGCCTAGGCCTGGGGTATCCCACGAGTTGTCGTGATTTGATTATCTACACGGTACTAGCCAGGTTGAACCCGAAAGGGGGAGGATTTGGATTTGGATTGGATATCCTCTCCAAGTCTAGCACCTGGACGAGGTTCGTCGCCAACGCCGGGGTAGAGAGCACTTTAAGAAATTTGCATATAACACCCTCGGTGCGCCTGTCATAGGTCGCGGTAGACCTCTGCCAGGACATTTTCGGCTGGCAGCTCTATGATTTTAATGACAGTGCTTTGGATGCATATTTGACTTGAAAATGCGTGAAATGATATATTGCTGAAATAAAGAGCATGATGATTTGAAATATGATTTATATACTTATGTTTTGACACTCCAGTTTCACACTTCATATTTGATGACTGCATTGACCCACTCACTCACTGAGTATTCTTTCCCGAGTACTCACCCCTCATTTCCCTTTTGTTTCAGAGATAGTATTTGACAAGGAGTGTCGCTTTTAGGACGCTCAGTTTCTCTGGGAGATCAGGCCTGAACTTGAGGAATTATTGTATATTTCCGCTGCAAATTTGTATTGGTGATGTATTTGTATTCTGAGGTCTATAGATGACCATTTTTATAATTCTGGGATGACTGTATAAATATGGACATTTAAATTGTGGAACTCTCATGTCACTGCATGACATTGCATTGAGGCATTTCTTTTTCGTTGCGTCTGTATTTGGGAATGTGTCATGTCTTAGAATTGTCCTCTAGGATCGCTCGGTGCCTCCTCTAAATCACAGGAGGGGCGACTGGCGGCTGTCCATGCCTTTGACGGGGGCATGGCAGTAGAGGTCTGTGGTTAGGACTGTGGAGAATTGTTTGTTAGCCTTGCGTTGCCCTGGATTGTGCAGTAGGATGATTTGATTTGTTGTTGAGAATAATATATGCATTTTGAGGCTGGGATGGCCCCTTTTGGACAGGTAACAGGTTTATTTTAATATGGGAGACCTCCGATATATGGGGAGGTTCTGCCCGATTTTCTGTAAAAATACAGCCGGCATCCAGGGTAACGGGCGGCTGCTCACGATCCCGGGTCGGGGCGTGACAGTTGGATTGGTATCAGAGCGACTTGGTTAAGAGCTATGTAGGAAGAGAGTGTTGGAAACATTCCCGAATATATTAGTTTTAAAGTTCTCAATGCATGAGAGTTTCATACAGTCATAAAGTCCCAGTGCATGGTCATAGGCATATGAGTTTATCTATTTTAGGGGGTTAGATACGGTTGTATCTAACCTAACTTGCTACATTCTTCTCCTATTGAACTAAGACTCTCATCCTTTTGTGAAGATAGCCATGCTATGATTAGTCCAAAATTCTTGAACCGTGCCTATTCTTTTTATGATAATAAGCATCTTTCTCTTGCAGAATTATGCCACCTAAACGTGGAAGGAGAGGTGCTAGATTTGCATCGCTTGAGGGTCTGTTAGTGCCAGATGCACCTCGGGCACCCGAGACCCCACGAGTACGAGAGGACTTAGACGAGCCGGAGGATCGTACCTCGACTCGCGTGCCACCACCGGCACCTACTCAGCCAGCTGCTCAGGCTGAGGCTCCTGTACCCACACTCGACGCCTTTAGGCAGGTGTATGAGTGGTACGCTTCGCATGGGGTTCAGATTCCGCCCCCACCACCTCCTACAGCGGCGCCTGCACCTGCAGCAGCGCCAGTTCCTACGGCACCGGTTCCACCGCCGGTGGCCGGTCCTTCTACTTTGTCCGAGCCGAGTGAGACCACATCGGCTATTCTTAGACGGGTACATGAGTTGACTCAGTTGGTTAAGGAGGCCCGTCAATTGGGGTGCACGGATTTTACAGGGCTTGGTGATGCTGCGGCAGCCAAGCATTGGATCAATCGCACCCGCAGGATTTTGACCGATCTGGGGATTGGAGAGGAGCTCTGCCTGAAAGTGGCAGAGCGATTATTAGAGGGAGAGGCCCTCTCATGGTGGGAGACCCTTACTGATGAGGCAATAGAGCCACTGTGGTGGGACGACTTCCTTCGGGAGTTTGACCGCTGATTTTTCCCACTTTACCAGCAGGACCGGATGAGGTCGGAGTTGGGACGGCTTACACAGGGGTCCAGATCTGTCTCGGAGTATGAGGCAGACATGCGGAGACTAGCCGTATTTGTACCAGATCTGGCCACACCTCAGTATTTGCGCTTCAAATTTGAGGACGGTCTTAGCCTCAGCATAAAGAGGTATATGACTGTTACTCCACAGTTTACACTGGCTGAGGTGATAGATTCTGCTCACCGCGCGGAGGCTTTGTTCCGCGCTGAGACTAGGCAGAGAGAGAGCAGAGAGCAGAAGAGAAAGGAGAAGTCTCATTTTGCGGAGAATTCCAAGAGGGGCAGGGGATCAGTTCGTACAGAGGCGGATTTGGATCTGGATTTCCTGAGCTGGGACGGGGACAGTACTCCCAGGGGTTTAGACAGCCCGCACCGACTCACCCTGCACAGTTTACTACTCAGCGGCACCCTTATTGCCGCAGGTGCAGTCAGTCCCATCCGAGCGGAGCTTGTTCAGTGACGGTCACTTGCTTCCACTGTGGGAAGCCGAGGCATATTAGGAGTTCTTGCCCTGAGTTAGGACTCGGAGCACAGAGTTCACTGAGCCGCACTAGTACTCTTCGTATGGGACAGCAGGGGCAGCCTGTTCGGCCAGCAGCTTCTACTCCCAGGGTGACCACTGGGAGTAACACAGTGCAGACTCAGGCACGACAGTAGCCTAGGGCTCAGGCCCGGGTTTATGCCATGACGCAGGAGGACGCCCAGGCGAACCCCGACATCATCATGGGTACTCCTCCTTCTGATCCTGTAGAATAGGATCTCTATTCGTATTCTCACTTCTTTTGAGGATGTCAGCATTGTATCAGTCGTATGGGTATTGTATGTTGTGTTCCCTTTTGTCGACATGATACTACTCTGACATTTTTGTACACCGAGATTGTAGAAGCCCTAGAGGCTCAACTATTTTGACATATATATATACATGTCAAGTTTGAAATTATTCTAAGTCTATGTGCATTTTGTTCAATGATAGGTACTCTACCCATTTTCGGAATAGATGCTCGTATCTTTATTGACACGGGGTCTAATTATTCGTATGTGAGCGATAAATTCTCCCGACACTCTGACAGACCGCTCTCACCTTTGGACGAGGAGATATCGGTCATCACTCCTCTGGGTGAGCAGATTGTGCGCGGCACAGTGTATAGAGAATGTGAAATCAAAGTTGGGGATACAGTGCTGAAGGCAGATCTAATCCCTCTCGCCATGACTGATTTTGATGCCATCTTGGGGATGGATTGGCTACATATGCATCGGGTTTCGGTTGACTGCTTTAAGAAGCAGGTGGAGTTTCGAAAACCCGATCAGCCAGTGTTGATTTTTGAGGGCGAGAGGCGGGTTTTACCCCGCTGTGTCATTTCAGTTTTGGAGGCCAGATGCATGATTCGCCGCGGATGTGCGACTTACCTGGCTCATATCATTGACACCACTGCTCAGGGACCGAGACTGGAGGATGTCCCAGTGGTACAGGACTTTCCTGATGTTTTCCCCGAGGAGCTGCCCGGACTACCACCTGTTCGGGAGTTTGATTTTGAGATCGATTTAGCTCCGGGGACTACCCCTATCTCTATGCCGCCATACAGGATGGCGCCGGCTGAGCTGAGAGAGCTCAAGGTCCAGCTGCAGGAGTTGCTGGATAAGGGGTTTATCCGTCCTAGCACGTCTCCGTGGGGTGCACCGGTGTTGTTTGTGAAAAAGAAGGACGGCACATTTCGGCTATGAGTAGATTATAGACAGCTGAACAAAGTTACCGTTAAAAATCGGTACCCACTACCACGTATTGATGATCTCTTTGATCAATTACAGGGTGCCAAAGTATTCTCGAAGATAGATCTTCGGTCGGGTTACCATCAATTGCGGATTAGGGCCGAGGATGTGCCTAAGACGGCTTTCCGCACCCGATACGGACATTATGAGTTTTTGGTCATGCCGTTTGGGCTGACTAATGCCCCTGCCGCATTTATGGACCTAATGAACCGAATTTTTCACGATTATTTGGATCGGTTCGTCATTGTTTTTATTGATGATATCTTAGTCTACTCGCGGAGTGATGATGAGCATGCTCAGCACCTTAGGGTGATTTTGCAGACTCTTCGTGAGAGACAGCTTTATGCCAAGTTCACCAAGTGTGAATTTTGGTTGCGGCAGATTGGTTTTCTTGGCCATGTAGTTTCTGCGGAAGGTATCTTTGTTGATCCGCAGAAAGTTGAGGCTATCTTGAGATGGGAGCAGCCACAGACAGTGACTGAGATCAGGAGTTTTCTTTGTCTAGCCGGGTATTACCGTAGGTTTGTAGAGGGCTTTTCTCAAATTGCGGCTCCGTTATCTAGATTGACGCGAAAAGGTGTCAAGTTTGTATGGGATGATCGTTGTGAGGTGAGCTTTCAGGAGCTCAAACAGCGATTGACGTCCGCTCCGATTCTAGCCCTTCCCACGAGTAGTCGAGAGTATGTGGTGTACAGTGACGCCAGCAGGCAGGGATTGGGCTGTGTATTGATGCAGGATGGTAGAGTTATCGCCTATGCTTCGCGGCAGCTAAAGAAGCATGAGGTGAATTATCCTACGCACGATTTGGAGTTGGCGGCCATAGTCTTTGCGCTCAAGATATGGCGCCACTATTTATATGGGGTCACATGCAGAGTGTTTACAGATCACAAAAGTCTAAAATATCTGTTCACTCAGAGGGAGCTGAATTTGAGGCAGCGGAGATGGTTAGAGCTGCTAAAGGATTATGACCTCATTATTGATTATCATCCGGGCAAGGCTAATGTGGTGGCTGATGCCTTGAGTCGGAAGTCGTCTTCCTCTTCTCAGACTACCGAGAGTACTTATCTCTCGTGTTTATTGGGACTCCGAGCTTTGGGAGTCAGGTTGGCCAGTGATGATCAGGGAGCTATACTAGCCAGATTTGAGGTTCGGCCGAGTTTGCTCGATCGTATCAGGGAGCTTCAGCAGAGTGACGAAGAGCTCCGAGGTATTTATGAGAAAGCCAGCAGAGGTGATATTGACGACTTTAGAGTTCGCAAGGATAGACTGTTGGTTTTTCGAGATCGAGTATGTGTACCGGCAGATAGTGATCTCCGCAGGGCTATTCTTGAGGAGGCTCATTCATCTGCCTATGCTTTACATCCCGGTAATACTAAAATGTACCGCACCATCAGAGACAGTTATTGGTGGTCTGGTATGAAACGGGAAATTGCAGAATTCATTGCTCGTTGCCTTGTATGTCAGCAGGTGAAGGCTGAGCACCAGCGTCCAGCTGGCACATTGCAGCCCCTTCCCATTCCTGAGTGGAAGTGGGAGCATATCACGATGGATTTCGTAGTGGGGTTACCGCGAACTTCGGCACAGCATGATGCTATTTGGGTGATAGTTGACCGACTTACTAAGTCCGCACATTTCATCCCGATTAGGAGTGATTACTCGCTTGAAAGGTTGGCACGCCTCTATATTGATATGATCGTGAGACTGCATGGGGTCCCAGTGTCGATAGTATCAGATCGAGACCCCAGATTTACATCCCGTTTTTGGCCCAGTCTGCAGGAGGCTTTGGGTACTAGACTGAATTTCAGCACAGCGTATCACCCCCAGACAGATGGTCAGTCAGAGAGAACTATTCAGACTTTAGAGGACATGCTTATGGCATGTGTTATGGATTTCCGGGGGAGTTGGGATCGGCATCTTCCGTTAGTGGAGTTCGCCTATAATAATAGCTATCAGGCGAGTATTGGCATGCCACCTTACGAGGCATTGTATGGGAGGAAGTGTCGTACCCCGTTGTGCTGGGATGAGGTCGGTGAGCGACGACTCACCAATGTTGAGCTGGTAGAGGAGACGAAGGAGAAAGTGAGGATTATCCGTACGCGGATGAAAGCCGCCCAGGATAGACAGAAATCCTATGCAGATCGTAGGCCGCGACCTCTAGAGTTTACTGTATGAGACATGGTATTCGTAAAAATATCTCCCTTGAAGGGAGTCATTCGATTTGGGCAGCGAGGGAAGTTGAGTCCCAGGTATATTGGGCCCTTCCGTATCCTTGAGAGGGTCGGAAGTGTAGCATATAAATTGGAGCTGCCAGCAGACCTATCGCGTATTCACGATGTATTTTATGTCTCAGTACTTAGGAGATATCAGCCAGATCCCTCACATATTTTAGAAGCTCCGCCAGTTGAGCTTCGAGAGGACTTGAGTTTACCTGTTCAGCCCGTAACTATTCTGGATCGACAGGTCAGAAAGCTACGGAGCAAAGAGATTCCACTTGTCAAAGTTTTGTGGAAGAGCGACCAGGTCGAGGAACAAACCCGGGAGCCTGAGGAAGCCATGAGTAAACAGTACTCCCATCTATTTTCTGTATAGTTTTCTTTTAGTCTCGAGGACGAGACTTGTTTTTAGGGGGTTAGAAAATGTAATACCCAATTAAAAAAAAAAAAAAAAAAAAAAAAAACAAAATTAGTTCTTAAAGCCCAATTTTCTCTCTCTCTTTTCCCCTCTCTTCTCTCTTCTCTCTCCCTCTTCTTCTCTCCCTCTTTCTTCTCTCTTTTCCCTTCTCCCCGCCGCCGTGTCTCTTCCCCTCCCGCTGCCGCCGCCACCGCCAGCACCGCCGGTCACCACCAGCGCCACCCACAGCCGCTGCAGCTTCCCCCCTCCGCCGCGAGCGAACGCCCGAGCACAGCCGCGCGATCATCTCCGCTCGAGCGCTAGCGCCACCGCGCAGTCTTCCTCGTGAGCGCGCGAGCGCTGCAACGCGACCCTCCCTCGCGTGAGCACGCGATCGCTCGAGCACGCCGTAGCATGAGCCCCTGCGCGCCCCTGTGCGGTCCCTGCACCAGCTCGCACTTGCGCGCCCCAGCGCGAGCACCAGCGCGCCCCAACGCGTCCCAGCGCGCTCCAGCGCGACCCATCCTAAGCGCGAGCAGCGCTCGAGCAGCGCGCGAACCGCGCGCGAGCAGCGCTCGAGCAGCGCGCGAACAGCGCTCGAGCAGCGCGCGAGCAGCCGCGATCCCCAGCTCGCGATCCCCAGCGCGCGACCCCAGCGCGCCTCAGCACGAGCGCGAGCGCTCCAGCGTGCGACCCACAGCGCGAGCAGTGCACGATCCAGCTTACGAGTGTGCTTCAACGCGTGAGCCAGCGCCAGCACGAGCGCGAGCGCGCTCCAGCGCGTGATCCGGCTTGCCAGGCCGCAGGCCCACCAGGCCGCAGACCCATCAGGCCCGCCGGCCCACCAGGCCCGCCAGCCCATCAGCCCGCCAGCCCGCGGCCCACGGCCCGTGGCAGTCCGTGAGCCTCTGCGAAGGTAAATGACTCTAAGTTTCGATTTTTCGCACTTGGGTTTCGAATCTCTTTAGTAATTGGACTTAAATTGTTCGCAATGTTTTCAAATTTGGAAACATTCAGGTTTTAGACCAAACCAACGGGCGAACGAAAGCTAAATTCGAGATCCGAAGAATCCTAGGTGAGAGAAATGAAATCTCTTCAACCCTTGAATAAACCTTGTCAAATTAGGTAGCATTAGTTGATTTGTTTATAAATTGAGGAATTTAGGATTCGTACGAAATTAAGAAAAACGATAAACCCTGAAATAGTCGAAAATTGATGAAAATCGTGATGACTTGATTAGGTTGGCTTTCTTGGTGACTCGATTGAGGGGCGCTTTGTTTTGCGTATTTTGGTGTTATTGGGGAGTGCGCTACCTTCCCCAAAACTGTGAGTGGGATTTATTTCAATGCTTTTGTTTAATATGTAAATCCTGTTTTACAATATTTTGATAATGAGCATGATTTGTCGTATGTTGGAAATGTTTTAACTGGTTTTAAAATTGACTTTTGTGAACCGTTGGAGTGTCCAAAAACTGTATTGAATTATGAAATTATGCATCCATGTGGTTGAAATGTATAATGTGCCATTTTATGCTCTATGTTGCATTGGTTTATGAACCTGATTTCGGCACATTTTGATGTGATATTGATTTTGGCTTTGAGAGCTTTGATATGTATTGTTCCGTAGCTACGAAGGACACCGTGAGAGGCGCTTTGGTGGCGTCCGGATATGCCTAGGCCTGGGGTATCCCACGAGTTGTCGTGATTTGATTATTTACACGGTACTAGCCAGGTTGAACCCGAAAGGGGGAGGATTTGGATTTGGATTGGATATCCTCTCCAAGTCTAGCACCTGGACGAGGTTCGTCGCCAACGCCGGGGTAGAGAGCACTTTAAGAAATTTGCATATAACACCCCCGGTGCGCCTGTCATAGGTCGCGGTAGAACTCTGTCAGGACATTTTCGGCTGGCAGCTCTATGATTTTAATGACAGTGCTTTGGATGCATATTTGACTTGAAAATGCGTGAAATGATATATTGCTGAAATGAAGAGCATGATGATTTGAAATATGATTTATATACTTATGTTTTGACACTCCAGTTTCACACTCCATATTTGATGACTGCATTGACCCACTCACTCACTGAGTATTCTTTCCCGAGTACTCACCCCTCATTTCCCTTTTGTTTCAGAGATAGTATTTGACAAGGAGTGTCGCTTTTAGGACGCTCAGTTTCTTTGGGAGATCAGGCCTGGACTTGAGGAATTATTGTATATTTCCGCTGCAAATTTGTATTGGTGATGTATTTGTATTCTGAGGTCTATAGATGACCATTTTTATAATTCTGGGATGACTGTATAAATATGGACATTTAAATTGTGGAACTCTCATGTCACTGCATGACATTGCATTGAGGCATTTCTTTTTCGTTACGTCTGTATTTGGGAATGTGTCATGTCTTAGAATTGTCCTCTAGGATCGCTCGGTGCCTCCTCTAAATCACAGGAGGGGCGACTGGCGGCTGTCCATGCCTTTGACGGGGGCATGGCAGTAGAGGTCTGTGGTTAGGACTGTGGAGAATTGTTTGTTAGCCTTGCGTTGCCCTGGATTGTGCAGTAGGATGATCTGATTTGTTGTTGAGGATAATATATGCATTTTGAGGCCGGGATGGCCCCTTTTGGACAGGTAACAGATTTATTTTAATATGGGAGACCTCCGATATATGGGGAAGTTCTGCCCGATTTTCTGTAAAAATACAGCCGACATCCAGGGTAACGGGCGGCTGCTCACGATCCCGGGTCGGGGCGTGACAGGGTACCTTTCTAGCTTGACCATTATGTGGTCTTTCCAACGGAATGTTTCGTCTTTCTTCCAACTAACCAGTCATTACGTAGTTCCTATTTATCTTTTGAAATTGTGTAGTTGGCTTATGCCAACTAGGTGTAGCTCATGGTCTTCCTCACATAGGTCTCTAGCTATGATAGCTGAAATAAATTAGTTCTACTATATTCTTGTAAATTTCTTATTTCAATTTTCCATGGACTTGTGGATTTTGAATTTTTTAGTAGTTTCTCACGTGTGTCTGTTCTAGCATTGATCAAGTCCTACTTAGACAAAATAAAAACACTCATCATCTTGAACATGCAAAAAGAGGAAAGCTGACGAGTTTTACGTACTAAAGCACCAGAGAATCGTGCTCTTTAATTTTAACAACCTTCTTGTTTTGAGTTGTTAGAGGGGGTTTGGAAATACCTATATCCACATATTTTTGGTGGCTTTGACTTTGATATTGAGTTTAACCTCAGTTAATTGGTTAATAGATCATGTAGTCACGTGACATTTCAACCCTCATTCATTGTTCCAATTGTTAGTTCAGTCAACCAGCCAAAATTATTGAGATCAAGACCTTTCTTTGGTCGTTGTAATGTTAGAATTTCTATGGCAGCCTCCTGCGAAGTTGCCATGGTGACAATTTGGATTCTCTAATCGAGATGAAAGGGTCTTTGGATTTGGTGTATAGTGTAATAGTTACATGTGCATTCTTTCGTATTTTCAAAATGCTTCCTATAATTGGGCATTGGTGTGAGCCTCGAGGAAGTGGTGGGGACTTTGACGGTGATGATGGTTTAAATTACTTATGAGCCAAGAGGATAAACTTGAAATAGAAGGGTAGAAATTAATAGAGGGTTCTTACTATGATCTCAATGGTTGTCATTCCCTTCATGATCCTAAAGTGATATTTAGTTTCTAAATTCGCATTTAGAGGTGATAAGGAACAAATGATTGCTTCTTCAGGCTGTAGATTGAAATACACGACTGTTAGATGAAATTAGGACAATTAGGATTTCACAATCAACTAAAATAAATACGTTACATCATACGTCGACATGTGCACCAGTAGCTCAATCAGAAAGCTTTTCTACTGAAGGAGGTCAACTCTATCTCATTAAGTTAGCATCCATTGCTGCCCATAAAAAAGTAGTAGCAAAGTTCATTTACACCTAGAATTCTACATGAGAACTGAGCTTATATATAGTCTTCTACTTTCTTTTCTTAAGAAAATATTACACATGGTGCAGATGATTCCCCTAGTTACCAGTTAAATATCTAGGTTAATCAGGATAGCATAATTTACAAATGGAGAAAAAGAAAAATGAGATCAGATTTATATCTCCTTTTTTGGGAATCTTTTTCTTCTTGTAACCTGATTTATTGCCAATTTCAAACCAGTTTCCCCATTTTTAGAACCGGTTTTCATTGGTAACCAAATAAGCTTGTAACTTGCTCTGCAAGTACTGGAAATTTATTGTTGTAGAAGGCTTTGGAGCTCAGGATAATCGTCTTTGCATGTTCTACTAATGCTTTCACTAGCCTACAAACATTTTCAAGTTATAGATGCAGAAAGTATTTCAAGCCAACAATTTTCAACAAACGGATGAGCAAAAAGTTTTCAAGACAACAAAAGACAAGATCATTCATACGGAAGTCAAATAAAATTATCATCATTCCATGGGGAACAAAGCTTCTCATAGGATCATCAATTTATGTCAAGACAAGTTACCATTCAAGTACCCAATAATCAATTAACTGTACAATGCACTGCCAGAATAACCAAATATCTGGTACCCTCTGGATCCCATTCGGATATTCCTTTGCTTGAGAGAACACAAGTGGTATAGGGTGGTAGCTGGATGATTACAATAAAATTTCTTTTATTCTCAAAATTCACAATGGAACTCCATGCTATTGCAAGATCTTATGCTACATGCTATGAAAATATTCGTACTTTATATGAGCCTATGGTGTCTCGTGGTGGCATTTCTATTCTTTAATCTCAGTTTTTCTGTTTTCATGTTGACATAGTCATTTATATTATTAGAGAATTGCTATATACCATAGTGCCTATGCCGTCATAAGAGCTTACTATGAATGCTAGCTTGAGTATAGCATTTAATATTTTCTACTTGCTTCCTTTTCCTTTATGACCTAAAGCGTGCAGCATATCTATTTGAAAATGAAAAGAGTCCCTACCAAATTATACCCTTCGGAGTTAGCTACTATTATACATTTGAATGGGGCTAGTATAGCTAATATTTATTACAAGTAAGTTGGTAGAATGGTAAGATTGTTTATTAGAAATCATCCTTTGAATTATTTCGGGTGGTAATCAATATATCATCAGTACCATAAGAATTTTTTTTGAAGAATTTTTTGGATCCTGACCTTTTGTACTTAGTAAGGTTTCAATTACTTCACCTTCAATTCATAATTAGGACTTCGGTCATTTGAGGTTAAATATTTATGATGATAATTCTTTACGCTTGAGACGAGTTGTTGTTGTGTAAATTGTTTTGTGATATATAATAAGGGAATGAACAAAAAGGTTTTTATGAGGTTGTTACTCCAGTGTTGTCATTGTTAATTACTATCTAATGTCCCAAACTATGTGACCTAATTATTTCTTCCAATACAAAGTATTTCTCAGTTTGGCTCTCTATTCACTCTCCAAGTTAATTTTCATATTGGCTCTAGTAATGTGAGTGTATTTTGTTATAGAATAGGTTTGTCACACCATGTCATTCTAACTAATCTTTGTCTAGCTAATTGAATTGAGTCTTGCATGGCTGGAAATTGGCCTAATGCTGGCTCTCTTGATTCATTTTTGATCTTGTATATATATATATTTTTTATTGTGGATATAACTATAATTATCAAACATAGGAACAATTTAGTTATTGTTCTATTCTTCATTGAGTTTGTGTTGTTTGAAAATTTTGCCACAAACATGGTTAAGAGTTGTTTGATCTTCAAAGTATAAGTCTCTGTGAAAGATTTTTCTAATTTTCTTAATTGTTGAATGTTGTTTATTTCTTGGATATCTTATCTGTATCCTAATTCTTATTGCTTTTGCTGGCAATGCATTAGGCCAATACCGAATTGAGTTAGCTGTTTCTCTTGTTTTGTTCACATCTATATAGTTCTTATCTTTTTTAATGACATATTTAGAAGACTTAAAGTTGGATACATTTTTTTTAATATTTTAAACATGTTTGGTGCAAATTGCTATGAAACTAAGTTTTGAGCTTGAAAATGAGGTTGATAAGCTGATTTCTTCTACACGTAGCCTTTGGGGCTGTAATTGCTATTGCTTTATATGATTTAGCTGCTTTCTTTTAGTGTTGCGCTTATTTGATCGGACGAGCTTCATAGGAAGTATAATTCTGGCTTTTGATGCGGTTTTAATGACTAACTATTACAACATTAGTCATACACGATAAACTTTTCTTTTCTTTGTTTTTTGTTTTTGTTTTTGTTTTGTTTTGTTTTGTTTTTTTCCCAGTTTTTTGTAAGTGTTTGTTATTTTTATCCAATTGTTGACATTTTGATTATTGACATTTTGAAATCTTTATAGGACAACCTTAATTCTATTTACCCTTGCCACAGATGTCATGCTATAATGCACTCTTCTGTCACTACAATGGCTTAATGTATGCATAAAGAGGTTTATATATATTTCTTACCTTCAAAATGATAGGGATGCTACGGATGTCACTTTTCAACCTTCTGTAAGCAAAGATTGATTTTATATTAATGCGGTGCATGCACTTGTAGTTGACACTTTGAGTTTGTAAAGGAATGCTGCTCCAGTAGTTGCATGCAACATGAAATCCAACATGAAATCAACCTTGATTTGAAAAATAAAGCCTCTTAAGTTTTGTTATTAAGATGTCTTAAATTTCATTATGCAAGACAACATACACTTAAACTGGAGTAGGCTACTCACTTAGAGTTTCCACCAGGACTGTTGTTTGCCTCACTTAGAAGGCTGCATATTAGTACAGGGCTGGTCTCAGAGTCGAAGCAGAAGACGATGATATTGTTAAAATCATATATCTCGAACAAGTGGTAACAAGAAGTCTAGTTAAAATCCTTGTGCGTACTCTTGTAATCCTTTTGTATCCTTGGCTGAATTCATGTATCCTTTTAATTAACTTTTTTGCTTCTCTCTCTACTGACGTCCACTTTGAAAAACCTTGATCGTTCATTTCAGCTCCTTATTTCTGTCTCTCTTTGTTGGTGATGATATTGAAATGGTCCTGGTTAGATTTCTTCTTCATTAGCTCGACTCCTGCAATTATGTACTTACAGTTCTTGACGACCTCTCTGCAGCCCCCATCTACAAGTTATATTTTGAACCCGCCAACTTTGTATGTGTCAAGCAAGAATTGCGGGGAAAGAATATCTTTACTTGGTAATTTCAACTAGTCTTACCTTACTTTTTTTAATGTATCTTCTGAAGGTGAGGAGCCAAGCTAACATATGTTGCTTTTGTCTTCTCTTCATTATATGCTTTTCTATTTGGGTATCCAAGAGGAAGCTGCTGAAGCATACAAAGTTGCAACCATTGGGTCCATAGATCACAACTTGCGGTATGTTTTTCTTCATCTTTTTTTTTTTCTTTTGGAAATTCGATATCAAGTACTTATTGTATTCAACCACTTCTCATTCTATTGGGTCGTCATGAATTCTAATTTTTGTATATGCAAATTTTTCTTTATAAAATCTATGAATCAACATGATTGTGCTTTTCTCTTATTGTATTTACATCATTGTTACAATAATCCATCTTATGTTACTCGTTGATACCAGACCTGTCAAGAAGCAAAAAGACAAGCTACTATTAGAATATAAATGAAAACAGATTCTCAATTTGGTACATGAAATTCACCTTTTATATATATTTTTTATTTTTTCACCGTATCACTTTATATCTTATATTTTTTTTTCACCTAATCTAAAATATCAACAATCAATACTCACACAAGCTCTCATATCTTTACTTCTGGGGACAAAGTTGTTTGTTTATTCTCAGGGCATTGTTGATGAGTCAGCAACATGATCATCATATTTCTGTAATGGCCCTTTATGCTGCTGCCATAATAGAAAACAGGATTGTAATACCTGATGCTGCAAGTGCACCATCATTGGACCATAAAAGGAGCATTATCAATGGTTCTAATTTTCATTTTGTTCGTTCTTGCCGGTGTTCTTTTAAAATGTTCATGTATTTTATTTATAAATGCAATAGGCATTTTATGTTCTAACTTTGCCATTTTGTCTTTGTTGTTTGTCACATCTAATAAATTGAATGTGCTTTATTTTCCGAATGAAGAGCTAATGTTGCTGTGCAGAAAATGAGCTTCACAAGCCTGCATCTTCGTTCTTGCACCCACCTGGAGAATATAATATATCCCTGTGGAGTATTAGAACAGGGGAAGTGTTCAACTAAACTCATGAATTTTGTACTCTTCCAAGATTTAGATCATGGCTACAATATATTCTAATCCATATTATGTTATTCTTGTTGATACCAGGCCAATCAAGAAGCAAAAAAACAAGTTGCTATCAGAATATGAATGAAAGCATATTCTCAATTTGGCACACACCTAATCTAAAATATCAACAATCAATGCTCACACAAGCTCTCATATCTTTACTTCTGGGGACAAAATTGTTGGCATATTTTGAGCGCATTGTTGACGGGATCGGTAATATGATCATATTTCTATAACGCGGGCTGCTTCCATAATAGAAAACAGGATTGCAAATCCTTGATGCCGCTAGTGCTCTGTCTTTGGACCATAAGATGAGCATTATCAATGGTTATAATTTTCATGACGTTCATTCTTGCTGGTACCGACCATTCACCACCTTTGAACCTCCGCCCAAGATCTACCTCTCCCCACCATTGGAAACCCAGATCTCTGCCTCTCCCTTGCTGACCCGAACAAGAATCCCTTTGTTCCCTATCTCTACGCCTCTGCTCTCAGCTTCCCTCTACCCCTACGACCCCTAGCAAGAACTTGTCACTCTCTCCCCTTTGTCGCCTCCCCTCCATTGGTCTCCCCCTCTACTCATCACTGCCTCCCTCCATCGACACTGCCTCCCTTTGTCACTGCTCTCTACCTCCTCTTTGTCTCCCTCCTGTGATTGTACTCTTTTCTGTATCATTTCTCTCTGCTTATTATTAGCATACTTATTACTTATATTAATATTGTTATTACCATTATTATTCTTATTACTATTAGTATTACTATTAGTTTTATTATTATTAATATTAATATTATTATTATTATTATTATTATTATTATTATTATTATTGTTGTTGTTGTTATTGTTATTCGAGTCACTACTATTATTATTACTATTATTGTTATTATTATTACGATTATTACTAATAACATTAGTAATAACTTTAGTATTACTATTATATATATGTGTTTTTATGATATTATTTTAGTTTATTGATTCTTCCATTTATTTATTTATTATTATTTATATTTTCCTAAACTCGTTTTGCATATCATTATTTGAAAAACTCCGCCACGGCCGGTTCCAAGCCTGGGTAAAGGAGTAGGGTTGGGGTAGGTTGACAGCCAACGTAAAACCTTTTGTCAAATGAACAATGAGAGATAAACAAATAAATATTTTTGGGACGTTTCCCCCTCAGTGACGCGTTACATCAGATCCCGAATGTAGCGATAAGTTAATAAGAGATCCTAGGGTACGGGTAAATAAGTTAGTCTATGAAAATAAGATTCGTCTAGCTATTTGGAATATAGAATCTTTGACCGATAAGTTAGGAGAGATAGGAGAAACAATGAATAGATGAAAAATTCATATCATATCTTCAAGAAACTAAGTGGGTCGGGGAGAATGCTAGTGTAGTAGAGGCATATGGTCATAAAATTTGGTACATCGATAAAGATAGAACTAGGAATGAGGTAAGAATAATCGTACATAAGAATCTATTAGATGATGTAATAGAGATAAGAAAGAAATGTGATATAATTATACTTGTCAAGATACTAGATGGAGAAAACGTCATTAATATAGTTAGTATCTGTGTCCCAAATAGATATAGATGCAATTAGTAAAAGACAATTTTGGAAAGATTTAGATGAATTTATATAACTCATACCTGGTGGAGAGAAATTATTTATCGGAGGAGATATAAACGGACATGTAGGAGAGAGGAATGAATGATTTGAAC
Source organism: Dillenia suffruticosa (assembly GCA_033439265.1). Taxonomy (NCBI): domain Eukaryota; kingdom Viridiplantae; phylum Streptophyta; class Magnoliopsida; order Dilleniales; family Dilleniaceae; genus Dillenia; species Dillenia suffruticosa. The sequence goes on from JAVTVX010000031.1 coordinate 7,265,258, forward strand.
TTGTACATGGAAACTTTGGTTTTGGAAGTAAGAATGAGACATGAGATGCTATTTTAGAGTTTGTCATAGCATTTGATCTGATAGTTGTAAACACCATGTTTAAGAAAAAAGACGTGCACTTAGTTACTATAGAAATGAGTCTAATACTAGCCAAATAGATTTCTTTCTTACTAAGAGGGGTGATAGAATAACCTGTAAGAATTGCAAAGTTATACTAGGGAAGATTGTGACAACTAGCATAGACTCATAATTTTAGAAATACGTGTCTAAAAGGCAAAAAAATATCGTCCATTTATAGAGCCAATAATTAAGTTGTGGAATTTGAAAAGAAAAAATGTGATAATATTTCGAGATAAATTAATTCAGGTAACAAATTGGTCTACTAATGCTGATTTAAAAATAATGTGGAAATAGATATCTACTAATATTAAGAATATAGGTAGAGAGGTTCTTGGTGTCTCTAACGGTCAGGGTCCAGTAGGCAAGGAATCATGGTGGTGGAACGAAGAAATACAAACTGTTATTCGAATAAACGAGAGTATTATAGGAATTTTAAAGATAATATAGTAGTGATACATATGAAAAATACTAAAGTGTAAGAAAAGTAGTGAAAAAGATGATATAAGAATTAAAAAGTAAGGTGTATAATGAATTATACAAGACATTGGAGACTAAAGAATGAGAGAGAGATCTACAGAGTAACCAAGATAAGGGAAAGAAAAGGAAAAGATTTAAATGGTGTTAGATGCATTAAGAATGGATCTAATGATATACTTATAAGGAATGAGAACATAAGAAAGCGCTGGAGAAATTATTTTGATAATCTGTTCAATGTTAAGAGTACAACAGATATAGGAGATGTTGAGATACCTGTAGAAAAGATTAATCGAGACTTTAAACGTAAAATTCGTCCCCATGAAGTGAATGAGGTTTTAAAGAGAATAAAAAATAATAAAGTCATAGGACCTGATGACATCCTTATAAAAGTGTGGAAATGGTTAGGTGAATTTGGTATAATAATGTTAACGGATATTTTTAACAAAATTTGACAAACCAAGAGATTGTCCCAATATGGAGGAAGAGTATATCGTACCGCTATATAAGAATAAATGAGATATATAAGATTGTTCCAACTATAGAGAAATTAAATTTATGAGTCATATCATGAAACTATGGAACAGAGTGATAGAACATAGATTGCGATTGGAGATAAATATTTCTCAAAATCAATTTGGATTTATACTTGGGAGATCCACTACGAAAGCAATCGACTTAAGACATTTGATGGAGATATAGAGAGCACATAAGAGATACATATGGTATTTATTAAATATAGAAAAAGCATATGATAGGGTTTTTAGAGATGTTTTCTGATGGGTGCTGATGAAAAAAGAGATCTCTTCGAAATATATTAATCTCATTAGAGATATGTATGAGGAAGCTGTAATTAATATAAGAACTCGTGGGGGTTTGAGCGATAGCTTTCCCATTAACATCAGACTCCATCAAGATTCAATATTAAGTCCCCTTCTCTTTACAATGGTAATAGACGAAATTACAAAAAACATTTAAGATGAAATACCATGGTGTATGCTTTTTATAGATGATATAGTTCTAGTTGATGACATTAGGGAGGATATTCATGTTAAATTAGAGTTATGGAGGATCACGCTAGAATCTAGAGGGTTTCGATTGAATAGATTGAAAACTGAGTATATGAGGCGTATGTTTAACAACAATAATCAAAATGATGAAAAAACGATTAAGTTAGATGGACAAGATGTATCGGAAAATGAACGGTTTATGTATCTAGGTTTCATTATTCAAAATGATGGTAATATGGATAGAGATGTGAACCATATGATTCAAGCAGGCCGGATGAAATGGAGAAACCATTCGGAATTCTTTGTGATCGCACAATACCAATGCATTTGAAGGGAAAGTTCTATAAAATCGCGGTTAGATCTGCATTATTATATGATACTAAGTGTTGAACTATTAAACAATAACAACGAAAAAGGGCGTAGCAGAAATGATGATACTTAGATGGATGTGTGATAAAAGTAGAAGAGATAGAATTAGAAATAAAGAGTTTCGTAACAAATTGGGAGTTAATTCAATTGTGGATAAAATACGAGAGTTTTTATTTGAGATGGTTTGGCCATGTACAAAGAAAATCTAAGGACGCACTAGTTAGGAGAATCGAAAACTTAAATATGGGAGATTGAGTAAAACGTTAGGGTAAATCGTTGAAAACTTGGATTCAAATTATTAGTAAAGATATGATAGTTAAACGTTTAGACGAGAAGATGACCTTGAATAGAAATAAGTGACGTAAAAGAATCCGTACAAATTAAACTAATATATTATATATATATATATATATTTATTTATTTACTTTTTTTATTATTATTATTTTTTTATTCTCTTCTATATTTATTTATATTTTTATATTTATTTATTTATTTATTTTTCGGTTTGTTGTTGTTGTTATTCTTACCGGTATTCTTTTAAATGTTAATGTATTTTATTTATAAATATGATACGCATATTATGTTCTACTTTCCCATTTTGCCTTTTCTTGCTTGTCACATCCAATGAATTGAATGTGCTTTATTTTCTGAATGAAGAGCTTTTGTTTGCCGTGCAGAAAATGTGCTTCAGAAGCCGGCATCTTCGTTCTTGTACCTACATGGATAATGTGATATATCCCCTTGGGGTATAAGAACAAGGGAAGCGTTCAACTAAACTTATGAATTTTGTACTCTTTCAAGATTTAGATCATGGTTACAACATATTCTAATCCATCTTATGTTATTCTTGTTGATACCAAGCCAGTCAAAAGCAAAAATACAAGCTGCTATCAGAATATGAATGAAAGCGGATTCTCAATTTGTTACATGAAATTCACGTTTTACATATATAGATTTATATGTATTTTTCCACCTAATCACGTTATGTCTTTTATTTTTTTCCACCTAATCTAAAATATTAACAATCGATGCTCACACAAGCTTTTGTATCTTCACTTCTGGGGACAAAGCTGTTGGTATATTCTTAGGGTATTGTTGACGGGGCCGGCAAAATGATTCGCATTTTTCTGTAACAGCCCCTTATTCTGCAGCCATAATAGAAAGCAGGATTGTAATCCCTGATGCTGCTAGTGCAGCATCTTTAGAGCATAAGATGAGCATTAAAAATGGTTCTATTTTTCATGATGTTTGTTCTTGCTTGCATTCTTTTGAAATGTTAATGTATTTTTCTTTACTTTTAAATGCAATAAGCATATTATGTTCTAATTTTGTCTTTTTGCCTTTTCTTGTTTGTCACATCAAATAAATTGAATGTGCTTTCTTTTCTGAATGAAGAGCTAATGTTGCCGTGCAGAAAACGAGCTTCACAAGCCTGCATCTTCATTCTTGCACCCTCCTGCAGAATATGATATATCCCCTTCGAGTATTAAAACAAGGGAAGTGTTTAACTAAACTCATGAATTTTTTACTCTTCCAAGATTTATATCATTGTTAAAATAATCCATCTTATGTTATTCTTGTTGATACGAGACCGGTTAAGAAGCAAAAAGACAAGCTGCTATCAGAATATAAATGAAAGCAGATTCTCAATCTGATACATGAAATTCACCTTATATATATTTTTTTAATTTTTTCACCTTATCACATTATATCTTCTATTTTTTTCACCTAATTTAAAATATCAACAATCAATGCTCACACAAGCTCTCGTATCTTTACTTCTGGGGATAAAGATGTTGGTTTATTCTCAGGGCATTGTTGACGGGTCAGCAACGTGATCATCATATTTTTGTAATGGCCTCTTAATAGAAAACTGGATTGCAATCCCTGCTGCTGCAAGTGCACCATCTTTGGACCATAGGACAAGCATTATCAATGGTTCTAATTTTCATGATGTTCGTTCTTGCTGGTATTCTTTTAAAATGTTCATGTATTTTATTTGTAAATGCAATAGGCATATCATGTACTAACTTTGCCATTTTGCCTTTTCTTGTTTGTCACATGTAATAAATTGAATGTAATTTATTTTCTGAATGAAGAGCTAATGTTGTTGTGTTGAAAATGAGCTTCACAGTCCTGTATCTTCATTCTTGCGCCCACCTATAGAATATGATATAGCCCCTTCGAGGATTAGAACAAGGGAAGTGTTCAGCTAAACTCATGAATTTTGTACTCTTCCTAAATTTAGATCATGGTTACAACATATTCTAATCCATCTGTTGTTATTCTTGTTGATACCATGCCAGTCAAGAAGCAAAAAGACAAGCTGCCATCAGAATATATTGAAAGCAAATTCTCAATTTGGTGCATGAAATTCACATTATATATATAATTTTAATTTTTTTTGCCTAATCTCGTTATATCTTTTTTTTCCCAATTTAATCTAAAATATCAATAATCAATGCTCACACAAGCTCTCATGTCTTCACTTTTGGGGACAAAGTTGTTCGCATATTCTCAAGGAATTGTTGACAGGGTCACCAACATGATCAGCATATTTCCTTAATGACCCCTTAAGCTGCTGCCATAACATGATCAGCATATTTCCTTAATGGCCTCTTATGCTGCTGCCATAATAAAAAACAGGATTGTAATCCTAATGCTGCAAGTGCACCATCTTTGGACCATAAGATGAGCATGATTAATGGTTCTAATTTTTATGATGTTCGTTCTTATTGGTATTCTTTTAAAATGTTCATGTATTTTATTTATAAATGCAGTAGGTATATTATGTTCTCACATTGTCTTTTTGCCTTTTCTTGTTTATCACATCTAATAAATTTTATGTGCTTTATTTTATGAATGAAGAGCTAATGTTGCTGTGCAGAAAATGAGCTTCACAAGCCTGCATCTTCATTCTTGCACCCACCTGGAGAGTATGATATATTCCCTTGGAGTATTAGAAGTTGTTTCTAAGCCATAAACTAAAACTTCGGTTTTCTGCTGACTTCCTCTATTCGTTTGGCAACAATCATTGTTTGGCTATCTTGGTAGTTTCCAACATGTACTCATTCTCTGTCTAGATATGAGACTAGGATCATGTTGATGTTTACCAACCAAATTGAATCATGAAGAAAGTAGAAAGGCTATTGGGTGTCACTAGATACTTTCCTTTGGATCCATGTTGATATTGAGGACGCACTCCTCTTCGTGGAAGCTCATTACATATGCAAATCTGCATGCGCTCTAAGAACTTCACTAGTTCAATATGCATGCGTTCACCTTGTTTTAATAACCTTAAAGAATGTCATTCGTTTCTCTCTGAAAACAGTCTGTAGTAGATTTGTAGCTCTCACAAATGTTACCAAAGAAATAATATAGTCATAATATAGTTGCCTAGAGAACACTATTCTAGGTGGTACCAAAGGTTGTGATGGTGGGTTCATGCATTTGTTTCTTGTTTTCTATACATTTGATGCTTATAATTTAATATTTAACTTCTTATTTCTTTTATTGATTTAGGTCTGAATTTTTCTACATCTAGGTGATTCTAAGAAACACAATATGCAAATTTCTAGTTGTTTGTTGGCTTTAATTCGGTTTAAGACCACAGGATTTGAGATGATGTGCAAGAACTTGAAGGGTTGCATGCAACAAACACATTTATTAGAACTTTCGGCGAGTCTTGTCTCTCTACTTTTAATCGACATATCAATATCTTCTAAAGTCTGATTGCTCAAAATTTATAGACAAGGACCAAAGCAACGTGTTAGATTTGTATTTTTTTTTCTATTTCTTTTTTTTTTTTAGTATATTCTCTTCCCACCAAATACCCAAGATGAACCAACAAAAGCATACACCATTGCGGGTACCAAATTCATTTGATTGATGCAATGACAAGTATTAAGCATCATTAAGGCATAAATATCTAATTTTTTCTTAATGCTTCTGAAGGTATCTTTATGCTACCAGAATAGTCAAGCATCCCATATAGGATTTGATTCTCACTATATCTTGTGATTATCGGAGAAATAGAGAGAATAAGCAAAATAGAATGTGTACTTATATATTCTAGAAATAATTTTTTTAGGACAATGTTTGTTCTTCACAAGAAGAGAATTATCACATTTTAGTAGGTGTAAGATATTAAATCTATCTAAAATTTATTCAACGCAGTTAACATATTTTAACCATAATATTTATTCAAAATTATTTGATTATGTAGCTTTGATAGACATCATCATATGATAGAGTAGAAATGATTTTGCAAAATTATACTCATCTTTAGTACAAATCTTCTCCGTTTCAATTATTATGCAATAGTTTCTTATCATTCAAACTAATTAAATGTTTGCCCTTTTTCATTTAGGAGTCTAATTTTCCCAGTATATACAAGCTTAATTTGCTTTTCCATGGCATCCTTACAAATTTGGGACCTTGAGAATTCCGGATCACATTGTTTAAGATTTTCACATAATTGTTATATGATATCACTTTTTTCAAATGATTTAGTACACATTGTGGTTTTGTTTGGAAAGATTATATTGTTTTTAGTTTTTTACAGAAGTACTTTTTATTTAGGTTTATGACATAAACTCGATATTCTCCCCGAGAATGAGAACTTCACATGGTTATCGTTGGTTTGAGCTTGCCTCTCTTTAATTTGATCACATTTTTATTGAGAGAATAAACATGGAATTCAAGATTCAATATATTGTTGGGATTATGATACAATAGAATGGATAATGTCTGGGAAAAAATGTGGAATGGTCTAAGGAATTCCTTTTGATGTTGCAACTTGGATGATTTTGGTGAAGTTTAAGGTCCTATAGAATAATTTGTTTGTTTTGTGAGAAAGAAGCCTAGATCTTGGTTTGTTCATGGTGCATCCATCCCAATTCCATTAAAACTTAAAGAATAGGTCTCTAGTGACATTTATATATGTCTATATATCCATATATATATTTGTATCAAATAAGTTTTTCATTTATCTAGAGATTAAGTAACGGAGTACATTGTTGGCATATTTGAAAGATTGCTTTTGATGACTACTCCTCTTTTTGTCAAGTTAAAAGGTTGAAGTTTTCCCATTTAATTTTTGTTTAGAGTTGTTTTATCATCATAATTACCTTAAAGTTAAAAAGGGTCCTTTTTGGGTTTGTGTATGCTTTACCATCACTTCTGCTACGATCTTTTGATATGTTGCTGTTGTTTAGTATCAAGGCTGCACAATTATTTGTTTCGTTACTCTCTGATTCCACCCCCTATTTGGAAAGATTTAATTATTTTTGCATTATCTCTCTCAGTTTTAGAATTGAAATCGATATTTTCTTCTTAATTTGCTCTCGAATCATGCATTTACCTCTGAACAATTCTTGATGACATTGCGCTTTCTCTCTCTCCTTTCCCATCTTGGTGATTCTGTAAGAAGCATAGCACCCAAGTTGTTAGTTGGCCTTAACTGTGCTAGTTCCGATCAACTTTGAAAATGGTGAGCAAGAACTAGAAATCTCTAGGAACTTTGTGGAAGTGTTATCTTATGACATTTAATTTGCATCACAAACTTTTAGAGTTTTTATTGCTCAAAATTTAAGGACAAGAATCAGACTAATATATATTGCACTTGTGATCTCTTTATGATATTCTCTTATCTCTAGATACCCAAGAGGCAACACAAAACATTGCAGATATCAAATTTGAAGAACTAATATATTTCAAGTAGTAGACTTGAGGTTATGGCATGAGTATTGGTGGAGCATGCATGATCAGTTCATTAAAGCATGGTTAACTAATCTTTACTCAAGATAATCTCTCTTACCACCATATTCAATTATTCTATATCGCATTTGATTTCACTCAACTTAGAAAAGAGAGTAATTAAAATTGCTAAAATGATGGAGATGTAAATGATACTTAGATTTTTTATCTTCAATATCCATGAGTTTTTTCCGGGGATTTTTTTTTTTAATGCACATTACATTAGAAAGTTACAAAAATGTATTTCAATCATAATACTTTGATAAAATTTCAAGTTAGTAAATTCATGACTAGAGTTTAGCCATTAAATAGTATTGTTTTAGTCTTATCACAAAAGTTATTAAAGGTCTTCTTCATTTTGTTTGGTTGATGCCAGCAAGGTTAGTAAAATACAAAACTCTTATCTTTCATGTGTTTGTTTTTGTTGTATCCTGCCCAACATTTAGTGAAAAAGAAGTTAATTATACATTTCTCAATATATGTAGCTTGTATATGAGTTGGGGTAGTATAGCTAATATCTATTACAAATAAGTTAGTAGAACCATCTGATTGTTTATTGGAAATCATCTTCAGGTAGAAATCAATATATCGTCAGCACCATAAGAATTTTCTTTCAAAGATGGTTTTTGGATCCCGACACTATGTACCTACTAAAGTTTTAATTGCTTCACATTCAATCAATAATCGGGACTTTTGAGTCATTTGAGTTCAAAGATTTATGACGATAATTGTTCACCCTTGAGACGAGTTCTTGTTGTGCTAGTTGTTCTGAGATGTAATAAGAGAATGAACAAAAGGATTTTATGAGGTTGTTATACTTGTATTGTGAGAGGCTACCCCCCTCGGACGGGTACCTTCACTCAAGGTATTGTCTCTGTAGGCCGGTCATTCGACCCTTCGCATCCCTGCAGGACCTTGACGTCGAACCCGCAACCTACTCCTTTACACCCCCCTAAGGAAGTCGCCTCTCACCAATTGGGCTGCAACTCAATAATCATATAGTAATTAGCTTTTCGGAGTCAAAGGATTAGAGTAGCTGAAGTCAAGTTTGACTTAAGCTCAACTTGCCACAAGCTCATTTGAGCTCTGATCGCAAAGTTAGAATAACTGAAGCTTGAGCTCAATTTTAAGCTCATAAGTCAAAAATTCATAAGAGCATTATGATTCTTTACTCATACTCATTTATTTACAAAATATGCAAACTACTCAAACTCAAGTCCTATTAAAATAATTCTTGCTTGATATATTCCACAAAAAGCGATGCACAACTGCTTTGGAAATGTTTGCTTTTGACTATCGTGTGGTGTATTCAGACAGCGCATAATCATAGTCTATTTTTTTTTTTGGTATCATGTTTAGGATACCGTTCGATATTTAAGATTTCACCCCGATTAATCATAATCGACCACTATAGTGACTGTTTTTCGGAGAACGGATCTTTTAATAGGAAACACTCCATACACATAAGAGACCAATACTCCCAATAAAAGTCAAATCTCGATCATGTTTAGAAAAATTTAACTGTATATTTAATTGAGCCGACTACGTTGATATAACTATATTCTATTAAGCAATCAGACCATTATCGTTTCTCTATTTTGGACAAAATTGTCTCTATGCTTCGCTCTGGATAAAGATTACAATCTAAAAGATTTGAACGCAAATCTAAAAGCACTTGTATCTTTGTCTTTTTGTAATATTTTGATTTTTCTTTTTATGAGAATTTTCATCATTTGAAAACTTTATACATTTTTTTAAGTACATCTAATATATTCTTCTTTTTCTATCAAACAAAAGAAAAAAAAAAAAGGCAAAAATCTATCAACTTGCTAGTTGATCTAATTTGCCAATATTTCAACATTTTATTTTCATTAAATAATCAGTTACTCCGACAAAAGGGGAAAATATATGACTCAACTATATTAATCTGTTTTTTCTATATAGCTTCATTTAACAAATTAAAATAAAAATGTCTCCCACGCAGAAGGCTCTTTTTGGGGTAATTCAAGCAAAAGAAGAAACATCATGCATAAGGATGAATTTCACCTTCCCAGATTCCTATCCTTTCTAGCCAAGTTAGTACTTGCTTTTGTAACGCGTTAAACAGAAAATTGTTTTTTATATAAAAACATTGGTTCAACTTTTTGCAAAATAAATTTCTTCATCAGGTCATGCCATTCTGCCTATTCCCGATTTTCTTCATGCTTTTTCCTATACTCAAGATATCATTTTAGTGGTTTGATTTTTACTCTAATTTGACTCGCCAAACATTTGCTACTTTGATTGCCACAAATAACTTCAGCAAATAATACATAATTAAGTAGTATCAAAGAATTGAAATAAAAGCTTGACATGATAAGATAATTTCACGTTCTTTTAATTAAATCTTATATTCTGCATTTGTGCTATGTGAATCATTAATTTTCATCCTCAATTCACTAGGTTTTTTTTTTTCTTTCTTTTTATTTTTCCTCCTACAAAACAAAAGAGGGAAAAAAAGGTTTCAAGTCTATTTACTTAATATCTAACTCAGAAGCATCAAACAATTAGATCAATAAGAATGTTTTAATAAATTTGACACTGTAATATGATAGGCTGTTAAAATTATAACATTAAAATTTTCAGTCCTTCTATTAGAACCTTAAAATGTCGCATTTTCGCAATGCGAATCCTTAATTTCCGCCCACAATCCAATAGGGTATTTCTAATTTGTTTCCTTAATTTAAGTGGGGAAAAAAAAAGTCATAGAGAACCACAGTAACAACATTGACAAATATGACCTCTATCCAGAAAGTAACAAAGATGAACTTCCCCAAGATTTCGCAGTGCAGGAAGCACTCACAGTTAACGAACTTCAATGGAAAAAATTGACAAATTCCTTATTAATGATGAAATTCAGTTTTAAAGCACGTTCACTCTGCTACAACCAAGAGGTATGAGGTAGGAGAAAAGCAAGTTTAGAAAAAGGAAACCAACTGCCATGACCTACCATACCATCCCCAACCCCTGGAAGGAAAAAAAAATTGTGTTTCTTTTACCCAATTAAGTAGTTGGTGTCGTCAAACAATCAAAAATAAAATACTTACTTCGTCTAGAGTGAGCAGAGTCGAATTCACAGGGAACGACAGATTTATCTTTTTTAAGAAAAACAAAAATATGAATATTTGAGTTAACTATACTAATAAAAGAAATCAACAAAATCAATTAAAACAAAACAATTAAATAATATTTACTAAAAAAATATCAATAAAAATAAAGTTTAGTCAAAGGAATTATATCCACCTTAATTTCATTGTCGATTTACCTAAAAATTTCAACAACTATAGATAAAGTGGTTAAAGTCGTCGACAAACGCCTAACAACCAATATCTCCTTATTTCGTCGATAACTAAGAGAACCTCATTAATTATTTCCTTAATCAAGAGTCAACTCCAGAGAAGTTCTTAAAATTGAAGGTCTCAACAGTATTAAGATTTAGTGAAATCCAATTCTAATTAACAAACACATATTGGGTTTATTTAAATTAGATCATTTAATCCTATGACACGAATGTCATTCACATGACACGAATGTCAATTACCACTTTATTAAAACCAACAAACAATTATGAATTTATTGTTTTAATTAGTTATAAATTATTCTAGATATATTAAATATTGACCACTATTCAATAAACCCCTAAAAAATCATGATTCATGAAATACAGGAATTAACTAAATACCTACAATATATTGAATTAATATACCCAATTAGATTTCACAATTATTGAAAATCAAGATTTCAATAACTTTTCAACTAGAAAAATAAATTAAAAACAAAACGTGTAAAAAGAAAACTCACTAAATAAATAAAAATTAATGGAAAAAGTTGGGGCTATACGGTGCTTCTCGGCTGCTTCCTTCTTCCACCATTATGTGCCTCTCTAAGTCAAGAGACAAATAATATGTGCATCTCCTCCATGTGCTACCGGGTGCAGCCCTTTTGGGGCTGCACATTACACAAAAGTTGTTTTCCAATAATATAAAGATATATATATATATATATATATATATATATATATATATATATGAGTATAACCCTAAACTACTACTAAATAAATAAAAAGAAAATAAAAAGTAACTTTCCTAAAATATAATATTTTAAGCGATTTACATTTTTAAAAATTCATTTTCCTAAATATTAGGAATGAAATAAAATTTTTCAAAATTTTCGATATTTTCAATTCCACTCCAATTTCCACTTGAATATGCAATTGGAAAAGAAAATTTTTACTATAGTAAATCTTGAAAACTTCTTGCTTGCCTCTTGAAATCTGCATGCCCACATACTAATGAAAGAGTATTGCTATCCAATTTTCTATTTTTGCATAATTACTCCAATTTTATTTATTTTTCTTCATTTTCCATAATAAGTTTCATTATAAATCAAATATCATAAAATATAAATATTAGTATAATATTTATTAAAAAATAATACAAAATCAATTGCAAATATTATACATATTTAAGACCTATCAGTAGTCCATTGTGTTTCTATTTTCTCAGCAAAGGAACCATGAATATAATTACAAACCACTAAATGGAAACAACTGTGAGGACCTCCAACACCACCCCCAATTGTATTTCTAGTATCACCTTTTCTCAGCAAAGGAACCAAGAGTAGAATTACCAACCTCACTACTCTTATCAGTGTCGTCTTGGCTCAAAAAAAAAAAAAAGTCCATGACTTCAAACCGGACATTGCAATCTACGAAGCTTTCCATTAGTTGAAAGGAAATTTATGGAAAATTTCAAAGATGAAAAAGGAAGAAAGATTTTAACTTTGGCCTAATTTATGGAGAGACAGAAAAAAAGCGCGAATAAATAAGTTTCCAAAAGGTAGATGAAAATTTGTCTCGCAGTCCTGCTGGGATAATGGTCCTATCATGGAAAAATTCTTTTTCTTTTTTTTTTCCCAGGTTATTTGTTGAAAACAGTTGAAATCCGCAAGGCCCCACACTTTTGGCATTCACATTGCCCCCTTCATGCCTTTTAATACCAAGGTCCAATTTTACTGGCCATAGCAATTTTTGGGTGCGGGAAAGTTCTTATGTTGTAGTGAATAATCCTAAAGAACAAAATTTCCTCTATGAGATATCAAACAAATAACAGAAGTTTAAAGAAATCACACTTCTTACAATATAAGAATCTAGGCATATCACAAGTTCTTTCTCTTTTGTTGCACATGGCGGCAACATAACTTTTTGTTGTATTGTTACAGATTTTGCAGCAAAATATGAACTACTTGGGTGACATCTTTAAGGTGTGACAGATCAGATATCTTCCATCAACCAGGGAACCTTGAGAAAAGCAGCATTAGATTTTGAAGTGCCCACAAATGATTGTTGACAGAATCACAGGCAATATTGTTTTGACACCACTAATATTGCCAACATAACAAGATAATATGTTATAGTTAATATGCATGATGAACTCTAACCTGGTGCAATTTTTTTCATAGATCATTGGTGCATTGGACAGTGAAGCTGGGGACCATAGTCTTCTCTTCGCACTCAAAAGTAAGATTCTTGAGAACATGATAGATCTGAGCAGATTCTGTATGATTTTTGTCAGCAGCTACAAACATGTGAATGGTGTTGTTTATCTCAATCCAGCTGTAACCAGGTGCCTTCTGCACTCCTCTTTCTTTCATTAAGCTCCGGATCTTAAGGACATTGTGCCATTCTCTGGCATCAGCATGTAAATTTGAAAGTAACACATAATAACCAGGATTTTCTGGATCCAGGTCAAAAAGATGTCTAGTAGCAAATTCAGCAAGCTCAACATTGCCATGGACTCGAGAGGCTCCAAGCAATGCCCCCCAAATACCTGCATCTGGATCAAATGGCATGCTCCTTATCATCTCTATTGCTTCACTAAAACGACCAGCACGTCCATATAAGTCAACCATGCATGCATAATGCTCCATACGTGGCACAAGTCCATTCTCCTTGGCCATATGATCAAAATAGTGAATTCCATCATCAACTCGACCTGCATGGACACAAGCTGAAATTATGGCAAGATATGTAACATGGTCGGGTCTGAGTCCTTGCTCTATCATTCTGTTGAAGAGATCAAGAGTATCCTTGAGGCGGCCATGGTTCCCAAAAGCAGCAATGATACTATTCCATGAAACTTCATTCTTTACTGGCATCATGTTAAAAACCAGTTGCGCAGAATCCAAGCTTCCACATTTGGCATAGAAATCCACTAGTGCACTACTAGCAAAAACATCAGAGTTAAATGCATGTCTGACCATGAACCCATGGATCTCTTTACCATAATGAAGGGCAGGCAAATTTGAACAAGCAGAAAGAGCAGCTGATATACTGACACAGTCACACTTGGTTCCCACCATTGCCATTTGGCGGAAAAGATCAATTGCATTCTCTGGTTTGCCATTCTGGCCACAGTTTGTGATCATAGTGTTCCACAAAATGGCATCCCTTCTGCATGTTCTTCTGAAAACTTGATGAGCAAGATCCAGTCGTCCACATTTAGAATACATGTCCATTAGTGCACCTGACACAAAACAACTTCCTTCATGCCCACTTTTCAATATGTTACCATGTAATTCCTTTCCCAATTTCACAGCAACCAAGCCTGTGCAAGCTGGTAAGACACTTGCCAAAGTTACTGATGTCGGCCTCATCTTTTGGTGAACCAACAACCTGAAAATACCCAAAGCATCACTGCACATTTCATGAAGAACATAGCCCGAAATCATGGCTGTGCAAATGACAACATCCATACAGGTACTTTGCTCGAAAATTCTGCTTGCCATGTCAACCTTCCTGCACTTGAAGTATAAATCAATAAGTGCACTATTCAAAAACACATCCACGTGTACAGCACTTCTTATTATGTAACAATGAATCTCCTTACCCTGTTTAAGACTAGCTGCTTCAGAAACTGAAGGAAGCAAACTTGCAAAAGTAAATGAGTCAGGTTTGACTCCAGAAGATATCATTTCAGAAAACAAATTTAAGGCCTCACTCATGAGCCCATTTTGGACATATCCAGCCATCATTCCATTCCAAGCCACCAAATCAGTTTGAGGCATCATATTGAACAATTTGTGTGTATCAAATAAGCACAGGCATTTTGCATACATAGCCAACAATGTGTTGGCTACTGGAGGATCCAATTCTAACCCATATTTCACAGCCAGTCCATGAATTACAGAACCATATTTAAGCATCCCTTCAGAGGCACAAAGAGACAGAATACTAACGAATGCCACTGAATTCAATTGGATATCAGTATATCTCATTTCTTTTAACAACTCAAAGGCAATATCTATATCCCCACTCTTTGCATATCCATGTAACATGGCATTCCACAGAACAACGTCTTTCTCACTCATTTTGTCAAACACATGGCGCGCATCGCTTATCTGATCACTGTCCGCATAAAACTTCACCAAAGAGCTTCCAACATACATATCCATCTCTAAACCCATCTGCGAAACCATACTGTGAATCCATCGACCCAAACTCACAGCATTTAGACTATTACATGCTTTGAATACATAAGGAAAAGTGTATTTATCAGGTTTAGTACCAATACTCAACATCTTAAAGTAAAACAGCAAAGCAAAATCAAACCAACCCATCAATGTGAATCCCCTAATCATCCAATTCCAAACCATACATCGACCTAAATCAAGCCTAAAAAATATGTTTTTAGCATCTACGATGCTACCGCAAAAGATGTACATGCCCAAAGTTTTTGAGCCAATAGGTCCATCAATTCCATAACCATTGACAGTGATTTGGGCATGAACCTGGCGACCTTGTGGGAGCAAGCAAGGGTCATTACAAGACTGCAAAATGGAAGTCAAGCGATGAATTAAATCATTCTCGGCCTTTGGAGAAAACCAAACTGATCTTGTGATCATTTTGGGGCTTCTGTGAAAAACATTGGATCTGGAAACAATAATCCTCGAGTAAAATTTGAACATGGAATTTTGAATTCGTATGGTGCATTTATTACCCTAAAACAAAAACTGTTTCAAGAAATCCCACTAAATCACACAGCCCGCTACTTCTTTTTATGGGCTCGAATTTAATTTTTGATGCATCGATTTACAGGGTAAAATAGAGGAGTGCCCGCACCTTGTTGCCGAACTTCTGTCACCAAAAGTGCTTAGATTTGGTAACCTAAAATTTTATTTTTTAATTTGAAATTCAGATTTATCACTTTTGCAAGCTTGAAACTTAAATTTTAAAATAAAATATAAATGTAATTAATATATTTCTTAATACATATACTTAGAAATCAAAATTTTAAACCTCAAATTTAAGTCCTTGATTTGAACATTTCAATAAAGTAGCCCTTGAAAAAATCATTGATCAATTTTTAACGTAATTTAGTCTGTCCATTATGATGATTTATTAAGTTTAATTAATTTATTTTTTTAATTATTCATAAATCAAATTTTATTGAATTTAGTTTTTTTTTTTTTTATATATATATATAAACTTGTTGTAAACTTACAATAGATGTACATAGATTTTCTTTTTAATGCTATCAACTGCAATTTAATTCAATTTAATTTTTATGTACACTTACTTTAAAATGTTTGTTGAACAAATCATGGACAAATTTTGTTAAATTAACGTGTATTCTATCCCCATACATTTATTTTAATAGGGTTATGAATTTGTATAATATGAACTTGCCATAATAAATTTATTTTATTATATTTACCGGCTCTATGGATTCATTTAATTCAATTATTTGGTGTAGATTCGTTGAAATTGATTTATGGATTTATCTTACATAAACTTTTCGGTTATTATCAAAAACTTGTTGCAATATATATTAATTGGTCCTACCTATGATTATTGAATTAATTATTTTATTCATTTATATTGTATAAATTTATGTTAATGAGCAATCTAACAACCACTTTGAGTTTATCTTCATCATCCAAACTCATATTCTACACGATTTTTTAAACTCGGTTAATCTAATCCTTAACTATCATAGTATCGCTCACCCGAGTAAAGATTTCACAACTCAATTGTCAAGCTTTCTTGATCAATTTGGATAAGATAGTGATGGGACAAGTAGAGGATATGGCAACCGGCATAGAAGGTGTAGCCGTCGCCAAAGGTGTAGCAGGGTTGTAGGGTTTGATGGCGGTGGAGGTCATGCTTGGGATTCGAGTTGATGTTGCTAGTGAGACATGACTCCATATTTATTCCACCACTCCATACATTCTCAGAATGCTATCATAGGAGGAGGACGAATCTCCTATGGTTCAGGTGGTATCGGAGTACGAGAAGAAAAGGTAGTTTCATGTTCAGAAGCGAGAGAAATAACTTCGCTCATGCGTCTCTTAGGTGTTATCAATTACAAAAGAAGACAATATTTAGTTTAAAGCATTTGAACACCTTTTTCACCGATAATTTTTTAATTAAAAGTTGAACATTTTTCTTATCGATGATGTTTTTTTTTTTTTAATCTAGAAGCTAGATATCTTTTTCTCAAATTATTTCTTTTTAATCTAAAAATAGAACATCTTTTTCACCAATAATTTTTTTTTTTAATCTATAAGTTGAACATGTTTTTCACCATTAATTTTTTTTCTTTTATCTGGAAGCTGAATATCATTTTCACCGATATGTATTTTATGCACAAACTGAACATTTTTTTATCTAATATTTTCTTTTTTTGTCTAAAAGCTGAATATGTTTTTCATCAATAATTTTTTTATCTTGAAGCTAAACATCTTTATCAATGATAGTTTTTTTTTTTTTTTTTGTTTAATCTAGAAGCTGAACATCTTTTTCATCGATAATTTTGTTTACCTAAAATCTGAACATCTTTTTCACTGATTATTTTTTTATCAAAAAGCTAAGATCTATTTTATTGATAATTTTTTTACTTTTTATGTAAAAGCTAAGCATCTTTTTGACCAATTATTATTATTATTATTTTTTTTTATCTAGAAAGTTGAACATCTTTTAAACCAATAATTTTTTTTAATCTAGAAGTTGAATTTCTTTAGCACCGATTAGTTTTTGTATCTTAAAGCTAAAAATCTTTATCAACTTTTTAATCAAAAAGCTAAACATCTTTTTCATGATAGATACTATATTGCAAACCAAATACAATAATGATTAAAATAATTCGAGAAAAAAGATCGAATGTATCTCAGTCATTCTCGATTCTGACGATTTTCAACAATTGTGATAGTACCAAAATGATTTTTAGCACGTGCACTAATTCCGACGATCTTCGACAATTGTGATAGTGCCAAAATAACATGTACAAATCTTCTAAATTCTCAATTTCTCTCAATAGATGGTGTGAAAATTTAAAATTGGACTTAGAGACCTAATACACTAGGAGATGGTTTATATAGACTTTCAACCATAAAAAAGTCTTTAAAACCTCGTAATTGTTATACTAGAATATTGTTGGTCATGATGAAAATTTAATCAAATAATCATAATGGAAAAATAAGATTAATTTTGTAGAGATTTGAATATGACACCTAAATACGGCCAAATACATCCAAATTCAAATCCCTTCCATTATTTATCACATTTAATCCTTTTTTAGTTATGTTTTCCCCCCATTAACTTCATTTTGAATGCATTAACTTATTCATGGGATTTGAATTTCAAAAAATTGCTAACATTCTCTGACTAAACCCAGCAAACCGACTTGAAATTAAAACCAGGTCAACTCTGTATGAAAATAGAGTACATGAGTCATGACGATAAGTTCTCTAAATGCTAGTATTGTCTTCAGTGTACTATAATGCATTCCATTTTCTAATCTTATGGCGACATTTACTTTATGAATAACTTTACGTTTATTCGGAATTCGGGATCTAAACTTGATGAATTTAGTACACAATTTTATTGAGAAAATTCAACTCTGAATTTCATTTAAATAAGGCAATAAACCCATATTTACAACATAATCCCTAAACCTACTTGGCGACATGCATTTGGTTAAGGGATTGGCCAACATACAATCAATACTAATATGTTGGATTACAACTTTATTTTTCAACACTCTTTCCCTAATGGGTAAATACTTTATATCGATGTGATTATTTCGACTACCACTCTTATTATTCTTAACAAAAAATACAGCAACTAAATTATCATAAAAATATATAATGGTTTAGATATAAAATCTAACACTCCAAATCTGGATATGAAACTCTTGACTGACACCGCGTGTGATGTAGCCTCAAAACACGCCACGAACTCAGTTTTCATAGTAGAGGTCGTAGTAAATGTCTGCTTAACACTTCTCTATGATACAGCTCCACGGCCATCATAAAAATGTCACCCGACGTTGATTTCCAGGAATCAACATAGCCGGCCAAGTCCGAATCCGAGTACCTGACTGTTTCCAGACTGTCGGTTCTCCTATATGTAAGCATGTGCCTCTTGGTGCCTTGTAGATATTTCAATACATTCTTTGCAGCCTTCCAATATTCCAAACCTGATTACTTTGATATCTACCTAACATTCCCACATCATGCGTTATGTCAGGTCTTGTACAGATCTGTGCATACATGAGACTTCTAACAACGGAAGCATATGGAATGTTAACCATCTATTTCATTTCCAAATCTGTCTTAGGGTATTGATCCAAGTTGAACTTATCACCTTTGACAATCGGAGCTATATTTGGTGAACCTTTCTCTATCCTATATCTTTTAAGCACTTTATTGATGTAAGTTTCTTTTATTGATGTAAGTCTCTTGAGATAGTCCCAAAACTTTATAGAATCTATCTCGATATATCTTTATGCCGATGACATAAGATGCATAATCTAAATCTTTCATCTCAAAGTTTTTAGAGAGACTATTTCACCTCATATATTATCCCCTTATCATTGGTGGCAAGTAGTATATATCATCCATATAGAGGATAAGGAAACATAATTTACTTCCACTGACCTTGAGATATATGTATTGATCTATAATATTCTCTTTAAAACCGAATAAAGTGACTACAATGTGAGATTTCAAATACCACTGGTTGGAGGCTTGTTTCAGCCCGTATATGGATTTCTTGAGTCACACCAAACGTTTCCTACCACCGAAGGAGAATCCTTTAGGTTGACACATGTAAACCTCTTCCTCTAGTTCCCCATTAAGGAAAGCCGTTTTCATATCCAGTTGTTATAATTCTAGGTCGAAATATTTAACAAGTGTCTGAATGATACGAAGGGAATCTTTCTTGGATACCAGAGAAAAATGTTTCCAAGTAGTCGATTCCTTCCTTTTGGGTAAACCTTTTAGTGACAAGTCTAACCTTGTATTTTTTTATGTTGTCCAATGAGTCTATCTTAGTTTTGAAGACCTATTTACATTTGATGGATTTTACTCCATCTGGTCACTCTATAAGATTCCAGACTCTGTTACACCTCATGAAGTCCATCTTATCTTTTATGAAATTTAGCCATAAGTTCGAGTCCTTAGAACTCATGGCTTGTGAAAACGTTTCTGGATCTTCTACAGCTCCGATAATATAGTCAAACTCTTGAAAGTATACCACATAGTCATGGGGTATAGCTGACTTTATTTCTTGAGAAAATCACCTTAATGTAGGTTCAATATTTTTCGTAGGAGAAGATTGACTAACTTGATCTTAACCAGCTGTTTGTGGAATTTCTTGGTTATCACTCATACTCTGATTTGTGTCCATAGACACTTAACAGTCATTTTGGATGACAACTAATTTGGTACTTGAACTTGATGGGATATTTGATGGATCCCTTTGCAAATAAACCTGATACTTGCCCATCCTCTATATACATTCCATAGTATTCTCCACCTTTATCTAACCTCGCGATTTTTATTTACTTATCGCATTGTTTCTCTACTTCTACCTTAAAAATTTTAAAGGCATCTAATGTCTCATCTTTATGGCAAAAAATATAGATGTACATATATTGTGAATAGTCAACTATAAATAAAATGAAATAACTATGATCATACGAGTCTGTACATGGAGTACAAATGTCCGTATATATGATCTCTAACAATTCTGAACTCTTCCTAGCACTTTTTAAGTCTTGTTGGTCTACTTTCCCTTAATACAGTCTACACAAGTCTCAAAATCAGTAAAATCTTAAGTATCAAGTACTTAATCATTTACCAACTTTTCTATTCTTTTTATGGAAATGTGTCCTAATCTCCGGTACCATAACATGGAAGAATTTTTTTCAATGACACTTCTTTTAACCCATGTACGTGTTACATTCATGCAAGCATTACTTGTAAAGTAATAGTCAAGTAATAATATATAATCCATCTAATAATAGATCATAACCAACAATATTTGAATCATAAAATAATGTCATTTTATTATTAAATTGGAAAGAGTAATTGAATTGTATAAGTTTTGAAACGGAAATTAACTTTCTAGAAAACTTAGATACATAAAATACTCTCTCCAATTTCAAGATATGCCCACTTGCTAATGCGAGCTCATAATCACTAATGGTCTTTACTCGTGAGCCCATCTTGTTACTCGAATAGATGAGTTGTTCATGATCTACTGGCTTCGTTAGGTTTTGCAAGCCTTGCAACACATTCATAATATGGATGGTACAACTAGAGTCAATCCACCATGTGTCATGAGAAATCTTACTCATGCAAGATTCAGTCAACACATTCTAGGGAGGGAGAGAGAAAGCCACGGGGGGAGGGAGGGAGAGAAGAGTAGAGTTGCGGGTAGGGGAGGGAGGGAGGGAGGGAGGGAGGAAGGAGCGCTGTGGGCGGCGGGGGTGAGAGAGAGAGCCATAGGGGGAGGGAGGGGGGAGAGAGCCGTGGGTGGGGGGAGGGAGAGAGAGAGGAACGTCATGGGCAGTGGAGGAAGGGACTGCGGGAGCACCGCGGGTGGCGGGGGGAGATACAAGACGCGACAAGCTGTTTCACGTCTTGAAGACGCGACAAGCTGTTTCACGTCTTGAAGACGTGACACGTGGCCTTGGACCAACCAGGTGCTGCCATGTGGTGTTATGGGTTGGACCCGCGACGAAAAGGGGTTAGATTCTGAATTTTTTTGGCCCCAGAGGTTGTTTTAAATTTTTTTTTAGGTTTATTTTCGTACATGACTCCTCAGAACTGAGCACTCAAAAGAATTAGAGAACATAAACCATCATATCTAAAAGCATTAGAGAATAGAACTCAGAAGAATTAGAGAACAGAAACATCACAAACCTAAGGAGAGAGAAGGGGAGACCGAGAACAGAAACCCTAGCCTAGTGAGAGAGAAACGAGGAATGAAGAACATAAACTCCAGCCTAGAGAAAAAGAAAGGGAGACAGAGAACAGAAACGCTAACCTAAAGAAAGAGAAGGGGAGACAGAGAGAGACACGAAAGATTGAACAGAAAATTGTGAGCCATAACATGGAGAAGGGAGAGATGGAGAAAAAGAGATGAAGCTTACCAGATGGGAGTTGCGAAAGAGAGCCGTCTAGAGGTTCTATCATCACTGGACTATGGTGTCTTCGAGGAGGAAAAGAAAGATTGCCACCATTGCAATCATCTTCGAAGAGGATGAGAAAGATCACCGTCCTTACTAGGTAGCGAGAGAGACGTTTGCTATGTGTGACACGACCCTACGAGGCCTTCTGACCCTTGTTTGGTGTTTGCATTTATTTATTATTATTATCTTTTTTCCATCTTGACAAGATGAACCCATATCATCCCGGCCGCTTGCAGTAGAGTTGGCCCTCCCCGTCCTTTCCCTTCTACCAGAAGGTATTAAAAATTTGGGCCCATCGCGTCCCTAATCCAAGGAGGGGAAGGGAGGGGACAGGACGGAACTAGCCAGCCCAAGCTCTAGTTACAATACCATTTTTTTGTTCCCACTATTAATATTTGAAACTATATTTCAATTAATTCGATTCAAATATCTATAAGCACTCTATTTAAAGGACAGTTTTCATAGCGTAATTTTTTCTATTTTTAAGTTTCGAATTCAAAATTTAGTTAAAGGATATAGTATTTCATCCCACTAAATCGATTGTCCATTAGTATATAATACCAACTTAGCATATCAACTAATCATTGCTCTATAATTTGTTAATGGGAAAATTAAACATCTGGTCCTTGAATTTCACACCGAGATCACAATTAAGTCCATAAATTTCAAAATATTACAATTAAAAACTTAAATTTCTAGAAGTGGTACAATTGAGTCCCTTCTTCATTAACAAAACTAACTGGCCATTAAGTGTTAGCGTGGTACAGCATCTGAATTGGATTCATGCATATTGACATGGCATGACATGTAGAGTAATATGCTAACATGATATATGCCACCTTAGATTACTTTGGCAGTAGAAATAGTATGTCATCAAAGTGATAGTGTGGCATATGACACGTGGACAAAATGGGTATATATCACGTTAGGAAAATAATTTACTAAATTAATAGAAATCCTAATTTAATTTAAAATTTTATATTGATTTAAAAATTGAAATTCTACACTAATTCAAAACCCTTATTTATTTTAAAATCTTAATTTAATTCAAATCCAGTTTAATTCAAAATCATAATTTAATTTAAAACCCTATTTAATTCAAATCAACATTTTAATTCAAAAGCTCCATTCAAAGCCTAACCTACTAATTTGATCCAAAATCTTGATTTAAATTGAAACCTTAGTTGATTTGAAATACTAAACTAATTCAAAACCTTTATTTACTTTAAAACTCAAAATTAAATTAAATTAAATTAGGGTTTTAAATTAAGTTGTGGATTTGAATTAAGTTAGAATTTTAAATCGATTTAGAGTTTCGAATTTAATGGGACTTCAAATTAAATTAAGAGTTTAAATTAAATTAGAAATTCGAGTTAAATAAAGTTTGAATTAAATTAGAATTTTGAATTGAATTGGAATTCTAAGAATTTGAATTTAATTAGAGTTTTAAATTAAATTAGGGTTTTGAATAAAATTGGGTTTTGAATTAGACTAGTGTTTTGAAGTAGGGGGAAATTATAAGTAATGTTCATGAACTTTGGACCCAAATTTCAATTGAATTCTTAAGGTTAATTTTGCTACCATTGAATTTTTGAACTTTAAAATATGATCCAATTGTGTTTTGTTTTTTAGTCAACATCATTGATGGTGTGGATGTTATCTACTAGCATGGCATAGATATGTTTTGATCTGTTGATGATATGGACCAGTGTTGTTGACATGGAGGCATAGAGATGTGTTGACTTGTTGATGACATAGACTAGCGTTGTTCCCGTGGCAGTTGAAACATCAGTAACCCAACTCCTCATTTCCACATTTATTCCCGCCTACTTAAACCAAGCTCTAATTGTAGAAGAGAGGGAAAGTATTTAAGAGTGAGAGAAATATAATATGTTTTAGAGTGAGAGAGTTTTCGTATTCCATCCTCTCTCTCCCTCACACTAAGCTTTCTCAATTTCTCTCTCAACCTCTCTATCTTCTCTCTCTCTCTCTCAATCTCTTATTGTTAATCTCAATCTCCATCTATTGATATCCCTCTCTATGCTTCTCTCTCTATAATCTCTCTCTCAAGTTCTCTCTATCTCTCTGGAACAACACTCCCCACTTAAACATCAATGTCCTAACTACCCTTAACACAAAATGCATGAAGATGCCTCCCATGGTCACAATCAAGCTAAGTCCCTTCACCAGATACCTTAAAGATAGTACATAGGATAAATTGATTTAGCTCAAACCCAAAAGGATGCGTATAGGGAAGAGAATAAGAACCTTGCATTGGACAATTACTCCGAGTGCAAGTAATAAACAAGTCTGAGTAACTATATCCTTCTCAGGAATTTTAGCAAACACTTGGAATACTTGGAATACATATTGAGTGTGGGAGAGAGAGTGTGTGTGTGTATGTGTGCGTGCGTGTGTGTGTGTGAATGTGTGCATGTGTGTGTTCTGTTACATACTATGTTGCATACAAAATACAATAATGATTAAATAAAAGAAAAAGAGAATCAAATATACCTTTGGCCATTCTCGATTCCGACGATTGTGATAACATCAAATGAAGTCTTCTAACCACTCAATTTCACTCAATAGATGGTATAGAGTTTTGAAATTCAGACTTAGGGACCCAATACATAAGGAGAGGGTATATAAGCTCTCAACCATCAAAGAGTCATTAAAATTTTATAATTGTCATCCTAAATTATTGTTGAATGTTATGAGAATTTAATAAAATATTCAAAATAGAAATTTGAGATTAATTATATAGAGTTTTGAATGAGATATCAAAATCCGGCCAAATATAGCCCAATTCAAATGCTTTTCATTTTTTATCACATATAATATTTTTTCGGTTATATTTTCCTCATTAACCTCATTTTGAATGCATTAACTTATAGGATTTAAATTTTTTAAAAATTCCTAACATTTTCCCACTTGATCTAGCAAATCGACCTGAAATCAAAACCAAATCAATTTTTATATGAAATAGAGTATATGAGTCACGATGATAAATCTTATAAAAGCGAGTATTATCTTTCGTGTACTATAATATATCCTATTTTCTAGCTTTATGGTAACATTTACTTTATGAATAAACCCTACGTTTATTCAAGATCCAAATTTGATGAATTTATCTGAAAATAACATGTGCACAACTTTATTTGAGAAAATTCAAATTTGAGTTAAATAAGACAATAAATCCATATTTATAACATGATTCTTGTATCTACTTGGTGGCAAGTCTTTGGTTAAGGGATCGACCAATATACAATCAGTGCTAATATATTGAATTATAACTTTATTTTCAACACTCTTTCTTTAATGGCTAAGCATTTTATATTGATATGTTTACTTCGACTACCACTTTTATTATTTTTAGTAAAAAATACAACAACTAAATTATCATAAAATACATATAATGGCTTAGGTATAGAATCTAAAACCCTAAACCCGGATGTGAAACTCTTGAACCACATCGTATGTGATGTAGTCTCAAAACATACCATAACTCAGTTTCCATAGTGGAGGTCGCAGTCAATATTTGCTTAACATTCCTCCACGATACAACTCCATCGGCCATCATTAAAATGTAACCCAACATTGATTTTCGAGAATCAATACAGTTGATAAAATCCGAATCTGAGTACCTGACTACTTCTAGACTATCGGTTCTTTTGTATGTAAGCATGTATTTCTTGGTGTCTTGTAGATATCTCACACATTCTTTATAGTCTTCTAATGTTCCAAACCTATGTTACTTTGATATCTATCTAACATCCCTACAGCGTACGCTATATTAGATGTTGTTTGCATACATGACACTTCCAATAATGGAAGCATATGAGATGTTAGCCATCTGTTCCCTTTCCAAATCTATCTTAGGGTATTGATTCAAATTGAATTTATCGTCTTTGATAATCGGAGCTATACTTGGTGAATAGTTCTCCATCCTGTATCTCTTAAACACTTTATTGATATAAATCTCTTGACATAGTTACAAAACCTTATAGAATGTATCTCAATATATCTTTCTACCGATGACATAAGATATATCACCTAAATCTTTTATCTCAAAATTTTTAGAGAGAAACTGTTTCACCTTATACAATATTCCCTTATCATTGGTGGTAAGTAGTATATCATTCACATAGAGGACAAGAAAACAAAATCTACTGCCACTGATCTTGAGGTATATGTATTGATCCACAATATTCTCTTCAAAATCGAAAGAAGTGACTACATTGTGAAATTTCAAATACCACTGGCGGAAGACTTGTTTCAGCCCGTATATAGATTTCTTGATCTTGCACACCAAATGCTCACTACCACTAGAGTAGAATCCTTCAGGTTAACACATGTAAACATGTTTCTCTAATTCCTTATTAAAAAAAAACCATTTTCATATTCATTTGTTGTAATTTTAGATTGAAATTTGCAACAAATGCTAAAATAATGCAGAAAGTGTCTTTCTTAGATACCGGAAAAAATGTTTGAGTAGTCAATTTATTCCTTTTGGGTCAACCCTTTAACAACAAATTTGGGATTGTATTTCTCGATATTAGCTAATGAGTTAGTTTTAGTTTTGAAGACTCATTCACATTCGATGGGTTTTATCTCATCTAGCAACTCTATAAGATCCCAAACTCCGTTGCTTCTTATGGAGTCCATCTCATCTTTCATGGCGTTCAACCATAAGTTCAAATTCTTAGAACTTATGGCTTGTTTAAACGTTTTTGGGTCTTTTATAGCTCCGACGTTATGGTCAGACTCTTAAAAATATATCACATAATTATCAGGTATAGCTGATCTTCTTTCTTGAATAAATCTCCTTAATGTAGGTTCAACATTCTTTGTTAAAGAAGGTTGACCAATTTGATTTTGGTTAGTTGTTTATGAAATTTCTTAATTGTCACCCATAACCTGATTTGTGTCCTTGGGCACTTAAGAGTCGTTTTATATGATAACTAACTTAGTATTTGAACTTAATGGGATATTTGATGGGTCCCTTTCAAGAGTTAACTCTTGAAAATTATCACCTCCACTGACCAAGTCATTTTCTAGAAATCTAGTATTTCTAGATTTCATAAATCTAATGTGGTAACCATTATCTTTTGGACTTCAAATAACTCGAAAGGAGTTTTGGCTACTGTCTTGGTTGGAACCATGTTTAGGATATATACTAAAATTTAGGTAATTTAAAGCTAACTATCTAACTCCTAATCATATTAAATAAGGTCATGTTTCTTCTTTAAGTTATCCCATTCTGGTCAGATGAACCAGATATGGTATATTGAACAACAATCTTATTTTCTTGAAGGAACTTTACAAATGGATCTGGTACTTGTCCATCCTATGTATACATTCCATAGCTCCACATCTATTTGATCTCACGATTTAAATTTGTTTATTGCATTACTTCTCTACTTTTACTTTAAAAATTTTAAAGGCATCAAATACCTTGTTTTTATGGTGAAAGATATACAAATACATATATCGTGAATAATTATCTATAAATGAGATGAACTAACTATAACCATATGAGTCTGTACCTTGAGTACAAATGTCCGTATGCGCGATTTTTTGCAATTCTAAACTTTTCTTAACACCTTTTTGAGTCTTGTTCGTTTGTTTTCATTTAATACATTTTACACAAATCTCAAAATTACTAAACTTTAGAATATCAAGTATTTCATTTTTTACCAACTTTTCTATTCTTTTTATGAAAATGTGTTCTAATCTCCGATACCACGATATAAAAGAATTTTCCTTACTGACACTTCTTTTAACCCATGCATCTGTTACATTCATGTAAATATTATCTTGTAAAATAATAATATATAATCCATCTAATAATGAACCATAACCAACGATATTTGAATTATAAAATAATGTCATTTTATTACTAAATTGGAAAGAGTAATTGAATTGTTCAAGTTTTAAAATGAAAATTAACTTTTTAGAAAACTTAGTTACATAAAATACTCTCTCCAATTTCAAGACATGTCCGCTTACCAATATGAGTTCACAATCTCCAATGGTTTTTACTCGTAAACCCATTTTATTGCCTGAATAGATGAGCTGTTCATATTTACTTCCTTAGATTTTGCAAGCTCTTCAACACATTCATAATGTAGACGGTACAACTAGAGTCAATTCATCATATGTCACGAGAAATCTCAATCATGCAAGATTCATAACAGATTAATGAAATTTTCATTCCTTTATTCTCAAGCCAACTCTTGTATTTGGTACAATCATATTTCATGTGTCCCTTTTTTTTTATAGAAAAAACACTTGGAGTCTTTCTTTATATCCGATTTTAATTTTGTACCCTTTTGGTTTGGTTTGAACTTACTCTTCTTCTTTTCTTGTACTGCCACATGTGCACTAATAAAATTTTGTTTCATCTTCATCAGCAGCCTTTCTTCTTCCTATACACATATGATCATCAATTCATTGATAGACTATTTTTCCTTATATATGTTGTAGGAGATCTTAAAAGGATTGTAGGGCTGATGGAGAGAATTCAAAATAAAGTATATGAGAAAGGACTCGGATATCTCAACCTCTAATTTTTTAGTTAAGCCGCAATGTCTCGCACCTACATGATGTACTTGCATACACCGTGGACAGTAATAAGTCTCATGGAAGAGAATTGTATAATGAGGGCACTGACAAAAAAATTTTCGATATCGCAAATTGCTCATCTATAGTCTTAAGAAAAATACGTACATTGGTATGCTAGTTAACTGAACCACGGATACCAACCAAAATTTTCTCTTTCAGAATATAGTATTTAGACGATTAGATTGCTCTCATATTTCATAAAGAGGTTTTTCGTCTATAAAGTTGGTATTGGTCACCGAAGGTGCCTCGTCTTTTCCTATGACATAGTCAATGTCCAAATAGTCTAAATAGAGAAGTATCATTTCCTCTATTCCTTATAATTCTTTCCATTTAAATCGAAAAAATCAGATTTCAAATCTATAGTTTAAAATATTGCATAATAAATAAACATGTTTATTAATTATAAATGAGGTATTTAACATATGTCTACCAATGTAAATATATTAAAATAAATCTATGACATAAATTATTTGTAGATAAATTTCTAATTCTATTAGATTTATTTGATTTTATGATAAAATTTATAAAAAATAGATCATTGTTCGATACCTGTGGGCTATTGAGAAACTATCAATAACTGGTTTTTCTTTTTTAATCACTTTATCATTTTCTACTTAATTTTATAAGATGATTTTTCTAATGCATTAGGCAGGTTTCTAGGTAGGTGGTAGGTCACATGTGACCGCTTAAAAATTAGTTAGTTTTAGAGTTATCCCCGTCTTTTTGACAGAATCAGATTAGACATACACTAAATCAACCGTAATTATAGTATTATATAAAAAGAGATTCCAACTAAATAGATTATTATTGAAAATAAATATTTCGATATTTTATCTCTCATTTTATTATTTTAATAAAATAAAAATTTTTGTGGGATAAAATCCATTACATAAAAATAATTTTCATGACAATTTTATTATTTTCCTAATATGATCATATCTTTATGTATAATTTTCTATTTAATTATGACTGTAGTGATTAAACTCAAATTAATTTTAAAAATTATATTGATCACAAAAATAATAATATTAATTTTGTCATCTTAAGGTGCATAAAATAAAAATATAATTAAATTGCATAATATATTTTATTAATTTTGTATCTCCCCTTATATACAAAAAATATATTTTTTTAAATTAATTTTATGCACAATTTTCTAAAATTTAGATTTAGAAAATATTTTGAAATTTTTGAGAATTTTTTGAAAAATTTTCATTTTTTTCGGTTCAAAAAATATTTTAATAATTTTGTTCGTTCCCATATATACAAAATTATTTCAAAATTAACTTTATGCATAATTTTTAAATATCATGCTTCAAATTATTTATTTATTTTAATCCAAAGATTTGATATGAATGATCTATTTGAGTTTGGAACAAAAATTTATTTAAGGAAATTATTTAATGTAAGACACATATCATTCTCAAAAATGGAAGGATCGACCATATGGTTATTCATTAAATAAATTAATATTTAAAATATTATAATTTTTAAATGTCTTTGATGGCCCATTTATTTTATCTTTATACACTTTTAACATTATCTTCTTTACCCGATGGATCCCGAGAGTCCCGACCCGGAATCAATGACTTTCGACGAGTCTGTATGCCGAAAAACTGTCGTAAAGTACAGAAATACTCTAAAATAATTTTGAAAATATAGTTTTAATCATAATAATACAAGAATTTTAATTTTGAACTCAATTTTTTGAAAAATTAAAAATTGGTCACATATTCAAAATACAAAAATTCTAATTTTCTAAAAATTTTGAAATTTGTCAAAATTTTGAAGGTAAATGACAAAAGACTGATACCAAATGTTACATACTATATTGTATACCAAATACAATAATGATTAAATATAATTAAAACAATCCAAGAATGGGGATTGAATGTATCTCTGGTCATTCTTGATTCTGACGATTTTTGACAATTATAATAGCACCAAATGATCCTTAGAATGTGTACAAGCCTTCTAACCCATCAATTTTACTCAATAGATTGTATGGAGTTTTGAAATTCAGATTTAGGGATCCAATGTATTAAGATGAAATTTATATAGGTTCTCAATCATAAAAAAATTCACTAAAATCTTATAATTGTCAATCTAAATTATTGTTAAATATTATGAGAATTTAATAAAATATTCAAAATGAAAAAACAAGATTAATTATGTAGAATTTTGAATGGGACACCAAAATCCAGCTAATTACATCTTAATTCAAATCCCTTCCATTATTTATCATATTTAATTTTTTTTTTGTTATATTTTCCTCATTAACCTCATTTTAAATGCATTAACTCATGAGATTTGAATTTTTTAAAAATTAATAACATGTTCGAAGAGAGAAAGAGTATGTGTGCATGTTTCAAGAGAGAATGTGTATTTGAAGAGAGACAGAGCATTTGAATACCAATTTGTGTACCCAAAGCAGAATTTTCATCTTTCACAGTGGTAGCTCATGGTTGAAATTACAAAAGAAAATTTTCATCAAATTTGGCATTGAAATTCATCTTGCAACTCAAAAACTATGTTTAAAGGTCATTAGAAACTCAAATTGGGGCTTTGTCACAAATGGAGAGTTTGATGCTTTTGAATTTTTCATCAATGGTGGATGCTTAGAATGGAGGTGGTTACAAAGAGTCCAAACTCTCGAATTGATACTCAAATTTAGATCCCTTATGAGAAAAAATACAAATGAAAGAATGTTCTTTGGTCGTGATTTGAAATTTTGAGTTTCTTATCAATGACAGACATCATAGAAGAGACAAAGAAATTTATGTCCACTAGACACAAAACGTTTCTCTTACCTCGTGCATCTTTTTTCCATTATCAAATGAAGCCACCAAAATGGATTCCTCATTTTCTAGCCGAATTCCTCTTTAAAACACACTTTATCTCTCTTCGAACACTATCTCTTTGAAGCACACATTCTTTGCTTCACTCTTTTTTTTTGAACACACACACTCTCTCTCCACAGAAACACTCTTTCTTTTCTCTCATCTATTATTTGTTTCTGTCAAATATATACACTCTTTTCTTGTACTCTCTCTCCTTAAACATTCTTCATTTCTTCTCTCATAGACCCATCTCTCTCTCTCTCTCTCTCTCTCTCTCTCTCTCTCAGACACATGTTTTCTTTCTCTAGGTAAGGTGACATGGAATCAAGGAGAAATTTGTTCTTGACGTGTCGTATGCCATGTCAACAGTACATGTCCATGTCATTGATAATGTTGGACTTTTAGAGTTCTCATACGCAGCAGAAGCATACCAATAATTTTCGGAAAAATAAAATGGATAGGGTATAGGGGTACCTTAATACGTAGAATTTTCAAAATCAATTGAACGGTATGTCTCTCGATCGGATCTCGTGGTCGGAATGGTGATCACGAGATTAGTCGAATCACTACCATAGTGTCACAATGCCGCAACCCTTAGTCCGATGATCTTAACGATGGGAGAAATCGTGAAACTTCTCATTCCCTCATTTTTATTCTCTCTCTCTCTCAAGAGAGATGTACATCCTAAAAGTCATAGCCATATTCTTAGCCAATATACTCTCACGGATGTTGGGAAAAATGTAACCTCTCACTATCTTAATTCACACTTTTAACTATCATTATGAGAGGAAGTTATTATTATGGGAGTTATGGTGATAATTGGACTTAACTCATTATCTCCAATCCCAATAATGTCCCGCATTGGGTATACCAAACCAACATCTCCCACTTGTACATGAGGGTATTTTACGTACGTCATAAGATCGCAACTTATGCGATTTATCATATCACCCTATTAGACTTTCATACAGGATTGAGCGTCGTGCGACCGGCGAGTATACCTATAAGTAAAGACCTCTCGATATACCTGTTAGGATGATCGAGAAGCCATTGTTAGTACAAAAAAAAACTCGCTGCACCCTAGATCCAAGACTAATTACATCCATCGAGCTACTTTTCTCACTAAAAGTAATCCCCAATTTAAATGCTCAACTATATATCCACTATTATGCTTACATCTCAATGTGGACAGGCATAATAGGCTAGCCGGTGAATACAACACAATAATGTAATGTCAATTGGTCTTCCTTTTTCCCAAACTCGAATCTAATAGCCTTAATTTAGCTGCTTTCCGAGATCTGTCCCTCAGACTTCAATTTATCTTCCAGACCATTGGTAAACAGACTAAAGTAGCAACACTGAGCCAAGATTTCTAGAAACAGGCGAAAGTGATAAGGGTACAAGAGATCCCACCCATTGGATCTCGGGCTCACATAGTAGAAACGGGGATCTAAATCATATGATGTCTCAAATAATGCTCCCACTATCCCTAGTTGTCATTTCACACGCGATATGAAACGCATACCACAGTATTATTCCCTAATCTCTCAAAAGGCATATGTCAAATTTCTCTAATACTGTGCAGGTATGAGACTCAATCTAGATATAAAATTTTACCTAGAGATCTCAGAGAGAGTAATTTAGAGACAATATCACTAGTCGCAGGTGATATCTGAGATCTCAAACTTGGCTACTTACAGACAATATGGATGTGGGTACATCCATGTCGGTCATATCACATATGATCTAATTTTGAATACGTATCAGAGTGACTTATATTCTAGTAGGGCTACTCTTAGAGCTTCTTACAACTAGAAATCGTCACATCTCCGTTCACTCAAAACTAGAGGTAGTCACTCATATGAGAGAGTCGATTATGCCTACCTGGCATATCATTTATCACAATAAATCATAAAATATATGACAATAAAATAGTGCAATAAATTAAACTTGTGACTCAATCATGCACACATGTCATATATATATTTAAAGCACAATAAGCATCAGTACAACAATGAGAAATGACAAAAATATACATAAATCCAATGATTCCTATATCTCAACAGGAATCCTTCGCAATGGGTTTAGTGAAGGAATCAATCACCACGCTATATACAAGTGTACATAATTGTCACTTCACCCTTCTCGGTGATATCTCTTATAATGTGACATTAGCTATCAATGTGTTTGGTCTTATTGTGATACATAGGGTTTTAGGTGTGGTCAATGGGGACCTAATTTTCTCAATAAATCATCACTAGCCTCTTACTATATACCACAATCCCTAAATCATCCGGAAATTTTCGGAGACAAACACTCTCCTGAACTACTGCTGAGTATTCTACAAACTTAGCCTCTATCGTAGATAGAGATACACAGGTCTCTCACGAAACCTGTTGATTTGCATCTATCTAAATCACTATCTCAGTTGGCATCTGAATACCCAATGAGATGCAAATCACCTCTTCCGTAACACAAGGAGAGGTCCGCAGTTCTCTCGAGATATCTCTGAATCATTTTCATTGCCCTCGAGTGATCCCTTTTAGCATTTGATTGATATCTAATCAACAAACTGACTGCAAAGCTAAACATCTGGTCATATACGCAACACTGCATACATTAGACTATCCACTATACTGTACAATGGATTCTACTCATCTCCCTTGTTATTTCCTGAGTTCTAGGGCATATGTCAAGAATTAGGTTTTAACCTTTTAGCGTTAAGAGTGTCTATAGGGTTCTATCGTTCTTCTCGAAGCGCTCGAGAACTCTTTTGATGTTGGACTCCAGTGAAAGAGTCAACACATGTCTCCAGTGATCCCTTTGGATCTTGATTTCAAGGAAGAACTGAACCTTACCCATATCCTTCATATCAATACTCGACAATGATCACCTCATCGTGGTCATCAGATACTCTTTTTTGTTCCCAATCAACAGAATGTCATTCACACATAAGAATATGATCACAATAGAATCATGAGAATGTATAAAGCATACGTAATGATCCTCCTCGATCACTACGAAACCGTGAGATTTCACCTCCTCGTGAAATCTCAAGTGTCACTGCCTGGATTGATGATTAAGATCGTATGTCGACTTTCGAAGTCAACAGACCTTTATCATCATGATCTACAGGAATGAAGCCGTATGGCTATTCTTTGTAAATCTCCTTATCTAAACTCTCACTCAGGAAGGCAGTCTCAAGTCCATCTGGAGTCACTCCAGATCTATGTCCACGACAATTGCTAAAAGTAAACAGATCAAGGTAAACTCACCCTCAGTCTGAGTATAACCCCAGGCTATTAGATGGGCCTTATACCTCTCCACCGATCTGTTGGTCTTTCTCTTGATCTTGAGAACCTACTTATTCCCAACGGCCTTACTACCCTCAGGTAAATTAACTAGATCCCAAATTCTATTGAATCTGATCAACTCCTTCTCTCATCTATGGCCTTTAACCAATGATCTTTCACAGAACCCTCAAGAGTCTTTAGGACTGTTTAAGATTCCTCATCATCCTCAAAAGTCACAATTAGAGCCTCTCGCTCAATCAAGAAGTAACGGTTAAGTACGCGTCCTCGATTACTCTTACAAGGAGGGGAAACCTAATCACCTCAAGATGGATCGCTCTCACTAAGACCAAGATCATAATGGATTCTGAGGTGCTGCCATTGGGATCAGCTAAGCCATTAGGCTCACCAATCTTACATAAGGTAAAGTCCTAATCGATTTCACTTCTCATAGCAAAATTATTTTCAAGAAACTCAGCATCACAAGACTCAATCTCAGTGATAGTGCCATCTATATGCTCATCCAGAACACATTCCCATTGGAGTGTTATGAGTACTCATAGAGATACAACTCTTTGATAGTGCCATCACTCGCCGTGTGGATACGAGAAACTATAAACATACCCAGCACAACTCCATAATCTCAAGTGGCAAATGTTAGGCTGCATCCCTATCCAAAACTCATATGGAGTACTGACTGCGGATTTCGATAGAAGACGATTAAGGACATAGGCTGCAGCCAATAACGCATCTCCTTAATGGGAAACGAGCATGTTGGTATGCGTCATCATCAACCCCATCATCTTAAACAAAGTCATATTCCTCTCTCGGCTACTCTACTCCACTGAGTAGCAGGAATAGTCAGTTATCTTGTAATATCCTTCTCGAAATATAGCAACTCCAACTTGCAAGTGCCATTATCTCATTTGTCGTGTAAATCCTCCTACTTGAGGACTCACTCGGTGGAACTATATATGCGTGCTCCTGTCTCGAGTTACGTAGTCAGTAGCTCATGAGTCTACAATCCACGAAGGAGAGAAATCAGTAAGCATCTCAAACTACGTAAAGAAAAAGAAGATAATTTTTGCTCGTCGCACTTACGAGCGAAATGACCAAGTCTGCTACAGATGTAGCACTACACCTTGGTCTTATCCATTTCCTTATTTCTGGGCTTTAATGCTTGGTTTCCTTAGATAGTTTCTTCTTACCTGAACTTCGAGTTTATTACTCATGCTTATGTCATTGCGGTCGGTGTCGC
Organism: Dillenia suffruticosa; assembly: GCA_033439265.1. Taxonomy (NCBI): domain Eukaryota; kingdom Viridiplantae; phylum Streptophyta; class Magnoliopsida; order Dilleniales; family Dilleniaceae; genus Dillenia; species Dillenia suffruticosa. Next base: position 7,301,516 of record JAVTVX010000031.1, read on the forward strand.
GGAAGTCCTTGCTTGACTCCATTGCATAAGTATGACCCGAATATGGCCTACTCGCCTCCAGATACTCCTACTCGAGCTCACTGTGTCTATTCACATTAGCAAAAGTATGAATACTTTCATTGAATGTGAAATAGATTTTCATGGTTTCCCATGAATCAGGTAAAGACTGGATCATATCCGGTGCTTGAAAACACATCCAAAATAGGCTCGTTCACATTCCCAAACTCGGCGATCATACTCGACACTTTCATCAAATGTTGCATCATCGTATGATTAACCATTTTTATATGTTATTAAACTTATAAGTCAGAATTATCGTCTCAGGATCTGTAAGAGCACCACAATGCTCTTTATAGGGCGAGCCAAACTGACAAAACTATAGAATAATGCTCATAGACTGGGATCATATCATCGTGCATAATGCTCAGGGAGATTGCCCTAACTCGGTCATCCTTCCTCTTTCATGAACGTAATGTCTCCGAATCCCGTCTCTCTGAGGTATGGTACCCTCCCCGGAGTTCACCATCTCATGTATCAGAATTTCAGTTAGATCTTGCATCTCGGGGATAAAATGAATCTACTGGTGAAAAATCTCGTAATTATCACCATTCAATTTTATTCCCCTTACAAAGATCTAAAACGACAATCTTTGAAGCAGTTTTAGAGACTTTAGTGACTTATCGATACTTATTCTCACATTTTGTGCACCCTACGAATCATCAAAACTAAAATGACTCGAGTACAAATCCCAAGACGAGTGTATGAGTCAACGGACACCATACTTCACAATCCAGGATTGCATCGTACCATTCGGACTACGATTCGGTACACAAAAACTCATAAAAGTCATATTTTTTGGCATAAAACCCTCAAAAATTGGAAAAAAAATTCCATTTTGGGCAAGCCTACTCGCCGCCAGGAGGGTCCACGCGCCACCACAAACCGGCGGTGTGTCCCCACGTGCCTGCATACACTGAGGGAAGCCTGGGGCGCGTGCCAGACTCGCTGCGCCAACGCGCAGAAGGGTCATGCGGCCATGCACGAGACCAACCCGTCGGGTCGAGTTTTGGGTCCTGGCGTGGGTCGGACCCCTTCGCGGGTAGTGTTTGGATCCGGGTCGGAACCGACCTGGACCGAACTCCTGCATCTCACGCGCCTCTTTGTGCGTGAGATCCACGCACTAGCAATGCCTGCTTTCATGCTCCTCCCACGCGCGTGCATTGCACGCATCTGCAAGTTTGGAGCCTTTCTTCTCGACCCCGAATTCTCTACAACTGGGTCTTTCGACCTGGTTGCTGGAAACCTCCATTTCCGACCATTTTTTCGATGGATTTCAACTGGAAAATTTAATTTGAACCTCCTTCAATCATCCCAACTCGATTTCATGAAAGATTAATGCTCAAACAAGTCAAATCGAACATCTAAAGTCGCGGCCCTCGCGACCAATTTCGAAAATCCCAGTTTTTGGCGACGACAATGTACAATATATATATCAAAACGCAGATTAGCACACGTAGAACATATATATGCTATTTGTTTAGATCAATTCGTCCTTAAACTCGACGGATCTAAGATCTAAAAGTTCAGTCAATATTTGGGCCAAAACCCTTAACCTCGGTTTTCATGGCCCTAGGATGCTCAAAAAATTCAATAAAAAATATATTCATGCTCTACGTATCATGAGCAACACAGTGGTGCTCTCGGATTCATGAAACTCATCTGTGATCCGAATCCTAAATTTTATGCCCTATATTTTTTATACCCGAAAATCATTCCAAAAATTATTTTTAATTAAGCCAACAATGGCTCTGATACCAATGTTGGACTTTTAGGGTTCTCATGCCCAATGGAAGTATACTAATAATTTTCGAAAAAATAAAATGGATCGGGTATAGGGATATCTCAATATGTAGAATCTTCAAAATCAACCGAATGGTATGTCTCTCGATCGGATTTCGTGACTGGAATGGTGATCACGAGATTAGTCGAATTACCACCACAATGTCACAACGCCGCAATCCTCAGTTCGATGATCTTAACGATGGGAGAAATCGTAAAAACTTCTCATTCCCTCATTTTTATTCTCTCTCTCAAGAGAGATGTACATCCTAAAAGCCATAGCCATTTTCTTAGCCAATATGCTCTCACGGATGTTGAGAAAAATGTAACCTCTTACTATCTTAATTCACACTTTTAACTATCATTAAGAGAGGAAGTTATTATCATGGGAGTTATGGAGATAATGAGAGTTAACGCATTATCTCTGATCCCAATAATGCTTCTCATCGGGCATACCAAACCAATAGATAAATTAGTAAATTTGTATGTTATGTTAACAGACAACGGCCAAATCATCAACCATGTTAGACAAAAGATCCAATTGAGTTGTATTTTCAAATTCAAGTATTCCAATTATAGCAAAATAAACCTTAAGATCTTATTGAAATTTGGTTTCAAAGTTCAAGGACTTTATATATAAATTTCCCTTAAAATAAATAAGGGTTTTGAATCAAGTTAAGGTTTTAAATTAAATTAAAATTTTGAATTAAATTAGGGTAGCATAAGCCACTTTATCACTTGGCTAATGTGGGGTATGCCACGTATGACTTTGCTAATGTGACATATATCAACTCATTATTTTGATGACATGGAATTTTTATTGTGAAAATAATCTGACGTTGCACGTGTAATGTTATTATGTTAATCACATATCAAGTCATGACCGTACGTAGGAATTTAGCTCTATGTCTTGTCACGATGTAACACTTAATGGCCACACTCACTCCATTACTCGTAGAGGGATTTAATTGTAACTGTAACACTTCAAAGTTCCAGCACTTTGACACATACACATATATATAATCTATAATATATATAAAAGTATCATATATATGACATAATTATTTTTGGCCAATATTGTTCTCATTAAAAAAGTAAATTTCTTATATTACTTTTTGTGTATTTTATTAAACTTTTAAAATTCGCTCTCTTATTTCATTTTGTATCTCTCTTTTTTATCTATTTGGATTTGTATATTTTAAGTAATCCAAATTTTCTCACACACATATTTTTATTTACCTATATATTTATTTTTTTGATTATATAAGAATTTGAATCCCAAATTTCGGAGTTGAATGAAGAAAATGATGACTATTAGACTATTTATTTAGGAACTTTACCTATATATTTATTATTCATATTAGTCATTAGTCTTTTTTTGGAATATGTATGGTCCATTAACTATTATAAAATTTAATTTTAATAATATTTCAATTCTCAAACTTTATGCACTTGCAACGCACATATACTCCATAAGAGTAATACTATAATTGTCGCTCTGATTTAATGCTATTTGTATGATCAAATCAATAGTAAGTACCTATTTAAGAAAAATTAAAATCTCAAAATTAAATATAAAACCATCATATTTGCATATAGGAATTTAAAAAATTCATAAGGAAAACTTCTACATTGAAAATTAAATTATATTTTCTAAATACGTTCATTAACTTTCTTTAGAGTGAAAACTTGTTTAAGCAATTTTTTCTTATTAATTTTTAGCATTTTTAAGAGCTGCCTTTTGAGATTTTGGAAGATTATATGAAAGAAAAAAACTTTATAATTTTTCAAGATATTTTCTTAATGAATATCAATATTACATATATCAAATTGAAATTTATTGGGTCAGAAGTTGATAGAGTGCATTAAATTTTATATTTAATTTTAAGATATATATATATATATATATATATATATATTAATTCTAAATATATTGCTTGTGAGATATAAATCTAGTTTATATGTATGTGTATATATACATATCAATATCAAATGTCTCCTCGAATTTTGATCCGTCAGCCGCCTACTATTCTCTTAACATACCGACAAGCCTCCTCCGATCCCTATTAATCCACCAGAAAAAAGACTTTTAATGGTGAAATTCACCTCTAAAAATTCATTTTTCGTCATTAATGGTCTATTTTTCATCGTCAGACGGTATTAGCGATAAAATTTTTCTGTCATTAATATCAACGACGGATTAAACACGAAAAAAATTCATCACTGATATTAGTGACGAAAAATATTTTATTACTAAATAAAAATAAATAAAACATTTTTTTTTTCAAAAAAATAAGAATGATATTCTCATTTATTTATATATATTTTTTTGTTACGAAAGAAGTAGGAAAAGACTAACCTCTAAAGTAGGTTATATCCCGAATATCTCTCATTAAGGAATGATACGCCTCATTGGGAGGGAAGACAAAATTATGAATACCCTGAGGAAGAGATGGATCTAGTTTAACAAGAATGTTCGCACAAGAGTTACCCCCATGCGTACAAAGAGCACCTTATAATTAAAGTAGAATTTCTCTTACAATTTCAACAAGTTAGCCTCGTACAATCTTACAATCCATTTGTACATGTCACACAGTCTCCTTCAATCTCGATTAATCCTACACATAAGTAGCAAAGTTTTATAACTTAGGACAGCTACAACATGAACGGAGACACTTATTAATATTTACATATTTAAAAATATAATTTTCAATTTTGTATTTGCTTTTACTTTTTTAAATTCAGTATTAGGAAATATGATGGCTGCACATAATCAATTTTAAGTCCAAAAATACATTTTTATGAGAAAAAAACAGGCTTACGCTGTGTATGATTTATCGAACACTCTAAACTCAAGTATTTTTTTTCTGGAATATTCCAATGGTTATCTATCTATGACATACAATACTTATATATGAATATGATTCTCGAGGATCACTTCAAATATCACTATATCAAGAGTCACTACCTTCTAATTTAGAAAATAAATCACATAAATTTTTCACACCTTTTGCATATAAATTTTTCATCCACCTATTGTTATGAACCATAGAATACAGTGTGCAGAAGGATTCAATGTATTTTAAAAATATTTAACAAAACCTAATTTTTTACCAAAATTAAAATGAAAGCCCTCAATATAAATTAATTTATTCATTTCATATCTACTTTTATCAATATTATATTTAAATAAGTTTTTGGGGGGAGGGAAGAGGAATATCCGCTGATTTGCGATTGATTTCGATCGATGCCCTATTCTCCTGTATGTTTCATTTTCGTGTGCTTTATCAGTGATCCATAGTCACCTCTCTTCACCAATTTATGACTTTGGCTGGTATCTGTGATTAGCTATAGACTCGCCGAATGGTTTAATGTATTTTCAAAATGTTAGATTTTAACTCAATTTTTCCCTCATTTGGGGCATCAAGGGATAGACTTTCTTCGGTCACTACAAAAAAATAGTCTTTTAGCCACAAATTTAGCAACGAAAATTTTAAAAAAATTCGTCGCTAAAAACATTAACGACCGATTTAGCAACGAAAAATTTTTCATCGCTAATAACGCGTCGCAAAAATTTAGCGACGAAAATTAGAAATCCGTCGCTAAATTTAGAGACGAAAATCTGGAATCCGTCGCTAAAATTCGTCACAAAATTTAGCGATGAAAAATTATTCGTCGCTAAATTTAGCGACAGATAATTTTTGTCGCTAAAATTCGTCGTTAATTTAGGGGAAAACAAACCCGTAAAAAAATTATCCGTCGCTGATTCCATATGCCCTGTCCATGAGCTGGCAGAGCCACGTGCCCACCCACCCCAGCACCAACCAGCCCGCCCTGCCCGCCCAAGCCAGCACCCCTACCTGCCCGCCCGAGCCAGCACCCCGCACAGCATCAACTCTTAATTGCTGGAAAATGTCGCGCCTTCTACCTCCACCGTGGTTCGAACTCCGAACTCCTGCACAAACCCCTGCACACACGCAACCTGTAAACCACCGAGCCAAAAATATTATTGTGATATAAAGTTTCTTTTTATTATTTATTATCTTTTTTTCACATTTTTCTAATAATAATAAAATAATATATAATAACAATTTAAAATAATAAATATAAAAACTTTTTTTTATTTATACTACCAACCTAAAATAATATTAATTAAAAATAATAAATATGATAATTTTTAATAAAATAAAAAATAATAAAATACTAATTTAAAATAAAATAATAAATTAATTAAAAATTATATTAATATTATATTTTGATTTCTTCTTTTTTCTGTTATTTTATTATTTTATTATTATTTTTAATTATTATTTTCTTTTTTTTAATCCATAATTTAAAAATGCATCTCAAAACTATAAAATTATAATTATCAATAAATTATAATATATTAATAATTTAAAAAATCTATATATTTAATCACAAAATATTTTTATTCAAATTTCAATAAAATTATTACATATAAGAAATGAAAATAGAAAGAAAAAAAAATCAAAGGAAAAAAAAAAGAATAGGAAACAAAAAGGTAGAAAAAAGAAAACAAAAATATCATGACACAACACCAACAGGTGCAGTGGTGATATGTATTCTGCTCAAATCCGAAATCCAAGTTCCCTTCACCTGCAAGTTTTTTTAGTATTAAAACAAAGGGCGCGCGGGCGCGAGGGCACGCCAGCCTGCCTGCCTGCCTGCCTGGGCGCCCGCGAGGCTGCCTGGGCCCGCGGGCGTGCGCGCGCGCCTGCTGGGGTGCGGGCGCCCGCGTGCCTGCCTAGGCGCCTAGGCAAGCACGCCCAGGCGCGGGCGTGCAGGCAGACATGTGTGGGCGTGCGCGCACGCTTGCTGGGGCGCGGGCGCCCGCGCCTGTCTTCCTGGGCGCCCGCACGCCTGCCTAAGCGCCCAGGCAGACATGCCCAGGCACGAGCGCCCAGGCACACGCAGGGCGCGGGTGCCCAGGCAGGCAGGCCCCCATGCGTGCATGGGCCGGCGCACGCAGACATTAATATTTAATTAAAAAATTTGTATTATTGAATAAAATAATACAAATAAGATAAAATTACCTATACAATAATAAAAAATATTAAATCAAACAAAAAAGTAAAAAAAATAATAAATTAATTAAAAAATATATATAATTTAAATAAAATAAAATATATGGTTTTTTTAAGAATTAAATAACATTATTCTTCTAAAAAATGAAATATAATATAATAAAATAAAATGTAAATTAAAATATTATAAAATAATAATATGATTTGTTAATATAAATTAATAAAATAAAATAAAAATAAAATAAAATTATAATTAAAAGAATATAAAATTCAGCGACGGATTCCAAATCCGTCGCTGAAATTATTAAAATAAAATAAAAATAAAATAAAATTTGATTAAATTCAGCGACGGATTTTAATCCGTCGCTAAATTACCGGATATACGGATTGGGATTTTCATCTAGCGACGAAAAACAAATCCGTCGCTAAATTAATTTTTAACTTAAATATTATATATTAATAAAATAAAAAGAAAAATAAAAAAATAAAATTCTATTTAAAAAAGATTAAATTTTGCGACGAATTTTAAATTTGTGGCAAAATTTTGCTATATTTAGCGACGAAATTTGCAACAAAAAATTTTTTGTCCCCAATTAACGACGAATTTAGCCACGAAAATTTTTTCGTCGCTAATTAGCGATGAATTTAGTCACGAAAATTTTTTCGTCACTAATTAGCGATAAATTTTGCTACGAATGATGTGTCCATCGCTAATTTAGCCATGACTTCCTTTTCGTTGCAAATTTTGTGGCAAATTAGCGACGAAAAACTTTTTCGTCGCTCAATCCGTCGTAAAATAGCGATGAATTTTTTCCATCACGAAAATCCGTGTCTAAAACCGTGTTTTTTGTAGTGAGTAAAATATGGAATAAAATTTAGATTTAACATATCATCATGACTATATCACTCAATTTGATCCATAGTCAACTTTCTTCGCTATATCATCACAAATAAAGTCATTATGATCTTCTTTCATTGGAAATTTGGATCAAATTGAAATTGAAATTTATGTAGTTGTTGCATGAAGCCATTTAATTAGTTTTAAAATGTTTAATTTTCAACTTCCTATTTTAACAAATCAATTTTAATGGTCATAAATTTTAAATTTTAAATGTTAAATTACAATATACATAATTCATATTCCTTTCTGTTAATAAATTGTGTGCATTATTGATTACAATATAGCTGCTGCTGGTGGCTTGCTACCATTAATAGCAGTATCCAACAAATGAAACAAAAAATTAATCTTTAAAATTTATCAGCTCCGATCGGAGGTTCAAACCAAAAACTAACGGTTTATAAAATCATAATTTAATCAATGGTTTTTTGAATCGTTGATCACACTTTAATTTGTTCCAGTTTTATGATTTGATTATGGTGGTAAATGGTCTAACAGCTTATCACCATGAAATCTCAATAGACCCATGATTATAAAATCCATAAACTACTAAGTGGTCTCTCGATAAACATTCTTACGCTCTTGATATCTGTTAGGTCGAAATCTCTCTCAACTTGAATCTCTCAATATAATGCTCTCTTAATCATTATCCATCCAGGCCACCGCTTGGTCAAACCCTCTCGCTTTCTATAAAGATTATTCCTATTACACAACGGGTCTTAATCGTGATTATCTAACACAAAAAGAAATTTTTAATAAATTTAAATTTTCCTTATTTTGATATGAATTTATTGTGATCTCTCTCAATTAGGAAATGAATCCCTCAGTGATTCAGACTCTTCCAAGTCTCCATGAAAACAATAGAAATTTTCTTATCTCAGAAGATTCCGAATCTATTATAAGTCAATGACTATGATTTTTGTAATCTTAGAAAGTTTCTAACGATTTCTTAATAAGGTAAGTAGCGTTTCTATACCCCTAAACGTATACAAAACTCCTCATACATGCTTTATATATACTATGTAGAGGCAATTTACTAGGTACACATATTTTACTCTATAAACAACACAGAGACTACACAGGAATTAGAATCTTTCAGTCTTTCATTTCTTTTTACTATTCTTTCTGACTTGAATATCGAAATCTTTTCCGCTGGAACCACCTTCAGCAGGGTTTTTGCAGGTTTATTCCTTGAAGACAACCCAGCAAACACAACATCAGTAGTGTGTGATTTTACCAATCTCAATAATGCATACCCGAAGGATAACTATCTACTTTCCAACATTGACAAACTCGTAGACAACTCATCAGGCCATTAGCTGCTAAGTTTCATGGATACATATTTAGGTTACAATCAAGTACGCATAGCCCCAGAAAAACAAAGAAAAGACCAATTTCATTACAGAGTTCGGCACCTACTATTATAAAGTCATACATTTTGTTTTGAAAAATGCCGGAACAACCTTCCAACGACTAGTCAATAGGTCTTCAGTGAACAACTCGGTAGAAATGTCAAGACTTATTGTAGACATCATGCTCATCAAGAGTGCCAGTCCGAAAAGGCATGTACCAAATCTCGAAGAAACATTTCAGACATTGGAACGCTACACCATGAAGTGAATATGATTAAGTATACCTTTGGAATTACATCAGACAAATTTCCCGACTTCTTAATTACCAACCGAGATATCGAAACTAGCTGAAAGAAGATTTAGGCCATTCTCAAAATGACACCATCTAGAATGTTGAAAGAGATACAATGCCTTATAGGATGGATTACAACCTTAAACCGGTTCATGTCAAAAGTAAGAGAAAAATGTAAGTATTTTTTTGATACCTTGAAGAATTCTCGAAGCTTCGAGTAGATAGCAAAAAACCGGGTAGCCTTGGATAAACTCAAGGAGTATCTCTCATCTCCTCTACTACTCTCTCGACTTAACCCTGGACTATTGAGAAGGTGGGCCGACTCATCGAATGGAGTATCGAATATGGCGAGTTCAACATTAAATACCAGCAGAGACCTGCCATAAGAACTAGACACTAAATGCACTTTTCCAAACCTTGTTGAACAAGTAACTAACGATCATTTGGAAGGATGCTTGCCACCATCATGAACCTTGCATGTAGACAGATCCTCTAATTCATCATGAAGTGGTGTTGGACTCATTATACCAGATCCCAACAATTTCTATGAGGAATACGCACTGTGCTTTGATTTTCAAGCCACCAACAACCAAACAAAATACGAAACACTCTTAATGGGACTATGAATTGCAGCATCGCTAGGAGCCAAAAATGTCCAGGTCTTCATTGACAACCAGCTTGTGGTAAAGCAAATTTAGGGGACATACGAAACCAAGAAATCAATGATGGTGAAGTACCTCATGAAACTCAGGGAAGAAATGGGCAAGTTCAACAAGGTCGACATAGAATAAATTCCCAGATCTGAGAATTCTAGAGTTAACACGCTTTCTAAACTTGCTAGCTCCAACTCAGTCACCATCAGTCAAACGATACATGTTAAAAGCCTTCCATATTCGAGCATTGATGAACTGATGTAGATCTCGATAGCTAATGACATACTGAGCAAGCAAGACCCCATCCTGATCTATTAAAGAATGACTAACTACCAGACTCGCCATATGAGGCAACAAAGGTCAAGCGCTAGGCTGCACACTATGCCATCATCGATAAAGCCATCTACAAGAAGTCTTTTACCCTTACCTCAAATGTCTAACACTAGAGGAGGGTGATTATATCCTGAGAGAAATTCATGAAGGGATATACAACAACCATTTAGGAGCTCAAAACTTAGCCAACAAGGCCTTATGCCAATGGTTCTTTTGGCCAACTATGATGGCCAACCTTATGTCAAGAAATGTGACAAGTGTCAACGCTACTCTTTGATGCCACATATGCTGTCCTACAAGCTCTGCCTTTGCAAGCTCATAGCCATAGATTACTTCACTAAGTAGGTGAAAGTTGAACCACTAGCCCAAATCACGACTCGCAAGATACAGACTTTTATGTGGATGTCCATTATCACCCAGTTTGGCCTACTCCATGTCCTTATCATTGATAATGGTAAGCAATTTAACAATAGGAGTTTTTGGGAATTTTGTAACAAGCTTGAAAATCAGCATCATTTTACTATTGTCACTTACCTGCAAGCCAACGGCCTCCCGAGGTGACTAAAACAATCCTACAAGTGTTCAAAACGGCATTAGAAGAAGCAAAGCGCCTTTGGGCAGATGAACTTTTCAGAATTGTCTGGGCTTATCGAACTATGACCCACTTGTCACAGGAAAAACATAATTCAGCCTTACTTATGGATGCAAAGCAGTTCTCCCTATGGAAATCGAAATTCACTCATTATGCGTAGATCAATATCAATCGGAGTCGAATGAGCCTATACTACAAAACACTGTGTCTACCTGAATGGCAACCTATCAGTAGCAAATGACCCAATATTATAACAGGAAAGTTAAGGCTAGGATGTTCAAACTGAAAGATTTGGTTTTCCAAAGAGTAGAGGCTATGAGATAGCCCCAACCGAGGGGGAAAACTTGTACTAAACTGGGATGACCCCTATCAAGTTTGCTTAGTAGTTTGCTTGAAGACGTATTGTCTCAGTGACTTAAATGGATCTACTATACCCAGAATATGGAATGTTGAGAACCTATGTATCTACTATCAATAATTTTTATCACTTTCACTAGTGCTGATTCTTATAATCTTTTAACCAGTAAAGCAATAATGCTATTCCATTTTGTATACTATCTTCTATCTAATGGATTAACAAGTGGCTCGGGCCTTTGTGTTCACAAGCTCCTAGTCTACAATTCTCTCTTTTGCAGGTCCACCTTCTTGACCCTACGCTTTCAAATGTGTCATTAATACGAAATGTAACTCCCGACTGGGTAGACATGGTCCATACTCTCTTGGTTCTATGCCTAAAAACATGTCATCAATATGACGTAGACCACTTTTTTGGCTCTATACCTCCTAACACGTCGTCAATATGGGACGTAACTCTCGACCCGGTAGAGTCGGTCCACTCTCTCTCGTACTGTCTCAGCTATATACCCTAAAAGGGGTCCATACTTTCAGTCCGAGCTCAATAGCTTCTATAGACTATAATAAGGTGCCAACATATTTTCTTAGCATATAGATCTAACTATGCAAACTGATGATGACTCCTGCTCTCTTAGCTCGAATGCCTTAAGGAGGCTCTAACGCTTCATCTCTCAGTTGTGATACAGTCGGAGACAACTCAAAATTCAAGTCTTTCAGAGATAAGTTTTTCATCAACAAAAGTAGTTGTACATACAACAGAAGCATGACAGTGACTAAGCTCACATGAAAGGAAATTGGAAAATTCAATATTTGAATTGTTCAGCACAATGGAGAAACACGAACACAACGTGTAAGAAAAGGAGTTTCACATTTATTCATTAACATCTTTGCAAAACAAATCAAAGTCTATACAAGCAGAAGCAGAAAAAGCAAGGGTATTTGACTTCAACACAAAGTTATGTTTTCACGTCAAGAGTACATAAGTTGGGAAGTGGGAAATATGGGAATAAAATATGCATAACGGAAATTGTAGAGAAAGAGAATGATCAGTTGCATCAAGGTGCTTCTTCTCCCTTACTTCCTTCCTTTATGCTACAATCAGAGTTGCTGATGAAACAAAGAGGAGGACATGATAACTCTACAACCAACAAACTTTAACTGACCAGGTTCTTTCTCCCAACTCCATCTTATTCCCCCATTCTCTTTACTCCTCATCCCAGAAAATGCCAACAATTCTCAATTATTAGCCACCTGTTACATCTATTACCCGGCCGTTCCCTTATGACCTTACAGGGGAAAATGTCTCCACCTTCTAAAGGACTCATGAAAGGAAGGGGGAATGTCTCACCCACTGCAAGATCTCTTGAAACGCCGATATCGGGCCATCAAGGTATTGGGTTTCCAAATGCCGTGATGGAACCTCTATTGATAGTTTCCTTATTGATGGAACCTCATATTGACAGTCCTTACAACTACGTCATACAATGCCACCTCACAAAAAATTTTTCAAAACATCCCGCTAATGATGGGGTGTAGAAGAATCACCATACAAAATCCTTCATTCCTAAACTCACTGGCACCAAAATATTTGTTATGATTAAGAAACCCTCACCACTTTTATTTTTCACAAACTTCGCCACTCATGAATTAGAATCATAACTAAACCCATAACTTCATTGACGAAACTCTAATAACTATTTCTTATTATTTATAACCACAGGAGGTCTATCCAACATGATTCTAGGCGATTGAACTGGCATGATTCAAAATCAAAACAGTGCATTTCACATTTAATACTGCACTCTCGTGTCTTTGCCACTTACCAACAACCCTTCCAATTTCTTGCCCTTTCCGCTTGACTAGCATACACTGTTTTTGTGTCCTTTTCACTCTACACCTTTTCAAATCCCTTATATCTACCACACTTAATACCACGCCTTTCGTGCCCCCTCTAGCACTACTTGAGAACTTGTTCCTCTACTTATAATACATTTTCTATGAAACGACATTAGGAATGGAGGCAAATGATGATACATGGTCCGATAACCCATTACCATGAAACCTCAACAGGCCTATGATCATAAAGCCTACAAACTACTAAGGGTCTCTCGATAAACTCTCTTATACTCTCGGTATCTATTTGATTGAAGTCTTTTTTGACCTAAGTTTCTCAGTATAACATTCACTCAATCGTTACCCATATGGGCCATTGCTCGGTCAAGCCCTCTCGGTCTCTACAAAGATAATTCCTATTACATGACGGGTCTTAGTCATGTTTATCTGTTACGGAAAATTTTTTTAACAAATTTAAACTTTTCTTAAACTGATATGAATCTATTGTGATCTCTCATAATATTCAACTAAAGTAGATGAATAGTTGAATATGGATTTTGTGAAACTTTTGAAAATTTAAAATCTTGCAACAAAAAAATATTTAAAAAATTGAGAAACAAAGAACACCTAAAACTTTTTATAGTGATTCCACTAAACTCGGTATTCGTCCACTTCCAGACTCCTCCTGAATTTTTCACTAACAATTGAAGGATGCAAACTTGATTGTAGGTTTAAGTCCAACTTTTACAGTATTTCTACCCAACACTATGTTTCAATTCTTCATAGATTGATTTTCCACTCTCAAAATCTAAAACAGTGATTCACACTCTTTAATCTTTTTACACTTTGTACAAATTGAAAAATGAATGTTAGGAATGGAGGTTTTCTATCCTCAGATATGATAGATTTTGAACAAGTTTAAAATACTGAGAAGGACTAAAGAATTGAAGTACAGAATTAAATACAACAAATACAAGTAAATTTTTTTTTCAAAATATTCAATCAAGCGTTCAGATTTGTCAACTGCACTTTGCTTCAACTCTCCGGTATTTATTGATGCATTGAAGAGATTCGTTAGGGGTTGTTGATGGTTATTGCGTTCAAATTTAATGTTCGCCATTAATGTTCTACAACAGTATTCATTTTTCACACTGAGCTCCATTCTTTCCACCGGCGCCACTTCCTCTTTGGCTAATCAAAATTTGTTTTTGCTACATTTGAATGATACTTTGATCGAAATAGAAGATATCAGTGATTCAGAAAAAATAATATGACTGTTGAGTTCAAATTTATTTCGAAAATCTAGTTTCTGACAACTTTTGGGTTAACATGTTTGAATGGCATATCAACCTGAATTCAAAAATTTTGTAGCATATTTTTAAACAATCTGGTCAACAAAAGTGTATATAGGTCGATGTATTCTAATGGGTCATCGTGCTTTTATTGGACATTCACATGTTTTTGAAAGAAACCAATATTCTAGGTCGACAACTTTATATCTCACATCGACATAATCCAGTGTACATATAAAATTGGTGGACCTAAATTTATAAATTGGTCAATGTGTCATTGAGGTTGACAAATTAATATATAGGTTGATGTGTGATATTTAAGAGACAAAAACTATTAGGTCGAATGTTTTCTTCATACATCGACGTGTCACTATTCAACATAAAAATAGGTGGACCTGTCTTCTGAAATTAGTCATTGTGTTTGGGTATGTCAACAAGATTAAGGACCATGTCAAAGTGTTATATTAAGGTACATTACATCAGGTTGATGTGTCTTAATTGCACATCAACATGTTTCTATTCCCACTTAAAATTGGTGGACATGATCAATAAAATAGTTCAATGTCATAGTCAGATTTAGGTCGTTGTGTGTTTCTAATGACAAAACTTACTTGGGTTGACAATTTATCGGGCACATCGAGATCATTGTATTTTTGCTTAGTGTATATCGATGTGTAACAAAGGTAGGTCGATGTGCTTTTAAAATTAGTCAACAAGTCAATCTAAATTCGTTCACCTGAGACTGTTCAGGTGGATATGTGTGTTAGTTTTTAGGTCGATGTGAGAAATATGTTGATGTGTTCACGGGTATGTCGATGTGTTTTTACTTAGTTAATTGTTATTGTATTCCTATAATTCAGGTTGACAGTGGTTACTCGTCAGGTCGATATGTTTAGGGTTAGCTTAAAAATTGGTCAACATAAGACTTAAATTGGTGAACCTGAGGTGCAGGTCGATGTATTCAAGGATCTAGTCGACAAGATGTGCAGGCTTCTGATTTCTAATTCCTTTTTTGATTTTCTTTAAACTTATTTTCTTTCATTCTATTATCATCAAAAATTTTCTATTTCAACATCTCCCAATTAGAAAGTGAATCCCTCAATGATTTAAACTCTTCTATATCTCTTTGACAACAACAGAAACTTTTCTATCTCAAAAGGTTCTAAATCTATAGGGAGTCTATGACTATGATTCCTACAATATCGGAAGATCTCCAACGATCTCTTAACAAAGTAAGTAGGGTTTTTATATCTCTAAACACATACGAGACTCCCCATATGTACTATATATATGCTATGTAGAGACAACTTGCCACGCACACACGCTTTACTCTACACATAGTATACAAAAACTATTCAAAGTTCAGACTCTTTCACTCTTTCACTCTTTCATTCATTTTTACTATCATTTTTGACTTAAATATTGGAGTCTCCTTTGCTAGATTTACTTCTAATGGTTTTTTTTCTTGCCATTTCTCAAAACAACCGAGCAGACACGACATCAACAATTTTTGTTCGAGCTAGAAGGACAACCTACTGTAAAGTCAAATTTGTCCCCAATAGATTCGAATTGTGATAATTTTTTTAGAACCTCCCAACCACTTTAACAACAATCTTTTTCATATGAAAAAAAATAAAAAATAAAAACCATCTCTCCCATGACAAGTTCTAGTAGGAATCTATTAGAACAAAGATCTATTTTTCATTTATCGGGTCTTTTTCAAGCCCCTTTTCGATCTGAATTTATTCCAATCTACACTCTATAAACTCTCTAATCTTCCCACTGCAAAAGGCATATAATTCACTCTCATTCCCTTCTTTACAATGTACATTTTGTGATATGTTATCAGATTAGCTCTACTAGAACTGGTAGTTAAGGTCTTATGCTTTTGAATAAGAAAGCATAAGCATAAATCATATCTTTCAGTTAATCAAAAATAGTAGACTCGATGTTGTTTGATTGTTTTCAATATTTTTCCTTCAACTTTGACTTGAAAAACCATGTTAATGTAGTTGAGATTGTGCCTCTACCTATGAGGCCTATTAGAGTACGTAAAGTTTCTCTTATAAATTTAACACATGAGTCTCTCAGAACTCCTTTTAATGTCTTACTCACCCTTCCTCAATCCTTATTAATCCGCCACATAAAGAAAAATACTAATTGATATTTACATATTTAAAATATAATTTTTTAAATTTATTTATTTTTTTCTAATTTAACATGCAGAAAATACAATGGGCATGCAGAATTAATTTTAATTTTTTTAAAAAAACATATGAACATCAACAAACATCCTATACGAAGGAAAGCGCTCATTTATGCATACTTTTCAAGAACAAGATTTTTTTTTCACTAACCGATATACGGTTTATCTACTTAATCCTGTTTAAATATTGTAGACCCCATTTAAGATTGACTCTCTTAATATCTGTTTTTTTATAAACAACATTTATTTACCTCGAAAATTTAGTATTCCAATTGGGTTTTGTAAACTAGTTCATTGAATGTGCCCTCCTTTAAACTTTGATGATTGACAGTATTTTGAATAGGCTCCAAAGAGATGGATGCTCTCAATGCCTGCTCTTTACACATAAGATAATTTGAATAGAATCAATTCAAATTAAAAACAATTAATAATAAAAATAATTTACTTAATCTAGGTCGTGTGAACCTATGTCACATGGAAATGGAAACAGGAAAATGAAAACGGATACGAAACGATACGGGAAAATAATATTTTATAAAAATATGAAAAATGAAAATAGGGGTAAATATATAAATATAAAAAATATAAAAAGTTTTATGTAAATATTAATTATTTTATAAAAATAATAGAATAGTCATATTTTATAATAAAAATATAAAATAATCAGATATACAATTATTAAATATAAGTTAAATAATATAAAAATAAAAATTATAACTAATTAAATAATTCATTAATATGGAAAAATGTGTAAATATATAAAATATAAGTATTTTTGTATAAATATTAATTAATTTAACATGTTAAAACAGTTTGAAAATGTTTTAAAAACGGAAAACGTTTTGGAAACGGGACTCATAGGTGTGAACTCGGATTCCTCACATGTAGGGGTGTTCATTCAGGCAGGTATTCAATTTTTTGGGTTATCTGGTTTGGGTTATTCGGGTTTTGAACTTTAAAAAATCCAATCGAGAACTTAATTGGATAAAATGAAATTCAAACCAATTTACCTGAATCAAAATTCAGGTTAAACGGTTTAGGTTTCATTTACCAGAATAATCACATAACATGAAAAGTCCCTCCTACTAGCTCAAAGGAAGAAAGCTGCCATATGAAAATTGATATTTTCTATTGCCAGAAAGAAGAATGGATTCTGCTACTGAACAAGAAGAGTGAAACATAAACAAATAGAAAAATAGAATAAGAAAATAGCATTAACAAATAGAATAGAATTTCATTAGAATAAGAAAAAGAATGAAACATAACAAAAAGAATACAATTAACAGAATTTCATTAGAATTTCACGCAGGATTTAAGTTGAACAGAACAAGTAGAATGAAACATAAACAAATAGAAAAATAGAACATAAAATAGTATTTCATCAAAATCCTTGTCAAACTGAAAACTCATCAGAATAATCTGCTAAAATATAACAGAAAACTAGATCCATACATACAACCATTTCATCACAATTTGAGATACAAAATTAGGACACTAAGAGGTCCATATAACCATTTCATAAGAAAACAGTGTTGAAATGTTCAGTAAGTTGAAAGATATTAACAAATAGAAAAACAAAATCTCAGCATGCTACATCAACTGCTCGATTGAATAGAAAAATAAACTCAGTAGTAAACTCATATATATATTTTTTTGCATTCTGAACTATTTTTTGCATTAGCAAGCTGCATCAGGAAGCTATACTCATGATGCCTCCGTACTTATACCAGAAGTATCTGTCCCTAGTTCTGTCATTGAATAGAAAAATAAAAATAAACAATTGTAACTATCAAGAAAGATAAAAAATAACTGAAAATATTAACAAATCTCAAGACATTACAAGCTTCTTCAACCTGTTAAAGTTCCTCCTAAATTTCTTCAACTTCAATTGGAGTAGAATTTGCACGAATCCAATCTTGAGTGCAAATTAATGCTTGAACTATTTTAGGAGTTAAAGAACTCCTAAATGCATCTAAAACCCTTCCATTTGTGCTAAAAACAGATTCGAAATCCATTGTCAAGATTAGAATTGCTAAAATATCATGAGCCATCAAAGATAAAATGGGAAATTTTGGGTTATTAACTTTTCACCAGTTAAAAACCTCAAATTGAGTAGAATCATTATCAACCTCCTCATTCAATTACTTATCTAACTCATATTTATAGTCCCTTATACCATTCTCAATTTTTTCGCCATACCACTCTTAATTTTCCGCCTTTTCATCCTTGTTCTAAACTTTTCCTTCAATATTTTTACGGGCTTCATATCTTCTGGTGTAGCCATTTTTCCCTAATGATGAGCGAGAAGAAGAGAGCCCACAAGTAGAGGAAGAGGGTATAATAGGAGGAGCATGAATTCTCACATAGTCATCATACATGGAATCTTTGACTAATTTAGCTATTGATGTTCTATCTGTTTTCCCATACACATCACAAAGTAAAATCTCAACATAGTCAACTTTATTTTTAGGATCAAGCACAGAAGCAACAAAAATAAGTACGTTGAATTTTTCAATCTTCCCATAATACTTGTCAAATTTGGCCTTCATCAATGTTGCTGTGTTTACAAGACCAAAATTATCAGTTTCAATAAAACATTTTTCGAGAACCACATCAATGCAAGTTATATCAAAAGAAGTATGAGCAGTCACATACTTTATCCCTGATACTTTCAAAGTAAGCTCATAGAAATGTTGAAGAAAGCCTACCAATCTCTTAACATTTGCCCAGTCTAGTAAACTAGGCACTCTAGTCTTTTCAAGATCCTCCCTAAAATGTCGATCCTCAACATCCAACCTATCAAATGCTCTTTCATAAGCTTGTGCTATCTCCAACATCAAATAGGTGGAATTCCACCTCGTTGGGACATCCAGAACCAATTCTTAGTGTTAGGACACTTCTCATTCTCAACAAAACTTTTATTTTTTTTAATTCTTGCAAGGGACTACCTAATATATTTAACTACAGCACGAATACAATCACCAGAACCACCAATGTGGCTTAACCCATCTTGAACTATCAAATTCATGATGTGGGCAACACACCAAATATGGGCCAATTTCCCTGCCAAAAGACACTTTTCCCAATTAGCAAACTTTGTTTTCAAATATAAAACAGTCACATCATTTGCACTAGTATTATCAATTGTTATTGTGAAAATATTGTCAATACCAACATTCAAGTAAACACATCTCCATGGCCTTCCCAATATCATTTCCTCTATAACATGACACAAGGCAAAAACTTAACTCTCTCTTTTGTAACATTTGATTATTATCAACAAAATGAGCTGTGACACACATATAATTGACTTTTTGCAAAGAAGTCCAAGTGTCGGTAGTTGAACAAATCTTACCAACATTTTCTTTAATTTGAGCCCTAACTCTTTTCTTTTCCTCCAAGTACAACCGGTAACAGGCCCTAGCTACAATGATTCTAGATGAAATCTGATATGAAGGTTGACAAACATTCATAAAATGTTTAAATCCTCTTCCCTCTATAAACTTAAAAGGAAGTTCATTTACAATGATCATGAGATATAATGGCTTCCTAATTGCTTGTTGATCAAATTTTCAATCAATTAAATTAACCTTTTTCTCATCACCATCTCCACCTTGGAAAGCTAATTCAGTCTGAGTAGAGAACTTATTTGGATTTTATAAAGAACATGCTTTCAAATGACTCAATAGAGTATTAGTTCCATGTATTCAGTTGAAGAAAAGTATTCTTTTCCACAATATCTACAAGTGCTTTTGTTCTTACATTTCTTACTTACAAAGAATCAAAGTGATCCCAAATCTTAGATTTTTTGTGAGCTGCTCTACGTTTCTTTGGTTGTTCCTCTTTTTCAGTTTCCAATTCCAAGTCCATCACCATCTCTTCATTACTTGTAGTTTTGTCCTCAGTTTGAGACATCTGAAACAAATTTGTAAAATGGTTAAATAGATCAATAGAGTTAAAAGAAAAAAAAAAGAGATGGTTCACAAATTTAATAAAAGAAATTAACAAAGATTAGGTAGGAACCAGATTTGACAAAAAAAAAAGAAAAAAAAAAAGAAAATCTGTAGTAGAGTTCATGTTCATTATTTGGGTCAAAATTGAAGAGGAAATTTGTTAAAAAAAAATTGGGTTAATGTAAGAACAAACCTTGACAAGGTTTTGAAGAATTAAAATCATTGTTTAAAAAAATAATCAGTCAAAGATTTTGGCCTTGTTAAAAAAAAGTATGGGGTCATGTCTTAATGAAAAATCAGTATGTTACTGATAGTTGATGCATCAATTTCAACAAGATTACCTTGTTACAAAAAAATTAAGGAGGAAAAATGGAGGGAATAAAAAAACAGGATCTAAGAAAAAAAGAATTTTGTTAAAAATTGGATTTGAGAAAATTGGTGTTCGTGTTTATACTTATGCGAACTTAGGCTTAGGAAAGAGGGGGAAAATTGAGGAGGATCCTTGTTAAAAAAATCTGGATCTGAGAAAAGAAAGAGAGATAGGGAGAGAAACAATCACCTCTCGGTAGCCTAGGAACCAGATTTGAGGAAAAAATAACTTGGAACAACAGAGTTAAAGGGGGAAAAATTGGGTTAATGTTAAAACATAACAAACCTTGTTTTTTCTTCTTCCTCCTCCTCCTCCTCTCTCTCTCTCTCTCTCTCTCTCACTATTCAAGCAACGGGGATCGACATTTTTAGGGAACGAAAGGAGAAGTGGTGGCGTGCATAAAGTGGATGTGAAGATAGGAAAGTTAAATGAAACCTTAAAGAGTAAAGACTGAGACTATTTTATGTTTTTATTGAAAATCTTTAGTTTTTTAGTTGAGTGTGTATGTTATGTGTTATGTTATTTAGGTTTCGGGTGGGCCCGAGTAAAGATTTTTTTTTTAAATCCGAACCATTAATCCGAATTTTTATTTAGGTGGAGTCATTCAACCGATCTAATTTTCTTAACCTGAACCTGATGACCCGATTTTTTAATGGTTTGGGTGGGTGAATGATTTGATCCGAATAATGAACACCCCTACTCACGTGAGGCCATGGGTATTGAGACTTAGGAATCAAAATGACCTCAACTCGAGTAATAGATATGAATAATTTGATCAACAGTATTTTGAATAGGCTTCATAGAGATGGATTTTCTCAAAGTCTTCTCTTTACACATAAGATAATTTGAATAGAATCAATTCAAATCGAAAACAATTAATAATAAAAATAATATACTTAATCTAGGTCGTATGAACTTAGGCTGTACGGAAACGGAAATAGGAAAATGAAAATGAATAGAAAATGATACCAGAAAATGATATTTTATAAAAATATAGAAAATGAAAATATGGGTAAATACATAAATATAAAAAATATAAGAATTTTTATGTAAATATTAATTATTTCATAAAATAATAGAGTAGTCACATTTTATAATAAAAATATAAAATAATTAATTATAAAATTATTAATTATAAAATAAATAATGTAAAAAAATAAAAATTATAATTAAATAAATAATTTATTAATATAAAAAATATGAAAATATATAAATATAAATTTTTTTATATAAATATTAATTAGTTTAATACGTTAAAAGGATGAAAATATTTTAAAAGGGGAAACGTTTATGGAAACGGGGCTGACAGGCGTGAACTCGGATTCCTCACGTGGGCCATAGGTATTGAGACTTGTAATCAAAATGACCTCAACTCAAGCAATAGAATTCTTTAAGTAACGCAATCGCGTGATGAGCAGAAAGCGAACTATTCTTTCGCCTTTTATTAAAGAATTCTTGCACGTAAAAAGCTGAGAAGCTGTGGTAAAAGAGTAGTGCTCGTGACGTTCCCAAGGAGACAGTCTAGGATCCATTTCTTTTTCGGTATAGAGAGAGAGAGAGAGAGAGAGAGAGAGAGAGAGAGAGAGAGATCTGGATAATGGGTCTTTTAACCTTCTTGGTCTGTTTACTTTGTTGGCCTTACGCTTTTAGCTTCAGTATAGATGATATAGATCTTCTGCATTGACCTAGTTTTTGTAGTAAAATTTACTACTTCTGCCATTGGACATTGATGGTTGCTTTTAACTTTGAAGTGTGCACAAAACCCATCAGAAACAAATGATACAGAAAAAGAAAAATGCAGTCTTCGGGCATATCATTTGATTTGTGGTATTTCCTCTCTTGTATGTCAAGCAAGCTGGAGAAACAAAAGAAAGGGCATGTTGTGGCTACTTGCCAGAATCCGAGCTGCACAACAGGGCTTGATTTAAAAAATAAGTTTGTGGAGTGCCTTAATATTCTGCCTTTGGATCTCACCATTGAAAGTACTATAGAGGTTCAACTGCTCTCTACATTTTCTTTGCTGTTGCTTCTTTATCTGGCTGAAAATGATATGGCCTTATAATTACCCAACCTTCTATCATCCGAGTACGTATTGATACCCACACAGTTAATAGTCATAAGATCATCATTCAACGGCACCATTCCCTATGACATGGAATGGTAGAATGATGATGACTGTTGGATGGTGATCTAATGACCACCATCCCAATAGGTATCAATTCCCGTTGGCATTATAGAAAAATCCTAACTATTGTTGATAGTCATTTTGTCCCATTGGTTTTACTTGTGAAGATTAAGTATGTTTTGTGTTCTAGACAGATTTTAGATGCAGTCCCTTTTAGGTTATAGCTAGCTGGTCTAAACTTTCTGTCCTCATGCGCAACACAGGTTCTGTCGTTCTTGTTTTAAATAAATAAAGAAAAAAATGTGGCCCAAACTCTTCCCATGTCTATTGATATCTTGTATTGGATATATGCTAGCTCTATAGAGGAATAATGAAAAAGTATTGTCGATTTAGTAGATAGAATAATAGTCATCGAGTCCAGAATGTGAAAAATGTGGGTGACAGAAACTAGATGGTAAAAGAGGAAAAGAAGCCTAAGAAAATAGACCTCACGTTATGAAATTCGGGCACAGACAAAAGGCATGGGACTCCATCATGCAACAAAGTTGAAATTGATAGGACATGCCGGTGTTGAGTTACATTGTATTGGAAATAGTGTTACAATATATATAATCAGGAGACATAATATATCATATATTTGATTCAACTTATTTTATCTCCAGAAACCATTTATAGGCCTATTTACATATATTTTTTTTGATAGAAAATGAATTATGTATTAGCAAAATGAAAGAATGTGCGAAACTCCTAATGATGAGAAATCTTCAGAAGTAAAAGAGTATGAGTACAAAACAACAACCAATGCATTACTGCTCTTGAATTCCAACTATAATCTTTATAAATTCTCGAGCAGTGAGTTCAAAGAGAAATATAAAAAACAATTTTGTCTTATAAAAGGGGGCATCAATAGTATCATTGCAAAAAATTCGGATATTTTGCTTTCTATAAATACATCACAGATGGTAACAATATGCGTTTTCACAACATGCGAGCATCTTTTTTGCATCCAAAACCTCTAAAATTATGAAAAACAAGTCGGGAAGACTCCTATAGTAAACCCAATGATATTGTCGCGCACAACAAAGAGTTGGTTCCACGTCTCCTTGACAATTGGACGTTACAACAACAACAACCACCATTTAAGTCTTAATTCTAATTTTTGGATCGATCGTTTGAAAAACAAATATAGAATCTACAAAAAAACCAGTTTTTAGCAACAAATTTAGCGACAAAAATTTAATAAAAATTTGTCACTAAAAACATTAGCGACGAAATTAGCGACGAAAACTTTTTCGTCGCTAATAACTCGTCGCAAAAATTTAGCGACAAAAAATTAGAAATTCGTCGTTAAATTTAGCGACGAATAATTTTTTGTCGCTAAATTCGTCGCAAATTTAGTGAAGAAAATCAAAAATTCGTCGCTAAATTAATTAATTAATTAATAAATATATATTAATATTTTAATTTATTTAATTATTTTTCAAATTTTGCTACGAATTCTGAAATTCGTAGCAAAATTAATTATTTATTTAATAAATATATATTAATATTTTATTTTATTTTATTATTTTTTAAATTTAGCGACGAATTTTTAAATTCGTCTCAAAATTAATTAATTAATTAATAAATATATATTAATATTTTATTTTAATTAATTAATATATATTAATATTTTATTTTATTGAATTTTTTTCAAAATGTTGCGACGAATTTCCAAATTCATCGCAAAATTAATTAATTAATTAATATATATTAAAATTTTAATTTATTTTATTATTTTTTAAATTTTGCGACGAATTCTAAGATTCGTCGCTAAATTTGCGACGAATTTTGAAATTCGTCGCAAAATTAATTAATTAATTCCACCGCCTGAATCCGGCCCGCTCGCCCGCCCGAGCCAGCATCCGCTCGTACGCCCGCCCGAGCCGGTACCCACACGCCCTCCCTCACTTAATTCTTGAGAAATTCCACCGCTTTGCTTCCACCATGGTTCGAATCCTTGCGCTTCCGTAAAGTTTTAAAATCCTATAACCATCTAGCTAAACGTTAGTATCTGTTATAAATTTTTTTTTTTTTTACTTATTATCTTTCCCTTACATATTTCAAATAATAATAAAATAATATAAAATAACAATTTATTATAAAATAATAAAATATTAGATTAAAATAAAATAAATATATATATATATATAAATAATAATACTATTTTTAGAAAAGATAATATAAAAATAAAATATAACATATTTATTAAAAATAATAAATATGATAATTTTTTTAAATAAAAAATAATATATTAATATTTTAATTTATTTAATTTTTTTTCAAATTTTACGACGAATTCTAAGATTCGTCGCTAAATTTGCTACGAATTTTAAAATTCGTCGCAAATTTAATTAATTAATTAATTAATATATATTAATATTTTATTTTATTTTATTATTTTCAAAATTTTGCGACGAATTTCAAAATTCGTCGCAAAATTTACCACGAATTTTAAAATTCGTCGCAAAATTTACCACGAATTTTAAAATTCATCGCAAAATTAATTAATTAATTAAAACTTTATTTTATTTTATTATTTTCAAAATTTTGCCATGAATTTCAGAATTTGTCAGAAATTTAATTAATTAATTAATTAATATATATTAATATTTTATTTTATTTTATTATTTTTAAAATTTTGCGACGAATTTCAAAATTCGTCGCAAAATTTGCCACGAATTTTAAAATTCGTGGCAAATTTAATTAATTAATTAATTAATTAATATATATTAATATTTTATTTTATTTTATTATTTTCAAAATTTTGCGACGAATTTCAAAATTCGTCGCAAAATTTGTCACGAATTTTAAAATTCGTCGCAAATTTAATTAATTAATTAATTAATTAATATTAAAATTTTATTTTATTTTATTATTTTAAAAATTTTGCGACGAATTTCAAAATTCGTCCCAAAATTTGCCACGAATTTTGAAATTCGTCGCAAAATTAATTAATTAATTAATTAATATATATTAATATTTTATTTTATTTTATTATTTTTCAACTTTTGCGACGAATTCTGATTTTCGTCCCTAATTTTGTTACGAATTTTGAAATTCGTCGTAAAATTAATTAATTAATTAATAAATATATATTAATATTTTATTTTATTTTATTATTTTCAAAATTAGCAACGAATTTCAAAATTCGTGACAAAATTAGCGACGAATCTCAGAATTGGTCGCAAAATTAGAGACGAATGTTGAAATTCGTCACAAAATTAGCGACAAATTTCCGTTCGTCTCTAAATTAGCTATGACTTTTTTTTCGTTGAAAATTTCGTTAGAAATAGCGATGAAAAAATATTTCGTCACTAAATTCGTCGCAAATTTGCAACGAAAAAAATTTATCGCTAAATTTCGTCGCAAAAAATGTGTTTTTTTTGTAGTGTAAAACATAAAAACATAAAATTAAAGTTTTAAAACAAAAATGAAAAACATAACATTAATGTGCATTTCTTCCATGTTTATGACATTTTCTTGATTTGCCGAATTTTATTTAAAAAATCCATTAACATTCATATCCTAACTTCACCCAAATATTTTTATACCTCAATAAGAATACTATAAGGTTTTATGACTTTACTATTCTTCATTTTTTTAAGTTGAAAACGAATTTTACATTTAAAATTCCTATTGATATCGTTCACAGGTATTGCAATATCGCCGATAGTTCTTGTACCCTTAACGTTAAAGAGATTATCAAAATAATCATTCTAACGCTTTTTTATGTTCTTATTCCTTACAAGTATATTATTGGTCTTACTCCAATTTAGATTTTTTTTCTTAATTTTCCTTAGTTTGGCGATTCTGTAAATTTTTTTTTCTCCATCCTTAATTTCTAGTTTCTTATATAATTTGTTATACATTTTACTTTTTGATTCATGAATAATTTTTTTCACTTTTTTGTTACAATTTTATATTTTTCAAATGCATCGCTATCTCTCTTATTTTTAACGTTTTTATAACACTCTCATTTAATTCGTATAACAGTTTGAATTTCCTTATTTAGTAATACTTTTTTGGTATTTTAGGCAAACACACATCTAAAACTAAAAGTTTATGCTAGGATACTATACTCTCCACTGGTATAATCTTACAATCCCTAAAGGTTATTCTATTGCCTCTTCTGGTAAGGAAAAAATTTATTTGGTTAGTATTCGACCCACTTCTATATATAATTATGTGCGATTCTCTTTTTATGAATAAAGTGTTTACAAGAATCAAATCGAATATTGTGACAAATTCTAAAATAGTGTTTCTACCTCATTCCTACTACCAAAGCTAAAATTTCCATATACGACTTCAAATCTCTCATCATTCTCACCTACATATCTATTTAGATCTCTTCCACTAAATAATTTGTCCCCACTAAGTATGTATTGTATAAATTTATCTAAAATTTTCTAAAACTGTTATTTACTAATTGCATTTATATCTATTTGATGTGCATAAATACTGATTATATTAATTATATTTTCTCTACTAACTAATTTGACAAACAAAATTCTATTTTTCTTTTTTCTTATCTCTATTACATTCTCTTGTAAATCGTTATAGACAATTATTTTTTACCCCATTCTTAATTCTATCCCTATTTGTGTACCAAAACTTATGGTCATAAAACTCTACTACTCTAGCATTCTCCCCGATTCATTTAGTTTTTTGGCAACACATAATATTAATTTTTTGTCTAATTATCACTTTTTATCTTTCTCCTGACTTATTGATTAAGGATTTTATGTTTCAAATGGTTATACAAATTCTATTTTCAATTAGACATTGTAAAAATAAATAATTTTAGTTTCAAAATTGGTGTAAGAAATGACCTAAACGACAACGAAGGTAGCTTTATTAGGTTTGCTCTTTTTAAGTAGATCCCTCACATTAATTTCATTAAACACCATAGATTAAATAAAAATCTTAACCTTGATTACGACCTTTGCATTCCAAATAAAAGTATTAAGGTAAAAACGAGGATTTTGGGAAAGACTAATTAGATGATAAGTGAAAAATCTATATGAAAAAACCGAGGAATCAAGAGTTGAAACCATACTCTCACAAATATGTTAAGATGGTTCATTCCCTATAAGAGGGGTAGTCAAAGAAGAAACTCAATAAAAATCTCTATTATTAAGATTCTTAAAATTGAAAATTCCAATAGATCAATTGTCCCTTGTTAATAAGAGTAGAGTGAAGTCTATATAACCTATAAAGATCAAGGGAAGAAATGGATAACTTATAAAGATGAATGAAAGAAACGGATAGTGGTCATTTGTGAATCCAATGATCCTCCCAAACCAGACATGAGAACTCTCACCTACTTTAAATGACACCAAAGGTAAAAAAGAATGGTATAACTGAGAAATTGTAACACCCCGATCTTGAAATCGAGTACGCAACAACCGCCACGTTGTCTCGGTACACGGATAGAATCTCCCCATATAGCGGGACCCCGCAAGGCTAGATTGCTGAATAATAAATCTTCCGGTACACAAATCTATCATAGTAAAAAATTCATAAAAAACAATACATATGCAAAGAATCCATCTGGTTCATCCCTATATACACAAGCATGCAGTGTGGCTATCCAGCTATTCCAGAAATCTCAGTACAAATAAAGCATTTAAAATAAAAGAAATTCTAAATTATAGTCGCAGGATTTTTACTAATGTTTGCCTGAAGAAAACAAGACAGTATTAATAAAATCCAAATGGTATGATGTGTATAAAACTTCATAACATCGAAAATAAATGTCGAAATTCAACATTTCAATTCAAATGTCCTAATACATTATCCAAAAACAGTTAAATCAAAATAATGAAGTTTCAAATCATAATTATCGGATTTTACCAATACTTGCTGAAGAACTCAACCAGTATCAATAAAATCCGCACGACATGAGATGTACAAACTTCCTTCCCATGGTTCTATGAACTATAATTTTCAAAAATTCTACATTTGCTAGATACCTATACAAGTCGGTGAAATATTCTTCGCAATCTCCAACGTTCAGTTTCCGAACTAAGTATTTTCTGAAAAATATGAAGAGAGGGGTGAGTATCGGAGAATACTCAGTAAGTGGAATGCAATGGTGTGATTATGTTCATAAATGAGAGGTGAATGTGGGACAATCAAAACATATCTCATAACCACACTTTATATATGTAAAAATATTTCAATAATTTGATCAATTTGCAAATCATGCATCCACATTGATCATTCCATAAGAAAATCATGGGGTCCCATCGAAAACACTCCCGTCTTAGGGTGGCCGAACCTAGACGAAAGCCCGCCAAGGATTTTTTTTTCATCCAATATTTCAAAACATACCCCATTCTTTGGCGTTTGCTCGTATCTCATCGGGATGTAAACCAGATATAGCATGAGTTCGGCAGAGGGAGGGACGTCTAACTCCCTCGCACATCCAACCCCAACCACGCCACCCCGTCAGGTCGCTTCGTGGTGGGAATGACTATAGCTATTAACTACCAGTACCCTTCATTTCTCAAACACCTCATTTCACAAATCATGTGTCATAATTCCAACAAATAATCATAAATTTCTTGTCATAGCAATTTATAAAGCAACATCAAATAACATATAACACACATGCATTTATAAATACGGTGGATGTATTTATACTTCACAATCCAGTTCAGACATTCCACAATTATAAAACAATTTATATAAAATATGTAAAAATTTTATAAAACCATTTATAAAACAATTTTAAAACAAGTTACTCATTTAATAACACAATTAACCATCCACTCATTTTTTGGGAGGGTAATCACTCTCAATTCCTAAATCGAATAAAATCCTACCCATCATTTAATTCTAAATGCCTTAATCTAAGACATTGGTTACAATGAATCCTTAAATCGTATACCAAACTCTAAGGAAAGCTGTTCTACACCACCCAACAAGTTTCTAATTTCATCTAACATGTTTCTTCGTATTAATCAGCTCACATTCATGTAGGATTTATACGTAACTCTAGAAATCACATTTTAATTTTTAGGAAGGTGCACTCTCTTCAAATTCTGCATATTTTTCAGAACATATACGAAACTCTCATTTTTAATTCAGCCTAAACTCATTCAACTACCGAAAGGATTAGAAATTCCCTCACCTAGGGTTTTCGCCACTCGCAGACCTAGGTTTCGTGCGCCGTTTGATTCAGTTCGGAACCTATAACACTTCCAAATTGAAGCACCTTTTAGCAATTAAACCTAATTATTAACCAAATTCAAAACCCTAGAGCTAGGATTAGGAACCAGTCCTTACCTGTGTAGAGAGAGAATGGCAGTCGTGGCCTAGGGTTTTTTTTCGAAGGTCCAATCGGGCTCTGATTTGGGATGGCTATAGAAGGGAAGTGCTCTGGCTAGCACTGCGCGAGCAAACAAAGGAGGGAGAGGGAAAATTGTTCACGCGCAAGGGAGAAGAAGAGAAAGCTTTGATCGTGCGCGGGAGAGAGAGAAAGGGAAAGAGAGAGGGAAGGATGGCCACGTGCGGTGGTCGCAGGAGGAAGATGTTGGCCGTGGGAGGTAGAGAAATTGAGAGAGAGAGATTGAGGGAGACGGGAGAGAGAGAGAAAGAGAGAAACCGAGAGGGAGAGATTGAGGGCGAGAGATAAAGAGAGTGATGGGAGAGAAATGAGGGGAAGGGAATTGGGAAAGTGATTTTTGACCTTTTTTTTTGTCGGTGCCACAAAAATGATCTTTCAAGGACCACATCAATTAAATCTTTCCTCAAGTATTGGTGTAATACCCAATTTAAAAAAAAAAAAAAAAAAAAAAAAAAGGAAAAATAAAAATTAGGGCTTAAAGCCCAATTTTCTCCCCTTTCTCCCTCTCTCTCTTTCCCCTTCTCTTCTTTCTCTCTCCCTCTCCCTCTCTCCTTTTCTTCTCTCTTCTCCCGATCCCCCGCCGCCGCGCCTCTCTCTCCCGCTGCCGTCCCCCGCCGAGCGCGATCGGAGCGCACCAGCGTGCGCGACAGCGCCAGAGTGCGCGGCAGTGCGAGCCCTGCGCGAGCTCAGCACGCGAACCCAGCCTGTGCGCGAGTTAAGCGCGAGCAGCCCGCGAGCAGGGCGCGAACAGCGCTCGATCAGCGCGCGACACCCAGCGCGCGACCCCAGCGCGCCTCAGCACGCCTCAGCACGCCCTAGCACGAGCCAACGTGCACTCCAGCGCGCGATCCACTGCTCCAGCACGCTCCAGCTTGCGACCCACAGCACGAGCAGCGCACGATCCAGCTTGCGAGTGCGTTTCAGCGCGCGAGCCAGCGCCAGCGCCAGCACGAGCGCGAGCACGCTCCTGCGCGCGATCCGGCTTACCAGGCCGCAGGCCCACCAGGCCGCAGGCCCACCAGGCCCGCCAGCCCATCAGCCCGCGGCCCACGGCCCGCAACGGCCCGCGGTAGTCCGTGAGCCTCTGCGAAGGTAAATGACTCTAAGTTTCGATTTTTCGCACTTGGGTTTCGAATCTCTTTAGTAATTGGACTTAAATTGTTCGCAATTGTTTCAAATTTGGAAACATTCAGGTTTTAGACCAAACCGACGGGCGAATGAAAGCTAAATCTGAGATCCGAAGAATCCTAGGTCAGAGAAATGAAATCTCTTCAACCCTTGAATAAACTTTGTCAAATTAGGTAGCATTAGTTGATTTGTTTATAAATTGAGGAATTTATGGTTCGTACGAATTAAGAAAAAAAAACGATAAACCCTGAAATAGTCAGAAATTGATAAAAATCGTGATGATTGATTAGGTTGGCTATTTTGGTGACTCGATTGAGGGGCGCCTTGTTTTACGTATTTTGGTGTTATTGGGGAGTGCGCTACCTTCCCCAAAACTGTGAGTGAGATTTATTTCAATACTTTTGTTTAATATGTAAATCCTGTTTTACAACATTTTGATAATGAGCATGATTTGTCGTATGTTGGAAATGTTTTGACTGGTTTTAAAATTGACTTTTGTGAATCGTTGGAGTGTCCAAAAACTGTATTGAATTATGAAATTATGCATCCATGTGGTTGAAATGTATAATGTGCCATTTTATGCTCTATGTTGCATTGGTTTATGAACCTGACTTCGGCACATTTTGATGTGATATTGATTTTGGCTTTGAGAGCTTTGATATGTATTGTTCCGTAGCTACGAAGGACACCGTGAGAGGCGCTTTGGTGGCGTCCGGATATGCCTAGGCCTGGGGTATCCCACGAGTTGTCGTTATTTGATTATCGACACGGTACTAGCCAGGTTGAACCCGAAAGGGGGAGGATTTGGATTTGGATTGGATATCCTCTCCAAGTCTAGCACCTGGACGAGGTTCGTCGCCAACGCTGGGGTAGAGAGCACTTTAAAGAAATTTGCATATAACACCCCCGGTGCGCCTGTCATAGGTCGCGGTAGACCTCTACCAGGACATTTTCGGTTGGCAGCTCTATGATTTTAATGACAGTGCTTTGGATGCATATTTGACTTGAAATGCGTGCAAATGATATATTGTTGAAATGAAAAGCATGATGATTTGAAATATGATTCGTATACTTATGCTTTGACACTCCAGTTTCACACTCTATATTTGACGATTGCATTGACCCACTCACTCACTGAGTATTCTTCTCCCGAGTACTCACCCCTCATTTCCCTTTTGTTTCAGAGATAGTATTTGACAAGGAGTGTCGCTTTTAGGACGCTCAGTATCTTTGGGAGATCAGGCCTGGACTTGAGGAGTCATTGTGTATTTCCGCTGCAAAAAATTTGTATTGGTGATGTATTTGTATTCTGAGGTCTATAGATGACCATTTTTATAATTCTGGGATGACTGTATAAATATGGACATTTAAATTGTGGAACTCTCATGTCACTGCATGACATTGCATTGAGGCATTTCTTTTTCGTTGCGTCTGTATTTGGGAATGTGTCATGTCTTAGAATTGTCCTCTAGGATCGCTCGGTGCCTCCTCTAAATCACAGGAGGGGCGACTGGCAGCTGTCCATGCCTTTGACGGGGGCATGGCAGTAGAGGTCTGTGGTTAGGACTGTGGAGAATTGTTTGTTAGCCTTGCGTTGCCCTGGATTGTGCAGTAGGATGATCTGATTTGTTGTTGAGGATAATATATACATTTTGAGACCGGGATGGCCCCTTTTGGACAGGTAACAGGTTTATTTTAATATGGGAGACCTCCGATATATGGGGAGATTTTGCCCGATTTTCTGTAAAAATACAGCCGGCATCCAGGGTAACGGGCGGCTGCTCACGATCCCGGGTCGGGGCGTGACAGTTGGATTGGTATCAGAGCGACTCGGTTGAGAGCTATGGAGGAAGAGAGTTTTGAAAACATTCCCACTTGTGTTGTGTTTAAAGTCCTCAATGCATGAGAGTTTCATACTGTCATGAAGTCCCAGTGCATGGTCATAGGCATATGAGTTCATCTATTTTAGGGGGTTAGATACGGTTGTATCTAACCTAACTTGCTATATTCTTCTCCTATTGAACTAAGAATCTCATCCTTTTGTGAAGGTAGCCATGCTATGATTAGTTCAAAATTCTTGAACCGTGCCTATTCTTTTTATGATAATAAGCATCTTTCTCTTGCAGAATTATGCCACCTAGACGTGGAAGGAGAGGTGCTAGATTCGCATCGCTTGAGGGTCTGTTAGTGCCAGATGCACCTCGGGTACCCGAGACCCCACGAGTACCAGAGGACTTAGACGAGCCGGAGGATCGTACCTCGACTCGCGTGCTACCACCGGCACCTACTCAGCCAGCTGCTCAGGCTGAGACTCCCGTACCCACACTCGACACCTTTAGGCAGGTGTACGAGTGGTACACTTCGCATGGGGTCCAGATTCCGCCCCCACCACCTCCTACAGCGGCGCCTGCACCTGCAGCAGCGCCAGTTCCTACGGCACCAGTTCCACCGCCGGTGGCCGGTCCTTCTACTTTGTCCGAGCCGAGTGAGAGCACATCGGCTATTCTTAGATGGGTACATGAGCTGACTCAGTTGGTTAAGGAGGCCCGTCAGCTAGGGTATACAGATTTTGCAGGGCTTGGTGATGCTGCGGCAGCCAAGCATTGGATCAACCGCACCCACAGGATTTTGACTGATCTCGGGATTGGAGAGGAGCTCTGCCTGAAAGTGGCAGAGCGATTATTAGAGGGAGAGGCCCTCTCATGGTGGGAGGCCCTCACTGATGAGGCGATAGAGCCATTGCGGTGGGACGACTTCTTTCGGGAGTTTGACCGCAGATTTTTCCCACTCTACCAGCAGGACTGGATGAGGTCAGAGTTGGGACGGCTTACACAGGGGTCCAGATTTGTCTCGGAGTATGAGGCAGACATGCGGAGACTTGCCGCATTTGTACCAGATCTGGCCACACCTCAGTATTTGCGCTTCAAATTTGAGGACGGTCTTAGCCTCAGCATAAAGAGATATATGACTGTTACTCCACAGTTTACACTGGCTGAGGTGATAGACTCTGCTCACCGCACGGAGGCTTTGGTCCGCGCTGAGACTAAGCAGAGAGAGAGCAGAGAGCAGAAGAGAAAGAAGGAGAAGTCTCATTTTGCGGAGAATTCCAAGAGGGGCAGGGGATCCAGTTCGTACAGAGGCGGATTTGGATCTGGATTTCCTGAGCTAGGACGGGGACAGTACTCCCAGGGGTTTAGACAGCCCGCACCGACTCACCCTGCACAGTTTACTACTCAGCGACACCCTTATTGCCGCAGGTGCAGTCAGTCCCATCCGAGCGGAGCTTGTTCAGTGACGGTCACTTGCTTCCACTGTGGGAAGCCGGGGCATATTAGGAGTTCTTGCCCTGAGTTAGGACTCGGAGGACAGAGTTTATTGAGCCGCACTAGTACTCTTCGTATGGAACAGCAGGGGCAGCCTGTTCGGCCAGCAGTTTCTACTCCCAGGGTGACCACTAGGAGTAACACAGTGCAGACTCAGGCACGACAGCAGCCTAGGGCTCAGGCCCGGGTTTATGCCATGACGCATGAGGACGCCCAGGCGAATCCCGACATCATCATGGGTACTCCTCCTTCTGATCCTGTAGAATAGGATCACTATTCGTATTTTCACTTCTTTTGAGTATGTCAGCATTGTATCAGTCGTATAGGTATTTTGAGTTGTGTTCCCTTTTGTCGACATGATACCTCTCTGACATCTTTGTACACCGAGGTTGTAGAAGCCCTAGAGGCTCAAATATTTTGACATATATATATACATATCAGGTTTGAAATTATTCTAAGTTTATGTGTATTTGTTCAAATGATAGGTACTCTACCCATTTTCGGAATAGATGCTCGTATCCTTATTGACACGGGGTCTAATTATTCGTATGTGAGCGATAAATTCTCCCGACACTCTGATAGACCGCTCTCACCTTTGGACGAGGAGATATCGGTCATCACTCCTCTGGGTGAGCAGATTGTGCGCGGCACAGTGTATAGAGAATGTGAGATCAAAGTTGGGGATACAGTGCTGAAAGCAGATCTAATCCCCCTCGCCATGATTGATTTTGATGCCATCTTGGGGATGGATTGGCTACATATGCATCGGGCTTCAGTTGACTGCTTTAAGAAGCTGGTGGAATTTTGAAGACCCGATCGGCCAGTGTTGATTTTTGAGGGCGAGAGGCGGGTTTTACCCCGCTGTGTCATTTCAGTTTTGGAGGCCAGACGCATGATTTGCCGCGGATGTGCGACTTACCTGGCTCATATCATTGACACCACTGCTCAGGGACTGAGACTGGAGGATGTCCCAGTGGTACAGGACTTTCCTGATGTTTTCCCCGAAGAGCTGCCCGGACTACCACCTGTTCGGGAGTTTGATTTTGAGATCGATTTAGTTCCGGGGACTACTCCTATCTCTATGCCGCCATACAGGATGGCGCCGGCTGAGCTGAGAGAGCTCAAGGTCCAGCTGCAAGAGTTGCTGGATAAGGGGTTTATCCGTCCTAGCACGTCTCCGTGGGGTGCACCGGTGTTGTTTGTGAAAAAGAAGGACACACATTTCGGCTATGTGTAGATTATAGACAGCTGAACAAAGTTACCGTTAAAAATCGGTACCCACTACCACGTATTGATGATCTCTTTGATCAGTTACAGGGTGCCAGAGTATTGTCAAAGATAGATCTCCGGTCGGGTTACCATCAACTGCGGATTAGGGCTGAGGATGTGCCTAAGACGGCTTTCCGCACCCGATACGGACATTATGAGTTTTTGGTCATGCCGTTTGGGCTGACTAATGCCCCTGCCGCATTTATGGACCTAATGAACCGAATTTTTCACGATTATTTGGATCGGTTCGTCATTGTTTTTATTGATGATATCTTAGTCTACTCGCGGAGTGATGATGAGCATGCTCAGCACCTTAGGGTGATTTTGCAGACTCATCGTGAGAGACAGCTTTATGCCAAGTTCACCAAGTGTGAATTTTGGTTGCGGCAGATTGGTTTTCTTGGCCATGTAGTTTCTGCGGAAGGTATCTTTGTTGATCCGCAGAAAGTTGAGGCTATCTTAAGATGGGAGCAGCCACAGACAGTGACTGAGATCAGGAGTTTTCTTGGTCTAGCCGGGTATTACCGCAGGTTTGTAGAGGGCTTTTCTCAAATTGCGGCTCCGTTATCTAGATTGACGCGAAAAGGTGTCAAGTTTGTATGGGATGATCGTTGTGAGGTGAGCTTTCAGGAGCTCAAACAGCGATTGACGTCCGCTCCGATTCTAGCCCTTCCCACGAGTAGTCGAGAGTATGTAGTGTACAGTGACGCCAGCAGGCAGGGATTGGGCGGTGTATTGATGCAGGATGGTAGAGTTATCGCCTATGCTTCGCGGCAGCTAAAGAAGCATGAGGTGAATTATCCTACGCATGATTTGGAGTTGGCGGCCATAGTCTTTGCGCTAAAGATATGGCGCCACTATTTATATGGGGTCACATGCAGAGTGTTTACAGATCACAAAAGTCTAAAGTATCTGTTCACTCAGAGGGAGCTGAATTTGAGGCAGCGGAGATGGTTAGAGCTGCTAAAGGATTATGACCTCATTATTGATTATCATCCGGGCAAGGCTAATGTGGTGGCTGATGCCTTGAGTCGGAAGTCATCTTCCTCTTCTCAGACTACAGAGAGTACTTATCTCTCGTGTTTATTGGGACTCCGAGCTTTGGGAGTCAGGTTGGTTAGTGATGATCAAGGAGCTATACTAGCCAGATTTGAGGTTCGACCGAGTTTGCTCGATCGTATCAGGGAGCTTCAGCAGAGTGACGAAGAGCTCCGAGGTATTTATGAGAAAGCCAGCAGAGGTGATATTGACGACTTTAGAGTTCGCAAGGATAGACTGTTGGTTTTTCGAGATCGAGTATGTGTACCGGCAGATAGTGATCTCCGCAGGGCTATTCTTGAGGAGACTCATTCATCTGCCTATGCTTTACATCCCGGTAGTACCAAAATGTACCGCACCATCAGAGACAGTTATTGGTGGTCGGGTATGAAACGGGAAATTGCAGAATTCATTGCTTGTTGCCTTGTATGTCAACAGGTGAAGGCTGAGCACCAGCGTCCAGCTGGCACTTTGCAGTCCCTTCCCATTCCTGAGTGGAAGTGGGAGCATATCACGATGGATTTTGTAGTGGGATTACCGCGGACTTCGGCACAGCATGATGCTATTTGGGTGATAGTTGACCGACTTACTAAGTCCGCACATTTCATCCCGATTAGGGGTGATTACTCGCTTGAAAGGTTGGCACGCCTCTATATTGATATGATTGTGAGACTGCATGGGGTTCCAGTGTCGATAGTATCAGATCGAGACCCCAGATTTACATCCCGTTTTTGGCCCAGTCTGCAGGAGGCTTTGGGTACTAGACTGAATTTCAGCACAGTGTATCACCCCCTGACAGATGGTCAGTCAGAGAGAACTATTCAGACTTTAGAGGACATGCTTAGGGCATGTGTTATGGATTTCCGGGGGAGTTGGGATCAGCATCTTCCGTTGGTGGAATTCGCCTATAATAATAGCTATCAGGCGAGCATTGGCATGCCACCTTACGAGGCATTGTATGGGAGGAAGTGTCGTATCCCGTTGTGCTGGGATGAGGTTGGTGAGCGACGACTCATCAATGTTGAGCTGGTAGAGGAGACGAAGGAGAAAGTGAGGATTATCCATACGCGGATGAAAGCCGCCCAGGATAGACAGAAATCCTATGCAGATTGTAGGCGGCGACCTCTAGAGTTTACTGTGGGAGACATGGTATTCTTAAAGATATCTCCCTTGAAGGGAGTCATTCGATTTGGGCAGCGAGGGAAGTTGAGTCCCAGGTATATTGGGCCCTTCCGTATCCTTGAGAGGGTCGGAAGTGTAGCATATAAATTGGAGCTACCAGCAGATCTATCGCGTGTTCACGATGTATTTCATGTCTCAGTACTTAGGAGATATCAGCCAGATCCCTCACACATTTTAGAAGCTCCGCCAGTTGAGTTTCGAGAGGACTTGAGTTTACCTGTTCAGCCCGTGACTATTCTGGATCGACAGGTCAGAAAGCTACGGAGCAAAGAGGTTCCTCTTGTCAAAGTTTTGTGGAGGAGCGACCAGGTCGAGGAACAAACCTGGGAGCCTGAGGAAGCCATGAGGAAACAGTACTCCTATCTATTTTCTGTATAGTTTTCTTTTAGTCTCGAGGACGAGACTTGTTTTTAGGGGGTTAGAAAATGTAATACCCAATTTAAAAAAAAAAAAATGAAAAATAAAAATTAGGGCTTAAAGCCCAATTTTCTCCCCTTTCTCCCTCTCTCTCTTTCCCCCTATCTTCTTTCTCTCTCCCTCTCCCTCTCTCCTTTTCTTCTCTCTTCTCCCGATCCCCCGCCGCCGCGCCTCTCTCTCCCGCTGCCGTCCCCCGCCGAGCGCGATCGGAGCGCACCAGCGTGCGCTGCACCACAGCGAGCGCACCAGCGTGCGCGACAGCGCCAGAGTGCGCGGCAGTGCGAACCCTGTGCGAGCTTAGCACGCGAACCCAGCCTGTGCGCGAGTTAAGCGCGAGCAGCCCGCGAGCAGGGCGCGAACAGCGTTCGATCAGCGCGCGAGCAGCGCACGACACCCAGCGCGCGACCCCAGCGCGCCTCAGCACGCCCTAGCACGAGCCAGCGTGTACTCCAGCGCGCGATCCACTGCTCCAGCACGCTCCAGCTTGCGACCCACAGCACGAGCAGCGCACGATCCAGCTTGCGAGTGCGTTTCAGCGCGCGAGCCAGTGCCAGCGCCAGCACGAGCGCGAGCGCGATCCGGGTTGCCAGGCCGCAGGCCCACCAGGCCGCAGACTCATCAGGCCCGCCAGCCGACCAGGCCCGCTAGCCCATCAGCCCGCGGCCCACAGCCCGTAACGGCCCACAGCAGTCCGTGAGCCTCTGCGAAGGTAAATGACTCTAAGTTTCGATTTTTCGCACTTGGGTTTCGAATCTCTTTAGTAATTGGACTTAAATTGTTCACAATTATTTCAAATTTGGAAACATTCAGGTTTTAGACCAAACCGACGGGCGAACGAAAGCTAAATCTGAGATCCGAAGAATCCTAGGTGAGAGAAATGAAATCTCTTCAACTCTTGAATAAAATTTTTCAAATTAGGTAGCATTAGTTGATTTGTTTATAAATTGAGGAATTTAGGGTTCGTACGAATTAAGAAAAAAAAACGATAAACCCTGAAATAGTCGGAAATTGATAAAAATCGTGATGATTGATTAGGTTGGCTATTTTGGTGACTCGATTGAGGGGCGCCTTGTTTTACGTATTTTGGTGTTATTGGGGAGTGCGCTACCTTCCCCAAAACTGTGAGTGAGATTTATTTCAATGCTTTTGTTTAATATGTAAATCCTGTTTTACAACATTTTGATAATGAGCATGATTTGTCGTATGTTGGAAATGTTTTGACTGGTTTTAAAATTGACTTTTGTGAATCGTTGGAGTGTCCAAAAACTGAATTGAATTATGAAATTATGCATCCATGTGGTTGAAATGTATAATGTGCCATTTTATGCTCTATGTTGCATTGGTTTATGAACCTGACTTCGGCACATTTTGATGTGATATTGATTTTGGCTTTGAGAGCTTTGATATGTATTGTTCCGTAGCTACGAAGGACACCGTGAGAGGCGCTTTGGTGGCGTCCGGATATGCCTAGGCCTGGGGTATCCCACGAGTTGTCGTTATTTGATTATCGACACGGTACTAGCCAGGTTGAACCCGAAAGGGGGAGGATTTGGATTTGGATTGGATATCCTCTCCAAGTCTAGCACCTGGACGAGGTTCGTCGCCAACGCTGGGGTAGAGAGCACTTTAAAGAAATTTGCATATAACACCCCCGGTGCGCCTGTCATAGGTCGCGGTAGACCTCTACCAGGACATTTTCGGTTGGCAGCTCTATGATTTTAATGACAGTGCTTTGGATGCATATTTGACTTGAAATGCGTGCAAATGATATATTGTTGAAATGAAAAGCATGATGATTTGAAATATGATTCGTATACTTATGCTTTGACACTCCAGTTTCACACTCTATATTTGACGATTGCATTGACCTACTCACTCACTGAGTATTCTTCTCCCGAGTACTCACCCCTCATTTCCCTTTTGTTTCAGAGATAGTATTTGACAAGGAGTGTCGTTTTTAGGACGCTCAGTATCTTTGGGAGATCAGGCCTGGACTTGAGGAGTCATTGTGTATTTCCGCTGCAAAAAATTTGTATTGGTGATGTATTTGTATTCTGAGGTCTATAGATGACCATTTTTATAATTCTGGGATGACTGTATAAATATGGACATTTAAATTGTGGAACTCTCATGTCACTGCATGACATTGCATTGAGGCATTTCTTTTTCGTTGCGTCTGTATTTGGGAATGTGTCATGTCTTAGAATTGTCCTCTAGGATCGCTCGGTGCCTCCTCTAAATCACAGGAGGGGCGACTGGCGACTGGCGGCTGTCCATGCCTTTGACGGGGGCATGGCAGTAGAGGTCTGTGGTTAGCACTGTGAAGAATTGTTTGTTAGCCTTGCGTTGCCCTGGATTGTGCAGTAGGATGATCTGATTTGTTGTTGAGGATAATATATGCATTTTGAGGCCGGGATGATCCCTTTTGGACAGGTAACAGGTTTATTTTAATATGGGAGACCTCCGATATATGGGGAGGTTCTGCCCGATTTTCTGTAAAAATACAGCTGGCATCTAGGGTAACAGGCGGCTGCTCACGATCCCGGGTCGGGGCGTGACAATTGGCATCTCGTCAATACGGAGACCATACTTGCTCTTTATAGCCCAAGCCAAGGGGAAGGATCTGAAAGAATCATCATAGTTATTTGCTTGCCAAAGAAATGTTCTAGGGTACCACGTTACCGAGAATCAAGGTACCCTCAAACTTTGGTTTAGGGCCCTGGTCCTAACTAACCAAATGTTTTTTCTTAACCATCCAACTTCAAACCA
This sequence comes from Dillenia suffruticosa, assembly GCA_033439265.1. Lineage (NCBI taxonomy): Eukaryota > Viridiplantae > Streptophyta > Magnoliopsida > Dilleniales > Dilleniaceae > Dillenia > Dillenia suffruticosa. The sequence goes on from JAVTVX010000031.1 coordinate 7,343,172, forward strand.
AAGAAAGTCTTATCAACTTTTCAATCATACTTACTAGCCCAAATCATAGAATGGGAGACAAAATATAGGGAACACTAGACAAATAAGAAAGAATAAGAGTGATTACCCCCCCCCCCCCCAGGTAAGGAGAGCTCCCTTCCACCCATATAGTCTCCTGTGGATTCTATTTACAACATGATCCCAAGACTGAAACTCCTAGGATTACCCCCACAGGAACCCCTGGATAGGAAATAGGTCACTCTCTCTGGCTCAATTACTTATCCGCGCTAAATGATCAGCAGTCTTACTAGAAATATTTATGCCTACAAGCTCACTCTTAGACATATTAATTTCAAGGCTAGAGACTCAAAAATATGATGATCATATCCCTAAACCCGTCACTATCCTCTTTAAGAAAGAGGAAAGTATTGTTGGCAAATTAGAGTTATGACATGCATACATCATCATTCCCCTCTCTCATATAAAAAAAAAAAACACAATAATATCTATTTATGTATAAGTTTTTATTTGAGTCTAATACTTCTTCCCATTAAGTTTTTTGGTTTTCATATTCTGCGTTTTTATGATCTCCACAAATATATGACTATTGTGTCTATTGAGTATTTTTTTATTGTCATTAGAGGAATAGTGAAGAAGTACCCAGCCGAAAATGATGCATTAAAAGCCAACATGCGGACGCTTTGTATGGCTTCTCATTAGAAGTTCCAATTTGGTGTAGTTCCTGTAAGGGGAACCAATCTCATCATCAAGTGGCCAAGAAACATTGAAAGCAAACATGTGGACACTTTGTATGGCTTCTATTTAAAAGTTCCAATTTGATGTAGTTTGAAAGCATTCTCTAATATATTTACAGTGAAATAAATATTTAATGTCTCAAGATTTAAGGTCGCATCATTAACCTTTTCGATATACGGATCCGAAAAATATCATCAATGGATCAATCTTCTTCTTATTCACAATCCAAGAGTTTTTTTCATAAAATGGAAATATTGTGTGGATCTATTTTTTTCCTCACAATGTGCTTGTTCTCTCTCAACCTTCAAGCATCATGCATGATTATTAAGGAGTTGGAGTTGGTTTTTCTCTTAAAAAACTACTTACTCCCTTCCTTCCTTTTGAAAATTCAAATGGGTTTAAAGGAATGAGTTTGGGTCAAACCCATATGGGTGACCCGACCCAATTCCCATAACTTACATAGTTCCCGTAAGAGAAACCAATCTTATCATCAAGTGGCCAAGAGAATGTAGAAGGTTGTTGATTAGATTGAGGGGATATGTGTTCAAGTGATAGGACATGTTTGAGTCCAGTCAAAATTTTAAAATTGAGAAAGAGCTTTACAACGTTACAGACAACAATCGAGCCATATCTTTGCAGCATGTCTCTTCGTCGTAATTTAGAGTGTTTATACGTATAGCATTGATGGCTAAAGGAAATTGTCTCTTTTGAAGTAAACGAATGTTTTCTTCTATTTTGCAGTATAGAAACAAATTGAGCAAACTACAAAATTCTTCTCTCCTTATGGCTTATGAGGATAATGCCGTGGGACCTATATTGGTTGTCAGGGTAAGCCTATCAAGCTCCAACTTTTTATTTCTTGAGATGAGATCATTCAATTGTTTAACCATTGGTGAAACTTCAACTTCCTTTATTCCACAGGAAAGAACTGTAACATAGACTAGTTTCTAATTGCTGAAATGGAAAAAAACATTTTCTTTTTATGTCATTGTGCTATGTTGTTTCTTGTGTTAATTTCATAAGGATATGGAGATCGTTCTTTCTGGTGTGCAAAGACTTGTTAAATGGAGAATGCTAAGCTATGCTTCATAGAGGTTGATGTTGGTCCATATATCAGTTTTGTATCCCTTGATATCAGGACTTGACAAGTGAAATAAGACTAAAAACATTGTCTAGTTTCTGTTTCATTTCAAATTTTAGTGCCATAGGAAAATAAACTTCCAAAATGCCACTTTATTTCCCAGTCATGTGGCTTCTGTTGATAAATATGAGGACTTTCAAGGAAAAGAAAAGTCGTAGTGGAGTTAATTCTGTAATCAGATACTTCACCCTTTGAGTGAATATTCCTGACAGAGATTAAACTTATTATGCAATACTGAAAATCATTCTTTCTTATTTGCATGAATAGCATATATGGCCTCCGCTAAAGGTTGGAGGAGGATCTCGGACTGCAAGGGATGTTGCTGTTGTGGCAAGCTTACGTGCCAGGGTAGGATCCATTGGAGACAATAAATTATGGGGATAGCACTCTTATCGATCTTCAAAGGCTGCACTTAATCAGCGTATTATTCTTCATCCAATTCTTTCATCATCTCTTTGAAAGTGTAAAAGATCAGATATTCCTTAACATGACTGTGACAGATGCGAAATCAACAGATTACTGTTCTCAGATAATCACTACCAATTAAAGAAGGTTTTGCTAGCATTGCCAATATACGAGACTAGCATATCAGGGTGATTAGTGCGGCTGACATAATGATGTACCAAGTAGGGGTGATCATTTGGTTGGTTTGGTCAGTTTGGTCGGTTTGGTTTTTGGAACCCTAAAACTAAACTAACTAAATAACCAAATCTCATAAACCAAAAAGCGAACCATACAAATAAGCCTAAAACCAACCAAAAGCACATGTAAAATTTAAAACTCAACAATCAACATAATAACAGTTCCACAAATTACCAATGCTAGATTATGTAACACTACCATCAATATTTTTTTATCAAATGGCAGCAACAAAATTCCAAAATAATCAAGTCAAATATATTCATTTTCTCCATAGTAAACTTGTAAATCCAACAATCATGACCAGCAAAATATACTTACAGAACTTTTTACATAGCCAACGGCCCCCAAAATAAAAAGTCTCCAAAATATGATGTTCAACACCTAATCCAATATTAAAGTGTTATAAGTTTAGAGCAGCCCAAAATACATATTCAACGTTAACAATTTTCAATGGCCAAAACTCCAAGCACAAGTAACCCACCAATCTCCTAGGTCCTTGCAATTTAAAAATATAAATACATTAAATTTTGAGTTTAAAATACTGGAAAGTATGATAATGTAATACTCAAATATTACCTTTATAAATCATTCATGTGGGGCTCCACAGCAATTTTGAGTAAATGTGAAAATGAAGGCAAACATATAAAATTGTAAATCTAAAAAATTGAAAAATATGATACTTAAAAAAAAGAAGCAATTATTACCCTTATCAAATTTGTCAAGTTCTTCTATGCCCTTCTAAATGATTCGAACTTCAAATTCAATCTTGTCCTATTAACAAAGCTTGCACTACTTTAAGAGTCAAAGAAGTTTTAAATAGATCAATAATTCGACCACCGGTGCTAAATGCTCGGAAGTAATAATGGAGATACGAATGGCTAAGATAGCACGAACCACACGAGATAAGATAGGAAATCTTGCACTATTGAGTTTCCACTAAGCCAAAGTACAAAAGTCCTTATTATCCGCTTCTGTATCTTCAGATTAGTACCTATCCAACTCAGATTTGTATTCTCCACTTCCAGTTTCACTTTTTGGTCTCTTATACATGGACTTCATCTTTAACTTTTATTATTTATTTATTTATTTATTTATTATTATTTTTTTGTATGTCGATCTTCAACACGTAAATTTTGAGATGGCTCACTTATTTGTCACCAAATAGCTCATAAGTAGCATCCTTTACCCTTTTCCCTATGATCAATCCTTTCTCACCCTCATACATTTGGGAAAGTGCATACTCCACAAATGCTAGCTTGTGGCTGGGATCAAGAACCACGACAGCGTAAATCAACAAGTTCATCGTTTCAATATTGCCTCAATACTTATCATAACTTTTCTTCATTCTCTTAGCCATTGATTTCAATTCAAAGTCATCACTACTAGTTTGCCATTTCTTCAAAACACAATCAACCTTAGTCATCACATGTTTGCTGCTTCCTATAGGGTGGAGTGGATGGAAGGATGCCGAGGGATTTGGTAATACTTGATATGCAGTTACTGCGCATTTTTATAATATGAAGAAAACGATTGATGGCCTATTTCTAATTTATGGCTCTTGTTTTTACATATGCCGAACAACTTGGTTTCTTTTTACTAGGCATTCATTATGTTCAACAGGATGATGTGTGGAACCACTGCATGCGTTTGGTTTTCTTCCACATTTTGCAAAGAAGCAGCCTCTTGAATTTTTCACGATTTTTGATTATGATTTCTGTTTTGGCCATGGCTCTGCTGTGAAAGGGTGTCTCAATTAATTTCCGGGGTTCAGGCGGTTCATGTTAGTGCCCTTATTTTGCTTTTCTTTTTCCATATTCTCTTTAGAAAGAAAATGCAAGAAGCATGCAAACTGCGGGACAGTAGAATTGAAGGAAAGGAAGATGATAGCAAACTGAACGGATGTATTAATACTAGTTAAAGAAGCTACATTGATCAAGGCTTAAATAAGCTTCTCCTCTCGTGAAAACACAAAAAGAATGCCTTGATTCTGTCTTATTCAATGCCTTGATTCTGTCTTATTCAATCTCTTCCCTACATCTCTACGATAAAACAGCTCCAATTAGATGCACTGGGACTTCCTTGCATACTCTGATCAGTGTATCCTGCACAAGACACAAATTTCATTTCCAGTCATCAATTACATTCTGTCAGAATCATTGTCCAAAAACTAGAGGCTTACTTCTCACAGTCAGTGTTCATTGAGACAGGGAAGCCAATTTTAATGTTGCAAGCTTGAGGGATCTGGCTTAGGAACTTGTCCTGGACGCCTTGGAATGACTTAACACCAGTCTTCAAGCATCTGCAAATGGCCTTCTTGTCATCCAGAGACTTAGCAGACCCAGCAAGTTGCTGCAGTCCAGTGCAGCATTGTGGGGATGGCTTTGGGGCCTTTCCGGTGGCATAGGTCACACAAGGTGCAGCCTTCATGTCAACAGTGCCACAAGGAACAGCTCCATTGCTAAGTTTGGCGACGCCAAAGAGGACGGAGAGGATGAGGATCAAGGAGAAGGAGATGTTCTTCATGGTTCTGGAGAAAGCTTTGACTGACTGAAGAAGCTCTCTTGGGGCTTTGATCTTGTGATTGTACTCGGTGTTGGTGGTGGGAAATGGAATGTGGGTTGACGGGTTTATATAGGAATGGAGATGGGGTCATTCGGCTTTGGGCCGTGGGAAATTTGAGTAGTTCAATGAGTTTTGCCGGATAGACTAACTGTGCAGGTCATTTTTCATTGGGGTTGATGAGAAGCACAACAACTAAATGAAAGCTTTTGGATTCTTGAAGGAATACATGGCAGTTGGTTCTGGAATTTTATGTTTCTTGGTTTGTGCAACCCCTTCTCTTATCCAAATTCGCAGAATTCAAAAAAAAAATAATAATAATTCCTGACGGGTGAATTTCATGATAAAAAAAGAACAAAAGAGCCTTTTTTTTTTATTATTTTTCTTATTTGAATTTGTTCTTTTAATCTCCAAATATACAATTCATTACTAATTTTCATTCCTTTTTGCGTTAGAAAGTATAACTACGAGAAAGTTATACACTATTTTTTTTTTTTTACGTTAAATACTAAGTTATTAAATATGAGTGAACTTTTAGGTTTTACGAAACCAGAAATGGAAAAATGGAAGCGGATCCTAAATGATACGGGAAAACAATATTTTATTAGAATACAAAAAAAGTGAACAAACCCATAAATATAAAAAAAAATATAAGAATTTTAAAGTAAATATTAATTATTTTATAAAAATAATGAAATAGTTATATTTTATAATAAAAATTTAAATATGTAATTATTAATTATAAGACAAATTTATAAATATAAAAAAATACAAGGATTTTACGTAATATTAATTGATTTAGTATATTGAAACATTTTGAAAATATTTTAGAAACATGAAACATTAGAAACGGAAAAACTTTAATATTTAGAAGTTTCTGTGCATTATAGATAGATTTGTGTGTGTGTACATTTTACATTATATTCATTTATTTCTATATAATTGCACTTGTTATTCAAGATCAGGGAGATGATTAAGATATAAAACAATTCATAATTTTTCTATACTAATTTTAATTTATTTTTATGTGATTAGATAGCTAATTAATAATAACTATTTAAAAGTTTAAGCTGTTGAAGTAAATGATTATTTCACAAAAATTAAAAGATACACTAATAGGATTCTCAAAGAGGGGTTTACATGTTATAGCTACATAGGTTGAATATGATGTATTTTCATAGTTCTTTGGTCTCGTTTTCTAGTTAATTCTCTCATATTTACCAAGTTCAAACCACAAAATGATCCAATGAAAAGACTGTTTCATATTTAATTTGTGACTCGTTGGCAAAGGCATAATAGTTAAGTCAAAACCCCAGGATTCATCCTCATTGTTTCATGGTTCTTTAGTTGAGTGCATTCTCATTATCTCCTTAGTTATGTTCATGTTGTTACCGTCTGCATTTGATTTTCTTGTTTAATTCTTATGGGGAGAAAGAATATTGAGTTATGGCTCTTACTACATGTGAACTCATATAGTTGAAAAAACTTGTTTAAGAATTGAAGCTTTACGAGATAGGATCCACGGTGGTGATTTATGATAATCAAACAGCATTGCACATTGCTTCCAATTTGGTATTCATGAATAAACCAAACATATAAAGATCAGCTGTCATTTCAACCGTGAAAAGATTGTTTCCAGTAAAATCAATACCTCTTTTATTAAGTCAAATATTCAACTAATCGATTTCTTTAGTCTCTCCGTGTCCTTAGGATAACATACTTAAAAAAGCACGATTCTTATTATTATTATTATTTTTTTAGATTATATATTAAAATTATATTTCGATTAATTTAGTCTGAAATTTATAATGATCCATTTAAGAGAACTATCCTCCTAACCTATTTTACTCTATACTCAAATCGTAAATTAAACTCGTGAACTTCATTCAAAAATATAATATTATATTTTATTAAATCAACTGACTGTTGGCATATGATGCTTATTATGTATGCACACATGCTTGAGGTGTAGTGTGGAAAACAGTAATACTGATTAATGTATTATTAGAAATTATGATTAATGTATTATTAGAAATTATGAGAATCAATGTTCATAAAAAATAACATTATAATAAAAAAAAGCTAATTCTTTCTTGTAAACATACATTGTATTTATTTCTTTGTGTTGGAAATTGAGGGATCGGGTCGCTCATGTGGGTTTGACCCGACCCAAACTCTTTTATTAAAATTCAAAGGTATGGAAACAAGGAAGGGGGAGTAGTTTTTCTTCAACTCCATTGCTATTTAAATTTTAAAAGGGGATGGAAGTTATCCCTTATTTTAACTTGGTAAAAAAAAAAAAGTGAAGTGACACGTGTGTAACTTCCAAGAAAACTCCTTCATCCTCTCCATTTTGGCATACCTAAGAAAATGAAGAACACCAAAAGAATCTCCATTGTTGAGAGATTAAGAAAGATACCTATTCATATATCACGTTAAAGGCATTTGGATCGTAAAAAATAAAAGCAAACCACACGTTATTGCTTTTCAATCTGCGCATCAAAATGATTAGTGATCAACTCTAGATTTTGGATTTAATTTGATTTTTTAAAACATAAAATCATGTGTTGATTGTTAGAAATAGTTTTCATTGGTATCAGAGCAAACAATGATTGTTTCTTAATTTTTTTTTATGTATGGAAATAATATGGGTTGTATTAAAATTTAGATATAAGAGTACATTTTTTTTTTAGAATATTGTTAATGGTAACTTGCATGATTCTCAACAAAAATATATAAAATTTTAATAGATAAATACCTATATGATAAGGATTCTCTCTGCAAAAAATGAAGCATGCATGTCTAGAAATATTGGAGAAAAATGAAAACTTAGCCATAAATGAAAATGCTTATATCTCATTGCATGATAGGTTTTGTTATTAAAATTTGTATGGTTAGATTCTCTATTAAAAACCCTTTTCAACCATATAAAAAAACATGCAAAACGGTTTAGAAATTAAGGAGATATGGCTTAGGAAAATTAGGGTCAAAATACAAAAAAAATTTTGTATGAAGAAGAAGATGAACAGTGACATCAGCCCAATCCCACTCTCGGCCCTACTTGCGTGAGATCCAAACATCGAGTTCTAGAGCTCTAATCAGAAAATTAAGACCACTAATAGAATTAGAGCATCCAAAAATGAGGGTAGCCAAAATCTGGGGTGGAGAAACCATCGACAAGGTGGCGTGTGACCTCCACGTGCCAACCCGGGCGAGTGGGCGCGTGGCCCAGCGTGCCTGGACCTTCCGGCGGCTCGTGAAGGCCCGTGAGAAGCACCTTCTGGCCGCAATTTTGACTGAAATCATTTTTAGAATATTTTTTATTTTTCTATAATTCTTATTTATTTTTATGAGATAAAAAATATTTTTTATTAATTTTGAAATTGAAAAATCTTTTAAAAATTACAGAAAAATTATTTTTCAGTTTAAAAAATTTCTGAAAATTTTTTCATATGTTAAGAAAATTATTTAATGATTGTTGGCTACCTAAATTAAAATTTTCAATACGTGTTTGATTTTATGTTCGTTAATTTATATGTGAAAAATTTGTTTTTTCAATATAAATTCATCAAATGTTTGAGTGTAGTTATTATAAATAGTATTTTAAAACTTAATGATTGGTTTCGTGACCAATTTATTGCTTACTCTATTTTTAAGATATGGTGAGCATTAGATGAACTTTTGTTGTTCTTCGAGTGAGACACAAAATCGAGGAAACTCCGAATGTTTGGTAAAATTAGCTGAAATGATGAATTATAAAATGAATTCAATTCATATTTTGCCACAACACTTGAGAGTGATGAGTCGAAAACGGTTTGAACTTCTGCATTTGGGTCATTGGTTTGGGAGACATAGAGCCGAGATCAATATAATCATGAACTCTCTCCCTGATGATCTAACTAGAATGACTGATGAGATAATGGAAGAGGATGAACAGATCATTCTCATGAACTTCAGATTAAAATTGCTTAAAATATGGCGTACTAAATAGATAGAGATTAAGGTGAAAAGATCACTATCTCTAAGTTTAAATGGCGGTATACCACAAACTGTTAGAAAATTTGCTCCCACTGATAGACTTTCAATAGAAATGATTAAAATGGTTACTCGCATGTATATGGAAGAAAAGAAAGAGGAAGATTAGAAGAAATGAAATATTGTATCTCTTTTTTTCTTTATTAAATAGTTATGTACTATGATCATATATAGTAGAGATCTATTAACATGTGTTGTAAACAAACTTTTTTATATATGTATGTATTTAGAATGCCTTTGGAAATTTGAAAGGAATGCATATCTATGTGAGCATGCAAGTATGTGAAAATAATTTATTCTTATTTCGTATGATTCTAAATACGTGAAGTATTTTAGTGAGAGATTTTAGGTTGGAAGGATTTAAGTAATTTTTACCTAAAATATGATGAATTTTGATATTTTGACATTATATTTATGATAATCAAACATCTAGATCATGACATATGAGTGTATCTCAGTGAGAAGTGTGGGGGTGCTAATATGATCCGTTTGAGGCAGTTGATAATCAAATTTGACACGTATAAAAAGAAGTTTGATCACAGTATCAGACTACACTTGAAAACCATGTCAAACATGATAAGGGAATTGAAATCAGTAGGTCACATTTTATCTGATAAGCAGCAGGTTCAGACTTTAATTCGATCCCTTCCTGACTAGTGGAAGCACTTAAAAGTCAATCTGACTCATAATGATAGTATTAAGACTTTCGTTGATACTGCTCGCCACATAGAACTTGAAGATGAGTGGCTTCGTGCTGCAAAATCGATTTCTAATGCCTTTGTAGTTAAGTCTGGTTCCCAGAAAGTTTTGGATTTTAAATGCAAAGTGAATAAGAACAAAGGCAAGAAAGGGAAGAAAATTACGAAAGGGTCTAAGAAAAATAATTCCAATCGCAAGAACAAGCGCAAACGGTTTTGGAAGAAGAAGGACAAGAGCAAACTGAAATGTTACAATTGCAAAGCTCATGGTCATTTCGCTCGATAATGCCCTGAACCGAAAAAGGTAGCACCCTGTAATGCTTTTTTAAGTGTTATATATATCTCTAGTAATATTTTACTTTCTAAATATTATCCTGTGTGGATTATAGATTTAGAAGCAACAGACCATGTGACGAGAGATCGAGAAGTGTTCGTAGACTTTAGTCGATTTTCTCCTTGTGCAATATGGATATATGTAGGGAACAATACGAGAGTGAAAGTCAAAGGGGTTGGCACTTGCAAACTAGAGTTACGGAGTAACAAAACTCTAATCTTACATGATGTTCTCTATGTATCGGAAATTCGATGAAATTTAGTCTCTGTTGTTGTTTTTCTTAGATTATGTTATAATCTGAACTTTTCTCGTGATAGGGCGTGTATCTATAACAATCGTGTGTTTTATGGTTCTAGATATCTATTGAATGGATTTCTTATTTTGGATTGTGACAGACGAATGTTTAATTGTTATGTTAATCGTTATATTTCGTTAAATGTTTGTTTTTCTAGTCATGCTAATATTGATGACAAAATATGACATGTAGACTTGGTCACATTGGGCAGGACATGATAAATTGACTTCTGAAAGTAGGACTATTGGGTTCGCTTACTAAAGTTGATTTACCGAATTGTGAATATTATTTTGTCAGGAAAATGACCCAAAAACCATTTGGAAAGGTCATAAGAGCTGAATTCCAATTGTAATTGGTTCACTCTGATATTTGTGGTCTAATGAATATGAAGGTTTGACATGGAGCGTCATATTTTATTATATTCATAGATGATTTCACGCGATTTGGTTATATTTATTTGATTTCTCAAAAATCTGAAACATTTGGGAACTGGTTAATCTTCCACATGTGCACAAATCTATTGGGAACAAGTGAGTTCTCAAGGTTAAATGTAAAACTGATGGAACAATTAAGAGGTACAAAACTCGGTTGGAGGTAAAAGGTTATACCCAATAAGAGGGTATTGATTATGAAGAAACTTTTTCACCAGTAGTGAGATTTACCTTTGTTCGCCTATTGTTGGATGTTATAGCTAATTTAGATTTAAAATTATATCAAATTGATGTGAAAATTGCATTTCTCAACGGAGAACATAAATAAGATATCTACAGGGAACAACTATTAGGTTTCATAGTTAAAGACCAAGAAAACAAAGTTTGCAAATTGAATAGATCAATTTATGGTTTCAAACAGTTTTCAAAACAATGGTATTTGAGATTTAATAAAGCTGTAATCTCTTATGATCTCATAATGATAGACGAAAACTATTGTATTTATTTGAAAAAGTCCCGATAAATTTGTAATTCTAAATCTGTATGTCGATGACATATTGTTAGCCGAAAACAATATGGAGTATGTCTCGAATATCAAGAATTGGTTATCGCCAAATTTTGAGATGAAGGACATGGGTGGGCAGAGTACATACCGGGTGTTAAGATCCACAAAAATCATTCCAAGAGATTGTTAACTTTATCTCAAAAATCTTACATTAAAAAAATTTTGGAACTATTTAGGATGGATAACTGTAAACCCATTGATATTCATATGGTTAAAGGCGAAGGTTTAAGCTTGACAATGTGCCCAAAGACTACTGAAGAAAAATACAAGATGTCAAAAGTATCGTATTCTAGCGCTATTAGAAGTCTGATGTACGCTATAATGTGTACTCGCTCTAATATCTGTTATGCCGTGGGTTTGATTAACAGGTATCAATTCAATCCAGGTCGGAATCACTGGACTGCTGAAAAAAGGATTTTGAGATATGTGAAAGGAACTATAGACTATTCCCTTTATTATCAAGGAAATAATTTATCATTAAGTGGATACACAGATACTGATTAGGGTGACGATTTAGATGAACGTAAATCCACCTCACGTTATATTTTTTTGCTGAATAATGACGCCATCTCTTATAGAAGTATGAAATAAACACGTGTATCACTTTCCACAATGGAAGCAGAGTTTGTGACTTGTGCTTCTGCAGTTCAGAAATATATTTAGTTAAGAAGGTTTTTACAACATTTGAGAATTATAAGCGACTCAGTGGGAGCTGTGATAATTTATTGTGATAGTCAATCAGCTATCGCTTATATAAAAGATCTCAAATATCATTGGAGAACCAAACACACAAAGTACAATTTTATTCAATACATTATTGAAAAATGGGAGGTGACGTTGAAGTATATGCCTACGCATATGATAGTGGCTGATCCGTTTACAAAGCCTATACCTAGGGATGCATTTTTAGAGCATGTAAAATCTCTGGGATTGCATAGAATGTAATTGTATTTGTATATACAATGTCTATAATGAATTGCTCATAATTTTATGACATTTGAATTTGTTTTGTATTTGTAAATTCTTATATCTTGATTTAAAGTATGTAGGATAAGTTTTAGAGATTGGTTCTCTCACAAAAGCAATCGCCTCTGATATCAATGTGATATGTAGAGATAATACAATATTAATTTGTGGTTAATTAACATATATATGCCGTCTTAGTAGAGAACTAAGATGAGATTACTTTTTATATATTTGCTTGGTAATCAAAATGGATTTCCCACAATCCATTATACTTGTCTACTAGCCAGGTGTGATTTTTTCTTGAAATTGTGATGATTATGGAGAATTTATAAGAAGAGAAAGTCAGGTCAAGTGTTGTGTTACATTTGGATTAAGATTTGTACGATACATTATAAATTTGAAATAGACATACGCTTCTAATGAGGCGGGAGTACCGGTCTATTCCACTTGGGAGAATGTTGCCGGGGAGAGTAATTGTATTCATTTTTGTTGGGTCTGGTTTAGCGTCTATCAAATGCTTGCATTTCTTCGGCAGTGATTTACTTTTCGGTGCGTGAGTAAAATTCTTGTATGGTATTCAAGGGGTTCTTAGTGATTGAGGTCTTCATGCCTGAAGGCCTTAATCCAATTAGCAGTGCTGCCAAGGCTATGGAATGATCTAGACCCGAGACCTTCATTATTTCCATTTTGAATTTCTCCAGAAAGTCCTTTAAGGGCTCATATTCCCTTTGTCGTAGTGAGAGAAGAAAAGTAGATTTGCTCTTGGCCCCCCAGTTGATAACAAAATGGGCTTGAAATTGCTCTTTCAGCTATGAAAAGTTTTTTATATTGAATGGTGGCAGCGAATTGAACCACATTAGTACATTTCCCTTGAGCATTGTAGGGAAATATTTGCACATGGTGACATCTGGCATGTCTCTTGACACCATTATCATCATGAAATGTGCCGTATGATCCCAGGGATCGGTCGTCCCATCATACCTCTCTATAGGGGTAGTAGCACATCTCGAAGCATTGGTTCAATAGAGATCTTCGAGTCATAAGGTGATGTGTTGGTTGTATATGGGGTGATCCTATCTGGTCTGAGGTTGACGCACCTAAGTTCAATGGCTACATGATCTTCGACTTGTTTTTTGAAGTTACCAGGGTTATGCTAGGATGTTGCTGAAAACTTTCGATCTTCGCGGGAGCGAAGTCCATGCGGACATGAGTATCATGATTTTTTTGAAAAGAATGAGCCTTCTCACTAACGAGCGCGGTTGAGATCCTCCAATTGTTTACTCATGTCTTGTAAATTTGACGCTAGCTCCATTTTGAAATTGTGGGGCCCATCAGGAGAGTGGGAGCTAGCATCTGGATTAATTGATTCTACTGCTGAGCTTCCTATGGTTGAGCTTGGGCGGTGGGTTAATCGCAGGGTGAGTGGGGACGGGTGGTTGGATAGAATTTGTTGGAGTGGTACGGCGTCCCTTGGTCATGGATGCGGCCTTGGAAGTCGTTATGGTCTTTCTCTTTGGAGGCATAGTCCTTCATAGCACAAAATATGAGATTGGTCACTTTTATAGTCGAGTTTTCCCATGAATGGTGCCAATCTGATGGAAGTAAATTTTCTTCATAGATACCTAGTCTATCTGTTTGAATGGTAGTTTGAAACTGAGAAGCCTTGTGAGGAGTGTAACTTGCAAAGACCATCGGAGGATACTAGGATGAGAGAGATTCTGATATTCAAATCAGAAAAAATGGTTATGAGATATGAAAAATAAACTAAGAAGAATGGTGTCTCGGCTCTGTATTACTGGTTATATAGGGGCTATGGTTAAAGGTCTCTTGGAGATATATTATCTCATTGAAAGGGGGAAGTTCCGCCGTTGTAAGAGCTTCATGCCTTATTAGAAGTGCCAGTTGAGGTATATTTCCTTATTTCAGGTGATTATCCCAGGAGCATGAAAGATTTTCATTCTCATAAGAGAAGTTTTGAATTTATTTAAAAATTTACTTTCTTTATGGATCATCTCAAGTGACACTTATCCCATGGTTAAGCGAACTGTAATTGTGAGATGCATGTGCCGAGAAGATAAGTGACTGAGGAGTTCAGTACCGAAGGTCAGGATAATCGAGGAATTGGTTGAGCATTTGGTTTGAGCTTGCTCAATGGACTCGTGAGAAAGTTCTGATTCTTTTGGTAATGGGCCTTAGGCCATGTACCACTAGTACCCATTATAGGATAGTTGCAATGAAGAAACCCACATGGATTAGAGATTGTAAGCACTTCAACTTCTCTTAAAAACATATATAGGAACAATAACCTAGTATCAACACCTCATCACGTTGGTATAAAGATAAGATCCTTGAATTATTCTCTGAAAGCCTCAAAGTGCATTGATCCATTGATTTAGTAGGGTAAATTAACTTAGTAAGTCAAATCTCAAAAAAAGGGGGGCTCATTTTCACGACAAAAAAGAGGAAGGAATATTAGTAGATTTTAGTGCCATGATAAAAATCACCAAAATTGTATCCCTAATTTAAGGTTTCCAGAATGCCCCTGCAAAATAATAATAATAAAGAAATAAAGAAAGTCCAAAGATTATAAAGATTAAAAAGAAAAAAATCAAACATAAGGCTATTGTCCTTGGTTGTTGAAGGCTTAAATTAAAGAACTCTGATTGACCTAATTTCAAGTGGTGCTGGAAAGATAGTTTCAAGCTTTACAAGTTTTATGTAGGAAAAGCTACATCTCAATGGAAGAATGATGAATTCTCAATTAAAGTGAGTTCATGAACATAGAACATGTGATATTTGGTGAATAAACTCAAATCCAAGTTTAGACTCAACCAATTCTCAAACCCAAGTCAATCGAAGCACCAATCAACAAACATCCAAAGCCCAACAAAGTCACATTCTAAGTCAGCTTGCAACCAATAAAGCTTGCAATCAATTGAAGAACAAAGTGTATTAGCAAAAGGAACACAGCAATTGGGAAGTCAGAAGTAGGGTTTCAATCAGGAACCCAGAGTCCTACCTCAATTACATTCAAAGAGTCAGAGAAGAACTAAAAGAAATAAGAGTCAAAAACAAAAATAAACTAGGACCAAAGAAGGTTTGTAAAAGGACAAGCGTGGAAAGAGAAGAATAATCCTATGGTGGTGTCAATATCAGAGAATGGTTTAGGATTCTTTAAATTTCTGCACTTCTATTCTTGCTTTGCTCTTCAATTTCAGCTTTTAGTTATTTTATCCTTCTTCGTATAGATTCTTTAATTCAGTTCATAGCACTGTCAGTCTCTATTCATCGCTATTCATCAGCTGTTCATCTTTCATCGAAGCTTCAGCTTGCATCTTCAATCCACCGCCTCAACATCCTTCATTGTTGTCACAGCCATCATCAACTTTGGTCTTCACCTTCCACTGCTGCTTCGACTCTATCAATTTGTATCATCACCGCTAACTGCTTCATTTCCATTGCTTTTGTCTTCAATTCATCAATTTCAATTGCCGTCTGGGATGCCTCCATCGTGTATCGCCACCACCGTTATGACCTTTCATCTTTCCGAGGACCGATCGCCTTCTCTTTCATCTACACTCATCAAATAGCCATCCCAGTTTGCATTCTTCAGTTCTTTTCTTTAATTTTGACTTTTCTAATTTAGGGATGTGGGGTTATTCTCTAAATATTAGATTTATGGGATTTGCTGGAGTCGAGTTTGGCTGATCTTTTTTTTTAAAGTGCATTTTTTTTTTTTTTTTTTTTTTTTTTTTTTTTTTTGCTGAGATTGGGTTTAGGCTTGCTGAGATGAGGTTTAGGGTTTTTTACTCATTATGTCTTACAGTTTCATTATGCTTTATATTAGTAGAAGTAGTAGTAGTAGAATTATCTCAATCAGACTAGATACTTACCCTTCCAAAAGATATTGAACTCTTCTTCTAAACATAAAATCATCAAGTTTGGATGTCTTGGATATGTATTTTTTTTTTTTAAAAAAAGAAAAATTTAGTGTATTCACACCCGATGTGTATTTTGACTCATGTTTATGTTTTTATTGTGATGAGATAGAAAGCAAATATGAGTGACAATCAAGTTGGTCTATACTTCATTGGAGTGACAAAATTATAAGAAGTGCAAATAGATTCGAGTACGATATAACCCCAAAAAAGGGTATCATAGTTGATAATAAAATCATATAACAATAGTTAATACAACTTTTAAATCAGAAAACTGGAATTGATGGTAGTCAATTCAAGTGGAAAGTCTTATGTAGATATCCTTTTGGGAAACACAGGGAATCATGTGGTTATACCATCGTATCAATTGAGGATGATGATTTCTTGCTTGAAGTGTTATCAATCCCAAAATATTGTTCATGGCTAAAGACTATTGACCTAATTTTAAAGCAGGAGCCTATTTTGGATGCACCTAAAGGGTCACCTCTTCTGGGTTGTTCAAGTGAACTTGTAAAGAATTAGTCATTCATCATAGTGACCTCATTTGAGAAGCAAAATTTTTTATCCTCGAGACCAAATTATGGTGGTGATACCAATGTTGGAACATATACAAAGTTTATGAAAGAGGCAACTAGAAGTGGGCTAAATGTTGGGACATTCATGTAGTTTATGAATGAGACAATTGGAAGTGAGGGGGCCCAATAGTAACATACATGACATTGACCCTCTAGATGCATTTGTTGATGTTGAAGTTGTGGATTCAAGGGGAACAATAACAATATGGGTGATAAAATGGATGAAGGGGACGGTATGGTTGAAGGGGATGATGAGGGGAATGAAATTTTATTCTTATATAATATGGGTGAAGGCTAGACTATGGTTGATGACTTCAATGAATATGACCGACCATCATAGGAAAATAATCACATATTGCTTCTAGAGGTTGTCATGGTTTTTAAAACAAAAGAGAGAGTTCTAGAGGAGGTTCAACATGCTGTCAAATGTTAGATGATACGAGAATACAGATTTTATAAAGTGTACAAGAATACACCAACTTAACAGTAGATGGAGAGCCGGTGACCAACGCTGACATGTATAGGGCTTAGACTATTGTATAGTATAGCTGAGTGGCAGAAAATTTGTTTCAGTCTTATGGATTTTAGTCTTAGATACAGTCGGTCAGTCTAGTCGGGGCAGTACGGTTTTGCTGCACTGCACAAGGCTTTATGCTGAGTTTCTTTCGTTAAAGTAAAGTAGATTACATGCCATTTCTTCTTTTACAGGTATCATAACTTATTTGAAAACTACTTTTGTCACGTCCCGAACCGAGTTCGTGAACAGTCGCCCATTGCCCTGAATGTTGGCTGTATTTTTATAGAAAATCGGGCAGAATCTTTCCATAAATCAGAGGTCTCTCATGTACAAATAAACCTGTATAATTTAAAATTATCCTGTAAATAAAATAAAATGATTATCCCGACCTCACAACAACCCACCAACCACAGCAGACATCCAGAACAATGCTAGGCTATGTAAATTATCAATAATTCTAGCCACAGACCTCTACTGTCATGCCCAACTAGAGTATGAGCAGCCGCCACACTGACCGAACCTAAGTTTTATACAATTTATAATCAATTTCCAAGTTAACATTTAAACACTACAATTTGTCTCAATGCAAATGAAATATGAGAGTTTCGCAAATAAATGTACATAAATTATACAGTCAATCCCATAATAAATACACGGTTAACTACGGATCTCAAGGTCAAGACCTCACAAGATCGAAAATAAGGTGCGGAACTCATATCTCAACTTAATTTAAATCTCACCGTCGAAAAACACTCAAATCTGCCAAAGAGCTACTAAATCCTCTAGAGCCCGAAGCGTCGCTCTAGCACAATAATCATGTCTGAGAAGGGAAAGAAGAGGGGTGAGTGTCAAGGAAGATATCTAGTGAGTGAGGGGATTAATTTCAAATACTAATAGTATAGGTGAATATTGGAGTGTCAAATAATATCATTCATAACAAATAATTCAAATTTTGCAGTAAATCATGATTTGTTCGCTAAAATGAACTCATTTAATCATTCACACGTTAACATACATATATTCATCTATTTAAAATCAAGTAGATCATAGAGCAAACTGAAAAAATCCTGACAAAGGTCAACCATGACCAAGAACAGGTGTATTGGGGGTTTTATTATGCAAAGAGTTTTCAAAAGTAGCTCTCTACTCCGACGTTGGCCATGAGTTCGCTGGGGCTAGCTTATCATCGTGTATAGGACTTCACCCGGTGCTAGGCGGTGGCGTCACACACGTCCTCCCCCTTACTTGGGTTCAACTGGCCGCGCCTATAGCCACTAGACATATGATATTTGTAGATACCTCATGCAGAAGCGTATCTGGACAACCCGGTGTCTCTACAAATGCCCTTCGTAGTTACGGAATTTATCAAATAATGCCATATCATTATATCATCTCAAGCAAGTAGGCATCCAACCCACATAGCCAAATCATCTCATTATATCGTCAAAATAATTCAAATTCGTGTGCCAATATATTTCATCAAAATCATTTAAATTCAACAAACCAATGCGATGGTAGAATAGAAAACATTCCGTTTCTCAAATCATGACACAATTTCATTTCATTTCAAATATGGATGCATAATCATAGAAAACATAAATACGACACTCCAATAATCACAAAACAGATTTGAATTTCAATTCCATACGTCTAGACAATGCATATCAAAAGTAAGTTTTATTAAAAACACGATAAAATCAGGTTTCACCATTTCATGCAAAAGATTAGGGTCCCACTCACATTTCTAGGGAGGGTGGTCACTCCCCATTTTCCAAAATCAGACCAAATCGACACCAAGAATCTCCAAGAAAGTCAACATAATCAGATTATTATAATTGTCATCAAATTTTCAATTATTCTTAGAGTTTATCATCTTCCCTAAATTTGTATAAATCTTAATTCCTCAATATATAAATATATACACCAATGTCATTTTAAAGATATTGAAACCTAAATTTGATAAAATTTATTTCAAATATTGAAAAGATCACATTTCTCTCACCTAGAGTTTTCTCGGATTGCAGACCTAGCTTTCGTTCGAATGTCTCGTCAATTACTCTAAAATCTGTAATGCTCACTATCAAGACAAAATTTATTAGTTAGGTCTAAGTACTTAGAACAAAATCAAACCCTGAGTCAGTTATCTACGCAGAGACTCGCGGGCTGTCACGGGCTATCGCGGGTTGCGGGCTGCGGTGGGCTCTTAGGTTAGTAGGCTTACGGGCTTGCGGCCCGCAGTGGGCTCGCGGGCTGGCAGGCTCATGGGCTGGTGGGCTTGCGGGCTCGTGGGCTGGTGGGCTCGCGGGCTAGCATGTGCGCTCGCGGGCTAGCATGTGCGCTCGCGAGTTGGACTGCAGTCGCGCACTCCTTGGTTGCGCGTGCTAGTGGGCTGGAGCGCGCTTGTGCACAGGCGCGCGCTCATGCGCAGGCGCGCGTTCGTGTGTAGATGCGCTCCCGAGCAGGCGCTCACGCTATGGTACGCCCTCGCACGGGGGAGCACGCTTGCGCTCGTGCAAGGAGGATTGCGTTGCGGCGCGCTCGCGGGAGGGAGGAGCTGTAGCTGCTGTGGTGCACTCATGGTGATGGCGTGCGTGGAAGCTCGTGGTGGAGTACGATCGAGAGGGAGGGAGATCGCGAGAGATAGAGAGAGAGTGAGCAGCGGAGAGAGAGAGAAACAGTGAGAGAGAGAATCCGAGAGGGAAAGATAGAGAGGGAGAGAAGAAGAAGAAGATGGTGGTGGTGGTGCACGGCGGAGGGGAGCGGCGGGTGGCGAGATGGGGAAGAGACGGAGAGAGAAAGAGAGAGGAAGAGAGAGAGAGAGAGAGAATGAGAGGGAGGAAGAATTAGGGCTTTAAGCTCTAATTTGATGTGCTGCGTTTTGGCTCAAAACGCAACACTCCCCTCTCTTTTTTTAATTCTTTTTTCTCTTATTATTATTATTATTATTATTATTATTATATATATATATATATATATATTCATTTTATACCAAAATTCGTGGATACGGTAAAAATTTAAAATATACAAAAAAATTCAATTTAAATACCCCAAAATCAAAAATCAAAAATCAAAATAAATGAAAAATTTCTCTATATATATATAAATGAGAAATATTTTATTTAATTCCTGAACAGGAGTACAATAGTACGTACACCGCAGTGTTGGTGTTACAACTTTTATCTTATACATAAACTTAATCTACATGCCCTAACTTCATTTTATTTTCATCGGTGATGAATTTTAAGTGTAGGAGAGATTGCCTATGTTTACTCTGGTGAAACGTCATGTGGTTGCTCCGACGCCGATTGGCCCGAATTTATTGAGCGAGCCTATAAGATCACCATAAGTTACATTGACATATAGAGATGTATAGTTTTTATTATCACTTCTACATCATTGTCCATTTATTTTGTGATATTTGGAAATAGATGAGATGTTCTACGTATGTTTGCTTTTGTGGGACAATATGCTCTCTCGAGTTACAAAGATCAGATGGACATATGAGAAAGAATGAGGTAAGTTAGCTTACTATGTGCATGACTATCATACTGCAATTCATTATCCTATCGAGTTCATTATTATGTGTCAAATTGACATTTTATCATCTCATTTTCATTTCATCATGATGTAATACTTGGAGTGGAGTTAGATGTACCGTCGGCTTACTGTCCATGGGATATGGACATTTGGCATGCATTTATCCCACTCATTAATTTGTTCTTTTCGAGTACCACTTTTTGAATAGAGTTCTCAGGCAATTTGGCATCAGCAGGGTGTACCGATCAATGCCTACACTAGTTTGGATTTGCATCACATTGATCGACATGGGAGAATGGAAAGGGCTGTACCATTGTACATGCAGCCTACATACAAAGATGGGAGGATTGTCAAGAGTATATTGTTAATACAAAATTTTTTTGTATTGAGTAGTCGGACACTCTATTTTCTTAACTAGAGATCTCGAATTCAAGTCATGAGAATGACGAAAAAGGATTTGGGAGAGCAAACCTCTAAAATGAGTCAATAGTACTCGAATCGGATTAGTGAGGTAAAGTCCGAATACCGGTGGTGAAAACAAAAAAAAGAAAAAGAGTACATTGTTAATGGAGCTCCGTTCTATGGTCAGGTGATGATTACTCTCCACTATATGTCATGGTATCGCCTCATCACGCGTAACCTAGTACATCATCATCTAATAGGTTTTTGCCCTATGACATCACATTTAAAGGTTTTTGTAAGTCTGAATCACATCTCCATTTTTACTATATCATTTTTTCCTCAGTGATTATCTATTTAACATTGTTTTTATGTAGTAATGTTCTCTGAAACACATCTACCATATTGCTGGTGATATGTTTGCGTTCAGTGCATCTAATTCTAGAGCTACCTAGCTCAGAGTTTTAGCATCTCATGTACGCGATATATTTGGTGATAATCGAACTTTGACCTTTGAACAGACAAATTATGTAGGTCATCCATCCACATCTGGATAGGCGGATAATGATGATGTGATAGAGATGCTAATTGGCTCTTCTTATTCAATATATACTCATTATACACCTCCCATCAACCATGGTACCGATGTCCCTTCACCTAGTATGCCTCCACATATGGCTGTGTACCATCGGCATCATAGTTGATCATCTTACGATGTGGAGGAGTCAGAGAGAATCATACCCCTGATTTTGACAAGAGTGGATAGCCATCTTACAGGCCATGTCCTCAGCCTGGTAGATGTCAGCCCTATAGAAATGCTGGGCCTCTTCCTTGTGGAACTTAGGATTATGGATGTATATAGTGTCGAGTGCTTATGGATATATATAGTATTGATGTATAAATCTTTGTACAAAACAACTATGTACATATATATTTTGTGTATACCAAGTTCATCCACTTCATTTTAATTGATTTAATTGATTTAGTTTACTTTTTCTCTTGCCGAAGTATTTAGAATGAAATACACACAGTTATTTCCTTTCAATTTGAACACCCAGTTGTGTCCTTTCGAGTTTGAATATACAGTTATATTCTTTAAATTCGAGCATATAATTGGGTCCTTTTAGTTTGAACATACAGTTGTGTCCTCTTGGTTTGAACATAGTTGTGTCCTTTTAATTTGAATATATAGTTGTATCCTTTCGGTTTGAACATACAATAATGTCTTTTTAAGTTTAAACACAAAGGTGTATTCTTTCAAATTTGAACACATTAAATAAATAAATTGTGTTCAAACTTTTGAATAGACATAATTTTTCAAGTTGTGAAAGTTTATGTCCTATTGGTAACTATCAAGTAATTCTTTCCTATACAAAGGATAACCATTTGGGACACAATTAGGTCTATAAATAAATTTTGAAATAAGGACAAAACATATAACCAAAAATATTCTTCTCTTCCCTCTCATTTCTTACCCGTTTTCTTGAGTATTCTCGGCTTTTTAATTGAATGTAAAATCCATATATATTTTGGAGTTCAATTGTACAAAGAATTTTGGTGATTGATTGAGAACTTTTCATTTCCTTATGTTATTGAGTACATAGGACTCTCTTCTTTGTGTCTTGTTTTTGGCTTGAATTTGAATTCTGCGCATGCTTACTCCTTTACGTGAATTGCAATAGAATGAACTTCAGCTTGATAAGCTAGATTGGGTTAGATGTTGGGAGTGAACAGATTGGGTTGAGCTTGAACTTCGGGTTAGGTTTACTCACCAAATATCACCATTTGACCCAATTACACTCTCTATGTTCATGGTTTGACTTTGATAGAGAATTTATCTTTTACTAAGAATTAGATTTTCCTCAAAACATGAAATTTTGTAGAGCTTGAAATCATCTTTCCAATGTCACTTATATCAAGTAAATTGGCCAAATTATACCAAAAACACATTATAAGTTTGAGAAATTTAGGTCCAAAATACGTTTATAAAATAAACTTATCAGTATTGGTACAATGAAATTTGTATCGGATATTAAGATATGGATTCATTTCAGATTTAATACGAATTCAATTCATGATAAACGGTGCTTTTAAATGCTTGGATACCGTGTCAAAAAATGAAGTCTATGAATAATTTTGTTATTGGATGCATATCTTTCTCTAACATAAGGAGATAACATAGGAAACTATATAGTCTAAGAATTATATATATTTATATACAATTGAGGTAATGTAAGACCAAGTAGGTCATTAGCTGATTTGAAGACCTAAACACTTTGAGTTGTTAGCTTATTTGAATGTCTTGTCCTTAAGTAAATTTTCATTAGGATATGTCAAACTTTTCCAACTAGTTAGGCCAAGTCTAAATTAGGGTAAAGGCCAAATTTAGGCGATTTTTTTATCAATGTCTCATCTATCTATTTCCACTTTTATATGCATTGTGATAATAAGACAAATAATATGAGAAATACAAAGGCATATTAAAAAATTAGTTCAAAGAATAAAATCATGTTCTATAGACTAAGTTATATATAACAAAAACTATCAATAAAATTAGGATGAGTAATATCAATAAAATGTCTAATTAGCAATCCACTAAATGAAAATTTGACTAATTCACTTATTCAAAAAAAAGAAAGTTGACTTTTTCCTTTGAACTTAAAAGTAGACACTTTAATTTAGTTGATTAATTTCATTTAACCCAAGTCTATCATTCTCTCTAAAATTAGATTTCTCAATGTCTCTTCTCTGAGTTTGAATTCTCCCTCTCTATACGTATGGTTTAGGGTTTCAATTTTCCCATTGTAGTTTTCATTATCTCTATTTTTTTATTAACAAGGTTTTCTTAATCATCCTTCAATTCTAGTGATTCTTGGTAAGATCTCTCATTTTACGTAGTTTAGGGTTTGAATTTTCTATCACATTTTCATTTTTTCAACAGATTTGAGTTATTAATCAGGTTTTCTTGATCATGTTGGCATGAGTTGTTCGTGTGTTGTAATATTGGATTGCATTTGTAATTGTAGCATTGTCTATGTGATTGTAGAAATTTGATAGTGCAATGTGTAAATATACACACACACAATTTATATGAAATCTTATCATTCAAATCAATATTGTTGAATCTATTGCGTAATATAGAGTAAAGTAAGTAAACTTAAACCAATAGCCTAATTTTCTGATCAATAATTAAGCATTTGGTTCAAGGCTCGATGGTGGGTTAAGATTGTGCCATTATTCTTATATATTTTTTTAAATAATTTTAATTTATTATTCACATTTCAATAACTTTTTTGTTTCAATTATAATAGTTATAATAACTTTTATTCATATATTTTATTTCCATGGTGTCATTACTTTATTATTAGATATTTAGAGTATAATTTGTATTAAAAATTGAATGAAATTTGTTACAAAAATACTTATTTTATACTAAAAATTTTTTTACTTTTTATTTAATGAACAGTGGCAAATTAAGAAGATGATTCACCTGTTTCACATATTCTATGAGCAAAGTATGAATTTGGATAAAACCCTATATTATAATTGTTTAACATTTTTTCTAAGTAATAAACTCCTACCCCAATAATTAGCATATCCTCTATAAATGATCCTTTTTTTTCCAAATATAAATTACAACATAAAATTGTTATGAATTAGCGACAAAAATTAACGACGAAAATATTTCCGTCGCTAATCCGTCTCTATAGTGGTCAACAGTAAAAATTAAAAAAAAAATTATAAACTCATCAGCGATGGATTACCGACGGAAAAATTAGCGACGGATTATCAACGTATTACCGACGGATCTTTTTAATTTTTTTAATTTTTTAATTTTTTAATTTTTTAATTTTTTAATTTTTCTTTAATTAATAATTTTTATTCATTAATAATTCTTTTTATTTTTTTATTTTATTTTGTAGAAGAATAATATTATTTTATTATTTTAAAATTTTTATTATTTTATTTTAGCTTAAAATAAAAAAATTTTATTATTTTATAATAAATTAAAATTTTATATTATTTTTTTTATTATATAAAAAATTACAATTTATTATTATTTTTTTATTATTAATTATTAATTTATTATTATTAAAAATTTATAATTTATTTTATTTTATTATTATTAAAAAATATGAGAAAAATAATAAGTAACAAAAAAAGAATTATGATTAAGATGTTAACTTGATCCGGTAGTGGAGGTGTTGTGATCGTTTCTTTGGGACGCAGGTTCGAAGGTCACCAGGTGCATATGAAGGGAATTCTGAAAGAATAAAAGATGGTCCGTGTGAGCTTATTTTTTTTAAAAAAAATATCAAAAATCAGCGACGGATCTCAAATCCATCGCTGATTTCTTTTTCAATTTTTTTGCTTTTTTTAAATCAGCAACGGATTTTTTTCTATCGCTAATAATTAGTGATGGATTTTTTCCGTCACTAATCCGTTACTGATATTAGTGACAGAAATAAATCCATCGCTAATATTTAGCGGGGTGACTATCAGCAATGGATTTAGTGACGGAAAAAATCCGTCACTAATACCCTTCATCGACGGAAAATGGACTTTTACCGACGGATTTTTCCGTCGCTGAAAGTCTTTTTTCTGGTAGTGAGAGACACATAATCCGTCGCTGAAAGTCTTTTTACTGGTAGTGAGAGACACATAAAACAGAATTGTGCAAGTACAAGTGATGGCTTGAAAATAAATGTACGAAAATCTATTAGTTTGTTATGAATGTTGCATGACTAAGATTTCTTATGATATATGGTAGATTGATTCTGATTATACCATCCACATCACGAATCTCGCATTGCAAAATCTAAGAGAGTCAGTGAATTGTAAACAACTCATCCATTCAGACAACAAAATAAACTCACGGGTAAAAGTCATTGGAGATTGCAAATTTATATTTTAAAGCAGGCATGTTTCGAAATTGGAAAGAATTTTGTATATATCTAAGTTCTAAAAAATTAATTTCCATTTCAAAACTTATATAATATTGATATTTTTCTAACTTGATAATAAAGTGATATTGTTTCTATATACAAATGTCGTTGATTTTGGTCCATTGTTGGATGAACTTTACGGTATTTATTTATAAGGTAATACATGTTTGAACACAACACATATAGGAACTAAAAGAGGTGTCATTGAGGAAAACTCTTTTATGTTGTTGCACAGAAAATTTAGACATATCTCCATAAATGTCATGTCTCGAACCGGGATCGTGAACAGCCGTCCATTGTTCTGAATGCCAATTATATTTTTATAGAAAATAGGGCTGAACCTCATCGTATATCGGAGGTCTCCCATATAGCAATCCACCTGCTACCTGTACAATAGCGCCAACCCGACCTCACAATACATAAATCAAATCCAATATCAGACCAACATATCCATACCGCACAATCTAGGACAACGCAAGACTAATAAAATGAATTTCCACAATTCTAACCATAGACCTCTACTGCCATGCCCCCGTCAAAGATATAAACAGCCACCAGTCACCCCTCCTGTGATTTAGAGGTGGTACCGAGCGGTCCTAAAATACATTTTTAAGACATGACACATTCCCAAGTAACATACACAATGAATAGAAATTGCCTCAATGCAAGTGTTATGCAATGACATGAGAGTTCCACAATTTAAATATCCATATTTGTACAGTTATCTCAGAATTATATAATGGTCATTTATAGACCTCAAAATACATATACATCATCAATACAATTTTTAACTCACGAAATTGTAGCGAAAATATACAATGACTCTTCAAGTCCAAACCAAATCTCCCAATAATACTAAGTGTCCTAAAAGCAACGCTCCTTGCCAATTACTATCTCTGAAACAAGAAGGGAAATGAGGGGTAAGTATTCAGGGAAAGAATACTCAGTAAGTGAGTGGGTCAATACAATCGTCTAATAAGAATTGTGAAACTAAAGTGTCAAAATATAAGTATACAAATCATATTTCAAATCATTATGGTTTTTATTTCAACAATATATCATTTATACGTATTATCAAGTCAAATATACATTCAAAGCATTGTCATTAAAAATCATAGAGCTGCCAGCCGAAAGTATCCTGGCAAAGATCTATCTTGACCTATAACAGACGCACTGAGGGTGTTATATGTAAATTTATTTAAAGTGCTCTCTATCTTGGCGTTGGCAACGGATCTCGTCCAGGTGCTAGATTTGGAGAAAGTATCCAAATCCTCCCCCTTTTCGGGTTCAACCTGGCTAGTACCGTATCATTAATAAAATTACGACAACTAGTGGGATACTCCAGGCCTAGGCATATCCGGACGCCACCTAAGCACCTCTCACAGTGTCCTTCGTAGCTACGGAACAATACATACCAAGTCACTCAAGGCCAAAATCATTCTCGTATCGAGAATGTGCCGAAATCAGGTACACAAACCAAATACAATATACAGCGTAAAATGGCACATTATATATTTCAACCACATGGTTGCATAATTTCATAATTCAATCCAATTTTTGGACACTCCAACGGTTCACAAAAATTTAGTTCTTAAACCAATCAAAACATTTCAAGCACACGACAAATCATATTCATTTATCAAAATGTTATAAAACAAGGTTTATATATTAAATAAAGGCATTGAAATAAATCTCACTCATCTATGGGGGAGGGTAGCGCACACCCCAATAATACCACGAAGCGAAGAAAAGTGTTCCCCTAACTCAAGACACCCAACACCTATGAATGTATATATATATATATATATATATATATATATATATATATAAATCAACAAGTTTCAAACCTATACAGTTATTGGAAATGGACTATCACTTCTAATACATGTATGCAAATCAGGTAATTCGAATTTTTTAGAACCCTACCCTAATTCCTCATATTTTGTTCATGCATACAATAAGTCTACAAGATTCAAGTGTTGGTACTCAACCAATCCCGCATAGGGCTCACACCAATCAAATCTCTCGCTCGCACCCAAGGGCCAGCAGGGGCACAGCTTAACGCTCCTCTATACAGCGCGCAACGCCTGTGTGCAGGGCGTGCAGCGCCTGTGTGCAGGGCGTGCAGCGCCTGTGTGCAGGGTGTGTAGCGCCCTGGCGCAGCACCTAGGGCGTGCAGCACCTGCACACCAACTATTTCTCCTCATTTCTCAACTTAACCCTAACATTCATTCAATTAAATCGAATGAGTAAGAAATTTTTTCACCTAGGGTTTTCTCAGAGCGTAAACCTTCATCCGAATGTCTTCTCGATTATTCCAAAATCTACAATACTCTCTATCAAGACAAAATTTATTAGTTAGGTCATAAACATTTAGAACAAAATAAAAAACTTGAGTCAGTTATCTACGCAGAGACTCGCAGGCTATCACGGGCTATCCGGGCTCGCGGGCTAGCACAGTCGCGGGCTGGTGGGCTCACCAGCTGGCACGTGTGCTCACGAGCTGGACTGCAGTCGCGTCCTAGTAGGTTGGAGCGCGCTCGTGCGTAGGAGTGTGCTCGTGCGCAGGTGCGTTCCCGAGCAGGCGTGCTCACGCTGTGGTGCATTCGCGTAGGGAAGCGCTCGCTGTGGCTCCCTCGCGCTCGTGCACGGAGGATTGCACTGCGGCGCGAACGCTGAAGGGAGAAGCTGCAGCGGCTGGGTGCGCTTGTGGTCGTGGCGGATCGCGATGGAAGCTCGCGGCAGAGTGCGATCGAGAGGGAGGGAGATTGCGAGAGATAGAGAGAGAGTGAGCAGTAGAGAGAGAGAGAAACAGTAAGAGAGAAACCGTGAGTGAGGTAGAGAGAAAAGAAGAAGATGGTGGTGGTGGTGCAGTTGCTCGTGGTGGAGAGAGGTGGCGGGGCGAGCGACCGATTGCGGCGGAGGGAGAAGGCAGCCGCAGGAGGTGAACTATCAGGGAGGGAGAGAAAGAGGAAGAGAGAGAGAGAAAATTAAAATTTGGGTTTCCAACCCTAATTGGTAAGAGGGGGGAGGTGCTGCATTTTACTCCAAAACGCAGCATCTCCTCTCTCTCTTCTTTTTTTTTGTATTTATATATATATATATATATATATATATATTTATTTATATGTCTTCACAGCCATATTTCACTAAAATTTACTTTTTGTTTTTTTGTAAAAACGGGATTTATTTCGATTCGCGGATTCGGCAAATTAAAATATCCCAAAATTTAATTTAAATACTCTAAAATCAAAGATCAATTTAAATAAATAAATTTCTCTCTATATAATTAAATTACAAACGCCGCAGTATCGGTGTTACAATAAAGAGATTGGAAAAGTTAGTAAAAGATGGAATACTTGATACCCTATATTTTAATGACTTTAAAATTTGTGTAGACTACATTGAAGGAAAGTAGACCAATAGGACTCAAAAAGATGTCAGGAAGAGTTCAAAATTAATTGAAATCATACATATGAACATTTGTACTCCAGATACACACTTTTTTGGTCATAGTTATTTCATCTCATATAAAATAGACTTTTAGCGAAGTAAAATTGCCGACGGATTTTTTTCCTTCGGTAATAACAACTGAATTGTAATGGATTACCAACGAAAATTTTATCAATGGATTAGCAACGGATTTTTTTATATTTTTTATATTTTTTATATTTTTTTAATTTAAAGATTTTTTTATTTTTTGTAAAACTATCAACAACGGATTACTAATGGATTACCAACTAAAATTTTAGTGACGGATTAACGACGAAAATTTTACAGACGGTTAGTGATGGATTTTTAAAATTTTTTTAAATTTAAATTTTTTAATTTTTTGTAAACCTATTATCAATAGATTACTGATGGATTAGCGATGGAAAAATTAATGATGGATTACTGATAAAAAAATTTGAGACGGATTACCGACGAATTAGCGACTGATTTTTTTTAAAAATTTTTAATTTTATTTAATATAATTATTTTTATTTTATTTTGTGGAAAGATAATATTATTTTATTTTTAAAATTTTTTTATTTTAAGCTAAAATAAAATTATTTTATTATTTTATAATAAATTATAATTTTATATTATTTTATTATTATTAAAAATATGACATAAAAATAATAAGTAAAAAAAGAAGATGATTAAACATGAAGCATGTTGTGTTGCTCATGAATTTCTCTTCTTCCCTGGTTCAAAGGTGGCTAGGGGCGTTTTTCCACAAATTAAAAGAAGCTGGAAGGGTGGTTGGTAGGTCGGGCCGTGGGTCGGCGGGACTACCTAGAGCACATTTCTTTTTTTGAGAAGTCTAAAATCAGCGACGGACCTTTTTTATTATTTTTTTAGTGATGGATTTTTTTTTTCGCTAATCCGTCGCTAATATTAGCGATACAAAAAAATCTGTCGTTGATATTTAGCGGGGTCACTATCAGCAACGGATTTAGCAATGGAAAAAATCCGTCGCTGATACCCTTTAACAACAGAAAATGGACTTTCAACGATAGATTTTTCCGTTACTGAAAGTCCATTTTCTAGTAGTGTATATAAATGATTACTTATGATATATATATATCTCTATATCATTTGTCATAAACACGAGACGTTGGATACTTTTAAAATTTTTAAGACAGAAATAGAAAAACAATGTAGTCAACAAGTAAAGGTTATGGGGTCAGAGATGGAGAATGCTATGGAAGGTATGTAGAGGATGAACAAGTATCAGGTTTATTTACAAAGTTCTTTAAGAAAAATAGGATTGTTACTCAATACAACATGTCAGTTTACCTAGTTAGAAGTAGCTAAAAGAAAGAACAAGACCTTGCTAATATGGTTAGAAGTATGATAGCTAACTCCAAACTGTTTAAATTTTTGTGAATTGAAACTCTCAAAACAGTAGTGTATATCCTAAACAGGGTTTTGACCAAGATGGTAGCCAAAACTCCCTTCGAATTAAGGGTTAGAAATCTAGTTTAAAATATATACGTATTTGGGACTATTCTACAGAGATAAGAATTTACAATCCACGAGAACAGAAACTGAATCTATGGACCACGAGTGGATACTTTATCAATTATGCCAATAAGTTCAAGAGATACCAGTTTTATTGTCCATCCTACCATACTAGTTTTGTGAAATCTAGAAATACTAGATTTCTGCAAAATGACTTGATTAGTAGGATGGATTACTTTTGAGACTTAAATCTTGAAAGAAACCCATCAAATATATCATCAGGTTCAAATACTAAGTTAGTTGTCATCCAAAATGACTTTCAAGTGATTATGAAGATAATTAGGGTATGGATGACAACAAAAAAATTCCACAAATAACTAACCAAGAACAAGTTAGTTAACCTTCTCCTACAGAGAATGTTGAACCAATATTAACGAAATCTACTCAAAAAAGAAGGTCAGCTATACTTGATATTATGTGATATACTTTCAAAAGTCTGACTATAACATCAGAGTCATAAAGGGCCCATAAACATTTTCACAAGCGATGAACTCTAAGGACTTGAACTTATGGCTAAACGCTATGAAAGATGAGATGAATCCATGAGAAACAACAGAGTCTGAAACTTTATAGAGTTGTCAAATAGGATAAAACCATCGATGTAAATGGATTTTCAAGACTAAGACTAATTCATTATGTGACGACCCGTTATCCTGACGTCGCATTCCCTAGAAAAAGAAGATAGACATACAAATATGGAAGCAACAAACCCAATTAAAATGCGACGTATGGACTCACGATAGTTGCACTCCCCTTGTGTGATAACATGAAAAGAGATTTATATTAAAAGAAAATAAATCACTTGTTATTTCTAAATAAAATAACGGTAAAGTCTCCCCTATTTAGTGACTATTTGGCCACCTGAGATTAACATAAAACCTGATAAAACATTCAATTTACTTGAAATATCAAACAAATGGCATTAATGGCTCTCTCGGCAATCCAATAATACATTACAGAATATAGTCTCAATATAAACCAAAACTAGAAATATAAAGCTCTCATTGGCCTCTAACTATTCATTTATATATAACAAATACTTATACAAACCTAAAAGAAATACCAAAGCAACATGCCTTAGTATTACAAATAAGTCGAAAAAGAGTAGAGAATGAAATCTCTTGGCTCAAAGGTCTCTACCCTGCGGTTCTCTCTCGTTTCTTTGATTACCTGAAAACAAGAATATCGAGGTCAGCATAAACTGAGCAAGTACACGGGGAACCAATGGCAAGCAAAGCAAGCAAACAGGCACAAGAATATTATCATCCCTATGTAAAAATTGGAATCATAGCAAAATATACCAAAGATGCCCATTAACTCAAAAGGACACTCTTAATTGCCACATTTAAAAACATTATACTTTTTTCATCTTCATTGTTTCAATTTAATTTGACATTTAAAAAAAAATTGAGTGTCGAACTAAGCTAGTGTATGAGCGTTTGAAGGGCAAGCAAAAAATTCAGTATTTCTAAATGAAATCTAGATCGTTTTATGTTAGATACCTCAAACACTTCACATTCTTTTAATTCCATCCTCATAAGGAGAAAAGATATATCCATAGTTCCTCAAGTTTTACCCGTAGGCTTCGAAAAACTTTCAGAACTCTATATACCAACTGTACTCCTTAAGTTTTGCCCGCAGGCTACGCAAAACTTTTGGAGTTATCATCGCAGTATCACTTTTTCTTCATATTACTTCATATTCACATGAGTGATAATCACTTTTTCTATGTTCGGAGCTTAGCCTAATTCAGCCTAGAAGGCAGTCAAAATTGAAGCAAAATTCAACACAGAAACAGATAGAAACAGAGTTTTCGACAAAAAACATGGCACTTTAAAAATTCACCATAAATTCATTTCTCTATAAAACTCTTCGAATTTTATGTCATTTGAAAACTATGAAAGTCTAGTTTCTGCAAACGAAAATCCTATGTAATTTGCAATTGTACAGAAAAAGATATTTAATAAACAATAGGGCATGGTCAAACTATGAACAGAACAGTTTTTCTATAGATATCATGCTATTTCAAAAATTCACCAAAACTCAATTTCTCTATAAAACTCTTTGATTCAATTTCACCAAAATTCACCAACACTATGGTGTCTGTAATTTAATTATATAGAAAGAAATTTTATTTATTTAAATTGATTTTTTATTTTGGGGTATTTAAATTAAATTTTGGTATATTTTAATTTGCCGAATCCGCGAATCAAAGTAAACCCCATTTTTACAAAAAATTTAAATTTTAGTGAAGTGTGGGTGTGAATACATATATATATATAAATAAAAAAAAAGAAGAGAGATATGAGATGTTGCGTTTTGGAGTGAAACGCAGCACCTCCCCCCTTTTCCCAATTACGGTTGGAAACCCTAATTTTATTTATTTATTTATTTCTCTCTCTCTCTCTCTTCCTCTTTCTCTCTCTCCTCGACTATTCACCTTCCTGCGGCTGTTCTTCCTTCGCCGTGATCGGTCGCTCGCCCCGCCACCTCCCTCCACTGCGAGCAACCACACCACCACCACTTTCTCCTTCTCTCTCTCCCTCACTCATGGTCTCTCTCTCTCATTGTTTCTCACTCTCTCCCTTGCTCACTCTCTTTCTATCTCTCACGATCTCCCTCCCTCTCGATCGCACTTTGCCGCGAGCTTCCACTACGATCCGCCACCACCACGACCGCACCAAGCCGTTGCAGCTCCTCCCTCCCGTAAGCGCGTCACAACACAATCCTCCCTGCATGAGCACGAGCACGCCACAGCCCAAGCGTGAGCGCACAACCGCACAAGCGCACCATAGCGTGAGCACGCCTGCTCGGGAGCTCATCTGCGCATGAGCACGCGCCTGCGCTTGAGCGCGCTCCAGCCCATTAGCGCGCAACCCACAAGCGCACAATTGCAGTCCAGCTAGCGAGCGCAAGTGCCTGCCCGCGAGCCCACCAGCACGAGAGTGTGCTAGCCTGCAAGCCGCGAGCCACGAGCCTACCAGCCCGCGACAGCTCATGAGCCCGCGAGCCCATTGCGACCATGAAGCCCAATACGGCCCGTAGCCCGCGAAAGCCCACGACAGCCCGCGAGTTTCTGCGTAGGTAACTGACTCAGGGTTTTGATTTTGCTCTAAATGTTTATGACTTAACTAATCAATCTTATCTTGATAGGGAGCATTGTAGATTTTGGAGTGATCGAGAAGACATTCGGACGAAGGTCTGTACTATGAGAAAACCCTAGGTGAAAAAATTTCTTACCTATTTGATTTAATTGAATGAATGTTAAGGTTAAGTTGAAAAATTAGGAGAAATGGTTGGTGTGCAGGCGCTGTGCGCCTTGGGTGCTGCACACAAGTGCTGCGCGCCCTACACATGGACCCTGCACATGGGCACTGTGCGCCTTGCACATGGACACTGTGCGCCCTGCACATGGGCACTGTGCGCTATACAGAGGAGCACTGGCTTGTGGCCCTGTTGGCCCTTGGGTGCGAGCGAGAGATTTGATTGGTTTGAGCCCTGTGCGGGATTGGTTGAATAGCAACACTTGAGTCTTGTAGACTTGTTGTATGCATGAGCAAAATATGAGGAATTAAGGTAGGGTTCTAAAGGATTCGAACACCTGATTTGCATACGTGTATTAGAAATGATAGCCTATTTCCTATAACTGCGTAGGTTTGAAACTTGTTGATTTATATTCATTGGTATTGGGTACCTTGAGTTAGGGGAACACTTTTCTTCGCTTTGTGGTATTATTAGGGAGTGCCCTACCCTCCC
Source organism: Dillenia suffruticosa (assembly GCA_033439265.1). NCBI lineage: Eukaryota > Viridiplantae > Streptophyta > Magnoliopsida > Dilleniales > Dilleniaceae > Dillenia > Dillenia suffruticosa. Next base: position 7,378,248 of record JAVTVX010000031.1, read on the forward strand.
CCATATTGTGAATTGGATTTATTTCAATACCTTTGTTTAATATGTAAACCCTGTTTTACAACATTTTGATAAATGAACATGATTTGTCGTGTGTTTAAAATGTTTTGACTAGTTTTGGAACTAGCTTTTTTGTGAACCGATGGAGTATCCAAAATTGGATTGAATTACGAAATTATGCATCCATATGGTTGAAATGTATAATGTGCCATTTTACGCTATATATTGCATTTGGTTTGTGAACCTAATTTTAGCACATTTTTTATACGAGCTTTGATTTTGGTTTTGAGGGCCTTGATATGTATTGTTCCATAGCTACGAAGGATACTGTGAGAGGTGCTTAGGTGGCGTCCGGATATGCCTAGACTTGGGGTATCCCATGAGTTGTTGTGATTTTATTAACGACATGGTATTAGCCAGGTTGAACCCGAAAAGGGGAAGGATTTGGATACTCTCTCCAAGTCTAGTACCTGGACGAGGTCCGTTGCCAACGTCAGGGTAAAGAGCACTTTAAAATAAATTTGTATATAACACCCTCGGTGCACCTGTTAAAGGTCGAGCTAGACCTCTGCCAGGAAACTTTCGGCTGGCAACTCTATGATTTTTAATGACAGTGCTTTGTATGGATATTTGAAATGAAAAACATGATGATTTAAAGTATGATTTGTATACTTACGCTTTGACACTCCAGTTTCACAATTCTTATTAGACGATTGCATTGACCCACTCACTCACTGAGTATTCTTTCCCTGAGTACTCACCCCTCATTTCCCTTCTTGTTTCAGAGAAAGTATTTGGCAAAGAGTGTTGCTTTTAGGACGCTTAGTATCATTGGGAGATCTAGTTTGGACTTGAGGAATCATTGTATATTTTTGCTATAATTTCGTGACTTAAAAATTGTATTGATGATATATATGTATTTTGAGGTTTATAGATCACCATTGTATAATTCTGGAATGACTATACAAATATGGATATTTAAATTATGAAACTCTAATGTCATTGCATAACACTTGCATTGAGACAATTTCTATTCATTGTGTATGTTACTTAGAAATGTGTCATGTCCTAGAAATGTACTTTAGGACCCCTCGGTGACACCTCTAAATCACAGGAGGGGCGACTGGCAGCTGTTCATGCCTTTGACGGGGGCATGACAGTAGAGGTCTATGATTAGAACTGTAGAAATTCATTTTGTTAGCCTTGCGTTGTCATGGATTGTGCGGTATGGATGTGTTGGTCTGATGTTCGGATTTGATTTATGCATTGTGAGGCCGGGTTGGCCTTATTGTATAGGTAACAGGTTGATTGCTATATGAGAGACCTCCGATATATGGGGAGGTTATGTCCGATTTTCTGTAAAAATACAGCTGGCATTCAGGACAACGGACGGCTGCTCACAATCCCGGTTCGGGGCGTGACACATCATCTCCTGGAGTGTGGGGTACGGTGGAGGTGCTTCTACAGTAAAAGGGACCTGAGGTGCTTGAGGCGATGATGTGGCCTCGAGCGGGACCTCAGTGGGATGCCTCAATCGTTCTCGAGGGCACATAGTTCTACATAAAGGACTATGCTTAGCATTTAAGAGTAGAAAAGCAAAGGGTTAGGTGCCAACCTAACCCCCTAATAAGGATTGACATTATAGGACCATATGAGGCAAATTATAAACTTTTTGAAAAATATTTTACAAATACTGGAAGCGAAATAGAGTAAATACAGAACCTAGCGCTTTGATACCACCCAAATTTGTCATGCCCCAACCCATAGGTCGAGCATGCGAACAAACTGCCGTGACTCCTCGAAGCACGGGTATGCCTTACTCGTACGCCAAGGTGACGCATGGCTAATGTGATGACTAATATCATGACCCTACTCGACATTTTAAGTTATAACATACAACGAAATATTTGAAGAAGAATATTTTTAAGAATTTCTTTAAAATATTTGCCTTTGATTTACATATAATATTTATATGTACAGTCCAATCGTAAATAAGGATGGGTATGAATACTTACTCGGTAGCGTCTCTTAGTATAATTCATGGAGTAGTATCTCAAAATAAGTCAAGTGCAATATACGCTGAAAAATTTTTAAATATGAGAGGGTGAATATAATCCACATACTCAGTGAATGAGATTCAATGACTATATAATGACAATAAATGAATTTGTGAGAGTGGCAAGTAAAAGCATCATTTTTAAATTTGTATTCATTTGCAATATATCGTGTAATTCAAAATAATATGCATCTTTATCATAATCATACATCATGGGGTGTCAATCGGTAATAAAATACATTCTACCCATAGTTTGGCCTAATTACGATAAAATCTATCAAGGGGTCACGATAATATCATAAAAATGAACACATATACTTTTCTTTTAATCCCTTCCATTGGTGTTGACACGATCCTCACAGGTGTTCGTCTATTGGATCCGTTAGCCAGAGTTAGGGAGCTCAAATCCCTGCTCTCGTGTTACCCCACCACGTTACCCCATTAGGTAAATGCTTGATACTTTGGTAGGGAGTGCACTATAGCTACTATGCACCATCTCATAATCATACACATGCCATATGTCATTATTCATAAATCTTTACTCATAAGAAAAATCATGATACTATCAAGTCGTAATATTAGGATGTAAACTTTTCTCAGAATTATCATTTCAAAACATGCCACAAATACTAAAATATTTCTATATTATATTTCAAAATTTATTTATAAAAATCATGATCAAACTATTTTTCATTTAAAGTCAAAAAATAGTCCATCCCACTCATCTCAATTAGGGAAGGTACGACACTTCCCCTAACTTCCTTGTTTCAAGAACGAGTCACCCTTTGTACGAAAACATAACCATATGTTTAGGTTAAACAATATATAATTGATCAATTATTTCGATAATATCATATCATAGGACTACGAATTGTATATGGAAATGTTTTTTCTTTAAAGTAAAATCTCATATTCCATACTTTAGAAAAATTTCAAAATCTAAGTTTCCAAAATTCAATTCTGCGTGGTTTTGGGAGAAACTTTATATCTCCCCATGTACTCCTTCAATTTAAGTGATTCCTATCTCTAATCAAAGGCAAGATATCGATATAAAATCTTCTAGTTTATACCATTCTTAGATTTTATGTGTATAAATTTATAAAATTCCGTTTTATTTGGCTTAAAAACTACTCTTGCGCAGTTTCAGTAAACATACTATAACTTTATACCTGCTACTCCGATTCAAATGATCTTTAGCTTCAATTAAAGATAAGACAGAGATCGAAAACTTTCATGTTTTATGTTTCTTCAAATTTCGTATAAAAGATATCTAAAAATTTGACACAAGATACTAGTCATACACGGAGTATGAAAACAGAATAGGTGAAATATGCGAAAATTATAAAAATCACTAAAAATTGATTCTTTCATGAAATATTTCACATAATATACAATTTTAAAGCTTAGGAAGTCTAGTTTACACAAGAACAAATGGCGTAAATTTTTGACTCCTACAGATTGAGATATTATAGCAAGACTACATAGTACTCAAATATGAAATTTAATATCTAGTATGCTAGTATAGATACAATGTAACTACTCAACAAATGATTTAATATTTGTATAAGTTAAAACATATTACCTTCTTGTAAACTCTCTTGCTAACAATATATGCCAGTGCTCCCTTTGAGTCCTTGAATTTGTTTTTCATCTCACCTTAACACCAAAATCAAATTTCAACATATGAATACAATACTTCTATACCTCAATTTTGAAATTAAAATTTCCAACAATACTCTTAATTCTTTGGTTTCATGGTTGAACTTAATTTTAGAGGGGGAGTCTTCATATTTTCATCCAAGGGAGGAGGAATGAAGAAAAAATTGAACTAATTTCTCAAAACAAGTTTCTTTATAAACCTAACAAAATATCCTTGACCATTAGATCATCTCATACATTATCTCAACCATCCACTTGTTCTAGTACTTAAACCATGCAATTGTTGATTCAAGCAAGTCTCATGCATTCCATTAGGAGTCTTGTTGGACGTCCGTGTCAATGGGGAGGATTGTACAAGCTATCCCAATAGTCTTTTAAGCAAAAACTTTCATCCAATGAATTTCCATTCAAAAATTCTCATCCAATAAGTTTTTTTGAATGTGGATCATCACATGTGACTACTAAACAAATTTATTGCCCTTTTGACCAATCATTTAGCTCCAATTGTCCATCATTGAGTGATTTGCAACCAATTCTCTTAACTGTCCTTAATTACATTTAAACCTCTAATTTTAACAATTTGTATTTTTGGTCCCTATAAAATTTTGTTCAAAATTTCTTAAAAATATGAAATTTCTTTTAAATATCTTTATTTAAATGTGTAAGCATTTCCTTAGTCATTTTTTGACTTCTTTAGGCCTTGCCAGTGCTTACAGAGAAGATTTTCGGTTTATCGATAAAATTTTGGGGTTTAGTGATTTTGAGACGAAACTTCCAAATCAATAAATAGATAACTAAAATTACATTTTAGATGTCTCAAAAGGATATTAATATATATTTAAAATCATGAGGAGTGGTACATAATATATAGTCACCGAAAATCAGTATTACACACAGGTTTCGCAAAGCTTTCGAAACCCCATATACTAATTATACACCTCTAGTTTCACCCGCTGGCTTCGCAAAGCTTTCGAATGTATTCTGGTGTTATCATTTTCTCTTCATATTTCTTCATGTTTCCCAGATGCAATAACCATAATTCATAACAAGTTTCATACAAGATGTAATTCAACATAATAATTATGCATGCCATACAACTTATTGTGCACCCAAGAATTTGTTCAACAATTTCCAACATGAGTAGTTTTAGGAAAAGTAACATAACTTGAATTACAATACTCAAGTTAAGGTAATTACAATTGTTACTTAAAGCTAAGTCATGGGACTATAATTCCATGGCTAGGTTTCATTCCAATCATTCAGTGATACCCAAATCAATCAATTTTACAATATGAATTCACCCTATATCTTGTGCAGTCTTAGAATAAATAATGTAACTTTTTCTACACATAACGGATTAAGCTGATTTCAGTGGCCATTTGACGATAAGAGGTAGGGCTACAATTAACCTAATTCAGCCTAGAAGATAGCTTAAAATTGAAGCAAAGTTTAGCATAGAAACAGACAGAAATAGGATTTTCTACACAAAATATGCCACTTTGAAAATTTACCAAAAATTCATTTCTCAAGAAAACAACTAGAGTTATATCTCATTTTAAAGTTATAGAAGTCTAGTGGTTTTTAGAAGAAAATTTCACTCAATTTGCAATCGTGTAGAGAAAAATATTCAACAAAGAATGGATCTTGTTCATGCTATGAACAGAACAGTTTTTCTACAGAGTTTATGCTATTTTAAAAATTCACAAAAAATCCAATTCTTCACGAAATTCTTTAAATCATATGTCATTTTAAAACTATGAGAGTCTAGTTTGATTAGAAGAAAACCGTGTTCCATTTGTAGTTATGCAGAAAAAGTTATAGGCCAAAAGTTATAGGCCAAAACTATGACATTGTTAATCTGTCCGGCAAGCAGAATTCATGTTTATTCATATCTCTAGGTTCAAAAATGTGACTTCTCTCTTTCCTACATAATTTCATCCTTATTCTAATACTACAAACAATCTAAAACATATCAATATGACTAATAGGCATCAAAGAAACAAATACAAGAATGGTACTTGCCTTTTAAAGCTTCCAATCTCACTTTGCTCTCCTATCTCCAATTTCATTGCTTCCTATGTACTTTTAAGCTTGTTTCACAGTTTTCCTATACTTTTTTATGTTTGGGACATTGAGTATATGGGTGGAGGCTACTGAATCTAAGTTCAAGGTGCAGCTTCTATGGAGTTAGGACTTAGTTTTTGGAAGAAGGAAGAAGAGGATGTGAATAATGTTCAAGAATGCCTCTTTGCCTTACTTATTTCATTCTAAGTAGAATCTGGGGTCCAAACATTGTGATGTGTCAAAGCTAAGGTTGCCATGTACTAAGTAATGAAATACCATGGTGTCCCCAAATTATTTTTATTTTGTTTTATTTTATTTTTCTTTTCCTTTTCTTTTCCTTTTTCTTTTTCTTTTTCGTTTTCTTTTTCTCTTCCTTTTGTGGGTCCCACACCAAACTCTAATTCGATTTTCTTGTTGTATTATTTCAATCATTTTCATTCGCTACTATATTCTACAGTCTATGCTAAATTGAATATGCCTTATCTCTATTTAAAATCATAAATATGAAAATCAAAACATGCATCGCAAATATGTCTAAATTCGTAGTATATCTAATTTAACACAATGCGATGTAAAAGAATTTAAGTGTGATAAGTAGAAATGTAAACGAAAATGCATGCCTTAATTTTTTCTAAGAATGAGATCTTATATCTAGGGCTAAGCTTTCCCTTTTTCTTCTCAAATCTCACCACCCCTTTGATTGGAGAAATTTTCAAAAAAATTTATCTCCTATCTCAAATTCCAAATCTCTGCATCTCTAATTAGCAGAACTCTTCTGGCGAGATTGAGCTGTTCTAAGCTTTTCTCAAATGATCCAAACATTCTCTATACTTTCTTGTAGATAAGCAGACCCTATCTTGGATTCAAGTATCTGTTTCTCTCCTACTTCATCCTAACAAAGAGAAATCCTACATTTTCTCCCATATAGTACTTCAAATGGTGTTATGCCAATGCTAGAATGGTAGATGTTATTATAAACAAACTCTACTAACATTAAATGTTCAGCCCAACTGCCACAAAGCTCAAGAACACAAACTCTCAACATATCTTCTAGAGTATGTATAGTCTTTTATGACTGACCATCTGTTTGAGGATGATATGCTATGAATAAAGTCTAGTTCCTAATCTGGTTTGAAAGTTTTGCCAAAATCGAGAACCAAATCATAGATCTCTATCAGAAGCAATGGATACTGGTATATGATGTACTCTCACGGTCTCATTAATATATCCATAGAATAAGTCACCGTAACTGGGAGAAAGTGATCTGATTTGGTGAAAAGATTTATTATAAACCATATGGCATCTATCATCTTATAATTTTGGGCAACCTTGAGAGAAAATCTATGGTGATATGCTCCTATTTCCACTCAGGGATAGAGAATGGCTCAATTAATCCACCAGGTCTCTAGTGTTCAGCCTTCAATTGTTGGAATGTTAAGCATTTATAAACAAACTTCGTAATTTCTTTCTTCATACCAAGCCACCAAAAGGATTGGGGTAAATCCATGTACATCTTGGTGGATCGTGGATAAACAGAAAAGGCTAAATTATGTGTTTCCTCCAAAATTAATCTCCAAAGTCCTTGAGCCTACGGAACTACCACCCTGTCCCGAAATCTAATTGTTTCATTTGATATATTGAATTTAGGCTTCCCTCTTTAAGAACATCTTCCCTCAGCTTAATTGTTTCCTCATCAGTTTGCTTAGCTACCGTAATGAGATCAGAGAGATCTGGTCAGATCATAAGTCAAACAAAAAGAGACCCCTGGTTGGTAATCTCAACATCAATCCTCAACTATTCGAACTCAGCTATCATTCGATATTCTTTTACTCGTTGAGCTACTACTGAAATAATAGATTTATGACTGAGGGCATCTACTATAACATTTGCTTTGCTGGGTTGATATTAAATGGTAACATCATAATCCTTTAATAATGCAAGCCATTTGCGTTGTTTTAGATTCAACTCCTTCTGGGTAAATAAGTATTTGAGACTCTGATGATCAGTGAAAATTTCACAATAAAGGTAGTATCTCCAAATCTTCAAAGCAAAAACAATAGCTAAAAACTCTAGATCATGCATAAGATAATTCTTTTCTTGAGATTTCAACAATCTAGAAGTATAGGCTATCATATTCTATCCCTGCATCAGTGTACAACCCAAACTGGTTCTGGGTGCATCACTAAAAATCACATATCCCTGTTTACTAACTGATGATGTTAGTACCGTAGCCGTTACAATCTTATCTTTTAGAGTTCAAAAACTAGTCTAACATTATTCATCCCATTTGAAGGGTGTATTTTTATGAGTCAATCTTATAAGTGAACAGTTATCGAAGAGAAATTCTTAACAAATCTGTGGTAATTACCTACCAAACCCAGAAAACTATGCACCTCCATAACTATAGTAGGTGGGGACCAGTTAACAACTGTTTCAATCTTATTTGGATCTATAAAAAGTCCTCTACCAAAGAGAACGTGATCTAAGAAAGTTAATTCACTAAGCCAAAATTCACATTTATTTAGTTTGGTATATAGTTTATCAGTCCTTAAATTCTGTCAAGTAATACGGAGATACTATTCATTTTGAGCCCTATCTTTAATATAAACCAACACATCATCAAAAAATACTACAATGAAATCATCCAGATTAAAAACACAGTTCATTAAGTCTATGAAGACTGCTGGGGTATTAGTTAACCCAAACGGCATAACCAAGAACTCATAGTGACCATAGCGAGTGCAAAACGCCGTCTTAGGTATATCTTCCTCTCTAACCCTAATCTGATGATCGTCAGATCTAAGATCCAGCTTGGAGAAAACTCTGGCATTTCTCAACGGATCAAACATATCATCAATTTTCGACAAGCGGTATTTATTCTTGATCATCATTTGATTCAATTTGCGGTAATCAATACACAATCTCAAGGAACCATCATTTTTCTTTATAAATAAAACTGGTGCACCCCAAGGAAAAAAACACGGACGAACCAACCACTTGTCCACCAGTTCTTTAACTGAGTTTTCAATTCTTTCAATTTAGCCGGTGTCATCCTATATGAAGCTGTGAAGATAGGTATGGTAGCTGGCATCACATAAATAGTGAACTCTATCTCTCTAACTAGTGGCAATCCGAGCGGATCATCTAGAAACACGTCCGAAAAATCTCAAACCACTAATATGTCAACCAATTGTGCTTGCTCTTTCTTGCCTTAAGTGACATAAGCTAAATATCCCTGACAATGACAAAATAGCATCCTAGTCACTCAAATAAAAGAAACAGTTGGGGTACTGATAAATCTATCACCAATAAAGAAAATTATGATTGTCCTCGTGGTAAAAAGTAAACAATCTTTCGGTAACAATCAACCAGTGCATAATTAGCTAATAACCAACCTATATCAAAAATTACATCCAAATCTAACAACTCCAATGATAGCAGATAAATGTTGAAATTATGCTCTTATAAGCTCACAATACAATACCTATAAATCTCAATAATAAGAACCTCATCTCCAAGAGGGGTAGCAACCCATAACCATTGCTTTAGTGGTTCATACTCATGAGAAAAGTGCATAATAAATACAAATGAAATGAATTAATGCATGGCAACTGGATCAATCAAGAGATGAACATCATTAGAAAATAATTTTATTCTACCTGTAATCACATTGGGTGAAGCAGGAGCCTCCTGAGTAGTAACTACATGAACTCTAGCCTGACCTACTGGCTTGGTGGAATCCCTTGAGGTCGTCTCTACTGTGACTATGGTGGTAAAGTTGGTCTAGGTAGTCCTGACCTCAATGGAACTTGAGGAGCTACCACATGTTAAGCCGGTAGAGGTCTGGGTAATGGAACATGCTGTAAAGGAGTAGGCTGTGACTATATGGACCTAAGAGGACAACGGGAAGGATAATAGCCTCACTGAAAACATGTAAAATAAAGTCTTGTTCCTCCCCCACATGGTCCCGCATGAAGATTTCCACAATTTGGACATGATGGCCTCTTACAGGAGCTTTCGTCTTGTCAAACTACCTCTTTGTCTCCTTTTTCTTCTTCAAACTTGAAGCTTAAACTTCCGAGAACTCTTTGCCCTCATCCTTTCTTGTCTGTTCTCAGTAACCAATTCCAAAGCCTTTACATTGTTCATTAGGTCTCGATAAATGGTAAAAAACAGAGTTACCAGATACCTTTGGAAAAAGGATTTCAATCATTTTCTAAACCTCTTTTTTCTCTTTTCTTCTATAACAACGAATTCTGGAGCACATACTGATAGTTTGGCAAAGTAGTATTCGTACTGACAACAGTCTGACTGCCCTATCTCAAATTCAGAAATTCAAATATTTTCTGATCTCTAATAAAAGTAGGCACATATCTCTCATGGAAAACCTGCATAAAATCACCCCAACAAACACACCGAAGGTCATTGCTATATTGGGTTTTAACTCCAAACTCTATCAATCATAAGTAGCTTCCTTCAAATAATTGGTGGCAAGTTTGACCTTATATTCCTCGACAATCATAAATTCAGAGAAGAGTCTCTACACCTCCATAATCCAGGTCTTTGCAACCTGAGGAACATCACTTCCTGAATAAATCATCGGCTCCATCTTTTTGAACTCAGTCATCAATTTCTGAAATCGACAGTCAACTCGAGATATATTAGTATTCCCTCTATCTCCATGACCCTCTCCGTACTTAGTCATTCTCTGATCTCTGCATGATATAGCCTAATCTAATTCAAACCAATTGATACGGTTGGAATTGTTGAAACTGACACAGCAAAGGAAGTAGGAGTGGCTTGAATAGCTTGAGAGACATCTACAATCTTACTTCATGTCATTGGTTAAGACAATCTCTTTGTCAATCTATGAATGTCCCCATACATAGTACCTACCATAGTCACTGGATCATCCAAAACTTGTCACAAATTTGGCTCGTCTAGGACTAAGAACCCTATCAATGCTCACCATCTCTCGGTTCCCCTTCAGGAGGCATTTCGTTTTGTCTTCTAGTCTTAACCATTTTGTATCCAAATAACATAATGAATGCATATGACAAACAACGTAACTCATTAGATAAACCATCCTCTATATAATAACCTATACCTATAGTTACAAATTTTAGGTGCAGATTACCGAAAACTTTAGACTCTGATACCAACTGTGACGACTCGATATCTAGGTATCGTACCCCCTAGCAAAAGGGAATAGACATGCAAATGCGAAATAAACCAACATGATAAAAATGCAACGACTGGACTCGCAACAATCATACTCCCATGTGTGATAATATGGAAAGAGATTTATATTTAAAGAAAATAAATTGGTTGTTATTTTCAAATAAAATAATGGCAAAGTCTCCCCCTATTTAGTGATTATTTAACCACCTGAGGTTAATATAAAACCTGATAAAATACACAGAATACCTCCAATATCAAACTAATAGGTATTAATGTCTCTCCTAACCATCCAAATACATACCACAGTATATAATCACAATATAAACAAAACTATACATAAAAGGCAGCTCTCCTCTATTCATTTACATATAAGAGGTATTTTGTGCAAAATCAAAAGAAACACAAGGACAACATGTCTTAATAATACAAGTCGGTCAGTAAAAAGTAGGGAACGGAATCCCTTGACTCAAAAGCCTTTACCCTACGATTCTCTCTTGTCACTTTGATCACATGAAAAGAAGGATATCGAGGTCAATATAAACTGAGCAAGTACACGGGGGACTAATAGCATGCATAATAATTAATCAGGCAAGTGAACCTTAATATCAGCGTGCAAATAATGTAACACCGAAGAGTACACAAGAGATATACATTATCTTAAACAATCCCAAAGAAGTAAATGCAATTACTACTTTATATTCATAATTTTTCTCTATCTTTATTATTCTAATTTAAAATTGATGTTTAAAAAAATAAATAGAATGTCGAACTAAGCTAGTGTACGAGGGTCTGGAAGAACAAACCAAATTCAGTATTTCTAAATGAAATTTAGGACTTTTTAAATTAGACATTTCAAACACTTTACCTACTTCTAATTCTACCCTCATAGGGAGAAGAGATACATCTATAGTTCCTCAAACTTTGCCCACAGGCTTTGCAAAGCTTTTGAAACTGCATATACCAACAATACTCCTTAATCGTAGCCCGTAAGCTTTGTAAACCTTTCGGAGAAATCATCATAGTATCACTTTTTCTTTTTATCATCTTATGCTCATATGAGGTAATACTCACAAAAATGACAATTTATCACAAGGAATATATAGGATTCATAACCAAATATCACAAATATACAATCCCTATAGTGAACCAACTCAACACTCCAATGAGCTATTCCAATGAGTTTCCAACACATATGTTTAGATAAAATTGTAATATCTTATGTTGCAATGTTTGGATCGAGTTGAACCAATTGTCATGCAAAATTAAGACTTAAACTTACAACTTTTATATTAATAGCATGTTTCAATTCCAATTACACAAAGAAAATCACATCAAAATATGTTAAAATCCAAAATTCCCAATACAACTTGCGCAATTATAAAAAAACTAACATAATTTCATTTGCGCATATCGAAATGAGGTGATTCCAATAACTATTTAAAGATAAGACATGGGGATTACAATGTTTATGTTCTGAGGTTAGTCTAATTCCGTCTAGAAAGTTGCTAACAATTAAAGCAAATTTCAGTACAAAAACAAGCAGAAATCGAGTTTTGTGCAAAAAATATGACATTTTGAAAATTCACCAAAAATTCATTCATCAACGTAACTTTTAAAATTTTATATCATTTTAAAGTTATGGAAGTCTAATTTTTTTAAAAGAAAACCTCACTCAATTTACAATTGTGAAAAAAAAAAGATTTAAGTCATGCTATGAATAGAACGGTTTTTCTATAGAGATATTTTATTTCAAAAATTCACAAAAAATTCAATTATTCATGAAACTCTTTGAATCATGTTATTTTAAAGCTATGGAATTCTAGTTTTTTAAAAGGAAAGCCCTACTTAATTTTCATTTGTATAGAAAAAGATATTAGATAAATAATAGAGTATAGTCATATTGTCTAGAATATTAAATCTAGGTTTGCTTACATCTTTTGATATTCCAAAGTGAGATTTTCCTTTCCTTTTTCATTCCATTCTTATTTAAATACTACAAACATCTGAAAACATATCAAACATAACTATTAGGCATCAAAAAATTGACACAACCATGATACTTGCCTCAAACTTGCAGTCTTTTTCCTTTGAGTTTCCTTCCTTTCCTCTCCGACCTTTCTTTGGATTTCTAGCTCGTTCTTTATATTTTCTACAGCCCTTTTTACTTCCCAAAGACTAGGGTTAACATATATATGGATGGAGGTGGTTTATTTCAAGTTTAAAGAGTGATTTTCATGGAGATTTGGGTGAGTTTTTTGAATAGGAGTGTTGAATATGAAAATATAAATTTTTATGAAGAAAGTTATTTCCTAACTTTTTCTCCCTCCCTCTCTCTTTACTTAAGCGGAATATAGGGCCCTAAGTATGGTAAGGTGTCAAAGGTCAGGGAGCCATGTGGTGGATGATGACAGATGATGATGTGTCATGGTGTCTTCAATTTATTTTTATTTTTCCTTTTTATTTTTCCTTTTTTTTTTCTTTTTCTTTTGTGGGTCTCATAGCAAACCTTAATTCAATTTTCTTGTTGCCTTATTCTGATCATTTCCATTCACTAATATGCTCCATTGTCTATTCTAATTTTAATATGCTTGACCTTTACTTAAAATCATAAACTTAAAAATTAAAACATATATCACAAATAAAAAGAAAATCGAGAAATTTATTTTAGTGCGATGCAAAAAATTTAGGCGTGTTCAATAAAATGCAAATGGAAACGCATGCTTTAATTATTTTCTCAAAATGGGACCTCACAAAACCTATCATCCTTATATAAAGTTTAAAGCACTATAATTTTTCTTCTTCATCTTTGTCAAGCTTTATTGAGCAGCTAATTGGTGTTGCATTTCCTTTCACATTACTAAGTCCAAATTTCTTAATAAACTCTTTGATGAAATAATTTAACTCCCCCATTATGCTAATTTCAAACTTAACATGCATTACCATATCAACATCTTGGTTTGTTACTCCAAATGCTATGTCATCACATATATTTGAACTATTAAGATTTTTTTACCTTTTCCTTAATGAATAAGGTTGTATCAAATTTGTCTTTTTCAAAATCATTATATATCTAGAAATTGCTAAATCATTCATACTAAACTCTTGGAGCTTGTTTCACACCATATAAAACTTTGGTCAACTTAAACATATGGTCTGCATACTTTAGATCTTCAAAACCTGGGATTACTCTATGAACTTTATTTTATTAATTAGATCATTTAGAAATGCACTCTTTACAACGATTTGGTATAGCTTGAAGTTCATGAAACAGGGGAAGGAAAAAAGCATTCTAATTGCTTTTAATCTTGCTATAAGGGCATAGATTTCATCAAAATCTATTCTTCCTCTTGACTATAGCCTTAAGCTATTAATCATGCTTTATTTCTAGTTATGATTCCATGTTAATCTAGTTTGTTCCTATAGACCCATTTGATTCGTATAACTAAATGTTCTTTTGGCCCATGAACTAAGTCTCATACTTTATATCTCTCAAACTGATTTAATTCTTCTTATATTGATAGTGTCATGTTTTCATCCTCCAAAACCTCATCTATGTCCTTGGGTTTTATTTGTGAAATAAAGGCTACACATCCATACTGGTTTGGATTGATAACCTAGTCAATAATTCAGAATCCAAGTTTCCTATAATATTTTCCTCATTTACACTTTCTTTTAGAGTTGGGAATTCAATTTCTTTAGATTCATCATTTTTGCCTTCTTCTTTCCTATCCAACTCTTAATATTCTAAATTATTATCTAAGACCAGATTTTTTGAATTGTTTTTAGCATTTTGACTTATGGATTCATCTATATTTTCATCATCAAAGCATAAATGTTACTTGCCAGAGGGGTCATATTCATTCTTTACTGTTATGGTTCTTTTATTATAGACTATATGCTTTGTTAGAGTTTGAATATCCTAAGAAAATGGATTCATAACTCTCAACATCAAATTTTCTACCTTTATGAAACTCATAGGGTATTTTCTTTAAGATTGACCTAATCAAAGCTCTACTCAATATGTGCAAGCTGTAGTCATAGCTTCAATTCAGAAAAAAGTTAGCTAAATTATTCTCATATAGTATTGTTCTAGCTATTTCTTTTAAGATACTATTTTTCCTTTCCAAACACTATTCTATTATGGAGTCTAGGGATTGAAAAATTTTGGTCTATTCCCTATTGATCATAGAATTCCTACATCAATCTATTTTCAAATTCTTTGTTGTCTTTTTCATTTTGAATTTTCTTGTATAGTTTGATGAATACATTGCTATCTTTTTCCTTTTTGGCTTACAAGATCATCCGGGTATACCTAAAAATAGTCATCTACTATCATCAAACCATAATATTTTCCTTGTGGGTTCTGGATTCTAGTTAGTCCAAATAGATCTTAAAGTAGAAATTTAAAGGTCGACAAGTACAAACTATAGTTTTAGATTTGAAAGAGATTCTAACTTGTTTCCCTTTTATGTAAATATCGCATAACTTATCTTTTTCAAATTTCATTTTTGGTGATCCTTTAACTATGTCTTTCCTAACCAATTTTAAATTAAATTCATGCTTGCATATCCTACTCTTCCGTGCCACGACAGGCATTCTCATAGTTCATAGTGATTAATTTATGTCACGCCTTGACCTACCCCTAGGCCGAGCATGTGAGCAACCACCATCGAGGCATCGTAAGGCTAAAAACACATATGTCCAAATCAATTTACAAAATCACATGAATAAAAGTAAAATATCTCAATGTGCCTCAAATGCATGAATATGTAAACCCAAGATAAGAGTTACCATTTACATACGCCAATAGTAATATGCAGTCATCCCAAAGCAAATAAGTACAATGATCAAACTAAAAACTCCAAAATAATACGATAACCTCAAATTGAACATAGTAGAAGAAAGAGGTAACCATACTCCAGCCCAATCTCCAATATAAATCCAACAAAATCAAGTATCTACCATTCCCTCGATCCAAGACTATACCTATGCAAGGGAAAGTGAGGGGTGAGTATCTATGGGAGGATACTCAGCAAGTGAGTGGATTGGCATCGTACTATTAATATCAAGTGTGAACTTGGAGTGTCAAGGCATGTAATACAATATTAAGTGTACGAAAAATAGCGTACAATTTTAACATAGCTCAAGGCACACATTGAAAAATAACATATGCATCCATCCATGTATCAAGTCACATATATAGAGCCAGTCGAACAAACAACCCCGACAATAATCTAGCTCAACCAAGGACGAGCGCATTGGGGGTTTTCACATTGCAAATATCAAATAATGGCTCTCTGCCCCAATGTTGGCCACAGGCTGCCCCAACTAGCCTGTAAATGGTAATAATATATATATATATATATATATAAATAGTCGGCTGTGTATGATGCCCCGTCCAGTACTAGACAGAGGTAAACTCATGTCCTCCCCGTTGAGGGTCAACCTGGGACAACTATACACATGATAATATGGCGGATACCTCCGGTCGAAGGTATCCGGGCACAAGGGGTGCCTCTATCAAATGTCTTTCGTAACTACGGAATGCTATAGGAAGCATATCACAATATCATCAAGTCGGTTGGGCACGTAACCCCATGCATCACATCATCAAAATTTTGATATGTTGTAGGAAATTTCGTGCCCTATAACTTTCATGTTATACATTTTCTCAAAATCTCATCACAGAATTTCCAAAAATACTCATTTTGTTTTTGTCACATTCTATATTCAGATTCTGTCCTATTTTTGTGCAAAAACCATAACTTTCACCCTACTCATCCAAACTTAATGATATTTAAACATGTTATACCTAAGACATAAATCTACAATTTTCATGTGTTGAGGTTTACTCAATTATGCTAAGAAAGGGGTTGAAATAAATCATGATCAGAACGGTTAGGTTTCAATTGGAAATAAGGTTTCTGTCAAAACTTGTTTAGGAAAAAGGGTATAACTTTTGATTTCCTTGTGCAAATTGGCTGAAATTTTTATATGTTATAGAGAAGGGTGATACCTACAACTTTTATGTTTTGAGTTTTTCTAAAATAGGACTGGAAAAGGAAAGGATCGTTTTTGCACACTGTTTTTATGTTCTGAAACAGAACAACTTTCTGTCGCATTTCAGGAAAAGTGTCATTACTTTTGGCACAGGTATTAGCTTAAGGTGGTTCTTATCTCATTGGAAAGATAAGACCTAGATCTACAATTTATTTAACTAGAGCATTTTCCAATTCAGACTATAAGACACCATAAAACCAAGGCAAAGTCACAGCCAAAAATAAAAATTAAAATGGGACAGAATAAAATTTCTTACCTCAACTTTCTTGGTCTTCCTCTCTTCTCACCTTGTTCTCACAGTTTGGGAAGAATGAACAAGCATTTTATGGTCTTCTTCCTTTATTCTAGGCCATAGGATCATTTTGCCAACACTTGTCCTCCTCACTCTCACACTTGTTTAGTGTATTGTTTTAAAAGAATACACTTGTCACATTCCCTTTTAAGTTTTTGTTAATTGCTAATAAGTCCTTTAACTTATAAAAAATCTAATTTGACCACTAAAAATTTTCATAATTACACACTAGACCCAAAATCTCATTTTAGACCTAATTAAATTTATTTAATGTGAATTAAGGTTATTGAGTCTCTTTGAGTCAAACTGACCCAAATTGGTATTTTACCGGCAAATTTCTGAGATCGTTTTATCGAAAAATTTCTTATTGAAAATATATGAACGTAGTCGTGGAAATATCATATATATATATATATGAACTGGAATACACCATAGGATATACCGAGGGTTTGATGTTACATTTTCCTAACCCCCTAAAAACAAGTTTCGTCCCTGAAACTAAAAGAAAACCATACAAGGAAAGGAAAACTACACAGTAAACAATTGAGGGTACTATCCCCTCATAATCTCCTTCAGCACCCACGTCTCCTCCTCGACCTGGTCGCTCCGCCACAAAACATGAACTAACGGGACTTCCTTGCTCTACAGTCTCCAAATCTAGCGGTCAAGGATGGCCATGGGTTGAACAGGTAAGTTCAAATCCTCCCGCAGCTCAACTGATAGGGGCACTAGCACATGTGAAGGATTCGGCATATACTCCCTAAGTACTGAGACATGGAAGATATCATGTATGCGTGATAACTCCTCGAGCAGCTCTAATCTATACGCTACACTCCCGATCCTCTCAAGGATACGGAATGACCCAAAATACCTGGGGCTCAACTTGCCCCGCTGCCTAAACCGAATCACCTCTTTCTAGGGTGAGATCCGTAAAAATAACATGTCTCCAACCTTGAATTCAAGAGGTCTCCGCCTCCGATCTACATATATCTTCTGCCGATCATAGGCAGCCTTCATCTTCTCGCATATAATCCTCACCTTCTCCTTCATCTCCTCAACAAGCTCAATGCTGCTAAGTCGCCTATCACCTACCTCATCCCAACACAGAGGAGTCCTGCATCTCCTCCCATACAAAGCCTCATATGGCGGCATCCCAATGCTCGCCTGGTAGTTGTTGTTATAAGCACTCTACTAATGGAAAATATCGATCCCAGCTACCATGAAAATCTATCACGCAGGCTCTCAACATATTCTCGAGCGTCTGTATGGTCCTTTTCAACTGTCCATCAGTCTGAGGATGATAAGCTGTGCTAAAGTTCAGTCTAATGCCAATGCCTCCTACAATCGGGGCCAAAACCTAGACGTGAACCTGGGGTCTCGGTCTGAAACAATCGATATGGGTGCCCCGTGCAATTAGACAATGGTGTCAATGTAGAGGCATGCCAACGCCTCTAATGAATGATCTTCGCAGATGGGGATAAAATGTGTAGATTTGGTGAGTCGATCGACAATCACCCAAATCGCATCGTGCTGTGAGAAGTCCGCAGTAATCCCATCATGAAGTCCATAATAATATGCTTCCATTTCCACTCAGGAATGGGAAGAGACTATAACTTGCCTGCGGGTCTCTAATACTCGGCCTTCACCTGCTAACATACCAAGCATCGAGCTACAAACTCTGTTATCTCCTGCTTCATACTCAACCACCAATAGCTACCTCTTATGGTCCGATACATCTTTGTACCTCCGGGATGCATAGCATATGCTGAGAAATGAGCCTCCTCAAGGATAGCTCGCCGAAGATCAGCATCGGTTGGGATGCACACCCTATCTCGAAATACCGTGAGTCCATCATCACGGACTCAAAAATCTCTATCCTCTCTACTATGGACCTGTCGTGAATACCTTGGAGTTCCTCATCAGATCCCTGAAGCTCCCTAATGCAATCGAGTAACGTCGGCCGCACTTCAAACCTGGCTAGCAGTGCTCCCTGATTGTCGCTAGCCAAATTGACTCCTAAAGTACGGAGTCCCACCAAGTAAGGGACATACGCACTCTCTGCTGTCTGAGAAGAAGGAGCTGAAGATGACTTCCGGTTCAAGGCATCTGCCACAATGTTTACCTTGCTCGGGTGATAATCAATAATCAAATCATAGTCCTTCAATAACCCTAACCATCGCCTCTACCTGAGGTTCAACTCCCTTTGAGAGAACAAGTATTTCAAGCTCTTGTGATCAGTGAAGACCCTGTAGGTTACTCCATAAAGATAATGACACCATATCTTTAATGCGAAGACTATGGCTGTCAACTCTAAATCATGAGTAGGGTAGTTCAACTCTACATCAAAATGCAGCCTAATCACTGCCTGCTGGCATCGTTGTACACAACGTACTCTCGGTTGCTAGTGGGGAGAGCTAAAACTGGTCCCGACGTCAGTCGTTGTTTGAGCTCCTGAAACTTGACGTCCTTCCGCATCAGTCTGGAAAGTGGAGCAGCGATATGTGAGAATCTCTCTACGAACCGCCAGTAATAAACTGCTAGACCAAGGAAGCTCTGAACCTCGGTCACTGTCTGCGATTGCTCCCACCTTAGTATGGCCTCAACCTTCTACGGATCTACATAAATACCCTCTACGGAAATAATATGGCCAAGAAAACCAATCTGCCTCAGCCAAAATTCACACTTGGTAAATTTGGCATACAACTGTCGCTCGCGGAGAATCTGCAAGACCTCCCTAAGGTGTTGCGCATGCTCCTCATCACTCCGCGCGTATGCAAGGACGTTGTCAATAAATACAATGACGAATCGATCCAGAAATTTATGGAAGACTCAGTTCATCAGATCCATAAAGGCAACTGGTGCATTGGTTAGCCTAAACGGCATAACCAAGACCTTGTAGTGTCCATAACGGGTATGGAATGAGATCTTGGGCACATCCTCAGCCCTGATCCACAACTGATGATAGCCAGATTGAAGGTTGATCTTCGAGAAAATCCTCGTACCTTGGAGCTGATTAAATAAGTCATCAATATGTGATAGTGGACATCGGTTCTTGATGGTAAGCTTGTTCAACTGCTGATAATCTACGTACAACTGTAGGGTCCCGTCCTTCTTCTTCACGAACAACACCGGACCACCCCAAGGCGAAGTGCTTGGACGAATAAAACCTTTGTCCAACAACTCCTGCAACTAGACCTTGAGCTCTCTAAGCTTAGCTAGATCCATTCTGTATGGTGGAATAGATATGGGAGTAGTCCCTAGGGCTAGATCAATCTTGAAATCAAACTCCCGAACTGGTGGTAGTCCGGATAGCTCCTAAGGAAATACATCCGGGAACTCCTGCACTACTGGGACCTCCTCAAGCCTCGGTCCCTCCATAGTGGTGTCAATAACATGAGCTAGTTATGCCGTGCGCCCTCGGTGTATCAATCGTCTGGCTTTCATCACCGATAACGCAGTGAGGTAACACTCGCCTATCGCCTGAGAACCTCAACAATGGCCCCTCAGGTCTCTGAAACTCCACTTCTTTGGTGAAGCAATCCACCGAACCTCTATGCGTACTCAGCCAATTCATCCCTAGGATGGCATCGAAGTCTTTCATCACGAGTGGAATCAAGTCTGCCATAAGTACTGCATCTCTGACTCCCCATATTTTCATAACTCCAATAATCACATCAGGATTCACTTGAGCATCCTCTTGTGTCATCGCGTATACACGGGCCTGTGTCCTTTGTTGCGACGGGATGGTCCTAGCACCGTATTGCTTCCGATTGCTATCCGTGGAGCGGTGTGACTCGAGTATGCACGCGCTCCCTGCTGTCATCCTTGGGGAACACTTGAGTGTCCTGAAGCTGTCTGACCTCCAAATCCTAACTCATGGCAGGTGCTCCTGATGTGTCTGACTTCCCATACCGGAAGCATGTAACAGGCACCCTACACTCTCCAAAAGGGTGGTATCTACAACATCGGCGGCAAAAGGGGTGCCGCTGAGCTGAAGTCTGAGTAGTGGCACTAGGGGCCGGTACTTTGAACCCCTGATATCGTGATCCCTGCCCAGAATGTGCCTCTTTCGGCTAAGAAGGGCCTCCCTAATATCCTGAAGTCCTGCCTTTCTTCAAGCCTTGGTCCATAGAAAACTCTCTTGCTGCTTGCCCTCAACACGGACTATCTCCTCTGCCCGGTGTGCCGAGTCCACTATCTCTGCAAAGGAGAGACTAGGAGTCACTATCATGTATCTCCTGATGTTCAAGTTGAGGCCATCCTCAAACTTGAACCGTAGCTGCTTTGGCATCGTCAAGTCCGGAACAAAAGTAGCTAGCCTCTGTAACTCGGCCCCATACTCAATGACCGACCTCGGACCCTATCGCATGTGCAAAAATTCCGCCCTCTTGTGGTCTTGCTGGAACTTTGAAAAATACGTGTGATCAAACTCCCACAGGAAATCCTCCCATCGTAGGGGCTCGGTAGTATCATCACAAATCGCCTCCCACCAAGTGATGGCATCACCATCCAAGAGTCTCACTGCTACCCAAAGCCACTAGTCCTCGCTCAACCCTAGATCAGTCAAAATTCTGCGGGTACGGTTGATCCAGTGCTTCGCTGCTGTGGGATCACTAGCTCCCGCGAACTCCATGCATCCTAACTGCCTCCCTCCTTCACCAATTGGGTGAGCTCATGAATATGCCTCAAGGTAAAGGAGGTAGTGTCACTAGGTCCTGAAATAGTGGATGGACCAACTACCGGTAGAGGCTCCGGTACAACTAGAGGTGGTACGGCCGTAGGGGTTGGCGCAGCCATCAGTGCTGGTGGCATCTGAACACCATGTGCAGTGTACCATTCAAACACTTGTCTCTAGGCATCCAGTGGTGGTGGAGTTGCAGTTGTAGTAGCCGGTGGAGTGGGTACTGGAGGAGGTGCTTGTGAAGAAGTCACATCCTCTGGTGCTCCAGTAGGTTCGGTAGGTACATGACTCTCTACCCCAATGTTGGCTACAGACTACTCTAACTAGATTGTAAATAGTAATAATATATATATATATATATATCTATAAATAGTCAGCCATGTATGATGCCCCGTCCAATGCTATACAGAGGTAAAATCATGTCCTCCCCGATGAGGGTCAACCAGGACTACCATACACATGACAATTTGGCGGATAGCTCCGGGCGAAACATATCCGGGCACAAGGGGTGCCTCTACCAAATGTCCTTCATAACTACGGAATGCTATAGGAAGCATATCACAATATCATCAAGTGGGCCGAGCACGTAGCCCCATGCATCACATCATCACGTCGACTAGGCATACAGCCCATGCATCGTATCATAACGTCGGCCAAGCATACAGCCTAAATAGTATATGTAAATCCGTTCAAAACCATGTACCAATACAATTGGAGCATTTAAAACATATCAATATGTCAAAAAGGTGGCACAATATCCAGTTATCAAACTCATGGATGCATATCAATAAAATCAGTAGTTGAACACTCCAATGGTCACAAAAACATGTATATATATACTTATCAAAATCCAAAAATTTAATTTTCACATGTATAGAAATCATGTCATTTGAAAATCGATAAAACATGATTTGTCAATCAATAGTAGATGTCAAAGTCCCACTCACAGTATGGGGGAGGATAGATCACTTCCCTTAGTACCAATATTACCAGCAAATGGAATTCCCTTGAATCGATCATCAATCACGTCACTACAATGATCATATATGCACACATATGTCATTATAGGAAAATATATGTAATAAATTGCACTTAACAATTTTTTAGTCTAAGGCCAAGTTCTAGGGCATTTTAAATAAATCCCTAAGTGTATTTGTACAAAAATATCCAATTTTTTAAAGTTTGGTCCGGTCAAAATCACTGCACGGATATCGTGCTCATGCCGCGGCCATATCGGCCCATTGCCCGGCGCCCATGCGCACAAAGCTTATGTCCCTGCATGGTATAAATGACTTAGCTCTTTGCACACAACTCCAATTCAAGCAAAATTTTGATATGTTGTAGTAAATTACGTGCCCTATAAATTTCATGTTATACATTTTCTCAAAATCATATCACAAAATTTCCGAAAATACTCATTTTGTTTCTGTCGCGTTCTATATTCAGATTCTGTCATATTTTTGTGCAGAAACCATAAATTTCATGATACTCATCCAACCTTAATGATATTTAAACATGTTATACCTAAGACAGAAATCTACAAGTTTCATGTTTTACATTTTACTCAATTATATCAAGAAAGGGGTTGAAATAAATCATGATCAGCAGTCAAGTTTCAATTGGAAACAAGGTTTCTATCAAAACGTCTTTAGGAAAATGGGTATAACTTTTGATTTCCTCGTGCGAATTGGCTGAACGTTTTATATGTTATAGACAAGGGTGATACCTAATACTTTTATGTTTTGAGTTTCTCTAATCTAGGACCGGAAAAGGATCGTTTTTGCACACTGTTTTTATGTTCCAAGACAAAATAACTTTCTATCGCGTTTCAGGAAAAGTGTCATTACTTTTGGCACAGGTATCAGCTTAAGGTGGTTCTTACCTCATTGGAAAGATAAGAATCTACAATTTACTTAGCTAGAGCATTTTCCAATTCAGACTATAAGACACCACAAAACCAAGGCAAAGTCACGGCCAAAAATAAAAATTAAAATGGGACAGAATAAAATTTTTTACCTCAACTTTCTTGGTCTTCCTCTCTTCTCACCTTGTTCTCACGGTTTGGGAAGAATGAACAAGCATTTTATGGTCTTCTTCCTTTATGCCTGTGTTATTAACTCACCACCCTAGGATCAAGTCTCAAATTTATTCTAGGCCATAGGATCATTTTGCCAATTTGCATGTGTTTGGATTGGTTTTCATGTGCATGTGTTCTCATTGGCCCACCTTACCTTTCTCCTCTCAATTTGTGCCAACACTTGTCCTCCTCACTCTCACACTTGTTTAATGTATTGTTTTAAAAGAATACACTTGTCAAATTTCCTTTTAAGTTTTTGTTAGTTGCTAACAAGTCCTTTAACTTACACACTAGACCCAAAATCTCATTTTAGATCTAATTAAATTTATTTAATGTGAAATTAAGGTTATTGAGTCTCTTTGAGTCAAACTGACCCAAATTGGTATTTTACCTGTAAATTTCTGGGGTCGTTTTCTCAAAAATTTTCTTATTGAAATTCTATGAACGTAGTCGTGGAAATATATATATGTATATATATATATATATATATATATATGAACTGGAATACACCATAGGATATACCGAGGGTTGGTGTTAGAAAATATATTTCATCAACTTCTCATATGTTTCAATGTTAATTACATAGATGTTGTCATTGCTAGTTCTGATGAGTTTTACTTCATTATTTTCTTTGTTAATTTTTAGACAAACAATAGAACCAAAAGTTACTATTTGTCCTTTATTACACAACTGACTAATATTAAGTAGATTATATTTTAAACCTTTGACAAATAAAACTTGCACAATTTGGGTTGAAGAGTTACCTATGCTTCCTATGTTGATGATTATACCTTTAAACTTGTCTCTAAATACAACCTTGCCTAATTTATTCTCTAGCTAACTGTTGAATTTTGTGGAGTCTCCTGTCATATGTTTGGAGCACCCACTATTTAGGAACCAAGTGTTCCCAATTGCTTTAACCTTAAAACATGTCTGCATAGAAATTTAGTTAAGTTTGGGCCTTTGGTACCTAAATTTTCTTAGGTCCAACATTATTAGTTCTCCCTAATTCTTTTTGAATCCACTGTAAACTTGTTGTAGCAAGTGAATGGCTTCTAAAGAAGCACTTATTCATAGATGGCCATACTTAAAACAGTAATGCATTTGTGATAAATTGCAAGTCTTTTAGTTTTGTTATTAGTGTGTTTCTTAAGGTTCAATGTTGTGTACTGTGCCCAATCTTCATGCAATTATGACACCATTTCTATGGTTTAGGGTTGAACTAGGAGCAAAGAAAGTACACAATTTCTTTTTAGTTGTAGTAAGATTGTATCCTAGTCTTGTCTCATCAAAACTACTATTTGTGCTCCGATGATAGATTGAGTTTTTCCTTGACCTTGAAAAAATTTTATCAATAATGAGTTCAACGTCTTGTTCTTTCCTTTTTGTTGTTCAAATTCATTTATTAAATTTTTTTATCACTCTTATCTTTTACATTACACATATTCACACTTTTATTCTCTGTATTTTCAATTTTCGATTCCAATTTATTCACTTTATCAGTTTTCTTTTTAACTTCAGCATCCAAATTGTTTTTTTCTACTTTTAGTGTATCATTTTCTTTCTTTATCTTTTAATTTTCTGTTCTTAATATATTTCTCTCCTCTTCCATTTTAGCTATTAGTTTCTTTAATGAAGAATTTTTATGGCTCATTTTCTTAAGTTCTTTATAAGATTCTACTAAAACTTCTTGCATTTTGCTTATAGAAAACTCATCATCACAAGAGTCAAAAGAATACTAGGAACTTACCTCATCTTGTTCTTCTTCCAATGCCATGAAGCAAATATCAGCCTATTCCTGCTCATTTTCCTTATCGCTCGAGCTACTGTCTTCATCATTCCGGGCTGCAAAAGCTTTCTTTCCCATTTGTCCTTCTTTTCTGCCTTCTTGAGCAGTGGATAATCAGCCTTTATATGACCAACCTTCTTGCATTCATAGCATCTTATTTCTTCTTTCTTATCTGTCTTCTTAGACTCCTCTTTTCCTTTATTTTCCTTTCTCATCATAAATCTTTTAAACTTTCTGATGAGAATTGTCGTGTCTTCGTCATCATCATTAGAACTATTACCACTACTTTCAGCATTCAAAGCTATTGTTTTTCCTTTGTTTTCATTATCCACTCATTTAGAATTTAATTTCATCTCATGGGTGGTTAATGACCCTACTAGTTGGTCCATGGTTAAGCTTTCTAAATTCTTAGGTTTTTTTATTATAGTCACTTTGCTTCCTAGGATTTGGCAATTCACATGAGAATTTTGTCTACCATATCTTCCTGACTGATTCCTTTACCCAGCAATCTAAGCTCATTTCTTCTTGTATAATAGTGATCATATCTTTAGCCATCTCCCCATCTCTCATTTAAAGACTTTGTATTCCTATTTTAGCATCCTAATCTTATTCTCTCTAATTTGATTGGTTCCATCATATGTAGCCTTTAATCTCTCCTAAATTTCCTTAGCCATTATACAAGAAGAAATCCTATTATACTCATTTATACTTTGAGTAAGGTGATGTAGGTTTACTATCTACTGTTTGCTGAATAGGCTTTCTTTTTCTTAGTAGTCATGTTCTTCATTTTAACTAGGACACTAACAATGCATTGGGGTAGCAATCTATTGGATTTGGTTGGAATGGTAGAATGAAGTTCAAATCCCTCTCGTAGCACTTGGGTCATACAAAGGAGTAGGTTATATGAGGGTTAGGGTTAGGGTAGGAAGTTGGATAGTAGTGGATCATTCATACTCAGTTTGCATGTGATCCTCACCTCTCTACACCTAAAGGATCTCTCAAAAAGTGGTGTAACACAAGGAAGGATGCTCCTAAATTATCTATTATTTTCGTGAAAGAACTGAACTTTATTGATAGTTAAGAATCAATAACAAAAAGCTTGCCTCTATGTTTAGCTCCTTAGGGAATTTATAGCGTTTAATCATACCTCTAAGAGTAACACTTTAACTAAAACTCTAGGACCAAATCTAAAGTCATTCTTATCTAATCTATTCTATTAATAAGACCAACTTCTAATAAAATAAAACCCCTAGTTTAAGTTGTCTTGATCTTCCTCTTTGCTTGAGAGTCACACTAGGACTTGGCCGTTAGTCTTCTAATGGAAGTAGTCTAGGGAATCCTTGTCTAACTCAACCTTTTCCTTATAGATTGGCTTGGATCAATACTTTTTGTCTCTTCGGACTCCTTCTCAGCTTGGACTTTGCATTGCTCTAGGAATCTTAGCATAGATAGAACTTCTTGTTGCATTAAAACTTCTCCTTGTATTAGGATGCTCAAGAGTTTGCATTAAAGCTCCATCACTTGAGTCCTTAGGCGTGTGGCCTGGCGGCTACATAACCTTAAGCCATGATGCATGTGTGAACCCTCCTCAGATCACGGCCTCTCTCGTGTGATTTTCATTGTCCTCTATGGTTTCCAAGAGTTCTATATACATTTGACTCCTTTACTAGAGTGTTGCTACGCCTTGGCATTGGATGCCTCCTTGCCTAAGTGTTGCATGTATGTGCTACCCATTCATGTTACGGTTTGTATAGCTAGCTTGATGGCTCTTATGGGCTATTGCCTTGCCACTGTACATCTTGCTCTATTCCAAGCATTTCACATGTATTTTCTTAGGTCTGTAGCAAATTGTCAACCTCTTTAGGGAATTCAGTTCCCTCTTCTATGATTTTCCTAACTGTCTTATCTTGATCTATGATGAAGTTCGTCATTCTTTACTCCAATAATTGTAGTTATTACTATAGAAGAAAGACATGCCATTGGTTAAGAAAGCTTTAAATGGGATGCTATCATCGTTAGGTACCTTTTAGATCTTTTCTCTTGAGGCTGTTAAACCTTTCACCAAGAGACCCACTCTAATACCAATTAAAGAACACAACATGGAAAACCTATAGGGGTGAATAAAATTTTTTGGCACTTTTGGATTTTTCTAACTTTTAAGGTAAGGCTAAGTAAAGAATGAGAAAATTGACCCTCTCGATTTATAGTGGTTTCACACTCCCTGGTGTATGTCCACTATCAGGTTTCACCTAAGTTTTCAAATCTATTATTTTATCAAAAATAATACAACCAACTAGATTACATAGGAACTAATTGAATCTTACTATATTTCTCTCAAAGACTACAAACTAGCTTTGTACAAGTACTACTATACCTCACATGATTCACTCAAAAAGTTGAAGCCTAGAACTTTGGCTTTTTATAACAATTTAGCAGTGAAACAAATGTACAATAGTAAAGCCTTAATTTCAAATAGATCGTTAAAAAGTACATAATGGAATAGAACACAAAAGGAAAACTCTTAGATCTTTGTTGTTTAGTTATGTTCGATCTAAATTTGTTCACTTGAGGTGTTGTATATATAATGGAGACATTAAAAGAGCCGTTGAGCTTGTATATATTATCAAACATAGTCATTGAAAGTAGTTGAGGGTCATTTAATGTTCAACAACTTTTCTTTATGTACTAACGATTACTAACATCAAGTTGACTCCTTCTTCCTTTAAGTCAACTTGTACTTCATTCCACTTAAGTATTTTTACTTTGCTGCTCATGCAAGTCGACTTGTATTCATTTCATGTCAACTTGGGCTTTATTCCACTTAAGTATTTTTATTTGCTACTTATACGAGTCGGTTTGTATTCGCTTTAGGTTGACTTGTGCTTCATTCCACTTAAGTATTTTCATTTTGTTAGATGTGTATGTTGGCTTGTATTCACTTCAAATCAATTATGCAAATATTTGTGCGGTCTAGGTTTGAGCGGGTCAAATTATGCTCAATAATACCTAAGTTTTCACTGTTATACATATATGTAGGTCAACTTTTATTATGACTAGGTCGACTTGTAGTTAATGACACTTAAACTTTTCACTGTTCTATGTATGTCGACTTCCATTTTGCCTAGGTTAATTTGTGCTTGACGATATTTAAACAGTTTTACTTTAGTGCTCATGTATGTTGACTTGTAAATGTATTAGGTTACTTGTGTTTTAGCTTTCTTTACATTTTTTAAGTCAATTTTATGCGGGTCAACTTAGTCTAAAGTTCGATTGACTTATTATCTTAATTAGTCAATTTAAGCTTTAATTTCCATAAATATTTTTAAGAGTAGTTGTGGCAAGTCAATTTGCAATTTCCCCATATTGACTTAAAGTTATCAACTTCATTGATTGCCTAATTCTAAGATGTACTGGTCAATTTAAAGTTTGTATAGGTCAACTTAGTATAATATTTGATTCTTATATTTTCAAATTTTCTACCATTAGAATTTCAAAATTTTGACTTCTCAATTCTTCTATTGTTCAGGTCAACTTATACTTTTGGCAAGTCAACTTGCACTTAAACTTAATTTTTATATTCTGTCTGTTCTTTTGGTTGACTTGTCTTCTATGTGAGACAACTTGTCTCACCTTACTGTTTTGCCCAATAAGTTAATTTTACTTGGCAAATTGATTTACTTCTCCTATGAGTCGACTTGTTATTTGTAACTTAGTTAATTAACATTAAACCTTCTCATACTTATTTTAATTACTTTCAAATTAGACTTTAATAATTCTAACCTAGTTTTAATTATCATAAAAATATATTTTATTAACAATATCACAATGAATAATTAAGATATGCCGTGCATGATTATAAGATCATATCTGTCAAATTAGAAAATATTTAGCATGTGGACAATTGTGGCATAGTGGTTGATAGTGTCAAACTTCTACTTTTACATCTAAGTTCAAATCCGCCCACTTGCGTTTTATGCATTTTGCATGAAAAATGGCCCCCACGGGGCAGCCCACATGCGTTTTTTGCAATATTTAGAATAGATTATTTTCTTTTCATTTTTATTTTTGAAGAAATCTCAGATTGTTTGTTTGGTTATACTATTTGGCTTGTTTCTGGAGTTGTGTGATTGAAAAATATATACTCACTTTTATATGGGCTCTTTTATTCACTTTCTGCCCTAACACAAGGACCTAATTTGAAGTTTTCTTCAGAATAACCAGCAGTTCAACTTTAGTTGTACGCGTGCTGCAACCACATGCCAAGGCGTGCCCGCATGTGCGCCAAAATAGGAGGAATATATTGGTGCAATCATGATAATAATACATTAATTATCAATATTATATAATTTTATATAAATTCTAAGAAAGAACAATTGTTTAATTTACAAATTAATCATTTTAACATTTTTGTATGATAACTTCACAATAAAGAATCTAATGTTCATACGAAAATCAATTTTTCATTTCATCTCCAATTTAATCAAATTTCTCTTTTTCGCACCAAAATCATTTTGTTTCTTTATTGTCAATTTAATTATTTTTTTGTGTCAAAAACAATTTCTCTTTTATTTTGCTCCGTTTATTTATTTCAATATAAATTTGTGCAAAACTTTTGATTTGTATTTAATATAATAAACAAGTTATACTAAATTAAGAGGAAGTTAAAAGGAAGTGATGAATATATTGGTGGATTAATGCAGGTGTTAAATTAAATGCTTTAACATGGGTTTTCAATCACTTGTTGCTTTCAACGTTGATATATCATCAATCCATCCAACCTTGATATTTTTTTACTATGATATGTTTCGTATGTTACATTCACACAGTTACATGATTCATGATTGATCCTAGCGTGTTTCTCGTGATGAACCAATTTTAGATAACCAAAACTAGTATATATGTTGTCGTAAAAATATTGAAAATGTTTAGTATATAATTTTAAGGTATTGCAAATGTCTTGTATATAGCTTTAGGATGGTTGCATATGATAAGTTGTAATAATTTTAGCATGCTTACATGTGATAAGTTGCAATAGGGATATATAAGTGCATGCATGTATGATGTGACAATAGGTAATATGTGGTAATATTCAAATCCGCCAAGACATTTAATTCATTTAGATAATTAGACAATGATATCTTTTTTGGCGCCAAAAACAATTTTCTACTTTTATAGTCAATTTAATCAAATTTACAAATTTTGTTCACCAAAATCATTTTCTTTAACTAGCACCAATTTAATCATTTTTTGTTTCGCCAAAAACATTGGACAAGTTATGGTTTGTATTATAAATCAATTAGCAGGTTAATGCATTTCTTGAATAATTGATGACAAGATATCGTGTCCTTGTATTCAATGATATCGTGTCCTTGTATTCAATGATTTAGCGGTATTCAATTACTTTGTTACGTCGTAGATATCAACATGGGGAGAGTTATGAGATAAACTAACTTCACATATATGCTGAAAAACCAAGACTACACTTACAACTATTGCGCTTATACCATTTATAGTGTGTTGATGAATCAAATGCATCCTATCTCCTAAAAATACAGGTGTTAATGGTGTTAACAAGTGTATCTTATTTCATAAAAAATAGGTTTTAATTAGGTTTTGATAATAAAAATTTAAGTAAAAACTAAATTTGAAAATAATTTGTTCCAAAATACAAACGAGATAAAAATTGTATGAAATGTAGTAATAGCAAGTTAATAAATCCTACAAATTGTATGAAATGCGATAAGTAATTTTTTTAATAACACTGGAAA
Organism: Dillenia suffruticosa; assembly: GCA_033439265.1. NCBI lineage: Eukaryota > Viridiplantae > Streptophyta > Magnoliopsida > Dilleniales > Dilleniaceae > Dillenia > Dillenia suffruticosa. The sequence continues at coordinate 7,409,872 of JAVTVX010000031.1, forward strand.
AGACACATGTGGTATTAACAATGAAAAAAATGTGAGAAATTAAGAACAAGAGGCAGGGACTATGCTTACATGAAATATAGTAATATAGGTATAAAAGTAGTAAGTGATTTTTCAACAATCGAAATAACAATGCAAATGGCGGTATTGATTAACAGTATAACAAGGAATTAAGAGCAACATGGCTAATGAAAAAATAGGCAGAAAAAAAAGCGAAAAAAATGGGTTTAAAATTTATTTATGAAAATGATATATAATAAATCATCCAGGCGAAAAGTTTTGCCATCCAATTTCTCCTTTGCCTGAAAGCTTTTCTCCTCTAACCATCCCTCCTCTAACCATCTAAACCTCTCGCTTAGCAAATAAAGCTAATCACATTTTTTTATATATAAATGAGTCACTCTTAGTTCTACGTTCTATTTTACTCTCGATTCTACATTCTATTACTACTTGTAGCTGAGCACAACCATTCCAACGATTCCAAGAATTTGCTCATTCATCCCAAGATGTTACCAGGTTTAAAAATAAACATAGAGGTTTAATTTTTTAATTTTTTATTTTGAGTAATTGTCAAAAAATATAGGGATCAGCGCTGTCAAGATATTTGTTCACTTTTGTCTAGTTTTTCTAGTTTTTAGGATAATTTTTCTAATTTCACTATAGTTAGATTTCTCCACACCAGATGTACCAGATGCTGGATGCTAGGAGTGAACATAGAATCCAACCATCATCATCACTAGATTCCATCCAAAAGGTAATACGATGATTGATTTTTCTTGACGATGTCACTATATAATTATATTCATTTTACTATTTTTGGTGTTTTTAATAAATAGATTGACAATAAGGATTGTGGAGGATAAAGATGTCTTCATTTTTTGTGAGCGATGGAAATTTCAAAAGACAGAAGACATCCAGTGGTGTAATCTTTACTCTTTTTTTATTTTTTGGTCTATATGTCTCTATCATTTTACATCAATGTGTAACAACTAGGGTTAGTGGTTAATTATACTTAGAAATATTAGTTAGTAGTTAATATATTAGTTAGTAGTTAGTAAAAATAGTATAAATAGTAATGTCAAAACATGTATTAGTATTGAATTGAATGTAATAGAATGTGCTCTTTTTTTCTCCCTCTCTATTTCTCTATAGTCTTTCTCTCTCTCTCTCTCTCTCCCTCTTTCTATCTCTCTCTATACATTTTTTCCATCCTTTGAGGCGGATTGTTACAAATTGGTATCAGAACAAACGATTCTTGGCATAATCAATGGCGGAAGATTGGTTTTACGAATATAAAAAAGAACGAGATCTTCATAGGCAAGAACAGAAGAAAATATGGGAAGAATACGATAAAAGGATGGACACCCTCATGACATGTATATTGAAAATGTTTGGTATCGATGAAGATATCAAAACTTTTTTGGAAAAGGAGCAAGAAATTGGAAAGCAATGAAACAACTCAAGTGACAAATGAAACAATATCAACATATATGGAAGAACAAGGTATTGATATATTTTTTTAGTCTTCCATTTTATCCACTTCTAGTGAAGAAATGTTAAATGTGGAAGAAATATCACACATGACTAAAGAAGAACCCATTAATGAAGCAAGGTTTCAATTGTTCAACAAAGAAGTTCTTGAAGGTGGATACGTGCCAAACTCTCCAAAGATTGAATTTCCATTGTTTGTTAGGAAAAATCATTCACCAAAAAGAAGTTCAAGAAATATCTCTATCTAGCTCTCTCATTTCTATTTTTCTCTGACTACTCTTCATGTAACTCAAGTCATATCGATTGTTCATTTTCATCATCTTATCTGTCAACACAAATGCAAGCCATGGTTCAATATTTATGGATTCAAGTTTCAATTCTTGATTTTTTTTTCATCCTTGAGGACAAGAATGTTTTCAAGGGGGAAGTATTGTAACAACTAGGATTAGTGGTTAATCATAGTTAAAAATATTAGTTAGTAGTTAATACATTAGTTAATAGTTAATAGAAATAGTTAAATAGTTAGTAAAAATAGTATAAATAGTAATGTCAAAGCATGTATTAGTATGCAATTGAATGTAATAGAATGTATTCTCTCTTTCTCCCTCTTCATTTCTCTATAGTCTTTCTCTCTCTCTCTCTCTCAATTCTCTCTCTTTCTCTCTCTCTCCCTCTTTCTATCTCTCTATACATTTTCCCACTCTTTGAGACCGATTGTTACACAATGTATCAATCATTCTTCCATATTAATACAAATTATTTTCTAATTTTTTATTTTCTAGTAGTAACTGGCAAATTTTTCTATCACTTGTCCTAACCGATGATAAAATATAGTAATATTTTCTAACACTACCAACGATACAAGATAATAACATGTGGTAACAGAGAATAAATGACCGTAATTTTTCCCAACCATTTTTTAACCGAGGATAAAAGAGTAACATTTCCTAATATCTATGGTAACCCACGATAAAAGATATTAACAGATGTAGTAATCGACAATACAAAAAAGTAATATTTCCTAACATATGTGGTAATTGACAATAAATGACAATAACATTTTTTAACTGTAGTAACTGACAATAAAAGTAGTAATATTTCTTAACAGTGGTTACCAACAATAAAAATGGTAACATTTCCCAATATATGTAGTAACCAACGATAAAAATAGTAATTTTACCAATATATGTAGTAACCGATAATAAAAGTTGTAACTTTTACCGATACTTTTTGAAACCGATGATAAAAGATAATAACTTTTACTAATTTTTTTCTAACCGTTAGTATCAATACAGACATGCTCCCACAGTGATCAAAACTATGGGGATAGATCTATCCTAACTTGTGTATAGCCAACTGAAGATCCATCCGTGGGAGAAGATCCTGTTTACGGTTTTAGTAGATTTTGCAAACGGTTTTCGTTCGTCTGGATAAGGTATTTGTTTTGTAGTGTAAGGTTTTTGAATAGATTGTCGTGGAGCTTCATTTAATGTTAAAACATAGCCATTGAAGTGGCTGAAGTTCATTTAACACTTGAAACAACTTTTCTGAATCACTAGCCATTGCTTACATTGAGTTGAATCCTTCCTTCTTCAGTTCAACTGAGTTTTGAATTCTATAATATCTATGGCTAGTGCCGGTCAACTACATATGTGTATCAAGTTGACTTGTGTTATATTCTGCTCAAGTATTTTTGTTGTGTGCTCATGCAAGTTGATTTGTGCTCTGCTCAGTTTGACTTCTGCTCTTCAAAACTTAAGCATTTTCACATTATGGTTCATGCAAGTCAACTTGTGTTTTCTTTAAGTTGACTTGATCTTTATTCTGCTTAAGTGTTTTCACCTTTGTTGCTTGTGCAGTTCGACTTGTATATGCTTCTGGTCAACTTGGACTTCTTGGCTCTTAATCATGTTAACTTCACTGTTTGTGCAAGTTGACTAGCTTTGATGATAGGTTGACTTGAGTTGTATTCTACTCAAGTATTTTCACATTGTTGCCTCTACAACTCAATTTGTGCTTACTTCAAGTCAACTTGTGCTCAATAGTATTTAGGCATTTTTGCTTCGTAGCTCATGTGTATCAACTTGTTTTGCTTCTCTACTTAACTTTAACAATGGTACTTAAGCATCTTTACTTCTTGGCTCATGCAGGCAGGCTTGGTATGGCTTTCTAGGTTACCTGTTCTTGACACTCTTAAGTATATTTTCTTTGTGGCTTATGTAGATCGGCTTCTTTTTGTGATAGGTTGACTTGATACAACTTGACTTAGCATATTTTTTATTGCAGCTCAAGCAAGTTGGCTTGCTATTATCTGTTGTTGACTAATAGAAGTATTCTATGAGATCTAAGCTTTGTGCACATTGACTTGTATAGGGTTAGGTCGACTACTGCTCAATTGCCTCTGAGCTTTTCTATGAGATACACATGTATAGGTCATGGTTGACCTAAGTTTAACCTCTCTCAAAATATTCTAAGTCTAGAATATGCTAGTCAACTTGTAGCATCTATAAGTTGACTTGGTCAATCTAAGCTCTAGCTCTCTTAAATTTTTCTAAGTCTAGAATGTGCAATTCAACTTGTAACATGTGTAAGTTAACTTGGATTTAAGCTTTAAGTCATGGCTCGTGGCTTGTGTCCTAACTTGCTCATGACCTATGGCTTGTGAATCAATTTGACTTGAACAAATTTATTTCTAAGCATTGATGTAACAAGTCGACTTGTGACTATTCAAGGTCAACTTGACCTAAATATGGATTGACCTAATTTTGTTTTGACCTTAACACATTTAAATGTTTCCTTGGTAAGTCGACTTGCCTATTCAATTAGTCAACTTGATCTATATCTGAGTCAACTTGAGTATCCTACTGTGTTGTTTCAAAGGATGATCATTACTTAGTAAGTCGACTTTTTCCTTATGTGAATTAACTTGTTTAAGTTTGTAATTAGTATAAGTGACTTTATGCATTCTCAAACATGTTCTAGCTTGTTCCATTGTTCAAGTTTGTAACTAGTATAAGTTACATTTCCAAACTTGTTCTAATTTGTTCCAAATTAATCATTTACCGATCTAATTTACTTTGCTCATCATTTATTTTAATTTTTTTTACTTTTACTTCTCATTAAAACTCATTTTGCCAAGAAAAATAATTAAATTCAAATTTTTTCTCTTTGAACACATCTATAAAAGTATCAAATTGTTTTTTTCTTTGTAAAAATAAGCACATTAATTTTTATCTCTAAAAATCAATTTTGTATGCACTTTTACTAATTAAACATATTGATTTTTAATTCTCTCTCTAAAAATACAAAATTTTGTTTTTCTCACTCCAAATTAAATATATTAATTTTCTTTATCTAAAAACATCAATTTAATGTATATTCTCTCTTTATCAAAACACAGTATTTCAAATTTTCTTTCATTAAAATACTAAATTTAGGTTTTTTTTTTTCCTTAAAAATTGAACATATTAATTTTCTCCTTAAAAATTTAATTTAATTCACATTTTTTTTCTCTAAACATATTATTTTTTTTTTCAAATATGAACATGGAAGCTGATTAGTCTTGTGTCGGATGATACTAATGTTGCGCTAACTGCATACCCACTGCTTGCGGAGGAGTATGAGGATATTACAGATCTTATTAATACAAATTCATGCACAACATTTCTGTCGATCTTCCAATGAAAGGAATATCTTTGTGGAAGTAGCTCCCAAGGACATCACTGGGGACATCATTCCACAAATTGTATTAATGCACATCATTAATACAATTCATGTACATCATTCCACTATATCTGATATCTACCAACTACATTATAAAAATAAATAAATAAATTACTTTTTACCATGCTACTTTTATTCCCTAAAGCCCCTTTGGAACAGACCAAAGTAACCCCACTTGTAAATTTCGCATTTAGCTCCCAGAGAAAAATGCAATCCACCTCTTAACAATAATTTTGTCCACTAAGCCTATAACCCTTAAAATGCAACAATCAACCCATTTGATCAATTCAAAATGACTAGTATTGACATTTGAAGTGAAAATGTCTTTCCTCTTGTTACCATCCTTAATTAAAGGAATTGAACCTTGAAATACTTGCTAATATTTGGCAATAAGGCTATAATAATTCAACCCAAAGCTTAAGTTAGAACATGCCTGGAGATAGTGCGCGGTAATATTTGTATTGCTAATGGTTCTGCCCACAAACTTTTAGGATATAAATATATAGGAGTATTTCAAAAACCGAAAGTTACATATGTTTGACAACTCATTTTGTTGATAGAAATTGGAGACTTTATAGTAAAATATTGAATCTTTGATGCATGTCGTTTCACACTAATATTGAGTTAGCTACTGCTGTATATGATTACTTAAAATATGGGGCATAAATAAAAAGATTTTTTCTATTACTTTAGATAATGGTTCTGTTAATGATGTTTTGGTAAAGAAGTTGAGAGGTCATTCGAATTTGCAACATGGTTTGTTGTGTGATGGTGACACATTTCATGTTCGTTATTGTGATCGTGTTTTGAATCCCATTGCTCGAGGTGTTTGAAAGTAGTTTCTCAGTTCTTGAAAAATATTAGAAATGGTGTAAGAATGTGAAAGGCTTATATATGAGGATGATACAATTTCAAGAATATGTATCCCAACTCGGTATTGATGATGGGATTAGATTACGATTGGATGTATCACCTAAGCGAAATTCTGTACACTACAAAAAAACAACGTTTTAGCCACAAATTTAACGACGAAAATTTTAAAAAAATTCGTAGCTAAAAACATTAGCGACGGATTTAGCGACGAAAATCTGGAATCCGTCGCTAAATTTAGCGATAAATAAGTTTTTGTCGCTAAAATTCGTCACAAAATTTAGCGACGCAAAATTATTCGTCGCTAAATTTAGCGACAGATAATTTTTGTCGCTAAAATCTATCACTAATTTAGCGGAAAACAAACCCGTCAAAAAACAAATCCGTCGCTGATTCCATATGCCCTGCCCCTCTGTCCCTGAGCCGGCAGATCCACGTGCCCACCCACCCCAGCACCAACCTGCCCAACCTGCCCAACCTGCCCGCCTTGCAACCCTGCAACCTGCCCGCCCTGCAACTTGCCCGCCCGAGCCAATATCAACTCTTAATTGCTGGAAAATGCCGCGCCTTCTGCCTCCACCGTGGTTAGAACTCCGAACTCCTGTATGAACTCCTGCACACACGCAACCTGTAAACCACCGAGCCAACGATATTATTGTGATATAAAGTTTTTTTTTATTATTTATTATCTTTTTTTCACATTTTTCTAATAATAATAAAATAATATATAATAACAATTTAAAATAATAAATATAAAAATTTTTTTATTTATACCACCAACCTAAAATAATATTTAATTAAAACTAATAAATATGATAATTTTTAATAAAATAAAAAATAATAAAATACTAATTTAAAATAAAATAATAAATTAATTAAAAAATATATTAATATTATATTTTGATTTCTTCTTTTTTCTTTTATTTTATTATTTTATTATTCTTTTTCATTTTTATTCTATTTTTTTAATCTATAATTTAAAAATGTATCTCAAAACTATAAAATTATAATTATCAATAAATTATAATATATTAATAATTTAAAAAATCTATATATTTAATCACAAAATATTTTTATTCAAATTTCAATAAAATTATTATATATAAGAAATGAAAATAAAAAGAAAAAAAAAAACCAAAAGAAAAAAAAAATAAGAATAGAAAACAAAAAGGTGGAAGAAACAAAACAAACATATCATCATATAATACTAACACCAAGCGATGGTGCAATGGTGATCTGTTCAAATCCGAAGTCTAAGGTCTAAGGTTTGAATCCCTTCACCTGCATATTTTTTTAGAATTAAAACAAAGGGCGTCCAGGCACGGACGCCCGCGCGCCTGCTGCAGGCACACCCAGGAGCGGGCGTGCGCGCGCGCCTGCTGTAGGCACACCCAGGAGCGGGCGTGCGCGCGCGCCTGCCTGCCTAGGCGCCCAGGCAGGCACACCCAGGCGCGGGCACGCGGGTGTGCGCGCGCTCCTGCTGGGGCGTGGGAGCCCGCATGCTTGGGTGCTTGCGCGCCTGCCTCGGCGCCCAGGCAGGCACGCCCAGGCGCGAGCGCCCAGGCAGGCACCCGCGAGTGCCGAGACAGGCGCGCGCAGGGCGTGGGCGCCCAGGCAGGCAGGTGCCTGTGCGTGCATGCGCCGGCGCCCGCGCAGGCATTAATATTTAATTAAAAAATTTATATTATTGCATAAAATAATACAAATAAAATAAAATTACCTATACAATAATAAAAAATATTAAATCAAACCAAAAAGTAAAAAAAATAATAAATTAATTAAAATATATATATATTTTAAATAAAATAAAATATATGGTTTTTTTAAGAATTAAATAACATTATTCTTCTAAAAAATGAAATATAATATAATAAAATAAAATGTAAATTAAAATATTATAAAATAATAATATGATTTGTTAATATAAATTAATAAAATAAAATTAAAAGAATATAAAATTCAGCGACGGATTTGGAATCCGTCGCTTAAATTATTAAAATAAAATAAATTCAACAACGGATTTTAATCCGTCGCTAAATTATCGGATATACGGATTGGGATTTTCATCTAGCGACGGAAAATAAATCCCTCGCTAAATTAATTTTTAACTTAAATATTACATATTAATAAAAGAAAAATAAAAATAAAAAAATAAAATTCTATATAAAAAAGATTAAATTTTGCGACGAATTTTAAATTTGTGGCAAAATTTGTCATATTTAGCGACGAAATTTGCAACAAAAATTTTTTTATCCCCAATTAGCGACGAAAATTTTTTCGTCACTAATTAGTGACGAATTTAGCCACGAAAATTTTTTCGTCACTAATTAGCGACGAATTTTGCTACGAATAATGTGTCCGTTGCTAATTTAGCCACGACTTCCTTTTTGTTGCAAATTTTGTGGCAAATTAGCAACGAAAAAGTTTTTCGTTGCTAAATTCGTCGCAAAATAGTGACGAATTTTTTCCGTCGCGAAAATCCGTGGCTAAAACCGTGTTTTTTTGTAGTGGTATATATGATGCCCTAGAGTGCTATCAAGTATACAAAAAAAAAAAGAAAAGAAAAAAAAAAGAAAGATTTTACTAGGATTAATTTGGTTAATAGAAATTACACTTGTTGTCCAACAACTGATGATTGGAGTAAAGGTGAAAGAATGTGGGAATTTTGGAACCATATATGAAACAACAAATTTGATGTCTTGTTCTTCTTAGTTAACTTCTAACTTGTATTTTATGCAATTTTGAAAGATTGAGTGCATGCAGAATGATAACTTGAGTTGTGAGAGTTCAAAGAAATGTGAATATAGCTCTCATATCAAGATAAAAGATGTATGAACATGGCTTGTTAAGAATCGGAAACAATATAACAATATTAACTCTAATTCTGCTTGTTTGAATGAATTATTACGATACGTAAAATTTATATAGAAAGCCAATTGTCACACATATGAAAATATAATATTACAAATATAAAAATATGAAATTAAAAAATTCAAATATTCTCTGTTAATCTAGTAAAATTTTGATAATAAAAGAGTGAAAGAAAAATAATTTAAGAAAATAAAAAAAACAGTTAGAAAATTTAGAAGTATACAGTACAGGTCGACTTGGTTAGAAAACATATCGACATGTGACATTCACACATTCACACATTCACACATTCACACATTCACACATTCACACATTCATACATACAAATCGACCCGTTTGATGTTCTTGTCGACTTGAGCCAAATGATTTCTATAAAAACATATATTTGAACATTTCGATCTACACAAACACACATCAACCTGTAAGCTGTCAGGTGGATAAATTTAGAGTGATATGTCGACCAATTTTAATGTAAATAGGGATATGTCGATATATAGAAAAAACTTGTCAACCCAAACCTAAATGTGTTATAGTTATGACATTCCAACACATCGATCTAGACACAAACCATGTCAACCTGAAACAACATGAGTAGTGACATGTCAACCAATTCATTCATACACATCAACCTATTTAACTCATGAATAGTGACATGTCAACCCATTAGTACAACACATCAACCTACTAGTTCATAACACATCAATATGATTCACAACACATTAACCTGAATAGTGCTTGGTGGACCAATTTCATACACTATGTCGACCAATTTAATGTCCAAATAGTAACACATCAACCTGTCGGTTCGATACATCAACCTGATAACACTTGAGTTAGAAACACACACATCAACCCGTCACTATGCTTGTCGACCTGACCCAAAACACATAGACCAATTCATTTAGACACATCAAGTAACTCAACCAATGAATAGTAACACATCAACCTGATATCAGTATATATCGACATGTTGATATGAGTTTTAGAAAAACACATTTCGACACATCAAAACCATTGTCGACCTGCTAAGACACATTGACCAATTAAATTACTCAACTTATAGTAGCATATCGATGTTTGTTATCAAATCTATCGATCTAATGAGTGTTTACTCATTGAAACACACATTGACCCATTATCATCTTGTCGACACAATATATGCATATTGACCAATTTATTATTTGAATAGGAACATGTTGATGTATTAAAATGACTTGTCGATCTACTCTTCACAAAATCTAAAACATTAAATATCGACATAGCTAAAAACTTGTCGACATATATGAACATATCGACCAATTAAAAATCACATGTTCACCAATTTTATTTGGCACAGTTCCTTGTCGACCTAAGTAAGTATCTTGTCAACCTATTCACATAGAAATATAGTAGAAATGTTTCAAATTCAGGTTGATATCCTCATCAAGCTTGTCAACCTGTGTATATCAGAAATCAGATATGGGAAACAATTTTGAATTTAACGGACTCCTTAATTTTTCAATTTCTAAAATGTTTCCTTTTCTGTTAAGACTAACGTTCAAATGCAGTGCAAATAAGTTTTGATTGGCCTATTTAAAAGAGGCACTGGTAAAAGAAATGAAAACTCAGCGCGAATGAAGGAAAATAACAGAAGCCTTAATGGCATAAATTAAATGTCCAACGTTCGGACGCAACAACCACCACCAACTCTCGACAGATCGATTCAATGTCCTAATAAATATTAAGAAACAGAAGATGAAGGGGTTACGACTTAAGACACTACAAGAATTAAAAGCTCTATTGAATATACTACAACAACTGATCTTAGTGTACTTTGAAATTTCTAAAGTATCTTAAGTGTCTCAATTAAATCCTTACATTGTAAAATCTGAGGAAAGTAAGCCTCAATTCTTGATATACATTTCATAGTTTAAGTCAAGCGTCAAAGATTAAGGAGTGTGTGACACTGGTTTAAGTCTAGAAAAGTCAAATTCAGTCTAAGTAAGATTGAATTATAGTGTTCAGACGTAACACTATTCAAGGTTGAACTTGAACCTGTAATCAGGTTTGTAGACTAAGCATTTAGTGGAAAATCTAGGGAGAACCTGAGAAAGGAGGTATATCAGATTTGGTGGAACCACTATAAAAATTCTCTGTCTTCTTGCATTTGATTTTCATTTACTGTCATGTTGTTTTAAATTCTGAAAAAGTTTCAATTAGTTCATATTCAACTATTCACCCCTTCTCTCTAGTTAAAGTTGAATAACAATTGGTATTAAAGCAAGTATGTTGTCAAGAGGCCTAACAGCTTAACACAAAAAATCTAAATGGCAATCAATGGAGACAACGTACCAGCTGAAGCTTGCTTAACAAACCGTGCACCGTTCTTTAATGGAAGCAACTTCAGCTATTGGAAGCAAAGGACGCGCAACTTCATCATTGTACAAGACCTAAATGTATGGGAAATTATCGAAAAAAGAGTTGATTTCCCCACTGAAGAGATAGATGGAGTACGTGTGCCCATCAAATTGAAAAATATGATTGTGGAATGAAGAAAGCTTATCAAGCCAACTGCAAAAGCATCAACCTTCTTCACCTTGCACTAAGCGTTCACAAATACAATCAAGTCTAATCATGCATAACAGCAAAAGAAATTTAGGAAAGACTCAAAACTACCTATGAAGGGACTAATCAAGTTCGCAAGAGTAAAATCAGATTGTTGAAGAAAGAGTATGAAGTTTTCAAAATGAAGGACGGAGAAACATTCAATGAGATGATCACAAAATTTAACAAGGTTACTAATGAGCTCAGATTACTTGGAAAAGGAATCCCTCAAGAAGATATAGTGGACAAAATTCTAAGAAATCTATCCAAATCTTGGGAGCCTAAGGTAACCGCAATTAAGGAATCCAAGAACCTTGAGACTCTGACAATGGATGAGCTCGTGGGATCCTTGATAACTTATGAAATGAAGCTAAACGTGAAGGAGTCAGCCAAAGAAGAAAGAGGTAAAGGAGTAGCATTAAAGGCTGACAATGAGGAAAGCACGTAAGCTTAGAGAAAGAAGAAGATGAAGAGGATGAATCTCTTCTGGCAAGAAAATTCAGGAAGTTCATGACGAGGAGGAGGAACAAGAACAAGTCCTACTCCAAAAAGCCAAAAAAGAAGGAAAAATCAAATGTTTTGAATACAAAAAGCCGGGGTATATGAAAGATGATTGCCCTTCTGTTAAAAAGGATAAAACGAAATACAAAAAGGATATAAGAGAGAAGAAAAAGAAAAAGACACTTGCTGCATGGAGTGATGAAGAATCAAGTTCAAGTGATGAAGAGCAAAATGAGGAACAGACAAACATATATTTCATGGCAAATGAAGAATCTTCGGATAGTGAGGTAAACTCCACACTCTATTCATCATGTTCTGAATCTGAAAATGATTTTTCTATCACTGAATTACGTAAGGCATTAGTAGAATCACTAAAAAAATTAAAAATAATAAAAAGGAAAAATAATTTGCTAAGGAAGGAACTGGCTGAAAATGTCAAAATATCAGAAAAATCAAAGAGTGAAGTAAATGAGCTAAAAAGAAAAAATGCTTAATTAGATCTATATATTGATGAACTCGAGAAGAAATTTAATGTTGAATGTTCAGAGAAAGACAATGACACTCTAGTAAATGAAAATATGCTTCTAAAGAAAGAATTGGATGAACAAAAAGAAAAGAATTAAAGGCAAAATATTATACTAATGAAATTTATTCAAGGATAAAAAAAGTTTGATACCATGCTAGGAGTCCAAAGAGCTATGTTTGATAAGGCAGGATTGGAATTTAACGCTAACCAAACATAGAAAAAGTTATATAAATTTTTTGTGTTGAGCTCTGAAAATGCTAAATTAGAAAGATGTCACACATGCATGAAGGTTGGGTACAAATCTGAAATCTGTAAATTCAAAATAATAGCTTCAAACAACATTGAGAGATCAAGGGCAAAAAGAATGGACATTCAACTTATGATTGCTTGTTTCTAAACTCCTCAAGAACAACCTTAAAATGGATCCCCAAAGATAAATTTGAAGCTAACTCAGCCGGACCGAAAAAGTTATGGGTACCAGAGGCAAAGATGTGATTGTTTTTCTCTGCAGGTGTGCTTAAAGTTAAAAGAATCTCTCGGCAAATCTGTATGGTGCATTGATAGTGGTTGCTCAAGACACATGATCGAAAATGAATCAAAATTCTCCTACCTTGAAAGCAAGAAAGGAGGAAAGGTTGCTTTTGGAGATAATTCAAAAGGAAAGGTTGTCAGCATAGGTAACATGAGAGGTAAGTCATCCGAATCTCAAATCCAAAATGTATTGCTTGTTTCTGGACTAAAATTTAGCTTATTAAGTGTTAGCCAATTGTGTGACAAATGCTATTATATGCTATTTGAATATGATGCATGCTTTATTATTGATAAATCTTCTGGATTGATAAAGTTTACTGGTCAAAGAAGAGGAAACATATATGCAATTGATCTCGATCTCTTAAAACCCTCAAATGATTCATGTTTAGTTGCTATAAATAAGAATTCTTCATGGTTATGGCATAAAAAATTAGAACACGTTAACATGGACACAATTTCAAAACTAGTAAGGAAAGATATGGTTAAGGGTCTTTCAAAATTAAAATTTAAAAAGAACAAATTGTATGATGCATGTATAAAAGGAAAGTAAACAAAAACATCTTCTAAATCTAAAAATTGTAAATTAACAGGAAGTTCTCTAAAACTTCTTCATATTGATTTGTTTGGACTTACTAAAACATAAAGTCTAGGAGGAAAACATAATGGGTTTGTAATCATTGATGATTACTTTAGATTCACATGAGTTTTGTTTTTTGCCAAAAAGAAGAAACTAGTAAGACATTCATAAAATTATGTAAGAAAATTCAAAATGAAAAGGGAATTCTCATTAAGAGCATTAAAAATAATCATGGTAAAGAGTTCGAAAACAAAACTATAGATGACTTCTGCAGTCATTTTGGGATTGGCCATAATTTTTCAGATTCTAGGACACCTCAACAAAATTAGATTGTAGAAAGGAAAAATAGAACCTTTCAAGAAATGACTAGAATAATACTTTGTGAAAATAACCTACCTAAATTCTTTTAGACAGAAGTTATGAACATTGCATACTATATTTTGAATAGAGCACAAATAAGACCAATCCTAAAGAAAACTCCTTATGAACTCTATAAAGGAAGAAAACCAAATATAACATATTTTAAGGTGTTTGTATGCAAATGTTTTATCTTAAACAATGGAAAAGAAGTATTAGGTAAATTTGATGTCAAAAGTGTGTTGGATTTTTGACTAAGAAGAGAGAGAAATCTAATAAACTTCTGGTTTTTATTGATGTAGTAGAATGATACAAAGGAAGAGAGATTATCTTCCTCTTAATTTTACAAGGAGAGCAATAGCTCTATTTATAGGCAAAGGGAGAAAAATAGCCAGTAGAGAGAGAACAAAGTCAATATTCCCGTTGGGGCTCAAACCCCAAGGAATTCCAACAGCTAGTTTTTGGACTGTTGGAATATACATTGCCCAAACTGCCCCTAGCTATTTGGGTTTACCTCTTAGACTTTTCTCCATACTTTTGGGCTTCATTGGACTTGTTTTTTAATGTATTTTGGGTCATAAATATGTTGCCAAATTCTGAACATTAAAAAATAAAAGGCCCAATGTTTATGACATTATCATATTTTCAAGTTGAATACTTTGAGACTTATCTTCATCTTCTCCCTTATTTTTAACACTCCCCCTCAAGTTAGGTGCATAGATGTCTATGGACCCTAACTTGCTAAGGATGTGCTGAAGATGTTTCTCAGTTGTTGCCTTAGTGAAAATGTCAGCTAGCTGGTCTTCACTTCTAACATATGAGGTTGAAATTGTCTTGTTTTCTAATTTTTCTCGAACAAAATGACAATCAACCTCAATGTGCTTCGTTCTTTCATGAAATACTGGATTGGCAGCGATATGAAGAGCTGCTTGATTATCGCAATGTAGAAGAATAGGAGCGATAGTAGGAAATCCCATCTCCTCAAGTAATGCCTTTAGCCAAACTATTTCGCTTGTAGCCGCTGCCATTGCTCTGTATTCAGCCTCAGCGCTTGATCTGGATACAACAGATTGTTTCTTGCTTTTCCATGTTACAAGATTTCCTCCCACGAACATGCAGTAGCCGGTGGTGGATCTCCTGTCCGTGACATCCCCAGCCCAATCTGCATCACAGTAGCCATAAATCTCCATGCTGTGGTTGTTTTTCATAAGAATTCCCCTTCCTGGTGAGCTTTTTAAATACTTGAGAATTCTTTCTGCTGCCTTCCAATCTTGAATCCTTGGAGCATGCATCCGTTGACTGATTAAGCTGACGGCATAGGTGATATCTGGTCTTGTAATGGTGAGGTAGATGAGCCTCCCCACAAGTCTTTGATATCTAGGAATATCCTGGAACATTTCTTCATCACCTTGTGCTCGTTCTGCTATGGATATAGGAGTTGCTGCTGGTTTAGCTCCTACATTTCCAGTTTCCTGCAAAAGGTCAAGTACATATTTCCTTTGGCATAGAACTAGCCCCTTATGAGAATAGGCAAGCTCTATTCCTAAGAAATACTTTAGTTTTCCCAAATCTTTAATCTCAAAAGTAGATTTAAGGAAATTTCTAACTTGATCAATACCATTCATATCACTTCCTATAATAACTATATCATCTACATAAATAAGAACAATAGTGATTTCTTCATTGTTAACTTTAGTAAACATGGAGGAATCACTAATGGATTTCTTAAAGTTATTACCAAGAAGTGCTGAACTTAATTTTGCATACCAGGCACGAGGAGATTGTTTTAACCCATAGATTGCTTTTTTAAGACAACACACCTTGATGTTTGAATCCTCATCTAGCTCTTGGGGAATTTGCATGTAGATTTCTTCGTCTAAGTCCCCTTGAAGGAAAGCATTCTTCACGTCCATTTGATACATTGGCCATTCTCCATTGGTTGCAATTGACATCAAAACCCTTATCGTTTTCATTTTGGCAACAGGGGCAAAAGTCTCAGTGTAGTCTTCTCCATAAGTTTGTGTGAATCCTTTGGCTACAAGTCTTGCCTTGTAGCGTTCAATGGATCCATCACTTTTATACTTGATTTTGAACACCCATTTACACCCGACAGCCTTTCTTCCCTTAGGGAGAGTAGTAATCTCCCACGTCCCATTTTTATTCAATGCATCTAGTTCTTCAAGCATAGCTTGTCTCCATTCGGGTTTGGTATTTGCCTCATCAAAATCCTTAGGTTCCTGTGATGAGTCAATGCCACTCAAGAACCCTTGATGGCTTGAGGAAGTGTTAGATACACAATAGTAATTTGAAATAGGATAGTGAGTTACCTTAGAATTGTAATAAACTCTTCTGTTGATCCACTCTGAGGGAGGAAGCCTCAATCTGGTGGAACGTCGAAGTGGAGGAGCCAGCGGAGAGGGCAGTCTAGTTTCGTCTCCGGATTCTCCTAAGGTAGGTAATCCCTCGCCTTCTTCTCTTTCTTCGGAAGAGTTCTCTTCATTTTCAGACTCATCCACTCCTCCCTCTTCGTTTTCTCCCCCTGAAAGTGAATTCTCTTCATTGGATTCTTGAGAAACCAGAGGAGGATTTATGGGAACATCGCAGAAGATTCGCAAGTCATTGCTTGATGAATTTTCTTCATTTTTTTCTCCTGCAAAAAAGAATAAATTTTCTACAAATATAACATCTAACGATGTGTATACCTTGTTAGAGTCAGGTTCAAAACAAATATATCCTTTTTGGAATGAAGCGTACCCAATAAAAACACATTTCCTTCCTTTGATATCTAACTTATCTCTAAACTGCCTAGGAATATGAACATAACAAATACACCCAAAAACTCTAAGGTGAGAGAGGTTTGGTTTGTCTTTTCTAAGCAACTCTAATGGAGATTTTCCATGGAGAACTCTAGTTGGAAGACGATTTATTAAATGAGCTGCGGTACTAACCGCATCACTCCAAAAACGCTTAGGCATATTAGCAAAGAACATGATAGTTCTAGCTATTTCTAGGAGATGTCTATTTTTGCGTTCGGCAACTCCATTTTGTTGGGGAGTGTAGGGACAACTAGTTTGATGAATAATTCCATTCTCCTCAATGAAATTTTTGAAATTGGTGCTCATATATTCCCCACCATTATCTGTCCTAAGAATTTTAATGTTGGCCTCATATTGTTTTATAATATACTTGTAAAAGGACTTGAAGGCTTCATAAACTAGGTCTTTTGATCTTAGCATATACACCCATGTATACCTAGACTTATGATCTATAAATGAGATAAAATACTTAAATCCCCTTCTAGATATCATAGGTGAAGTCCATACATCCGAGTGAACAAGATCAAAAGGCTTTTTATATTGAGTTTCAGAAATAGGATAATACATTCGGGTTTCCTTTCCAAAAATGCATGCTTCACACTGTCTATCACTACAATTTTTTTATGGGAATAGACATTTCAGAGCTTGCATAGAAGGATGACCTAATCTAGCATGCCAAAGGAGGTAACTTTCCTCTCGGATTGCGGAAAATACAAAACTATCTTGTTTCCAAAAATACAAGTTATCTTGCATAGAACCACTACCAATCACTTGATTCGTCTCCAAATTCTGAAAAACAACAGAATGAGGGTCAAAAATAGCTTTGCAATTTAAGTCCTTAGTGACTTGTCCAATGGACATAAGATTAGAGGTAAATTGAGGAACATATAAGGCCTTTGATTTTCTTCCAAATATTTCAACATCCCCAATTTGCTTAATTTTGAAATTATGTCCATTCGCAACTTTAACCATTTTAGGTTCTAGGAGAGGTTCAAGATTCTGAAAATTTTGCTTATCTTTGACCATATGGTGATCACAACCTGAATCTATCAACCATTTTGAAGAAGTAACAGATGAGTTAGAGCAAGTACCTGAGGAGGATTTTCCTAATTTTTGAGATGTCAGATTTGCTTTGTTTGCAGCTGGTTGAGCATTTTGCTCCCTCCTCTCTTGCTCTTTTTTCTTGATGAACTCAGGTTTAAGGTTAGGATGAAGAAACCAGCAACCATCCTTGGTATGTCCCAACTTTTTGCAATGAGAACACACCGTTTTTATTCCCTGATGAGCCTTATTTGCAGCTTGCTCATTCTGCTTTGTGGAGAACCCATGAACTTTACTTTTGGACTGATTGCTTTCCTCAAGCCTTTGAGAAACTGCAGCTCTTTGAATCATAAATCGAGTCTCTTGGTATGATGGAAATTCTTTCATTCGAAGAATTTCCTGTCAAAGTTGTACAAATGACTCATTGAGTGATGAGAGTAATGAAAACACCTTGTCTTCATCTTGTCTCTTTTGCAGCACTTTTATATCACTTGTGAGAGGTCTCAATGTGTTGAGCTCATTCCACAAGTCCTCGTGTTCTCCGAACAATTGTGTAATTGATTTCTCCTCCATTTGGATGGTCGCAATCCTTTTTTGTATTTCAAATATTCTGCTCAAGTTTGATTCCTGACCATATAATCCATACATTTGCTCCCATAAGGATTTGGAACTCGGACAGCACATGACCATATTTTTGTGTGCTTGATCCATGGAGCTTGTTAGCAATAGGAACACTTGATCATCCAGCTCCTTCCATTCATCAAATCGTGGGTCTAGCCGATCCATAGGATCTTTTGTAATGAAAGACAGAAGTTTTGCTCCATTGAGAGATCTTCTGATATGACTAGCCCATTGGAAGTAATTGGTTGAGCTTAGAATAATTTGGGAGAAAAGTTGGATTTGAAAGGAAGAGATTTGAGGAAGAGAATTTCCCAACCCTGGAGTCGATGTTTGCTCTGATACCATGTTGGATTTTTGACTAAGAAGAGAGAGAAATCTAATAAACTTCTGGTTTTTATTGATGTAGTAGAATGATACAAAAGAAGAGAGATTATCTTCCTCTTAATTTTACAAGGAGAGCAATAGCTCTATTTATAGGCAAAGGGAGAAAAATAGCCAGTAGAGAGAGAACAAAGTCAATATTCCCGTTGGGGCTCAAACCCCAAGGAATTCCAACAGCTAGTTTTTGGACTGTTGGAATATACATTGCCCAAACTGCCCCTAGCTATTTGGATTTACCTCTTAGACTTTTCTCCATACTTTTGGGCTTCATTGGGCTTGTTTTTGAATGTATTTTGGGTCATAAATATGTTGCCAAATTCTGAACATTAAAAAATAAAAGGCCCAATGTTTATGACATTATCATATTTTCAAGTTGAATACTTTGAGACTTATCTTCATCTTCTCCCTTATTTTTAACAAAGTGATGAAGAAATTTTTGTAAGCTATTCTTTAGCAAGCAAAGCTTATAGAATTTATAATAAAAGAATCATGACAGTGGAGGAGTCAATTCACGTTGAGTGATGAAGAAAATAATTTCAATAAAAAAATGTTGGATGATGAAGAAGTGTCTGAGAAGTTAAATGTGGTAAGTTTGTTTGATAAAGTAAACAATCAGAAAGAAGAGTCAAATGATCTCACTGTACAGGAGGAAAGAAATGAAACACAGCAGGAGCAAGAGATCAAATACCCTTAGATTAGGAAAGATGTAAATCTAGAAAATATAATTGGGAACGTTAGTTCAGGAGTTAGAACCAGATCTACAATCTAAAACCAATGTGAATATATAGCTTTTATCTCCCAAAATGAACTCAAAAATGTTGATGAAGTCTTAGGAGATGAACATTGGATTATGGCAATGCAAGATGAGCTAAATCAGCTTGAGAGAAACAAAGTATGGAATCTGGTTTCTAGACCTACAGATCAATCAGTGATTGAAACCAAATGAGTTTTCAGAAATAAACTTGACGAATTTGGCACAATCACAAGAAATAAAGCAAGATTAGTAGCCAAAAGTTATAGTCAAGAAGAATGAATTGATTATGATGAAACTTATGCACCAGTAGCAAGATTAAAAACCATAAGAATGTTGCTTGCCTTCTCTTGTTTTATGAATTTCAAGCTTTATCAAATAGATATCAAAAGTGCATTTCTGAATGGTTATTTGAATGAGACAATGTATGTTGAACAACTTCCTGGTTTTGAAGATCCTAAATGCCTAGAATATGTTTACAAATTAACCAAAGCTTTGTATGGTCTCAAGCAAGCTCCTAGAGCTTGGTATGAAAGATTATGCAATTTTTGATAGAAAAAGACTTTGAACGAGGAAAAATAGACACCACCCTATTTATCAAAATGGAAGATGATAATTTCTTGATCATATAAATATCTGTAGATGACATAATTTTTAGAGGAACTAGCATGAGAATGTGTGAAGAATTTACAGCCAAAATGCAATGAAATTTTGAAATGAGTATAATGAGAGAACTAAACTACTTCCTAGGACTGCAAAACAAACAATAAAAAAATGGAATCATTATAAATCAATCAAAATATGCAAATGATTTAATTAAAAAATTTGGGTTCAGTGACTGCAACGGAAATGCAACACCAGTGAACACAAATAAACAAAGATAAAAAAGGTAAATCAATTTACCAAAAAACTTTACAGAAGCATGATTGGGTCTTTGCTCTACCTTACAGCTTCAAGATTTGACATACAATTCAGTGTATATTTTTGTGCTAAATTTCAATCAGATCCTAAAGATTCCCACTTGGTTGCAGTTAAGAAAATCTTCAGATACTTAAAGGAAACAACTCACTTAGGACTTTCGTATGACAGAAACTGAAGCTTTCAATTGCATGGGTTTTGTGATGCCGACTTTGTTGGATGCAAAGTAGACAAAAAAAGCAAAAGTGGTACTTGTCAAATTTTCATAAGCATGTTGGTATCATGGTCTTCCAAAAACCAAAGTAGTATAGTTTTGTCAACGACAGAATCTGAATACATTTCAGCTGGATAGTGCACAGCACAGATCCTTTGGATCAAACATCAAATGAAAGACTATGGGTTAGATTTTGACTGCATTCCAATCAAATGTGATAGCACAAGTACAATAAATCTCACAAAAACCTAGTACATCACTCACGAACCAAACACATAGAAATGAAGCATCATTTCATTTGTGACCATGTTTTGAAAAATAAAATTGATCTTGAGTACATTGACACTCAAAAACAACTTGCTGATATCCTCACAAAACCTTTAGATAAAAATAGGTTTTGTGAATTAAGAAGAGATTTGAGAATGATAGAGATGACGAGATACAGAAATGGAACGAAAAATAGAGTATTATTTTTCTAAGAAAGAGACGCCAGGTTAACCTATTTACCAAAATATGTCGACGAATTTAAAAATGTACAAAGGTATGTCAACCTGATGGACGTTAGAAGTATAAACTATGTCAAGCTGATCTCGAACCAACATTCAGAACTAAACTCAAAAGTTGACACATCGACCCAGATATAATGTTATCGACCTGAGGTATAGCAAAAAAGTAAGTCGATGCCATTCTTAGTATGTCGACCCGATTATTCAAAACCACCAAACAGGTTGTTGTATACTTAATTTTGCCGACCTGAGAAACATCTAATGGAATACCAACAGTGGGCACGTCGACCTATCTAACCCTAAACCCCAAAATTTCAAACTTCCCTCTTTCTTTTGAAACCCTAACTCTCAAAATCTGTAACCCTAACTCCTAAATCAAAACCCTAATCATCCGAATCTTCTCAAGAGTCAAATCTAGATGGCTCCTAAGATGAAAATGGCCATCAAGAAACCCTTCGAAACGACCTACCAAACCAACAGAAAATGGCACCTCCTCTTCTGCGCAACTCGCGAAACCAACAGCCCCTCCACCATAACCATTCCCTCAGTTCAGTACCTATGAGTTTTAGACAATTGAACAAAGTGAACTATATGATAGGGTGTTTTTGAAAAGAAAGATAAACCACAGTCGATTATTCGATTGGGAGTTCTTAAAAAGAGTTGGTTTCAAGTACGAAGAATATCTAATAGAGGTATGCCACTCTTGAATCCTAACAAGTATATCCATAAGAAAGAGGTCAAACTATTTTACAATAACCTAGAAGTTATCTGTGAAGAACTCATGAATAAGATGCGAATCACTATCGATGATCATTATACATCTTGTGCATTCAAAATCTTTGTGAATGGAAGGAATTCAAAGTGACACTTAAGAAAATATGTGAGGACAATAAAATTTCTTGGGTCTCTTACGAAAAATGAGAACCGTACATGAAATCGAACTACCTAGACAATACTAGGATTGTGTATGATGATCAGAACCTAATTGTGGTGAACACTAGTGTTACTGAACTTGGTTTTAATGAAAGAATTTTGTATTTGATAGTCAATCATGTGTTGAGACCTAGAGGAGGCAACTATACTACAATTTCGAAGGAAGACTTGTGGTTAATGGTGTACATTATTAGTGAAAAGAATCTTGGCTTCCATTATATAGTTCCCCATTTTATGATCTCCGCACATAGATCCGAGAGCTCTTTCCTACGCTATGCTATTATGATAACTGACATAATGTCTAAGAATAGAGTGAAATTAGAAAAGGATTCAATTGTTGAATTGAGTGATAAGAATTCAATCAATGCATTCTCAATGCTAAGGGCAAGATGGATGAGCAATGATAAGGGAGAATGGGTAAAGAAATGAGGAATAGGGAAGAGACAGGTTGAGGAGACTGAGGCTGAGCCTGATGAAAAAACCGAAAATGTTCCAAAAAAGGAAAGGAGGACTGAGGAAGGTGAATTATCGAACATCTAACCAATCACTATTCAAATGATTTGGGAAAAGTTGCAGAATATTGATAGGTGACAAACCATGATTGGTCAAATGTATTGTTTCAACAGATTAAATCTTTCCAACGTACAAGAAAATTGGATGCTTTGATAAAGGAGAAGGGGAAGCCAAAAAAGGATCGTAAACCTTCAAAGTCCTATTAGCATAGGAATCTCCTCTTCTCTCATGTTTGTTTTGTTTTACAGATCTTCTAAACTCTGATATTTGTCTTTCTTTTTGCATTTTATAGTTCTTTCTCTCTTGCAAATGAACTGAAGGTTAGATACTGTAAATATGGTTTTTGAATTGAATATGAGATGTGGTTGCTCTGACCGAGATATGTGCTGAAATATGCATACTTGAATCTTGAATGAATGTGTTGTGAGTAGATGAAATACATTATGTTAAGAGTTATGGTATGCTGTGATCTAATGTGTTCGAGGTTTTAAATGGTTTAAATACTGTAGTGCTAGTATAACCTAGTTTTGTTGATGACAAAAAGGGGGAGAAGAAGTTCTTGATGCTGCTATTGTATGTTATGCTTCTGTGTTGAAGTATATGTATGTTGTGCTAAGTTATCCATATATGAATGTAGCATGTAGTATTGTTGTGTGTTGTTGTGACAAAAGTCTATATGAGTGTGCTAAGTCGTCCAAATATGAATGTAGCATGTAGTATTGTCGTGTGTTGTTATGACAAAAGTCTGTATGAGTGTACTGCAAAAAAACTGTTGCAAAAACACTACAAGAACAACACGAACTTGTGTGTGTGTGCTGAACAAGAACATATGAATATGACAAGTTGTGTGCTACTGAAATGTATATGTACGCACTGTTGTTTGTTGAGTATAGAAATGAAGATTTGAGTATGTGCTGAAACATATGCGTATACAAGTGTGCTATATGCTGCTGAAAGTATGAAGATGTGCTACTGCATGTACTGTCTGCTATAGGTACTAAGCTAGAAATGTGCTAAGTAGGCTGGCATGCCAAAATCAAGACCAACAGGTACAAATGTCTAGAAATTAGGATTTAACTTAACTAAGCATTATAGATTAAGCAATAGGAGTTTTGTCATCATAAAAAAGGGGGAGACTGTTAACTTAGTAGAGTTTTGATGATAAAAGAGTGAAAGAAAAATAATTCAAGAAAATAAGAAAAATAATTAGAAAATTTAGCAGTATATAGTACAAGTCGACCTGGTTAGAAAACATATCAACCTATGACATTCATACACATACATCGACCTCTTTGATGTTCTTGTTGACCTGAGCCAAATGATTTCTATAAAATCATATGTTTGAACACTTCGACCTATACAAGCACATATCGACCTACATGCTATCAGGTGGACAAATTTAGAGTGATATGTCGACCAATTTTAATTTAAATAGGGATATGTCGATGTATAGAAAAGACTTGTCGACCTAAACCTAAATGTCTTATAGCTATGACATTCCAACACATCAACATAGGCACAAACCATATCGACTTGAAACAACATGAATAGTGATTTGTCAACCAATTCATTCATACACATCAACCTATTTAACTTATGAATGTGACATGCCAACCCGTTGGTGCAACACATCAACCTGCTAGTTCATAACATATCAACCTGATTCACAACGCATCAACTTGAACAGTGCTAGGTGGACCGATTTCATATACTATGTTGACCAATTTAATGTCCAAATAGTAACACATAAACATGTCGGTTTGACACATCAACCTGATGACACTTGAGTTGTCACGCCTCGGATCGGGATCGTGAACAGCCACCCGTTGTCCTGAATGCTGGCTGTATTCTTACAGAAAATCGGGCAAAACCTCCCCATATTTCGGAGGCCTCCCAAGTACAATTAATCTTGTATAAATTACAACCATCCTGTAAAATAAACAAATGGTCATCCCGATTTCTCCAAGATCAACCAATCCTACAACCAACATCCAGAATAACGTGAGACTATAAAAATTTCCAACAACCTAGCCACAGACCTCTACTACCATACTCCCGTCAAAGGCATGGACAGCCGCCAGTCGCCTCTCCTGTGACTTAGAGGTAGCACCAAGCGATCCTAGAGTATACTTCTAAGACATAACGCATTCCCAAGTACATACACAATGAATAAGAATTGCCTCAATGCAAGTGTTATGCAATGACATGAGAGTTCCACAATTTAAATGTCCATATTATACAGTCATCCTAGAATTATACAATGGTCGTCTATAGACCTTAAAATACATTTATATCATCAATAAAATTTTAACTCATGAAATTGTAGTGAAAATATACAATGACTCCTTAAGTCCAGACCAGATCTGCCAATGATATTGAGCGTCCTAAAGCAATGCTCTTTGTCAAATACTATCTCTGAAACAAAAAGGGAAATGAGGGGTGAGTACTCAGGGAAAGAATACTTAGTGAGTGAGTGGGTCAATGCAATAGTCCAATATGAAGTATGAAACTAGAGTGTCAAAGTATAAGTATACAATTCATATTTCAAATCATCATGCTTTTCCTTTTTACAATATATCATTAGCACGCATTATCAAGTCAAATATGCATCCAAAGCACTGTCATTAAAATCATAGAACTGCCAGCCGAAAGTGTCCTAGCAGAAGTCTACCTCGACCTATGACAGGCATACCGGGAGTGTTATATGTAAGTTTATTTAAAGTACTCTCTACCCTGACGTTGGCGACGGACGTCGTCCAGGTGCTAGACTTGGAGAGAGTATCCAAATCCTCCCCCTTTTGGATTCAACCTGATTAGTACCATGTCATTAATCAAATCACGACAACTCATGGGATACCCCAGGCCTAGGCATATCCAGATGCCACCAAAGCGCCTCTCACAGTGTCCTTCGTAACTACGGAACATTACATACTAAAGTCCTCAAGGCCAAAATCAATATCGTATCAAGAATGTATCATACTCAGGTTTACAAACCAAATGCAATATATAGCGTAAAATGGCACATTATATATTTCAACCACATGGATGCATAATTTCAATATTTCAACTCAATTTTTGAATACTCCAACGGTTCACAAAAAGGCAGTTCCAAAACCAATCAAAACATTTCAAGCGCATGACAAATCATGCTTATTTAACAAAATGTTATAAAACAGGATTTACATATTAAACAAAGGTATTGAAATAAATCTCACTCACAGATTTGGAGAGAATAGCGCACTCCCCAATAAAACTACAACACGTAGAATCAAAACTTCCCTCAATCGAATCACCATACAAGTAGGAAGGAAACCGTCCACAGATTTCACACCTCTTACATACCAAAAGTCTATACATACATAGGTTCAATTAAGGACATATTTTTGTGCTCAAACCAAGGCTAAAACAAATCTGAACTTCTTACACATAAGACCATTTCTCTAGCTCACTCAAAATGCCTCGAAACATTCCATTTTCAAGGTATCGAAGTCTATTTTCATAATATAGAATTTTAATTTCCTATATGCAGAAAAATTTATAACGAAAAGACTGCATCAATCCTTAAACTCAAATCCCAAATTCTGACTGTCTTTAAGCATTCGTCAAATCAAACTCTAAGAGAAACTATTCAAATCAAGTCCGTAAGATTCTATCATCCAGCGTAGCTCAATTTGTATAAAATCCTATAATTGACCTAATTAATTTCATATAATGTCAAACAATGCATTTCAATCTATTCTAACATTCATCCTAATATATGCAATACACTCTTACTTTAATTTACCCTAAATTCTTCCAAATAAATCGAGTGAGTTAGAAATCTTCACGTAGGGTCCCTCAGGTTGCAAATCTAGCTTTTGTTCGCCTGTCAGATTGGTCTAAAACCTGTAATATTTTCAAATTTGAACGATATTAGCAACTAACTTAAATTTTTTTAAACACCAAATCCTAGAACCTTAACCAATCACAGTCGTTACCTGCAGTGAAGATGCAGGTGAGTTCTCGAAGCAGAAAGTCGGTTGCTGGCACACGGGCCATTGCGGGCTGGCTCGCTGGTGGGCTCGCGGGTCACCAGCGGGCCAGCGGGCCAAAAGGCCAGCAGGCTAGCGGTCTTGCAGGCCGGCATGCTCACGGGCTAGGGGCTCGTGCTCGTGAGCTGGAGCACTTGTAGGCTGGAGTGTGTACTCGCGAGAGACTGTAGCCGCGCACTGAGGTAGGCTCGCGCGAGGGAGGTCGCGTTGGGTGGCGCGCTCACTCAGGGTAGCTTGTGCAAGGGCACGCCGGCGCTCGTGCAGAGGCACGTTGGCGCTCGTGCAGAAGCACGCTTGTGCTCGTGCAAGGAGGGTCGCGCAGGGGCGTTCACGTGAGGGAGATCGCTCAATGGCTTCTGCGGGCAGTCGCGCGTTGGCGCGCTCGTGGTGGTGGCGTACGACAGAAGCGCATGGCGGAGGAGATCGAGAGGGAGATCGCGAGAGAGATCATGAACAGCGAAGAGAGAGAGAGAAACCGAGAGAAGGAAATAGAGAGAAAGTAGTGGCGATGGCTGTTGGGTGGTCGCAGGTCGCGGCGGAGAGGCGCGAAACAGCTCGGAGGTAGGCGGCGGCCGCGGGAGGTGAAGGGTCGAGGAGAGAGAAAGAGAAAGAGAGAGAGAGAGAGAGGGAGAGATTAGGGCTTTAGCCCTAATCTGATTTGGGGAGAGGGGAGTGCCGCGTTTCGGCCGAAACGCAGCACTTCCTTCTCTCCCTCTCTCTTCCCCCTTTTGTTTTGAATAAATAATTAATTTAATTTAAGAAATGAATAATTATGTGTATATATATATATGTATATATATTTTTATACTCACTTACCCTACAATAGCAGGAACGACATTTAGAATATACCAAAAATAAATTTAGAAAGCCCAAAATCAAAAATCAATTTAAATAAATAAAGTTTCTCTCTATATTAATAAACAGAGAAATATCTTATTTATATATATATATTTCGAAAATGGTACAATATTACGGATATCGCAGTATCGGTGTTACATTTTCTAACCCCCTAAAAATAAGTTTTGTTCACAAAACTAAAAGAAATCTAAACTGCGAACAAATAGGGGTGCTATCTCCTCATAGTCTCATTGGGCTCCTTGATCTCTTTCTCGACCTGATCGTTGCGCCATAGCACTCGGACAAGAGATACCTCCCTGTTCCGTAGCTACCAGATCTGCTGGTCAAGTATGGCCACCGGCTGAACAGGTAGACTCAAGTCCTCTTGTACCTGTACTGGCGGAGGCTCCAAAATATGCGAAGGATCTGGGACGTACTTCCTCAACATTGATACATAGAAGACATAATGGATTCGATATAATTCGTCTGGCAGCTCTAGTCTGTATGCCATGCTCCCAACCCTACTGAGGAAACGGAACGGGCCAATGTACCTGGGGCTCAACTTACCCTACTACCGATATCGAATGAGTCCCTTCAAGGGAGAAATCCTAAAAAATACCATATCACCTATCTCAAACTCTAAGGGTCGGCATCTCCGATCCGCATATGCCCTCTGTCTATCTTGGGCGGCTCTCAACCGCTCGTAGACTACCCTGACCTTTTCCTTAGTTTCCTTGACTAACTCAACATTGGTAAGGCGCCTTTCGCTTACCTCATCCCAGTACAATGGGATGCGACACTTTCTGCCGTAAAATGCCTTATAGGGTAGCATGCCGATGTTGGCATGATAACTATTATTATATGCAAACTCCACCAGCGGTAAATGCCTATCCCAATTATCCCGAAAATCCATAACACAAGCCCGAAACAAATCCTCGAGTATCTGATTGGTCCTCTCTAACTGACTATCTGTCTGTGGGTGATATGATGTGCTAAAACTGAGCCGTGTGCCCAAATCTTCCTACAGCTTGGGCTAAAATCGAGAAGTGAATCTTGGATCTTTATCCGAGACTATGGACACAGGAACCCCATGCAGTCTGACTATTTTGTCAATATACAGACGTGTCAATGTCTCCAGTGGAGAGTCGCAACGCATCAGGATGAAATGGGCCCACTTGGTGAGTCGATCAACTACCACCCAAATGGAATCATATCTGGCCTGAGTCCGCGGCAATCCCATAACAAAGTCCATAGTCACATATTCCCACTTCCATACGGGAATAGGAAGAGGCTGTAGTAAACCCGCTGGCCTCTGATGCTCAGCCTTCACCTGCTGATAGACTAAACATCTAGCTACAAACTCCGCAATGTCCCTATTCATACATGGCCACCAATAGCTGTCCCGAATAGTTCGATACATCTTTGTACTACCCAGGTACAAGGCATAGGCCGAGAAGTGTGTCTCCTCTAATATGGACCTGCAGAGATCCTCACAGGCAGGTATAGCCACTCTATCTCGATAAGTTAGAAGTCCATCATTATGAACTCTGAAATCATTTATATCACCTCTGCGGGCTCTCTCAGTAAGAGCCTGGAGCTCAGTATCAGTGCCCTGCAGCTCCCTAATACTGTCCAAAAGCGTCGGCCTGACCTCAAACCTGGCTAGCAGAGTGCCCCGATCATCACTAGTCAATCTGACTCCCAAATCCTAAAGTCCTATCAAACAAGTGAGATATGCCATATTGTTCTCCTGAGACGATGAAGCTGATTTCCGGCTTAAGGCATCAGCAACCACATTGGCTTTTCCCAGATGATAATCAATGACAAGATCATAATTTTTGAGGAGTTCCAACCATCTCCTTTGTCTCAGGTTAAGTTCTCGTTGGGTGAATAAATATTTCAGACTTTTATGATCAGTATACACCCGGTAAGTCACCCCGTACAAGTAATGGCGCCGTATCTTCAATGCAAAGACTATGGTCGCAAGCTCCAGATCATGTGTCGGATAATTCACCTCATGTTTCTTCAACTGTCTAGAGACGTAGGCAATCACCCGACCATTTTGCATCAAAGCACAACCCAACCTTTATCGGCTAGCATCACTGTACACTATGTACTCCCAACTGCTGGTGGGAAGTGCCAAAATCGGAGCTGTAGTCAACCATTATTTGAGCTCCTGAAAACTCGCCTCACAACGATTATCCAATACAAACTTGATACCTTTTCGTGTCAATATACACAATGGAGCAGCTATCCGGGAAAACCCCTTAACAAATCTGTGGTAATACCTGGCCAGACCAAGAAAACTCCTGATCTCAGTCACTGTCTGTAGCTGCTCCCATCTCGTAATGGCATCGACGTTCTACAGATCGATAAAAATTGCTTTCACAGAAATGACACGCCCCAAAAATCCAACCTGTCTTAGCTAAAATTCACATTTTGTGAATTTGGCATACAGCTACTCATCACAGAGGATCTGTAAAATGGTACAAAGATGCTCAACATGATCCTCATCACTTCGTGAATACACCAGTATATCGTCTATGAAGACTATGACAAACTGATCCAGACAGTCGTGAAACACTTTGTTCATCAAGTCTATGAATGCAACGGTGGCATTAGTCAGTCCAAACGGGATGACTAGAAATTCATAGTGCCCGTATCAAGTACGGAAAGCTATCTTTGGCACATCTTGACTCCTAATCTGTAACTGATGATATCCCGATCGAAGATCAATCTTCTAAAAAACTCGGGCACCTTGCAATTGATCAAACAAATCATCTATGCGAGGCAGCGGATATCTATTCTTCACAGTCACCCGATTAAGCTGCCTGTAATCCACACACAATCTCAGTGAGCCGTCCTTCTTCTTTACAAACAGCACTAGAGCACCCCAAGGTGACGTGTTAGGACGGATGAACCCCTTTTCTAGCAACTCCTACAGCTGGACCTTGAGCTCCCTCAACTTAGTTGGCGCCATCTTGTATGGAGGCATAGAGATAGGGGTAGTCCCCGGAGCTAAATCGATATCAAAGACAAAATCTCGAACCAGTGGTAAACCGGGTAACTTCTCAGGGAAAATATCAGGAAAGTCCTGTGCTACTAGAACATCCTCCAGTCTCAGTCCCTGAGCAGTGGTCTCTATGATATGAGCTAGATATGCCACACACCCGCGGCAAATCATGTGTTTGGCCTCCAAAACTGAAATGACACAACGGGGTAAAATTCGCCTCTCGCCCTAAAAAATCAACACCGGCTGATCGGGTCTTCGAAACTCCACCTGCTTCTTAAAGCAGTCAACTGAAGCCCGATGCATATGTAACCACTCCATCCCCAAGATGGCATCAAAATCAGTTATGTCAAGAGGGATTAGATCTGCCTTCAGCACTGTAATCCCATCTTTGATCTCACATTCTCTATACACTGCGTCGCGTACAATCTGATCACCCAGAGGAGTGATGACCAATATCTACTCGTTGAAAGATGAGAGCGGCCTGTCAGAATGTTGGAAGAATTGATCGCTCACATACGAATAGTTAGACCCCGTGTCAATAAGGATACGAGCATCTATTCTAAAGATAGATAGAGTACCTATCATTGAACAAAATACACATAGATTTAGAATAATTTCAAACTTGATATATATATATATATGTCAAAATAGTTGAGCCTTTAAGGCTTTTACAACTTCAGTGTACAAAGATGTCAGAGTAGTATCATGTTGACAAAAGGGTACACAACATAAATACCTATACGATTATCATGATACAATACTGACATCCCCAAAAGAAGTAGAAATACGAATAGAGATCCTATTCTATAGGATCAGAAGGAGGAGTACCCATGATGATGTCAGGGTTCGCCTAGGCGTCCTCTTACGTCATGGCATAAACCCGGGCCTGAGCCCTACGCTGCTATCGTGCCTGGGTCTGCACTGTGTTACTCTCGGTTGTCACCCTGTGAGTAGAAGATGCTGGCCGAGCAGGCTGCCCCTACTGTCCTATATGAGGAGTACAAGTACAGCTCTATGAACTCTATCCTCCGCGTCCTAACTCAGGGTAGGAACTCCTGATATGCCCCGGCTTCCCACAGTGGAAGCAAGTGATCGATACTGAACAAACTCCTATCGAATGAGACCTATTACACCTACGGCAATAAGGATGCCGCTAAGCAATAACTGTGTAGGGTGAATTAGAGTGGGCTATCTAAACCCCTGGGAGTACTGTCCCCATCCCAGATTAGAAAATCCAGCTCCAAATCTGTCTCTGTGCGAACTGGATCCCCTGCCCCTCTTAGAGTTCTGCGCAAAATGAGACTTCTCTTTCTTTCTCTTCTGCTCTATGCTCTCTCTCTGCCTACTCTCGACGCGGACCAAAGCCTCTGCTCGGTGAGCAGAGTCTATCACCTCAGCTAGTATAAACTGTGGAGTAACAGTCATATACCTCTTGATGCTGAGGCTAAGACCGTTCTCGAATTTGAGGCGCAAATACTGAGGTGTGGCCAGATCTGGTACGAATGCGGCAAGTATCCGCATATCTGCCTCATACTCTGAGACAGATCTGGCCCCTTATGTAAGCCATCCCAACTCTGACCTCATCCAGGTCTGCTGGTAAAGTGGGAAGAATCTGCGATCAAACTCCCGAAGGAAGTCGTCCCACCGCAGTGGCTTTGTCGCCTCATCAGTGAGGGCCTCCCACCATAAGAGGGCCTCTCTTTCTAATAATTGCTATGTCACTTTCAGGCAGAGCTTCTCTCCAATCCCCAGATCGGTCAAAATCCTGCAGGTACGATTTGTCACGCCCCGACCCACTCCCGAGCCAGGCACGCAACCAGCCAGCCACGGCACCTAGATGCACGGGCACCACGTCCCGCACATCGAAGCACCGTAAGGCTGTCAACATTCACATAATCCAAGTTTCCAAATCACAGAGATCTCCAAGTGATAAAAATAATACATGTATGCCTCAATGTAAATTAAAATGAGTGAGAGTTAACCTTATACAGACCAGAAGAATTATAAACACAGTCATCCCAATTTAAACAAATACAATGGTCATCTTAACTTCCTCAAGATGAAACATTAACCTCAATATATAGCGGAAGAGCGGGTAGTCATACCCCGGCCCAGTAGTTTTCAAAGAACATCTAATACAACAATGCACACAAATCTCTCAGTCCGAGTCTACCTATGTAGGAGGGAAATGTGAGGGGTGAGTACCGTAGAGAGAGGGGTTGGTACTCAGCAAGTCGGGGGGGATGACATGTTACAATTAATTTTTGGGTGAATTAGGAGTGTCAAAATTATGTCCCAATAAATCCATAGTATACAAAAAAAAAATATTATGATATCTCAATAAATCATTCACAGCATACGTATCAAATCAAATATGCATCCAGTATGTATGTCCGTTATATCATGTAGAGTCGGCCGAAAATAGCCCGGCAAGGGCCAACCATGGCCAAGGACGGGCAACGTTGGGGGTTTTCATAGTGCAAGTAATAAAATAAACTTCTCTACCCCAACGTTGACCACAGACTACTTCAGCTAGCCTGTATATATATATCGTACACATATCAAAGATCAAGCGTGTATGGAAACCCGTCGGTGCTAGACCTACCAAGGTCCTCCCCGGAGTGGTTCAACCGACGACTGTCCATACAATATGTATGACAATCTGGCGGATACCCCCTGCAGAGGTGTATCCGGGCACAACAGGTGCCTCTACCAAATGTCCTTCATAGCTACGGAATGCCATAGGAATTATATCATCATCATCATAGTATCCACAGGGGCATCCAGCCTAAATCACATATCTCAAGCCAAATCATCAAGCCCTATCATGTCAAAAGCATGTGCCAATATGCAATGGAAGTATAAAATCATGTGGATATATCAAAGTGTGTCACAATCATCAAGTATCAAAATCATAGATGCATATCGATATAAACAAGTTGGGACACTCGATATATCACAAAACATTTTCATAAATCCAGGAGAATAGGTCAATCATACCATTTTAAATCATGCTTTTGAAAGTTTTTTAAAACACGGTATCAATTAAAAGTAGATGTCAAGTCCCACTCACTGTTAGGGGAGGATAATGCACTCCCCAATATTTTCACAAAGCGTAAATCAAGTGTCCCCTCCGTTCAACTCAAATAACTCTTAGGAAGACAAACAGTCTGTAGATTTTTAACCTGCGTAGTCATGGAAAACAGACTATAACTTTGGCTATACCAATCCAACTAAGATGATTCTTATCTCATTTTAAAGCTAAGGGACATCACTATAACTTTCATTTTGCACACTTCCTCAGATTCAAATCACTGAGTTCCCGGTAAGCCTCATTTTGTTACAGCCATATTTAATTTTCAGATTCTGTCCAGTTTTTGTACAGAAGCTATAACGTTCATCGTACTCACCAAAGTCTAATGAAATTTTAACATGTTATAGCTAAGATTAGATCTACAACTTTCGTGTTTTGAGTTTTATCTAAATATGTCTGGAAGGGGTTAAACAAAATTCATGAACAGGACAGAAACGTTTTAGTGAAACATATAGTTTCTGTCAACACAGTTTTAAGGAAAATTGTATAACTTTCAATTTCCTCATGCGAAATGGCTGAACTTTTTATATGTTATAGACAAGGCATATATCTATAACTTTCATGTTTTGTGTTTCTTCAAACTAAGACTGGAGAGGGGTCGTTTTTACTCACTACTGTCAAGGTTCGAAACAGGACGCTTCTATATCGAGTTTCAGGAAAAGTGCCATAACTTTTGGCACAGGCATCAGCATTTTGTGATTCTTACCTCGTTGGAAAGATAAGACTTAGATCTACAATTCATGTGACTATCACATTTTCAAATTCTGGCTCTAAGATGCATTAAAACAGAGATGAATCATGGACAGAAATAAAATTTAAAGTGAGACAGGATAAAATTTCTTACCTCACTTTCTTTGTCTTCCTCTCTTGCTTCTCTCCTTGTTCTCACGAATTTGGGAAGAATGAACAAGCATTCTAAGGCCTTCTTCTTTTATTATTGTGTTAATAACTCACCACCCTAGGATCAAATCTCCAATTAATCTAAACCATAGGATCATTTTGACTATTGCATGTGTTTTGATTTTTGTTTTGTTTTTTTTTTTTTTGTGCATGTGTTCTCATTGGCCCACCTTGCCTTTCTCATCTCCATTTGGCCAACACTTGTCCTCCTCACTATAACACTTGTTCAATACAAGAATACACTTGTCACATTTGATTTAAGTTTTGTTAATTGCTAACAAATCCTTTGACTTATAAAAATTCTAATTTGACCCCTAAAATTTTCATAATTACATACTAGGCCCAAAATCTTATATTAGACCTAATTTAATTTATTTAATATGAAATTAAGGTTTTGAATCTCTTTGAGTCAAAATTGATCCGATTTATATTTTACCGTCAGATATCATTTTTTTTTTGTGAAAATTCATGAACCTGTAGTAGTAGAAACATCATATATATATATATATATATATATATGAAATGGAATTCACTATAGAATACACCGAGGGTCGGTGTTACACGATTGATCCAATGCTTGGCTGCCGCAGCATCACCAAGCCCCGTGAAATCAGTACACCCCAGTTGACGGGCCTCCTTAACCAACTTAGTCAACTCATGTACCCGTCTAAGAGTAGTCGACGTGGTCTCACTCAGCTCTGACAAGATAGAAGGACCGGCCACTGGAGGCGAAACCGGTGCCGAAGGAACTGGCACTGCTACAGGTACAGGCGCCGCTGTAGGAGGTGGTGGGGGTGGAATCTGGACCCCATGCGAAACGTACCACTCGTACACTGCCGAAAGGCGTCGAGTATGGGTACGGGAGTCTTAGCCTGAGTAGCTAGCTGAGTAGGTGCCGGTGGTGGCACGCGAGTCGAGGAACGATCCTTCAACTCGTCTAATTCCTCTGGTTGGGCAAAACGAGTGCTCGTCGGGTCGTCATACTTCTACAAGAGAATGATCCTTATTAGGTATTGTTCAAAGAATAGGTATGATTCAAGAAATTTGGATTTGTCACATCTTGACTACCCTCACAAAGAATGGAATAAAAAAAAAACATGTTAGGTTAGACACAACCATATCTAACCCCCTAAAATGGATGAACTCATGTACCTATGACCATGTACTGGGACTTCATGACTGTATGAAACTCTTATGCATTGAGTACTTTAAACACAAACACACTCGAGAATATTTTCAAGACTCTCTTCCTACATAGCTCTCAACCTAGTCTCTGATACCAATTCAACAGTCACGCCTTGGACCGGGATCATGAACAGCAGCCCATTATCCTGAATGCTGACTGTATTTTTACAGAAAATCGGGTAAAATCTTCCCATATTTCAAAGGTCTCTCAAGTACAATTAATCCTGTATAAATCACAATCATCCTGTAAAATAAACAAATGGTCATCCCGGCCTCTCCAAGATCAACCAATCCCACAGTCAACATCCAAAATAACGCAAAACTATAAAAATTTCCAGCAACCTAGCCACAGACCTCTATTGTCATGCCCCCGTCGAAGGCATCGACAGCCACCAGTCGCCCCTCCTGTGATTTAGAGGTAGCACCGAGCGATATTAGAGTACACTTCTAAAACATAACGCATTCCCAAGTACATACACAATGAATAAAAATTGCTTCAATGCAAGTGTTATGCAATGACATAAGAGTTCCACAATTTAAATGTCCATATTATATAGTCATCCCAGAATTATACAATGGTCGTCTATAGACCTCAAAATACATTTACAACATCAATAAAATTTTAACTCATGAAATTGTAGCAAAAAAATACAATGACTCCTCAAGTCCAGACAAGATCTCCCAATGATACTGAGCGTCTTAAAGCAACGCTCCTTGTCAAATACTATCTCTGAAACAAGAAGGGAAATGAGGGGTGAGTACTCAAGGAAAGAATACTCAGTGAGTGAGTGGGTTAATGCAATCGTCCAATATGAAGTGTGAAACTGAAGTATCAAAGCATAAGTATACAATTCATATTTCAAATCATCATGCTTTTCCTTTTTACAATATATCATTAGCACGCATTATCAATTAAATATGCATCCAAAGCACTGTCATTAAAATCATAGAGTTGCCAGTCG
This sequence comes from Dillenia suffruticosa, assembly GCA_033439265.1. Classification (NCBI taxonomy): domain Eukaryota; kingdom Viridiplantae; phylum Streptophyta; class Magnoliopsida; order Dilleniales; family Dilleniaceae; genus Dillenia; species Dillenia suffruticosa. Next base: position 7,446,615 of record JAVTVX010000031.1, read on the forward strand.
AAAGTGTCCTGGCAGAGGTCTACCTCAACTTATGACAGGTACACCGGGGTGTTATATGCAAGTTTATTTAAAGTGCTCTCTACCTCGGCGTTGGCGATGGATCTCGTCCAAGTGCTAGACTTAGAGAGAGTATCCAAATCCTCCCCCTTTCCGTGTTCAACTTGGCTAGTACCGTGTCCTAATCAAATCACGACAACTCATGGGATACCCCAGGCCTAGGCATATCCGGACGCCACCAAAGCACCTCTCACGGTGTCCTTTGTAGCTACGGAACAATACATACCAAGGCCCTCAAGGCCAAAATCAATATCGTATCAAGAATGTGCCGTGCGCAGATTCACAAACCAAATGCAATATATAGCATAAAATGGCACATTATACATTTCAACCACATTGATGCATAATTTCAATATTTCAACTCAATTTTTGGACACTCCAACGGTTCACAAAAAGTTAGTTCCAAAACCAATCAAAACATTTCAAGTGCACAACAAATCATGCTCATTTAACAAAATGTTATAAAACAGAGTTTACATATTAAACAAAGGCATTGAAATAAATCTCACTCACAGATTTGGAGAGGATAACGCACTCCCCAATAAAACCACAACACGTAGAATCAAAGCTCCCTGCAATCAAATCACCAAACAAGTTGGAAGGAAACCGTCCACAGATTTCACACCTCTTACATACCAAAAGTCTGTATATACATAGGTTCAATTAAGGACATATTTTTCTGCTCAAACCAAAGCTAAAACAAGTCCGAATTTCCTACACATAAGACCATTTATCTAGCTCACTCAAAATGCCTCAAAACATTCCATTTTCAAGATATCGAAGTCTATTTTCATAATATAGACGTATTTTAATTTCCTATATGCAGGAAAATTTATAATGAAAAGACAGCATCAATCCTTAAACTCAATTCCCAAATTCTGACTATCTTTAAGCATTCATCAAATCAAACTCTAAGAGAAGCTATTCGAATCAAGTCCGTACGATTCTATCATCCAGAATAGCTCAATTTGTATAAAATCCTATATTTGACCTAATTAATTTCATATAATGTCAAACAATGCATTTCAACTATTCTAATATTCATCCTGACATATGCAATACACTCTTACTCTAATTTACCCTAAATTCATCCAAATAAATCGAGTGAGTTAGAAATCCTCACGTAGGGTCCCTCGGGTTGCAGATCTAGCTTTCGTTCGCCCATCAGATTGGTCTAAAACCTGTAATATTTTCAAATTTGAATGATATTAGCAATTGACTCAAAATTTTAAACCCCAAACCCTAGAACCTTAACCAATCATAGTCGTTACCTGCAGCAAAGATGCAGGTAAGCTCTCGAAGGACAAAGTCGGTCATGGGCTTGTGGGCCATCGCTGGCTTGCGGGCTGGTGGGCTGGCGGGCTGGCCTGCTGGTAGGCTCGTGGGTTACTAGCAGGCTACTAAGCTAGCGGGCTTGCAGGCCGGTGCGCTCACGGGCTAGGGGCTCGCGCTCTCGGGCTGGGGCACTCGTGGGCTGGAGTGCGCACTCGCAAGAGACTATAGTCGCGCACTGATGCACACTCGCGCGAGGGAGGTCGCGCTGGGGGGCGTGCTCGCTTAGGGTAGCTCGTGTTGGGGCACGCTGGCCCTCGTGCAAGGGCACGCTTGTGCTCGTATAGGGAGGGTCGCGCAAGGGCGCTCGCGCAAGGGAGATCGCGCAATGCTCTCGCGCTATGGCTTTTGCGAGTAGTCGCGCGCTGGCGCGCTCATGGTGGTAGCGTGCGACAAAAGCGCACAACGGAGGTGATCGAGAGGGAGATCGCGAGAGAGATCGCGAACAACGAAGAGAGAGAGAGTGAATGAGAGAGAAACCGAGAGAAGGAAATAGAGAGAGAGCAATGGCGATGGCCGTTGGGTGGTGGCAGGTCGCGGTGGAGAGGTGCGAAACAGCCGCGGAGGAGGGCGGCGGCCGCGGGAGGTGAAGGGTCAAGGAGAGAGAAAGAGAAAGAGAGAGAGAGAGAGAGAGAGATTAGGGCTTTGGCTATAATCTGATTTGGGGAGAGGGGAGTGCCGCATTTCAGTCGAAACGCAGTACTTCCTTCTCTCTCTCTCTCTTCCCCCTTTTTTTTTAATAAATAATTAATTTAATTTAACGAAAGAATAATTATGTGTATATATATATGTATATATATTTTTATACTCACTTACTCTACAATCGTAGGAATGACATTTAGAATATACAAAAAATAAATTTAGAAACCCCAAAATCAAAAATCAATTTAAATAAATAAACTTTCTCTCTATATAAATAAATAGAGGAATATCTATTTATATATATATGTATTTCAAAAATAGTACAATATTATGGATACCGTAGTGTCAGTGTTACATGAGTCAAAAACATACACATCAACCAGTCACTATGCTTGTCGACCTGGCTTAAAACACATAGACCAATTCACTTAGATATATTGACCAATTCAACCAATGAATAGTAACACATCAACCTGATATTAGTATATATTGACCTATTGATATGAGTTCTAAAAAACATATTTCGACACATCAAAATCACTATCGACCTGCTAAGATACATCGGCCAATTAAATTACTCAGCTCTACCAATTTAATATTACACAGTAGCATGTCAATGTATATTATCAGATCTATCGACCTAATGAGTGTTTACTCATTAAAACACACATCAACCCGTTATTATCTTGTCGACACAATATATGCACATTGACCAATTGAGCTACACACATCGACCAATTTATCATTTGAATAGGAACATGTCGATTTATTAAAATGACTTGTCCACCTACTTTTCACAAAGTCTGAAACATTACACATCGACGTAACTAAAAACTTGTCGACACATATGAACACATCGACCAATTAAAAATCATATGTCTACCAATTTTATTTGACACAATTCCTTGTTGACCTAAGTAAGTATCTTATTGACCTATTCGCATTGAAATACACTAGAAATGTTTCAAATTTAGGTTGATATCCTCATCAAGCTTGTCAACCTGCGTGTATCAGAAATCAGATCTAGGAAACAATTTTGAACGTATTTTTTTTATTTCTGAAATGTTTCCTTTTCTATCAAAGCTAACGTTCAAATGTAGTACAAACAAGTTCTGATTGGCCTATTTAAAAGAGGCGCCAGTAAAAGGAATGAAGACTCAGCGCAAACGAAGAAACAATTGCAAAAGCCTTAATGGTGGAAATAAAATGCCCAATGTTCGGATGCAACAACCACCACCAACACTCAACGGATCAATTCATTGGTCTTGTGTGAGCTACATCTAAAAAAAAATTCTAACCAAAGGTTTAAGAAAACCTCTCAAAAATAAGAAATAATTAACTCTTTTAAACAATTTACTTGAACTAAAATTCTACTACAGATAAATCCTCCACTCCAGATGCTTCTTCCTTCATTTGTAGGCCCAATTGATATTTTGAACTATTTAGTTTCAAAAATGGCTTCTTAAACCCATTTTGATCCAATCTCCAATTTTAATCTCCTAAAAATAAAAAAGTCATAAAATCATCCATTAGAACACTAACCAATCCAAAATCAATTCATAATATCAATAATAAATTTAACATTTAGCACATTATCAGCCTTCATTTCTTGTGTCTTTTTTAAAAGCCGCCAAGTTTTGAATTCAAATGGGGAGGGAGTTGAAAGCTAGTTTCTTCCAGAGAAAAAGCTTCTCCCTCCATTTCTCTCTCTTATTTTGCATTCAAACTTTTAGGTCAGGTCAAGCTCTCATAGACAATTTGGTACCTATTTTATAACATCACTTACTCACACATGAGAGGCTACACCTATATTGAGCTCGATTAGTTTCATATACCATCAATTTCATATAAGAAAATAAATCATGTGACTAGTGAGTATACGAAGAATTAATTGTTATGCACCAGTTAATGGCTCTTGAAAAGAAAAAATGACAAAAATATCTTTATAATCTAATATTAATGGCTCGAATTTAAACAAATGGCTCTAATTTAAACAAAATGACCGAGTATGCATAAATAAAAAATTATAATAATAAACTGAGTTTTAATTCTAAATTTTAAGATCGATTGTTTAAGAGACCAATATAGAACACAGAAGTTTTCTATTTTGGTCTCTCATATCATTGATAAAAGTCGTATACTAATTGTCAATCTACCACAATTCTTTTTTTCTATTTGGGTTTGAGACCAACATTGTTAAAAAATATAGGTGGAGTTACGCATAAATAAAAGATTAAGGTGGGAAAATATGAAGTAAACATAGACATTGCCACACAAATATCTTGTATGGCAAAATTGTTAACAAGCCTTAAATAGACTATATAAAATTTTATTTTGTCCTTAAATAAACTAAATAAAATTATTCATCCTAAAATGATTACAGGATGCAATTTTTGTCATTTGCTTATGGTGCTGGAGATCGGCTTTGAACTCTTTTTAGTAAATGTTAAGTTCGTGCCATTTCGATTTATTTTTAAATTATTTTATGTGATACTAAAATTGTCACGCCCCGAACCGGGATCGTGAACAGCCGCCCGTTATCCTGAATGCCGGCTGTATTTTTACAGAAAATCGGACAGAACCTCCCCATATTTCGGAGGTTTCCCAAATACAATTTATCCTGTATAAATCACAACCACTCTGTAATATAATCAAATGGTCATTCCGGCCTCTCCAAATCAACCAATTTCACAACCAACATCCAGATAACGCAAGACTATAAAAATTTCTAACAATCTAACAACAGACCTCTACTACCATGCCCCCGTCAAAGGCATAGACAGCCGCCAGTCGTCCCTCCTGTGATTTAGAGGAGGCACCGAGCGATCCTAGAGGACACTTCTAAGACATGACACATTCCCAAACACTTACACAATGAACCAAAAATGCCTCAATGCAATGTTATGCAATGAAGTGTCCACATTCATATAGTCATTCCAGAATTATACAATGGTCGTCTATCGACCACATAATACATATATATCACCAATACAGTTGCTAACTCATGACATTTGCAGCGGAAATATACAATAACTCCTTAGATCCATATCAAATCTCCCAATGATACTGAGCATCCTAAAAGCAACGCTTCTTGCCAAATACTATCTCTGAAACAAGAAGCGAAATGAGGGGTGAGTACTTGGGAAGAATACTCAGTGAGTGAGTGGGTCAATGCAATCGTCAAATATGAAGTGTGAAGCTGGAGTGTCAAAACACAAGTATACAAATCATATTTCAAATCATCATGCTTTTCATTTCAACAATATATCATTTGCACGCATTATCAAGTCAAGTATGCATCCAAAGCACTGTCATTAAAATCATAAAGCTGCCAGCCGAAAATATCCTGGCAGAGGTCTACCGCGACCTATGACAGGTGCACCGGGGGTGTTATATGCAAGTTTATTTAAAGTGCTCTCTACCCCGGCGTTGGCGACAAATCTTGTCAGGTGCTACACTTGGAGAGGATATCCAAATCCAAATCCAAATCCAAATCCTCCCCCTTTCGGGTTCAACCTGGCTAGTACCGTGTCGATAATCAAATCACGACAACTCGTGGGATACCCCAGGCCTAGGCATATCCGGACACCACCAAAGCGTCTCTCACGGTGTCCTTCGTAGTTACGGAACAATACATATCAAAGCCCTCAAGGCCAAAATCAATATCATATCAAAATGTGCCGAAGTCAGGTTCATAAACCAATGCAACATAGAGCATAAAATGGCACATTATACATTTCAACCACATGGATGCATAATTTCATAATTCAACACAGTTTTTAGACACTCCATCGGTTCACAAAAATCAATTTTAAAACCAGTCAAAACATTTCAAGTATATGACAAATCATTCTCAATATCAAAATGTTGTAAAATAGGGTTTACACATTAAACAAAAGTATTAAAATAAATCTCACTCACCGTATACGGGAGGGTGATCACTCCCTATTTTAAAAGCCAATTCAAATCTGATCGCTCAAGTCTCCAATGAGATTTTCCTAATTAATCATCATAATTCGATATCAAATAAGGGTCTAGTTATGGATTTTCAATTTTCTTTCCAACCAAAACTACCTAATTTGATAAAATTTATTCAAGAGTTAAAGAGATTTCCTTTCTCTCACCTAGGGTTCCTCGAATCTCGAACCTAACTTTCGTTTGCCCGTCGGTTTGGTCTAAAACCTGAATGTTTCCAAATTTGAAACAATTGTGAGCAATTTAAGTCCAATTACTAAAGAATTTCGAAACCCTAGTACGGAAATCGAAACTTTGAGTCATTTACCTTTGCAGAGGCTCACAGATTGTCATGGGCCGTCGCGGGCTCGTGGGTTTCGAGCTGGCGGGCTGATGGGCTGGCGGGCCTGGTGGGCCTGCGGGTCTGATGGGTCTGGTGGGCCGCGGGCCGGACTGGGCCGCGTGCTGGACTGGGCCGCAGTGGCTAAGGCTTGCGCTCGCGAGCTGGATCGAGCGCTCGCGCAATGAGTCACTCGTTGGAGCGCTCGCGCTCGAGCAGTGGATCACGCGCTGGAGCACGCTGTGCTCGTGCTGGGGTGTGCTCGAGGGGCGCAGGGGCTCATGCAGAGGCGCGCAAGGGCGCGCTGGCGCTCGTGCTGGGGCGTGCTCGAGGCGCGTAGGGGCTCGTGCAGAGGCGCGCAAGGGGCTCGCTGGCGCTCGTGCAGGAGCATGCAGAGGTGCGCAGGGGCTCGTACAAAGGCGCGCAAGGGCGCGCTGGCGCTCGTGCAGGAGCATGTAGAGGTGCGCAGGGGGTCACGCACTGCTCGCGCTGGGCTCGCGCGCTACTCGCGATGCACTCGCGCTGGCGCTCGGGAGAGCGCGCAGTCGCGCGAAGGAGAGCGCAATGGTGCTCGTACAAGGAGGAGCTACAGCGGCTCGCTCGCGGGAGGGAGGAGCTGCAGCGGCTGGGTGGCGCACGGCGATCTTCGCGGCGGAGGATGGCAGCGGGAGGGAGAGAGAGACAAAGAGAGAGAGAGAGAGAGAGAGAGTGAGTGAGCCGCGGAGAGAGGGAAACAGTAAGGGAGAAGAAGAAAAAGAATAAGATGGTGGTGGTGGTGGTTGCTCGCGGTGGCGATGGCAGAAGGAGGCGCTGCCGTGGGAGAGGAAGCGGTGGGGAGAGGGGAGATGAAAAGTCAGAGAGAGCAGGAGAAAGAGAGAGAGAGAATGGGGAAATGGAAGAAAAATTAGGGCTTTAAGCCCTAATTTTAAATTTCCCTTTTTTTTTTTGTTTTGGGTATTACATTTGCTAACCCCCTAAAAATAAGTCTCGTCCTCGAGACTAAAAGAAACCATACAGAGAAAAGTTGGGGATGTTATCTTCTCATGGCTTCCTCAGGCTCCCAGGTCTGTTCCTCGACCTGGTCGCTTCTCCACAAAACTCTAACAAGAGGAACCTTTTTGCTCCGTAACTTTCTGACCTGTCGATCCAGAATAGTCACGGGCTAAACAGGTAAGCTCAAGTCCTCTCGAAACTCAACTGGCGGAGCCTCTAAAATGTGTGAAGGATCTGGTTGAAATTTTCTAAGTACTGAGACATGAAATATATCATGAATGCGCGATAGGTCTGCTAGCAGCTCCAATTTATATGCTACACTTCCGACCCTCTCAAAGATACGGAAGGGCCCAATATACCTGGGGCTCAACTTCTCTCGCTGCCCAAATCTAATGACTCCCTTCAAGGGAGATATCTTTAAGAATACCATGTCTCCCACAGTAAACTCTAGAGGTCGCCGCCTACGATCTGCATAGGATTTCTGTCTATCTTGAGTGGCTTTCATCCGCGTACGGATAATCTTCACTTTCTCCTTCGTCTCCTCTACCAACTCAACATTGGTGAGTCGTCGCTCATCAACCTCATCCCAGCACAACGTGGTACGACACTTCCTCCTATACAATGCCTCATAAGGTGGTATGCCAATGCTCGCCTGATAGCTATTATTATAGGCGAACTCCACTAACGGAAGATGCCGATCCCAACTCCTCCAGAAATCTATAACACATGCCCTAAGCATGTCCTCTAAAGTCTGAATGGTCCTCTCCGATTGACCATCTGTTTGGGGGTGATACGCTGTGCTGAAATTCAGTCTAGTACCCAAAGCCTCCTGCAAACCGGGCCAAAAACGGGATGTAAATCTGAGGTCTCGATCTGATACTATCGATACTAAAACCCCATGCAGTCTCACAATCATATCAATATAGAGCCGTGCCAACGCCTCAAGTGAGTAATTATTCCTAATCGGGATGAAGTGTGCGAACTTAGTAAGTCGGTCAACTATCACCCAAATAGCATCATGCTGTGTCGAAGTCCACGGTAATCCCACTACAAAATCCATCGTGATATGCTCCCACTTCCACTCAGGAATGGGAAGGGGCTGCAAAGTGCCAACTGGACGCTGGTGCTCAGCCTTTATCTACTGACATACAAGGCAACGAGCAATAAATTCCGCAATTTCCCATTTCATACCCGACCACCAATAACTGTCTCTGATGGTGCGGTACATTTTAGTACTGTCAGGATGTAAAACATAGGCAGATGAATGGGCCTCCTCAAGAATAGCCCTGCGGAGATCACTATCTGCTAGTACACATACTCGATCTCGAAAAACGAATAGTCTATCATTGCGAACTCTAAAGTCATCAATATCACCTCTGCTGGCTTTCTCATAAATACCTCGGAGCTCTTCATCACTCTGCTGAAGCTCCCTAATACGGTCGAGCAAACTCGGCCGAACCTCAAATCTGGCTAGTATAGCTCCCTAATCATCACTAGCCAACCTGACTCCCAAGGCTCGGAGTCCCAATAAACATGAGAGATAAGTACTCTCGGTAGTCTGAGAAGAGGAAGATGACTTCTGACTCAAGGCATCAGCCACTACATTAGCCTTGCCCGGATGATAGTCAATGATGAGTTCATAATCCTTTAGCAGCTCTAAATTCAGCTCCCTCTGAGTGAACAGATAGTTCAAACTCTTGTGATCTGTAAACACTCTGCATGTGACCCCATATAAATAGTGGCGCCAAATCTTTAGCGTAAAGACTATGGCCGCCAACTCCAAATCGTGCGTAGGATAATTCACCTCGTGTTTCTTTAGCTGTCGCGAAGCATAGGCGATAACTCTACCATCCTGCATCAATACACAGCCCAATCCCTGCCTGCTGGCGTCACTGTATACCACATACTCTCGACTACTCGTGGGAAGGGCTAGAATCGGAGTGGACGTCAATCGCTGTTTGAGCTCCTAAAAGCTCACCTCACAACGATCATCCCATACAAACTTGACACCTTTTCGCGTCAATCTAGATAACGGAGCAGCAATTCGAGAAAAGCCCTCTACAAATCTGCGGTAATACCTGGATAGGCCAAGAAAACTCCTGATCTCAGTCACTGTCTACGGCTGCTCCCATCTCGTAACGGCATCGAATTTTTGCGGATCGACAAAAATACCCTCCGCATAAACTATGTGGCCAAGAAAACCAATCTGCCGCAGCCAAAATTAACACTTGATGAACTTGGCATAAAGTTGTTTCTCACGAAGAGTCTGCAGAATCACCCTAAGGTCCTGAGCATGCTCAACATCACTCCGCGAGTAGACTAAGATATCATCAATAAAAACAATAACGAACCAGTCCAAATAATCATGAAAAATTCGATTCATCAAGTCTATGAATGCAGCAGGGGCATTAGTCAGCCCAAACGGCATGACTAGAAATTCGTAGTGCCCGTATCGAGTGCGAAAAACTGTCTTTGGCACGTCTTGACTCCTAATCCGCAACTGATGATATCCCGATCGAAGATCAATCTTTGAGAAAACTTGAGCACCTTGCAATTGATCAAATAAATCATCTATGCGAGACAGTGGATATCTGTTCTTCACAGTCACCCGATTAAGTTGTCTGTAATTCACACACAATCTCAATGAGCCATCTTTCTTCTTTACAAACAGTACTGGAGCACCCCAAGTGGACGTGCTAGGACGAATAAACCCCTTATCCAGTAACTCCTGCAATTGGACCTTGAGCTCCCTTAGCTCAGCCGGCACAATCCTGTATAGCGGCATAGAGATAGAAGTAGTCTCTGAAGCTAAATCGATTTCAAAGTCAAACTCCCGAACCGGTGGTAATCCGGGTAGCTCCTCGGGGAAAATATCCGGAAAGTCCTGTACCACTGGGACATCCTCCAGTCTCGGTCCCTGAGCAGTGGTGTCAATGATATGAGCCAGGTAAGCCGCACATCCATGGCGAATCATGCGTCTGGCCTCCAAAACTGAAATGACATAGCGGGGTAAAACCCGCCTCTCGCCCTCAAAAATCAACATTGGCTGATCGGGTTTTCGAAACTCCACATGCTTCTTAAAGCAGTCAACTGAAGCCCGATACATATGTAGCCAATCCATCCCCAAGATGGCATCAAAATCAGCCATGGCGAGGGGGATTAGATCTGCTTTCAGCACTGTATCCCCAACTTTGATCTCACATTCTCTATACACTGTGTCGCGCACAATCTGCTCACCCAGAGGAGTCATGACCAATAGCTCCTCGTCCAATGGTAAGAGCGGCCTGTCAGAATGTCGAAAGAATTGATCGCTCACATACGAATAGTTAGACCCCGTGTCAATAAGGATACGAGCATCTATTCCGAAGATAGGTAGAGTACCTATCATTGAACAAAATGCACATAAACTTAGAATAATTTCAAATTTGATATGTATATATATATGTCAAAATAGTTAAGCCTCTAAGGCTTCTACAACTTCAGTATACAAAGATGTCAGAGTAGTATCATGTCGACAAAAGGGAACACAACATAAAATACCTATACGACTGATACAATGCTGACATCCTCAAAAGAAGTGAAAATACGAATAGAGATCCTATTCTACAGGATCAGAAGGAGGAGTACCCATGATGATGTCGGGGTTCGCCTGGGCGTCCTTTTGCTTCATGGCATAAACCCGGGCCTGAACCCTAGGCTGCTTTCGTGCCTGAGTTTGCACTGTGTTACTTCCAGTGGTCACCCTGGGAGTAGAAGCTACTGGCCGAGCAGGCTGCCCCTGCTGTCCTATACGAGGAGTACTAGTGCGGCTCAGTGAACTCTATCCTCCGAGTCCTAACTCAGGACAAAAACTCTTAATATGCCCAGACTTCCCACAGTGGAACCAAGTGACCATCACTGAACAAGCTCTTATCGGATGAGACTTATTGCACCTGCGGCAATAAAGATGCCACTGAGTAGTATACTGTGAAGGGTGAGTCGGAGCAGGCTGTCTAAACTCATGGGAGTACTGTCCCCATCCCAGCTCAAGAAATCCATATCCAAATCCGCCTCTGTGCGAACTGGATCCCCTGCCCCTCTTGGAGTTCTGCACAAACTGAGACTTCTCTTTCTTTCTTTTCTGCTCTCTACTCTCTTTCTGCCTAGTCTCTGCACGGACCAAAGCCTCCGCGCTGTGAGCAGAGTCTATCACCTCGGCCAGTGTAAACTGTGGAGTAACAGTCATATACTTCTTTATGCTGAGACTAAAACCGTCCTCAAATTTGAAGCGCAAATACTGAGGTGTAGCTAGATCTAGTACGAATGCGGTGAGTCTTCACATATCTGCCACGGACTCCGAGACAGATCTGGACCCCTATGTAAGCTATCCCAACTCTGACCTCATCCTGTCCTACTGGTAGAGTGGGAAAAATCTGCGGTCAAACTCCCAAAGGAAGTCGTCCCACCGCAATGGCTCTATCGCCTCATCAGTGAGGGTCTCCCACCATGAGAGGGCCTCTCCCTCTAATAATCACTCTGCCACTTTCAGACAAAGCTCCTCTCCAATCCCCAGATCATTCAGAATCCTGCGGGTGCGGTTGATCCAATGCTTGGCTGCCGCAGCATCACCAAGCCCTGCAAAATCTGTACACCCCAACTGACGAGCCTCCTTAACCAACTGAGTCAACTTATGTACCCATTTAAGAATAGCCGATGTAGTCTCACTCGGCTCAGACAAAGTAGAAGGACCGGCCACCGGCGGTGGAATCGGTGCCGTAGGAACTGGCGCTGCTGCAGGTGCAGGCGCCGCTGTAGGAGGTGGTGGGGGCGGAATCTCGACCCCATGCGAAGCGTACCACTCGTACACCTGTCGAAAGGCGTCGAGTGTGGGTACGGGAGTCTCAGCCTGAGCAGCTGGCTGAGTAGGTGTCGGTGGTGGCACGCGAGCTGAGGTACGATCCTCCGGCTCGTCTAAGTCCTCTGGTATTCGTGGGTTCTCGGGTGCCCGAGGTGCATCTGGCACTAATAGACCCTCAAGCGATGCGAATCTAGCACCTCTCCTTCCACGTCTAAATGGCATAATTCTGCAAGAGAAATATGCTTATTAAGTATCATAAAAAGAATAGGCACGGTTCAAGAATTTTTGACTAATCATAGCATGGCTACCCTCACAAAAGAATGAAATTCTTAGTTCAATAGAAAAAGAATATAGTATGTTAGGTTAGATACAACCGTATCTAACCCCCTAAAATAGATGAACTCATATACCTATGACCATGTACTGGGATTTCATGACTGTATAAGACTCACATGCATTGAGGACTTTAAACACAAGCACATGCGGGAATGTTTCCAAGACTCTCTTCCTACATAGCTCTTAACTAAGTCACTCTGATACCAATCCAACTGTCACGCCCCGAACCAGAATCGTGAACAGCCGCCCGTTATCCTGAATGCCGGCTGTATTTTTACAGAAAATCGGACAGAATCTCCCCATATTTCGGAAGTTTCCCAAATACAATTTATCCTGTATAAATCACAATCATTCTGTAATATAATCAAATGGTCATTTCGGCCTCTCCAAATCAACCAATCTCACAACCAACATCCAGATAAAGCAAGGCTATAAAAATTTCTAACAATTTAGCCACAGACCTCTACTGCCATGCCCCCGTCAAAGGTATGGACAGCCGCCAGTCACCCCTCCTGTGATTTAGAGGAGGCACCGAGCGATCCTAGAGGACACTTCTAAGACATGACACATTCCCAAATACTTACACAATGAACCAGAAATGCCTCAATGCAATGTTATGCAATGACATGTCCACATTCAAACAGTCATCCCAAAATTATACAATGGTCGTCTATCGACCTCATAATACATATATACACCAATACAGTTGCTAACTCACGAAATTTACAGCGGAAATATACAATAACTTCTCAAATCCAGATCAAATCTCCCAATGATACTGAGCGTCCTAAAAGCAACGCTCCTTGCCAAATACTATCTCTGAAACAAGAAGGGAAATGAGGGGTGAGTACTTGGGAAAAATACTCAGTGAGTGAGTGGGTCAATGCAATCGTCAAATATGAAGTGTGAAGCTGGAGTGTCAAAACACAAGTATACAAATCATATTTCAAATCATCATACTTTTCATTTCAACAATATGTCATTTGCACGCATTATCAAGTCAAGTATGCATCCAAAGCACTGTCATTAAAATCATAGAGCTGCCAGCCGAAAATGTCCTGGCAGAGGTCTACCGCGACCTATGACAGGCGCACCGGGGGTGTTATATGCAAGTTTATTTAAAGTGCTCTCTACCCTGGCATTGGCGACGAATCTCGTCCAGGTGCTAGACTTGGAGAGGATATCCAAATCCAAATCCAAATCCTCTCCCTTTCGGGTTCAACCTGGCTAGTACCGTGTCGATAATCAAATCACGACAACTCGTAGGATACCCCAGGTCTAGGCATATCCGGACGCCACCAAAGCGTCTCTCACTGTGTCTTTCGTAGCTACGGAACAATACATATCAAAACCGTCTAGGCCAAAATCAATATCATATCAAAATGTGCCGAAGTCAGGTTCATAAACCAATGCAACATAGAGCATAAAATGGCACATTATATATTTCAACCACATGGATGCATAATTTCATAATTCAACACAGTTTTTGGACACTCCATCAGTTCACAAAAATCAATTTTTAAATCAGTAAAAACATTTCAAGTATACGACAAATCATGCTCATTATCAAAATGTTGTAAAATAGGGTTTACATATTAAACAAAAGTATTGAAATAAATCCCACTCACCGTATACGGGAGGGTGATCACTCCCTATTTTAGAAACCAATTCAAATCTGACCGTTCAAATCTCCAATGAGATTTTCCTAATTAATCATCACAATTCGATATCAAATAAGGGTCTAGTTATAGATCTTCAATTTTTTTTCCAATCAAAACTACCTAATTTGATAAAATTTATTCAAGAGTTAAAGAGATTTCCTTTCTCTCACCTAGAGTTCCTCGGATCTCGGATCTAGCTTTCGTTCGCCCGTCGGTTTGGTCTAAACCCTGAATGTTTCCAAATTTGAAACAATTGTGAGCAGTTTAAGTCCAATTACTAAAGAATTTCGAAACCCTAGTGCAGAAATCGAAACTTTAAGTCATTTACCTTCGCAGAGGCTCACGGACTATCATGGGCAGTCGCGGGCTCGTGGGCCACGAGCTGGCGGGCTGATGGGCTGGCTGGCCTGGTGGGCCGCGGGTCTGATGGGTCTAGTAGGCCGCGGGCCGGACTGGGCCGCGTGCTAGACTGGGCCGCAATGGCTAGGACTCGCACTCGCGAGCTGGATCGAGCGCTCGCGCAATGGGTTGCGCGCTGGAGCGCTCGCGCTCGTGCTGGAGCGCGCTCGAGCAGTGGATCGCGCGCTGGAGTGCGCTGTGCTCGTGCTGGGGCGTGTTGGAGGCACGCAGGTGCTCGTGCAGAGGCGCGCAAGGGCGCGCTAGCGCTCGTGCAGGAGCGTGCAGAGGCGCGTAGAGGCTCGTACAGAGGCGCGCAAGGGCGCGTTGGCGCTCGTGCAGGAGCGTGCAGAGGTGAGCAGGGGGTCGCGCACTGCTCGCGCTGGGCTCGCGTGCTGCTCACGCTGGGCTCACGCGCTGCTCACGCTGGGCTCACGCGCTGCTCACGCTGGGCTCGCGCGCTAGCTCGTACTCGGGAGAGCGCACAGTCGCGCGAAGGAGAGCGCAATGGTGCTCGTGCAGGGAGGAGCTACAGCGACTCGCTCGCGGGAGGGAGGGGCTGCAGCGGCTGGGTGGCGCACGGCGATCTTCGAGGCGGAGGATGGTAGCGGGAGGGAGAGAGAGACAAAGAGAGAGAGAGAGAGAGAGTGAGTGAGCCGCGGACAGAGAGAAACAGTAAGGGAGAAGAAGAAGAAGAATAAGATGGTGGTGGTAGTGGTTGATCGCGGTGGCGATGGCGGAAGGAGACGCTGCCGTGGGAGAGGAAGCGGCTGGGAGAGGGGAGATGAAAAGTCGGAGAGAGAGAGAGAGAAAGAGAGAGAGAGAAGGGGGAAATGGAAGAAAAATTAGGGCTTTAAGCCCTAATTTTAAATTTCCTTTTTTTTTTTTTTGTTTTGAGTGTTACAAAAATGGTCATTAAATTGTTTTGACCAAAAATAATTTAAAATTAATCTTAAAATAAAAATTATTTATATTTTCAAAATCACTTGCATCATATGCGTTTGCTTGCCCACCGTGCAGGGTCATTCTTGCTCATCCATGTTAGACAAGGCTAGTCGGGCTACCACTACTACAACTACTAACCATAGGGTTAGTTGTTAATCATGATTAGTAAAAATAATTAGTAGTTAATTATAAAGTTAGGTGTATTAGTTAAATAGTTAATGAAATTAATTAATGATATTAGTATAAATAGTACTCAAATACATGTAATTAATAAGTAATGAAGTTATAAAGAATTTTCTCATTCTCTCTTGTATTCTCTTTCTTTCTCTCTCTCTAGCTCTCTCCCCTCTCTATCTCTCTTTCTCTTTCTTCTCTTCCTAATCTCTCTCTTTCTCTCATATTCTGAATTGTTACAAATTGGTATTAGAGTATACGAATTTTTGGTTAGTATTAAAAAATGGTAGAAGAAATTGATATGAAGTCATTGAAGAAAAAGTTTTGTATGAAGCCATTGAAGAATATCTCAAAAGGCAAGAAATTAAAATACAAAAATTTCATTCATATATTGACAAGAAAATTGATGAACAAAATCAAAAATTGGATACTTTTGTTGCAAGTCTTGATAACAAATTCAACGTATTATTGAAAAAATTTGGTATCAATGAAGATATGAAAATCTTGGTGGAAAAAGAGCAAGGAAAAGAAAAGAAATCGGATAGTATCATAACAAATCAAATGGTAGAAGAAATAATACCAAAATACAAGGAAAAGTAAAGTATTGTATCACTTTTTAAATCTCTCATTTTATCTACTCTTAGTGAAAAAATATTGAGAGAAGAGGAATTTCAAATATCTAAGAAAGAAGGGTCTTGCATGATCAAGAAGGAATGATCTTGGATGTTCAAGAAAGAAGGATCTTGTATGTCCAAGAAAGAATCTCCATCACCTTATTTCTCAACACAAATGCAAGTTTTGATTCAAAATTTATAAATTCAAATATCAATTCTTGATTTTCCATCATTGAGGACAAAGATATCTTCAAATGAGAGAAGTATTGTGACAACTACTAACCATAGGATTAGTAGTTAATCATAATTAGTAAAAATAGTTAGTAGTTAATTGTAAAGTATGTGTATTGGTTAAATAGTTAGTAAAATTAGTTAGTAATATTAGTATAAATAGTAGTCAAATACATGTAATAAATAAGTAATGAAATTGTAAAGAATTCTCTGATTCTCTCTTGAATTCTCTTTCTTTCTCTCTTTCTCTAGCTCTCTCTCTATCTCTCTTTCTCTTTCTTCTCTTCTTAATCTCTTTCTTTCTCTCATATTCTTTCTCTATCCTACTTAGATTGTGACAAACTCCTTGAACCTGACTTAAGCCCCAGTTTGGTCAGCTCATGTCTGCCTGAGGCCTAAAATCGGGTGTCCCAAACATTGCTAAAAGAGAAAGCTATTCAATTTATTTTTGTTCTTTTTATTATTTTAATATAAAATAATAAATTTAGTATTATTGTTGTTGGCCTTCCTAGCCAAGTTGGTAACAAAGATACAAGAGATGATAGAGCAAATTCAATATCCAGAATTGAGGCACTAAACAGAAGGGGTCGGAATACTTTGCTCATACTGGAAAAAATTGTCAGCATCAACCTCTCCCTTCACCTTCATCAACCTCTCAAAATTATCCTTGAAGTAACTGTGGCCATAAACAGGACCCTCACTATATGTATTTCCAATGTCAATATCTCTGTAGTTAAGGAAACTTTCTCTTGGATTGCTGGACACGTATGGAGTCATAAACTCATACAAGGATCTTGTCAGATTCAGATACTTTTCCGCAGCTGCAACCCCATCTTCCAACCAATTTGCTGCATACTGGATCTTGAAAATATTTCCAGCCCTGTGCGGAAATGGTGTTTCTGCAGAAGAAATCTCACTCATTCTCCCACCATATGGATTCCACTGCATTCCGACTCCGTCAAATTCGATCAACGTTTCCCACAGAAGCTCCAAACCATGCACTGGAATAGGTTTCTGCACGTAATCTGATTTTCTTTTTAAATATATTTCACCTCGGGGTGCCTTTTCAAGCAGAACATCGACTGGCGTGCTCTTTGGGAAACCCATCCAATATAGAACGGACTCGACCCATTTCATTTCAATGCAGTCCTTTTTCTGTAGCCCCAATTTAGGGAAATCTTTGTTCACAATTGACGAAAGTCTTTCGGTGTCTCCCAAAAACATGGCTACGAAAGTACCTTTTACTGTCTTTTTTGCAGAAGTTGTTGCATTCGCGGTGGTTAGACCCACTCTTATGAACAGATCTTGATCTAATTTATCAGCCACTTTCTGCCACTGATCCACAATATCTGTCAAGCCTTCTTCGACCGTTCTATGGATTTGGAAAACGGTCACAAGTTCAGGTACTTTAACCAACTTCACTTTCCAGGAGAGAATCACTCCAAAACTGGCGGCACCACCACCTCTGATAGCCCAAAAAAGATCCTCTCCCATCGCTTGGCGATCCAGAATCCTTCCTTTTGCATCCACTATCTGTGCATCGATAATATTGTCAATCGAAAGGCCATATTTTCTCATCATGTTACCGTAACCACCTCCCGTGAAGTGCCCTCCTGTGCCGAGTGTAGTGCAGACTCCAGCAGGGAAGCCGTGGACTTTGCTCTTTTCGGCAATTCTATAATATAGTTCTCCAGTGGATGCGCCTGACTGCACCCATGCAGTCTCGCTGGCTAGGTCGATGCTGATGTTTCGAAGTTTAGCCATGTCTAAGACGATGAAAGTGGTGTTTGGATTGACAGAAGCGTATGAGAGTCCATCATAATCATGTCCTCCACTTCGGATTCGGAGCTGGATTCCGTGCCCTTTTGCACAAATGATTGTGGTTTGGATGTGGGATTCATGAGTTGGAGTTACTATGAGAAGTGGCTTCGGAGTTGTTGGAGATTTGAATCTCAAGTTTCGGATGTAAGATTGTAGAACAGATGTGTATGAAGAGTTGGCTTGGGTGAAGATGACGCGAGAGATTGGGCTAGAAGGTTGGGACTTGGATGAGGAACATTGGATAAATTTGCCTTCAAGAGAATTCGGAGAAGCATATGAAAGAGAGAAGAGAAGGATTGAACATAAACATACAATTGCAATGTGAGGCCCCATGTTTCTTGGGCTAAAACCTTTTACAGTTGTGAATTTATAGACACTTCGGGAATTTGTTAACACTATTTTTTATAAGTTCCCTACACAACCAAGGTTTAATATATTTGCCATTTAGGTTATGTTTTGATTCATTTCCTCTACAAACATCCTTTGTTCGCCTGCTCAAACCTTTATGGGATGATTTGATCGTGTGTATAAGGTAGTGAAAATTGCACTACCATTTTCATAACTAGTTTGTTGACTTCACAAAACTATATTTGGGCTAAAATTAGAAAAAAAAATTAATTATATTTTTGTGCCCATCTTTCTTTAATTTCTCTTTCTTAAAAGAATCATATAGGAATAAGAACCTAAGCAAAAAAGAAAACTGTTTTCTTTTTCTGGATTGAACATAGAGAAACAATAGCAAGAGTATGATATATCCTACACAGGGAAGGTTGAAATATTTGCCATTTATATTTTTCATGTTCAAAACTAGGCGGGTTGGGTAGAGAAGTCCCTATAGGAAATAAGATTTAATTTTTGAATCTTCCAATAAAGTCAGTTTGATTTAACTTCAAAAGAAAAAAACAATAGTTTACTAAATTATGTATCTCTTAATTGAACCTTTTCTTTTTAGTTGCCAAATATAATTTTATAAATAAAAAATGGATTAATGGACATATTATATATTAAAGATCGGAAGCAATATAAACTATGAAACACTAATAATATATTATTTTGGTAAAATATTCCTATAAATTGGGTCTATATAGAAAATTAATTGTTATCGATATGAAAATAAAGAAAGTAAAATATTTTCAAAATCAAATGAGTTATTGATTTATTCTAATATATAATATTATTTAATAATTGATTTTATTTTAATACATAATATATATTTTTTAATAATTTTATAATGAAAATCATTTGATTTAAAAAAAAAAACAATTACATGTAATTTGACAGGCAGACACGTGGATGCTTATGCGACTGAAAATGTGGCGCTGAATATAAGATACATTATGTTGACCGGACATTTTGTGACCAATCAAAGAAGAAAATGTGATAGAAGTTGAGAGAAAATAATGAAAGATCAGAATGACATCATTCTAAGACGTTTTTAACCTCTTAACATTAGCATCTACCATATTAGACCAGCAAATTTCAGGCGGCATGTGAGAGCGCATGGGGTTTTTTGGTGTCCGGCAACATGTGTCTTGAACATGTCATTTGATTTTATTAGAAAAATATTTGAGAAATTTAAACATGACTTTCATACCATATTAGAACTGAAAAACAATATAAAAATACGAAACACTGATGATAAAAAACTCATTGTTACAAATATAAAAATAATAAATTATCAAATATTCTCAAAATTAAATTAATTATTAACTTATTTTAATATATAATATTCTTAAATAACTGATTTAATTTGATACATAATATATATTTTCAAACATTCCCCTCACACTTAATGTGATATAACGGAACTGTTTTAATTGGGACAATACATATATACTAATATATTGACATATGGATACTAATGTGGTTAAAAATGTGAAATTGACTATAAAGCACATGGTACGACCAAACAATTTATGACCAGTAAGAGAAGGACACGTGATAGAGGTTGAGAAATAATAGTAAAAGATTAAAACAACATCATTTTAAGTCATCTTCAACCTTTTAGACGGCAGGATCCGGTAGATTGGACCAATGATCTTCAAGCAACACATGAGAGCACCTGGGAGATGTTTTTTGACATTTGGTAGTACATATTGTTGACACTGACATCTTGATTTGTTTAGAAAATATTAGAGAAGGTGACACGTGCTAATGTGTAGACTAAGTGTCAGAGTCAAAAGGTGATGTGTTCAAGATGACGTGTACACATAGGTGCTAACATAGAAGGATAGGTGGATGCTGACGCGGAGGACACATGGCTAATGACATGGCAGACGTGGCCTCGACATCTAACATAAGAGATGACGTGTCAGTTGACATGTCTATTGCTGTGTCAGATGACATGGCTATCGTGGTCCCCAAAATTTGATATGGTAAATGACTTGTCTACCGACGTTTCTGACTACATGGTTGATGACCAAGCCAGTATTGGCCAATCTAGGTATGACATATGGCACTGGTTGAGAGCGCGTCACTGCAAAAATTCAAAATTTCTTGACATTTATTTGACAAATCTCAACATTTTTTAAGTCTTGCTGAATGATGGGACAATGAAAAGAAAAAAGTTGGAAAAAATGTCTAGGAAATTATGATTGGGAAAAATGACGACGTTTTATGAAAAAACATCGCTCAAAACATGAACATTTCCCGATGTTGTTTGCACGGAAAATGTTGGCAAATGTAAAGCATTTGTGATGTTTTTCACTTTTAAATGTCTGGTGAAACTGTCCCATTTCTAGACATTTTGGAGTAAACCATGGGAAAGTCTTCACTCTTGCTCGACATTTGCTACTTCATACATCAATAAAGGAGTATTAATTACGGACGTTTAAAAGCAAAATGTCAGCAAGGTTGTTGGAGTTGCTGTTGTTTTGCTCTTAAATGTTGACAATTACTTAGAGATTTGTCGAATTTTGTGTAGAATATAAACAAATCTTGTGTATTTAGCTACGTTATTCTCTTGCAAATGTCGGCAAAAGTTATTCTTTTTTCACAAATTTTTCTTCGTACAACTGGTCTCAAAAACCCACTTATCAAACAATAATATCTATATTTCATTACCAATCTCATTACCGTTTCAAATATCCATACTTCATCCGTTCACAATATTCTGAATATCGATCAATAATAATCTAAATATCAAACAACAATACTCCAAACAACCATTAACTATAAACATAAAATATAACTCCAAATATTTATAACCACAAACATAATATATGACTCAAGTATCCATCAAGAACAAACATAATATAAATTGAATTTCAATCACAAAAATAAAGAAGTAGTCATTTGATTAAATTAAATAAGTTTTTATACAATAATTAAAATATACTTATATCAATATATCATAATATATGCAATAACCTCAAAACATATAACCCCTCGTATGGATGGAAAGCTACCACCATCACTAAATACATCATCATCATCTTATAAAAATAATATATTTATAATTAAAACAATCATAAAATATCATGTAATATAATCCATATTATATTTAAAAATATACAAGCCAATCTATTATCTCTTTTAGAATGCTATCATGTATCTCAAGATTTGCAAATGCTGGCTTGACCAAATTAAAGAAATATTTAAATTTGTCATTTGTTATCTTTAATTTACTCTCAAGCTTTGGATGTCTTTGCACGTAAAGTTGAGGTGGCAGTAGCCATTTTGAAGAGAAGATGATGACCCATAATAGCTAATTGCCGTTACCCCTATCCCCTTTCCTCTCAGTTTACCCAGATGTTCTTTGCCAGCAAGTTGGGATAAACACTCTATCCTCAATGTCATCAAAGGACTCATGTTGAAATTGCTTGTTCACTTGTTATCATTTTCTCAGTTTATTTCTATGTATACAAAGAGCAAATATCAATATTAACACAAACTCTTACTATGAAATGATATCAAAAATTCATATAATTAGCATTATACTATCTTACTCTAAGTTGGCATATGAACCATCCTTCTTCATATGGGTAGCTTGTAAAGTTCAATTCAACTAGGATATGTCATGCCTCTAATTCCTAAAACTAAAGTGTTAGCATCTAAAAAACTACCAAGAAATATACTATCGGTATATAATTGTTTACTAATTCATTTGCCTCACAAATGATTTGGACCCATAGTGTGAGTATACATTTGTTGTAATCTCTTTTCTTCCCTGCTTCTTCTGATTGATCTTGTAAAATATATTGAGTTATTATTATATCATATCATAATGGTATAAAAGTGAAAAATATGGAATTTCTCTAAATATATTATTACCTTTTCATGTTTTGAATACCAATGTGAAACTATAGCTTCTCATTCATGTGGGTTAGACCCTGAAACATTTGTTAAAACCTCTTCAGTTGTTTTGTTAATATCATAATTTTTTTTTCAAAGTGCACATATAGTCTTTAAATTTTGTTGAAATCGATTTAAATACAAAAGCTCAGCAGCAGCCTGTTGTTAGTATCATATATAAATCCTTCCTATAAAATAATTATAAAAAAAAAAACTTAAATGAGAAATATTGCAACAACTACACAAGGAAGCATAGCGTGAAATTACCTTTATGAATGCTTTCTGTTAATGTGCAAAGATTTAGGCACATAATTAGCCTTTCATTATGTATTTTAGTTTATTACTCATTATTCGCTATTATTCTCTTTCCTATTGTAACTTGGTTGACCTCTTGATTCTCTTTCCTATTTTTACTAGGTTGATGTGTATATATGTAAATCATATTCTCTTGTATAGAAACATCACAAAGAAATACAATTAGTATTTCACTTTCATGGTATCAGAGCCAGACTCTCTCTAGGTTTTCGAGCTATCAATTTGTTTCTGTCTCTTGCTCTCATTGTCACAATTGATTTGTGACCCGATTTGTAGCTCTGGTTAGTCAGTTTATTTATTTTTTCTCTCTCTGAATTTGTTTTTTTGTCTTTGTTTGATTCTTCTTTTGGGTTTCTTGATATGGACAAATCTGAAATTTCTCGTCCTATTGGCACTATCCTGGATGGCTCTAATTATACATTGTGGTCTCAACGTATGAAAAGTTTTTTAATTGGACGTAAACTTTGGCGTATTATTACCGGTGATATTGTCAAACCAATTCGTGATACGAATGAAAATGATGCAACATATGCTGAACATCTTGAGGATTGGGATAGCAAAAATCATCAGATCATTACTTGGTTTTGCAACACTTCTATTTCATCCATTCATATTCAGTTTGCTGACTTTGATACTGCAAAAGAAATTTGGGATTTTTTGTCTAATAGGTATAAAACTACTGGTCTTGCACATTATTATCAGTTGCTCACTACTCTAAATAGCCTTAAGCAACAGTCGGGACAGTCGGTTAATGACTTTCTTGCCATCATTCAACCTGTATGGAATCAATTATCCCAAGCTAAAATCAGTGATGATCATCTTCGTCTCATTCAAGTCCTTATGGCACTTCATCCTGAATATGAATCAGTACGTGCTGCTCTGTTACATCGTGCTCCATTGCCCACTTTGGATGCTGCGGTTAAAGAAATTCTGTTTGAGGAAACTCGTCTTGGTTTATTCAAACCTCATTCGTCAGAAGTTGCTTTTGCAATCACTCAGCCTCGCTCCAACTCTGGATCTGCCTTCTGTAAGAATTGCCGCAACCTTGGTCATACGTTTGCTACTTGTCCTACTGTTGAGTGCAGATACTGTCATAAACATGGCCATATTTTGGAAAATTGTCCAATTCGCCCATCTCGTCCTAAAGGGGATTCGACGAAATCCAAGTCTTCCTCTAAACCTGGATCCTCTACCATTGCTGTTGCTGCTGCTTCCTCTAGTGAGTCCTCTTCCCCTTTTCTTACTATTAGGGATCTAGAAGCTCTTCTCAAACAAGTGATTCCTTCTTCCACCGCTCTATCTGTCACCCCAGGTAATACTTGGCTTCTTGATTCTGCTTGTTGTAATCATATGACTTCTCAATTTTCTCTATTGTCTAAACCAACTCCTGCTAGTTCTCTTCCCTCTATTCACATTGCTGATGGTAGTAGTATGACCATTACTCATACTGGTACAGCAACTACCTCTACCCTTACCCTTCCCGATACTTATTTTGTTCCTAGTCTAGCCTTAAACTTAATCTCTGTTGGTCAATTGTGTGATCTTGGTCTTACTGTTTTATTTTCTCCTCTTGGTTGTCAGGTTCAGGACCTTCAGACGGGATAGATTCTTGGAACGGGACGCAAGGTGGGCAGATTATTTGAGCTCACATCTCTTCACATTCCTATTCAACGACAGATTTCTGCTTCTACCACCATTCTCTTGACATATCAATGGCACCTCCATCTTAGTCATGCATCTGCTCATAAAATCCGATCCTTGATTTCTAGTGGTTCATTAGGCATTTCTAAATTTGAGTCTTTTGATTGTTTACATTGTCAACAAGCAAAGCAACCTGCTTTATCCTTTAACAATAATAACTCTATTTGTGATACTCCTTTTGGCTTAATTCACTCTGATATTTGGGGTCCTGCTCTTACTTCCACTGTGAATGGCTTCCGATATTTTGTTTTATTCATCGATGACTATTCGAGATTCACTTGGCTATACTTTCTCAAGCATAGATCTGAATTGCCCCAAATTTATATTGATTTTGCTACCATGATTAAAACTCAATTTTCGTGTCCTATTAAAATTCTTCGTACTGACAATGCAATGGAGTATCGGGATTCTATCCTTCTCCAGTTTCTCAAACAACATGGCACTATTCTCCAACGATCTTGCCCTTATACCTCAGCAGAATGGTCGAGCAGAACGTAAACATCGTCATATCTTAGATTCTGTTCGTGCTCACCTTCTTTCTGCATCCTGTCCTGAAAAATTTTGGGGTGAGGCTGTTCTTACTTCTATTTATACTATTAATCGTCTCCCCACTCTAGTTCTTCAAAATCTCTCTCCCTTTGAACGATTACATGGCAAGGCACCTGACTACTCTACTTTCAAAGTTTTTGGTTGTGCTTGTTTTGTTCTTCTTAACCCCCATGAACATACTAAACTTGAACCTCGTGCTCGTCTTTGTTGCTTTCTTAGGTATGGGATAGAACATAAAGGTTATCGTTGTTGGGATCCTATTTCTGGCAGACTACGTATTTCTCGCCATGTCACATTTTGGGAACACACCATGTTTTCTACATTATCCAAATTCCATAGTTCTTTCTCTACTTCTCAACATTTTTTTACTGATCCTTCACTGGAATTATTTCCTTCGTCTGCTACAGACTCTTCTCTTTCAGCTTCTTTTACTGAGCTTACTGTATCTGATCCCTCCTCTGCCTCTCCATTTCCAGAACCTGCTTCCTCTGATGATCCTGTTCCTCCTCTTCGTCGCTCCAGTCGGGTACGAGACACTCCACATCATCTTAGAGATTATCATTGTTTTTCTACTATTGTCTCTTTACATGAACCTCATTCTTATCGTGAGGCTAGTACTAATCCTTTGTGGCAGCAAGCAATGTCTGAAGAACTTCAGGCCTTAGAGAAAACTCACACTTGGGATTTAGTTGATCTACCTTCGGGTAAAACTGTTATAGGATGTAAATGGATTTACAAAATTAAGACTCGCTCTGATGGTTCTATTGAGCGATATAAAGCTCGTTTGGTTGCTAAAGGTTATACTCAGGAATACGTCATTGATTATGAAGAAACATTTGCTCCTGTTGCTCGATTAACCTCTGTCCGAAGTCTTTTGGCTGTTGCTGCAGCCAAACATTGGCCTCTTTTTCAGATGGATGTTAAAAATGCCTTTCTTAATGGAGATCTGAATGAAGAAGTCTATATGCATCCTCCACCTGGGTATTCTCATTCTCCACAAAAAGTTTGTCTTCTTCGTCGTGCTTTATGTGGTCTTAAACAAGCTCGTCGTGCATGGTTTGCCAAATTCAGCTCTACTATTACACGTTTTGGTTTTATCTCTAGTTCTCATGATTCTGCACTATTTATTCGTCGTACTGACAAGGGTGTTGTTCTTTTGTTGCTTTATGTGGATGATATAATTATTACAGGTGATGATTCTTTGGTCATTTCTGACTTACAGAATTATCTTAGTCATCATTTTGAGATGAAAAATTTGGGATCACTCAATTACTTTCTTGGTCTTGAAGTCTCGTCTAGCTCTGATGGATACTATCTTTCTCAAGCCAAATATGCTTCTGATTTAATATCTAGATCTGGCATCACAGACTCATCTACTGCTTCTACACCATTAGACACTAATGTTAAGTTAACTCCATTTGATGGTACACCTCTTCCTGATCCTACTCTATATCGGCAACTTGTTGGTGGTCTTGTTTATCTTACAGTGACTCGCCCTGATATTGCTTATGCTGTGCATATTGTTAGCCAATTTATGTCTGCTCCACGAACGACTCACTTTACTGCCATTCTTCGTATTATCCGGTATGTCAAAGGCACTCTCCTTCATGGCCTTCATTTTTCTGCTCATTCATCATTAACTTTGTCCGGATACTCTGATGCTGATTGGGCTGGGGACCCTACTGATCGTCGATCCACCATTGGTTACTGTTTCTTTTTGGGTGACTCCCTCATTTCATGGCGCAGTAAGAAGCAAACGGTCACCTCTCGCTCTGTCACAGAATCAGAATATCGAGCACTTGCATATGCTACATCTGAACTACTGTGGCTCCGTTGGTTACTTGAGGATATGGGTGTTACACACTCTTCTGCTACTATTTTATACTATGACAATCGTAGTGCCATTCAAATTGCTCATAATGATGTCTTCCACGAACGAACCAAACACATTGAAACTGATTATCACTTTGTTCGACAACATTTCCAACGTGGCACTTTACAACTTGTTTCGGTTTCTTTTGAAAATCAAACTACTGATCTTTTCACTAAAGCTCATCTTCCTGGACGGTTCAATCTTTTACTTCACAAACTCAAGTTGGTCTCTACTATCCCCCCTTGAGTTTGAGGGGGGTGTTAATGTGCAAAGATTTAGGCACATAATTAGCCTTTCATTATGTATTTTAGTTTATTACTCATTATTCTCTATTATTCTCTTTCCTATTGTAACTTGGTTGACCTCTTGATTCTCTTTCCTATTTTTACTAGGTTGATGTGTATATATGTAAATTATATTCTCTTGTATAGAAACATCACAAAGAAATACAATTAGTATTTCACTTTCACTTTCATGTGTCCCTTTGATGCCAAAGGGATCCTGCACCAATCGTATTGACTAAGCAGGCAAAATCACAAATTTTTTACCACAAGACCAAAAATAGTAGCTAGTATATGAGATTTGCATCACTGATTACATCTCAACATTGAAAGACACAATAATATATTATGATCATAGATCCCATATATCTTTAAGAGTGCTCTTCTCTCTCCTAGGCTACTTCTAATATCATCAATTGTTAAATATCATGTAATAAATTAATAATAGATCTCACTTTCTTAAATTTTAAATAAAAATAAGGAGTATTGGTGCATTACCAAAAGGTGAGCTCTAGTAAAGTATTGTTTCTAATATCATCATTTGTAAAATATCACTTAATGAATTAACTGCAATGGAAACCAAAATGTGGCCTCTTGTAAAGTATAATTTCTATCTTGTAAAATTTCATTCTTCATTGTTCAGTGAGATATTTCAAACTCTAGTAAAAAATTTATATACCCACATCTTTTGGTATTTTGTGTTTTGTGACTTGATATTTATATGGTTAGATTCTCCATGAGAAAGGATTTTTAATTATACAAAGAACACAAAAAATGATTAAGAATCGGGAGAAATATAGTCATTGGAAACAAGGTTAAATAGCAAAATTTTAATGAATTAAGTAAGAAAATGAACAGTAAAATCTGCTTTCCCCACTCTTGACCATGGCGCATCACTACAAAACAATACCGTATTAGCAATGGTGTCACGCCCCGAACCGAGATCGTAAACAGTCGCCCGTTGTCCTGAATGCCGGCTGTATTTTTACAGAAAATTGAACAAAACCTCCCCATATTTTAGAGGTCTCCCAAGTACAATTAATCCTGTATAAATCACAACCATCCTATAAAATAATCAAATGGCCATCCCGGTCTCTCCAAAATCAACTAATCCCATAGCCAACATCCAGAATAACGCAAGACTATAAAAATTTCCAGCAACCTATCCACAGATCTCTACTGCCATGCCCCCGTCAAAGGCATGGACAGCCGCCAGTCACCCCTCCTATGATTTAGAGGTGGCGCTGAGCGATCCTAGAGTACACTTCTAAGACATAACACATTTCCAAGTATATACACAACGAATAAGAAATGTCTCAATGCAATGTTATACAATGACATGAGAGTTCCACAATTTAAATATCCATATTTATACAGTCATCCCAAAATTATACAATGGTCGTCTATAGATTTCAGAATATTTGTATATTACCAATACAAATTTTACAACAAAAATATATAATAACTTCTCAAATCCAAACCAGATCTCCCAATGATACTGAGTGTCCGAAAAACAACGCTTCTTGTCAAATACTATCTCTGAAACAAGAAGAGAAATGAGGGGTGAGTACTCGGGGAAGAATACTCAATGAGTGAGTGGGTCAATGCAATCGTCTAATATGAAATGTGAAATTGGAGTGTCAAAACATAAGTATACAATTCATATTTCAAATTATCATACTTTTCATTTTAACAATATATCATTAGCACGCATTATCAAGTCAAATATGCATCCAAAATACTGTCACTAAAATCATAGAGTTGCCAGCTGAAAATGTCCTAGCAAAGATCTACCGCGACCTATGACAGGCACATCGGGGGTGTTATATGCAAGTTTATTTAAAGTGCTCTCTACCCCGGCGTTAGCGACAGACCTTGTCCAGATGCTAAATTTGGAGAGAGTATCCAAATCCTCCCCTTCTTGGGTTTAATCTGGATAGTACCGTGTCGTTATTAAAAATCACGACAACTCATGGGATACCCTAGACCTAGGCATATCCAGATGCCACCAAAGCGTCTTTCATAGTGTCCTTCGTAGCTACGAAACATACATACCAAAACCCTCAAGATCAAATCCAAAATCGTATCAAAATGTGCCGAAATCAGATTCACAAACCAAATGCAACATATAGCATAAAATGACACATTATACATTTCAACCACATGAATGTATAATTTCAATATTTCAACATAGTTTTTAGACACTCCATCGATTCATAAAAATCAATTTCAAAACCAGTCAAAACAATTCAAATACGCTACAAATCATGCTCATTTATCAAATATTTTAAAATAGGGTTTATATATTAAATAAAAGTATTGAAATAAATCACACTCATAGTTTTGGGGAGGATAGCGCACTCCCCAATAAAACCACAACATGTAGAATCAAAACTCCTCTCAATCGAATCACCAAGAAAGCCAACCTAATCAAATTATCACGATTTTCATCAAATTTTCGACTATTTTCAGGGTTTATCATTTTCCTTAAGTTCGTACAAATTCTAAATTCTTCAATTTATAAATATACACAAATGTCATTTCAACAATATTGAAACCTATTTTCATTTTCAAGTCAAAACATACTCCAAAATTTCTGCACATTTAACCACATGTTTTAAGGACTTAAATATATAATTTAAGCCACAACAATATATATATATAACTTCCGATTCTAAATTTAACCTAAAGTCGACAAAATTAAATTTAAATATGGAAATAATTTCATTTCCCTCACCTAGGTTTACTCGAATCTCAACCCTATCTTTCGTTCGCCCGGTAGATTAATTTAAAACCTATAATATTTCCAGATTGAACGATATTAGCAACTAACTCAAATTTCTAAACAACAAACCCTAAAACTTTAACCAATCACAGTCGTTACCTGCAGTGAAGATGCAGGTGAGCTCTCGAAGGAGAAAGCAGGTTGCGGGCTCGCAGGCTGGTGGGCTGGTGGGCTGGCCCGCTTGTGGGCCACGGGTCAGTGGCTAGGGTCTCGCACTCGCGAGCTGGAGCACTCTTGGGCTGGAGTGTGTACTTGCGAAAGACTGCAGTCGCGCGCTGAGGCACGCTTGTGCGGGGAGGTCATACTGGGGGGTGCGCTCGAGTAGGGAAGCTCGTGTAGGGGCACACTGGCGCTTGTGTAGGGGAATGCGGGAGCTTGTGCAGGGGCACACTGGTGCTCGTGTAGGGGCACCCTTGCGTTTGTGCAGGGAGGGTCGCGCAGTCGTGCTCTGTTGAGCGCTGTTGAACTGTGGCGCACTCAGTTGCGCTGTGGCGTACTCAGTTGCGCTGTGGCGCGCTCGGGTGAAGGCCGCGCGCTCGCACTTGTGCCGTGGCGGAAGTCATTGCAGGCTGGCGCACTCACGGGAGGAGGTGAGGGAGCGCGATTCACGGCTCACGGCGGAGTGCGATCGAGAGGGAGGGAGATTGCGAAAGATAGGGAGAGAGTGAGCAACGGAGAGAGAAAGAAACTGAGAGGGAAGGATTGAGAGAGAGAGAAGAAGAAGAAGAAGGTGGTGGTGGTGGTGGTGCGCGGTGACTTCTGGCGAGGGAGGCGCTACCGTGGGAGAGGAAGAGGCGGGGAGAAGGGAGACGAAGAGTCGAAGAGAGAGAGAGATGAAGAGAGAGAGATTTAGCCCTAATCTGACAAGGGGGAGTGCCGCGTTTCGGGCCAAAACACGGCGTTTCCTCCTTCCCCTCTCTCTTTTTTTTTTAAAGCATATATATATATATATATATATTCACATACACCTTTTCGCTAGTTTGCGAATTTCATAAAAATAATGGGTTCGCTACGATTTACGAACACGACAACTTAATTTATACCAAAAATTCAATTTAAAGACCCCAAAATCAAAAATCAACATAAATAAAAATTTTTCCTCTATGTATATAAATATTTCAAAACCAATACACTTGTTTGAGCACCGAGTGTCGGTGTTACAGACGGAATTTAGTGACGAAAAAAATTCGTCGCTATTTTGTGACGAATTTAGCGATGAAAAATATTTTGTCGCTATTTTGCAACAAAATTTTTGACAAAACCGTAGTAGTGGCGACATTAGCAACAAATATCTAATTCATAGCTAAATTCATCGCTGATTAGCATCAAAAATATTTTTGTTGCTAAATTTGTCACTAACTAGCGACGAATAATCTTTTCATCACTAACTTTTGTAACGAAAAATTTTTTGTGACTAATTTGGTCGCTAATTTGCAAGGAAAATATTTTTATTGCAAAATTTGTTGCTACGAATGTAAATTTTTTGACTAAATTTTGTCACGAATCAATTATTTGTCACTCATTAGCAACAAAAATTTATTGTCGCAAAATTCGTCGCTAATTTAGCTAGAACTTCAAAATTCGTGACAAAATTCGTTGCTAATAGACAAAAAAAATAATATTTATGGCAAAATTCGTCACTAATTCCTATCACATTTCAAAATTAGTGACTAATTTCGTAACTAAATTTTTTCTACAATCTATTATAAAATATTTTCAACTGTGTCCCTCTTTTTTACCATTTCTGAGTGATGAAATCGAGTTCAATACATAATAAATATTACGGTTCTCAACCAGTTGATAATTTTATTAATAAATAATTGAGTCAATTTCTAACAACTAATTTTTCATTACACGCTGTTGAAGACTTCACCCTTTGTGTTATGTCTTCTCTGCTTGTTCACTTTTATGATCAATTGTTGAATCGCCTTCAAAGGTTCAGTCATTATTCTTCAATTGTCATGGTCATCAGCAAGAAAGAGAATAAATCAAAACCCTACACAAGGTTTCGAAACGATTGAATAGTAGATCGGACATCTATGTCTAATGATCTAACCTCTCCAGAAAGTAAATTAGATAGTAGTTATTGGGGGATAGGAGCATCGAAATAGACGGGTAATGAGAGGCAGTCATCCATTTATTAATTGTTCTAACGTTTGGAAAAGAAAAAAAATAATAAAATAATAAGATAATAAGATAAAGGGAAAAGTAATAAATTAAAATAAAAGAAATAATAAAATCATAAAATCAAAATACTTAGCGACGGATTATGAAATCCGTCGCTGACTTAGCGACAGAAGAATGAATCCATCGCTAAGCACGAACTTGAAAGTCTAGGGTTGTTTTTATTTTCGTTTCTCTTTCACGATTCTCCTAAGTCTTGTCGCCACTCCCCTAGCCGCTTGGTTCGTCTTGCATCTTCTCTCCGTCGCATCGTATCCTTCATCCCTGACCATCATATCTTCGCTCGTTGCCATATGCTCGACTTTGCCAATTGTCGCAACAAGCAGCTCGCACAACCAGCAACCGTCTAAGAGGGAAATTTGTGAAATCGGGGTCTAAAAGTCAAGATGCAGGAAAATAGAAGTCCATTCTAGTGATATTCAGCTACGAAGCTAGACTATCCGGTTATTCTGGGCATACTAATATTCACGTTTTGGCCCCCTCTTCTCACTTCACTACCTTCTCTCTTCGTCTCACCCTCTCCTTGTCTCTCAGCTTCATCTCCATACAAATCAACGAAGGACGACTCTCTCCATACAAATCGACGAAGGCTTTTCTCTCTTTGGTTCATCTCTCAGGTTCGTCTTCTCTCCCTCTCTCTTCTCTTCTCCACCTCATCTTCTTTCTCTTTTTTTGATCTTTTCTCACATGCAGAGCATTGATCTGATGGTTTTTTCGTCGATTTAAGTTTGGCTTTTTTCGTTCGCCTCTCATTGACTGCCTTCTCTCTTCATCTTACCCTCTCCCTGTCTCTCAGCTTCATCTCCATACAAATCGACGAAGGACAACTCGTCTCCATACAAATCGATGAAGGCTTTTCTTTCTTTGGCTCATCTCTGAGGTTGTCTTCTCTTCCTCTCTCTTCTCTTCTCTACCTCATCTTCTGTATTGTTTTGGATGGAAATATAAATCAATCCAATTGGTCCGATCAGATGTTTAGTAGTAAATAAGGTAAGTGTATGAATAACGCATGAAATATGTTCGATAATATGCCTCTGAGAGCAATGTCATTTTATCTTAAGTTTGTGAAATGTCATCCACTTGATTCTTATCTTTTCTGCTCGGGAGCCTCTTCAGCACATAGGTACTACCAATAGTAACTCTTTCTATTTGCAATGTTTTTAATTTTGATTCCCAGTCAGGTCATTTGTTCTTAAGTTTACTTAGTAATAGTAACTCTCTCTCTCTATCTCTCACTGTTTTATATAAATATACTAAAACTTCATACCGTGGAGGATCAAACACATATATATATATATATATGTATAAACAAAAATTGATCAATATACCTTCGGCCATTGAAAAGCAATTTTTCCTTTTCTCTAGAATTGAATTATTCTAAACTCTTAACAAATTCACTTAGATGGTGTAAGAGAACTTTGAATATGTAGAGATTAAAAAGACCCAATATTACTTTATATAGTAGTTTTCTTATCAAAGATAGTATAAAAAACATAGTCAAAAAGTAGCATGTGATAAATTTATGGAAAATGTAAAGACAAATTCCATTTAAAAAGCACTTTAGTAAATTCATGGATCAAAATGCTCAACGCTTTCTATTATGCTAAAACCGCATTTTCTGCATTTCCCACATTTGAAACATATACACTCCCCCACTTGTTCCGTACATTTTATACAAAATCTCTGAATTATGGTGATGATTTGATTAATTGCGGGTATTATCTTTCATGCATCACAATGTATTCTATGTCTTTAGTATTAGTATAGTTAATAAATAAGCTTTATATTTATTTTCAAGTCCAATAATGGTTATTATTCTCAAAAAAAAATGTGCATACCAAAATGGGAAAACAATTGAAATAAATAAAAGATTCAACAACATGATGAAATGAAGTCCCAAACATGTTACATGATCTATAAAACTCATTGGTGACATGCCTTTTGTTTAAAAATAAATAAAAGTCAAAATGGCATGGCCATGGCCACATATGAATTTTGACATATTTTATGATTAAAAATGGAAGATCAACATTAGGAATTAATAATAAATAGTAAATTTTGTATTTCTTTTTTCACAAATTCTTTGTATTTTATCTTACTTTTGTTTTTAGATATTATTTTATACTTTTACACAATATTTGCTTTGTATTCTTGTAACCTGAAACAATACTAATTAATACCATAAATAAAATTTTTTTAATATAGTTCAAATGATAGCCGATCATTAATAAACTCCACTATATAAATCAATAAATCTGTAGAATAGATCAAAAAATTTAAAAAGAGAGACAGAGAAGGATATAGATACCAACCACAGTGACAAACAAAGGAAGTTCATTTGCAAATCAAACAAGTACTGTATTTTCATCGATTGGTGGAAGTCACAAATAGGGATATTTGTCTGTTTCTTGCTTTTTGATTTGATTCTTGTTTTCCCCTGCAGGCTTTGAGAATTATATATCGATAACTTGAGTGCAAGAAAAGATATCAAACTTGTTTGTAATTGGTCTGCACTAGATATGGATGCAAGTAGTAAAATACCAAAGCCGAAGGCAGTTTATACATTAAACAAGGATCAGAGACGGATTGTTTGTGAGTGGTTGCATTAGTGCAGTTTCCTAATGGGTATGCTTTAAAGCTTGGGAGATGTGTCGATTTGAAGGAATGCAAATTGATAGGTTTGAAGAGTCATGATTATCGCATATTTATGGAAAGACTAATTCCAATTGCGTTTAAAGAACTTTTACCAAGTTTTGTCTGGGGTGCCATTACAGAGTTAAGTATTTTTTTCTATGACATTTGCTCAATAGTGTTGAATGTATCACACATGGAGAAACTAGAGAGAGATATTCTAATTATTCTTTGCAACTTAGAAAGGATATTTCCTCCATCGTTTTTTGATTTAATGGAACATCTCTTAGTTCACTTGCCTTATGAGGCCAAAGTTATAAGTTCCGTCCAATTTCGATGGACGTATTCATTTGAGAGGTGAAATATTTATCTCATTTGTTTCAAAATTATACTTCTTTATAGATTTCCTTTTATAATCTTCTTTTTTTGTTATTATGATTAGATTTTTATATCATATGAAGAAAAAATGAAGAATAAGACATGGGTCGAAATCTCCATTGTTAATACATATATTGTGGAGGAAGTGATAACGTTTGTATCGTATTATTTTGAACCTCACGTACAGTGCAAGAGGCGAAGAGCAGGAAGAAATGATGAGACCCTATCGATCCCAATTCTTCATCATTTTTTATTTTCAACTATCTTGGTTGACCTAATAGGACATATAAGGGAAGATATTTAACTGGTCAAAAATTGCAAATAGCTCATACATATATTTTATTGAATTGTCTAGAAATGGGACCATATTTCGAGTAAGTATACAGTTGCAAACATATCCATTTTATCTGGGTCAAAAATTTATGTAATATATAAATGGTATTTTATGATAGGATTTTTCAAAACTCATTTTCGAAACTGCCTAATAAGGAGTTTGATCATCTGTACGACGAGGAATTTGCAGCATGGTTCAAAACATATGTAAGTTACCTATATATGAAGTTCCCATCGTATTTTGTTTTTATAATCATTACTTAACAATAATAGTTTGGTCACTTTCCTTTAGGTTCATGGCAATGATGATCAAGTTGAATAAGGATTGTTATATCATCTATCATAGGGTCCAAATTCATTTGTACGAACTTGGCCAGCATATTTTATAAATAGGTTTAATTTTCACACCCAAGAATATGAAATTGGAAAAGCCACAATGAATAGTGGGGTATGTGTTCGGTCATCCAATGATAGAAGTGTAAAAAATGATTTTTATGATTTACTGGATGAAATCATAGAGATAGAGTATTTTGGAGTAGAATTGCAAGTGGTATTATTTAAGTTCAATTGGTTTGACCCCATCAAAGGGATGAATGTGCATCCAAAGTATAATTTGGTTGAAATAAATTAGAAGAAGAAGTATAAGAAATATAAACCATTTGTATTGGCACAACAAGGAATTCAAGTATATTATGTATCATATCGTAATTTGAAACGTGACAAAACTAATTAGTGGGCTGTATGTAAAACAAAAGCACGGAAAAAAATCGAAGTGTTGGATTGATATAGCATATCAACAATAAGAAGTTACTAACACTATTCAAATAGAGGAATATGACATTCCAACTTTGCGAGATCAATATGGAGATGGAGATGACAATGAAGATCAGATTTTTAGACAGATAATGAGGATGAGGATGAGGATAGAGATGGAGATGGAGATGAATGTGACAATGGAGATGACAATGAAGATTTTGATTTTTGATACTAGTTAAGTGTAGTTTTATACACACATAGATATGCTCAATGTAATACATTTGTGTTTAATAAACATTTATCCAATTTCATTTTGCTTCCTTATGATACAATTGTCTTTTTTATACATCATTTCTTTATTTATCTACACTCATGCTTATGCTTTTTCATTCACTAAATTTGTATTTTTCTAATTTTAAACCATGTTGACATCCTTAACCTAATACTTTGCTTTCTTTTTGTAGATAATTCAGGTCTTGTAGTTGGACTCTTGGTGATATTTTGTCGGCTACGAAAGTTTGAATATGGTAAGTTCCTCATGCCCTTTCTTATGTATTATTAAAACATGCAATTGTTGTTTTCAACATTTTTCTAACATTTATGCTTGTTAGTATAAACGTGAAGGACACGTTTGAACTTCACAAGGAAGATCAAGCCCTTCCCCTTCGCTGTCCCCTTCCCCCTGTCCTTCTGCTTCAACTCCATCTTCTTCAGTTGTACCTTCAATGCAACAATCAAATGATGTGAGGGATACAAGTATAGAGGATAGGCGAAACTCATATCCGCTTGTGGAGATTCGTAAATATTTAATTTTAAAATTCCACTTAATTTGATTATTTTATTTATATATATGGTTCTTTAAATTATCTTATTTATTTACCTTTACTCATTTGTAAATTTTCATATCTAGAATTTCAGATCTAGTATATGTGGTGCGTATTATAAATAAAATTGTTAATAACCACTGGGGAGGGATATCGATAAATTACACAAGCATGGAGAATGAAACAAAGGACTTATGGTGGAGAGAATTTAAGATAAATTTTGTCTTTCAATTGATACATCAATTAAAGTTCGTGTCTTAATAAAATTAATTGTTTTTTTGTTTATTGCCGTAGAGA
Source organism: Dillenia suffruticosa (assembly GCA_033439265.1). Classification (NCBI taxonomy): domain Eukaryota; kingdom Viridiplantae; phylum Streptophyta; class Magnoliopsida; order Dilleniales; family Dilleniaceae; genus Dillenia; species Dillenia suffruticosa. The sequence continues at coordinate 7,484,148 of JAVTVX010000031.1, forward strand.
TTTAGTTGGGATGAATCAGAAGAGACTGAGATAAGAAGAATTTTCAAAAAGAAAGCTGGTGATTACATTTGAAATGTGATCAACAAAGCCAAAACAAATCGGACGAAACCAAATTGCATAACGGAGGAAAATTGGGTAAGAATGTTGGCAATTTGGGAGTTTGACGAGAGCAAAAAAAAAAGTGAGCAGAATAAAAGGAATGAATCTTGTAATTTTGGGCAAGCGTCTGCCACTTACACGGGGGAGTCAATTAATGTCAATGAATATAGAAAAAGATTGGTAACTATTTAAAACACTTATATTTTCATTTAATTCAATTAATTCTTTTTTTACTATTTCATTATTCGTAACTATAAATGATTTTTTTAAAATTTTTTATAGACCAAGGAAGGGGATCTGAGCCATCATATATCAACACTTTTGAGCGCACATTTCAAAAGAAGGACAACACTTGGAGTGGGGAGAGAGCAAAAGCATTATCGGTTTGTAATTGACCAACTTTGAAAATTAAAATTGCAATTCCATGATTTGATGTGCTTACACTAGCTACGCTGGCCTAGATTTCTCCTTCTCTTGCATGTTATCTTTCCGGTACATATACTCTACATGCATATGTTTTTTCCTCCCTTTTTTAATACAATATGATATAATCTAAATGGGTCTTCCCTCCCCCGAGTATTCATTATAATTTTGAATTTTGTATAGGTAAAATATGTATTGCTAACATATGTTTAGTAAAGAATGCTATTAACATGCACTTATGTTAGTTTAATGTGGACATATGTTTGACATGCACATACAATGTTTTCTGACATGCACATACAGCTACTGGCTAGGTCAATCATAGATAAAATAGCCTATCATTGTAATAGCAGCAAAGGAGAGGATGATTAGATCAGAAATTTTTTCTGACAGTGCAGCAATGTGTGCATTTATAAGTTTGATCTGCTTGTTCATGAATTGCATGCAAACTGTTAACAATCTCCTTTTGTTGTTAAGTTTTAGCCTTGATGTTTTCATTTTCCTGATATTCATTGGTAACAGAACTCTACAACCTGCCCAAAAGAAGAGGTTGTTTAAGTTGGGTAATCTATGTTCTCTCTCTCTACTTAAGAAAAAACAAATAAGGAAAAATTGATAATCTCTTCGACACAAGCATATACAAGTGCTAGAATAGATTTAGTAAAGCAAATTATGTACCTCATATAAATGAGCTAAATGAAGGAGCACACTTCCACCCTGGTTTCAATTTTGATTCTGATATGTGGACTATCCATCCGTTATGGTTTTGACCATTTTTAGTTCCAATTTGTACCTATACTTGCAAAGGCCATATTGATCTGTATGGCCATCTTCGATTTTATCTACTTTGAAAACACTTTTTAGATCCCATACAGTTTGATTTAAATTTACTATTCTAAACTTGGTACAAGATGACCATTTTCTCTATGTCATGGTCATGTTCGAAACTTTTTTAAAGTATTTTTTTGTGTTATTTATCAATTTGTTTAAAGGCCATTGCATGACCGTCTTGACAAATGCTTAATTAATATTTATGTACCATTTTAGATTTTATAAAAATCATTAAGATAATTATAATTTAAATCTTTATAAAAAAAAAATTATTTTTACTTCCTCTCTATCATATTCAACCGTCCAATTTGAAAGGGGGGAGTATTACTGTCAAGGTTGTGATGGGACACACCTTAGTGGGCCGAGTGCATAGGAGTTGTCATTGTACATTTGAACTTCTTCTACACTAAGGTTTCCTTGCTTTTAAAAGTTTAAAAAATTAAATTAATTAATATTTACATAACAATTTTTATATTTTTATATTTTTATATTTTTCATATTTAATTTGTTTATTTAATTATAGTTGTAATTTTTATATTATTTATCTTATAATTAATAATTAGATATTTGATTATTTTAGATTTTTATTATAAAATATGAGTATTTTTTATTTCTATAAAATAATTAATATTTATATAAAAAATATAATTATTTACACTTTCTTCTCTTGTTTTAGTGATAAAAAAAAATCCTTTGATTAGATGAAAAAATATTAGCACTTCCACATTTCATGCCCTTTGAAAATTAATTGGAGAGAACAATTTTTCATTTCAAAAAATGATTTTTTAACAATATACAAATAATTACCCAATAAGAATTCCTTTTTCTCCCTCCCATATTCTTTTCCATCTCTTCTGATCTTCTCTTTTGTCTTTCCTCCCCATATCACTTGATCACCCCTCTCTGTCTCTCACTCTCCCTCTCTCCCTCTCTCCCTCTTCCATCTCTTTATACTTTCTCCCAAATGCACAGTTTTGACCCAAATCATGTTGAGGAGCATAGTTTTGTTTGCCTTAGCCATTTTTTTTTCCTCTTTTGGGCGGAGACCAGGGGGATACCAAGTATGCAGTTGCAAAGTAATAGAATAATCAAGCATATTGCACTAAGATAAAAACACCGAAATTCTTACTGCTTTATTCTTATTGATATATGTAATCAAAGTAGTAGAATGATGTCTACAAACACATATATACATCATTTCTTCATTAAATACAGGACAGACAACTACCAAGGCCACTTTTCTTGCAATTAGTTGAATTCATAACCTTGTAATTGTTTATTCTTACTGTTTTATTGTGCTTTTATTTTGATTTCCATCATAATAATGCAGGAAAAATATAATGAATTTCTGCTGACTAATTCGAGTAGTGCTGATCATGATGGCTCATCTGAGCCATCCGTTGATAGTATGACTTTGTGGTTAGAGGCATCTGGTGGGATAAAAAGGGGAAGAATACTTGAGATGGGATCATTGAGCAAAATATACACACCAGGCCCATCTTCGTCCACCGCGATCACTTCAAGAAAAGAAATGCAACTAGATCAAGAACTGCTTAACCTCAAAGGGCAACTTGCAATGAAAGACGAAGAAATCAAAGTGCAACTTGCAAAGAAAGATGAAGAAATCAAAGAAATCATACAATCACTTGAGGTACCGCAACGACTTATTTTGCACCACCTCAACTTGGGTACAAGTCAGTTTCTTTCCTTGCAGAGTCAGGTTCCCCCTTCTATACCTCATACTGATGACACTGATAATAAAGACCAGGATGATGATTGATGGTTACTCGTTGGATATTATTGGATGACGATATTGATGTTATTCTTACTATCTTCTTGGATGTTAGATATTTGACTATATTTATATTTATTTGATTTGTTCTTATTAACATTTTGTTACATGTACAAAAATTTATGAACATTGTCTATTGATTAGATCCCTATCGAATGTTATTGACATTTTGGATTTTGATATCTATGCTGCTTGGATTGAAAAATTTTTAGATTTTTTGGATGGATGTCGATGGTTTATTGGTTGAATTGGATATTGATGACTTATTAGTTGGATTCCAAATAATATTGGATTTGATGATTATTGATGGCTTATTGATTTGATTGGATTAGATATTTTAAAAGATATTGATTATTATCAAGTTTAAGTTAGTTGAACAGGGACAACATTTTTTTTAATAGGCAAAAATATGAAAAATAACAAATTTTTTTTTTCATTTTCAGATCCATTACTAAATTTAGTGACGGAAAAATAATCCGTCATTAAATTTAGCAACGAAAAAAAATCTGTCGCTAATTTAACGATAACAAAAAATTTTCATAACTAAATTTAGCAACAAAAAAACTACTTCGTCACTAAATTTAGCGACGTAAAACAAATCCGTCACTAAATTTAGCGACAGAAAGAAATCCGTCATTAAATTTAGCGACGAAAAATTTTTCGTCGCTAAATTGGCGACAAATATGCCATTTTCGTTGCTAAATTTTTGCGATACGTTATTAATGACAAAAAAATTTTCGTCACGAAATCCATGGCTAAAAATTTTAGCGACGAATTTTTCTGAAATTTTCGTCATTAAATCCATCGCTAATATGGTGTTTTTTTGTAATGCATGAAGCCCAAACCCCAAACTAGAAGTGTTTGATCTAAAAAATGAGACCATCATTAAATTCAGAAATATCGAAAATAGAGGGTAGCTAAAATTTCAGAGCTGTCTACCACCAAGAAGGCAGGCCGTGTAAGCCATGCACCGGCCAGGGAGATTGGGCACATGTCTAATTTTGGATAGCCGCTCCAAACAGAATGTAGAGGCATGCACAGCATACATTTTGGTTGAAATTTTCACCAAAATAATTTTTATTTTATTTAGATTTTTTGTAAATTTTAATTTATTTATCAAAATTGAAAAATATTTTTTATTGATTTTAAATCAATAAATTAATAAAAAAATTACACAAAAATCAATTTTAAGTTTCAAAAATTTTTGAAAAACTTTTTATAAATTAGAAAAATTATTTTCTTACTATTGGCTACCCAACTGAAAATTGTTCACACATTTTTAATTTTATACTCATTTTTTTATATACAAAAATTTGTTTTTTCAATATAAAATTAATTATAAATTAAGCATATTATTTGAAATTGGTGTTTTCAAATTTCTCGTATAATATTATACTTGCATGTGTGTCTAATAAAATATTTTTTCCATTTTCTAGGGTAATGGTGATGGTCGAACACAATCATGGAGCTTTTCAGGGGAGAACATAGACAAGTTCAGAATGTGTGATAAAGTTGGGTCAAATATTGATCGATAAGATAGACTCATCTCATACTTTGTTAGATCATTTGAAGATCATGAAAGAAAAACAATTGGAACTTCTAGAGAAATTCTCTCCCTTCTTATTGGGCTAACGTAGTTGATAAATTGCCTGTCGAGAGAGGGCAAATATTTCTTGACAATGTGAGGCCAATATTAATAAAAATGTAGGAAGTAAAAAATCTATAGAATCAAATAAGGAAAAAACTATTCGAAAATATGAATAGCTCAAACCAACGTGCCATAAAAAGATTTTCTCCTAAGGATAGATAATCTAATGGCATAGTGAAAATGATATCTAGAATAGATATGTTTTAAATGAGATAATACATTTATATGTTTTCTTTTGCGTATTATGGTTATCTGTTACGACCATGATCATATATTAGAGAAACTTTTAATATTTTTAATTTAAAGTTTCTACTAGACATTTGTTGGCTGTGTTTGTTGATATGAATGATCATGTATATAAAAGAAAACTATGGTCTCCTAAATGAAAATTTTGGATTGATAGAATTTGAGTAATTTTCATCCAAAATTGAAACATTGTTTAAATATCTTGTGTATTTGAGTAGAATGTTTTTTGTTAGAAGAATTAGAGTAATGCTCATCTAAAATTTATTGAATTTTGTAATTTTAAATTAAATTTATGATGGTGATACATTAAGATCTTAAATAATAATTAAAAACTTAGAAAATTTTATATTCTATACCTAATGTTGATCTATCATAAATGTTAATTTTGAAGTACACAATTATGTGTATGATATGAGTACGAATATTTGTGTCTACCCTCTTAAATTCCTGACCATGATATCAAAGTTTATTATTGCGGACCTGAATAAAAGTTACAAATTGAATGACAATAATTTGAGATATGGCACCACAAAATTTGGTAATGCTAGAAGAACAAGATGCCTTGGAAGGCAGTAACCATGTGATGCAAAACCTTGGTGTAGGTAATACTGCTCAATAAAGAAGAGTCAAAATGCTTACCAGATATGAAAAAAAGGAAGATTCCACTTCTCGAAGGATCCTGATTAGCTCTGTAATTAATGACTTGATCCCCAAACGTAAACAATATCTGACTGCTTATGACATTTGGGTATATCTTAGAGAGAAATATGAAGGTAGTAGTGTGACTCGTCTCAAACACTTGACCAAAAATTTTGATAACTATAAAAAGTGATGTGATCACAATGTCAAACAGAACTTAAGGATCATGTCTAACATGATAAGAGAGTTAAAGTTAGCCGATCGTGTCCTCTCCGATGATTAATGATCCGATCCTTTCCTGACTATTGGGAGTGCTAAAAAGTCAATTCGACTCATAATGATTGTGTAAAAATTTTCACGGATGTTGCTTGCAATGTTGAGCTAGAGGATAAGCAGCTTGGTATTGTAAGATTCACAACTAATACTTTTATTATCGACTCTAAGTTCAAGAGAGGGAGGGTCTCAGACTCTAAGCATAAGAGAAACCTAAACAAAAGCAAGTAAGAAAAGGAGACATGAAGATGGAATACAAAAGCACAGATGCAGAAAAAGGATAGAGCAAATTAAAGTGCTACAATTGCCAAACTCATTGTCATTTTGCATGGAATGCTCTGAGCCAGAAAAGGTAGCACTTTAAAACATTTTTTTGAATATGACATACGTCTCTAGTACTATTTTGTTGGCAAATTCTTAATCTGTGTAGATAATAGATTCAAGAGCAACAGACTATGTGATTAGAGACCGTGAGGCATTTATGGATTTTTGTTGAGTGCTTTCTGGTATGAGATAAATCTATTTTGGGAGTAATACAAGAGTGGAAGTCAGAGGAGTTAGCATTTGTAAATTGAAATTACAATGTGGTTAAACTCACATCTTGCATAATGTTCTCTACATGCCAGAAATTTAACGGAATTTAATATTTATGATTGCTCTTTTGAAATTTGATTATGTCATGAATTTTCGAGAGATAGAGTTGATTTGTATTTGAATGACATGTATTTTGTTTCTAAACTGTTTGCAAATGATTTTGTGGTTTTGCAATGTGATTGATTAATGTTTAACTGTTATGTTGACTATTGTATTTTATTAAATATTTGTTCCACTAGTAATACAAATGTTGATGATATGACATGGTATACTAAATTTGGTCAGATAGAATAAATCGACTAATGAAAACAAAACTGTTGGATTCGCTCACAAAAGTTGATTTGCCAATGTGTGAATATTGTCTTGCAGGCAAAATGATGAGAAAACTATTCGAAAAGGCCATACAGACTGAATCTTCATTATAGTTATTCCATTCAGATATTTTTAATCCAATGAATGTGAAGGTTAAATATGGAACTTCATATTTCATTACGTTTATAAATGATTTCACGTGATTTGGCCATATATATTTGATTTTTCACAAATCTAAAGTACTTAAGTACTTTAAACGTTATATGAACGAGATAGAAAATCTTAATTGGACAATAATGGCCATAAGAATGCATAGAGGGAATGAATATCAATCACATCAATTTAAAGATCATTGTAATGTAAAAGACACATTATCAGACAATTAACCTTTCATTGTACACCTTAGCAAAATGCTATTGCAAGAGAAGGAATAAGATATTGTTAGATATGACAAGATCTGTAAGGTCCCATTTCGAGAAAATAGCATAGATTATGAGATGTATTGATGAATAGAAATGATCAAAATAAGGCAACAAGAGAACCGAATAAGGGTTTGGTGTGAAACCTACAAAAGAAAAAGAAAAAAGAAAAGGAAAAAATAATAAAATTAAATTAAATGGAAGACACCATTGCACATCATCGCTCACCACATGGCACCCTTACCTTTGACACCTTACTATGCTTTAGGGCCCCACATTCCATTTAGGTAACAAGAGAGAGAGGGAGAAAGAGTTTAGGATATAACTTTCTTCTTCCTAAAAATTTTTATTTTCAGATTCAACACTTCTCTTCCAAAAATCTACATAAACCTCCATGAAAAATATTCTTTAAGCTTGAAATAAACCACCTCCATCCATATATATACTAACCCTAGTCTTTGAGAAGCAAAAAGGGCTGTAGGAAACACAAAAAACAAGTTAGAAATCCAAAAACGTTTAGAGAGGAAAAAAAGGAAACTCAAAGGAAAATTTTCAAGTTTGATGCAAGTACCACACTTGTATTATTTCTTTGATACCTAATAGTCATGTTTAATATGTTTTCAGACTGTTTGAGGTATTTAAATAAGGATGGAATGAAAAAAGAAAGGAAAATCTTATTTTGGAACATCAAAGAACGGAAGCAAATCTAGATTCAACATTCTAGATAACATGATCATACTCTTTTATTTATTCAGTATCTTTTTTTGTACAATTGCAAATTGATTAGGGTTTTCTTCTAAAAAAATAGACTTCCATAGTTTTAAAATGACATATGATTCAAAAACTTTCGTGGAGAAATGAAATTTTGGTGATTTTTTGAAATAACATAATCTCTGCAGAAAAACTACTCTGTTTACAACATGACCATACTCTGATATTTATTAAATATCTTTCTCTATAAAATTGCAAATAAAGTGAGTCTTTAATAAACTAGGCTTTCATAGCTTTAAAGTGACATCAAATTCAAAAAATTTTATTGAGAAATGAATTTTTGGTAAATTTTCAAATTGTCATATTTTCTGTAGAAAACCTTGTTTCTCCTTGTTTCTGTGCTAAAATTTATCTTGATTGTTGGCTGCCTTTTAGGCTGAATTAGGCTAACATTTGAACACAAATATTGTAGCTCTATATCTTTTCTTTAAATGGATATTGGAATCACCTCAATTCAATATGTGTAGAAGAAGTTATGTTAATTTTTCCATGACTGTGCAAATTGTATTGTGAATTTTGGGCTGTAATATTGATTAATGTGGTTTTTTCTATGTAATTGGAATTGAAACTTGTTATGAATATATAAGTTGCAGTCCTAAGTCTTAATGTTATATGACAACTGGATTCATCTCAATCCAAACATTACAGCATAAGGCTTGACAAGTTTTTCAAAACTTATCTGTGTTGGAAACTCATTGAAATAGCTCATTAGAGTGCTATGAGTTGATTGACTACAAGGATTGTATATTCTTGATGTTTGGTTATGAATCTTTTGGAATCCTTGTGATCAACTAGGATCTTTGTGAGCATTATCTTATATGAACATAAAGTAATATGAAGAGAAAGTGATACTACGATAATTTCTCCAAACGTTTTATGAAGTTTGCGGGTGAAACTTAAGGAATGCAATTGATATATGGAATTCCGAAATCTTTGCGAAGCCTACGGGCAAAACTTGATGAACTATAGATGCATCTCTTCTCCTTACATGGGTGGAATTAGAAGCAAGTAAAATGTTTGAGATATCTAACCTAAAAAGACCTAAATTTCATTTAGGAATACCAATTTTGGCAGACTCTTCCAGACCCTCATACACTGGCCCGGTTCGACATTCCATTCCTTTATTTAAATATCAATTTCAAATTAGAACAATAAAAATAGAGAAAGGTAATGAATCTAGAGTAATAATTGCATGTATTTCTTTGGGATTATTTGATATAATGTGTATCTCTTGTAGACTCTTTGATGTCAGTCTATTTGCTTGCTGATATCGATATTTCTTTGTCTGATTACTTGTTCTGCATGCTATTGGTCACCCGAGTACTTGCTTAGCCTATGCTGACTCTGATATCCTTATTTTTAAGTGATCAAGGAGATGAGAGAGAATTGTAGAGCAGAGGTCTTTGAGCCAAGGAATTTTGTTCCCTTCTCTTTCTGGCTTACTTGTTCGTTCTTGTATTTATTTTGGTTTTGTACAAAATATCTGTTATATGTAAATAAATAGTTGAAGATCAAGGGGAGCCTTATATGTATGGTTTTGTTTATATTGTAATTATATACCATGATGTGTATTTGGATGGCTAGGAGAGAGCTGTTAATATATATTTGTTTGATATTGGAGGTATTCTGTGTATTTTATCAGATTCTATATTAACCCCATGTAACTAAATAGTCACTAAACAAGGAGACTTTGCCATTATTTTATTCAAAACTAACAATCAATTTATTTTCTTTTAATATAAATCTCCTTATGTATTGTCACCCATGGGAGTACAACCTTCAGAGTCTAGACATCACATTTTAATTATGTTGGTAGCTTTCATATTTATATGTCTGTCTCCTTTTGGTAGAGGGTGTGATACCTGAATAGCGGGTCGTTACAATTGGTACCAAAGTCCAAGTTTTTGGGTAATCTGTGCCTAGAATTTGTGACTATAGGTATAGATTACTAGATAGAGGGTGATTTATCTAATGAGTGACATTGTTTGTCATTTGTAATGTGAGGTTATCTACATACAAAATGGTTAAAACTAGAAGACAATGAAATGCCTCCTGAAAGGGAACCCAGAGATGGTGAACAGAGACAGAACCCTCAATTGCAGAAACCCGGTGTTCAGAGACCACAAGAGCCAAATCTGCGACAAGTTTTGGATGTTTTGGTGACTATGGTAGGTATTATGTCTGGAGACATTCATAAATTGACAGAGAGATGCTCTCACCAAGTGATATGGAGTAAAACTGCAGAGGTCTCTCCAGTTATTCAAGCTACCCCTACTTACTCAACTATGTCAATTTCAGCAACTCCAGCCATATCAATTAGTTTTGAATCAAATCAGACTATATCAGGCAAAACTCAGAGAGCCACTGAGTACGGAGAGGGATATGGAGATAGAGAGAACACTAGTGTATCTCAAGATGGCCGTCTATTTTAGAAATTGATGACTAAAAGATGGAATCGATGATTTTTTTGAGAAGTGATGATCCTCAGGTTGCAAAGACTTGGATTATGGAGATGTAGAGACTCTTCTGTGAATTTATGGTTGTTAAGGAATATATGGTTAGACCTGCACCCATTATCTGAAGGAAGCTGTTTATGATTGGTGAAGTTCAGAGTTGAGATTCCGATATGGCAACGACCTTTAGTGTATTTGTTGGAGTGATTTCACTCAGATTTTCCATGAGAGATATATGCCAACTTTTATAAGAGATCATAAGATGTTTGAATTTCTAAATTTAAGATAAGGCAGTCAGATTATTAGTCAGTATGAAACCACTTTGCTAGACTATCGGTGTATGCTCCAGAATTAGTTAATACAGAAGAAAAGAGAGCAAAGAGGTTTAGAAAAGGATCACGATCCTTCTTCCAAACATACCTGATAGCTTTGCCTTTTACCACTTATAAGGATCTAGTAAACAATGTAAAGGCCTTGGAATTGGTTACTAAGGACAAACAAGAAAGGTTTCGCGAAAAAAGGCCAGCGAAAGTCCAATCTTCAAGCATGAAGAAGAAAAAAGAGAAGAAGAGGCATTTTGAGTAGGGCAAAAGCTCCCGCAAGATGTCACGCCCCGACCCACTCCCGAGCCAGGCACGCAACCAGCCCGCCGCGGCACCCAGATACACGGGCACCATGTCCCGCACATCAAAGCACCGTAAAGCTATCAACATTCACATAATCCAAGTTTCCAAATCACAGAGATCTCCAAGTGATAAAAATAATACATGTATGCCTCAATGTAAATTAAAACGAGTGAGAGTTAACCTTATACAGATCAGAAGAATTATAAATACAGTCATCCCAATTTAAACAAATACAATGGTCATCCTAACTTTCTCAAGATGAAACAATAACCTCAATATATAGTGGAAGAGCGGGTAGTCATACCCCGGCCCAGTAGTCTCCAAAGAATATCCAATACAACAATGCGCACAAATCTCTCAGTCCGAGTCTACCCCTGTAGGAAGGAAATGTGAGGGGTGAGTACCATAGAGAAGGGGTTGGTACTCAGCAAGTCGGGGGGATGACATGCTACAATTAATTTTTGGGTGAATTAGGAGTGCCAAAATTATGTCACAATAAATCCATAGTATGCAAAAAAAATATTACGACATCTCAATAAATCATTCACGGCATACGTATCAAATCAAATATGCATCCAGTATGTATGTCCGTTATATCATGTAGAGCCGGCCGAAAATATTCCGGCAAGGGCCAACCATTGCCAAGGACGGGCAACGTTGGGGGTTTTCACAGTGCAAGTAATAAAATAAGGCTCTCAACCCCAACGTTGGCCACAGACTACTTCAACTAGCCTGTATATATATATCGTACATGTATCAAAGATCAAGCGTGTATGGAAACCCGCCGGTGCTAGACCTACCAAGGTCCTCCCCGGAGTGGTTCAACCGACAACTGTCTATACAATATGTATGACAATCTGGCGGATACCCCCTGCAGAGGCGTATCCGGGCACAACAGGTGCCTCTACCAAATGTCCTTCGTAGCTACGGAATCCATAGGAAGCATATCATCATCATCACAGTATCCACAGGGGCATCCAGCCCAAATCACATATCTCAAGTCAAATCATCAAGCCCTATCATGTCAAAAGCATGTGTCAATATACAATGGAAGCATAAAATCATGTGGATATATCAAAGTGTGGCACAATCATCAAGTATCAAAATCATTGATGCATATTGATATAAACAAGTTGGGACACTCCATATATCACAAAACATTTTCATAAATCCAGAAGAATATGTCAATCATACCATTTTAAATCATGCTTTTGAAAGCTTTTTAAAACACGGTATCAATTAAAAGTAGATGTCAAGTCCCACTCACAATTAGGGGAGGATAATGCACTCCCCAATATTTCCACAAAGCGTAAATCAAGTGTCCCCTCCGTTCAACTCAAATAACTCTTAGGGAGACAAACAATCTACAGATTTTTAACCTGCGCAGTGATGGAAAACAGACTATAACTTTGGTTATACCAATCCAAATAAGATGATTCTTATCTCATTTTAAAGCTAAGGGATAGCACTATAACTTTTATTTTGCACACTTCCTCAGATTCAAATCACAGAATTCCCGATAAGCTTCATTTTGTTACAGCCATATTTAAATTTCAGATTCTGTCCAGTTTTTGTACAGAAGCTATAACTTTCATCCTACTCACCAAAGTCTAATGAAATTTTAACATGTTATAGCTAAGATTAGATCTACAACTTTTGTGTTTTGAGTTTTATCCAAATATGTCTGGAAGGGGTTGAACAAAATTTATGAACAGGACAGATACGTTTTAGTGAAACATACAGTTTCTGTCAACACAGTTTTAAGGAAAATTGTATAACTTTCAATTTCCTCATGCGAAATGGCTGAAATTGTTATATGTTATAGGCAAGGCATATATCTATAACTTTCATGTTTTGTGTTTCTTCAAACTAAGACTGGAGAGGGGTCGTTTTTACTCACTACTGTCAAGGTTCGAAACAGGATGCTTTTATGTCGAGTTTCAGGAAAAGTGCCATAACTTTTGGCACAAATATCAGAATTTGGTGATTCTTACCTCATTGGAAAGATAAGACTTAGTAACTATCACATTTTCAGATTCTGGCTCTAAGATGCCTTAAAACAGAGATGAAGTCACAGACAGAAATAAAATTTAAAGTGAGACAGGATAAAATTTCTTACCTCACTTTCTTTGTCTTCCTCTCTTGCTTCTCTCCTTGTTCTCACGAATTTGGGAAGAATGAACAAGCATTCTAAGGCCTTCTTTTTTTATTATTGTATTAATAACTCACCACCCTAGGATCAAATCTCCAATTAATCTAAACCATAGGATCATTTTGACTATTGCATGTGTTTTGATTGGTTTTTTTTTTTTTTGTGCATGTGTTCTCATTGGCCCACCTTGCCTTTCTCATCTCCATTTGGCCAACACTTGTCCTCCTCACTATAACACTTGTTCAATACAAGAATACACTTGTCACATTTCATTTAAGTTTTGTTGCTAACAAGTCCTTTGACTTATAAAAATTCTAATTTGACCCCTAAAATTTTCATAATTACATACTAGGCCCAAAATCTTATATTAGACCTAATTAAATTTATTTAATATGAAATTAAGGTTTTGAATCTCTTTGAGTCAAAATTGATCCGATTTGTATTTTACCATCAAATTTCATTTTTTTTGTGAAAATTCATGAACCTGTAGTAGTAGAAATATCATATATATATATATATATATGTATGAAATGGAATTCACTATAGAATACACCGAGGGTTGGTGTTACACAAGAGGTCATCGTGTCCAATTTGTGAAAATTTTCATTCGGGGCCATGTAAGGGAGGAACGAGACTTTGTTTTGCATGTTTTCAGCCAAGCCATTATGTTTCACGTTGTCTTCTTAAGCCTAGGCAATCACAATCTGCTCCTTTATAGCATATTCCACCACCTAGATCTCTAATGGCTTAACAGATAGCAGCCCCTCTAGTTCCATTGAAGTCAAGACCACCTAGACCAGCTTTACCACAATAGCCATAGCAGAAACGACCTTAAGGGATGCTACCAAGCTCAGGGGATCAGGCTAGAGTTCATGCAGTCACTGCTTAGGAGGCTCGTGGTTCACCTAATGTGATTATAAGTAGAATGAAATTATTTTCTTATGATATTCATGTCATGATTGATCTGAGTATGACACATTCATTCATTTCATTTGCATTTGTTATGCACTTGTCTCATGAGTCTGAACATCTAAAGCAGTAGTTGTAGGTTGATACCCCTCTTAGAGATGATGTTCTTATTACTGAGATTTATAGGGGTTGTATTGTGAGCTTCCAGGGGCATGATGTTGTTATATTTGGATGTAATTCTAGGTATGGATTGGTTATCAACTAATTATGCACTGGTTGATTATTATCGGAAAATTGTTTGCTTTTTACCACCAAAACAATCACAAATTTTCTTTATTAGTGATAAATTTATTAGAGTTCCAGTTTTATCTTTCATTAGAGCGACTAAAATACTATCCAAGGGTTTTTAGGGATATTTAATTTATGTCATTGAAGACAAGAAAGAACAATCTCAATTGTTTGACATATCAGTGATTTGAGATTTTTCAGATGTGTTTCCAGATGATTTGCCTGAATTACAACCGATTAGAGAGATAGAGTTCACTATTGATATGATATCAGATTTCATACATATTTCCACAACTCTATATAGCATGGCACCAACTAAATTGAAAGAGTAGTAAACTTAGTTATAAGAACTGGTGGACAAGGGGTTTGTTCATCCAAGTATTTCTCCTTGGAGTGCACTAGTTTTATTTGTAAAGAAAAAAGATGGTTTCTTGAGATTATGTATAGATTACTGCAAATTAAATCAAATGATGATCAAGAATAAATGCCGCTTGTGAGAATTGATGATATATTTGATCAGTTAAGAGGTGCCACAGTTTTCTTCAAACTAGATCTTGATCCGACTATTATTAGATTAAGATTAGAGAGGAAGATACACTTAAGACAGCATTTCACACTAACTATGGTCACTATGAGTTCTTGGTTATGTCGTTTGGATAACTAATGCCCAAGCAGTCCTTCATAGACTTGATGAACCATTTTTTCAAATCCTATCCGGATGACTTCATTGCGGTGCTTATCAATGATATGCTGGTTTATTCTAAAGATAGAGCTCAATATGAACAGCATCTCTACATTACTTTACAGACTTTGAGAATCAAGAAATTATATGTCAAACTAAGTAAGTGTGAATTCTGACATAGTGAAGTAATTTTCTTGGATCACACTGTCTCTGATGGAGGACCTTCTGTAAATCCAAAATTGATTGAAAATATTGTTAATTGGTCCCTACCTACTACAGTTACGAAGGTGTATAGCTTTTTGGATTTGGCGGGATATTACTATATATTTGTTAAGGATATCTCTTCGATAGTTGCTCTACTTATGAGATTAACTCGTAAGAATGCACCCTTCATGTGGGATGAATAATGTGAGACCAATTTTCGGTGTTGAAATAAAGCACAATTAGGGCATATGGTTGTCCCAATCCAGTAAACTTTGTGCTCTTAGAACAAGACCCAAATGTAAAGTAAAAAGGGAGGCAATGTAATGGGCCCTAAATGGATCTAGCCCACGGGTTTCGGGCTGGGCCCTTCGGGCCCAGCCCGGGCCAGCAGAATTGGGGGCCAAAGGCCCCCAACGGCTAGTAAAAGAACTAGCCGTTGGGGACTGCCCAACGGCTAGTTCTTACTAGCCGTTGGGGACTGCCCAACGGCTAGTTCTTACTAGCCGTTGGGGACTGCCCAACGGCTAGTTCTTACTAGCCGTTGGGTCCAACGGATAGAGAGGGCAATGCCCTCTCTCCCCCTCTCATTTTCTCCTCTCTCAACTCTCTTTCTCTTCTTCTATAAATAGGGCAGCTAGTTGCTTTTAAAAGGTATGAAAAAATGCCTTCAACCTCTTGTATGCTCTCTTTGAAACATCAATAAAGTACTTGAAGTTCTTATTCATTTCTCATTGCTTGCTTCTTTAGAATTTCATCATGGTATCAGAGCAGGCATTCATTCCTTCCTCATCCAATCTTGGTAATCCACCATCACAAATTAGCACCTCAATGTTCACTTCCACTCTTTTAGATGCTTCAAATTACAACGCATGGCAAGACACCATCAAGAGGTCTCTAAACTTCTTCAATCTCGAAAACCACATATTTGAAGACCCTCTTGATGATGCTGATCCGTCTTACAAAGCATGGAAAAAGAGAGATGATCAAGTGGTGGTGCTCTTACAAATGTCTTTAGACAAAACCCACAAAGCAATGGTCACTTGTATTTCCAATGCCAAATCTTTGTGGGATCAAATGCATGCTCTTTATGCTCAAGAAACCAACACCGGTAGAGTATTCGAATTGAAAAAGAAAATCTTCTACATTCAAAAAGGAGGAAAGACCCTACCCGAATATTTTGGGGAATATAGGGATCTTTGGAACGAGCTTAATGTCTTGAGGCCTCCAACCTCAAATCTCAAAACCATCCTTCAAAGGAATGATGAAGACATGACCTTTGGTCTCCTAATGGGTCTTGGAGAAGAGTATGCACCTATACGTCAAGAAATTCTTAGAATGAAGATTTTTCCTTCATTCCAAGAAGTTCAATTCATGGTGCAAAGAGCTGAAACAAGCATGAAGCTTGAAGAATCATCCAAGCCCAAAACCGAAGCTCAAGCATTCAAATCTGTCCAAGAAGAGCATCCAGCCAACAAAGCTCAAAATTTCACCAAAAGAGATTTTTGCTCCCATTGTAAGAAACCTGGTCATAGAAAGGAGAAGTGTTGGCATCTCCATCCCCATTTGCGGCCAAAATACAACAAAAGGGAAGGTGACCAAATGGCAACTGTCCAACGTGTTTCTCAAGTTGCTGCCCTAGAAAGCAAAATGAAGGAATGCAAAGGGAGATGAAAAAGCTCGTTGGCCAGATTACTTTGCATTCTGGTAATCTCTTAAATACATCTCATTCATGGCTTATTGATTCTGGTTGTGATAATCATATGGTAAAAGATAAGAGCAAAATTAAAAGACTCATTCCTCTCACTGATTCTAGGATTGTTAAGGTAGCTAATGGTGAGAAACTAAGAGTTGATCATCTAGGTGAAATTGAGTTATTTGGCAAGAAAACTAAAGCTCTATATGTGCCTAAATTTAATTCTAATCTTTTATCCATTGGAAAGATAACCAAAGAACAAAATTGCAAAGTTACATTTGATCCTAATGAAGTTGTTTTTCAGGACCTCAAAACGAATCATTTGATTGGCAAGGGGTCTAGGAGGCACAACCTATACTACTTGGATCAAGAAAACCGAGCTTTTGCTGCCCAAAGTCAAATGCATTCATTATGGCATGCTCGTCTAGGTCATCTTGGGGACTTAGCTTTGAAACGTCTATTTTCAAATCTAGTAGTAGAAAATAGGCATTGCAAAGCTTGTGTTCTTGGAAAACAAACTAGAGTGTATTATCCCATTTCAAATACTATATATGAGAATGCATTTGAACTTGTTCATTCTGATGTTTGGACCTCACCCATAGCATCTCATAATGGTTTTAAATACTTTGTGACATTTATTGATCACAAAACTAGATATACTTGGGTATACCTATTGGTAACCAAATCTGAGGTTTTTGAAGCCCTTAAGAGCTATTATAGATATGTCACCAAACAATTCAATGCCAACATCAAAATCATTAGGTCTGACCATGGGGGGGAGTATACTAGTCATGCATTCGAAAACTTCTTAGATGAAAAGGGGATCATGCACCAAAAATCATGTGTCTACACTCCACAACAAAATGGAGTTGCTGAAAGGAAAAATAGGCACTTGTTAGAAACAGCTAGGGCCATGATGTTTCATTCTAATGTGCCTAAAAAATTTTGGAGTGAGGCAATAAAAACCGCTGCCCATCTCATTAATCTTATGCCCACTCAAGTTCTAGGAGGTAAATCCCCATTAGAGCTACTCTTAGGAAGAAAACCTAATATCTCTCATCTTAGAGTCTTTGGATGCTTATGCTATGTCCATGTACCTGAAAATTTCAGAAACAAGTTAGAGGAAAGGGGGAGAAAATGTGTGTTCTTAGGATACTCAACATTTGAAAAAGGATATAAATGTTATGATCCACTAACCAAAAAAACTATACACATCCAAAGATGTGATATTTGTAGAAAGAGAATCTTATTTTTCAGGAAAAGAAGATCAAGATCAAGATGGAAAAGGAGAAGCTCAAGATCTATGGAACATTATTCTCCCAAGTATCAATCATCCCTCTCATCCGAATATTGAACAAGAACCAGCTCCGAATGTTCATGAAGATCCGGCTCAAGAAGATCCCTCATCATCTCATTCTGATCAAGAAACCATTCAAGAACAAGGGGGAGATGATTCGGAGCAAGAGCTGGCCATAGAACAAGAGGAACAAATCATAGATGAACCACCTCGTCCTCTTCGTAGATCAACAAGGCTTAGGCTTCCTCCCTCTGAATGGATCAACAAAAGAGTCTTCTATAACTCTAAAGTAACTTCTCATCCCATTTCTAAATATTATTCAATTGCTAATACTTCTTGCAGCCATCAAAGATTCATTCGGAACATAGATCTTCATGAAGAGCCAAGATCTTTTGAAGAAGCTAAAAACCAACCTCAGTGGGTACAAGCTATGAAGGATGAGTTGGAAGCTTTAGCAAAAAATGGAACATGGGAAATAACATCACTTCCAAAAGGGAAAAAAGCCGTAGGGTGCAAGTGGGTCTACAAAATCAAGCACAAAAGTGATGGGAGTCTTGACAAATATAAGGCAAGATTAGTTGCCAAGGGTTTTACTCAAGCTTATGGAGTAGACTACAAGGAAACATTTGCTCCCGTGGCAAAAATGAATACCATTCGTGTACTCTTATCCCTTGCTGCCAACTACTCTCTACCTCTATTTCAAATGGATGTTGCAAATGCCTTTCTTCAAGGGGACTTAGAAGAAGAGGTGTATATGGAGGTTCCTCCGGGTTGCTCTCATCAAGACAACAAAGTTTGCAAATTAAAGAAAGCCATCTATGGACTTAAACAATCACCAAGAGCTTGGTATGCCAAACTTAGTTCTACTCTTCTTGATCATGACTTTAAGAAATGCACTAGTGACTCATCTCTTTTTGTTAAGAAACTAAAAAATAAATTCATTATAGTCCTAGTATATGTAGATGATATAATCATAACCGGAAATGACTTGAACTTAATTAATCAAGTTAGGAAATTTCTCCAAACAAAGTTTGAGATTAAGAACTTAGGGAAACTAAAGTACTTTCTAGGGATAGAACTTGCCTATTGTCCAAATGGATTTGTTCTATCACAAAGAAAGTATGTGCTTGATCTTTTGCAGGAAACCGGAAAGTTAGGTGCCAAGCCCGCATGTAGTCCGATCAGCACTTCTTGTGGCCTTAAAGATGAAGACGAAGAGTTTGAGGATGAACAGAGATACCAAAGGCTTGTAGGGAGACTAATCTATCTCACTATAACAAGGCCCGATATCTCCTTTGCTGTGGGACAAGTTAGCCAACATATGCACAAGCCAAAAAGAAAGCATTGGAGAGCCACCGAAAGAATACTTCACTAACTAAAGGGCACACCCGGCATGGGAATTTGGATGAAGAAAAATTGCAGCTCACAAATCATAGGGTATTGTGATGCGGATTGGGCCGGAGATTCTGAAGATAGAAGATCAACTACAGGATATTGCATGTTTGTTGGAGGAAATCTAGTAGCTTGGAAAAGCAAAAAACAACATGTGGTGTCAAGATCCAGTGCTGAAGCGGAGTATAGAGCAATGGCTGCCGCAACAAGTGAAATAGTTTGGTTAAGGGCTCTAATTGAAGAGCTAGGGTTCATAGTTCCAACTCCAATTCAACTCTATTGTGACAACCAATCGGCAATTCACATAACCTCAAATCCAGTGTTTCATGAAAGAACAAAACATATTGAGGTAGATTGTCACTTTGTGAGACAAAAGATTGAAGACAAGCTTATCATTCCTAGCTTTACAAGAAGTGATCTTCAAGTTGCTGACATCTTTACAAAACCGGGAACCGCCAATCACATTCACAAGAATATGGGCAAGTTAGGTGTTATATACATATACACACCCAACTTGAGGGGGAGTGTTGAAATAAAGCACAATTAGGGCATATGGTTGTCCCAATCCATTAAACTTTGTGCTCTTAGAACAAGACCCAAATGTAAAGTAAAAAGGGAGGCAATGTAATGGGCCCTAAATGGATCTAGCCCACGGGTTTCGGGCTGGGCCCTTCGGGCCCAGCCCGGGCCAGCAGAATTGGGGGCCAAAGGCCCCCAACGGCTAGTAAAAGAACTAGCCGTTGGGGACTGCCCAACGGCTAGTTCTTACTAGCCGTTGGGTCCAACGGATAGAGAGGGCAATGCCCTCTCTCCCCCTCTCATTTTCTCCTCTCTCAACTCTCTTTCTCTTCTTCTATAAATAGGGCAGCTAGTTGCTTTTAAAAGGTATGAAAAAATGCCTTCAACCTCTTGTATGCTCTCTTTGAAACATCAATAAAGTACTTGAAGTTCTTATTCATTTCTCATTGCTTGCTTCTTTAGAATTTCATCATTCGGACTCTAAAAGATAAGTTTGTATCAACTCTAGTACTAATATTACCAGTTAGTTGATAAGGATATATAACTTTTAGTGATGCATCCGGTACCATTTGCATTATGTATTGATACAGTAACAGAATATGATAGCATGTACTTCTAGAAAGTTGAAACCTCATGAAGAGAATTATCCTATACATGATCTAGAACTTGCAGCTATTGTTTTTGTTTTGAAGATTTGGAGACACTACCTTTATAGTGACCATTGTAAAATATTTAATGATCATCAGAGTCCCAATTACTTATTTACCCAGAAGGAGTTGAATCTAAAACAACATTGATGGCTTGAATTATTAGAAGATTATTATGTTACCATTCAATATCAACCCAGCAAAGCAAATGTAGTAGCGCCCATAGCCGTAAGTATATTGTTCTAGTGGTTGCTCTTCGAGTAAGAGAACATTAGTTGATAACTGAGTTTGTACAATTGAGGATTGATGCTAAAGTTACTAACCAAGGGTATCTTTTAGCTCGGTTTATGGTCCTACCAAATCTCTCTAATTGCATTAGGGTAACTCAGCAAATTGATGAGGAGACAGTTAAGCTGAGTGAAGACCTTCTTAAGGGGGGAAGTCTAAATTCAATATATCAACTAAAATAGTTAGATTTCGAGATAGGGTGATAGTTTCGGAGGCTCAGAGATTACAGAGATTAACTTTGGACAAAGCGCATAATTCAGCATTTTCTGTTCATCCAGGATTATATCGGGATTTAAATCAACCCTTTTGATGGCCTAGTATGAAGAGAGAGATTATAGAATTTGTTCATCGATACTTAATATGTTAACAAGTAAAGGCTGAACACCAAAAACCTAGTAGACTATTTGAGCCACTCACTATCCCTAAGTGGAAATGAGAGCATAACAACATGGATTTTATCTCAAGATTGCCCAAAACATTGAGGGGATATGATGTCATATGAGTTATAGTAGTTCATCTCACCAAATCAACTCGCTTTTTCCCAATTGCAATGACTTAATCTATGGAGAAATTAGCTAAACTTTATATTGATGAGATCAGGAGATTACATGGCATACTAGTATCCATTGTTTTCTGATAGAGATCCATGATTTGTTTCTTCATTTTCACAAAGCTTTTAGACCGGCTTTCTAACTAGACTTAATTTCTCCAAAGAATATCATTCTTAGACAAATGGTCAGTCAAAAAGGACTATACAAACTCTAGAGAATATGTTGAGAGATTATGTTCTAGAGTTTTATGGTAGTTGGGCTGAATGTTTGATATTAGTAGAGTTTGCTTATAATAACAGCTACCACTCTAACATTGGCATGGCACCACTCTAACAGCTACCTCATTTGCCTTTTGCTCCCATCCTTAAGGGAACATAACCTAAATAACTCGCCACTATTTGGTGATGAAATATAATAATTCAACCCAAAGCTTACGTTAGGACATGCATAAAGATAGTGTGTGGTAATATTCGTATTGCTTTCGTCTATCTCATTGGTGTAGCATCAAACTTTTAGGAATATATATATCTTTACACAAAAAAAAAAAAGATTTTTAGCAGCAGTCAAAAACCGCTGGTAAAGATCTTAAAAACCATTGGTAAAGGTTGTAGAGTCTTCTCCAGCAGTCAAAATTTATGCTGGCTATGCAGGTGCTAGTAAAGAATGATAAATTTTTTAATGTTTGTTATTGTGCTTATATTTTGAATCTCATTGTTCAAAGGGAAGTTGTTTTGAAGAACATTAGAGATAGTGTCAAGCATATGTAAAGTTCAGACATAAGGATGATAAAATTTCAAGAATATGTCTCGTAACTTGGTATTGATGATGGAAATTAGATTGCACTTAAATGTATCAATTAGGTGGAATTCCAAATATTTGATGCTTGAGAGTGCTATCAACTATCCAACAATTGATGATTGGAGTGGAAGTAAAAGAATGTGTGGATTTTTTTAAGCCATTATATGAAATGACTAACTTGATGTCCAGTTTATTTTATGCAAGTTTGGAAAATTGTGTGCATGTTGAATGATAATTTGAGTTGTGAAGATGTAGTTATTAAAAATATGACTAAAGAGATGAAAGAGAAATTTGGCAAATATTGGGGTGGGCATACTATAGTGCTTGCACTTGAGACTGCTTTTGAACCACACTTGAAGTTTCAAATGTTGAAGTTTTGTTACTTTTACGATTGATATCGATTCAGCTGAAAGGAAGGTAAAACTTGCGAGCAAAAATTTGCACAAATTTTTTGAACATTATATGAACAACTCTAAATCAAGAACTTCTCAATCTAATTTGTAAAGGATAAGTGGAGGAAGGAAAAGTAAGATAAGTGGAGGAAGGAAAAGTAAATGATCAAAACTTTTCCGTGTAAGTCACATTTCTTTAACCTTTTTAATTATTAACTTTATTCTTTTATATTCTGTTGATTTACTAATGATACAATATTATTTGTAAAAATTTAAAATATTTGAATGTGAACTTACTACTAGTGAATGAAATCTAAATTATATTTGTCTTTGGAAGAGCCAGAGTTAGATTATCATTAGTTTGAAGACTTGCAAGTTCTCCGATTGAAGAACAATGCAAATTGATTTCTAGATTTTTCTATCTTGACTTGTGATGTGTTAAGCATCCAATTTTGCTATTGTTGCTTTAGAACCTACATTTAGTATTAGTGATTGCATTCTAACAGTTGTATCATTCCAAATTATGTTCAAACTCTTATCATTACGAGAAATTGATTGCACAATGTTACATATTTTGATATCAGGATTTTGAGTAAGTATACCTCAATCAAGTGATATGTATAGTGTTAGCAAATGTCATTTCCACAAAAATATTTTGTACAACTAATTATAAATTATCTATCTAAATTGAACAAAACAAATCACAATTATGAAAATATTAAAAATTATGAGAATATTAAAAGACTTGAATTAATGGATAAAAACCCTAAAATATCAATTTCGTCTGTTTTCAATTGTTCACCAGACCGAATCTTTTCAATTCCCTTAAATTTATTAACAAAAAAATTATTATTGATGATGACAAATTTCCTTAAATTAGATTCACCCAATGGTCATACACTGAATCCCTAATTTGACTAAATAAAACTCAATGGTCGTGCAATTTTGACTAAATCTACTTGCATTAAGTTCTTTGGAATATCCACAATTTAATATTTTCCTTAAAATCGCAAATATGAAATTAATTCAATAGTCGTGCTTATAATCTTATATGGATTTCATTGCTCAGTCTAATCTCGTACAATTAGATTGATCATGCATGCATTCAATCTCAAATCATACAAAATGCAGGTCTAAACGTTTTGAAACATAAAAATCAATAATAAAATCTTATCAAATAACAATAATACAAATAATTTTTTTTTAAAAAAAAGAAATAAATTCAAACCATACTATTAATCAAAGAACACAATCTATAAAAGCTGAAAGTAATGTTTAGTTGCATGAATGACTTGTAATCTATAGAATGAATTTTGATATTATAAATTTTAATCATGAAATTTGGTGAATTAAGAGTATAAGGACCGGAGTTGGAATGAACTAATAATTTAGTCCAAGTTTTATATGCAACTCTTAAGATTTACAATTCAATTTTAGAGTCCAATATTGAAGCTCAATCTAACTAACTACTCAACCTACTGAGCCAAATTTTTAATGTCCCTCACTTGAGTTCAATTTGCGGAGCCCAAAACTTGTGAAGCCCACTAACATGTCCAATTTAATTCTAAGAGCATGCCCAATGTTTTTGCTTTTTCTTCCATTTGTTTTTGGTCATTTTTCTTTCATTTGCCAACAAAGTAAAGAGAAGTCAAAGAGCATTTCATTAAATGTAAGACAAGGGTGAGGAGTTTGGTGTAAGCTTAAAGATAGAAAGATGTGTGATGTATAGGATTGTGCGATTTAAGAAAAAAAGCAAAGGAGCAAATGTGAATGTGTATTGTCATGAATGAGAGGGAGAAAGTGAGAGAGAGAGAGAGAGAGAGAAGGGATTCTTGAACCTTGTTTACTCCTTTACATTTTTTTTTCCTCTTTCTCCTTCAGTTCATTCATATCCTCCAAACAACTTTCAGCCAAATCTGTGATCTCTAAGCTCTCCTAGATCACTCTTAGCATCATTTCGCGAATGTTGGGGTTGATCAGTAAAAAAAAAAGGGATTGTAACAAGTTGGTGCAAGGAGCTTGCATTTGAAAGGGCTCAAGTTAAAGATTGATGTGAATCCTTTGAGCCAAATCCAAGGTAAACTTAAATTCATGGTTTTTTGTTTTTATTCATCATTAAAATCAATGTGACCTTGCTGTAATGTTTTAGCCATAACATTTTCTGCACATAAGCAAATTGAGTGAGATTATCTTCTTAAAAAACTAGACTTCCAGATCTTGAAAATGACATAAGATTTGCTGAATTTGAGAATTGGATTTTTAATGATTTTTCAAATTGATACAATCTGCAAAGGAATACTTTGTTCTACCATGTTTCCACTAAGTACTTTACTTCAACTTTGAGATACCTTTTAGGCTGACTTATGCTAAACTCTGAATACAAACTTTGTAGATCTAAGTCTTATCTTTAATTTGAGACTTGAATCACATCATTTGGAAATGTATAGCGAAAGTTATGACCATTTTCCCTTGACTGCACATATTGGAGTTATGCAGTTAGAGCAAACATATGATAGACATAAATGTTTTTACGTACTTGGAATGAACCTAAGTTATAAACATAAAAATTGTTATTTTATATCTAATCTTTACATAAAAATTAGAATTTAGCAATTCGGGAATTCTAGTTTGAGATATGATTATTTTTCTAAGACATGTAGATGTGAGAATGAACATTATATATGAATTACCAACATGGGTTGACTCAACTGTATGTGGGGTTAAGTTTCATTAAGCATGACCAAGACTCGACTCTTGACGGGAGTATCGGGCTCTCATGTGTATGGAACGTTCCCCGTTGGGAGACCTGTCTTCCGAAAAGGAGCCACTGCAGTGGTCGGTCCGGATTAGCCGGGGCGAATCCCGGATACCGGGCGGTATCCAAGACATGGTACCAAAAAAAAACATTATATATGAATTAATGAATGTGTTAGTCATAGAGATACATTTTCATTTGCACATCATGTAATTAGCTTCTTTGTAGCATTGAATAAATGTCTAATTTAAATTTTATGTTGTGATCTATATAATATTTAGGCAAAAGTCTTTCAAATAAGGATAGAGTTGAAAACCTTGGTTAGTGGGAGTGTGCACCCTCCCCAAACGGTGAGTGAGACTTTTATATCTTGTTTTAATGAGAAATATTTTTATATGTTTTAAAAATCTCATTTTAAAATGTGGTTTTATAATTCAATTTTGAGTATAGTATGCTCTCTTGAAATGGTAATGTTAGAGATATGAAATTTGGCATGTTATTGTCACATGATTTGCATTGCATGGCTTATTGATTTTCATTGAGACAAAGATGATTATGGGTTGCGAAATGGTTTTGAAATTTAATTGCAATGAAAATGATATTATATGGTAATTGATAGTTCACGCAACTCCAGTGGTTTATTACTCACTCATGACCGGCTAGAATAAGAGTGGTATGAGTGGAGCTGGATTCTAGAATGGGGTAGTATGATATGGGGGTTCACTATCTAAGTTTTCAGTTGGGCAACCATAAATGACCAATAGTGATGGCCAACCCAGCACCAAAGATGGGACATTTTTCAGATAAATGTATGAATAAAAATTCTTGTTAGATCTAATCCTTGACCCGAGACAAGATCTTAGATTGAAAAGTATATTTTTTGCAGTCCCAAGGTTTTGAATGAATTGCAACCTATTTTGATATCCATTTTGATATTCAATTTGAATATCTATTTGGAATACTCAATTTGAAGTAAAGAAGAATGTTTGTTTGGTTTTTTTAATGCAATGGTTTTTGAAAATTGTGATTTCTTTTGAAATGATAAAATGATTTAGTTGTTATGGACTTAGAGCATAATCACCACTCATTGGCATATACATAGATTTCACTCTTAGCAGACACATTTGTACTCATCCCTATCTTCTTCTCTCCTATTTTTAGGTTGTAGCTATTAAGTACAGATAGAGGACTTTCTTCGTAATTTGTAAGATCCTCCTCAGTCAGATCTATATACTTTGTGTGAGATAGATTTGCTTTGGCTTACTTAGTTGTAGATGGATCAATGAGGAAGGTTAATGGAAACTGAACTTTGTTATATTATGGTTTAATTGTAGAAACCTTATTACTTTGTACATGTATATTTATATTTTGATTGGACACTTTGGATTAAAGTTATGGAGACTTATCTTATTTTGAAAGAAATTTTATGGATAATGATTTATGATTATAAAGACAACATGGCAGTTGTCGCGTGCTCGGATCCGAGGACCGAGACGTGACAATT
The DNA here is from genome assembly GCA_033439265.1 of Dillenia suffruticosa. Classification (NCBI taxonomy): domain Eukaryota; kingdom Viridiplantae; phylum Streptophyta; class Magnoliopsida; order Dilleniales; family Dilleniaceae; genus Dillenia; species Dillenia suffruticosa. The sequence goes on from JAVTVX010000031.1 coordinate 7,511,345, forward strand.
TTATTGGTATCAAAATTTAGGTTGGTAACAATTTTATTATAGTGTTTTCAAGCTTCCCATGGATCCTATGATAGGTAAATCTCATGTAGAGTTAGTTAGGTATGCATAGTTTAATTCGTTTCCATGAACTAAACCTTGCCTTCTGTTATAGTGATGGCGCCTAAGAGATGCATGAGGGGAGTTACTTCTCTCCCTTCCAAGCACAATGCTACCTCTTCTTCTCATGTTTCGATGTCACCTAAACCATCAAAAATTCCTTCTCCTCCCATTGTAGCCTTCTAAGAATGTATGGAGTGATGGAGTAAATATGGAGCTAGATTTCGTTAGCAAAATCAAATTGAAACCCAAACACCACCTCCATCACCACCAAACCCTACTACATCTTTAGTGAAGGCTACACCTTCTATGTTGGTTACTACATCCTCTATTTGTCCTATCACTATTTTATCCAAACTAATCAAGGAAGCTCGACAATTGGATTGTGAAACCTTTATTGGGGTGAGTGATGCTACCGTAGCTAAGGATTGGATAAATCGGGTCTCTAAAACCGTACAAGATATGGGTTTGGATGATGAAGACAAATTGACAATGGTAGTTTGATTGCTTGATACAGGAGCACGGACGTGGTTGCAAAACCTTAAGAAGCATTCCCCTATTCCTATTACTTAGAGGGAAATTGATGAAAAAAACTACACCCATTTTTACAAAGATTAGAAGCAGAAAGAGTTCTTCTATCTCAAGCAAGGGAATAAGTCTATGATTGAATATAAAACAGAGCTGAGAGAGCCTTTCATGTATATTCTGGAAATGGTGGCCACGGAGGAGTATCTTTGTTCCAAATTTGAAAAGGGGTTGAACTTTAACATTCGAAGAAAACGACAGTTACCGATGCCCATAACTTCAAGGATATGCTACAGATAGCTTTAAAGGTTGAAAAAATAGTTGAAGAGATGGGTCAAATCATAGAGAACATTGAAAAGAAAAGAAAGTTTGAAAATAATCCTGGTCAATCATCTAAGAGGAGTCATAGTGTGACTTCCCAAGGCATTGCTTCAATTACCGACTCAGTTGCTTCACCAACAAGTAGTCCTATCCAAAAGTAGGTGCTTCCCCCTCTAGTGCCACTTTTGGTCTGAGGTCTTTCTAGGGTAATCATAACCAATTTCAAAATTGTAAGGTCAAATATGTTTCCTTTGTGGAACGACAGATCATTTTAAAAGGAATTACCCCAAGTTAGGTGGTGAAGGACAAGGAAGTCAAGCTTTGCAAGCTTAGACGGGTGCTCCTAAGGGAAATCGTGAGAATGTTCATGTTCCTTCCTCTATTACCGCTCCTAAGACTAGGACAGGAAGTAACACAGTCATTCAAAATCCTTCCCACCCTCAAACACGTGCACAAACAAGGATATATGCAATGACTAAGGAGAACACTCAGTCCAACTCCGATATTCATAGGTAACGGGTTTAAAGTTTAAAATTTTCATAGTTAATATTGTCAAAAAAAATATGTATAAAATCTTAGGATATGGTAAAATATAGTGATTGTGCATATGAGTGATTGATCTATGCTTTGAACTTAAATTTATTTAGCAATGACACTAAATATTTTGCATGATGATGTTTATATATTTTGGACCTCTAAGGTTGTAAGAAGGGAAATTGATGAATCATTATATTATATTACATCTAAATGGGGAAAAAATCTAGTTGTACAAATAGGGAGTTTCTAATATTAGATAAGGGAAGTAATCGATGCCAAAGTGTTTCATAAAGAGTAGAGAGTTACAGTGGCGAAAATGGATGAATATTAGTTTAATCATGTTATAATTGAGAATCTAAGCTAGGAGAAATTTTTTATAAATAGGTATGATGACTCTCTTCAATCAAATTGCATATGTGTTAATTAATACTGGTGCTAATAGATCATTTGTTGGTACTACATTTTCATGGCATACTGATAAAGAATTGTCTCCTCTTGAAGATGAATTACTTGTACAAACTCATTTGGGTGAACAGTTAGTGAGAAGATCAATGTATAAGGGTTTGAAGTTAAGGTTAGAGTAATAGCATTAGAGGCAGACTTAATTGGTGTTGAGATGTATGATTTCGAGGTAATATTGGAAATGGATTGGCTATCTCAATATAGAGTTACGGTGGATTGTTTTATAAAAACAGTTGAGTTTAGAAGGTTAGATGCCCTAAGTGTGGTGTTTATTAGGGAACATCAAGTATTACAAACTTGTGTGGTTTTGGCTTTGGAAGCTTGAAAGATTATTAAGAAAGGATGTTAGACTTATCTAGCTTATGTGATTGATACAAAGAAAGAAGGACCAAACTTAGAAAATATTCCAGTGGTGAAAGAGTTTTCGGATATCTTTCTTGGGGAATTGCAAAGGTTAATCCCAGATCGAGAATTTGATTTTGCCATTGATTTACTCCCAGGAACAGCACCAATCTCTATCCCTCCTTATAGGATAGCTCCTGCGGAGTTAAAGAAGCTTAAGGTGCATTTGCAAGAATTGCTTAATAAAGGAGTAATTAGACCGAGTTCTTTACCATGCGGAGCACCAGTTTTGTTTGTTAAAAAGAAGGATGGTACTTTGAGACTTTCTATTGATTATAGGCAGTTAAATCAAGTGACAATTAAGAACAAATACCCACTTTGTAGGATCGATGATCTTTTCGATTAGTTGCAAGGAGCATGTGTGTTTTCAAAAATTTAGGGTATCATCAACCTAAAATCAAGGAGAGTGACAACCATAAGACTGCTTTTCGGACTAAGTATAGTTATTACAAGTTCTTAATGATGCATTTTCTCCTAACAAATGCTCCAACTATTTTTATGGATCTTATGAACCGAGTCTTCCACCAGTATTTGGATAAGTTTTTGATTATTTTCATATATGATATTTTGGTGTATTTTAAGAGTATTCGGGTTGTACTTCAAATAATTCGGGAGAAACAGTTATATGTAAAGCTTTCCAAATCTAAGTTCTAGTTAAGAGAGTTTGGTTTTCTTGGCCAAATTATATCTGGTAAATGAATTTTTGTAGATCTTAGAAAGATAGAAGCAATCCTTAAGTGGTAACAACCTAGAAATGTCACTGAAGTTCAAAGTTCCCTAGGGCTAGTGGGGTACTATCGGAGATTTGTCGAGGGGTTCTCATTGATAGCAGGTCAATTGTCAAGGTTAACTCAGAAAGGTATCGAATTTGAATGAGATGACAAATGTGAGGCGAGATTTCAAGAGTTCAAGAAGAAATTGACTTCTGCTCCCATCCTCTCACTCCCTACAAGTCCGCCCATTTCTTGCCTACTTGAACCATATACTCATCGGAGAAGCTAGGCAAAATGTACACTGATGAGTTTATGAGATTGCATGGAATACCAGTGTCTATTGTGTCAGATAGAGATCCATGGTTTACTTATCAATTTTTGTTAAAACTACACAAGTCTTTAGGGACTAAGTTGAAGTTCAGTATGACGTTTCATCCTCAAACTGATAGTCAATCTGAAAAGACAATCCAAACTTTGGAAGATATGCTCCGAGCATATGTACTCGACTTTTCTGGTAGTTGTGATAGGCATCTTCCATTTGTGGAATTTGCTTACTATAATAGTTATCCGTTTAGTATTGGGATGCCACCATATAAAACATTATATGGGAGAAAATGTCGAACTCCGTTATGTTAGGGTAAAGTTGGAGAAAGGAAGATAAAAAAACGCGGAGTTGATTGATGCTACGGTTCAAAAAGTTAAGATAATTCGACAAAGAATGAAAGCGGTACAAGATCATCAGAAAAGCTATGTCGATAAAAAAAGAAGACCATTGGAATTTGAGATAGGTGATATGGTATTCTTGAAAGTATCACCTTGAAAAGGAGTGATCCATTTTTTGGAGTTGAGGGAAGCTAAACCCTCGATACATCCGCTTGTATAAAATCATTGAAAGAATTGAAAATGTAGCATATAGACTTGAGATGCCTTTAGCGTTAGAGAAAATCCATGACGTGTTTCATGTATCCATTCTTAAGAAGTACATACCAAACCCGTCACATGTTCTTGAAAAGCCTCCATTTGAGTTGACAGAGAATTTGAGTTTTGAAACTAAATTGGTTGTGATTTTGGATCGTCAAGTTAAAATCTTGAGAAATAAGGAGGTAACTATAGTTAAAGTTTTGTGAAGACATGATCAGGTAGAAGAGATGACATGGGAACTAGAGGATCAAATGCGAAGACAATATCCCTACTTATTTGAAGGTGAGACCTAGTGAATTTCAAGAACAAAATTTTTTTATGGGCTAGAACTTGTAAAAGCCAAAACTACTATTTAGTTGCATGAATGACTTGTAATCTATAGAGTGAATTTTGATATTATAAATTTGAACTATGAAATTTGGTAAATTAGGAATATGAGGATTGGATTTGGATTGAACTAGTAATTTAGCCAAAGTTTTATATGCAACTCTTAAGATTAATAATTCAACTATTGAGTCCAATATTGAAGCTCCATCCAACAAACTATTCAACCCATTGAGACAAATTTTTAATATCTCTTACTTGAGTTCAATTTGTGGAGCCCAAAACTTGTGATAAAGCCTACTAACATGTCTAATCTAATTCTAAGAGCATGCCCAACATTTTTGCTTTTTCTTCCATTTGTTTTTGGTCACTTTTCTTTCATTTGCCACCAAAGTGTAAAGAAGTCAAAGAGCATTTAAGAGTTGTATTAAATGTAAGACAAGTGTAAGGTGTTTCATGTAGCTTAAAGAGAGAAAGATGTGTGATGTGTGGGATTGTGTGACTTAAGAAAAAAAGCAAAGGAACAAATGTGAATGTGCATTGCCATGAACGAGAGGGAGAAAGTAAGAGAGAGAGAGAGAGAGAGAGGGAGAGAGAGAGAGAGAGAGAAGGGATTCTTGAACCTTCTTCACTCCTTTACTTATTTTTTTCTCTTTCTCCTTCACTTCATTCATATCCTCCAAACAACTTTCAGCCAAATCTATGAACCCAAAGCTCTCCTACATCACTCTGAACATCATTTAACAAATCCTTGGATTGATCATAAAAAAAAAAGGGAATTGTAACAAGTTGGTGCAAGAATCTTGCATTTGGGAGGGTTGGACTTAGAGATTGATGTGAATCCTTTAAGCTAAGTCCAAAGTAAGCTTAAATTCATGGTTTTAGGTTTTTATCCATTATTGAAATCAGGATGAATAGCATGTTTCATGATTTGAGCTTAGAGGTATATGGATAAGTTAGAACAAAGATGGAACATTGATCTTTTGTAGACAACATAGTGTGACCTTGCTGTAATTTTTTAGTCATAACATTTTCTCCACATAAGAAAATTAAGTGAGGTTTTCTTCTTCCGAAGCTAGACTTATAAATCCTAAAAATGACATAAGATTCATTGGATTTTGGTCAGAATTGGATTTTTAATGATTTTTCAAATTGATGTATTTTGTAGAGAAATATTCTGTTCTGCCCTATTTTGACTGAGTATTTTGTTTCAACTTTGAGACACCTTCTAGGGTGAATTAGCCTAAGCTCTGAGTACAAAATTTGTAGATCTAAATCTTATCATTAATTTGAGACATGAATCACATCATTTGGATATGTGTAGCGAACGTTATGACCATTTTCCCTTTACTGCGCAGATTGGAGTTATGCAGTTAGGGCAAACATATTATAAACTTACATGTTTTTGTGTACTTGGAATGGACCTTAGTCATAAACATAAAAATTATTATTTTATATCTTGTCTTTAGAAAAAAAATTAGAATTTGGGTAATTCGGGAATTCTAGCTTGAGATATGATTATTTTTCTATGACATGTAGATGTGGAAATGAACATTAGGTATGAATTAATAAATGTCTTAATTATAGAGATACATTTTCCATTTCCACATCATGTAATTAGCTTCTGGTAGTATTGAATAAATTTCTAATCTAAATTTTAAATTTTGATCTATATAATATTTAGATGAACGTGTTTTGAACAAAGATAGAGTTGAAAACCTAGATTAGTAGGAGTGCATACCCTCCCCAAACAGTTAGTGGGACTTTTATGTCTTATTTTAATGACAAATGTTTTTATATGTTTTAAAATTATTTTGAAATGTGGTTTTATAATTCAATTTTGAGTGTAATGTGTTCTCTTGAAATTTGGTATGTTATTGTAACATGATTTTCATTGCATGGTTGATTAATGTTCATTGAGACAAACATTGTTACGCCCCAACCTGCCCCAGGGCCAAGCATGCGACAATCGCCGCGGCACCTCGATACACGAGCACAACGTCCTACTTATCAAGACACCGTAAGGCTAATAATTACATTTAATCTAATATATCACCGACCAAATCAATTCCCAAGTCATCACAATGTGCCTCAATGCATCAATAATCAAATCAAATGAAAGTTATCTTTTTCACAAGTCAACATAAGTATAATACAGTTATCATAGGTATATAAATACAATGGTCAACTAAATACTCCAAATATAATAATAACCTCAAATGATTACCGCAAAAGAGTAAGTAACCGTACCCAAGCCCAATGTCTCCGAAATACCCAACGAAATCAAAGCTCTACTAGCCCTCAATTCAAGACTAAACCTGTAAGATGGGAAAGTGATGGGTGAATACCTAAAGGGAGATGGTACTCAGCAAGTGAGGGGATTGACATTGTATTATTAATATTGGTGTGAACTTTGAGTATCAAAGCATAAGGTAATAATATCCACAATGAGCAAACCGATCATATCATTTCAAAACCATATATCATACGCACACATCAGAAATCAAGATATGCATCCAATATTTACATCACTGTCATTAAAAGCCAGCCAATGAAATATTCTCAACAAGGGTCTACCTCGACCAATGACGGACGCATTGGGGGTTTTCACAATGCATGTATGTAAAAACAATAATTCTCTACCGTAATGTTGGCCGCAGGCTGATCCAATAAGCTCGCAAATATCACAAGTACAATCATCAACATAGATATGACATTTGGGGGATAGCTCTGGCCAAAGCGTATCCGGGCACAACGAGTGCCTCTGCTAAATGTCCTTCATAACTTCATGAATTATAACTTTCATTTTATACATTTTCTCAAATTCACATCACAGAATTCCCAAAAATCCTCACTTTGTTTCAATCGCATTCCAATTTCAGCTTCTGTCCAATTTTTGTGCAGAAACTATAACTTTTATTCTACTTAAACTACAAAAAAACACGGTTTTGGCGACGGATTTTAGCGACGGACAAATTTTGTTGCTATTTTGCGACGGATTTAGCGACGAATATTTTTTTGTCACTAATTTGTAACGAAATTAGCGACGAAAAATTATTCGTGGCTAAATTTCCGACGGATAGATTATTCGTGACTAAATTTGTTGCTAATTGGAGACGAAAAAATTTTTGTCGCTAAATCCGTCGCCAATTAGCGACAAAAAATTTTTCGTTGCAAAATTCGTCGCTACTTAGTGACGAATAATATTTTCGTAACTAAATTTTGCCACGGATACTCTTATTCGTCCCTAAATTTAGCGACGAAAATATTTCGTCACAAATTTCATCACTAATTAGCTACAAAAATTTTTCGTCGCAAAATTCATCGCTAATTAGTCATGGTAAAAATATTTGTCACAAAATTTAGCAACAAACTCTAAAATTCATGGCTAATTTCGTCACTAATTAGTCACAAAAAAATATTCGTGGTAAAATTCGTTGCTAATTAGCCACAAATAAAATATTCGTGGCTAAATTCGTTACTAATTTATTATCAGAATTTCAAAATTCATGAATAATTTCCGAACAAAATTTCTTCTATACTCTATTATGAAATTTTTTTAATTGTATCTCCCTTTTTAATATATTCTAAATAATAAAATTGAATTAAATACATATTAAATATTACAAATCTCATCAATTTGATAATTTTAACAATAAATAATTCAACAAATCTATGACAAATAATTTTCAATTAGTCGCAGCTGTCGATTTCACCATTCGTGTTTTTGTCTTCTACATCCATTCAATTCTCTTATATAGTTCAATTGTTTGTGAAAACTCAGTTGTTCATATTCATTCGTTATTGTTATCAGTAAGAAACACAATATATAATACATTCACTTCCAACGTTCTATCTCGTCTGGCAATTAGATCGAACAGTATTTTTCGGAGGATGGTAACAGTGAAACGGATAACTACTGATAAACGGTAATCCATTTATTTTATTTTATTATTTTTTTATTTTATTAATTTATATTAACTAATCATATTTAATATTTTAAAATATCTTAAATAAGCATTTAATTTTATTATTTTATAATTTTATTTTTTAAAGACTAAAATTATTTTTTTTAATATTTTATTATTTAGCGACGGATTTAGCGACAAATTCGAAATCCGTCGCTAAGTTTAACGACGAATAAAGGAATCCGTCGCTGATTTAGCGACGGATTCAACGATCCGTCGCTAAATTTAATTTTTTTAAAATTAACATTTAATAATTTATTTTTTTTGTTATTTTATTAATTTATATTAAATAATCATATTTATTATTTTAAAATATTTTAAATTATCATTTTATTTTTTAATATTTTTAATTTTTAAATAATAAAATTTTTTAATATTTTATTATTTAGCGACGGATTTGGCGACAAATTAAAATCCGTCGCTAAGTTTAGCGACGATAAAGGAATCCGTCACTGATTTAGCGACGGATTAAACGATCCGTCGCTAAATTTAATTTTTTTTAAATTAACATTTAATAATTTATTTTTTTTGTTATTTTATTAATTTATATTAAATAATCATATTTATTATTTTAAAATATTTTAAATTATCATTTTATTTTTTAATATTTTTAATTTTTAAATAATAAAATTTTTTAATATTTTATTATTTAACGACGAATTTGACGACAAATTGAAATCCGTCGCTAAGTTTAACGACGAATAAAGGAATCCGTCGCTGATTTAGCGACGGATTCAACGATCCGTCGCTAAACTTAATTTTTTTTAAATTAAGATTTAATAATTTATTTTTTTGTTATTTTATTAATTTATATTAAATAATCGTATTTATTATTTTTTAATATTTTAAATTAGCATTTTATTTTTTTCTTTTTTATTTTTATTTTTTACAGAATAATATTTTTTTTTAATATTTTCTTATTTTATTTTTTAAATCTTTTTAAAGAATAATATTTTTTATTTTTTAATTAATTTATTAGTTTATTTTAATTTGCATTTTATTATTTGATATAAACTTTTATTTCTTTAATTAATATTTAGAATTAGATAATAAGTAAAAATAAAATAGAAGTATATTAAATAATCGAGGGATTTTAAAATTCGTCGCTAAACTTAATTTTTTAAATTTAACTTTTAATATTTTATTTTATTTTGTTATGTTATTAATTTATATTAAATAATCATATTTTTTATTTTTTAATATTTTAAATTAACATTTTATTTTTTTTCTTTTTTCTTTTTATTTTTTACATAATAATATTTTTTTATTTTTTTAAATATTTTCTTATTTTATTTTTTAAATCTTTTTAAAGAATAATATTTTTTATTTTTTAATTAATTTATTAGTTTATTTTAATTAGCATTTTATTATTTGATATAAACTTTTATTTTTTTAATTAATATTTAGAATTAGATAATAAGTAAAACGAAAATAGAAGTATGACTAAAGGTAAGATGTGGCTTGGTGGTTGGGTATATTAACATTTTACTCTTGTGCAGGTGTTCGAACCGGGCTGTAGGCATTTTGAGGGTTTTTTCAAGGATTTTTTGCAATGCAGCAGGGGTCAGCAGGCTGGGGCGAGTTAGGGCAGGGCAGGGTGCAGGGGCAAGCAGGCAGGGTGCAAGGGCAAGCGAGCTCGGCAGGGGCGAGTAGGCAGGGGCGAGCTGGGGCAGGGTGCAGGGGCGAACAAGCAGGCAGGGAGCTGCAGCTGGGCTGGGGCGATGACGCTCGTGCGTGGGACCCAGGGGCTTAGCGACGGATCAAGCATTCGTCGCAAATTAAATAAAAATAAAATATTAATATAATAATTAAATAAAATGTATAAAATAAATAAAAAATATAATTGTATATAATATAATTTAGCGACGGATTCATGGATCCGTCGCTAATTAAATAAAATAAATATTAATATAATAATTAAATAAAATATATAAAATAAATAAATAAATAATTATATATCACATAATTTAGCGACGGATTTCTTGGATTCGTCGCTAAATTTAGCAACGGATTTTGAATTTCCGTAGCTAAAATTAGCAACGGATTTTTTGTATCCGTCGCTAAATTTAGCGATAAAAATTTTTCGTCGCTAAATTTGTCGCTATTTTAGTGACGGATTTCTATTTTTCGTCGCTAAATATTTGCGACGCATCATTAGCGACGAAAAATTGTTCATCGCTAAATCCATCGCTAAAACCGTGTTTTTTTGTAGTGTTATCAAATCTTAATCCACTTTTAACATGTCATTCCCAAGACATAGATTTACAATTTTTGTGTTTTGAGTTTTACTCAATTATGCCGATAAAGGGGTTGAAATAAATCATGATCAGAACAGACAATTTTCAGTTGGAAACAAAATTTCTGCCAACACACCTCTAGGAAAAAAGTTATAACTTTTGATTCCCTCATGCGTTTTGGCTGAACTTTTAATATGTGGTAGACAAGAAAGATAGCTACAATTTTATGTTTTGAGTTTCTCAAAAATAAAGTAGGAAATGGTTCGTACACACACTGATTTTATAGTCTGAAACAGAACAACTTTCTATCATGCTTCAGGAAAAATGCCATAACTTTTGGCACAGATATCTGATTAAGGTGGTTCTTAGCTCGTTGGAAAGATAAGATTTGGATCTACAATTTACTTAACTAGAGCATTTTCAAATTCTGACTGTAAGATATCTTAAAACAAAGGTAAATTCATGGACAGAAATAAAATCTAAAGCAAGACAGAACAGAAAATTTACCTCAATTTCTTTACCTTCCAAAACTCAAGCAAGCTTTCCACTTAATCCCAGCCTTTGGTCATCCTATGTACACCAAGTTAAGAGTCTCCCTTTGGGTTTAAAACAAAAATATAGTATTTTAGGATGCAAAAGAAGGCCTTACCGTGTTTTCAAATGTGTCTAGAGATTTGAAGAAAATTTTCCAACACAATCTTCTCCTCCTAGATTGGACTCACTCATTTTCACTTTTAGCTCTTGAAGAAATGAAGAAAGCTCCACATTTTTCTTTCTTCTTCCTCTCTCTTATGTCCACTTTATGGTGCAACAAATGAAGGGGTTGCAATCTTTTAATTTTTACAAACATACTTCATTCCCCAAAAGTTAAGGTTTGTACATCATCAACATATCTCAATAAATGTTTGCTTTTTCATTCCATACCACACCATGCTTTGGTATTAAGTGTTTGTCCAATTTGTTGTCTACCATCTTATTGCATTGAAGTCCTTATCTTTTGAGAAATTGCTTCTAGGTTCTAGTTAATTACAATTTGGTCCCTGAACTTATAAAAATTATAAATTGACCCCAAAAATTCTCAAAATTACACGCTAGGCCCAAATCACATATTAGGCCCAATGACACCAATTTCAAAATTTAATATGGTCGTCTCAACCCTGTTTGTCAAAATCGATCTGAATTAGGGTTTATAGACCAAATTTCTGGACTTTTGCCGTTTTAACCCTAAAAATAATTATTTATCAAATTTAAAAATTTTCTCACTCTCAAAATCATATCTTATTTTCATAGGATCATTTGTGGTCCATTTCGAAATTATTCACTTATGCCTAAAAATTGGAGCAAAACTTTTCTAGGGGAATTTTATCAGAAAAAATTCTGAGTGAAATTTATAAACGGATTTATGAAAAATCATCATATATAAAGATAAAATAGGATACATGACATACACCGAGAGTTGGTGTTATATTTTCTAACCCCCTAAAACAAGTTTCATCCTCGAAACTAAAAGAAAGTCATACAGCGGAATGGAAAACTACTCAGTGAATAGATGGGGATACAGTCCCCTCATCGTTTGCTCTGGCTCCCAAGTCTCCTCCTCGACTTGATCGCTACGCCACAAAACACAAACTAACGGGACTTCCTTGCTCCGCAGTCTCTTGATCTGTCTGTCAAAGATGGCTACGGGCTATACAGGTAAGCTCAAATCCTTCCGTAGCTCAACTGGTGGAGGCTCCAATACATATGAGGGATCCAGCATATACTTACTAAGTACAGAGACGTGGAATACATCGTGAATATGCTACAACTCCTCTGGCAGCTCCAATCTATATGCCATACTTCCGATCCTTTCAAGAATACAAAAGGGCCCAACATACCTAGGGCTCAGCTTGCCCCGCTACCTGAAACGGATCACCCCTTTCCAGGGTGAGATCCTCAAGAATACCATGTCTCCAACCTGAAACTCCAGTGGTCTCCACCTACGGTCTGCATACATCTTCTGCCGATCCTGGGCGGCCCTCTTCCTCTCACGTATGGTCCTCACCTTCCTCTTTGTCTCCTCAACAAGCTTGATGCTGCCGAGGCGCCTCTCACCAACCTCATCCCAATACAGAGGTGTGCGGCATCGCCTCATATGGTGGCATTCCGATGCTCGCCTAGTAGCTATTATTGTATGCAAACTCCAAAAGTGGTAAATGCCGATCCCAGCTACCATGAAAGTCAATCACGCATGCCCTAAGCATATCCTCTAACGTCTGTATCGTCCTCTCTGATTGTCCATCCGTCTGAGGATGATATGTCGTGCTGAAGTTCAGTTTAGTGCTCAATGCCTCCTGCAACCTAGGCCAAAACCTAGACATGAATCTGGGGTCCCTGTTTGAAACAAACGATACAGGTACCCCATGAAACCAAACTAAGGTATTAATATAGAGGCGTGCCAACGCCTCCAGAGGGTAATCGCCACGAATGGGGATAAAATGTGCAGATTTGGTGAGTTGATCGACAATCACCCAAATCGCATCGTGCCGTGCAGAAGTCCTCGGCAACCCCATCACAAAATCTATAGTAATATGTTTCCATTTCTACTCAGGAATGAGAAGAGACAACAACGTACCAGCTGGTCGCTGATGCTCGGCCTTCACCTGCTGACACACCAAGCATCGCGCCACAAACTCAGCTGTCTCCCGTTTCATGCCCGACCACCAATAACTATCTCTGATGGTCCGATACATCTTCGTACCTCCGGGATGTACAGCATATGCTGACGAATGCGCCTCCTTGAGGATAGTACGCTTAAGATCATCATTAGCTGGGATACAAATCTGCTCTCTGAATACCACGAGTCTATCATCACGAACTCAGAAATCTCTGCTCTCTCCTCGGCGGATCCTATCGTGAATGCCCTGGAGCTCCTTATCTGAACCCTAAAGCTCCTTAATGCAGTCGAATAGGGTCGGTCGCACCTCAAATCTAGCTAGCAGTGCACCCTAATTGTCGCTAGCCAAACTGACTCGCAAAGTACAGAATCCCACAAAGCAAGAGACATATGCTCTCTTTACTATCTGTGATGCAGAGGAAGAGGATGACTTCAGGCTTAAGGCGTCTGCCACAATGTTTGCCTTATCCGAGTGATAGTCAATAATCAGATCATAGTTTTTTAGCAGTTCTAACCATCGCTTCTGCCTAAGGTTCAACTCTCTCTGAATAAATAGATACTTCAAGCTCTTGTGGTCCGTGAAATCTCTACAGTTCACTTCATAAAGATAATGCTATCATATTTTCAATGCGAAGACTATGGCTGCCAGCTCTAAATCATGAGTCGGGTAGTTCAACTCATGCTTCTTTAACTACCTCAAAGCATAAGCGATTACCCGTCCATCTTGCATCAATACACAGCCTAGCCCCAGCCGGCTGGCATGACTATAAACCACATACTCTCTACTGCTGGTAGGGAGAGCTAAGATTGGTACCGTCATCAGTCGTTGTTTGAGCTCCTGAAAGCTCATCTCACAGCGATCATCCCAAATGAACTTGATGTCCTTCTGCGTTAGTCTCGAGAGTAGAGCAGCGATCCATGAAAAGCCCTCCATGAATCACCGATAATACCCAACTACACCAAGGAAGCTCCGAATCTCGGTCACTGTCTGTGGCTGCTCCCATTTTAGTATGGCCTCAACCTTCTGTAGATCAATATAAATACCATCCGCAGAGACAATATGTCCAAGAAATCCTATTTGTCTCAGCCAAAATTCACACTTGGTGAACTTGGCATACAACTGCCGCTCACGGAGAATTTATAGAATCACCGTAAGGTGCTACGTATGTTCCTTATAGCCCCGCGAGTACACTAGGATATCATCGATGAATACGATGATGAACTGATCTAGGTAGTCATGAAAAACCCAGTTCATCAATCCATAAAGGTCGCTGGTGCATCGGTCAGCCCAAAAGGCATGACCAGGAACTCATAGTGCCTATATCGGGTACGAAATGTAGTCTTGGGCACATCATCGGCCCTAATCTGCAACTGATGATATCCAGATCGAATATAGATCTTTGAGAAAACCCTCACACCTTGAAGCTGATCAAACAAGTCATCAATCCGTGGTAGTGGATATCGGTTCTTGATAGTGACCTTGTTCAGCTGCCAATAATCCACACAAAGCAGTTGGGTCCCGTCCTTCTTCTTTACAAACAACACCGGAGCACCCCAAGGTAAAGTGCTCATATAGATAAAACCCTTGTCCAGCAACTCCTGAGTTGAACCTTGAGCTCTCTAAGCTCTGCCGGTGCCATTTTGTATGGCAGAATAGATATGGGAGCTGTCCCTAGACCTAGATCGATCTCGAAATCAAACTCCCGAACTGGTGGTAGTCCAAGTAGCTCTTCAGGGAATACATTTGGAAAATCCTACACCACTAGGACATCATCAAGCTTCGGCCCTTCAATGGTGGTGTCTACAATATGAGCCAGGTATGCCGTGTAACCCCAACGTATCAGTCTCCTGGCTTCCATTGCCGATATCACACAGCGAGGTAACACTCGCCTCTCGCCGGAAAACTTCAAAGGTGATCTTTCTGATTTTCGAAACTCTACCTCCTTGGTGAAGCAATCAACGGAGGCTCGGTGCATGCTCAACCAGTCCATCCCTAGGATGGCATCGAAATCCGACATATCCAAGAGAATCAAATTTGCCTTAAGTACGGCGTCTCCAATCATGACCTCGGTCCCTCTGTAAACTGAGTCTCTAAGTAGCTACTCACCGAGAGGAGTGATAACCAATATCTCCTCATCAAGTGGCGACAAGAACTTACCTAACTGGTGGGCAAAAGTCGCTCTCACATATGAATAATTCGACCCAGTGTCAATGAGAACACGAGTGCCGATTCCCCAAATTTTCATAACTCTTAATGTGAGAGAAGTGAAAGAGATTAATAGTAATATAGAAGAAAAGAGATATCTGCTCATAGATATATCAAAATGTATATACAACCAACATAGTAAGCCTCTAAAGCTTTAACTATTGATGGCCTCAAAAGAAAGAATACATAAGAAATCTCTAAACAGGAGGATCAGTAGGAGGGGTACCAATAACCACGTTAGGATAAGCCTGCACGTCCTCCTGAGTCATCGCATACACTTGGGCCTGAGCCCTCGGCCGCTGCTGCGATGATCCTAGTGCCATGCTGCTCCCAGTTGCTGTACGCAGAGCTGTGTGGCTAGAATGAGCATGTGCTCCCTGCTGTCCTCCTCGTGGAATGCTCGACTGAACCGAGACTGTTTGACCACCCATTCCCAGATCAGGGCACTGACTTCATATGTGCCCTTGCTTTCCACACTAGAAACAGGTAACTTGGACTCTGCACGCTCCGAATGGGTGGTACCCGCTACATCGGTGACAAAAGGGATGCCACGGAACTATTGTCTAAGTGCTGGCGCTAGGGGCTGGTGCTCTGAACCCCTGGGATCGTAATTCCTGCCAAAACTGTGCCTATCTCTACTGAAAAGGACCTCCGTGAAATCTTAGGGTCTTGCCCTTCTTCGAGCTCTGGCCCATAGAAGACCTGAGCCGCTTCTTCCTCTGCTCCTTGCTCTCGCGCTGCCGGCCCTCTACATGGATGATCCCCTCCGCCCTGTATGCCGAGTCAACTATCTCTGCAAATGAGAAACTAAGAGTAACTATCATATACTTTCTGATAATCAAGTTGAGGCCATCCTCAAACTTGAACCTTAGCTGCTTTGGTGTCGCCAAGTCTGGGACAAACGCAGCTAGTCTCCTCAACTTGGTCTCGCACTCCGTGACCGATCATGTGTCCTGCCGTAAGTGCAAGAATTCTGCTCTCTTGTGGTCTTGCTAAAACTCCATAAAATATATGTAGTCAAACTCCCGCAGGAAATCTTCCCAACTCAGGGGCTTAGTGGCATCATCACTGACTCCCTCCTACCAAGTACGGGCGTCGTCGTCCAGCAACCTCTCTACCATTCTTAATCTGAACTCTTCACTCAAACCCAGATCAGTCAACACTCTATGAGTGCAGTTGATCCAATACTTTGCTGCTGTGGGATCGTCCGTCCTTGAAAACTCTGTGCAACCTAACTGTCTCGCCTCCGTCACCAGCTGGGTCAGCTCATGAATGCATCTCAAGGTGGAGGTAGTATCAGTGGGTCCTGAAACAGTGGAAGGACCAACTACTGGTGGTGGATCTGGTACAACTGGAGGTAGCATGGCCGTAGGAGTCGCGCAACCATCGGTGCTGGTGATGGAGGTGGCATCTGAATGCCATGTACTGTGTACCACTCAAACACCTGTTTGTAAGCGTCCAGTGGTGGTAGTGGACCTGCAACTATAGTAGCGATGGAGTAGGTACTATAGGAGGAGCGTGAGAAGAAGACACGTCCTCCGGTGCGTTTGTGGGCTCAGTAGGACCAAAACGAGTGCCTCGCCTAGTCGTCATACTTCTGCAAGAAAAAAGGTACTGATTAAGGAGAAATGTAAGGATTAGGGTTAGTTATGGCATAACCCCCTGAAATGAATGAACAACTGGTTTATAAACTAATAAAAATGATGTGTTATATTGGATACGGCCCGTATCTAACCCCCTATATCGGATGAACTCATCTGCCTATGACTATGTATTGAGATTTCATGACTGTAATGTAACTCTTCTCATGCATCGAGGACTTTAATACGAAATACTTGGGAATATTTTCAAAATCGTTTCCTAAAACATCGCTCTAACCAAGAGCTCTAATACCAACCGAGTTGTCACGCCCCGACCGGCCCCCGGGCCGAGCATATGACAACCGACGTGACACCTCGATACATGAGCACAACGTCCCACGTATTGAGACACCATAAGACTAATAACAACATCCAATCTAATGTATCACAAACCAAATCAATTCCCAATTCATCATAATGTGCCTCAATGCATCAATATATCAAATCAAATGAGAGTTATCATTTTTACAAGTCAATATAAGTATAATACAGTCATCCTAGGTATATAAATACAATGGTCAACTAAATATTCCAGATATAACAATAACCTCAAATGATTATCGCGGAAGAGTGAGTAACCGTACCCAAGCCCAGTGTCTTCGAAATACCCAATGAAATCAAAACTCTACTAACCCTCAGTTCAAGACTAAACCTGTAAGATGGGAAAGTGAGGGGTGAGTATCTAAAGGGGGATGGTACTCAGCAAGTAAGGGGATTGACATTGTACTATTCATATCGATATGAACTTGGAGTGTCAAAGCATAAGGTAATAATATCCATAGTGTGCAAACCGATCATATCATTTCAAAACCATATATCATACACACACATCAGAAATCAAGATATGCATCCAATATTTACATCAATATCATGAAGAGCCGGCCAATGAAATATTCCCAGCAAGGTCTACCTCGACCAGTGACGGGCACATTGGGGGTTTTCACAATGCATGTTTGTAAAAACAATAGCTCTCTACCCTAATATTGGCCGCAGGCTGATCCAACAAGCCCGCAAATATCACAAGTACAATCATCAACATAGATCCAACATTTGGGGGATAGCTCTGGCCAAAGCGTATCCGGGCACAACGAGTGCCTTTGCCAAATATCCTTCATAGGTACGGAATATTGCTATATAGCGGGAAAATGGGGGGCACCAAGCCCAATGCGTGGAATCATCATAGGGAATCCAACTCAATTACATGTTCAAATCCAGGTTATATGAAACCGTGTGTCAATAGATATGAAAATCATATAAATACCACATGTTATGAAAAAGTGGCACAATATCATTTGTGAAAGCGCATGGATGCAAATCAAACGAGTCAAGTAATTGGGACACTCCAATGGTCACAAAAATATATGTAAAGAATATATGAAAATCCAAAAGCTCAGTTTATCACACATTTGAAATCGTGCTATAAAAAGTATTTAAAACAGGATTTTCCGATTAATAGCAGACGTCAAAGTCCCACTCACAGTTTGGGGGAGGGTAACGCACTCCCCAATATTACCATGAATCGTAAATCAAGTGCTCCCCTCGTTCAAATCAAATAACTCTTATGGAGAAAATCAGTCCGTAGATTTTCAAACCTGCGCAGTCATGGGAAATAAGCTATAACTGTTTACACAAAAGTCCATTCCAATCAAAATTGTGACATGTTATAGGTAATTGCATGACCTATAACTTTCATTTTATACACTTCCTCAAATTCACATCACAGAATTCCCAAAAATCCTCACTTTGTTTCAGTCGCATTCCAATTTCAGCTTCTGTCCAATTTTTGTGCAGAAACTATAACTTTTATTCAACTTATCAAGCCTTAATGCACTTTTAACATGTCATTCCCAAGACATAGATCTACAATTTTTGTGTTTTGAGTTTCCCTCAATTATGCCGATAAAGGGGTTGAAATAAATCATGATCAGAATAGACAGTTTTCAGTTGGAAACAAAATTTCTGCCAACACACCTCTGGGAAAAAAATTATAACTTTTCATTCCCTCATGCATTTTGGCTGAACTTTTAATATGTGGTAGATAAGAAAGAGTTTCTCAAAAATAGAGTTGGAAATGGTTCGTTTGTACACACTGATTTTATAGTCCGAAACAGAACAACTTTCTGTCATGCTTCAGGAAAAATGCCATAACTTTTGGCACAGATATATGATTAAGGTGGTTCTTATCTCGTTGGAAAGATAAGACTTAGATCTACAATTTACTTAACTAGAGCATTTTCAAATTCTAACTGTAAGATATCTTAAAACAAAGGTAAATTCATGGACAGAAATAAAATCTAAAGCAAGATAGAACAAAAAATTTACCTCAATTTCTTTGTCTTCCAAAACTCAAGCAAGCTTTCCACTTAGTCCTAGCCTTTGGTCACCCTATGTACACCAGGTTAAGAGTCTCCCTTTGGGTTCAAAACAAAAATATAGTATTCTAGGATGTAAAAGAAGGCCTTGCTGTTTTCAAATGTGTCTAGAGATTTGAAGAAATTTTTCCAACACAATCTTCTCCTCCTATATTGGACTCACTCGTTTTCACTCTTAGCTCTTGAAGAAATAAAGAAAGCTCCACATTTTTCTTTCTTCTTCCTCTCACTCACATCCACTTCATGGTACAACAAATGAAGGGGTTGAAATCTTTTAATTTTTACAAGCATACTTCATTCCCCAAAAGTCAAGGTTTGTACATCATCAACACACCTCAATAAATGCTTGCTTTTTCATTCCATACAACACCATACTTTGGCATTAAGTGCTTGTCCAATTTATTGTCTACCATCTTATTGCATTGAAGTCCCTATCTTTTGAGAAATTGCTTCTTAGTTCTTGTTAATTACAATTTGGTCCCTGGACTTATATAAATTATAAATTGACCCCAAAAATTCTCAAAATTACACGCTAGACCTAAAATCACATATTAGGCCCAATGGGACCAATTTTGAAATTTAATATGGTTGTCTTGACTCTGTTTATCAAAATCGATCCAAATTAGGGTTTACGGACCAAATTTCTGGACTTTTACCGTTTTAACCCTAAAAATAATTATTTATCAAATTTAAAAATTTTCTCTCTCTCAAAATCACATCTTATCATCATAGGACCATTTGTGGCCCATTTCGAAATTATTCACTTATACCTAAAAATTGGAGCAAAAATTTTCTGGAAAAATTTTATCGGAAAAATTTCTGAGTGAAATTTATAAACGGATTTATGAAAAATCATCATATATAAAGATAAAATAGGATACATGAGCATACTCCGAGAGTCGGTGTTACAAACATGATTATGGGTTGTAAAATGATCTTGAAATTTAATTATAATGAAAACAATGCTTTATGGTGACTGATTGTTCACGCAGCTATTGTGTTTTATTGTTCACTCATGATCGGCTGGAGAAAGAGTAGTATGAGGGGAGCTGGATTCTAAAATGAGATAGTGTGATGTGGGGGTTCACCTACCTAAGTTTTCGGTTGGACAACCATGAGTCACCAATAGTGATATCCAAGTCAACACCAAGGATGGGATATTTTTTGGATAAATGTATGAATAAAAACCCTTGGTGGATCTAATCATCGACAGCCAACGTCTTGGATCCGAAAGTATATTTTTGGTAGTCTCAAGATTTTGAATGAATTACAACCTATTTTGATGTCTGTTTTGATATCCAATTTGAATATCTATTTTAATATCTATTTTAAATACTTATTTTGATGTAAAAAAGAATGTTTGTTTTGTTTTTAATGCAATGGTTTTTGAAAATTGTGATTTCTTTTAAAATGATAAAATGAATTTGGTTGTTATAAATTTAGAATATAATCACACTCCCACTCATTGGGTACATTCATACTCATCCTTATCTTCTTCTCTCATATTTTCAGGTCTGTAACTACTAAGTACAAATAGAGAACTTTCTTTTGCGATTTGTGAGATCTACCTCCGTCAGAACTATATACTTTATGTAAGATAGATTTGCTTTGGTTTACTTAGTTGTAGATGGATCCATGGGAAAGGTTAATGAAAGCTAAACTTTCCTATATTTTGGTTTAATTATAGAAAGCTTATTACTTTTGTATATGTATATTTATATTTTGATTTGACACTTTATGCTAAAGTTATGAAGACTTAACTCATCACATTTTGAAAGAGCTTTTATGGATGATAATTTATGATTATAGAGAATTGATTGAGGATTGAGATTTTGCTGATGACGGATTGGCCTTGTGGGGTCTCGTAGTACATGCCAGGGGTTGCATGTAGTTTGAGAGAACATGGCGGTTGTCGCATACTTGGATCAGATGACCAAGGTGTGACAAAATCTATTGAGTTTAAGGAAAACAAAAAAAATAGTTAAATATATTAAAAAAACAAAAAAATAAAACCCTAAAATCTATTATGAGAAAATCATGGGTGGTGTTTAGGGGATGCCTCCTATTTATAGACCTAAAATTCTAAATCAACAAAAATTCGTGAGTTACTAGAAAACTTGGGTTTTTCACTTTGACTTGAAAACTTGTGTTGTGATGATAGATTTTATCTTTTTGTTTTCCCAAAATTTGAAAATTTCATCAATATCCTTGATTTTAAAGATTTTTGAAATTATCAGTAATTTTATTCCAAAAATCTCTCATTAGATAAGTTCAAGTGGTGTCCTCTTCAACAAGAACTTGACTTTCTTGAATTTCAACAGCAACTTGTTTCTAATTTTTGTATATCTTCTGACTTAAATTAGTTTCTAAACTCTTCACAAGATTTGTAGGACTCAAAATCTTCTTTCCAACCCAATAAAAATCACCTTAATCGGAGATCAAAATAGAAAGTTATGTCCAAAATACTAACTACTATCTACGTAGTCCAAATTTCCTTAAATAAATACAAAATTACCTAAAACAAAATCCACGATATTAATTAATATAATATCATGAATCCTAAAATTCATAAATAAAACCTAAAATAAAATAAAATAAAATAATTCAAATGTATAAAAATTTTTATTATCAAATACTCCCATACTTGAATATTTGTTTGCTATCAAACAAGACAAATTTTTTGCAAAACCAATTCGATCCTCACAAGTCCCTAACTATGCATACGACAACTTCAAACCGGAATTACAATTAAGACAACCAATATTACGTAGCATTTAGTACTAGAACAACAATTGCAACCCCAACTATCTCATTGAAATAAAAAATAATGTAAGATTCAATCACTCTTACAATTGATTCACTCAATAGAACAAAGGAAATTAAAATTCAACTATTCAGTGCATTCAATTTTATGGAAATGATATGTATATCACTCAAATCAATATAATAAGATGACAATACTATAAGTTTGATAATATATCAAATCTCTACCATTCAAATATATGAAATTTATGCACCAATTAAAAAAAAATTTATTTGGTTGTAACGGAATTAGAGTTAAGAGTAAAATAAATAGATAAAATATTGAATTAAATAATTCACTAAAAATACACAAATATCAATACACGACATTTTTCATATCAAGACAAAGAAAATACTAACTTCCATAATTTCTCATCCCAAAATATATAAATCACTCCAACTCCAAATTTGTAATGTATTACTCCTCCAAAGTAAAGAATATGAAATGGAACTCTGTTATAAGAGGGAATAATATCCAAGAAAGAAAAATGTTTTTCTCTTTTTTTCTTTTTTTTCTTTTTTCTCTTTTTTTCCTGCTTTTTCATTTTTTTTTCAACCAGCACTCCTTTTTTTTCCCAAATTTTGCTGGGTTTTTTTTTTGGTAGGTCAACATGAAAATTACTACCAGAAAAATAAATAAAAACTCCAAAACAAAATAAAAAAACATAATATCATACTATCAATTATATATATATTAGTGAATTTGGATTCAAAATCTGGAATTAAAAAAATAGGTCATAGGGTAAATTTATATGAGAAATTTAATAAAAAAAGGGTCTAAACTCAAATGGGTTAACTAAGAAATATAAAATGTTATGAATGATTTTTTTTTAAACTCAAAAGTGTGTAAATCTAAATATGTTAATTATTTTGGTATATAAAAATAAAAAATATGATCTCAAAATATATAACAAAACAAGTTTTAAAATGATCAACCCACATAGGATATACGCTAAACAAGAAAATGAGAGCAAGAAATTTTTTTTTTTTAGACTTAAATCCTCATTTAGGTAAATTTGGTGTTAAATTTTGCATATTTATCTTTCAAATCAGCCATAAAAAGATGAATAGTTAATTATGTACCAAATAACTACTAATATCAATCATTTTTTACGCAACCCAATTGAAACTAAGTAATACACAAAAATTAGAAAACTTGAGAAAATTTTATTCGTATGGAAAAAATTCATCAAAATTCAAGATTTTTTCTTTTAAAAATTTTAAGTGTTTTTTAAAAAATAAATTCCAAAAAAATCAGAAAAATATCCTAAAAAATAAAAAAAAAAAACATTAGAATGCATGCTTTGCCCATACTTATAGCAAACATTATTCAAAATATGCAAAATGAAATACTAAAATAAATAAAAGAGAGCAGAAACTCTCCTAAATAAGTTGGTGAACTTGTAGGCTCCTCTTCAACAACTTCTTGTCCTCTCGTGCAAAGAGTTGGTTATTCACCTATAAAATACTATCAAAATTTAAACTTAAATCAAATCAACAAAAATAAATATTAAAGAAAGTCATAAAAAAACACTATATTGTCTCTCAATAAATGCCTTTTTTATTGTCTTTGGCCATACATAATCTTTTTGGTTCAATCTGGCTGATAGATCAGTTCGGTCAATTTAGATTTCAGTTTGCCCAGCATAAACTTCAATTTTGAATCGAAGTGACGTACTTTGCCTACCATGGACTGCTTTGATTTGTCACTTTCCTCAACATCCAAAAATTCTTGACTCTTATATTGTCTCCGAACTAGATCTAAATTTACATCAAAAATAGCATATATATCAATATGTTCATTATCTAGAAACTCATGATTCACATGTAAAGCAGTAGCAATGCAATTTTCGATAGAATCACAAGAGTAAAAGACATTAAAATCATATTCAACAATACTCTCAATGCAATCAGAGTCAAAATCAACTTTAAAGATTTCGTGAATATCAAAATTTTTCATTAACCTAAGGATAACAAACTCAATTTTTTCATTATTAACTCTCAAAATCAATTTTTTATCTGAAACATCAATCAAAGCAGATATAGCGGCAAGGAAAAGTCTACCTAAAATTAATAAAGTACACTCATCATCATCCATATCGAAGATAGTAAAGTCAATAGGAAAAATAAATTTATCAACTTTAACCAAAATATTCTCAATAATGATTCTCAGATACTTTATGCTCCAATCAACTAATTGTAAAAAAATATTAGTCAAACGATACTCCCTTAACCCTAATTTCAAGAATGTAAAATATGACATGAGATTGATATCAGCACCCATATCACATAAAATATCAAAAAAAGCAATATAACCGATAGTACAATGGATAGAAAAACTACCTGAATCATTAAGTTTTAGCGGCAGCTTCCTTTGTAGAATTGCAGAACATTCATCCGTAAGCTTGACCTTTGAAACTTCATCCAGCTTTCTCTTGTTTGTGATCATGTCCTTGAGGAACTTCCCATAGCTTGACATCTCCTTGATAGCATCCAAAAGAGAAATGTTAATATGTAATTTCTTAAAAATTTCTAAAAATTTTTCAAACTGCTTTTCTACATTAGTACGTAACAAACATCCAGGAAAAAAAACAAGGGGCTTACATTCCCTCAAAGAAGTAATTCCATGTTTTGTCTCTAATGCCTTGGTCTTCTCATTTGTAGGCTATTTGATCTCTTTCTCGGCTTCTTGTTTATTTTCTTCATCCTTGGACCAAATTGGCTCCTCTTGCAATTCCCTCATGCTTCTCTTGCAATTCCCTCCTACTCCTCAATGAAACTGCCTTGACTTGATCTCTAGGATTCTTTTCAGTATCACTCGGCAGTCTAACTAGCACATGAGAATAAAAGGCATTAGTCAATTGATCAAATTTATTTTCAAGTTTTTCAAACCTTTCATCTATGGCAGTTGCTAAACGCTCAATTGCAAGCTCCTATGATGCAAGCTCCTATGATGCCTTGCTCTCTCTTGGCTGTGGTTGCAGATTCCCTAAATTAAAGTGTAGTAGATTATT
Source organism: Dillenia suffruticosa (assembly GCA_033439265.1). Lineage (NCBI taxonomy): Eukaryota > Viridiplantae > Streptophyta > Magnoliopsida > Dilleniales > Dilleniaceae > Dillenia > Dillenia suffruticosa. The sequence continues at coordinate 7,536,541 of JAVTVX010000031.1, forward strand.
TGGTCATGGTGCTCCTTGACACCATGAAAAGTTAGGATAGTTTCTCCATCCAGGGTTATACGTGTTAGAGTAAGGGTTGTTCTGAGATCAGCCAAAGTTAGAAATATAATTTGTTTATTATACCTGTAGACACTCAAAAGATAAGTAAGTAGAATCACCACATGAACCATAATATAAAATCTCGTTAGTCACAACATTTATTTGATTAACTTTTATAGCATTAATGATGGAGTCAATTTTTGGATTAAATATGGTAAAATTATCAACATCATGCACATCAGCTTTTTGTCTAAGGATCTCATATTCATTAAACCAATCATATTGATTAGAGACCATATCATCAAGTAATGCACATGCTTTATAATAAAATTTACTCATAAATGCACACCTAGATGCAGCATCAATGATAATTTTGATAGAATGTAAAAGACCATCATAAAAAATTTGTAAAATTAATCAATTAGATATACCATGATGTAGGCATCTCCTAATCAAATCTTGAAAATGCTTTCAAGCATTCTACAAAGACTCACCCTCAAACTGTTTAAAACTAATAATATCATAACGTAGTTTAGCCATCTTATCCGGTGGAAAATATCTAGCAAGGAATGCTTGAGACAAATTTTTTCAATTTTGAAGTGATAAGTAGGGAAGAAATTAAGCCATGCCTTTGCCTTTGCCTTCAGAGAGAAAGGACACAATCTTAACCTTATCACATTGGGATTAACTCCATTCAGTTTAATTATATCACTAATCTCCAGAAAATTTTTCAAATGATTATTTGAATCTTCAAAAGTCTCTTCACTAATTGATCTACCTGCACCTTGCCAGTTTGAAGTTGTTTGCTTCCATGCCAAGTCGTGCGATACTAGTTTGAATATCTTGAAATCTATGTATCGAAAACTCTCTCATAACTCTGTTATTTTGAGCCATTGCTTCTTCCTTGATTTCGGATCTCAAAGCTCTCTCTATCTCAAAATCAAAATCAAATAGGTCAAGACTCTTCGATCGCAACACACACTGCATCGACACTAAAAATAGCATAAAATTAGATTTTCAAAACTAATGCAAGAACTTCTCAAGAAAATCTAAATTACTTATATAAAAGTAGAAATCACAAAAATATAGCAAGATAATATAGAAAGACACCCAACAAAGCAATTGAAAATTTCTAAAAATCAAGAAAAAATTAAAAATTTTATGAAAACGATGGAATTTAGCCAAGATAGAGCAGTATTCGTAGCAAGGCAACGGGTTTTGTTCAACAAGCTTAAATCCTTTGGAATAAATGGTTGTAGAGTGCTAGATCTGAAAATTTTTTTTAGACCCCAAAAGTTCCCAAATTTGGACCAAATCTAAACGCTAAATAATGACTATGTAACCCTAAAATACTATATACTAAGAAATATGAGAAACAAAGTATCAAAAAATATAAAAGATAGTGTCTAATCTCAAACAAATTTATTCCATTTGATACACAAAGATATCCCCAATAATGGTGTCAAAAACTTATTACACGATTTTGATATCACTATTTCAGATAACTATACCCTACTCAAATGTTGTATATAATGCAAGCAAGTATCAATCCTATGAGAATATTTTATACGACAAACTATAAATTACCCTATCTAAATTGAACAAAACAAATCACAATTATGAAAATATTTAAAATTACGAGTATATTAAAAGATTTGAATTAATGGATAAAAAGTTTAGGGCATCAACTTTATTTGTTTTTAATTTTTTTTCATATGGCCAAATCTTTTCAATTCTCTTAAATTTATTAACTAAAGAATCGTTATTAATGATGATAGATTTCCTAAATTAAACTCACCCAATGATCATGCAATGAATCCCTAATTTGACTAACCAAAACCCAATAGTGATATAATTTTAATTAAATTGACTTGCATTAAATTCTTTAAAATATGTGTAATTTAAGATTTTTCCTAAAATGCCACACATAAAATTAATCCGATACTCATAGTCATAATCTCATTTGGATTTTATTGTTTGGACTAATCTCTATAATTATATTGATCATACATGCATTAAATCCAAATCATACAAAAAGTATGCATAAACGTTTTGAAATATTAAAATCAATAATAAAATGTTATCAAACTATAATATGCCAATAAAGATTTAAGAGAAAGAAATAAATTCAAATCATACTATTAATTAATAAACAAAATCCATCGAATTTTAAAAACATGAAAATTAGCTAGACATACTAAAAAAAATAAAACCCTAAAATCTATGAGGAGAAAATCATGTTAGGTGTGTAAGGGATGCCTCCTATATATAGATCTAAAACCCTAAATCAATAAGAATTCGTGAGCTTCCAAAAAACTTGGCTTTTTTACTTAGACTTTGAAATTTATGTTGTGATAATAGACTTTATTTTCTTATTTTTTTAAAATTTAGAAATTTCGTCCTTATCCTTGATTTTGAAAATTCTTGAATTATCATGAACTTTATTCCAAAGATCTCTGATTAGATAAGTTCAGGTGGTTTCCATGTTCGACAAAAACTTAATTTTCTTGAATTGCAGCATTGCAATAATTTTTTTCCACTTTTCGTATACCTTCTAGTCTAAATTACTTCTAAACTCTTTACAAAATTTGTAAATCTCGAAATCTTATTTCCAACCTAACAAAAATCACCCCAATCAGACGTTGGAGCAGAAAGTTATGTCCAAAATACTTATTACTTTTTGTGCAATCCGAATCTCCATAAATAACCCAAAATTATTTAAAACAAAATTCATGAAATTAATTTGTATAATATCATGAAATAAGATTTAAAACAGTTCTAAAAATTCTAAATAAAGTCAAAATAAAATAAAATAATATGATTCAATGTATAAACATTATTGCTTTCATAGGACTTTGACCCAACTTCAACTAGTATTATGTTATTGATTTATGAGTTATTAAGTTGTTTTATATTGAATTAATTATTTTTTAAGGAGTCTTGCTTGCTTTTCATTTTATTATTAATTGTTTTATTTATTTTTTCAGATAAGGATTGTGCAATTGAAATAATTCTAATGTCAACATTTTCAAATGAAGAGTGCAATCTACTTGAAATTGAAGGTTGAAAAAATAAAGCATTTGTATTATGTTGTATATGTTTTTGGAAGTATTTGTAATATGTAATGTGTAAATCATTTGTATTAATTTGGAATCTATAATTGTAATACGTAACACATTTATAATATGTAACATAGTGTCTTGTGTTGATTCTTATTTATACTTTTTTCCCCCTTTTATGATGACAGTATTTGTGAAAGTGATGGATTAGATTTATAAGGTAAAAAATATATATATTACAGGTATTCTATTTTTAGGCCCTTAGGGTACTCAAATTTTAGGCCCTTCAAGGACTCCCGGCCTGACCCTTGTCCGTTACATGGAAGGGATGGCCCTGATTTTTAAGCACCTGACTCCATAAAGGACACAACGGACCCATAATTTTAGAGCTTGGCTGTGTAAGGTCTAGGATGGGGCGGATCGTGAGTCCCATATTAATAGCTATATTAGCAAGTATTATAACATTCTTGCGGCTGGCATAGTCGACCGTAGCCGACACTTATTGGATTCAGACCTCATGACTTAGAACAAGGATCCATTAAAATTAGGCTTCAAATCGTTGGGCTCAGTGGACATATTTTCAACTCAAAAGGAGATTGAAATATTATCTTGTGGATTCACCGGCATGTGAAAAGGGCTCAACCAAGCATAGAAGGTGTAATAGATAGCAACATTCAGGAAGCAGACTTCATTTTCTGTTAAAGGCAATGGCTAATTTTAGCAACAACCTAACAACTCAAACTTCCCTAGCTAATTGCATATCAATCCAACAGAATAACAAAATTAGTTAGTAATCATTAGGTTGGTTAAACAGTCGACTGGCAATGTATATAAAGAGTTTGTTGTAATGGGAATATATTGACATGAATAGATGAATATTCTTCCCTCTGGTTTCTCTCCCTCTCCCTCCATTTCTATCCTCTCTCTCTCTAACCCCTCTTTCTCTCTCTACTTCTTTCTCTCTCTGTAACTCTCTCTTTCCCTTCTCCCTCAACCTTTCTTTCAATCTGCAACACTTTACAGCATGTCCTTTATCATCAATCTACCCATTAACGTGCATGAACTTGGTAGCTCACGTGCTCCGTTTGCTAGTTTCATGCTCTGGTTTCATGTTTCTCAAGCAAGACTACTAAGTAAGCTTCTTTCTTCTTTCCTCAATACTGGGTCATGATAAATTAATATCAGAGTTTACGATTTTTGGTATAATCAATGGTGGAAGATAATTGGTTTGGGGAACAAAAATGTAGCAAGTAAGAATGGAAGAAAGAAATGGAGGAATATAATAAAAGAATGGATGCTCTTATGGCAAATATTGACTGACAAATTGAACATTTTATTGAAAATGTTTATTATCAACGAAGATATTAAAACTTTGATGGAAAAGGAACAAGAAAAGAAAAAGACATCGGATAGCAGCAAAGCAAAACATTTAAGGCAGAAGGATACTAGTAAGAAGGTCCCCTCACTTGTGGCTTTGGCAGATGAACATAGTTTTTCTAAAGATAAAGGTTTTTCCAAGAATGAGAAACCAACTATTTTAGCTCATATAATTCAAGGTCCAGTATCTGTGATGAAGGAACCTCTGGTTGGGGTCTCTACAGCAAAGAGGAGCAACAAGTCTTACCAGTATCTTATAAATTGGATCATGAAACTGATCGTGATTTCTAGAAAAGTGTAGCTCAAAATGATGTAAAACTGGATAAAGATTTGACTAAAGATCTTTTTCAAGGGAAATTCTCTAAGTTTGGTAAGACTTTCAGTGTAGTCATCATGAAAAACAGCAATGAAAAATCAAGAGTCTTTGGATTTGTCAACTTTCGGTCTTCAGAAGATACCCAAAAGGCTGTGCAAGCCATGAATGGTGCACTTCTAGGTTCGAAACATTTATATGTTGAAAGGGCACAGAAGAAAGCCAAAAGACAAGAGTTCTTAAAACATGATTTCAAGAAGAGGAAGAAGAGGAAGAAAAAGAGGAAGAAGAGAAATGTTCATTTCTACTCTCTCCCTCTCTCTTTCTCTAAACCCCATTCTCTTTCTCTCTTCTCTCTCGTCTCCCTCTCTCTTCCCCTCCCTTCTCTCTCATTTCTCCCTCAATTTACAACCTTTGTGGAGTTCTTTTATCAATCTATTAATTGCACAACTTTGGAAACTATGAAGATGGAGTCATCTGCATGCTCTGTTTCGCAATCCTCTATAACTCAACTCACCCACTTTTAGTTTTAGTTCTTATCTCTTTGGACTGTGACAAAATTTGTTGTTCCCATACTCTGTTCTCAAACCTGTAGGTGCTGTTCTTGTCATGGTAGCTGAGGAGGTTCAATTCCCATCATTCATCATCAGTCGACTCACCCATCACCATAGTCCAGCTCAATTTTATGTTTCTTCACCCTTGAGGACAAGGGATGTTTTAAAGGGGCGGGATATGTAACAGATAACAACATTCGGGAAATAGACTTCATTTTCTGTTAAAGGCAATGGCTACTTTCAGCAACAACCTAACAACTCAAACTTCTCTAACTAATTGCAGATCAATCCAACAAAATAACAAGATTAGTTAGTAATAGTTAGGTTGGTTAAACAGTCGACTAGCAATGTGTATAAATAGTTTATTGTAATGGGAATGTACAGACATGAATAGATGAATGTTATTCCCTCTGGTTTCTCTCCCTCTCCCTCTGTTTCTATCCTCTCTCTCTCTCTCTAACCCCTCTTTCTCTTTCTACTTCTTTCTCTCTCTGTAACTCTCTCTTTCCCTTCTCCCTCAACCTTTCTTTCAATCTACAACCCTTTATAGCATTTCCTTTATCATCAATCTACTCATTAACGTGCATGAACTTAGAAGTTCACGTACTCTGTTTTCAGGTTTCATGCCCTGTTTTCATGTTTCTCTTTCTTCTTTCCTCACTATTGGGTCGTGATAGAAGGATGCTCACAAGTAGGCTTCGGTTGGTGGGATGGTTGCCTAGAATGGCAAGAGCAATTCCTACGGAGCGCTGGGTGATTCTATGGGATCTATCTCGAACTCAACTGTCATATTCTTATCCACTTTGGATATATTTTCTTTTCCCACTTGTGTTTAATCTTGTCGCTGCAGAGCCTATTTGGAGTGACTAAACTTGCACAGTTTGATCTCGACACCATACTTTCACCGTTTCATCCGGCATTTGTTATTTGATTCCTTATTTTTATAATTGCCATAGACTAATATCTAGATTTAACCTAACTAATCCAATCAAATATTTCGAGGATTATTAAGCGGTTGACTTTTTCATGTATGTCTTTGCATTTCCAAAATTTAAATTTAAAATTTATATTAAGGGGATTTAATGTCCAACCGTTATATCTATATATCATTTGTCAGTTTGGATACGGACCAAACATGATTCAGGTGGTGTGAGCAACTGATTAGTGTAAAGCATATTTTTTGAATTTTTTTTGTACCATAGCTGGTCATTTTTTTCATTCCCATGAGGGATCGAACTCCCAACCATGATTAAGAAGTGTCAGTTTTTGAACCAATTGAGCTATTGGTAGCATATTTTTTGAATCGGAGATGTGGAAACGATCATCCAGTCAATTTGTTACTTGCATCTATAATTATAAAATTACAAAATAATTGCTTACCATTTCTAATATATTTCTGTAGACCGTTAATCTCCCATCCACCACCTCCCTCCCAGCTCACATTTTCTTTCTCTGCCACTAATACCGCCTCTCACTATTCGTCTAACTCCAATTTTTAGAAACTTGAACATATATGCATGAGAACATTAATGGCCTCATGAAAAGTAGTCCGAAAAAGGAAAATGATTATTGTCATAAACCACCAATGGGGGAATGAGTTACACTTCAAATGATATCATCTCCCTTCCCTTATAAAAATTTTAAATTTAAACATTTTATATATCAAAAAAAAAAAAAAACACCGATGGGGTATATTAAATTTCATTCTACTTTGATAAAAGAGATTGTAACATATCTCGGATATCATATTAATAAAAATTTGAATAATATTTTAATATCATGTTAAAGATTAGAATGAATAATAAAAATATATAACATTAATATTCTATTATTTCGATAACATATTACAATATATTAGTTTTATATAGGAAATATATTGTTTCTAATATGAAAATAAATATTACAAATATAAAAGTAAGAAAAATCAAATATTCTCAAAATCAAATTAATAATAAATTTAATTTTAATATATAATATTTTTCACTATATTCAATTAAGAGATGATATTAGAAATGTTACTCACCAAACAATTAATCCAGAACTTTGATACTTGAGAGGTGATTAATGCATGCTTTCCCTACGTCGCTTGAATTTGGAGCAACCTCGGTTGTACTCGTTACTTGGTGGAGGCAAACAATGGCTGCTCCCAGGCTTGCAAGTAATTCTAGAATGAGAGGCATGAGCGCAACCGGAATGCGCAAACACCATACAAGTTGGAACTCAACAAGAGAGCTGCCCCTTTTAAAATCTCATAAAATTCCACTCAAAAGTTTGAAAACGCCCCTTTTAAAAATTCCACACAAAAGTTTAAAATCTCACCCCCCCCCCCCCCACTTTTTCACATTTAATAAATTATCTATTTAATTAATTATAACTTTTATTTTTTATATAGTTTGTCTTATAATTCATAATTATATATTTAATCATTTTAGATTCTTATTATAAAATACAATTATTTTATTATTTTCATAAAATAATTAATATTTACATAAAAATTTTTATATTTTTTTATATTTAAATGTTTTCCTATATTTCTGCTTCTATATTTTTACAAAATATTACTTTTGTTTCTGTGCAACTTAAGTTATCAATTACCCTTTAAATGAAAATTCTTAAAAGATAAATAACTTTTGAAATTTAAAAAATTTTTGAAAAAACTTTGGTGGATGGGCAATTCCATTTAAGTTTAGAATTTTTAAAATTTTAGATAGCAAAATTTTAGGGGGGGAAATAACTCAAGGCTGTGTTTCCCCCCACACCCTGTCCCTTCTCCTCTATACACCCATACTGTTTTATTTATTTTTTAGAGGATAAAAGAACTCATTTTAATGGTGATGTTAAGATCAATGGAAGCTACGATTCCCCCATTGTCTAGTTAAAAGTTTTTTATTCATGCAACTATAAAATAAAGATCATAATTTTTATGTGAATGATGAAAATAATTTTTAAAAAAATTTATTTGTCACCGAGTGTTTAAATTTCATTATTGTTGGATATCTGACATTCTATTTGTATTGAACTATTTTAATTTTTGTCTTACAAATTTTTAATGTTTTCAAATATATAACATTCCTTTTGTACCAAATAATTTGAAATTTATTTACGATTCGATATTTGAATTAGGATTTATTATATTAATTTTTTAAATAATTACGTAAAATTTTTTATATTCATATTTATATCCACAAATATTTTTTTACATTGTATATATAGGAGCAAGTATAATATAACCAAGACGTTCCGGTACAATAGAAAAATCACATATATGCAATTTTGTAATTTTGAAAAGAGTTAACAGAAAACCTAAAAATTCTTTTTGTCATAGAAAAAATATTGTTGGGAGAGGATCCCCTCAATTGAGATTTAATAAACTTTTCGATCCGAATTAATCAGAACAAAATTTTGGATATCAAACGATCGATGAAGTTACAACAAAAAAAAAAAAAAAATGGACAGCTTCCCAAAGCAAATAATGTCTTCCCTTCATGGAGAACTCCTACACCTGCACCTGCTCCTGCTCCTCCTTTATTTGTAACGACAAAAGCAAATTTTTCGGCCTCTACTTATAAAATCCTTAAGTATCAATTTTCTTTAATGTACGATTTTGAAATTTTTAATAAAGTTGCTTCTCGTTTGATGTACCTGGAAACACTCAAATGTACAACTCTGAAAGTTTCAAAATTAGCAACAAAATAACAATGAGTTAATGAGTCATTGGTCATCTAATATATTTACTTTATTTTTTTTTTTAGAGATTTTAAATTTGAATTTCTTATATTTATCAGAAAAAAAAATTAGGCACAAAATCTTTAGTGTCTTTATACTTATTTTCATCAATTTTCTTTATAATATTAAAAATGTCCATAGAATATGTGACACTTTTAAAATTAATAATTTTTAAAATTTTAACTTAAATTTATGTAATTATATATAAATCATAATATGTAATTTTTTTTTACTATTATGTGTTAAATGGATTTGTTGATGTACTACTAGGTCCAGCAATCAAGCCTTCTGAACCAGGATTTTATAAAGCCCAGGCTCGGTTTGTTTAAAATTTTATGGGCTCGTGCCTTGAGCCCGGCTCAAGAAAATTCAAAGACTTGAGACTTGAGCTCGGCCCAAAAAAATCAAAAGGGTTTCAAGCTTACTTTGGGTCAGGTTCAAGCCCAAATCAAAATTTTATTTTTTGTATTATTAACTCATTTTATAGTGTAATAAATACAAAATAAAAACAAATTAATCATTTAATATAAAATATAAAATAAATACCACCATACCAAATTAAGAATTATAAATTATTATGAAAATTAATAATAATAATATCATGAAAAATTAAAAAACTATATCAAGAGTAAATAAAAAAAAAATTATATCAAGAATAATATATTAAATTTCATCAAATTTACCATCAGCCGACACTTGTTAGCGTAGGTGGGATAGATACCTTCGTCTCTTAACCAGGTCGGGAGTTCGATTCCCCCTGGATACGGAAAAAACAATGTTGGGAGAACCGTCCCCACAATAGCCCAAGCTGACCAATGTCCAAATTTGCACGTAATTAAAACGAGCCTTGATAATAGGCCTAAATTCAACCGGACCCTAAAATGGTCTCTGCTCGGCTCTTCCAAATGGGCCAAGCTCGAGCCGGTCTAACCCAAGTGTGAATCCTATTTACTACAAAAATATATATATATTGAATTTGAATTCTTTCTAAAATGTCGATACAACACATCTTTTTTTTATCCCTGACCCCCTGGTATTCGGAATTTCACTTTAACTAATCTAAGTTGACATAACTGTCAGATCTCTTATGAAGGGGAAGGTCTCTCAAAATAGTTTTTTCTGTTTCCAAAGAGATTCGAATTTGAGCAATTAGTTAAAGGACTCAGAGTTCTTTCTAATACGTCGACTAATAGGCCATAGTAAGGTCCACTCCTTAATATATGTGCCCAATTTTTTAGGGCCTAGATAGGCCCACTACATCAAGATTGTAGCCTAAGAGGAGTTGAAATTCGTCAAGATTGTGGCCTTTTTTTGTTTTTTATTTTGACCGATTCACATACAAATTATCTGAATAATTTGATTTGATTACTATAAAACTCAATTTAAAAGTCTAATTCTTTCAATACCTATTTTTCTATTTCTAGTTGAACTCAAAATTTTAATTATAAAAATTTATTGCATTATCAGTAAACTCATAATATGTTGGTTAAAGATTGTATTTCTCATTCTCTCCCCTAATCTCTCTGTTATGCTTCTCGTTATAAAAATAAAAATAAATAAAAAATAAAAAAAGGGGGGGAGGAATTTTTTGGGCCCTTAAGTGTCTCCTGTCCCGCCGGCTTTATTTTTTTGATCCTTCGTCTATTTAAGGGTCCTAGCCCTTAAGGATCAGGACAGACCGGGGACAAAATTCTGTTATTGACAGCTGTAATCACATCCCAACATCCTTCATTGCTTATTAATATACCCCATATGTTCCTTCAATCCTTCTAAGATTTCGACTTGTCACTTTCAAAATCAACAATTTTTATTTTTTAATATATATATTAATTGTACTGTATTTTAATAGTTGTACGTATGCATGCATTAACTAAATTACATTCATATAAGGGTTTCTTATTATTTTTTGGATGGACAGTTTTAAAATAACAATTTTTAATATATAAATATATATTTATATATTTTTTACTTGGATTATAACTAAATACATTGTATATTGACATATTTCATTTAATAATTTAAATTTGAATTCAAATGTTTATGTTTCAAAAAAATATAATTATACATACTATGATCCATAAGAATAATATCAATGAGTTACGTTTCAAGCAAAGATGTCTTCTTTGCTTGAGCAAACGGATAGATTATGTTAAACCGAAATAATCTAATGCAAGACTTGAAGTCAATCGTGTTCATGAAGCACCTTCACACCATAAAATCGGAACATATTTTACAAAATACTCATGAAAGAGATATAAGTTGGTTCGTGCAAAAGGAAAAAAATTTATTTTACTATGTTATGATACAAAACAATTAATAAGATGTTATAAGAGTAATTGAATTTGAGTTATGAAAGGAATGTATTATTCAACACTTAAGGAGATGAAAAATATTAAAATATAAAGCAATCTAAATATGACAACGAATATAAATACATTAGACTTGAAAATTTACGGTTTTAAAATTTATAATGTTGAGAGTGTAGCAGGTGCTCTATAGTGATTGTAAGGTTAGATTAAATGAAAATATAGCAATTCAATATAAACTTTTAGTTTTATATGTACGTGTACTTGAGAGGCAAAAGAAGGAATGTTAATTTATGAAATTAAGAATTAAGTAATGAAATCTAAAAAAGAAAAACTGTGTCAATTTTTAGATACAAGTTAATTCAATAAACTACTGGTTTACTAATGATAATTCAAAAATCACGTGGGTAGAAATATTTAATAATATTAAAAAATTTGATAAATGAGGCTTTTGGGGTATCCAAAGTCGGCGCCAATAGACCTAGTCATGATGGTGGAAAGAACTAATCCACACGGCAATAAAAGGCAAAAAAACAAAAAATGTTACAACAACCTTAAAAGTAAAAGAAGTTGTGATATATTTGAGAAATACAAAATTGTAAAAAAAAAAAAAAAAAAAAAGATGAAGAAGAGTATTCACAAATCAAACAACAAAGCATATAATGAATTATATAAAAAACTAGGAATCAATGATCAAGAAACAAAGTTTTATAAAATTGTTAAACTAAGAGATAGAAAGGGAAATGAGTTAAATAGTGTTAGATGCATCAAGAGTGAATGTTCTGATAAGAAATGAGGACATAAGAAATCATTTTTGATAATCACTTTAATATTAAAAATATAAAAAATATCGATAATATCATGATACCTGTAGAGGAGATCAACAAAAATTTTAAATGCAAAATTCGTTCTCATAAAATAAAAGAAATTTCAAAGAAAATGAAAAATATTAAACTTATAGGATCTGATGACATCTCTATTAAGATATGGAAATATTTGAGTGAAATGGGGAGAGTAATGTTAACAAATCTTTTTAACAAAAATTGATAAATCAAGAAAATACTCCATGTATAGAGGGAGAGTATAATTATACCGCTATATAAGAATAAAGATGACATACAAAATTATACCAATTACAGGGGAGTTAAACTTATTACTTATACTATGAAATTATGGGAGAGAATCATGGAGTATAGATTGAAATTGGAAGTAATTATATCTCAAAATCAATTTGAATTCATGTCTAGACAATCTATATTGGATTCATTCACTTGTTTAGACATTTTATGAAAATGTTTGGAACATGAAAGAGAGATTTGTATATGATATTCCTTGATTTAGAAAAAAACATATAATAGGATTTCCAAAAAGATATTATGATGAGTGTTGATAAAGAAAAAAATCTTTTTGAAATATATTGATTTCATAAAAAAATATGAATGGGGGAGCTATTTTTAATGTAAAAATCTATGAAGATTTAAGTGATATCTTCCCAATTAATATTGAGTTTTATTGAGATTCGGCACTAAATTTATTTCTTTTTGCAATAGTAATAGATGAAATAACGAAAATTATTCAAAATAAAATATCATGGTATATATTTTTTCTCGAAGATATAATACTAGTCGATGAAATTAAGGAGAGTATTATCACTAAATTAGAATTATGAAGTTATACACTAAAATTCAAGAGATTTAGATTAACTCGGTCAAAACGTAAGTATATAAAATATACGTTTGTTGACAGTCATCAGAAAGATGAAAAAATGATCAAATTAAGGGGATATGATGTATTAAAGAGTAAACGATTTAGATATCTTGAGTTTATCATTCAAAACAATAGTAATATAGATGACGATATAAATCATAAAATCTAAATGGATGGAATAAAATGGAGAAGTGTATCTAGAAGTCTTCACAATCGCATGATAACATTGCAATTGAAAGGGAAGTTTTATGGAAATGCAGTAACCCCGATATTATTGTATAGAACTGAATGTTAAACCATTAAACACAACAAAAGTATAAAATAGATATAATTGAAATAAAAATATTCAAATAAATGTATAGTAAAATTAGAAAAAAATGATTAGAAATGAAAAGATACATACTAAATTGAGAGAAAATTCAATTGTGAAAAAAATAAGAGAATATTGTCTAAGTTGATTTCTACGTCTGTAATGAAAACTCAAATATGGACAAGTTAGGAAGCATGAAACCTTAAATATAAGAGATTTAATAAAATGTCAAAATAAGCTTTTAAAAACATGGATAGAGTTATCCATAAAAATATAAGTATAAAAAATTTAATTGAAAAAAATAACTTTATATAGGAATGAGAATGCAAAACAATTGAATTAATGCATCATCATCATCATATTATTAAGTTTTTATGCACAGTTTACTTTTATTTTTTTTATTTTTATTATTTTTCTCTCTTATATTGATTTTAAATGATCAAACCCAAATTTTGAAATTAAATTTCAGTTTTTTGCTGTTGATTACTATGCCACATTTTTATACGATGAAGTTACTAATAATCTACAATGTTAATGCAATACAAGTACTTTTCACTACATGATGTGCCCTTGATCTTATTGGGACTCTTGTACAAAAGGACGGATGGTCACATGAGGATATGCCTCAGGGTTCCTATAATGTTGGGAAAACCGATGCAATGGCCTTTGGAGGCCTGAGCAGTCAGAATGCATGTGTGATCACCATTGCAAATGCAAATCCTGATGTCCTGAGTAAGGAATCTAGTACGACTCGGTGCCAGAAACTGGACATTCCCAAGCACACATAAAATATACTTTCTTCAATCCATGCAAAAATTTCTCCTACTTCCGCTAACACAAATATGTCCAACCTCCATTCGAATCCAAGAGAGGTTCTAAAGAGAAATGTAATAATTTACAATGTCCTATTTCTTCAAAATTTTTGTTTTTAGGGTTAATTTGAATAGCCTTTTCTACTTCCCCCTTTATGATATTTTCTCTCTTTCATTCCAAACGTGGGTTTTATAAATAAAGGATCATCCCCACCTCAAACCCTAAATATTGAAATATGAAGCTGAAAACATGTGCAATAATATTTAAAAGTATATGCAAATTCTACCTCATAATAATTTTCATTAAGAGGATATTACACTAGGCTCATACTACAAACCAAGAACTCAACCAATCTGTCCTTGGTTACCAGACCAAAATCAAACCACATAAATCTAAGTTGGCAATCTCTTCAAATTATAAGAGCAAATAAATATCCACATATTAAATACTAATATCATTCTTCTCACCAAACGACCCAACACTAGTAAGATATCCACAAGGTAATTGCTAACGTACTCAAAATACTTTTGCCTCCAACATCAAGATCCGCCTAGAAAGCTACCACTGAAAAAATCTATACATACTACATCCAAGAAGTATAAAACTAGACTCACCGCCACTACACTGGCAACACTGAAACTTGAGATTTCTCCAGCAACTTTACTTCTTGGTTATCACCAGCAGAGAAGGGTTCCTCTCGAGCTCAACGTTTTCACAAGATTCACATTTGCTTCAAGAATCTCTAGATCCACTATCTGAGGATGCAAGCTCATTTTTATCGGAGTTGAGATTGATATTTTGTTGCGATTTATCACTTGATGCCATCTCATGCTGTTGATTCTCATTTTTCTTCACGTTGAGAAACCGGCCTCCACAACCTCTTGCTCTTCTCAATGCATGCAAATGACGGGATTCATGCAAGTATGGCTGCAAGATTATGTAAACAAACGAGCCTTTACAGCAAGAAAAAAGGACATAAAGCAGCAGTAATAATCAAAAGTTCAGAAAAGGTTTTTGCCTGTGTAAGCAACATTCATCCCTATGTGCCATATTTAAAACCCAAGAATAAGGTTCAAGAGAATTATTTATTGGCGTGAGATATCGAGGATTAGCCCAAGAAACCAACCAGAGATCCTAATTTTGTAGTAATTCCATTCTAAAAAATAATATACTATAATATAAAAATAATAAACAAAACAAGTTTCCTTGTATCATGGTCATCAGATTCCCTCGTAAGCATTGCTATGGAGTAGATGAGCCTGACAATGCACTTGCACTACAAACAGAATTGAATTTAAGTATAAATCTCCTCATCACTATTTCTTGTTGTCGATGGGGATGTATCCTGTCGATATTACTGTGAAAAAAATAAAGGAACTATACATACAACAAAACTAGTCCCACAATCAAAGAGACCCCAGTCCCTCATCTTTTTGAAAGGGTAAAACAGAACATAGGAGACAGTATTTCTTCAGATGAAGTTTTTCAATACAAGTTCTTCAGTAGATTTGCTCAATAGTAACTAATGACACATATTTGTCCATTCTAAATGAGATGCCCATGAGCCAAAAATGAGTTCAAAATTGAGACAACTATATGCTTTATTTTAACTAGGCAGAATTCTTTATTACCTTCCGGGACTTGAGAATTTTATTTTCTGATTCAGCTTTTGCACGAGATTGTCGTCGACGCAGGATGCCATGATATTGTTTTGCATTGACAAATACAGGCTCCTCAACTGCATCTGATGGTAAAGGGACACCAGCTTGCTGAATTCCCATCAATTGCATGTGGACCTAAAAGAAATTAAAGTAAATTGGCAAACAATCACATTAAGCTGGCATCATTGGAAAGGGCTAATAACCTCACAATTTCATATGCAGCACTGAGAGCAGTAATATACCATTGGTTGACCAGGATATGTTTGTGCAGGATATGATTGTGTGTCATAAGGAGCAAAGATGCTTCTGTAGTAAGGATCTGGATAGGGAAAAGCAGCTGGGGCCTGAGACATTTTGCTTCCATTAGATTAGCAAATCTTCAAATGCCTATAGCTATTTCCTCTGATGATACTCACACCAGTGATTTCAATCTCCAAATGATTATTAGTAAACTGTTATTGAGGTGGTGCAGTTTTTATTTAGAAAAGAAAGAGTTGCATCATAAATCAGGACAAAAAAAGAAAATTTACACACACCAAAAAAGGAAAGAGAGAGAGAGAAAAATAAACTACTGTTACAACTCAACTGGTATCTTCAATTCCAAAGCTTACATTGCACAATGTCAGAAACCTTTTGATATACTAATCAGAATTTGAATCTCACACCAGTCAGAATTGGTAAGTGCAGTTACTATATCACACAATTATACCTGGCTAGTAAGTCAATCATTTAAAAAAACAAAATGGACATCATAAACTTAATGATATCACAACATCTACATTTGAGATGCTCCACATAGAAAATGCAAAACAGAATACCCTAAGAAACAAAATCAAGTACTCTTTCCAAGAATAATACCATGGAATGTGTTACACCAAGAGGTTGTGTTGCATACTGAACGGCTGAATTCGTTATACCAGGGTGTGTACTTGCAGTTGCAAGAGTTGCTGAATGAATAGAAGTTTCCAAGTGCTTTCGCTGGTCGTTAACGTCACTATTATCTGCTCAATTCATGAGAGAGTTAAGAGATGCCCAAAAAAAAAAAAAAAAAAATTTAAAGTATGATACCGCAAAGGGACCATTTCTTTGAGGTAAAAAGAAGTTGGGGAAAGATATTTCAGGAGAACATGCAAGATTTCAGGTAACAACAGGAGCATCGACCATAAAAGCATGGCAAGAACAACTAATAATTGCTGAATATTACAAAACAAATATTATTTTTCTCCAACATTTTTTAACAATTTTTTTTGGGCCTACAGCTCAAAACTTGTTAAGAACATATGATTGTTGCCAGAAAATAATCTATTCACTTTAAAAAGATACAAAGAAAGCTTTAATATGGCAATATGACTCATTCCGAATTAATTGAAAGTAAAGTTACCAGAAATATCATGACCAGATGAAGTCATGACGTCACTATGTGCTCAATCCTTGGAGTCAAAACTGCAGGTATAAAATAGCCATGTGAAGTTTAGAATGTGAAACACGAAAAGAAGATCGAGAAATATAACATAATGCCAGGGCATCAATGGATGATTCGGATCACTACTCATATAAAGTGAAATGATTGTTTTGCCAATTAGTCCAAAAGTAGAACTGGAACCAACTGACAATATCATGGATTTCAATCCAAAACACACAGTAAGATCCAATGTCGCAAGAAAAAAAAATATCAGCAAAAAAGGCCAATAAAGGGAAAGAAGAGTATGAAGCTCAAACAATTAGACCACCCCATGGGACACTATGATTTTGTCTACCTTATAGCACTGCTCTTCACCACTTTCAGATTATTCAATTATTCCTTCGGACTTTCATCTTGAAAATCATATTTAAAATCAAAATGTTAACCAGAAATAGCATATCCAGAAAAATTTTGGTGGTTTGCTTTCTTTTCAAGTTTTTCTTATTATCAAGTAGAAAGATTGACAATATTGTTACAACAACCGCCGCATGGATAGATCCAAGTATGAAAACAGCATTGCCAAGAAATGAGAACAAGAAGATCAACAAAACTAAGCTTTTAGCAAGCAACGGACCCTTGCGCCCAAAAATCATAGTCTTAAACGGAGTATGCCAAAAAATAGGGAGAGAATGACTTCTTCTACAGAGTACCATCACTGTATTCCTTCCAAGCAAACCACAAACAAATGGCAATGATAAATGCAATCTCTCTCTTGCCGTGAATAAGTCAAGGACACCCCCACTCCAAGCTTGCTACCACCCAGAAAAGCCCCACTACTAAACTAAGTACAACACTTCACACAATTACGGTTCAATCACAGGGAAAGGCCAAGGACTGAACCATTCTGCTTCATCATGGCCAACAACAAAATCCACCAGAAATTGTCCAAAGTACTTTTATCCATACCACAGTGCAGGAAAACTCAACCCTGCTCTTGCACACAGTAGACATCTCCAAGAGAGGTCCCCATTTTCCCCATTTTACTCCCTCTTGTCAAAGCTCTGAATTTCACATCAAAAGGCCCTTGAGCCCAGCCCCCTCCAGACCTTGCCACACATTATCAGATATTCTTCCACTTCATCCAAGGGTTTTGGAACGGAAAATAAAAATTTTAAATAGCATTAGACACAACTCTAAGGATTCTAACTCATCATCTAGGACAATTAAATCAACACATTTTTAATGTGGGCCCAATTAAAAAAAAATGTAATTGTTCCATATGGAACTCATATGCTAGAAATCTGACTGAAGTTCGCAGGACATCATTTTCCCATTTCAATGCTGTTGGGAAACTAAACCTTCCACTTTGCCACATGTTATCATATATTCACCTAATTTATCCAAGGGTTTTGGAAAGGAAAAGAAAATTAGAAATATCATTATGACACAACTCCAAGGATTCTAAGTCACTACGTTGGACAATTCAATCAAGTCATTTTCATCATGGCCCCAACTAAAAAAAAAATCCCCAAAATCGATATGTTTAATAAGAAACTCACATGCCATAAATCCCCTTTGCCATTTCAAACCCTGTCGAGAAACTAAACTCCCCTTTTATGCAAGAAAATTTCTCCCACAAACCCCACCCAAAAAATATTAAATAAATAAATAAATTACCTCCTTGGTTTAAATTTTCCACCAATTCAATTTCAACTTTGTAGTTATAATATCCAAGTTCCTTTCATCTAAAATTATGCACTTCCTGTAAGATATCCATAGAGTCACCAAGAGTAAGCTCAAGTTACTAGCTAACACTAGCTTCCAAAACCACATCCAGACTATGGGCAAAGGTATCCTGAAGCAATGAATTTTTAGGAGACAAAGTTGACATTGATAGCATATCAGAATCATATTGTGACAGACTGTATATGTATGTTGACATGTACAAACACTTGAATACATGTATGTACATAAAAACAGATAAAATTGCTGTAAAACCACAGAATATAGGGAGAATCCATCCAGAGAATCTGCAATGTAAGCACTCTACAAAAATTACTTACATTCCAGAAATGTGCCAACTAACTAAACAAGCATTTCTTCCCTTCATTCCCCTCTTTTTAGTCTTCATGTCTTTTAGGCAGCCAGACAAATAGAAAGGGAGATCCATGCTTTATATCAACCTGTAATTCTCTCTTGACACCTTCAAAAAGGAGACTAGTCTAGATTATTGGGCATGGATTTAGCTGCAAGTCAAACAGCTCAATAGGATAGCCGATAGCTTTTTACTGGACATTCTTTGATACTCAATTCCATGGTTCAAAATCAATTCACCTCATTGTGATACAAGATTGGGAACACATTAGTACATTAAAGGAAACAAGTCGGGTTCGGAAATCAACTGATCCACTTCTGGATAGACCACTTTCCCTAACAGAAGAAAGAACACCCAAGTACTCTGAAACATTTTGAAATGTAGACCTGATTTTGGGCCAAACCACAAGGCATGCAAAATGAAGGCTCTCTCCTCTGATTTTGATTTTTGATGTGGTTTAAAAATGAAATATGGTCACGTCAAAGAAGCGCATAAAAGGTTGAGGAACCAGACAGCAGTTGAAACTACAGATATAACCCATTCCTGTTGACCAATAAAGCCACCATCATAACTAGGAGTCACAAGTGCAAAAGTTCATTAGCATGTGGCTATACTGACTTGTATTAATCTTATTAGAAAACAAAAAGAAATAATGGAGAAGTATATTTACAATGATGTGAAATAATATACCTCTCCCATACTCTTAAATTTTCTTTTACTGAAGCAGTTCTTAAGGAAACCAACATCACAATTCAAGACAATTAAGGATTATGACTTAAAAACTTCACTTGAGCTTATAATCAACCAATTTAGCTTATTAAGAACACATTGATGTATGCAATTTTTATGCTGAAATTTTTTTGCATGGCACTAGAAAGTTTGCACAATAGCAAAAGGGGCTCATAATAACTCAATTTACAAATTTCGATAGATGGTAAGCTAAAATTGACAAATTAATGCCAACTGAGATGAAGGCAATAACATCGCAGTAGCATAGAGTATGGAATATGAGAACAAATAAAACCTTGTGAAACCGCATCTAATGGGTATGACTTCTCAAGTTTGCTTACAGTCAAACCATAGCAAACCCTTTTGAGTGTATGTCCTTTTTGTTGTCCGACTCAACTTCAATGCTACTTGTCTAGCATTTACTTGTGCAACAAATTAATTCACCATAGCAATTATGTAATACGAATGAATGACTCATTATTATGATTAATTGTATATTTCTATGTCAACCATTCTCATGTCACACCATCTTAGGCACTTTTTGTTACCAAGAATCACTTGTAATAGGCCTTTATTAGATCAATCAAGGGTACAGGCGCCTAATTGTCTAAAATTACAAAGTTGAGATCCTTAAACATCACTTTATTGCTACTCTGTATATGGATATAACCGGGTGCAATGCAAACTAAGGAATTATTAGAAGCAAGAGCCTTCTAGACTTCCTGTTTCCTAAGGTGACATGTGAACTGAATTTTAGCTATTAGACATGTATTCATCCAGTAACTCTTCAGACACAGATAATCCTGTCCGTCATAAGCATAAACTGCAAACTAGACTTTGTGGTACTCATGCATTTGATTTAGACATATTCAGGACAATCAAAAATTGCAAAGAAAGAAGTGGAATTATTGTACAAGAAATCATTATTACTGTCCTAACTGCAGAAAGTTTTAAGTAATTTAACCAATGAAAAGAAAAGGACACTAAATTAATACTTTCCATGATAATGTTACCCATAACAATTAACAAACCCATTATCAACATTATAAACTAGTATATATTTCCCCGGAGGGGGGGAGAGAGAGAGAGAGAGAGAGAGAGAGGGTAAGAATAACAAGGAGCAGAAGATGAAGAATACTGCTCAACCATACTCGAGCAAAAACAATCAAGTGGCAGATAGACAATCTTTATATACCAAATTTAAATTATTAAAAGGAAAAGACAATTATAGAGATGCCACTTTCAATTAACTAAAATAAATAAAGAAAGAAAGATTCAAACAGAGTCCAAGACTTAAAAGCTACCAAAAAAAGACAAACCCCAGCCAATTAATTAGCTGCCATTTTCAATGTCACCAAAAATCGAGATTCATCAATTTGGACACAAAAATCAGTAACAAGATCATCCAAAAGAGCAAATATTAAAACGCCATTAAACTCACGACCACAAAAAAGGGGAAATGCAAAATGTCAACGGAACGAAAGAAACGCGATAATCGTGGAAATTTGAGCAGTGAAATCGAAAGAAAACAGAATATGAAGAATTGAATATGAAAGGATAATTAGGGTTTCGGAAATTCGAGTACCTTCGAGAGAGAGAATTTAATTCAACGGAACTGGTTGCTTTTATTTTTTTTTTCCGGCGAGAAATGGATCGTGTTAGAGAGAGAGAGAGAGAGAGAAGATTCGAAATGGAATGATACGACGGGTGTACTTCACGGCTTATACATGGACCTGCCCCTTCCTGAGCACTCCCCTACCTTTCCTTTATTAATATTTTTTTTTCTTTTTTGTTTTTGTTTTGGACCTTCTCTCTCTCTCTCTCTCTCTCTCTCTCTCTCTCTCTCTCTCTCTCTCTCTCTCTCTCTCTCTCTCTCTTCACGTCACATTCTTTGAATTTTCTTTTTTAAAAATATCAACCTCAAAATGGATCTCAGCCATGAATTTTCTGACATTTCTCCTCTTATGGCGTATCCACCATTTTTTTTCCTTCGGAGGACGAAAATCACTAAAAAATTTTCCAAAACTCCAAATTATATACCATTGACAAAAAGGGGAATTTATACGTAAAGTTTCTCGATTTTGAACTAAAATCTTAGATAAATGTTTGAATTTTATTTTACTATTATTAAATATTTAAACTTTAAAATAGGCAATAAATAAATAACATTTGATTCGAAATCTCAATCAAAATAAAATATTTTAAAAATCGAAATCGAAAATATTAATTATTTAATTTAAATTTTGAAATGAATATAACGAGAATCATTAATATTTGATTTTTAATAAAATAATATTTTAAAATTAATATGTTTTAAAATTAATATTTTATTTTATTTTCTAAAATATTTTAAAATCAAAATGTGTGAGTCACGCAAAACCAAGAAAACTCAATGGCGAGACTAAAATGTGGCTTACATTTTATGAGCTTATTATATGCATTTGCTCCGCCATAAAATGCACCTCATCTATATAAAAAATGTAGAAGCAGACAACTTGGATACCTTGGAAGAGCTCCATCTTTGGCGAGATTAAATAGATCGTCTGAAGCTGGATCTAAAGGAAGACAATTCTTCAGAAATGAGTCATCTCTGAGATAGCTTTTGATATGAGCAACATAAGAGCCTTGCTCTGATTCATTCACTGCTGGTATGAAGATGTGGGGTTATAGGAATTAAGAAGCCTGCTTTGAATTACCCAATTTCGCCACCGAACGAGCTTGCAAGTTCAAGTATGTCTGTACTGTACAATTCAGACAATGGATCCACACATCATCAAACCAAACTTCCAAATCCAATACATAAAAAAAAATGCACTATGCAGACACTCAACAGATGCCTCGATTGCTATAAGAAGTCCAGCAGAAGCCAATTAACTTCCGTTCCCCCCGGCTCCTCAAGAACTAGCCAAACTCGAACATTGATGCCAAAAATTCAATTGTCCTAGTTGTTGTTCAAGGATGTGTTGCCACCTCTTTTACATTCTTTTAATTGAAGTGTTGGAAAAGAGTGTCGGGCCGCCCATGTGGGTTTGACCCGTCCCGACGCAACACCATTTCAACATTCAAATTTAAAGAAATAATAAAGAAATAAGGGGGTAATTTTCTTTCTGTGTGAAACTGTTATCAACCCTCATTTAGATTTGAATTTTGAAATGGAAGTTATCCTTGATTTTTGAAATAAGGGAGGAACGTAAAAACAAAAAATAGGGTTCCATCTGTGAACAAAAAAGAAAAAGGTCTCTCTCTCCTCCATTAAAAACACAAAAAAGGCTTTCATTATTGAGGGTTTCAAAGGACCGAAATCATATATTGTACTAAACACTCTTGGATCGTGAAAATTAAAAGCAAATCCGTACGTAATTACTTTTAAACCTGTGTATAAACAAGATTAGTGATTCAATTCTATATTTTGGAATTTAATTTGTGACAATTGATTTTCAAAGCATGAAAAATCATATTTGATTATTAGAAAATGTTTTCATTGGTATTAGAGCATACAATTGTTGTTTCCTAATTTTTTTATGTATAGAAATAATATGGGTTGTATTAAAATAAAATATCAGAGCAATGTGATTAATAATGTTTTTTTGGAGAAAAATGTTAATGGTAACATCTATAATACTTAACGAAATACTCTAAAATTTTAATAGATAAATACTCATAATATCAAGAATCTTTTTGCAAAAAATAAAGCATGCAAGTCTAGTATTTTTACAAAAAAAAAAAAAATGAAACCCTAGCCAAAAAATAAAATACTTATATCTTTTTATATGGTGAGTTTTGTGATTTAATATTTATATGGACATTGAAAGCTCTTTCTAACCATATAAATATCTTGTAAAATGGTTTAAAAATAAAAGAGATATGACTTTAAAAAGTTAGGATCGAAATACAAAAGTTTTTCTATATGAAGAAGATGATGAACAGTAACCCCGTACCAATCCCACTCTTGGTCGTGCATGTGTGTGACCCAAATATCAAGTTCTAGACCTTTGATTTGAAAACTTAGATCACCATTGGAATCTGAGACAGCAAAAATGAGGGGGTAACCGAAATCTAGGAAGAAGGCACCTCTAGGAAGGCAGCACGTGTAGGTCACGCGCTGACCCGGGCGAGTGGGCACGTGGCCCAGCTTGCTCGGCCTTCCCGATGGCGCATGAGGGCGCGTGAGACACACTCTCAGGCCAGAATTTTTACAGAAATAATTTTTAGAATATTTTTTATTTTTCTATAATTTTTAACTTATTTTTCTGAGATGAAAAATATTTTTTTATTGATTTTAAATTGAAAAATCCTTTAAAAATTAAAGAAAATATTTTTAATTTAAAAAATTGTTGAAAATTTTTTTCATATGTTAAGAAAATTATTTAATAATTGTTGATTATCTAAATTAAGTTTTTTAATATCTATTTGATTTTATGCTCATTAATTTTGTTTTTTTAAATATAAATTCATCGAATGATTGAGAATAATTATAAATTTAATGATTGATTTCGTGACTAATATGTTGTTTATTCTATTTTTAGGATATAGTGAGAATTAGACAAATACTTGAAGTTCTCCCGGAGAGACATAAAGACGAGAAGATTTCAGAGCATTTGACAAAATTAGCTGAAATAATGAATTATAAAATGAATCCAATGCATATTTTGTCACAACACTTAAGAGTAATGAGTCGAAAAAGTTTAGAATTTCTGCATTTGAGTCAATGGTTTAAGGGAGATAAAGTCGAGATTAATATAATAAAGAATTCGCTCCCTGATAATTTGGTTAGAATGGCTAATCAAATTATAGCAGAGAATGAACGGATCATTCTCAAGAACTTTAGACTTAGATTACTTTCAATGTGGAGAGCTAAACAGATAGAGATTAAGATGAGAAAATTACTATCTTTGAGGTTAAAGGGCTCTACGCCACAAGCTATTATAAAATTTGCTCCCACTAATAGGCTTTCAGTAGAAATGATCGATATGGTTACTCGCATGTATATGGAAGAAAAGAAAAGGGAAGAATAAAAGTAATGGATTAATATATCTTTCTTTCTTCGTTTGTTATATAGATGTGTACTATGATCATGTATAGTAGAGATCTATCAACATGTGTAGTAGACCACCTTTTTTTATATATGTATGTATTTAGAATGCCTTTGATATTTTGAAAGGAATGCATATCTACGTGAGCATGCAAGTATTTGAAAATGATGTATTCTTATTTCGTTGATTCTAAATACATGAAGATTTTAGTGGGAGGTTTTAACTTGGAAAGATTTAAGTAATTCTCACATCAAATTTGATGAATTGTTGCTTTAGAAAAAAATTAAATTTATAGTAATCAAACATTTGAATCATAGATGATAATTAAGAATTTAGTGAACTCTCAGTCCATACCTTGTTTTCATTTATCATAAATATTAGCTTTAGGCACAAAATTGAAAATATTATATGAATATGAAAACTCACGTTTACCTCTCTTTAAAAACTCAGACCATGGTATCAAAATCTATAATAGCTGATCTTAATAAAGGTGTAAGTTCAATGACGACAATTATGATATTTAACACCATAAGATATGGTATGTGGTGGAAGAATAGGATGTCTTAGAGGTATCAACCATATCATGCAAAATCCTGGAGTTGGAAATACTGCTCAGCAGAGAAGAGAACAAGAACCTTACTAGGCGTGGAAGAAGAAAAATTCTACTGTATATGGCATCTTAGTTAGTTCTATTGTAGATGATCTTATTCACGAATGTGAATAATTTCCTACTGCTCATGACATATGGGTGTACTTAGAGAGAAGTATGGAGGTATTAGTATAACCTGTTTGAGGCAGTTAACGATCAAGTTTGACATGTATATAAAAAAAAAAAGCTGATCATAGTATCATACAGCACTTGAGAACTATGTCAAACATGATAAGGGAATTGAATTAGCAAGTCATGTTTTATCTGATGAGCAGCAGGTTCGGATTTTAATCTAATCCCTTCCAAATCACTAGGAACACCTAAAATTCAATTTGATTCATAATGATAGCTTTAAGACTTTCTCTGATACTACTAGCCACATGGAACTCAAAGATGAGTGGTTTGGTGCCGCAAGATCAATTTCTAATGTCTTTGTAACTGAATCTAGTTCCTAGAAAACTTCAGCCTTTAAGCGTAAAACGAACAAGAACAAGGGTAAGAAATGGAAGGAAGTTGCAAAAGGGTCTAAGAAGAATAATTCCAATCGTAAGAATAAACGAAAGTGGTTTTGGAAGAAGAAGGATAAGAGCAAACTTCTTACTTTGGATTGTGACAAATAAATGTTTAACTATTATATTGATCGTTATATTTCGTTACATATTTATTCTTTTAGTGATACTAATATTGATGACAAAGTATGGATTGCTAGACTTGGTCACATTGGGCAGGACAGAATAAATCGGCTTATGAAAGCAAGACTATTGGGTTCGCTTACTAAAGTTGATTTATCAACTTATGAATATTGTCTTACCAGAAAAGATGACCCGAAAACCATTTGAAAAGATCGTAAGGGCTAAATTTCCATTGCAATTGGTTTACTCTGATATTTGTGGTCCAATGAATGTGAACACTCGGCATGGAACGTCATATTTCATTATATTCATCGATGATTTCACGTGATTTGGTTATATCTATTTGATTTCTCAAAAATCTGAAACACTTGAGTGTTTTAGACGTTATTAAACAAAGTGAAGAATCAAATGGACAGAACAATTAAAGCCTTGAGAACAGATCGAGGATATGAATATCTATCAGATTAATTCAAGAATCTATATAGTGAAAAAGAAATTACTAGACAATTGACTATTTCTCACATATCTCAACAAAATGGTATTGTAAAGAGGAGGAATAGAACATTGCTAGATATAATGAAGTCTATAATGGCGCAAGCTAACTTGCCTTTCTTTTAGGGAGATGTATTGTTAACTGTGACCTATATTTTGAATAGGGTGTCTTCAAAATCAGTACCAATTACGCCTTATGAACTTTGGATCGATAGAATACCGAGTCTGAATGGACTTATATCTTGGGGTGTAGCAGCCTATATTCATGACTCTTCCAATAAATTTGGAAAGTTTGGTCCTCGAGAAAATAAATGTATCTTTATTAGATATTCTGACAAATCAAAAGATTATGTATTTATCAATGAGAGTGATGGTATTGTAACAGAAATTGAATAACGATATGTGACATTTCAAAAAAATGATTTTCCTAGTAAATGTGAAATAACGAAAAGAGAGTTTTTGTTTGAATTAAATAATTCAAATGCTAGATCTATGCAGGATGGATCAAGGAAACCACGAGAAATTGAATCTTTAGACAGTCCCAGTAGGAGGGATTCAAATTTTAACGATCTAACCGAATTATTAATTTAGAAAAGTGCTAAGAAAGGTGTACCCAAACGTTATTATGAAATTGAAGGGTACGTTTTTATTATTTTTCTATAAGACGATGATGAACCTAATAATGTGAATGTGGCTTTATCTTGTTCTACCAAGAATGAATGGGTGAAAGCAAATGAGGAAGAAAAGGAGTAGATAGAATCAAAGTTTGGGAGCTGGTTGATCTTCTACCTAGGTGTAAAACTATTGGGAACAAATAGATTATAAAAATTAAGTATAAGGCTGATGGAATAATTGAGGGGTACAAAACTCAACTGGTGGTAAAAGATTATACCCAACAAGAGGGTATTGATTATGAAAAAACATTTTCACAAGTAATAAGATTTGCTTTTATTCATTTATTGTTGGTTATTATGGCCAATTTACATTTAAAATTATATTAGATGGACGTGAAAACTATTTTTCTAAATAGTGAACTTAAAGAAGAAATTTACATGAAATAACTAGTAGGTTTCATAGTTAAAGGCTAAAAAAACGAAGTTTATAAATTGAATAGATGAATTTATGGTCTCAGACAGTTTTCAAGATAATAGTATTTGAGATTTTACACAATTGTAATTTCTTACGATTTTGTGATGATAGATGAAGACCATTGTGTTTATGTGAAAAAATTCAATAATAAGTTTGTAATTCTATCTCTATATGTCGATGACATATTATTAACTAGAAACCATATGGAGTATATACTGAATATTAAGAGTTGGTTATATTAAATTTTGAGACGAAGACATGGGTGAGATAGAGTGCATACTAGGATTTAAATGTACCGTATTCTAGCGTTGTTGAGAGTTTGATGTACACTATGATGTATACTCATGCTGACCTTAGCTATGTCATGGGTTTGGTTAGCAGGTATCAATTCAATCCAGATCGAATCACTGGACCACTATCAAGAGGATTTTGCGTACCAAAAAGGAATTGCTGACTATTCACTTTATTATCAAGGACATAATTTGTCATTAAATGGATACACAGATATTGATTAGGGTAGTGATTTAGATGAATGTAAATCTATTTTAAGTTACATTTTCTTGCTAAATAATGGTATCATCTCTTGAAAAAGCAAGAAACAAACATATGCATCACTATCCACAATGGAAGTAGAGTTTGTGGCTTATGTTTCTATAGTTCAGGAATGTGTTTGGTTAAGAAACTTTTTACAATACTTAGGGATTGTAATCGATTCAGTGGAAGTTGCGACAATTTATTATGATAGTCAATCAGTTATTGCTTACATAAAAGATCCCAAATATCATGGGAGAATCAAACACATAGATACAAAATATAATTTTATTCGAGACATTGTTAAGAAAAAGGAGGTGAGGTTGAAATATATGCCTGCACATCTAATGGTGTCTGATCCGTTTATGAAGCCTATACCTAGGGATATATTTTTAAAACATGTAAAATCTTTGGGATTATATAAAATGTAATTGTATTTATATATACAATAAGTATGATATAATACTCATAATTTTATAACATTTGAATTTGTTTTGTACTTATAAATTCTTATATCTTTGAAAATTGGCTCTCACACATGAACATTCGCATCTAATATTTATGTGATATTCAGAGATGGGACAATATTAATTTGTAGTCAATTAACATATATATGCTGTCTTAATAGAGAACTAAGATGAGATTACCTTTTATATATTTTCTTAGTAATCGAAATGGATTTCCTACAATCCGTTTCACTGGTCTATGAGTTAGGTATGATTTTCTCATGAAATTATTATGATTATGGAGGATTTATAAGAAGAAAAAGTCAGGTCAAGTATTATGGTATATTTAGACTAAAACTTATACGATGCATTATAATTTTGAAACAGATATACGTTTCTAATTAAATAAAAAATGTATCGTAACACGTATTTTATACCATGTGTGCTTTTTTTGTGACCCTTGGATAATGAGTTAATAAATCCCTCTAACAAATTGTATGAGACCTGGAGATTTGTATTTAATCTCATTAAAATACTCTTAAGACTTTTACATATTTCTTGAAACTTTATTTTTGTGTTGTTACTTTAGCATATGACCAAAAGACCATGATTGATTTGGTTTTACGGTGCATGTCAGGAAAGTAACTAAAATGGAGCAGATAGATAGTAGTGTGAAAAAAAAACTATCTTATGGTTGACAAGTCATTTTGTATTCACAGGTTAGCTAGTTATGTTTTAACTTAGTGTTTTTAAAACATAATTATGAATATATAATTTCTATTGAGTCAAGTATACTCTTATTTGTATTGTTTGAGGGATGATAGATACATTGATTATATGTGGTAGAAAAAAGTCTGGGCATAGCGGGCTTAATGTCCTCTTTGTATTAAATGGTGAACTGGTATATATCTTTAACCGGTGTACAGCTCTGAGTGCTTAATATACTCGCTTGTCACATGATTTAGTTGTTTGTATGAAATTGATAGTGTATGAAATGACTAAACTAAATACGATCTAACCCTTATGTGCAACTGAGAGATGTTAGAAATAGCTACTGGGTCGTCCAAGTGAGTCCGACCCGACCCGACCCGACCCGACCTAACACCATTTCAACATTCAAATTTAAAGAAATAATAAAGAAATAAGAGGGTAGTTTTCTTTTTGTGTGAAAACTACTTTCAAACCCCATTTAGATTTGAATTTTAAAATATGAGTTATCTTGATTTTGAAATAAGAAAGGAACGTAAAAACAAAACATAGGGTTCTTCTTCCTTCTGTGAACAAAAAAAGGAAAAAGGTCTCTCTCTCCTCCATTAAAAACATAAAAGACTTTTATTATTGAGGGTTTCAAAGGATTGAAATCATATATCGTACTAAAGGCTCTTAGATCATGGAAATCAAACGTAAATCTATACGTGATTATTTTTAAACTTGTGCATAAAAAAGGGTTAGTAATTCAACCCTAGATTTTGAAATTTAATTTGTGACAATTGATTTTCAAAATATGAAAAATCATGTTTGATTATTAGAAAATGTTTTCATGAAGTGATCCTCCTTCTGCGAACAAATTGCTCCAACTTCTGTTTGCTTATTCCAACCTCTCGCAAGAATTTTTGAGGATTCAAGAATTCTCAAACCTGAATATTGTGTTTCTAACTATCAATAGTTCATAAGAATTTCACCTTATTCTCCCCAAATGAGACATCATCGTGGGTTAGGTGCATTCAATTTCTTGAATTTCTTTTCCAAAATTAGCTTAGTTCATTATATTTTACATGGACTTCTTCAAAACATACAGGTTTTTGGACTTCTATATGCTTCTATGTTTTTCTTGTACACTTTTCAGTAACATTTCTCTCTCTCTCTATCTCTCTCTCTCTCTCTCTCTCTCACATATTTAATGGTTAATCCCTTCTGACTTTGGATTATGGTATTTTTATTAACTATTGGTTTGGTTGACAAACTTGAATTAGCAAACAAAAGGAAGATTACAAATTTGTGAGTATGACCCAACATTTTGGAGTCAATATTTGTAAACCAACCTTTGTTGTTTCTCTCCAAGGATTAATAAACGTCACAAGGCATCAAGAACTCCCCCTCCCTTTTCAATTAGCCAAAGACTATTTTTGAGATGTAAACTAAAGTTTCCGAAATGTGATTTGCTCAATTTAGTTTCTGAAGGAATGAATGCCCACGTGGGGCATCTTTCCATATTTGGCGAAAGGAAATTATCCCACTTTCCATATGCATAAATGGTAACTTATGGGATTTGAATTCCCTACCATTTGTGGTGACGGAGACATATGGAAACTAGGGCAAAACCCTAGGGAGAACAACTATTGCACAAACATTGTGAGGAGACAATTGAGAGAGAGGGAGAAAAATTCTGCGAAGAGAATTTGTGTCACCGGATTCGATTGAGGTGTCGTGGTGCTGCGGTGATAGCTCGACTTTTATGGTTATCATCCCGACTGCGAGGTCAATTGATCGAGGTTCGTGGTTCCCAGATTTTGCAATCTACTTTTTGAGGTATGCCCGAAAACCCTAATCTTTTATGATTCTGAAATATTTTGCACGCTTCCGCATGTATATGTGCATATAAATCCAACATTGGTATCAGAGCGTAGGGTTGGATTTATTAAATTATTTTCGGAATATTTTCGGGTATAAAAAAATATGGGGTTGCAAAAATGGGTTTCAGATCACGGATGAGTTTCGTGAATCCGAATACACCGTGACGTTACCCATGTCACGTAGATCTTAAATATATTTTTTTCTGAATTTTTGGAGTATGTTTAAGCCATGAAAATTGAAGTTAAAGTTTTCGGCCCTAAGGGTGCCCAAAACTTAAAAACCTAGATCTATCCATGTAGAGGGATTGTTGATCTAAATAAATGGCATATTTGTATTCCATGTGCATTGATCTACGTTTTGACATGTATTTTGCATTGATTGGCTGCCGGAAACTGGGATTTCCGGCGATGCCGCGGAGGGCCAAAATTTGGATATATGATTCGCCGTGTTTAGGGCTTGAATCATTCAAAAAACGAGTTTGAAATATTTTTGGGAAGTCCAAATATATTTTCCGGTAGAAACCGTTGTAAAAAAATTAGCCGGAAATGGGTTTTCGGAGAATCGGGTTGAAAAACCCGTTGCAGGACCCGTCAGGCGAAGAAGAACCGGCCCAGACCCGCGGGCGCGTGACACACACGCGCCAGGAGGCGCGTCCAGCAGGCGCGTGTGGTGCACGCGCCACACAGGCTCGTGAGGCGGATGGGGTGACGGTCGGGTCGGACCTTGACCCGGACCGACCCGCAACCCGATCCGACCGGGTCGGATCGGACCGTTGACCGGGGTCGGTCGGGTCAACCCTGACCCGTTGACCGACCCGGTCTGACTCGGCTCATGGCGGCTCAGCGCGTGAAGGCGCGTGAGCCGCGCGCCGCGACAGGGCGCGCGTGAGCCGAGCCGCGCGTGGCGCGTGGCAGCGCGTCAGCAGCGCGCCACGCGTCTGGCGCGTGCAGCAGGCTGCCGCCGGCGCGTGGAGGCGCGTGGCGGCGCGTGGAGAGCACCGCCGGCGAGCGGCGGCACGTGGGGAACCCCGGCGGCGCGTCAGTTCGTCCAAAATTGATTTTTTCAATTTTTTGAGGGGTCCTATGTGTACATTTGTGACTATTTGTGGGATTTTGTGTACCGAATTAAAGTCCGGATGATGAGATGAGGTCCCGGGTTGTGGTGTATGGTGTCCGTTGACTCATATGCTCACTTTGGGGTCAATACTTGATTCATTTTGGATTGTTAATTCGTAGGGTGCACGAAATTGTGAGAATAAGTATTATTAGTCACTAACGTCTCTTTCTTTTTGTGTGACAGAGACAATGGTTGCGACAAAAAGTATCGTACTTGATCTCGTTAAGGGAGACAAGTTGAACGGTGACAATTATGAGATTTGGCACCGTAAAGTTCAATTTCTCTTCGAGGAGCAGGACCTAGCGGAGGTTCTATTACACGAGATGACAGACCCCGGGGTGGGTGATACACCTCAGGCGAAACTGGATGAGGAGGCGTATCGTGCATGGAAGAAGAAGGATGGCCAAGCTAGGGTCATCCTCCTTAGCAGCATGCACGATGATCTGATTCCAGTGTACGAGCAGTATCCTACTGCGATGTCGGTTTGGAGTGCTCTGAGAAAGCACCTTGGCTCCCGGTCAGCTCCTAAGCTAAGGATGCTGACTTATAGGTTTATCACCTATAAGAAGAGACCCGATCATACCATGAAACAACATTTAATGCATATGTCAAGTATGATCGCTTCTCTAAAGAATATGGGGGAGCCAATGTCTGATGAGTTTCAGGTACTGGGAGTAATCCAGTCCTTGCCTGACTCCTGGGATGTTGTAAAGACCTACCTCACGCACACTGAGAGTATTCGTACTTTCATGGACGTGCGTAGGCATTGTGAGCTCGAGGAGGAGCGCCAGGAGGTGGCTAGGTCGGTTTCTGGTCGTGCCTATGTGGCGGAGTCGAGTAAGGGCTCCAAGGGCGTCAAGCGTAAATGGCGCAAATATGACAAGAAACCTAGCCAGGCTAAGAGGAAGCCAGCAGCGAAAACCGTTGATAGAGGGCAGACACGAAAGAAGAAGGAGCTCGACAAGAGCAAAGTCCGATGCTACATTTGTGGCAAATCTGGGCATTTCGCTCGCGAGTGTGGCGAGCGAAAGGTATGTCATTCTTCTTTACATGGTATGAGTTATGTTTCATTCACTGTGATGCTTACTAACTCTTCTCCTTTGTGGATTGTAGACTCAGGAGCCACCGACCATGTAGCTCGAGATAGGAGCGCATATGTGGAGTTCCGCCGATTGAGTCCCCAAGCGAGGAGGCTGTACGTGGGGAACGGAGCATTTGTGGTTGTGAAGGGAATTGGTACATGCAAGCTGATGTTGCCAAGTAACCAAGTCCTATACCTGCATCATGTGTTGTATGCTCCCGAGATTCGGCGGAATCTCATTTCTGTCCTTTGTTTAGATCGTTTAGGATACTCTGTCATTTTCAGAAATTTGAGTGTTTCTGTCATTTACGATAACTTTGTTTTATGTACTGGTTTAGTCCATGATGGACTTTATGCGTTGGATTTGGTTTCCTTTAATAAAATTTCTGATTTATCTTCTATTGCGTATACATCTGATAGCGTAGTTGATGATATTTGTATTTGGCATAGTAGACTTGGCCACATAGGGCAAGAGAGAATGAACCGGTTAGCTACGAGTGGTTTATTGGGCCCGCTAACCCGGATCGAGTTGCCCTTATGTGAGTTTTGCCTAGCAGGCAAAGCAACGAGGAAACCATTTGGAAAAGCAATGAGGGATGGGACCCCATTGTAATTGATCCACTCCGATATTAGTGGACCTATGAATGTGAGAGCCCGAAACGGAGCCACGTATTTCATTACGTTCATAGATGATTACACGCGTTTCGGTTACGTCTACCTCATCTCGCACAAGTCTGAGGCATTAAATTGCTTCAGGAGGTATATCAGCGAGGTAGAAAACCAGTTAGACTTCAGAATTAAAACTCTCAGAACCGATAGAGGACGCGAGTATTTGTCTGAGGAGTTTAAAGAGCTCTGTTTCGAGAAGGGTATTACGAGACAGTTGACTATTCCTGCTACTCCCCAGCAGAACGGGGTAGCTGAGAGAAGGAATAGGACTCTGTTGGATATGGTGAGATCGATGATGGCGCAGGCCAATTTGGCTATCTCCCATTGGGAAAATGCATTGTTGACTGCCGCCTACGTTCTTAACCGTGTTCCAACCAAGTCCGTAGTCAGTACCCCATACGAACTTTGGACAGGGAGGCAGCCTGACCTTATCCATTTGAGACCATGTGGTTGTGCCGCATACGTTCACGATTCCTGGCACCCATACGGCAAGTTAGGCCCACGAGGAAAGAAATGTATCTTTGTAAGGTATTCTGAACATTCTAAGGGACATGTGTTCCTAGGTGAACGTACGGATGGCACGGTCTCCGAGATCGAATCTCGTGATGCTACGTTCCTGGAAAATGATTTCCCTAAGAGAGGCCAAATCGACCAGGATTTCACCTTTTATGAGATGGGTGAGCCTGACGGCCCAATTGAGCCCAGGGGAAGGACCCAAGAGCCTACAATGGATCTTGGTCCTAGTGGGAGTAACCCATCTCGAGGTGAGGAGGCTCCTCCTCCTCGTAGGAGTAGTCGGGGACATGTACCCCGACGTCATTTTCCGATAGAGGATGAGATCCTCATCGTGACTCCTGAGGATGATGAAGAACCTCAAACCTTTGAGAAGGCTCTCGAGAGTCCTATGAGGGACCAATGGCTAGAGGCCATGAAAGAGGAGATAGAATCAATGAGGGTCAACGGGGTCTGGGACCTAGTTGACTTACCTGAGGATAGAAGGGCCATAGGGAACAAGTGGGTTCTCAAAATCAAAAGAAAGGCCGACGGATCGGTAGAAAGATACAAAGCCCGTCTAGTAGCCAAGGGTTACACACAGACAAAGGGCATTGATTACGAGGAGACTTTCTCCCCCGTAGTCAAATTTACATCGATCCGTCTACTCTTGGTGATTGTCGCGAGCATGGATCTAGAGTTGTATCAGATGGATGTAAAAACCGCTTTCTTTAATGGAAATCTGGATGAGGAGATCTACATGGAGCAGCCCTCTGGGTTCGTTCTAGTAGGTCATGAGGACAAGGTCTGTCGACTTTGGAAGTCGATATATGGCCTAAAGCAATCATCCAGGCGGTGGTACCTAAGATTCCACGAGGAGGTGATATCTTATGGTTTTACAATGATCGAGGAGGATCATTGTGTTTACTTGATACGATCTGATAACTCTTTTGTGATCCTGTCCCTGTATGTGGACGATATATTGTTGGTTGGGAACAACATTCAGTATATGATGACGATCAAGGTTTGGTTGTCATTGAGCTTCGACATGATCGACATGGGTGAAGCTGAGTTCATCCTTGGAGTTAAGATCCAGAGATATCGATCGGGAAGAATGTTGGCTCTTTCACAAGAGACCTACATTAAGAAAATTCTCGAGCGCTTTGGGATGAGTGATTGTAATCCCATTGATACTCCAATCGCCAAGTGTGATGGTCTGAGTCTTGAGATGTGCCCAAAAACTCAGGAAGATATAAGGGAGATGCGTAAAATCCCTTATTCCAGCGCAGTGGGAAGTCTGATGTATGCGATGTTATGTACACGACCAGACATATGTTACGCAGTCGGTCTGGTGAGTAGATATCAATCAAATCCTGGAAGGGGTCACTGGAGTGCAGTGAAAAGGATTTTTAGATATCTCAAGGGAACTGCGAGCTACTCCTTGTGTTATGGGAGAGGGGATTTGCGCCTCATAAGATATTCAGACGCCGACTGGGGCGGTGATCTGGATAAACGCAAATCGACATCAGGTTTTGCATTCTTGCTCAATGGCGGTGCCATTTCTTGGAGCAGCAAGAAGCAGACCTGTATAGCTTTATCTACGATAGAGGCTGAGTTCGTGGCTTGCTCAGTCGCAGTTCAGGAGAGTGTTTGGTTTCGAAGACTATTAGATGACTTAGGGGTTGTTGCTGATAGTGGGAGGTCAGTGATGATTTACTGTGATAATCAGGCTGCAATCGCCTACACTCGAGACCCTAAGTATCATAGTAGGACCAAACACATAGACACCAGATATAATTTTCTTAGAGACATCATCGAGAAGGGTGAAGTGACAGTCAAGTACATCTCGACACATTGCATGGTGGCTGACCCCTTCACCAAACCCATCACTAGAGACTCATTTATATAGCACATAGAGAGTCATTGGGTTTGGGAATATTTTGATTTTTCTCATTGTACTAAACTGACGATGTGATGCTTATTATATTTTTATATATGATTTTGTGCATTATTCAGTCACATTTATATTTTCTTAAATAATGCACTTATTTATATCATGTATATTTGATGTGATAAAATATATGTCAGGCAGGTGAGGTCGACTCTCTCACACGAGCGACCACCTCCAACTCTGAGTGAGTGAAGATGAGACGATTTCTAGTCGTAAGAGGCATTGAGAGTGGCCCAGCTAGAACAAAAGTCGCCCTGATACGCGTTCAGGATGAGGTCATTTGGGATATGACCGACATGGAAATACCCACATCCATGTTGCTTGTGAGTAGCCAGATTTGAGATCTCAGACATCACCTGCGATAGTGATATTGTCTCTGAGACACTCTCTCTGAGATCTCTGGGTAGAGTCTTATGTGTAGACTGAGTTCCGTATCTGCACAGTGTTAAGAAATCTGACATATGCCCTTTTGAGAAATAAGGGATTAACACTGTGGCACGCGTTTCATACCGTGTGTGATGACAACTAGGGATAGTGGGAGTAATTACATGAGACGATCTATTCATGATCCCCGTTCCCACTGTGTGAGACCCGAGATCCATTGGGTGGGATCTCTAGTACCCTTATTTTACTTTCGACTGTCTCTAGAAGTCTTGATTCAGTATTTGCTACTTTAGTCTGTTTACCTATGGCCCGGAAGATAAATTGAGGTTTAAGGGGCAGGTTTAGGAAAGCAGCTGATTTGAGATCGATGGATTCGAGTTTGGGAAAGGAAAACCAATTTACATTACATCGTTGTGTTGTATTTACCGACCGGTCTGTTACGTATATATCCACGTTGGGATACGAACGTAATAGTGAATACACATTCGAGGATATATTGGGGATGACTTTCGATGAGGAAAGTGACTCGAAGGATGTAAATGTGATGAGTCTGGGGTACAGCGAGATATTTGTTTTATTATTAACGGCGACTCCTCGAACATCCTAACAGGTGCATCGAGAAGTCTTTATTTGCAGGTGTACTCGTCAGTCGCACGACACCCAATCTAGTATGAAAATCCAGAAGGGTGATACAGGAGATCGCATGAGCTGTGATCTCGTGATGGATGAAAATGCCCTTGTGTGCAAGTGGGAGATGAAGAAATGAATGCCCACGTGGGGCATCTTTCCATATTTGGCAAAAGGAAATTATCCCACTTTCCATATGCACAAATGGTAACTTATGGGATTTGAATTCCCTACCATTTGTGGTGACGGAGACATATGGAAACTAGGGCAAAACCCTAGGGAGAACAACTATTGCACAAACATTGTGAGGAGACAATTGAGAGAGAGGGAGAAAAATTCTGCGAAGAGAATTTGTGTCACCGGATTCGATTGAGGTGTCGTGGTGCTGCGGTGATAGTTCGACTTTTGTGGTTATCATCCCGACTGCGAGGTCGATTGATCGAGGTTCGTGGTTCCCAGATTTTGCAATCTACTTTTTGAGATATGTCCGGAAACCCTAATCTTTTATGATTCCGAAATATTTTGCACGCTTCCGCATGTGTATGTGCATATAAATCCAACAGTTTCTTTGAGAAATTAGTAAGAAACTTCATCTTATAAATCAACTTCTAAAGAGGTTAGTGAATGTGATAAATACGTAGTTGTACGTTGGGCATAAAGCAAATAGCAAATGACTATTCTTTCATCTTTTAAAAATTAATGTCAAAGCTATATATATAATCGTGTTTGTTTATTTATGTATCTTAGTAATAAAGGAAACCAAGAAGTGAGCAAAAGCCTTTTGAGAAGAATATTATTATTATTTAATTATTTTTTTTACTCAAAAAGGTTCATGGTAGATGATTTGTTAGTAGCCTTTTCCAGAGTTATCATAAAATATGTTCATATATTCTAAAATACCTGATTTAAAGTATAATTACTATTACAATCACTTCTCACTATAATTTTTTTTCCATATTATTATTAATAATTTGCTATTTCAGTATCTAATCTAATGGATCTATCCTGAAAAGTTAGAATCATGCTTAATGAAGATTATGTATAACTTACAATATAAAAAATTATTAATTTTATAATAATAATAATAATTTTTATCTCTTTTATAAAGATCTTAAAATTCTGCTTACAAAAATCTATATTTTTTTTATTAAAGTCATTTTATTATTGTTGAAAAAATATTATTATTAGAATAGAATAAAAGTGAATCGGGTCAAGTCCAAGTTTTCCAAAATTGAATGAACATCTTTGTTGTCAAATAGTAGAAACTATGGAGAAATAATTATCTAAAAATACTAGAATTTGTAGGTATCACTTTATGTATTGAATTTTCTTCTATTTAATTGTATGCATTCTCAATAACTTCAGCATTACCTATTTTGCATCCATCCTAGCAATGGGGTATCAACATGAGGATGGATTGATCAAGGTAGATCACTTTTGAAAGGAAGGAAAAGATTTAATTTAACATTAATTGACCATGTTAGATTAATTATGAATTTAGAGTATCATTTTATTATCATATTTTTTTTTATTATAAAATATCGTATATAATAATTACGTTGAATTCGATTAAATATGTTCAAAACAGATTGTTATTATTATTATAAGCTAACTTCTTTTAAAAGTGTTTTTGCATTTACCAAGTAATGCTTTTGTATCATTCATGAATTTCTCTTTTTTCTCCATTAAATTTGAAGTTATAAAAGGAAGATCTCATTCTCAACTTAAATTTGATCTTCTTCCATAATAAGATATGTAGGTTCGCTATATTCCAACCTTTCACTTGATGCTACCCACATTAAGAAAGGGAGAACTAATATTGAAAAAAAAATGAAGATTTCTCACTTAATAATACTATAATCTTTTCCCAAAGTTAAATTGGATTTTTTTTAATATTTCTCTTACATTATTATGAACATAGAGAGACTCAAATTCCTATTATTTTTTAATTTTATTATTTTCACCACATGTTCAAGATTCATTCTTTTTATGGTGAATTTTAAAACATCACTCAAGATTGTGATTTTTTAGAAGATTCTGTGAAAAGATTTCAATAATTTGGAATTTGTTTGTATTTTTATCGATCCATTGAATTTTAAATTTTGTGAAATCCACTGAATTACAAAGAACAGAGGATTTCATCAATCCCATGTCTGATATTACTCTAATTAGTTCTTAAAAAATTGTTTCTATGGAAATACCGTGTGAACACAATCAATGAGTGAAGGTTGATTTCGTGAAAGAGATTAATTCTCTGGAGTGAGAATCAATTGAGGGATCAAAAAATTTCAAGTTTGAAAATTTTCCGTTATTGTGATTTATCAGACTTAGGATTGAGGTGTTGGGGTATTGTGGTAATGGTTCGTATTACATGATTATCATCCCGATCGAGCGATCTGTATGAGAGAGTTCGTAATTTATGAATTTTGAAGATCTATACATCGAGATATCACCCAAAAGTTAATCTTTTAATTTCCAAAAATTACTATTTTTCACTTGTGTCAAATAAATCTAACAGAAAATTTGTATTTTGTTTAAAGTTTAGAACTTGGGCCTGTATCTGATTGTATGCTAATTTTATGTAATTTCACATGGTAATACTATGTGTGATCTCAGTCTCTGTGTGTGTGTGGACCCGCGTTTCTGTGGGCGTTAACGCATTGATTTTTGTTGCTTTTTGATCTTTTAGTACTTGATTGAATTCTCATCTTACCTTTTTTGACCGGAAAAACTAGTAATGCTTGCAGCTGAGAACTTGGACTTGTTTTTGGATGTATGCTAATTATATGATTATTGTCTGTTTTCTCTAGTTCATGCAATAAATGGAATAGACGACGCTCTTGGCCGCCCTCCACTTCACGGTTGGGTATCTCCTCGAGGAGACCCTTGTTTGGATGCTTGGCGAGGTGTTCAATGTGTCAATGCAAACATAACAGGAATGTATGTCTATTTGTGCCAGTAATTCACGTTAGTTATCAGGAATTTTTGTCAATTTCACAGAGCTCTTGTGGGAGCGGATTTGGGTGGAGAACTTGGCAGTACATTGGGAGACTTTGTTTCCATTATAGTAATGTACGTGGCATTATTTTTTTCCTTTTCTTGTTTCCCTCTAATGTATATTATGTTTGTAAGGCAATTGAGGACAATGTGGGTGGTTCTCCTATCCAATACCCCCACCCACACACACTTCCAGTTTTGCTCTAGGCAGGTTTCAAGTTTGGATTTTTATTACCACCTGAAAATTCTTTTCCAGCTGACTATCTATAATTCAATCACAATTCATCACTTTGGGTGATTAGTAGATTGAAGTTGTCATTCATTGCCACATTGGATTTCACCTTGAAAGTAAATTTGGTACAAGAAATCTCTTTTCCCCATTCATTTCGCCTTCTCTTGGTTCAGTGGCATGATATTCCTGCCATAATAATTCTCCATGTCTCGTAGATGCTTCATGTGGTTCTTTGGTATGGTGCAGAAACCTGAGCAATAACCACATTGGAGGGACTGTTCCAAACAATTTGCCACCCACACTCAGAAGCCTGTATGTTCAAACCATCTTATTAAGTTGATCTAATTATTTCTTTCGCTTTACATTTCATCAATTATTGCGGTTTTCAGTATTTTCCTGCATAGTATAATTTCTGTTTTTGCAATTTTAGTTTTCTTTCAGCTAATGAGCTTAATGGAAGCATCCCGGATACTTTGTCCTTGTTAGATCATTTGACAGACATGTAATTGTTTCATTTTTCCCCTTAATTTCAAATTAATGTTAATATTTCATTTCTCTGACTATTTATTGCCTTTTTTCAGGTCTTTGAACAATAATCATTTGACTGGAAGTATTCTAGATCCGTTTCAATCTTTTACAACTCTAGTGAACTTGTAGGCATACATCATCACTCTCTGTGGATTCAGCTACGCTACATTTTCTTTTCCTCTATGACTTTTCCTTCTAATATACATTCTGGTTCAGGGATCTGTCAGGTAACAATCTCAGTGGTCAACTGCCTCCTTCTACGAGTAATTTATATCATCTCTCACGTCATTGTAAGTGATCAACTCACTATGTTTTGCACGTTGAAAGTGTTTCTTTCAATGAAATTATATATGCTGTTGCTTTGCTGCAGACTTTCATAACAATCAGCTTTCTGGTTACCTTGATGTTGTGCAAGATCTTCCATTACTTGATCTTTACCCATCTTCTATCCTTTTTACTTTTTCCCTTAGTGAAAAATCTTATTTTTTATGTCAATTTTTAGTGCAACAAGGTTAGACATGTATGTTTTCTAGGAACAACTGCCTTGATACATTATAATGCTGTATTTTTCC
This sequence comes from Dillenia suffruticosa, assembly GCA_033439265.1. Taxonomy (NCBI): domain Eukaryota; kingdom Viridiplantae; phylum Streptophyta; class Magnoliopsida; order Dilleniales; family Dilleniaceae; genus Dillenia; species Dillenia suffruticosa. The sequence continues at coordinate 7,578,727 of JAVTVX010000031.1, forward strand.
TTTCCCTTTTGTCCTTTTCTTTTTGCGTGCGCCAAATAGGAACATTGAGAATAATCTTTTCTGGGGACCTACACCTGATAAGTTGCTGACTCTTCCTATTTTCAGGTAAAGCGAGTACGCAACTATAGCAGCAACATTTTATTACTTGTGATCAGGATCTTTACTGCTTTAATTGATTTTTCTGGCCTTTCGACTACATATGTGTTTATTTTTTATTTATTTATTTTTAAATATCTTTTTCGGTTGCCTTTTTATTCTGTTGTTGTAACCTTTGTTTCTGTTGTTCAGAAAGGATGGAAATCCCTTTAATGCCACTGTTCCTCCATCGCCTACGCTCGCCCACCTCCATCACCACTGCCAGTCCTCCATCTCCTAAAGTAATGGATACTAAAAATTGGGCCCTCATAAACTTGATGGTGGTAACCTGCATAAGGTCCTTTCCTCGGCAAACTTCAGATAATCGGACATCTGCTCTGCCTTTTTCTCTACCAGCTAGGGTCTCTCGATTTGCACCCTTTCAATCAATACACTACAAAAAAACACGGTTTTAGTCACGGATTTTCGCGACAGAAAAAATTCGTCGCTATTTTGCGACGAATTTAATGACAAAAACCTTTTCGTCGCTAATTTGACACAAAATTTGCAACGAAAAGGAAGTCGTGGCTAAATTAGCGACGGACACATCATTCGTAGAAAAATTCGTCGCTAATTAGTGACGAAAAAATTTTCGTTACTAAATTCGTCGCTAATTGGCGATAAAAAAAATTTTTCGTTGCAAATTTCGTCGCTAAATAAGTTTTTTATATATAATTAAATAAAATAAAATATTAATATAATATTTAAATTAAAAAATTAATTTAACAATCACGGTTTAATTTAGCAACGGATTTCCAAATCTGTTGTTGATTCAGCAACGGATTCCAAATTCGTCGCTGTTTCGTCGCTAAATAGGTTTTTTATATATAATTAAATAAAATATAATATTAATATAATATTTAAATTAAAAAATTAATTTAGTTGGTAATTTAATTTAGAGACGGATTCCAAATCCGTCGCTGAATAATTAGAATTTTGTTTTATTTTTATTTTATTTTAATAATTTCAGCGACGGATTTAAAAATCCGTTACTGAATTTTATTTTCTTTTAATTATAATTTTATTTTATTTTATTAATTTATATTAACAAATCATATTATTATTTTATAATATTTTAATTTACATTTTATTTTATTATATTATATTTCTTAATTCTTCAAAAAAATCATATATTTTATTTTATTTAAATTATATATATTTTTTTAATTAATTTATTATTTTTTTTCTTTTTTTTTGATTTAATATTTTTTATTATTATATAGCTAATTTTATTTTATTTGTATTATTTTATTTAATAATATAAAATTTTTAATTAAATATTAATCTGAACCTGTGCGGGCGCCGGCCCATGCACGCACGGACGCCTGCCTACCTGGGCGCCCGCACCCTACGCGCGCCTGCCTGGGCACCCGGGCGTGCCTGCCTGGGCACCCGGGCGTGCCTGCCTGGGGTGCCCACGCCTGCTGGGGCGTGCTTGCCTGGGCACCCAGGCAGGCAGGCGCGGGCGCCCGCACGCCTGCTGGGGCGTGCCTGGGCGTCCTTCATTATTTTAATATAAAAAATATAAATTTGTAGTTGAAGGGATTTGAATCTTGGATTTGGACCTCGATTTACCAAAAGACATGTTAACACTGCACCACCAGGTGTTGTTGTGTGACTTTCTTCCTCCTCTTTGTTTTCTATTCTCAATTTTTTTTCCTTATCTCTATTTTTGGGTTTTTTTTTCTGTATACTCTAATTTCTTATATATAATAATTTTATTATAATATATAATAATTTTATTATAACGAATAAAAATATTTTATAATTAAATATATAGATTTTTTAAATTATTAATATATTATAATTTATTGATAATTATAATTTTATAGTTTTGAGATATTATAATCCATTTTTAAATTATGGATTAAAAAAAATAAAAATGAAAAAATAATAAGATAATAAGATAAAAGAAAAAAGAAGAAAACAAAATATAATATTGACATATTTTTTAATTAATTTATTATTTTATTTTAAATTAGTATTTTATTATTTTTTATTTTATTAAAAATTATCATATTTATTATTTTTAATTAATATTATTTTAGGTGGGTGATATAAATAAAAAAAGTTATTATATTTATTATTTTAAATTATTATTATATATTATTTTATTATTATTAAAAAAATGTGAAACAAAGATAATAAATAATAAAAAAGAAATTTATATTATAATAATATCTTTGACTCGGTGGTTTACAAGTTGCATGCAGGAGTTCGTCGGAGTTCGCAGTTAGGAGTTCAAACCACGGTGGAGGCAAAAGGCGCGATATTTTCCAGCAATTAAGAGTACCTGCGCAGGCTGCTTGCTCAGGTGGCATGTGCGCTGGCTCGGGCATTCGGGCGGGCGGGCTCGGGTGGGCAAGGGTGTAATACCACAAAAAAAAAGGAAAATTAAAATTAGGGCTTAAAGCCCTAATTTTCTCTCTCTCTCTCTCTCTCTCTCTCTCTCTCTCTCTCTCTCTCTCTCTCTCTCTCCCTCTCTCTCTCCCTCCCTCACTCTCACTCAGTCTCTTCCTCTCCCCGCTGCCGCCGCCAGCACCGCCGCTCGCACCGCACCCAGCCGCCGCTGCTCCTTCCTCCTCACACGAGTGAGCCACTGCAGCTCCTCCCTGCACGAGCGCCACTGCGCTCTCCTTCGTGCGACTGCGCGCTCTCCCAAGCACGAGCGCGTACTGCGTGAGCTCAGCGCAAGCCCAGCGCGAGCCCAGCGCGAGCCAGCGAGCGAACCCAGCCTAAGCGCGAGCCCCGCGAGCAGTGCGCAACCCCATGCGCACCTCTGCACGCTTTTGCACGAGCGCCAGCGCGCCCTTGCGCGCCTCTGCACAAGCCCCTGCGTGCCTCCAGCATGCCCCAGCACGAGCACAGCGCGTCCAGCGCGCGATCCACTGCTCGAGCACGCCCCAGCACGAGCGCGAGCGCTCCAACGCGCGACCCATTGCGCAAGCGCTTGATCCAGCTCGCGAGCGCGAGCCCTAGCCACTGCGGCCTAGTCCAACACGCGGCCCAGTCCGGCCCGCTACCCACCAGACCCATCAGGCCCGCAGGCCCACCAGGCCCGCCAGCCCATTAGCCCGCTACACGAGCCCGCGACGGCCCATGACAGTCCGTGAGCCTCTGCGAAGGTAAATGACTCAAAGTTTCAATTTCCGCACTAGGGTTTCGAAATTCTTTAGTACTTGGACTTAAATTGCTCACAATTGTTTCAAATTTGGAAACATTTAGGTTTTAGACTAAACCTACGGGTGAACGAAAGCTAGATCCGAGATCCGAGGAACCTTAGGTGAGAGAAAGGAAATCTCTTTAACTCTTGAATAAATTTTATCAAATTAGGTAGTTTTGGTTGGAAAGAAAAATTGAAGATTCATAACTAGGCCCTTATTTGATATCGAACCGTGGTGATTTGATTAGGTTGGATATTTTGGTGATTCAATTGAGGGGAACATTGCTTTACGTATTGTGGTTTTATTGGAGAGTGCGCTATCCTCCCCAAAACTGTGAGTGGGATTTATTTCAATACTTTTGTTTAATATGTAAATCCGTTTTATAACATTTTGATAATAAGCATGATTTGTCGTATATTTGAAATGTTTTGACTAGTTTTAAAATTGATTTTTGTGAACCGTTGGAGTGTCCAAAAACTGTGTTGAATTATGAAATTATGTATCCATGTGATTGAAATGTATAATGTGCCATTTTATGCTCTATGTTACATTGGTTTATAAACCTGACTTCGGTACATTTTGATATGATATTGATTTTGGCCTTGAGAGCTTTGATATGTACTGTTCCGTAGCTACGAAGGACACCGTGAGAGACGCTTTGGTGGCGTACGGATATGCCTAGGCCTGGGGTATCCCACGAGTTGTCGTGATTTGATTATCGACACGGTACTAGTCAGGTTGAACCCGAAAGGGGGAGGATTTGGATTTGGATTTGGATTTGGATTTGGATATCCTCTCCAAGTCTAGCACCTGGACGAGGTTCGTCGCCAACGTCGGGGTAGAGAGCACTTTAAATAAACTTGCATATAACACCCCCGGTGTGCCTGTCATAGGTCGCGATAGACCTCTGTTAGGACATTTTCGGCTAGCAGCTCTGTGATTTTAATGACAGTGTTTTGGATGCATATTTGACTTGATAATGCGTGCAAATGACATATTGTTGAAATGAAAAGCATGATGATATGAAATATGATTTGTATACTTGTGTTTTGACACTCCAGCTTCACACTCCATATTTGACGATTGCACTGACCCCACTCACTCACGAGTATTCTTCCCCGAATACTCACCTCTCATTTCCCTTTTTGTTTCAGAGATATTATTTGGCAAGGAGCATTGCTTTTAGGATGCTCAGTTTCATTGGGAGATTTGATCTGGATCTGAGGAGTTATTGTATATTTGCACTGCAATTTCGTGAGTTAGTAATTGTATTGGTGATGTATATGTATTATGAGATCGATAGACGATCATTGTATAATTCTGGGATGACTGTATAAATATGGACACGTCATTGCATAACATTGCATTGAGGCATTTCTGGTTCATTGTGTAAGTACTTGGGATTGTGTCAAGTCTTAGAAGTGTTCTCTAGGATCGCTCGGTATCTCCTCTAAATCACAGGAGGGGCGACTGGCGGCTGTCTATGCCTTTGATGGGGGCATGGCAGTAGAGGTCTGTGGTTACGTTGTTGAAAATTTTTATAGCCTTGCGTTACCTGGATGTTGGCTGCGAGATTGGTTGATTTTGGGGAGGTCGGGATGGCCATTTGATTATACTACAGAATGATTGTGATTTATACAGGGTAAATTGTACTTGGGAAACCTCCGAAATATGGGGAGGTTCTACCCGATTTTTTGTAAAAATACAGCCGGCATTCAGGATAACGGGCGGTTGCTCACGGTCCCGGTTCGGGGCGTGACAAAGGGTGGCTGGGCAAGGGTGGCACGGGTGACACGTGCCCTCCCTGAACATTTTAACATTTGACGGAATTTGAAATTAGCGACGGAATCCAAATCCGTCGTTGAATTTAGCGACGGATTTTTTTATTATTACAGATTTTTTCCCCTAAATTAGTGACGGATTTTAGCGACAAAAATGATCTTTCACTAAATTTAGCGACGAATTTGAGATTTTCGTCGCTAAATTTAGTAACGGATTTTTTTTATGTCGCTAATTTAGCGACGAATAATTTTTCGTTAAAGTTTGTGATGAATTTTAGCGACGAAAAATTATTTGTCGCTAAATTTAGCGACGGATTTCAATTTTCGTCGCTAAATTTAACGACCGATTTTTAATTTTCATCGTTAAATTTTTGCGACACGTTATTAGTGACGAAAAATTTTTCGTAGCTAAATCCGTCGCTAATATTTTTAGCGACAAATTTTTTTAAAATTTTCGTCCCTTAATTTGTGGCTAAAAGGCTGTGTTTTTGTAGTAATAACAGTCTGACCAATTTGAGCATCTCATCATCTAAAAGCGTAGACATATGAATAGTCTTGTTCTTCGACGAATTGAAAGATGTGACAGAACTAATAAAACTCGAATGCCGAGAAGAGATAGAAGCCTTCAACCCCATGGATGGCTCGCCCTCAATGTCCGACAACTCCGACAATAAAGCACTTTTCTTGAATTCAACAAAAAAGAACTTTCTCATCCATCTCTTATCAATACCGTCACGTCCCGAATTGAGATCGTGAACAGCCGCCCGTTATCCTGAATGCCGACTGTATTTTTATAGAAAATCGGATAGAACCTCTCCATATTTCGGAGGTCTCCCAAATACAATTAATCTTATATAAATTACAACTATCCTGTAAAATAAACAAATGGCAATCCCGACCTCTCCAAAATCAATCAATCCCACAGCTAACATCCAGAATAACGCAAAACTATACAAATTTTTAGCAACCTAGCCACAGACCTCTACTGCTATGCCCCCGTCAAAGGCATGAACAGCCGTCAGTCGCCCCTCCTGTGATTTAGAGGTGGCATCGAGTGATCTTAGAGTACACTTCTAAGACATAACACATTCTCAAGTATATACACAACGTTTAAGAAATGTCTCAATACAATGTTATGCAATGACATGAGAGTTCCACAATTTAAATGTCCATATTTATACAGTCATTCCAGAATTACACAATGGTCGTCTATAGATTTCAGAATGCATATACATTACCGATACAAATTTTGCAGCAGAAATATATAATGACTCCTTAATTTCAAACCAAATCTCCCAATGATATTGAGTATCCTAAAAGCAACGCTTTTTGTCAAATACTAGCTTTGAAACAAGAAGGGAAATGAGAGGTGAGTACTTGGAAAAAATACTCAGTGAGTGAGTGGATCAATGCAATCGTCTGATATGAAGTGTGAAGCTGGAATGTCAAAATATAAGTAGATGAATTATATTTCAAATCATCATACTTTTCATTTCAACAATATATCATTAGCACGCATTTTCAAGTCAAATATATATCAAAAATACTGTCACTAAAATCATAGAGCTGCTAGCCGAAAATGTCCTGACAGAAGTCTACCGTGACCTATGACAGGCGCACCGAGGGTGTTATATGCAAGTTTATTTAAAGTGCTCTCTACCCCGGTATTGGCGATGGATCTCGTTCAGGTGCTAGATTTAGAGAGAGTATCAAAATCCTCCCCGTTTCGGATTCAACCTGGCTAGTACCGTATCGTTAATAAAAATCACGACAACTCATGGGATACCCCAGGTCTAGGCATATCTGGATGCCACCAAAGCGTCTCTCACTATATCTTTCGTAGTTACAGAAAAATATATACCAAAGCCCTCAAGACCAAATCCAAAATCGTATCAAAATGTGATGAAACCAGGTTCACAAACTAAATGCAACATATAGTATAAAATGACACATTATACATTTCAACCACATGAATACATAATTTCGATCTTTCAACACAGTTTTTTTTTACACTCCATCGGTTCACAAAAATCAATTTCAAAATCAATCAAAATATTTTAAACACGCTACAAATCATACTTATTTATCAAATAATTTAAAACAGAGTTTACACATTAAACAAAAGTATTGAAATAAATCACACTCACCGTTTTGGAAAGGATAGCGCACTCCCCAATAAAACCACAACATGTAGAATCAAAGCTCCCCTAAATCGAATCACCAAGAAAGCCAACCTAATTAAAACCTCACGATTTTCATCAAATTTCCGACTATTTTCAGGATTTATCATTTTCCTTAAGTTCGTACAAATTCTAAATTGTTCAATTTATAAATATACACCAATGTCATCAATTTCGTTCCATTTTCAAGGTATCGTAATCTATTTTCATAATATAGACGTATTTTAATTTTCTATATGCAGGAAAATTTATAATGAAAAGATTGCATCAATCCTTAAACTCAAATCCCAAATTCTGAATATTTTTAAGCATTCGTCAAATCAAACTCTAAGAGAAGCTATTCGAATCAAGTCTGTACGATTCTATCATCTAGAATAGCTCAATTTGTATAAAATCCTATATTTGACCTAATTAATTTCATATAATGTCAAACAATACATTTCAATCTATTTTAACATTCATCCTAACATATGCAATACAATTTTACTCTAATTTACCCTAAATTCGTCCAAATAAATCGAGTGAGTTAGAAATCCTCACGTAGGGTCCCTCAGATTAATTTAAAACCTGTAATATTTTCAATTTTGAAATCACGTTAACGACTAAACACAAAACCACATCTAACAAAGCTGTTACTTCCAGTGAAGGATTTCTGCGAGGTTGGCAGATGGCTCTCAAAGGAGAAAGCCGGTCACGGGCTCGCGGGCCGGTGGGCACGCGGGCTGGCCTGCTGGTGGGCTCGCTGGCTCGCAGCCTAGCTTGCTAGCCGCAGTGGGCTTCACGGGCCGCAGTGGGCTCGCTGGTCAACAGTGGGCTTCGCGGGTAAGCAGTGGGCTTCGCGGCCTGGCGGGCGCTCATGGGCTATGGCTTGCGCTCGCGAGCTAGATCGCATTCGCGAGTGGATCGCGCACTGTGAGGCACACGCGCTCGCACAGTGGGTCATGCGCTCGCGCTCGTGCTGGGGTGCGCTTGCGCAGTGGGTCGCGCGCTGGAGCGCGCTATGCTTACGGAAGCGCGTTGTGCTCACGCAGAGGGTCACGCTGGAGGGTGCACTCGCGCAAAGTAGCTTGCACAGTGCTCTGCGCTGTCGCGCTTTGGTGTGCTCGCGGTGGTGGCGTGCGACAGAAGCACGCGACGGAGGAGATTGAGAGGGAGATCGTGAGAGAGAGTGAACAACGGAGAGAGAGAGAAACTGAGAGGGAAGGATAAAGAGAGAGTGGTGGCGATGGCCGTTAGGTGGTGGCAGGTCACGACGGAGAGGCGCGAAACAGCCGCGGAGGAGGGCAGCGGCCGCGAAAGGTGAAGGGTCGGGGAGAGACAAAGAGGAAGAGAGAGAGACAGATTAGGGTTTTACAAGGGGAAGGGAGTGTCGCGTTTTGGGCCAAAACGCGGCGTTTCGGGCCAAAACGCGGCGTTTCCTCCTTCTCTCTCTCTTTTTTTTTTATTTTTTATTTTTATAAAAAGAATATATATTTCAAAACCAATATATTGTTCAGGCACCGAGTGTCGGTGTTACATTTTCTAACCCCCTAAAAACAAGTTTCGTTTTCAAAACTAAAAGAAGGCTAAACAGCAAACAATTGGGGGTACTGTCTCCTCATAGTCTCCTCAGGCTCCCAGATTTCTTCCTCGACCTAATCGCTGTGCCATACCACTCGGACAAGAGATACCTCCCTGTTCCGTAGTTGTCGGATCTGCTGGTCAAGTATGGCCATCGGCTGAACAGGTAGATTCAAGTCCTCTCGTACCTCTACTGGCGGAGGCTCCAAAATATGCGAAGGATTTGGGATGTACTTGCTCAACATTGAGGATACGGAACTGGCCAATGTACCTGGGGCTCAATTTGCGCTGCTACCGATACGAATGAGTCCCTTCAAGGGAGAAATCCTAAAAAATACCATATCACCTATCTCAAACTCTAAGGGCTTGCGTCTCCGATCCGCATATGTCTCTATCTATCTTGGGCAGCTTTCAACAGCTCACAGACTACCCTGACTTTTTCCTTAGTTTCCTCGACTAATTTAATATTGGTAAGGCGCCTTTCACCTACTTCATCCTAGCACAACGGGGTACGACACTTTCTGTCGTAAAGTGCCTCATAGGGTGGCATGCCGATATTGGCCTGATAACTATTATTATATGCAAACTCCACCAGCGGTAAATGCCTGTCCCAATTACCCCGAAAATCCATAACTCAAGCCTGAAGCAAATCCTCGAGCGTCTGAATGGTCCTCTTTGACTGACCATCTGTCTGTGGGTGATATACTGTGCTAAAATTGAGCCGTGTGCCAAAAGCTTCTTGCAGCTTGGGCCAAAATCGAGAAGTGAATCTCGGATCTCTATCCAAGACTATGGACACAGGAACCCCATGTAGTTTGATTATTTAGTCAATATACAGACGTGCCAATGTCTCCAGTGGAGAGTCGCTGCGCATCGGGATGAAATGGACAGATTTGGTTAGTCGATCGACTACCACCCAAATGGCATCATATCTGGCTTGAGTTCGCGGCAATCCCATAACAAAGTCCATAGTCACATATTCCTACTTCCATGCGGGAATGGGAAGAGACTGTAGTAAACCCACTGGCCTCTGATACTCAGCCTTCACCTGCTGACAGACTAAACATCTAACTACAAACTCCGCAATGTCCTTCTTCATATCTGACCACCAATAATTACCCCGAATAGTTCGATATATCTTTGTACTACCCGGGTGCAAGGCATAGGCCGAGGAGTGTGCCTCCTCTAATATGGATCTGTAGAGATCCTCATCGACGGGTATAGCCACTCTATCTCGATAAGTCAGAAGTCTATCACTACGGACTCTAAAATCATTTATATCACCTCTGCGGGCTTTCTCAGTAAGAGCTTGGAGCTCGGTATCAATGCCCTAACGCTCCCTAATACGGTCCAACAGCGTCTGCCTGACCTCAAACCTGGCTAACAGAGTGCCCTAATCATCACTAGCCAATCTGACTCCCAGATCCGGAGTCCCATCAAATAAGTGAGGTATGTCGTATTGTTCTTCTGAGACGATAAAGCTGATTTTTGGCTCAAAGTATCAGCAACCACATTGGCTTTGCCTGGATGATAATCAATGACAAGATCATAATCTTTGAGGAGTTCCAACCATCTCCTCTGTCTCAGGTTAAGTTCTCGCTAGGTGAATAAATATTTCAGACTTTTATAATCAGTATACACCCAGCAAATCACCCCGTATAAGTAATGACGCTGGCTTTGCCTGGATGATAATCAATGACAAGATCATAATCTTTGAGGAGTTCCAACCATTTCCTCTGTCTCAGGTTAAGTTCTCGCTAGGTGAATAAATATTTTAGACTTTTATAATCAGTATACACCCAGCAAATCACCCCGTATAAGTAATGACGCCATATCTTCAATGCAAAGACTATGGCCGCAAGCTCTAGATCGTGTGTCGGATAATTCACCTCATGTTTCTTCAACTGTCTAGAGGCGTAGGCGATCACCCGACCATTTTCCATCAAAATACAACCCAACCCCTGTCTGCTAGTATCACTGTACACCGTGTACTCCCGACTGCTGGTGGGAAGTGCCAAAGTCGGAGCTGTAGTCAACCGCTATTTGAGCTCCTTAAAACTCACCTCACAACGGTTATCACATACAAACTTGACACCTTTTCACATCAATCTACACAATGGAGCAGCTATCTGGGAAAACCCCTCAACAAATCTGCGGTGTTACCAGGACAGACCAAGAAAACTCCTGATCTCAGTCACTGTCTACGGCTACTCTCATCTCGTAATGGCATCGACCTTCTACGGATCGACAAAAATCCCTTCCGTAGAAATGACATGCCCCAAAAATCCAACCTGTCTTAGCCAAAATTCACATTTTGTGAATTTGGCATACAGCTGCTCATCGTAGAGAATCTGTAAAACAGTGTGAAGATACTGAATATGATTCTCGTCACTCCGCAAATACACCAGTATATCGTCTATTAAGATTATGACAAACTGGTCTAGATAGTCATGAAAGACTCTGTTCATCAAGTCCATGAATGTAGCGAGAGCATTAGTCAGTCCAAACGGCATGACTAGAAATTTGTAGTATCCGTATCTAGTGCGGAAAGCTGTCTTTGGCACATCTTGACTCCTAATCCGCAACTGATGATATCCCGATCGAAGATCAATTTTCAAGAAAACTCGGACACCTTATAATTGATCAAACAAATCATCTATGCGAGACAACGGATATCTGTTCTTCACAATCACCCGATTAAGTTGCCTGTAATCCATACACAATCTCAGTGAGCCGTCATTCTTCTTTACAAACAGCACTGGAGCGCCCCAAGGGGACGTGTTAGGACGGATAAACCCCTTATCCAGTAACTCCTACAGCTAGACCTTGAGTTCTTTCAGCTCAGTCGGCGCCATCCTGTATGGCGGCATAGAGATAGAGGTAGTCCCCGGAACTAAATCGATCTCAAAGTCAAACTCCTGAACCGGTAGTAATCCAAATAGCTCCTCGCGAAAAATATCAAGAAAGTCCTATACCACTGGAACATCCCAGTCTCGGTCCCTGAGTAGTTGTATCTATGATATGAGCCAGATATGCCACACACCTGCGGCGAATCATGCGTTTGGCCTCCAAAACTGAAATGACACAGCGGGGTAAAACCCGCCTCTCGCCCTAAAAAATCAACACTGGTTGATCAGGTTTTCGAAACTTCACATATTTCTTAAAGCAGTCAACTGAATGCTGATGCATATGTAGCCAATCTATCCCCAAGATGGCATCAAAATCAGTCATGCCGAGAGGGATTAGATCTGCCTTCAACACTGTATCCCCAACTTTAATCTCACATTCTCTATACAATGTACCGCACATAATCTGCTCACCCAGAGAAGTGATGACCAATATCTCCTCGTCTAAAGGTGATAGCGGCCTGTCAAAATGTCGAAAAAATTGATCGCTCACATACAAATAGTTAGACCTCGAAGGATATGAGCATCTATTCCGAAAATAGATAGAGTACCTATCATTGAACAAAATACACATAGATTTAGAATAATTTCAAATTTGATATATATATATATATGTCAAAATAGTTGAGCCTCTAAGGCTTTTACAACTTCAGTGTACAAAGATATCAGAGTAGTATCATGTCGATAAAAGGATACACAACATAAAATACCAATATGACTATCATGATATAATGCTGACATCCTCAAAAGAAGTGGAAATATGAATAGAGATCCTATTCTATAGGATCAGAAGGAGGAGTACCCACGATGATGTCGGGGTTCGCCTAGGCGTCTTCCTGTGTTATGGCATAAACCTGAGTCTGAGCCCTAGGCTGCTGTCAAGTCTGGTCTGCACTGTGTTACTCCCGGTGGTCACCCTGAGAGTAGAAGCTGTTGGCCGAGCAGGCTGCCCCTGCTGTCCCATATGAGGAGTACTAGAGAGGCTCTGTGAACTTTGTCCTCCACGTCCTAACTCAGGGCAAGAACTCCTGATATGCCCTGGCTTCCCACAGTGGAAGCAAGTGACCGACAATGAATAATCGCCTATCGAATGGGATCTATTGCACCTCTGGCAATAAGGATGCCGCTGAGCAGTATACTGTGCAAGGTGAGTCAGAGCAGGCTGTCTGAACCCCTGGGAGTACTGTCCTCATCCCAGCTCAGGAAATCCAGATCCTAATCTACCTCTGTGCGAACTGGATCCCCAACCCCTCTCAGAGTTTTGCGCAAAATGAGACTTCTCTTTCTTTCTTTTCTGCTCTCTGCTCTCTTTTTGCCTAGTCTCGGCGCTGACCAAAGCCTCCGTGTGGTGAGCAGAGTCTATCACCTCGGCCAGTGTAAACTGTGGAGTAACAGTCATATACCTCTTTATGCTGAGGTTAAGACCATCCTCGAATTTGAAGCGTAAATACTGAGGTGTGGCCAGATCCGGTACGAATACGGCAAGTCTCCGCATATCTGCCTCATACTCCGAGATAGAACTAGACCCCTGTGTAAGCCGTCCTAACTCTGACCTTATCCTGTCCTGCTGGTAGAGTGGGAAGAATCTGCGGTCAAACTCCCGAAGGAAGTCGTCCTACCGCAATGGCTCTGTCGCCTCATCAGTGAGGGTCTCCCACCATAAGAGGGCCTCTCCTTCTAATAATCGCTGTGTCACTTTCAGGCAGAGCTCCTCTCCAATCCCCAGATCGGTCAAAATCCTGTGGGTGCGGTTAATCCAATGCTTGGCTGTCGTAGCATGACCAAACCCCATGAAATCAGTGCACTCTAGCTGACGGGCCTCCTTAACCAACTGAGTCAACGCATGTATCTGTCTAAAAGCAGCCAATGTGGTCTTACTCGGCTTGGACAAAGTAGAAGACCGGCCACCGGCGATGGAACCGGTATCGAAGGAATTGGCGCTACTGCAGGTGCAGGCCCCGCTATAAGAGGTGATGGGGGCGGAATCTGGACCCATGTGAAGCGTACCACTCGTACACCTGCCGAAAGGCGTCGAGTGTGGGTACGGGAGTCTCAGCTTGAGCAGTTGGCTAAGTAGGTGCCGGGGGTGGCACGCGAGTTGAGGAACGATTCTCCGACTCGTTTAATTCCTCTGGTGGGGAAAAACGAGTGCTTCGTCGGTCATCATACTTCTACAAGAGAAGGATCCTTATTAGGTATCGTTCAAAAAATAGGCTTGGTTCAAGAAATTTGGGTTAGTCACATCTTGACTACCCTCACAAAAAATGGAATCCAATAAAAAAAAAAGTATGTTAGTTAGACACAATCGTATCTAACCCCCTAAAATGGATGAATTCATATACCTATGACCATGTACTGGGACTTCATGACTGTATGAAACTCTCATGCATTGAGGACTTTAAACACAAATACATTCTGGAATGTTTTCAAGACTCTCTTCCTATATAGCTCTTAACCTAGGTGCTCTGATACCAATTTAATTGTCACGCCCCAGATCGGGATCGTGAACAGCCGTCCATTATCCTGAATACCAGCTGTATTTTTACAAAAAATCAGGCAGAACCTCCCTATATTTCAGATGTCTCCCAAGTATAATTAATTCTGTATAAATCACAACAATCTTGTAAAATAAACAAATGGTTATCCCGAACTCTCCAAAATCAACCAATCCCACAGCCAACATCCAGAATAACGCAAGACTATACAAATTTCCAACAACCTAACCACAGACCTCTACTGTCATACCCCCGTCAAAGGCATGGATAGCCGCTAGTCACCCCTCCTGTGATTTAGAGGTGGCACCGAGCGATCTTAAAGTATACTTCTAAGACATAACACATTCCCAAGTACATACACAACGATTAAGAAATGCCTCAATGCAATATTATGCAATGACATGAGAATTCCACAATTTAAATATCCATATTTATACAGTCATTCCAGAATTATACAATGGTCATCTATAAATCTCAGAATGCATATACATTACCCATACAAATTTTACAGCAGAAATATATAATGACTCTTCAAGTCAAAACCAGATCTCCCAATGATATTGCGTCCTAAAAGCAACGCTCCTTTCAAGTATTAGCTCTTAAACAAGAGGAGAAATGAGGGGTGAGTACTCGGGGAAGAATACTCAGTGTGTGAGTGGGTCAATGTAATCATCTAATGTGAAGTATGAAACAGAAGTGTCAAAATATAAGTAGACGAATCATATTTCAAATCATCATACTTTTCATTTCAACAATATATCATTAGCACATATTTTCAAGTCAAATATGCATCCAAAGCACTGTCACTAAAATCATAGAACTGCCAGCCAAAAATGTTCTAGCAGAGGTCTACCGTGACCTATGATAGGCGTACCGGGGGTGTTATATGCAACTTTATTTAAAGTGCTCTCTACTCTGGCGTTGGCGACGGACCTCGTCCAGGTGCTAGACTTGGAGAGAGTATCCAAATCATCTCCCTTTCGGGTTCAACCTGGTTAATTCCGTGTCGTTAATAAAAATCACGACAACTCGTGGGATACCCCAGGCCTAGGCATATCCGGACGCCACCAAAGCGTCTCTCACGGTATCCTTTGTAGTTACGGAAAAATACATACCAAAGTTCTTAAGGCCAAATCCAAAATCGTATAAAAATGTGCCGAAATCAGGTTCACAAACCAAATGCAACATATAGCATAAAATGACACATTATACATTTCAACCACATGGATGCATAATTTCAATCTTTCAATACAGTTTTTTTTACACTCCATCGGTTCACAAAAATCAATTTCAAAACTAGTCAAAACATTTCAAACACGCTACAAATCATATTCATTTATCAAATAATTTAAAACAGAGTTTACACATTAAACAAAAGTATTGAAATAAATCTCACTCACCGTTTTGGGGAGGATAGCGTACTACCCAATAAAATCACAACAAGTAGAATCAAAACTCTGCTCAATCGAATCACCAAGAAAGCCTACCTAATCAAATCATCATGATTTTCATCAAATTTCTGACTATTTTCAGGATTTATCATTTTCCTTAACTTCGTACAAATCCTAATTTCTTCAATTTATAAATATACACCAATGTCATCAATTTTGTTCCATTTTCAAGGTATCGAAGTCTATTTTCATAATATAGACGTAGTTTGATTTCCTATATCCAGGAAAATTTATAAAAAAAAAAGACTGCATCAATCCTTAAAGTCAAACCCAAATTCTGAATGTTTTTAAGTATTCATTAAATCAAACTCTAAGAAAAACTATTCGAATCAAGTTTGTATGATTCTATCATCTAGAATAGCTCAATTTATATAAAATTCTATATTTGACCTAATTAATTTCATATAATGTCAAACAATGCATTTCAATCTATTCTAACATTCATCCTAACATATACAATACATTTTTACTCTAATTTACGCTAAATTTATCCAAATAAATCGAGTGAGTTAGAAATCCTCACGTAGGGTCCCTCGGGTTGCAGATCTACTTTTCGTTCGCCCGTCAGATTATTTTAAAACCTGTAATATTTTCAATTTCGAAACAACGTTAATGACTAAATTAATTTTTAACACAAAACTACATCTAACGCAGCCGTTACCTACAGTGAAGAATTTCTGTGAGGATGACAGATGGCTCTCAAAGGAAAAAGCCGATCGCGGGCTCGCGGGCCGGTGGGCTGTCTGGTTGGCCCGCTGGTGGGCTCGCGGGCTCGCAGCCCGGCTTGCTGGCCGCAATGGGCTTAGCAGACTGTAGTGGGCTCGCGGGTCAGCAGTGGGCTTCGCGGCATGGTAGGCGCTCATGGGCTAGGGCTCGCGCTCTCGAGTTGGATCGCGCTCGCAAGTGGATCGCGTGCTGTGAGGCACGTGCGCTCACGTAGTGGGTCGCGCGTTGGAGCGCGCTCTCACTCGTGCTGTGGCGCGCTCAAGTTGTGGGTCGCATGCTGGAGCGCGCTCGCGCTCGTGCTGGGGTGCGCTCGCGCAGTGGGTCGCGCGCTGAAGCGCGCTGTGCTCGCGTAGAGGGTTGTGTTGGAGGGTGCGCTCGCGCAGGGTAGCTCGCGCTGTCGCGCGCTAGTGCTCTCGCGATGGTGGCACGCGACAGAAGCGCGCGGTGGAGGAGACCGAGAAGGAGATCGCGAGAGAAAGTGAACAGCGGAGAGAGAGAGAGAGAAACTGAGAGGGAAGGATAGAGAGAGAGTGGTGGCGATGGCTGTTGGGTGGTGGTGGGTCGCGGAGGAGAGGCGCGAAACAGCCGCGGTGGAGGGTGGCGGCCACGGGAGGTGAGATGTCGGGGATAGAGAAAGAGGAAGAGAGAGAGAGGGAGAGAGAGAGACAGAGCCCTAATCTGACAAGGTAGAGGGAGTATCGCGTTTCGGGCTGAAACGCGGCATTTACTCCTTCCTCTCTCTCTTCTTTTTTTTTTCTTATTATTTTTTTTAAAATATATATATATTTCAAAACCAATACATTATTCGGGTACTGAGTGTCGATGTTACAAATACTCTCTTTATAGAAGAATTTCCACCCATACTCTGGTCTCATTTGAATACAAAACTAACCCGCCGTGGATCCTCCAGCAGCACATCTCTTCAAAAAATAAAAAAAAAAGTAGAGAAGAAAGAATTTCAAAATCAAAGTTCAGGCAAAACAAAAAGGTAGACGTGGTTGCTGTTCTCATGGAGAACATACATGAATTCAATAGTTTACTAGAGATGCTTTTATTTTAATTCTTGGTCTGGATGCATCATGATAGTGTATCTATTACTCAGACGTAATTCGTGACCTGTCCAAGTGCTGGCAAATCTTGAATTAAGCCTGTACTTCTAAGGTTCCTGCTCGGAAGTCAAAAGGTACATTTTAGATCTGTCTAAACCCAGTCTTTTTGCCACTTTTCATGGAACTGCATGAACACTGAACTTTTATCATTCCTGGATATATATGTTTAGGTTCAAGAATGAATTTGATCCTGCTTATAATTGTTTCACTACATTACAGTACAACTAAGGGGTTCCTAGAATTCTCACCAACTAATTGGTAGCCTAATCTAGAATAGGCTTAATTAACTGGAGAATAATATCAGACATTCTTATTTTCTGGCCATTTAAGTTAAGCAAAGGCAGCCCCTATTGCATTATCTTCACAGATGCCAATAGAGGGAATGTGGAGGAGGTGACATGCATTAAATAATGATACTGTAAGAAAGTTCCTATTTGAGTTGATGTCATCTGATGTATGTCTGACTGTAAAACTTTCTTATGCAATACTGTGGTTATGAAACTGGTTATAGTGTGGTAATAGCTTGTATTGAACTTAACTCATACAAGGAGCCTATATCTAATGTTTGCTGGAAATGAGCAGGCATGTGAGCTTGTCATTTGAATTCCTACTTAAGTTTGTGGCCGTCTTTGGGCCAGTCGTTTGCTCAACCATTTCAACGCCTCGTGTTATTGGAGTTGATCTCCATGCCGAGGAGAGGTAAAAAGTAACTTTGACTCCTTTCCTTATTAGGATTACCTATATAAATTTTTGTCATCGACCTTGGGGACTTCATGAAAATTTTCTTCTGGGCTTGAGTACTGTAACCGGTGCTTTATTCAACTTTAGAAGATTCAGCTGATTTTTCATTTACTTGTAACGTAAGATGATTCTCAAATGGGAATTAGATATAAAATTTTAATTTGTTATTTTATCTCAAATCTTGAAGTCTTTTTATTTGACATTTGACATCTTTGCAGAAGGGGCGGATTATTGGCTAAGGGTGTCAAGAGTTGAATTTAGTCCTTCAGCGGTCATAATGTAACAACCTGTCTAGCAGCTGAAACCTTTCGAATAAAACAGCTAAATTGCAAATTGCTCAATTCAACTGTAATAAATTTGTTATACTGGTTAAGGGTAGCTAAACAATGGATCATCAACTTGTATAAAAAGAACAGGTTCAAATGAGAAAGGAAGAAATGTTCATGCAGTGTTTTCCCTCTCTCTCTAAACCCCACTCTCTCCTGCTATTCTTTTCTCTCTGTGTAATTCTCTCTCTCTCTTCTCCTTCAATCCTTCTTTCAATTTATAATTCTCTACAATATTTCTTTTATCACCACATTAATTTTCAACCCTCATGTCCAAGCCCTCTCCATGTTCTGTTTCCTTTCATTTTTAAAACCCAACGTCTTTTAGTGTTTAAGAGGCCGGTCGGGTCGTGACACATAACTGGACATCACTACTCAAGACTCATTTATGAAGATCCCGTCCTTTCTCAGATCAGTTACCCTAACTACTGTAACAGATCAGTTATTACAGTTGAATTGAGCACTTTGCAGTTTAGCTGTTATATTTAAAAGCTTTCAGCTATTGGACAGGTTGTCAATAATTTGCCCCTTCTGCAGAGATGTCAAATCTCAAATAAAAGGACTTCAAGATTTGAGGTAAAATAGTAAATTACAATTTTATACCTGATTCTCATTTGAGAATCATCTTGCCTTACAAGTAACGGAAGAATCGTTTGAATCTTCTGAGGCTGAATAAAGCACCGGTTACATCACTCAAGCCTGGAAGAAAATTTTCATGAAGTCCCCAAATTCAATAACAAAAATTTATATAGGCAATCCTGATAGGGAAAAGAGTCAATGTTACGTGTTCACCGTTAGAAAATAAACTTTCAATAACGAAAAATTATCGATAAATTTTTTTCATCGGTAATAGCGATGGATTATCGATAAAAATTTTATCGACGGATTAACGACAGATTTCTTTATAATTTTTTTTAAAATTTAAAATTTTAATTTTTTTATTTTTTTGTAAAACTATCAGCGATAAATTACCAACAGATTACCAACTGAAATTTTAGCGATAGGTTACCGATGGATTTGTAATACCTTAGAAAAAAAAAACAAAAAAAAGGAGGAGGAGGGGGAAGGAAGCGCAACGTTTTGGACCAAAACACTGCACTTTCTCCCCAAGAGTGAAGTTAGGGCAAAAAGGCCCTAATTTCTCTCACTTCCTCCCATCTCTCTCCCATTCTCTCTCTCACGAACTCTCTCTCCCTCTCGCTGTCGCTCTCTCTCTCTCTCTCTTCTCACACTCTTCGCGGCCTTCCGGTGCCGTACCTCCCCCGAACACCGCCGAGCCATCACCGCAAGTGGCGGTCCCGGCTCCATCCTTCTCCCTCCCGTGAGCGTGTGACCGCCTCAGCTTCTCTCCCTCGCGCTCAACAGCCCTCTGTCTCCCTCTTCTTCGCTTGCGCGCGGTGTTGCTCTCTCTGCCAAGAGCCCTTCTGTGGCCTTCGTAGAAGCTACGTGTCACACCCCGAACCGGAATCGTGAGCAGCCGCCCGTTATCCTGAATGCCGGCTGTATTTTTATAGAAAATCGGAAAGAACCTCCTTATATTTCAGAGGTTTCCCGAGTACAATTTGCCATGTATAAATCACAATCATCATGTAGTATAATCAAATGATCATCCTGGTCTCTCCAAAATCAACCAATCTCACAACCAACATCCAGGTAACGCAAGGCTATAAAAATTTCCAACA
This sequence comes from Dillenia suffruticosa, assembly GCA_033439265.1. NCBI lineage: Eukaryota > Viridiplantae > Streptophyta > Magnoliopsida > Dilleniales > Dilleniaceae > Dillenia > Dillenia suffruticosa. The sequence goes on from JAVTVX010000031.1 coordinate 7,598,983, forward strand.
ATCTAACCACAGGCCTCTACTGTCATGCCCCCATCAAAGGCATGGACAGCCGTCAGTCGCCCCTCCTGTGATTTAGAGGAGGCATCGAGTGATTCTAGAGATCACTTCTAAGATATGACACATTCCCAAGTACTTACACAATGAACCACAAAATGCATCAATGCAATGTTATGCAATGACATGTCCATATTTATACAGTCATCCCAGAATTATACAATGGTTGTCTATCAATCTCATAATACATATACATCACCAATACAATTACTAACTCATGAAATTGCAGTGGAAATATACAATAACTCCTCAGATCCAGATCAAATCTCTCAATCATACTGAGCGTCCTAAAAGCAACGCTCCTTGCCAAACATTATCTCTGAAACAAGAAGGGAAATGAGGGGTGAGTACTCAGGGCAGAATACTCAGGGCAGAATACTCAGTGAGTGAGTGGGTCAATGCAATCGTCAAATATGGAGTGTGAAGCTGGAGTATCAAAACACAAGTATACAAATCATATTTCACATTATCATGCTTTTCATTTCAACAATATGTCATTTACACGCATTATCAAGTCAAATATGCATCCAAAATACCGTCATTAAAATCATAGAGTTGCCAGTCGAAAATGTCCTGGCAGAGGTCTACCGCGACCTATGACAGGCGCACCGGGGGTGTTATATGCAAATTTATTTAAAGTGCTCTCTACCCCGACGTTGGCGACGAATCTCGTCCAGGTGCTAGACTTGGAGAGAATATAAAAATCCAAATCCAAATCCTCCCCCTTTCGGGTTCAACTTGGCTAGTACCGTGTCGATAATCAAATCACGACAACTCGTGGGATACCTCAGACCTAGGCATATCCGGATGCCACCAAAGCGTCTCTCACGGTGTCCTTCGTAACTACGGAACAATACAATCCAAAGCCCTCAAGGCTAAAATCAATATCGCATAAAAAATGTGCCGAAATCAGGTTTACAAACCAAATACAACATGTAGCATAAAATGACACATTATACATTTCAAACAAATGGATGCATAATTTCATAATTCAACACAGTTTTTGGACACTCTATCGGTTCAAAAAATCAATTTTAAAAACAGTCAAAACATTTCAAGTATACGACAAATCATGCTCATTCATCAAAATGTTGTAAAACAGAGTTTACATATTAAACAAAAGTATTGAAATAAATCTCACTCACTGTTTTGGGGAGGGTAGCGCACTCCCCAATAACACCACAATACGTAGAACAAGGCGCCCCTCAATCGAGTCACCAAGAAAGCCAACCTAATCAAGTCATCACGATTTTCATCAATTTCTGACTATTTCAGGGTTTATCGTTTTTCTTAAATTCGTACAAACCCTAAATTCCTCAATTTATAAATAACTTCACTGTCATTAATTCATTATATTTATAAGTAAATAACCAAAATCAAAATAAATCTTAAGTCGAATCTAAAACCAACTAATACTACCTAATTTGACAAAGTTTATTCAAGGGTTGAAGAAATTTCATTTCTCTCACCTAGGATTCTTCGGATCTCAGATTTAGCTTTCGTTTGCCCGTTGATTTGGTCTAAAATCATCGCAGGGACTCGCGGACTGTCACAGGCCGTCTCGGGCTATGAGCTGTGGGCCGTGGGCTGCAATGGACTTGCGGGCCTGGGGCCTGCGAGCTGCTGGATCTGTGGCCTACTGGGTTTGCGGCCTGGTGGGCCTGCGGGCTGCTGGGTCTGCGGGCCTGGTGGGCCTCGCGAGCCGGATGGCGCGCTGGAGTGCGCTCGTGCTGGGTCACACGCTGAGTTGCGCACTGGGTCGTGTTGGCTTGGGCGCTGGCTCTCGCGCTGGAGCGCGCTCACGAGCTGGATTGCGCACTACTCGTGCTGGGGTCGCTGGTGCTCGTGCAGGAGCGTGCAGTGGCGTGCAGGGTGAGACGCGCTCGCGCAGGAAGGGTCGCGCGCTCGCGCGAGGGAGATCGCGGGCTAGCTTGCGCGTTCGCACCGGGCAGCTCGTGCAAGGAGGAGCTGCAGCGGCTCACTCGCGGAAGGGGGAGCTACGGCGGCTGGGTGCGACTGCGATGGTGGTGACCGGCAATGCTGGCGGCGGCAGCGGGAGGGGAAGAGACACGGCGGCGGGGAGATAGGGAGGAGAGAGAAGAAAGAGAGGGAGAGAGAGAGAGAGGGGGGGAAAAAGAAGAAAATTAGGGCTTTAAGCCTTTTTTTTTCTGGGTATTACATTTTCTAACCCCCTAAAAACAAGTCTCGTCCCCAAGACCAAAAGAAACTATACAGAGAAAAGTTGGGGGTGCTGTCTTCTCATGGCTTCCTCAGGCTCCCAGGTCTGTTCCTCGACCTGGTCGCTCCTCTACAAAACTCTAACAAGGGGAACCTCTTTACTCCGTAACTTTCTAACCTGTCGATCCAGAATAGCCACGGGCTGAACAGGTAAGCTCAAGTCCTCTCGAAACTCAACTGGCGGAGCCTCTAAAATGTGTGAGGGATCTGGCTGATATCTCCTAAGTACTGAGACAGGAAATATATCGTGAATACGCGATAGGTCTGCTGGCAGCTCCAATTTATATGCTACACTTTCGACCCTGTTAAGGTACGGAAGGGCCCAATATACCTGGGACTCAATTTCCCTCGCTGCCCAAATCGAATGACTCCTTTCAAGGGAGATATCTTTAAGAATACCATGTCTCCCACAGTAAACTCTAGAGGTCGCCGCCTACGATCTGCATAGGATTTCTGTCTTTCTTGAGCGGCTTTCATCCGCGTACGGATAATCTTCACTTTCTCCTTCGTCTCCTCTACCAGCTCAACATTGGTGAGTCGTCGCTCACCGACCTCATCCTAACACAACGGGGTACGACATTTCCTCCCATACAATGCCTCGTAAGGTGGCATGCCAATGCTCGCCTGATAGCTATTATTATAGATGAACTCTACTAATGGAAGATGCCGATTCCAACTCCCCCGGAAATCCATAACACATGCCCTAAGCATGTCCTCTAAAGTCTGAATGGTCCTCTCTGACTGACCATCTGTCTGGGGGTGATACACTGTACTAAAATTCAGTCTAGTACCCAAGGCCTCCTGCAGACTGGGCTAAAAACGGGATGTAAATCTGGGGTTCCAGTTCTGGGGTCTCGATCTGATACTATCGACACTGGAACCCCATGCAATCTTACAATCATATCAATATAGAGGCGTGTCAATGCCTCAAGTGAGTAATCACTCCTAATCGGGATGAAGTGTGCGGATTTAGTAAGTCGGTCAACTATTACCCAAATCGCATCATGCTGTGCCGAAGTTCGCGGTAATCCCACTACAAAATCCATCGTGATATGCTCCCACTTCCACTTAGGAATGGGAAGGGGCTGCAATGTACCAGCTGGACGCTGGTGCTTAGCCTTTATCTGCTGACATACAAGGCAACGAGCAATAAATTCTGTAATTTTCCGTTTAATACCCGACCACTAATAACTGTCTCTGATGGTGCGGTACATTTTAGTACTACCTGGATGTAAAGCATAGGCAGATGAATGGGCCTCCTCAAGAATAGCCCTGCGAAGATCACTATCTGCTGGTACACATACCCGATCTCGAAAAACCAACAGTCTATCCTTGCGAACTCTAAAGTTGTCAATATCACCTCTGCTGGCTTTCTCATAAATACCTCGGAGCTCTTCATCACTCTACTGAAGCTCCCTAATATGGTCAAGCAAACTTGGCCGAACCTCAAATCTGGCTAGTATAGCTCCCTGATCATCACTAGCCAACCTGACTCCCAAAGCTCGGAGTCCCAATAAACATGAGAGATAAGTACTCTCGGTAGTCGGAGAAGAGGAAGACGACTTCCGACTCAAGGCATCAGCCACTACATTAGCCTTGCCCGGATGATAGTCAATGATGAGTTCATAATCCTTTAACAGCTCTAACCGTCTTCGTTGCCTCAAATTCAGCTCCCTCTGAGTGAACAGATACTTCAGACTCTTGTGATCTGTAAACACTCTGCATGTGACCCCATATAAATAGTGGCGCCATATCTTTAGCGCAAAGACTATGGCCGCCAACTCCAAATCGTACGTAGGATAATTCACCTCATGCTTCTTTAGCTGTCGCGAAGCATAGGCGATAACTCTATCATCATGCATCAATACACAGCCCAATCCCTGCCTACTGGCGTCACTGTACACCACATACTCTCGACTACTCGTGGGAAGGGCTAGAATTGGAGCGGACGTCAATCACTGTTTGAGCTCCTGAAAGCTCACCTCACAACGATCATCCCATACAAACTTGACACCTTTTCGCGTCAATCTAGATAACGGAGCAGCAATTCGAGAAAAGCCCTCTACAAATCTGCGGTAATACTCGTCTAGACCAAGAAAACTCCTGATCTCAGTCACTGTCTGTGGCAGCTCCCATCTCGTAATGGCATCGACTTTCTGCGGATCGACAAAAATACCCTCCGCAGAAACTATGTGGCCAAGAAAACCAATCTGTCGCAGCCAAAATTCACACTTGGTGAACTTGGCATAAAGTTGTCTCTCACGAAGAGTTTGCAGAATCACCCTAAGGTGCTGAGCATGCTCATCATCACTCCGCGAGTAGACTAAGATATCATCAATAAAAACAATAACGAACCGGTCCAAATAATCATGAAAAATTCGGTTCATCAAGTCCATGAATGCAGCGGGGGCATTAGTCAGCCCAAACGGCATGACTAGAAATTCATAGTGCCCGTATCGAGTGCGGAAAGCTATCTTTGGCACGTCTTGACTACTAATCCGCAACTAATGATATCCCGATCGAAGATCAATCTTCGAGAAAACTTGAGCACCTTGCAATTGATCAAATAAATCATCTATGCGAGGCAGTGGATATATGTTCTGCACAGTCACCCGATTAAGTTGTCTGTAATCCACACACAATCTCAATTAGCCATCTTTCTTCTTTACAAACAGCACTGGAGTGCCCCAAGGGGACGTGCTAGGACGGATAAACCCCTTATCCAGCAACTCCTGCAGCTGGACCTTGAGCTCCCTCAGCTCAGCCGGCGCCATCCTGTATGGCCGCATAGAGATAGGGGTAGTCCCCGAAACTAAATCGATTTCAAAGTCAAACTCCCGAACCGGTGGTAATCCAGGTAGCTCATCGGTGAAAATATCCGAAAAGTCCTGTACCACTGGGACATCCTCTAGTCTCGGTCCCTAAGCAGTAGTGTCAATGATATAAGCCAGGTAAGTTGCACTTCCGTGGCGAATCATGCGTCTGGCCTCCAACACTGAAATGACACAACGGGGTAAAACCCGCCTCTCGCCCCAAAAAATTAACACTGGCTGATCGGGTTTTCGAAACTCCACCTGCTTCTTAAAGCAGTGAACAGAAGCCCGATGCATATGTAGCCAATCCATCCCCAAGATGGCATCAAAATCAGTCATGGCAAGGGGGATTAGATCTGCTTTCAGCACTGTATCCCCAACTTTGATCTCACATTCTCTATACACTGTGTCGCGCACAATCTACTTACCCAGAGGAGTAATGACCGATAGCTCCCCGTCCAAAGGTGAGAGTGGCCTGTCAGAATGTCGGAAGAATTGATCGCTCACATACGAATAGTTAGACCCCGTGTCAATAAGAATACGGACATCTATTCCGAAGATAGGTAAAGTACCTATCATTGAACAAAATGCACATAGACTTAGAATAATTTCAAACTTGATATGTATATATATGTCAAAATAGTTGAGCCTCTAAGGCTTTTACAACTTCAGTGTACAAAGATGTCAGAGTAGTATCATGTCGACAAAAGGGAACACAACATAAAATACATATACGACTGATACAATGCTGACATCCTCAAAAGAAATGGAAATACGAATAAAGATCCTATTCTACAGGATCAGAAGGAGGAGTACCCATGATGATGTCGGGGTTCGCCTGGGCGTCCTTCTGCGTCATGGCATAAATCCGGGCCTGTGCCCTAGGCTGCTTCGTGCCTGAGTCTGCACTGTGTTACTCCCAGTGGTCACCCTGGGAGTAGAAGCTGCTGGCCGAGCAGGCTGCCCCTGCTGTCCCATACGAGGAGTACTAGTGCGGCTCAGTGAACTCTGTTCTCCGAGTCCTAACTCAGGACAAGAACTCCTAATATGCCCAGGCTTCCCACAGTGGAAGCAAGTGACCGTCACTGAGCAAGCTCCTATCGGATGAGACCTATTGCACCTGCGGCAATAAGGATGCCGCTGAGTAGTATACTATGAAGGGTGAGTTGGAGCAGGCTGTCTAAACTCATGGGAGTACTGTCCCCGTCCCAGCTCAGGATATCCAGATCCAAATCTGCCTCTGTGTGAACTGGATCCCCTGCCCCTCTTGGAGTTCTGCACAAACTGAGACTTCTCTTTGTTTCTTTTCTGCTCCCTGCTCTCTTTCTGCCTAGTCTCTGCGCGAACCAAAGCTTCCACGCGGTGAGCAGAGTCTATCACCTCGGCCAGTGTAAACTGTGGAGTAACAGTCATATATTTCTTTATGCTGAGACTAAGACCGTCCTCAAATTTGAAGTACAAATACTGAGGTGTAGCTAGATCTGGTACGAATGCGGCGAGTCTTCGTATATCTGCCTCGTACTCTGAGACAGATCTGGACCCCTGTATAAGCCGTCCCAACTCTGACCTCATCCGGTCCTACTGGTAGAGTGGGAAAAATCTGCGGTCAAACTCCCGAAAGAAGTCGTCTCACCGCAGTGGCTCTATCGCCTCATTAGTGAGGGTCTTCCACCATGAGAGGGCCTCTCCCTCTAATAATCGCTCTACCACTTTCTGGCAGAGCTCCTTTCCAATCCCTATATCAGTTAGAATCCTACGGGTGCGGTTGATCCAATGCTTGGCTGCCGCAGCATCACCAAGCCCTGCAAAATCTATGCACACCAGCTAACGGGCCTCCTTAACCAACTGAGTCAACTTATGTACCCGTCTAAGAATAGCCGATGTAGTCTCACTTGGCTCGGACAAAGTAGAAGGACCAGCCACCGGCGGTGGAATCGGTGCCGTAGGAACTGGCGCTGTTGCAGGTGCAGGCGTCGCTGTATGAGGTGGTGGGGGAGGAATCTGGACCCCATGCGAAGCGTACCACTCGTACACCTGCCGAAAGGCGTCGAGTGTGGGAACGGGAGTCTCAGCCTGAGTAGCTGGCTGAGTAGGTGCCGGTGGTGGCACGAGAGTTGAGGTACGATCCTCCGGCTCGTCTAAGTCCTCTGGTACTCGTGGGGTCTCGGGTGCCCGAGGTGCATCAGGCACTAACAGACCCTCAAGTGATGCGAATCTAGCACCTCTCCTTCCACGTCTAGGTGGCATAATTCTGTAAGAAAAAGATGCTTATTAAGTATCATAAAAAGAATAGGCACGGTTCAAGAATTTTGGACTAATCATAGCATGGCTACCTTCACAAAAGGATGAGATTCTTAGTTCAATAGGAGAAGAATATAGCAAGTTAGGTTAGATACAACCGTATCTAACCCCCTAAAATAGATGAACTCATATGCCTATGACCATGCACTGGGACTTCATGACTGTATGAAACTCTCATGCATTGAGAACTTTAAAAACCAACATATTCGGGAATGTTTCCAAGACTCTCTTCCTACATAGCTCTTTACCAAGTCGCTCTAATACTAATCCAACTGTCACACCCCGAACCGGGATCGTGAGCAGTTGCCCGTTATCCTGAATGCCGACTGTATTTTTACAGAAAATCAGGCAGAATCTCCCCATATTTCGGAAGTTTTCCAAGTACAATTTACCCTGTATAAATCACAATCATCCTATAGTATAATCAAGTGGCCATCCCGGCCTCTCCAAAATCAACTAATCTCACAACCACATCCAGGTAACGCAAGGCTATAAAAATTTCCAACAACCTAACCACAGACCTCTACTGCCATGCCCCCATCAAAGGCATAGACAGTCGCCAGTCGCCCCTCCTGTGATTTAGAGGAGGCACCAAGCGATCCTAGATGACATTTCTAAGATATGACATATTCCCAAGTACTTACACAATGAACCACAAAATGCCTCAATGCAATGTTATGCAATGACATGTCCATATTTATACAGTTATCTCAGAATTATACAATGGTTGTCTATTAATCTCATAATACATATACATCACCAATACAATTACTAACTCACGAAATTGAAGCGAAAATATACAATAACTCCTCAGATCCAGATCAAATCTCCCAATGATACTGAGCGTCCTAAAAGCAACGCTCCTTGCCAAACACTATCTCTGAAACAAGAAGGAAAATGAGGGGTGAGTACTCGGGGAAGAATACTCAGTGAGTGAGTGGGTCAATGCAATCGTCAAATATGGAGTGTGAAACTGGAGTGTCAAAACACAAGTATACAAATCATATTTCACATCATCATGCTTTTCATTTCAACAATATGTCATTTGCACGCATTATCAAGTCAAATATGCATTCAAAGCACTGTCATTAAAATCATAGAGCTGCCAGTCGAAAATATCCTGGCAGAGGTCTACCGCGACCTATGACAGGCGCACCGGGGGTGTTATATACAAGTTTATTTAAAGTGCTCTCTATCCCGGCGTTGGCGACGAACCTCGTCCAGGTGCTAGACTTGGAGAAGATATAAAAATCCAAATCCAAATCCAAATCCTCCCCCTTTCGGGTTCAACCTGGTTTGTACCGTGTCGATAATCAAATCACGACAACTCGTGGGATACCCCAGGCCTAGGCATATCTGGACGCCACCAAAGCTTCTCTGACGATGTCCTTCGTAGCTACGGAACAATACAATCCAAAGCCCTCAAGGCTAAAATCAATATCGCATAAAAAATGTGCTGAAATCAGGTTTACAAACCAAATGTAACATCTAGCATAAAATGGCACATTATACATTTCAACCACATGGTTACATAATTTCATAATTCAACACAGTTTTTGGACACTCCATCGGTTCACAAAAATCAATTTTAAAAACAGTCAAAACATTTCAAATATATGACAAATCATGCTCATTCATCAAAATGTTGTAAAATAGAGTTTACATATTAAACAAAAGTATTGAAATAAATCTCACTCATTGTTTTGGGGAGGGTAGCGCACTCCCTAATAACACCACAATACGCAGAACAAGGCGCCCCTCAATCGAGTCACCAAGAAAGCCAACCTAATCAAGTCATCACGATTTTCATCAATTTCCGACTATTTCAGGGTTTATCGTTTTTCTTAAATTCGTACAAACCCTAAATTTCTCAATTTATATACAACTTCACTGTCATCAATTTCATTCTATTTATAAGTAAATAACCAAAATCAAAATAAATCTTAAGTCGAATCTAAAACCAACTAATGCTACATAATTTGATAAAGTTTATTCAAGGGTTGAAAAGATTTCATTTCTCTCACCTAGAATTCTTCGGATCTCAGATTTAGCTTTCGCTCGCCCGTCGATTTGGTCTAAAACCTTCGCAGGGACTCGCGGACTGTCACAGGCCGTCTCGAGCTGTGAGCTGTGGGCCGCAGTGGGCCGTGGGCCGCAATGGACTTGCAGGCCTAGGGCCCGCGGATTGCTGGGTATGCGGCCTGCTGGGTCTGCGGCCTGGTGGGCCTGCGGGCTGCTGGGTCTGCGGGCCTGGTGGGCCTCGCGATCCGGATCGCGAGCTGGAGCGTGCTGGCGCTCACGCTGGCGCTGGCTCGCGCTGGGTTACACTCTGAGTCACGCGCTGGGTCGCGTTAGCTAAGGCGCTGGCTCGCGCGTTGGCTAGGGAGCTGGCTCACGCGCTTGCGAGCTGGATCGGGCGCTGCTCGTGCTGGGGTCACTAGCGCTCGTGTAGGAGCGTGCAGTGGCGTGCAGGGTGAGGCGCGCTCGGGCTCGCGCTCGCGCAGGAAGGGTCACGCGCTCGCGCGAGGGAGATCGCGGGCTAGCTCGAGCGTTCACATCGGGCAGCTCGTGCAGGGAGGAGCTGCAGCGGCTCACTCGCAGAAGGGAGGAGCTGCGACGGCTGGGTGCGGCGGCGATGGTGGTGACCGGGAGTGCTGGCGGCGGCAGCGGGAGGGGAAGAGACACGGCGGCGGGGAGATCGGGAGGAGAGAGAAGAAAGAGAGGGAGAGAGAGAGAGAGGGGGGAAAAAGAAGAAAATTAGGGCTTTAAGCCCTAATTTTAATTTTGCCGTTTTTTTTTTTTTTTTTTTTTTTTTTTTTTTTTCTGGGTATTACACTACGAACCAACATCCATCTTAGACCTTCGAAAAGCTAGGCGAAACTGCGATTCCATTCTCTGCGCAGGTAAGGACTGGTTCCTAATCCTAGCTCTAGGTTTCGAATTTCTTTAGTAGTTAGGTTTAATTGCTGAAATGTGCTTCAAATTGGAAGCGTTGCAGGTTTTGAACCAAATCGAACGGCACACGGAAGCTAGGTCTATGAACTGAGAAACCCTAGGTGAGGGGATTTCTGATACTTTCGATAAGTTAAATGAATCTACGGTTAATATAGGGTGAGAAGTTATGTATATTTCTAGAATGTATGTTGGATCTAAATAGAGTGCATTTATGAAATTTTATATATGATTAGTAGAGTTAAGTCCGAAATTTTATAGGAATTTAGGTTGTCTAGTATGAGAAAACATGTTATAGGATAATAGAACCTTGTTGGGTTGATTTGAATAGCTTTTCTTGAAGTTCAAATGGAATGTCATGAAAATATTAGAATTTGGGGTTGGAATGGAATATTCTGCAAAATGAAGGATACTGTTGCATCTAATATCTTTCTTAAATTGTTTTTGAGTTGTTAATTTGCATGACGGTATGTATATGGAAAGATAGTTTAAAAATTGGGGTTAGAGCTTAAGGATTGATATAGCCTTTTTCATTTTAATTTGTCCTGTATATAGGTAATTCAAATAAAATCTTCGTATTATGAAACTAGATCTTCACACCTTAAAAATGACATATGGTTTGAAACGTTTGGATGAGAATTGAAAAGTTTATGATTTTTCAAAAAATTTCTAATTAGTAGAAAACTAATTATTCATGCTTGTTTTTGACTTTGAGTGGTCTTTTAGGTTGAATTAAACTCGACTTTGATCATGTTATTTATCTATAATGAAATGCAATTGATGACATTAGAGGTTATTCATGAATTGGAAAAGTAAGATTTGTACAAAATTCGGAAAAATTTATAAACCCTAAAAATAATTGGAAATTGATGATATAATCGTAATTTTGGATTTAGAAAAATCAATTAAGAATTGGAGTTAGACTTTATTGGACTGAATTATGGAAATATGGAGTGAATACCCTCCCTGTAGGTGAGTGGATGGTTATGTGCATATGAATGAGTAAATTGTTTTCAGTTATGATTTATAAATTGAATTCTGAAATGAATTTACAAATGAAATTGAAATTGTTTTGTGATTGTGGTATGCCTAAAATGAAATTTTGAAATATCCATGACTCTTGAGTTGATTATTGACTTATTTGCACCATGTTAGTTTGTGATACTCATGTGAATTGTGAAATATTGCTCTACCTTATATTTGAGTATGCATTGAATGATAAATTGAGCTTGGTAATATGGTGCTGGGAAAAATGACTATAGTTTGAGTTTTGCCACCGACCAGACCATTAGGGTGGCATGGCTAAGGCTGTTTTATTTAGTTTGGTGGTAGGCAGGATGGAGAGCCTCTTCAGGCTGCTTGATAATGTGGTAGCACCCCACGGAGCTTCGCGCCAACGCCAAGGTGGAGGAGATTTTATGAAAATTATAGAAAACCCCTTGACGAATCCTATCAACGGCCATTGGTAGGAGATTGTTTTCGATAAACCCCAAAATTGTAGAAAAATAAGATTTGACTGATTGAATTGATTATATGAGTCATGGTGGATCGATATGAATGATTTTATGAGAATGAATTTCGTTATTGTATTAAATGATATTTGATACATGCATTTGGTATCACTACCCTCATCCCTCATTTATATGTCGCATGCCATTGCACTCCACTCATTGGGTATTTAAAATACCCACCCCCTCTTAAATCCTTTTCAGAGGACGTGTAGGGAGACGATGTCCACTATTGCGGATCGGAGGATTATTTTATTGATTTTTTTGGGTAGGTATGAATTATGTATATTTTGGGATTTGTAGATCGTTAGTTCATGGAAAGAAAGTTCTGTACATCTCATATATTGCGGATTTTACTGATATTGGTTTGAGTTTTCAAGCAAGTATTGGTAAAATCCAATGACTATGATTTGAGACTTCATTATTTAGTGTAAAATCATGTTTGAAAGATATTTATTTTTGAAATGGGACATTTGGAATATTTATCTTGAATTTTTGGATTTATAGCTTATTTTGTAAACTCTATAAAATGCTTAAGAACTCTGGATTGGCTGGAATGGCCACACTGCATGCATGCATGTACAGGAACCCCACCCCAAATATGTGTCGATGTATGCTTGTATGTATAGTGATGGGCCGGATGGGCTCCTTGTATGTATATTGTTTATATGATTTTTTATTTTGATGGGTTTCATGTTTTGGAAGATTTATTGTACAATTGGAATGCCTTGCACTATCCCGGTATATAGGGAGGTCATGCCCGTATGCCGAAATAACATGACAGTTGCTACGTGTTCGACGGGAGAGTCGGGGCGTGACAGGATTAGTGGCAGATTTTTTAAATTTTTTAAAATTTTAAAATTTTAATATCACGCCCTGAACCGGGGTCATGAGCAGTCGCCCGTTACCCTGCATGCAGACTGTATTTTTACAGAAAATCGGACAGAATCTCCCTATATTTCGGAGGTCTCCCAAGTATAATTTGACCTGTATATCAACATTCATCCTGTAAAATAAATAAATGGTCATCCCGGCCTCTCCAAAATCAACCAATGCCACAATCAACATCCAGAACAACGCAAGACTATAAAAATTTCCAATAGATCTAGCCACAGACCTTTACTGTCATGCCCAACTAGAGCATGAGCAGCCGCCACACCGAGCGGACCTAAAATTTTACATAATATATAATAATTTTTTCAAGTGACATTCAAATACGTACAATCGTCTCAATACAAATAAACTATGAGAGTTTCACAAATAAATATACATAAATTATACAGTCATCCCAAAAATAAATAAATGAGTACATTTATCAAACTAAAATCTCCAATAATCGTAGCGGAAAATATGTTAACATCCATACCCAAACCCGGTACTATCAATTCCACGTCGCAACACAGTAATTTTTTTTCAATCCAAGACTAACTCTGTGGGGAGAAAGTGAGGGGTGAGTATCTATGGGAGCATACTCAACAAGTGAGGGGATTGATATCATGCTATCAATATCAAAGGTGAATTTGGAGTATCAAAGCATGTAACAAAATATCGAGTGTGCGAAAATAATGTACTGTTTTAGAGTAAAACATATCTCAAGGCACACATCAGAAAATAACATATGCATCCATCCATGTATCAAGTCACATACGTAGAGCCGGCTAAACAAACAATCCCGATAATAGTCTACATAGACCAAGAACGGGCGCATCGGGGGTTTTTACTATGCAAATATCAAATAATGGCTCTCTACCCCAATGTTGGCTACAGACTACTCTAACTAGCCTATAAATAATAATAATGATACATATATATAGTCGGCCGTGTATGGTGTCTCGCTCAGTGCTAGAAGAGGTAAACTCACGTCCTCCCCAATGAGGGTCAACCTGGGACACCCATACATATGATGATCTGGCGGATACCTCCGGTCAAAGCGTATCCGGGTACAAGGGGTGCATCTACCAAATGTCTTTCGTAGCCACGGAATGCTATAGGAAGCATATCACCATATCACCATATCACCAAATCGGCCAGACACGTAGCCCCATGCATCACATCATCATGTCAGCCGGGCATATAGCCCCATGCATCGTAACATAATTTCGGTCGGGCGTATAGCTCAAATAGTACATGTAAATCCATTTAAAATTATGTACCAATACAGTAAAATAATTAAAACATGTCAATATGTCAAAAATGCGGCACAATATCAGTTATCAAACTCATGGATGCATAATCTATAAAATCAGAAGTTGGGACACTCCAATGGTCACAAAAATATGTACATATACTAATCAAAATCCAAACATTCAGTTTTCACACATATAAAAATCATATCGTTTGAAAATCGATAAAATATGATTTGTCAATCAATAGAAAATGTCAAAATCTCACTCACAGTTCTAGGGAGGGTGGTCACTCCCTATTTTCAAAACAAATCCAATCTTACTCCTCTAGTCTCCAAAAAGATCAACCTAATCAGATCATCAGAATTTAACATCAAATTTCAAATATTATAGGGTTTATCCATTTTCTCTAAGTTTGTACAAATCTTAACTCTTCAATTTATGAATACACTCTAATGTCATCAGTTGCATTTCATTTATAAACAATTGTACTTTTAAACCAAGTCAAATTCAACCCTAAAATCACTCAACATCAGAAATAAGTCTTAAAATAAATAATTTTCCTATAAGATAAAAATTTTTTGAAAAATCATACACTTTTCGATTTTCATCCAAATGTTTCAAGCCATATGTCATTTTTAAGGTATATGAGTCTATTTTCATAATACGGAGATCGTATTTAAATTGTCTATAAGCAAAATAATTTATAATGAGAAACGCTGCATCAACCCTTGTAAAATTCCAATTTCTAACTATTTTCATGCATAGGTCAATTTAAACTCCAAGGGAAATTATTCAAATCAACTTAATTTGATTCTATCATCCTGAACGGTCCCATTTCATATAAATTCATACACTTAACCTAATAAACTGCATATAATGTCCAAAAAATGCATTCTATTAGAATCTACTTTATATTCTAGTATATACAAGCCTTCTTATCTTAAATTTACCTTAAATTCGATAACCAAATCGAATGGGTCCGAAATCACTCATCTAGGGTTTTTTCTCGGATTGCAGACGTTTGTTCGATTGTCTTCTCGATCACCCTAAGAACTGAAATGCTACCTATCAAGATACGGCTTATTAGTTAAATTCAAACACGTAGATCGGAAGCAAAACCCTAAGTCAGTTACTTGCGTGGAGGTTCGTGGGCTGTCACGGGCTCACGGGCCGTTGCGGGCCGTCGTGGGCTCGTGGGCTCGTGGGTTCGTGGGTCAACGGACCAGTGGGCTTCAGCTAGAGGGCTCGCTGGTCTGCGGGCCTGCGACTGACGGGCCTGCGGGCTCGCGAGCCTGCAGCTGATGGGCCTACGGGCTGGCAGGCCTGCAGCTGGCGGGCCTGCGGCTGGCGGGCCTATGACTGATGGGCCTGGGGCTGGCGGGCCTGCGGGCCAGTAGTGGCTCGTGGGCCGCAGTGGCTCGTGCGCCGGTGCGCGCTCGTACACTGGGGCGTGCTGGAGCGCACTCGTGCGCTGAGGCGCACTCGCGGCCTGCCTCGCGCTCGTCGGCTGGGTCCTGCTCGCGGCCTAGCTCGTACTCGCGAACTGGGTCCTGCTCGCGGCCCGACTCATACTCACGGGCTGGGTCCTACTCGTGGCCTGGCTCGCACTCGCGGGCTGGGTGGATCACGCAGGGGCACGCTCGACTCGGGCTGGGGAGGTCCCGTTGCAATCGCGCGCTGTGGCTCAATCACGTGCAAAGGCATTGGGTTGCTCTCGTAGAGGCTCGTGGGAGGAAGGAACAGCGGCAGTCACGAGCAGTGGCGTGTGGTGGTGGAGCTCGCGGCAGTGTGTGTGGCGGAAGGGAGAGAGACCGTGGGAGATCATGAGGGAGAGACTATGAGAGAGAAACCGAGAGGGAAAGAAGAAGAAGAAGAAGAAGAAGATAAAGGTGGTGGCTGTTGGTAGCGGAGCTCGTGGCGAAGAGCGGCGCGCCGTGGGGGAGAAACGAAGGGTGGGGGAGAGAGAGAGAGAGAGAGATAGAGAAAGATAAAGGGATTAGGGTTTCCAACCCTAATCCCCAAATTTGGGGACACAGTGTTTTGCCCCAGAACGCTGCGTCTCCATTTTTCTTTTCTTTTTTTTTTTGATGTTACATTTTTTAACTCCCTAAAAACAAGTTTCATTCTCGAAACTAAAAGAAAGCAATACACTGAATAAGTGGGGGTAATGTCTCCTAATAGTCTCTTCGGGCTCCTAGGTCTCTTTCTCGACCTGGTTACTCCTCCACAAAACTCTGACCAATGAAACTTTTTTGCTCCGTAACTTTCTGATGCGGCAGAGGGTACAGATTCTTGATGGAAGCCTTGTTTAGCTACCTATAGTTCACACACAATCGTAGAGTCCCGTCCTTCTTCTTCACGAATAACACCGGAACACCCCACGGCGAAGTGTTCGGACGGATTAAACCCTTGTCCAGCAATTCTTGCAACTGGACCTTGAGTTTTCTAAGCTCAGTTGGCGCCATTCCGTATGGAGGAATAGATATAAGAGTAGTCCCTGGAGTTAAGTCAATCTCGAAATCAAACTCCCGAACTGGTGGTAGTCCGGTAGCTCCTCGGGAAATACATCTGGAAACTCCTGCACCACTGGGACCTCCTCAAGTCTCGGTCCCTCCATAGTGGTGTCAATAATGAGCCAGGTATGCCGTGCACCCTCGGCATATCAATCTCTTGGCTTTCATCACCGAAACAACACAGCGAGATAACACTCACCCCTCGCCTTGGAACCTCAAAAACTACTCCTCGGGTCTCTAAAACTCCACTTCTTTGGTGAAGCAATCTATTGAGACTCTATGCATGCTTAGCCAATCCATTCCTAGGATGGCATCGAAATCTGTCATCTCAAGTGGAATCAAGTCTACCTCGAGTATCACATCTCTGGCCATGACCTTACTCCCTCTGTAGATGGAATCTCTAAGTATCTGCTTACCGAGATGAAAAATGACCAATATCTCCTTATCAAGTGGTGACAAAGGCTTACCTAACCTGTGGGTAAAAGATACTCTCACGTACGAATAGTTCAACACGGTGTCAATAAGGACACGAGCGTCGACTCCCCATATTTTCATAACTCTTATTGTGAGAAAATAAAAAAAAAATCTATTGATAAATATGGAAGAAAACATATGCTCACATATATATATATATATATATATATATATATATATATCAAAATGTATGTACATCAACATAGTTAAGCTTCTAAGGCTTTAACTAGTGATGGTGCTCAAAAGAAGGTACATAAAAGAAAATATCTCTAAACATGAGGATCAGTGGGAGGAGCACCAATAATCACGTCAGGACTCGCCTGAGCGTCCTCCTGCGTCATTGCGTATACACGGGCTTGTGTCCTCTGCTGCTGTCGGAATGGTCCTGGCACCATGTTGCTCCCGACTGCTGTCCGTGGAGCGGTGTGACTCGAGTGCTCAGGTGCTCCCTGCTGTCCTCCTCGGGGAACACTCGAGTGTTCTGAAGCTATCTGACCTCCAAATCGCAACTCAAGGCAGGTCTCCTGATGTGCCCTAGCTTCCCACACCGGAAGCATGTAATAGGCACCCCACACTCTCCAAAAGCGTGGTGTCCACCACATCGGCGGCAAAAGGGGTGCCGCTGATCTAAAGTCTGAGTAGTGGCACTAGGGGTCGGTACTCTAAATCCTTGAGATCGTAATCCCTGTCCAGGATGTGCTTGTCTCGGCTGAGAAAAGCCTTCCTGATATCCTGAACTCTTGCCCTTCTTTGAGCCCTGACTTAAGAAGCCCCAGATCTCTTCTTCCTTAGCTCTCTGTTCTCCTGCTGTCTGCCCTCAGCACGGACGATCTCCTCTGCCCTAAGTACTGAGTCCACTATCTCTGCAAAGGAGAGACTAGGAGTCACTATCATATACCTCCTGATGTTCAAGTTAAGGTCGTCCTCAAATTTGAACCGTAGCTGCTTTGGCATCACCAAGTCTGGAACGAAAGCAGCTAGTCACCTCATCTCCATCTCATACTCTATCACTGTCCTGGTTCCTTGCCGTAAGTGTAGAAACTTTGCCCTCTTGCGGTCCTGCTGGAACTCAGAGAAGTACCTGCGAACGAACTCCCGTAGAAAGTCCTCCCATCGCAGCGGCTCGGTAGCATCATCACAAATCGCCTCCCATCAAGTGAGGGCATCACCATCTAAAAGTCTCTCTACTATCCGAAGCCGATAGTTCTCGCTCAACCCCAGATCAGTCAAAATTCTACAGGTGCGGTTGATCCAGTGTTTCGCTACTGTAGGATCACCCGTTCCTACGAATTCTGTGCAGCCTAACTGCCTCGCCTCCTTCACCAACTGGGTAAGCTCGTGAATACGCCTCAAGGTGGAGGAGGTAGTGTCACTAGGTCCTGAAACAGTGGAAGGACCGACAACTAGGGGCTGATCTGGTACAACTGAAGGTGGCACGGCCGTAGGAGTCGGCGCTGCCGTCGGTACTGGTGGAGGTGGCAAGGCCGTAGAAGTCGGCACTACCATCGGTGGTGGTGGGGGTGGCATCTGAATCTCGTGGGAGGTGTATCACTCATACACCTATCTAAACGCCTCAAGGGATGGTGGTGGAATCTCGGCTAGAGCAGTTGGCTGAGTAGGCGCTGCAGGGGGTGCCCGTGAAGTGGAAGCAGTCTCAGATACTCCAAGGGTCTCAAGTCCCATCAAAGGGTCAGGCACTAGAGGAGTCTCGGGTAGTGCGAGTCTAGCTCCGCATCTAGGCGGCATAATTCTACAAAGGAAGAATTTTTCATTAGATATAACTCTAGAATTTGGCATGATTTAAAAATTAGGGTTAGTTACAAAGTAACTAACCCCTAAAATGAATGAAATTAGTAGTTTACGACCACGTATGGGACTTTAAATGACTGTATGAAACTCTTTAATGCATTGAGGACTATTAAATGTACTTGGGAAGACTTGACTTTTATTACTATCCTTTCTCTAACCCAACCTCGCTCTGATACCAACCGAACTGTTACACCCCGAACCGGGGTCATGAGCAGCCGCCCGTTACCCTAGATGATGCCGGCTGTATTTTTATAAAAAATCGGACAGAATCGCCCCATATTTCAGAGATCTCCCAAGTACAATTTGACATGTATATCAACATTCATCCTGTAAAATAAATAAATGGTCATCATGGTTTCTCCAAAATCAATCAATGCCATAGCCAACATCCAGAATAACGCAAGACTATAAAAAATTCCAACAGATCTAGCCACAGACCTCTACTGTCATGCCCAATTAGAATATGAGCAGCCGCCACACCGAGCGAATATAAAATTTTACATAATATACAATAATTTTCATAAATGACATTCAAATACGTACAATCGCCTCAATGCAAATAAACTATGAGAGTTTCACAAATAAATATACATAAATTATACAATCATCCCAAAAATAAATAAATGAATACATTTATCAAACTAAAATCTCCAATAATCGTAGCGGAAAATATGGTAACATCCATACCCAAACCCGGTACTATCAATTCCATGTCGCAATACAATAATTCTTCTTCAGTCCAAGACTAACCCTGTGGGGAGAAAGTGAGGGGTGAGTATCTATAGGAGGATACTCAGAAAGTGAGGGAATTGATATCATGCTATCAATATCAAGGGTGAATTTGGAGTGTCAAAGCATCTTACAAAATATCGAGTGTGCGAAAATAACGTGTTGTTTCAAAGTAAAATATATCTCAAGGCACACATCAGAAAATAACATATGCATCCATCCATGTATCAAATTACATACGTAGAGCCGGCCAAACAAACAATCCCAACAATAGTTTACCTAGACCAAGGATGGGCACATCGGAGGTTTTCACTATTCAAATATCAAATAATGACTCTCTACCCCAATATTGGCCACAGCCTACTCCAACTAGTCTGTAAATAATAATAATGATATATATATAGTCGGCCGTGTATGGTGTCCCGCCCAGTGTTAGACAGAGGTAAACTCACGTCCTCCCCGATGAGAGTCAACCTGGGATACCCATACACATGACGATTTGGCGGATACCTCCGGCCGAAACGTATCTGGGCACAAAGGGTGTCTCTACCAAATGTCCTTCGTAGCTACGGAATACTATAGGAAGCATATCACCATATCACCAAATCGGTCGAGCACGTAGCCCCATGCATCACATCATCATGTCGGCCGGGCATATAGCCCCATGCATCGTAACATAATTTCGGCCGAGCGTATAGCCCAAATAGTATATGTAAATCCATTTAAAATTACGTGCCAATACAGTAAAATAATTAAAACATGTTAATATGTCAAAAAGGTAGCACAATATCAGTTATCAAACTCATGGATGCATAATCTATAAAATCAATAGTTGGGATACTCCAATGGTCACAAAAATATGTACATATACTGATCAAAATTCAAACATTCAGTTTTCACACATATAAAAATTATGTCGTTTGAAAATTGATAAAACATGATTTGTCAATCAATAAAAGATGTCAAAATCTCACTCACAGTTTTAGGGAGGGTGGTCACTCCCTATTTTCAAAACAAATCCAATCTGATTTCTCGAGTTTGCAAAGAGATCAACCTAATCAGATTATCAGAATTTAATATCAAATTTCTAATATTATAGGGTTTATCCATTTTTCCTAAGTTTGTACAAACCTTAACTCTTCAATTTATGAATACACTCTAATGTTATCAGTTGCATTTTATTTATAAACAATTGTACTTTTAAATCAAGTCAAATTCAACCATAAAACCACTCAAGGTCGAAAATAAGTTTTAAAATAAATAATTTTCATATAAAATGAAAAATTTTTGAAAAATCATATATTTTTCAATTCTCATCAAGATGTTTCAAGCCATATGTCATTTTTATGGTATATGAGTTTATTTTCATAATACGGAGATCATATTTAAATTGTCTATAAGCAAAACAATTTATAATGAGAAAAACTGTATCAACCCATGTAAAATCCTAATTTCCGACTATTTTCATGCATAGGTCAATTTAAACTCCAAGGGAAGCTATTCAAATCAACTTAATTTGATTCTATCATTCTGAACAGTCCCATTTCATATAAATTCATACACTTAATCTAATGAACCGCATATAATGTCCAAAATATGCATTCTGTGAGAATTTAGTTTATATTCTAGTATATACAAGATTTCTTATCTAAAATTTACCCTAAATTCGATAACCAAATAGAATGGATCCGAGATCACTCACCTAGGGTTTTTCTAGAATCGCAGACTTTTGTCCGATTGTCTCTTCGATCACCCTAAGAACTGAAATACTACCTATCAAGACTAGGTTTATTAGTTAAGTTTAAACACGTAGATCGGAAGTAAAACCCTAAGTCAGTTACCTGCGTGGAGGTTCGTAGACTGTCATGGGCTCACGGGCCGTCGCGGACTGTCGCGGGCTCGTGGGTTCGTGGGTCAGCTGGCCGCAGTGGCTCGTGCGCTAAGGCGCGCTCGCAGCCTGGCTCGCACTCGTGGCCTGGCTCGTACTAACGGGCTGGGTCCTGCTCATGGCCTAGCTCGTACTCACAGGCTAGGTCCTGCTCGTGGCCTGGTTCGCGCTCGCGGGCTGGGGTCTTACTCGCGGCCTGGCTCGCGCTTGTGGTCTGGGTGGATCGCGCAGGGGTGCGCTCGACTTGGGCTTGGGAGGTCGCACTGCAGTCGTGTGCTGTGGCTCGATCACGTGCAAAGACGCTGGGTTGCGCTCGCAGAGGCTCGTGGGAGGAAGGAGTAGCGGCAGTCGCGAGCGATGGCGTGCAATGGTGGAGCTTGTGGCGGTGTGTGTAGCGGAAGGGAGAGAGACCGCGGGAGATCGCGAGGGAGAGATTGTGAGAGAGAAACCGAGAGGGAAAGAAGAAGAAGAATAATAATAAGAAGAATATGGAGAAGAAGATGAAGGTGCTGGCTGTTGGCGGCGGAGCTAGCAGCGAAGAGCGGCGTCGCAGTGGGGGGAGAAACGAAAGGTCGGGGGAGAGAGAGAGAGAGAGAGAGAGAGAGAGAGAGAGAGAGAAAGGGATTAGGGTTTCCAACCCTAATCCCCAAATTTGGGGATGCAGCATTTTGCTCCAAAATGCTGCGTCTCCATTTTTTTGTTTTTTTTTTGTGTTACATTTATTTTTTTTAATTTTTTGTAAACCTATTACCGATGGATTAGGGATAGAAAAATTAGAGACGGATTACTGAAGGAAAAATTAGTGACGGATTAGCAATGGATTTTTTTTATTTTTTTATTTTTTTATTTTATTTAATATAATTATTTTTATTTTTATTTTATTTTGTAGAAGGATAATATTATTTTATTTTTTTATTTTTTATTTTTTATTTTAAGCTAAAATAAAATAATTTTATTTTTTTAATAAATTATAATTTTATATTATTTTATTATTATTAAAAAAAATAAAATAAAGATAATAAGTAAAAAAAAGTAATATGATTAGATATGAAGTTTGACTTAGTGGTTATGTTGTTAATGAAAATCCTTATTGCCAAGTTCGAAGGTGACCGAAGCATTTTTCCACAAATTAAAGGAGTTGGGTTCGTAGGTTGGTGGGGGCTGCCTGGTGCACAATTTTGTTTTTGAGAAGTCTAAAATCAACAACGGACTCATCATTGATTTTTTTTTTATTTTAGCAACAGACTCATTGCTAATTTTTTTTTATTTTTTTTAGCGACGGATTTTTTTCCGACGCTTATATTAGTGATGGAAAAAAATCTGTTGCTGATATTTAGCGAGATCACTATCAATGACGGAAAAAAATCCATCACTGATACCCTTCAGTGATGGAAATTGGACTTTTAACAATGGATTTTTCCATCGTTGAAAGTCCATTTTTTAGTAGTGGTTACCTCTCCTCCGCATAGAAATAAACTCCAGTGACACGAGGTGCTCAAATGGTTGAGCAAACAACTGACGCAAATACACCTTATGTTTAGTAGGAATTCCAATGACAAGCTTGCATGCCTGCTCATTTCCAGCAAACATTAGATATAGGCTCTTGGATGAGTTAAGTTCAATTCAAGCTATTACAACACTATAAATAGGAACGATTTCATAATCACAATATTGCATAAGAAAGTTTTAAAGTTAGATACACATCAGATGGCATCAACTCAAATAAGAACTTTCTTAAAGCATCATTATCTAATGCATGTTCACTCCTCCATAGGCAATGTGGAAAAATGTTGAATTTTGTTTGTTGGAGCCAATTTTTGACCCCACTGGCAATGGTCCTTCTGGCTCAAACGGACAACTTGTGATGATGTTTCATCGGGTCTTCTTGAGCAAGAAACCTGTAATAAAAGCCGAATGTGGCTCTGACGGAGAAAGTTCCAACGCTCAAGTTAGAAGAGCGGAGAAAGGGAGTGGAAGACTTAGAGAGCCTAACCTTTGTATAATCTATTTGTGAATATCTCGTAAGCCACTTTTCCATGGTATATTTAGTCTTTTGTGAGCCGAGAAGCGTTTGAACCTTACTTACATTATGGAGAGATCGTACGAGATTTTCCTAAATTGCAGGGATCATGGTCATAGACTTTCAGCATGTTCGGAATCCTCTGAGATAGGAAAGTACTAGTTGCCATGGGGTTTAAGTAGGTCTTAATTGTCATGGTGATTTCCATCCTTATCCATTAAGATCATGAAAGAATTGCATCAAATAAAGAAAAGTTGAAACTTACTAGACATTTCTTTCTTGATCGGATAGTCATGACTTAGACCTGTGGCGTAACAGGGAATAATTTCTATAATGGTTGAGAGATCTAGCTGAGAGAGTTTGGTAGGGGGTTAGAGTGACCGAAAGGTCAGAAAGTTGGGAGGCCAAATAACCAAGATGTTGGGGCACACCAAGAGATAAAAAGATGACCTAGAGGTTAAATGAGAATGACCAAGAGGCCTAGTGACCCACAGGTCATGTAGTGATTTGTGATACCGGTAAATTCAATGAGTCTTATGGTTGTGAACCATTGGGTCATGTACCATAATTTGTCCCCAACTCTTGATGTTGCTTCAAAGAAGGGACATTAAAAGTAGATTTGAAAGCATACAAATTGCAAAGTGGAGCAGGCACGAAAGTGTAGTATTAAATACGAGTTTGATAATCTTCTTGAACAAGCCTTTTATTGTTTGACTTGTGATTGGTTATAGGCATTGTAACACTTCTATTTTTGACAGTTTGCTTGCTTGAGAGAGAATTTAGGATTTTAGAGTTTGCAAGATTTTTAGACGATTTCCATGACAAGAATCAATGAGATGAGGAGCATAATGATGTATGAA
Organism: Dillenia suffruticosa; assembly: GCA_033439265.1. Taxonomy (NCBI): domain Eukaryota; kingdom Viridiplantae; phylum Streptophyta; class Magnoliopsida; order Dilleniales; family Dilleniaceae; genus Dillenia; species Dillenia suffruticosa. The sequence goes on from JAVTVX010000031.1 coordinate 7,623,268, forward strand.
GAGTTGAGAGAGGTGGTGTCTTTGATGGGTTTGCATGATGATTTCTATCCATGGTTGCCCTCGGAAGATGAAAGAGTGAGCATGGTGCATGAGAGCTCTCTGTCCCAATGTATAGTGGTATGTTAGGTATGGTTTATGGTACCATATTCTAGCATTTTAGTTAAGATTTTGAGGGGTTGGAATATTTTCTTACCCTGTTAATCTCTTACGCTTGGCAACTGGCTGTGGCAATAATGAGTTTGCTAAGCTTTTGTTGCCTGAATTTTGATTTTGAAATTCTTTCTTCTGTATTTTGTTTGAAGAGGTGTGCTGTTGGAGAATTCACGATGGGTTGGTTTTTTCTTCAAACAAGGCCAAAGTCCGAGTGAAAGTTCTTCTATAAAGAGAGTATTGATAAGAGTGGATGAGAAAGTTATTTTTTGTTAAATTCAAGAACAATGCTTTATTGCCAAAGTTGCTGGACGTTGAGGGTGAGCCATCCGTGGGGTTAAAGGCTCCCATTTCTTCTTGGCATTCGAGTTTTATTAGTTCTATCGGATCTTTTTGTTCATCGAAGAATAAGATTATTCATATGGATACTCTTTTAGATGATGAGATGCTCAAATTAACTGGAATGTTATTGACTAAAGGGGTGCAAATCGAGAGACCCCAGTCGAAAAAAAGGTTGAGCGGTTATTCGATTATATTAAGTATGCTGAGGGAGAGAACCTTATGCAGGTTACCTCCATCAGGTTTATGAGGGCCCAATTTAGGAGTACTGAGGAGGGAGAAAGCGCCGAGGAGCGAAGTGCTCCATCAATAGATACTCCCCATCTCGATCTCGAGGTAAAAGAGAAGAAAGGTGTTGATGCTGAGCTTCGACAGTGAAGAGATGGAGGGGAATAGGGAGGTGGGCTTGGTAGATGCATTCACGGTCCTTATGCCAGAGTGAATTGAGTGTGTAGGAGAGATAGAGGGTGAGATGAACGTTGCCTTACTCGATCATTGATATTGGCTCTTGAGGAGGGTGCGATGCCAAGAGAGTGGCTCTTGGCATGCCCGAACACATGTTGCTCAAGCGCATGGCTCGGGGGTCAACAGTGAGGTCATCTTATGCTCTTCTCAAGAGCGTTTACAATACAAAAGGGCTAGGGAGCTGTACCCAAGGAAATGGTCCCTCCTCCCCTTGTCTTTGTCAAATCTTTTGACAGTAGAAAGGATCTAAACAAGAGGGGAACAGTTGCAATAAGAGCAAGGAATAACCGTTTTAGCTATTTAGACATCATTGAGGCAAGAAGATTCACCAATGAGCTAGACTTTTATTGTTCCGAATTGGAATTAAATAGTCTATCTATAGAGAAGGGCGATGAGATTGCGCTAGCCCTTGGTTTTAAGGTAAATTATTCTTCTTTGAGTATTGGTTGGCCTAGTGTTTCGATTATGACTTATGTTTTGTATGGACCACTGTTATGCCTGAATTTCAAAGGTTAAGGAAGAAGCAACTAATAGGTCACCTAGAAGACCTATTAGACTAGAGGGACGAGGAGATTTTCCGTCTTTGGGCTATGTTAGCCAGAAAGCGAGGGAGGTTGAGGATGAAAGGGCCATGAGTGCTATTTCAAGAAAAAAGGAGAAAGAGGTAGAGTGCTTGAAGGCTGACCTGGAGTTGGTGTTTCAACAATACAAGGCAATCATCACGAAAGTTGAGAGGTTAAAGGCTATAGTGAAGGTGAATGAGGTAAAACTCCAAGTGGCCAAGAAGCTATCGAAAGAGTGAGGATAGAAGAACATTGAGTTGGGAGAGAGGTACACAAAGGCTATCAAGAGCCACCAACACAATGAGCAAAAACTGTTCGAGAGGCTACTGCTTGCTGAGGATGTTCTTTGACGGTCAGGGTTGAGGAGATTTGGGCGATGATTGCTGGTGGATCCAGTGCTGGGATACTAGGTTCGGCTAATACAGGCTCTCATGGTGCCACTCTCCGAGCCAACTTCGAGTCTCTACAACAAAAGTCCTCCGCCTCCTTCGTTGTAATTTCTATGTATTCCTCTTCTCTTTCTCCCTCGATATCTTGTTTTCTTGAGTCTGAATAAGAATTTGTAATAACATCTCTCCTTCGTTTTCTAGTTTTTGTTGCATTCACTTTGTCTTGTCTTGTTGATCATGTGCTACACTAGGTGGGTTTGAACGTTGAGTTACCTCCAAGACCATTTCCCCCAAAGGAGAAAGGGGAGTTATATCCCGTTCGGGTGTCAGAACCCAAAGTAAGTAGAAGACCAAGATACCATTAGTCATTAAAGTATAAGATATATAAGTAAAGGGGATAACCATGCGGCGTATGTAGCTAAGGGAATACTCGTGTGAGACATATAACCAAGAGAACACTGTACGACGTGCATAACCAAGAGAATGCCAAAAAAAAAAAAACTTATGAGATATATAACAAGGGGAATACCGAATGAAGGCCATATGAGGCAAGTAACCAAGAGAATGCTAAGAAAGTACTTATAAGATATATAACCAGCGGAATACCAAAAGAATGCCATAAGAGGCGTATAACAAAGAGAATGGGTGCTAAATCTTTGTGCGGCGTGGAGTTAAGAGTTTGTGGGAGTCGCCCGTTTGGGAGTTATATCTCATATATTGGTGACAAGATGGGTGCAAAGCCCATGTTGCAGTGTGGAGCTAAAAGAGTGGGCACGGAACTCATGTTGTGGTGCAGAGCCATAAGAGTGGGTGCAAAACCCATGTTGCGGCACGAAGCCGGGAGAGTAGGTGCAAAACCTATGTTGTGGTGCATAGCCATGAGAGAGGGTGCAGAACCTATGTTGCAACGCTGAGTCGAAAGAGTGAGTGCGGAATCCATGTTGTGACTCGACCTAAAAGAATGGGTGCGAAACCTATGTTGTGGCACAGAGTGGAGAGAGGGTGCAGAACCCACGTTGCAACGCGGAGCTGTGAGTAGGTGTAGAACCCATGTTGTGTGGAATTCATGTTGTGGTCTAGAGCTGTGAGAGTGGGTTCAAATCCATGTTGCAGTGCAAAGTCAAGAGAGTGGCGGTACAGAATCGAGAGATAGTGAGAGTCACCCGTTCAGGAGTTACATCCTATATATTGTAGGTGCGAAGCGTGTGTTGTGGCACGAAACTAAAAGATAGTAGGGGATTACATCCCATATATGGACATTTATAAAGAAGAAATCATCATAGACATAGAGTTGTGGGCATAAGAGTCTAGATCCTTGCTATTAGACAAAATGCTATGATGAAGTGTTCGAATATATAAAGTCGAGATATTATTAAAAGAAAGAATAGAGGACTAAGATGACAGTGCAGTAATCATTAGAAAGCCGACATAGCAATGAACAAGGGGTACTAAATCAAGGCATTCGATGAATCTAGGTCATACAGGGATGGATCTTCTATGCATTTGTGAAGAATGACACCTCCGAGCTAGCTCTAGACAGCTCGTGTGACAGGTGGCTCGACAGGTTCGACATGACGAACTTCTAGGTGGCCTCCTTCCATGGGTCTTCGCAGGAGATTCCCATTCATGCCATGTGTAAATGATCCTCTGGAGTTTTCCTTCTTTGACTAAAACTTCAAGTTCGTCTTTTAACCTTCGGCACTCGTCTGTCATGTGACCATGCTCCCCGTGAAACTGCAATACCATGTCTTGTCTCTCTTGGAGTCATCTCTAGCCAAATAAGGGGTGACATGGATAACAATTTGGATGAATTAAATTAAATCATAGTTTCATGATGATTTTGAATTTTGAGCTTCAGAGTATTAATTCTGCATTGTTATATTAGTTTTGAATTGTTAATTTGAAATTTATAATCATTATTTTCACTTGTTTATTTTGAAGAATTAGGATAATATTTTGATACTATTATTTTGATTTAAAGTTTTGTTGTAAACAACAAGTTGAGGCTAAAAATTTAATGAATGTGATCAGTTATTTTAAAATTTCATTTCATGGCATATGCTCATATTTATGTATTGACGATGGAACAAATTTAATTTTTTATAGAGATGTATGAATTTTATTTTATTTTAAAATATATATTATATAAATTATATATATATGACATTATAATAATATCATCCGATTCGTAAAATGGTCCGACCAGTCCGACAATGAACCAATGAATCCATAGGTTGGTTGAGTCATTTACCGGTTTGGTTTTAAAAACATTGTATTATAGAGACTGCATGCTTGTATTCGCTCATGATCAGCTGAATTTATGTGCATTTTTTTTATGACGAACAGAAGGTACAATATCAAACTCCTGGAAAGGAGTTGACAATAGTAAGTGATGAAAAGATTACCAAAGATCTTATGCAAAATCATGATTTATTCTTAAGAAATCTTCAGTGCCGCCTTACAAAGTTACAGGTAATATAATTCAGTCAGTCATGAGATGCCATAGGCTTTCTTTCCTCTTGCTCTTTGTTTTGACTTAATAATTTTGCAAGTTGGCAAGCAGATTTAGCATGAACACATTTATCTGAGTTTTTTATTGAGGTGATCCTAACGAAAGAAACATGAAGAATTCTTGTGTATCTATTTGAATGCGTTTGGAAATAAACTCACTACCACCATTTTTATCTCTCAAAGTTGGGAAGCATAATATGCTCATTAGACTCACAGGTAGTGTGGCACTTTTGGGAAAGGAAAGGGTGCCCTCAATGCCATTACAAAGTTGCCTGATCATTCTGAGAGTTTTTCATTTGTTGATTTTTTTTTTTTTTTTGGCCGCCTGTCTTGCTTTTCAAGTTTTCCGGGACCAATTGACTTTATTGACTTTTATTTTTCAATAATCATTTCCACAAATGCTGCAGGTACAGGTAGACGTTGGTTGCTGTTCTCATGGAGAAAATGGAACATGTCACCTTGGATGTCTTCCCTTGCTTGCTGCCTGTGCAGATAGGGTTACTAGATAGCAAAATAGAAAGGTAAATATACATGAATTCAATGGCTTACTAGAGATGCTTTTATTTTAATTTTCAGTCCGGATGCATCATGATAGTGTATCTATTACCCAAATCTGACCCGTGACCTGTCAAGTGTTGGCAAATCTTGAACAATGCCTGTAATTCTAAGGTTCTTGCTCAGAAGTTAACAGATACATTTTAGATCTATCCAAACCCAATCGTTCTGCCACTTTTCATGGAACTGCATGAACACTGAACTTTTATCATTCCTGGGAATATTTGTCTAGGTTAAGAATGAACTTGATCCTTCTTATAATTGTTTCACTATAGTACAATACAACTAAAGGGATCCTAGAATTCTCACTAATTAATTGAAAGCCTAATCCAGAATAGGCTTAATTAACTGGAGAATAATATCAGACAGTCTTATTTTCTGGCCATTTAAGTTGAGGAAAGGCAGTCCCTGTTGCATGATCTTCACATATGCCAATAGAGGGAATGTGGAGGAGGTGAACATGCATTAGATAATGATACTTTAAGAAGGTTCCTATTTGAGTTGATGTTATCTGATGTACGTCTGACTGCAAAACTTTTTTATGTAATACTGTGGTTATGAAACTGGGTCCTCTTTATAGTGTGGTAATAGCTTGTGTTGAACTTAACTCATACAAGGAGTCTATATCTAATGTTTGCTGGAAATGGGTAGGCATGCGAGCTTGTCATTGGAATTCCTACCGAAGCTTGTGGCCGCCTTTGGGCCAGCGTTCGCTCAACCATTTCAGCACATCATGGTGTTGGAGTTGATCTCCATGCGGAGGAGAGGTAACACGTAACTTTCACTCCTTTCCTTATCAAGATTACCTGTATAAATTCTTGTCATCGAACTTGGAGACCTTATGAAAATTTTCTTCCAGACTTGAGTGCTGTAACCGGTGCTTTACTCAGCTTCAGAAGATTCATATGATTCTTCCATTACTTGTAAGGTAAGATGATTCTCAAATGGGAATTAGGTATAAAATTTTAATTTGTTGTTTTATCTCAAATCCTGAAATCTTTTTATTTGACAATTGACATCTCTACGGAAGGGGCGGATTATTGGCTAGGTAACAACATGTCCAGCACCTGAAACCTTTCAAAAAAAAAATGGTTAAATGTTCAATTCAACTGTAATAACTAATCTGTTATAGTGGTTAGGTTAGTTAAACAATGGATCATGTATAAAAGGAACAAGATCGAATGAGAAAGGAAGGAATGTTCATGCTATGTTCACCCTGTCTCTCTCTCTCTCTCTAAACCCCATTCTATCTCTGTTCTTTTCTCTTTGTGTAATTCCTTTCTCTCTTCTCCTTCAATCATTGTTTCAATCTATAATTCTCTACAACATTTCTTCGATCACCATATTGATTTTCAACCTTCATGTCTAAGCCCTCTCCATGCTCTGTTTCCTTTCACTTTTAAAACCCAATGTCTTTTGGTGTTCAAGAGGAGGGTCGGGTTGTGACACATAATGTCATAACCCAAGTAAGGTAAAGAAAGAATATGAGAGAAAGAGAGAGATTAGAGAGAGAAGAAAGAGAAAGAGAGATAAAGAGGGAGAGAGCTAGAGAAAGAAAGAGAGAGAGAATACAAGAGAGACATATGAAGAATTCATTACAACATCCTTACTTCACATTATATGTATTGGAATTCTATTTATACTAATATTTCTAATTGATTTCACAAACTATTTAACCACTACACTTAACTACTAATAACATAACAATTAACTATTAACTATTTTTATTAATCATAATTAACTATTAACCATTAGTTAATAGTTGTTACAATACTTTCCTCCTTTAAGAATATTCTTGTTTTCAAGGATGACAAATTAAGAATTGATATTTGAATCCATAAACCTTGAACTAAGTCTTACATTTGTGTTGAAAAATAAGGTGATAGAAACGAACAATAAATATGATTTGAGTTGCAAGAAAAATAGTGGAAGAAAAATAAAAATTGAAAAACTTGAGAGAGGTTTTTATTGAACTTTTTTTGTGCCGAAAATTCAATTTTTGGAGAAATTAGCAAAAACTCACCATTAACAACTTTTTTCTTGATCATGCAAGACTTCATATTTGGACATACAAGACCCTTCTTTTTTGGATATATAAAACCCTTCTTTCTTAGACAAGCAAAACCATTCTTTCTTGATCATATAAGACCCTTCTTTCTTAGACATGTAAGACCCTTCTTCTACTCTCAACATTTCTTTACAAAGAGTAGATAAAATGAGGAGTTTAGAAAATGATTCAATACCTTGTTTTTCCATAGAGTTAGGCATTGTTTTTTCTACCATTTGATTTGTTTTGTTATTTTCCAACTTTTTTTCATTTTTTTGCTTCTTTTCCACCAAAGTTTTGATATTCTTATCGATATCAAATATTTTCAACATGCGTGTCATGATGTCATCCATCATTTTATCTTGATCTTCCGATATTTTCTTCCATTTTTGCTTAAAAAACTATTGTTTTTTTTTTTAACTCTTCAAACCAACCATTTTCAACCATTGATTATACCAAAAATCGTATACTTTGATATCAATTTGTCATAACCCAAGTAGAGTAAAGAAAGAATATGAGAAAAAGAGAGAGATTAGAAAGAGAAGAAAGAGAAAGAGAGATAGAGAGGGAGAGAGCTAGAGAGAAAAAGAGAGAATATAAGAGAGACAAAAAGAGAATTCATTACAATATCCTTACTTCACATTACATGTATTGGAATTCTATTTATACTAATATTTTTAATTAATTTCACAAACTAATTAACTACTATACCTAACTATTAATAACATAACAAATAATTATAAACTATTTTAACTAATCATGATTAATTATTAATCATTAGTTAATAGACGTTATACATAACCGCATCTCTACTCACACTTATGTTGACAAAAGAGTATTTATTTGCCACCTTTTTTTTTTTTTTTGGTAAAATTTAAGACAATTTTCAACTTGAGTGTCCTATCGACTAAGGCAAATCCTCTTTCAACATGACCAAAATACTCGTAAAATTCTACAATCCTCTTCCATTTTTTAAGTTTAGTCACATACTAGCTTTTTCTTTTTGACGCAAAAAATAAAGTTTTGCGTAAAAAAAAAAATCCTCCCAAACCATGACACTTTTTTTTTTAACCGAAGCGGCATCGCCCAAGGCATTCGAGGAAAAAAGAGGAAAGGTTAGTAAAGGAATTTTTTTTTGGTCCCTAATATCCAGAATTTCATTCTGACTAATCTAAACTGACTTAATTGTCGAGTTTCTTATAAAATGGGAGGTCTCCCAAAATAGTATTTTCTGTTTTCAAGAAGATTCGAACCCTAACACTTGATTAAGGGATGTAAAATTCTTTCCATTACACTGATTGACTTTTAATATTACATAAAGAAAATGGAAATGGATTAAAAAAAACTTTTTTTTAACGTAAAAATTTTCTCAGTTATAAAATTAATATTTTTATTCATAATTTTTTTTATTTTATCATTAAAATGGTAAAACAAATAATTATTATTAAATTATTTTTTATTAAAAGATAATAAGAACATATATTTTTTTTCAAACTTAGGAAAATGACAAGAGTAAGAAAAGAGAAGATTGAAATCGGAAACCATGGTGGAGAAGAATGGAATGAACAAAAAATACTGCTTTCTCTCTCCAAAACTCAAGGTAGACCAAACCTGTGCAACTTTTTTCAACCTCTCCTTCCCATGATTACAATGTTTTCCTCTCTCTCTCTCTCTCTCTCTCTCTCTCTCTCTCTCTCTCTCTCTCTCTCTCTCCCCCCCCCCCCCGACCCGAAATTTTTCTAATTCTCCTCTCATTGTACTTTTCTGTCTCTGACTCCTGCAGTCTCTCTCTCCCCCAAAATCCAAACCTTCTTAACTGTTCCGATCACACCCATTATCTCAACAAATCCAACCTCTCTCGATATCAGATCCATGGCAGAACAAGAGGTTCTCGTGGTCTCCGTGGTGGCGGCAACAGTGGAAGGGAAGGGTGGAAGGGCAAACGGTGACCGATATTTTTTTCTAAGATTTCATCGGTGGGTTTTGGCTTTATCTTGACAAATCCAACCTTTTTCGATCTTAGATCAATGGCGGAACAAGAGGTTCCCGTGTCTCCGCGGTGGCGGCAACGGTGGAAGGGAAGGGTGGAAAGACAAACAGCGACCAATATTTTTTCTAAGGTTTTATCCTAGTTCAAAACCCATCATTTTATTAGAATCTCGCGAAATTATAATTTCATAACTAAACTTTCATTCTCATTTTATTAAACTAAATAATTTATATAAATTTTAATTTTATTCTAAATTCTCGTGCCCTTTAACCAAATACTAAATAAATCATTATACTAATATTATCGATAATTTAAATATTATATATATATTTTTTTATATTATACCGATCGATATCTGAAATCATATTTCTATTAATATTGTACGGAATTTATAATAAATCATTAAAGGGTTATCTTCTAACATAATTTTTTTATATTAAAATTATAAGTTAAATTTAAAAAGTTGATTAAAAGATTTAATATTATATTCTATTAAAATAATTATATGTTAGTATATTATGTACCTACGTGTATGATTAATTGCCGAGGGGGGTTTGATATAGATATAAGCGTACTCAAATGTCGTGGGACAGGTCGGTTACAAATTTTAATAATATATAATATCCACACCATCAAGACCAACAACCCAATTGTTATGGATTTTAAAATTTTAAAATTTAATATTAACATAGTAAAGTTTAAAAATTTAATTAAAATTTAAGTTAAATTATATTTTTTTCCTCTTTTTTAAGTTTATCATCAAATATTAGAGTTCAATTCAAGATGTATGAAAATTACGAATCATATTATAACCGAGTGGATAATCAATATTATTATCTAAAAATCAGACAGATTCAATTTATAATCATTAACAAATAACAAAATTTGAAAAAAAAAAACTTTTCAAACAATACAAGAATGTTTCTTTCTAAATATTTTCTTCATATTATGCATCGAATGTGTAAAGCTAATAGTTTATGACTCCTCACCTCATACAATGTTGTTTCTTTCTTTTTCTTTTTTCTTTTTTGTTGGAAAAGGAAAATATTATTAAACAAACATAAGAAGCTAATACATCGGCTAAAAGTACAACTTTCGAATATCTCATGGAGAGACATTCACAAATCTATTAACCGACTAAAAACTCACGGGTAAACCCGAGCTATTCAAAGGCCGACAATTGTTCATAACCAGTCTAATGCTATTTGCTAGATCTTCACAATGTAACAACAATTAACCATAGAATTCGTAGTTAATCATAATTAATATGAATAATTAGTGATTAATTGTGATTATTAGATTAATTAGTAATTAACAAGATTTGGTTAGTAGTTAAATAAAGTGGTTAGTAGAATTAATATAAATAATAATATCTAAAACATGTAACACATGTATTTGAAATTGTATTGAAATTCTTCTTTATCTTGTGTTCTCTTCTTCTCTCTATATTCTCCCCCTAATCTCTCTCTCCTTCTCTTGATTTCACTCTCTCTTCCTCTCTTTCTTTATTTTCTTAAGTTGGTTTGTAACAAATTGATATCAGAGCATTCCTTCCTCGGCATAATCATAATCCATGACGAAAGATGATTGGAATAAAAGAATAGACACTCTCGTGACAAGGATTAACAAACAAATTAGACATTTATTGAAAATGTTTGGTATCGATGAACATAGCAAAATTTTGGTGGAAAATGAGTAAGAAAATGAAAAGAAATTGGAAAGTAACAAAACAAATCAAATGGTAGAAGAAGTAATGCCAAAATCTATAGAAAAGCAAGGTATTGAATCACGTCCTAAACTCCTCATTTTATCTACTCTTAGTGAAAAAATATTGAAAGTAGAAAATTTTCAAATGTCCAAAAAAGAAGGGTCTTGCATGTCCAAGAAAGAAGGGTCTAGCATGATCAAGAAAGAAGGATCTTACATATTCAAGAAAAAAGTTGTTAATGATGGATTCTTGCTAATCTCTCCAAAGATTGAATTTTTGGTATTCATCGAACCAAATCCTTCATCAAAAAGAAATTCAAGAAAAGACTCTTTCAAATTTCCTGATCTTTATTTTTCTCTCATTATTCTCATTACAATTCAAGTTACATTCATTGTTCCTCTCCATCACCTTATCATTCAACACAAATACAAAACTTGGTACAAGATTTATAGATTCAAATCTCAAATCTTAATTTTTCATCATTGAGAACAAGAATATTTTCAAAGGAAGAAAGTATTGTAACAACTACTAACTATAGGGTTACTAGTTAATCATAGTTAATAAGAATACTTAGTAATTAATTGTAATTGTTAGATTAATTAGAAGTTAACAAGATTTGGTTAGTAGTTAAATAAAATAATTAGTAAAATTAGTATAAATAGTAATCTCTAAAATATGTAATGACATTATTGAAATTGTATTGAAATTCCTCTCTATCTTGTATTCTCTTCTTCTCTCTATCTTCTCCCCCTAATCTCTCTCTCCTTCTCTTGATTTCACTCTCTCTTCCTCTCTTTCTTTATTTTCTTGAGTTGGTTTGTGACACACAACTATTGATAGTCTACACTACTACTTGTGCTTCTGATTCCAAAAAATGACCAATGATTACAAAGAACCCAGCCACAACCAACACTATTTCTATCCTGAGATAATGCCACATTAGTACTTCCTCTTCATAGTCAAGCAATTTCCCATTTGTAAGCTGTTTCTAGTTGTATATAAATTAATGAACTTCTTATCAATTGAAAGTTAAAGCATGTAAAATTTCTATATAAAAGTAATTTTTTGGAACTAATTGCTGGGAACTATATCTATCTTTTTACTTGAAAATTTATACCAATGATGTCAAACCATCTCAACGAGAGAAAGCCAAAAACATTAGCAAGTAAATACTTTCTCATATGCAGTACACAACTATAAAGAAAAAATTATACACAAGACAATAGTAATCGAACTTATTGCTTGTCCAGAAAGTTTGTATTAATATTTTAAATACTTTCATTAATGTTATTGTTGCTCTACAGATGATGGTTTTGTTAAATCGAACGGAATGGTTTGGTTGTTTCGTAATCTCAATCGAAGAGAGCTACAAAAAAATCGTCGGAGGGTGCTTTAACGGGAAGACTCCGACATTCAAATTAGAGAACGATTTTTGAAATGAAGGAAATAGACTGGTACTGAGAGAGAAAGAGAGCCAGAGTTTTGTATGATTTGTATACTCTGTGTAGGTCATGAGGACTTATTTGGGCAGTCTGCACATCCACGCTTATACAATTTTTTTTGTGAGAACCGTGTCCATGCTGAATGGTAAAATTCTAATTTCCTTACAAAAGTATTCCGAAATTTTGAGAAATTAGATTGTAAAATTCTCAAAGATTACAAACTTTTACCCGTTTGGGAAAGTCCAGATTATCGTGGAAATTCTTTTCCATATCAGTTGCGGTTGAAAATCTCCTTTCTACTTGTGTAGGATTTCCTCCTTCTTTTTAGGGAAATGAATATTCTCTTAGCGGATTGGGCAACTCATACCGGGCAATGAGGGACCGATTAGTCCAGATACCGAGCAGTTGGCTATCGAGAAATAGAAGTGAGTGGTTAGCACCAAAAGGGTTTATTGACATTCGTGGGCCTGGCTACCTTTGGGCCTTACATGATTTAGGCTATGTATCATTATTTACCCCTACCCCTTATGTCACTTCGTAGGAGAGGCATAATGAATAAGTCAAGGGTTGATACTTGGAAAGTCGTGAGAGTATTAATGCATTTAACTCCTAAATAAATAATCCCAGAATAAATATTTTGTGGGAAGTTGAAAAGATTGAGACTCCCCATTCATTGCACACGTTTCTTATTGAATCATTTCATCTACCAAAGATCGTGAGGATCATGTCTTTGCAGCTATAAGTAGGGGCCATAGGATCTAGCATCGTCCCAGAGAAATCTTGTATACTTTCATGAGTGATTTTGTGAGTTTTCACTGTTAAGAGTCTGTATGTTTTAGAGATATGTCGATCATGGGTTTTGAGCCGCAAAACCATGTGGCTTAAGAAACTTCTATCACGAGGTTCCATCAAAGATGGGGCTGCTGACAAGAGGTTCCATCTGTCATTTGTTATTTGGGTGTCATGGTGGAAACCGTCAGAGCTCTCATCAATCTCTTTTTTGACCAACTCCTGCCTTCTCAAAATCCTCTTGCAGTTTTTACACTCCTAAATTCCACTGTTCGAGGGTGGTTTGATAGACTGTGGAGGCCCATGTGGTCCGATTGTATAATGTCGATGAGTCGTGGGGGCTTCTTGTACTTCTTGGTTAACCTTCTACTATAGATTTCTCATGTATTTCTTTCGATATAACTTGGTCCAACTTAAGGACTTGTAGATTCTCTTTGCATTGTATCCAACTATATATTCTGAAAATGTATATATCGTATTGAAATAAAAGAAGAGTTTTTGTTACCTATTGATCTTTCTTTAAAATAATCATCTCGCCGTTAATAGTCTGTTGACGTGAATGATGGGTGTTGTACCACTAGGTAACTTAACCAATAAGTTCTATCCGATAGGAGACTCAACGGTCTTTTAACTTACTTGCCTTTTCCTTCGTCATGTTGTCCACGACTAAGAAAGTAAACTTACCCGAGTAGAGGGTTCTTCTCCTTTTATCCATGCATTTGTTTTAAAGTTTATTCGAGTGAAATGATCATGTGCATCTATCGAGGGGTCTTATCCCTTGTTATCAACGCCTTCATTCGATAGACAGGGTGATGTCTATCCATTCAGGGAGATAAATCCTGGCGATAGTCTCCATTTAGGAGGATTGGGTGATACTTGTCCATTCAGAGAGATCAATCCCAATGGTAGGCTTTGTTTGGGAGGATTGGGTGATTTTTGCCCGTTAAGAGAGATAAATCCCATCAATAGCCTTTGTTTGGGAGGACGGAATGACACTTGCCCATTCAAGGAGATAGATCCCTTACTGACGGCACGTCCTGGGAAGCACAAGAGCGAATTGATTGGTTAGTATAACAAGATAAAGGACCACAGGGGATCATTCGATTATACATGGAACAGGATGTATTTGTTTGATAGCATATTGATTCTTATTGATAATAGATGAGCAGTTTCTCAAAGTTTCAAGTTCTGGGCACGGTTGAGCAATCTAGATGGTCGAGACAATAAGCGTTTGGGTAAACTTTTGAGCGTATCTTACAAGGGCCTTCCCAATTGGGTGCTACCTTACCCCTTGGTTGGGGTTGACCGGTAGCTACCGCCTTCTTGAGTACCAAGTTGCCTCATTTGGATGTTCTAGTTCTAACCCGTCGTTTATAATACCTTGTTGTCTGCTATTGATAAGAGGCCATTTGAAAGAAGGCAGTCTCTCTTAGCTCGAAAAGTAGGTCTAGGTGTTCGCCCTATATGGATTCATTCCACCCCTCTTCGTATTGGTCTACCCTCAATGAATGAATCATAATTTTGACTGTTATCACTACCTCACAACCATATGTTACGCCGAACCGTATCTCCCCTATTGCCCTTCGAGGCATCATTCGATAAACCTAGAGGATGCTATAGAGATTGTCTACCCAGTGGTTCTTGACCTCATCCAACGTAGCTTTCAGCTCTTGTAGGATCATTTAATTGGTTATCTCTGTGAGACCATCAGTTTGCGGGTAGGTGACAAAAGTAAAGCGATGTTAAATCTCCAACCTATTGCAAAAGTCTCAAAAGTTTCTGTTGTCAAACTACTTACCATTGTCTGTGATTAGGACATGAGGTATGCCGAACTTGGTGATGATGGATGACCATACAAAGTGTTGTATCTTGCTAGTGGTGATATGGGCTATTGGTTTGGTTTCAACACACTTTGTGAAATAGTCTAAACCCACGATTAAAAACTTTTATTGTCCGGCTACTAAGGGAACGGCCCTAGGATGTCCATTCCCCATTGGGTAAACGGCCACTAACAGGCTATCGGGCAGAGCTCGGTAGAGGGTTGGCATGACATTGATGAGAAGCACGAACACCTATCGCATCTTTTGATATAATCATCCGCAACGACCTTCATGGTTGGCCAGTAGTACCCTTGCTGAAGGGCTTTATTTGTTAAATTTTGGGTGCCCAAGTGACTACAGCATATTTGCTTATGGATTTCTCTAAGGACATAGTCTCTTTCTTCGAGCATAAGGTACTTCAGATACGAATGTGTGTAGGACTTCTTGTAAAGGCAACCAAGAGGGTCTATTAGTGGTTGTGGGCCTGTAGGCCTATGGGCCTTTGGGCATCACATGATTTGGGCTATGAATCATCAATTATAAATAGAATTTAACTCTGTCATGGTATGTCCAGGTAAAAGATGAGGAATGTGGTATATTGACAGCCAGCATAAAATTTTTTTCAAAACCAAAATAAGAGACAAATAAAAATTTCGTTGATGCATTCCCTCCTCAACAATACATTGCACTGGATCATGATATAGTGACAAGCTAGCAAGGTCCTCTAGAATTTCACCCGGAAGTGGTATGCTACATCGCATGCTTGGATGAACTATCAAGTAGGCAAATGTTCTTGCATTTATATGAACTTGTGTGAGTAAATAAGTTAAACTACGAAAATAGGATTCACCTAACTATTTGAAACATAGGATTCTTAGCCGATAAGTTAGGAGAAATACAAAAAGTAATGATTAGATAGAGAATTAATATTATGTATATCCAAAAAAACTAAGTAGGTGGGGGAGAAGACTAAAGAAATAGAACCTTATAGTCATAAATTTTGGTATATAGGTTAAGATAGAACTAAGAATGATATAGAAAAAATTGTCCATAAGCGCTTACAACATAATGTAGCAAGGATAAGAAGAAAATGATATAGTATTTTGTTTGTCAAACTAGTTAATAGAGAATACATGATGAATGTAGTAGGTAATTATACACCTTAAATAGATACAGATGCATCTGGTAAACTATAGTTCTGAGAAGAACTAAATAAATTTATACTGGATACACTTAGTGGGGAGAAATTATTGGAAGAGATCTAAATGAGCGCGTGAGTGAAAATAATGAGTAATTTGAAACCATACGTGGAAACTTTAACTTTGCTAGTATGAATGAGATGGGTATACTATTTTAGAGTTTGTTACAATTTTCGATTTAATACTCGTAAACACTTTTTCAAGAAAAAAAATTACACACAGTTTCATATAAAAATAGGTTGAATGTCAACCAAATAAATTTCTTCCTCATCAAAAGGGGTGATAGAATGACATATAGAGATTACAATGTTATACTAGGAGAGAGCGTAGCAACTTAACACAAATTTTTAGAGAAAGGCAAAAGAAACATTGCCAATTTATGGGGAAAGCGGTGAAATCTGAAAGAGAAAAATGTGACAATTTTTAGAGACAAATTAATTCTAATAGTTACCTAATCTATTAATGATGATTTCGAAACTATATTCATAGAAAAGTTTAATAAGATAAAGAATTTAGGTAAAGAAATTGTTGGCGTATTTAAGGGTTGGAAACCATAAACAAAGAGTTATGGTGGTAGAATGAAAAAATCCAAACTGATCAAATAAGAGTGTTATAAGAACCTTAAACATAATAGAAATAACAATGAATTTGAGAAATACAAGATTGCAAAACAAAAAGAAAGAAGAGAGGTGAAGAAGATTTTTTATGAATCAAAAAATAATATGTATAATGAATTATATAAAAAATTAGAAATTAAGGATAGAGAAAAAAGATTTATAAAATTGTCAAACTAAGAGATAAGAAGGGAAAAAATCAAAATGGCGTTAGTTATATTAAGAGTAAGACTAATAATATTTTTGTAAGGAATGAGGATATGAGAAAGTATTAGAGAGGGATTGTTTTGATAACTTTTTTAACGTTGAAAATACAAGAGATGGCAGTAATATCATAATACCTGTAGAGGAGATCAATAGTAATTTTAAATAAAAGATTCGTTCTTATGAAATAAGAAAGGTTTTAAAAAGAATAAAAAATAATAAAACTATAGGACTGATAGCATCACTATTGAGATGTGAAAATATTTGGGTAAAGTGGGAATAGAAATATTAATGAATCTTTTTAATAAAATTTGACAAATAAAAAAAGAAAGTGCACCAACCATGGAGAGAGAGTACAGTTATATCACTATATAAGAGTAAAAGAGACATATAAGATTGTTCTAATTATAGGAGAATTAAATTTATTAATCATAGTATGAAGTTCTGAAAAAGAGTAATGGTGTATAAATTGAGATTGGAGATAAATATGTGTCAAAATCAATTTAGGTTTATATTAAGACGATCTACTAGTGAACCCATTCGTTTGTTTAGACATTTGATGGGGAAGTTTAAAGTACAGAAGAGAGACTTATATATTATATTCATTGACTTAGAGCAAGCATATGATATGTTTCTAGAGACATATTGCAATAGGTGTTGATGAAGAAAATAATTTTTTGAAATACATTAATCTCATCAAAGATATATATGATGGAGATGTAATTAATATAAAGACCTACAGGGTTTAAGTGATAGCTTTCTGAAAGACTTGAATCTAACAATCTAGAGGTGATAAATAGGTTGATTGATATTTTATGGGTTCTTCAAAGAGTTTAAAAGAATTTGAAAATAGACAGAGAAAAATTGACACGGAATTTATAGTAGTTCCACCTTTTTAATGTACATCTACTCTCAAGTTATACCTGGAGTTCTTGATCCACTATTTGCAAGTCAAATAATGCAACCAACTAACTTTTACAAGTATTAGTTACACCTCACAAGTATTACACTTGGAATACTCACACTAGTTTACACAGGTGCTAACAACCATAACTTCTCTTCACAAAGACACCTAAGTTCAAACCAAGAAGTCCTTTCTTCTTGGTCAATTACAAGATTAAGAGTGAAGAAAAAAATAATAGACTTGAACCATTTTGTTCTGATGTGTCTTTGTAGCTCGAATAAATACAACAAAAGAAAATGAAAAGTACAATAAAAATCTTAACACAACTAATAGCAATAAATCATTCAAGGTTCTAAAAGTTATTGATCTTCAGTTCGTATGCTTTATTTTTAGCCTTTTTTAATGATATAGTCGTTGTAGAATATTTAATGAACAAATGTCCATTGAAGATGGTTGGAGTTCATTTAATACTCGAACAATCTTTCTAAACAACTAGCTAGCAGACACAGCCAGTTGAATTCTTCTTCTTCATGAGTTAACTAAAATTTGAATTTCTCTCTGTTCTTTATCTATGTGAGTCGACTGCCTTTAAGTCTTGTTCAAAAAATTTTGATTGAACTCTCCTTGGTGTTGACACAAACTTTCTGTACTTAGCCATTTTCTTCTGGTGCATTCAGCGAGTCAACTTGAGTTGCTTGGCGAGTCGACTACCTCTTTGTTCTGGTTAAGTACTTATCTTGTGGAGTTTGATTGTGTCAACACAAACTCATTTTTGTTTCAACACAAGTTTTCTATACTTAGTTAATTTTTGCTCCATGCCTTATGTCGATCAACTTGGGTTTTTTGATGAGTCAACTTTGTGCCTATACCTGCTTGAGTATGTATCCATTGTGCTTTATGCAGGATGGCTTGTTAAGTGTGGTGCAGCGGCTTAGTGCATCTAAGGTTAGGATATATGTCATGTGGCATGGTGCACTTGGGTTTGCTCATGTCCTTAACTAGTGAGATGTTCTTTAACATGCAACTATCATGCAAGTCAACTTGTGTGTGATGTTAATCGACTTGTCTATAGTCTAGGCATATTTGTATCAACACTACTACCATCTTATGTCGACACAACCTTTTGTACTTAGTGATTTTCTTAAGGTCAAGATGAATGAATCGATTTGGGTGAACCATGAGTTGACTCAACCAATAGTGCTAGTCGACTTACTGCATTGGGCAAGTCAACTTGGCCTTATGCTTTGTGTTCTATGTCCTAGCCCGTCTCATAACATGTATCGTGGCCTATGCTAGCCTCGTGGCTCCTGGCTCCTGGCTCCTGGCTCCTGGCTCGTGGCTCCTGGCTCCTGGCTCCTAGCTCCTGGCTCCTGGCCCCTGGCTCCTGCCGTGCTCATGTCATGCTTGCAAATTTTTAAGTGCTTAAAGCATGAATCGACTTGTGATAATGTGCAAGTCAACTTGATTCAACATCTCATGAGCCATTCTATGTTCTGAACAGGTTTTGTTGACACCACAATGTTTTTGTATCAACACAAACTTGTGCTCACTTAGATTTTTCTAGGTTCTAAACACATGAGTCGACTTAGAGTTCTAAGCAAGTCGACTCAAGCTAGCATATGAGTGAAGTGTAGTGCCCTAGCATGTATCCTACTGTTTGTTGTGCATGTGTCATGACTCATGTCATAGCATGCATTGTGGCATGTGGCATGTGGCATGTGGCATGACATGTATTGTGGCGTGTGTCATAATATGTGTCACACTAATGGTTTATGATACGTGTCTTGTGTCTTATGCTTAGTGAGCTACTTGTGTGTCAATTTAATTCTCATGAAATTTTCTAAATGTTGTATGTGCAGGTCGACTTGTGACTTATAGCCGGTCAACTTGTTCAAACTATAGTTTATTCAATTTTCATTTTGACTATTAGTTTTCAACCATTAGGACTTTAAAAGTTAGGTTATATTCTCATGTCATATGTGTAGGTCGACTTGTGTTTTTACCTAAGTTGACTATGTTGTCATTCTGTCTAATACTTAAGTCAATTCTAATATGAGATAGTTGACTTATATATGAGGGTGAGTCGACTTCTCCTAAACTGTGAGTTATATAAGTGTTTTGAATAATTCCTATGCTTATCCTAATTTGTTCTCAACTAATGTTTCATTAGCCTAACCTTTCTTTCTCATCTTTACCCCATCATCTGCACATCACCAAAACTCATTTTATCAATACTTCCCGATTAATATTGGATTTCATCAAAATTCGGCTTTATGTACTCTCCTTTTTACAATAATAATAGATAAAATAATGAAAATCACCCAATATAAAATACCATGGTATAGATTTTTTGCAGATGATATCGTATTGATCGAAAAAACTAGGGAGAATATTAGTATTAAATTGGTAAAAAATGAACATATGAGATCTATATTTAGCAATAGTTATTAGAATGATAAATAAATAATTAAGTTAAAGGGACAAGACGTATCAAAGAGTGATCTTTTTAGATATTTTGAGTCTATCATTCAAAGTAATAGTAATATAGATGAAAATGTGAATCATATGATCCAAATGGGTTGGATGAAATAGAGATATGCATTTAGACTTCTTTGTGATTGCACGATACAATTGTAGTTGAAGGGAAAATTTTTTATAATTATAGTAAGAAATGTATTATTGTATGGTTTCGACTGTTAGGTCATTAAATAATAAAAATAATAGAAAATAGTTATAGTTGAAATGAGAATTCTTATATGAATATGAGATAAAACTAGAAAAAATAAGATTAGAAAGGAAAAGATAAATACTAAATTGGAAATGAATTCAATCGTAAATAAAATGAGACAATATCATCTAAAATGATTTAAACATATGCAATAAATATTCAAAAACACACCAATTATGAGAAAGGAGATTTTAAATGTAAGAGAATTAGTAAAATATCGAAATATATAATTAAAAATTTGAATGTAAATCATCCGTAAAATATGAATATTAATAATTTAATTGAGAAGATAACTTTATATAAAAATAAATGACGTGAAATATTGCTGTTGTTGTTATTATAAGTTTTTATAGTTAGTTTATTTTGACTTTTTGTTTTTCATTTTTTGTTTTTATTTTTTAATTTTATCTTCTTAATTTTTATTTTCAAATTTTAATTATATATTATTCTTTTTTTTCTTCCTCCTATATTAGTTTCTTAAGCAACTCATTTTAAAATTTAAAATTAAAATTTAATTTATTGTTATTATTATTATAAAATGAATCTATTTTAACTTTTAAAGAGTCATGATTAGTTGTTCAAATTTGAATCTATTATTATATTTACCGTATGTTATTTCCATACATATCCAAATTTGAACTCTAATGTATATAGTTTAATCTAAATTTTAATTAACCATTTAAACATTTCTTTATTACAATTGAATATTTAAATTTGAAAATACATAAAATAAGATTTTTTGGGTACACATGGTTGTTGACGTGGCCATTATATGTAGATATAAAAATTTTTTGCTGACATCTAACACTCTATGTCCACGTCAGTGTCCACGTCAGTGTCCACATCAATAACCAAACATATCACGTTAGCACACAACGTCCACATCATCAAAACTAAACTACCTCGGCACTCTCTCTCCTGACTTCCATACAATTAAAAATTCTTTCAGTTCTTCATTTTTTTTCTTCCTTTTATTTTAACCAATGATGTTAGTGTCATCCATTTTTTTTCTTATCCCTTCAAAAGTGTCAAACACAAGGTAAGTGTAAACATCTAAACTTTCTTTATATTCACAGAGAAATATTTTTTTCTTTTTTTTTTTCATAATTTTATATTAAATTATTTATGATACAGTAAAAAAAAAAGTCAATTCTAACTTATAGTATTCCCTTTATAATTTTAGTGTCAGTGACATTGTAATTAGACATGACCACAATTTCATAACCAAAGGTTCCGGCTCTGAAATTACTTACTTCTGGTTTCGGTTCCAGAACTGCCGGTTACGGTTTTTGTTTTGACTCTGATTTTCAATGATTTTGATTCGGATCTCAATTTCAAACAAATTTGCTTTTTAATTTTAAAATCAGAATTAGAAATATAAAAATAAGAATAACACATAAAAAGGGAGGAATAGCTTGAAATCTAGTTAATGGCAAAGAATCAACGTGGGCAAAAATCAAATACAAAATTCGACAACGAGGAAGAGAATTGGGTACCGAAGAATTCACCGTACCATCCTCTTCAATTACCGGTAGATTTAGTACCTAACTTCATCAATTCTGAAGATATTTGTCAATCATGAAGTTGGTAGTAAAGGATATATGATATAATTTTTTGAAAATTTTATTTAACGAAAATTTTTTATTTATCTGTTGTAAATTGGGCAGTGGTTATAATTTTTACAATAAATATATTTGTTATAAATCTTCTATTTATATGATAATCTATTATATATAGAAAAGTTACATTTTGAATTGTTTAATTTTGTAATTGGTCATTATAATATTTATATAAATAAATATTGAAATTTACTTTGTGTATTGATATATTTAGTTCCCTCTATCTTTATATATACTACTTTACTACTTAATATAAAAAATTATATATGTGTAATTCTTTATCTACAAAATACTTCAAGTGTGTTTTTCATGGCACCAGTTTGATTCAAAAAATATTATTATTTAAAAAGAATCATCAGTTTAAATCGGCAGATTGAAACAACGATTCTTGATTCTTCGGGACAAAGAAATGAAATCAAAGCTTGTACATAAAGTTTTAGGGTTCTGAAAAATGTGAACCACGGATTCGTGAATAATTTTTTGAACCATTGATCACAATTCGGTCCGATCCGATTTCACGGTTTTGTTCGAGCCGTCATCGTGTATTGTAGAAATGCATCTTTTATAGACCAATACAAATATTCATGTGATTTAATTCTCCGAATTTTTAATATAAAAGGACTTTTACCTATTTATTTGATAAGCATTTATATAAAATCATGTTATATATATATATATTAAAGCACATTTTAAGAGTTGTGCCTCAATTTAACATGAAAACAAAAATAGAAACCCTCAAAAGTGAACATGGAAAACATTTAGAATTGAGAAGGTTCTTGGTATGAACAAGGAAACCATATTGTCAAATGTAAGTAAGAAGTGATGAGGCGAAGCGATCAAGGCCGTTAGATTGAGAGGTTCATGTGAGGTGGGACCCAATGATGTGTGGTTCATTAACAATATAGATATAAGCGTCGTGAATTCCTAGCCACGTCAATTTTGGTCGTCCTCCACTTGGCTTTCATTGCTGATTGCTGAGTTGGACATGTTATCTATCATTTTTTTTATTGGTCTTGTCACGATATCTATGTTTATTTCAAGAAGGATTTGGTTTTCTCTCTCTTTATATCTCTCTTTAATTAATAGGGGTAAATGGACAAGCATACAAATTAGTTCCAGTACAGAGTAGTGAAGGAGAGGGTAGTGCTCATCAGATGATCATAGAAGCCATTCCTCTTTGGTTTCGATGTGGGTTCTCTGTCTCTTTAATTAAATCAACACACAATTTTTGTGGTATAGATTAGTTGGGTTGAGGAGAGTAGTGCACCTCATCAGATGGTCATGGAAGCCATTCCTGATGTCTTCCTAATCTGTCCCCCAAATTCATTTATCAGATCTTCGATGTTTCAAATACTTTACAATCCAATTCTTAGATCTTGGTTGATTCTCTCTCTATTCGGCTCTCCCTTACTTTCATTTCGGATCAGATCAAGCTTGCACAAGTTTTAGAATGGACCCAATAATGAATACGCCTTCCAACTCCAAATCTCACTAAACTCTTCAAAAAACAAAGTTGTGAGAACCCAACCCAGAAAAGTTCGATTAGTAATTTTTATGATTTTCAAGAAATTCAGAATTTGACTAAAAAGGTTTTTCTTAACTTTTTCCTAAATTTTAGGTTTTGTAATTCAACTGGGCTCTGTACCGCTGTCGTTGTCCGTCGCTGATTGGCTTGGTGGTCTTCCTCCATTGAGGTAAGTTTGGATTTTGATTTGAATTTTTGTTTTGTTTTGATTGAATCTTGACGATAGATCTATGAATTGGGTGTTAATTTTGGCAGATATATGAGACCTTTACTAGGAGTTGTTTCGATGGATAGAGGTGCTATGTTTTTGCACCAATTCAAGTGATTTGCAATATATTTTCCCATCGTCTTGTTCAGTAAGAGGGAAAAGACAAAAAAAGGTTAGTAAGAAGAAAATGTAGAAAATGAGAAGATAGTTTAAGGCTTTTACTACTCGTGAATATTTTGATTTTCTAAATGTGGTAGTTATAGATGGTCTCTATTTGATTCCAATAGTTTTATTCATGTGTTTTGTATCTTTTGCAGAATATCCTATTGTTGACATTTGGAGCATAGGAGGTATATTTGTGAAATTGCTTACTAGGAAACCATTATTTCATGGGAAGAATGTAGTGCATCAGTTGGATCTTATGACCAATTTGCTTGGAACACTTTCTTCTGAACCCATTGCCAGGGTTCTTTCTCTTTCTCTTCTCAACAAAATATTCCATTTTTGAGTTGCCAATAGCTTGAAAGATTAAGTTTGTTTCATTTTTCTGACATGTTCTAAATACAAATTCAAAATGAAAAGGTTAAAAGATAAATTAGCATAAGAAATAAGCAGCGTGTTTCCTTTACTCAAAAGTTTCCTAATGTGGATCCTTTGACTCTTTGTTTACTTGAGCGCTTGCTTGTGTTTGATCCTAAAGATCGGCCTACTGCTAAAGAGGTAAGCTTTAGCAAATAGATGATTTGGCATTAAACTACAGATTTTCACGGTGTTGTGTATTTGTTGTTCCTGATAGTATTAATTTGTTTAATTCATGAAGGCACTGTCTTATCCATATTTCAGTGGTTTGGCAAATGTGGAGCATGAACCATCCACGCAGCCCATTTCAAAGCTTGAGTTTGAGTTTGACAAAAGGAAGTTGACAAAGGATGACGTAAGGGAACTAATTTATAGAGAGGTCTGTCCATTGTGCACCATTTTTCTTTAGTTGGTTGTTAAATATATTCTTGTAGCCATGGACTAAAAGAATTTATTTTTAAAGTGAACAGATTTGGGAGTCTAATCCGCGAATGCTTCTAGAGTACCTATGTAGTGAAAACCAGACTAGCTTTATGTATCCAAGGTGAACACCTCTTCAGTATTTATAGTTCCTCTATGCATTCATATTCATCATTTATCAAATACTCAAATGGCAAATTAGTGTCCGCTTACAATTGAAACCTCTTGATGTTTGGAATGACTAGCATCAGTAGAAAATGGCATCTATCGTATATTGATTTATATACCTGTGGTTGTTGTTCTGAATGCATATTCACAATGAACATGCATCTATACCTATTGGTACGCATTTCACTTGTTGATGTTTTATAACTTGGAAGTCATTTGGTACTCAAGGTTTATGAGAATTTTCTTGCTGCTTATCATGTTTCTGTCAGTCGCTTAATTTGTCACAAAGGTTTTTATTTCAATCTATTATTAATTAATTTGAACCTTTGCACATGCTCTATTGCAGTGATTGTCCCTCCCACACACACTCTCTCTCTCCCCCTCACCAAATGACAATGGGGCTGTGATTGGAGGACTGTTGCTGCATTACATTCATATCCTACTACACTATTATTTGGTGAACATTACATAGGAGACTGGAAGAAATACTGGATGCTTTTGCAGACAAAATAGCCAAGCCTCATTTATATTTCACAATAAGATGCAAATCGCGCTTCATAAGATTAAAAGTACATAACTTCCTTTTCTAAGTATGATTTATAGTTGAAAATTCTAATATATAATCTGCATATAAGTTTAATATTTTACAATTTATTGGGGCATTAGCACAATTATAGTAACTAGCCTTTGGAAAGCTTTTCTTTTGTCCCCTTTGGATAGCTGCAAGCACTTGTCATTCAAATTTAGCCGGTCAAATGCTTTGCCATTTTCATATGGCAAGGAAAGATGTTTCAAATTTTTAACATGACAATTCTGCTGATAGAATGGTCAAGCTTTCTCCTAAAGTTTATTTTGGCTAAGATATTTTCTCAATCCCAAACCAAGTTGACTTATTGCTATACTTTTCAACATATACCTCAAGTATCACAATTAACTTCTCTCTATGTTTCCATTCTTGTGTGTATATTACATTTTATGAGAAAGTGTTTAGGACAACAGGAGTGACTATCCTTGCTTTCTATGGCGGGGTTGATTTGGTCATCTGATATACTTCAATCAACTGGATGCACTTGGTGGTATGGGTCATAGTATGGCACATGCTGTCTTTTTCAGCCTTAGCCTCTTAACATCGACGTTTGGACAAACAGTGTTCTATGTGGAGAAATACTCATATATGCCATTTTTTCTTGTTTCTTGTAAGTACGAGTTATTCTTTTTGTAACACCAAGAAAGTCCGATTATGTTCGATTATAGTGTTGACATTAAAGTGATTATGGTGTTGACATTAAAGTGGTTATTTGAGATTTTGAGATTTTTGTATTTTGTAAAATGTAGGAGAACAATAAATTTAAATTTAAATATGAATTTTGCCCTTTAAGTTGTATAGTAACTCCTTCATACACTTGATAGATAGATTTTCAAGTTTTAAGTCCCCAATCACTAGAGTTCTTGTTTCCGAGAAGAGAAGTGTTCGGTACTCAGTAGAATTTGATCTCTTTGTGAGAAATTGACTTACTTGGTAGAGTTTTGAAGTTGTGATGACTATATAGACTTGCTTTTCATACCGCGGTGATTGCTACCTTTCGGTATAATTTTTCACTATCTCTCGGTACCTATTTACTTGGTAAATGTCCAATGCTCTACAAATGGATACATGTTGGTACACCCATTACTTTAGAATTTCTATATACCTTCTTGGTGTATCTATTTTGAAACTCCTTAGTACACATATTTACCTCTCTTGATATTCCCTTACTTGTATGTCTTGGTCATGAAGAATTGAACTTGTCGGTATATCTATTATTCTACAATTTATTAGTCATTAACCATATATATATGTTGGATTTCGTCATCCTCCAGTTGGCAGGAGGTTAGAGGTAATTTGTCCTCGTTGACTTAGATATGTGATTAATTCATTTTCTTTTATTTTTTTTGGCTGGAGTGGGTTCGAAGTAGTTTAGTTTATAAATTGACAGAAGTGGTCGATAGAAGTAGTTGAGAAACGTGGTGTGATTTATATTTGACCAATAAAATCAAATAAAATCAAAATTGTATACAAACATTATACATCATAATCTCCTTTCAATTATTATAAAATATTATCAAGCTAACAAAAAAATTAAATATTCAAAAATTTCGTATTTGGTTCGAGTATTAATTTATTTCAATGTGTTAAACTCAAAAAAAAATTATTTGAATCTCACTTTTTTTTATAACATATATAATTCAAATTGTATACGTCACACTTTCGATCATAATAAAATATTAATAACAAAAAATAAATAAATAGATATTAAAAAATTCGCATCCTAAAATATTAGTAACAAAAAATAAATAAATACATATTAATTTATTTTGACATGTTAACCATGTTCAAGGCTATGAAAAACATTTTTTATTTTTTCCTTGATATAATATCTCACCCTTAGGCCCGGGGACCCAATACTAAGGCCCAACCTTCGTAGTGGATAAAAACTAGGTTTCTCGTTGACTAAAGTTGCACCCTTAGCCAACGAAAGTACGGGTTTTGTTGACTAAATTCGCGCCCTTAGTCAACAAAAGTACTAGTCTTGGTCAACCAAAGTGCCAATCTAGGTGGACAAATGTCGTACCCTTTGTCGACGCAGGGCTTCCTTCATGCATCAAATGCCTTATTTAGTTTTTTTGTTTTAATATTTTTATTTTTATTCAAAAAATATTTTTCATGACAAAGTATCAGATATCTTCGTCAAATATCTTTATCTAGGCTGATTAGAGGACGAACGCCTTTTGCGGAAAAACCATCGATTCCTAAAATCATAGATTTTTTTACAGCGGCTTGATTAGCTAGTAGAGTAGCGTAGAGTGCTATGCTTGATGATGATGATGGCAAGAAAAATGATTAATAGACAAATGCAAGATTGCATAGAGATTTTTTGCCTGTGCTTATGCTTTGTTGTTTCACAAGAATAGTGTACCTATGATAGTAATCCTTGTCCTGGTATATAATAGATGTATGGTGTATTCATATTATGCTCTCTCATCCTAAGCACGCAATGGAAACGCAAGTGTGTTCCTTAAGGAAGCTAAGGAAGTTAAGGAAGTTATGTTCTCTTTTTCCATGTCAAATAAATAAAATAAAAACATTTGATTTGATTATCGGTTATCGTTTATTTCTTTTTTGAAAAAAATATAAATTTTTATATTCTTCTCTCTCGAAAATGTTACACAAGATATAAGTTAAGATATTAGTTGAGTACTTGAATTGAAATTACTTCCAGTTCAATACTACTTGATTATGATTTATATTTATATTTGTATCTATGAAGAATTGGTAGAACTGTTTATTTGAATTGTTTGTTTTGAACGTTTCTAAATTTCTTCTCTTTGCCAGCTTTGTTTCAGGAGAACTTATAATAATTTATATTATTTTGTCTAATTTTTTATTTCACATTTTTCTACCGGTGTTTCTTTTTTTTCAATATTTTCGTCTCTCAATTTGTTTGCAGTGTTTGTGCTTCCTATTTGCTGTTCTCTTTTCTTTGTGCTTGTGCGGTTGCAACCTCACCTCATCCAAGTTCTTGTTCCTGTTATTGTATAACTGTCAAGTAACTGTCTTTGTTCATATTGTCTTATTCAGTGCTATTATATGCTTCCATATTTCTATATTTCTTATTTAAATGCTTTTTGTATCTGTTTTCTTTTCTTTTCAAAATATCTATACATACACATATACATATGGATTGGATTGCATGTTCTCTAACATTTTTTCCTTCTGTGTTTTCACCATTTTTCTTTTTCCTATTTTGTTATTACGTATCTTTTATAGCTTTAAATTTAGATTTTGTTATTTTTTATACTTTCATGTTTTTCCATAATCTCCATAGCAAAATGGATAGAATGAATAGAAATCTTCAACGGAAAAGCAATATGCAAAAATGTTGCTGGATCAAAAAACGATCCCTTGCATCATCGCCGAGAGATCTATATTGCAAAAAGAAATAAAAATAAAACTAATGCTATGGAAACTACAAACACTTTTGTTCAAGATAGCAATCGTATACAAACTAATAATCATAGCACTTATGTAACTAAAGTGTTTGATGGTTCAAACACCGATGACCAAAGTCACATTCTTGGAATGCTACATCTGGCATCTAAAATTGATGGTACTTCCCTCTCTGCTTCAACTAGCCTAGCTAAGAATCCCATTCCTAGCAAAAAGCTCATGTGCGTTGATATGGGCAAACAAAATTATTATATTAGTGCCTCCATTACTCTCTCGCAGGCGTTGTTCAAAATGACCATTCTTTTTTTGTTCCTCCCTCAAATGCACTACTTCCATCATCTTCTCACGGTATAAATAGTGTAAGATCCCGTTCTTAGAAAACACTAATACATATATTTTCGTTTACATTCCTACTTGTTATCCTTAAATTCATTGTTTCGCATTGTAATAAATTTGATGTGCTGTGATATTAAATGCATGATTTTTGTGTTTATGATCCCAAGTAAAGATGAAACATAGTAAAAAAAGCATAGACCGTAGAACATGGTGGTGAATGTAAATGATCAAAATAGTGCAACAAGAACCGAATTAGGATTTGATGTGGGGCCCACAAAAGAAAAAAAAAGAAAAGAAAAGGGAAAAGAAAGATAAAGATAAAAATAAAAATAAAATAAAACAAAAATAATTTGGGGATACCATGATACTTCATTACTTAACACATAACAACCTTAGTTTTGACACCTCACTATACTTGGGCCCCACATTCCACTTAGGTAGAGAGGTAAGAATGGAGAAAGAATTCAAAAACTTAACTTTCTTCTTCCAAAATATTCATTTTCAGATTCCATCTTCCTCCTTTAAAAACTCACCACAACCTCCATTAAAACTACCCTTCAAATTTGGAAAGGCAAGTACCTTGTGTTTGTTAAATTGATATCAAATAATGTTATAGAATATATTTTTAATATAATTATGTTGCTGAAAATTGGAGGAATTGAATTTGGAAAAAGAAAATCCCATCCTTGAATGAAACCCTAGATATTTTGTAAGCTGGATTGTCTGACCATGTCTTATTATTTATTCAATATCTTTTTTTGCATAACTCTAAATTGCATACGGTTTTCTCCTGGTAATACAAGACTCTCACACCTTTAAAATGACATAGGATTCAAAGAGTTTTGTGGAGAATAGATTTTTGGTAAATTTTTGAAGTAACATGATCTCTACAGAAAAATTGTTCTGTTCATAGCGTGACCCTGCCCTGTTGTTTATTCGATATCTTTTTCTGCACAACTACAAATTGCATAAAGTTTTCTTCTACAGACACTAGACTTTGTAGCTTTAAAATAACACAAAATTCAAAGCGTTTCATTGTGGAATGAATTTATGGTGAATTTTCAAAGTGCCACATTTTCTGCAGAAAACTCCTTTTCTATCTGTTTCTGTGTTGAATTTTGTTTCAATTTTGAGTTGCTTTCTAGGTTGAATTAGGTTAAGCTCCGAACATAGAGGTTGTAGCCCTATGTCTTACCGTTAAATGGCCATTGGAATCATCTCAATCCGATATTTGCAGAAGAAGTTATGATAGTTTTTTTATGACTGCATAAGTTATATTGTTAAATTTGGGTTTAACATTGTTTGATATGGTATGCTTTTACAATTTGTACTGAATCTTGTTACGAATCCTATGTGATCCTTGTGATGAATTGGAATTTTTGTGATTATCACTCATGTGAATATGAAGTAATATGAAGAGAAAGTGATACTGCAATGATGACTCCGAAAGTTTTGCGAAACCTGCGGGTGAAACTTAAGGAGTACAATTGGTATATAGAGTTCCAAGAGCTTTGCGAAGCCTGCGGGTGAAACTTGAAAAACTATAGATGTATCTCTTCTCCCTACGATGGTGGAATTAGAAACAATTGAAGTGTTTGAGGTGTCTAACCTAAAAGGGCCTAGATTTCATTTAGGAACGCCGACTTTTTGGCTTGCTCTTTAGATCCTCATACACTAGTTTGGTTTGACACTCCATTCTTTTCTTTAAATGTCAAATTAAATTGGAATAATAGAGATGGAAAAACATAATGGTTTTAAATGTGACAATTGTGATTGTCATTTTGGGTTAATGTGTATTCTTGGTATACTTTACTATGATTATGATTCTTATATAGTGATGTTAATATTCTTGTGCCTGCTATTTGTATTGCTTGCTATTGATTCCCTGTGTACTTACTCAGCTTATGATGACCCCGATATCCTAATTTTCAGGTAATCTAGGAGACGAGAGGAAAGCCTAGAGTAGAGGCATTTGAGTTAGGATTTAGATCCCTATCTATCGTGGACCTCTTTTATTTTGTTTGAGCCATATAATTATTTGTTTTTTTGTGAGTAGTTTGGGATGTATTCCTATATACATGTATAGTTTTGACACATGAAAACATATTATATATAGTTTTGTAGATATGGTATTCATATACTATAGAATGTTATGCTGGGCGGCCAGAAGGGCTATTGATACCAACTTGTTTAATAATAGAAGTGTCATTAATTTTTATCAGGTTATCCCAAGTGGCTAAATAGTCACTAAATATGGAAGATCTTGTCATGATTTTATTTGGAAAGAAAAAAAAGATTTATTTTTTTTAACATAAATCTCCTTCCGTGTTATCACATACGGGAAGTGCGACTATCGCGAGTCCAGATATCGCATTTTAATTGGGTTGATTACTTTCATATTTACATATTTATCTCCTTTTGCTAGGGGGTGCGACGTCTGAATAGCGGGTCGTCACAAATAGGGTTTTTGAAATATTTTTCTTTTTTATCTGTCGTGTAAACTTAATTCTTTAAAAAAAGTTTAAAAAATTAGCGCATCGCCTCCCTTCTCATATTCTCATATTGATTTTATCTATTTTGTTATAGCCTTTCTTTTTCCTTTCTTTTCACTTCACTTCGTAATAATTGTACAATTATCTCAATTTCTTTTAAAAGCATAAAACACAAATCTTTAGAAATCTAATTTGTTTTTCTCTTACTAAATTTTTTTCCTTTCTCACAAGATAGTACATACTTTGCAAGTCATTCATGTAAAACTTATGTCACTACTTTGCAAGTCATTTATGTCAAGTTTATGTCAAATTTCTGCATCTATGAGTTGGTTTCTATATAACTTACACCAGTAATTTATTGCTCAGTTAAGTGCAATATTCCTTTTCTATTTTTTCCCTTTTGAATTTAAGTCTAAGATTATTTTCAAATTTATAACAAATTGCAGCTCCTTCTCTAAGGAAGAAAAAGTTTTCTCTATTGGGCAACATTCTACAACAATCTCTTCTGCTTCCTGATGCTTAAGACTGTGAATATTGCAGAGCTAAACGATTTCATTTGGAGTCTCCTTGTTTTTGCTGTCGTGGAGAGGAAATATCTATAGTGGCACCTAGAATACTTTATTCTTTTAAATACCTGCTTATTGGTCGTAATGACCAATGTGAATACTTTTGTAACAACATCCATACTTACAATAATAATCTTATTTTTACATCATATTCCACCAAATATGACAGGGAGTTTATAAAGAACAAACACGGAGTTTATACTTTTCATTTATAGGGACAAGTATATCATCTCCTAGATAGTTTGATGCCCTCAAGTGAGAAAGCATGTAGAATCCAACTTTATTTTTATGATACAGATGAGGCCGTCACAAGGAGAACTAATAACTGTGACAAACTGAGAAAAAAAACTTAGAATTCCTTCTTAATATTCTTCATGATAATCCTTATACAATATTTTTTAGGGATTTGAGAAGTATTCAGAAACTTGAAAACTATAAAATCATTCTTAACTGTTATCAAGTATTTGATCAATGAGTATACAATCTTCTTATTGCTTCGCAAGTTGCTGCCATTTGGACTGAAATAGATGAAATTGTTAACTTAGTCCCTTACATCCAAGTTTATAACCATTCTAACATAAACTATAAAGTTCAACCTTATTATACATGCTATGATCCTATGCAATATTCTCTTTTATTTCCACGGGGTGAGTCTGGATGGAATCATGGAATTAAACGACTCTATAAGAAAGGAAGAAGATGTAATGATCTCCCCGATTCCATCAATTCCACCATTGACCCTTTCTCAATTGACAGTCCCATGGATTTAATAAATTCATAACAAAATGGCAAGTACTTTATGTTAGTATTTCGATTCGTATGTTTGCAAGAAAAATATTTTTTTCTTATTATCTATATATTTTTCCTTTTTAATTGCTGATGACAATAGGAATGGGGAACATGTTGTTTTAGCAAGGGAATTCTACTACTATAAACTCCAAATAAGGAATAATGATGACTCCATGTTGTTACATAGTCTTAGACTATTGTAACAGTTTGTGGTGGGCACTTATATTAAAATAGAGACATCTAGACTTAAATCTTATAGGAAAAAACAAAAGAAATTAGGATAGAGATTCTGTAGGGAGTATTAGACAGTATAGCAATTGGTCAAACACAAGGTCATTGGGTTGGTCGCAAAACAATATTACCAGCTTCTTTTGTTGGTGGTCTGCGAGATATGAGACAAAGATATTTAAATGTTATATTTGGTTCAAGGTATGGAAAGCCTAATATTTTCTTGATAATGATGTATAATCCAATGTGGAAGGAAATTCAGGATAATTTGGAGTATAAAAAAATCACAAGATAGACCAGATTTGTTAGTTTGTGTTTTTAGAGCCAAATTTGAAATATTGAAATCTGAGCTTGTGAAAAGACAGATCTTTAGAGAAGTTGCAACATTTGTTTATGTTATTGAGTTTCAAAAACGTGAATTTCCTCATGCTCACTTGCTGTTGATATTGAAACCACAATCTAAATTGCTTAATCCAGAATCCTATGATAAAATTGTGTGCTGAAATGAGTCAAGAAAATCATTACTTATATTCCCTTTTTGTTAAGCACACGACATGGCCCTTGTGGTAATATGGATAAAAATTATCCCTGCATGAAAAACAGTATGTGCAAGAATCACTATCCTAAAAACTTCTCAAATTACACAGTAGTCAAAGTACGAGGTTATGATTTAGACAATCGATGGGTCATACCTTATAATTCATATCTTCTTGCTTTGCTAAACTATCACATAAATATAGAGATATGTTCCACTTTGAATCTTGTTAAGTATCTCTATAAATATGTTTTCAAAAGTCATTATCTCATAAGTTTTCAAATAATTCACGCGTATTCTTTTGATGATATTGATGAAATAAAAAAATTTCAGCAAACAAAATGGATTTCTTCTCCTAAGGCTTTATGGCGGATTTATGAATTCCGACTAAATGAAATGACCCCAATAGTTTATACTCTTCAGGTTCATCTCGTCGATCAGTAAGTTGTTTCATTTAACAATAACTCTAATTTAGCCTGTTTACCGAGAAATATTGACTTCTCCACAACCATGTTGACTAAATTTTTCAAAATGAATAAGTATAATCAAAGGGCACAACAGTTGCAATGGCTGTATAAAGAATTCCCTGCATATTTTGTTTGGAGTTCTAGAATAAAAGTATGGTCAGAAAGAAAATGTTAAACAGTTGTAGGAATGTTTGTTATCGTAAGTCCCAAAAAAGGTAAACGATATTATCTGTAACTTTTACTTACTTATGTTCACGAACCAACATCTTTCAATGATTTATTGACCATTGATGGGAAAAAATCATTCTTACAGAGAAGCTGTATTGAGATTCAACCTATTAAAATCTGATCAATATATTGAAAAAACTCTTACTGAGACTATTGTTTTTCGGATGCTATCATCTCTTAGGTTACTATTTGTCACTGTCTTATGCTATTGTTGTCCTACAAACCCTGCATCTTTATGGGAAAAATTCCAACATGACCTTTCTGCTAACTATGACCATGCTGTGAAACTAAGACAACTTAATTCCTTCGAGGTGAAAAACAAGGTTCTCTTTGACTTAAATAGGCTACTGTTTCAGATAGGAAAAGTTTAGCTGATTATTAAATAGTTAATGATCAGTTTAGATTTCAATACCAAGAATAGATGTCAAAAGAAGTCGAAAGCGAAACAAACATCTAGATTGATCTGGAAGATTTACTTCTTCCTTCAAAGTTGAATTCTGAACAAAAATATGCATTAAATGTGATTCTGTTTTTACCAACAAGAGTCGGTCTTTTTTTATTGATGGCCCTGGTGGAACTGGAAAAACTTTCCTATATCGGTCACTACTTGCTACGTTGAGGTCCAAAGGTTATCTTGTTATTGCTGTCACAACAACAAGTGTTGCAACATCAATTCTTCCATGAGGAAGAACTACACATTCAAGATTCAAGATACGGTTAGATTTCTCAAAAATGAAAACTTGTCAATTAAGTAAACAAAGTACCATTGCTAAAGTAATTGTTGAATCAAAACTAGTCATGTGGGACGAAACATCAAGGCAAGAAGACAATCCATTGAAGCATTTATTGATTTACTTAAAGATATAATGGACTGTAAAAACTCTTTTTGAAGCAAAGTTGTTTTTGTGGAGATTTTAGGCAGACGTTACCAGTCATAGAACAAGCTTCCAAATAGATTCTCATAGATTCAAGCCTTCTGAATTCACCTTTATGAAAACATATATATAAATTGACATTGAAAGACATATGAGGACTGTATCAAATCCAGAATTTTGTGATTTCTTATCGAGAATAGGTGAAGGAAAGGAATCTGTTGACGAGAATACTCTTCCTACTGATATTGTTATTCCATATGTTGATAGAAATGAATCTTTAGATAGGCAATCCACTATAATCTATACTAATATCCAATAATCCAATATTATATCGGTGATATATCAGACATTTTAATTTGTATTTTTCTTATATGACAGATTGATACACTTTGTTTTCCATTATCTAAGACTCTATTCGGATAATCCTTTTCAAATGATAAATAATGCATTCTTTCTCCGAAGAATACAGCTGTTCACGAGCTTAATGAACTTATAATTGAAAAATCCCCAGAAATTTGCACACTTACATAGCTTCAAATAGGACTGTTGATGAACAATATCAAGGAGACTACAAAGATTTTTTAAATAACCAAAATCCAAGAGGTCTGCCGCCTTATAAACTATTACTTAAAGAGAATTGTCCTATTATGTTGTTTAGAAATATGAATCATGGAGGGCTTGTGCAATGGGACAAGACTTATGTACAGGCAATTAGGACAGCATTCTATTTGTGTAGAGATTGTTTGTGGATAATGGAAAGGAAAGAAAGTATTCATCCTAAGAATTCCTTTACAGATTTCTGACAATGAAAAAAA
The DNA here is from genome assembly GCA_033439265.1 of Dillenia suffruticosa. Classification (NCBI taxonomy): domain Eukaryota; kingdom Viridiplantae; phylum Streptophyta; class Magnoliopsida; order Dilleniales; family Dilleniaceae; genus Dillenia; species Dillenia suffruticosa. The sequence goes on from JAVTVX010000031.1 coordinate 7,659,523, forward strand.
TGGGATTCCTTTCATAAGAACACAATTTCATGTACGATTATGTTTTGCTATGACAATCAACAAATCCTAGAGACAAACATTCGATTACGTTGGAATTTATTTACACAAATCTGTTTTCTGTCATGGCCAGCTCTATGTTACATTTCTAGGGCTAGATCTGCTGATCCAGTTAAGGTGCTAATCATTTCAGGAACATTTGACAATATAAAATTTGATGGTAAAACAAAAAAAAAAGTTGTTTTTATTGAAGTGTTTAGTCTTGCTAAATTATAGATATTTTCTATTCAGGTATATAGATTTCACAACTGTTATCTTTTACTCAATATTTTATTCCAGTCTTATTTTTACTGTTTACTTCATGTCTTTACAGGATACAAAATTATTCTCTTATAAAAAATATCACTCCTGATACGTAAAACTGGACTTATAAAATCAAAATTCAAGAAAAACAACATGTTACAATATCGATTAATACTCCAACGAAGAAGCAAAAATATATCTTTGTTGACTCAGAAATATAGATCTTTATCTCACTATATTTTTTAAACCAAAAACACATGTATCACTTATTATTTCTAGAATGCAACATTTATAATATTATAATAGTAAAATAATTTTTCCTTCAAAGAGTATCATGCATAATCATCTTATCATTATCTCTTTTGATATAACGAACTCAAGTAGAAGGTATAATGTTTAATGACGACATCACTAAAATGAGCCCCATGTTGCACGTATACAAAATGCATCTCATTTCAAATGTTATTGTAAGATCCATTTCTTTAAAGTTTCAAAATACAGACTTTAAAATTCAATGGGTGATATTTATCATAACACTTGTCGAGGAATTAAACAACGAGGATGATATAATATTTGTGAACTTTAACGTTATAAAATTTACAAATTTAGTGCAATATATGGATCGAAGAGACAAATCTATTGGTATGTTACTTTTACATCGAACCACTATCGTATGCTCTATTTTTCACTATAGATTTAGATTTTTGAAATTGTGTATATTTTGTTTTGCAATCTTTATTTTATTTTGCGATTATCTTTTAAGGTTACTTTTTATTCACTATGCTTGCACAAATATTTTGGGTGTCATGATTTATACACTGGAATCAAGAAACGTCATTAAACAATGGAAGAATTCTGTTGTTCAGAAATTTGTGATTGTCAATAAAAAGTAAAAGTTCTCAGTTTTCCTATCTCCAACAATATAATAATACATTTCCAACTAATATCAAATTGTATACTCCTTTGAAAAAACCTGTTTCCAGACTCTTAAATTATCTATGTGGGATGACTTCGTACATGATGATGAAGAACAGCAAATCATAGCAAATATCCGAACATATCCCGATACTATTTGCAAGAGAATCAAAGTTTACTCTTACAATGGTATTGACAACATATCCATCATTTTTTCTATTCTTTTGGTACGTAATCTTTTGTGGTAGTTTTATACAGATAAATTTTTATATATCTATATCTATGTAGTTTTTTTATAAGGTATCGCACTGCTACTTGGTTTGACTTAATTATTCTCATTGATCCACTAATCTAGGAAGCACGACAACTAAAGAATTGGTAAGTGTGAATATATAACAATTGTGGGTTTTAGAAAACTCATCTTTGTTTTAATATATACTTGATATATATTTATTATATATTGTTCAATTATTTTTTATAGGTATTGAGAAATGATGAATTGCTTCAAGATATAGTTATGTATAAAAAATACGATTACTACAATCCTGACATCTCTTTTAGAGCCAATGAGAAAATAACAAAAATATGTAATTTAACAGAAACACAAAAGGTAACACGACTGTTCCCATTAAACAAGTTTTACAATATGAATTCTTCATGATGATTATACTTACAGTGTTGTGTGTGCCGACTAATTCCAGACAGCATGCGTAAATATGCAGTTCTCTTTTGAGCACATTTTTTAGAAATATTGTTACATGGACTATAGTAATTGTTTTCACTCTACAACAACTGCACTTGAGGTAATTTTCTTGTGTAATTCATGCAAGGAAAGACGAACAGCTAAACCAATGTAACTTTTTTTCCTCTTTGTATATATCCTAATATTTTGCGCTTATTTCTATAACAGTTAGATGGTATTTGTGTTATGATTTCAATCATTTTAGTTGTCGTTTGCTCTTATTCAGATGGATCTTTTTAACTTTTTCCACCTTTCTCCTTGTACACTTAATTTCATTCCTATATATATTATTTATCCTTTACAAATATCGTTTTAATGTAGATTTGTAAGATGATACCGGTAAAGTGATAGCTTCTGTGTTTGGAGACATAACTGAAAAATTGTTAATTTTTACAACTGTTGAAGCAATAGAACATTTTACCCAGTTTGTTATTTATCTAGTTAATACATCATTTGTTCAAAAAATTGTCATGTTTCAATTAGACTACCACTCATTGATTCATCATCCATATACAAAATCTATATTCACAAAATACTTTTTAATTCAATACATCATTTCAAATAGTTTTCGTTTTCAATTTAATACATTAATTTTTTTTGTGTTTTTACAATAACGTTGAACTCCTGCTTATTGTTGTCCACAAAGCTTTGAAAGAAGAGATGTTCATCGCACACATAAAACCTGTAGAATCTGAAACACCATATATAAAACAACGCTTCACTGTCATATACTATTGTGATGCCTTTGAATATAACGCCGATATCATTTCTCAACCAACGATTGACTCTTCTTCATCTTCCCTTACTTTAAATGCATATCAACAAGGTGCAAACTCCATATTCTTCCCAGGATCTCAAATTTTCCTTCTTCTTTTAACAATATAATAATTTTCTCATACTGTTTCGCTGATTTCAAAAATGGTGATTTCTTTGTCAAAAGCCAAGACTTCACTAGTTCAGAAGTTTGATAATGCAAAAGATGATAGCTTAAAAACCACAGAACCTTCCCAACCCACAGATGTAAACCTTCCTAAAAAACAAAAATTAGTCTAAATTGCTCCATTATTAAAAAATCATTTTGTTTGTATGGTGCCCAAAGAGCCAATGAGTCAATGTTAGTTATGTTTTTGTTTTCTGAAGAAAACTATAAACACTCAACATATATATTTATCTAGAAACTAATACTTTTATTTCTTGATGCTGTCTCAAGATCTGCTTAACTTTGATCACAAATACTTCCTCTACATCATCCTTTATCTACATCATTCATTCAAGCATGTTTTATATCCGTATCATTATAATACTGAACTTTAATAATAACAACACTAAATTTCATTATCAAACAATAAATACAATTCAAAAAAATATATTTTTTAACAGATAAGTAATGATGCTCTCAGATAAATATAATCAAAAATTATAAAAGTATATTCACGAGTTACCACAAAACAAAAAAAAAATCTGCTTTATAGCTTATTTTTACATTTCCTTCACGTTTTCCAATGCTAGCATTCTAAATACCTTTCATTATTTATTGCACAATTTTATCTCCGAACTAAGAAAATTACAAGCCTTCACCGTTATTGCTCATTGGATGAAGAACAATGGATGTGAGCTCAACAAATTTACAATCGCAAGATATTAATTTAGAGTCATGCTGCTTTTTTTTGCACTATGACCAAGTATAAAACTTTTATCTAATACAGTTTTTATGTTTTTATACCTTTTATAATCTGATGTGAACTAAAAAATAAATAAAATTGTTAAATGTCTTTACTTGTAAACCATAGTTTTTATCTCTACAATTTTGGATGTTGTTAGAATGGCACTATCAGACATGGAATCCGTCATTGGTCCTTTACCCTAAAGACTAACTTGTTTGAAGATGCACCACAAGAATACCTTCGTACCAATCTTATTAAAAAACTTCACACATTGCTCCTTAGACATGCTGGAGATCTTGTATTTGATGTCATATTTTTGTGAATTGCAAAAACAAGTCTACCTAAGCTGGACAGCTCCGTATCCCAATATTTTGCAAGAACACGATTTGATACTTTCCTTTATAAATAAATGATAATAATATATTTAAAAATATATAAATATATATATATAATTGCCACATTTATCTGTAGGAAATGGTTCCATTGTAACGTTCAAAGAACTCATCTCTTCATCATTCAAACCTAATTTCGTCCAAAATCTTTGCAGTTCTATGTGCTTTTATCAAATATTTTGTGCAGCGAATTCGCATAAATTAGTAATATATTCATAATAAACATTTCATGACCTCTTCAATTTTAACACATTTTTCTTAATATTAACCATTGTCTTCATTTTGTGTTTCGTCACAAGAAATTATCTCGCTTTGTCCACTATTTCCTCAACGGTGAAAAAACTTCAACTGTGATTCTAAAAATTGGGATAGAATCTATTGAAATTGGAATCGAAAGAACGCATATTAAGAAGAATTGAAAAAATTTTGTTCTCAAACATAATCTCCAGCATAATGATATGCTTGTCTTCATTCTAGAATCCGAAACAACATTTTCTGTTATTATTTTTTATGCTTACGGAGTCAAGAGAATATTTCCTTGGTATTATACATTCTCAGTATATTCACAGGGTTAGACTTATATTACATTCTTCGCCCTAAGTTTATTTTCATATTTCGCCAATCAATCAAGACCATGTATTTTAAGTTAAAAATTTAATTACTTTTTCATATGTTTTTTGTATATGGTTTTAGACATATTATATCCTAGAGAACAAAAAAAAATTAATTTTTATGTGATAAATTTTTGTTGGTTGTTTAAAAATAATATTTGAGAAGATTTATAAAGAGCATTAACTGAACCAATTCAAATTTCATAAGATTTATAATTAATCTATTATGTATACACAAACTACATAAAAGGCATGCCCCCAAACTATTTTTTCATGTATTCCACTTACATGTTTTATCCACCTTAGTCGACAAACTTTTCAGCCTTCGTCAACAAGACTTTTTTTTTATTTCATTGTATTGTATTGTTATATATTTGGGTTCTCTCTCTAAATAATACATATATCTTTCTTGATTTTTTTTCTTTTTATTATTTAATTATTTTTTTATATTCTCTATACTTTTAAACTCACTTTAATTTTATATTATATTATTTTATTTTCTCTTTCATCTCTTGTAAATTAATTTTTAAATTTTAAAATTAAGATTTTATCTAAATTATTGAACCAAATATTATCATAGCTCCTAAGAATTATAATATATATATTTCTCTGAAAGAATATAAAAATTTTTCTAATAAACTTATTATTATTTTTTGTAATCATTAAATACAATTCAAATAAATTATGAACAACTCAATGATTTTAGAATAAATGTAAAATTAAAATTAAAATCTGAATTTTTTCACACAATCCAAATTAAGTTTCCTGTTTATATTTTTGCCCACCTTAGTAGACAAAGGAGGTATCCTTGGTCGACGAAAGCTTCGACGAAGGAACCAGCCTTCATCGACTAAGGCTCCAGCCTTCGTGACTAAGGCTCCGACCTTAATGTCTACTTCACATACTTGTATCTTACAACCTAGACACAAGCATGGGTGACAGTTGTAGTTCCTCTTCCTCAGTGCATGTCAAATCCTCATTATCACTTTCATAGAAAGAAAAAAATGAATAATTCAACATGCAAAAATGATAAGATCTTTGGAAAAAATTTATGTCTCAGATCCCTATATATCTTTTCATACTAACAATAGCATCATCTTATTGTATTACCTAGGCTTGACTAGATTGTAAAGGGCAAAAAGCAAAAATCAGTGATAGAAAAAGAAGGGTAGAGAGAGGGTGCGATAATGAGATGAGAACAAATTTTTCTTTTTGTTTTTTAAATGGCTAAATCTCTTCTTTTTTAAAAAGAAAAAATGATCAAATTTTTCTTCAGAGGAAAACACCTGAAATGTTTAAACTTACAGGTACGAAACTAAACATTGGTAAAGTTTAAAATTTTTTAGGAATCAGCTATGCCTTGCAAATTGTAGAAGATGCATTATAATAAAATCCTTTCATGACATCTCCTCTTCTTTGTTGTTTGATAGGGCAATTTGCTAAAGCTACTTAGATTATAATATAACCTTAAGTCAGAGAACTTCAATCTTCTCTTAATAGTAACATTGTACTTTTTTGTTTTCCATCTATTTGTAAAAGCTATCAAAATAGTAGAATTATAAGGTTGATGGCATTTTGTTAAGTTGTTCAAATGATGTTCAGCTATTACTTGCTAAGATTTTGATGCAAGACATTCTTTTTTATATCAAGGCAATGCATGTTGCACCTATGTACATTGCTGAGACAGCTCCAAATAAGATACGAGGTCAACCGATCTCACTCATGGAGTTCTTTATCGTTTTGGGGATGATTGTAAGTACTTTAAGTTTACCTTGAGAAATTGTGCTTTACTCCATTGTAGGAAGTCATATGAGTTTGAAATTTTTTTTCTCATTTTATTTTCTTTGTTCTCTATTTATTTGCATCTTCACAAGGTGCAGAACCTTCCAAGAAGTTTGCAAAAACCCAGTGCTTGGACTTCTCGCAAGTAGGTTATACTACTGATAGCTTTTTAGATGATGTAGTTTCTGGTTAGCTTTATATTTATGGAGCAAGTTCCCCTTTATCAATTATTATAGGAATCAGAATATAGCGGCTTCCATCATGACCTCGATGGATACTTCTGTAAGCAATACAAGGGAAAAGGTATATGCAGAATTTAAAGGAAACCGCTATATGTTGTTTGTGCCGGCTTAGAAGTCAAGGGCATAGTGAATGAGCTCCTGCAGAAGTGGATGAAATTTTGGCTGATCTTGTTATTGTTTGTCAAGAAAAGAAATTACTCTTAAGGAAATGTTCCAGGGAAAGTTCTTGAAAGCCCTTTCCTTGGTGTAGGATTGGTCTTTTTCAGCAGGAATCTTCACTAATTAGCACTATTTTATGACCATTTTTTCCTTTATCCTAAACCAAGGGCAACCTACCTGTATGCCAGATCACTGGGCAACCAAGTATGTTGTATTATGCTGCATCAATCCTTCAGGTACACTTATTAAATCTTTGAAGGCTATATAATATTAACCATAATGAACGGTATGAGAAAGACCATGCCCTTTTTGAAATCAATCCGTGAAATTAAATCATGTAGCAAAGCAATTCTTGTAGAATCCATGCAATCTTTTTTACTCCAACAAAGCAATCTGTGAAATGAAATCATATAACTTTTTTTACTCCAACCCAAAAGACTATTATTTTCATACACACTCAGCCAAAACACTTCCCATCACCATTTACTTTTTTGACTTTCCTCATTCATACTACTTACTTTTGTAACTCAACCTCAATCCTATCACTTTTTTTATTCTTACATACTTTATCTTATCACCTTTCCTACCACGTGCCCTGCAATATTTCTTCCGATAACAAATAACAAAAAACTACTAAACACATTTCTTCCCTCTCCTTTAAATTTAAATAATAACACTAACAATCGTTAAACTCCAATCCTCACACTCATAATTTCACTATCTTCATCAGGATTTTTTCAACTCTTCCTATTTCCTAACAACTTCATCTTCTCATCTTCGAATCCCCCTAAAAACAAAATCAATGGTATCTCAAAGCAGAACTTCCAAAGGAAAGGAAGTTGCTAAGCTGGCATTCGACCCCAACAATTTTCCATCGATTAAAAAAAGTAAGTTGTTTAAAAATCTTTTCTTGATAAAAATATCAATCGAGATCATTTAATTGATTGGAATTTTTTTAGAAGTATTAGATTTAGATACAGTGATTATTTATATCAAATCTATACTAAATAGATTATTGAATCAAATAGATATATATGAGCTGGCAGTCAAAATATTTTGCAATAATATAAAAATCACAGATAACTACCAAGACCAAGAAGTAGAAGAACAACAGCAGGAGGATAGTAAAACTCATTTTCATATTGATGGTATCCGATTGCCATGTGGTTTTCTTACATATATTGATGGGACTATATTGAAATCAACTCTAAGATCATTTGTGCAAAAAATGATTTAAAATACATTCTCTATCTTGATTATAAACTATACATGAGATCTAATTACTTAGAAAATGTAAGAGTTGTATTTAACGATTTACAAATCAAGGTTGCAAAAACAAATGCTATCCATTTAGAATTGCATGAACATATTCTACATTTATTGATCACACATGTAATAAAACCAAGAGATAGAAACCATGCCTCAATTTTGCCGGAGAATTTTTTGTTCATATCATTCGTCATGAGGAGACGTAATCCTAGTTTACATTTTTTCATTCCTTATTTTATAATTTCTGCTCATAACACGTATGATTAAATTTATCATATACTAACGTCATCACCGATATTCTGCAAAGCCATGGAATTTCTTTCCCCAGGGAAAACAACATTCAACTCACTAGCAGAAATAGTATAAATGCAGCATCATTGCGCAGAGCAAACCGGGTGTTTCAAGACAATGAATAAAACACAAATGAAGAAAATATGGTAGAAAATCAGGCAGAACATGTTCATGTTGATATTCAAGATATTTAGTAAAACAAAATCCAAGTGTACATGATGACGGCAGGAGACACTACTCGACATCTCCCTTTATGGAATTAGAATGATTTCATTAATAGAATGGATAGAATGAAGACGATGGAAACAAGAATTACATAAAAAATGAATGCTATATTTGATATTTTGTAGGACAATTTTGATGATTGGAAAATGGATATCAAACATATTAACAATGATTTTGATTACAGACAGCGAGAACTTGAAAACAATATGGAAAATGTCATGAAATGCATATATGATTTCAAACAAGAAAGTGCACAATATTACCAAAACACAAAAAATTTCACACAATGGAGTACTAGATATCAAGAAGGCAACAAAATAAAATTGAATAATATGTCTAACCATCATAAAGCCACTGTCAATTTTCTTCGGATAATGATAAAGATCTTGAGCATAAAAAGTGTTCTAGAATACCCTTCTTTTTCACGCCCTTATCTACCCAACCTACATGCATCTCTTCAACTAAATCCTAAAAATCCATTTAACATCCGGAATCCATTTGATATTTGCACCAATACTACAAATTCAACCAGTACAGGTACTGCTACTCCTACTTTCATGCCTACAGTACCTATGCCATCCATGCCATCTATGCCATCGTTCCAAATAAATGCTTCTCCCTCTGTTTTGTCTCCCTCTATGACAGCAAAGAAAAAGAGAAAGGAAAGGCCTTAAGTGAGAGAACAGTGATCTGTTTAGATTTTTGAAAATATCCTAAAAAGTTATATTTTTTTTATCAGAATATGATTTCTATTTGTTGTTCACATCTCTTCTTCCATCATTTCAATTTTATATTTTATGTTTTTTATATTTTCTATGTTTTTTATATTTCATTTAACTCAGACCCTGCGGTGTATTTCTTTTAGATTTTCATTTCATTGGGTTTCAATTATTTTCTTATAGGCCTCTCTATCTCTCTATCTTAACTCGTTCTTTGAGCAATTTAATGATATTTCTTAATAGAGAAGCAAAATTTCAAAAGAGAGAAAAAAACAAAGACCAAATTCATGTGCATTTCACAAAAATTTTCCCTTTAAATTCTTCACAAAACTCTCTAATTCTTCTCATACCTCACATTTACAGTTTCTCTGTTTTCTCTCTATTTTTTCTCCTTGAAAACAAAGGGGACATTGAACATCAAAAGTTTCCAACATTAGTTGAAAATTAACATTTTTTTTATATATAGTTAAAGACATCTCATTGCATCAAAGTATTAAAAAAATTATTGTAATTTTTTGCCATGAGAGAGATAGTATTTTATATTTTATATTATTTTCCTTTATACAGTCCAACTAATTAAAAACCCAAATCTATCCATAACTACAATAAGGAAAATAATTTTTTCGTTCTATTAACAATCATTCATAAAACCAAAAAAAAAAAAGACGACTTAACTACTAACTTGAGTTTCCTCCTCTAAAAGAGACAGATTAACAATATAATAACTCAATCAATTAAAAGAAATAATAAAACTACTGATATTATAATCATATTATTATTCAAATGATAATTAATACAAAAGTATAAAAAATCATTTTTTTAGATTATAATTTTAGAAAGAGATCTATGAGATCATACAGTTGCTATTGTTGTGTGTTGTTAGATCATACAACTGTCATTAATAGTTAATATATACCATAATCAAATTTTCCTCAGTTTCAATAGATTTCGTATTTAACCATAATAAAAAAATGTCTCTTCAAAAAGGTTAATCAAAGTTGTATTTTAATAAGTAATTCTCACATTATTTGAAATCTGGTTGAACTGCATGCTTGCAATTTGTTGATAGCTCTAGCTCGTTTTAATGGATCTATTTTTCTTATAAATTCTTACTCATTGAATTATGTACGATAATTCGGTTATAAATTACTTGTGCATTTATATACTTCTTTTCAAACACATGGAACCAATCTAGTAATATTTTTTAATTTTTCAGATATATCAAGTCACTTAATTATATCATATGTCAATCTTGAATTTTGAATTCTAATTAATATCGAACGATCATCGTATTTTTCAAATCTAATTTTAAAATTCTACCCCGCGTGAATACGGTGCACCCCTCCTAATTCTTGAAAAATGTTGATTGTGTGGTTGGTTTGGTGGGTTCTTTTTAGAAGAGAGGACACATGTGATGAGCATTTTCTCTCCACGAGTTTTAAGGGACCCACATGAAGTCACTGGATGGGATTGAAGATACTCCGCTTTGATCTCTGCCATCTGTACCATCTGATTCAGTAGATATTTTTCAGAAATGGTTATAATGGAACCACATATTCCAGAGCTCTCATGAGCCTCATGTCTAAATTTGCGTCTTCAAGAAGGCGTTGTCTTGAGCCGCCGTATAGCTGGACTGAAGCCCAAATTATGATAGCCCAAAAATTCGGCCCTATTGCTTCCAATAGCCATTCAAACGTCCAGCCCACGTGGATATTCTTTTTTTTTTCTCAGCCGAAAGACCGATACTCGTAACTCGTAATATTTATTTAGTTTATCATCGATATTTAAAAATCTGATTAATTTAATTTAAATAATTTTGATGATCAATTTAGGAGTTAATTCTTCTAATGATTATTTTTTTATTCTCAAAACTCAAATTTGAGATTTTGATTAAAAAAGTTTAATATTCTGAATCCACATCCTAACGTATTTTGATTAAATTCTATTTCAGTAGAGCAATGGTTTTTTTTTTCCCTGTCCAAACGTATTTTTTAATAGATTCCCAAAACATTAGCAAAATTAAGGGAAGTGTTGCTCTTGTCTCATTTAGAATAAACAAATTATGGGAATACATATATTAAAAAAAGGTATTTTTTTTATTCGTTAAAGTGATTTTAAAAAAAGTACTCCTAAATTAACTTATATCATATACGTTTAAAATTAAATTATTAAAATAATTTATTTTTATATTAACTAAAAAAAGAAAGACACTTGTTCGAAAATTCATATACAAAAGGATTTTTATTTTATATTTTATTATATTTTTTTACCGTGTTACTTTTGGAATGCCAGTTAATTGTGCTAATTTCAAAGTTCCCCGGTTTTGGAATGCCAGTTAATTGTGCTAATTTCAAAGTTACCCGGTTGCAAAGGGAGAAAGCCTCTAAATGAGTCACTGTAAGTTTCAAATCAGATTAATCAGAATATAACTCTAAATATCGATTAGTATAGTATTAAAAAAAAGAAAGAGAGAAGTATGTGCCCTCGGAAGTTTTATTTATGTTTTCAAAAAAAAAAACTAATATATATAATATTAAAAGTTATAGCTCAAAACATTATTATATTCTAAAATCAATCATCCCTTGTTATTTTTTTTATATGATAAATTTAAAATTTTTAATTTCATTGCAGGCAACTATATATATATATATATTGTTTCCATCTTAGATGCTATACATATACATGTTTCCCCGAACTTGGGGCAGCGAAGGACAAAATTAGAGGAAGGAGGAAAGGGTGATAGGACTAAAGAAAAATCTGAAATGAAAATTCTGAAGTCAAATATGTTTTTACTGATTTATTTATTTTATGCTGCGTCATCTTTGACCAATCAGAAGAACAAAGAAAGCAACTTACGGCTGTTGGAGTGAAGCCGCCCCTCTGAGAGTAGGATGGCGCCTTCCTTCCCTGGTGGAGTCTTGCGTCTTTCTTGCCTCCCGGTGAGGGTCAGCACGTTACGTTTGACCATACCATAAAACTCATACTCGTGTTACATTTTGTTTAGGTATATAGCTTGACCAATATTTTATTAATTATTATATATAATATTCATACATTACACATTTAAAATGCATAAATTTTGTGTACTCAAAATATTTCTAATACGATTTATTATACTGCACAGAAGATAGATAAATATGACTTTAATATTATATTAAAAAATATAAAAATCAAAATAAAATATATGAAAACCTAACGTTTCATTCCTTCAATTAAAATGAATTTATATATATATATAAAAATCATTATTATAAATATATAAACAAGAATCAAATATATTGAGAATCAAATATATTGAGAATCAAATCAATAATTGATTTGATTTTAATACATAATATATTTTAATAAAATCAAATATTTTCATAATGACTCTAGGTCAAGCTTTATGACTTTTGGTTTTAGCTCTTGGCTCTGCCTTCGTCTTTTTTTTTTTTTTTTTTTGTATCTTGACTTGGTCACCACTCAGTGTCTGGAGTTTTATCCCGACTAATCTGAATCGATCGTTATAGGGCTCGACTCGGGGTAGATCTCTCAGTATTATTTTTTTCATATCTATAAGAAATCGAACTCCCGACCTGATTAACGGACGAAGGTGCCCACCCACCTATGATACCATAGGCATACGGATAATCTTTTTTGTCAAGATAGTTATGATACCATGATAAAATATACATCAATATAACTCAAATATCATACTAAAATAATTATGAAGCAATATAAAATATATGAAAGTGTAATATTCCTTTCGATTAAAGTATCACAATAAATTGAATTTGTATACAAAATTTATTATTATAAATATAGAAACAAATAAATTCAAATATACTATGATTTGATTTTAATATATAATATATTTTAATGAAATAAAATATTCTTACAATATATGATATTTTTTTAACATATATACCATGCAAACTTAATAAAGAAAAATAAAAGCAAAAGTTCATGTCTCTTTTTTTTTTTTGGATCATTTTTCTAATGTGTTTTGTAATTAAACAGGTGATTAGAGAAGGCCAATATTATAGTTTTTGTGTCTATCGTAAAAAAATCACCTAAACTATAATTGTTACTTTTATAGTTATATCAAAGCGATAAGTAATCTACATTGCTTTTTTCATTTTCAAAATTGATATAAGCATGTTTAATTTAATTATTTATTTTAAATTTTTAACTGGTTTTTAACTTATAAGTTAATACGAAAAATTAATTCAAATGTTTAACAAAACTACTAAAATATTTTTAAGTATTTTATTAAAACTATACAAAAGTAATTTATCTATTAAAATGATCAAAGAGTAAGCAATTTTTTTATAAAATTAAAGATATACGAACTTTATAAGTAAAATAAAATTTAATCAACTTAAATCAGTTCAAATCTTTTCTAAATATACTGCACAAATAAATTTTTAAACTAGAGATTTTACGATTATACCATATTTTGCATCTCTATTTAGATTATCTGATTCAAGGTGCTGATATATATATATAAAGTTCTTCATTTTGTTAATCATAAAATTTCTATTTTTGTTGCCACAATGGCAACAAATTCTTTTGGCTAAGGTGGTGTTTGAAAATCTAAATTATCTCAAATTATTTTTATTTTATTCATGATATTTTTAATACAATAAGATTTTTTTTTTTAGAAATATAAAATTAGTAAGTATAAATCATTTTTTTAAATAAAAGATTACTATTATGAGATATAGAGCAGGGATGGGAGAAGACGAGGAAAACCAAAAAGATGATGTGCCAAGCAGACCCTTTTGGACAAAATGGGGAGTCAAAGGGAGAAGGAGGGGGGGGACATTCATTTGGGAGATCTCCATGCATATTATAAACTGCAACAGCCAACGAGAAATTTTGAGAACTTTTTGGCTGCCTCGGTGGTCACAGACGGAGTGCCTGACTCTCCAAAATTTGTCCCTTGCCATCCCCCAAAGGATCATCTCCCCACAACAGACCAGTTTGTTTGATCTCAGAGTACCCGTTTTAAATTGCTTAAACCTAAACCCTCTCTCTCCGTTTCTCTCTGCACTTGTTGCTAGTCTCAGTTTTTGACGGGTGATCAATGGCTCATTCTGCTGTGTCTCAGGTTCGTCAAACCAATCTGGGTTTTCGATATCTTCTTTGTTTATCATTCATGGAGTCTGATTCCTTGGATGATTTTTCTTTCAGGTTTGTGTATCAGTTCCAGTTGGGAGTGATTCGTCTCTTAGGAGATCTGCGTTTAAGGTATTTGATTTGCAAGTCTTATGTTTTCTTCTTGTAATTTTCGAGTTTTTTGAAGCTACTATCTTAATTTCGTAGAAACCTGGAGCTGGGTTTGGATCACAATCCGACAACAATTTTTTTTTTTTTTTTCTGAATGTTTGAAACTTATTTCAGTTGACCATGTAATTTTCTGCTTGGAATTCAGTAGAGACCCTATGTAATGATCATAGGACTTGTCTTTGACTGATGCTAAATGCTAGGTTACTTCATGGATCTCTCTAAGGGGTTTTTCTTAATTCATTCTTTTCCCTTTCGGTTTTAGGTTGTATTTGTATCACGGAAAATGGCTTTCTAAAAATTAATTTTCCAGTTTCTGTTGTTTGGGTGCTGGAAAAAATTTTGTCTCCGATGAGAAACGGGAAAATTTCTGGAAAAAGGCTTCCTGACTCTACTATGACTCACATGAAATTAAAGATGATTGCATTTGATCTTTCACCAAGAAAGAGAAGATACTTTCTTAGAAAATGTTTTACATGTAGTGGATTAGTAGAAGTGTTCGTGTACCGAACGGTAATCAATAGCTCTTTTGGCTTCATTGGTCTCGAAATTCCAAAGGAGAACGTCAATGTGGTTATTGAGTACAATAGGATGCATTTGGAGGCAATAGCAAAACATTTTTCAAATGTGTGTGAGAGTAGTGCTATACTTTGTTTCTTATTCATCGCATTGAACAACCTAAAGATATTAGCCCTTGCAGGTGGTGTTGTCATTCTATCACTTTGTCATACATTTAAATTGGTCCTTAATTGCCACTTGATGGCATTATTGGCTTATAGGACAACTAACAAGCTTGTTTGAATAATAATATGTTGTTTGTGAGCTTATAGAATGACCCCCCCAAAAAAAAGTGAAAAAAGGAAAAGGATCTTCCACTACTGTGCATGATGATCAATGCAATCAGTTGAGTTTGGTTCGCCCTCTCATTTGGCTTAGTCATTTGTTGCATGTTATGATCTTCCTACTGGTACATATTGCTCACATTACAAGTTCATCAGTTCCCCCACTATCTATCCTGATGGAAAATTTGGTAGTTTAATACAAGGTTATCCCTAGTACCAATGTTGGGGCTACTTAAGAGGTGGCGAAGGAGGTTTGGTGTGAGTTCATGAATGGATCTCAATCTGTACCTTGGAAAAGTAGTCGATGCAAAAGTGATATATATACAATGGTGGCCCTACACCTCAAAGGTTAGATCTTGTAGTTGGATGCTATTCAATGTTGCACACACTATAAACAAAGTTTGCTCTTGGTTACTTTGGTATAGGTTTTTATTATTGTTAGGGCATGTTGGGTCTATCCTTCCAATCTGGAGGATTTTTTTCATATGAAATTTGATGACTTTAGTATTTGGAAGGCTGTCATGAAACTCATGCTAAAATAGTAGTGATTGTTGTATTTGGATGAAAAGAGCGCTTGAATTATTTAAGGACTTTGTTTTTCATTTAACCTCATTCAGGATTAAGTTATGTTCTGAGTGCCATAACAGTGTGTGGTATGGCAGCTCCTTTTGTCCAAGGGATTGATATCTAAAATTTGTGAAGTGATTGGATATCTACTCTTAAATGATGCCTTTTCTTTTTTTTTTTTTTTTTTTGTCCAGGAAGATGCCATGTTCTCAACAATTTAATCATACAATGAAATTCCTTTTCCTTTTACTATAAGAGAATCCCAATAGTGGGAAAAGTGGTATTTAGGTCATCAAGTTGGGGGAACTTTTGTCATTTGTCCCTTCCTGTGATAGAATGCATAGACTCCTATTTTTCTCTCCTTATAACAGTGGTAAAATGGCCATTTGCATGAAATGGAGCTTTTGAATGACTTTGTAATTTAATTTTTAGGGGAAAGTGTACTAGACACGGGGGACTTTTGTGTTCAGGTGGCTCCATGGATGAGAAGGGGTTCTCGAATGACTTTATGATTTGATTTGAGTCTAAGTATGGTAAATGCACAGCAGAAATGTTGGGAGATTGTTGGAGGGTCATTGTGGAACCCCATGCTTGAGAGGTGGTTAAGTGATTGATGAGCCTGGTTTCTTCAATTCAGACGATCACATATTGGGAATATGCAGACCTATCTATCATAGTAGCATCAAAATGCTACTTAATATCTTCTAGTGGCTGCTCAACTATTCCTGCACGTGCCAATATAACATATTTGGCCTGTTTGTTGCAACTATTTACTTTGCTAAGGCATAAATTTGACTTTTGAAACCAGATGCAATAATTGGGCAACAGCAATTTTTTGTGCTACATGAGTAGACTTGTTACAGCAAATTTTTATCCATAGTTGATTTTTTTGGTGCAGAATTTAGTCACCAAGATTCCATTATATGTGATAATTTGTTGTTTTCAGTATTTCAGTACTTTCAAATACTGCTGGTTGTGATCTCCTATGTGTGCATGGAATTAAGCTCTCTTGAAAATGCCAAGTTACTATATGTGAGGACCAAGAAATAATTCTATGACTATGAACATTTTAGGAATTTGGCAATTGCTTATTTATGTGTCATTTTAGATGGTTTCTAATTCTTTTAGACTACTGCAGTAAATACTAAAGGACAATGAGTGGGAAATCAGGCCTTGTATTTGGCCAGTTTTGGAACCATTGGGTGTACTTAGATGTAATTGCCACAGTTGACAGATTATTAATTGCATTTTATGTTTCCACTTTTACTTGGTAAACTCAACTAAGCCTTTTCTTTCAAATTAGTTGTGTCAAACACATGTTTTTCTTGACAACGAAACGTTGCCTGTTTTGCTAGTGTGTTTCACAGTAATTTTAGGATGTTTGGTTCATGATGCTCTTTGTTTCTTGCAGACTCACAATGTAAGCTTTCATGACAAATCATGGACACCAAGCTTAGCTTTGGACTTGAAGACCAAGAAAGTACTGTCAGGGAGACAGTACGTAGTATGCTCAGTTCAACAAGCTTCCAAACAGAAGGTTGCAGTTTCTCCCATAGTACTAGAAGATGCCAAAGAGCCTCCACTTAACTTGTACAAGCCAAGAGAACCTTATACGGCGAAGATTGTTTCTGTTGAGAGAATTGTAGGCCCAAAAGCTCCGGGAGAGACCTGCCATATTGTGATTGATCATGGGGGTAATCTGCCTTACTGGGAAGGGCAGAGTTATGGTGTCATTCCTCCAGTAAGTTGATTTAATTGGATGCTATACTTTCTTTTGCAATTGGTATTAATGGCCTTATCTTCATAAAAGATTCTGCAACTTTGTATTGCTTCTTATTGAAGTTCCATTTTTTTATTCAACAAATTCCAGTCTAATTATAATTATCTATGCTTATAGTGAAACTTGAGAAAATTAAATTTAACCAACATTGTCATCAGTATCATTCAGCCATTTACATTTTTGCTCTGGGCCATAGGATGATAATATCTCTGTAGTTTCGCATAAGGTCAAGTAATTATAAACTCCTTGTTTTGACAGGGTGAAAATCCAAAGAAGCCTGGCACCCCAAACAATGTTCGTCTTTACTCAATTGCATCTTCTAGGTTTGGAGATTCATTTGATGGAAAGACAACCAGTTTATGTGTTCGCCGTGCTGTCTATTATGATCCTGTAACTGGAAAAGAGGATCCTTCAAAGAAAGGCATATGCAGTAACTTTTTGTGTAATTCCAAGCCTGGAGACAAAGTTCAGATTACAGGTAATTTACATTATCAAACTATATAGTTTCTACTGAATGAAACTCTCCAAAGGATTTAGAAGCGACATGGAATCTTTAAACCCTGTTTTAATGCCACTGATGAGATTCCTGTTGATAAGTTATAGAATATTCAATTTTAATTAGTGAATTAAATCCTGAGAGAAGGTATGTGAAGGTGACATGGAAATTTGTATGGAAATTTTGATGGAGAACCGATGGAGGAGTAAGGTGGAGGATAGAGAGAAGAGAATTGGAGAGGAACTAGACTGACATTAAGAATGAACAGGGAGAACAAGAAGATTTCAAGAGAAGAAACATGAAAAAGATACTAAAAGAAACTCAATTCACTAATCTGAATATTCAGTTACCATCATGGTCTCTTCGTATAATAGGCCTTAGGCCTATATTCATAAGCCTTGAATCATAGACAATTAAGAAACTATATTAAATTCAAGATCTTAAATAAGAAACTTAATCATTTCTAAAATTCTAATAAAATCAACTACAGAAGATATCAAAACAGTCTAGAATTATCCCTAAATGAAAATCAGAATATTGCTAATGTGTACTCCATCAGAGGCTGGAAGCCCTAATTTAAGCACATAAAATTTCAAAAGGGGAAATGATTATTTGGTGGTCTTTCATGCAGTGGTATGATACACTGTGAAGACTAATAGCTGGATCTCCTTCAATTCATCAGAGGGCTGGAAAATGTTGTGTTGTTTTATAGTCAATCTTTAAGTCTTGCCGGTATACTTGATGCACTTGTTTCATTTGGGATGCCTGTGACCAAGAAGTAAAGATGTTTTCAGCTTATCCAACATGTTTGTGGATAGGGTTTTTACAAGGGTGTCCAGAAAGAGGATTTTGGGATTAGAATTTATTTTGCGATACTGATGGGTGAGATGAGTAGAAAGAGGAATTTTCCTTGGAAGAGTAGAACTGGTATGGTGGGCATGGAGAGGAAATCTTTTTTTTCTTTTTTTTTTTTATTTTCAAGATTTTCCTCAAGATCCCTCTCGTTATTTTCTGGTCATTTGACTTTTGGTGCAAATGCAGACTGGAGCATGCCCTCCTTCCTCTTAGAGGTTGTAGATTCTCTTATATTAGAAATGACCTTAGCTTATGGGATTGAGTTATTTTTAATCCCCTGCCAAGGACAGAAAAAGATAAAATGGAAACGAGATAATTTTTTTCATGAATAAAGATGGAAAATAATATGAATCTGTACCCACCTGGCAATTAATTGTGCTTGTATGAACAATTAAAATTTTTAACAGAATATATAATCCTTAACTTTTTGAGGAATCCTTCTTCAGTGGTTGTGAATGACTGATTTTTTCAATCTTTTCGACCTTGGTTCCGCAGGAGCAAGTCAGAAAGATTGAAAGGTGGCCTCTTTATAACATCTTTTGTCTAAAAAAAATTAGGAGTTTTCTCTATCAAGATAGTAGTATTAATTATTTAACTGGAAATTTAGATGATTTGAGTAACTGGTTCAGAACTATCTTCCAACTCATATGAAGTTTTATGTTAAAACTTCCTTAAATATTTTGAGCCAGGTAACATGTAAAACATCTTTTCTTAAAATTAAAAAAAAAAATGGTAATATGTATCTTAATTCATGGTTTTAACCAATTTGGTCCATTATCGGTTCACCTGGGTGCTTTCTTCCTTTGGATCTTGAAAATGGCTTTAGTTGAAAAGCCAAACAAGAGAGATAATCTATTCATATGATAGTATGACTAATTGGTATTGCAGTCCCAGTTTGCATCTGGTGTAAGTTGATCTTGATTGATTTTTTGTGCAGGTCCTTCTGGAAAGATTATGCTTTTACCGGAAGATGATCCAAATGCTACCCACATAATGATTGCTACTGGAACTGGTGTGGCTCCATACAGAGGCTATCTCCGTCGCATGTTTATGGAGAATATTCCCACTTATAAATTTGGAGGGCTTGCTTGGCTTTTCCTCGGGGTGGCCAACACTGACAGCCTCCTTTATCATGATGAATTCAGCAAGTATCTTCTGGACTACCCAGATAACTTCAGATATGACCTGGCATTGAGCAGGGAACAGAAGAACAAAAATGGTGGGAAAATGTATGTGCAGGACAAGATTGAAGAATACAGTGATGAAATCTTCAAACTTTTGGACGGTGGTGCCCATATTTATTTCTGTGGTCTAAAAGGGATGATGCCTGGGATTCAAGAGACCTTGAAGAGAGTGTCAGAGAAGAGAGGAGAGAGTTGGGAAGAGAAACTTGCGAAGCTGAAAAAGAACAGACAATGGCATGTTGAAGTTTATTGATAAGTATATCTGCAAACCTCAATTATCCCTGATTGGGAAAATAAGGCGGCCCTTTTCTGATAGTAATCTGGCATTTTTTTCAAGGGTATCAGATTACATGGATGATATCTGGTCAACCGTTGCGATTCTTCTGTATCATTATTACACCAGGAACACTTTATACAATTTATGGATTTGGAACACCCTCTTTTTCGATGTTCGTTAATTGGAGTACTCATTCCTTAACCCCCAGTTGCTGTCAACGTGAATCTGTCTTCTTCCCCAAGTTCAGTATTTCCTGTTAGGTGATATCAAACTCAGTAAGACTTTGTTTAGCAAACACAAAAAAAGTAAGACTTTGTTTTGAATAGCTATTATTAGCCCCATGTATGAATGGATAGAGAATCTGTTATAATTAATTCAGAACAAACATTTGGCCTTCCCTTGAAATTGCCATTTTCTCGTTCCTGCATGATGGACTTAACTCCGTGTTTATCCATCATCAGATCACTGTTCTCTCATCTGCTTGATAGCCCCTCAACGCAGCAAACGAAGAGGATATCCGCACCATGTCATTATGAATCACAAAAATTAGGTCAATGACAGCTTCAATCTCAACAGCATTGTCCCTTTTTTTTTTTATGCAACCATACAGGAACCATTGCTTCCTATATCGGCTCGTAAGTCTATTTGTGATTAGTCACTCTTGACTATGGTTTGATCCACTGTTCTTTATTTTGTTCTTGCATAAAATTCACTCTACACTGTCCAAATAACTTGAAATTACATGAAAGGAGGTATTAATGAAAAGACTGCAATAATTTCAGGTAGGGCCCACATTCAAATAAAACCCAAGAGAGATCAGTTGAAATTGAAATCCAAAGAGTTCTCATAAATAGAAACCATAGCCATGATGTATTTGGACATTCTTGCTGGGACTAGAATATAACTTTAGGGCAGTTAGTGCCTTGATGATTTTAATCAGGAATGAGCCTGCCCACTTTGCTAAACTTGTATAAAATTTTATTTTTTATTAAAATATTTTATTTTAATTAAAAAATATTATATATGAAATTTGGTAATATAATACTCAATTGAGTTTGGCTAAAGTTTTTTTTTTGTTTTTTAAGTGGTTGACCAAATACTAACTGGATTAAAAAAATCGGTTTTGTGACAAAAATACTCACCTATTCCTTGAAACAAAATGAAAATGAATTCAATTCACTTATTTCATATGGACAGGAATTAAATCAGTATAATATTTGTGATTGATTTTACTTTATTTTTGAATAAATATTACACTAATATTTATATTTTGTGATATTTTATATATTAAAATTGATAGAGAAGCTTTATAAAAAAAATGAAGAAAAATGAACTAAATTGGAGCAATTATGTAAAGAATGGAAAATTGGACAGCAATACTCTTTCATTAGCACGTGGGCATGCGGATCATAACAAATATTGCAGAATTTTATGGAGGCCAAGTCAACAATATCTCCTCATTATTTGCACAAAAATTCAAAAAAAAAATGGATCTAATTTGGAGATATTGAAAATTTAGAAAATTTTTATTTCATTCCTAATATTTAGGGGATGTGAATTTTTGAAAAATGTAATTTTCAAAATATTCTATTTTTTTTAATTTCTTTTATTTGAAATTTCTAAAATATTATCTTTTAAGGAATTTCATCCTCTCTTAGAAAACAATTTGAATAATTTTTC
Source organism: Dillenia suffruticosa (assembly GCA_033439265.1). Classification (NCBI taxonomy): domain Eukaryota; kingdom Viridiplantae; phylum Streptophyta; class Magnoliopsida; order Dilleniales; family Dilleniaceae; genus Dillenia; species Dillenia suffruticosa. The sequence goes on from JAVTVX010000031.1 coordinate 7,681,783, forward strand.
TAAAGTAAAAAATATGAAAAATTCCTCTTTGCTTTTTGGATTGCAGCCGGCTTCCTTAAAATATATCTATTTCCTTATTTCTTGACTAGAGAGAGGCACTTTGGAGAGGAGGCAGCCCCAAAAGGGGCAATAGTCAGCGGTGAACATTTTTTTGTGTTTTTCTATCACTTTTCAATAGCAATAATATTTTTTTTTGTGAGTTTTTCTTTTTTTATGCTTTATTTTTAATTTATTTTCCTAGTTGAAGGGTTATTGAATTCTTGATTTTCAATGATTGTGAAATCTAATTAAACATATTAATTCAACATATGATAGGTATTTATTTAATTCTTGCATTTTATAGATCATAATTTTTTAGATTTTATTGAATAGTGATCAATATTTAATATTTTAAAATAATTTATAACCAATTAAAACAGCAAATATGTAATTGTTTATTTGTTTTAATTTAGTTGTGAATGACACCTATATCATGGAATTGAATAATCTAATCTAACTAAACGCATTATGTGTTTGTCACTTAAAATTAGGTCTCTCTAGATTCTAATATTATTGAAACTTTAAATTCTAAAAGTTTTTCTAGAATTCTCTTTCGGTTAGACAAATAATTAAAAATTTTCTCTTAATTATCGATGAAATAAGAAGAGATCCGTTGTTTGACGTTTATTGAGCAACTATAATTAATTTATTTATAATTGTTGAAATTTTTAAATAAATCGATAATCAATCTCATTAAAATAAGGTGAATATAATTCTTTTGACTAAATTTTATTCTTATTGATATTTTCTTTATTTAATTCGTAATATTTAATTTTTTTGATTTAGTTAATTTTTTTTATTTATTTATTTTTGTTAATTTTAGATAATTTCTCAAATTTCATATTTTATTTTTATTTTTCTTAAAAAAATAAATTCATTATTCCCTGTAAATATGACTATACTCACCATAAACTCATTTTTTAGTAAAATAGGTATTTTTATTTTTGGTTAAATTGACACTCACCAAATTTTGGCACTGTTGCCTGAAAACGGTGTTAAGTAATTTATTTCTTTTAAATTTTGTTTTTTCCTTGTTTTCAAAACTAATTTTCTGCAGTGAAGTTGCTGGAATTTGTCAAGAATATAGAAGAGAATGACATTTAGACACGAAAATATGACTACCCAAAGAACTTTAAGCGAGTTATTATTCTCTGATATTAATGAACAATTTTTTTTTTTTGCAGTGATTTCTTAATATAACAGCAAATGCACCACAGATTGAGAGACGACAAGATGTTATAAAAAGGGTCAATAAAATGAGTATTTCTTCCCATGAACATAAAATTGATTCTCTAACTTCTATCGTGGAAAAATTGGTTGTAATACAAATGCAACAAGTGAAGGCATGCGAAATTTGCTCGAGTATGAGTCACCAAACCGACATGTATAGCCAATATTATAGGTGGATTTTTATGGTAGCCTGATAGATAGTACGATTCTTACTCAAATACCTATAACCAATGTTGGAAAGATCATCAAAATCTAAATTATGGGGTTAGAGCATAAGAAATTTCACAGTAATCCTATGGAAGTTCACCATTCCAACCGCAACAACGTTCACAAAACCGAGGACCGGCCTTTGAGGATCTTTTTAAAAGTTTTATGTAGGAAATAAGACCAAATATTCAAAGTTTTGGTATCCAAGTATCATAATTGGTGAGACAATAAGCAAAATCAAAGTTAATCAAGAAAAATTACTGTCTCAAGTAAAAATTAATTCAAAGGAGAATGAAAGTACTATGCTGCTCAAAGATGAAAAAATAATGTCTCTTGATGTTACATCAAGAAAGATAAGTGAGATATCAAATAATTCAAATTTAAAATTAACTATTTTCCTTCTTTTCCTGGTAGGTTGGCATATTCTCAGAAGTAAGATGATGAGAAGAAAACAAACTTCACTGTTCATGCTAATTTTGTGCGAAATGAATTAGATTTTATGTTTAAGGAGAATTTAACAAATAATTTTGTATAATGAGATCATTTTTTCTAAGACAAACTCCCACATCTTAAGCAATGTATGGTAGGCCAAAAAGTCCTTCATTTCAATTCAAAATTGAACTTTATGCTAGGCAAGTCAAAATCTAAATGGATTGAACCGATATTTGAGCGATGTTGAAACGAAAAGAACATGTCGAGGCAAAGACACAAAACAAAGACACTTATTGGGAGACAACCCAATATTCTCTTTTATGATTTATTTATTTTTATTTTGTTATTTTGTTATTTATTTTTATTTATGTAGACTTGATTAAGGATTGATTAAAAAAAAAGAATAGAAGTAGTCTATTGTTACGGAGTGCTCACGCCTTAACAAACTTTCATTTCTGCCAGTACCGGATACATGAACAGATATGCTCTCATTTTAGGGCGTGTCCACACCCCAAACAAACTTGACCTTTGCCAAGGGACATATATTGGATAGAAACACTCCCGCTTTTAGGTGTATCCACGCCCTAAACTACCTTCACTTCTGCTGCGGGAGCACATATCGGACAGAAACACTTATAATTTATAACCACCCTTCATTTCTGCCAAAAAATAAAAAGAAAAAAGAGAGAAATGAATTGCACTTCTATTTTAATATTTCACACTTCATCTTTTTGGGGTTTCTCTCTCTACCTTTAAGTTTCGCAAGTGAACAAAAATGCTTGATATTTAAGGCATACCTACATGTTAGCTCTTTCTTCAAATTCGTTGGAATTGATCTTCCATTCTCCACTCCACTCTAAGAGAGTATTCTTATACTCTACTATGTTATTTCATTTATTTATTTATTTATTTTTGCATTATTTGATTGGTTTTATTGTATTATTTTATCTTTCTTAACTTGAACATACATCGAAGACAATGTATGATTTAGTTGTGGAGGGATGTTAAATATTTTTCTAGATACATACATTAAAATTTGCTTTATAGGGCTTTCTTTTTTTTCTTTGAAATTGTTTAATTTTTGTTTTCATTAAAAAAATCTCGAGTTTTCTTAGTTGATATATGTTATTTAGTTAGTTTGAGATATTTGAAAAATAACTTGTATCAATGGTTTTTTATACTTGAAATGATTATTCATGTCTTTAATAGTTTTTTTTGAATGATAAATATGTAAAATTTGACATAAACCCTATTTAAAAAGTGAGATTTTGAGTCAAAATGAGCAAATTCATTTTTTGTACTCAAAATTATTTTTCCTAATGAATGATTATCACACTTGAAATGTATATTCTAGAACTTACTCTGTTATATATTTCGAGACCACATTTTAGAATTTAGGTTTTACCCCTTTTGGCTTTCAAAAAAATACTCTACCTTGGTTTCATAAACTCTTAGTTAATCAATTTGACCCTTTACCCTCTTTTCTTTTTTATAATCCCCTCAATACAACACCCAGTATGACAACCCGCTATTCAGACATCGCACCCCCTAGCAAAGCAGATAAACATGCACATGCAAAAGTAACAAACCCAATTAAAGTGCGATGTCCGGATTCGCGACAGTCGCACTCCCCGTATCTGATAACACGGAAAGAGATTTATATTAAAAGAAAATAAATCGTTTGTTTTTTCAAATAAAATAATGACAAAATCTCTCATAGTTAGTGATTATTTAGTCATCTGGGGTTAACATAACCTGATAACATATTCAATTCACTTGAATATCAAACAAATGGTATTAATAGCTCTCCCGACCATCTAATAATACACTACAGAATATAGTCTCAATATGGACCAAAACTATACATATAAGATTCTCATTGGCTTCACACTATTCATTTACATATAATAAGTATCCATACAAATCCAAAGAAAACACAAAAGTAACATACCTTAGTAATACAATAAGTCCGAAAAGAGTAGGGAATGAAATCTCTTGGTTCAAAAGCTTCTACCCTACGATTCCTTCTCTTCTCCCTGATCACCTGAAAAATGAGGATATCGGGGTCAGTATAAGTTGAGCAAGTATACGGAAAACTAATAGCAAGCAATACAAGTAAACAGACACAAGAATATTAATATCACTATATAAGAATCAGAATCATAGTAAAATATACCAAAAATATACATTAACTCAAAAGAACAATCTCAATTGCCATATTTACAACCATTATGCTTTTTCCATCTTCATTATTTCAATTTAATTTGACATTTAAAGAAAGGAAAGGAGTGTCAAATCAAACTAGTGTATGAGGGTCTGAAGAGCAAACCAAAAATTCGGTATTCCTAAATGAAATCTAAGTTTTTTTAGATTAAACACCTCAAATACTTCACCCATTTCTGATTATATCCTCATAGAAAGAAGAGATATATCCATAATTTCTCAAATTTCGCTCGTAGGCTTTGCAAAACTTTTGGAACTCTACATATCAAGTGTACTCCTTAAGATTCGCCCGCAGGCTTCACAAAGCTTTCGGAGTCATCATCGCAAAATCACTTTCTCTTCATATTATTTCGTATTCACATGAGTGATCATCACAAAAATTCCAATTCATAACAAGGATCACATAGGATTCGTAGTAAGATTCAGTACCAATTGTATAAAGAATGTCATATCAAACAATGTTAAGCATAAATTTCATAATATAACTTACGCAGTTATAGAAAAACTATCATAACTTTTTCTATAAATATCGAATTGAGATGATTCTAATGACCATTTAAAGATAAGATATAGAGCTACAATGTTTATACTCAAAGGTTAGCCTAATTCAGCCTACAAGGCAGCCAATAATTGAGGCAAAATTCAACATGGAAACAGAATGAAAATATGATTTTTTGCAAAAAATGTGACATTTTAAAAATTCACTAAAAATTTATTTCTCAATAAAACTTTTCGGATTATATGTCATTTCAAAAATATGGAAATCTAGTTTTTTACAAAGAAAGACCTATTTGATCTTCAATTATACGGAGAAAGATATTTAACAAAGAATAGAGTATGGTCATACTGTGAATAGAACATTTTTTTTTTTTTGCAAAGAACATGTTATTTCAAAAATTCATTAAAAATCCAATTATTCTCAAAACTCTTTGAATGCTATGTCATTTTAAAACTACAGAAGTTTAGTTTTATCAAGAGAATACTCTACTCAATTTGTAGTTGTGCAACAAAAGATATTTAATAAATAATAGAGTATGGTCAGTCTATCCAGCATAATAAATTCTCTAGGGTTTCATTTAAGAACGAGATTCTCTTTTCCCTAATTCATTTCCTCCAAATTCCAACAACATAATTATATCAAAAAATATTCTATAAGATTATTAGATATCAATTTAACAAATACATACAAAGTATTTGTCTCAAATTTATAATTCTTTCATTGAATTTTCCTTCATTTCCTCTCCAAACTTTTTTTGAATTTCTTGATTGTTTTATAGGTGTTCTACACTTCCTTTCACTTCTCAAAAGTTAAGGTTAACATATATATGGATGGAGGTGTGTTATTTCAATCTTAAAAGATAGTTTTAATAGAGGTTGGGATGAGTTTTTGGAGGAGGAAGATAAAATCCAAAAATGAACATTTTGGAATAAGAAAGTTAAATTTTTGAGTTCTTGCTCCATCCTTACCTCTCTACCTAAGTGGAATGTGGGGCTCAAACATGGTGAGATGTCAAAGTTAAGATTTGTCATGTGTTGGTGATGGTATGCCATAGTGTCCAAATTATTTTTATTTTATTTTATCATTTTTCTTTTTCTTTTTTGTTTTTTTTTTCTTTTGTGAGTCTCACACCAAATTCTAATTTGGTTCTCTTGTTGCATCCTTTTCTGATCATTTTCATTCGTCACTATATTCCACAGTTTATGCTAAGTTCAATATACCCGATCTTTATTTATAATTATAAACATAGAAATCAAAACATGCATCGCAAATACGTCTAAAATCGCAGTATATCTAATTTATCACAACGCGATGCGACACAATTTAAGCATGGTAAATAGAATGTAAATGAAAATACATGTCTTAATATTTTCTAAGAATGAGATCTCACACCAAACCTTTTGTTTTATCTTTTGTTTCAAAGCCATATACTAAAGGTATATGTAGTTAATTGTATGATTTTGATTATATGTTTGCCTCAATAGGAAGATGATGATTGAAATTTTAATGTTGATATTTTCATGGAAATAATGTATGTTTGGAAAAAAAAAAGAAAAAAAAAAGAAAAAAAAAAGAAAAAAAAAGAAAAAAAAAAGAAAAAAAAAAGAAAAGAAGAGATGAGAAAAAAAAGTGTTGCATTTTGATTGAAAATTCATTAATTTACATTTCAGTTATGAAAATGAGAAAAATCGGTGACATTTTTGTATGCTATTTGTTATTGGTTATTCATTTGAATTGCAAGAAGTCACTTTTTGTATACTATTTGTTTGAGGCAAAAATTAGTTAATATCATGAAATTGTATGGATTAATTATATATTTCTTTTGATACGCTTTAACCCTCAAATATTACATTTATTTTACCTTTAACCTTACCCCCGTTACAACCAAACAAAAGACTTTTAGATTGATACATGGAATTCAAATTTTTAAGTGGTGAAGAATTGATATATTTGCAAACATATGGTAATATCATTCCATATTGTTGATTTGAGAGATATATATATATATTATTCACCCTATCAAGTGCATTTGAGTGATCCCTTGAAGAGGATTGTCAAATTTTATTATTTGGATTTTACAAGGAGCTGTTGGGATGTGTAATGGTTGTTTTAATGTAGAATACTGTGAAATATTTGCTATTTTGATTATATTTTTTATTTTACTCTTATGATATGAATATAGTTGAAAGATTGGAAGAAAAATAGATTGATTAGTTTTGAGTTAGGGATGGTTGAGAGCAAATATCATCTACGTGTAGGGGAATTTGATAGGAATTAAATGAGTGTGATTGATTAAATGAGTGTAATATTAAGGACAATAAAAAAAATGAGTTAAATTGAATCAATTACACAAAAGATGAAAAATTGAACAACAATACTCTTTTATTAGCACGTAAACACGCGGATCGTGACAAATATTGCAGAATTTTCTGGAGGCTAAGTCAATAATATCTCCTCATTGTTTGCATGAAAATTCAAGAAAATTCGGATCTAATTTGAAGATATTAAAGATTTTAAAAATTTTGAAAATTTTATTCAATTCCTAATATTTGAGTATGTGAATTTTTAAAAAATGTAAATTCTAAAATATTCTAATTTTTTTATAGAATTTTCTTTTATTTGAAATTTTTATAATATTATCTTTTAGCGAATTTCATCATCTTTTAAAAAACAATATGAATAATTTTTCCTAAAGTAAAAAATAGGAAAAATTCTTCCTTGCTTTTAGGGTTGCAGCCGACTTCCTTAGAATATATATATTTCCTTATTTCTTGACTAGAGAGAGGCACTTTGGAGAGGAGGCAACTCAAATGGGGCAGCCACCACTTACAGCAGACAGTGAACATTTGTTTATGTTTTTCCGTCACTTTCTGGTAGCAACAATATTTTCTTTGTGGGTTTTTCATTTTCCATTCTTTTTTTTTTAATTTATTTTCCTAGTTGAAGGGTTATTGAAATTTTGATTTTCAATAATTGTGATTTCTAATTGAGTATATTAATTCAGTATATCATAGATACTTATTTAATTCCTATATTTCATGTATCATAATTTTTTAAAATTTATTAAATAGTGATCAATATTTAATAGTTTTAAAATAATATACAACAAATTAAAACGACAATGCGTACTTATTTGTTTGCTTTAATTTACTTATATCATGAAATTGAATAATTTAATTTAAATAAATTCATTGTATATTTGTTACTTAAAATTGAGTTTCTCTCGATTTTAATATTATTAAAACTTTAAATTTTAAAAATTTCTCTAGAGTAGTCTTTCAGTTAGGAAAATTATTAAAGAGTTTCTCTTAATTATCGATGAAATAAGGAGAGATTGGTTATTCGGTATTTATTGAGCGACTATGACTAATTTATCTATGATAATTGAAATATTTAAATAGATCGATAATCAATCTCATGAAAATAAGGTGGATATAATTCTTTTGATTAGATTTTATTCTTATTGATATTTTCCTTATTTAATTGATAATATTTAATTTTCTTAGTTTAGTTAATTTCATTGATTTATTCATTTTTGTTAGTTTTATATAATTTCTCAAACATTTTCCTTATTCAATTGATAATATTTAATTTTCTTAGTTTAGTTAATTTCATTGATTTATTCATTTTTGTTAATTAAAGGTGAATAATATTCAATTAAAAAGGAGATATTGATTGTTCGGCATTTATTGAGCGACTATAACTAATTTATCTATGGTAATTGAAATGTTTAAATAGAACGATAATCAATCTCATGAAAATAAGGTGGATATAATTCTTTTGATTAGATTTTATTCTCATAGACATTTCTCTTATTTAATTGATAATATTTAATTTTCTTAGTTTAGTTAATTTCATTGATTTATTCATTTTTGTTAGTTTTATATAATTTTTTAAATTCCATATTTTATTTTTATTTTTTTAAAAGAAATAAATCAGCCGTTTTTTGTGTATACGACTCTACTTACCCTAAACTCATCTTTTATGAAATAGGTATTTTTATTTTTGATTAAATTGACACCTATCACAAACCAAATAATATTTCCATTTAAAGGTTAAGTTAGGTGTACCTTACAAATTATGGTGAAAAAAATCCATAGTTTTTATTAAGTTACAAATGAACTCTCTTATCTTTTTTTTTTTTTTTTTCCTTTTTGGTTTCCAAATGCTTCAAATTAAATTTCACTAATAAATGTGAAATTCATTTGGATCAAAGTAGGGCCTAATAAAATTATGGGTAATTAATACAAAATGCTAAATGTACTCTCATAGATATATTTTTTCACAAAAAAAAAAAACTAGGATACCAAAATTTAAGATATTTACTTCAAAATAACTTGGCATGAGCCATGAACCCCAAATTATGAATTTGTTTTATTAACATTAAAAATTTAAATCATTTTGATATGTATTTGAACAAAAACTATATCATTTATTTAATAACAAGAAACATACTAGATTCATAATCCATTATAACCTATTAAACGTGCATGCAATGCAGTAGTCATTGATTGTAAAAATTGAGAAAATATTGTCGTGTTATAAATTTTAGAAAATTTGGATAGATGTCTATAAATAATTTAATATATGTTTTATAAGTCACACATATTTAACATGTGTTAGGATGACTATTAGTTTTTGGATTTTTGAGTGATTCTTGACTTAATGAGGGTGACTCTTCATTCATATTTCTTTCAAATTCCTATATATATATATGCCTTCCTCTAACATTATTTGTATACACAAATAATAGAAAAAATAAGATTATTCTCTCCAAGATCATTTTTTCTATATCGTATTCAGTTTTCTTCTTCAAGTCAGTTTATAATATTTTTGAATTTTATAACAACTTATCAACATAAAACTCTGATTAATTGGGATGAAATATTATTCTCCAGTAAGTGCTTCTTCTCATGATCCCAACAACTTGCAATTTAGCAAGTAAATGTTTCTCTAGCTTTCTCTAATATAATGGTTCCAATAATTTTCTTATTGTTATTATTTTCTTTTTTGTTTGTAAAATATAATACTATCTTAAATATGAATATGGTTATACTTCAGTATGAAAATTCGTGTGAATTGTGTATTTTGGAATGAAAAAATTATTTATCCAGTCCCTAAAATTTAGGGTCAATATATATTTTAGTCCCTAAATTTAAAAATGTGACACCTAGAGACTTGAACTTAAAAAATGTAATGAAATGGTCTCTCCGTTAGTGACAATGACATGTTTCTTATTAAAAGCTAAGTTAGTTGGATGTAGTGTCAAACATGGAACAATAGTTGCTGATGTGATATCTCATGCGGTAAAAATTGTTGACGTGGCACACACTACGTCAACAATTTGCTAACATCACCCCGACCACATAAACAGTCTACTGACATGGTGTATGCCACGTCAGTCCAATGGTTGAGTTAGCAAACATGTCATAATAAAATGCTAATGTGACAATGCTACGCCAGAAAAAAAGCTCTTATCCCACATCAATTGGAAAAAAAAAACACTCGTCCCTCTCTCTTCCCCTCCTCTTTTTTTTCTCTCTCTCATATCCTCTCTTGCTTAAAAAAAAAACAAACTCTTCTCTCTCTCTTTTCTTTTGTAGTCACTTTCGCAGTTGCCATCGGATTGCAATGTAGTCTGGCAGCGCTTGGCTTCCCGGTGGCAATAATTTTTCTTCTTCCCTTCTCTCCCTTTCTCTGTTGCAGTGAAGCTGCCCTTGGCCTCCCAGTGGTAGCAATTTTTCTTCTCCCCCTTCCATGCCCTCTCTCTCTTATCTCTCGCTCTCTCTTCTCCTCGACTTTCTCCACAGCACTAGTCATGGCCATTATGGAGAAGCTTTACAAATGGGTTGTCTTCTCTCTTCTCTCCTTTCATGCTAGCAGCAGCCATTCCTATCATGGAGCTTTGCAAATAGTCGTCTTCAACCTTACCATAGAGGAGTTGTGTAGAGGGATTAAAATTAGCATCCTTTCCTCTCTCCTTTCTTATTTCTCCAAGAAAAGCAAATATTACTCAGAATTATACTTATAGAATAAGAAATTGACAAGTCAATGGAGTTGATCCTAGATTTAAATTTTTTTGAACACAAAACTATTTGCATCGTAAATCAATGTCGGCAAATTGAATTAATTGCAATTAATCTTATCACAAGCAAAAATCCCAAAAATGAATCCAACCTAGATGTTAAAAAATTGAAAAAAAAAATTTCGATTGGGTCAATCTCAAAGCTTCTCTGCAAAGCTCCTTTTAAGATAACCCATGACTTCTGTAAAGAGGAGAGAGAGGAGAGAAGAGAGAGAAGAGAAGAGAGAGGAGAGAAGAAATGAGAAAGGAGAGAAGAGAGAAGACGACCCGTGTATAGAGTTTCTCCACAATGGCCATGGTTGCTGTTGGTGAGATATGAGAGGAGAGGCTCAGAAATAAAACATTTTGAGTCAATCTATCTAAAGCACAAGTCGATCTGGACCAACATGCTCTGAGAAACAAAATTTTTGAAACATAAGTGAGTCAACTTAGATTTAGGATAAGTCAACCTAAGTGTAAATTTGTACTATTTGTGTCGATCTAACAATGTTTTTAAGGTGACTCATGCTTACACAAGTCAACTCAGGAGAAGTGAAAGCTGACCTAACACTTTCACCGAATGCTAGCAAGTTGACCCACATCCATATCAAGTCAACCTCAGCAATTCAAAATCCAAAAACAACTTGATCCAAAGTTTTAACAAGTAGACATAGTGTGAGTAACAGATAAATGCCAAGAAAAAGTTGTTCAAAAATTAAAGGGACTCTCAACTACTTTCGACAACCACTGCGATACACTCATTGGAATTAAATGGTTTTTAACGACTAATTTGAAGTCTCCGACTATAAATGCAATTCAAGGATGAAAGAAGAATAACTTTACACAATCTAAGAATCTCAAGAGCCTTACACTCTGTTTTTCATTCCTTTATTGTATTTTACGTAAGATTGTAATGAACACATTTAAAATATATAACTTCATTTTGTGCTTTCATTTTCATTGTGTAATTTTTGTAAAATTTAGAAGATTGGTTTTTCTTGATTTTGGGTTAAGTTGTAACTGAGTAAAATTTTTATTGGGTTTGTTTGCTCCTCATAAATGTAAGCGAAAGTATTTAGCAAAATACTTATGACATTCATGACCATATAGAAAATTAGTTGTGTATACTATTTATGATAATAGTAGATTAGAAAATTTTGATAAAATCTGTGGACGTACACCAAGGAGGTGAACCACTATAAATCTTGTATCATGTATTTCTTTTTCTCTCTCATCCTTTGTTTTCCTTCGATCCTCACTAATCTTCCTTTAATCATGAGAAAAGCCAAAAATTGCTAGATAACTTATTCACCCCTCTAGATTATCACCTTCAGTGTCTTCACATTGCAAAATTGAATTTACATTTTGCATATTAATTATTAAGTCCGGTAGAAGTTGATCTAAAAAAATCGACTTTACATATTTTTTTTTGTTATTTTTTGATAATTTTCGGATAATGATTTGAAATTGATTTCATTTTTTTTATAATTAAAATAAAAATATCAATATTTTTATAATTTTAACTCATAAATTTAATATTTAGAAAAATAAGCCATTATCATTTGACTAAGTGACATGAAGATTTTTTTTTATCTTTATTGTCAGAGTCTCATTTCTCTCTTCTCACCCTATTTTCCTCTTCCCCGTGTATAACTGGTTTTCAACGCTCCTGGCCCTTTCGGAAAAAAAAAAAAGACAGAATACGATTTTTTTTTTTTTGGGTATCAAAATGTTTATATTGTTGGGAACATTCGAGTCCATGGGTCTGAGCGTAAAAAATATGGGAGAAAAGAGGAGGAGAGGAAGGGGGAGTTGAAATTGAAATATGAGAATAGGATTGATATGGTTTTGGTCCAACCTCAAATACACATGCCTATCCCCGTACGAATATATTGGGAATATATCTAGAAGCCAATAAATTACAGACGATCGATTACTCCATAGACATTATTAGGTCACCTCCTTCGGAATTTCGAATTCTCTCTCTCTCTCTCTCTCTCTCTCTCTCTCTCTCTCTCTCTCTCTCTCTCTCTTCTCGAAGCAATTTTGATCTTAGAAGCCGCATCTGGATTTTGGAAGCCAGCCACATTTTACATCACTGGTGAATTTCACAATCCCTCTCTCTCACTAGTCGCGTAATTAATTTTGTTATGTAATTAGGGTTTGATCATTTAAATTGGTTTTTGAATCCAACTCATTTTGAACACTTTTCGCCATGTTTTAAAGATTTTTCTTCAATCATTTATTTTTATTGAATTACACGTGTTAGTTTTAACGTGGTAATCACGCAGCAATAATAATAGTAGAGAATGAATTCCTTTGACCTATTCACATAGGTGGTTTCCCTTCGAATTTTTCCTTTTTTTTTTCTTTTTTGGGGGGGGGGGTTTGATGTTGAACGTCATTCTTTTTTTCTTTCTTCTTTTTTCAGTTGCTTTTGTTTTTTCATTGTGTCTTGTCCATCAGAGGAATTTGGATTTGATCTGGTTCAATCTTCTACTTTTTCAAAGAATTTATCCCTTTCCCTTGTGCCCTCTTTATCTCTCTTTCTGAAATTGATTTGTACTGAATGAAGGTTCAGTTTAAGGTAATGGATTGTACTTGGAAAGTTGCACTTGGTATCTTGAATATGTTGCTAATTCATTTCTCACTTTTTTCACTGATAAGAGAATTTGGTTTGTTGAGGCGAATTTGGGCTTTTGAGTAAGGCAATGAGTGGTGCTAACGGGAGGCTCTCCTCAGGTATTCCTTTATTTCATTTTCATTTTTAACTCAAATCTTTTTCTTCCTTTAAATTTCCCTTTTGGAGATACAACTAGGTAAGAAGAACATATACAGAAACAATAAAATTAAAAGATTAGCCAAAAGAAAAAGAACATATCGAAAGCATTTTTTTTTTTAATATAAAAGCGTGATTTTTAGCCTCTTCTAGGACCTTGGTCACATGTTTAAGATCGGTGTTTGAGATCTAGTAGATGAATTCATTTTGCTTCCACTTTCAAATTTGTTAACAATTTTTTCTCAGATTAAATAATATTTGCATCATGACATCACACCTAAACATCAGATCAAATACTCCTTTTTTTTGGGTTTGCTTGGTGAACAATCAGGTTATCTTGTTGCTTTAAATTAATCCGTATGAATTTTTATTTTTTCTATATTGTACAAATATTTCTAAGTTTGATATTTTCCATAGTGCAAAGAAGGTTAATACAAAAATGTCAAACTAATTATTGATATATAATAAAGTATATGTTTTTACATGGCTCTTAGTTGATATAGCCTATGGTTATCATGTCCTGTTCTTTGAAAATTTTCCGGCGCTATTATCATGTCTATGTACATGTGTTACCTCAATCTTGGTAAAGGTTTCTGTGTTCATTCTTCATTGATAATGTCAAAATGCCATAATGGTTGCTGTATTTATTCCTTCTCATTTTGTCATTGACAATTTGTGTAGAAATTGATTTTCCCTCATCATGCTTAAACCATATGGTATCACTGCACATATAGAGTCTCATCTTGGAAGGAGCATAACTTAACAAGTCTAGTCTCTGAAGCATTTTTTTTTTCCCATGGAAACTCCTTTTATTCATCTCCCTTTTAAGGTCCCAATAATAAGGTCTATGTCAAAAGATGTTCCTTCATTAATCTTCAATCTGGCACAACCCTCTTTGCAGACTTTGCATGTTTTCTGCAAAAGGGTTTCAAATGTTTTCTAGTACAGCGTAAAAATGTTCAAATCTTTCTGTTTTAAACGTGATTTTTCTGCAAAAGTTTGTCGTAGGCACATCTATGCACGTGGATATACCCATTTATTATGGTTTTCTCCTTATCCTTTGTATAGGACAAATAAGTTGAATCTTCTTGTGAAAGTCGAATTAACTTGCTTTTCTTCTAACAGGTAAAAATAGATTAAAGGAGTTATTGCTTAAAAGTGATAATCATTGTTGTGCTGATTGTGATGCTCCGGATCCTAGATGGGCGTAAGATTCCTCTTTTATATTTTACTTCAATTGGATTTTGTATGGTCAATGAGGATGTGGATCTAATTCAATTTTGTGATTATGTGGCTAATTTAGGTTTCATACATTTTTCATATACTTCTGGTTAGTTTAATATATGCTCTGACTTGGAACAGAAGATCCATTAGTATCCTAAATGAAACTCATAAGATTGTCTGTTTTTGTCGTGATCCTTTGTTGATCTATTAGTTACGCATGTTTGTATCATTCTTCAGTTCAATTAATCAAACACGACTTTTGACATAAATATACTAATATCAAGTTCCATTTTGTTTTTGGCTAATTTCTGTCATAAGAACTTATTTTTGGTTACACCAGAAGCAGTTCTACAACATTATGACACATCAGATATCCAAATGGAATCCTTACATTGTGGCTAATCCTGAATTTGCTGCATGTATTTTCATCCTATGGAAATCCATCAAAAGTAGTTTTGTTGGCTCTAACAGCTACCAATACAGTGGAAACCAGACTTTGAAAAATGAACTTATTACATTATTAATCAGCAACGAGAATCGTCCTGACTAATGACCATGATCAATATTCCACCACCTTACAAAAGAAAACTAAGAAGAAAGAACTCCAGGCATAGACAAACATGATCACTGTTTGTGTGCGTGTGTGATGACCATGATCAATATTCCACCACCTTACAAAAGAAAACTAAGCAGAAAGCACTCCAGGCATAGACAAACACGATCACTATTTATGCATATGCATATGTGTTTGTGTGCATGTGTGAATTTTGTTTGTCTGAAATTAACTTTAATATTATACAAGCAAATTTTCAGTCTATATATGTCCCAGATTTATTTTGTTTAATTAATTTTTTTTTGGGCCTCACGGTTGATCCACTACTTTCACCACGACTGTTCCAAACCTCAAAATATCACATTAACAAATTGATAGTCAAATACTTTCTTTTTATATTTAATTTAAACTCTTTTGGTTCTTATATTAAAAATCATTAATTTTTTAATTAGTGTTAAATCTGAAAATTTTGTGATTTAGGTTCTCTGTTTATTCTAATAAGTAGTTTGAGAGTGTTGGTCAAGCAGCTCTATCTTTTATGATTATTATGATTATTATTTTTTTAATTTGATTACTTTATTATTTTTGTGACATTTAACTCCCTAAAATGGATGGAGGGGGATAAAGTAATAATAGAGATAACCTCAGGAGGGCACCTTCACATGTTTTGAAATACAGAGGGTAAAATAAGTTTAGGCCAAACAATAAGGGGTAAAGCTATTTTTTCCCCTTCCAATATTTTTAAATTGTACCACTTCAATTGAGGGATATGGGGTACCAAGTTGTAAAATTCATCTGTTTGAAAGTGGAATTATTTATAGTGGACCTTAGCAATGTTTGGTCATTCCATTGTGACTTGTTAGAGTCCTCTGGATTAAAAACATGAATTTTGTGCTTGTTGTGTTTAGGTTACATATGTGAGACCTTTACCATGCAGCGACTGGAATCTTTTGCACTCTTTTGCATTCGGTGGTTCTATTTACAAATTGAATCATTATTTGCACTAAACATTATTTTCCGATTTTAAAATGCTGATCTCATTTCATTAAAACTTTTCGGCAGCATCTACCGGTCTACTGCATTAAGCTTATAAGCGTTTTACCAGATTTTTCTTCAATGTAAGTTTGAATTTAAGGCCCAGGGACTAGCAGACAGATACAAACATGAAATTACTTTATAGCAACAGTCTCCCCCTTCTGTTATACTTGCAAAGTAATTCTCTTATCTAATATTTTTCTGTTCCCTCTGCTGTTATGCTTGCAACACTATGTCATAACATGACTATTTTACTTTGGCAGCATTCGCAATTGACTTGTGTACCTTTTTGGCACATGCATTAAGTAAGCTCACATGCACCAAATCATGGTTTCAAGACATTTGGATGTTTCTAAAACCCTTGATTGGGGGCCTAGTGCAAGAGCCTTTGGCCATTGATGGCCATAAGGAGGATGAAATGTATATAGCCTCACCTCTAAGGGCACCAGTTCTATTTCTATGACTCGAAACAGTGTTTTCTAGATGAAATGGAGCAACCTTACTATTTTTTTTTTTGTTTTTACCATCGCTATCTGGGTTTTACCCGACTAATCCGGTTCGAGTACTGGGGGGCCTATTTTAGAGATTGGCTCTCCCAAATCTTTGTTCGCCATTCCTAGTGCTTGAACTCGAGAATTCTGATTAAGGGGGTAGAGTGTCTAACCACTCAACCCAAAGGAGTTTGGTGGAGCAACCTTACTATTGTGGCAAGGCCTGCCCTACCCATAAAATTAGAAAACACAAACACGAAAAGAAAAAGGGAAAATTATGCCTGGACCCACATCAAAAATTCTAGATGCAAATGTTTTAAGGGTATATAGGTTTTCAATAAAGGGATTATGAAGTCAATTACTTTTCAGTTTATTAATATTAAAATTCTTGTTTGGGAATATGTATTTGTGTGTAGATTTGATTCTTGGTTTGGGCATATGCCACATAAGATTATGGGTTGACATTAAGAGATCATAACAAGATGGGATGGATATGTTGAATATGGTGATGTCATGAGAGCTGATGTTGGTAACTGCAAGTGGTGGGTGAAGGTTGCTGTTGGATTGTGGACAGTGGTGGTGGTTGTGGTAGCCGCACAAGAGGTAGGGGTAGGATGACGGAGGTGGTAAGTGGGGACATTGACACAAGGTGGTGGGGGCTGTGGTGGCAAAGGTGTTATGGATGGTGCCTAGATGGTAATTAAAAATGCTCATATGATGCATAAAGCAACCTGGCTAATTATGTGGGATCTAGTATCAACAATATGTTGACAACCACACCTTATATTATCAATCAACTTTATGATCATGCTAGAGGCTTGCTCATTGGGGGCCAAACAGTAATTATAGTGGTCACAGGAGCTAAATTCTCTTATAGATGAATTTGACAATAGTTCCTCTTTCTTAAGAATTTAACTAAGAATTTGGTCATGAATTCTGCAGACAGTTTCAATATTTTCAGCAATTATCCCAACCGTGGATTATCGAGTTATGAACTTGAATGTCCAAATTTTACCCCAAACCCTGACTGAGATGTTACTTATTGATCTAACAAGATGCTTTACTTTGGATGCATAGAAAACATAGGCATTATTGAAAATTATCAATCTATTGGATTACCATCCCAAGTTTAGAGGAGTTGGAGTTTAGTTTTCATATTTACTACCTTGTAAAACTTTGTAGGCAATAATATTTGTTTTGGTTTTTCATTTCAGGTCAACAAATATTGGAGTATTCATATGCTTAAAATGTTGTGGAGTTCACAGGAGCCTTGGCTCACATATCTCAAAGGTAATTATTCAACATTTTCCTTAAGTCATCTGAAAGTAGCTTTCTGTTCATAAGAAAGCAACATCAATGATGACTAATGATCCCACACTTTTTCCAACTCATGATTGATTTAAATCTTTGGGTTGGATATCTACTTGAGTTGTGGATATGCCAGATCTTTTCATAAAAAATTCTTCTTAGGAATGGAAATAATTCCATTTGAAAATTGTTACTTGTTTAAGGGGTGACATCTGTAAATTTTTCTCCCAGTGTGACTTGGATATGAGATAATGTAACCATTGTGCGACATGCTTGTACGCAATGACTTCACCCCACCCCCTCCTTCCCCCCCCCCCCCCAAAAAAAAAGATGACATGTATGTATACTAAGCCAAGTCTCACCTTCTGTGTTCTGAAGGGGGTTTTGCCCAAAACAGATGTTCATTTGACTCTTCACAATAATAGGTCTCAAACCAAACTACTACTTGAAATGGGCGATTTCTATCTTTTATGTGTATTCTTTTTCTGTTGCAAGTAGGGCTGAACTATGTGTATACTAATTAATATCTTCTATAGCATTTTAATGTCTACAAATAAATCTCATAAACAAATATTGTTTAAGATTTTGGAGTACTAGCTTTAGTTTTGTAATATTTTAACTATTGCAGGAGTATACACCATTTCCAATAATTGTTCGAGGCTTGATGGATTTATTAAACTTTAATATCACAAACTCACACACACACACACACACACACACACACACACACACACACACACACACACACGCACACACACACAAACATGTAGTCCACTTAGCTGAAGGGTGGAAAGGACAACTAGTGTAGCCACCCTTTTAGGTATTACCATGATAGTTATCCCTCACCAATCACCCACAATCACAACGGAGGTCAGACGTTAGGCCTAATTAGTTAAGCTACTTCATTTGTTTGGTATCGATTTGAGAACCTCCCAATTGCATGATATGTGGCTTGTCATTTTATATAACCTTCTTTGGTGTGACAAATACTACTAGTTAAGCTAAAATCATTTTACTTGTGCACGTATAAACTAAATAGCTTACCATATATCAATTGCTCACTATTGAATGTTGGAATTTCCTTGGCCCATGGTTGAGCTAAAAGGCCTATTCTGTTTGGTAGGATTCCACTTAGATTCTGGGTACAAGTTGGTTCCTTATTTATTATTATTTTTTTTAAAATAAAGTATTTCAGTCAAAAGCCAACTTGACCACATGAATAATTGCCTGAAAGATACTGGTGAAAAGATTGAAAACATGACTCATGAATTTGTATTCAGTGTGATTTTTGCCTATAGACATAGGCTGTCTGTTATATAATTGTATGGGTTGAGAAGGTGATATAGAATTGAACTATATGATTTATGACCCCCAGTAGAAGAATGGGTTTAGCCATATGGAGTCTGTAGAATGAAGATTACGTTTTTCATCTGGTAGCATTTTGAGAGATTCCGAAGCTTAGGCTCAGTTTCCTGTAGAAAATTACTTTGTTGGGGGATGACTTTCCCTCTTTTCACCTTTTTTATGCATGTCTTTTACTCATTTAAAGTTTGTGGATAATAAGAAAGGAGGTGTCCCATGGAAAACACCTCCTTCTTGGTAGTTCACATCTCTTTCTCTCATCAGTATCAAATAGAATACTTAAGAAATCAGGAATCAGAAGGTTAGATGTCCTGAAAGGAAATCACATGGTTTTTATCGCTTGTTTTCATCTTCAAGATGAGGTTGATTAATAAGAGTTGTCTTTGTGTTTGGAATAAATAACTGAAATAAAAATGTTTTTATAGAAAAGGAATTGGATTAGATGTAATAGAGAAGATTCGGAAACTCCAAAGATAAGAAATCCTCAAAAGTAAGATAAAAGAAGAGCAAAATAGAGACTAGCAGACTGCTTTCTAATCTGTGTTTAACTCCTCTAACTATAGCTTTCATAGACACTTGAAGCATGAGCTGACAAAGAAACATCCAAAACAATCTTGTCCCTAAAGAGAGAAGACCAAATACTATGATTTCTTTAAATTCTAGCATTTTGTTCCTTCCAAATGCACCGGCAGATAACCACAACAGCACATCTCTAAAGTGAAAAGCATTTTTCTGCCCTCTGAAACTTTCAAATTTTGTCGTAAACAAATCAGGGAGAACCCATTCTTTATAACAAAAAGCAAAATGATGCTTTCACATTTACTGCACAAATGTGGTCTCTAAATTCAAATTTCTTGCAACACATGACAGAGACATTTTGAGGACTAGTCTTAAAAGGTCTCCATTTTGGTAACAAATCATTTATATTGTTTTTGTTGAACTTTCAATATTGGGCACTCCTTTCTTTTGCCAACTGTGTGCTACTTAAACTGTTTAGAGGAGCCAAGGTCATGATTTCAACATGTTCATGCAGTCAAATGGTATATTATTATATATAGGAACCCTGTACAGCATTGCTGGAGCATTCTGAGTTGGTTAAGTTACTTGAAACCAATATGAACAGTAGGAACCTGTTAAAGTAATGGACTTAAGTCCTCCTTTTTTTGTTTTTTATTTTTTAAAATGCTCCACAGTCATTTTGACCTTTAAAAGATGCTCTTAACACCACCATCTTTTGCAAGAGATAACATTTTTGGTATTTTCATTAATTTGATTCTAAGTCAAATTTACATGACAGATAGATCCCTAAGTGACATATCTAACTCATAAAAAAATTAAGTGGAATTTCCTTATCATTAAAAATACAAAAAAAGCTAATATTTTGTAACTTTTAATACTAAAAAAATTAATCTAGTAAAAAATTATTTTATTAAGAAACATTTATTTATTTACTAAGTGAAAAATATTTCTCTGTTAAATATTTATTAAAGTTTTTTTTTTCACAAACTATTTTCTTAAAGTTTGAAATTTCAAACTCTAGAGAGAATTATTTCCTTTCTAAATAATTAAGAAATATTTTATCATTTAATTAAAAATTTTGACCCCTCCCATTAATAACTAATTATTTTAATAAGAAATATTTATTTCTTTTATTAAGAAATAAACTATTTCTTTGTTAAATAATTAAGAAATAATAAAAGCACATGTTTAATTAAGAAACAATCATGAAATATTGTGCTTATTCAGAATTTTTTTTTCCTTGCATTAATTTTTTTTTATTATTTCAAAAATTAAAATTTTCCACTTTTCTTTTTATCTTTTTTTATTTATTTTGATGACATGTAAATGCCATGTAATCTTTATCAGACAGGAAATTTTCACTTCATCAATTTTTGTAATGTGAAAATGCCACATAGCTTTGACTCAAGGTAAAACTAACAAAGGTACCAAATTTACCACATTTTAAAAGGATAGGGTTGGAAGTAGTTTTAGTTATTGTTCATGGTCAAAAAAGAATTTATGCCAAATTAATATAATGTGACATTTAAGTACAAGAGAATGGTCATTGTTTATTGTTAGTCGGATTGAAGGATTACATCTCTGGCTAATCCCATATGGCAACCATATGCAAAGGTGGAGACTGTTCTGTATTACTACCAAGTGATTTCTTATAATGAACTGACCAATTATGATTCGTCAAGAAAATCTAATTATGAATTTGAGCAGTCTCTTTAGTTTTAGAAACAAATTTTCTATTTGCATTCTCACCATGGAAAAAGTGAAATATTTTCTCAAGAAATATTAGTTTGTTTTCCAAGAAACTAGTGGAGCCTGTATGTTTGAAGAAGTTGATACAGTTCTGTAAGAGTGGAGCAAAAGCTGAAGTTATTGTTGAACATAAATATCCTTGCAGTATGGCCTAAAAAGATTACTCCCGAAAATGTGGAAAATGAGGATGAAACACCATAAATAACCGCCAAATAAATGCTGGGACAAAATTGTTGTGGAGGTTTTTCCTTGCTCATACTGATCTGACTTAGTGACTGTCTTTCTCTGATTTTATTTTTTCTCCTTTCTTTTCCCCCTTGTTTATGGAGAAAATTCCTTCAGTTTACCAAGAAATTAATGGAGCCTACTTGAGTGATGATTCTGAGTTGGACTCTTGTCAGTTAACAGAACATAAGTAGTGTTTTGTTCTCTGTAATGTGGATGATGCTGCAACCTTGAGAAATTTTATGGCAAACTCATTAGGTGGTAATGAATTATGATCAACTCAATCAGAAAGGAGCAATTTGTAATATGTTCTGGTAGAAATTTCTCAAAAAACGTAATGTTCCAAGAAATGGCATATCACATCACAGTAGGAGTTGTTCTATAGTCAAAATCCTTGGCTGGGAGTGAGAGTTTGTGACTTGAAATTGTGAGTGTTCGACTTAATGAAAAGCTAAAAATGCTGCTGTGCAAATGACCCTTTTCTTGCTTATACTAACTGATTTCTTTCATATTGTTTTTGTCCACCCAAATCTGTGTGTTCTTTAGACTGCTATAGCATTACATCCTCTTGTAATTTCTTTCTGCAAGTTCCTTAAATCTGCTAATAGAAATTCAATGGACAATCCAGGTTTTGTCTGTGACATTGGATGAATGGTCTGATGATGAAGTTGATGCCATGTATGAGGTTGGAGGAAACTCATCTGCAAATTCAATTTATGAGGCTTTTATTCCTGAAGGATGCTCTAAGCCTGGACCAGATTCTGGTCATGAAGAGCGTGCCAAATTCATCAGGTTAGTCAGAGACCTCTAGTGAGGGATCACTGCCTTCAAATATGCAAAAAAATTTCAATTCTAGGTCCCAATGCTTAAAATAATGTTCAAATTGGCTTATTGCTAGCATTGTTATTGCCTTCTGCCCTTTTCTTTATCTAACTAGTGAGTTTCTATATTTGAAATAAGTTGTGAGACGTGATTGGTCACTATGGTTCATTAGACCATGCATGCATATGTTAGTGGTGATTCAAGGTCTGATAGTTATTTCCACAATTTATTTATTTTTTAAATTATTTTTTGTTGACTTATGCAGGTCAAAGTATGAGCTGCAAGAATTCTTGAAACCTAGCTTGCGGATCACGTCAGGGAAAGCCACTTTGCAATCAAGTTTTTCCAGGAAGATCATAGATAGTTTTCGAACAACAAATTCATCACAGAAATCAGAAAGATCTGTAAGTATTGTTATCTAGGTGCCTTTCTCTAAGGTCACTTGGAAAAATAAGAAGGGCAACAGAAGGATAATAATGAATAGTGTAAAATCATTTTCAAAGAAATTGGAACCGGTTATGTTCTAATGAAGGGCCTGAATTTAATTGTTGAATGACCTTGCAACAAATACAGACTTAAGGATGGCATTTTTAGTCATATACTAGATTTCAAAATGCATTTTGTGTGTTAAAGTTATTAAATATTTTGAAAAATTATAAAAGAATTATTAAAAGTTATTGGTGGAAGTTATTAGGGGTTCGTTATTAGAAGATACAAAGGGTAAGGCTTTTTTTTTCTTTCTTTCTTTCTTTTTCTTTTTCTTTCTTTTTTTTTTTTCCAAAATATATAATTCAACTAAGTTTTAGTTCTGACTTAGTAGGTATATATCTTTTCTATTTCACTGTCTTAAATATTCCTTAGAGACCAACCTTCATTTTAGGGTTACTTTTTGTATAAAAGTATGACAGTTTTTTTCTTTATAATAGTTTTTAATAAATTCATCTCTAAATTATCCTTTCTTTTTTCCTTAATTAACGTATGAGACAATGAAAGTATATCTCTCATAGTAGAATATATTACAATGTATAGATTCTTGTTATCCTATTTGCTTCTTCAAATAATCTCAAAAATTAGTGGTTATTACATATTTAGGAATATGCTTAGTTTCTCAATTTTCAGCTCTAGGGCTACTCTGGCCTATCAAACTGCTCCTATAAGTCTAGGACTTTTAGTGGGTATGCATGTGCTTCATCATCTTGCTCTTGCCATTTTTCCAGATTGATAATTTTCTGCTACTGCACTGCTGGTTCATTAGAGTTTAACTATGTAACGCTCATATTGCTAGACAGACTGATATGGATAACTTTTGGCAGGAAGGCATGGTGGAATTCATTGGATTGCTAAGGGTCACAGTGATAAAGGGCACGAATTTAGCTATCAGAGATATGTTGTCAAGCGATCCTTATGTTGTCCTAACTCTTGGGCAGCAGGTTTGCTCTTGTTATTTCAGACATTGTATATGCTGCTTGTTTTATTGGTAGAAACAA
The DNA here is from genome assembly GCA_033439265.1 of Dillenia suffruticosa. Taxonomy (NCBI): domain Eukaryota; kingdom Viridiplantae; phylum Streptophyta; class Magnoliopsida; order Dilleniales; family Dilleniaceae; genus Dillenia; species Dillenia suffruticosa. The sequence continues at coordinate 7,706,031 of JAVTVX010000031.1, forward strand.
ATGATTATGTTATTTTTATTGTGCACCATAACTAATTAGTAGAAGATTCTTCTTGTTCAAATCCTGAATGGCATTCTTGGCTTATGACTCAATGGTCTATATATGTAGAACATCCAGCTACGCCCCAAGCTACTTGCAGTTTTCTTTATCCCACAGGTGTAATTTTTTTTTCCCCTCTAGCTGTACTGACCAGATAATTTCAAATAATTTACCTTATATGATAACCATGGGAATCTTGGACGTTATCCCTTGGGTGTAGACCGGTAAACCTAGTGGGCACTCACAATAACCATCGGACATGCTTTGTAGCCCCCAAATTATGTGCACCTGGGTAAGCTCAAAACTTTCTGAGTGCATTTTGCAAGAATTGAATCTTGGATGTTGCCTGAAAAGAAGTGCATCTCCTAACCTTGGAGCTAGGATTTGGATGCCTTGCTGTTTTTCTTCATGTTGTCTCCCCCACAGAGTCTTTTTCATGCTTTTCTGTTTTATAGATTGTTGACTGTGCTAATCAAAACATGCTGCAAATGACTCCATTCATTTGGTTATAATATCTACTCTTACATCCGCTCTCAATTTTAATTGATGTAGACTGCTCAGACAACTGTAATGAAGAGTAACTTGAATCCAGTCTGGAACGAGGAGCTCATGCTTTCTGTTCCTCAGAATTTTGGGCCTCTAATGCTGGTAAGCCAACAGTTTTATTTATTTGGTCTGTTTGATTTTCTTCTAAATAGTTTTGATGCTTGCGTAATTCAACATTCTATGCACTGTCTTCTAAACCATGTTTATGCAGTTTTCAGCTGGGAAATGACCTTTATTTTTCTGATTGGTAAATAGAAATGCATAATTTTAATGACAACTGATGCAAATTCTAAAGACCGCCCTTTGTCTCAAACTTGTCCTAGATTTCTTGTATCATGTGGCCATTTCTTATGTTGTTTTTGATAAATTGAAAAGGACTACTGAACAGTCAATGAAGTTGAAAAACCTTTTATACTGGGAAGGAAATTACTTGGTTATAGCTTGGAGATATCTTATGCTAAGCTTGTGTTTGTTTGTTGGAAAATATTCTCCAAGTTTAACTTTTTTTTTCCCCTGATTTATAATTTTTTAAGGAGCTTTTTTGTTCAGCACTTTTTACATCTTTGAAATTACTTAATGTTTTAGTGGTAAGGGTTCTCTGTATCTACCAAATCTGCAACTTTGCACGTCTTTTTTATGTTTAAAAGAAATCAGCTAAAAATGTTTTTGATGTTATTTTTCTTAATTGTCATATATTCTTTTTGAAAATATTGACCTAGATTTGAGGTGATTTTATAAAAAAATGCAAAAAATATGTTTTCAAGGATTTTCTTTAACCTGAAACTTTTCAGGAAAAGCACAGAAGCTGAGGGACTTCAAGCATTAACTAGGCAACAGTTTTAGGGCATAAGCTTGATTGTTGCAGAATATCAAACACCATTTCCTAGTTATCTCAAGCATAATGAGTCATAACACCTCGTCCTCTGTTTTTGCACATCTGCAGAAAGTGTTTGATCATGACACTTTTTCCGCTGATGACATAATGGGAGAAGCTGATGTGGATATTCAGCCTCTGATAACTTCGGCCATAACATTTGGGGATCCAGGCATGTTTTCGGACATGCAGATCGGAAAATGGCTAAAATCGCATGACAATGCTCTCCTTGAGGATAGCACGGTTAACATTGTTGATGGCAAGGTGAAACAGGAGATTGGGCTCAAGCTTCAAAATGTGGAATGTGGAGAAATCTATCTGAGCTTAGAGTGGATGCCTCTCGACCAATAGGCACATAATCGGTCGTTAGCTTCCCATTTCCACGGTAAAATAAACTATTTAACCATTTATTATTTTTCTTTGGTACTTACATACCGGAGATCACCAAGCATTTCGATTCCTTCCGAGTATTGTTGTTAATTACACATTCTTCTTTTACGACTTCTCTTTTACTTAAACCTTTTATAAAAGAGAATGTTCTTAAATCCCACTGGTCTTAGGGAGGGGAGAGTCACCTCTACTGTGGGACTCAATTTAGACCCAAGAAAAAAGAGTGGTCATATTGTTGTACAGATATAAATATCCTTTGTGATGCATTTTTTATTTATTCAATTCATTTGATGGGGGTAATTTATGAAGCACTTTGTGTTCTTAAGAGATGTTGAGACGGAAGCTTTAATAGGATTTACTCTAATCCTAATTTTTATTTCATTTAATCCAAGTAAAATGAAAGATCTTACCTTTTGTTTTTCTCAAAGACTAACTTTTTTCTTTTTCTTTTTTTTTTGTTGTACAAGGATTTGAATCAGGGTTCACTAGGTTGGGGGAGGGGGATTTGTCCCCTTGGGGAAAAGACAATAACTATTTTCTTTCATAACGGTTTCAAGATTGTTTTCCTTGTTAATGGTTTTAAGCTCCATGGGTTAAAAAAGGTATGTTTAATGTGTTATTAGTGTAATCTTTCAAATCCTTTTTATCTTAAAAGGAGGATAAATTTGGATTTTAATATGAAATATAGAATTTTGCTTGTAACTCTTGCGTCTAAACATGAATTCATTTATGCAATGTTGGTTGGTTCTATCCTTTGGAGGGAGGTATATTTTGACTCAAATGACTTGGACCTTCAAGTAGGGGTTAAATTTTTGCTTTTGCAACTAAAATCAAACTTATTAGAAAGTACTATATGTTATATAGATATATATACATATATTTTGAATTGAGAAATTACTTGCCTGGGTTGAGTCAAATCTGAACTTTTCTATACGTTGCCCAAGCTTAGTAATAAATTATAGGCTGTCCATAGGTTGTTTCCCTCCGATTTGTTCCCACCATACTATCCTTTAAGGTGAAAATATTAATTTTGTTTTTTTTTAAAATTAAAATTAAAATGAATTTTTGGTGTAAAGTATTTTTCTTATTATTATAGCTGTAGGTTAAATATAAGTGATAACATTTTGAAACCATCGGTTATAAATGATGGCTTTCTTTGTTCACGTCCAAAAAATGTAAAACAACTCCCTAGTACCAGATTGGTTTAGTTGATAAAATTCAACTAACGACTGATGGCTGGTCGATGGCTGATTGTTGATCCCTCATAGCTAATGGTTGATAGTTGACGACTTATTGCCTATGATTGATAACTATTGTTAATTAATATTAATGTTTGATTGTTTCAGCTCTTAATCTCGCTAACATCACAATGACCTTGTGATTCGCAACCCTTTGTCGTTTTAGTTTTTTCAGAGATCTCTCAAACCTTAAAGCATATATTTTCTCTTTCTCTGAACAAATAAACTAGTAAGCAAACGATAGAAAGCATATTGAGTACAATTCACTAAATACGAAAACCCTTTTAAAAGAAATAAAAGGTCTAATCAGTGCCTTGTGCATTTAATACTTCACTTTCACGCCTCTTTCAATTTCCTAATTAATTCTACTTCTAACATCAGTTTTCTAAAGTACCATTAGGAATGGAGACAAATGACTATATAAAGATCAACGGTCTATGATCATAACACATAATATAGGGTCCAACAGCCCATAACTGTAGAGTTCACAGATTACCAAAAGGCCTTTGGGTAAATACAGGAGCAGGCGCTCAACTGACCCCTTTTGGTACACCTTGCTCGACCACCCTCTCTTGGTATGCCTTGCTCGACCGTCCTCTCTCGGTATACCTTGGTCGATCGATCGCTGGTGTATTAATGCCCATGTATCCCCTACCAAAAGACTCACAAGCTCATTTGAATTAATAATGCTCAACTAAACCTAGTCAGGATACGTGAAGGTTTTGGAATTATGTTGCTCGATCATAGTTTTTATGATCGATAATGGTTTTTAAAATTTGTATTAATTTGTTCCATCACTATTATTCTTAATAAATGTAAATGAAATATACTCAAAAATACTAAATGCATTAAAATTTTAATTGAAATAAATAGATTTTAATAAAAAAAAAAGAATTTTAATAATTTTTTTGGCAATTACGTAAATATAACTTTACATGACACTAGGACACACATATAACATCATTGGGTCATTTTTTTTTTTTTTTTTTTTGGTTACAATCATTGGGTCCTTCGCTTCTGCATATGGTATTACCTAATATAATTTTTCTGGTTTCGTCTCCGTAAAAATATTCCCTTTTATTTATTATGCACTATATTATATAATTCACGTACATATAAATGTGAGTGTGTTTGTATATAGGAAAGGGACCATGCAACGTGAGAGATTATGATTTAAAATTTGGAAAAATTTTGATGCAAACCATCATAGCGTTAGCCATTTCATTTTTTTAATCACCTTGCAATTGGCATTTATAACAATTTTTTTTTTTTTTTTGGTTTTCACTGTCGGTATTCAGGTTTTACCCGATTAATTTGGTTCTATATCCATTTTAGAGGTTGACTCTTTCAAATTTTTTTTCGTCTCTCTTTTAAATTTTTTTTCATCATTTTCAAAACTCGAATTCGAGATCTCTTGATTAAGAGAATAGAGTGTCCTTTATTTTTTTATCTAAAGAAGTTTTGTGAAATTTATAACAATGACAACAATCTAACCATTACTACTGCAACAACTAACCATTGCTAGAGTACACCAATTCTTTTGTTGCTAGAAAGATGGTCTCGAGTCACCCAAGTTTGCCATACATGGTTAGTTCGGTTGGCACACTATATATAAGAATTGTTTTATGTCAACCATAATTTATATTGTATTTTTAAACTCAACTTCATAAAACATAATATCGAGCACGTTGGGTTATGATATTTAGAAGGATAATTTTTTTTTAATATTTATATTTTATCCCAATTGATTTAAAATATTTCTCAATAAGAGTATAACAAATAAAACTTAAAAACATTTTAAAAGGTTAAACTTTTCAATAAATAAATAAGACTAAAAGAAATCTTAACTTTTAAAAAAATTGTATTCGAATGATAAATAAGAAAAAGTCATTTCATTTTATAATACTAGGCAAACATTATTTTTGAACTTTGTTAAACACCCCCCAAAAAAATTAATCATAAAAGCTTATAAAAGTTTTAAATCTAGGTTTTAGTTTTTTGAGATAAATTATCGATATTTAGTAATTATATTGAATTTAACTAAATTTGATTTAAACCGAAAATATAGTTAACAACAACACCCTTTGCCTTTTCAAAATTTTTCACGAAGGTGTCACTTACTCATTAAAGAGTTCAATTAAAAACTTTTCCCAACCTTTCCCTTTTTGGTGTTGGTTGCTTCACCCACGATTGTAATATTTGAAGTATACTAATTTTTTTTAAACAATTTGGAAGAAATCAATTGTAATTTATTTTGCAAATCTGATCAAATTAAATCAAAAATAATTGTAAAAAAATAATTTAAATTTTGACTAGAAAATTCAATTTTAAAAATATTTATTAAATAACAACACAATAGATAAATTATCAAACTGCTAATTTAGATTGGCTTACTTAACATGATTCGATCCCAACCGTCCATTTCATGATAAAAAAATATGATGTTAAGTTACGCATTGCATTGCATGAATAAACGCATTAATGAGGTCAAATGTCTTCCACCGTCCCCCACTCATTTGGTCCCTTTTCCCTTTTTGTTTTTGATATAAGCTCATTTGGTCCCTCCTTTCGAGTCATGTACCAAAATAACCAAAAAAAAAAAAATTTTTTTAAAACAACTCCACCCAAAAAATATTTCTCCAAATAACTCAAATTTGTCAGAAGTTGGAGACGCGACATATTGTGTCGCGTTTTCAACCCGCGACAACCCAGAGAGAGAGAGGAGAGAGAGAGAGAAGAGAGAGAGAGAGGAGTCCGCGGGGGGAGGGAGAGAGGGGAGGAGAGCGGCGGGGGGTCCGTCGGGGGGAGGGGCTTGGTGGCGGGCGGCTGGCAGCGGAGGGGGGAAGGAGAGAGAGAGGGAGGGCCCCGGGGGGGGGGGGGGGCGGAGGGGGGAGGGAGAGAGAGAGGGAGGGCCGCGGGGGGGGGGGGGGGGGGGAAGAGGGGGGAAGGAGAGAGAGGGGAGGGGGGCTGGCGGCTGGTGGCGGGCGGCGGAGGGGGGGAAGGAGAGAGAGAGGGAGGGCCGCAGGAGGGCGGAGGGCCGCGGGGGGGCGGAGGGGGGAGGAGAGCCGCTGTGTCTCTCTCCTCCCCCCTCCGCCCCCCCCGCTGCCCTCCGCCCCCCCCGCTGCCCTCCGCCCCCCGCGGCCCTCCCTCTCTCTCTCTCCCTCCCCCCCTCCGCCCCCCGCGGCCCTCCCTCTCTCTCTTCTTCCCCCCTCCGCCCCCCCCGCGGCCTCCCTCTCTCTCTCCCTCCCCCCCTCCACCCCCGCTGTGTCTCTCTCCTCCCCCCTCCGCCCCCCGCGGCCCTCCCACTCTCTCTCCCTCCCCCCTCCGTCCCCCCGCGGCCCTCCCTCTCTCTCTTCTTCCCCCCTCCCCTCTCTCTCTCCTTCCCCCCCTCCGCCCCCCGCGGCCTCCCTCTCTCTCTCTCCCTCCCCCCCCCGCGGCCCGCCCTCTCTCTCTCTCCTTCCCCCCTCCGCTGCCCGCCGCCCACCGCCCGCCGCCCGCCGCTAGCCCCCTCCCCCCGGCGGACCCCCCGCCGCTCTCCTCCCCTCTCTCCCTCCCCCCGCGGACTTCTCTCTCTCTCTCTCTCTCTCTCTCCTCTCTCTCTGGGTTGTCGCGGGTTGAAGACGCGACACAGTGTGTTGCGTCTCCAACTCCCGACAAATTTGGGTTATTTGGGGAAATATTTTTCGGGTGGGGTTGTTTTAAAAAATATATATTTTTTTAGGTTATTTTGGTACATGACTCCCTCCTTTCACTTGCCCTTCCCAAATCTATCCCTCTCCGCTCTCCACTCTCCGCTCTCCGCTCGCTTGTTCTCTCTCTCTCTCTCTCTCCCCCAAGACCTTAAAAATCAGAGAGCTGACATACCCACAACGACTTGCAGTCAAACGAACCTTCCTTTTGACGTTTCAAAAGGTGAGCTGATAAAGCAATTCTCTCGGTCTCTACTTGAACTTCTTTTGTGGTTAATTGAACAATAGTAGGTTCATTTGTTTGAGTCTGAGCTCTTTAAAGCTCTTTTGAATTAATTTTTCAGTAAATGGGAATTCAAAGTTGGTGAAATATTGTGATTGGTCGGTGGTTCTGGTTTTGTTATTGAAAATGATGGGCAAAAAAACTGGAATATTGAGTTGAATTTTCGTTAATTTTCTCTGTGGAGATATCAATAGCTAAAAGATGATCGTCCGTCATTGGATTTGTTTCATATTTCTGGCTTTCGAGTACTGCAGTAACTTAAAGTCCTAATTGGTAGTCCCATGAATTAAATTATTTCATTTGGTAATTTTCCTTTTTTTTTAATGATTTTTTTACCATTATGTTTTCAAGTCGGGCAGTGATTGTTTAATAAGCAAATTCTCTAAATTCAGGTTTTGTGTGTGCGTGCGTGTGCGTGTGCGTGTGTGTGTGTTGAATAATGCTATATGTAAGAGAAACATAAAATCTAGTATCACGTATTTATTGTTTACTAGATAGTACATAGTACATATTTGAATTCTATAAATTCTACAGTTGACTTATTTTGCATCTATAGAATTTCTTTGAGGGGGTTTATTTAGCTATTGGCATGTTTTCAGGCTGTAGAATTTAGAGAACAAATGGAGACTTTTGGATGTTTTGGAGGATAAGATTGTTGTGGGTCATGGATGCATTCTGGGAAGTTTCAACGTTTAAGGGAGTGAGGACCGGAGTCAACTCCTACTTGATAATTTTGAATCCTTTTTTTTTTTAATTTTTTTTATTTTTTTATTTCGAGGTTGATTTGACGATTTCAAGGATGGTCAGTGACTCTGTAAAACCGACAAAGTCAAAAAAAACAAAAAAACCCTCTCTCACTCTCTCAATTTCTCCACCTTCCTCCCTCCATTTACATACTCACAAGCTCTCTCTCTCTCTCTCTCTCTCACACCGATTCTCTCTCTCTCTCTCTCTCCTGCGGGCGCTGCACAGCCGCAGCGCGCGGCTTCCCTCCCTCGCTGCTATAGCCCGCGAGCACAGCGGCTCCTGCTTGCGAGCAGCTCCATCTCGCGAAAGCTCCAACGCACACCAGCCGCGACCCCTCTCCCTCGCGCTGCGAACAACCCACTGCTTCTCTCCCTTGCCTGTTCGTGTGCTGCCCTCGCCGAGACACTTGCTGCAACCCCAGAAGAGACCCCAACTCGGCAGTCATCGGTAAGCCCTCGAGAACTCTAGCCGAGATTTCAATTCATCCCCTATACATGTGGTATGAATTTCCGATTGATATATTCTAGGGTTTCAATTTCCTTTGGTATTTGAACCTAAATACTAAATTTTGCTTCAAATCGGAAGCATTGTAGGGTTCGAATTAAATCGAACAGCGCACGAAGGTTTGGTAGGCAAATGCGAAAACTCTAGGTCTGAATCTGCACTCCTTTCTCTGCGCAGGTAAGGGCTAATTTCTGAAAATAACTCTAGGATTGTGAAATAATTGCAATATGGTAGAATTGGAATGTATGTCCATGAATTGAAAAAATTAGAAAAAATTAAGACTATGTTAATTTAAGAAAATCTAGAAGAGTTGTGAATATGAATTTTGTAAAGATGTAAATGGCGATAAATTGGTAAAATGAGGATAGGAATAAGAAAATGTTAGAAATGAGGGTTAAACAAAATTAGGAAAGTTTGTGAACCCTTGAGTTTGGAGGAGAAATGACTTGAGAATTGTTATGGTTGTTTCAGGACAATCTATTGGAGTTTGCAAGGAGATTTCTTGAGTACGGATAGGGTGTAGGGAGTGAATACCCTCTCTAGAGGTGAGTGGATGGTTCATTGTGTTCATGAATGAGAAACCTGTTTTAAAATTGCTTTATAAATGATTTTCGAAAGATTTTATGTGATTTATGTGAATTGTTTTGTGACTGTGGGCTGTCTGAACTGAATTATAAAGTATAAATGTATCCATTGTGTTTAAAAATGATTCTGTGCCATATGTTATTTGATATTGCTCTATGAATTGATTTGGCATGAGATTGTTGATTATTTAATTGAAAATTATGGCACATTGCTTGTGAATTGGATTGATTTAGAAATGAAGGGTGCCGCAGATGACTATAGTCATATTCCCACCACGGAGCGACCCGACGGGATGGCGTGGTTTTGGGTTTGGATGTGTAGGGGAGTTAGACATCCCTCCCTCTGCCGAAGTCGTACTATATCTGGTGCACCCCGGTGAGGTACGAGCCAACGCCAAGGTAGGGGGTTTGTTTTGAGACATTGGATAGAAAAACCTTTGGCGGGATTTCGTCTGGGTTTGGCCGCCCTAAGATGGAAGTGTTTTTCGATGGAACCCCAAGATTTTCTGAAATGATAATTGACATGGATGTATATTTTATAAATTGTGATTTATTGAAATGTTTTATGCATATGAACTGTTATTTATGAGATATGCTTTGACTGTCCCACATTTACTCCTTATTTATGAACACAATCACACCATTGCACTCCACTCACTGAGTATACCCCTATACTCACCCCTCTCTTCCCCTTTTTCAGAGGAGACTTAGTTGAGAGACTACTCGACGGAGCTTGTGCAGTATTTTTGTGGATTGTATAGGTATTTGGCACATGCAGAGTTACTTTTGGAGATTTATAGATCTCAAACCATGGAAAGGGAAGACTGTACATCCCCTGTTGTGTGGATTTCATTGATACTGGCCGAGTTGTTGGCAAGTATTGATAAAATCCGCTGATTTTTGATTTGTTCTTTATTATCTTAATTACTTGATTATTTTTTGTAAAACCGTTTATATCTGTATCGGGACATTTGGACTGTAAATCTTAATTTCGATATTTTTCTCTAATTTTGTGAAGTTCTGTACAACTCATACCGTTAGGACTCTACCGATACTGGCTTGTCTTCCTCAGGTAAGTGTTGGTAAAGTCCGACGGCTATGTTTGGGACTTCTTGTTTGTCACACGCTTATTGAGGTGAGAATTCTGAATGGCTAAGATGGCCACATCGCATGCGTGCTTGTATAGGATCACACTCCTCGATGTGTGCCAATGTGTGTGTTTGAATGTTCAGGGATGAGCCGGATGGGCTCTTTGCGTGTGTATTGTTATATGATTTCACGTTTTGAAGAGTCTTATGTTTTCGATGATTTATTATAAATTTGATAGCCTTGCGGAGTCTCGGTATACGGGGAGGTTCTGCCCGTGTATCGAGACGACGCGGCGGTTGTCTCGTGGTCGATCCGAGGATCGGGGCGTGACAGACTCCGTGATCAAATGCATGGTAAATGCAATTGCACAAGATGCGGCTGAGAAAATTGCCGAGAAGGAATCTGAAGTGGCCCAACTAAAAGAGCAGCTGCGCTTTTACTCTAATGGTCCTGATTAAAATGTTTGACAGCTTGGTTCACTTATAAATTGCCAACCTAGTATTTCAGTTTCTAAGTTGCCCTCTAGCATTCAGAACAGTCTCACAGAACATGCTAGACTAATGCAATCTTTGGGCTGTTTAAGACTTGAAGCAATGGAGCAACTCAAGAAACTGAAGAATGACACTAACAACGTCAGAAGCTGCAGTTCCGTAAGGAGAGTTAGCTCAAGTTCTGAAATGGTGGGATTGGGAGGTATTCTGCAAGAAAAAGTGTCTGAAAAATAGGAGGATGTGGATAAAACAATTGACAATTTAAATGTTTTGCTTGATACTGTATACAAACATGTGGATGACATTGGATATTTGTCTAAACTATTATTCCATGAGTGACAACTAGGGGTGTTATGACACTTGGGTCGAATTGGGTAGTGTCGATACCCAAATTGGATAGGTGAGCTCGAGCTTGAAGTGTCATCGAGTAGTGTTTTTTAATTAATCGATCTCGGATAATTTATTCAAAAAAGTATACTTATAAATGTAATTTTACGTATAAAAATTATTTTTTAAAAATATAATTAATCGAGCTCATCGAGCTTTTGAACTTGACATAGTCGGGCTCGGGCTCGGGCTCGGGTTGGGCACGAGCTCGAGCTTGATACTGAACTACCTGAGCTTGAGCTCGAGCTTGAGTTGAGCTTTCACCGTGTAGTGTCACGGATATCCGTGACACTACCGGAGTCTCATAATAGCTCTTGTGGCAACTGGACCATGACTTTCAAGGGGAAAATTAAAGATATGGTAGTCCATACGTTTATGTGGGGTCTTCATGAGGAGTTTGAATGCAGATTAAATGAACATCTGAAAATGAATAATTTGAGGTACCTTGTTAGAAAAATTTTGCAACATTTGGATCTAGCAACTTGAATGGAATTTGATTATTTCATTTGATTTCATACTTTTATGTTGGAGGATTTAAACTACCTATTAAGTCTTCTCATTAAAAAGACAAATAGGTTAAGAAGAACAGAACTATTGTACAAGCAAAGGCTTGAGAGAAGGTTTGATGACGCTGAAAATGAGGTAACTATATTCAAACTATGTTGTCCTGGAGTTCATATAATATGTGTGGTTCTTCTTGGTGATCTATTCCTCTTACATGAATTTTATTTTTTGGGGTGGGTACTATCTGTTGGAATGATGCGTTTAGTTCCTATTATTTATGAATGTTTATTTTCGAAAAATAATTGTAATATTTGAATAATTGATTTAGTTCCTATTTTATGACTCTAAATTAGGAGTAAATTAGGAGCTAGTTTCCTATTCCATTCTTTATCTAATTGTATATATACGAGACACATCACCTCCCTTGAAAAAGATTGAGATTATTCGGCTAGATATTTTAAAACCTATCGATTTCACATGGTATCAGAGATTTAGGATCGTTTCTGGTATCAAATCCTGTCATAGGCTTTCATTCTCTTGTTCAACCTATGTGATCTTCATTGTGCCCTATTTTGCCTTTTTTTTTTGTCCCAAAATAGAGCATTCTTCTTGCTGTTTTTCTCCTTCGTTTTTCTACAGCATTTCTCATTTATTATTTTCAGAACAAGCCACCATGTCCGGCACATCAAGTGTGGGTGACCATACACTTGATTAAACTTCTCTTCCATCTGCCTCTATTGTACAGAAAAGTAATTTTTTTTTAGATTTTCAGTGTGCTAACTAAGGATAAAACTTCATGGATCCTAGATTCTGGTGCCTCTGATCATATGACAGTTGTTCTTCACTCTTCTCCACTTATACTTCTTGTGCTGGTAACTTGAAAATAAAGATTGCTAATGGTTCATTAGCCACTGTACTAGGGAAAGTATCAATTATTTTGTCAAGAAATCTAACCTTAAAATCTATACTTCATGTCCCTTTGCTCACGTTTAATCTGTTATCTATTAGCAAACTCACTCATGATCAAAATTGTATGGCTAAATTTGGTTCTTCCTCATGTCAATTTCAGGAACTCGCTTCAGGGAAGATAATTGGCAATGCTAGAGAGTGTGGAGGACTTTACTACCTTGATAAGGAAGACTCAAATAGACAAAGTTCAGTTTACAAATTATTTTCTATTTCTTTATGTAAAATAATGTCATGTTGTGGCACTATAGACTCGGCCACCCTAACTTTCCATATTTGAAAAATTTATTTCCGTCTCTTTTCAATAATAACGATCCCTCTTCCTTTCAATGTGAGGTTTGTCAATTTTCTAAATATCGTTGTGTATCTTTTTCATTTTAGTCATATAAGCATTTCACCCCTTTCTCAATAATACATAGTGATATTTGGGGTCCTTCACGAATAAAAAATTTCTCAGGGACTAGATGGTTTATTATCTTTATCGATGATCATACTAGATTATGTTGGGTATATTTCTTGAAGGCAAAATCTGAAACAGAGTAAGTTTTTAAAAACTTTCACTCGATGGTCAAAACCCAATTTTAAACCCAAATCCAGATTCTTAGAATAAACAATGGGAGCAAGTATTTCAAAAATGTTCTTGGGGCTTTTCTTAAAGGAGAGGGAATCATTCATCAAAGTAGTTGCATACACACTCCACAACAAAATGGGTTGGCGGAAAGAAAAAACAAACACTTACTTGAGGTTGCTAGATCCTTAATGTTTACCACTAATGTGTCAAAAACCTTTTGGAGGGAAGCAATTCTCACAGCCTCATTTCTCATTCATAGGATGCCTACCCGGGTTCTAGGATACAAGACTCCTTTAGAAGTGTTTCAAAATATCTATCCAACAAACCGATTAATTATCAATTTACCACTTAGGATATTTGGGTGTACCTCCTTTGTTCATATTCATTCTCATAACCATGGCAAAATTGATCCAAGAGCTGTCCAATGTGTTTTCCTAGGATATTCACTAATAAAGAAAGGATACAAGTGCTTTGATTCAAAAACTAAAAAGAAGTTTGTTAGTATGGATGTCTCCTTCTTTGAGAATTCGTCTTATTTCACCAAAAACTCACTTCAAGGGGGAGAAAGTAACCACAAAAGACAGTTTTTGGAATTTTTGGGATACATTTCTTATCTCTAAAAGTTTTACATTTACCACTTCTACTCTTCCTTCAGATCAATCAAACTTGGTCAGCCCTGTCAACTGTTATCCTGCTCCTTTTCCAGCACCTATTCCTACACCTATTCCTCATCCAGACAAAAAAAAAAAAAGCCACTACAATCATAAAAGAAACATAATTAGAAATCCAAAGTCAAAAACTACTTGTCTATGAGAGACGGAAAAGAAAGGAAAATGAAGGAATTCACACACTTGAGCAAAACTAGTCATTGGATCCATCAATTCTTGATGATGCGTCAAATCAGAACTCTCTTACACATCATGCCACCTGTGAAAATCCAAGTAATTCAACACCTGTTGAGCATCTAGATATTCCTATTGCTCTTAGAAAAAGAAAAAGAAAAAGAACTTATACTTCTCATCGTTTTCTAGACTACATGTGCTATAACAGTTTGTCTCCTCCTTATTAGACTTTTGCTACTAATCTAACCAACATAGCAATTCCCAAGTCAATCCAAGAAGTATTGAGTATTCCAGAATGGAGTGCAGCAGTTATAGAGGAGATCAAAGTATCGGAGAAAAATGGAACCTGGGAGTGTGTTTCAATACCAAAGGGAAAGAAAACAGTGGGGTGCAAGTGGGTATTTACAGTGAAATATAATTCGGATGGTTCAATTGAAAGGTTCAATGCTTGCTTGGTTGCAAAACGATTCACACAGTCCTATAGGATAGACTACCAAGAAATATTTGCCTCGGTAGCAAAGCTCAACACTATTCGTGTTCTTCTATCTGTTGCAGCTAATTTAGATAGGAAGATTTCACAACTAGATGTCAAGTATTCCTTTCTAAATGGGGAATTGACAGAAGAAGTTTTTATGGATATTTTTGCTGATTTTGTAGATGTCCATGGCACTGATACAGTTTGTAAACTGAAAAAATCTCTCTATGGATTGAAACAATCTCCTAGAGTCTGGTTTAATCGTTTTTCAAAGTTGTTGAAGAAATATGGCTATATTCAAACTCAAACTGATCATACTTTGTTTTTCAGAAAGTCTCAAGATGGGAGGATCTCAGCCCTAATTGTGTATGTTGATAATATTCTACTTACACGGGATGATACAACCGAAGGAAAAAGAATGAAGAAGGTTCTAGCCAAAGAATTTGAAATCAAAGAGCTCAGACCTATGAAGTACTTTCTTGGTATGCAAGATGCAAGAACAAAGAAAGGGATTTATGTGTCATGCCCCGACCTGCCTGTCGAGCACGCAACAATCGCCGCGTTACCCCGAAATACGTGTGAACCCCCACTTCGTGTCCTGAGATACTGCAAGACATTTCAATATCTCTCTCTTTTCTAAAATAATCAATCCATCAAACTAAATCAGTATACATTCACACGCAAAATCAAAGGACCAGCTTGGTCCATCCCTACTCAAAACATGCATGCGTCAGGTCAACTCGACCGTTCAAGCAATTCTCATACATTTAAATAAATTCACATGCTCAAAATGCGCTTAAAATCCTCTACATAATCCAATTGTTCCAATAAAAGCAATGCGTCCTGCAAAAAGAAATTTTTAAAACAAACTAAATAAAATTTCATATCATAAAAGTCTGGATTTTTCAATACTTATCCAAGAAAAATCAAGCAAATATTTGTTAAATCCAAATATAGCAAAATGTACAAAAAGTTTCCTCCATGGATCACGTTTACCGAAAATATCCTCATGTTTATTATCTATTGAAGGCCAACAAAATATACTTTTTTCAACGGCGCTAGACGACGTCTACGTTTCCAATCTAAGCTTCCTCTGAAAAATTAGAAAGTGATGGGTGAGTATAAAAATACTCAGTGAGTGGAATGCAATGGCATGTTGAATATGAATAATGAGTGAGGGGGGTGGTGCCAACACAGATGTCATAGAATATTTCTATTGCAATTACGAAAGTCAATTGCACGAAATAAATTTTCGAAACAAATCATCCATGACTCATAAATGGTTCATCAACAATCCATTTTTATTCCCTTTTTAAATTTCCTTTGGGGTTGCCAAAACCATTTTCCTACCAATGGCTGTTAGTAGAATCCGTCAATGGGTTTTCTAAAATTTATATAAAATACCCACTCCTTGACGTTGGCCTGGAATTCAGTGGGGTGCCACCATTTTATCAGGTGAACAACTTGAGGAGGCTTTTCATCTCTACCTACCTCCAAGCCAAATATAAACTAGTCTTGACCACGCTCCCCAAAGGCCCGGTCTGTAGAAGACTTAGACTATAGTCATTCTTCTCTTTTTCTAGCACCATGTTACGAAATTTTCATTTCATCATTTAACAATTGTGCTCATATACAAACGAGAGCAAATTTCACAATTCACAATTAATGTTCTATCGTAATGCAGTGCAAACAATTTAAATATTAATAAAGAGTCATGAATTTTATCAACAATTCCATTTGAGCATACCACAATCACAAAACATTTCAAATCCATTTCAAATGCCTTTTTAAAATTTAATTTATAAATAATAATTGAAAATATTTTATCATTTATACTAAACATAACCATCCACTCATCTCTTGGGAGGGTGAACACTCTCAAATCACAATCAATTTCAAGATAATCCTTTCTTGGATTCCAATTGATTTATTCTAAATCAACAAACATGAACCATATATTAAATCATGTCTATGATTAGGGTTTATGAGTTTTTTTTCCAAGTTTAGCATAACCCTAATTTCTCAAATCCATGATTCTATGTTTCAATCCTTCATTTACATGTCATTTATATGTCATTTACATTTACATATAATCTCCATTCACAAATTTCCCCAAATTTTGCCTTATTCACAAACCCTAAATTCATACTCTATAACAAATGCCTCAAATCTCCATAATAATTTTAAAATCCACTAATGAGGAAGTTAAATCCAAGTTTAGATAAAAGAGATTACCTCAATTTTGGTGTTGGATTGACATTTGAGCGTTGGGTTTCAAAAACTCTAGATTCTCCCTTCCTCGAGCAAACCCTAGATTTCTATCCCTAAAATCTATCTCAATCCATCTCAATCCAAGTGTTTGATTGAGAATTTAGAAGCTTTACAGAGTGGGTTTGTGGGAGATGTAATGGATTTCAGGAGAGATTGAGAGTGAGATGGGTGAGGGAGATGAGAGTTGAGAGAGAGATAGAAAGTTGAGAGAGTGTTTGTGCGATGGAGAGGGAGAAAATGAGATTTGAGGCTTTATTCAATCCTATTTATAGTGGAATATGAAATCTCACTTTTGTCCCTCATTAGTTTTAGGTTTTGTTCAACTTTAATTGGCCATTTTTGTCATTTCATAATATTTTACACTCATGAGTCGACTTGCAAAGGAGTATAAGTCACCTTATGTGCCTAAGGTTTATGGAGACCAAGTTGTCTTATTGTCCAACAAGTTGCCTTATTCTTTAGTTTATCGAGTTCTCAAGTCACCTCAAAATTGCCTCAAGGCGACTCAATCTCTTCCTTGTATAACCCCCAAGTCGCCTTGCTCCTTGGTGAGTCGTCTTGCTTATTTTATAGAATTGCGCTTCTGTGACTTAAACCTGGCAGGTTGGCTTGTCTGACCACAAGCAGCCTTACTAGACACAAAGTCAGAAGGCACAAGTCGACCTGATATTGGAGTGAGGTGACTTGCCTGTGAGTTTTGGAAGCATAAGTCGACCTTTCATTGGGAGAAGGTGACTTGCCTTTATGCAGAGTATGGATTCTGAGAGCTAATATCCACAAGTTGCCTTGGCACTTATCAGGTTATCTTGGTGACTTTTATACTTAACCAAAATTTAATTTTTGAGCCTTAGGTCATCTTGTCATGAGTTAAGGTAGCTTGTCCTCATCAAATTGACTCCAAACAATTTTTAATTGTCCCAAATTATCTCCAAAACCTATTTTTCTCCCAACAAAACTTAATAAAACCTTCATTGATAGATTAAAATCAATTATAACTGATTTTTCGTGGTATTTCACAAAGAACATTGAAAATTCAATATAAATTTTCTAACACCAAAATTTTCGGTGTTACAACATTTAGCCCCTAAAAAAAAATTTCATCTTCAAAATTTAAAAGAAAATTCATACATTATCAAAAAGGTAAGAGTGTTGTTTTCACATTGACTCCTCAGTCTCCCAAGTTTCTTCTTCCATTTGGTTGCTTCTCCACAACACTTTAACCATTGGGATTTCCTTACTTCTCAATTGCTTTAGTTGTCGATCATGGATTTTCACTGAACGGACCTTGAAACTCAAGTCTTGATTTAATTCTATCGAAGGAGCTTCTAATACACGCAAGAAATTTGGAAAATATTTCTTTAGTATAGAGATATGGAATACATCATGGATTTTCTCCAGATCCGAGGGCAATTATAGCCGATATGCTACATTTCCTATCCTCTCAAAGATCTTGAAAGGGCCAATATACCTAGAATTCAATTTACCCTTTTTTGAAATCGGATTACACCTTTCCAAGGTGAGACTTTTAAGAAAATCATGTCTTCGACCTCAAATTCCAAAGGTCTCATCCTTTTGTCGGTGTATCTCTTTTGTTTATCTTGAGCCGCCTTCATCCTTGCCCTAATCACCTTCACTTTCTCTACCGTTGCTTCAATTAACTCAATATTGCTAATCTTCCTCTCTCCTACCTCATCCCAACATAACGAGGTTTGGCATTTTCTTCCGTGAAGAGCTTCATAAGGTGGCATCCCAATACTAACTTATAGCTATTGTTGTACGCAAATTCAATTAATGGGAGTTGCCATCCCAATTCCCTTGAAAGTCCAACACATATGCCCTAAGCATGTCTTCCGATATCTGAATCGTACGTTTCGACTATCCATCTGTTTGTGAATGAAAAGTAGTGCTGAACTTCAACTTAGTCCCTAAGGATTTTGTAGCTTAGGCCAAAATCGGATGTGAATCGGGGATCACGGTCAGATACAATCGACATCGGAACCCCATGGAGTTAGACAATCTCATTTATGTAGAGATTTGCTGACCTTTCCAAAGGATAAAAATTTTGGATGGATAAAAAGTGGGTTGATTTTGTGAGTTGATTTACTATCACCCATATAGTATTGTGTCGGCTCGGTGTACGTGGCAATCCTATCACAAAATCTATACTGATGTGTCCCCATTTTCATTCAGGTATCGGCAAAGGTTGTAGAGTTCCGATCGGTTTTTGATGTTCGACCTTGATTTATTAGCATATAAGGCACTTAGCCACAAATTCAGCTATCTCCCACTTCAACCTTAGCCACTAATAAGTTCCCTTGATGGTTCGGTACATTTTAGTCCTTTGAGGATGCATCGCATAAGCCGAAGAGTGTACTTCTTCAAGTATGGCTCTCTGAAACTCATTATTCTTGGGAATACAAATCCGTTTTTCATATACCACCATGTCATCCTCCCGAATATGGAACTCACTACCTTCACCCTTATGAATCTTTTCCACTGTGCCCTTTATCTCTTCGTTGGTTGCTTAAAGCTCTATAACATGATCTACCAATGTTGGTTGCACTTCAAATTTGGCTAGAAGTACACCATGCTCATCATTGGCCAACTTGACTCCAAGTGCGCGGAGCTTTAGCAAGCATGAGAGATAAGAACTCCCATGAGATGCCAAAGAGAAAGACTTGCGGCTTAAAGCATCCACGACTACATTTGCTTTGCTCGGGTGATAATCAATCACCATGTCATAGTTTTTAATCAGCTTTAACCATCTTTGTTGCCTCAAATTGAGCTCCTTTTGAGTGAGCAAGTACTTGAGGCTTTTTTGATCCGTGAAGACTCGACATGTGGCTCTACATAGATAATGTCGCCAAATCTTCAATGTGAAAATAATAGTCGCTAGCTCTAGGTCATGGGTGGAGTAGTTCAACTCATGCCTTTTTAATTGTCAAGAAGCATAGGCGATCACTCTATCGCCTTGTATTAAAACACATGCTAACCCTTGCTTGCTGGTATTGCTATAAACCACATAGTCGTTAC
This sequence comes from Dillenia suffruticosa, assembly GCA_033439265.1. Classification (NCBI taxonomy): domain Eukaryota; kingdom Viridiplantae; phylum Streptophyta; class Magnoliopsida; order Dilleniales; family Dilleniaceae; genus Dillenia; species Dillenia suffruticosa. The sequence goes on from JAVTVX010000031.1 coordinate 7,725,554, forward strand.
TGCTAGTAGGAAGAGCAAGTACTGGAGCGAATGTGAGTCTCTTCTTGAGTTCTTGGAAACTCTCCTCATACTTGTCACTCTATTCAAATTTGACTCCTTTTCGAGTCAAGTTAGACAATGGAGTTGCAATTTTAGAGAATCCCTAAACAATTCTTCGATAGTACCCTGCCAATTCGAGGAAGTTTCTCTCCTCAATGACATTCTTGGATTGTTCCCATTTCAAAATTGCCTCTACTTTTTACGGATCTACAAATATACCATCTCCAGATACAATGTGCCCTAAGAAGCCAATCTCCCTTAACTAAAATTCATACTTGGAGAATTTGGCATATAATAGCTTCTCCCTGAGAGTTTGTAGAACAATCTGAAAATGTTCCGAGTGTTTCTTATCATTCTTGGAATACACCAAGATGTCATCTATGAAGACTATGACAAATTTATCAAAATAGGAATGAAACACCCTATTTATCAGATCCATAAAAGCCACAAGAGCATTTGTCAATCCGAAAGGCATTACCAAAAATTCAAAGTGTCCATACCGCATCCTAAAGGCAGTCTTGCGAACATTATCCCCTTTTATTCTCAATTGGTGATAGCCCAACCTCAAATCAATTTTCGAAAAGATACTAGCCCTTTGGAGTTGATCGAATAAGTCATCAATTCTTGGCAAAGGGTATTTATTCTTAATGGTCTCCTTATTTAGCTGCCAGTAGTTGATACACAACCACAGGGTGCTATCTTTCTTCTTCACGAATAAAACCGGAGCACCCTAAGGTGAGGTACTCGGTCGAATAAATCTCTTGTCCAACAACTCCTGAAGTTGGATTTTAAATTCCATCAACTCCGTAGGCGCAATCCTATGCGGGGGTATACAAATGGGCATAGTTCTGGGAGCCAAGTCGATAGCAAAGTCGAACTCCCGAACTGGAGGCAAACCTGGTAAATTATCTGTGAACTCATTCACTACCGGAACATTCATCAATTCTAGACTTCCTATTGTGGTATCGATGACATGGGCTAAATAAGCTACATAACTCTTGTGCACTATCTTTGTACCTCAATTGTTGAGATCACACAACTTGGTTGGACCCGTCGCTCACCGGTAAACACAAACGGGGGACTTCCTAGTCTATGGAACTTCACCTCCTTAGTGAAACAATCCACTGAAGCTCAGTGAAGGTGTAACCAATCCATACCTAGTATGGCATCAAAGTCCCTCATTTCTAACGGAATCAAGTCCGTTTCAAGGATCTCACGCTCGATGACTACCTCACATGCTTTATATATGGTGTCTCTATTCAACTGTTCCTTTAAGGTATGAAAACTAGTAACTCCTCTTCAAGTGGGGTCAAGGGCTTATCGGAGTGTTTAGCAAACTCCATACTCACAAAAGAATTATTAGATCCTGTATCAATCAATATACGGGTATCAACACAAAAAATTTTTATCACTCCTACGAACGGAAAGCATTAAACAATTTGGGTTAACTATTTGAAACCCTTGAAATTTAGAAAATTTGGTAAAAATGGGACATAATATAAGCAAATCGAATCAAGGATTCAATGCCACTATAACTATCTCAAGACATCAAAATCATCTCTCCCTAATTTCATTATCATGCAATATCATCAACATGTCTCCAATTCAAAATCATGTACTCATAACCACATAGTATTGTATCCAAATTTTCTAAATCATCAAATCCGAGTTCTAGGGAATTTACTTGTGACTATGTTAAGGTTGTTTTGTGCATCTTCATTTGTCATTGCAGAAATTCTTGTTTGAGTCTGTGGTTGTGGACGTTGGGTTGGAGTAGCCACTGTGTTGCTCCCTGTCCCCGTCTGCGGTGTGACATTAGGGGAGGAATTATGAATGTTGCTTTGTCTGCCTATGGATCCACTAGGGCGATCTCGGCTTACTTGGCTTCCTTGTCGCAATTCCGGGTAAATATTATGGGAATGACCCTCCTTTCCGTATTGATAGCACTTCTTGGGTTCATGACAAACCTTAAAATAGAACCTATTACAGTGCTTACACTGCTCCTTCTTGTGTCCCACCGGTTTACTCCTAGAGGCAGTACTAGATATGGAGACACAAAATTAGGTAGTCATTGACTTTGTGGAGTGCCAACGGATCCGGTGACTGAGATTCCACCGTAGGAGCCCGTGCTCCTACTTTGCTTTGAACTTTGGCCCGATACATGTTCGGACCTTCTCTTCTTCTTCTGGCTTTCTCTCGTCCTTCCTCTTTCGTCGACCATTTTCTCAGCCTTCAATGCCAATTTCAAGACATCTTTATAAGTGTAGGCTGAGGTCACAGATATCTTCTCTCAGATGGACAAATTTAGGCCTTCCTTAAACTTGAAATGTAAGTACTCATCGGAAGTCACTAACTTTAGGATAAATGAGGACAACCTCCTAAACTTCATTTCATAATCAGCCACTAACTTGTTGCCTTGACGGAGGTGAATGAACTTTTTCCTCTTCAAGTTTCGGTAAAACCGAGTATAATATTTTTCATCGAATTCCCTAAGGAATTCATCCCAAGAAATGGGTGTTGTGGACCTCTCCTTTAGGTTATCCCACCATACTCAGGCATCTTCATCTAATAGTTTTATTGCCACCTTGAGTTTTAACTCATTATCACGTCTCATGTCAGCCACCGTCTCCCGAACCCGATCTATTCAATTCTTTACCACCATCGTATCACTAAAACCCGAAAAGGTGACACATCTAAGTTGTCGGGCCTCTTTGATCAACTTGGATAACTCGATAGTTGGACAATTGGTAGGTGGGGCCATTGAAATAAGAGAAGCAATTGTACTATCGGAGGGGTAAGTGGAATGATTGGGCTCGGCGGAGGAGGTATTGGCACTTGAGGAGGAGCATGAAGATGAGCACTATATGTATTCCACCACTCGATCCATTGCTAGAGTGAGTTGAGTAGCAGTGGAGGAATTTTGATTGAAGGAGCCAGGTAATTGATAGTCGCTGCCGAGAGAGAAGAGTGAGCATGTGAGGATGATCCATCCTCGTGCTCAGAAAGAGAAATTTCATTTACATTTCTCAACCTTAGTCTTGGAGGTATGATCCTATAAAAAGGGAGATACTATTCTTAACTCACTAAATTAGAATTTAGACTAGATTCTTAACCCCCTAAAAATAAAAGGATTCCTACTCCTTAAGATCCATGGAAGGTTTTTGAGAATTCTTTGAAAACTCTTTCAAATTTCGAATTTTCAAAAATAAAAGTTACTTTGAAATCGTGAAAAAACGTTTGGGGACATTTGGAAATATTTTCAAGCAATTAAAACATTTAAAATCATGAGCCAAAGCTCTGATACCAATAGAATTGTCACATCCTGACTTGCCCGTTGAGCACGCAACAAACGTCACGTTATCCCAAAACATGTGTGAATCCCATTCCGTATTTCGAGATTCAGCAAGGCATTTCAATATCCATCTCTTTTCCAAAATAATCAATCCAACAAACTAAACTAGCACTTTTTCACACACAAAATCAAAAGACCAGCTTGGTCTATTGCTGTTCAAAATATGCATGCATCGGGCCAACTCGACCGTTCAAACAATTCTCATGCATTTAAATAAATTCACATGCTCAAAATGCGCTTCAAATCCTCCACATAATCCAAATGTCCCAATAAAAGAAATGCGTCTTGCAAAAAGAAATTTTTAAAACAAACTAAATAAAATTTCATATCATAAAAGTTTGGATTTTTCAATACTTGCCCAAGGAAAATCAAGCAAGTATTTGTCAAATCCAAATATAGCAAAATGTACAAAAAGTTTTTTTCCATGGATCACATAGCATAGTTCACCAAAAATATCCTCATGTTTATCACCTATTGGAGGCCAACAAAATATACTTTTTTCAACGGCACTAGACGATATCTACGTCTCCAATCTAAACTTTCTCTGAAAAATTAGAAAGTAAGGGGTGAGTATAAAAATATTCAGTGAGTGGAGTGCAATGACATGCTGAACATGAATAATGAGTGAGGTTGGTGGTGCCAACACAGATGTCATAGAATATTTTCAATGCAATTATGAAAGTCAATTGCACAAAATAAATTTTTGGAACAAATCATCCATGACTCATAAATAGTTCATCAACAATCCATTTTTCATTCCCTTTTTAAATTTCCTTTGGGGTTGTCAAAACCATTTTCCTACCAATGACCGTTGGTAGAATACGCCAATGGGATTTCCACGATTTATATAAAATACCCCCTCCTTGGCATTCACCTAGAATTTAGTGGGGTGCTGCCGCCTTATCACGTGAACAACTTGAGGAGGCTCTTCATCTCCGTTTGTCTCCATGCCAAATATAAACCAGCCTTGACCATGCCGTCCCGATGGCCCGATTTATGGAAGACTTAGATTATAATCATTTTTCTATTTTTCTAGCACAATGTTACGAAAATTTCATTTCATCATTCAACAATTGTGCTCATATACAAAGGAGAGCAAATTTCACAATTCACAATTAATGTTCTATCGTAACACGGTGCAAAAAATTTAAATATCAATAAAAAAGTCATGAATTTTATCAACAATTCCATTTGGGTATACCACAATCACAAAACATTTCAAATCTATTTCAAATGCCTTTTTAAAATTCAATTTACAAATAATAATTGAAAATATTTTATTATTCATACTAAACATAACCATTCACTCACCTTTTGGGAGGGTGAACACTCTCAAATCACAATCAATTCCAAGATAATCTCTTCCTGAATTCCAATTGATTTATCATAAATCAATAAACATGAATTATATGCTAAATCATGCCAATGAATAGGGTTTATGAGTTTTCCCCCCAAATTTAGCATAGCCTTAATTTCTCAAATCCATGATTCTATGTTTTCAATCCTTCATTTACACGTCATTTGCATTTACATATAATCTCCATTCATAAATTTCCCTAAATTTTGCCTTATTCACAAACCCTAAATTCATACTCTCTAACAAATGTCTCAAATCTCCATAACAATTTTTAAATCCACTAATGAGGAAGTTAAATCCAAGTTTAGATGAAAGAGATTTCCTCAATTTTGGAGTTGGATTGAGATTTGAGCATTGGGTTTCAAAAACCCTAGATTCTCCCTTCCTCGAGCAAACCCTAGATTTCTTTCCGCCAAATCTATCTTAATCTTAGTGTTTGATTGAGGATTTGGAAGCTTTCTAGAGTAGGTTTGAGGGAGATATAATTGATTTCGAGTGAGATTGAGAGTGAGATGGGTAAGAGAGATGAGAGTCGAGAGAGACACGGGGAGTCTAGAGAGTGTTTGTGCGATGGAGAGGGAGAGAATGAGATTTGGGGCTTTATTCAATCCTATTTATAGTGGAATATGAAATCTCACTTTTGTCTCTCATTACTTTTAGGTTTGGTTCAATTTCGATTGTTCATTTTTATCATTTCGCAATATTTCAAACTCTTGAGTCGACTTGCAAAAGAGTACAAGTCGCCTTATGTGCCTAAGGTTTTCAAAGACCAAGTCATCTTATTGTCCAATAAGTTGCCTTATTCTTTAGTTTATCAAGTCCTCAAGTTGCCGCAAAATTGTCTCAAGGTGACCTAATCTCTTCCTTGTTTAACTCCCAAGTCGCCTTGCTCCTTGGTGAGTCGTCTTGCTTATTCTGTAGAATTGCACTTCTATGACTTAAACCTGGTAGATTGGCTTGTCTAACCACAAGTAGCCTTACCAGACACAAAATCAGAAGGCACAAGTTGACTTGACATTGGAGCGAGGTGGCTTGCCTATGAGTTTTGGAAGCACAAGTCAAGCTGTCATTGGGACAAAGCGATTTGCCTTTGTGCAGAGTATGGATTCTGAGAGCTAAACTCCACAAGTCACCTTAGCATTTGCTCAGGTTGCCTTGGTGATTTTTATACTTAACCAAAATTCAATTTTTGAGTCTTAGGTCATTTTGTTATGAGTTAAGGCGGCTTTCGTCATCAAATTGACTCCAAATAATTTTTAATTGTCCCAAATTATCTCCAAAACCTATTTTTCTCCCAACAAAACTTAATAAAACCTTCATTGATAGATTAAAATCAATTACAACCGATTTTTCACGGTATTTCACAAAGAATATTGAAAATTCAATATAAATTTTCTAACACTGAATGTTTTGGTGCTACATTATGTGTCACAAAGGAAATATATCATTGACCTATTCAAAGAGACAGGTTTTCTAGGAAGTAAATCGACTGATACACCAATTGAAGAGAATCACAAGTGTTGAAATGAAGCATAATTAGGCTTCATAGCTAGTTGATGCTAGGATCAAGTGTACAAACCTAATTCAATGGTATTTCAAGACCATTGGAATATAGTCCTTCCCTCAATCAAAGAACCTTCTCACCAAAATGAAGAAGAAGAACAGCCAATCCAAGCCGAAAATGATCCAACTCAAGAAGAATCAACCTCATCTCATTCTGATGATGAATCCATCCAAGAGGAAGGGGGAGACAACTTAGATCAAGGGCAAGTTATAGAGGAAGAAGAACAAAGCATTGAGCAGCCGCCTCCTCTTCCTCTTCGAAGATCAACAAGGCTTAGGCTCCCTCCTTCGGAATGGATCAACAAAAGAGTTTTCTATAACTCAAAGGTAACATCTCACCCGATTTCCCAATATTATTCGATTGCTAACATGTCCTGTAGCCATAAAAAATTCATCAAGAACTTAGACCATCATCAAGAGCCTAGAAACTTTGAAGAAGCAAAACAACTTCCTCAATGGATCCAAGCAATGAAAGATGAGCTAGAAGCCTTAGAAAGAAACGGAACTTGGGAGTTATCATCTCTTCCTAAAGGAAAAAGGGCGGTAGGATGTAAATGGGTCTATAAAATCAAGCACAAGAGTGATGGAAGTATTGATAGATACAAAGCAAGATTAGTTGCAAAGGGTTTCACTCAAGCTTATGGAGTAGACTACAAGGAAACTTATGCTCCGGTGGCCAAGATGAACACAATTCGAGTCTTGATGTCCCTTGCAATCAATCACTCTTGGCCAATGTTTCAAATGGACGTAGCCAATGCATTCTTTCAAGGGGATCTAGAAGAGGAAGTGTACATGGAGATTCCACCGGGCTTCTCTCACCAACTCAACAAGGTTTGCAAACTTAGGAAAGCAATCTACGGTCTCAAACAATCTCCAAGAGCTTGGTATGCCAAACTTAGCTCAACTCTTTTTGATCATGATTTCAAAAAATGCAATAGTGACACTTCTCTCTTCATTAAGAAACTAGATGGAAAAATCATTATAGTGTTAGTTTATGTAGATGATATAATCATAACCGGTAATGATTTAGATTTAATCAACCAAGTAAGAAGTTTCTTACAAACAAAATTTGATATTAAAGACTTAGGAAAACTAAAGTACTTCTTAGGGATAGAACTCGCCTATTGTCCAAATGGGCTTGTTCTATCACAAAGGAAGTATGTGCTTGATCTCTTGCAGGAAACCGGAAAGTTAGGTGCCAAGCCCGCTTGTAGTCCCATTAGCTCCTCCTGTGGCCTCAAGGATGATGATGAAGATTATGAGGATGAACCAAGATATCAAAGGCTCGTAGGGAAATTGATCTACCTCACCATAATGAGACCGGACATCTCCTTTGCCGTGAGTCAAGTTAGCCAACATATGCACAAGCCAAAAAGAAAGCATTGGAGAGCCACCGAAAGAATCCTCCATTATCTAAAAGGCACACCGGGCATGGGAGTTTGGATGAAGAAGAACAACAACTCACAAATCGTAGGATATTGTGATGCAGATTGGGCCGGAAATTCAGAAGATAGACGATCAACCACAGGATATTGTATGTTTGTTGGAGGAAATCTAGTTTCTTGGAAAAGCAAAAAACAACATGTGGTCTCAAGATCAAGTGCTGAAGCGGAATATAGAGCCATGGCAGCCGCATCAAGTGAGATTGTTTGGTTAAAAGCTCTAATTGAAGAACTAGGGTTCTCCGTTCCTACTCCGATCCCTCTCCATTGTGACAATCAATCGGCTATTCACATAGCCTCAAATCCGGTTTTTCATGAAAGAACAAAACATATTGAGGTGGATTGTCACTTTGTGAGACAAAAGTTTGAAGAAAAGCTCATCACTCCAAGCTTTACACGAAGTGAGGATCAAGTAGCGGATATCTTTACCAAGTCGGGAACCGCCAATCACATACATAAAAATATGGTCAAGTTGGGTGTTATAGATACATACACACCCAACTTGAGGGGGAGTGTTGAAATAAAGGATAATTAGGGTTTATATCCTAAGGGAATGAAGTCTAAATGTATAGCTCTAATTTAGGTAGAATTTTCCCTTTCTTTTGTTATAATTGTAATTCCCTTTTAGGGTTCCAATTTGGGCCCTAAATGGGCCTTGCCAGCAGAATTCAGGCTGGGCCCGAAGGGCCCAGCCCGGGCAATCAAATGGGGGACCAAAAGGTCCCCCAACGGCTAGCAAAAGATAGCCGTTGGGGCTGTCCCCAACGGCTAGTAAACACTAGCCGTTGGGGACAGCCCCAACGGCTAGAAATGGAGAGGGCATTGCCCTCTCCTCCATCTCTTTTCTCATTTCTTTCCCTCTCCTCTTGTTCTCTATAAATAGGGCTTAGTTGTTCATTTGGAAAGTATGAAAAATATGCCTTCATTGCATGTAAACTCTCTTTGATTTCTTAATTAAATTCTTGAAGTTTCTTTCTTCATTCTTAGCTTGCTATATTTAAATTTCATCAGGATGTGCCAAGCAGTTGTGATTAGAGCCAAGGCTACCTTCTCAATAAGCCTATAATTGATTTCTGACTTTTGGAGCACTCGGCTAACACAGTATACTAGCAAGCACATAACAAAGGGCTCGATCAAATATAGATAAGTAGAGATAGAGTTTTTCATCGGGGATGGGCCAAGAGAGTAGTGAAGGAGACGAGAGGAACTCCTTGAGCTTGTCGAAAGCCGTCTAGCACTCTGATGTCTATACAAATTTTTGGGACTTCTTCAGCACATCAAAAAAGGGCTTGTATTTTTCTCTTATCTTTGACATAAACATGCTCGGTACTGTAATCCATCCGGTAAGGTGTCGTACCTCCTTCAGCATTCATAGTATCACCATATCCAAGACAGCTTGATTGAATCATCTCTAGGTTGACCTCAATTCCTCGGTTGGTGACTAGAAAACCCAAGAACTTGCTTGAGTTGATACCAAAGGTACAATTGACTGGGTTCAATTTCGTATTGTAACGTTCCAATGCCTAAAACATTTCTTCAAGATCTGTTATGTAACCCTTCAGCTTAGTACTCTTGATGAGCATGTTGTCCACATAAGCCTTTAGGTTTCTATCAAACTGCTTGCTGAAGAACTTATTGACTAGTAATTGGAAGATTGCTTTTGTGTTATTCAACCCGAATGTAATGACCTTATAACAATATGTGCCGAATTTGTGATGAAGCTCTTTTTTTTTCTCATCTTCTGGGACCATGAGTACCTGATTGTAGGTAGAGTATACATCCATGAAGTTTAGGAGTTGATTGTCTGATAAGTTGTCCACAAGTTTGTCGATAGCGAGAAGTAGATAGCTATCCTTGGATATGCCTTGTTGAGGTCGGTGAAGTCAACACACATTCTCTACTTGTCATTCACTTTTCACACCATGACCATATTGGCTAACTACTCAGGATATTTTAGTTTCCTGATAAAGTTCACCACTAGAGTTTTTGTACTTCTTCTTGTATTACTTATTGACATTCCAATGCGAATACCCTCTTCTTCTACTTTACATGCTTACGACTAGCATCTGCTGTCAGCTTATAAATAACCACAGAGGGGTGGATCCCTGGCATATCTTTAGGTTACCATGCGAAAACTTTGGAGTGTCATCGTAAGCACTTGGTTTTGGCATCCTTGAGATATGTTGGTAGGTAGGCTCTAGTTTGAACAGGCACATTCGAAATCGGGACCTCGACTACCTCTTCACTAGGATCGAGTTTTACAACTTGTTCAATGTCATCTCTGAGTCCTATAGCCTCTATGGAGAGGTTCTTCTTCTCCTCCTCTAGCACTGAGACGTTCAAAGGGTTGGGATCGTAATTTAGTGTCCAATACCAAGAGGTATTCTGAATTTACCCTTCATGTGTTTGGTACTCGGCAAGACTTCTAGACCATCTAGGGTTGGACAGCCTAGGATGATATTGTAAGGGGATGGTAGTTTGACCACCTTGAAAGTGGTTATGGTGGTAACATGGTTGAGTGGCATTCCCAAGGTTACTAGAGCAAGATAGTGCTCTCAGGGTATAACCACTTTCAGAGAGTCCCCTTAAAGGTCTTGCATAGGGATGAAGATTTGCCCGGTTGAACCCTATTCACTAGAAAGCATCCCAATAGAGGAGATCGTAGCTTGTCCCCTGATCGATGAAAACTCTTCATGACATACTGGTCTATCTTGGTAGTGATAACTAGTGGATCATGTCGGTTCGGGTTTACCCCTACTAGGTTGTCATTATCGAAACCAATCATTAGTCTTTTTTCCTTTTGTCCCTTTCAATGTACGTAGTGAGAATCTTTGAAGAAGAGAGAGTTTTGGTCACCCAAAATACAAGTGTGGCCGATGCCACAATTTGAAATTGCTATGTTGAGGAAGTTCTCTCCGATGAATCAAAGCTATTGGTGGCGAGGGATCTAGGGGATTGGACGCTTGTCCTCCCACCTTAGACATTACTTCAGAGGTGTTGCCTTCATTCTTTCTTTTAGGTGATGTGGTGATAGGAAAGACAATGAAACAAGGCCTGAACTTTCATTAGCTAAATGGTCGATCTACTCCCACGGACGGTGCCAATCTGTTGGAGCTGGGTTTACTTCACAGATCAATTACTTTTCTGATCCAAACAGGAAACTAGTGTTGGACTGCATGCTAGGCTTTCATCGATGGAAATACTTGCAAAATACCGACCAGAGGTGATCTGGTAGAGAAAGCTCCAACACTTAAGTCAGAAAAGGTAGTATTGAGAGAGGGAGAACAGATTGCCAAGAGCCTTAGATTTGCCCAGTGTTGTCTCTATGTGAAGTATGTATTGAAAGTCAAAAGTCAAAAGAACATACCTAGTGGGTCACCTTTACTTAGTATATATAGCATGTATATGCATGACAAATCTTGTATGTTGTCCCCAGTGAAATAGCCTAATCGTCACAAGTCCCCTCACCCAACCTCGTGATCGATCTAAGATTCATTTAGTGTAACAAAAAAAATATCCTATATATGTTTAGGCATCTAAAAACCCTAGTTACCTTATGGAGAAGTCATTAGAGATTTTTTGAGAATATAGGGAATGATCTTTTGGAAATTAAGAACTTACGAGATTAGGAAAGATTCCGATTGTTATGGAGATTTTCTTTCTTATTGGGTAAGATTATAAGAGACTCATATTTCGTGTGAACTTAACTTACCTTGGTGAAGATATTAATTGGTAGTTACTCAGTATAGAATAGGATCACAAAGAACTCAATAAACGTTGAGATGTTTTATGTAAGTGTGAAAATCAATATAAGTGAGAAGAATAACAACAACAATGAATAACAATGGCAGCAATAACATCACATAGCACGTAATAACAAAAGTATGCAAAGGTTGAATCATGGTATGAGAGTAGTGGAGATGAAGATCTAAAGCAACAACAATGTGTGGTTACAATCTAAATACAAGTATAGCAAAATAGTTAGAATTGTAAAGATCACAAATCAAAATTAAAATTGACAGTGCAATAGAGAAGCATAAAAAATAGCAAGGAATATTGCAATCAATGTTATCCTCAATAGAAACCCGTAATCGCCCTATTGATTGCCAATAACTCTCTCTCTCTCTCTCTTTACAAGTTTATAAATCACCTTTTACGATTTTTAAAGTTAAGAGTTACATAAACATTTTCATGTTGATACAATTTTATGCAGGTGATATAGTTGTAGTTAATTATGAATAGTTGGTGTTAAATGCAATTGCACTAAAATGACATAGGTGCACTGACCGCAATTTTGTGTATATACACAAATGCATTTCGCTACAATATGGAGAATATAAATATTCTGTTACACGAAATTTGAATCCTGAATCACAAAGTTGGGAGAGGAGATTGAGACCACTAAACTATCTCCTTAGGATACAATATGGAGATTATGATTCTTGCATGAGAGATTTTCTTCTCCAAATCCTTGGATTCATTTTTTGCTATCTCTAAATCCTTAATCCAAATCACCATGCTTAGTTTTTTTTTTTTTTCCTTCTATCTAAATTGTCAAATTTCTCTTGTTTCCAGAAATTTAAAATTTATATTCAACATTTATTTTAATAATGTTATATTTAAAATTAACAAGTCAATTATGTTAATAATGTTATATTTTTTATAAATTCTATGGAATTTGGATGGATGTCCATATTCATCATGGATAAGAATGACCGTTTGAATAGATGATCATATTCAAGAATGATTATTGGTTTTTGGGTAACTCTTTAATGGTATGATAACTTTTGGCCTTTGGGATCATTAGTGACTATTAATTTTTGGGTTACCACATTAATAAAGGTGTCTTTTCATCCTTTCTCCAAATGCCTATAAATAGACCCTCTTGTAATCTTATCTATATACCAAGAAATGAAATAAAATATTGCTCTCTCTACTTCATCTCTTATTGTTCACATTGTGTTTAAGTTTTCTTTTGAGTTAGATTTTTGTCTTTGTGATATTTTGATTTCTCTTTTGAGTATATCCAATTGTGAACTCTAAAACCAAAGTTTCACAAGACGTTACCAATACTCTAACCAACCAAGGAAAAGGAAACAAGAGAGGAACATTATCCGATAACTAATTTTCTATCATTATACTTATCATTTCATTTAGTTTGTATAAACATATGTTATTATTATTATTCTCTGGATATAATATTTTTGTATTTGAATATTATGTAGAATATTTAACGTCTCAAATCTTACCATGTTTGAGTTTGTGGCTCTCAACATTTTGGGAAAAAATTATTTATCATAAATACTTAATGCTGAAATCTATTTGAATGCAAATTGATTCAAAGAAACAATTAAAGAAAATAATAGAGAAACTTTACAAAATCAAGCCAAGGCAATGATTTTTCTCCATCATTACCTTCACGAAGATTTGAAAATTGAATATTTGATAATGAGAGATCTACTAGAATTGTGGAAAAATTTGGAGGAAATGTTCAACCACCAAAAAACAATAATACTCCCTAAATGTCATTATAATTGGATTTATTTGAGATTCCAAGATTTTAAAACAGTAAGTAAATATAATTCAGGTGTTTTTAAAATCAATTCTCAATTGAAATTATGTGGAAAAAATATTACCGATTATAATATGTTAGAGAAAACATTTTTCACTTTTCATTTCTCATATATGCTCCTACAGTAGCAATATCGAGAAAAAGGTTTTAAAAAGTATTCAAAACTAATTTTTTGTTAACTTATGACCGAACCAAATAACGAGTCATTAATGAAAAATCATGAATCTCGTCCAATTGGCTCTAGTCTATTCTCTGAAGTAAATACGACAATTCATGACAATTTTCACTACAAAAAAACACGGTTTTAGTCATGGATTTTCGCGACGAAAAAAATTCGTCGCTATTTTGCTATGAATTTAGCAACAAAAATTTTTTCGTCGCTAATTTGCCACAAAATTTGCTACGAAAAGGAAGTCGTAGCTAAATTAGCGACGGACATATCATTTGTGGCTAAATTCGTCGCTAATTAGTGACGAAAAAATTTTCGTCGCTAATTAGCAATAAAAAATTTTTATTGCAAATTTTGTCGCTAATTAGCGATGAATAATTTTTCATGACTAAACTTTGCCACAGATACAGATATTCGTAGCTAAATTTAGCAATAAAAAAGTTTGTGACAACTTTCGTCGCTAAATTTAGCAACAAAAAAATTTCATGGGAAATTCTATCGCTAATTAGCTACAAAAATTTTCCATCGTTAAATTCGTCGCTAATTAGCCACGAAAAAATATTTGTCTATAAATTTAGCACCGACCTCTAAAATTCACGGCTAAATTCTTCACTAATTAGCCAAAAAAAAATATTTATTACTAATTCATTGCTAATTAGCCACAAAAAAGTATTTGTTGCTAAATTCGTCGCTGATTTATTATCTATATTTCAAAATTTAAGACTAATTTCGTAACTAAATTTTTTCTATACTCTGTTAGGAAATATTTTTAACCGGTCCCCGTTTTAACCAATTCTGAATAACGAAATTGAATTAAATATATAATAAATATTATAATTTTCAACAAACTGAGAATTTACAATAATAAATAATTCAATAAATTTGTAACAGATAATTTTAAATAAGTTGCGGTTGTGGAGTTCACCATTTATATTTTTCTTCTTCTATATCCGTTTGTTTCTCTCATATAATTCAATCGTATTTAAAAGTTCAGTTGTTCATTTTCATTTGTTATTATTATCAACAACGAAAATAATAGATGATATATCCATATTCGATGATCCATCTCGTTTGCCAAGTAAATCAAACATTAGTTTTCGGAGAATGGAGATAATGATACGGATGGATAAGTTAGGTGGCTATCGATTTTTAAATTATTCTATGGATTCAAAAAAATAAAATAAAAATGAAAAATAATAATAAAATAATAAAATAAAAGAAAAAAGAAGAAAACAAAATATAACATACAAATTTATATTAAAAAAAAAAGATTAAATTAACGACGGATTTAGAAATCTGTCACTAATTTAGCAACGGATCGAGAAATTCGTCGGTTATTTAGCGACGAATAAAGAATCTTTTACTAATTTAGCGACCGATTTAGCGATAAATTTATATCCGTCGCTAATTTTGTACCAAATTTTCATATCCATCGCAAAATTTAATCTTTTTCAAATAGAATTTTATTTTTTTATTTTTCTTTTTATTTTATTAATATGTTATATTTAAATTAAAAATTAATTTAGCGACGGATTTGTTTTCCGTCACTAAATCCTGTGCGGGGTGCACGCGCGTGCCTTGGCGCCCTCGCATGCACGCATGGGAGCCTGCCCTTCATTGTTTTAATGCTAAAAAAAATGATATTTTAAAGAATTTGAATCTTGGATCTCGGATTTGAACGGAAGACTTGTCACTACTGCACCACCGCTTAGTGTTGTGTTATTATATTTTTTATTTTCTTTCTTCCTCCTCATTTTTTTTCTATTCTCACTTTTTTTTCCTTTCTGTTACTCTCACCTCTATTTTTGGGTTTTTTTTTTCTTTCTATTCTCATTATTGAAATTTCTTATATATAATAATTATATTAAAATTTCTTATATATTCAAACGAATAAAAATATTTTGTGATTAAATATATAGATTTTTTAAATTATTAATATATTATAATTTATTGATAATTATAATTTTATATTATTAAGATGTTGTAATCCATTTTTAAACTATGGATTAAAAAAATAAAATAAAAATGAAAAAGAATAATAAAATAATAAAATAAAAGAAAAAAGAAGAAAACAAAATATAATATTAATATAATTTTTAATTAATTTATTATTTTATTTTAAATTATTATTTTATTATTTTTTATTTTATTAAAAATTATCATATTTATTATTTTTTATCAATATTATTTTAGATTGGTGGTTTAAGTAAAAAAAGTTATTATATTTATTATTTTAAATTGTTATTATATATTATTTTATTATTATTAGAAAAATGTGAAGTAAAGATAATAAATAAAGAAAGTTATTATATTTATTATTTTAAATTGTTATTATATATTATTGTTTTATTATTAGAAAAATATGAAGGAAAGATAATAAGTAAAAAAAAAATTATATCAGATACTAACATTTGGCTTGGTGGCAGGTTATGCGTGTGCAGGTGTTCGAACCACGGTGGAGGCAAAGCGGCATTTTCCAGCAATTAAGTGAGGAGGGCTGACATTGGAGCAGGCGCGGGGCCCGCTTGCAGGCGAGGGTGCTAGCTCGGGCGGGAGGGCGTGCTTGCAGGCTAGTGCTAGCTCGAGTGGGTGGGGGTGGGTGGGGTCCGTCTAAGCACGTGGCTTCCAAGCTAGGCTAGTGCTGGCTCGGGTAGGCGGGGTCGTCTAGGTACGTGCTGGCTCGGGTGGGTAGGGACCCATCCAGGCACGTACACTTCTTGGGTATTCCGACGAATTTGGAATTTGGAATCAGTAACGGACTTTTTTTTGTCCATAAATTAGCGACGGATAATTTTTCCGTCGCTAAATTAGTTACGGATAATTTTTTTGTCAGTAATTTAGCGAAGGATAATTTTTTGTTCCTAAATTAGTGACGAATTTTAGCGACAAAAATTATCTGTCGCTAAATTTAGCGATGAATTTTAGATTTTCATCGCTAAATTTAGCAACGGATTTTTTTATGTTGCTAATTTAGTGACGAATAATTTTTTGTCGCTAAATTTTGTGACGAATTTTAGCAACGAAAAATTATTTGTCGCTAAATTTAGCGACGGATTTCAGATTTTCCTCGCTAAATTTAGCGACGGATTTTTAATTTTCGTCGCTAAATTTTTGCGACGCGTTATTAGCGGCAAAAAATTTTTCGTCGCTAAATCCGTCGCTAATGTTTTTAGCGATGAATTTTTTAAAAAATTTGGTCACTAAATTTGTGGCTAAAAACCTGTTTTTTTGTAGTGTTTGGACATGGATGAGGATGTGGAAATGGTCGTGGTTGTGGCTGGAATGTTTACCATAATGATCGTGGTGGACATACAAAACACCAAAAGTGGAAAAATAATGAGGCAAAACAAGAAAAATGTGGATACAGTCAGAATGTTGAAAATGAATACTACCGATGTGGGGTGATTAGACTTTGGTCATGTACTTGTCGTATGCCAAAGCATCTTGTCAAGCTTTATCAAGCCTCATTGAAGGAAAAAGATAATAATGTGGAGGCAAATGCCTTATATCATAATAATGGCCCTAATAATATTTTTGCAAATTTGCTTCAATTAGAAGTTGGTGATTTTCTTGACAATGCTGAATTTGGTGATTTTAATTAATGCAATTGTTTTCATTTTTCAATATCTATAATAAATTAAAGTTCATTGTTTATTTATTTACCAATTTATTTATGAAGACCTATGGATATTATTGTATCTAATATTGGATCAAATGTCGAAGATGGGGGTCTCTGTCTCATAGACAGTGAAACTGTACATACAATTCTTAGAAACAAAAGATATTTACATCATCTCAATATGAAAAAGCAAAATGTGAATATTATATCTGTTAGTGTAATCTTGATCGAAGGCTCTAAAATAGAAAGTATTTTACTACTAGGAGGGACAAATTTAATGATCAGTAATGTATTATTTTCACCCAAGTCCCACCAAAATTTATTAAGCTTCAGAGACATTTGCCTCAATTGCTATCATATAGAAATAACCAATGTGAAAAATATTGTGGATTTATGCATTACTAATATTAACTTGGGACAAAAACAAATATTAGAGAAACTATCAACCTTCTCTTAAGGTCTTTATTATACGCACATTAGACCAAGCGAAGTAAATGCAATAGTAAAGCAGAAGTTTGCTAATCAAAATGCATTCATATTATGGCATGACTGGTTGGGTCATCCTAAATCAATAATGATGCGATGAATTATCGAAAACTCTTATAGACATCCATTGAAGAACTTGAAGTTTCTTTAATCGAATGAATTCTCATGTGCTGCATGTTATCAAGTCAAATTAACAATAAAACCATCACCAAATAAAATTGGGTTTGAGCGTCCTACATTTTTTAATCGAATTCAAGATGATATATGTGGATTAATTCACCCACCATGTAGAACAGTTAGATAATTTATGGTTTTAATTTATGCCTCTACGAGATGCTGACATGTGTGTATATTATTAACCTGTAACCTGGCATTTCCAAGATTACTTGCTCAAATAATTAGATTATGAGTGCAATTCTCTTATACTATTAAAATACTTCATCTTGATAATGCCGAAGAGTTTACATCCCAAGCATTTAATGATTATTGTATATCTATTGGTATAAAGGTTGAACATCCTATTGCTCATGTTCATACCTAAAATGGCCTGATAAAGTCATTTATTAAATGTTTTCAATTATTGCAAGACCATTACTAATGAAAACCAACCTTCCCATCAATACTTGGCGGCATGCAATTTTACATACAGTAACTCTTATTCACATCCAACCCACTAGTTATAAGAAATTATCTCCCTTACAGTTGGTTTCTAACCAAGAGCCAAATATATCTCATTTACACATTTTTGGTTGTATTGTATATGTCCCAATTGCCTTTGCACATAGAACCAAAATGCGATCTCAAAGGAGATTAGGGATATATATTGGATATGAATCTCCTTCTATTATCAAATACCTTGAGCCATCCACAGGGAATATTTTTAAAACTCGATTCGCTGATTGTCATTTTGATGAATCATTTTTTCCAACTTTAGGGGGGAGATAATGTAAGAAAATAAAAGTTGAAAAAAGAGATTATCTTGAGTAATCCATCCTTGTTTCACCTTGATCCCCGTACAAAATACTGTGAACTAGAAGTTTAATGAATAATTCATTTACAACGAATTACAAACCGATTACTAGATAATTTTTCTGATCCAAACGAGTAACTAAATCACATATTGCTACTGAGAATACTCCCAATAGAATTAGTGTCCCCAAAGGGTCTCTGACAACAAATGAACCTAAACCATGTCTAAAACGTGGAAGAACAATTGGTTCTAAAAATAAAAACCCTCAGAAGAAGAGGGGAGCAAATAGTTAAATTGATAGTATGGAAGAAAAAAATTCGAACGACTTAATCCATGATATATTCAAAGGTAATCTTCCTAAAGAAGTTGAACTTTTGAAAACAAATGTGGAAAATCAAGAAACATCAATCAATTATATTTCCACAATGATAACTTGGGATCGAAAAAATACTATTGTTAATGATGTATTTGTATATAACGTGGCAGTTGATATTCTGAATGAAAATAATGATTATGAGCCCACAACTATAAAGGTATATAAATCAAGAGATGACAGGCTAAAATGGAATGATGCAATTCAGACCAAACTAGAATCTCTCTTAAAACATGCAGTTTTTTGTTCCATTGTCAAAACACCAGAAGGTGTTAGAATGAAAGGCTATAAGTGGGTATTTGTGCAAAAAAGAAATGAGAAAAATAAGGTCGTACGATACAAGGCATGACTTATAACACAAGATTTTTCACAAAGATCTGGTATAGACTATGAAGAGATATATTCTCTCGTGATGGATAAAATCACTTTTCGCTATCTTATTTGATTGTAGCACATAAAAAACTTCATATGCAGTTAATGGATATTGTTTCTGCATATCTATATGATACACTAGATAATGACATATACATGAAAGTCACAGAAGGACTAAAACTGCCTGAAGCATATAATTCTCGAGAATTATTTTCTATCAAAATTACAAAAATCTTTGTATGATTTAAAACAATTTAGGCATATGAGGTATAATCGCCTCACTAAATATTTGTTGAAAGAGGGATATGTGAATAATCATATTTATCCATGTGTTTTTACAAAAAAAATTTGAACATGAATTTGTAATAATCGCTATATATGTTGATGATTTAAATATTATTAAAACTATTGAAGAGATTTCAAATACCATAAACTATTTAAAGAAAGAATTTGAAATTAAATATATTACAAAAACAAAATTCTGTCTTGGCTTGTAGTTTGAATACTTAAAAAACAGAATTTTTATCCATTAATTAACATACACTAAAAAAGTGTTGGAACGATTTAATATGGATAAATCTTATTTATTAACCAGCCCAATGGTAATTCTTTTACTTGATGTGAAAAAGAATCTTTTTCGATTTCAGGAGAATAATGAGAAAATTTTTTATCCTGAAATACCATATTTAAGTGTAATTTGTATATTAATATAATTGCTAATAATACTAGACTCGATATAGTTTTTGTTGTAAACCTATTAGCAACATATAGTTCCACTTCAACTAGAAGATATTGAAATGAAATTAAATAAATCCTATGATATCTCCAAGGTACAATTGAAATGGGTTTATTTTATCCAATGGGTCAAATACACAATTAATTAGATATGTAGATGTTGGATATTTGTTTGATCCACATAAAACTCGCTCTCAAATGGGTTATATATTTACATATGGTGGCATTGCCATATCTTGGAGATTTATGAAACAAATAATAACTGCTATATCTTTGAATCATGCTGAGATATTAGTGATTTATGAAATAAGTCATGAATGTTTATGGATCAGATCAATGGTTAATTACATTCAAATATCATGTGGTTTAACTAGTATAAAGAAAATTTCCACAATATTATATGAGAATAATGCTGGATACATATCCCGATTAAACGGTGGACACATTAAGAGGATAGGACAAAGCGTATATCTCCCAAATTACTTAATTCAAAATCGAGATATTGATATTCAGAAAATTCAATCGAGTGAATATACTACAAATTTGTTCACAAAACCATCACCCACCACAATATTCAAGAAAATGATTCATAAATTTGGAATGTGGCGTCTTAAAAATATTATGTGATATTTTTATCAGGGGGAGTATAATATAAAGGATTTTATATATAAGAAATGTCGTACTATTTTCCCTTCACTAGACGTTTTGTCCCATTGGATTTTTACCTAATAAGATTTTAACAAAACATATTCGTTATATAATGGACATCCAAGAAAGAATGTTATAAATTCTATAGAATTTGGATGGATATCCATATTCATCATGAATGAGAATAACCTTTTGAATGGATGATTAAATTCAAGAACGATTTTTGATTTTTGGGTAATTCTTTAATGGTATGATAGCTTTTGGCCTTTAGGATCATTAGTGGCTATTGATTTTTGGGTTGCCACATTAATAAAGGTATTTTTTTCATCCTTTCTCCATATGCTTATAAATAGGCTCTCTTGTAATCTCATCTATATACCAAGAAATGAAACTCTCTACTTCATCTCTTAATGTTCACATTGTGTTTAAGTTTTCTTTTGAATTAGATTTTTATCTTTGTGATATTTAGATTTCTCTTTTGAGCATATCCAATCGTGAGCTCCAAAACCAAAGTTTCACGAGACGTTATCCGCAGGATATTCTAACCAAGAGGAAAAGGAAACAAGAGAGGAACATTATCCGGTAAGTAATTTTCTATCATTATACTTATCATTTCATTTAGTTCATATAAACATACTCAAATTGTAGATGCCTTGCATTGTATGAAATTTAAATAAATAAATATAGATGTATATAAAAATGAATGTTTGAAAAATAATAATTTCAAGAAGGATAAATTAAATAAATAAAAGATATATAAAATAAAAAAGAAATTTAATAAAATATAAATAATTTTAAATTTATTTTTTTTAACAAACTCAATATGATTTATTCATATATACAATTTTAAATACCTATTCCCATTTCGACGCAAAACCCAGAAAATTAGTAAATAAGAAATCCCACCGAGAATTCCGAACCACGAATCCACTGTGCTTGTCCTGCTGTGCAATGCAATGGAAGGAAATACTCTCCGTTTGGCAAACCTCTTGCAAACTTTCATAGACAAGAGAGCTCTTTTATCCGGTAAGCTCCTTCACGCTTATTTCCTCCGAAATGGGATTTACGCTGACAAATTTCTCTTCAATAGGCTCATCGAATTGTATTCTAACTGTGGTAAAATCAATTGGGCATTTTCTGTGTTTGATAAAATGACTAAAAAAGATGTTTATACTTGGAATGCCATGTTGGGTGCGTGGTGCAAAGCTGGTTCACTGATGGATGCATATCAACTGTTTGAAAATATGCCTGAAAGAAATGTAGTGTCGTGGAACACTTTGATTAGTGCATTTGTGAGAAATGAGCATGAAGAAAAAGCGTTGATTTGGTACTTTAAAATGAGAAGGGAAGGTTTTGTGCCTACCCACTTCACGTTGGCAAGTGTGTTTAGTGGCTGTGGTGCCTTGGATGATGCCGAGTGCGGGAGGGTTTGTCATAGTCTTGCTATTAAAATTGGTCTTGACAAAAATATGTATGTAGGTAATGCTTTGTTGGCCATGTATTCCAAGTGTAGGCGCATCGAGGATGCAGTCCAAGCTTTTAGGGATGTGCCGGAACCCAATGAGGTTTCGTTTACCGCTATGTTGAGTGGGTTGGCAGAAACTGACCGTGTTTATGAGGCTTTGGATCTGTTCCGGTTGATGCATAGGAGTGGAGTTTGTATTGATTCTGTTTTGTTGTCTAGTGTCACAAGTGTTTGTGGCCTAGGAAGAAGCGGAGGGTCGAAGTTTACTAGTCAGGGAGGTGAGCTCTTGCTTGATGTATTTGGCCGCCAAATTCATGGTATTGCCATCAAAATCGGGTTTGGAAATGATCTTCATTTAAATAATTCATTGCTTGATATGTATGCAAAGAACGGTGACATGGTTAGTGCTGAGGTGATTTTTAATACCTTGGCTGAAGTCAATGTTGTGTCTTGGAATATTATGATAGCAGGTTATGGAGAGAGATTCCAAAGTGAGAAGGCAATAGAGTGCCTGCAAAGAATGCAGCATTCTGGTTTTGAACCAGATGAAGTGACTTACATTAATATGCTTGCGGCATGCATCAAGTCTAATAATATTGAAATGGCCCGCCAAATTTTTGATAGAATGTTCAATCCAAGCTTGAGTTCATGGAATGCTATACTCTCAGGCTATTCACAGAATGGAGAGCACAAGGAGGCAATAAAGCTCTTTAGGCAAATGCAATTTCAAAATGTCCAACCTGATAGGACTACTTTTGCAATTATACTAAGCTCGTGTGCTGCAATGGGCCTTTTGCAAAGTGGCAAGCAATTACATGCTGCGTCTCAAAAGGCTGGATTACATATGGACAATTATGTTGCCAGTGGACTTATTAGTATTTATTCCAAAGGCAAGAAGCTAGAAACAGCAAAACAGATTCTCGATAGGCTTCCTGAGTTGGATGTTGTCTGTTACAATGCGATGATTGCGGGCCTCTCACTCAGCTCCTTAGATGAGGAAGCTTTCACCTTGTTCAAGCATATGCGAGAAAAGGGTGTGATGCCAACCCAGTTTTCATTTACTACTATACTTAACAGTTGTGCAAAACTGTCTTCCTTGTCTGAAGGTAGACAGCTTCATTCCCAGATATTGAAGGATGGACATGTAAATGACACTTTTGTAGGGAGTGCCCTGATTGATATGTATTGCAAATGTGGGAACATGGATGCAGCCCGGCAGTTTTTTGATGCAATGCCTCTTAGAAATACTGTAATTTGGAATGAAATGATACATGGTTATGCACAGAGTGGACTTGGAGATGAAGCTGTTCTTCTCTATAAGGACATGATGAGATCAGGCTTAAAGCCTGATAACATTACACTTGTGGCTGTATTAACCGCTTGTAGCCACTCTGGATTGGTTGATGAAGGGATTAAAATATTTAA
Organism: Dillenia suffruticosa; assembly: GCA_033439265.1. Classification (NCBI taxonomy): domain Eukaryota; kingdom Viridiplantae; phylum Streptophyta; class Magnoliopsida; order Dilleniales; family Dilleniaceae; genus Dillenia; species Dillenia suffruticosa. Next base: position 7,749,141 of record JAVTVX010000031.1, read on the forward strand.
CTTAATGCAGCTAGAACATGGATTGGAGCCAAATTTGGATCATTACACTGCGATCATTGATACTCTTGGACGAGCTGGTAGGTTCTATGAAGCAGAAGTTCTTATAGATCAGATGCCTCATAAAGATGATCCAATTATATGGGAGGTACTTCTTAGTACTTGTAGAATTCATGCTAATGTAGGCTTGGCAAGGAAAGCAGCTACGGAGCTCGTCCGTCTGGATCCTCAAAATTCAGCCCCTTATGTGCTTCTTGCTAACATCTATACTTCCTTGGAAAGATGGGATGATGCTAGGGCTGTTAGGGAACTGATGACTGAAAAGGAGGTCACGAAGAATCCTGGCTATAGCTGGATTGAGCATGAAAATAAAACTCAATCCTTAAAGGTGGATCACAATTTTCACGGAATAAATGATGAAGTTGGAGCTGATAACAAAGGAATCCCCTGCTATGGTGGATGATGAATTTCAGATTCGGTAGTGAATGTTTATATGTTGAAAACCATATGACTACCTAGAGAAGGCAGGTCCTGACAAATCTTCTGGATTCTTTGGTGGCTACTGGTTACTCTTTGATGACATGGGAAGTCTAGAGGAAAATCACGCCTAAGGCATCAATGCCCTGTGGACTTTTATAAGCTGCTAACTTTGCAAAAAGAAAATTTTGTTACCATAATAAGCTCTGAAGCCATGGTGGGATTGAAAGCCAAAGCACCTGCACTTGTCTCATTGTTACTATCATAGTGCTCATCTCTGTGGATGTCAATTCAAAAGTTTCAGGAATGGGAAGCATGAATTGTTGAGATCTTTTTCAGCATGAATAGGAGGGCAAGGCACCTTTATTTGGAAGATATTCTGCTTGGTGTCAGTGTAATTCTACATTTGCATCGTTTGAAGCAGGTCGGTGATGTTGGTATGAGGAGAGAACATCAAATACGGTCTACTTGTACCCAATGAGTGTCCTCTGCTTCAGCATACTCAACTTTGCCCGAGCTCTTGCTTTTGCTGGGATTTAGTTCAACAAGTTGGTGCAGATACAGTATAAGTAAAAAGAAAGACACCAAGCAACCTAGCTGAACATAAAGGCATCCACCGGAGCGGAGTCATTCTGAGAATGGAGAATTTAGAATCAATTTCGAACCTTCTGCCATGTGAAAATAAGGATCCCACTGCGCGAGGACCCTCTTGATCTTGCACAACACAACGTCCATGGTCTCAAGCACTTAAAAGCTCTCTCTGGAAAAGTGATGTAAGGTCAATTTATGTGCTTATTATCTGGAAACAAGTACATAATTTTCATGAGTAATTATGAGAAACCTCTTGAAACCATGTGAACAAAGTTGGTTGTCTACTTTTCCGATGATCAATGCTGATTTAATATCTCGGTAGCAAAATATCTCACTGCATCGTTCTGGGTCATGTATAAAGTTTAAAAAATGTATATATATTTTTATAATAATAACATATTAAAAAAACTATGGTCATGGTTTTATGTAAGAAATTAATAAATTAATAAAGAGACTATAATTATTGATTTAACAAAAGCATATTTGGGTAATTATAACTATTTGGGGAACAAAAAGAGTATTAGGTCAGTCAAATTGATTTTTTCAGATCATTACAGGGTTTATGTTATAGGATTGTTTTAACAATTGGGATGAAATATTAAATCAAAGCCCATAATTGGTTTAAAAGAAAAGGACATAACTTAGGTTCGATTCCTTAGGTTATGTTATCAAGTTCCAGCATCACATAAAAATGGCTTTTTCCTTTTTTTTTTTTTTTGGTGAGATTTGTTTGATAGCTGCAAAAATGGCTTTTTCCTTCCAACTCAGCATTACACCCTTAAATTACAGACCCCCCAAATCAGTCGCCTGACCCTTTCCCAGCCTTCCGCCACCGCCGGCCCAATTCTACCCTCTCCTACCACAATCATCTGCTTCCACCTCCACGCAGTCATTGCCACCTCCACCCGTCCGCTGCCACCTCCTCAACCACGTAGTTCGCCACCATTGCCGCCGCCTCCTTGTCTCTACAAAACCCAAGATCACGATTTCTCTGGTTCCATCAAAATCCTGCTCGATTCCCTTTTTTTTTTTTGATTTGTCTCTTTTTTTGAAACTTCTAATATCTTCTCTCATGTTTCTCAACACTATTTATTTTCCGAATCACAAAACAACAAATTTTATCAAAATCGATCAAATTTCCTGTTTTTCTTATATGGGCAACTCAATTTTGATTAGATTAACAAATAGGTATTCAAGAAGACAGTCAAATTCAAAGTTGGAGGCAAAATCTTGAAGCAACATCAACAAGTTTAGCAAATGCCGGAAGAAATTCATGCTTCGGTGCCTTGTTTGACCAAAATTGGAATCTAAACACTAAAATTGGTGTTTGATGGTGGTGGATGATGGCAAGGGAGGGTAGAAAGGGAGCGGCGGTGGTGTTGGGCCGGATAAACGGCTCCGCTGTCTTATTTGGAGATCTGTGTAATGCCTGCAACTCAAAGTTAGCGCCAAGACTGCAGAACCGTTACATTCAATAGCTAAAGTTATGCAGAACCTTGTGAAGGGAAATGAAAAAAGGTAGCTTCAGTGAAGAATGCGCAGAATTAGGAAGAGGGTGGGAGAGAGAGAGAGAGAGAGAGAGAGAGAGAGAGAGAGAGAGAGAGAATTAGAGAGAGATAGGGAGAGAAAGAAGAAAGAGACTGTATTCATTCCTTGGCTGCACTGTCTTTCTTTACAACCTTTATACTTCCTCTCTTCACTCTGTCTAACTATTATCAGTTGGTTAGTTGGAACTCCAACTAATTTTCTAACAGCTTTAAGCCCCGCAGTAGGCATTAGTTCTTTCTACTTTTAGTTAATGTTTGTTACCAACATTCCTCCCTTTCAAACCATCCTTGTCCTCAAGGATTAAATATTGAAAATTGAGCACAGATAGAATCTAAGTCTTTCCATATAGCTTCCTCATAGCTAAGGTTTACCCATTTGATTAAAGCCTGTGTTAGTGACTGATTATTTCTCATTATAGCATGCCTCTTGAGTATTGTCTCTAGTTCTTCAATGGCTTGTTTGTCTGTACCAAGCAATGGTAGTGTAGGCATGGGAGACTGATAAGAGCCTAATCTCCCTTTTAACAAAGACACAAGAAAGATTAGATGAATTCTTGAACTAGGGGGTAACTGTAGTTTGTAAGCCACCTCACGAATTCTTGCTATCACACGAAAAGGTCTATAAAATTCAGAAGACAACTTGAGTTACCTCCTCAATTCTACTGTCTGTATGGCTATAGCTTCAGATAGACCATGTCCCCAATTTGGAACTCTCGTTCTGATCTCTTTTGGTTAGCATACATTTTCATTCTATTCTGAACTCGACACAAGTGATCTTGCAAGATTTGAATCATATCCTGCCTATTCCTGACGAAGTCTCCTGCAGCTAGGGTAACTATATTCTAATAGGGTCCTACAGGAATGTGTCTAGATCTGTATCTATACAAAGTTTAGAATGGAGTCATTTGTATGTTGTTGTGATAGTTGGTATTATACCATCACTCTACTAAGCTCAGCCATTGTAACCAGTGTACAGGCCTGTCAGATGTCATACACCTCAAATTGCATTCCAGACATTGGTTTACTCTCTCACTTTGCCCACCCATTTGTGGCTGATATGAACTACTCATCTTCAATTGAGTTCCCATGAGTCTGTATAACTCCTGCCAGAAAAGACTAGTGAAAATCTTATCTCTAATATAATGGAGTCAAGAAGCCCATGCAACTTGAAGACAATGTGTAAGAATAGTTTAGCCACTGTGGTAGTAGAGAATGGGTGTTGCAGTGCTATAAAATGTCTAAACTTGGTAAGTCTGTCAACAACCGCTAAGATGGTATTATAATCGTGAGAATTGAGCAAACTTTCAATAAAATCCATACTTATTTGGCTCCAGACTTGAGTTGGAATGGGCAGTGGATGAGCAGATCTGGGTAACGAGTATGCTCATGCTTACTCCTTTGGCATACATTGCATTCCTGTACTATTTTATTAACTATCTTCTTCATCAAAGGCCAATAAAAACTTATTTAACCCTCTGCAATGTTCCCAACTGTCTTAAGTGACCACTAATGGCAGAGTTATGCATGTGGCATACTATCTTTTCTCTAAGCTTAGCTCCATCCCCAATCGTTATCTTCTTTTTGTACTTCAGAATCCCTCTATGACACTTGAATTCAGAATTATAGTTAGGCTGAAGAGTTTGCTCTGCTATAAGATTCTGACAATATTCATTATGCTCATAACTTTGAAGCACTTCTTGCATCCAGTTGGGTTGAATTGATGAGATAGCTAAGATGGTATGATCAGAAACTCTTTTTCCTAAAGTTCCCTTCTTGATAGAGTATTAGCAACCCTGTTCTCAACCTCTTTTTTATACTGAATTTTATAGTTCAATCCAAGTAATTTTGCCATCCATTTGTACTATAGAGAAGTAGTGAACTTCTGCTCTAACAAATATTTAAAACTTTGATAATCGGTCTTAAGAATGAAATGATATCCCAACAATTAGTGCCTCCACTTTATGACTGCCATTACTACTGCAAGTAACTCCTTTTCGTAGATAGATAGGCCCTTGCTTCTTAGCCCCAATGCCTTACTCAGATAGGCTATAAGTTGAACCTTTTGTAATAACACAGCTCCTCAAGCATTAGAGGATGCATCAGTCTTCACAATGAAGGGTTTGTTAAAGTTTGGTAACCTCATCACTAAGGCTGTACTATTGCTAATTTGAGTTGATTAAAGGCCGTTTTTGCATCCGTAGTGCATGAAAAACTATCTTTCTTCAAGAGATTATTTAAGGGTCTTGCTATAATACCATAATCCTTTACAAACCTTCTGTAATACCCAACTAATCCTAGGAAACCTCTCAGAGATTTGACAGAAGCTGGAGTTGGCCATGAGGAAATGCATTCCATTTTCTCTAGGTCCATTTTTACCCCTTTTGCAGTAACTACGTGTCCTAGGTATTCCACTTAGTTTTGGGCAAAGGTACATTTTGAGAGTTTTGCAAATAGTTGATGTTTCCTAAGTGTAGTTATAACAATTTTGAGGTCTTGAGCATATGTGTTTACATCTGAACTATAAATGAGAATGTCATAAAAAAAAAAGTAGGACAAACTTTCTCAAACATGGTTGGAAAATGTGATTCATCAAGGCTGAGAAGGTGGCTGGGGCGTCGGTGAGTCCAAAAGGCATGACTAAGAATTCAAAGTGGTCATGATGTGTTTGGAAGGCTGTTTTTTTCACATCAGAAGGTTTAACTATGATTTGGTGATATTTAGCCCTTAAATCTATTTTAGAAAAGACTTTAAACCCATAAAACTCATCCAAAAGTCCATCAATGTTAGGTATAGGGTACCTATCTTTAATGGTTAATTGGTTTAGCTACCTATAATCCATACAAAAGCACCAGGTATCATCTTTCTTTCTGACCAACAGGACCGGAGAAGCAAATGGACTGGTACTGGATCTGACAATGCCTCTGTTGAGCATTTCTTGTACTTGTTTTTCAATTTTTGACTTTTGAGAGTGTGGATATCTGTAAGGCTTTAGTTTAAATGGTTGTGAGTTGGACTTAAGAGGAATTGAATGATCATATTGCCTTTTGTGTGGAAGAGTGGTAGGTGTTGCAAAGACTTCTTCAAACTCAGTTAGTACCGTAGATATGACTTCTGGAGTATGATAGACTTGTTGCTCATTTTGAATGGCCAGTGTCATGCAGCTCTGCAATTGTTGTTCTCTGAATGTCCTAGTATCTTTGCCACTTACTAGTTTAAGTAGAGGTTGATTTACTCTTACCTCCAAAACCACCTCATTTCCATCATTGAAGATCCTAGCTTGTAATCTTTTAAAATCAAATGTGATTGACTGTAATTGTACATCCAATCTACACCAAGTATCATATGCTTTCTGTAAAACTTGAAATTTTTAATTTAATTGCATGAATAATTTCTAACCTATAAAATAACTTTTTGTTGTAAATTTGAATCATGGAATTTAGTGAAGTAAAAAAAAAATGAAAATTGGGCTTGGTGTACACTAATGTGAAGTCCAATTCTTAAAGCCCAATATTGAACCCAACTTGAGATATTCACTTCTATTTTCTTGAACATTCTTGAATACACTTTTGTGTGTGTATTTTTGTGTGTTTAGCTGAGAGAAGAAGGAAAAAGTGAGAAAGGAGAGAGAGAGAGAGAGAGAGAGAGAGAGAGAGAGAGAGAGAGAGAAGGAGAAATGGAGAGGTTTAGTATTTGGAGTGTTTAGTTGATTTCTTGAGGAATCCTTGAACCAAGTCCAAGATAAGCTTTAAATTTATGATTTTTAAGTTCTTGTTTATCATAAAAATCATGGTGAACAACATGTTTCCTTTGGGATTGATTGGGATAACATATATTTCTTGGGTACTCTTCAATGCCATGCTATTGCATGTTAGTATTGATATTTCTATACTTGCTCACTCGTCATGCATGCTATTGGATCCCTATGTACTTGCTCAGCTTATACTGACCCTGATATCCTCTTTTTCAGGTTATCTGGGAGACGAGAGAGAAGCCTAGTATAGAGGCATTTGAATTGAGGGATTTAGATCCCTACTTATCGTAGACCCCATTTTATTTTGTTTGAAACATGTAATTATTTGTTTTCTTTTCAATAGTTTGGGATGTATTTCTATTTAGATGTATAGTTTTGGCACATAAAAACCTATAATATATAGTTTTGTGGATATGATATTCATATACTATATTACGTTATGCTAGGCAGCTAGAAGGGCCATTGGTGCCAGCTTGTTTGATAATAGAAGTATCATATTAATTTGGACCAGGTTTCCTATTAACCCCAGGTGGCTAAATAGTTACTGAATATGGGAGACTCTGTCGATATTTTATTTAGAAGGAACAAGTAACTTACTTTCTTTTAATATAAATCTCCTTCCGTGTTATCACACACGGGGAGTGTGATTGTCGCGAGTTCAGACATTGTATTATTATCAGGTTAATTGATTTCACATTTACATGTTTATCTTCTTTTGTTAACGGGTGCGATACCTGGATAGCGGGTCGTCACAAATAATTAGTCTATGAATATTTGGATTCTTTCTGTTGAATAAGAAGGAAGAAGATATGCATGTATACAAGAAAATTTGGAATAAGGTCTCTAGGAGAAGAAGTATTTTTGAAAGTTTTGAAAAAAAGAAATTATGAAATCAAAAGATAATGTCGATATTTTCTTTGCCCCCTAGAAGTCCTGAATAAAATAATGCTTGAAGAGAACATTAAGAAAAGTGGATAAGTCAATGCATTAAGAGATATTTTTAACTAAATATTTATGAGGTACAACCTGTTTCATATTCAACAGAGCACTAATTAGACCAATATTAAAAGTAAACACCTTATGAGCTTTATAAAAATAGAAAACTTGATTTAGGTTACTTCCTAGGTGTAAATACTGAGAAATGTAAAGAGCTCCCTACAAGGAATTGATGTTAAGTGTAATGAGTTTAGTACAACTTCTAAAAAAGCATACAAAATTTGCAATAGAAAGGAGCAAGGTAGCAAAGGAATCAATCTGTGAATCTAATTCATATAACAACAAACACATATATTCTAATGATGAAAGTGTAGATAATCCTATAAGTCAGAAATGGATCAAACAATAACTCTAAAATAAAGGACAATGGAAGGTGAAGATTGAACCAAAGAAACCATTGTGAGTCAATAGCCTTCACTTCTCAAATGGAACAAAATATTTAGGTAAAACTCTATAGGATGAAAACAAAATATTAATAACACAAGAAAATCTAAAACAATTTGAAAGAAGTAGAGTCCCTAAGCATCTTTCAATTATAGGAACTAAGTGGTGTATAAGAACAGAACAAATAATCATGGCATCTTAGGAAGAAAAAGGCAAAACAGTATGCATTGAGCACTATGGAAGTATAATGGGTTAGGTGGATTATTCTACAATAACGTAGAAGTAATTAATAATGCAGAAGTTACTTCTTGATTCGGGATCATGTAAAAAATGATGTTACTCTTGAGTATATTGAAACTAAGAAATGAATTCTTGACATATTCACAAAACTCTTTGGTAAAAATAAGTTCTATAGCTTATGGAGAAAACTAGGGATGATGAACCTTGAGGGATAATGATTAGTTGAATGTTTTAATATATTTGTGTGTTGCCTTTTGGCTTGTCTATGCATATAAGTTAACTTGACAGGATTTCATTTTGAAAAATTTCATTTTGAAAAATGATGAGTTCTTGATTGATTTGATATGCTTGAGTAATATTTAGTTGCTTGTCTGTACATAAACTTCATGCACGTGTTCATGAAATAAGTTCACACAAAACAACTCAAAACACTTAAATTATAGGCAATCACATAAACAAGTCGACTCCCTATGGATGGATAGTCAACTAGAATAAACAATACAAAAAAACACGATTTTATTCACGAATTTTCGTGACGGAAAAAATTTATCGCCATTTTACAACGAATTTAGCGACAAAAACTTTTTCGTTGCTAATTTGTCACAAAATTTGCGACGAAAATGAAGTCGTGGCTAAATTAGCGACGAACACATGATTCGTAGCTAAATTCGTCGCTAATTAGTGACGAAAAAATTTTCGTGTCTAAATTCATTGCTAATTGGAGACAAAAAAGTTTTTGTTGCAAATTTCGTTGCTAATTAGCGACGAATAATATTTCGTGGCTAAATTTTGCCACGGATTTAAAATCCGTCACAAAATTTAATCTTTTTTAAATAAAATTTTATTTTTTCTATTTTTCTTTTTATTTTATTAATATGTTATATTTAAATTAAAAATTAATTTAGCGACGGATTTGTTTTCCGTCGCTAAATTTAGCAACTAAAATCTCGCTAAATTTTTTATATATAATTAAATAAAATATAATATTAATATAATATTTAAATTAAAAAATTAATTTAGCAATGACGAAATTTATCCGGTGGTAATTTAGTGACGAATTTCCAAATCCGTCACTGAATTTAATCTTTTTTTAATTAGAATTTTATTTTATTTTTATTTTATTTTATTAATTTGTATTAACAAATCATATTGTTATTATGTTATAATATTTTAATTTACATTTTATTTTATTATATTATATTTCATTTTTTAAAAGAATAATATTATTTAATTCTTAAAAAAACCATATATTTTATTTTATTTAAAATATATATATATTTTAATTAATTTATAATTTTTTTTCTTTTTTTGTTTTATTTAATATTTTTTATTATTGTATTGATAACTTTTATTTTATTTATATTATTTTATTCAATAATACAAAATTTTTAATTAAATATTAATCCGGATATGCTAGGCGCCGGGCATAGCAGGGCACGCGTTGGGCGTAGCGTGCCTACGCGGGCGCTCGGTGCAGGCAGGCGCAGGCAGGCGCGCGCATGCCTGGGTGCCGGCCGCCTGGCGCAGGCAGGGGCACTCACCTGCGCGCGCCCGCGTGGGCGCACGCCTGCCTGGGCGCTCACGCATGCCCGCTTGGGTGCCCGCACCCCGAGCGCACCCGTGCATCGGCACGCCCACGCATGCCCGCGCCCTGCCTGCACCCGCGTCCCTAGGCCCCCGCGCATGCCTGTTCGGGCGCTCACTATTCATTGTTTTAATGCTAAAAAAAATGCTAAATGCTTTTGAAGAGATTCAAAACTTAGACCTCGCATTTGAACGGAAGACATGTCACCACTACACCACCACTTAGTGTTGTGTGATAATATTTTTTTTGTACTTTCTTCTTCTTCATTTGTTTTCTATTCTCACTTTTTTTTTCCTTCCTCTTATTCTCATCTCTATTTTTGTTTTTTTTTTCTTTCTATTCTCATTATTAAAATTTCTTATATATAATAATTATATTGAAATTTCTTATATATTCAAACGAATAAAAATATTTTGTGATTAAATATATAGATTTTTTAAATTATTAATATATTATAATTTATTGATAATTATAATTTTATATTATTGAGATCCCATAATCAATTTTTAACTATGGAGTAAAAAAATAAAATAAAAATGAAAAAAATAATAAAATAATAAAATAATAAAATAAAAGAAAAACAGAGGAAAACAAAATAAAATATTAATATATTTTTTAATTAATTTATTATTTTATTTTAAATTAGTATTTTATTATTTTTTATTTTTTTAAAAATTATCATTTTTATTATTTTTAATTAATATTATTTTAGGTTGGTGGTTTAAATAAAAAAGTTATTATATTTATTATTTTAAATTGTTATTATATATTATTTTATTATTATTAGAAAAATGTGAAGGAAAAATAATAAGTAAAATAAAAAAATTTATATCACATAATTTATTTGGTTTGGTGGTTTACAGGTTTATGCATGTGCGTGCAAGTGCAGGTGTGCAGGAGTTCGAACCATGGTGGAGACAGGAGGCAAAGTGGCATTTTCCAGCAATTAAGTGAGGAGAGCTGGAGCGGGGGTGCTGGCTCGGGTGGGCGGGGGTGCTGGCTCGGGCGGACAGGTTGTAGGTTGGTAATGGCTCGGGTGGGTGGGGGTGGGTGGGCACGTGGCTCCAGGCTAGTGGTGGCTCATGGGCAGGGCATTTGGAATCAATGACGGATAATTTTTCAATGAGTTTTTTTTTTCTTAAATTAGAGACGGATTTTAGCGGCAAAAATTATCTGTCGCTAAATTTAGCGACGAATTTTAGATTTTCGTCGTTAAATTTAGCAACGGATTTTTTTATGTCGCTAATTTAGCGATGAATAATTTTTTGTTGATAAATTTTGTGACGAATTTTAGCGACGAAAAATTATTTGTCGCTAAATTTAGCGACTGATTTCTAATTTTCGTCGCTAAATTTTTGTTACGCGTTATTAGCAACGAAAAATTTTCATCGCTTAATCCGTCGCTAATGTTTTTAGCGACGAATTTTTTTTTAATTTTCATTGCTAAATTTGTGGTTAAAAGACTGTTTTTTTGTAGTGAAAGCACTTGGACATAGGCACATGGGCATGACACTTACTATGGCACTGGTAGTGAACTAGCTATGAATTACAAGTTGACTAGACCTTATGCACTTAGAATGAATAGTACTAAGTATTGGTATTTGACAATAAAGTATCGATACTAGCTATTGTATAAAAACAAGTCTAGATACCATAAGTCGACTAGATAAAGACACCTAGTCAACTATACCTCAAACACTTAGTAAGCATATGACATGATCAGTACTATGTACCAATCCTTCAAAGATGATGCACAGGTTCTCACCGCTATACACTTACCCTTAGACATTTGCTAATCAACTATTCTTAGAAAATGAGTCGACTAACTTGATAAAATAGATATTTAAATTTTAGGCAGTAAGTTACGATAGTCAACTACCTAAATTACCTAGTTCACTAATAGATTGGCAGTGTCTAAGCAAATCATAAATCTTCTAAAACTCTGGCATTTACCCTTTGCTTACTTTATCTCTCAAAGAGGACTCACAAGGTAATCAAAAAGCATCCAAGGCTTAATCATAAACTTAGGAAAATCAATTTTTAGATGCTCAAAGCAAAAGAATCCTTCCAATATCAAAATTTTCCAATCCATAGCCTACATCAAATCCTTTGAAGATAATGTATCCTCTAGAGCCAAGGATCATTCTAGGCTTATTTATTAGAATCTCTTAAAAGTGAATAGGTTGCCTCCATTGCGACTTGTTAGAGTGATGTCATTCTTGCTATTAGGCTTGTCAGGATATTTTGCCATAATATAGGACAATTCAAAGGATATTAGCCTTTGAAAGTCAAACTACCATAGTTGTCCACAATCAAAGATGCACCTTCAATAACTACTCGGGAAGTAAAAAAAAAACATAGTCACTCCAAAGATATTGTTCAATCTTAATAACCAATACTAGGTGCCACATGATGAATGCACACACAATCAATATTAGAGTTACATAGGCACAAAATTGTTAGATGTTAATGGGTTTGTATTTGAATATCCTCAACCAGAAATAATGAATTCAAGTGCCATATCTTAGTTCTATATGAAAGAATTTCTCACCTCATTGTCATCCAAATATTGAATAGAGAATCATAACATCACCGCCCTAAAGGATTTCTGGAAAACATTCTTTACTCCACCCTAGTTGGTGACCTCAAAGTCACATATAAGATAGATACCAATAGGGAGATTAAGATAGAACTAAGAGTTAAGCATCACATTAGAGCCTCCTTTCTTATAAAGGCAAAATAGGTAGAAAATGGTAGAATTTGGGGAAAAAGAGAAAGAAGGAAAATATGAAAGTGGCTAGAGAACCTAGGACTAGAACTCATGAACACATAAAACCTCCTGCTTAGTACAAGTGATCTTGGGAACACTCATTCGGATACATCCCAAACTCTAGCACTAGTGATCTATCATGATGGGGCTGCAGGAATACATGACTTGAGAGTTAGAATAGAGCTTTCCAGATTATAACATGCAAAATACTAGGATGAAACCCAAGACTTTATGATTACTATCTTTAAAACTGAAAATGACATCATGTCCTTCCTCGATCACTAACACCATATGCTTCAATGTCATTTATCCTAGTTGGGAGATATGATTAAAATTAAACTTTGAATGCTCTACGAGAGCATCTTCTCTCACAAAGGCTAAAGTAGTACAAATTGGAATATGGAAAAGAAGATATGAAAGGGAAGAAAGATAAAAGCTCAATGAGAATACTAGTCAGAAAGGCATAAAGGGGGAGAATAAGCAATGCAAGCTGAAACTTGTTATCCCTAACTCCAAAGGTTTACATTGAAAATGTATATGAGATAATCTGACTAGGGTAAAAGCTCTCACATGCAAGGTCAACTCCATAGGATTAAGAGTGCATTAATAACCTAGTTAGAGGATAAAGTAAAGACTTTAGGCTATCAGCACCCTATGAATCCTATTCCTTTCCAAATTATTCCAGAGACACCACATTCCTCAATAGTTAGACCAATCATAATTCCTTAACTATTATATTTGTTGACTATTGCTCGAATTAGAAGAAACTTTGGAGAGGAGTAAGAATTCATCTCTGACAAAAAGGGAGAGAAACATAGGCAATTTAGTAGAAGTTAGGAAGAAAAAGGGTGTACAAATTTATGGAGAGTTAACAATTGAATTCCTCTATAATAGATTAATGACCTTAAGTTTGGGCCATTTTTTTACTCTTATAACCTTGGCCATCCTCACAGTTGTACTTATAGGTGTTGTACTTCCCATTGCTTCTTCTTATAGTTATAATCCTTTTGTTGAGGACAAAAAGAGAGAGAGAAGATAGAATAGAAGTGTTGGGGAGAGAAGTATGTATGAGAGAAAGAAAGATATGGATATAAGAGTGCATAGATTGAAGGGAAGTATAGAAACACATATTAAAAGGCAAACTTAAAATTTATGCACTTAGAAACCGTTAGATGAATCTTTCATTAGTTAAGGTTTTGTCATTATAAAAATTAGGGAGATTGTTGGCAAGAGATATTTTGATGATAAGCAAAACTAGGATTGATCTCTTATGAAATGATATCTCACTTCAATACTTTTTTGAGTGAAGGATTGGATTATGATAAGCAAAGCAAAACTAAGTTGTAATAATGAGCAAAGGTCACGGTTGATTATAAGCAAAATGGGTTGGATTAATGAGAGAATAGTTTGGAGGAAAATAGGATGAACTAAAAATGATTTAGGACATACATATGACTCACAGCTAAGAAGAAGTCGACTCACCCTCATATATAAGTTAACTTACTTATATTAGAATCGTCTTAAGTTTAGACAGAATATTAAGATAGCTGACTCATGGAAGAGCATAAGTCAACTCACTGTAGGAAGACAGAACAAAGTTAGGTGAAGGACACTAGGAGATGTGATCAACCAAACCTCATGTCATTGTTAAGCAAATGGCCAAATAACAAACATCCAAGACATTCTCCAAATGTTCAATTAATTCAAAATCTAAATCCAATGATTGCCCAAGAAATGCCTAGATAACTTCATTAGATATCAATAATTGTTATGCCACACATGTCTCACCTTCAAAAGCATTATAACACGAGAAGTCAACTTATAGAAGTGTGTAAGTAAACTTGATATGTTCCAAAGTCAACTTCATAGGACACCAAGTCGACTTGTCTACCTAAGTAGTCATTCCCCTCACTACTAGTGGCGACAAACAAATTTTGTAAGATCCCATTCTTAGGAATTATTAAGGTGTGCATTTTCATCTATATTTTTACTTATCACGCTTAAATTTGTTTGCATCGCATTATGTCGCATTGTGATAAATTAGATGCGCTGTGATTTTAGATGTATTGTCGATCCATGTTTCGATTTTTGTGTTGAAGATTTTAAATAGAGATCCAACATATTAAAATTATTATAGATTATGGAACATATTAACTTATGGAATGATCGGAAAAATGAAATAAAAGAATTGAATTAGGGTTTGGTATGTAATACATAAAAGAAAAAGAAAGGAAAAAGAAAAAAAAAAGAACAAGAAAAAGTAAAAGAAAAAGAAAATAAATATGAATTAAAATAATAATAATTTGGGACACTATGACACTATATTACTTACCACATGGCATAACCACCTTGATACATCAATCTAATTGGGGGACCCACAAACCACTTAGAATAACAATGAAAAGAGGAAAGGAAGAGATATTCTTCATTCTTCAACCCAATTCATGTTTTTCTCCTTTCCCTCCCAAAAACCAAGCCCTAACTCCATAGAAGCTGCACCTTGAGCTAAAATTCAGCAACCTCCATCCATATACTAGTGTCCAAAACATAAAAAAGTGTAAAAAAGCTATGAAACAAGCTAGAAAATATATAAGAAGTTAGGGATTTGGACAAAAAACCACATAAGAAAGCAAGTTGATTCTCAAGCTTAAAAAGACAAGTATCTTGTATGTTTTTATTTAATCGATCCCTAATAATTCTATAGAACAAATTTTTGATGTAATTGTGTTTTTTAAATTTGGAAGAAAATGAATTAGGGAAAAGAAAATCCCATCCTTGAATGGAACCCTAAAAGATTTTGTATGCTGGATATCTTGATTATATCCTATTGTTTACCCAATAATTTTCTCTGCACAATTACAAATCGAGTAGGATTTTCTCCTGATGAAACGAGACTTCTATTGCTTTAAAATGAGATATGATTCAAAGAGTTTCGAAGAGAATTGGATTTTTGGTGAATTTTTGAAATAACAAAAAAATTATTTTGTTCACAACATCACCATACCCTATTGTTTATTCAATATCTTTTTCTATACAACTATAAATTTAGTATGATTTTCTTCTAAAGAAACTAGAAATAAAGTTTTGGTGAATTTTTAAAGTAGTACGTTCTCTACAGAAAATCCTATTTCTTCTTGTTTCTGTACTAAATTTGTTTCGATTTTAAGCTACCTTCTATGCTCAATTAGGCCAAGCTCTAAACATAGAAATTGTAGTCCTACCTCTTATCTTCAAAATGGCATTGGAATTAGCCTAATCTGATATGTGTAGAAAAAGTTACGTTATATATTCTAAGACTGCGCAAGATGTAGGGTGAATTCGGATTGTAAAATTGATTGGTTTTGGTATCACTAAATGATTGGAATTGAACCTAACTACAAACATGGAAGTTATAGCGCCATGACTTAGCTTTAAAGGACACTTAGAATTTCCCTAACTTGAGTATTGTAGTTCAAGTTATGTCACTTTTCCTAATATTGCTCATGTTGAAAACTGTTGAACAAATTTTTGGATGCACAACGAGTTGTATGGCATGCATAATTATGATGTTGAATTACAACTTGTGTGGAACTTGTGATGAATTGTGAAAATTGAATCTAGGAATCATGAAGAAATATAAAAGAAAGTGATAATACCAGAATACTTCTGAAACCTTGGCCAAACCTATGGGCAAAGCTTGAGGTGTATAGTTGGCATATGGGGTTCTGAAAGCCTTGTGAAGCCTGTGGAGGAAGCTTAAGGAACTATGAATATATCTCTTCTCCCTATAAGGATAGAATTAGAAACATGTGAAATATTTGAGGTGTCTAACCTAAAAAGATCTAGATTTTATTTAAGAATACCAAAATTTTGGCTTACTCTTCAAGACTCTCATATACTAGCTTGGTTTGACGTTTTATATCTTTCTTTAATTATTAAGTGGAATGAAACAATGATATGAGAAAGAATAATGGTTTCATCAATAACTGTCATAGTTGTTTGTTTGTGAATATTGATGATAATATGCATCTTTGGTACTATTTGCAAGTTTATATTACTGTATGAGGATGTGGATATCTTGGTACTTTTTCTTGCTATGCATGCCATTGATTCCCTGTGTACTTACTCAGTTTATACTTACCCCGATATCCTTGTTTTCAGATAATCAAGAAATGAGAGAGAACCGTAGGGTAAAGGCCTGTGAACAAAGGGATTTCATTCTCTACTATTTTCTGAGTATGTTACTTTTGTATTTCCTTTGAATTTGTATGAGTACTTGTTATATGTAAAAGAATAGTTGGAGGCTAATGAGAGCTTTATATGTATAGTTTTGGTTTATATTAAGACTATATTCTGTAGTATGTTGTTGGATGGTTGGAAGAGCCATTAATACTAGTTTGTTTAATATTAAATGTGTCTTGTTTGTCTTATCAAGTTTTATATCAAACCCAGGAGACTAAATAGTCATTAAACATGGGAGACTCTGTCGTTATTTTTTTTGAAAAGAACAAACGATTTATTTTCTTTTAATATAAATCTTTTTTCGTGTTACCATACATAGAGAGTGCGACTGTCATGAGTCCAAATGTCAAATTTTAATTAGGTTGATTGCTTCCACATTTGCATGTTTTTCTCATTTTGCTAGGGGGTGCGACGCCTGAATAGTGGCTCGTCACAGTTGGTATCAGAGTCCAAAGGTTTTGGGTAATCTGCACCTAAAATTTGTGACTATAGGTATAGGTTATCAAGTAGAGGGTGGTTTATATCGTGAGTGACATTGTTTGTCAATTGTATACATCAGGTTACTAGAATACAAAATGGTTAAGACAAAGAGATAGAATGAAATATCTCCTGAGTAAGAGCATAGGGTTGATAAGTAGAGGCATGAGCCTCTATCTCAGGTATAGGGTGACGAGAGGCCGAAAGGGTCAGGATTGCAATAGGCTTTAGCGACCTTGTTGGCTAGGGTAGGCACTATGTTTGGAGACATTCGCAGACTGATAGAGAGATTGGTTCAACCAGTGATAGGGAGTGAAACTGCAGATGTTTCTCCAGCTACTTATACCGTGCCTACCTCTTCAACTATGTCAATTTCAGCAACTCCAGTAGTATCCATTGGTTTTGAGTCAGATCAGATTAGATCATTAGCAATCAGAGAGCCACTGAGTATGGAGAGGGACATGAAGACAGGGGTAATGTATGCATGCCACGAGAGGATCGTCAATTCTAGAAATTGATGACTGAGTTTAGTAAGATGAAGCCGATGATATCTTTGGGAATTGATGTTCCTCAGATTGTAGAGACTTAGACTGTACAGATACAGAGACTCTTTTTTGAGTTTATGGCAACGGAAAAATATAAGGTTAGATTGGCTACCCATTATTTGAAAGAAGATGTATATGACCGGCGGAGTTCAGAGTTGAGACTCCAATATGATAGTGACCTTCAATATGTCACTTGGGGTGATTTCACTCAGATTTTTCATGAGAGATATGCGCCCAGTTTTGTTAGAGATCAGAAGATGTCTGAATTTCTAAATTTAAGATAGGGCAATCAAACTGTTAGTCAATATGATGACCACTTTGCTAGACTGTTAGTGTATACTCCAGAATTAGTTGATACAGAAGAAATGAGAGAAAAGAGGTTTAAAAAAGGATTGCGATCCTTCTTCCAAAGGTATCTGGTAGCTTTACCTTTTACGACTTATTGGGATTTAGTGAATAATGCTAAGGCTTTGGAGTTGGTTATTGAGGATAGACAGGAGAGGTTATAGGGAAAAAGGCATGCGGAAGCCCAAGGGTCAAGCATGAAGAAGAAAAAGGAAAAGAAAAGGCATTTTGAGCACGGCGAAAGATCCTGCAAGGGGCCATCATATCCAATTTATGGAAATCTTCATGCAGGGCCATGTGAGGGAGGAACAAGACTTTGGTTTACATGTTTTCAGTCGGGTCATTATGCTTCTTGTTTTCCTCTTAGGCTCGGGCAGTCACAGCGTACTCCTTTATAGCATGTTCTACCACCTAGACCTCTACCGGCTCAATGTACAATAGCTCGTCCAGTTCCATTGAGGCTAGGACCACCTAGACTAACTCTACCACTATAGCCATAGTAGAGATGAACTCAGGGTATGCCACCAGGCCTAGGAGGTCAAGTTAGAGTACATGCCGTCATTGCTTAGGAGGCTCATGCTGCACCTGATGTGATTGCAGGTAAAATGAAATTTTTTTCTTGTGATGTTCGTGTATTGATTGACCCGGGTACCACGTATTCATCCATTTCATTTGCATTTATTATGCACTTGCCTCGTGAGTTTGAACTTCTAAAGTAGTAGTAGGTTGCTACCCCTCTAGGAGATGAGGTTCTTATCACCAAAATTTATTGGGGTTGTGTTGTGAGTTTCCAGGGGGTATGATTTTAGTAATGATTTATTACCATTAGAGTTGTTAGATTTGGATGTAATTCTAGGCATAAATTGGTTATCAACTAATTATGCATTGATTGATTGTCATCGAAAGATTGTATGCTTCTACCGCCCGGACAACCATAAATTTTCTTTACTGTGATAGATTTATTAGAGTTCAAGTTGTATCTTTCATTAGAGCAACTAGAATGCTATCTAAGGGTTGTTAAGAATACTTAGCTAATGTCATTGAAGATAAGAAAGAGCGAACATAATTGATTGAAATACCAATGGTTTGGGATTTCCCAAATGTATTCCCAGATGATTTACTCAGATTACCACCAGTTAGAGAGATAGAATTCCCTATTGATGTGGTGTTATATACTATTCTTATTTCTATGACTCCATATAGAATGACAACAGTTGAGTTGAAAGAGCTGAAAACTTAGTTGCAAGAACTGGTGGACAAAGGATTCACTACAAAACAAATGCACTATTCAGACGGATGAAAACCGTTTGCTAAACATACTAAAACCATCCGTAAAACTTTCTCCAACAGATACGCTTTTAGTCGGCTATACACCGGTCGAGATAGATCTATCTCGATGGTTTTGATGATCATTGAAGCATGTGATTGATTTATAATGACGACTAGAAAAGTATTAGTAAAAATACTATCTTTTATCATCGATTTC
Organism: Dillenia suffruticosa; assembly: GCA_033439265.1. NCBI lineage: Eukaryota > Viridiplantae > Streptophyta > Magnoliopsida > Dilleniales > Dilleniaceae > Dillenia > Dillenia suffruticosa. The sequence goes on from JAVTVX010000031.1 coordinate 7,768,553, forward strand.
AAAATATTGGTAAAAATTACTATTTTTTATCATCGGTTATCATATGTGTTAGGAAATGTTATTATCTTTTATCATCAGTTACTACAACCGTTAAAAAAATGTTATTGTCATTTATCATTGATTACCATATATGTTAGGAAATGTTACTATCTTTATTGTCAATTACCACTCAGTTATCATATGTTAGTATAAGTTAATGTTTGTATTATCGGTTACCACAAGTGAGGAAAAATTATTATTTTTATCGGTTGAAAAATGTTAGTATAAATTACTGTAAGTTACTACAAGGTTACTGTAGATTACTACATGTTACTGTCGGTGACCATGGTTACTGTCGATTACCACATGGTTACTAATCGTCATGGTTATTATTTTGTACCGTTGGTTACACAAGTATAAGAAAATATTACTCTCTCTCTTTAATCATCATATTAGGTTAGTTATTCTTTTTTATTTTCTGTTATTACAAATGTTAAAAAGAATTATTATTTCGGTCATCACTAAATTACTATTCATTACCATTATTACCATATAATATCAATAGTAACGGTTTCTTTTTTTTTTAAAAGATGATAGGTAAATTAAAATACTGAAAAATAAAGAAATTACAAAAATAATATAAATATTATAAGAATTGTAATTGATACAAACTAGAATGATTGATACATATAAGACAAAAAAAAAAAGAAAAAAAATTACATGTCTCACAACTACATGTCTTCTGTGATGTTCCAAACAAAAAATGTTCGCTACAGTTTTTAAAGGCATTTTTATCCATAATCACAATTTTTGAAGGTATCTTTATCCACAATTTTTCGTGACAATCTGTTCATTAAAAACCAATAACAAAATAGTGAAATCATTATAAATAATAAATAATGAATGAAAATGAAAATATTACCAAAAAAGTAAGCAGAGAGCGTTTCCTTTCTCTAAATTCAAAACATTTTGATAGTATTGATATTTATATTTCTTCACAACTGATCAAAATAAAAAATAAAAAATAATATTTTAATATTAAATCTCAAATAAAAATAAAAATAAAATATTTATTTTTAAAACCTGAATAATATCTTAGATGATTGAACTTGTTCGACTAAACTTATTTTTTCTTGGAATAGTTGTGATTCTTAATACAATACTCATCCGTCGTTCGTCAAATCTTTCAAATACCAAACGTGATTAACTTTTGATAAAATTTTGCAAAGTATGGGTGAGAGAGGTTTGAATGGATTAGGGGAGAAGAGCTTTCAAGGAAATGATAGAAAAATTTTGATTGTGGAACTTTCACCTACGTATGATTTATAATATACAATTTTTACAAACAAATTTCTAAAACTCTGTTTTCGTGCTTTTTCTCCTACCTCTTTTTTCATTACCGCGTTTTTTTCTCCCATCTCTTTTTTCATTACCACGTTTGTTAATTTTTCATGCGTCTTTCATATGTATCTTGAAAAAATCACTTATAATTTTTACTACTTATTAACAAACTATTTATTAACTAATTACTATATTTGATTAATATTATATCTATTTGATTAATCAAAAATAATATATATTTTATATTCGATGATAATAAACTTATTAATATTATTAATTTAAATAATACAATGATATGAAATTAATAATTTATATAATATAATGTTATAGTTTTGAAAATTTATTGAGTATAATTTGAAAATATAATAATATAATATAATTATATGTAATGGTGTAATTAATTATATTGGTATAATTAATGAAGAATACTAAATTTTGCATCTATTGTATCGGTAGAAATTAAGTTTCAAATTCGATCACAATTTATAATTACAAAACATAATCCGCAATGAATAAAAATTTAATCTTTCATAGACACTCAACAATTTCCATATACACAACTTCCACATATTACACACACACACACCACTAATTTCAGCCATATCTCAACCACTAATATTTCACATGTAACATTATTTAAAATTAGTATAATGCACTTTAATTTGGATATATTGGTTTTGTAACATTTTAAGAATAATTCATAAAACTTATTTTCATCCATATTAAATGCATGAAAAGTTAGTTTATCTACGATCATATAAATTTGTGAATGATTATGTAAATGTGTGAATGAATTATATATGCCAAACATATCATGTTCAAAAAATTATCACGTAATTGAATATATTATATCCATATAAATTTTCATTACTCTCTTCATGAATACACTTATCCTCACTGGTTTATAGTGTATCTTTATATTTTGTGAGTTTAATTTTATCTTGTTTTACCATTTTTTTTATTATTATATCATGAATTTATTTTGTAATTTTTGTGTTTGATTTTTTTTTTGTATTTTTGTTTCTATTAATATTGTTACTATACTTATACCAATTGTACCACTTATTATAAGAATATCATTTGTTACCGGTTGTTACTATTTGTTATCACTTGTTACCATGCATTATACTATGATACACTATCACTTGTTATCGGTTGTTATTGTTATTATTTGTTACCATTTGTTACCATTTGTTACCACGCATTATACCATGATACACTATCACTTGTTACCTGTTGGTAAATATTTGTAATTAAAAATATAAAATTTTTAAATTATTAATATATTATAATTTAAATTAATATTAATAATTATGATTTACGAAATAGAAAATATTCATGAAAAATGGGCATTCATGCAAAATGCAAAGAAAAATATTTTCAAAAAAATCATTGTTTAGAGAATAAAAAAAATTGCAAAAAAACCATGTGGAGAAGCAAAAAAAAAAAAAAATTGCAAAAATCCATGTGGTTATATAGGGATATATAACTTACCATCATTTATCATCTACTTACTACAGCTATATATCATAAACTTCCCACAATATAAATTTATGTATATGCTTATCATCTACTTACCTACCTTTATCACCTATTTACTAAATTACCACTATCATAAATTTATCATAACTTACCACCTAAACTATTTTTAAATATGATATAAAAATAATAACAATTTTAGTTTTTTATAGACGTTACAATATATAGGTTAGTATAAATAAAATTTATACAAACGGTTTGTACTAATAGTGAAAATTGAATATAGTTTTAAAAAATGGTAGAATTTGTGTGTTACCATACATCTAAAACCTATGGACCTATGGATTTTTATTTTTGTTTTTATTAACACTATTACTATATTGTTACTGCACTTATTACCACTTACCACTTGTTATCGGTTGTTACTATTTGTTACCACTTGTCTACATTATTATTGCACTTGTTACCACTTATCACTTGTTATAAGAATATCATTTGTTACTGATTGTTATTATTTGTTACCACTTATTACCATGTATTATACCATGTACACCGAATAAAATAGAAGAAAATATAAAAATGTAGAATGATTAGTAATATGTAAACAAAATTACATTTCCTACGCTAAAATAAAAAATTTAGCATTTTAAATCATAAAAAAATATTTTAAAATTTATACTTGTGACAAGCCAAAATATTGTAAAATAATAATATCAAGATTATGTATAAAATTAGAATAATATCTCTTGGTTTATCATGCTAATCTTGTTAATATAAAGTAGTATAAAGTAATTTTGCTTTATCTAAATAATCCAAACCTTTAGTCGCAATTTTTTGAAACGCAGCACATTTCCCAAACCCACCTTATGTTATAATCATATTATAATGAGATAATAAATTTTATATTTATATTATGGTAAGATGGTTTGATTTCCTAATATTAATAAATATAGGTAGGTTAAATTTAATTTAGCGATTTTATATTATTTTCATTTAAATAGAAGCAAGTAAAAAGAGTAAAAAAAAAAGAGAAATATAATTGGTGTCAAAATTAAATTCCTGTTCAAAACAAAAAAAAAAAAAAGTTTTTGGCGGGTACATTAATTCCGAAATAAAATGATAAAATATTTTTGGAATTTTCACAAAATTTGCTGCTTGATTTTGAAATAAAATAATAAAATATTTTGGAGTTTTGTCAAATTTAACCGCCAATTTGTAATGTGGTGCCAAAAATCATTGTTTGAATTGTTTTTGATTTGGCATAAATTTGTGGAGTTAACACTGAAAAATTTTAAAAGGTTAAATTCGTATAATAAATAATTTTTTTTTGAAATTTATATAAAATTATATAATGTTGATAATTCCACCAATATATTTATTCCAAATGTGCTCCACCAATATGTTCCATCATTTTGGCATGCGGGGGTGGTTGATAAATTAATATTAATAATCATGATTTTATATTATTACTAACATATATTCTCCATTCAACAATAATCATGATTTTATCATTTTGGTAAGATGTAATAACATGCTATAACTTGTAATAGTTAAAATATAAATTAAAATAAAACTTAATTTACTATTACTTACCATTTTTCTACTTACCACTTATTATTTATCTACCACGACTATATATCATAAACTTACCACGAATCCATTCTCTCCATTTGGAAGCTTGACATGTCAACGCCACAACTTGTCACGTATCCCTTTTTTCTTTTTTTTTTTAGTCTCTATCTTTCTCACTTTCATATTAATAAAATTGTTCATTGCCAAAATGCCAAAAAATAGCCGGAAAAAAAAGCGGCCAACGGATTTGAATTGTGGAGTTTGACTCTATCTCTTTTTCTTTTTTTCTATCAATATTCCACATTTTTTTCTACTTTTCTTTTTTCTTTTTTTCTTATACAAAAATATTTAAAATTTTTAAATTGCTAATATAAGAGAATTTAAATTAATATTAACTAACATATATTTTTCAATAATTTATAATTTATAATAATATATACAGTACTAATATTATGTATGTATTATTAGAAAATTGTATATTGTGTATTTCAAGATAATTCTAATTTTTTTATAAATTTTTTATACTTTTACAGACTTCTTGCAAATTATTACCACTACTTATCACAAATTATAGCATGTTCTAACATCTTACCACTACTTATCAGTTGTTACCATTACTTATTGTTACCAGTACTTATTATAAGTTATAATATCACAGGTTATAATGTATTATAACACATACAACACATGTTATCATAAATTATTCCATCCTAAATTAACTCTAAATTTTTAATCTGTTCTTAAAAATTATATAAATATATATAGACATATAGCATTTACAAACAGTATAATACAAATTATCATAATTATAATGGTTAAGTAGATCCAGTAGAGCTGATTATTTTCAAACCGTTCCGAAAAATGTTATATTTACCAACTACAAATGATAACCATAAAAAATTGAATATCATTTTTACCGACGGCTGTATTAACTTTACTCATGGTTTATAAACTTTTTTTGATATTATAATTTATACTGTTGCAATGTGTATATATTTTCCTACGATTTTGTAAAAAACGTTATCATAGACAAGAAGAAACCGTTGTTAAAAGTTACCGTCAATAAAAGTTACTGTCAATAAAAGTTACCATCAGTATATGGATTTAATTTTGTAGCGATTTGTTCATCCGAGTGTTTTTCCTTGGTGAATCAGTTTTATTTATAAAAAAAAAAAAGAATGGTTCCTTGAGATTATGCATTGATTATCGTAAACTGAATCAAGTGACCATTAAAAATAAATACCCCTTGCTGAGACCCAAAGAAGATTGAAACTATTGTTAACTAGTCCCCACCTACCATAGTTACGGAGGTTCATAGTTTTCTGGGTTTAACAAGTTATTACTGTAAATTTGTTAAGGATTTCTCTTCAATAGCTGCTCCACTTACGAGATTGACTAGTAAGAATGCACCCTTCAGGTGGGTTGAACAATGTGAGATCAGTTTCCGAACTCTAAAAGATAAGCTTGCATCGGTTCCAGTACTAACATTACTGGTTAGTGGACAGAGATATGTAAATTTTAGTAATGCATCCGGGGCCAGATTAAGTTGTGTACTAATACAGGGATAGAATGTGATAGCCTATACTTCTAAACAGTTGAAACCTCATGAAGCGAATTATCCCACTCATGATTTGGAATTTGCAGTTGTTGTGTTTGCTTTTAAGATTTGGAGACACTACCTCTATGGTGAGCACTGCGAGATATTCAACGATCATCATAGTCTTAAATACTTATTTACCCAAAAGGAGTTGAATTTAAAACTACACAGATGGCTCAAACTATTAAAAGATTATGATGTTACTATTCAGTATCAACCCGGTAAAACAAATGTTGTAGCAGATGCTCGCAGCCATAAAGCTACTATTCCAGTAGCAGCTCTACAAGTAAGAGAATATCATATGATAGCTGAGTTTGAGCAGTTGATGATTGATGCTAAGGTAACCAGCCATGGGTCTCTTTTGGCTCGGTTTATGGTTTGACTAGATCTATCTAATTGTATTAGGGTCGCTTAGCAAATTGATGAAGCAACAATTAAGCTCAGGGAAGGCGTTTTTAAAGGGGAAGCCTAAATTCAATATATCCAATGAAACAGTCAGATTTCAGGATAAATTAGTAGTTCCGAAGCTCAGGGATTACAGAGATTGATTTTGGAGGAAGCACATAACTCAGCCTTTTCTGTTCACCCAGAAACCACTAAGATGTATAAGGATTTGCGTCAATCATTTTGGTGGCTTGGTAAGAAGATAGATATTGTAGAGTTTGTTCGAAGGTGCTTAACATGTCAACAAGTAAATGCCAAACACTAGAGACCTGGTGGACTACTTGAGGCACTCCTTATTCTTGAATGGAAATGGGAGTATATCACCACGGATTTATCGTAGGGTTGCCTAAAACTCTAAGGGGACTTGATACTATATGGGTGATAGTGGATCGACTTACTAAATCAGCTCATTTTCTCTCTGTTGCGGTGACTCATTTCATGGAAAAGTTAGCTAAATTGTAGATTGATGAAATTGTGAGGTTTCATGGCATACCGATATCAATTGTTTCCGATACAGATTTAAGATTTGTTTCTCAATTTTGGCAGATCTTTCAATCCAGGTTAGAAACTAAACTTAATTTTTTCGCGGTATATCATCCTCAGATAGATGGTCAATCAGAGAAAACCATATAGACTCTAAAGGATATGTTGAAAGCTTGTATTTTAGAATTCCGTGGTAGTTGGGCTGAACATTTAATGCTAATAGAGTTTGCTTATAACAACAGCTATCACTCGAGCATTGGTATGGTACCGTTTGAAGCATTATATGGGAAAAAATGTAGGACTCTTCTTTGTTGGGATGAAGTGGGTGAGAGACTGCTACTTCAGTCTGAAACAAGGCTCGGTTATCTATAGGAAACCACGGAAAAAGTCTAAGCCATTTTAGAAAAGCTTAGAACAGCTCAATCTCGCCAGAAGAGTTATACGGATCAGAGATGCAGAGATTTGGAATTTGAGGTAGGAGATAAAGTTTTTTTAAAAGTTTCTCCAATCAAAGGGGTGGTGAGATTTGGGAAGAAAAAGAGAAATGTCAACCCTAAATTTGTTGGTCTTTTTGAGATTCTAGTGAGAGTTGGGTTTGGCTCTACCTCTAGCATTTGAGGGAGTTCATCCGACCTTTCATGTTTCAATGGTAAGAAAGTATGTCCATGATCCTTCGCATATAATCAGCTATGAGCTACTCCAAGTTGCAGATGATCTAACTTATGTCGAGCAACCGATCTAGATTTTGGACTATCGAGAGCAGAACTCAAGGAACAAAACCATTAAGTTGGTAAAGGTTCTGTGGAGACATCACACCTCCAAGAAGACATCTTGGGAGTTAGAGTCAGAAATGAGGAGGCGATACCTCTATCTGTTTGAGCTTAAGCTGTGATCCAAAAGACCGAATCTTTTAAGTAGGAAAGATGTAAGATCCCATTTTTAGGAAATATTAAGGTATGCATTTTTGTTTATATTTCTACTTTTTACCCTTAAATTCATTGCATCACATTATGTCGCATTGTGATAAATTAGATGCGTTATGATTTTAGATGTATTTGTGATATATGTTTTAATTTTTGTGTTGATGATTTAAAATAGAGATCCAGTATATTAAAATTAATATAGATTATAGATCATATTGACTTATGGAATGATCGGAAAAATGCAATAAGAAAATCAAATTAGGGTTTGGTGTAGGACCTACAAAAGAAAAAGAAAGAAAAAGAAAAAAGAAAAAAGAACAAGAAAAAGGAAATGAAAATGAAAATGAAAATGAAATAAAAATAATAATAATTTGGGACACTATGACACTTCATTACTTATCACATGGAACAACCACCCTGACACATCAACCAAGTTGGTGGACCCACAAAGCACTTCGAATAACAATGAAAAGATGAAAGGAAGAGATGTTCTTCATTCTTCAACCTAATTAATGTTTTTCTCATTTCCCTCTCAAAAACCAAGCCCTAACTCCATAGAAGATGCACCTTGAGCTTAGATTCAGCAACATTCATCCATATATTTAGTGTCCCAAACATAAAAAAGTGTAGAAAAGCAGTGAAACATGCTGGAAAACACATAAGAAGTTAGGGATTTGGAGGAAGAACCACATAAGAAGTTGATTCTCAATTTTAAAAAGTCAAGTATCTTGTATGTTTTTGTTAAATTGATCCATAATAATTCTATAGAACATATTTTTGATATAATTGTATTGCTGAAATTTGGAAGGAAATAAATTAGGGAAAAGAAAATTCAATTCTTGGATGAAACCCTAAAAAATTTTGTATGCTGGATAGCCTAATCATGTTCTATTGTTTACCCAATAACTTTCTCTACACAACTACAAATCAAGTAGGGTTTTCTTCTAATGAAACTAAACTTCTATAGTTTTAAAATGAGATATGATTCAAAGAGTTCTGAGGAGAATTGGATTTTTGGTAAATTTTTGAAATAGCATATTCTCTGCAGAAAAACTATTCTGTTCATAGTATCACTATAACCTGTTTTTTTATTCAATATCTTTTTCTACACAACTATAAATTTAGTATGATTTTCTTATGAAGAAATTAGACTTCTATAGCTTTAACATAACATAGAATTTGAAGATTTTCATTGAAAAATTAATTTTTGGTGAATTTTCAAAGTGACACGTTCTCCGCAAAAAATCCTATTTCTTCTTGTTTTTGTGCTGAATTTTGCTTCAATTTTGAGCTACATTCTATTCTGAGTTAGGTTAAGCTCTGAATATAGAAATTGTAGTCCTACCTCTTATATTCAAATGGACACTGGAATTAGCCTAATCTGATGTGTAGAAAAGGTTACATTATATATTCTAATATTGAGCAAAATGCTGGGTGAATTCAGATTGTAAAATTGATTGGTTTGGGTATCACTGAATGATTGGAATTAAAACTGGCTATAAACACGTCACAAATTTGTTCAGGCAAATCACAACAAAACTTCATCATTTGAATATCCATAGAACATTTGTAGTGATTTGATGATTGCTGAGCTTAGTTTTTTAAGACAATCATAATTGCCCATAGCTGCCAACTCTCCCACCAAATAGCACCTAATGCCGTGCTATCTCATTTGTCATCCTCTTGGTCTGAGCCAACTTTAATAGAATTTCAAACAATTCTTTTCATTGAATCATTCTTAGAAATGTTACACATTGTTCAGAACCAAATATCAAAACCCCCTAAGTGGCATTAAGTTGCTCACGAGCCTAGGAACTTGACACGAGCCAGACCATGCCACGACAAAGGCCACACCATGCCATGATACAGTGACATATGCCATGTCATGGGTTAAGACATAGTACACAAGGCGTAGAACCTATAGGAGACAAGCTTGTGTCAATAGAGTTGACTCATTATGTACTTCAAGTGGACTCACCCACTTAGAACATAAAAAATCTAAGAAAGCACATGCATGGGTATTGATAGTTGAAGATTAGGATGTTGGTATTAGTTGGTCAAAAACATAGATTAACTCAGGTAACAATAAGGCTAGTCAACTTACACATGAGTGGCAGTCGACTCATTTATCAAGAAAGACTCTTGATCAACCAAGAGAGAACTCGGCTAACGGAGAGAAGTCAATCGAGAGAGAACTAGGCCAACCAAGAAATGTCTTGATCAATGAAGAAAGTATTGGGCCAACTAAGAAAGGTATCAAGGAACTGAGATAGGATTGAGCCATGAGAATTTAGCATAATGCACAAGCACGACATAGACATGACATAGGCATTGCATATGGCACAAGTATCATATGAGCATGACACGAGCATAGGCACATCACAAGCCAAAGCACCAAGTTGCCATGCCATGAGTACTAAGCCACATGCACTAAGCCATCCTCTATATGCACAATGCAGTCAAGTGCCAAGTCGACTCATCACAATGAAGAAGTCAACTACTACAAGTCTTAAAAGAAGAGTACCGATCCTTGGACATGTGAGCACCGAGTCTGATTTGACCACATCTGTAGAAGTAGTCGACTTGCATAAGTTTGCAATCGACTCAATCCAAGTGTTTAAAGGAAAACAACCAAGCACAGTAAGGAGTACTGATCCTTGAAGTAAGGATTACAGATCCTCATACTATTAAGTTCAAATTGCGTCACAAAGCCAAGAGACAATTGACTAGGAAGATAGTGGCAGTCGATTTACGCAAGAGACATCAAAGGTAAAATTCAAAATAAAGTAAGCCAGCATAAAAGTAGTAGTCGACCATTACGTGAGTAATGGATAGATTTCAGAAAAGCAATTCAAGCATTTAAGGAGCCATAACAACTTCCAACGGCAACTTCTCCGCATTAAATGAGGTTTAATGGTCTGATTGCACAGAGAGAGACTATAAATACAACAACATCTAAAGATCAAAGGACTTCTGGAACTTAATATCAATATGAATTGATCTCAAATGCACACTTGTTCTTCTGTGATTTCATTTCCTTAAATTGTATTTATTCCTGGCTATAAAGAGCATATTAGAGGTTTAAGGCTCAAGTTTGTAATCTTCATTTTCCTTTCCTAATCTTGGGGGAGACCAAGAAGAAAGAGTCCTTTTGGTCTAGGCATGGTGACTGTAGAGAAAGGTTAGGGTTTGCTAGCACCATGAAAAGTTAGTGGAAAGTATTCTGTAAGCAACACTTGTAAGGGTGTAACAAGGACATATGAAAACCAATTGTTTGTACTATTTGAAAGACAAATAGTGAATCGAAAAATTCAAGTAAAGGCTGGAAGTGGATATATACCAAGGATGGTAGAATCACTATAAATAGTCCATGTTGATTCTTTTCATTCCTTCTAGTCTCATCTCTATGTTTCAAGTTTTAAATTCCAAAAAAAAAAACTCAAAATTGTAAAACCATTCACTCTACTCTGGGTGGTTCTTACACAAAGGGCATGGATTTCAAATCCTAACATCAGCACTTATTAAATTATTGTTGTATTGTAGCCATGTGCAAGGCCTATGTGGCGGTCCACATGTCATGATGACTAGATGCCTATGTGGTGTTATAACATGATAACACTTGGTGCAATTTCATTGAATTTGATATGAGGTACAACTTGAATTTTGATCAAACTAGTCTCATGCATCAATGGTAATATTTGTACATTTATATTCAAATATATCAAACAGAAGGAAGAAAAGAGAGAAATAGAAAGAAACAAAATTTTATATTTTTAGAGGGAAAACTTAAGATCAATTTGTTTAGAAAGAAAAAATGGGAATTAAGTTGATTTTCCGAAAGAGAGAGAGAAAATTAATGTAATTATTTTCTTAAAAACAATGTGTATGGAGATAGAGAGAAAATAAGAACTAAATTAATTTTTTATAAATACAAAATTAATGTATTTAGTTGAATTTTAGAGAGAGAAAAATTAAACTTATATTATTTAGAGAGAGATAATGCATTAAAAGAAAAAAATATGAACTAAATTAATTTTTTTTATCTAATATTTCCCTCTAATATCTTATCTTATATTTAATGCTATTTTCTTCACAGCATAAGAAAAAAAGTATCGAGAACTCCAAGAATGGTATAATTGTCCATTTTCCTCCTTTTGTACTCATTCAAAATTTTAATCTCCAAGTTCTAACACCCTTTATAATTAATGATATTATTTTTAATTTTCAAGTATTTTATTTAATTAGCAATTTTATATTTTCATTTTTATAAAAAGTATGTCAAAAAATTCTTAATAAGAATTTTTTATATTTTCTTAAAATAAGAATTTCAAAAGATCCTTATATTTTACCAATTTTTACATATTTCCTAAATCTACGCTCTTTCGCTTTCGACAAGAGGTCCTTGTAATCAAGTGGGGGAGGAATTTCTCCCACCAACAACACAGCGAATATTGGTGTTCACAATAGACAACCAACAAATTTTTGACTTGTTGGCGATAATATCCTTCGTATGCATCCCCTCAATTAAATTAGGCTACTAAATAATCTTGTGCGTTGGATTTGTAAGTTACATAAGTCTGAAGATTTGCTCGAGGAGACCAATATTATCGATTTACTTATTATGTTTAGTTTAGATTCAGCTCTTTCAACAATTTGTAAAATTATAATGTTAGAAAATATATATCATATATTAAATTTGAATCAATTATCGATATTAGCATTCATATTATTCTATATATCACTACAAAATTTATATTGTTAGAAAATATATGACATATATCAAATAATTTTATCATACCATATTGGCTTTGTGGGGAATATTAGAAAATATATATTATATTTCAAAATCAAATCAACTATTAAAGAAAATTCTATTTTAGAATAAATTAATAATTGATTTGAATTTATGAATATTTGATTCTTTTTGTTTCCATATTTGTTTCTTTCAAACTCAAATAGTTTTATTATATCATATTGACTTTGTGGGGAATGTTAAGAAATATATATTATGTATCAAAATTAAATAAATTATTAAAGAATGTTTGAGAATATTATATCATATTGAATTTGAGAATATTTGACTCTTTTTTTTTTCATATTTATAACAATAAGTTTTCTATATAAATCTATTTATTATAATGTTTTATTCAAATAATGGATCATTAATGTTTCATATTTTTATATTGCATCCCATTTCTAATGTAGTATCAAAATTTTATTCAAATTTTTCTAATATGGTATTAGAAACATGTTTAAATATTCTCTAATATTTTTCTAATAAAATCTAAATGATGACTGAAAAAACTCCCACTTGCTCCCATGTGCTATGCTGCCTAAAATTTGCTGGTCTGAGCTATAGGATCCTATTGTTTAGAGGTTGAAAATCTCTTAAAATGACGTCATTTTGATCTTTCATTATTTTCTCTCAACTTCTACCATGTGTTATTTTTTGATTAGTCACAACTTGTCTTATCAACATCATGTGTTTTAGAGTCAGCTACCACATCTTCAACTATGTAAGCATCTATGTGTCTCCCTGCAGAATACATGTATTGTATTTTTCAAATTCAAGTGATTTTCAATATTAGAAAATGTATATTATGTATTAAAATCAAAACAATTATTAAAAGATATTATATATTAAAATAAATCAATAATTTATTTGATTTTGATAATATTTTAATTTTTTTCCATATTTATAATAATAAATTTTCTATATAAACCCAATTTATACCGATATTTGACTAAACCAAAGGATTATTAGCGTTTTATTTTTTATTTGCTTTTGATCTCTAATATATAATATGCCATTTGATAATTGTTGTTATGTATAAAGTTATACTTGGCAACTAACAAGAAAATGTTCAATTAAGAGATACATCATTTAGTAAACTAAATTTTATCTTTAAGTTAAATCAAACCGACTTTATTTGAAAATTTAAAATTTACATCTACAACAAATTTTAAAAAGTTTTTTTTTTTCCTGTAAGGACTTCTCTATCTGACAACCCCAATCCCCCTAAGTTCTGATCATGAAATGTATAAACGGCAAATATTTCAACCTTCCTTGTGTAGGATACATCATACTCTTATTTTTTTTTTTAGTTTTCATCGACCTGTATTCAAATTTTTTTTAACTAATTTGATCCGAATACTTTGGACCTGTTAAGAGATTAACTCTCTCAAATTCCAGTTCAGTTCTCTATTACTATACCCACGTAAGTTTGATGGATATGTCATACTCTTGTGATTGTTTTTCTATGTTCAATCAATAAAAATCACTTTTCTTTTTGCTTTGTTCTTTTTCCTATAAGATTACTTCAATCTTTCTAGAGAGAGATGCTTAAGAAAAAGAAATTAAAGAAAGATGGGCACAAAAATATAATTAATTTTTTTTTCAATTTTGTCTAATTTTAGCCTAAATTTCTTTTCCCTATTGTGAAGTTAACAAACTAGTTATCATTACCTTACACACAATCAAATCAACCCATGAAGATTTGAGCAGGTGAACAAAGGATAATTGTAGAGGAAATGAGTCAAAGCATAACTTAAATGAATCAAAGCGTCTATAAATTCTCAAAGTGTCTAAGTTTCAGTCGAAGAAACATGGGGCCTCCAAGCATTGGAATTGTATGCCTTTGTTCAATCCTTCTTTTGTCTCTTTCATATGCTTCTCCGAATTCTCTTGAAGACAAATTTCTCCAATGTTGCTCTTCCAAGTCTCAACCTTCTAGCCCAATCTCTAGCGTCATTTTCACCCAAACCAACTCTTCATACACATCAGTTCTACATTCTTACATCCGAAACTTGAGATTCAAATCTCCAACAACACCAAAGCCACTTCTCATAGTAACTCCAACTCATGAATCCCACATCCAAACCACAATCATTTGTGCAAAAGAACATGGAATCCAGCTTCGAATCCGAAGTGGAGGACATGACTATGATGGACTCTCATACGCTCCTGTCAATCCAAACACCACTTTCATTGTCTTAGACATGGCTAAACTTCGAAAGATCAGCATCAACATAGCCAGCGAGACTGCATGGGTGCAGGCAGGCGCATCCTCTGGAGAACTATATTATAGAATTGCCGAAAAGAGCAAAATCCACGGCTTCCCTGCTGGAGTCTGCACTACAGTCGGCACGGGAGGGCACTTCACGGTAGGTGGTTATGGTAACATGATGAGAAAATATGGCCTTTCGATTGACAATATTATTGATGCACAAATAATCGATGCAAAAGGAAGGATTCTGGATCGCAAAGCAATGGGAGAGGATCTTTTTTGGGCGATCAGAGGTGGTGGTGCCGCGAGTTTTGGAGTGATTCTTTCCTGGAGAGTGAAGCTGGTTAAGGTACCTGAACTTGTGACTGTCTTCAAAATCCATCGATCGGTCGAAGAAGGCTTGACAGATATTGTGGATCAGTGGCAGAAAGTGGCTGACAAACTAGATCATGATCTGTTCATAAGAGTGTTTCTAAGTACCACGAATGCAACAACTTCAGCAAAAAAGACAGTAAAAGGTACCTTCTTAGCCATGTTTTTGGGACACCCTGACAGACTTCTGTCAATAGTGAAAAACAATTTCCCAAACTTGGGGTTACGGAAAGAGGACTGCATTGAAATGAAATGGGTCGAGTCCCTTCTATATTGGATGAATTTCCCAATGGGAACACCAATCGATGTTCTGCTTGAAAAGGCACCGCGAGGAGAAACATATTTAAAAAGAAAATCAGATTACGTGCAGAAACCTATTCCAGTGCATGGTCTGGAGCTCCTGTGGGAAAAGTTGATCGAACTAGATGGAGTCGGAATGCAGTGGAATCCATATGGTGGGAGAATGAGTGAGATTTCTTCTGCAGAAACACCATTTCCGCACAGGGCTGGAAATATTTTCAAGATCCAATACACAGCAAATTGGTTGGAAGATGGGGTTGCAGCTACAGAAAAGTATCTGAATCTGACAAGATCCTTGTATGAGTTTATGACTCCATACGTGTCCAGCAATCCAAGAGAAAGTTTCTTTGCCTACAGAGATATTGACATCGGAAATGCATATAGTGAGGGTCCAGTTTATGGACACAGTTACTTCAAGGATAACTTTAAGAGGTTGGTGAAGGTGAAGGGAGAGGTTGATCCTGACAATTTTTTCCAGTATGAGCAAAGTATTCCGACCCCTTCTGTTTAGTGACTCGATTCTGGCTATTCAATTTACTCCATCATCTTTTGTATCTTTGTTACCAATTTGTCTACGAAGGCCAACAACAATAATATTAAATTTATTACTTTATATTAAAATAAAAAAATAACAAAAATAAATTGAATCGATTTCTCTTTTAGCAATGTTGGGACACCCGATTTTGGGCCTCAGGCAGACATAAGCCGACCAAACTGGGGCTTAAGTCAGGTTCAAGAAGTAGAGCTAGCCCGACCAGCCTTGTCCAAGTTGGATGAGCGAGAATGACCTTGCATGGAGGGCAAGCAAACGCATAAGATGCAAGTGATTTTGAAAATATAAATAATTTTTATTTTATGATTAATTTTAAATGATTTTTGGTCAAAACAATTTAATTGACCATTTTAGTATCACATAAAATGGTCAAATTTTAGCCAAAAATAATTTAAAAATAAATCGAAATGGCACGAACTTAAAATTTACTAAAAAGAGTTCAGAGCCAATCTCCAGCACCATAAGCAAATGGCAAAAATTGCATCCTGTAGATGGGTAATGAAAATCATTTTAAGATGAATAATTTTATTCAGTTTATTTAAGGATAAAACAAAATTTTTTATAGTCCATTTGAGGTTAAAGTCTACAGCTTGTTAGTAATTTTGCCATAAAATTTAAATTATAATCAAAATTAAATATTTAGTATTATGAAAAAAAATTAAAACTGAGTAAAAATTTTAGAATTGCAAAGGTAATTATCCCTGCAATATTTGAAGCTAGTTGTTCACACACAAAATATTTGTGTGGCAACATCTCTGTTTACTTCATATTTTCCCACCTTAATCTTTCATTTATGCACAACTTTGCTCATATTTTTTAACACTGTTGGTCTTAAACCCGGGTAGAAAAAGAGGATTGTGGTAGATTGACAATTAGTACACAACTTTTGTTGTGGTAGATTGACAATTAGTACACAACTTTTGTCAGTGATATGAGAGACCAAAATAGAAAACTTCTCTATTCTATATTGATCTCTTTAATAGCCGATCTTAAAATTTAGAATTAACACTCAGTTTATTATTATAATTTTTTATTTATACATATACTCAGTCATTTTGTTTAAATTAGAGCCATTAATATTGGATTATAAAGATATTTTTGTCACATTTCCTTTTCAAGAACCATTAAGAGGTGCATTATTGTATACTCACTGGTTACATGATTTATTTTTTTGTATGAAATTGGTAGTATATGAAACCGATTGAACTCAATATAGATGTAGCCCCTCATGTGTGAGTAAGAGATATTATAAAATAGTACCAAATTGTCCACGAAAGAATGACCCGACCCAAATAATTTGAATTCAAAATAAGAGAGAGAAATGGAGGGAGAAGTTTTTTTCTCCTGAAGGAACTAACTTTCAGCTCCCTCCCCATTTGAATTCAAAACTTGGCGGCTTTTAAAAAGGACATAAGAAATGAAGGCATTCGTTGATCATTTTATAAGGATTACACTATAAAAAAAGACATTTTAATTGTACCAATTGAAACTATTCTATTTGTGACAATCTTGGAACCATTTTATTTCATCAAAGAAAATATTAGTGACGCAACTTTAAAAGATCTCTAGAATCATGATTGCATTTTTTGTGTGAAAAATGCATGAAACTGAATTTAAATTTTAACTCCTTGGAAAACCATTCTCTTTGATTTTCGATCATCCTTTGCATCTCTTATTCACTAAGAACCACCACTATGACACCACTACCCTTATAGACGATGGTAAGCTTTCAAACTTTCAAGTTGATGATTGATTTTGATTTCTTTTGTTTCTCTAATCATGTTTAAAACTTAAAGTCACCTAATTGAACCTTTGAACTCATCTCTGTCCCATAAATTGAACTAATTTGATGGTGGAGATTGCAAAGAAGAAATGACGGAAGATTGAGATTCCGGGGGTCTTTGAGGGATTCTGATCGGATTGAGAAGGGGGAGTGGTGAGAGAATCTAGGGTTTTGTCATCGTCAACATTGTCACTAAAGCCTTCTAAATCATATGGGAGATAGGATGAGACAGAGGGAGGGAGCAAGACGTTGCCGCTCGTGAAGAAGATATAGGGTGAGATGAAGAGGAATGAAGAAGTCTCAACAATGGAGATGAGAGAGAGAGAGAGAGAGAGAGAGAGAGAGAGAGAGAGAGAGAGAGAGAGAGAGAGAGAGAGAGAGAGAGAGAGAGAGAGAGAGAGGTTTTCTTTTCCTCTCTTAATATTTTTGTTCGAACTCATTTACAGGTAACTTTGGTCCATACATGTGAGTCACATAATGTTTAGACAGAAAATGTACCTCAACTAAATTAGTATAAAGGTACTAAGGATTTTGAAACTTTCAAAATTGTTCATTATTTATTATTTGAGTGTTTCTACGTACATCAAATAAGAAGTAGATTTATGAAAAATTTCAAAATCGTACATTAAAGAAAATTGATAACGAATGATTTTATATGTATAAGGCAAAAGGTGTTGTTAGGTTTTCTATTATGTGTTTTAGAAATTACAAAATTGCATAAATGTGAATACTTGGTTAATTATTTACCTCCTTAAGATTTTAAGAAAAAGAATTTACCTATTAAAATTTTAAAAAATTCAAATGTTATTTATCTTTTAAAAATTTTCAAGTAAAGAGCAAACGAGAACAAGAGTATTTCCTCTCTTTCTCTCTAAAATCCCTCTATTTCTTAACGTAGATATGTATTTCCTCTCTTTCTTATTTCCTTTAGGGTTTTAAATTATTTTTTTTATTTTATTTCTTTAATTGATAGATTTCTTAAATTTTTTTTCTTTTACCATTTTTTCCCTTAATTGATATACATTAATTGATTATTTGTCAGCAGAATATGACTCTTTTTTTTTTTTTTTTTTTTTTTTTACTACCATTGCCTAATTGACAATACTTATTTAGGTTTAATGAATCAAAGTGCGATATGATATTTAATATCTGATTTCAAATGAAAATACTTGTTCATTTTAGCATGCATGCCTTTTGTATTTGTATTTGAATGGGAAGTATATGTTTCTTGAAATTCACTCATATGATGAGATGATGGGTGCTCTTCTTATTCTAGTATATGTGTTTATTCATATAATATTTTAAATTCTAGATATTCACTTCATAGAGATTATATAATTTCTTAAAAAAATTAATACCATTAAATAAAAGCCTATTAAACAATTTTTAAAACTTTCTAATCTCAGGTATATTTCAAATTATAAGTTTTTAGTGTACAATTGATTTTGGATAAAAAATTTTAATCTTAATTTCTTACTACACATGAGTTATGCATGTATTTTACTTTGTCCGCATGAATATATTTTTTGGCTCCACTCTCATGGTGTGTCGGATGGTAGATAAAGGTATATGACCCGTATTATCTAGATGGACCGGGTACACGAATTTGATTTCATGATTTCGAATAAGTATACCCTTATTGAATGTTGTGCATGGCGTGAACATGTGTCATTCTCATAAGAATATTTTGTTTTACCAAATATAAATTACCCTATCTAAATTGTACAAATCAAATCAAGATATGAAAATATTAAAAATTATGAAAATATCTTTTGATTAAGATCAATAAATAAAGAAAACCCAAAACATCAATTTCATCTTATTTTTAAACTTTTATGCAACCTAATCTTTTCAATTCTTTTGAATTTATTAACTTATGAAATATTGTTGATGAAGACAGATTTTCTCAAAAGCGGATTATACACAATGGTCATGCGATAAAATCCCTAATTTGACTAATCAAAATTCAATGGTCATGCAATTTTGATTAAATCGGATTTTATTAAGTTATGTGGAAAAACTATAATTTAGGATTTCCTCTAAATTCCGACACAGGAAATTAATCTTCCGTCGATTTCATAACTTCATGTGGATTTTATTATCACGGACTAATATCATACAATTATATTAGTCATATATACAATCAATCTCAAATCATGCAAAGCGTAGATTCTAATGTAAGCCATGTAATAAATCAAAAACAGAATCCATTGAGTTTTATGAACAAGAAAAATTATTTAGACATATTAAAGAAAATCAAGAAAAGTAAAGAAAATATTACAACCCTTTTGGTACAAAGAAGATATGGAAATCACGTGGTGGCTACTAGAGTTCATGTTCTCTCTTCTTTTTCTTGCTTGGTCATGTGTGTGGATACCTCTTATTTGTAGAACTAAAACCCTGAATCAACAAGTGCTGAGTTTCTTTGGAAACTTGGTTTTTTCTCTTTAAATTAGAAACTTATTGCTATGAGGACAAACATCATCGTCTTGATTTCTCAAAACTTGAAAACTCCATCTTTATCCTTAATTTTAAAGATTTCTAGAGTTTTTAACGATTTTATCCTAAAGATCACTCATTAGATAAACTCTATTAATTTCCTTATTCAATAAGGATTTGATTTTCTTGAATTTTAGTAGTTAACAGTTACTTTCTAATTTTTGGATATCTGTTACTTTGAATTAACTTTTGGACACTTAATAAGATTTGTAGGTCTCGAAATTTAGTTTCCATATACAAGAAGAATCGGCTCAATCAAATATTAGAGTACAAACATAAGTTAAAAATACCGATTGCTATTTATCCGGTGCAAATTTTCTTGAATAAATCCAAAATTTCCTAAATCAAAATTCATGAATTTAATTAGTGAAATATCATGAAAATAAGGTTCAAAAATACTAAAATTTATAAATAAAAATTAAAATAATATAATTCAAATATATAAAATTATTATTATCAAATACTCCCACACTTGAATATTTGTTAGTCTTAAAAAAAGAACAATTTTTAAAAACAATTTTCTTTCAAAACCAATTCAACTTTCGCAAGTCTCTAACCATATGTATGACAAGTTTAAACCGGAATTACAATTAAGACAACCAAAAATTTATATCATTCGACACTAGAATAACTATTACATCTCTGATAGTCTCTTTGAAATAAAAAACAATACAAAATTCGACCACTTTCACAATTGATTCACTCAATAGAATAAAAAAAATAAGATTTAACTATTTAATACACTCAATTTTATAGAAGGGGTATATGTATCACTCAAATCAAGATAATAAAATTGTATTACTATAGGTTTACTAATATATCAGATCTACACTGCTCAAATATATGAAATCCATATAACAATCAAAATGTTTTTTTATTTAGTGGTAACGGAGTTAAGAGTTAAAGGCAAGATAAATAAACATAAATATTGGGTTAAAATAATTCAATAAAAAAACTTAAATATTAAAACATGACATTCTTCATACTAGAGTAATAAATGCTACCTTCCATAACTTTCAATCTCAAAATATGTAATAGCACTTCTCCAAAGCAAAGAATATGTAATGCATTTTTTTTCTCAACTCTCTCTCTCTCTCTCTCTAACTTTCACTCACTTTCTTTCTCTCTCTCTCACTCTTTGTTTGTTTGTTTTTTTCCCCAACCAACACTATCATCTTTCTTTTTTCTTTTTCCTTTCTGTTTTGAATTTGACTTTTTTTTTTCATTTTTACTCGCTTATTTTCATCATCATTTTATTTCTTTTTTCTACTGCCTTTTTTTAACTTAACATGATATACTTTTCTTTTCTTCTACACTGAGTCAATGTATCATATTATTAAAAAAAACTATCATGTAAAAAAATAATAATATCTAAAAATATAATGTTATGCTATCAACTGTAAGTATTTTAGTAAACTTGGGTTCAAAATCTAGGATTAAAAAAAATAATTCATGGGGAAATTATGCGGGCAATTTAAGAAAGATTAGGTTTAACATCAAATGGGTTAATTAGGAGATATAAAATGATAGAGATGGTATTTTTCAAAAGTCAAATGTGTGTAAACCTAACTGTCCTAATCATTTTAGTGCATAAAAATAAAAAATATAGTCTTAAAATATATAATAAATCAAGTTCTAGAATAACCAATTCAAGTGTGATATAAGCATAATAAGAAAGATGAAAATACAATGACTTGCGCTTCAAATCTCAATTCCTCACTTGGGTAAATTTTTGTGTGTCAAATCTTAAATGCTTATTTTTCAAATTAACCATTAATAGATGAACAGTTATTTATGCATCAAATAACCACTAATATCAATCATATTTCATACAACCCAACTCAAATCAAATAACACACAAAAAATTAGAAAATTCGAGAAAATTTTGTTGGAATGGAAAAAAATTTAGCAAAATTCAGCAAAAATGTAAAATTTTTTAGTTTTTGTTTTAAAAAATTGTCTAAAAAAATAAAATTAAAAGTAAAAAAAAGAAAGAAAACTCCTCTCGTAATGTTGATGAACCTACAACTTCTTTTCGAGCAACTTCTTATCTTCTCTTCCTCATAGATCTTCACACTATACCCATTTATGGTATCATGCCATGTTTTTGTCATTTTCTTATGAATTTATACATTTTCATTTGCTTCTTCTGCCACTCCTCCAACTCAATTAATCACGATTTCATTTATTTACATATATCAAGCCTCATTTTTGGTTGAAATTTATCTAAATTCACACCAAAAATAGCACATGCATTAATTCTTTCATTGTCTACAAAGTCATGATTCATATACAATGAATTAATAATGCAATTTTTAATAGGATCACTAGAAATAAAGACATTAAGATCACGTTCATTAATTTTATCAATCCTATCAATGTAATCAACTCTAAAAATTTTTTA
Organism: Dillenia suffruticosa; assembly: GCA_033439265.1. NCBI lineage: Eukaryota > Viridiplantae > Streptophyta > Magnoliopsida > Dilleniales > Dilleniaceae > Dillenia > Dillenia suffruticosa. The sequence goes on from JAVTVX010000031.1 coordinate 7,791,289, forward strand.
TTTATCCAAAATTTTAATGGCAGAAAGATATTGAATTCAATTTTTATCATTAATTTGCATAATCAACTTCCCTTCATAAACATGCATGAAAAATCATGCAACGATAAGAAAAAGTTGACTCAGAATAAAAAAAGTACCCTTATCATCATCCATATTCAAGACAACAAAATTAACAGGAAGAATAAATTTATCAACTTTAACATATATATTCTCAATAATATTTCGTGGATACTTTATATTTTTATTAGCTAATTGTAAAGAAATTTTATTTGGTTGATATTTCTTTAATCCTAACTTCAAGAATACAAAATATAGCATGAGATTTACACCAACACCAAAAATACCTACAATATCAGAAAAATCAATAGAATCAATGGTGCAAGGGATAAAAAAATTATCTGAATCCTTAAGTTTTGATAGTAGCTTCTTTTGTAGAATTGTAAAAAACTCCTCTGTAAGTTTGATCATTGAAATATCATCAAATAATGCACACATTTCATTGTAAGATTTACTCATAAATACACCCTTAGTCATAGTATCAATGATAATTTTAACATAATGTAAAAGACCACTATAAAAAACTTACAAAATCAATCAATTGGGTATATCATAATATGGGTATCTTCTAGTCAAATTCTTAAAGCACTCCCAACAATCATTATTATACAAAGATTCCCCTTTAAATTGCCTAAAACTAATAATATCATTACGTAGTTTAGTCACTTTATTTGGTAGGAAATACTTAGCTAGGAATGTTTGGGATCCATTGTCCTAATTCGTAAAATGATTAGTAGGGAATATGTTAAACTATACATTTGCCTTTCCCCTAAGAGAAAAAGGTAACAATCGTATCCTTATTGCATTAGGACTTACTTTATTCAACTTGATTGTATCATAGATCTCTAAGAAATTTTTAGATAACTATTTAGGTTTTCAAAAGTTTCTCCACTGAATTGATAAACCTGCACCATGCTGATGAAACTCAGTTTAAGTTTGAAATTGTTTGCTTCTATGGGAGGTCGTGCAATGCAAGTCTGTATGTCCTGAAATTTAGGTATCGAATATTTCCTCATAACTCTATTCCTTGACCTATTGCTTTTTTCAAAATAGTCTGCAAGAACAACTAAAAAAATATATATTACCTATATAAAAGTATAAATTAAGAAAAAATAGCAAAATAATGCACAAAGACACTCAAAAAAAATCAAAAAACCCTACAAATAAAAAAATAAAAAAAATAGAAAAATCTATGAAAACAATGGAATTTGATCAAGACAGGGTGATGCCCCGGCAAACCCATGGGGTTTGATCAGCACACCAAAATCTTTTGGAAAAAGTATTTGCAGAAACCTATATCCTGAGGCAATTTTCGGATGCCAAAAATTTCCAACAAATGCTAATCAAATCCAAACCCAAAAAAACTATATACTAAGAAATATGAAAAAAGAAAGTAACAATAAATATAAAACATAATGTCCAATCTAAAACAAGATAATTCTAATTGATATACAAGGATATTCTTCGCAACGGCACCAAAAACTTGATATGCGAATTTGATACAACGATTTTGGACATATATACTCTAGTTGAATATTGTGTATAGTATGAGCAAGTGTCATTTCTACGAGAATATTTTGTATTACTAAATATAAACTACCCTATCTAAATTAAACAAATCAAGTCAAGATTATGAAGATGTTAAAAATTATGAAAATATTAAAAACTACAATAATATCTTTTGATTAAGATCGATAAATAAAGAAAACGCTAAAACATTAATTTCATCTTATTTTTTAATCTTTTACACAACCTAATCTTTTCAATTCTCTTAAGTTTACTGATTTATGAATTATTGTTGATGAAAGTAGATCTTTCCAAAAGTAGATTTTTCCAAATGTAGATTACACTCAATGGTCATACAATGATATAACATTTGATGCAAATATCGAGTATAATCGTTAAGTTAAAGAATGCAGACGAACCCATTTCGGATGAATTTCAGATACTTAGTGTGATCGAGTCTTTTACTTGATTTGTGGGAGACCATGAAAATCTATTTCATGTATGATGAGAGTATTTGTACTTTCACTGATGTGAGCAAGCACTATAAGCTTTAAGAGGAGCATCTGGAGGTAAATAGGCCACACTCGGATTATGCTTATACAATTGAGTCAAGTAAGGACTTTTGTGGCACCAAACGCATAGCACAAGCATAAGAAGGAGACTCGAGATTCAGACAAGAAGAAACCATCGAAGAAATCCGACAACAAAGTACAAAAGTATAGAAAGAAAGAGTTTGATAAAACTAATGCAAAGTGCTACGTTTGAGATAGATTTGGTCATTTCGTTTATGAGCGTGATGAGTGAAAAAAATGTCCTTCTTTATATGGTTTGAATTTTGTCTCATTTATTGTGATACTTATTGATTTTCCTCCTTTGTGGATTGTAAATTCAGGAGCTACTAACAACGTAGCTTGAGATAGGAGTATGTACATGGAATTTCACTAAGTAAAACCTTAGGTTAGGAGGATTTACATGAGGAACAGTGCATTTGATGTCTTCAGAGGGATTGATGCTTGCAAATTGGAGTTGCAAACTAGCCAAACTCTGTATCTATATGATGTTCTTTATGCTCCGATCATTCGACAAAATTTGATTTCAGTACTTTGTTTAAGATCGTCTAGGATATACTTTGTCATATAGAAAATCATATGTTTTTGTTCTATTCTAATTTTATCCATGATGGATTATATGTGCTGAATGCTGTTTTGTTCAATGGTATTCTTATTATTCTCCTATTGTCTTTATATCTGATTGTATAAATAATGATGTAAATGCATGGAATGGTAGATTTGGACACATAGGGTAAGAAAGGAAGAACTGGTTAGCAGTGAGTAGTCTATTGGGCTCGCCAACTATATTCAAATTGCTCGTATATGAGTTTTGCCTAATCGACAAAATTATAAGAAAACCATTAGGTAGCGCAATGAGAGTTGAGACTCTATTGCAGTTGGTCCACTTCGATATCTGGGCCCTTATGAGCATGAGATTCCGAAATGAAGTTGTGTACTTTATTACATTCACAGATGATTACACGCATTTCGATTGCCTCTATCTGATCTCGTATAAGTATGAGGTATTGGAATGATTCGGGAGATTTATTAGCAAGATTGAGTTAATCTATGTTGGGATTCAAATATAATGGTAAATACGTAGTTGAGCAAATGATTAACGATCACTTTTGATGAGGAAAGTGGCTCGATAGATATAACTGTGTTGAGTTTGGTGTACAACGAGTTCTTTTTGACTCGGGAAGTCTTTGTTTGCAAGTGTACTCACCTATTGTATGATGCCCAATTTTGTATGAAAGTCCAATAGGGTAATATGATAGATTGCATGAGTTGTGATGTTATAACGAGCGTAAAAATGTCCTCGTGTGCAAGTAGAAAATATTAGTTTAATTGCTCATGTAGGGGCATGGGATTTAAAAAGTTTATTTAAAAATTTAAATAAAAAATGTGGGATAATGGGTAGTTAACGCATTATCCCCACTTCCCTAAACTTCCTCCCCATTTTTTATCCTACGTGAGTGAAGATGAAGCAAAATACTTCTTTGCACATTGCTCAAAGATAAGCACACATTTTTTAGAGAGAAAAAATGGGAGGATCGAGAAAATTTTGATGAAAATATTTTCTTCTATCGTTGTATCACCGAACTTTGGATTGAGGTATCATGACAAAATGATTGTAGTTCAATTTTGTGACTACTCTTTGATCAAGCGATCCATACGAAGGCATTCGCAGTTTGTTGATTTTTGGAACCTATACATTTATATATTTGTCTTAAAATTTTGAATATTTAATTTTTGTAATTTATCATACTTCTGATACATGTGAATAAATCTAACACTTCTTAACAATCATTTCATCGGTCCCTAACTCTCTACAGGTCTTCTGCCTTCCTTCCTAACTTCCAACAAGCTGTGCCACCATTTTAATATCTTATCCAACATTCTTTTTTTCCATACAGCCTTCACCATCCTAAGATCTAAGGTTTTGGTATGTTCATAGTATCTGTTACACCTATCCGGCTATTCTAAAAATTCTTCTTCACCACTCACCTTAACAAGAACTTTTATTTTCAATGGAGAATATTTTGTACCTCTCTCTAGGGAAGCAGTCCAAGTATGGTTCTTCCTCCTCCAATTCGTGTTTAGAACTTGACAACCCCCAGACGGTTTTCATTCCCCAATTACCTTCACATGAATGGTTGCTTCCTCAAAAATTCATCATGGTCACTTTCAATCCAAGAAAGAACCTAACCTACTCTGAGATGAAGTGACGCATTGAATGTGTGGTGTTTAGTTTAGTGCAAACACTAAGGCTTTGCAAATTTTGTTAGCCCAATCGCTAAATCTATACTGTGAGAACCATTCTTCCATACTTTGTTGAGCCCTTCTCATGTGTTGGTTGGCCTGTAAGATGAGACTACAAAGATGACACTATGACCTCCCTTTGAGTTGTAAATACGTCTACTGAATTGTCTATTGAACTCAACAATTTGAAGCTTGATTTTAATGGATACCTTTTCTAGGTCACCAGATCCGAATCCAACAATTGTCGGTTACCATAACTTTGCCACCCACAAGAATTCCATAATACTTGCTAATAGAGCTGTTAATAAGGGACTATTTTTCAACCTTCAATTTCAAGCATATTGAACCTTGTTTTGAAAATGTTGACATTGCAATTGTTTCAATTGTACGATTCTTATTTGAAAAATTAAATAAAATGATTAGTAATAAAATGACAAGTAAACAATATCTTAAACTTCAAAAATAAAATTGTAAATTTAGTATAAAATAACTCATTAATCAATAACATAATACCAGTTGAAGTTGGATCAAAGCCGTGCAACCAATTTTTTTGTATAGATAAAAGTTTGGAGATGATCCAAAAGGATACAATTTTTATACTCGGCAAAAATGTGACCACCAATACCAAATGTAGCTTCTGAAGCAACTGTAATAATTGAGATGCTCAATACATCGTGAGCCAAGATTCACTTTGCACTCTTCTTCAATTGGAGAACCTGCAAGAGTTCAAATCTAATTTGGACTTCCTTCACTAGTAATAAGTTCACATTCAAATATTAAAAAAGCTAAAGAAATGTGACTTACACCGGAAAGTTTTGATCCTTTACTTTTACTTCCTCCACTTATCCCTTACAAATTATATTCAGATTTGAGAAGTTATTGATTCACAGTTGTTCACATAATCTTCAAAGAGTTTTACAAGTTTTTCCTCTCAAGTTCAACCTTCCTTTCAACTAAATCGGCATCAGTTTTTAAAGTAAGAAAACTTCAATATTTGTCACATCCTCACAACTATAATCACCCAAATATTTGTCACACTTCTCTAATAATCACTCAAGTTATCATTCAGCATGCATTCAACTATTTTTAATATGAGCTGTAGTCATAACTCAGGACAATCACTCACATGTCCACACGCGTCTTCAGAAGACCCCTGGTTTATTTTGGAAAAAGCTACTCTTTAAGGTTGCAAAAACACTCCTAGATTTTAAGTGCTCTATCAATATATATCATCATTATACCATATTGATTTTGAAAGGAAATACTATAATACACTACCAGAAAACATGGGTTCAGCGACGGAAAAATATCCATCGGTAATAGCGACGGATTAACGTCGAATTTTTTACCGAGAGATTAGCGACGGATATATTTCCGTCGCTAAACCCTTAAAAAAATATATTATAAAATTATCAACGACGGATTACCAATAGAGTTTTTAGCGACGGAAATATTCCGTCACTAATTTCGGTCGGTGAATTGGTGAAGAAAAAAAATTAAAAAAATATATTTATAGCTTTTAGAGACGGATTAGTGACAGATTAGCGACGGAAAGTTAGCGACGGATTACCGACTGAAAATTAGCGACAGATTACCGACGGTTTAGTGACGGATTCTTTTTTTAATTTTTTTAATTTTTTAATTTTTTAATTTTATAATTTTATAATTTTTATAATTTTTCTAATTTTTATAATTTTTATAATTTATAATTTATATTTTATATTTATATTATATTTTATATTTTTAATATTTTTAATTTTATTTAATAATTCTTATTATTATTTTTTTTCAAAGAATAATATTATTTTATTTTTGTAAATTTTTTATTTTTTATTTTAAGTAAGAATAAAATTATTTTTAATTTTTAATTTTTAAATTTTATTTAATAATTCTTATTATTTTTATTTTATTTTGCAAAGAATAATATTACTTTATTTTTTAAAATTTTTTATTATTTTATTTTAAATAATAATAAAATTATTTTATTATTTTATAATAAATTATAATTTTATATTATTCTAATATTAATAAGAAATAAGAAATAAAGATAATAAGTAAAAACAAAAAAGATATATAATTAGATGACTTGTTTGGTTTAGTGGTAAGAGTGTTTTCATATCAATAGTAACCCGCGCGCTGATGTTGGTATAAGAAATAAAGACAATAGATCTCTGTCTATCAAAATCAAATCAATGATTTTGAGAATATTAGACTTTACTATTTTTTATTTTTATATTTGTAATATTATATTTTCATATATATGATAATAGATTTTCTATATAAACTCTACTTATTATAATAATTCATTCAAACAAGAAGAATTAGGGTTACTATTATATTGTTTCCAATTCTTAACAAGCCATGTTCATATACCTTTTATCATGGTATGAGAGCCATGTTGTCACGTCCCAGATCTACTCCCTTGTCGGGGCTTCATTGGCGACGGACTACCTAGTTCTCACCAGGGCTCAGTCACTTGCATAGCAATAGAAATCATACTAAAATAGTAAAATTTTCATTTATTTAAGTCACTATATATTACAAATATTTTCTATACATGATAAGCAGCGGAACTTCTATACTAGAGAGGTTATCCATAACTAAACTATCGCTACTCGTTCATTTAATCCTCTTCGACTTTTGTTCCTACAAGATCTAAAAATAGTTTTTAGTGTGAGCTTGATAGCCTAGTGAAGTCCATGTGTACATGTGTGGAAAAACTTTTATTGTAAAACCGTATGATAAAGTCTTCATTGTAAAATTGTAACACCAGAAAAAAAAAAAAATCGGGATTGGGGCTACAAAGCCCCAATCTCTCTTTTTCCCACACTTTCTCTCTCTCTCTCTCTCTCTTTTTCCCTCTCTCTCTCTCTCTCTCTCTTTCTCTCTCTCTCTCTCTCTCTCTCTCTCTATCTTTCTCTCTTTCTCCTCTCCCTTCCGCCACCCACCGCGGCTGCTCCTCCTTCCTCCCGCGATCGCCGTCGCTGCAGCGCCTTCCCGCCTGCAGCACCTCCTCCCTCCTCACGCAAGCGCGCGATCAGCCCGAGAGCAGCGCTTCACCTTCTGCACAGCGCGCACTCGCGCAATCTCTCGCGAGCTGCGCGATCCCTGTACGAACTCCAGCGTGACCCTGCAGCGTGTGCTAGCTCCACTGCTCACAACCGGTTCCGCCACTGTGCGAACCCCCGGTGCTATCTCCCGCGAGAGCCAGCGCGTTACCCCAGCGCGAACCAGCGCCAGCACGAGCGCGAGCGCGCTCCAACGCGTGATCTAGCTCGCGAGCACGAGCCTTAGCCTACAGGCCCACCAGGCCCGCAGACCTAGCAGCCCGCAGGCCCAGCAGCCTGTAGCCCATTGCGGCCCGCGGCCTACTAAAGCCCATTGCGGCCCGCTGCTCGCAACCCGAGACGGCCTGTGACAGTCCGCAAGTCCCTTCGAAGGTAAATGACTCAAAATTTCAATTTTCGCACTAAGGTTTCGAATTTCTTTAGTAATTGGACTTAAATTGCTCACCATTGTTTTAAATTTGGAACATTCAGGTTTTAGACCCAACCGACAGGCGAACGAAAGCTAAATCTGAGATCCGAGAAACCCTAGGTGAGAGAAATGCACCCATTTCGAAGTTTGAATAAATTTTGTTGATAAAATCCTTTATTAGGGTTTTATTTGATATAAAATTTGATGATTTGATTAGTTTTATTTTTTGGAGAGTCGTTGAAAAATAGGGAGTGACCACCCTCCTTAAATATGTGAGTGGAACTCTAATCTCTTGCATAAAATAGTAAAACGTGTTTTCTGCCGTGTTTTCGATAAAACATGCTTTTGATATGCATTGATCTGACGTTTGATATTGAATTTCAAGTCCGTTTTGTGATTATTGGAGTGTCTTGAATTATATTTACGATGACTATACATCCATGATTTGAAATGAAACAATAATTGTGCCATTACTTGAAAATTTAAAATTTTCTTTTCTACCATTGCATTGGTATGCCGTTTGAAATGATTCGATGAAACAAATTGGCACGCACATTTGAAATGTTTTGATGAACTATGTGGGTTGGATGCCCACTAATTATACGATGATATGATGTTACTTGTGGGACGTTATGCCCTCGTGATACTATGATGATTCCGTAGCTACGAAAGGCGTTTGTAGAGGCACAGGTTACCCGGATATGCTTCTGCAGGAGGTATCTGTAAACGTCATTTATTCGCGGTCGGTTGAACCCACGTAGGGGGAGGATGTGTGTGATGCCACCGTCTAGCACTAGGCGGGGTCCTATACAGTTGATGAGTTTGCCCCAGCGAACTCATGGCCAACGTCGGTGTAGAGAGCGTTTTAAAGTTTATGCATAATAAAACCACCGATGCGCCTATTTTTTGTCACGGTTGACCTTTGCCAGGATCATTTTTGGCTCGCTCTGATATTACTTGATTTTAAATGGATGCATACATACTTGTTATCGTGTGATTGATTAAATGATTTCAAATTGCTAAACATATCATGTTTTGCTGCGAAATGTAAATTTTGGTTTCAAATGATATTATTTGACACTCCAATTGTTCACCCATGTTATTTATGCTTGACATTTTCCCCCTCACTCACTGGGTATCTTCCCATGATACTCACCCCTCCATTTTCTCTCATCAGACAGGATTATTGTTGTGCTGGAGCGACGCTTCAGATCTTAGAGATTTTGGTGGATTTGGGTGATATACGACGGTGAGATTTAAGTTAAATTTGAAATATGAATTTCGTACCTTATTTCGACCCTGCGAGATCTTGACATTTAGATCCGTAGTTGGCCATGTATAGTATGGGATGACTATATAACTTATGAGCAGTTGTGTGCATAACTCTCGCTTTGGATCATTTTACTCGCATTGAGGTATCTGTAAGCGTTTTAAACTTTCTACTTGGGAAATATGTTATGCATTGTATAACTTAGGTCTGCTCGATGTAGCGGCTACTCATGCTTTAGTTGGGCATGATAGTAAAGGTCTGTAGCTAGAACTGCTAGAAACTTATAGTCTTGCGTTGTTCTGGATGCTGGCTGTGGTGTTTGTTGATTTTGGAGAGGCTGGGATGACCATTTGTTTAAATTACAGGTCGATTTTGAATATACTGGTTTAATTATACACGAGAAACCTCCGATTTATGGGAAGATTCTGCTCGATTTTCTGTAAAAATACAGTCGGCATCCAGGGGCAACGGGCCGCTGTTCATGATCCCGGTTTGGGGCGTGACAGTTCTATTGGTATCAGAGCGTCTAGGTTAGAGAAAAGATAGTCGTAAGAGTTTTCCCAAATATATGAAAAGTTCTCAATGCATTAGAGAGTTTCATATAGTCATTTAAAGTCTCATACTTGGCCATAGGTATATAAGTGCTTTTAAATTATGGAGTTGGATACATAATGCTTCTAACCCGTTATTTCGCATTCAAATGCTTTGAATTATAGTTCATTTTTTTGGGGGTTAGTTACGGAGCAACTAACCTTAACTCTTGATTTCTATATAATAACAATGTATTCTTTTCACAGAATTATGTCACCTAGACGTAGTAGGAGGGGTGCTAGATTCACTTCACTTGAGGGTCTTACAGTGCCTGATACACCTAGGAAACCTGAGGCGCCACAAGTACCAGAGGTTGCTTCCTCTACTCGAGCACGCTCACCAGCGCCACCCCGGCACCTCCATTAGCTGTTACAGCCGAGATTCCTCCACCACCACTCGATGCCTTGAGGCAGTGGCAGGAGTGGTACAATAGATATGGGGTGCAGATGCCACCACCTCCACTACAGACTCCAACGACTGCACCTGCGGCTGTACCTGCTCATTCAGCACCGATTCCTCCTTCGGTGGCCGGCCCTTCCGTTTCTACTCTGACCGATGAGACGTTGGCTACTTTGAGGCACATCCACGAGCTCACTCAGTTGGTAAAAGAGTCTTGGCAGCTCGGATGCATAGACTTTTCAGGATTCAGTAATGCAGTAGTGGCGAAACACTGGATCAACAGGATTCATAGGATCCTTATGGATTTGGGGTTGTCAGAGGAGCTCAGATTGAGAGTTGCTGAGAGACTCCTCGACGGAGATGCCCTCTCGTGGTGGGAGGCTATCCGTGACAGTGCTACACAGACCCTGCGGTGGGAGGACTTTTTACGAGAGTTCGACCGCAGGTACTTTACCCCGTTCCAGCACCCGTTCTAGCAGGACCGGATGAGGACGGAGTTCCTGCACTTGCTCTAGGGGACGAGGTCAGTTTCAGAGTACGAGGCTGAGCTTAGACGACTAGCCGTCTTTGTCCCCGATATGGCTATACCGGCTCAGATGAGGTTCAAGTTTGAAGATGGCCTCCAATTGAGCATCAGGAAATATATGACGGTGACTCCCTCTTTTATATTATCAGAGGTGATTGATTCAGCGTATCGGGTGGAAGAGATCGTCCGAGTAGAGGCTAGACAGAGGGAAAGTCACCAGAAGAGGGTCACAGGGTGGACAGTCGTCGAAGAGGGGTAGAGGTTCTGGATATCCCAGAGGTTCTTCTAGCTTCAGACCAGTAGCACTGGGATAGGGACCTCGACCACAGGGTTTTGGGGCACCAGCCCCTAGTGGCTCTACGCAGTTTGCTACACAGAGACCGCCCTTCTGCCATAGATGTAGCAACCACCATGCCTTTGGGGCATGTAGAGTACTAGTTAGTTGCTTCCAGTGTGGGAAGCAAGGTCACGTTAGGAGTGTCTGCCCCAATTTAGGTCAAGGAGGATTGACTTTGTAGAGTGTACTGGTACGTCTGGTATAGGCCAGCAGGGGGCAACTGCGCACTCAACTCTTACCGCTCCTCGTACTATAGCGCCGGGAGTAATACAGTGCTAGGATCGTCGTGATAGTAGCCTAGGGCCCAGGCTTGTGTTTTTGCAATGACACAGGAGGATGCACAGACAAACCCTGATATTATTATGAGTAATCCTCCCGTAGACCCCTCAGTATAGTACTTTTGTTGTACTTTCTGTATGATTTTTTTTGTATATCATGATATCGATATACAGTTTTGACTAGTTAAAGTTTTCGAAACTTAACTAATTTGATATATATATATATTCGTTCACTTTTTCTTTACATTTTAAATGCTGTTGATCTTTTTCTTACTTTTAGGTACCATGCGAATATTCGATATCGACGCCAGTATTCTCATAGATACCGGGTCGAATTTTTCCTATGTGAGCGACACGTTCGCTCGCCATTCTGATAGATCTCTCGCTACTTGTGAGGAGATTATGGTAGTTACTCCTCTTGACAAGCATATCATTATAGATACAGTCTATAGGGGCTGTGAGGTCGGTATTGGGGAGACGATATTAGAAGCAGAGTTTGTAGCACGATGCTTGGTGTGCCAGCAGGTGAAGGCCGAGCATTAACGTCCAACGGGCATACTGCAGCCTCTTCCCATTCCTGAGTGAAAATAGGAGCATATTACTATGGAATTCGTGATGGGGTTGCCGCGGACTTCTACACGGCATGATGCGATTTGGGTGATTGTCAATCGACTCACCAAATCTGCACATTTTATCCCTATCCGCGGTGACTATTCCTTAGAGGCGTTGGCACGTCTCTACATTGATACCATAGTTCGGCTTCATGGGGTGGCTGTGTCGATTGTTTCAGATAGGGACCCCAGGTTCACATATAGGTTTAGGCCCAAGTTGCAGGAGGCATTGGGTACTATATTGAACTTCAGTACGGCATATCATCCTCAGACGGACGGCCAGTCTGAGAGGACGATTCAGACGCTCGAGGATATGCTTCGAGCATGTGTCATTGATTTTCATGGTAGTTGGGATCGGCACCTTCCACTGCTCGAGTTCGCATATAATAACAGTTATCAGGCCAGTATAGGGATATCCCCGTATAAGGCACTATATGGCAGAAAGTGTCGTACCCCGATACGCTGGGATAAGGTCGGAGAGCGACGTCTCAGCAGTATTGAGTTGATTGAGCAAACAAAAGACAAAGTTAAGGTCATCCGTGAGCGGATGAAAGCCGCCCAGGACAAACAGAAGGCATATGCCGATCGTAGGCGGCGACCTCTTGATTTTGCTATGGGAGATATAGTTTTCTTGAGTATATCTCCTTGGAAGGGAGTTACACGGTTCAGGCAGCGGGGCAAGTTGAGCCCCAGATATATTGGGCCCTCCCGTATCCTTGAGAGGGTCGAAAGTGTGGCATATAGATTGCAACTGCCAGATGAACTATCCCGTATTGACGACGTATTCCATGTCTCAATACTCAGGAAATACTTGGCCGATCATTCTCATGTACTTGAGCCTCCACCTCTTGAGTTACGAGAGGACCTTAGTCTTCCAGTTCAGCCGTGGCTATTCTAGATTGACAGGTCAGAAAGTTGCGGAGTAAGGAAATTTCATTGGTCAAAGTTTTTGTGGAGGAGTGATCAGGTCGAGGAGGAGACCCGGGAGCCCAAGGAGGCTATGAGGAGACAGTACCCCCATTTATTTGCAGTTTAGTCTTCTTTTAATTTCGAGGATGAAACTTGATTTTATGGAGATAGAAAATGTAACACCAGAAAGAAAAAAAAAATTAGGATTGGGGCTAAAAAGCCCCGATCTCTCTTTTTCCCTCTCTCTCTCTCTCTCTTTTTCCCTCTCTCTCTCTCTCTTTTTCCCTCTCTCTCTCTCTCTCTCTCTCTCTCTCTCTCTCTCTCTCTCTCTCTCTCTCTTTCTCTCTTTCTCCTCTCCCTTCCGCCGCCCACCGCGGCTGCTCCTCCTTCCTCCCGCGATCGCTACCGCTGCAGCGCCTTCCCTCCTGTAGCGCCTACTCCCTCCTCACGCGAGCGCGCGATCAGCCCGTGAGCAACTCGCGAGCACGAGCCTTAGCCCACGAGGCCCACGAGGCCCGCAGACCCAGCAACCTGCAGGCTCACTAGGCCGCAGACCCAGCAGCCCGCAAGCCCCAGGCCCGCAAGCCCACTGCGGCCCGCGGCTCGCAGCCCGAGATGGCCTGTGACAGTCCGCGAGTCCCTGCGAAGGTAAATGACTCAAAGTTTCAATTTTCGTACTAAAATTTTGAATTTCTTTAGTAATTGGACTTAAATTGTTCATCATTGTTTCGCATTTGGAAACAGTCAGGTTTTAGACCCAACCGACGGGTGAACGAAAGTTAGATCTGAGATCCGAGAAACCTAGGTGAGAGAAATGCACCAACTTCGAAGTTTGAATAAATTTTGTTGATAAAATCCCTTATTACGGTTTTATTTGATATAAAATTTGATAATTTGATTAGGTTTGTCTTTTGGAGAGTCGTTAAAAAATAGGGAGTGACAACCCTCTTTAGATATGTGAGTGGGACTCTAATCTCTTTCATAAAATAGTAAAACATGTTTTCTGCCGTGTTTTCGATAAAACATGTTTTTGATATATATTGATTTGACATATGATATTGAATTTCAAGTCCGTTTTGTGATTATTTGAGTGTCTTGAATTATATTTACGATGACTATGCATCCATGGTTTGAAATGAAACAATAATTGTGCCATTACTTGAAAATTTAAAATTTCCTTTTCTACCGTTGCATTGGTATGTTGTTTGAAATGATTCGATGAAACGTATTGGCATGCAGATTTGAAATGTTTTGATGAACTATGTAGGTTGGATGCCCACTAGTTATGCGATGATATGATGTTACTTGTGGGACGTTGTGTCCTCGTGATACTATGATGATTCCGTAGCTACGAAAGGCGTTTGTAAAGGCACAGGTTGCCTGGATACGCATCTGCAGGAGGTATCTGCAAACGTCATTTATTCTAAGGGCTATAGGCGCGGCCGGTTGAACCCACGTAGGGCGAGGACGTGTGTGACGCCACCGTCTAGTACCGGGCGGGGTCCTATACACGTTGATGAGTTAGCCCCAGCGAACTCATGGCCAACGTCAGGGTAGAGAGCGTTTTAAAGTCTATGCATAATAAAACCCCCGATGAGCCTATCCTTGATCACGGTTGACCTTTGCCAGGATCATTTTTGGCTCGCTCTGATATTACTTGATTTTAAATGGATGCATACATACTTGTTATCGTGTGATTGATTAAATGATTTCAAATTGCTAAACATATCATGTTTTGCTGCGAAATGTAAATTTTTGTTTCAAATGATATTATTTGACACTTCAATTGTTCACCCATATTATTTATGCTTGACATTTTCCCCCTCACTCACTGGGTATCTTCCCATGATACTCACCCATCCATTTTCTCTCCTAAGACAGGATGATTGTTGTGCTGGAGCGACGCTTTAGATCTTAAAGATTTTGGTGGATTTGGGTGATATACGACGGTGAGATTTAAGTTAAATTTGAAATATGAATTTCGTACCTTATTTCGACCCTACGAGGTCTTGACATTTAGGTCCGTAGTTGGCTGTGTATATTATAGGATGACTGTATAACTTATGAGTTGTTGTGTGCATAACTCTCGCTTTGGTTCATTTTACTTGCATTGAGATATTTGTAAGCGTTTTAAACTTTCTATTTGGGAAATGTGTTGTGCATTGTATAAACTTAGATCCGCTCAGTGTAGCGGCTGCTAATGCTCTAGTTAGGCATGACAGTAGAGGTCTGTGGCTAAAACTGCTAGAAACTTGTAGTCTTGCATTGTTCTGGATACTAGCTGTGGTGTTTGTTGATTTTGGAGAGGCTGGGATGACCGTTTGTTTAAATTACAGGTCAATTTTGAATATACATGTTTAATTGTACATGGGAAACCTCTGATTTATGGAGAGATTCTGCCAGATTTTTTGTAAAAATATAGCCGGCATCCAAGGGTAACGGGCGGCTGTTCACGATCCTGGTTTGGGGCGTGACAAAAATTTTGTGAAAAGCTATTGATTTAAAATGCAGTAACAACATGCATAATTCAATAATAACAGTAATCCAATACAGCACGAGCAATAGTTTACTATCGTCTTATCTCTCCATAATAATCTCTCTATCCCTCTTAGGAGGTCCATTTCTAGAAAGATCTAACAGTCTCCCCCACATTAAGTAGACAGACCTCCTATCCACTATAATGGGAACTACCGGTATGTACTTTGACGCTCGACAAAGCCCTTGCTTGCTCGAACTATATCCACACATATCGGCTTATATAACAAATACAAACACATACATTGATGCAGTAGTAGGAAAATCACTCTAATAGTTGTAAATTATGATTGCAGTAGAAAATCACGGTTGCAATAGAAAATCATGATAGTTATGCATAAAAATATATGAATAAAAATGACACTCATTTTAAGGAAATATAAAGAACACTCACCTCAAAGGGTTTTAGTCAGAGTTCAGTTAAATGTCTTGTTTCCTCTGAGTTTACTACTTTCCTTTTTTTTCCTCTCTTTCTTCCTCTTCTTTTTCTCTCTTTTCTCTCTCTTGGCCGAATTTTTGTTTGGGGATGGAAGGGGGGATGGGTATTTATAGATTTTAGGATGTCTGATGAGTCAGCAGTTCGGTGCCTATGGTGACGACACATGGCAAAGGATTTGACACATGTATGGACACGTGTCATGCGGTGGCATGTGGACAGCATGCATGATGACACGTCAATGGTGGTGGAAGGAAGGTAAGGCGGCGGTCTTGGGGTGTCTAGGTTCAATGTACTTGCATTCAAGTCACATAATATTTGAGGCATGTAGCACTATGTACTTATTTAGGTGTAATATCATTTAAGTAATACTTAAATGATATTACACGTAAATAAGAAAATACCCCCTATTTGGATTCAATAAACATAATTTCAGAATCTAATTCTTTAAAGATAAAATGTCAATTCTCACTTCCAAAAACAAAACTCGAAACGACTAAGTTTGATAGACTTTATTTGGAGAGTTAATGGCTTAGAAAAATTCTAAAAAATAGATTTTAAGCTATTTGATATATAAGAAGCAATTATCGATACTTTTTCTTCTCATTTTCTAAATATTTCAGATACCTCATTTTTGGGGTACTTAATTTCCAACAGACCGGTCAAACCTAGATTTCGACATTCTAGATGTCCATTTTCGTACCCAATTCACATTTTTCTAGTAACATCCTCATTTTATTATTAACAATAATTTATTTCTTGTAACTAAAATCGGGTATGTGACACATGTTCACATTTCTTTGAACTCTCACAACTCAAATTATCATTCAGCATGCACTCAAGCTTCCAAAATTGCATAAAATACAAGTTAGAAGTTAACTAAGAAGAACAAGACATCAGATTTGTTGTTTCATAAATGGATCCAAAAATTCCCACATTCTTTTACCTTTACTCCAATCATCAGTTGTTGGACAACAAGTGTAATTTCTATCAATCAAATCAATCCTAGTAAAATCTTTATATATATATATATATATATATATATATATATATATATATATGTATGTATGTATGTATGTATGTATGTGTATATATATACTTGATAGCACTCTAGGGCATCATATATATGGAATTTCGCTTACGTGATACATCCAATCGCAATCTAATCCCATCATCAATACCAACTTGGGATACATATTCTTGAAATTTTATCATCCTCATATATGAGCCTTTCACACTCTTACACTATCTCTAATATTTTTCAAGAACTGAGAAACTACTTTCAAACCCCACGAACAATGGGATTCAAAACATGAGCACAATAACGAACGTGAAATGAGTCACTATCACACAACAAACCATGTTGCATATTTCAATGACCACTCAACTTCTTACCAAAGATTCATGAACAGAACTATTATCTAAAGTAATAGAAAAAATCTTTTTATTTATGCCCCATATTGTAAGTAATCATATACAGCAGTAGCACTCAATATTAGTGTGAAAAGACATGTATAAAAGATTCAATATTTTATTATAAAGTCTCCAATTTCTATTAACAAAATGAGTAGTCAAACATATATAACTTTCGGTTTTTGAAATACTCCTATGTATATATCCTCAAAGTTTGAGGGCAGACCATTAGCAATACAAATATTACCGCACACTTTCTCTAGGAATGTTCTAACTTAAGCTTTGGGTTGAATTATTATAGCCTTATTGCCAAATATTAGCAAGTATTTCAAGGTTCAATTCCTTTAAGGATGGGAACAAGAGGAAAGACATTTTCACTTAACCACATCTCCAAAATTTGTTCGCTAAGATTTAATGAGGTTATGGGCATATCAATACTAGTAGTTTTAAATTGAACAAATTTGATTGTTGCATTTTAAGGGTTATAGGCTTAGAAGACAAAATTATTGTTAAGAAGCGGATTGCCTTTTTCTCTGGGAGCTAAAAACGAAATTTACAAGTGGGACCTTTGGTCTGTTCCAAAGGGGGCTTTATGGAGTAAAAGTAGCTTGGTAAAAAGTAATTTTTTTTTAGTGTGATTGGTAGATCAGATATAGTGGAATGATGTACATGAATTTTATTAATGATGTGCATTAATACAATTTGTGGAATGATGTCCCCAGTGATATCCTAGGGAGCTACTTCCACAAAGATATTCCTTTCATTTGAAGATAGACAGAAATGCTGTGCATGAATTGTATTAACAACATGTTCTTGCAATCCTATTCATTGAGTTCAAATAATGAATTAACCTATAATATCGTCACACTCCTCCGCAAGTAGTAGGTATGCAGTTAGTGCCACATTAGTGTCATCTGACACAAGACTAATCAGCTTCCATGTTCATAGGATAAAATGTGAATTAAATTGAATTTTTAGAGAGAAAATTAATATGTTCCATTTTTAAGGGGGAAAAAAACCTAAATTTAGTATTTTAATAAAAGAAAATTTGAGATAATGTGTTTTAATAGAGACAGAATATTTATTAAATTGATCTTTTTAGATAAAGTAAATTCATATATTTAATTTTGGATCGAGAAAAACTAAATTAGAGGGAGAGAATTTAAAATCAATATGTTTAATTAGCAAAAAAGCATACTAAATTGATTTTTTAGAGATAAAAAATTAATATGCTTAATTTTATAGAGAAAAAAACAATTTGATACTTTTAAAGATGTGTACAACCATAAAAAATTTGAATTTAATTGATTTTTGTTCAAAATGAGTTTTAATGATAAGGAAAAGTGAAAAATAAAATAAAATAGATGATCAGCAAAGTAAATTAGATCATTGAAAAATTAATTTGGAACAAACTAGAACACGTTTGGAAATGTATAAAGTCACTTATACTAGTTACAAACTTGAACAATGGAACAAACTAGAACAGATTTGAGAATGTATGAAGTCACTTATACTAATTACAAACTTAAACAAGTTAATTCA
The DNA here is from genome assembly GCA_033439265.1 of Dillenia suffruticosa. Lineage (NCBI taxonomy): Eukaryota > Viridiplantae > Streptophyta > Magnoliopsida > Dilleniales > Dilleniaceae > Dillenia > Dillenia suffruticosa. The sequence goes on from JAVTVX010000031.1 coordinate 7,809,989, forward strand.
CAAAAGGAACAAGTCGACTTACTAAGTGAAGATCATCATTTAAACCAACATAGTAGGCTACTCAAGTCAACTTAGATATGGATCAAGTCGACTAACCATATATTACAAGTTGACTAAATTTAAACAATAGAATAGTCAAGTCGACTCACCAAGGAAACCAAGTCGACTCAAAGAACATTTTATGAAAAAGAATTAAGTGTAAATCTAAGAACAAGTCGACCTACCTAAAGCACAAGTTAACATGTTCTGTAAAGGTATTAAAGAAAACACAAATTCAAAGTCGTAATGGTCGAACATTTAAATGTGTTAAAGCCAAAACAAAATTAGGTCAATCCATATTTAGGTCAATCCAAGTTGACTTACACGTGTTACAAGTTGAATTGCATATTCTAGACTTAGAAAAATTTAAGAGAGCTAAAGCTTAGATTGACATAGGTAGAAGCTAAGTTGATGTACCCAGTTCAAATCCCTTGAAAACAAAGAAAGTGTAAAGCACAAGTCAACCTGATGAAAGCACGAGTCAACTTGATGAGAACACGAGTCAACTTGATGAGTACATTTTGATATTATTTTGATGCTAAAATGATTAATGTTTTAAGTGTTTTAAGTGGCTTAAAGTTCTATAGAAGAAAAATAAGCAATTAGCCAAGACGACCTGAAAAAGAACAATTGTAGAACACAAGTTGACCTATTCAAAGTTCAAGTTAACTTGAAGAAGTCACAAGTCAACCCGCTCAAGATCAAAGGAGTATAACTAATGAAGACCAAGGCTAATCAAGATACAAGCTGACCTAAAGCAAGGATAAATTAACTTGATGAGATTACAAGTTGATCCAAAGATGAAAGAGTTAAGGAGTAATGAAGTAAACAAAGAAATGAAGCAATAATGAGTTAACTTTGAAAACAACAACGAGTTAATTTTAAGCAAGTTCAAGTCGACTTGAAACATAAAGCAGTTGACACGGAAGAGTTGATAAGACATGTCCACAAGTCTGCTCAACCTATGTGGCAAACAAATCAATCTATATAGACTTAGAGTCGACCTACATGAGCAACACAATGAAAGTACTTAAAGTGGAACAAAGTACAAGTCAAGCTAACCCATGCATGAGTTCACTTGCTTATGTCTAAACATTATAGGATTCAAGCACAAGACACAAGCTAAGATACGAGCCAAGACACGAGACACAAGCCAGGATACGAGCCAGACATGAGCCAGGACTTAAAGCATGAGTCATATACTAGCCGAAGTCAACTTATAAATGCCACAAGTCGACTAACATATTCTAGATTTAGAATATTTTAAGAGAGCTTCAACTCAGGTCAACCTAGGCATTATACATGGTCGACCTATACATGTGCATCTCATAAAAAAGCTCAGAGGCTATTGAGTAGTAGTCAACCTACCCCTGTACAAGTCAACTTGCACAAAGTTTAGATCTCACAGAACACTTCCATTAGTCGACTACAAACAATAGCAAGCCAACTTGTTGGGCTACAATAAAAAAATATGCTAGGTCAAGTTGTATCAAGTCAACCTATCACAAAAAGAAGTTGATCTACACAAGCTAGAAAGAAATATATTTAAGAGTGTCAAGAACAAGTGACCTAGAAAGCAATACCAAGCTTGCTTACATGAGCCAAGAAGTAAAGATGTTTAAGTACCATTGTTAAAGTCAACCAGAGAAGCAAAACAAGTTGACCCACATGAGCCACAAAGCAAAATGCTCAAATGCTATTGAGCACAAGTCGACTTGAAGTAAGCACAAGTCGAGTTACAAAGGCAACAAAGTGAAAATGCTTGAGCAAAATACAACTCAAGTCAACCTATCATCAAAACTAATCGACGTGCACAAACAATGAAGTTAACATGATCAAGTGCCAACAAGCCCAAGTCGACTAGAAGCATATACAATTCGGCTTGCACAAGCAACAAAGGTGCAAACACTTAAGCAGAATAAAGATCAAGTCAACTTGAAGAAAGCACAAGTTGACTTACATGAGCCACAATGTGAAAATACTTAAATTCTGAAGAGCAGAAGTCAAACTGAGGAGAGCACAAGTCAATTTGCATGACCAGTACAACAAAAACACTTACGCAGAATACAACACAAGTCGACTCGACACACATATGTAGTTGACTTGTACTAGCCATAGACATTACAGGATTCAAAACTAAGTTGACCTAAAGAGAGAAGGATTCAACTCGATGTAAGCAATGGCTAGTGATTCAGAAAAACTATTTCAAGTGTTAAATGAACTTCAGCCACCTCAATGACTATGTTTTAGCATTACATGAAGCTCAATGGCAATCTCTTCAAGAAGCTTATAAATATAACACCTGAGATGAAGATTATACATCTTGATGGAGTATCAGTGAACATAATCGAATAACAATCTTTGTGTTTTATTTTGTTTCTGGGCTTTAACAAGTTATCAAAAGTCAAAGCTTCAACTTATACTCTCGTTTAACTTTATAATCTTGTAAAAAAACAGAAGGAAGGGTTCCTTTGGTTTGGGCATTCAAAGTGCATTGAGTGAAATATGAGAGATTTAGGTTTGCTAGTTCCTATACAAACTAATGGGGAGTGTTTCAGAGAAACACTTGTAAGGTCCAACGAGCACCTAGGCAAGCTAGTAGTATACCATTTGAAAAATAGTTGATCGAAAATCCAATTGCAGCTTGGGAGTAGACATACACCAGAGAAGGTAGAACCACTTTAATTTTAAGTGAACAATCTTACTTTCTCTCTTCTATTAACTTTATTCAAGATCCAAAATATTCAAAAGTGCCAAGAATAACCACCCCCAAGGTTGTTCATTGTAGCTTCTTTATAGAGAGAAAAATAACATGGCAAGGGAAAACTTTAAATTAATATGCTTATAGAGAGAATATGATTAAATTGATTTTTAAATAGAGAAAATTAATGTACTTAGTTTTAGAGAGAGAGAGAGAGAAGCTAAAATTTTTGTCTTTAGAAGTAGAAAATTTAATATCAATGTATTTAGAAAGAAAAATGTGAATTAAATTGATTTTTATAGAGAGCAAAATTAATGTGGTTAAGGGTGTTAGAAAAGACATGAAGAGAGTGTAGCACCTTGCACAGTAATACTCATAGCATTGAATTACTAGAATGAACTTTCAACAACTTGCTTTAATCAAGCTCTCAATCATTTTGTCCAGATCATCCCAAAATCAACTTCTTCATGAAGAAATTTTAGAGACTTTCTTCATAGCCTATCAGACTTGCTCTCTCTAGATTGCTTATTCTCTCTACTATGCTATCATTTGCTATAATTGTTGTATGTAGAGAATGGCATCTGAGGTATCTACTATGCTATCACTTGCGGTATGACCATCATAATGGATATTACACCAATTACAATAGTGGTTACATAACATCATTATACTTATCATAATGGTTATTGCACTTATTACAATAACAGTTAGAAGACACCATTATGCTTTTTCCTAATCATCTCAAATCAAATTCAAATTCAAATAGTTGTGAGTTAAGGGAAAAAACTGTTATAATTCTCAACCTAATTATGCTTTCTCTTATGAAAATAATCCATGTCCATGCACAACCAATAGGCTAGTCATATGTTTTAAAGTGTTGATGGATTCCAACCAAGTGCAAGCCCACGTGGTAGTTCACATGCCATGATAACTAGGTGTGCATGTGGCATTATAACATGTGACATTATGATGACTTGGTATTATAACATGATGACACTTGGCACCATCTTATTGAATTTGACCTAAGGTGCAATTTGAATTTTGATCAAGTAAATCTCATGTGTCAATGGTTATATTTGTACAATTATACTCAAATATATCTAACAAAATCTCACTTGCATTGTATCAACTTGCTATCAGTCAATATAAAACACTTTTGTGAAGTTAAAGCATACATAATGCACGTAGGTCATATGACCTTAGGCATGCATTCAAACTCATCTTTTTATGGTACTGTTAAGTAAAACACAAGAGATTTCCATTTTAAGTCCATCTTTGACTTATTATTAATGTCAATTTAAAATGTTCATTCAGATCTATCTACAGCTTCTAGTAGATATCAATTCAAAATAGTAACTCCTGAATTACCATGTTAATGATCCATCAATCATTAACCATACCTTATACCTTAAGATGGGTTGATGCATAGTTTCACTACATTCAATCCCTTCATGTGTGTTGAAACTTATTTCAAACTCATGAATTGTACCAAACACCAAATGCACTTGTTTGTTTAAGTCATCTTAATACTTGAAAGCTTATTACTCAAAGTAATATGCATGCATCATTCAAGTATAAATAACCGTGCATCTAACACAATATTTCCTTTTACGCTAACTATTTGATGAATCCAGGCTATGTTCTCAACCAACTGGGGTTCCATCATACTATATCTCACATAGTCATTTAAGATATACATATTGAAATGAACGCAATAACCTTTACTCATCAAATATTAGTCAATGGTCACTAAGGGCATTAAAGAAACAAACATAAATGATCAAAGAATCTCACATGCAAGAAGACTCGGATCACTTCTTATTTTCTTTCTTGGTCAACTTATACATACATGTGCCATAGCATCACCTTTCACTTTAAATGATTTACAGCCACTAAATATCTTGTCACCCCTACCTAAATCATTTACCATGGACTTCTTCGAGGTCTATTTAAGTGGACTTCTCCTACTTGGACTAAGAAGACTTTAAGTGAACGTCGCACTTACCAATAGGACTTTTCTCACATTTTACCTCGGAGCATATGCTAGAAAATACTATGCAGGTTAAAATTGAACATTTCAATTTACTCCTTACTATATGATCTTATCCATGTATGAGTGGCCATATATGTTCGGTAAATTATTCATTACCTCATCTTGATTTTCATCAAGGTGACTATCATTCTCATATATGGAAGCTTCTTTCAATATTGTCACTAGAATAAATAACATATTTATTTATTCATTGAAGTAGTCTTACCTCAATCAACAAAAAATAGAGACGGATTGTACATGTGAGAGATACAATCCTCTAATCACGCACGACATATCTTAATTATTCGTTGTGATATTGTTAACAAAATATGTTTTGATGATGAGCAAAACTAGATTAAAGTTATCAAAGTCTAATTTGAAAGTAATTAAAATAAGTATGAGAAGGCTTAATGTTGTTTACTAAGTTACAAATAACTACAAGTTGACTCGTAGGTGAAGTAAAATTAACTTACTGAGTAAGGTCAGACAAGTTGTCTCACATAGAAGACAAGTCGACTAGAAGATCAAACAGAATATAAAAATTAAGTATAAGTGTAAGTCGACTTGCCAAAAGTATAAGTTGACCTCAACAATAGAACAATTGAGAAGTAAAAAATTTGAAATTCTAACGGTCAAAAATTTGAAAATCTAACAATCAAATATTAGACAAAGTCAACCTATACAAACTTTAAATTGACCTGCACATCTTAGAATTAGGCAATCAGTGAAGCTGTATAACTTTAAGTCAATATGGGGAAATCACAAATCAACTTGCACACCTACAATTAGAAATATTTATGGAAATTGAAGCTTAAATTGACTCATTAAGATACTAAGTCAATATAACTTGAGACTAAGTTGACCTGCATAAAATTGACTAAAAAAAATAAAGAAAGCTAAAACATAAGTGACCTAATACATATACAAGTCAACATACTTGAACACTAAAGTAAACTGTTTAAATATCTTCAAGCACAAATTGACCTAGGCAAAATGGAAGTCGACATACACAAAACAGTGTCATTAACTACAAGTCAACCTAGGCATAATAGAAGTTGACCTATATATATGTATAACAGTGAAAAACTTAAGTATTGTTCAGCACAAATCGACCTGCTCAAACCTGGACCTCACAGAATAGATTTGAAGTGAATACAAGCCAACACACACAAGTAGCAAAGTGAAAATACATAAATAGAATGAACCACAAGTCAACCTGAAGCGAATACAAGCTGACTTGCATGAGTAGCAAGTGAAAATGCTTAAGTGAAATGAAGCCCAAGTTGACATAAAGTGAAGACAAGCCAACTTGCATGCGCAGCAAATTGAAAATACTTAAGTGGAATGAAGCACAAGTTAACTTGAAGGAAGAAGGAGTCAACTTTATGTTAGTAATGGTTAGTACATAAAGAAAAGCTGTTGAACATTAAATGGCCTTCAACTACTTTCAACGACTATGTTCGATAATATATTGAAGCTCAATGGCTCTTTTAATATTAGCATTATCTATATAACACTTCAAGTGCACTTTTACAAGTATAGAATGGAATACAACACAAAAGAAAAACTCTTAGATCTTTGTTGCTCAATCATGTTAGATCTATATTTGTTCACATTAAGAATTTGTTTACATTAAGATATGGGTAAAGGAATTAGTCAGGAAGGTATGGTAGACAAAATTCTCAAGTGTATTCCCAAATCCTAGGAAGTAAAGTGACTGCAATATAAGAATCTAAGAATTTAGATAGCTTAACCATGGACCAACCTGTAAGATCATTAACCACCCATGAGTTTAAATTAAATTCCAAATGAGTGGATAATGAAAACAAAGGAAAAACAATAACTTTGAAAGCTGAAAATGGTGGTAATAGTTCTAGTGATGATGATGAGGACATAAAGCTCTCATATGAAAGTTTAAAAGATTTATGATGAGAAAGGAAAACAAAGGAAAACGAGAGTCTAAGAAGATTAATAAGAAAGAAGAAATAAGATGCTATGATGCAAGAAGACTGGTCATGTAAAGACTGATTGTCCATTACTCAAGAAGGCAGAAAAGAAGGAAAAAAGGGAAAGAAAAAAGCTCTTGTAGCCTAGAATGATGAGAACAGCAGCTCGAGCGATAAGGAAAATGAGCAAGAATAGGCAGATCTTTGCTTCATGGTATTGGAAGAAGAACAAGATGAGGAATGTTTGAGTTTTCTATAAGCAAAATGCATAGTAGAATCTTATAAAGAACTTAAGAAAATAAGCCATAAAAATTGTTCATTAAAGAAACTAATAGCTGAAATGGAAGAGAAGGGAAATAAATTAAGAATAGAAAACTAGAAGTTAAAGAAAGAAAATGATACACTAAAAGTAGAAAAAAAACAATTTGAATGCTGAAGTTAAAAAGGAAACTGATAAAGTGAATAAATTAGAATCTAAATTTGAAAATATAAAGAATAAAAATGTGAATGTGTGCCATGTAAAAGACAAGAGTGATAAAGAAAATTTATTAAATGAATTTGAACAACAAAAAGGAAAGAACAAGAAGTTGAACTCACTATTGATAAAATTTGTTCAAGGTCAAGAAAAACTGGATGCTATCATAGGAGCACAAAGAGTAGTTTTGATGAGACAAGACTAGGATACAATCTTACTACAACTCAAAAGAAATTGTGTAATTTCTTTACTCCGAGTTCCACTACTAGAAAATGGACTTTCAGCGACGGAAAAATCAGTCACTGAAGGGTATCTGTGACAGATTTTTTCCGTTGTTAAATCCGTAATTGAAAGTCATCTGCTAAATACTAGCGATGGATTTAGTTTCGTCGCTAATATTAGTGACGAAAAAAATCCGTCGCTGATGATTAGCGACGAAAAAGAATCAGTTGCTAATAAAAAATATGAAAAAAAATCAATGATGGATCTCAATCCGTCGCTAATTTTTGAGTTCTCAAAAAAATGATGTGCTGCTCCAAGGCCTGCTGTTGACCTGTCAGCCCGCCCATCGACCCGCGTCCTTTAATTTGTGAGAAATGACTCCACTAACCTAAAAACCTGAGCACAATGGAAATGGCAAGAGCAACAGCACCACTAGACCAAGTAAAGCTTCTAATCATATTTTTTTTTTTACTTATTATCTTTATCTCATATTTTTTAATAATAATAAAATAATGTAAAATTATAATTTATTATAAAATAATTTTATTTTAGTTTAAAATAAAATAATAAAAAATTTAAAATAATAAAATAATATTATTCTTCTACAAAATAAAATAAAAATTAAAATTAAAAGAATTATTAAATAAAAATTAAAAATTAAAAATTAAAAATATAAATTAAAAATAAAAAAATAAAAAAATAAAAAATAAAAAGATTCCGTCAGTAATCCGTCGCTAATTTTTCCATCGGTAATCTGTCGCTAATGGCTGTACATATTTTTTGTTTTAATTTTTTTTCTCCATCACCAATACACTGACCGATTAGCGATGAAAATTTTCATTCGCTAAAAATTCCATCGGTAATTCGTCGTTGATAAGCTTATAATTTTTTTTTTTATGGTTGACTACTACAGAGACGGATTAGCGACAAAAATATTTCTGTCACTAATCTGTCACAAATCGCTTGGTATTCTGTCCGACGATATTCCATTGGATATGTAGCAATCCAAAAGACAGTGTGGATATGTAGCCTTCATTTCACAAATAAAACCTAAGAACATAGATTGAGGTTTTGGAGGATAAAAACTTGATACTGTCACTAATCTGTCACAAATCGCTTGGTATACTGTGGAATTCTAAATTCTAAATTCAGAGTTTGTTCCTTAGACTTGGAACCTAAATTGTTTATTGAGCATCCTTTTCCTTTATTTTGCACTAGCTCCTATCATTAGTTTTGCTATGCAATTAGAAATATATGAGAGAACCTATAACTTACAGAGTTCAAACAATATTTTTTTCAATCAAATTAGACAAGGTTATATAAATATTACCTTTCTATGGCCACCTTGTCTTTTGAATTCTGACATACCTTTTTCCATTGAGCATCACACTTTCAATGTTCATCTTCTTGAATAAGTCTGCAAGTCTCGATCTTTGCTCTTTTGTACCCATATTTTTTGGGTCCGGCATTGTTAGTGTTCAATAATTTCTTATGAACCCATTTCATTTTCATTTTAATTTGAGATGCTGGATTGTTCCAAAACCAACATTCATTCTTAATGTGACCAAGTTTTCATAGTTGTGACACTTAACATGATTTCTTTGTCCTTTTGAATCTAAGCACATTTTCTTGATATGTTTGCATTGATGCGGATAATGTCCAAAACTTATGCAATAATGGCATCTAATATTTGGTTTGGCATTCTTCAAGCTAGGGACAAAGAAACTATATAATTTCTTTTGAGTTTTAACTATATTATATCCTAATACTACTTTATCAAATGCATCTCTCTGAGCTCCTAACATTAAGCCAAGTTTTTCTTAACCTTGAACAAATTTAAACAGCAGAGAGTTTAATTTCTTATTCTTTTATTTTTCATGCTTAAGTTCATTTACTGCTTTTTCTTTTTCATTCCTATGTTTTTTCTTGCTTGTATACAAATATCTATTTTTTACATTTTCAATTTCAGTTTGCGCAGTTTTCTCTTCAATTTTGGCATGCAAAATGTAATTTTCTTCTTTTAACTCATTTACTTTATGATTCAAAATTTTAGATTTTCAATCTCTATATTTTTGTCTACTTCTAACAAATGTTTTTCATCTTTCAACTCTTCATTTTTTGTCCTAAGAGTTTCATTTTCTGCTTTAAGCCTTTTATTTTTCTCAACAAGTTTATTCTTTTTATTTTTTTAACATTTTTATCACGTCGTTTAAATTTGTAATCTTATGAATCAATTTTTTAAGTTCATTAAGTGCTAGAGTTTGAGCATCATCCATGGAGATTTCATTACCATTATCATTATCAAAAGAGTAAGAAATGGAACTAGAGCAACCTACCTTATTTTCATTTTCTTATGTGAAAAATTGTTGTTGGTCTCTTGTATTCATGGCTTTTACAACTTCTGGACTTCTATTTGGGATGTGTACACCCATTTTGCTTTTAGCACTTTTTCTTCTTAAAACGCATGTTTCTTGCTCCTCTTCAAGCCATTTGTATTTTTCCTAGTTTTCTTAAGGGGTTCTGACTCTCTATTTGATGAGGATGCTTCTAGTGAGAAATTGATTCTCTCAAGTGCCATTTTTAAAGAATATTTTGTTTACGGTGGTTAAACCAAACACTAGATACCTATTCTAATATCAATTGAAATACAACCTAGAGAGTGAATAGGTTGGCACTGTTTCTAGATTTTGGACGTTTTATGGTTTGTGAAAGACAAGAATGATGTACATGAATTGAATGTGATTAAAGAATCAAAGCACACAAGGAAATGAAAATGAAGGAAGAATAGAAGATAGAGCACACGATAGTGTTTTTATCCAGCCCGGTATACATCTACTCTCCATACCTTTTGAATTTTTCATAATTTACAACCCAAATAGTACAACAAACTTGCTTTCAGGTACAAGTCAAACTTTTATAGTGTTTTCTCTCGAAATACTTTCCAGCCCAATCTCTCATGGATTGTTTCTCTTTTTAAACCCAGATTAAGAAATCATTTTTGGTCTTTCAAACTTTCATACAGGAAGAGAAGGGATGTCACAATAAGAGAACCTACAATCTCAGATGTAATAGATTTGAAGCTCACGAGAAAGAATTACAAAAGATTTATAGAAGGATGTGTTTGTTAGGAAAAAAGAGTATGTTGTTTTTAGCTCAGGGTGTTGCAAATTTTTAGATTTTTTCGTACTTTGTTCTCTTCTTGTTTTACTCTCTTCTCTTTTGTATATTTATTGAGAGATAGTGAGAGAACCATTATGGTAGGTTGAAGTTTGAATCATCTTCATTGATGCTTCAACCACCACATTTAATTTTCTTAAATGCTCTCAACTGTTACTCTGTTCATCCGGTAAAAAAATATTTTCTTTTTACTTTTCTATACCTTGCCCTAGATAGCCTATTTTCTTTTGCTACATAAGATGACTGCTAGAGTTCAAACATATTTTAAGAGTTTTTTCCACTAATGACTTGATTTTCTGACACTTAAGGCAAGCATAGCTTGAGAATTTCTAACTAACTCTGAGTACAACAAAGTTCAAATCTCAACAAAGTTCTAACTGACTCTAATTAGGGATATAGTGTGGTGAAAAGATAATAATTACACGAAATTTGATTCATGGATAGGCAAAGTTGATCACTTGACCTTTCTGACTCTTGGGTGGTCATGATACCTAGATAGAGGCCAATCTTAATCTATAAATATAAATTAGTTAATTATTGAATTAATGATAAATTAATTTTTTTTAATTTATCTAATCATAGAACTCTTATGATTAAATTGTCTTTAGTCTAAGTGGGAATTTGTTGGTTTTGTACTAAAGTTAATTTAAATTCTAAGATTATATTTTATATTTATTGCTAGGCGATTAAGAACTTAAAAGGTAACACACAAAAGAATAGATTCTCGGGTTAAAATGATAATTATAATTAAATGATAAATATGGGGATTAATTTGTGATATTATTGATCCTTAATACCCATTAAAGAAAGATTACACTTTTCAAAATGGGGTTAATGTGAAGTTGGTGTAAGTCAATAAATAGAAAAAATAGGAAAAAGATTGTTTATCTCTCTCTCTCTCTTTCCCTTTTTGAGTTCTCTGATATCTATGAAAACCCTAGGCCAATGAGATTCAGCTCAAGTACACCAATCAGTACACAAAAATACGGTTTTAGCCATGAATTTTCGCGACGGAAAAAATCGTCGCTATTTTGCGATGAATTTAGCGACAAAAACTTTTTCGTCGCTAAATTACCACAAAATTTGCGACGAAAAGAAAGTCGTGGCTAAATTAACGACGGACACATCATTCGTAGCTAAATTCATCGCTAATTAGTGACGAAAAAATTTTCGTGGCTAAATTCGTCGCTAATTGGAGATAAAAAAATTTTCGTTGCAAATTTCGTCGCTAATTAGTGACGAATAATATTTCGTGGCTAAATTTTGCTACGGATTTAAATTTTGTAAGTGGTATAAATTAGTGATTTGTAAGTTTACTTAATTTTTTCTTCACTTCCTTCAACACCAACACTTTCCTCAGCTTCTTCAACACTCAACAACACTCATCACTCAACAATACTTAACACTCAACACTCGCAGATTTTTCAGACAATAAACCCTAAAAAGATAAAAAATATAAAAGATGAATAAACCTATAAATAAATATTATACTATTTAGATTCCACACTAATTACAGTAATTACATAATGCATATAAACATATTTTAACTTACATATATTTATAACCCGAATTCAAGTCTATCGGTCGAATTCAAGTCGATCCGTCGAATTCAAGCTTTCGATCCGTCGAATTCAAGTCTTTGATCCGTTGTCCGTAGCGAAGGTAAACGTCAAATTCAACTCTGACATTCTCAAAATAAAAAATCTAAACATAAAATAAAATTTGTTAAATATTGTTAAATAGATTGCAATCATTCATTTTGAAAATTAAATTGAAAGCTTACGATGAGAACCACTAATACCCGTCTTCTTTCTCTCTTTTTTCTCTGTTCCTTTGCTCTTCTTTCTCTCTTTCTCTGTTCCTCTCTGTTCCTTTGCTCAACGTTCTTCTTTCTCTGTTCCTCTCTGTTCCTTTGCTCGACATTTGAATTCACAAATCTCATCAACTAACCATTCTAATACAAATATAGCCCAATTATATTGTCGAATATTTTGAACATCAATAATATCAATAATAGTAGTAATACCGGAACACATTTGTAGTTAAGTTGGACATAAAAATCATCGAAAGATAAATAACCCACCCTAAACATCGTTTAAAGTTGTGTGATTTTTTGGTTTTGATGGAAGGAAGTTTTGATTCTGATTTGTGTGATATTTTGGTTTTGATAGAAGGAAGAAGTGAGTTTGTAGTTTTTTGGCTTTGATGGTATTGTAAAATGCGGTTCGGTGAACTCAAGCACACTGGCTGACTAGATGTTATCGAAATGACATTAGCCGCCTCCGCAGAGAACGGAGTTCAAAGTTTTGAATAAACACTATTTTTAATTATAAATTATTATAATAATCATTAATCAAATATATTATTATATTATATTTAAATATATTATATTAACACATAGTTACAAATATAAATTCATATTATTAACTTTATTAATAACTAAACCCTTACTTTTCTATGAATTTGAGCTTTATTAATCTATTTAGCATGAATTTGTGTTAAGAAACATTTCTTAAAAAATCACCTTACAACAAACATAACATTAATATGTTAACTGTTAATGAATAAATTAATATAACAACATAACATATAACATATGTTATGTTATAGGATATTGTTGTGTTAAATCAAATTGATATATGTTTTGAAAAAATTACTTTTTTTTTATCAGCTTAGTAATGTTCCATCATGCTTTTTTTTTTACTAAAAACAAATTACAAAAATATTATAAACATTAATTAATTTATTTGATAGGGATTGTTTTGAGTAAAAACAAATTACAAAAATACCGTAGGAAAATGAGAAGTGTTGAATGAAAAAAAGAATTAAAAATAGTATTTTAATATTTGAAAAAACTTTGCATTAAATTTTTGCAAAGAGGTTTAAATGGTGCTAGAAAAAATGGAGAAAGTTTAAAGAATTTTTCAATATCATTTTCACAAACATATTTTAAAAACTGGGCAATTTTGCCACCCTTTTTTCATTTCCTACTCCTTTAACATTTTTTTTTTGTACTTTTACTTACAAACTACTTACTACTTACTTGCATATGGTTACACCACACTTACCACCACACCACCACGTTCCCTTCTTTGCCATAACCTTTATACTTTTATTAGAGTAATTAAAAATAACGAAGAGTAATTAAAAATAACAAGACAATAACTTATTAATATTATTAATTTAAATAATATAATTAGTTTAAATAATATAATGATATGAAATTATGGATTTATATTAATTTATATAATATAGTATTATAGTTTTTAAACTATATTAAATATTATAGTGATTCAAAATTTTATTTCTCATAATATTTCTATGGTACACAACTTCTCTACATCACCACCAACTTGAACTAGATCTCAACTACTAATATTTTTATAATTGACATGTTTAAATTTAATTATAGATTTCATCTTACATTTGAGATGTTTAAAATTAATTAATATAGTTCTTTATATTGGGTTTTTTGCTATGAAACTTAGCAAGATGTCATCTACCATTATATCTACCATTATATAAATCCATGAATAAAAGATGCCAAACATATTCAAAAAATTAGAATACATGACCTTGTATTTAGGGTGTGTTTATAGTGTAGGTGTGTTTAAAATATAGGTATTAAATTGAATATCTAGTATAAATTGAAATACCGACCTCATATTAAATACAAATCATTTGCACAAATCTGTATTGAAAAAAAATAAAATAAAATAAATAAGAAAATGTTTTTGCTATGTTTTTAAATTGGTAAAGAAAGGGAAGGCGGGAAATTTGATTAATTTGGTAGTAAAATAGAAAATTATTTTTGGGATGAGAAATCTTTTTTGGGTTATTATTTAAATATTTGTAAATGTAAATTAAGTGTGAATTAAAATAAATTAATATTAATATTATTAGTTGTTTTTTTTAATTTATATAAAATTATATAATATTGTTACATTATTTAAATTAAAAATATTAACAACTTAAATTAAAATAATAAATTCAAATCATATTAATTAAATTAATAATATTAATAATTTAAATTTCCACACAAAATACAAAACAAAATAAAACAAACACACTCGTAGCCTAGGACCGCACCGCATCCAAGTGCGCAAGCAAGCGCCTGCACAAGTGCCCGCACATGCCATAGCGGGGGCCAGGGGTGCTGGCTCGCGGGCGCGTGGCACATGCCATGCATGCCTTGCTGGAGCCTGGGCATGTGCGTGGCAAGCGCCCTTGCTGGCGCCCGCACGGAGCCTATGCACAGCAGCACATGGTTTCCTCCTTTATTTAAGAAAATTCATCAAAAATTGCTCATCAAATATGCTTCCTGGGTTGGTTCGATGGATTCAATGTCCTTTTTTTAAAAGAAAATTCATAAAAAATGCGCTTCTAAAGCAATTCGATGGGCTCTTCTCCTGAATTCGATGTGCTCTTCCTTCTCCCGTTTTTAAGAAAATTCATTGCTTCCTTCCTTCCGAAAGCACTTCTTAAGAAAATGTGCTCTTCTCCTGTTTGCTCCTTTCTTTAAGAAAATTCTTTCGATAAAATTCATCTTCTTCTCCAATTTTTTAAAAGAAAATTCATAAAAAAATGCTTTCAAGTTTTTAAAAAAATTCATCAAAAAAAGTATAATATATTATAATAATATATTACAATATATCATAACACTATTATATAAATTAATAATTGAATATCAATTCAATTGTTAATTAATAATATTATTAATTTAAATTAATAATATATAAATAAATAATTTAATTATAATAATAATTCCCTAACTTAATAATTAATATAGCCCAGTAAAAAATATATTTTAAAAGAGAGAAGGAAAGGTTTTCGAGAACAATATCATTTAATAATATTAATATTGAATAAAGAATTTAGCGGTATAACTCAGGCTCATGACAAAATTAATGTCTAGTAGTTTTATAGTAATTTTTATAATTTATAATTATGTCATTTAATTTAATACCTCTCTTAATTAACTAACTAGAATAAATTTTGCTAACATAAACAATAAACATAGATTTAATTTAATTTAATTTAGTGATAGTTTTATGAATAGAAAGATAGGTAAGTTGAGTAAAAATGAAAAGTTTGGATAAAATGTTTTTTGGCACTAAAAATTTGGGGAAAAGCTTGATTTGTGATTTGTAATTGTTTTTTAATAAATTTTAAATTTTCAAATTTTGAATTGATTAAAGGATTTCGTGAGAGGGAGATTGAAAGACGGAGATTTAAAGACAGCCGATGACAAGACTAAGAAGAGAGAGACGAGAATTTCGTGAGAGGGATATTGAAAGACAGAGAGGTGACTGATGAGAAGACTGAGAAGAGAGAATTTTTACTTAAAAAAGGAAAATTGTCGGAGATAGAGAAAGAGAGAGAGAGAGGGATGTGAAGATTTGGGGGAGAGATGATTTGAGTAAGATAAAAAAAAAAAGAAAAAGAAAAAGGGATAGAAAGTTGAATATTAAAAAATAAATATATTTTTTAATAAATTTTTATTTTCAGGAAATTTTAGAATAAGGGGTTTATAAGTTTTTTTTTTTAAAAAATCTTTTTCTTTATCCTAATAATCATTTTTTTTACATAAAAAAATTTTTAACATTACAATAAAATCCTTTTTTTCTCATTTTTTTTCTCCATGTCTATAAAATATTTTATAATCTTTTTTTCTTATTCTTTTAGAATTAGAATGGCCTCGTAAATAACTTATTTTTTTAATCAAAAATAATAATAATTTGATACCTAATATAAAGAAAATTCTAATAATAATAAAAAGTAGTTTGTTTGTTTATTATAATTTGTAATTGATTATATTATATTATATATTACGATTAAGATTAAATATGAAGAAGAATTAATGTTAATGTTTTATGAAGTTTTGTTGGTTGAATTGATCGGATGAAAGGTTTGATTGATTGAAAGATTGAAAGATTGTTGTGTGAGAGAGTTGAAAGAGGTGATTAAGAAGATTGAAGATTGAAGATTGAAGTTACGAAAAATTGGAAAATGAGCTTCTTTAAGTTTTTTATTTGGCGTGAAAAAAAGATGTGAAGATTTTGAGAGTGGGAGATTAATTTGAGTTTTTTTTTTGTCAGAAAGAAAGAAAAAGAAAGAAAGGATGGACGGTGAAAAATAAAGTATAAATTTAATTGATATTATAATATTTTTAAAAACTCCATTTATTTATTTATGTACAACACAAAATTCTAAAATCAATTAAATTGCTATATATACATATATATATATATACTCTATCCAATTTTCTTTCCTCTGTGTTTTGACTAATTATGTCTACCCAATTTTCTTTCTTGTTAGACCAAGTGAAGAACTCTATATATCACCACCAAACACAACATTTTCAAGCAAGTGAAGTTCTTTTCAAGCAAATGAAGTTGTTGTGACTGAATTCTAACAAAAATTTATTATATTAATTTTTAAGTTTAGTAAATTACAAAAATGTAAATTATTTAACAAATTTTTGTAATTAAATGTCAATTCAAAGATTCTTATATTCAATAGTTGAAAATTAAATTAAAAAAAGAGTTAGTATATTATTGGATAAATTTTATGGAGAATCAATAACACATTTTCCTTTAATATTTCATGTTTAATATTTCATGAAAACACGAAAGACGCCCCAGTATTCTGATCCAACATTGATACTAATTATATATATATATATAAAAGACACCCGCTTCCACAAATTCATGGTCAGTATATTCTTAAAAGTTTTTTTTGTATAATAATTTTAATTCAAGTAAAATTTGAATAATATATATAATTTTACAATTTAAAAATAATTTTTAAATAAATTTAATTATTATTATTCCACTAATTATAAAGCATTTGAATCTCACTTTGATTTAACCTTTGAACTTCCTCTCCATATGTGTATGTGCGTGCATAATACTTTTCTTTGAATTGTCCTCTCCATATTTGACACACGTAATTTACTAATTTACAAGTTGAGATTCTTTTTCGCACCCAAGTTCATGCTACAAGTGGTTATGGTACTGACCATCTACATCAGTCTTATTCAACACTCATGTTTTTATTTAGTAAATTCCAACTGACCAAGTTAGCCTATCATTTAATTTTTTAAGATAAGCATTCAAGAACAATTTGTGAAGACCACTCCAAGAAACCAAGGTTAGAAATTTTTAAGAATACCATCAGCAACGGTTGTGAGATTTTCATCGGGCATGGTGCATAGTGTATTAGCAATAAATGTATTCTCTTAAAAAAATAATAAAATTGAATTCAACCGATGAATGTCTTAAAGAGACGACAAGCATAGTGTTTATGACACTATTGGCCATTGAATTCACGTGGCAAATTCTAGACCAGAAGTGTGGCATTGCATCGTCCCTGCCATAATTCATCTGTCCCCACCATAATTCATGATTGAAAGAGAACAAGGTTGGATTTTGGCTCGGCATCCAACATGTGGCCACGACCACTTTTATTCAACACGCACGCCAATAAATTCAAATAAACTCAAATCAAACGCATTAAACTCAAATCAAACGAATTGAATTGAATAGCTACGTGGCTATAAGAAAACTTAATATAATTCAATTTATTTTTATGTATAATCATTTTAATTAAAGTAAATTTAAATAATATATATAATTTTACAATTATTTAACATTAAATTTTTAATAAATTTAAATTTTCATTCCACTAATTACAAAATTTACATTCCAATTCCAATCTCAAATTGTCCTCTCTCTATGTGCATGGATCTATGAAATAATAATGGAATTGTGTAAAAAACTCCTTAGATTTGTTCGAGTATTAGTTCAAGTACACACTCTCTCTCTCTCTCACACACACACACACACACAAATAGTAGTTCAAGTATTTTGGGAGAACAGTTTGTCAAGGTCACCCATGGCCAGCTCTCAATCCAATTTGCCAAACTCTTTTTCTTTCCGATGTTTACTTTTTCTTGCTACTCAAAGCAAAGAAAAAGGCAACCCGGTAAGCATGGCTACTTGAGACCCATTGAGACCAATTTGATCTTATAGCTTCGATAAATAAATAGGCAGTATCATTTTCAAATAAATAGAAGTCATGCCAAAGGAAAGAAAATATAAAGAAATAAATAAATAGAAACAAAAAAAAATTTTAATATTTCTTTTTCAACAAATTTTTAGAAAAGAAGCTGATGTTTTTTATTTCTTAATAATCATATTTTTTTAATCTTTTAGTCAGCTAAATTTTTTAATATTACAATAAAGTTTTTTTTGTTTCATTAACATCTAACGATCTTTTTTTTTCTACAAAAGAATTCTTTATATTTTTTTTTCTAATAATAACAATTTGAAGAAAAATAAAAAAGAATTATATAGTTTGAGTTTCACACGATTTGTTTGTAGCAAAAAAAATTGTTTGTCTATCTAGCTAAACAAAAATAAATAATTGAAGAAATAATAAATAGAATAAACAAAAGATATTTTCACAAAAGTTTATAAAAAAATTAATTACTTCACAAATTTGTTTTTTATGGAGATAAAGAATAAATTAATAAAAATATGGATAGAAGGAAGAAAAAAATAACAAGAAAACAGAAAAAAAAAAAAAAAAGAATTTTTGCCGTGCTATTTGAAGTTTGAAGTTTCAACTTGGCTCGCGACAAACCAACAGAACTTCTTCAAGCTGAACACTGACAAGTTTGAATTTTACTTGGTCTTCGCATTTACGCGAACAGGAAATTTCAACTTTCAAAATTTGAACGCTGCTGCTGCCACGACATGACTCCTCCTCCTCGCACTCTGCACTACACTCAGTCCGCGCCACGCCACTCAGCCACCGCACCTGCACTACCTTCCAATGCCCTGCACAAACACTACAATGCACTGCTATGACCCATAAGAAAACAATAACTTGAAATTTCTGCAACTCCCACTGCCTCACTGAGCTCACTGCACTCCAGCTATTTCTGCACTCTCCAGCTACACTGCTTACTCCAGCTATTTCTGCACTCTCCAACTACACTACTCTACACTACTACACTCTATCCAACTACCCGATACTTTTGCACTCTTCTCCGGTACACTACTGCACTCTATCCAGCTACCTGCACTCTATCCAGCTACCCGAGCTAACACGAGCTAATAGTAGTGCTATTTACTTAACTCTTACTCATCCCATTCCTCTCGCCACACTCAATCTCCAACAAACTTCAGTCCTCTGGCCACTTTACTCACTCACAAACAAACTGTCCTCTCGCCACCCCAATGTTCCTTCACGGCTCCTTCCTACCCTCTCCTTCAAACCGCCTCTTCAGTGCCTCTCCAAACTCACCAACTCGACAATCGACAATGGGCTCCTCGTCTAGAAAAGCAAAAAGAATTATGATGGTTTCGGAAGAAAACAAACACTTTCCATCAATGAAAAAAAACAATCTATTTCAAAAGGTATTTTCTCATCGGAATATTACTTCAGGCTGATTAATTGATTGGAATTTTTTGGATAGTATAAATTTTGAGTACGGAAGTTTTTTAAAAGAAGTGTGTCCATCTTGGATTCTTAATCCAGATAAAAATATATATGAGAATGCTGTTAGAATTTTTTATAATAATATGAAAAAAATGGATAATGATTGTATAGTTATTGATGGTAATATTACTTCCCGTAGTTTTGAAACATATTTTGATGGTGAAATAATTAAAGTAACTCCTAAAATGATATGTACAGAGGCTGATCTTTGTTGAAGGGAATATGAAGAGTGTGCTATGTATTTAAACAATGAAATAATAATGGACGCTAAAATAGTTTTTAATAATGATAATTCAGAATTTTTTTGTTCAAATGCTACTGATTTAAATTTTCAAGAAAGAATTCTTCACTTTCTCATTATACATGCTATTAAACCACGTGCAGAAAATTATACATCTATTACGAGAGATGATTTTTGGTTAATGACACGTATAATTGAAAGAAAAAATCCGGGTTTACACTTTTTACTTCCCTATTTTATGATATTTTCAAGAGATTCTAATTATAATTTATCGTATTGTAGTATGGTGAGTGGTATTTTGAAAAGTCACGGAATAAATCTAGAGAAAGAAAATCATTTACAATTAAATAGAATTAAAAATAGTATAAATCATAGAACTTTACGAAGAGCTTATCGGGTATATGAAAATGGTATTTGGATTAATTTAAAAAAAAAAAGAGGTATTCCAGTGCCAGAGCCACAACCACGAGCAGAAGGAGGGGAAGAAGTTCATGATGATGTAAATGATGTAAATGATGACAATGAAAATGAAAAAAGAAGATGGGAAGAATTGTTTGAATACATGAATAATATGAAATTGCAGTTGGATAGTGTTCGTAGTGAAGTAGGCCAGGTTCATAGTGAAGTCGGTGAGGTTCGTAGTGAAGTGGGAGAATCACGAAAAGAAATTGGACAAATGCAAACCCGAGTGAATTGAGGTATAATTTTGATAAATTTAGGCAGTGTGATAATCATTTTAAAGAACAGAACCAGGAAGATCATATGAAAATGGTAAGTCGCTTGATGAATATGGAGGGAGATCTACGGGTGAATAGTAATTTTATTACTTGTATATGAGATCATTTGCAGCTCGGAACCGCACAACTAGGACCATCTTCCTCCGGAACCGCGCAACTAGTTGGGAGCTCTGCCTACCTGGCCTACCCATTCGTCATTCGTCCTCATCCTCCAAGGTCTTCATTTGCTTTTCCTCCGAGACAGAGACATGATCCTAACCTTTTTCATATCGATGAAGTGATAAGGGGAATACCATCCTCTATTGGTGGGACTGCTTCTGCGACCCATGGAACTGCAACATCTTCTCAACCAACCAACGCAAAAAAATTTTGACCCAAAGTTCAATTTCCATAATTCCAAATTTTTCCTTTTTTTTTTGTTATCTTTCATGTACCATAATATAATATCTGGCATCCAAATATTAAATATTAAATGTAAAATATTTTTCTTCTTTTTCTTAATTATTTCATTTTTAATTTCTTTTAATGTTTATATTATGAAAAAATTGGTTCCTACGTCGCAATCGGGCCGCCCATGGCCGGCCATGCAATGGCTGGCACCGCGCATGCCACACAGCGTGGCATGCAAGCATGCAGCACCCGTGAAGGGCATGTGTGAAAGGGGCCGTGCAGGCACCCAGCGAAGCCAGTGCCGGTGCATGGCCAATCCAGAGGGGGAACCCGTTCATGCCACCGCGCGGGCCATCCATGTATGCACGTGGCCGATCAGCCAAGGCCAGCCTTATGCAGCGCCCGTGCAAGGCATTTGAGTAGCAAGGGGCCAATGACTTGGGGATGCGAGCAGCAAAGGCAGTGCGGGCTCCCGGCCATGCCAGCCCGAGTGCCCGCGCATGAAAGGGCAGCGCAAGCTCCCGGCCATGCCAGCCCTGGCGCCAGGGCGCCCGCGCATGGGACTGCACGCTCCACACGGCCATGCCACCCGTGAGACGGCATTAATTACTCCATTTTTAATTTTATGAAATTACTCATTTGTATTTATTAGCATTATTATAAAAAATTTATAATCATATTAATTACTTTTATCATTTTAATTCAAAATTTTTTGAAACCTTTAAAAAATTTTAATATGTCAAAACCGCCAAAAACTTTCATTTTATTCAAAAGCTTTTGTTTTTTGTTTGAGACGGGTTACTTTAAATATTCAAATATTAATCTCCTTTTAACAATTACTCAAATTTAGCATGATTATGATTGATCTATGATTAGAACATTTACCTCTTATATCCCTCTTACTTAACCCTTTGACTTAACCAAACAAATCCTAAAATTTTTATTTACTTAACTCTCTTACTTCTTAAATTTTTAATTTAGTCGAGAGATGCGAACCACCAAGGTTATTATTAATTTTTTATAGCGGTACTTAAATTAATTTTGGCGGAAAGGTTTAAATTCATTTTGGCACGGCAAATGAGGTTTAAATTCATTTTGGCACGGCAAATTAACAAAATTGGCTCCAAAAATTTCTTCTCATATTAAAAACATAGATTTGATTTGGTTTGGTTCGGTCAATATTTTTGGGATTTAGAAAAAGGAATGGTGAATCAATTAAATAACCGAGAGAGGAATTGATAAGATATCTTGCTTTATAGTCATAGTCAGAGTCCACTCCCATAATTAGACTTGGGTGATATGCACGTATCTACTGGTAAATGAAAATTAATCTATTTAATTTTATTTCTTTCATTTTTGAATTGCAATATTACTTTCAAACAAATCAACAATGGAAGAATATTCGGTTCTTGGAGTAGATCAGTAGATCGAAGTAGATGAAAATATCAACAATGCAAGATTACTTTCTTTCTTTCTTTGCCTAAGTGTTTCTAAAGGTAAAAATTAAATAATTTTTTTTGCTCATTCTAAAAAATAAACGATGCATTCTAATAAATTTAATTCTTATACTAATACTATTAGGAAATTAGTAAAAAGAAATTTAGAGATGATAGTAGTAACGGAGAGTAAGAGTAGGAGAGTAAGAGTAAGTGAGTACTAAGTGAGAAATAAGTGAAGAATTCATTTAGCGACGGTTTTCATAACCCGTCACTGACTTAGGGTTTAGCGACAGATTCAATATTTCGTCGCTTAGTGAGAACTTGTACTATCAAGGGTTGTACTATCTAAGGTTGTTCTTAGATTCGTTTTTCTTTTACACATGACTACCCTAAGTCAACTCCCCTAGCCGCTTGCATCTTTTCTCCATTGCATCGCATCCTTCATCCCTAACCATCGTCATCTTCGGTCGTTGCCTTATGCTCGATGGCAGCAACCAGCTCCCACCTCAGCTCATATTAACTTAGCGGTGAAGGTTTTCTCTCTTCGGTTCGGTTTATCTCTCAGGTTCATCTCTTCTCTTCTCCACCTCATCTTCTTTCTCTTTTTTTTTTCTTTTCTTTTCTGATGGTTTCATCCTCATTTAGGTTCACCTTTTTCTGTTCGCCTCTCACTAACACACGGCCTTCTCTCTTCATCTTATCCTCTCTCTGTCTCTCAGCTTCATCTCTAAACAGCTCGATGAAGGCTTTTCTCTCTTCGGCTCATCTATCAGGTTCATCTTCTCTCCCTCTCTCTTCTTTTCTCCACCTCATCGTCTAGATGGAAATATAAATCAATCTAATTGGTCTGATCAAATGTTTAGTCGTAATTAAGGTAAGTGTATGAATAACACATGAAATATGTTCGACTATATGCCTCTATGCCTCTAACAGCAACGTCATTTGTGGTAAATAGTCATTTGTGATAAATAAAGTAAGTGTATGAATAACGCATAAAATATGTTCGACAATATGCCTCTAAGAGCAACGTCATTTGTTTTTAAGAGATTTTTAAAACCGTATATTTTTAAAACATTGTTAACTAATTTAACCCATAAATACTTTTCAAATTGCGTCAACAAATTTTGAGTTTGGTATTTTTCCTTGTACATTATGCTCACCTTTATTCCTTAGGAATCTTAAGGTAATATCTCTAGTTTATACTAATCCCTCCTTTCAGTGACTTGAGTAATGATACTGTTTACTAGACCTAATCCTATACCACTTTATCCGTGTTAAATTTTAGTCAATTATTCTCTATGTTGAAGTAGGTTAACTGTTTGTCTTCCTAAATATGGGAGGCTGGGTGCGAGTACCTTTGTGAATTAGATGGAAAATATTTGGCTTAATCCTTAGTAAATATTTGATTATTTTAAATTATTAGCACACTTTTTTTGGAATTGACCCACATATGTTTTGGGATCATCTCCATAACTATTCTCTACTCCTATGGGTTAGTTTCCTTACCAAGTTAGGATTTAAAAATAAAACCTCTATTTTTTTTTACAATGGTTGCTCATAATTATCTTTCCTTTTTATTAAAAGTTCTCTCTTGCAAAAATGAAAAGGATAAATTGAGAGCTTGCCTATATGTTCAAATATATCTCTTGCATATAAGTCTGTTGCCTCTTCTCAAACCTTTTGTTTTTTTTTTTTAATTCGTAGAGAGATGATGCAAAACGATAGAGTGTGGATGTATAACAAGAATTTACCTGACCGTCGAGGATTATCGATGAGTTTCGTATTGGGTTGGAACAATTTTTGGATTTCGCTAGTAGTAAAATTGAGTTCATGGATGGAAATAAGTTAAGGTGTCCTTGTAAGAACTACAGTAATGGTAAGTTTCATGTGTGTGATAAAGTTAGGGAATATCTTTGTAGATTTGGTTTTACTCCGAATTACTATAATTGGACTTGTCATGGTGAACCGTTTACATCTGAGGAAGAATATGGAAGAAGAAGACAATTTTCCAATAGAGGAGAATATGATTACGACCATATAAACCCATATCAGAGAATGGTAATTGATGTAACTGATAATGTTGTTTTACAATCGAACCATGCAAGTACTAGTTCTGCTCCAATATTTGAACAAGTGTATATTAGTGATGCAGAACCATCGCAGGAGGTAGAAGTAATAGGTGTTGATGAGAATGCAAGTAATGAGACTTTTTTATCTGATCAGCTTGAGGAATGTTGAAAGCTGCAAATGAACCTTTGTGGGGAGGTTGTAACACTCACACGAAGTTATCAGTGACGGCAAGACTGTTAAATATCAAGGCAGAATATAATGTGTCTGAGGAATGCTTCAATGAATTTGTTCAAGTAATTCAAGAAGTATTGCCTCGTGATCACGTCATCCCAAGTGATCTTTACGATATGAAAAAGTTAGTGAAAGACTTGGGTCTTCCTGTGGTAAGGATTGATGTATGTAGTCAGGGTTATATATTATATTGGAGGGACGATAAAAATGCAGAATTTTGTACATTTTGTAACCAATGTAGGTACAAGAGTAATAGGAGGACGGGTCGTAACAAGCGGAAACCATACAAACAAATGTTTTATTTGCCCTTAATCCCCTGATTGCAAAGGCTTTATTCATCTAAGGCCACTACTAAACACATGACGTGGCATGCAAACCATCAAACAGAAGAGGGTCTAATGTATCATCCTTCAGATGCAGAGGCATGGAAACATTTTGATAGAATATATCCTAAGTTTGCAAAAGAGTCTCGAAACATTAGATTGGGTCTTTGTGCTGATAGTTTTGCTCCATTTGGAAAATCGGGAAAAACGTATTCATGTTGGCCAATTATCTTAACTCCATACAATCTTCCGCCTGGTATGTGTATGAAAACGCCATATATGTTTCTGATATTGATCGTGCCTGCCCCACAAAATCTAAAAAAAATAATAGATATTTATATGCAGCCATTGATTGCCGAGTTAAAACAACTATGGGATGAAGGTGTTTGTACATATGATGTCCATTCTGATCAGAACTTTCTAATGAAGGCTGCTCTTCTTTGGACGATAAATGATTTTCTAGCTTATGGCATATTATCTGGGTAGAGTACAGCTGCGATCTTAGGATGTCCGATATGTATGCAGAAATCAAAGTCATTTAGATTAAAATATGATAAGAAGGCGAGCTATTTTGAATGTCATAGACAATTTTTGCCACTAAAATATTCATTCAGAAGAAATAAAGTTGAGTTCATAAAAAATAGGGTTGAAAAAGCACCTCCACCCTTGAGATTGACTGGTGATCAAATTTGGAAACAAGTGCATAACTTTCCATCTACTATTGAAGAGCCTCATGGTACAACTTTGAATATGGAAGTACACATAAATGGACAAAACAGAGTATATTTTGGGATTTACCATATTGAAAAATCCATCTTCTGTATCATAATCTCGATGTCATGCATGTTGAAAAGAATGCTTTTAATAATGTCATAAATACTATCATGGATATTCCTGGAAAAACAAAAGACAACTTGAGTGCAAGAAAAGATATCAGAGTTGTTTGTAATCGGTCTACACTAGATGTGGATGCAAGTAGTAAAGGACCAAAGCCAAAGGCAGTTTATACATTGAACAAGGATCAGAGACGGATTGTTTATGAGTGGTTGAAAATGGTGCGGTTTCCTAATGGATATGCTTCAAACCTTGGGAGATGTATCGATTTGAAGGAATGCAAGTTGACAGATTTGAAAAGTCATGATTGTCACATATTTATGGAAAGACTAATTCCAATTGCGTTTAAAGAACTTTTACCAAATTTTGTCTAGGGTGTCATTACAGAGTTAAGTATTTTTTTCTATGACATTTGCTCAACAGTGTTGAACATATCACACATAGAGAAACTAGAGAGAGATATTCCAATTAAGGATATTTCCTCTATTGTTTTTTGATTCAATGGAATATCTCTTAGTTCACTTGCCTTATGAGGCAAAAGTTGCAGGTCCCGTCTAATTTCGATGGATGTATCCATTTGAGATGTGAAATATTTATCTTATTTGTTTCAAAATAATATTTCTTTATAGATTTCCGTTTATAATCTTCTTATTTTTTTTCTTATTAGATTTTTATATCATTTGAAGAAAAAAGTGAAGAATAAGGCATGGGTCGAAGGCTTTATTGTTAATGCATATATTGTGGAGGAAGTGACAACGTTTGCATCGTATTATTTTGATCCTTACATACAGTGCAAGAGGCGAAGACTAGGAAGAAATGATGAGGGCCCTATCAATCCCAATTCTTCATCATTTTCTATTTTCAATTATCTTGGTCGAACTAATGGGGCATGTAAGAGAAGATATTTAACTGGTCAAGAATTGCGAGTAGCCCATACATATATTTTATTGAACTGTCCAGAAGTGGGGCCATATTTCGAGTAAGTATATAGTTTTAACTGGTCAAGAAATGCGAGCAGTCCTTACATATTTTGTTTGGGTAAAAAATTTTATAATATATAAGTGGTATTTTATGATAGGATTTTTCAAAACTCATATTCGGAACTACCTAATAAGGTGTTTGATCGTCTGTGCGATGAGGAATTTGCAACATGGTTCAAAACATATGCAAGTTACCTATCTACCAAGTTCCCATCATATTTTGTTTTTATAATCATTACTTAACAATAATAGTTTGGTCACTTTCCTTTAGGTTCATGCCAATGCTGATCAAGTTAAACAAAGATTGTTATATCATCTATCATGGGGTCCAAATTCATTTATACGAACTTGGCTATCATATTTTATAAATGGGTTGAATTTTCACACCCAAAAATATAGAATTGGAAAAGCCACAATGAATAGTGGGGTATGTATTCGGTCATCCTATAATGGAAGTGTAAAAGATGATTTTTATGGTTTATTGGATAAAATCATAGAGATTGAGTATCCAGGAGCAGAATTGCAAGTGGTATTATTTAATTGCAAGTGGTATTATTTAAGTACAATTGGTTTGATCCCATCAAAGGAATGAAAGTGCATCCAAAGTATAATTTGGTTGAAATAAATCATAAGAAGAAGTATAAGAAATATGAACCATTTATATTGGCACAGCAAGGAATTCAAGTATATTATGCATCATATCCTAGTTTAAAACGTGACAAAACTGATTGGTGGGTTGTATGAAAAACAAAAGCACGGAAAAAAAATTGAAGAGCATTGGGTTGATATAGCATATCAACAAGAAGAAGTTACTGACACGATTCAAACGGAGGAATATGATATTCCAACTTTACGAGATCCATGTGGAGCAATTATAGATGTGGATCCAAATGAAATTTGTGGGGATGACGATGAAGAATCAGATTTTCATACAGAGGATGAGGATGAGGATAAGGATGAGGATGAGGATGAGGATTAGGATGGTGATGGTGATGGAGATGAATGTGAAAGTAGAGATGACAATGAAAATTTTGATTTTTGAAACCGGGTAAGTTTAGTTTTGTATACATAGATATGCTCAATGTAATACATTTCAATTTGCTTCCTTATGATATAATTATCTTTATTATACATCATTTATTTATTTATCTACACATATGCTTATGCTTTTGCCAATCACTAATTTTGTATTTCTCTAATTTCAAACTATGTTGGCATCCCAAACCTAATACTTTGCTTTCTTTTTGTAGATAATTTGGGTTAGGTAGTTGGACTCTTGGTAATATTTTGTCGGCTACAAAAGTTTGAATATGGTAAGTTCTTCATGCCCTTTCTTATGTATTATTAAAACATGCAATTGTTGTTTTTGTCATTTGTTTAACATTTATGCTTGTTAGTATAAACGTAGAGGACACGTTCAAACTTCACAAGGAAGATCAAGCACTTCCCCTTCTCCTTCCCCTTCACAATCCCCTTTCCCCTGTCCTTCTGCTTCAGCCCCATCAGTTGCACCTTCACCTTCTGTGCTACAATCAAATGATGTGGGGGATACAAGTATAGAGGATAGGCGA
Organism: Dillenia suffruticosa; assembly: GCA_033439265.1. Lineage (NCBI taxonomy): Eukaryota > Viridiplantae > Streptophyta > Magnoliopsida > Dilleniales > Dilleniaceae > Dillenia > Dillenia suffruticosa. Next base: position 7,838,904 of record JAVTVX010000031.1, read on the forward strand.
CATATCATATCTGCTTGTGGAGATTCGTAAGTATTTAATTTTAAAATTTTACTTAATTTGTTTATTTTATTTATATATATGGTTCTTTAATTTATCTTATTTATTTATCATTGCTCATTTATAAATTGTTCATATCTAGATTCTCAGACCCAATATATGTGGTGCGTATTATAAATAAAATTGTTAATAATCACTGGGGAGGAATATCAATGAATTACACAAGCACGGAGAATGAAACAAAGGAATTATGGTGGAGAGAATTTAAGGTAAATTTTATCTTTCAATTGATACATCAATTAAAGTTTATGCCTTAATTAAAATAATTGTTCTTTTGTTTATTGCAGCGAAGGTTTAGTTGGGATGAATCAGAAGAGACCGAGATAAGAAGAAATTTCAAAAAAAAAGCCGGTGATCACATTTGAAATGTGATCAACAAAGCCAAAACAAATCGGAAGAAACCGAATTGCATCATGGAGGAAAATTGGGTAAGAATGTTGGCAATTTGGGAGTCCAATGACAGCAAAAAAAGAAGTGAACAGAATAAAAGGAACAGATCTTGTAATTCCGGGCAAGCGTCTACCACTTATGCGGGGGGGTCAATCAATGTCGATGAATATAGAAAAAGATTGATAACTATTTCAAACACTTATATTTTTATTTAATTCTTTTTTTACTATTTCATTATTATTGGTAACTTTAAATGATTTTTTTTTTAATTTTTTTTAGGCCAAGGAAAAGGGATTTGAGCCATCATATATCGACACTTTTGAGCGAACATTTCGAAAGAAGGACAACACTTGGAGTGGGGAGAGAGCAAAAGTAATATCGGTATGTAATTGAAACTTTGACAATTAAAATTGCAATTCCATAGGCCTAGATTTCTCCTTCTCTTGCACGTTATCTTTCCGGTAAATATACATGCATCTATTTTTTCCTCTTTTTTTTTAATACAATATGATATAATCTAAATGGTCTTCCCTCCCCAAGCATACATTATAATTTTGAATTTTATTACTCAAAATAATTGCTTTTCGATTTTGCATCCATAGAATCTTTTTAGAGAAAAGGAGAAAAAGACATTTCGAGTGTTGGCTGGTGGATTCCCATTGGTAATGGTAATGGGAAATTTCATAGGCTAACCAAGGAAGAATGATCATGTTGTAGTGGTAGATCTTTCCAGGTTTGGACCTAGGGAGTGATAATTATAAGTTTGGGTCCCCATCATTTTTCTTTCAAAGTTCTTTCTGTTTCCCACAGGTTAATGCATCGAAAGTGTAGATGGATAGACTGATTTTTGGCTCTTCCCTTTGTGAAAATGACCAAAGAAAATGACATATTTTGTTGGGGTTTTTCTCATCAAAGTTTGGTTCAATTCATCAGCTTTGGTGAATCTAGAACATTAACATGTTGCCATTTCATGAATTATAAACTTGTGATCCTACTAATAAATTTATTACTCAAATCGAACTATAGAACATGATTTTTTGTTTGAAGTGTTTCTTAGATTTAATGATGTACTTCCTTTCATATAATTGACACTCAAAATTAGCTAGACAAGTTCCTGTTCATATGGATATGGTTAGGAACAATTTTGTCAATCCCTAGGTCACTTGAAAAAAACATGTATGAATCATTATAAACTCCAAAATCAATCAAATTTGAGACTGGAACATAATCTCTTTCACTTTACCCTTGATATTGTCTAATTTTCTCGTGTATATCAAAGGACTCTTTCTCTCTCTCTTGACTGTTTATTTACCAATTTTGTAGCTGGTGAAGATAAAAAAGTGGTGCATAATAATCTTAAGTTAACAATAATATATAGGCGGGGGTCTATGTTTCAAAGCCGTGGTGTAAAAAAATAGAACAGTAAGTTCTTGAGAGAAGAAACCCATCTGAAACTAAGACACACCAATTCAGAAATCTTATTTGGCGGCGGGCATAAGCCTCTCTAATGGAAAGATAGCAAGATAACACTCATAATTGTTTATATTATACTTGGGACCCATCGGATATCAAAAGAAATTGCTGACTTTTTTTATTTTTTTATTTTCTATTGATTTTTTGCTTTGAAATGACAGTAGTCTGGTGAACCATTGTATATATGCAACATTAACTTTGGGATTTATTTAATTAGACATAATCTAATTTTCTTTTATGGAGCACCGAACCACAATTCATGAAAATGATTTTTGTCCAATTTTAACACCATGAAAGAATAAGTATTGAAATCAAACCATGAAAGAATAGTAAAAATGGGTAAAAATCATTGAAACTAAAAAAATCATATCAAACCAAATTTGGATCAAAACCAAAACCATTTTAGAAAATTTTTTCAGTAAAACTTAGTGTTATTGTCAAGTAGCTATGGCGGTCATTTAATATGGTTGCAAAGAGCAATTGTCAACTTAGTCTAAGGTGTTATGAGTCAAGCAAGGAAGCTTAGATTTTCCACCTTTGAATGTAATTTTATTTCGTAGCATAGCTACCAACCCAGTACAAATTATTCTTTTAATTGAATATATTTTTATGTATGATAAGATTTTTGTTACACTGTAATTGACATATTTCCTTTTTAAAAGAGATAAATTTTAAGTTTTTATATAAATTACCACTACAAGGAAAAATTCCAAGTTATAGCATGTGTTTTGTCTATGATTATAGCATGAGATAAGTACTTATAATATCAAGCTTAATTTAGCTTTCTGAATTATTCTCTCTAGCCATATATATATATATATATATATATATATATTGTTTATATTATACTTGGGACACCTCCATATTAGAAAAATAGAATGCAATTTCCCCGGCAAAAACCTTGTTTTGACATGTTTGACTTTTGAGTTCTCTTTCTCTTTCTCTTGGTATAGTAGCTCTGCCCATAACCATAACCTTCTTTTGAATCACTTTGTGATAGGTTCTTTTCAGGCGATGGCATTAATGCAATACGACAGCTTTTAATTGTTCTATCATACGTGATCAATTTGTTGAATTCATGACCTTGTAATTTTTTATTCTTATAGTTTTATTGTACTTTTATTTTATTTTATTTTGATTTCTGTCTTAATAATACAGGAAAAATATAATGAACTTTTGCTGACTAATTCGAATAGTGTTGATCATGATGCCTCATCTAAGCCATCTGTTGATAGTATGGCTTTGTGGTTAGAAGCATCTAGTGGGATAAAAAGGGGAAGAATACTTGGGATGGGATCATTAAGCAGAATGTACACACCAGGTCCATCTTCTACTGCAATCGCTTCAAGAAAAGAAATGTAACTTGATAAAGAAGTACATAACCTCAAAACGCAACTTGCATTGAAAGATGAAGAAATCAAAGCGCAACTTGCAAAAAAAGATGAAGAAATCAAAGAAGTCAGACAATTGCTTGAGGTAACACAACGACTTATTTTACAACACCTCAAATTGGATGCAAGTCAGTTTCTTCCCTCATAGAGTCAGGTTCCCCCTTCTTTGCCTCCTATTGATGACCCCGACCCCAATAATGAAGACCAGCTTAATGACTAACCCTTCTTTGCCTCCTACTATGACCCCTCCTACTGATGAAATGAAGACTAGGATAGTGAGATAATGACTGACGATTGTCCATAATGAAGATCAGGATAAGGATAACGACTTACGGTGGGTGGTAGGTGGTGGGTGGTGGGTGGTTATTCGTTTGATGTTATTATTGGATATTGAATATTGGACAATACTAATATTAATGTTATTATTAATATTTTCTGGATGTTTGATATTTGACTATATTTATATTTATTTGATTTTGTTTTATGTTACGTGTAATTTATGAAACTATTAATTATCCATTGACATTTTCATTATCGGATGTTATTGACATTTTCATTTTGGAATTCCATATATATGTTGGTTGGAATGAATTTTTTTTTAATTTTTTGTATGGTTTATTAGTTGAATTGGATATTGATGAGTTTTTGGTTGGATTCCAAATAATATGATATTGATGAGTAATTAGGTTTACGTTGAACAGACAACATTTTTTTAATAGGCCAAAATATGAAAAAATAACGAAATTTATTTTTTCTTAAATTTTAAATCCGTAGCTAAATTTGTAGCTAAATTTAGCCCAGAAAATCTCTGCACCAAAATATTTAGCAATGAAAAAAAATATCCGTCACTAAATTGGAAGAAATTCACTAAAATGAAATCCGTCTCTAAATTTAGCGACGGATAATTAATCCGTCGCTAAAATTAGCGATCAAAAATACATCCGTAGCTAAAAAAATATATCCGTTGTTAAATTTTGCGACGACATATAAATCCGTCACTAAATTTAGCAACGGATTTTAGCGACAAAACTTTTTTGTCGCTAAATTTTAGCGGCGAATACTATTTTGTAGCCAAATTGGCGACGAATTTTAGCAACAAAAAGTTTTTGTCACTAAATTGGCGATGAATTGTACATTTCGTCGCTAAATTGGCAACAGATTTCTGTGACGAAAAATATTTTGTAGCTAAATTGCCGACGGATTTTAGCGACAAAACTATTTGTCGCTAAATTGGCGACGGATTTTAGCAACGACAATTTTTTTGTCGCTAAATTGGCGACGAATCCGCCGCTTTTGTCGGTAAATTTTTGCGATGCGTCATTAGCGACGAAAAAATTGTTGTCGCAAAATCCGTCACTAAAAATTTTAACAATGAATTTTTCTGAATTTTTTGTCCCTAAATCAGTCATTAAAATGGGGTTTTTTTGTAGTGTCCCTTTTCTCTTTTCCCAATAGAAAAAAGATTTCTCAGCAATATATATTTTTGAAGAATTCTTGACATCCATGACTTTTGATTCTGAAAGCAGATGCCATGCAATGTAATCAAAGGTCTTGATTTCCACATTGTGGCATAAATTGACCTTCATTAATTACCACTCATCATTCTACAGAGATCAAATAATAGGTTCCACTTGCTGTTTGTTTGTGAGAGCATGTCTGAATGATTTCAAATTTGAGATCATGTAAGACATTTTATATAAATGATGACTCAAATTGCGATCATTCTACTTGATAAAATTCTCAAATCTGAGAATCATCCATCTTTGCTTCTCCAATGGAATATCACCAAAGTTTTTATTTGTCATATCCCATGTGGCTTTGGCAAATTAAGCATGGCAAAATCCACTATTAGCTCATCAGTCATCGTACTTAACAATGTTACACTAGTTAAAGTGTCATTGCTTTTGAAGATCTCATATGCCCTCTTCTCTTCTGTAGTGGAATTCTGAGTTAGTTCATTAACCTCCCAATATATTATCGATCAATTTTTGCTCAGTCAAGATGAATTGAACCTTCTGTTGCCATATCTCACACTTATCACTATCAAGCTTCAAGTCTTTGTTTAATTCGCCAACAATATCTTTTGTTGTTGTTGCCATGAACATCATATAATTATGGATCCATTATTGGCATATTCAATCACAACAAGACATTTTTAAATCAACATAATAATAAAATAATTTTTTCATGCAAAAATGAACTAAAACCACACTATCTATATGAAATAAAATCCATTTGTGCATAAAATTGATTATTTCATTTCATATTATTTAAAAATATCTTTTATTTCAATTAATCACTTGCAATCAGATATTAAGAAACTAGGAAATTTTCAGGAAAATTGGTGGTCACAATGATTCCACTTAAGATCCAAATTTCTTAGGCAAAAAAGCCCTTTTGATAAAATATCCCAATCAACTCTATTTAGTTGCAAATGATTATTTACTATCATATTTTGTAAAATAACTTATTCAATCATAGTCAAATTATAATCACATTTTTTAGAAATTTATATGAAAATAACTAGACCAAGGAAATCTTTTCTACTGTGGAAGATCGGACTAAGCCACAAGCACAGAGCAGACTGAGAATAACCATAGTCGATTTAAAATTAAGAATTCAAATTCAATAATGAAAGCAACTAGACTTAGAAAATCTTTTCTAATGTGGAAGATCAGATTAAATTGCAATCATAAAGCATATTAAGAATAATCATAGTCGATTTAACACTAAAAGTTCAAATTTGACTATAGTTGAATTTGAATTATAATCAAGAGAATAAGCATGCAAAATACCTCAACCCTGATATCAATGTTAGAAAAAATGTAAAGAGAGTATGGCACCTAGCATAGCTATGCTTATAGCATTGATTCACCAGAGTACACCTTCACATCAAGCCTTCAAGCACTTTGTTCAGATAACCCCAGAATCAAATTCTTCTCAAAGCAATTTTGGAATCTTTCTCCATAGCCTATTATGCTTACTCTCTCTAGAATGCTTATTCTCTTTACTATGCTATCACTTGCTGTAATGTTGTATGTAGAGAATGGCAGGCTCCAATACACCCATCATAATGGATGTTGCACTTATTGCAATAATGGTTACATGACACAATTATGCTCATCATAATAACTATTGCACTTATTGTAATAGCGGTTATAAGACACCATTATGCTACCTCTCAATTACTCTAGTTCAAATTCAAATTCAAAGGGCATGGGTTATAAGATGCCATTACAAGGATTCCTCTTATCAAAATGTTGGTACGAAATATTTTGATGATAAACAAAACTAGGATTGATTTCTTGTGAATTAATGTCTCAGTTCAATATGATTTTGAGTGATAGATTGGATTATGATGAGCAAAGTAAAACTAAGTTGTGATAATAAGTAAAGGCCAAGTTTGATTAAAAGAAAAATAGGTTGGATTAATGAGAGAATAGTTTGGAGGAAAATAGAATAAGCTAAGAATTATTTAAGACATACATATGACTCACAGCTCAGAAGAAGTCGACTCACCTTTACACATAAGTCGACTTGCTTATATTAGAATTGCCTTAAGTTTAGACAAAATATTAAGATAATTGACTCATGAAAGAGCATAAATCGACTTGTTGGAGGAAGACAAAACAAAGTTAGGCCCAGGACACTAGGAGATGTGATCAACTACACCTCATGTCATTGTTGAGCAAATTGCCTAATAACATACATTAAGACGACATTTGAATATCTCCAAGACATTCTCCAATTGTTCAATTGATTCCAAATCTAAATCCAATGATTGCTTGAGAAATGCCTAAATAACTTACTTAATCATCGATAATTGCTATCTACTTGATAGAAACCCAAGTCGACTTGTCTACCTGAGCAGTCATTCCCTCACTACTAGTGATAAGAAACAAAGTTGTCCAATCTAATCACAACAAAACATAATCATTTTTAGAATACACAAACCATTTACGAATCATATGTCATCCTGTTGGTCTAAGCAAACCTTAATAGAACTTCAACCAATTCTTTCCATTGAATCATCCTTAGAAATGTTGCACATAGCTTAGAACCAGATATCAAAACTCCCTTAGTGACATTAAGTTACTCATGAGTCTAGGAACATGACACGCCATGCCATGGCACAAGCCACACCATGCCATGGCTCAGGTTTAGGATAGAAGGCATAGAGCCTATGCAGACAAGCTTGTTGTCAACACAGTCAACTCAGGATATACCACAAGTCGACTCACCCACTTAAAACATAAAAGATCTAAGAAACTGCATACATAGGTATTAATAGTTGAAAATTAGGATATTAATATTAGCTGGCCAAAGACATAGATTAGCTCATGTAACATGAAGGCTAGTCACCTTGTACATTAGTGACAGTCAACTCATGCATCGAGAAGGGCTCCTAGTCAACCAAGAGAGAACTGGGCTAACTAATAGAGGTCAACCGAGAGAGAACTGGGCCAACTAAGAAAGATCTTGATCAACTGAGAAAGTACTAGCCCAACCAAGAAAGGTCTTGTGTAACTGAGAGAGTACTGAGCCATAAGCACTTAGTGTAACACCGAAAAAGAAAAAAAAAAAAAAATCAAAATTCCCAAATTTGATTAGGGCTAAAAAGCCCTAATCTCTTTTCCTTCCTCTCTCTCTCTCTCTCTCTCTCTTCCTCTCCCGCAACCGCCACCCACCATTGCAACGCCCTCCCGCGAATAGCTCCTTCCTCCCGCGATCGCCGCCGCTGCAGCACCTTCCCGAGAGCAGCGCCTTCCCCCCGCGATCGCCACCGCTGTAGCGCCTCCTTCCTCGCGAGTAGCGCTGAATCTTCTGCCCGAGCGCTCCACAGCGCGAGCGTGCGCCTGCTCGGGACCACGCCTACGCACGACCGCGCGCCTGTGCACGAGCTGCGCGATCTCTGCACGAGTTCCAGCGCGACCCCAACGCAAGCCCTGCGTGCGATCTCCAGCGAGCCCTACGAGCGACCCAGTGCGAGCCGGCTGTGACCCTACGCGACCCAGCGCGAGCGCGCGTGACCCCTAGCTCGTGAGCGGGCCAGCCCACCAGCCGCGAGCCCACCAACGGCCCAAGGCCCAGTCTAGCGCGACCCACTACTGACCTGCTAGCCTACTACGGCCCGCGAAGCCCGCTGCAGCCAGCAAGTCGGGCTAAGAGCCCGCCAGCCCGCTAGCCCGCCAGCCACCGGCCCGCAAGCCCGCGACCAGCTGTTCCCTTCGAGAGCTCACCTGCCTCTTCTGTACCGCAGGTAACAATTATAATTGGTTGAAGTTCTAAGGTTTGGTGTTAGAAATTTAGTTGTTGCTAATATATTTGAAATTTGGAAATATTGCAGGTTTTAGACCAATTCGACAGGCAAATGCCAGCTAGGTCTGAAACCCGAGGAACCCTAGGTGAAAGAAACGCACCCATTTCAAAATTTGAATAAAATTTGTTAAAAATCTCTTATTAGGGTTTTATTTGATATAAAATTTGACGATTTGATTAGGTTTGTCTTTTGAAGACTCGTTGAAAAATAGGGAGTGACTACCCTCCCTAAATAAGTGAGTGGAACTCTAATCTCTTGCATAAAATAGTAAAACGTGTTTTCTACCGTGTTTTCGATAAAACATGCTTTTGATATGCATTGATTTGATGTATGATACTAAATTTCAAAATCTGTTTTGTGAATATTGGAGTGTCTTGAAATATGTTTACGCTGACTATGCATTCATGGTTTGAAATGAAAACAAAACTTGTGCCATTACTTAAAAATTGATAAATTTCCTTTTCTATCGTTGCATTGATATGCTATTTTGAAATGATTTGATGAAATGTATCGGCACGCAAACTTGAAATGCTTTGATGAATTATGTGGGTCGGATGTCCACTAGTTATGCGATGATTTGGTTTTACTTGTAGGACGTTGTGCCCTGGGACGTTGTGCCCTTATGATACTATGATGATGATATTAATGATTCCGTAGCTACGAAAGGCGTTTGTAGAGGCACAGGTTGCCCGGATACGCTTCTGCAGGAGGTATCCGCAAATGTCATTTATTCTAAGGGCTATAGGCGCGGCCAGTTGAACCCACGTAGGGGGAGGACGTGTGTGACACCACCGTCTAGCACCGGACGGGGTTCTATACACGATGATGAGTTAACGCCAGCGAACTCATGGCCAACGTCGGGGTAGAAAGCGTTTTAAAGTCTATGCATAATAAAACCCCCGATGCGCCTGTCCTTGGTTACGGTTGACCTTTGCCAGGACCATTTTTTGTTCGCTCTAATATTACTTGATTTTAAATGGATGCATACATGCTTGCTATCGTGTGATTGATTAAATAATTTCAAATTACTAAACATATCATGTTTTGCTGCGAAATGTAAATTTTTGTTTCGAATGATGTTATTTGACACTCCAATGGTTCACCCACACTATTTATGCTTGATATTATCCCCCTCACTCACTAAGTATCTTCCCATGATACTTACCCCTCCATTTTCTCTCCTCAGACAGGATTACTGTTGTGCTGGAACGACGCTTCAGATCTTAGAGATTTTGGTGGATCTATGTGATATACGACGGTGAGGTTTATGTTAAATTTGAAATATGAATTTCGTACTTCATTTCGACCCTACGAGGTCTTGACATTTAGGTCCGTAGTTGGCCGTGTATATTATGGAATGACTGTATAACTTATGAGCAGTTGTGTGTATAACTCTCGCTTTGGTTCATTTTACTCGCATTAAGGCATCTGTAAGCGTTTTAAACTTTCTACTTGGGAAATGTGTTATACATTGTATAAACTTTGGTCCGCTTGGTGTAGCGACTGTTCATGCTCTAGTTGGGTATGACAGTAGAGGTTTGTGGCCAAAACTGCTAGAAATTTTATAGCCTTACATTGTCGTGGATGTTTGGAGTGGAATTTATTAATTTTGGAGAAGCCGGGATGACCATTTGTTTAAATTATAGGTTGATTTTGATTATACAGGTTTAATTGTACACAGGAAACCTCCGATTTGTGGGGAAATTCTGCCCGATTTTCTATAAAAATACAGTCGGCATCCAAGGGCAACGGGCGGCTGTTCACGATCCCGGTTTGGGGCATGACAGTTCTATTGGTATCAGAGTGTTTAGGTTGGGGAAAAGATAGTAATAAGAGTCTTCCCAAGTATATGAAAAGTTCTCAATGCATTAGAGAGTTTCATACAGTCCTTTAAAGTCTCATACTTGGCCATAGGCATATAAGTTCTTCTAAGTTATGGAGTTGGATACATAACGCGTCTAACCTGTTATTTCGCATTCAAATGCTTTGAATTATAGTTCATTTTTTTAGGGGGTTAGTTATGGAGCAACTAATCCTAACTCTTGTTTTCTATCTAATAACAATGTATTCTTTTCACAGAATTATGCCACCTAGACGTGGTAGGAGAGGTGCTAGGTTCGCCTCACTTGAGGGTCTTTCAGTGCCTAATGCACTTAGGGCACCCGAGGTGCCACGAGTGCCAAAGGATGCTTCCTCTACTCGAGCACGCTCACCAGTGCCACCCCTAGCACCTCCACCGGGTGTTACAGTCGAGATTCCTTCACCCCCACTCGATGCCTTGAGGCAATGGCAGGAGTGGTACAGTAAATATAGGGCGCAGATGCCATCACCTCTACTATAAACTCCAGCGACCGTACCTACGGCCGTACCTGCTCCTACGGCACCAGTTCCTCCTTCGGTGGCCGGTCCTTCTGTTTCTACACTGACCGATGAGATGTCGGTTACCTTGAGGCACATCCACGAGCTCACGCAGTTGGTGAAAGAGTCTCGACAGCTCGGATGCACAGACTTTTCAGGATCTAGTGATGCAGTAGCGGCAAAACACTGGATCAACAGGATTCGTAGGATCCTTACGGATTTGGGGTTGTCAGAGGAGCTCAGATTGAGAGTTGCTGAGAGACTCCTCGACGGAGATGCCCTATCGTGGTGGGAGGCTATCTATGATAGTACTACACAGACCCTGCGGTGGGAGGACTTTCTACGAGAGTTCGACCGCAGGTACTTTACCCCATTCTAGCAGGACCAGATGAGGACGGAGTTCCTGTACTTGCGCTAGGGGACGAGATCAGTTTCAGAGTACGAGGCTGAGCTTAGACGACTAGCGGCCTTTGTCCCCGACATGGCTACACTGACTCAAATGAGGTTCAAGTTTGAAGATGGCCTCCAATTGAGTATCAGGAAGTATATGACGGTGACTCCCTCTTTTACACTATCAGAGGTGATTGATTCAGCGTATCAGGCAGAAGAGATCATCCGAGCAGAGGCTAGACAGAGGGAGAGTCACCAGAAGAGGAAGACTGGGTTACAGGGTGGACAGTCGTCGAAGAAGGGTAGAGGTTCTGGATATCCCGGAGGTTATTCTAGCTTCAGACCAGCAGCACCGGGACAAGGACCTTGACTATAGGGTTTTGGGGCACCAGCCGCTAGTGGCTCTACACAGTCTACTATACAGAGGCCGCCCTTTTGCCATAGATGCAGCAGCCACCATGCCTTTGGGGCATGTAGAGTACCAGTTACTTGCTTCCAGTATGGGAAGCAAGGTCAACTTTGCAGAATCGTACTGGTATGTCTGGCACAGGCCAGCAGGGGGTACCTGCGCACTTAGCTCTTATCGCTCCCCGGACTACAACCGGGAGTAATACGGTGCTAGGATCATCGCGACAGCAGCCTAGGGCCCAGACTCGTGTGTTTGCGATGACACAGGAGGACGCACAGGCAAACCCTAATGTTATTATGGGTAATCCTCCCGTAGACCCCTCAGTGTAGTACTTTTGTTGTACTTTCTGTATGATTTTTTTTTTTTTGTATATCATGATGTCGATGTACAGTTTTGACTAATTAAAGCTTTCAAAGCTTAACTAGTTTAATATATATAAATATTCGTTCACTTTTTCTTCGCATTTTAAATTCTGTTGATATTTTTCTTACTTTTAGATACCATGCGAATATTCGGTATCGACGCCAGTCTCATAAATACCGGGTCAAATTTTTCCTATGTGAGCGACACGTTCACTCGCCATTCTGATAGACCTCTCTCGCCACTTGATGAGGAGATTATGGTAGTCACTTCCCTTGACAAGCATATCATTCGAGATACAGTCTATAAGGGCTGTGAGGTCTGTATTGGGGAGACGATATTAGAAGCAGATCTGATTCCGTTCCCTATCATGGATTTCGATGCCATCCTAGGGATGGATTGGCTGAGTTTACATCAGGCTTCCGTGGATTGTTTCACGAAGAAGGTTGAGTTTAGGAGGTCTGAACAGCCACCGTTAGTATTCCGGGACGAGAGACGAGTATTGCCCCATAGTATTATCTCAATTATGAAGGCCAGACGTGGTACGCCATGGTTGTGCGGCTTATTTGGCTTATGTTGTCGACACCACCGTTGAGGGACCGAGGCTTAAAGATGTCCCTGTGGTGCAAGAATTTTCAAATGTGTTCCCTGAGGAGCTTCCCGGATTACCACCAGTTCGGGAGTTCGATTTTGAAATTGATCTAGTACTGGGGACCAATCCTATTTCTATTACGTCATACAGAATGGTGCCTGCTGAACTGAGAGAGCTTAAAACTCAGTTACAGGAATTTCTGGACGAGGGGTTTATTCGCCCGAGCACCTCACCTTGGGGCACTCCGGTGCTGTTTGTAAAGAAAAAGGATGGTACATTTTGGCTTTGTGTGGACTACAGGCAATTGAATAAAGCCACCATAAAAAACAGATATCCTCTGTCACGTATAGATAATTTATTTGATCAGCTGCAGGGAGCCAGAGTTTTCTCTAAGATTGATCTTCGTTCGAGTTATCATCAGTTGAGAATTCGGGTCGAAGATGTGCCCAAGATAGCTTTTCGCACCCGATACGACCATTACGAGTTTCTAGTCATGCCGTTTGGGCTGACTAATGCCCCAGCTACTTTCATGGATTTGATAAACCGAGTTTTTCACGACTACTTGGATCGGTTCATCATCGTATTCATCGATGACATCTTGATATATTCACGGAGTGATGAAGATCATGTTGAGTACCTTCGGGTGGTATTGCAGATACTTCGTGAGAAGCAACTATATGCCAAATTCTCGAAATGTGAGTTTTGGCTTAGACAAATTGGGTTCTTGGGGCATATTGTTTCCGTGGAGGGTATTTATGTTGATCCGCGAAAGGTTGAGGCTATAGTGAAGTGGGAGCAGCCACAAACAGTTACCGAGATTCGTAATTTTCTCGGTTTGGCCGGGTATTATCGCAGATTTGTAGAGAGATTCTCCCGAATAGCTGTTTCGTTGTCGAGATTGACCCAGAAGGGGGTTAAGTTTGTTTGGGATGATCGTTGTGAGGCGAACTTCCAGGACCTCAAACAACGGTTGACATCCGCTCCTATTTTAGCCCTTCCCACTAGTAGTCGAGAGTATACAATGTACAGTTATACTAGCCGACAGGGATTAGGTTGTATTCTGATGTAGGATGGTCGGGTTATTGCATATACCTCGCGACAGCTGAAGAAACACGAGGTTAATTACCCGACACATTATTTGGAGTTGGCAGCCATAGTCTTCGCATTGAAGATATGGTGGCATTATCTCTATGGGGTGACTTGTAGGGTATTCATGGATCACCAAAGTCTAAAGTACTTGTTCACCCAGCGAGAGTTGAATCTCAGACAGAGGAGATGGTTGGAGTTATTGAAAGACTATGATCTCATTATTGACTATCATCCGGCAAGGCAAATGTTGTAGCAGATGTTTTGAGTCGGAAGTCAGCATCATCCTCACAGTCGACAGAGAAAGCCTACCTTTCTTGTTTAGTGGAACTCCGAGCCTTAGGAGTCAGTTTGACTAACAATGATCAGGGAGGCTTATTAGCTAGATTTGAGGTCAGGCCGACTTTGTTCGACCGTATCAGGGAGCTCCAGAGTATGGATAAGGAGATCCAGGGTATTGCAGATAGAGTCTGTAGAGCTGAGGGTGGAGACTTCAGAGTCCGTGATGATGGACTCGTGGTATTCAGAGACAGAGTGTGTATCCTGGCCGATAGTGATCTTCGACATGCTATCCTTGAGGAAGCACATTCTTCTGCATATGCTATGCATCCCGGGGGTACAAAGATGTACCAGACCATCAGGGATAGCTATTGGTGGTCAGGCATGAAGAGGGATATAGCAGAGTTTGTGGCACGATACTTGGTGTGCCAGCAGGTGAAGGCCGAGCATCAACGTCCAGCGGGCATACTGCAGCCTCTTCCCATTCCAGAGTGGAAATGGGAGCATATTACTATGGACTTGTACACGGCATGATGCGATTTGGGTGATTGTCGATCGACTCACCAAATCTGCACATTTCATCCCTATCTGTGGTGACTATTCTTTAGAGGCGTTGGCACGTCTCTACATTGATACCATAGTTCGACTTCACGGGGTGCCCATGTCGATTGTTTCAGATAGGGACCCTAGGTTCACATCTAGGTTTTGGCCCAAGTTTATGAGGCATTGGGTACTAGATTAAACTTCAGTACAGCATATCATCCTCAGACGGACGGCCAGTCTGAGAGGACAATTCAGACCCTTGAGGATATGCTGAGGGCATGTGTGATGGATTTCCGAGTTAGTTGGGACTGGCACCTTCCACTGGTTGAATTCGCATATAATAACAGCTTTCAGGCGAGTATAGGGATTCCCTCGTATGAGGCACTATATGGCAGGAAGTGCCGTACCCGATATACTGGGATAAGGTCGGAGAGCGACGTCTTAGCAGCGTTGAGTTGATTGAGCAAACAAAGAATAAAGTTAAGGTTATCCGTGAGCAGATGAAAGCCACCCAAGACAGACAGAAGACGTATGCTGATCGTAGGCGGCGACCTCTTGAGTTTGCTACGAGAGATATGGTTTTCTTGAGGATATCTCCTTAGAAGGGAGTTATACGGTTCAGGCAGCGGGGCAAGTTGAGCCCCAGATATATTGGGCCCTTCCGTATCCTTGAGAGAGTCGGAAGTGTGGTATATAGATTGGTACTGTCAGATGAACTATCCCGTATTCACGACGTATTCCATGTCTCAGTACTCAGAAAATACTTGACCGATCCTTCTCATGTAATTGAGTCTCCACCTCTTGAGTTCCAAGAGGACTTTAGTTTTCCAGTTTAGCCCGTGGCTATTCTAGATCGACAGGTTAGAAAGTTGCGGAATAAGGAAATTTCATTGGTCAAAGTTTTGTAGAGGAGTGATCAAGTCGAGGAGGAGAACTGGGAGCCCGAGGAGGCTATGAGGAGACAGTACCCCCATTTATTTGCAGTTTAGTGTTCTTTTAGTTTCTAGAACGAAACTTGATTTTAGGGGGTTAGAAAATGTAACACCGAAAAAGCAAAAAAAAAAAAAAAATCAAAATTCCCAAATTTGATTAGGGCTAAAAAGCCCTAATCTCTTTTCCTCTCTCTTTCTCTCTCTCTCTCTCTTTCTTTTTCTCTCTTCCTCTCCTGCAGCCGCCGCCCACCGCAGCAACGCCCTCCCGCGAGCAACTCCTTCCTCCCGCGATCGCCGCCGTTGCAGTACCTTCCCACGAGCAGCGCCTTCCTCCCGCGATCGCCACCACTGCAGCGCCTCCTTCCTCGCTCGAGCAGTGCTGAATCTTCTGCCCGAGTACTCCACAGCGCGAGCATATGCCTGCTCAGGACCATGCCTGCGCACGATCGCGCGCCTGCGCACGAGCTGCGCGATCTTTGTACGAGCTACAGCGCGACCCCAGCGCGAGCGCGCGCGACCCCAGCATGAGCGCGAGCACGCGATCCAGCTCACGAGCGTGAGCCCTAGCCCGTCAGCGAGCCAACCCACCAGCGGCCCAAGGCCTAGTACAACGCAACCCACTACTGACCCGCGAGCCCACTACGGCCCGCGAAGCCCGCTGGGGCCAGCAAGCAGGGCTGAGAGCCCGCGAGCCCACCAACGGGCCAACCCGCCAGCCACCGGCCCGCGAGCCCATGACGGCCCGCGAGCCCGCGACTAGCTGTTCCCTTCGACAGCTCACCTGCCTCTTCTGTATTGCAGGTAACGATTATAATTGGTTGAACTTCTAAGGTTTTGTGTTAGAAATTTAGTTATTGCTAATATATTTGAAATTTGGAAATATTACAGGTTTTAAACCAATTCGACGGGTGAACTACAGCTAGGTCTGAAACCCGAGAAACCCTAGGTGAGAGAAACGCACCCATTTCAAAGTTTGAATAAAATTTGTTAAAAATCCCTTATTAGGGCTTTATTTGATATAAAATTTGACGATTTGATTAGTTTTGTCTTTTGGAGACTCGTTGAAAAATTGGGAGTGACCACCCTATCTAGATAAGTGAGTGGGACTCTAATCTCTTGCATAAAATAGTAAAACATGTTTTCTGTCGTGTTTTCGATAAAACATGCTTTTGATATGCATTGATTTTACGTATGATACTAAATTTCAAAATCTGTTTTATGAATATTGGAGTGTCTTAAATATGTTTACGCTGACTATACATCCATGATTTGAAATGAAAGCAAAACTTGTGCCATTACTTGAAAATTGATAAATTTCTTTTTCAATCATTGCACTAATATACTGTTTTGAAATGATTTGATGAAACGTATTGGCACGCAAACTTGAAATGCTTTGATGAACTATGTAGGTCGGATGCCCACTAGTTATGCGATGATATGGTTTTACTTGTGGGACGTTGTGCCCTAGGATGTTGTGCCCTAGAGATTTATAACAGATTAGCGATGAAAATATTTCCGTCATTGTAATAGTGAATCGTAAAAAAAAAATTATAAATCTATTAGCGACGGATTACCGACGAAATTTTTAATGACGAAAATTTTTCGTTGTTAATCCATCAGTATATTGGTGAAAGAAAAAAAATAATAAAAAAAAATATGTACAGTTATCAATGACAGATTAATAACAAAAAATTTACCAACAGATTAGCGACTGATTTTTTTATTTTTTTATTTATTTTTTTTTTTTATTTTATTTGTTCTATTTTTTATTTTTTATTTTTTATTTTATTATTTTTTATTTAATAATTCTTTTAATTTTTATTTTTATTTTTATATTTTTTGTAGAAGAATAATATTATTTTATTTTTATAAACTTTTTATTATTTTATTTTAAGCTCAAATTTTATTATTTTATTATTTTATAAAAAATTATCATTTTATATTATTTTATTATTATTAAAAATTATGAGATAAAGATAATAAATAAAAAAAAGAATATGATTAGATTACTAACATGATCTGGTGGTTGTGTTGCTTAGGTCATCTTGCCTGTCAGGGTTCGAAACTCTTTGGAGACGAGGCATTTTTCACATATTAAAGGAAGCGGGGGGGTCGGCAGGTGAACAGGCGTTGAGCAAGACGGGCGGGCGGGCGGGTAGGCGGGCAAGCGGGAGGAGCAAGACCGGGTTGCACGCATGACAACACGTGGGCAAGTGAGGCGTGGGCGGGTCCGTGCGTGTGGATGAGTGGGCAGGTAAGGCATAGGCGGGGAGCATGTTTGGATGCGTGCGCGCGTGTGAGGGTTCCAGAATGAGCGACGGAAATAATCTATCGCTGATAGTGAGTTATTAGCGATGGTTTAGTGATGAAAAAATTTCATCGCTAATTTGTTACTAATTTTTTTACATATTTTCTTCTATCAACGACGGATTAGTGATGGATATTTTTAGTGACCGACATTTTTCGTTGTTAATCTGTCACTAATATCAGCGACGGATAGTATTCCGTCAGTAAAAATTAGTGGCATAATTTTTAACGATGAATTTAGTAACGGAAAAAATCTGTCGCTAATATCCTTTAGCGATGCATTTTTTACCTTTAGCGACGGATGATACCTTATTTTCGAGTAGTGAAAAGAACCCAGATATAGACAAAAAATTAGAATATGCAGGCATGGTCTTAATAAGGAAGGACCTAGTGAAACTGGTGCTGAGAATGAATTATGACAAAGAAAAATAGTCTAAAGCTTACTTAAAAGGCAAAGATGAAAAACTTTCCTTGTGCTTCAACAAAGAATCAATCTATAGGTCCTTAGAATTTGACTTGGTTAGCCTAACCAAGACTCAAATATAACCATAGGTCTAATAGATAATTAGTCTAGAAATATTTAGATACTTTCCCTTGAATAAGAAGGAAGAAGATAGGTATGTATACAAGAAAATTTAGAATAAGAAAGGCTGCAAAATCTCTAGGTGAAAAAGTATTCATGAAAGTTTTGAAAAACAAAAATTATGAAATTAGAAGATAATGTCAATATTTTCTCGGCCCCCAGAAGCCCTGAATAAAATAATGTTTGAAGAGAACATTAAGAAAAATGGATAAGTCAATGCATCGAGAGATATTCTTAACGAAATATTTCCGAGGTACAACCTATTTCATATTAAACAAAGAACTAATTAGACCAATATTAAAAGTAGAGACATGTTCCCAAATGACCCACAAAAAAAAATTTAAAACAACCCCAACCCAAAAAAAATTCCCCAAATAACCCGAATTTATCGGGAGTTGGAGACGCGACACAGTGTGTCGCGTCTCCAAGACGCGACAACCCAAAGTCCAAAGAGAGAGAGAGAGAGAGAGAGTGAGAGAGAGAGGGAGGAAGAGGAGTCTGCGGGGGGGAGGGGGAGGGAGAGAGGGGAGGAGAGCGGCGGGGGAGGGAGGAGCACGGCGGGGGGCGGCGGGGGGAAGGAGAGAGAGGGGAGGACCGCGGCGGGGTGCGGAGGGGGGAGGGAGGGAGAGAGAGGGGAGAGGGCCGCGGAGGGGGAAGGGAGAGAGAGAGGGAGGGCCGCGGGGGGCGGAGGGGTCGCCCCCCCGCGGCCCTCCCTCTCTCTCTCCCTCCCCCCTCCGCTGTGTCTCTCTCCTCCCCCTCCGCCCCCCGCGGCCCTCCGCCCCCCTCCCCCCTCTGCCCCCGCGGTCCTCCTCCCCGCGCGGCCCTCCGCCCACCCACGGCCCTCCCTCTCTCTCTCCCTCCCCCCTCCGCGGCCCTCTCCCCTCTCTCTCTCCCTCCCTCCCTGTCACGCCCCAAACCGGGATCGTGAACAGCCGCCCGTTGCCCTAAGATGCCGGCTATATTTTTACAGAAAATCGGGCAGAACCTCCCCATAAATCGGAGGTTTCCCGTGTACAATTAAACCTGTATAATCAAAATCAATCTATAATTTAAATGAATGGCCATCCCGGCCTCTCCAAAATCAACAAACACCACCGCCAGCATCCAGAACAACGCAAGGCTACAAGTTTCTAACAGTCCTAGCCACAGACCTCTACTATCCTGCCCAATTAGAGCATGAACAGCCGCCATACCAGCGGACCCAAGTTTATACAATATATATCACATCTCCCAAGTAACGTTCAAATACGTACAATCGCCTCAATGCAAATGAAATATGAGGTTAAACTATACAGTCATCCCAAAATAAGTACATGGCCAACTACGGACCTCAATGTCAAGACCTCGCAGGGTCAAAACTAAATTAGAAGTAAATCTCACCGTCGAAAATTCTAACTCCGCTCTAGAGCCTGTAACGTCGCTCTATCACAATAAACCTGTCTGAGGAGAGAAAATAGAGGGGTGAGTATCATGGGAAGATACTCAGTGAGTGAGGGGGTAATATCAAGCATAAATAGCATAGGTGAATAATTGGAGTGTCAAATAATACCATTTGAAACAACAATTTACATTTCGCAACAAAACATGATATATTTATCAATTTGAAATCATTTAATCAAACACACGATAGCAAGCATGTATGCATCAATTTAAAATCAAGTAATGTCAGAGCGAGCCAAAAATAGTCCTGGCAAAGGTCAACCGTGACCAAGGACAGGCGCGTCGGGGGTTTTATTATGCATAGACTTTGAAACGCTCTCTACCCCGACGTTAGAATAAATGACGTTTGCGGATACCTCCTGCAGAAGCGTATCCGGGCAACCCGTGCCTCTACAAACGCCCTTCATAGCTACGGAATCATCATAATATCACAAGGGCACAACGTCCCATAGTATCACAAGGGCACAACGTCCCAGGGCACAACGTCCCACAAGTATCATCACATCATCACATAACTAGTGGGCATCCAACCCACGTAGTTCATCAAAAACATTTTAAATTTGCGTGCCAATACGTATCTTCAATTCATTTCAAAACAGCATATCAATGCAACGGTATAAAATGAAATTTATACATTTTCAAGTAATGGCACAATTATTGTTTCATTTCAAACCATGGATGCATAGTCATTGTAAATATAATTCAAGACATTCCAAAAATCACAAAACAGATTTCTAAATTTAATATCACACGTCAACGAATGCATATCAAAGCATCTTTTATCGAAAATGCGACAGAAAATACGTTTTACTATTTTATGCAAGAGATTAGAGTCCCACTCACAGTCTACGGGAGGGAAGTCATTCCCTACTGACAAGCCAAATCGGATCTGACCGCTCGAGTCTCCAAAAGATCAACCTAAATCAGATTATCAACATTTAATATCAAATAAAAGCCAAATCAGGGATTTTCAATTTTTCCCTTCCAAATTTCTCCCACCTAATTTACAAAACTTCGTCATAGATTCTCGTTTCCTCAATTTCAAATCATCTGACTCACCAATGGTCAAGTTTCTAATATTTCTCATTTTTTTGTCTATTTTTCCTCGAATGTCACGCATTTCAATATATTATGTAACTCTCGATCTAAAATCGATCTAATTTCGATAGAATTAATTCAAATGTTGAAAAGGTTGTATCTCTCACCTAGGGTTTTCTCAGATTTCCGGATTTAGCTTTCGTTCGCCCGTCAACCTGATCTAAAACCTGTAATATTACCAAATTTCAATTATATTAGAAACAACTAAATTTCTAACACCGAACCCTAGAACTTCAATCAAATATAGTCGTTACCTGCAGTACAGAAGATGCAGGTGAGCTCTCGAAGGGGAAAGCCGGTCGTGGGCTCGTGGGCCGCAGGCTGGCGGGCTGATGGGCTGGCCGCCTGGTGGGCCTACGGGTCGACGGGCTAGCGGGCTGGCCCGCTGGTGGCTCACGGGCTCTCAGCCCAGCTTGCTGGCCGCAGCGGGCTTCGCGGGTTGCAGTGGGTCGCGGCTGGACTGGGCCTTGGGCCGCTGGTGGGCTGGCCTGCTCACGGACTAGGGCTCGCGCTGGGTCGTGAGCTGGCTCGCGCGCTGGGTTGCGAGCTGGGTCGCGCGCTGGCTCGCGCTGGGTCGCGAGCTGGGTCGCGAGCTGGGTCGCGCGCTGGGTCGCGCGCTGGCTCGCGTGCTGGCTTGCGCTGGGCGCCAGGTGGGTCGCGCGCTGGCTCGCGCTGGGTCGCGAGCTGTGGCGCGCTGGGCTCGCGCGCTGGCTCGTGATAGCTCAAGGCGGCAGCGCTCGCGGGAGGGCCGATCTGCGCAGTGGCGTGGTGCGGTGGCGGAAGGGAGAGGCCGCAGTGGAGGAGAAGAGGAGAAAGAGGGAAAGAGGGAGAGAAAGAGAGAGAGAGAGAGAGAGAGAGAGGGAAAAGAGAGATTGGGAGAGAGGGAAAAGAGAGATTGGGGCTTTTTTAGCCCCAATCCCGAATTTTTTTTTTTTTTTTTTTATATATATATTTATGGTGTTACATTTTCTAACCCCCTAAAAACAAGTTTCGTCCTCGAAACTAAAAGAAATGTATACAGAAAATGAATGGGGGTATTGTCTTCTCATGGCCTCCTCGGATTCCCAAGTTTCTTCTTCGACCTGATCGTTGCGCCATTGCACTCCGACAAGAGATACCTCCCTGCTCCGTAGCTACCGGGTCTGCTGGTCAAGTATGGCCATAGGCTAAACAGGTAAGCTCACGTCCTCTCGCATTTCCATCGACGGAGGCTCCAAAATGTGTGAAGGACCTGAGATGTACTTCCTCAACACGGATACATGGAAGGCATCATGGATCCGAGATAGTTCATCTGGCAGCTCTAGCCTGTATGCCACGCTCCCAACCCTGTTGAGGATACGGAACGGGCCAATGTACCTGGGGCTCAACTTGCCCCGCTGCCGATGTCGTACTAGTCCCCTCAAGGGAGAAATCCTCAAGAACACCATATCGCCCACCTCAAACTCTAAGGGTCGGCGTCTTCGATCCGCATATGCCCTCTATCTATCTTGGGCGGCTTTCATTCGCTCACGGATAACCTTAATTTTATCCTTTGTTTGCTCAATCCACTCAACGCTGTTGAGACGTCGCTCTCCGACTTAATCCCAGCACATCGGGGTACGGCACCTCCTGCCATATATTGCCTCATATGGGGTCATCCCTATACTGGCTTGATAATTGTAATTATATACGAATTCGACCAGTGGAAGGTGTCGATCCCAACTACCTTGAAAATCCATCACGCATGCCCTCAGTATGTACTCAAGGGTCTAAATGGTCCTCTCAGACTGGCCGTCCGTCTGAGGATGATATGTTGTACAAAAGTTCAATCTAGTACCCAATGCCTCCAGCAACTTGGGCCAAAACCTAGATGTGAACCTAGGGTCTCTATCTGAAACAATCGACACAGGCACCCCGTGAAGTCAAACTACAGTATCAATGTAGAGACGTGCCAACGCCTCTAAGAAATAATCACCGCGGATAGGGATAAAATGTGCAAATTTGGTGAGTCGATCGACAATCACCCAAATCGCATCATGCGTGAAGAAGTCCGCGGCAACCCCATCACGAAGTCCATAGTAATATGCTCCCATTTCCACTCAGGAATGGGAAGAGGCTGCAGTGTGCCCGTTGGACGCTGATGCTCGGCCTTCACCTATTGGCGAGCTAAACATCTTGCCACAAAATCCTCAATTTCTTGTTTCATGTTAGGCCACCAATAACTATCCCGAATAGTCCAATACATCTTGGTACTACCCGGATGAATACTTAAGTTGAGGAGTGTGCCTCCTCAAGTATGGCCTTGCGGAAATCAATGTCAACTGAAATACAATTCCGTTCTCCAAACACTATCTATCCGTTTTCTCGGAATTCGAAGTCTCTGACATAGTTGAACAAGGTCTGCCTGTCCTCATATCTAGCTAATGATGCTTCTCACACACATCATTAACCACACTGACTCCTAAGGTACGGAGTCCCACCAATAAAGAGGGGTAAGCACTCTCTCTGTCGTCTGAGAGTAAGACACTGAGCATGCTCCTCAACACTCTGCAAGCTGATTAGGATGTCATCAGTGGAAACGATAACAATTCGATCTAGGAAATTCATAAAAGACCCGATCTATTCGGTCCATAAATGCAGCTAGGACATTCGTCAGCCCAAATGGCATGACCAAGGACTCAAAGTGTCCATGCTGATACGGAATGCGATTTTTGGACAGATCCTCGACCCTAACCCGTAACCGAGTATAACGCGATCGAAGATTTATCTTCGAAAAGACCTTATCACCGAGAAGCTGATCAAACAAATCATCGATGTGGGAAAATGAATATCAATCCTTGGTAGTGACCTTAGTCAACTGTCAATAATCCATAACAAGTTTAAGTGTTCTATATTTCTTCTTTACAAATAATACCGAATCACCCTAAGGTGTGGTGCTTGGATGGATGAATTATTTATCAAACAATTTCTGTAGTTAAATCTTGAGCTCTCTCAGCTCAAATGGTACCATTCTATATGGCGGAATAGAAATAAGAGTAATCCCTAGAGCCAGATCAATCTCAAAATTGAACTTCCGAATCAATGATAATTAGGGTGGCTCCTCGGGAAATACTTCAGGAAACTTTTGTACCACCAGAATCTCATCAAGTCTCGGATTCTGTATGGTGGTATCGATCATATGTGTCAGATCTGTCATACATCCCTGACGTATTATACGTATGGCTTTCCTCACTAATACTATACCACGGGGTAACACCCGTCTCTCACTCGCAAACGTCAGTGGTGGCCCTTCAGGCCTCCAAAAATCGTCTTTCTTGATAAAACAGTCCAAAAAAACTCTATAAGTATACACTTAATCTATCTCTAAGATGACATCGAAATCTGTCATATCCGGTGGGATCAGATTTGCTCTCATCACTGTCCCACCTGCCATGACATCATACTCTCTATATACGAATCTCTAACCAACTGCTCACCAAGAGGAGCGTCAACTAATAGCTCCTCATCAAGTAACGATAACAGCCCAACCGACTGTTGAGCGAAAGAAACGCTCACATAGAATTAGTTCGACCTTGTGCCAATAAGAACACAAACGTCGACTCCATGTATTTCCATAGCACCAAGATTCAAAAATAAATAAATAAATAAATAAATAAATAAAATAAAATAAAATAAAAAGAATAGGGATATACACCTGTATATCAAAATAGTTAAGCCTCTAGTACCGTGACAATCATGTCTGTACATATCATCACAAAATACACGATTTCAAAGGAAACAGTGCATAAGAACCTCTAAACGGAAGGATCCGCAGGAGGATTACCCATGATCATATCTGGGTTCGTCAGAGCGTCCTCCTGAGTCATCGCATACACAAGGGCCTGCACCCTCAACTACTCTCGTGAAAACCTAATACTATATTGCTCCCGGCTGCAGTCCGTGGAGCAGTGTTACTAGAATGTGCAGGTGTTCCCTGCTATCCCACATGTGGTGTATTCCGATGACTCAAAGCCAACTAACCTCCAAGTCACAATCAGGGCATAAACTCATGATATGTCCCGGCTTCTCATAGTGGAAGCATATAATAAGTGCTCTACATATTTATTCGAGCGTGGTGCTTGCCACATATGCGGCAAAGAAAAGGTCGCTGAGCAGTAGCCTAGCTCATGGCACTAGGACTGGTGATATAACCACCGGAGATATGGTCCCGCTAAAACTCCGTGAAATATCTGCGATCGAATTCCATTAGGAAATCGCTTTGCCGCAATGGCTTATAGCCTCATCGCAAATAGCCTCCCATCAAGTGAGGGCTTCCCTATCGAATAGTCTCTCAGTAACTCGTAGACTATACTCCTCGCGCAAGCCTAGATCTATCAAGATCCGTCGGGTTCAGTTGACTCAGTGCTGTGCTACCGTAGCATCACCAAGTCCAAAAAATCTATGTATCCCAACTGTCGAGCTACTGTGACTAGCTGAGTCATCTCGGGGATGCACCTAAGTATGGCGCAATTATTATCACTCAGATTCGAAACTGTAAGAAGAACGGCCACCGATGGACTTTTTGGTGCCGCTTGAGTAAGAACTACTGTAGGAGAAATAAGCGCAGCCGTAGATATCGGCATTGCCATCAAAGGTGATGGGTGACATCTGGACCCCATGTGCCGTGTACCACTCGTACACTTGCCCGAAAATATCAAGAGTAAATGGTGAAGACGTTGGTATAATAGCCGGCTGAGAAGGTGCTGGAGAAAACACACACCTTGAGGATGTATTCTTCGGCACCGAAAGGGGCGCCAGAAATGAGGAAGTATCCTCGCTCTCTTTAAGTGAATCAGGGGGTACATATCTAGCGCTCCATGTAATCGTCATGGTTCCGCAATATGAGAATTTTCATTAGGCATTGTTCAAGGATTAGGGTTAGTTACAACTAACCCCCTAAAATGAATGAAATCATCAATTTAAGAACCATCTCCATTGGTTCCTTCTTTGAAAATGAAGAAATGCTAGGTTAGATAAGAATTAGTATCTAACCCCCTAAAATAGATAAACTCAATTCCTAAGACCATATGCAGGGATATAAATGACTGTATGAAACTCTGATGCATCGAGGACTTTAAACGCAAACACACTCGGGAATATTTTCAAGATTTTCTTCCTATATAGCGCTCAACCTAGAGTCTCTGATACCAATAGAACTGTCAGCCCCAAACCGGGATCGTGAACAGCCGCCCGTTGCCCTAAGATGCCGGCTGTATTTTTACAGAAAATCGGGCAGAACCTCCCCATAAATCGGAGGTTTCCCGTGTACAATTAAACCTGTATAATCAAAATCAATCTATAATTTAAATGAATGGCCATCCCGGCCTCTCCAAAATCAACAAACACCACCGCCAGCATCCAGAACAACGCAAGGCTACAAGTTTCTAACAGTCCTAGCCACAGACCTCTACTATCCTGCCCAATTAGAGCATGAACAGCCGCCATACCGAGCGGACCCAAGTTTATACAATATATATCACATCTCCCAAGTAACGTTCAAATACGTACAATCGCCTCAATGCAAATGAAATATGAGAGTTAAACTATACAGTCATCCCAAAATAAGTACATGGCCAACTACGGACCTCAATGTCAAGACCTCGCAGGGTCAAAACTAAATTAGAAGTAAATCTCACCGTCGAAAATTCCAACTCCGCTCTAGAGCCTGTAGCGTCGCTCTATCACAATAAACCTGTCTGAGGAGAGAAAATAGAGGGGTGAGTATCATGGGAAGATACTCAGTGAGTGAGGGGGGTAATATCAAGCATAAATAGCATAGGTGAACAATTGGAGTGTCAAATAATACCATTTGAAACAACAATTTACATTTCGCAACAAAACATGATATATTTATCAATTTGAAATCATTTAATCAAACACACGATAGCAAGCATGTATGCATCCATTTAAAATCAAGTAATGTCATAGCGAGCCAAAAATAGTCCTGGCAAAGGTCAACCGTGACCAAGGACAGGCGCGTCGGGGGTTTTATTATGCATAGACTTTGAAACGCTGTCTACCCCGACGTTGGCCATGAGCTCGCTGGGGCCAACTCATCAACGTGTATAGGACCCCGCCCGGTGCTAGACGGTGGCGTCACACACGTCCTCCCCCTACGTGGGTTCAACCGGCCGCGCCTATAGCCTTTAGAATAAATGACGTTTGCGGATACCTCCTGCAGAAGCGTATCCGGGCAACCCGTGCCTCTACAAACGCCCTTCGTAGCTACGGAATCATCATAATATCACAAGGGCACAACGTCCCATAGTATCACAAGGGCACAACGTCCCAGGGCACAACGTCCCACAAGTATCATCACATAACTAGTGGGCATCCAACCCACGTAGTTCATCAAAAACATTTTAAATTTGCGTGCCAATACGTCTCTTCAATTCATTTCAAAACAGCATATCAATGCAACGGTATAAAATGAAATTTATACATTTTCAAGTAATGGCACAATTACTGTTTCATTTCAAACCATGGATGCATAGTCATTGTAAATATAATTCAAGACACTCCAAAAATCACAAAACAGATTTCTAAATTTAATATCACACGTCAACGAATGCATATCAAAGCATGTTTTATCGAAAATGCGACAGAAAATACGTTTTACTATTTTATGCAAGAGATTAGAGTCCCACTCACAGTCTACGGGAGGGAAGTCACTCCCTACTGACAAGCCAAATCGGATCTGACCGCTCGAGTCTCCAAAAGATCAACCTAAATCAGATTATCAACATTTAATATCAAATAAAAGCCAAATCAGGGATTTTCAATTTTTCCCTTCCAAATTTCTCCCACCTAATTTACAAAACTTCGTCATAGATTCTCGTTTCCTCAATTTCGAATCATCTGACTCACCAATGGTCAAGTTTCTAATATTTCTTATTTTTTTGTCTATTTTTCCTCGAATGTCACGCATTTCAATATATTATGTAACTCTCGATCTAAATTCGATCTAATTTCGATAGAATTAATTCAAATGTTGAAAAGGTTGCATCTCTCACCTAGGGTTTTCTCAGATTTCCGGATTTAGCTTTCATTCGCCCGTCAACCTGATCTAAAACCTGTAATATTACCAAATTTCAATTATATTAGAAACAACTAAATTTCTAACACCGAACCCTAGAACTTCAATCAAATATAGTCGTTACCTGCAGTACAGAAGATGCAGGTGAGCTCTCGAAGGGGAAAGCCGGTCATGGGCTCGTGGGCCGCAGGCTGGCGGGCTGATGGGCTGGCCGCCTGGTGGGCCTACGGTTCGATGGGCTAGCGGGCTGGCCCGCTGGTGGCTCACGGGCTCTCAGCCCGGCTTGCTGGCCGCAGCGGGCTTCGCGGGTTGCAGTGGGCCGCGGCTGGACTGGGCCTTGGGCCGCTGGTGGGCTGGCCTGCTCACGGACTAGGGCTCGCGCTGGGTCGCGAGCTGGCTCGTGCTGGGTCGCGAGCTGGCTCGCGCGCTGGCTCGCGCTGGGTCGCGAGCTGGGTCGCGCGCTGGCTCGCGCTGGGTCGCGAGCTGGGTCGCGCGCTGGCTCGCGTGCTGGCTTGCGCTGGGTGCGAGCTGGGTCGCGAGCTGGGTCGCGCGCTGGCTCGCCCTGGGTCGCGAGCTGTGGCGCGCTGGCTCGTGATAGCTCAAGGCGGCAGCGCTCGCGGGAGGGCCGATCTGCGCAGTGGCGTGGTGCGGTGGCGGAAGGGAGAGGCCGCAGCGGAGGAGAAGAGGAGAAAGAGGGAAAGAGGGAGAGAAAGAGAGAGAGAGAGAGAGAGAGAGAGAGAGAGGGAAAAGAGAGATTGGAAGAGAGGGAAAAGAGAGATTGGGGCTTTTTTAGCCCCAATCCCGAATTTTTTTTTTTTTTTTTTTTATATATATTTATGGTGTTACACTCCCCCCTCCG
Organism: Dillenia suffruticosa; assembly: GCA_033439265.1. Taxonomy (NCBI): domain Eukaryota; kingdom Viridiplantae; phylum Streptophyta; class Magnoliopsida; order Dilleniales; family Dilleniaceae; genus Dillenia; species Dillenia suffruticosa. Next base: position 7,867,825 of record JAVTVX010000031.1, read on the forward strand.
CACCCCGCCGCTATCCTCCCCTCTCTCTCCTTCCCCCCGCCGCCCCCCGCCGCGCTCCTCCCTCCCCCGCCACTCTCCTCCCCTCTCTCCCTCCCCCCCGCAGACTCCTCTCCCTCCCTCTCTCTCTCTCTCTCTGGACTTTGGGTTGTCGCGTCTTGAAGACGCGACACAATATGTCGCATCTCCACTCCCGACAAATTCGGATTATTTGGGGAAATTTTTTTGGATTGGGGTTGTTTTAAAAAAATTTTTTTTTTGGGTCATTTGGGAATATGTCTCTTAAAAATAAACACTTTATGAGCTTTATAAAGATAGAAAACTTGATGTAGGTTACTTCTTACGTGTAAATACTGAGAAATGGAAAGGGCTCCCTAGAAGGATTTGATGCTAAGTGTAATGAGTTTAGTACAACTTCTAAAAAAGCTTACAAAATTTACAATAGAAAGGAGTAAGGTAGCAAAGGAATTAATCTATGAATCGAATCCATATGACAGCAAACAAATGTATTCTGATAATGAAAGTGTAGATGATCATGTAAGTCAGAAAGTAGAAATTGAGATAGAAAAACAAGGATCAAACAATAACTCTAAAACAAAGGACAATAGAAAGTGAAGATCGAACCAAAGAAACCATTGTGAGCCAATAGCCTTCACTTCTCAAATAGAACTAGAATTTCAGGTAAAACTCTGAAGGATGAAAACAAAATACTAACAACGCAAGAAAATCTAAAACAATTTGGAAGAAGTAAAGTTCCTAAGCATCTTTCAATTATTAACTAAGTGGTGTATAAGAATAGAACAAATGATCATGGCATCTTAGGAAGAAAGAGGCAAAAAAGTATTCATTGAGCACTATGGAAGTATAATGGGTTAGGTGGATTATTCTGTAGTAGCGTAGAAGAAATTAGAAATGCAAAAGGTGCTTCTTGATTTAGGGATCATGTAGAAAATAATATCACTCTTGAGTACATTGAAACTAAGAAATGAATTCTAGACATATTCACAAAACCCTTAGGTAAAAATAAGTTCTACAGCTTATGGAGAAAACTAGGGATGATGAACCTTGAGGGTTAATGATTAAATGATTGTTTTCATATATTTGTGTGTTGCTTTTTGGCTTGTCTATGCATATAAGTTAACTTGATAGGATTTCATTTTGAAAAATGATGAGTTCTTGATAGATTTGATATGCCTGAGTAATATTCAGTTGCTTGTCTGTACATAAACTTCATGCATGTGTTCATGAAGCAACATAAGTTCATACAAAAAAGCTCAAAATCACATAAGTGAGTCGACTCCCTATGGATGGGTATTCAACTAGAATAAAGCATTTGGACAAAGGCACATAGGCGTAACACTTGCTATAACACTGGTAGTCAACTAGCTATGAATTACAAATTTAATAGACCCTATGCACTTAGAATGAATAGTGCTAAGTATCGGTACTTTAACATTCAAGTATCGATATTGGCTATTGTACAAAAACAAGTCTAGACACCATAAGTCGACTAGATAAAGACAACTAGTCGACTATACCTCAAACACTTAGTGAGCGTATAACATGAATAGTACTAAGTATCAATCCTTCAAAGATGATGTATCGGTTCTCACCACTGTACGCTCACACTTAGACATTGCAAGTCAACTACTCCTACAAAATGAGTCAACTCACTTGATAAAATAGATATTTAAATTTTAGGCAATAAGTTACAATAGTCGACTACCTAATTTACCTAGTTGACTAATAGACTGGCAGTAACAGATGCATAAATAAGCCAACTTAGGTTTAAACAAATCATAAATCTTCTAAAACACTGGCATTTACCCCTTGCTTCCTTTATCTCTCAAAGGGGACTCATAAGGCAATCAAAAAGCATCCGAGGCTAAATCAAAAACTTAGGAAAATCAATCTTTAGATGCTCAGAGCAAAAGAATCCTTCCAAAAATCATTCCAAGATCAAAATTTTCCAATCCATAGCCTAAAGCAAATCATTTGAAGATAACATCTCCTCTAGAGCCAAGGATCATTCTAGACTTATTTTTTGGAATCTCTTAGAGTGAATAGGTTGCCTCCATTGCGACTTATCAGAGTGATGTCATTCTTGATATTAGGCTCATCAGGATATTTTGCCATAATATAGGACAATTCAAAGGATATTAACCTTTGAAACACAAATTACCATAGTCGACCACAATCAAAGATACACCTTTAATAGCTACTCAGGAAGACTCCAAAGATATTGTTCAATCTTAATAACCAAAACTAGGTGCCACATGATGGATGCACAAACAGTCAATATTAGAGATACATAGGCATAGAATTGTTAGATGTTGATGGGGCTTTATTTGAATATCCTCAACCAGAAATAATGAATTCAAGTACCATATCTTAGATCTATATGAAAGACTTTATCACATCATTGTCATCCAAGTATTGAATAGAGAATCATAACATCACCACCCCAAAGGATTTCTGGAAAATATTTCTTACTCCACACTAGATAGTGACCTCAAAGTCACATATAAGATAGATACCAACAGGGAGATTAAGATAGAACTAAGAGTTAAGCATAACATGAGAGCCTCCTTTCTTATTAAGGCAAAATGGGTAGACAATGGTAGAATTTTGGGAAAAAGAGAAAGAAGGAATAATATGAAAGTGACCGGAGAACCTAGGTCTAGAACTCATGAACACATTGAACCTCTTGCTTAGCATACTCAACACTAGTCATCATGGGAACACTCATTTGGACACATCCCAAACTCTAGCACTAGTGATCTATCATGAAGGGGCTACTAGAATACATGACCTGAGAGTTAAAGTAGAGAAGATTCCTTTTTAGATTAAACATGCATATTACTAGGATAAAACCTAGGACTTCATGATTACTATCTTCAAAACTAAAAATGACATGTTATCCTTCCTTAATCACCAACACCATATGCTTCATTGTCATTTATCCTAGTTAGGAGATAGGATTAAAATTAAACTCTAAATTCTCTACTAGAGCATCTCCTCTTAATAAGGCTAAATTAGTACAAATTGGAATATGGAAAAGAAGATATAAAAGGGAAGAAAGATAAAAGCACAATGAAAATGCTAGTCATAATGGCATAAGTAAGGGGGAGAATAAGCAATGCAAGCTGAAACTTGTTATCCGTAACTCCAAAGGTTTACATTGAAAATGTCTATAAGATAATCTAACTAGGCCAAAAGCTCTTACATGCAAGGTCAACTCCATAGGATTAAGAGCCTATTAATTACCTAGTTAAAGGATAAAGTAAAGACTTTAGGCAATCAGCTCCCTATGAATCCTACTCCTTTCCAAATCATTCCAGAGACACCACATTCCTCAGCAATCAAACCAATCATAATTCCTTAACTATTATATTTGTTGACTATTGCTTGAATTAGAAGAAACATAAGAGAGAAGTAAGAATTAATTTATGACAGAACGGTATCTTGATCAATGAAGAAAGTACTAGGCCAACTGAGAAAGGTCTCAAGGAATTGAGATAGGACTAAGCCAAGCATGGCATATGTATTGCATTAGCATGGCACTAACATGGCACGAGTATCACATTAGCATGGCACTAACATGGCACGAGTATCGCATGAGCATGACATGAGCATAAGCACATCACAAGCCAAAGCACCAAGTTGCCATGCCATAAGTACTGAGCCACATGAACTAAGCCATCCTCCATATGCACAATGTACACATACTAAAACAGGTCAAGTGCCAAGTTGACTCATCAGAATAAAGAAGTCGACTACTACAAGTCTTAAAAGAAGAGTACCGATCCTTGGACATGTTGAGCACCGTCCTTAACACTGTTCAAGTCTGATTTGACTATATCTGTAGAAGTAGTTAACTTGGATAAATGGGGTAGTCGACTCACTCCAAGAGTCGAAAGAAAAATAGCCAAGCACAGTGAGGAGTACCGATCCTCATACTGTTCAAGCTCAAATTTGAAAACAAAGCCAAGAGACAATCAACTACGAAGGTAATGGCAGTCAATTTACACAAAAGGCATCAAAGATAAAATTTAAAATATAGTAGACTAACATAGAAGTAGTAGTCGACTATCATGTGAATAATGGTTAGATTTTATAAAAGCAATTCGAGCATTTAATGAGTCACAACGACTCCCAATGGCTACTTCACATTAAATGAGGTTTAATGTCTGATTACATAGAGAGACTATAAATACAACAACATCTGAAGATCAAAGGATTCTAGAACTTAATTGCAATATGAATTGAGCTCAAATGAACACTTGATCTTCTGTAATTTCATTTCGTTAAATTGTATTTATTCTGGGCTACAAAGAACATATCAGAGGTTCAAGACTTAAGTTTGTAATCTTCAATTTCCTTTCCTAATCTTGTGGGAGACCAAGAAGAAAGAGTCCTCTTTGGTCTAGGCATGGTGAGTATAGAGAAAGATTAGGGTTTGCTAGTACCATGAAAAGCTACTAGAAAGTTTTTGTGAGCAACACTTGTAAGGATGTAACTAGGCCATGTGAAACCCAATTGTTTGTACTATTTGAAAGACAAATAGTGGATTGGAAAATTCAGATAAAGGTTGGGAGTGGACATATATCAGGGATGGTGGAACCACTATAAATAGTCAATATTGATTCTTTTCCTTCCTTTTAGTCTCATCTCTATGTTTCAAGTCTTAAATTCCCAAAAAAACTCAAAAGTGTCAAACCATCTATCCACCCCACTTAAGTGGTTCTTACATAGAGGGCATGGATTCAAATCCTAACATTAGTACTTTTTAAATTATTGTTGTACTCTAGCCATGTGCAAGCCTATGTGGCGGTCCACATGTCATGATGACTAGCTGCTCATGTGGTGTTATTACATGTTGATACTTGGTGCAATTTCATTGAATTTGATATGAGGTACCACTTGAATTTTGATCAAACTAGTCTCATGCGTCAATGGTTATATTTGTACATTTATATTCAAATATATCCAATAGAGAGAAGAAAAGAGAGAAAGAGAAAGAAACAAATTTTATATTTTCAGAGGGAAAACTTAAAATCAATTTGTTTAAAAAGAAAAAATATGAATTAAGTTGATTTTCTTAAATAAAGAGAAAATTAATGTAATTATTTTCTTAAAATCAATGTGTATGAGATAGAGAGTAAATAAGAATTAAATTAATTTTTTATAAATACAAAATTAATGTATTTAGTTGAATTTTAGAGAGAGAAAATTTAAACTTATATTTTTTAGAAGAGATAATGCATTAAAAGAAAAATATATAAACTAAATTCATTTTATTATCTAATATTGCCCTATAATATCTTATCTTATATTTAGTGTTATTTTCTCCAAAATATTAAAAAAAAATTATCATCAACTCCATGAAATGGTATAATTGCCAGTTTTCCTCTTTTTGTATAACAACAACAAACTAAATCTTAATCACAATACTTTGAGGTCGACCATTTGAGAAATAAATATAAAAATAATTAAAATAAATAAATAAATACAAAAATAAATGAATAATAAATAAATAAATAAAATAAAAATAAAAATGAATAAATATATATATATCTAGAATATGATAGTTTAATTTGTGCAGATTCTTCTACGCCACTCATTCATATCCAAAGTCATCTTCTCTTCTAAACTTTTAACTATCATATCTTTACGAATAACATGTATCCATATTTTTAACAGTCTACCCATACGTTTTACTAGATCTCTTATATTTAAGTTCTCGATTCTCCTAACAATGCGTTCATGGGTCTTCTTTGCATATGCCCAAACCATCTTAGACGACACTCTCGCATTTTATCCACAATTTAATTAATTCTCAACTTATTATGAATCTCTTTATTTCTAATTTTATCTCTTCTAGTTTTGTCACACATCCATCTAAATATTTTCATTTCTGTTATAGTCATTTTTTGTTTTTGTTATTGTTTAATAGCTCAACACTCAGTACTATACAATAGTACAGGTATAACCGCGATTCTATAGAATTCTCCCTTCAAATGCATTGGCATCACGTGATCACAAAGAATTCTGGATGCCTTTCTTTATTTCATCATACCCGCTTATATTCTATGGTTTACATTCCCATCTATATTACCATTATTTTGAATGATAAAATCTAGATATTTAAATCATTCACTTTTTGGTATATCTTGTCTATCAAGTCTAATCGGTTTTTTTATCATTCCGATAATTTTTGCTAAACCGATATCTCATATACTCAGTTTTCAATCTACTCAATCTAAACTCTCGAGATTCTAGTGTGACCCTCCATAACTCTAATTTAACTCTAATTTAACTCTAATTTAGCACTAATACCTTTTATAGTTTTATCAACTAACACTATATCATCTGTAAAAAATATACACTATGATATTTTATCTTGAATATTTTTTGTGATTTCGTCTATTACTATTGTAAATAAAATTGGCCTAAATGCCGATCCTTGATGGAATCCAATATTAATGGGGAAGCTATTGCTCAAACCCCCATAAATTCTTACATTGGTTACAGCTTACTCGCAGATATCTTTTATGAGATTAATGTATTTCAAGGATATCCCTTTATTTATCAGTGCCCACTACAATATGTCTCTAAGAACCCTATCGTATGATTTTTCTAGATCAATAAATACCATATGTAGATTTTTCTTATGTATTTTATATATCTCTATCAAATGTCTTAACTAATGGATTATTTTTCGTGGTGGATCTCACAAGTATTAATTCAAATTAATTTTGAAATATATTTATTTTCAATCTCAATCTATACTCTATCACTCTTACCCATGGCACATAAGTTTAATTCCTCTATAGTTGAAACAATCTTGAATATCTCATTTATTTTTATATAAAGGTACAATTATACTCTTTCTCCATATTTGGAGTATTCTCTTAATTTGTCAAATTTTATTAAAAATAACCGTTAGCATTACTATACCAAATTCACTTAAATATTTCCATATTTCTATGGGAATGCCATCAGATCCTATGACTTTATTATCCCCCATTTTCTTTAAAGACTCCTTCACTTCATGGGGATGAATCTTACGTTTAAAGTCTCTATTAATTTTTTTTACAGGTATCTCGATATTTTCTATATTTGTTGTACTCTTAACATTGAAGAGATTATCAAAATAATCCCCCCAACGCTTTCTTATGTCTCATTTCGTATAAGTATATCATTGGCTCCACTCTTAATATACGTAACACCATTTAGATTTTTTTCCTTTCTTTCCCTTATCTTGGCAATTTTGTAGATCTCTCTTTCTCTGTCTTTAGTCTCCAATATTTTGTATAATTCATTATACATCTTACTCTTTGATTCTTGGATAATCTTTCTCATCTCTTTTTTTGCACTTTAGTATTTTTCATATGTATCGCTACTGCTATTATCCTTAAGATTCTTATAACACTCTCGTTTGATCCGAATAGTAGTTTGTATTTTTTTATTCCACCACCATGATTACTTGCCTATTAGGGACTGACCCTTAGATATACCAAAAACCTTCCTACCTATATTGTTGATATTAGTAGACATTTCTTTCCACATTATTTCTAAATCATCATTAGTGAATCAATTTACTACTTGAATTAATTTATGTTTAAATGTCATCACTTTTTCTCCTTTCAGATTTCACCACTTAATTCTTGGCTCCACGAATGGACGATACTTCTTTTCCTCCTTTTGTATCCATTCAAAATTTTAATCTCCAAGTTCTAACACCCTTTGTAGTCAATGATATTATTTTTAATTTTCAAGTATTTTATTTAATTAACAATTTTATATTTTCATTTTATATAAAAGTATGTCAAAAAATTCTTCATAAGAATTTTCTTTATTTTATTAAAATAAGAATTTCGAAAGATTCCTATATTTTTCCAATTTTTACATATTTCCTAAATCTATGCTCTTTCGCTTTCGACAAGAGATCCTTGTAATCAAGTGGGGAGGAATTTCTCTCACCAGCAACACAGCTAATATTGGTATTCACGGTAGACAACCAACAACTTTTTGACTTGTTAGTGATAATATCCTCCATATGCATTCCTCCAACAATGATTGTATTTCCATCTCGCTCTCTCTCACAATTAAATTAGGCTACTAAATAATCTTGTGCGTTGGATTGGTAAGTTACATAAGTCTGAAGATTTGCTGAAGGAGACCAATATTATCAATTTACTTATTTTGTTTAGTTTAGACTTGGCCAATGTTAGAAAATATATATCATATATTGAAACTGAATCAATTATTGATATTAATATCTATGTTACTCTATATCTCACTGGAAAAATTATAATGTTAGAAAATATATATCATATATCAAACAGTTTTTATATTCCACATTGACTTTGTGGGACATATTAGGAAATATATATTATGTATCAAAATCATATCAATTATTAAAGAAAATAGTAGTTTAGAATAAATCAATAATTGATTTGAATTTGAGAATATTTGATTCTTTTTGTTTCCATATTTGTTTCTTTAAAACTCAAATAATTTTTATTATACCACATTGACTTTGCGGGGAACGTTAGGAAACATAAATTATATATCAAAATTAAATCAATTATTAAAGAAAATTGTATATTAGAATAGATCAATAATGGATATGAATTTGAGAATATTTGACTCTTTTTATTTCTATATTTATAGTAATAAGTTTTCTATATAAAACCAATTTATTATATTGCTTTATTGAAATAATAGATCATTACAGTTTTATATTTTTATATTGTTTCCTGTTTCTAATACGATATCAAAATCATATTCAAATTTCTCTAATATGATATCAGAGTGTTCAAATATTCTCTAATATTTTTCTAATAAAGTCAAAATGATGACCAAAAAAACTCCCATGTACTCTCATGTGCCACCTAAAATTTGCTAGTCTAACTTATAGGATCCTATTGTTCAGAGGTTGAAAATATCTTAAAATGACATCATTTTGATCTTTCATTATTTTCTCTCAACTTCTACCATATGTCCTTTTTTTATTGATCACAAATTGTCCGGTCAACATCATGTGATTTATAGTAAGTACCGCATCTTCAATCATGTGAGCATTTATGTGTCTCCATCCATAATACATGTATTGTCTTTTTTAAAATCAAATGATTTTTACTATACCACATTGAATTCGAGAGGGAAATTACAAAATGTATATTATGTATTAAAATCAAATCAATTATTAAAAAATATTGTATATTAAAATAAATCAATAATTTATTTAATTTTGAGAATATTTTTTTTCATATTTATAATAATAAATTTTTTATGTAAACCCAATTGATGCTAATATTCTACTAAAACAATTGAATATTAGCGTTTTATACTTTATTTGCTTTCTATCTCTAATATATAATATGCCCTTTGATTTTTTTGTTATTTATAAAATTATATTTGGCAACTAACAGGAAAATATTAAATTAAGAGATAAACAATTTAGTAAACTAAATTTTTTCTTTAAGTTAAATCAAACTGAATTTATTTGAAAATTCAAAAATTACATTTACAAAAAAAATTTAAAAAGTTATTATTTCATATAAGGACTTCTCTATCTTACAACCCAACCCCCCTTGTTCTGATCATGAAATGTATAAACGGCAAATATTTCAACCTTCGTTGTGTTGGATATGTCATACTCTTTTTTTTTTTTGGGGTTTTCATCAAGCGGTATTCAGATTTTGTTTCAACTAATCCGATTCGAACACTCTGAATCTATTAAAATATTGACTTTCTCAAATTCCAATGCAGTACTCTATTACTGTATCCATGAAAGTTTGGTGGATATGTCATACTCTTAAGATTGTTTCTCTATGTTCGATCAATAAAAAGCACTTTTCTTTTTGCCTTGTTCTTTTTCCAATATGATTACTTCAATCTTTCTAGAGAGAGATGCTTAAGAAAAAGAAATTAAAGTAAGATGGCACCAAAATATAATTTTTTTTTTTCAATTTTGTCTAATTTTAGCCTATATTTCTTATCCCAATTGTGAAGTTAACAAACTAGTTATCATTACCTTATACACAATCAAAGCAACCCAAAAAGATTTGAGCAGGTGAACAAAGGATATTTGTAGAGGAAATTATGAATCAAAGCATAACTTAAATGATTCAAAGTGTCTCTATAAATTCGCAAGTGTCTAAGATTTAGTCGAAGAAACATGGGCCCTCCAGGCATCGGAATTGTATGCCTCTGTTCAATCCTTCTCTTCTCTCTTTCATATGCTTCTTCGAATTCTCTTGAAGACAAATTTCTCCAATGTTGCTCTTCCAAGTCCCAACCTTCGAGCCCAATCTCTAACGTCATCTTCACCCGAGCCAACTCTTCATACACATCTGTTCTGCAATCTTACATCCGAAACTTAAGATTCAAATCTCCAACAACACCTAAGCCACTTCTCATAGTAACTCCAACTCATGAATCCCACATCCAAACCACAATCATTTGTGCAAAAGAGCACGGAATCCAGCTCCGAATCCGGAGTGGGGGACATGACTATGATGGACTCTCATACGCTCCTGTCAATCCAAACACCACTTTCATTGTCTTAGACATGGCTAAACTTCGAAACATCTGCATCAACATAGCCAACGAGACTGCATGGGTGCAGTCAGGCGCATCCACTGGAGAACTATATTATAGAATTGCCGAAGCGAGCAAAATCCACGGCTTCCCTGCTGGAGTCTGCACTACACTCGGCACCGGAGGGCACTTCACGGGAGGTGGTTATGGTAACATGATGAGAAAATATGGCATTTCGAGTGACAATATTATCGATGCACAAATAATCGATGTAAAAGGAAGGATTCTGGATCGCAAAGCGATGGGAGAGGATCTTTTTTGGGCTATCAGAGGTGGTGGCGCCGCGAGTTTTGGAGTGATTCTCTCCTGGAAAGTGAAGTTGGTTAAAGTACCTGAACTTGTGACCGTCTTCCGAATCCATAGAACGGTCGAAGAAGGCTTGACAGACATTATGGATCAGTGGCAGAAAGTGGCTGATAAATTAGATCAAGATCTGTTCATAAGAGTGGCTCTAAGCACCGCGAATGCCACAACTTCTGCAAAAAAGACGGTAAAAGGTACCTTCCTAGCCATGTTTTTGGGAGACGCCGAAAGACTTTTGTCAATAGTGAAAAAAGATCTCCCTAAATTGGGGCTACAGAAAAAGGACTGCATTGAAATGAAATGGGTCGAGTCCCTTCTATATTGGATGGGTTTCCCAATGGGAACACCAATCGATGTTCTGCTTGAAAAGGCACCGCGAGGTGAAACATATTTAAAAAGAAAATCAGATTACGTGCAGAAACCTATTCCAGTGCATGGTCTGGAGCTCCTGTGGGAAAAGTTAATCGAACTAGATGGAGTCGGAATGCAGTGGAATCCATATGGTGGGAGAATGAGTGAGATTTCTTCTGCAGAAACACCATTTCCACACAGGGCTGGAAATATTTTCAAGATCCAATACACAGCAAATTGGTTGGAAGATGGGGTTGCAGCTTCGGAAAAGTATCTGAATCTGATAAGATCCTTGTATGAGTTTATGACTCCATACGTGTCCAGCAATCCAAGAGAAAGTTTCCTTGCCTACAGAGATATTGACATCGGAAATGCATATAGTGAGGGTCCAGTTTATGGACACAGTTACTTCAAGGATAACTTTGAGAGGTTGGTGAAGGTGAAGGGAGAGGTTGATCCTGACAATTTTTTCCAGAATGAGCAAAGTATTCCGACCCCTTCTGTTTAGTGACTCAATTCTGGCTATTCAATTTACCCCATCATCTTTTGTATCTTTGTCACCAACTTGGCTAGGAAGGCCAACAACAATAATATTAAATTTATTATTTTATATTAAAATAAAAAAATAACAAAAAGGGGAGGGGATTTGTATCACGAGACAATTTCACAGGAACTTTGAACAGCTTTTCCTTTTAGCAATGTTTGGGACACCCGATTTTGGGCCTTAGGCTGGCTGACATGAGCGGACCAAACTGGGGCTTAACTCAGGTCCTAAGGAGTAGTTGTAACACCAAAAAAAAAAAAAAAATGATAATAGACGCAGCGTTTTGGGACAAAACGTTGCGTCCCCAATTTGGGGATTAGGGTTAAAACCCTAACCCCCTTTCTCTCTCTCTCTCTCTCTCTCTCTCTCTTTCTCTCTCTCTCTCTCTCTCCCGACCTTTCATCTTCCGCGGCTGTTCGTCTTCCTCCGCAACCGTTCGCCTTCCTCCGCCACCGCCACCGCCATCGCCACCTTCTTCCTCTTCTTCTTCTTCGTCTTCTTCTTTTTCCTCTCAGATTCTCTCTCTATCTCACTGTTTCCTTCTCTCGCGATCATCCACGATCGCCTTCTCTCCGCCTCGCCGCACACCGCCGCGAGCTACGATCGAGCACCACCGCACGCCGCGAGCCTCCGCGAGCATCGCCTTCCGCCATAGCTCGAGCCCGCAGCGCGAGCCAGGCTCCGAGCAGGACCTAGCCTGCAGCGCGAGCCCAGGCCGCGAGCAGGACCTAGCCCGCACCGCGAGCCCAGGCCGCGAGCAGGACCCAGGCTGCGAGCGCGAGCGAGGTCGCAAGCGCGTTAGCCAGCGCGTGAGCGAGGTCGCAAGCGCGCGAGCCAGCGCACGAGCGCGCGCAGCCCAGCGTACACGGGTACGCGACCCAGCGCACGAGCGTGCACGGGCGCTCGGCCCAGCGCACGAGCGCGCAGCAGCGCACGGGCGCGCGGCCCAGCGCACGACAGCGCACGAGCGCGCACCAGGGCACGGGCGAGCACCAGCCCGCAGGCCCATCAGCAGCAAGCCCACGGGCCCACCAGGCCCGACAGCCCGTCCAAGCCCGCAGGCCCAGTACGGCCCGCGGCCCAGTCCGGCCCCTGGCTCTCGAGCCCACGACGACTCGTGACCCTCTGCGTAGGTAAATGAATTCTCGATTCCGTGTACATACTAGGGTTTCGAAAATTATTAGTAATTTGACATAAATTTCTCACTTGTGTTTCAAATGGTAAACATTACAGGTTTTAGACCAGGTTGACGGACGAACGAAAGTTAGATCCGAAAATCCGAGAAACCCTAGGTGAGAGAAATGCAACCTTTGCAACATTTGAATTAATTCTATCGAAATTAGGTCGAATTTAGATCGAGAGTTATATAATATATTGAAATGTGTGAAATCCGATGAAAATTAAACAAAAAAAATGAGAAATATTAGAAACTCGACCATTGGTAAGTCAGATGAGTCGAAATTGAGGAAACGAGAATCTATAATGAAGTTTTGTAAATTAGGTGGTATATATTTGGAAGGGAAAAATAAAAAATCTCTGATTTGGCTTTTATTTGATATTAAATGTTGATAATCTGATTTAGGTTGATCTTTTGGAGACTCGAGCGGTCAGATCCGATTTGGCTTGTCAATAGGGAGTGACTTCCCTTCTGTAGAACTGTGAGTGAGATTTTGACATTCGCTATTGATTGAAAACTATGTTTCAAAAATACTTTTTTAAACGACATGTTTCGGCAAAATGTATGATTGTTAGGATTTTTGAATATTTTATGAAATATTTTGTGATTTTTGGAGTGTCTTAAATTCTGACTTTATTGATATGCATCCATGAGTTTTGATAGTTGAATATTGTGTCATATTTTCGACATATTGATATATTTTAATGCTTCCACTGCATTGGCACATGGTTTTAAATTGATTTACTTACACATTTGGGCTGTATGCCCGGCCGACTTTATGATATTATGCATTGGGCTGTATGCCCGGCCGACGTTATGATATTATGCATGGGGCTATATGCCCGGCCGACTTGGTGATGGGATGCATGGGGCTACGTGCCCGGCCGATAAGATATTGTGATCCGTAGCTACGAAGGACATCTGGTAAAGGCACCCCTTGTGCCCGGATACGCTTCGGCCGGAGGTATCCGCCGGATCGTCGTGTGTATGGGTGTCCCAAGTTGACCCTCATCGGAGAGGACGTTGAGTACGGCTCCGTCTAGCACCAGGTGGGGGCACCATACACGGCCAACTAGTTATATGTACATTATTATTATTTGCAGGCTAGTTGGGGTAGCCTATAGTCAACATTGGGGCAGAGAGCCATTATTTAATACTTGCATTTGGAAAAAAACCCTCAATACGCCGTCCTTGGTCGAGGTAGACCATTGCCGGGAATATTTCATTGACCGGCTCTTCACGATATTGATGTAAATATTGGATACATATCTTGCTTTCTGATGTGTGCGTATTATATATGATTTTGAAATAACATGATCGGTTTGCACACTGTGGATATTTTCTTATCTTATGTTTTGACACTCCAAATTCACCCTAAATATTGATAGTATGATGTCAATCCCCTCACTTACTGAGTATCCTCCCATAGATACTCACCCCTCACTTTCTTTCCCATAGGATTAGTGTTTGACCGAAGAGATATCACTGGGTTTGGGTATGGATATTTTCAATCTCTTCCGCTACGATGATTGGTGATATTATTATGTATTGGAGATTTTAGTTTGACCAATGTATTTATATAAATTTTTTTGGGATGACTGTATAAATTATGGACATTTATTCTTGAAACTCTCGTATTGATTTATTTCATTGTATTGAGATATTTGTAAATATTTAAAAATAATTTGGGAATTTATTTTATATATATGCGTAGAATTTAAATCCGCTCGGTGTGGCGGTTGCTCATACTCTAGTTGGGCATGACAGTAGAGGTCTGTTGCTAGAACTGTTAGAAACTTTATAGCCTTACGTTGTTCTGGATGTTGGCTGTAGTATTTGTTGATTTTGGAGAGGTCGGGATGGCCAATTATTTATTTTTACAGGAGGAATGTCATATACAGGTGAAATTGTACATGGGAAACCTCCAATTTATGGGGAGATTCTGTCCAATTTTCTGTAAAAATACAGCTGATATCCAGAGACAACGGGCGACTGTTCACGATCCCGGTTCGGGGCGTGACAGTAGTGGTGGCCTGACCAGTCTTGTGTAACTTGCATGAAAGGCAAGCAAACCCACGTGATGCAAAATCAATTTTTATTTTACAATAAATTATATATTTTTTTGGGTCAAAAATTGCATCCGGTAGATGGGAATAAAAATCATTTTACGATGAATAATTTTATTTCTCACTTAAGATATTACGTAGTTTATTTAAGGATAAAGTGTCCAGCTTGTTAGTAATTTTGCCATAAAATTGAAATTATAATCAAAATTAAATATTTAGTTTTAAAAAAATAAATTGAAACCGAGTAAAAATTTTAGAATTGCAAATGTAATTATCCCTATAGTATTATCCCTACAATATTTGTAGTAAGTTGTTCACATACAAGATATTTGTGTGGCAATGACTTTGTTTACTTCATATTTTCCCCCACCTTAATGTTTTATTTATGTGAAACTCTGACCGTGTTTTCTTAATACTGTTAGTCTCAAATCTGGATAAAGGAAGAGCACTGCAATAAGTTAACAGCTAGCGTAAAAATTTTGCCAATAATATGAAAGACTAAAATAAGAAATTCCTCTCTTCTATATTAGTCTACCAAACAATCGAATCAAAATTTAGAATTAAAATTTAATTTATTAATGTAATATTTTAGTATGTATGATATGAGATTGAATTTAGACTTTTGATGCACTTAACATTATCTTTATATATAAATGATTTTCTTTTTCTTGGAATAATTCTGTTGTATCAAGAAGATATCACATATTTTAAATTATCAAACTTTTATCATTTTTCAATATGATTTACACCAAATATTCATTTTGTTGATTTATATTTCTTTCCTTTTCATTTTGAAATCTTTCTTCAAATGTTCAATATATACACTTAAAATTAGAACATAAAATTAGAAAACTAAATGTATGAAAATTTTAAAAAGTTGGGTAATTAAAATTTTCAAATTTAAGCTCAATTGATTAGAATTCTTTTGCCTCTTTTTTTTTTCCTGATCACAATTCTTTTGTTTAGAATTCACATTTAAAATTTTGATTTTGCTAGAGTTTGGGATTGAATCACTACAGAAAGATGTACCTTTTGCGACGTTCTTTTTTTTTTTTACCGTTCCCAATATTTTTTTGTCATCA
Source organism: Dillenia suffruticosa (assembly GCA_033439265.1). Taxonomy (NCBI): domain Eukaryota; kingdom Viridiplantae; phylum Streptophyta; class Magnoliopsida; order Dilleniales; family Dilleniaceae; genus Dillenia; species Dillenia suffruticosa. The sequence continues at coordinate 7,883,956 of JAVTVX010000031.1, forward strand.
CTAAATTATGGGCCAACCAAAGAAAATAAGTCAAAAAAAAAAAAATACAGGGGAAGATTTAGCCAGCAAAATCCCGACGTTTACGTGAAAAATATCAGCAAAAGGCCAAGACTTTCCTGGTATTACGGACAAACAGGTCAGCAAAGTCTTGGCTTTTTGCCAACATTTTCTGACCAAACGTGGGACAAGGTTTAAGCCTTTGGGCTTTTGGTCATTAAACATCAAAAAAGTGTAATTCTTTCCTGATGTTTGTTGACAAAAATGTTGCAAAAGCCGTAAAGATATCCCAACATTTAGATAAAAAAAACGTTGGAAATGGCTTAGCCTTTCCTGATGTTTACGAAAAAAATGTCTGGACATCCTTAAACCTTTTACGATGTTTAGGTAAACAAAAAAAAAAAAAAAAAAAAAAGTCGGGAAAGGCTTATTGATATATATGGGAATTACACGACATTTTCTCCTTGTAAACATTGGTGGGGCAACGCCGACATTTTTCTTGTAAATGTTAGTACATTCTGTTTTAATGGTTTTTGCTATATTTCAATTGTTCCAAAAAACCTATTTCAATTGTTCCAAAAACCTATTTATTTCATTCATTTATCATCTATACACCATATACTAAATATCCATCACACAGATACTCCGAATATTAAACAAAAATTCTTCAAATAATCACCGACCACAGATATAAACTTAAACTTCAAACAACCACGACAATAAATAAACCAAAACTCCGTACAAACCACAAACATAAATTAAAACCGCAAATATCCAGCAACCACAAACAGAAAATTAACTCAGTTATGAACCAAAAAAATAAATCAAACTCAATTGAATGTTTATAATACTATTTGATCAATTCAAAATGGTTTACATACAATAATTCAAATCTTTTCATACAAATATCCAATCAAGTTTACACACAACTTACTCTCAAAGTGTAAGGCCCCCTTGTTGAGATCATTGATAGCTATCACCATCACTAAACATATCATCATTCGAAGAGTCCATCCTCCTAAAATAATATATTCATAGTCAAAGCAATTAATTAAAAATAATATAAACCACAATTAAATAATAATAATAATATAAACCATATCAAATAAAGAAAAGAGTTTAAAATAAAGTTTAAGTCTATTATCTTTGCTACCTTTGGTGCGAAGTCAACACATAGCTCTATATTTCACAACAAAAAATAGACTTTTAGCAACAGTCAAAAACTACTATAAATATCTTAAAAATCACACGTAAAGATTATGGGATCTTTTCCGGCGATCAAAATTTTCCCCTGCTATACTAACACTACTAAATGGTTTTACCAACAGCTGGGGTGACCGCCGGCGGAGGTTAGATCTGTGCTAGCGGCCAAGGTGATCAATGGACCTATGCCAGTGGTCATGGCCACTAGTATAGGTCAAGATCCATGCCAGCACCAATCTGCCTGCTGGCATAGGTTGGGATATTTTTCTGGGTGTCAATAAAAATTTATATAAATCATATTGTCTCTCCAACCTGTCTGTAAGAACCATGTGCCATATATATTATTTTCTAATATTATTAATATTTTAAAGAACAATATGTAACTAAATTTTCCATAAATATGTTTTTAACAAAATAAGTAATAAAATATTAATATTATGCACGAGCCATGAACTTACAAACAAAATCATTACAAAACAAAGTTATATTCTGAATTCAAATCATTACAAATTATCAAAAAAAAAATTGAATAATTCAAGTAATCATAAAGTTTTCCTAATCCAACCCTCAGTCAAATAGGATCAACTCTAGCCAAACTGCCTACAACCATTCAAACCCCACCTGTGATCAAAGAGTGCAAACAATGAGCCACACAAAATCTTGGTCAAGTCAATTAAGTCTATACATTGAACAAGGCATAAGATGTAAATAAATACACTTTGAAGATTATATAATATATATAATATATGTTTTTGTGTTGACTAACACGACTAATACCCATTTCATTCACAGTAAGTAAATTGTTTCTGTTCCAAACAATGTTTTGTCATGGAATAAAACAACATATTTACAGTAAGTAAATTGGATGAAAAATGAAGTAATGAAAAATAAACGGCATATTGTAAAGCACAAGTCAACCAATCCCTTCCAGCAGGAACATCATACTGAGAATCAAATTAGAAATGAAGACCATAATTACTAGATTCATCATGGAATAAAACAACCAACCAGCTAAACAAGATCTCCTTCACATGCCATTAGAGACAACCTCTGTCCCGCAACCATGGCCTAGGAGCCTGCACGAGCAGTAGGATCATAGAGAATCCATAACCCTTAATGAGAAAACCTCAGAAGCAGTAGCATCAAGAAACTGATAGTTTCATTGACAAACAATAAAAAGAAAACTCCTATTATCCAAGCATCTATCTTACCCCAGCCATTGCTAGAAAAAATTGAAAAAGGGGGGGGGGATTCAAATTTTGTGCTGTCTACTTTTAGCCTCAGCCTACTTACTTTTAACCGCTCCTTGTGCCCTCAAAGGAGCAAGCAAGTATAGAATGGTATCCAATGATACATTTTCTTTTTCTCATAATTCTCCTTCCATGGGAAACAAATTCCTTATAACTATATCTTAAGAAAATTTTTAAGTCTAAAATAGGAAAAAAAACATACATAGTTCTTACCTTCATTAGAATTAATGGAACCTTCTTGTGATTGGTGTGCTCTATGAGCAGATGGAATCTAATAAAAAAAAGATGCTGAGTGTTATGTTTTAGGGAAAATATGATTATAAAAATTGTAATACAAAAATAGTGTATATGTCATACTGTTACGTCACAAATTTGTCATGCTTCCCCAATAAAATTGCCTACACGCTCGTCTACTTTCGGCAAAATGATTTTCAAAGAGTGTAAATATTGAATTCTTGAATTAAGTAAAATGAAATAGAGATAAAATAAGACAAGTTCAGATTTCTCAAGTACTAAAAGCCTTGAAATCAGACTATCAGCATGCTTTCTAGTATCACTTTTTTGTTAACTTACTCCCTAACCATGATTTGCCCGAGCAATCCACAATATCATGATAAAAGGAACATCCAAAAGAGTTCACGATGAAAAGACATGCAGCAGGTGAAAATTTTAGACATGCACCTGCTTCAATCAAATCTCTGAAATGAAGTCAATTTGATGGCTTTAATTTATCACAATATCAAAACATTGAAGAAACCCCAGCATTAATATTCGAAAGAAGCTCATCTCCAGCCATCCTACCAACGTGCAGCATTAACAATGATCACACTAATATAACAAAAGTTGTCTTTCATACTTCTGTCTATGATGTAATGACAACAATCTTTTTGGCTTCACCAAAATATATATACATAAATTGTAAACTGAAATTGTAAATTGGACTATAATGATTTTAATCCACAAAAAGAATACAAAATATTTCTATTTTCCTGCACTGCAGCGAATTTTAGCACAGTTGTTCAACACCTCTCTCAACCTCTGATCACTCTCACAGATAGTTGTAAAGAGTTCACTAACTTGATTCTCAAATTGTTAGGACCTTTAAACTACTAGTGCAACCCAAGAACATGCATCAGAAAATTCATTTCAAAAAGGGGGACAACAAAGTCTTATATGTGTGGCAGTTTACAGCTAATAGAGAGGGATGGAGGAGGTAGTGAGGGAACCAAGACATTAAATGAGATGATATCTCACATTAAATAAAAGAGTCAAAAAGGGGAATATATGCAAAGGAGAGATAAAGAAGAACAAAACTCAAATTCAAAACAAAAAGCAAAAAGCAAAATACAAACCATACCCATGTTAAGGGAGCTACCTTTTCCTCTTGTCTTTTAAAATGGTTCACTTGTGTAAAGTGAAGACTGATCCCATTTTTCAAACTTTCTAATAGTTTCGTCTCTCTCTCTCTCTCTCTCTCTCCCTCGCCCTCTCTCTCTATAACATATTTCCAGGAAAGGGAGAAGATTTTGCTGTATAGAGAACACTTGCAGGCTCAATCCAACAATTATTCATGATAACAAGAGACAAATTTCCACAAGATCATAGACTAGACAAATAGAAGAGGCAATATTTCAAGTAACAGAGAAAAGTAGGGAGCTACAAGAAACAAACAAGGAAAAGTACTTATAAAAAGGAGAGACAGTGGATTCTGTTTTGGAAAATGGCAAATTATGCAGTTGGTCCCAGGAGAAAGGTGGAAGCAGCCGTGGAGGAGAGAGAATTAGAACAGAGATGAGAACTCTCTGTTGGTCAAAATAGTTGTTAAAAATAAAGGCAACAAAGAAAAATCTCGTTACTCCTAAGACTCTATTATCTATAGATGATGTTCCGGTATGCAATTCAGGCCAGTAAAGGCAATCAATATACCCGGTGAGAACCCTTCTGCCACCTTTCTAAAATTTCTAAAATCCCTAGAACTCTAATTGCAGAATACGATTACAACCAGAAAAAAAAAATCCCTAGAACACCGAAATCCAAATCTCAAATAGCAACCAAATACACAAATAAAAGCAAGAAAAATAAAAAAATTTTCACAGCAGGAAAGGTGAATTACAAACCCTAGAGAGCCAGAAGCCCTAGAGAGAGACAGAGATAGAGCCAAAAACCCTAAAGAGAGAGAGAGAGATAGAGCCAGTTAAATCACAAACCTTAATATCAAAAGTAAGACTATGAGAGAAAGACGTACCTGAAGAGCTTTGTACGGATGTATCACAGTTCAAAAAAAAATTTTAAAACAACACAACCGATAAAATAAATACAAAAGTAACCCACCTATGTCGTAACTTTAAGACACGACATATACTGTTCATATATGTCGTGAGTTCAAGTCATAACATATATTAAAAATGGGACATGTCGTGACTTGTTCGAACATAACCCCCGTGCCCTTCTCTCTTTTCTCCCTTCTCTTTTTTCTTTCCTTCTTCCCCCTTCTGCTTCTCCTCTGCTCCACCGCAGACAAAGGCGTTCTCCACCTCTGTGTGCATGATCTACAACAGCCAAGGACATCTGCAACCTGGGGGAAGTGAATTGACCACGATCCAGAGCTTTTGGAAGTTCCGCACGCGAAATTTGAAGAAGATGAATTGTTATTTGTACTCCGTGAAATTTGAAATTTTATATGTTTATATTGATTAAATTTTGATATACATTATTCAATTATGTATTCTTTGTTGATTTAACTATATTTTGGAGAGATATTATTAGATATTTAGGATTTAGGTTTTTATTGAAAATTAATGTTAATTTAGAGATTAGGGTTTTTTAAATTTGGGATAAAATTAGGTATTAGAGTGAATAAGTAAATTTAGTTAGATTTATTATTTGTAGTTAAATGAATTAGTGTCACGCCCCGAACCGGGATCGTGAACAGCCGCCCGTTATCCCTGGATGCCGGCTGTATTTTTACAGAAAATCGGGCAGAATCTCCCCATAAATCGGAGGTTTTCCGAGTACAATTTCACCTGTATATCATATTCATCCTAAAAAATAAGTAAATGGTCATCACGTCCTCTCCAAAATCAACAAATACCACAGCCAACATCCAGAACAACGCAAGGCTATAAGTTTCTTGCAGTCCTAGCAACAGACCTCTACTGTCATGCTCAACTAGAGCATGAGCAGCCGCCACACCGAGCGGATTTAAATTTTACGCATATATAAAATAAATTCCCAAGTTATTTTTAAATATTTACAAATGTCTCAATGCAATGAAATAATCAACACGAAAGTTTCACGAATAAAAGTCCATAATTTATACAGTCATCCCAAAAATTTAGATAAATGGAATGGTCAAACTAAAATCTCCAATACATAACAATATCACCAATCATCGTAGCGGAAGAGATGGAAAATATCCATACCCAAGCCCGGTGATATCTCTTCGGTCTAACACTAATCCTATGGAAAAGAAAGTGAGGGGTGAGTATCTATGGGAGGATACTCAGTAAGTGAGGGGATTGACATCATACTATCAATATCTAGGGTGAACTTGGAGTGTCAAAGCATAAGATAAGAAAATATCCATAGTGTGCAAACCGATCATATTATTTCAAAATCATATATAATACGCACACATCAGAAATCAAGATATGTATCCCAAAATTTTACATCAATGTCATGAAGAGCCGGCCAATGAAATATTCCCGGCAATGGTCTACCTCGACCAAGGACGGCGTATTGGGGGTTTTTCCAAATGCAAATATTAAAGAATGGCTCTCTGCCCCAATGTTGGCCACAGACTACCCCAACTAGCCTGTAAATAGTAATAATGTACATATAACTAGTCAGTCGTGTATGGTGCCCCCGTCTGGTGCTAGACGGAGTCGTACTCAACGTCCTCTCCGATGAGGGTCAACCTGGGGCACCCATACACACGACGATCTAGCGGATACCTCCGGCCGAAACGTATCCGGGCACAAAGGGTGCCTCTACCAGATGTCCTTCGTAGCTACGGATCACAATATCATATCAACCGAGCACGTAGCCCCATGCATCCCATCACCAGATCAGCCGGGCATATAGCCCCATGCATAATATCATAACATCGGCCGGGCATGCAACCCAATGCATAATATCATAAAGTCGGCCGGGCATACAGCCCAAAACATAATATCATAAAGTCGGCCGGGCATACAGCCCAAATGTGTAAATAAATCTATTTAAAACCATGTGCCAATGCAGTGGAAGCGCTAAAACATATCAATATGTCGAAAATGTGGCACAATATACGTTTATCAAAACTCATGGATGCATATCAATAAAGTTAGCAATTTAGACACTCCAAAGGTCACAAAACATTTCATCAAATATTGGAAAGGTCTAACAATCATACATTTGTAGAAACATGTCATTTAAAAGTATTTTTGAAATATGGTTTTCAATCAATAGCGAATGTCAAAATCCCACTCACAGTTCTAGGGAGGGTGGTCACTCCCTATTTTCAAATCCAATCAAATCTGATCTGCTTCCTCGAGTCTCCAAAAAGATCAACCTAATCAGATCATCAAAATTGAATATCATTTTCTCAAGCATCTTTAGGCTTTATCCGAAAGACATGAAATGTACAATATCTTCCACTTTACTGCTCATTTCAATCCAACCCTACAACCCAGATACTTTTATGCATATTCCAAAGTTTAACTCTAAAGAAACTATTCGAATTCACTCGACATGATTTTGTGATTCTATAATACGTTTCTTTCGTATCAGATCATTTAATTCGTGTCACATTCTATACTTAACTTTCAAAGTCATAATAATCATCTCATAATTTGTATTCTATTCACATTCCACTTACACTCTAAACATATACAGAACATTTCATCTTAAATTCAATCCTAGATTCATCCAAAGTATCAGTTAGAGCCGAAATCTCCTCACCTAGGGTTTTCTCGAAGCGCCGAGTCTCGTCCGAAAGTCGCTTCGGTCACTCCAAAGTCTGTAGGGTTTCCTATCAAGACAAGGTTTATTTGTTAGATCTAAACACATAGATACGAAGCAAAACCCTAAGTCATTTACCTACGTGGAGGTTCGTGGGCTGTCACGGGCTCACGGGCCGTCACGGGCTCGTAGGCTACAACTAACGGGCTCGCTGGTCTGTGGGCCAGTGGGCTGATGGGCTAGCGGGCCGACGGGCCTCTGACTGATGGGCCCGTGGGCTTGCTGCTGATGGGCCTGCGGGCTGGCGGGTCTGCAGGTGATGGGTCTGCGGCTGACGGGCCGATGGGACTGGTGGGCCCGTGGGCTTGCTGCTGATGGGCCTGCGGGCCGACAGTGGCTCACGGGCTGGTGCTCGCCCGTGCGCTGGTGCGCCGTGCTGGTGGGTGCTCGTGCGCCGGCTCGCGCGCGCTCGTGCGCTGCTGCACGCTGGGCCGCGCGCCCGTGCGCTGCTGCACGTGGGCCACGCGCCCGTGCACGCTGGGCCGTGCGCCCGTGCACGCTGGCTCGCGTGCTCGCGGCCTGGGCTCTCGCTCGCGGCCTGGGCTTGCACTCGCGGCCTGGGCTTGCGCTCGCGGACTCAGTCCTCCTCGCGGCCTGGGCACGCGCTACGGCTGGGTCCTGCTCGCGGCCTGGGCTCGCGCTGCAGGCTGGGTCCTGCTCGGGGCCTGGCTCGCGCTCGCAGCCTGGGCTCGCGCTCGCGGACTCAGTCCTGCTCGCGGAGCCTCGCGGCGTGCGGTGGTGCTCGATCGTGGCTCACGATGGTGTGCGGCGAGGCGGAAAGGGGCGATCGTGGGAGATCGCGAGAGGGAGAGAAGACGGAGTGAGGTAGAGAGAGAAACTACGAGGGAAGAAGGAGGAGAAGAAGAAGAAGAAGAAGAAGAAGAAGAAGAAGATGGAGAAGAAGGTGAAGGAGAAGATGCCGGCGGCGGCGGCGGCGGTGGAAGGCGCGGGGCAGCAGCCGAAGGAGAGCCGCGGGAAGAGGAAAGGTCGGGGGAGAGAGAGAGAGAGAGAGTGAAGGGAATTTGGGGCTTTAGCCCTAAATCAAATTTGGGATTTTTTTTTTTTTTTTTAGCTTGGTGTTACAATTAGAATGTTTTTGATAAATTTAGTTAATTGTTTGTTGTTTTGTTATAAATTTAATTATAGGATTTTAATTGAAAATTATATTAAATTTATTACTTATAGTTAAGTTTAGGGTTTTAAAATGCATTAAATTTATTATTTATAGTTAAACTGAAAATTGAAATGAATTTTGTATTCTCTTAAATTGTCATTTTGGAATGTATAATAATAAAATGTTTTTTGATTTTAAGTAAAAATGGAGGATATGGTGAAATTGTTATGTTACATAAATGGTGAAATTGTGAAGGGTGAGAATGGAGTAGATTATGACCGTGAACCTTCGAACTTGATTCAGGTGAAAAAAGATGCATCTTTTAATGAGCTAGTATCCATGGTCTATAAGGGATTTCAAATCAATTGGGCCGCAAAAAAAAAAGAGCGATAGAGATGAAATATAGGGATTGGGATGAATCATACAAAGAGCTGTCTCGAGTTTTGGATACAATTATGCAAAAAAATCCAGAATCACAAGTGTCATGGAAGTTGGGTTCGGCCTGAGCGAATGGTGAAATGGTCTTTGAAGTTGTCTTTTGGTCATTTGGTCTTAGTATCATGGCATTTAGAAGTTGTCGGCCATTGATAAGTATAGATGGGACTTACTTGTATGGGAAATACAAGCACAAGTTGTTGATTGCATGCAATATGGACGGAGTGAATTACATAGTGTCGTTGACATTCGGATTTGTGGATGTAGAGTCACTAGCCTTGTGGTTGTGATTTTTAATGTGTGTACAAGACTATGTTGTCTTAGATAGGGAGGGACCAATTTGCTTGATTTCAGATTGACACGAAGGGATAAGAGCCACTATTGCTAGTCTGGAGTTTGGATGGTCGCCTTCGCATGTTGTGTGGCGTTTTTGCATGAGGCATGTCGCTAGTAACTTTAACACGCATCACAAAAGTTAAGCTTGTAAGAGAGTTGCTACTATTGCTGCATTACAACCACAACATAGGAAATTTGATCTATATATGGCGAGGAAGAAAGAGATAAAAGATGATGCCCTCGATTACTTTGTGAACATTGCCCCTGAACGGTGGATCCTCTCTCACGATGGTGGCTTTCGTTATGGCTATATGATAACCAATATCGATAAAAGTTATAATGACGTACTAAAAGGTGCAAGAAATCTAGATATTTCTGTTTTTGTACTGAAAATATTTTATAATTCGGTGAACTATTTTGAAACTAGAATCGCTGAGACGAAAGTGGGGATGGCAAGAGGAGAGCAGTATACGAAGTATGCAAATGTCATGTTAGGAATGTGGATGAACACTGTTAATCTTCATACGGTTGTCTCTTTTAGTATGGAGAATGGGATTTTCGAGATAAAAACAAGTAGTAGACAAATACAGTATGGCCACAAGAAAGGAAATAAATAGATCGTTGACGTCAATTATGAACATTGCACATGCGGGAAATGACAAACGTATAGAATACTTTGCTCCCACGTAATCGCTGTACTATCACAAACCATAATCGACATTCATATGATTGTCAGAAAATGGTATACGTGGGAACAACAATTTAGAGTATACAAGTCATATTTTTCACCGGTGGGAGATAGATCTGGATGGCCATTCGGATCGTACCCAACTATCATTCCAAGCGTATCACTAAGGCGTGAGAAAGGGAGACCAAAGTCATCTCCATATCATAACGAGATGGATATCTGAGAATCATCTTCGAGGGTATTGTGTGGCAGTTGTAGTATCGAGGGCCATAATCGGAGAAGATGCACAAAACAAATGAGATGTGGTCTTTGTAGAAGACAGGGTTATAACCGAAGAAATTGCCCAATCATATCGCGTGAAAATAGATAGTTTTTGTATTTTAGTTAGAATTTATGTATGTTTTATTATAATGGACATCATGTGTTTATTTTTCGTATATTTGACTTTTGATATTTTCAGTTTAAATGTGTTTTCACATTTATGTTTATAATTGAGTATTTCTATTGTTTTAACTGAGTACTTGTAATCTAAATTATTTTTATAATTGAGTATTTGAAATCTAATTTAATTTTAACATTACATATTTGTAATCTAATTTATTTTTTCTTTCTTTATTTTGCTGATAGATCCAGGATCTTCTGATCTGATGTTCTCCAGTTACAGCGACGGCACCATTCATCTCGCCTTTGGGAGGGAGTCGACACGACGGTTATGCTCACTTGCTGTCGATGTGAGGTCGTGCTACGCCGTTGGGAGCACGGTCACATCGACGAGCAAGTGCTTCCTCTTTTGGAGGACTGGATTTTTGGGCGTTGCTCGACTATGCTTCATTCAGTTCGATTGGCATTTTATCATTGCTCTAGTGGAGCGATGGAGGCCGGAGACGCACACTTTTCACCTTCCCCATGGTGAGATCACTATTACCCTTCAAGATCTATGGATGGCCATCCCTTCGTATCTAGGACGACGGGAGTGGCATGGGGTGATGTATACGAGAGACTTTTAGGTGTTAGGCCACCACGGTCTGCGTTTAGAGATTGCACTTTGAGCATGTCGTGGTTGTCTGAGCTTTTTTTTTATTTGTCCGTTGGTGTTGACGATATAGCTACTTTACAGTGAACACGGGCTTATATTTTACTTTTAATAGGGGGTGTCCTATTTTTTGATAAAACAGGAAGTTTTGTACATTTATAGTTTTTATTATTTTTAGAGGATTTAGAGTTGTCATGTGGATTTAGTTGGGGATGTGCGTGTTTGACATATCTGTACAGAGAGCTGTGTATAGCCATGCACACAGATTCACGTTAGGATTGGTGGGGCGCTAGTTTAGTTATAGCTTTGGGGGTGGGTGCGGTTTCCTTATATGACTCCTATTCAACGAGATTTGCACGTAGATGGGGATGGACTACTCGCTTTGCGGTGGCATGCTGAGTTTGATGTCACTATGTTCCCTACACACGTTATTTCTATGTATAGGGAGGCATTCGATAGGCAGACGATCGACCAGGTCGTTTGGGTCCTGTACTCGGATGATGTACTATCATCCCTCCCCAATTACTATCACAGGGGGAGGGATATTTGGCATGTACTGGTCCCTTTGATTTGTTTTAGTATCGTGGAGTGGCACTTCCCAGATAGAGTGTTACGATAGTTTGGAGGTTTGTAGTATGTTCCGGGTGAGTGTGATACCAAGGATAGACTCCATGATATGAGTATGCTAGGTACACTAGAGGTCGATTGGTCGGCAGAGCATGCAGTATACATTGATCTTTGGATTCACCAACATGACCATCTAGTTCCGCTAAAAACCTCTTTTGGACCTGCGCTCGATTCTGCCAATTTAGTTTGGTTTCCCATCATCTCCCGTAGATTTGTCGGTCGTCAGGGAGCTTCTTTGACTTACGTGGTAAGTTTTCATTTATCTTCTTTTCATTCTCAATCAATGAATTTAATTTGTTATTTTAACTATTTCTCATATTATTTCTTGTAATGGGACACTTTGCACGAGATACGAGACAGGCCCGGTGTCGACGTTCATGGCCTTGCTGAGTCGGCCATCTCGATTCTGGTAGATGATATGGCACGTCTTTTTAGTGTTCGACCCGATAGAGGTGGCACAGATGGTGGTGATGCAGACCAAGCACATGAACGATGACGAGGGAGAGGACAGCGTATGAGACCCCTACCCTCGTCTGATCATGCGTCGCCACCATCCTTTTAGTAGTCGGATGACATCGCAGAACCTTCCACTATATACGGTGAGTTTTCATCTTTCTACACCCCTATCTTTGATGAGTTCCCTCAGGTTTTCACTTCGGGGGCTCCTCAGAGGGGAGCTCGTCCCGATAGCTTTATAGATAAGGGACTGACACAAGGTATGAGACATGATGCACCATTGGTGTATCATGTGTCCCCGCCTATTTTCTACGATCCCAACCAGTAGGATGTAGACCCCTCCCAGATCACACAGATAGATGATCTGGGTTTAGTATCTCGTGATGATTTCATAGACAGTAGGATAGCTTTAGATCTTCGACAATACACTAGAAGAAGACGACGACATTGAATTTATTTTTTGTAATTTATAACTTCTTTTAAAATTAATGAAATTTAATTTATTTCTTTCTTCTATTCATTGTACTTTATTTAGTTGTTTTTGGTTTCTTTCTAATATTTGGGCTGTATTATGTATCTGCTTTGAAGATTGGTAATAAAAAATACTTTGGAGTTTTGATTTTGTAAATTGGGTTGTCGTGAGGTTTGGGATGTATTGTATATGAATTCTGGTTATCAGCTTGAACAATGGTTGTGAATAATATTTTGAAGTTCGGAGTTTGTAAATTATATTGTTATGGTGTTTGTGCTATATTCTAACTTGGATTATTGTAAATTCGGTCCATATATAATGTGCAAAATGTGCTTGAAAAGTGGTCAGAAGTATGTCTGGAGTTCAACTCACGACATGTCCCATTTTTAATATATGTCGTGACTTTAAGTCACCACATGCATGAACAATGCATGTCATGTCTTGAAATCACGACATAAGTAGGTTACTTTTATATTTATTTTACCTGTTGTATTGTTTTAAATTTTTTTTTTAAACTGCATACTTCCATACAAAGCTCGTACCTGAACATAGGGCCGACAGCGACGAGGTGGAGAAGAACCGGCATCAAGAATCTCCTGAGACGAACCTGAGAGTCCTTCGCGAATGGACAAGAGGAAAGGAGAGAGAGGAGGGCAAAAGGCCATCAATGCTAGCAGTTTTGGTAACCGTGCTAAAGATGGCTGCTAGTAAAGGGCATTTTTTTTCTAGTGTTTGGAAGTGCTGTCATGACTAAGTTAAGCTATAAGTGTAATTTCGCCTTTATTTTCTTGCATTTCTCCTTCATTTTCTTCCAACACTCATGTTTCTTTGTCTTTGCATCTGAAGAGGGGTTGGTAGTAGTTATTCAATGAGAATATGATCAATAATAACTAGCAGATGTTGATCCTATCTCTTTTCCTCTCACTCTAATGGGACAATCTTTGTCGAATTTTTCGAGAAAGCCTTTATCCTCGATCATATTATTGGAACCTTGTGTTGAATCTGCTTCACTTGTCATCATTTCTATAACTCTTTCCTAAGTAGACCTAGTGAACATAGAAATATTAGGAGAAATACTTATTAAGAAATGATAGCAAAAATTTATATAAATTACCATTAAATGAACAAACTTATGTTGATATATGAATCATCTTTTTTCACATGGGTAGCTTTGTACAATTTAATTCAGCCCAATTTACATACTCTCTAATTCCTAAAATTAAAGTGCAAGCAACTGAAAAATAGTAATTAATAAACTATCAGTCTATAAATTATTTACCAATTCCCTTTCTCACCTCACTAATGACTTGGAACCACAAGTTTGAGTATACATTTGGTCCAATCTACTTTTCTTCCATGTTTCTGATTGTTCTTGCAAAATATATTGAGTTATTATCATAACAAATCAAAATGATATGAAAGTAAACAATATAGAATTTCTCTAAATATGTTATTATATTTTCATACTTTGAATACTAATGTGAAATTATTACTTCGCATTCACAAGGGTTGTAACATTCTAGGACATTTACTAAAACGCTTTCGGTTGTTTTGTGAATGTCATAATACATTTTTTTTTCAAAGTATACTTACACTCTTTAATTTTTGTTGAAATCGATTTTAGGACAAATGTATCGATAACAGCCTGATTGTCGGTATCATATACAAATTTTTGTTGTAAAGTGTAAAAAAAAAAAAAAGGAAAACCTTAAATGAAAACATGTTGCAATAACTAAACAAGGAAACTTAGAGAGAAAGTACCTTTGTGAATGCTTTCATGCGTTATTTATTTAGATGCCGAAGGAATCTTGTGCCAATTGAATTGACTAAGTGGGCAAAATTGCAAACTCCTAAACTCAAGACCACAAAACTGGCTATCATTTGAAATAAAACAAATCAAAATCATAATAAATTGATCTTCATTTTCAGTCAAGTTTTGATATCTTCAATAGATTCGTTAAAATTGTCCTTATCAACATCTTGAGGGTATTCTTGATTAGTTTTTATTTTGTACACATCCAACTGGTTGTATTTCAACATTGAAAGACACTATAATACATTGTGATCTTAGATCTTATATATCTTTAAGGGTGATCTTGCCTTTTCTATGGCTACTTCTAACATCATTAGCTCTCAAACATCACATAACAAATTAATTATAAATCTCACATTCTTAAATTTTAAATAAAAATAAGGAGTATTGCTACGTTATCAAAGGTGGTGTAAAGCGTCGTTTCCATCAACTTCAGACACTTATTAATTACTGCTCATGATGCTTTTTTAGATGTTTCCATAATTTTTATACCTTTTAGTTTCTCTCGACCATGTGACATGATTACATTTGTTTGATGCACAACAATTCTAAGTTTTAAAAATATTAGTATGAAATAAATAAATAAGAAATATAATAAGCATATGAACATAAAGAAAAGGAACATATCAAAGTTAAAAATTTTAAACATGTCAATATAAAATAAGCAAATCAAAAATAACTAAATGAACAAATAATAAGCAAATCATAAACATAAATGTGAAAATTTCTCTTAAGATAAAAATAAAAAACATATTTTAAGTGACAATATGTTTAAAAATAAAAAATTCAACAAAAGTTTGAGGAACACCGATAGAGAAATATATATATAGTCAACAAACTGCTAATCATCATACAAACTTTAGTTACATCATCATAAACCCAAGTTGAGATAGAATCTCCATCTATGTTCTCATTTAGTGACTAATTATGGATAGCAACATAATATTTCTCATCTTTAGGATCTTGTGAGTGAAACACCTACTTCACTTGGAATGAAAACACAAAAGAATCGTGAGCCAATTTTTCACCGGTGTATATTAATCGATCAAAGGTCACAATTGTAAAATTCAGTCATATTTTTTAATACCTCTACCATTTAACACATCAATCAAATCACATCAAAATAAAACAACATTTGTTTTTCCATAATAATCTAAGTCAGTAATATCAGTTAAAATATCATAGTAGTCTACACTTCCTTTCATTAGATTTGTGTCTCTAATAGTCACATAACTTCTTGTTGTTGAACTCACAACTATACTGAAATATTGAGTCAATTTATTTTTCTCATTGTCTCTGATAAGAAATCTAAAACCATTGATTGCAAGTCCGATATATCTTTTTGTCACACCCTGCCCTTCAAATTCGAACATGTGAAAACTGCCACGTTACCACGAAACACGTGTGAACCCCACTCCATGTCTCGAGGTGGCGCAAGGCATTCCAATATTCCAAGAAATTAAAATAAATTCATTAAACAATCCAAATGTTTCAATAAAACCAATAAATCTTGCAAAAAAAAGTTTACACCAAATAAAGAGAATTTTGAATTAAGTAGTAAAAGTTTTTCGATATTTGACCAAAATAAATAAGTATTTAACAGAACCAAACTTTTAAAAGTTTACAAATCTCCTTCCATGGTCCACTCTACATTGTTCCCAAAAGTGTTCTCCACGCTAGCATCTATTGAAAATCAACAAAACAAATTTCTTCGGACTAGGGCAAAATGATGTCTAAGTCTCCAAGCTAGACTCCAAAAAAGAGATAGAAAGAGAGGAGTGAATATAAAATATTCAGTAAGTAAAATGCAATATGTTAAACATAAATGAGGGGTGAGGGGTAAGTGTGGTTATGTCAGATGAGTTTGTCAAATTTATACCATTGCAATACCAAAAGACATTTCAAAAAATAAATTTACATTAAATTTCCCATGACTAAAATGTTTTAATCAATAGCCAATTTTATTTTCCTTTCTATCGAACATATTGAGTTTTGATGATGATGTAAGAATTTGAAATAAGGAAGTAAAAGAAAGAATAGAAAGAACAGAGTCTAAAAAACCATAATTCTACAAAGTATGTCGACCTGTTGTAAATTCAAGTTGACCGCATCATATCCATGTCAACCTATTTTAAGTCTCACGTTGACAAATTGAGCAAAATCTAAGTCTAATAGTAAACAAGTCGACTTGCCCAAATCCCATGTTGACATAAATGAAACACTACTAGAAAACATGCTATCAGCGACGAAAAATTATCGACGGAAAAAAATCCGTCGGTAATAGTGATGGATTAACATCGGACTGTATACTGAGCAATTAGCGACAGATTGTGACGGAAATTAGCAACGGACATATTTCTATCACTAATCCGTTGCTATAGTGGTGAACAATAAAAAAACTTATATAAACCTATTAGCGACGGATTCCCGACAGAATTTTTAGCGATGAAAAATTTCTGTCGCTAATCTGTTAGTATAGTGGTAAAGGGTAAAACAAATAAATACAGCTATCAATGACGGATTAGCGATGGATTAGCGATGAAAATTTTAACGAGGGATTACCGACATAAATTTTAGTGACGATTTTTTTTTAATTTTAAATTTTTTATTTAATAATTCTTTTTCCTTTTCTTTTTATTTTATTTTGTAAAAAATAATATTATTTTATTTTTTAAAATTTTGTAATATTTTATTTTAAGTTAAAATTTTATTATTTTATAATAAATTATTATTTTAAATTATTTTATTATTATTTTAAAAAGTGAGATAATGATAACAAGTAAAAAAATAATAATAAGACAAGAGAGTTAATGGTGGTGCGGTGGTTGTGGTGTTGTTATAACTTTATTTGTGTACAGGTTTGATACTTATCGGATGCGGGTTGGAGGAATTTTAGGCATATTAAAATAACATCACATGAACGGAGGAGCGGGCGGGCCGGGTGGCCTGGTGCGCCGATCAAACAACAAATTTTTTTCCGTCGCTAATGTCAGTGAATGATAGTATTCTGTCGTTGATATTAGTAATAGATAGTATACCGTCATTGATGTTTAGCGATGTGACTTTTATCAAAGGATTTAGCGACGGAAAAAATCCGTCGCTGATACCCCTTGGCAACGGATTTCTTACTTTCAACGATAGATTTTTCTGTCGCTGATGGCATGTTTTCTAATAGTGAAACCAGAACACCAATTTTTCTGAGTAATATTTGATCGACATGCCCGACAAAATGTCGACCTAAAGAAGACTTTGTCACTTCTTGTTGACCCAAATAGTAGTTTGTCAACATGCTCTCTAAAATTAGTCAACCCAATGAACAAAATTGATCCACCTAAGTTCCATGTCAACCTGATCATTTTAGATGTTGACATGTCCATGTACATCTCTACCAATTTTAATCCACAGGTCTACCAATTTAAGTTATGTCAACCTAATCATTTTTACATGTCAACCTATTTGAGTTCTCAGGTCCACCAGTTTAGATCCTGGGTCTTCACATTACTCTACATGTCGACAAGAACCTTAACAAAAACATAAAGAAGGTCGACACACCCGACAGCTTGTCAACTTGTTCCATTTTTCCTTAAGAATCACACAACGACATCTATCCTAAATATATCGACCCACCTTCATATGTCAATTAATTTAAAAATGTCATGTCCACCATTTTTTTTAAAACCGGATTATGTCGACATGAAATCTTTAATTTGTCAATTGGCTCTTAACATAAAAATGTCAATGCCTCAGTGGAATTATGTTGACACACTAAAATATGTTGAACAATATAAACTTTTCATGTCCACCAATTAATTTTAGAACAGAAACATGTCAACCTGAAATTTTTATATGTCAACATCATCTTTAACAGAAAAGCTTTAGAAGGTCAACATAATACTGTTCAATTCGATTGGGAATATAAAATTCACAACACAAAAATTTGAACAAAGCAGTCACCTTCTCCTTCTCCTGATTTATTTGTCTATTTCTTTTTTCATCAAAGAGTAACGTATAAAATGCTACAAGATTGTCTCTCAATTGGTTAAAAGAAAAGTGCCGCCAGTGGGAAAATGAAGCTTCAGCATGAAATGAGAAACAAATGCATAACTTTTTATGATGGACATTAAAGAGCAATGTTCGAACTGAACCACCACACAACGGCTATTGAAGATCTGAACTCAACCACCAGAGAGATGGAAGATGAACAAGTTAATACTTTATTAAAGATCTGAACCACCACGAACTTATTGCATTATTACTCTATTTTAATATTCATACACTCTGTTTCTACATTTATTTTATCTCTCTTCAGTGTAACTCTCTGCAATAACCAAGTCTGTATAATCTGAGGATTCAAACCTCATATCTTAGACCTCTCCTTCTTACTTGTATTGAGTTTTAAAAGATCAGTGAATGTATCATGGTCTTGGATTTAGAGAGAAAGAATCAACCTATGTAGGGTTGGGAAATTAATATCTGAGAGAAATATTGAAAAGCTACATCATGAACCTATAATCTAGTTTGTATCAGTGAGTTGATAGCGAAAAATCCAAAGGGAGACTGGTAGTGGACGTACCCCAAGTTTGGTGAAACCGCTATAAAAACTTTCGGGTGTTCTTTGTTTTTCTTTCCAAACCACCAAATACTTTTTATTTTCATTTTGAAACACTTAAATAGCGAAAAACCTTAAAAAAGAATTCTATTCAACTCTTCACCTACCCTCTACTTGAATAATAATTGGTATCAAAGCGGGTGTGTTGGTAAAAAGTTTAACAACTTCAACACAAAAGATCATACCCTAAATGGAGATAGTATACTAGTTGAAGCATGCTCAATAAATCGTGCACCATTTTTCAATGAAAACATTTTCAGCTATTAGAAACAAAGGATGCGTAACTTTATCATTCCTCAAGATCTAAATGTCTAGGAAATTATTGAAGAAGGAGTTGAATTCCCAACTGAAGAGATTGATGGTGTACGTGTGCCACTTAAGTTGAAAAACATAACGGTTGAACAAAAGAAGGCCTATCAAGCCAATTGCAAATCTATAAATCTCCTTCATCTTTTCTGAGCATCAATGAATATAACTAAGTCTCTTCGTGCATCACGGCCAAAGAAATTTGAGAGAAACATGAAGCTACTTACGAAGGCACCGACCAAGTTCGCAAAAGTAAAATTAGATTACTGAAACAAGAGTATGATGCCTTCAAGATGAAGAAATGACAATTCATCAGTGAAATGATGACAATGTTCAACAAGGAGACAAATGAATTGAGATTGCTTGGAAAAGGAATTCCACAAGAAATATGATAGAAAAAAATTCTCAAAAGCCTGCCAAAGTTATGAGAACCTAAAGTCACTACAATAGAAGAATTGAAAAACCTGGAAACCTTAACGATGGATAAATTCATGAGTTCGCTGATAACTCATAAAATGAAGTTGAATGTGAAAAAACCAGGAAAAGAAGAAAACTGAAAAGGAGTAACTCTCAAAGCTGAAAGTGATGAGAGTTTCTCTGATTCTTATGATGAAGATGGCAAAGAAGATGAGGTGTTGCTGGCCAGAAGCTTCAAAATATTCATGATGCGAAGAAGAAATAAAGGCAAATCCAATTTTAGAAGATCAAAAAGGAAAGAAGTAATCAGCTACTACGATGCAAGAAATTGGGATGCATAAAAATTAATTGTCCTCAACTGAAAAAGGCTAATAAGAAGGACAATAAAGAAAAGAAGGAGAAGAAAAAGAAGAAACCTCTTGCTGTCTAGAGTGATGAAAACTCCCATTCATGTGAGGATGAAACCACAAAAGAACAAGTTAATCTGTGTTTCAAGGCCTTTGAAGAGTCCTTTGACAATGAGGTAAACACTACTTCTTACTCTTCTTGCTCTAATTCTGAGGAAAATAATTTTTCTGCTGCTGAACTACATGAAACATTGTTAGAATCACTTAAGGAATCAAAAAAATTGAAATTGAAAAACAATCTGTTGAAGAAAAATATGTTTGAAATAGAGAAAGAATTAGAAAATTCCAAAACTAAAGCTAAAGAACTGAGAAAGAAAAACACTAAGTTGAAATGAATTGGAGAGTGAAAAAGAGAAATCCAATCAAATTCATGAGAACCTTCTCATTGAAAAGAACAAGTGCTTGTAGATACAAAATGAAACAGGGCATACTAAAATTGAAAACAATCACATGAATGAAAATGAAATTCTAAGAAAAGAGTTAATCGAACAAAAAGAGAAAAATATTAGACAAAGTAGTATTTTAATGAAATTTTTTCAAGGACAGGAAAAACTAGATATCATCCTAGGAGCTCAAATAGTAGTTTTTGACAAGGCAAGATTATGATTTAATCCAACACAAACTCAAAAGAAGTTATACAAATTTTTCACACTTAGTTCAAAAATTGTTAAAGTGCACAGATGTCACACATGCATGAAATTGGGTCACAATCTAGACAATTATAAATTAAAGAAAAGAAATTCATACATTGTAAAGAACATGCGAACCAATGAAGTTAGATGCACTTATTGTAAAAGGAATGGATACTGTTGGTTCAAGTCTCCTATGTAACATGCATGAGATGGGTGCCTAAAAATCAAATCAGAACTAATTCAGTCGGATCCAAGAAAATATAGGTACCAAAAGCAAAGTGAGATTGATTTTCTTTTTAGATATGCCTAATATCAAGAGAATCTCCTGGAAAGTTAGTATGGTGTATCGACAGTGGCTGCTCAAGGCACATGACTAGAAATGTTTCAAAATTCTCCTCTCTTGAGAAAAGGAAATGAGGAAAAGTAGCATTTGGACAAAACTCCAAATAAAAGATTATTAGAATAGGCAACATAGGAGGTAAATTTATAGACACTCAGATTCAAAAATGTCCTTCTCATTTCTGGTCTTAAATTAAGTTTGTTGAGTGTTAGTGAGTTATGTGATATAGGTTTTAGAGTCATATTTGATTTGGCTGTAGAAGACGATAATTGATCTGGATCAGTTAGAGTCACAAATTGATTCCTGCTTAGTGGCTATAAGTAAGATCATATTATGGTTATGACACAGAAGATTAAAACATTTTGGTATAGATATTATATCAAAATTTGTTAGGAAATACATTATAAAAGGTCTTCCAAAATTAAAATTTGAAAGAGATAAACTATGTGACGCATCCATGATGCGGAAACAAATCAAAACCTCTTTTAAATCCAAAAATATATTATCCACAAGTAGACCTTGGAACTTTTGCACATAGATCTGTTCAGACCAACTAGAACTTAGAGTTTAGGAGGAAAATATTATGGGTTTTGTGATCATCGATAACTTCTCTAGATGTACTTAAGTGCTATTCTTAGCCAAGAAAGAGGAGGCTAGTCAGGCTTTCATCAAATTATGTAAAAAAAATACTAAATGAAAAAGGATTTTCAATCAAAAGCATTAAGAGTGATCATAGAAAGGAATTTGAATATAAAACTTTGGAAGAATTTGTGACAATCAAGACATTGATCATAATTTCTCAGTCTTGAGTATACCTCAACAAAATAGGGTAGTAGAGAGGAAAAATAGAACTTTGTAAGAAATGACTAGAACTATACTCTGTAAGCATAGCTTATCAAAATATTTCTGGACAGAGGCAGTGAAACTGTATAATATATCCTAAATAGGGCTCTAATTATACCTATAAAGCAATCTCCCTAAGAAAATTTGATGCCAAAAGTGATAAAAAAATATTTTTAGACTATTCAGCAAGAAGCAAAGCATATAGAGTTTATAACAAAAGAATCATGACTGTTAAAGAATCAATACACATAGAATTTGATGAGGACAATGATTCTGACAAAAAAAAATTGGATGATGAAGAATTAACAGAACAATTTAAAGAATTGGAACTCTCAAAAATCTAAACTCTCAAAAGGAAGAAACTGATGTAATCACTTTAGAAGAAGAAAAAGAAAAAACTCAACAAGAACAAAAAATTAAATATCCTCTTATTGGAAGATATATTAAAGTAAAGAACATTATAGGCAATATAAGCTTTAACATTAGAACTAGATCAGCAGTGTAAAATCAATGCAAATATATGGCTTTTATTTTTCAAATAGAACCTAAAAATGTAGAGCAAGTATTAGAAAATGAGAATTGGATAATAGCTATTCAGGAATAGTTAAATCAATTTGGAAGAAATAGAGTATGGAATTTGGTTCCTAGGCCCAAAGATCAATCTATAATTGGAACCACATGGTGTCTTAGTATTAATTAGCAATTTGAATCATTCAATTCCGAGTTATATATAGAAAGTTATGATATTTTTCCTAAGACTGCGCAAGAGTAAAATTTGAAAATCTGAATTTTTGTAGATGTGTGGACTTAAACAAACTAGGGTGAATTGGAATTGGGTCTGATCGGATTGACATATATATATATATATATGTTGTTGTCTTAGGCATAGATGACTATACTATATTCGAGGGGCAACTCAGTTGAGTATTAAGCTTTTAGGGGAGTGGAGTACCCTTCCCGTACATGTGAGTGAGTCTTACTGTTGCCATATAATTAATAAGCAAAACCATGTTTTATCATTTTCAAAACATGATTTGTGAAATGATTGTAAAATGGTTTTGTAAAATGACTAGTAACATATTTTGTGATAAATGGAGTATCCCAAAATTCTAAAATCCATGAATTTTGATGAAAAATATATGTGCCATGTTTTAAATCATATACTTTGATGATATATGTTATAATATACTATATTGGATTTTCATGGTTTTCCTCGACATGTATGACACTGTTGGTTTGATGATTTTGATGTGAAACTAGGTACTCAGGCATTAGTACCTAAATTTCCTTTGACCGTAGATCGAGGATAGTACTTATAGACATGATACTATGATATGATAGGCATCTTTCCGTGTAGACTCGTCTCGTATGTTATAGCAGACCTATCTCATTATATAGATTGTTGCACATTTACGACATCTCGAGACGTAGACACTCCACATAGTTAGGTGGCGTGTATATGATACTATGTTTCGGACTAACCAAGTTGAACTGAAAAGGGAAGACTGAATGACATTTCGGTCTAGCACTTAGGGAGGCCCGATGCCAATACCAAGATTTTGGGGTTAAAAGCCCTTTGGAGGCTCATCATTGGTCGAGGTAGACCTTTGCCAAGAATATGATTTGGCATGACCCTATGATTTATGACATGAGATTTTAGGATGTATATGTTTAAATTGGATGGAAAACTATGTTGAAATTGTTATGATTTTGATAATATGTCTTGCATGGATATACATATATATATATATATATATGACTTTAACACTCTATCATCACCTCACTTATTAATTATCTATCACGGATTTCTCACTCACTGAGATTTCTTACTAAGATTTATCACTCACTGAGTATTTGATTTTACTCACCCCTCAATATTTTTAAATCTATACAAAGTTAGTCATTAGAGAAACACGTTGACTTATTTCGACTTACATAGTATCGAAGACTGCTTACGGTAATCATTTTCCGCTGTATTTTTGAGAATATTAGTTGATCATGTAGGAATGATTGTGCAAAACTAAGGAACTTTCATTTGTAGTATATATATATATATATATATATATATATATATGAGAACTTTTGTATTTTAAATACTAATAAAATATTTATAACTGAAATTATGATTAGCCTTGCATTACCTTGAGGATACGTGGCGGGGTTGGGCCGGTGTCTGAGGTAACGGATGACTGTTCACGGCCTCTGGATCACAGATCGGGATGTGACAGTTAGGATTTCAAAAATTATTTTATATTGTTAAGCTAAATGTGCAAGTCGACTAGGATTAATGAGGAAGTCGATTGTGCTGAGTGCAAAGCTTTAACTTAGTTTCTACAAAATGACCAAGTTGACTAGCATAAGTTAGGTAGTCACTTGTCCTATGCTGTAAGTTGCCTAAATGTTTTGAATCGAACCTATACTTGTCCTAACTCCACTTAAACCAATCTTTCATTAGTTTAAACGTCTTCTACATCCTTAACTCACTTTAACTTATCATTTGTTTATCATTAAAACTCATTTTGCCAACATATGTAGTTAACCTAGCTCTTTGAATCAGTTTGTAAGCAAATGGATAGACTGGATCGAGAGTTCCTTTGAGGAGATTCGAAGGGGTCCTATAGAGTTCATGCTCGATGGGATATCGTTTGCCAGCATATGGATGTTAGAGGTTTGGGAATTCAAAAGACTAGAGATGCAAATAAGGCATTCCTTACAAAATTTGGAAGGCACATCCTGTCCTCGAACCTGGCTTTATGGTGTCAAATCCTTAGATAAAAATATTTTTGCCAAGGAGATTTCCTCCATCGTAGTTATCCTTCTGTCTGTTCTTCTTTTTGGCAAGGCCTACTTCAGGTTTAGTGGAGTGGTTTATGTTCGCATTTCAGTAATGGGAGTAGTATCCATTTCTGGGAGTATAATTAGATTGGTATTGGTCCATTGTCTCAAATGTTATCTATCTCTTCCTTAGACTTATCAGAAGTGGTGTTGGTGCATTGTTTTATTAGCTCTGATCGATAGTAGGATGTAATGGGCCTAGCTTTCCTTCTCCCGTCACCATTGTTGATGAGATATGGGTAGTGTTGATTTCTCATGATCTTGAGCTACAAGATTTAGTCTTTTAGGCAAAAGATCCTTCATGGGTCATTTTCGTGTCGTCAACTTATATTACATTTTGCCATTTTTGTAATGTGGAGATTTCTTCATCAAGGTCTTAGCGGTGGATTTGGAAATTGAAATGCCATGAAAGAGTTAAATTCTTGGTGTAGCAGCTAAAGCACGGATCATTAATGACCAACAATTTTCATGAGGGTCTATGTCTTCTGGTCTACACCACGCTCTTCTTGGCTATTCTCAAGATTGATTCCCCTGAGCTTGTAACAATTCTTTCCTTTGCAGTGGTTCCCTCCCATCTATGTTTCCTCATTATTCAGGAATGTCAACTTCTTATTCACCAAAGCTTGATTGGTTAGGAGCTTTTCATTTACCATGAAGGAAATAGTTGAGTTAATGTTCTAGCGCATCTTGGGCTATCAATCTCTTTGGAATTCTATGAGTTTTTCTCTACTCCTAGTGAGGTGTATCACTTGTTAATGCAAGACATCTGAGATATGGCTTATTTTTTAAACTAGTCCTTCCCTCTATATTGTTACCCCAAAAAGGGAATTGATCTATCATTTCCTCATACTCCTCCACAAGTAATAGGTATGCAATTAGTGCCACACTAATACCATCCAACGCAAGATTAATCATCTTTCGTGTTCGTATTTGAAAAAAAAAATAATATGTTTATAGAAAAAATATTAATTGTTATTCAACTAGAGGGGAGGGGTGAATAGTTGAATATAGATTTTTTAAAAATTTTTTAAACTCTAAAACAATATAATAGTAAATTAAAAACAAATAAAAAGCACACAAAGAATTTTTATAGTGGTTCTACCAAACCCAGTGTACGTCCACTCCCAGGCTCCCCCTGGATTTTCATTAAATGCTTAGTTTATAAACTTGATTACAGGTTCAAGTTCAACCTCATAAGTGTTACGTCTGAATACCACTATTCGATCTTACTTAAACTGAATTTTGAATTCTCTAGACTTAAGGCAATGTTACACACTCCTTAGTCTTTAACACTTGACTTAATCTATGAAATAAATGTCAAGAATTGAGACTTGTTTTCCTCATATTTGACAATGTGAAAAATTAAATGAGACACTCAATACAGTTTCAAACTTTAAATGCACAGAGATGAAAGTATTCAATAGAGCTTTTAATTCAAGTCGTTGTATCTCGTCTATTTCGTAAGTCTCGTAACCCTCTCTATTTTCTGCTTCCCAATATTTATATTGATAGAAAATTAATATGGTTGAGGGAAAGAGAAAGATGGAAACCGAATCAAATTGGTTAGCTTAGACAGAAAAAAAAAAAAAAAAAAAAAAAAAAAAAAAAAAGATCATATAATTACTTTTAGAAAGAGAAAAAAGCTAAATTTTATATATTTAGCTGGAAAAACTTATAATCAATTTGTTTAGAAAGAAAAAATATTAATTAAGTTGATTTTTTTAAAGTGAGAGAAAATGAATATACTATTTTAGAGTGAAAAGAACCAATTTTAAATGATAAAATTTAAAATTAATGTGTATAAGAAAATATGAATTGAATTAATTTTTATATAAAAATAATGGATTTACTTTAATTTTAGAAAGAGAAAATCTTAATTTAATTTTTTAGAGAGAGATAATTCATAATAAACATATATATGAAGTAAAAAATATGAACTAATCTGATTTTATCGTCTAATAATTTCCCTCTAAAATCTTATCATATATTTATACTATTTTTCCTCTTTTTTGGACCAATTCAAAATTTTAATTCTCCAAGTTCTAATACCCTTTATTGATAATGATATTATTTTTAATTTTCAGGCATTTTATTTAATTAACTATTTTATATGTTCATTTTTGTAAAAGTCTGTCAAAAATTCTTAATAACATTTTCTATACTTTTCTTAAAATTAGAATTTCAAAAGTCCCTATCTTTCATCAATTTTTACATATTTCCTAAATCTATACTCCTTCGCTTTTGATAAGCCATCCTTGTAATCAAGTGGGAGAAATTTCACCCGCACAACATGGGAGTCAGCAGAGCAAAAATTGCTATCATGATAGACAACGAACAAGCATCTTTTGGACTTGTTAGCGATAATATGCTCCATATGCATTCCTCTGGCAATGATGCTCCATAAGTCTAAATATTTGCTCGAGGAGACCAATATTATTTATTTGCTTATTATGTTTTGTTTAGATTCAACCCTTTAAAGAATTTTTAAAATTATAATATTAGAAAATATATATTATATATCAAAATTAAATTAATTATTAAAAAATATTATGTATTAAAATAAATCAATAATTGATTTGATTTTAAAAATATTTGATTTTGTTTATTTCCATATTTGTAACAATAGATTTTTTATGCAAACATAACTTATTATAATATTTTTATTGAAACAATGGATCATTAGTATTTTATATTTTTATATTATTTTTCATTTCTCATATGATATCAGAATGATATTCAAATTAATGTGATATAGTATGAGAGATATGTTATTCTAATAATTTTTAACAAAGTTGAGATGACATATCTAGAACACATGCTACTAGATGTGGAAAAAAGTTTCCGACGTGAC
The DNA here is from genome assembly GCA_033439265.1 of Dillenia suffruticosa. NCBI lineage: Eukaryota > Viridiplantae > Streptophyta > Magnoliopsida > Dilleniales > Dilleniaceae > Dillenia > Dillenia suffruticosa. The sequence goes on from JAVTVX010000031.1 coordinate 7,911,621, forward strand.
CTCTTGTGCACCTGAAAATTGCTGGTTGGCTTATCAAATCATGCTATCTAAAGATTGAAAATAACTCAAAATGACATCATTTTGATCTTTCACTATTATCTTTCGACCACCACCACGTGTTCACAAATTATTCGATCAGTACTATATGTCTTACAATCAGAGCCACATTTCAGTAACATCAATATACATACATTACATCTTTCAAATTCAAATGGTTATTACTATAATATATTGAATTTGAGGGGTTATATTAGAAAATATATATTATATATCAAAATCAAATCAATTATTCAAAAAATATTATGTATTAGAATAAATTAATAATTGATTTGATTTTTAAAATATTTAACCATATATGTGACAATAGGTTTTCTATATAAATTCAATTTATTATAATATTTTACTAAAATAATATATCATTAATGTTTCATATTTTTTATTATTTCTAATCTCTAATATGTAATATGCCTTTTGATTCGACTACCAAAAAAAATTTTGCTCATTCTTAACATTTCCTAACCTGTCGCTAAAGAGTTGGGTGACAAAATAATAAACGTTGGGACAAATGTCAAGGAAAAAATAATCCGGCATATTCCCGACATTTACAGACAAAGGACGGGAAAGTGCTTACTTTCCGACATTTGGAAATATCAACAAACAATACCTTCGCCGTCAACATTTGTATAGAACTTCGCCGCCAACATTTGTATAGAAATCTCAGGGAAAGCATAGGGAGTTGTTGATGTTCACCTAAGAGAAAAAGTTGGGAAATGATGAAATATTTGCCGATGTATATTCTTGAAAACACCAGCAATTCTATTTGAAATTAGTGACGTTTTTTGGCACTAAATATTAGGAAGAGCTAGTATTATGGCAAAAAGCTTAATTCCTTTACAAATGGTGCCAAATTCCCACTCCAAAATCAGTCTAACAAACATCCTTTATCCACAATACACATAATGATCGCAATATCGATCAACAATGCTTAAGATATCAAACAAACAACAATCAACTACAAATATAAAATATAACTCCAACCATCCAACAACCACACAGTTTTTGTAATATAACCCCAAAAAATCTATCAAGTAAAAACATAATGCAAACTCGGTTTCAACCACAAAAATAAAGAATTCACAAACAACTATTTGATTAAGTTGAACAAGTTTATGTACAATAATTAAAATATATCCATACTAATATCTCATAAATAATCTTACACACAATATTTCATCATAAATATTTGCCGGGGAGGTACCACCACCGCATACTACCGATAAATCATAATAATGCCTCCCTTTTCTAGGTTTTGTAAAGCTATTCGAAAATACTATACAAATTCATAAAACATAAGAATAGAAAATCGCAAACAAGACCAAGTTACAAACAAAAATACAAGATAGTAATAAACCACGATATATCTCAATACAACCGTCAATCTTTTCCAAGGTAATTGTTTTGTCCACTACACTTCTAGATGAATATGCATGTGTAGATGGAACTTTATGCTATATTACTAAAAAATGGTCTCATGTGAAGTGTCAGTTCTGTCTATATTTGGGTATTTATCAATTGTTACCCGTGGTATTTCTTTAGATGATTTTACAATCTTTATATTTTTTTTGTTCTTTCTTTGTTGAGACATAATTATAACTAAATCAACAACTAATAAGTGAATCATAAATATAAATATGAAAGTTTCTATTAAGAAAATAATAAAATACATATTTTAATTAATAATAATTATGATCAATAACAATTCAACACAAGTTGAAGGAATACATGTAAAGAGATATATATAAAGTTAACTAACATCTAATTATCATATAAATTTTCAATTACATCATCCTGAACCTGAGTTGAGATAGAATCTACATCTATATTCTTGTTTAGTGATTGAGTAGGAAAATGAAAATATTCAAAATCCAGCTCCAAGTTACTACTACACAGCTAATCACTCATGTCAAAAGAATCTCTTGGCACATTGTAGATAGCAACAACCCATTTCTCATCTTTAGGATCGTATGAGTTGAATACATGCTTCACTTGTAATGAAAACGCAGAAGGCTCATGGACCAATTGTTCATGTGTGTGCATTAAGTGATCAAAACTCACAAGTGTAAAACCCAACTCATCCTTTTTGGTACCTCTACCGCTTACTACATCAGCCCAATCATATCAAAATAGAACAAATTTTGCTTTTCCACAATAATCTAGCTCAATAATGTTAGTTAATATGTCATAGTAGTCTACACTTCGTTGCCTTAGATTCATATCTCTAATACTTGCATAGCTTATTGTTAATGAACTCACAACTACTCTTGAATTTTGAGTCCATTTATTCTTATCACGATCACTAATAAAAATTCCAAACCTATTAACTACAAGTTTGGTGTATCTCTTAGCAATAGGGACAGAACCTTGAGCTAACCATTTTATTTCTTTTGTAATAGTAGCTCGGTTTGAAATCTAAAATGAAATAAGATATAGATAACTCAAATTAATATAATTAAAGTAAACATTTAATAAAACATAAAACTTTATCCAAATTAGTATATATCTTACGGTTTCCCTCAAACAAATATGAAAGTTTTCACAAGTGTGTATATCAATCTCACGACTAGACAACCATCTCTGATATTACCTCCTTATAAATTCTTGATTTACTAAAAAAATTCATTAAATTAGAATTACTTGGATTTAACATATTAAACACATAAACATATATAATTAATTTACTTACATGCGTAAAGAAGCAATTCTTTCATGGTGATCAAGAACATAATGATGTGTCTAGCTCTATGTGATATTTCCAACCTTACAACATTAGTTCTTCCAATTATGTTTCCACAAGAGTTAAATAAAAACATCCTCAACTCTTCATCATATATTAAGGATTTTGAGGTTCCCTTGTATATCTTGTCTTAATTCCATCAAGATACCTCAAACAGAATGTTAAGTACTTTTCTATACTATGACCTTCTGCAATAAAACCCTCAGGCTGAATCTTGTTACATGCATAGAATTTAAATCTAATCAAACACCTAAAAACAATATAGGTAGTTTTTATATATCTTTATAGATTGAAGTGGTATGTATTAACGGAGTTTGAGATCTAGATGGAGAAAATACCTCTCGATCACATACATTCATCGACAATGATCTAGTCCACCTAAAATTGTCACACTTGGAAAATGAATTACTAAAGGTCCATAATAGTAATGAAGGAAGGAGGGAGCATTTTTTTCATATGACATAGAGTAATTGCAGCACGAGATTAACAAATTAACATTGTTGTAAATCTCTTATATTTAAAGCTTTTGCATGAAGTGTTTTGAAGATGTTTGAAAGTTCAATCATTACCGAAGCAACCTTCGTTTGCATGGAAGGATGCAAGGCAATTGGAGGGAAATTTTGTATCAAGACAAGATAATCATAGGACTTGAGATTCATAAATTTAAACTCATTCACGCTTACACACCTCGAAATATTTGAGACATAACCATCTAATACCAAAATTTCTTTTAAAACTTTGCAAAAAAGTTTTTTCTCATTCTTTGTCAAGGAGTAATAAGTTGCTAGTATATGCCTTCTCCAATAAGGAAGCAAGCATGGATGCAATTCAAGCTTGACACTCATTTCCTCCAAATCTAGATGTGCCTCTAAATTACCTTTGGATTTTGTAGAATCATTGAGAATTGTTGTAGCTATAATTTCTTAAACATTCTTCTCAATATGCATAATGTCAATATTATGATGCAATAAGTTATACTCCAAACAAGATAACTCGAAAAAACAATGCTACTCTTTTTTGATAGTTCAACATCATTTGGGTTATCTTCATCTTCCATGTCTCCCATTTCTTTGTCACCATGACTCTTGGTAGAGTTCACATCAGCTCTTTTCCTTCCTTGTCTGCCATTCTCTCTCAAATCCAATGAGTTATAGTTTTTCTCAAAAATGAAAGTACTATGTCGCAATCTTCTCAATATCTCTAAATAAGAAACTAGGGCAAGTACTTCTGTCCACTCTTTGGACCGATCAAACACTAACTTTAATATCAAAATCTATTATCCACATTCGATCACCATCGATGACCCATGTAGCAAAATTTTCAACCATTAGATAACCATTTTTAGGATGTATTAATACCATAAGTTGGACAAGCATAACAATCTTTTGTACTCTACCCTAACAAGTTAGTGTGTGCCAGATAGTCATTAATGGTCCACAACAAGGTAGCACGTGGACAAAATGACTCTTTCTTTAAAGCATAGTAGTACTGACTTTTGCCACAACTAATTCAACTCTTTAATCTGTCGCTGCAAATAAAGGATTTCTTTTCACTACGAATAACTATGGATAAAATCAAAGAGTTTAGGATCCTTGAATTTTCAATATCCTTCTGCAACTATGTGCGTAACATGATTCATTAATGCTAAAATCATTAATTATGAATAAAATCAAAGGTTCCCATGTAAATCTTGTCTTAATTCCATCAAGATACCTCAAACAGAATGTTAAGTACTCTTCTATAATATATTCTTCTGCAAATGAAACCAGCAATCATAATGACTTAATGATATCATCACATATCAAATGTTCCTCAGTTTTGTCATGAGATTGCTAAAAATATTACAGCACTATACACAAGAACATACAATTTTTTCACACTCACCTGAATTTTCAAATGCAGAATCCCAAAATTTTTATACTCCAATTTCACATTTAGTATTTAATCTTGACTTTAACATCAAAAATTTTTCCATTTCTTAAAATATCTCATAAATATCGATTCCCTTTGAATGACAAGTATGTCAAAAATATGTTTGATGCAAAAATGGATTTATGATAAATAAACATTTTCATGCAAAACATATTACGAGAAACATGATACAATATTTGCATATTAATATAAACAAATCTATTCATGGCATCATTTTGCTAAAAATATTATCAATATAATTTGCATATCAATAGAAACAAATACTCTCCATGACATCATATTGCTAGTAACATGATAGAATATCTGCAATAAATAATCTTAACTGTCAACTAATTCACTAGAAACAAATAATCATATGTATGTCAAACATATAAGAATGAGAAATATTTACAAAATAATTTTGACGTAAGTATCCACTAATTTGGCCTAGCTTCTACCCTAATTTAAATTGGTTTTTTTTTCATAATTTTACCCTATCATAATTTAATTTTGCTCTAATTTTGACCTAATTGAGCCTTAAATTTACCTTGATGTTATCATAGTATAAAGAAATTAATTATTAATTAATTTGGCCCAAATTTAGCCCAACATAAATTAATTTACCCTAATGCCTTAAATTTTTCCAAATATTATTCTATAATAAATTAAATTCTCCCTAATTGTGCCCTAATGTTGCCAAAATTTTACCCTAATATAATTTTTTCTTCCCCTAATTGTAACATAACTTTACCCTAATATTAATTAATTTACACTAACTGTGCCCTAATCTTACTGCAATATAATTACCATTACCTAATTGTACCCTCATTTTGCCTAATTTTGGCATAATATGAATTTATTTTATCCTAGATTATCTTTAATTTGGCCAATTTTGAACCTAATTTTGCCTTAGTTTCGCCATGATTTTGCCCAAAATTTATCATAATCTTGCTTTAATCATACTCTAATCACATCTCTGTATCAAAATAACTTTACTTAACACAAATAAGATCATAATTATAATCAAATTCGACCAAAAAGGAGCAATTTACCTGTGATCGTTGGTAGCCATGAGGAGTGAGAGCAGTAAGAACAATGAATTAGAAATTGAGGAGAGATAGCAACCTATGGCATAGAGCAACATCTGATAACTTTCGTTGATGGCATGGTTGCAACGGTAATGAGAGTGGTGTCTGAGGATCAATGGCAGCGGCAGCATGGAAATAGAGCAGAGAGAAAAGAGATGAGAGAATAGAGAAGAAGAGATGGGTTTTGTGGGTTTTGAACCCTAAATATCCCAACGTTTCTCACAAAGACATAGAGAAAAGACCATATATGCTGATGTTTTTAAGTCAAACATCAGCATATCCTCTCTCTCAACTTCATGCCTCTCTCTCTTTACCCTATCCTAACATTTATAAATATAAATGTCGGCATAGCATGCTCTCTCTCTCTATGTAAAATATGTCTATCTCTCTCTACCATATACAGACATTTAACAAAATATAAATAAACACTACAAAACAAATGTATTATTCTGACAGAAAAAAACCGTCTGCTAAACATACTAAAACCGTCCGCAAAACCTTCTCCAATGGATACGCCTTCAGTCGGCTATGCACCAATCGAGATAGATCTATCTCGACAGTTTTGATGACTGTTTGAGCATATGATTGATTTATAGTAACGGTTAGAAAAGTGTTAGTAAAATTACTATCTTTTATCATCGGTTTCAAAAGTATTATAAAAATTAATATTTTTTATCATCGGTCATCACATGTGTTAGGAAATGTTACTATCTTTTATCGTCAGTTACCACAACCGTTAAGAAATATTACTGCCATTTATTAGAAAGAATAAATAATGATTGTAAATGAAAATATTACTAGAAAAGAGAGCAGAGAGCGTTTCCTTTCTCTAAATCCAAAACATCTTGATAGCATTGATGTCTATATTTCTTCACAACTGTTCAAAATAAAAAATTAAAAATGGTATTTTAATATTAAATCTCAAATTAAATAAAAATAATATATTTATTTTTAAAATCTGGGTAATATTTTGAATGATTAAGTTTGTTCGACTGAACTTGTTCTTTCTTGCAATAGTTATGAATCTTCGTACAGTACTTATCTGTCGTTCATCAAATCTTTCAAATACCGAATGTGATTAACTTTTGATAAAAATTGCAAAGTGTGAGTGGGTTTAAATGTGTTAGGGGAGAAGAGCTTTCAAGGGAAGGATGGAGAAACTTTGATGATGGAGCTAGGGAGAAGAGCTTTCAAGGAAAGGACGGAGAAACTTTGACGGTGGAACTTTCGGCGTATGATTTATAATATATCATTTTCACAAATAAATTTTTAAAACCCCGTTTATTCTTTTTTTTTTATGTTTTTTCTCCCGCCTCTTTTTTCATTATTGCGTTTTTTAATTTCTCACAATTTTTTTTTTAACTTTTAATCAATACCGCCACTTATCTTTCATATGCGTGTTGAAAAAATCACTAACTATTTACTAACTATTTACTATATTTTATGAAAACTATATACTAACTACTTATTACATTTCATGCATTCTATGCAAGCGCATCCTTGCGCAATCACTTGCCATAACTTTGTACTACATTAATTATATCCATTTGATTAATTAAAAATAACATATATTCTATATTCAATAGTAATAAACTTATTAATATTATTAATTTAAATAATGTAATGATATGAAATTAGTAATTTATATAATATAGACTTATATTTTTCAAAAATTTATTAAGCAATTATTAGATAATACAGTATTATAATTTGAAAATATTATAATGTAATGTAATTGTATGTAATGGCGTAATTATTTATGTTGGTATAATTAATGAAAAACACTAAAATCTCAACTTCTATCACAATTTATAATTACAAAGCATGGTCCACAATGTTTTTTATCATTCTAAAGTAACAAAATCATAACATAGTCAAAAATATTATCATATAGTTGGATACGTTGGATATATGAGATATAAATTTTCAATTACTCTCTCTATGATATATCCATTTATCATAGTCTAATTGAAATTCATGTGTGTAGTAAATCTCAATATGTTGTATTGGAATTGAAATTCATGTGTGTAGTAAATCTCAATATGTTGTATTGGATTGAATATTTGTTGATATAAATTCAAGAAATGTATTAATCTACTAATATATTTATCACTTTCTTTTAATTTAAAATGTATCCATGATTTGTCAATCATATTAAGTACAAATCAAATCCAATGTTTTGTATAAATTTGTATTAAAATAAATATACAATCAAAACAAACAAAGTAAAAAAAAGTGAGAGAGATAAATAAAAAAAATATGGAAATGTTTTTGGTACAAAAAAGATTATTAAATTGGCAGTAAATAAAGACTAAAGAAATAAAATGTTTGTGGCGCGAGAAAAAGAAATTTGATTAAATTGTCACTAAAATAAAAAATTGTTTTTGACGTCAAAAAGTGAAATTTTTTTGTGCAGTTATCATTATTATTTATAAATAGTAAACTTGAAATGTGAATTAAAATAAATTAATATAAATTGTTAATGTTGTTAACTATTTTATTTGAAATTTATATAAAATTATATAATATTGATAATTAATCTATTATTATACTATATTATGCAATAATAAAATGTTTGAAGGTGTAATGTGAAACTCCAACCATTGCATTGCATTATGCTAGATGCAATGTTGTTTTCTTTGTTTGTTTTCTTCTCTTTCTTCCACTCTCTCTCATCCTTTTTTTTTTTCTATCTCACTCTTACCCATAAAATAAAATAAAATAAAATAAAATGAATTGTGAGTTATTAATATTATATATTTTGGTAAATATTTGTAATGAAATATTTAAATTTTTTAAATAATTAATATATTATAATTTAAATTAATATTTATAATCATAATTTTATATTATCACACTAAACTCATTCATCTAAATTGTAATTTATAGTAATATATATAGTAATATGTATGTATTATATAATAATGTAAGATTGATATTATTATATTATTGGAAAATGATGAATTTGTATTTTAAAATAATTCTAAATTTTTTATAATTCTTTTGTATTTTCATTTTACCCGCTTAGACATATCACTAATTAATGTAACGGTTGTAATAATAATTTTCAAATTAGATGGACATATCATAATAGACAAGCATTTTCACAAACAAATTTTCAAAATAAATTTTCAAGGTGCACATTTTTTTATTACACAATTTAAACCTTTTTTTGTTTTTCCACCATTTTTATATAATTTTGTATTTTTTAAATATATAAAATATATATTTTTTTATATTTTTATAAAGTGTATTTGTATCGTAAAATGAATTATGATGTAACACCGTTTTTCGGTGACTGTGTATCATGCACCACCCCTCATGGTTATATATATATATATATATATATATATATAAATTGAATATCCTTTTAAGGGATCTAAAATGAAATTTTAATTTTCTATTATTTACTTTAAGGTTTCCCTCAAAATCACTGAAACCGAATATTTTATCGGTAAATCGAAAATCCTCTCGGCAAGTGCCGGCAAGGCCTAAAAAGTCAAAAATGGCTAAGAGAAGACCTACGCAATTAAATAAAGATATTTAAATGAAATTTCACATATTTAAGAAATTTTGAACAAAATTTTATATAAACCAAAAATACAATTTGTTAAAAGTCAGGGGTCTAAATGCAATTAAGAAAAGTTGAGGAATTTGGTTGCAAACCATTCAAGGATGGAAATTAGAACGAAATGATTGGTCGAAAGGATAGCAAATTTGGTTAGTGGCCACCTAAGCTCATTCCACCAAGAAGAAATCTCATTGGTTGAACAATACTTGCATGAGCATGAATTCTCATTGGTTGGTCAAAAACCCCTTTCTTTGTGTTTGGAATCCATCATGAACGAAATTGACACAAATGAGGTACATGAAGATAGCTTGTAAGCAATCTTTCATGGGAGAAAGACTTAGGACAAGTGTAGAGTAAAGAACTTGCATGGAAATGGATTAATGGTCAAAATTTTTACTAGGTTTGCATAAATGAGTTGTTTGAAGCAATGGACCTCATTTTCTTCTCAACATTCACCCTCTTGGCTGTTAGTTCTAGTATAGGAAGTGAGAATTTCTTGTATTCATCCAAGCAATCGAGGGATAACGGGGGATTGACATAATAATAATGTATGTATAATAAATCATAAATCATATGAAAAATAGTGTGTGCATTGCCGCGACGCCATGGGAACCATGACACACTCTTCTTGGACGTCCATGTTCATGGACCTGTTTAGTCCAACCTAGCAGGCAGTCCGGCTCACCCGTTTTTTTTCCTTTCTTTTTTTTTTCTTTTCTCCAAATGCATACTAACCATTTTTTTCTTCCTTTCTTTCTTACTCTTCCTTTTTTTTTCCTATTTCTTATCTCACTCTCATCTTCTTTTTTTTCCTTATAGTTTTTACTCTATTCTTTTCCCTTTTTTTGGGTCATTTTTTTCTTCTCTTTTTTGCTCACTCAACTTTCATTACTGCCCTAACAGTAAAGAAATAATTTGGAATTATGTTTAACTTAATGTAATGTAATATAATTGTTTAGATAAATTAGATGAATGAATTATAACTTAATTTATATTTTCAAATATGATTTCATGATTGAATTAAATATATAGATTTTTTACATTATTAATATATTATAATTTTATAATTTAAATTTATTTATGAATGAGTGCACAAATAAATTTCATATAAATTGCATATATATATATATATATATATTCGATATATAAATTTGTGTCTATATATATATATAGACACCCTAAATTTGACGTATAATTTTAAAAAATTAATTAGAAAAACAAAGAATTAAAAAAAATAAGACATGGAAGTAATTGTAATGCAAAAATAATAAAAAAAAAAAGATGAATATAGAAATATAAACAATTCATCAAATTACCACTTATTACAATTTACCATTGAAATTCCTTAGTTACTCACCACAACCCTCGTGAGATTCATATATATATATATATATATATATATACTTTGAAGCATATATTTCCCGACGGTTTGTCTCGTTATTAAAAAATTCACTAGTTATTACAAACTTACCAATCAAAAATAATTTTATCATATTATATTAACACTTATTATCATAAATTTATCACATATTATCATAAACACATATTATCACTCTGTTACCACTAGTTATCATAACTTATCACTAGTGCTGTTATTACCACTAATTATCACAAATTTACCACAATCTGCCATAAAATTATCATCTATTAATACGCACTTACCACTATAAAGACTATTTTAAATTATCCCTAAATATTATATAGATGTAGAATTGATGGCATTACTAAAGATTATACAGACATTAGAACTGATAACATATATATATAGATTATTTTCAAATAACCACACCAGACGGACACTTTTTTAATCATCCTAAAAGGTGACACATTTATTGACAAAAAAGATAACAGATGATATGTGTTACAAACGATAACCATTAGCATGAATGCAAAACTTATAAATACTATTTTCAAACTGTCCTTAAAATTGTGACATTTACAAATCACAAATGATAACTATTAGAATTAAATATTGCTTTTATAAACGGTTGTGCTTCCTTTATTGACGAATGATAAATCTTTTATCAGCGAATAATTTATACCGTCAGAAAATGTATATATTTCCTGACAATATCATCAAAACACTATTAGAAAATAGATTTTTAGCGATAAAAAATTACTTACGGAAAAAATTATATCGCTAATAGCGATGGATTTTCAACGAAATACCATCAGACAAAATACCAAGCGATTTACGAGGATTAGTGACGGAAATATTTCTGTCGCTAATTCGTTTCTGTAGTGGTCAACAGTAAAAAAAAATTTATAAACCTATCAGCGACGGATTAATGATGGATTAGCGACCGAAAAATTAGCGACGGATTACCGATAGAAAAATTAGCGACGGATTAACGATGAACTTTTTTTAATTTTTTAATTTTTTAATTTTTTAATTTTTAATTTTTTAATTTTTTTATTTTTTTATTTCTCTTTAATAATTCTTTTTATTTTTATTTTTATTTTATTTTGTAAAAGAATAATATTACTTTATTATTTTAAATTATTTTTTTATTTTTTTTAAGCAAAAATAAAATTATTTTATTATTTTATAATAAATTATAATTTTATATTATTTTTTTATTATTATAAAATTTGAGGTAAAAATAATTTGTGAAGAATTATCGATAGATTTTTTTTATTTTCTATTTTTTAAATTTTTAAATTTTTAATTTTTTTAATTTTTTAATTTTTAATTTTTTAAATTTTTTAATTTTTTAATTTTTAATTTTTTTATTTTTATTTAATAATTCTTTTTATTTTTTTGATTTTATTTTGTAGAAAAATAATATTATTTTATTATTTTAAATTTTTTATTATTTTATTTTAAGTTAAAATAAAATTATTTTATAATAAATTATAATTTTATATTATTTTTTTATTATTAAAAAACTATGAGGTAAAAATAATAAGTAAAAAAAATAATAAGTTATGAAGCTTAACTTGGTCTGGTGGAGGAGGTGTTTTTGTCATGTGACGGGAACATTTTCGACAAATTAAGGAGGCTGGTCATGGGCTTTGAAGCAGTTGATATGTTTTTTTTAAGAAATCAAAAATCAGCGATAGATTATCTATCGCTGATTGTTTTCTATTTTTTTTTTCTCTTTTTATTAGCGATGGATATTTAGCGAGGTAACTTTCAGCGACGGATATATCCATCGCTGATACCCTTCTGTCATGGAAAAAAAATTTTTAGTGACGAATTTTTTCATCATTAAAAGTCTGTTTTCTAGTAGTGACAGTGTCTTCATAGTGTATAAAAAATCGTTACTAAAACTCACCGATATTAAAAGTTATCATTAGAGTTTTATTTTTGTAGCGAAAGTATAAGATTTAATCATCAACGTTTCGTTGATCTAGTGGAAAGGGATCTAGCATCCCATACCAAGAATCGAGATTCGAGTTTTGGTAGTGGCAAAAACGACGTTGGGAGAGTTCTCTCCCGATTAAAATCCGACAGTAGTTCGGTCAAAATTAGTTGAAACAAAGTTTTGAATATTCAGCGGTAGACCAATTCCAGAGCATAAAAAATAAGAAAAATTTAACCGATGTTTATCTGTAAATGTCAGAACAATTTATCGTTTTTACCGACATTTAATGCTAAAACGACGATAAAAATTCTTGTCACCGCCGAAATTTGTGTACCAAAGACTTTTCCTGACGCTTCAATCTCTAAACATTACAATTATTTTTTTTCCAACATTTTGTCATTGAAATGTCGAGGAAAGAAAAATATTAACAACGTAAAGCTTAACCGTCAGGAACAGTACGTCTTTTTGTAGTGTTCATTTTTTTATTTATAAAATTATATTTAGCGATTAATAAGAAAAGGTTCGATTAAGGGATATATAATTTTTTTGTAATAAACTAAAATTTTTCTTTAAGTAAAATCAAACTGATTTTATTTGAAAATTCAAATATTACATTTACAAATTTTTTTTTAAAAAAATCTTATTTCCTATAAGGACTTCTCTATCTTAAACCCAACCCCCTAGCTTTGAACACGAAATATATAAAGCAATTGAAGCCCTTGGTTAGAATAATGGTGTTACATGGCCATAAGATAAAAATAAAAATAAAAATAAAAATAAAAACTAACCTAAATGATGGGAGATGTTTAGAGAAAAGTTAAAGAAAGAGAAAAAAAAAAAAAGAGTAATTAAATCTTTCTAAAGTAAACAAAATAAAATTCTAACATTGTTAATAGATATATCTTATTATTACATCCTCTTGATAGCAAACGAGTTATGAAATAAATAGTAAAATTATCATTACTCTATACTCAATCAAACCAATCCATAAAGATTTGAGTAGGCCAAAGGAAAATAAATCAAAATCAATACATAACGTAAACAGCAAATATTAATAGTTATACTTAAATTGAAATTTATAATTATAACACTTACAATACTGACACCCTTTCGTCTACATCTACTCAGAATACAAAAGAAAAAAAGGTATTTGTTGAATACGTATTAATAGATCAAATATTTTATATAGTTTGTTTAGGCTCTTTCTTTCTGTCAAAAATAATTAAAAAAAAAAAAATCAGAGTGACGCTCTTAATTATTGTATTGCAGGGTAATTGATTTTTCATTGTTTCTCTACGTGCAATCCAAAAAAAAAAAAAAAATTCTTTCTGCTTATTTCTTTTTTCTGTATGATTACTTCAATCTTTCTAGAGAGAGATGTTTAAGAAAAAGAAATTAAAAAGATGGGCACAAAAATATAATTAATTCTTTTTGAATTTTTTTAGCCTAAATATAATTAAATATTCAACCCTTTTTCTCTTTTCTCTATCGTGAAGTTAACAAACTAAGTAAAATTCTGATGACGAATATTTTATTTTCAAATCACGTTTGATGGTAAACAAGAAAGGAAAATTTGTAGAGGAAATGAATCAAAGCATACCTTAAATGACTAAAATATTAATTATTGGTTGTGTAGAAACTTAAAAAATTCGTGTGAACAGATTTCCGTGGTGTCTCTATAAATTCACAAGTGTAATGGTTTTAGCCCAAGAAACATGGGGCCTCCCTGCATTGCAGTTGTGTGTCTATGTTCAATCCTTCTCTTCTCTCTTTCATATGCTTCTCCCAATTCTCTTGAAGACGAATTCCTCCAATGTTCCTCTTCCGAATCCCAACCTTCTAGTCCAATCTCTAGCGTCATCTTCACCCAAAGCAACTCTTCATACACATCTGTTCTGCAATCTTACATCCGAAACTTGAGATTCAAATCTCCAACAACTCCGAAGCCACTTCTCATAGTAACTCCAACTCATGTATCCCACATCCAAACCACAATCATTTGTGCAAAAAGTCTCGGAATCCAGCTCCGAATCCGAAGTGGAGGACATGACTATGATGGACTCTCATACGCTCCTGTCAATCCAAACACCACTTTCATTGTCTTAGACATGGCTAAACTTCGAAACATCAGCATCGACATAGCCAGTGAGACGGCATGGGTGCAGTCAGGCGCATCCACCGGCGAACTATATTATAGAATTGCCGAAAAGAGCAATGTCCATGGTTTCCCTGCTGGAGTCTGCACTACGCTCGGCACAGGAGGGCACTTCACGGGCGGTGGCTATGGTAACTTGATGAGAAAATATGGCCTTTCGATTGACAATATTATTGATGCACAAATAGTCGATGCCAAAGGAAGGATTCTGGATCGTAAAGCGATGGGGGAGGATCTTTTTTGGGCGATCAGAGGTGGTGGTGCCGCAAGTTTTGGAGTGATTCTCTCTTGGAAAGTGAAGTTGGTTAAGGTACCTGAACTTGTGACAGTCTTCCAAATCCCTAGAACTGTCGAAGAAGGCTTGACAGATATTGTGGATCAGTGGCAGAAAGTGGCTGATAAACTAGATCAACATCTGTTCATAAGAGTGATTCTAAGTACCGTGAATGCAACAACTTCTGCAAAAAAGACGGTTGAAGGAACATTCTTTGCCATGTTTTTGGGAGACACAGACAGACTTTTGTCGATAGTGAAAAAAAATTTCCCAAAATTGGGGTTACAGAAAGAGGACTGCATTGAAATGAAATGGGTCGAGTCCGTTCTATATTGGATGGATTTCCCAAAGGGGACACCAATCGATGTTCTCCTTGAAAAGGCACCGCGACGTGAAGCATATTTAAAAAGAAAATCAGATTACGTGCAGAAACCTATTCCAGTGCATGGTCTGGAGCTCCTGTGGGAAAAGTTGATCGAACTAGATGGAGTCGGAATGCAGTGGAATCCATATGGTGGGAGAATGAGTGAGATTTCTTCTGCAGAAACACCATTTCCTCACAGGGCTGGAAATATTTTCAAGATCCAATACTTAACAAATTGGTTGGAAGATGGGGTTGCAGCAGCGGAAAAGAATCTGAACCTGACAAGATCCTTGTATGAGTTTATGACTCCATACGCGTCCAGCAATCCAAGAGAAAGTTTCCTTGCCTACAGAGATATTGACATCGGAAATACATACAGTGAGGGTCCAGTTTATGGACACAGTTACTTCAAGGATAACTTTGAGAGGTTAGTGAAGGTGAAGGGAGTGGTTGATCCTGACAATTTTTTCCAGTATGAGCAAAGTATTCCGACGCCTTCTGATTAGGGCCTCAATTGTCGCTGTTTAATTTACTTCTTCATCTCTTGTATCTTTGTTCCCAATTGGCTAGGAAGGCCAACAACAATAATATTAAATTTATTATTTTATTCTTAATAAAAAAAATTGAATAGCGCATTTTTTTTCCTTTTAGCAATGCTAGGGACTAGGGTTGTTACACAGACCAAGTCGAGTTCAAGCAGCTCAGTCCACGGGTCGACTCAAGTCGAGTTTGACCGAGTTCGAGTCAAGTTCGAATAGTAGAATCTTAGATTTGAAAACTCGACGAATAACTCGATAATATAATATATATAAAAAAATTAAATTATTATAATATAAAATTTAAATTAAATAAAAAAATATTAATATTTTATATACATTATTAATGTTAAAGTATAAACGAATTCAAGAAATTATAGAAGAATCGAGTTCGAATTCGAGTTCGGGTTTATGAAATTATAAATGAGTCGAATTCGAATCTTATTATTACTACTCGTTGAGTTGGAGTTTAAGTTCGAGTCTCCTAAAAGGAACCCAATTCGAATTTGAGTTTGAGTATAGCAGTATTCGGGATTGACTCGGGTAGAATACTTACTAGCGACACCTTATTTTGGGCCCTACCTGACATGAGCTGACCAAACTGGGTCTCAAGCTAGGTCCAATTAGTGGTAGCCGACCAGCCTTAACTTGGATAAGCAAGAATGACCTTGCAAGGAGGGCAAGCAAAGCGGAAGAGCCCATGTGATGCAAAATCCTAATTTTTTTTAAATAAATCAATATTATCTAATAATTATGTTCGACTCGACTAAATCCAATTCAACTTAAGTTGGACACTTCCAGAACAAAATTCTCCCGATATCTATTTTTTTCATATATAAAATTTGAATTTTAGATCTTAATTAAACGATAACAATATCCAACCACCTAACCAAATTTTTATTTTAGAGTTAATTTCAAACTATTTTTAATCAAAACAATTTAACCAGTCACTTCATAAAATGGTCAAATTGTTAATAAAAAATAATTTAAAAATAAATCGAAATGACACGAAATTGACAAGCTATGTTTTCCAAGTTGTTATCCTTTTAAGAACAGTGGAGATTTTTTTTAAAATTAAGTTGAGCAATTAAATTGAATAGGTGGCAGAGAAGTTTCCTCTTTGCCTCTTTGCATAAAATCTCAAAATTTGAGTCCGAGTTGAAAAATTATCATGACATTTTTCTCATGAGTTAAAAGTGAGAAATTGAACTTGCATGATTTGGTAATAGTGAGAAATGGAAGAACTAAAAGTGATTTAAAGTTTGAAATATAACCTAGAGAAGAAATGAATATATTGTATGGCAATTTTTTTTTGGTTTTGTAAACATTACAATTTGAAGAGAATGGAGATAAAACGAAGAAGTTGAGAAATAATAACAAAACAGAATATGAAAGAAAAATAAGAATGTAGAAAGAGTATAGGATAGAGTAGACGAAATTTTTGTAATAGTTATATCAAACCCGATTTATATCCACTTCCAAGCACTCTACTGGATTTTTCATTGTTTTCATAAATAGTACAACCCACTTACTTTTCAGGTGCAAATGAAATCTTTTCAAGTATTTCATCCTAAAATACTCATAACTTGTTTTTCTTTTCTAAAACTCAAACCGAAAAACTCTCTCGATTTTTTAGAACTTTCGACACAGAAAATAAACAACTATTACAGAGAATGAGACTATAATTTTTGAATGTAATAAAGATTAATGAAGATCTACTTTGACCAATCACTGTACTTTGACTAATGAAGATCTACTTTACGTCTTTTAGATACTCCACTTCTATTTTACAAAAAAAGACATTTGGTTTTCCTATACATAGGTTGTTATCTCATGAATATTATGACTTAAAACATAGAGAACCCAACAATGTTGTGTTGATTATTCAAACTATTTTAATCAAAAATGTGTTTGCTTAGAATCGACCTGAAAGTGTGTCGTGTCAACCAACATTTAAAATTTTTAGACCATTAAGAAATAAATATGAGTGTGGGTTAATCTATTAAATCTCTATGGTCAACCTATATTATTTCCAAATTAAGTTTGGATCGACTGAGTGAGTGCTTGGGTTGACCCATGTAGTGAATTTAATGAACTCCAATGTATTTAGGTTAAGGATGTTATAACACTCAAGTCAAGTCAGGTAGTAGCAATACCCGAGTACAGCTCGAGTGCTTTTTGGTTAAGCTCGAGCTAGAGCTCGAGCTCGTCGAGCCTACAATTATTGAGCTCGAGCTCGGCTCGAAGTGCCATCAAGAAGCTCAAGCTCGAGGTCTTGAGCTTTTCCAGAGACAAAGAGAGAGATTTTACAAAGACCATAACCGAGTTCAAGCTTGAACCCGAGAACATACCCAAACAAATCAACACTTATCATAGAAAGAGATTTTGCAGAGATAGAGAGAATTTTCTGAAAACGCAATCAACACTTAAATCAAACCCTAGAATTCAACAAATTCAACATAAATACAAAACCCTAAAATTTTCTGGAAACAGAGACAGAGACAGAGAGAAAGAAAGTTTACCTTCGATTCAGCTAAAACCAAAGATGTTGTAGTGGCGACGGTGACATTGAACAGTGATTGACGATTCACACTTCGTAGATCTTTGCTGCATAGAGAAAGAGATGGCTGAAGAGTGAAGATTAAGGGACACGAACAAAAATCTCAAAAACCCTAGGTTCACAAATCTTTCAAAAAACCCTAGAGAGAGAGACAAAGAGGGAGAGAGAAGGGGGGAGAATTTACCTTCGATCGATTCTACCTCTGAGTAGTGATTGCAGCAGGGACGGAGAGAAAAACAAGATCTTCATCCCACAGAGAGCTTGAACTTTGAAGAATCGATGTCGAGAAACGAGAGACGAGAGGCGAGAGCTAGGTCTAGGTTTGAGAGGAGAGCACTTTGAGAATCGATCGAGAATGGAGAAAGCAGGAAATGGATGTGAGATGTGAAAATAAGGTAAAATGACTTTTCCGTCCTCTTAAGTTTTGAAACCTAACAATTATTCTTTGTAATTTATTAAAAATAGGAGAGGCATAAACGTAATTTCACTATTCCGGGTAGCTCGACGAGCCTTCAAGCTCAACACATTATTAGCTCAAGCTCGAGTTCGATACTAAAATAGCCAAGCTCGAGCTCGAGCTCGAGCTTGAGTTTTGACCGGGTGGTATCACAGGTATCCGTGACACTGCCCAGGTATCATAACACCCCTAATTTGGGTCAATAAATTTGAGTGAGGATCAACCTTCATATATGTTCTAAGAAGATTCTGATCGATGTGCTAGCTTTTAGGTCGACTGCTATGAAGTGTCATTTGTGTCGACATTTGTTTATACAAAAAATACTTACGTCGACCTACATGCTTCTTCGGGTCAACCAATGAGAAGATTGGAGTAATTGGGTCGATGTGCTAAGCAACTAGGTTGACAAGTTGATGTATCTAAGGCTGTGGGTCTACTATTCTCATATAGCAAGTCAACCTGAAGGGTCTTTTCTCATTTCCTAATTGAGTAGGTCGAATTATAAGTCTTGAATTGGTCAACATGATAGATCGGGTTGACTTGGGATGTTGACGGTCGACCTAGGATGTTAATGGGTTGACCTAGGGTGTTAAGGGGTCGAACTTGTTGTGATCAATAGCTAACGAGTTAAGGCGGGTCAACTTGTTGAGGTCTATTGTAACAAGGCAAGGATGGGTCTGCCTAGTTTCAAGTAGGTCAACTTGTTGGTTTGGATCTTGTGCAACAAACAAAGGTAGGTCGACTTATTTTAAGTGGGTCGACCTAAAGTGTCCTAACCTTGGTGATTCAAGTTTAGGTCGACTGGTTCAAGAGTTTTGGTCGACATGTTTAAATAACACCTTAAGGTGGGTTGACCTATTCATCCTAATAGGTCGATCTAAGGTTCATTTACCCTTACACAAATATGTAATTTTTTGTTTGGGTCAACTTTTTCAAAAGCATAGGTCAACCTAAGGTTTAATTCTCTTAGTCTAAACATGCAATGGGTCGACCTAAGGTTATGTTTTCAACATGGATGAGTCTGACTTGCATATGTGCAGATCAACCTATTGTGTCTTAAATCTATATGGCCATTTTGCAACCCAGGTTGAATGGTGAATTGAGTTAACTAAGTATGTTCTAAGTTTAAATATTACTTTGGTTGATCTGTTCATTTCATAGGTTAACTTGTTTATCCAATATTTAAGAACCTACTTTCTGTACCTTATTTCCTTAGTAATATCATTTAACTAAATGTCTAGTTTTTACATTTTAAATTTTTATATTTTCATTTACTAAAAATATTCATGTAAATAAAGAAATACCATATATTTGGATTTAATAAAAAAAATGTCTCAAAATCCAATTTTTTAAAGATAAAAAGGTCAACTTTTTCTTCGAAAAAAACAAAATTTCAGTTTTGACTTCCAAATTCGATTTGGATGAGGATTGTTCAGAAGGTTATCGGTTTAGAAAAATTTTGAAAAAATATATTTTAACATAATTCATATGTGGAGAACAAATACCGTTATTTTTAATTCTTATTTTCTTGATATTTTAAATATTCATATTTTCAATTATTTTGTTTCTGACGAATTGGTCAAGTTTATTTCCTATCCAAGTTTCTTGTTTGAGTAACACTGTTATTCATTATTAATAATGAAATGTTTCTCTTTATTTGGATTTGTACTTCAATTATCTAAATCAGTAAATTTTCTGTCGACTAATTTTACGCATTTTTTTTATATGCATTGCTATATTTTTCTTTTAGTGAGTCGACTACTTCTTATGTTTCAATAATCAGTGTTTAAATTTTTTTCTTACTCAAACTAATCATATTTTGTTGACTATCAAAATCTATCAATGTATCAACAAAGCTGTCGTTGAATGAAATATGAGAGCAATTAAAGAAATTTTGAAAGAGAGAAGAGATTAGATAGG
Organism: Dillenia suffruticosa; assembly: GCA_033439265.1. NCBI lineage: Eukaryota > Viridiplantae > Streptophyta > Magnoliopsida > Dilleniales > Dilleniaceae > Dillenia > Dillenia suffruticosa. Next base: position 7,932,559 of record JAVTVX010000031.1, read on the forward strand.
GATATGCTCGCGCCCAAGAATGAAGCTCGCAGAGGATGGAGAAATTGGTAATACGAAGAAGAGGAAAGAGATGAGAACTTGAACAAGACCTTCTTGGGAAAGGGGTTGACGATGAACAGTAGTCTCTCTCTCCCCTTTTCCAGAAACAAAAAATATATTTTAATCCTTTAAAATGAAAAATAAAAAATAAATAGATTAGAGACGAAAAAACTAATTTTATGCATTTTCTAATACAACGATGTGTAAAATAAGTCACTCTGTGCTTGCTCATTTATTTTTCCGTTAAAATAATAAAAAAATATTAAAATTGTTTTTTTCATTTAAAAATTGAGAGAGTAACAAAAAAACATCTCTCTCCATCTTTCTGTCCTCGTCGAAGAAGAAAGGGAAAAAATCTCTCTCTCTCTCTCTCTCTCACATCTTGCAACTTCCCAACCCCATTGCCCATTGTACCAATCATCTAAATATGCCAACAAAGAAAAGAATTTTTTATTTGTATTTTTACTTCCCTTTGTACTTTCATCTTTGAGATCAAGTTTATATGTAAGAAGATGTTATTGATGTAAAAAATAAACATCATTATCGTAAAATTTTCAACTTAATTTTCATTGAAACATTTGATCAAATACATGATGTTCATTCAATTATCATAAACCAACAAATATATAAATATATAATCAAAGGTCAATCGATACATTGAAAAGAGATTTGCATCCCTTAATCAAGCGCTTGGTTTAAGCTTCTTCGGGAATGGAAAAGACTAGTTTGAGAGATCTTTCCCTCTATAGAAGGTCCGACAGTCAAGTCGACCCGGATTAAGCAGAGTGAAATTCTGAATACTGGGGTTAGGGACCAAAAAAAATAAACCAACGTATAAAAACTAGGTTCTGCAAATATGTGACCTTTTCCCCCAGAAAAAAAAAAAAGAAAAAATAAAACCTTAATTTTTGTGTTTAACCTTAAGCTTTGAAAATTGACCATTGAACGGAAGCACAGGGTAATCGAGCAATTTGCAAGCTAAGAAAATATTAAATCATATATTAAAACATGTGTCTTAACACCAAATTGTATTCAATTTCACTCAACTCGAGTGGGTGAGTCCTTATCACACACACAGACTAGCATAACCCACTTGTGCACTCCTTGCCTTATTGATGGATGATGCAAACACCCAATTGACCCTATTCTCTCTGATCCTTGCCTTCTTGGTTCATGAAATCAGACACCCTCTTGAGCATATCCTCAGCTTTTTCACAACTTGGGTTAAACAAATGAAACACGTGGTCCTCACCTTCAGCCTCCATAACATCAACATTACCCATCCACCCACTCTTCTTCAAAATTTCACTGAACCACCAACCCCTATCTCTAAGAAAGTCCCTCCCTGCTACACATACCAACACATTCTTGCACCCTAAACTACCCAATTTCGGATCCTTTTCAGGGTTTATAGCCGGGTCATCACACCCGCCAGCCGAACCTGGACACGAAAAATTCCAAATCTCATCAGCAAACTCCTTTGTCTGGGAATCTTCTCTTTCAAACCCAATTGGATCATTCCCCCCAAAATATGGGTGAACCAGCACAACGCCAGACAACTTCATACCCCGCAGCTGACCCGATCCGACCCGCATGGCCATGTGATAACATATGTTCCCGCCGGCACTATCACCAGCAAAGAAGACCTTATTGCAATCTGCATATTTCTTGATCCAATCATCCTCACCACCATTCAGAAAATTTGATTCGACCCATTTGACAGCAGCCCATGAATCATCATATGCAATTGGCAGAACATGCTCCGGAGCTCTTCTATATTCGACAGAGACAGCAACAACGTTCGCCTCCGAGACTAGCGAATTGAGATAGTTATGATAGAGTGGTGAGAATGGAGATTCAATTATGAAGCCCCCACCATGAAAGTAGATAAGAAGAGGGAACTTCTGAGATGGGTTTGTGATTTTTGGGATGTAGAGACGAGCAGAGAGAGAGAATTTGGGTAAAATTTCTATGTCCTTGGAATGGACCCCCGTTTTTGGGTCAAGACCTGGTGGGACAATTTCTGTGCCTCGTAGTCTCTCGATGTGCCCATTTTTGTAGACTCTTATGAAGGGGAGGAATTCTTGGGCAATTTCATCTGGGTTTGGATCCATCCGAGATTTTAGATGTTGGGAAGAAAGAGAGAGAGAGAGAGAGAGAGAGTTAATGTGATTCGATGTAGTTGTTTCCGTCGCTTTTATGTGACTATGGACCAGGCTTGTGGTCAATCTTATATATGTGTATAAAATCCAATGATTAATTGCTTTAATAAAATACATTGAGTTTATATTAAAAAAATTATTATTACAAATATAAAAATAAAAATATTAAATATTCTCAAAATCAAAATCAATTATTAATTTATTTTAATACACAATATTATTTAATAATTAATTTAATTTTGATAATAAATAATATAAATTTTTAAATATTCTTCCTTAAATTCAATATTATATAATGAAAACTATTTAAATTTGAAAAAAATAATACACGTATCCTAACGTAGGAACACATGGATCTTGATATGACTACGGTAGGATACGTGTTATTAATTGGGCAATTTGTGATTAATCATAGAAGAGAATGTGATAGAGGTTAAGAGAGAATAGTGAATTGGATTCAGTAAAATATCTTAAAATTTGTTAGAAAATATTAAAGAATATTTGAATATGAATGTGATATCATATTAAAAAATTCAAATATTCTTTTAAATCAAATAAATTATTAATTTATTTTAATAAATAATAATTTTTTAATAATTAATTTGATTTTAATACAATACAGACAAAATGTATAATAAATTATAATAAAAGATTGAGATAGAAGACTGTTAATTTCACCATTTTTGAGATTTCAAAAAAGTCAGTCACCGGAGGAGCTAATATATTAATGCCACCATTTTTGCACGTTTGTTTGTTTTTAATATGTTTATATTTAGAGCTCAAACAGGTTCTTCTGTGATCACAGGATTTGATTAATTGCCTAGAACAAGAAGAGCAATTATTCTGATTCAACAACTTCTCAGGTCACGACGTATCCTTTTGGGTGCGTCTTGAAAGAACGCAAACATCCTAATTGCTATAAACATCTCCATTTATGAAAATCTGCTACTGCCTTCCTGATGTGAACCCGTTGACTATAAAAGCTTTAGAATCCATGAATAAATTAATTTAACCCAAAAATCGTCTCAACGAATTATTTAAATCGGTAGAATTAAAGATTTCAAACATTGTCCCTAAATGAGGAAGAACCTAAACTATATGATCTTAAACTCGTTTCTCATTAGATCAAGAATATTGGTATAAAGATGGAATGAATGATATCACAATCTAGATAGTTCGAAACCTAGATTGATAAGTCAAAAAACTAAACAAGACTTCTATCTTGAATAAGTTCAAATTTTTCAAAAAAAAAAACAAAACTTGTATGAACAATTTTCACAATTTTATTAATTTTCTTCAAAATGTTATCTTTTACACAATGTATAATGGTCTATTTATAGTCTAAAGGTCAAAACTTAATTGACAACTAAAAATTTAGTAACTCGCTAAACAATAAAGAATTAGAAAACTAAAATATAAATTACAAAAAAAATAAAAATTAGAAAACTAACTAAACCAAACTATTTTGACCAATTCTTGTTACTATTTTTCTTTATTTTCGTCCTCCCTTTGCCTTGGATAGTTTTGAATCTTTTATTTTTCCAACTGGATTTGTATGAGCATAATTAAAGTTTTTTTTGGTTTTTCGTTCATTTGGGTTTCAATTTCTTATTATAAAACACTCTGAATTAAGTTATTCAGTATTTTTTTGAATCTTTTAATTCGAACTTTTGTACCCAGTTTAACTAAAACTTGAGTTGAAATTTATAAATTTCTTATAGTTTTGATGATCACATCACCTCCTCCCAATAAAATTAACGAAAACTCTCTTCATCAAGATTATGCCACGAGAATCGCCTTAACTCTCACATGGCAGCCCATTCATATTCACATTCACATTCCATGGAACATACCAAAGTTATTATCTCATAATCTCATAAAACATAATAGAATCACTACAAATAGATTTAAACCAATAATAAAAAAAAAGACTTAAGGACAGGATGAACGGAGTTAAAAAATAATAATAATAATTTGAGAGATGATGGGCATGCGGAGTGAGAGGATAGTGGTGAGAAATTGAAGAATTAAAAATGATTTAAAGTTGTTGATGAATGAAATTTGAGAGTGATTGAAGAAGATTGAAGAAATTTTGAAAGAGAGATGAGATTGGATAACGATGTGCTCATGCCAAAGAATGTGAGAAATTGGAGGAGGGATTCAAGAGGAGAGATGAGAACTTGAAGAAGACCTTCTTAGGAAAGTACTAACAATAATAAAAATATATATATATAAGAGACGATAGGTTAGAATACACAGAAACTTTTTAATAGTAATATTTTTCTTCATTTTTTAAACATTTCAATATATTAAATTATTAATATTTATATAAAAATTTTTATATTTTTTATATTTACATATTTTTCATATTTAATGAATTATTTAGTTATTAAATTATAATTATAATTTGTATATTATTTATTTTCTTATTAATAATTATATATTTAATCATTTAAATTTTTATTATAAAATATAGCTATTCTATAATTGTTATAAAATAATTAATCTTTACATAAAAATCGTTATAATTTTTTATTATATATTTATTTATATTTATACTTTTTATATTCGTATAAAATATAATGTTTTCGTATCATTTCGCATCTTTGCTTCTCTGTTTTCGTTTTCTTACAACCCAGATGATAAGCATGCAGAAAGAAAGAGGCTGACGAACAACAGCCCCTCTCCTCTCTTCCTTTTTTATTTCATACCTTTTTAATTAAAGAAACAAAAAATTATATTTTAATATTTTAAATGAAATAAATAATATTTTTAATATTTTCTTTTATTCGACTGGAAAAACTAATTTTTCACTTTTTCAAGGATGTAGATGTGTGAAATAAAGTTTCCTGTGCATAACTATTTACTTTTTTCTTTAAAATAATAAAAAACGAATAAAATCTTTATATTTTCATTTAAAAATTGAGAGATAGTATTAAAAAAAAAAATATCTCTCTCGATCTTTCTATTCTCTCTCTCTCTGTACTTCTAATAAGCTATAATAAATAATAAAAAAATACTAAATTGAAGAAAGAGAAAAAAAAAAAATCTCCCTCTCTATCTCGTCTCTGTCTCATTTTGCAACTTCCCAACCCCAGTGCCCATCAATTACTCCGTCAATCATCTAAATATACCCCGAAAGATTGTTTGGTATTTTTACTTTCTTTTATAATTTCAACTTTGAAATCAATTATATACGTAAAAAGCGAAGCAATTGCTATTGGTGTAAAAAAAAAAAAAGAAAACATTATTATCATTAAATTCTGCGCTCAATTTTCATTGAAACGTATGAGTAGACGGTGCCCATTCAATTAGCATAAAGCAACAAAGAAAAATTAGATTTTCCAAATGTTGATGCTTCTAAAAAATTTCTAAATTCTAATAATCCCATAATTTCAAATTCAGGAGAAAAATATAAATTGAACAGAAATCAATTAGAGCTTGTCAACTGAAAAAAAAAATGCAAACAAATAAATAAACTCACACATCACCAAAATTCTGCATACAAAAATTTGCAAAAAATTACAAACACTCAATATTCAATTCAATTAACTAAAACTCGAAATCTATCTGAGCAAAATCACCACCCATCAATGATTCATTCACCGACGCATTCGACAGTGGAGGAAAAATGCTCAATCAACATTCTTTCTCAATCAGGTAATAATAAACGTGGATATGAGTTTTATCGACTAATCTTTCATGTATTCACACAAAAAAAGGGTGTTATAACAGCTGTTGGATTTATATGTACGTATACATGTGGAAGCGTGATAAAATTTTTAGAATCATAAAACTTTAGATTTTTTAGACAGATCTCAATGAACAGATCACAGAAAATCCGAAAAACCACGAGTCTTGATGGAATGACCTTACCGTCGGAATGATAACCACAAAAATCAAACTGTCACCACAGCACCACGACAACGCAATCGAAATCCGCTGACGAAGAAGGTAAAAATTTTCTACGCAAAATTTTTTCTCTAACCCTCACTCTCAAGGAGATATTTTTTCCTGCCATCATCCACAATGGTGTGTTCTCTAGGGTTTTTGCCGTAGTTTCCTTATTCCTTTGTAACCACAAAAGGAAAGAGATTCAAATTATTTCGGTTACCATTTTTTGGATATGGAAAGTGGGATAATTCTCATTTTCCATACATGGAAAAATATCTCGTGTAGGCATTAATTCCATCAACAGCATAGTTAGGGAAGTTGTAGAAGATAATCGAGCAAGCAAAGAGGAAGACCCAAATCTAGAATTCGGGAATCAGAGTCAGATGATTTTCTTGGAGGCCCAGAAGGGTTTGAGCTTGTTTCAAGATTTTGTTACGGCAAAGAAAGGAATCAAGATCACCATCAAATGTGTCTCCTTTGGCTTGACAGAGAAAGTTACTACTTGCAATCTCCTATTAAGACTTTTCTTGAAGGATGCTAAGCTTTCAACTATCTTATTCATCAAAAACCATCACCGCGATACCACTACCATGATAGACGATGCTAAGCTTTCAACCCTTCAAGTTGATGTTTGATTTTGAATTCTTTTATTTCTCTAATCATGTTTAAAACTTATAGTCACTTAATCGAACTAATTTGACGGTGGAAATTGCAAAGAAGAAGTGGTGGAAGATTGAGATTCAGGGGATTTGTGATGGTTCCTATCGGATTGAGAAGAGGGAGTAGTAAGAGAGCGGTGGTGGTCCTCCCGGTGGTCATGAGATGGAGAAAATCTAGGGTTTCATCATCGTCAACATTGTCACTAAAGCCTTCAAAATCATGGGAGATTAAACGAGAGAGAGAGGGAGGAAGCAGGTCAGAGTGGGTGAGATGGAGACAAATGAAGAAGAAGTCTCACCATTGGAGATTCGAAAGGTAGCATAGTTGTTGAAGGAAGCAGAGAGAGAGAGAGAGAGAGAGGCTGAGAGAGAGTCAGGTTTTTTTCCCCCTCTTATTTATTATTTTTTTCTAAATGTATTTGCAAAGGAAATATTAGGGGATACATAATGGGAAATGTACGAAATGGTTTAAGTTGTAGATTTTTGTATTTAAGGGTATTTCTAGTATTAAAAAAAATTAGGAAATTTTTGTATTTTATCTTTAGTTCAGGAATTATTTTTATATTTGTTCTTTATATATATATATATATATCACATTTCTTTCTTTCTTTTTTGGCACAAAAGGAAAGATTGCCAAGAAAGCTCCGAGAACCCAAGCCTAACTCTACCTTGCAACCTAAGCCGCTTGATACCCTCTCCATCATTCTTGATTAACTCCAATTCTGGTAGGAGTGTTCAGCTCCATCATACCCGACTTCACACCTTACCCTATTACTGCAAACTTATCCTTGCATTTTTTTTTTTTTTGCCTCTTTGTGAATATAATTAATAGCGATTACGTTAACTTCTTCCATGACTCTCCTGTATTCTAGAACTAGAATTTCCAATGGGTGATTGTCTTCTAACCCCTTGCTCAATGCAATAGCCAAGTACAAGGAATCAGTCTCCATCTCTATATTCCTCAGCTTTCTTTTCATGGCTCTGTTTAGCCCCTCTTAACACACAAGGTTCCATCATCTTAGTGTTTGCTAACCCTATGTTTATTCAAAATCCATAGGCTAGGCACTTTCCCTTTTTTTCTCTTGTGGGATTTTTCTCTCCTTCTCCATCGAAGAAATCTTTTTTTTATTAAGATTTTAAAGATTGAGAAAGTCGGTTTGTCTTTCTCGTTTCACATAGGCTTTTTTGGGTGGGGGAATCTCTTTCTCCCTTTCCTTTTACCCTAGAATTCCTTTTTTTTTTTTTCATATATAGATTTATGGTTTTCTTTTATCTGTGTGCTTATACTTTGAAAAAATTAGTCTGTCTCCTTTTCACTCCCACAAGTAAGAGTTTTTATTTTTGGTAATATATAGATTTAGTGTTTTTTTTCCTCCACTTAAATTAGTTTATATATATATATATATATATATATATATATATATATATATTTTTTTTTATCCCTAGAGAATGAGTTTTGTAATCAGAAGCACACTAATGAGGATAATACTCCTATGTCTGGATAAGCTTTTCATCAAATTCCAATGCAAGTGCTTGGTTGAACTATTCTAGTTAATAATAGAACAACAACTAAGCCAAAATTTTAACACTGCCTTCAAAGGTTAGAGCTTTTAATGTGATGCCATCACTAAATACACCAACACCAAGCAAATGAGCTACGGCAGGACACTAGGGACCGCCTTTATTGTGAAATGTTACCAAGACCGTAACACTGAGGCTTGCACCGTCCTTTACTTGTACATAAATTTCAAGCAATAATTAATAATTCTTTAAGCAGTTTCTGCACATAATTCGTTTTCTGGCCATTTAATTTAGGCTTATCTATCCTAATTTTGGCTTAAGCATGACTTTTATTTACTAAATTTTTAAGTTTGAGCTTTATTCTAAAAATTTGATTTCTGAATAACAAGTTGAATTAAAAAAAAAAAAACAAAAAAAAAAAAAGAAAATTGGATATAAGAGTGGAAAAAAGTATTAGAAAAAAAGAAAATCTGGATTTAATCAAAAAGAGTATATGTCAATTTATTTGGCCTAAAATTGAAGGGTAATAAAATTACATTAAATGAAAATAATACTATAAAATATGATTTCAAAGATAAATCACATTAAAATAAAATAGAGATTACTAATCTCAAATTATTAATAGTACCCATATCTGTAATTGAAAACCTCAAACCTAAATTTTCTCTTATAAACCATAACTCAACTCTTTTATGTTTTCAGAAACTAATTCTGAAGAATTCTCAACTCTTCTTCATTTTCAGTGTATAAAGAATTTCATGTATATAAGTGTTTTTAGTTGGTCTTGAAGACTAACCAACTTAAGGTGATAGTACAAGAGAAAATTTTAATTAATTAGTTTTTAAATCAAAACAAAACCCCAAGAGTTTGTTCTTTTCAAAATTATAAAATCAGCCCTCATATTTTTTGAAATTGTAGAACAGTCTCAAAAATTCTTAAAATTATAAAACAAGGTAAAATGTTTATGAAATTACAGACAGATCTTTCTAAAAAAGTACAATGCAACTCTAAACTTCTCTTTCTATATTATTCTCATTTCTAATTAATTTAACATAAAAATAGTGTCATACACGTAAATAATAAATACAAATCGAGCTTTTAAGGTAGAAAAGAAACCTATGACAATTATTTTGGATCCAAAATAATTATAACATCGTCTACTAATCCCATAGTTGAATGAAAATTATTTTAAATTTAATTAATTTCATTAAATATTAAGGCTTGCACTTAGAAAATAAAAACCGTATAATTTACAAAAGTCAATAAAATATATCTATTACTTTTTCCTTTATCTCTATATATTTTCTATATATTGTCCCTTTATGTAAACCTGTAATTGAGGTCACACAATATATACATATTATTACATTCTCAATTATTTAATATTTTAAATCTCTCGTCCAGAATAGATGATATTCAGAATATTCAACTCATCTTACGTTAGCCAATGGAATTTGATAAATTTTAAAAACATTTGATATGATACAAAATCTAATTGATCCGGTTCCTGAATAGTTAATTAGGACAACTCAAGAGGATGATTTTCAACAATCAGTATAGATTTTCTATTGTTTATAAATATTCCAACTAGCCAACACAGAATACCGAACGTATGAAACTCTTGATCTATAAAAGATCTCACTCGTAATATATCAAAGTACAATACTAAATTCATAATTTCATCCATAAACACTCAAAATTAAGAACACATAAACTATATATAGACATTAAGCACTAAATTCCATTCATAATACATTTTAAGAAATTACTCTATAGATCTTGATGACTGCTAACCACCTACACTAACTATTATTGAGAGTAGACCATGTCCAAATCTTGACCAAGTCCAATAATCAAGATATTCTCTAACCAACAAAAAAAAAAAAAAAAAAAAAATCTTGCAAGCTATAACTTAACTTTTATAAAGTTAACAATTTTCTTTAGGTTAATTTAATTATGGTTTATACTTTTTATACACACCGTTTTTCAAATCGCATATACAAGTTATATGTATCAAATCATTAGATTTTATACAAACATAAATATGTTTATCTATTTAAATAATTAATACAAATATTACTTTAATATAGAGCAGTCAATACATAATCTTTTTAATGTACAGAATAATAAAAAATAATGAATAAATAAGATCAAATTCTAGCACGATTTTCTTCACTTCATTTAATATAGATCTGATTCTAGGCATGCCTTACACATGACCAGAGTCTTGCCACTCAGCTCGCCTTCATGGCACCTGAAGGGGGTCTGGTATCTAGCTACAAGTATTATGGATGGTGGACATCCATAATTTGATTCACAAATTACATTTCTTTTGGACCTCATCGTGGTCTCTTTGTATGATGACAGTATGAACCATGTTATCTTCTATTTGCTGCATATAGTGCGTGTGGTTGTCTTTCTTAAAGCGGAGAAACATAAACATGTTATCCTGGCTTTCTCCTCAAATACGCCCATGGTGGTAGGTCGTGTAACAAAGCCAACCTTATCAACCTCTACGAGACACTTTTTTTTTTTTTTTAATTATTACACAGAAATTCGAAACTGAAATCACAAGTTGGGAAAAGGGATTATAACCATTACACTATCTATTTAGGGATAACCTCTACTATATACAATCATTTTGTGTTTATGGTTGACAAGATTCATTCATTCCAAAAACTCATAAAAAAAAAATCCATACATCATACTCAAAAACACCAATAATAAGAAAACACATAAATTTACGATCTTAGCAATCCTTTGGATTTTACATGCTCAACAAAAGTATCCTGAGATTGGGGCTTTCTCAAATGTTATCCTTAGATGTGGTATCAAATTAGAGAGAGAATTAGGATTGTGCACAGCTCCGACATGGAATTCAATACGTTCATAATTTAACTAATTTGCATATATTCATATCACTAGAAAAAAAAAATCTATTTTGGAACCTTTTATTTATTTATTTTGCACGTGTTGATCATCTTATGTACTATAGTTACACATATTTAAAATAAACTACCTTCTAAATCCTAGATCTAATGAAGGTTAATTATTCTCTTCCTCCACCACCCCACCCCCCCCCCCCAAAATGAAAAATCATGAGGAACTAGTTTTCAATTCTCGTGAAGTGTACAACTCTATAATTTATTAAATAAATTTCAGATTAATAGTATTCAAGTTTTTATATCAATATTACCCCTATAGTAAGACTTTTAGTACAAATCATCAAAATATTTAGAGCCCCTACTTTCCTTTGATATGGATAGATTTCAACCGTTAATCTATCCATATGGCCAAGAAAAAGGGAGAATTTGTAGTCTAAAAAAATAACCTTTTGTCAACAAAAGACCAACTAAAGAAAAATAGGAACGAGATGCAACATGCAGAGGCCAAAAAGGGATTTCGAAGAACATATATTATACTGCAAATAATATTTAAATGTAAACTCAATGAAAATGATACCCAGATCACATTTACCTATAACAAGGCAACCATTGAAAATGGTGATTGTTACATATGAACAGATTCTTTTTGATTAAACATCACAGCACTACCTGCGTACCTATTATTAGGGCACACATGGAAGCAAGGAAGTAGAAGAAAAGCAAAATCATGGCCTTCAGGCTCCAAATCAATGACTTTGCTCTAAAAGTTTTAAATGAATATCTGCCCATTCCAATTTTCAGAGAGAGAGAGAGAGATTTTGTTTTCTACAGATGGAGGAAAAGAATCATCGGCCCTACTTTGACCACCGGGAGATGATGTACACAAGTCCCCTAAAAGTTGGACGAGGGACTGGCCAACCAAGTTCGTGGTTCCATAGCTTATCCTCCCACATCATGCATGACACCAATGGAGTTAGCCCAACGTAATTAATCCAATGACATTCTAATTAACTTGCCACCTCTTCAACGGCAACTTTCTTCAAATGCATCTTGCTTCTCATGCTCCGCAGCCCCAACAGTAATCTTCTCTTCTACTTCAGCATCAACACTACCACCAGCAATTGGCTTCAAAGACGGATCCACTACATCTCGTCCCAACAAATCAGGAGAAGAACTTGGCTTGTCTTCTGCTGTATCAAGTGCTTCTCCCGCATCAGCCTCACTGCTACTCATACCTGCTTCAGATGGTGCAGAAGGTTCAGTTGTATTTAGGTCAACATCACCGCCCTTGTCTGCCACTTCAGGCTCACCATTTGGTTGAACTGGAGACTTGTCTGCCTCAGATGGGTCACCTGCATCATCAGTCTCTCTCCATTCAACCCATTCAGCTGGCTTATCACTATCACCAAGCAGTGTTCCTTTTGTACTCTCAAACAGAGTGTTAACACTGGCTTCCTCTGGGTGTTTTACAGGATCTGCCAAAGAAGTTGCCGTATCCTCCAAGTCATCATCCCCACCAACAATTACTTCATCATCTCCGCCATTGTTGATCACACCCCTCTCCTCAGTATTGAGTGATGGTGAAGCAAGTGAGCTAGAAGACCGCTCATTGGCAATTCTATCATCTTCAAAGGCAAACCAGTTGGAGTTCATAAAAAGAGACCCACTGTAGAAACCAGAAACAAAGCATATCAATTCAGGCTCATTTCAAATTGATCCTACTCAAAATTTCAGTGAAGCAATATGAAGAGTGGCACTTCAGGGCTTCCATCCAAAGTACAACATGCTCTTCGAGAGTTTACTGGACAATTCAAACTCCTTAAAGGTTACAAGAGCAGCATGAGCAGTGGCACTTCAAAGCTTCCATTCCAAGTACTATTTGATTTTAGAGACTTGACAATCCAAAATACTTGGAAGGTTACACAAATGGGACCAAACACCAGTAAGTATCCAACAAGTGGTGAGTTCAAACCTAAACGCATGTTCTTTGACAATAACAAAGCAGATCCTCAGAATTAGAATGTGAAGTACATGGAGGATACTTCACTGTGCTTATGTTACAAATTGACCATTTAAGAGCAACAAAGGAAAGCCATCAACCAACCTATCCTGGTCATCTCCCAGTCGCAGAGAAGATATAACAACTTCAGCAGATTCATCATCAAAGTAGACATCCTGCCAAGGAACTCAGTGAGGAACCTTCCACTTTGAACAAAACCTTCCACTTATGTAAGAGGCAAAGAGACCTCGCACTCACATTCTAAATTAGACCAATTTAAAACTACTAGTTTTGTGTACTTCGCCATATTTTTATATTTGTAAACAAAAATATAATAATACTAAATATACTACATCTGAACTTAAGATAAATATAAACTAAATATTTTAAATATATTTTGTAAGGAAGTTTTAAAATAAGACAAGAAAGATAAGAATATTGACAAGATTTGGAGTATATAATACATAAAAAAGAACATAATAAATATTAAAGTGAAGATCTAATGTCAATGAAACACAAAAGAAAGAAAATAAAATAAGATTCAACTATCCAAATATGGATTCAGGATTCAAATATTAATTTGATAAACATGACTGAGAAATACATTAGAAATATCCTAATTCAACCATAATTGACAAAATTATATATTCGAATTCTATATATTAAATTATATTATTTCCAAATCTAATTGACAAAATGAATGGTGGCATAGAACTGAAGATGTAGGACCACGAGGTATATCCAGAGATGATCAAGTAAAAATAGCAATTGATTTGTGCAAGAGAATTGTGAAATAATGCAATTCCATTCCAAGGGTAAAAATATGTTGAATGTCATCAGACAACATATTTCATAAGTAAACAAAATTGACAACAGAATAGGAGAAATTTATTAGCATTAGTTTTCATGCTTAATTGCAATGCATGGTCAATGACAGCAAAATCTAGTAGGAATTACTAACCAAATTCAAAGTGCTTTTCAAACAATGATGGTCCAACAAAAACAAGAATACCAAAAAAATAATAATAATAATAATAATTCTATCAGAAAATATTTATAGAGAACTTGCTAAGGACATTACCTCATCATCTCGGTCAAGGGCAACATGACCCTGCATGCATTGAGAGAAGAAAAATATATTAGTGTGCAATTTGTTCCTAGAAGTTATCCAAATTGGAAAAGAAGAGTGTGTTTCGTTGGGACCAAAATGGCCCAAGGAGCATCTGGTGTGGATGTGGCATCACCTCACCAGTACTGACACATTTATTTGTCTTTTAATGTCACCACCACCCATGGGTTGGAATGACATTTTCTCCCAATGCTCCTTAGGGCCACTTTGGCCATGAAGAAAAGAATTTCCCATTTGAACACTCACGAATATAGATAAAAATGATGATAATAAATCAGAAATATTTGAACATAGTGAAGTAGTTCCAACTACATGTTGTGCCCAGGGATGCTAATAAGGTTCGCATGCCTATCAACTCAATACAATATTCTCAATCCCCAAACATACATCAAACATAGTTTCTTAAAGTTGGTCAAGAGGCCATAGCTATAAGAAAGGATATTTATAACCATAACAAAGAGAAAGTATTTGGTGAAGCAGAAAGCATCATAACTTGGTTCAAACACATCTCATGTTTCCCTTTTCTATTAGCAATAGAATATTCTGAGAATGAATGTAGTCCACCGATAAATAATAAAAAAGGAATGAGTAGCAACTACTTCCCTTTTGTAAGTTTTAGATCTTCCAAACTAAGGTTGGATTTCAAACTAAAGAGGTAATTGAGCCTCTGGAATTTGATTATCTATCCTAGGCTCTAACAACTTGGAACATTTTGCCATCGTCCTATACCCATTTCCAGTTATTAGGGTTAAAGAATTTCCATTGACTTCTGTATTCCCATCCTCTAGTTTGACATAAGCTCAGGTTAAAAGCAATTATATATCCACATGCGCAGACACACACATATCACAGAAAGCGTATTTAGGGCTGGGCAGTAAACACCTCATCAATCTCATCATTACTATAAATGCCGTATCGAAATGCCTGGCTTAAGTTATTTGCAAGTCTTGCGACATCAAAATCTCTATCCCGGTAGTCATCATCATCGCTGTCTCTACCTCGATCTTGCAATGCTGTTGGCCTCCTGTTAAAAGATGGAACCACGAGTACACAGCTCAAAAACCACCGATATCAAAAAATTGAAGATATGTCAAACGCCAGCAAAAATTTTTTAAATAATAATAATAATAACAAGAACTTAACAAAAATAAAAATAAAAGGGGATAAATCACTGAATTACATAATAATCATTCATTCAGCACCAAAATGCATAAAACTAATAATTTTGGTTCAACAGCTAGTAAAGGGACCATCTTTGGAGTTGTAAGGTTGAGACATAAGCATTTTAAGCTTTGGAAATGGCAACCATCTGCATGCCCAAGGAAACCCACTAACTTTTATAATTTATCAAATTTCTGTCCAAATTATGGCCATAAAAGGGGCAGGATAGAGCTGGATTATGGTTTCCCCACTCGATCACATACCAAACAATTATCCTCTTATCATTGCACCCAACCCTACCCTCACTTTAGGTAAACACTTAATTTCCATCCCCACGACCCCCTGACTGACTTTCTCCCCTCCACCCAACCAGTATCTCTGCCAGAATTTTCATTCCCTAATTTTTATCAAAACAAATATGATGCTCATTGAGGCAAGTAATCAAACATCTAATATGCATCTTATAACATGAAAAAAATAACATGCCAGTCACTATTGGCACCAAAGCAGAATATGAGCAGCAAGAGTATTTAATGAATCCTTCTTTTCTGTCCAAAAAAAAAAAAATGAAGGAAAAAATGAGAATCAAGGATTGCAAAAATAAAAGGGCAACAGAAGATGGTGAGATAGAAATGATTAAGAACCCTGTGTGTGTACATCTGTGTGTGTGTGAGAGAGAGAAATAGTTACATTAACACCATAGTGATAGGTGTGGAGAGAGAGAGAGATGAAGCAACGGCAAGTAAAGAGATGGAGATTGAAATCAAGAATTGGAGAAAGACAGATGAGAAAAGGACAGGAAGCAGCATGCTTGCATTGATGGGGCTTTTAAATGAAGAAAGAATCCTACTAGGACTTATAACTAAGGGCAAAAACGTAAAGACATTTTTCAAAAAATACCTTAAATATATATAAAAAGAGGGGGTGAGTTAATGGGTCCAGAATACCTATGGAATAACTGGTACATATACCTCCAGATCCGCAACAGATTTTAAAATTGATCCATTCCTGCCTGTTCCCCCATTAATTCCACCTCATTGACATTCTATATTTGCCAAAAGATAGCTGAAAATGAACATAAATTCTCTCTCTCCTGTTCACCTCACAAACTCAGTCACTTCCCCCCAGGTTTAAGACATTATAACAACTAGGAAGTATGCCCTCTTCCAAAGAAGCCCATCACATAAACAGTGGCGCCAGAGTGGAAAGTGACACTATTAAATGATCATAAACAAGCCAATCAGTTTCAGAAATAATATCCTCACTATCAAGAAGACAAAAGAATAAGGAATTTGCAGTCCATGGAGAACATATATCCAACCAGAGGCCCACTATTACTCCTATAGAACATGAGTTTGCAGTCTTAGCCACTTATGTACGAAACATTGGCCATGCCACAGGCAAGTGTAGCATTTAGAATCTCAGAACTTTTTCTCCATCCTTCAGCTTTTATTTTGTCCAGTGATGGATTCCCAAGTGCTTTCCCAATAAGTAGACCCTTGAAAATAAACAAATTCCAAACCGACAACAGCATACAGAACCTAATACAGCACAGAAAATTATGATAAGGGCATTTATGAACCAAAGAATTAATATTTTGAGAACAGGGAAGAGTCAGATACAACTCAAAAGGACAATCTTAAATGTCACTGTTGGGGTTCACCTTTTTACTGTGCTCGGAAAGAATTTCTTCCCTACCTTTTCTCGACAAAAAGATTCTCTCAATTTTTTTACCATGTCAATTAATGGTAACAAACAGTGAAATTTTACTCATGACATAATATAATTCAACTCAAAATCTCAAGCCAAGGGTGCAACGCAAGTCACATACAAGATGCAACGCAACAGACCCATAGAGTAGATCCAGTGACAGGAATAAAAAAAAAAATTGAAACCCTGAAAAAGTGGGTGCAGTTTTATTCACATTGATATGGCCCCAATTTTGACCATTGAAACTAGTTTCATTCACTCAGTTTGGAGCAAAGGTGTCCAATTAATAACCAAGTTGTTTGCTGTTGTGCCGACATCATTTCAGTAGTGAAACATTCAGATAAAACTAAACAATGAGTGACATTTAGCAAACAAATAAACACAAACCTTTTGCAAATTGTAATCTTAAGAGCATGGGATGCAACAGACATGGTTCAAATCAGGGAAGATAAACCAATTTTGAAAATGACACTGACAAACCACACTCACACACCATATGAAAACAACCATGTACCAATCATGTCAAAAAAAAAAAAAAAAATTATATTGCCTGCATCTTGCTTGGATATAAAGCAACTCCAAAGAATGGAGATGCCCAGTATCATTGAACTCCGTTTTCCAATTTTGGCATGAAAAAGTGCATAGAAACAAATAGACTAGACATATACTGCATCTCTAGGAGTGGGCCAACCTAAGAAAATTTTCTCCCATTATCAGATATTTCTCCACTAAAAGTAATCATTTCCAATCAGGCATAGGCTTCCCTAGCTGCCATTACACAAAATAGTCCAACTTAAGAAACAAAAGGCATGAGAAAGCTATAGTAACACAATTAGAAGGACGTATAATGTTGTAAAAAATCATTCACATCACCAGTGGTGAGAAAACGGCGTTGTAGGATGAACAAGAAATGGAGTCAAAACAGAAACAATAACATAGTTGAGAGTACATCACAGTTGACACCTACCCACAGGCCCATTGATAGACATTTTCCACTGCATTACGCTTGAGCAGTACATTCGTATGCCAGTCCGTCCACTCACTATTTCCCTGCCAAAGAGAGAATTTTAGAAATGATTGCCTTCACAGAAACAAGTAATGTATGTTGTCATCAGGCTGTTGCAGCTTATCGTGAGGGCTATCCTACTATTTTGAGTGAAAACAGCGATAGGTCTATCAAAAGTGTAACACAACAAAGCCCACAGGAATGATTTGTCCGCAAGCAAAATGCTTCACATAACCAGGGAACAAAATAAAGCAGGCAAGCTTAGGCCTTACAATCTGGATATATTTCAGAACCCTCCTTCAGCACCTCAAACACAAAGGAAAAGAGAGATGATCAGATCCGAGGCAAGGATCTGAGCCAATCTGGTGCACGGATTTCACATGACAAGAGTACAATAATGTCACAATAGAATAAATCACTATAAAAAGCCAAACTAAATCTAGGAATCCTCTTTTGTCGAATAAACAGAGTAGGTAGTGAAAATGGTTACAAATATAATTTCGATAGACTCTGCAACAAAGATAGTAAAATTTGAATCATATAATATAATACACAATGAAAATTATGCCACAAACCACAAGTATTCACCACATGTCCTGTGGCATTTTGTATTTAATACTTTTGTAAGTTTTCTCTTCCAAGAGTAATAGTTGAAAGTGTATGTATACAAGTAAAGAGTAACAAAGAAAAGACCATTCAGGTTGAAAACAAACAATCACTTAATCTCTTAATGAAATAAATCACATCACTTTCAATAAAACAACCAAAATAATGCGAAAGTTCAAAAGACCAATTTTCTGAACCTAAGCAATAGATGATGTGGGTAATTACATCACTCCTAACCTCATTGCCAGGCTAAATGTAAGTGAAACATACAAGACAATATGATGATTTGGTCAAGCCAAACAACATTGGTCTGCATGATGTGATGACTCAATACAACATCGTTGCTCTAAAACTCAACCCCAACAATTGTTAACATCCGGTAGTAACTTCATTTGTTCAACATTTGTTCAGTCATGTTCTTTGTCACAATACTGTCCCAATTATCTCTCTAAATCTAGGTATTGTCTCGGAGATGCATATAAATAGTTAATTCGACCACAATGGGCAGTATCTTGAAAATCTGGTGAAAGTACTCTCACTTGTAGCATTTTCACTACTTTCCACCCACATCCATCTATATATCAGTCCAAAGTTTTCTATATTTTTGTTTTTCAATGTTAACCGAAGCTTGGTTAACCGAAGCTGATGTTGTACTAGATAAGCTTGCATAATTTTGTTGCCACTGTGGAATGTTTATAGTTGTACATGTAGCAATCTGAAGTAAATATATAACAAAGAGAGTGGTCTACAAGAATGATATAATTTTCCATTCTCATTCTGAAACAAAACCTTAAACCATAGTAGCCCCTTTGAATATGATGTGAATGTATTTTTGTCCAATCTTCTAAATATTGTTTAAAACACTGACAAATACATAAGAGATAGCTTAGTAGACCATAATTAACAATTTATTAGTTAGAGTGATGTCAACAAAAGAAAGACTGGTATTTGCTACTTTGTACCTATTGAATCGTTTATCACAAAGCATCAGATGCATTATGTTGCAGAAGTGTGGAAGAACTACAGTATTAAAACATGTGAATATTGCAACAACCACCAAACCTTTATTCCACTAAATGGGTTCCACTACATGGATGCTTCTACGCCACTGTACTCTATTTCATATTGCATGCTTATTTATATGACTTTTTTTTTTATAAGACAATAATAATATTATTTTTATTCCACTAAATAGGGTTGACAATATGAATACTTCTACGTCATTATACACTATCATATATCATATCTTTATTTATATTTAGATAATTCGTATCACATTTTATTATTATTATCCAAGTCTTTTAAGATCTCCTTCTCCCTCGACTAATATGAGTACTTTTCATAGTCTTGCACCGCCTTACTAGAACCTCTATCAATCACCTATTTACGTGTCCATACCATCTTAATCGTGTTTCCCTCAATTTTATCTGGATAAGCACAACCCCGACTTTTTTCCTAATACACTATTTTCTTATCTTGTCCATCCTTGTATGCACTTCCACCTTAACATCCTCATCTACGCAACTCTCATCTTCTACTCATGCTTTTGGTTGATTATCCAACATTCAGATCCGTACAACAAAGTAGATCTAATTGTCATTCTGTAAAACTTCCTTTTAAATTTTAAAAATATATTTCGATCACATAGAATGCTCAATACACTTCTCCATTTCGACCATCCTTCATGTCTTTTATGTGATATATCTCTGTCAATCATTTCGTCTTTTTGTAAAATTAATACTAAGTACTTAAAACTCTCGCTTACAAATAATTCATCATCTCTTATGTTAGTCATTGCCTCACTAACACTAGTACTGCTAAACTTAAATTCTATATATTCTACATTTGTCTTACTAAGTTTAAATTATTTCACTTCCAATGGATCCCTCTAAGAATTTAAGCTTAGCATTCACTCCTTCATGTGTCTCATCCACCAAGACAATGTCATCTGAAAATAACATGCACCATGATATCATGGCCTGGATGTGTCCAGTGAGTTCATCCATAACTAGGGTAAAAAGATAGGGACTTAACGCCAACCCTTAATGTAGCCCTATCTTTATTGGAAACTCTTCGGATTAATCCATTTGATTTCCTCACTTTTGTCACTACGTCTTTGTACATGCCCTTGATCACTCCAATATACGCTACTCTTACACCCTTCTTTTCTAAAATCCTCCACGTGGACTCTATCATACGTCTTTTCTAGGTCGATGAACACCATTTATAAGTCCTGCATTTTTTCGCGATACTTGTCAACTAATTGTTCCCAACTAATTGTCTGAGATGGTGTATGACTTCCATTGTCGACCTACCATGATTAAATCCAAATCGAATTTTGGTTACCTTGGTCTCTTTCCATAATTTTCTTTTAATCATTCTTTCCCAAATTTTCATTGTATGGCTCATTAACTTAATATCCCTCTGCACAATTTTGTATACGCCCTTGTTTTTCTATAAGGATACTAAAATAATCTATCCATTGATAAGACATTTTCATTATCCTTAATATCCTGTTAAGTAACTTCATAAACTATCCAATACCCTGCTTCCCTAAGTACTTCCATAGCTCTATTAGGATATCATCAGGTCACAATCGCTATTCCATTTTTAAATCTCTTCAACTTTTGAGGTTGAATTCTCTGATAAAATTCATATTTTTATACTTTTATGACCTACTTAGTTCACCTAGGCTAACTTAATCATCTTGGTTTTCATGAAACAATTGATAAAAATCTATTCCTTCACTATTTTATTTCACTAACACCCTATTTGATTCATTTTTAATACATCTCATTTGTATAAAATCTCTTGTTTTAATCTCTCTCGTTTTAACAATTTTATAGATGTCCATTTCCCCTGCTTTTGTATCAAGCCGTCAACAATAAAAGTCTTTGAAAGTTTCATTCTTGGCTTCACTCACTGCTCTGCTTCATCTTTTTCTCGGCTACTACGTACTTCTCTAAATTTAGAATTCTTTTTCCTAGATTTTGTCTTGTACTTTCATTTTCCACCACCAAGATTCTTTACTTAGAGGTACATGTCCTTTTGACTCACCAAGTACACTCTTAACTATCGTTTTCACATGAAGTGTCATCTTTCCACATGCTATATTCGGGTCACTATGTATTTCTCCTATGTCGTGTTCTCTTACTCTCTCCTTAAAGTTGTTTCATTTCTCATCATTTAAATTTCACCCCTCAATCCCAGGGGTCATGCATACTTTCCTTACACGAATACTATGCTCGATACGCATTTCCAACACCACTAACCTATGTGAATATTATTTTTATATATTACAATCAGATATTCTCCATAAACATGTTAGTTTCATTCTAATTAAATAGTAGCATATGTGAAACAAATTCATTGAACTGTAACAAAGTAAATATGTCAGGATCTCAACTATTAATCACTCTAGAAGCAATTGCATGAGCACTCCACATTATTCTTGCACAAGTTAAATCATACATATCATATATCTGAAATTAATTGATGATACTTGAACCAAATGTGCTTCACAACAATAATACTTATCAGTGTGTAATACAGACTCACACACAATATATATCAAAAGATTTCAGAGCATTTCAGAGAACATAAATCTAGTGAGGTGAGGTACCAAGACTGAACTGTTATTGTCTTTATATGACCACTCACCAAGTTCACAGAGCAACCATAGAAAGTAGCCCTACATTTGAACCTATTCTGATTGAAGTACTAGAGCAGGAAACTGTAGAGCAATATCAAGAAACTAAGCCAGGACAGATGCGTAAAACCAAGTATGCTAATGATGTGGGAAATGCAGTTGGGAAATTAGCAGCAAACAAAGCCTAAACAATCAAATTCTTTTAACGCAATAGGTAAAGATGACAACAAGGGGAAACAGAACTGCAGCTTCAGACAATCAAACTTCAATCACAGAACAAGAAGAATGTGAAGGCTATTGTAATAAATGAGTCCCAAATACAATATTGCATTGCATGCACAAAGTTGCTTGACTAAAAATAAAAATAAAAAGGGAAAAGGAGAGGAAATAAGCTTCACTGCAATAAACCTGCAGCGATGACTGAATTTCACAGTTGTTATTTCCCAATTGGACAAGTTTATTGGATATGCGGGTCAGATGGCCAATATTCCCAATCCTAGGTGGAGTTCTTCCATCTGCAGGTACTGTTGGCTGCAAGAACAAATAAAAAGACCTTACTTTTATCTATTCCAAATCAGATAGTGGGGGAAAATCACAACAAAAAGTTAACAAATTAGTCACCAAAACTGACAATAGAAGCTTCTAAATACTAAAAGCAACCTTGTTTGGATCAGTCGTTAATGTGGAATTCTTCTCTGCTTCAAGGATTCTCCCCATAAGATCACAGTCATGACGAAGATGGTCAACAAGAGAGACATTCTTGCTTTCCAAGCATGCAATAATTATATTCTCCACATGGTGATGCATAAAATTGTGATATGGGTACCTAGCCACCCAAAAAAAAAAAAAGAAACAAAGAAAATCATGTCCATACTTCAGTCACCTTCAGGAAATCTTTCCCCATTTTCCATGGTGGGGAGGAGGCGGCTTACTCAAAAAACAATTCCAGAACCCGCTTTATCGCACCCAGCTGAATAACCTCCTTCTCAGCAGCTTTGCTGCTAGTTGCCAGTAAGACAGCAATGAACTCCACAATCTGAAAGGTTTACAATTGAAATAAATCGTCAGCATACAATGCAAAAATTTACCTCACTGCTTTCTAAAATGACAAGTAGATGATTTCGGTGATCTAAACTAAAACAACTTAATGCTCTATCAACTATTATGAACTTCAGACCAGTACAAAAATTCTTAGAAGTTTGCAGGATACTTTTCCCCCAACTATCTGTAACACTGGTTAGAGTTTTCTTGATTCTTTGCCTTCAAGATTAGTTGTAAACATCTAAGAAATGGCTTACACATTTTCAATTATGAATTTATCCCATGCACTTAGTCAGAGGTTTTCAATTATGAACTTCTCCCATGCACTTTGCAGAGACATAGCTGCCCTACCCAGACTGAATGAGAAATGGCTTACGCATTTTCAAGTCTAGAGTTAGGCAACTATAATTTTTAAAAGCATGAATATATGCATTTGTTTCCATAAGGACTACAGAATAGCAAAGTGACTACCTTCAAGCGGTGTTTCCCAAGAGGTGGCTGCAACTTTCCAAATGTAGTAACCAAAACTCTCTCTGGAGAAGAAACATCTAAAAGCTTAAGAAGATCACCTACATAACAGAAGCTTAATTTAGTCGCTTGGCATCCGCTTGCATCAAGAGCACTTCTCACAAAAAGGATATACTGCACCAAAGCAGGGAGAAGGACAGAGGCTGGGGTGAAAGAGTAAGAAAGTGGCAAGAAAAAACTAGCAGCCGCAATCTTGGTGCATCATATGATGGCACCACCTTTTGGCGATTTTCCTTGATTCAGCCCATGTTAGCAAATTTAGAATTGGATTATTTTTCCTCATGAAAAATCAAGAAGGTTGATTTTGGTGAAAAATGGAAGGTGGGAAGTGAAGAAATTAGAACTCCAACATCTCATCCAATTGTTGCTGAAAAACTAAATTCTCACTCGAGAAAACAGAGTTTGTGTAATTTCATTTTGTTTCTAAAAGTTTTTACATGTCTTTATTATTATTATTATTTGTCTTTTAATGCTAAAAAACTCATAACCAGCTGCCACGCTATCCATTGACCACTACCACACAAGTTGAATGCTCTAGGTCATTGTCCATTAGTGCCACATAGAGCATTTCCAATCAAGCTTTTGACAAATGATGACAGGGTCTAAATTAAAGTTTAGATATTCCAAGAGACCACTTATTTGAATTAGTAGCTATGGTAGATTGTGTCAAATCTCAAGAGGCCACTTATTTGATTATGAAATTAATTTCGGGTCCTAAATTGTATGAGAACCAGAAAAGTTTTTTGACAACAAGTTCAAGTTCAAATTTCTGGTCCTACATTAAGCAGTGCACATTATTATTCATGTTAACTATTTAATCAAGACAGGCAACTAAACACAAAATCCATGATGGGTCATACTAGCATATATAAGTTATATTGCCATTCTTAACGATAATATGAAATGGGACATACTAGCATACGTAAGTTATATTATCATTCTTAACGATAATATGAAACCAAGCATCAAACAGCAGAGAACTCCGACAAGGATCCAAGAATGATGTGCCTAATTCATCAATATATGTTAGACAAGCATAAATTGAGGCAATAAAACATAACTGATTAGCAAGCCATTTATGATCAAACTGGAATACAGTCCAACTCTCCATATGAAGCTTCTGCCTCAGTGTACCTTTATATAGGAAAAACACAAGCTTCTGCCAGAAACATGACAAAGGTGCCTACCTAATAAGCACTTGCCTCTTTTGGTAAGAAAGAAAACACTAAAAGAAGGATCCAGAGGGAGCAACCCTTACAATCTAACAATGGCAAGGATAATCTACAAACTATGAAGAAAGATTGGAGATGAAACCTAAAGGATTTTATACCAAGAATCAATGGACCAAAAGAAGCAACTTTCTTCTCCCTCGACCCTATATTGCATTCCCTCCAAGCTAACTAAACATGGAAAGAGGGATCAAAAGAAGGTTCATCCGAGCAGCACATGGCTCAAATAACAACCACCTTGTAAATGCACTCTAAGCAAGAGCGGTAGAAACTGATATAGATTACTTAATTATAGTTTTTGGCATCAACAAATAGTAAATATATACATCACAAACAACCTTATCATCCTCACTTCTGATGTGAATAATGTTGGAGTTGGAACTAATTGGACTCAAAATGCATCAAACTGCATAGAAGCTACTTGCAAGCATGATGTAATATAAGGATGAAAAAAGGAAAGGCAAAAAAGGGTAAACACAAGACAAAACAACCCTGCTTGATGCCATAATTCAAAGTCAGCTTCTCTCCAACAAGGAGAAATTACATAAGCAGCTAGTAAAGTACCAGAAAAGCAGAAAAAACACATGTTTGCCTCATTTGGGTAAGAACCACATCACCAAATCCAGATGGACACAGGAGAAAGTGAGCTTACCTAGTTTCTTCAGCATGCTTTCGATGGTCTCAGGATTAGCAATAGTATTTGATCCTTGAGCCATTTGTCTGTTGTACATATGATAAGACCCCAACATTAGCCTCTTAGGATCTAATAATGATATGCATATAGACAATGAATTGACCAAAACAGATCTTGGTCGTGAATCTTCCAGAGCATGTCGAAGCAATCTTCCTATAAAACTGAAAAATTACAACAGAACAGTTAACAGAAGGATGCAGCTTACTTGAATTAATTCTGAAGATAAGCAACAACCAAGAAGGTAGCTACCTTGGGCTGGAAATTTTAGCAGAGAGGCCTGGAGGAGCGTATCGACTAACGGCACAGAGTGTCTCTGCAGCATTAGCATGTACTTCAGGCGAGTCCTGTAAAGGTCACATCAACATGCAGATCCATCAAACATGAGTTAGACAAGTCAGATTATCATTTTACATTCCTAGAAAGGTGGTCAGGTGGGGATATTAGGAAAAGAGCAAGTGGATGGTAGAGATTCCAGAATAGAATATATTGACCATGGCACCGAGATGGCTACAAATAAGCTGAACAGAACTTTCCTAAGACAGAAGCATAGAAATCTCATCCCGTCTCAAAAGAGAGGACCAATAGTCTATTTTCAAAAAATCCTTGCATTCCGTCTCTAAAAATCCTACATTCCACTCCCACCAAATGCACAAGGAATGGCTACAGAAGCACATTTCCAAAGCAAAGAAGCATCTTTCCCCCCTCTAAAACATCTGAACTTTGTCCAAAGCAAATCAAGGAGACTTCTAGGATAATCCATTCATTATAATAAATAACAACTAAACCACAAATTTTGGTCATACAAATTTTTTAAAAGAGGTGATTGATTTACTCTATAGAATCTCTAGCTTTGTGGCTTTTGTGGCTAAGCAATTTCTTGGTGTCCTTACTGTTTAGTAATGTTTGGTTTTTGCCAATATTATCATCTTCTTATGCAAAAGGGAAAGAAAGAGGCAGTTTCAAATCTCCCAAGTTATAGACCAAAGCAAAAACATTTTGTTTCATAACAAACATCAGGTAAGTTTGTGACAACTCATTTGTAGTTATTTTTTTATTTATTTTAGAATACCTCAACTTGAGGATTTTGCAAATTTATGTGTGTGTTGATACCATAATTCCAATCTTGGCCTAAGCTTCTCACTACCACAGGATCTATAACCAATAGGCCAAGGCTCAATGGTCAGTTGTAGTGATGGTATTGAGCACCATAGACCCAGTAAAAGTCTTAAATCTAGCAAGAACCGTAGCCTTCCAAATGTGCTTGGTTAATGGAAACAGGGTGTCGAAAGGAAGGAAAGACGATAAAAATATGATCAAGGTAAGGTACCTAAAGCATCAAGGCTTTTAACTCTAGCACTGAGACATTGGGAGAGAGATGATTTCCTGAAGCGACAAAATAAGGGAGAAGAATTCTATAGCTTCCCTATCATTAACATTTCTTCAGAAATGGAAATTTCAAGACACCAAATTAACTTCCAAGTAAGCATAGATAACAGATAGAGATAGTAGTGGGAAGGGAGGAATCCTCGCAGAATTAAAGCTACCTTATAGCAACAGGAGTCCAAACATCTTCAGTTTAGTACAAAGGAAGCCCAACAAATACATGAAGTAAAAAAATACACAGGTAAGTCAAATGAAGAAACTTACTGAAGAGCTGAACTTATCCAAAATCAACTCCAGTATATCTGTGCCTTCTAGCCACTGCATTGCTTCTGTGTAGTTGGAATACATATGTTCATCAGCTCCAATAAGACGTATTAAAACCTGTTGAGCAAGAAAAATTATTCTCAAGAACCTTAATACTGAACTGAAAGTAAATCAACCTTAAGATTAGGGAATTAAACTGCATTAGGACAGATAAGGAGATTCATTATAAAGGATTAGTTACGATCGAAGCTCAAATAGACCTAGAGAGAAATTTGGATATAATAAATAAGCCACATGCACATACAATCGTGTTTAAGCACCTCCCATGAATAAATATCCAAATTTTGTGATTTTATATAATATCCTCATATCTAATGCTACACTCTCATTCGGATTTGAAGTCTCATATAAAGCTTTAAGGAAAGGTGTATATGAAATTTATATTATCTTAGAGCTAATTTTTATTAGTACTTTATTAAA
This sequence comes from Dillenia suffruticosa, assembly GCA_033439265.1. Classification (NCBI taxonomy): domain Eukaryota; kingdom Viridiplantae; phylum Streptophyta; class Magnoliopsida; order Dilleniales; family Dilleniaceae; genus Dillenia; species Dillenia suffruticosa. The sequence continues at coordinate 7,960,598 of JAVTVX010000031.1, forward strand.
GTTAAATTATGTAAAATCTTGTTAACTGAATTATTGGACATTAAAGGATTTTCAATAAAGTAAACTTCGAACATTTGATGATATAGGTAACAATTGCATATGAATTCCAAAAGATAAAATTTGAAGATGATCAAGTGCACAAGGAAAATGAAAATGTTAAAGAGTGGGAAGACAGTTCAGCATAAGAAGTTATAATATACAGATAGATATAGAGATACAAAGTCAATAGAAATTGCAACTATGACAAAAGGTTGCACAAGATGCAGATGGTTCAAGTCACAAAAGAAACAAGAAATATAACAACCCACCTCCATAATTGATGTGATCCCGATTAGGTCAACCAGCTGCTTGAAAATTTCCTGATGAGCCTGGATAAGGCAAAACAAAATATCAATTTGATAAAGTACATATTATATAATACTACTCTTTTTTTCTTCTTAAAATAAAAAAAAAAAAAAAAGTACTTCATCGCCAGAAGGATGAATAACTCGGTTTCATTCATTATAGAGTGCAATTCCCTATGTGATTACATTATTCAGAACTAAGCATCTAATTGTTGCGCCCACTGATATGATTGGAAGAGTATGAATCTAAAGAATGAGGAGTCATCCACATTTTTACAAACTTCGAAGTAGAAAAACCCTTGTTAACCTGGCTAGACACCAAAAGAAAATGGTCACAACAGACCTCGTAGACACTATAAGGAAACATACACTTCCAACAAAAAATATCACAAAGTGAAGAACAAGTGACCAAAGAAACTGACCATCAAAAAGCAGATCAACAGATCATTTTTCTGGATAGACTTATTATAGCCTGTCATGCTGGTCATCAATCTATTTTTTTTTCTTTCTTCAATAAAAGCTAGGGATCCATCAGTAGCCACCTTTCTTCTCCAGAGGAAACAAAAAACCATTAAAATCACCTCCTAAGCAACAGTTAGAAAAGAAAGACCAGGAAGCCCATACAGCTCCTACCAAAAGTTGGATTATGATCTAGGAATTAAGGGACAATATAATAACATCAAGCTGAAATGATATAGTATAACATCCAAAAAAAGCACCCTTCGGACTGGTATACTCTCCCACATTTTATTATAGCAAATGAATTATAGTTGAGAAAACAATATACATAAGTCTCGAAAGATCAGAAATCCTAAGAATAAAAAATGCAATAAACAAAAGTAAAAGTAATAAAGGATTACCATACCATCCCTCTTCAAATCCCCAAACAGGTAATATTATAGACTCCTAAAGCACAAGCCCGAAGAAAAGCATAGAAGACAATCTTGTCCGAAGCCAAGAGTGGCCAATATTCTAAATTCTAAAAATCCTAGAATTTCACTTCCTCCAAACACACCAAGGAATAGCAACGACAGTGCATCTACAAAGACAAGAGGCAAGTTTCTTCCCACCAAAACCTCCTAACCTTATCAAAAACAAACCTTACCTTTAGGAATGGCCCATATAGCAAAGAGTTGGTTCAACATCTCCCAAGCTGTAAAGCAATGTAAACAATAGCGGAGCCAATGGGAGTGGGGGAAATTGTCCCCACTTTCTGAAAAAATCCAGACCCTCTTAATGTCTTAATATTGTTCCCCAAATAAAAAATAATATTCATTCTACCCTTCCCCCTGTCACGAATAATTGTAAATAATTTCTAACTCTTATTATTTTAATCTTTTTTTATAATATAATTTTGATAACACACAGTATTCATGCAATATTCATTATTATGGTAACATAATATTTAGTATACATTGAGATAATATTGAAAACATATTTGTTGTATATACTATACTATAATGACCACTACTAGAGTTTGAGACTGGTATACATCTATTACATACTAAATAATACGCAATAATTCTCAACTCCTCTGTTCTCTCTTTATTTTTAAAACAATAGTCACATCTCTTAAAATTCAAATCATAGTAAAATAACTAATTATTGAGACAAACCTCACAATTTTAAATTTTTAAAATTTCTATCACTTATTTATTCACAAATTTCTTTCTTTTTCTTATTTTAAATAAAAAAAAGCTTTCAATTGAAGAAAAATAGACAATTTTATATAATAATTTTTCAATTTTAATATTTACATATTAGATAATTATGTTTTTTTTATACTTACTAAATTTTCAATTCATATATATATTGTATATATTTACAAACCTACTCATATACTTAGTCCCCCCGAAATTAAATCCTCACTCCCCCATGAAGTATAAAAATGGGTAATCTTTAGTTTCAGAATCTTTTCCACTGAAATAGTTTTAAAGGCCTCCCCTTTTGTGACAGATTAATTGTATTTATCATGTTAGGCACCATACACCAAACAAACTTTTGCCCTCCAAATGAACTCAGTTAAAGAGAAAGTAGGGAAATGGGGAAGGCAAAGAAAACATTGAAAGAAAGATTTACAAGAAAAGATCACAGAACCATAAAAACTCCTAACTCTAGTATCAAAGACATTTGGCAAGGTTTTTTTTTTCCTATAAAGCTAAACTCTATAGTTCTCTATCATCGAGATTCGCAAGAAGTGAAAATTTCAAGAGATTGATTTAACCTCCCAGAAGAATAAATCATTGATGGCGGCAGAATGAAGAAAGGTTAGCTAATAGAGTCTAGGAAAGGTAATGGAAAGGAGGAAATCCCCGGTCCAAGAATCCTGCTAAAAAAGAATCCGAGGTGTACATTTAAAAGAAAAAATAACTCATATACCTTGAGATATGAATTTCCAAAGGCTACGATAAGAAACTCTCACCTCAACCTCAGCAACCCATCCAGGGGTGCAACTTGGGCTGACCCAACCCAAACAAAACTAATTCCATCAATTTCAACCCATACCTAAACCAAATCATTTTGGAACCAACTCAGCTCCACATATATATGTTATATATATAAATATATATACATATACATACATACATAATATATATGGTACGCATATACATATATATATGGGTTGGATATAGATTTAAATTTCAACTCATGTAAATAAATAAATAAAAATCACACTTTAATTTCAAAACAAACATATTGGTTTTAAGTTGTCTTTCTAAAAACTTATATTCTCTCTCTAAAATAGAAGATATTAATTTTCCATCTAGAAAAATTTATTTTTAATGCACAACATATATGTAAATTTAATTTAGTTTTCGGTCTAAATTTAAACACATTAGTTTTCTCTCTCTCTAAAAAACCCAATCATCTGAATTTTTATTTCCTTACTTTAAAATTAATTGAATTCCTTTTGTGTCTACAATTATGTAAAAAAAAAACACACAATTTAGATTCTTTTTAAAATTAAATTCATTAATTTTCTCTCTTAAAAAATAAATCAAATTTGATTCTCTCTTTAGATTTAAACAAATTAGTTTCCTCTAGCTAAAATATCAATTTAACTAATATTATCTTCCTTCAAACGCATTAGTTTTAACTTCTAAGAGAAAACCAAATTTAGATTCTCTTTCAATTTAGAAACATTAATTTTTTCTTTCTAAAAAGTTTAATTTAATTTGAATTCTCTCTTTAAACACATTAATTTTAAATTCCCTTTTTAAAGAATAAAATAGATTTACGTTTTCTCACCCAAATTAACACTTTAGTTTTACCGCTCTCAAATAATTTGGGAGAGAGTATGGCCCCTCTCAAGAATGGCTTTCTCTATTTTTTTTGTGGGGGGGAACTCGGGGAAGAAACATGAAGTTTGTTTAAAAGGAAGCAGTTTGGCCATTTGTTGCTTTGTTGTTCATGGACAAGAGGGCTGCAGGATGCCACACATTGCTCAGATGCCTTCAAATGATGGTTATGCTTGGTTGTGGCTTGGAGCAGGTTAAAGTGCTGCACAGCAAATAGGAAGACAATTCATTTTATTCCTCTAACTATTTTTTGATTAGTCTAGAGAGAGAGAGAGAAATTTAAGAATTTTTTAAGGGTAGGAAAGACCCCTTATTATCTCTGCAGATTTTTGGATTAAGCCCTTCCATTTTGATCCCTTACTCGGACGAGAAGATCTAGCGTAGGTAGATTCTTTGCTTCTCTTCTTTGTTGTTCATGTGGCATGGTCTAGGTGCTTTTGAATGAAATCATCTTTTCTATTAAATAAGGCTTACACAAATCATCTTTTCAATCAAAAAGAAAAAAAAAAAAAAAAAAAAGAAGTCTCAAATCACCCTGTTTAGGAAGGCAATTATTGTCCTGGTTGCTACATCTTTCACCCCATTGAGCACTTAAAAATACATATCGCATGCAAAGTATCAAGAATGACCATGAAGACAGAAAGATGTAGAATGATCATTCTATAGTATCAGGAGGATAAGTCCCAACAAGAAGATGGCTTTTTTCCAGGGTGGCAAAGCTTGCAGGATAGCCCGAAAGAATTGAAACCAGTGTAGTAGATCCAAACAGAGTTGTCACTGTCTGTGTTCATTAACCATGATAAATGGCTCAAAACACCACATCTTGTTAAAATGCCAAGCGCCCATCCTCCTTTGACCACCCAGGCATGATTTTCACTAGTGGTTTCTAAAAGCCTAGAGCTTAATAGCTCTTAATTGAAATTCAGGTTTGTTGACACTGCCCACATCTAGATGTAGCACAAAACCAAACCATAAAGGCCTAGAACCACAAATCCAAAGGCATAGTCTGAAGCATTAACTAGTAAATAAGTAGTATAAAACACTACGCTAGGTATCAATCATGACTTATGAGAAGCCTAGGATGATTCTGTAATTTTATCCTACAATTCAGAATATGTTCCTTGAACAACGTCGCTACTTGATGCTATTTTTCTTATAGCTATTTAGTGGTGAACTTAGAAAGTTACAATAAAGAGATAGATAGCCCAATCAGATTCTCGATCTCGATTTGCAATCATAAATGCTACACGGTTTCTAGCATAACCTGAGATCGGGATCAAAATACCAACCTCCAAAATTAGTCTAAATGAGATTCGGAATTAGCTAATGAGATTACTAGAAGTTTCCAAATAAAGAAAGTTTCTAATTTTCGAAGGAGTTCCAAAATTAGAAAGTTCCAGGCACATATTAATCAACAGGAGTTAGGCATTATGATATGTTTCTAAATTAATCAAAGTTTCTAAACATCCGCAGTAGAGTATACAAGCCAAAATATAAAATATAAAATAAAAATAACTCAGCTTACTTACTCGGACATAACACATAAATGGAACTGCTTTCCTCACTAGTAGGCATATGACTACCTAGAACAAAGACAATAATCCATGAATCCCACAGCTCGAATAAAAGCATTACCATTCAGATAAAAGGAAATAACAAAAGCCATGATCATGATCTATCAATAGGTCATCTCACATTAATAGTGTGATACTTGTATCAGAAAAAGGAACCACTGTTAAAGTTGAACAAATACCTTGCTAAAATAGCCAGCCAATAAAGTACTATGTGAGCGCTCTGGGCTTAGGAAGGAGAATAACAAGTCCATCAACTGTTGAACCAGCAATTGGGGGTGGGGAGAGGAAAAAAAAATGATTCAGTAACTGGTATAGGGTTTTATCTCTTTTTTGAGGGGTTGGGTACGGGGCATACAATCAGAGGAGAGAAGAAGTGGATCCCGTGGCATCTTACCTCCTCATTCTCTACCAAGGTTTTGAGTATGATATCGACTTCACAGGTGAATATCTCACAAGCAATAAAAGGAAACCTGCACAGATAAAATAAATGATATTTATCGCCTTACATCAAGATCTAGGCCAAGCAATGTAGTGATAAGTAAAATGTTCATCCAAGTAAAACCTACTTAAAAGTTCGCCTCCTTTCTGCATCCTCAGGAGGTTCTTCCACAATGTAACGAATAAGTTGTTCCACCTGAGCTCTTTCTCGCAGACTGCATAGCAAGAAAAAGGACAAAGATTTATGACCACCAAGAAATCACCAAACATGTATGCTCATATGCAATCAATTAGTTTCAGAAGACCACAACCAGTATAGATTACTGAAATAATCTAGTCATGCGCAATAAAAGCTTAAGAAAAATCACAATTACTCCCCATCATTCAACATCTAAAGAGTTCACTATATAGAATATTGCAACCACAAATATATTTCTTGAAATCAAGATACATCTCATTCCAAAAATGATCCATACGCTATGCGGAATAAGGTTCACCTCTCTAAGAAGAAGAGAAGAGGAACATTATTTAAACAGAGAAGCAGAATGGATATCCTCCTTAGAAATAAACAAGTATATGAAGAAGAGAACCAAGAAACAAATAAACTCCCAAAGAAAAAATTAAATATATATATCTTCCCAGTCTCTATTAACATCATCAAAGCTAACTTCCTTAACATACCAGCACCCATATGGCGTTCTTCCCTGCCATTGTGTACCTTCCCTTAAAAACAATGTATCATCACTAGCGCAGTGTAAAATAATATTTAAGTATCAAAAATGCATGAAACTAAGACACTTAGTGACTTAATTGATGTTAAGGGGTTTATATACTTTAATGCTTCACACAAAGATAAACACTAAAATACACATGAAGCAGATCTTCTAAAGAAAAGAACACAACATCTGTCCCATCAACAAATTACAAGGAAAAAGAAGAATGGCTCAATCAATTAAAATAAAGTAGTTGACAACTGAAGAATGTGTAAAGATAAAGATGCATGAAAAGAAGACAAGAATACTCTTTAGAAAATCAAATGATTCCAACAATGATAAAAGAGGACCATCCACATTCATTCAAGCTGACCTAGGATTGTCTTCAAATGGCGATTCATGTTTCTTGATGAAGGTAACCAACTTTGGTTAAATATACGCTGACCAAGTAGGTAAAAGAATTGCTTAGAATATTTAGTTTACTAGCTGCTTAATTTTGGGGGTAAAGACTTGCTTTCTGATTGCCAACAACCAAGAATACAAGAAATTGGACAGGGAAGCCTCCCAGTTCTATGGTTTCTAGGACAGGTTTACTTGAAGTTAGAGGCCTCTATGAATCCTTTAAGTAGAGAGGATAACTTCTTAACATGGCAAGACCACAAAGACCATATAAAGGGTGCAGGTACCCATCAAAGATATTAAATCCTGAATTAATTCAACCTTCAGAAGAGAGAAAGGTGCTTCGATAACACATGTTGTAGAATGCAGAATCAGTGAATAAAGCAGTTCTCATGGATGAAGAAGCTTTGGAAACCAGATCTTCTATTCTGCTATGTATTTGCCCTATAGAACAAGATATAGGTATAATCTAAGCATACCTGGAGTATACACAATAAATATCAGCCAGAATTTACAAATACAATCTAAGTGCGCGTTTGGTAGAACTTTTATTCAACTTTCTTCTCCTTATAAAGAGAAGTCATGCAAAACAAAATTTCTTCTCCTTAAAAGTAGCTTTTTTATATTAAAAAAATAAAAAACAAAGTTAACTTTAAAGGATAAGCTCTTTAAAGTAGCTTTTTATTCTCCATTTTTCTTTATACAACAGCTTTTCCGAAACCATAATTTTTTTATTCCATTTATATACTAACTTGAATGATACAAAATTTCAAATATGTTCATGTCATAAATCATAAATGTGTTCATCTAGCACAACCAGCCCTAATCTCTTACGGATCTGGCTCTTTAGGAAATTTCTTAGTCCTTTATGTTATATAAAAATAATTTTTATTTATAAATGTTTGATTTTAATAGTTTAGAAAAATAATTAATTTATTTTTATTTTAATTATTAATATTTATACCTCTTACTTCTAAAATATAGATATATGAATTTTAATCAATCGATAGTGAGAACAAAAAAATTATACTTTATGTGTACATCCTTTATGATAATTTCACTAAAAATAGAATTTATCAAAAATGTTTTGTCAAATAACTTATTTACAAAAAGGAGTATAGAAGCAGTTTTTAAAAGTAAAAATGCTCAAAAAAATGTAATTTTTGCTTCTCCTTAAAAGGAGAAGATAAGGAGAAAAAAAGCTCTGCCTAGCATGCTCTAAAAATGTAACATATACTTTATGTGTATACCCTTTATGATAATTTCACTAAAAATAGAGTTTATAAAAAATATTTTGTAAAATAACTTATTTATAAAAAGGAGTATAAAGCAGTTTTTAAAAATAAAAATGTCAAACACCTTTTAACTTTATTTCAAAAGAAATTAATTTTTTGCTTCTTCTTAAAAGAAGATAAGGAGAAATGAAGTTCCAGCAAACATGCTCTAAAAATGTAAAATAAGGAAATGAACTGATACTTAGAAGACCCTCAAGATAGGGCATGCACAATAAAAATCAGCAAGAAACACAAAGACTAAATCACAGAACTAATATTTTATGTCCACACCATAGGCTGTAGAAGAACAATCAAGCAACAAGCTCATCAGACTAAAACAAGTACTATCTCAGGAAATCAAGCAGCCAATGCTACATATATTAACAGGCCATATAACCAGATATGCCATATAGGTGACTAAACTTACCATAAGCATAAAATAAAACAAAATAAATTCCATTAAAAAACATAAAAACAATAAACAAAGTAAGAGAATAAGGATTGAATTACAAGTTGATAAGGCGCCCATTGAGAGATTTGCATTCTTGGATTATTTCGTCCTCATCAAGTAGCTCCTCCAATGTAAAATTTTCCTTATCCAATATCGTCTCCACCTGAAATGAACATACTGTATAAAGACAAAAGGAAATGCAAGTTTGCATACAGCTCCTAAATTATTCCAGAGAAAATTAACAAATTAAAAATACATATATAGCATAAAAGTTTTCATGCGTGAGCTGGCCACAAGAAGTAGAGTATAAAGTGTTCTTATCTCCTCCACCATTTGGATATCCAAAAAAAAATCACTAATAATCACAGAACAGATTCTTTCTCGAAGTCATACCCTTGACAATGTTATGGTCCATATACAACCATGTGAAACCTGTTTATAAGTCTCATATTCAACCAAAAAGTTCCGAACAAAAACAATGCTTGAAGAAATTTCCCATAGCACATTCACGAACCAGGCGTTCAGTTACTAGGATACCAGAGCATCCCACAATATATGCTTTAAAGTCTTGTATCAAAAATATCAACTGGTCACTAATGAGTGTCCAAGTGCTTCCACTTTAAAATTCTACATCAAGCATCAACAATTTATGAAAACCTGTCTTACCAACTTTTTCCTTAATAATCATTCACCTATGGGAACTAATCTTACACTTTATATTTAGTGTCATTCAACTCATACCATTCTTATGGCTTCTCATATCTTAATCAAAAAGCAAAATACTTGCTGTACTCCCAGCGGTTACACATTTTATGGTCCTCTATCAAGGGTGAACAAGAGACAAACTTTTGTCAGAAAACAGAGTGAAAATCCAAAATTTCTAAAACAGATGGAAAACCACTCAAACCTCAAACAACAGTTGGTTCAAGAGTGCGGATGGCATGTAAAATATTTTTCAATAATATTGTTATGGTGGATTTTGTAGATCATATCTTTTCTGCCCATTCTTATCTGCACTTGGATTGCAACCCCTTGGTGCAACTACTTTGTTCTTGTGATAACAAATAACCAGCACTAATTCCCCATTATGTTTCCCATCCTACAGCTCATTTATATTACGGATTACACCTAATCAATCATCTCACCTATTCTCTGTTCCCTTACTATTCATGATTCAGCTTCATCTCTTCATGCTACCATAGACCAGAGAGAAGGCTTTCTTTGAGGTTGTGTTTGTTTGTGGGGAAAATCTTAGAGACGAAATATGTTCAATAAAAGAAAAGATTTTCTAATGTCTGTTTCACATACAATAACAACAATCTAAATATTAGTCCCAAATTTAGGTTACCCATTTGAGAGACAAATAAAGAAGAGAGCACAAAAAAAACATAAAATTAAATTTTGAAAGCAAAAATAAAGAAGTTAACACTAAAAAAAATAAAAATAAAAATAGAAATAAAAAGAGAAATAAAAATAAACTATACATAAAAACTTAAAACAATAGAAAGGATGATTTCACTCATTCGGATTCTCTTATACTACTCATTCCTATCTAAAGTCATCTCCTCAACTAAACTCTTCTTCAACAAAACTCTTAACACTTGTATCTTTACGAAAAACTTGCATCCTGGTTTTCAACGGCCTATCTCGACGTTTCACAAAATTTTCTACATTTAAAGTCTCGCCCCTCCTAGCTGGTGTATCTTTGTGTTTTTGTTGCACATGTTCATACCACTTTAGACGATACTCTCACATTTTATTCACAATTGAACTCACTCCTAACTCAATACGTATCTTTTCATTTCTAATCGTATATTTTCTAGTTTTACCACATATCTATATCTGAATATCCTCATTTCATTTATAGTGATTTTATGCTCTTGTTGTTGTTAATGTATATTTCACATAGTCCTAGAAAAACTTGGAGAATGTGCCAAAGGGAAAAGAAGATTCAAGAAAATTTCACAGATTTCATTTACCCCGATAGCGAACTTGTTGAAGGGGAAATTTAACAAAAATAACTTTTTTCCAAACAACATAATAGGAAATATTTCTCTATAACTTTCATTAATATACAAAAAGGAAATATAGAAAGTTTTCCTAGAAAATAGTTTTCATGAAATTATATTTCCCTTAAATAAAGCCTCATGAGAGAAATCAGTACTAATTGAGATGCTTTCTTTGTAAGGAAGAAACAAAAAATGATACCACATAGAGAAGCATAGACCATGATTATACAAGCGAAGAATCCACTCAAATATCTCCACAATTTGCAACATCCATGTCAGGTGCAAGGAAATTAAAGGAAAAGCCAGAACCAATGGTCAAACAATATACAGATAAGCAGAGACAGAGGGCTTTAAACAACCTTAAAATTCATAATATTGAGCTTTCTCTATACCACCTTCAATCAGCCTCCTCATCAATGCTGCTCCCCAGAGGGAGTTGCAACTTAGATGCGGTAGAAATCTTCCAAAATAACTGGCACGAGAAGTCTCTCCCAATCTCCATCAAAATGCAGATCCTAATGAAACTTGTACTTCTTTTAAGAGAACAAGATGGCTCATTTTCTTCTAACTAGTGGTAGAGAGAGATTCAATAGTTGATCTAGAATCTCCCAAAGAATAACTCCCTGTCTTTTTCATATTTTATATCTTCTCTTAACAAAGAGAATATAAGAATAACTGGTATTATAGCAAAGAAACATACACTCGGCTTTGCATAAATAAAGCTGCCCATCCCAAAGAATAAATCCCTGTCTTTTTCATATTTTATTTCTTCTCTTAACAAAGAGAATATAAGAATAACTGGTATTATAGCACAGAAACATACACTCAACTTTGCATAAATAAAGCTGCCTGTCGCGAAAACCCTCAAGAGTAGTATCCTGCTCAATATGCTGCCCTTTTCTACTTTAATTTCAAACAGAATATACCAAGATACCCAAAGGAAAATCGGTTTGTATTCTCCTGGAAGAAGAAGAAGAAGAAGAAGAAGAAGAAGAAGAAGAACGACTAAACCAGGTACAATATTTTATAACCTTTTACACAGAAAAAGATAATTTGCTTAAAAATTCCATACATGCCAAGGATCCTCACAAATGTAACTTTCAAATAAGAGTGGCATTTTGGATGTTGCACAATTTTCCAAATCAACTTCCATGGGAAACTACAGATCTCAGCGTCACTAGCAATAAGCAAAAACCTTGTATTTCTCATTAATGAAGCGACGAGGCCAAATGCTCCAGCCCTCTCCACCACCCAAAAAGATAAGAGCTTCAATAACGGATCTAGAAGCTCTTAAAGGTAGACCACTCACCCTTTTTGACATTTTTCCTATTGGCAAGGACAGTAGAAGAATGTTTCATGGATTTCTTTCTGGGTGATTTACTAGAATTGGAACAAACTCTACTGTTAAGGATGAGGCAGCATATATTTAACCCTCTCTACATCTCATAACGTTGGGTGGCTCATGCACAATGCTGCCTTTTATCTTCCTTGCCATTGAATCAGAATATCTATCAGTAGGAAATAAGATTTATTAAATAGGAAGACAGAATAACTTACATTAAGGAGAATGAAGCATCCTCCAGATAAAGAAGATTAAAGAAACAAACAGGGAAAATACATCATCTGAGTATAGATGTCCAATCCCACTGAGCATCTGGACAGTTGGCCCCTTTAAGGATCCAGAGCCACAAACCACAATAATCCTAAGAAAGTGACCTTATCACCAATTAAAAAAAAAACCAGGAAAATAAATTGTCCTTAAGAGATCAGGAATTCATCTCCATCCACATCCAGCAAATCACTGCTATCTTGGCATAAACTCAGAGTCTCATCATCTTTCCTACCACCTAAACCTGTAAACTTACCGAGGAAAAAAAAATACTCTGAATTGGAAGGCAAACCAAACACTTCCCCCCCCCCACCAGGGCAAAAAAAAATCCAGTAACCTGCACCATGGAGACTAAACTAAACAGGTGAGAAATAAATGATTCCATGATTCATCATATTGCTGAACATTACACACATCATAACAAAATAATACCCCATCCAAAATGAACATGGGCTTTTATATATGCAACAACTTCTTTAGCATTTTTAATTCATCTACCCTTTAAGAAGTCATTAGAATTGGATCTTTCTCATTTATGAACAGATGATGAAACCACAGTGCTTATAGTGCTTGTCGAGCTGGAAAGAACATCAAGAACACGGTTTCAGCAGAATTGCACAATAGAGAGTCCATAAAGTCAAAGTCTCAAGCAACTTTAAGATAGACCAAAAGTACAAGGAAATTGTCCATAAAAATTTGAGGGTTTCTCAGCACCCTCAAAAATTTATCTGTTCTGTTCCCTCCACAACAAACAAAAAACAAAAAACAAAAAACAAAAAAAGGCTAGACAAAGCACCCTAAAAACATTCCTCACTGTACAAACTTTCAACCTATGCCAAGCCCAAACATCACTATGTAACATACAAAGCTTGGAATCACCCACTTTATTTTGAAAAAGAGAAAATAAGGGGTGATCTTCTCCCACGGGATCAAGTCCAAGTGAATTGAAGCAACAAATGGTCCATGGTTTCCAAATTGCTTTTACATAAGGCATATCCATTAATCAAGATAGCGACTCCTATAGAGTTTATACTGAGTTAAAATCCTTCTCAAAGTGGCCTCCCAAGGGCAAGAGGATTCATGATGAACTTCCATGGAAAAAGGCTAGTCCCTCCTTCCGCATCACTCGATCTCAATCGATTATAAAAGTCCTTGACCTCAAAATTCCTGAGTCAGTGTCCCACCAAAATACCATGTCTTCTTCTCCGAGGTCCAACTTTGCCTCCTCCAATACTTTAGGGGGGAACTGGGGGACTCTCCAACTCCTCATCATTCTCTTGCCTTGTGAAATTCACACTCCATATAATCACCGTGCAAAGTGACTAAAGATTGCACCAGAGCATTTTTTTCCATAGGCAACTCAAAGAAAATTCAGGGAAACTTCTTAAAGGTCCTCAGGAGCACCACATATCATCCTACAAGGAGACTCCATTACCCACCTTAAACCCACATACTCCTAGAAAAAATCCAACCCTCTTTAAATCTCCTCCCACACCTCCAACCCAGAAACCCCATTAGACATCCACCATTTTGAGCTGTTCAATATCTGGCTAAGATCATCTGTCCAACTCTCAATCTCATCAGAAATGCTTGCCCTTCATCAAGTTTGTATATATACACGCATTCATCCACTAATCACTCACTATTTGACAGTATATGGTTTTAATCCACTAACTCCTCTGGATTTGCTATTGGTTTTAATCCACTAACTCCTCTAGATTTGCTACCATTATCTGTTGATGAAATAATTAGTCTTGATGAAAAAAGAAAACTGAAATGCTGAAGCAGTTTCATTAACACATTAGAGAGTAAATTGAAAAGGAAAACGAGCAATATGCAGCTAAGGCCAACAAAGGAAAGACGCGAATTATTTTTGAACAAGTAATTATGTGTGGGTGCATATGAGAAAAGAGAGGTTTCCAGCACAAAGGAAATCCAAATTGAACCTAGGAAGATGGTCCATTTCAAGTTATTGAGAGGATCAATGACAAGGCTTACAAAATGGATCATCCGGGTGAGTATAATATTAGCACTATATTCAATGTTGTTGATCTGTCTTCTTTTGATGTATGTGATGGTTCGAGGAGAAATCATTTTGAGGAATGAGGAAATAATGTGATTCATCAAGTGGTACAAACCGTCTCAAGTATGTTATGAGATCCTTTGCACATTTCAAGTGGACCTATTACAACAGCACGGGCAAAATAAATAAATAAAACAAGTTTTGAATGGGTTTGTTTATGACACTTGGGGTAAACAAGTCTCAAGTGGACCTACAGATATAAAGATGGGTTTGAATAACAAGAAGCCATAAGTGTCATTCAAATAGAAGATGGCTGTTGAAAATATTTTAGGCCCAATACACCAAAAAAAAAAAAAATTTGGGCTAAAGTTCATGCATAGCCTGATTCATTTGAGCTTGGACTTCATCAATTTGGGTTGAACATGCTGTTCTTGTCTTCATTTAGTGGCCTGCACGAACTTTTTATGTTTTAAGAAGTTATTTAGTTCTAGCTTAGGCTTTTTGTTTTCCTAGAACTTTTGCCTTTTCATTTTTCTTGTGACAAGCAAGTATGTAAAGGTTGTTTTTCCTCATTGTAAAGAACATCGAGAGTCAAAACAGATCTGACTTTTCAGGGTTGAAAGGAATTTTCTCTTAGATTCTTCATTGAACTATATAAACTTATCAAGGATTGATCAACCTTGTGGCATCTTCAACACTTTGTGTTCTTGTCTTTTCACATTTAAGGGTTTGTTCTTGTCTTTTCACATTTAAGGGTTCAAGTGGATCAACCAAATCTAGCTTTGGCTTTCTTGGGTGTATATCTTCTTGACTATGGGTTCATAGGATCTAATCCTTGCGCGTTCTCATGAGGTAGTGAAGCACCTTTTGCAAGTAGGAACCACAACATGAGATCCTTGACAGATTTTTAAAAAGCCCTCATATAGAATGTTTGTCGAGGTTTTTAGTAGAAGATAGGTACCTACCTTGAAGTGCTTCTTTAGTAGCAGATGGCAAACCAATAGGCCAATATAGAGTTGTGAGATTGCTCTCTTCAATATGACCAATCTTATAAAACCAGCCTATTTTAGGTGATTTTCACATTTTTGATTTTCCAAATTGCCCTTCCTCAAAACAGAGATATCCTTTTATAGATCCAACCACAAGGGTTATCAGACAATTGGTTATTTCAAGATAGAACAATGCTAATTGTGTTGCACAAACAAAAAACAAAACAAAACAAAAACAAATAAAATCCCAAATAAGAATGTCTTTACAATTTTTTGTCTCAAAGGACCCTCCCCCCGCCGTAAAAGAAAAGGTCTCTCCAAAAGAAGAAGTGAGATGCAGAAATTAACTTGTACATCTGATAGCCCTCCATTAGACAGGAAGAGCTTTGAATCAGTCAGTCTACTTTTGAATCAAGATTTATTCATTCCTTGGCTTAACAATATATGCGTAGTGTATCAACCCGAACACAAACTGTCCCCATAAAGAAAGTATTCTAACAAAGAAAAACGCAGATAAGTATTAATAAAGCATAGGCATTTCACGATGAAAAGCGTGTTTGCAGCCAACACTTATCAAACATGACACATGCTAGACAAACATCCAAATATGCCACATGGTGTGTCTAATTTTTCCTTTTGTTTTGTTACATAAGCCATGTTCAACTCTTTCTGTTATTCCCTCTAGAACCAGGCACTTCTCCCAACACTCTTTGGATACTTCCAGGGCTCTTTTTGAACATTTTCAAGAAACTGTATATATCTACCAGTAATACACTTGGAAAGTATATATAGTTTAAGATGTTCTCTACAGCATCACAAAAATTATAATGTTAGTCGCATTTAAACAATACCATCTCCTATTTTTTGAATATATTCCATGTTATAATGTCAATGTCATGTCATGTCATGTTCATGGCTTATGCCTCATGTTCCATCCCAGCAACTCATGTGCAGTTAAACTGAAGAGCAGATCACACACGAAGAAATGCCTGCCCATATTTAAAAGCTCTTTTGATGGGCTTAAGATGCCACTTTACCAGTAAGAAAGGGACAACAAAATGATGCATTTAACCTATTACATCATGCCCAGAGTACTTCAATATCGCATTTCCAAATTTGCACAGGTGAAGCTATTTATGCCACTTTGGTTACCAGGAAGTTGGAGAGAACAAATACAAGAACCATAAATCGTGCTTATGAGCCAGAAGTCATTAAAACCTTGTCTATGGGTTTAAAATCTACCCAAGTTTCTTGTAACTACTGGAAATACCAAATGGTGATAGTATTAGGATACAACTCATCTCTCAACTCAACTACATCTTAAATTCAAAAATAATTAGGGTTACCCATATGCCATAAGTATTGTGAGTAAAAGTTTTACAAAGCTTTCCTTTTAATTAATGGTCAATTGGATGTTAATATTAAATGAAAGTGACAATTCAATGCCCATATCTGCTACAAACATCAATTTCTACAGCTTGTGTTTGCTTTAAAGAGCATAAGGTCATTGGAGTCCCATAAAAACAATGGACTTTTTTATCATCACTCCTACCGGAGGAAGATGTTTGCTAATCAAAATTTTCTCATGCTTGGCTAGGTGTGCCTAATGCAAGCTATAAGATATTCTTTGCCCTAATTGTTTGTCGATATTCTAAAGAATATCATGAGCCATCTTAAGGTGTTCTTTTGTGATAAAATAATTTCAATAATCATGACTGCAGTAGTTTAACCAATAGCACCTCCTTTGTGCTCAATGTGAACCATACAGACTTAAAGCAAGAGTGTTAACTACAACAACAATAATAACCTAGATCTTAATCCCAAAATTTGAGGTCAGCAATTTAAGAGACAAATCTAGGAGAGATGAAAATATATATATAGTTAAAATTTTAAAACAAAAATAGAAAAGATAAATTAAAAAAAAATTCTACAGAAACTTAAAATGACAAGATGGTGATTTAATTTGTTTGAATTCTCCTACATGACTCATTTCTATCTAAAATCATCTCCACAACTAAATCCTTAATTATTATATCTTTACGGATAATTTACATCTAACTTTTCAATGGTCTACCCCTTCGTTTCACAAAATCGCTTATATTTAAGTTTTCGGTTCTCCTAACTTATGCGTCTTTGGGCCTTTAAGCAAGAGTGTTGACTGTTCATGTTCTTGCTTTTGATTAGTCAATTTCTTTTCTTTCTTGAAAGTTTTTAAGTCTGCACTCGCTCTTTTTTTGCAAATAGAGACTCTTTGTAGAATGTGCTTTATTTAATCCCAAAAAGAAATGGGAAAAGGTAAGAAGGAAAAAACTATGTTTAAAACCCACCAAAGTAGAACAAGGAACTTGTTCATAACCTCTGGTTTCAAACACCCCTTACACGTAATAAAATGGTATTTCAAGGGTGAAAGATCCGTCCTTGACCTCCAGACCTTACAGATTAGAGGGAAAACTATTCAGCAGGCTAGTGTATGTGCAGATGCAGAAGTCAATTCTTGATTTCAAATGGTAGGAAAAATTATGCAAGACATAATAATGCTTGAGATTCGACAAAGTAATAAATGCAGCTAAAATTTTCACCATATCATTAGTAATTAGCTCAGCTGATTTTGCAACAAAAGGCACATAATTAAGGAAAAAAGAATATCGCTACTAATTAAGGAAGAGATTTTGTAATAAATCCACACAAGGATTCGAGAACTCAACTTCACATTAAAGTTTCACAAATTTCTGAAATGGCAATTGAAACCGCACAAAGCATTAACCCCAAAAAAAACACGAATTAAATACCAAATTCCAATTCAACCAATTAAACAGGAAACACAAGTTGGAGCGAGAGAGAGATTGGGAACGAAAAAATGAAACTCACAGGAGACGCAGTGGACAAGCCTGCCATACGCCAAAACATGTTGAATTACAGAGAAATACCCGCCTGAAGAATCAGATCTGCACAACTCAGAAACCCTAACGTCTCCAACAAGAACCCTAGATACTCAGAAACCAATAGATTTGCTATTTCATATGAAAGGATCGTGTCTGCAAAGTCACGAATATCGGTCGTATTCGAAGATTTGATTCAGCGATGGAGACGCAGAGCAAGCATACAATCAACGAAGAGAGAGGGAGAGAAGAAAGGGGTGGGGATGAGTGTTTCGGAGAGAGGAGTAAAAATAAAATAATAATAATAATAATAATAATAATAATAATAAAGAAAATAGAAAAATGTGTTTGAATAGATATATGAAATATAATTATTTCCATTTTTTGTTAAGTTAATATTAATATTATTTTTGGGAGATATTTATGTGAAAGATTTTGGCGAAAAAGCTCCAAAGTTGGATGTTTGTCGTCCAACGCGGTGGCAACATTTATAGTGTCATGTCACTCACCCACTCAGACAACTCAGCTTTTCTTTTAAATCTTTTTTTATTTTTTTTTATTTTAGTTTTTGATCTTTAAATTTTATGTCTATGATGATTGTGACAATTGTATAATGATCTTTCAATTGATTAAGTATAGGTTTGATTGAGATGGAGCAACTCCTTTCATGGTTATTATAGTGATGTTCTCATGTAAATTTTTTTCAAAATTATTTTCTTTTATTTTAAAATTTTAAAAAGAAAACGGACCATAAATATTAAAATAAACTACTTACAACATTTAAACGAAAAGTTAACACAATTATTGCTTATTTAGATGGATTTTGTGATTGTAAAAAGTATTTTTTATATATTAAATAAATTTAAATTCAAAACTTTTAAAAAATAAGAAATGATATTAATTAAATTATAATTTATTGACGTAAATGTAATAATTCAAAAAAATACAAACTCTAATCAGGTGTAAATGTAATAATTCAAAAAAATACAAACTCTAATCATTCAAGAAAATATAGAATGGTTCTTGAATTCAAATTAATGTGATCTCCTAGATTTAAAGGAAACAGTGTCTCTCCAATCAGACCTATTTACTATCAGTTTGTTTTAAATTAAATTTAACTAAAATTATGTAAAATTTTTAGCAAATTGTAATTCTTTTTGGAGAAAAATTTAATTTCTATTTGAAAAATTTTATATTCAACTCTTTGGTAAAAAAAAAAAAGTTATAGAAATAACACAAAAAAATAAAAGTAAATCAAATCACACAAGTTGAAGTTTCTTAAATAAAACCATAAGACTTCCAAAATTGCACAATTCATATGCATGAACACTCTTTATTGTAGTTTAATACTTTCCATGAAGATTTGCTTTAATTATTATCTTGCAGGCACACAATAGATAAGCATGTTTAGAGGAAAAATTATGACTAGATTTGTTTTACCTAATAACAAAAGACGGCTACCCTTACCAGGATTAGAGTAAATTCAAATGTTCCTTTCACATGTTCCTCATGCAATATTAATTTACAAAAACCACATTTAAAAGTATTTAAACAATATTCACATTTAAAATCATCAAAACAACTTCACTTCTGTTAATTCTGAAAGAACATGAGTTCCAACAGAAACACAATATATTTGGTAGTCTCAAATTCATTGCCTCAACAATTTTCTTTCATCAAAGAAATCATTAGACACTTAAAATCAAACCAAATAAGGATATCAAAAATTGCATACATCTTAACAAGAACACATTCAAAATAGAAATAAATGACATAAACATTATTTATCGAATACAATTTTAATTTAACAAATTACAACAAAAAAACCATAATAATCACAATAAATGACAATCAACAAACTCTAATATTAAGATATTCATATTTCAGTTTTAACACTAATTTCTCATTCTTCAATATTAATGATATTATACTCTTTATGCCTCAAAGTTTCAACAACATAAAAATGTAAGAGATTGATATTCGTATTAAATTATATTGGGCAAAAATTACAATATAGACATAAAAAGTTGAAGTAAAAAATTTCTTACCTAATTCTAATTTCTCAAATTTTCTCAAATATTTTCCAAATAGAGAGAGAGGTTCATGACTTGTACACGACTAATTTTGTGCATAAAAAGGAGCCCTACTAATTTTTGTAGTAAAAAAGTTGTGAAAAGAATCAAAAACATGATTAGCCATACTAAATGCAAACTCTAAGGCCAAAGTAAACTCTAATATAACTAATATATCTCAAGCCATCATAGTAACTAACATTTTAAAATATCAAATGATTTATCATTTCTTTATGCCCTCACCTCTGGCAAACATATATTTAATTTTGTTTTATTTTATATGATATTCAAATCATCTTGTTTCTTATCATACAAGGAGTTCATATATTAAGCAACTTTTCTTAAATGGTCAATATCCATTACATTGTTTTTCCTCAATTGGATTTACCATTGCTTAGTTGCCCCATAAGTCTCAAATAAAAAGTACAAAATTATCTGCACATTATTCTTCAAGAAAACATTCTTGTTAATATCATATGAATGCTCAATTATCCAAATGGCATAATTTAATTTGAATCTTGGATCAAGAACAACGGGAACAAAAAGGAAAATGTTAATTTTGTTAATATTAACTCAATATTTATTATGTTTCATTTTCATTTTAGAATCTATAAAAGCTATACTACTATCCTCACTCTCACGCATCTTATCAAAAATATGTCAATCCCATAAAATTCCTTAATGTACTCATTTTCAATTGCATAATATGAATATAATAATTTGACAGTTGTATCATAAAAAAAAAGATAGTAGAATTTTAGCATATTCCCGATCAATATTTGTTGGCAGCCCCTGAACTCTAGAATTCCTAGGAATACCATCCAACTCAATTTCATCATTTTCTAATTCCCAATCTTTGGTAGGCTTATTGATCAAGTCATCTCATCTACATATTTATCGTCAATCACCTTTAAAAAATTAAATGTCTTGAAATTTTACAATTGACTGTAACATTAAGTAGACGGAGTTCCACCTAATGTCTACATCCAAATAAAGAAAATTTTTACTATTTATTTTCTTTTTTTTTTCAGCACAAGATTTAAACTTTTGGATTCTAACCGGTGAAAATCTTGCATACCTAATAGTAGCTCTAATTCTAGAGATATGATTATTCAAATCTTTAAATCCTACACTCATAGTTAATTTCAAAATATGTGTAGCACACACCATCGGAGACGGTTCCTTTTCAACTCAACAACAATTTTCTTAAATATTCCTAATATTTATCATTGGTACTAACATTAACCACAATTACAATAAATACTTTATAATTCTCCATCCCAACAAACATCTCTCAACTGACACTACAATTACTTTATTAACATAACTAGTGATTGGATAAAAATTAACGATCTTTTAATGCAATTTTCAATCATCATCAATAAAATGAGTTATGATACGCACATAATTCAAATTCTGAATAGTTATGCAAATATCTTTGATAAGGCAAACACGAAAACAGTTTTTGAAATAACAACTTCAATTTTTCCTTTTTTCCAATAAAATATTATAACAGTTTTAGTCAGAGTGGTATATGAGAGAATCAAAAACCGTGGCTATATTTCATAACAAAAATTTTAAAATTCCTCTTTCTCTACATGCTTAGAGGGCAACTAATAAAAAATAATCATCTTAGCAAGTGATTTTTGACAATTATTTTGATTAAAAATATGGATTGTCATCACTTTACCACTATTCCCTTCTTGAAATTTGAACTCAAAAATTTTCTTTTATTTTTCCCCATATTATTATATAAATACTTATTATATGCTTTCAATTAATTTCTTAAATAATTAATACATATTCTATTTGAACAAGTGATAACTGTGTTACAATATGAATAAACAATATTTTGTTCACTTCTGGGTAAACCTTCAAGTTTTATAAAATGATCCCACATCCAAAATTTAATCCTAGAACCAATATTGCAATTTCTATCTTTTACCTCATTTGGTAGTAACTATTTGGATAGATCAACTGGATTCTTTGAATATAGAGGGGACATTTATACATTGAGGATATTTCTTAACTGTACTCTCACATGTAGTATTATTAACTTTATTATTTCCCATACTTGGCATATAAAAGAATATTTAAACCAAAAAATTAAAAAAAAAGTGAACCAACAAATATTAATTAAAATATAGTCATTGCCATAATGTATATTAATAAAAACCACCAAAAAGGAAATTGAATAATAGTTTCTAGATCGATTTGGTAGTGGACCCTCTATATTTTAGATTAGCAAAAAAATGATCCGGTTGATTATTTTACTATGCATATATTAGTTGCTTCTTTTATTAATCATAAAATATTTTGTTTCAAACCATATTACTCCTTTTAAATTAGAAACCAAAGAAACAAGGTTAAGAAATGACAAAAGAAAGAATTTTAGATGGGAAATCTAACATTCTATAAATCGCAAATACAAATATGGATTTCAGAAAATTTTATTCTTTTATACATAAAAATAATGAGGTAAATATTTGATATGAAAACCAACTTGAACATAGAATATTAGGTAAATACTGTATTCATCGTGTATCAAATATTGACGCAACTTCTTGTTTGAAAAAATCATGTTTCTACTTGAAAAGTTTAGTAATACAAACTCTATAATATTGTTAGTTATTATTGCTGACCATATTAAAGATATTCCCCCTAAAAAACACTACTTGTTCAAAGCATCCCCCTTTCAAAATCTAGACGTTTCAATTCCAAAAACTATATGCATAAATAAATATAGAACAATAATAAAAAATAGAAAAAAATTGGAAAATGAAAAGAAGAAAACATCTATAATTTATTTTCGATAAAATTCATGAGGTAAGTTCTAACCAAACATCACACACATCAATAAAAAATAAACTTACTATCAAAAAAACAAATTTTCAACTCAAAATCAATATTTGAATCAAACCTACCACCAAAATTTCAAAATCCTCAAAAGCGTATATATCAAATTATGTCATAAATAAAAAATCTCAAATAAATTCCAATCAATTTAAACCAAAAATCCTAGTTTGGGGAAGAAATTAAAAAAAAATTACTACAAAAAATTAAAAAATTTACATACCTTAACCATAAAATCAAAACCTAGAGGATAAGAAGAGATTCAAAACTATAGAAATAGCAAGGTTAACAAGCAGTTGCAACTCCGATAATAACTATAAGGAAAGGGACGATGGTTTTTCTCTTGCAGGTTGGGATGACGAAGGCTTCTAGACTGAATAACAGTGACTAGGAAAGGTATTTTAGGTAAATATATGTAGAAGAGTTGGAAAATTATTTAATTGCCCTTATGTGTAGGTACGAATTGGATATCCGTGGATTTTCAAAACAGAAATCAATATCCATATTCACAGACCCTAAATTTTGAATAAATCCAAATTCATATAATCTAATGAATCTGATATCCACTTTTTACAAATCGGATCTGAATTGGATATCAAGATTTCTTGGATTTTTAGATTTTTTTGCACAACCCTATACAAGAGTAGAATACTAGTTTCAAGGAAATTAATGCACGATTAACCAATTCAAAGATAAGTATACAAAGGAGAATGTTATGACTAGACATAACCATGGATTTGATAGGATTGGACAAGATCAGATTGAATCATAGTCAATAGTTCAAAAAACTATTGATCGATGCACAATTACGAAACCAAAATTAGAACCATATTTATAAGGTTTGATTGTGGTTCTTCATTTTGAACAAAAAATCGTTAGTTTGAATTGATAGTTTTTTATCAAAATAACTTATCATGAGTGGTATGATATTTCAATTTTTCAATTTATCACACTAGCAATACGAGTAAAATTTTCAGTGAAACTATTCAATACCTACAAAATTTTCAAAAACTACGTTTCAAGAACGTTCGTTAAACTTGATTCATATTTAATAACTACTTTCTAGATTTAGTGGAAAAAGATTTGACATTTGGCATTGTAGGAAAAATTATAAATATTTTCCAATCTTATTACTAGATAAAAAAATTTTGGTTGTTCTGATGAGTATGATTGGGCTAAAGCAATCATTCATTTGTTTCTCACTATCCTTCTCTAGTTGTTTATCATTTAATTCATTTTCAAATTTAATAATTTTCAATTCTAATTCAACATTTTTCTTTCTTAATACAATTGTTTCAGTTTTTGATTCTTCTAAAGTTCTGACAGTTTTAGTTAAATCTTTTTTTAATAAATTATTTTTCATTTTTAATCTTTTTAATTGTTTGAGTAATTCTAACAATGTCTCATGTAGCTCACTAATGTAAAGTTATTTTCATCAGAATCAGAACAAGAGGAATAGGATGTAGAATTTACCTAACTATCTAAAGTTCTTCGTTGGCCATGAAATATACGTTGGTATGTTCTTTTGCCTATTTTTCATCACTTGAGTTCGAGTCTTTATCACTCCAAACATCAAATATCTTTTTCTTTTTCTTCTCTTCTCTTTACTTTTTATTTTTCTTTTCGTCTATTTTTAGTTGGAGACAATTAGCTTTCATATTCCCCAATTTATTACATTCAAAGTACCTGATTTCTTCTTTCCTTTTTAACTTTTTGAAAAATGATTTGTTTTTATTTCTTTTTCTCATCATGATTTTTTTGAATCTTCTTAGCAAAAGTGCTTCATCTTCTTCATCATCTTCTTCTTTTGAATTTGTAGTATCTTCATCACTATTTGCTTTTAGAGCAATTCCTTTGTCTCTTTCTTCTTTTGCTAATTCCTTCACATTTAGTTTTATCTCATGAGTTATTAAATATCCTACGTGTTCGTCCATTGTCAGAGTTTTGAGATTCTTGAATTCTTCTATTATAGTGACTTTAGATTCCCAAGATTTTGACAAACTTTTTAGAATTTTATCAACCATGTCTTTCTAAGGAATTCCCTTTCCAAGTAATCTCAACTCATTTGGAAGTTTGTTGAATTTTGTTATTATTTCGCTGATTGTTTCTCTTTCCTTCATCTTGAAGATTTCGTACTCTTACTTTAACAGTTTGATTTTACTCTTACGAACTTAATCAGTATCTTTATAAGTAGGTTCAAGTCTTTCCCAATCTTCTTTGCTGTGATACATGATGAAACTCAATTGTATTCATTGACGCTCAAAGTAAGGTGAAGAAAATTTATGACTTTGCAATTGATTTGATAAGCCTCATTGTACTCCATTGTCAAATTTTTCAACTTGACCGGCACACGCACATCATCAATTTCTTCAATGGGAAATTCAATTCATTCTTCAATTATTTTTCATGTATTTGGATCTTGTGCAATTATGAAATTGTGCGTTTTTTGTTTTCAATAACTGAAGTTGCTTCTGTTGAAAAATGGTATACGATTTGTTGAGTAGATTTCTACTAGTACATTGTCATCGTTAATGGCCATTTGGATCTTTAATATCAAGCTGTTAGGTTTTTAATCAATACACCCGCTCTGATACCAATCGTTATTCAACTAAATAGAGGTGAATAGTTGAATATGAAGCTTTTTAGGATTTCTTGAAATTTAAGCTTATAATAGGAAGAAATGAAAAATCAAAAACAGAGAATACCAAAACTTTTTATAATGGTTCTACCAAACTCGGTATACGTCCACTTCTAGACTCTCCCTAAATTTTTCACTAATACCTTAAAAATATAAACTTGATTACAAATTTAAATTCAATCTTTATAGTGTTTCTACCCAACACTACATTTCAATCTTTCACATATTGATTTTTCACTTTTAAGACTTAAAGTAGTGATTCACACCCTTTAGTTTTTTGACACTTATTTAAATCGAAAAATGATTGTTAAAAATAGAGACTTTCTATTCTCAGATGTGACAATTTGTGAACTGATTTTCAAAATTTTGAGACAAATAAAAAAATTTAAGAGTACAAATAAATATAATTAAATGTAAGTGAGGATTTTTCAGAGAGCTCAATTGAGCATTTGATAATATGCAAAATGTTACATTTATTGTTGATATTATGAATTGATTTTGGATTAGTTAGTGTTATAATGAATGGTTCTATGATTTTTTTTTATTTTTAAGGGATCAAAATTGAAAATTAAATCAAAGTGGGCTTAACGAGACATTTTTTGGAGTTAAATAATTCAAGATATTAATTGGGTCTACAAAAGAAGGAAGAAGCATCTAGTAAGGAAGATTTTTTTATAATTAAAATTTTACTTTCAGTAAATTATTCAAAAGAGTTAATTGTTTCCTATTTTTGAGGGGTTTCCTAAACCTTTGGTTGAAAAATCTTTTTAGATCTAGGTCATAACAAGAGAAGATTTCTAATTTTATTTAGAGAGTCTCATGGCCTATATATTCCAAGAGGACTCATGGCACTATTGACTCAATTCATAAAAAGGAGGCGGCTGCTTGTCTTCTTTTCACTTTTTCCTTCAAGAGCAAATATATTTCTTTTTTCTTTTAGTTTTTGTTGAGGACTCACCATCACAAGTGGCTAATTTCTTTCTTCTAATTTAAGGGGAATTTTATTGATTATTTTCACTGTGAGGTTTTATATTTCATTTAATTTCTTATCTTTTTAATTCAAATATTTATCGATTCTTGATTTATTTATGTGAAAGATCGGTATTGATTAATCTGACAATTTAATTCAATATCAAATTTTCTATTGTTATTCAGAATTTCAGTGATCTGTAATTATCATGAATAAATTGTACATGTAGCAAATATGTTTTTTATATTTATGGGTTTTTTACCGATACTCATATTTAACCTAAATAATCGATAGAACAAAATTAAATAATTACGACTATCCTAATTATTTATATTTTAATTTAACTGTTTTCATA
The DNA here is from genome assembly GCA_033439265.1 of Dillenia suffruticosa. NCBI lineage: Eukaryota > Viridiplantae > Streptophyta > Magnoliopsida > Dilleniales > Dilleniaceae > Dillenia > Dillenia suffruticosa. The sequence continues at coordinate 7,987,487 of JAVTVX010000031.1, forward strand.
AAACTTAATGCTATCACTATATTGATATGGAATGCTATCATACTCAATCGATTAATGATAAATTTTGATTGAATGTTGGGTTTGGTCAATTAATTTAAAAAAACGTAAAATTTATTACGACTATTCTGATAAATCTAAAATTGAATACTTGAACTACAAGAATAATATTTTTTAACTCATGATCAGTAAAACAATAGAATGTGTGAATTCTTGGATTCGTGTTTGGTAGATTGAATTTCTCTTTAATTTTCAAAATTTTTAAATTATTTATTTGTCTTTTAATTTCGGTTATTAATTTTTAAATTAAGAATTTATTTTATAAACCCCTATTTTATTTTAGCAATAAATAAGAAGTTAAGTTAATATAGTTCTCGTAGGATTCGACGTGGTACCGCTATTATTATAGTGTTGTTTGTATCGGGGAAATCAGTATTAATTTGAGAGATTCGACAACCCGAACAAATTTTGGCGTCATTACGGGGGAACTACATTAATTTCTTAGTTTGTATTTTTTACTTGTTTACTAATTTTTGACAAAGACAAAAAGATGAAAAATCGTAAAAGGACTCTAAACGAATTGGCTGCACAAAATTTGAATCAACAACACTTGTGCATTGAGTACCCAGCTTTTGAGGTAGTATTTGAACTCAAATCTGGTTTGATTTATTTACTTCCTATTTTTGTGATCTTCCAGGTGAGAATCCACGTAAACATTTGAAAGAATTTAATATTGTTTGTTTGAGTATGAAGGCCCAAGGTATGACCAAGCAACAAGTCAAATTGAGAGCTTTTTTCCTTTTTCCTAAAAGATAAGGCAAAGGACTGATTATATTACCTACCTTCCGGTTAGATCAATACATGGAATGGAATGCAGAGATTATTTTTAGAAAAATTTTTCTTATAGATTTTTATGTGGGATCAGACAGATTAGCGAAGAGACACTGTATGAATACTTTAAGAGGTTCAAGTAACTCTATGCTAGTTGCCCACATCATCAAATACCATATCAATTTTTGATTCAATATTTTTATGAATGATTCTACCTATGGATAGAAGTATGGCAGATGTAGCCAGCGGAGGAGCTTTAGTCAATAAAACACCGGAAGAGGTCAGACAGTTGATTTCAAATATGGTAGAAAATTCTCAACAATTTAGGATGAGAGTAGAAGAAGTAACAAGACGTGTCAATAAGGTAACCTACTCGAATCTTGAAAATCAACTCTTTGAGCTAACTGCTTTGGTTCATCAGTTAGCTATAGAGCAAATACAGGCAACCAAAGTCTGTAGCATATGCTCAATTCCCAGACATCCGACGGATATGTGTTTATCTATACAAGAAGATCTTACTCATCAAGCGAATACCATGGAAGGATTTCGTGGTCAACCTCAAAGGAAGTATGATCCTCATTCCACTCATTACAACCCTGGATGGAGAGATCATCCGAATTTGAGCTATGGAAACCAATGAGGATAAACAAGTCATCCGTCTCAATACTTCAACAGACCAACACCCGCACCTGCACAACCCTTAAATTCTGGTGTCTTTAGAGAATATAGTGAAAACTCTTGTGACTAACACTCAACAAATACAACAGGAAATGAGAACGACATACAAAACTTGGGAAATCAAATCACTCAGCTGGCAACCTCGCTAAGTAACTTGGAAGTTCGAACCTCCAGGAAACTACCTTCATAAACGGTAGTAAACCCTAAGGAGAATTGTAATACCGATACTGCGGTATTCGTACTACTGTACTCCTATTCAGCAATTTAATAAAATATTTCTCAATTATATACATATAGAGAGAAATGTTTCATTTATTTTGATTTTTTATTTTGGGGTATTTAAATTTAATTTTTTGGTATATTTTAAATTTTTACCGTATCCGCGAATTTTGGTGTAAAATGAATATATATATATATATATATATATATATATATATATATATATATATATATATATATATATATATATATATAATAATAATAATAATAAGAGTATAAAAAAAACCAGCGGAGTGCTGCATTTTGAGGCAAAACGCAGCACCCCCCAAAATTGGATTAGGGCTTTTAGCCCTAATCCCTTTCTCTCTTCCTCTCTCTCTCTCTCTCTCTCTCTCTCTCTCTCTCTCTCACTTTCTCTCTCTCTCTCTCTCTCTCTCTCTCTCTCTCTCTCTCTCTCTCTCTCTCTCTCTCCGCCTCTTCTCCTTCCCGCGGCCGCCTCACCTTTATCTCCCTCCGCCGTCGCTCTCTCTTCACTGCTACTCCTCCCTCCCGCGAGTGCGATCCTCCCGCTCGAGTGCACGCCTCAGCTTGCGAGCTCACCAGCCTCTACGGAATCTCTCCCTGTACGAGTACGAGCGCGCCGCAGCGCGCATTTCCTCACACCAGCGCTCCATAACGTGAGCGCGAGTGCGCGCCTACTCGGGAGGACACCTATGCACGAGCACGAGCGTGCGCCTGCTCGGGAGCGCACCTACGCACGAGCGCGCTCCAACTCATTAGCACGCAACCCGCCAGCTCGTCCATGCACGATCTCCCCAGTATAAGCTCGCCCCTGTGCGACCCTCCCCGCATAAGCGTGAGCGCGCCACAGCACGCCACCAGCCCGCCAGCCCGTGAGCCTACCAGCCCGCTAGCTCGCAAGCCCGAGAAGGCTTGTGAGCCCGCGACCAACCGTTTCCTTCGAGAGCTCACATGCAGTCCTCGCAGAAACTCTAGGTCGTGACTTTTTCACTGCAGGTAATGGCTATGTTGGTTGTAGTTTTAGGGTTTGGTATTTAGAATTTGAGTTAATTGCTAATATCGTTCAAATTTAAAAATATTACAAGTTTTAAACCAATTCGACGGGCGAACGAAAACTTGTTCTGGGATTTGCAAAACCCTAGGTGAGAGAAATACGATCTCTTCAATATTTAAAATAAATTTTATCAAATTTAGGTTTCAATACTTTTAAAATGACATTGGTGTATATTTCTAAATTGAGAAATTAAGATTTATACAAATTTAGGGAAGATAATAAACCCTAAGAATAATTAAAAATTTGATGACAATTGTGATAATCTGATTAGGTTGACTTTCTTGGAGATTCGATGAGTCGATTTGGTTTGATTTTGGAAAATAGGGAGTGACCACCCTCCCTAGAAAAGTGAATGGGATCCAAATCTCTTGTATGAAATAGTGAAACCTGATTTTATCGTATTTTTAAATAAAATATACTTTTGATATACATTGTCTCGACATATGGAATTGAAATTCAAATCTGTTTTGTGATTATTGGAGTGTCGTACTTATATTTCTACGATTATGTATCCATATTTGAAATGAAATGAAATTATGACATGATTTGAGAAATGAAATGTATTCTATTCTACCATTGCATTAGTTTGTTGAATTTAAATAATTTCGATGAAATATATTGGCATACGAATTTGAATTGTTTTGAGGATATGATGAGATGATTTGGCTATGTGGGTTGGATGCTTACAAGGTTGAGATGATATGATGATATGATATTATTTGATAAATTTCGTAGCTACGAAAGGCGTTTGTAGAGGCACCGGATTGCCCGGATACGCTTCTGTAGAAGGTATCCACAAACGTCATATTTCTAATGGCTATAGGTACGGCCGATTGAACCCAAGTAAGGGGAGGACGTGTGTGACGCCACCGTCTAGTACCGGACGGGGTCTTATACACGATGATAAGCTAGCCCCAGCGAACTCATGGCCAATATCGGGATAGAGAGCGACTTTTGATCTTTATGCATAATAAAACCCCCGATATGCCTATTCTTGATCATGGTTGACCTTTGCCAGGATTTTTTCGGCTTGTTCTATGATCTACTTGATTTTAAATGGATGCATATATGTATGTTATCATGTGAATGATTAAATGAGTTCATTTTAGCGAACATAACATGATTTACTGTAAAAATTTGAATTATTGGTTATGAATGATATTATTTGATACTCCAATATTCACTTACCCTAATAGTACTTGAGATTAATCTCCTTACTCATGGGTATCTTCCTTGATGCTCACCCCTCTCCTTTCCCTCCTCAGACAGGATTATTATGCTAGAGCGACACTTCGGTCTCTAACAAATTTGGTAGCTCATTGGCGGATTTGAGCGTTTTTCAATGGTGAGATTTAAATTAAGTTGAGATATGAGCTCCGCACTTTGTTTTCGACACTGTGAGGTCTTGACCTTGAGATCCGCAGTTGACCATGTATTTATTTGGGATTGATTGTATAATTTATGTTCATTAAATTGTGAAACTCTCATATTTCATTTGTATTGAAGCAAATTATAGTGTTTGAATGTTAACATGGGAAAATGGTTATAAATTGTATAAAACTTAGACTCGCTCAGTGTGGTGACTGTTCATACTCTAGTTGGGCATGACAGTAGAGGTTTGTGGTTAAAATTGTTGGAAATTTACTTAGTCTGGCGTTGTTCTGGATGTTTACTGTGGTTGGTGGGTTGTTGTGAGGCCGAGATGACAAATTTATTTTATTTACAAGATAATTTTAAATTGTACAGGGTTAAACAGATTTATTTGTATATGGGAGACCTCCGATTTATTAGAGTTTCTATCCGATTTTCTGTAAAAATACACTTGGTATTTAGGATAACGGGCGACTGCTCACGACCCCGGTTCTGGGCGTGACAGTTCTATTGGTATCAAAGAGTCTAGGTTAGAGAAAAGATAATAGTAAAAGTCTTCACAAGTACGTTTAAAAGTTATCAATACATTAAAGAGTTTCATAGAGTCATTTAAAGTCTCGTACACGATCATAAGCATATAAGATAATTTATTGTAAAGGGTACGATATACGATGCATACATTCCTTGAATCCGCAATCGAATACCTTCATTCATAACTCGAATTCTATTTTTAGGAAGTTAGTTACCGGTAACTAACCCTAATTCTTGCTTATATCTAATAGAACGGTACTCTCTTTGTAGAATTATACCGCCTAGACGTGGTAGGCGTGGTGTACCATTGGAGATTCCCTCAGTGCCTGAGGCTTCTAGGGCACTTGAGGCTCTACGAGCACCGAAGGGTGTTTCTTTTACTCACACACCTTCTCCAGTGTAACCCCGGGCACCTCCACCGGTTAGTATAGCCGAGATTCCTCCACCACCACTCGATACCTTGAGGCAGTGGCAGGGTGGTACAGTAGATTTGGGGCGCAGATGCCACCGCCTCTACTACAGACTCCAGCGACCGCACCTGCGGCCGTACCTACACCTACAACACCAATTCCTCCTTCGGTGTTCGGCCCTTCTGTTTCTACTCCGACCGATGAGTAGTCGGCTACTTTGAGGTGCATCCACGAGCTCACTCAATTGGTGAAAGAGTCTCGGTAGCTCAAATGCACAGACTTTTTAGGATCTAGTGATGCTGTAGCGGCGAAGCACTGGATCAATAGGACTCGTAAGATCCTTACGGATTTGGGGTTATCAGAGGAGCTCAGATTGAGAGTTGCTGAGAGACTTCTCGACAGAGATGCCCTCTCGTGGTGGGAGGCTATCCGTGACAGTGCTACACAGACCTTGGGGTGGGAGGACTTTTTGCGAGAGTTCAACCGCAGGTACTCACCCCGTTCTAGCAGGACCAGATGAGGACGGAGTTCCTGCACTTACGCCAGGGGACGATGTTAGTTTCAGAATATGAGGCTGAGCTTAGACGACTAGTGGTCTTTGTCCCCGACATGGCTACACCAGCTCAGTTGAGGTTCAAGTTTGAAGATAGCCTCCAATTGAATATCAGAAAGTATATGACAGTAACTCCCTCTTTTACACTATCATAGGTGATTGATTCAGCATATCGGGCAGAGGAGATTGTCCGAGCTGAGGCTAGACAGAGGGAGAGTCACCAGAAGAGGAAGATTAGGTCACAGGGTGGATAGTTTTCGAAGAGAAGTAGAGGTTTTGGATGTCCCAAAGGTTCTTCTAGCTTCAAACCAGCAAGACCGGGACAGGGGTCTCGACCATTGAGACACCAGCCCCTAGTGTCTCTACACAGTCTACTACACAGAAACAGCCTTTCTGTCGTAGATACGGCAGACACCATGCCTTTAGGGCATGTAGAGCACCAGTTACTTACTTCCAGTATGGGAAGCAAGGTCACGTTAGGAGTGTCTACCCAGATTCAGGTCGAGGAGAATCGACATTGCAGAATCGTACCGGTACTTCTGGCACAGGCGAGCAGGGGGCACCTACGCACTCAGTTCTTATTGTGAGGTCGGTATTGGGGAAGTGATATTAGAGGCAGATCTGATTCCGCTCCCTATCACAGATTTCGATGCCATCCTAGGGATGGATTTGCTGAGTTTATAGCGGGCTTCCGCGGATTGTTTCATGAAAGAAGTTGAGTTTCGGAGGTCCGGGCAGCCACCATTAGTATTCCGGGGCAACAGACGAGTATTGCCCCGCTGTATGATATATGTTATGAAGGCCAGACGCTTGGTACGCCGTGGTAGTACGGCTTATCTGGTTTATATTGTCGACACCACTGTTAAGGGACCGAGACTTGAAGATGTCCCTATGGTACAGGATTTTCCAGGGGTATTCCCCAAGGAGCTTCCCGGATTATCATCAGTTCGGGAGTTCAATTTCGAGATTGATCTAGTACCGAGGATCAATCCTATTTCTATTCCGTCGTATAGAATGGCGCATGTGAAACTGAGAAAGCTTAAAATTTAGTTGTAGGAACTCCTAGACAATGGGTTTATTCGCCTGAGCACTTCACCTTAAGGCGCTCGGGTGCTGTTTGTAAAGAAAAAAGATGGTACACTTAGACTTTGTGTGGATTACAGGCAGTTGAACAAAGCCACCATAAAAAACTGATATCTCCTATCACATATCGATGATTTGTTTGATCAGCTGTAGGGAGTCAGGGTTTTCTCTAAAATTGATCTCCGTTCGACTTATCATCAATTGAGAATTTCGGGCTGAAAATGTACCTAAGATAGCTTTTCGCACCCAATACGGTCATTACGAGTTTTTAGTCATATTGTTTGGGCTGACAAATCCTCAATTGCTTTTATGGATCTGATGAACCGAGTTTTTCACGACTACTTGGATCGGTTCGTCATCGTATTCATCGATGACATCTTGATATATTCACGGAGTGATGAAAATCATGTTTAGCACCCTCGGGTGGTATTGCAGATATTCAGTGAGAAGCAGTTATATGTCAAATTATCGAAATATGAGTTTTGGTTGAGACAAATTGGATTCTTGGGGCACATTGTCTCCGTGGAGGGTATTTATATTGATCCGCAAAAGATTGAGACTATAGTGAAGTGTGAGCAGCCACAAAGAGTTATCGAGATTCGTAGTTTTCTTGGTTTGGCCGGGTATTATTGCAAATTTATAGAGGGATTCTCTCGGATAGCTACTCCGTTGTCTAGATTGACCCAGAAGGGGGTCAAGTTTGTTTGGGATGACCGTTGTGAGGCGAGCTTCCAAGAGCTCAAACAACGGTTGACATCCGCTCCTATTTTAGTCATTCCCACTAGTAGTTGGGAGTATACAGTATACAATGATACTAGCCGATAGGGATTGAGTTGTATTCTAATGCAGGATGGTCAGATTATTGCATATGCCTCGCGACAGCTGAAGAAACACAAGGTTAACTACCCGACACATGATTTAGAGTTAGCAGGCATAGTCTTCGCGTTGAAAATATGACGGCATTATCTTTATGGGGTGACTTGTAGAGTATTCACGGATCACAAAAGTCTAAAGTACTTGTTCACCCAGCGGGAGTTGAACTTTAGACAGAGGAGATGGTTGGACTTATTGAAAGACTACGACCTTATCATTGATTACCATCCAGGAAAGGCAAATGTGGTTGCAGATGCATTGAGCTGAAAGTCATCATCCTTCTTTCTCCCTCTACTATGACAGAGAGTGCTTACCTCTTTTGCATGATGAGACTCCGTACACTCAAGGTCAGTTTGACTAGTGATGATCAAGGAGCACTAGTAGCTCGATTTGAGGTAAGACCGACTTTGCTTGATCGTATTAAATAGCTTCAGGGGTCAGACGAGAAGCTCCAGAGTATTCTTGAGAAGATCAGCAGAGGCGAGAGTGGAAACTTTTGAGTCCGCGATGATGGACTAGTTGTATACAGAGAGCGGGTTTGCATTCCCACCGACAGCGATCTCCGTAAGGCCATACTCGAGGAGGTACACTCCTCCGCTTATGCATTGCATCCGGGTGGTATCAAGATATATCGAACCATTCGGGATAGTTATTGGTGGTCTGGCATGAAACGAAAAATCGTAAATTTTGTGGCTAGGTGTTTAGTTTGCCAATAGATGAAGACCGAGCATCAGCGGCCGGCTGGTACATTACAGCCCTTACCTATTATTGAGTGGAAGTGAGATCACATTACTATAGATTTTGTGACAGGGCTACCGCGGACTTCATCACGGCATGATGTCATTTGGGTGATTGTAGATCGACTCACCAAGTCCACGCATTTTCTTCCTATTCTCAACGACTATCCTTTGAAGACCTTAGCACGTCTTTACATTGATACGATAGTCCGACTGCATGGTGTTTCTGTGTCGATAGTATCAGACAGGGACCCGAGATTCACTTCTAGATTTTGGCCCAAGTTACAGGAGGCAATGGGCACAATATTGAATTTTAGTATAGTCTATCATCTGTAGATAGATGGTCAGTCAGAGAGGACCATTCAGACCCTTGAGAACATGCTGAGGGCATATGTGATGGATTTCTGGGGTAGTTGGGATCGGCACCTTCTACTGGTTGAATTCGCATATAATAACAACTATCAGACCAGTATAGGGATGCTCCCATATGAGTCACTGTATGGTAGGAAGTGTCACACCCTGATATGCTGGGATGAAGTCGGAGAGCGACGTCTCAGCAGTAATGAGTTGATTGAGAAAACAAAAGATAAAGTAAAGGTCATCCATGAGCGGATGAAAGCCGTCCAGGACAGACAGAAGGCATATGCTGATTGTAGGTGGCGACCTCTTGAGTTTGCCACTGGAGATATGGTTTTCTTGAGGATATCTCCTTGGAAAGGAGTTATACGGTTCAGGCAGCGGGACAAATTGAGTTCCAGATATATTGGGCCCTTCCATATTCTTGAGAGAGTCGAAAGTCTGGCATACTGATTGGAGCTGCCAGATGAACTATCTCGTATTCACGACGTTTTCCATGTCTCAGTTCTCAGGAAGTATCTGGCCGATTCTTCTCATGTACTTGAGCTTCCACCTGTTGAGTTACGAGAAGATCTTAGTCTTTCAGTTCAGCCCGTGACTATTCAAGATCGGCAGGTCAGGAAGCTGCGGAGCAAAGAAGTCTCGTTGGTCAGAGTCTTATAGAGGAGTGACCAGGTCGACGAAAAGACCTGGGAGCCCGAGGATGTTATGAGGAGACAGTACTCCCATTTATTTGCTGTTTAGTCATCTTTTAGTTTCGAGGACGAAACTTGTTTTAAGAGTTTAGAAAATGTAACACCGACACTGCAGTGTCCGTGCTACTGTAATTCTGTTCAGAAATTTAATAAAATATTTCTCAGTTATATATATATATATATATAGAAATGTTTCTTTTATTTTAATTTTTGATTTTAGGGTATTTAAATTGAATTTTTTTTGTATATTTCAAATTTTTACCGTATCCACAAATTTTTGTGTAAAACGAATATATATATATATATATATATGTAAATAATAATAATAATAATAATAATAAGAGTAAAAAAAAAAAAGAAACCCAGCGGAGTGCTACATTTTGAGGCAAAACGCAGCACCCCCAAAATTGGATTAGGGCTTTTAGCCCTAATCCCTTTCTCTCTTCCTCTCTCCTCTCTCTCTCTCTCTCTCTCTCTCTCTCTCTCTCTCTCTCCGCCTCACCTTCCTTCCCCTCCGTAACCGCTCTCTCTCCACCGCTGCCCCTCCCTCCCACGAGCGCGATCCTCCTAGCTCGAGCGCGCGCCTCAGCTCACGAGCTCGCCAGCCCCTGCGCGATCTCTCCCTGCACGAGCGCGCTGCAGCGCACGTGTCCCCTCCCCAGCACTCAACAGCGCGAGCGCGTGCTTACTCGGGAGTGCACCTGCGCACGTGTGCGCGTGTAACGAGCCCTCAAAAGGCCATGAGCAGTACCCGAGCAGATAGCATGGAGGTTCGCACGGAAGGTCCCAACCAAAGGGTGCGAATGGAAGGCCACGACCAAGAGGCACGAGCCAAAGGACACGAGCAAGTAAAAGGTCTCAAGCAACAAGCCACAAGCAGCGTGCTACAAGCAAAGAACTGCGAGCCAAGGGCCGCGAGTAATAAGCAACAAGACCATGAGCCAAAGGGCATAACCAATGAGCAGCAAGCAAAAGGATATGAGCATAAGGCAATGAGCAACGAGCAACATGCATGAGGCAGCAAGCAAGGCATTAGGACAAATGCGATGGAGGTTTGCATGGACACAAGTTTCTCACCAAAGGCCACGATCGAGCAGTCACCACCAAAGGTTGCCACCACGATCGAGCAGTCATCACAAAGAAGGAGCAATACTCAAAGGAATGCAAGTGTCAGCACCAAGCAATGCAGCCCTAGCGCCAAGTGAAAAGGCACTAGCACCAGCATGTGTTAAGGTACCAATTCACGAGCGACCAGTAAGCAATCGAGGAGCCCAAACCAAGATAACTTCCAAAGGTGTTCCCAAGACAGTAGGCAACGAAATGGTGCAAGGAGAAGAGCAGGTGCATGCAAACAACCAAGAGACATAAGTATCATACAAGCAACTGCTCACATTCTGCCCAATTCTGAACAGATTACTTATATTATTAGTATTTCAATATTTATACCCTTTTATTTAGTATTTTAAGTATCAAGACTCATGTTTGAAGTGTTGTAATAAGTGGGATATCATTATATAGGGCGAAGGGGCTCTTTTTAGGCAGTTATAGGTAGTTATAGACCAAAGGAATTCATGTTTCAGCCAAGGGTGTGCATTTGGCCGAAATGTTCCCATTGCTGCCCTTTCTTTTCCACCTTCTCTTGCCTATAAATACCTATGTACTCCCCATCATTTTCATATCAGAAATACAGTTAAGACTTGAGAATTTCGTCCCTTTCTATTTCTTATTAATGAGAGACTTGAGTATAGGATATTAGGCATTCCATAATACAGTTTTTGGACAGCACTTGCTTTGTCTAATGTTCTTTGCCTTGTGAGAGATCCCTGCGGTGCAACAAGGCCAGGCCTACGTCTTTTGAAGGAGAGCAATTGCCTGAGAGATCCTTGCGATGCAAAGTCTTTGTTTAACTCTAAAACCGTAAGTCAATTCCGTTTCTTTTCTTTACCGATTTTACATAGTTTTTCTTCCTTTTTCCTTTCTTTTTTTCTTTCCCCCTTCTTTTATTCCCGAGCCACGACTCTTTAATTTCCTATTTTGTAGCAAGAAATTTGCCGTATGAAGCATTAGTATTGGAAAAAGTAGTACTTCAAGAAGAAGTTAGAATATTAGAACGAAGAATTGTTAATTACGCTTGTTAAATAATAACAGTTGGTAGTTGAATACTGTAATTTAGTAATATTTGTTTTGTCTGGGAAGTTTTCGTATTACTAAAAATCCGCATTGCAGAAGAAATTTAACTATACTGGAAGATTGCACATTTAGTAAGAAAGCTATTCCGAAAGTTCGATTTCCTCAATGTAGCCATGAAGATTAAGTCCATACCACCAGGATTTTCAGAAGATAATATCGACGACGCTAGACATCATATCACATTTGAAACAAGCATCGCCAATAAAACAATTTTATATTTTGAAGACCAGAACCATCATCCACACATACATCCAACAATGGTGAACAATGTCGAGCAACAATACAACGAATGGAGAGCAATGACCCATTTGGCATATCAACATCAGGTCTATCAGGTTGATAACAATGAAAAACTTATCGCTGAAGAACAAAATTTTCGATTTATGGATAATTCAAGTACCAGATGCCATGGCCCGGATACATCAATCATAGCCCAAATTTGGCCCAACATTTTCAGACAGTTGCAGCGCCCAAATGTTTTCTGGTTTAATAGTTTACCCATAATAAATTTAGTTCAGTTAAAATTAAAGGCAGTAGAAGTATGGACAACAGCTTTTAGTATAATGAATGATTCACATATTCCATATAATTTTATAGAACATAAGTTAGGATTTTATAATAAGGATTTATTAGAATTAGAAGAAAGGTTAATTGATTTAGCATTTGAATACAAGACAAATAGTGATAAGTTAGAAAATGTTTTAGAAATCACAGGATTGGTTTTATTTCTAGTAGCAAGACTTAGTGAATATAAGATAAAATTTAAGCATTTGGAAGAAATGTTTTATTGGAATTGGTCACAATAGTATAGTAAAGTGTTATGAGTTCTTACGGAGGAACAAGTGGAGCATTGGAAGATATAAAAAAGAATTTAGATTATTTGAAGATAGAAGTTACCGATTTGAAGTTAAAAACTGAATCAAAGTTAGATGATATTAAGAAGATAGTTGAAGCATTGAAGAATAGTTTTTCAGCATTCAAGCTATTAACAGAAGTTTCTTTAGCAAATATTGAAGAAAAGGTAAAAGAAGATATAACGTCAAATAAAGGAGAACAGATAAGTAAGATAGATGATTTGATAACAAAAATAGCAGATCTTAGTGTTAAACAAGCAGGAGGAAAAGTTAGACCCAAGGTTACACATAGGTTATGGTAAAATGGCAATGACAATGTTTAAGCCTAAGAAGGATAAGAAGGTTATAGAAAGTATAGATGAAATAGCAGATATAGATAAGCAAGTAGAAATTTTTAAGAACAACAAGTTAGAATTGTTAAATCCTCAAATTCTGTACAATGTAGGAATACTAAATAGAACATCAATTTTTAGACATTTTGAAGAAAAATTTGTTAGTTGTATTAATGAAAATGATCAAGTTAGTATTCAATTAATTGATAAAGATAGTAATAAATTAGTCAAGAAAGATTATAAATACATGCATTTAGGATGTATATTAGTAGGAGTCAAAGGATTACATAGAGAAGCATTAGGAACAAGAGTATTTATCTGTCTTTATGATAATAGGTTTATAGACCTAGAGCAAAGAATTTTGTGCAGTTATGAAATAGACATGAATACAAGGGGAGCCATAATATATTATTTACCTAATTTCAGTCTGAATGTTAGAGAATTTAGGAAGAATATCAAGATAGGAATTAAAACAAAAGGTTATAAGCTGCAAGAGAAGTTTGATAATCTAGCAATTAGTACTTTATTTATAGGAAAATTAACCAATAATGAACATGTGCAATATAAAATAAATACTGAAGTTATAAAAAATGCATTAGTCAGTAAAGGAATTAGAGCATTACCAGCAATCAAGATACCCAGTGAAACATATTTAGGAACGGAATGACAGTTAGATACATTTTTAGTAAGGTCAAGATTAGAAACAGATAAATGTTATACATATAAAGATTTAGATGGAAGACTTAGTTTCAAGTTCGACAATTATAAGTATAGAGGAGATATTCAACCAAGTGAAAGTGAGGATACTGAAAGTTTACTTAGTCAAGATCAAAGACAAAATGCCTAGACACGGTGTAGGAAGTTTAAAAGGAATAAAAGCAAGATTAGAAACTTTAGAAAAAGAATCTAAAAGAAATATTGCAAGATTAAAATATAGTAAGTATAAATTAGAAATGGAAGAAGTAGAAGGAATAATAAAATTCTATATCAAGCTTAGAAAGATTGTAAAAGAAGAATTCGAAGGACATCCTAATATTCAAGAGACACTTAGACAAAGAATTCAATGGGATTTATCATGGGCTAGAAAGTATATAGCTAGAAGACAACCAACAACACATAAGCAGAAATTGACCAAAATAATGAAGAATATAGAAAAGCGGATGAAAACTAATGAAGGAACTAGTAATCAAGATCAACCATTAAATAGTCAAGAACAATCAAATAAGAATATAAGTAATGAATTAGTTAGCAATGATAATAATTTGGAAGATATAGACTTAATATGTCATGAATCAACTATACTAGATTACATTAATAATATTACATACTGAAGATGGAATATTCTGAAATAGATAAACAATTTAGTAAGGATTATAATATTTTTGTTGAAGATTTAGATGATATGCTTTTAGGAAGAAAAACATTAGAAGAATGTCAAGAAAGATATAAATTAGAAAATTTGATAACAAATGAAGTTTTAGGTTTAGAAGTAGCAGAAGAAGAACTTAATATGAATACAACAGGTGCAGGACCATCAGGAGTAAAGCCAATGAATGTAGACCAACCAGCACAAAGCGGAACAGGAAGTAGTAATATTACAGGAAGTAAGCGTATGCATTTTGAAATACCACCAGCCAGTAGGGAAGTAGTAGATCAATGGAGTAAACCTTTCATAGATAAGGCAAAACATGTATATAGTGAAGGAAGAGAGCTTAAAGGAAAAGGAAAAGGAAGACGACAGCCATTAGAAACAGTTAGATTACCAAGCGCTAGTCCAGATGGAAGTATTCTAATTATTAGTCCAATAGATCCTCAATTATGGCCAGAAGCATTGAATAGATGGGAAGTAGATGCAGCAAGAGCATACATGAATAAGTTAGTAGCAGATAGTGAAGTAGAAATGTTTAGTTATTTAGAAACATTATTAGGAGATACTGTTTTAGGAATATACAATGAAGCAAAAAAGACAAAGGCCCAAGAAATAGAAGAAATTAGACAATTAGGAAATAACCCATATAATTTTACAAGACTAATTAGGACTTATATTTTAGGATTTGATCCAAGTAGGAATAATACTAATCTACAAGATAGAGCTATTAGAGATTTAGAACAATTGAATATTCAAGATTGGAGTAAGATAAAAGAATTTAGTAATGATTTTATGTATTTAGCAAGTCAAGCAGGACAGTATTTTAATGAAGATATATGTAATAGATATTTAAGGAAATTACCAGGAGAGTTAGGAAAACAAATAGAAGAAGATTTTATGAAGGCAAAATTTCAAGAAAGATTAGGAGTAGGATCTAGGATAACATATACTTATGACATACTTACAAGGAAATGTATAGATTACCAAACCCAGAATATAATAAAAAGACAAAGTTGGGAATTTTGTAAAGGAATATATACACCACAAGCATATGATAATACTAGAAAAAATCACTGCAAAATAAATTTGTAAAGTCAGATGAATAAAACATTCAAGTATATGCTAATAACCTGCCTTGGACTAGTATTAAGCATCATCATATGAGTATTGAATATGAATATTATCATAACATGCTAAAGCTATCAAGTTATTTTAAGCAACAGTTTATTTTACTTAATCTATGATGATATTAAATGATTAGAGATCCCGAGGTCCATTGGAGGGGGTTCCCTTTGCCAGACGAGGGCATTGGAGTGGCTTCACAGAGTCTTAACTGACTGTGGTCTTAATAACTAACTTGGTTTTATAGTTAAATTTCTTCTGTAATGCGGATTTTTAGTAATACGAAAACTTCCCAGACAAAACAAATATTACTAAATTACAGTATTCAACTACCAACTGTTATTATTTAACAAGCGTAATTAACAATTCTTCGTTCTAATATTCTAACTTCTTCTTGAAGTACTACTTTTTCCAATACTAATGCTTCATACGGCAAATTTCTTGCTACAAAATAGGAAATTAAAGAGTCGTAAATGTCTATCTGTGTCTTGGCTACTGAAATTCTTCTCTTCAAACATTGAATAGCAAACATTCTGCAAAATAAATCTTCAAATATTATAATCTTACAATATTATAATCTTCACTACAACTTCAAATATTACAATCTTGCTACCAAAATTAACCATGCGCAAAATATGCTAAATTCTTCCATAAACCATCATAAGCTCTTTCGTAATTTTTTATTTTATTCTTCCAGATGTACCAATTTTCAAAATCCTTCTTCTTCCTTAAATCAGCAATTAATCTCTTTATCTTAGCTATCTCGTTCCTTAATCTTCTAATTTCTCGTTTATGCGAATTATAATTCCTGTAAATCACTGCAAAATAAATTTGTAAAGTCAGATGAATAAAACATTCAAGTATATGCTAATAACCTGCCTTGGACTAGTATTAAGCATCATCATATGAGTATTGAATATGAATTTTATCATAACATGCTCAAGTTAGAAAATACTAGGTGTAGATGTCATAATCAAGCAAGACATTGTAGATTTTATAACAAGAATCTATATCAGATACATAGAATAGAAAGTATTGTAGAAAATCAAAGTTAGATGATATTAAGAAGATAGTTGAAGCATTGAAGAATAGTTTTTCAGCATTCAAGCTATTAACAGAAGTTTCTTTAGCAAATATTGAAGAAAAGGTAAAAGGAGATATAACGTCAAACAAAGGAGAACTGATAAGTAAGATAGATGATTTGATAACAAGAATAGCAGATCTTAGTGTTAAACAAGCAGGAGGAAAAGTTAGACCCAAGGTTACACATAGGTTATGGTAAAATGGTAATGACAATGTTTAAGCCTAAGAAGGATAATAAGGTTATAGAAAGTATAGATGAAATAGCAGATATAGATAAGCAAGTAGAAATTTTTAAGAACAACAAGTTAGAATTGTTAAATTCTCGAATTTTGTACAATGTAGGAATACTAAATAGAACATCAATTTTTAGACATTTTGAAGAAAAATTTATTAGTTGTATTAATGAAAATGATCAAGTTAGTATTCAATTAATAGATAAAGATAGTAATAACCCTAAACCCTAAACCCTAAACCCTAACCCTAAACCCTAAACCCTAAACCCTAAACCTTAAACCCTAAACCCTAATACGGCAAATTTCTTGCATCAAAATAGGAAATTAAAGAGTCGTAAATGCGCTTACTTCATGTAATATTACTACTTCCTGTTCCGCTTTGTGCTGGTTGGTCTACATTCATTGACTTTACTCCTGATGGTCCTGCACCTGTTGTATTCATATTAAGTTCTTCTTCTGCTACTTCTAAACCTAAAACTTCATTTGTTATCAAATTTTCTAATTTATATCTTTCTTGACATTCTTCTAATGTTTTTCTTCCTAAAAGCATATCATCTAAATCTTCAACAAAAATATTATAATCCTTACTAAATTGTTTATCTATTTCAGAATATTCCATCTTCAGTATGTAATATTATTAATGTAATCTAGTATAGTTGATTCATGACATATTAAGTCTATATCTTCCAAATTATTATCATTGCTAACTAATTCATTACTTATATTCTTATTTGATTGTTCTTGACTATTTAATGGTTGATCTTGATTACTAGTTCCTTCATTAGTTTTCATCCGCTTTTCTATATTCTTCATTATTTTGGTCATTTTCTGCTTATGTGTTGTTGGTTGTCTTCTAGCTATATACTTTCTAGCCCATGATAAATCCTATTGAATTCTTTGTCTAAGTGTCTCTTGAATATTAGGATGTCCTTCGAATTCTTCTTTTACAATCTTTCTTTAATTCAGCTCCCCATCCTAATTCTGATGAATCTACAATAACTATTTTATATTCACTATCTAAAGGTAATCTTAACTTTGGTAAAGTCTTCACTAATTCCTTTATTTGTTGAACTATTTTTATATCTTCACTATTGAAATATTTTTGGCCTGTCTTGCTAGTTTTCGAATAAAGACTCTTACTAAGGGGTCCTAAATTCTTAATATATATCCTAGCATAATTTAATAATCCTAAAAACTTCTGTAACTCTTTGGTTGTTTCTATCTTATCTGGAAATGCTAAAATTTTTTGACTAATATGAGGTTGTAACTCTAAACTTCCATTCCCTATCTGTCTTTATGATAATAGGTTTATAGACCTAGAGCAAGGAATTTTGTGCAGTTATGAAATAGACATGAATACAAGGGGAACCATAATATATTATTTACCTAATTTCAGTCTGAATGTTAGAGAATTTAGGAAGAATATCAAGATAGGAATTAAAACAAAAGGTTATAAGATGCAAGAGAAGTTTGATAATCTAGCAATTAGTACTTTATTTATAGGAAAATTAACCAATAATGAACATGTGCAATATAAAATAAATACTGAAGTTATAGAAAATGCATTAGTCAGTAAAGAAATTAGAGCATTACCAGCAATCAAGATACCCAGTGAAACATATTTAGGAACGGAATGGCAGTTAGATACATTTTTAGTAAGGTCAAGATTAGAAGCAGATAAATGTTATACATATAAAGATTTAGATGGAAGACTTAGTTTCAAGTTCGACAATTATAAGTATAGAGGAGATATTCAACCAAGTGAAAGTGAGGATACTGAAAGTTTACTTAGTCAAGATCAAAGACAAAATGCCTAGGATGACAAATTTTTCTGTACAAATACTCCACTTCCGTATCTACACAAAACTTCAGTATTTTTGGGGCTATATTTATTATCTTTGACTTTTAATTCAGCTCCCCATCCTAATTCTGATGAATCTACAATAACTATTTTATATTCACTATCTAAAGGTAATCTTAACTTTGGTAAAGTCTTCACTAATGATTTAGAAATTGTTAGTGTAAACTCAGAAGAATCAGAAGATGAAGTTTTTGATATTATTGAAGAAGAAGACCATAATTCTAGTAATAATGAAGAATCTAGTGATGAATTATACAATTTTGAAGATTTAGCAGACGCAAGATCAGTCAAAGTATTGCAGAAGTTTAATGAAAATCTTTTTATGTTTACAATGATTAGTGAAGCAATTACATGTAGTCAAGACGACCATGAATTCATCTTAGGAAAAGGACATTTTAGCACATCATGTACTCATTGTGGATATTTTCCATCATTAGAAAATAGATATAGATGTACATATTGTTTTCTTGAAGTTTGTAGTAAGTGTATAGCAATCTATAATATCACTCATATAGAACAAGTTCAAACACAGAAGAAGCAGAAAGGTATTGTTAATACTCAAGATTTGACACATCGAATTCATGTTTTAGAATTAGAAGTTGAACTTTTGAAAAACAAGATCGAAAAAATTGAAGTAATGAATGTAGAATTTCCACCATTACCCAAAAATAGAAAGAATAAAGGAATAGTTATTCAAGAGGAAGAAAATAATGTAGTTGAAATTATTAATCTAGCACCACATTCTCATACAAGTCTTTTAACAGTTAAGATTCAGCTAATGTTAGAAAATAAAAGAGAAATTGCATTAGAAGCATTGATAGATTCAGGAGCTAGCCATAGTATTATAAATAGCAAGTTTATCAAGTCAACAGATATTACATATGGTACGAATGCACAGATAAGTTTAGTAGATCAGCATACAGTTGGCAGTTTCCAAGGTTCTTAGAAATAGCAAGATTTATTTTGTAAATAAGAAAAGAGTTAGCCAAGGATATAATGTACCTCAAATATTAGTTATGAAGATTGCATATGATTTTATAATAGGTTTGAATTTTATACTTAGTATTGAAGGATTTTTTGGAATATCTAGAGAGCATTTGTTAATTAGTAAACAATTTAATTGTATACCTACAAATAGGAATATAGATAATATTTTTGATTATAGACTAGTACCTACAAATGAAGAACGTACTCTAAACAATATAGATACAACTAATGAAGAAAACATAGATGAAGAATTTGATGAGTTTGATGAATTGGAAGTCTATAATCTAGTCAATTTAGAAATTTTAGATTTACAACATACACATAATGAATATTTATTTAATTTAGAAAAGAATAGCTTAAATCATCCCAAATTGTACAAGTTAATTAGCAAGCTAGAAGAATGTAGACTTATAGGAGAAAATCCATTAGAATTTTGGAGCAAGAATAAATTGTTAGCAAAGCTTGATTTAATTAATGAAGATTTAGTCATTAGAACTAAAGAATTAGAATATAATAGTGAAGATAAATTAGAATTCGAATCTCAAATTAAGGAATTAATGCAGTTGAAGTTAATTAGAGAAACCCAGAACCATCATCCACACATACATCCAACAATGGTGAACAATGTCAAGCAACAATACAACGAATGGAGAGCAATGACCCATTTGGCATATCAACATCAGGTCTATCAGGTTGATAACAATGAAAAACTTATCGCTGAAGACCAATATTTTCGATTTTATGGATCATTCAAGTACCAGATGCCATGGCCCGGATACATCAATCATAGCCCAAATTTGGCCCAACATTTTCAGACAGTTGCAGCAGCCCAAATGTTACATTTCACACCATCACCACTGAGACAACATTTCACCAATAATGATAATATGGACCTCGAGCAAAGATTCAGCCCACAATCACTTGACAGCGACACTGAACGAGCCATCGCCGAAGCAATGGATTAGCTAGCTTAACATTAAGATTTTTCAAGGTGCCTCAGCTTTAAAAAAGGAGTCATCTTTGTAAATTTTTGAGTCGGTCTTTGAGTCAGTCTGAAGAAACCCTGAAGAGCCAAAGAGAAAATCAATTGAACTTTTGAGTCAGCAAAGCACTGTGAAACTCCGAAAGGAACAAATATAGCCGCCCATGTGCTATGTTTCACAGAAACCCTTTCCACGTAATTTTTTATTTTATTCTTCCAGATGTACCAATTTTCAAAATCCTTCTTCTTCCTTAAATCAGCAATTAATCTCTTTATCTTAGCTATCTCGTTCCTTAATCTTCTAATTTCTCGTTTATGCGAATTATAATTCCTGTAAATCACTGCAAAATAAATTTGTAAAGTCAGATGAATAAAACATTCAAGTATATGCTAATAACCTGCCTTAGACTAGTATTAAGCATCATTATATGAGTATTGAATATGAATTTTATCATAACATGCTAAAGTTATCAAGTTATTTTAAGCAACAGTTTATTTTACTTAATCTATGATGATATTAAATGATTAGAGATCCCGAGGCTCACTTTTCAGTCTTAAGGCTGCCTAACTCTGAGGACTTACAAATTGACTTACTTTGACTTTTGCC
The DNA here is from genome assembly GCA_033439265.1 of Dillenia suffruticosa. Lineage (NCBI taxonomy): Eukaryota > Viridiplantae > Streptophyta > Magnoliopsida > Dilleniales > Dilleniaceae > Dillenia > Dillenia suffruticosa. The sequence goes on from JAVTVX010000031.1 coordinate 8,008,517, forward strand.
ATTCAATCATCCGTTCATTAATATGATCATGACGAAATATACTAGACTGTTGTGTAAATAACTAACAACTTCAGAATATCATACACAAGATTCAAACATTCAATATTCAAACATGATTCAAATACTAGCGCCTTGGTAGGCGTTCACATACACTTGAACTAAAAGTTTTAGTTCATGACTTAAAGATTAAACTATTTACTTGTTACAGGATTGCTTGAAAAAAGCTTGAACTTTGCTAAGAACTTGACGAACTACTTGAAGAACACTTGAAGAACTTTGAGAGAATTGTGTGTTTGTGTTTTTTGTTCGTGTTTTTTGCTCATATATTTTGAAATGGTAAGGGTGTTGGTATTTATAGATGGTTTGAGGTGGTTGCTTTGGGAAAAGTAGATTCCTTGCTTATAATGGATGACAGATGTCTGGTTTATGTTTAAAGTAAGGGAATCGAATAAAGTAAAGGTTTCCAAAGCTGATAAGGAATTCATAAGGAATCCCTTAAGGGTTAAGCAAAGAATAATGTTGACGTGGAAAGGGTTTCTGTGAAACATAGCACATGGGCGGCTATATTTGTTCCTTTCGGAGTTTCACAGTGCTTTGCTGACTCAAAAGTTAAATTGATTTTCTCTTTGGCTCTTCAGGGTTTCTTCAGACTGACTCAAAGACCGACTCAAAAATTTACAAAGATGACTCCTTTGTTAAAGCTGAGGCATCTTGAAAAATCTTAATGTTAAGCTAGCTAATCCATTGCTTCGGCGATGGCTCGTTCAGTGTCGCTGTCAAGTGATTGTGGGCTGAATCTTTGCTCGAGGTCCATATTATCATTATTGGTGAAATGTTGTCTCAGTGGTGATGGTGTGAAATGTAACATTTGGGCTGCTGCAACTGTCTGAAAATGTTGGGCCAAATTTGGGCTATGATTGATGTATCTGGGCCATGGCATCTGGTACTTGAATGATCCATAAAATCGAAAATATTGGTCTTCAGCGATAAGTTTTTCATTGTTATCAACCTGATAGACCTGATGTTGATATGCCAAATGGGTCATTGCTCTCCATTCGTTGTATTGTTGCTCGACATTGTTCACCATTGTTGGATGTATGTGTGGATGATGGTTCTGGTCTTCAAAATATAAAATTGTTTTATCGGCGATGCTTGTTTCAAATGTGATATGATGTCTGGCGTCGTCGATATTATCTTCTGAAAATCCTGGTGGTATGGACTTAATCTTCATGGCTACATTGAGGAAATCGAACTTTCGGAATAGCTTTCTTACTAAATGTGCAATCTTCCGGTACTTGTGACTATTTGGGTTGAAATGTCTTAATTGGGCTGGATTTGAAAAGATGACTTCACTGAGTAAGCCCATTTCTAATAAATTCATAGGGCTAAAAACAAAACCGTTAATAACCTGATCCGTATTGAATGAATCGAGATCCAAACAATACCTTGCTATATTAAAACCGTGACTTTCTATTAAACCGTTATCTGCACTAATTTCTTCAGTGACTACTACACATCCGGCTATAGGATATTGTCTACTCTTACTTGCTATATGCTGACTGAGTAATAACTGATCTAAGTACTTATTCTTATTTGCTTCTACCACTTTCTTTCTAATTAATCCCACAGTATCTTTAGGGATTTCTTCAATATATTCAAACTGAAACATCTCTCTTTTCTTCTCTCTAATTTCTTTTTCCCATGTCTCTCTCATTCTATGATTAACTTCCCTTAACTCAATACATTCCTTTTCTATTCTCTCATTGTCTTCTCTAAATGAATTAACTTCATTCCTAAGACGCTGGTTTTTAGCCTTAAGGGCCGCAAATGCTGCCGGTGTGACTGGTTCGAAACTTGGGGTTAATTGTGGGTTATGTCTATGAAATTGGGCCTGGTAATGATTGGAAACTTGATTATTTAGGTAATTCAAATGGTCTGCTAGGGCTATAATGCAATTATAAAAAAGCTTCTGACATTCCTGACTATTACTTGCCTTGCTACACCAAAAATTGTCTATAAGGACTTTTTGTACTGTGTCAAGTGGGTATGGTTTTTTGAAATTGAAAGCTCTTGATGGATGGACTGGATAAAGGGTGATTGGGCCAAAATGATAAGGTTGATATCCTTGCTGTACCATTGGCTGTATCATTTGTGGCGATGATTGTCCTTGTTGTTCCATCTGCATAAAAATTTTATTAGTCTTATCTTGCTATAGATCTTCACTACATTATATTACTATAGATCTTTACTACTATCTTGACTTGCTATAGACTTTGCTAATATTATTGACTATATTTATTCACTACTAGTCTTCAATATCTGCAAAATCAAAATCATGGTTAGTATATTCACATAACTGTATTTTTTCCTGTACAATTCTACTTAAATAATCTGCTATGGTATTATCTTTTCCTTTTATATGTTCAATATTTACTTTGTAACCATTGCCCTGTATTATACTTACAAAATGTATCCATCGTTTACTACTAAGACTTCTTTCATTTTTGAGTTTATAAAACTTCACTATTGCTTCACAATCTGTTCTAAGAGTAAATTCATTGGCTAAATATAAACGAAAAGTATTTAATGCATTTATAATACCTAAAATTTCGTAATCTAAGGATGACAAATTTTTCTGTACAAATACTCCACTTCCGTATCTACACAAAACTTCAGTATTTTTGGGGCTATATTTATTATCTTTGACTTTTAATTCAGCTCCCCATCCTAATTCTGATGAATCTACAATAACTATTTTATATTCACTATCTAAAGGTAATCTTAACTTTGGTAAAGTCTTCACTAATTCCTTTATTTGTTGAACTATTTTTATATCTTCACTATTGAAATATTTTTGGTCTGTTTTGCTAGTTTTCGAATAAAGACTCTTACTAAGGGGTCCTAAATTCTTAATATATATCCTAGCATAATTTAATAATCTTAAAAACTTCTGTAACTCTTTGGTTGTTTCTATCTTATCTGGAAATGCTAAAATTTTTTGACTAATATGAGGTTGTGCATAGACCCTCATTGTCGTGCAGCAAGGTGTACCCCACCCTTTTTACAAGCCTTCCCTTTCTTTCAACCCAAAACAGGCCGTGATCCTCTTCTAAAACACGAGTTCGCCGCATATTTGGTACTTTCATTGCGAGGGTCCTATCGATCCTTTCAATTTCATTCTCTTTTCTTTTTCCCTTCAAAATTCATTCCACCATTTCCTCAAACACCCCTCTTTCCCCTGTCCAAAAACTTATTCTTTCTTTTTCACTAAAACAAAAAACACAAAAACTTTTCACTATGGCAAAAAAGGTTCCAATTCAAAGAGAACGACTTGAGACCCTTGAGTCTAACTTTGAAGCCGCTCAAAAGGAAAGACAAGATATGAACCAACGGTTCAATATTCTGGAGTAAGGCCTTGCAAATATCACTACCATACTACAAGAAATAAGAGTAAGTAGGCCAACCGAAAGAATGCATGGCCGAAGGCACCCTCATCAACAACCAACCGTGGACAACATTGGCGAAACATCTACACCACCAACTCAAGTTCAATCACCACCCTCATCCATTGCCGAAGATAAAGACCAAGAGCCACCAACCAGTGGAAGTGATGAAGAGATTCAACTAAGAAGGCGTAGAAATGAGTAACATCGATTGGAGTTCCCTCGATTTCAAGAAGGAGATCCTATAACATGGATCGCACGTGCAGAAACATACTTTTCGTACTATCCAACAATCTCCAATGAAAGGGTACGTATGGCAAGTTTTTATTTTGAAGGAGAAGCGCAGCTTTGGTATCAATAGCTCAAGGAGAGATATATCGCAAGACAAAAGGAGATATCATAGTGAAGACTATGCAAGGAAATCACAAAGAGATTTGGAGACACCGAGTACACCAACTATGATGAAGCCCTCACACGCCTCAAGCAAACGATATCCCTACGAGACTATCAAAAGGAGTTCGAAAGAATCTCAACTCGTGTGGAGTGGCCCGAAAAAGCACTTATTGGCGCATTCATAGAAGGACTCAAACCTGAACTTGCAATCGAAGTAAAGTTACAAAGGCCGAAGACATTGATTCGAGCATGGGAGATCGCAAGACTCAAGAACGAACAACTTCAAGACATCCACAAGACATCACGGCAACAAGTCAACAAAGGAGTAAGAGGTACCAAACCAGTCCTTAAACCCTCTACTTCTAAGGTTCCTTCACAGCCCATATCGACCAAGACACCACAAGGAGTGAAGAAACTCACCTATGCCGAGATCGAGTCAAGAAGAGCTAAGGGATTATGTTTCTATTATGATGAAAAATTCACCCCCGGACATAAGTGCAAGCAGCCACGACTTTTCATGATCGAACCTGTTGATGAAAGTGAAGAGACACCACTTCAAGAAGAAGCCGAGTATGAAGAAGAAGACACCTTTCAAGATGAAGACGGATCAGCAATATCAATTCATGCAATGGCCGGAGTTCAAGGGCCACGAACGATGCGCACCAAGGCAAGAGTAAATAATAGAGAGGTAACCATCCTCATCGACAACGGATCATCTCTCAACTTTATCAATCATGAGACAGTCGATATGCTGAAGTTACCAGTGGAGAAAGTGTCATCATTCGAAGTAAAAGTTAGTAAAAGTTGCAAGTGGCGAAAAGTTACCATGTTCAGAGATCCACCGAGATGTTACCATTCAAATCCAAGGGTACGATATTCGAACCGACCTCTACTCTTTACCTTTAATGGGAATGGACATCATGCTAGGGGTACAATGGCTCGAGACACTTGGACGAGTTGTTTCAGATTACAAGAAGCAAGAAATGGAGTTCATACATGAAGGACGATGGATCAAACTCAAAATGGATAGCAAGGAATTATCTAAAGGATTGGAAATATCAAACATGGAGAAAGCCATCCGGAAGAGCACACAAGCTTATACAGTGCAGGTAACCTTTGCCTTGGAAGAAGAACAACCTGATCAGAAGAACATTCCAACAGAAATTGAAGACTTGTTAGCCAGATTCTCGCAAGTCACAAAGGAGCCGAAGGGCCTGCCACCACCAAGGGATTATGATCATGCCCTCCCCTTGAAAGAGCCCAACAAGACGGTGAAAGTTCCCCTTACCGGTACGCACACTTTCAAAAGGACGAGATCGAGAAGCAAGTTAAGGAAATATTAGAGAATAGACTCATCCGACCAAGCAACAGTCCCTTCTCTAGTCCAGTGCTATTAGTCAAGAAGGACAGGTCATGGAGATACTGTACTGATTACAGAGCCCTCAACAAAGCAACAGTCAAGGACCGATTTCCAATTCCTACTATTGATGAGATGATGGACGAATTAGGAGGAGCAAGGTACTTTTCTAAACTTGATCTCAAATCTGGATATCATCAAATTCGCATGAAGGAGGAGGACATTCCAAAGACGGCTTTTAGAATACACAATGGCCACTATGAATATCTTGTTATGCCGTTTGGATTGTGCAATGCACCAAGCACCTTTCAAGCATGTATGAACGAAACATTTCAGCCACAATTGAGGAAGCATATACTGGTCTTCTTTGATGACATTTTGGTATATTCCAAAACATAGGAAGATCATCTACATCATTTAGAGGAAGTACTTAGCATCCTTGCAGCCACCCAATTCCACATCAAGCCCTCCAAGTGCACATGGGGACAGCAAGAAGTAGAATACCTTGGCCACATCATCACGGCCAATGGAGTTCGAGTAGATCCGAAGAAAATTGAAGCAGTTTTATCTTGGCCAAAGCCTACAGCCATCACACAACTCCGTGGATTTCTAGGCCTCACCGGATACTACCGAAAATTTGTGAAGCATTATGGCATCATTGTCCGACCTCTCATAAACATGCTGAAGAAGGATTCATTCCAATGGACAACCGAAGCAGAGAAGGCATTTGAAGACCTCAAGCAAGCCATGACGACCACTCCAGTTCTAGCCATGCCAAATTTCAACGAGGACTTTGAAATTCACACGGATGCAAGTGGAATTGGCATTGGAGCAGTACTTATCCAACAGAAGAGACCATTGGCATACATCAGCAAGGCGTTGGGCCCTCAAAAGAAATCCTAGTCAGTTTATGCACGAGAAATGCTTGCGGTAATTGAAGCAATTCGTGTGTGGAGACCATACCTACTTGGCAGAAAGTTTAAAATCATCATGGATTAGCAGCCACTTAAAGTATTTTTGGACCAAAAGGTCATGACTCCTCAGCAACAATCATGGGTCGCGAAGTTACAAGGATATGAGTTCGAAGTCATCTACCGTCGAGGCAGGGAAAATCATGTAGCAAATGCATTATCAAGACGTGAAGGAGGTAAAGTTCTCATCAACCTTGAGGACAAGGTTCCTCTTCAAGGAGGGGCGAATGTAACGAACCCTCAAAAGGCCATGAGCAGCACCCGAGTAGATAGCATGGAGGTTCACACAGAAGGTCCCAACCAAAGGGTGCGAATGAAAGGCCACAACCAAGAGGCACGAGCCAAAGGACACGAGCAAGTAAAAGGTCTCAAGCAACAAGCCACAAGCAGCGTGCTACAAGCTAAGCAACAAGACCATGAGCCAAAGGCCATGACCAATGAGCAGCAAGCAAAAGGATATGAGCATAAGGCAATGAGCAATGAGCAACATGCAGGAGGTTTGCATGGACACAAGTTTCTCACCAAAGGCCACGATCGAGCAGTCACCACCAAACGTTGCCACCAAGTCACGGTTCTACTCTAGGGACCAGAAGACACCAGAAGAGGCCATGATGTAGCACAAAGAAGGAGCAATGCCCAAAGGAATGCAAGTGCCAGCACCAAACAATGCAGCCCTAGCGCCAAGTGAAAAGGCACCAGCACCATCATATGTTAAGGCACCAATTCACGAGCGACCAGCAAGCAATCGAGGAGCCCAAGCCAAGATAACTTCCAAAGGTGTTCCCAAGGTAGTAGGCAATGATATGGTGCAACGAGAAGAGTAGGTGCATGCAAACAGCCAAGAGACATAAGTATCATACAAGTAACTGCTCACATTTTGTCCAATTCTGGACAGATAACTTATATTATTAGTATTTTAATATTTATGCCCTTTTATTTAGTATTTTAAGTATCGAGACTCATGTTTGAAGTGTTGTAATAAGTGGGATATCATTATATAGGGCGAAGGGGCTCTTTTTAGGTAGTTATAGGTAGTTATAGACTAAAGGAACTCATGTTCAGCCAAGGGTGTGCATTTGGCCGAAATGTTCCCATTGCTGCCCTTTCTTTTCCCCCTTCCCTTGCCTATAAATACCCATGTACTCCCCCTCATTTTCATATCAGAAATACAGTTAAGACTTGAGAATTTTGTCCATTTCTATTTCTTATTAATGAGAGACTTGAGTGTAGGATATTAGGCATTCCATAATGCAGTCTTTGGATAGCACTTGTTTTGTCTAATGTTCTTTACCTTGTGAGAGATCCCTGTGGTGCAACAAGGCCAGGCCTATGTCTTTTGAAGGAGAACAATTGTTTGAGAGATCCCTGCGGTGCAAAGCTTTTGCTTAACTCCAAAACCGTAAGTCATATCCCTTTCTTTTCTTTATCGATTTTACATAGTTTTTCTTAGTCTTTCTTCATTCTTCCTTTCTTTTTTTCTTTCCCCCTTCTTTTATTCCCGAGCCATCCTTGTGCATAGACCCTCATTGTCGTGCAGCAAGGTGTACCCCACCCTTTTTACAAGCCTCCCCTTTCTTTCAACCCAAAACAGGTCGTGATCCTCTTCTAGGATACTGGTTCGCCGCAGCGCGCCTGCGCATGAGTACGTGCCTGTGCACAAGCATGCTCCAGCATACTAGCACGTAACCCGTGAGCGCGTGCTTACGCAATCTCCCCAGCATGAGCGCGCCCCTACACGACCCTTCCCACGCGAGCGCTAACGCGTCACAGCACGCCACCAGCCAGCCAGCTCGCGAGCCCGCTAGCCCACGAGCCAGCAAGCCCGCGACGGCCCGCGAGCCCGCGACCAGCCGTCTCCTTCGAGAGCTCACGTGCAGTCCCCGCAGAAACCCTAGGTCGCGACTTTTTTACTACAGGTAACGGCTATGTTGGTTGTAGTCCTAGGGTTTGATATTTAGAATTTTAGTTAATTGCTAATATCGTTCAAATTTGAAAATATTACAGGTTTTAAACCAATTTGACGGACGAACAAAATTTAGGTCTGAGATTTGCAAAACCCTGGGTGATAGAAATGCGATATCTTCAATATTTAAAATAAATTTTATCAAATTTAGGTTTCAATACATTTAAGATGACATTGGTATATATTTCTAAATTGAGGAATTAAGATTTATATAAATTTAAGGAAGATGATAAACCTTAAGAATAATTGAAAATTTGATGACAATTGTGATAATTTGATTAGGTTAACTTTTTTGGATATTCGATGAGTCGATTTGGTTTAATTTTGAAAAATAGGGAGTGACCACCCTCTATAAAAAAGTGAGTGGGACCCAAATCACTTGCATGAAATAGTGAAACCTGATTTTACCGTATTTTTAAATAAAACATGCTTTTGATATTCATTGTCTCGACGTATGGAATTGAAATTCAAATCTATTTTGTGATTATTTGAGTGTCGTACTTATGTTTCTATGATTATGCATCCATGTTTGGAATGAAATGAAATTGTGCCATGTTTTGACAAATGTATTGTTTTCTATTCTACCATTGCATTAATTTGTTGAATTTAAATGATTTCGATGAAATATATTGGCACACGAATTTGAATTGTTTTGAGCATATGAAGAGATGATTTGGCTATGTGGGTTGGATGCCCACTAGTTTCAGATGATATGATGATATGGCATTATTTGATAAATTCCATAGCTATGAAGGGCGTTTGTAGAGGCACAGGGTTGCGCTGATACGCTTCTGCAGGAGGTATCCGCAAACGTCATATTTCTAAAGGCTATAGGCGTGGCCGGTTGAACCCAAATAAGGGGGAGGACGTGTGTAAAGCCACCGTCTAATATCGGGCGGGGTCCTATATACGATGATGAGCTAACCCCAGCGAACTCATGGCCAGCGTCGGGGTAGAGAGTGATTTTTAAACTTTATGCATAATAAAACCCCCGATTTGCCTGTTCTTGGTCATGGTTGACATTTGCCAAGATCCTTTCGGCTTGCTCTATGATCTACTTGATTTTAAATGGATGTATATTTGTATGTTATCGTGTGAATGGTTAAATGAGTTGATTTTAGCAAACATATCATGATTTACTGTAAAAATTTGAATTATTGGTTATGAATGACATTATTTGACACTCTAATGTTCACTTATACTATTAGTACATGAGATTAATCCCCTCACTCACTGGATATCTTCCTTGATGCTCACCCCTCTTCTTTCCCTCCTCAGACAGGATTATTGTGCTAAAGCGACATTTCGGTCTCTAGAGGATTTGGTAGCTTGTTGGCTGATTTGAGTGTTTTTCGACGGTGAGATTTAAATTAAGTTGAGATATGAGCTCCGTACTTTATTTTTGACCCTGTGAGGTCTTAACCTTGAGATCTGTAGTTGATCGCGTATTTATTTAGAATTGACTGTATAATTTATGTACATTAAATTGTGAAACTCTCATATTTTATTTGCATTGAGGTAAATTGTAGTGTTTGAATGTTAATTTGGGAAAAGTGGTTGTAAATTGTATAAAACTTAGACCCGCTTAGTGTGGCGGTTACTCCTGCTCTATTTAGGCATGACAGTAGAGGTCTGTGGTTAGAATTGTTGGAAATTTACTTAGTTTGGCGTTGTTTTGGATGTCTGCTGTAGTTGGTGGGTTGTTGTGAGGCCAGGAAGGCTATTTTAGTTTATTTACAAGATGATTTTAAATTGTACAGGGTTAAACAGGTTTATTTGTATATGGGAGATCTCCGATTTATGGAAAGATTTTACTCGATTTTTTTATAAAAATACAGCCTGCATTCAGAGCAACGGGCGGCTGTTCACGATCCCGGTTCGGGGCGTGACAAGAATGCTAGTGCAATGGTGTTGAGGAATGGAAAGGAGTTGCGATCAACCCCATCATCGCCCAAGAAGGTAAATGAAAATAAGGATGAAGAGGATGAGGATGAGACTGCCAAAGAAAATCCTATTAATGTAAAATCCGATTCCCCTTTTGCGATAAATTTTAACCTAATTGTGCTTCCTTTTCCCAATAGGTTGGAGAGATCCAAGAAGGAAAACTATGAGAAAGAGGTTTGGGAAACTTTTAAGAAGATAAAGACAAATATTCCACTATTGGATGCCATTAAGTAAATTGCAAAGTATGTAAAATTTTTGAAGGAATTGTGGACAAATAAAAGAAAGTTGAGAGGTGATGAGAAAATAAGTGTGGGGAGAATGTGTCTGCTGTCATCAAGAGATCTTTACCTGAGAAATGTACGAATCTAGATATGTTTACTTTACCATATGCTATTGGTATAAGGAAGTTTGAACGTACTATGCTAGATTTAGGAGCATCAATCAATGTCATGCCATATTCCATTTATATTTATCTAAATTTAGGTCCTTTGAAGGAAACTAGAGTGGTTATTCAACTAACTGATCGTTTTATCCAGAAGGGGTTGTTAAAGATGTTTTGGTGCAAGTAAACAAATTAATTTTTCTGGCAGATTTTTACATCTCGAGAATGGAGGAAGACACCACTACGAATTCAGCACCACTACAAATAGGGAGACCATTCATGAAGATAGCAAAAACAAAAATAGATATGAATGAGGGTACCTTCTCTGTTGAATTTGACCGTGAGATTATTAAATTCCATATTTTCAAGACCATTAGGTACCCGAATGAATGTTATTCGATTTGTTTTGCTATTATCATTGATTCAATTGTGTAGGAATTTTTTGAAAAAGAAAATGACACAAACCTTGAATTGGATGTACAATTGAACATTAAGGAGGAGATGACTGAGACTTGTGAAATTTCAGAACCAATATTGGAACCACAACTAAGGTCATTTAATTTGGGTATACTATTGCCTATTTATCATAGAAAATTTTTACCCTCTGTTTTGCAAGCCCCAAAGTTGGAAATGTTTACTTAGGTGATGAAGAAACCTTGCCTTTGATCATTGCAAGGGAATTGACAGATGAACAAGAAATTCGGCTACTCCAAGTTTTAAAGGAATACAAGACAGCAATTGATTGGACTTTATCTGATATAAAGGGTATCAATCCTTGAATTTGTATGCATTGAATTCTCCTAAAGGAGGAAGCCAAACCGGTGAGGGAATCACAGAGGAAACTGAATCCAACCATGAAGGAAGTGGTGATGAAGGAAATTCTCAAACTTTTGGATGAATGAATAATCTACCCAATTTCAGATAGCAAATGGGTGAATCCAATCCATGTGGTACCAAAGAAAACGGGGATTACAGTGGTAAGAAATCAAGACAATGAATTAGTACCCACGCGAGTGCAAATGGTTGACAGACGGTTATTGATTTTAAAAAACTCAATTTAGCCACTAAAAGGAATCATTTCCCTCTACCATTTATTGATCAAATGTTAGAAAATTTGGTCGAAAAATCATTCTTTTGTTTTCCTGATGGTTTTTCAGGCTATTATCAAATTGTTATCGCATAAGAAGATAAAGAAAAGACCACATTCACGTGCCCATTTGAGATGTTTGCTTATAGAAGTATGTTTTTTGGTCTATGTAGTGCTCTAGCTACATTTCAAAAGTGCATGTTGAGCATTTTTTCTGAATATATTGAGAAATATATTGAAGTGTTCATGGATGACTTCACTGTTTATGGTGATTTGTTTGATAATTGTTTAAGGCATTTGATAAAAATTTTGAAAAGGTCCATGGAAACGAACTTGGTTTTGAATTATGAAAAATATCATTTTATGGTAAAGGAAGGTATTGTGTTAGGGCATGTGATTTCTTCTATGGGTATAAAGGTAGATAAGACAAATGTTGATTTGATCAAAAGCTTACCGTACCCTACAAATGTTAGGGAAATATGTGTTTTTCTTGGACGTGCAGGTTTTTATTGTAGGTTTATTCAAGATTTCTCAAAAATTGCTTTGCCATCATGCAAGTTGCTTCAAAAAAACGTACCCTTTGAGTTCGGGGAGAATTGCAAAGAAGCATTTGATAAGCTCAAGACCCTATTAACCATTGCACCAATCATTTAACCACCTAATTGAGATTTGCCTTTCAAAATCATGTGTGATGCAAGCAATTTTGCTGCAGGAGCTATTTTGGGCTAGCGGATTGATAAGAGAAGTCACGTTATTTATTATACTTCAAGAACATTGAATGTTGCTTAATGCAACTACACCACCGCTGAAAATGAGCTTTTAGCAATTGTTTTTGCTTTAGATAAATTCAAATCGTATTTACTTAGTTTTAAAGTGATTGTGTATTCTGATCATGCAACTTTAAAGTATCTGTTGGAAAGAAAGGAGTCGAACCAAGGTTGATAAGATGGATACTCTTGTTGTAAGAATTTGATCTGTAAATCAAGGAACGAAGAGGAGCCAAAAACTTGGTAGTTGATCATCTAAGCAGGCTAGTAAAGGAAGAAGAACTATTACCCATTTCTGAATTTTTTCCTGATGAGCAGTTGTTTCACTTGAAAAGTACTATCCCATGGTATGCAAATATTGTGAATTATTTGGTCATTCGTATTTTGCCTAATCACTTTACTAAGTCAAGAAAGGAAAAAATTCAATGTGAGGCAAAATATCATGTGTGGGACGAGACTTATTTGTGAAAATTTTGCTCTAACCAAATAATTAGGAGGTGTGTCCCGAAAAATGAATATAAATCTATCATTACATTTTGTTATAGTTATACTTGTGGAGAACATTTTAGGCCAAAGAAAACTACTAGGAAGGTTTTGGATAGTGGACTATATTGGGAAAATTTGTTTAAGGATGTTTACTTATTTTGTAAGCGCTGTGATAAATGTTAGAGAACAGGTAATTTGTCCCATAGAAATGAGATGCGCTGTGAAATATTTAATTTATAGTTATACTTGTGGGTATACTTACATACTTTTGGCGATTGATTATATTTCAAAATGAGTGGAAGCAAAAGCCACCAGGACTGACAATTCTAAAATTATTGTAGAATTTATCAAGTCTAACATTTTCAGCAGGTTTGGGATTTCTAGATCCATCATAAGTGATCAAGGGAGCTATTTTTGTAATTAAGCAGTTGAAATGTTGATGAAGAAGTATGAGATATATCACCGAGTCGCTACGGCATATCATTCATAGACAAACAGACAAACTGAAGTTTCCAATCAGGAAATTAAATCCATTTTGGAGAAAACGGTCAATCCGGAGCGAAAGGATTGGAGTTTACGACTAGATGATACGCTATGGGCATACCGGACAACGTTCAAAATACCAATAAGGATGTCCCCCCTATAGGCTAGTCTTTAGCAAAACTTGTTACTTACCGGTGGAAATTGAGCATAGACATATTAGGCAATCAAACGTTATAATATGAAAATGGATAAAACCGGTAAGTCAAAAAAATTGCAATCGCAAGAGTTGAAGGAGTTGAGATTGGAGGCCTACGAGAACTTAAGAATTTATAAGGAAAAAGTCAAATCGTTTCACGATGGTTTAATATTAAGAAAACTGTTTGAGGTTGGACAAAGGGTACTTTTGTACAATTCTCGACTCAAACTTATGCCGGATAAGTTACGTTCTCTATGGGTTGGTTCATTTGTTGTAACTAATATGTTTGCCCATGATGCAGTGGAAATTAGAAGTCTTAACACAAATAAGATCTTCAAGGTGAATGGACATAGGTCGAAGATATTTCATGATGATATGGTGATCTCTACAACATTGGATATTGCATTAAAACTCATTGATTATTCATCCAACCGAGCCACCAATGAAGACCATCGAGCATAAAGATGTTAAACAATTGCGCTTGTTGGTAGTCAACCCAAACATTTTATAAAAGTTTGCTTTAAGTTTCTTATTTAATTTGAGTGTTATCTAGTAACATTTGTTGTTTTTATTATTCATTGATTTATTTTTTTAGGTGCCTAAGAGGGAAAATTCTAATAGTTGCACTTATCCAAGTCAAGAGACAGACTGAGCAATTGAGACAAAGATCAGGTAGAAGCAGTCCTCCAACTAAGGCGTGATTACGTGGTTTTCAGTGATAGAGATGCAAAAACCGAACAAAAGCAGCCATTCCTCTAACGTATGATCACGCAGTTTTTAGAAGTGAAGTTCATAAGTCGGACAGAAGCAGTCCTCAACACAATGTGGGATCATGCGGTTTTAGGCAAAAAAAAAGGGGTTTTAAAAAGTTTTCCATTATTCTGTCAATTTTCGATTTCCCCCAAATTGAGGCCAAATCACAAAACCGTAACCTGCCTTCATCAAACATCTTCATCGACCGAAGGCTTGCTTTGCCCATCCATCCATCGATCACCACCTTAATCACTTGAACGTTTTCCCTTCTCATAGTCACCCTCTCTTCGATTGAAACCCTAGGCTTCGTTCTATGTATCTCTATCAGCGCAATCCAAATTCGATTAAAGGTATGTTCCCATACTTCCAATTTGCTACAACCAAATCCATCGATGGGAAAGAAGAGAGTTGCTAAACATAAGTATAGGCTTTGAGATCGACAACTTGCTTCTTCCTCACGCGAAGCCCTATCCCAATGAGCATGAATCTCGAACCCTAGCAGCGAGCCAATTTCACTCTCTTCTGATGAACAACAGTCTCCTTCAGCAACCCCCTCCATGCAATCATCCCTACAAACACTTATGGCCTCTCTACAACAACCAAAATCGCAAAACAGGTCTCGGGTGTGAGTGCCTAAACCGAAAAATTTACAAAGGAGACCTCGCATGCTGCTTCCACAGTTGACTACAGCCTCCTCGAGTGCAAACACTGCTATTGAGCCCCTTTTCCCTTCAATCATAGTATGTTTATCAATCATAGTATGTTTATTCTAAAACTTGATTTACTATACTTTTTTAGACTACATCCATGAGTTCATGTATTAATATGATGGAGACACTTAACTTTACTCTTTTTAGCTTTTGAAAAAAAAGATCTTCCTGTGCATAATATTTCCCATAGTAAAACCTTTTGAACTTATACCTATTTTCTTTATTTATACCTATTTTCTGTACTTTAACCTCATTAATTGACACATAGTCTTCTTTTTACGCTTAATTTTCTTTTTTTATCCTTATATCAAAGAAACATGTGATTAGAGTATGATTGAATAGTTATTTGTAAAAGGGAATGTGGTAACTTTATTTTAAGGATTATTTTTACAGATTTGTTCATACGATTTGGGTGATTTGTGTATCTACTATATCTTCATTCATTCTTGAGATTGTTTTGAAAAAAGAAAAAAGAAAAAAGGGGAAGAAGAAAGAAAACGAAATTCCAGAAGTTGAAATTAGGGAATTTGGAAGAATTTTTAATGATTTTGATTGAGGAATGAGATGGTCTTGTTGGGGTATTTTTTCTTTTGGGTTGATTATACTTCATGATATATGATATGTTTGATAATAGGAAATGGTTTGTGATTCTTGACATGCTTCTTTTTATATAATTATTATATATCATATTTACTTTCTTATCCTACCTTTACCCAAGCCACGTTATAACCCTTGTAAAGACCTCCGAATTTTTATTTTGAATTCATATAATTAGTTGTGGAGATTTGATAAATAAGCAAATTTATGGGAATGATATGCTATATTCTGATTTTGAGAGTTATTGATAAATTTTCTTAAATATTTTGAGTGTATAGAGTGAATATTTGGGAAAGTATTGGATTTTGATATATTGAATTTTGATAAGATTATTGAGTTTGATGGGATGTTTATATTTTCTTTTAAAGTTATGATATTATGATCACTTATTCTCTGGATTATTGTTTTGACTTGAATTTTTCGATGGGTGTTGATTTGGATTATTTGAAGATGAATTGAAGAAAGGGAAGGAGTGAAAAAGAGAATGGTTGCGTATCATTAATCTAGTAAATGTTTGAGAACAAGCATTGCTTTGATATGTGAGAATTTGATAATGTGTAAAATATTACATTTATTATCGATATTATGAATTGATTTTGAATTGGTTAGCACTCTAATGGATGGTTTTATGACCTTTTTATTTTTAGGAGATCAAAATTGAAAATTGGATCAAAGTAGGCTTAAGGAGGCATTTTTTGAAACTAAATAGTTTAAGATATCAATTGAGCCTACAAAGGAAGAAAAAAGTATCTAGAGTAGAAGATTTATTTGTAGTAGAAATTTAATTCAAGTAAATTGTTTAAAAGAGTTAATTGTTTCCTATATTTGAGGGGTTTCATAAACTTTTGGTTGGAGAATCTTTTTAGATTTAGGTCACAACAAGAGAAGATTTCTAATTTTATTTAGAGAGTCTCACGGCTTATATATTCCAAGAGAACTTACGACACTATTGACTTAATTCACAAAATGGAGGTAGCTGCTTGTCTTCTTTTCACTTTTTCCTTCAAGAGCAAATATTTTTTTTTCTTTTCGTTTTTGTTGAGTACTCACCATCATGAGTGGCTAATTTTTTTCTTCTGATTAAAGGAGAATTTTATTAATTGTCTTTACTGTGAGGTTATGTGCTTTATTTAATTTCTTGCCCTTTTAATTCATGTATTTGTCAATCTTTTATTTATTTACATGAAACATTGGTATTGATTAATTTGATGATTTAATTCAATATTAATTTTCTATTATTCTCTAGAATTTCAGTGATTCGTAATTGTCATAATTAAATGGTATAAATAGCAAGTAGACTATTTATGTTTATGAGACTTTTACCAATATTCATGTTTAACCTAAAAAATCGATGAAACAAAATTAAATAATTGCGGCTATCCCAATCATTTGTCTTTTGCTTTAACTATTTTCATAAAACTTAATATTATCATTATATTGATATAAACGCTATCGTGTCTAGTCGATTAATAATAAATTTTAATTAAATACTAGGTTTGATTAATTAATTTAGAAAAATACAAGATTTATTATGACTATTCTGATAAATTTAAGATTGAATGCTTGAACTGTAAGAATAATATTTTTTAACCCATAATCAGTGAAACAATCGAATATGTAAACCTTTGTATCAAAGTTTGATAGATTGAATTTCTCTCTAATTTTTAGTATTTTAACATTATTTATTTATCTTTTAATTTTCGGTTATTAATTTTTAATTTAAGAATTTATTTTATAAATCTCCTATTTTATTTTAGCAATAACTAAGAAACAAAGTTAATTTAGTTCCCGTGAGATTTGATCTGATACCACTATTGCTATAATTTTGTTTGTATTGGGGGAATCGGTATTAATTTGAGGGTTTCGATAGCCCAACCAGCATTCAATTCATCTCATCTTTCTTTTCTTCAACTCTTCGGTATTTATTGAAATATTGAAGAGATTCGTTGAGAGTTAGTTATTGCGTTCAAATGTTGAGTAATTAATTCTCACCATTAATGCTTTGAAATAGTATTCATTTTTCATGTTGAACCTCCATTCCTTCACTTCACTGGCGCCACTTTTGCCTTAACCAATCAAAGCAAATTTGTACTACATTTGAACGTTAGTTTTAATAGAAATAGAAATATTTTTGAAAATCAAGAAGCAAAGTAACTGTTTAGTTCAAATCTATTTCACAGATTTGTTTTCTAACAATCTTGGGTCGACATATTTAATAGGGATATTGACCTGAATTCAAAATTTTATAGTTTATTTTTAGACAAATAGGTCGACAAGATTGCATTCAGAACGACACGATCTTGTATTAAATTAAAATAGGTGGACATACATATTTAAATTGGTCGATGTGTGTATATATCAACAGAAATAAGGACAGGTTGATATGTGGTTTCAATAAGTTAGTAGACATCAGGTCAACAAGTCTACTTTGTACATTGACATACTACTATGCAAGATTAAAAATTGGTGGACTTGTACAAATGAATTGATCGATGTGTATCTGCTTGTCGACAAGAATGAGAGCAGGTCGATGGGTGAACTTAAGAAACAAGAATAGTTAGGTCGACATATTCTCCTAATAGGTGGATCTGTTTTCTAAAATTGGTTGAAATGTTAAAGCATGTAAACAAGGTTAGATTTGGGGTCGATGTGTGATACTTAAGTAATACTTCATCAAGTCGACATGTCTTAGTCTCAGATTGACATGTTCCTGTATTTTCTTAAAATTAGTAGACATGACTTATAAAATAGACCGATGTGCTACTTTCGTGTTGACAAAGTTAAAGGCATGTTAATGTGTAATACTTAGAAAACAAATATAACTGGTCGACAAGTTTTCGAACATCTCGATATCCTAATATTTTTGCCTAATGTGTGTCGATTTGTATAAAAGATAGGTCGATGTGTTTATAAAATTGGTCGACATATCATTCTAAATTTGTCTACCTGAAACTGTTCATGCGATGTGTGTTAAATTTAGGTCGAAGTGAGAAATAGGTCGATATGTTGTCGTGTGTGTGTCGACGTGTTTTAAACTTAGCTATTTGTATTAAATTCCTATGACTCAGGTCGACAAGGGTTGCTCATCAGGTCGATGTGTTTAGAGTTGAGTTAAAATTGGTCGACATGAGCCTTAAATTGATGGACTTGCGATACAGGTTGATGTGTTTTAAGGTCAGGTCGACTTGATATGCAGATTTCTAATTTCTTGTTGCTTTTATGATTTTCTTGAAAATTTTTTCTTTCATTCTATCGATATCAAAACTTTTCTATATCAACAATTAAGTTTAAGCAATGCGTAATATAAGGAGACCAAGAAATAGAACGAAATTCTTGTTTTAACAATCTTCTAACAGTCATATAATTCACAACATTATTAGTTACTATATGCACTACATTTTCAACACCAACATATAGCACAACCTCCCTAAATAATTTATATATGCAATTTTGGAGCCTTTAGTCATGTCAACAGATTTAAGAAAAACCATACCTCATGAACAGTATGCTAGAAAGTTTACGAGTGTCCTCTTGTTTTGATCAAACCACCCATAAGCCATAATTATACAAATGGTATCTTTCCATCTCGTACGAAAACTTTCAACAAAGTTTTTTGACTTTGATAGAAGAAACTCTCATACATCATAAAAATTATGTTTCTTGTATCCTGGGCCCATGCGCTCATACTAGCAATTGTGTCAATCATTTATTGATAATATTTTAAATTAAGTGCATTAAATGGAATGCACATATCAAACATCCATCTAGGGGTTTTTACCAAATTAACGTAAAAAAAATTATTTAACTAAGATTTTTTCCCCAAAATCACGATTTCGCACTCACAGAGTGCGAAATCAATATTTTTTTAATCTTTTTTTTAAGATTTTTTTCGTCCAAAATGTTTCACGCTCATAGAGCCCAAAAACAGTTTCGCGCTCATACAGCGTAAAAACAGTTTCACGCTCCACGAGCGCGAAACATGCGGGCTTATATGCTCGCACACTCCAGAAGCACGATTTCATTTCTCTCCTGCCTTTTCCTTCGATCTGCCTTCTCCAACAATTGCACACAAAGCCAAAAGATCATCTGCCTTCTCCAACAGTTCAAGCCCATTTGCCTTCTACTCTCCTGCACTGCACGTGAAACTACGACTACAAGCATGAAGGGTGTTGATTTATCTTCTCCAACAGTTGAAACATCATCTGCGGAAGGTAAATCTCGTTCTCCTTGTGCATGTGAAATTAGATATTCCAAATTTAAGAATTTCCTTGTTCAATTCTTGATGTTTTAGAGTTCGAATGTCTCTTAAAATTATGGTATTAGGATTAGGGTTTTTAAAATGAAATTAGGGTTTTAAATTTGCAATTAAGGTTTTTAAATTGAAAATAGAGTTTTTAAATTAGGGTTGTAAATTTGCAACTAGGGTTTTTAAATTGAAATTAGGATTTTAAAATTGAAATTAGGGTTTTTAAATTGAAAATTGGGTTTTGAAATTGAAATTAGGGTTTTTAAAATGATATTAGGTTTTAAAATTTGAAATTAAGGTTTTGAAATTGAAATTAGGGTTTTTAAAATGAGATTAGGGTTTTAAAATTGAAATTAGAGTTTTGAAATTGAGATTAGGGTTGTTAAATTGAAATTAGGATTTTAAAATTAAAATTA
This sequence comes from Dillenia suffruticosa, assembly GCA_033439265.1. Lineage (NCBI taxonomy): Eukaryota > Viridiplantae > Streptophyta > Magnoliopsida > Dilleniales > Dilleniaceae > Dillenia > Dillenia suffruticosa. The sequence continues at coordinate 8,028,711 of JAVTVX010000031.1, forward strand.
GTGTTTTAAATTTGAAATTAGAGTTTTTAAATTGAAATTAGGGTTTTTAAATTTAGATTAGGGTTTTGAAATTTAAAATAGAGCTTTTAAAAAGAAATTAGGGTTTTAAATTTGAAATTAGGGTTTTTAAATTCAAATTAGGGTTTTGAATTTGAAATTAGGGTTTTTAAATTGAAATTAGGGTTTTGAAACTGAAATTAGGGTTTTGAAATTGAAATTAGGGTTTTTAAAATGAAATTAGGGTTTTAAATTTGAAATTAGGATTTTAAAATTGAAATTAGGGTTGTTAAATTGAGATTAGAGTTTTGAAATTGAAATTATGATTTTTAAAATGAAATCAGGGTTTTAAATTTGAAAGTAGGATTTGAAATTGAAATTAGAGTTTTCAACTTGAATAGGGTTTTGCAAATTAGGATTTTAAAATTTTAAATAGGGTATTGAAACTAGAATTTTAAATTTGAAATTAAGTTTCGTAAAATGAGATATTGGTTAATATATGTTATTGGGTCGTGTTTTTGTATTATTTGAAAAATTCTTCGATCTCCCCTATCTAATATCTTCATGTTGCTGTCAGCCTATAATGATCTTTGTTGTTGTTGTAGATAGAAAAAGAAAACATGGGTGACAACTGTGTGAAATTGGTATTTTATTGGGGTTGTGTAATTGGTGGGGTTGATGCATAAGGCTACCGAGCAAAGATAGATTTGAAAATTTTTTACAGTGATGAATAAGATAAAAGAGCTTAGCAACCAGCTTATAGGTGGCTGATAGAGATTTCGCTTGACAAATGGACTTTGTGTTATGATGATGGGCGATGGTGGGCATAGATGGGGCAACATGACGACCAATCGATCGGAATCATTTAATGAAGTGCTTAAGGGTGCAAGAAAGCTGCCAATAACTACATGTGTGCGAGCAACATTATATCGCATGGTTCGATTCTTTAATAAGAATCGGGAATAAGCAACCAATAATATAAGAGACGGCAATATGTGACCAACAAATGTTATGGAAAAATTGATGCGAATTGAGCAGAAAGCCAACTTCCATTGCATTATTGTGTTTGATAGATACAGGGGTGACTATAAGGTCATCATAGGATATCATGATGGAAGGGGCGGAAACAACCACACGGTGTTGTTATATGTCCCATCATGTACATCTGGGAAATATATAATATTTAAAATTCCTTGCTCGCATATATGGAGAGTTTGTGTGGACATGGGTCGGGAGTTTAGGACATTTGTAAACAACCTCCATAGTTGTTAATTTTTGGAGCTAACATACCAGGGAAGATTTCATTCTCCTCCACATAAGGATTACTGGTCCCCTGCTCCTTTCAATTTGGTACACAATGTCTCACGGCTTAATAACTAGTCAGGTAGATCTCGAAGTACATGAATGTACAATGAAATGGATAGAAAAAGAACTCAGATTTGTAAGGCATGCGGTGAATACGGTCATAATCGTCATCATTGTCCGAATATGGTTCGTTTACAAGCGAGGGCTAGACAAGCTTGACGAGGTTGACATAATTACGTTATTCTTTTCATATTATGGATGTTAAACATTTTCATAAGTTATGAATTAACGTGTACATTTCTTACTTGGTTCGCTTGCTTATAAATTTTATTCTTCCTTAATTTTATTGTCATTTCAGGCATGGACTACACTGATTCGAACATCACTCCAGGATCTCGAGACCCTAGTGTGTTGACCTTACAGGCCACACACCGGTTTTAGTCTATCTGGGAGACCGACAGTGATACCCTACTAGAGGTGCGACGTTCGGATCGTCAGTTTTGGGATGCTTGACCTCTTGATATTAAGATACAAGAGATTTTGTTGTATGTTGGGTTTTACGGTTTGCATAGATGTGGCCACATTACTTATGATCATACTTTTATTATTGCGTTTGTAGAGCGATGGAGATAGGAGACCCATACTTTTTACTTGCCCATAGGGGAGGCCATGATTACGTTACATGATATTTCTGTTGCCTGTCGATGGAGATGCAGTTGTTGGTGTAAATTACTCTCGTTCTATTGCTGAGTGGCAGCACGTTTGTCGTTGACTACTCGGTTTCTATTCTGCACCTGAGGACTTTTTTGGTGATCATCTTAAGACTCGGGCTATCTTGGATTTTCTTCGTTCGCATTCTCTACAGCCTGACTCAGATGCGACAGTAGTGTATTTTCACGCATGCTGTCGTATTATATAGTTATTGGGGATTTTTTTTGGGGGATAAGTCGGGATCAAGGGTTAAACTTTATTATTTAGAGCTTTTATGAGATCTAAACTATGCGGGACGATAGAGTTGGGGTAGTGCTGTATTGGTGATGCTTTACAAAGCTATGTGTCGGGCTTGCGTTGATGGTGTTAGACAGATCTATGATCCGATTTTGCTTATCCAGGTATTTGTTTTCGTATTCGATTTTTATTTCTTGATTAACGATAATTGGTATCAATATTAGATAATATTTTTCCATATATTTTTGTCTTATCAGCTTTGGGCATGGAAGAGAGTGTCCATCTTTACCCCATTAGGCGTTACCATATTGATCCGATACCTTCTGCTCTTTACCTACTCATAGGGCCTAGAGGATCACTATACATATTTTTCATTTATTTTATTTGTATTTTATCCATTTTCTCTTTATTTTGTTATATTTAATGTTGATATTGTCTTATTTGTAAATAGTTTGGATGTTCCTTGTAGTTGGGTACATATAGGGCAGTTCGGTCTTAGAACGTACAGAGACCAACTCGATCATATGAGAGATACATGTGTGAGTATAAATTCCTTTTATTTATATTGGCTTCGATATTTATATTATTTACTAACACATTATTTTATTTTGTAATTCATTTGGATGCCCTATTCGCAGGCCAACTTAATGATGTTGCTCTCGTATTGTCTCGACGGCAGTGATATATGGTAGGCAGAGGTTCCCTTGATTTGTTTCGAGATCGTCGAGTTTCATTACCCCTAAAAGGTAATGAGACGGTTCGGACTCCTGCAGCGTGTTCATTTGCCTGTATCTATGGAACGGGAGTTGCACCAGATTGATGGACGCGGGAGGCAAGGACACGATTAGGCGCGAACACATGCCGTACACTTGCAAGTTTGGGAAAACCGTATATAACACATTACAGAGGGCGATGACATTTTCGGTGAACCGAGGACCACGCCTAAGTATATGCGGTGGTATCGTCAGATCACCTGTTTATATATTGCGATTCCTGCCCATCGTTATCAACAGAGATACTTACCCACAGCAATACAAATGGAGTATCTCGTAAGTCAATACATGTTTATCATTTTTTTAGGTTTCATAGTTTGTGTAATGTTTTCTTTTTTTCTATTATTTGCAGTGCTAGGAGTTGGAAAACATGCACCTAGTAGCCTCGGATATACTCGCTGAGGAAGGAGTGAATCCAAGATTTGTAGAGTTTAGAGATGCATTATGGCGTGCCCTTCAGTTTGTCGATCATGTGCCATTTGACGAGGATTGTCCTTCGACATTTGCACACAGACCTACTACACGTATGGATATACCTTCGATCTCAGGTGCTGCAGATGATTATGATGATGCAACAGATCTGCTGCCATCATCTTCCTACCCAATTTCATCTTCGACTCCGACTTTAGCTCCGGTTTGTATGGAGGATGTGGATGAGCCTCTGTGACTCAGTGTTTATGAGCGGAGACGTCGGCGTTCTCAACATTCAATTGATGTTCCTTCTCCAGTTGCCTTTCCTGATGAGAGTGCACCTTTATACGATATACCACCACCTGCATCTGGTAGACCAGCTCGTATACCCGTGAGACGTCAACCATGACAACATGCTGGACGACTTTTTTGCGGCACTTAGATTACATTTCCTATTTCATATGTATGATTTCAAATTTATAATATTGATTCCATTAGTTTATAAAACCATTTTGGTTACTTTCTTGTTCTTCTCATTTGATTCTTATATTGGTTGTGAAATTAGTTGTACGATATTTGGTATTGTTTCGTAGTATTTTTCTACTATTGTCGAGTATGCATGATGGTATTTACAGTACCAGTTTTATGGTGTTTCAAGTACAATGGTCATGTTTAGAGTTTTGTGGTGGGTGTTTCTGGTAGAGTATGCGTGCTGGAGTTGATATTATGATTTCCTTCCTCATGAGCACTGCGCATAGGTCGTGCATGTTGTGGCATAGGACGTGGTGCTCGCGCCATGCACGTGCAGCGCACTACACATGTACACGCACTGCATAGGCATCGCTTGTAACACACACAGGTCATCGCATGTACACCATGCATGTGTTGTGACATCTGCACCCCACATGTTGCACACAACGCATACATGCACACATAGGCACTGCTCGCAAATCGCATAATGCATACGTGTTGTTGCATCCACACACGCTGTACACACGCATGCATGCAAACTGCATAGACACAGCTCATAACTCATACTATGATATGTGGGTTGGTTTGCTTGAGATATCGCGCTCCAGGAATGCGAAACCAGTTTCGCGTTCCAGGAAGGTGACACCGGTTTCGCTCTCCAGAAGAGCGACACCGATTTCACACTCCAGGAGCGCGAAACCTTATATTCCCAAATAAATTCATAAAAAAGTTAAAATAGAAAAAAATTTGATTTCACGTTCTTTGAGTGCATCGTCATTTTGGGAAAGAAAAAAAAATTTTAGTTAAATAATTTTTTTTTCATCGTTAATTGGGTAAATAACTTCATCCATCTAGCTACAAGCAAATCATCATTTTCTTTAAGTTCTTTAGATTGCAATACACTTTCAATGGTTGGTTGAGTACCGAACATTGCTTTTGATATAAAATAAGAATTTATACTACCGGTATCAGCACAAACCTTCTTCCCCTTGTTGCTGAACTGAGTGCGAAGGATTTCTTCTAAATCATTATTACACTCATGTAATGGAGAGCCAAATGGATTCTATTCTTCATATAAAATTTAACTTTTTGTTTTCTTTGTAGTACATCCATGTATACTTTTTGCATTTAATATTTAATTTCAGCAAGAACTTTCTTACATTCCTAAATAGCACCGCCCTTTGTTTTCGCTAAATGATATTTTAAACAACTAATGCCTCTTTCTTTAAATACTTTGTTATGATACATGTACATTAGAACCAAAGATCAATCGACACGCAGTAGGAAATACTCTACATCTCTTAACCAAATGTTTAGGTTCGAGCCTTTTTGGGAATGAAAAAAATTATTTTGGGAGACCTCCCATTCTATAGAAAACCCGACAGTTAGATCGATTCAGATTAATCGGAGTGAAACTCCTGATACCTGGGTCAAGGACACAAAAAAATACATGTACATTAGAGTGGGCTTTTTGTTTCTGGACCCTACTGTTTGTGACCCGATAGAGTCATCTAAATCAACTTTTGTGTAATGTGCCCAGGTAGAATCAGTCCATCCTCTTATTGAACTTTTACAAGGAGAAGAACTTGGTGTTGAACCCAAAGCAGACGACGCATACGACATGATAAAACCTAAAACTTTTAAATTGAAATATAAATAAATACAACGTTAAATCAAAATAAATTAACATATGAGTAGTGTTGATTGTGCAAGAAAAAAAGCAATAATTGAAGAATGGAACAAGTATACACATTAAGATGACAAAGTGATCAATGCAAATGACAAAATATGGCAAAAGGCCAAATAACAAGTGTTCACATGTTCAGCATTAATGTAGATCGTAATCGAGAAGACATACATGAAAAAATAAAACTAGAAAAATGTGTCGGATCTCTAATACCAATAACCAGAAGATGCACTAACATAATATGAATACCAAAGGACTAGGTCTCAAAACTAAGCCCATGGCAATGCCACAATTCAGTGGTTAACTTAATGTTTGGTAACCGATTATCCCCTGTATGTAATCATATCAAGAGTATGATCTTAACCTCTATAAAGCAGATCAAGTAAAGGACTAGATTAAGCAAACTAGCAAAGTAGAAACATTATAGGCTGCAAATAGCGCACTACTAAGCGAGAGAGGAAGAGAGGGAGAGGCACAGAGAGACAGTACAGAGAGGAAGAGAAGATTGCAGAGAGAGAGGGAGAGCCGAAACTAAACAGAGAATGCAATATAGCTAGAGAAGGGGAAAGAAGGTTTGAGATGTCATTGCCTGAAAAATCTGTGATGGCTGACAGCAATGAAAGGAAACAAATTGTGACTACAAAAGGATCACACGATTGCAGAGGTTATCACCTGCATAAATTAAGACTTATTAGACCAATTAAAATTAGGAGAATCACACTATAAAGACACTAAGAGATCTGAGAATCACACTAGAGAGAAATCTAAGAATATGATTTCAAAACCTTAAAACAATCCAAATCCAAAAATGATTAAAGAGAAATCTATGAATAGCACAAGAGAGAAAGAGGGGGAGAGAGATGGGGCTTTATCTTACACTTAACAGATTTAGCATTCAAATTTAGAATTAGAATGGAGGTTGAAGGAATTTTCAGAGTGGGAGTGAACTTAAGAGTGAGGTCATGGGTAGAGATTAGACATTGGAGAGAGAAGCAAAGAAGATGAGATTGTTCCTATTTCCAATTTTACATCTAAATTAAAATTACTTTAAAATTTAAAGCGTGGTCGAAATAGATTTTTATATTTAAAAGCTAAAATCGTGGGTCATACATGTTGAGTGTTGATCTACTGTTGACTTGTGGGTTTATACACCAGTCAAATTTATGAACCGATTCATAAAATATATGGGTCGAGAGTTGATTTAGTCTAACCACGGATTGGTCCATATTTAATAATTATGGATAAAATTATAGAGAGCAAAATAATAATGGCAGAGCAATGTGTCGATGGTGCAAATTAATATTTGATTTTGAAACTATAACAACCAATTTTAAATTTGATCAAACCATAGTGTTATCGAAATTGTCCTAAAAATAATAAATATTAAGAGAAGATACAAAAAAACCCCATAAACTTAGACTAAATAAAAAACCCAAAAACTTTTTATAAATACAAAAATCTCCTATCAACTGTTTTAGAAACATACAAAGTTAGCCGGGTACATGAAATATTTTTTGTTGATGTCATGTTTGGGACGTAAGTGGAGTACAAAATCACTTTTCGTTCGAAACGTAAAACCGGTGATGAGGTGAAGGTCAGACTCGACGGTTTTCTTGCTTGAACTCGATCCGAGCCGTAGATCGAGGGTTTCTGAAGACTTCATCTCCCTCTGGCATCAATCTTCCTTCTGAATAATCTTTAATTTGTTCCTTTTTTTTTTGCTTAGGCTCCAAGTACAATCACCTGCTTCTAGGGTTTTTCAAGATTCAGTTTTTGATTGAGCAAAACTACAATGCTTGGAGGGTTATATGGAGATCTTCCCCCTCCTTCATCTACCGATGAAGACAGAACCAACAATTCCTCTGCCGTGTGGTCTAGTAGTGCCAAAATGGCGCCTCCGACACTCCGCAAACCATCTTCAGTTTTTGCTCCTCCGCAATCGGTGCTTAGATCCCAGAATTCACAGTCCAAGACAAAGCCCTCGAAAATCCTAGTTTCGCCGGCGCCGGTGATAGCGCCGTCTTCGGTGCTTCCCGAGCCGGCGCTTGTTGGGGTTACCTCGACGGTTATAGACGAGTACGATCCTGCAAGGCCGAATGACTATGAGGAGTATAAGAGGGAGAGGAAGAGGAGGGCGATGGAGGCGGAGGCGAGGAGGAGGAGGGAGGAGGAAGAGAGAGAGAGGGAAAGGAGAGAGAGAGAAAGAGAGGCGGAGAGAGAGAGGGAGAGGGAGAGGGAGAGGGAGAGGGAGAGTGAGAGGGATTACGGGGAGTCAAGATCCGCGGCATTGAATATATCAGGGGAGGAAGCTTGGAAAAGGCGGGCGGCGATGAGCGGAGTGCCACCACGGTCTCCTTCTCCGCCCACGAATGGGGACGGGTTTAGTATAGGGAAGTCAGAGACAGTAGGTTTGGGGGTTGGGGCAGGGGGACAGATGACTGCGGCGCAGAGGATGATGGCAAAGATGGGGTGGAAGGAAGGGCAGGGACTTGGTAAGCAGGAACAGGGAATTACTACGCCATTGATGGCAAAGAAGACTGATCGAAGAGCTGGGGTTATTGTCAATGCAAGTGAAACCAAACCGGAGAAGAAGGTGAAGAGTGTGAACTTCAATAGTCCGCCTACTCGTGTTTTGCTGCTTAGGAACATGGTATGGTTGCTTTCTCTTTTAAGGCCACCTGAATTGTGTAGTTTTCAAGAGCTTTTGGTTTTGCATTTGCTTACTCTTATCTCAAACCATTACTATCAATATCTCCTCATGAATGAAGTGGATGTGAATTTAAAATACTAATGATTAGTATCCGCATGATAATTCCTTAGTTTCAGTCCAAGTTCAGGGTAGATTTTATGCACAATTGCATTGTGTCTGACCATGATTGTTTGTTTTGACAAAATAAATGGCCTGTCTATGTTACCTTGGCATCTTGTTGCTACAGACCTGATAAACAACGTCTCTGACCTCAACCTGGAGCCTCCAGGTGCATGAAGAGGTTATGTTTGGTTGGAAGAATAGATTCCTCCTCAAATGACATTCTGGTGAAAGATACACCTAAGGAATTTGTAGAGGGCTAACGGTACTCTTAAGATTAACAGTTGTTGGCTTTCTACAGCTTGTAGTATTGTATGGTTTTCTGGGTTCCAAGAGACCCCTAAATAGTAGAAACAAGGTTTGGAGCTCAGGTTTTCCAGTAAAGAGTGAGGTGAAATCTCTTGAGTGCAGGAAAATGAGGCAGATTTCCTTCGTGCTCACAGTGTATTATGGGTTCTGTGAAATTTTTATCCTTATATGTGTGTGTATGTGAACCTCCAGTTCCTTTTAGTTCCCAAGTATTCTTGCTGTTTGAAAATGCTTCTTTAACCTTTATATTTGGACAAACTGGTCTGTATCTGTTATCTGTGTACTTTGTTGGAACTAGCGTGACGTACACATCTTTTCCTTTTGGGGGTAGTCTGAGATACCTTGTAGCATCTCAACCTTCCTGCCTGGCTCTTGTATGGATATACAGGAAGGGTGTTCCTAGGTGTTTGTAGGGGTTGTGTTTGTTTTGGAGAAGGGGTTCCTCATCAAGTCACATTTTGGTGAAAGATTAGGCCTTTGGAATTTTGTGGAAGGCTAGGAGACTTGTATTAGAAATGTTGACTGTTGGGTTTCAAGTTTAAGGGATGCATAGGCTAGAACTCAATAAGGAAGTTGTTTTTAGAACTTCATGCTGCTATTGAGGGTTCAAAGAAATGCAAAATGATGCAGGAGCATCTTAAAAATCAGAAAGTTTCTAGTTTTCTATTACTTCTCCTTTATTTGGGGTTCTATTTATAAAATTTTGATTTTTTTTCTTTTGTTTCTTTTTCCATTTCATTTAACTATTTAGAATTTTTTACGTAATTAAAAAGTTTTTAGATTAGAATTAGGGGTCTGTTCTAATTAATATAAATGAACAATAGTAACATATTTCAGGGGTGTTATTTTAGAAATATGAGTGAGAGGTTTCATACCCTAAATCTAGGTTTTAATGCTAAATGTAATTTTTGTGTTCCAGTTTCAATTAATTTCGAATTTCAGTTAATTTCTCCTTTCAATTGTGGTTTCCTTGCCTTTTCCCTACATCACAAAATATTGTAAATTGTGGTTTTGAGTTCATGAATCTAATGGTATGACCAGGATACATGATCATATAGTTGCTGGTATTGTAAGGATTGAAGGCTTAGGATTGAAGGCTAATCCTGTAGGGCTTAGGTAAGTGAAATTGACGTCCTTTGTGTTCGGTCTGTAATCTGGATGCTAGGTAATCTCTCTCCTTTTCTTTCTCAAGACTTGAGCTATTAAATATTGACAAACACAAGTAGAAGTTATGACCTAGAACTTTGAATTGTTTTTAAAAAAGTTGCCAAGAGGCAACAGCTTCACCATGTGTTGGACAGAATTAGCTTTTGTTATAAAGGATTGGGGTCTAAGGCCTATAGCTTTTGGCCAAGGATTTTATAATTGTTTAGGCTTTTTCCAATGACTGAATAGTTCAGTCATCTCTCTCTCTCCCCTTTTTCCAATTTCTCTTCTTTCCATATTCTTCTCTGTTCTCCCTTTGTGCTATTGCTTCCTGAACCATTAAGACATCCTTATGTCTTCAAAAATTAAGAATTCATTGAATATATATTGGTAGTCTTGAAGAAAGTACATCCAATATGCACATCATCAATTGCAACCGCCACACAGCATGACTGGAATCTTGAGCTAAATTTTGGAACCTTTGGTCATCCTGTGGGTTTGTTGACATTTTCAGTGAATTTAATTTTTTGACAATGCATAAAATACAACTTCATTATGTGATATAAGGTATCTCTGCACTCCCATCATTTTGAGCATGGCATGGACTATCCCTCTTTTTGGTGAGCCTGGCATGAACAAGTTGTAGAGTGTATGTATAGGCATAAGGGTAATGCATGTGGTGAAGTGGAAAACAATGCAAAAATCATGGTTTGATCTGTTGTATTTTTACTCTCTGCTTTGGTAAGGACAGCAATCCAGCTTAGAATGTATCTTGTCCTTCCAAATAAAAGTCCTTGAGGGTGAAGAAAGATTTATAGATGGGATGGGGTGGTCATAGAACTAGAAAACAGGTAGCTAGGAGGCTGAGAATGTATCCCTCATATCTATTGCTTAGGTTTCCAGGGAAGTGCGTCACTGAGAATGAAATTTTTTTCTAAAGTCTATAAGCTAGGCATAAGGGCACTATAAAGATGCTGTAGAGATGAGGGTAATCTAACAGAAAAGAATATCTACAACCCAATTGTCTTGCTAGAAGCATGTGTAAGGTCCATTACTAGTGTTGGGTTTGGTAAAAGGGAAAAATAAAGACTAATCTTGGAAATGATATTTAAATGACCTGCAATAAGCTGCATTTCCCTAGCATTTTTAAAGATGTGGTTGAAGTGAAGATGCAAACAGGATAAAATAGTGACCTTGTATGATTGTAACACAACCCCTTTCCACCAAAATGAATGAAAAAATTGCTACTTTTGCAACTGGCCTTTGGGGTTTTTTGTTTCACTAGACACCTCATAGGGCTTATTGCCTATAGATTGGCCCATCTTTCCTTTAACTATTGGGCTCAGTGAGTGGGCTATAGGTTCAACCATGGAAATGGTGGAATGTACACAGATAAGATTAGTGTGAAAAAGCTGGAAAAATGAAGAAAATACAGAGAACTAAACTGAACTAGTGCTACAGCAGACTTTCAATTTTCTTAGTAATACTTAAGCCTATCTTTCTTCCTTCTATAGTAGTTTGAGTCTTGACATTTGGAGTTTGTTCATCACCATAGGTCTAAACCATTCATGTATCTTCCGGGGATAATACTTTAATGACCAACCATTACATTGGAGGGGAAAACAAAGGGAAATGCAATTTGCCAAATTACAGAATATTGATTTACAACATTTGTGAACACTTGTCTTCATTGTTATACCTTGATAAAGTAAGCATTAGATATGTCCCTTTTATGAAAGGAGAATCTGGATTATGAGTTCTCTGCAAACTCCTCCACTCCCCATTCCCAGTGGCTTGATTTCAATTTTGTTACCCACTATTTGCTTGATCTCGGAGATTTTACTTAGATGCCATAGTTTCTAAACTCCCATTTAGGATTTGGATTTGTGTCTCTTAGCTGAGTTGTTATCAGCAGAGCCATTAGAAACCTAATTTTGTGAATTTTTCTCAAAGACGTTTAATGGTGTTCTATAGTTGTTTTCATCCTAAACTGGGATCTTCTTGTGGGATAAACAGAGCTCTTTTATGTTTCTTATCATATCAAATTAATTATCTTGTTACAGTGGTTGACAGTGATAACTACGTGATAACTTTTGATGAAAGGAGTAGCATTATGGAATGTTTTCCAGGTCTAATAAATGCAGAGCGACCATTTGCAGGTCTCTTGATTGCATGCATATCAACTCTCAACCATCTGACAAGACTCCATGCATTTAATTTTATAAACCAAGTGCTTACATCTTGCAGATCAGCACATATAGCTAAGAAGCCTTCGCATGCATATGCTGACTGCTGGTACTGCCTGGATTAGCCAAAGATACTTTGAATATACCATCCGGGTGGAGATGCCCAATAGGACCATGTGGTTTATCCATTTTTCATTATATTTTAATTCAAGCTACTAATTGTGTGGTTGGGTAATACTTGTAGGCATTATTGGTATAAATTTGTTTAAATACTTAGAAGAAGTGTTGAAGACACCAAGGATTGCAATATACATGAAAAATGTAATTCCACATTCCATCCCATGAAAAGTTAGCTGAAACACACAAATTAGGAAATGAGTATTGATTGCTTTGACAATTATTTGTTTAGACAAAACATATGCTTTTCAAGTGCAATGTACAAAACAATATTTACATTTTTCATTTTGTTTGCCAGATTCCAGAATTTACTTGTCATGCACTTGTAGTGCCATACTTCTGTTAACATTTGTGGTGTTCGAGTATAGGCTTATTCTCAACATTGGTCTTAATCAGCCAATTATGGATTCAAAAGAATCCACTACTACCTCTTCAATTGGGAGCTATACTTGTGTAACATCTGTAATCCATAAGCCACTTTGTTCCCTTGTTTGTCTGCATGTACACATGTTATGCCTCCTTGTCATAGGGAGCACCAACATAAAGGGTCGTGACAACCCTCTTTGGTGTTCAGGCATTGATCAAGGTTACGCTTGACGATTTCTCCTCATGTTTGTTTGCTGTCTCTTTGTCCCTTATTAATGTTGTTTGGAAACTAAGAACAGCGAAGATAATTTTGTCTACTTGAATATCTCAAAGGAAGGCAGCTGGAATGTGTAAATGGGCTTTGAATAAGAGTTTGGTGGACTATGGCACTAAAGACCTGAATTGAAGTTCCTCCAATGGAGTTGGTTGGTGGGCTTGCTCTATAATTGAAGGACTTGATTGGTTTCGTATCGAGAGTTCTAGAGCCTCTTGGCGAGGGAGTCCTTTTAGAAGGGAAGATATTCAAGGAGTGATTTTTGGTTTTGTTAGGATAAAACCCCTTGTCCAGAAGGTTTTAGTATAGCAATTTTCTAAGACTTTTGGGATGTTATATGTGAGAATTTGTTTAGAATTTTTGATGAATTTTATAGCAATGGAGTGGTAGGCAAGTGTATGAATTTTACATTTGTTATATCTAAAAAATCTACCTCTGTGAAGGTGAAAGGTTTTAGACCCAGCAGTTTGACCACTGCTTTTTATCGTGTTATTGCAAAAGTTTTAGCTAATTGACTATGTATTGTGCTAGATGAGACGATTTCCTATGATCTGGGTTAGTTGGAGATTTTTAGACAATATGTTGGAGAACAATGGGTTTGGAAATCGCCGGACATGATGGATTCGAGGGTGCTTAAGTTTGGCTTGCTTCTCTGTCATTATTAATGGAGAGCCAAAAAGTTGGTTTTCAGCATTGCTTCGGTTAAGACAAGGGATCCTCTTTCTCCTTGTCTCTTTACTCTTGTGGTTGATCCATTGAGTAGGATGATTGAGAGACGGATTATGGTTAATATTTTTTTTCTAGGGAATATCATCTGAGATGATTTGGACATATGCAATGAAGTCTAGATTGAGAACTTAAATATAGGAGATTTAGTAAAACGTAAAAAGAGACTATTGAAAATTTGGATACAAGTTATCCGTAAATACATGAAAGTTAAGGATTTAGTTGAGGAGGTGGTTTTCGATATGAGTGAATGGCGTGAGAGAATCTGCATAAATTAAATTAACATTTTTTTAATCACCCTCATTTATTTCTCATGGCAGACCCCAAATTTTCAGATTAAGGCCTGGGTGGTTGTTGTTTTAGCAATGAGATTTGTGTCCCATCTTCAATTTGTGGATGATACTATCATCTTCTTTAAAGAGAATAGTGATTTTTTTCCCCAACATGATCCTTCTTTTTAATAATTTTTAGAGAATTTTTGGTCTTTAAGATCAATATGTCTAAGAGTAATTTTCTTGGTATAAATGTTTCTAGCCAAGCTCTTGATAATTGGGTGGATACTAGTGATTGTTCAAAGAGGGAGTGACCTATTTCCTATCTAGGGATTCCCTTGGGGTAATTTTCGGTGTTCCAGTTTTGGAGTCATGTTGTGAATAGATTCTGTAAAAGTTTAGACGGATGGAAGGAAGTTCTTTTTTTTTTTTTTTTTTAAACCATAGTCGGGCGTATTATCCATTGTCCTTGCTGGCATGTCTAGTATACCTTTATATTTTCTCTCTTTTTATGATTTCGGTTGGGTTAGCAAATATGGTTATAAAATTAATAAGAGATTTTTTTTTAAAAAATTTTTAATTTTTTTTTAATTTTTAATTTTTTTTTTAAATTTAAAATTTTTTTTTTTTAAATTTTTAAATTTTTTGGTTTCGGAGTGGGTTAACTAAGAAAGAATATTTAGTAAGTTGCATTTGGATTCGAAATTGAAGTTTGAGGGTATGTTGGGTTTCGTTAATGTAGTATTCAAAAAAATCTCTTTGGCAAACAAATAGTTTTGGAAATTCCCTGTAGAACCCGATTCTCTCTGGCATAGGGTCATACTGGTCTCTGTCATAATGGATGGGATGTCGATTCTAGATTAAGAGTTTCACATTGTGGTCCTTAAAAATTTCTCATCTAGACAACACTTTCCTTTTTTCAGTGTCCGGTAATGTAGGTGATGGTTCTTGTGTATCTTTTTGGGAGAATTTGCAAAATGGGGATTCGCCCCTAATCCATTTCCTTCTCCCGTCTTTGTAGGTTACTTAAACTCCACTCAGTTCCGATTAAAAATTTTTATATTCGGGAGGGATATTTGTCTTCTTCGAACTTTCATTCACTTGCTCAAACACCGAAACCATTTACTTGCTCAGACATTTGATGGAGATATTTAGAGTATAGAAGAGAGATTTATATATCGTATTTATTGATTGAGAAAAATCATATGATAGAGTTTCTAGAGACATTATGGTGAACATTGATGAAAAATGAGATCTTCTTGAGATATATTGATTTAATAAAAGATATGTATAAGAGAACTATTATCAATGTAAGAACATATGAGATTTTGAGTTATAGTTTCCCAATGAACATTGGCCTTCATCAAGATTCGGCAAGTCCCCTTCTTTTTGCATGATGGATGAAATAACGAAAAACATTCAAGATAAAATATCATGGTATATGTCTTTTGCAGATGATATAGTGTTGGTCGATAAAATTAGGAAGAGTTTTAATACTAAATTGGAGTTATGGAGAGATACACTAGAATTTAGAGTATTTAGATTGAGTTTATAAAAAACTAAGTGTGTGAGATGTAATTTGGTGACAGTTATCAGAATGATGAAAAAACGATTTAGTTAAAAGAACACAACACACAAAATAGTGAACGTTTTAAATATTTTGGGTCTGTCATTCAACAGGATGGTAACATAGACGGGATGTGAATTATAGGATCCAATGGTTTGGATGAAATGAAGAAGTACATTTAGAATTCTTTACGATTGTACAATGCCATTATAGTTTTAGGGGAAACTTTATACAACCGTAGTAAAATTTGTACTATTGTATGGTACCTAGTATTTAATCATTAAATAACAACAATAGTATAAAATGACTATAATTGAAATGAAGATATTTTGATGGATATGAGGTAAAACTAGAAAATATCGAATTAGAAATAAAGAGATATATATTAAGTTGGAAGTGAGTTCAATTATGGGTAAGATAAAAGAATATTGTTTAAAGTGATTTGAATATGTGCAACGAAAATCCAAAAATGCACAAGTTAGGAAGAGCGAGATCTTAAAAATAGGAGATTTAGTGAAATGTTGGAGTAAACCGTTGAAAAGTTGGTTACAAATTATACATAAAGATATGAATGCCAATTATTTAGTGTTATTTTCTTTATTTTTGGTTTCAAACTTTAATTTTATTTTTTATTATTATTTTTTATATTTTTATATTTTTTTCCTCTTTCCTTATTGATTTCTCAACTCGATGATTCCAAAATTTAAAATTAAGGTTCAGTTTATTATTATTATTGTTTAATGACAAAAAAGGTGCTGAGTTTTCTTCTTTGATTCGGTCTTGAGTCTTGATTTTTCAAGAGTTTTTTTAAGTATATCTTTATTTATCTTATTTGTTTTCTCGAAAGTCCTCCTTTTCAATTATACAATTTTGTTTTGAAGGCAAAGGTTCCTTATAGTTTATGGTGCTTAATAAAATTAATACCAATAATCTTCTTAAAAAAAAAGACCTTATAAACCTGTCTACTAAAATGAATGTGTCATGTGCTATGGTTATTTTGAAAGCATTGATCTCTTATTTTACATTGCTCTATTACAATGAAGATATGAAACTGTTTTTTTTGCTCTGTGTGACAATGCTTGGATTTGTGAAAGGGAAATTCCTGATTTATTCAACACAAAACTTAACAATTTTGAAGGGAAGAGAGATTCTTGGCCATTTGAGAAATGCGTGCTTTTGTCCATCTGTATTTGGAAAGAGTGATGTCGGAATATTTAGCAATCGGACCATTTAGCAATCGGACCATTGGAGTTTCTCTATTATGGGACAAAATTGTCTTACACTTCCGTATAGGTTCACGTTAAAGATTAGAGTTTAGAAGATTTGAAGAGAGTTTGGAAAGTACTTGTATGTTAGTGTCTTTATAATGTTTTGATTTTTTTTTTTCCTTTTCTTTTCTTGAGAATCTTCATCCTTAGCAGACTTTGTACGTTCTTTCATGCATCTAATATATTTTTCTTTTTCTATCAATAATTCAATATGCATGAAGGTTACTAAGAACCCTTTGCTTTAGAGACTTGGGGATTGGTTTAGATTTAGGATATTTTGTTTGATTCTTGAGGGTCTCGATGGAAAACATTATTTTGCATTCCGTAATCTATGTGGTTATATTTTAAGAAATGTTTGTAATATGAAAGACAAGTTTCTACTAAAAAGTTGGTTGGTCACCATGAGTAGTAGTTTGGTGAATCTGAAGTTGAGCATTAGGGTTGAGTTTTAAACTGTTTCTAACTCACTAGATTTTTTTCTTAAAAACAAATAATTCGTTGCTATTATTATTTTTATGTCAGTCTTAAGAGATGTAACTTCACTATTATGTGTCACTGGGTATACATTCCTTTGCTTAAAATTGGGCATATATGTGATTGACTTATTTGTGTATCCCAATAACACTCATTTTTGTCTCTAGTATTGAAAGTTTTGAGACTAGTTAACAATTTACAAAGGATTAAAAATGCTGACACAAAGAAATGGTGTTTCTATAGCTGCTTTTATTATTTTCTGATGAATGCTCTGGTAGCTAAGTGTAGTCCTTTGTTTTTGGAATGTGCTCGTGTATGATATGCTCTTTGTCTCTGGCCATGATTAGTATTGCAGCTGTACTTTACAAGGATCTATTGGAATTTCTTTTACTCTTTCATTGTCCTAGGCATTTCTTATTGCATGTACAAAGATAAGCAATCCGACTGTAAGCTGCTGGGGAAAATTGAGTGGATAACTGATTTTGCTTCTTTGTCACTTGAAGGTTGGTCCTGGAGAGGTAGATGATGAGCTCGAAGAAGAAGTTGGATCAGAATGCGCCAAGTATGGAACTGTTACTCGTGTTCTCATATTTGAGATCACAGAGCCAAATTTTCCGGCTGATGAAGCAGTCAGAATATTTGTACAGTTTGAGAGGTCAGAAGAGACAACTAAAGCACTTGTAGACCTGGATGGTCGTTATTTTGGAGGTAGGGTGGTTCGCGCAACATTTTATGATGAGGAGAGATTTGGTAACAATGAATTGGCTCCAATGCCTGGAGAGATTCCTGGTTATCCTTGAAATGGTAGGAAGAATTTTGCATGAAAGCTCATAACTACCAGAGTGGACGATGCCCCAAAAACTACAGGGGTCAGTTGAATTTCGTTTTGTTGAAAAGTAAGCGAACCAGCCTTGGAGCCGTTTGCATCATTTTGTGCAGTTGGGTCAATTGATGATGGTCACTGTAGGGAAAGAATACTGTTGCTAACGAATTCCAACTGCTCATATGAGGACAGAAACTATTACATCATTCTAATGATTAACAGAGTCGGTTATATATCTGTGATTGTTTCTGGAAACTTGGGCTCGTGTCTTGCAGTTGTCTAGGTTAGGAAGGAATTGCATGGACATAAAAGTGGCTGTGTTTCCATTTGCAATACAACTTATGTTACTTGTGCTGGGGCAGGGTATTCTTTAGGCAGAAGGGTCATCTAATGTCATGGACTGCTTATTTAACTGGACACTTTGCCATATGCGGTATTTGCCATAATGTATGTCATTTATTATATCTTTTGTATGAACGAAGTGGCATGAAAGGGGGGGGGGAGGGGCTACCTCCCCCCCCCTCGTATCTCTCACGCGCACACAAGCAAAGGTATTAAGAACTGATTCGAACATGCATACAGAGACTCCAGGTTGGCACAAGGACTTGTAAGGTTTGAATCATCATCATCATCGTATTCATGGTTAAGACATCAAAAAAGATCAAATACCTGATCTCATGCTTATATACAAAGATAAAAGTTTGAAGAGTTCAATGATGTCTTTTTGCTGTACGCGCATGTATGTGTATCCACTTCTTCAGAGGCAAAAACCCATCTCCCTATAAACACTAGTCTTTACTCATTCCTCTGGTTTTAGTTTCCAGTTTCTAAAGTCTCGCTCAAAATATAGAAGGTTGGTTCCCCCTCCCTTTCTGTATTCATGGATCAAACATGATGCTGGTACGGAGACCCAACCGGCGTATCCTGGTTCGACGCCCTTGCTTCCTCCATCATAGTCATCTGCTGCGGCTGCTGCTGATGATAACGCATTACCGCCATTGGCGGCCTGCCACACACGGTGGTGACTGCTTGAGCCTCCCTGCAAGTCCACTGTACATGTTGAAGTACACAGAGATTGGAACCTCATTACTGACTCCATTCGGACAGAGGTAGGACGGGCACCAGGCCCACCACGAGCCCAGATGCAGATGATTTCTCCTCCACACTGATCCACCGTGGCTAGCCAGTGGTCGAACTCTCTCTTCCTCCACCGCCACCCACGGGGGCACCGCTGCTCGTCAGCGTTGGAGTTCCGCTTCTCTTTCCACTGGCGACGGGGCATAGTGGACATGTTTCATACCCCTAAAATGTTTCAAAACAGGGGACCACCATTTTTATATGAGAGAGAGAGAGAGAGAGAGAGAGAGAGAGAGAGAGAATTACAGATTTGTTAATGGAGGAGCGATAGGTGGTGCAATCAGGCTCAATAACCTAGCCGGCTTCACTGGCTCGCTCGCGAAGAACCTCACCGATGTCGGCGCGTGGAGGAAGAGAGTAGCTGCCGTGTTTACGGAGGCCGTGGAAGATCTTGGTGGTGATGGTATCATCTTCGTCTTCTCTTTCACACTGGCACTCCTCCCGGGTTATTTACCAAAATACCGTGCTTTTAAAAAAATTTTACTCAAATAGCTTTTCTTTTTCTTTCCAAAATATCGATTTCGTGAGAGTACGAAATTAAATTTTTTAAAAAGTTTTTGTACTATTTTATATTTTTTTTGGAAATCCAATTTTGCATTTTGGGAGTGCGAAATCTAAGGGTTAAATGCCTATTCCCAGAATGCGAATTCATTTTCCACCTCTGCTCTCTCCTTCTCTACACTACGGCAACTCCTGCGAAGGTCGAAGCTTGGACTGCTCTCTTCTTCTCTAATAGCAAAGATCATCTATCCAAAGTAGATCATTGTCCATATGCCTCATTTGGTTTGTTTTATTACTCGAATAGTTGATTTAAGTTAGGTTTTGTGCAAACGAAATTAGGGTTTGTAATTTGTGCATTTCCTTGTCCGAATTATTTATTTTTTAGGGTTTGATTTAAGTTATGTTGTATGCATTAATGTCTCCTGAAATTATGGTATTAGGGTTAGGATTTTGAAATTGAAAATATATTTTTGAAATTAGGGTTTTAAAATTGATATTAGGGTTTTGAAATTGAAATTAGGGTTTTAAAATTGAAAATATGGTTTTAAATTTAAAATTAGGGTTTTAAAATTGAAATTAGCGTTTTAGAATTGGGAATAGGGTTTTGAAATTAAAATTAGGGTTTTGAAATTAAAATTAAACTTTTGAAATTGAAATTAAGGTTTTGGAATTGAACAGTGGAGACAGAAAACTCATACTTTTCACTTATCCGTCGGTGAGGTGACGATTTTGTTACAAGACATTTCGGTCCTATTGGGGTTGCCTGTAGATGAAGATGCGGTTATATGAGTAGATTACTTTCGTTCTATTGTTGAGTGATAGGACGTTTGTTGTGGTTTGTTGGGTTTCTATCTTGCACCAGAGAATTTTTTTGGAAACCGTCTTAAAATATGGGCTATCACGGATTTTCTTGCTTCACATCCTCTGCAGTCGGATGCAGATACAACAGTAGTGGAGTTTCACACACGCGATCGCATTATGCAGCGGTTGGGTATTCTTTTTGGGGATGATCGAAAGTTAAATTTTGTTATCTGGAGCTTTTATGAGATTTAAAGTACGCGGGATGGTATAATTAGGGTAGTGCTGTCTTGGCGACACTTCCCTGTGTAGGGCTTGTGTTGATGGAGTTAGACAGATTTATAGTCTAATTTTACTGTATAGATACTTTGTCTTTACTTTATAATTGATTCATTTTTTCTAACAATACTTTATATAAATAATAGATAATTTATTCAATATATTTTCTTTTATCAGCTTTGGTTCCCATGTTTACCCCGATCAGACGTCATCATGTTGATCCGATGCCATCTGCTCCACACCTGCCCACAGGGCCTCGAGGATCACTGTACGTAATGTTGATTTATTTTATTTGTAATTTATCTAAACTATCTTAATTGTATTATATTTTATGTTGACATTATTTTATTTGTATATAGTTGGAATGTTTCTAGTAATTATGTACATACATGACAGTTATCTATGGGTGAGTATTATTTTTTTTATTGACATGTCATTAAATTTATATAGATTTTACTAATAAGATAATTTTTTTAGTTCATTTAGATGCCATAGTCGCATGTCGACTTGATGGCGTTGCCTGCCTATTGTCTCGTCGGCAGCGATATATGGCGTGCTGAGATTCTGTTGATTTGTTTTGAGATAGTTGAGTATCATTACCCTCAAAGGGTTATGAGATAGTTTAGACTTTTGCAGCGTGTTCCTTTACTAGTACCTACGCACCAAGAGTTATATCGGACTGATCGACGCGGGAGGCAAGGGTGCGATTGGGCAAGGAAACATGTTGTACACTTGCAACTGTGGGATAACTGGATATACCATATTGTACAGGGTGATGACTCTTTCGACGAGCTGAGAACCACATCTGACTATATGCAGTGGTATCGTCGGATCACCCGTTTATATATTGCATCTCCTGCCCATCGTTATCACCATAGATACCGACCCACCGCAACACAAATAGAGTATTTCGTAAGTCAATATATATTTTATAGTTCATGTAATATTTTATAGTTAATCTTGCGTGTCCTGTCCATTTATTCTTCTATACTTGATGTAATATTTATTTTCTTTTATCTTTTATAGTGTTTTGAGCTAGAAAACATATATTTAATGGCGTCGGATGTACTTACTGAGGAAGGAGTGGATCTGAAATTTCGACAGTTTAGAGATGCGTCATGGCATGAGCTTATGTCGGCCATATGCCATTTCACGACACTGCTCCCTTGACATCCGTGCACAGACACTCTTTCAATATATCTTTGACCTCAAGTGTTGCGAATGATAATGATGAGGTGAGGAAGCTACTTCCATCATCTTCCTACCCCACTCCGACTCCGATATGCATCGACAATGTCAATGAGCCGCCACGACTTAGTGTTTCCGAGGAGCCACCACGACTTAGTATTTACAAGCGGAGACGTCATTGTCCCCGACATTTAGTTGATATTCCTCCAGTTTATTTCCTAAGGTGGATGAGGGTGTACTGTTATATGATATACCTTCACCTGCATCTGGTAGGCCAGCTTTTATTCCTATGAGACGTCAGTTGTGACGTCATACTTGACGACCTCCTTGCGGCACTTAGTATATATTTCCTATTTGATTTGTATTAAATTTGAAATTTGTAATCATTGACTTCATTTTTCAAAAAAATTAATTTTCTTTATTAGTTTCGTATTGTTGTATATTTCTTACGTAATTCAACTTTTTTTATTGACATTACGTGATGATTATGTTCCAAAATATTGTATTATTGGTTCATCATATTTTTGTTGCCTGTGTTTAATTGTCTGTACTTCTGTTCATTTAGTACTCTGGAGTATAGATGATGGTACTCACACTAGATTTGATGGTATTTCGAGATTGTTTTATTTCTATTCGGTATAAATAGATTGGTGATATTTTCATTCTTACAATGGGTGAATTTGGTTTTTACAATGTCTTGAGAATTGGATAATGTTGGTGCAGTTCTGCATGTAGGCGGGGGCGGGGGCGGGGGCGGGGGCATGGGCATGGGCATGGGCATGGGCTGTGTGGGGATAGCATGTTTCGCACTTTGGGAGTGCGCAATTAATTTCTTACTCTAAGAGTACAAAACTAGATTTAAAAAAAAATTAAAATGGTAAAAAACATTAAAAAAATTTGGTTTCGTATTTTTAGAATATTTAAAAAAAAAAGCGCTATTTGAATAATTTTTTTTAAGAGTACAGTATTTTGATAAATAACCCCACTCCTCCCTGTCCCCGCCATTCTGTCTCGGTCAGAACCAGTAGTGGTAGTGGTGGGTGTTTACTTTTATTAAAGGGAGGGAGATGATCGGAGGGATGGGGGAGTGTCACGAGGGCAAGGCAAAAGTGGTTATATGGAAAGAAAATGAAGGATGTGATGATAAATTGGGGGATGTGGTTTTTTGCACGACGGAGTGAGAAGGTTAGGTAGGGCATTTCCTTCTTATCGCATTGCATGTCTAGAAAGAGAGGGAGAGATGGCGGCTGGAGATACGATATTCTATGATGAATAGAGATTGAGGGATAATGTTGATGGGTTCTCCCGTGAGCAAAGCACGGAGAGAGAGAGAGAGAGAGAGAGAGAGAGAGAGAGAGAGAGAGAGAGAGAGAGAGAGAGAGATGAGGTTATTTTGCAGATGACTGATTTGATTGGTTAGACCAAGCAGTTCTCTCTCTCTCTCTCTCTCTCTCTCTCTCTCTCTCTCTCTCTCTCGAGTGGGTGCTAGTGATAAAAATAGTAAAATAAAAAATTACCCCAATTTTTCTTTCTTACAACGGCAATTTATTAAATAAATTAATATACAAAATTCTTACATAATTTTATGTTAGAATAACTTCACTCCCTTCTTTTCTTTTTTTGGCAGGAAAAAACTTCTCTCCCATTTATTGTACTGATGTTAATGCTAGATGCTTGATTTATAATTCGATTTACTTGATATTTTATTTATTTAATTTTTGTAAAAAGTTAAAGAAAAAACGATAATATTTTCTAATTATGTGTTTCATATGCACATTATTCTTAGATAACTTATTATCTTTATATATTTTAATTATTATTTTCTCTCTTTCAAAATTGAATTATATAAACTATTTTTTAAAACTAAACAAATTATTTTTTTCATTAAAAAATCAAATTATTTCACATTTTCCTTCTCCGAATAGTAAAGATATTATTTTCATTTTTTTTCTCTCTAAAATAACGAAATTTAATTTTTCTTTTTAAAACTAATTAAATTAGTTTTCTATCTAAAGAATTACATTATTTAAAAATTTCTCTCTCCAAACACATTAGTTTTAAATTTTCTTTCTCAAGCAAAATTTAATTTTTCTTTCTCCAAAAGAAAATGCAATTATTTTCTCTATCTGACAAAAAAAAAAACTAGTTTTTCTCTCCTTAAAATTAAGTATATAAATTTTCTCTCTGAAAAAAAAAGTTTAAATCATTTTAAATTTTATTTCTCTATACTTTTTTCTTTTTAAATTTTCACTAAACACATTAAGATTTCTCTCTTTAAAGAATCAATTTAATTCACATTTTTTCTTGCTAAATATATCAACTTTTAATTCTTATTTTCAAAAAATAAATTTTATTTTTCTCTATAAAATTAAAAAAATATAATTTGCTCTCCAAAAGTTTAATTATTTTAAATTTTATTTCTTTTAAAAATATTGATTTTTAATTTTAGATCTCTATAAAAAACTAAATTTAATTTTTTATCTTAAAACTGAATACATTAGTTTTAATTCTATTGAAAAATCAATTTAATTTGTGTTGGAGATGAGTTTGTTTCATGGATGCTGCTTTCTCGACCTGTGCAGGGAGCCGGTGTTAATGGATTTGCTGGATTTTAGTGTGTGGAAAGTAGGGGTGATCACGGTTTGGTTTAAACCGTGAATCAAATAGGAACCGTTAGTCCAAAAATTAAATCGGAATCATTTTTCGGTTTCCGTTTAAAATTCAAAGTCGGAATCGGAAACTTATGGTTCGGTTTTGGTTCCCAATTTTTAAAAACCAGAATCGGAACTGGACCAAAATTGGGAAAAGAATTGAACCAGAACCAATTTTTACATAGGCAACTTAATCTATATAAATTAAGTTCAAAGTCTTTTTCTTTATTTTTTCTTTTTTAATTATAAAAATAAAGAATTAAATATATAATATATTGTAATTATAAGATAATATATAGATATATACTTTTTATTTTTCGTTTGGTTATGTGAAATTATTGAATAAATATGTTTTGATGAGGATGTTTTTATATGAATGTTTGATTTAGAGAGTTGCGTTGATCAAACAGATCGACCTAAATCAAAAGTCGACTTGCAAAACTTGAATAACTTAAGTTAACACAAATTAATCTAGACAATGAATACGGGCGAAACTAGAAAATTCTTCTTAGAGGGGCTATAATAAAAATTATAAAATAAAAATGTATTAAAAATTCACATAATTCTAATTAAAAATACAAAAAATATTAAACAAATTAAATCATTTATGAAAGTTGTTCTCTACACTTATTCATTGATTCAAATTCATCTATAATCGATGATGCATTAAAATTACTAATAATTTCTTTTTCAATATAAATAATTAAACTATTTGTAAGATATTCATCTTCTATCTTTTTTTTATTCTTGTCTTAAAAATGTTCATTGTTGAGAAAGTCCATTTACTAATTGTTGTTGAAATTGGAAGAGTCAAAATAAGATGAATCAATCTATCACGTTGATTAATAGGAATTCTAATATTTGTGGACTAGAAGACATTTATTCTGTATCAATTTTTGGATGCTTTTGGGAAGATTGCTTTTGACTAGGAGAAAAATCATAATTTTGTAAAATTTTGTTATTATTTGAATCGTTGGTAACCTTTCTCTTAAAAAAGGAATCGATTATCTTCTCATAATTGATTTTTTGTTTGTTTTTTTTTTTGAATTTTTGAACGAGAAAATAAAGAAAACAAAAAACGACTAAAGAAAAAAGTAAAGAGAAAATTTTGAATGAAAGAAAAACCTATATTTTTATTAAATTAAGGTTAAATTTTTTATTGAAAAGAGAGTCGCTATATATAGATTTCAAATCTTAACTCTGACGATAATATTATCTGCCTTTTGAGTTTAATAAAAATAAAGAATATTGTATTTAGCTAATCTAATTGATAAAATATTTGATATATATAAATCATATTAATAAAATATCATCATTATAGTAGCCAACCTTTTTTTTCTTCATGGGGAACAATTGATGGATAGGTACAAAGAATAAAAATATCATCTTTAAAAATATAAAAAATAATAATAATATATTCTTTAAAATTGTGTATCATACACACATTTTAAATTTCAGGTGTCAGACCTTACAAAACTCAATTATCAAATATAATATTATTTGAAACTTTTAAAATACAAAAACTTTATTATTTTAAATATTTGGAGAGATCACAAATTTTCTTTGTCACAGTTTAAAAGTGAAATTTTTATGAAAAAAATTCAAAAGTCTTTGGGATCCATGGCCCCCCCAAGGCTATAGGTGGCTCCACCCTAGATAATGAATAAATTTCAATTCTCAATGGTTCGAATTGGAAGTGAATTGGAACCAAACCATTGAGGAATCGAAACCAAAACTGTCTATGAGTGGTTTAGTTTTGATTTCAGTAGATGATGAACTGGAATCGGTGGTTTCAGAACTGAAACTGACGGTTTCAGAACTGAAATTGACGGTTCTAGATCAATGGTCACCCTAAATGGAAAGACCTATAAAATACCTGTTGGAAGTGGTCCGCGAAGGAAATTCCTATACTTAAGTAAGAAAAAGTAACAATAAAAAAGAGAGAATAGACTGAGAAGAGTTTTAATTTTTGTCTTGTATTGCTTTTGTGTAATGTGTGTATCGAATGTCCCCTTTGTGAATTGCCTTCGTTCAGTATATATAGCATATATGTGCATGGCAAATCTCTTACTTAGGAGTGTAAAAACTCTGATTATCTTATGGAGAATTCGTTAGAAATCTTCCAAGATTATAGAGAATAATTATCACATGGAGATTGTTAAAGATTCTTCCAAGATTATACAGACTGTAATTGAATATTGTTAGGAGATTTAAGATCTTATGGGATTAAGGGAAGTTCCAGTTGTCATGAAGATTTTCTTCCTTATCGGGCGAGATTGCTTCCGGGATTGAGGGAAGTTCATATGCCATGTAATCATGATCTTGATTTGTTTGGCAGGGATGTTGCTCCATAGTTGCTCGGTGGTAGATTACTTGGTGGTAGCTGAGAGATTTAACCGAAAGAATTCGATTGAGTAGTGGGCGAGCACCTACTCGGTTGTCTCGGGTGCTAAGCTAGTGGTTTATGGGCTTTATAGTTATGATCCACTAGACTTGGTAATCTCTAGGATTTATGGTAATGGGTTGTTGGACCCTATACTATGTTATTTCGAAGAAATGACATTAGGAGTAGAGTTTAATGTGGTATGAATTGGAAATTGGAGAAGGCACATAAGTAAAGCAATAAATGCGAAATGTGATGCTTCAATTTTCGTGAATCATGTTCAATATGCTTTCTATTGTTTGTGATTGATTATCAATAGTGTGGTACTTGATATAGTTTCGTTAGTTTGTTTGTTGAGAGATAATTTGGCGATTTAGGATTTGTAAAATTTGTGAAAAAGTAGAGATGGTGAAAGTTTCTGAATCACAAACTCACTATGATATCAGTGAGATTAAGAGCATAATGACAGGGAAGGAATTGCAAGAGATGGTGAATGAGATGGGGTTGGGTGGTGATTACTAGTTGTTATCACCGACGGAGGAAGAAAGGGTTAGAGGGGTGTATCCCCATATATAGGGAGTATGTGAGGTACGGGTTTCGAGTACCTCATTTAGGTCCTTTAGCTGGGGTTTTGAAAGGTTAGAATATATTTATGACCTTGTTGATTCTCAATGCTTGGCGCTTGGTGGTGGTAGTAGTTAGCTTGCTAAACTACCGTCTCTTAAATTTTGATTTTAAAATTTTGTCATTAATGTTTCTTTGAGAAGGTGTGTTTTTGGTGTCCTACAGAGGGCTAGTTTTGCCTTTGAACAAGGCTAGAGTTTAGGTGGATTTTCTTTTATAAAGAAAGTATTGACAAGACGAGGATGAAGAAGCTTTTTTTTTTGTAAAGTTTGAAAATAAAGAGTTGATGTTGGTGTTGTCGGAGGCTGGGGTATAGCCTTTTGTGGGGTTGAGGCCTTCAACGTATTCTCGGTTTTCTAGTTTTGTGCATTTCATTGGGAATTTTTGTTTTTTGAGAAACATGGCCATCTGTGTGGCTTACATGATGAAATGCTGAAACCAACGGGTTTGTTATGGGTGAGAAGGTGAAATCGAGAGGAACCTTTTTGGTAAAAAAGATAGCAGTGACGTTCGGTGACGTTATTGCTTTTGTTGAGGGGAATGATTTTATATGAATAACTATAGACAGGTTAATGAGGTCCAAATCCAAGAGGAGTACCGAGAGGGGGAGAGTATATTAGAATGAGGTGTTCCATTAGTAGACGCTCTCCATACTTTTATTCTGAGGAGGAAGAGAAGGAAAACGCAAACATCGAATCCAAGTAGGGAGGAAGTGGAGGAGGACAATGAAGAAGGAGAGGGCAAGGTTGAAAGGGCCCTTCCTCAAACACCAAGTTGGCCCTCGATGAGGGTATTGAGAAGGAGGGTACCGAGAGTCAGGCTCTAAGTGAACGTGAATGTTTGTCTCCTAAGCATGTAAGGGACCATCAAATTCTTGAGGAGGGAGGGGAGACATCGGTACCTGATAACGATATTTTTATACACTTGAATTTATTTTATTTCAGACTTTATTTATGACTTTTAGAACTATTTTTAGGTTTTATTTCATGATTTTACATTGATTATTTTTGTGGGTTTTATTTTAGTATTACTGGGCTTATTTAAATATATTAGAATGCACATACAGTTATTAGTATTTTGGGTATAACTTTCTATTTCGATATCCGATTGACCTGATTCTTGTTGGGTTGGAAAGAAGACTTCAAGATCTACAAATCTTACGAAGACCTCAGAGGTTGGGTCAGACTAGAAGATATCTGAAATTTGAGTCAAATTTACTATAGTGCTAAAAATTAAGGCCCAAGAGTTCTAAAAGCCCAAGTCCAAGTGAAATATCAAGCTGTCATGAAGATCCATGAATTTTTATTCATTTAGGACTCTTAGGAATTAGATTATAAGAAAGAGACATCCTTTACACGTGAAAAAAGGAGGAAAAACCCTAGCAGCCACCTCCTTGGTCTTCTTGGATGAGATTTTTCAATCTTTATTGGGGTTGAAGGGGTTATAATGTTTTCTTCATTTTTCTTGTATTTCTTTATCGTGTCTACTTAGATTTCTTTTTCCTAGGACTCAATGAATTCTTTTCTTTGATTAATAACATGGTTTGATTTATTTCTTTCCCTTAAATTTTTATTGGTATGTTTTTTTTTATTAGATTTCATTGTTGAACTTAATGCTTCATTCGTAAAGAACCCTACGATTTGATAATTTGCGATTACATGCATGAGATCGAGAGAGATTGCATGAAATCTGACCAATACAATAAAATCCATATAGCGTTATAAGATCGATGGATGATTAACTCTGTGTGTGAGGATTTTAGGGGAAACCCTAAATAACAAATATTCCATAGATCTTAATGCAGTTCGGTCTAATCAAGATTACATAACCATTAGGTTTTGATTAGTTGAATTAGGGTTTTATTGCATGACCATTGGGTGAATCTAATTTAAAAAAATTTGCCATCATCAAGAATAAGTCTTTAGTTAATAAACTTTAAGGGATTTGAAAGAATTCAACTATGTGAAAAAATTGAAAACAGATGAAATCGATGTTCTAGGGTTTTATAAAACTAGGGTTTTTGTCTATCAATATTTCTATTTTTAATATTTTCGTAGTTTTAATATTTTTACTATTTTGATTCGTTGTGTCTAATTTAGATAGGGTTTTTTTTATGATTGATAGTACATAATATTCTCGTGGGATCGATACTTATTCTGCATTATATACAACACTCAACTAGGGTATATTTGCTCGAAATCGTGATATACATAAGTCGCGTAACAAGTTTTTGGCGCCGTTGCCGGGAATATTTAAGTATATCAATAAAAATCATATTGTTTGAGATTAGACATTATTTTTTTTATTTTTTGTTTTTTTCTTACTCTTGGTAAATAGGGTATATAGATTTTATGGTTTTTCATATATTTCTTACTCCTTCCATATAGAATCAATTTTTTTTTTCGGTTGTCTGAAAATGGATTAAGGAAATTGGTCAAACAACCACTTTTTTTTTTAAGGATTTCGGCCAGCTGAACAAAAACTGTAGCTATAGCTATAGGCACCGACCTATTTTCATCAAATTCCATCATTTTCGTTGACATTTTTTTTTTGATTTTTCGTGAATTTTTAGAATTTTCCGATTGTCTTCTTGGGTATCTTTTTGCATTATTTTGCTGTGTTTTTGTAATTTCTACATTTATATAGGCATTATAGATTTTCTTGAGTGGTTCTTGCAATTGCTTTTGAAGAATTTTGTGTTTATTTTTTGGTTTCTTACAGTGCATGCTGCGATTTAAGAGCCTTGACCTAGTTGATTTTGATTTTGAGATTGAAAAAACATTACGAATCATTCATAGACAAGTCAAGGAAATTAAGAAGGAAGAAACAATGGCCTATGAGAACAGAATAATAGGGGAGTACTCGATACCCAGACTTCAGGACATTCAGACTAGCATCGTATAGCCAACTGTGGAGGGAAACAATTTCAAGCTCAAGCTAATTCTGATCAGGATGGTACAAGCAGATCAATTTGGTTGTGAAGCATTCAAAGATCCAAATAGCCACTTGGAAAATTTTCTAGAGATTAGTGACACCATCAAGCTAAATGGAGTCAGCACAGGTGTCGTCAAGTTAAGGTTATTCCCTTTCTCTCTTAAGGGAAAGGCAAAGTTATGGCTGGACTCATTCGCTACTAATCATTTTATGAGTTGGGAGATTCTTTCTCAGACATTTTTAGCTAAATATTTTTCACCTGGTAAGACAACTAAACTACGTAATAACATTACTAACTTTAGGCAATCTGAGGGTGAGTTTCTATATAATTCTTGTGAACGGTTTAAGGATTTGATTAGAAGGTGGTCACATCATGGTATTCATGACTGGTTGATTTTACAAACATTTTATGGGGGTCTTTTAAATCCTATGAAAATTACCATTGATGTTGCGGCTGGGGTTGCATTCATGAGTAATTTATATGATGATGAGGCATTTGCATTACTAGATGATATGGCATCTAATCAATCCAACTGGTCTAGTGAGCATGAAAGTCCTAGGCAGAGGGTTTGTGTACATGAGGTTGATACTTTTAACATGCTTAATGCCAAGATGGAGTCTATATTGCATGCTTTGAAAACTAATCAAACAAATGTTGTGGTAGTCAAGTTTCATGTTGTGATTCGTGTGGTGATTCTACTCATGTGTCTTCTGAGTGTCCACAAGTGCAACAAGCGAACTATGTGTCTAACTTTGGTAGACCTCATAACAATCCATACTCCAACACATACAATCCCGGGTGGAGGAACCATCCAAACCTTTCATGGAGTCAAGGGGCACCACTATGACCAAACAATCCACAGAATTTTATTTTCGGAAATCAACAAACAAGGGAGAGCAAAGTATCATGGGAGATAGCGATTGAGCGTCTGGCAACTGCAACAAATGGGTTTGAAAAACTTGAGAATAAGATTGATCAATTAACTAACGCATTTCATTCCCGTGCGCACGGTAGACTATCGAGTGATATGGAAAAGAATCCCAGAGAGCAAGCAAAGGCAGTTACATTGAGGAGTGGGAAGCAATTGCAGGAGAAACCGATTCAGTCAAAGGAAGAGAATAAAC
Source organism: Dillenia suffruticosa (assembly GCA_033439265.1). Taxonomy (NCBI): domain Eukaryota; kingdom Viridiplantae; phylum Streptophyta; class Magnoliopsida; order Dilleniales; family Dilleniaceae; genus Dillenia; species Dillenia suffruticosa. The sequence continues at coordinate 8,060,320 of JAVTVX010000031.1, forward strand.
AAGAGGCCGAGAACAAGTAGCCTACTGAAGAGAAGACCAAGATTTTTGAAACAAAACAGGGAAGTTCCTTACCTTTGAGAGAGTATAGACCTCGTGTTCCTTTTCTTGGTCGTTTGTTGAGTGATAATGCAGAAAAACAATTTGAGAAATTTCTTGAAATTTTTAAGAGATTGCATACTAATATTCCTCTTTTGGATGCTATCAGGCAGATGTCGAGCTATGCGAAGTTTTTGAAGGATGTGATCACAAACAAGAGGAAGCTAGATGAGGTTTCAACAGTCAAGCTTACGGAGGAGTGTTCAACAATTCAATAAAGGAAGCTACCGTTGAAACTTAAAGATTCAAGGAGTTTTTCCATCCTTTGCACTATTGGCTCTTCTGATTTTTCTGATGTTCTTTGTGATTTGGGTGTCGGTGTCAATCTCATGCTTACTTTGTGTTTTTAAAATTAGGATTAACGGATTATCGACCTATCAATATTTCCTTGTAATTAGCTGATAGGAGTGTCAAGTATTCCAGAGCCATTGTTGAGAATATTTTGGTTAAGGTCGATAAATTCATCTTTCCTGTTGATTTTGTTATTTTGGACATGGATAATGATGAGGGCATTTCTTTGATTTTGGGTAGACCATTTTTGAACACTACACGTGCATTGATTGATGTTTCTTATGGAAAAATGACTTTAAGATTGAATGATAAGAAAATTGAGTTTGATGTTTTTAATTCCGTGAGAAATTTTGATAGACAAGAAGTTTTCAAAGTTGATTGCATTGAGAGGATTGTCGAACATGATTTGAATGTCTTTTATTCTGTCGATCCTCTTGAAAATTGCATTTCTAGTTCATTGCATGTGAAGCATGATTTTCTGGATGTTGATCATGCTGATGTTTGTGTTGCTTTAGATGTGATAGATGAGATTCATACTGTTTCTGTACACATAGAGAACTTGCATGTGGTTTTGAATGTTGAGGAGAAAAATGATAGTTCACAACAAGTTTATTCCACGTCTGAGTTTAAACCATTGCCATTTCATTTGAAGTATGTGTTCTTGGATAGTTCCTCTATATTTCTAGTTATTATTTCTTCATCTTTGACAGGTTTTGAGGAGGAGAGATTGTTGCAAGTTTTGTAACAACACAAAAAGGCTATAGGTTGGACCATTGTTGATATCCGTGGTATAGATCTCTCGATTTGCATGCACAAGATCCTATTGGAGGATGCGTTCAAGGCCACGACTTAACCACAAGGGAGACTCAATGAACATCTTAAAGAGGTAGTAAAGAAAGAGATCATTAAATGGCTCGATACAGGTATTATCTTTCCTATCTCTGATTCTGTTTGGGTGAGTCCTTTTGCAAGTTGTTCCTAAGAAGGATGGAATTACTGTGGTTGAGAATGATAGGAATAAGTTGATCCCTACACGTGTTATCACAGGTTGGAGGGTGTGTGTTGATTATAGGAGATTGAATGATGCCACTAGAAAAGATCATTTCTCTTTCCCTTTCTTGATCAACTTGTTGAAAAATTGGCTGGCCATGCATTTTTATTGCTTTTTGGATGGTTTTTTTGGTTATTTGCAAACTGCCATTGATCTTACTGACCAAGAGAAAACCACATTTACATGTCCATATGGTATCTTTGCATTTAGACACATGTCTTTTGATCTTTGTAATGCCCTAGCTACGTTTCAAAAATGTATGATGTCTATTTTTATTGATTTCATTGATGATTTTATGGAGATTTTTATGGATGACTTCTCTGTGTTTGGTTTCTCTTTTGATGATTGCTTGAAAAATTTGAAACAAGTTTTAATGAGGTGTGAGGAAACTAATTTGGTGCTAAATTGAGAAAAGTGTCATTTCATGGTGAAAGAAGGAATGGTTTTGGGTCATAAGATGTCTTATAAGAGAATGGAGGTTGATAGGGCAAAAGTTGAGTTGATTGAGAACCTTCCTCCATCTAAGTCGTTAAAAGATGTTAAAAGATTTTTAAGACATACTGGTTTTTATCAAAGATTTATCAAGGATTTTTCCAAGATCGTTAAACCTCTAACCAATTTTTTGGTGAAAGATGCCCCTTTTGTGTTTGATGATTCTTGTTTGAATGCCTTTCATTGCTTGAAATCGAAATGTAATAAGTTTTGATTCCGTAATGGATTGAGTCTCCCATAGTGCAGCTACCTAGATGGGATTTTCTTTTTGATATTTATTGTGATGCAAGTGATGATACTGTAGGTGCAGTTTTAGGGCAAACGGTAGAAAGGAAATTTCATGTCACATATTATGCGAGTAGGACTATGAATGAGGCTCAGAAAGTGTACACCACTACTGAAAAAGAACTACTTGCTGTCATCTTTACACTTGAGAAATTCCAATCTTACTTGTTGTTGTCCAAAATTATTATTTATACTGATCATTCTGTACTTAGGTACTTGATTTCGAAGAAAGATGCAAAGTCTAGGTTGTTGCATTGGATTCTTTTGTTGTAGGAATTTAATATCAAGATTGTGGATAGGAAAGGAGTTGATAATCCTGTAGCTAATCATTTATCTAGATTGGAGGGAGAATTCATTGAGACAATGATTAATCATCCTTTGAATGATTATTTTCCTGATGCGAATTTATCTTCTTCACTCGAATTGATGAACCTTGGTATGCTGACTTTGTCAATTATCTTCATTGGAAGGTTCTACCAGAGAGAATAAAGGGACACTAGAGAAAGAAGTTCTTTTTTGATTTACGCCATTATCTTTGGGATGAGCCATACTTGTACAAGGTTTGTGGCGATGGAATCAATAGGAGATGTGTTCTCAAACAAGAGACACATAGTATCTTTAGTTTTTGTCATGATAAGGAGGTTGGTGGTCATCATGGTCCCTCTCGTACAGTAGCTAAGGTACTTCAATCTCGATTTTATTGGCCTACTTTGTTTAGGGATGCTCAGTCATATGTCCGTGCATGTGATCAATGCTAGAGAACTGGAAATATTTCTAATCGTCATGAGATGCTCTTAAATAATATTTTGATTGTCGATATTTTTTATGTTTGGGGTATAGATTTCATGGGCCTTTTCCAAAATCTTTTAATCATGAATTCATTCTTGTCGTTGTTGATTGTGTGAGTAAATGGGTAGAGGTAGTTGCAAGTATGAAAAATGACTCAAAAACGGTGTGTAAGTTTTTAAAGAAGAATATCTTTTCCTGTTTTGGTGTTCCTCGAGCTATAATTAGTGATGGAGGTTCTCATTTTTATAAAGATTTTGAAAAACTCTTAGCTAAATATAGTGTCATTCATAAAATTGCTACCCTTACTATCCCCAAACTAGTGGACAAGTTGAGGTTTCAAATCGTGAATTGAAGAGCATTTTAGAAAAAATTGAGTCTTTCTCATAGGGATTGGTCTATTAAGTTAGATGATGCACTTTGTGTCACACCAGGGTCGAGCACGAGACCACTGCCGTAATATCTCGACATACTGGCAGAATCTCCCTACATACCGGTACACCGCAAGGTTAACATCTTCACTTGTTCAAAAACCTGTTTAAAACCTGTGTATCCTCACAATAAATTTCCCAAGTAATTGAAATTTAAAAGGTAATCCTGTCTCAACTCACACATATACAATGCATTTGAAAGTTTCAATTTACATTTTTACAAGTATAATTTACAGCCATCCCAATACAAATATACAATGGTCATTCTATGACCTTAAAAACATCATTATTGAATATCACCACGGAAGAGCAGCTGGAATCCATACCCAAAGTCCAGGCGTCTCCGAAAGTAAACCAAATGTCAAGCATCACATGACACGTCTCCCTGCCAAGTCTAATTGAAATCAAGGGAAAGTGAGGGGTGAGTATTATGGGGAATGCTCGTGAGTGAGGGGGATCGACATTATGTTTTCAATAATATGTGTAAAAATGAAGTGTCAAAATTTAATTTAAAATATGATATTATTTCAATTAAATCATGACATAGTCATATATCCCACAACATAAGTAAAACATGTTCATCCATTAATAAAAGTCAAGAATCATTCAGAGCTTGCCATAAATATTCCCAACAAAGGTCTACTACGACCTATGATGGGTGCATTAGGGGTTTTTTAATATGCAAGTATAAAACAATAGCTCTCCTCCCCAATGTTGGCTAGGGTCTCACCACGAGCCCATGTCAAATCGAACACATATCATGAACCATGCATAGAACCCCGTCCGGAGCTAGACAGTGGCATCACACATGTCCTCCCCGATCTGGTTCATCCGGCCGCGACTATACATATGATGTTTGCGGATACTTCCTGCAGAAGCGTATCCGGGCAACATTGGTGTCTCTACAAACGCCCTTCATAGTTATGGAATCATCAATGTCATCATCAGAATATCACAAGGGTATAATCCAATGGTAAGGATCATAATCATATCAATAAAAATGTGCCAATATTCAATATTTCATAAATTATATCAATTATCAAAATGTGGCACAATATCATTTCAATATAAATCATGGATGCGTAATATTCAAATCATCATTTGGACACTCCAATAGTCACAAAAACAACATTTGTAAAATATGCTTCAAAACTTATAGTTACGTACGTATCATAAATCATGTCATTCGAAAACAACTTAAAATCATGAAATTTTGTTCAATCAAGAACATTTAATCAAAATCCCACTCACATTTACGGGAGCAATCACTCCCTACAATGCACAACAAGTGTCGAAAATGTGTTCCCCCGATATATCTCCAAGAGTATCACTACAAGAACAATACAATATACATATAAATGCTTTTCATAACATTAAAATTCATTATGCTAAATTGCATTGAAACCCTTTACTTAAGACCAAGGTTTAGGGCATTCTAGGGAGGTCTCTAAAGGACACACAAGCTGTCCCCTTTTTCATCCCAAACCTTTACTTCAAATGTTCATCCCCAAGCATACATGTCTCCCATTCCAACCTTTGCATACACAAAATAGTCCGCATGTAAACATATTTATTCTTTTTTTTTTATCCAAACCACTTACCAAGTTATCACAACTTATTATGTTATTTACTATACCTATGCTAACTATATAGTAACAATTCTTAATAATTTTAGCCTAAATCTACTTCAATTACACAAAGACATAAGGATTTATTTTAAGAACTCTCGACTGCAACATTTCAATTCTGCATAGTCTTGGAAAACATGCTGTAACTTTCACCACACTTATCCAAATCATGAGATTTTTATCTCAAATTAAAGATAAAACATAGATCTACAATTTTTATAACTGGAGCATAGCCTAATTTGGCATTGAAGACAGCTCAAAACTATAGTGAATCCACGGACAGAAACGGGGCAAAACAGAGTATGATCCTGCAGCACTCCTCACTTTGCAAAATCATTAAACTTTCGATTCTCATCAGAATTTAGTGAACCATATGTCGTTTTAAAGCTCTTGAAGTCTAGTTTTACCAGAAATTTACCTAGTTTAATTTGAAGTAGTGTAGGTAAAGTTATGATTTAAAGAGTAAAACAAGGTCATATGTCCAGAATTCCAAAAATCAAAATTTTTTTTCCATCCTCATTCCTCCTATTCTTTGCCAAAGATAAATAACTTTCAGCACATCTTCAATTCTCATTTCAACCAACACACACACACACACACATATTTTCCTAAACATTGCATTAAAATTCAGCACACAACATCACATAGAATGCATTCCATTTTCTGCCAAACACCAATCTCATTTTTCTGCATACATTTCCTTGTGTTCTACCAAGATTCTAAGTTACAAAATCAAGCTAAAAACACCACATTAAATCAGTCATGAATGTCCTAAAAAATTCGAGCAAGTTCAGAATTTTTATTTACCTCAAATGTTGATGTTCCAATCCCAAATCAAGATCCCCTCACAAGATCAATCATTCCTTCAATTTCCTAGCTCTAAGCCATACAAGATTTACTATGTTAGCTTTCTCCTTTTGACCCCAAATTAACATATGTTATACTAGGGTAGATGAAGAGTCTCTTACCTCAAAATGACCAGCTGAACTTGAAGAAAAACAGGATTTCTCCTTTCTTGAAGCTCTCGGTTGTCCCTTGGATTCCACCAAGCAAAACTCCTTTTGCCTTGATTTTTGGATATGTTATAATTGGACTAGTGAGTAAAGGATTTATGTAAAAACATTTAGGTAGTGTAGTAGAAAAAATTTGGGATTCCTCACCTTGAACTCAAGGCTTAGAGAAGAAAAATGAGAGCTTGCTTCTTTGGACTTGAACACTCCCACACTCCCACGGTTTTGCAACGAAAAAAAAAATTGCCAATGTGTTTGGTTTTATTTGTTTTGCCCATCCAATCCTAGCCATCTAAGAAATTTCAAGAATCAACTCTAGCCATTAGATTATTTTGTCATAATATGCTTTCTCTCTCTTCCCCCAAGAATACTCATTCTCTCTCCCACGTTGGCTCTCTCATTTTCATACACAAACCTCACTTTCTCCCACTACATGCACACTCTTCATTAATTGCATATTCCCCCAACTACCATGATCAAAGGTCCACAAATTAGATTTCATTTCTTGGGCAAATCCTCACCATTGATGTGTTTTCAAGAAGGCTTACTCTTTTACCCAATGGATAATGTTTTGTCTCCCACTAATTAGATCCAAAGGTTTATATTCATTTATCTCTCTTCAATTAAATCTTCACCATTGGATTTATATATATATATATATATATATATATATTTTAAAAGTAAATAAAATAATACATAAAAGAAAAATCTCTTCTCTTTTCACCCAAAATCATCCATTTCACTTTCTCCCTTTCTACACTCTTTTGTTTAGTCTTTATTTAGGTAAATACATTTATTTAAATTACTTCTAAATTTTATAAAGTGCAAGTAAGTCATTGACTTATAAAAATTATAAATTGATCCCGAAAATTTTTAAAATTTTAAGTTAGACCCAAAACCTTATTTTAGGCCTAACTTAATTTACTTCACATCAAAACGTGATCGTTTAGCCATGCCGGGGCTCATTTATGTCCGATGAGGGTTTTTAGGGCGATTATCCGAAAATCCCCGATTTGGTTCTACAAAGCACGATTCACTCATATTTGAGGTGTCTATACACTCTAGAGTCATTTTCATTATGTTTGGATCCTTTGTGGTTATTTTGAAAATTTTTAATTTTCGGCAATTTTATCGATTCTGGAAACAGTTTTTTTAAACGAAAAAATTTTTGAGTGAAATTTTGATATGGAAACATGAGAATTATTATATATATCATGAATAAGAATACAAATACAAGAGCACCGATGTGTCGGTGTTACACTTTGGGTATATAGGACTGCATATAAATCTCCGATTGGTATGTCACCATATCATTTGGTTCATGAAAAAGCATGTCATCTTCCTGTTGAATTAGAACATAAAACATGTTGGGCAATGAAGTTTCTTAGCTTTGATTTATCTCTTGCAGGTAAAGAAAGGAAGATGCGGTTGAACGAGTTAGAGGAATGGTGGAATGAGGCTTATGAGAGTGCAAGAATCTACAAGGAGAGAACAAAGGCATGGAATGACGTTAGGATTAACAAGCGAGAGTTTGGGATTGGTGCCAAGGTTTTATTATATAACTTTCGTTTGAGACTTTTTCCAGGGAAATTTAAATCGAGATGGAGTGGATTTTTCATTGTGACACAAGTTTTCCCATATGTAGCGGTATAGCTTTCAAACGAGCAAGGTGAAAAGTTCAAAGTCAATGGGCATCGTTTGAAGACATATGAGGATGGGACCAACTTGAAAGAAGGGTCCGTTATTTTCTTAGTGGATTGATTAGCACAAGCAAACCCTTCCCCGACTTAATCAAGGGAGTCTTTCTTTTCTTTTCTCTGGATTTTAGATTGAATTGCGTTGCGGACAATATTTGGATTAAGTGTGGGGGATGCATTGCATTTTGATTTTTAGGTGTTTTATTTATTTCATTTTGATTTATAGGATATTTTTATTTAGGAATCTTATTTTTGCTGAATTTCTTTAGTTTTGAAATTTTTTTTCATGCCAACTAGATTTTCTCGGGATTTCTAGTCCTTGTATGTTACTTGTCTTGAATTGAATTGCATGACAGACGATTGATATTAGTAGTTATTTGGTACATAAGTGGCTATTCATCTTTTTATGGTTGATTTTGAAGGATAGACATGCAAGATTTAACACCGAATTTACCTTAGTGAGAATTTGAGCCTTAAAAGAGCAATTTTTTTACTTTCATCATTTTTCTTGTTGAGCGTATATCACACATGATTTAGTCATTCTAGAACTTGCTCTATTATGCATTTTGAGACCACATTCATGATTTTCATACACAAAAATGATTAAGATACTTAGGATTACACACGTTTGGCTTCTGAAAAATACCATCCCAATTATTTTTTGCCCATTAGTTAACTAATTTGAGTCTAAACCTTTTCTTTTATATGTTATCCACATAATTTACTCTATGATCTGTCTTTCTCTAACTCTAGAATTTGAACCGAATTCACTAATATACTTATAGTTGATGGTATGGTATTATGTATTTAGGTATTATTTTTTTTTGGGTTTTATATATGCTTTTAGTCATTGTCTTGTTGAGTGAGTTATGAAAGAAAAAAAAAGAATGAAGAATGAAAAAAAAAGAAAAAAAAAGAAAAAAAAAGAAAAAAAGAAAGAAAAAAAGGGAAGAAAAAGAAAAAACATAGAAAAAAAATTCATTCTTGATATTGTTCACTCTTATAGTAAAGTTATTGTTTTTGAATAAGTGATATATTATATTACACGTGAGCAGTTGGAGTTAGTATTTTCTTTGTCTTGATGTAATAATGCCATGTCTTGATACTTAGGTATATTTAGTGAATCATTTTAACCCTATATCTTACCCATTATCCTATCCCTTACCTTAGCCCAATTACAACCAAATAAAAGACCTTTTGATTGGTGTATCGATTTCATATATAAGTGGTGGAGATTTGATATATGAGCAAACTTAATGTAATGCCATCTCATTGTATTGATTTGAGTGATACATGTACACTACAAAAAAACAGCCTTTTAACCACAAATTTAGCGACGAAAATTTTAAAAAAATTCGTCGCTAAAAACATTAGCGACGGATTTAGCGACGAAAAATTTTTCGTCGCTAATAACGCGTCGCAAAAATTTAGCGACGGAAATTAGAAATCCGTCGCTAAATTTAGCGACGAAAATTGAAATCCGTCGCTAAATTTAGCGACAAATAATTTTTCGTCGCTAAAATTCGTCACAAACTTTAGCGACGAAAAATTATCCGTCGCTAAATTAGCGACATAAAAAAAATCCGTTGCTAAATTTAGCGACGAAAATCTAAAATTCGTCGCTAAATTTAGCGACAGATAATTTTTGTCGCTAAAATCCGTCACTAATTAAGGGGAAAAAAAATCTGTAATAATTAAAAAATCCGTCGCTAAATTCAGCGACGGATTTGGAATCCGTCACAAAAATCCGTCGCTGATTTCAAATTCCGTCAAATGAAATGTTCAGGGAGGGCACGTGTCACCCGAGCGCCACCCTTGCCCACCCCACACCCCGCCCGCCCGAGCGCGTGCCACCTGAGCCAGCACCCCGCACCTCGCGCATGCACTCTTAATTTCTGGAAAATGCCTTCTGCCTCCTGCCTCCATCGTGTTTCGAACTTTAAACTCCGCACTCCTCCGAACTTCTGCATGCAACCTGTAAACCACCGAGCCAAATATATTATTATGATATAAATTTCTTTTTTTATTATTTATTATCTTTATTTCATATTTTTCTAATAATAATAAAATAATATATAATAATAATTTAAAATAATAAATATAATAACTTTTTTTATTTATACCACCAACCTAAAATAATATTAATTAAAAATAATAAAAATGATAATTTTTAATAAAATAAAAAATAATAAAATACTAATTTAAAATAAAATAATAAATTAATTAAAAAATATGTTTATATTATATTTTGATTTCTTCTTTTCTCTTTTATCTTATTATCTTATTATTTTTTTTTTCATTTTTATTTTATTTTTTTAATCTATAATTTAAAAATGGATTACAATATCTCAAAACTATAAAATTATAATTATCAATAAATTATAATATATTAATAATTTAAAAAATCTATATATTTAATTATAAAATATTTTGATTCGTTATAATAAAATTATTATATATTATAATAAAATTATTATATATAAGAAATGAGAGTAGAAAGAAAAAAAAATAGAGATAAGGAAAAAAAAGTGAGAATAGAAAACAAAGAGGAGGAAAAAAGTCACACAACAACACCCGTAATGCAGTGGTAACATGTCTTTGAGGTTGAGGTCCAAGTCCAAGGTTCGAATCCCTTCAACTACAAATTTATTTAAATTTTTTGTGACACGCCCCAGCAGGCGCGCGGGCGCCCGCGCTTGCCCGCCTGGGCGCCTGCCTGGGCTGCCTGGGCGCCCCAGCAGGCAGCGCCTGCCTGGGGGCGCCCAGGCAGCGCCGCCCGCCTGGGCGCCTGCCTGGGCGCCTACCTGGGCTGCCTGGGCGCCCCAGCAGGCAGCGCCTAGGCAGGCACGCCCCAGCACGCGCAGGGCGCGGGCGCCCAGGCAGGCAGGCGCCCGTGCGTGCAAGGGCCGGCGCCCGTGCTAGATTAATATTTAATTAAAAAATTTATATTATTAAATAAAATAAAACAAATAAAATAAAATTACCTATACAATAATAAAAAATATTAAATCAAAAAAAGAAAAAAAATAATAAATTAATTAAAATATATATATAATTTAAATAAAATAAAATATATGGTTTTTTTTAAAATGTAAATTAAAATATTATAAAATAATAATATGATTTGTTAATATAAAATAAAAAAATAAAATAAAAATAAAATAAAATTATAATTAAAAGAAGATAAAATTCAGCGACGGATTTCCAAATCCGTCGCTGAATTTATTAAAATAAAATAAAAATAAAACAAAATTCTAATTATTGAGCGACGGATTTGGAATCCGTCGCTGAATCAGCCACGGATTTGGAAATCCGTCGCTAAATTAAATTCGGTTGTTAAATTAATTTTTTAATTTAAATATTATATTAATATTATATTTTATTTAATTATATATAAAAAACCTATTTAGCGACGGATTTCGAATCCGTCGCTGAATCAGCCACGGATTTAGAAATCCGTCGCTAAACCATGGTTTTTAAATTAATTTTTTAATTTAAATATTATATTAATATTTTATTTTATTTTATTATATATAAAAAACTTATTTAGTGACGAAATTTGCAATGAAAAATTTTTTTGTCGCCAATTAGCGACGAATTTAGTCACGAAAATTTTTTCATCACTAATTAGCGACGAATTTTGCTACGAATGATGTGTCCGTCGCTAATTTAGCCACGACTTCCTTTTCGTTGCAAATTTTGTGGCAAATTAGCGACGAAAAAGTTTTTGTCGCTAAATTCGTCGCAAAATAGCGACGAATTTTTTCCGTCGCGAAAATCCGTGGCTAAAACCGTGTTTTTTTGTAGTGGTACCTTACATAAAATGAGTGCTTTGAGTAGTTGGTTAGTATCTTCGTTCATTTTATTGAGTGAATCAATTGTGAGGGTGGTTGAGTCTTGCATTTTTCTTGATTTTGATGAGACTATATAAGATGTAATAGTTTCTCTAGTACTGGATATTGCGAAGTATTGATTGTTATGATTGTAATTCTAATTTGAACTTGTTATATACATGGTTAGGGACTTAGAATGTTGGTTTTGGAGAAAATTTATTTTTATTTGAGGACAAACAAAATTTAAGTATGGGGGTATTTAATAGTGACATTTTTATACACTTGAATTTATTTTATTTTATTCTTACTTGAGGACAAGCAAACATTCAAGTATGATCTCTATTGCCATGCCCCCATTAAAGGCATGAACAATTGCTAGTTAGCCCTCCTGTGATTTAGAGGTGGCACCGAGCGAACCTCTAAATCACAGGAGGGGTAACTAGCGACTGTTCATGCATTTGATGGGGGGCATAGCAGTAGAGGTCTGGTGTATGACAATTGTTAGCCTTACGTTATCCTGCATGGTTGACAGATCGATATATGGTATTTGATAGACTTCCTACTTATGGGGAGGTTCTGCTCGTTTGGTTATAGAAAGTCAACATTTGGGATAACGGGCGGCTTTTCACGGTTTCGATTCGGGGTGTGACAGTTCGGTTGGTATCAGAGCTCTAGGTTGAGAGCTGTATATCTCTGTAAGACGTTTCCCAAATATAAATATATTTAAAGATCTCAATGCATGAGAATTTCATACAGTCATATATATCCCTACATATGGTCTTAAGAATTGAGTTCATCCATTTTAGGGGGTTAGTTACTTCATAGCTAACTCTAATTCTTGAAACATATCTCATTGAGAATTCTTTTTGTAGAATTATGCCGCCTAGATGTGGTAGATCAGTGGGACGCGGAACTAGACTTGCGCCAACTGAGAATCTTCTAGCACCTGATACTTTGAGGGAGCCTGAGACCCTTAGGGTACATGAGAATGTTTCCTTATCATGGGTGCCTATGCCAGCACCACCCCAGCCGACGACTATGACAGGGATTCCACCACCACTATTAGAGGCTTTGAGGCAGTGGTAGGAGTTGTATAGTCAGTATGGTATGCAAATGCCACCACCACCTCCATCTACAGCCGCACTTACACCCGTAGCAGCACCGGGGCCCCCACCAGTGGCTGAGCTCTCAGCAGTTTTAGGTCTAAGTGAGACCACTTCTATGACTCTAAGGTGAGTTCAATAGTTGACACAGTTAGTGGAGGAGGCACGCTAGCTTGGTTGTATAGATTTTTCAGGATCCGGTGATGCTGCGGTAGCAAAGCATTGGATAAATCGGATTGTAGGATTCTTACAAATCTGAGGTTGAGTGAGGACCTCAGACTCAGTGTTGCCGAGAGGTTATTGGACAGAATGCTCTCACTTGGTGGCAGACTATACGAGATGAGGCTACAGGGCCTTTATAGTGGGAGGATTTTCTATAAGAATTTGACCGTAAATGCTTGCCGGATTTCTAGCAGGACCTTTTGAGAGTTGAGTTCCTGCATTTGAGATGGGGGACTAGATTTGTTGCTAAGTATGAGGCATAGCTGAGGAGGATAGCTGCCTTAGTCCCTGACATAGCTACACCACAACAATTGAGGTTCAAGTTTGAGGACGGCCTCAGTTTGAGTATTCGACACTGCATGATTGTGACCCCAGTTTCACCCTCTCAGAGGTGATTAGTTCAGCACATTGTGCGAAGGAGATAGTCCGCACAAAGGCTAGGTAGAGAGAGGGTAAGGAGCAGAAAAGGAAGAGGACCGGGTCATATTTTGGGCAGATCTCTAGGAGAGGCAGAGGTTTTGGCTCGGATAGAGGCACTTCTAGGTTTAAACTGTAGAGTTCGGGGTAGGGACCTCATCACCAGGGGTTCAGACCACCTGCCCCCAGTGCCTCTACACGGTATACGGTGCAACAGCTGACTCCTTGGCATAGATGTATCCGTTTCCATTCCCGACCTTGCGGAAGCTAGATTACTTGCTTCCAGTGTGGGAAGCAGGGTTATATCAGGAGTGTGTGCCCTAACATAGGTTTCAGAGGTCAGGCATCACCAAGCCATACCAGTGCACCACGCACGGGATAGCGAGGAGTACCTGCTCATTCAGTATATACAGCTCCACGGATGGCTACCGAGAGCAACACCATCAAACTCAATTGCGTCAGCAGACTAGAGATCAGGCTCGCGTGTACGCGATGACTCAGGAGGACGCTCAGGTGAACCCTCCCACAGATCCAATGGTATAGGATTTATATTGTATTGTATTTTCTTTTGATATCATGTATGCCATGATACTCGTGTATAGTCATGACATGTAAAAGCCTTAGAGGCTTGACTACTTTGATGTACATATATGTTTTGATATATATATATATATATATATTCAGTTTTCTCGGATTCTAAATTCCGTTTAACTCTTTTTTTCATTAGGTACCATGCATATATTTGGTACCGACGCCCGTGTTCTCATAGACACAGGGTCGAACTACTCATATGTGAGCAATTCCTTCGCTAAGCACTTTGATAGGCCTATCTCACCACTTGATGAGGAGATCTTGGTCATCACTTCTCTTGGTGAGCAGATTATCTGGGATTCAGTATATCGTGGTTGCGAGGTCAGGATAGAGGATACCGTGTTAGAGGTAGACTTGATTCCTCTCAGTATGACCGACTTTGATGTCATCCAAGGGATGGACTGGTTGAGTACAAACCAGGTTTCAGTTGATTGCTTTACGAATCAAGTTGAGTTCAGGAAACCCGGGTAGCCACTATTGGTTTTTAAGGGAGATAAGCGGGTATTACCCCGCTGTGTTATTTCTGTTATGGAGGCCAGATGTTTGGTGCACCGTGGAGGTACGACATATCTGGCCCATGTTATTGATACCACCATACAGGGCCCGTAGCTTGAGGAGGTCCCGGTGGTATATGAGTTTCCAGATGTGTTTCCCATGGAACTACTTGGATTACTACCAATCCGGGAGTTTGATTTTAAGATTGATGTAGTTCTAGAGACTGCTCCGATTTCTATGGCACCATATAGGATGGCGCCAGCTGAGCTCAAGGAGCTGAAGGTTCAGCTGCAAGAACTATTGGACCAGGGATTTATCCATCCTAGCACGTTACCGTAGGGTGCACCGGTATTGTTTGTGAAAAAGAAGGACGACACATTTCGATTGTGTATGGATTATAGATAGTTGAACAAAGTTACCATTAAGAATCGGTACCTACTACCACGTATTGATGATCTTTTTGATCAGTTATAGGGTGCCAGGGTATTCTCGAAGATAGATCTCCGGTCGGGTTACCATTAGCTGCGGATTAGGGCCAAAGATGTGCCTAAGACAGCTTTTCGCACCTGATATGGACATTATGAGTTTTTCGTCATGCCGTTTGGGTTGACTAACGCCCCTGCCGCATTTATGGACCTTATGAACAGAGTTTTCCACGATTATTTGGACCGGTTCGTTATTATTTTTATTGATGATATTTTAGTCTACTTGCAGACTGATGATGAGCATGCTCAGCACCTTAGGGTGATTCTGTAGACTATTCGTGAGAGATAGCTTTATGCCAAGTTCATAAAGTGTGAATTTTGGTTGCGGCAGATTGGTTTTCTTGGCAACATAGTTTCTGCGGAGGGTATTTTTGTTGATTCGTAGAAAGTTGAGGCTATATTGAGATGAGAGGTTCCTTTTGTTAGAGTTTTGTAAAGAAGCGACTAGGTCGAGGAGGAGATTTGGGAGCCTGAGAAGGCCATGAGGAAACAACACCCCTATTTTTCTCTGTATAGTTTCTTTTAATCTTGAGGACGAGACTTGTTTTTAGGGGGTTAAGAAATGTAACACTGACATTTCGGTATCTTTCATTTGTACTCTCCTCGATACATATATGATATTGATCATATTTCATGGCCCATAATTCACTAAGAAATTTTTCGTTTTGAAAATCGCTTGAAAAATTGTACGGCTAATCACCGAGAGCGAAAATCTTGGTTACTAAGCCAAAATGAAAACCGCACCTGCAAATTTGATGCCGTGAGATATATACATGCTAAATTCACTTTAAAAGTGAAGGGTTAAGGAATGAAAGTAAAATTTAAGCCATAGCGCAAAAATGTTCGGTACTCTAAAATTTTCATCTGAGAAACCCTAATTTTTGACAGAATTGAAATTTGTCCGAGCAAACGGTCTCGTTTCTACCCAAGACCTATATTTTTTAAATCTATGCATAAAACGGAGTTCGTGGTGAGCTTTCACGCATTGGACTCATCACGAAAACCTGGGTTTCGTGTGCGATTTTAAATTTTTGAGGCAAATAGTAATTTTGACCGACCTCAGATCGCGTGTTAATAAGTGGATAGGCATAAATGACAAGCAATTAATACTCTTGAAGTATGTGATTTTACTTTATTGGATTTTGTATGGTTTTGACAAATGACACTACAGGATTGGAAGAAACTAACCATAGTTAATTAACAATGGTTAAATTCAATTAGATTTAAGTTAATTAAACTCAACTATAATTAGAAATTGACTTAACCATGGTTGGCCCCTTTAGAATTGTGAAAGACAATGTGAGAGAGAGGGAGAAAGGGAGAGAAAGGGTTGCCCAACGAACCAAGTACAAAAATCTTCTTCTCCTCTCTTCTCTTGGCCGAAACCTAGACCTAGGTGGAGAAGTGATTTCCTCCAAACAACCACCCAATGTTTTTACATGGTTTTTCTCTACTCTAAGCCTATTACAACATATCCAAAAACCAGCTAAAAAGGAGCACTCTACATTGGAGATCTAAGAGGGGCCGAAAATTGAAGGGGAGGAGCAAAACTTATCCTTCCAAGGCTTCAATCAACCTGCAGTTCATAAGGTAAACTCCCTTCATTCTCTAGTATAACATATCCAAATTTGAAGCAAAAAGGAGAAGCCTAGGTTAGGGAATCTTAGTTGACCGAAAATGGAGAAGTTTGGAGGAAGAGAAAAATTCTACACATGATGCCTTTGTGAGAACCTTATGTTGGTGACCTTATGTGATGACTTGAACCTAGTTTAAGTAAGTAATCAATGGCTGAAAACCCTAAGAAAATGTGCAGAAAAAAATTCAGCTTAGGAGGATTCAATTTTGGCCTTAATTTGGCTTCATTTTGGGACAAGGAGACCATGGACTTATGTATAGGAATTTTAGCCTTTGTTGGTGGCCTAAATCATACTGAAAATTTTCCCTAGTTTGTGTGCATTTAGTGTGCAGAAATTGGGTTGCATTTGTGTGCACATTGGTGGAGAAATTTTGCCCTTTATTGCCTTATGCATGTGCTGAATTTTGACACTTCTAGTGGCTGAAATTGTCCTGAAAATGGTCCTAAGGTGTGCTGAAAATATGGCATTCATATGGTTGCAATGTGTGTTGAAAGTCTCTTATGTTTGATTTTGAAATTGGTGTATGAATCATGAGTTGCATGCTGAAATTGTGGGAGCTTAAGTGTACTTCATGTGTACAGAATGTATGTATATATTGTGATGGTTAAATGTGTACATTGATGGTTGAATGGGTAAAGTGTTGTGTGTTGGAAATTGCCAAGGAAAATGAGTTATATAAGTGCACAAAATAACTAAGAATGATGTGTGTTTGTGTGATATATGTGTGCTGGAATTTGAGTGGAAAATTTCATGTATGTGGTGTTTATGTATGCAACCATGAGAAGACAAGTATGTGAGTCCGAGAGTACCTAGGCAAAACCTTAGTAGTTTTTCGTAAATTTTTTATGGATAGTTTGTAGACATCCTAAACTATAACATGTTAAAAATTGGGGTCATTTGAAGTTAGTTTGACAGAGAAACCAATAGCAAAATTGAGACAACCAATATCTGGAAATTTAGAAATTTTGGAAACTCTTATGGGGCAGTGAGTTTCCTTGGACTGGCGCCACAGTTGCCCTTGGTCTTTTTCAATGAAATTTTGCAGAGACCTTGCTCACATCCTAAGGACCAACATATCCAAAATTGAGTTTATTTGGAGCCCATCTGCTAAGTGAACCACTAAGAGAACTAAACTAGCTAAGGAATGATTCAATTTTTTATCTTTGGATGTAAAACCAATGCCGTTTCTACCTTGCTGCATTACTACAACAAAACCAACTTTAGAATAAGATTTAGCACAAGGAAATGAAGGGATCCATCAAGAAAAACCGTGAGGTCAATAGAGGAAAAATTAGACTTAGCCAGGTTGGAAATCGAACATGAAAAAAAATGGCTAGGAATGGAGAGTAGGTTAGATTTTGACAATGTACTGTTCTACCATGTTTTGCGGTAGTAAGTCTGTCTCAGTGTGCAGCCCCCTTTCCCTGTAGAACTGGATTTTGTACCAGTTATATGAAATGTAGATCTATGTCTTATCTTTACAACGAAATAAGAATTGCTTCAATCTGACCTCTGTGTCAAAAGTTACCGCAATTCTTTTGAAACTCGATAGAGGGTCACCCATTCTCCAACACTAACAATAGTAGCATTGCTCGACTCCCTGACAGCCCTTGTTTGCGAAAACTTAGAGCAGAAAAGTTGTAGATCTACCTCTTAGCCACCTACTGTGAAAATTTAGCCAATTTTCATGAGGGAATCAAAAGTTATACAAAATCTCCCAAAATTATGCAGAAAGGATTCTGCTTCTCGACCAAAACTGAACAGAGATGTTGGTGGTCCATTTCAGACCCTTTCTAGGCATAATTAGGGGAAATCCATGAAAAATGTAGGGTTATGTTTTTTTCTAAATACTGTAAAAATTTTAGGAAATTTAGAGTTGTGTGTTAAAAGTTGTGAGGGCTATACTAAAATTGGTCAGAACAGACTTCTGAAACGTAATGTGGGCAAAATTGTTCTATTTCATGGACTTGTACTAGGAATCCGAGAAAGTGCCCAACTAGGAAGTTGTAGCCTGTCTTAACTACGACATAGTCAAACATTAGAGTATATGCATGAGTAGATGGTGAAATATGAGAAATTTGCTAAAACAGGACAAAATAGAAAGTGAAAGTTGGATTGGTTTAAAAATGTGGATTTTAAAGAATCTTCCATAGAGATTTTGGAGATAGGTTTAACACGAAAAGAGTGAGTTTACGTGAGCCAACCATAGAAATTGGAATTTCCCAATTCTGACCCCGGTTGAGGAACTTGTGGTCGATTCTCAAGATTGATGTGAGATTTGACTTTAAAAAAAAAATAAAAAAACCCCTAGGTCGTCTATAACTAGGGTTGTATCATATTTACATCATCATATACGCATCATATAACCTCTTAAGTGACGCATCTACATTATTTTATAGAGTCTCGTCAGTGATATTGAGGGGAGCATTTTTATGTGTCTCGAGACTCATGTCTTTTATTTGGTTGTAATAAGGTTAAGGTAAGGGATATGATAATGGGTAAGATATAAGCTTAAAATTATTCACTAAATATACCTAAACACCAAGACATGACATTATTATATAAGGACAAAGAAAATACTAACTCCAACTATACACATAATGTAATATATCACTTATTCAAAGAACAATGGCTTCACTATAAGAGTGAACAATATCAAGAATGATTTTTTTTTTCTAATTTTTTTCTTTTTCTTCACTTTTTTCTTCCTTTTTTTTTGTTTTTTTTCCTTTTTTTCTTCTCTTTTTTTTTTCTTTGTTTTTTTTTTGTAACTCACTCAATAAGACAATGACTAAAAGCATATATAAAACTCGAAAAAAATAATACCTAAATATATAATACCATACAATCAACTATAAGTATATTAGTGAATTTGGGTTAAAATTCTGGAGTTAGAGAAAAACAAGTCATAGGGTAAATTATGTGGGTAACATATGAAAGAAAAGGTTTAGACTCAAATTGCTTAGCTAAGGGGCAAAAAATAACTGGGATGGTATTTTTCGGAAGCCAAACGTGTGTAATCCAAAGTGGCTTCATCATTTTGGTGTAAGAAAATCATGAATGTGGTCTCAAAATGCATAACAAAACAAGTTCTAAAATTTATGTGTGATATACGCTCAGTAAGAAAAATAATGAAAGTAAAAAAAATTACTCTTTAAGGCTCAAATCCTCACTAAGGTAAATTCGGTGTTAAATCTTGCATGTCTATCTTTCAAATCAACCATAAAAAGATGAATTACCATTCATGTACCAAATAACTACTAATATCAATCGTCTGTCATGCAATCCAGTTTAAAACAAATAACATACAAGAACTAGAAAACCCGAGAAAATCTAGTTGGCGTGAAATTTTTTTTTCAAAACTAAAGAAATTCAGCAAAAATCAAGATTTCTAAATAAAAATATCCTAAAAATCAGAATAAAATAAATAAAACACCTAAAAATCAAAATGCAATGCATCCCCCCACACTTAATCCAAATATTGTCCGCAATGCAATTCAATCTAAAATCCAGAGAAGAGAAAAGAAACACTCCCCTGATTAAGTCAGTGAACTTGCAACTTTCTCTTTAGCAATTTCTTCTCTTCTCATGAATCTTCACAGTATGTCCATTTATTGCATCATACTATGCCTTTGTCCTTCTCTTGTCAATTATCGCATTTTCATGTGTAAGCTTGACCTTTGAAATTTCATCAAGTTTTCTCTTGTTAGTGATCTCTTTCTTGAGAAATTCCCTGTATCTCAGCACCTGTCTGATGATAACTAAAAGATGAATATTAATGTGCACTTAAAAAAATTTTTCAAATAGTACTTTTGTACGTAACATGTGTCCAGGAAAGGGAACATGGGGTTTAGAATCTGTTGTCTCAGCCTTCTCATTCGTAGACTTTTGGATTGCTTCCTTTATCTCTTATTTATCCTCTTCATCCTTGGATAGATCTGGTATCTCTGGCAATTCTTTCTCTCTTATCAATGAGATTGCATTAACCTTCTCTTTGGGGTTCTTCTCAATGTCACTTGACAATCTATCTAGTACACAGGAATGAAAGGTATTAGTTAATTGATCAATTTTATTTTCAACTCTCTCAAACCTTTCATTTGTTGTAGTTGCCAAACGTTCAATTGCCAACTCCTACGATGCCTTACTCTCTCTTGATTATGGATTTCCTGAATGAAAATCTTGTGGATTCACTCTATGTGGTTCTCCTTGGTTGCATGAAAAATTGATATGGTTCCTCCATCTAGGGTTATATGTGTTGGAGTAAGGGTTATATTGAGGTTTGCCAAAGTTAGAATTATAGTTTGCTTGCTGCACCTGTGGACACTTAGAAAATATGTGAGTAGAATTATCATAATAATCACAATATAAGGCCTGGTTAGACACAACATTAAGTTGATTAGTTTTTATGTAGTTAATCAAGGAGTCAATTTTCGCATTAAGCATGCTAAAACTATCGATATCATGCACACTAGCCCTTTGCCTAGGAATCTTACTCTCTTTATACCAATCATATCGGTTAGAAGCCATATCATCCGATAATGACCATACCTCATTATATGACTTGCTCATAAAGGCATCCTCAGCCGCAACATCAATGGTAATTTTCACAGAATTTAAAAGACCACTATAAAATGTTTGCAAAATCAACTAGTCAAGAATACCATGATGTGGGCACCTTCTAATCAAATCCTTAAACCGTTCCTATGTATTATACAAAGATTCACTCTCAGATTGCCTAAAGCTAGAATACCATTACGTAGTTTAGCTATCTTACCAGGTGGAAAATATTTATCTAAAAATACCTGAGAAAGAATCTCCCAACTCGTAAAATGATTAGCATGGAATGAGTTTAGCTATACCTTTGCGTTTCCCTTAAGAGAGAAAGGGAATAACCTTACCTTGATGACATCTGCGCTGACTCCATTTAGCTTGATGATGTCGCTGATCTCTAAAAAAATTTTCAAGTCACTATTTAGATCTTCAAATGCTTCACCACCAAACTAATCTGCTTGTACCATCCCGATCAGACTCAGCTTGAGCTCGAAATTATTTGCCTCCACAATTGGCCGTGCGATGCTAGTCTGAATGTCCTGAAGTCTGGGTATCGAGTACTCTCTTATTGCGCTGTTCTCATGGGCCATCGTTTCTTCCTCCTTAATTTCCTTGACTTGTCTATGAATGGTTCGTAATGTTTTTTCAATCTCAGGATAAAAATCAACTAGGTCAAGACTCTTGGATCGTAGCATGCATTGTACAGATACCAAAAATAGCAAAAAATTCAAACTTCAAAACCAATTGCAAGAACCACTCAAGAAAATCTATAATGCCTATATAAATGTAGAAATTACAAAAACACAGCAAAATAATGCAAAAAGATACCCAAGAAGACAATCAGAAAATTCTAAAAATTAATGAAAAATAAAAAAATAGTAAACTCTACCAAAAAGACAGAATTTGATGAATATAGGTCGGTGCCTGTAGCCAAGCTATGGGTTTTGTTCAGTAGACCGAAATCCTTCAAAACAAGTGGTTGTTTGACCAATTTCCTTAATCTGTTTTCAGACAACCAAAAAAAAAAAAAACTGATTCTATATGGAAGGAGTAAGAAATATATGAAAAACCCTAAAATCTAAATACCATATTTACCGGAACAAGAAAGAAACATAAAATAAAAAAATAATGTCCAATCTTAAACAAGATGATTTTTATTGATATACTTAAATATTCTCTGCAACGACATTAAAAACTTGTTACGCGATTTAGGTATATCATGATTTCGGGCAAGTATACCCTAGTCGAGTGTTGTGTATAGTGCAGAACAAGTGTCGATCCCACGAGAATATTATGGATTACCAATTATAAAATACTGTATCTAATTTAGACAAAAAGAATTAAGATAATAAAAATATTAAAACTATGAGAATATTAAAAATAGAAATATTGATAGACAAAAACCCTAGTATTATAAAACTCTAGAATATCGATTTTATCTATCTTCAATTTTTTCACACGGTTGAATTCTTTCAAATCCTTTAAAGTTTATTGACTAAAGATTCATTCTTGATGATGACAAATTTTTCTAAATTAGATTCACCCAATGGTGATGTAATGAAACCTAATTCGACTAACCAAAACCCAATGGTCATACAATCTTGATTAGACTGAACTGTATTAAGATCTTTGGAATATTTGTAATATAGGGTTTCTCCTAAAATCCCCGCATATAGAGTTAATCATCCATCGATCTCATAACCCTATATGGATTTTATTGTATTGGTCAGATTTCATGCAATGTTCTCTCGATCTCACGCGTGTAATCGCAAATCATCAAATCGTAGGGTCCTTTACGAATGAAGCATTAAGTTCAACAATAAAATCTCATCAAAGAAAGACCATACCAATAAAAATTTAAGGGAAAGAAACGAATCAAACCATGCTATTAATCAAAGAACAGAATTCATCGAGTCCTAGGAGCAAGAAATCTATGTAAATATGATAGAAAAAAGGCAAGAAAAGTAAAGAAAATATCTTTTTGCACCTAAAGGAATCCTCCTCCAAAGGAGGTGGCTGTTAGGGTTTCTCCTCACTTCTTCAAGTGTAAAGGATGTCTCCTTATAATCTAATTCCTAAGAGTCCTAAATGACTAAAAATTCATAGATCTTCATAACAGCTTGATATTTCACTGGAATTGGGCTTTTAGAACTCATGGGCAGCACTGCAGTAACTTCAACTCATATTTCGGATATCTTCTGGTCTGACCTAGCTCTAAGCCTGCATAGGATTTGTAGGCCTTGAAGTCTTCTTTCCAACCCAACAAGAATCAGGTCAATCGGATATCGGAGCAGAACGTTATACCCAAAATACTAACAAATGTCTGTGCAGTCCAATATCTTTAAATAAACCTAATAATCCTAAAATAAAACCCATGAAAATAATCAATATAAAATCATGAAATAAAACCTAAAAATAGTTTTAAAAGTCATAAATAAAGCCTGAAATAAAATAAAATAAAATAAATTCAAGTGTATAAAAATATCGCTATCAAATACCCCTACACTTGAATGTTTGGTTGTCCTCAAGCAAGAATAAATTTTCTTCAAAACCAATTCAACATCCCAAGTCCCTAACCATGTATATAACAATTTCAAATCGGAATTACAATCATGACAATCATTACTTCGTAGTATCCAGCACTAGAGAAACTATTATATCTCATACACAATAATTACAATATAAGGCCTGGTTAGACACAACATTAAGTTGATTAGTTTTCATGCAATTAATCAAAGAGTCAATTTTCGTATTAAGCATGCTAAAACTATCGATATCATGTAGACCAGCCCTTTGCCTAGGAATCTTACTCTCATCATACCAATCATATTCGTTAGAAGCCATATCATCCAATAATGACCATTCCTCATTATATGACTTGCTTATAAAGGCACCCTTAGTCGCAACATCAATGGTAATTTTCATAGAATTTAAAAGACCACTATAAAATGTTTGCAAAATTAACTAGTTAAGAATACCATGATGTGAGCACTTCTAATCAAATCCTTAAACCATTTCCATGTATTATACAGAGACTTACTCTCAGATTGCCTAAAACTAGTAATGTCATTACGTAGTTTAGCTGTCTTACCAGGTGGAAAA
Organism: Dillenia suffruticosa; assembly: GCA_033439265.1. NCBI lineage: Eukaryota > Viridiplantae > Streptophyta > Magnoliopsida > Dilleniales > Dilleniaceae > Dillenia > Dillenia suffruticosa. The sequence continues at coordinate 8,084,523 of JAVTVX010000031.1, forward strand.
TATTTAGCTAAAACTATTTGAGAAAGAATCTCTTAATTCATAAAATGATTAGCAAGGAATGAGTTTAGCCATACCTTTGCATTTTCCTTATGAGAGAAAGGGAATAACCTTAACTTGACGGCATCTACGCTGACTCCATTTAGTTTGATGGTGTCGTTGATCTCTAGAAAAATTTTCAAGTGGCTATTTGGATGTTCAAATGCTTCACCACCAAACTGATCTGCTTGTACCATCCCGATCAGACTCGGCTTGAGCTCAAAATTGTTTGCCTCCACAGTTGGCCGTGTGATGCTAGTTTGAATGTCCTGAAGTCTGGGTATCGAGTACTCTCTTATTGCTCTGTTCTCATGGGCCATTGTTTCTTCCTCTTTAATTTCTTTGACTTGTCTACGAATGGTTCGTAATGTTTTTTCAATCTTAGAATCGAAATCAACTAGGTCAAGGCTCTTGGATCGCAGCATGTATTGTATAGACACCAAAAATAGCAAAAAATTCAAACTTCAATACAAATTGCAAGAACCACTCAACAAAATCTATAATGCTTATATAAATGTAGAAATTACAAAAATACAATAAAATAATACAAAAGGATACCCAAGAAGACAATTGGAAAATTCTAAAAATTCACAAAAAAAAATAGAGTGAAGTATCTCCTGAGGGAGAGCATAGGGATGATGAGCAGAGGTAGGAGCCTCAATCTCAGGTGTCATGCGACCAGAGGCCAGAAGGGGTAGGTTTGCAGCAGGCTTTAGTCGCTCTAATGGCTATGGTAGGTACTATGTCAGGTGATATTCGTAGACTGACGGAGAGACTATCTCAACCCGTGATAGAGAGTGAGACTATAGATATCTCTCCAGCTACTCATACCATGCCTACCTCTTTAGCTATGTCAGTTTCAACAACTCCAGTGATATCCGTTGATTCTGAATAAGATCGAATTAGATCATGTAGAGATCAGAGGGCCACCGAATGTGGAGAGGGACATGAACACAAAGGGAATGTATACATGCCACTAGAGGGTTGACGATTCCAGAAACTGATGATTGAGTTTAGAAAGATAGAGCCGATAATATTTTTGGGGAGTGATGATCCTCGGGTTATAGAGACTTGGATTGTAGAGATGCAGAGACTCTTTTCTGAGTTTATGGTTGCAGAGGAATATAGGTAAGACTGGCTACCCATTATTTGAAGGAAGCTGCGTATGACTAGTGGAGTTCAGAGTTGAGACTCTGATATGGAGATGACCTTTAGTATGTCACATGGGGTGATTTTATGCAAATCTTCCATGAGAGATACGTATTTATATTTATTATAGATCAGAAGATATTAAAATTTTTGAATTTAAGGCCAGGTAGTAAGACTGTTGGTCAGTATGAAGATCGCTTCGCTAAATTGTCAGTATATGCTCCGGAATTAGTTGTTACGAATAAAAAGAGACCAAAGTGGTTCAAAAAAGGATTGAGACCCTTTGTCCAGAGGTACCAAGTAACTCAGCCTTTTACGACTTATCAGGATTTAGTGAATAATGCTAAGGATTTGGAGTTGGTCATTGAGGATAGACAAGAACGATTACGGGGGAAAAGGCCAGTTGAATTCCAAGTTTCAAATTTGAAGAAGAAAAAATAGAAGAAGAGGCTGTTTGAGCACTCCCGCAAAAGGCCATCATGTCCAATTTATGGAAATCTTCATGCGGGGCCTTGTGAGGGAGGAACGAAACTTTGTTTTATATGTTTTTAGCCAGGTCATTATGCTTCTCGTTGTCGTCTTAGGCACATGCAATGACAGCCTACTCCTTTACAGTATGTTCCACCACCCAGATCTTTACAGGCTTAGCATACAATAACCCCTCAATTTCCATTGAGGCTGGGACCACCTATACCAGCTTTACCACCATAGCCATAGCAGAGATGATCTTAGGGTATGCCACCAGGCCTAGAGGGTTAGGCTAGAGTTCATGTCGTCACAACTCAGAAGGCTTATGCTGCACCTAATGTGATTACAGGTATAATGAAGTTATTTTCTTATGATATTCGTGTATTGATTGATCCGGGTGCCATGCATTCAGTTATTTCTTTAGCATTTACCATATATTTGTTGTATAGGTCTGAACCTCTAGAGTGGGGGTTGTGGGTTGCTACCCTGCTTGGGGATGATGTTCTTCTTACTGAGATTTGTAAGGGTTGTATTGTGAGTTTTCAAGGGCATGATTCATTGGAATTATTAGATTTGGATTTAATTATGAGTATGGATTGGTTATTAGCTAATTATGCATTGATTGATTGTCATCGGAAGATTGTTTGCTTTTCATCACCAGGACAATCACAGAATTTCTTTATTGGTGATAGATTTATCAAATATCTAGTTATGTCTTTCATTAGAGCAACTAGTATGCTATCAAAGAGTTGTTAAGGATATTTAGCTTATGTCATTGAAGACAAGAAAGAGCAAATACAATTGGTTGACATACCAGTGGTTTGGGATTTCCTGGATGTGTTTCTGGATGATTTACCCAGATTGTCACTAGTTAGAGAGATAGAATTCCCTATTGATGTGGTACCAGATACTGTTCCTATTTCTATGGCCCCTTATAAAATGGCACTAACTGAGTTAAAAGAGTTGAAAACTTAGTTGCAAGAACTCGTGGACAAAGGATTTGTTCGTCCGAGTGTTTAACCTTGGGGTGCACTAGTTTTATTTGTAAAGAAGAAGGATGATTCCTTGAAATTATGCATTGATTACTGTAAATTGAATCAAGTGACCATTAACAATAAATATCCCATGTCGAGAATTGATGATCTGTTTGATCAGTTGAGAGATGTCATAGTTTTCTCTAAACTAGATCTTAGATCCGGCTATCATCCTATTAGGGTCAGAGAGGAAGATATACCAAAAACTACTTTTCGTACTCAGTATGGTCACTATGAGTTTTTGGTTCTGCCATTTGGGCTAACCAATGCTCTAGTAGTTTTCATTAACTTGATGAACCATGTTTTCAGACCCTATCCAGATGATTTTATTATGGTGTTTATCGATGATGTTCTGGTGTATTTTAAGGATAGAGACCAGCATGAACAACATCCTCGTATCACCTTACAAACTTTAAGAGTTGAGAAATTGTACGCCAAATTAAGTAAATGTGAATTCTGGCTTAGTGAAATAACTTTCTTAGGTCATATTGTCTCTGGTAGAGGACTTTCTGTAGACCCGAAGAAAATTGAAGCTATTGTTAATTGGTTCCTACCTACAATAGTTATGGAGGTTCATAGTTTTCTGGGTTTGGCAGGTTACTACCATAGATTTTTAAGGATTTTTCTTCGGTAGCTGTTCCACTTACGAGATTGACTCGTAAGAATGCACCCTTCAGTTATGATGAATAATGTGAGATTAGTTTTCGGACTCTAAAAGATAGGCTTGTAACAGCTCCAATACTAACATTATCGGTTAGTAGACAAGAATATATAATTTTTAGTAATGAATCCAGGACCGGGTTGGGTTGTGTACTGATGCAGGGACGGAATGTGATAGTCTATACTTCTAAACAGTTGAAACCTCATGAAGCGAATTATCCCACCCATGATCTGGAGCTTATAGGTATTGTGTTTGTTTTGAAGATTTGAAGACACTACCTTTACGGTGAGCACTGCGGGATATTCATCGATTATTAGAGTTTCAAATAATTATTTACCCAAAAAGAGTTGAATCTAAGACAACGCAGATGGCTTGAACAATTGAAGAATTATGATATTACTATTCAGTATCAACTTGACACAATAAATGTTGTAGTAGATGCCCTCAGCCATAAATCTACTATTCTAGTAGCAACTCTACGAGTAAGAGAATATCATATGATAGCTGAATTTGAACAATTGAGGATTGTTGCTGAGGTAACAAGCCCGGGGTCTCTTTTGGCTCAATTTATGGTCCGACTAGATCTATCTAATTGTATTAGGGTGGCTCAATAAGCTGATGAAGCAACAATTAAGTTCAGGGAAGACATTCTTAAAGTGGGAAGTTTGAATTCAATAAATCCAATGAAATAGTCAGATTTCAGGAAAGGTTGGTAGTTCTGGAAGTTAGGGATTGCGGAAATTGATTTTGGAGGAAGCACATCGCTCAACCTTTTCTATTTACCCAGGAACCATCAAGATGTATAGGGATTTGCGTCAATTCTTTTGGTGGCCCGGTATGAAGAGAGATATTGCAGAGTTTGTCGTAGATACTTGACTTGTCAACAAGTAAAGACTGAACACAAAAGACCTAGTGGACTACTTGAGCCACTCTCTCAGTGGAAATGAGAGCATATCACCATGAATTTTATCTCAAGGTTGCCTAAAACTCCGAGAAGACTTAATGCTATATGGGGGATAGTAGATCGGCTCACCAAATCATTTTACTTTCTCCCTATTATGGTGACCCATTCTATGAAGAAGTTAGCTAAACTCTATATTGACGAAATCGTGAGGTTGCATGGCATACCAGTATCAATTGTTTGCAATAAAGATTCGAGATTTGTTTCTCGATTTTGACAGAGCTTTCAGTCTAGGTTGGGAACTAAACTTAATTTCTTCATTGCAAATCATCCTCAAACAGATGGTCAATCAGAGAGGACTATACAAACTCTGGAAGATATGTTGAGAGCTTGTATTTTAGAGTTCCATGGTAGTTGGGCTGAACACTTAATATTAGTGGAATTTGCTTATAACAATAAGTATCACTCTAGCATTGGTATGGCACTATTTGAAGCATTATATGAGAGAAAATGTAGGACTCCGTTTTGTTGGAATGAAGTAGGTGACAAGCAGCTATTTCAGTCTAAAACATGGCCTATTTATTTACAAGAAACCACGGAGAAATCCGAGTCATTCGAGAAAAATTTAGAATAGCTCAATCTCGCTAGAAGAGTTATGCAGATCAGAGACTTAGATTGGAATTTGAGGCAGGAGATAAAGTTTTTCTGAAAGTTTCTCCAATCAAAGAGGTGGTGAGATTTGGGAAGAAAAAGGGAAACCTCAGCATTTGAGGGAGTTCAACCAACCTTTCATGTTTCAATGCTAAGAAAGTATGTCCATGATCCCTCACATATAATCAGCTATAAGCCACTCTAAATTATAGAAGATCTTACTTACATCGAGCACCCTATCCAGATTTTAGACTATCGAGAGTAGAACTTAAGAAACAAAACCATTAAGTTGGTAAAGGTTCTGTGGAGACACCACACCTCCGAGCAGGCACCTTGGGAGTTAGAGTCAGAAATGAGGAGACGATACCCCTATCTGTTTGAGCTTGAGCTGTGATCCGGAGGACCGAATCTTTTAAAGGAGGAAGGATGTAAGATCTCAATCTTGGGAAATATTAAGGCATGCATTTTCGTTTATATTTCTATTTATCACGCTTAAAGTTGTTTGCATCGCATTATATCGTATTGTGATAAATTAGATGCGCTATGATTTTTATTGATGATTTTAAATAGAGATCCAGTATTTTAAAATTAGTATAGATTATGAAACATATTGACTTGTGGAACGATCAGAAAAATATAACAAGAGAACCGAATTAGAATTTGATTTGAGACCTACAAAAGAAAAAGAAAAAAAAAGAAAAGGAAAAGAAAAATAAAAATAAAATAAAATAAAAATAATAATAATTTGAGACACTATGACACTTCATTACTTAATATATGGCAACCTTACCTTGACACCTCACAATGCTTGGGCCCCGCATAGCACTTAGGTAGATGGAAAGGGATGGAGAAAGAGCTTAAACATAACAAATGTCTTCTTCAAGTTTCATTTTCGGCCTCCATCTTTTTACTTCAAAAACATACCCTAATCTCCATTAAAACAACCCTTTAAACTTGAAATAATACACCTTCATCCATGTATATGGTAACCCTAGCCTTTGGGAAATAAAAGAAAGTGCAAAATACCTAAAGAACAAGTTAGAAATCCAAAGGAAGCTTGAAAAGGAAAAAAAGGAAAACTCAAGGGAAGAATTGCAAGTTTAAGGCAAGTACCTTGTATGTTTTTATTAAATTGATGTCTAATAATTCTATAGAACATATTTTTGATATAATTGTGCTGCTGAAATTTGGAGGAAATGAATTAGGGAAAAGAAAATCCTGTCGTTGGATGAAACTCTAAAAATTTTGTTTGCTGTATAGTCTGATCATGTCCTATTATTTATCCAATATTTTTCTCTGCACAACTGAAAATCGAGTATGGTTTTCTCCTAATGAAACTAGACTTTTATAGCTTTACAATGAGATATGATTTATAGAGTTTTCAGAAGAATTGGATTTTTGGTAAATTTTTAAAATAACATATTCTTTGTAGAAAATTTGTTCTATTCATACCATCACCATGCCTTATTTTTTATTCAATATCTTTTTCTGTACAACTAGAAATTTAGTATGGTTTTCTTTGAAAAAACTAAACTTCCATATCTTTAAAATGACATAGGATTCGAAAATTTACATTAAGAAATGAATTTTTGGTTAATTTTCAAAGTGGCACATTCTTTGCAGAAAATCCTATTTCTACCTGTTTTGTGCTAACTTTGCTTCGATTTTAAGCTATCTTCTATGTTGAATTAGGCTAAGCTCTGAACATAGAAATTATAGTCCTACCTCTTATATTCAAATACCCGTTGAAATTAGCCTAATCTGATATGTGTAGAAAAAGTTACATTATATATTTTAAGACTATGCAAGATGTAAGGTGAATTCGAATTGTAAAATTTATTGGTTTGAGTATCATTGAATGATTGGAATTGAACCTGGCTATAAACATGGAAGTTATAGCCCCATGACTTAGCTTTAAATGATATTTAGAATTTCCTTAAATTGAGTATTGTAGTTCAAGTTATGTCATTTTCCTAAAACTTCTCGTGTTGAAAACTATTGAACAAATTTTTGGATGCACAACGAGTTGTATGGCATGCATAATTATGATGTTGAATTACAATTTGTGTAGAACTTCTGATGAATTATGGTTATTGTATCTGGGAATCATGAAGAAATATAAAAAGAAAGTGATAATACCAGAATACCTCCGAAAGCTTTATGAAGCCTGCAGGCAAATCTTGAGGTGTATAGTTGGCAAATAGGGTTCTGAAAGCTTTGCGAAGCCTGCGGGCGAAGCTTAAAGAGCTATGGATATATTTTTTCTCCTTACGAGGGTAGAATTAGAAACATGTGAAGTGTTTGAGGTGTTTAACCTAAAAAGATCTAGATTTCATTTAGGATTATTGAATTTTGGCTTGCTCTTCCAAACCTTCATACACTACCTTAGTTCGACGTTCTATACCTTTCTTTAATTATTAAGTGGAAGGAAACAATGAATATGAGAAAGAATAATGGCTTCATCAGTAACTATCATAATTGCTTGCTTAAGAGTGATGGTGATAATGTGCATCTTTGGTGCTATCTGTAAATTTATAATAATGTATGAGGATCTTGATATCTTGATATCTATTTTTTTGCTATGCATGCCATTGGTTCCCCATGTACTTGTTCAGTTTATACTGATCTCGATATTCTTATTTTCAGGTAATCAGAGAGACAAGAGAGAATTGCAGCGTAGAGACCCTTGAGCCAAGGGATTTCATTCCCTACTTTTTTCTGACCTATTGTAGTATTAAGGCATGTGCTTTTGTGTTTGTTTTGGATTTGTATGAGTACTTGTTATATGTAAAAGAATAGTTGGAGACTATATGTATAGTTTTGGTTTATGTTGAGATTATATTCCATAGTGTGTTACTGGATAGCTGGGAGAGCCATTAATACTAGTTTGTTTGATAGTAAAGGTGTCTTGTTTATCTTATAAGGTTTTATATCGACCCCAGGTGACTAAATAGTCACTAAATAGGAGAGACTCTACCGTTATTTTATTTGAAAAGAACAAGCAATTTATTTTCTTTTAATATAAATCTCCTTCCGTGTTATCATATACGGGAAGTGCGACTGTAGCGAGTCCAGACATCGCATTTTAATTGGGTCAATTGTTTTTACATTTGTACGTTTATCTCCTTTTGCTAGTGAAACACTACCAAGCACTAAATATATAAAGGTCAAATTCAGAATGTCCTTGGAGATCGTGACACTTCATGGAGACCCCAATACATTAACTGTCTCCATAATGGGAGAAAAGGGGAAATCTTGGCAATAGACACTATAGAACTCAGAGATGACACCAAGTAACAATCGAAACGTCAATTTGGAGAGGAGGTAATTGAAGTTCCTATCACTAACACACCCGATCAAACCGTCCAGGTCGATGCCCTCATATTGACATCCCTTCAGAAGATAATCATTGATTGTCTGAGACGCCATTCTAGAGTCTTCACGTGGTCCCTCAAAGACATACCAGGCATTCACCCCTAAGTTATGTTCATAAGTTAACTGTAGATGCCAGTTGCAAGCCCGTCAAGAAAAAGAAAATGGTGTTCATATTGGAGCGCCAATATGCTATACAAGAAGAGATTCAAAAGATTTTAACAATAGGGTTCATTCATGAGGTAGAATACTCCATGTGGTTAGTTAATGTAGTTATGGTGAAAAAAGCAAATAGGAAATGGAGAATATGCATAGACTTCACCGATCTCAATAAAGTATGTCCAAAGGATAGTTATCCACTCCCTAATATTGATAAATTGGTCGACAATTCGTCTGGTCACCAGCTCTTGAGTTTCATGGATACATACTCTAATTACAATCAAATACGTATGACCTCTAAAAATAAGGAAAAAACTAGTTTCATTATGGAGTTTAGTACATATGTTACAAAGTCATGCCGTTCGGCCTCAAGAACGCCAGGATGACCTTTCAACGCCTAGTTAACAAGGTATTCCATGAACAAGTCGATAAAAACATGGAGGTCTAAGTCAACGACATGTTCGTCAAAAGCTCTAATACCAACAATCTCGTCGTGGACGCAGAAGAGACATTTCAAACATTAGAATGATACAACATGAGGCTGAATCCTTCGAAGAGCACCTTCGAGATCACATCCGAGAAATTCCTAAGCTTTGTAATTACCAATTAGGGAATTGAGGCAAATCCAGAGAAAATTCAAGCCATATTAGACATGACACGATCGAGGATAGTGAAAGACATGCAACGCCTCACGGGTAGGATTATAGCCCTAAATTGATTCACGTTGAAAGTGGAAAAAATGTATAAACCCTTTTACGATACTTTCAAGAAGTTTTAGAAGTTCGCATGGATGCCTGAGTGTCAGGCTACATTCGAAAGGCTCAAAGAGTATCTCATGTGGGTCCCGCTCCTCTCTCGACCGGTCCTTGGTCAGAAACTATACCTCTGTCTTTCTATTTCTGATCATGCACTCTGCTTTGTCTTGTGAGGCACGAATCCTCCATACAAAAACGGATATACTATATCAACCGTATACTCCATGAGTCTAAGGTGAACTACAGATCCATCGAGAAGATAGTTTTTGCCTTGGTCACCACCGTCAGGCATCTCCAACCTTACTTCCAAGCCCATACCATTGGGGTATTGAACTAGGCGAGTTTTGTCATGCCCCGATCCTCAATCCAAGACGGTGAACAGTCACCTGTTCCCTCGTATACTGCCCATAATATGACACGTATCTTGAGGTAACGCAAGACTATTAAAACATAATCTTTCAAAACGCATTTTTTCCAAGTAAACATTTACAATTAATAATATACGAGTATGCAAATCAGAATGAGAGTCTCAATTCATAACACGAATGCAGTCATATCATATATGGTCAATCTAAAATTTCTCATATATATATTCAGCGGAAGATGGAAAAGTACCGTATCTAAGTCTCTGACAAACCAAGTATGTTAAAATTTTTCCTAACGTGTCCCTCTAGTAGTCTATCTTTGTTACAATTTCAAGAGTAGGGTGAGTATTTGGAAATTTTAGTGAGTGAGAGGTGGATATCATGAAATTAATACGTGTGGTGAGCAGTGGAGTGTCAAAATCAGTATAACAGATACATTTTTAAAATTTTATATGAAATTTTCAAACAATGTGTTATGTAACCACTATGATTTTCTATAATTATCATAATTAACCGCTAATTTCATGAATTACTACATTGATTTATTATTGTTACCATAATTTACTACTTTTGCCATGATTTCCTACTGTTTCATCAATGTATGTGATTGTGATTGTTATATAAGTTACTACGTGTGGAGATAGTTCGAGTAAGTAAAAACTTTGTCGAATATCAAAACGTATACCGGTAGCACCCTATTATTGTGGATAGGAGGTTTGTCCACATAATATGGGAGAGACCATTAGGCATTTTCAGAATTGGACCTCCTAGGAGGGATAAGGAGACTATTCTTGTGGAGAGATAAGACGAAAGTAAACTGTTCTTATACTGATTGTATTAATATTATTATTCAAATATGCATGTTGTTACTGCATATAAAGATTTCTCAAAAAAAAAAAAAATTCAATAAAACCGTTATCATATAATTTTTATATTGAATTTTTCTACACATGCACACACGTATCTTATTAGACTATTAAGCTCACACCAAAAATTCTTTTATATCCTGTAGGAACAAAGACCGAGGAAGATTAATGGATATGGATAGGGATAGTTTCGTGATGGTTAACCTCTCTAGTATAAAAATTCTACTACTTTATCATGTATAAAAAACTTTTTGTAATATGCAGTGATTAAGATAAATGAAAGTTCTATTATTTTAGTATGACTTTCATACCATGCAAAGTGACTGACCCCGGTGAGAACCAGGCAATCCGTCGCCGATGAAGCCCCAGCGAAGGGGTGGATTTAGGGCGTGACAAAAAGTACTATGGATTTGTAACCATAGATGATTATTCTAAATACACATGGGTGTTATTCTTGGTAAAAAAGAAAAGGCAAGCAATGCCTTTATTAAACTATGTAAAAAAGTCCAAAATGAGAAAGATGCTCAATTATGAGTATCAGGAGTAACCATGGAAAGGAGTTGAGAATAAAACAATGGAAAACTTCTGTGAAGAGTATGACGTAGACCATAACTTCTCAGCTCTCAAGATACCCTGGTTTGTAGAGAAAAAGAATAAGACTTTAGAAGAAATGGGTAGGACAATACTCTGTGAGCATAATCTATCTCAGTGGACAGAAACTGTTAATACTGCATGTTACATTCTGAATTGAGCATTAATAAGACCTATACTTAAGAATAACTCATATGAGTTTTACAAAGGAAGAAAACCTAACATAACATACTGCCATATTTTCAGATATAAGTGCTATGTGCTGAACAATGGCAATGATTCCTTAGGTAAGTTTGATGTTAAAAGTGATGAAGATATCTTTTTAGGATATTCAACTAGCAGTAAAACTTATAAGGTTTATAATAAGAGGATCATGATGGATAAGAAATCAATTCATGTTGAGTTTGAAGAAAATGACATCGTAGACAAAAAGAGCCTTGATGATGATGTACTAGATGAGTTAATTAAGGAACTTGAGGCTCCAAAAAATGAAAATACTAAGAAAGAAATCTCTGAAGTGGAAGAAAAAGTAAAAAATGAACAAAAAAAAACTCCTAAAGTACATGAGATCAAATTTCCTATAGTAAGAAAAAGTGTAAATATAGAAAATATAATAAAAAATATAGAATTTGAAGTTAAAACTAGGTTAACTCTTTAAAATCAGTGTGAATATACAGTATTCATTTCCAACATAGAACCTAAAAGTGTCAATGAATCTATATTAGATAAAAATTGGATTCTGCCAATGCAGGAGAAGCTAAATCAATTCGAAAGAAATAAAATTTGGGATTTAGTTTTTAGGCCTAAAGATCATGCAGCAATGGGAACAAAATGAGTGTTTAGGAATAAGCTTGATGAAAATGGGATGATAACTAAAAATAAAGCAACATTAATAGCAAATGGATATAGTTAGGAAGAAGGGATTGATTGTGATGAGATTTATACCCCTGTGGCTAGATTAGAAGCCAAAAGGATGTTTCTTGCCTTATTTGTTTGATAAACTTTAGGTTATATGAAATAGTTATTAATTGTGCATTTCTAAATGGAATCATTGTGGAGATAGTATATGTAGAGCAACCATCAGATTTTGAACATCCTAAACATCCATACCATGTTTATAAATTGTCAAAAGTATTGTGTCACATATCATAATTTAGTTGTAAGAAATAACTTATTATTAATAATGAAATGAGGATGTTACCTGAAACATATGAATTGGATACGAAATCGAATATTTAGAATATTAAAAACCTAGCTTTGACCAGTTCGCTGGAAATTAAATATCTTAAAAATGAGGTTTTTGAAATGTTTAGAAAACAATGAGGAAAAGTCCTGATAATTGTTTCTCATATATCAAACAAGTGAAAATATATTTTTAAAAAATTTTTCTAAGTCATTAGTTTTTCAAATAAAAGTCAACAAAGTTAACCGTTTCAAGTTTTGTTCTTGAAAGGGAGAGTTGACTTTTTATTTTTAAGAAATTAGGTTCTGAAACTATTTTTATTGAATCCAAATGGGGGTATTTCCTTATATATGTATGATTTTTAAGTAAATGAACTAAAATAACAAGGGTATTTTCTTATTTACGTGTAATTTTTAAGTAAATGAACTAAAATAACATAAATACATTTACTTAAATGATATTATATGGAAATAAATACCAAAACTGCTGAGTACCTAAAACACATTGGATCTTGACACCCAAACATGGTCATCGACCACTTTACCACAGATAAGCCAACCATCGGCAATGTCACCGTCCATATTAAAAATGTGATGAATATGTGTCACTTGAGTAGTTAATTTGTATTTTACTTTCTCCATCCACTTGAAATATGTTACTTACTTGAAGTAGTCAATTTGCATTCGACCTCCTCTATCCACATGACACATATTTGGACACTTATCAAGTGCATATTTTTCTCATGCCACCACATGACATATGGAAGGACACATGGCTTACATCTAGAACAAGAACTTTGCATGATCAACAAGTGTCCTAACACTTGGCAAAGATCTATTATCCAACTTAACCTATAAATACCCCTTCCTCCTTCCATTCCCTGAACCAATTCAGCCAAAAGAAAAGGAAAAAAAGAAAGAGAGAGAAAGGAAGAGAGAAAGAGAAAAAGAGAAGAAGAAAAACAAGGAGAAGAAAAGAGAAAAAGGTAAAAGGAAAGAGCAAACTAGTTAAAGATCTTGGTTAACTCTTTGAGATGAGTGTTCTTTGTATTCATATATTTTTATGCATAACTAACGTGATTTTCTACTACAACCGTGATTTTCTGCTACAATTATGATTTACTACTGTTATAATGAATTTCTTACTACTGCATCAATGTATGTGTTTGTGTTTGTTATATAAGCCGATGTGTGTGGAGATAGTTTGAGCAAGTAAGGACTTTGCCGAACGTCAAAATACATACTGTTAGCACCCCATTAATGTGGATAAGAGGTTTGTCCACTTATTACAAGGGAGTGTGATAGGCTTTTCCGAAAATGGATTTCGTGGGAGGGATAAGAAGAACATTCTAGTAATGGAGAGATAAAACGAAAGTGAGCTGTCTAAATTATTATGTGTTACCGTTATTATTGTTTTAAAAGTTTTCACAAGATTTTACTATGAAAATTTTATCATAGAATTTTACAAAAAAAGTTTTCCACACATGCACATACGGACCTTACTGGACTATCAAACTCACATCAAAAATTATTTTTAGATCCTACAGGAACAAAGGTCGAGAAGGACTAGATGAATGGGTGGAGATAGTTTTGTTATAGATAACCTTTCTAGTATAGAGTTCTGCTACTTTGTCATGTATAAGAAAATTTTTATAATATACAGTGATTTAAATAAATAAAAAATCTATTATTTTAGTATGACTTCTACTGCTATGCAAATGATTGAGTCTTGGTGAGAACTAGACAATCCGTCGCTGATGAAGCCTCGACGAGGGGGTGGATTTGGGGCGTAACATATTGTATAGTCTAAAATAAACCTAGAGCATGATATAAAAGGTTGAGCAATTTTCTACTTGAGAACGAGTTTAAAAGAGATAAGATTGATATAATCTTGTTCATTAAGTGAAAAGGCAAAGAAATGCTGATTGTACATATCTATGTTGATGACATAGTCTTTATAGCCACCAATGAAAAACTTTGCCAAGAGTTTGCTCAAGTTATGCATGCTGAATTTGATATGAGTATGATGAGAGAACTCAATTACTTCTTAGAACTGCAGATAAAGTAAAATGAGGAAGGGATTTTCATTAGTAAATCTAAATTTACTAAAGAATTAGGGAAGAAATTTGGCTTAGGAGATGCCAAGGAGAGTGCAACACCCATGAGCACAACGGTAAAAGTAAACAAGGATAAGGAACCAGTATGCACTAAGTTATATAGGAGTATGATAGATTCTTTACTATACCTGATAGCCTGTAGGCCTAACATACTATATAGCATTTGTTTATGTGCTAGATTTCAAACAAATCCTAAGAAATCACATTTATTTGCAGTAAAGAGAATATTGAGATATGTTAAGAACACTTGCAGTCTAGGCATCTGGTGTGATAGAAGATCATCATTTGAACCTCATGGATATAGGGATGCATACTTTTCTGGATGCGAAATGGATAGGAAGAGCACTAGTGATACATGCTGATTCTTTGAAAGTATGTTAGTGTCTTGGTTTTTTAGGAACAAAATTGTATAGCGACATCAACCACTAAGGCAGAGTACATTGCTGCTGGATACTGCTGTGCTCAAGTGATATTGATTCAATATCAGATAAAAGATTATGGATTGGATTTAGACTATACACCTATTAGGTGTGATAATATTAGTGCAATCGATTTAATTAAAAACTCAGTCTATCACTCAAGAATAAAGTACATTGAAGTAAGATATCACTTTATAAGAGACCATATGCTAAAAGCAGATATAACTCTTGGGTACATAGAAACAGATAAACAAATTGCGGATATATTTACAAACCTTTAGACAAAAACAAATTTTATGACTTAGGAAGAGAATTAAGAATGATAGAAATAGAAAATGAAGATTTAAAAATGAGAAAGATAAAATTGAACCAAAAATAAAGTATCAGAAAATTAGGGGAGTAATGTTGAACAAATGTCGACACTTTGAGCATATTTTTTAACATATCAAGTGTTTTGATGAATGATGTATCGACATATTACATGAATATGTTGAACACATGTGTTTATGTTTACATACTGAATAGATATGTTGAATATTCTATGTGTTTGTGTGTATAGATCTCGACAAGTTAGGTTAATGTGTCGAATACTATATCTATTTGAAGAATGATGTCCGACATGTGAGACATTGTGTTGACATGCCTCAAAAGGCTTGTCAAATAGAGTGGAATGAACATTGTGTCAACATTTTATATCACAGATGACTCATGTCGATACACCTATTTTATGGTGTTGACATTACACTCACAAACAAGTTATGCTTATTCTAAAGTATTGACATGCTAGAGCATGCCGACATACCCGTTTATGGTGTCGACATGCTGGCTAACATTTGAATAGCTAGAAAGGGATTCGACATGCCTTTAAATATCCCAAACATGATTTCAAATTCTTTCATTCAAAACCTTAATCGTAAAATCTAATCCAAAGTTCATATCGTCTCTGACCGAGAACCAACCCAAAATTGAATACGTGTTTAAATTTAGGATCGACTCTTCATATTCCTTTCCAAATTTAAAGACCTAAAATTAACGACTCTCCCTATCCTCTCACGCACGAATCCTAAATTTTCTCTCTCACCCTCAATGATCAACAATCTCATCTCCCTTGATTTTCTTCACGATCACGAATGAAGAAAACTATCTCTTTTCGTCACTTTCTCTTAATCGAAGGAAACCCTAGCTTCTCTCTCCGCTTCAATTTTCAACCCATGGCCGGAAATAATTCAGAGTTCAATCATGAAGATTTCCCATCAAGATGCCATAGTGAGTCCTTCATTCAAAAATTTCTTTCCAAATCTATGTTTTTGGTAAAGTTATTGATTGGGATTTCTTAGTGAGTATCAACTTTCTTTACGGAGGATACATCATGAAAACATGTCCTATTAGTCTTATCTTTCCATTCTATTCTTATGAAAGGCCGGTAAAGATATTTTGCAATAACATAGAAGATTACTAAGGGAGTAAACAAGAAAGAGAAAAAAAATGATATAAACATACAAGATGCTAGATAAGGAAGTATGTTCCAAAAGTATCTTGGAGGAACCAAAATAGTAGTAACATCAACACTGATCAGTAAAATAAGTGGCGAGTGTGGATACCTTACTCTCAATACGAAAAATTTCTAAAGACCCATCTCATAGAAGATGTTAGAATAGTATTCAAGAATGTCTAAGTCAAAATAGTCAAATATGAAGTTGCATCCCAAGATTTATACGAAAGACTACTTCACCGCATAGTTATTCACTGCTTGAGATCTACGACAGACAAACATCACATAATTACCGAGGAAGATTATTGGATAATGACATGTCTTATGCAAAACAAGAATTTAGGACTCCATTTCCTAATTCCTCTCCTCATGAAAACAATAGGAAAAACCAAAGAAGGAAATCTACTTTATGCTCCTATCATCACAGACGTGCTCTTCAAGTTTGGAATAGATTTATCAAACGAAACAGGAATAGCACCTAATCCTAATCTTACCACTGGGGATTCCTCACTCTTTAAAAATCCTAATCCTACTCTACTTCAACCCACTTCTTTCTTACCTCCTTGATCTTAAAAATCAATCAATAATGAAGCTGACACCTCTAGTATCTCACACTAGGCAGACAATGATTTGAAGCATTGATTCCTTCAAATGTAAAATGAACTATCTCGACTGCAAAAAAGAGTAAACAAATTGGAAGAGAAGCTAAACGCCTTAGTTGATGGGAAACATTCATCTAATGAACAGTGATCTAGGAGAGTACAAGTTTGCTTATCTCATGTTCTCATGTATCTCCCTCTCTCTCTCTAAATTATCCGTGTGTTGATGATACTTAGATATTGTTTGAACTTGTATGTATGGATTTGTAAACTTGTATTTCTTTGTGGCCTATGATGGCCTGGATACTTTGATGCACCAATACTTTACTGCTTGTCCACTTGTCAGAATTGTAATCTGAGTGCTACAAAAATATTTAGATATGTGAGAAAACTTTACTAACTCTGTGCTTATAAATATGATGCCTCCTAGTATGGTGGATTGAACTCCTATCTATATGAATCGTCTTGGCATCTATATGCACTTGCTTATGCTTACGTATGCTTATACTCCTACTGAATTGTCCATGCCTAGATTTAGTACTCTCAAAGATTATTTTCTTGGTATCAAAATTTACACTCACCTAAGGTACTTTGACACATTCAGGGGGAGTTTTTAACTCCAGAATAGGTCAATGACCTTGAATTTGGAACATTTTTTACCTCTACAGTTTTCTCAGTGCTACGCATTCTTTTTGTTGATGATGAAAAGGGGGAGAAATACTAACAATATAAGGGGGAGATAGTATGACCCTAGGAAATTTTTGTGTGCTCATTGCACAAGAAATACGGAGAGAAAACCCTAAGAAAATAGAGCTCAAAGTTAGGGGAGACTTAGAAGAACTCTAAGGAACAATCACAAAATGTGACAACTTCCAAATTCTACAAGGTTTTTGTCATCATAAAAAATGAAGAGATTGTTGGCATTAAGTGTTTTGTTGATGAACAAATTAGTATACTTAATGTTAATTATAATTAGGAAGAATTTAAAAGAGTCTAAGATAGAAAATTTTAAATCTGAAAGCCTTCTAAGGATAAGTGTAGAAACAAGTCGATACCACTCTTTGAACATGTTGACACAAATGGCAATGTCAAATAAAACTCCTAACCCATTCGACACATCTAACATAGAAAAATTTTCAAAGGACGCAGAACACGTAAAGAAACATGTCGACACCACCTTATAGACATGTCGTCATATGGGTTAGAACACTAAATATATTACTAGCTGTCGACAGGAAACATTAAGATCTCGACATGTTCTTTAGAACTCAAGAAGACTACTAGATGTCGACACAAGATATTACAATGTCACAGACACAAAACACATAAAAAATGATGTCCATACGTGATTTAGAATGAACATAGAACACCTAGAAGTTCATGTTGACACAGGTAAGATGTCAACACATGTCCTAGAATTTAGAAAGAAATATGTATGACACTTGATCTAGAATATTTAACATGTTATGTGATGTTGACACATGGACATTAAGATGTCAACATAAGAATAGAAATTATTTTAACCTTAGCGTGCGAATAACAAGTCGAATTTATTGAACATGTAACTATTTAATTTTGCTAACCATGTCAACATAAGGAAGTAGCAATGCCAAAACAAAAACTTCAACAGCTATTTCTGCACAAAGATTGTGTTCATTAATTCAAAATCTAATCGGGTTAGCGAAGACATTTAATGCGGATTAATGTTCAAAATTCAAGTCACCACCTACCTCAATAGCCGGATTTCCTTTGCTTATAAATACAAGTATTGAAGAAGAAGAAGTTGGAGAGTAATCAATGAGAAAGCATCTGAGACTCATGAACACATTCAATTCTATACTCTATTCATAAAAACATTACACTCTGTTTCATTGTTTAATTGTAACTTCCTTGTTTGTACTTCAATTTTGTTACAACCGAGAGTCAAAACCTCATCGGTGTAGCATTCTCCTCACATAGTTTTAATTGTACAAATATCCAAGTACGGTAGTTAGATATGAGGTTTTAGTGAGAGAAAGTAACACAACTTGGAGTTTTGGGAAGTATTTGAGAAAAACACTTATAGAGGTCTAATTTGCAACAGAGAAGCAAGTTGATTGTAACATATTTTAAAAATAGTAGTAAATCCAGGTAAATTTTGAAAGTGGACGTATATCGGATTTGGTGGAACCATTATAAAAATTTTTATGTCGTTTGTTCAAATTTTTTCCAACATCTTGTTCTATTTATACTTAAAAATATCAAAAATTATTTAAATTCAAAATTAGTGTTGAAAATATTTAAATAAATATATTCACCCCCTCTAGGTTTTTTTCACATATCATGTAGCTTGTTCAAGAACCTTAACTAGCATGAGCCATGGCCTATGGATGGCCAAAATGGTGCATTGGGCCAGAAGGGATTTGGCTTGAGCCACGGCCTGGGATCAAAGTATGCATGTGGCTAGGCTCATAGGTCAAGGGTGGCTTGGTCGGAACCAGTGGAGACAATGGCTCGAGCAAGGTGACTTGTCTTTATTTGGGGTTCAAGGCACTATGTTTCTAAGGCACAAAGGAAGCTAACTTCAATAAGGACTGAAGTTAATTAGTTAGCAAAGCAAGTACAGCTCATGAGATAGCATAACATGGCATGGTGACTTGGTAGCTGAGGTGTCCGAGCAGCTTTTCAATTCACATGGGCAATTTGAATTGCAGAGTGGGATTGTGATTGCAGGTGCATGTTGAGGATTTGGGAAGTGCATTCTCTTTATGATCAGAGGCAACTGCGACATGATTCAAGTAGGGGACAAGTGCTAAGACCCATGAACTAGGGATAGTGAAGAATGTGAAGACTTCACTTGTGCCATTCACACTGCAATGCTTTGAAATCATGCATAATGGGTTATGTAATGTAACTCCTAGCAGTTAGGGTTGTTAACTGCATTTTGGCTCTATAAATTAAGAGTCAGACCAAGCATTCAAGCCATCAAATGCACAAAGAGCATAGGCTGTGAGCAATTTGTAAGCCACAAGTAGAAGCTAGGGCTAGGGCTTCAAACTCGGGAGTTCTGTAATCTACTCATGCATTGTCCTTGTAATTTGGTGTAAAGCAATAAAACAAAGTTGGGAAGTGGTTTCCTGTAAAGCTGCGTGCATTATTCTCCCATTGCCTTTGCGTGTCTAGAGAGGAGAGAGAGGAGTGAGTAGAGAGAAGAGTGCGAGTGCTGAGGTTGATGTAAGACACTGGTTTGCATCACTTAGGGCAAAAAGTTTACTTGAAAATTTGTCCAGGTGACATCTACTCATATGGGAGAAAACTCCTCACAGTCTGATAATTACTTGTCTATCTCTCCATCTCTCCATCTCTCCCTCTCTCCCTCTCTCAATCCAATTGTAAAGAAATTTCTACGAGAAATTTTATATTTGCTGTGTCACGCCCCGAACCGGGATCGTGAACAGCCGCCCGTTGTCCCTGGATGCCGGCTGTATTTTTACAGAAAATCGGGCAGAACCT
This sequence comes from Dillenia suffruticosa, assembly GCA_033439265.1. Taxonomy (NCBI): domain Eukaryota; kingdom Viridiplantae; phylum Streptophyta; class Magnoliopsida; order Dilleniales; family Dilleniaceae; genus Dillenia; species Dillenia suffruticosa. The sequence goes on from JAVTVX010000031.1 coordinate 8,104,832, forward strand.
CCCCATAAATCGGAGGTTTCCCATATACAATTTCACCTGTATATGACATTCATCCTGTAAAAATAAATAATTGGCCATCCCGACCTCTCCAAAATCAACAGATATCTCAGCCAACTAGAGCATGAGCAAAACGCTGAATTTTTGTCCCAAAACGCTGCGTCTCCAAATATTGTGTTTTTTTTTTTTTTTTTTTTTTTTTTTAAACTTGGTGTTACATGCTGAATTTTTGCAAACTACTTTTTTTTCCTTTTCTTTTTGTTTATCCCTAAATTGTTGATTTGTATTGTTTTTTAATCAAATAAACGCAAGGAGAGAGGGAGGGGTGAAGATGATAGATGAAAAAAATAAAAAAGAAAAATAAATGTTGGGAGAGGGAGAGAAGATGGGTGAAAAATGGCGGGAAAAGGAGAGAATGAATGGTAAGGGAGAGGGAGAGATGAAGACGATTGAGGTGGAGAGGGAGAGACAAAAGATGAAGAAAATATGTTGGAGAAGAAAGAGAGAGAGCACGTAAAAAGAAAAAGTTTACACAGTCGTAGACGTTTATTTTAAATCCGGATGATTTTTAAGTACAAGGTAATAAAAAAAAGAGAGAAAGGAATCCATCTATAAATAATTTTTAGAGAATTGCAGAATGATGATTTTTATATACTTTTTTAACTCTATAATTAAAATTTTTAGATCAAAATTTAAATAAGTTTATTTTTTTCTTTAATATTTATTTATTTTTAATAATACAATCTTTGTTAAAGTGTAAATTTTTACCCATCCCTACTCCCTACTCGGTATAAAAAGAAAAATGAGTTCAGGAAATGAACTGAAATATTGAGTTCATGTGCCATAAATTCTTATGCTTAATTAAGAACTTAATTGAATTCATATACTTGAAAGATGAGAAATAAAATATAAAAATTATTTATAAATATTTTTATAAATATTTTTATAAATATTTTAATTAATTTTTTTAAAGTTAAATTAGATAAAATAAAAATTGAGAACTAAAAAAAGTTGACTCTAAGGCATAAATTCTTGTGGAAATTATTTATAAATTTTAGTTTTGTTCAATGATTTGAAAATTAGTGTTTTTGAGATAATCATTTTCTGTTCTGAACTACAAAAGTGGATTTGGAAGTGAAAACCTTCTCATCTCCAAAACATTTCCAAAATCAAAACCCCCTCCCTCCTCATCTCAAAAACATTTTCCAAAATCAGAACCCCCTCCCTCTCTCTCTCTCTCTCTCTCTCACTCTCATGGTGCTCCAAAAACCCCAAGTCTGAACTGCCTTTCAAAATCATCAAATACTGATCCTCAACAAAAAGGAAAAAATGGAGGACACGGAAGGAGGTCTCAGCTTCGACTTCGAGGGCGGCCTTGATTCTGGCACCGCAAACCCTTCCGCCTCCGTGCCATTGATCCAATCCGATGCGGCCTCCGCCGCTTCTGGTGCTGCAATCCCCAATTCCGCCCCTGCCGCTAACGATTCCGCCGCCGTAAACATCCCTGGAAAGGGGAGCTATCGGCAGACTGTGTGCCGACATTGGCTTAGAAGCCTTTGCATGAAGGGCGATGCCTGTGGGTTTCTCCACCAGTATGACAAGTCTCGAATGCCGGTTTGTCGATTTTTTCGGCTTTATGGAGAGTGCCGTGAGCAGGACTGTGTGTATAAGCATACTAATGAAGACATCAAGGAGTGTAACATGTAAGCTTGGTTTCTGACCTGATTATTAGTTTTTATTGTTTTCCTTATTTTCTTGAAAGAATTGCCAAGACATAATGAGGATGATGCATGCACTGTTCGACAATGTTGCATTTATGTATTGCGATACGAGAATGTGTTATTGATGGCCTTGGTTCATATTGTGAACGTGACACTGAAAAGTTATATAGCCATGAAAGCTGTGGTGTTTTGGGTGTAATTGTTAGTGATAAGAATAATTTTAGGGCCATGTATGTTGTTTAGTTTTTTTTTTTTTGTGTATTTCTCATAAAATGGTGGTGGGTATTTCGAGGGATCTGAGACTAGGGACCCTGTTTTGTGTTTCTATGTTTGTTGTTGCTGTTAATTTGGATGAAATGAAATCTGGGTTTTGACAGTGGTGTGGGGTTGGTGTGACGAGGAACATTCGAGAATGGTTGTTAGTAGACGATATTACTATGTTTATGTTGTTGAAGTTATGAATTTGGCCCCTCCTTAATCCTTCAATTTTGTCTTTTGAGGCTACGGTAGTTTTGGAAGTGAAATTTGGTAAAGCAAATTAGTGCACAAACTGTATGCGCCAGGTTAACACCATTAGAATAATCTGACAGTACATCTCTTTATATTTTCAGCTGCGAGTGGAACTGTTCTTTAAATTAGCAGCACCCGCTTGCTACCCTTTATTTATCTGTCGTTTGACAGAAGAAAGAGGTATTGATTTCCTGGTTTATGTTCAATGTCAAACTAATATGTGATTATTGCATGCGGAAAACCTTTAGCTGTGGTTTTTTGATTCATAAAACATTAGGTTGCAGTAATTTTATTGTACAGAGGGATAGTTATATGTGTGTATGATTGTCTGCCTTTAATTTAAGATACTGCTCGATAATTTAAAAAAACACAGCATGTTAAGGTTAGAGACATTTCATGGAATTAACATCTGCATTTTTGGTTATATCCTGGTGGTAAATAATCACTGCATAAAAAAGGCATTGAGCTGTCATTTAATGAAGTGTGATTATTGCAGGTACAAGTTGGGTTTTTGTCCAAATGGTCCTGATTGCCGGTATAGACATGCAAAACTTCCTGGACCTCCACCTTCTGTCGAAGAAGTCCTTCAGAAAATCCAACATTTATGTTCTTTCAATTATGGCACATCAAATAGGTTCTACCAACAGCGAAATGTTAGGCAAACAGAAAAGACTCAGTTCCCAGCAGTTAGTCATGGTGCAGCAGCAAAACCTTCTACAGCAGAGTCCGTTGGCTTGAATCAACAACAATCACAAGCCCAACAGCCTCAGCAACAGGTCAGTCAGACCCAGATACAGAATCTACCCAATGGCCTTGCCAACCAGGCAAACAAAACTGCTTCATCACTGCCTCAGGGAGTATCTAGGTTTGTTCAGAGTTCTGAGGTTTTTCGTTTTGTTCTGTAAATCAATATATGTATGCTCTAGTAGACATTTGATTACAAGGTGTATTCTCATAATTTGGCTGTAATTAGCTCGTTAAAATTCTCTGCCACTGAACATAGCTCTTTACTAAAAGTTGATACTGTACACTTTCATGCTTGGTTTGGAATGTCCTTTTTCCTGTGCTTGGCACCAAAGAGAGAATAAAAACATATGAGAACGGTTCTGTTTTCTCTTAGTTCGCTAGATCAGGCAGTTTTTATAACAAGCATTGAATGGTTTTCTTTTTCTCATTTTCTATTTGTTTTAACCAACTGGAATGGTAATTGGTTGTGTTAAAGCTGGATGTGCTTTCAGAAAGTTATGGGAAATGTGTGACTTTTTTTTTTTTTTTTTTGGCAGTCATTTTTCTTCTTCAAGAGACATAAAATATTGATAATACCCTTCTTTTCATTAGATCCTTTTTCTTCTGCTTGCCTAATTAAGTTCGCTAACTCACTTTTCTTCTTTCTAATTCCATGTTTAAGGTAACTGAATTGATATCACTGTTTGAGGCTTGTGCCTCTGATCAATTGCCTACAAGTGAGGTATACATACACGTACGTAGCTGGTTGCACTATTTCCACATCCTTTAATATTGTATCCTGATGAAGGTACTCTTAGAATACCTTCATGATGCTTAAAAATCACTCAATGGACACAAATGTTCATATATTTTTGAACTTTTTTAACTAGGAAACTGTTAGGGAAGTGACTGCTGGCAGTCAGCTGGACAAAGATGTGACAACTTCAGTCAAGATGGGTGATGAGGTGGCTGCTGCAAGACAAGTGGCCAACCCAAGTGGGCTGAAAGTTTATCAACGCAGAAGGTAAGGGTTTTAAAAGCTGTTGAAGGGTAACAAATTGCTATTGAAGAATCTTGAGTAGTTAGGGAAGGAATATGGGGGTAATTAGGCTATAAATAGGCAAGAATGGAAACGGGAAGGGGCAGTGAATGAATAGTTGCAGTTGAGTGTATGGGCAATCTTGCTCTTCTAAGCAAACTGATTTTCTTCTTATTTTCTGCTGTAATGTTCTTTTTTAGCTAGTAATGAAAGGAAGCTCTTGATCTCCCAAGCATTTTCAGTCTTCTTCATCTTTCTACTTCTAACAATTGATCCGATCTGCCGCTCTCTTCCCCACCCTTTTCTTTCTGATCTCTCTTTCTCTCTATCTCTCCCCCTCTTTAGTCGACTTTCCCCAAACAATTCCTCCATTTACTTCATGACTTACACCAAAATGGACATCAAATTAGAGTCTTTGGAGAAAAGTATTGTAGAACTTGGGAAGAGTGTCTCGACACTGGTCGAGCAAATGAACATCCATCGCACCGGGATGGACAAACTCGTCTCCCTGGAAGATCTGGTGGTGTACTGCTGCGACAAAAACACAATGGTCGTGAGAAGCTGGTTCTTCTGCTTCCACACTACATGGTGTTTCCGGAAGCCCTTCACTCAAAATAGGATCCATTGCCATCTTGGGAACCCACCACCAACACCACTCACAACCGAAAAACCCATCACAAGAAGAGTTACCTTTTTGCATTGTGACGAGTCGATCTCCCTTATTTTGATGGTCACGATCCTGCGGCTTGGATTGCACGAGCAGAGCAATTTGTCATCATTAATCATGTCAGTGATGAAATGAAGGTTGCTGTGGTTATGATTTCCATGGATGGCTCTGCGCTCCATTGGGTTCAGTGGTTACTCACTCAGAACCCCTCGATTTCTTGGTCTGGCCTCATATCCGAGCTTTTCTATCGATTCGGAGGAGGTTTATCGGCAAACCCCTTCGAAGCACTGGTATCCACGAAGTAGTCGGGAACAGCCGATGCTTATATCGATGAGTTTGTCGCCAGAGCAGCACTCGTCAAGAGCTTGAATCCTTCGATCCATCTGGGTCTTTTCCTCAATGGTTTCAAAGATGAGATTCGCGTGCGAATTCAGTTGTACGAAACTCTCTCCTTCTTTCAGACAATGAAGTTAGCTTGGGAGATCGAACGCCAGAATGAGTTATTTATAACGGGGATGCTATCGAGTAAGGATGACGGAGCCCACCCCACTATCGGGTCATGGAAATGGATCGGGTCCAACCTGACCTCTGGAGGATCCGATAATCATTACCACCTGAAACCCATGACCTGAAACCACTTTTCTTTTAACCTGCCTTCACTTCGAAACAAATTTCATCCGCAACGATCATCTTCATCCCTTTCTCCTCTGCAACCCAACTCGATGCCAAACCGAAACTCCTGCCAATTGTCTCACCATGAAATCATGGACTCATGCTCCAAAGGGTTGTGCTTCAAGTGTAAACAACTCTACCATCCCCTTTACAACTGTCCCAACAAAACCCTGCGTGCGATCATTCTGGGTGATGATGAAATTCCATCGAATGACGAAGCCAATAGCGAAGATACTGTTGCAGAGGATTTTGCATAACAACCGGACATTTCTCTCGCACATTTGGAGCTTCCCATGTTCTTAGTAGGAGGTGTTTCTCATCCTAAAACTATGAAGCTTATGGGAACTACTTTTGAGGGAAAATTACTGATCATGGTAGATAGTGGGGTTAGTCACAACTTTATAGCCGAAGCTACTGGTCGATGAATGAGACTATTAATGAAACCTAGGGACCCTTTTTGGGTACGGTTGGGTGATGGTAGAAGGTTAGTCTCTTCAGACATCTGCTCTGCTATGCAGATAAACTTGGGGAATATTACCATTGCAGTTGACTGTTTCTTATTTTCGTTGGGAGGAGTGGATGTCATTTTGAGAGTATCTTGGTTAGAAACATTAGGCGAAGTAACGGTCAATTGGCAGTTGATGTCCATGAAGTTTCAATGGTAGGGTCAGAAAGTTTTCTTAGTCGGAGACCCTGCACTAGTTCGCACTTCCTCTTCCTTGGTTGCCTTAAAAAAACTTACTGCAGTGAAGTATGGAGTTTGGTTATGGGAGGTTAACTTAGAAAGAAAAGTGCAGGGCTTGACAGAGGAGTCCTTGTCTGGTGGCTAGTAGGAAGAGCTGCAAGACCTACTCTCAAAATATGCTGTGGTATTCAATGAAGACACTCAGCTACCGCTCTGCAGAACCACTGACCATCATATTCCTTGACGACCGGAGTGTGGTCCAATCTCGAGTCGACCTTATCGGTATAGTTATGAATAAAAAAATGAAATTGAGAAATTGAGAAATTGGTGGTGGACATGTTGATTGCAGGTAGCATTCGACTTAGCTCCAGCCCCTTTTCCAGCCCGGTGCTTCTTGTTTGTAAGAAAGAGGGAAGTTGGCGATTTTGTGTTGACTATAAGGAGCTGAACAAAGCTACCGTTTCGGATAAATATCCAATTCCGATTGTTTATGAGCTGTTTGACGAGTTATATGGCGTCCAATACTTCTCCAAACTTGTTTTGCGATCCGGTTACTACCAAATTAGAGTAACAGAATCCGACATCCTTAAGATAGTTTTTCGAACACATTCGGGCCACTATGAGTTCATTGTGATATCATTTGGACTCATGAATGCTCCCGCCACTTTTCAAGCCACAATAAACGATGTGTTTCGACCATACCTACAGAAATTTATATTGGTCTTCTTCGACGACATTCTTGTCTATAGCCACATATGGGAGGATCATTTGGGGCATTTGGAGACAACCCTACAAACCTTGGCTACGAATTCATTGATGGCCAATAGGAAGAAGTGTCAATTTGGAAAACAAAATATCAAATATTTGGGCTATGTAATCTCCTCGGATGGAGTGAAGATGGATCCGGGGAAAATAGCTTACATTCTAAATTGGCCAACTCCTCATTCCACAAAGGGTGTCCGTGGATTCTTGGGCTTAACCGATTACTATAGACGGTTCATTCGTGATTATGGGAAGATACCAAGGCTTCTCACGGATTTGTTAAAAAAAGAGGGATAGCTCAAGTTTGCTTGGTCCATGGAGGCCAACCGATCCTTTGAAACATTACAATCAACAATGACTCATGCACCAGTGTTGGCAATGCCAAATTTCACTCAACTATTTACAATTAAATACGATACTTCGGGAAGAGGAATAGAGGTTGTTCTCTTACAAAATGGAAGGCTCTTATATGGAGAAAGAATAACCCAACCATCTCTCTCTGTCTCTCTCTCTGGATGTAACATGCTTGTAACTCTTACCCCTTTTAAGGAAGTAAAGAAATGATTTCCTTTATATTTTCTCAATTAACGACGCCATTTATGCTAATCAGAAGAATTTTCTTACCAAAATAAAGAAGTGGATTTCTTTTGAAATATTAGTCGGCCAATCTTGCGAGTCTAATTAGTCTAATATCTTCTTCTTAATGTGATAAAATTAATAACATAAAAGTTTTTAAAGTGAAATATTTATAATTTTTTGAGTACTATTATATGGATCAAATAATTGTTAGAATAAACGGATCAAATATCTAAGTAGTAAACAAGTTTTGACTCATTTTTCAATAAAAAAGAAAGAATTTCTTTTCTTATTTCTATCTTTAGAACCACATTTCCCCTTTTCTATTTTTTCTTTTTCCCACTCCTATATTCAATTACTTTTTTTTAATTCCTTTTAACTTTTTTTTTTGTGGATTTCTTCCTCCTCTTTACCAAAAGCATTTGATTCTTTTTTAGGAAAAAGTGTAAAAATCACCTAAACTATAGGCGAAAAAATATCCTAAACTTCTAAAAAATACAGAAATATTCACTCAAGTATAAAAATGTGTAAAATAAGCCCTACTATGCATAATCGTTTATTTTTTCAGTTAAAATATAAAAATTATTAAAAATTTTATTTTTTTATTTAACAAATTGGGAGAGAATAATAAAAATAATATCTCTTACAGTTTCTCTCCTTCCCTCTCTCCATTTCTTTCTCTCTCCCCATACTTCTAATAAGCTATGATACATAATAATAATAATAAAAATACTAAATTAAAGATGAAGGAACAACATTGAACAATCTGGAGGGAATGAATAGGTTGTTCTCAATTCTTTTGATTTTTTTTTGAATAAAGATTGAGAGAAGAAATAGATGAAGAATATGCATGGGAGATTAATAGTGATTTCATTATCTCCAGTGCATGTCCATTCCCATATTTCATCCAGATTTTCAATCTATTATTTTTTCAAAATAGTACACAACTAGTTTGTTCAAATGTTAATCAGAACTTACAAGTGTTTCTCTCTCACACTCCCTACTAGCTTTGTACAGGAGCTAGTAAACCTAATTCTTGTTTCACACAAACACCATTTAATCCTAGATAAAAAAAAACCATTTCTTTTGATTTTTTATAAATATTTGAAGGTGAAAAAAATATACAATGAAACTTCGACTTCATATAAGCCATTTAAGTCTAGAAAGAAAAATACAACACAAAAAATTAAGCTCATGCTCATAGATGTTCAAAGAGATGTTCCAAAAGTTATTTTTATCTTCTCTAGAGATGTTGTATTCATAAGCTTCTTTAAAAAATAGCCATTGAGCTTCATTTAATGCAAAAACATAGCCATTGCAAATAGTTGAAACTCATTTAATGTTTGAAACAACTTTTCTAAATCACTAGCCATTATTTTCATTGAGTCGACTTCTTTCTCTAAGTCAACTGAGTTTTGAATTCTGCAATATTTAGGGTTAGTTCAAGTCAACTTCATATGCATGTTAGGTCGACTTATACTATATTCTACTTAAATATTTTTTGCTATGCTGCTCATGTAGGTCGGCTTGGGTTCTTTTCACGTTGACTTCTACTTGTTAGTACTTAAACATTTTCACAATGTAGCTTGTGTGAGTCAACTTGTGCTCTCTTCAAGTCGACCTGGACATCATTTTGCTTAAGTGTTTTTCACTGTGTTGTTTGTGCAAGTTGACTAGTATATGCTTTAAGTCAACTTGAACATTATTTTGTTTAAGTGTTTTTCATTGTGTTGTTATGTTCAAGTCAACCTAATGTCATTTTGTGCGAGTCTACTAGTTTTGATGTTTGATTGACTTGAATTATATTCTACTCAAGCATTTTCACTTTGTTGCCTATGCATGTCGACTTGTGTTGGTTTTATGTCGGACTTGTGTTTGATGGTACTTAGGTATTTTTGCTTTGTAGTTCATGTGGGTCGACTTGCTTTACTTCTTTGGTTGACTTGAGCAATGCTGTGAAGTTTAATTTAATGCTAGTCGACTAGTTTGGATTGTTTGGTTGACTTGTTTTGATGTAGTTTAAGCCTTTCCCTTTTATGCATGTTGATAATTTGTCTGGTCGACTTGATCTCTACCTGATTTAAGCATATTTTACATTGTGGCTCAGGCAAGTTGACTCCTTGGTGCTTATAGTCGACTAGTAAAAGTGTTCTGTGAGATCTATGTTTCGTGTTGGTCAACTTGAACGATGGTCAGGTTGACTTGTGCTCAATAGCCTTTGAGTTTTTCATTGTGATGCACATGTAAGTTGGCTTATAGTCATTTGTGGTCAATTTGAGCTTGAATATTGTTTAAACTTGTAAAGGTAAACTTATGCATTGGACAGGTTGACTTGAGTTTTGTTTACTTTAAGTACTTTCACTGTGTTGCTCATGTAGGTTGACTTTGAGTTTATGTAGGTTCACATGTTTTCCCCTTAGGTTTAGTAGACTTGAAAGATATGAAGATCTCATCATATATATATCTTATCAACTCTTTTGGGTCAACATCTTTATGCTTTAGGTCGACTCATTGCTTCTTTAGGTTAACTTGAACTTGCTTCAAGTTGACTCATTATTGCTTCAATTTGACTTTTTATTGTTTCAAGTTGACTTGTCTCTTTGTTAACTTCATTGCTCCTTAAGTCTTTCATCTTTGGGTCAATTTATGAACTCATCAGGTTGACTTCTCCTTGCTTTAGGTCAACTGTATCTTGATTAGTTTCAGTTTTCATTAGTTATACTCCTTTGATCTTGAGCAGGTCGACTCATGTCTTTTTCAATTTTCATTAGTTCTACATTTGTTCTTTTCCTAGGTCAACTTAGTTGATTGATTGATTTCTTCTACAGAAATTTTAAGCCATTTAAAACACTTTAAACATTAAACACTTTAATATCAAAATAATATCAAAATATACTCATCAAGTTGACTTGTGTTTTACTCTTTCTTTGTTTTCAAGGGATTTGAATTTAGACAAGTCGACTTACTCTCATGTTAAGTTGATTTAGTATCATAATGAGTTAATTTAAGGTTTATCTTTCCATAATTATTTAAATGTAAGTATAGTAGGCCAATTAGTGATTTCACCAAGTAGATTTGAAGTTATGCAACTTAATTGATTGTTTAATTCTAACTTTGGACTACTACATTTTTAGTTTTTTTTTTTTTTTTTAATTTTCTTTTTGATAGTTACACCTTCAAATTTGTGACTTCTCTATTGCATTTATTAGACGGGTCGACTTATGCTTTGACAAGTCGACTTGTTTTTAGATTCACACTTAGGTTTATTCATAGTTTGTTTTTCGAGTTGACTTGGTTAACATTCTGTTTTAGTTCAGTAAGTTTATTTCTTTTGACAAGTCGACTTAATCCATATTTGAGTCATCTTGTCTAACTTTCTATTTTACTTAGAAAGTTAATTTTCACTTAGCAGGTCGATTTGCTTCATGCGTGAGTCGACTTGTTCAGATTTATAACTTAGGTACCTCAGTTTAATCATTGTCAAACTTGCTCCAATTTTTTTTCAAATTAATTTTTCATTAATCTGACCTACTTTTGCTCACCATCTAACTTAATTTTACTTAGTTTTGATTATTATTAAAGCATATTTTGCCAACAAAAGAAAGAGAAAAATCTCTCTCTCTCTCTATCTCTGTCTTTCTCTCTCTCATTTTGCAACTTCCTAAGCCCATTGCACATCGCCCACCAATCATCTAAATATGTCATGAAAGAAAAAAAAATTTTTGTTTGGTATTTTTATTTTCCTTTTACTTTCAACATTGAGATCAAGTTTATATGTAAAAGGCCAAACAATTGTTGTTACTGTCAAAATAAATATTATTATCATGGAATTTTGCATTCAATTTTGGTTCAAATGTTTGCAAACAATGGTGTCCATTCAATTAGCATAAACCAACATGTAGAAACTAGATTTTCCAACTTTCCCAAAAAAAAATTCTAAATTCTAATAATCTCACAAATTCTAATTCAAAAGAAAAAAATAGATTGAAAAGAGATCTAAACAAACAAATAAATAAAGGAACTTGCACATTGTCAAAATCCTATACACAAACTTGTAAAGTAACTACAAATACTCAATATTCAATTCAATTAACTAAAGCTAAAATCTATCTCCACCATTGATGATTCCTTCATAGGAGCATGGGGGAGGAGAAATGCTCAACAAACAATCTTTCTCAATCTGGTAATAATAAATGTGGACATGAATTTTATTGACAAATCTTTCATGTGTTTGTAGAAAATTATAATAACATATTCAAGGAAGTTGAAGAAGCGGAATCACACACTTTTTTGAGCAATGCGGAGATTAGGGAATGAGACACCCCTTATGTTATGGATTGTCTTGCACTTAGTCACTCGCGGGATTCGGTTAGGGGAGTTGTCGCCTTACCAGCCCCAGGTTGTGAGATAGAAAGAAAGTTATACCCAAAAGAGCCATTCTTTACCAATTTAAGAAGTGGGGGTGAAGGGGGGCCAGACCTTTAGGTTGTTTAAGCAGGTTGGGCTAGGCCATTGTGCTCCTGCCACCTCAAAGTAGGCTAATGGGTGAGCCCCTTACTATCGCAATGGTGGGGGGCATCAGAGGCTGTTGCCTTGTGGTCTCTTAATCTTCCCCTCCTATGGCTATAGAACATTGACAAGATAATCTAGAACCAAAGGTGGGCTTCTCGTGAAGAGCTATTTTAAGCCCATATAAAAGTGATCTGATAAATTTGAAAATTTTGGTAATTTGGTTTTAAATATCTCAAAGGATATGTAATAAATAAATGTGTAAATACTAATAGACGTTTGCTATTTATGATGGGTTAAATAGGGAATGTTAGGGTGACTTAAGAATGGCCGGAAAGTTACCTAATTTCACGTGAATTTGGTAAGGTAACTAGAATAAACTAAATAGACAAATTCCATTTAAGAATTTGGAAGTGAAGTCACCCTCTACAACTATAAATAAGGTTTATGATCCCTGAGTCAGGGTATTACTCTTCTCTCTAATACTCCCATCATATAGAGAGATTTTGCGAGAATATATTTGACCTAGAAGGCCGTGGCCAAGATTCTATCAAGACAAATATTGAATTAAGATTCCATTCTATTTAGTTTCTGGTTGGAGTCAGGTATAATTTTGATATGTTCTAAGTTTTAATTTTAGTTAATTAAGTTTTTAATTCCAATGATTTAATAAGATTTTGATATGGTTTTGTATTAAATAATTTTCCTAACAAGTAGTATTAGAGATACTTGTGCTTGAGTCATTGGAATTATTTTAGGTTTTTTATGATTTTTGGTACTATATGAATTTTGAGAATATGTATAACTTTTAAGGATCTGGGTGTGTATTTGAATAAAAAAAAATTCTGGAAAGTTTTCACTAAGTCAACATTTAGTTTTCATCTAAGTCGATACTCAGTTTTATTAAAGTCGATTTCCAATTTTTCATTAAAATTGACATCTGGCCTTTTTATATATATATATATATATATATATATATATATATATATATTTGTGTCATTTTTGGGATCTTTGGGTTCTTCAATGATATGTGTACATGTAAATTTTGGTTTATTATTTGAAACTTACCCTTTTTTGGCAATAAACTTTCTTTTTTTTTTTAAAAAAGAGAAAAGTGTGCAAGTCAAAGATCCTTTTTTTTTTTATGGATTTTCCTTCTTTTGGGTATCATTTTTTATGGTATTTTTTTTGGTAACTGCAAATTTAATTTTGGGAATTTTCGATTTTAAGGAATATTTTAAATTTAGTTTCTTATAAGAAACTTTCAGAATTTGGGAAAAACAAAAAAAAAGGAAATTTTTAGATTCGATTTCCTTTTAAATATGACTTGCCAATTTCAAAGGAAAACTTTCAAATTCCAACAAAAAGAATTTTTTTTTTCTTTTTATTGCAAATCCATGTCACAAAAGAATCAATATTAAAAAAAAAGGTTTTATGGGCCATTTTGGACCCAAATAGACTCAATCCTGGGTGTAAAAAGTTTTGGAATTTATTGAACTCAATTGAACCTATTTTCATCCTTATCATTCTTTACTGTTTCTTTTATATTCAAGACTGGTCTTTCTTTTAGTATGCGATGATATGACATGTCTAGAAAAGTTCTGTCAACAAAACGGGGAAAAGTTTAAAATTAGTTAGTTCTTAAACAGTTCTAATGAACTCACTACCTACCTGAGAACTTTTCTGGTGTCTTCTGCTACAGAATGGGGATTGGCCAAGATTTGGATCAATTGTTAGCAAAAAGTTAAAACTTTGGTTTTATGCCAACAATGAAGGTGTAGGGACGAAAAAGAAAGATGATGGAGACAGATTTAATAAAATTTGTTTTTTAGGCTCAATTTAAAATTTCTAAAATTGGGCTTTAAATAGCCCAATCCTCAAGAAATTGAGTCCATTAGGATAAAATTGAAATTTTTTTAATTTCGGTTATTATTCAAATATGGATATGGTTTTGTATATATTTCGAGATGAATTAATTGAACCAACATGTCACCAAAGTGACCTCTCTCGTGGAGATGAATTTCTTTTTGAGATATAAAAACTTGTGTGTATACAATTCATATGGTTATCGATCAGCCCAAAGGAAGGTCTGTATTTGACGGAATTGCATGTACACATTGTGGTAATAAATGCGTGATAATTTTTCAATTTTTTCATGTGATCAATTTATCGGCCCAAAGGAAGATAGTTGGTTGACATGCTCTTATCGATTACTACATTAAGATACCATTTACAAGTTAATTATTTTGTCCAAAGATAAAATATTAATGGAGTTATCAGTATCTTATGATGAAAATTTCACATATTTGAATTTATTTGGTTTTAAAGTTATGTTTGAGCATATATTGCTTGCCATTTTCTATTTTGACAGTTAAGACTATTTCCACCAATATCAATACCCAACTCAACTCTATTCCCATGTTGAAAGGCTCAAACTTCAAATCATGGCGATAAAATCTTCTGATTGTTCTTGGGGTTATGGATATGGACATTGCGCTAAGAATTGACTGTCCTCCACCAATTACAGATAAGAGTACCTCTGATGAAAAAAGGGAGTTTAAAAGGTAGGAGAGGTCGAACTGCATTAGTCTTGTGATTATAAAGAAAGCCATTCCAAAAACTTTTAGGGGTACTATATTTAATATTATTTGTCATGCCTCAAACTGGGATCATCAGCAGCCGCCCGTTGCCCTGGATGTCGGCTCAGTTTTCTAAAAAATCAGACAGAGTCTCCCCATATTTCGAAGGTCTCCCATATACAAATCAACCTGTATATTGAATGATCATCTTGCTACATGAATAAATAGGCCAATCCGACCTTATGACAATCAACCACATTCATATCATACCAATTAGTCCGCACCGTACAAACCAGGACAACGCAACACTATCACAATAACTAGCAGTCCTAACCACAGATCTCTACTATCATACCCCATCAAAGGTACGAATAGTAGCCGATTACCCCTCTTGTGATTTAGAGGTGGCACCGAGCGAACCTAGAGGACACTTCTAGAACATGACACGTTTCCCAAAATAAATGTACACAATAGCACAGATTATGCCTCAATGCAATAGAATAGGGCCAAGCGTGTAATTTTGAGAATTTTTAGGGTCAATTTATAATTTTTATAAATCCAAAGACCAAATTGTATTTAACAAGAATCTAGAAACAATTTCTCAAAAGATAGGGACTTCAATGCAATAAGATGGTAGACAACAAATTGGACAAGCACTTAATGCCAAAGCATGGTAGGGTATGGAATGAAAAAGCAAGCATTTATTGAGGTATGTTGATGATGTACAAATCTTGACTTTTGGGGAATGAAGTGTGCTTGTAAAAATTAAAAGATTTCAACCCCTTCATTTGTTGCACCATGAAGTGGACGTGAGTGAGAGGAAGAAGAAAGAAAAATGTGGAGCTTTCTTCATTTCTTCAAGAGCCAAGAGTGAAAATGAGTGAGTCCAATCTAGGAGGAGAAGATTGTGTTGGAAAAATTTCTTCAAATCTCTAGAAACATTTGAAAACAAGGTAAGGCCTTCTTTTGTATCCTAGAATACTATATTTTTGTTTTGAACCCAAAGGGAGACTCTTAACTTGGTGTACATAGGGTAACCAAAGGCTGGAACTAAGTGGAAAGCTTGCTTGAGTTTTGGAAGGCAAAGAAATTGAGGTAAATTTTCTGTTCTGTCTTGCTTTAGATTTTATTTTTGTTCGTGAATTCACCTCTATTTTAAGATATCTTACAGTCAGAATTTGAAAATGCTCTACTTAAGTAAATTGTAGATCCAAGTCTTATCTTTCCAACGAGATAAGAACCACCTTAATCAGATATTTGTGCCAAATGTTATGGCATTTTTCCTGAAGCATGATAGAAAGTTGTTCTGTTTCGGACTATAAAATCAATGTGTACAAATGAACTATTTCCAACTCTATTTTGTAGAAACTCAAAACATAAAACTTGTAGCTATCTTTCTTTCTACCACATATTAAAATTTCAGCCAAAATGCATGAGGGAATCAAAAGTTATAATTTTTTTCCTAAAGGTGTGTTGGTAGAAATTTTGTTTCCAACTGAAAACTGCCTGTTCTAATCATGATTTATTTCAACCCCTTTTGTCGGCATAATTGAGTGAAACTCAAAACACAAAAATTGTAGATCTATGTCTTGGGAATGACATGTTAAAATTTCATTAAGTTTTGATATATAGAATAAAAGTTATAGCTTCTGCACAAATATTTGATAAAAGCTGAAATTAGAATGCGACTGAAACAAAATGAAGATTTTTGGGAATTATGTGATGTGAATTTGAGAAAGCGTATAAAATGAAAGTTATAGGTCATGAAGTTACCTATAACATGTCACAATTTCGCTTGGAGTAGAGTTTTGTGCAAAACATTATAGCTTATTTTCCATGACTGCATAGGTTTGAAAATTTGTGGACTGATTTTCTTCATAAGAGTTATTTGATTTGAACGAGGGAAGCACTTGATTTATGATTCGTGATAATATTGGGGAGTGTGTTACCCTCCCCCAAACTGTGAGTGAGACTTTGACGTCTGCTACTGATTGGAAAATCCTATTTTAAATACTTTTTTATAGCACGATTTCAAATGTGTGATAAATTAAGCTTTCGGATTTTCAAATATCCTTTACACATATTTTTGTGACTATTGGAATGTTCTAATTACTTGACTTGTTTGATATGCATCCATGCGCTTTCACAAATGATATTGTGCCACTTTTTTCATAACATGTGGTATTTATATGATTTTCATATTTATTGGCACACGTTTCATATAACCTAGATTTGAACATGTGATTGGGTTGGATGCCCTGTGATGATTCCACGCTTTGAGCTTGGTGTCCCCCATTTCCTCGCTGTATAGCAATGTTTCGTAGCTATGAAGGACATTTGGCAGAGGCTCTCGTTGTGCCCGGATACGCTTTGGCCAGAGCTATCCCCCAACTCGTAGTCCTTTGGCAGAGGCACTCGTAGTCCTTCAATAACTCCAAATAACTCCTCTGTTTGAGGTTCAATTTCCATTGGGTGAACAAATACTTTAGACTTTTATGATCTGTGAATACCCTGTAGGTCACCCAATATAAGTAATGTTACCATATCTTCAAAGCAAAAACTATGGCGGCCAACTTGAGGTCGTGTGTCGGGTAGTTCAACTCGTGCTTCTTCAATTATCGAGAAGCATATGTAATAACCCTACCATCCTGCATCAGTACACAATCCAATCCCTGTCGTCTGGTATCACTGTATACCATATACTCCTGACTACTAGTGGGAAGGGCCAATATCGGTGCAGATATCAATCATTGTTTGAACTCTTGAAGTCCTTCCGTGTCAACTTATATAGTGAGCAACGATTCGAGAGAATCCCTTTACAAATCATTGATAATAACCTACAAGACCAAGGAAACTCTAGATTTCAGTCACGGTTTACGGCTGCTCCCATCTCAATATAGCTTTGACTTTCTACGGATCAACGAAAATAACTTCCGCAAAGACTATGTGCCCCAGAAAACCAATCTACTGTAGCCAAAATTCACACTTTGTGAATTTGGAATATAACTGTCTGTCGGAAAGGATCTGTAAAACTACCCGAAGGTGCTGAGCATGTTCTTCATCACTCCGCGAGTATACAAGGATATCATCAATAAATATTATGATGAACCGATCTAAGTAATTGTGGAAGACACGATTCATCAGGTTCATGAATGCGGCTAGTGCATTGGTCAGCCAAAATGGCATGAAAAAAAACTCAAAATGTCCATATCGGGTACAGAATGCGGTCTTGGGCATATCCTCGGCCCTAACCCACAACTGGTGATAACCCGATGGGAGATCTATCTTTGAGAAAACCTTTACACCCTAAAGCTGATCAAACAGATCATCAATGTAGGGAAACGAATATCGGTTGTTGATAGTAACTTTGTTCAATTGTTGATAATCCACACATAGTTAGAGGGTACCGTCCTTCTTTTTCACAAATAATACCGGAGCATCCCAAGGTGTAGTGCTCGGACGGATAAATCCCTTATCCATTAATTCCTACAACTGAACCTTGAGCTCTCTTAGCTCGACTGGTGGTAATTCGTGTAGCTCCTCGGGGAATATGTCAGGAAACTCCTGTACTACCGGGACCTCATCAAGCCTTGGACCCTCGATGGTGGTATCTATCATGTGGGCCAGATATGCCGTGTATCCTCAGCGTATCATCAGTCTGGCCTCCATCACTGACACTACACAACGGTGTAATACTCGTCTCTCACCCGCAAATGTCAGTGGTGACCCTTCGAACCTCTGGAACTCTACTTCCTTGGAAAAATAGTCCAGCGAAGCCTTATAAGTACTCAGTCAATCCATCCCTAAGATGGCATCAAAGTCTGTCAAGTCAAGTGGGATCAAGTCTGCTTCTAACACTGTCTCCCCAATCATGACATCGCTCCCTCTATATACGGAATCCCTGATCAACTATTCACCAAGAGGAGTGATAACCATTAGTTCCTCATCTAGTAGCAATAACGACTTATCCAACTGTTGAGCAAAAGAAGATCTCACATAAGAATAATTCAACCTGGTGTCTACAAGAACACGAGCATCAACTCCGAATATTTTCATGGTACCTAGATACGAGAAATTGAAAGAGGAATTAATTTTGGGTGCGCAAAAGATATATGTATATATATATAAATATCAAAATAGTTAACCCTCTAGGGGTCTAACTAGTCATGACTGTACATAATTATCATAGTATTCATCATTTCAAAAAGAAAAGTACATAAAAACTCCTAAACAGGGGGATCTGTGGGAGGAGTACCCATGATCACATCTGGGTTTGCCTGAGCGTCCTCCTGCATCATAGCATACATACGGGCCTGTGCCCTCGGCTACTGTCGTGAAGGACCAGGTACAGTGTTGCTCCTGGATGTCGTTCATGGAGTAGTATCACTCGAATGTGCAAGTGCTCCCTGCTGTCCTACCCACGGACCACTTGGATCACTCGAAGTCGCCTGACCTCCAAGTCCTAAATTCGAGCATGACTCTTGATATGTCCCAGCTTCCCATACTAGAAGCACGTAATAGGCACCCTGCAAGCTCCCAGAGGATGGTGCCTGCTACATCTGTGGCAATGAGGGTGCCGCTTAACTGTAGGATGACTGTAATTATGTTATTGTAAATGTAAATTTAAACTCTTGAATTCGTTCTATATTCATGCATTGAGGCACAAGGTTGCATTTTAAAATTTTCTTTCTTGGGAAATTATATTTTTAGGAAAAATAAGTTTTAAACAGGTGAAGATGCATGCATTGTGTTGTCTTAGTATATGGGGAGATGCTACCCGTATGCTTAGATAATGCGACGGTTGTTGCATGCTTGACTTGAGGGTTGTGACGTAATCTTTGAACACCTCACGGTTTTTGGAAGAAAAGCTAAGTGTTTAGCTTATTTAGATTTTGCTCCATTTAATCCTAGCTATCAAAACTTTTCAAGATCAATTTTATGCCATTGGATTCACATGGTCACAAGCAAGATTCACTCTCTCTCTCTCTCTTATGGTTTCTCTCTTCTCCCTCTACAAATACACTTTCTCATACTATCACTCAAGTCATTCATTAATCCCACCAACCAAGATCCTATGGCTCAAAATTTTGATCAAATTCTAAGTTAAATCCTCACCCTTACTTGGTTTCTAAGAAAATCCCATACTATCATTCAATGAATAGTCTCATTGCCTCCTACTAACTTAATCCAATGGTCTAATTTCATTCATCTTACTCTAAATTAATCTCTACTCTTGGATTTACTTCTCAAGACCAAGAAATCTAGCGGTGTAGCAACCCACAACCCTTACTCTAGATGTTTGGACCCACATGGAAAATGTATGATAAATGCTAATGAAATGAATGAATGCGTGGCACCTGAGTCAATTAAAACAAGTATGCCATAAGAAAATAATTTCACCATACCTGTAATCACATCAGGTAAAGCATGAGCCTCCTGAGCAATGATTGCATGAACTCTAGCCTGACCTCCTAGGCCTAATGGCATACCCTGAAGTTGTCTCTGCTATGGCCGTGGTGGTAAGGCTGGTCTATAGACAAGGATGTCATCAAAAAATACTGACACAAACTTTCTAAGGTAAGACTGAAATATATTGTTCATGAGAGATTGAAAGGTTGCTCGTGCATTTGTGAGACCAAAAGGTATTACCAAAAATTCAAAATGGCCATGATGTGTTTGGAAGGCTATCTTTTTTATGTCTTTAGGCTAAACTCTAATCTAATGGTAACCAGCCCTCTAATAGCGATATTTTTATACATTTGAATTTATTTTATTTTATTTTATTTTAAACTTTATTTATGACTTTTAGAACTATTTTTAGGTTTTATTTCATGATTTTATATTGATTATTTTTGTGGATTTTATTTTAGGATTTTTGGGATTATTTAAAGATATTGGACTATACAGACATTTGTTAGTATGTTAGAATACCTTTCTGCTCCGATATCCGATTAACCTGATTCTTGTTTGGTTGGAAAGAAGGTTTCAAGGCCTACAAATCTTATGAGGATCTCAGAG
Source organism: Dillenia suffruticosa (assembly GCA_033439265.1). Classification (NCBI taxonomy): domain Eukaryota; kingdom Viridiplantae; phylum Streptophyta; class Magnoliopsida; order Dilleniales; family Dilleniaceae; genus Dillenia; species Dillenia suffruticosa. The sequence goes on from JAVTVX010000031.1 coordinate 8,125,293, forward strand.
GCTGGGTCAAATCAGAAAATATCCAAATTTTGAATCAAAGTTACTACAGTGCTAGAAATCAAGACCCATGAGTTCTAAAAGCCCAAGTCCAAGTGAAATATCAAGCTATTATGAAGACCCATGAATTTTTAGTCATTTAGGACTCTTAGGAATTAGATTATAAGAAGGAGATATCCTTTACACTTGGAAAGAGGAGGAGAAATCCTAGCAGCCACCTCCTTAGTCTTCTTGGACGGGATTCTTCGATCTTGATTGGGGTTGAAAGGGTTGTAATGTTTTCTTTACCTTTCTTGCATTTCTTTATCATGTATACTTAGATTTCTTATTTCTAGGATTCGATGAATTCTGTTCTTTGATTAATAGCATGATTTGATTCGTTTCTTTCCCTTAAATTTTTATTGGTATGTTCCTTCTTTGATGAGATTTCATTGTTCAACTTAATGCTTCATTTGTAGAGGGCCCTACGATTTGATGATTTGCAATTACATGCATGAGATCGAGAGAAGATTACATGAAATCTAACCAATACAATAAAATCCATATGGAGTTATGAGATCGATGGATAATTAACTCTGTGCGGAGATTTTAGAGGAAATCCTAGATTACAAATATTCCATAGATCTTAATGCAATTCTGTCTAATCAAGATTGTATGACCATTGGGTTTTAGTTAGTCGAATTAGGGTTTGTATGACCATTTGGTGAATCTAATTTAGAGAAATCTGCTACCATCAAGAATGAATCTTTAGTCAATAAACTTTAAGGGATTTGAAAGAATTCAATTGTGTGAAAAAATTAAAAACAGATAAAATCGATGTTTTAGGGTTTTATAAAACTAGGGCTTTTGTCTATCAATATTTTTATTTTTAATATTTTCATAGTTTTAATATTTTTACTATCTTGATTTGTTCTGTCCAACTTAGATAGGGTATTTTATAATTGGTAATACATAATATTCTCGTGGGATTGACACTTGTTCTATACCATACACAACACTCAACTAAGGTATATTTGTCTGAAATCGTGATATACCTAAATCGCATAACAAGTTTTTGGTGTCGTTGCCGGGGATATTTAAGTAAATCAATAAAAATCATCTTGTTTGAGATTGAACATTATTATTATTTATTCTTGTTTCTTTCTTGTTCTTGGTAAATAGGGTATATAGATTTTAGGGTTTTTCATATATTTCCTACTCCTTCCATATAGAATTAGTTTTTTTTGTTTTTTTTTTCAGTTGTCTAAAAACAGATTAAGGAAATTGGTCAAACAACCACTTGTTTTAAAGGATTTCAGCTTGCTGAACAAAACCCGTTGCATTAGCTACGGCACCGACCTACTTTCATCAAATTCCATCATTTTCGTAGACTTTTATGTTTTTTGTGATTTTTTAGAATTTTCCGATTGTCTTCTTGTGTATCTTTTTGCATTATTTTGCTGTGTTTATATAATTTCTACATTTATATAGGCATTATAGATTTTCTTGAGTGGTTCTTGCAATTGGTTTTGAAGTTTGAATTTTGTGCTATTTTTGGAGTCCTACAGTGCATGCTACGGTCCAAGAACCTTGACCTAATTGATTTTGATCCTAAGATTGAAAAAACATTACGAACCATTCGTAGACAAGTCAAGGAAATTAAGGAGGAAGAAACAATGGCCCATGAGAACGGAGCAATAAGAGAGTACTCGATGCCCAAACTTTAGGATATTCAGACTAGCATCGCACGACCAACTGTGGAGTTAAATAATTTTGAGCTCAAGTCGAGTCTGATCAGGATGGTACAAGTAGATCAGTTTTGTGGTGAAGCATTCCAAGATCCAAATAGCCACTTGAAAAATTTTCTAGAGATTAGCGATACCATCAAACTAAATGGAGTCAGTTAAGGTTATTCCTTTCTCTCTTAATGGCAAGGCAAAGGATTGGTTGAACTCATTCCCTACTAATCATTTTACAAGTTGGGAGATTCTTTCTCAGGTATTTTTAGCTAAATATTTCTCACCTAGTAAGACAGCTAAACTATATAATGACATTACTAGGTTTAGGCAATCTGAAGGTGAGTCTCTGTATAATACTTGGGAATGTTTTAAAGATTTGATTAAAAGGTGCCCATATCATGGTATTTCTGACTGATTGATTTTGCAAACATTTTATGGTGGTCTTTTAAATTCTGTAATAATTACCATTGATACTGCGGCTAGGAGTGCATTCATGAGTAAGTCATATGATGAGGCATATGCATTACTAGATGATATGGCATCTAATCAATACGACTGATATAGTGAGCGTGAAATTCCTAGGCAGAGGGTTGGTGTGCATGAGGTTGACACTTGTAACATGCTTAATGCCAAGATGGATTCTATATTGCATGCTTTGAAAACTAATCAAACAAATGTTGTGGCTAGTCAAGTTTTATATTGCGATTCATGTGGTGATTTTACTCATGTGTTTTCTGAGTGTCTGTAGATGCAATAAGCAAACTATGTGTCTAACTTTGGTTGACCTCAGAATAACCCGTACTCCAACACATACAATCCCAGGTGGAAGAATCATCCAAACTTTTCATGGAGTCAAGGGGCACCACCACTACCAAACAATCCATAAAATTCTATTTCGGGAAATAACAGCCAAGGGAGAACAAAGCATCATGGGAGCTAGCGATTGAGTGTCTGGTAATAGCAACAAATTAAAGGTTTGAAAAACTTGAGAATAAGATTGATCAATTGACTAACGTCTTTCATTCTCGTAAGCCAGGTAGACTGTCAAGTGATACAGAAAAGAATCCTAGAGAGCAAGCAAAGGCAGTTACATTGAGGAGTGGGAAGCAACTGCAGGAGGAACCGATTCAGTTAAAGAAAGAGAATGAACAAGAGGTCGAGAATAAGCAGCTTACTGAAGAGAAAACCAAGGCTTCTAAAACAAAATAGGGAAGTTCCTTATCTTTGAGTGAGTATAGACCTCGTGTTCCTTTTCCTGGTCGTTTGTTGAGTATAATGTAGAAAACAATTTGGGAAATTTCTTGAAATTTTTAAGAGATTGCATATTAATATTCCTCTTTTGGATGCTATCAGGTAGATGCCGAGCTATGCGAAGTTTTTGAAGGACGTAATCATAAACAAGAGGAAGCTAGATAAGGTTTCAACAGTCAAGCTTGTGGAGGAGTGTTCAGAAATTCTACAAAGGAAGCTACCGCCGAAACTTAAAGATCCAGGGAGTTTTTCCATCTCTTGTACTATTGGCTCTTCTGATTTTTCTGATGTTTTTTGTGATTTGGGTGCCGATGTCAATCTCATGCCATACTTCGTATTTTTAAAATTAAGATTAAGAGATTGTTGATCGACTAATATTTCTTTGCAATTAGCTGATAGGAGTGTCTAGTATCCCAGAGGCATTATTGATGATATTTTGGTTAAGGTCGATAAATTCATCTTTCCTATTGATTTTGTTGTATTGGACATGGATGATGATGAGGTCACTTCTTTGATTTTGGGTAGACCATTTTTGAACACTGCACGTGCATTGATAGATGTTTTCTGTGGAAAACTGACTTTGAGATTGAATGATGATAAAATTGAGTTTGATATTTTTAATTCCATAAAAAATTTTGATAGACAAGAAGTTTTCAATGTCTTGAGAGGATTGTCGAGTATAATTTGAATGTCTTTTATTCTATTGATCCTCTTGAAAATTGCATTTCTAGTTTGTTGCATGTGAAGCATGATTTTTTGGATGTTAAGCATGCTGATGTTTGTGTTGCTTTAGATGTGATAGATAAGATTCATACTGTTTTTGCACATATAGAGAACTTGCATGTCATTTTGAATCTTGAGGAGAAAACTGATAGTTCATAACAAGTTTCTTCCACACTTGAGCTTAAACCATTGCCATCTCATTTGAAGTATGTGTTCTTGGATAGTTCCTTTATATTTCTACTGATTATTTCTTCATTTTTGACAGGTTATAGACCAATCCCTATGAGAGAAACTCATAGTTTTTTTTTTCCAAAATGCTCTTCAATTCACGATTTAAAACCTCAACTTGTCCACTAGTTTTGAGATGGTAAGGGGTAGTAATTTTATGAGTGACACCATATTTAGTTTAGAGTTTTTCAAAATATTTACAAAAATGAGATTCTTCGTCACTAATTATGGCCTTAGGAACATCAAAATGGGAAAAGATATTCTTCTTAAAAAACTTACACATCATTTTAGAGTCATTTTTTACACATGCAATTGCCTCTATCCACTTACTCACATAATCAATAGCGACAAGAATGAATTCATGATTAAAAGATTTTGGAAAAGCTCCCATGAAATCTATACCCCAAACATAAAAATATCGACAATCAAAATATTATTTAAGGGCATCTCATGACGATTAGAAATATTTCTAGTTCTCTAACAGTGATCACATGCACGAACATACGAATAAGCATCCCTAAATAAAGTAGGCCAATAAAATCCAGGTTGAAGTACCTTAGCTGCTGTACGTGAGGGACCATGTGACCACCAACCTCCTTATTATGACAAAAACTATGGATACTATGTACCTTTTGTTTGGGAACACATCTCCTAATGATACTGTTACCACTAATCTTGTACAAGTTTGGCTTATCCCAAAGATAATGGCGTAAATCAGAAAAGAACTTCTTTCTATGGTGTCCCTTCATTCTTTATGGTAGAACCTTGCAATGAAGATAATTGACAAAGTCAGCATACCGGGTTCATCAATTCGAGTGACAAAAAATAAATTCTCATCAGGAAAAGAATCATTTAAAGGATGATTAATCATTGTCTCAATGAATTCTCCCTCCAATCGAGATAAATGATCAGCTGCAGGATTATCAACTCCTCTCCTATCTACAATCTCGATATCAAATTCCTACAACAAAAGAATCCAATGCAACAACCTAGGTTTTGCATCTTTCCTCGAAATCAAGTACCTAAGTGCAGAATGATCAGTATGAATAACAATTTTGGACAACAAGTAAGATCAAAATTTCTCAAGTGTAAAGATGACAGCAAGTAGTTCTTTTTCAATAGTGGTATACACTTTTTGAGCCTCATTCATAGTCCTACTCGCATAATATATACATGAAATATCCTATCTAACGGTTGCCCTAAAACTGCACCCACAGTATCATCACTTGCATCACAATTAATATCAAAAGGTAAATCCCATCTAGGTGACTGCACTATGGGAGACTCAATCAATTTTGATTTCAAGCAATGAAAGGCATTCAAACAAGAATCATCAAACACAAAAAGGGCATCTTTTACCAAAAGATTCGTTAGAGGTCTAGCAATCTTGGAAAAATCCTTGATAAATTTTCGATAAAAGGCAGCATGTCCTAGAAATCGTCTAATATCTTTTAATGGCTTAGGTGGAGGAAGTTTCTCAATCAACTCAACTTTTGCCCTATTAACCTCTATTCCCTGATAAGACACCTTATGATCTAAAACAATTCCTTCTTTCACCATGAAATGAGACTTTTCCCAATTCGGCACCAAATTGGTTTCCTTACACCTCATTAAAACTTGTTTCAAAATTTTCAAGCAATCATCAAAAGAGGAACCAAGCACAGAGAAGTCATCCATAAAAATTTCCATAAAATCATCAATGAAATCAACAAAAATAGATATCATGCATCTTTGAAACGTTGCTGGGGCATTACAAAAACCAAAAGGCATGCGTCTAAATGCAAAGGTACCATATGGACATGTAAATGTGGTTTTTTCTTGATCAACAAGATCAATGGCAATTAGCAAATAACTAGAAAAACCATCCAAAAAGCAATAAAATGCATGACCAGCCAATTTTTCAACAAGTTGATCAAGAAAGGGAAGGGGGAAATGATCTTTTTTAGTGGCATAATTCAATCTCCTATAATCAACACATACCTCCCAACCTGTGATAACACATGTGAGGATCAACTCATTCATATCATTCTCAACCACAGTAGTTCCACCATTCTTAGGAACAACTTGCAAAGGACTCACCCAAGCAGAATCGGAGATAAGAAAGATAATACCTGCATTGAGCCATTTAATGATCTCTTTCTTTACCACCTCCTTAAGATGTTCATTGAGTCTCCTTCATGGTTAAGCCGTGGTGTTGAACCCATCCTCCAATAAGATCTCGTGCATGCAAATGGAGGGATCTATACCATGAGAATGGAGGGAAACATAGAGGAACTATCCAAGAACACATACTTCAAATGAGATGGCAATGGTTTAAGCTCAGGTATGGAAGAAACTTGTTGTGAACTATTATTTTTCTCCTCAACATTCAAAACCACATGCAAGTTCTCTATATGTGCAGAAACAATATGAATCTTATCTATCACATCTAAAGCAACACAAACATCAGCATGCTCAACATCCAGAAAATCATACTTCACATGCAATGAACTAGCAATGCAATTTTCAAGAAGATCAACAGAATAAAAGACATTCAAATCATGCTCGACAATCCTCTCAATGCAATCAACTTTGAAAACTTCTTGTCTATCAAAATTTCTCGAGGAATTAAAAATATCAAACTCAATTTTCTTATCATTCAATCTCAAAGTTAGTTATCCACAAAAAACATCGATCAATGCACATGCAGTGTTAAAAAATAGTCTACCCAAAATCAAAGAAGTACCCTCATCATCTATCCAAAACAACAAAATCAATAGGAAAGATGAATTTATCAACCTTAACCAAAATATCCTCAACAATGCCTCTGGAATACTTGACACTCCTATCTGCTAATTGCAAAGAAATATTGGTAGGTCGATAATCCCTTAATCCTAATTTTAAAAACACGAAGTATGGTATGAGATTGACGCCAGCATCCAAATCACAAAGAACATAAAAAAAATCAGAACAGCCAAGAGTGCAAGGGATGGGAAAACTCCCTAGATCTTTAAGTTTCGACAGCAGCTTCCTTTGTAGAATTGTTGAACACTCCTCCATAAGCTTGACCATTGAAACCTCATTTTGCTTCCTCTTGTTTGTGATCACGTCCTTCAAAAACTTTGCATAGCTCAGCATCTGCCTGATAGCATCCAAAAGAGGAATATTAATATGCAATCTCTTAAAAATTTCAAGAAATTTCTCAAATTGTTTTTCTGCATTATCACTCAACAAACGACCAGGAAAAGGAACATGAGATCTATACTTTCTCAAAGGTAAGGAACTTCCCTGTTTTGTTTTAAAAACCTTGGTCTTCTCTTCAGTAGACTACTTGTTCTCGGCCTCTTGTTCATTCTTTTCCATTGACTAAATCGGTTTCTCCTGCAGTTGCTTCCTACTCCTCAATATAACTGCCTTTGCTTGCTCTCTGGGATTCTTTTCTGTATCACTTAGTAGTCTACCTGGCATACGAGAATGAAAGGTGTTAGTCAATTGATCAATCTTATTCTCAAGTTTTTCAAACCTTTCATCTGTTGTTGTTGCCAGACGCTCAATCGCTATCTCCCATGATGCTTTGCTCTCCCTTGACTGTTGATTTCCTGAAATAGAATTCTATGGATTGTTTGGTCATGGTGGTACCCCTTGACTCCATGAAAAGTTTGGATGGCTCCTCCATCTGAGATTGTCTGTGTTGCAGTACGGGTTGTTCTGAGGTCTACCAAAGTTAAACACATAGTTCACCTGTTATACTTGCGGTGTGACAACCCGCTTTCCAGGCATCGAACCCCTAGGAAAAGGAGATAAACATGCAAATGCGGAACTAATCAACCTAATTAAAATGCGATATCTGGACTCGCGACAATCGCACTCACCGTATGTGATAACATGGAAGGAGATTTATATTAACAGAAAATAAATCGTTTGTTCCTTTCAAATAAAATCACGACAAAGTCTCCCCTATTTAGTAGCTATTTAGCCACATGGGATAATCTAATAAAAATTAATATAACACTTCTATTATCAAACAAGCTGGCATCAATGGCCTTCCTGGTTGCGTAACATAACATACTATAGTATATGAACACCATATCCATAAAACTATATATAATATGTTTTCATGTATCAAAACTATACATGTATATAGGAATACATCCCAAACTACTAATAAGAAAACAAATAATTACATGCCTCAAACAAAATAAAAGGGGTCCACGATGGATAAGGATGTAATCCCTCAACTCAAATCCTCTACCCTGGGCTTCCCTCTCGTCTCCCAGAACACCTAAAAATGAGAATATCGGGGTCAGCATAAGCTGACCAAGTACACAGGGAACCAATAGCAAGCAATACAAGCAGCAAGCATAAGAATATTAACATCACTATATAAGAATCAGAATCATAGCAAAATATACTAAGGATGTACATTAACCCAAAAGGACAATCACAATTTTCACATTTAAAACCATTATACTTTTTCTATCTTCATTGTTCCAATTTAATTTGACATTTAAAGAAAGGAATGGAGTATCGAACCAAACTAGTGTATGAGAATTTGAAGAGCAAGCCTAAAAGTCGGTATTCCCAAATGAAATCTAGGTCTTTTTAGGTTAAACACATCAAACACTTCACTTGCTTCTAATTCCACCCTCGTAGGCAGAAGAGATCCATCCATAGTTTCTCAAGTTTCACCCACAGGCTTCGCAAAGCTTTCAGAACTCTACATACCAACTGTACTCCTTAAACTTCACAAAGCTTTTGGAGTCATTATTGTAGTATCACTTTCTCTTCATATTACTTCATATTCACATGAGTGATAGTCACAAAGATTCCAATTCATCACAAGAATCACATAGCCTTCATAGCAAGATTCAATACCAATTGCAGAGAGAAAGCCATACCAAATAATGTTAAACCCAAAATTCACAATATAACTTGCACAACAATAGAAAAACTAACATAACTTCTTCTGTACATATAAGATTTAGGTGGTTCTAGCAGACTTTTAAAGATAAGACACAGGGCTACAATACTTATGTTCAGAGGTTAGCCTAATTCTGCCTAGAAACCGGCCAACAATCGAGGCTAATTTCAGTAGAAAAACAGGCAAAAACAGAGTTTTCTGCAAAAGACATGATAACTTGAAAATTCACTAAAAATTCATTTCTCAATGAAACGCTTCCAATCACATGTCATTTTAAAGATATAAAAGTCTAGTTTCTTAAAAGAAAACCTTATTTGATTTGCAGTTCTACAGAGAAAGATATTTAACAAGAAATAGCGCATAGTCATGCCGTAAACAGAACAGTCTTTCTGCAGCAATTATGCTACTTTAAAAATTCACCAAAAATCCAATTCTCCTTGAAACTCTTTGAATCTTATGTCATTTTAAATCGACAGAAGGCTAGTTTCATTAAGAGAAAACCCTATTTAATTTGGAGTTATTTAGAGAAAGATATTAAGTAAAAAATAGGGTATAGTCAAGCTGTCCAGCATACCAATTTCTAGGATTTTATCCAAGGACGGGATTCTCTTTACCCTTAATTCATTTTCTCCAAATTCCAGCAATACAATTGTATCAAAAATATATTCTATAGCATTATTAGGCATCAATTTAGCAAAAACATACATGGTAATTGCCTCAAAGTTATAATCTTTTTCTTTGATTTTCCTTCCTTTCCTTTCCAAGTTTCCTTTGAATTTCTAGCTTGTTCTCTAGGTATTTTGCACTTCCTTTTACTTTCCAAAGGCTAGGGTTACCATATACATGGATGAAGGTGTGTTATTTCAAGCTTAAAGGGTAGTTTTAATAGAGGTTGAGGTGAATTTTTGGAGGAGGAAGATGGAATCCAAAAATGAACATTTTAGAAGAAGAAAGTTAAACTTTTGAATTCTTTCTCCATCCTTACCTCTCTACCTAAGTGAAATGTGGGGTCCAAGCATGGTGAGATGTCAAAGCAAAGGTTGTCATATGTTAAGTAATGAAGTTTCATGGTATCCCCAAATTATTTTTGTTTTATTTTATTTTAATTTTGTTTTATTTTTATTTTCCTTTTTCTTTTTCTTTTCTTTTTATGGGTCCCACACCAAACTCTTATTTGGTTCTTTTGCAGCATTATTTCAATCATTTCCATCTATCATTATGTCCCACAGTCTATGCGAAATTCAATATGCCTGACCTCTACTTAAAATCATAAACACAGAAATCAAAACATGCAACGCAAATACATCTAAAATACAGTGTATTCAATTTTATCCTAATGCGATGTAAAAGAATTTAAATGTGTTAAAAACAAAATAAAAATGCAAATGCAAATGCATACTTTAATACTTTCTCGAAACGGGATCTTACATGTGGACACTCAGAAGACACATGAGTAGAATCACCACATGAATCACAATATACAACTTGACTAGCCACAACATTTGTTTGATTAGTTTTCAAAGCATGCAATATAAAATCCATCTTGGCATTAAGCATGTTAAAAGTGTCAACCTCATGCACACCAACCCTCTCTAGAAAATGATTAGCAGTGAATGAGTTTAGCCATACCTTTTGCCTTTCCTTAAGAGAGAAAGGGATAACCTTAACTTGATGGCATCTACGTTACTCCATTTAGCTTGATGGTGTCACTGATCTTTAGAAAATTTTTCAAGTGGCTATTTGGATCTTCTAATGCTTCACCACCAAACTGATCTGCTTGTACCATCTTGATCAGACTTGGCTTGAGCTCAAAATTGTTTGCCTCCACAGTTGGTCGTGCGATGCTAGTCTTAATATCCTGAAGTTTGGGCATCGAGTATTCTCTCATTACTCTATTCTCATGGGCCATTGTTTCTTCCTCCTTAATTTCCTTGACTTGTCTACAAATGGTTCGTAATATTTTTTCAATCTCAGGATTGAAATCAATTAGGTCAAGGTTCTTGGATTGCAGCATGCATTGTACGGACACCAAAAGTAGCACAAAATTTAAACTTCAAAACTAATTACAAGAACTACTCAAGAAAATCTATAATGCCTATATAAATGTAGAAATTACAAAAACACAGCAAAATAATGAAAAAAGATACCCAAGAAGACAATCGGAAAATTCTAAAAAATCATGAAAAAAAATTAAAAAAATAGAAAGGTCTATGAAAATGATAGAATTTGATAAAAATAGGTTGGTGTCGGTAGCTAAAGTCACGGGTTTTGTTCATCAGGCCGAAAGCTGTCACGCCTTGACCCACAGATCAAGCACTTGACAACTGCAGCAATATCTCGATATACAGGTAGAACCTCCCCATATATCGAGACACCGTAAGGTTATCAAAATTAACCTGTAATCTAGTCCAAAACCTACTTTCCTAAAAAACATGTTCCTAAGTAAAAGTAAATTTGATACACAACACTTTGCCTCAATATATGAATAAACAAGGATTCGAGAGTTTCAATTACATTACATAATATAATTATAGTCATCCCAATGTAATTATACAGTGGTCATTCTATAGATCTCAAAATGTACACATACAATATCCAACATTGAATACAATTTTTTGCGGAAGAATGGTCGATACCATATCCAAGTTCGAGGTCTCCAAATACAAATCAATGTGTCAAACTCCCTCGACATGTCTCCCTACCAAGTATATAACTAAAAATCAAGGAAAAGTGAGGTGTGAGTATTATGGGGAAATACTTAGTAAGTGAGGGGATCGACAATATATCTCAATCATAAGTGTGAGCATGAAGTGTCAAAGTATATTTCAAAACCAATATGATATCAAAACCAAGTATGTCATGTCCAAAAATTAAGTAATCACATATCACACATCATAATGTCAAAGGATGCATCCATTTACAATTTTAAAATCATATAAAGTTTGCCAATAAAACATTCCCTGCAGTGGTCTACCTCGACCAATGAAAAGCGCATTGAGGTTTTTCTTTTTTTTTTCATATGCAAAATATTTTCATAATTTAGCTCTGTACCACAACGTTGGCTACAGGCCTCATAGAGTGCTAGATAGTGGCATAACACGTGTCCTCCCCACATTTGGTTCAACCGGCTAGCCTGTGTCTACACGTATACCTAACAAATCATGTATAATACCTCACTTGGAGCTAGAGTGTGGCGTAACACACGTCCTTCCCAATTTGGTTCATCCGAGCGCAACTATACATATGACGTTTGCGGATATCTCCTACAGAAGTGTATCCGGGCAACATGGGATGCCTCTACAAACGCCCTTCGTAACTACGGAATCCATAAAAAATATCATCACATCATCATATCCGTCAATTACATGGACTCTCAGTCCAAGTATCAAACCAATATCCATCAAACGTTCCAAAATGCATAGTCATGTCAGAAATCATATTTCAAAATTTTAATTCATCAACTAGGATGGCATCAAAATCTGTCATTTCAGGTGGAATCAAATCTGCTTCTAGCATTGTCTCACCAATCATGACATTGCTCTCTCTATATACCGAATCTTTGACCAACTACTCACCAAGAGGAGTGATAACTAATAGCTCCTCATCTAGTGGTGACAACAGCCTATCCGACTGTTGAGCGAAAGATGCTCTCAAGTAAGAATAATTCGATCCGGTATCAATAAGAACACGAGCATCGACTCCATATATTTTCATAGTATCTAGATGCGAGAAATTTAAGAAGAATCAATTGAGAGTACACAAAAGATATATATATATATATATATATATATCAAAATAGTTAAGCCTCTAGGGTTTTAACTAATCATATCCATACATATCATCATGATCTACATGATTTTCAAAAAGGAAAAGTACAAAAAGACTTCTAAACAGAGGGATCTACCGGAGGATTACCCATGATTACATCTGGGTTCGCCTAAGCATCCTCCTGAGTCATCGCATACACACGGCTACCCGTGACACTACCCGAGTGTCATAACAGCTCTATCATCAATACATATCTTGCCAAAATTTTATAATGAAGAGTAAAAAGAAATACGATGAAAAGTTAATTAGATAGGAGTGCTGAACACCTGGTGTGATTAAAGTTAATACAGATGACTCGTATAGAGGAAATCAGGGATGAATGGTGGAGGTGGGATGATTTGAGATGAAGTTGGGAGATGACCGGTTGGCTTTAAAGCTTATTTGTGCATTTGTTCAAATATGGTGGCTGAATTGCAAGTGGTTCGATTTTAGACTGTTAGTTATGTGACAATATGGATATAATCAAACTTGATTACTTTGACAGACATTAACATACATTTATATCATGCAACCTTATTTGATATCAGAGAGCTTATAAAATAGGATTGAATTTAGGAATTTAAGCATGTTTTGCAAGAAGCAAATGTTGTAGCGATTGCATTAGCAAACGAGGACTCTATGAGTGAGTTTGAGCTTGAGGTGTTAGATTCCCCACCCACATCTTTACAATCCATACTTGTTGTTAATGTAAAGGGAGTTTCCTGGAGATTTTAAAACATTTTAATCTCTGTTTCTTTTTTCTTCTAATGTAACAAAAAAAAAGGATTTTCTATAACTTCATTTAATTGATATTTTATGAATTGAATATATTAAAAGCATTGGAGATGGATTTGCTTCACAGATAAACTACTCTACTGGCATATGTCCTCTAGGCCTTCACGGATGAAACGATCTGCAAATACTTGCCAAAAGTATTCTGGCGGAGGAAGCTCTGACACTTAAGTTAGAAAGAGAGAAGCATGAGAGAAAGAGAACAGACTGAGTAGAGTTTCAGATTATCCCTGTGAAGTCTCTATGCAATGTGTGTACGTAGAGTTGTAGAACGTACCTAGTGGGTTGTTTTTACTTTGTATATATAGCATGTACATGCATGGCAAATCTCTTGCTTGAGGGTGTAAAAGCTTTAGCGTTCTTATGGAGAGATCATTAGCAATCTTCTAAGATTATAGGAACTGTAGTCAATCTTTTAGAGATTTAGGATCCTGCGGATTAAGAAAAGTTAAAATTGTCATGGAGATTTCCTACCTTATCAGGAGAGATTACTCCTAGGATTGGGGAAGGTTCAAATCTCCGGTGATCATGATATTAATCTGCTTGGCAGAGACGTCACAAGTGGGAGACCATTTGGTAGTAACCGAGAGAGTTCGATAGAGAGGCTTAGCCAAAGAAGTTTGACCGAGTGGAGATCGAGATGTTTAGCTAAAGGACTTCGACCATGCGCCTGCTCGGTCGTCTTGGGTTCCTACTGAGAAGTGAGTCATTTGGTAGCTTGTGGGTTTCAGTGATTATTTATCTAGTAGATTTGATAGTCTTTGCGGTTTATGGTTATGGGCCACTGGGCTCTTTACTATTATTTACCCCCACTTCTAATATTGTTTTGAATAAGTAGCATTAGGAGTAGTTTTGAAAGGGTATGAAGTAGGGAAGTGGGATAGGCGTGAAAGTGGAGCATTGTATGTGAGATATGCCAACTCGATTTTCGTGAATCTTCTTTGATATGCTCCTTGTGCCATTTGTGATTGGTTATAGATATTGTGGCATTTATACTTTCGTTAGTTTGTTTTTTGAGAGAAAATTTGGCAATTTAGGGTTTAAAAAATTCGTAAGGAATCATAGATAGTGAAAGATATTGAATCTGTCACTCCCCGGTCCTCAATCTGAGACCATGAACAGTCGCCTGTTCCCTCATATACTACTCATAACGTGACATGTATCCCAAGGTAATGCAAGGCTATTAAAATATAATCTTTCAAAATTCAATTTTCCAAGTAAACATTTACAATTTACAATATACAAGCATGCAAATTAGAATGAGAGTTCCAATTCATAACATGAATACAGTCATACCATACATGGTCAATCTAAAAACCTCACATATATGCATTCAGCGAAAGATGAAAAAGTACCGTGTCTAAGTCTCCGATAAGTCAAGTGCATTGAAATTTTCCTGACGTATCCCTTTATCAGTTTATCATTGTTACAATTTCATGAGTAGGGGTGAATATTTGGAAATATTCAGTGAGTGAGGGGTTGATATCATAAAATTAATATGTGAAGTGAACAATGGAGTGTCAAAATCAGTATAATAGATACATTTCAAAATTTTATATAAAATTTTCAAACAATGTGTTATGATCCACGCACACACATCAAATCATTCATATGCATCTAAATGACTTTTAGAAATCAATAGAGCTATCCAGAAAATCGTTCCCTGCAAGGGTCAACCACTACCAATGACAGGCGCACCGAGAGTTTTTCATATGCAAGTATTTTTATATATTGCTCTCTCCCTTGGTGTTGGCCACAGACCTCCCCCAGTGCTAGACCGTTTATACTGGTTGCCCTCCCCTTTCGGTTCAACTGAACTAGTCCGTAATCTATAAAACCACCAACGGGTCCAACCCATGTGGTACGCATCGTTTGTGGGATACCTCCTGAAAAAGGTTATCCGGACACACATGGGTGCCTCGACAAACGTGCTTGTAGCTACGACTATCCCTTAGGGACTATATTATATCAGTTAATTTCCATGGACTCTCAGTCCAAGTGCGAAATTAGTATCAATCAAATATGCCTAGATGTATAGTCAAATCAGAAATCATATTTCAGAATTTCAAAACATGACATAATATCATTTAACAATTCACATGGATGCATATTATAAACTCATTTCTTTAGAGACTCAACTTATCACAAAACATTTATCAAAACCTTTAACAATATCATTTTTCACACGGATAAATCATGACATTTCTGAAAATGATAAAACATGGTTTGATATTAATAATATAGTATCATAATCCCATTCACACATATGGGGAGGGTACGCCACTCCCCTATCAATTCTCGAGCTCAACCAAGTTGCCCCTCGTGTGTAGAATAATAACCTGCCCCTAAAGCAACAATATACACATGTGTGAATTTCTTTATTTCTTTACAAAACTTTCACAATTTTGATTAGCTTTAGATATTTGGGTCACATCTCTCATTATGGGTCTTGGGTTGTTGGATTTCAAAATTCTAATTAGACTTGGGCCCAATACTAAGATTTGTATTTTGGATCAGCCCAAATACAAATTTGCATGGGCCTTAGATTGCTAGACTTTAAAGTTCTAATTGGATTCGGGCCCAGTACAAATTTGCCTTAGTGGTTCAAGCCCAACATTCATACATTTTCAAATTCTATTTTTTTTTTTACAGTTGTGTAGTCTTAGAAAAAATGCTATAACCTTTTTTATATAGCTCGGAATTAAGTGATTCAAATTGCTACTGAATGCTAAGACATATGTCTACATTTTTTTGTGTTCAACCGATCTCCAAATTCCCCTTGCACGAATTTATAAAAATCTATCTGTAATGTAGTTAGTACTCATATAACTAAATTTGCACAGTTTTGGTAGAAAATTCATATCTCAGTATATATATCTCCGATTTACATGATTCTAAGTCCTACTGAAAGATAAGAGATAGTCTTACAACTTTCATGTTCAGCATTTCCTTTAATCCTAAGTGCGGAATTTTATAAAATTTCATTTCTGCCTCAGTTCCAGTTCTAAATTATGCTCTACACAGTTTCAGTAAAAATATCATAACTCTTAGCACACTACTCCGATTCAAGTGAAATTTAGCTCATTTTAAAGATAAAACCGAGAGCTAAAATTTTGATGTTATTTAGTTTCTCTAAAGTTTGGACAAAAGATATTTTAAAAATTTATACAACATACTAGCCATGCACAGAGGATGAAAAACAGAACATGTCATTTTGCTGTCCATTTCCAAAATCACTATAAATCACATTTTTAATGGAAATTTTTGTGCCATACCTTATTTTAAAGCTTAGGGAGTCTAGTTTACTCAGGAGCAATTGGTTTAAAATTTTGAGTCCTACACATTGAGATATAGTGGCAAGACCACACTTAGCTCAAATCTAAAACAATCATGTCTAGCATGCTAGTACATGCATTTAATTTGACTATTTGTAAAAGCTTCAATTTTAAATATTTTACCTTCCTTTGTATGATCCATTGCTAACTAATACCCATCACCTTGATCTTGATTTTCTTGAAACCTTGATCATCTTAGCACCATAGTAACATAATTCATCAAACATCAATCTCGACACGATCCTTATACTATCTCAATCAACTAGTGGCATAGAGTCAAGGGTGTTCTTATCTCTTTTTCTTGTATTCCTTCTCCAATGCTCTAAGAATTCCACTTGAACATTCAACAATCTCTCTTTCCTTACTAAAATTTTTGTCCAAGTGAGCTGAATAGAAGAGAAAATTGTTGGTTTTTGGCCTTTTTATAAACCTAATCAAACTATCTTGACCTTTGATTCATTTTGCATGCAAGATCTCTACTCTACACTTGTCCTAAGTCTTTTTCCCATGCAAAGTTGCTTACAAGCTACCTTCATGCACCTCCTTTATGTCAATTTCGTTCATGATGGATTCCAAGCACAAAGAGAGGGGTTTTTGACCAACCAATGAGAATTCGTGCAAAGAACCAATGAGATTTCTCCTTGGTGGAATGAGCTTAGGTGGCCACTAACCAAATTTGCTACCCTTTTGACCAATCATTTGACTCCAATTGTCCATCCTTGAGTGGTTTGGAACCAAGTCCCTCAACTTTCTTTAATTGCATTTAGATCCCTAACTTGTAATAATTTGCATTTTTGGTCCCTATGAAATTTTATTCGAAATTCCTTAAACATGTGAAATTTCATTTAAGTATCTCTATTTAAATGTGTAGGCCTTCTCTTAGCCATTTTTGACTTCTTTAGGCCTTGTCGGCACTTGCTAAGAGGGTTTTCGGCTTGCCGATAAAATTTTTGGTTTCAGTGATTTTGAGGGAAACCTAAAAGTAAATAAATAGAAAATTATGATTTCATCATAAACACTTCAAAAGGATGTTAATATATGTATATAGAACTATGAGGAGTAGTACTCGATACATAGTTACAGAAAAACGGTGTTATAGAATCATAGCCTCATCGCACTATTAGTGTGATCAGGAGTACCATGTTAACAAAAAAAAGAAACTATGTGAGATGATTAAGGAGATGGGGCTAGCAATGACTACTGGTTGCGATTACCAAAGGAGGATCGAACGAAGTGCTAAAGGGGTAGTCCCGATGTATAAGTCGTATCTAAGGTATGGGCTTTGGGTACCCTATGTGGGTTCTCTCACTAGGATTTTAAAGGGTTGAATATCTTTCAGGCCATGTTGATTCCCATCACTTGATGTCTAGTTGTGGCAGTAACTAGCTTGCTAAGCTACTATCATTTAAGTTTTGATTTTGAGATTTTTTTGTCTAATTTTGCTTGAAGGAGGTATGTGTCTGGGGTTTCCACAGGGGATTGGTTTTACCTTCAGACAAGAGTAGAGTTGAGGAAGAAGCTTTTCTATAAAGAGATTATCGATAAGAACTAGATGGAGAAGTTCTTTTTGGTGGAGTTTGTGATTAAGGAGTTGATGTCGGTGTTGCCGAGGATTGGGGTTGAGCCTTTTATGGGGTTAAAACCTTTGAGTTTCTCCTGAGATTCTAAGTTTGTACACTCTGTGGGGGAATTTTTGCTCATTGAAAGGCAGAGCTATCTATTTGGAAGCCTTCCTAGATGATGAAATGTTAAAGCTGGTGGGCCTGCTAGTAGGTGAGAAGATGCAAATCAAGAAGCCCCCTTTGGTAAAGAAGAGAGCGATGGACATGTGACTGGTTCATAGCAACCTCTATTCCCAATTTAGCACACATGCAATTGCAAAGTCAATTTTCCCTAGAAGATACCTTGTGATCCAAAACAATGCCTTCTTTTACCAAAAAGTGACATTTTTACCAATTCATTACCAAGTTGGTTTCCTCCCACTTCTTTAAAACTCTCTCCAAGTTATTCAAATAATTATCAAATGAGGAACCAAATGTAGAAAAATCATCCATAAAGTCATCAATAAAACCAATAGATATAGACATCATGCATCTCTGAAATGTAGCTGGAGCATTACAAAGACTAAAAGGCATGCGTCTAAATGCAAAAGTACCATTTGGACATGTGAATGCGGTTTTTTCTTGATTAGCGGGGTCAATGGCAATTTGCAAATAACCAGAAAAATCATCTAGAAAGCAATAAAATGCATGGCTAGCTAATTTTTCAACAAGTAGATCAAGAAAAGGGAGGGGGAAATGATCCTTCGTAGTAGCATAATTTAGCTTCCTATAGTTCACACAAACCCTCCAACTTGTGATCATATATGTAGGGATTAACTCATTTTTATCATTCTCAACCACAATAATCCCGCCCTTCTCACGTACAACTTGTAAAGAACTCACCCAAACAAAATCAAAGGTAGGAAAGATAATACCTATATCAAGCCACTTAATAATCTTTTTCTTTACTACCTCTTTAAAATGCTCATTCAGCCTCTTTTGTGGTTGAGCCGTGGCCTTGAACCCATTTTTTAACAAAATTTTATGCATGCAAATTGACAGATCCATGCCACGGATGTCACAACCTCTTGCTTTCCTATGTTCCTACAAAACTCATGGCAACTTCTCCTCCTCGAAACCTGTCAAATCAGAAAATATAACTACTCAAAACATCGAAGAAGTGTCCAAAAAAACATATTTTAAATTAGAATGAAGAGATTTAAGTTCTGGTGTGGAAGATGGTTGAGCAGCTTACTGTGATTTATTGGTTTTTTCCTCAACACTCAAAGACTCTCACAAGCCCTCACATAGTGTTAGAACTTTGCCTAAACCTGTATCCAAAATAGCACATGTACCAACATGCTTATCATCTAGAAATTCACGATTCTTATGCTATGAGTTAGAAATATAATTTTCAACAGGATCACTAAAATAAATGATATTAAAATCATACTCAATACTCGTATCAACACAATCAGCTTTAAAGATATTAGGCTCATCAAAATTTTTCATGTGATAGAAAACATCAAACTCAATTTTGTCATCATTGATTCTCAACATCAATTTTCCAACATGAACATCAATCAAAGCAGGGGCAGTAGCGAGAAAAGGTCGACCTAGGATCAATAAAGTTCCCTCATCATTATCGTCCATGTTCAATATGACGAAATCAACAAGAAAAATAAACTTATCAACTTTGACGAGTATATTCTTGTCACGTCCCAAATCCACCCCTCACCGGGGCTTCATCGGCGATGGACTATCTGGCTCTCGTCAAGGCTTAGTCACTTACATGGGTAACATAGATCATGCCAAAATAACATATCTTATTTATTTTATTCACTATATATATTACAAAGGTTTTCCATACATGATAGAGTAACGGAAGGATTACAACCTTTTAGGCCACTTTTGACTAAAACAAATATATTATAACAAAGAGCTTCAATCCATATGATATGTATTCTACACTTTTTTATCTTGGCTTCTTGCAAAGTCTAAAATAATATTTTGTGTGAGTTTGACAATTTAGTGAGATTCGTGTGTGCATGTGTGAAAAACTTTTCATTGTAAAATTGTATGATAAAGTTTTCATTGTAAAATTTTGTGAAAAAAACTTTCTATTTAAAATTGCAGCAACAACATGTACAGGAACAATAATAATAGTAATATATAACAATATAGTACAGGTGACAATTCGGTTCCACCTTATATCTCCATCATGAGCACAGTCTTCTTATCCCTCCAAATAGGAGGTCCATTTCCCAAAAGATCTATTAGTCTCCCCCACATTAAATAGACAAACTTCCTATCCACATTAATGGGGTGCTACCAATATTTATTTTGACGTTTGACAAATCCCGTACTTGGCTGAGCGATCTCTACACATATCGGCATATATAACAATTACAAATACATGCGTTGATGTAATAATACTAAATCATGGTAGTAATAATAAATCATGATAACAATAATAAATCATGGTATTACACATAAAAAGATATATGAATACAATGGACACTCACCTCAAAGAGTTGTCTCAATTAGGGTTCAATCAATTGACTTGTTTTCTAGGAGCACACCACTTTCTTTTTCTCTTTTTTTTTTCTTTTATTTCTCTCTTTCTCCTCTATCTTGGCCAAATTGGTTTGGGGGATGGAAGGGGTAGGGGTATTTATAGATGATAGGATGTTTGATGTGTAAGATCCTGTTTCGAAAAAAAAAATATTAAAGCATGCATTTGCATTTACATTGCTTTGGAAAGCACTCAAATTCTTTTACATCGCACTGTGAAAGGATTTATGAATTTTCTCTTATTTATGATACGTATTTTGACTTTATGTTTATGGTTTTAACTAGAGGTTGAACATATTAGAATTAGCATAGACTAAAGAACATATTGACTTGTGGAATGATCGGAAAAGAATGCAACAAAAGAATAGAATTAAGGTTTGGTGTGAAACCCACAAAAGAAAAAGAAAAGGAAAAGAAAAAGAAAAAGAAAAAATGATAAAGTAAATAAAAATAATTTGGACACCATGACACACCATCACCCAACACATGGTATAATATCAACATCTCGGTGTACTCACAATTGTACTTCTCTTCATCTTATGTATGCTATTACTCATATTTCAATGTACAAAATCCATTAAAAAATTTTTCTACTAAAACCGTTCCTGAAAAAATTTCGACCCAAATCGTCAGAAATTCAAAATTTCCAAAATGACCATCGATGGTCCCAAATTAATGAGAATGACTCTAAAGTGTATAAAAACGTCAAAATTTGGTAGATCATGCATCGTACAGTTAAATCGCAACTTTTTCAGAAAATTACCGGTAAAACCTTAGTTGGGTCGAATATGTCTCGGAAAGGCTAAATGACCACGTTTTGACGTGGGATAAATTAAATTAGGTCTAATATGAGGTTTTGGGTCCAACTTAGTGCCATCACCGATGAAGCCCCGGTGAGAGAGTGGATTTGAGGCGTGACAACTTAGTGGTATCAGAGCCAGGCTTAGAGAAAAAAGTATTAGAAAGAACAATACTTGAACATAAGCATTCATCATGAATAGATATAGCTATTGTGTTTCATAAGAATTTTCTATTAACAATGTTGGAAACTTTATAGCAATGAATATGAATGAAGGTCCGTTTTCAATAGAGGAAGATCCCTCTGAGGAAATAGAAGAAAGAGTTGACGACCAAATAATGAAATTGACAAATACCGTTGGTACTTTTTCTATCTAATTTGCATCCTGCAAAGTCTACATCAGAGAATCCATGCAACTAAAAACTTGAATTTCTCTTATACCAAAGGCCTAGAAATGTGACATTTTTTAGATATCTAAAGATTCTTTTAATCGCTACCAAATAAGACTCCTTTGAATCTGATAGAAATCTTGTATAAAGACATACACTGAATTGTATGTTTGGTCTCGAACCAGTAAGATACACCAGTGATCTAATCATACATCCATATAATTTTTGCCATACTGACTTGGCATTTTCATCTTTATTTAATTTTAGACTTGTGCTCATAGGTATGACATTTCCTTTCTATTCACTGAACCCAAATCTTTTAATTAGATCATTAGTATATTTTGATTGATTAATAAAGATTCCATTTTCAAATTCTTTAATCTAAATCCTAGGAAATATTTTAACTTTCTTATCATACTCACTTTGAACTCTTTGAAAATTATATCATCCATATATATTTGGATTATTAGAAAGTTATCTTCTTTTCTTTTGATGAAGAGAGTTGCGTCAATCTTTCCTATTTCAAAACTGTTTTCAATTAAGAAATTGCTAAATCTCTCATACCAAACTTTAGGAGTCTGTTTTAATCCATACAAAACTTTGGTCTATTTAAAAACATGTTCCAGACATTTTGGATCTTCAAATCCAGGGGGTTGTTCTACTATACTGTTTCATTTAAATAACCATTTAGAAAGATACTTTTAACATGCATTTGGTACAATTTGAAAATTCATGTAATAGGAGAATGTTAGAAACATTCTAATTGTTTCTAATTTAGCCATGGGAGCATATGTTTCATCGTAGTCAATTCCCTCTTCTTGGTTATATCCTTTGGCCATTATTCTTGCCTCGTTTCTTGTGATTATTCCATATTTATCAAGTTTATCTCTAAAGACTCACTTAGTTCCAATTATAGATTGATCCAATAGTCTAAGTATGAGATTCCATACTTTGTTTCTTTCAAATTAATTTAGTTCATCTTGCATGGCCATTATCCAGTTTTCATCTCCTAATACTTCCTCTACATTTTTAGGTTTTTTTAGATAGATGAACGCCACATATTCACATTAATTCTGTAAGGCTAATCTAGTTCAAACACTTGAACCTACTTCTATTATATTTTCTACATTTACATTTTTTCTAATTTAAGGATATTTGATTTATTGCTCTTGTTGAATTTCATCTTTTTTTCTTGTTCAGTGACTTCACTAATTTTTTCTTTTTGAGAATTCAAATTTTCTGTAAGAATTAATTCATTAAACTTTTATGTTAAATCTTCATCATCTGATCTTCTTTGATCAGTGTTATTTTCTTCGTCAAATTCTACATGTATTGATTCTTCTACTATCATGGTTCTTTTGTTATAAACTCTATATTCCTTATTTACTGTCGAATAATTTAAGAAAATCCTCTCATCATTTTTGACATCAAATTTTTCTAAACCTTCTTTTCCATTGTTCAAAACAAAGTATTTGCATTTGAAAATTCTAAAATATGCTATATTAGGTTTCCTTTCTTTATAGACCTCGTAGGGAGTTTTCTTTAAGCTTGGTCTGATTAATACTCTATTTAAGATGTAGCAAGCAGTATTCACTGCTTCTGCCCAGAAGAATTTTGACAAATTATACTCACAGAGCATGGTTCTAGACATTTTTTATAGTATTCTGTTTTTTTTTTCTACTACCACATTTTGTTAAGGTGTCTTAGGGGTTAAGAAGTTATGATCACTACCATGATTGTCACAAAATTCTTCCATGGTTTTATTTTCAAATTCTTTACCGTGATCACTTTTGATGCTTTTAATTAAAATTCCATTTTCATTTTAAATTTTTTTACACAATTTGATAAAAGTCTCACTGGTTTCCTCCTTCTTAGCTAAAAATAATACTCAAGTGTTTTTAGAATAATCATCGATGATCACAAATCCTTAATGTTTTCCTACTAAATTTTGAGTTCTAGTTGGTCCAAATAAGTCTGTGTAAAAGTTCTAGTGGAGTGCTATTAGATATACAGTTTTTGGGTTTGAAAAAAGTTTTGGTTTGTTTTTCTTTCATATAAGTATCACGCAATCTATCCTTTTCATATTTTGAATTTAGGCAGATCTTTTATAATGCCTTTCCTAACTAACTTTGATATTATGTCCATATTTACGTGTTCTAATCTCCTATACCACAGTCATGAATTGTTATTACTTAATGCAACTAGGCAAGACTCAGTTTGAATTTCTAATTGCTCTAAATCAATCACATAAATATGTCCTCTTCTAAAACCAGTAAATTTAATACTGCCAGAGGTTTTGTCAATAATAAAACAAGGATCAGATTCAAATATGACTATATAACCTTTGTCACACAGCTAACTCACACTTAACAAATTGAATTTAAGATCGGAAACAAAAAGAACATTTTGAATTTGAGAGTCAGTGGACTTACCTCCGATTTTGCCTATCCCAATGGCTTTCCCTTTGGAGTTGTCACCAAAGGACACCATTCCTCCTTTTTTTTCTCGAGAGATGAGAATTTTGAGACATCACCAATCATAACCCTTAAAAATTCACCGTCAATGCACTAGACAGACTTTTCAAGAGATTCCTTTGATTCCGACAGACCGACAAGAAGGTTCGATCACAGTTTTGCCTTTGGTGTCCATGTCTTCCTGGGTCCGACTGAGTTAGCTTTGATTTGACTTTTAGGAATCCATTTTAAGTTCATTGTCGATGAGTTCTTGAACCAGCAAGCACAAACTAAGTGCCCAAATTTTTTGCAGTAGGCACATTTGTAATTATTCACTTTTGTATTCCTCGTAATGATGGAAAATTTATTTCTATGTTTACAGTTGTCTGACTTGTACTCCAGTTTCATGCATGTGTGACACTTCTGCAATTTGACATTTTTTGAGCTAGGTGTGAAAATTTTATATAGCTTTTTTTGGGTTTGAATAGGATTATATCCTAACCTAAGCTTATCAAATACTGCTCTCTATTCTCCTAGGATGACATCTATTTTTCTTGTTCTTGAATTAATTTCATTAGTATGGTGTTTTGCCTAATATACAAGAATCATCAATCACAAAAGGTATATCTTTTACTAAAAGATTAGTCAGATGTCTAGCAATTTTTGAAAAATTATTGACGAACTTACGATTAAAACCTGCATGCCTTAGAAATCCTCTAACATCTTTTAATGATTAAGGGGGAGGAAGTTTTTCAATTAGTTCAACTTTTTCCCTATTAACCTCTATTCCCCTAGAAGATACCTTGTGATCCAAAACAATCCATTCTTTTACCATAAAATGACATTTTTCTCAATTTAGCACCAAGTTGGTTTCTTCACACCTCTTTAAAACTCTCTCCAAGTTATTCAAACAATTATCAAACAATGAACCAAACACAAAAAAATCATTCATAAAGACCTCCATAAAATCATCAATAAAATCCGCAAATATAAATATCATGCATCTCTCAAAAGTAACTGGAGCATTATAAAGACCAAAAGGCATGCGTCAAATGCCAAAGTGCCATCTAGACATGTGAATGTGGTTTTTTCTTGGTCAGTAGGATCAACGGCAATTTGCAAATAACCAGAAAACTACCTAGAAAGCAATAAAATGCATGCCTATCCAATTTTTCAACAAGTTGATCAAGAAAGGGGAAGGGAAATGATCCTTCCTAGTAGCATCATTTAGCTTCCTATCCAATTTAAGATGCTCATGCAACCTCCTTTGTGGTTGAGCCATGGCTTTGAATCCATTTTCTAACAAAATTTTATGCATGCAAATCGAGAGATCAATGCCATGAAACCTATTGCTTTCTTATGTTCTTGCAAAACTCGCAGTAACTTCTCCCCCCAGAAACCAATCAAATTAGAAGACATAATTACTGGAAACATTGAAAGTACTAAAAAATACATATTTTAAATAAGAAGGAAGAGGTTTAAGTTCTGGTGCAGAAGATGGCTGAGCAGCTTGCTATGATTTGTTGGTTTTCTCCTCAATACTCAAAGACTCTTGCAAGCTCTCACATTATATCGAAACTTCGCCTAAACCTACATCCAAAACAGCACATGCATCAACCTGCCTGTTATCTAGATATTTATGATTCTTATGCAAGGAGTTAGAAATATAATTTTCAACAAGATCACTAAAATAAAGGATATTAAATCATGCTTAGTAATCCTATCGACGCAATCAACTCTAAAAACATCTGCTTATCAAAATCTTTCATGTGATGGAAAATATCAAACTTAATTTTTTCATCATTGATTCTCAACATCAAATTTCAGCATGAATATTAATCAAAGCATGGGCAGTAGTAAGAAAAGGTCGACTTAGGATCAATGAAGTTCCCTCATCATTATCGTCCATATCCAAGATGATAAAATCAATAGGAAAAATAAACTTATCAACTTTGATGAGTATATCCCCAACTATACCTCTCAGCTACTTAACACTTCTATTAGCTAACGCAATGAAATATTGGTTGGTCGACACTCTCTTAATCCGAACTTTAAGAACATCAAGTATTGCATGAGATTAACACTAGCACCTAAATCATACAAAACAACAGAAAAAATAGTAGAACCAATGGTGCAAGGGATAGAAAAACTCCCTAGATCTTTTAGTTTTAGTGGCAACTTCCTCTGTAAGATTGCAGAATACTCCTCCGTAAGCTTGACCATCAAAACTTCATCCAGCTTCCCGTTGTTGGAGATCATGTCCTTCAGGAGCTTCCCATAACTTGGCATCTACTTGATCGTATCTAAAAGAGAAATGTAAATGTACAGTTTCATAAAATCTTGCATTGGCACGTACAAGATGTCTAGGAAAAGGGACAGGGGGCATATATTTACTCAAAGAAGTACTTCCTTGTTTCAACTCTGGTGCCTTGGTCTTCTCAGTTGCAGAATATGGCTGTTTGATTTCTTTCTCGACCTCTTGATCATCCTCTCTATCCTTTGGTTGATTCGGCTCCTCCTAAAGTTCCTTCTTGCTCCTCAATGTGATTACTTTGGCTTATTCTGTAGAGTTCTTCTCGGTATCACTTGGCAGTCTGCCTAGCACACGAGAATGAAAGGTGTTAGTAAATTGATAAATTTTATTTTCTAACTTCTCAATTCTTTCATTTGTTACTGTTGCCAAAGATTCGATTGCTATCTCCCATGATGCTTTATTCTCCCATTGTTGTGGTTGTGGATTCCTTGAATTAGAGCCTGGTGGGTTGTTTGGTCATGGTGCCCCTTGACTCTATGAAAGTTAGGATGGTTTCTCTACCCAGAATTGTATGTGTTGGAGTAAGCGTTGTTCTGAGACCTGCCAAAGTTAGAAATATAATTTGCTTGTTATACCTACAGATACTCATAAGACATGTGAGTAGAATCACCACACAAATCATAATACAAGATTTGATTAGTCATAGCGATAAGTTGATTAGTTGTCATGACATTAATCAAAGAGTCAATTTTCACATTAACCATGGTAAAACTATCAACCTCATGTACACTAGCTCTCACTTTAGGAATCTTATACTCATTAGACCAATCATATTGATTAGAAATCATATAATCAAGTAATGCATATACCTCATTATATAACTTGCTTATGAATGAACCTCGAGTTCCGGTGTCTATAGTAATCTTAATAGGGTGTAAAAGACCACCATAAAAGTTTACAAAACCAACCAATCAGATATACCAAGATGTGGGCATTTCCTAATCAAATCTTTAAACCATTCCCAAGTATAATATAAAGATTCATCATCAAATTGTCTAAAATTAATAACATCATTATGTAGTTTAGCAATTTTATTGGGTGGGAAATATTTAGCCAAGATTGCTTGAGATACCTTTTTCAATTGGTAAAATGATTAGCAAGAAAAGAGTTAAGCCATACCTTTACTTTTTCCCAAAGAGAAAAAAGAAATAGTCATAGTCTTATTGTGTCAAGGCTTATTCCATTCAATTTGATGGTATCGTAGATCTCCAAGAAATTCTTCAGATGGTTGTAGGGGTCTTCAAAAGTCTTTCCTCGAACTGATCAGCTTGCACCATGCAAATGAGACTCGGTTTAAGTTCAAAGTTGTTTGCTTCGATAAGGGATTGAGCAATGTTAGTCTGCACATCTTGAAGTCTGGGCATCGAAAACTCTCTCATGACTCCATTTTCCTATTCCATTGCTTCCTTACATTCCTTGTTTTCCCTAACTTTTCTACGAATGGTTCTCAATGTTTTCTTTATCTCAAGATCAAATTTGGTAAGGTCAAGACTTTTTCAATCTCAGCATAAATCATGTACGGACACAAAAACAACATAAAATTAGATCTCTAAAATAAATTGTAAAAACCACTTAAATAAATCATATATTAAACTGTTGAATTAGAAAAATTGGGTGCTATCATATAGATCTATATCGGCTAAGTTCACGAGTTGGAGATAAGCGGACTCGAACCACTGACATCTGCTACCAGGTATTCCTTTATCATTTTGTCCAAGAGAAAATGTGACGACCCGTTATCCAGGCGTCGCACCCCCTAGCAGAAGAAGATAAACATGCAAATGCGAAAGCAATCAACCCAATTAAAATGCGACGTATGGACTCGCGACAGTTACACTCCCCGTGTGTGATAACATGGAAGGAGATTTATATTAAAAGAAAATAAATCGCTTATTCTTTCCAAATAAAATCACGGCAAGATCTCCCCTATTTAGTGACTATTTACCCACCTGGGGTAACCTGATAAAACATACAAATCACTTGTAATATTAAACAAACGACATTAATGGCTCTCCCGGTCATCCAACAATATACTACGGAATATAGTTTCAATATAAACCAAAACTATACATATAAGGTCCTCATTGGCCTCATTGAAAAATCAAAATAAAATATGGAAAAACTAATGAAAACGATAGAATTTGGCCAAGATAGGGTAGTGCCTGTGGCAAAGTGACGGGTTTTACTCAACAATCCAAAATCCTTTGGAAACGTGGTCATTTAACCCTAAATCAAAAATTTTTTCTCAGACCCCAAAAATTCTCACCAAATTTCCATAAATCTAACTGTAAATAGTGACTGTATCACCCTAAACCTAATATGAGAATGAAAGAAAAAAAAAATATTAAAGTACAATCTCAAGTAAAAATATTCTAGTTGATATACAAAGATATCCCAGGCAACAGTGTCAAAAACTTGATTGTGATTTTTAAAACACAAATTCAGGCAAATATACCATAATCGAATGTTGTGTATAAAAATGAAATCAAGTATCATTTCCATGAGGATATTTTATATTACCAAATATGAATAAAAACCTAATCTAAGTTGGATAGATCAAATCAAGATCGTAAAGATACAAAAGAAAACTAAAACTAGAATATGAAAACTCTAATCGATAAAAAATCCTAATTTGGTAAAAACTCTAAAATATCGATTTCATCTATTTTAACGTGTTACTAATTGAATCTTTTCAATCTCTAAGTTTATTGGCTATTGAGTTGTTATTGATGATGGTAGATTTCTCTAAATTAAATTCACCCAATGGTCATACAATAAATCTCTAATTCTACTAACCAAAACCCAATAGTCATGCAATTTTGATTAAATTGAACTGTATTAAGTTATATGAACAATCTATAATTTAGAGTTTACTATAAATCCCTATACATGAAATTAATTCAATGGTCATACTCATAATCTCATGTAGATTTTATTGTTTGGACAAATCCAATGTAATTTTGTGGGTCATGCATGCATTTAATCTCATATCATGCAAAATGCAAATCTAAATGTTTCGAAATATTAAGTTCAACAATAAAATCTCTTTAGACAATATTCATGCCAATAAAACTTAAAGAAAAGAATTAAATCAAGTCGTGTAATTAATCAAATAATATAATCCATTGAGTTCTAGGAATAAAGAATTTAGTTAGACATTAAAAAGAAAAACGAAAACAAAATAAAAGTTATTATAACCCTTTTGCACATGACGAAGGAGGTCGAACTCTGTGGTTTGAAGTTGGCTGCTAGGGTTTGTAAAATGGTGGAGGGAAGTAATAGAATGAGGGGGAGGTGTGAATGATCATCCCCGCATCTACCTTAACAAAGATATATATAGACTAAAACCCTAGAAGAATTTGGGAACTTGGTATTTGATTTTGATTTAGAAACTTCTTCTTGCTGTATGATAATGATCTCTAACTTTTCTAAAACTTGAAAACTTCCTTTTTCTTGAATTTGGAGAGTCCTGAAGTCCTTAACAACTGAATTCCGGAAATATCTCCTTAAAGTACGCGTTAGTAGTTTCCTTTTCCAATAAACTTCCTTTTTCAGTACTGTAGTAATTTCAGACTAAGTTTCGGATGTGCTGCTGCCTGAATTAGCTTTGGGATCTTTATAGGATTTGTAGGGCTCGAAGTCTTCTTTCCAACGCCGTAAGAATCAGCCCAATTGGATATCGAGATAGAAAGTTATACCTAAAATACTAACAACTGTTTATGCAGTCCGAAATTTAAAAACTAGACCCAATATTTTTTAAATCAAAACCCATGAATTAAATCAGTACAAAATCATAAAAGTAGGTTTAAAACAGTCTTAGAATTCGTAAATAATGCCGAAAATAATATAATTCAATTGTATAAAAATTTTTCTATCATGTGCATGCCTGGCAAGTCTCTTACTCGAAGGTGTAAAAACCTTAGTTAGCTTATAGAGAGATTATTGAAAATCTTCTGAAATTATAGAGACAATAATAACAAATTTTTAGAAGATTTTGGATCCTACGGATTAAGAGAAATTCATATTATTATGAAAACTCTCTATCTCATTAGGAGAGATTACTTTCGAGAGTATGGGAGGTTCAAATTTCTGGTGATCATGATTTTAATATGCTTGGTGGAGATGTCACCCATTAGGAGACCATTTTGTAGCAACTGGGAGAGTCCGACCTCATTGAGGGACTTAGCCAAAGGAGTTTAACCAAGAAATGACCAAGAGGCTTAGCTAAAAGAGTTTGACAAAGTGCCTACTCAGTTATCTCGAGTTCCTACGAAGAAGTCATTTGGTAGCTTGTGGGCTTTGACCATTATTGATTAAGTGGAATCGATAGTCATTGAATTTTTTTGTTACGAGTCGTTGGATCCTGTAACATCGAAAAGAATTTCATATTTCATATATATATATTTTCATGAACTTTGATTATTCCACATCTTTTTCTTGTTTCGTTTTTCACTAACTTGCCTTTCTTTCTGGTGTTGGTATCCACGTGATGTTGTTTGTTTTCAACTTCGAAACATAGAAAATGTTTTTCACAGAAGATATTTAATATTTAATATAATTTACAATAGTTATGCTAAAAAATATCAGGACAAAAATGCTTGATATGTATTTTTTTTCTTTTTTTTTGCGTTAACCCTGAACCTTTTCAAATTGAACATTGTAGCAGAATCAAAGGGTAAGTAAGAAATTTTGAAGCTAAGAAAGTATTAAACCATATATTACAACATGCACCATAATCCCAAATTTTATTCAATATCACTCAAGTCAAGCAGATGAGTCCACAAACACATAAACTAAACCAGAAAATGTGTACAAGAAGATACTAAACCCACTCGTGCCATCCTTGTCTTTATTGATTCATGATGTAGACACCCCACTGGCCATATCCTCATTGATCAGTCCTTGTCTTCTTGGTTCATGAAATCAGACACCCTCTTGAGCATATCCTTAGCATTTTCACAACTTGGGTTAAACAAATGAAACACATGGTCCTCACCTTCAGCCTCCATGACATCAACATTACCCACCCACCCACTCTTCTTCAAAATTTCACTAACCACCAGCCCCTATCTCTAAGAAAGTCCTTCCCAGCTACGCATACCAACACATTTTTGCACCCAAAACTACCCAAATTCGGATCCTTTTCTGGGTTTATAGCCGGGTCATCACACCGGTCCGCCAAACCCGGATACAAAAAATTCCAAAGCCCATCAACGTACTCCTTTGTGTGGGGATCTTCTCCCTCACACCCAATTGGATCTTTCCCCCAAAAAAATGGCTGAGCAAACACAACGCCCGACAACTTCATACCCGGCAACTGACCCGACCCGACCCGCATGGCCATATGATATGATATGTTCCCGCCGGCACTATCACCAGCAAAAAAAACCTTATTGCAATCTGCATATTTCTTGATCCAATCTTCGTCACCACCATTCAGAAAATTCGATTCCACCCATTTGACAGCAGCCCATGAATCATCATATGCAATTGGCAGAACATGCTCCGGAGCTCTTCTATATTCGACAGAGACAGCAACGACGTTGGCCTCCGAGACTAGTGAATTGAGATAGTTATGATAGGCTGGTGAGAATGGGGATTCAATTATGAAGCCCCCACCATGAAAGTAGATGAGGAGAGGGAACTTCTGAGATGGGCTTGTGATTTTTGGGATGTAGAGTCGAGCAGAGAGAGAGAATTCCGGTAAAATTTCTCTGTCCTTGGATTGAACCCCCGTTTTTGAGTCTAGACCTGGTGGGACAATTTCTGTCCCTCGTAGTCTCTCGATGTGCCCATTTTTGTAGACTCTTACGAAGGGGAGCAATTCCTGGGCAATTTCTTCTGGGCTTGGATCCATCCGAGATTTCAAAGGTTGGGGAAGAGGAGGGAGAGAGAGAGAGAGAGAGAATGACAAAAAAATAATGTCGTCCTGAAGGAGGTTAGGTATAAGGATCCATCCGAGATTTCAAAGGTTGGATAGAGAGAGAGAGAGAGAGAGAGAGAGAGAGAGAGAGAGAGAGAGAGAGAGAGAGAGAGAGAGAGAGAGAGAGAGAGAGAGAGAGAGAGAGAGAAAGAGAGTGAGTTAATATGCTTATGAATAATAGACAAGAAAATAATGTCGTCCGAAGGAGTTTAGAGATAAAAGGGCAAAACAGGTAATAAATTATAGTAAAAGATCGAGGGGAAAAATGATTCCAAGGAATAAGTTATTATGAAATATTAAGAAATAAAAGACATTTAAAGAGAAGAACAATAATTTTATTTCTTTATATTACATTGTGTTTCATGAGATTACAAAAGTATCTATTTATAGACACTTTTAGAAATAATAAAAAGACACCACTAGTTAATATGGTAACCCAAAATTTAATGATTGAGTAATCCAAAAATCAATGGTCTCCATTTGAAATGTCACTCATATAAATAAACATCCATAATAAATACATATCATTTATAACACTCACTCTTAAATATCTATCGTATAAAGAATATATCTCGTTAAAATCTTATTAGGGAAAACCCAGTGGGAAACAAAAACCCTAATGAAGGAAAAAGAGTATATCCTTCTCTATACATGTATTATGTGTTTTGATACAAAACTACCCCTGTTAAAGACATCACTTAATATCTTTATAATGTCGCATTTCAATCTTATGAATCAACTTCTTAAATGCTGTAGTGGGTAATGCTTTTGTGAAAAAATCTGTAGGATTCTCGCTTAATTGAATTTTTTGTATGTCAATATCTCTATTTTGTAGTAAATCATGTGTGAGAAATAATTTAGGGGAGATATGTTTTGTCATATCACTTTTGATATATCCACCATTTAATTGGGCTATGCAAGCTGCATTATTTTCATGAAATATTGTTGAAGTCTTCTTATTTATTAATAAACCGCATGATTCTTGAATATGATTAGTCATTGATCTGATCCATACACATTCATGACTTGCCTCATGAATTGCAATTATTTCAGCATGATTTGATGAGGTAGCAGTTATAGTTTGTTTCATAGATCTCCAGGATATTGTTGTACCACCATATGTAAATACATAATTTGTTTGTGACCTAACTTTGTGTAGATCTGATAAATATCATGCATCTGCATACCCAATTAATTGTGCATTTGGTTCATAAAGATAAAATAGATCCATATCAATCGTTCCACGGAGATATCGAAAAATATGTTTAATTCCATTCCAATGTCTTCTGATTGGAGCATAACTATATCTTGCTAATAAATTTACGACAAAAGCAATATCAGGTCGGGTATTATTAGCAAGATACATTAAAGTACCAATTGCACTTAAGTATGGCACTTCAGGACCAAGAATCTTCTCATTGTCATCCCGAGGATGGAAATGATCCTTTTGTATATCAAGTGATCGAACAACCATTGGGCTAGTAAATAGGTATGAGTTGTTCATATTAAATCGTTTTAAAACTTTTTCAGTATAAGTTGATTGATAGACAAAAATCCCATTCTTTAAGTACTCGAACTGTAGGCCGAGACAAAATTTAGTTTTACCAAGATCTTTCATTTTGAATTTTTTCTTTAAATAATTTATTGCATTTGAGATCTTTTCAGGAGTGCCAATAATATTTAAGTCATCAACACAAATAGCAATTATTACAAAACCATATCTGAACTTCTTTATAAAAACACATGGGCAAATTTGGTTATTTGTATAACCCTCTTTCAGCAAATATTCACTAAGACGATTGCACCATATACGTCCAAATTGTTTTAAATCATACAAATATTTTTGTAATCTAATAGAAAATAATTATTGAAAATTGCATGCTTATGGCATTTTTAGTCATTCTGGGACTTTCAAGTATATGTCATTATCTAGTGCACCATATAAATATGTTGTAATGACATCCATCATCTGCATATGAAGTCTTTTCTGTACCACTAAACCAATAAGATAACGAAAAGTAATAGCATCCATTGCAGGGGAATATGTCTCTTCATAGTCAATCCCAGGTCTTTACGAAAAGTTTTGTGCAACTAGTCAATCTTTGTATTGCACAATCTCATTTTTCTCATTTCTTTTTCGCACAAATACCTATTTATATCCTATTGGTTTAATACCTTCAGGTGTTTTGACAATGGGCCCAAAAACCTTACGTTTTGAGAGAGATGTTAGTTCTGTCTGAATTGCTTCCTTCCATTTTGGCCAATCCTCTCTTGATTGACATTCCCTTACAGTTGTGGGTTCAAAGTCCTCATTTTCACTACTATATCAATTGCCACATTGTATACAAATATATCATCAATATTTGTATTTATTCGATACCATGTCTTCATTGTAGAAATGTAATTTATTGATATTTCTTGATTATCTATTTTAACTTCTTCTGGAGGTTTTTCTTCTTGAATCGAATTATTTCCTTTTTTATACGATCAATTTGTTCATTTGTTCTTCCTTTCTATCAAGGGTTTTTATCCTTAGAACCCATCAGTTTTTCACGTTTCAAGCATGGTTTAGGTTCATTTATTGGGAGGTCCGTTAGAGACATCAATTTGGATAGGAGCATTTTCTGCTGGAACATGTGATTTTGTTACACGTTTTGAATCAGAGAAATTTTTTGGCAATTGATTTGTAATCTATTACAAATGATGATCCGTTGAACTTCTAGTTGCGAGGATCAAAATAGCTTAAGGATGGATTACTCCAGGTAATCTCTTTTTCCATCTTTCCTTTCTTAGTATTATCACCCTCTAAGGTTGGAAAAAATGTCTCATTAAACCGTTAATCAAGAAATCTAGCAGTAAAAACATCTCCTATCATGGGTTCAAGATATTTGATAACGGAAGGAGAATCATAACCAATAAAAATGCCTAATTTCCTTTGAGACCCCCATTTTTGTTCTATGAGGGGGAGCAATAGGGACATAAACTGCACATCCAAAAGTTCATAAATGAGAGATATTAGGTTCTCTTCTATAGACCAATTGGAAAGGGGAAGCTCGAGAACTAGTAGGTCGGATGCGAACTAGTCTTGCTGCATGTAAGATTGCATGTCCCTAAGCATGAACGAAAAGCTTGGATTTCAAAAGTAATGGTTTCGCTATTAATTGAAGGCATTTAATAAATGACTCTGCTAGACCATTTTGAGTATGAACATAAGCTATAGGATGTTCAACCTTTATACCAATAGACATGTAAAAGTCATTAAATGCTTGAGACGTAAATTCTCCAGTATTATCAAGGCGGATTGTTTGGATGGGATAATCAGGAAATTGTGCTCGTAATTGAATTATCTGAGCAAGTAATCTTGAAAACGCCAGGTTCAGAGCTGATAATAAGCACACTGTGACCATATTGTAGATGCATCTATTAAAACCATAAAATATCGAAATGGTCCACATGGTGAGTGAATTGATCCACATATATCACCTTGAATTCGATTTAAAAATATAAAACATTCAAACTCAATCTTACTTGGAGATGGTTTTACTATTAATTTGCCTTGATAACATGCAACACATGAAAATTCATTCGATTGAAGAATCTTCAGGTTCTTCAATGGATGTCCAGAAGAATGTTCCACAATTTGTAGCATCATTACAAATCCAGGATGACCCAATCTATCATACCACAAAAGGAATTCATTTTGACTAGTAAACTTCTGATTTACTATGACATTTATTTCAATTGGTTTAATGTATGTATAAAAAAGACCCGAAGAGAAAACATAGAGTCTTTCCAAAACTCGTTTATGTCCCATTTTAACATTAGTAATGCACAAATACTCATTATTTCCCATATTAATTGTTTTTATATGATAACCATTGAGGTAAATATCTTTGAAACTTAATAAATTTTGGTAGGACCTAGGTGCAAATAATACATTACTGATCAAGAAATTCGTTCCTCCTAGTAGTAAAACGTTTGCTCTTCCGGAGCCTTCGATTAAGGTTACACTACCAGATATAGTATTCACATTTTGTTTTTGCATGATAAGATGAGAGAAATATTTTTTACTTTTGAGAATTGTGTATGTAGTTGCATTGTTTACATGACAGAGATCCTCATCTTTGATCTTTGATCCAATAATATCCATAGATCTTTAAAAACAATAAATAAATAAATAAATAAACAAACAAATAAATAATAAATTTGAATTTATTATAGATATATGAAAACAATTTCATTAATTAAAATCACCATATTCAGCATTCTCAAGAAAATCACCAACTTCTAATTGAGGCAAATTTTCAAGACCCTAAAAAATATTATTAGGGTCATTATTTTGATATAAGGCATTTGCCTCCACATTCTTATCCTTTTCCTTCAAAGAGGCTTGATAAAGCTTGACAAGATGTTTTGGCGTACAACAAGTACGCGACCAATGTCCAATCACCCCACATCGATAGCATTTATTCTCGGCATTCTGACTAGATCCACATTTTTCTTGTTTTTTCTCATTACTTTTCCACTTCTGGTAGTTTGTATGATCATTACTGTAAACATTCCAGCCATGGCCACGGCCAAGGTCATGACTACGACCATGGCCTTGTCCTCAACCACGACCATTTTCATGTCCTCATCCATGTCCAGAATTGTTGTGAATTGTCGCATTCACTTCAGGGAATGGACTAGAGCCAGTTGGACGAGATTCATAATTTTTCATTAATAACTCACTATTTTGTTAAGGCACAAGCAAACAAAAAATTAGTTCAAAATATTTCTTGAAACCTTTCTCTCGATATTGCTACTACAAAAGCATTCGAGGCATGAAAAGTGGAGAGAATTTTCTCTAACATATCATAATCAGTAATATTCTCTCTACATAACTTTAATTGAGAACTTATTTTAAAAATGGCTGAATTGTATTCACTCATAGATTTAAAATCTTGGAATCGCAAATGAATCCAATCATAACGAGTTTTAGAAAGTATTACCATTTTTTGTGGTTAAACCTTTCCTCCAAATTTTTCCATAATTCAAGTGGATCTTTTACTATCAAATACTCAATTTTTAAATTTTCGTGGAGGTGGTGACGGAGAAAATTCATTGCCTTGGCTTGATTTTACAAAGTCTCTTTATTATGTTCTTTAATTGTTTCTCCGAGACCATTTGCAGTCAAATAGATTTCAGCATCAAGGGTCCATGAGAAGTAATTTTTGCCCGAGATGTCGAAAGCCATAAACTGAAGTTTGGTGAGATTTGCCATATAAATTACTATCACATAAGCACAAAAATAAATTAGAAAATAATCTATACAAATGTTACTAAAATATATTATTAGTGGCAGTATGTTAAAGAAAATTAAAAAAAATGATATCCAAAACTTCATACGATATCTATTAACCAAATAAGTAGTCTCAACTCATACCAACTATTTTTGAGAAAATTAAATGCAATATATAATCAAATATAAGTTTTCATCAACAGTATACGAGACATGATTATATTAAAAATACTTACAAGTTGTGATTATCGAAAGTGTCATTGACTTGAGCAAAACTCGTGCTGATAATGTATTATGAAATATCAAGAAATAGAAGACATATAAAGAGAAGAAGAATAATTTAATTTCTTTATATTTGATTGTGTTTCATGAGATTACAAAGGTATCTATTTATAGGCACTTTTAGAAATAATAAAAAGGCACCACTAGTTAATATGGTAATCCAAAATTTAATGATTGAGTAATCTAAAAATCAATAGTCTCCATTTGAAAGGTCACTCGTATAAACAGATATTCACAATAAATGCATATCATTTATAACATAAGTCATTTTTTTTCATAATTTTGTTATAACTTGACATCACTGGGGAGAATAAAAAATTCGGTATCAAAAAAATATTATGTTTCCGTATGTTGAACAACTAAATTTTTATCATTTGTCAATGAGATCGCTTAAAATATTAATTCCATTGACTAATATTTCGTCGTATTTTTTTTTAAATCCTTTTTTTCAAATGTTTAATTCATATACTTAAAATTAGAATAAAAATAAAAAAACTTATGTATGAAAATTCTAAGAAAAAAAGGGTATTCAGAAATTTCAATTTTAAACTTTATAAATCTTTTCATTCTTTAATCACGATTTACTATGATTCTTTTATTTATAGATCCACATTTAAATTTTTTTTTTTCCTAGAGTTTGAGATTGAATTTGGTAAAATAGAATTTTGGGTCTCTAATCTAGAGCAACAATAACCGCTGGTTATTGTAAGCTTTTTAAATAACAAAAAAGTAATAAGCTTTAGTTTATCAAGAGTGCAAATTTAATTGGGAGGGAAGTCCTCTAAATATTTCCTCTTTCTTTATCCTAATTTTATTAATTTAAATATTTTTTTAAAAAAATTACACAATTATGTTTAAAATATTTATTTGTATATAAGTTGAGTAATTAAATTGAACAATCAATGCGGTAATGACCATATGGACTTTTATTTTATGACTTCTCATTGACAGGACACCAGAGTTGAAATGAATAAAAAAAATGAAGTAAAAGAGATTTTTTATACATGGTAAAGGCCGAAGAGAGAGAGAGAGATAGAGAAGAGGGTGGGAAAAAAAAAGACTAGGGAGAGTTGTTTCTAAAGAAAGAGGGAGAGTAGGATGAGGTATTACATTTGTAATCAGTTTTGAGTTTGAAGTTTAATAATAAAAAAGTTTATTTAAGAAGAGTCATTTATAAATAAAAATTTTATGTATTTTCAAATTAAATTAATTAAAATATAACTCTGGAGGTTTGACATGGTGTAGCACAGTTGTCTGTGGTTTTGGTTTTTTTTTGGATCATCTTAGGCTTGGGAAAAAGTGGAAGAGAAAGAAAATAATTTGGAGAAAAAAGATTTTTTGTAAAAATAGAAATAAATAAATATTTCCATCTATTTTTTAATAGGAAAAATAATAGATGAAAGAACTGATTTTGTAATAATTGGTGAGAGATTTTTGAATTAAAAATATTTTAAGAATGTTTCTATTGAACTTAATATTTAAAGATAATTTTGTATTTTTCTCTTGATAATTTACAAGTGATTTAAAATTGTAGATGAGTGAAATTTAATAGTAATTGAAGAAATTTTGAAAGAGAGACGAGTTTAGAGAGAGATTGGCTCATGATGAAGAAGAGAGCTTGTGGAGTAGATTTCCA
Organism: Dillenia suffruticosa; assembly: GCA_033439265.1. Taxonomy (NCBI): domain Eukaryota; kingdom Viridiplantae; phylum Streptophyta; class Magnoliopsida; order Dilleniales; family Dilleniaceae; genus Dillenia; species Dillenia suffruticosa. The sequence continues at coordinate 8,165,236 of JAVTVX010000031.1, forward strand.
GCGGAGGATGAAAAAGTTTGTGGCAGAGAAGAGGATTTGAAGATGTTATCAATGGTGATATGGAGCCTAGAAGTAAGAAACTGAGGGAGAGATTCAACGGGAGAGATGAGAAATTGAAGAAGACTTTAGAGCATAAAGAACAGGTGAAAATGATAATATAAAATTTAAGCAAAGATAGACATGTTGGAGGGAGAGAGTTAAAACTAAGAACAATAACTTTTTTCTTGTTATAAATTCTATAGAATTTAGCCGTACGTCCATATTCATCATGAATAAAAATGACCATTTGAATAGAAAATCATATTCAAGAATCACGATTGACTTTTGTGTAACTTTTTAATGTTAGGATGACTTTTGGGCCTTTGGGATCATGAGTGATTGTTCATTTTTGGATTGTCAAGATATCTATTCATATTTTCTCTAAATGCCTATAAATGGGCACCCTTATAACCTCATTTGTACACAAGGAACATAAATAAAATTTTATTCTCTCTGGTCTTTCTCTATATATTGCATTTAAGTTTTTCTTTTGAATTAGATTTTTGTCTTTTTACTATTTCTATTTCTACTTTGAGCACATCGAATTTTGAGCTCTAAACCAAAGTTCTATAATACGTTATCAGTACGATACTCTAACTAACCGAGAAAAAAGGGAAAAAAAGGAATATTATCCTATAAGTAATTTCCTATCATTATACTTACCATTTTGTTTAGTTTATATAAACATATGTTATTATTATTTCCCTTGATTTGATATTTTTATGTTTAAATATTGTGTGATATGTAATATTTAACATGTCAAATTTCACCAAACTTGAGTTTGTGGCTCTCAACATTTCATGAAAAAATTATTTGTAATGGATATTTGATTCTGAAATCCATTTGAATGCAAATGGATTCAGGGAAATAATTAAAGAAAATAATAGACTTTGCAAAATCAAACCAAGGTAATGATTTTTTTTTGTCATCACTTCCGTGAAGATTTGAAAATCAAGTATTTGACAATGAGAGAATCACTTGAATTGTGGAAAAATTTGGAAGAAAGGTTTAACCACAAAAAATGGATAATACTCCCTAAAACTCATTTTGATCGGATCTATTTGAAATTTCAAAATTCAAAATAGTATGCGAATATAATTCAAGTGTAACACCGATACTGCGATGTCCGTACTATTGTACTCCTATTTAGGAATTAAATAAAATATTTTTTAGCTATATATATAGAGAAATTTTTATTTATTTTGATTTTTGATTTTTGGGGGATTTAAATCAAAATTTTTGGTATATATAAAGTATCCGTATTTCCGATTTGAGACATCCTATTTTGTTAAAAAAAAAAAAAAAAAAAAGAGGGAAGTGCTACGTTTTGGCCAAAACGCAGCACCCCGCCCAAAAAATGGGATTAGGGCTTTTAGCCCTAATCTCTTTCTCTTTTCCCTCTCCCTCTCTTTCTCTCTCTCTCTCTCCTCCTCTTCTCCTTCCTACGGCTACCTCACCTTCCTCCCCCTCTGCCGCCACTCTCTCTCCACCGCTGCTCCTCCCTCCTGTGACCACAGCCTCCCCGCGAGTGCGATCCTCCTCGCGCGAGCACGCACCTCAGTTCGCGAGCTCGCCAGCTTGCAGCGCGATCCTCTTTTCGGGAACGCGATCTTCCTTGTTCGAGTACGCCTCTACGCGCGATCTCCTGCAAGCGCTCCACAGCTCGAGCGCGCACTTGCTCAGGTACGCACCTACGCACGAGCGCATGCCTGCTCATGAGCGCATGCCTGCTCACGAGCACGCGCCTGCGTACGAGCACGCGCCTGCGTACGAGCACGCTCCAGGCCACTAGCACGCGCAACTTGCGAGCGCGCCCTTGCGCGATCTCCTTAGCGTGAGCGCGCCCCTGCGCGATCTCCCTAGCGTGAGCGCGCCCCTGCGCGACCCTCCCCGCGCGAGCACGAGCGCGCCATACCACGCTACCTCCCGCGGGCGCACAACTACAGACCAACCCGCGAGCCCGCCAGCCAGTGACGGCCCGCTAGTTCGCGGCTCACGACCAGCCGTCTCCTTCAAGAGCTCACCTGTAGTCCCCGCAAAATCCCTAGGTTGTGGCTTCTTTACTGCAAATAACGGCTATGTTGGTTGTTATCTTAGAGTTGGGTATTTAGAATTTGAGTTAGTTGTTAATATTATTCAAATTTAAAAATATTACAGGTTTTAAACTAATTCGACGGGAGAACGAAAGCTAGGTCTGAGATTTGCAAAACCCTAGGTGAGAGAGAAATGCAATCACTTAAACGTTTAAAATAAATTTTGTCGAATTTAAGTTGAAATTAGAATCGGAAGCTATATATATGTTCTAAAATATGTTAAATTCGAAGAAAATTAGAAAAAAATGAGAAATATTAGAAATTTAATCATTTGTGAGCCAAATGATTCGCAATTTATGAAACGGGAATATAGAAAGGAGATAGTATAAATTAAGGTTGTATTAAATTAGAAAGAAAAATGGAAAATCCCTTGTTAGGCTTTATTTGATATTAAATTGTGATGATTTGATTAGGGAAATCTTTTTGGAGACTCGAGAAGTCAGAGTTGATAATTTTTGAAAATAGGGAGTGACTACCCTTTCTAGAAAAGTGAGTAGAACCCTAATCTCTTACATGAAATAGTGAAACCTGATTTTATCGTGTTTTTAATAAAACATGCTTTTGATATGCATTGTCTCGACGTATGGAATTGAAATTCAAATATGTTTTTTGTGATTATTGGAGTGTCGTACTTATGTTTTCTACGATTATGCATCCATGTTTGAAATGAAATGAAATTGTGCCATAATTTGAGAAATTGAATATTTTCTATTCTACCATTGCATTGGTTTATTAAATTTAAATGATTTCGATGACATATATTAGCACATGGATTTGAATTGTTTTGAGGATATGATGAAATGATTTGGCTATGTGGGTTGGATATCTACTAGTTTGAGATGATATGATGATATGACATTATTTGATAAATTCCGTAACTATGAAGGGTGTTTGTAGAGGCACCGGATTGCCCGGATATGCTTCTGCAGGAGGTATCCGCAAACGTCATATGTCTAATGGATATAGGCGTGGCCGGTTGAACCCAAGTAAGGGGGAGGACGTGTGTGACGCCACCGTCTAGCACCGGGTGGGGTCCTATACACAATGATGAGATAGCCCCAGCGAACTCACGGCCAACGTCGGGATAAAGAGCGACTTTTGAACTTTATGCATAATAAAATCCTCGATGTACCTATCATTGGTCATGGTTGACCTTTGTCAGAATCTTTTCAGCTTGCTCTATGATCTACTTGATTTTAAATAGATGTATATATGTATGTTAACGTGTGAATGATTAAATGAGTTCATTTTAGCGAACATATCATGATTTACTACAAAATTTGAATTATTGATTATGAATTATATTATTTGACACTTCAATATTCATCTACACTATTAGTACTTGAAATTAATCCCCTCACTCACTGGGTATCTTCCTTGATACTCACTCCTCTTCTTTCCCTCCTCAGACAGGATTATTGTGCTAGAGTGGCATTTCAGATCTTGAGGAATTTGAAGCTCATTGGCGGATTTGAGTGTTTTTTCGACTGTGAGATTTAAATTAAGTTGAGATATGAGCTCCACACTTTATTTTTGACCCTGTGAGTTCTTGATTTTGAAGTTCGTAGTTGACCGTGTATTTATTTGGGATTAACTGTATAATTTATGTACATTAAATTGTGAAATTCTCATATTTCATTTGCATTAAGGCGAATTGTAGTGTTTAAATGTTAATTTGGGAAAATTGACCTCGGTTCGGGGCGTGACATCAAATCTCTTTAAAATTAGCTCTCAATTGAAATTATGTGAAAAGAATATTATGGTGGGTGTCAATCCAACAAAAATTAAATTTACCTACTTCATAAAAAAACGAGTATAGAATAAGTTTGGTAGTCTTCTCAGGAAATAGTGGATTCACTTTCTTTAAGGAAATAAAAACATTAGGAGTGATGGTTAACTAAATTAATAATTCAAGAAAATAAATAATTAACTAAAGGAAAATAAATAACTCAAATCTAAAAATAAAAAAATCAATGGAAAATAAGTTTTTAGTCAAATGAATTATATCCACCTTGAATCAAGTTGATTGATCATCGATCTATTTAATGAATTCATCAAATTATAAATAAATTGATTATAATCATTTAATAACCATCGAACAACCGATTTCTTCTTATTTCATTGATAATTAAGAGAAATTCATTAATTATTTCATTAATCGAAAGACAACCCTAGAGGAGTTCGTAGGATTAAGTGTTTCGACAGCATTACGATATAAAGTGATTCAATTCTAATTAACAAACACATGAGCAGGTTTATTTAATTTAGATTATTTAATTTCATAACATAGATTAGACTGCTTGCAAGATCGTGAAAATATATCATGTACCACTATATTAAAATAAACAAATAATTACGAATTTGTTATTTTAATCAGCTGTAAATTATTCTAGAATTATCAAGTGTAGATCTTCTATTCAATAAACTCTAAAAAGTCATAAATACTAGAGTACATGAATTAAATAAATATTTATGAAATGTTGATACAATATGTTCAATTAGATCACAAAATCGTTAAAAATTAAGATTTCAATAAGTTTTTAACTAGAAAAAGAAAATTAGAAACAAAACATGGAAGAAGGAGAAAACAGGAATTAATAAAATTCTACAAAAAAAAATGTAGCTTTTCTTGGAGGAGTTTAATATCTCTTTTATATGATTGAGTCTTCTATTTTTAGGGAAAGTTTTTCTAAATCTTGATACCTACTAAAAAAAATAGTTTCATTAAAAGAAAATTAGTCTAATTGGTTTGAAAAAAGAAACTCTTTAAAAGACAAATATTATGAAAACTAGACTTAATTATTCATAAATATTAGGAATAAACCAACATGTTGGGAATTTTCAATATTTTCAAAATAGATTCAAATTTCCCGTATGATCATGTGCAAATAAAGGAATGCTGATTACTTGGTCTCCAGAAAAATCTTTCTGTAAATCTTGAAATCTATATGCCCATGCATTAAGGCAAGAGCAAGAGCATTGATGTCTACGGCTTTCTCCTTCTATGCAACAATGCTCTAAATTAATTCTTTTTTTTTTCACTTTTCTTCAGAACTCTTTTCTATCAATCCTAAAATATCAAATATCATAAAATACAACCATCAGTATAATAATTATTCAAAAATAAAGCAAAATCAATACAAGTCATTACACTAATTTACACTCTAAACAAAAACTACATTATAAGCCAACCCACTTTTTCCAATCTCCTGAGTCAACATGTATCATAAAAATCAAACTAGAAACGTAATCAAAATAACAAGTAATTCACAGAATTTCACACTAGAACAACTATTACATCTCTTAATATTTCTTCGAAGTGAAAACTGCAATATTCAACAATTCTCAAAATGGATTTACTCAAAGTCACTCCAAATTGGGTAAAGAATATGTATCGCTCAAATCAATTCAATGGAATGACTTTACTATAAACTTGCAAATATATCACATCTCCACCACTAAAAAATATGAATTCCATGCATTAATCAAAAGGTCTTTTATTTGACTAAAACAGGAAGGGCAAGATAAAATTGTAGGATAAAAGGGATATTTGAGGTTAAAAATTTACCAAGGAAATATATAATTTATTGCATAATTCCTTTTAGCATCGAGCGTCTTTGCCCCCATCAAACAGTAGACAAGATAAAAATTGCCTTCTTTCTTTAACCCCTTGTTCTTTTTTCAAACTTCCTTCTCCTTTGTTTTTTTTTCCCTTTTATCTCCCTAAATGAAAAGTGAATGCATGAAACTTCAATAAGATACAACACTTTTCCCTTTTTTAACTTCACTTTTTTTTTGCTTTTTTTTTTTCAATCAACCACTCAAAATAGAATAGTCAAGAGAATGAACAGGCTTCTTTCTTCCTTGCACAAACACAAACTTCATTTTCATATCAGTGAAAGTAGTAGAACCACGATTTTCAATCATCATCCTTCTCTTGGCAAACAAATAACCAATTCTTACAATTAATTACATACTCCTTTGGTATAAGGGTTTGAAAAGAAAGTCAAAATAAAAAGTTAGGTGTTATATTTAGATTGTTATAAACAAAGAAAAGGGATGCAAGCTCAACTTGATTAACAAAGGGATTATAAAATCAGTGAGGGAATTTTAACGACAACTAAAAAGGTTTAAATCTAGGTACCTCTATCATTTTAATGCATGAAATTTTAAAAATGTACTCTCAATATGTATAAGAGAGTGAGTTCTAGAATGACTAATCCAAATGTGATATTCACTCAACAAAGACACAATTTTGAGCATATAAAATAAATTTGCTCGTTTTAGGCTCAAAACCTCATTTTAACTAGGTTTGGTATCAAATCTTGCATGTTTACCCTTCAAAACAACCATTAAAGAAATGAACAGTAATTCATGTACCAAATAACCATTAATACAGTCATCTCTAAAAAATTTCTACCTCAACCTAATAACACACATCAACTAGAAAGTTTAAATTTTGTTTAAAGCATTTTTTTACCAAGATTTGTTGGCTTTATTAAAAGAAAGCAAAAACTTTGTATATTATTATTTATTGATTCTGTCTCATAATTTAGTCTTTCATGGTATTGACGAAATTTTTTTATTGACTATGAATCTACCACAACACTCCTCTTTTAACTAGGTTTTAGAATGGTTGTGTTAAAAAATGATCAAACACAAGGAAAGCTAAAACAAGAAAATTTTTATATCTTTACAATGGCTAGGTCAAACCTACAACTTTTTACTTATTGTTGAGAGTGGAATTTGAAGCTATGCCCTTTCAGACAAAAACCTTAATTTGGTGCCTTTAGAACAACTCGGCCATTTTAAGAACTTTTATTATTATTAGTTGAGAAGATGAGTTTAGATTAGAAAGAGTAGCACAAAAGAATACAAACCAATTAAATTAATACACTTTTATTATTATTGTTTGACCGACCTCAAAATTTGGAATTAAGAGTTGAGTTGTCGTCGTCGTTGTTTTTAAAATTTTATGAATATTTTCACTACAAAAAACACGAAATTCGCAACGGATTTAGCAATAGAAATTTTAGAAAAATTTATCACTAAATTTATTAACCATGGATTTAGCAATGAAAAAATTTTCATTGTTGATAATGCGTTGTAAAAATTTAGCGACGAAATTTAACAATTCGTGGCTAAATTAGAGATTAAAAAGATTTCATCACTAAATTCGTGACTAAATTTTGGCACAAATATTAGCATTTGTAGCTAAATTTAACGGCGGACATGAATATCCATGACTAATTTAGTGACGGATACAAGAATCAGAGTAAATTTAGCAACAGATATAAAGATCCGGGGTCAAATTTAGCGACGAATCAGTGAATTTATAGCTAAATTTAATGACGGAAATTGAGATCTGTAGCTTAGTATAGCGATAGATATGAGAATCTGTGACTAAATTTAGAGATGGATACGCTAATCTATAGTTAAATTTAATTACGGATTTGAAGATCCGTGCTAAATTTAACAATGGATTTGAAAATTCATGACTAAATTTAACAACAAATCGATAAATCCCTTCTTAAATTTAGCACCAGATCTGGAGATATGTGGCTAAATTTAGCAATGGATACAAGAATTTGTGACTAAATTTAGCGGCAGATCAATAAATTCATGACTAATTTTAGCGATGGATATGAGAATCCATAATAAAATTAGCGACGGATATGAGAATCCATGATTAAATTTAGCGATGAACTTTTTGTGATGAATTTAATGACAAATTTGGAATTTAACCATGAAAATAGTATGAGTTGGTGATGAATTTAGAGACGAAACTGAAAATTTAGCAATGAATTTAGCAACGGATTTGGAAATTTAACCAAAAAATTTTTATTGTTTTAAAATTTTTTCCCTATTCAAAAAGAAATATCATATCCAACCAACATAAATATCAAATTTAACCACAAATATCTATCCAATAAATCTAAAAATTTTCCCAATCCAACTGACATCTTTTCGAAACTAGAAGATCGATATTGTCCATAAATGTTCAAGTATCCAACAAAATGTTAAAAGGAACAAAATTAAACAAATATCATTCGACTATATGACAAATATACTCCATCATCCAACATGAATGTCCAATATCCAACAATAAACATATAGTATGTGAATTGATAGACAAAAGGGAGACTAAATCAACCTTCTCTTTAACACAAGGAAAAATGCATCTTGACACATAGATGGTGTGTGAAATGATACACAAAAGAGGGGCTAAATCAACCTTCTCTTCATCGTTGGTCAAGCTCTTCTCTCTCAAGCTTCACTTTCTCAGGATCCGGCTTCTCACCTTAAAGCAGATATTCCAAATTTATCATATATTCCAAGAACAAAACATTCTAGAATTTAAAAAGCATGAATAGGCTATACACCATCTTTAGCATTAGTGAAAAGCTGGTCGAGATTCGTAAGTCTGCTCAACTGATCTACTATCAAATTCTATAACAACAAAGAAAATCACAAAATGATTGAGAGGTTGAAGAGTGCTGCATCATTAGTGAGAAGCAAAATAGCAAAAGCAAAGAACTTACTATCTTTAGTATTTGAATCTCCATGGGCTTTTTTCTGATGATCTATATTTGTTTCTAAATCACGTGTCCTAAAACAGAAATAAAAGAGATTTTATAAATAAATTCACAATAATACACTCGAAAACATGTATACAAAAGACACAAATGGTAGTTGATACATCTTATAGCCCAGAATCAAAAGGAGATAGCTCAATCCTAATAAACATTATCAGATTACCTTGATAGCATCAACTAGGACTGAAGCTTTAGCACCATCTTGCTCACTTGCAGATGAACTATTAGAATTAGAATCTGGTGATCAAATAAAGGAGAGTCAAATGAAGACTTCTAAAGCATTTAAAAAGGATTAAAAATGCAAATTGAGATGCTGGAAAGGCTAATTTTAATATATGAGCTTTGAGTTCACTTTGAAATTCACTGATTGGATTGTCAAAATATATAATTATTGGATTTTTCATCTCTACGCTAGCAACCAAAATAGTTTCAAGGATTGGATTGTTAATATAAACAAAAAAAAAAGGAAAAAGGAAAAAAGAAATGTAGGGGAATAGGGTGGAATAATGGACAAAATGAATCTGAATCCCACAAAACGGTGTCCTCATATACCTCACCCTCACCCCTTTTATCTTTCCTTGGGTTGGGTAGAGGATAAAAGACCAAAAACACAACACCCCTTCATGCAAGATTACAAGATAAATGAAGAAAACCAAGGAAATTCTCTTTCATAATCATAAATGTATGGATATAATGGAGAAAATTGATTATTGTATAGTCAAAATTTTATGTACAAGGAGATATAACTAGAAAAAAAAAAGAAAAAGATAAAATTTAATCAAACTGGGAATGGGATTGGCCATCTCTATTATATGAACCCAAATCCACCTCATAAAGACAATAACACTAATCTCCAATCTCACCTTGCTCATCTGGTCCTACAAAACTAATGTCTTGCTTTTTCCTAGACCTATATCTGAAGCAAGCTACAAACAGATAATATAATCTTATTCTTTCTCACCAAAGTACATACCCAAACAATAATGATATTATTTGTGTGAACACTTTATTCCCTTCGAATAAGCTCGTGATAATCAAAAGGATTAAATCACTAAATGGATGTTGTTGCCATCACTGAATGCAACAATTATGGATGCAAAGCTGTTTATTCTATTGATAAGACATTCTGCAACAATAGATTAGTGACCTATATTTCATCCTATGTTGTACAAACACTTCTAGACATATCCATATCCATGTTATGTGATACGTGAGTTCTTTCACTTGACATGAAACAACACTTCATAAGTTTCTAATAGTCTAAAAGTCTAAAAATTTTGTTATGTCCCCATGACCACATCCATGATTGCATCGTGTTCTATACTTGCATTTGTGCTTCGTAGTTTTCAGGTATGATAACTGTTGGATTTAATTGACATAGCATACGCATGTGGAAGGATGTTTTTTTACGCGAAAATTCCCAAACCCTCTATATGTCTCTCTCTCTATTGGCCATGTTCTCTCAAAATCCTAACCATCTTCCATGGAGGAAAGAGAGAGTACTTTCACGTTTGACCCTTACCTGCGTTAATTAGGGAAAACCTAATAGTGTGGTTAATGGGAAATAATGGGGTGGTTAATGGGATAATGAGACTTACCCCATTATCCCAAGTTTACCAAAATGCCCCTCAATTAGCATACAAACTAACATCTTTCAGTTGCATATGAGAGCATTTTACGTCCGTCTCAAGATCGTAACTTATGCGATCTATCACATCACGCTGCTAGACTTTCATATCAGATTAGGTATCGTGCGACTGGCAAATATAACTGTAAACAAAGACTTCTCAACGCACCTGTTAGGATGATCGATGAGTCACCATTAGTATAAAAAAGAATTCGCTATACCCTAGATCCAATGCAATTACATCTATCGAGCCATTTTCCTCATTGAAAGTGATCCCCAATTGTTTGCTTGAATATGTATTCACTATTATATTTAAATCCCAACATGGATTAACATAACAGATCGACCTGTAAATACAACACAATGATGTAATGTCTATTGGATTTTCTTTTCCCAAACTCAAATCTATCGGTCTCAATTTGCCTCTTAGACCTCAATTTATCTTCCGGATCTGGGTAAACAGACTAAAGTAGCAACACTGAATCAAAACTTCTAGAAACAGTCAAAAGTTATAAGGGTACAAGAGATCCCACCCAATAGATCTCAGGTCTCACACAGTGGGAACGAGGATCATGATTAGATCACTGTCTCAAATAATAGTTCTCACTATCCCATGATCGTCTTATCACACATGATATGAAACACGTGTCACAATGTTATTCCTCAATCTTTTAAAGAGCATATTTCAGATTTTTCTAACACTTGCAGTTGTAGGACTCAATCTACACATAAGACTTTACCTAAAGATCTCAAAGAGAGCATCCCATAGACAATATCACTAATCGTAGGTGATATCTGAGATCTCAAATCTGGTTACTTACAGACAACATGGATATGGATATTTCTATATCGGTCATATCGTAGATGACCTCATCCTGAATACATATCAGGGCGACTTATGTTCAAGTAGGGCCACTCTCAAAGCCTCTTATGACTAAAAACCGTCTTATCTCCATTCAGTTAGAGCTGGAGGTAGTTACTTTTGTAAGAGAGTCAACCACGCCTGCTTGACACATGTTTTATCACAATATTTCACAAGATATATGATAATAAATAAGTGCATGAAACAATAAACTTGAGACCTAACAATGCACTCATGTATATATTTCAATAAGCATAAAAAATAGTACATAATGAGAAATGTCAAAATATACTAAATCCAATGATTCCTTGTCATACAAAGAAATCTCTCACAATAGGTTTTCTAAAGGTATCAGCCACCATACTGTATGTAAAAGTGTACTTAGTTGCCACAATACCCTTCTCGATACTGTCTCTCATAGAGCGTCTCTGGTGTCACGTCTCGACCTGCCCCCAGGCTAAGCACGCGACAACCGCTGAGGCATCTCGATATACGAGCACAACGTCCCACGTATTGAGACACCGTAAGGCTAATAACAACATCCAATCTAATGTATCACAGATCAAATCAATTCCCAAGTCATCACTATGTGCCTCAATGCATCAATATATCAAATCAAATGAGAGTTATCATTTTCACAATTCAACATAAGTATAATACAGTCATCCCAGGTATATAAATACAATGATCAACTAAATGCTCCAAATATAACAATAACCTCAAATGATTACTGCGGAAGAGTGGGTAACCGTACCCAAGCCCAGTATCTCCGAAATGCCCAACAAAATCAAAGCTCTACTAGCCCTCAATTCAAGACTAGAGCTGTAAGATGAGAATGTAAGGGGTAAGTACCTAAAGGGGGATGGTACTCAGTAAGTTTACTAGCCCTCAATTCAAGACTAAACCTGTAAGATGGGAATGTGAGGGGTGAGTACCTAAAGGGGGATGGTACTCAACAAGTGAGGAGATTGACATCGTACTATTAATATCGGTGTGAACTTAGAGTATCAAAGCATAAGGTAATAATATCCACAGTGTGCAAACCGATCTTATCATTTCACAACCATATATCATATGCACTCATTAGAAATCAAGATATGCATCCAATATTTACATTAATGTCATGAAGAGCCCGACAAGGATCTACCTCGACTAGTGACGGGCGTATTGAGGGTTTTCATAATGCATGTATGTAAAACAATAGCTCTCTACTCCAATGTTAGCTGTAGGCTGATCCAACAAACTCGTAAATATCACAAGTACAATCATCAACATGGATCTGATATTTGAGGGATAGCTTTGGTCAAAGTGTATCCGGGCACAATGAGTACCTCTGCCAAATGTCCTTTGTAGCTACAGACATTGCTATACAACGGCGAAATGGGAGCACCAAACCCAAAGTGTGGAATCATCACATGGCATCCAACCCAATCACATGTTCAAATCCAGGTTATATGAAACCGTGCGCTAATAGATATAAAAATCATATAAATACCACATGTTATGAAAAAGTGGCACAATATCATTTGTGAAAGCGCATGGATGCATATCAAACAAGTCAAGTAATTGGAACACTCCAATGGTCATAAAAATATGTGTAAAGCATATATAAAAATCTGAAAGCTCAGTTTATCACACATTTGAAATCGTGCTATAAAAAGCATTTAAAATAGGATTTTCCAATTAGTAGCAGACGTCAAAGTCCCACTCACAGTTTGGGGAAGGGTAACGCACTCCCCAATATTACCACGAAGCGTAAATCAAGTGCTCCCCTCATTCAAATCAAATAACTCTTATGAAGAAAAATCAGTCCGCAGATTTTCAAACCTGCGCAGTCATGGGAAATAAGCTATAATGTTTTACACAAAACTCCATTCCAAACGAAATTGTGACATGTTATAGGTAACTTCATGACCTATAACTTTCATTTTATACACTTTCTCAAATTCACATTATAGAATTCTTAGAAATCCTCACTTTGTTTCAGTCGCATTCCAATTTCAGCTTCTGTCCAATTTTTGTACAGAAGCTATAACGTTTATTCTACTTATCAAAACTTAATGAAATTTTAACATGTCATTCCCAAGACATAGATCTACAATTTTCATGTTTTGAATTTCACTCAGTTATGCAGATAAAGGGGTTGAAATAAATCATGATCAGAACAGGCAGTTTTCAGTTGGAAACAAAATTTCTACCAACACACCTTTAGGAAAAAAATATAACTTTTGATTCCCTCGTGCGTTTTAGCTAAAATTTTAATATGTGGTAAACAAGAAAGATAGCTACAACGTTTGTGCTTTGCATTTCTCCAAAATGGAGTTGGAAATGGTTCGTTTGTACACATTGATTTTATAGTCCGAAACAGAACAACTTTCTGTCATGCTTCAGGAGTAATGCCAAAACTTTTGGCACATATATCTGATTAAGGTGATTCTTATCACATTGGAAAGATAAGCCTTGGATCTACAATTTAATTATCTAGAGCATTTTCAAATTCTGACTATACGATATTTCACGGACAGAAATAAAATCTAAAGTAAGACAGAACAGAAAATTTACCTCAATTTCTTTGCCTTCCAAAACTCAAGCAAGGTTTCCACTTAGTTCCAGCCTTTGGTCACCTTATGTACACCAAGTTAAGAGTCTCCCTTTGGGTTCAAAACAAAAATATAGTATTCTAGGATACAAAAGAAGGGCTTACCTTTTTTTCAAATGTGTCTAAAGATTAGAAGAAATTTTCCAACACAATCTTTTCCTTCTAGATTTGACTCACTCATTTTCACTCTTGGCTCTTGAAGGAATAAAGAATGCTCCACATTTTTCTTTCTTCTTCCTCTCACTTACGTCCACTTCATGGTGCAACAAATGAAAGGGTTGGAATCTTTTAATTATTACAAGCACACTTCATTCCCCAAAAGTCAAGGTTTGTACATCATCAACATATCTCAAATAATTGCTTGCTGTTTCATTCCATACCACACCATGCTTGTTTGTCTCAAAATGTCAAGAATTTCTTTTCCTCAACATGCTCTTCACGTCCACAAGACTTCCTCACCATGCTTTAGCATTAAATGCTTGTCCAATTTGTCTCTTGCTTTGTTAAATCAATGGATCAAACAATTTCATTAAATCTCCAATTTAATTTCCACCCTTGGATTGAAATTCCAAATTTTCAATACTCCATAATTTGCCAATACTTTGTTGTCTACCATCTTATTGCATTGAAGTCCCTATCTTTTAAGAAATTGCTTATAGGTTCTTGTTAATTACAATTTGGTCCATGGACTTATAAAAATTATAAATTGACCCCGAACTTTTTTTTTTATATAATTTCAAATCGGACACAAAATCTTGTGTTGGTCATAATTTAATTCATCCCATATTAAAACGTGGTCATTTAGTCTTTTCGAATGGTTTTTGACCAAAATTAGAGTTTGTCGGCGATTTCTCCGAAAATCGTCAATTTTTTTTTTTTTTTTTTTTGTATTTGCCCTTATTTGATACTTGTGAGCATTAGAATTAATATTTCATAGTTTCGGGTCGTTCGTAGTTAATTTTGAACAATTTAGGTTTTGGTATTTGCTTATAAGCCGTCCAACTTTTGATAATTTGAAAACAACCCCAAAAACTCACAAAATTACATGCTAGGCCCAAAATCACATATTAGGCCCAATGGGACCGATTTCGAAATTTAATATGGTCGTCTCGACATTGTTTGTAAAAATCGATTCGAATTAGGGTTTACAGATCAAATTTCTAGACTTTTACCGTTTTAACCCTAAAAATAATTATTTATCAAATTTAAAAATTTTCTCACTCTCAAAATCACATCTTATCATCATAGGACCATTTGTGGCCCATTTTGAAATTATGCACTTATGCCTAAAAATTGGAGCAAAAATTTTCTGGGAAAATTTTACCGGAAAAATTTCTGAGTGAAATTTATAAAAGGATTTATGAAAAATTATCATATATAAAGATAAAATAGGATATATGAGCATACACCGGGTTTCAGTGTTACATCTGATATCAATGTATTAGCTTCATTATGATACTTAGGTCTCAGTTATTGGCAATGGGGTTCTATTTATTATAATAATCATTACTGACCTTCCACTATCTGCCAAAACTCCTAAGTCTTTCAGAGATTTCTGAAACCAAACACTTTCCTGAACTGCAACTGAGCATACAACAAGCCCAGCCTTTATCGTAGATAGAGTTATACAAGTTTGCTTCTTATTGCTCTAAGAAGTTAAAACCTGATCTGTCTGCATTCATTTGGATCGCTACCCCAGTCGGCATCTGAATACCCAATGTAACGCAAATCACCTCCTTCGTAACACAAGGAGGGTTCATAATTCTCTTTAGATATCTCAGAATCCTTTTCACTGCTCTACAGTGATCCCTTCCAGTATTCAATTGATACCTACTCACTAGATCGACTACAAAATAAACATTTGGTCATGTATGTCTCATTGCATACATTAAACTGTACATTGCACGTGTATGTCTCATTGCACACACTAGAATGCAATTGCACTGGCATATGAGATTCTACTCATCTCTCTTATTTCTTCTCGAATTTTAGGACATACATCAAGACTCAGGTCTCACCTTTAGCGATAGAGTATCTATTGGGCTATCATCACTCATCTCAAAATGCTTTAGAATCTACCTGATATAGAACTCTTGTTAAAGAGTCGACACTATTCTCGAGCGATCTTTCTGGATCCTAACTTCGAGAATGAACTAAGTCTCACCCAATGAACAATAACTATGCTTCAATGGTCATTAAATACTCTTTGTTGTTCCTGACTAACAGAATGTCACTCATATATAAGAACAAGATCATTAAAGAGTTATCGGAGCATATCAAATAGATACAATAATTCTCCTCGATCATTATAACATCATAAGATATCACCTCCTTATGAAATCTCACATACCACCGTCTGTATGAGTGTTTAGGTCGTATGTTGACTTACAAAGTCAACAGACCTTACCACCTGATCTACTAGAACAAACCCAGAGGGATGCTCCATTTAGATCGCCTGATCTAGATTTCCATTACGGAAAGCGGTCTTTACATCCATTTGGTATAACTTTAGATCCATGTTCGTGACAATCGTAAAAAATAAACGGATCAAGATAAATTGGACTACGACTCCCCGATAGTCCATCTCTCAGTCTAAGTGTAACTCTTGGTTACTAGATGGGCTCTATACCTCTCTATCGATCTATCAACCTTCCTCTTGACCTTGAGAACCTACTTGTTCCCAATAGTCCCTTTACCCTCAGACAAATCAACTAGGTCCCAGACCTATTAATTCTCATCACTCATTCTCTTCATCTATGATTTTCAACAAACGGTTTTTCGCAGAACCCTTTAGAGCCTATTGGACCGTTTTAGATTTCTTATCATCCTCAAGAATCATAATGAGGGCCTCACACTTAATCAGGAAACGATAATTAAGTATGCACCCTAAATACTCTTACGAGGAGAGAAAAAACTCTTCACCTCTTGATGGATCACTCCCAGTGGGACCAAGATCCATAATGGATTCTTGTATCCCACCGCTAGGCTCACCCGAGCCACTAGGCTCTTCTATCTCATATAAGGTAAGATCCAAATTGATTTCACCTCTTTTAGGGAAATCATTCTCTAGGAATGTAGTATCACGAAACTCAATCTCGATGATAGTGCCATCTATATGTTCACCTAAGAACATATACTTTCTCGCGGGCCTAACTTGCTGTGTAGATGTGAGAAATCGTAACACAACCCCATAACCTCAAGTGGATAGGGTCAGGCTACATCCCTACCCAAAGCTCATATGGGGTATTAACTGCGGACTTTAATAAGACAAAATTGAGAACGTAGACTGCAGTCAATAAAACATCTCCCCAATGGGAGATGGACATATTGATCTGCGCCATTATAGATCTCACAATTTCCAATAAAGTCTTATTCCTTATCTCGGCTACTCCATTTTGCTGAGAAGTAGCAGGAATTAGTTGTCTCGTAATACCTTTCTCAAAACAGAAGTCCTTGGGTAGTTTAGACAAATACTCGTACCCCCGATCGGTTCTAAGAGACTTTATTCTCAAGTCTAACTGATTTTCAATCTTACTAATAAACTTCATGAAGCATTATAATGCCTCAGACTTATGCGAGATTAGATAGATAAACCAAAACACGTGTAATCGTCTATGATCATCATCAAGTACACGGCTCCATTTCAGGCTTTCATGCTCATAGGGCCACAAATATCATAGTGGTCAAACTATAATGAAGTCCCAACTCTCATTATGTTGCCAAACAGTTTTCTTATAGTTTTGCTGCCTAGACAAAAAAACTCACATATGGGCAACTTGAATTTGGTTAGCGGGTCCTATAAAACACTCGCTGCTAACCGATTCATCATCTCTTGTCCTATGTGTCCAAGTTTACTATGCCACCAATTTACATCTTCATATACACAATCAGATATAAAGGCAATAGAAGAACGACAAGGCATCCATTAGAAGGAGTAGCACCCACTGCATTCCATCCATCATGGGTTAAAACTAGGAACAAATCAAAAAAGGATGTCGAATGTAATAAAACTGATAATTTCTTGCATATCGTATGCAATCTTAGACAAGCTACTAAATTCAAGTTCCGTCAAATGCTCAAAGCATAAAGAATGTTACAACAAGTGCTGATCCCTCTAATGATGACAAATGCTATGTTTTCCACCTAAATCCTCATAACCTAAGGAGTCACTAGGCAGAACTATATTTACATGCTCTTGTCTCGAGGTACGTGGTTAGTGGATCTTAAGTTTACAATCTACAAAGGACAAAAATCAGTGAGCATCACAATAAATAAGACAAAGCTCAAACCATGTAAAGAAGAAGGGTATTCTTTCTACTCGTCACACTCACGAGCGAAATAACTAAATCTACCTCAGACGTAGCATTTCGTATTGGTCCTATTAAACTCCTTCCTACACTTTTGTAACTCATTGTCGATTTTCTCAGATGGTTTCTTAATGCCTGGATCTCGAGTCTCCTTTACATGTGTATGCTGTTGGCTTGGCATCATGGGAGTCCTTACTTGACTCAATTGCAGAAACATGACTTGAGTGCGGTCTACTCACCGCTAAGCGCTCCTCCTCGAGCTCACTATACCTACTTACATTAGCAAAAGTATGAATACTTTTGTCATTCGTGAGATAGGTTTTTATAGTTTCCAATGAATCAGGTAAAAGACTAGATCACATTCAGTACTTGAATCTCATCTGAAATTGGTTCGTCCGTATTCCTTAACTCGGCGATCACACTCTACATTTGCATCAAATGTTGCATCATTGTATGATCAGCCCTTATCTTCAGCATCCTCATCACAATGCTCTTTTAGGGCAAGTCTAATTGACATATCCGTAGGATAATGCTCGTAGATCGAGATTAAGTCATCGTGCATGCTACTGATGAGGATTACCCTAACTTAGTTATAATTTTCTTCCATGCATGAAAGACCACCTTATCTCATCTATTCTGAGCTGCGATACCTTCCCCGGGGCTTATCATCTCATTCCTCAAAATCTCAAATAGATTTTGCTTTTCGAGAATAAATTGAATCTACTAGTGTGAAATCTCGCAGATCACATCATTCAATTTATTCTCCTTACAAAAATCTAATATGACAGTTTTCAAATGCAATAAGAGAAACTTTAGTGACTTAGTGATGTTTACTTTCACATTTTGTGTACTCTAGAATCAATAAGTCCAAAATGACTCGAATATAAACTCCAAAACAAGCATATTAGTCAACAGACACTATACACCACAACTCGGAATCACATCTTACCATTCAGAGTTGGATTCAGCACACAAAAACCCATAAAAAGTCACAAATAGGAAGGTGGGACCCTTAGAAAATTGGAAAAATTCAATTTCAGATGACTTGACGCGCCACCAGGGTCCTCACGCGTCACCACGCCCCAGCGGTGCGTCTCCTTACATTGTCACGTGCCACCACGCGCTGGCAACCCTCTGGTGTATGTGCCAGACATGCAGAGCGCGTGTCACGTGTGCCCGGGTCATTTCCCAAGTCGGGACATAGTTCGGGGCCTGGTCCCGAATCCGCTCCGACCCGAATCACCCCTGAAACTGTTTACGCGCCTTAGCACGCGTGAACGTCACGCACTTGCTTGATGCTACTCCACTGGTGCATGCATCTGACATGCTTTTGGGGGGCTGGATGTTCCTCGTGTGTGCAGTGCACGTGCCTACTAGTTTGGGCCAAGTCTTCTTTGCCTGATGGTTTCTACAGCGGGTCTTTTGACCCGGTTTCCGACAAACTCACTTTCGGTCTATTTTTCACGCAATTTTCAACTGGGAATTTTTATTGGGCATCCTCCAAACATCATTGACTTGATTTTAAAAGGATTTAAGCCCTAAAAATGGTGGATTTAACCACCTCAGTCACAGCCCTTCTCGACCATGCCAGAAATCCCAATTTCCGGTGATGGTAACACACAATTTATTTGTCAAAACGTAGATCAGGATGCAAAGAACACATTTATGCCATTATTATAGATCAACTAGTTCTCTAACTCGACAGATCTAAGGTTTTAAATTTCGGGCACCATTAGGATCCGAAACTTTGGCTTCACATTTCACGGCCTTAAAGTGTTCCAAAAATTGTGAAAAAAAATTATTTTCGCAATCTCCACATCATGGGTAATATCATGGTATGATCGGATTCACGAAACTTATCTGCGATCCAAGTCCTAAATTTTTACCCTACTTATTTTATGTCTAAAAATTCTAAAAAAAAATTTAATTAAATCTAATCATGCTCTGATACCAATGTTGAATTTAATTGACACAGCATGTGCATGCGGAAGCATAGTAAAAGGATCGGAATTTTTGGGATAAATACCTCAATGTGTAAGGTCGTCAAAAATCCAATTGAATCATGAAATCCTTCGAACGGATTGCACGGTCGGGATGGTAATCACGTGATCGAACCACCATATAGTACCATGACATCTCAAGCCTCAAGTCCGGTAAATCCTTTGACGAGAGAGATTTTTTTACGCAAAAATTCCCAAACCCTCAATATGTCTCTCTCTTTATTGGCCATGTTCTCTCAAAACCTTAGCCTCCTTCCATGGAAGAAAGAGAGTACTTTCATGTTGGACCCTCACATGGGTTAATTAGGGAAAACCTAATAGTGTGGTTAATGTGAAATAATGGGGTGGTTAATGGGATAATGAGAGTTACACCATTATCCCAAGGTTACCAAAATACCCCTCAATGGGTATACAAATCAACAATAACATATAACAAAATGAGCACGGAAAGTTGAAGCACTAAAGTTACTTGAAAATACGTTAGTTTCACATACAAATAAATTCAAAATCATATTAAACGAGCTAAACTCTAAAAATCCCAAAACTTTTTTTCTTAAATCAAGAAACCTACTAGATCCTTATATTAGAATTATAAGAGATCTTTAGTCTTTTCATATCTTTGGTTTAGATGACAATGAATTGCAATGCAATTAAACCTTAGACCAAAAAACAATGGCAATCCATCAATACGAGTATACAGAGTAGAAAATCAAGTTTTTTCACAATATCATAAGCACAAAGAATAAAAGAAGGGTCAACCGTAGCAAAATATATAACAAAGTTTTCTATTTTTATGTCAAAACTAATCAACACAACAAAAATGCAAACTATGAAGATCCACTTTTACCACTTACCTACTTGCAAAAAACCCTTGTTCAAAGAAACACAATAACTTCAAATGAAATTTTATATAGTCTTTCCTCCATCTTTATGTAAGCCTTAATTTAATCATAAATTTACATAAAGAATTATGTAAAATTTTGAAATTTCATATAGTCAATTGAAGAATTATGCAGGCCATTTCAATATTCAGCACAAGAACCCCCTTCAAAGTGTGGAATAGGTGATACGTGGCCCCTAACTACACATATAGCCTCATTTGCCATTTGGAAGAAAAAAAAAAGAAGAAAATGAAGCCTCTCAGTCTTAAAGACCGGTATAGACCTTTTTTTTTACTCCAAAGATGCGACTCCACAATTTTTGAAATAATTTTTTTCTTCTCTTTCATCTTTACAATCTCATCTTCATCTTAATTTTGTCAATTTCTTAAATATTCAATACCCTTATGGTATGGCTCAAGTAAGAAAGATCTCCTAGACTTACAAATCCCATACAAGGACTCCAATTCAATGTATCTCAATCAAATCGTTCTCTAACATCGCATAGTTAAGCACAAAATAAAAGGAAATTCCCAAAATTTTGGAAACCCAAACCAAATTCCCAGAACAAGTAAAGAGCAAAAATGAAGAATCCCTAGTAAAACATGATAAACACAATAATTAATAGAAGGAGTATCAAATTTCGTACCTTAATCAAAACTCCTTTGGTGACCGTGAAGTTAAAGAACTTTGCAGGAATGTCGTACCTTAATCAAACTAAATTTCGTACCTTAATCAAAACTCCTTCGGCTCCACTCCCTTCTAGATTGATGTAGTTATTGCGATCACCATGAGAGAGAGAGAGAAATCAAAACAAGAGGAAGGTCATTAGAGTGGAGATTGTCTAATGCAACTCCATTAGGGTCTCTCATCGCAAAGAAACCCTAATCACAGAAAAACCCTAACCACCAAATCCAAAAAAAATCACATAAACCCAGTTGAAAAACCCCTAAAATTCTGAAATCCCAATTAAACAAATGCCAAAAATTCTCGAACCCCACCCAAAATAAAGGACAACTCAAAGTGCAAGCCAAAACCCCGAGTTTGACAAAACCCTAACACCTAAAATTTCACAAGAATCCAGAAGCCAAAACCTTAAAGATTATACTCTGTTATGTAAAAATTGAGCAGACTTACAATTGAAGAGCTTCAAGGATACTTACATTTGAATGCCAAACACGTGCGAGTTAAATTTTTATATCTTTATGCCAAGTAGGTAAAACCTCTTACTTTTTACTTATTACACAGAGTGGGATTTTAACCCATGCCCGGTGCCTTAGACCAACTTGACCATCTCAACAACTTTTATTATTATTAGTTGAGAAAATGAGTTTACATAGGAATAATTGCATAGAAGAATTGGAACCAATTAAATTAATATACTATTATCATCATCATCATCATCATCATCATCATCATCATTATTATTATTACTACTATTATTTATGTTGAACAAAATAGTTTTTGTTGATGATTAGGAGTAATGAAGTTTGATTTAACTAATTAATTTAAATTAGAAACAAATTAGAATATTTGTTGGTTCTAGATGTCCAAGTTGCTTTACTCATATGCATAAGATGACCTATGAGTATGATTGATAGAAATTTGGTTAAGTCAAAATAGCCAAGATGACCTGAGGTTCGACATAAGACAACTTGTTGACTGCACCACAGAAAATAGAGCGACCTGACCTCTGCATGAGATGACCCGAGGAAAGTAAGTCTCAAAAGTCTAAGTCTACAGAGCACCTAAGGTGACCTGACCTCTAGTATGAGACGACCTGAGGAAGTCATGCCTAAAAAATTTATGTCTGCACAAAACTTAAGGCGACCTGATATTCTAGTAAGATAACCTGACTATAGCAGTTAGAAGAACAAGTTGCCTCAGTAAATTTGAGAAGGCAACTTGATATAGTTAAGTCTTAGAGGTTTGATTATGTAGCACCTAAAGATGACTCAACCTTAAAGAAAAGACGACTTGAATCTAGAAACAATAACACAAGTTGTCTTCATAAATAGACAAGACGACCTGGCTTATTCATGCCTCAGAAAGAATAGTTTGCACAACAATTGTGGCGATCCAACCATGAACACAAGACGACCTAACCAATGTTTTTAGCATATAAGTCGTCTTACTCACAAATGCAAGTCGCCTTGCAAAATGAGAATGAATGGACTTGTACAGTTGTCAAGCCAACCAAGGCCAAGTAAGTCTTCTTACAATCATGTTAAGGTGACTTGAGTAATCATCAAGGCGACTCATGAATTTAAATTGTAAAAACAAGTCTGCTTATAGTCTCGATATATCGACTTGTTGTCTCTAGCGTTCACTTGCTCAGAAATGCTGGTTCGAATTAAATGTACTGTTTAACCTTCTCACCAAACTCTACTATGCATTCAATGGTTCTCAACGGCTAAACCTTAATTGCTTGACTATTAAATCCATTTGAGAATAGAGAAGAAATAAGGCTGTTATTCAAAAACTCTGAAAAACAAAATCTCTGAACATCATTCATAAAGTTTTACTGTTGATTTTGTTTAATCTATATTGTAACGAGTAATCTGAAGAAAGAAAGCTTCATCTGACATTTTCTCTCTATTTGTTGTGTAAAATTAGAATCGTATTGTTTTGAGATTTAAAGAGGTATCAGATTAGGTTTTGATTAATCGTGTGAAAAATCAAATCGAAGTACTTGGGAAATACTTGTCTGGTTCATTAGCACCACTGAAAGCTAGTTTGTAATTCTTGAATAGAATAGTGGATTTGAAAATTTAGATAAAGTCTTGGAGTGGACATACACCAAGAAAGTGGAACCACTATAAATTATGTGTCTCAATCTTGATTTGCCTTCTCTTTATTTATTTATGCAAATCGATTTTTAAATTCCTGTAATTAATCAAAACCTGTAAATAACCTATTCACCCCCATTAGATTTTTATATTTAGTGTCAACAAGTGGTATCTGAGCAGGTCTTCTTAAAAAAGGTTTAATAACCTCAGAAGAAAAGATCGAAGATGGCACCAATGGAGACACTGTTCCATTCGAAGCATGCTTAACCAATAGAGTACCATTTTTCAACCTCAATAACTGTAGCTATTGGAAGCAAAGAATGAGAAACTTCATTATTGCTCAACATGAAACAGCTTGGCAAATAATTGAAGAAGGAATCAAATTCCCAACTGAAGAAATTGATGGAGTAAGAGTTCTCATGAAAATGATGAACATGACTCCTAAAGAAAAGAAAGCCTACAGAGCCAACTGCAAAGCTGTTAATTTACTACACTTAGCCTTAAGTCTCAATGAGTATAACAGAATCTCATCATGTATCACTACAAAAGAAATATGAGAAAGATTGGAGGCTACATACGAAGGCTGCTGGGCAAAGGAATTAAGGCATGATAACAAGATTTAATACTATCACAAATGAATTAAGGCTACTGGGCAAAGGAATAAGCCAGGAAGATATGGTTGATAAAGTATTGTGGTGCATGCCTAAATCATGGGAAGCCAAGGTTACGGCAATTGAAGAATCTAAGAATTTGGAAACTCTCACAATAGATCAGTTAGTTTGCTCATTAGCAACTCATGAGATGAAGGTTAATTCCAAAGGAAACGGAAATGAGGAAAAAGGTAAATCCATAGCCCTCAAGGCAAAAAGTGAAGAAGATTGTTCTAGCAATGATAAAGATGTGGATGTGGCTCTTTTGACTCGAAAATTCAAGAAATTCATGATGAGAAAAAGGAACAAAAGCAGAAGAGAATTCAAGAAACCTGAAAGAAAAGAAGAAATAAGATGTTATGAATGCAAGAAGTTTGGTCACATTAAAACTGATTGTCCATCACTCAAGAAAATAGAAAAAAAAAAGAAACAATGGAAAGAAAAAGGCCCTGGTAGCTTGGAGTGATGAAGATCAAAACTCTAGTGAGGAAGAACGTGAACAAGATCAAGCAAACTTGTGCTTCATGGCCTTAGAAAGTGATTCAAATATTGAGGTAACATTTTCAATACCTTATTTTTCTGATTCAGATTCAGAACATGATTTAACTTTCGATAAATTGTATGATGCATTACTAGAATCTATTAAGGACTTGAAAATATGACCAAGAAAAATATAGCAATTAAAAAGGAAATGATCAAACTAGAAGAATATAGGAATAAGCTGAAACTTGAAAATAAAAACTCAGGACAGAAAATGATGAATTAAAACAAGATAGAACTAACTTGCTTAAGGAAGTTAAAGACAATGCAAATTTAAAAAATGATCTGCATGCTAAAATTGAAATCAAATCCGTTGATGATTGCATTCATGAAGACTTAGAGAAGGAATTAGATCAAGAAAAATAGAGAAATAAAAAATTAAGCTCTTTATTATATAAATTTGCTCAATGACGAGAAAAATTGGACTTAGATGCTTGGAACTCAAAGAGCTGTTTATGACCAAGCTGACTTAGGTTATAATCCAGCCTTGATATAAAAGAAACTCTACGGTTTCTTTGTTCCCAGCACAATAAAGGATAGATCAAACATTAAGTGTCATTATTGCATAAAGCAAGGACATAACTCTCATAATTGCAAACTTAGGGTCATCTGTGAGCGGATGAGAGACACTCGGAATAGACAGAAGGCATATGTCGATCGTAGGCGGGGACCCCTTGAATTTGCCAAGAGAGATATGGTTTTCTTGAGAATATCTCCTTTGAAGGGAGTTATACGGTTCAGGCAGCGGGACAAGCCAAGCCCCAAATATATTGGGCCCCTTTCGTATCCTTGAGAGGGTTGGGAGTGTGGCATACAGATTGGTACTGCCAGATAACTGTCCCGTATTCATGACATCTTTCATGTCTCAGCACTTAGGAAGTACCTAGCCGATCCTTCTCATGTACTTGAGCCTCCACCTGTTGAGTTGCAAGAGGACCTCAACCTTCTAGTTTGGTTTGTGACTATTCTAGATCAGCAGGTCTAGAAGCTGTGGAGCAAGGAAGTCTCATTGGTCAGAGTTTTGTGGAGAACTAACTAGGTTGAGGAGGAAACCTGAGAGCCCGAGGAGGTTATGAGTAGATAGTACCCCCACTTGTTTATTATATAGCTTTCTTTTAGTTTCGAGAACGAAACTTGTTTCTAGGGGGTTAAGAAATGTAACACCGATACTCGGTGTGTTGTATATTATACTCCTCATTATTTCATATATGATATGTTTTCATTTTCATATAAAGAAATGTCACTCAAAAATTTTTTCGATTTATAATACTCTTGAAAATTTTTGGCTAAATCGTCGGGAGCTAAAAAAATTTCCCCTCCATGCCATTTTCAAATCCACGCGTGCAAATTTGATGCCGTCAGATTTACACGTGTAAAAATCCACCCTAGAACTCAAGGGTCAAGGAATTTTGGCAAAACACAAGGCGGAAAACAAAATCGTTCTAAAAACCCTTATGCGTTTAATGGCGATTTGGAAGGACAAATGACTTATCTACGTGCGAGACCAACTCTATTGAATTCAGTGTCGGGTCAAATGTTGACCCCGCCACTCATTACGTGAAAATTGAGATAAAAATTTTCACGCAAATTTAAAAAGGTGCTATTCAAGTATAGTGGTGTTTGACTTATTGAAATTAAATCAATGGTGGAAGTTGGATGGAGAGAAGGTAGAAAATCTTGAGCCATTGAATTAGGTGGTTGGGAGATAAGGCATTTAATAAAGCAATTAATGGAAGCTTGACTTGTAGGATAGTGAAAGAACAAAAAGGCTAAGTTTTGTTCTCTTCTTCACCCTTCCAACAACCGTGAGGCACCCAAGGAAGAACCAAGAAAACTCTATTTTCTTTCTTCCTCATACCCATGAGACACTAAGGCTTGGGTCTCCAATTTTTCTAGCACCATCCTTCCATTGAGCTATGGGGCGTTTCTACCCACACCCAAGAGTCTAACATATCCAAAAATTGGGAGGAAAGGAGAAGTCTAACCAAGTGGATCTAGAGAGACTAAAAGTTTCAAGGAGGTAAGAAATTCTGCACTTGCTGAATTCCTTTTTTTAAGGTTTTGTATGAATGCTTGAATGTGATGTTTTGAGCATGATTCTATAACCTAGAGCCTTAGTGGAACCCATTAGACATAAGGAATGAGTGCAGAAAAATCTGAACCTTGGTTGGCCAAGAAATTTAAATGAAAACATTGGAAATTTCTGCAAATAGGATATTTTGACCGTGCTGTGATTTTTTATTCATAACATTTTCTACATAAAGGCAAACTAAGCTAGGTTAATTTAAGGTGAAATGAGATTCACAGAGCTTTATAATGCGATATGATTTGTTGCATTCTGATGAGAATTGGATTTATTATGATTTTTCAAAGTTAAGTGTTCTGCACAGACATTTTTGTTCTGTCCTACTTTAGCTCTGTTTTTGTCAGTGAATTAGCCTCGATTTTGAGGTGTCTTATGGTCTGAATTTGCAAATGCTCCAGTAATGTAATTTGTAGATCTAGATCTTATCTTTCCAACGAGATATGAATCACCTTAATCCGAATTCTGTGTCAAAAGGTATGGCAATTTTCCTAAAACTCGATAGAAGGTTGTCCCGTTCAAACCCTAAGAACAGTGTATAAAAATGACCCTCTTCCAGTCTTAGTTTGGGCAAGCTCAAAGAATAAAAGCTGTAGATATCCCTCTTTGCTACAACATATCAAACGTTTGCCTGATTTCAACTAACATATAAAATGTTATGCAAATTTTCGTAGGACTGTGCAAAGTAGCACCAAAGTGGAGAACTATAAGCGAACTTGTTAGGTGACTTTTGCTTAAGCCATTAAAGAGAGCTCGATACATCGCAATTGAGGTTCATTTGGGAGTGCTATACCCTCCCTATTACTATGAGTAGGACTCAAATCTCATGCATGAAAAGTGAGACTTGATTTTGTTGTATTTTCCACAAAACAATCTTTTGACATGTATGACTCGACGTGTGCCACTAGATTTCGAATTTATTTTGTGACTATTGGAGTGTGGATCCATAAATTTGATTCAATTGAAATGGTGCCATATTTTATGATTTTCAATGTTTAACTTCATATGACCAAATATGGTACATTTATTGAGTACTACGGTTTCTATATCACTGATTTGGGGTCGTGTAGCTGTGGGATCACTATTATGATATGATTGAGTCCCGAGAGGATGACCGTAGTTACGAGGGACATTTGTTAAGGTGCCGAGTATGCGTTTGGGTACACTTTGCATGGAGGTACCTGCAAACGTCTGATATATGGTTATAGGCGCGCCTGGTTGAACCCATAAGGGGGAGAACATGTGTGATGCCACTGTCTAGCATCGGGCGGGGTCATATACGTGATCCGATCTATGTATGAGCTAGCCTCGGTGAAATCATGGCCAACGTCAGGGTCAGAGTGACTTTTGAACATTTATGTATAATAAAACCCCCGATACGTCTATCATTGGTCATGGTTGACCTTTGCCGAGATCATATTTGGCTTGCTCTAGAAATACTTGATTTTGAATGGATGCATATATGTATGATATTGTGTGATGGACTAGATGATTTCATTTTGCTAAACATATCATGTTTTTCTGCAAAATGTGAATTATTGTTTACAAATAATCATGTTTATTACTCCAATGGCTCATACACACTATTTATGCTTGACATTGATCCCCTCACTCATTAGGTATCTCCCTTGCTACTCACCCCTCTCCTTTCCTTTCTCAGACAGGATTATTGTGATAGAGTGACACGTCGGGCTCTAGACGTCTTTGTCGCGTATTTGTGGATTTACATATTCACTACATGAGATCTAAATTTCATTTGAAATATGAGATCCGTGTTGTATATCGACCCTGTGAGGTCTTGATATTGAGGTCCGTTGATAGACATGTACATTTTATGGGATGACTATATAAATTATTGACATTTATTTGTGAAACTCTCATATTGACTCATTACACCTGCATTGAGGCACTTGAAAATATTTAACTTCTTAACTTGGGAATTTGATATACACGTGTACAAAAATTTTAAGCATGTTCGGTATGGCGGCTATTCACGATCTAGTTGGACATGACAGTAGAGATCTATGGCTAGGACTACTAGAATTCATGATAGCCTTGCGTTGTCCTGGTTTGTACGCTGTGGATTGATTGGCATTATATGAATGTGGTTGATTTGTTGAGAGGCTGGGTTTGCCCATTTATTTAGGTGGCAGGATGATCATTTAATATATGGGTCGGCTTATATATGGGAGACCTCCGAAATATGGGGAGCTTCTGCCCGATTTTCTATAGAATGTAGCCCGCATCCAGGGCAACAAGCGGCTATTCACGACCCCAGTTTAGGGCGTGATAGTTCTATTGGTATTAGAGGCGTCTAGGTTAGAGAAAAGATAGTAATAAAAATTTTTCCAAGTATATTTAAAAACCCTCAATGTATTAGAGAGTTTCATATAGTCATTTAATGTCCTATACATGGTGATAGTTATATAAGTTCATCTATTTTAGGGGGTTAGATACATGACGCATCTAATCTATTATTTCGCATTCAAATGCCTTGATTCATAACTCAATTTTTTTAGGGGGTTAGTCACTCAGTAACTAACCCTAATTCTTGATTTCTACCTAATAAAAAGGTACTCATTTTGTAAAATTATGCCACCTAGACGTGGTAGGTACGGTGCTAGATTCGCACCACCTAAGAGTCCCCCAGTACCTAATACACCTAGGGCGCCCGAGACTCCACGAGTACCATAGGATGCTTCCTCTACTCACACACCTTCACCAGCGCCACCCCCAGTAACTTCACTGGCTGTTACAGCTGAGATACCTCTACCACCACTTGACGCCTTGAGGCAATAGCAAGAATGGTACAGGATGTAGCACCGACACTGCGGTGTCCGTAATTTAATTATATAGAGAGAAATTTTATTTATTTAAGTTGATTTTTGATTTTGGGGTATTTAAATTCAATTTTTGGTATATTTTAATTTGTCGAATCTGCGAATTGAAGTAAACCCCCTTTTTATAAAAAAAAATTTAAATTTTAGTGAAGTGTGGGTGTGAAGACATATATATATAAATACAAAAAAAAAAAGAAAAGAGAGAGGAGATACTGCGTTTTGGAGTGAAACGCAGCACCTCCCCCATTTTTTCCAATTAGGGTTGGAAACCCTAATTTTATTCTCTCTCTCTCTCTTCCACTTACTCTCTCTCTCCCCGACTCTTCACCTCTTGCAGCTGCCTTCTCCCTCCGTCGCGATCGGTCGCTCGCACGCCACCTTTCTCCACCGTGAGCAACCGTACCACCACCACCTTCTTCTTCTCTCTCTACCTCACTCACGACCTCTCTCTAACTGTTTTTCTCTCTATGCGGCTCACTCTCTCTCTATCTCACGCGATCTCCCTCCCTCTCAATTGCACTCCACCGTGAGCTTCCACCGCGATCCGCCACCACCATGAGCACACCCTAGCCGCTGCAGCTCTTCCCTCCTGCAAGCGAGCCGCTACAGCTCCTCCCTGTACCAGCGTGAGCGCACCACAGCACGCGTTTCCCCGTGCGAGCACGCAGCAGTGCAAGGTCGAGCGTGCGATCGTGCGAGCGCACCACAGCGTGAGCGTGCCTGTGCACGATCGCGCTCCAGCCCACTAGCGCACAACCTGCAAGCGCGCGACTATGGTCCAGCTCGCGAGCGCACGTGCCAGCTCGTGAGCCTACTAGCCCGCAAGCCCACGAGTGTATTAGCCCACGAGCCTGCACAGCCCACGATCCCATTGCGGCTATGAGGCCCACTGCAGCCCGCAGCCTGCGATAGCCCGTGACAACCCGCGAGTCTCTACGTAGGTAACTGACTCATGGTTTTGATTTTGTTCTAAGTGTTTATGACCTAACTAATAAATCTTGTCTTGATAGGGAGTATTGTAGATTTTGGAGTGATCGAGGAGACATTCGAATGAAGGCCTACGCTCTAAGAAAACCCTAGGTGAACAAAATTTCTTAGTCATTCGATTTAATTGAATGAATGTTAGGGTTAAGTTGAGAAATGAGGAGAAATGGTTGGTGTGCAGGCGTTGCGCGCCCTGGGTGCTATGCAAGGGCGTTGCGCACCCTCCGCATAGGTGCTGTGCGATGCATAGACGAGCGTTGGGCTATGGCCCTGCTGGCCCTTGGGTGCGAGCAAGAGATTTGATTGGTGTAAGCCCTGTGTAGGATTGGTGGAGTACCAACACTTGAGTCTTGTAAGCTTGTTGTATGCATGAACGAAATATGAGGAATTAAGGTAGGGCTCTAAAGGATTCGAATTACCTGATTTGCATACGTGTATTAGAAGTGATAGCCTATTTCCTATAACTGCGTAGATTTGAAATTTATTGATTATATATATATATATATATACATTCATAGGTATTGGGTGTCTTGAGTTAGGGGAACACTTTTCTTCGTTTCGTGGTATTATTAGGGAGTGTGCTACCCTCCCCCATATGTGAGTGAGATTTATTTCAATATCTTTGTTTAATATGTAAACCCTGTTTTGCAACCTTTTGATAAATGAGTATGATTTGTCATGTGCTTGAAATGTTTTAACTGATTTTGGAACTAACATTTTGTGAACCGATGGAGTGTCCAAAAATTGGGTTGAATTATGAAATTATGCATCCATGTGGTTGAAATGTATAATGTGCCATTTTATGTTGTATATTGCATTTGGTTTGTGAACCTGATTTCGGCACATTCTTGATACGAGCTTTGATTTTGGCCTTCAGGGCCTTGGCATGTATTATTTCGTAGCTACGAAGGACACAGTGAGAGGCGCTTGTGTAGCTTCCGGATATGCCTAGGCCTGGGGTATCCCACGAGTTATCGTGATTTTATTAACGACACGGTACTAGCCAGGTTGAACCCGAATAGGGAGAGGATTTGGATACTCTCTCAAAGTCTAGCACCTGGACGAGATCTGTCGCCACGCCGGGGTAGAGAGCACATTTGCATATAATACCCCCGGTACACCTGTCATAGGTCGAGGTAAAACTCTGTCAGGACACTTTCGGCTGGCAGCTCTATGATTTTTAATGACAGTGCTTTGGATGCATATTTGACTTGATAATATGTGCAAATGATATATTGTTGAAATGAAAAGCATGATGATTTGAAGTATGATTTGTATACTTATGCTTTGACACTCCAGTTTCACAATTCTTATTAGATGATTGCATTGACCCACTTACTCACTGAGTATTCTTTCCCTGAGTACTCACCCCTCATTTCCCTTCTTGTTTTAGAGATAGAATTTGGCAGGGAGCGTTGCTTTTAGGACGCTTAGTATCATTGAGAGATCTGATCTGGACTTGAGGAGTCATTGTATATTTTCGTAACAATTTCGTGAGTTAAAAATTGTATTGATAATGTATATGTATTTTGAGGTCTGTAGATGACCATTGTATAATTCTGGGATGACTGTATGAATATGGATATTTAAATTGTGGAACTCTCATATCATTGCATAACACTTTCATTGAGGCAATTTCTATTCATTGTATATGTTATTTGGGAATGTGTCATGTCCTAGAAGTGTACTTTAGAACCGCTCGATACCACCTCTAAATCACAGGAGGGACGACTGACGGCTATTTATGCCTTTGACGGGGACAGGGCAGTAGAGGTCTGTGGTTAGGGCTTTGGAAATTCATTTTGTTAGCCTTACGTAGTCCTGGATTGTGCGGTATGGATGTGTCTGGACTTGAGGAGTCATTGTATATTTTCGTAACAATTTCGTGAGTTAAAAATTGTATTGATAATGTATATGTATTTTGAGGTCTATAGATGACCATTGTATAATTCTGAGATGACTGTACAAATATGGATATTTAAATTGTGGAACTCTCATATCATTGCATAACACTTTCATTGAGGCAATTTCTATTCATTGTATATGTTATTTGGGAATGTGTCATGTCCTAGAAGTGTACTTTAGAACCGCTCGATACCACCTCTAAATCACAGGAGGGACGACTGGCGGCTGTTCATGCCTTTGACGGGGACATGGCAGTAGAGGTCTGTGGTTAGGACTTTGGAAATTCATTTTGTTAGCCATACGTAGTCCTGGATTGTGCGGTATGAATGTGTTAGTCTGATATTGGGATTTGATTTATGTATTGTGAGGCCGGGTTGGCCCTATTGTACAGGTAGCGGGTTGATTGCTATATGGGAGACCTCCGATATGCGGGGAGGTTCTACCCGATTTTCTATAAGAATACAGCCAGCATTCAGGACAACGGAGACATGTACGGTAACAACCCAAAAAAAAAATTTAAATAACCTAAGGGAGAAACTAATTTTGGAAATAATGCACAATTGTCACGTATTG
Source organism: Dillenia suffruticosa (assembly GCA_033439265.1). Taxonomy (NCBI): domain Eukaryota; kingdom Viridiplantae; phylum Streptophyta; class Magnoliopsida; order Dilleniales; family Dilleniaceae; genus Dillenia; species Dillenia suffruticosa. The sequence continues at coordinate 8,198,601 of JAVTVX010000031.1, forward strand.
GAGTCGCGGCGAGATATGCCGCAGGTTGAATACACGACATGGCCACGTAGCGCAACCTAGTGTATTGAGTCTTCAAGACGCGGCAAAACCACGTTGCGCGCCCTGGTACGCTACGTCTTTAAGACGTGGCATGGCCACATGGCGTGTCCTAGTGTGCCGTGACAGAGCCATGGGCCAACACGCCGACCCGTGGACCATTTGGGTCTAACACTTGATTTAATTTGGGAAAACCGAAATCGAGCTCTCTAAACATGCCACAATTCAAACGCGTTACGATAAGCCCTCACCCACTAAGCGGTCCAACGGGCCGCTTCGCTGGTCATTTGGATCTAATACTTGATTTAATTTGGGAAAACCAAAATCGAACTCTCTAAACATGTCACAACTCGAACGCGTTGCGAAAAACCTCACCCCACTAAACGGGCCAACGGGCCGACCCATGGGCCAATGGGGCCTAGCACTTGACTCGATTTGGGAAAACCGAAATCTGACTCCCTAAACATGTCATAACTTAAATGTGTGACAGAGGGCTATATCAAGTGCTAAGCCCCATTGGCCCACGGGTCGGCCTGTTTGCCCGCTTAGTGGGGTGAGGGTTTTTTGTAACGCATTTGAGTTGAGACATGTTTAGAGACTTTGATTTCGGTTTTCCCAAATTAAATCAAGTATTAGGTCCAATGGCCCACGAAGCGGCTCATTGACCCCCCTTAGTGGGTGAGGGCTTGTTGCAACGCGTTCAAGTTACGGCATGTTTTGAGAGTTCAATTTCATTTTTTTCCAAATTAAATCAAGTGTTAGGCCCAAATGGTCCGCGGGTCGCAGTGTTGGCCTGTAGCCTTGTCGCGTGTGCAACTCGTGAACACTGTGTTACGTCTTAAAGACGCGGCACACCAGGGCATGCTACGTGGCTTCGCCGCGTCTTGAAGATGCGGCGCACCAGGGCACGCCACGTGACTTTGCCGCATTTTGAAGACATGACACACCAGGATGCGCCACGTGGTGATGTCGCAGGTTCAACCCGCGACATACCTTACCGTGACTCCAACACGCGACAATGGTGGGTTATTTCAGGAATTAGTTTCTCCCTTAGGTTATTTAAAAAAAAATTTCTTTGGGTTATTACCGTATATGTCTCCAGGACAACGGGCAACTGTTCATGATCCCAATTTGGGGCATGACACAGGAGATATGGGGTGCAAATGCCACTACCTCTACCATAGACTCCAGTGACCGTACCTACGACCGTACTTGTATCTACGGTACTGGTTCCTCCTTCGGTGGCCGGTCCATCTATTTCTATTCCAATTGATGATACATCGGTTACTTTGAGGCGCATCCATGAGCTTACACTGTTGGTGAAAGAGGCATAACAGCTTGGATACACAGATTTTTCAAGATCTGGTGATGCCATAGTAACGAAGCACTGGATTAACAAGACTCGCAGGATCCTTACTGATCTGGGGTTGACAGAGGAGCTCAGGTTAAGAGTTGTTGAGAGACTCCTTGATGGGGATACCATCTCATGGTGGGAGGCTATTTGTAACAGTTCTATTGGTCTATCTTAGACTCTACGATGGGAGGACTTTCTACGAGAGTTCTACTGAGGTACTTTACCTCGTTTCAATAGAATCGCAGGATGACAGAAGTCCTATATTTACGTCAGGGGGCTAGGTCAATTTCAGAGTACGAGACTAAGCTAAGGAGATTTGCAGCATTTGTCCCCGACATGGCTACACCAGCTCATATGAGGTTTAAGTTTGAAGATGGCCTCCATTTGAGCATCAAGAAGTATATGATAGTGACTTATACTTTTATACTTTCAGAGGTAATTGATTCAGCATATCAGGCAGAGGAGATCATCCGAGTTGAGGCCAGGTAGAAAGAGAATCACTAGAAAAGGAAGAATACTGGATCACAAGGTCGACAGTTTTCGAAGAGGGGTATAGGTTCTGGTTATCACGAAGGGTCCTCTAGCTTTAGACCAGCAGGACCAGGACAGGGACCCCGACCACCGGGCTATGGGCACCAGCCCTTAGTATCTCTACATAGTCTACTATACAGAGATAGCCTTTCTGCCATAAATGCGGCAACCATCATGCATTTGGGGCATGTAGAGTACCGGTTACTTGCTTCCAGTGTGGGAAGTAAGGTCACATTAGGAGTACCTGCCCAGATTTGAGTTGAAGAAGATAGACTTTACTGAGTCATACTGGTGCTTCTGGCACATGCCAGCAAAATACACCTGCGCACTCAACTCTCATAACTCCTCAGACTGCAACCGGGAGTAATACAGTACCAGGACCATCGCGACAATAGCCTAGGGCCCAGGCTCGTGTGTTTACGATGACGCAGGAGGATACACAGACAAACCCTGATGTCATTATGGGTAATCCTTCTGCAGACCCCTCAGTATAGGGCTTTTATTGTACTTTCTTTATGAAATCTTGTATATCATGATATCGATGAACAGTTTTGACTAATTAAAGTTTTATAAGCTTAACTAGTTTGATAGATAGATATATATATATATATATATATATAAATACATATACTTTTTCCTCGAATTTTAAATATCTTTAATTTTTCTTATCCTTACGTACCATGCAAATATTTGGTATCGACGTCCATGTTCTCATAAGCACAGGGTCGAATTATTCATATGTAAGCGACACATTCTCTCGCCATTCTGATAGGTCTCTCTCACCACTTGATGAAGAGATTATGGTTATCACTCCTCTCGGCAAGCATATCATTCGAGATATAGTCTATAGAGGCTACGAGGTCATTATTGAGGAGGCGATATTAGAGGTAAATCTAATTCCATTCCATATCACAGATTTTGATGCCATCCTAGGGATGGATTGGCTGAGTTCACACCGGGGACCGCTCCTATTTTTATTCAACCATACAGAATGGCGCCTGCTAAACTGAGAGAGCTCAAGATTCAGTTACAAAAACTTCTGGACAAGGGGTTTATTCGCCCGATCACTTCACCTTGGGGTGCTTCGGTACTGTTTGTAAAGCAAAAAGAATGTACACTTCGGCTGTGTATCGATTACAGACAGTTGAATCAAAGCCATCATCAAAAATAGATATCCCCCACCGTGTATTGATGATTTATTTGATTAGTTATAGGGAGCCATGGTTTTCTCTAAGATTGATCTCCGTTCGGGTTATTATCCATTGAGGATTCGGGTCGAGGATGTACCCAAGACAGCTCTTTGCACCCGATATAGCCACAATGAGTTTTTAGACATACCATTTGGGCTGACTAATACCCCAACTGCTTTTATGGATCTTGTGAACCGAGTCTTCCATGACTTCTTGGATCGATTCGTTACCGTATTTATCAATGACATCTTGGTGTATTCATGGAGTAATGAAGATCATGCTTAGCACCTTCGGGTGGTATTGCAGATACTCCGTGAGAAGCAGCTATATACTAAATTTTTAAAATGTGAGTTTTGACTGAGATAGATAAGATTTTTGGGGCACATTGTCTCAGTGGAGGGTATTTATGTTGATCCGTGGAAGGTTGAGACTATATTGAAGTGGGAGCAGCCAAAAACAGTTACCGATATCCGTAGTTTTCTCGGTTTAGCCAGGTATTATCGCAGATTTGTAGAGGCATTTCCCGGATAGCTGCTCTATTGTCTAGATTGACCCGGAAAGGGGTCAAATTTGTTTGGAATGATCGTTGTGAGGCGAGCTTTCAGGGGCTCAAACAACGGTTGACTTCTACTCCTATTTTAGCCATTCCCACTACCAGTCGGGAATACACAGTATACAGTGATACTAATCAACAGGGATTGAGTTGTGTTTGATGCAGGATAGTCGGATTATTGCATATTTCTCGTGACAGCTGAAACACGACGTTAACTACCCGACACATGATTTGGAGTTGGCAGCCATAGTTTTCGCGTATTGGATTCAGTGTGAAAAATTGAACCAAATAGGTAAATTTGAATTTTATCAGATTTTGGGTCAAATGTTGACCCCACTGCGCATTACGCGAAAATCGAGATAGAATTTTTCACATAAATTTAAAAAGGTGCTATCAAGTATAGTGGTGTTTAACTTATTGAAATTAAATCAATGGTGGAATTTGGATGGAGAGAAGGTAGAAAATCTTGAGCCATTGGATTAGGTGGTTGAGAGACAAGATATTTAATGAAGCAATTAATGGAAGCTTGACTTGTAGGATAGTGAGAGAACAAAAAGGCTAAGTCTTGTTCTCTTCTTCACCCTTCCAACAACCGTGAGGCACCCAACGAAGAAGTAAGAAAACTCCATTTTCTTTCTTCCTCATACCCGTGAGTCACTAAGGTTGGGTCTCCAATTTTTCTTGCACCATCCTTCTATTGAGCTATAGGGTTTTTCTACCCACACCCAAGAGTCTAACATATCCAAAAATTGGGAGGAATGAGAAGTCTAACCAAGTGGATCTAGAGAGAGACTAAAAGCTTCAAATGTAGCACCGACTCTCGGTGTATACTCATGTATCCTATTTTATCTTTATATATGATGATTTTTTATAAATCCGTTTATAAATTTTGCTCAAAAATTTTTCCGATAAAATCCTCCTAGAAAATTTTTGCTCCAATCTTTAGGCATAAGTGAATAATTTCAAAATGGGCCACAAATGGTCCTATTATGATAAGATGTGATTTTGAGAGTGAGAAAATTTTTAAATTTGATAAATAATTATTTTTAGGGTTAAAACAACAAAAGTCCAGAAATTTGGTCCGTAAACCCTAATTCGGATCGATTTTGACAAATAGGGTCGAAACAACCATATTAAATTTCAAAATTGTTTCCATTAGGCCTAATATGTGATTTTAGGCCTAACGTGTAATTTTGAGAATTTTTGGGATCGTTTTCAAATTATCGAAAGTTGGAGGGCTTATAAGCAAATATCAAAACCTAAATTATCTAAAATTAACTACGGACGACCCGAAAACCATGAAATATCAATTCTAATGCTTACAAGCATCAAATAAGGGCAAATACAAAAAAAAAATTGACGATTTTTGGAAAAATCGATGATTCCGAAGAAATCGCCGACAAACCCTAATTTGGGTCGAAGACTATTCGGAAAAACTAAATGACCACGTTTTAACACGGGATGAATTAAATTATGCCCAACACAAGATTTTGTGTCCAATTTGAAATTATAAAAAAAAAATCTAGGGTCAATTTATAATTTTTTATAAGTCCAAGGACCAAATTGTAATTAACAAGAACCTAGAAGCAATTTCTCAAAAGATAGGGAATTCAATGCAATAAGATGGTCGACAACAAAGTATGGGCAAGTTATGGAGTGTTGAAAATTTGGAATTTCAATCCAAGAGTGGAAATTAAATTGGAGATTTAATAAAATTGTTTGAACCATTGATTTAACAAAGTAAGAGACAAATTGGATAAGCATTTAATGTCAAAGCATGGTGAGGAAGTATTGTGGACGTGAAGAGCATGTTGAGGAAAAGAAATTCTTGACATTTTGAGATAAACAAGTATGGTGTGGTATGGAATGAAAAAAACAAGCATTTATTTGAGGTATGTTGATGATGTACAAACCTTGACTTTTAGGGAATGAAGTGTGCTTGTAATAATTAAAAGATTCCAACCCCTTCATTTGTTGCACCATGAAGTAGACTTGAGTGAGTGGAAGAAGAAAGAACAATGTGGAGCATTCTTCATTCCTTCAAGAGCTAAGAGTGAAAATGAGTGAGTCCAATCTAGGGAGAGAAAATTGTGTTGGAAAATTTCTTCAAATCTCTAGACACATTTGAAAACAAGGTAAGGCCTTCTTTTGCATCCATGAATGCTATGTTTTTGTTTTGAACCCAAAGGGAGACTCTTAACTTGGTGTACATTGGGTGACCAAAGGCTGGGACTAAGTGGAAAGCTTGCTTGAGTTTTAGAAGGCAAAGAAATTGAGGTAAATTTTATGTTCTGTCTTGCTTTAGATTTTATTTCTGTCTGTAAATTCACCTTTGTTTTAAGATATCTTACGGTCAGAATTTGAGAATGCTCTAGTTAAGTAAATTGTAGATCCAAGTCTTATCTTTCCAACGAGATAAGAACCACCTTAATCAGATATCTATACTAAACATTATGGCATTTTTCCTGAAGTATGACAAAAAGTTGTTTTGTTTCAGACTATAAAATCAGTGTGCACAAACGAACCATTTCCAACTCTATTTTAGAGAAACTCAAAACATAAAAGTTGTAGCTATCTTTATTGTCTACCACATATTTAAACTTCAGCCAAAACGCATAAGGGAATCAAAAGTTATATTTTTTTCCTAAAGGTGTGTTGGCAGAAATTTTGTTTCAAACTAAAAACTACCTGTTCTGATCTGATTTATTTCAATGGCATAATTGAGTAAAACTCAAAACACAAAAATTGTAGATCTATGTCTTGGGAATGACATGTCAAAATTTCATTACGTTTTTATAAGTGGAATAATAGGTATAGCTTCTACACAAAAATTGGACAGAAGCTGAAATTGGAATGCGACGAAAACAAAGTGAAGATTTTTGGGAATTCTGTGATGTGAATTTGAGAAAGTGTATAAAATGAAAGTTATAGGGCATGAAGTTACCTATATCATGTCACAATTTTGCTTGGAATGAAGTTTTGTGCAAAACGTTATAGCTTATTTCCCATGACTGCGCAGGTTTGAAAATCTACGGACTGATATTTCTTCATAAGAGTTATTTGATTTGAACGAGGGGAGCACTTGATTTACGCTTCGTGGTAATATTGGGGAGTTTATTACCCTCCCCCAAACCAAGAGTACGACTTTGATGTCTGCTACTGATTGAAAATTCCTATTTTAAATACTTTTTATAGCACGATTTCAAATGTGAAATAAACCGAGCTTTTAGATTTTCATATTTGCTTTACACATATTTTTGTGATCATTGGAGTGTCCCAATTACTTGACTTGTTTGATATGCATCCATGCGCTTTCACAAATGATATTGTGCCACTTTTTCATAACATGTGGTATTTATATGATTTCATATCTATTGGCACACGGTTTCATATAACTTGGATTTGAACATATGATTGGGTTGGATGCCTAGTGATGATTCCACACTTTGGGCTTGGTGCCCCCCATTTCCCCGCTATATAACAATGTTCAGTAGCTACGAAGGATATTTGGTAGAAGCACTCATTATGCCCGGATACGCTTTGGCCAGAGCTATCCCCCAAATGTCGGATCTGTGCTGATGATTGTACTTGTGATAATTGTGGGCTTGTTGGATCAGCCTACGGCCAACATTGGGGTAGAGAGCTATTGTTTTTATAAACATGCATTGTGAAAACCCCCAATGCGCCTGTCACTAGTCGAGATAGACCCTTGCCAAGAATATTTCATTGGCTGGCTCTTCATGACATTGATGTAAATATTGGATGCATATCTTGATTTCTGATATGTGCGTATGATATATGGTTTTGAAATGATATGATCGGTTTGCACACTGTGGATATTATTACCTTCTGCTTTGACACTCCAAGTTCACACCAATATTAATAGTACGATATCAATCCCCTCATTTACTGAGTACCATCCCCCTTTAGATACTCACCTCTCACTTTCCCATCTTATAGGTTTAGTCTTGAATTGAGGGGTAGTAGAGCTTTGATTTCATTGGGTATTTCAGAGACACTGGGCTTGGGTATAGTTACCCACTCTTCCGTGGTAATCATTTGAGGTTATTGTTATATTTGGAGCATTTAGTTGACCATTGTATTTATATACCTGGGATGACTGTATTATACTTATATTGACTTGTGAAAATGATAACTCTCATTTGATTTGATATATTGATGTATTGAGACATATTGTGATAACTTGGGAATTGATTTGATCTATGATACATTAGATTGGATGTTGTTATTAGTCTTACGGTATCTCGATACGCGGGACATTGTGCCCGTGTATCGAGATGCCACGGCGATTGTCGCGTGCTCAGTCCGGGGGTAGGTTGGGGCATGACATCAAGGAGGTAAGAAATTTTACACTTGCTAAATTCCCTTTTGAAGGGCTTTGTATGAATACTTGAATGTGATGTTTTGAGTATGATTCTATAATCTAGAGCCTATGTGGAACCCATTAGAACATGAGGAACGAGTGCAGAAAAATCTGAACCTTACTTGGCCAAGAAATTTAAATGAAAACTTTGGAAATTTAGATGGCAGGATGATCATTTAATATACGGTCAGTTTGTATATGGGAGACCTTCGAAATACGGGGAGTTTCTGCATGATTTTCTATAGAATATAACCGGCATCCAGGGCAACGGGCAGCTGTTCATGACCCCGGTTCAGGACGTGATAGTTCTATTGGTATCAGAGCCATCTAGGTTAGAGAAAAGATAGAAATGAAAATTTTCCCAAGTACAATTAAAAGCCCTCAATGTATTAGAGAGTTTCATACAGTCTTTAAAGTCTCATACATAGCCATAGGCATATAAGTTCATCTATTTTATGAGGTTAGATACATGACGCATCTAACCCATTATTTTGTATTCAAATGCCTTGATTCAAAACTTAATTTTTTTTAGGGGCTTAGTCACTTAGTAACTAACCCTAATCCTTGATTTCTACCTAATAAAAAGGTACTCTTTTTGTAGAATTTTGCCACCTAGACATGGTAGGTGCGGTGTTGATTCCCATCACCCAAGAGTCCCCTAGTGCCTGATGTACATAAGGCACCCGAGACTCTACGAGTACCAGAAAATGCTTCCTCCACTCACGCACCTTCACCAGCACCACCCCTAGCACCTCCACCGATTGTTACAGCCGAGATTCCTCCACCACCACTCAACGTCTTGAGGCAGTGGTAGGAGTGGTACAAGAGATATAGGGTGCAGATGTCACCACCTCCACCACAGACTCCAACGACCGCACCTGCGGCTGTACCTACAACTACGGTACCGGTTCCTCCTCCGATGGCCGGTCCATCCATTTCTAGTCAGACTGATGATACATCGGTTACTTTGAAGCACATCCATGAGCTTACACTGTTGGTAAAAGAGGCATAATAGATCGAATGTACAGATTTTTCAGGATCTAGGGATGCCACAGTAGCAAAGCATTGGATTAACAGGACTCGTAGGATTCTTACTGATTTGGGGTCAACAGAAGAGCTCAGGTTCAGAGTTGTTGAGAGACTCCTTAACGGGAATGCCCTCTTGTGGTGGAAGGCTATCTATGACAATTCTGTGGTCTGTCACAAACTCTACGATGGAAGACTTTCTACGAAAGTTCAACCGCAGGTACTTTACCCCGTTTCAGTAGGATCGCATGAGGACAGAGTTCTTACACTTATGTTAGGAGACTAGGTCAGTTTCAGAGTACGAGACTGAGCTCAAAAGATTTGTAGCATTTGTTCCTAACATGGCTACACCAGCTCATATGAGGTTTAAGTTTGAGGATGGCCTCCATTTTGAACATCAAGAAGTATATGACAGTGACTCCTGCTTTTATACTTTCAAAGGTGATTGATTCAGTATATCGGGTAGAGGAGATCGTCCGAGCTGAGGTCAGGCAGAAAGAGAGTCACTAGAAAAGGAAGAAAACTGGATCATAAGGCGGACAGTCTTTGAAGAGGGATAGAGGTTCTGGTTATCATGGAGGGTCTTTTAGCTTCAAACTAGTAGGACTAGGACATGGACCCTGACCATAGGGCTTTGAGGCACCAGCCCCTAGTATCTCTATACAGTCTACTATACAGAGACAGCCTTTTTGCCATAAATACGGCAACCATCATGCATTTGGGGCATGTAGAGTACCGGTTACTTGTTTCTAGTAGGGAAGCTAGGTCACATTAGGAGTAGTCACCCATATTTGAGTCAAGGAGGATAGACTTTACAAAGTCATACCGGTGCTTCTGGCACAAGCCAGTAGGGGGCACCTGCGCATTGAACTCTCACAGCTCCTCGGACTGCAACTGGGAATAATACAGTACCAGAACTATCATGACAGTAGCCTAGGGCTCGGGCTCGTGTGTTTGCGATGACATAGGAGGACGCATAGGCAAACCCTGATGTCCTTATGGGTAATCCTTCGGCAGACCCCTCAATATAAGACTTTTATTGTACTTTCTTTTTGAGATCATGTATACTATGATATCGATGTACAGTTTTGACTAGTTAAAGATTTATAAGCTTAACTAGTTTGATAGATATATATATATATATATATATATATAAATACGTCTACTTTTTCCTTGCATTTTAAATATCTTTAATTTTTCTTATCCTTAGGTACCATACAAATATTTGGTATCGACGCCCATGTTCTCATAGACATCAGGTCGAATTATTCATATGTGAGTGGCACATTCGCTCGCCATTCTGACAGGCCTCTCTCGCCACTTGATGAAGAGATTATGGTTATGACTCCTCTCGGCAAGCATATCATTCATGATATAGTCTACAGAGGCTGTGAGTCATTATTGAGGAGGCGGTATTAGAGGTAGATCTGATTCTGCTCCATATCATGGATTTTGATGCCATCCTAGGGATGGATTGGCTGAATTCACACCGGACTTCCGTGGATTGTTTCACGAAAGATGTTGAGTTTCGGAGGTCCGGGTAGCTATCGTTGGTGTTCAGGGGTGAGAGATAGGTATTGCCCCGCTGTGTTATATCGGTTATGAAGGCCAGACACATGGTACGCATTAGGTGCACGACTTATCTGGCTTATGTTGTTGACACCACCACTAAGGGATCAAGACTTGAGGAAGTCCTCGTGGTGCAGGAGTTTCCAAATGTGTTCCCCGAGTAGCTTCCTGGATTACCACCAGTTCGGGAGTTTGAGTTCGAGACTTATCTACTATCGGGGACCGCTCCTATTTTTTTTCCGCTATATAGAATGACACCTGCTGAACTGAGAGAGCTCAAGATTCAGTTGCAGGAACTTCTGGATAAGGGGTTTATTCGGCCGAACACTTCACCCTGGGGCGCTCCAGTGCTATTTTAAAGAAGAAAGATGGTATATTTCAGCTGTATATGGATTAATGGCAGTTGAACAAAGCCACCATCAAAAATTGATATCTCCTACTACGTATTGATGATTTATTTGATCAGCTCAGGGAGTTAGCATTTTCTCTAAGATTGATTTCTGTTCGAAATATTATCAATTGAGGATTCGGGCTGACGATATGCCTAAGACAGCTTTTCACACCCGATACGGCCACTATGAATTTTTAGTCATGCCGTTTGGGTTGAATAATGCCCTGGCTGCTTTTATGGATCTGTTGAACTGAGTCTTCCACGACTTCTTGGATCAGTTCGTCATCGTATTTATCAATTACATCTTGGTGTATTCACGGAATAATAAAGATCATGCTCAGCACCTTCGGGTGGTATTGCAGATACTCCATGAGAAGCAACTATATGTCAAAATTTCAAAATATGAGTTTTGGTTGAGACAGATAGGATTTTTTAGGCACATTGTCACCGCGGAGGGTATTTATGTTGATTAGTGGAAGGTTGAGGCTATATTGAAATGGAAGCAGCCACAAACAGTTACCGAGATCCGTAGTTTTCTCGGTTTAGCCGGATATTATCACAGATTTGTAGAGAGATTTTCCTGGATAGCTGGTCTGTTGTCTAAATTGACCTAGAATAAGGTCAAGTTTGTTTAGGATGACCGTTGTGAAGCGAGCTTTCAAGGGCTCAAACAACGGTTGACTTTTCCTCTTATTTTAGCCCTTCCCACAAGCAATGGGGAATACACAGTGTACAGTGATGTTAGTCGATAGGGATTGAGTTATGTTCTGATGCAGGATAGTTGGGTTATTGCATATGTCTCGTGGCAGCTGAAGAAACACAAGGTTAACTACCCAACACACGATTTGGAGTTGGCAGCCATAGTCTTCACGTTGAAGATATGGCGACATTATCTTTATGGGGTGACCTGCAGAGTATTTATAGTTCACAAAAGTTTGTAATATCTATTTACCCAAAAGGAGCTAAATTTGAGACATAGGAGATGTTAGAGCTCCTCAAGGATTATGACCTCATGATTGACTATCATCCGGGTAAGGCGAATGTTGTGGCAGATGTCTTGAGCCGAAAGTCAACATCATCCTTACAGTCAATAGAGGATGCATACCTTTCTTGTTTAGTAGGACTCTGAGGCTTGGGAGTCAGTTTGGTTAACCATGATTAAGGAGATTTACTAGCCAGATTTGAGGTCAGGCCAACTTTGTTCAACCGTATCAGAGAGTTCCAGAGTACGAATGAGGAGTTTTAGGATATTACGGATAGAGTCTACAGAGCTAATGGTGGAGACTTCAGGGTCCGAGAGGGCGGATTGTTAGTATTTAAGGAACGGGTTTGTATTCCCGCTAATACAGATCTCTGTAGGGCCATGCTTGAGGAGGAATACTCCTCCACTTATGCACTGCATCCGGGTGGTGCCAAGATGTATCGGACCATTCAGGAGAGTTATTGGTGGCCCAGCATGAAACAGGAGATTACGGACTTTGTGGCTAGGTGTTTAGTTTACCAGCAGTTGAAAGCCGAGTATCAATGGCCGATTGGTACATTGCAACCCTTACCCATTTCTGAGTGGAAGTAGAATTACATTATTATAGATTTTGTGACAGGGCTACCGCGGACTTCATCATGGCATGATGTCATTTGGGTGATTGTGGATCAACTCACCAAGTCCACACATTTTCTTCCTATTCACAGCGCTATCCTTTTGAGACTTTGGCACGTCTTTACTTCGATACGATAGTTAGGCTACATGGTGTTCCTATATCGATAGTATCAAACAGGGACCCGAGATTTACTTCTAGGTTTTGGCCTAAGTTGTAGGAGGCAATAGGCACGAGGCTTTGTTTTAGCACAACCTATCATCCACAGACGGATGGTTAATCTGAGAGGAGCATTCTGACTCTTAAGGACATGCTAAGAGCATGTGTGATGGATTTTCGGGGTAGTTGGGATCGACGCCTTTCACTGGTCGAATTTGCATATAATAATAGCTATCAGGCCAGTATTGGGATGCTACCATATGAGGCACTGTATGACAGGAAGTGCCGCACTCCATTATGTTGGAATGAGGTCAGAGAGCGACGTCTCAACAGTGTTAAGTTGATTGAGGAAACGAAGGAAAAGGTTAGGGTCATCTGTGAGCGGATGAGAGCCACCCAGAATAGACAGAAGGCATATGTCGATCGTAGGCACCGACCCCTTGAGTTTGCCAAGAGAGATATGGTTTTCTTGAGAATATCTCCTTTGAAGGGAGTTATACGGTTCATACAGCGGGACGCCCTTCCGTATCCTTGAGAGGGTTGGGAGTATGGCATACAGATTGGTGCTGCCACATGAACTGTCCCGTATTCATAACATCTTTCATGTCTCAGCACTTAGGAAGTACCTAGCCGATCCTTCTCATGTACTTGAGCCTCCGCCTATTGAGTTGCGAGAGGACCTCAACCTTCTAGTTCGGCCCATGGCTATTCTAGATCAGCAGGTCTAGAAGCTGTGGAGCAAGGAAGTCTCATCGGTCAGAGTTTTGTGGAGGATTGACTAGGTCGAGGAGGAGACCTACGAGCCCGAGGAGGCTATGAGCAGATAGTACCCCCACTTGTTTACTATATAGCTTTCTTTTAGTTTAGAGGACAAAACTTGTTTCTAGGGAGTTAAGAAATGTAACACCGACACTCGGTGTATTGTATATTATACTCCTCATTATTTCATATATGATATGTTTTCATTTTTATATAAAGAAATGTCACTCAAATACTTTTCGATTTATAATACTCTTGAAAATTTTTGGCGAAATTGCCGGAAGCTAAAAAATTTTCCCCTCCGTGCCATTTTCAAATCCACGCGTGCAAATTTGATGCCGTCAAATTTACACGTGTAAAAATCCACCCTAGAACTCAAGGGTCAAGGAATTTTGGCAAAACGCAAGGCGGAAAACAAAATCTCTCTAAAAACCCTAGTGCGTTTAAGGGCGATTTGGAAGGACAAATGACTTCATCTATGTGCGAAACCAACTCTATTGGATTGAGTGCAAAAAACTAAACCAAATAGGTAAATTTGAATTTTCTCATATTTCGGGTCAAATGTTGACCCCGCTGCACGTTACGTGAAAATCAAGATAATAATTTTCATGCAAATTTAAAAAGGTGTTATTCAAGTATAGTGGTGTTTGATTTATTGAAATTAAATCAATGGTGGAAGTTGGATGGAGAAAAGGTAGAAAATCTTGAGCCATTGGATTAGGTGGTTGGGGGATAAGATATTTAATGAAGCAATTAATGGAAGCTTGACTTGTAGGATAGTGAGTGAACAAAAAGGCTAAATCTTGTTCTCTTCTTCACCCTTCCAACAACCGTGAGACACCCGAGGAAGAACTAAGAAAACTCCATTTTCTTTCTTCCTCATACCCGTGAGTCACTAAGGCTTGGGTCTCTATTTTTTCCGGCACCATCCTTCCATTGAGCTATGAAGTTTTTCTACCTACACCCAAGAGTCTAACATATTCAAAAATTGGGAGGAAAGGAGAAGCCTAACCAAGTGGATCTAGAGAGAGACTAAAAGCTTCAAGGAGGTAAGAAATTCTGCACTTGCTGAATTCTTTTTTTAGGGTTTTGTATGAATGCTTGAATGTGATGTTTTGAGCATGATTCTATAACCTAAAGCCTAAGTGGACCCATTAGAACATGAGCAATGAGTGCAGAAAATTCAGAACCTTGCTTGGCCAAGATATTTAAATGAAAACTTTGGAAATTTCTGCAAATAGGACATTCTGACCATACTATGATATTTTGGTCATAACATTTTCTTCACAAAGGCAAACTGAGCTAGGTTAATTTCAGGTAAAACTAGACTCACAGAGCTTTAAAATGGGATATGATTTGTTGTGTTCTGTTGACAATTGGATTTATTATGAATTTTTAAAATTAAGTGTTCTGCACAAAAATTTTTGTTCTGTCCTGCTTTAGCTCTGTTTTCTGTCAGTGACTTAGCCTCTGTTTTGAGGTGTCTTATGGTTTGAATTAGCAAATACTCCAAGTATGTAATTTGTATATCTAGGTCTTATCATTCCAACGAGATACGAATCACCTTATCCGATTCTTTTGTCAAATGTTATGGAAATTTTCCTGAAACTCAACAGAAGGTTGTCCCGTTTCGAACCCTAAGAACAGTGTATAAAACGACTATCTTCCAATCCTAGTTTGGGCAAACTCAAAAAATAAAAGCTGTAGATATCCCTCTTAGCTACAACATATGGAAATGTTTCCTGATTTGGACTGATATAGAAAACATTATGTAAATATTCGTAGGACTGCGCAAAGTGGCACCAAAGTGGAGAACTACGAGAGAACTTGTTAGATGACTTTTGCCCAAACCGTTAAAGAGAGCTCGATATATCGCAATTGAGGTTCATTTGGGAGTGTTATACCCTTCCTATTACTGTGAGTGGGACTCAAATCTCAGGCATGAAAAGTGAGACTTGATTTTGTCATGTTTTCCATAAAACATGCTTTTGACAAGTATGACTCGACGTGTGCCACTAGATTTCATTTGTGACTATTAAAGTGTCATGAACTCATGTTTTCTATGAATATGCATCCATAATTTTGATTCAACTGAAATGGTGCCATATTTTATGATTTTCACATGTTTAATTTCATATGACCCAATATGGCACATTTATTGAGCACTATGGTTTCTATATCACTGATTTGGAGCCGTGTGGCCGTGGGATGACTGTTATGATATGATTGAGTCCCGAGAGGATAACCGTAGCTACGAGGGACGTTTTCTATGGCGCCGAGTATACGTCTGGGTACACTTCAGCGGAGGTATCCACAAAAGTCGGGTATATGGTTATAGGCGAGGCCAGTTGAACCTGTAAGGGGGAGGACATGTGTGACGCCACTGTTTAGCACAGGGCGGGGTCCTATACATGATCCGATTTGTGTATGAGCTAGCCTCGGTGAAGCTCATGGCCAATGTCGGGGTAGAGAGCGAGTTTTGAACATTTATGCATAATAAAACCCCCGATGCGCCTGTCATTGGTCATGGTTGACTTTTGCTAGAATCATATTCGGCTTGCTTTAGATGAATATATGTATGACACTGTATGATGGACTAGATGATTTCATTTTACTGAACATACCATGTTTTTCTGCGAAATGTGAATTATTGTTTATAAATAATCATGTTTGATATTTCAATGACTCATACACACTATTTATGCTTGATATTGATCCCATCAATCACTGGGTATCTCCCTTGATACTCACCCCTCTCCTTTCTTTTCTCAGATAGGATTATTGTGGTAGAGCGACATGTAGGGCTCTAGACGTCTTTGTCGTGTATTTGTGGATTTACGTATTCACTACGGTGAGATCTAAATTTCATTTAAAATATGAGATCTGTGTTGTATATCGATCCTGCAAGGTCTTAATATTGAGATCCGTTGATGGGCATGTACATTTTATGGGATGACTATATAATTATTAACATTTATTTATGAAACTCTCATATTGACTCATTACGCCTGCATTGAGACAATTGAAAGCATTTAACTTCTTAACTAGAGAATTTGATGTATACATACACAAAAATTTTAGGCTCGTTCGGTGTGGCGACTGCTCATACTCTAGTTGGACATGACAATAGAGGTCTGTGGTTAGGACTACTAGTATTCATGATAGGCTTGCATTGTCCTAGTTTGTACGCTGTAGATTGATTGGTATTATACAAATGTGGTTGATTTATTATGAGGCCGGGTTGGGTCATTTATTTAGGTGGTAGGATGATCATTTAATATACAGGTCGATTTGTATATGGGAGACCTCCGAAATATGGGGAGGTTCTGCCCGATTTTCTATCGAATGTAGGTGACATTCAGGGCAACGGGCGGCTGTTCACGACCCTGGTTCAGGGCGTGACACATGTAACTTAGGATTATGGTATGATTGAAATTCAACATTTGACTTACATGGATATTCAGATATTGATTTTGCTGGATGTAAAGTGGATAGAAAAAACACAAGTAGTACTTGTCAATTCTTTGGAAGCATGTTAGTATCTTGGTCCTCTAGAAAGAAAAATAATGTATGGAAGCAGAGTATGTGGCTGCAGGGCAATGCTGTGCACAAGTCCTATGGATCAAGCATCAACTTGAGGATTATGGTTTTTCATTTGAAAATGTTCCAATAAAAATTGACAACACTAGTGTAATAAATTTGACAAAAAATCCAATACATCACTGTATGACTAAGAACATTGAGGTAAGACATCATTTTATTAGAGATGATGTACTCAAAAAGGATATAATTCTAAAATAAGTAGAAATTGATAAACAAATTGTGGATATTTTTACCAAACCTTTGGATAGAGAAAGATTTTGCAATCTAAGAATAGAATTGAGAATGATGGATTGAATTCTTGTTTTATATATATATAAACTCATTTTAAAATCATTTGAGGAATATAAGAG
Source organism: Dillenia suffruticosa (assembly GCA_033439265.1). Lineage (NCBI taxonomy): Eukaryota > Viridiplantae > Streptophyta > Magnoliopsida > Dilleniales > Dilleniaceae > Dillenia > Dillenia suffruticosa. The sequence continues at coordinate 8,216,101 of JAVTVX010000031.1, forward strand.
AAAATTTTAAAAAAATTTCAAAGTCATGAAATTTGACCAAGGGACGGATCGTCTTACAGGATCAATAAGTCACCTTACTAGTTCAGAATTGAAATGACAAGTCATCTTGTTCTAAGAACAAGTCGTCTTGTTCTGAGAAGAAGTCGTCTTAAGAACAAAACTATCTCAGCAAGTCATCTTACTGAAGGAATTAGATGACTCATTAAAATCAATCACAAAAGTGACTTTGAAAAACATAACTAAGATGCCTCAATAAACCAAGAAAGCTCTTTGAGGATAACAAGCAGACTTATAATATTTTGCTAAATCGCCTCATCACCTTGCAATTTGCCTTATAATAAATACAAAACGACTCATCATGATCATGACACAGAAAATATTTTACAGACATCTCTGAGTCGCCTTACCCCTCAAGGAGGACGACCTGATGACTTAAGGTTTTGCTCTCATAAGATGACTTGCAATTTACCATAAGTCGCCTTGTGTGTAAAGACAAGTTGATTTATAAGCTTGACAAAATCGACTTATGTGGCTCAAATTCAAAATCCTAAACCTAGATCCATATTCTATCTACCAGTAACCCGAACTCAACCCTAATCCATCAATATAGGTTTAAATATCAAATCTTTTCACATTCCCTCCAACCGTTTCCCCTAAATTAAGAACCCTACCCCTATTTGCCCTTTCGTGAATCGTTCCCTCATTCTCATCCTCTCGCATTCTCCTTCTCTCTTGAACGATCGTTACCTTTCTTACTCAAACCCTTTGAATCGTCAATAGACTTACTCAACCAACTTTTCAAAAAGGAAATTGAACTTAGGTAGACTTGTCAATTGGGAGTTTCTTAAGAAAATCAATTTTCCTTATGAAGAGCATCTATCACACATCTTACCTAGTTCATTGATGAGCCCAAATGAGAATGTGTATGACATCTTGTTTAGGAAATTTTACAATAACATGGAAGTTGTTGAGTAGACCGGAGAACATATAGTAGAGTCCCATTTCCTTTTTCCTATGGGAATGGAATCATGCACCTTCAAAACACACATTAAGGGAAAGCAAATCATGCTTACTCCCAAAGTAATATACATGATGTGCAATCTAGAATGGACTCCCTCTGTTAGGTGTGAAAAGTACATGAAAACGACTCAAATTGAATGTGCTAAAATTATGTTTAAGAATGCAAATCTGTTAGAGATGAGTGAAGTGGACTTGAATGCAAAGAATTTGGAGATTCATGAGTGTTTCTAGATCTTATTATCACTCATGTACTTAGGCCTAAAGGAGAAAATCACACACACATAACCAAAGAGGATCTTTGGTTGATGACTTGCATCATGGATTGTAAAAATCCTGGATTGCATTTTCTAGTGCCTTATTTCATGATTGAAGCGGCCAAATCAAAATATACAAATCTACCCTATTGCTCTCTCATTTCTGATGTGTTAATAACAAATAAAATTGATTTGAAAAAGGAGATTTGCACAAAATTAAGCATGAAACATGATATTGGGGAGCAATCACTAAAAAAGGCCAAGTGGGTGTTGAAGTATGGGGTATGGGAGAAGTTAGAGGAAGAACAAGAAGAGGGTGAAGGAAGAGGAAACAAGATTAGGCGAGAACAAGTGAACCATCTAAAGAAGGACCATCCGAGGAAATTAGGGCTCAATCTCTTCAAATCACACCTTCCTATGGTGCTCCATCCATATCCATTCCTGCTTCTAAAGTCACCATGGACATGATTTGGGGTTCCTTGGTACACATCTAATCAAAACTTCACAAAATTGTAGATCAAAACTCCCTCACTCATACAAGGTTAAATGAATTGGAATACCAAAACAAGACCATTCATGACAAAATGAATGTTTTGGAATCCTTGATTCACAAAGATCAAGTTGGTCCTTCGAGTTCTCCACCAATTGATCCTTCCATCACTCCATCTGCTGAGCCACATGTCTAAGGAACCGACATCTTTTCTCAATTGTAGAGTTCACATTTTCTTTATTTCTTATGTTGATGTTAGTTTGATTAGTTTCTTCCTTTTGCTAACTCTTTCTTCAAGGACATGGTGTACTTATTTTGTTGATCATGTTTAATGGTAATATTCTCTTCAATGACTTTGTCTACTTCTTTTGCGATGACAAAAGGGGGGAGAAAAATATATGTTTAAAAATATGTATTTTGGTGTATTGTTTTATTTAGTTGAATGGCATAGTTGAATGGCTTTGTGTTTTGGTGTGTTGTTTTGTTTATGTTGAATGGCATAGTTAAATGGCATAGCCTAACATTGATATTTTTATTGAAATTGTGAGATTTTGGTGTGTTGATGTTTTTGTATGTTTATAGCATTGGTGTTTACATTGACTGAATGTATAAACTATGAAAATGCTACATATATTTATGTTATGACATATACATTATTCATACTAGGATGAATCTGCATTGAATAAGAATAGAATATGTCTCTCAATAATTTAACATTAAAGGATAATTGTAAAAGTAAAAATAGTAGTTACATTCAAAAGAAAAATGGGGGAGAGCAATAGGACATCAATGATACACATCATAAAACTAAGTGTGAATAACATATGATGATATTTTTAAGAAAAAGTAAAGCTCAAGACTAATCATAAACATTTCAAAACTTGAATTGACATGGCATTGGTTGAGAGGGAGCATTTTGAGACTTTTCAAATAATTTTATCAATTATCTCAAATTGGGTTTTGTTATCATCAAAAGGGGGAGATTATTGGACAAAATAGGTTTTGATGATGATTACGAGTAATGAATTTTGATTTTAGGCAATTAATTTAAATTAGAAACAAATTAGAATAATTGTTAAAATTGGTTCTAGATGTCCAAGTTACCTCACTCATATGCATAAGACGACCTATGAGCATGATTGATAAAAATTTGGTTAAGTCAAAATCGCTAAGATGACCTGAGGTTTGACATAAGACGACCAGTTAACTGCACCATAGAAAATAGAGCAACCTGATCTCTAGCATGAGACGACCTGAGGAAAGTAAGCCTCAGAAATCTAAGTTAGTAGAATACCTAAAGCGACCTAGCCTCTAGCATGAGACGACTTGAGGAAGTCATGCGTCAAAAATTTATGTCTACGCAAAACCTAAGGCAACCTGACATTCTAGTAAGACGACCTGACTATAGTAATTAGAAGAACAAGTCGCCTCAGTAAATTTGACAAGGCGACCTGATATAGTTAAGTCTCAGAAGTTTGATTCTGCAGCACCTAAAGATGACTCAACCTTAAAGACAAGACGACTTGAATCTAGAAACAATAACATAAGTCATCTCCATAAAATAGACAAGATGACCTAGCTTATTCATGCCTGAGAAATAATAGTCTGCATAACAATTGAGGTGACCTAACCATGAACACAAGACGACCTAACCAAAGTGTTTAGCATATAAGTCGTCTTACTCACAAATGCAAGTCACCTTGCAAAATGAGAATCAAGGAAGAGGCGACTCAGAGTTCCTATAAGAAGGCTTATGACTTGACAAGGCCACTCAAAGTAAAGACAAGTCCCCTTACCTCTCACATTTGTCAATGGACCTATATAGTTGTCAAGCCAACCAAGGCCAAGTAAGTCTTCTTATAATCATGTTAAGGCAACTTAACTAATCATTAAGGCAACTCATGAATTTAAATTGTAAACACAAGTCTGCTTATAGTCTGGATAAATCAACCTGCTGTCTCTAACGTTCACTTGCTCAGAAAAGCTGGTTCGAATTAAATATAGTGTTCAACCATCTCACCAAACTCTGCTATGCATTCAATGGTTCTCAATGGCTAAACCCTAATTGCTCGACTATCAAATCCATTCAAGAACTAAGAAGAAATAAGGCTGTTATTCAAACTCTGAAAAACAAAATCTCTGAACATCATTCATAAAGTCTTACTGTTGATTTTGTTTAATCTATACTGTCACGAACAATCTAAATAAAGAAAGCTTCATCTGACATTTTCTCTCTATCTGTTGTGTAAAATCAGAATTGCATTGTTCTGAGATTTAAAGAGGTATCAGATTAGGTTTTGATTGATCTTGTGAAAAATCAAATCGAAGTACTTGGGAAATACTTGTCTGGTTCACTAACACCACTGAAAGCTAGTTTATAATTCTTGAATAGAATAGTGGATTTGAAAATCCAAGTAAAGCCTGGGAGTGGACGTACATCAAGAAGGTGGAGCCATTATAAATTGTGTGTCTCAATCTCGATTTGTTTTCTCTTTATTTATTTGTGCAAATGAATTTTTAAATTCCTATAATTAATCAAAATTTGTAAACAACATATTCACCTCCTCTAGATTATTATATTTAGTGTCAACAATTTATAATTATTATTTCTTATTATTGTTATTGTTGTTGTTGTTGTTATTTTGATTATTATTCCTGTTTTTAACTTTCAATGGATTGTTTATTTTTATTTTATTTCATCAATCCTATATTGATCACAAATTTTTGACCCAAAATTTAGGATCAAAACTCAATTTTTTTATTATTGTCACTATTGTTTGATAATTTGTTATTGTTTATTTGCACTTTTAGATTTAATTAACAAAATTTTTATTGTCATTTTTGTCAAAGACATATTTTTATGATTGCGGTGACATATCTAAAAACAAGATAGATGCTAACAACACATGAAAGAAAAGAATTAATAAGCAAGCAATTAGCTAAAAGGAGAAATTTAATCATATATGATAAATATTTACTTTGCCAACTTTGTAAAGAAAATATATGATAAAGGGGTGGTTAAGGTTTCATGCAATAAAAAAGGAAATATCAATCAAGTAATCAATTATCTCCTACAGAAAATGTTACGTGTCAGTGTGTATTATTTTTTAATTTCACTATTAGAAAATGGAGTATCAGTAATGGAAAATCAGCGATAGATTTTCATCCGATAAGTATATATGGAAAAGGTCTAATCACCGACGGATTACCAACCTATTTTGCGATGGAATTATTGACAAAAACTGATCCGTCGGTAAGATGGATGGTAAATAAGCACACAACCTGGTAATTGCTCCGGTTAAAATGTTTCTAACGGATTAGCAATAGAATAGAGGTGGAATACTGACGGAGTAGTATCCATCAGTAATTTTTGTCATCTGAGCAAATGTACGATGGATTATTGAGGGAAATAACTAACAGATATATTTCGTCGGTAATCCGTCGGTGTTTGGAAAAGTAAAAAAAAAAAAAACAAAGTAACAACAAATTTGTGGGTCCTTTCCTTGCATCTCACTTTCCCTTCCCTCAATTGTGCCAAATAACCTATATAATCCGTCTGCAGAATCCCAATTTCTTGGTGCTATAGGGTCATCCCCGCCTATGGTGGTGCCATCATCCATCATATTCGTTCAGAACTTTAGGAACGTTATAATTTTGTGTGGTTAGATTAGTGTTTTCGTATGCGTTTAGGTTCATATCTTTATGTCACTTTCTTAGATTAGGGTTTCCTATGATTTTCCCAAATTGTTGCTAGTTGTTTCTCTTCTAGGGTTTCCTGACATTGAATGGAATATCTCTGCTCCCACTAATAAAAAAAGCAGAATTTAGCGACGAAATTTAGCGACAAAAAATATTCGTCGCCAATCTGCAACAAATTTAGCAACAAAAAATGTTATCGTCGCCAATTAGCCATAATTTTAGCAACAAAAATATTTTCGTCGCAAATTTAGCAACCAAAAAACTTTTTCGTTACAAAATTCGTCGCAAATTTGTGACGAAAATTATTTGAAGCAAAATTCGTTGCAAATTTGCGATGAGAAAATATTTCGTTGCTACATTTGAGACGAATTTCAAAATTCGTCGCAAATTTTGCCACGAATTTAAAAAATCGTCCCTAAATTTGCGACGAAGATGAAATTCATCCCAAAATTAGGGACGAAGACGAAATTCGTCCCTAAATTAGGGACGAAAACGAAATTCGTACCTAAATTCGGGACGAATTAAAAATTTGTCCAAAATTATTGGGACGAACTTCTCAATTCGTCGCTAAATTTGGGACGAAAATGATTTTGTCCCTAAATTTGCGACGAATTTCTAAATTCGTTACAAAATTAACGACGAATATTTATATTCGTCGAAAGAAATTTGATTATTTGTTGCTAATTTTGTTGCAAATGAGTGGGAAATATAACATTTATGACAAAATTGGTCGTTAAAATTTATTTTTCAATAATTAGATACATTTTCTAGTATGATAAATATTTTCTAATATAAAAAATGATTTGAAAACGGTGTTATATACTTAGAGCATATAACAATCTTAAAATATTCAAAAAATATTAAATAAAATCTTTTATTCATTGTCTATTTATATAAAAGAGTCATAATATAGTATCTTTTAATTTGTGACAAAAAATTATTATTAGTATATTCATTTTTTATTCATTATCTGTTAAATTTTCCATTTATAACACTGATAACTTTATTTTATATATTTGTTTAAATATTCGATTAAGTAAATGAAGAGTTAAAGTATAAATACTTGTTAAATAATAATCAATACATTGAATATTTTTTTATAATTATATCATAATACGCCAATATTATTAATAATTTATCGATTTAGTTTCTATTTTAGTATATTCAAAGAGTTTAATTATCAGAAACCATAAGTATTGTTGCAAAAATCGTAAAGAAAAAAATTATTTTTTGTTAAATTTACTACAAATTGCTACGAAAACATATATTTATCGAAAATTTAGCGATAAAATCATACTTTCATCATAGATTGTAGCGAAAAAAAAAATATTTCGTCCCAGATTCAGGGACGAAAAACTTTTTCGTCCCTGAATCAGGGACGAAAAAATATTTTGTCGCTGATTCTGGGACGAAAAATAAATTTTGTCCCCGATTCAGGGACGAAAAGGTTTTTCGTCCCAGAATCCGGGACGAATTTTGGGACAAAATGGTGTTTGAAGCAAAATTCAAAATATAAGGGAATGGTTTCCGGGAAAATTAGTGGACTACTAAAGTCTATTTTCGGGAGGAACATTATAGTGTATCATTAATTTCCTCTACTAAACTTAAATTCAATTTTGAATTTGTTTATTTGGTAAAATTTTTAAAAATACTATTACAATTTGAAATTTATATTTTCATAACATAATTGAACGGTTAGTGAGTAAGAAAATAACTTGTCGAAAAAATTAAAAATCTATAAGCAAGTTCGATATTTTCGTTCCGTTTTGAATTTGTTATTAGTATAATTTTGCTTTAAACTAAATTAAACAAATAAAATATATTTAAAATGATTCCGTCGATATATGATCGTTGATAAAATCAAACATAAAATTGAGTTGTGATATCAAGCGAGATAATTTTTGCTGTACCTTGTTCCATCATCCTCAAAAAACAATTTTGTCGCTGAATTACAGTCGAAAAAAAATTTTCAGAAGAAAAAATTTGGTCCCTGAATCAGGGACGAAAAAGAAATTCGTCTCGGAATCAGGGACGAAAAAAATTTTAGTCCCGGAATCAGGGACGAATAAAAAATTCGTCCCTGAATCAAGGACGAATAAAAATTTCGTCCCTGAATCAGGGACGAAAAAAAATTCGTCCCTGAATCAGGGACCAAAAAACAATTCGTCCCTAAATCAGGGACGAATTTTGGGACTAATTTGATTTTGAAGCAAAATTGAAGATATTTCATACCTTCCTTTGACGCTTTCTCTCTCTCTCTCTATCTCTCTGTCTCTCTGTCTCTCTCTCTCTCTCTCTCGGGTTCATCTCGTTTGTGAAGAGCAGCAGCGAAGGGGTACTGCGAAGGGGTACTACGAAGGGATGGCGGAAGGGATGCCGGATCTATGATAGTGTTAGGTAATCTCTCTCTCTCATTCTCTCTCTTAGCCGTAGATGGCCAGCCGCCGGATCTGAGTTTTTGATGGCAGATCCATGAAGGGCGAGGTGCGCGAAGGCGCTGCCTCCCCTGCGCTGCCCAGGTGCGCGAAGAGGCCTTCACCCCTTCGCTGCCCAGACGCCGAATGGGGTCGTTGCCCCTTCGCTGCCCAGAGGCGCAAAGGGGCCGCTGTCCCCTTTGCGCCTCCGCCGCGATAATGGGCAGCAGGGGCTGCGCGGCCCTGCTGCGCGGCCCTGCTGTGCGGCCCTGCGGCGCTGCCGGGCTGCGCGGCCCTGCTGCGCGAAGGGCCTACAGCCCCTTCGAGGCGCGAAGGGCCTACAGCCCCTTCGAGGCCCAGACGCGCGAAGGGGCCGCTGGGCCCTTTGCGCATCCTCTGCGGGAAGGGGCCGCTGTCCCTTTTCTGCGCCTCCGCCGCGCGAAGGGGCAGCAGTGGCTGCGCCGCCCGGACGCGGGAAGGTGCCGCGCGGCCCGGATGCGGGAAGGTGCCGCGCAGCCCCTTTTGCGTCCCTGCAACGCGATGGGCCACGATGGCCCCTGCGCTTCCCATCGGGGCCCATTGGACTGGGCCATTGATGGGCCAGGCCCAATGGGCCTGGTCCAGTACAAAAAGCAATGTATTTGAATTTTATTATTTAAATTTGTGAGAAATGTTATTTAAAAGATGTTTTTATAATATTGTTTTAACTACCTTATTAGTTATTTATAAATATTTTTTTATGTGTTAGGTTTTGCGGTTCTCGACTATTTGGATTGGAAGCTGTTACTGGTATTGATATCGGACTCCATCGGTGAGTTATTAATTGGTGGTGAAAATTGTTTTATTATGTACTCTAATAATGTTAAAATGTAATTTATAGTAAATTTTATGTGATAAATGATTATGAGATGTTTGTGATTAACAATATTTAGTAGTTTATATTAAATCTTATATCGATTTGTTAAATAATCAATGTTGTTAAATGTTTAATATTTGATAATTTATTTATTTTTATGATAATATTTAATGTTATTGTAATAATTTAGTTAATTTGTTTTATATTAATTAAGTTTATAATATTATTTATTAATATATTTAATTTTTGTGAAATTAATCTTTGTATTTATGATGATTTCAGTTTTGTACAATTAACGTTATTATTTATTGTTATATGAATTTAGTTTGAAATATTGATGATATTACTTATGATGATTTAGTAGTTTTGTTTGTAGTTCTTATTTGAATTCTTATTAAAATTTCAAAAAGTTTAAATTTGGAGACAGGGAAAATGCAGAACGAAAAAAGTTGGATGTATAAGAAGAACTTATCTGATCGTCGGGGTTTAACTGATGAATTTATTTTTGGGTTGGAGCAATTTTTACATTTTGCTTGTACTCAAGTTGATTTTATGGATGGGAATAAACTAAGGTGTCCGTGTAGAAGGTGTCGGAATGGTAAATTTTTGGAGTGTGATAAAGTTAGGGAACATCTTTGTAGAGTTGGTTTTACCCCGAATTATTATAATTGGACATGCCATTGTGAACCATTCATTTCTGATGAAGAGTTTGGACGAAATAGACAATTCTCAGTTAGTGGGGATCGGAGTTATTATGAACAATTGAATCCGTATCAGAGGATGGTAATTGATGCAGTGGGTCTGAATTTTGTTCCCGATCCAAGCGCTGGAAGTTCTAGTTTTGCTCCAACATTTGAACATGGGTATACTAGTTATGCATCACCATTGGAGGAGGTAGAAGTAGTAGGTGTTGATCAAAATCTGTCAAATGAATCATCTCTCCAATTTCAGGAAGTCTTAAGAGCTGCAGATGAACATTTGTTGCAAATTTTTGCGACGAATAATTAATTTTTCGTTCCAAAATTTTGCGACAACTTATTAGCAACGAAAAAATATTTGTTGCAAAAGTCGTTGCAAATGTGTTTTGCGACGAATTTTTCTTCCAATTTCGTCCCAAATTTTGTTGCAAATTTTGTCTTTTTTTGTTGTGTCCTTCTGCCTATTTTGGGTTTCTGGTTTTTCATAGCCGTGTTTGCTTGCAGGCTGATTTCTTTTTTGAAGGCGTTTCCGCATTGTATGTAAAGGAATAAGATAAAGCTCCAAGAGGTTTGTGCTTGCCATTGATGCTTGCCACCTTCATGCAATTGCGTGTTCAAGGAAACTAATATTGAGGCTGGGGGGAAGTGAAATTGTGTGTTCTATGTACAGACTCAAAAAGGTAAACTTTTATGTGTTTCCCTACTTTAAATTTCATCTTCTATACTGTACTTGACTGATATACTCCATCATTAATAGAAATACTGATATACTGTGCTTCCCCATTTAGTAGCACCTGCATATGTTGTTTTCCACTGAGCTCATTTGGATGGTCTTCAACTTTGGATGACTAAAATAGAAAGAAGTTTCTGCTATGATCATATAATATGATGGCCTTGGAATTTGCATTGAAGACTAGAATTACTGGTTTAGAAAATAAATATTTGACAGGTTTTACTTATGTAGTTAGGTCTTTGGTTCTATCATACTATGCTATGTTGAAATGAAGTGTGCATTAACCACTAGATTGGAGAAATATTAGAGAGGTATTTTGGGACGTATGTTGTACATTTTATTAGGTATGTAAAACTCATGCCTAAAGTTGTGTTTAATTTGTGACCCTCATTGTTAGAATGAATCTCTACAGACCAGATTGGTGAAATAATCAAATGAATAAAGTTTTTGCGCCTTTGATTGTCAATCCCCGAAAATTGTAAATTTTGAGATGTCTAATTTAATTTTAGCATGCTGCTCTGAAGGTTTTATTATTCCCACTTCCTATATTGGTCCGATGATATATGAAAAGCCTTTTTTGCTGGTCTGATAACACAATTGCACCATGATTTTTAATTTTATGGGATATATATATTTGAGATGGTTTTATTAAGCAATGAGATGAACTAATAGGTTTATTGTACATAATAATTTATGCATGTTTCTTGTCATCCCGTTGGACTTATATTTCATATATTAAATTTGTTATTTGTTTTACGGTTTGTACTTCAAAATGGGATCAATTGATCGTAGTTGATGTATCGTCGCTTAGAAAATAGATACTTGACTGATAAATTTGTTATGAGTGTTAATGAGTTCTTGAATTTTACATGTTCTCAACATAATTTCATGAATGGATTGAAAATTAGATGTGCTTACCATAACTATCACAACCATAAATTTTGTACTAGAGATATGTTATAGTGCACTTATTCTCAAGAGAGTTTTTTAATGGTTATACCACATGGGTTTGTCACGGAGAAATCATAAATAGATATCACTACAAAATAAAAATATTATACCGACGGTAACATTTACTGTTGGTAAGTATTAGTGACAGTTTTTTGAAACTATATAGACAGTTATGGTCAAAACCATCGGAAATAGTATAGATTTTTCGACGGTTTTAAAATGGTGATCGATAAAACAATTTGAACTGTAGGTAAAGGTAGCATACCGTTTCTATAATCAACACTCTATACTTACGGATATAAGGACGTCTGAATTTACATACCTCTATCCTTACGGCTATAAGTTGTGTTCGCAAAATATAGGTTTTGTAGTGACGATTTTAAAAAGTGTCTGTATAGATAATACTCTATGTACAGCTGTTGTGATGATGGGTGAATAAACAGAAAAGTATAGTAAGAAATGGTAAGTGTCAAAGGATATGGTAAATAGAAGTAAGTGTAGAAAATGTAAGATATGAGAAGTGTAGAGATATAAGGTAGGTAATTATAAGATATGTAGGATATGGTAAGTTGTGGTAAGTATGGTAACTGTAAGATATTTAAAATATGGTAAGTGTAAGATATCTAAATTGACGTTAAGAAGAGTGTTGGAAATAGTTTATCAGGTATATATGTTTGTAAATGTTACTATTTTACAGTAAATATTATTATTATAATTATATAGTAAATATTATTATATGTCATTATCTGTTAATTTGACTATTGTGGTTAACTTAATAGTAAATGTTACTATTCTTTTATCATGAGAGATAAATAATTTTACTAAGTTTCACATCCGTTATTATAATAATAAATGTTACTATTTTATTTATTGTGATTATATAGTAAATGTTACTATATGTTATTATCTGTTAATTTGACTATTGTGGTTAGGTTAACAGTACATGTTCATATTCTTTTATCATGAAAAACAAATAAATTTACTATCTTTCATATACGTTATTATAATAGTAAATTATACTATTTTATAATAAATATTATTATATTTTATTATGCTTATATAGTAAATGTTACTATATGTTATTATTTGTTAATTTGATGATTAACTTAATAGTAAATGTTACTATCCTTTTATCATGATAGACAAATAAATTTATTAACTTTCATATATGTTATTATAATAGTAAATGTTACTATTTTATAGTAAATATTGCTATTTTTTCTTGTGATATATAGTAAATGTTACTATATGTTATTATTTGTTAATTTGACTATTTTCATTAATTTAATAGTAAATGTTATTATTATTTTATCAAGTGTGACAAATAAATTTACTATTTTTCACATCTGTTATTATAATAGTAAATGTTACTATTTTATAGCATGCAAGAATGCATGCACACGCCTAAACGACAATGCCACAGGGCAAGCAAGGCTGTGCCACGCATGCAATAATGTATGCGTGCTCACGCCTGGATGGCTATGCCGAGGAGGTTAGCGTGGTTGTGCCGCTCGTGCAATAATGCATGCATTAGTATGCCTAGATGGCTGTACCGCGGAGGCTAGTGCGGCTGTATCGCGGGCATCAACGCAACTGTACCGTGCAGGCATTATCGCATGCATGGTTTTAAAAATTGAATTATATTACATATATATTATGATGTGTTATAAGTGTGATAAATCTAAATAATATAAATTTGGTTTAAGTGGTCAGTATAGTAAGTGGATTGTGGTAAATTTAGTGGATTGTGAGTGAGATAAACTCACTAAGATGAGTAAGTATAGTGTTTGATTCATATGTAAGATGATTAGTTATAATCATGCCCGATTTCCATATTTCTACAAATCTCATAACAAATATTTCACAATCATTTTTACATATAAAAATTATAGAAATATTTTTAGATAATGTTTAAAATCAAAATTATAAAGTCTAAAGTTTAAAACAAGATCCTAAATCTAGAATATACATAATTTGCTCTGCCAAATGAAAAACATAACAAAACCAATATTATTTGAAAATATTACTATTTTATAGTAAATGTTACCATATTTTATTGTGATTATATAGTAAATGTTACTATATTATTTTCTGTTAATTTGACGATTGTGGTTAGTTTAATAATGTTACTATCCTTTTATCATAAGAGACAAATAAATTTATTATCTTTCATATCCGTTATTATAATAGTAAATATTACTATTTTATAGTAAATGTTAGTATATTTTATTACGGTTACATAGTAAATGTTAGTATATGTTATTATCTGTTTATTATGGTTATATAGTAAATGTTACTATATGTTACTTGTATATTACTACATCTATCTCAACCTTAAATAATCTTATTTTATTATTACTATATTACTATATTAAGTAAATATTACTACATATTTAACGTGTATTATTAGTACTATATAGTAAATATTACTAGATTTTACTATATACTATCACTAGTAAATATTACTATTACATTATAACATTACACTATATATTTTTACTTATTATTACTACATTTGGTATTAACATAAGAATTTATTATCTTATTTTAAATAATAATATTAATCATATCATCATACTTAATTTATATTTCAAAATTTTTATAAATAAGGAATGTGGTGGATATTATTTAAATTATTAATATTAATTACATTGAATTTAAATTTATATTTTAGATTTTATAATTAAGCTATAAAATATATTTTAAAATTTATAATTGAGGAATAGTAATATTATAGTATAGTAATAGTAATAGAATGGAGAAAAAAGAAAAAAGGAAAAATCTAAAGTGAGGGTGAGATAAGGAAATGTATGTTGTAATACAGTAACGCTTACTATTATGTTACTATTACATACACTATTACATATATATATATATATATAATATAATAAGTAATAATATATTTATATTGTTCTATTATATGATATTGCAACTATATCACTATATATTATTATAATATTATATTATATATTATATTTACGTAGGTAATATATATTATAATAGAGTAACACTTACTATTTTCTTATTATCTTACTATGTACATATTATTAATATTATTACATATATATTTAAATAAATAATAATTAATTCAAGGACAATAAAAAAATACATAATTCAAATAAATAATAAATTGTTTGAATATATTAACTTGAATTTAAGAAAATTCAAAGACAATAAAAAAAAAACACAAACGCAAAGTGAAAGAAAAAAATAGAGGTGAGAGTGAGATAAGGGAAAAAAAATAGTAAGAGTGAGATAAAAAAAAAAAGAAAAAAAAGAGTAAGACGGCAAGAAAAGAAGGAAAAAAAAAAGCACATAGATTAATAAATTGTGGCATAGTGGTTAAAACATTGGGACTCAACGGGAAGTCGTGGGATCAAACCCGCATGCTAGTATTTTGTTAGCATTTTTTGCCTAAACTAAGAAGGCCTGTATAGCACAGCCGCGCCCGTGCTCGGCACATGCCTCAAGGCCTGCGCGGCACAACCGTGCATGGGCGTGGCACATGCCTCAAGGCTTGCGCGGCATAGCCATGCACGGGCACGACACATGCTGAGTGCCTGCGCGGCTGTGCCACGGGAGCCATGCATGGTTCGCCCTTATTTAAAATTTTAAACTATTAAATTATCAATATAAATTATTCAACGATATTAAATTAATAATTTATATAATATAGTGTTATAATTATAATTATCAATATTAATTTAAATAATATAATTATTACCGATGTAATTAGTAAAATTATTATATTAGTATAATATTATATTAGTATGTTATATAACTTAATTATCATATTCCTTAATTATAAAATCTAAAATATAAATTATCATATGAATTAAGTGTTTTTCTTTATTTCCTTGGTATTGAGAACTTCATATAATTCAGGATCTGCATTCTCATTTTCGTTTCACTTTCTTCACTTTTTTAATTTGTATTTATTTATAATTCTAGGTTTTTTAATTTATTTCTTGGTTGAATATGTAGTGATGAATATGTATCAATATATGAATATATTTCCATAATTTTCAACTTTTTCATTTGTAATTATTTATAATTCAATGTTTTATGATTTACACCCCGCGAGCTATTCACTATAACTACTCCATTCCAAACTATAATTATACATTTAAAGAAAAAAAGGCGATAAAAATTTTAAAAAACCCATAAAAAATTAGTGTCCCAATAAATTTCTAAACGAGGGAAAAAAAGGTGCGGATAGATTTTCAATTTTTGACGCTAACATAAACTCTCAATATTTAAATCAACTAACGCTCAATTAAGTTGAAACATAAATATGTTGTTTGATCAATATAATATAACTATAAATTATATTGTTTCAATATTCATATTCTATTACTAATATCAAATAATTACTAATTTCAATAATCTTGTTCTATGACTAATATCAAATAATTATTAAATTTAAATATTGTTATTAAGGTAGGGTTACATTTTATATAATAGATTTAATGGTACTAGTATATATATTCATAACATTTTTAGGGTAGCTTCCTTAATTTTCTTCATATTTCATTTAATTATTAATTTTATCATATTTTATTTAATTATTTTAGCTTTTTATTATTATTATTTTCAATTAAATTATTGCTAATTTAAATAATTTCGATAATATTATGGATTCTTATTGTAAAGTTTGTTATCACATTTTGATTTCAATTCCTTACCTTTCTAAATAAATAATATTAAATATAATTATCATATTACTTAATTATAAAATTTAAAATATAAATTAGACATTAACATATCTAATTAATATTATTAATTTAAAGAACTCATACCTATACTCATCATATTCATCATATGCAATCCATCAAAGCACATGATCCGAACTCACATTCCTTAATTATAACAAAATTTAAATTATAAATTAAGTATGAATATTATTATTTTAAATAATATAATTATATAAAATTATGTAACTAATGTAGTAATAATAACATAAAAAATATATGACTTCTTGTAATATATGATTTTATTTAAAATTATATAATCATAAAAAATATAAAAAAATATATTATGATACTATATAATATAAATTATAAATTTAATATATTTAATGATTGTATGTAACAAACTTAGTAACATAATTTCATAATTTCATATAACAAATTTAGTAATATAATGATATAAATTTATTAAATTTATTAAATTTATTAAATTATTTTACAAATTTTATTATATACAATTTATATTTAAATTAAATAATTAATTTATCATTTATATCTTCTTATTGTAACTAATTTTATATCAAATATATCGACTTCCTCCCACTTCCTCCTCTTTCGTCTTTGGCGCCATTTCTTGGCACTAATACTTGAATATTTAGATTCAGGCACCACCAAAAAAATATTTCCCTATTAATTAATTTTTCTCTTTCTACTAGGTGGTAAGTATTAGTGTGGTAACTTAACAATATTCGGAGTGCTTAAACATTACTAATATATTAATAATTTAAATTATAATATATTAATAATTTAAAAAATCTGATAAATACATATAAATTACAATATATTAATAATTTTAAAAGTTTATATATTTAATCACAAATTTTTACCTGTGCCGTGCAGGGTACACGGCATGTGCCGCGCATGGCACCCTGTGCAGTTGTGCCCTGCGCGGCATTTGTTATCACTAGTGATAATATAAATTTATGATAACAATTATTTGATAAGTGTGGTAACTTCATGATAAGAGTGCTCGGAGTGTATCTTGATTTCTTTATTTTAGTTTACACAACATTGTTAATATATTAATAATTCAAATTATAATATATAAATAATTTAAAAAACTAGATAAATAAATTTAAATTATAATATATTAATAATATAAAAAATCTATATATTTAATCACAAATTTGTATCTATTCAAAATATATAATATTAATAACTCATATTTCATTCATTTATTCAACATGAAATACCATTCAAATATATCAAAATATACTTCAAATAAATAACACTATATTATATAAATTAATAATTTCATATCATTACATTATTTAAATTAATAATATTAATAATTTTATACTATTTCAATTAATGATATTAATAACTTTATATTAAATTGTCACGTGATTAATGGACATAATTAGCAAAGATAGTGTTCATGGTGAGGACCATTTAGGCATGCATTATGTAGTAAATATAATAACAGTACGGTAATAAATAGTAAAAATTATATAAAATGAAATGAAATACAAGACGGTGGCATTAATTAAAAATATAAAAAAAAATTGAGGAATTAAGAACGTGATTAATGAAAAAATAGGCGTGAAAAAGGCACAAATATAAAAAATTTTGAGGAATTAAGAAGGCAATGAAAAAGGCGGGAAAAAGGCACAAAAAAATGGGCGGATTTTGAACAATGAGTGGATGAGTGGAGACCTAGTATCATAATATAAAATTATAATTATCAATATTAATTTAAATAATGTAATTATCAATAATATAATATTAGTAGAAATGTTAATAAGATAATTAATTATCAATTTAATTAAAATAAACCGTTGGGTCTTCCTCCTCTTTGGCGCCATTTCTTGGAGCCAACAAAATTGGCATGAAATTTGACTATTTATTCACTTCTTTATTTAGATTACCTCCTCCTCTTTGCACCATTTCTTGGAGCCAACAAAATTGGCGCGAAAAAGTTTGGCGCGAGTATTTATTCACTTTTTCATTTAGATTTGATTTACGACGCCAACATAATCAATTTCGCACCACAAAAAAAATCTTCCGCTATTTATTTCAATTATTTATTTGTTTATTTCATTTTTTTGTTTACAATTCCTCTTTATTTTATTTATTTCTCTTTTCTCATTTATTATTTATTTCTCCTCGTTGGTTTTTGCAATTATGTATTGATTTATTGTAAATAATACGTGTATGAAATGTAATTTTCTTTACATATTTATCTTCTCTATTTTTATATTTTTAATCAGTCTATTCTTGATATCAAGTGATATGATATGGTAACAAGAAACAAACGGTAACAAATACTTTTATTATAAAAAATAATAAATGGTATAAAAAATAGTGGTAACAAATACTTTTATTATAACAAATAAGAAATAGTAATAAGATAACAAATATATTTCTCTATCTACATTTACACGTAATAACAAATGATGTATAACAAATAACAAACAAATGGTAACAAAGTAAACGATTGCTCCAACACCCGGTGACAAGTGGTAAGACAATAATTGTATAAAATTTGTATAATATGATATGATAACAAGTGGTTACAAGTAATTTTCGTTATGATAATAAATGATAACAAATGATATATAACAATTTCATATAACAAGTGGTAAACCAATAATTGTATAAAATTTGTATAATATAGTATGCTAACGAATGATTTTAAACAAATGGTAATAATGTAACAAATGGTAAGACAATAATTGTATAAACTATATATAATATGGCATGGTAACACATGATATTTCATTTAATTATTAACACTTATGGATAATTAAATTTGTATAATATGACACTTGTAATAACAAATGATATTATATAATTGTATAATTGTATAAAATAACACATAATTATTCGTCCATCCCTATAAGCCATTTCCGTTGTTGTAATAAGTGTAGCTTTCTTAATTTTCTTCATATTTCATTAAATTATTAATTTTATCATATTTCATTTAATTATTTTAACTTTTTATTATTATTGTAAAGTTTGCTATCAAATTTTGATTTCAACTCCTTACTTTTCTAAATAAATATATTATTAATTTAAATAATTCATACTTATACTCATTATATTCATCGTATACAATCCATCCAAAACACATGATCCGAACTCACATTTCTTAATTATAACGAAATTTAAATTATAAATTAAGTATAAAATATTATTATTTTAAATAATATAATTTAAAGATTTCATATGATTATATTAATAATATAAATGTTTTGTCATTTAAAATAATAAAATTATTATTTTAAATTAAGGTGTCGGTTGAGCCGCAGGTTTTACCGTGAGGGCATTTGCGAGCGCGCTTGCCTGGGCGGCTCTGCCCACGGTTGTGCCGCGTAGGCATGTGCCTGATCTAATAATATGGTAGTAATACTTATTGCTATTTCACGGAGTTATATAGTAATACAAAATGATAGTAATAATTTTGTATTACTAAATAATACTACTTTTTAATTTCAATAATCATATTCTATTATAAATATCAAATAATTATTAAATTTAAATAATATTATTAAAGTACGGTTACGTTTTAATTATCAAATAACGACTATCTAATGATCATATTCCTTAAATATAAATTCTAAAATATAAAATTTACATTAACATATCTACCAAGTGGGTTGCATGGTAACAAGTGGCAAGAATTGCTACTTCCACTTCGTATAAATGGTAACAAATGATAATAATTACTTTAATTCTGGTAACAATAATTTTTATTGTAATAACAATGATAATAAGTGGTAACAAGTGATTGTGATCCAATATAAAAAGTGATAAAATAATAATTATATAAAATTTGTATAATAGAATATCGTAACAATGGTAACAATTGATAACAAGTGGGTCGCATAATAACAAGTGGTAAGAATTACTATTTTCTCTTCGTACAAATGGTAACAATAGTAATTCTGGTAACAATGATTTTTATTATGATAACAATAATAATAAGTAGTAACAAGTGATCTTGATCCAAATAACAAATGATAATATAATAATTATATAAAATTTGTATAATAGAATATCGTAACAATGGTAACAATTGGTAACAAGTGGGTCGTATGGTAACAAGTGGTTAGAGTTACTACTTTCTCTTCGTACAAATGGTAACAAATAGTAACAATTATTTTAATTATGATAACAATGATTTTTATTGTGGTAACAATGATAATAAGGTATTGGTTGAACCACAGGTTGTGCCGGAGGGCATTTGTGGGCGCTTGCTTAGGCGGCTCAGCAGCTAGTTGTACCGTGCATAGGCGTTTGCGCTCGCGCTTGCCTAGGTGGCTCAGCCACCGGTTGTGCCGCGCGCAGGTGTTTGCGCTCGCGCTTGCCTGGGCGTCTCAGCCGCTGGTTGTGCCGCGCGCTTGCATGTCGGTTTTGCCGACTGTTGTGCCGTGCAGGCATGCACCCGATCTAGTAACATTGTAGTAATATTTACTTTTATTTCACGAAATTATATAGTAATACGTTAAAATCAAAATTTTCTGTTAATTACTCAAACTATAAAAAAGAGAGGTAAATAATAAAAAAATTCAAAAACTAAAATGTGATAAATGGAGCAAAATAACGGGTTTTGAAAAATTTATTTGGCGCTAAACCAAATATATATACTGCAAACTCTTCCTCCCTCCATAAATATCAAAACTTCTCATTTCCTTCAAAAACTCTTCTCCCTCGCATCTCTCAAAATGTTGGGAATCCACATCGAAACCAACCTTCATCATCATCACCACCTCCTCAGTCCATCCCAAAAGGTAATATTTAAATGTACAAGTTTTTATAATATACCTTATAATTATATTAATTTCATTACTATAGAACGATATCACACATCACACTGGATCCTGGAATCGGATGCCACAGATACTGGAATTTTCTGGGTTCTCCAAGTTAACATTTTTGGCATGAACATTTCATTTTAGAAGATATGAAAATATGTATTGACCGGAAGTTACAATCTTTTTCTTCCTCTTATAATGTGTCTGTAATATTATCATCTTTTTATTTCTCTTATAATGTGTCTGTAACATTATCATGTATATTTCAAGATAATATAAAAGGTACTTCATTTCCTAAGATACAGTATTTATAATATTTCCTAACTCTTTGTATTATTTGTATTGACATATCCTAACATTTACTAATTTTGTGATAACCGACCCAAAAGAGTAGTAGCATTTGGTTACCAATATTAAGTAACAAATAACACATGCTCAGATAGTAAAATTTACTCACCAACAACAATTCTGTAAAAAATAGAAATATTGACTATCCAACGACAATAAATGTAGTGAAATTTACTAACAAATTATTTCTGTAACCGATGTCAAAGGCAGTGATATTTACTAACACATAATTTTGTAAGCGATAATAAAGTAATAACATTTACTGACCAATAACTCTGTAAGTGATAATGACAATAAAAGTAATAATATTTACTAACCCAATAAGCGATAATAAAGATAATAATATACTAACCCAATATTTCTGTAAGCGACAATAAATATAGTAATATTTACTAACCCAACAGTAAACATGTGACAACAAAAAATTCATATTTCCTATATCCTAAGATCTGAAGTTATTGTAGTAATATTTACTAAATTTGTATTTATCGACAATAAGAGTTATAAGATATCCTAACATACTATTATTTCATTGGCGACAATAAATAGTTATACAAATTCTAATGGTTATATTGAGTCACTGAGTGAGATAAAGATAAAAACTTTAACTAACCCTTAAATTGATGAAAAAAGTAGTAACTTTTACTGACTCTTTACAAGGCGAAGATAAAAATTATAATTTTTACTAACCCTTTACAAGTGATAATAAAGGTAGTTACTTTTACTAACCCCTTTACAAAAGTAATGATAAATGTAGTAACTCTTACTACACTCTTTACAACCAAGAGGATAAATGTAGTAACTCTTACTACCCCTTTACAATTGATGAGATAAATGTAGTAACTTTTATTATCCCTTTACAACCAATGATATAACGTTGATTTTTACCAACACTTTTCTAATATTCTGGATGTTGAACATGCTCTAACGGTTATCACAAGTATCGGGATAGGTCTATCCCAACCCCTTCTTAGCCAACTGAATCTTTATCCGTTGGAGAAGACTTTATTAATGGTTTTATCATCTTTTCCTCACGGTTTTCATCCGTCACCGTAAGCCATTTCCGTTGTAGTGTATTCATTTTAAGGAGAATCAAGTACATGTAGAGAGGATATAGAGGCTCTATATAGATCTATGGTCGTTGATAGTTTAGGCCCTCAATTTGATTGGATTGCAATTATGATGACATTAATTTTGACAATACTGACTGACCTAAACTTGATGCATCATTGTTTTATAAGTTGCTTAAAAATGCTGAAGAACCATTATGGAATGGGTGTAAAAAGAAGATGACCTTGTCAGCTGTCTCACAATTGTTAAATTGTAAGTCAGAGTTCAACATGAGTGGGGTATGTTATGATTGCATAAATGAGATTATTGAAACTATGTTACCCGAAAATTCAAAGTTGACAAAAAACTTCTACGGAGCAAAGAAATTGTTGAAAAAACTTGAACTTGGGTATGAGAAGATTGATATTTGTGAAAATTATTGTATGTTATATTCTAAAGATAATCAGGATAAGACCATGTGTATGGTATGCGGTCTTCCTCGGTATAAAATAAGAAATGTAGCTAGTGAAAGATGAAACAAAGTCTCAAACAAGGTGTTACAATACTTGCCTCTCACACCAAGACTTCAAAGGCTTTACATGTCAAGAGTTACATCCGAGCACATGACATGGCATACTAGAAATGAATGTCACTCAACCTATAGTGAAGTGTGGATGCATTTTGATTGTAGTCACCCATCATTCGTTACTGAATCTCGAAATGTGCAGTTAGGTTTATGCATGGATACATTTAACATGTTTGGTCAATCATCCATTCTATACTCTTGTTGGCCAGTATTTATCACTATGTACAATTTGCCACCTTCTATGTGTATGAAGTAGTCCTTTATTTTTCTAAGTCTAATTATCTCGAGCCCAAGAAATCCGATTAAGCATATTGACGTGTTTTTGAAATCTTTGATTGACGAATTGAAAATGTTATGGAGTGAAGGTGTTATCACTTTTGATATTTTAAGAAAGCAAAACTTCAATATGAGGGTAGCACTTTTATAGACAATAAGTGACTTTCCTGATTATGCGATATTGTCTGGATGAAGCACTCATGAGAAGTTAGCATACCCTTATTGTATGGAGCAAAGTAAGTCTTTCGTTCTTGCTAATGGTCGGAAGACAAGATTTTTCAATTGTCATCAGCAATTTCTTCCCATTGATCATCCATATCGGAGGCAAAGAGATAAATTTCTTAAAGATAAAGTTGAGAATAATGAACCCCCTCCTAGATTGTCTGGTGAAGAGATGTTTTACCGAGTATCTGCTCTTCCAGATATTATATTTGGCACAAAATGCGGTAAATAGACTATTCAAGGGTTTGGGATCGAACACAATTGGGTGAAAAAAAACATCTTTTAAGAGTTGCCTTATTAGAGAACACTTATTATTCGGCATAACTTGGATGTGATACATATTGAGAAAAATATGTTTGAGAATGTCTTTAACACTGTCATGGATGTTAAAGGAAAAACAAAGGACATCATTAATGTGAGACTCGATTTTGGGTTGTATTGCAAATGGCCCGAATTAGAATTGAAACAAACAAATGAGAGGATTTGGAAGCCAAAAGATTCATACACTTTGAGTAAAGATCAAATATCCGATGTATGTCCTTGGGTGAAACATTTGAAGTTTCCTGATGGATGTGCTTCGAACTTGGCAAGATGTGTAAGTTTGGAGGATTACAAATTTTATGGGATGAACAGTCATGACTGTCATATTTTAATGCAGAGATTGATCCCTATTGCTTTTCGTGATCTTGTGCCTAACCCTATTTGGGATACATTAATAGAACTCAATATTTTCTTTGGAGACTTATGTACGACTGAGCTGCGTATTACGCATATGGAGTTATTGGAGAGGAATATAGTTGAAACGCTATGCAAGGTAGAGAAAATCTTCCCCCCTTCATTTTTTAATAGTATGGAACATTTGTCTATACACTTAGCTTATGAAGCAAAGATGGGTGGACCCGTTCAATACAGATGGATGTACCCATTTGAGAGGTAATGTGTAAAAATTTTATGAAATTTACATTATGTATTGATTTTCTAATTATTGTGAAATAATGTTCAGGTGTATGTTTCGATTAAAAAAGAAAATGCGAAATCTAGCATGTGTTGAAGGTTCAATCTGTAAGGACTGTATTATTGAGGAGATTTCAATATTTTGCTCCTTTTATTTTGAACCGTATATTGAAACAAAATTTAATCGAGTTCGTTAAAATGATGATGGGGGATCTGTGCAATCTATGGGGAGATTATCAATATTTTCTATGTTAGGATGAGCAATTGGGGAAAGTCATCGTAGATTTCTATCTGAATCAAAATATAAGACTGCAATATTGAATTGTATTGAGTTAACTAAATTTATAAAGTAAGTTTCTTCATAACTGTTTACATTTTATGTTGATTGGAGTTATTGAAGGGAATGATGTGTTATATCCTTGTTTTGGGTAGGATTTTTGATGAGGGTGTTAGACAACGGCATTCTAACATCACAGACACTCAACTAGAGAAAATATGTGAACAACAATTTGGAAGTTGGTTGAGGCAATATGTATGTAGACCATTATGATTCCGAGTAATTATCATTTGTGTGTATATGTATATGATTATTGAGTTTTACTATGTTATATTTATTTCCTTTATGAATAGGTAACAGATGAGAGAAATTTAGTAAATAAAAATGTGAGGGATATAGCACAAGGGCCATCACATTTAGTCAAATGTTATAAGGGATATTTTGTTAACGGTTTCAAGTTTCACACACTCAAGTATGGAATGGATAAATCAATAATGAATAGCAGTGTATGTATCAAACGGAGTTGTTACAATGATTTTGAGCATGGCTTCTATGGCATGTCGCTTGAGATCATAGAGTTGGAATACTTTGGAATTGGCAATAGGCTGGTATTATTTAACTGCATTTGGTATAATACTGAAAAATGAGTAAGGATCCACCCTCGTCACGGTCTTGTTGAAGTTAATCATAAATCAAGATTGCATTTTAATGAGTCTTTTGTGTTGGCAACACAAGCACAATAAATTTACTACACATCTAACCCTTCTAAGAAAAGAGAGAGAATTAATTGGTGGGTTGTATGTAAAACTAAGACTCGAGGGTCAATCAATGATGGTCTTACACATTTGATTGTAGCTGAGAGGTTTTATCAAGAAGATGAATCATCAATTCCTATAGTTGTTGATCGTCCTACTGAACTTGATAATTCAAGGATTCTAGTTGGTGAGATGGAAAAGGCTAATCCCACTGAAGTAACCAAAGATGATGACAACCACTACCATTTTGCATCGGAAATCGAAGAAGAAGATGAAGAAGAAGAAGAAGAAGAAGAAGAAGAAGAAAAGGAAGAAGAAGAAGGAAGAGAGGTGTCTTCTTCAGAGACAGAGCAAATTGAAGAAATTGACTCCGACAGTGGTGACGATGACACGGATTGATTACACCTGCAATGCAGGTGGGTTTGCTTATTTCTATAATTTTTTGTCAAACATATAGTAATCATCCATAATATAAGTGAAATTTTGTTTCCCCTCTGTGAAATCATAATTTGAATTCTATACGTGAATTTCTACCAAAGTTGGGGGAAAAAAATTTCTTCCATGGACTGGTTGCTTTTGGGGAGCATAGATGCCATTTAGCACCTATACTATATATACGGTTACAAAGGAGTCGACTAACATCTTTCGCAATTATTCATGATTATTAATGTGTTTCATTTGATTGTTATGCAGCATTAGGTTGACATAAATTTTGCATGTTTCATTTACTTCAATTTCTCCTCCTTACTTTTTTACATTGCCTATTCAAATAATAACAACAAACCCATTCCATTTGTCTATATATTCACAGTGACTATCACATCTTTTGTTTGCACATCTTCAACCCATCATAAGGTATTTCCCTGATTTGTAGAGGTTCGTAATGTGAATCTTCTGTCTACTTGATAAGGTAAAGTGTGTCTTCTCCTGTTCTTCTTTCCTCTAAATGATCTATATTGTTACAGTAGTCCTCCCTCCCACTGACCTTCTTGCACATGAAAAGAGGAAAACCTTTGTAATTATAAAAAACAAAGCTTACGAGTGGGATACCTCAGCTGTCCTCCTGTATTCAGTACATAAATCAAATCTATTATACCTCCTATCCCATGATGGAACCTCCGCAGTTCTGCAGTCCCAACTCCCTTGACACTTTCCCTGCAAAACATAGAGTAGCCCAATGGACCAGGTTGTTACACTATTTCATAAATGCTGCCTGCCCATAGATACACGATATTGAGCTCATTTTAAATGGCAATTCATAAGAGCATTTAACAAGTTTCTATTTTGCACTTATTATGTGGTTGGTAATGGTCGACATGAACATATTATATTTGTTTCGGACAACAGTATAGGTGGCCTCCTATTTTCAGCTCCACAGATTTATAGGTTATATAGGTTGAAGTCGTGAGCTGCAAAATAAAGGTAACCTTTGTCTATAGTCTATGTTAACTGAATTATTGTACAGCTTAGTTTCTCTTTGCTTGACTTGTGCTAGCTGAGCATTTGGTGATGAATTAAGAATGTGTATTGTTCTTCCCTGTTGCTGGTATGCTGGGAGACCTCTCATAATCCAAAATACCATGCATTCCTATAGTAGGAAATGTAAAGCAAACTATGAAATTGCCTATGTTGTCTTAAGGCATGGAGTTAGAACCTCCAATATTGTATCATTATAAAATGTGAGAACCAATACCCATATGCATTTGCTGTTGTGTTTTTGTTGCTTATTTATGCCCATTGTGGGGCATTTTGGTCATAGTGGGATAATGGGGTAACTCCCATTATCCCATTAACTACTTCATTAACCCACACAAGTAACTTGCCAATCACTCCTCTCTCCAACGAGACAACATTAGCCATGAGAGAAAAATGCTAGGGTTTTAAACAATTCTCTAGAGAGAGAACATACCATGAGCGTTAGGGAAAATTCCGTATAAGGAATTTTTCGTGACACATTTGTCACCGGACTTGGCATGAGGTGTCGTGACATTACGATGGTGGTTCGATCACGTGATCACCATCTTGATCGGCACTCCGTTCGAGGGACGTCGCGACTCCGATCAGATTTTTTGGAGACCCGCCCTATCGAGATATTTATCCTGAAAATTTTTGATTTATTTATTTACGTTTCCGCATGTACAATTAAATTCAATATTTGTATCAGAGTAGTCGTTGGATTTAATTAAAATTATTTTCAAAATTATTTTTGGGGTATAAAAGTTTAGAGTCCGGATCACGGATGAGTTTCGTGAATCCGAGAACAACGTAAAAATAGCCATGGCCTAGGGATTGCAAAATAATTTTTGTTTAATTTTCTGAGTATATTTAGGCCATGAAAAGTCTGGTCGAAGTTTGTGACCGTACAGATTTTAAAAGCTTAGATCTATAGCTTTAAAAGGCGGATAGATGCATGAAAATGGTTTATGTGTGTTTCTTGCATCGTGATCTACATTTTCATGCATTTATATTTGAGTTTCAAATGTCGAAAACCGGGATTTCCGAATTGGCCGCGGAGGGCCGCGATTGGGTAACACAAATCCAACATATTTGGGGCTTGAATCTTTCTAAAATTGAGTGTAGAACGTTTGGAGGATGCACACTAATTTTTTCTAGTCGAAAACCGCGTTAAAAAGTGGCCGGAAATGACTTTTCCAGCAACCGGGTCAAAAAACCTGTTACAGAACCCATTGAACGAAGAAGACCAGGCCCAGACCCAGACTGCGTCCAGCTCACACGCGAGGAAAGCGTGTCTGACATGTTGGAAATGGCGCGTGCACTTCTTGCGCGAGTAAGGCGCGTGAAGGGCAAGTTTCTGGTTCGGGTCGGACTCTAACTCGGCCCGACCCACATACAGACATGACCGGGTCGGAGCCCGACCCGTTGACTGGACGGTCGGGTCAAACCTTGACCGGTTTGACCAACCCGGTCCAACCCGGTCTCCAACTTTGGTGACACGGCTTAGCGTGTGAAGGCACATGAGCGGCGTATCGCAATTGGGCTCGCATGAGCCGAGCCATGCCAGGCACGTGTGAGGCGCTACTCGTCTGGCGAATGGGCCAAGTTGTTGCCAGTGTGTGGAGTCGTGTGGCAATGCATGGAGGCATGCCACCAACGTGTGGCGGTGCGTGTGGGCCCCAACGGCATATCAGGTCGCTTAAAAATGGATTTGTCCAATTTTTTAAGAATCCTATCTCCATAATTGTGAATTTTTATAGGTTTTTGTGTGTCGAATCTAAGTTTGAATGGTAAGATGCGATTTCGGGTTGTGGTATATGGTGTCTGTTGACTCAAACGCTCGGTTTGGGGTCTATACTTGAGTCATTTTTGTCTTGATGATTCGTAGGGCATACAAAATGTCACGCCCCGAGTCGGGGTCGTGAGCAGCTACCCGTTGTCCTGAATGCTGGCTATATTTCTATAGAAAATCGGGCAGAATCTCCCCGTAAATCAAAGGTTTCCTATGTACAATTAAACCTGTAAATGCAAAATCAACCTGTAATTTAAACAAATGGTCATCCCAGCCTCTCCAAAATCAACAAATTTCATCTTCAAACATCCAGGACAACGTAAGACTTTACAATTTCTAACAATTCTAGCCACAGACCTCTACTGTCATGCCCAACTAGAGCATGAGCAGCCGCTACATCGAGCGAACCTAAATTTATATAATGTATAACACATTTCCCAAGTAGAAAGTTTAAAATGATTATAGATGCCTCAATGCAAGTAAAAATGAACCAAAACAAGAGTTATGCACACAACTGCCTATAAATTTTACAGTCATCCCATAATATACACGGCCAACTACAGATCTCAATATCAAGACCACGCAGGGTCGAAATAAAATAAAGATTTCATATTTCTATTTGAAGTAAATCTCACCGTCATGAATACCAAATCCACCCTAGAGCCTGTAACGTCACTCTATCACAATAAACCTGTCTGAGGAGGGAAAAGAGAGGGGTGAGTATCATGGGAAGATACCCAGTGAGTGAGGGGGAAAATGTCAAGCATAAATAGCGTGGGTAAAACATTGGAGTGTCAAATAATATCATTTGAAACAAAAATTTACATTTTGCAGCAAAACATAATATGCTTAGCAATTTGAAATCATTTAATCAATCACACGATAACAAACATGTATGCATCTATTTAAAATCAAGTAATATCAGAGTGAGCCAAAAATGGTCCTGGCAAAGGTCAACCGTGACAAAAAACAGGCGCATCGGAGGTTTTATTATACATAGACTTTAAAACACTCTTTACCCCGACGTTGGCCATGAGTTCGCTGGGGTTAACTCATCAACGTGTATAGGACCCCTTCCGGTGTTAGACGGTGGCGTCACACACGTCCTCCCCCTACGTGGGTTCAACCGGCCATACCTATAGCCTTTAGAATAAATGACGTTTGCAGATACCTCCTACAGAAGCGTATTCGGGCAACTTGTATCTCTACAAACGACCTTCGTAGCTACGGAATCATCAATATTATCATCATAGTATCACAAGAGCACAACGTCCCAGGGCACAATGTCCCACAAGTAAGATCATATCATCGCATAACTAGTGGACATCCAACCCACATAGTTCATAAAAAATATTTCAAATCCGTGTGCCAATATATTCATCAAATCATTTCAAATCCAAGCCAATGCAACGGCAGAATAGAAAATATATCTAGTTCTCAAATAATGGCACAATATCATTTTATTTCAAACATGGATGCATATTCATCAGAAACATGAATTTACGACACTTCAAATGTCACAAAACAAGATTTGATATTTAATATCACACATCGAGTCAATGCATATCGAAAGCATGTTTTATTGGAAATACAGTAGAAACAAGTTTTTACTATTTCAGGCAAGAGATTAGAGTCTCACTCACATATTTAGGAAGGGTGGTCACTCCCTATTTTTCAACGAGTTTCCAAAAACAAACCTAATCAAATTGTTAAATTTTATATCAAATAAAACCCTAATAAGGGAATTTTAACAAATTTTATTCAAACTTTGAAATGGGTGCGTTTCTCTCACCTAGGGTTTCTCAGGTTTCAGACCTAACTGTCGTTCGCCCGCCGGATTGATCTAAAACCTGTAATATTTCCAAATTTGAAATATATTAGCAACGACTAAATTTCTAACACCAAACCCTAGAATTTCAACCAAATCATAGTCGTTACCTGCAGTGAAGATGCAGGTGAGCTCTCGAAGGGGAAAATCGGTTGCGGGCTCGCGGGCCGACGGGCTGGTGGGTTGGCAAGCTGGGCCGCTGGTGGGCTCGCAGGCTCGCAGCCCTGCTTGCTGGCCACAGAGGGCTTCGCAGGCCGAAGTGGGTCGTACGCTGGAGCGCGCTCGCGCTCGTGCTGGGGTCGCACGTGCTCATGCTGGGGTCGCACGTGCTCGTGCTGGGGTCGCGCTGGTTCGCCTTATGTCGCGCGTTGGCTCGCACTGGGTCGGCGCTGGCTCGTGCTGCGCGCTCTCGGGTCGTGCTGGGGTCGCGGGCGGTGGGTCGCGCGCTGGCTCACGGTGGGTTGCGCGCTGCTCGTTGTGGGTCGCGCGCTACTTGCGGAAGATCCCGCGCTTCTCGAGGGAGATCGCGCGCAGGGCTCACACTAGCTCGAGGAGGCAGCACTTGCATGGAGGGAGGATCTGCGTAGTAGTGATCGCGCAGTGGCGTGCTGCGGGAGGGCGGCGCCTGCGGCAGGGAGGTCACGCAAGGGAGCACTCGGGTTCGCGTAGGAGAGATCGCGCTGCGGTGGAGGAGCTGCAGTCGCGCTCGTGGAGAGGCAACGCTCACGGGAGGAAGGCGAGGCGGCTATGGCGTGCTCGCGGGAAGGAAGAAGGAGCAGCGGCGGTGGGTGGCGGAAGGGGAGAGGCCGCGGCGGAAGAGAAGAGAAAGAGAGAAAAAAAAGAGAGAGGGAGAGAGAGAGAGAGAGAGAGAGAGAAAGAAAGAGAGAAAAAGAGAGATTAGGGCTTTTTAACCCTAATCCAAAATTTTTTTATTTTTTATTTTTATTTTTTTATTTGTTTATTTTATTTGTTTATTTTTTATTTTATTTTATTTTTTGGTTCTAGTGTTACATTTTCTAACCCCCTAAGATCAAGTTTCGTTCTCGAAACTAAAAGATGACTAAATTACAAATAAATGGGGGTACTGTCTCCTCATAGCCTCCTCGGGCTTCCAGGTCTCCTCGAGCTGATTACTCCTCCACAAAACTTTGACCAATAAAATTTCCTTACTCTGCAACTTTCTGACCTGTCGATCTAGAATAGGCACGGGCTGAACTGGAAGACTAAGGTCCTCTCGTAACTCAAGAGGTGGAGGCTCAAGTACATGAGAAAGATTGGCCAAGTATTTCCTGAGTACTAAGACATGGAATATATCGTGAATACGGGATAGTTCATCTGGTAGCTCCAATCTATTTGCCACACTTCCGACCCTCTCAATGATACGGAAGGGCCCAATATATCTGCAGCTGAACTTACCTCGCTGTCTGAACCTTATAACTCCCTTCCAAAGAGATATCCTCAAGAAAACCATATCTCCCGTAGCAAACTCAAGAGGTCGCCACCTACGATCAGCATACGTCTTCTGTCTGTCCTGAACGGCTTTCATCCGCTCACGGATAACCTTAACTTTATCTTTTGTTTGCTCAATCAACTCAACGCTGTTGAAACGTCGCTCTCCGACCTCATCCCAGCATATCGAGGTGTGGCACTTCCTGCCATACAATGCCTCATACGGAGGCATCCCTATACTGGCCTGATAACTGTTATTATATGCGAACTCGATTAGTGGAAGGTGCCAGTCCCAACTACCCCAGAAATCCGTCACACATGCCCTCAGCATGTCCTCAAGGTTCTAAATGGTCCTCTCAGATTGGCTGTCTGTTTGAGAATGATATACCGTACTGAAGTTCAATCTAGTACCCAATGTCTCCCGCAACTTGGGCCAAAACCTAGATGTGAACCTGGGGTCCTTATCTGAAACAATCGACACAGGCACCCCGTGAAGCCGAACTATGGTGTCAATGTAGAGACGTGCCAATGCCTCTAAGGAATAGTAACCGCAGATAGGGATAAAATGTACAGATTTGGTGAGTCGATCAACAATCACCCAAATCATATCATGCCGTGTAGAAGTCCGCGGCAACCCCATCACGAAATCCATAGTAATATGCTCCCATTTCCACTCAGGAATGGGAAGAGGCTGCAGTGTGCCCGCTGGACGCTGATGCTCGGCCTTCACCTACTGGCACACCAAGCATCGTGCCACAAAGTCTGCTATATCTCTCTTCATGCCTGACCACCAATAGCTACCTCTAATGGTCCGGTACATCTTCGTACTCCCGGGATGGATAACATATGCAGAAGAATATACTTCCTCAAGGATAGCATGTCGAAGATCACTATCGGCCGGGACATACACTCTGTCTCTGAATACCACGAGTCCATCATTACAGGCTCTGAAGTCTCCGCCCTTAACTCTGCGGACTCTATCCGCAAAACCCTAAATCTCTTTATCTGTACTCTAGAGCTCTCTCATACGATCGAACAAAGTCGGCATGACCTCAAATTTGGCTAGTAAGCCTCTCTGATCATTGTTAGTCAAAGTGACTCCTAAGGCTCGGAGTCCCACTAAATAAGAAAGGTAAGCTTTCTCTATCGACTGTGAGGATGATGCTGACTTCCGACTCAAGGCATCTGCTACAACATTCGCCTTGCCCGGATGATAGTCAATAATGAGATCATAATCTTTGAGGAGTTCTAACCATCTCCTTTGTCTCAAATTCAGCTCCTTTTGGATAAATAGATATTTCAAACTCCTGTGATCTGTAAATACCCTGCAGGTCACCCCATAAAGATAATGCCGCCATATCTTCAATGCGAAAACTATGGCTGCCAACTCCAAATCATGTGTCAGGTAATTAACCTCGTGTTTCTTCAGTTGTCGCAAAGCATACGAAATAACCCGACCATCCTGTATTAGATCACAACCCAATCCCTGTCGGTTAGTATCACTGTACACTGTATACTCCGACTACTAGTAGGAAGGGCTAAAATAGGAGCGGATGTCAACCGTTGTTTGAGCTCCTGGAAGCTCGCCTCACAACGATCATCCCAAACAAACTTGACCCCCTTCAGGGTCAATCTCGACAAGGAGCAGCTATTCAGGAGAATCTCTCTACAAATCTACGATAATACCCGGTCAAACCGAGAAAACTACGAATCTCGGTAACTATTTGTGGCTGCTCCCACTTCACTATAACCTCAACCTTCCTCGGATCAACATAAATACTCTCCGCGGAAACAATGTGCCCCAAGAACCCAATTTGTCTAAGTCAAAACTCACATTTCGAGAATTTGGCATATAGCTACTTCTCACGGAGTATCTGTAATACCACCCGAAGGTGCTCAACATGATCTTCATCACTCCATGAATATATCAAGATGTCATCGATGAATACGATGACAAACCGATCCACGTAGTCGTGAAAAACTCAGTTCATCAAATCCATGAAAGCAGTTAGGGCATTAGTCAGCCCAAACGACATGACTAGAAACTCGTAATGATCGTATCGGGTGCGAAAAGCTGTTTTGGACACATCTTCGGCCCGAATTCTCAACTTTTGATAACCCGAACGGAGATCAATCTTAGAGAAAATACTGGCTCTCTGCAGCTGATCAAACAAATCATCTATACGTGGCAGGGGATATCTATTTTTTATGGTGGCTTTATTTAATTGCCTGTAGTCCACACAAAGCCGAAATGTACCATCCTTTTTCTTTACAAACAGCACCGGAGCGCCCCAAGGTAAGGTGCTCAGGCGAATAAACCCCTTGTCCAGAAGTTCCTGTAACTGAGTTTTAAACTCGTTTAGTTCAGCAGGCGCCATTCTATATGACGGAATAGAAATAGGATTGGTCCCCTGTACTAGATCAAGCTCAAAATCGAACTCCCGAACTGGTGGTAATCCGAGAAGCTCCTCGGGGAACACATCTGAAAATTCCTGCACCACAGGGACATCTTTAAGCTCGGTCCCTCAACGGTGGTGTCGACAACATAAGCCAAATAAGTCATACAACCATGGCGTACCAAACGTCTGGCCTTCATAATCGAGATAATACTACGAGGCAATACTCGTCTCTCACCCCGGAATACTAACGGTGGCTGCTCGGACCTCCTAAACTCAACGTCCTTTGTGAAACAATCCACGAAAGCCCGGTGTAAACTTAGCCAATCATCCCTAGGATGGCATCGAAATCCGTGATAGGGAGCGAAATCAAATCTGCTTTTAATATCGCCTCCCCAATACCGACCTCACAGCCCTTATAGACTGTATCTCAAATGATATACTTGTCAAGAGGAGTGACTACCATAATCTCCTCATCAAGTGGCGAGAGAGGTCTATCAGAATGGCAAGCGAACGTGTCGTTCACATAGGAAAAATTCGACCTGCTATCTATGAGAATACTAGCGTCGATACCGAATATTCGCATGGTACCTAAAAGTAAGAAAAATATCAACAGAATTTAAAATGTGAAGAAAAAGTGAATGAATTTATATATATCAAACTAGTTAAGCTTCGAAAGCTTTAACTAGTCAAAACTGTACATCGACATCATGATATACAAAAAAAAAATCATACAGAAAGTACAACAAAAGTACTACACTGAGGGGTCTACAAGAGGATTACCCATAATAACATCAGGGTTTGCCTATGCATTCTCTTGTGTCATCGCAAACATACGAGCCTGAGCCCTAGGCTACTGTCGCAACAATCCTGGCGCTGTATTACTCCCGGCTGTAGTCCGAGGAGTGGTAAGAGCTGAGTGCGTAGGTGCTCCCTGCTGGCATGTGCCAAACGTACCAGTATAACTCTGCAAAGTTGATCCTTCTCGACCTAAATCGGGGCAGACACTCCTAACGTGCATTAAATACTGTTTCATTGTATGTTCGTGCCTCTTCTTGTAAGTGATCAATTTATAAGTCAGCATCCTTACCTTAGGAGCTGACGGGGCGCTATATTGCTCTCTCAGAGCATGCTAGAACGACTGTGCAGTAAGATACTGCTCATAAATCGGAATTAGCTCATCGTGCATGCAGCTAAGAAGGTTCACCCTCGCTTGGCTATCTTTCTTTTTCCAAGCACGATACACCTCCTGATCCCGTCGTGCTTGTCACCGTTTAGCTTGTCTCCCTTAACGAGATCTAGAACGATAGTTTTCGTAGCAGCCATGTTTCTGTCATATAGAAAAAATACATTAGTGACAATTGATGCTTAAATTTACAATTTTATGTACCCTACGAATCAACAAAACCAAAATGACTCGAGCATAGACCCCAAGACGAGCGTATGAGTCAATGGACACCATACACCACAATTCGGGATTGCCTTTCACCATTCAGATTGGGATACTTTGCATAAAAGACCCACAAATAGTCACCTTTAATCACAAATCCCCCAAAAATTAGAAAAATCCAATTTTTGGACAGCCTACGCACTGCCATGAGGGTTCACGCGCCACCAGACCCCCGGCGGCGCATCCCACACGCTCTCACGGGCCGGGGATGTGCCTGGGCGCGTGCAAGACACGCAGCGCTTCAGGCACACGCCTGCACGCGCGCAGTCCGCATCCCCGTGTCGGATCGGGACGCGGGTACAGGTCGGAACCCAGATCCCAGTTCGGATCCCTGTAACGGGTCGGGTTAACCTGGTTCGGTCCAGACTCGGTCTGGACCGGTTGACCTCATGCGCCTACACGCGCGTGAGGAACACGTGCCACATCCCTAGGCACAAATGCGCCTCCACGCTCGTGTTGTGCACATGCCCCACTGTTGGGCTTCGTCTTCACTCGAATTTGTCTGCAACTGGGTTTTTTCAACCCATCTCCGAAATTCTCACATTCCGGTATAAACAACATGCAATATATATATATCAAAATGTAGATCTAGCAGAGACAAATATAGATCTACCATTTTCATGCTCTGATTTGACCTAAAAACTCACCAAATCTGGGGTTGAAGGGTTCGGTCACTATTCACGATCAAATGCTTCAACCGGAATTTTCTTGGCCTAACCGTGCTCAGAAAATTACGAAAAAATTATTTCTGTATTCTACGTAAGTTGGGTAACACAGTGGTATAATTGGATTCATGAAACTTATCCGTGATCGACCAAATTTTATACCCTATATATTTATACCCAAATATAATTCTGAAAAAATAATTATTAAAAAAAAATTTAACCTTGGCTCTGATACCAATGTTAGATAATGGTACTAAATCACGCAGCGGAAGCAATAATAAATAATTTTTTTGGAAACGTAAAATATCAAGTTCACGGTATATCTCAATCGGTGATGCAGAAAATCTCGAAAAATCGTAAACTCTGAACAGGAACAACTCGTAGTCGGGATGATAGCCACGTATAACGAACTATCACCACAGAATCACAACGTCTCAATTCTTAGTTCGATGATCCGAAAATTCCCTCAATCGGTGTATTTTCTCTCTTTTTCTCTCTAAGAAAAATCCCTTATTCTTGCTCTCAATCAAGAAGTTACATTCCCCATCACGTAGGTTGTGTTGGAGTTAAAATCTTTGAGAGAAGTTAGGAGTGTTTTGGTTGAATGGGATAATGGGGTTTAACCACCCATTATCCCCTTAAGTAAAAATTCAAAATTTTTACTTTATGCCCCACATGGGCACTTCATAAACCAACAACCAACATACTGTGTTCTTCTTTATTTTGCCTATACAAATCTATTCCAACTGAATGGAGATGGTATGCGGCAGAGGAAGTAGCTCTAGGGGAAGCTCTAGGAGAGACAGCAAAAGCAGTTGTGCTTCAATGCATGTAAGTAAAATGTTGGAGGCAATTGCTCAACATGAAGTTCCCAACACTGAGGATGATGAAAATCTCGGTTCCTTTACTGCTCAAGGTAGAGCTATAATCATGGTATGGAGGTCCCTCTCAATCCGGAGGGTAAAACCTATATTGAAGCGGTCAATCATACATAAGAAAAAAACTTCATTTCATTTTACTTTTACCATGTTCATGCAATATGTTAGGTGTAAAATGAATAGTAAATATTCCAATCTGTTCGGCGATAGGTTTCTTGATGCTTAAATTGTTCATTCCATCACTGAGGACATTAAGGGACGTACTGTTGGGGCATAGCCTACTTAGCGCATGGTGCCAAAGGATACCAAAGATGGGCTATAGGAGAAATTTCAAGTAACAATATTTACTTTGAATAAATTTTAAGTAGGTTAAACAACCATTGCACTTCATATCACCATGGCAATACTAAAAATAAAAGAAAGGGATCAATATGTATACATGGGACTACACTAAATTATTCTAGGGAAAAAAAATCCAGAAGAACTGCTCATTGCCTTATTTTGGGATGATAAAACTTGATTAATTTTATTTGAAATATTTATTCATGATCACACTTAAATATGAAAAAACTTTATAGATGAAACCATTGCATCCTTTGTTTTCCCCCCTTAATTTGCAATCTAATAGATGCCCTATTCTACATGGATGCCCAAGCTTGTTACCAATTACTTTTATGAAAAAGGAGTTTAACCTTGGTAGGAGTATATGCATCCAAGGGTGGATAAATTTGAATTGTAGTTTCTGGCAATTTAGAGGTTCTTGATTTTTTAATTACGTATTATGGGCATGAACAAATAGTGTCCATTTCTTTCCTCTAGTAACAAGGTTGAGGCCTGCAGCAATATGAAGTTTTCTCCACAAAGGAGGTTGCTAGTCTAATCCCTTTTATGTTTGCCTAGACAGAGAGGGATTCAAGGATCTTAGAGGGATAAATAGTAACCCTTTTTTTGTTGCACTAATCTACAGCCTACCATGTTATACTCACTAATCTACATATCTTTTCACAAAGCATTAGAATTGCCTAGTTTATATTGACACAATTTAACACTGCATATTGTTTTATATATCGTTAACACTGCATATTGTTTATTCTCAGCTGATTATCTTTGTTCTATTAAGTACTTGCACCTGTATATTGTCATCAGTAAACAAACCCTGGAATTAGAAAAAAATAATGGAAATTGCTTATATGCCACATAGTAACATGTGTCTGGTGTGCCTTTTATCTTTGGACTATCCACATATCTGGGATCATGTCATTCACATCCTTCTTTGATGATGTAAGTAAATTTTCTAATGAGTTTATATTTTGTCATGAATAATCTATTTGAGATTGTTTACTGGGCAAATGGGGGAAGCCACTATGACGACCCGTTATCCAGGTGTCGCACCCCCTTAACAAATGCGGAAGCAATTAACCCAATTAAAATGCGACGTATGTACTCGCGACAGTTGTACTCCCCGTGTATGATAATAAAGAAGGAGATTTATATTAAAAGAAAATAAATCATTAGTTCTTTCCAAATAAAATCATGGCAAGATCTTCCCTATTAAGTGACTATTTAGCCATCTGGGGTAAACTGATAAAGATTAATATGACACTTCTATTATCAAACAAGCTGGCATTAATGGCCCTCCTAATCGTCCAACATAACATACTATAGTGTATGAACATCATATCCACAAAACTATATATAATATGTTTTCATGTGTCAAAACTATACATGTATATAGGAATTCATCCCAAACTATTAACAAGAAAACAAATAATTACATACATCAAACAAAATAAAAGGGGTCTACGATGGATAGGGATCTAAATCCCTAAACTCAGATGTCTCTACCATGAGCTTCCCTCTCGTATCCCAGATCACCTGAAAATGAGGATATCGGGGTCAGTATAAGCTGAGCAAGTACACAGAGAACCAATAGCAAGCAATGCATGCAGCAGGCAAAAAAATATTAACATCACTATATAAGAATCAGAATCATAGCAAAGTATACCAAGGATGCATATTAACTCAAAAGGACAATCACAATTGTCACATTTAAAACCATTATACTTTTTCCATCTTCATTGTTCCTATTTAATTTGACATTTAAAGAAAGGAATGAAGTGTCGAACCAAGCTAGTGTATGAGAATCTGAAGAGCAAGCCAAAAAGTCGGTATTCCTAAATGAAATATAGGTCTTTTTAGGTTAGACACCTCAAACACTTCATCTGTTTCTAATTCCACCCTCGCAAAGAGAAGAGATACATCCATAGTTCCTCAAGTTTCGCCTGCAGGCTTCGCAAAACTTTCGAAACTCCACATACCGACTGTACTCCTTAAGCTTCGCCCGCAGGCTTCACAAAACTTTCGGAGTTATCATTGCAGTATCACTTTCTCTTCATATTACTTCATATTCACACGAGTGATAATCACAAAGATTTAAATTCATCACAACGATCACATAGGATACGTAGCAAAATTCAGTACCAATTGTATAAAGCATGTCATATAAAACAATGTTAAGCCTAAATTTAACAATATAACTTGTGTAGTCATAGAATAACTATCATAACTTCTTCTATAAATATCGGATTGAGATGTTTTCAATGGTCATTTAAAGATAAGATATAGGGCTACAATGTTTATGTTCAAATGTTGGCTTAATTTAGCCTACAAAGCAGCCAACAACCAAGGCAAATTTCAATATAGAAATAGATTAAAACATGGTTTTTTCAGAATATGTGGCACTTTAATAATTCACCAAAACTTCATTTCTCAATGAAACCTTTCAAAATATATGTCATTTTAAAGATATGGAAGTTTAGTTGTTTAAAAGAAAACCTCATTCGATTTGCAGTTCTACAGAGAAAGATATTTAACAAGGAATGGAGCATGGTCATGCTGTAAACAGAACAGTCTTTCTGCAACGATCATGCTATTTTAAAAATTCACCAAAAATCCAATTCTCCTTGAAATGCTTTGAATCTTATGTCATTTTAAAGTACAAAAGTCTAGTTTCATTAAGAGAAATCATACTCAATTCGGAGTTGTGCAGAAAAAATTATAGATCAAATACTAAATCATCAACGGATTATCTAGCATACCTACTCTCTAGGGTTTCATTCAAGGATGAAATTTTCTTTCCCTAATTCATTTTCTTCATGTTCCAACAACATAATTACATCAAAAAATATGTTCTACAGGATTAATGGGTATCAATTTAGCAAAAACATGTAAGATACTTGTCTCAAAGTTGAAATCTTTTCTTTTGATTTTCCTTCTTTTCCTCTCCAAGCTTCCTTTGAATTTCTATCTTATTCTCTAGGTACTTTGCACTTTCTTTTACTTCCCAAAGGCTAGGGTTAGCATATACATGGATGGTGGTGTGTTATTTCAAGCTTAAAGGGTAGTTTTAATGGAGGTTGGGATGAGTTTTTGGAGGAGGAAGATGAAATCCGAGAATGAACATTTTGGAAGAAGAAAGTTAAGTTTTCTGAATTCTTTCTCCATCCTTACCTCTCTACCTAAGTGGAATGTGGGGCCTAGGTATAATGAAGTGTCAAAGCTAAGGTTGCCAAGTGTTAAGAATGAAGTGTCATGATATCCACAAATTATGTTTGTTTTATTTTTGTTTTCTTTTATTTTTATGTTCGTTTTCTTTTTCTTTTTCTTTTTTCTTTTCTTTTTGTGGGCCCACACCAAACCTTTATTTGTTTCTCTTATGGCATTATTTCAATTATTTTCATTTGCCATTATGTCCCACAGTTTATGCTAAATTCAATATGTCCGACCTCTACT
This sequence comes from Dillenia suffruticosa, assembly GCA_033439265.1. Taxonomy (NCBI): domain Eukaryota; kingdom Viridiplantae; phylum Streptophyta; class Magnoliopsida; order Dilleniales; family Dilleniaceae; genus Dillenia; species Dillenia suffruticosa. The sequence goes on from JAVTVX010000031.1 coordinate 8,256,894, forward strand.
TAAAATCATAAACATAGAAATTAAAACATGCATTGCAAATGCATCTAAAATCATAGTGTATCCAATTTTATCATAATGTGATGTAAAAGAATTTGAGTGCATTAAAAAAAACAAAAATGCAAATACAAACGTATACTTTAATATTTTCTCGAAACAGGATCTTATAGCCACCGTAATAGGTGGCCTGACTGTTTTGTACCTCTGTGGTAATAATGGTAAAATTATGGGATAGAAATGGTATAAAACAGGGAAGGGGCCTGAAAGCAGAGAAATTGTAGAAGAGTAATGGGGATGGAAAACTGAGCAAATATTAATTGTTGATTCCAAAGTTTTATGATAAAATTACATATGTTAACCAGAATAGAAGTCTATCTCTATTTCAAAATTTAAAGAGGATAGATGCAGGGACTTTAGTGACTTCTAACTTCTGTGTGATGTTTGTATAAGAGACAAGAAATTGGAAGACGTTTCCTATCTGAAATTGCATTCTTCAACTTGCTTATCTTGTAGAACTTAATGAGCCTTCCATCTCATGCGCATTGTATAACACCAGAACAATTGTTTTCCATTGTTTCAAAATGTCTGCATATATAACAATATTAGTTGGATACATTGACTGAAGCTCTAGTACAAAATTTAGCATTATTACTCGAACACAATGTTAATCACATAAGTTATTAAGCGCAGCAAAAATTCACATGGTGAGATGAAGACTCACCTTCAATTTATCATGCGTGGAAAGCATCATGCAAAAGGAGATATTCTGATATGCTTGGGGTAGCAAGGAAGCAATCAATGCAAGCTATAGGTATAACAAATATAGCGGAAACGAAAGATCATCCCCCTATGTTCTTGACACCGGCTATTTGGGATGAAATGATTGATAAATATTGGACCATAGCAAAGCAAAACAAGAATGTAGAGAAAGAATGCAAAATTACAGAGCACACAGTCAGTTCAATTCCGTTTGCTACACACATGAAGAGAATGGTTTGTTTTTATATTTTCTTTTAAATTTGTTTTCATAATATCTTTTAAATTTGTTTTTATATCTTTGCAAAATGACTAATAAATTTTTGTTGCTATAATTTTAGGCTAAAGAAACCAACTACTCAGTTTCGCATCTCAAACTCTTTAATCGGACTCACAGGTATGATAAGGGAAAAAGACAGTTTGTTGACAAGAATTCTGAAGCAATTACTGTAAGAAAAATTCTTTTAAATTATTTTTACATAACCTTTATACATGAATACTTTAACAATTTTAATTATATATACTTATTGCAAGGCAAGTACAAACAACTGATTGAGGAAAATTTTGGCTCAGATAACACTTCTCAGCCAGGCTTTGATGCCTGCTCATGGTGTGAGGTCACTGGGGTCACGTCAAGGGACATTTATATGGTTTTTGAGAGAGAGTTGATGACGTACTTATGATAAATTCGTCTTGTGCCACTTCATCTCCATGCATAAGTTCAACTCAGATGTATACTAAGGAGGAGGTAGATAAAATGATGGAGGAAATGAGAAGTCAAATGTTAGAAGAAGTGGAAAGCCGAGTGAGAGCGTAAACTGAGGCACAGATTCGTGAGGTCCTCTTACAAATAGGTTTCCAACAAACACCACATGGACTAGATAGCACACTGCCACCAGATTCTGATCTCCCACCTCTATGAAACTTGTGATTTTGTTTTCTCGTACTTGACTTTTATGGATTTTTCTGATTTGTAATTCCTTTCATTTGGCTCATTCATTTATACGATATACAATGTAATTCCAAATGTTTAAGTATTTTCTGCAACTAATATAGTTGCTTTTATTTCCAAAATGATGTATGTCATTTTAATATAGTTCATACATGTGACAAGTTGACTTAATTTCAGGTTTATAGGTTCATCGATTATATTTCAACTAAACAGGGCAAAATTATGTCATTTACAGACGGATTAGCGATGACAAATTTCCTTCGCAAAGCAATCCTTTGCTAATCTGTAGCTGAAATCACAAAATCCCGAGCTAGTATTAGCGACGGATTACGATGGATTTATTCTGTTCCTAAAATATCTGTCACGTCCCGAACCGAGGTCGTGAGCAACCGCCCGTTACCCTAGATGCTGGCTGTATTTTTATAAAAAATCGAGCAAAATCTCCCCATATTTCAAAGGTCTCCCAAGTATAATTTGACCTGTATAATTCACAAGGAGCGGAATCAGATCTGCCTCCAATACCGCCTCCCCAATACCGACTTCACAGCTTCTATAGACTGTATCTCGAATGATATGTTTGTCAAGAGAAGTGACTACCATAATCTCCTCATCAAGTGGCGAGAGAGGCCTATCAAAATGGCGAGCAAACGTGTCGCTCACATATGAAAAATTTGACCTGGTATTTATGAAGATACGGGCGTCGATACTGAATATTCGCATGGTACCTAAAGGTAAGAAAAGATTAAAGATATTTAAAATGCGAAAAAAATAGACACCTTTATATATATATATATATCTAACTAGTTAAGTTTTTAAAACTTTAACTAGTCAAAATTGTATATCTACATCATGTTATACAAAATCTCAAAAAGAGAGTACAACTAAAGTACTATACTGAGGGGTCTGCGGGAGGATTACCCATAATAATATAAGGGTTTGTCTGTGCGTCCTCCTATGTCATCGCAAACACACGAGCTTGGGCCCTAAGCTGCTGTCGCAATGGTCCTAACGCTATATTACTCCCGGCTATAGTCCGAGGAGCTATAAGAGTTGAGTGCGTAGGTACCCCCTGCTGGCCTATGCCAGAAGTACCAGTACTACCCTGAGAAGTCTGTCCTCCTCGACCTAACTCTGGGCAAGTACTCTTAATGTGACATTGTTTCCCATACTGGAAGCAAGTAACTGGTACTCTACATGCCATAAAGGCATGGTGGCTGCCGCATCTATGGCAGAAAGACTGTCTCTGTGTAGTAGACTGTATAGAGACATTAGGGACTGGTACCCCAAAACTCTGTGGTCGAGATCCCTGTCCCGATTCTGCTGGTCTGAAGCTAAAAGAACCCCTGGGATGTCCAAAACCTCTACCCCTCTTCAAAGACTATCCACCCGGTAACCTAGTCTTCCTATTCTAGTGACTCTCTCTCTGCCTAGCCTCAGCTCGGACGATCTCCTCTACCCGATATGTTGAATCAATCACCTCTGATAGTGTAAAAGAGGGAGTTACCGTCATATATTTTCTAATGCTTAGTTGGAGGCTATCTTCAAACTTGAACCTCATCTGAGCTGGTATAGCCATGTCGGGGACAAAGGCTGCTAGTCCTCTAAGCTCAACCTCATACTCTGAGACTGACCTAGTTCCCTAGCGTAAGTGCAGAAACTCCGTCCTCATACGGTCCTACTAGAACGGGATGAACTACCTGCGGTCGAACTCATGTAGAAAGTCCTCCCACCGTAGGGTCTGCGTAGCACTATCACGGATAGCCTCCCACCATGAGAGGGTATCTCCGTCGAGGAGTTTCTCAGCAACTCTCAACCAGAGCTCCTCTGTCAACCCCAAATCAGTAAGGATCCAGCGAGTCCTGTTGATCTAGTGCTTCGCCGCAATGGCCTCATTAGATCCTGAAAAGTCTATGCATCCGAGCTACCAAGACTTTTTCACCAACTAAGTAAGCTCATGGATACGCTTCAAAGTAACCGATGTCTCATTGGTCGGATTAGAAACAGAAGGATCGGCCACCGAAGGAGGAATCGGTGTCGTAGGTGTGTAGGTATGGCCGCTGGTGCGGTCGCTGGAGTCTGTAGTAGAGGTGGTAGCATCTGTGCCCCATATCTACTGTACCACTCCTGCCACTGCCTCAAGGCATCGAGTGGTGGTGGAGGAATCTCGGTTGTAACAGCCGGAGAAGGTGCTGAGGGTGGCGCTGGTGAGTGTGCTCGAGTAGAGAAAGTATCCTCCGGTACTCGTGGAGCCTCAGGTGCCCTAGGTATATCGGGCACTGGGGAACTCTCGAGTGGTGCGACTCTAGCACCGCGCCTACCACGTCTAGGTGGCATAATTCTGCAAAAAGAGTATTTTTTTATTATGTAGAAATCAAGAATTAGGGTTAGTTACTAGTAACTAAACCCCCAAAAGAATTTGAGTTACGAATCAAAGAATTTGAATGGGAAATAATGGGTTAGATGCATCATGTATCTAACCCCCTAAAATGGATGAACTTATATGCCTATGGCCAAGTATGGGACTTTGAATGACTGTATGAAACTTTCTAATGTATTGAAGTCTTTTAATATACTTGGGAAGACTTCTACTACTATCCTTTCTCTAACCTAGACTCTCTGATACCAATAGAACTGTCACGTGAGTAGCCGCCCATTACTCTGAATGCCGGCTGTATTTTTATAGAAAATCGGATAAAATCTCCCCATATTTCTGAGATCTCCTAAGTATAATTTGATCTGTATAACTCACAACTATCATGTCAATCAAATAAAAGGGTCATCCCGACTTCAAGACAATGAACCAAACCATAGCAAACAACTAGGACAACGCAAGGCTTTTTAATTACTAACAGTCCTAACCACAGATCTCTACTGTCATGCCCAACTAGAGCATGAGCAGCCACCATATCGAGTGGGCCTAATGTTTATACAATGTACAACAATTTTCCAAGTAAAAATTTTTAAATGCTTACAGGTGCCTCAATGCAAGTAAAATGTGGAAATTTCCCAAACAATGTCCATAATTTATACAGTCATCACATATAAATGTACATGGCCAAGTACGGATCTCAATATCATGACCTCACAGGGTCGAAACAAAATAAGGACTTCAAATTTTTATTTGAATGAAATCTCACCGTCGTGAATACCGAATCCACTAATATGCTACGAAAACCTCTGAGCCTGTAACGTCGCTCTATCACAGTAATCCTGTCTGAGGAAGGTAAGGAGAGGGGTGAGTATCAGGGAAGATGCCCAGTAAATGAGGGGATTAATATCAAGGATAAATAGTATGGGTGAACCATTGGAGTGTCAAACAATATTATTCGTAACAATAATTTACATTTCACAGTAAAACATGATATGTTTAGCAATTTGAAATCATTTAACCAATCACATGATATCAAACATATATGCATCCATTCAAATTCAAGTATTATTAGAGCAAGTCAAAAATGATCCTGGCAGAGGTCAACCATGACCAAGGACAGGCATATCGGGGGTTTTATTATGCATAAAGTTCAAAAGTTGCTCTTTACCCTGATGTTGGCCATGAGTTCGCTGGGGCTAGCTCATCATCGTGTATAGGACCCCTCCCGGTGTTAAACGGTGGCGTCACGCATGTCCTCCCCCTTACGTGGGTTCAACCGACCCCGCCTATAGCCATTAAATATATGACGTTTGCGGATACCTCCTGTAGAAGCGTATCCGGACAACCCGATACCTCTACAAACGCCCTTTGTAGCTACGGAATTTATCAAATAATATCATCTCATCACAAGTGGGCACCCGGCCCATACAGATCATCTCATCACAAATGGGCATCCGACTTATACAGATCATCAAAACATTTTAAATCCATGTGCCAATACAATCATCAAATCATTTCAAATCCATGCCAATACAACGATAGAATAGAAAACATATCTGGTTCTCAAATAATGGTACAATATCATTTCATTTCAAACCATAGATGCATAGTCATCGGAAATATAAATTTACGACACTCCAAATGTCACAAAACAAGTTTTGAAATTTAATATCATACGTCAAGTCCATGCATATCGAAAACATGTTTTATGGAAAACACGGCAGAAACAAGTTTTACTATTTCATGCAAGAGATCAGAGTCTCACTCACCCTTTCTAGGGAGGGTGGTCACTCCCTATTTTAAAAACAAATCGAATCTAACTTCTCGAGTCTCCCAAAAGATTTCCCTAATCAAATCATCACAATTTAATATCAAATAAAAACCTAATAAGGGATTTTCCATTTTTTCTTTCCAATTTAATACAACCTTACTTTACACAATTTTCTTTCTAAATTTTGGTTTTATCAATTTTGAATCATTTGACTCACTAATGATCAAATTTCCAATATTTCTCTTTTTTTTTCTAATTTTCCTCAAATTTAACATATTTCAGCGTATATATATAGTTTCTGATTCTAATTTCAACCTAAATTCGATAAAATTTATTTTAAATGTTGAAGAGATTGCATTTCTCTCACCTAGGGTTTTCTCGGAGCGTAGACTTTTGTCCGAATGTCTCCTCCATCACTCCAAAATCTGCAATGCTCCCTATCAAGACAAGATTTATTATTTAGATCATAAATACTTAGATTAGGATCAAAACCCTAAGTCAATTACCTACGCAGAGGTTCGTGGGCTTGCGGGTTAGCAGGCTAGCGGGCTTACGGGCCGCAGTGGGCTTCACAGGCTGTAGTGGGCTCGCGGGCTGTGCGCACTCACATGTTGAGCGTGCTAGCAGGCTAGCGCATGCTAGTGAGCAGGATTGCAATCGTGCACTCGTGTGCAGAAACGCTCGCGGAAGGTCGCGCGTTGTGGCGCGTTCATGCTGTGGTACGCTCGAGCGGTCACTCGCTCGAGCTTGCGTTGTGGCGCGTTGGCGGAAGGTCAAGCGCTGCGGCGCGCTCGTGCTTGTGCAGGGAAGTTTGCGCTGTGGTGCACTCGCACGGGAGGGAGAGTGGTGGAGAGAGCGGAGGATTCGGGTGATAGAGGGCGGTGGGTCGCGGGAAGGGGAAAAGGCGGAGAGAGAGAGAGAGAGAGATTAAGGCTAAAAGGCCTAATCTGATTTGGGTGGGGGTGCTACGTTTTGGCTCAAAACGCAACACTTCTCAATTGTGATTTTTTTTTCTTTATATTCATTTTACACTAAAATTCGCGGATACGGCAAACTTTAAAATATACCAAAAAATTCAATTTAAATACCCCAAAATCAAAAATCAATATAAATAAATAAAATTTCTCTCCATACATATATATATATAAACAGAAGAATATTTATTTATATATATTTTTTTAGAATAGTATACTATTACGGATACCGCAGTGTTGGTGTTACAATATCTCTCGCTAATCCGTCGAAACCTACTGTAACTCAACAACGAATTACAGACGAAAAATTCTGTTACTTATTTATCCATCGGTAATCCGTTGCAGAAAGATGAACATAATCTGTGAAATCAATGATGGATTGGTGACAGTTTGATAGCGACGGATGGTATCCCTCGCTAATCCATTGCTAAAGGTAACCGAAATCACTGACAGATTTGAGACAGTTATATTAGCAATGGATATAGCCTCATAAATCCATCATAAATGTCACTGACAGATATAAATCTGTCTGTAATAATTAGCGTTGATGTTTTCACGAACAGAATTGATGACGGAAATATCCATCGGTGATACTCATTTGCGAAGGATATTTACCCATCACCGACAAAATTTTTTGTCAGTGATAACCTTCATTTCTAGTAGTATTTTCTATATATTTTTACACACATTATGAGTGAAAATCCTATTAAAATGTTTATTGTAACACAAATTTTAAATGAGAATTTTGACAACATTTTCGACAAGATATACCACTAACAAGGGGTCATTATTAAAACTAATTCTTTAACTAAGAAATCTCTTGTTGTAAAGAATTTATGAAGGAAAAGCTTTTGTGATTACTACTACTCGTAGACCGAAAAGTAATAAACAGAACTTCTCTTATTATATGGATCTCATAATGCAAGTTTCAAAATTTGTTAATTCATTATTATTTATTTATTGATTTTGTCTCATAATTTAATCTCTCATGATGTTGACAACATTTTTACACTAACTATGAACCTACCATAACCGTCCTTTAACCACATTTGGGACCCATTGTACTAAAAAGATGTTTATATTTGAAGATCAAACTCATGCGAGTTAAAACAGGAAAATTTTTCATATCTTCATGCCAGGAAGGTCAAACCTATGACTTTTTACTTATTGTTGAGAGTGGGATTTGAACCCACGCCCTTTCGGACCAGAACCTTAATCTGGCACCTTAGACCAACTCGACCATCTCAACAACTTTTATTATTATTAGTTGAGAATTAAATTTTAGATAGAAATGAGTGGTGTAAAAGAATCTGAACCTATTGATTTAATGTGCATCTCTTATTGTTATTATAATTATTATTGTTGTTGTTGTTGTTTTTAACTTTCAATCGATAGTTTATTTTTATTTTATTTCATCAATCCTATATTGGTTACAAACTTTCAACCACAAAATTTGGGATCAAGACTCAATTTGTTGTCATTGTCATTGTTATTTGATAATTTACTATTGTTTATTTGTACTTTTACATTTAATTGTCACTTAAGTCAAAGTAAGACATATTATTATGATTACAATCACATCTCTGAAAACAAGATAGATGTTAACACCACAAGAAAGAAAGAAAAGAATTAATAAGCAACCAATTAGCTAAATAGAGAACATGTAAAGATGTATGGTAAACATTTACTATACTGATTTGTAAAGAAAATTTATAATAAAAAGGTGGTTAAGGTTTCATGCAATAAGAAAGGAAAAATCAGTCAAGTAATCGATTACCACCCAACATAAAATGTTAGGTATCAGCATGTATCATTTTTTAATTATCAATATATTTTTACACACAATGTGTGTGAAAATCCTAAAAAGATGTCCATTGTAATAGAAATTTTAAACAAGAATTTTGTCAACATTTATACATGATATACCACTAATAAGGGGTCGTTATTAAAATTAATGCTTTAACTAAGAAAATTTATAGCCATAAAGAATTTATAAAGGAAAAGCTTTTGTGATCGCAATTACTCGTGGTCCTAAAAGTAATAATGAAAACTTTTCTTAATATATGGATCTAACAATGTAGGTTTCTAAATTTATTAATTCACTATTATTGATTTATTGATTTTGTCTCACAATATAGTCTCTTATAGTGTTGACAACAATTTTATGCTATCTGTGAACCTACCATAACTCCCCTTCTTTGACTGGATTTGGAACCGTTTGTTGTTGAAAGATGCTTAGATTTAAAGATCAAATGCACGCGGAGCTAAAACAGGAAAATTTTTTATATCTTCACGCCAAGTAGGTCGAACATAGGACTTTTTACTTATTATTGAGAGTGGGATTTGAACCCATACGCTTTCGGAACAAAATCTTAATCTGCCGCCTTAGACCTACTCGACCATCTCAATAACTTTTATTATTATTAGTTGAGAAAATGAGTTTAAATAAAAATGAATGGTATAAAAGAAACCAAACTAATTAAATTGATACACTTTTATTATTATTATTATTATTATTATTATTATTATTATTATTATTATTATTATTATTATTATTATTATTATTATTATTATTATTATTATTATTATTATTATTATTATTATTATTATTATTATTATTATTATTATTATTATTATTGTTATTGTTATTATTATTATTATTAATTATTATTATTATTATTATTAACTTTAAATGGATAGTTATTTTTTAATTTATTTCATCAATCTTGTATTGGTATTAAACTTTTGATCCAAAATTTGAAATCAAGACTCAATTCGTTGTTATTGTCATTGTTCTCTAATAATTTACTATTGTTTATTTGTACTTCTAGATTTAATTAACCAAATTTTTATTGTCACTTATGTCAAAGTAACACATATTTTTGTGATTGCAATCACATCTAAGGAAGCAAGATAGATGTTAACACCATAAGAAAAAAAATGGATTAATAAGCAAGCAATTAGCTAAAGGGAGAATGTTTAAAGATATATGATAAGTATTTACTTTACAGAATTTGAAAAGAAAATATATAATAAAGAAGAAGCTATGTTTCATGCAATAAAAAAGGAAAAATCAATCATGTAATTAATTTCCTCCCTACGGAAAACATTACATATCAACATGTATTTTTTTTAATTATCAATATATTTTTTCACACAATGTGTGCGAAAATCCTAATAGGATGTTCAATGGAATACAAATTTTAGATGAGAATTTTGTCAACATTTCAGACAATAAATACCACTAATAAGAGGTCATTATTAAAATTAATGCTTTAACTAAGAAAAACTCTAGTTGTAAAGAATTTATGAAGGAAAAGCTTTTGTGATCACAGCTACTCGTGGTCCTAAAAGTAATAATTAGAACTTTCCTTAATACATAGATCTAATAATGTAAGTTTCTAAATTTATTAAATCACTATTATTTATTGATTGATTTTGTCACATAATTAAGTCTCTCATGGTGTTGACAACATTTTTACATTAACTTTGAACCTACCACAACCCTCATTCTTTAATCAGGTTTGGGATAGTTTATACTAAAATGATGCTTATATTTAAAGATCAAACACATGTGAGTTAAAATAGGAAGATTTTTTATATCATCACGCTAGGTAGGTCGAACTTATGACTTTTTACTTATTATTCAGAGTAGTTTGGGTTAGTTTGCACTAAAAAGATTCTTACATTTGAAGATCAAACACATGTGAGTTAAAACAGGAAAATTTTTTATATCTTCACGCCAGGTAGGTCGAACCTACAACTATTTACTTATTATGGAGAGTGGGACTTGAACCTATGTGCTTTCAGAGCAGAACCTTATTTTGGCACCTTAGACCAACTCGGCCATCTCAACAACTTTTATAATTATTGATTGAGAAAATGAATTTAGATAAAAATGAGTGTATAGAAAAATCTGAACCAATAAATTAATACACTTTTATTATTATTATTACTATTACTATTATTTATTATTTATTATTGTTGTTGTTGTTATTGTTGTTATTCTTGTTTTTAACTTTCAATGAATAGTTTATTTTATTTTATTTCATCAATCCTATACTGGTCTCAAACTTTTGACCCAAAATTTGTGGAATACAAACTAGAGGGGAGTGAATATATTGTTTTGAATATTTAAGGTATTTTCAAGGAATTTTGGAATTGAAATCTAGATTTTAAAAAGGTTTGTAATATGATCAAAAAAACAAAGCAAGAATAGCAAGAAATAGCACACCAAAGTTTTTATAGTAGTTTTACCAAATTTGTTGTACGTCCACTCTCAGGCGACCCCCTGGATTTTTCACTAGTAGATAATCTTGAAACAAATCTTACTTACAGCTGCTGGTGGACTTTTGCAGAGCTTCCATAAACTCTAAAGAATCTCTTTTTCTCACTAAAAATGAATTAGAGATCATCTCTAATCTTTACAAAGTGATACCCAAAGCGAAGTAGTGGTGTTACAGTTTAGAAGATAAAAACTTTTGATGTAAAAAGCATAGGCAAAGAGAAATAGAGAATAAGAGTTTTGCTCAAGTCGTGTTCAACAACAGCAGTAACAACCGTTCTCTTGTTTAGAAGATAAGAATTTATAGATGAGTATTTCCCAACTATTAGTAGATTCGACTTTTGAATGCTCCATTTAATGACTTCATCTACCTTGATTAGACGTGAATCATCTTCTGTGGATATTGTGTTGAGTTATGGTTGAAAGCTATTCTAGGTGGTTGAGAAAATTTAATACTCATAGCTATACCTATTGAAATCTAAAAAGTAGGCAAGCATATTTAATACGCTCTGATTTTAGACGTATTTGCGATACATGTTTCGATTTTTATGTTTATGATTTTAAATAGAGGTCAAGTATATTAAACTTAGCATAGACTGTGAAATATAGTGGCGAGTCAAAATGATCAAAATAATGTCTCAAGAGAACCGAATTAGGGTTTGGTGTGAGACCCACAAAAGGAAAAGGAAAAGGAAAAGGAAAAGACAAATAAAACAAAAATAATTTGAGGACACTATGGCATTTCATTACTTAATACTTGGCACCCTTAGTTTTGATAACTCACCAAGCTTGGGCCCAACAAGCTTCCTCTTCAAGGTTTATTTTCGGACTCTATCTTCTTCCTCCGAAAACATACCCTAAACTCTATTAAAACAACCCTTTAAGCTTGAAATAACACATCTCTATCTATATATATGTTAACCCTAGCCTTTGGAAAGTGAAAGCAAGTGTAAAACACCTAGTGAACAAGCTTGAAATCCAAGAAAAACTTGAAGAGGGAAGAAAGAAAAACTCAAGAGATGAATTGCAAGTTTGAGGCAAGTACCTTGTATGTATTTATTAAATTGATGCCTGATAATCTTATAAAACATATTTTGATGTAATTGTGCTGTTGGAATTTGGAGGAAATGAACTAGGGAGAAGAGAATCCTATCCTTGAATGAAATCTTAGAGAATTTGGTATGTTGGATAGCCTAACTATGCCCTATTCTTTATTCAATATCTTTTTCTACACAACTACAAATTGAGTAGAGTTTTCTCCTAACGCAACTAGACTTCCGTAGCTTTAAAATAACATACGATGCAAAGCGTTTTGAGAAGAAATGAATTTTTTGTGAATTTTTGAAATAGCATGTTTTTGGCAGAAAAACTGTTCTATTCATAGCATGACCATGCTATGTTCTTTGTTAAATATCTTTCTCTGCATAACTGAAGATCAAATAGGGCTTTCCTTGTAAGAAACGAGACTTCCATAGCTTTGAAATGAAATATAATCCGAAGAGTTTCATTGAGAAATGAATTTTTGGTGAATTTTTAAAATGTCACGTTTTCTGCCAAAAACCCTGTTTCAGTCTGTTTTGTGTTGAACTTTGCCTTGATTGTTGGCTGCCTTCTAGGCTGAATTAGGCTAACCTCTAAAATAAACATTGTAGCCCTATGTCTTATCTTTAAATGGCCACTGGAATCATCTCAATCTGATATTTGCAGAAGAAGTTATGATACTTTTTCTATGACTGCGCAATTTATATTGTGAATTTTGAGTTTAATATTGTTTGATGTAGGTTTCATTGTGCAATTGGTATTGAATCCTGCTATGAATTCTATGTGATTCTTTTGATGAATTAGGCTGCTTGTGTTCATTAATCATGTCAAGATGAAGTAATATGAAGAGAAAGTGATAATACGATAGTTACTCTGAAAGCTTTGCAAAACCTTCGGGCGAAGCTTATGGAATATGGTCGGTATATGGAGTTCTGAAAGCTTTGCAAAACTTGCGGGTGAAACTTGAGAAACTATGGATGTATCTCTTTTCCCTACGAAAATGATGGAATTAGAAGCAAGTAAAGTGTTTGAGGTATCTAATCTAAAACGACCTAGATTTCATTTAGGAATATCGAATTTTTTGCTTACTCTTCAGACTCTCATGCACTAGCTTGTTTCGATACTCCATTCCTTTTTTTAAATTGGAACAATGAAGATGGAAAAAGTATAATGGTTTTAAATGTGACAATTGAGAGTATCCTTTTAAGTTAATGTGCATTATTGGTATACTTTGCTATGATTCTGATTTTTACATACGGATGATAATATTATTGTACCTGTTTGCTTGTTTTGCTTGCCATTGGTTCCCCGTGTACTTGCTCAGCTTATACTGACCCCGATATCCTTGTTTTCAGGTAATCAGGGAGACAATAGAGAACTGCAGGGTAGAGGCCTCTAAGTAAATGGATTTCATTCCCTACTCTTTTGTGACCTATTTGTAATACTAAGACATGTTAGTTTTGTGTTTCCTTGGGCTTTGTATGAGTACTTCTTATATAGAAATGAATAGTTAGAGACCAAGGAGAACTTTATATGTATAGTTTGGTCTATGTTGAGACTATATTCTGTAGTATGTTATTGGATGATAGGGAGAGCCATTAATGCCGTTTGTTTGATATTTCAAGTAAATTGAATGTTTTATCAGATTTTATGTTAACTCGAGATGGCTAAATAGTCACTAAATATGGGAGATTTTGTCGTTATTTTATTTGGAAAGAATAAGTGATTTATTTTCTTTTAATATAAATCTCCTTCTATATTATCATACACGGGGAGTACGAGTGTCATAAGTCCAGACATCGCATTTTAATTGGGTTTGTTGATCCACATTTCCATATTTATCTCTTTTTGCTACGAGGTACGATGCCTGGATAGCGGGTCGTCACAGTTGGTATCAGAACCCAAGGTTTTGAGTAATCTGCACCTACTATTAGGTAGAGGATAGTTTATATCATGAGTGACGTTATTTGTCATTTGTATGCATCAAGTCACTAGGATTCGAAATGGTTAAAACAAGGAGACAAAATAAAATATCTCCTAAGGGAGAGCATAGGGATGAGGAGTAGAGGCAAGAGCCTCAATCTCAAGTGCCAGGCAACGAGAGGCCAGAAGGGACAGGTTTGCAACAGGCTTTAGTCCCCCTGATGGCTATGGTAGGCACAATGTCTAGAGACATTCGTAGGCTGACGGAGAGGCTGTCTCAACCAGTGATATGGAGTGAGACTGTAGATATCTCTCCAGCTACTCATACCACGCCTACCTCAACTATGTCAATTTCAACAATTCCAGTAGTCTCTGTTGGTTCTGAATCAGATCAGGTTAGATCATGTAGAGATTAAAGAGCCACTGAGTTTGAAGAGGGACGTGAAGACAGGGGGAATCCATGCATGCCACGAGACAATCATCGATTCCAAAAGTTAATGACTGAGTTCAGAAAGATAGATTCGATAATATTTTCAGAGAGTGATGATCCTCAGGTTGCAGAAAGTTAAATTGTAGAGATGCAGAGACTCTTTTCCAAGTTTATGGTGGTGGAAGAATATAAGATCAGATTGGCCACCCATTATTTGAAAGAAGCTGCATATGACTGGTGGAGTTCGGAGTTGAGACTCCTATATGATAGTAACTTTCAATATGTCACTTCGGGTAGTTTCACTTAGATCTTCCATGAGAGAAATGTACCCACTTTTGTTAGAGATCAGAAGATGTCTGAATTCCTGAATTTGAGACAGGGCGGTCAGACTGTTAGCTAGTATGATGACCACTTTGCTAAATTGTCGGTGTATGCTCCAGAATTAGTTAGTACAGAGGAAAAGAGGGCAAAGAGGTTTAGAAAAGGATTGCGATCCTTCTTCCAAAGGTATCTGGTAGTTTTGCCTTTCACGACTTATCAAGATCTAGTGAATAATGCTAAGGCTTTAGAGTTGGTCACTGAGGATAGACATGAGAGATTGTAGTGGAAACGGCCAGCGGAAGTCCAAGCTTCAAGCATGAAGAAGAAAAAGGAGAAAAAGAGATAGTTTGAGCAAGGTGAAGGCTCCCGCAAGAGGCCATCATGTCCAATTTATGAAAATCTACATGTGGGGCCATGTAAGGGAGGAACGAGACTTTGTTTTACATGTTTTCAGCCGGTTTATTATGCTTCTCATTGTCCTCTTAGGCCCGGGCAATCACAGCCTACTCCTTTATAGCATATTCCTCCACCTAGGCCTCTTCTGACTCAGCATAGGGCAGCCCCTCCAGTTCTATTAAGGCCGAGACCACCTAAACCAGTTTTACCACCACAGCCACAATAGAGATGACCTTAAGGTATGCCGCCAGGCCCAAGTGGTTGGGCTGGAGTTCATGCAGTCAATGCACAGGAGGCTCATGCTTCACTCGATGTGATTACAGGTAAAATGAAGTTATTTTCATGTGATATTCATGTTTTGATTGATCCAAGTACCACACATTCATTCATTTCATTTACATTTATTATGCACTTGCCTTGTGAGTCTGAACCTCTACAGCAGTGGTTGTGGGTTGCTACCCCTCTGGGAGGTGAGGTTCTTATTACTAAGATTTATGGGGGTTGTATTGTGAGCTTCCAGGAGCATGATTTTAGCATTGATTTACTACGATTAGAGTTGTTAGATTTGGATGTAATTCTGAGCATGGATTAGTTATCAGCTAATTATGCACCGGTTGATTATCACCGGAAGATTGTATACTTTTCACCACCAGGACAACCATAGATTTTCTTCATTGGTGATAGATTTATCAGAGCTACAGTTGTATCTTTCATCAGAACAACTAGGATGTTATCCAAAGGTTGTTAAGGGTATTTAGCTTATGTCATTGAAGACAAAAAGGAGCAAACACAATTGGTTAACATACCAGTGGTTCGAGATTTTCCAGATGTGTTTCCAGATGATTTGTTTGGATTGCCACCAGTTAGAGAGATAGAATTCCTTATTGATGTGGTGTCAGATACTATTCCTATTTCTATGGCTCCATATCGAATGGCTCCAGCTGAGTTGAAGGAGTTGAAACCCGGTTGCAAGAACTCATGGACAAGGGATTTGTTCATCCGAGTATTTCTCCCTAGGGTGCACCAGTTTAATTTGTAAAGAAGAATGATGGTTCTTTGAGGTTATGCATTGATTACTGTAAATTGAATCAAGAGACCATTAAGAATAAAAATCCATTGCCGAGAATTGATGATCTATTTGATCAGTTATGAGATGTTATAGTTTTCTCTAAACTGGATCTTAAATCTGACTATCATCATATTAGGGTCAGAGAGGAAGATATACCAAAAATAGCTTTTCGTACTCGATATGGTCATTATGAGTTGTTGGTTATGTCATTTGGGCTAACCAATACTCCAGCAGTTTTCATGGACTTGATGAACCGTATTTTCAGACCCTATTTGGATGATTTTATTGTGGTGTTTATCTATGATGTTCTGGTATATTCTAAGGATAGAGACCAGCATGAACAACATCTCCGCATAACTTTACAAACTTTGTGAGCTGAGAAATTATATGTCAAATTAAGTAAATGTGAATTATGGCTTAGTGAAGTAACTTTCTTGTTTCTGGTAGAAGACTTTTTGTAGACCCAAAAAAGATTGAAACTATTGTTAATTGGTCTCCACCTACAATAGTTACTGAGGTTCATAATTTTCTGGGTTTGGCAAGCTATTATTGTAAATTTGTTAAAGATTTTTCTTCGATAGCTGCTCCACTTACGAGATTGACTAATAAGAATGTACCCTTCAGGTGGGATGAATAATGTGAGACCAGTTTTTAGACTCTAAAAGATAGGTTTGTATCAGTTTCAGTACTAACATTACCGGTTAGTAGATAGGGATATGTGATTTTTAGTGATGCATCTAGAACCGGTTTAGGTTGTGTACTGATACAAGGATGGAATGTGATAGCCTATGCTTCTAGATAGTTGAAACCTCATGAAGCAAATTATCTCACCCATGATCTCGAGCTTGCAGCTATTGTATTTGCTTTGAAGATTTGGAGACACTAGCTCTACGGTAAGCACTGCGAAATATTCACTAATTATCAAAGTCTCAAATACTTATTCACCCAGAAAGAGTTGAATCTAAGACAACGTAGATGGCTCGAACTATTAAAAGATTATGATGTTACTATTCAATATCAATCCGGTAAAGCAAATATTATAGCAGATGCTCTCAGTCGTAAATCTACTATTCCAATAGCAGCTCTATGAGTAAGAGAATATTAGATGATAGTTGAATTTGAGCAATTGAAGATTGATGCTAAGGTAACCAGCCGGGGGTCTCTTTTAGATCAGTTTATGGTCCGACCAGATCTATCTGATCATATTAGGGTGGCTCAGCAAACTGATGAAGCAACAGTTAAGCTCAGGGAAGACATTCTTAAAGGGGAGAAGCCTGAATTCAATGTATCAAATGAAACAGTTAGATTTCGGGATAGGTTAGTAGTTCGGAAGCTCAAAGATTGAAGAGATTGATTTTGGAGGAAGCACATAGCTCAGCCTTTTTGTTTATCCTAGATCCACCAAGATGTACAGGGATTTGCGTGAATCCTTTTGGTGGCCTGGTATGAAGAGAGCCATTACGGAGTTTATTCGTAGATGCTTGATATGTCAACAAATAAAGGCTAAACACCAAAGATCTGGTAGACTACTTGAACTACTTCATATTCTTGAATGGAAATGAGAGCATATCACTATGGATTTCATCTTAGGATTGCCTAAAACGTTAAGGGGATTTGATGCTGTATGGGTGATAGTAGATCGGCTCACCAAGTCAGCTCACTTTCTACTTGTTGCGGTGACACATTCCATGGAGAAGTTAGCGAAGCTTTACACTAACAAGATCGTGCTGTTGCATGGTATACCAGTGTCAATTGTTTTCGATAGAGATCCAAGATTCATGTCTCAATTTTGGTAAAGCTTTCAGTCCAGGTTGGGAACTAAACTTAATTTCTCCATGGTATATCATCCTCAGACAGATGGTCAATCCGAGAGGACTATACAGAGTCTAGAGGATATGTTGAGAGCTTGCATTTTAGAGCTCTGTGATAATTGGGCTTAACACTTAATACTAGTGGAATTTGCTTATACCAACAGCTATCACTCTAGTATTGGTATGGCACCGTTTGAAGCATTATATGGGATAAATGTAGGACTCCTCTTTGTTGGGATGAAGTGGGAGAGAAGCAGCTACTTCAATCCGAGATAGGGCCTACTTATCTACAAGAAACCACAGAGAAAGTCCAAACCATTCGAGAAAAACTTAAAACAGCTCAATCTTGCCATAAGAGTTATGCGGATCAGAGATGCAAAGATTTGGAATTTGAGGTAGGGGATAAATTTTTTCTAAAAGTCTCTCCAATCAAAGGGGTGGTGAGGTTTGGGAAGAAAAGGGGAAAGTTCAACCCCAGATTTGTTAGTCCTTTTGAGATTCTAGTGAAAGTTGGATTATCTGCTTATGAGTTGGCTCTACCTCCAGCATTGGAGGGAGTTCACCCAACCTTTCATGCTTCAATGCTAAAGAAGTATGTCCATGATCCTTCACAAGTAATCAGTTATGAACCACTCCAAGTTACAGAAGATCTAACCTATGTTGAGCAACCAATCCAGATTTTGGATTATCGAGTGTAGAACTTAAGGAACAAGACAATTAAGTTGGTAAAAGTTTTATGGAGATACCATACCTCCGAGTAGGAATCCTGGGAGCTGGAATCATAAATGAAAAATCGATACCCATATCTCTTTAACTTGAGCGGTGATCCGGAGGACCGAATCTTTTAAAGGATAAAATGTAAGGTCCCATTCTTAGAAAATACTAAGACATGCCTTTTTGTTTGCATTCCTACTTGTCATGCTTAAATTCGTTGCTTTGCATTGTGATAAATTTGATTTGCTCTGATTTTAGACGCACTTACAATGCATGTTTCGATTTTTATGTTTATGATTTTAAATAGAGGTCCAGCATATTTAGCTTAGCATAGACTGTGAAATATAGTGACGAATGAAAATGATCGAAATAATTCCGCAAGAGAACCGAATTAGAGTTTGGTGTGGGACCCACAAAAGGAAAAGAAAAATGAAAGAAAAAGAAAAATGAACAAAAAATAAAACAAAAATAATTTGGGGACACCATTGGCATTTCATTACTTAATACTTGGCACCCTTAGCTTTGACAACTCACCATGTTTGGGCCCCACATTCCACTTTGGTAGAAAGATAGGCATGGAGAAAGAGGTTTAAATGCAACAAGCTTCCTCTTCAAGGTTTATTTTTGGCCTCTATCTTCTTCCTCCAAAAACAAACCCTAAACTCCATTAAAACAACCCTTTAAGCTTGAAATAATACACCTCTATCCATATATATGTTATCCCTAGCCTTTGGGAAGTAAAAGCAAGTGTAAAACACCTATAGAACAAGCTAGAAATCCAAGGAAAGCTTGAAGAGGGAAGAAATGAAAAGTCAAGAGAAGAATTGCAAGTTTGAAACAAGTACCTTGTATGTGTTTGTTAAATTGATGTCTAATAATCCTATAGAACATATTTTGATGTAATTGTGTTATTGGAATTTGGAGGAAATGAACTAAGGAAAAGAGAATCCCATCCTTGAATGAAACCCTAGAGAATTTGGTATACTGGATAGATTGATCATACCCTATTCCTTATTCAATATCTTTTTCTGCACAACTGCAAATTGAGTAGCGTTTACTTCTAATAAAAGTAAACTTCTACAGCTTTAAAATGACATAGGATGCAAAGAGTTTTGAGAAGAATTGGATTTTTTGTGAATTTTTGAAATAACATGTTTCTTGCAGAAAAACTGTTCTGTTCACAGCATGACCATACTAAGTTCTTTGTTAAATATCTTTCTCTGCCTAAATGAAGATCGAATGGGGTTTTCTTTGTAAGAAACTAGACTTCTGTAGCTTTGAAATGACATATAATCCGAAGTGTTTTATTGAGAAATGAAATTTTGGTGAATTTTTAAAGTGTCACATTTTCTGCAGAAAACCCTGTTTCGGTCTGTTTCTATGTTAAATTTTGCCTAGATTGTTTGCTACTTTCTAAGCTGAATTAGGCTAACCTCTGAACATAAACATTGTAGTCCTATGTCTTATCTTTAAATGGCCACTGGAATCATCTCAATCCAATGCTTGCAGAAGAAGTTATGATAGTTGTTCTATGACTGTACAATTTATATTACGAATTTTGGGTTTAATATTGTTTGATGTGGATTTCTTTGTGTGATTGGTATTGAATCCTGTTATGAATCCTATTTGATTCTTGTGATGAATTGGGCTCTTTGTGGTCATTAATTGCGTCAAGATAAAGTAATATAAAGAGAAAGTGGTAATATGATGTTTACTCTGAAATCTTTGCGAAGCCTACGAGCGAAGCTAATGGGGTACGGTTGGTATATGGAGTTCCGAAAGCTTTGCGAAGCCTGCGGGTAAAGCTTGAGCAACTATGGAAGTATCTCTTCTCCCTATGAGGATAGAATTAGAAGCAGGTGAAGTGTTTGAGGTGTCTAACCTAAAAAGACCTAGATTTCTTTTAGAAATACTGAATTTTTAGCTTACTCTTCAAACCCTCATATACTAGCTTGGTTCGACACTTCATTCCTTTCTTTAAATGTCAAATTATATTGGAACAATGAAGATGGAAAAAGATAATGGTTTTAAATATGGCAATTGAGAGTGTTCTTTTGAGTTAATGTACATCCTTGATATACATTGCTATGATTCTGATTTTTACATAGAGATGATAATATTCTTGTGTCTGTTTGCTTGCTTTGCTTGCTTTGCTTGCCATTGGTTCCCTGTGTACTTGCTCAGCTTATGATGACCTCCATATCCTTGTTTTCAGGTAATCGGGCAGACGAGAGAGAACCGCAAGGTAGAGACCTTTGAGCCAAGGGATTTCATTCCCTACTCTTTTATAACCTATTTGTAATACTAAGATATGTTGCTTTTGTGTTTCTTTTGACTTTGTATGATTACTTGTTATATGTAAATGAATAGTTGGAGACCAAGAAAAGCCTTATATGTATAGTTTTGGTCTATGTTGAGACTATATTCTGTAGTGTGTTATTGGATGGCCGGGAGAGCCATTAATATCGTTTGTTTGATATTTCAAGTGAATTGAATATTTTATCAGGTTTTATGTTAACTCCAGGGGGCTAAATAGTTACTAAATAGAGAAAATTTGTCATTATTTTATTTGGAAAGAACCAGTGATTTATTTTCTTTTAATATAAATCTCCTTCCGTGTTATCACACACTGGGAATGCGACTATCTTGAGTCCAAACGTCGCATTTTAATTGAGTTTGTTGTTTTTACATTTGCATGTTTATCTCCTTTTGCTAATGGGTGCAACACCTAGATAGCGGGTCATTATAGTATTCATTAAGTGCATTCGACTCGCTTTAGGTAGTTACTCAATTAGGTTAGGTACTAAGATCGAGATGGTCAAATCAATATATTATTGGTTGAACATCTTGAGGTCATTTGTTAGACCCAGTCGACCATTTTGGACATGTCATTCAACTAGAAGACATTGAGGCTCAAGTCGGTCGACTATTCTTGTACAATTCGACTAGAGTAGGTAATGTTTTCAAATTGTTCGAATAGTTGGTCGACTATTTTAGACATTAAGCTCAAGTTAGGTTCTACTAGATCTACCTCTATTCAAATGAGATATGTATTTTTGACTTTGTCTACAGTGTCGGAAGAATGGTCTTTAGGGTCGGTCAAATGTTTTCTTAAGATTTGCCTAAATACCTATTCAATTGTCTATGTAGTTTGGTCGAGTCCTATAGTGCTATTTGATTAACTATATATTTTGGTCAAATGATTTCTTAAAATTTACCTAAGGGTCATTCGATTGCCTATGTGGACTGGTAAAATGCTACACTCGTGTTCAACTAAAAGACCATCTCAGTCAAAATGTAAATTTCTAAGGTATAAGATCTATTCGACCATTTCAACAGATAGGTCGAATACTACAGTCTCATTCGACTAGTGAGATGTTCCAGTCGAAACTTTTAAGTACTAGTGTTTGTTTCAATTGTATGCTAGCTGAGAGTGGTTGAAATGCAAAATGGGTTCTAGGGATCTAAGTTATTCAAATTATTTTTTGAGTTTTCTTATCGAATCATGAGTCTACTCATGAGCTAGGAATACAAGTTTTGGGTTGTGACTTAAATTAGTCGAATGACTTAGCAAGTCGGTTGAATGATTTCTTAAGTTTGGATTGGTCGAATGCCTACGTGGTCATTTGACTATTTAGTACTCATTCTAAGTTCCATTTCCTGACTCAGTCAAATGGCCCTACTTGGTGATGGAATGGTCTAGTGAGGTTCAGTTGACTGATTTCTTTATCATTCGATTGAGTTATTCTTCCTATTTGGTTTTAGTCGAATTTTATGGTTTCTCATTCAGTTGTTTTCTATGTTTTCTTAAAGAATTGGTTGAATGTAGCTTACATCAATCAAATAGCTTAGTTCTATAATTAATTTCCTAACTTTGTAGACAAATTCCTTGGGCTGTTTTGCTTATCATCAAAATTTGAATGCATCAACAATCTCCCCCTATTTGATGATGACAAAATACCCAAAAGTTTGGAGTCTTCTCCCCCTTAATCTATGCATTCTCCCCTTTAGAATATGCTTAAGTTACCAGCATGCTCATATAAATGCAGAATGAAATGCAAAGTACAATAGATGTTCAAACACCATATACATCAAGAATTTCATTTATCTATAAAAATAAAAGCTTCCTACATATATCATTCAAATACATATCTCTCCCCCTTTTGTCATCATTAAAGAGGGAGTTACAAAAGATAAAAGCAAAAATAAAACAAAACAACAAAAGACAAAAAATAAAACAAAAGAGACAATTGTGTGTGTCTTAGCTTAATTATGTGCACGATCAGGAGTTGCAATAGGAGTTGCAGCAGGATCATCCTAAAGGTTGGCTCTATCACAAGCACATTAGGAGCGGTGGATGGTGCGGTTGATGGAGTAGAGATCTGAGCTAATGTAAGGGATGACAGACTTCAATAGACTCATCAGTTGAAGAATCTGAGATGGTAGTAAGAAGGGGAAGAGGTTTTCTCTTGATAACAAGTTTTTTTCTTGTCCATGAAATTTGAGGAGTAGTAGCATGAGAAATGATAGAAGTAGGGACTGATGGATGAGAAGAGATGGCTTCAGGATTAGAGATAGGTTGAGTATAAGCAAGAGAAGGAACTGCACTTGAGATACATGTTCCTCATTGACGATTGGTTAAGGAAAAGGAGATAAGGGTAGTAGAGAAGCTATGGTAATAGGAATAGGAGATCAGGTGATGGCTATAGTTGGTGGTGATGATAGAGGGAAGAGAATAGGGTGCTTGGCATTAAAAATTCAGGTAAGAAAGTACCCTCACTGACAGAGTTAGAAGGAGGTCTTGGCCTTTTCTTTGTTATCCTTTCGTCAGACTCTATCATGGCCCTCAAAACAATTAGTTCTTCTTTTATTTTTCTTTCATTCTCCATTAAAGACTTGTTTTAAGCCAAGAAGGTGTCCATCTTTTTATGTAGGCTCACAATTGAAAAAACTAACTTCATTAGACAACTACTTAATATAGGTAGTATCAATGCCTCTCCCTCACAGTCCTAAGTTTTTTAAGTTTTTCCTATAGATTTCTTATGTCCTCATCAACCCTCCACCATTATAATGCTCATCCTCTCCACTCTCTGAGATATACTCTCTACCCTTGCATGCTTCCTTTTCCACTCTCTATCCTTTTTCTTCCAACCACTTCTGTAAAGGGTAGTCTCACTTATGCAGTCCTTGAATTACACTTCTACAAACTTTTCTTGTGTTAGGTTGATTTTTGATAGATTTAGAATTTTAGATATGATTGAGCCATAGGGAAGTATTTGTTCTTTTAGCTAGTGGGCTTTAATCATGAAGAATGGAATCAATAAGTGTAAGCCAAGGTTCTTCTTCATCATTATACAAGCTATAACCCAGCAGTCTTCACTCATGATGGTGGCACAATTGCCTCCCTTAGGGTGGATGATATGGGTGACTATTAGGTGAAGATATCTTTCGTGTAGACCCAAGTCTGTAGCCCTAGTGTTCGCTGACTTCATTATGAGATCATTAAACACAACTCCATAATTTTCTATGTAACCCACTTAGGAACTTCTCGCACTCAGCATATGGGGTCTATCTAAGATTGGACATTTGACAAAAGGACTTAAGGGTTATTTTAATCTCTTTACCCTTTACGTAAGTCTTGAAATAGTAATACTTAGACCTAGCATTAATCGTCACCTTCTCTTTACTATCTCAATCTATTACCTCAAGATTATTATAAGTTACATGAACTAATTTCTCATATATGAATTTTTTGGGACATTGTAACCATTCAGGATAGATTTTTTCTAAGGATGCTTAGTAGGCAAATCTAATACTCTCCATAAAATTCGAGTCAATCATTCTCCCTAGGCTAACAATACAAGAGGAGAAAGTTTCCTCGTAAGCCTTACTTTGCTTTAGAGATTGAAAGAGGGATTGTCATACCTTATTAGCGATTTGGATTTTGGCATTCTTGGGAGTCCAGTTTTAGGCGCCATTGTAGGTTAAGCTTGTAGATTGCAGACGATTCAAATTTGGGGGCTAGGGTTTTGAGAGAGTGAGAGAGAACGAGTTTGAACATGAGAGTGAGATGAAAAGTGTTTGGGTTTGAAATGAGTTTGTGCTTGATTGAGCCGTTTCAATCAAATAATATTGATTATCTGTTGACCAATATGCTTGAGAACCTTTGAAAAATAACTAAGGTGATACCACCACTTTAGGAGTCGGTCAAATACCTTCCAATAAGCTTTGAAATTTGCTATAGTCCAATGAAGGACTCGGTCAAATGTCATTATAGGTGGTTCAACCATTTCCAAGGACATTCAATAGATTTTCTAAACATATGCACACATCAGTTGATGGTTGTAGATAACATTCGACCATGTTACATATAAGTGTAAACATTAATTGAATGTCTCTTCCAGATGATTCAATTGTCTTCCTCACATAGCAAACAATTGGTCGATTGCCAATTTAAACATTCGACGCTTTTAAGCACTGGTTTACTATAAATAACCTAAAAAACACATGAAGGTCGACCAACTCACCAAATCGGTCGAATGTTTTATACATTCAATCAATTATATTATGTTTTCAGTCTATTTGAAATGGTTGCATGCTTTGCACAGTCATTGACTATTTTCTTTTGATTATGAATTTTCAGGCGATTGTGTGATTGTTCAATTGATTTGAATAGTGTTGGTTGAATGTTTTATTCATACATTCGACTATTTTCCTTGGGGAGGTTGATTTTTTAGTTAATTTGTTGAATATTTTAGTCAATTACTATAGTTTCATTGCATCAGTTTTGTTTTGGTGGTTGAACGTTCTTTTAAGTTATCTTAGGAATTGATCAATTGTCCTTTCAAGACATTTGATCATCTTAAATACTTGGTCGACTAGGACTTCATTTTAGTCAAATATTTTCTTACTTTCAAATGCATTTAGCCAAATCATATTTGATTCAGTCGAATACCTTTAGTTCGATTTTTCTTAATCTTTTCTAATCTCTTCTAAGTTATTTTCAAATTTGTGTTTCTTCTTTTCTAACTTTGTTTTAGCATCCCTAGCTCTCTTTTAAGTTCAAATATCTTATTTTTATCTAAGGATTTTGTGAAGATGTTAGCTATTTGTCTTTAGCTGCCTATATATTCTAAGATCATGTCATTCTTCAGATTTGAACTCTAATAAAGTGATGTCTTACTTCAATGAGTTTTGTTCTTGAATAATGTACTTGATTTTTGGTTACGTTAATTGTATTAGTGTTGTCACTTTTAACTAGTACACACTCAAGATTTAGGCCATAATCCCTCATTTGATTCCTAATCCACAATATATGGGCAACACATTGCCCAGTAGCAACATACTCAACCTCTATGATTAAGGTTGCTACACTACTTTGTTTCTTGAAAAGCCATGACACCAGCATGTTTTCAAAGAATTGGTTTGTTCTACTAGTACTTTTTCTATTTATTCTACATCTTGCATTGTATGCATCTAAGAACCCATGCAAGTCAAAACTGGAGTTCCTATTATACCATATTCCTAAGTTTATAATATCTTTTACATATATAAAGACTCTTTTAACTTTTGTCATATGTCGCTCTTTAGGCTCTGATTGGAATCTTGTAGATAGACATGCACTAAAGTGAATGTCTACCCTAGAGCTATAAGATGAGAAGAAAACATATCATACTTCTATATAACTTCTGGTATACTGATTTCCCTTTCTCATCTTTGTCTATCTTTGCACTTGTACTTATAAGCATAACATTTCCTTTACGATTCTCAAAACCAAATTTCTTTACTAATTCTTTTGAGAATTTATCCTGATTTATAAATATACCCTTCTAAGTTTGTTTTATTTGAAGACCCTAGAAATAATTTAATTCTTCTCTCATATTCATTTCAAATTCCCTTTGTATTGACTCAGCAAATTCTTTGTAGAGATCTTTATTGGCGCTATTAAATACTACGTCATCTACATATATTTGCAACATTAAAACATCTCTATCATTTCTCTTAATAAATAAAATAGTATCCATTTTGTCTCTATTAAAGCTATTTTCAACTAAGAAATTACTAAGTCTTTCATACCAGCCTCTAAGAACTTGCTTAAAATCATATTTTGACAATCTATACACATAGTCTGGAAATTTGGGGTCTTTAAACCTTGAGGTTGCTTTATATATACTATCTCATTTATCACCTTATTAAGAAATACACTTTTGACGTCCATTTGATATAACTTGATATTCATGTGACAAGCAAATGTTAGCAATATCCTAATAGCTTCTAATCTAGTTACTGGGGCATAATTTTCATTATAATCTATAACTTTCTCCTGACTATACCCTTTGCCCATTAATCTAGCTTTGTTTCACACTATTGTGCTATGTTCACCCATTCTATTTCTAATCACCCATATTGTTCATCTCATAGATTGATTGCTTGGCCGAGAAACTAGCTCCTAGATTTCATTTCTCCTAAATTGATCTAATTCTTCTTGCATAGCCAATATACAATTTTCATTATCTAATACCTCATTTGTTGTCTTTAGCTCTATTAGGAATATAGTAGGCAATGTTGATACTTCTACCCAGAAGAATTCTAGGAGGTTGTTTTCTCATAGCATTGCCCTAGCCATTTCTTATAGAGTTCTATTCTTTCTCTCTCCAATACCAATTTGTTGTGGTGTTTTGGTTGCAAAGAAAATATGATTTATTCCTTGCTTTTCATAGAAGTTGTTCATTTGTTGATTTTTTGTATAATCTTTTTCTATTTGGAGTTTTTTATACAGTTTAATAAACGCATTTGTGGTTTCTTCCATTTTAGCTAAAAAGAGAGCCCTTGTATATGTTGAGTGATCACCTACGATTACAAACCGATAGTATTTTCTCCCTAAGCTCTAAGTTCTTATTGGTTCAAACAAATCTATATGAAGCAGTTCAAGGGACCTAGAAGTTGATACTATATTTTTGGGTTTGAATGAGGTTCTAGTTTATTTTCCCTTAATGCAAGCATTATCCTCATTTTATTGAGTTCTCTTACTAGTTCTTTTATTATTAATTTTGATATAAGATCTAAGCTTGCATGACCTAGTCTTATATGCTAGAGTGTAGAATTATTGTGATAGGTTTCATTTGTTTCAAGAAGGTTATCTATATTTATTATATAAATATTTTCTTCCCTATATCCTCTAAATTTTACTTTCTTTGACATTTTATCAATAATCATTCAACATCATCAAACGAAACAATGAATCTTTTGTTACACAATTAAGTAATACTCAATAAATTATGTTTCAAGCCTTGAATAAACAATACATGTTCGATTTGGATGGAGCACTTACCTATATAGCCGATACCAGTTATTTTACCTTTTCAGTTGTCTCCAAAGACAACTCTGGCTCCCTCTTTCATTGTTAAGCCACCAAATTTGGATGCATCACCAAACATTCAACATCAATAATCAAACAACACTGCCTCTCTAAATTTTACCTTCTTTGACATTTTATCAATAATCAAACATTCAACATCATCAAACAAAACAATGAATCCTTTGTCACACAACTGACTGATGCTCAATAAATTATGTTTCAAACCTTAAACAAAGAAAACATGTTCAATTTGGTGCCAATGCCAACTATTTTATTTTTTGAGTTGTCTCCAAAGATAACTCTACCTCCCTCTTTTATTATTAAGCTGTCAAATTTGGATGCGTCATCGGTCATGTGCCGTGAGCATCTGCTGTACAGGAACCAGAAATCTCTAGATCCTTTAGTCTTAAGACAAACCTGTAGCAAGTCTTAATCATATCTTGGCTTTTGGACCCAAATTCTTTTGGCTCTGGTATTGTTAGTTTTACAACTAATTTGAATTTTAAGCATCCTTTTTGTTACTTCTTTATATTTTCTATGATTTGGGTTTGTTTTTCATACTTTGTTTTTTAGTTGCCTTATGTAGATTGGTTTTCTTTTTAAATTTATAGGTTTGTGTTGTATGTCGTTTCTTCATGCTTATGTGATACTTATTTCTTATTTGTTTGGAACTTCTAAAAAACAATGTATATAAATTTTTCTCTATGTGTGTGGGATCATATTTGATACTAATTTTGTTATATACATCTCTTTGTGACTCTAGCATTACATCCAGTTTGTCCTGAACTCCTATCGTTTTCAAAAAATTTGATTTTTAATTTGTTAGTTGCTTTTTTATCATATTCCAATTTCAATTTCTCTATTATTTTCCTATTTTCATAGATATTAGCAGTGTGCTCGAACAATTTTGTTTCTGGTTTGCTTATGTTTGTTTTCTGAACTTCATTTATTTTCATTCGATTATTGTTTTCAAAGGCTAGCTTAGTATTTTCATCCTTGGCTTTTACTAATCATTGTTCTAATTCTTTAATTTTATTTATGACAACCAACTTATTTTCATTCACTTCCTTTTTAGTTTGTTCATTTTTTTCTTTTAGATCATTTATTGTTTTCTTAAGTTTTCTATTTTCTTTATTGATCTTTTTAAGTTCCTTGAGAGATTCCATTAGTGCTTTGTGCAGTTTAGACATCGAGAAATTCTTATTATCAGAATCAAAGTCATAAAAAGATTGTACCTCATAATCATCATTCTGATCCGCAAAGGCCATGAAGCACAAATATGCTTGTTCTTCAGTAGCCTCCTCTTCACTCAAGGTGTCATCTTCATCGCTCCATGCTCCTAAGGCCTTCTTCTTTTTCTTTTCTTTCCTTTCCTTTCTATCTTTCTTCTTGGCCTTCTTTAGTTAAGGATAGTCAACTCTGATGTGTCCAAGCTTTTTGCATTTGTAGCATCTAACCTCCTCTTTCTTCTTTGGCATTTTGCAGTTTAATTTGCTTTTGTTTTTTCTCTGCATCATGAATTTTTTGAACTTCTTGGCCAGTAAGGTCTCATCTTCTTCATTATCATTATCTTCAAAATCAAAGGAGCTTTCATCACTCTCAACTTTGAGAGCCATTCATTTTCTTTTCTTCTCTCTGACCAAATGTTTGACATTCAACTTCATCTCATGAGTTATCAATGTGCGATGAGCCGATCCATGGTCAGAGTTTGAATATTCTTTGATTCCTCAATTGTCGTAACTTTGAGCTCCTAAGATCTTGGCAAACACCTCAGTACTTTGTCCACCATGTCTTCCTGAGGAATACCTTTCCCAAGCAGCCTCAATTGGTTTGTAATTGTGTTGAAATGTATCATTATCTCACTACTAGATTCTCCTTCATTCATCTTGAAGGGTTTATATTCTTGTTTCAACATCCTGATCTTGCTCTTGCGAACTTGATTAGTGCCTTCGTAGGTGACTTCGAGTCTCTCTTAAATTTCTTTGGTTGTCATGCATGAGGAGACCCTGTTATACTCATAGAGGCTCAAGGCAAGGTGATAAAGATTGATAGCATTGCAATTTGCCCAATAGGCCTTCTATTCTGGTGTCATGTTCTTCATTTTACCAATACGCGAGTACCATCGATTTCTTTAGTTGAGAACTCGATCCCTTCTTCAATGATTTCCCAAGCACGTTCATCTTGGGTTATGATAAAATTTCTCATTCATTGTTTTCAATAAGTATAATTATTTCCATTAAAGAAAGGGACTCTGTTTGTGGAGTAAGTTTCGTAAGGAACGATATCTCCGTTTAATGTCATATTTTTGGGTAAAGAAAGATCTTTTATCTGTGGTGGTTAAACTATCACTAGATACATACTCTGATACCAATTGAAAATATAACCTAGAGGGTATTTAAGGTATTTTTCAAGGAATTTTGGAATTGAAATTTGGATTTTGGAAAGGTTTGTAAGATGACCAGAAAAACATAGCAAGAATAGCAAGAAACAGGATACTAAAGTTTTTAAAGTGGTTCTACCAAATTTCATGTACATCTACTCCTAGGTACCCTCTTGAATTTTCTACTATCAGATAATGCTATTACAAATCTTGCTCACAGATGCAACTGGAACTTTACAGAGTTTTTCTCAAACTCTACAGAATCCCTTTCTCTCTGTAAAACTTGAATTAGAGACCCTCTATAATCTTTACATAGTGATACACAAAGTGGAATAGTGGTATTACATTTTAGAAGCTAAAGACTTCTGATATGACGAGTGTAGGCACAAAAAGAATTTTTACAAGAGAAATAGAGAACAAAGGTTTTGCTCAAGTCATGTTCAACAATAGCAGTTTTAACACCGTTTTTTTATGACTGTGTATCATATACTACTGATCATGATTCCATATATATATATATTGAACATCCTTTTGAGACATCTAAAATGAAATTTTAATTTTTTATTATTTACTTTGAACTTTCCCTCAAAATCACTGAAACCGAAAATTTTATCGGTAAACCGAAAATCCTCTCGCGAGCGCCGATAAGGACTAAAGAAATCAAAAATGACTAAGAGAAGGCCTACACAATTAAATAGAGATATTTAAATGAAATTTCACATATTTAAGAAATTTCAAACAAAATTTCATAGAGACAAAAAATGTAATTTGTTAAAAGTCAGGGATCTAAATGCAATTAAGGAAAGTTGAGGGACTTGATTTCAAACCACTCAAGGATGAACAATTAGAGCCAAATAATTGGTCAAGAGAGTAGCAAGTTTAGTTAGTGGCCACCTAAGCTCATTCCACCAAGGAGAAATCTCATTGGTTGAACAGTACTTGTATGAATTCTCATTGGTTGGTCAAAAACTCCTCTCTTTGTGCTTGGAATCCATCATGAACGAAATTGACACAAAGGAGGTGCATGAAGGTCGCTTGTAAACAATCTTGCATGGGAGAAAGAATTAAGACAAGTGTAGGTAAAGATCTTGCATGGAAATGGATCAATGGTAAAAATTTTTGCTAGGTTTGCATAAATGAGTTGTTTGAAGCATTGGACCTTATTTTCTTCTCAACATTCACCCTCTTAGCTGTGAGTTCTAGTGTAGAAAGTGAGAATTTCTTGTATTCATCCAAGCACTTGAGGTTTTGAAAAGGTAAGGAAAATCTTTGGTTGATAGGATTTTAATTGTTTATATAGTATTAGTATGATATAGAGGTTTTTTTTATATTATATTAATGTATATGTGTTTGCAAGATGTGGCAATCATGTGCTAAAGGATGGTATTGATGATGAATAATTGGATGTCAAGATCTTATTAAAAAGGTAATACATTCTTCTTTGATTATACAATGGATTAAATTGGTTCCATGAAGTAGGTTTGTTCAAATAAGCTAGTATGGTTAGTAAGCTATAGTAATTCCATGATATCTTATTCTGTGATAATCGAAATTTAGATTGGTTTATTTCTGGTAAAACTAGACTCCCTAAACTTTAAAATAAGGTATGACACTAAAATTTCCATTAAGAATGTGATTTATAATAATTTTGGAAAGGGACAACAAATTGACATGTTCTGTTTTTCATCCACTGTGCACGGCTAGTATATTGTATAATTTTTTAAAATATCTTTTGTACAAAATTTAGATAAACATAAAACGTCATCGTTTTAGCTCTCGGTCTTATCTTTAAAATGAGCTAAAATTCACTTGAATCGGAGTAGTATTCTAGAAGTTATGGTATTTTTACTGAAACTGTACAGAGCATAATTTAGAGCTGGAACTGAGGCCGAAATGAAATTTTAGAATTAAAGGAAATACTAAACATGAAAGTTGTAGGGCAATCTCGTATCTTTCAATAGAACTCAAAATCATGTAAATCGAAGATATATATACTGAGATATGAATTTTCTACCAAAACAACGCAAATTTAGTTATATAAGTACGAACTGTATTGAACATAGATTTTTATAAATTTGTACAGTGGGAATTTGGAGATGAGTTGAACATGAAAAATGTAGATATGTCTTATTTTTAATTAGCAATTTGAATCATTTGAATCCAATTTAGAGAAAGTTATGATATTTTTTCTAAAACTGCACAAGAGTAAAATTTGAAAATCTGAAATTTTATTAAAAGAAATAGGGAGATTGACATATATATATGTTATTGTCTTTGAAGTAGACGACTATACTACACTCAAAGGGTGACTCAATTGAGGATCAAGGTTTTAGGGGAGTGGAGTACCCTTTCCATACAAGTGAGTGAATTTTATTATTGCCATGTAGTTAATGAGCAAAAACCATGTTTGATCGTTTTTAAAACATGATTTGTGAAATGATTGTAAAATGGCTTTGGTAACATACTTTGTGATTAATGAAGTGTCCCAAAATTTCAAAATATGCATCCATGAATTTTGGTGAGAAATATATGTGTCATGTTTTAAATCATGAAATATATTTTGATGATATATGCAATAATATACTATATTAGATTTTCATGATTTTCTTCGACATGTATGGCACAGTTGGTTTATTGATGATTTTGATGTGAGACTAGGTACTCAGGCATTAGTACATGAATCCCCTTGATCATAAATCGGGGATATGATATGATAGGTGTCGTCCTGTGCAGACTCGTCTCGTATGCTATAGCAGACCCGTCTCGTATGCTATAGCAGACCCGTCTCGTTTTATAGATTGTCGCACGTTTGCGATATCTCGAGATGTAGACACTCCACATGGTTAGGTGGCGTGTATACGATACTATGTTTCGAACTAACCAAGTTGAATCAAAAGGAGATGACTGAATGACGTTTCAGTCTAGCACTTGGGAAGGCCCAATGCCAACACTAAGGTTTTGGGGTTGTTTCTGGATCACGGATCGGGACATGACAACAGTAACAACCCTTCTCATATTCAGAAGCTAAGAATTTATAAATGAGTTTTTCCCAATAGCTAGTACACTTTACAGCAAAAGGATGGTTGACTGATTCTAGCATCATTCAACCATTTTAAGCATTTAGATATGACAAAGAAGTTTTTGATTTGACTGCAATCAAGTAACATTCAACTATTTTTAGAGTATTCATTAAGTACATTCAACTGACTTTAAGTAGTTACTCGATTAGGGTAGGTACTAAGATATGGTTGAATCAATAAACTATCGATTGAATGTCTTAAGGTCATTTGTTAAACTCAGTCAACTATTTTGAACATGTCATTCAACTGGAATAGACATTCAGGCTCAAGGCTATCGAATGTTCCTATAAATTCGACTGGAGTAGGCAATATATTCAAATTGGTGGAATAGTTAGTCGACTTGGTCGACTATTTTAGACATTAAGCTCAAGTTGGATTTGATTCGGTCTATCTATATTCAACTAAGATATGTATTTCTGACTTTGTCTATAGTATCAGACAAATGGTCTTTAAGGTCGGTCGAATGTTTTATTAAAATTTGCCTAAATACCTATTCGATTATCTATGTGGTTTGGTCAAATCCTACAGTGCTATTTGATTTACTATATATTTTGGTTGAATAATTTCTTAAGATTTGCCTAAGGGTTCATTTGACTGCCTATAAATTTCTAAGGTTTAAGATCCATTCGACCGTTTAAGCAAATTGATCACATACGACAATTCTATTCAACTAGTTGGATGTTTAAGTCAAAGCTTTTAAGTACTAGTGTTTGTTTTGATTGAATGCTTGCCGAAAGTAGTCGAATTGCAAAATGGGTTCAAGGATATGAGTTATTCGAGTTACTTTTTGAGTTGTCCTATCGAATCATGAGTCTACTCATGAGTTAGGAATACAAGTTTTGGGTTGTGACTTAAATTGGTCGAATGACTGAGCAAGCCTTGAATGATTTCTTAAGTTTGGATTAGTCGAATGCCTATGTGGTCATTCAACTGTTAAGTACTCATTCTAAGTTCCATTTCCGGAGTCGGTGAATAGCCCGACTTGGTGGTCGAATGGTCTAGTGTTTAAAAACTAGGTTTAGTTGACTGATTTCTTCGGTATTCGACTGGGTTATTCTTCAAACTTGGTTCTAGTTGAATTTTAAGATTTCTCATTCAACTATTTTCTACGTTTTCTTCAAGAATTGGTCAAATGTAGCTTACATCAGTCGAATGGTTTAGTTTTATGATTGATTTCCAAATTTTCTGGATTGATTCCTTAAATTGTTTTGCTTATAATCAAAATCTAAATATTCTGACAACTTAGAATCAAAACTCAATTTATTGATACTATCGTTACCATATGATAATTTATTATTGTTTATTAGTACTTTTAGATTTAATTAAGCAAATTTTTATTATTACTTTTGTCAAAGTAAGTCATATTTTTCTGAGTGCAATGTCATGTCTAGAAACAAGATAGAAGTTAACACCACAT
Organism: Dillenia suffruticosa; assembly: GCA_033439265.1. Taxonomy (NCBI): domain Eukaryota; kingdom Viridiplantae; phylum Streptophyta; class Magnoliopsida; order Dilleniales; family Dilleniaceae; genus Dillenia; species Dillenia suffruticosa. Next base: position 8,291,940 of record JAVTVX010000031.1, read on the forward strand.
GAAAGAAAATAATTAATAAGCGAGCAATTAGCTAAAGGGAGAACATTTAAAGATATAAGATAAATTTTTACTTTACCAATTTTGTAAAGAAAATATATAATAAAGAGATGGCTAAGGTTCCATGCAATAAAAGAAGTAATCGATTGCCTACCTACGGAAAATGTTACGTATCAGCACGTATTTTTTTTTTATTTTTTAATTATCAATATATTTTTACAAACAATGCGTGTGAAAATCCAATTAAGATGTTCATTGTAACACAAATTTTAAACGAAAGTTTTGACAACATTTTAGACAAGATATACCAATAATAAGGAATGCTTTAACAAATAAAATGTCTAGTCGTAAGGAATTTATGAAGGAAAACTTTTGTGATTGCAACTACTTGTGGTCCTAAAAGTAATAGCGAGAACTTTTCTCAATATGTGGATCTAATAATGTAGGTTTCTAAATTTATTAATTCACTATTATTTATTTATTGATATTGTCTCATTTGGTGTTGCCAACATTCTTATGCTAACAATGAACGTACCACAACCATCCTTCTTTAACCAGGTTTGTGACCGTTTGCACTAGAAAAAGCATACATTTGAAGATCAAAGACATGTCAAGTCAAAACAGGAAAATTTTCTATATATTTATGTCTTTTTACTTGTTGTTAAGAGTGACCCTTTTGAACCAGAACCTTAATCTAGCATCTTAAATCAACTCGTTCATCTCAACAACTTTTATTATTATTAGTTGAGAAAATAAGTTTAGACAGGAATGAGTGCATAAAAAAATCAGAATAAATTAAATTAATACAATTTTATTATTATTGTTATCATTTTTATTACTATTATTTTATTATTTCTTATTATTATTATTCTTGTTTTTAACTTTCAATGGATATTTTTTTATTATTTTATTTCATCAATCTAATATTGGTATCAAACTTTCACCCCAAAATTTGGGATCAAAACTCAATTTATTGATATTGTCATTGATGTTGTTGTATGATAATTTACTATTATTTATTTGTACTTTTAAATTTAACTAACCAAATTTTTGTTGTCACTTTTGTCGAAGTAAGACATATTTTTATGATCGCAATCACATCTCTGAAAACAAGTAGGTGTTAACTCCACATGAAAGAAAAGAATTAATAAGCAAGCAATTAGTTAAAGGGAGAATATTTAAAGATATCTGATAAATATTTACTTTACCGATTTTGTAAACAAAATATATAACAAAGAGGTGGCTAAGGTTTCATGCAATAAAAAAGCAAAAATCAATCAAGGAATCGATTCCCTCCTTGTAGAAAATGTTACGTATCAGCATGTATTGTACTTTAATTATCGATATATTTTTACACACAATGTGTGTGAAAATCCTATTAAGATGTTCATTAGATAAGATATACCACTAATAAGGGATCATTATTAAAATTAAAGTTTTAACTAAGAAAACTCTAGCCGTAAAGAATGTATGAAGGAAAAGCATTTGTGATTGCAACTACTCATTGTCCTAAAAGTAATAAACACCACAAAGAAAATGTCATTTACTAGGGGGTTGCCTTTACCAGTAGCTGCCAAACCGCTAGCGTTGGTGGCTCTTTGCCTGTGCAGAGAAGGGGAAAAAAAAGTCTCCAGTAAATATACATCAATAGAAGCGGATAATAGAGGCACCAATTTTACCTTAAAAACTGCTAGTACATAGATATATATATGTGCTAGCGGTTACAATAAACTGCCGGTAAAGGTATGGTCTATGCCAATGGTTTTATTTAACCACAAGGAATGTTCCATTCTATACCGATGATTTTTTTTTCTAACCGTAAGCAAAAATACAACGTATAACAGCGGTTACTTGATTTTGAGCATTCACATAGCTCTCAACCTATGCCAGCATCTACACAACTGCTTGTATAGATCATTTAAAACATTCAAATTGTGAATCTCTCTCCTTCTCCTCTCTCTCTTCTCTTCTTCGCATCATCAAATCCAAAATCGATGAAGTACGATTCTTGACTGCAGTTCTTTTCCACCTCAACATCGTCGACCCTCCGTTCAGGTTCGTCTCTCTCTTACTTTGAGGTTATGGTTTGTGGTTTAAGTGCATTATCTCTCCCTAGGGTTAGGGTTTCGAATTCCAATCCATTAATGCCAACGAAACTGATGATGGATCTTGAGGTGGTAGATCGTCACGCACTATTCTTCGACAACGACATGAATGCGGCTTTGTCAATTCCAGTGACGCACTTGTGGATTGGAACTTTCTCCTCATTGACCACTATGACATCTGTCACCTCCATCATGCCCCTGCCCCGCTACAGCGGAATGTCATGCTTCGTCTTCTCCTCCTCCTGGTCAGCGTGATGGATCGGAGTTTGATTATGAAACATATCTGGATCTACCTCCACCATCTGATGAGCAAGGTATCACCTTCATCTCTGTGATCTTAGTTGATTACAGATTTGATTTTGCAGAGCTTTTATTTGGGCTGCCTGCAACTTGGAGACCATTGCCTGTGAAGTTGACATCTTATGCTCTAAGAATCAATATGACATAGTTTTGACAGGTTCTTGTTCCTTTGCTACTGGCTCCTAAAGACAGAGAGAAAGAGATCTACAAAATTACCAAACTAAGGGAGAGAAAGAGTAAAGATTTAAATGGTGTTAAGTGCATTAAGAGTGGAACCAATAATATACTTGTAAAGGACGAGGACATAAGAAAACGTTGGCGTGATTATTTTTATGATATCTTTAATGTTAAGAATACGGAAAATATAGAAAATATCGAAATACCTATAGAAGAGATTAATAGAGATTTTAAACGCAAGATCCGTCCTCTTGAAGTGAAGGAGACTTTAAAGAGAATGAAGAATAATAAGGCCATAGGACCTGATGGCATTCCTATAGAAGTGTGGAGATGTTTGGGTGAATTTGGTATAAAAATATTAACGGATATTTTCAATAAAATTTGGAAAACTAAGAGAATGCCTCAGAAATGGAGGAAGAGTGTAATTGTACCGCTATATAAGAATAAAGGAGATATACATGATTGATCTAACTATAGAGGGATTAAGTTTATGAGTCATACTATAAAATTATGGGAGAGAATAATAGAGTATAGATTGAAATTGGAGATAAATATATCTCAAAATCAATTTGGATTTATGCTAGACAGATCCATTACGAAAGCGATCCACTTGCTAAGACATTTAATGAAGACATATAGAGTATAGAAGAGAGACCTACATATGATATTCATTGATCTGGAAAAAGCATATGATAGAGTTCCTAAAAACTTATTGTGGTGGGCGCTGATAAAGAAAGGGATGTCCTTGAGATATATTAACCTAATTAGAGATATGTATGAGAGAGTTGTAACTGGCGTAAGAACTCGCGGGGGTTCGAGTGATAGTTTTCCCATTAACATTGAACTCCATCAAGTTTCGGCGTTAAGCCCCCCCTCCTCTTTGCAGTAGTGATAGACGAAATCACCAAAAATATCCAAAATGAAATACCATGGTGTATGCTTTTCGCAAATGATATAATGCTAATTGATGAAAATATAGAGAGTGTTAGTGTTAAACTTGAGTTATGGAGATTTACACTAAAATTTAGAGGGTTTAGACTGAATAGATCGAAAACAGAATATATGAAATGTGGGTTTAGTGACAGCCCCCGGAATGATGGAAAAACGATTAGGTTAGATGGGCAAGAGGTACCCAAAAGTGAACGATTTAGATACTTAGGATCTATCATTCAAAATGATGGTAATATCAATGGAGATGTGAACCATAGAATTCAAGCGGGTTGGATGAAATGGAGAAGGGTCTCCGAAATTTTTTGCGATCACACGATGTCATTGCATTTAAAGGGAAATTTTTATAGAAATACGGTTAGACCTACACTATTATATGGTACTGAGTGCTGGGCTGTTAAACAATAACAAAAACAAAAGATGTCTGTAGCAGAAATGAGAATATTTAGGTGGATGTGTGAAAAAATTAGAAGAGATAGAATAAGAAATGAAGAGATCCGAAATAAGTTGGGAGTTAGTTCAATTGTGGAGAAGATGCGAGAGTGCCGTCTAAGGTGGTTCGGGCATGTGCAAAGAAAACCCAAAGATGCGCCTATTAGGAGAACCAAAAACTTAAATATAGGAAGTTTAGTAAAACGTAGAGATAAACCGCTGAAAACTTGGATGCAAGTTATCCGCAAAGATTTGAAAATTAAGGGTTTAGAAGAGAAAATGATTTTGGATAGGAATGGATGGTGTAGAAGAATCCGCACAAATTAAACCAATACTTTTTAAATATTTATCTATTGATTTATTTATCTATTTTTTATTTTATTTTATTTTATCTTTATTTTTATTTTATTTTTCTCTCTCTTTCAAGTTTGTCTCTTAAATGACCGATCTCAATTTATTGGGATTAAGGTTTAATTTGTTGGATCATTTTTTGTTGGGCTTTGGATCATTTTTTTGTTGGGCTTTGGCTTTTATGCTATTTTCAAAAAGACAAAGATTTTCTGCCTACCATTTGTCTTTTCCGTGATTCCACAATACTTGATTCGGCAGGGTAATAAGTGCCTTCGGGTTAAGTTTTAAGCAAAATTCCAAAATTTGGAAAAATGGAAATTAAACTCTGCTTCGTTTTGAGTCAAAATTTGTATTTGTTTTATCATTTTCTTTTTTCTCTTGTCCAAAATTTCATATTTTGTAAAGAGGAGTTAAATAGGAAAACCTTAGTTCACGTCATCTTCATCTTTTTTTGTGCTACTTTTCTTGTGAATCTTTCATGTCATTGAATTCCTTAAATTGCAGTTGCTCATGGTTATTTTGCTTCTTGATCCTTCGAGCGGTAATCTTCACTTAGTTATGCCTCTCTATCTATATCATGTCATGTGATAATCTGTGAAATCCCTTCTATCCTACATCGGACACTTTTGGGAAAATTTTTATGCTAGTTCAACTAAGTTCAAATGACAGCTCTTGATTATCCTCCTGAGATTGGTGGATTACCTTTGCTGTTGGAGTAGACTGTGCTACATATATGTAATGAGGCAAGGTAATACCACAACGTCTTTTCATGGCCAATTTGAAGTTGGATAACTATGGTCCATGATTGATTAGATGCCATTTCTTAATGTGGGATCTCCAGGAGAGGGAGGTTGTACTTATCTACATTGTGGAATGTCTTCTGTCCAACATTAGATGCAAATGTAGGTCTTTAGTACTTCTACAGAATCAAAGAAACCAAATGAGATTATTTGCCCTTTAGTCGAAGTCTTGGGTTCTAGACATTGCTATCACTTTCCCATGGTTGAACCAATGGAATGAAAAATGGCCAATTTAACTTGACTGACTATTTTATATGCATTGATCTTTGTTATATTATGTGGTCTGGATTGCTTTGGTTTTACTTGCAGCAGAAATTATTAATTCTAAAAGACCTCCTTCGGACCAAATTTGAGTGGACTTCTACTCCAGTACATTGCCTATCTCTACTATTATCATCCAAAAGTTTATTGCAAAAACTTCTCTTCCAAAATTGGGACATATTTTCATCATTTCTTTTTTGGACAGAAAATGACAGTAATCTCTCGTCTTCATTATCATGTAAGTGATGAATGGTCTTCTTTATGCTGTTTGACTGCTAGCTACTATATTTCAGGATTTTCCTATATCTCTTCATGCAAACCACTTCTTTTTAATTTAGTAAATAAGAATTAATCCTACATTTTCCCTGTGGCAACTTAGAAAATGGCATTACATCTCTCCTTGTATACCCCCTTTGTGCTTGAGAGTTTGTGCTTGAGAATTAGCAAGGATTTTAACCATGAGGACTAGTTAAATTTCAATCTTGTGCAATATGTATAATGTATTCTGTTTTCTTTTCTGTAATATTGTTTCAAGTTTTCAGGATTGATTTCTAGTTTGCATGTGCAGAAGCAACAAATGACGGTGCCTATTACACTGTTGCCTTTTCCTATGCAAATGATGATGATTCTACCAACCAAAAAAGTGCCGAGGCTGGTTTGACTTCTTCTGGTTTTCATCCACCCTTCCCAGAGCCTGAAAGCTTACTTCACAGCCTGGTAAGTACTTGTCTGTCTTAAAGGATTCTTTAATACTACATTTGAAATGGATTTATCTTTATGAACTTCCTGTACTTAAACCTCTGTTGCCAAATGGTCATTGTCTGAAGTGCATATGTTATTCTAAGGCTTACCATGTCTAAGTTTCAGATGCTCAGAGCAGGGACGGCGTTCTTGTCACGAAAGGTCGCCATTCATAGGCACCTTAATTCCTTTTGAGGTCATGACCAAGGGCCATGCAGGTGGGAGAATTCGTTACTTATAGAGGGAAAATCATCCACTTGAGATCTCATGGGATGTAAAGAAAAAGGAGACAATCCAACGTTTGGTTTCTTGATGCCAGATTATCATCTCCATGCATATTTTAGATATCTTGTTGTTCGTCAAGAGTTTCTGAAGCCTGATTTTTTTTGACAAGTCTCAAGAAGAAAAGACAAGTGCTCCTGAGAACAGTAGCATTGGAAGTGGGGCATTACCATTGCCTGGTTCCATGTACAGTGTGGATGATGAAGGTGCTGCTGAAGAGGCTCTAGAATCCAAGAAAAGTGGAACTGATAAAACCGGTTGTGCTGCCATTATGGCTGGTTCTCATGAATCAGATAGGGCAGAAACTGCCCATGTCACTGAAAAGGTGTGGCAGCTTCTTTGCCTGCACTTGCATCTAAAGAAAAAGCGCCGGCATTTGGGAGAGTTCACTCTACAAATAAATTGAAACCTGGACCCACAAGCAAATTAAAGATGTATTGATTTTGTATATAAGTTTTTATTTTGGACATAACTGCATGATGTATTTATGTTTTAAAAGTTATTTTGTTAAAACAGCATATTTATTAAAAATTTAATTACACGTTATTATTTTAAATATTAATAATATTAAAAAATAATATACAGGGTCACATACAAATTGGAGTGACAAAAACATGATCATTATAGATTTTTACTAATATTTTTTGCATCATTGTCGGTGGTTAAGAAACCGTTGGCAAATACTCCGACCCATGCCAATGGCAAACAATTGTTGGCATAGGTTAGGATCACTACAAAAAAAACAGTCTTTTAGCCATAAATTTAACAACGAAAATATTAAAAAAATTCGTCGCTAAAAACATTAGCGATGAAAAATTTTTCGTCACTAATAACGCGTCTCAAAATTTAGCGACGAAAATTAAAAATCTGTCGCAAAAGGATTTTAATATATATGTATATATATATATATATATGTGTGTGTGTGTGTGTGTGTGTGTGTGTGTGTATATATATATCAAAAGGAATGACAGCGTCTTAACTGTCGAGAATTATATGAGCCATCATAGTATATCATGTCTCAAAATAACTATTAGGAGATGAACCTATACGGGAGAGTCTAACGGAGGATTACCGGTAATCACTTCGGGATTGGCTTGGGCTTCCTCATGCATCATTGCAAAGACACGAGCTTGAGTCCTCTGCTGCTATCGTTGAGGAATGGGTACGGTGTTGCTCCTGGCCACAGTTCGTGTAGCAGTAGGAACTGATGGGACATGTGCTCTCAGCTGACTCTCGCGTGGTTTACTCAAGCGGCTCTGACTTAGCTGCCCCCCGAATCCCAAATCTGGACAAGTGCTACGAATATGTCACAATTTCCCACACTAGTAACATCTCACAGGTTTTCTACAGGATCCTGAATGAGTCTTGCCACAATTGTGGCATAGGGGCTTCTTCGGCCCAACAAACTAACTCACTGATCCAACACTAGGAGCGAGGGCTCTAAAATTCTAAGGGTGTGGCCCTTGGAGAAGCCAGCTAACCCTGTAGTTGTGGGGCCTCTCTGAAGGCCCTGACTCCGGCCCTTCTTTAAACTCTAACCATACTGAAATCTAGTCCTCTTCCTTTTTCTGGTCTCGGCTCTCCCTTTTCCTATTCTCAGCCTATACTATCTCCTCAACGTGGTAGGCCAACTCCAAGACCTCCTTGAAGGAGTAGTTTTTCATCATCGACATGTATTTCTTGATATTCAAGTTGAATCTGTCCTCAAACTTGAACCATAACTGTCTTTGTGTAGCTAGGTCAGAAACAAAAGCGGCTAATCTCCTCAACTCTGCCTCGAACTCGGACACCGATCTTGCCCCCTGGCAGAGATGAGGAAACTCCGCCCTCTTCTGATCCTGCTGGTACTCTATAAAGTATCTCTCGTCAAACTCTCACACAAAGTCTCCCTAACCCGGCTCTGTAGAGTCATCAACCACGGTCTCTCACTAGACCAGCGCTTCACCATCAAGTAATCGCACTATCACCCTCACTTTTAACTCATCTTCTAGCCCTAGATCGAGTATCCAACGGGTCCGATTGACCCAATGCTTTGCTGACATAGCATCATTGGATCCGTTGAAATTGGTACAACCCAATAACTGAGCCTCCTTGACCAACTAGGTCAACTCATGGATGTGGTGGAATGTCGGAATGGTGTTGTCATTTGGGACAGGCATTGACGACATAAGGGCAGTCGGGGTAGGAATTGTCGTAGATGGTGGCGGGGGTTGCATCCGTACCCCGTAGGTGCTCCATCACTCATGCCACTGCCTCAAGGCATCTAGTGGAGGTGTCAAAATTTCGGCCATCGAAATGGCTGAGGTGGTACTGGAGGAGGTGCGTGTGAAGACGATGCAACCTCTGGAGCAATATGTGTAACTCTGTGAGTCCTCCTCGTGCTGTGTCTAGGAGGCATGGTTCTGAATGTAAGAACCTCTATCAGATATAAATAAGGAATGTGGGCTAGATATGGAGTATCTAGCCCCCTATATGGAATGAACTCATTTGCCTAAGAACATCTTTAGGGATTTTTATGATTGTGAGGAAACTTTCAAATTTATTGCAAAATATTGAGGACTTTGAAGACAATACTTGGACAATTTTGAAATCTTTCATTAACTCAGTGCTCAACCAATAACCTCGGCTCTGAAACCAAGAAAACCGTCATGCCCCGATCTGTGATCCAGAGGCTATGAACAGTCGCCCGTTACCTCGAACATCGGCCCAACCCCGCCATGTATCCTCAAAGTAACGCAAGGCTAATCATAATTTTAGTTACAAATATTTTATTAGTATTTAAAATACTATATATATATATATATAGTACAAATGAAAGTTCCTTGATTTCACACTGTCATTCCGACATGATCAACTAGTATCCTCAAAGATACAGCGGAAAATAATTACCATAAGCGGTCTTCGATACTACGTATATCGAAATAAGTCAACGTGTCTCTCCAATGACTAACTCTATATAGATTTAAAAATATTAAGGGGTGAGTAAAATCAATTACTCAGTGAGTGAGAAATCCGTGATAGGCAATTAATAAGTGAGGTGATGATGGAGTATCATAGTCATATATATATATATATCCATACAAGACATATTATCAAAATCATAGCAATTTCAACACAGTTTTCCATCCAATCTAAACATACGCATACCAAAATCTCATGTCATAAATCGTAGGGTCATGCTAAATCATGTTCTCGACAAAAGTCTATCTCGACCAATGACGAGCCACTAAGGGATTTTTGTATATAAACAAAAAACAACCCCAAAACCTTGGTGTTGGCATCGGGCATCCCCAAGTGCTAGACTGAAATGTCATTCAGTCCTCCCCCTTCGGTTCAACTTGGCTAATCTGAAATATAGTATCACATACACATCACCTAACTATATGGAGTGTCTGCATCTCGAGGCATCGCAAACGTGCGACAATCTATATAACAAGACTGGTCTAGTATAGCATACGAGGTGAGTCTATGCGGGATGATGCCTATCATATAGTATCATGGCTATAAGTGCTATCCCCGATCTACGATCAAGGGGAATTCAGGTACTAATACCCGAGTACTTAGTCTCGCATCAAAATTATCAATAAACCAACCGTACCATACATGTCAAGGAAAATCATGAAAATCCAATATAATATATTATAATATATATCATCAAACTACATTTCATGATTTAAATACATGGCACATATCTTTTTTATCAAAATTCATGGATGCATATTTTAGAATTTTGGAATATTTTATTTATTACAAAGTACGTTATCAGTCATTTAACAAAACCATTTTATAATCATTTCACAAATCATGTTTTAAAAACGATAAAATATGGTTTTACTCATTAATTACATGACAATAATAAGACCCACTCACATGTACGGGAAGGGTACCCCACTCCCCTAAAACCTCGATACTCAACTGAGTTGCCTCTCGAGTATAGTATAGTTGTCTACTCACATATATATATATGTGTGTGTGTGTGTGTGTGTGTCAATCCGATCAGATCCAATTCCAATTCACCCTAATTTGTTTAAGCCCATACATCTATAAAAATTTAGATTTTCAAATTCTACTCTTGTACAGTTTTAGGAAAAATATCATAATTTTCTCTATATAACTCGAAATCAAATGATTCAAATTGATAATAAAATCTAAGACATATATTTACAATTTTTGTGTTCAACTCATCTCTAAATTCCTACTGCACGAATTTATAAAAATCTATTTTCAATGCAATTCGTACTTATATAACTAAATTTGCACAATTTCAATAAAAAATATCCTTACTTCCAGTATACTACTCCGATTCAAGTGAATTTATCCCATTTTAAAGATAAGATAGGGAGCTAAAACTTTGATGTTTTAAGTTTCTCTAAATTTTGTACAAAGGATATTATAAAAATTTATTCAACATACTGGCCAAGCACAGAGGAAGAAAAACAGAACATGTCATTTTGCTATCTATTTCCAAAATCATTATAAATCACATTGTTAATGGAAATTTTCGTATATTACCTTATTTTAAAGTTTAGGGAGTCTACTTTACTCAGGAATAAATGGTTTAAAATTTCGAGTCCTACACAATGAGATATCATACCACAATAACATAATTCATCAAATATCAATCTCTACACAATCCTTATACTATCTCAATCAACTAGAGATAAAGAGTTAAGGATGTTCTTGCTTCCTTCTCCAATGCTCCAAGAATTCCACTTGAAAATTCTGCAATTCCTCTTTCTTTACTAAAATTTTCATCCAAGTGAAGTGAATAGAAGAGAAAATGGTTGGTTTTGGTCTTTTTATAAACTTAATCAAACTATCTTAACCCTTAATTCATTTTGCATGCTTTATCTCATCCTACACTTGTCAAGACTCCTCTTATGTACTTGAAATGGCAGCAAGCAACCACCATGCATGCAAAAGAAGTGTCCAAGTTGGCCAAGGGGAAAGAAAGCATAAGAAATCCACTAAAATCCCATCCAACCACATTTCATGCATTAATTTTGTTCTTTACAAGCAACATTCTTTCAACTTTGTTAGTGTAATGTCCTATGTGGTCACTAATAGTCTTGGTGTTCTCTTGTCCAATCATTTGATTCCAAGTGTCCATCCTTGAGTGTTTTGTAATTTAATCTCTTCACTTTTCTTATTTCCATTTAGACGCCTAACTTTTAACAATTTGTATTTTTTGTCCCTATGAAATTTTGTTTAAAATTTCTTAAATATGTGAAATTTCATTTAAATATCTCTATTTAAGTGTGTAGGCCTTCTATTAGTAATTTTTTACTTCTTTAGGCCTTGCCAATGCTTGCCGAGAAAGTTTTCAGCTTACCGATAAAATTTTCGGTTTCAGCGATTTTGAGGCGAAACCTCAAAATAAATAAATAGATAATTAAATTTTCATTTTAGATGTCTCAAAAAGATGTTAATATATATATAGAACCATGAGAAATGGTACATGATACCCAATCACCAAAAAGTGGTGTTACAGGTTGACCTATGCTTCCTACAAACTGACTTGAGTAGCTCACTTCTAAAATCAATTTCGAAAGATCCGACCCAAAATCCTTTCTCTATGTAATCCTAACCCAAATTTGACCTAAACCTGAAACTCTGAAGTTAACACAACTTGACTTTTAATCTTCCCTCCAAGCCCTAAAATCAAAAGTCTATCGCTCCCTTCCACTCTCTCTCTCAAAAACCATAGAATCTCTCCCTCTCTCTTTCTCACTTTCGATGGTTTCCAACCTTACCTACTCACAATTAAAAACTACTAAACTCTCTACCACACTCCTACGAATTGAAGTCTTAATGTTTCCTCTCCACTTATTCACAATCGCGTGAAGAATATCGATGGCACAAAAGACTAAAGTTCCGGCCAAGTATGACGAAAGTGAATTTCCAAATGTTGAAAAGAGTAAGTCTTTCTCTTCTAACTTATGCTGAAGAAAATTGAATCTCGGTAGAGTGATTGATTGGGAATATCTCAAAGAAATAGGGTTTCCATATGAACTGCATCTTAGTCACATCCTACCTAGTTCAATGCTAATTCCAAATGAGAAAGTTTATGAGCATTTAGTTAAGAAATTTTACAATAACTTAGAGGTAATCGAAGAGACTTGAAATCATCTCTAAGAAACTCATTTTGAATTCCCTACCAACGTGGAATCTTGCATTTTTAAAACCTATATTAAAGGTAAGCAAATTATGGTAACTCCTAGACAATTATATTCTATGAACAACATGGAATGAATGCCATTTAATGTATGTGAAAAGTTTATGATGAATGATCATCTTGAATGTGCAAAACTTATGTTTAAGAATAATGAATTGAAGGAATTAGAAGATATCCCAACGAATGCAAAAGTCTTAGGAGTATATGAGAGGATTTTACACTTCATTATCACATATGTCCTTAGGCCTAAAGGAGGAAATCACATCACGGTCACCTAGGAGGACTTGTGGTTAATGGCTTGCATCATGGATAACAGAAATCTTGGTTTCCATTTATTGATACCCTACTTTATGATCAATGCATCAAAATCCCTATCTGCAAACTTACCTTACTGGTCCTTGATCACTGATATTATGGCCACAAATAGAATAAATTTGAAGAAAGGCATTAACAATAGATTGCTAATCAAACATGGTATTGGAAAATCTTCCCTGAAAAATGCAAATTGGGTGTTTAAAGATGGTGTATGGGAGATGAAGAAAAGGCAGAGGTGGTTTCAAAGAAAAGAAAAAGGGATGAAACAGATCCAAGTGAACCTCTTAGTGAATTCTCTAGAGAACTTCCCCTTCAAATTGTTCCTTCAACCATGGGTGAATCCTCTAGCTCTCAACTTATTACTCTAGAAAGGATTTGGAAGATATTGGAAACAATTGAGGACATCTCTCAAACCTGGAGCCATCAAAATCTTTAACTCAATAAACAAAATGCTTTGTTTGCCTTAGAACTCAAGAGGATTGAAGAGAAGATAGACTTACTAACGATGGAACATCTCCTCTTGACCCAAGACAAACATGCTATCATTGAAAAATCTTCTGTTCTAAGATCATTTTTGAGCTACATCTGAAGAAACCGATAGCTTTTACTCCTTTTGTTGCTTTTATGCTTCTTCGATGTACTCAAACATTATCTTGAATGCTATGCTATGCCATATTTACAAGTTCATATGCCTCTGTGTTTAATTTGCTTGAACGGCTTTGGAGGTACATACATGTGTTTGTCTATGACATAAGCATGCTTTATGCTTGTTTGTTGGTCCTTTATTGATAGGTGAATGACCTTAATCTTGGCATATTTTTTTCCCTTCTAGTTTAATTTAGCTAAGTACTATGTTTTGTTAATGACAAAAAGGGGGAGGATGGATGGTTAAATGGTTTATGATGTATGATTTTGCTAAATTGGTTGAGTATAGTTTTATTGATTTTATGGAGTATAGTTTGTGTATATAATAAAAAATGACTTGTACCTGTTAGGGCTTACATGATTAAGTATGATGGTTTGAACATGAATAGGAAAACTAAGCAATTTAAAAGTGTCTAAAGGTTTTAAAACTATGGCATTAGTTGAGGAGGAGTGATTTTAAATTTTTCAAACAATTTCAAAAATTTTTAATAATATTTTGTCATCATAAAAAAATGAGAGATTGTTGAATAACACAGGTTTTGATGATGATTATGAGTAATAACAATTAATTAGAAATAATTAATTGAAGTTCAAATATATTGAAAAATAAGTAAAAGTTAAAATTGTCTTTATTAAGTCGACTTGCATCTTAATTAAGTCGACCTGTTTACTCAACCCTAAGAATTAGGCTAAAGTATTGACCTATAAATTGACTAAGTCGAACAGGCAATCTATCAAATTGACTGCAACATAGCCCCGAATCGACTTAGCATTCAAAAATTTGAAAATAGGTTAAGTATAGAAAGTTTCAAGTTGACCTTAGAAATAAACAAGTCGTCCTAAAGAAAACAAGTCTCAAAAACCTAATACTGAAATCGATCAAGTCGACCTGACCATAGGATAAGTCAACCTGATATCACAAAAATACAAGTATTAAGTCAACCTAAACTTAGAATAAATTGACCTGTCAAAGCCAAGCCTTAGAGGCCTAGTCTGTAAACTAACTAAGTTAACTCAATAGATGCACAAGTCAACATAAACCATAGTTATAAAGATCATGAGTTGACCCAAGCATAAATCAACTCAACCTGTCCTATATGGAAACCAAAACCTATTGACCTAGTAGCATTACTATCAAGTTGACTTACTATATAGATAAGATGATCTGAACATTGCATTTCAAAATTTTTCCAAGTATAGAAATTTAACAAGTCGACCTAGGAAAGAAGTAAGTTCACCTGAGAAAAATGACTCTCAGACAGCCAACTTTATAAGCTAATCGAGTTGACCTAGACACTATACAAGTCAACATGTATCACACATTACATAAACATAAGTTGACTTGGCAAAACAACAAGTTGACTTAGTCTAGGAACAAAATGAACATGAGTCGACTTATCAAGAAATCAACTCAACTTGACAAATCTAAGTCTCAAAAGAATAAAGAGTGCAACATAGTCAAGTCAACCTAGAGATAGAATGTAATGTCCCGTTCTTAGAAAACATTAAGGTATGCATTTCGTTTACATTTCTACTTATCACGCATATATTCATTTGCATCGTATTGTATCGTATTGTGATAAATTAGATGCGCTGTGATTTTAAATGCATTTGCAATGCATAGTTCAATTTTTATATTTATGATTTTAAGTAGAGATTAAGCATATTAAAATTAACATCGATTATGGAACATATTGGCTTGTAGAGACAACCGAAAAAAAAAATGCAACAAGAGAACTAAATTAGGGTTTTGTGTGGGACCCACAAAAGAAAAAGAAAAGAAAAAGAAAAGAAAAGAAAAGGCAAAAGGAAAAGAAATGGAAAAAAATAAATTAAATTAAATTAATTTGGGGACACCATGGCACATTATCACCCACTACATGGCACACTTATCTTTGACATCTCACCATGCTTGGGCCCCACATCCCACTTAGGTAGAGGGAGAGAGGAGAAGCTAATGACACAACCATTTTTCTCCCTAAAAAACTCAATTCTCGGATTTCCTCTTCCTCCTCCACAACCCACCCTAATCTCCATTAAAACAACCTTTTAAACTTGAAATAACGCACCTTCATTTATATATATGTTAAACCTAGCCTTTGGGAAGTGAAAGCAAATGTAGAACACCTAGAGAACAAGCTAGAAATCCAAAGAAAGCTTGGAGAGTAAATGAAGGAAAACTCAAAAGAAGAATTACAAGTTTGAGATAAGTACCTTATATGTATTTGTTAAATTGATGCATAATAATCCTATAAAATATATTTTTGATGTAATTGTATTGCTAGAATTTGGAGGGAATGAATTAGAGACAAAAGAATCCCGTTCTTGAATGAAACCCTAAAAATTTTGTATACTAAATAGCATAACCATACCCTATTGTTTATTCAATATCTTTTTCTACACAACTGCAAATTGAGTAGGGTTTCCTCCTAATGAAACTAGAATTTCGTAGCTTTAAAACAACATAAGATTCAAAGAATTTTGAGGAGAATTGGATTTTTAGTGAATTTTTGAAATAGCATGTTCTCTGTAGAAAAACTGTTCTATTTACAGTGTGACAATGCCATGTTGTTTATTTAATATCTTTTTTTGCACAACTGCAAATTGAATAAGGTTTTCTTTAAGAAACTAGACTTTCATAGCTTTAAAATCACATAAAATTCGAAGAGTTTCATTGAGAAATGAATTTTCAAAGTTCCACATTTTCTGCAGAAAACCCTATTTCTGTCTACTTCTGTATTGAAATTTGCCTCAATTGTTGGTTACATTCTAGACTGAATTAGGCTAATCTCTTAACATAAATATTGTATCCCTATGTCTTATCTTTAACTGGCTACTAGAATTATCTCAATCCAATATTTGTAGAAGAAGTTATGTTGATTTTACTATAACTGTGCAAGTTATATTGTGAATTTTGGGCTTAACATTGTTTGATGTGGCATTCTTTGTGCAATTGGTGCTGAATCTTACTATGAATCCTATGTAATCCTTGTGATGAATCAAAATCTTTGTGATTATTACTCATGTGAATATGAAATAATATGATGAGGAAGTGATACTATGGTGATTTCTTCGAAAGCTTTGCGAAATCTACGGGCGAAGTTTAAGGAGTATAATTGGTATATGGAGTTCCGAAAGCTTTGCGAAGCTTATAAGCGAAGCTTTGCGAAGCCTATGGGCGAATCTTGAGGAATTATAAATATATCTCTTCTCCCTACGATGGTGGAATTAGAAGCAGGTGAAGTGTTTGAGATGTCTAACCTAAAAGAATTTAGATTTTATTTAGGAATATCGAATTTTTTGCTTGCTTTTCAGACCCTCATACACTAGTTTGGTTCAACATTCTATTCCTTTCTTTATATATCAATTTAAATTGGAACAATAAAGGTAAAGAAGAATAATAAATCTAGAGTGGTAATTGCTCATATTCTTTTAGGATTGATTGAGATAATGTGTCTCTCTTGTATACTCTTCAATGTCATGGTATTGCATGTTGGTATCGATATTTCTATACTTGCCCACTTGATATGCATGCTATTGGTTCCCTGTATACTTGCTCAGCTTATGCTGACCCCGATATCCTCATTTTCAGGTGATCTGGAATACGAGAGGGAAGTTTAGGGTAGAGGTATTTGAGTTGAGAGATTTAGATCCCTACCCATCATGGACCTCTTTTATTTTGTTTGAGGCATGTAATTACTTGTTTTATTGTTAGTAGTTTGAGATATATTTCTATATAGATGCATAGTTTTGACACATGAAAACCTTTTATATATAGTTTTGTGGATATAATGTTCATATACTATAGTACATTATGCTGGGAAGCCAGGAGAGCCATTGGTGCCAACTTAGTTAATAATAGATGTGTCATATTAATCTGGACCAAATCCCTATTTATCTCAGGTAGCTAAATAGTCACTAAAAAGGAAAGACTCTATCAATATTTTATTTGGAAGAAATAACTAACTTATATTTTTTTTAATATAAATATTCTTCCATGTTATCATATACTGGGAGTACTACTGTCGCGAATCCAGTTGTTGTATTTTAATTACGTTGATTGTTTCCGCATTTTTATGTTTATCTCCTTTTGCTAGAGGGTATAACGCCTGGATAGTGGGTCGTCACATAGAACAAGTCAACCTATCCCTCTCACTTAAACAAAATGAGTCAACTTGGTTAGTAAGTTGACCTAACCTAATTGAATTCAAATTTAAGTCGACACAATTATTCTTAAGTTGACTTGAATTTACATAAGATGACTTAGAGTCAAAACAAGAGACCCAGCCTACAAAATAGCTTGATGTAAGGCAGCCTGGAGACAAATCAAGTCAACCTGATTATTTCAAAGAATACAAAGGAAAGTTAACCTATTCTTGTGACAAATCGACCTTAGCAATTCAAAATTCAAAAGCAAGTTGACATAAAGCTTCATCAAGTCGACCCATGTGAGTAACATATATATGTTCAGAAAAACTGTTTTGAATTTAATGAAAAACTCAACCACCACACCAGCTTCTGAAATTGCATTCAATGCCTGTAAATGACTCTCAATGGCTAGATTTGCCTATCTGACTATAAATGCAACTCATGGATGAAGGAGCAATAACTTTGACATTCTGAATTTGATCTCTCAAACTGAAAAAGCCACACTCTATTTTGCAAATCATTTTAACTGTATTATCTTGAGTTTATAAAGAAACATCTGAAATTCTAGCTTTATTCTATGTTTTTCATTTTACTGTACTATTCTTGTAAAAGACAGAAGATTGGTCTTCTTGATCTAGACTTAAATTTTTGTCAGTAAAGAACATGAAATTTGGGATTTACTTGCACCTATAAAAAGTAAGTGGAGAGTGTTTGAGAGAAACACTTGTGAGATTTAACTAATACCTGAGTAAACTAGTTGTGTGTACTATTTTTGAAAAAATAGTGGATTGAAAATTGCACATGAAGTCTGGGAGTCCATACATCAATGAAGGTAAAACCACTATAAATTTGGATGTTCTTTGTTTCTCTCCATTTCGCTGTCTCTCTATCAAAAAGTTAATCTCTTCTTTACCACAAAAAAAAAATCAAAATTAGCCAATATCCTATTCACCTCTCCTCTCCAGGTTATTGCATCAGTGTTAATAGCTCTTTGTGTCGACATGTCTACAAGGTAGTGTCAATATGTGTCTTTATGTGTTCTGCATTCTTTTAGAAATTTTCTATGTGTTGGTCGTGTCAAATGGTCTAAAGGTTCTATTCGACATTGCTCTTTGTGTGGACATGTCTAAAACATAATGTCGACATGCTTCCTTATATGTTGAACTAGAGGTGTTTGTTTGACATTGCTCTTCATGTCAACATATCTAAATGGTAGTGTCAACATATTTCTTTGCTTATCCGCAAGATTTTGGGTTTAAATATTTATCTTAAACTCCTACAAATTTTTCCTAATTGTTATTAACATTAAGCATACTAATTTGTTTATCATAAAAATGATAAAACATTTCAAGAATTTGATAGTTATCATGGTTTGTGACTATTCCCTAGAATTTCTCTAAGCCTTCCCCTTAGCTTGAGCTCTATTTTCTTAGAGTTTTCTCGCCCTATTTCTTGTGCAATAAATACCAAAAAATTTCTTAGGTCATATTAACGGTCATAATATTATTTGCTCATCTTTTTGTTATTTTTCCTAGGGTCCTAGGTTCATACTTTGTCCAAGGGTCATATTTTTACTTTTTCTCCCTTTTTGTCATCAATAGAAAAGGTGGGAAATTAGGTAACCTATATGGACCACAAATAAGCTTATTTTAAGGTTATTGACCTATTTTTAAGGCACTAAACTTCTTGAAAATATGCCTACGTGCCCTAGGTAATCTCAAATATAAACTTAAGTGCAGAAAGCAACAAAAATATGAGCATACAATTGAGTACACAATAGTGCAGAGGGCCAACAATAGGATTTCAATCATCATGAACAATAGGAATTCATCATCAACCGTGCAAAAAATTGGATTTCAATAGATGACAAATTCACCAAAGTATCAACTTGGTATCACAAGAATAAACAATTAACCATTAGCACATGCACGAGCATAGAAGTTAATGATAGTAGCAAGGAAATACATGAAGTTCAATAAAGGAATTATAATCAGGAGTGCAATCTATTATTAAGAACATAAGCAAGAAAATCCTATTACAAGCCATCAGTAAAAACATTAAATGTCAAGAACAATGCAAACTTCAACCATAGAATAATCAGTAGGTCAAAGTATCTAGGCCATCACCAGCCATGTAAAAGTTGTCTTAAAGCATACTTGTGACACATCAAGATTAACAAGATGTTACAAATACAAACATACATTCAAACAGCATGAAGATACAACCAGTTCAATGTTCATCAGGCGATTGTCTGGCCCCCAGCTAGAGCATTTATCCTTGCTTCCACCTTGGCGATTCTTTCTTCCAGATGAGATAGTTCATTGTTGATTTGAAGAATTTCATGATCCAATTCTTCATTTGTCTGATGTGGAGAATCCATTGGTTGGCGAGAGGCAAAGATTGATGATCGGGGAACTTGAGGAGGTTGGGAGGATTCAGGATTTTTAGAATTTTGGAAAAGAGTAGAGGCTCCAATGGTTAAACTATAGTTAGGTTCAAGTGCTAATTCTCTAGACACATTTTCTCCATAACTGAGGATGAAATATGAGATCAAAGGACCATAGAGAAGATTATCTCTCTTGGATTTTTGTATTGCAATCATGTCAAGGAGAATTAAGTAATGAAGGATTTGATTTTTATTTTGCATGAGATAGGCCATCAACTAGTAATCTTCCCTAATGGTTATGTTGTGTCTGTCTTCCCTAGGTCGTAAATAATTATCTGGTGGAGCAATATCTTGTGTAGACCTAGAAATGCAACATCGCCATTAATTATTCTGAGTTGTGCATTTTTACGTATGACTCCAACATCTTCTATTGGATGAGTGTTCAAGTAATTTCTACATGCATTATATCCTTCATGTGCATAATTTGCTATCCATTCCCTACCTCTCATTCGACAAATGATTTGTGACATCACCAATATTTCTATACCTTCAACATGGGTTTTAAACAAACATCTATACCCACAGCTTTGAATCACTATATCATTTTCTCTTCTCTCTTGCTTTTTCCCTTGTATTTTACTATATTATTGTAAAATATTTTACTAACATCTTGTAACATGAATTGAATGGGAAGAGAAGAGGTAAGGGCAAACACTTTTAATATTTTCTCCCTAGGAGAAACTAATGCTGTCTAAGAAGTCCCAATCAATAATCCTACCATGAATGATGGATTTGGAAGGAAAATGTTGAACAAAAGACTCATTGTGTTGTCTTGATGGGAAATCTTGACTATTAAAACCTGAGTGACTTTCGGCCATGATTCAAATAGAGATAAGGTCTAGGGTTTCCTTCGACTAAAGGAGTGAGATAAAGAGAAGTAATTTTCTTCATTTGCAAAGGAGGAGATAGTGGTAATTCAACTGATTTGAGAGAGGGAGAAAGAGAGAACTTTTAGGGTTTAAGAGAGAGAGAGAATGGTTACTTTTAGGGTTTCAAATCTAGAGGGAATGTGAAGAGTCGATCCTAACATATATTTAATTTCGTGTTGATTCAAAGGGACAATATGAATTTTGGGTTAGGTTTTAGGATTAGGTTTTCAAGTTTTAAGATTTCCTTTGAGATATTTAAAGACATGTTAAATCCCATTTGCGGCTATTCAAATGCCATCTAACAT
This sequence comes from Dillenia suffruticosa, assembly GCA_033439265.1. NCBI lineage: Eukaryota > Viridiplantae > Streptophyta > Magnoliopsida > Dilleniales > Dilleniaceae > Dillenia > Dillenia suffruticosa. The sequence goes on from JAVTVX010000031.1 coordinate 8,313,238, forward strand.
GCTGACACTATGAATAAATGTGTAGACATGGAGGTTTTGAGATCAGTATGTCAACACTAGGGAATAATTATGTTGACTAACTCGTTTATGAATATGATGTCAACCCTAGGATAGACATGTCAACATGAGTCATTTGTGATATGTAATTGTCGACACCATAGATTAGATATGTCAACATAAGGTGCTCACTTCACTATATTCGAAAGGCCCCTAGGGGCATGTCAACACAGCATCTTATATGTTGGACATCAAGCTTTAGTCAGATATCATATTCGACACATTTACCTAATGTGTCTACACTAATACATATACAAACACAAATAATAATCGAAATATCTATTTAGTATGTTAACATGAAAATATATGTTTGACATATTTAGGAAGTGTGTTGACACTTTATACATCAAATGGCATGTCAAAAACCGTGCTTAGAATGTTGATACTTGCTTCGACATGTGTTCTCTTATGAAGTGATGTCAAAAACCAGTCCATCTCTCTTGAGGAACAAGGTTACGTCAATCTTGTGTCTTTCAAATTTATTCTCAATAAGGAAACTGCTTAACCTTTCATATCAAACTCTAGGAGTTTGTTTCAGACAATATAATACTTTTGACAGTTTATATACATGGTATAAATGTTTAGGATGTTCCACAACCTGATGGTTACTCAACATACACTATTTTCTTTATAATTACATTTAGAAATACACTTTTCACATCCATCTGATATAGTTTAAAATCCATAAAACAACCAAAGGTAAGAAGCATCCTTATTGCTTCTAATCTATCTACAAAAGTATAGGTCTTATCATAGTCTATCCCTTTTTATTGACTATATCTCTATGCTACTAGTCTTGTCTTGTTTCTAGTAGTACCATGCTCATCTACTTTGTTTCTGAATACCCATTGTATGCCTATAGATTGGTCTTTTGGTTTCGCCACTAAATCCCATACATTATTCCTTTCAAATTGATTAAGCTCTTCCTGTATTGCCAATACCCAATTTTCATCTCCTAATACTTTATCAACATTCTTAGATTCTATTTGGGATATGAAAGCCACAAACTCACACTAGTTCTATAGTGTTGATCTTATCCTCACACCTGAGCTGGCATTGCCTAAAATAGTTTTCAATATTCACAACTTTCTTAAGTATAGGATGTCTAATCTCTTACTCTTGAGGTGTAGCTTCTTCTTCCTTATGTTCTAATTCTATTTCAAATGATTGCTCATGAGTATTTTCATTTTTTGCATTTTCTGAAATTTTAACTATCTTATCTAGAGTATCATTATCAAAACTCTTTTTGCCTATACTATTATTTTCATCAAACTCTACGTGAATTGATCCTTCAACTATCATGATCCTTTTGTTATATATCATATAGGCTTTGTTAGTGGTTGAATATCCTAAAAATATACTCTCATCGCTCTAACATCAAATTTGACTAAGGAATCCTTACCATTGTTTAACACATAGCACTTATATCCAAATGCAGAAAAGTAGACTATGCTGGGTCTTTTGCCTTTATAAAACTCATTGAGGTTTTCTTAAGAATAGATCTTATTAATGGTCTATTCAAGATATAACAGGCTATGTTAACAGCCTTTATCCAGAAATACTTAAGTAAATTATACTCACAGAGTATTGTTTTTGCCATTTCCTCTAAAGTCTTATTCTTGTTCTCTACAACCTCATTCTATTGAGAAGTTATGATCCATACCATACTCTTCACAGAAGTTTTCTATAGTTTTATTCTCAAACTCCTTTCCATGATCACTCTTGATACTCTTAATTGAGTATCCTTTTTCATTCTAAGTCTTCTTACATAAATTTGAAAAAAGCATTGCTTGCATCTTCTTTCTTTACCAGAAATAGTACCCATTTATATCTAGAATAATCATTTATGATCATAAATCCATAGTGCATTCCCCCTAGGCTCTGAGTTCTTGTGGGTCCAAACAAGTCTATGTGCAAAAATTCTAATGGCCAACTTGTTAACACTGCATTTTTCAATTTAAAAGATGTTCTTGTGTGCTTGTTATTCATACAAGCATTATATAGTTTATCTCTGTCAATTCTAAGCTTGGGCAAGCATTTCACTATGTTTTTCCTAATTAATTTCGATATTAGGTCCATGCTTGCATGACCTAACCTCTTATACCAAAGCCAGACATTGTCATGGCTCACTATCATAAGACATGCCTCCTCAGAATGCCCTATGTTGTCTAGGTTGATCACATAGAGATTACATTACCTAAATCCTCTAAATCTAATCTCCTTGCTAGACTTATCTATCACCTTACAACAATCAAAGTCAAACAAAACCACACAACCTTTATCATAAAGTTGAGAAATACTAAGAAGATTATGCATCAATCCTTTACCTAATAAAACATGCTCAATAAGAGTTGGAGACGTACCTATGTTTCCAAAGCCAATGATTCTTCCTTTTGAGTTGTCTCCAAAGACAACTTTGCCTCCACTTTTCTCCTCCAGGCAACTAAATTTGGTGGCATCTCCAGTCATGTATGGGGAGCAGACACTATTCAGGAATCATATGTTCCCGGATCCTTTGGCTTTCAAACAACAGCCTTTTGGTACCCAAATCTTTTTGGCTCCAGCTTGGTTAGTCATAGCACTGTTCCTATCTGCTTTAGACACCCATTGTTTTGTTATTTTAATAGGTGCAGTGATTCTAATCCAGCATGCATCATTTGTGTAGTCTGTTCTATGACAATGTGAGCATTTCAGATTTTTTATTTGCCCTTTATTTTGGCTTACATTTGTCTTCTTCTTATATTTGCAGTGTTCCGCCTTGTGTCCCATTTTCATGATGCATGGCATCTATTTTGTCTTTATTGGCTCCTGAGCTAGGTACAAAGAAGCTGTACAGGTTCTTCTAAGCTTTTGATGGGTTATATCCCATACCAGCCTTGTCATAGACTGTCCTTTGAGGCACCTAGCATTAGATCTAGTTTTTCTTGTCACTATACAAACTTATGTAGTAGGGAGTTAAGTCTTTGATTTCTATTTTTCCCTTCTTTAAGTTCCTCTTGTATAGTTGATAATTCAGGACTTCCTTTTTCTATTGTAACAAGCATGCTTCTTAGATCTTGTAGTTCGGCATATGCTTTTCTAAGGGATGTGTTTTTCCTAGTTATCTTCCTAAGATCTCTAAAGGACTTCTGGGAGTACTTTATGCAATTGGGAGTACTTTATGCAATTCATGTACAGATAATTCATTTTTAGAATTAGAAGAATTAAAAGAATCATAGTAATAAAAGCTTACCTCATTGTTTTGAGAATCCTCTAATACCTGAAGCACAGGATGGCTTGTTATGGTTCAACTCCCTCACCACTTGAGCTGCTATCTTCATTACTCCAAGCAATTAAGGTCTTTCTCTTTCCTTTCTCTTTCTTCTTCTCAGTCTTTTTAAGTTGAGGGCATTCTGCTTTTATATGTCTAACCTTTTTGCATTCATAACACTGGATCTCATCTTTCTTTTCTGACTTTCTGAACGTAGATTTACTTTTGTTTCTCCTTTTTCTCATCATAAACCTCTTGAACTTCCAAGTTAGCAAAGCCACATCCTCCTCGTAATCTTCTTTTTTATCCCCATAAGTTCTTTATTCACTATCCACCTTGAGTGCCATATTCTTCCTCTGTCCTCCTTCATTGGACCTTTTACATTCAACTTCATCTCGTGTATAATCAGAGATCTTATTGATTGGTACATGGTTAATGTTTCAAGGTTCTTGGACTCTTCTATGGTAGTGATTTTGGGCACCCATGGCTTAGGTAGGTATTTCAGTACCTTATGGACCATGTCTTTATCTAATATTTCCTTTCCCAGTAGTCTAACCTCATTCATTATGGTATTGTAGCGAGTGATCATATCTCGAACAGATTCCCCATCCTTCATTTTGAAGGCTTCATACTCCTACTTCAACATCCTGACCTTGTTCTTTCTTATTTGGTCAATGCCCTCATATGTTGCCTCAAGCCTTTCTCAAATTTCTTTGGCTACGGATACATGAAGACACTCTATTGTACTCGTTCAAGCTTAACGCTAGGTGGAGTAAGTTCAGAGCTTTGTAGTTAGCTCTATAGGCTTTCTTCTCCTCTAATGTCATATTCTTCATTTTGACAGGTACCTAGACACCATCTACCTCCTTAGTGGGGAATTCGATGCCTTATTCGATGATTTCCTATGTGGTTTCATCTTGAACTATGACGAAATTCTACATTCTTTATTTTCAATAGCTATAGTTGCTACCATTGAAGAAAGGAGCCCTATTTGTTGAACATGCCTCAAATGGTACACTATCCCTATTCAATACCACGTCAAATCTTTGGTGTTGAAGCTGTTAACCTCTTTCTAATACACCCGCTCTAATACTAATTGTAAAACAATTTAGAGAAGATAAATAGGTTGTATGGCAATTTTTGAGTGATTTTACAGGTTATTATAATTTGTAAAAGATGAAAACAGAAGTAGAATAGGAAACAAAAATAAAAGAGTCAGACACAAATTTTATAGTAGTTCCATCAACTTGGTGTATATCCACTCCTGGGCACTCTTCTGGAATTTTCACTATTTTCACAATAGTACAAACTTGATTCGAGACTCAAATTAGAACTATTGCAGTGTTTTTCCCAAACACAAACTTCCCAACCTAACCCAGGCTGTTTCTCTCTCTAAACACTAGACTGTGAACCCTTCAATAGTCTTTGAGAATCTTAGTACAGAAGATGAAGAAAGTTATAGAAGAATGAGGTTACAATTCTCAAATGTAACAAAATTGAGCTTGCAAAAGATTACACAGAGAAAGTGTAATTGAAGTTAAAATAGAGTGTGTAATTTCAAAAGATAGTTTTCAATATGCTTGTTGTGTATCCATTCAATCGCACAACTACCAGTCCTTTTCCATCTTAACTTCATCATTTTTATATGATGAAGGACTTTACCAATTTAATTTCTTGCCAAACTCAAATTATCAAGCAATTTTAAGATATTTATATGTATATGCAATCATCAGGCAACTTGAAAAACCATATGCAATGACACGTGACTTTATAACATAATATGACATTTGTCAAGAAATTAAAATCAACCTATAATTCTTATATGAAACGAAGATTAACCTTAAAATGTTTAGACTTATGTATTTGGTTCATTTGATCAAGGGACGGTCAACTAATATTTGTGTTTGATCAACTAATCATATTCCAATTGTTGAGCTAGTCGACTGATTAAACATAGTCGGTCGAATAAGAAAAGAGACAGCCGGTTGAGTCCCTTGTTCAGTCGGCAGAGTCCTTTGCTCGGTCGACCATGTAGGCTACTTATGGCCTGCTCAGTCGGCTGGGTGTTCCAGCTAGTTGGCTGCCGTGGATGGTCAACTAGCAACCTTGGTTAGTCAACCAAGTTCTTGCTCAGTCAACCGAGTAATTTACTCGATTGGCCGAGCCACTTACTCAGTTGGCCGAATTACGAAGACCCTCGCTCAGTAGCCAAGATCCTCGCTCAATCAGCCATGACCTTGCTCAGTTGCTTCTCTTGGTGCAATTCAAATCTATCTCCCAGCCACCTCGCTCTCTCAGTCCATTTTAATCTCTCGGTCGGCCTTTCCTCTCTCAGTCTATTTTAATTACTTGATCAGTCATTGTTTCATCCTTATTTACTTAGAATGATCATGCACATTTATTTAAAATATTACGTGTAAATAAGAAAATACCTCCATTTGGATTCAATAAAAATTATTTCAAAACCTAATTTTTTTAATGATAAAATTCAACTTTTCCTTTAAAAAACAAAATTCCAGTTTTGATTCTTGGTTTCACTTTGGATGAGTCTTACTCTAAGGATTTATGACTTAGAAAAATTCTGCAAAAATAGGTTTAAACCTAGTCAATATATGGGGAATAAATATTGCCATTTTTATTTTTTATTTTATTGATATTTTAAATTCTCATATTTTTTAGTACTTATGTTCCGGCGAGTTAGTCAAATATGGGATTTCAATATTCTAAATATCTCATTTTCTCGTCACCTTAGTTGCTTGAGTAGCACTATTAGTAATAAGTTATTTCTCGTTATTATGTGACTGTTTCTTTAATATTCTCAAGTGTCGACTAGTCATACTCACTTAGTCCATATGTATTACTATCTCTTTTTTCCTAATGAGTCAACGGCTCCTTATATTTCAACTAATAATTTTCAAATTTTTTTCTTAATCAATCTAATCAAATTTATCTCCAAATTCTTTTTTAATTAGCCTAATCATATCTTACTTATCATCAAAACCTATAAATTTACCAACAATATTCAGATAGATGTGTGACAAAAATAAAAAAGATAAGATTAGAAATGAAAAGATACATACTAAGTTGGGAGTGAATTCAATTATGAATATAAATTATTTATAAAAATATAAGTGTCAAAAGTTTAGTTGAGAATATAACTTTAGATAAAAATGAATTAAGTAGGAGAATCCAAAATAGTTGAATCATCTTTCTTATTATTTTAAGTTTCTATTGATATTTTTATTTTATTTTATTTTTTCCTCTTATATATTTATCTTTCAAACAATTGACTTCAAAATTTAAAATTCAAATTCAAATTCAAATTGTCACCGTTATAGTTATTGTATCATACAATTTAAGTCCCCTTGTTTGGCTATTAAAACTTGGCCTTGCCGGCTAATTTATTTTCTATCATAGCTATTCTAATGAGAGATACCACACAATGCAGCACAGAGCACAAAACACATCTAATATTGGTCACATATTTTCAAGCTTTTCAAAATAATTCAACGTACACAATTTCACCATATAACTTACATCCCTTTTTTATGCCCAACATTTCTCTACAACGAGAGGAAAATTTATAAATAAAACCAAGCATCATTAATTCCAAATCTAGGCCTACACAGCAGTATCGGGCTTGGTAACTGTACTTTCTATTGGGGCCATATGAGAGAGAGAGAGAAGAGAGCCACAAGACATGAGGCACCGGTATCTAACGCACATCGGAGAGACCTTATAAAGAGCAATTGTCTGCAAGTATACCACACATTGAGGGTTTGAAGCTGTGCCCAAAAAAAAAAAATTGAGGGTTTGAAGTCTAGCTTAAGAAAAGCATCTAGACGCTTGGAGAAACTCCGTCAGTAATTATGCATAGGAGGAGTTTAGACATTTCCCTTACCAAAAATCACTAGTAGTTATTCTGCCATAAACGAAGCACCTGTTTAGAAAGAACAAGTCCATAAAATTATCCTTTTGCAGTCGAGGAATATATGATGAAATGATTGCTTAAATTTTACAACTCTCAAATGTTATGACCACCTAAAACTTAGCATATCATTTTGGTTGGTTGATCCTTAAATGCTTTAAGCTTTCCTGTTGCAGATTTCAGGTCTTCATATGTTCAAAAAAATTTCACCAAAAATAAATATGTTCAAAATGATTTGCTATTTTTCATGGGTTCAGAGGGTCGAACTAGGTGGGAAACCATTTCCAAATTAAAAAAAGATTTTCTACAAATCAGGTGGATAGATTTCTAATCAAGAGTTTTTGCTCAAAACAGTCAATGAAACAAAGGTCCCGAGTTTGAGTCTTGTCCCCTAAGCCGTTGTTAAGAGAACAAAAAAAAAATGGTGGCCAGGGATTTCAACCAATAACAATGCAAGGGAAATCCTAGTCTGGCATTTGAAAGATTAAACATACAGGAAATTTATACAAGGAAAGCTGTTGTCTTGTGCCAGATAAATACAACCCACCCCCAGAATCCAATAGATCTGACGGTCTGCATTAACCAAAAAGGAAATCCAAGACCATACAATTTTCACTTCATTTAATTGAGATCGTGAAAAACCTGTTGTATGAGTTACCGAGGCATTTCCAGGTCAGGTCTTCGATCAAGTGCTTTTGTTGGTCTATCAGGAAAAGCATCTGGATAGGTAGCCAGCATCCTCGCCTTTACGCTTCTGTAATGAAATTAACTGCTTCACTTTGAAATAATATCCCTAAAGACACATTTTTCTTTCTATGAAGTAGATTCTCAATGTTCTTTTAAATTCTTCATTCTTGTCTGACAATAGGCACAATGGTACATCCAAACTAGGAACAAGCATCGACATAAATTAACTTCAACATCAATTTAACAAGATCGTAGAACGGAGTCATGTACGGAATTAAACCTAAAAAAAAAAAAAATTTAGAACAACCTCAGGGCAAAAACAATTCAGGATCCAACCCCCTTTTGTCGCGAGTTGGACCCGCGACACCACGCGGTAGCACCCGGTTGACCGCAGGCCACGTGTCGCATCTTCAAGACGCGACAAGCCGCCTCCCCCTACCGCCCGCAGAGCTCCCGCAGCCCCTCCCTCCCTCCGCCGCCCGCGGCTCTCCTTTCTCCCTCCCTTCCCCACCCGCGGCTCTGCTTCTGTCCCCCTCCCTCCCCCCCACGGCTCTCTCCCTCCCTCCCTCCCCCTACGGCTCTCTCACTCCCCCGCCTGCGGCTTTGCTCCTCCCTCCCTCCCCCCCCCGCGGCTCTCTCTCTCTCTCCCCCTCCCAAGAGAGGAGTGTCGCGGGGGGGAGGGGAAGAGAGAGACAGGAGCGGGCTGGGGAGGGAGAGAGCCACTGGGGGAGGGAAGGAGAGAGAGAGCTGCGGGGGGAGGGAGGGAGGAGGGCCACGGGCGGCTAGGGAGAGAGAGAGAGCCGCGGGCGAGGGAGGGAGAGAGAGAGAGCTGCCTGGGGAGGGAGGGGGAGAGGAGCAAAGCAGCGGGCGAGGGAGGGAGGGAGAGAGAGAGAGAGAGAGATGCGGGTGGGGGAGGGAGGGAGAGAGGAGTGTCGCGGGCAGTGGAGGGAGGGGCCATGGGAGCGCCATAGGCGGCAGGGGGAGGAGGCTTGTCAGGTCTTCAAGACGCGACACGTGGCCTTGGGCCAACCAAGTGCTGCCACATGGTGTCGCGGGTCCAACCCGTGACAAAACGGAGTTAGATCCTAAATTTTTTGTCCTGAGATTGTTTTAAATTTTTTTTTAGGTTTAATTACGTAATGACTCCGTAGAAGGCAACCGTTACTTAAGATTCTAGACAAGGCATCACCATCATCAACTCTATCATGGATGCCATTGTAATATCCAAACAGTGGAGGCCAACTTCAGGTAGTATGCCATTGCTGGTACCATAATGAAGTATACGATTGTGTAATGCCAACAGCAAAGAGCATCAAGTACTGAAAATACCTGAGATTTTGAAATATATAATCCAAGTCGGACTTCATAGATTTTAACAGATGTGTATGTTTTGCAAAATCACCAGAAACTTCAGCAAAACAATACTCAGAATAATAATTGAAATGTGATAGGACTGCATTGCTGTCCTGCAATCTCCCCAGTCTGCTCAAGACAAGGAAACATGCGGCTAAGTAACAAGAATAAGTGGTAACAAGAAAGTTAAAGAAGCAGTTTTTTTATTATTATTATGCTGAGTGTTCTATAAAAAAACCAAGACCACAAGTTTTTCGGTGATTTGCAATTCGCAGTAACTTGTAGAATCAGACAGATAAACCAGTCAGTACAATAGGTTCTTGATGAAGGTTCTATTCTGATTCATGAGTCATGGCAACATCTCTGAATTAACAAAAACTAGAAGAACAACCAAGAAAATAAAAGGGAAAGTAGCTTGCTAGGGAGATCACAAAAAGTTCTTTCCTCTCCCTATGAGACGACCCTTTTCCACTTGCTGGATTAACTGCATCAAATCACATACCTTCCCAAACCCTCATCCTCTTTCAGGATAAGTGGATGAATCCCAACAACTGCACATGGCTAAATAAGCAAAATCCCACATCTTTTGACTTGTATGATGAAGAAAAAAGGTGGTTGAGATTCCTAATCCACAAAGGAGAACTTGTTTCTGTTTGCAAGGACATTGTCCGGATATTTTCCTGCATTATCTCTCTAATCTCTTTCCAAGTAGAAGAAGCAACTTTGGAGAAAACAGTCTTTGCAACTATATACCTCAGAGCTGCTACTGTTCCCTCATAAACGTTTATAACTAGGCAGCAATAGGATTTTACCGTCCCTCAAGGTTGTCCCAACTAGACCAACCTATCTTCCCTTCTCATGCACATATCCAGACTATCGAGATGATTAAAGATTGTGGAAAGAACCTGCAACCCCTAACTCCTAATTAGTGTGGCCAGAATAAATTCAAGATTCCAAAATCATTGCCTGGTAAACAGTCTCTAACAGGAGTTATGTCCAGTTGAAGAAAAACCTCTGCTCAATGGTAACATATAACAGAGTAAGTCCAGTTGAAGAAATTCTGTAAAAGCATTGACTTAAGTTTAACATGGACATATATAGCAAACATTCTAAATGGCCCTGTGAATCCAGCATCATACACCCAAAAGACTGCTATCTTACAATTATCTACCATAAATTTCTATTGTCAACTCATAATCCCTTTCAACAAAATTGGTGACTCCATCTATATTGCAAGAAAAGAATCTTCTCTAGATATCTAGATATCCTCCAATCTTCTGGAGACCAAGCAGAAGATTAGGAACATTAGCATAAAGTACACAAGGTTTGACAAAACATTCCTAGTATGAAAGACCCTTCTCTCTTTAGCTAAATAAGCTCTTTTTTTGCTAGCAAGCTTTTCAATCAAACTCCTGTATGGAAGGGATCCAAAAGCCCAAAACACTATATTTAGTTTAGCATCTAAAGGCTGGATATATAGGTAATTTCCTAATTCTACATCATGACATAGTTGCCAACAAGCCTTGTCCACATTGTCACCCATGTGCATTAGCACAAAATTGGAATAAGTTAAAATCATAGGTAAGAAACAACCCCAAACACATAGAGAGGATGCACAGCATCAGCAAGAAACACCAGTAAGGGAAGTCAAACTGCTTCCTCACTCCCTACCGATATATTGCATTTAGAACAATATAAACAGCATACCTCAATAGAACAACTTTGAGAGTGATAAAAGAAAAGAGCTATAGCTAAGAGATCAATATAAACACCCTAAGGGTGTTAAGGCTGCATGAATATATATATATTTGATGAATAATAAGGGCTGTGCAAGAGAGTGATTAAAAAACAAAACCTGGTTACCACACTTTTGTAGTAATGTCAGTTGCCTATTAAGACTAGATTCACCACTAAAGAGCACCCAAGGAGATGAAGAAAGAAGAACGCAAGCATGATCTTTCAATTCTAAGGTTGGGTACAATAGAGAAGGGCATAGTGTAGAATCTTTCAACAATAGGTAACGATCTTAGAGGAAGAATTCAAATTATTTTTTATCAAGCTAATAATACATGAAGATCAACATACAACTTGGCTGCTATGCAGAAATGTCCAAAATGTGTTGAACAGTCACATACAGGACTCACCTCTGACATCTAAATAATAGAAACTCAGATCTGGATAGGATACAACTTGAATATGAAATTTTTTTATTACTTTCTTTCATTTTAATCCTTTCAAATAATATAATCTCCCCCCCTCCCCCGAGCCCCCTCTCCCCTAATAAAAAGGGGGAAATACAATTTGACCTACTGGCTCCTCAAATTTGCATTTCTAGATCATTCTTACATGCGAGGTTTATAAGATGAATTGTGCATACAATCAATTAAAGTATTAGAGATGAGGATGAAATCAGAATAGGGTGAAAACATTTAAACTAAGAAGTCTCATGCTTCACATGTGACCCCAATATTTAAGAGTTTACTACAACGAAAATTCGGAAAAACCTGGAATTTAACAGACGAAATTAGATTTTTGGACTAAGGAAGGATTGAGCCAATCTAATGTTATGATCAATGACAATGAAACTTTTTTATGCAAGACCAGAAACTTTAATGATTTGGAAAATTCTTATTTTCTGCGATTATTTTCTATATTGAAAATGAATGAAATTGTGGCGCACCATTAGATTTATTGAATCTAATTCTAGTGCCATTAATACATTAGCTGAATGCTGTCTTGGAGAAGCTATTAGCTTTGGATGCAGCTGATGTATTAATGCTTTGCTTAAAGTATGCAGTTATACATAGCAGTCAGACCCCGATAATAGTTTATGTATTTGAAAATTCAAGAAGTAAACTAATATCTCTCCTTATATCCTATGATGGCTCTCTCTGCAATTTCTATTTAGCTCTCCGTTCCCCCTGTCTGGTTCCCAATAATTTTTTCATTAATTGCTTGAAAGAACTTGTTGTGTCGATTATAATATCGTATAAAGAAAACAATCCTATAAAAGAGCATGCGATATGAAATAGAGTACAATGGTGTAATAGGATCCATATAGTCAACCCCACTTTGTGGGATAAAAGCTTGATTATTTTTGCTGTTGTTGTTGCTTGAAAAAAGTTGTTATGATTCTGAACAAGAATCAACTACTAAATTTTGAAAACGGGGTTGTTGAAATTAAAGAAAAAGAAATATTTATTTCATTTCATCTGCCAAATTGTAGTTGTAATCACCGCTACCAAAGATGAGGAAGAAAGAAGAACAAAACCAAGAAAATTACTTTTAACTTGATAGAAAACATAATCTGAACAAACGATGGGCCAAACAAAAGATTAGAGACCTAAGACTATAACTTCTAAAACATACATAATTCCAACAACTAGTTCCAAAATTTGTAGGCTACAATGATTATATTTCATTGCATAATAGACGGAAATTCATCTCTCATTTATATGACTCGTTTCTTCCTCTAGCGTCTTTCAAAGTAGGTGATGGTTCTCATGTCCTTTTTGGAAAAATCCGTGAATTGAGGATTTGTCCTTGTCCACCTCTTTCACACATTTCTACAAGTTATCTAGACTTTCATTATGCTTCCATCAAAGATTTTTATAATTGGGAGTCATTTACTCTTTTGGAACTATCACTTTTTAGGAAATTTTAATGATGGAGAAGCAATAGTCTTTTATTTTTATTTTTTTCCAAATCTTCCTTTTACAGGAAATAAATCTTAGCAGCGTTCTAGACACTAGAATTTGAGATCTTGATATTTTGCATGTTTTTTTCTAGCAAATCTTTGTTTCATCAGCTTATTGGTCTTCCACAACACCGTCGTTCCCTATAAATAATTATATTTCGAATGCCAAGATTCCTACTAAGGTTAAAACTTTTATTTGGTTCATGGTATTTAATAAGATTAATACAACGATCTACTCCAAAAGTGGAGACCTATAAAGCTTTGTCAACAAATATATGTGTCATGTGCCACAAATGTTCTGAAAATAAAGGCCACTTATTTCTACATTGTTCTGTTGCACGAGAGACGCGCAATCACTAATTTAACGTGTGTGGAACTGATTAGATTTGTCCTAGAAGCCTTCTTAATGTGTTTCTCACGAAGTCTAGGGGCTTGGGCTTTGGAGGGAAGAAGAATGCCCGCTGGCTTTTAAACTGTGCATTTCTAGCTATTCCCAGGAGTATTTGGCAAGAACAAAACACAAGGATCTTCAATAATTAGAATACCGATCCCTCTCTTCTTTGGCATAAGATTGTGTTTTACACCTTTTTGTTTGCTCACACCTCTGTTATTTATAAAGTATAGTTTAGAAAAGTTGAATAGGTATTGCCCAGCAGTGCTTCATTAGCTTTTTCAGATTCCTTTCTGCATTTCATTTTTTTCCACTCGTAAGGATTTCTTATCCTTGGAGGCCTTGTACATTCGATTAATCTATAATTCAAATCTATTTTTCTATAAAAAAAAAAAAGGAAAATAAAATAAAATTTGCACAACATGGGGAAGCTACCACCAAGATTCTATTCTTTTTGTTTTTATTCTTTTTTTCCTCCCTAAAAGATGTTAAATCCCAATGTTGTGTTAAAAGGAAGTAATTTTTTCCCACTCCCCTCTTAGAGACATACAATTTCGTCATGCATGAAAAAGGACAACTATGACCATGTCTTATGATATTATGCCAGCTTTCAGAAATAGAACTTACTCTGCTTTATCTAAAATATTCTTGCCTATCACAAGCTCTAAGCAACTTTAATTCAGTTCTGTTCAAACCAACCTCAATCATTACCACCCAATGGTTCTAATAATCATGATTTAACTTTGACATGAAATTGAAATTTTGACCAGAACAATGGCCTGAGTGATTGTGATTTGCTATCTTCCATGTCCTAGGGTTTCTTCCATTTCATTTCGGTCTTTGAGCATCCGGCCTCTGTAACCAGGCATCTGACCACCACAAAGACTAAAACTCGTATGCTATTATGCTAGTTTTCAGAAACAGAACTTACTCTGCTTCATCTAAAATATTCTTGCCTATCAAAACCTCTAAGCAACTATAATTCAGTTTTCTTCAAATCACAATCTCTACCACCCAATGGTTCTAATAATTATGATTTAACTTCGACTTGACCAGACTAATGGGCTGAGTGATTGTGATTTGCTATCTTCCATATCCAAAGAGTTTCTTCCATTTCATTTCGGTTTTTGAGCATCTGGACTCTGTAAGCAAGCATCAATTGGTGACCAGTGGAGCAAGACGCCACAGGTCCACAGGATCCCCAGTTGCAAAGCCGGATTCTAGGGCCAGGGGATAGGGCAAGAACAAACATCAGCCACTGGATGATTTGTTAAACATCAAGCATCTAGGTTGGAAGTAATCTAAAAAAAACCATGTCCAATAGATCGGAATCAACTATTGAGATTCTTAGTACTCATGGTCCAGGAAAACATGCCACAACATATCCCAAAGCTGTTCAAGGTGCAGAGCCATAAACAATTTGCAAGATAACATTCAATATTCTTTGACGTTTCCATCTCAGACTTAGTAGTTATTTTCAATCTAAAGGCATCAGATACATCCAATTCAATGGGTCAGGCATTTGATAAACTGGACCTAAAACCAGAAATCAAGAACACTCACAATCCTAGCTATTTAAGATAGGACATATTATATAATGATATTTTCTCCATCTATTGTGATACTGGGAAGAGACTAGCTGCAGACTTTTCATTCCTTGCGGCTCATCTTTAATCAAGTTGTCTAAGAAGTTTAATATGACCCTAACTTGGTTCTAACATATCATGATACTAGTTTGTCCCCATAGCCAGGTTGCGTTGTTGTTGCCACCAACCTACATTACACTTTTCTAAAACATCTGGAAGGTATTATCATTCATCGCCTTAAAATTCTTGACGACTACTAGTTTGTCCCCATAGCCAGATTGCATTATTGTTGGCACCAACCTACATTACACTTTTCTAAAACATTTGGAAGGTATTATCATTCATCGCCTTGAAATTCTTGATGACTACTAGATATTGAAACCAGGCAACTATTATAAAGGCCGTATTGTGTGTTTGGTCCTCAAAGTAACAATAAATTCAAACCAACTTAAACTGGAGGAATCTTTGTGTTTTAGTTGAAAACAACTTCCCTTCACATCTAGGGACCTGTAAGTGATCTTTCCTAAGTTGTCTACAAACCAGTGCCAGGTCAACCCTAATGGTGAACAACCATTTTATCAGTTTTTGAAGCAACAAGTGAACTTGAAAATGGAACCAAGCCACACACACATGCTTAAATCAATAATTTCTTGCATTTGCTAAATATGGGATTGTGTTTAACTTCACAATTGCCCTAAGCTGGCTATGTAGCTTCCCTGGATCAAGCAAGAAACATATTCCAAATCTTTTTTTAATAAATATTCTTTTACTTTTAGTAAATCATCTTTTAAGGAATTTGACCCAGCAAACTTTTTTATTGCCTTTTTTTCCCATAATTTGCCCAAATTTATATTGATTTTCCTTTAGCCCATTTAGTGAGATTTATATGAGCAATTTAAGATCATGTTTGGGTGCATGTTTAATATTTTGAGCTTAAGAGGCATTGCTAACAATATAGCCTAATATCAAGGATCTGCAATCCGGTTGAGGAAATGAACTTCAAATGGGGGGTTGCATTGTATTGACTGACATGTTTAAATGAGCATATTGCCTCCCCAGTCATCAAAAGCAGCATCGAAATCTTGCAGTACGAAAGAAAATCTTGACTAGACTTTGAGTCATCTAAGAAAGCATGCCCTTTGGATCTTTTTTATTTGTTAGATTTCCTTGATTAAGAACCTTTGACATATAAGTAAAACATCCCCCAAAAAATAAAAGAAACTAATGATGGTCCTGTGTTTAAAAGTTTGCCATTGTAACCATGTCCTTCATAATTTGAGACTTTTGTCACTAAATACATTATTTCAACTAAATTGATTTCCCACCCATTTTCATAATCATAAGCTAGATCCTTCTCTTCAAACAGCCAATGAAATCTTTGATATGACAACGTTATAACAACATTATCTCATTACTATAGCTTGCAAGAAGCCACATCATATGTTTGACTTATATGACAATATGCTATTTCCACCATATTCAGACTAAAGATGTTGGATGCCAGGGGTATCAATAGTGCACAATGGGCAACAACATTATATAAACTATTGAAAAAGAAAAGAAAACAATAATGCACCCAAAAAATTGTGGTTGTGACGCCAGAATTGCAAATTGTTGAGTTATATTATTAACCAACAAGTGTCAAATTGATAATATAATATCTTGCACGACGACATAATTCGTATTGGTAACAACGAATAGAGCAACCTAAATTTAGAACAGAAAATGCATTAAAGCCTTCAATCAACAAAAGTTCCTAATATCAAAATTTGACCTTAAATATCTAACAAATTAAGAAACAACAACTAATAGCTGGAAAGAAAAGTGAACATAATCAGCAGACTTTTAGATTCTATGTAAGGTCAAAGTAGCGTGAGTTTCATTCGGGATGAATGCAGAATTTCAGCTTAAAACAATGAAATGAAGTCTACGCAGAGAAAGAGAGAGAGTACATGAGGCGTTGCAGTTGCTTGAGGGAATCGAGATCGTCAGCATTGACAAGAGTATTGAACTCCTGAGATACCTCCTCTGATGCTGCTCTCACTGATTCTTCCTCCGATTTCCCCATGTTCGATGGCTTCTATCCGGGGAGAGAGAGAGAGAGAGAGAGAGATAGACGGAGAGCGAGAGAGACGTTCGTTGAGATTGTAGTATAAATATTAGGCCCATTCGGCCCAAAAATTGTTTTATAAACCTTTCGATTGGGGCCCCCAGTGAGCCCCTCAGAAGGCTTGAACCATCGACCTGGCCCCAAATGAGTTACGATATTTGCAGAACTAACAAAATAAAACAAAACTCTTTTGACCGAGTAATCGGACACTCTGCGCCATTAACCAAAGGTTTTGAATTTGACTCTTGAAAAATAACGAAAAAGAACTTAGGAGAGTCAACTCCTAAAATAGACTACGCAGTATTTTAATTGGATTAGTCAAGTAAAACCTAAATACCAATGGTTAAAAACAATAAAAAAAACTAACAAAATAAAATGAAATTGGAACGTCCGGAGTAGCGGGCATAATGAATAAAAATATTAAATTATTTAATTAAATTTCATATTCAAAATTTGAGAATAAAAAAGAAAATTCAAAAGCTCTCTCTCAAATTGGATCCGACAACTACCAAAGTAAATTACTCGAAATATTATTTTGAAAATCCATAAGCTATATTAAAAAAAAAAAAAAGAATGAAATCCAAGAAATCTGTAATATTGATATTAGAAATTTACTTTCACCGACAACATAAGGGCTCATCACATGATAACACGCCAAAACATTAATACCCTCCGTTGAATTGGAATTGAATTGGGATGTCAATTGAGCAAAAAGCAACAAAGCCTTTAGCTTCAGAGTATTCAATTCGGTATTGAATCAAACTATTTACATGCTCCATAAGGGCTCATCACAAAATCCCAAAAACAAAAAGGCCCCGTTCATTCAATTCTCATACATTCACCCGATTCTCAGAATTTCATGCAAATATTTTTGAGCTTTGACCACCAAAAAGACAAAACCCTAGTGTTCATAGCCCTGTTTTGCAAGCTGAAAAATCACTTCCCTAACTTAACCATTCGGTATCTTACACATCTCTCTCCCTTCCAAATTTCACTGTAAAAGCAAACAGTCAAAACCCATTCCTAAAAAGCGCAAGACCCTCCTCTCTCTCTCTATATATATCTATTAAGGAGAATTAATGAGGTCAGATTTATTTCAGAGGGGGATGACGATAATGATGATGCTGATCTAAACAAAATCTTATAGGCCTGTTTCGTCTTAACAGAAGGAGAGAGAGTAATTTTGACAAAATCGAGGTCGATTACTACTTTAATGAAATTGATTTTGTTTTATGAAATGAAACTAATGAATAAATAAAAATTGAGGCAGAGAGTGTAGCAGAGGGAAACAGCTATCATCAAAAGAATGCAAAGCACGCCGATGCCGAATCTCTCTCCAAGCAGAAAGATATAAAAAGTCGCCACAAGGAACGTAGAGAGAGTAAGTATCTAGAAAGAGAAAACTGTAGAGAGAGAGAGAGAGAGAGAGAGAGAGAGTGTGTGTGTGAGAGAGAGACATTGATAAATCGAGAAAAAGCAGAAAGCAAAGGGTCGCACGCGCGAACAGGTTCTCTTTTAAATGGGCAGCGGAGAGAAAAAGTGGCGTTAAAAATTTAATTAAATGAATCCAAAAAATGAAGGATATGCGATTTTCGTGAATAGAAGAGAGAGAGAGAGAGAGAGGCACGAGGCTCGAAATTCAGAGGCTTTCTCACAAGGCTTTAAAACGCCTCGAATTTCAAACGCAGAAAGGGAAAGGGGGAGAGAGAGTCTCTCTGGTCTAGACTACATTGGTACAGTGGTAGGAGAAATTTTGTAGGTCACATTGATGAATCATGATCATATTACGTTAACATGTACGTCTATACCATCATGTACGTGTACATTACATACATGACATCTATCTACATCGCCTCCTCCGTTTTTCTTTTTACTTCTAATATAGATTTTTTTCCGAGTAAAAATATAAAAAGAAAAATATTTCATTATTCATAATGGAAATCACACCAACCTCTTAATCAAACCCCTTGGCTTCAAAATTTATATAAAATTTACATTCTTCACATATTTTTATTTACTATTATTATCCCATAGATATAATTTGGAGCCAATTCAAAACATCATAATTAAAATAATTATTAGACTTCTAATTAACATTTCAAAAACAAAAATATATGTTGAAAACAAAACTTGCATTTTGAGAGTAAGTCATTTTTCAGTTTATTCAAAATTTGCTATTAGAAATAAAATATTTATTTAATAAATAACGTTTATGTAAAAGTTTTTTATATGAATGTTGGTAGGTGTAATTTGATTACTTAAATAAAATTAATTTTTTTTTTAATTGATCTATTAAAAAAGTAATGAAATACTTGCCAGTAACTCAATCTCATCATTTGAGTTTAATCAATTTGTTTACACATAATATGCAATTTTAAAAACCGATAAAATAATTTATCAAGATAAAGGACCAATGCTATTCACAGAGGAGTAAAATTAAAAAATAAAAAATTTTATATGATGAGATATAATATAATATATATTCGAATTATAATTTTTGCGGTTGTAAATTATAATTTTTAAATAAAAATATTGAAATTTATTACTTTTAAAATTATATGTATAATATTTTTTCTTAAATTTCATGGCTTTCTTCTTTCGTGCTGGAACAAAGGATTGAAGTGCAAACCGGGAGGCAAAGCAAAAAATAAATAAATAAATATAAAAGTAAAAAATGGACCCTTTTATTTATTTATTTTTCTAACAAAAATGTTTTAAAATCGAAACCTTATAATATAGATTGCGTGAAAATGAAAATAAAAAAAATGAAATGAATATAAAATTATATAGAAAAATTATATTTTATAAGAATATTGGAAATTAAAACGTGAATAAATATATAAATATAAAAAATATAAGAATATGTATATAAATATTAATTATTTTATAAAAATAATAAAATATTATAATAAAAATTTATAAAAAAATAAATACAAAAAAATATAAAAAAATTTTATAAATAATATTTAATTTAACGTATTAAAATATTATAAAAATAGAAAATGTTTGAAAGGGCAAATCATTATCGTTTATAATTGTAGTATAAACCTGTGGGCCCCGCGTAGTCACAAATCGATCATGCTGTCGGAGCGGGTAGCTTGGTAAAATGAGGGAATGAATTGACGTTGATGGGACATGAGGGGATGTGAGGATAACATTGCAGTTGCAAAGAAATTTAAGAGAGAGAGAGAGAGAGAGGAGAGTAGAGGCCGAGGACAATCCATCTGTGAATTTTAAACCGTCCGTTGCGGAGGACAAAGCAGTTGCTTAGGCGTAAGGGCTATTGTGCTCCGTTTTAGGGCACGGCTTGTAAGTATGCAAGCACAAAGCAAGGCGAAATTTGCCTTTGTTTATGCCACGTTACTTCTTCGCTGCCCTCACAATAACAACCAAGTCGACGACTTTCGCATTCATGGCACCTACCTCGTTTTCCCACGTGGCACTCTTTGCACTTTAGTCATGAAAATTAATTATAATTTTCTTTTCATCTAAAAATTATTATTTCACCCTTTTATTTGGCCGTGGCTCATAAAAAGTTTAAACCCTGTTATGCATTTAAATTAAAAATATTTTTTTTAGTTTAAGTTATTTATTATAGTATTAAAATATCAAGTATGCACAATTCTTTTAAAAATTCTTTAAACATTTATCAGAGTACCAAATAATAATAAATGAAATTTAAAATTAAAATTTTAAAATTTTGTAGCATATGCATAATCATTTACCGTCTTGGGGATTGGTGTTGGTTTGGTAAAAGAAGACTAAATTTATTTAACTAAAATTTTGAATTCGAATTTTAAGAATAAAATACAAAAATAACAATTTAAACTTTAATCTCAAATTTTGAGATCGATTATTTGAAAGACAGATATAAAAAAATATAAATATAAGTATTAGTTTAATTTATGTAAATTTTTCTATATCAGTCATTCATATTCAAAACTATATCCTCAATTACATGCTTAGTTATCATGTTTTTACAAATAATTTACATTTAATTTTTTAATATTCTATCTCTACGTTATACTAAATTTATTATATTTAAATTCTTGATCAGGAAAATTAATCCTTAAAATAGATTTTATAATAATTCAATCGAATTAGTTGAATAACCGAATATTGAACGAGTTAAAATAAAAAAAATATATATATATAGAATGATTTGATCATTTCAAACCTAGTCATAGTGATGCATGTGTATGTGGTTTTTATTTTTTTTAATTATATGAATACAAACGTAAACCCTAAATGCTATTTTGGGTTGCAAAAGTATCAAACAAACCACTATTTTCAAACATCTTGAGAACTTTTTTTTGGGAGTAGATGCTTGCGGCAAAAAATAATAGGGTTGAGCCATTAAGGATTAAAGTAAAAAGGGATTTAGCAATCCTTTTAAAAGTGTCATGACACTCGAGTTTAGTAATATAATACCCAAATTTGGTTTGGACATTGATCAGAAGATCTTAAGCTTGAAATTGAAGTTTGCATTTATTGATCTCAAAACTTTCAAAATATTATCAATTAATTCAAGCTCAAGTGTCTGTCAGCATTGAGATGACACTTTTAAACTTTAATTTTGAAATTTTAAAAATTATTATTTATAATATTTTAAAAAAACATATCTATATAAACATAATTTTATACATAAAAATTATTTTTAAAAAAATGTATTTTTCATACCGAGTTCGAAACCAGACTACCCAAAGATCGAGCTAAACTCATAAGACTACCCAAAGATCGAGCTAAACTCATACTCGGTTTGACCGAACTCGAGCCGAGCTTCGAGCAGTTGGTGCCACAGGTGCCTTACTCAAGTTTAGTAACACCCATACTCCCCAACTTCGAAATTTTCACATGGGAATCACTGGGAATCAATGTATTACCATAATCAAATCTACCGTCATGTTGCAAAGGACACCTACCAATTGTTGGCCACACAAGCACTCCACTTTTAACCAACCCCCTAAAACTGCTTATAAGGTGTGCATGAACCAGAGTAATCATCGTCAAATCTGCAGAACACAAAAACCATGGAATACATTTCAAAAATAGGATTGATAACCCCTCCACAGGTTTGACATCAAACTACACCATGATTTAGGCAAATCATAATGCAAAGCCCATAAATATTATAAATAATAATTTCTACAACATTTTGTACTTAAAGGAGTCATGAAATCCTAGAACATCCGGCATGTCCTGTGCCAAAAGAGTTTAGCAAAAGCAGGCGCGTAACTTAAAATGCTTAGGAGCGAATATTACTTAAAAAGTTTCAACAGTCCTTGTTCAAACAAAAGACCAATTCATGAACATGAAAGCCAAGCAGTGGTTGGAGTCATCATCGTTCAGTACCCTCCATGCAATGGCTTGATCATAAGACACCGGCCTTCCCATGCTTGATGCACATATCCCTGATGGGAGATATGTAAATCCCTGCAATTTTGGTAAAATTCCAGCAATCATAAGAGACCTATTTAGGTAAAAATTACCAATAGTCAAAACGTAATTATTTTCTAATCCAACTTGACAGACTTGAATGACGGCATTTGATTACCTGTTGCATGATTTTGGAGAATTCAGAGCACAGAGTCTTTCTGCCAGCTTCATCAAGGATCTTATCAAGCAGTATATCTTGTAGAGCCACCAGTGTAGTCTCAAGCATGTCCAGTCCAGCTTGATTAGCAAAGGTAAAAGCAGGTGATACCTGTAAACACAGTTTCTGCCATCACATTAACCATGATTTCTTAAATGGAAGTCAATTTGTACGTAAAACATCATGTGCAAGTGAAAGGTGAAATTACATTTGTTTTTAAGGAACAGCACATGATGGCATCCGAATGGTGCCAGAGCTGTTTCAAGACCAAATCTCCTCCATCTTGGGAGTCTGGTCGAAGAAGCTCACTCCCAGTATGGATCCTGCAATGGACATTTGCAAGAAGTAAACAAGTGAATTTAGTATACTGAAAATATTGGCAAAAAATGCAATTACTACATTCTCCATAAGCCTACTAGCTCTATTTGGAGTTGAAGATTAACAATCCAAACATACCTGTAGCTTCGAGAAATCCAATGTGCCAGAGTAAGAGCCTCAGGTGAACCTGGAAGCGGTTTAGGACCAAGTTGGGAGCCAAGGAGAGAAGGGGTAATAGCCATGGCAACTCTCTGAACTGAACTCACAACACTCCGCACATATTGGCGAGCCATAGCAGCCACATTATCTCGAAAGTGGTTCTCAAAAGTAAATTGAAAGGCAATGGTAAGAACAGATCGGAGATTGTAGTTGTTTGTATCTGTCAATTCACCAGCTGAACGCCCTGCAGCAGGTCCTTCAAGAGTTGAAGCTAAATCCAGCGTTCGGGTAGTTGCGGAGCTATCCTGCAACACATCAATAAAAAGTGTGAATGGCTAGTAAACTTCTTAAAAGTTGAGAAGAGAGAACAACAGAAAGAATGCAACACTTCTGTTTCAATTCAAAACCCCAAGGATGCCTATAAGATATCTCAAGAATTTCATTGAGCTGCCCCCAAGTCATGGATATATAAAATTGATGTGGAAAAAAAGAAAAGAAAAGATGCATTTCTGACTGTGGCATCAAAGGTTGAAATTTTGCAGGTACAAGTGTCATAGAACAATCATGATTTTATAGGATGGAAGAAGAGCAAAGTTGAGATGTTTTCTGCACCGTTTTAGGATCCAAAGGTATAACACGGAAACCAGATGGCAGCAAAGGAGCATCATCAGTGAAGGACTCATCAATGGGTGCAAATGCAAGCTGAGCGCAGGAACCTGTCGCATTTTCATCCACTCCACTGCATAGCTGTGCAAGTCAAATAAGTAGAAAAACATTCATGAATAAAATAAAATAAAATTGGCACATAGAGGTTACAGACAGCTAATCTCACAAGATAATAATTTTGTAGGTGAACCAACCTGGAGTAAGTACATATCCCGTACAAAAGCAACATCCTCGGGCGAAAAAGCATGGCCCTCTAGCCGAATCACTTCCAAGAACTGAATGGTAAGAACAATTAGAAACCCTAATTATATAACCTAATGCACAAGTCAAAATAATTGAGCTCGAGATAGGAATAAAGAGTTTACCTCCTCATGTTCAACAGTATGAGCAAGCGGCAAGATGACCTGGCTACTAGGAAATCCACCAGGTCTTGCACAAGGAACAGCATAAGGACTTGCTCTAAGGGCTGCAGCAGAATAAGCATCTACCCCATAATCAGCCCATTCAGAACGGTGCTCCCTCAGAAAACGAACAAGCATGGCAGGAGGCACATTCTGTCAAGAGTTTACAAACATGATTAATTAAAATCCAAAGAGAACATAAAATACATTGAAGGCACACTTCTTTCGAATTAAATCTATTCAAACATGTAACTCGAAGGACGCTCCTGCTGGTTCATGGTTCATAGATAGTACCTGCAGAAGCATTGAAGCTTTTGCACACAGCACCCCTCCAAAGGAAGGGAACATTGATGTACCATATTGAGATCCCAAAAATTTGCTCGGAGTTGAGTTTACAGCAATTGTCACATCCTCCATGCCATCACTAGCCAGAATCGACCATCCATCATCCGCAAAACCATTAATAGCATCATTGAAGCCCCTGAAAAGAAGTTTTTCCACATGAGAAAAAGAAAAAGAAAAAAAAAACCACGGTCCATGTTAGTCAATTACGACTGGCAGTGCAAAACAGCCAGTAGGAATCTATGTAATATAAGGAGGAATTCATTACCTGCACAATCTCTGACTAAAAGTTCTCAAAACAGCAGGTTGACGTCCCCCACCATATTGGATCTCTCCACTGGTCTCTTGGGCAATTTGACGTATATGACGCAAAGCCTGCAAGAAAAATGCACCATCAATTAGTCAATACACACTCCAAATTCATACCACAATCTAAGAGAATTACTTACAGCTATGGTCATTTTCTGAGCCAGAATCTTTGAAGATTCATATAGTGGCCTAAGAACCTCGGGTACACTCCACACCTATAAAATAGGAATGATAGCTTGAAGGACCAAGAAGTGATAAAATGATAAAAAAGTAAATGTTAGAGACGATCATTTCGATTTTTCACTTACATCCAAGTCTAAATGATCAACAATATGAATAATGGAACCTCCACCTTCACAAGGACGAATTAGGTATCCACTTGGGAGCACTTCAGCTCTCACAAAACTTGAAGTCGGAGGCCCTGAAGGGCCACCAGCGGAAGAAGTCAATGACCTCTCACAAATCTGCAAAATCACATCTGAGATTATCAAATATATGCCCACCATTTACAAGAAAGGTTATTCGGACAAAAGTAGATTCAATAGCCACTTTTTTCAGCAGTAGCTTAAGTACACTAAAAATTAATTGAAAGAGATTTGTCATCTCAATCCCATTGCCAATTCGTTATGATTAATTTTAGCATCTCATATAAAATACTTATTTCAGTAAAAACTGCAGAATAAGGAAGGAATCACTTGATTACCACAAGACTTCCATCCTCCAAACTGGTAGTGTATCTCATTGTCCAAAAGTCGCGAGCAGATGCCAAGGTAGTAGGTGCATATGTCTGATTATACAAAGAGAAAAATTTACAAATTCAAAAGTCTAGTAGACGAACAAGTAAACCATAGAGTCTTCAGAAGTCTAGTTAAGTTTACCAACAGAACAAACCTGCATATATATAAGCTCTATTGTGCCTCCATTTGCTGTAGGCATAACACTCAATACATCAAGGCAGCGGCAATCGCGAAACCAAGATGGACGATCTTTGAGGATCTCAGCAACCTGAAGAGCAAACAATTACAGAATTTAACCTCAAACCACACTAAAACAACAGCAATGAGAAGGCAGATGGTTAAGATCAGATTTACCTTTGTGGGTTCTAGACTCACAAGGCCACAGGCTCGCGCTGCTACCCCAGCACAATTGCGGGAAACAGCTACGATTCCAATAGAATCCGGACCAGGCTAAAGCAAAAAGAAGATGAAACTGCATTTCATTTAGAGTTCATGCATCTAAATGGATAAAACAAGATAAGATAGGAGCTGGAAAAGGAACCTTCATCCCAATCATCTGGACCCAGTCCACAGCAGTTCCAGTAGCCTTAGAAAGGAACTCTGCGAGGGTCTCCTCCGCCATTGTGAGTAGACTAAAACAAAATAAATGATTAATTTTAAGTTAATAATACAACATAGAGAAATTCATAAATTGAGATATAAATCAATAAAAAAATCACCCTGCTGGGTTGTTAGCATCCCTTTGCGGATGCTGCGGTGTTGGGTTTTGCTGTTGTTGGTGCTGACCATTCATGACCACAGACTCGCAGCTCGTGTCTGTGGTCGTTGCAGATGTCTATTACAATCCAATAAATTGATGAGCATTATGAATTCAGAAGAACAAACAGCGAAATGTACAAATGAAAAGTTGACAACAAAATGAATGGATAGAGATACTCACAATAATGTAAATCAGATTAGCAAACAAGAAACCAAAACTAAATTCTACAAGCTTAAAATTACTGGGGCAAGTATCTTACGCTCTGCAGTTGCTGTCGCATGTATCCATTTTCATAAACCAACTGTGAGACCTGCTTCTGCAAACGGTCATTCTCCTCCATCAACAGCTTGTTCATGGCTGTCAGCTTCCTGTTTACAGTCTGCAGACGTGATGCTTCCTTTCTCTGCTTCTCCCGGCATCTACCCAATAAAATAGCCAATGCAGCCCCATCAATCACAACAATTTTTGAAACAATAGCACATTACACATATCTTTGCAACTTCAGGTACAAGTAATACTAATAAAGTATTGCACAGAGAGGCATAATCTGTCGGATGTGCAATCAGTATGCTTCCTTTAGGAAGGAGGTTCAAGTCCTAGTGACTCGAGTGTCTTCTATTATTATATGGAAATATCCATTGTATAGTCTAAGTCCACGAGCCTCCCCATGAACAAAAAAATACTAACAAGTATTCCAACAGGCAGGAACAAAGTTACAAAAACACAGCAATGCCACAGTCCATACGAGGCAATGTGAGGCGATGTACCCAATGGCATTGACAGATCAAAAAGGAACAAAAAAAAGGAACAAAAAAAAAACAGAAACAAACATTTTTGACATCATATGGTAAAGAGGATAGTCATATGCTTCCAGGATTCTGCATACCCAGATAATTCTTTTTTTCCTTTAGCCCCCCGGGGGGGGGGGGGAGGGGAATATAACTCCTCTAACTCAGAATGCTTATTTAAACAACATTTATGACATCATAATGAAAATAGCTAAGGGAATGTTGTAAATCTGGTCACACAAACCCCGTTCCAAAAACTAACAAGGTAAATATTAATTAGAAATTTTGCAGGTTAATCAGCACATGACATCTATTGGCACAGAAATCACGCCAAAAAGATATTGTGCTCTCAAACTTCTGGTCACATAATGGGCAACTATTTTTAAGTAGAAAAAGACACTCACATCCCAAGAGTCAACAACAGACAAGTATTTGCTGCGTAACAGAAGCAAGATACCTACTCCACTGTGCTTTACCCAAAAAAGGTTACACAAAGATACAGCCCAAGTTTATCCATGCACAGGTCCTTTAAAGCATTCAGAAAATATATGGAATACCAATATAAAATCACAATAGCAATAACAATGAATTTTAAAGATTAAATAATATTAATAACAATATTGAATTTTAAAATATAATTAGATTCGAGGACAAATCAAAGAATGATAAAACAGAAGGAACCAGAAGAGCAGAGATCATGTTCAGATGCAACTTTGTTAATTGGCATGTGATTTGAGAATCTTATCTTCTCTTCAAAACAGCACCCAGAAAAGGAGCAAACATGTTAATTTTTTTAAATATCATTAGGAAAATCGAGAGTACAATAAATATTCTTCTCTGTTTTACATCAACAAAAAAAAAAAAGAAAAAGGGAAAAACCCCAAATTCAATTTTGTATTTTGGAAGAAAATTACACAAAAGTGAAAGAACCCCAAGAATAGGGGAGAAAATCTAAAGGAAATACAATGGAAAGAGAGAGAGAGAGAGAGAGAGAGAGAGAGAGCACACGACATTTTTCACCCACAAAAGATCACAAAAAGCAAACAGCAATGACAAAATAAAAGGTCTTTTACCAAATAAACCACTCTATGTGCCAACATCTGAAGAGACTAAAGAAAACAAGCAAAACGAAAACAGGGGACCCCTAGGAAGAAAAGAAGTTTTTTTCAAACCATAACCTGAAAATCACAGAACAATAAAAACACAGAACTGGGAAAGTTGAAATATATATGTATATTATTTTTTTCTGGGATGGGCCGAAAATGGTTAAGAAAAGAATACCTGCGATTCTGAAACCAGACTTTGATTTGCTTAGGCTCAATGTTAGAGAGAATAGGGCATTCCCTAATAAGCTGTTGTCTCCTCAGAGAACTAGGCTTAGGGCACTCAGAGTAAACTCTTTCCAAAGCCTCCACTTGCTCAGGAGTGTATCTAACATATTTGCTGCTATCCATTTGTTTTGAGTCTTTGTGAATCGAAAGAGCCATAACACTCACAGACAGATTTCAATACCAAGATGGGAAAATGAGTGATTCTTTGTGTTTAAGGTCTCAGGATGGCTCTCTTCTCCAAAGAGAGCCTCCTCTTTCTCTCATCAGATTGTTCACTGTAACACAGTAGTTTAGAAAGAGAGTGAATGAAAGAGAAAAAACACAGCTTGCAGAAAGAGGTTGAATGGAGGTTTTGCGGTCTTTATCTTCGACGCCAATCTCGAGAGAGAGGGGGGAAGAGAGACAGAGAAAAATATAAACCAACCCACAGAAATACGGAGGGAAATAGAGCGACCCAGGTGGCAATTGTTTTTTTTTTTTCTCTCTCTCTCTCTCTTGAATTGAATGTCTTACATAAAAAAAAAAGAAAAAAAAATCTTGAGGAAGATAGCAATAAAAGGAGGAATAAATGGAAGGGGGAGTGCAGGGGTGTTTTTAACCAGCTTCGCAATTGAGACGTTTTTTGACAAATGGGTACGTGGTCCTCTCTCTCTCTCTCTCTCTCTCTCTCTCTGTCTGGGGAAAAAGGAAAAGTTCAGCTTTCTCTGTCCCAAGTCCAAGGCAAACAGGCATAAGCTCTCTCCCTAGTCCCTATTCCTCTCTCTTACTCCGAGGCATAAAGCAAATTTGGATGCATGGGGGTTTCATGTTGTAGATGCAGTGAGTGTGGACATGTATGGAATGAAATGATCAAAACTGTGGGCATGTGGACATCTGGTAGCATGTTCTATATGTGGGTGGGGTCCATGCATGGGAGGCGTGAAGAGAGAGAGAGAGAGACAGTGAGAGTGGGTGTGTGTGTTTTGCACGGCACAGCTAGACAGCCGGTTGTGGAGCGGGTGGACAAACAGCAACGGCAGAGTGTTGTGTTTTTCTCCCTCACAAAAATTGTCATGTTTGTTAGAGTAGGTTGGGCTTGTCAATTTTTTTCTTTTTTTTATTACATGTATCGATAACTAAATTATATTTTAATTAATTTAATTTAAAATTTATAATAATTTATTTATGAACCTATCATCCTAACTTAATTTATTTTATACTCAAATCACGAATCAAAATCAAAATCAAAATCTTAATTAAGTAATCTAATATTATATCATATTAAACTGACTAACAATTGATTTTAAATTTTTTCTTTAATACTTTGATATGATTTGGACGTTTGTTGAATAATTTTTTTTGATATAATTAATAATTTTTTAATATAATTTATTTTTAAAATTTAAAATTAGGATTTAATAAAAAAATATAACTTATTTAATTATTAAGTCGACGAGTGAAATTCGATTCTTTGTATTTAATTCACTAATCTAAATTCATTATTTGACCGGCCAATGTCCAACTTAAAAAAAAATCTTAATTGTAATTTTAAAAGTATAAGCAATTTTTATTTTGTATCATTTTGAAATTAATTATATCAATTAATTATTTTTACATTATTTTCAATTTATATCAAATACAGCAATGCTAAGGGAAGTCAAATTATTAAATATAACATGAAGGTGATTTTAAATTAAAAATTATTTATTCTTTTATTATTAGAATATTTTTCATTCAACACCGGCATTCTTAGACGTCATTTAGATAAATATTGGCATAATATTTAGATTTAAATTTCTAAATTTTTTCCAAACCTTGTTGAGACTTGAGATTTGTAATCTCTGCGTAATCGATTACGAAATCTGGTTTCCCCATTTGAACTAAATTCGCTCGAGAACAAGGATTAGATAGCTTAACCTGCTTCCGTGAGGAGTATACACATATTTTGAAGTCACTAAACTAATAAGATCCCTTGTGTAAAGCCGACTATGACTACAAATAGTTCAATAATATACATATAATGAATCTCAGCTCACCTAAAAATGGAATCGAGTTTATAGATTTGTGTCGACTTTGAGCTATTGTTTTTTTAATGACCCTATAGACTAAAGGAAAAAGAAACAAAACCCAGATGTGGCAAAATGATAGATTGGGTATAATGTGCTTGTGATGACTTAACTCTTTCACTAATCTACTTATAAGCCACATCAGTATCCAAAGCAAAATCTCTTTGACTAAAATCACGTATATTTCTTTAGACAATCCGTGGCTGTATGTTCTCAAACTCATCATGTGCTAAAGATTATTTCTTTTATTTTTCTATAATAATTTTGTCTTTGGGTTTAACTAGGAATAGGAGAAATAATCCATCTGATTGGTTAAGAACCTTTAGAAAAGTTCATATCGGATTTAATTGTGATATATGTTATATTTCTATTTACATAATAATATTATTGACTTTTAGAAACAAATGTTGAGCAAAATCAGGATTACTCAAAAAGGTTACTTTCGGGGTGTGGGTTATTATGTTGCTTATTTGTTATACGTTTCTAATTTCAGGACTTTGGAGAGAAACTCCAAATAGGTCATGGATCGGTTGCGAGAGGAGCAGCTTGTTTCTTCGTTTAGACAAATCATCAAACACCTTGGGCCAGTTACAAACGCATAACAAAGTATTATTTTCAAGGTAAAAGGAAAAAGAAAATGAAAAAATCTAGTTTATGACATCATCGTAAATTGTAGTCAGTAATTGAAGGCTAACTACCTAAGATAGAATAATATTATGTAAGTTTATCATTTTATCACGCTAGTAAACCTGATTTTTAAATAATCCTGAAGATTACTTTAATCATGACAAAATAGTGAAACGGTGATTTGTTATAAGAGTAATACTTGATGAATTAGATAAATCGTAAATTAAATTGACCAAATTTTGTTTAATAATTTAACCCATTTTCAATGAAATGTTTGTTTGAATTAATTTGATTTATTTAATTTATAATTCATTTGATCTATCTAATATTATTGTTGATATACAAAATTGCAATAGAAAATATAATTGAGAGAGAGAGAAGAAACAAACTCGGCTTGCTATGTAAACTTGGAAACGCTAAATGATGCTGACTTCTCATGTAGATTTTGAAATGTTAGATTAATGTTCCAATGTCGACTCTTGATTCTTGACCTAGACACCCTTATAAGTAGCACTCAGCCCAATATTTTTCACCCACCATCAATCCGACTTCATCTTTCCTTTTCCATCTCTAACCTAGCCATCCACCCATTGAAAAAGGATTGCTCTTGATAATCCTTGAAAATAATTCTTACACATCTTAAAGCCAATGTTTTGAAACCCAAACCAACCGGCTGGTCCGACCGGTCAATCTCCGACTTTATCTTTCCTTTTCCATCTCTAATCTAGCCATCCACCCTTTGACAAAGGATTGCTCTCGATAATCCTTGAAAATAATTCTTGCACATCTTAAAGCCAATGTTTTGAAACCCAAACCAACCAGATGGTCCGACCGGTCAGTCTCCAACTTTATCTTTCCTTTTCCATCTCTAATCTAGCCATCCACCCTTTGACAAAGGATTGCTTTCGATAATCCTTGAAAATAATTCTTGCACATCTTAAAGCCAATGTTTTGAAACCTTAACCGATAGGCTAGTCCGATCGGTCTGACCAGGAATCAAACTAGCAACCTGTCCAAATTTTTTAACATAATTGGATTTTGAAAAAATAGGTCAAAACCTGGTTGGATCTGAAAACTGGATTCAATTGGCCGAACAGAGTTTTTTTTCCTTTTTCTTTCTATCTTACTCTCGTCCCTTCAGGTCTTCACTTCGTTTTGTGTTTGCCTTCCCTTGCCCTAACCGCCTCCTACTATTACTCGCATCCTACTATTGAAAGAGAGATTGAAAAAAAGAACAATCATTGATTCTCTTATTTCTTTTATAAATTTTGATTTTTCTTTCTTAACCTTTCAAAAACTTCTATAACGACCAATCCCATAACTCCTATTTTCCTTTGGAGAAGTTAGACTCTCTCTCTCTCTCTCCCTCTCTCTCTCTCAGATTTTGATTACATCAACAAAGAATTTGAGGTGAGTTTTCTATTGGCCCAAAATTTTGACCCAAAATTCGTAGGAGCTCAAATTTCCTAACTTTGTTGTGTTTTCTACCTCTATCATGCCTCACATGGTTACCTTCCTTACTATCCAAATGTGCTCATGGTGTTGAACTTTTACTCCCTCATGTTTGTGCTTTTCCTTGTTAATTGATTGATGAAGATGATAGTAATAGTCATTGTCCCTATCTGAATGGTTGTGCTTCTGAAACTAGGTGGAATATGTAAGTTCAGAGTACATTGATTGAGTTCAAGAGCTGGATCTTCCTTGGTTTGATCACCATATGTTTGAGACAGAAAGAAACAAGGATAGCAAAAGTTATAAATATTTAGCAGTTATGCCTTTGGTTATCATCTAGTATTTTAATTGATTATTTCTTTATTTTGTCTTCAGTTCTGTAAATTATATACTTCTCAAAATATAATTGAAAAAGTATATTATTCTATTAAATTTAAGACCATTTTTTTCTTGTGAATTACAAACCTATGGAGGAGACTATCGATTCATGCTTCATGTTTAATAATGAAGAATCAATCAATTCGGGACAAATTTTGAGATAAAAAACTAATTTAATTTGAAAATATGTGACACAAGAGGTGAATAATAGTGGAAAAAAAGTGATTATTTATGATTTTTATCAATATGCTTTAGCTAGTGGAGGTATCAATAGGATGAAACAACACCTTGGAGAAGTAAAAGGCAATATTTCTTCTTGCAAAAAGTGCCACTAGAAGTGAGATTATTATTGAGCAATTTATTGAAAGAAAATATTCAAAAAGCAAAGGAGAAGAGAAGAAAATTTTGGATAAGTATGAATGAGTATCTAAGTGATTAAGGGAAAATAATTTCTATTAACGAAGGGGTTAACAAAGGAAAAAGCAAGGCCAATCATGGAATTGAATCTTACCTGTCAGGTAAAGATTTTGATTTCTCTTAACCGAGTATCAAATCTTATATGCAAAGTAAGGAAAAATATCTTCAAATTGATATGGTTGTAGCTATGTGAATTTATGATGCATGTATTCTTTTCAATGCTATTAATTCACCATACTTTCAACAAACAATATCAAGAATAGTATTTATGGGTCATGGGTACAAAAGCCCAACTTATCATGCACTTAGGGTAAATTTGTTGAAAGATACTAAAAAACATATTAAATTACTTGTTGATAGTTTTCGTAGTCATAGACAGAAACTAGTTGCACAATTATGTGTAATGGTTAGAAAGATGGTAGAAAAAAAGTTTGATTAATTTTCTTATTTACTATTTTACTGGGATTGCATTTATTAAATCTGTTGATGTTTTGAATGTAGAGACAAATGCAGAAATTTTGTGTAACTTTTTTTGGAAATTGTTGAAATAGTTGGAGTTGATAATATTGCTCATATAGTTACGGACAATATAAGTAACTATAAGCCTACAGGAAGATTAGTTTCTATTAAATATCCATCTATTAATTGGTCTCTTTGTGCTGCACATTATCTCAATTTGATCATGAAGGATATTGGAGAAATGCCTAAAATTGCAAGTATAATTATTCTTGCCTCTACGGATACAAAATTTTTGTATAACCGTAAATGGATTATCAGTTAGTTGGGACAAAGACCTAGTTGAAGAAAAATTCTTCATCTTACTGAAATTAGATTTGGTACCTCATTTATAGATTCAAAGGTCTTCATAATCACAAAGAACATTTAAAGGCTTTAGTCACCATAAGAATGAGTTGAAAATTAATAAAGACAAAGAAGTAAGACAAAGTGTTTTTAATGATGAATTTTGGAATATTTGCTTGATCAGTGAAGATTATGGGGTCAGTAATACTCTTGTTGCATATATGTGACCCTGATGAGAAATCTTTATTGGGATATGTTTATGATGGCATGTGGATGACATTAAAAAAATATTCCAAAAAAAAAGAAATTGTATCAACCTTATATTGATATAATCGACAAGAGATGGAATAGTATGTTGAAGAAAAACATTCATTCTGCTGCTTTTTGGCTGAATCCAGCATTCCAATATGAGAAAGCTGGCCGTTATAATATGCTTGAAATTTGGAAAAATATGTTGGATGTCATGGAAAGGTTCAAAATTAAAGAGATACAATATGTGATGGATGAAATAATAATATTTAGGATAATAAGTAAAATTTTTGGGATTGACTTTATTTCAAATGCATGTGAAATTTCTTGTTTAGGTAAATTCTAAATTTATTAATAGTTATTTTATGTTGTAATCAGACTTATTGTTTTATTTTCATTATATTGCAATGTGATGCATTTTATTGTTTATATTTGTTTATGCTATAATTATAGCATAGATTAATGGTAGAGATTGTTTGGTGTTAATACTACAAATTTGCAAAGAGGACTATTAGACTTTTGAATCAAACTGCATTTTCTTCGTGATGTGAATGCAATGAGCATCCATACAAAGAAAAGAAATAGATTAGGGCATAAAAAGGCTCAGTGATCTTGTTTATGTTCACTATAATCTCTATTTGAAAAATAGGTAATAAAAATTTTATAATTGTCACTATAATTAAATTTTGTTTTGATTTGATTGTCTGAATTTCATATTCGTTTCAGGTTCATGTATAAGAAGAGATGTTATAATCCAATTGATCATGAGTCAATTGATAAAACAGAATTTTAGGTACACTACAAAATAAATGATTTATGTAGACGGTTGAAAACCATATGTTAAACCTAATAAAACCATCGAGAGAACTTTCTCCAACGGATACACCTTCGGTTGGCTATACACCAGTTGGGATTGGTCTCTCCTGACGGTTCTAGTTATCGTTGGAGTATGTCCTGACATATATAGACAGTTAAAGAAGTGTTGGGAAATTGTCCTTAACTAGTATTGATTTAAAAAATATTAGTAAATGTTATTACCCATTATTATCGATTATCACATGTGTTAGAAAATAATACTAGATTTATCATCTTTCACATAAGTGTTAAGAATTGTTATTGTCTTGTATCGGTTTAAAAAACGTTGGCAAAATTTACTACCTATTATCGTCGGCTATCACATGTGTTAAAAAATGTTATTACATTTATCGTCAGTCATCATAAATGTTAAGAATTGTTATTTTCTTGTATCGGTTAAAAAAAATTGGTAAAAGTTACTAATTATTATTATCGGTTATCACATATTAAAAAATGTTATTATATTTATTGTCGGTCACCATGTATTAAGAATTGTTATTGCTATTTATCGTCGGTTATCACAAATGTTCGTAAATGTTATTATTTATCATTGGATACGTAGGTGTTACGAATTAAGTTTTTATTGTCGGTTATACACAAGTGTTAGAAAATGTTAATGGATTTATCATCATTACGAAGTGTTAGGAAAAATTACTATTTTTATTAGTAATATTGTCGGTTAGGAAAGAAAAGTATTGAGATCAGTTGTCATATGTATCGTCGGTTACTACATGGTTAGGAAATGTTACTACTTTCTTTATTATCGGTTACCATTTTTTACTATAAGTTATTATTTCCATACATCTTACTATATTTTACTATAATTTAATTATTATAAGTGTGAAAAAAATATTATTTGATTACAAAAAACTAGAAAAGTTATTTGGTTACAAATATTTTTATAGGAAAATTAACCTTTCGATTATCATAAGAAATGATATTGATCACAAAAATAATATCAAACATATGAGAATGATGAATACATATAATTAAAAAAAAAAGATCACATGTCCTTTTCTGAGATGTTATTCTTGTCAAAAATATCATCAGCATAATTTAAAAACAAAATCCACCAGCATTACCACTAGCAGTGGTATGTGACGAACTTGTATCGCCAAAAATGTTACCATCACACAAGTTAAAAACTGAATCCAAACATCCAGCACAATCTATTCATAAAACCAACTTGATGCAAATTTCTTCAATTTATTCATAAAAACCAATAATCAGTGAAATAGTAAAATGAATATTGGTACATTGTAAAAAATAGTTACAAAAAATCATATCATTAATTCTTATTGGTTGATTTAATTCGTTCATTTCAATCAAAATGTGTTTTCCTTTTTCTAAATCTCAAACATCTTAACAGCGCGTTGACTCTCTATATTTCTTGATAACTGTTCAAAATACAAAATTAGAAACAAATAATTATTAATCACCTCACAAGAAAATGATGTATTTATTTTTAAACCAAACCTGAGGTAACATCTTGGGATGATGATTGGGGTTCTTCAGAGTCAACCTATTTTTGAGATGGTTGTGATTTTTAGTGATTAGCTCACAATTTAGAAAAATTTAAAAGTTTTAAAATATAGTGCAACCAACTTTTTATTAAAATAATGATTATATTTTAAACAAATTTTGGAAATATATTATAAAGTGGTTCAATGAAAACTTGAGTGATTAGGGACCTATTTGGTAGGAATAAAATTTTAATTGAGTTAGAAGTTTTAAAAGTTTTGAGAGGAGGAGAGGTTTTGATGAAATGTTAGTTTTTTTTTAGGGAACAAGTTGTTGGAGGGCGGAATGAATATTTGGAGAGTTTTGAAGGGAAAGAAATGAATGATTTATAATATATTTAGAGAGGTTTTGGAGGGAAAGAGAAGTTTTGATATTTTGTATATAGCGCAATTTTTTCCCGCTTTTCACACTTTAATTTATTACCCCTATTTTTCAATATTTTACCATTTTTTAAAACTTTTGTTTTGATAATTAGCACAACATTTCTTACATCATATTATAATAGTGTTACTCACTACATTATTGTTATTTCATTATTTAAATCAATAATATTAATTATATCATCATTTACCTAACTCATATTTTAATTTTTTTTATAGAAATGTGATTTTGGCTGAGAATTAGAGGAGAGGTGCACATGTGCACATGTGTGGATGACTACTCGACACGTATATGCATATATGCAATTTGCAAAATATTGTCATTCTTTTTACCCACTTTTCATTTACCTCCATTTTATTATTATCATTATTATACAAGAGCATACATATATTTTTATTTGTTACTATATTTTTACTTTATTATTATATTCTTTTATTAGTACATTATTACTATAATATTAATATATTATTACTATGTCTTTTGTTGCTACATCATTACTATATTATTCTAGTGATAACTATACCAATAATACTTATTACACTATATATATCACTATATTTATTTACTGTTAGATTTTATAATTAAGGAGAAAATTATGAAATAAAATATAATGATATAATTAATTATGTTACATCATATTTAATATTATTTAAATTATATTTAATATTATTTAATTATGTTGCTAGTTATTTTATTATATTAATAAAAAATAAAAAATGAGATGTTTATTCTCTCTTTTTTCTTTATACACTTTTATTTTTAGTTCCACGTATTTTCACATATGTTATGATCATAACGTGTTAACTTTCCATTTGTTTCTATATGTCCATATGTATTATATATTATTATGATTTCTCACATTCCAATTACTACATAACATATAATTAATAATTATAATTGAAGCACTTGCGGTTGTTTATACTTTGCATCTCAGCTTAGGTTTCTTAACTAAATTTAAACAAAAATTAAATATAGTTTTCATTTAAATATTTATATAAAAACTGAATATTTTGTAATAACAATATTTGTATTATTGTTCGAACTTGTTATCACTTATTACCACTTGAATATACCACTTGTCAGCACTCTTTATCACACACACTTGTTTGAAGAATTCAGTTATTATTTATTACCACTTCTTACAATTTGAATATACCACTTTTTACGATGCACACTTGTTGAGAAATATCAATTATTACTTATTACCACTTGTGACCATTTGTTATCATCTATTATACCCATATCACTTAACATGATCAATATCATTTGTTATCACTTATTACCATATTAGTACACTACATATTACCATTACTATTTATTACAGCATATCATATGGAGAAAACAAAACAATGATTATATAATCTAACAAAATTACATTCCATACAAATATTCATTCCATCTTACTCTATCAGTATCATCATCATCATTCATGTCTATTGAATGAGTGTTTTATCCCTAGCACTTGTATAACCAATATCATCCACCGTAACAATGCCTGAATTATGAGTCTGAAGGTATTTCTCCCGATCTTTTATATGGAATCGATATTTATTGATTACATACCTATTGTAAATTGTAACCAATGGATTTGGTTCAGGAGCAATCCATTTAATTTCACCAGTAATCTTTTCAGGGTATTTTGGATTCGTAAATTGAAAAAAAAATGAAAAAATTAATAATATTCTAAGATTAACTATTGATATATGTAAATAGAAGAAATTAATAATAATAAAAGAGTTAAATTTTGATAGTTACACAATGAGTAAACCATGTTCCTTATATCAAATAAAAACAATACATATATAATTATATAATTACATAATATAATATTAGAGTTTAATATCTATAAATATACTACAATATATATTTACACTCTAAAGGAGTCAATTGAATTACTGTTAAATAATATGTATACTTTTATTTGTTGAGTGAGAGATTTAGATGGTTAGAGGAGGGATAGATAGAGTAGAAAAGCTTAGAAAAATTTGATGGTAAAGCTTTTCGTGCGAATAATTTATAATATATAATTTTCATAAATAAATTTTAAATACCCGCCCTTTTTTTTGGAGCTTTTTTTTCCACTTATTTTTTCATTAGCCGCATTACTCTTAATTCCTTATTATACTTTTAATCAATATAATCATGTGTCTTTCATATGCATTATGTTATTTAGATTGTTGAAAAAAATCACTTACTACTTACTACTTTTTACATCTATATTACCGGTCCTTGCCTCTTATTATTAATTTCTCACATTTTTTCGTAGTTAATACCACGTGTCTTTCCCAGTGTTATTAAAAAAATCACTTATTATATTTCATGCAATTTGTAGGATTTATTAACTTACTATTATTGTATTTCATGCAATTTTTATCTTGTTTTACTTAAATTTTTATTATCAAAATCTAATTTTTATGAAATAAGATACAATTATTAACACCATTAGCACCAACATTTTTAGGAGATAGGATACACTTGATCCACCCACATACTATAAATTAATACCTGTATTTTTAGGAGATAGATGTATAATTTTGGTTTTTTGGTATATATGTAAAGTAAGTAATAACAAAGTGATTGAATATCACTCAATCATTTGCCATCATTTATTAACCCGCTTGATTAATTTAGAATACAAATCATAACTTATCCAATGTTTTTGGCGCTTGTAAGTTAAAGACAATGTTTTTGGCGAAAAATTGAAAATTTGATTAAATTGACTCTAAAAGTAAAAAATTATTTTTGGTGCAAAAACAAATATCATTGTCTGAATTGTCTAAATGAATTAAATATTTTGATATTATTAATATTGTTAGTTTTTTTTAATTTATATAAAATTGTACAATATATAACACTATACTATTTAATAATAAAAAAAATATATCATAACACTCCTACGCGGTCTCGCACTAAGATTATATCCGGGATGAAGATGAAGATGTAGGAAACAAAGAGAAAAAAGTTTGAAGGAGTTTAGAGAAATGAACCAGAATAAAAAATTGAGATAAAAAGAGAAAGAAAATTTGTGAAAATAATGAAAAAAATTGTAAAATTGTGACGTACCAACTTTACAATATTTACACTCTTTATCACTTTATCACTGATCATTTAGTATACTCTAATAATAATATCTTTACCCACCAACTTACCACTTATTTACCACTGTCCTATATCAAACTTAACATGCAACACCAATTTATTGCACTCTCACAAAATTTACCATCTCTTATCACCTTCAAAATTATTATAGTTTATCACTTTGTTATGGTACTATTATTATCACAACATCACATATTATCTATTATTACATCATTCATATATCCTATTACAACTTATTACATGCAACTATCCTAAAATTATTACAATTTATCACATACAACTATCTTAAAACTATATACCAAACATTTTCAATAATTTAAAACTATATAACAACCATTTTCAATATTTTTATGACTATAAATATACTAATTTTGGCTTTATGAAACCTATCTAAAATTGGTTATGAATCATGTAACTATGTGTGATGATATATCCCAACAAGTGATTGAAAACTCTAACACTTGCATTAACTCAATAATATATTCTTCACTTTCACTTAGAATATTATGACTTGTCTAGTTTTATATAAATTTATATTGAAACAAATATATGTAACAAAAACAAAAGAGAAATTATTTTTGACACAAAAAATATAATTAAATTGACAATAAAGAAACAAAATATTTTTTGCGTGAAAAAAAAGAGAAATTTGATTAAATTGGAGGGGAAATAGAAAATTGATTTTGGCGCGAATATTAAAGATTTTATTGTGGAGACAAATCAAATATTTTGTACAAATCACGGAGCAAAATAAAAGATAAATTGTTTTTGGCACAAAAAAATATAATTAAATTGGCAGAAACAAAATATATTTTTTGCGGAAAAAGAAAAATTTGATTAAATTGGAGCCAAAATAGAAAATTGATTTTGGCGCGAACATTTTAAAGATTTATTGAAAAATATTAAAATGGTAATTTGTAAATTAAATAATTGTTTTTTTTAAATTTATATGAAATTATATAATATTGATAATTAAATAACTATTGTTTTTTGAAAATTATATAAAATTATATAATAATAATAATTAATGTATTATTATCATTATTATTAAATATTTTTTTTTGATATTTATATAAAATTATTTAATATTGTTGGAAATAAAGAAACAAAATATTTTTGGCGCGAACATATTTTATTGTGGATACAAATAAAATATTTTGTACAAATTACAGAGCAAAATAAAAGAGAAATTGTTTTTGGCACAAAAAATATAATTAACTTGGCAGATATAAAATATTTTTTTGCAAAAAAAGAGAAATTTGATTAAATTGGATC
Organism: Dillenia suffruticosa; assembly: GCA_033439265.1. Classification (NCBI taxonomy): domain Eukaryota; kingdom Viridiplantae; phylum Streptophyta; class Magnoliopsida; order Dilleniales; family Dilleniaceae; genus Dillenia; species Dillenia suffruticosa. The sequence continues at coordinate 8,354,801 of JAVTVX010000031.1, forward strand.
AAAATAGAAAATTGATTTTGACAGGAACATTTTAAATATTTTATTATAAAATATTAAAATGGTAATTTGTAAATTAAATAATTGTTGTTTTTCGAAATTTATATAAAATTATATAATATTGATAATTAAATAACTGTTGTTTTTTGAAAATTATATAATAATGATAATTAATGTATTATTATCATTATTATTAATTATTGTTTTTTGAAATTTATATAAAATTATTTAATACTGTTAATTAATTTATTATTATGATGGGCATGTCCACGGTTGCAACAGTGGGACTCGCGGTTGAAACCGCATGCAGGCGCATTGGGCATGCCCCCACGCATGGTTGCAACCGCAAGCAGGGATGCTGGGTATGCGCATAGGTGCGGTTGAAACAGCGGGCACACGGTTTCAACCGCGTTGCTTTTATTTTTGCAAAAAAATTTTTTTCTTTTTTTTTTTCTAACGCGTGTTGGGCGCGCACACTAGGCATCGCCCCACTATGCCACACATGTGCGGATGCTTACTATTTTTTTTCTTTCCTTCCCTACCTTCCATGCTTTTTTTCTTTTTCTTTTTCCTATCTTACTCTCACCCATAAAAATTCTTATTAATATTATATATATATATATTTTTTTTCTTCTTTACCTTCCGAACCTTTTTTCTTTTTTTTTTATCTCATTATCATCCATCACAAAATTACCTGCGACCTTACCACTTATTACCATTTACCGCTTATCACTTACCACTTACAACAATGTCTTCTATTTATGAGTTTTTTGTTTTTTTATCTTTTTTTTTTCATCTCTTCCTTCCTCTCTATCTCTCTCTTTTTTTCTCCTATCTCACTTTCACCTTTTTTTTTTCCTTGCCTCTATTTTTTTCTTCTTTTTATTTTTTCTTTTCTATTTATTGTATTTATATACTGAATGAATTATGAGTTATTAATATTATATATTTTGAATATAGTAGTATTGTGATTAAATATATATTTATTTTAAATTATTAATATATTATAATTTAAATTAATATTGATAATTTTGAACGCAAGGTAAATTGGTTGAGCACGAACTTACTATGAAGTTACCATGATTAACCAAACTTACCACTTATCACAAAATTATATGATAACTTACCATTTACCACTACCACAATTTATTCCATTTCTGAGTTTTTTTTTTTTTTTTTTTTTTTTTTTTTCATCTCTTCCTTCCTCTCTATCTCTATCTCACTTTGGTTTTTTTTTCTATCTCACTTTCATCACAATTTAACCGCGCCCCTGCTGGTTGCAACAGCGAGGCAAAATGCATGTGGCTGTGTTGCAATCGCGCACCCCACAAGCATGCCAAAATGACAAAAAATAACAGAGGAAAAAGTGGCCGAACCTGACTGTGGAGTTTGACTCTCTCTCTGTCTCTCTTTTTCTTTTTTTTTCTCTCAACCTTCCACACCTTTTTCTTTTTTTCTTTTTTTTTTCTATACAAAAATAATTTAATTTTTTAAATTGTTAATATAAGAGAATTTAAATTAATATTAATAATCATGATATATCATACTAACATATATTCTCCAATAATTTATAATTTATAATAATATATATAGTAGTAATTTATTAGAAAATTGTATATTGTGTATCTCAAAATAATTTTAAATTTTTTATACTTTCACAGATTTATCGTAAATTATTACCACTACTTATCACAAGTTATACCATCTTATAATATCTTATTACTACTTATCACAAACTTATCGTAAGTTATTACCACTACTTATCACAAGTTATACCATGTTATAATATCGTAAGTTATAACAATACACGTTATTATAAATTATCTCATATTATTGTAATTTATCTTTTACCTTAACTCTAAAATTTTTAAATTATTCCTAAATATTATATAAATATATATAGACTAAAAACCATTTCAATTGTATATAGTATTTACAAACGGTAGAATACAAGTTATCATAATCATAGATTTATACAGACGGTATGGTTAAGTAGATCCAGTGACCCTAAAGAAGAGTCATATACAGATTATTTTGAAATCGTTTCTAAAAATGTCATATTTATCAATGACAAATGATAGCCATTAGAAATTGAATGTGATTTTTACCGACGGCTATGCTAACTTTACTCACGGTTGATAAACTTTTTTCGACGTTATAATTTATACTGTTAAAATATGTATATATTTTCCTACGGTTTTGTAAAAAACGTCAGCATAGATAAGAAGAAACCGTTGTTAAAGATTACTAACAATAAAAGTTACCATCAGAATAAGGATTTAATTTTGTAGTGGTAATTGAATAACAACACGAATGAGAGTTTAATATTGATGAGCTAGAGAATGGGATAGAATAAGAGCATCCTAAGTATGGGGAAGAAGGATCCTCCCAAAGTGAGAAATTATTATTTTGCTTTTTTTAGATGGTTTTTTATATATTTTTTTATTTAGGTATAACTTTTATACTTACATGTATTGTAATTTATTCTACATAAAAATAATTCTATTTTGGTAAATCTTGAAGATAAAGCTGATAATGATATTCAAATTGACTTGTCATGTTTTGAAGTTAGAGATAGTTGTGGGAATAGTGATGGTGATGATGATGGAAATAGAAATAATAATGAATATGATTTGGATTTTGTTGATTGAATTATGTTATGTATTGCATGAAACTTTTCTTATTGTTTAAATTAGACTTGGATGTACTCAAGACTATTATTTGAATTAAACTTTGACATATTTGAATGATATTTTATATTAAATGATGTGTAATATTTAGATAAATGAATTATGTTTTATTAATATTATATATTTTTAAGATGACTTGGTAAACATTTGTGATTAGATATATAAATTTTTTATATTATTAATATATTATAATTTAAATTTATCTATGATAACATGATACTGTTATGCAGTTTTTTCATCTGTTCTAATTAATTTAATCTAGTGACTCATTGACCTCTTGACGTGATCGATTCGTATTTCGATTCGGGTTTTAAAACACTGTTTAAAGCTTTGCAACTTATGTTTTAAAAAAATTCCCTTGTAAGATCTATCGAACCTCCCATTTGAGAACAAATTATTACCAATCATTCTCTAACTTTGCATCTTTTGCCCAAGATAATGATTTCAAACCCTTATGGCTCTACCCCAAGTTGATGCCTCATAACGATAGAAGATCCAACAAATATACAAAGCATTCCATCTAAACTCAAACCTAATCATGGACCTTAAGAACCAAATCTTCTAGTACCACTAAAAGACAATCCTTATTAAGACCTATTTCACCCTAAGAAAATCCCTCATTGGCTAATTTCTATAGGTTATGTCATATGTATTGGAAAAATACGGTCATATTTCACAAAATATAGGTGTGGAAGTGTAGTATCTAGTAAAAGGTGAAAATCTCTATTTTCAAAAATTTTTTTAGAGTTTGGCATAATTTCGAAACACATTTCATTATTATGTATACATGATTTATTACTATTATCCTACACATAATATTAAAGAGGAGATTGAGAATGCTGCACCTTTTGTGGTGAGCATCATTCTTCCGCATGTGTTGAAACGGGAGCTGAGTCACTCTATCTGCAAACTGAGTACTTCAAACTATGAGCTAAGTCCAATAAGCGTAAGACCTCTAATCCATCTACATGAGCACTCATCCAAGATTTTTTGATGTGTCTTCTTGATTCGATCCATTAGTCAAGCTAAAGTGATAATAAGAATTCCACATAAATTGATCTCCAACAATCTAATTTACAAGTTACAAACTTGGAATTTAACTTATATTCTAATTATTTCTATCTTAAGAATAATTCTCAACTCTATGGGAAATTTCTTTGTCTGTATTTGAATAAAGATACGATCTTTTTCTTTCTAGAACTTTTCATAGCTTTTTGAGAAAATTTCTTATGTCTACCATTAGAGAGCTTTCTCCCTTAAACTCTCAAATTTCTTTTTCTTTAGGAAATTCTAGAACTCTAACTCCTTGAGACCTATTAATGTACTTAGCATAAGACTAAGGATGGTATTAGATTTGGAACTTGAAATCTAGGAACCTTTACCAGCAAAGTCATGGAGATAGTTGATATAACAATTAGGAGAAGAATTAATATTTTGTACTTACAAGAGACAAAATGAATAGGTAAGAAAGAGAATTCAGATTTTAAGATATCGTACACAAGAAAAACCAAAACAAGAAATGAAATATGTACTATTGTAAATAGTTTATTGAGAAGTGAATTAGTACAAATAGTCAAAAAAGGAGATAGGATTATAGCTCTTAAGATAGTGCTAATAAAAGAAACTATTAACGTACTTAATATATATCACCTCAAATAGGATTAGATGAAGCTACTAAATAAAAGTTTTAGAAATTCCTAGATCAGATAGTACAAGAAATTTCACAAAGTGAGAGGATTTTAATAGGAGAAAATCTAAATTGACATGTATAAGAGAGAGAAGAGAAATATGGAATGGTACTTGGGTGTTATGGTCTTGGAGGAAGAAATGACGAGAGAAAAGTCATTTTGGATTTTGTGACTACATATGAGTTTATCATAGTCAACACCATTTTCAAAAAGAGAGAAAAATATCTGATTACTTTTAAAAGTGGGAACAATAGGTCACAAATTATCTTTCTTAGAGTTATGAAGAGGAATATAAAAATTTGTAAGGATTGCAAGGTCATTCCCAATGAGAGTTTAACCACCCAACGAGAGTTTAATCACCCAACATAAGTTAGTCGTGTTGGATATGCATATCAAGTATAATATTCATAGAATAAAAATGTGCATAACCCCTAATATTAAGTTGTAGAATTTAAGAGAAACAAAATAAATTTAACTAGAGACTAAGAAAATAAGCCTAAGGAAAATACAAAATAAGCTTTAAGAGAAATACATAGTGATCTTAATATGGCATAGGAGAAGATGACACTTCATATGAAAGCAGTGGCTAAGAGTGTACTTAGTGAGTCAAAAGATGTGTACCTCTAAATAAAGAATCTTGATTGTGGAAAAAGAAGTACAAGAGAAAGTAAAGTGGAAAAAACTACTTATAAATTACTTTACACCGGTGAGACAAGCAAAACATAGAGAAGTAGGTAGTAGCCAATAAAGAGACGAATAAAGTAGTGAGTGAAGCCAAGAATGAAACTTTCAAACACTTTTATCAATGGTTTGATATAAAAGAACGGGAAATGGATATCTAAAAAATAGTTGAAATGAAAGAGATAACAATAAGAAAATTTTCACAAATAATACGTATTAAAGATAATAAAATAGGGTGTTAATGAATGATGGAGAAATAAAAGAGCAATGAAAGAGATATTTTATTAACTGTTTATAACGGTCAAGATGATTAAGCTAGCTTAGGTGAACTAAGTACAATAGAGGATAATAAAAATATGAACTTTTATTAGAGAAATGAACCCTCAGAAGTTGAAGAGATTTTAAAAATGATGAAAGATGAAAAATGAAAAAGTCATTGGATTTGATGATATCTCGATAGAGGTATCAAAGTACAAAGGGAAATAGGATATTACACGACTTATGAAAGTATTCAACATGACAATGAGGACAAAGAAAATGTCTAATTAGTAGAGAGGAAGTATTTTAGTACCTTTATTTAAAAACAAGGGCAACATACAAAATTGTGCATATTATATGGATATTAAAGTAATGAGTCATAATATGAAATTTTGGGAAAGAATGATTTAAAGAAAACTACGGAAGGAGATGAAGTGATTGAAAATCAATTTGAATTTATGTTTGGAAGGTTGACAATGGAAGTTAGACACCTTCTCAGACAATTAGTTGAGAAGTATTGAGAGAAACATGACTTACACATAGTATTCATTGATCTAGAAAAGACATATAATAGAGTTTCTATAGAAATTATGTTAGCAAAATGTGTTTTGATAATGAGTAAATTTATACAAATCTAGCTTAAATGATGAGCAAAATTGGTTAGATTAATAAAAAATTATTTTGGAAGAAATTGGAACATATTTGAAAATGTTCAAAGATAGATGACTCAGTTACAGACCTAAACAAATTGACTCATCTATGAATCATGTCGACTTGCTAAGTAAAGATTAACCCTTGACCTAAGACAGTAGGTTAGTCAAGTTGATTCGAGTGAGAATCAAGTCAACTTGCCAAGAATAATAAGTTTAATAAACTAAGATAGTAAGTTCGTCAAGTTGACTTACCTAGGAAAACAAGTCCACTCAAAGAATATTCTATGGAAAAGGACAAAGTGTGAGCTTGAGAACAAGTCGATCTATCCAAAACACAAGTCGATCGGCCTTGAAAAGACATCATAGAAATCACAAATTCAAAGTTCTAATGGTCGAAAATTTAAAAGTGCAATGGGCTAAAACAAAATTAGGTCAATCTATATTAATGCCAAGTTGACCTGGTGTAGCCATGAGTCAATCTGCCAATTTAACACTTAGAAAAATTTGTGTAAGCAAAGCTGACTCACAAGCTATAGGTCACAAGGAATTAGGACAAAGCCACAAGCTGGTACACATGCCAAGACACAATCCACCATAGGATAGTCATAGGCCAAGACCTAGAGCTCAAGATGAAGAAACAACAATGAACAATCTAGAGGGATGAATAGATTATTCTCAGCATTTTTGATTTTTTCGGGGTTTTGAATAAAGATTGAGAGAAGAAACAGAGGAAGACTGTGCACTCGAGATTTATAGTAATTCCATTTTTCTTGATAGACGTCCACTCATAAACTGCACCTAAATTTTAAATCCAATATTTTTCTAAATAGTACACAACTAACTTTGCTCAAGTGCTCTTAGACCTTACAAGTGCTAAACGTATTTTGAATGTCCAGACCCAATGAACTTTTCCTTGTGCTTTTTTATAAGATTTGGTAATGAACCAAGAATAAAAGATGAAGTTTTGACTTTTGATGAGCTGTTAAAGCCCAGAAACAAATACAACACAGAAAATAAATTTCTTAAAAGATTGTTGTTCAATTGTGTTCACTAGTACTCCATCCAGATCTTCAATCTTCATTTTACGTGTTGTATTCATAAGTTTCTTGAAGAGATAATTGTTGAGCTTTGTTTAATATAAAGACAGCCGTTGAGGGTGGTTAAAGTTCCATTAAATGTTTGAACAACTTTTTTGAATAACTAACTATTGCTTACATTGAGTTGATTACTTCTTTCTTTAGGTTAACTAAGTTTTAAATTTACTATTGTCCAGAGCTAGTGCAAGTTGACTACATATATGTGTTGAGTCAACTTGTACTACATTTTACTCAGATATTTTTGCTTTTTGTTCATGGAAATCAGTTTGTGCTCTCTTCAGGTTTACTCATGCTTGACAATATATAAGCATTTTCTCATTGTGGCTTGTACAAGTCAACTTGTGTTTTCTTTAGGTTGAGTTGACATCATTTTACTTAAGTATTTTTCATTGTATTACTTGTGCAAGTCGACTAGTATATGCTTCAGGTTGACTTGGGCTTGTTGGTACTTAAGTATTTTTAGTTCATTGTTTATGCAGGTCGACTTGAGTTGCAAGTCAACTTGTGCTCGATAGTACTTGGGCATTCTTGCTTTGCAGCTTATATGGGTCGATTTGCTTTGCTTTTTGGTCAACTTGAACAACAGTACTTAAGCATATTTACTTTTTGGCTTATTCAGGTCAACTTGGTATTGCTTGCTAGGTCGACTTGTGCTTGACACTCTCAAGCATATTTGTATCATGGCTTGTGTAGGTTAACTTGGCACTGTGATAGGTCAATTTGGTGCAGCTTGACTTAGTATATTTTTCATTATGGCTCAAGCAAGTTGGTTTGCTATTGTCTGTAGTCGACTTGTGGAAGTGTTCTGTGAGATCTAAGCTTTATGTAAGTCAATTTGTACAAGAGTTAGGATGACTAGTACTCAATAGCCTTTGAGCTTTTGTTTTTAGAAGCACATGTATGGGTCGACTACGTATAATGCCTAGATCAACTTAAGTTTAAGCTTTTTTTTTTTTATAAAAAAGTATTAGTTGACTTATAGCATGTGTGAGTCAATTTGGCCTAGCGTATGACTCAACCTTTAATTCCTGACTCGTGTTTAGCTCGTATCTTGGCATGTGTCTTGTGTCCTTCTTATATCCTAGATTTTGTCTTGTGTATAAGTCCTTTATTGTTTCGTCATGTACAGGTTAACTTATGCATTGGTCACGTCGACTTGTCTTTGTTCTACTTTAAATACTTTCATTGTGTTGTTGACTCTGAGTTTATATAGGTTGACTTGTTTACCACTCAGGTTGAGTAGATTTGAAGATCTCATTGTTTAGATGTCTTATCAACTCTTCTAGGTCAACTTCTTTATGTTTCAGGTCAACTCATTACTTCTTTAAGTTGACTTGAAATTGCTTCAAGTTGACTTGAACTTGCTTCAAGTTGACTCGTTGTTGCTTTCAAGTTAGCTCGTTGATTTTTCAAGTTTACTTATTGTTGCTTCAAGTTGATTCGTTTCTTTGTTAATTTCGTTACTCCTTAAGTCCTTCATCTTTTGCTCGATTTGTAGTCCTATCAGGTTGACTTATCCTTGCTTCAAGTTAGCTTATGTCTCGATTAGCCTTAGTTTTCATCAGTTATACTCCTTTGATTTTGAGCGAGTTAACTTATGACTTCTTTTAGTCAACTTGAACTTTAAACGGGTCAACTTGTATTTTGCAATTGTTCTTTTTCTAGGCTTTCTTGCTAGTTGGTTGTTTTTCTTCTACAGAACCTTTAAGCCACTTAAAACACTTTAAACATTAATCATTTTGACATCCAATACTTATCAAGTTAATTCATGTTCTCATCAAGTTGACTCGTAGTTTTATTAAGCTGACTTGTGATTTACTCATTCTTTGTTTTCAAAGGGGTTTTGAACTTAGGTAAGTCAACTTATCTTCTACTTGCGTCAATATAAGCTTGAGTTATCTTAAATTTTTTTAAGTTTAGAATTTACAAGTCAACTTGTATCATGGGTGAGTTGACTTGAACTTGAGCTTTTAAGTCCTAGCACGTGGCTCGTGGCTCGCGGCTCGTGGCTCGTGGCTCATAGCTTGTGTCCTAGCTTGTTCATGATCTATGGCTTGTGAATGAACTTGACTTCCATAAATTTTTCTAAGTATTAGTGTAGTAAGTCAACTCATGACTATACTAGGTTAACTTGACCTCAATATGGTTTGACATAATTTCATTTTGGCCGTTGGTCTTTTAAATTTTCAAACATTAGAACTTTAAATTTGAGGCTTTCTTTAATCCTTCTACAGGATAGGTCAACTTATGCTTTAGGCAGATTGATTTGTTCTTTAAACCTAGACTTGGCTTTTTTCATAGAATGTTCTTCGAGTCGACTTGATTTCTAAGGTGTGGCTAACCTACCATCATAGTTCAGTAAGTTTAGATCTCTTGTGAGTTGACTTATTTCATATTCGAGTTGACTTGACTAACCCACTTCTTTAATTTGGAGGTTCACTACAAAATTAAAACACTATACTGTAGGTAATTTTTATTATCAGTAACCTTTAGTAATGATTTTTCATATTCTATAGAGATGCTATTGACAAAACCGTCAGGAAATGTATATATTTTCCAATGGTATAAATTATCCATTGGGAAAAGTTTATTAACGTTCAGTAAAGGTAGCACAACCATCCATTGGGAAAAGTTTATTAACGTTCAGTAAAGGTAGCACAACCATCTGTAAAAGCGATATTCAATTCTGATAGTTATCACTTATGGTCAGTAAATGTAGTTTTTAGAAACGATTTGAAAATATTCTCTATATGACTTATCTTTACTGTCTACTTAATCATAGCATTTGCATAGGTTCTATATCTATGCTATGTTCAATTCTGATGGTTGTCACTTGTGGTCAGTTAATATGATAGTCTTTTAGGGACGATATGAAAATAATTTCTACATAATTTTTCTTTACTGTCTATCTAACCATACCATCTGCATACATTCTATATTTATAATAGCCAATATATTTCACCGTCTATAAATATTATTTACCATTCGAACGGTTATCAATTATTGTCAATAAATATGCTCACCTTTAGTAACGATTTGGAGAGAGTTTCTATAGGAGTTTTTTTTACTGATTGCTAAATCATATCATCTGCATAAGTTCTATACCTATGCTAACCTATAAATTCAATAATCAGTGATGTTCAATTAAGAGAGTTATCCGTTGTTATTGGTAAATGTGGCACTCTTTTAGGGGCAATTTGAAAACAATCTCTATATGACAGATTAAACCCTAAACTCTTTTTTTCTGATTACCAAACTATACCATATGCATAAATGCTATAACTATGCTAATCTATAAATTCTGATTATTATCACTTTTTGTCAATAAATGTGTCAACTTTTAGGGACGGTTTAAAAACAGACTCTATATGAGTAATTTATACTGTTGGCTGAACCATACTATTTGTATAAGTTTATAACTATGCTAACCTATATATTGTACCATTTGTAAATATTATATACTATTCTAACGGTTATTAGTTTTCATTAGTAAATATGATGCTCTTAAGGAATTATTTAAAAATAATCTCTATATGTGCAATCTATACTATTATACTCTGGTAATATAGTGTAGTAATATTATTTTACATGTAATAGGTACTAAATTATCATCTGCAGGTGGTAAAGTGCGGTAATGAGTGGTAAAGTCAGTAACATTATTATGCATTGAAGTTGCGATATGTAATGGTAAAATTGCTATAATAGGTAGTAGGTAAAATTGCTATAATAGATAGTAAATCTGTAATAAAATAAAAGGTAGTAAGATTACAAGTAATGTTGCGAAATAGGTGGTGTAAATTAGTGATAAATTATTGTTAGTTTGTATGGTAATATTATTATACACTGGAATGAAATGCTATAACCCTATTCATAATTGTATAGTTATTAGTAACATGCGATAATGCATAATAATATTGTGCACAATTGTAAGAATTTTATCCAATACAGTAAGATTATTAATATAAATTATTATTACAATTATTAATATAGATTATTATTGTTTTTAATAAGTTAAAATAAAATTATTTCGAATGAGATTGTTATCGTACACTAGAGAAATATGGTAATTTATACTATCCGTTAAAGAAACTCTATATGGGTAATTTATATTATCTCCTAAACCATACCATCTCTATAAATATATAATTATATTAACCCATATATTGTATCATTTGTAAATATTTATCAATAAGATATTTTTTAGGGAGTCTTTGAATTTAGTCTCTATATGTGCTATCTATATCGACTAGTGAACTCTATCGTCTGTACAGTCTTTAGAAACGGTTTAAAAATTTAAGAGTTTAGGTATTAAACCATTGTGATACCTGGTAGCAAGTTGCAATAACAAGAGATAATTTGAAATAACATGTAGTGGGTTGTTATAATAGGTGGCAAGTTCGCAATAACAGGTGGTAATGTTGTGATAAATTACAATAAATTTATGATAATTAGTGGTAATATCGTGTGGTAACTTCACGATAATAGTGCTCGAGGTACAACAGATTTCAATCTCTTGATTTTTTTATTTTTGCTTACACTTGAAGTTTGTTTCATGATTTTATTTGACAACAAACTGAATAATACAACATATCATTAAATATATAAATCAACTCATTAGAATTTACTCATCAAACAATACATGTATGAATACAACTTGCATATACATGCTTGAATCCAAATTTTTGATTGACCTAGTCGTAGTGAACTGCTAGTTTCTTTTTGTGACGGTCCATCACCAATCCTAACATTCTCGAAGTAAAAGATTTAGGATAGGCAAACATTGTTAATGGCTAAATGCTAGTGGATATATTTACAAATATTGAATTAGACTATGACATAAAATATTGATCATGAGTAAAAATAGACAACCACAAATTCCTTTTTTCTTCCTCTCTTTCTTCTCTCTTCACAAGACCTTTAAATTGGCATACTTTGCCGCTGAACCTTGTACCATTTGCAATTGCTGTATACTATTCTAATCGTGGTACTCTTTAGAGACTATTTGAAAATAGTTTCTATATGTGCATCTATATGTCTATATATATAGTCATTATGGATGGTTCAAAAATTTAATGTTAAGATATCAAACCAATAGGTGGTGGTAAGTTACAATAATAGGAGATAATTTGAGATAACAGACGATGCGATACATTGGTAAGTTGTGATAATTTTGCGATAACCAATATGATAATATTATTATTTGGTAATATTATCATTGGAATAAAATGAGATACTAAATTCTAGTAAAGTACGATAATGGATGATAAAGTATGGTAATATTATTATATATTGGAGTTATTGGAGTTATAAATTGCTAACAGGAATGAAATATTGTATGTATTGTAAGTATTGGCTAAATAATATGAAGTGAAATACTATAAGTATTGGTTATTAGTAACATGTTGATGTCGTACATTTTACCCATTTTACCCATTGTAGATTATTACTAGGATTATTAATACAGATTATTATTAGCATTTTATTGTTTCTAATAAGTTAAAAACTTATTTCTAATGAGATTGTTATTATATATTATAACAACCTGATTTGAAAGTCAATTGGTCAATTGGTTTACTTTTGTACATCACAGTTTACTTCAATAGCTTACTTCTTAAGTTTTTTTTCACAATTTTCCTTTTCCAGTGTACTCGTTCAGACTTTGTTTTAGACTTTGGTTTAATTGCTTTTATTTGTCCTCTTTTAGACTTTGGTTTTATTGATTTTCTCTTTGTTTCCTCTATTTTCTACATCTTCTCCATCATTATGGACATGATCTCGAGATGGACTGCATTATGTTCGGACATTAGAAGTTTGAGAAAATATTCTTTTTTCAAGAAATTAAGATCCTAAAATCAAGCCATCAAATGAAACAGTCAGTTATTGCAATATAAATACAAACATGAGGATAACATAAGGTTTGACAATGGTTTCTAACAATATACTTATTGAGTTGGTGATTTATGGATATCCCCGATTCTAATATCTTCAAAAACTTCAGAACAAATATTTTTTAATCATTCCTAATAGGAAGAAATTATTTTGGAGTATGCATAAATCATATAGTGAGTTTCGAAAGTACACAGCTAATTAACTTATGTGTTAACCTATTGTAAAACTTCAATACACACAATTTCAGAGATAAATACTGAATTTTTATAAGTTTTCTCAATGCACTATTTCTATAAAGAAAAATTAATGAAAATATTATATGTTATAGTTGAAAAAAATTTAATATTTAAGTATAATAAGCAATTACCATCAAAGTTTGCAATTCATCATTTTTATGGTCTCTAAAGCGATAACTTGAGCCAAGGGGGTACATGGTTTGTTTGTTGAGATGAAAAGCTTAACAAGACCAGTGTTGTTACTCCCCAATTCACCCCCCCATCAAGGTTTTATCGGTGACGGACTGCCTGGTTCTCACTAGGGTTCAGTCACTTGCATGGTAATAAAAGTCATACTAAAATAATAGTTCTTTTTTTATTTAAATTATTACATATTATAAAAATCTTCTATACATGATAAAACAGCGGAACTTCTATACTAGAGAGATTATCTACAACAAAACTATCTCTATCTGTTCATCTAATTCTTCTCAATCTTTATTCCTGTAGGATTTAAAATTAATTTTTGATGTGAGCTTGACAGCTCAGTGAGGTCTGTATGTATGTGTAAAAAAATTCTTTATAAAATTATATGATAACGGCCTTATTATAAAATTTTTTTAAGAAAGCTTTCTATACAACAACATCATGCATAATTGAATAATAACAGTAACACAATATAGTACAAGTAACAGTTCACTTCCATTTTATCTCTCCATAAGAATAGTCATCTTATCCCTCCCAGGAGGTCCATTTCCAGAAAGGACTAATAATCTCCCCCGCATTAAGTGGACAAATCCACAATAATGGGGTACTACTGGTTTGTATTTTGATATTCGATAAAGTCTTTACTTGTTGAAACTGTCTCTACACATATTGACATATATAACAAATACAAACACATACATTGATATTGTAGTAGGAAAATCATTGTAATAGTAATAAATTATGGTAATGGTAGTATATCATGTTAATTATAGAAAATTATGACAGTTTTGCATAATATATATATGACAATCAAGAACACTCATCTTAAAGAGTTAACTAAGATCTTTAAGTACTTTGTTTTTTCCTTTTCACTCTCTTTTGTCTTCTTTTCTTTCTTTCTCTTCTTCTTTCTCTCTCTCTTTCTTTCTTCTTTTTTTCTCCCTCCCTCCCTCTTTTCTCACAGTTTGCTTGTGATTTGGAATGGGAAGGAGAGAGGGGTATTTATAAGTGTGGCTGGGTAATGGATTATTGACATGTATTCTCATACTTGTTTATTATGTAAGGTTTTTGTTGTTGATACAACCCATGTGTTCTTTCATGTGTCAATTATAGAAGATACCTATTCTTAATGCAAAATACTTGTTTGGACACTTATTTATCATGTTTTTATTATGGTCGGTGGTATCACGATTAAATGTATTTTAAGTATTCAACAATTCTGGTTAATTGTTTGGATACTTATTTACATGTAATATCATTTAAGTAAATGTTTGTATATTATTTTATTTCATTTACTTAATAATTACATGTAAATAAGGAAATTATTTTAGTTCATTTACTTAAAAATTACACGAAAATAAAGAAATATCCTCTATTTGGATTCAATAAAAATAATTTCAGGACCTAGTTCCTTAAGGATGAAAAGTCAACTCTCACTTCCAAGAGCAAAACTTGAAACGATTAACTTTGTTGGATTTAATTTGTAGGACTAACGATTTAGAAAAATTCTAAAAAAATAGGTTTTAACTAATTTGATATATAAGAAATAATTATCGGGACTTTTTCTTCTTGATTTCTAAACATTTCAGATATATCATTTTTTGGACTACTTAATTTTCAGCGAATTGATCAAATCTAGATTTTCAATATTTTAAGAGTTCGATTTCATATCTAATTCCCATGTTTCAGGTAATATTCTTATCTCATTATTAATTATAAATTATTTCTTACAACTAAATTAAGATATGTGACAAGTGTTCTTTGAAAATGACGGGGATAAAAACTTGTCATGAGTCAAATCTAGATTTTTTAATATTCTATGTTTTCGATTTCGTATCCAATTCTCATGTTTCAGGTAACATTCTTATCTCATTATTAATTATAAATTATTTCTTATAACTAAATTGAGATATGTGACAAGTGTTCTTTGAAAATGACGGGGATAAAAACTTGTCATGAAAACATAATCGTATATTAATAGAAATGTATATTAATGTGTAAACGTAAAATATGTAATGGTAAACTAACTCACTAGATTGCACAATCGAAACTCTAATCCTAGCATTTTTTTAGACAAATAACTTTCAACCATCGAAATATCCCATTTACTTTGATTGATTTTTTGTTTCGCATCCAACCCACACGCACAAACCACATACATTTGTATTAGTAACACACTACATTAATAAAACAAGATGAGAAAACTACAATATCTACATTAGTAAAAGGTGAGAAAACTATAGACAACAAGGTGAGAAAACTGCATTAATAAAACAAGGTGAGAAAACTTTGCATTACTAAAATACTGCATTAAAACAAGGTAAGAATGAGAGGGAATGTGTATATGGATATGGTGCTGTTCAGACATGGAAGGGTTGTGAAAGGGTTTTGGAGTGACCATGTGAGGAGAGAGAGAAGGGGAGAGAGGTGAATTGATTTACATGTGGAAGGATTTTGGAGTGTGGAGAGAGAGAAGGGGAGAGAGGAGAGAGGAGAGAGAGAGGGTTGAGATGATATTTGAATTTTGTGAGAATTTTTTTTGGAGTTTTGTGATTTGTGATCATGTGAGAGAGAAAGAGTTTTGTGTACTTGTGCATGTGACGTGGAAAGAAAAAATTATAATTATTAATTTTTTCAATATTTGTTTTATGTTAGGTCAACCCACAATGGTAGACTGCAAAAACATTGGATAATTCACTTAAATTTTCATCATCTAGAAGAAGAGGTGTTGAGCTGTTGAGGAAAAATGAAAGAATAAAGATGCAAGAACAATACTTATCGAAAACCACAATGGAAAAACGCATATGGAGAAAAAGGTAGACGGCTTTGGGCAATTGATGTTAACGAAATGTATGTAGCATTTCATAGTCTGCAAAAATAATCATTATATAAACATGATATAAAAAATAAATAAAAAAATTCATACAAAACGTAAGATCAAAAATAAATAAAAAAATCAGAGATTCATACCAATGTGCCAATCTAATGAAGGGGCACAAACTCGTATGCATCACTCCAAAACATGTAGTTTTCAACAATATTATATAAAATTGTTCTATTCATTGTCATAAAAATTGAATTTAGTAACATGTATCACTATAAATGACAAATGATAAAGGTTGTAATACAATAAAAGATAACTTAATTGGTTTTATTTTTATAGCTTTTCATTCATAAAAAAGCCAAACACTTTTTTTTTCATAAGAAAAAGCCTTAACATTAGCAAACGTAAAACTTGTGTTTATCTTCACCTCCTTTATTTTAGTTAAGGCATTCATCACTTCATACAATTTAGCATCTAGCCATGAAGAAGTGGGTGCACGATCCTCATTTTATCCAAACTCTCCTCCAAACCTTTCTCATCCAAACCCTCCTGCCCTTTGTCCTCTTCATCCAAACCCTCCTCAAAACCAATCTCCTTTAAACCCTCTTACCCTTTGTCCTCTTGCCCGTCCGTTAACTCCTGGTCCTCAACAAAATCACAAACCACAACCTTTCCTTTGCTTCTTTCACTTCTTCTCTTCTTCCTTTACATCACAGTCCTCTACATTATCAGAGTTGCATAGTTTGCACAACAAATCGGACTGGATTCGAACTGACTCCTCCAGAAATATTATAACCTCCTGTCTAATGCCAATTCTTTACAAAACAAAATAGATAATAAGATTTAAATATTTGCAGTAAGTAAGTGCTCGATAGTAAGTGGTCAATAACTATCATAAGATTGAGATATGATAACTAGTGGTAAAGTGGTAAGTGCTCCATAATTAGTGCGTCGGTTGTAAGGTTACCTTAATTTCAGATTTCAATTTATTGATTTCTTTATTTTTGTTGTCACTTGAATATTGTTTCATAGTTTTTGTTGACTACAAACCCATAGATAGTATAATATGTTATCAATGAATAATATTATCACTGAGTAACTCAATATTTAGAGTGAGTTCATGAACTTAACTTACATTTACTTGCTCGAATCCAAGCCTCCGATTGACCCAGTCGGTAGTCCGATACCGAATAGGTTGTTTCTTTATGTGACCGTTGAAATCACCAACTCTCACATTTTCAAAGTAAAAGATCTATACATAGGGGACCAACATTGTTAATGGTTATGGATATGTTTAGAAATATTGAATTGCAACGTGACATAATATATTGAAAACTTAACATGAATAAAAATAGACAACCATCAATTCTTCTCTTTTTCTTCTCTTCCTCTTCTCTTCAGAAGACTTTTAAATTGGCATACCTCGTCAGCTAAATATTGTAACACAAATTTAGCTCAGCTTTATTGGCTAGTATTTTTGGCATCAATGGTAGTCGTGAGGTGTGTAGAAGCAAGGAAGACATTTGTAGTCGGACATAAAAAGCCTCCAAGAAGGAATAGCAAGAAGTATCATTTAAATCTGGGGAAGGAGGTATTTTCGGTATGCATCTATTCTTTTAACTGGGTATACTTTAGTCTAGAGAAATACTTTCTCGTCTCTGAGGATTCAACCAAAGATGAACAACGCAAAGCATCGTATCCGGTGTAGGGGATACCTAAGATTCGCCCTACTTCTTTAAGTGTCAGTTTAAAGTTTTGATTTGTACTGATAAAAAGATGTTTTTCCATTGGTTCAAACCTCACTATCAATTCTTTACATAATTTTTGACTCAGTATATCATAGGTAAGTTTCAAAAGTTTGTTGAATCCCATATATTTTACTATACGTTTCATGTCATGAGTGAGGGAAGAAATTATTTTCTTCACTTGGTTAGGAAAGCACCTTGTTTGATTGATGTCATTGCCCTCCATTGCCTGGCTATTTTGTTATATTTCTCCCAGTCATCTTCATTTAGTTACCTCCATTGCTGAACACATTCGGTCTATTCCAAAGTGTACATAATGTTATAATGTTATTATACTAAGTAATGATCATAATACTATTATAGTAATGATACATAACATAAAAACAAATAATAGAATATACCATCATCGTACGCAAGCTACTATCATACGCATCGATTTGACTTTGTTCTTAGAAAAGAATTCTTTTCTATAGTGTGATAATAAGAATCAGAAATTGAGAAGAGTATGTTCACAATTTATTTATATTAAAAAGCATTAGAACACTAAAACTAAAGTAAAGACTAAAAATTGTTTATATTAAAAAACAATAAATTAATTTTAATTTTAATTTGTAACTAGATACAAAACTAATAATAAAATACTAAAACCATCATTGTATTCAAACTAATAACTAAAGCTAAAATATTGTTGTGGAGATATAAAAATTCACCTAAAAACCTTGTAACCAGAAAGATATTTTACTGATTCTGATCCAATATCTTTCACCTACACATTGTTGGAAGACCTATTGGTTCAATCTGTGTTTCCCACTTTTGCTCCGAAAGCTTCACAAAAATTCCTATCCAAAGCTAAGTTTCTCAAACAAGCTTGTTTGTCATCTAAAACTTTAGAAATTTCCTTCTCTTCTTCTTCCTCTTCTATGTTATGTAGATAAATTCCCACCTTCACTCTAACTCTTATTCGCCCTCTCTACATAATTGTCATTGGATCCAATTGTAGTCGTTTGATCAAAACATAGTTCTCCATAATCTAGTCGTTGGAGTTGTTTCGGTCATTAGATCAAATGTAGCCATTGGATCAAATGGTGAACTCGAACTCTTATGCACCTAGTTGTTGGATAGTCTTTACATAATTTGAGATAATTTCAGTCGTTGGATCGAATGTTGAAATAACATTAGCCAATTGAATTGTAGTGTGATATGAGATATTTCCACTGAAAAGACACTAGCTTGCAAAGATAGTAGTGTGACACGTTCAAAAGTTGAAAGTTGAAAAGACATCAAGCAATTACCCTAGCCATTGGATCAATTGTGTTGTTATGTACCTAGCTATCAATTACCATTTGATCAATTGCAGTGTTCACAATCATTTGATCAGTTGCACCCAACCATTCCATGAAATGTAACGTGGCAAAAAATGAACCAATTTTGGATTGCATATAAATGCACATTCTACTATATTACTATTATATTACTATGTAATGCCAAATTACATTGCGATCAATTTAGGATAAATATTACTATAATGCCAAAAAATTACATTGCCACCCGATCAATTTAGGAATTTATTATTGTGATCAGTTGCGATCAAGTAACATCTTAGTTCTCTTATGAGATTGGAGTTGAATTGGTTGAGTGGTGGTAGTTATTTAAATGCAATGTTATGTGTTATACCACAAGTGTTACAATATCAAATTAGCACAATTCATTGTCACTGCAATATCAAATTATCACAATTCATTAACCACAGTTGGCCATTACAAACATTAATACATGTAATGTTAGACTGGCAATATGAAAATTCATTAAAGGCCGATTGTTATATAAAATAGTATTATAATAATATTAGAAATTATAACAATTCACATATAATTATCAATATTAATTTAAATAATTTAAATAATGTTGAATGTGAAATATTAGTTATAGTCGAAGGTTTTGGGTAGTGACAATTTACATATATTAGAAATTATTACAATTCAATATATATGATATTATGAATTAAATAATTATAAATATTATTAGTAATTTAAATAATGTTAGATGTACAATGTAATTACATAAAATTTAAAATAATAATAATAATACATAATATAATTATCAATATTAATTTAAATAATATATTATTAGTAATTTCAATTGATAGAGGCGTTTGACATTATCAATGGGTTTGGCTTCGACTTCGGCGTCATATGTGAAAAATATTAATTGTTAGATATGACTCCATCGTAGACCATGCTGGCCTTTGCAGGCAATATGCCTTTACATACAACATGTGAACATTATGTGCAAAAATCTCAATGTGCATTTAACACATTTCATGCAAATTCAAGAAATTTAAGGAATGCATTAATCCGGCAAATCCGACAACAGAGGAGAAAAAAATTCTATAGAGGAAGAAAAAAAAGTTACCGCACACTATTGGCACCGGATAAAGAGAAATGTTTGCCTGGAAATTAAAATTAATATTTTCAATTATTAAAGTCAACTTTGTTCTCAATGTTGTCATAAAAATCTCTCATGTTTCACTATATTGTTGGTGGCAAATTCCACTATGTTGTTTGCGGCAAATGTGGAAGAGAACGTGGAAGGCAAAATGAGTTTTTTCGCTATTAAATTCAAATGCTATTGGCGCCAAATGACTAGAATTCTATAAAATAATAAAATAATAAAATAATGAATAATAATTATAATATAAAATAATAATAATAATAATAATTTTTTGTGTACACATCTTCTCTCTCTCTCTTCAAATATTCTCGCTTCTTCCTTTTTCTTCATACCATGTCACAAAATCAAAGTTACCTCCATGTTCACAAGCTGTATACAACAAAAGAGAAAAATTACCTCCACGTGTGCACAAACCACATACAACAAAAGAGCATTCATGTGATCTCACATGTTTACATGCCTCCGTATGCACAATAATCTAATAAATACAAACCAACATTACATCCACTCTATCCACATTCAAATCAGTTTCAAAAAATATTTTTAAAATCTTTAGAAACAAATCTCACAAAATGAATACAAACTTCTCACTCTCTCATACGTTTCTATCCACGCTTCACAAAAATATTCTCAAAATCTTTACAAACAAATATTACAAAATCTTCTCACTCTCTCACTCACACTCTCACTCTCCCACTCACACATATAAAATCTTTACAAACAAATCTTGCACAATATAGACAATTCTTATTCTTTCACTCTTCTCACTCTCTCATTTAAATCTTCTCTCTCTCACAAACTCTCTCCCTTAGTAGCAAACTTCTTTCTCCTCTAATTGAAACCTTCTTCTTTTTAGCAACTTTCTCCAAATCCTTTTTAGCAAACCTTCTTTATACTCAAAAATGGCCCCTCAAGTCACAAAAAGGGAAGGAAATTGTGACGGAATTAGCAAAATACAACAAGAGAGAATTTCTCTCTCTTGACACAAGCCGTTTATTTGATAATATATTCTCTTATCGAAACATCACTCATGGTCAGATAATAGACTAGGAATTTCTCGACACCATAGGTTTTAAGCGTGCTACTTACTTACAACAACTCTTTCCTTCTTAGATTCTCAATCCTGACAAAAATATTTATGAGAAAGTAGTGAAAATTTTCTACAATAATAAGAAAGAAATTGATAATAAATAACAGATAGTAAGGATGAGTGTGAAGATCAAGATTGTAACATAGTCATCGATGGTCAAGTTAGATCATATGCTTTTGAAACTTACTTTGATGATCAAAAAATTGAAGAGAATCCCAGAAAGATACGTAAAAAAGGTAGTCTTAAGCAGGTAGACTACAAAGAATGTGTGCCATATTTGTATACATAGATACTAAAGGATACAAAGATAGCATTTGATGACTATAATTTAGAGGAATTTAGTACATATGCCATAGATTTAAATTTGCATGAAAGAATTTTACACTTCCTGATTACACACGCTATCAAGTCACAAGTAGGTAATTACACATCTATCACTAGGGATGATTTTTGGCTAATGGCATGTATTATTGAAAGAAAAGATCCAAATTTACATTTTCTACTTCCTTACTTTATGATAATCACAAGAATTTCAAATTCAAATCTGTCATATACTAGTGTGGTTACTGGTATTTTAAAAACTCAAGAGATAAGTCTACGAAAAGAGAACAATGTGCAATTAAGTATGAAAAATGGTATAAATGCCACTACATTACGTAAAGTTAATTGGATTTGCAAGAATGGTATTTGGATTAATCTAAAAAAAAGAGGTGGTGTAGAACATAGGCCAGAGTCAGAAGGGAATGAGGACATTAAGAATGAGAATGAGAATACTAGATGAAATGAATTCTTTGAATGTATCCATATTATGAAAACACAGTTCATAGAGATGATTGATGAGAAATTTGGCAAAATTCGAAGGGAAATAGGAGAATTTCAGAGAGAAGTGAGTGAACTCAGATGTAGTTTTGTTGAATTCAAACAACATAATGAGGAAAAACATAAAAAGATATATCTATTGAAATAAAGGTGAATAGCAACTTTATTTGCTATATAAGAGACAATTCGGTGGTAATAAGACCGGCTGGACCTTCTTCCTTTGCTACCACCACCATTGAATCTAGAGTACCTCCTCCTTCGAGTTCCTTCTCCATGCAAACATCATATGTCTACCCATTTACTGTGCATCCATTCGGTTCTTGTCCCTCTATAGACACAAATCCTAATCTTCCTTCGCATGATACTACTCCTTTTGACATTCGTGACATTATTAGTTCCTTTGCTGGTGCATCATCTTCTGCTGCGAGTAAAGAAAAAGTAAAAAATTTAAACGTGAAGTAAAATTTACTTAATTCTAATTCCACTTATACTTTTTAATTCACTTAGCTTTCCCTTCTTCTTCTTCTATTCCTACTTTTACTTAATTCTATTTGGTTTTCTCTTCTTTTTATTTTCCATTTTTTTATTTTCCATTTTTCCATTATACGTGTATTTTACTTATATATGGAATTTATTATTTTTTTAGAATTTATCTAAAATTATATAATATTGATAATTAAGATTTTTTATTCCATATAAAATTAGTTTTAAAATTTATAATATTGATAATTATATAAGATTGATAGTTAAAATATGTTACCATTATTGTTATAATTTAAATTAATAATATTAATAATTTCATATTATTACATTAATTAAGTTAATAATATTAATAAGTTAAATTAATAATATGGGCATAATTAGCAGGCTCATGGTAGGCCGCGTGGTGTGGGACTGCACATGCCTACGTGGTAGAGCCGCACGGGCATGTGTGGTCCCATACTATACAGCCTGCCGTGAGCACCATATTATTAATTTAAATAATATAATGATATAAAATTAGTAATTTATATAATATAGTGTTATTATATATTTTTGATTATTATATAATATTGTGTTGTAATATGAAATTATAACACAAATTATCAATAGTATATAATTATCAATATTATATAATTTTATATAAATTAAAAAAACTAATGATATGAATATTAACTTATTTTAATTGACATTTAATTTATAAAATTTATCACATTTTAACATTTAGACATTTTAACGATAATTTCTACAACAAAACTTTTTTTTTGAGCCAAAAGATTTTTTTCTGCTTTTAGCACCAATTTAATCAAATTTCTCTTTTTGGTGTCATAAACATTTTATTTAGTGCCAATTTAATCTTCTTTTTTTGACATCAAAAACATTTTTCTACTCTATTTGTTCCACATATTCATTTCATTTATTTTGGTTTATGCAAATATTTCTATCAATGATAAGATATCATCCGTGAGGGTATGCGTGGTCCCGCACCATGCGACATGCCGTGAGATCCATGTTATTAATTTAAATTATTAATATTATTAATTTAAATAATATAATGATACGAAATTAGTAATTTATAAAATGTAGTGTTATGATATATTTTTGATTATTAGATAATATAGTATTATGATATGAAATTATGACATTAATTATCAATATTATATAACTTTATATAAATTTCAAAAAAAACAACTAACAATATTAATATTAATTTATTTTAATTGACATTTAATTTATAACATTTGCCATACTTAAATATTTAGACATTTTAACAATAATTCTCACAACAAAATTTCATTTTGGTGCAAAAAATATATATTTTTTTATTTTTAGCACTAATTTAATCAAATTTCTCTTTTTAGTGCAAAAAATAATTTATTTAGTGTCAATTTAATCATCTTTTTTTGGCGTCAAAAACATTTTTCTACTTTGTTGGCTCCATGTATTTATTTCATTTATTTTGGCTTATACAAATATTTATCTATTGGTTTGTGCAAAACATTTGCATTTGTATTTAATATAATAGATAAGTAATGGACGTATTCTAAATCAAGAGCAAGTAATGAATATATTGACAGAGTTAATTATTTCTTGAATTTGTATCTATAAATACTCAATCCATCGATGACAATATAACATATCCTTGTATTAAATGTTTCAATACATTGAGATTTTCTACACACATGGTATTCAATCACTTGTTATGTCATGGATTTCAATGTGGCTATGACAAGTGGATATATCATAGAGAGAGTAATGGAAAATGTACATCTCATGCATCCAATGAATCCAACCTAGATGATCTCTCGAATAGTAATGACAATCTTTTCTACTATGACATGTTTGGCATGTTATATGATGCATTCAGACATTTACATGATCTATCTAATTTACACAAATTAACTTCTTACGTAGATGAACCAATTTCGGATAAATTTCATGAATTACTTGAGAGTACCAAAAAACCATTATAAACAAATTCGAAATACATTATGCTTATAACTATTCTGCACTTATAATATTTAAAGTGTTTGTGTGAGTAGACCAACAAATTTTTTTCTTTACTGTTAGTGCTTTTAACAGAATTGTTGTCTAATGAAAATATATTACCAAATAGTTGTCTAGAAGTGAAGAAACTATTTTAGTTTTAGGGTTGGGATATGAGAAAATACATGCATGTTCTAATGATTGTATGTTATACTAGAAAGACAGAGATAAAGATGATGCATGTTATGTGTATGTTACTTCTAGATGAAAACGAAATGCAGATGGAGATCAAGGAGATCAAGATATTAATAAAAAAACTGTCAAAATATTGAGATCGTTTCTTTTGATTTTTAGATTGCGAAGTCTATTTACATGTGGTTAAATTACTTCTTTGATAAATGGTATCATGATAAGAGAATAAAGAATGAAATCCTAAGACACCTATCAGATTCTCCTGTGTGAAAAGAGTTTGATTCCGTATATCCTAACTTTTCTATTGACCCAAAAAAATATTCGATTAAGACTACCAATAGATGGTTTCAATCTATTTAAAGCAATGAATGTTACGTATTGCACTTGGCTAGTTCTAATGATACCATATAATCTGCTTCTTTGGTTGTAGATGAAGTTTGCAAACTTCATACTCACATGTATGGCATGGTTGGTTTATTGATGATTTTGAAGCGAGACTAAGTACTCGAGTATTAGTACATGAATCCCCTTGATTGTAGATCAGGGATAATACTTGTAATGATACTATGATATGATAGGCATCGTTCCGTACAGACTCGCCTTGTATGCTATAGTAGACCCATCTCGTTATATAAATTGTCGTACGTTTGTGATGTCTCAAGATGTAGACACTCCACATGGTTAGCTGGCGTGTATATGCTACTATGTTTCGGACTAGCCAAGTTGAACCGAAATGGGAGGACTGAATGACGTTTCAGTTTAGCACTTGGGGAGACCTAACGTCAATACCAAGGTTTTGGGGTTGTTTTTCATTTACATACAAAAACCCCTTGGTGGCTCGTTATGGTTGAGGTAGACCTTTGCCGAGAACATGATTTGGCATGACCCTACGATTTATGACATGAGATTTTGGGATGCATATGTTTAAATTGGATGGAAAACTATGTTGAAATTGCTATGATTCTGATAGTAGGTCTTGCATGGATATACATATATATATGACCTTGACACTCCATCCTCAGCTTACTTATTAATAACCTGTCATGGATTTCTCACTCATTGAGTATTTGATTATACTCACCCTTCAATATTTTTAAATTTATACAGAGTTAATTATTGGAGGACATATTGATTTATTTCGACATACGTAAATCCCAGAGACCATCGCTAGAGACGTATTACGGTATGGAACTTCCTTTATATCTTTGAGGATATTAGTTATCATGTCGGAATGACTGTATGAAACCAATGAACTTTCATTTGTATAATATATATATATATATATATATATATGTTTGAGGACTTTTGTATTTTAAATACTAATAAAATATTTGTATCTAAAATTTTGATTAGTCTTGCGTTACCTTGAGGATAAGTGACGGGATTGGGCCGGTGTCTGAGGTAACGGGTGACTATTCACAGCCTCTGGATCACGGATCGGGGCGTGACATTTTTCTTGGTATCAGAGCCCTGGGTTATTGGTTAAACATTGAGTTTATGAAAGATTTCAAAACTTTCCAAGTATTGTTTTCAAAGTCCTCAATATTTGAAATAAATTTGAAAGTTTCTTTACATTCATAAAATCCCTAAAATGATCTTAGGCAATTGAGTTCTTTCCATTTAGGAGGTTAGATACTCCATATCTAACTCAATTTCTTTATCTATATATGATAGAGGTTCTTTCGTTCAGAACCATACCTTAGACACAATGCGAGACGGACTTGCGGAGTTACACCTGCTGCTCCAGAGGTCGCGTCGTCTTCATAAGCTCCCCTTCCAGTACCACCTCTGTCGGTTCTGATGGCCGAAATTCTAACACCTCCACTAGATGCCTTTAGACAGTGGCATGAGTGGTGGAGCTCCTACGGGGTACGGATGCAGTCTCCGCCATCATATACGACAGTTCCTACTCCAGCTGTAGCGGCACCTACCCTGACTGTCCCTATTTCTTCAGTGTCTTCCCCAAGTGACAACACGATTCTGGCACTTCGCCGTATCCACGAGTTGACCCAGTTGGTCCGGGAAGCTCGATTGTTGGGTTGTACCGATTTTAGCGGATCCAGTGATGCTATGGCAGCAAATCATTGGGTCAACCGGACCCATCAGATATTGATAGATCTGGGGCTAGAAGACGAGTTGAAATTGAGAGTGATAGTGTGATTACTTGATGGTGACTCTATAGAGCCCCTAGGTTTGGGAGACTTTGTGCGAGAGTTTAACAAGAGGTACTTTATAAAGTACCAACATGATCAGATGAGGGCGGAGTTTCTTCATCTCCGCCAGAGGGCAAGATCGGTGTCCAAGTTTGAGGCAGAGTTGAGGAGATTAGCCGCTTTTGTTCCCGATCTAGCCACACAAAGATAGTTACGGTTCAAGCTTGAGGACAAACTCAACTTGAACATCAAGAAATACATGTCAATGATGAAGAACTACTCCTTCAAGGAGGTCTTGGAGTTGGTCTACTATGCTGAGGAGATAGTACAAGTTGAGAGTAGGCAGAGAGAGAGTTAGACTAGAAAAGGAAGAGGACTGGATTTCAGTCTGGTCAGAGTTTGAAGAAGGGCTGGAGTCAGGGCCCTCAGAGAGACCCCATAGCTACAGGGTCAACTGACTTTCCCCAGAGGCCACGCCATTAGAGTTCTAGAGCCCCCGCCCCTAGTGCTAGATTAGTGAGTTAGTTTGTTGGGCCGAAGAAGCCCTGTGCTGTAATTGTGGCAAGTCTCATTCAGGATTCTGTAAAGAACTTGCGAGATGCTACCAGCGTGGGAAATTGGAACATATTCGTAGTACTTGCCCATATTTGGAATTCGGGGGGTAGCCAAGTCAGAGCAGCCCGAGTAGACTACGTGAGAGTCAGTCGTTAACACTTGCCATACCAGTTCCTATTGCTCCACAGACTGTGGCCGAAAGAAACACTATACCCATTCTTCAGCGATAGCAATAGAGGACTCAGGCTCGCGTCTTTGCAATGACGCACAAGGAAGCCCAAGCCAATCCCGAAGTGATTGCCGGTAACCCTTCGATAGACTCTCCTGTACAGGTTTTATCTCATAATAGTTATTTTGAGGCATGACATGCTATGATGACTCATGCAATTTTCGATAGCTAAGACGCTAGAAGCCATAATCCTTTTAATATATATATATATATATGATCTCATGTTGATTTCTCGAGTAAATAAAGGTTGATAATTTCTTTTATTTAATTTTGCCATTAGGTACCATGAAAATCTCCAGATTTGATGCCTGAGTTTTGATAGACACCGGGTCAAATTATTCATATGTGAGCACCCAGTTTGCTCAGCACCTTGATAGATAACTCTCTCTATTGACCGAGGAGATATTGGTTATCACACCATTGGGCGAGCAGTTGGTCTGGAATTCTGTTTACCGGGGCTGCGAGATATGGATTAGGGAGGTGATACTAGAGGCAGATTGTCACGCCCCGAACCGGGATCGTGAACAACCGTCCGTTATCCCTGAATGCTGACTGTATTTTTATAGAAAATCAGGCAGAATCTCCACATAAATCGGAGGTTTCCCATGTACAATTTCACCTGTATATCACATTCATCCTGTAAAATAAACAATTGACCATCCCGATCTCTCCAAAATCAACAAATACCACAGCCAACATCCAGAACAATGCAAGGCTATAAAGTTTCTAGCAATCCTAGCAACAGACCTTTACTGTCATGCCCAACTAGAGCATGAGCAGTCGTCACACCGAGCGGACTTAAATTCTATGCATATATAAAATAAATTCCCAAGTTATTTTTAAATATTCACAAATGTCTCAATGTAATGAAATAAATCAATACGAGAGTTTCACGAATAAATGTCCATAATTTATACAATTATCTAAAAAATTTAGATAAATACATTGGTCAAACTAAAATCTCCAATACATAACGATATCACCAATTATCGTAGCGGAAGAGATGAAAATATCCATATCCAAGCCCAGTTATATCACGTTCGCATCACAATTATACAAACCCAACAATATCTCCTCGGTCCAACACTAATCCTGTGGAAAAGAAAGCGAGGGGTGAGTATCTATAGAAGAATACTCAGTAAGTGAGGGGATTGATATCATACTATCAATATCGAGAGTGAACTTGGAGTGTCAAAGTATAAGATAAAAAAAATATCCACAGTGTGCAAACCGATCATGTTATTTCAAAATCATATATCATATGCAAGCAAGATATGCATCCAATATTTACATCAATGTCATGAAGAGCCGGCCAATGAAATATTCCCGGCAATGGTCTACCTCAACCAAGGACGGCGCATTGGGGGTTTTTCCAAATGCAAGTATTAAATAATGGCTCTCTACCCCAATATTGGCCACAGACTACTTCAACTATCCCGTAAATAATAATAATGTACATATAACTAGTCGAACATGTATGGTGCCCCCGCCTGGTGCTAGACGGAGCCGTACTCAACGTCCTCTCCGATGAGGGTCAACCTGGGACACCCATACACATGATGATCTGGCAGATACCTCTGGCCGAAGCATATCCAGACACAAGGGGTGCCTCTACCAGATGTCCTTCGTAGCTACGGATCACAATATCATATCGGCCGGGCACGTAGCCCCATGCATCCCATCACCATGTCGGTCGGGCATATAGCCCCATGCATCATATCATAATGTCGGCCGGGCATACAGCCCAAATATATAAGTAAATCCATTTAAAACCATGTGCCAATGCAGTGGATGCATTAAAAACATGTCAATATGTCGAAAATGTGGCACAATATTCAGTTATCAAAACTCATGGATGCATATCAATAAAGTCAGAAATTAAGACACTCCAAAGGTCACCAAACATTTCATAAAATATTCGAACATTCTAACAATCATATATTTTGCAGAAACATGTCATTTAAAAAGTATTTTTGAAACATGGTTTTCAATCAATAGCGAATGTCAAAATCTCACTCACAGTTCTAGGGAGGGTGGTCACTCCCTATTTTCAAAACAAATCCAATCTGCTTCCTCGAGTCTCCAAAAAGATCAACCTAATCAGATCATCAAAATTGAATATCAATTTCTCAAATATCTTTAGGGTTTATCCGAAAGACATGAAATGTACAATATCCTCCACTTTACGGCTTATTTCATTCCAACCCTACAATCCAGATAATTTCATACATATTTCAAAGTTTAACTCTAAGGGAAACTATTCAAATTAACTCGATATGATTTTGTGATTTTATAAGATGCTTTATTCGTATCAGACCATCTAGTTTCTGTAACATTCTATACTTAATTCTATTCGCATTCTACTTATACTCTAAACATATACAGAACCTTTCATCTTAAATTCTATCATAGATTCATTCAATGTATCAATTAGAGCCGAAATCTCCTCACCTAGGGTTTTCTCGAAGCGCCGAATCTCGTCCGAATGTCTCTTCGGTCACTTCAAAATCTGTAGTATTTTCTATCAAAACAATATTTATTTGTTAGATTTAAACACTTAGATCAGAATCAAAACTCTCAATTAGTTACCTGCATGGAGGTTAGTGGGCTGTCACGGGCTCACGGGCCGTCGCAGGCCGTTGCGGGCTCGTGGGCTACAGCGGGGTCGTGGGTTCGCGGGTCAGTGAGCTCGTGGGTTGGCGGGTCAGAGGGCCAGTGGGCTTCGGCTAGTGGGCCAGCAGGTCTGCGGGCTGGTGGGCTGCGGGCTGGCGGGCCTGCGGCTGATGGGCCTGTAGGCTGGCGGGCCTACGGGGTGATGGGCCTGCGGCTGGCGGCCCGATGGGCCGATAGGCCGATGGGCTTGCAGCTGATGGGCCTGCGGGCCTACAGTGGCTCGCGGGCTATAGTGGCTTGTGGGCTGGTGCTTGCCCGTGCGCTGGTGCGCGCTCATGCGTCGGCTCGCGCGCTAGTGCGCTGCGCTGCTGCGCGCCCACGCGCCTCGTGCGCTGGCTCGTGCTCTGGCTCGCGCGCGCTCGTGCGTTGGCTCGGTCCTGCTTGCGACCTGGGCTCGCGCTGCGGGCTCGATTGTGTGCAAGGGCGGGTTGCGCTCGCAGAGGCTCTGTAGTCGCGCGCTTTGGTGTGCGGTGGTGCTCGACCGTGGCTCGCGGCGATGTGCGGCAAGGCGGAGAGAGGGCGATCGTGGGAGTTCGCGAGTGGGAGAGAAAGAACAGTGAGATAGAGAGAGAAACCGAGAGGGAAAAAGAAGAAGAAGAAGAAGGTGGTGATGGCGATGGCGGTGGCGGAGGAAGGTGCGGAGCAGCGGCGGAAGGAGGAGAGGCGCGGCGCCGTGGGAAGATGAAAGGTCGGGAGAGAGAGAGAGAGAAAAGGGGGGTTATGGTTTTAACCCTAATCCCCAAATTGGGGACGCAGCGTTTTGCCTCAAAACACTGCGTCTCCAATCCTTTTTTTTTTTTTTGGTGTTATATTTTCTAACGCCCTAAAAATAAGTTTCGTTTTTGAAACTAAAAAAAAAACTATCCAGCATACAAGTGGGGGTATTGTCTCCTCATCAAGTGGCAATAGAGGCTTACCCAATCTGTGGCCAAAAGACACTCTCACATAAGAATGGTTTGACCCGGTGTCAATAAGGACACGAGCGTCAACTTTCCATATTTTCATAACTCCAATGTGAGGAAATAAAAGATTAGTTGATAAATATGGAGGAAAATATATGCTCACATAGATATATATATATATATATATATACCAAAATGTATGTACAAACCAATATAGCTAAGCGTCTACGGCTTTAACTAGTGATGGTTTTCAAAAGAAAGTACATGGACATCTGTAAACATGGAGATCAGTGGGAGGAACACCAAAAATCTCGTCAGGACTCACCTCAGCATCCTCCTGCGTCATCGCATATACACGGGCCTGTGTCCTCTGCTGCTGTCGTGATGGTCCTGGCACCTTGTTGCTCCCGGCTACCGTCCGAGGAGCGGTGTGACTCGAGAGCGGAGGCGCTCCCTGCTGTCCTCCCCGGGGAACACTCAAGTATCCAGTAGCTATGTGACCTCCAAATCCTAACTCAGGGCAGGCGCTCCTGATGTGCCCTTGCTTCCCACACCGAAAGCATGTAATGGGTATCCTACACTCTCTAAAAGGGTGGTGTCTACCACATCGGCGACAAAAGGGGTGCCATTGATCTGAAGTCTGAGTAGTGGCACTAGGGGCCTGTGCCCTGTACTCCTGGGATTCTGATTCCTGCCCAGTAAGTGCCTGTCTCGACTGAGAGGAGCCTCCCTGGTACCTTGAAATCCTACCCTTCTTCGAGCCCTGGCTCGAAGAAGCCCCCGATCTCTTCTTTTGCTCCCTGTTCTCCTGCTGTCTGCCCTTAGCACGGACGATCTCTTCCGCCCTAAGTGTTGAGTCCACAATCTCCGCAAAGGAGAAACTAGGGATCACTGTCATGTATCTCCTGACGTTCAAGTTGAGGCCGTCCTCAAACTTGAACCGTAGCTGCGTTGGCGTCGCTAAGTTTGGAACAAAAGCAGCTAGTCGCCTCAACTCCATCTCATACTCTGTCATTATCCTGGCTCCCTGCCGCAAGTGCAGAAACTCTGCCCTCTTGTGGTCCTGCTGGAACTCAGAGAAGTACTTGCGATCGAACTCCCGTAGAAAGTCCTCCTATCGCAGCGGCTCGGTAGCATCGTCACAAATCGCCTCCCACCAAGTGAGTGTATCACCATCTAAAAGTCTTTCTGCTATCCGAAGCCGGTAGTCCTCGCTCAACCCCAAATCAATCAAAATTCTGTGGGTACGGTTGATCTAGTGCTTCGCTGTTGTGGGATCACCCATCCCTGCGAACTCTGTGCAACCTAACTGCCTCGCCTCCTTCACTAGTTGGGTGAGCTCGTAAATACGCCTCAAGGTGGAGGAGGTAGTGTCGCTAGGTCCCGACACAGTAGAAGGACTAGCAACTGGTGGCTGATCTGGTACAACAGAAGGTGGTATGACTGTAGAAATTGGCGCGGCCGTTAGTGGTGGTGGTGGGGGTGGCATCTGAATCCTGTGGGAGGTGTACTACTCGTACACCTGCCTAAACGTCTCAAGGGACAGTGGTGGAACCTCGGCAGGAGCAGTCAGCCGAGTAGGTGCTGCAGGGGGCGCCCGTGTAGAGAAAGCAGCCTCAGGCACTCCAAGGGTCTCAGGCTCCCTCGGAGGGTCAGGCACGTGAGGGGTCGCGGGTAGCGCGGGTCTGGCTCCGCGTGCTGCTCGTCTACCGTGTCTAGGCGGCATAACTCTGTAAAGGAAAATTATCATTAGATATAATGTTATAGCTTGTCGAGATTTAAGAATCAAGGTTAGTTACATAGCAACTAACCTCCTAAAATGAATATAGTCTTGGGTCTAAGAATTTAATAATAAATGACATACTAGATTAGATACGAATCGTATCTAATCCCCTAAATGAATAACTCATATGCCGAAAATCATGTATGGGACTTTGAATGACTGTGTGAAACTCTCAAATATATTGAGGACTTTTAAAATCAAGTTACTTGGAAATGTTTTCAAATCATTTTATAAAACATAGCTCTAAACCAAGAGCTCTGATACCAACTGAATGTCACGCCCTGAACCGGGATCTTGAATAGTCACCCGTTGTCCCTGGATGCTAGCTGTATTTTTACAGAAAATCGGGCAGAACCTCCCCATAAATCGGAGGTTTCCCATGTACAATTTTACCTATATATTACATTCATCCTATAAAATAAATAATTGACCATCCCGGCCTCTCCAAAATCAACAAATACCACAGCCAACATCCAGAACAACGCAAAATTATAAAGTTTCTAACAGTTCTAGCAATAGACCTCTACTGTCATGCCCAACTAGAGCATGAGCAGCCGCCACACCGAACGGACTTAAATTCTATGCATATATAAAATAAATTCCCAAGTTATTTTTAAATATTCACAAATGTCTCAATGCAATGAAACAAATCAATACGAGAGTTTCATGAATAAATGTCCATAATTTATACAGTCATCCCAAAAATTTAGATAAATACATTGGTCAAACTAAAATCTCCAATACATAACGATATCACCAATCATCGTAGCGGAAGAGATGAAAATATCCATACCCAAGCCTAGTGATATCACGTTCGCGTCACAATTATACAAACCCAACAATACCTTTTCGATCCAACACAAATCTTGTGGGAAAGAAAGCGAGGGGTGAGTATCTATGGAAGGATACTCAGTAAGTGAGGGGATTGATATCATACTATCAATATCGAGGGTGAACTTGGAGTGTCAAAGCATAAGATAAAAAAATATCCACAGTGTGCAAACCGATCATGTTATTTCAAAATCATATATCATACGCAAGCAAGATATGCATCCAATATTTACATCAATGTCATGAAGAGCCGGCAAATGACATATTCCCGGCAATGGTCTACCTCGACCAAGGACGACGCATTGGGGGGTTTTTTCAAATACAAGTATTAAATAATGGCTCTCACCCCAATGTTGGCCACAAGCTACTCTAACTAGCCGGTAAATAATAATAATAATGTATATATAACTAGTCGGCCGTGTATGGTGCCCCTGCCTGGTGCTAGATGGAGCCATACTCAATGTCCTCTCCGAGGAGGGTCAACCTGGGACACCCATACCAATGACGATCTGGCGGATACCTCTGGCCGAAACGTATCCGGACACAAGGGGTGGCTCTACCAGATGTCCTTCGTAGCTACGGATCACAATATCATATCGGCCGGGCATGTAGCTCCATGCATCCCATCACCATGTCGGCCGGGCATATAGCCCCATGCATCATATTATAACGTCGGCCGGACATACAACCCAAATATATATATAAATCCATTTAAAACCATGTGCCGATGCAGTGGATGCATTAAAAACATGTCAATGTGTCGAAAATGTGACACAATATTCAGTTATCAAAACTCATGGATGCATATCAATAAAGTCAGAAATTAAGACACTCCAAAGGTTACAAAACATTTCATAAAATATTCGAACATTTTAACAATCATACATTTTGCAAAAACATGTCATTTAAAAAGTATTTTTGAAATATGGTTTTCAATCAATAGCGAATGTCAAACCACTCACAGTTCTAGGGAAGGTGGTCACTCCCTATTTTCAAAACAAATCCAATCTGCTTTCTCGAATCTCCAAAAAGATCAACCTAATCAGATTATCAAAATTAAATATCAATTTCTCAAATATCTTTAGGGTTTATCCGAAAGACATGAAATGTACAATATCCTCCACTTTACGGCTCATTTCATTCCAACCCTATAACCCAGATACTTTCATACATATTCTAAAGTTTAACTCTAAGGGAAACTATTCAAATTAACTCGATATGATTTTGTGATTCTATAAGATGCTTTATTCGTATCAGACCATCTAATTTCTGTAACATTCTATACTTAATTCTATTCGCATTCTACTTACACTCTAAAAATGTACAGAACCTTTCATCTTAGATTCAATTCTAGATTCATTCAATGTATCAATTAGAGCCGAAATCTCCTCACCTAGGGCTTTCTTGAAGCGCCGAGTCTAGTCTGAATGTCTCTTCGGTCACTCCAAAGTCTGTAATATTTCCTATCAAAACAAGATTTATTTGTTAGATCTAAACACTTAGATCAGAATCAAAACTCTCAATTAGTTACCTGCGTGGAGGTTAGTGGGCTGTCACGGGCTCACGGGCCGTCGCTGGCTCGTGGGCTATAACGGGCTCGTGGGTTCGCGGGTCAGCGGGCCAGTGGGCTTTGGCTAGCGGGCTTGCGGTCTGTGGGCCAGTGGCTAGCGGGTCGGCAGGCCTGCGGGCTGGTGGGCCTGTGAGCTGGCGGGCCTGCGGCTGATGGGACTGTAGGCTGGCGGGCCTGCAGGTGATGGGGCTGCAGCTGGTGGGCCAATGGGCCTACAGCTGATGGGCCTGTTGGCCGACAGTGGCTTGCGGGCTGGTGCTCGCCCGTGTGCTGGTGCGCGCTCGTGCGCCGGCGCGCACGCACTCGTGCGTTGGCTTGCGCGCGCTCGTGCGTTGGCTTGCGCGCGCTCGTACGTTGGCTCGGTCCTACTCGCGACTTGGGCTCGTGCTACGGGCTTGATTGTGTGCAAGGGCGGGTTGTGCTCGCGGAGGCTCTGCAATCGCGCGCTGTGGCGTGCGGTGGTGCTCGATCGTGGCTCGTGGCGGTGTGCGGCGAGGCGGAGAGAGGTCGATCGTGGGAGATCGTGAGAAGAAGAGAAAGAACAGTGAGATAGTGAGAGAAACCGAGGGGGAAAAAGAAGAAGAAGAAGAAGAAGAAGAAGAAGAAGAAGAAGAAGAAGAAGAAGAAGAAGAAGAAGAAGAAGAAGATGGTGGCGATGGCGGTGGCGGTGGCGGTGGCGGAGGAAGGCGCGGAGCAACGGTGGAAGGAGGAGAGGCGCGGCGCCACGGGAAGATGAAAGGTCGGGAGAGAGAGAGAGAGAGAGAGAGAGAGAGAGAGAGAGAAAAGGGGGGTTAGGGTTTTAACCCTAATCCCCATATTAGGGACGCAGTGTTTTGCCCCAAAATGCTGCGTCTCCAATCCTTTTTTTTTTTTGGTGTTACACAGATCTTATACCTCTCGATATATTTGATTCTCCAGGATTGCATCTCCACTGACTAACTTGACTCGTAAGGACGTCAAGTTTGTTTGGGATGACCGTTGTGAGGCGAGTTTTTGGGAGCTCAAACAACAGTTAACATCAGCACCGATTCTAGCCCTTCCCACCAATGACCAGAAGTATGTAGTGTTCAGTGATGCCAGTCGACAGGGTTTGGGCTGTGTACTAATGTAGGATGATTGGATCATTGCATATGCCTCTAAACAGTTGAAGAAGTATTACTTGAACTATCCGACCCATGATCTTGAGTTGGTAACCATAGTTTTTGCATTGAATATATGGTGACTCATTATCTCTATGGGGTGACGTGTCGAGTGTACACAGGTCTTAAGAGCCTGATGTACTTATTCACGTAGAAGGAGCTCAGTTTAAGATAGATGAGATGGTTGGAGCTTCTCAATGATTATGACCTTGTCATAGACTATCATCTTGGCAAGGTTAACGCAGTTGCGAATGCTCTAAGCCGCAATCAATAACATATCAATGTATAAAAGCCAATCTGGCAAATCATTAACATAACCAACCAATCCACATCCCTGTCAACATCCAAAATAACGTAAGGCTAATCCAGTTTTATCCACATACCTCTACTGCCATGCCCCCATCAAAAGTATGAACAGTCATCAGTCATCCCTCTTGTAATTTAGAGGTGGTACTAAACGAACCTAATAGACAATCCTAGACATGACACATTTTCCAAAGTGATTGAACACAATAGTACAACCATGCCTCAATACAATACAATGAAATGAGAGTTACAATAATATGTACAATTCTTTATATACAGTCATCTCTTTTATATGCATGTACAATGGTCAATCTACAATCCCAAATATACAAATACATATACATATATATATATATATATATATATATATATATATATATATATATCATTCCATATCTTTATACACAATCCTGCGGAAGAATGGTTAACACCATATCCAAGTCCGATATCTCCAACAAAACCTCGTGCGCTGCTATGTTGTAACGCATCCCACTATAGCTATCTCTATGGAACAGAAAGTGAGGGGTGAGTATTATGGGGAATACTCAGTGAGTGAGAGGGTATATATAAGTGTGTTCAATGTGTTGGTGAAAAATAAGTTGTCAAAATGATTCAATAAAACCACAAGTCCGCATAATGTATGAAAACAGTGCATAATGAACAATTCATCATAAATCATTCTTTTGCATACATTTCAAAAACATATGCATCCATATTAATCGAATCACACAAGTATAGAGCATACCAAAATCAGTTCCACGACCAATGGTAGGCGCATCGGGGGTTTTTATATGCAAAGTTAGAAAATGCTCTCTACCCTGACGTTGGCAACAGACCTCATCAGGTGCTAGATCAGGGCGTTACCGAGTCCTCCCCCTTTCGGGTTCAACCCAACTAGTACCGTGTCGAGTCCCAATATCATATATGACGTTTGGGGATACTTCCTGTAGAAGCGTATCCGGACATAATGGGTGGCTCTACAAACGCCCTTCTTAGCTATGACGTACCCAACTCATGGGCCTATCTCATAAATCATATCATCATGGCATGCATAAAGGCTCTCGGCCGATAACATAATATCATCATAATATACGTGCCATGTCAACATTTATCAAACCATATCAAACACTTCTCATAATTGATTTCATAAGATCATATGCATATTGATGCAATGACACATTTTTCATTTCGCAAATCATTTGGATGTATATTTCACAATAAAATCATGTTGTGGACACTCCAATGATTCACAAAATATTTCACAAATCCATTCAAAAAATTATAGCACATGATCATAATTCATGCTTGCATTGAAAAGCGTTTTAAAATATATTGTTATACATTGAACATATAATATAATAAATTCCACTCACAGTATATGGGAGAGTTAATCACTACTTAAAATATCAAACTGTATCTTCTCGTCAATCTGCTATCGTGTCACTACAAAGGCAACACAAAATACATATAAAATCTTTATGTAATGCAAATAAAGACATTTAGGTTAAATACATTAATTTAACCTCTTTTATAGGTTATCCGTGCTCCCATTTCTCTAATACACCATCCAATGACCACGCCTACACGCCAAGACAATACACATACCTCGATAGTACACATAAAAGGAAATCAACTCCCTCTTTTCTCAATGCACAACAAATCATGCTCAATGTCCACAAAGGGACAAGTTAAGCACACATTTACATCACCTTACACAACATTTTCAATTTCATACACACATATGCTTCACACGCTTGATCTCAAATACATCCATTCACATTCATCATTTCACCAAAATAGTCCACAAGTTTAAAATCTAAAATTCTGCACACAACATAATTTGTGCAGTCGTGGGAAAATGGTCATAACTCCTACTACACAACTCTGAATCACATGATTCTTATCTCATTTTAAAGCTAAGAGATAGCACTATACTTTTATTTTGAACATTCATTCAGATTCAAATCATAGAATTTCAGATAAACCAATCTTTGTCTTAGTTCTGTTCCAAAAGTTCATTCAGTCTTGTTTTAGTAAAAATGCAATAACTCTCTGCACACAGCTTCAATTCAAGTAATCTGTGGATATGTTATAGATGAGATATAGACTTACAACTTTCATGTTGAAAGTTTTTCTTAGTTCAGTCTAGAAGAGGGTTGAAACAGATCACCTAACTTTGAAAATTCACTAAATATTCATTTCTCATCAGAATTAAACGAATCATATCTCATTTAAAAGCTCTGAAGGTGTAGTTTCATGTATAAAAATTTCACTCAATTTGCCTGTGCATAGAAAATGCTATAGCCTAAACATTACAATCTGTTCAGACTTCCGAAAACCCAGAAATTCTGTCATGGCTTCAAATTCGTCTACCCTAGTTTTCTGAGCAAACTTTCTCCTTTTTGCCTAAATTTTGGATATGTTATACTAAAGGGTGGTGGGTGTTTACCTTATGAATAGCAGGTTGATTGAACTATTAGACTTTCACATTTGCTCCGTTCCTTGAATTTTCATCCCTCCTTAGATCTCCATATGTTATGCTTCTTTTGAGTCAGTTTTTGGATATGTGATACTAGGTCTAAGGTAAAGCAAAACCATATAAAAATGTTGGGAGGTTGTGAGGAAAAATCATGATTGCTCTTCAATGAGGTTCATAGCTAAGGAGATTGGGAGAAGAGAAGAAGGTTTTTGCTCTCCTTTGGGTATCTCACGTTTTTTTTTGTTGGGAGTGAATAAAAGACTTAACTTGGTTTTAATTTAAACACTCAACCATGGTTAAGTCATGTTTTAACCCTAATTGGGTTTAATTAACCTTACCCTAGTTAAATTTAACTATAGTAAATCAACTAAGGTTAATTCCTTCCAATCATGCGATGCCACTTGTCAAAGCCACACAAAGTCCAATAAAGTGGATTCACACATTCCAAGAATATTAATTGTTTGTCCTTTGTAATTATCCATTTTTTGACTCGTGGTCCAAAATCGGTCAAACTTACTATTCATCTTGAAAATTTTTAAAATCATACACAGGACCCAGGTTTTCGTACCGAGTCCAATTCTACTGGTTTCATGTAAATCTAAGATCATTTGGTCATCCAAACGTCTTTCGGAGTGAACGAAATCCGCGATTGGTCAAAATTTGACCTCGATCTCAAAACGCACGGAATCTCACTATGAACTCCATTTTATGTGTAGATTCCAAAAATATAGGTTTTGAGTGGAAACGAAACCATTTGCTCGGTCAAATTTTGATTTGACCTATAAATTTAGGGTTTATCGGGTGAAAATCTAGGGTATTGAGCACTTTTATGCTACGGCTTAAATTTTAATTTTTTGTCCAAGGCATTCACTTTTAAAGTGAATTTAGCATATATAAACCATACGGCGTCAATTTTTCACGCGTGGGTTTCATTTAGGCTCGGTAGGGTAAATTCCCATCCTACCGGGCGAGTTTTGGCAAATTTCTCAAAATTTCATTTTGACTTATAAAATCATTAGTTAGCCTAAATTTGGTTTCTTGGCAAAATTTTAAAAATTTCGAACGGGTAGATTTTGATTTGACTCGGTAGGAGCTCATTTCTCACCCCTCCGTGAGTAGTCATTAAGCACTAATGAGCAAATGATGTGGTTTTGTCCAAATTCAAGTTTTATTAACTTTTTAGGGTGATTTTATACATGTAATTTCTTTGGACTCGAAATCGCATGCGTAAATTTCAAGATGGCCCAGAAGGGTCCCTTTTTAGCTCCTCGGGGCCATGCCCAAAATTCTTCTAAGACATTTTGACTTGGAAAAAATTTTGAGTGATTTTCTATATGAATAAGAAGATGTATCATATATGGAGTAATGAGAAGTACAGTATACAGTACACCGCGTGTCAGTGTTACATAGGACACGTAAGTATCGACACTATATCAAAGTTAATTAGGAAAAATATTGTGAAAAGTCTTTCTAAATTAAAATTCGAGAAAAATAGATTTTGTGACGTATGCATGAAAGGAAAACAATCCAAAATATCCTTTAAATTCAAAAACTATGTATCTACTTGCAGTCGTCTAGAACGTTTGCACATAAATTTATTCGAACCAACTAGAACTCAAAATTTAGGAAGAAAATATTATGGATTTGTGATCGTTGATAACTTTTCTAGATATAATTGGATGCTATTCCTGGATAAGAAGAAGGAGACTAGTGAGACTTTTATTAAACTATGCAGAAAAATACAAAATGAAAAAGAGATTTTAGTTAGAAGTTTCATAAGTGATCATGGTAAAAAATTTGAAAATAAAATTATA
Source organism: Dillenia suffruticosa (assembly GCA_033439265.1). Classification (NCBI taxonomy): domain Eukaryota; kingdom Viridiplantae; phylum Streptophyta; class Magnoliopsida; order Dilleniales; family Dilleniaceae; genus Dillenia; species Dillenia suffruticosa. The sequence continues at coordinate 8,396,197 of JAVTVX010000031.1, forward strand.
AAAAAATTTCGTGGCAATCAAGATATTGATCACAACTTTTCAACCACTATAACACCTTAACAAAATGGAGTGTTTCAAGAAATGACTAGAATTATACTTTGTGTGCATAATTTGTCAAAATTTTTCTAGACAAAGTAGTGAATACTACCTACTACATCTTAATTAGGGCCTTAATTAGACCTATACTAAAGAAAACTCCTTATGAACTCTAGAAAGGAAGTAAACTCAACATAGACGATTTGAGAGTATTCGAATGCAAATGCTATATTCTGAATAATGGAAGAAAAGTCCTAGAAATATTTGATGCCAAAAGTGATGGGAGAATATTTTTTGAATATTTGATAGTGAGTAAGACATATAGAATTTATAATAAAATAACCATGACAGTCAAAGAATCGTTACATGTAGAATTTGATGAAGAAAATTGCACTGACAAAAGAAGATTGGATGGTGAAGAATTAATAGAAAACCTTAATGAATTGAAACTATAGAGAATTTAAATTCTCAAAAAGAAGAAACCAATGAAGTGACTGAATAAGAAGAAAAAGAAAAAATCAACAAGAGCAAAAAATTAAATATGCTCAAATTAGAAAAGATGTCAATATAGAAAATATAATAGGTGATGTAAGTTTCTACGTAATTAATGTGAATATGTGACATTCATATCTAAAAAAAACCTAAGAATGTAGAGAAAATATTAAGAGATAAAAATTGAATAATGGCTATGCAAAATGAACTGAATCAAATTTAAAGAAATAAACTATGGAATCTTGTTGCTGACTAAAAAATCAATCCGTAATTGGAACTAAGTTGGTTTTTAAAAATAAACTTGGTGAATATGAAACAATTACAAGAAAGATAACATTAGTAGTCAAAAAATATAGCCAGATGAAAAAATTGACTATGATGAAATGTATACTCTAGTGGATAAATTAGAAACTATTAGAATATTTCTAATTTTCTCTTATTATATGAACTTTAAATTATATCAAATGTATGTTAAAAGTATTTTTCTAGATGGTTATTTAAATGAAACTGTATATATAAAACAACCACCTGGTTTTGAAGATTTTAAATATCCATAATATATTTTTAAACTAACCAAAATTTTGAATAGATTAAAACAAGTTTCTAGAGTTTGGTATGAAAAACTTATCAACTTTTTTAATTGAAAACAAACTCGAGAGAGAAAAGATTAATACAACACTTTTATCAAAAAAAGAAGAAGATAATTTTCTAATAATCCAAATATATATAGATGATATAATTTTTGGAAGAACAAGTGTAAAAATGCATGAACATTTTATAGAAAAAATACAATGAGAGTTTGAAATAAGTATGATGAGAAAGTTAAACTATTTTCTAGAATTTCAAATTAAACAATTTGGAAATAAAATATTTATCAATCAATCAAAATATACTAATGATCTCATTAAAAGATTTGGATTCGGTGAATATAAAGAAACACAAAACCTATAAGCACGAGCTAAAAATTAGATAAAAATGAAAATGACAAATCAGTATGTTAAAAATTATATAGAGGTATGATTGGATCAATTTTGTATCTCACTCTCTCAAGACCAGATATACAATTCAATGTATGTTTTTGTACAAAATTCCAATCGGAACCAAAGGAATCCCATTTGGTAGCAATTAAAAGAATTTTTAGATATTTTAAGGACACCACACATCTAGACCTTTGATATGATATAAACTCAAGTTTTCAATTATATGGATTCTTTAAAAACATGTTAGTATTCTGGTGTTTCAAGAAACAAAGTAGCGTAGCATTGTCAACAACCAAAACCGAGTATATCTCTACCAAACAATGTGTTGCACAAATTTTGTGATTTAAATATCAAATGAAAGATTCTGGCATAAATTTTAATTGTATTATTATAAAATATGACAACACAAGAGCTATAAATTTAACTAAAAACTCAGTGCATCATTCTCAAACTAAATAAATTGAAGTGAGATATCACTTCATTAGAGACAATGTATTAAAAAACGAAATTATTTTTGAGTATATAGAGATTCAAAAACAGATTGTTGGTATTCTTACCAAACCATTGGATAAGAATAGATTTTGTAAATTAAGGAGAGAGATAGGAATGACTGAAATAGAGAAATAAGAAAGAAATTTGAAAAACAGAGTATGTGAAAATTTGGAAAAATGAATTTTAGGCCAACCTATTTCACAAGGGTATCGATAAACTGAAAAGTATACAGTCTTATCGACCTACTAATCATTATCTTAGAAATCATGTCGACTTACTACTGAAAAACAAAAAATACACATGGCCTTGTCAACCTGTATGTTAATATGTTGACATGCATAGCAATCGAAATCAGGTCGATGTCTTTAAAAATATGTTGACCACTATCCTTTGGGCCTTTTTAAAATAGGTCGACATGCACGAAACATGTCAACCCAACACATTGACCCGTGAGATGCAAAATGAAATATGAATGGTTATGTAATACCCAGAAAAAAAAGGCTATATTTAAAATTAGGGCTTAAAGCCCTAATTATCTTCCATTCTCTCTCTCTCTTTCCCCCTCTCTCTCCCTCTCTCCTTTTCTTCTCTCTTCTCCCGATCCCCCGCCGCCGCACCTCTCTCTCTCCCGCTGCCGTCCTCCACCGAGCGCGATCGCTGCACCACAGCGAGCGCCCTCCAGCGCTCGAGCCAGCGCCCGAGCCAGTCCGCGAGCCAGCTCGAGCCCAGAGCGCGAGCCTAGCGCCAGCCCAGCGCGAGCAGTGCGCGAACAGCGCTCGATCAGCGCACGAGCAGCGCGTGACCCCAGCGTGCCCTTGCGCGCCTCTGCCCGAGCCCATGCGCACCTCCAACACGAGCGCAAGCGCTCCAGCGTGCGACCCACTCGCGAGTGCTCGATCCAGCTCACGAGCGCGACCCTAGCCACTGCGGCCCAGTCCAGCACGCGACCCAGTCCAGCACGCGGCCCAGTCCGGCCCGCGGCCCACCAGACCCATCAGGCCCGCCAGCCCATCAGCCCGTGGCCCACAGCCCGCGACGACCCTTGACAGTCCGTGAGCCTCTGCGAAGGTTTTTGACCAAATCAACGGGCAAACGAAAGCTAGATCCGAGATCCGAGAAACCCTAGGTGAGAGAAACGAAATCTCTTCAACCTTTGAATAAATTTTGTCAAATTAGGTAGCATTAGTTGGTTTTAGATTCGAATTAAGATTTATTTTGATTTCGGTTATTTACTTATAAATAGAATGAAATTGATGACAGTGAAGTTTATAAATTGAGGAATTTAGGATTTGTACGAATTTAAGAAAAACGATAAACCCTGAAATAGTCAAAAATTGATGAAAATCATGATAATTGATTAGGTTGGCTATTTTGGTGATTCGATTGAGGGGAGCATTGCGTTACGTATTGTGGTTTTATTGGGGAGTGCGCTATCCTCCCCAAAACGGTGAGTGAGATTTATTTCAATACTTTTGTTTAATATATAAATCCTGTTTTACAACATTTTGATAATGAGCATGATTTGTCGTATGTTGGAAATGTTTTGACTGGTTTTAAAATTGACTTTTGTGAACCGTTGGAGTGTCCAAAAACTGTATTGAATTATGAAATTATGCATCCATGTGGTTGAAATGTATAATGTGCCATTTTATGCTCTATGTTGCATTGGTTTATGAACCTGACTTCGGCACATTTTGATATGATATTGATTTTGGCTTTGAGAGCTTTGATATGTATTTTTCCGTAGCTACGAAGGACACCATGAGAGGCGCTTTGGTGGCGTCCGGATATGCCTAGGCCTGGGGTATCCCACGAGTTGTCGTAATTTGATTATCGACACGGTACTAGCCAGATTGAAGCCGAAAGGGGGAGGATTTGGATTTGGATTTGATGTCCTCTCCAAGTCTAGCACCTGGACGAGGTTCGTCGCTAACGCCGGGGTAGAGAGCACTTTAAATAAAATTACATATAACACCCCCGGTGCGCCTGTCATAGGTCGTGGTAGACCTCTGCCAGGACATTTTCAGCTGGCAGCTCTATGATTTTAATGACAGTGCTTTGGATGCATATTTGACTTCAAAATGCGTGAAATGATATATTGTTGAAATGAAAAGCATGATGATTTGAAATATGATTTATATACTTATGTTTTGACACTCCAGTTTCACACTCCATATTTGATAATTGCATTGACCCACTCACTCACTGAGTATTCTTTCTCGAGTACTCACCCCTTATTTCCCTTTTGTTTCAGAGATAGTATTTGACAAGGAGTGTCGCTTTTAGGACGCTCAGTATCTTTGGGAGATCAGGTCTGGACTTGAGGAGTCATTGTGTATTTCCCGCTGCAAATTTGTATTGGTGATGTATATGTATTTTGAGGTCTATAGATGACCATTTTTATAATTCTGGGATGACTGTATAAATATGGACATTTAAATTGTGGAACTCTCATGTCACTGCATGACATTACATTGAGACATTTCTTTTTCGTTGCGTCTGTATTTGGGAATGTGTTATGTCTTAGAAGTGTCCTCTAGGATCGCTCGGTGCCTCCTCTAAATCACAGGAGGGGCGACTGGCGGCTGTCCATGCCTTTGATGGGGGCATGGCAGTAGAGGTCTGTGGTTAGGACTATAGAGAATTGTTTGTTAGCCTTGCGTTGCCCTGGATTGTGCAGTATGGATGATCTGGTTTGTTGTTGAGGATAATTTATTCATTTTGAGGCCGGGATGACCCCTTTTGGATAGGTAACAGGTTTATTTTAATATGGGAGACCTCCGATATATGGGGAGGTTCTGCCCGATTTTCTGTAAAAATACAGCCGGCATCCAGGGTGTGACAGTTGGATTGGTATCAGAGCCAGGTTGGTTAAGAGCTATGTAGGAAGAGAGTCTTGGAAACATTCCCGAATGTGTTGTGTTTAAAGTCCTAAAGGCATGAGAGTTTCATACAGTTAAGAAGTCCGAGTGCATGGTCATAGGCATATGAGTTCATCTATTTTAGGAGGTTAGATATGGTTGTATCTAACCTAACCTGTTATATTCTTCTCCTATTGAACTAAGAATTTCATTCTTTTGTGAGGGTAGCCATGCCATGATTAGTTCAAAATTTTTGAACCGTGCCTATTCTTTTTATGATAATAAGCATCTTTCTCTTGCAGAATTATGCCACCTAGACGTGGAAGGAGAGGTGCTAGATTCGCATCGCTTGAGGGTTTGTTAGTGCAAGATGCACCTCGGGCACCCGAGACCCCACGAGTACCAGAGGACTTAGACGAGCCGGAGGATCGTACCTCGACTCGCGTGCCACCACCGGTACCTACTCAGCCAGCTGCTCAGGATGAGACTCCCGTACCCACACTCGACGCCTTTAGGCAGGTGTACGAGTGGTACGCTTCCCATGGGGTCCAGATTCTGCCCCCATCACCTCCTGCAGCGGCGCCTGCACCTGTAGCAGCGCCAGTTCCTACGGCACCGGTTCCACCGCCGGTGGCCTGTCCTTCTACTCTGTCCGAGCCGAGTGAGACTACATCGGCTATTCTTAGACGGGTACATGAGTTGACTCAGTTAGTTAAGGAGGCCCGTCAGCTGGGGTGCACAGATTTTGCAGGGCTTGGTGATGCAGCAGCAGCCAAGCATTGGATCAACTACACCCACAGGATTCTGACCGATCTGGGGATTGGAGAGGAGCTTTGCCTGAAAGTGGCAGAGCGATTATTAGAGGGAGAGGCCCTCTCATGGTGGGAGGCCCTCACTAATGAGGCGATAGAGCCACTGCGGTGGGACGACTTCCTTCGGGAGTTTGACCGCAGATTTTTCCCACTCTACCAGCAGGACTGGATGAGGTCAGAGTTGGGACGGCTTACACAGGGGTCCAGATCTGTCTCGGAGTATAAGGCAGACATGCGGAGACTTGCCGCATTTGTACCAGATCTGGCCATACCTCAGTATTTGCGCTTCAAATTTGAGAACGGTCTTAGTCTCAGCATAAAGAGATATATAACTGTTACTCCACAGTTTACACTGGCTGAGGTGATAGACTCCGCTCACCGTGTGGAGGCTTTGGTCCGCGCTGAGACTAGGCAGAGAGAGAGCAGAGAGCAGAAGAGAAAGAAGGAGAAGTCTCATTTTGCGGAGAATTCCAAGAGGGGCAGGGGATCCAGTTCGTACAGAGGTGGATTTGGATCTGGATTTCCTGAGCTGGGACGGGGACAGTACTCCCAGGGGTTTAGACAGCCCGCACCGACTCACCCTACACAGTTTACTACTCAGCGGCACCCTTATTGCCGCAGGTGCAGTCAGTCCCATCCGAGCGGAGCTTGTTTAGTGACGGTTACTTGCTTCCACTGTGGGAAGTCGGGGCATATTAGGAGTTCTTGCCCTGAGTTAGGACTCGGAGCATAGAGTTCACTGAGCCGCACTAGTACTCTTCGTATGGGACAGCAGGGGCAGCCTGCTCGGCCAGCAGCTTCTACTTCCAGGGTGACCACTGGGAGTAACACAGTGCAGACTCAGGCACGACAGCAGCCTAGGACTCAGACCCGGGTTTATGCCATGACGCATGAGGACGCCTAGGCGAATCCCGACATCATCATGGGTACTCCTCCTTCTGATCCTGTAGAATAGGATATCTATTCGTATTTTCACTTCTTTTGAGGATGTCAGCATTGTATCAGTCGTATAGGTATTGTATGTTGTGTTTCCTTTTGTCGACATGATACTACTCTGACATCTTTGTACACCGAGGTTGTAGAAGCCCTAGAGGCTCAACTATTTTGACATATATATATATACATATCAGGTTTGAAGTTATTCTAAATTTATGTGCATTCGTTCAAATGATAGGTACTCTACTCATTTTCAGAATAGATGCTCGTATCCTTATTGACACGGGGTCTAATTATTCGTATGTGAGCGATAAATTCTCCCGACACTTTGACAGACCGCTCTCACCTTTGGACGAGGAGATATCGGTCATCACTCCTCTGGGTGAGCAGATTGTGCACGGCACAGTGTATAGAGAATGTGAGATCAAAGTTGGGGATACAGTGCTGAAGGCAGACCTAATCCCTCTCGCCATGATTGATTTTGATGCCATCTTGGGGATAGACTGGCTACATATACATTGGGCTTCAGTTGACTGCTTTAAGAAGCAGGTGGAATTTCGAAGACCCGATCGGCCAGTGTTGATTTTTGAGGGCGAGAGACGGGTTTTACCCCGCTGTGTTATTTCAGTTTTGGAGGCCAGAAGCATGATTCGCCGCGGATGTGCGACTTACCTGGCTCATATCATGGACACCACTGCTCAGGGACCGAGACTGGAGGATGTCCCAGTGGTACAGGACTTTCCTGATGTTTTCCCCGAGGAGCTGCCCGGACTACCATCTGTTCGGGAGTTTGACTTTGAGATCGATTTAGCTCCGGGGACTACCCCTATCTCTATGCCACCATACAGGATGGCGCCGGCTGAGCTGAGAGAGCTCAAGGTCCAACTGTAGGAGTTGCTGGATAAGGGGTTTATCCGTCCTAGCACGTCTCCGTGGGGTGCACCGGTGTTGTTTGTGAAAAAGAAGGACGACACATTTCGGCTATGTGTAGATTATAGACAACTGAACAAAGTTACCGTTAAAAATCGGTACCCACTACCACGTATTGATGATCTCTTTGATCAGTTACAGGGTGCGAGAGTATTCTTGAAGATAGATCTCCGATCGGGTTACCATCAACTGCGGATTAGGGCCGAGGATGTGCCTAAGACGGCTTTCCGCACCCGATACGGACAATATGAGTTTTTGGTTATGCCGTTTGGGCTGACTAATGCCCCTGCCGCATTTATGGACTTAATGAACCGAATTTTTCACGATTATTTGGATCGGTTCGTCATTGTTTTTATTGATAATATCTTAGTCTACTCACGGAGTGATGATGAGCATGCTCAGCACCTTAGGGTGATTCTGCAAACTCTTTGTGAGAGACAACTTTTTGCCAAGTTCACCAAGTGTGAATTTTGGCTGCGACAGATTGGTTTTCTTGGCCACATAGTTTCTGCGGAGGGTATTTTTGTCGATTCGCAGAAAGTCGATGCCATTATGAGATGGGAGCAGCCACAGACAGTGACTAAGATCAGGAGTTTTCTTGGTCTAGCCGGGTATTACCGCAGATTTGTAGAAGGCTTTTCTCGAATTGCTGCTCCGTTATCTAGATTGACGCGAAAAGGTGTCAAGTTTGTATGGGATGATCGTTGTGAGGTGAGCTTTCAGGAGCTCAAACAGTGATTGACGTCCGCTCCGATTCTAGCCCTTCCCACGAGTAGTCGAGAGTATGTGATGTACAGTGACGCCAGCAGACAGGGATTGGGCTGTGTATTGATGCAGGATGGTAGAGTTATCGCCTATGCTTCGCGACAGCTAAAGAAGCATGAGATGAATTATGCTACGCACGATTTGGAGTTGGCGGCCATAGTCTTTGTGCTAAAGATATGGCGCCACTATTTATATGGGGTCACATGCAGAGTGTTTACGGATCACAAAAGTCTGAAGTATTTGTTCACTCAGAGGGAGTTGAATTTGAGGCAGCGGAGATGGTTAGAGCTGCTAAAGGATTATGACCTCATCATTGACTATCATCCGGCAAGGCTAATGTAGTGGCTGATGCCTTGAGTCGGAAGTCATCTTCCTCTTCTCAGACTACCGAGAGTACTTATCTCTCGTGTTTATTGGGACTCCAAGCTTTGGGAGTCAGGTTGGCTAGTGTTGATCGGGGAGCTATACTAACCAGATTTGAGGTTCGGCCGAGTTTGCTCGATCGTATTAGGGAGCTTCAGCAGAGTGATGAAGAGCTCCGAGGTATTTATGAGAAAGCCAGCAGAGGTGATATTGACGACTTTAAAGTTCGCAAGGATAAACTGTTGGTTTTTCGAGTTCGGGTATGTGTACCAGCAGATAGTGATCTTCGCAGGGCTATTCTCGAGGAGGCCCATTCATCTGCCTATGCTTTACATCCCGGTAATACTAAAATGTACCGCACCATCAGAGACAGTTATTGGTGGTCGGGTATGAAATGGGAAATTGCAAAATTCATTGCTCGTTGCCTTGTATGTCAGCAGGTGAAGGCTGAGCACCAGCGTCCAGCTGGCACTTTGCAGCCCCTTCCCATTCCTGAGTGGAAGTGGGAGCATATCACGATGGATTTTTTAGTGGGATTACCGCGGACTTCGGCACAGCATGATGCTATTTGGGTGATAGTTGACCGACTTACTAAGTCCGCACACTTCATCCCGATTAGGAATGATTACTCACTTGAGAGGTTGGCACGCCTCTATATTGATATGATTGTGAGACTGCATGGGGTTCCAGTGTCGATAGTATCAGACCAAGACCCCAGATTTACATCCCGTTTTTAGCCCAATCTACAGGAGGCTTTGGGTACTAAACTGAATTTCAGCACAACGTATCACCCCCAGACAGATGGTCAGTTAGAGAGGACCATTCAGACTTTAGAGGACATGCTTAGGGCATGTGTTATGGATTTTTGAGAGAGTTGGGATCGACATCTTCCGTTGGTGGAATTCGCCTATAATAATAGCTATCAGGCGAGCATTGGTATGCCACCTTATGAGACATTGTATGGGAGGAAGTGTCGTACCCCGTTGTGCTGGGATGAGGTTGGTGAGCGACGACTCACCAATGTTGAGCTGGTAGAGGAGACAAAGGAGAAAGTGAGGATTATCCGTATGCGGATGAAAGCCGCCCAGGATAGACAGAAATCCTATGCAGATCGTAGGCGGCGACCTCTAGAGTTTACTGTGGGAGACATGGTATTCTTAAAGATATCACCCTTGAAGGGAGTCATTCGATTTGGGCAGTGAGGGAAATTGAGTCCCAGGTATATTGGGCCCTTCCGTATCCTTGACAGGGTCGGAAGTGTAGCATATAAATTGGAGCTGCCAGCAGACCTATCGCATATTCACGATGTATTTCATGTCTCAATACTTAGGAGATATCAGCCAGATCCCTCACACATTTTAGAGGCTCTGCCAGTTGAGTTTCGAGAGGACTTGAGCTTACCTGTCCAGCCCGTGACTATTTTGGATCGACAGGTCAGAAAGCTACGGAGCAAAGAGATTCCTCTTGTTAGAGTTTTGTGGAGGAGCGACCAGGTCGAGTAACAGACCTGGGAGCCTGTGGAAGCCATGAGAAGACAGCACCCTCAACTTTTCTCTGTATAGTTTCTTTTAGTCTTGAGGACGAGACTTATTTTTAGGGGGTTAGAAAATGTAATACCTAGAAAAAAAAAAGGCTATATTTAAAATTAGGGCTTAAAGCCCAAATTATCTTCCATTCTCTCTCTCTCTCTTTCCCCCTCTCTCTCCCTCTCTCCTTTTCTTCTCTCTTCTCCCGATCCCCCGCTGCCACGCCTCTCTCTCTCCCGCTGCCATCCTCCGCCGAGCGCGATCGCTGCACCACAGCGAGCGCTGCACCACAGTGAGCGCCCTCCAGCGCGCGAGCCAGCGCGCGAGCCAGCGCGAGCCCAGCGCGCGAGCCCAGCGCCAGCCCAGTGCCAGCAGCGCGCGAATAGCGCTCGATTAGCGCACGAGCAGCGCGCGACCCCAGCGCGCCCTTGCGCGCCTCTGCCCGAGCCCCTGCGCACCTCCAGCACGAGCGCAAGCGCTCCAACGTGCGACCCACTGCGTGAGTGCTCGATCCAGCTCACGAACGAAACCCTAGCCACTGCGGCCCAGTCCGGCCCGTGGCCCACCAGACCCATCAGGCCCGTAGGCCCACCAGGCCGCCAGCCCATCAGCCCGCGGCCCACGGCCCGCGACGACCCGTGATAGTCCGTGAGCCTCTGCGAAGGTTTTTGACCAAATCAACGGGCAAACGAAAGCTAGATCCGTGATCCGAGAAACTCTAGGTGAGAGAAACGAAATCTCTTCAACCCTTGAATAAATTTTGTCAAATTAGGTAGCATTAGTTGGTTTTAGATTCGAATTAAGATTTATTTTGATTTTGGTTATTTACTTATAAATAGAATGAAATTGATGACAGTGAAGTTTATAAATTGAGGAATTTAGGGTTTGTACGAATTTAAGAAAAACGATAAACCCTGAAAAGTCGGAAATTGATGAAAATCGTGATGATTGATTAGGTTGGCTATTTTGGTGATTCGATTGAGGGGAGCATTGCGTTACGTATTGTGGTTTTATTGGGGAGTGCGCTATCCTCCCCAAAACGGTGAGTGAGATTTATTTCAATACTTTTGTTTAATATGTAAATCCTGTTTTACAACATTTTGATAATGAGCATGATTTGTCGTATGTTGGAAATGTTTTGACTGGTTTTAAAATTGACTTTTGTGAACCGTTGGAGTGTCCAAAAACTGTATTGAATTATGAAATAATGCATCCATGTGGTTGAAATGTATAATGTGCCATTTTATGTTCTATGTTGCATTGGTTTATGAACCTGACTTCGGCACATTTTGATATGATATTGATTTTGGCTTTGAGAGCTTTGATATGTATTGTTCCGTAGCTACGAAGGACACCGTAAGAGGCGCTTTGGTGGCGTCCGGATATGCCTAGGCCTGGGGTATCCCACGAGTTGTCGTGATTTGATTATCGACACGGTACTAGCCAGGTTGAACCCAAAAGGGGGAGGATTTGGATTTGGATTGGATGTCCTCTCCAAGTCTAGCACCTGGACGAGGTTCGTCGCCAACACCGGGGTAGAGAGCACTTTAAATAAAATTGCATATAACACTCCCGGTGCGCCTGTCATAGGTCGCGGTAGACCTCTGCCAGGACATTTTCGGCTGGCAGCTCTATGATTTTAATGACAGTGTTTTGGATGCATATTTGACTTCAAAATGCGTGAAATGATATATTGTTGAAATGAAAAGCATGATGATTTGAAATATGATTTATATACTTATGTTTTGACACTCCAGTTTCACACTCCATATTTGATAATTGCATTGACCCACTCACTCACTGAGTATTCTTTCTCGAGTACTCACCCCTCATTTCCCTTTTGTTTCAGAGATAGTATTTGACAAGGAGTGTCGCTTTTAGGACGCTCAGTATTTTTGGGAGATCAGGCCTGGACTTGAGGAGTTATTGTGTATTTCCGATACAAATTTGTATTGGTGATGTATATGTATTTTGAGATCTATAGATGACCATTTTTATAATTCTGGGATGACTGTATAAATATGGACATTTAAATTGTGGAACTCTCATGTCACTACATGACATTGCATTGAGGCATTTCTTTTTCGTTGCGTCTGTATTTGAGAATGTGTCATGTCTTAAAAGTGTCCTCTAGGATCGCTCGATGCCTCCTCTAAATCACAGGAGGGGCGACTGGCGGCTGTCCATGCCTTTGATGGGGCATGGCAGTAGAGGTCTGTGGTTAGAACTGTAGAGAATTGTTTGTTAGCCTTGCGTTGCCTTGGATTGTGCAGTATGGATGATCTGGTTTGTTGTTGAGGAAAATTTATGCATTTTGAGGCCGGGATGGCCCCTTTTGGACAGGTAACAGGTTTATTTTAATATGGGAGATCTCTGATATATGGGAAGATTCTACTCGATTTTCTGTAAAAATACAGCCGACATTCAGGGTAACGGGCGGCTGCTCACGATCCCGGTTCGGGGTGTGACAGGTTAGCATATCGTCCCGTCTCTCATTCTATTCCCAAATTCAAATTTCTCTCTTTCTCTCTCTAAACTAATTGCACTCCTTTGAAACCCTTAGCGAATTGTATCTATGAAACCCTAACTTGAGATGGCTCCTAAACAAAAATCGTCTATCTCTAAACAATCAACATCATCTAAATCTCATACAAAACCTATAATTAAGTCATCATCATCAAAACTCTCATTTGTGAAACCCACTTCTTTGAAACCTCCTTCACTGCCTCAACCGACTGAAGCTATTCCCCAAATTCAATACTCGTGAACAGAGCAAATTATATGAGAAATTATTCTCACAAAGAAAAGTCAATCAAAGGAGACTGGTTGATTGGGTGTTCCTTAAAAAGGTCAACTTGAAGTACGAAGAGCATTTGAATGAGGTATGACCAAATTGGCTTACAATTCCTAATAAGTTCATTCATGAAAAGGCAATCAAGTTGTTCTATTATAATATTGAAATAATCTTTGACGGGATTGAGAATGAGACACGGATTACCCTAGATAATCATTCTGTTTCATGTATTTTTAGACACTATGTGAATGGAAAGATGATTGAAGTTATTCCTAGGATTATTTATATAGAAAATGCTCCAACATGGAAAACTTATGACAAATGTGAACCCTACATGAAATCCAATTATTTGGAGAATACTAGAAAAATGTTCAACAATGATAATTTGATTGTTTTGAACACAAATACTACAAAGTTAGGGTTCCATGAAAGAATTCTTCATTTGATTGTCGCTCATGTACCTAGATGTAGAGGAAGAAATTATACAACCATCTCTAGAGAAAATTTTTGATTGATGGCATGCATTATGAGTGGAAAAATTTTTGGATTGCATTTTATTGTTTCATATTCATGATTGTTACATATAGATCAAAAAATTCTCTCCTACTATATGTAAGTATGATTTTTGAGATTTTATCATCTAATCATGTGGAATTGGATAAAGATAAGGAGATAGAACTAAATGAGAAAAATGGAATCAATGCATCTTCCATGCTTAGATCAAGATGGATGTGCAATAGTGAGAAAGAATGGGTCAGAAAGGATGGTGCAATAGGCAAGAGACAAATAGAAGAATTGGGAGAGGAAAATGAAGAAGCAACAAAGATTGAGCAAAGGGAAGGCACAAAAGACATGATAGACAACCATTCAATTTTTAGCCCATCACTCTTAAAATGATTTGGGAAAATTGGAAAAGACTAAAAAGAGACAAATTCTGTAAGGTTAAATGAGTTATGTCTTGAAAATAGAACTCCAAAATATTAACAATAGATTGGACACCATAGCAATGAAAAAGAAAAATCATCTTGTGATCTTAAACCTTCCCATCCCTATCGATTGGTTGCTTTTAGTTTATGTTTTGATTTATGTTCTGGTTGCTATAGTAGTTGTATGATGTTTTGTGTTATCTAATACTTTATATTTTGGTACTTTATGTTATTTAAATGATGCTCCAGTTTTGAATTCTTTTCAAGTTTTGAACTCTTTTGATTTCAGATATGTATCCGTGATGAGATGTGTTATCTTGTGTTTTCATTCCTTCAACTAAATCTACACTTTATTTTTCATTATATTGCTGAGTTCAAATGTTGATTACTATTGTTGCTGATCAATGTCGTTGTCTGCTTATACATTAAGACTTGTGTGTTTTAAGTTTATAGCATTCGGTTATAGTTGTTGTGTCTGCGGGATTTATTCTAAAAATGACCAACTGTTAGTTGTTGGTTCTTTGGCTAGATTGATGAAGAGATGTTGATGCTTAATACTAATCATTATTTGAGGGGAGCAAAACACTACCATTCTGAGTATATGTATCTTTAACTGTCTTGTTCTGAATTCTGAACTAAGGAAATCACTGAGGGGGAGGACAGGCACATATCTAAGTATACGGAATGAGAGAATATGGTGAAACTTGTTATATGCATACCGAAGGGAAGTAAAGTCAAAAACTTGTTATTTGATAGTAAACTTGACCATAGAATTGTTCTATATTTGTTTGCTCTAGTTTCCCTAAAAAATAGGTTTACTTGACCTTATTCTCGGAACATTTTTATTTGCCTATTAGGCTTACTTGAGCCCTTTTTATTAATGACAAAAAGGGGGAGAAGGAGAAGATTTTTTTTTGGGTTATTGTTTGTGTATTAGGACTGGTTAGGACTGGTTAGCAGGAGGCTGGGAGTGACTTGTTGATAACAAATGGTAACACATGAGTATTAGGAAATAGGCAATAGTTCTGTGGTGATGACACTAGTGTGAATTACAGTTAGAAATGGTTTTGCTATGATGGTTCTAAAATTGATAAGTTAAAATTTTCAAAAATAAGAATCAATAGGATTAGAAACTTTAGATAAGTGTGTCGAAATTTTGTTATCATAAAAAGGGAGAAATTGTCGAGAATGTTAGGTTTTGATAATGATACAAGAAATAAGTTGGAAGAAAATAGATTTAGTATATCAGAAAGCAAAACTGAAAAAGTCTGTAGATCTTGTCGACTTATTCTTGCCACACATTGACTTGCTCCTCTATATCCACTAATTTTCAGAATCATGTTGATCAATTTTAATAATACCTTGAACATGTCGATATACTAATGATCCTTGTCGACCTGAATGAATCAAATATCATTATTGTCTAAGTAAGATTATGTCAACAATCTCAAAAATATGTTGACCTGATTTAAACACTCACACATCTTGTCAATCTAAGTGAAATCTTGTCAACCTGTCTTATATATCGACCTAAATTAACCTACACATCGAGTTGTTAACATCAGGTGGACAAATTTAATATGTCAGGTCTACCAATTTCAATGATGTGTCGACCTACTATTACACATGTCGATAAATATCAAGCAAAAATTAAGAAGGGTTGACATACCTGATAACTTGTCCACTTGATTTATTTGCTCTTTAGGTATCCACATGGCCTGCTTCTTAATTATGTTGACACTTTAAGCACATCGACCAATTTCAAATGTCAGATCTACCAATTGAATGTAAGAATAGAATTGTGTTGATGTGGATATAGAACATGTCGATCTATCTCTATGTCTCAACCAATTAAAATATGCCTTGCCCACCAATTTATTACAAAAATAGATACATGTCGACTTGAAATCTCTAGCATGTCGACAAAGGTTGATTGGTTCCTAATTTAAACACGTCGTTACCTAATTAAAATCATGTTGGCACAACAGAATATGTCGGCCAATTTAATTTTACGTGCCTACCAATTTAATTTAAAACATAATCTTGTCGACCCAAATTTTCAACATGTCGACCTGATAGAAAAAACCCATAATACAAACATTTTGAATTCAGGTCAATGTATTAGTTAAGGTTGTCGATATGAAATTGTTAGAATCAAAATTTTTAAACTAATTGGAACACAATGGTTCTCTTTTTTCTGATCTATCTGTTTATTTCCATTTTTATCAAAATCTAATATTTAAATACAATAAAATCATTTCTCAATTAGTTAAAAAGAAAGTGACGCAAGTAAAAAATTAAAATTTCAGCACAAAACAAAGAACTATTGTAAAACATTAATTGACGAACATTTATGAGTAATGTTCGGATTTAATAATTACATAACGGATCTCTTCACCACCATAATAAATACCAGTGAGATAAGATGTGAAATAGTTAATGCTTTATTCAAAATTTAAATGACTACGAATTCATTGTATTTACTATTTTGTTTTAAAATTCATATATTCTGTTTTTCACTTTA
This sequence comes from Dillenia suffruticosa, assembly GCA_033439265.1. Taxonomy (NCBI): domain Eukaryota; kingdom Viridiplantae; phylum Streptophyta; class Magnoliopsida; order Dilleniales; family Dilleniaceae; genus Dillenia; species Dillenia suffruticosa. Next base: position 8,412,634 of record JAVTVX010000031.1, read on the forward strand.
ATTTTCTTCTTGAATGTAACTATTTGTAAAATTAAGTCTATTTAATCCGAGAATTTAACTCACATTTTGGACATTTGCCTTTCACATGTATTGAGAATTCAAAAGATCAGAGAGTGTGTCACTATTATGGATTTAGAGAGAAAATCAATCTGTGTAAGGTAGAGAAAGCAGTGTTTGTAAAGAAATACTGTAAAAGTACAATTTGAACTTACAATCAAATTTATATTAATAAATTGATAGTGAAAAATTCAGAAGGAGTTTGTGAATGGATGTACACCAAATTTAATGGAATCACTATAAAAATTTTTATGTGTTTCTTATTTTTTTATTTAAACAACCAAATACTGTTTTCATTTTATTTTTAAAATACCTGAACAGTAAAAAAATTTTAAAATATCTTTATTCGACTATTCACTCCCCTCTATTTGAAAAACAGTTAGGTTTATTGTACCATTAAAATTATTGTGACTATGATAACACTAATGAAAAAGCACAGTTCGATTCTCCAAGGCCAAAACTTAAACGAAACTTTAAGGTTATGACTCCACAGCTACTCTTGACATCAAAGTACATTTAGATGATGCCAAGAAGACATATAAAGAGTAGAGAGAGACTTACCAACTAGGAGAGAAAAATGAGGAATGAGTAACACCACCATAAAACCCTATCCTAGGTACAATACCATCAAACACATGTTCAATACAAACACAAAAAAAAAGAACAAGATTAGAATAGGAGCAAAAGAAAAAAAAAAAACCCAAGAATTTAAGAGAGAGAGAGAGAGAGACATAAATGAAATAATTTGGCGTTACGACAAATTTTAAACAAAATAGAAGGGAGAAGGAGAATAGACGCTAAGGTTTTCTTTTTCTTTTTTTTTTTTTTTTTTTTTTTTGGTTATAAAAGAAGTTAGGTTTTAAGAAGGCATCATGAGTTTGGCTCAAGATTGGGGCTCTAAAACTGTGGCATAGCCAATCCTAAACCAACTAGAGTTTCGCTTAAAATTTGGGCCATGAAGGAATAAACTATCGGCAAAAGAGATCAATTGTCACCTCTCTTGTTGGTGTTTATATCCCTTATCGCCAAGTGTACCAAGAAGTTGGAATGTTACAATGTGTGAGCTAAAGATTGGAAGGACAAAAGCACGCCTATGATAGAGACACGAATTTTCATTCCAACCAATGGTCAAAATTGTTGCAAATTATCAAAATTATTTATTTTTCAAAATGTGTTGCCCAAATCGAAATGTCTAGGGTTTCCAAATGTACCGGGTGTAGTTTTGTCAACAACTTATTTTAAAATAATTTTCAAAAATTGATGTAATATCAGCATATATATATGTTTGAAAATAATCAAATCAACAAATTTAAAAAATTTTTAAAATCCCAAAATTGATTTTATGATTTTTCATAGAAAAATTAATTTGGGTTATCACATGGCGAAAGTAAAACAGGAGTGTTGGAGAGGTTATCCAACCTAGGGTTGTTGAAAAGAGGGCATACGTTTAGGATATTTATCCAAAACCTAGAACATAACTCACAAGAAGAAAACATATTTTAAATGATGAAGAAATTCTAGTTCAGATTGGTTTGCAATGCTTCTTGGTTTTATGCAAGGAATGATAAGGCCAGCCGCTCTCTAAGAAATACTCCAATCTACAAGGTGAATTCTCTTCTATCCTGATGGGAACCCCAAAGGAAGCTTCTATCAATCCTATTCAACTCACTAATTTTACAGGTAGATGGGTGCATTTTCTTTTCTCTCTTGCTCCTTTTTTCCCTCAGATCTCTCTCTATGATTTTTTTTTATTATTATAAAAAGATTTGAATGCAAAATTATCGGATTAGGGGAGAAAAACTATAACATTGGACTGTCCCTTTGATGACTCTCTCTCCCTGAATTTAATATCATTTGTATTTCACTCATATCTACACTACACATACAAGGATTTTTTTAATTGACTTTTATATTTTCATTTTCAATCTTTTCATCACGCCCACAATCTCTTTAATTTCAGCTTCCATTTCCTTTAAACTTCTCCCTTACTCAAAGAACAGCAGTCCACCATTTGTTTAAAGGGGATGTTTCCAAAACCTTTCTCAGCTACAATATTGCAATTTCATTTAATTTTTTAACTTTTAATTTTATAATATTCAACTTTCTCTGTTATTAAGTTCTCTTGTCCAGTTTATTAGAAATTATTTTTAACAAAAAATTTTTGGTATGTATAACGCTTTTTTATTATTATTTTTGGACTTAATGTCGACTTTTCTCGTATTTAACTTCATGTATGGATATTTTATATTATAGTATGCCTTCATGCAGATTAAGAAGTTATTAGAATCTTAAACGGTTGCTTTATATTGAGAACCTCAAGTGTAGAGTCTAAAACCCTAAAACCTCACTTTTGTGGTTAAGTTCGACCAGCACCAACCACGCCCCCCTTTGAGAGTGTTTCCCACCACTATCCATTCATTGCCAAGAATGAGAGAGAGAGAGAGAGAGAGAGAGAGAGAGAGAGAGAGAGAGAGAGAGAGAGAGAGAGAGAGAGAGAGTGATGATGGAGAGAAAAGCAATTGACTTTTAGATTTCACTAGGTTGACATTTGTGATAAAGGGACATATTAACCTCAAAGCATCCAAAGCAAAGGAAAAACACTCTTTCAAAGCTGGGTCTCTCTCTCTCTACATACATAATTAATGGCTTATGATGGGGCTCCAAAGAGTCAATGGCTACAGACTCCGTTGATGTCTTCTTGTCTCCTTAGCCTATATGATGATGATTGATGAAATGCTCTCTCTCTCTCTCTCTCTCTCTCTCGTGTGTGCGTTATCTCTTTCTTTTCTCTTTACTTTATAGTAAACATTACTACTAGAACTTATCTTTTGAAGAGAAGGCCACATCAGTGAAAATTATAATAATAATAATAAAGTATTTTCTTGGGACACACTGAGACCCACAAATGGGACATATCCACTGGAAAGGGCATGCTTTTACCATATCACATTGCGTGATTTTGCAAAATAAATAACAAAAATATTAAAAGTAAAAACATAAAAAAGTAAAAGTAAAAGTAAAAGTGGAAATCACTTTCTAGACACCAGCAAAGGGGCCCCCCAAAAAATACAAAATTAGCTTTGGGTGGAGAGAGTGGGTGTGACCCCATCTCTTGTCATGCAGAGAGAGAAAGAGAGAGATAGAGAGAGAGAGAGAGAGAGAGAGAGAGAGAGAGAGAGAGAGAGGTATTTTATTTTGGGACTCCAAAAGTCCCACCAAGCACGTTTCTTTCTCTACAATTGTGCGCCTTTCTCCTTTTGCCTTTGCTTCCATTTTACATTTCTCTCTGTCACTCTCACTCTCTGAGGGGTCCATAAATTATAAGGGGTGTAAAGGCCTGTTAGAAATATATCAAAAATCCCAGCATGATCGGATGCTCATGTGAAGGGAAAAAATGTTAATATCTTTGCTAGTTAGTAATCATAGCATATGGTATCATATCTATAACACCTATTATGATCAGGAGTGGTATTAAAGCATATGACTCTAATTCGTTCTTGACAATTGACATCACCCCCCCCCCCCCAAAAATAAAAAGGAAAGAAAGATTTTAATCCCTCAAAAATTGGACCTTGCAATGAATAGCATTAAATCCAACTTGACAAACATTCCCATGCATTTTGCCTTTCTCATGTCACCTTGTGAAGTTGGTGAAAACATGTTCCCCTCCTTCAACGTTCGAAACAAATGTAAAATATGTTTGAAAACAAAATATAAGTCGATTATATAAAATTCGTTGTTTTAAATACGATTCTACAGCTTGTTGCAATTGAAATATACTTCTTTGCGGCCATAGTAAAAATGAATTTGATTGTAATGAAGTAATATTGCAATAATAATTTGGTAGCAGAATTGTGACAATCAGTATTTCGCTTTATTGACATAAAACACAAGGGAAGTTTTTTGTTGGGGGGGGGGGGGGGGGAGAAAAGGTAAAGACCATAGCTTCATGCAGGCTTGCAGCTTAATTAAGTAGCTCTAGCTGGGTTTGGGTGGAATCAAGACTGTGTTTGGCACCTCCTTAAATTCTTTATCGGAGAAGATTTGGACCCACCTCTCCACTCATAATGATCTTATCATTTAAATAATAGCATGTGGTACATGATTTCAGAATAAAATTTCAGAAAGCATGTGCATTGGTCTTGGCTAATGGTGAATGGGGTTTGAAACCCTTTTATTCCTTTCTTTTGTTTTTTCCTCCATATCATGCAGCTTAGTGAGTTAGTCCCATTTGGGCATCATTGGACATAAGAATTTGAACAAGTAGTCTGAGTCTAGTCCTAACTTCACCACTCAACAGCCCAATTTCTTCAGATAAAAGAGGTAAAAAAGATCAGGCAGAGTTATCAAAAAAAGAGACAAATCCAAACAACATTAGCAATTTTTAGGCAACAAAGGAATGATTTGAAGGTTGAAAGTTTTTGAATCAGATAATATAAAACAAAAGAAGGAAATAGTTCCCATGTTGATCTTTTTTTCAAAGATTCTTCATAAGGTTGGACTGGTCAATTATTCAAAATCATTGGTAGCAGGTCGACAGTAGACTCAACTCCTTAGACCGCACTGCGGAGTTTGAAAATATTGTCCAGAGAAACCTTGTTACTATGGAATACTAGTTTTAGTTTAAAAATATCATTCTTTGTTATTTTGTTCAAAATTTACAAAATAACGATAAATTAAAATTATAAGTGAATTTTAAAATTTAAAATCATAAGTGAATTTTAAAATTTAAAATCATATTTTATAATCACATATTGATATGAATGATATATAGTAAGAGATTTTAATAATTTGATTAATTTAAATAATCGAACTGAATTAACCATATGTTTCGATTAAACGAATTGTCAGTTTTTTATTTATTTGGTTAGATTCTAATAATGAAAATTATATAATTGAATTAAATTGATTATTTAAATTTTAATTATTTTGATTATGATTTAACAGAATATTCATCCCTACAAAAAATAGTAATGTTGATCGTCAATTGGCTATTCAATAATTTAAAGGGAAAATTATTGAGTAACAAATTTATAAAATTTATACCTAATTATCACGCTAAGCCACTGAGGTCTGACTACCAGTCACATGATATTTGCAAGGAATGTTCTTAATGGGATAGTTTAGTGATCACAATCCTTCTCTCCCAATCCAGTGTTTCCGAATTCAAATTTCAGTGTAACAAAAAAAAAAAACAAAAGATATTTGCAAGGAACAATTTATTAAATGGGTAAAGGCCCAAGATTCATTTCTCAATGTCATGGGCTGGGCTGGGCTAGGCTGGCATTGGATCACACTTTATAGTTGTTACTTTGATCCTGAATGTTCGGCCACCACTGGGCCCAATCTACTTATATCCTATAATCAGAAATAGCTTGTATTTGTGCCCATTGATCCGGACAGAGCAATGATATGAAATGGTGAAATCGAAGCCACCAACCAACATCGCTCGACTGAACGTGGAATTGAATATTTTTAAATATGATTAAGATTTGACTCAAATTGAAAGTATTAGGATCTCATGTGTATAGAGCATTTCTCATTGAGAGACTTACCTCTGAAATGAGCTATTGCAGCGGTTAGTCTAGTTAATCGGGATGAAACCCTATATAACAGATGGTATCCAAAACATGGTAAAAAAAAAAAAGAAATCGAAGCCACCAAGGATTAACATATTTCTCACTTCTCACAGGCGTTTGGGAAATAAAATCACGTTGCTCAAATTTATTTTCCTGGGTTGGCGGCAAACACTTGAAAATGATAAAATAATATGAGAGAGAGAGAGAGAGAGAGAGAGAGAGAGAGAGAGAGAGAGAGAGAGAGAGAGAGAGAGAGAGAGAGAAGGAGAATTATATTGGAATCAAGGACACACTAAACTATTGACGACCTATTGTTACCGTAGGTGTTCAATGCATACTCAAGAACTTCGAATAAAAAAAGATTTAAATCAGGTCGTATTTACAAGAAGATATCCATTCAACTTTTAAAAAAAACAGTCTAATAGTATAAATTTTGTTTTTCTAATATGATAATTTTAGACTAATATAATAAATTTAGATTCAAATTTTTATATAATAAAAAAAATATATCCATCCAAATGAGAGAGAGAATGGGCAAAAATGACAATATAATTCAAGGGAATCTCATTTAGGATTGAACATGTGACGACGACCCTCCTCCTTGAAGAATTTCGTTTGAGATATTCTAATCCCCTGTGGCAGATCATTATCCTTAATCAACGCCATTAAATGAAAGATGATTGTCATCCTTGTTGTTGCCAAGTCTATGCTTCTTGTCCTTAACGCTTTGCACGGCACATCAATTGGAGAAAAAGTAATTGTCTTTACTATTAAAAATAGACAAAAATCCTTTGGCTCAAAATTTTATTGCGTCGAAATTTCTACATAAAAATATATATATATATATATATATATACCTTTACAGAGTTTGTGCTTTCCGTTGCCCCACACTGCACAAAGTACGGTGGACAGTTCCTCTTTCAATGTCCACATGCATTACAATAGAAATAGTTCATTTACCAATGTCTAGGAGCCAACTCGGTTCAAAGGACGATTTATAAAAAAGAAAAAGTTCCTTTTGTTGTCAGGGTCACCTTCTGCTTCTTAGTCTTTTCCTTGGGAGACATCTCTCTTGAACTTAATGCTGGGATCCTTCTTATTGTTCTTCTCTTTCTGTCCTAAGCAACGAGAACATCCTTATTTTCCTTGAAATTGGGCCCTTTTCGGGTTGTGGTTGGTATGTTGTCGAGCTAAACAAGAGATTCCAGCTTATATATGAGACAAAATGAATTGAGAAAAAGAATATGAGGGTATTGTCGAATCATATCTACCTTTTCCGTTTTGAGGTTTAGGGCTTTAAGGCGTCCGATGAGCCCAATTATACATTTACTCCATCCACCATCTTTGAACAGAATAAAAACTTCAATATTTCAAATCAAGCCGATCTAATGTCTTCACCAAACAACTATTTCAGATGAATAAGAATGCCCAGCGGTATGAACCTTGGTTCAATTTTCTCATGTTGGGTCAGTATTACTTGATGAGCGTATCGTTTTTCTAATCGGTGTGAACCTTTATTCACTCGGCTTTTGACTCATTTTGTGATCATTCTCGGGCACTTAAATTAGTAAGGAAAAAGTATAAAATGTCCATGAATTTAGGACCAAATACAACTAGTCCCCTAAACTTAAAAATAATAAAAAAAATCCCATCAACTATGAAAATGTATAAAGTTAACCCTTATTTCCATGGATAGATTACTTTTAATGTTGAAGTTACGAAAAATATATTAAATTTTTTTTGTTCATTTAAAAATTTTAGAGCAAGAAAAATAAAATTCTCTTGTTTATTCTCTCTCTCTTCTTTCTCTCTCTCTCCCTCCTTCATTCCATAACCACACACTCTATTTTTCAACCTTCTATACTCTCCATCACTTTTGATGGTACAGGACCTAACAGTCCACTAGATTGCAACCACAATGCCCACAGACTACAAAGCAACCACTCAGTAAAAACTCGAAACGACTCAATAGGAGCTCGGTCAAGCTCTCTTAGATGCTCGGTCGAGCTCTCTCAGTTAAACATCTTGTCCACTATCATGTGATTTTCAACCGAGCAACGCCTCCACCAAGAAAGTCAAAATCAAGATTGCACAAGCTATGAACCTTCTATAATCTCACTCGATAAAGAAAAAAATTTCCATGATAGTTTGAGTCTTCCTTATTATTGGAAGATCCTAAATTTGCTTAAGATTTTCGATTTCAATTTTTGTAATTTTGGAAGATCTCTAATAATCCCTCTATAATGTAATTAGGTTTTTACACCCTTAGGACACGAGACTCACCATGTATACACTTGCTATATATACTGAGTAAAGATGATCCACAAGGGCCAAACTCCATATGCAGACATCATATAGAGGCAAGATAGGGCAAAAAGAAAGACTCTTCTCAGTCTTTTCGTTATTACTCTTTTTGACTTAAGAATCAGAGTTTCCTCTGCCAAATCACCTCCAGTGGGTATTTTGCGAGTCCTTCCATGAACAAAAAATTGACACATCAGCATTGCTTCCCCACTTGAGTTAATAGAGAAAATTACCTGCGGAAGAGACCCACTTGCAACAGATTGGCACTATTCGTCGAAACAAACTACCTGTTTAGTCAAAGAAACTTCACGCCCTGTTTCACCCTATCTTTCCTATCGCCATGTTGTGAAAGAAAAGGATTGGCAATGACGCCTTTAAAGCCACGCCTAAGGTACGGGGACGAACGTCTGACCCCCTAGACCCCTACTACCAACGGCTTTGGCTTACTAGGGAATACTCTCTTAGCACAACAACTACAAACTGTAGCATTGGCCACACTTGTATTCTACAAGAACGAAACTCCTGCTTCTAGGGAAGTTCTCACCGCATACGCCGAGAAGGGAAAAAAGAGGAAAATACTGATTATTGGTTTTGATGATAATAACTAGTGGGGGTAGACTCGAATCAACACAACCCACTAGTCATTACTGCCAAAATAAGCCAATACATCTTGAAATGAGATTTCATTAGCTAAGGTGTGAGTTGCGATCTCCTCTATTGAGATGACGTCCAACAAATGAGATTCGGTCGAGCACATCTTCAACCCCATGCCAGACCTTTGAGGGGACTCTCTAACGAGGGACTATACCTTGAGGGTACCATCTTGCTCCTAGTAGCCTTGAGGACATAACCCAACTACGCTACTACTATAGCCACCTTCAATGTGGTCAAATTGCTATCCTCTTATAACACTGTCTTGGGCTACCCTAGCCTAGACGGCTTGAAAACCTTGTTGAGCACCAAGCACATGAAAGTTAAATTTAGAACACCTCTTGATATTAGAACACTCGATTGTGGTCCTAACCCTTCGAGTTGCTTGGTGCCAGAGAAGAAAAAGAAGAACCTTTCCATACAAGCCATGGAATTCAGAGAGACATTGAACAAGTTGCTAAACCCAAACTTGGTGAAAAGGTGGTTAAGACCCCGATCTCGAATGTACCTCATCAAACTGATCAAATTGGAGCTCATCTACTGACACATCTCTAGGATGCCATAGTCAAGTGCTGACGATGACACTCTAAACTCTTTGCATGGCACCCGATGACTAGCCGCAAGCCCATGAAGTAGAAGAAAAGGGTGTTTGCATTGGAATGCCAACATGCAATAAAAAAAAAGTACAACTTCATTAGGGAAGTGAAATATCTTGAGTAGTTAGCAAATGTGGTTATGATGTAAAAAGAGAATGGCAAATAGAGAATGTGTTTCGATTTCACAGACCTCAACAAGGCGTCCCAAAGGACAGCTATCCACATTCAAATATCGACAAATTTAATGGACAAATCAACAGGCATCAACTCCTAAGCTTCATGGACGTGTAATTTGGTTATAATTAGGCATGCATGACCCCAAAGAACAAGGAAAAAACAAGTCTTATCATGGAGTTCAGCATGTGCTATTATTATAAAATCATGCTATTTGGTCTGAAGAATGTGGGGGCAACTTTTCAGTAACTAGTTAACAAAGTTTTCAGCAAGCAACCTAGTAGAAACATGAAGTCTTATGTGAACAATATGCTTGTCAAGAGTACTGTTGACCTAGTAGATTTTTGATGATAAAAGATTAAAAGAAACATAGTTCAAGAAAATAAGAAAAATACTTAAAAAATTTAGAAGTCTATAATACAGGTCGACCTGTTAGAAAACATATCGACCTGTGACATTCACGCACACACATCGATCCATTTGATATTCTTGTCGACCTGAATCAAATGTTTTCTATAAAGATATATGTCTGAATATTTCAACCTACACAAGTACACATCGACCTGTAGGCTGTTAGGTGGACAAATTTAAGGTGATATGTCGACCAATTTTAATTTGAATAGGAACATGTTGATATATAGAAAAGTCTTGTCGACCCAAAGTAAATGTCCCAGAGATATGACATTCCAACACATCAACCTAGGCATAAACCATGTCAACCTGAAACAATATGAATAGTGACATGTTAACCAATTCATCCAAACACATCAACCAATTTGACTTAGAAATAGTAACATGTCAATCCATTGGTGCAACACATCAACCAACTCATTCAAATACACATCAACCTGATTTGCAACACATCAACCTGAACAGTGCTAGGTGGACCAATTTCATATACTATGTTGACCAATTTAAAGTCCAAATAGTAACACATCAACATGATGATTTGATACATCAATTTGTCAGTCCTTGATTCTGAAATACACACATCAACCCGTCACTATACTTGTCGACCTGACCAAAAACATATAGACCAATTCATTAGACACATCGACCAATTCAATCAATGAATAGTAACACATCAACCTGATATTAGTATATGTTGACTTGTTGATATGAGTTTCTGAAAAACATATTTCGACTCATCAAAATCATTGTCGACCTACTAAGACACATCGACCAATTGAATTATTTAGGTCCACCTATTTAATATTACACGGTAGCATGTCGATGTATGTTATCAGATCTGTTGACCTAATAAGTGTTTACTCATTAAAACACATGTCGACCCATTATCATATTGTCAACACAATATATGTATATCGACCAATTGAGCCACATACATCGACTAATTTATTATTTGAATAGGAACATGTCGATATATTAAAATGACTTGCTGACATACTCTTCACAAAGTTTGAAACATTACACATTGATATGCCTGAAAACTTTTCGACACATCTGAACATATCGACCAATTAAGAATCACGTCCACCAATTTAATTTGGCACAATTCCTTGTCGACCAGGAAGAGTATCTTGTCGACCTATTCACATGAAAATACACTAAGAATGATTCAAATTTAGGTAGATGTCCACAATAGACTTGTTGACCTATATGTGTTAGAAACTAGATCTGGGAAACAATTTTGAACATAACCGACCCCTTATTTTTTCGATTTTTGAAATGTTTCCTTTTCTATCAAAACTAACGTTCAAATACAGCACAGACAAGTTCTGATTGGCCTATTTAAAAGAGGTGCTAGTAAAAGGATCGAAGGTTCAGCGTGAATGAAGGAATGGTTATAGAAACTTTAACGGCGGAAATTAAATGCCCAACGTTCGAATGCAACAACCACCACCAACTTTTAATAGATCTATTCAATATCTTAATGAATATTGAGAAATGAAAGAAGGAGAAGGTGAAGACGAGACATAACAACTTGAATTAAAAGCTCTATTGAATACTGCAAAAATCCGTGTACACTTTAAAAAGCCTTCAAATTGTGTTAAGTGTCTCGATTGATTTTTCACACTGTCAAATCTGAGGAAAGCGAGTTTCAATTCTTGACATTCATTTCATAGATTAAGTCAAGTGTTAAAGACTAAGAAGTGTGTGACATTGTCTTAAGTTTGGAAATATCAAAATTCAATATGAGTAAAATTGAATAGTGATATTCAGACATAACACTGTATTAGGTTAAACTTGAACATGTAATCAAGTTTGTAAACTAAACATTTAGTGAAAAATTCAGGAGGAGTTTGGGAGTGGACATACACCAGGTTTGGTAGAACCACTATAAAAATTCTCTGTATCTTCTTTATTTGTTTTTCACTTACTGTCACATTGTTTTAAATTTTTTAAAAGTCCTAAAAAAATCCATATTCAAGTATTCACCCATCTCATCTAGTTGAATAACAATTGGTATCAGAGTATGTGTGTTGTCAAAAGGCTTACCAGCTTAACACCAAAGATCCAAATGGCAATCAATAGAGACAATGTACCAGTTAAAGGTTACTCAACAAACCATGCACCATTCTTGAATGGAAGCAACTTCAATTATTGGAAGCAACGAATGCGTAACTTCATCATTGCACAGGACTTAAATGTATGGGAAATTATCGAAGAGGAAGTTGAATTCCCCACTGAAGAGATAGATGGAGTTCGTGTGCCTGTTAAATTGAAAAATATAACTGTGGAACCGAAGAAAACGTATCAGGCCAACTGTAAAGCCATCAACCTTCTTTACCTTGCACTGAGCGTCAACGAATATAATCGAGTCTTATCATGCATAACAGCAAAAGAAATTTGGGAAAGACTCGAAGCTACCTATGAAGGGTCTGATTAAGTTCGCAAAAGCAAGATCAGATTGTTGAAACAAGAGTATGATGTTTTCAAAATGAAGGACGGAGAAACAATCAGTGAAATAATCATAAGATTTAACAAAGTAACCAATGAGGTCAGACTCCTTGGAAAAGGAATTCCTCAAGAAGATATGGTGGACAAAATTCTAAGAAATCTACCAAAATCATGGAAGCCCAAGGTTACTGCAATTTAGGAGTCTAAAAATCTTAAGACTCTAACAATGGATGAGCTTGTGGGATCTTTAATAACCCATGAGATGAAACTGAATATGAAGGAGCCTGCCAAAGAGGAAAGAGGTAAAGGAGTAGTATTAAAAGCTGACAATGAGGAAAGCATGTCTAGCTGAGAAGAAGAAGATGATGAAGATGATGAAGCTCTTCTTGTAAGAAAATTCAGGAAGTTCATGATGAGGAGGACGAATAAGAACAATTCCTTCTTCAAAATGCTAGAAAAGAAGGAATAAATCAAATGCTTTGAATGCAAAAAGCTGGGGCACATGAAGGCTGACTGTCCCTCTGTCAAAAAGGATGAAAAGAAGTGCAAAAAGGATAGAAAAGAGAAGAAAAAGAAAAAGGCACTGGCTGCATGGAGTGATGAAGACTCAAGCTCAAGTGATGAAGAGAAAAATGAGGAACAAACCAACGTTTGTTTTATGGCAAATGAAGAGCTCTCAAACCATGAGATAAATTCTATATCATATTCATCTTGTTTTATTCTTCTGATTCTGAAAATAATTTTATGATTAAAAAATTACGTGAAGCACTGCTAGAAGCATTAAAGAATTGAAGAGATCAAAAACGAAAAATAATTTATTGAAGAAAGATCTAGCTGAAAATGTTAAAATTTTAAAAAATAAAAACTGAAATAGAAACATTGAAAAAGAAAAGTGCTGAACAAGAACATAAAGTAATCGAAGTTGAAGAAGAATTGACAAATAGACATCTAGATGAGGATAACATGAAGTTAGCAAATGAAAGTAAGCTTTTAAAGAAAGAATTGGATGAACAAAAAGAAAAGAATCAAAGGCAAAACATTATATTAATGAAATTCATCCAAGGCTAAGAAAAACTAGATGCCATGCTAGGAGCACAAAGAGCTGTATTTGACAAAGTCGGACAGGATACAACCCAAACCAAACACAAAAGAAGTTATATAAGTTTTTTGTACCAGAACACTCAATTTGAAAGGTGTCACACTTGTCTAAAAATTGGACATAATTCAAAAGCATGCAAACTAAGAAATCAAATTTTAGACTGCACTAAAAATCCAAATATGATAAATGGATATTGCACATACTGTATGAAGATAGGACACTCAATTCATAATTGCTGGTTCCAAAATCCCTCAAGAATAACCTTAAAATGGATCCCCAAAGATGAATTCAAAACTAACTTAGCTAGACCCAAAAAGATATGGGTACCCAGGGCAATGGTGTGATTGTTCTTCTCTACAGGTGTGCTTAAAATCAAGAGAATCTCCCGACAAGTCTATGTAGTACATAGATAGTGAATGCTCAAGACACATGACTGGAGATACATCAAAATTCTCTTATCTTGAAAGCAAGAAAGGAGAAAAAGTTGCTTTTAGAGACAATTCAAAGGGAAAATGTCACGCCCCGAACCGGGATCGTGAACAGCCGCCCGTTGTCCTTGGATGCCGGCTGGATTTTTACAGAAAATCGGGCAGAACCTCCCCATAAATCGGAGGTTTCCCATGTACAATTTCACCTGTATATGACATTCATCCAGTACAAATAAACAATTGGCCATCCCGGCCTCTCCAAAATCAACAATATCCACAGCCAACATCCAGAACAACGCAAGGCTATAAAGTTTCTAACAGTCCTAGCAACAGACCTCTACTGTCATGCCCAACTAGAGCATGAGCAGCCGCCACACCGAGCGGACTTAAATTCTACGCATATATAAAATAAATTCCCAAGTTATTTTTAAATATTTACAAATGCCTCAATGCAATGAAATAATCAACACGCGAGTTTCGCGAAATAAAGTCCATAATTTATACAGTCATCCCAGAAAATTTATATAAATACATTGGTCAATCTAAAACCTCCAATACATAATAATATCACCAATCATCATAGCGGAAGAGATGGAAAATATCCATACCCAATCCCAGTGGTATCTCCTCGATCCAACACTAATCCTGTGGGAAAGAAAGTGAGGGATGAGTATCTATGGGAGGATACTCAGTAAGTGAGGGGATTGACATCATGCTATCAATATCGAGGTGAATTTGGAGTGTCAAAGCATAAGGTAAGAAAATATCCACAGTGTGCAAACCAATCATGTTATTTCAAAATCATATATAATACGCACACATCAGAAAGCAAGATATGCATCCTAAAATTTTACATCAATGTCATGAAGAACCGGCCAATGAAATATTTCCGGCAATGGTCTACCTCGACCAAGGACGGCGCATTGGGGGTTTTTTTCCAAATGCAAGTATTAAAGAATGGTTCTCTGCCCCAATGTTGGCCACAGACTACCCCAACTAGCCTGTAAAAAAATATATAGTGTACATATAACTAGTCGGCCGTGTATGGTGCCCCCGCCTGGTGCTAGACGGAGCCGTACTCAACGTCCTCTCCGATGAGGGTCAACCTGGCACACCCATACACACGACAATCTGGCGGATACCTCCGGCCGAAGCGTATCCGGACACAAGGGGTGCCTCTACCAGATGTCCTTCGTAGCTACGGATCACAATATCAAATCGGCCGGGCACGTAGCCCCATGCATCCCATCACCAGTCGGCCGGGCATATAGCCCCATGCATAATATCATAACGTCGGCCGGGCATACAGCCCAATGCATAATATCATAAAGTCGGCCGGGCATACAGCCCAAAACATAATATCGTAAAGTCGGCCGGGCATACAGCCCAAAACATAATATCGTAAAGTCGGCCGGGCATATAGCCCAAAACATAATATCGTAAAGTCGGCCGGGCATATAGCCCAAATGTGTAAGTAAATCCATTTAAAACCATGTGCCAATGCAGTGAAAGCATTTAAAACATATCAATATGTTGAAAATGTGGCACAATATACGTTTATCAAAACTCATGGATGCATATCAATAAGGTCAGCAGTTAAGACACTCCAAAGGTCACAAAACATTTCATCAAATATTGGAAAGTCATAACAATCATACATTTTGCAGAAACATGTCATTAAAAGATATTTTTGAAACATGGTTTTCAATCAATAGCGAATGTCAAAGTCCCACTCACAGTTCTACGGGAGGGAAGTCACTCCCTACTGACAAGCCAAATCGGATCTGACCGCTCGAGTCTCCAAAAGATCAACCTAAATCAGATTATCAAATTTCTGTAACATTCTATACTTAACCTTCAATTCATAGATAATCATTTCATAATTTGTATTCTATATGCATTCCACTTATACTCTAAACATATACAAAACCTTTCATCTTAAATTCAATCCTAGATTCGTCCAATTTATCAATTAGAGTCGAAATCTCCTCACCTAGGGTTTTCTCGAAGCGCCGAGTCTCGTCCGAAAGTCGCTTCGGTCACTCCAAAGTCTGTAGGGTTTCCTATCAAAACAAGGTTCATTTGTTAGATCTAAACACATAGATCCGAAACAAAACCCTAAGTCATTTACCTGCGTGGAGATTCGTGAGCTGTCACGAACTCACGGACCGTCACGGGCCGTCGCGGGCTCGTGGGCCACAGCTAGCGGGCTCGCTGGTCTGCGTGCTACGGGGTAGCGGGCCGGCGGGCTGGCGGACCGATGGGCTGAACTGGGCCGCGGGCCGTACTGGACCTGCGGGCTTGGACGGGCTGGCGGGCCTGGTGGGCCCGTGGGCTTGCTGCTGATGGGCCTGCGGCTAATGGGCCTGCAGGCTGGCGGGCCTGCGGGCCGACAGTGGCTCGCGGGCTGGTGCTCGCCCGTGTGCTGCGCTGGCTCGTGCGCGCTCGCACGCTGGCTTGTGCGCGCTCGCGCGCTGCTGCGCGCCCCTGCGCGCTCGCGCGCTCTGCGCGCTCGCGCGCTCTGCGCGCTCGCGCGCTCTGCGCGCGCTCTGCTCGCGCGCCTGCTCGCGCGCCTGCTCGCTCGTGCACTGGGCCGCGCGCTCGTGCGCTGGGCCCCGAGCGCTCGTGCGCTGGGCCCCGAGCGCTCGTGCGCTGGGCCGCTCAAACTCGTGCGCTGGGTCGCGCGCCCGTGCACGCCCGTGCACTCTGGGCCGCGCACTCGGACTCACGCTCGCGCAAGAAGGGTCGCGCGCTCGCGAGCAGTCGCGCTCGCGCTACGGCGTGCTCGGGTGATCGCGCGCTCGCACGAGGGAGGGAATCACTGTTGCTGTGGTGGTGGTGCCTGCGGAAGGTCGCGGGTGGTGCGATTGTGCAGGGAAGCGGGTCGCGCGGTGGCGCGCGGAGGAGGGTAGAGAACAACGAAGAGAGAGCGATCGCGAGAGGGATCGCGAAGGGAGAGAGAGAAACCGAGAGGGAAGAAGGAGGAGAAGAAGAAGAAGAAGAAGGAGAAGAAGGAGAAGCTGCCGGCGGAGCTTGCGGTGAAGACCAACGCCGCGGTGGGGGAGGGAGGCGAAGGGTCGGCGGAGAGAGGGAGAGAGAGAGAGAGAGAGAGAGAGAGAGAGAGAGAGAGAGAGAGAGAGAGAAACGAATTAGGGCTTTAGCCCTAATTCAATTGGGGGGAGGGCCAAAACGCTGCGTTTTGGCTCTCCCTCTTTTTTTTTTTTTTTTTTTTTTTTTTTTTTTTTTTTTTTTTTAGGCTTGGTGTTACAGAAAAATCATCGGAATAAGCAACATAAGAGGTAAGTTTTCTGACTCTCAAATTCAGAATGTGTTTCTTATCTCTGGACTGAGATTTAACTTATTAAGTATTAGACAATTGTGTGACAAAGACTATTCTGTACTATTTGAAGTTGATGCATGCTTCATTATTGATAAATCTTCTGAATCTATAAAGTTTACTGGTCATAGAAGATGAAACAAATATGCAATTGATCTCGATCTGTTAGAACCCTGAAATGAATCATGTTTAGTTACTGTAAATAAGAATTTTTCATGACTATAGCATAAAAGATTAGAACACGCAAGTATGGACAGAATTTCAAAACTAGTAAGGAAAGATATGGTTAAGGGTCTTCCAAAATTAAAATTTGAAAATGATAAATTGTGTGATACATGTATGAAAGGAAAGCAAATAAAAATATCTTTTAAATCTAAAAATTGTGTGTCAACAGGAAGTCCTCTAGAATTTCTTCATATTGATTTGTTTAGACCTACTAGAACCTAAAGTCTAGGAGAAAAATATTATAGGTTTGTAATCATTGATGATTATTCTAGATTCACATGGGTTTTGTTTCTTGCCAAAAAGGAAGAAGCTAGCGAGACATTCATAAAATTGTACAAAAAAATTCAAAATGAGAAGGGAATATCCATTAAGAGCATTAAAAGTGATTATGGCAAGGAGTTTGAAAATAAAACCATGGATGACTTCTACAGTTATTATGGGATTGACCATAATTTTTCAGCTCGTAGGACACCTCAACAAAATGAGGTTATAGAAAGGAAAAATATAAGGACAATACTTTGTGAAAATAACTTACCTAAGTTCTCTTGAGCAAAAGCTGTGAATATTGCATGCTATATTTTGAATAGAGCTCAAGTGAGACCAAACCTAAAGAAAACCCCCTTTGAACTTTACAAGGGAAGGAAACCAAATGTGGCATACTTTAAGGTATTTGGATGCAAATGTTTTGTTTTAAATAATAGAAAAGAAGTTTTAGAAAAATTTGATACCAAAAGTGATGAAGGAATTTTCCTACGTTACTCTTTAGCAAGCAAAGTTTATAGAGTCTACAATAAAAGAACTATGACAATGGAGGAATCAATTCACGTAGAGTTTGATGATGAAAATGAACTTAATCAAAGAATGATGGATGATGAAGAAGTATCTGAGAAGTTAAATGAGATAAGTTTGTCTGATAAAGTACATAATCAGAAAGAAGAATCAAATGAACTCATGGTGCAGGAGGAAAGAAATGAAACACTCAGGAGTAAGAGATCAAATACCCTCAAATTAGGAAAGATGTAAATCCAGAGAATATAATTGGAAGCATTAATTCGGGAGTTAGAACCAGATCTGTAATCCAAAACCAATGTGAATATGTAGCTTTTATATCTTAAAAAGAATCCAAAAACGTGGATGAAGCTTTAGGAGATGAACATTGGATTATGGTAATGCAAGATGAGCTAAATTAGTTTGAAAGAAACAAAGTATGGAATCTAGTTCCTAAACTTACAGATCAATCGGTAATTAGAACCAAATGGGTTTTCAGAAATAAGCTTGATAAATTTGGCACAATCACAAGAAATAAAGTAATATTAGTAGCCAAAGGTTACAGTCAAGAAGAATGAATTGATTATGATAAAATTTATACACCAGTAGCAAGATTAGAAGCCATAAGAATGTTGCTTGCTTTCTCTTGTTTTATGAATTTTAAACTTTACCAAATGGATATTAAAAATACATTTTTGAATGGTTATTTGAATAAGACAGTGTATGTTAAACAACCTCTTGGTTTTGAAGATCCTAAATGCCCAGAATATGTTTACAAATTAACCAAAGTCTTGTATGGTCTAAAGCAAACTCCTAGAGGTTAGTATGAAAAATTAAGTAATTTTTTGATAGAAAATGACTTTGAATGAGGAAAGATAGAACCACCTTATTTATAAAAAAGGAAGATGATAATTTCTTGATTATACAAATATATGTAGATGACATAATTTTTGGAGGAACCAGCAAGGGAATGTGTGAAGAATTTACAGCCAAAATGCAGGGAGAATTTGAAATGAGTATGATGAGAGAACTAAATTACTTCCTAAAACTACAAATCAAACAATCAGAAGTTGGAATGTTTATAAATCAATCAAAATATGCAAATGATTTAATTAAGAGATTTGGATTCAGTGACTGCAAGGGAAATGTAACACCAATGAACACAAACATTAAGCTAGATAAAAATGAAAATGGTAAATCAAGTTGCCAAAAACTTTATAGAAACATAATTGGATCTTTACTCTATATTACTGTTTCAAGACCTGACATACAATTCAGTGTATGTCTTTGTGCTAGATTTCAATCAGATCCTAAAGAATCCCACTTGGTTGTAGTCAACAGAATTTTCAGATACTTAAAGGAAACAACTCACTTAGGATTTTGATATGATAGAAACTCAAGTTTTCAATTACATGAGTTTTGTGATGCTGATTTTATTGGATGCAAAGTGGATAGAAAAAGTACAAGTGACACTTGTCAATTTTTCGAGAGTATGTTGGTATCATGGTCCTCCAAAAAGCAAAGTAGTGTGTCATTGTCAATGACAAAAGTTGAATATGTTTTAGCCGGAAAATGCATAGCTCAGATCCTTTGGATCAAATATCAAATGAAGGACTATGTGATAGACTTTGATTGCATTCCAATCAAATGTGACAATACAAGTGCAATAAATCTCACAAAAAACCTAGTACATACGAACCAAACACATAGAAGTGAGGCATCATTTCATTCGTGACCATGTTCTGAAGAATGAAATTGTTCTTGAGTACATTGATACTAAAAAATAACTTGCTGATATCCTCACAAAACCCTTAGATAAAAATAGGTTTTGTGAATTAAGAAGGGATTTGGGAATGATACAACTGAAGAGATAAAGAAAATGGAATGAAAAATAGAGTATTATTTTTCTAAGAAATAGACTCCAGGTCGACCTATTTATCAAACTATGTCCACAAATTTGAAAATGTATAGAGGTATGTCGACTTGATGAATGTTAGAATTGTGAAACGTGTCGACCTGATCTTGAACCAACACTTAGAACTCAACTCAGGAAATATCACATCAACCCTCCTTTAATGATGTCGACCTAAGAAGCAGTAAGAATGCATGTAGATGTCTATTTTAGCATATTGACCCGATCATTTAAAACAACCAAATAGGTCATTGTGTACTTAAACTTGACGACCTGAGACATACCTACTAGAATACCAATAGTTGGCACATCGACCTATCTAACCTTAAACCCCAAAATTTTAAACTTCCTTCTTAATTCTCCAACCCTAACTCTCCAAATCCAAACTCTAGTTTACTGTTCCTTGCACGAATCAACCTACAATGGCACCTAAAATGAAAATTCCCATAAAAAAGCCTACAGAACCATATAAGAAATGAGCGAAACCCTCAGGAAAAGGCTTATTGTCATCTATGCAACCCGCAAAATCGCCATCTCTTCCATTGTAACCAATACCTCTGTTCAACACCTATGAATTCCAGACGATGGAGCAAAGTGATTTGTTCAATAGAGTTTTCGTGAAAAGGAAAGTGAATCACGGAAGATTGATAGATTATGAGTTCTTGAAAAGAGTTGGTTTCAAATACGAAGAACACCTTATTGAGGTATGCCCTTCTTCTCTCTTATACCCTAACAAGTACATCCATGAGAAGAAAGTCAGATTATTCTACAATAACTTAGAAGTCATATGTGAAGAACCCATGAATGAGATGCGAATCACTGTCGATGATCATTATGTATCTTATGCCTTCAAAACCTTTGTGAATGGAAAGGAATTCAAAGTGATACCTAGGAAAATATGTGAAGACAATAAAATTTCCTGAGTCTTATGAAAAATGTACACCGTACATGAAAGCGAACTATTTAGACAATGCTAGAATTGTGCATAATGATCATAACCTAACTATGGTGAACACTAGCATAACTGAACTTGACTTTCATGAGAGAATTTTGCATTTGATAGTCGGTCATGTGTTGAGACCTAGAGGAGACAACTAATTACAATTTTGAAGGAAGACTTGTGGTTAATGGCTTACATTATTAGTGGAAAGAATCCCAGCTTTCATTATATAGTTCTCTATTTTATGATCTCCACATATAGATCCAAGAGTTCTCTCCTGCCTTATTCTAGCATGATAACTGACATATTGTCTAAGAATAGAGTGGAATTGGAAAAGGATTCAATTGTTGAATTGAGTGATAAGAATTCATTCAATGCATCCTCAACGCTAAGGGAAAAAAGGACGAGCAATGATGAGGGAGAATGGGTAAGGAAAGAAGGAGGAACATGGAAGAGAAAGGTTGAGAAGACTGAGGCTGAGCCTAATGAAGAAATTGAAAATGTTCCAAGAAAGGAAAGGAGAATTGAGGAAGGAGAATTGAGGAAGGTGAATCATCGAGCATCCAACCAATCACTCTTTAAATGATTTGGGAAAAGCTGTAGAATATTGAGAGGTGAAAAACCATGATTGGTCAAATGTGTTATTTTAACAGAATGGATCTTTTCGACATACAAGAAAAATTGGATGCTTTGATGAAGGAGAAGGGGAATCCAAGGAAGGATCCCAAACCTTTGAAATCTTTCTAGTCTAGGAGTATATTTTCTTCTATCTTTTCTGACTTTTTTTTCAAACTTTAACGTGTGTTATTATCTTTTCTTTAATCTACTTTATGGTTCTTTATGTTTTGCCAATTTACATAGAATGTGCAGAGATGTGCTGAAATGTTCTCTTGCTGAACATACGATGCAAGTGCATATATGAGATGCACGCTGGTTTTGAAGTATGCTTGTGCTGGTTTTTAAAATATGTGTAAGCTATAACCTGACTTGCATGATGGTTTTAAAGTATGGAGAGAATCTAGTTTTGTTGATGACAAAAAGGGGGTGAAGTGTGTGTGTATCTGTGCTGTAAGAATATGTGTATGAGTGTGCTGTAAAAATATTGTAGCAAAAATACCACAAGAATAGCAAGAACATGTGTGTGTGTGTTCGGTAAGATGACAAGTATACTATGTGCAAGATATATGTATGCATTGTTGTTTGCTAAGTATGAAGGTATAAGTATGTGCTGAAACATATGCAAGAAAGGTGTATACAAGTATATTGTGTGCAGCTAAAATGTATAAAGATGTGCTACTACATGTACTGTCTACTATATGCACTAAGCTAGAAATGTGTTAAGTAGGTTGGCATGCCAAAGTGAAGACTAACAAGTACAAATGTCTAGAAATTAGGATACTAAGCATTATAGATTAAGTAATAAGAGTTTTGTCATCATCAAAAAGGGGGAGAATGTTGACTTTGTAGAGTTTTGATGATGAAAGATCAAAAGAAAAATAGTTCAAGAAAATAAAAAAATACTTAGAAAATTCAGAAGTTTACAATACAGGTTGACCTGGTTAGAAAACATATCGACCTGTGATATTCACACATACACATCGACCCGTTTGATGTTCTTGTTGACCTGAGCCAAATGTTTTCTATAAAGACATATGTCTGAACACTTCGACTTATACAATCACACATCGACCTGTAGGTTGTCAGGTAGACAAATTTAGGGTGATGTGTCTACTAATTTTAATTTGAATAGAAATATGTCGATGTATAGAAAAGTTCTGTCGACCTGAAACTAAATGTCCCATAGATATGACATTCCAATACGTCGACCTAGGCACAAACCATGTCGACCTGAAACAATATGAATAGTGACATGTCAACCAATTCATCCAAACACATCAACCAATTTGACTTAGAAATAGTAACATGTCAATCCATTGGTGCAACACATCAACCTATTAGTTCAAATACACATCAACCTGATTTGCAACACATCAACCTGAACAGTGCTAGGTGGACCAATTTCATACATTATGTCGACCAATTTAAAGTCCAAATAGTAACATATCAACCTGATGATTTGACACATCAACTTGTCAGTCCTTGATTCTGAAATACATACATCAACCCATCACTATGCTTGTCGACCTAGCCAAAAACACATAGACCAATTCACTTAGACACATCGACCAATTCAACCAATGAATAGTAACACATCAACCTGATATTGGTATATATCGACCTATTGATATGAGTTTTTGAAAAACATACTTCGACACATCAAAATCATTATCGACCTGCTAAAACACATCGACCCATTATCATCTTGTCGACACAATATATGCACATCGACCAATTGAGCTACACAAATCTACTAATTTATTATTTGAATAGGAACATGTCGATGTATTAAAATTACTTGTCGACCTACTCTTCACAAAGTTTGAAACATTACACATCGACTAATTAAGAATTACGTATCCACCAATTTTATTTAGCACAGTTCCTTGTCGACCAGGAAAAGTATCTTGTCGACCTTTTTGCATGGAAATACACTAGGAATGATTCAAATTCAGATCAATGTCTACAATAGACTTGTCGACTTGCATATGTCAGAAACCAGATCTGGGAAACAATTTTGAACCTAACAGACCCCTTATTTCTTCAATTTCTGAAATGTTTCATTTTTTATCAAAGTTAACATTCAAATGCAGTGCAAACAAGTTCTAATTGGCTTATTTAAAAGAGGCACCAGTAGAATGAATGAAGATTCAGCACGAATGAAGGAATAGTTACAAAAACTTTAATGGCGGAAATTAGATTCCTAACGTTCGGATGCAACAACAACCACTAACTTTCAACGGATCTATTCAATGTCTTAATAAATATTGAGAAACGAAAGAAGGAGAAGGTGAAGACGAGACACAACGACTTGAATTAAAAGCTTTATTGAATACTGTAAAAATCCGTGTGCACTTTAAAAAGCCTTCAAATTGTATTAAGTGTCTCGATTGATTTTTTACACTGTCAAATCTGAGAAAAGTGAGTTTCAATTCTTGACATTCATTTCATAGATTAAGTTAAGTGTTAAAAACTAAGGAGTGTATGACATTGCCTTAAATCTAGAAAAGTAAAAATTCAGTTTGAGTAAGTTTGAATAGTGGTGTTCAGACATAACACTGTATTAGGTTGAACTGAACCTGTAATCAAGTTTGTAAACTAAACATTTAGTGAAAAATCCAGGAGGAGCCTGAGAGTGGACGTACATCGAGTTTGGTGGAATCACTATAGAAATTCTCTGTGTTTTCTTTATTTGTTTTTCACTTATTGTCACATTGTTTTAAATTTTTCAAAAGTTCTCAAAAAGTCCATATTCAACTATTCATCCCTCCCCTCTAGTTAAATAATAAGTACTAGCTCGGAGGGCCATATAATGGATCTTGAAAAAATATTTCATATATTGAAACACTACAACATAAACCTGAACCTAGCCAAATGTACCTTCAGTATCACCTCAAGCAAGTTCTTGGATTTCATGATTACCAATCGAGGAATCGAGGCCAACCCAGTAAGATTCAAGTCGTCCGACACATGACGCCACTAAGAATGATGAAGGAGGGACAATACCTCGCAGAACGGATTGTGGCTCTAAGCAAGTTTATGTCAAAAGTAAGAGAAAAATACAAGCACTTCTTTGATGCATTGAAGAAGTCCTAGAAACTCATATGGATACTGGATGCCATTGTACAAAGATCAATATATTATGTCAGTCGAGTGCTCTAGAAGTCAGAAATCAATTATAGGCCTATTGAGGAGGTGGTTTTTGCTCTTGTTACAAATGCTTGGCGCCTCCAACCATGCTTTTAGGTGCATACGATATGGTTCTGACCGAGTAGCCTCTAAAGTAGATCTTATAAAAAAAGGACACCTCAGATTGACTCATCAAATGGAGTATTGAACTTGACAAATATGACATTGAGTATCAACCAAGACCTACCATCAAAGGCTAAGCCGTAGTTAACTTCATCCATGAATGCATGCTTCCAAACGTTATTAACCAAGCCACCGATGACCATCCAAAAATAAACTCACCGCCAATATGGACCTTGTAGGTTGATGGCTCCTTCAACTCAATAGGAAGCAGTACCATACTCATCATAATGGATCCCAATGATAAAGTGGAGGACACACTCTTCTTCGATTTTTAAACCATCAATAACTAAGTTGAGTATGAATCATTCTTGACGGGACTATAGATCGCAGTGCTATTAGGAGCTCAAGACATTCGAGTCCTCATTGACTGTTAGCTTGTGACCATGCAAGTCGAAGGAACGTATGACACTAAAGAGCCAATGATGGTGAAATATCTTGCCAAACTCTGAGAAGTAATGAGTAAGTTCTACAAGGTCAATAGCCAAAAAATTCCTAGGTACGAGAATGGCAATGCCAACAAACTACAACACAATAGAAGTCTAGATTGTGATATTGATTTTAAATGAACTATTTGAAAATTTTTGTACTTTGTGAAAATATGGGAGAAAATTTATTCAGATATAAATGAGAATTTTTACCCTTTGAACTGTCCAGGAATTCCTTTGGCACTTGTTCATTAGATCTTAAATTTTTAAGTCATCGGTTACAAAAGTGCTCGATGAATTGACTTGCCCGGTAGAGTTTTAACTTAGTAGAATGTTTCTTTAAATTTTGATTTTCTAGTTGGTTGTGACTATGTAAACTATTTTCATCTATCTCTCCTAGTACAGTATGTCTAGGTACATGCTTTACCTCTTGGTAACCATTCGCTGCTTTTGCAAATGGGGACCCTGCTTCTCAATATATATTTTGAAGTTGTAGCTTGACAGTATATTGTGAAGTTGTAGCTTCTCAATATATTTTCCCATATATCTCTTGGTGCACTCCATTTCCTCTCGGTACTCCACTAACTCTTAGAAATTTTGCTACCCCTCGGTACATTTTATCGTCTATTTCTTTGTAAATGAGAACTTGTTGGTGCATCAATTGTTTTGCAAATTTCCATCTACCTCTCAGAGGGCAATTACATTAAGCTTCTTGGTGAACTATTTCTGTTGGTCATCTTGGGATCCATTTGTATTGTGAGACTTTGCAAATTTCATTTCCATTGTGAATTTCATTTGCACCAAATTTCTTGTTGGTTGTCTTGCCCCCCATCTGTATTGTGAGACCTTGAGAATTTCATTTCGATCTCTCGGTTCCCGGTAGACCTTCTCGGCTTGGCTTGCCTTGCAAAATTTCCAATTCCTCTCGCCACTTGCACTTATGGAGATTTGAACCTAGGCCCATCAAGGCTTCAAAAAGGTTGCCACCACCAAGCCATCTAAACTCCTTGATCATATAACACTTCATTTATATTATCTTGCAAGTTTTTAATTTTCTAAATTTATTTTCCACAAATTGCATTTTCAATTTTTAATTTTCCTTGCTCATCGGCAGACACATTTTTCTTAACAAAACATTGCTTCTAGTACTTAACTCATAGTGTTAGCCTTCTCAAAGACTCATAAGGACATATTGGGTATTTGTGCAATTTAGGAGTGCAAGAGAGCTACTAAGTAAATATTATAAATGGTTTTGATAATAAAAAGAGAATTAAGACTCCAGAACACACAAGATCCAAAAACTTCACTTCTCTCTCTCTAGACCATCTTCTTTTCTCTCCAAAACCTAATTCAACTCAAGATCAAAGACTCCAAATTACTCATCCAACTCCCCAAAGTCAAATTCTAGTCTTGATTTTGGAAAAGTTTAAGGATCTAGAGTTATCACAAAAAAAGGGAGAATCCAAGGGGACCCAAACAGGAAAAACTCTTTGGAGACAAAAATCAAGGTATTATAATCTTCATACCCTAAGTTTTAGTTTCCTTACCCAGTTGCTCACTTGGATTTGGAGAATATTAAGTCACAATATGTGAGAGAGATTAGGTTTTGAATCTTTGGGTTAACTTGGAAATTATATTGATGATTTTGGTTATTTGATAATGTCCTTTCAGAGTTGGACAAGTAGATCATGGTAAAACCCTTGCTATTGAAAAATCTAGGAGTAACTACCCTCTCTAACACTGTGAGTGAATGAACCATTGTACTTTTAAATGAGAAAAATGGTTTTCTAAATCCTTTTATAAATGATTTTAAATGATTTTTACAAAATATTTGTGATTGTGGGATATCCCAAAATAAGATTTTAGGAATGCAAGTATATGATGTCCTTGTGAATGAATATGTGCCCTATGTTGTTGGAAATTTTACTTATGAATATTGTGGTATTGGTTTGGTAACCATTTGTTGAAAACACGGTACATGGGATAAGATGTGAATTTTTGTGAAATGATAGTGCATGAGATAGTAAATGATTATAGTCTTTCCCTCCAAGGAGCGACCCGATGGGGAGACGTACTTGGGGGTTTATTTTATTGGAAAGAGATGGTAGACGCGGCCTCCTATGCCCCTGTCGTACTATCCAGATTGCACCACCGGTGAGGTATGAGAGAAAGGGGGAAGTAGTGTTATGAAATGAACGCATTGAAAACCCCTTGGTGGGCCTTCTCCCAGGTTCGGCTAGAGACCCCATAATCTTTGGAAAATAAAAACTTGTGGATGCATTTATCTTTGTAATTATCTAAATTATTTGAAACTACCTATAACTAATAAATTGTTTGAAATTATGATTTTGACTTTTCTACACTCGCTACTCATTTATTGTTACAACCATGACATTGCACTTTTCTCACTAAGTATTTTATACTCATCATATACTTTTATTCTTTTTCAAAGGAAGTGTAGACATAGAAGTAGCTTTACTATTAGCTAGATTAACCCGTGGAAAAAACTGCCCAGGACCAACTATTGATATTGGTCCTTCTTAGGTGTGGATCTTTGAGGCATGTAAATAGACATATCAGAGGGCATTTTGGAAGTTGAAACTCATGTTTTTGGAATTCATATTTTGAAAACACTTTTTTTAACACCTTCTATGTAACACTGATTTCCGGTGACTGTATATCATGTTCCATTGCTCATGATTCTATATATATATATTAACATTCTTTTGAAACATCTAAAATGTAATTTTATTTATTTATTTATTTATTTATTTATTTTGAGGTTTCGCTTCAAAATCGCTAAAATCGAGAATTTTATCGACAAGTTGAAAATTTTCTCGGCAAGTACCGGCAAAGCCAAAAGAAGTCAAAAATGGCTAAGAAAAGGGCTACACACTTAAATAAAGATATTTAAAGAAATTTCACAATTTAAAGGAATTTCAAACAAAATTTTATAAGAACCAAAAATACAAATTTGTTAAAAATTAGGAGCCAAATGATTCCTTAAGAGCATAGCAAGATTGGTTAATGGCCACATAGGATTGTTCTACATTCAAGAAAACTCATAACATGACAATTTATGCAAGAAATTTGATTGGAATAGTTTGTACTAGTTGTGACACTTCTTCTCTTGATATGGACGACCAACAAGACTCCTAATAGAGTGTATGGAGTTTGCTTGAATCAACAATTGCATGGGTTGAGTGCTAAGACAAGTGGATGGTTGAGATAATGTATAGGGTGATCCAATAGTTAAGGAGGTTTTACTAAGTTTATAAAAGAACTTGTTTAAGAAGAATTTGACTCATTTTCTTCATTCAACCCCCCTTGGATGAAATATGTAGGATCCATATCCAATTTAAGTGCAACCATGAAGCCAAGGAGGTTAGAACATTTTTAGAAATTCTTGGATTTCAATTGGAAATATAGAAGTGTTGTATAAGAATTCATGTTGATTTGTGATTTGATTTTTGATAAGTTGATATAAAAAAAAATTTCAAGAATTCGAAGAGAGTGCTGGTATGTATTGTTAGCGAGAGATCTTACAAAGGAGGTAACACATCTTAATTTATGTAAAGATTTGATTAATGATGAGTAGTTACATTAGTATCCACATTAGTATGCTAGATATTGATTTCTAGATTGAGTCTTGTGGTGATATCTCATTCTATAAGAATAAAAAATTTAAACCGTTTGTTCCTATGTAAACTAGACTTCCTAAGCTTTAAAATGGTATATTATATGAAACATTTTATGAAGAAATCGATTTTTAGTGATTTTTAGAATTTCAGCATGTTTCACATACTTTATTTCATACTCTGTGTATGACCAATACCTTGTGTCAATTTTAAAAACATCTGCTGTATGGAATTTGGAGAAACTTAAAACATGAAAGTTTAGGGTCTCTGTCTTATTTTTAATTTGAGTTAAAGATCACTTGAATTAGAGTTGTATGCTGAAAGTTATGGTGTTTTTACTTAAACTGTGTAGAGTTGATTTTAAGAACTTAAACTAAAAAAGTTATAAAATTTTCTAAATTCGTATGGTCAGAATTTAAGATTTTACCTTAAAGAAAACATTTCCATATGCATTTTGTACACCGATGATATGATATTATCGAAATAATTGAATTGATGAATTATATATATTGTTTAACTTATACATAGGGTTACTTTTCGTATGAGGGGTAACTTATTTGAGAAATGAGGATAGTTAGGGGGAGTGGCGTACCCTCTCCGGTCGATATGAGTGGGATGAACTATTTCTGACTTTAAATTAAAAAAATAGTTTCAAACATGATTTTTTTAAATAAATTTTGTAATGTGATTTAGAAATGGTTTAGTGTTTGTGGCATGTCTTGAGATGATATTTTGAGAAAATTACATCTTGATATTATGATGACTGATAGTGCCCTTTTTTTTACAAGTAAAGATTTATGAATGATGACATATGGTTTATGTGTATGATTATGGGATGGTGTATAGAGACTATAGCGCACTCCCTACCACGATATTGAGTGTTTACCCGATGGAGTGATGTGCTGGGATAATACGAGAGTAGGGGCTTGAGTCCCCTATATCTGACTAACGGATCCAATAGACGAGCATCACGTGAGGACCGTATCAACACCAAGTAAAGGGGGTTAAAATAAAATATATGTGTTCATTCTTATAATATCGTGGTGACCCCTCAGTGAATTTTACCCTAGTTACGCCAAACTATGGGTAGAATACATTTTATTACTGATTGACACCCTATGATGCATGATTATGATACGGATGCATATTATTTTAAATTATACGAAATGTTGCAAATAAACATAAATTTGAAAACGATGGTTTAACTTGCCGCTCTCACAAATTTATTAATTGTTATTATATATTGTTTTTGCACCTCGCTCATTCAGTATATGGATTATAGTCACCCCTCGTATTTATAATTTTCATTTTATATTGCACTTGACTTATATTGAGGTACTGTTCCATGAATTTTACTGAGAGACGCTATTGGATAAGTATTCATACTCATCATTGCTTACAATTGGACCGCACATATAAATATTATATGTAAATTGGAGGCAAATGTTTTAACGAAATTTCTGAAAAATATTTTTCTTCAAATCTTTCACTATATGTTTTGACTTAGGATAACGAGTAGAGTCACGATATTAGTCAAAATATTAGCCTTACGTTACCTCGGTGTGCGAGTAGGGAATACCCATGCCTTGAGGAGTCGCTGTGGTCTGTTCGCGTGCTCGACCTATAGGTCGGGGCGTGACATTATATATATTCCTAATGCTTAAACTTATGTTTGAAATGTTAAAATTTGGTGTGTTGGATATTCTTAACCTTGGAAAAGGTATTTTATAGCCTTGCGGGATCTTGAGGTACGTGCTAATCACTGCATATACTTCTAGAAAAAAATAGTGATTGTTGCATGCTCAAACATGAGGGTGGGGCGTGACAATTTTATTGGTATCTGAGCAGAGGTTTTAGTGTTTTTAAAATGATTCCAAATATTTTTAAATGTTTACAAATACCTTAAAATGTTTTCAAATGTTTTTAAAGGTTTTGATGTTTCCAAGTGTTTTGGGAAGATTCAAAACCTTCATATGGGTCCAAGGAAATTGACACACATCTTGTCACGCCCTGAACCGGGATCGTGAGCAGCCGCCCGTTATCCTGAATGCCAGCTGTATTTTTTTTTATAGAAAATCGGGTAGAACCTTCCCTCATATTGGAGGTTTCCCATATAGCAATCAACCTGCTACCTGTACAATAGGGTCAACCCACCTCACAATACATAAATCCAATTTTAACATCAGACCAACACATCCATAGTGCACAATCCAAAACAATGCAAGGCTAACAAAACAAATTTTCACAGTCCTAACCACAGACCTCTACTGCCATGCCCCCGTTAAAGGCATGAACAGCTACCAGTCACCCCTCCTGTGATTTAGAGACAGCACCGAGTGATCCTAAAATATACTTCTAGGACATGACACATTCCCAAGTAACATACACAAATGAATAGAAATTGCCTCAATACAAGTGTTATGCAATGACATAAGAGTTCCACGATTTAATTTTCCATATTTATATAGTCATCTCAGAATTATACAATAGTCATCTATAGATCTCAAAATACATATACATCATCAATACAAATTTTAACTCACGAAATTGTAGCGACAATATACAATGACTCCTCAAGTCCAGACCAGATCTCCCAATGACACTAAGCGTCCAAGAAGCAACGCTCATTGTCAAATACTATCTCTGAAACAAGAAGGGAAATGAGGGGTGAGTACTTAGGGAAAGAATACTCAGTGAGTAAGTGGGTCAATGCAATCGTCTAATAAGAATTGTGAAAGTGAAGTGTCAAAGCGTAAGTATACAATTCATATTTAAATCATCATGCTTTTCATTTCAACAATATATCATTTGCACGCATTATCCAGTCAAATATGCATTCAAAACACTGTCATTAAAATCATAGAGTTGTCAGCCGAAAGTATCCTGGCAGAGGTCTACCTCGACCTATGACAAGTGCATCGGGGTGTTATATGCAAATTTATTTAAAGTGCTCTCTACCCCGACGTTGGCGACAGATCTCGTCCAGGTGCTAGACTTGGAGAGAGTATCCAAATCCTCTCCCTTTTCGGGTTCAACCTAACTAGTACCGTATCGTTAATAAAATCACGACAACTCATGGAATACCCCAGGCCTAGGCATATCCGGACAACACCCAAGCGCCTCTCACGGTGTCCTTCATAGCTAAGGAACAATACATACCAACTCCCTCAAGACCAAAATCAATATCATATCAAGAATGTGTCATAATCAGGTTCACAAACCAAATGCAATATATAGCATAAAATGATACATTATACATTTCAACCATATGGATCCATAATTTTCATAATTCAACCAAATTTTTTGACACTCCAACGGTTCACAAAAACTCAGTTCCAAAACCAATCAAAATATTTCAAGCACACGACAAATCATGCTCATTTATCAAAATGTTATAAAATAGGATTTACATATTAAATAAAGGCATTGAAATAAACCCCAGTCACCATATGGGGGAGGGTAGTGCACTCCCCAATAATACCACGAAACGAAGAAAAGTGTTGCCCTAACTCAAGACACCTAATACCTATGAATGTATATATATATATATATATATAAAAATCAATGAGTTTCAAACCTACGCAGTTATAGGAAATAGGTTATCACTTCTAATACACGTATGCAAATGAGGTAGTTCGAATCCTTTAGAACCCTATCCTAATTCTTCATATTTTGTTTATGCATACAACATGTCTAGAAGATTCAAGTGTTGGTACTCGACCAATCTCGCACAGGATTTACACCAATCCAATCTCTCGATCGCACCGAAGGGCCAACAGGGTCACAGCCTAGCGCTTATTTGTGTAGCGTGCAGTGCCATGTGCAGGGCGCACAGTGCCCATGGGTAGGGTCTGTGTGCAGGGCGCGCAGGGCCTGTGCACAGGGCGGTAGCGCCCCTGTGTAGCGCCTGTGCGCAGGGCTCGCAACGCCCTTGTGCAGTGCCTGTGCGCAGGGCACGAAGCGCCCATGTGCAGTACGTAGTACCCAGGGCGCGTAGCGCCTGCACGCCAACTATTTCTCCTCATTTCTCAACTTAACCTCAATATTCATTCAAATAAATCAAATGGGTAAGAAAATTTTCTCACCTAGAGTTTTCTCAGAACGTAGACCTTCGTCCGAATGTCTCTTCGATCGCTCTAAAATCTATAATGCTCCGTAGAGACTCGCAGGCTGTCATGGGTTATCGTGGGCTATGGGTCGCAGTGGGCTTCGTGGGCTGTAGCGGGCTGGTGGGCTCGCGGGTTCGCAGTGTGCTCGCGAGCTGGACTGCAGTCGTGCGCTTGCGGGTTGCGCGCTAGTGGGCTGGAGCGCGCTCGGGTGCAAGCGAGCGCTCGTATGCAGGCACGCGCTCGTGCACAAGCGCGCTCCCAAGCAGGCACGCTCGCGCGGGGAAGTGCACCCTGTGGCGCTTGCGCTTGTGTAGGGAGGATCGCGCTGCAGGGCGCTCGTGGGAGGGAGGAGCTGCAATGGCTGGGGTGTGCTCGTGGTATCGGGTGGAAGGTAGCGGATTCGCGGTGGAGGGCGATCTAGAGGGAGGGAGATCGCGAGTGATAGAGAGAGAGTGAATAGTGGAGAGAGAGAAACATTGAGAGAGTGGCCGTGAGTGAGGTAGAGAGAGAAGAAGATGGTGGTGGTTGCTCGCGGTGGGGAGAGGTGGCGAGGTAAGCGACCGATCGCGGCGGAGGAAGAAGGCGGCCGCGGGAGGTGAAGTGTCGGGGGGTGCTACGTTTCACTCCAAAACGTAGCATCTCCTCTCTCTCTTCTATTTTATATATATATATATATATATATGTTTTCACACCCATATTTTACTAAAATAATTTTTTTTTTTGTAAAAACGGGGTTTACTTCGATTTGCAGATTCGACAAATTAAAATATACCAAAAATTTTATTTAAATACCCCAAAATCAAAAATCAATTTAAATAAATAAATTTCTCTCTATATAATTAAATTACACACGCCGCAGTATCGGTGTTACATTTTCTAACCCCTTAAAAACAAGTTTTGTCATTGAAACTAAAAGAGAACTAACCGGCAAACAAATGGGGGTGCTGTCTCCTCATAGTCTCCTCGGACTCCCAGGTCGCCTCCTCAACCTGGTCACTCCTCTACAAGACTCTGATCAACGAGACTTCCTTGCTCCGCAGCTTCCTGACCTACTGATCTAGAATAGCCATGGACTGAACTGGAAGACTGAGGTTCTCTTGTAACTCAATAGGTGGAGGCTCTAAAATATGTGAAGGATCTGGGATATACTTTCTCAACACTGATACATGGAAGACATCATGGATCCGAGATAACTCATCTGGTAGCTCTAGTCTGTATGCCACGCTCTCAACCTTATTGAGGATACGAAACGGGCCAATGTACCTGGGGCTCAATTTGCCCCGCTGCCGTTGTCGAATGAGTCCCCTCAAGGAAGAAATCCTCAAAAACACCATATCACCTACCTCAAACTCTAAGAACTGACGTCTCCGATCCGTATATACCCTCTGTCTATCTTGGATGGCTTTCAACCGTTTGCAGACCACCCTGACCTTTTCCTTAGTTTTCTCGACTAACTCAACATTGGTAAGGTGTCTCTCGCCTACCTTATCCCAGCACAACGGGGTACGGCACTTCCTGCCGTAGAGTGCCTCATAGGGTGGCATACCGATACTGGCCTGATCGCTATTATTATTATATGCAAACTCTACCAGCGGTAAATGCATGTCCCAACTACCTTAAAAATCCATGACACAAGCCCAAAGCAAATCTTCGAGCGTCTGAATGGTCCTCTCCGACTGACCATCTGTCTATGGGTGATATGCTGTATTAAAACTGAGCCGCGTACCCAAAGCTTCCTGTAGCTTGGGCCAAAATCGAGAAGTGAATCTCGGATCTCTATCTGAGACTATGGATATGGGAACTCTATGCAGTTTGACTATCTCGTCAATATACAGACGTACCAATGTCTCCGATAGAGAGTCACTACGTATCGGGATGAAATGGGCGGACTTGGTGAGTCGATCGACTACCACCCAAATGGCATCATATCTGGTCTGAGTTCACGGCAATCCCATAACAAAGTCCATAGTCACATGTTCTCACTTCCATATGGGAATGGGAAGAGGCTGTAGTAAACCTGCTGGCCTCTGATGCTCAGCCTTCACCTACTGACAAACTAAACATCTAACTACAAACTTCGCAATGTCCCTCTTCATACTTGGCCACCAATAGTTGCACCGAATAGTTCGATACATCTTTGTACTACCCGGGTGCAAGGCATAGGCCGAGAAATGTGCCTCCCCTAATATGGACCTGCAAAGATCCTCATCGGCGAGTATAGCCACTCTATCTCCATAAGTCAAAAGTCCATCACTACGGACTCTGAAATCATTTATATCACCTCTGCGGGCTCTCTCAGTAAGAGCCTGGAGCTCGGTATTAGTGTCCTAAAGCTTTATAATACATCCAACAGCGTCGGCCTGACCTCAAACCTGGCTAGTAGAGTGCCCTGATCATCACTAGCCAATTTGACTCCCAAATCCCGGAGTCCCATCAAACAAGTGAGGTATGCCGTATCGTTCTCCTAAGACGATGAAGCTGATTTCTGGCTTAAGGCATCAGCAACCACATTGGCCTTGCCCGAATGATAATCAATGACATGATCATAATTTTTGAGAAATTCCAACCATCTTCTCTGTCTCAGGTTAAGTTCTCGCTGATGAATAAATATTTTAGACTTTTATGATCTGTATACCCCTGGCAAGTCACCCGGTACAAGTAATGGCGCCATATCTTCAATGCGAAGACTATGGCCGCAAGCTCCAGATCATGTGTTAGATAATTCACCTCATGTTTCTTCAACTGTCTAGAAGCGTAGGCGATCACCTGACCATTTTGCATCAAAACGTAACCCAACCCTTGTCGGCTAGTATTACTATACACTGTGTACTCTCGATTGCTGGTGGAAGCGCCAAAAATTGGAGCTGTAGTCAACTGTTGTTTGAGCTCCTGAAAACTTGCCTCACAACGGTTATTTCATACAAACTCAACACCCATTTGCGTCAATCTAGATAATGGTGTAGCTATCTAGGAAAACCCCTCAACAAATCTGTGGTACTACCTGGCCAGACCAAGAAAAGTCCTGATCTCAATCACTGTCTGCAGCTGCTCCCATCTCATAATGGCATTGACCTTCTGTGGATCGACAAAAATCCTCTCTGTAGAAATGACATGCCCCCAAAAATCGAACGTGTCTTAGCCAAAATTCATATTTTGTGAATTTGGCATACAGCTGCTCATTGCAGAGGATCTGTAAGACGGTGCGAAGATGCTGAACATGATCCTCGTCACTCTATGAATACACCAGTATATCGTCTATGATGACTATGAGAAACAGGTCCAGATAATCATGAAAAACTTTGTTCATCAAGTCCATAAACGCAGCTGGGGTATTAGTCAACCCAAACGGCATGACAAGGAATTCATAGTGCCCATATCGAGTACGGAAAGCTGTCTTTGGCACATCTTGAGTCCTAATCCGCAACTGATGATATCCCGATCGAAGATCAATCTTTGAGAAAACTTGGACACCTTGCAATTGATCAAACAAATCATCTATGTGAGGTGGTGGATATCTGTTCTTCACAGTCACCCAATTAAGTTACCTATAATTCATACACAATTTCAGTAAGTCGTCCTTTTTCTTTACAAATAGCACTGGAGCACCCTAAGGTGACGTGCTAGGACGGATAAACCCCTTATCCAACAACTCTTGCAGCTGGACCTTGAGCTCTTTCAGTTCAGCCGACGCCATCCTGTATAGCGGTATAGAGATAGGGGTAGTTCCCGGAACTAAATCGATCTCAAAGTCAAACTCTCGAACCGGTGGTAATCCGGGTAGCTGCTTGGGGAAAACATCAGTAAACTCCTGTACCACTGCAACATCCTCAAGTCTCGGTCCTTGAGCAGTGGTGTCTATGATGTGAGCCAGATATGTCGTACACCCGTAATGAATCATGCGTTTAGCTTCCAAAACTGAAATGACACAGCAGGGTAAAACCCGCCTCTCGGCCTAAAAAATCAATACTGGCTGATCGGGTTTTCGAAACTCTACCTGCTTCTTAAAGCAGTCAACTGAAGCCTGATACATATGTAGCCAATCCATCCCCAAGATGGCATCAAAATCAGTCATGGCAAGAGGGATTAGATTTGCCTTCAGCACTGTATCCCCAACTTTGATCTCACATTCTCTATACACTGTGCCGTGCACAATCTGTTCACCCAGGGGAGTGATGACCGATATCTCCTCGTCCAAAGGTAAGAGCGACTTGTCAGAATGTCGGGAGAATTGATTGCTCACATATGAATAGTTAAACCCCGTGTCAATAAGGATACGAGTATCTATTTCGAAGATAGGTAGAGTACCTATTATTGAACAAAATGCACATAGATTTAGAATAATTTTAAATTTGATATATATATATATATATATATATATATGTCAAAATACTTGAGCTTCTAAGGCTTTTATAACTTCAGTATACAAAGATGTTAGAGTAATATCATATCGACAAAAGGTTACATAACATAAAATACCTATACGACTATCATGATACAATGCTGACATCCCCAAAAGAAGTGGAAATACGAATAGAGATCCTATTCTACAGGATCAAAAGGAGGAGTACCCATGATGATACCAGGGTTTGCCTGGGCGTCCTCTTGCATCATGGGCATAAATCCGGGCCTGAGCCCTAGGCTGTTGTTGTGTCTGGGTCTGCACTGTGTTACTCCCGGTGGTTACCTTAGGAGTAGAAGATGCTGGCCGAGTAGGCTACCCCTGCTGACCCATATGTGGAGTACTAGTGCAGCTCTGTGAACTCTGTCCTCCGCGTCCTAACTCAGGGCAGGAACTCCTGATATGCCTCGGCTTTCCATAGTGGAAGCAAGTGACCGACACTGAACAAGCTCCTATCGATTGGGAACTATTGCACCTGCGGCAATAAGGATGCCGCTGAGCAGTATACTATGCAGGGTGAGTCAGAGCGGGCTGTCTGAACCCCTGGGAGTACTGTACCCTTCCCAGATTAGAAGATCCAGATTCAAATCTGTCTCTATACGAACTGGATCCCCTGCCCCTCTTATAGCTCTGCGCTTTCTCTTCAGCTTTCTGTTCTCTCTTTGCCTAGTCTCGGCGTGGACCAAAGCCTCGCGCGGTGAGCAGAGTCTATCACCTCGGCCAGTGAAAACTGTGGAGTAACAATCATATTCTTCTTTATGCTGAGCCTAAGACAGTCTTCGAATTTGAAGCGCAAATACTGAGGTGTGGCCAGATCCGGTACAAATACGACAAGTCTCCACGTGTTTGCCTCATACTCTGAGACAGATCTAGACCCCTATGTAAGCCGTTCCAGCTCTGACCTCATCCGGTCCTGTTGGTAGAGTGGGAAGAATCTGTGGTCAAACTCCCGAAGGAAGTTGTCCTACCGCAGTGGCTCTGTCACCTCATCAGTGAGGGCCTCCCACCATAAGAGGGCCTCTCCTTTTAATAATCACTGTACTACTTTTAGGCAGAGCTTCTCTCCAATCCCCAGATCGGGCAAAATCCTGTGGGTACGGTTGATCTAATGCTTGGTTGCCGCAGCATCACCAAACCCTGTGAAATCAGTACACCCCAGCTGACGGGCCTCCTTAACCAACTGAGTTAACTCATGTACCCGTCTAAGAGTAGTCGATGTGGTTTCACTTGGCTCTGACAAGATAGAAGGATCGGCTACTGACGGTGGAACCGGTACAGAAGGAACTGGCGCTGCAGCAAGTGCAGGCACCGCTGTAGGAGGTGATGGGGGCGGAATTTGGAACCCATGCGAATCGTACCATTCGTACACTTGCCGAAAGGTGTCAAGTGTAGGTATGGGAGTCTCAGTCAGAGCAGCTGGCTGAGTAGGTACCAGTACTGGCACGCGAGTCGAGGAACAATCCTCCGGCTCATCTAATTCCTTTGGTGGGGCAAAACGGGTGCTCCGTCAAGTCGTCATACTTTTGCAAGAGAAGGATCCTTATTAGGTATCATTCAAAGAATAGGTCTGGTTCAAGAAGTTTGGATTAGTCACATCTTGACTACCCTCATAAGGAATGGAATCCTAAAAAAAAGCATGTTAGCTTAGATACGACCGTATCTAACCCCCTAAAATGGATGAACTCATATACCTATGACCATGTACTGGGACTTCATGACTATATGAAACTCTCATGCATTGATGACTTTAAATACAAACACACTCGGGAATGTTTTCAAGACTCTCTTCCTACATAGCTCTCAACCTAGGCTCTGATACCAAGTCAATTGTCACGCCCCGAACTGGGATCGTGAGCAGTCATCCGTTGTTCTGAATGCCGCCTGTATTTTTTTTTACAGAAAATCGGGCAAAACCTCCCTGCATATCGGAGGTTTCCCATATAACAATCAACCTACTACCCGTACAATAGGGCTAACCCGGCCTCACAATACATAAATCCAATCTCAACATCAGACCAACACATCCATAGCGCACAATCCAGGACAACGCAAGGTTAACAAAATGAATTTCCATAGTCCTAACCACAGACCTCTACTGCCATGCCCCCGTCAAAGGCATGAATGGCCACCAGTCGCCCCTCCTGTGATTTAGAGGTGGCACCGAGCGATCTTAAAATACACTTCTAGGACATGACACATTCCCAAGTAACATATACAAATGAATAGAAATTGCCTCAATGCAAGTGTTATGCAATGACATGATAGTTCCATGATTTAATTTTCCATATTTGTACAGTCATCCCAGAATTATACAATGTCATCTATAGATCTCAAAATACATATACATCATCAATACAATTTTTAACT
The DNA here is from genome assembly GCA_033439265.1 of Dillenia suffruticosa. Classification (NCBI taxonomy): domain Eukaryota; kingdom Viridiplantae; phylum Streptophyta; class Magnoliopsida; order Dilleniales; family Dilleniaceae; genus Dillenia; species Dillenia suffruticosa. The sequence continues at coordinate 8,452,434 of JAVTVX010000031.1, forward strand.
CACGAAATTGTAGCGAAAATATATAATGACTCTTCAAGTCCAGACCAGATCTCCCAATGATACTAAGCGTCCAAGAAGTAACACTCCTTGCCAAATACTATCTTTGAAACAAGAAAAGAAATGGGGGGTGAGTACTCAGGGAAAGAATACTCATTGAGTGAGTGGGTCAATGCAATTGTCTAATAAGAATTGTGAAACTGGAGTGTCAAAGCGTAAGTATACAATTCATACTTCAAATCATCTTACTTTTCATTTCAACAATATATCATTTGTACGCATTATCCAATCAAATATGTATCCAAAGCATTATCATTAAAATTATAGAGCTGCCAGCTGAAAGTATCCTGGCAGAGGTCTACCTCGACCTATGACAGACGCACTGGGGGTGTTATATGTAAATTTATTTAAAGTGCTCTCTACCCCGACGTTGGCGACGGATCTCGTCCAGATGCTAGACTTGGAGAGAGTATCCATATCCTCCCCCTTTTCGAGTTCAATCTGGCTAGTACCGTGTCGTTAATAAAATCACAATAACTCGTGGGATACTCCATATCTAGGCATATCCAAATGCTACCCAAACGCCTCTCACGGTGTCCTTCGTAGCTACGGAACAATATATACCAAAACCCTCAAGGCCAAAATCAATATCATATCAAGAATGTGCCGTAATCAAGTTCACAAACCAAATGCAATATATAGCGTAAAATGACACATTATACATTTCAACCACATGGATGCATAATTTTCAAAATTCAACCAAATTTTTGGATACTCCAACCGTTCACAAAAAGTCAGTTCCAAAACCAATCAAAACATTTCAAGTACACGACAAATCATGCTCATTTATCAAAATGCTGTAAAACAGAGTTTACATATTAAACAAAAATATTGAAATAAATCTCAGTCACCGTATGGGGGAGGGTAGCGCACTCCCTAATAATACCACGAAGCGAAGAAAAGTGTTCCCCTAACTCAAGGCACCCAATACCTATGAATGTATATATATATATATATAAATCAACGAGTTTCAAACCTACGCAGTTATAGGAAATAGACTATCACTTCTAATACACGTATGCAAATCAGGTAGTTCAAATCCTTTAGAACCCTACCCTAATTCCTCATATTTTGTTCATGCATACAAAATGTCTACAAGACTCAAGTGTTGGTACTCGACCAATCTTGCACAGGGCTCACACCAATCCAATCTCTTGTTCGTACCCAAGGGCCAACAGGGCCACAGCCCAGCGCTCCTCTGTGCAGCATGCAGTGCCCATGTGCGGGGCGCGCAGTGCCCATGTGTAGGGTCTATGTGCAGGGCGGGCAGTGCCTGTGTGCAAGGCGCACAACGCCCATGTGCAGCGCCTGTTTGCAGGGCGCGCAGTGCCTGCACGCCAACCATTTGTCCTCGTTTTTCAACTTAACCTTAACATTCATTCAAAAAAATCAAATGGGTAAGAAAATTTTCTCACCTAGAGTTTTCTCAGAGGGTAGACCTTCAACCGAATGTTTCCTCGATCACTCCAAAATTTACAATGCTCCGCAGAGACTTGTGGGCTATCACGGGTTATCGCGGGTTGTGGGCTGCCGACCGCAGTGGGCTCGCGGGCTGCGTGGGCTCGTGGGCTGTTTTGGGTTGGTGGGCTCATGGGCTCGCACGTACGCTCGCGAGCTCGCACGTACGCTAGCGAGCTCGCACATACGCTCGCGCGTTCGCGGGTTGTGCGCTAGTGGGTTGAAGCGTGCTCGGGCGCAGGCACGCGCTCGTTTGCAGGCGTGCGCTGGTGAACAGGCACGCTCCCGAGTAGGCGCGCTCACGCTCGTATAGGGAGGATCATGCTGTAGCGCGCTCGCGGGAGGGATGAGCTGCAGCTGCTGGGGTGCGCTCGCGGTGGTGGCGTATCACGGTGGAAGGTGGCGGATTCGTGGTGGAGGGCGATCGAGAGGGAGGGAGATCGTGAGAGATAGAGAGAGAGTGAACAGTAGAGAGAGAGAGAAACAGTGAGAGAGAGACGTGAGTGAGGTAGAGAGAGAAGAAGATGGTGGTGGTTGCTAGCGGTGGAGAGAGGTGGCGGGGCGAGCGACCGATCGTGACGGAGGAAGAAGGCTGCCGCGGGAGGTGAAGGGTCGGAGAGAGTGAGAAAGAGAAAGAGAGAAAGAAAGGGAGATAAAGTTAGGGTTTCCAACCCTAATTGGGAGGTGCTGCGTTTCACTCCAAAACGCAGCATCTCCTCTCTCTCTTCTCTGCTTTTTTTATATATATATGTTTTCACACCCACACTTCACTAAAATTTAAATTTTTTTTTGTAAAAATAGGGTTTACTTCGATTTGCAGATTCGACAAATTAAAATATACAAAAAATTTAATTTAAATACCCCAAAATCAAAAATCAATTTAAATAAATAAATTTCTCTCTATATAATTAAATTACAGACACTGCAGTGTCGATGTTACACATCTAGCCATAAGTGCCTAACATCATCTTAGTATAATAAGTTAAAGCTAGTTTTTTTTGTTTTTAATTTTTTTTGTAGACCATCATGTTTCCCCATAGAAGAATGAGGAATATAGGTGAGATTCCTCCTCAAAGCACGATGATGATTTATCCTCACATGTTCCACCTCCTCCGGTACCTACTCACTTGGTTCCTTCTACCGAGATTCCTCCATTGCCACTTGATGTTCTCTGACAATGGACTAAGCAATGGAATGTATATGGTGTGCATCTTCAAGCATCCCTTCAAGTCCAAGTTCCTCCCCTACCTCCTAATCCAATGGTTCCACTGGTCCCTCCTATGGCGCTATTAGCACCTCTTACTTCGGGAGCTACATTATCAACTTGAGCATCCACTGAAATGTCCAAGTTGTTGAAAAATCTAGATAACTTGGATGTGCAACCTTCTTTGGGTCCAACGATCCTACGGTAAACAAGAAATGGATCAAGATGGTCCAAGAAGCAGTAACAGACATGAGAATGAAGATGAGATGAAGCTCATAGTGGATACAAGATTTTTGGATGAGGATGCTATTACTTGGTAGGATAGTGTGAAGGAGAAATCAACCATACCCCTTGTTAACCCCAAATCCACCCCTCGTCGGGGCTTCATCAACGATGGACTGCTTGTTTCTCATTAGGGCTCAGTCACTTGTATGGTAGTGGAAGTCATACTAACATAGTCGATCTTTCATTTATTTAAATCACTACTCATTACAAAAGTCTTCTATACATAATAAAGTAACGGAACTTCTATACTAGAAACGTTATCCATAATAAAGCTATCCCTATTCGTTCATCTAATCCACCTTGACCTTTGCTCCTGTAGGATCTAAAAATAATTTTTGGTATGAATTTGATAGCCCAATGAATTCCGTGTGCACATGTATGGAAAACTTTTATTATTGAATTGTACAATAAATTTTTCATAGTAAAATCTTGTAAAAGCTTTAAATGTAGCAACAACATGCACAAAACAATAATAATAGTAACACATAACAATTATGTATAGGTGACAGTTCACTATCATCTTATCTTTCCATGAGAATAATCTCCTTATCTCTCCTACGAGGTCCATTTCTGCAAAGACATATCACTCTCCTCTACATTAAGTAGACAAATCTCCTATCCATATTAATGGGGTGCTACCGGTATTTATTTTGATGTTCGACAAAATCCTTACTTGCTCGAACTATTTCCACACATATCGACTTATATAACAAACAAAAACATATACATTGATGTAGTAGTACGAAAATCATTGTACTAGAAATAAATCATGGTTACAGTACAAAATCACAATAGTTATGCATAAAAATATATGAATGCAAAGGATACTCACCCCAAAGTGTTAACTAAGATCTTGAAGTAGTTTGCTTTTTCCCTTTCACTCTCTTTTCTTCTATTCTTTCTTTCTCTTCTTCTTTCCCTCTTTCTTTTTTCTTTTTTTTTCTCCTTTTCTCTCCCTCCCTCTTTTCTCACGGTTTGCTTGTGATTTGGAATGGGAAAGGGAAAGGGCTATTTATAGATATGGTTGGGTAATGGATTATTGACATATTTTAGGACACTTGTTCATCATGTAAGGCTCTTGTTCTTAATGCAAACCATGTGTTCTTCCATGTGTCAATTATAGAAAACACCTATCCTTGATGCAAGACACTTGTTTGGATCCATATTTATCACATTTTCATCGTGGTCTATGGCATGGCTAGTGGATGCTTATCCTTTGGTGTATGGTCGGTGGCAAGGTCGGTTGGTGCTTGGTCAGTGGTAAGATTCAATAGATTTAGGTATTCAGTAATTCTGGTTAATTGTTTTGGATATTTATTTTCATGTAATATTATTTAACTAAATGTGTTTATGTTGTTTTAGTTCATTTACTTAAGAATTACTCGTAAACTAGGAAATACCCCTGATTTGGATTCAATAAAACTAGTTTCAAGACCTAATTGCTTAAGAATAAAAGGTCAACTCTTCATTCCAAGAACAAAAGTTGAAACGGCTAACTTTGTTAGATTTTATTTGGAGGGCTAATGGCTTAAAAAAATTCTAGAAAAATAGGTTTTCACCTATTTGATATATTAGGAACAATTACCAGGACTTTTCCTCCCTATTTTCTAGACATTTTAGATACCTTATTTTTGGAATACTTAGTTTTTCGCAAGCTGATTAAATCTAGGTTTTCAACATTCTAAATGTTTGATTTCGTACTCAATTTTCATGTTTCAGGTAACATTCTCATTTCATTATTAATAATAACTTATTTTTTGTAACTAAATTGGGGTATGTGACACCCTTATTTGGAACTAATTTCTTAGGGAATTTGACGAGAAGTTCTACACCCGATTTGATTGGGATTTAAAAAGGAGAGAGTTCCTCTACTTCCATCAAGGAAATAGGTCGGAAGTGGAATATAAAGTGGAGTTTAGGAGTTTATCCTTATTTATTCAAGAGATAGTAGCTTCCGAGGCGTATAGATATTTCAAGTTTGAGGATGGCTTGAATCTGAACATTTGAGAGAGGTTGTCAGTTACAGAAGATTACACCTACCAGAATGTTCTGTAATTGGCCTTGAGGGCTAAGCAGATGGTGTAAGAGAGTGGTAAGATTAGGGAATACCATGGGAAGAAGAAAGGGTCCAGGTTTACTTTGGGCCAAAGTTTCAAGAAGATCAAGAACACAGGCTCATATTGTAACACCAACTTTCGGTGTATGCTCATGTATCCTATTCTATCTTTATATATGATGATTTTTCATAAATCCGTTTATAAATTCCACTTAGAAATTTTTCGATAAAAATCCCCCAAAAATTTTTGCTCCAATTTTTAGGGATAAGTGAATAATTTTGAAATAGGCCACAAATGGTCTTATGATGATAAGATATGATTTTGAGAGTGAAAAAATTTTTAAATTTGATAAATAATTATTTTTAGGGTTAAAATGGCAAAAGTCCAGAAATTTGGTCCGTAAACCCTAATTCAGATCGATTTTGACAAATAGGATCGAGACGATCATATATATTTCAAAATTGGTCCCATTGGGCCTAGCGTGTAATTTTGTGAGTTTTTTAGGTTAATTTATAATTTTTATAAGTCTAGGGACCCAATTTGTAATTAACAAGAATCTAGAAGCAATTTCTCAAAAGATAGGGACTTCAAGGCAATAAGATGGTAGAAAAAAAATTGGACAAGCACTTAATGCCAAAGCATGGTGTGGTATGGAATGAAAAAGCAAGTATTTATTAAGGTATGTTGATGATGTACAAACCTTGACTTTTGGGGAATGAAGTGTGCTTGTAAAAACTTAAAAGATTTCAATCCCTTCATTTGTTGCACCATGAAGTGGACATGAGTGAGAGGAAGAAGAGAGGAAAATATGGAGCTTTCTTCATTCCTTCAAGAGCCAAGAGTGAAAATGAGTGACTCCAATATAGGAGGAGTTTTGGAAGGCAAAGAAATTGAAGTAAATTATCTGTTTTGTCTTGCTTTAGATTTTATTTCTGTCTGTGAATTCCCCTTTGTTTTAAGATATCTTACAGTCTGAATTTGGAAATAGTCTAGTAAGTAAATTGTAGATCCAAGTCTTATCTTTCCAACGAGATAAGAACTACCTTAATCAGATATCTGTGCCAAAAGTTATGGCATTTTTCCTGAAGCATGACAGAAAGTTGTTCTGTTTCAGACTATAAAATCAGTGTGTACAAACGAACCATTTCCAACTCTATTTTGGAGAAACTCAAAATATAAAAGTTGTAGCTATCTTTCTTGTCTACCACATATTAAAATTTCAGCCAACACACATAAGGGAATCAAATGTTATATTGTTTTTCTTAAAGGTGTGTTGGTAGAAATTTTGTTTCCAACTGAAAACTGCCTGTTCTGATCATGATTTATTTCAACCCCTTTATTGGCATAATTGATGAAACGCAAAACACGAAAATTGTAGATCTATGTCTTTGGAATAACATGTTAAAATGTTATTAAGTTTTGATAAGTAGAATAAAAGTTATAGTTTCTGCACAAAAATTAGACAGAAGCTGAAATTGGAATGCGACTGAAACAAAGTGAGGATTTCTGAGAATTTTATGATGTGAATTTGAGAAAGTGTATAAAATGAAAGTTATAGGTCATGCAGTTACCTATAACATGTCACAATTTTGCTTGGAATGGAGTTTTGTGCAAAATGTTATAGCTTATTTACGATTCATGGTAATATTGGGGAGTGCGTTACCCTCCCCTAAATAATGAGTGGGACTTTGACGTCTGCTACTCATTGGAAAATCTTGTTTTAAATACTTTTTATAACACAATTTCAAATGTGTGATAAACTGAGATTTCGGATTTTCATATATGCTTTACACATTTGTGTGACCATTGGAGTGTCCAAATTACTTGACTTGTTTGATATGTATCCATGCGCTTTCACAAATGATATTGTGCCACTTTTTCATAACATGTGGTATTTATATGATTTTCATATCTATTGGCATACGGTTTCATATAACCTAGATTTAAACATGTGATTGGGTTGGATGCCCTGTGATGATTCCACGCTTTGGGCTTGGTGCCCCCAATTTTCCCGCTGTATAGAAATGTTCCGTAGCTATGAAAGACATTAGGCAGAGGTACTCGTTGTGCCCGGATACGCTTTGGCCAGAGCTATCCCCCAAATGTCGGATCGATGTTGGTGATTGTACTTGTGATATTTGCGGGCTTGTTGGATCAGCCTGTGACCAACATTGGGGTAGAAAGTTATTGTTTTTACATATATGCATTGTGAAAACCCCAATACGCCAGTCACTGGTCGAGGTAGACCCTTACCGGGAATATTTCATTGGCCGACTCTTCATAACATCGATGTAAATATTGGATGCATATCTTGATTTCTGATGTATGCATATGATAAATGGTTTTGAAATGATATGATCGGTTTGCACACTGTGGATATTATTACTTTATGCTTTGACAGTCCAAGTTCACACTGATATTAATAGTACGATGTCAATCCCCTCACTTGCTGAGTACCATCCCCTTTAGGTACTCACTCCTCACTTTCCCATCTTATAGGTTTAGTCTTGAATTGAGGGCTAGTAGAGCTTTGATTTCATTGGGCATTTCGGAGACACTGGGTTTGGGTACGGTTACTTACTCTTCTGCTATAATCATTTGAGGTTATTGTTATATTTGGAGCATTTAGTTGACCATTGTATTTATATACCTGGGATGACTATATTATACTTATGTTGACTTGTGAAAATGGTAACTCTCATTTGATTTGATATATTGATGCATTGAGGCTCATTGTGATGACTTGAGAATTGATTTGGTTTGTGATACATTAGATTGGATGTTGTTATTAACTTTATAGTGTCTCGATACGCGGGACGTTGTGCTCGTGTATCAAGGTGCCGCGGGGGTTGTCGCGTGCTCGGCTCGGGGGCAGGTTGGGGTGTAACACATATAGTAGTGGTTCAATCTTAGGGTCGGTTAGCACTGCCAAGGCCAATCATTCTTCAGGTAGAATACTTCTAGCAATAGTGTTGGATCGGGAGTAAGACTAGGAGGAAGCAAAAGGGTTCCTTGCACAAATTGCAAAGCATACCGCACAGGTCCGTGTATTGAACTTAAAAGATGTTATCATTGTGGGAAGGAGGGACACTTTCAGTACTCTTGTCTCGAATTGAATATGGAAGGGTAAGGGAACCAACTAGTTCAGGGTCCTTTCGGTGGCTCCAAAGGTGGCTTGGCTACTACTTCAGCACCTCCCATCAGTGTCACTCCAAGAACGGAGATGGGAAGCAATACTATCGCTACCAATCCCCATTGTCCTAAACCTCGAACCCAAACTAGGTTCTATGCAATGACTAACGAAAAGGCACCAAACAATCCTGATGTTGTCACGGGTAAAATTGCTTAACAATAAATTATTGATTTAAAAGGGTATTTCATTGGTGTCGTATGACATTAAAAGTGTTCTTGGTGATGAATATGTGAGATTTGTTGAGTATGTTGCATGATATTGAGGTATTGATGATTATTTTAGGAGAATCCTTTGAATGATTGATGTTTATATATATAAATTCATGCAATGTTATAGGAGCTGCATATTAAATGTGTTATAAGGTTTGACTAATGATCACTTGATGATTTATATTAACAGGTTTAACAAAAATCTTTTGTGTTGATGCCTACATCTTATTGACACAGGGTCCAATAATTCTTTCATTAATGTAAGCTTTACTAGGCATGCCGATAGACCCATAACCCTACTTGAGGAAGAGTTGTTGGTGATTACACTTTTGGGTGAACAATTGGTTAGGAGTGCAATCTACAAGGGCTGTATGTCCTGGTAGGTGAGATAATTCTTGAGTCAAACTTAATTCCCTTAGATATGAAGGATTTTGATGCCATTATGAGGATGGATTGCTTACACCTCCATCGGGCATCTGTGAATTGCTTTACTAAGAAAGTAGAAATTTGAAAACCGGGATACCATGCTTTTGTTTTTACCTGCAAACATCGGGTAGTACTGATACATGTAATATCGGCATTAGAAGTTTGTAGGTTGATTCACAAAGGATGCGAAACATATTTAGCCCATATCATCAACGCAACTATAGAGTGCCCCACTCTAGATGATATCCCAGTAGCAAATGAGTTTTCAGCTGTTGTCTTGGAAACTTTACTTGGTTTACCTCTAGATTGGGAGTTTGATTTCACCATTGATCTACTCCCTAGCATTGCACCCATTTTCATTCCACCTTATAGAATGGCACTGGCAGAGTTGAAAGAGTTGAAAGTGTAACTCCAAGAATTACTGGATAAGTGATTCATCTAGCCAAGCTCCTTTCATTGGGGTGCACCTGTCCTATTTGTAAAAAAGAAAGATGGTACTCTTTGGTTTTGTATTGACTATCAACAACTAAATACAGTCACCATTAAAAACAAGTACCCACTTCCTAGAATTGATGATCTTTTTGACCAACTTCAAGGTGCATGTGTATTCTCAAATATTGATTTGAGGTCGGGCTATCATCAATCGAAGATCAAGGAAAGTGATATGCATAAGACATCATTTAGGATCCGGTACAGACATTATGAGTTTTTAGTGATGTCATTTGGATTAATAAATGCTCATACTATTTTTATGCACTTAACGAATATGGTATTTCACTCATACCTTGATAAGTTTGTGATTGTGTTCATTGATGACATATTGGAGTATTCAAAGAGTGATGAGGAACATTCAGAGCATCTTAAATTGTTTTGGAAACTCTTCCAGAAAAGCAATTGTATGCTAAGTTTTCCAAGTATGAATTTTGGTTGAGAGAAATTGGATTCTTGGGGCATATAGTATTCGGTAAAAGGATATTTATGGATTCTTGAAGTGGGAACGTCCCAAAAATGTGATAGAGTTGAGAAGTTTCCTTAGGTTGGCAGGGTATTATAGAAGATTTGTTGAGAGATTTTCTAGAATTGCAACTCCACTATCAATCTAACAAGAAAGGGAATTAAATTCGAGTGGAATAATAAGTATGAAACTAGTTTCCAGGAGCTCAAGAAAAGGATGACATCAGCTCCAATCCTTACTCTTCCATTAAGTGGAGGTAGATATGTGGTCTATAGTGATTTAAATAAACAAGGATTGGAATATGTGTTAATACAAAATGATAAGGTGATAGCTCCTCTCATCAACTAATGAAGCATGAAGAGAATTATCCTACTCATGATCTAGAGTTAGCAGCAATTGTGTTTGCTCTAAAGATATGGAGACATTATTTGTATAGGGAGACTTGTAGAGTTTTCACCGACCACAAAAGTTTGAAATATTTGCTTACACAAAAGGAGTTGAACTTGAGGCAAAGAAAGTAGCTTGAATTGATTAAAAATTGTGATTTGGTGATAGATTATCATCTCGGTAAGGCCAATGTAGTTACGGATGCCTAGAGTAGAAAATTTTCATCTAATGTGGAATCTTATTGGAATTCTTATCTTTCTTGCTTGGTTGGAATCCTAACCCTTGGGGTTAGATTAGCAACTGACAAGCAAGGTGCATTGCTGGCAAGTTTTGAGGTAATACCCAGCTTGGTGGATTGTATTCGAGAGCTCCAAACTGCCGATGATGAATTAAAGATAATACTTGGGAAAGTCCACAAGGGAGAAAGGGGTGAGTTTAGAATTTGAGGAGATGGAACAATTGTGCTTAAAAAATAGAATTTGTGTTCTTAAGGACATTGATCTCTATAAAGTTATTCTTGAGGAAGCATACTCATTGGCTTATGTTATGTACCTGGGAAGTATTAAGATATATCGAATGATCAAAGAGACTTACTGGTGATCTGGAATGAAAAAGGAGATTGCTGAACTTGTGTTTAAGTGTTTAGTGAGTCAGCAAGTGAAGGTAGAACACCAAAGATCTACTGGTATTCTCCAACCATCTCCAAATCCCGAATGGATATGGGAGCATGCGACCATGGATTTTGTAATTGGTTTGTCTCGTACACCGAATAGGTATGATCCCATTTGGATGATTGTAGACTGACTCACCAAATCAGCCTGCTTCTTGCCTATTCAAAACACATACCTATTGAAAAAGTAGCTTATCGATTAGAACTACCCCTAGAGTTAGAAACGATTCATGATGTTTTCCATGTCTCTATGTTGAAGAGGTACTTGCCAGACCCCTCCCATGTTCCTGAAGTTCCTCCAATTGAGTTTAGGGAAGATTTAAATTTTGGAGTCCAACCAGTAGCCATTCTAGAGAAGCAAGTTAAGAAGTTGAGAAATAAGCAGATCCCAATTGTGAAGATTTTATGAAAGAACAGTCACGCTGAAGAAATGACTTGGGAACCTGAGGAGATGATGAGGAAACAATACCCCCAACTGTTTTGAGAAATAATTATGTATTGAAATTTTGAAAACAAAATTTCATTTAGGGGGTAGGAATTGTAACACCGGATAAGTCCAGATTGTGATGTTGATTCTAAATGGATTATTTGAAAATTTTTGTACTTTGTGAAAATATGGGAGAAAATTTATTTAGATATAAATGAGAATTTTTACCCCTTGGACTATTCAGGAATTCCTTTGGCACTTGGTCATTAGATCTTAAATTTTTAAGTCATTGGTTACAAAAAAAGCTCAATGAATGGACCTGCTCGGTAGTGTTTTAACTTAGTGGCATGTTTTTTTCAAATTTTGATAGGTACAGTACTTCTTGGTACATGCTTTACCTTTTAGTAATCGTCTACTATTTTTGCAAATGGATACCCTGTTGGTATACTGTCCTTTACCTCCTTGATATATATTGTGAAGTTGTAGTTTAACGGTATATTGTGAAGTTTTAACTTCTTAGTATATTTTCCTATATATCTTTCTGTATATTCTATTCCTTCTCGATACTCCACAAACTGTTAGAAATTTTGTTACCTCTCGGTACATGCTACAGTCTGTTACTTTGTAAATGAGAAGCTGTCGATGCATCAATTGTTTTGCAAATTTCCATATACCTCTAAGTATTAGGGCACTTACACTAAGCTTCTTACTACACTATTTTTGTTGGTCGTCTTGCCACCTATCGGTATTATGAGACCTTGTGAATTTCATTTCCACCAAATTTCCTGTTGGTCACCTTGCCACCCATCGGTATTGTGAGATCTTTTGAATTTCATTTCCACCTCTCAGTTCCTGGCAGACCTTCTTGGCTTGCCTTGCCTTGCAACTTTTCCAATTCCTCTCGTCACCTGTGCCTATGGAGATTTGAACCTAGGCCCATCAAGTCTTCAAAAAGGTTGCCACCACCAAGCCATTTAAGCTCCTTAATTGTATAATACTTCATTTAATTATCTTCCAAGTTTTTTATTTTCTAAATTTATTTTCTATAAATTGCATTGTCAATTTCCAATTTTTCTTGCTTATCGGTAGACACATTGTCCTCAATAGTGTTAGCCTTCAAACACTCAAAAGGATATATTGGGCATTTATGCAATTTAGGAGCATAAGAGAGCTACTATTCAAATATTGTAAATGGTTTTGATGATAAAAAGAGAATTGAGACTCCAAAACACACGAGACCCAAGAACTTCACTTCTCTCTCTCTCTGGACCAGCTTATTTTCTCTTTAAAACCCAATTCAATCCACTATTAAAACTCAAGATCAAAGACTCCAGATTACTTTTCCAACTCCCCAAGATCAGATTCTAGCCATGATTTTCGAAAAGTTTTAGGTTCGAGAGTTGTCACAGGAAGGGGGGAATCCAAGTGTTTGGCATAACACAAACGGAAAAGACTCTTTGGAGACAAAAATCAAGGTCTATAATCTTTGATTAATATTTTTAGACACTTAAATTACATTATTTTAGATTTTATTTAAGAAGTTTAGAACTATTTTAAACCCAATTTTATGATTTTACATTAATTAATTTTGTGGGTTTTGATTTCGGAAACATTGGGGTTAGTTTCTAAATTTTGAACTATACAGACAATTGTTAGTATTTTGGACATAACTTTCTATTTCAATGTCCGATTTAGGTGATTCTTGCAACATTGGAAAGAAGACTTCGAGCCCTACAATTTTATGAAGAGCCCAGAAGCTAATTCAGGTAGATGCATGTCCAAAAATTGAGCCAAAATTACTACATGCTAGAAAAGGAGTCCATCCTGAAAAAGGAAACAAGTGCTGAAAATTTGGAAATTATGTTGCTAAAAATTTCAGAAGATATTCTACGATCAAAATAAAAAGGGAGTTTCCAAGTTTTGGGAAAAGTTAGAGATTTTTATCATTTCAACAATACCAAGTTTCCAAATCAAACTCAAATACTAAGTTTTCAAAAACCTCTAGTTTCCAACCCTTCTAGGGTTTCTAGTCCTATTTATGTAGCATTGCTAGGGCAGCAAGGGGCACGCCTCCTTCATTATTTTCTCTTATTCCTCCACTTTACAAACCCTAGCAGCTACCTCCATCATATCATAGGCCTTCCACATCCATTCTCGTGAAAATAAGGGTTGTAATGTTTTCTTTTACTATTTTGTTTTTCCTTTCGATATCTAGTTAATTTTATTGTTCCTAGGACTCGATAAATTTTATTTTTAATTAATTGCATGACTTGAGTTAATTCTTTTCCTTAAGTTTTATTGGCATGGTTATTGTTTGATGAGATTTATTGTTGATTTTAATGCTTCAAATGTTTTGGAGCCTGACATTTTGATAATTTAAGATTGAATACATACATGAACAATATAATTGTATAAGATTAGTCCAAACAATAAAATCTATATAAGATTATGAGAATGACCATTTGATTAATTTCATGTGTGCGAATTTAGGGAAACCTTAAATTATAAATTTTCATAGAACTTAATGCACTTCGATTAATCAAAATTGTGTGACCATTGGGTTTTGGTTAGTCACATTATGGATTCATTGCATGAACATCGGGTAAATCTAATTTTAGAAAATTTGCCTTCATCATCAATAATTCATTAGCCAATAAACTTAGGGTTTGAAAAGATTCAATTGTGTAAGAAATTAAAATAAATGAAATCAATGTCCTAGGTTTTTTTTCATATTAGGTTTCCATCACATTAGAGTTTCGTACTTAAAATCTTGTTTTTAGTAATTTGTAATAACTTCATATCTCAAATTCAATTTGTCAAACTTAGATTCAGTTTATTCATATTTGGTAGTACAACATATCCTCGTGGGAACAACGCTTCGCACTATACATAACATTCGACTAAGGTATACTTACCAAAAATCATGACCTCAAAATCACGTATCAATCTTCCTACCCCAAACTTTAGTTTATTTACCTAGTTGTTCACTTGGATTTGGAGAATATTAAGTCACAATAAGTGAAAGAGAAATTGGGTTTTGAATATTAGGTTTTCTTTGGGTTAACTTGGAAATTATATTGATAATTTTGGTTATTTGATAATGTCCTTTAGGAGTCGAATAAGCAAATCATGGTAAAACCCTTGCTGTTAAGTAATCTGGGAGTGACTATCCTCCCTAACACTGTGAGTGGATGGATCATTGTGTAATTAAATGAGAAAAATGGTTTTCTAAATCCTTTTATAAATGATTTTAAATGATTTTTACAAACTATTTGTGATTGTAGAATATCCCAAAATGGGAGTTTAAGATTGCATGCATCCAATGTCCTTGTGAATAAGTATATGCCATACATTGTTGGAAATTTTATTTATTAACATTGTGATATTGGTTTGGTAACCATTTGTTGAAAACTTGACTCATGGGATAAGATGTGAATATTTGTGAAATGATGGTGTATGAGATAGTAAATGACTATTGTCATTGCCTACACGGAGTGACCCAATGGAGTGATGTGCTTGGGGGGTTTATTGGCATAGGATGATAGATGTGGCCTCCTGAGCCCCCATTGTACTATCCAGATTTCACTACGGTGAAGTACGAGTTAACGCAAGGGAAGGGGGAAATAGTGTTATGAAATGAACGGATTGAAAACCCCTTGGTAGGCCTCCTTCCAGGTTCAACCAAACTTTGGGTGGGGTTGTTTTCCTTAGGGAGATCCCATGATCTTTGGAAAATAAAAAACTTGTGGATGCATATATCTTTTTAATTATCTGGATTATTTGAAACTACCTATGATTGATAAGTTGTTTGAAATTACGATTTTGATATTTCCACACTCATTACTCATTTATTATCACAACCATACTATTGCATTTCACTCACTGAGTATTTTATACTCATCCTATATTTTTATTCTTTTTCAGAGGAAGTGTAGACATAGAAATAGTCTCACTGTTAGTTAGATCCAGTCGAGGAGAATGCTGCCCGAAACCAACTATTGGTATTGGTCTTTCTTAGTTGTAGGTCTTTGAGGCATGCACATAAACCTATTGGAGGGTATTTTGGAAGTTAAAACTCATGTTTTTGGAATTCATATTTTGAAAACTCTTTTTTGTAGCACATTATATATATATTTTCCTAAAATTGAAACTTATGTTTGAAATGTTAAGCATTTGGTGTACCGAATATTCTTAATCTTGAAAAAGGTATTTTTTGTGGGATCTTGGGGTGCGTGTTGGTGATTGGACATACTTTTAGATCACGCGACAATTGTCGTGTGCTTAGACCTAAGGGTCAGGGCATGACACATGCTCTTTAAGTTTGCCAGTTTAGATTCTGTAACCACCAATCAAACAATCTACATTGAAAGCCTTCCATACCTGAGTAGGCCAATTATGACACTCGGGTAGTATCACAGGTACCCGTGACACTACACGGTCAAAGTTCAACTCGAGCTCGGGCTTGAGTAGCTTGGTATCGAGCTTGAGTCCAACTGTGTTAGGCTCGAAAGCTCGACGAGCTATCCAAAATCTATTAATTATATTTTTTAAAACTAATGTTATGTGTAATCATATTTTTTAAATAAATTTTATATGTAAAATTATGTTTATAGGTATATTCTTTTAAATATATTACCCACATTATCCAAAGACACAACCCGATGATACTTCAAACTCGAGCGAGGTCGAGCTTACCTAAATAACGCTTGAGCTCACCTAAATAAGCCTCAAACTGAGTCGAGCTCGGGTATCAACACTACCTCACTCGACGCGAGCATTATAACTCCCCTATACTTGAGTATTAATAAATCAGAGTAAATCATGATGGCTAATGATTCATCGAGCTAGAAAGATCTAATCCAGACCTATCTAAAGAATGGCCAACTACTGGACTCCCCAAGAGAGGAAGCGAAGGTCAAATGCAAAGCTTTGCAATATGCAAACGTCAATGAGGCTTTCTATAAGAAGTCGTTCACTCATCCTTATCCCAAGTGTTAGACACCAAAAGAAGGAAATTACATCCTTAGAGAAATTCCTGAATGGCTATACAAAAACCATTTAAATGCTCGAAACTTAGCAAACAAAGCCTTGTGCTAAGGAATCTTTTGGCCCACCATGAGAGTCAATGTGGAGCATAGCATCAAAAGATTTGATATATACTGGCGCTTCCCTCAATGCTTCACCAACCCTACTCTAAACTTTGTCCAATTGCGAGTCCATGACTATTCATCCAGTAGGGAATGAACATACTAGGACCATTTCTGAAAGTGACTGGACAACGTAAGTTTCTTATTATAGCCATAGACTATATCATCAAGTAAGTGGAAGCCAAATCACCAGGCTAGATAATAGCCAGCAAGATTCAAACATTTATTTGGGTGTCCATTATCATGAAATTTGGCCTACCCTATATCCTTATCACTGAAAATAGCAAATAGTTTGACAACAAAAGTTTTAGAGAATTCTGCCACAAACTCAAAATCCAGTACTTTTTTGCCCTTTTCATTAACTCGCAAGACAATGGCCTTGTCAAAATAGCCAATCGAATGATCCTCCAAAGGCTCAAAAGGGCACTTGAAAAGGCAAAGAGGCTTTGGGTAGATGAACTCTATAGAATCCTATGGACTTACCGAACTACGCCATGAATGACTACAATGGAAACACCATTCAGGCTTACTCATAAGTTCGAAGCAGCCTTATTGGTGGAAATAGAAATTTACTCATTAAGTATAAAATAATACCGACCAAAGTCAAACGTGCCTATGTTACATGAATGATTGGATTTCTTACTAGAGTTATGAGACACTACATTTGCTTGAATGGCAATCTATCAATAGCAGACGACATAATATTATAGCAGAAAAGTGAAAACTAGAATATTCAAAGTAGGAGACTTGGTCCTTTGGAGCTTAAAGACAATGGGATAGCCCCAACTAGGATGTAAACTCGCACCAAATTGGAAGGGTCCGTATCTAGTACTCTTGATAGTCTGTCTTGGAACATATCGTTTATCAGTTTAGATGGTTCTGCCATACCTAGAAATGGAATTTAGATAACTTGTGTATCTATTATCAGTAATCTCAATTACTTTCTTAGTTTTAATATTTGTCATCTTATAACCTGTGGTGATGACTTTATTCATTTTTACATAATTTGATCTCTGTCACTTTCCCCTAGTATATCACTCTCACTCTTTCAAGCCTATTCTCTTAGCTCTGCAACTCATACGACTACTAGCACATGACTGGGTTGGCACACCCATTCTCTTGGCTCTACGTGCCTTATATGGCTCTTAGCACCCGATTGGTGTACCCATTCTCTCAACGTTGTGCCTCATAGGAGTCCTAATACCTGAGCAAGTTGGTACACTCACTCTCTCGACTCTACATCTCATACAAGTCCCAACACCCAAGTAAGATCAAACTCCTATTCTCTCAGCTGCACATCTCATAAGGGTTCTAGTACTTGACCGGGTTGGTACACCCAATCTCTTGGCTCTATGTCTCATACAGGTCTCAGCACCTAAGTAGGATCAAACTTCTAATCTCTCAGCTCTGTACCTCATACGGGTCCTAGTACCTTAACTGGTTGGCATACTTACTCTCTTTGCTCTATACCTCGTATGGGTTCCAGCACCTGAGCAAAATCAAACTCCCATTAACTCGGCTCCATGCCTCATATGGGTTTGAGTATTTGAATAGGTTGGCATACACATTTTCTCGACTCTAACTTGTTGACAAGTCTCAGCATGTTTGTTTAAGACTGTAATGCCTCAGGGATTCAAAATCCTCATCCATAAGGTTCTTGAATCCTCAATAGCATCTGACAACTCTCTCGGGTTCCAGTCCTAATGCCCTTAGGATACTCTAACACCATACAAGTGAGAGCAAAGGAACAATAGAACAATTACAAGAAAACAAGAGGACTTTTTCGCTCCCATAGCAATAGATCAGCAATTCAAAGCATGATGTTGCTCCTCTTCACCTTGCTGACCAGGTTCATCCTTCAAAACCTCATTTTTTTTTCATTCTTTGATCTTTAGCTCCCTACGATTAAAATACGACTAATGCCACAACCTACGCCAACCACCACCCATAGAAATTGAACTATACTTTTAACACATAATGAATAATAATCCTCACCCCACCCTTTAGCTGTAAAACACTTTCAAACCCTTAGACAAGAACTAAGCCTACTTAAATAGCAAGCAACTGGTCTAGGGCCCATCCAACAACTACAAGAATTAATTTATTTCCTATACTCTACTCCTAATACCATTTTCCCAAAATGCTATTAGAAGTAAGGGCAAATGATGATATCGTTCCTAACAATCTATAACCATAAAGCCTAGAGACTATTGACTTCACTATATTACAATCACAAAGCCCATAGATAACCAAGCGACCACTTGATAAATACCCAAGACGACTGAGTAGTTGGTCAGTCGAACTTGCTCGAATGTTCAGTTGAGCTCTCTCTGTGACCTCAGAGGGGCCTCAGTAGGAGTCAAAACTCATTCATCTCTTCGAACTCTAGCCTATGTGAGATCCAAATCTCTTCTTTTTCTGATCTCTGCTCTACCTCTGCATACTTTGTGCCTGCACAATCTCCTCCACACGGTAGGTTGAATCAATAATCTCCTGGAGGGAGAGCCTGGGTATGACTATCATGTACTTCCAGATGTTCAAGTTGAGGCCATTCTCAAACTTAAATCTCATCTACTTAGGAGTAACCAAATTGGGAACAAAGGCAGCCAACCTCCTCAACTCGGCCTTATACTCAGTAACTGATCTGGTCCCCTGACGTAAATGGAGGAATTCTATCCTCTTGCATTCTTGCTGAAATTCTGTGAAATATCTCCAGTTAAACTCCCGCAAGAAGCCCTCCCACCGTAAAGGCTCGGTGGCATCGTCACAAATTGTCTCCCACCAAGTGCTCTCTGCTACTTGTAGCCTATACTCCTCATTTAGACCCAGATCTATTAGAATCCGACGAGTCCGGTACCCAGTGTTTAACAGCAGTGGCATCACCAAGTCCAAAAAAATCTATACGTCCTAGCTGCCGAGCCTCCTTGACTAGCTAAGTCAGCTCATGTATACGTCTAAGTGTGGAGGATGTGGTATTACTTGGACTAGATATTGAAGAAGGACCGGCCACCGGTGGAGGATTTGGTGTCATAGGAGTAGGCATTGCCGAAGGAGTAGGCACTACCGTAGGAGTCGGCGTGGCCATCGGTAGTGGTGGGGGTGGCATTTGAATCCTATGAGTGCTATACCACTCCTACCACAGCCTAAATACATCAAATGGTGGTGGTGGAACTATAGCTGCAATAGCCGGCTGTAAAGGCGCCAGCGGGGGTGCACGTGATGAGGATGTATCATCGGGTATTCTAAGTGGCGTAAAGGGTACAAATCTAGTGCCCTGACTAGTCGTCATAGTTCTGTAAAGAAAAAATTTTCATTAGACATGATTTCAAGAATTAGGGTTAGTTACGAAATAACTAACCCCCTAAATGAATGAAGTTATCGGTTTAAGAACCGATGGCAATGATTTGCTAGGTTAGATACGAACCGTACCTAATCTCCTAAAAATAAAGGAATTCATATGCCTAAGACCATGTATCGGGATCTCATGACTGTAAAGAAATTCTCATATGCATTGAGGATTTTTGAAAATGTCTTTGGGAATATTTTCAAAACTCTTTTCATAAAATATTTCTCTCAACCTAGCCTCTGATACCAACAAAACTGTCACACCCCGATCCTCGATCCGATATCGTGAACAGTCGCTCGTTCCCACGTATACTGCCCATAACCGATACGTATCCCGAGGTAACGCAAGGCTATTAAAACATAATCTTTCAAAATGAAATTTACCAAGTAAACATTTACAATTAACAATATATGAGTATGCAAATCAGAATGAGAGTCCCAATTCATAACATGAATACAGTCGTACCATATATGGTCAATCTAAAATCCTTACATATATGCATTTAGCAGAAGATGGAAAAGTACCATGTTTGAGTCTTAGATAAGTCAAGTACGTTAAAATTTTCCTGACGTATCCCTTTATCAGTCTATCTCTATTACAATTTCAAGAGTATGGATGAATATTTGGAAATACTCAGTGAGTGAGGGGTTAATATCATGAATTAATACGTGGGGTGAATAACGGAGTGTCAAAATCAGTACAACATATACATTTCAAAATTTTGCATGAAATTTTCAAACAATGTGTTTTGATCCACACATACACATCAAATCATTCATATGCATTCAAATCACTTTTAGAAATCGATAGAGTTAGCCAGAAAATCGTTCCCAGCAAGGGTCAACCACGACCAATGACAGGCACACCGAGGGTTTTTCATATGCAAGTATTTTCATATATTGCTATCTATCTCGGTGTTGGCTATGGGTCTCCCCTAATGCTAGACCATTTATGCGGCGGCCCTTCCTTTTCAGTTCAACTGGGCTAAACTGTAATCTATAAAACCACCTATGGGTCCAACCCAGGTGGTACGCATCGTTTGTGGGATACCTCCTATAGAAGGCTATCCGGACACACATGGGGTTTCTCGACAAATGTGCTCGTAGCTACGACTATCCCCTAGGGACTATATCATATCCGTTAATTTCCATGGACTCTCAGTGCAAGTGCCAAATCAGTATTAATCAAATGTGCCAAGATGCATAGTCATATCAGAAATCATATTTCAGAATTTCAAAATACGGCACAATATCATTTAACAATTCACATGGATATATATTATCAACTCGTTTCTTTAGACACTCTACTTATCACAAAAATTTATCAAAGTTTTTAATAATATCATTTTTCACACGGATAAATCATGACATTCTGAAAATGATAAAACATGATTCGATATTAATAACATGGTATTGTAATCCCACTCACTTATATGGGGAGGGTACGCCACTCTTCTATCAATCTCGAGCTCAACCAAGTCGCCATTCGTGTGTAGAATAATAATTTGCCCTTCACGCAACAATATACACATGTGTGAATTTCTTTATTTCTTTATAAGACTTTCACAATTTTGATTAACTTTAGATTTTTGGGTCACATCTCTCATTATGGGCCTTGGGCTATTGGATTTCAAAGTTCTAATTGGACTTGGGCCCAATACTAAGATATTCTGTTTTGGATCGGCCTAAATATAAATTTGCATGGGTCTTCGATTGCTAGACTTTAAAGTTTTAATTAGATTTGGGCCCAATACAAATTTGCCTTAGTGGTTCAAACCCAACATTTATAAATTTTCAAATTCTTAATTTTTTTTTGCACTTGTGCAGTTTTAGGAAAAATGCTATAACGTTTTGTATATAACTCAGAATTGAGTGATTCAAATTGTTACGAAAAGCTAAGACTTATATCTACATTTTTTGTATTCAACTTATCTCCAAATTCCTACTGCACTAATTTATAAAAATCTATCTTCAATGCAGTTTGTACTCATATAACTAAATTTGCATAGTTTTGGTAGAAAATTCATATCTCAGTATATACATCTCTGATTTACATGATTCCAAGTCCTCCTGAAAGTAAGAGGCAGTCCTACAACTTTCATATTGATCATTTCCTTTAATTCTAAATGCAAAATTTTATAAAATTTCATTTCTGTTTAAGTTCCAGTTCTAAATTATACTCTGCACAGTTTCAGTAAAAATATCATAATTCCTAGCATACTACTCCGATTCAAGTGAAATTTAGTTTTAAAGATAAGGCCGAGAGCTAAAACTTTGAGATTTTATGTTTTTCTAAATTTTGGATAGAAAATATTCTAAAAATTTATACAACATACCGGCCGTGCAGAGAGGATGAAAAACCGAATGTCATTTTGCTGTCCTTTTCCAAAATCATTATAAATCACATTCATAATGGAAATTTTCATGCCATACCTTATTTTAAAGCTTAGGGAGTCTAGTTTACGCAGGATCAAATGGTTTAAAATTTCAAGCTCTATACAATGAGATATAGTGGCAAGACTATACATAACTCAAATCTAAAGGAATCATGTCTATCATGCTAGTACATTCATTTAATTTCACTACTTGTAAAGACTTCTATTTTGAGTATTTTACCTTTCTTTGTATGATCCTTTGCTAATTAATACCCATCACCTTGATCTTGATTTTCTTGAAACCTTGATCACCTTATCACTATAGTAACATAATTATCAAACATAATTCTTATACTATCTCAATCAACTAGAGGCATAGAGTCAAGGGTGTTTTCACCTCTTTTTCTTGTGTTCCTTCTCCAATACTCCAAGAATTTCACTGAATATTCAGCAATCCCTCTTTCCTATCTAAACTTTTCTTCCAAGTGAGGTAAATATAAGGGAATATGGTTGGTTTTTGGTCTTTATATAAACCTAATCAAACTATCTTGACCTTTGATTCATTTTGCATACAAGATCTCTACTCTACACTTGTCCTAAGTCTTTCTCCCATGCAAAGTTGCATACAAGCTACCTACATGCACCTCCTTTATGTTAATTTCGTTCATGATGGATTCCAAGCACAAAGAGAGGGGTTTTTGACCAACCAATGAGAATTCATGCAAGGATTATCCAACCAATGAGATTTCTCTTTGGTGGAATGAGTTTAGGTGGCCAATAACCAAACTTGCTGCCCTCTTGACCAATCATTTGACTCCAATTGTCCATCCTTGAGTGGTTTGCAATCAAGTCTCTCAACTTTCCTTAATTATATTTAGACCACTAACTTTTAACAATTTGCATTTTTGGTCCCTATGAAATTTTGAACAAAATTTCTTAAATATGTGAAATTTCATTTAAATATCTCTATTTAAATGTGTAGGCCTTCTTTTAGCCATTTTTGACTTTTTTAGTTGCCAAGAGAGTTTTCGACTTTTTGATAAAATTTTTTGTTTTAATGATTTTGAGGGAAACCTCAAAGTAAATAAATAGAAAATTAAGATTTCATCTTAAATGCATCAAAAGGATGTTAATATATATATATAGAACTATGAGGAGTGGTACTCGATACACAGTTACCAGAAAACGGTGTTACACTAGTTTTATTCGTAAAGAAGAAAGATAGCACCATCCGGTTGTGTATCGACTATTACCAGCTAAATAATGGGACCATTAAGAATAAATACCCTTTGCTAAGAATTGATGACTTGTTCAATCAACTCCAAAGGATTCTGTGTTTTCAAATATTGATTTGAGGTCGGACTATCACCAATTGAGGATAAAAGGGGATGATGTTCACAAGACTGTGCTTAGGATACGATATGGACACTATGAGTTTTTGGTGATGCCATTTGGATTGACAAATGCTCCTATAACCTTTATGGATATGATGAATAGGGTACTGTATTCTCGTCTTGACAAATTTATCACAGTCTTCATAGATGACATCTTGGTATGTTCCAAGGACGATGAGGCAGACTCAGAACATCTTTGGGTTGTCCTGCAAACTCTCAAAGAGAAGCAGCTATATGTCAAGTTCTCCAAGTGTGAGTTTTGGCTAAGGAAGATTGGTTTCTTAAGGCACGTTGTATTCGAAGATGGTATATTTGTAGATCTGAAGAAAATAGAGGCAATTCTGAAATGGAAACACCCAAGAATGTCACTGAGATGAGAAACTTCCTTGGATTGACAAGATACGACTGAAGGTTTGTTGAGGGATTCTCTAAAATTGTGACTCCGTTGTCTAACTTGACTCAAAAGGGGGTCAAATTTGAATGGAGTGATAAGTGTAAGGAGAGTTTCCAAGAACTTAAGAAGAGGCTCACATCCACTCCAATACTTGCTCTTCCCATTAATGTTGGTGGCTATGTGGTTTATAGAGATGCCCGGAAACAAGAGTTGGGATGCATTTTAATGTAAGGTGATAGAGTGATCGCTTATGCTTCTCGACAATTGAAAATGCACGAGTTGAACTACCCCACCCACGACCTAGAGCTAGCCGCCATTATTTTCGTCTTGAAAATTTGGCAACATTATCTATATGGAGCTACATGTTGGGTACTGATCACAAAAACCTCAAGTACTTGTTGTCACGCCCCGATCCGTGATTTAGAGGCCTTGAACAGTTGCCCATTACCTCAGACACTGGCCCAACCCCGCCACGTATCCTCAAGGTAATACAAGGTTAATTAACATTTCAGTTACAAATATTTTATTAGTATTTAAAATACAAAAGTCCTCAAATATATATATATATATATACTACAAATGAAAGTTCATTGGTTTTACACAGTCATTCCGACATGATTAACTAATATCCTCAAAGATACAGTAGAAGATAATTACCATAAGCGGTTTTCGATACTACTTATATCGAAATAAGTCAACGTGTCTCTCCAATAACTAATTTTGTATAGATTTAAAAATATTGAGGGGTGAGTATAATCAAATACTCAGTGAGTGAGAAATCCATGACAGGTTATTAATAAGTGAGGTGAGAATAGAGTGTCAAGGTCATATATATATATATATATATGCATATCCATCCAAGACATATTATCAAAATCATAGTAATTTCAACGCAGTTTTCCATCCAATATAAACATATGCATCCAAAATCTCATATCATAAATCGTAGAGTCATGCCAAATCATGTGCTCGGCAAAGGTCTACCTCGACCAATGATAAGCTACCAAGGGGTTTTTGTATGCAAACGAAAAACAACCCGAAAACCTTGGCATTGGCGTCGGGCTTTCCCAAGTGCTAGATTGAAATGTCATTCAGTCCTCCTCTTTCGATTCAACTTGGCTAGTTTGAAACATAGTATCATATATACGCCACCTAACCATATGGAGTGTATGTGTCTCAAAATATCGCAAACGTGCGACAATCTATATAACGAGACAGCTCTGCTATAGCATACGAGGCTAGTCTGCGTGGGACGATACCTATCATATCATAGTATTATGGCTATAAGTACTATCCCCGATCTACGATCAAGGGGATTTAGCTACTAATGACCGAGTAGCTAGTCCACATCAAAATTATCAATAAACCAATCATGCCATACACGTCGAAGAAAATCATGAAAATCCAATATAGTATATTATAGTAAATATCATCAAAGTACATTTCATGATTTAAAATATGACACATATTTTTTATCAAAATTCATGGATGCATATTTTAGAATTTTGGGACACTCCATTTATCACAAAATATGTTACCAGTTATATAACAAAGTCATTTTACACTCATTTCACAGATCATGCTTTGAAAATGATAAAACATAGTTTTGCTTATTAACTACATGGCAACAGTAAGACTCACTCACTTGTAGGGGAAAGGTACTCCACTCTCTAAAATATTGATATTCAACTGAGTCGCCACTCGAGTGTAGTATAGTCATCTACTCCTAAGACAGCAACATATATATATGTCAATCCAATCAGGTCCAATTCCAATTCACCCTAGTTTGTTTAAGCCCATACATTTACAAAAATTCGGATTTTCAAATTCTACTCCTGCGCAATCTTAGGAAAAATATCATAACTTTCTTTATATAACTCGAAATTGAATGATTCAAATGTTAATTAAAGTTAAGACATATATCTACATTTTTTCGTGTTCAACTCATCTCCAAATTCTCACTACACGAATTTATAAAAATCTATCTTCAATGCAGTTCGTACTTATATACTAAATTTGCATAGTTTTGGTAGAAAATTCACATCTCAGTATATACATCTCCGATTTGCATGATTCCAAGTTCTATTAAAAGTCTTACGACTTTCATGTTGAGTATTTTCTTTATTTCTAAGTGCAGAATTTCATAAAATTTGATTTTTATCTCAATTCCAATTCTAAATTATACTCTATACAGTTTTAGTAAAAGTATCATAACTTTTAGTATACTACTCTAATTCAAGTGAATTTTATCCCATTTTAAAGATAAGACAGAGAGCTAAAACTTTGATGTTTTAAGTTTCTCTAAATTCTGTACAGAAGATATTTTAAAAATTTATATAACATACTAGCCTTGTACAGAAGATGAAAAATAGAACATGTCATTTTGCTATCCCTTTCCAAAAATCACTATAAATCACATTTTTAATGGAAATTTTTGTGTCATACCTTATTTTAAAGCTTAGCGAGTCTAGTTTTACCAGAACTAAACCAATCTAAATTTCGATTATCATAGAATAAGATATCATGGAATTACTACAGCTTGCTGACCATGGTAGCTGACTTGAACAAATCTATTTCATGAGACCAATTTAATCCAATGTATACTCAAAGAAAAATGTGTTACCTCTTTAATAAAATCTTGACATCCACATATTCATCACCAACACCATCCTTTAGCACTTGATCACCACATCTTGCAACACATATACACAATATATATAAAAACAAACTCTATATCATACTAATACTATCTAAACAATTAGAATCCTATCAACCAAAATTTTCCTTATCTCTTTAACACCTCAAGTGCTTGGATGAACACAAGAAATTTTCACTTCCTACAATAGAACTCACAGCCAAGAGGGTAAATTTTGAGGAGAAAATGAGGTCTAATGCTTGAAACAACTCATTTATGCAAACTTAGCAAAAATTTTGACCATTGATTCATTTCCATGCAAGATCTCTACTCTACACTTGTCAAGACTTCTCTTATGTACTTGAAATGGCAGCAAGCAACCTCCATGCATGCAAAAGAAGTGTCCAAGTCGGCCAAGAAGAAAGAAAGCACAAGAAATCCACTAAAATCCCTTTCAAATCACATTTCATGCATTAATTGTTCTTTACATGCAACCTTCTTCCAACTTTGTTAGTGGAATTGTCCTATGTGGCCATTAATAGTCCTGGCGTCCTTTTGTCCAATCATTTGGCTCAAATTGTCCATCTTTAAGTGTTTTGCAACTTAGTCTCTCTACTTTCCTTATTTGCATTTAGACCCCTGATTTTTAAGAATTTGTACTTTTGGTCCCTATGAAATTTTGTTTGAAATTTCTTAAATATATGAAATTTCATTTAAATATCTCTATTTAAATGTGTAGGCCTTCTCTTAGCCATTTTTTACTTCTTTAGGCCTTGCTGGCGCTCGCTGAGAAGGTTTTTGGCTTACCAATAAAATTTTCGGTTTCAGTGATTTTGAGAGAAATCTCAAAGTAAATAAATAGAAAATTAAAATTTCATCTTAGATGCCTCAAAAGGATATTAATATATATATATATATATATATATAATCATGAGAAGTGGTACATGATACATAGTTACCGAAAACGGTGTTATACTTGCTCACTCAAAAGGAGCTCAATTTGAGACAACGGAGATTGTTGGAGCTGATTAAACACTATGACTTGGTAATTGATTATCACCTGGGAAAAGTGAATGTGGTTGCGGATGCTTTAAGCCACAAGTCTTCTCTTCGAAATCTCATGGGAGTTCTTATCTCTCATGGTTGCTAGGACTCCATACACTTGAGTCGAGCTGGACAATGATGAGCACGATACACTTTTGGCTAAATTTGAAGTGTGACCAATGTTAGTAGATCGTTTTATAAAGTTTCAAGCAACCGATGAGGAGATATAAGGTAAAATGAAAAAGGTTCATAAGGATGAAGGTGACAAGTTCCACATTCGGGAGGACAGCATGGTGATATATGGGAAATGGATTTGTGGTTCCAAAAATGATGAGGTTTGGAGAGCCATACTTGAAGAAACATACTCTTCGGCTTATACAATGCATTCCGAGAGTACATACCAAATTTGTGGTTGGGGTTAAAGTAGGAGATAGCCGAATTTGTGGCTAAGTGCCTTATGTGCCAATAAATCAAGGTCGAACATCAGAAACCGGCCGGGACACTACAACCATTGCCGATACCCTAGTGGAAATGGGAACACATCACTATCGATTTTGTGATAGGATTGCCATGTACACCAAGCCAACACGATGCTATATGGGTGATAGTAGATTGGCTCACTAAGTCAACCCACTTTTTGCCCATTCAAAGTGCCTATCCCTTGGAAAGGTTGGCAAATCTCTATATAAACGAGATTGTTCGACTCTACGGGGTTCTAGTGTCGATTGTATCTAACTATGATCCTCGATCATATCCCGATTTTGGCCTAAGCTGCAAGAGTCCTTAGGGATTAAGTTGAAGTTCAACACTGCTTTTCATCCACAGACAGATGGACAGTCAGAAAGTACTATTCAGACTTTGGAAGACATGTTTAGGGCACGTGTGATGGACTTTCAAGGGAGTTGGGATAGATACCCCCCATTAATTGAATTTACATACAATAATAACTATCAAGTTAGTATTAGGATGCCACTCTAGTTTTCTATGGAAAAAAGTACCAAACTCCGTTGTGTTGGGATGTGGTAAGAGAGAGGAAAATTAGCAATGTTGAATTAATTGAAGCAATGGTAGAGTAATTGAAGGTGATTAGGGCAAGATGAAGGCGGCTCAACATAGACAAAAGAGCTACGTCGATAAAAGAAGAAGCCCTTTGGAATTTGAAGCCGAAGACATGGTTTTCTTGAAAGTCTCACCCTAAAGGGTGTAATCCGATTTCAAAAAGGGATAAATTGAATTTTAGGTACATCGGCCCTTTCAAGATCCTTGAGAGGATAGGAAAGGTAGCATATCGACTAGAATTACCTCCAAATTTGGAAAAAAATCCATGATGTATTTCATGTGTCCATGTTAAAGAAATACTTGTCGGATCCCTCACATGTATTAGAATCTCCTCCTGTAGTACTGAATCCAGATTTGAGTTTCAAGATTCGTCAAGTGAAAATCTTTGATTGACAACTCAAGCAATTGAGGAGTAAGCAAATCCCCATGGTTAAAGTGTTGTGGAGAAGCAACCATGTAGAAGAAGAAACTTGGGAGACCAAGGAATCAATGCGGAAACAACACTCTTACCTTTTTGATGTTGTATGAATTTTGTTTTAAATTTTGAGAACGAAATTTCTTTTTAGGAGGTTAAATATTGTAACACGGAAATATTCGGTGTTAGAAAATTTATATTGAATTTTCAATTTTTTTTGTAAAAATACCAATTCTAATTGGTTGCAATTTATCAATGGAGGTTTTAAAAAGTTTGGTTGGGAGAAAAATAGGTTTTGGAGTTAATTTGGAACAATTAATACCTATTTGGAGTCAATTAAATGAAAATAAATCGACTCAATCCATGATAAGGTGACTTGGAGCTTAAAAATTTCATTTTGGTTAAGTATAGAGTTTTCATCAAGCCGACTTGAGGAAGTTCCAAGGCGACCTGAGGAGATTAGGCCTCAGAATTCTTAATTCTACATAACGGTAGGTCGTCTTGCCCCAATGACAGGTTAACTTGTACCTCCAAAGCACACAGGCAAGTCGCCTTGCCTTAATGACAGGTCAACTTGTGCTTCCTGACTATGTGTCTATAAGGCTACTTGGGACCGGTACAAGCCAACCCGCCAGATTTGACTCACAGAGAAACATCTCTACACATTAAGCAAGGCGACTTACTAAAAAGCATGGCGACTTAGGGGTTATACAATGAAAAAATTGAGTCATTTTGAGGTAATTTTGAGGTGACTTGAGAGATCGATAAAACAAAGAACAAGGCGACTTGTCAGATAACAAGGGGATTTGGCCTGTGAAAACTTTAGACATATAAGGCCACTTGTGCTCTATTGCTAGTTGACTCATGAGTGTGAAATGTTGTGAAATGACAAGAATGGACAACCAAACTCGAACAAATCTTAAAAATAAACAAGGGCAAGATGGAGATTTTACCTCCTATCATTAAAAAGGCTTAAACAAGCCTTCATTTTTCATTCTTCCTTCTCGAACTTCTTTTCTGCTCTCTCTCTCTCTTGACCCTCTGTCTCTCTCGACTCTCATCTCCCTTGCCCATCTCACTCTCAATCCCTTTGCCGAAATCAACCCCATTGCTCCCAAACCCACTCTCTAAAACTTCAAAATGCTCATGCAAACTTGTGAAGGAAGGACATTTTGAGAGAAATCTAGGGTTCGTGCAAGAAGGGGGAAATATATGGTTTTTAAAAACCCAATGTTCAAATCTCAATCCAACCCCAAAATTGAGGTAATTTCTTCCTTCTAAACTTGGGTTTAGCTTTCTCATAAGTGTATTTAAAATTATTATTGAGATTTGAGGGATTTGATCGAGAGTCTAAAATCTAGGGTTTGTGAATGAGGAAAAAATTAGGGAAATTGTGAATGAGAATTGTGTATTTGTGCAAATAATTTGTAAATGATGGAATTAGAACATATATTCTTGGATTGAAGAAATTAGGGTTTGTGTTAAGTTTGGAAAAACTCATAAACTCTAGAATTGGATGCAATTTAATATTTAATTCATGTAATTGTCTTAGGATAATTCAATTAGAACCTGAAATGGGGATTACCTTGGAATTGATTTTAAATTTGGGAGTGTTCACCCTCCCAAGAGATGAGTTGATGCTTCTGTTTAGCATAAATGATAAAATGTTTTCAATTATAATTTGTAAATTGAATTTTGAAAAGGATTTAACATATTTTTTGATTGTGGTGTACACAAATAGAATTATTGATAAATTTATGACTATTAATATTTGAATTGCTTGCATCGTGTTATAATAGAACATTGATTGTGTTGTTCTCTTTTGTACATGAGCACAAATGTTGAATGATGAAATGAATATTTTTGTAACATGGTGCTAGAAAAAGAAAATGACTATAGTCTAAGTCTTTCGCGGACTAGGCTATCGGGGCGGCACGGTCAATGCTGGTTTATATTTGACTTGGAGGTAGATGAAGTGAAAAACCTCCTGAAGTTGTTCCTGTCATAAGGTGGTGGCACCCCACTGAACTCCAGGCCAACGCTATGGAGGGTGTATTTTATAAAAATTGTGAAAAATCTCTTAACAGATTCTACCAGCAGCCATTGGTAAGAAAAACAGAGTTGGCAACCCCAAAGAAAATTTAGAAAGAAAATGAAAATGGATTATTGATGAACAACTTATAAGTCATGGGTAAATTATTCTAAAATTTATTTCATGCAATTGATTTTCATTATTGTATTGGAAATATACTATGACATATGCGTTTGGCACCACCACCCTCACTCTTTATTCATGTTCAGCATGCCATTGTACTTCGCTCACTAGTTATTTTTGTACTCACCTCCCACTTTCTAATTTTTCAGAGAAAGTTTAAACTGGAGATATAGACGTTACGTAGTGTCGTTGAAGAAAATATATTTTGTTGGCTTTCAATAGGTAATAGTCATGAGAATATTTCTTTTTTGGAACTATGTTATGTGATCCATGGAACAAAATTTTTGTATATTTTGTTATGTTTGGATTTGACAAATATTTGCTTGATTTTCTATAGGCAAGTATTATCAAATCTTTATTTTTATGATATGAAATTTTATTTAAATTGTTTAAAAATATCTTTTGGCAAGACGTAGTGTTTTCATTGAAACATTTGGATTATGTGGTGATTTTTTAGGATATTTTGAACATGTGAATTTATTTAAATACTTGAGAATTGTTTTGATGGTTGGGTTGGCCTAAGGATGGTTTAAATTATTTTAAAGTGTTTTGGATATTGGACTGTCCTGCGGTATCTCGGAACATGGAGTGGGGTTTACACATGTTTCGGGGTAACGCGGCGGTTGTCGTGTGCTCGACCGATGGGTTGGGGCATGACAGTTTAAATAAGAAAGTATTTCATAAAGATCTCCTAAAAACATGGGCCAATGGGGTTGGTGGTTGATTAATTATTTGCATTGAATTAGCTCAAAATTGTCTGAAACTTAAAATTCGTGGAAAGATCTATGAGCTCAAGTTAAAGGATCTCCTAAATGTTTTTGAAAACATTTTTTGTTAGTTGAAATTTAGGAGTTCGATTTTCCAAGATGGTGGAAGATAAAGATGAAAGTATCATAGACTATTTCAGGGATCAAAACAAGTGTTACTCAGTCATGCTCCATTTCCTATATTTGGTAGTATACAAGGTAAAGGTGAAAATCTTGATATAAGTGGAAGCATGCATGGTGGGATGGGATTTCTTTTGCATCATAATTATAGTGGAATTATACAAGATATTTGTTTTTGGCTTTGACTTAGACAAGATATGACACTCTATTCATTGATCATACAAGATTCCTTGCATTGCACATGTTAAGAATTATAGGAAGCAAATTTTTTGAGAAGCCAACACTGGGCAAGCAATCTAGTTGGTCATGAACATCCATAACCACTCTGTTTCTTTCTTTGATGAGAATAAGCATTGTCTTTATTTCATTGGAGCAGTTTTGATAACAAGTTCCAGCTATACTACAACAAAATATATAGTTGCTTATTCCCGAAAAGAAGAGACATATATATATATATATACATATAATGTGTGTGTGTGTGTCCGTGCAAGCCAAAACATCCTGGATGATTATTTGTTATCATACCAAAACTGTTTCTGGAGGTAGTTAATAACATTCTTTTCAACCTGGAATCCCTTAGTTGCAACATCAAGATTGATTTCGGGTTTGATCCAAACACTGCATTTGCTGTAACACCAACATCTCGGTGTACTCATTATTGTATTCCATTTCATTTTCTATATGATATCACTCATGTTCTATATAGAAATTAACTAATTAATTTTTCCGTTACAACCATCCCCAAACAAATATCGGTCAAAATCACCGAAAAAAATTCCAAAATGACCACAGATGGTCCAAACATAATGAAAATGACTCTAGAGTGTATAACCGCATCAAATTGAGTAAATCTTATTTTGTAAAGTTAAATCGTAAAATTTTCTAGAAATTTGCTAGTAAAAATCCAGTCGGGTCGAATTTGTCTTGGAAAGGCTAAACGATCACGTTTTGATGCGAGATAAATTAAATTAGATGTAATACAAAATTTTGGGTCTAACTTAGAATTATAAAATTTTTGGGGTCAAAATATAATTTTTATAAGTCAGGGGGCTCTTTTGCAATTAACAAAAATTTAAAACTATTTGAAAAATGGTTCCTTCTCCCAAAATCATGACCAAACAAGTGAGAAGAGAGAGGAAAGAGAGAGGATGTGAGATAGAGAGAGAGATGAGACTTTTTTGGACATTTGAAGAGTTGATCCAAGGGTAAAAATTGAGTTATTTGGACCATTGGATTGAGTTAGTAGGGGGGCAAAGAGCACTATTCATTGAGTGAAATGTGTGAGTTTCTTGGGAACAAACCAAGAGTGAGGATTAACTTGGAGTTGGATCAAATTTTGTGAACCCTTGGATTTGGTTGTTGAGAGACAACATTAATGAGGAGTTGAGTGTAGAATGAGAAAGAGTGTGCTTGTAGTATGAAAAGGTGAGATTTGTTGGGTGAAAGAGTGCAAAACGTGGGAGAGAGAGAGGGATTGCATTTTGTGTGACCAAACAAATCCAAAGAAGCCAAGAAAATGTTCTTCATTCTTCTCTCCAAAACAGTGTGTTCAAGGTAGGAAACCCAAATTTTTCCTACAATAACACCCAAATATTTTTACATAAATTCATTCATCACAAACCCTAGTATAACATATCCAAAAATTGGGAGGAAAGGAGAAGCTTAACCAAGTGGATCTAGAGAGAGACTAAAAGCTTCAAAGAGGTAAGAAATTCTGACCATCCTGTAATGTTTTGGTCATAACATTTTCTGCACAAAGGCAAACTGAGCTAGGTTAATTTCTGGTGAAACTAGACTCACAAAGCTTTAAAACGAGATATGATTCATTTAATTCTGAAGAGAATTTGATTTTTAGTGATTTTTCAAAGTTAAGTGTTTTGCACAAAAATGTTTGTTCTGTCCTGCTTTAACTCTGTTTTTGTCGGTGACTTAGCCTCTATTTTGAGGTGTCTTATAGTCTAAATTAGCGAATAATCCAGTCATGTAATTTTTAGATCTAGGTCTTATCTTTCCAACAAGTAAGAATCGCCTCAATCTAACACATGTGTCAAAAGTTATAGCCACTCTTCTGAAACTCGACAGAGGGTCATCCATTCTCCAACACCAAAAACAGTAGCGTTGCACGACTCCCTTCCAGCCCTTATATGCAAAAACTAGATCACCCTCTTATCCACCTACTGGGAAAATATTAGCCAATTTGCACTAGGGAATCAAAAGTTACACAAAATCTCCCAAACCTATGCAAATTTTCACTCTGTTTTCGGTTCTAAATCAACCCCCTTCTTTATGACATGTTTCGACCCTTTTCCGGACTGAATTAAGAAAAACTTTCAACGTAAAAGTTGTAGGTATATGTCTCATCTATAACATATCCAAAATTCATTTGTATTGGAGTTGTGTACAAGTAGTATTGCATTTTTACTAAGACAGAACAGAGTGGACGTTGGGAACAGAACTAAGACAAAGATTGGTTTTCCTAAAATTCTACGATTAGAATCTGAAACAACGTTCAAAATGAAAGTTGTAGTGCTGTCTCTTAGTGTTAAAATGAAATAGGAAGCATGTGATTCGGAGTTGTGTAGTAGAAGTTATGACCATTTTCCCATGACTACGCAAAGGTGCATATGTGTAGAAACCATGAATAATGAACTACAAGCACATGGGTTGTGTTGGGGTGATGAAATGTGTATTAATTGAATGAATTGTAAAGAATATATGACAAGAATGATGGAAAAAAGGATAGAGCATGCCTTAGGATACCCTAACCTTAATCTTAGAGGAAAGAATTGTTAGAATACAACTTAACCTAGTAAATTCAAATCATGACACAAATCCTCATATATGCATCGTGTTGCCATTGTAGGCACACGGGTGGTGACCAAACGAGGGAAACACTTTCGACACTTGTGGTACTTTGTTGAGAGTAACTGACCCTCCCATATATGGTGAGTGAGATTTATTATATTATGTATCTGATGCACAATATCATGTTTTAAAATATTTTCTGACACAAACATGATTTAATGAATATGTGATGTAAAATTTTCAATGAATTATGAAATGTTTTAGTGAATTCATGGAGTATCCACAAACATGTTTATACGTGTTATATATGCATCCAAATGAGTTTTAAATTATGAAACTATGCCATTGCATTTGAGTTATACATGTTTTATGAAATCATCCTTGTGGAAATGATTGACATTGTTTGAGAAATGTTGCATGGCACGTGATTTGATGATGATATTTTACATAGGCCGAGGGCCCTAGCATGTGTGATGATAACTTTGCGACGGGTAAATTCCATTCCATAACTACGAAAGATACATGTGTAGGGTGATCCATATTTGCACCCAATACGCTTCTACGGAAGGTATCCCACATGATATCGGAAAATAGTAAATGTATTGTGATTCGATACGGTACTAGTCAGGTTAAACCCATTAGGGGGAGGGCTATGGTGTGTCGTAGTCTAACACCTGATGAGGTCCGTCACCAACATCGGGGTAGAGAGCTTTTCTAACCTATTGCATACAAAACCCCCAATGCGCCTGTTATTGGTCGCGGTCGACCCTTGCCAGGATTGATCTTGGCATGCTCTATTCTAGCATGATTTGATGACATTGATACATATATGTTTGAAATATATGTGAAAAGAATGATTTATGATAAATTGAACATCATACACGATTTCTTACAATATGTGAAATTATTGAGAACTTTGATATTCCATTTTTCATCGACACATTAAATACATGATATATACCCTCTCTGTCATACCCCGACCCACCCCCTGGCCGAGCACGTGAGCAACAGCCATGACACCTCAATGCATGGGTACAACCCACCGAGACATCGAGGATCGTAAGGCTAAAAACACATATGTCCAAATCAATTTACAAAATCACATAAATAAAAGTAAAATATCTCAATGTACCTCAAATGCATGAATATGTAAACCCAAGATAAGAGTTACCATTTACATGCGCCAATAGTAATATGCAGTCATCCCAAAGCAAATAAGTACAATGGTCAAACTAAACACCCCAAAATAATTCGGTAACCTCAAATTGAACATAGTGGAAGAAAATCTCCAATATAAGTTCAATGAAATCAAGTCTCTACCATTCCCTCAATCCAAGATATACCTGTGAAAGGGAAAGTGATGGGTGAGTATCTATAGGAGGATACTCAGCAAGTGAGGGGATTGACATCGTGCTATCAATATCAAGTGTGAACTTGGAGTGTCAAGGCATGTAATACAATATCAAGTGTGTGAAAAACAACGTGTAGTTTTAATGTAGCTCAAGGCACACATCGGAAAATAACATATGCATCCATCCATGTATCAAGTTACATATGTAGAGCCGACCGAACAAACAACCCCGAAATAGTCTACCTCGACCAATGACGGGTGCATTGGGGGTTTTCACAATGCAAATATCAAATAATGGCTCTCTACCTCAATGTTGGCCACAGGCTACTCCAACTAACCTGTAAATAGTAATATATATATATATATATCTATAAATAGTCGGCTATGTATGATGCCTCGCCCAGTGCTAGACAGAGGTAAACTCACGTCCTCCCCGATGAGGGTCAACTTGGGATAATTATACACATGACAATTTGGTAGATACCTCCAACCGAAACATATCCGGGTACAAGGGGTGTCTCTACCGAATGTCTTTCGTAGCTACAGAATGCTATAAGAAGCATATCACCATATCATCAAGTCGGCCTGGCACGTAGCCCCATGTATCATATCATCATGTCAACTGGGCATACAGCCCTATGCATCGTATTATAACGTCGGCCGGGCGTACAGCCCAAATAGTACAGTACTGTAAATCTATTCAAAACCATGTGTCAATATAGTGGAAGTATTAAAATATATCAATATGTTAAAAAAAAAGTGGCACAATATCCAATTATCAAACTCATGGATGCATATCAATAAAATCAACAATTGAGACACTCCAATGGTCATAAAAATATATATATATATATATACACTTATCAAAATCCAAAAATTCAGTTTTCACACGTATAGAAATCATGTCGTTTGAAAATCGGTAAAATATGATTTGTTAATCAATAGTAGATATCGTCTCACTCACAGTATGGGGGAGGGTAGATCACTCCCCTTAATACTACTTTGACCAGCAAATGGAACTCCCTCGAATCGATCTCCAATCACGTCACTACAATGATCATATATGCACACATATGTCATTATAGGAAAATATATGTAATAAATTGCACTTAACAATTTCTTAGTTTAGGGCCAAGTATTAGGGCATTTTAAATAAATCCCTAAGTGTATTTGTACAAAAATATCCAATTTTCCAAAGTTTGGTCCAGTCAAAATCACTGCACAGACATCGTGCTCATGCCGCGCCCATGTCGACCCATTGCCCGGCGCCCATGCGCACAAAGCCTATGTCCCTGCATGGTAGAAATGATTTAGCTCTTTGCACATAGCTCCAATTCAAGCAACATTTTGATATGTTGTAGGAAATTTTGTGCCCTATAACTTTCATGTTATACAGTTTTTCAAAATCTCATCACAGAATTTATGAAAATACTCATTTTGTTTCTGTCACGTTCTATATTCAGATTCTGTCCTGTTTGTGTGCAGAAACCATAACTTTCACCCTACTCATTCAAACGTAATTAAATTAAAATAAGTTATACCTAAGACATAAATCTAGAACTTGCATATTTTGAGTTTTACTCAATTATGCCGAGAAAGGGGTTGAAATAAATAATGATCAGAACAGTCAGGTTTCAATTGGAAACAAGGTTTCTGTCAAAACCTCTTTAGGAAAAAGGGTATAACCCTTGATTTCCTTGTGCGAATTGGCTGAAATTATTATATGTTATAGACAAGGGTGATACTTACAACTTTTATGTTTTGAGTTTTACTCAATTATGTCGAGAAAGGGGTTGAAATAAATCATGATCAGAACAGTCAGGTTTCAATTGGAAACAAGGTTTCTATCAAAACCTCTTTAGGAAAAAGGGTATAACCCTTGATTTCCTTGTGCGAATTGGCTGAAATTATTATATGTTATAGAAAAGGGTGATACTTACAACTTTTATGTTTTGAGTTTCTCTATAATAGGACTGGAAAAGGTCGTTTTTGCACACTGTTTTTATGTTCCGAAACAGAACAACTTTTTGTTGCATTTCAGGAAAAGTGTCATAACGTTTGGCACAAGTATCAGCTTAAGGTGGTTATTATCTCATTGGAAAGATAAGACCTAGATCGACAATTTACTTAACTAAAGCGTTTTCCAATTCAGACTATAAGACATCACGAAACCACGACAAATTCACAACCAAAAATAAAAATTAAAATGAGACAGAATAAAATTTCTTACCTCAACTTTCTTGGTCTTTCTCTCTTCTCATCTTGTTCTCACGGTTTGGGAAGAATGAACAAGCATTCTATGGTCTTCTTCCTTTCTGCTTGTGTTATTAACTCACCACTCTAAGATCAAGTCTCAAATTTATTCTAAGTCATAGAATCATTTTGCCAATTTACATGTGTTTTGATTGGTTTTCATGTGCATGTGTGCTCATTGGCCCACCTTACCTTTCTCCTCTCAATTTGGGTCAACACTTGTCCTCCTCACTCTCACACTTGTTTAATGTATTGTTTTAAAAGAATACACTTGTCACTTTTCCTTTTAAACTTTTGTTAATTTCTAACAAGTCATTTAACTTATAAAAAATCTAATTTGACCCCCAAAAATTTTCATAATTACACAATAGACCCAAAATCTCATTTTAGACCTAATTAAATTTATTTAATGTGAAATTAAGGTTTTTGAGTCTCTTTGTGTCAAACTGACCCAAATTGGTATTTTATCGACAAATTTCTGGGGTCGTTTTATCGAAAAATTTATGAATGTAGTCGTGAAAACATCATATATATATATATATGAACTAGAATACACCATATGATATACCGAGGGTCAGTGTTACACTCTCACTCATTGGGTATCTTTCTTGATACTCACCCTTCATTTCTCGTTGTGTATAGAAATAGCTATAGTGGGACGCGTTGAGACTTATCAGTGCGTGAGACTTTTGTTGGAAATCGAGACTATTGATTAGGTACTCAAATGATATTGGGAAGGATTTGCCAATGAAATTGTATATTTATGTATTGAGATTGTAGATAGATCATTGTGTATAAAAAGGGATGGTTGTATGTAAAATTATGTGTATCTTATTGAAACTCTCAACTCTATCTGTTGCATTGAGGCATGATCGGTATTATTGTGTACATTTACTTTAGAAAATGTGTCATGTTCTAGAAGTGTCCTCTAGATTCGCTTGGTACTACCTCTAAATCACAAGAGGGGTAATTAACGACTGTTCATGCCTTTGATGGGGGCATGGCAGTAGAGGTCTGGTGTAGAACAATTGTCACGCCCCGACCTGCCCCCAGGCCGAGCATGCGACAACCGCCGCAGCACCTCGATACACGAGCACAACGTCCCGCGTATCAAGACACCGTAAGGCTAATAACAACATCTAATCTAATGTATAACAACATCTAATCTAATGTATCACAGACCAAATCAATTTCCAAGTCATCACAATGTGCCTCAATGCATCAATATATCAAATCAAATGAGAGTTATCATTTTCACAAGTCAATATAAGTATAATACAGTCATTCTAGGTATATAAATACAATGGTCAACTAAATACTCCAAATATAACAATAACCTCAAATGATTACCGCGGAAGAGTGAGTAACTGTACCCAAGCCCAGTGTCTCTGAAATGCCCAACAAAATCAAAGCTCTACTAGCCCTCAGTTCAAGACTAAAGTGGTAAGATGGGAAAGTGAGGGGTGAGTACCTAAAGGGGATGATACTCAGCAAGTGAGGGGATTGACATCGTACTATTAATATCGGTGTAAACTTGGAGTGTCAAAGCATAAAGTAATAATATCAAAAGTGTGCAAACTGATCATATCATTTCAAAATCATATATCATACGGACACATCAGAAATCAAGATATGCATCCAATATTTACATCAATGTCATGAACAGCCGGCCAATGAAATATTCTTGGCAAAGGTCTACGTCGACCAGCTTTTTCACAATACATGTATGTAGAAACAATAGCTCTACCCCAATGTTGACTGCAGGCTGATCCAACAAGCACGCAAAAATCACAAGTACAATCATCAACATAGATCCGATATTTGGGAGATAGCTCTGGCTAAAGCTTATCCGGGCACAACGAGTGCCTCTGCCAAATGTCCTTCGTAGCTAGGGAACATTGCTATACAGCGGGGAAATGGGGGGCACCAAGCCCAAAGTGTGGAATCATCATAGGGTATCCAACCCAATCACATGTTCAAATCCAGGTTATATGAAACCGTGTGCCAATAGATATAAAAATCATATAAATACCACATATTATGAAAAAGTGGTACAATATCATTTGTGAAAGTGCATGGATGCATATCAAACAAGTCAAGTAATTGGGACACTCCAATGGTCACAAAATATGTATAAAGCATATATGAAAATCCGAAAGCTCAATTTATCACACATTTGAAATCGTGCTATAAAAAACATTTAAAACATGATTTTCCAATCAGTAGTAGATGTCAAAGTCCCACTCACTAATTGGGGGAGGGTAACGCACTTCCCAATATTACCACGAATTGTAAATCAAGTGCTCCCCTCATTCAAATCAAATAACTCTTATGAAGAAAATCAGTCCGCAGATTTTCAAACCTACGCAGTCATGGGAAATAAGCTATAACAATTTTCACAAAACTCCATTCCAAGAGAACTTGTGACATATTATAGGTAACTTCATGACCTATAACTTTCATTCTATACACTTTCTCAAATTCACATCACAGAATTCCCAGAAATCCTCAAATTTTTTTAGTCTCATTCCAATTTCAGCTTCTGTCCAATTTTTGTACAGAAGCTATAACATTTATTCTACTTATCAAAACTTAATGACATTTTAACATGTCATTCCCAAGACATAGATCTACAATTTTCATGTTTTGGGTTTCACTCAATTATGCCGATAAAGGGGTTGAAATAAATCATGATCAGAACAGGCAGTTTTCAGTTGGAAAACAAATTTATGCCAACACACCTTTAGGAGAAAAAATATAGCGTTTGATTCCCTCATGCATTTTGCTTGAAATTTTAATATATAGTAGATACGAAAGATAGCTACAACTTTTACGTTTTGGGTTTCTTCAAAATAGAGTTGGAAATGGTTTGTTTGTACACATTGATTTTATAGTCCGAAACAGAACAACTTTCTATCATGCTTCAGGAAAAATGCCATAACATTTGGCACCGATATCTGATT
Organism: Dillenia suffruticosa; assembly: GCA_033439265.1. Taxonomy (NCBI): domain Eukaryota; kingdom Viridiplantae; phylum Streptophyta; class Magnoliopsida; order Dilleniales; family Dilleniaceae; genus Dillenia; species Dillenia suffruticosa. Next base: position 8,494,044 of record JAVTVX010000031.1, read on the forward strand.
AAGGTGGTTCTTATCTCTTTGGAAAGATAAGACTTGGATCTACAATTTACGTAACTAGAGCATTTTCAAATTCCAACTGTAAGATATCTTAAAACAAAGGTGAATTCACAGACAGAAATAAAATCTAAAGCAAAACCGAACAGAAAATTTACCTCAATTTATTTGCCTTCCAAAACTCAAGCAAGCTTTCCACTTAGTCTCAGCCTTTGGTCACCCTATGTACACCAAGTTAAGAGTCTCCCTTTGGGTTCAAAACAAAAATATAGTATTCTAGGATGCAAAAGAAGGCCTTACCTTGTTTTCAAATGTGTCTAGAGATTTGAAGAAAAATTTCCAACACAATCTTCTCCTCCTAGATTGGATTCACTCATTTTCACCTTGGCTCTTGAAGAAATGAAGAAAACTCCACATTTTTCTTTCTTCTTCCTCTCACTCATGTCCACTTCATGGTGCAACAAATGAAAGGGTTGCAATCTTTTAATTTTTACAAGCACATTTCATTTCCCAAATGTCAAGGTTTGTACATCATCAATATCTTAATAAATGCTTGCTTTTTCATTCCATACCACACCATGCTTTGGCATTAAGTGTTTGTCCAATTTGTTGTCTACCGTCTTATTGCATTGAAGTCTCTATCTTTTGATAAATTGCTTCTAGGTTCTTCTTAATTACAATTTGGTCTCTGGACTTATAAAAATTATAGATTGACCCAAAAAATTCTCAAAATTACATGGTAGGCCCAAAATCACATATTAGACCCAATGAAATGAATTTCAAAATTTAATATGGTCGTCTCGATCCTATTTGTCAAAATCGATACGAATTAGGGTTTACGGACCAAATTTCTGGACTTTTACCGTTTTAACCCTAAAAATAATTATTTATCAAATTTAAAAATTTTTTCTCTCAAAATCACATCTTATCATCATAGAACCATTTATGGCCTATTTCGAAATTATTCACTTATACCTAAAAATTGGAGCAAAAATTCTCTGGGGGAATTTTATCGAAAAAAATTCTGAGTGAAATTTATAAACGGATTTATGAAAAATCATCATATATAAAGATAAAATAGGATACATGAGCATACACCGAGAGTCGGTGTTACAACTCTTGTTAGCCTTATGTTATCCTGCATGGTTGATAGAAATTGGATGATCTGAAGAGATTATTGATTTGGCCGGGCTGGACTATATATATAGATATGTGATAGGTTGATATATGCTATTTGATAGACTTCCGACTTATGGGGAGGTTCTGCTCGTTTGGTAATAGAAAGTCAATATACGGGATAATGGGTGGCTGTTCACGGTTACGGTTCCGGTTCAGGATGTGACGTTTGCAATGGTGATCATACCTCGATTATGGCTGCTCATGCAAAGGCGATTGCATCGATTGACCCAACATTAAATTGGAAATGGATTAGACCTTCTGGGAACATGAAAACATCTCCTGGGTTCAAAACTTTGGTGATTAGGCGGTTGTTCAAAGCCATGTCTAGATTGTTGGATGTGACAAAGCCAACATATAAAGTCCCTTGCAAGACAAAAATGACTCCTGTGGCACGAGGATGTGTGTGGGGAGGATTTAGGCCATAAGGTGCATAATTTATATGAAATAATGAAATGCCAAGAGTGTTTAGTCTAGGTATTTGTACCACATTGACAGGCGCCACCTTTGAACCAAGCGTATTTGATTTGCTTCCTTCATTGTTGAGTCCTAGATGGAAGAAATCATTTGCTGTGACAAAAGAATTGAACTTGAAAGAGCAAAATATTAATCAGAGTAATCGTATTAGTAATAATGCATTAGGATATAATCAGAGTACCAAAAGCATCCAAACGTAGAGCAAGAGAAACTTGAAAGAGCTAAAGGAAGAATCATTTACATGCACCCTTTGGGTCATCGATGACAACACAAAAGTCCTGCAGGGGGCTGGGATCTGAGGCAGAGATAAGAGAGAAGGCCGAAACTAAAGCGATAACAATTACCAGGAAAGTGAAGCCCATTTTTGTTCCTTTCCTTTTTTGAAAATTGCAATACATCTCAAGGTGTTCTTGGTTACGTTGTGGATGAGATGACTTGCATGGATAACTTTTATGTATTTATAGATAGAAACCATAGAACTAGTCTCCAGTAGTTTTCACTTTCAACATGAGAAGCCAAGTCTACATTTAATGTTTATAATTTTCTATCTCTTTGTCTTTATTCTTCCTGTTGTGATTTTGAACGAGTCAGTAATAGCTACATCAACTTGTGAAACATTTTCTTTACCTAAGCTCAAAACTAGTCTTCTAGCTTCTACAATATTAAAATATTTGTGCTAATGGTTTATTCTACTAAGTTTCTTTCTACGATTCTAATTTGATGGGATTGTGTTGTTGTTCTTTCTCTCTTTCTCTATCTAATAACCTGTGGACCACTCTTCTGTAACATATGCTTAATGTTAGTAAAATATGCCAATGAAATGCTTTTTATCACGAGAAAAAGGGGATTTAAAAAAATTATTTAAATTTTAAATAAAGGACGTAGTTAACCCATTATCCTCAACATTCCCAAAAACTCCTCTCTCTCATATAATGTGATAACTAATCCACGTGGTAGAAAAAATAACCATTGTATTTCTTTTTCTTGGATGAACACTTTCTCTGCATAGATTTTTGAGAAATGCACATTTTAGTGAGGGTATATTGAAAAATCTTCACGTAGAAAATTTTCTCCGATTTTTTCTAAATTGCCAGATTTAGGGTTGAGATGTCATAATATTGTGGTATTGGTTCGATTTTATGATCATCATCTCGATCAAATAATTTATTTGAAAAGATTCGCATTTTAGAGACTACACGTTGAGATACCATCCAAAATTCTAATCTTTATTTATTTTTGTGAAATCTAATTTCCACGCTTTTGTTATGTAAAATAAATCTAACATTAGTATCAAAGTGTATTTACGAATTTTTTGAAATTTTTGGGATAAAAATGTATAGAGTAAAATTTAGGATCTGGATCACAAATGAATTTCATAAATCTGATAATTCCATGACATTACCCATGACCCAATAATCACAAATATATTCTTTTGTTTATTTTTGGAGCATGTTTAGTCCATAAAAAGTTTGATCGAATTTTCTAGCCATGCATAATGACCGTGACCTTAAAATCTTTGATCTGCAAAGTTTAAAGACAAATTGATATGTGAAATTGGTTTAAATATGTTTCTAATAATCTGATCTACACATTTGATACATTGATTGGGCTTTTTCAGCCACCGAAAAGGCATCTTCTCCATCGGCCACAAAGTGCCACGACGGAGCACGTTTGAATCACCAAAATTAGAGCTTGAATTCTTCAAAAATTGAGTTTAAGATGAATTGAGGAAGTCCAATTTCAGAATTCAGTCGAAATCTATATCAGAAAATGGCTGAAGACGATGTTGTCCACCAGAAAACACTACAAAATTAAAACCCTATGCTGACGGTAACTTTTATTGTCAGTAACCTTTAATAACGAATTTTTATGTCCTGTAGAGACGTTGTTGACGAAACCATCGTGAAATGTATATATTTTCCAATAGTATAAATTGTCCGTCGAGAGAAATTTATCAACCGTCAGTAAAGGTAGTACAACCATTATAAAAGTGATATTCAATTATAATGGTTATTACTTGTGGTCAATAAATGTGATAGTTTTAGGGACGGTTTGAAAATAATTTTTATATAACTCTTTTTTACCCTTTACTTAACCATATTGTCAGCATAACTTCTATATCCACGCTAACCCATATATTGCACCACCTATGTTCAATTATAACAGTTATCACTTGTGGACAGTAAATGTGACAGTTTTTAGGGTGATTTGAAAATAGTATTTATATAACTCTTTTTTACTGTCTACTTAATTATACCGTCTATCTAAAATTTATATCTATACTAACCTATATATTGCACCTTCTGTAAAATTAATATTCAATTATGACAGTTATTATTTATCATTAGTAAATATAATTACTTTTAGGAACAATTTGAAAATAGTCTCTATATGAGTCTTCTAAATCATACCGTCTGCATAAGTGTTATAACTATATTAAACACATAGATTGTACTGCATGTAAATATTATCTACAATTTTGACTATTATCAATTTTTGTCAACAAATATGTCAATGTTTAGGGACAGATTAAAACAGGCTCTATATGGGTAATTTATACTATTCGCTAAATCATACCATCTATATAAGTCTATGACTATATTAACTCATATATTATACCGTTTGTAAATACTATATACTATTCTAATTGTTATTAGTTTTTTTTTATAAATATGATACTCTTTATTGACTATTTGAAAATTATCTCTATATATGTCATATACTGACTACTGAGTTACACCGTCTGCATACTATTCAGGGATAGTTTAAAAATTTAAGAGTTAAGGTGTCAAAAATTTACGATACTTGGTGATAAGTTGTAATAACAGGGATAATTTGTGATAACAAGTGGTATGTTGTTATAACAGGCAGTAAGTTCGCGATGATATGTGGTAATTTTATGATAATTTGTGATAAATTTATGATAACTAGTAGTAACATAGTCTGATAATATTATTATTAATTGGAGTAAAATACAGTGATAATTAGTACAAAGTTTGTGATAATTAGTGGTAATATAGTGATAAAGATATTGATGATTGTTTGTGATAAGTAGTGATAATATAGTCTAATAATATTATTATTCAATGGAATGAAATATAGTAATAATTGTGATCAATTTGTGATAACTAGTGGTAATATAGTAATAATAAGCGTTTATGATAACTGTGCTAAATTTGTGATAACTAGTGGTAATATAGTGATAACAAATGTTTATAATAACTTGTGATAAGTTTGTAATAATTAGTGGTAATATAATATGATAATATTATTGTTCATTGTAGTGAAATATAGATATAACTAGTGGTAAATTTATAATAACTAATGGTAATATAGTGATAACAGCTGTTTATGATAACTTGTGGTAACTTGTAATAAATAGTCTGATAATATTATTTTTATTGGAGTGAAATATGGTGATAACTAATGGAAAATTTATGATAACTAATAGTAATATAATGATAACAGGTGGTAGACCACACAAAGGGGGAGGTTGACCGTGACTTACCATCAAATATTGTGATGACCCGCTATTCAGGCACTACATCCCTAGCAAAAGGGAATAGACATGCAAATGTAGAAGCAACCAACATGATTAAAATGTGACGTTTGGACTCGTGATAGTCGCACTCTCTATGTGTGATAGCACGAAAGGAGATTTATATTAAAAGAAAATAAATTATTTGTTATTTCAAAATAAAATAACGGCAGAGTTTCTCTTATTTAGTGATTATTTAGGCATTCGGGGTTAATATAAAACCTGATAAAATATACAAAATACCTCTAATATCAAACAAATACGTATTAATGGCTCTCTCGGCAATCTAAATACATACCATGGTATATAATTATAATATAAACACGAGATGAATCCATTTGTCACACAAAATTAAGACTTAGAGCTGCAACTTGTATATTCATAACAAGTTTCAATTTCAATTGCACAGAGAATATCATATCAAACAATGTTAAAACCCAAAATCCACAATACAACTTGCAATTATAGAAAAATTAATATGACTTCTTCTGCACATATCGGATTGAGGTGATTCTAATGACCATTTAAAGATAAGATATATGGCTACAATGATTATGTTCAGAGGTCAACCTAATTCCGTCTAGAAGGTAGCTGACAATTAAAGAAAATTTCAGCACAAAAATAGGTAGAAACATAAATTTCTGCAAAAGACGTGAAAATTTGAAAATTCTCCAAAAAATCATTTCTCAATGAAACTCTTGGAATTTTATGTCGTTTTAACGATATGGAAGTTTAGTTTCTTCAGGGGAAAACCCTACTCAATTTTAAGTTGTGAAGAGAAAGATATTTAATAAAGAACAGAACATGGTCATACTATGAATAAAAAAGTTTTTCTACATAGATCATGTTATTTTAAATATCCACCAAAATTTCAATTCTCCATAAAACTCTTTGAATCATATGTCATTTTAACGATATGAAGTCTAGTTTCTTCAGGGAAAAACTCTACTCAATTTGCAATTGTGCAGAAAAAGATATTAAATAAACAATAGAATATAGTCTGGCTGTCTAGAATATTAAATCTAGATTTGCTTCCATCTTTTGATATTCCAAAGTGAGATTTTCCTTTCTTTTTTCAATCTAACCTTATTTAAATACCACAAATAGTCTGAAAACATATTAAACATGACTATCAGACATCAAAGAAACAACACAAGTATGGTACTTGCCATAAACTTGCAATTCTTCCTTTGAGTTTCCTTCATTTCCTCTCCAATTTTTTTTTTTGGATTTTTAGCTTGTTCTATAGGTGTTCTACATTTTCTTTTGCTTCCCAAATGTTAGGGTTAACATATATAGGGATGGAGGTGGTTTATTTCAAGCTTAAAAGGTCATTTTCATGGAGGTTTGGATTGGTTTGTAGAAGAAGAAGATAGAATCCGAAAATAGGCTTTTAGGAGGATGAATGTTGTGTTTTAAGCTCTTTTTCCATTCCTCTCTCTCTACCTAAGTGGAATGTGGGGCCCCAAGCATGGTGAGGTGTCAAAAGTAAAAGTGTGGAAGATGATGATATGCCATGGTGTCCTCAAATTATTTTATTTTATTTTTTTACTTTTTCTTTTTCTTTTTATTTTTGTGAGTCCCATACCAAACTCTAATTCGGTTTTCTTGTTGTCTTATTTCGATCGTTTCCGTTCACCAATATATTTCATAGTTTATGCTAATTTTAATATGTTTAACCTCTACTTAAAATCATAAATATAAGAATCGAAACACATCACAAATACAAAGAAAATCAAAGAATTTTATTACAGTCCGATGCAAAAAATTTAAATGCATTCAATAAAGTATAAATAAAAATACATGGTTTAATATTTTCTTAAAATAGGAGCTTATATCCTTCCCCCTTAAAAGATCCGGTCCTTCGGATCACCGCTCATGCTAAAAAAGATATGGGTACCGCTTCCTCATTTCTGATTCCAGCTCCTAAAATGCCTCCTCGGAGGTATAGTGTCTCCATAGAACTTTTATTAATCTGATAGTCTTGTTTCTTAAATTTTGCTCTCGAGAGTCTAAAATCTGGACTGGTTACTCGATATAAGTTAAATCACCAACAATTTGGAGTGACTCATAGTTGATCACATGTGAAGGATCATGAATATACTTCCTCAACATTGAAATATGAAAGGTAAGGTGAACTCCCTCAAATGCTGAAGGTAGAGCCAACATGTAAGTAGATAACCTAAATCTCGCTAGAATCTCAAAAGGACCAACAAATCTTGGGCTGAAATTTTCCTTTCCTTTCCAAATCTCGCCACTCATTTGATTGGAGAAATTTTCAGAAAAACTTTATCTCCTACCTCAAATTCCAAACCTCTGCATCTCTGATCAGCATAATTCTTCTAGCCAGATTGAGCTGTTCTAAGTTTTTCTCGAATGGTCCGAGCCTATTCTGTGATTTCTTTTAGATAAGCAGGCCATGTCTTGGATTGAAATATTTGTTTCTCTCCTACTTCATCCCAACAAAGAGGAGTCCTATATTTTCTCCTATACAATACTTTAAATGGTACTATACCAATGCTATAGTGGTACTATTATTATAAGTAAACTCTATTAATATCAAATGTTCAACCCAACTACCGCGGAGCTCTAGAACACAAGCTCTCAACATATCATCTAGAATTTGTATAGTCCTTTATAACTAACCATCCATCTGAGGATGATATGCTACGAAGAAATTAAGCTTAGTTCCCAACTTGGTTTGAAAGTTTTGTCAAAATCAAGAAAGAAACCGTGGATCTCTATTAGAAACAATGGATATTGGTATACCATGTAATCTCATGATCGCATTAATATAAAGTTTAGCTAATTTTTTTATAAAATAAGTTACTGCAACTGGGAGAAAGTGAGCTGATTTAGTGAGACAATCTATTATAACTCATATGTCATCATATCCGTTCACAGTTTTGGACAATCCTGAGACAAAATCTATGGTGACATGCTTCTATTTCCACTCAGGGATAGGGAGTAACTCAAATAGTCTACCAGGTCTCTAGTGTTTAACCTTTACTTGTTGACATGTCAAGCATCTATGAACAAATACTGCAATGTCTCTCTTCATACCAGGCCACCAAAATGATTGACGTAAATCCCTATACATCTTGGTAGATCATGAATGAATAGAAAAGACTGAATTATATGTTTCCTCCAAAATTAATCTCCGCAATCCCTGAACCTTTAGAACTACCACCCTGTCCCGAAATTTAACTATTTCATTTTATATATCGAATTTAGGCTTCCCCCTTTATGAACATCTTCTCTCAACTTAATTGTCTCCTCATCAGTCTGCTGAGTTACCATAATGTGATCAGAGAGATCTAGTCGGACCATAAACCGAGCCAAAAAAGACCCCTAACCGATAATTTTAACATCAATTCTCAACTACTCAAACTCAGCTATCATATGATATTCTCTTACTCATAGAGCTGCTACTGGAATAGTAGATTTATGGCTAAGGGCATCTGTTACAACATTTGTTTTATCGGATTGATACTGAATAGTAAAATCATAATCCTTTAATAATTCAAGCCATTTGCATTGTCTTAGATTCAACTCCTTCTGGGTAAATAAATATTTTCTGATTATCAATGAATATTTCACAATATTCACCCTAGAGGTTGTGTCTCCAAATTGTCAAAGCAAAAACAATAGCTGCAAGCTCTAGATCATGTGTTTGATAATTCTGTTCATGAGATTTCAACTGTCTAGAAGCATAGTGTAAGGTCTTGTTCTTAGAAAATATTAAGAAATGCATTTTTGTTTGCATTTCTACTTATCATGCTTAAATTTTTTTCGCATCGCATTGTGATTAATTAGATGCACTATGATTTTATACACATTTGTGATGCATATTTCAATTTTTATGTTTATAATTTTAAGTAGAGATTAGGCATATTAAAATTAGCATAGATTATGGAACATATTGGTTTATGGAATGATCGAAAAGAACGTAACAAGAGAACCGAATTAGAGTTTTGTATGGAACCCACAAAAGAAAAAGCAAAAGGAAAAGAAAAAGAAAAAGAAAATAAGAAAATAAGAAAATAAAATAAAAATAGTTTGGAGATACCATGGCATTTCATTACTTATCATATGGCACAATCACCTTAGACACATCAACTTATTTGGAACCCACAAACCACTAAAGATAACAATAAAAAGAGGAAAGGAAGAGAAGTTCATTTTTCAACTCAATTCATGTTTTTCTTCTTTCTTCTTCAAAAACCCACCCTAACCTCCATTAAAACAACCCTTTAAATTTGAAATAACACACCTCTATCCATATATATGTTAACTCTAGCATTTGGGAAGTGAAAACAAGTATAGAATACCTATAGAACTAGCAAGAAATACAAAGAAAGTTTGGAGAGGAAAGGAAGGAAAACTCAAAGGAAGAATTGCAAATTTAAGGCAAGTACCTTGTATGTGTTTGTTAAATTGATACCTAATAATCCTATAGAACATATTTTTGATATAATTGTGTCACTGGAATTTGGAGAAAATGAATTAGGGAAAAGATAATCCCATCCTTGAATGAAACCCTAAAAATTTTGTATGCAGGATAGTCTAACCATGTCCTATTGTTTATTAAATATCTTTTCTTGTACAACTCCAAATTAAGTACAATTTTCTTCTAGTAAAACTAGACTCCCATACCTTTAAAATGACATAGGATTCAAAGAGTTTTGCAGAGAAATGGAGTTTTAGTGAATTTTTGAAATAGCATGATCTTTGCAAAAAAACTGTTCTATTCATAGTATGACCATACCCTATTGTTTATTCAATATCATACTAGAAATTTAGTATGGTTTTCTTTCGAAGAAACTAGACTTCCATAGCTTTAAAATGATTTAAAATTTGAAGATTTTCATTGAGAATTGAATTTTGGTGAATTTTCAAAATGGCATGTTCTCTATAGAAAATCTTGTTTTTGCCTGTCTTTGTGCTAAATTTTGCTTCGATTTTAAGCTACCTTCTAAGTTGAATTAGACTAACCTCTGAACATAAACATTATAACCCTATGTCTTATCTTTAAATGGCCACTAGAATGATCTCAATCCAATATTTGTAGAAAAAGTCATGTTACTTTTTTCTATAACTGCGCAAGTTATATTGTGAATTTTAGGATTAACATTGTTTAATGTGGCTTTCTTTGTGTAAATAGGTATTGAATCTTGCTAAGAATCCTGTACAATCCTGGTGATTAATTAAAATCTTTGTGATTATTACTCATGTGAATATGAAGTAATATAATGAGAAAGTGATACTATGGTGATTTCTTTAAAACCTTTGCGAAACTTGCGGGCGAAGTTTAAGGAGTATAGTTAGTATATGGAGTTTCGAAAGCCTTGCGAAGCTTGCGGGCAAAGTTTGAGAAACTATGGATGTATCTCTTCTCCCTAAGAGGATGGAATTAGAAACAGGTGAAGTGTTTGAACTGTTTGAGCTAAAAAGATTTGGATTTCATTTAGAAATATCGAATTTTGGTTAACTTTTCTAGACCCTCATATACTAAATTGATTTGACATTCTATTCCTTTCTTTATATATCAATTTAAATTGGAACAACAAAAGTGGAAAAGGATAATAAAGCTAACATTTCTTTGGGAGTGATTGAAATAACATGTATCTTTTAGTGTACTTTTCAATGTCATACTATTGCATGTTAGTACTGATATTTCTATACTTGCTCATTCAACATGCATGCTATTGGTTCCCTGTGTACTTGCTCAGCTTATGCTGACCTTGATAACCTCTTTTTCAGGTGATAATAGAAGTATCATATTAATCTAGATCAGGTTTCCTATTCGTCGCAAGTGGCTAAATAGTTACTGACTAGGGTAGACTATGTCAATATTTTGTTTGGAAGGAACAAGTAACTTAGATTTTTTTAATATAAATACAGGGAATTTGACTGTCGCGAGTCCAGATGTCGCATTTTAATTAGGTTGATTGCTTCCGCATTTGCATGTTTATCTCCTTTTGCTAAGGGGTGCGATACTTGAATAGCGAGTCGTCACACATAGACTATCACATTCTGTCCTTATATCAGTACATAACCCAAACCAATTCTGCATGCATCATTAAAAATCACATATCCCTATACACTAAGTGGTAATGTTAGTACTAGAGCAGAGACAAGCTTATCTTTTAGAGTTTGAAACCTGGTCTCATATTGTTTATCCCACCTGAAGGGTGCATTTTTACGAGTCAATCTCGTAAGTCGTGCAGCTATTAAAGATAAATTCTTAACAAATCTATGGTAATAATCTATCAAACCTAGAAAACTACATACTTCCATAACTGTTGTAGGTGGGGACGAGTTAACAACAACTTTAATTTTCTTCGGATCTACAGAAAGTCCTTTACTAGAGACAATGTGACCCAAAAAAGTTATTTCACTGAGCCCTAATTTACATTTACTTAATTTGGCATACAGTTTCTTGATCTTCAAAGTCTGTAAAGTAATGCGAAGATGCTGTTCATGCTGAGTTCTATCTTTAGAATAAACCAACATATCATCAATAAACACCACAATGAAGTTATCCAAATAGAGTTTGAAAATATGGTCGATCAAGTCTATGAAGACTACTAGGGCATTAGTTAACCCAAATGGCATAACCAAGAACTCATAGTGACCATAGTGAGTGCAAAACGTCGTTTTACGTATATATTTCTCTCTGACCCTAATCTGATGAGAGTTAGATCTAAGATCTAGCTTAGAGAGAATTGTGGCAACTCTTAATTGATCAAACATATCATCAATTCTCAGCAAGGGGTATTTATTCTTGATCGTCACTTGATTCAATTTGTGGTAATCAATACACAATCTCAAGTAACATCATTCTTCTTTGCGAATAAAACTAGTACACTCCAAGGAGAAACACTCGGATGCACAAGATCCTTGTCTACCGGTTCTTGTAACTAAGTTTTCAACTCTTTCAATTCTGCTGGTGCCATCTTATATGGAGTTGTGGAGATAGGTATGGTATTTGGCATCACATCAATAGTAAACTCTTTTAACTGGTGACAATCCAGACAATTCATCTGAAAACACATCCGGGAAATTCCTATCCACTAGTATTTCAAACAATCGAGATTGCTCTTACATATCTTCAGTCACATAAGCTAAATTTGTAACTCGAATGAAAGATACAACTAGAGGTCTGATAAATCTATGGCCAATAAAGGAAATCTATGGTTGTCATGGTAGTAACAAGCAAATAATCTTTCGGTGACAACCAACTGGTGCATAATTAGCTGATAATCAATTCATGCCCAGAATTACATCAAAATCTAACAACTCCAATGATAGGAAATCAATGTTGAAATCATACCCCGGGAAGCTTAGAATATAAATCCTAGAAATCTCAATGATAAGAACCTTATCTCCAAGAGGGGTAGTAACCCACAAACACTGTCTTAGAGGTTCAAACTGACGAGGCAAGTGCATAATAAATGCAAATGAAATAAATGAATGCGTGGTAAGTGAATCAATCAAGACACGAATATCACAAAAAAATAATTTCATCCTACCTGCAATCAAATTAGGTGAAGCACGAGCCTCTCGCGCAGTGACTGTATAACTCTAGCCTGACCTTCTAGGCCTGGTGGCATCTCTTGAGGTCGTCTCTACTGTGGTCATGGTGATAAAGCTAGTCTATGTGGTTCTAACCTCAACGGAACTGGAGGGGTTGCTGCCTACTGAGCTGGTAGAGGTCTAAATGGTGGAGCGTGTTGTAAAGGAGTGGGTTGTGACTGCCTAAGCCTAAGAGGACAATGTGAAGCATAATGGTCCGAAAGTGAACATGTAAAACAAAGTCTCACTCCTCCCACACATGGCCCTATATGAAGATTTCCATAATCCAAGTCTCTACAACCTGAGCGTCATCACTACCCGAAAAATCATCGACTACATCTTCTTAACTTAGTCATCAATTTCTGAAACCAACGGTTATCTCGAGTCACACTAGTGTTCCCTCTATCTCCATGTCTCTCTCCGTACTTGGTGGCTCTTTGATCTCTACCTGATATAGCCTGATTTGATTCAAAAGCAATTGATATGGCTGGAGTTGTTGAAACTGACATAGCTGAGGAAGTAGGAGTAGCTTGAATAGTTGGAGAGACATCTACAGTCTCACTCCTTGTCATTGGTTGAGACAATCTCCCTGTTAATCTATGAATGTCCCTAGACATAGTACCTACCATAGTCACCAAAGCATCCAAAACTTGTCGCAAATCTGGCTCTGGTGATCTCTGAACACCTAGTGTCTGGGACTAAGGCTCCTATCTCTATTCACCATCTCTGGGTTCCCCCTTTAGAAGGCATTTCATTTTGTCTTATAGTCTTAACCATTTTGTATGCAAATAACCTGATAAATGCAACTGACAAATAACATCACTCATTAAATAAACTACCATTGATCTAGTAACCTATACTTATAGTCACAAATCCTAGATATAGATTACCCAAAACCTTAGTCTTCGATACCAACTGTGATAACCCACTATTCAAGAGTCACAACCCCTAACAAAAGGGAATAGACATGCAAATGCGGAAACAACCAACATGATTAAAATGTGACATCTGAACTCGCGATAATCACACTCCCCATATGTGATAACACTAAATGAAATTTATATTAAAAGAAAATAAATTGTTCATTCTTTACAAATAAAATAACGACAGAGTCTCCCCTATTTAGTGACTATTTAGCTACCTGGAGTTAATATACAGTCTGATAAAACATACAAAATATCTCTAATATCAAACAAACATGTATTAATGGCTCTCCCGACCATCCAAATACACACCATGATATATAATCACAATATAAATAAAACTATACATATAAGATTCTCCTTGACTTTCAACTATTTATTTATGTATAATAGGAAACTTATACAAATCCAAAAGTAATACAAGAACAACATTCCTTAACAATATAAGCGGGTTGGAAAAGAGTAGGGATTGAAATCCTTTGGCTCAAAGACCTCTACCCAATGATTCCCTTTCGTCTACTTGATTACCTGAAAGCATGGATATCGAGATTAGTATAAATTGAGCAAGTATACAGGGGACCAATAGCATCCATAACAAGTAATCAGGCATTGGAATATCAATATTAGCAAGCAAATAGCATGACATCGAAGAGTACACAAGAGATACATGCTCACTCAAACAATCCCAAAGAAATAAGTGTAATTATCACTTTAGATTCATTGCCTTTCTCTATCTTTGTTGTTATAAATTGAAATTGATATTTAGAAAAAGGAATAAAATGTCCAACCAAGCTAGTGTATGAGGGTTATGAAGAGCAAGCTAAAATTTGGTATTCCTAGATGTTTCTAATTCCACCCCATGTAGGGAGAAAAGATACATTCATAGTTCCTCAAACTTCACCCGTAGGCTTCACTAAGCGTTTGGAACTCTATATACCAACTGTAGTCCTTAAGATTTACCCGCAGACTTTGCAAAGATTTCGGAGAAATCATCGTAGTATCACTTTCTCTTCATATTACCTCTTGTTCACAGGAGTAATGATCATAAAGATCTCAATTTATCATAATGATTACATAAGATTTATAATTAAATATCACAAATATGCAATCCCTATAGTATCATGCCCCGATCCTCAATCAAAGGATGTGAACAGTCGCCCTTTACCCCATATGCTGCACATAACATGACACACATAACGAGACAACGCAAGGCTTACATATTCACATGTTTAAAACTTGGTTGTAACACTGAATCTGTGATGCTGTATTTTTGTACGAGAAATTTTATTTATTTAAATTGAATTTTTGGTATATTTAAATTATTGCCGTATCCGTGAAAATTAGGGTAAAATGAATATATATATATATATATAAATAAGAATAATAATAATAATAATAATAATAATAATAATAATAATAATAATAATAATGATGATCAGAGTAAAAAAAAAAGGAGCCAGTGGAGTACTGCGTTTTGAGGAAAAACGCAGCACCCCCCCCAAAATTGGATTAGGGCTAAGCCCTAATCCCTTTTTCTCTCGCTCTCTCTCTCTCTCCCCCTCTTCTCCTCAACCGCTGCTCTCTTCTCCTCCGCCGCTGCTCTCTCCCTCCGCCGCTGCTCTCTCTCTCTCCATCGCTGCTCCTTCCCCGTGACTACAACCTCCGCCGCAGCGCGATCTTCCACGCTCGAGCCCCGTGCGAGCCCAACACATGATCTCCTGTGAGCAGCGCCTTCCTCCTCTGCATAAGCACAAGCACCACCTGTGCGATCCCTACACGAGCGCGAGCATGCCCCAGCAAGAGCGTAAGCGCGCTCCAGTGCTACCCTCTGCTTGAGCACAGTGCCCAAGCCGACGAGCGCTCCAGCCCACGAGCGCTCTAGCTCACGAGTGCGAGCCCTAGCCCGTGAGCCTGCCAGCCCGTGAGCCACAAGTCCGCAAGCCCACCAGCCCGTGAGCCTGCAAGCCTACGAGCCCGCAAGTCCGCGAGCCCTCCAGGCCGTGAAGCCCACTACTGACCCGCGAGCTCACTGCTAACCCGCGAGCTCACTGTTGACCCGCGAGCCCACTGCGAGCTGCGAAGCCCTCTGCGGCTAGAAAGCTGGGCTGCTGAACCACGAGCCCATTGTAGCCGTGAGCCCGCGACGGCCTGAGACTGCTCGTGATCCCGTGACAGCCCACGAACCTCTGCGCAGGTAACTGACTTAGGGTTTTGATTCTAACTAAGTGTTTGAATAACATTGTATGTGATAAATTAGGTTAAGTGTAAGCTTTTATATGAAATGGAACTGATGACATTAGAGTATATTCATAAATTGAAGTTGTGATTATCTGACTAGGTTGATCTTTTTGGAGACTCGAGAAATCAGATTGGATGATTTTTGAAAATAGGGAGTGACCACCCTCCCTAGAAATGTGAGTATAACTCTAATCTCTTGCATGAAATAATAAAACTTGTTTCTGCCGTGTTTTCAATAAAACATGCTTTCGATATGCATTGACTCGACGTGCGATATTAAATTTCAAAACTTGTTTTGTGATATTTGGAGTGTCGTAAATTTATGTTTCTGATGACTATGTATCCATATTTGAAATGAAATGGTATTGTGCCAATATTTGAGAACTAGATATGTTTTCTATTCTACTGTTGCATTGGCTTAGATTTGAAATGATTTGATGAATGTATTGGCATACGGATTTGAAATGTTTTTTGATGAACTATGTGGGTTGGATGCCTACTAGTTATGTGATGATATGATTCTTACCCGTGGGACGATGTGCCCTTGTGATGCTATGATGATGATATTGATGATTCCATAGCTACGAAGGGCATTTGTAGAAGCACGGGTTGCCCGGATACGTTTCTGCAGGAAGTATCCACAAACGTTATCGATTCTAAGGGCTATAGGAGCGGCCGGTTGAACCCACGTAAGAGGAGGATGTGTGTGACGCCACCATCTAGCACCGGGTAGGGTCCTATACACGATGATGAGTTAGCACCAACAAACTCATAGCCAAAGTCGAGGTAGATAGCGATTTTAAAGTCTATGCATAATAAAACTCCTAGTGCATCTGTCCTTGATCATGGTTTATCTTTGGCTTGCTCTACTATTATTTGATTTTTAAATGGATGCATACATGCTTGTTATCGTGTGATTGATTTAATGATTTCAAATTGCTAAACATATCATGTTTTACTGTGAAATGTAAATTTTTGTTTCAAATGATATTTTTTGACACTCCAATGGTTCACCCACACTATTTATACTTGATATTATCCCCCTCACTCACTGGGTATCTTTCCATGATACTCACCCCTCTCTTTACCTTCCTCAGATAGGATTTTTTGTGATAGAGCGACATTTTAGGCTCTAGAGGGTTTAACAGCATACCCTGTGATTTGGTATATACGACGGTGAGGTTTAAGTTAAATTTTAAATATAAATTTCGTACTTTGTTTCGACCCTGCATGGTCTTGATATTGAGGTCCGTAATTAGCTGTATATATTATGAGATGATTGTATAACTTATGGGCTGTTATATGCATAACTCTCGCTTTGGTTCATTTTACTTGCATTGAGGCATCTGTAAGCGTTTTAAACTTTCTACTTGAGAAATTTGTTATACATTTGTATAAACTTAGATCCGCTCGGTGTGGTGGCTGCTCATGCTCTAGTTGGGCATGACAGTAGAGTTCTGTGGTTAGGACTACTAGAAATTTCATAGTTTTGCATTATTCTGGATGTTCGAGAGACCGGGATGGCCATTTGTTAAATTGACAGGTTGATTTTAAATTATATAGGTTTATTTGTATATGGGAAATCTCTGATTTATGAGGAGGTTCTGTCCAATTTTCTATAGAAATACAGCTAACATTCAGGGCAACGGGTGGCTGCTCACGATCTCGGTTCGGGGCATGACATTGGTTTTCCTCAGAATATAATTTCCCAAGTAAAATAAATTTAAAATGTAATATTATGCCTCAATGCATAAATATACAATGAATTCTAGAGTTTCAATTTACATTTACAATAATATAATTACAGTCATCCCATAAAATGTATATCGGTCATTCTATAAACTTCAAATATATACAATATCCAACTTCATCACAGAATAATGGTTGGTACCATACCTAATACTCGTCGTCTCCAAAGGTATGTAAAGTATGTCAAAAGTCTCTCGACATGTCTCTCTGCCAAATCTATATTTATTATCATAGAAAAGTGAGGAGTGAGTATTAAGGAAAATACTCAATGAGTAAGGGGATCAACATTATGTTATCAATAGAAGGTGTGAGCATGGAGTATCAAAACACATTTTAAAACATAATGATATTATAAATTGAGCATGACATTTCTATCAATCATGTAATCATGTATCATACATCATAATATCAACATATGTATCTCTTTATATTTCGAAAATCATTCAGAGTTTGCCAATAAAATATCCCCGACAATAGTCTACCACGACCAATGACTAGCGTATTTGGAGTTTTTCATAAACAAATATAAACACATTTAACTTTATACCCCAATGTTGGTCTCGAGCCTTATCAAAGGCTAGGTCTCGAGCCTTACCAAAGGCTAGCCCATGTCTACATGCACATACATAATCAACCACTACAAAATAAATAACTTATTCAGATAGACGAAAACCGTACGGTAAATCAACTAAAACCCTTGGCAGATCCTTCTCCAACGGATAGAATTTTAGTTGGCTATACACCAGTCGGAATAGGTTTATATCGACAATCTTAATTACCGTTAGAGTATGTCATATATTTATAGTGACGGTCAGAAAGTGTTGGTAAAATTACGCTAAATATGAATAAAAATTACTATATTTTATTATCAGTTACCATTCGATTACTATTTGATTACTACTCAGTTACTACTTGATTTTGATTACCACTCGGTTATGACTTGGTTATTATCACTTGGTTAGCACAAGTATTATCTTTTATCGTCGGTTACTACATAACTGTTAAAAAATGTAACTGCCATTTAGAAACGATTATTTATATGTTAGGTAATATTATAACTTTTATCATCGGTTACCACTCGATTACTACTCGGTTACCACAATTGTTACCTTTTATCGTCGGTTAGTCATTGATGGTCGGTTAGTACATATGTTCATATGTTATATCGGTTACTGTAGTCATTTATCCGTTAGCAAATGTTTCTTTTTCGTCAGTTATCACATACTGTACGATTACCAGACATGCTGATATTTTAAGAAATGTTATAAACTATAAAATAGAGAAATTACTAAAATAATATAATATTTTGTATTATTGAGAATGATTGATACATTAATAGAATAAGAAAAAAAAATATTATATATCAAATAACTATATATCTTCTCTTCTCTTCTTTTCAGCATATCTTCTGTCCAAAAATGCTTGAATCACAGTATCAACCTTCATATCAATGTATTCATAAAAAGGGTTATAAAAAAATATTATCTTTTCTGGATGGAGTATGTCAATCCATTCATAAAAATAAAAATTATTATAAATAAAAATATTACCTTTTGGATGCAGTCACATAAAGATAATGATTGTTGGTTGAGAGCTAAGAATACAAACAATTTGGATTATTATTAAAAATAAAAATAAAATTGAAATTAGTAATATTGTGTGAAAACAAAGAAATAACATTCGTACTTAAATTTGAACTAAACCAGATGATTGGGTTTCTTCAAAGTCAAGTTGCTCTAGGATGGTTGTGATTCTTCAAAAATACTCATCTTTCGTTTAATTCATCCAAAATGAGTACAAGTTATGAAATTTTAAAATATTTCAAGATATAATATAATCTAAATTTTATTTTTTAAAAAAAATATGTGATTACCTGCTTCACGAAGATTTTGGTTGATTCACAAACAAGAGTTTTGAGCGGAGAGGAGAGGTTTTGAGGGGAGGAAGGGAAAGAGGGTTCAGAGGGAATGATTTATAAAATATTTGGATTATTTTACCGTCCAAATAAATTTTTAAAATTTTCAAAAAACCCGTCAATTTTTTTTCGCTTTTTTTAACCTTTTTACCGCCTTTAAATCATCAATTTTTTATCACCTTAGAGTTTAATTTCATCTTAATCTACCGCTCTCTTTTTTTATTACATCATAAAAATTTTTGTATTTTCATTTGTATTTTTGTTTCTGTTACCAACTATTACTACAACATTACAACATTATTATTATGTTATGTTATAATATTATTACTAAATTACATTAAAAACGGTTAATTTTATATTATTACATTATTTAAATTAATAATATTAATTATATCATTATTCTACATAATTCATATTTAAAATTTTTTATATATTAATTATAGCATTATTGATTGAAAAGCCGTTACTCGCCCCATGATGCATGCCTACATGGGCGCCTGCGCGGCATACATGGTAGCCCATGCAAATGTGTGAGTGGACACCCGCATGGCATGAGTGGCATATGCCCTTGCGTAGGGCAACAGCGCCTGCGCGGGTGCTCTAGCATGGGGCATCACACATGGAAACGCCCGCGTAAATTAGTATATTATTAAATTAGTAATTTATATATTATTATTTTAAATTATTAATATTATTATTTAAAAATTATAATAATATTTAATCAATCAAGCAATTTTTACAAAAATTAGACAGTAAATTTTGTTAAAGTCGCAAAAACATTTTACATTTTGGTATCAATCAACCGTCAAAATTTTTTATTTGTTTTTTGTTTCAACTGCGAAAAATTTAATTTTGCGCCAAATTATCATCTTATTTACTTACTATATATATCTATTTCTCTTTTTTTTTTCTTTTTTACTCTCTTTGTTTGTTTCTATTTAAACAAAAATAATCTAAAACAATTATTAAATTAAATTGACTTTGTATTAGAAAAATCAAACCACCTTCCATCAAATTCAAAAAAATTCATTAAAATTTATTGTTTCATATGATTGGAAGATGATACGATAGCTTTAACAAAATTAATCAAACCGCTTGAAAAATAAAATTCATTGTGTATGATATTCTGCCTTTGACAAAATTGAGGCGAAAATTTTGGATTACTTTATTGTCAAATTTTGTTAAACTACATATAGAATTAAGGGGATGAACCAAGAGATATTACCTAAACATCAATTGTGTTTTTCTAAAATTGGTTACTTTAATCATTAAAATAGATTAAATCTGGCTTTGAGTATTTATCTAAGAATAATGTTACTAGTGCAACATAAATTTTATTTTCGCCCCTAGCAACATTAACTTTGTCTTGGTGCCTAAATGTCAACAGTGGTAATTGAGCAATTGAATAAATGTTTATTCTATCTTATCATATCACGTGTTATATGGATATTGTTAGTGGGTAGTACAACTAATAAACACAATATTGTTAGTTGTTGGTGAGTGGTACAATATTAAATTTATTGTTACATAACTTGATATTATTTTTTTAAATATTATTCTTAAAAGAGATGATAAATACTATAGATACATACTATTCAATATATACTACTAATAGTGAATCAATTGCGAGTGTAAGTATATACTGTCATATATATATATATATATTAACATTAAATTTTATTAAACTCTAATATCCTATGTACTGTTTTGTATGAAGTGAATGTAATATATTCGAATAACAAATCAATCATAGTTGAAACTTTATAGTAAATCATAGGAAAGACTTTATTATGTGGTTTATTCATCATGTAATAAATGGGTATAATGATATTAACAAATGAAAACAGTATAATTGATATTTTGATATGAAATTTTAAATAAAAACTAAATTTAATCATTTATTTAATTAGATTAATCTGGCAAAATAAATTACGAATACTCTAATACTTATAAGGAGTTGTAAAAGTATAGATATGAAAAGGTTAACAAATTCTAAAAATTAATTCTAAAAATTACATTGCATGAAAACCATAGAGAAATGGAGGCAATGAGTATAATAATATAGTGACTAAGAAAAAAAGAGAGAAAAAAAGGGTAAAAAAATTGTGAAATGTAGTAACTAGTTAGTAAGTAGTTAGTAAATACTTCGTAAGTATTTCGTAAGTAATAAAAATCACAAGGCGGTATTAATTAAAAGTATAAAAAAATTATGAGAAATTAAAAAACGCGGTAATGAAAAAAGATGCTGGAGAAAAAGCGCGAAAACGAAATTTTAAAAATTTGTTTGTGAAAATGATATATTATAAATTCAATCCAGACGAAATCTTTAACTCAAAATTTCTTCATTCTTCCCTTCAAAGTTTTTCTCCCCTAACTCATTTAAACCTCTCACTCATACTTTACAAAATTTTATCTGCCATCAAAGTTTCTCCATCCTTCCCTTGAAAGCTCTTCTTTTCTAACTCATTTAAATCTCTCACTCACATTTTCTAAAGTTATATCTTGGGTATTTGAAAGAACAACGGATGAATATTACATGAAGAATCACAACTACTCCAACTTCATTCGAACAATCTCAATCATCCAATATATTACCCAGATTTTAAAAAAATAAACATATTATTTTTATTTTAATTTGAAATTTAATATTAAAATAGAAAATTTTCAAAAAATTGGTACAGAAAAGGAAAAAGTTTGTGAAAACTTATTTTCAAAATTTGTTTATGAAAATAGAGAAAGATTATTACAGTGGAAGTGCAAAAATTTTGTAAAAAATTTGAAAATATTTTGGGAGATAAATAATATAATAATTAAATTATTATAAATTATATTGTAAATTTACCAATTTAGATCAAATTATCAAGCTAATGTACTTTTTCATAATATAATATTTGTATAATAATTATTTAATTATTATTAATATTATATTATATAACTTAATTAATTATTTTAGATATGAAATAATATTTCAAGCGGTGTCAATATTAATAATTTTAAATAATTAGGTTCTCTAAACTGTAAATAATTTTCTTAATTTTTATCATTATTAATTTAAATAAAATTAATAGTAATTTAAAGAATTAAAATATTGCTTGCTTGCGCCGTGTTAGGCTGCTACAGGCGCTTGCCTCTGCACACGCGGGTGCCTGCATAGGCAGGCGTTGCGTACATACAAGCTCCCGCATTGGCGCCTGCCTATGCTCGAGCGGGCGCCCGCGTAGGCAGGCGCCTCGCACAAGCAACGCCCGTGCGGGCGCCCTGCACAAGCAGCGCTCGTAGTGGCGCGTGCCTGCCCACACGCGCCACTGCACAAGCAGTACCTGTGCAAACTCATTTATGCAAAATAAGATAAAGTGTTGCAAGCACCCAAATTCGAACCAATGACCAGAAGATGAATATTTGAGATGTTAACCATTAATCCACAACTTTCATGTATAAGTTTCTTTGTTTTTTTTTATTTGTTTCTTTCTTTCTATCAATCTCAATCTTACTTTTTTTTGCCTCCCTATTTCACTCTCATTTTTTTTCTCCTATCTCCCTCTCACCTCTATTTTTTTCTTTTTCTGGGAGCTTTTTTTTTTTCTTTTATATTCTCTTTGAATTATTTTTTTTCCGATTTTAACATATTCAAAATCCATGACATTTAAATTGAATGTTATGAATGAATTATAATTTATTAATTTTATATATTTTGAAGGGAAAATATTTGTGATTAAATATATATATTTTTTAAATTATTAATATATTATAATTTAAATTTCATACTTATAAGAAAAACAAAAAATTAGAAAAAAAAAACAAAAACAATAAAATTAAATGAAATAGAATAATGGAAATAAAAAAAAAATAAAATAATAGAAATAAAAAATGATAAAATGTAATAGTAGAAATATAAATAAAAATAAAGTTAGATTTAGCGAAATTATATGATTTACTATGTATCGTGACAATCACCATGAGTGCATGTGGCGCGCGCATACCATGACATACCATGCATGAGCGCATGCTGTGCGTGGTGACAAATGCAAGCACTGTGTGGCATGCGCAGCGGCCGTGCTGGCATGGTCGGTCACCCGCTATACTGGGTGCCTTAAAACACTATGTTAAAATTATATTATTATAATAAATTAAATTTTAGATTAAAAATTAATTGTTATAAAAAATTTAAAATATATTGTTAAAAATTAAAATTTTGAAAATTTTGAAAAATTGATGATATTTTTACAATTTATAAAATCTCGAGACTATAAAAAATTTAGGGAAGTAGTGTTATATAGTTTTTTAAAACTTCATAAAATAAAAATAAAAGTTAATATATGTAATTTTGTACTATTTAGAAAAATTTTATAAATTGAAGTAAATATAATATTTATAAATAAATGATATTTTTCGATTTTTAATTTTCAAATTATTAAATCATAAATCTTTTAAAAAATTCTTTATACATTTCAAAATTTTAAAAAATGTATATAAGTTAATATTAAATTAGTATAAATAATTATAATGCTTTATAAAATTATTAATGTATATAAGTAATGTATGTTAATAAATATTAAATAAATGTATATTAATAAAAAATAGAAATAAATATAATGATAGTAGATTAAATAAACGATTATATATCATAAATTTACTACTATATAAACTTATTTATCCACTTACCATCTACTTAATATCTACTTACCACGACTATGTATCACAAATTTATCATTAACTTATCACTAACTTACCACTATATAAACTTAGTTACCCAATTGCCATCTACTTACCACTAACGTACTACTAACTTACCACTATATAAATTTACTTATCCACTTACCATCTACTTATAATCTACTTACTATCTATTTACCACGACTATATATCACAAACTTATCACTATATAAATTTATTTACTCACTTACCATTTACTTACTACTATATAAATTTACTTATTCACTTATCATCTACTTACCACAACTATATATCACAAACTTATCACAAACTTACCACTATATAAACTTAGTTACCCACTTACCATCTACTTACCACCTACGTACCTACTACAACAACTTATCATAATCACCTATTTACTAAACTGCCACTATTATAAATTTACCACAATTTCTTATTTAGATTATTTTCAAATATAAATGATATATGATATAAAAATATAACAATATTAGGTTTTTACAGACATTACAATATATATATTAGAATTTAAACAAATCTAGTTTTAAAAGACGGTATAATTTGTTGTTACCATACATCTAAAATCTATGAAGACGGTATTGTTAAATAGATAATAAAAAAGATTTATATTGATATTGTTTTTAAACTGTGCAAAAAAAACTATTACATTTACTGACCATAATTTTTAACCATCGTAATTGAATATTGCTTTACCGACGGTTGTGGTAGCTTTACCTACAGTTGATAAATTTTTCTTCACGGACATTTTAGTCAATTGAGAAGAACCTATATTTTCCGACGGTTTTGTCATAGGGCGTCTTTATAAACCATAAAAACTATCACTAAAAGTCACCGTCATTAAAAATTACCGTTAGTACAGCGTTTTAATTTTGCAGTGAACCATGTATAGAATTTTACCTGGTGCTACACAGTGGCATCACCATGTCCTCCCCGAGATCATGTTGGGTAGTTCAGCTCGTGTTTTTTCAACTGTCGAGAAGCATATGCAATAACCCGACCATCCTGCATCAGTACACAACCCAATCCCTATTAGCTGGCATCACTGTATACCACATACTCCTGACTACTAGTATGAAGGGCCAATATCAGTGCGGATGTCAATCGTTGTTTGAGCTCCTGAAAGCTCTCCTTACAACAATCATTCCAATGGAATTTGACATCCTTCCTCAACAACTTAGATAGTGGAGCAGCGATCCGAGAGAATACCTTTACAAACTGCCGATAATAACCTACAAGACCAAAGAAACTCCGGATCTCAGTCACAGTTTGCGGCTGCTACCATCTCAATATATCTTCAACTTTTTGCGGATCAATGAAAATACCTTCCGCAGAGACTATGTACCATAAAAAGCCAATCTGCCATAGCCAAAATTCATACTTGGTGAATTTGGTATATAATTGTCTCTC
Organism: Dillenia suffruticosa; assembly: GCA_033439265.1. Taxonomy (NCBI): domain Eukaryota; kingdom Viridiplantae; phylum Streptophyta; class Magnoliopsida; order Dilleniales; family Dilleniaceae; genus Dillenia; species Dillenia suffruticosa. The sequence goes on from JAVTVX010000031.1 coordinate 8,519,731, forward strand.
GTGAAGGATCTATAAAATAACCCGAAAGTGTTGAGCATGCTCCTCATCACTTCACGAGTAAACTAGGTTATCATTAATAAACATGATGATGAAACGATCTAGGTAATCATGGAAGACCCGATTCATTAGGTCCATGAAGGCAACCAGTACATTGGTCAACCCGAATGGCATGACCAAGAACTCAAAATGTCCATATTAGGTACGGAATGCAGTCTTGGGTAGATCCTCCGCCCTAATCCGCAACTAGTGATAACCCGATCGAAGATCTCTCTTTGAGAAAACCTTAGCACCCTGAATCTGATCAAACAGATCATCAATATGGGGCAACAAATATCGGTTTTTGATAGTGACTTTGTTCAATTACTGATAATCCACACAAAATCGGAGGGTACCGTCATTCTCTTTTATAAATAACACCGGAGCACCCCAAGATGAAATGCTCAGACAAATAAATCCCTTGTCCAGCAATTCCAGCAGTTGAATATTGAGCTCTCTCAGCTCATCTAGTGCTATCTTATATGACGGAATAGAGATGGGAGTAGTCCCTGAAATCAAATCAATCTCAAAATTAAATTCCCAAACTAGTGGTAATTCGGATAGCTCCTTGAGGAATACGTCGGGAAACTCCTGTACTATTGGGACCTCATCAAGCCTCAAACCCTCTATTGTGGTATCTATCACGTGGGACAGATATGCCATGCATTCTCGATGTATCATCCGTCTAGCCTCCATCACTAACATTACACAACAGGGTAACACCTGTTTCTCACCTACAAACATTAGTGGTGACCCTTTAGACCTCTAGAACTCTACTTTCTTGGTAAAATAGTCCACGGAAGCCCTATGAGTACTCAGCCAATCCATCCCTAGAATGGCATCGAAATTTGTCAAGTCGAGTGGGATCAAGTCAGCTTCTAACACAGTCTCCTCAATCTTGACGTCACTCCCTCTTTATACAGAATCCCTAATCAAATGTTCACCAAGAGTAGTGATAGCCATTAGCTCATCATTTAGTAGCGATAGTAGCCTACCTGACTATTGAGCGAAAGAAACTCTCACATAAGAATAATTCAACTAGGTGTCTACAAGAACAGGGGCATCAACTCCAAATATTTTCATGGTTTAAATGCGAGAAATTGAAAGAGGAATTAATTTAAGGTGCGCAAAAGATATATGTATATATATATATCAAAATTGTTAAGCCTCTAAGGCTTTAGCTAGTCATGACTGTACATAATCATCGCAGTATGCGTGATTTCAAAAAGAAAAGTACATAAAAACTCCTAAATAGGTGGTTCTGTGGGAGGATTACCCATGATCACATCTGGGTTCGCCTGAGTGTCCTCCTGCGTCATAGCATACATGCGGGCCAATGCCCTCGGCTACTATCATGAAGGATCGGGTACAGTGTTGCTCCCGACTGTCATTCGTGGAGTTGTATAACTCAAATGTACAGGTGCTCCTTGTTGTCTTACCCATGGACTACTTAGATGACTCGAAGTCACCTAACCTCCAAACTCGAAATTAGGGCACAAATTCTTAATATGCCCTAGCTTCCCACACTGGAAGCACGTGATAGGTACCCTACAAGCTCTCAGAGGATGCTGCCTCCTCTACGGCAAGAAGGGTGCCACTGAACTGTGGTCTGAATCGTGGCATTGGGGGATAGTACTCCAAACCACTAGGGATGTGGTCCCTACTCAAAGTGTACAGGCCTAAAGTGAGAAGGGCCTCTATGAAAACCAGAAGTCCTACCCCTCTTTGAGCTCTGACTCACATTGGTCCCAGCCCTTTTCTTCCTTTGATCACTACTCTCCCTCTACTTGCTCTCAGCGTGGACAATCTCCTCCTCACGGTAGGCTGAATCGACTATCTCCATGAGGGAGAAGTCGAGTGTGACCGTGGATGATGTGGTATTACTCGGACTAGATACTGAAGAAGGACTAGCTACCGGTAGAGGATTCGGTGCTGCAGGAGTGGCACTGTTGTAGAAGTAGGCACTGCCATAGGAGTCGGTGTAACACCGACTCTTGGTCATATATGATAATTTTTCATAAATTCGATTATAAATTTCACTCAGAAATTTTTCCAATAAAATCCCCAAGAAAATTTTTGTTCCAATTTTTAGGCATAAGTGAATAATTTCAAAATTGGCCACAAATGGTCCTATGATGATAAAATGTGATTTGAGAGCGAGAAAATTTTTAAATTTGATAAATAATTATTTTTAGGGTTAAAATGTCAAAAGTCCAGAAATTTGGTTCGAAACCATAAATCAGAGCGATTTTGACAAACAGGGTCGAGACGACCATATTAAAATTTGAAATCGGTCCCATTGAGCCTAATATGTGATTTTGGGCCTAGCGTGTAATTTTGAGAATTTTTTGGGTCATTTTCAAATTATCGAAAGTTGGAGGGCTTATAAGCAAATACCAAAACCTAAATTGTCCGAAATTAACTACGGACGACTCGAAACCATAAAATATCAATTTTAATGCTCACAAGCATCAAATAAGGGCAAATACAAAAAAAAATTCGACGATTTTCGGAGAAATCGTCGACAAACCCTAATTTGGGTCGAAGACCATTCGGAAAGACTAAATGACCACATTTTAACACGGGATCAATTAAATTATGCCCAACACAAGATTTTGTGTCCAATTTGAAATTATAAAAAATTTGCGATGTCAATTTATAATTTTTATAAGTCGAGGGACCAAATTGTAATTAACAAGAACCTAAAAGCAATTTCTCGAAAGATATGGATTTCAATGCAATAAGATGGTAGACAACAAAGTATGGGCAAGTTATGGAGTGTTAAAATTTTGGAATTTCAATCCAAGGGTGGAAATTAAATTGGAGATTTAATGAAATTGTTTGAACTATTGATTTCACAAAGAAGAGACAAATTGGACAAGCATTTAATGCCAAAGCATGGTTAGGAAGTCTTGTGGACGTAAAGAGCATGTTGAGGAAAAGAAATTCTTGACATTTTGAGACAAACAAGCATGGTGTGGTATGGAATGAAAAAGCAAGTATTTATTTGAGGTATGTTGATGATGTACAAACCTTGACTTTTGGGGAATGAAGTGTGCTTGTAATAATTAAAAGATTCAAACCCCTTCATTTGTTGCACCATGAAGTGGACGTGAGTGAGAGGAAGAAGAAAGAAAAATGTTGAGCATTCTTCATTCCTTCAAGAACCAAGAGTGAAAATGAGTGAGTCCAATCTAGGAGGAGAAGATTGTGTTGGAAAATTTCTTCAAATCACTAGACATATTTGAAAACAAGGTAAGGCCTTCTTTTGCATCCTAGAATACTATATTTTTGTTTTGAACCCAAAGGGAGACTCTTAACTTGGTGTACATAGGGTGACCAAAGGCTGGAACTAAGTGGAAAGCTTGCTTGAGTTTTGGAAGGCAAAGAAATTGAGGTAAATTTTCTATTCTGTCTTGCTTTAGATTTTATTTCTGTCCGTGAATTTACCTTTGTTTTAAGATATCTTACAGTTAGAATTTGAAAATACTCTAGTTAAGTAAATTGTAGATCCAAGTTTTATCTTTCCAACGAGATAAGAACCACCTTAATCAGAAATCTGTGCCAAAGGTTATGGCATTTTTCCTGAAGCATGACAGAAAGTTGTTCTGTTTCGGACTATAAAATCAGTGTGTACAAACGAACCATTTCCAACTCTATTTTGGAGAAACTGAAAACATAACAGTTGTAGCTATCTTTCTTGCCTACCACATAGTAAAAGTTTAGCCAAAACGCATGAGGGAATCAAAAGTTATATTTTTTTTTCCTCAAGGTGTGTTGGTAGAAATTTTATTTCTAACTGAAAACTGCCTGTTCTGATCGTGATTTTTTTCAACCCCTTTATCAGCATAATTGAGTGAAATGCAAAACATGAAAATTGTAGATCTATGTCTTGGAAAGGACATGTTAAAATATCATTAGGTTTTGATAAGTAGAATAAAAGTTATAGCTTCTGCACAAATATTGGACAGAAGCTGAAATTGGAATGCGACTGAAACAAAATGAGGATTTCTGGGAATTCTGTGATGTGAATTTGAGAAAGTGTATAAAATGAAAGTTATAGGTCATGACGTTACCTACAATATGTCACAAATTCACTTAGAATGGAGCTTTGTACAAAATGTTATGGCTTATTTCCCATGACTGCGCAGGTTTGAAAATCTACGGACTGATTTTTCTTCATAAGAGTTATTTGATTTGAACGAGTGGAGCACTTGATTTGCATTTCGTGGTAATATTGGGGAGTGTGTTACCCTCCCTCAAACTGTGAGTGAGACTTTAATATTTGCTACTAATTGGAAAATCCTGTTTTAAATACTTTTTATAGCACGATTTCAAATGTGTGATAAACTGAGCTTTCAGATTTTCATATATGCTTTACACATATTTTGTGACCATTGGAGTGTCCCAATTACTTGACTTGTTTGATATGCATCCATGCACTTTCACAAATGATATTGTGCCACTTTTTCATAACATGTGGTATTTATATGATTTTCATATCTATTGGCATACGGTTTCATATAACCTGGATTTGAACATGTGATTGGGTTGGATGCCCTATGATGATTCCACGCTTTGAGCTTGGTGCACCCCATTTCCCCACTGTATAGCAATGTTCCATAGCTACAAAGGACATTTGACAGAGGCACTCATTGTGCTCGGATACGCTTTGGCTAGAGCTATCCCCCAAATATCGGATCTATGTTGATGATTGTACTTGTGATATTTGTGGGCTTGTTGGATTAGCCTGCGGCCAATATTGGGGTAGAGAGCTATTGTTTTTACATACATGCATTGTGAAAACACCCAATGCGCCCGTCACTAGTCAAGGTAGACCCTTGCCAGGAATATTTCATTGGCCGGCTTTTCATGACATTGATGTAAATATTGGATGCATATCTTGATTTCTGATGTGTACGTATGATATATGGTTTTGAAATGATATGATTCGTTTGCACACTGTGGATATTATTACCTGATACTTTGACACTCCAAGTTCACATCGATATTAATAGTATGATGTCAATCCCCTCACTTGCTGAGTACCATCCCCCTTTAGGTACTCATCCCTCACATTCCCATCTTACAGGTTTAGTCTTGAGTTGAGGGCTAGTAAAGCTTTGATTTTATTGGATATTTCGGAGACACTGGGCTTGGGTACGGTTACACACTCTTCTGTGGTAATCATTTGAGGTTATTGTTATATTTGGAACATTTAGTTGACCATTGTATTTATATACCTGGGATGACTGTATTATACTTATGTTGACTTGTGAAAATTATAACTCTCATTTGATTTGATATATTGATGCATTGAGACACATTGTGATGACTTGGGAATTGATTTGGTCTGTGATACATTAGATTGGATATTGTTATTAGTCTTACGGTGTCTCAATATGCGAGATGTTGTGCTCGTGTATCAAGGTGCCATGACTATTGTCGTGTGCTCGGCCCGGGGGCAGGTTGGGGCGTGACAGTCGGTACGGCCATCAGTAGTGGTGGGGGTGGCATCTGAACTCTGTGTATGCTATACCACTTATACACCTGCCTCCATGCATCGAGTGATGATAGTGGAACCGCGGCTGTAATAGCCAGCTGAGAAGGCGCTAGAGGGGGCACACGTGATAAGTATGTATTCTCAGGCACTAAAGGTGACTCAGGGGGTGCAAATCTAGTGCCCCGCCTAGTCGTCATAGCTCTGTAAATGATTTATTAGGTATGATTCAAGAATTAGGGTTAGTTACAAAGTAACCAACCCCCTAAAATGAATGAAGTTATCGGTTTAAGAACCGATAGAAATGATATGTTAGGTTAGATACGAGCTGTATCTAACCCCTTAAAAATAAAGGAACTCATATGCCTAAAACCATATACCGGGATCTCATGACTGTAAAGAAACTCTCATTTACATTAAGGACTTTTGAAAATGAATTTGGGAATATTTTCAAAACTCTTTTCATAAAACATAGCTCTCAACCTAGGCTCTGATACCAACCCAACTGTCACACCCTAATCCTCAATCGAAAGCCTTGAACAGCTGCCCGTTACCCCGTATGCTGTCCATCACATGACATATATACCGAGGCAATGCAAGACTAACATCTTCACCTATTTAAAACCTATTTTTCCTCAGAATATAATTACTTAAGTAAAAGAAATTTAAATGCAACACTATGCCTTAATGCATAAATATACAACAAATTCGAGAGTTTCAATTTATATTTATAATAACATAATTACAGTCATCGTATACAATGTACATTGGTCATTCTATAGACCTCAAGTATATACAGTATCCAACTTTATCACGGAAGAATAGTTGGTACCATACCCAACAATCGTCATCTTCAAAGGTATGTCAAGTGTATGGAAAGTGTCTCCACACATCTCCCTGCCAAATCTATATTTGTCATCATAGAAAAATGAGGGGTGAGTATTAAGAAAAATACTCAGTGAGTGAGGGGATCAACATTATGTTATCAATAGAAGGTGTGAGCATGGAGTGCCAAAGCACATTTTAAAACATGATGATATTATAAATCGAGTATGGCATTTCTATCAGTCATGTAATCATGTATCATATATCATAATATCAACATATGCATCCATTTACATTTCAAAAATCATTCAGAGCTTACCAATAAAAAATCCCCTGCAATGGTCTACCACGACCAGTGATGAGCGCATTGAGGGTTTTCCATAAACAAGTATAAAGACATTAAGCTCTATACGCCAATGTTTGCTATGAGCCTCACCAAAGGCTAGCTCATGTCTACACACATATACATAAGCAACCATGTATAAAATCTCGACCGATACTAGACAGTGGCATCACACATGTCCTCCCTAATTTGATTCAACTAGCCGCAACTATACATATGACGTTTGGGGATACCTCCTGCAAAGGCGTATCTGGATACAATGGGTGCCTTTACAAACTCCCTTCGTAGCTATGGTAGTCCATCAAGGACATCATCACATCAAGCCCACCAAGGACACCATCACATCATCACATCATAAGTAGGTATCCGACCCACATATTTCAATTAAATCATTTCAAATTTGTGTGCCAATGCAATGAAGCATATAAATCATATCAAGTTTTCAAAGAGTAGCTCGATATCATTTCAACACAGTTCATTGATGTATATCATTTGAATCAACCATTTGAGATACTTCAATGATTACAAAAAGAAGTATTTATAAAAGATAGACAAAATCTCATACTTTCACACATGTAAGAAAATATGTCATTTTGAAACGCTATAAAACATGTATTTTTGCTCAATCAAGAACATAGCATCAAAGTCTCACTCACTTATATGGGAGGGTTAACATATATGTGTTCTATACTTCCTTTTGCTTCCTAAATGATAGAGTTAACATATATGTGGATGGAGGTGGCTTATTTTAAGCTTAAAAGATCATTTTCATGGAGGTTTGGGTGAGTTTGTGGAGAAAGAAGATGAAATCCGAAAATAAGCTTTTAGGAGGATGAATGCTATGTTTTAAGCTCTTTTTCCGTCCCTCTCTCTCACTACCTCAGTGGAATGTGGGGCCCTAAGCATGGTGAGATGTCAAAGGTAAGAGTGCCATGTGGTGGGTGATGATGTGCCATGGTGTCCTCAAATGATTTTTATTTCATTTATTTTTTTCCTTTTTCTTTTTCATTTTTGTGGGTCCCACACCAAACCCTAATTCGATTTTCTTCTTGCCTTATTCCAATTGTTTCCATTCACCAATATGTTCCATAGTTTAGACTAATTTTAATATATTTGACCTCTAGTTAAAATTATAAACATAAGAATTGAAACAAACATCGCAAATAAAAAGAAAATCAAAGAGTTTTATCACAGTGTGATACAAAAAATTTAAATGCATTCAATAAGATGCAAATGCAAATACAAATGTATACTTTAATATTTTCTCGAAATGGGAACTTATAGTTATTGTCAACGTACTACCTCTTATCACAATTGTATCACTAGATATCACAGCTCCAATCAACTCCAACGTATAATAATATTACCACACTTTACCATCCATGCACGTTTGTAAATGCTAAAATTGTGATATCTTGTGTTCTGATATTTAGAGGTAAAATTGTGATAACAAGTAGCAATGGTGATGAGTCACGGTACCATGCAGACAAGCGTAGGAGGCTAGCAAGCGTGATCCATGCACTGCCCATGTAGCTCTACCTCACATGCCTGCATGGGGCTACCGTGCATGCAAGGGTACACGCAATCCCAGTGCATGCCTGCGTGGCTCACCAGTCCCCCACGCATGCCGCACTGCGCATGCTTGTGCGGGGCTACCTTGCATGCAAGGGTACTTACAGTCCCCTACACATGCACACGCAACTATACCATGCATGCCCGTATAGGGCTACAGCACAGTGTGCGAGCATTTGCAGGCCCTCGCGCAGGCAAGGGCGGGGCAACTCTACTGCGCGTCCTGTGTGACTCTACCCTGCAAGCAAGCACGGGGTGCGGGCCTAAACAGTGCCTGACGCTGCTTGCATGGCTCTACCATGCATCCTCACGCTGAGCTACCACCATGCATACTCACAGGTCATGGGCTTGCGCGGTCCCTTGTGCATGCCCCTGTAGCTCCAACATGCAAGCAAGCGCAGGGCACAAGCATGCGCGGTACCTCGCATTCCCAGTATGGTTCTAACACGCGGGCAAGCGCAATTCCGCACCGCACACCCTATCTTGAGGACCATATTATTAATTTAAATTATTAATAGTATTAATTTAAATAATGTAATAATATTAAATTAGTAATTTCTATAATATAGTTTTATGATATATTTTTTATTATTAGATAATATAGTATTATAATATGAAGTCATGACAATAATACATTAATTATTAATATTATATAATTTTATATAAATTTTTTAAAAAAAACTAACAATATTAATATTAATTTATTTTAATTCACATTTAATTGATAAAATTTATCATTTTAACATTTACACTTTAGAATTTTGACATTTCAATGATAACTCCACAACAAAATCTCGATGGCAAAAATAATTTTCTACTTTAGCGCAAATTTAATCAAATTTTTTTTTCAAACCAAAAATATTTTATTTCTTTATTTCCTTATTTAGCGCTAATATACTCATTTTTTGTGTCAAAAACATTTCTGCATTTATTTCATTTATTTGTCTTTTTTTTGTTTTGTTTGTTTTGCTCCGTATATTTATTTCATTTATTTCTCCATTGACTTATGCCATTCTCTATTGGTTTGTGCATAACATTTGCATTTGTATTTAATATGATGGACAAGTCATGAATGTACTCTAAATTAAGAGGAATTGATAAATATATTGGAGGCTTAATCCATTTCTTAAAATTGCATTTGCAAATATTCAATCCATCGATGGACAAGATATCATGTATTTGTGTTAAATGCTTCAATACAATGAGATTTCCTACATATACAGTCTTAAATCACTTGTTATGTCATGGGTATGATAAGTAGATATATCATGGAGAAAGTAATGGAAAATCTACATCTCATGCATCCAACATATACTACCTACATGATAAAACCGTGATATGTTTGGCATGTTACATGATTCATTCACATATTTACATGATCGATTCAATATACATGATCGATTCAATATACATGAACTAATGTGGATGAACCAATTTTAGATAAGTTTCATGAATTATTTCAGAATATCAAAAAATCAGTATATCCAAAATTAGTTACAACTATTGTGTACTTATATCATTTAAAGTGTTTGTGTAGGTGGACCAACAAATATTTTTCGTTACAATTAGTGTTTTTAGCGGAATTGTTGTCTGATGAAAACATATTACCAAATAGTTGCCATAAAGTGATGAAAACTACTTTAACTTTAGGCTTGAGATATGAGAAAATGCTGTTCTAATGATTGTATATTGTAGTAAAAACACAGAGTTAAAGAAGATATATGTTATGTGTGTGGTGTTTCTACATGAAAACCAAATACAGATGGAGATCAAGGAGATCGAGATGTTAATAAAAAAAATAGTCAAAATATTGAGATGGTTTCCATTGATTGCTAGATTGCAAAAACTATTTACATATGGCCAAACTGATTCTTTGATGAGATGGTATCATGATAATAGAATAAGGATGGACTTCTAAGACACCCAGTAGATTCTTTGGTTGCGTATAAAGTCTACAAACTTCATACTCAAATTGCTTATTTCTGGTCCTAGAAATCCTTGCAACAAAATAAATGTGTACATGCAACCATTGGTTTAAATTAAATTTAAGTGAAAACTATATTTAAAAATAATCTAATCAATTGTTTAAATTAAATCAAGCTGTCAATAGCTAACATCAAAGTACAAACAAACTGCTAGTCTTCTAAAAATTAAATGAAACGTACTAATTGCAAGGTAACAAGTCGTAACAGGTCCTAAAACTTACATTATTAAGCATATGAGAAATAACACATATGGGAAAGAAAGAGGGGTATTGACTAAAAGTATCATACATACTAACTAAAACGGATAATGAATAAAGTGTGTAATAAAAAAAGAGGTAAAAAAATTGTGTAATGAAAAAAGAATGGAAAAGAGGTTTTGAAAATTTATTTTGAAAATTTGTTTGTGAAAATGGTGGTATGATATGTCTATTTAACTTGAAAGACATTATTGCAGCCGCTGGATTACTTGATAATATGTCCAACTTTATCCAATTGTTAGATTAATGTAAGTGCAAAAAATTTACAAAAAAAATTGGGATTGTTTTGAAATACAAATGCACTATTTTCCAATAACATAATAATATCAATGCTACATTACTGTATAATACATATATATTACTATATATATCACTATAAATTACATTATCGTTGGACCAATTTAGATGACACAATTCTCATGTTGGATGAGCGGATGAGTGGAAGATACTATTTTAGTGTCAAAATATAAAATTATCATTATCAATATTAATTTAAATTATAATATATTAATGATTTAAAAAATCTATATATTTAATCACAAATATTTACAAAATAATGTTTAAAATATATAATATTAATAACTCACAATTCATTCGTCTAAACAGTATGATCATTCAATATAAATATCATTCAAATACATTGCATTGAATATATCCAAGTAGAATTTAAACAACAAGAAAATTCAATGAGAATAGAAAAGGGGGAAAAAAGCATGACCCCTAGGTGAAGAAAAAAAAATAGAAGTGAAAGTGAGATAAAGAAAAAAACAAGGTGACAATGAGATAGGAAAAACAAAACCATGCATAGAAGATATTGTGGTATAGTGGTTGACACAACTCAAATTTTACGGGGCAGGTCTAGGAAAGCAACTAAATTGAGATTGATAGATTCTGATTGGGAAAAGGAAAACCAATTGATATTATATTGTTGTGTTGTATTCATTGGTCGACCTCTTATGTTTATCCATGTTGAGATTCAAATATAATAGTAAATACATAGTCGAATAACGATTGAATATCACTTTCAATGAGAAAAGTGACTCTATGAATGTAATGCATTGAGTTTGGGGTACAACAAATTCTTATTATGCTAACGCTGGTTTCTTGATTATCTTAATAGGTAAATGAGAAGTGTTTGCTTATAGGTTTACTCACCGATCGCATGACACCTAACCCTATATGAAAATCCAGTGGGGTAATGTGAAAGATCATATAAGTTGTGATCTTATGACAGTCCTAAAATACTCTCATATACAAGTGGGAGATATTGATAAAATATGCTAACGAAAGATTTTTTACCACAAGTGAAAGGGGATTTAAAAAGAATTACTTAAATTTTATATAAAAGATAATAGGTAGTTAGTGTATTATCCTGAACTTCCCCTAAAACTCCTTTGTCTCTCATATAATGTGATAACTAATCTAACGTTTTAGAAAAAGTAACCATTGTGTTTCTTTTTCTTGGATGAACACTTTCTCTGTTTGAGAAATGCACATTTTAGTGAGGGTATTGAGAAATCTTTGAGTAAAAAATTTTCTCTGATCTTTTATAAATCACCGAATTTAGGGTTGAGATATTGTTATATTGTAATGGTGATTCAATATTGTGGTTATCCTCCTGATCAAATGATTTATTCGAGAAGGTTCGTAGTTCGAATTTTTGGAAATCTGCACATTAAGGTATCATCCCAAAATTCCAATCTTTAGTTATTTTTGTGAAATCTAATTTACACGCTTCCGTTACATAAAATATATCTAACACTCCAATTTTCAGGTGTGATGGTGCTATGTCCACCATATTGACTTGTACAAGTCTTCTATGAGATTATTTCAATTTAAATGTACTATATGTCTTGCGTGTTGAAATAAAAAAGTTAAAAAAAATATATACCATGGTGGTTGTGCTCCAAATCTAATCTGACTGTAAGAATGATTCTTTATGGTTTAGCAAACAACTCAGAGATATCTATTGATCAATTTGAAAACAACATAAAAAAATCATCTAGGATCTAAAAATTAATAGAATCTTTAAATTTGAGGATATGGGTATCTCAAGAAGGTGTGGCCATTAGACCATGACTCAAGTACATACTCTTCGAGAGGCATAACTCTTCCAAAAGCTACCTAATTTCGAGGGTAGGATTCCACACTTGAGAGCTTAATTATATCAACTATATCAAGGGAGACAGATTTGAATTCAAAAAAAAATCAACACTTAAATCGATTCACCTGTCACAAGCAATTTGCAGACAAGAGGTAACGCTCCAGATAAGCTGATGTAAACATTAAAGAGATGAAGTAAAATGAAACTCATAGTTGGTGATGAAATGGTTCATTTTTCAAAAATTAGGAAAACAAATGAAGAAAAATAATGTAAGTAATTGAACTTAGCAGCATCGACGCAGTCCATATAAGCCTGTTACCTGTTTGAAAGGTAATGAAAGAATTGTTCAATGAAATATCGCCTATAAAAGTAGACGCATATCATATCCACTTGGTTCAAAGGAGGCTCCCTCAATGTCATAAAATTATCTCATCTCAGCACTCCATTCCTAATTAGTCACCTTATGTCCTAGATCAACCCCACATACATTGTTACGCCCTGATCCTCAACCGAAGACCGTGAATAGCCGCCCGTTCCCTGTATGCTACCCATCACATGACATACATGCCGACGCAATGCAAGGCTAACATCGTCATCTGTTTAAAACTTGTCTTTCCTCAAAATATAATTTCCCAAGTAAAAGAAATTTAAAATGCAACACTGTATCTCAATGCATGAATATACAACGAGTTCAAAATTTTCAATTTACATTTTACAATAACATAATTATAGTCATCCCATAAAATGTACATTGGTCATTCTATTGATCTCAAGTATATACATTATCCAACTTCATCATGGAAGAATGGTTGGTACCGTACCCAACACTCGTCGTCTCCAAAGATATGCCAAGTGTGTCGAAAGTCTCTTGACACGTCTCCTAACCAAATCTATATATGTCATCATAGAAAAGTGAGGGGTGAGTATTAGGAAAAATAGTCAGTGAGTGAGAGGATCGATATTATGTTATCAATAGTAAGTGTGAACACGGAGTGTCAAATCACATTCTTAAAGCATGACGATATTATAAGTCGAGCATGGCATTTCCATAAATAATGAAATCATGTATCATATATCATAATATCAACATATGCATCTCTTTTCATTTCGAAAATCATTTAGAACTCGCCAATAAAATATCCCTGGTAATGGTCTATCATGACCAATGACGAGCGCATTGGGGGTTTATATGCAAGTATAAACACATTTAACTCTATACCCCAATATTGGCCACGAGCCTAGCTAAGGGCTAGCCTGTATTTTCTCACACATACATAATCAACCATGTATAGAATCCCATCTGGTGCTAGGCAATGGCATCACACATGTCCTCCCCGATTTGGTTCAACTAGCTGCAACCATACATATGACGTTTGGGGATACCACCTGTAGAAGTATATCCAGACACAATAGGTGCCTCTTCAAATGCCTTTCGTAGCTACGGTAGTCCATCAAGGACATCATCACGTCAAGTCCACCAAGAACATCATCACATCATCACATCATAAGTAGGCATCCGACCCACACATTTCAATTAAACCATTTCAAATTCGTGTGCCAATGCAATGAAAACATATAAATCATATCAATTTTTCAAAGAGTGGCACGATATCATTTCAATACAATTTATGGATGCATATCATTTGAGATACTCCAATGATCACAAAGAGAAATATTTATAAAATATAGATCAAATCTCATGTTTTCACATATGTCATAAAATATATCATTTTGAAACGCTATAAAACATGTATTTTTACTCAATCAAGAATATAGCGTCAAAGTCCCACTTACATATACGGGAGGGTATGTCACTCCCTGAAATGTATCACGAAGTGTAAGAATTGTACACTCTTTGCTTGGTCACCAAGCATGTCACTACAACGCAACACATAACATATATCAATAAAACTAGAAATCACTATATTAAATTATATTTTAAATAAATCCTTCATCTAGAACCAAAACTCAGGACATTATAGGTGGCTTCTAATGTGTATATAGGCTGTTCCCTTTTTATTACCAAACCGGCAACTTCAATTGCTCATTTATAAATGCACCTTACAAATTCACCACAAACGTTGGCAAATAAAAATCTACATTATCAATTTAGGGTTCTCCCTAGAACTCCCTATATATAACTCACCATATATATACATGTCTACCAAACTCATTCCCAATCTTTACCACATTCTATCCCCTTCACAAGATTTCACATTCTACAAACATTACACATACACATGCTCATATGCATTCCTTACATTCTTGGCAACTCACCAATTTAATACACATTTCATCCTATCACCTTAACATATATATATAACTATACATGCTCACACACACATATTCATCACCACTTGCCAAAAAATTCTGCACATATTAAACCACAATGCAGGAAACTTTTCAACTCACTAATGCATTTTTTACCCATCATTTCACAACAATTATACACATATATTCAACACCTTTACATTAGAATTATGGACACAAAAGTTACAACAATGCAGGACAATTTTCATCTCACTAAAGCACCTTTCTCTCCTCCAAATTCTTAGCCAAACATAACCAAATTTATGTACACATTTCTCACTTCAATTATATCAACAATCACACATATATTTTCATCACTTTTGCATTAAACTTCTGCACACATAACTTGTCCTTTGAAAACTACATTCAGCTCACCAAAACATTGTGTTTTAATCCCAATTCTCAGCCACACGAATTTCAAATTTTTTGTACACTAAAGTTACTACAGTGGAGGAAAATTTCTGCACACATTCCTCATGGTTCATTGGGTTCCACTTAGACTTTAGGTTATCAAAACATGTTAAAAACATCACATTAACATATTCATACAATGTTCTCAAAATTCAGCAAGGTGCAGAATTTTTCTTACCTCAAATTTGGATGTTTCCAGCCCAACCAAGACCTCCCTTCACAATTTCATTCTCTCCTCCTTGCTCCTAGCTCTCAGCTAACCCAAGTTCACTAAGTTAGGTGTCTCATTTTGGCTCCAAACTTGAATATGTTGTGTTACAGTTTGAGGGGATTGAATCTACACCAAAATTTCAAAGTAGTGTTTGAAGAAATCATACATTTCTTCAATGGTGATGCTCAACCATGCAAGGCTCCTCATTTTCTCCAATTTTTGGATATGTTAGAAATGGGCTTGTGAGGAATTGTTCTCTATAAAAATTTTAGGGTAGTGTAGTAGAAAAATTTTGGGTTTCCCCACCATAAAGCTCATGGTTTTGAGAGAAAAATGGAGAGAGTTTTTGTGTTTTTCTTGCTTGGATGTCTCAAGTGTTTGGAAGAAGAAGAAGAAGTGTTTTATCTTATTTAATTTGCCCTATCCAATCCTAGCCATCAACATTTTCAAGATCAATTCTAGGCAATTGGATTATTGGGACACAAACAAGATTCACTCCTCTCTCTCTCATGGTTTTGGCTATTCTCTCACACTACAACCCATTTTCTCACACTACCTCTTCTCATTCATTAATTGCATGTCTCCCAACTATCAAAATCCAAAAGCTCACAATTTTGATCCAATTCTAAGTCAAATCCTCACCATTGGTTTGTTTTCAAGGAAGCCCATACTTTCACTCAATGAATAGTCTTCATTAATTGGATGTCTCCTACCAACTCAATCCAAGGGCTCAAATTTATTTCATCTCACTCCAAATTAATCTCCACCCTTGGATTAACTTCTCAAAAACCCAAAAAAAAATCTCTTCTCTCTCTCTCGTCCGCCACCTTACCTTGTCACTCATTTCTCTCTTGTTTGTTCACGGTTTTGGGGAAGGGAGAAAGAACACTTGTGCTAATTTGCTTCAATCTCCACCATTAATCATCTCAAGGCTTATTCCTCACCATTGGATCATTTTTGTACTAACCCAAGAATCATTTTCTCTTACTCCATTTATCCAATGGTTAATATCACAACCCAAATCAAAGGTTCTAATTTTTCACTCATACCACAACTTCATTAGTTGCTTATTAATTTCAAATAAGTCCCTTGATTTATAAAAATCATATTTTGATCCTGAAAATTTTCATAATTTAAAGTTAGACCCAAAATCTTGTATTAGGCCTAATTTAATTTATCCTGTATCAAAATGTGGTCATTTAGACTTTCTAAGACACATTCGAACCAGCTGGGGTTTTACCGGTGGTTATTTTGAAAATTTTAAATTTCCGGCGATTGAGTTGAAATTTTTTCGGGAGTAGTTTTAGCGAAAAAATTTTTTAGTGGATTTTCTACATAAAAATATGAGTAATACATATATAAAATGAAGAGAAGTATAATAGTGAGTACACAAAGATATCGGTGTTATATACATCCTTGTGCCACTGAAGTCCTACTAAAATTTGAGGGTACTTCATGTTAGAACTTGGAGAGCAGAGCACACTTGGTACACAAAACTCACAAAAGTGGGATCAGATAACTAGAGCAAGATGACTACAGAACTTTGCAAACTTGGAACTTGTCTTGGTTTTCGATTCAGAATGTCGCTACACAAAAGTACAATATTCTAAAATTTTGATATTGTTGTGCGATTATAGACTTGGGTCATGCATGATCCACTTTAGGAAGGGTATCTTGTTAATTCTTTTGAAGTTTTATAATTATATATACGTACATCCTTATGCCGACCTCTTCTTACCGATGGCACCTTTAGTTTAACTTCTATTTTTAGATCACTACAAAAAAATGGCTTATGGAGACAAAAACCATGAGAAAAATGTGATAAAACCGTCTATAAAGTCTAGTTGGTTATACACGGGTAGGGATAGACCTATCCGACACTTATCATGACCGTTGGAGCATGTTTAACATCCGAACGGTTAGAAAAGTATTGGTAAAAATCAATCTTTTATCATCAGTTCCAAAATTTAGTAAAAGTTACTACTTTTATCGTCACCTGCTATACAAAGGGTTAGTAAAAGTTACTACTTTTATCATCACCTACTATATAGGAAATGTTACTACCTTTATTATCATTCAATAAAACTATTAAGAATTGTTATAACTATTTATTACCCCTAATCACATAACATGTATGTTAGGAATTGTTATTACTTTTATTGTCGATAAATACAAATGTTAGTAAATATTACTATAATACCATCCTATCTTACCACAAAGGAAATGTTAATACTTTATCGCCATTCACTATTACCATTAATAATTGTTATGCTATTTATTGTCAGTAAATATAGAATCAGATATGTTAAGAAATGTTATAATTTTTTTTGATAGTTTTGAGAAGTGTTAGCAAATATTACAACTTTACCGTCACTTTCAGAATTGTTAGGTTAGTAAATATTATTATTTTTATTGTTGTTTATAGAATTATTGGGTTAGTAAATATTATTACTACTTTTATTGTCAAATTATTGGGTTAGTAAATATTACTACTTTTTATTGTCGCTTAGCATATGTCGCTTACAAAGTTGTTACTTATTGTCATTGGTAACCACATAACTTAGAAAATGTTACTACTCTTTTGGGTCTGTTATCACAAGAGTTAGTAATTATTACTACTTTTATTCTTGCTTAGCATATGTATTAGGATATGTTAGTACCTTTTATCATCAGACACGTACACATTAGGAATTGTTAGCGTTAATATTATCATCCACATGTGTTAGAAAATATTACTATTTTATTATTAGTAAATATTACTACTTTACATTAGTAAATCTTACACTTTATCGTTAGTAAATATTACTACTTTATCATTGGATAGAGAGGCGCGTGGGTTACCCGCAGAGAAAGTGTTACAGAAAATATTACAATTATGGGTTAGAAAAGAGTTAAGAAATATTACTTATAATGTTACCATTTGCATATGTCAGTACAAGTTATTAATCAGTTACGACACAAGTATGAGAAAATGTTATTTCTTTTATTGTCCGTGAGAAGAAAGGGTTAGAAAATAAAAAAAATGGTTAGGAAATAATTTTATCATTATGTGAGTATAAATTATTAGGTTATCCCATATCTAGTATACAGTGGTCAAAAAATGTTATGTTGCTATTGGTTTTGTTTATAAAAGGCTTAGGAAAAATTATTAGCATAAAATTTCGTATCTTAGGAAACGAAATACCATTTATATCATCATCATTGGAATATATATGACTATAAATTACAAAAATTACAAAAGTAATAAACATAATTCTAGATACTCTAAGACAAAGAAAAAGATTGTAAGTCCCGGACAACTACATATCTTCACATCTTCTGAAATGAAATGTTCATGCCAGAAATGTTGCAAAAAATGTTGACTTCAATCACCAAAAAAATTCCATCATCCGTGACAATTCCAGCATTCGTGATGTGGTATCAATCTATTCAGTAGTAATGAAATGAATATAATTATATGGTACATTATAAAAACTTATAAATTAAAATATTACCTTTTAGGATAGAGTCATATGGTGATGATGATGATGGTTGTTTTGTATATACACTTCCAGCATCTAGTATCCGAGGAAGCTAATAATACAAATACAAATAATTTGGATTCTTATTGAAACACAAAAGTAAAAGTAGTTAGATTACGGTAAGAAGTAAAAAAAATAATATTTGTACCTCAATACCAGCAATGAGCCTTGCTTCATTAACGAAATTTAACAATTCATCTTGTTGTTCACTTCTAACATACGTAACAACATGCATAAGAATATTGCTCACCAAATTAGTAAGATCTGATTTTGTTCCATTAATCGTTCCATCATAATAGTCATATGTTCGTTCACAGGTTTGCTTGAATGTTGCCATTGTGATGGAGTTATAACTTTCCCAACACAACTGAATTTTTCCCTCGAATCAGGCCTTTTAACTTTATATATGATATCAGTTTTTCAAAATAAATTTGAACTTTCTGCTTACCCTTCTTCACTCTTAGTATGCTCCATTCTATTCTTTATCATTTATTGTGTAAGAAAAGTAAATGAATCAAACATGAATGTTCATGAATAAATAAATTGAAAATACATAAAAATAGTCATTGATACCACAGCTTCTGATGCTTTCGTAGAAACTAAACTCCTATCTAATCGGATTCTACTTGTAATATAAAGTTCAACTCTACAAGGTTTTGTTTCAGATTGTGTTGTCTGATAAAATGGTTTAGTTTGTCGCATGTGTGAGTTTGGAAAATGACTTAAGACCTAAGCAACGTGGATCCCTTAACTTTGCATGACATTCTGAATTTTTTCTACTAATTTACTAAAGAGAAAAAAATATTAGCAAAAAGCATTAGAGTACAAGTAAATTTCAAGTAAATTTCCTACCATAGAGAAAAAAGTAAAAGTAGTAAGTTGTCACTCAACCTAAGTTGTCACTCAACCAAAATGTAACAAGGTCCTTGTACTGATTTGGATCAACTCTTTCATCTTCCATTCTCTTGATATTTTCATCTATTCGAAATAAATTATCGAACCATATTGATTTGAGAGTATTTTTAAAACTCTTCCATTCATCACACAAATTTGCAATAACCTATTTTTTAGTGTTATCTCTGGGTGGCTTGAAAGTAATCTTTGACTATAATATAAAAAAACTTAGATATATTAATTTTCATTTATGCCATGATCCGATTGAGTAATAAAACTAGATACCTGTACAACTTTTCACATATCCTCTTTATACTCTATTGGCATGTCATGCAAAGTTGTATAATTTATTAAAGCAATGGAATGTACTCTCACTATAGAGACAAGGAATCTGGTGAAAATTGTACCATCAATTCCTATCAGTTGATTTAATTCGATCATTTCAACCACCATACATTTCCCTTTTTTAAATCTCAAACTTCCTGACAGCGGGTTGAGACTCTATATTTTTTCTTGACAACTAGTGAAAATGAAAAATAAAAAATGGATAACATACTAATTACACAAAAATATATTATATAAATGAAATGATTTATTTTTAAACATAAATATAAACCAAACCAAATCTGGGATATCATCTTGGGATGATTGGAATTCTTCAAACTCAATTTGTTCTTCGAATGGTTATGATTCTTTGTAGTTAGCAACAATGGTTATTTTTCTTTTATTTCGTCCCATATTTAAAAAAAAAAAAAACTTGAGTGAGATTCATTGAAAAAATTTGGTTCAAAATATTTGATGGGAATTGGATTTTGTTTGACTTAGAAATTTTAAGAAGTATGAGGGAGAAGAGTTTTTTAGGGGAATGAGAAATTTGGATGTTTCTAGAGGGAGGGAGTGAGGGAGGGAGTGAGGATTTATAGTGTATATATCTAGTTTACATCAAACAAATTTATCAAAACCCACTATTTTTCTCCGCTTTTTCACACTTTTAGTTTTTGAATTTTTTGTTGTTATAGTTTATTTAACTCATTTTAGTTTTACTAATTAACAGAAGATTTTTATCCTATTATTATATAATTACGTCAAGTAATAGTAAATATTAGTATTATATTACTACACTATATAACTAGGATAACTACTAGTAAATATTACTACTATATTATTATATGACATTATATTTCTTATCTTATTATTACTATATTCCTATATAATTTTATGCTTACATAATTTCATATGATTGTATTAATTAAAATAATAATATTAATTATATCATAACACTTAATTTATATTCTAAATTTTTTATAATTAAGGAATGTGAATTCGCAACTCACGGTGGAGATGTGCTTGGATGAATCGCAGAAGATGAGTATGGGTTATTTAAATTAATAATATTAATTAAATATGTTAATTAATATTTTATAGTTTAGATTTTATAATTAAGTAATATAATAATTAAAGAATATAACTAATATAATGTTATAATTTTGAAAATTGATTGAATTAATAATATAGTCCTTATGTTAATATAATTAATTATATGATATTTAATATTATTTATTTATATTGGCATAATTATGGATGAAAAAATAAGGAATTCAAATCCAAAATCTAAAATCCAAATGGCTTGTTTTGTCAATTAAATAACATTCCATTTGCATTTAGCAAACTCTACCATAACATTCCATTTGTCAATTTAGGAAATTATTTAAATTATTTAAATTATTAATAATTTTATTTAAAATAATAGTAATAAAAGGCTAAGAAAATTAAATTAAATATGAAGAAAATCAAGGAGGTCTTTCCAACTCAACTCAACTCCTATTCTTATACCATTAAAACATTCCTATGAACTATGTACTGTACCATTAAATCTATTATAACAAGATGCATTGAAACCAAATGTAACCCTAACCCTACGTAACTAACATTATTTAAATTTAATAATTATTTGATATTAGTATTACAACATGATTATTTAAATTAGTAACATTATTTAAATCACTAATATTATAATATTTAGTAATATTAACATTGATAATTAATTAAATTGTATAATATAGTTATATTATATTATAGTAATATAATGGTAATAATATTACCATTAAAATTGATAATCATAATTATAATAAATTTATAAATTTATATTATGAAACAATATAATTTATATTTATATTATATCGGTCAAACAACATATTTAGGTTTATATTTCAAGTCAAACCAGTACCATTATAATTTATAGTTGTCTTATATAGGCCAAACAACATATTCAGGGTTTATGTTTCAAGTCAAACCAATGCCAAATGTTGAAAATCTATTCGCACATTTTCTCCCTCATTTACAAATTTATTGGGATGCGTTAATTTTTTATCGGGTTTTTTAAATTTTTGGCCGCTTTTATTTCTTTTTTTTTTCAATGAATAGTTATAGTTCGGAATGGAATAGTTATAGTGAATACCTCTTTCTTTTTTTACCATATGTTTCCAATGTTTCATATGTATTTTTTTCCCATTAGGTTATGTAACATTATTTTCTAGTTTATACAAATATTTTGCCTCAATGCATAAATAAATAATAACTCGAGAGTTTCAAATTACATTTACATGACATAAATATAGTCATCCCAAACAAATGTACAATGGTCATTCTATAGACTTCAAATAAATACATCATCAAGTCCATCGCGGAAGAATGGCTATCCAAACCCAAAAGTTCAATGTCTCCAAAAGTATATCAAGTGTGTCGAAATGTCTCTCGACACGTCTCCTTGTCAATTTATATCTGGAATCATGAAAAATAATAGGTGAGTATTTATAGGGAAATACTCAGTGAGTGAGAGTATCGACAATATGTTATGAATTATATATGTGAGCACGGAGTGTCAAAACACAATTTAAAATACGATGGCATTATGATCAACCATGATCATCAGTGTATCACTACAATAGCAATACAAAATATATGTTCATACACACTCTTTATATTCCAACTCACTTACCAAATTAGGACACAATTTGTCACCATGCCTAGCACACCCATAGTAATTATAAAACTTCAATTCTTTTCATTTCTAGCTTAAATCTAACTTAATTATACAAAGACATAGAAATTTATTCTAAGCGAATTTGACTGCGAAATTTCAAATCTGCATAGTCATGAAAAACGGGCTGTAACTTCCACCACACATATCCTAATTATATGATTCTTATCTCCAATTAAAGATAAGACATAGATCTACAAAATCTTATGACTAGGGCTTAGATTGATTCAAACCAAAAGATACCTCAAAATTGAGAACAAATCTATAGCCAGAACATGATAGAACATGGTATTTCTCTACAGAAATTCTGCACATATGATTTCATTGGAAAACTAAACTTTTCAGCATACCAATACACATTAAAATCATCCAATTTCTAGGCTACATATGCTGAAATTTTCCTGCACACATTTCTAATGTTTCATTTGGGTTCCACCTAAGTTCTAAGTTATAAAACATGCTAAAAATATCACAGCTAGGCTTTCATACAAAGTGCTCAAAAATTGAGCAATGTGCAGAATTTCTCTATTACCTCAATTCTTGATGTTTCAAGTCCAAATCAAGACCTTCCTTCAAAAATTTCTTCTCCTCCCTTGCCTAGGGCTCTCGGTTACATAAGATTCACTATGTTAGCTTTCTCCTTTTTTGATTCCAAATCAACATATGTTATACTAGAGACAAAGAGAAAACTTTCTTACCTAGAGATGTGAATGAAACTTGAAGAAACCATAGATCTCTTCCACTTGAAGCTCACGGTTCTCCTCTTGGTTCACCAAGCTAGACTTCTCTTTTGGTTCTAGTTTTTGCATATGTTGTTCTAGGGTTTGAGAGGATTTGATTTATGTAAGAATATTTGGGTGTTGTAGTAGGAAGAATTTTGGATTCACCCCACTTGAGCCCATGGTTTTGGAGAGGAAATGGAGAGAGAATGGAGAGCTTTCTTCCTTGGACACTCACGGTTTTGATGGAGAATGAATAGCCTAAGTGTTTTCTTATTTGATTTATTTGGTCACACAAGTGCACTCACTTTCTCTCTACCACGTTTTGCCTTCTTTCTCACACAATAAACATACTTTCTCACTCTACAAACACATGCCTTCATTAAATGCTTGTCTGCCAACCAACTAAATCCAATGGCTCACATAAATTCATTTAACTTTTATTCAATCTACACCATTGGTTTATCTCCTCAAAAGTCAACAATTTCTCTCTCTCTCTCTCTCTCTCTCTCTCTCTCTCTCTCTCTCTCTCTCTCTCTCTCGGCCAACCCACTAAACCCATTCCTTCTTCCTTGTTGTTCACGTTTTGGGGAAAGGGAACATGTGCCAAAATACTTCAAATTTTTGTAAATTGCAAATGAGCCCCTTGACTTTTAAAAATTATATTTTGACCCCAAAATTTTCAAAATTTTAAGTTAAACCTAAAACCTTGTATTATGCCTAATTTAATTCATCCCACATCAAAATGTGGTCATTTAGTCTTTCCGGGACATATTCAACCCGGTTGGGGTTTTACTGGCAAATTTATGGAAAATTTACGGTTTACCTCTATGAAATAAGATTTACTCAAATTTGAGATTTTTATACATTCTAGAGTCATTCTCAATATTTTTTGACTATCGGTAGTCATTTTGGAAATTTTTGAATTCTCGACGATTTTGGTCGAATTTTTTTTTTCGGGATCGGTTTTAACAGAAAATTTTCTTAGTGGATTTTTTACATTGAATATAAGTAATAGCATATATAAAATAAAGAGAAGTACAATAGTGATTACACTGACGTATCGATGTTATATTTTCTAACCCCCTAAAAATAAATTTCGTCATCGAAACTAATAAAAGACTATACGGAGAAAAGTTGAGGGTACTGTCTTCTCATGGTTTTTTCGGGCTCCCAGGTCTTCTCCTTGACCTGATCATTCCTCCATAAGACTCGAACTAATGGAACTTCTTTGCTTCGCAACTTCTTAGTCTGCCGATCAAGGATAGCTATCGGCTAAACTGGTAGACACAAATCCTCACGCAACTCAACTGGCGGAGGCTCTAGGATATATGATGAATCAAGTAGGTACTTCCTACATACCGAGATATGGAAGACATCGTGAATGCGTGAAAGTTCATCAATTGTTCTAATATGTATGCCTATTTCCGATCCTCTCAAGAATACGGAAAGAACCAATATACCTGGAGCTCAATTTATCCCGCTGCCTGAATCGAATCATCTCTTTCTAGGACGATATCCATAGGAAAACCATGTTTCCCATCTCGATTTCAAGTGGTTACCGCCTCCTATCAGTATAAACCTCCTGTCAGTTCTGGGCGGCTTTCATCCGCTTGCGGATGATCCTCTCTTTCTCCTTAGTTTCCTCAACAATCTCGACGCTGCTAAGTCACCTTTCTCCAACCTCATCCTAGCATAATAGAGTACGGCATTTCCTCCCATATAATGCCTCATACGGAGGCATCCCAATACTGGCCTGATAGCTATTATTATATGCAAACTCTACTAGTGGGAGATGCCAATCCCAGTTACCTCGAAAATCTATAACATATGCTCTCAGCATGTCCTCTGGAGTCTGGATGGTCCTCTCTGACTGACCATCTGTCTGGAGGTGGTATGCTATGCTGAAGCTCAATTTAGTGCCCAATGCCTCCTATAATCTGGGCCAAAATCTAGATGTAAATCTGGGGTCTCTGTGTAATACAATTGACACTAGTACCCCATGAAGTCTGACTATGGTTTCAATATAGAGGCGTGCGAACACCTCTAAGAAATGATCAGCACGAATCGAAATAAACTGTGCAGACTTGGTGAGTCTATCAATGATCACCTATATAGTATCGTGCCATGCTGAAGTCTGCGGTAATCCCATCACAAAATCCATCATGATGTGTTCCCACTTCCACTCTAACAAAGTCAGCCACAACTCAAATCAGTCTAGTAGTGCTCCTCGATCATCACTAGCCAAACTGATTTCTAAAGTATGGAGTCCTACCAAACAAGAGAGATAAGCACTCTCCGTCGTTTGAAAAGAAGATTATGATTTTCGGCTCAAGGCTTCTGTCACAACATTCGCCTTTCCCAGATGATAATCAATGATGAGATCGTAATTTTTCAATAATTCCATCCATCTCCTCTGTTGGAGGTTCAACTCCCACTGGGTAAACAAGTACTTCAGCCTTTTATGATCCGTGAAAACACTGCAGGTCGCCCCGTACAAATAATGCCGCCATATCTTCAAAGCAAAGATTATGGCGGCCAACTCATGATCATGTATCGGGTAGTCAACTCATATTTCTTCATCTGTCGAGAAGCATATGCAATAATCTGACCATCCTGCATCAGTACACAACCCAATCCCTATCGGCTGGCATCACTATATACCATACACTCTCGACTACTAGTGGGAATGGCCAATATCGGTGCGGATGTCAATCGCTATTTCAGCTCTTGATAGCTCACCTCACAACGGTCATCCCAACGAAACTTGATGTCCTTCCGCGTCAACCTTGATAATGGGGTGGTGATCCGAGAGAATCCCTTTACAAACCGCCTATAATAACCTACGAGACTAAGAAAACTCCGGATCTTAGTCACGGTTTTCGGCTGCTCCCATTTCAATATAGCCTTAACCTTATGCGGATCAACGAGAATACCCTCCGCAGAAACAATATGCCCCAAAAAACCAATTTGTCACAACCAAAACTCATACTTAGTGAATTTGGCATGCATCAGTCTCTCGCAAAGAATCTGTAGAGCAACCCGAAGGTGCTGAGCATGCTCCTCATCACTTCGCGAGTAGACAAGAATGTCATCAATAAACACAATGACAAACTAATCCAAGTAGTCATGGAAAACCCGATTCATCAGGTCCATGAATGCAGCTCGTGCATTGGTCAACCTAAACGGCATGACCAAGAACTCAAAATGTCAAAGAGAAATGTGGCCTTGGGTACATCCTCTGCCCTAATCCGTAATTGATGATAACCTGATTGGAGATCTATCTTTGAGAAAATCCTGGCACCTTGAAGCTAATCAAATAAATCATCAATGCGGGGCAATGGATATCGGTTCTTGATAGTACTTTGTTCAATTGCCGGTAATCCATATAAAGTCAGAGAGTACCATCCTTCTTCTTCACAAATAACACCAGAGCACCCCAAGGTGAAGTGGTCGGATGGATAAATCCCTTGTCTAACAATTCCTGTAGCTGAACCTTGAGTTCTCTTAGCTCGGCCGGTGCCATTCTATATGGCGGAATAGAGATAGGAGTAGTCTCCGGAATCAAATCGATCCCAAAATCAAACTCCCGAACTGGTGGTAATCTGGGTAGCTCATTGGGGGAAAATGTTAGGAAACTCTTGTATCTCTGGAACCTCATCAAGTCTCGGACCCTCTATGGTAGTATCTATCATGTGAGCTAGATATGTCATACATCCTCAGTGTATCATCCGTCTGACCTCCATTACTGATACTATACATCGGGGTAATACCCGTCTTTTACCCGCACAAGTCAATGATGGCCTTTCGGGCCTCCGAAACTCAACTTCCTTAGTTAAACAATCCATGGAAGCCCTGTGAGTACTTAGCCAATCCATCCCTAGGATGGCATCAAAATCTGTCATGTAGAGCGGAATAAAGTCTGCTTCTAGCACTGTCCCCCCGATCATGACCTCGCTCCCTCTATATACACAATCTTGAATCAAGTGCTCACCAAGAGAAGTGATAACCAATAGCTCCTCATCAAGTGGTGACAACGCTTTACCCGACTACTAGGCGAAAGAAGCTCTCACGTAAGAATAAGTCGACCCGATGTCTACAAGAACACGGGTGTCGATTCCAAATATCTTTATAGTACTTAAATGAGAGAAATTTGAAGAAAAGGAAATGATTTAAGGTGAGCAAAAGGGAGATATATATATATATATATATATATCAAAAGAGTTAAGCCTCCCGGGCTTTAACTAGTCATGATCGTATATATCATCATAGGATACATGATTCCAAAAAGAGGGAAATACATCATAGTTCCTAGACATGATTCCAAAAGAGAAATGCGAAAAAGCTCCTAAACAGAGGGATCAGTAGGAGGTTACCCATGATCACATCTGGGTTCGCCTGAGCGTCCTCCTACATTATGGCGTATATGCGGGCCTATGCCCTTGGTTGCTGCCGTGAAGGACTAAGTACAATGTTGCTTGCATGGTCGCCTGATCTCCAAACCCTAAATTAGGGGCACGAGCTCTCGATATGTCTCGGCTACCCATACTGGAAGCACGTGATAGGTGCCCTGCAAGCTCCTTGAGCATGGTGCCTGTCACATCTGCGGCAAGGAGGGTACCGCTGAACAGTGGACTGACTCGTAGCACCAGGGGCTAGTACTCCAAACCCCTAGGGACGTGGTCCCTATCCACGGTATGCTGGTCGGAAGGGAGAGGGGTCTCCATGAAAACTGGAAGTCCTACTCTTCTTCGAACTCTGACTTATCTGCGAACTAGCCCTCTTCTTCCTCTGCTCTCTACTCTCCCTTTGCCTACCTTCGGCACGGACAATCTCCTCTGCGCGATAAGCTGAATTAACAATCTCTGCAAGGGAGAAACTGGATGTGACCGTCATGTACCTCCTAATATTCAAGTTGAGGTCGTCCTCAAACTTGAACCTTAACTGTTTCAGCATAGCTAAATCAGGGACAAAGGTTGCTAGTCTCCTTATCTCAGCCTCATACTTTGCAACCAATCTAGTCCCCTTCGTAGGTGAAGGAACTCTGTCCTCTTTTGGTCCTGCTGAAATTCAGAGAAGTTCCTGCGATCAAACTCCTTCAGGAAGTCCTCCCACTGTAGTGGTTCGGTAGCATCATTACAAATAGGCTCCCACCAAATGAGGGCATCACCATCTAACAGTCTCTTTGCTACCTGTAACCTATACTCCTTGCTCAACCCCAAATCTGTTAGGATCTGGCGGGTCCTGGTGACCAGTGCTTAGCCATAACGTCATCACTGAATCTCAAAAAGTTTGTGCTTCCTAACTGTCGAGTGTCTTTGACTAGCTAGTCAGCTCATGGATGTGCCTAAGTGTGAAAGAAGTAGTATCACTCGGACTTGATACTAAAGGAAGACAGGCAACTGGTGGAGAATCTGGTTCCATAGAGGTAGGTACTGCTATTGGATTCGGTGCGACCATCGGCGTGTGAACTATACCACTCGTACACCTGCCTAAATGCATCAAGTGTAGGTGGTGGAACCGCGACTGTCATAGCCGGCTGAGGAGGTGCACGGGATGATAATGTATCCTCGGGTACTCTAGGCGGCTCGGTAGGTGGCTCAGGGGGTACAAACCTAGTGCCCCGCCTAGTAGTCATAGTTCTGCAAGGAATAAATTGCATTAGTGACGTTTCAAGAATTAGGGTTAGTTAATAAGTAACTAACCCCTTAAAATGAATGAAGTCATCAGTTTAAGAACCAATGGGGAAGATATGCTAGGTTAGATACAAACCGTATCTAACCCCCTAAAAATGAAAGAAACTCATACACCTAAAACCATGTACTAGGATCTCTTGACTATAAGGAAACTCTCATATACATTGAGGACCCAAATTTTTTTTTCAAATGCACTTGAAAATATTTTCAAAACTCTTTTCATAAAATATGATCTAAACCTAGGCTCTGATACCAACCAAATTGTCACGCCCCGACCCTCGTATCGAACACACAACAACCGTCGCGATATCTCGATATACGGGCAAAACTTCCCCATATATCAGGACACCACAAGGCTATCAAATTAACCTATACAACCTGTTTAAAAACTATTTTCCCTCAGAAACATATCCCAAGTAAAAAAAAAATTAATGCAACATTTTGTCTCAATGCATGAATAAACAACAACTCGAGAGTTTCAAATTACATTTACATGACATAAATACAATTATCCCAAATAAATATACAATGGTCATTCTATAGACCTCAAATAAATACATCATCAAGTCCATCGTGGAAGAATGGTTATCCATACCCAAAAGTTTGATGTCTCCAAAAGTATATCAAGTGTATCGAAACGTCCCTCGACACATCTCCCTATCAATCTATATCTGGAATCATGGAAAATGAGGGGTGAGTATTTATGGTGAAATACTTAGTGAGTGAAGGGATCGATAATATGTTCTCAATTATATGTGTGAGCACGGAGTGTCAAAGTACAATTTAAAATACAATGGCATTATGAACAATCATGACAATTTCATAAATCGTGAATCATATGTCATACATCGTAATATCAACTAAGGCATCCATCAACGTTTTAAAATCATATAGAGCTAGCTAATAAAATATGCCCGGCGATGGTCTACCGCAACCAATGACGGACGCATTGGGGTTTTTGTGCAAGTATAAAACAAATCAAACTCTCTTCCCCAATGTTAGCCATAGGCCTCAATAGTATCGAGTACAACAATATCAATCATGTATAGAATCTGTCCAGAGCTAGACAGTGGCGTACACACATCCTCCCCTAAATGGTTCATCCGGCCGCAACTATACGTATGGCGTTTGGGGGATACCTCCTGCAGAAGGGTATCCGGACACAATGGGTGCTACTACCAAAGCCCTTCATAGCTACAGAAGTCCATCATAGAAACCATCACGTCATAATATCACAAGTGGGCATCTGACCCATGTATCACAAGTAAGCAAATTTAGCCCATATCAATTTATCAAAACCAAGTCAGTCAATGTGCCAATGTAAATAAAAGTATATAAATCATGTCAAGTTCTTAAAAGTGGCACAAAGTTATTTCAACATAAATTTCACGGATGCATATCAATACTCCAATGATCACAAAAGAACATTTGTAAAATTATGTCAATCTCATTCTTTCATACAGATCATAAACCATGTCATTTGAAAAGCTATAACATAGATTTGTTAAATCAATAACACAGTGTCTACATTACCACTCATAGTATACAGGAGGGTATGGCACTCCCTAAGAACACCACCAAGTGTCAAAAATGTGCTCCCCTCGATCGATCATCAGTGTATCACTACAATAGCAATACAAAATATATGCTCATACACACTCTTTATATTTCAAATCACATACCAAACTATGACGCAATTTGTCACCATGCCTAGTACACCTATACTAACTATAAAACTTCAATTCTTTTCATTTCTAGTTTAAGTCTAACTCAATTATAAAAAGACCTAGAAATTTATTCTAAGTGAACTTGATTGCGAAATTTCAAATCTGCGCAGTCATGGAAAACAGACTGTAACTTCCACCACACATATCCAAATCACATGATTATTATCTTTAATTAAAGATAAGACATAGATTTACAAATTTCATAACTAGGGCTTAAATTAATTCAGACTAGAAGATACTTCAAATTTGAGAAAAACTCCACGGCCAGAACAGGACAGAACATGGTATTTCTCTGCAGAACATCTAACTTTGAAAAATCACTAAAAATAAATTCTCTTCAGAATTAAACAAATCATATCTCATTTTAACGCTACAGAAGTCTAGTTTCATATGCAGAAGACTTCACTCAATTTAAATTTGTGCAGAAAAGGTTATTATAGAAAGACAATAGTTTGGTCAGTTTGCCCTATTTTGTAGAAATTTAAAGTTTCAAAGTTTACATCAAATATTTCCTGCCTTTTTAGTGCAGAAATTTCTACACACTATACACCTCTTTCTCCTCCAATTTCTTGGCCAAATACATACAAATTCTGCATACTTTTTTTCAACATTTAAATCAACAATCATATACATATTTTCATCATTTTCACACTAACATTCTGCACACATGTTTTAGTATTTAAAAACAATATTTTCGGCCCACAATTTCACCTTTTTCTCCTTCAAATTCTCAACCAATCATCCACAAATTCTGCACATATGATTTACATTGGAAAACTAAACTTTTCAGCACACCAAGATACATTAAAATCAACCAATTTCTAAGCCACACATGCTGAAATTTTCCTACACACATTTCTAATGTTTCATTTGGGTTCCACCTAAGTTCTAAGTTATAAAACATGCTAAAAACATCAGAGTTAGGCATTCATACAAAGTGTTCAAAATTTCAGCGATGTGCAGAATTATTTTATTACCTCAATTCTTGATGTTTCAAGTCCAATTCAAGACCTTCCTTCAAAAATTTCTTCTCCTTGCTTGCCTAGGGCTCTCGATTACATAAGATTCACCATGTTAGCTTTCTCCTTTTTGATTCCAATCAACATATGTTATACAAGAGACAAAGAGAAAACTTTCTTACCTAGAGATGTGGAATGAAACTTGAAGAAGCCATAGATCTCTTCCACTTGAAGCTCATGGTTCTCCTCTTGGTTCACCAAGCTAGACTTCTCTTTTGGTTCTAGTTTTTGCATATGTTGTTCTAGGGTTTGAGAGGATTTGATTTATGTAAGAATATTTGGGTGTTGTTGTAGGAAGAATTTTGGATTCTCCCTACTTGAGCTCATGGTTTTGGAGAGGAAATGGAGAGAGAATGGAGAGCTTTCTTCCTTGGACACTCACGATTTTGAAGGAGAATGAATAGCCTAATTGTTTGCATATTTGATTCATTTGGTCACACAAGTGCACTCCCTTTCTCTCTCCCACGTTTTGCCTTCTTTCTCACACAATAAACACACTTTCTCACTCTACAAGCACATGCCTTCATTAAATGCTTGTCTCCCAACCAACTAAATCTAATGGCTCAAATAAATTCATTTAACTTTCATTCAATCTACACAATTGGTTTATCTCCTCAAAAGTCAACAATTTCTCTCTCTCTCTCTCTTGGCCAACCCACCAAACTCATTCCTTCTTCCTTGTTGTTCACGTTTTGGGGAAAGGGAACATGTGCCAAAGTACTTCAAATTTTTGTAAATTGCAAATGAGCCCCTTGACTTATAAAAATTATATTGACCCCAAAAATTTCAAAATTTCAAGTTACACCCAAAACCTTGTATTAGGCCTAATTTAATTTATCCCACGTCAAAATGTGGTTGTTTAGCTTTTCTGGAACACATTCGACCCAATTAGGGTTTTATCGGCAAATTTTTGAAAAATTTACGATTTAACTCTACAAAATAAGATTTACTCAAATTTGAGATTTTTATACACTCTAGAGTCATTATCATCATTTTTGGACCATCGGTAGTCATTTTGAAAATTTTTGAATTCCCGACGATTTTGGTCGGAATTTTTTTTTCGAGAACAGTTTTAACGAAAAATTTTCTTAGTAGATTTTCTACATTGAATATGAGTAATAGTATATATAAAATGAAGAAGGGTACAATAGTGATTATATCAAGGTGTCGGTGTTACATTTTCTGTAATTCTTTATGTTTGGGACACCATGTATATGGATGGAGGTTGCTGAATTTAAGCTTAAAGGGTTGTTCTCATGGAGTTAGGGTTGAGTTCTTAGAATGAGAAGAAGAAAAACGTGAATTGTGGTGAAGTGAAGAACAATCTCTTTCTTTCCTCTTTTCATTGTTATCCCAAGTGATTTGTGAGTCCCCCAACTAGGTTGATGTATCAACATGGTTGTGCCAAGTGGTAAGTAATGAGATATCATAGTGTCTCAAATTATTTTAATTTTAATTTTATTTTCTTTTTCGTTCTTTTTCTTTTTCTTTTCTTTTCTTTTTCCCACACCAATCCCTCATTCGGTTTTCTTATTGCATTTTTCCGATCATTCCATAAGTCAATATGTTCCATAATCTATACTAATTTTAATATGTTGGATCTCTATTTAAAATCATCAACACAAAAATGGAAACATGCATCACAAATGCATCTAAAATCATAGCGCATCTAATTCATCACCATGTGACATAGTGCAATGCAAAAGAATTTAGGCATGATAAATAAAAATGTAAACAAAAATGCAGGTCTTAATATTTTCTAAGAATTGGATCTTACATACTTCTCCCTTAAAAGATCCGGTCCTTCGAATCATAGCTCAGGCTAAAAAAGATATGGATATCGCTTCCTCATTTTTAATTCTAGCTCCCAAGATATCTCCTCAAAGGTATGGTGTCTCCACAAAACTTTTATCAATCTGATGGTCTTGTTCCTTAAGTTTTTCTCTCGATAATCCAAAAATCTAAATTGGTTGTTCAACATAAGATAAATCTTCAGTAATTTGGAGAAACTTATAGCTGATCACATGTGAAGGATCATGAACATATTTCCTTAATATTGAAACATGAAAGGTTAGGTGAACTCCGTCAAATGCTGGAGGTAGAGCTAACTCATAAGCAGATAACGCAATCCTAGCTAGAATTTCAAAAGGACCAATGAATCTAGGGTTGAGTTTTCTCTTTTTCTTCCCAAATCTCACAACCCTTTTGATTGGAGAGACTTTTAGATACCTCAAATTCCAAATCTCTACGTCTCTGATCTGCATAACTCTTCTAGTGAGATTGAGCTGTTCCAAACTTTTCTCGAATGGTCCCGACTTTCTCCATGGTTTCTTGTAGATAAGCAGGCTCTATTTCGAACCAAAGTAGCTGCTTCTCTCATACTCAACCCAACAAAGAGGAGTCTTATATTTCATTCCATATAATGCTTGAAACGGTGCCATGCCAATGCTAGAATGATAGCTGTTGTTATAAGCAAATTCCACCAACATTAAGTGTTCAACCCAACTACCATGGAGTTCTAAAATATAGGCTCTCAACATATCCTCTAAAGTCAGTATAGTCTTCTTTGATTGACCATCTGTCTAAAGATAACATGCTGTGGAGAAATTAAGTTTAGTTTCCAACCTGGACTGAAAACACTGTCAAAATCGAGAAACAAATCTCGGATCTCTATTAGAAACAATTGATACTGATATGCCATGTAACCTCACGATTTCGTCAATGTACAGTTTAGCTAATTTCTCCATGGAATGAGTTACTGCAACAAGTAGAAAGTGAGTTGATTTGGTAAGCCGATCCACTATCACCCATATAGCATCAAGTCCTCTCAGAGTTTTAGGCAACCCTGAGACAAAATCTATGGTGATATGCTCCCATTTCTACTAAGGAATAGGGAGTGGCTCAAGTAGTCCACCAGGTCTCTGGTATTCAGCTTTTATTTGTTGACATGTCAAGCATCTACAAACAAACTCCACAGTATCTCTCTTTATACCAAGTCACCAAAAGGATTCATGCAAATCCCTATATATTTTGGTGGATTCAGGATAAACAAAAAAGGCTGAGCTATGTGTTTCCTCCAAAACCAATCTCAGCAATCCCTGAACTTCTGAAACTACTAAACTGTTCTGAAATCTGACTGTTTCATTTGATACATTGAATTCAGGCTTTCCCCTTTAAGAATGTCTTTCTTGAGCTTAACTGTTGCTTCATCAGTTTGCTGAGCCACCCTAATGCGATCAGATAGATATGGTCCACCCTCCAATATCATTTCTTAACTGTTGGATACGGATTCATGAAATGTATGAGATGTGGATTTTTTATTACTCTCTCCATGATATATCCAATTGTCATAACCACGTTGAAACCCATAACGTAACAAGTGATTGAAAACTATGTGTGTAGCAAATCTCAAAGTGTTGAAACATTTGACACAAGGACACAATATCTTTCCATCCATGGATTGAATATTTGCAGATGCAAATTGAAGAAATATTTTAACTCTATTGATATATTTATCACTTGCTCTTGATTTACAATACATCCATGATTTGTTCAACATTCAATTACAAAAACCAACAAAGAAACCTAAAACATAGAAGAAAATAATTTAAATAAATAAGAAGATCTATTTAGTTGGCAATTTGATTAATGGCGTCCTAAATCTAAATCAAAAGGTTAACAAATACTTGTGGGAAACTATTGAGTACCAATTTAGTTGGTGCAAAGAAATGGCGCCAAAGAGGAGGAAGTTGAGGGTTGCCGCCAAAGAGGAGGACACGAGGTAGAGAGGAGATTTGGTGCCAAAGAGGAGGAAGAGAGGATGAGAGGAGGAAGAGAGGAGGTTTGGCGCCAAAGAGGAGCAAGAGAGGAGGAAGAGGGGTGTGTTTTTTAATCGATTTTTTGTAAGACATGGTTTTATTTAAAATTATATATTCATAAAAAAATGTGTTTATGGACTATATAATAATATAAATTAATAATTTAATATAATTAAAGATTTTATATAATAAAATTAGAAACATAATTTAATAATTTTATATAACAAAATTAGTAATATAATTTAAATTTCATATGATTACATTATTTACATTAATAATATAAATATTTTGTTATTTAAAAAAATAAAATTATTATTTTAAAATACGATACCCCGACGGTTGAGCCACGGGGCCCCCATGGTTGCGTCTCGCAGGCATTTGCGTGCGTGCTTGTATAGGCGACTGAGCCGTACAGGCATCGGTAGTTGCACCGTACAGGCATCTGTGCGCCCGCTCATGCACTACCACGTGATTGCCCGCATGGGCATCGGCGGCTGCACTGCGCAGAAGGACAAATTTTACATTCGAAATAGAAAAATTTGAAACAAAGAAATTGCACCATTCTTTTTTTTTATTGTACAAGGATTTGAATGTGGGATAATCAGGTTGAGGGAGGGAGGTTTGTACCACTATACTGTCCTCTTAGGGACACTAGGTTATCCCCTTGGGGACGAAATTGCACCATTCAATCATTCATACATTCATACATTTTCATATTCTACATATTCACGTATTCACTCATATATGAGTGAATTAAAAAAAAAATGAAAACACATAGCATTACAATTGGAAATTATGGAAATTGAACTTTGGGTCTGAATCTTTTGGCTTTACAAGAAAGTGATCTATCTTCTCCACTTGCAACAACAAAAGAAGAGAATCTAGTTGCAACAGAACAGGATGGTGCTGGAGGTGCTGGAGCGCAGAAGAGGATCGAGCTCTAGATCTCTTAATAATATCTAGAAGATTAAAAGGATATGAATCCCTAGTTGTGAGAGGAGAAAAGGGAGGAAAAAATGAAGTTATGGGAGGAGAACCAAATGGCTGTATAGTAGGAGAAAATGAAGTTGTAAGAGGAGAACCAAATGGTTGTGAGACAAACGGGTACACAGAACTCTAAGGTGCAGAAGAGGAAGAAGGTGAGAAGGTGCAAAAGTGGAAAAAAGTGTAGAAGGTCTTGGTCTTGTTGTTACCAGAGAATCTCTTATACACTTAACAAAATTAGTATTTATCCTTACATCACCGGTCATATGCATCAACTCACATAAAATTTGGAGGTCACATCGCTCGTAGAATTGTTCATTTTGTTCCTTCAATTGACCAAAACTCTCTTTCCTTTCACGAACTTTCCTTCTAACTTCTATCATTTCTGTCTGAAAATCTCCTATTTCTCTCCCAACTTCACCAAATATGTAATCAACAGTATCCATAAATTCTGTTTTCATACTATTAATATATTCAAATAGTGCAGTCCATCTAGAATTGTCAGTCTCCTCATTCACTTGTGCCTCATTTAGTTGTGGCTCTTGTGGTTCATCTGGCTCTGTTGCTTCTGCTTCTTCTATT
This sequence comes from Dillenia suffruticosa, assembly GCA_033439265.1. Lineage (NCBI taxonomy): Eukaryota > Viridiplantae > Streptophyta > Magnoliopsida > Dilleniales > Dilleniaceae > Dillenia > Dillenia suffruticosa. The sequence continues at coordinate 8,557,285 of JAVTVX010000031.1, forward strand.
TCTCTGTGTTCTCCCTATATGTCTCTTGCCTCTACTTCTCCTGTCTCCCATTCTGCACCTCTTTTTTTTTCTGATTGATCCAAATACCATGTTCAAAAATCCAAGAAACTTTACGTATGCTTCTTTCATTTATGCAATTTATGCTACTTAATTGCAGATAGATTACCTTCCTTAAATTTATTCCTTGAATTTTTAAAATTCCCCTCACCACATTGCAATATGTCAAATTATTTGAAGAAGCTCTTCTTGTGTTGATCATAAAGTGGGGAATCAAACAATGCAAGTCTAGATTTTTTCTCTCTATTATCCGTGTCATTAACCAAAAATCATCACGAGTAATAGAAGAATAATTTCTTACGCGGGGCTTAATAACGTGTATAACTAAGAAGTGAAGAATTCTTGCATGAATACTTAAATCTGTAATATTTGTACTAAAATTCTGTAAACTGTTATATTGAAAACTATTTGAGCATCCATTAATACGTTAGTTTCCAAATAGCGAGCACATTCTTCGTACTTAAACCATGAATACCCTCCAATTGCAAATCATTGTCAGATTTACTTATATTTTTTGTCCATAAAAATAAGTTTCGAAAGCTTTTATTATCAATAACAATATCATGCTGATCATGAATTTCTTCTATACTGCTATAAAAAAACTCTCACTGCATGCTCATAAATCTTTTTACTTAGATTAACAATTCAAGAAGGATGGATATGTTTTATAAAACTCGCGTGCATAAAACCTATATTATCTAAAAAAATCACAATCTATTAAACGACCATATGTAACATTTCTATCAAAATATACCTCCTCAAATATTTTGTTTTTCCTGAAAGAAGGAAAGTCTTTCTTGTTGTATTTTTCTAGTTCAATCATAAATGCTTTCTCTTTTTGTGAATACACTATTTCTTCTGTGTGAGATTTGAGAGTATCAAACTAATACGTTTTGATTTGATTTGGTGAGATGAAGAAGAGGAGGTTTAGCAGAGAGAGGAAAAGAAGAAGAAAGGAGGTTTAGGGTGATTGTGTTTGTGTTGTGACAGAGAGATTGTGTGGGTGAATGGTGAACGAATAAGAGATAAGGGCAATAAATAAGAGATAAGAGTGAGGGTGATAAGAGGGTGAGAGAGTGTTAAATAGAAGTTAATGGTTTAGGGTTATTAATTGTTATTAATGGTCATTTATGTTGTCAGTTGTCATGTTTGTTTGTCCAAGTAGATTTTTGTAAGATTTTCTAAGGTTTGTAAGACCTGTACAAAACTTCATTTCCTCCTAATCTCCTTTCCGTGACATTACTCTCCATATTGGTTTGGTTTGGTTGTTAAAGCTGTACATTTTGTTTTTATACAGCTCCCTGCACATTTTCTTGCTTGCTGCTTGCACAGTTGCCACACACGTTGCCTCTGTCCTCTGCTTTCTTCTCTGTTCAAGCACGCGAATGACTCTTCATCTTCATATCAAGGTTGTGAGAACATGATAACTTGTTTTTTTTTCCTTCTCAATTTATATATTATAATATAATTTAGCACAAGTAATGTAGTATATGGTAATATAATGTAATATTATAATTTAGTAGTAATATTCATATATATATAATTAGTAATATAGTAATATAGTAATAAATAAATGTAATATAATAATCTAATATTATATAGTGTAATTTTCTATTAAATATTATATAATATAAGATAATATAGTTATAATATATAGTGATACAGTAGTAATGTGTAGTAGTATATAGAAATATATTATAGTAATATAGTAACTATTACATATTATAAATATATTAATTATATACATATAAAATAATATAGTAGTAATAATATAATATAATAGTAATATATAGTAATATAATGGCAATATAATGTAATATAATAATATATTAGTAACATAATGTAACTATTACATATTATATATATGTAAGAGTATATAAATATAATACAACTATATTAGATATGTTAATATATTAGTAATGCATAGTAATATAGTAATATAATAGTAACTAATATATATAAATAATATAATATATATATATATATATATAATAGTATATAAATGTAATGTTAATATAGTAATGTGTAGTAATATATAGCAATATAACAATAATATAATATAATAGAATAATATAATAATGATATTACTTATTATATATTACATGTATATTTATATGATAATATATCATAATGTATATGGAGCTAATATAATATAATAGAATATAGTAGTAGAAATATAATGTAATATAATATTATAATAGTATTAATAATGTTTAGAAATATGTGATTCGCTATTTTTCAATACACAACACACACAAAACACACACCATATCCTTAACTTTTAATTTTATATGGCATAATATATAAGAAAATATTAAATATGTTACATATATTATATTATATATTATAATATTTGTTTGTAAGTGTTAATAGTTATAGTTATTAAGTAATAGTAATGTAATAAGAAAAATAATAATAATGGCATAGGTTCTGGGTGGGTGATTAGTGCCTACGATTAATGGCTAGGGGATGGCTAGGGGTTGGGGTCGGGTGTTTCTAAAAATTTTTACAACGAAATTCAACACCCTCTTTCCTTCACTCAAGATGGATGCTTCATCGAAGGTGGATGCTAGATCTATGGTTAACATTTTATTTTAAAATTTTAACAAATTTGTATTTCTGGATTTTGAGAAATGAAAAGCAGATGGTTACATTCAAATAATTTCAAAATCCCTAAACAACGAAGGAGACCAAACGAACCCATGAACCCACAAAACCACCACAAATGAAGATCAAGAACATTTTCCAAACTAGAAGACATAAGAGAAGACAGAACATTTTTCAAACCACAAGACAAAGAAGAGTAGACTAAAAGAGCAGAACGAGAGAGATAAGTCAAAAGCTTCAGAAGATCAAAAAGCTTGAGAGAGGAGAGCAAAATACAAAAAACCAAAAATGAGAACTAGATCAGCTATGAGGAAGAAAGAGGATATGAAGAATAGGGATGACAACACGGAAAACACAGTTCTAGAAAATAGAGAAAACGGAGATAACACAGAAAAAGAAGATAATAGGTTAATATTTTACTTATTTATTTTAGTTATTTAATATATTTAAAGAGTTTTAATATAGATATTTTTTAAAACCCTAAATAAAATTTTTTTCATCTCTTAATTTCTTTTGTGATTTATTTTATATTATTCCATTTTTTTAAATATAAACAATATTTTATTTTAAATAAAATTTTAATATCAAAAAAAATTTTGATTATTTCTATGATTATTCATCTGTGTAATATTATATTTTCATTTTAGTATACTGTGATTATAAATATTATTATTATGTATATTATTATTTTGTGTATTTCATTTGTGTGTATTTTGTGAATAGACTGAGAATTGGGAAGAATACGAAGAATAAGAGAAGTTTTAAAAATTGGCTAGGGTAAGGAGGGTTAGAGAGAAACAATACTCATTCTAACAAGGTACTCTCCTAAACAACTAAAGGAATTATTTTCTAACTTTACTGATGAGATGAAAGTTATAGTACAAAATATAGGATTCGAAAAACTTTTGAAGCTTAGCTGTGATACACTAAGTAGAATATTGTGTGAAAATTTTGTAATGAGATTTGAATCAATAGAAAAACATCTTTGCAATGGTGCAAATCAAAAATTTAAGATCACTACAAAAGAGGTAGGACGAATTTTAGGTATTCCTTATAGAGTATGTGAAGTTTTGGGTTCTCCATCTTTGAATGAATCCTCAAACGAATTCTCAGATATAAAAAAGTATTTCTCAAGAATAAAGCATAGTCAGTTAAAGGAGATGATGATGTACACTGAAGATGTCTCTTCCCCTAACTTTAAAAGATATTTCCTGCTATTTCTTCTGGGGTACTTTCTGTGACCCACAACCAATGTCTTTCCTACTTCGAGGCACGTCACTATTATGATTACCATTGAAATTGACAATGTTGGTGAATACAACTAGGCCAATCTTATATTACAATGCTTGACCAACAAGGTGTGGCAATTCAATGGTCTTGTAAAGAGAGGAAGAAGAGAAGAGGAAGAGAGGAAGAGAACAGGAATCGATAGGTATTTATTTCTACTTATGATAAGTTTAGTTGCAATCCAATTGAATATTTATAAATATTACTCTACAAATATATATATTGGCATGTAACTCATCCTTTGGTTTTTGCATAGCTTTTTTTATTTTGAAAAGGTAAGGATTGGTGATTTAGGGGGGAGAGAACAAAACCATCGGTTCACTATTGGACCACCGATCAGGTTAATAGAAGAGTTGGATTTGAACATGTGAATGTAAGTTAAGTTTATATATTGTCAAATCAATCATCAATCTTCTGTCTAAATAAATTACTTATTGTTCTGTTATTCATTCAACATATTTCATCAAATGTTGCTAGGGTTTGTTGTCTCTAAAAATAAAAAAAATAAAAAAAAAAACTACTGTTGAACCTAAAGCTGGTGAAGAAAAAATTCAGGGAGAAAATTTGAAAGTACACTTACTTACAAGCACCCATTATCATATGAATGCGTGCTTATCATAATCTCAGTCTTACTATCTCTTTTGATAGAGAGGCACTAAAGAGGAACTTAAAATGTTCTTGGAGGAGTCCATTCGAATTCACTCCAACCTGGTGCAGATGCAATCTGATTTGTGGAGTAGACTATGCTCAGATGATGATAAAGATGATGACGATGATATAGACGACTCTCATGTAGATCATGATGTAGATATAGATTTATATGTAGATGAAGAAGATAAAGAAAAAGAGAAAGAAGAAAGGAAGGAGCCAAAGAAGCAAAAGAAATATGGGAAGGGAAAGGCTAGTCAATTTAGTAAGAATGGTAGTTTTATTCACCATGAGGTGGTATTGGAGCCATAGGAGAAGAAACGGGAGGAGGATAGGTCTTTTGAAGATGAAGAGAGGTTATATAAAGATGAAGATGAGGATGAAAATGTTGAATTATATGAAGTCTTGAATACCTTAAGTGAAATAAAGGAAATGAAGAATACTAACACAAACACAAATTCTCATTTTCCCTTTGCTAACCTTAGGACTTTTTTAGAGGAAGAAGAAACTGTTTGGCTTTTCTATGGACGAAAAACCATAAAAAATAATGAAAGGCAAGTGTACACCTTTGTCATTTGTTATTTCTGATATCTAATTTTTGATTGTCATACATCTTACTTTTCATACATGTTAATTTAATTTTTATGACATTTCATAGAATAATTTTGTGTAATATTTTTGCAAGCTACATATGGTAAAGTGATACTTATGAATTGCTTCCCCCTCATTGGATTGATACATTAGTATGAATCTATAAATTTATTTATATTTATTTTTAATATTAGGAGGATTATAAAGTGATTATATAATGATTATATTTCTAGACTATGGAATGCTACATCCGTTTCCTCAATACCAACACCTTCAACACCAACACCATGTCTAGATGCATTTTTCCATTATGGATTTCGGTAAGAACTCTTATCTTAGTCTTATTATATATTTATTTATATATTTCCTCTTTTTTCAACACCTTCCTATTCTTTCCTATTCCATCAATACCTGTCTTCTTCTTCCATTATTCTACAAAGAAACTACTCCAACAAATGGGGTATAAGGAGTCACTTACACCATATTAATATCCATATATACATAATATCATATATTCATGTGTTTTAGTAATAATCACTGGCTACTTGTATCACTTGTGTCACCATACTTATTTTTTATTTTTTTATATTTGTCACATATTTCATATTTTTTATTTTCTCTATTAATAAATGTTTGTGGTTTCTGCCTTCGACATAAAACAAAAAACCAAAAGCAATAAAACCAAGTGGGATATTTCGACGGTTGAGAGTTACTTGTCACACAAAACACTTGGATTTGATTTTCGTTTATCTAACTTAGTAAATTATTTACATAAAATATTGACATACATTTCTATTATTAATATGTGTTTCTAAATATACTATTCTACTATTATATTTTTATAATAGGTTTTTATTCCTATGATTTTCAAACAACATTGTTTTCTTATGCTCTTTATTTGGAAAACCAAATTATATATATTCTAGACTCAGGATATTGCTTTAGACGCAATGAAGACTATGACCTGCAAATTTTCATGGTAATTTTACTTATTATATTTAAATATCAAATTTTAAATTTTGTTTAACTATAAATTTCAATATTTTCATTCATTTCTCTTACATTTCTCTTACATTTCTTTTGTAGAAAGATTGTATTGAGAGGATTTATAGAAATTCTTTCATTATCTCTCAAATTGTGCTCGTTCAAGTTCCACAGTAGTTTAACACGTAAGATTACTACATATTTTAAACTTTTGATTTTAGACGTTATAATTTTGATTTTAGATATTATCTTAAAATAATTTTTTTATTTTTATATTTAGGAATGATTGTGAAATATTTGTTATGAGATTTTTGGAAATATGAGAACCGGGCATGATTTTAAGTTCACCGAGTCAAGAAGTATGTTGTCTGTGACCCTTTCTTATTTTGGTATTTTTATATTTTATTTGTTTGCTTATGGTTTTATGGTTTTATGATTCATTGCCGGATCTTAATTTTTTGAGAAAAGAATACTTTCTCAAACTTTAATGTCTCACCATAATATTGTTTGTTATGAAATTATGGCGAAGATGGAGGAAGTAATGAGAAAAAATATTCAACGAGGGTCAGAAGAAGAATGGAAAATCTACAACAAGGAAAACAAAAATTGTAAAAATTTTGAAATTTCAAATTGTAATCATTTTCTTGAAAATTGTAATCATATAAAGTTGTGTTGTATATAAATTTTCTCTGCTCAAATGCAATTTCAATACAAATAATTTTTTCTTCTCCTACAATCCTATAATCAAATGATGAATCAAAACAGCATGCGAGATCAAAGCAGGAGAATGAAGGATGAACCAAAGCAGGTGTTTAATTTTCTCTGCTCAAACGCAATATCAATACAAATAATATTTTCTTCTCCTACAATGAAATGATGAAAGCACCGTGCCAGCATGCAACATCAAAGCAGGATGAATCAAACACTACACTCAATTATTCATCTTAACAACTCATCTTACTAAAATTACCATACTCATCTTAGCTACTTATCTTACTGAACTTACCACAATCACAATCAAGTTACTATACTTACCACCTATACCAAATTTACTACTACACAGCACAACACTTACTACCCTTACCACCACCTTACCATACACTTACCAAATGCACTGCTTACCATCAACTACACTCCTTATCACCAACTTACCACACACATTTACGTGCACTACTTATCACCAACTTACCACTCTGTTTGTCACTTACCAGCTTACTACCACCTTACTACTACTCCTTTATCTCAAAACATATCATTCTTATCACTCTCAAAATTATCACAACACCTCTTATCAATCTCAAAAATATCACAACTTACCCCTTACCACCTCTTTATCACCTTACCATCTCTTATCACTATCAAAATTATTACAATTTACCACTTTACTACATCTTTATCAACTTTTTTTCACTCTCAAAATTATCACAACTTACCACTTTACTATATACGTACCAACTTTATTTTACCATCTCCTATCACAAATTATCACTTTCCTATTACAATCTTTTATCCTATTACAATCATATTACAACTTAACATACTCACTGTTATTACAACTTATACGATTTTTAATATTTAGGATATATATACACTTTTTTTTAGCATTTGGACTTCTATTATTGAATTAAATAGTAATAGGATTATATATATTGTTGTTAATTTAAAGCCATAGCAAGAGAGAAATAATATAATATAATTTAATATTTATAACAATCATGTGTAGCACGCACGCATGCGCTCTTGCCTGCATGGCAGTATAACTATAAATGAAAAATGAGATATTATATTTTTAATATTTAGGATATATGAAAAACATGTGGAATGGTTTAAATTCTCTAATGAAAAATGACACAAAAAAATTTATTTTCAATATTTGTTTCCTGGTCACTTGAAACATAACTGTAAACTTTATGTCCATTATTGAAGTAATGAAAGTAGAAAAAATTTACAAAATCTTTTGCCATAATAATATTATCTAACATTACTTTATAATATAACTATAAATTATAACAAATTATAAGTAGTTTGATAATATAAATTTATAAATTTATTATAATTATGATTATCAATATTAATTTAAATAATATAATTATAACCAATGTAATAATTAATATTCTTATCTTAGTATAATATAATATTACTATGTTATACAACTTAATTATCATATTCCTTAATTATAAAATCTAAAATATAAATTATCATATGATTTAAGTATATAATTAATATTATTAATTTAAATAATATAATGCATCATCGCACATCTCTACCATATTTCTTATTTATAAATATTTTGAAATATAAATTAAGTATGATGATATAATTAATATTATTATTTTAAATAATATATTCATATGAAATTTTTATGTAAATATAAAATTATATAACAATGTAGTAATAATAAGTTAAAATATCCAGTACAATGCAGTAATATAGTAATAATATTTACTAATAGTAGTGGTAGTTATATATTATAATATAGTAATATTTACTAATAGTAATATAGTTATATAATAGTAACAAGATAAAATTATGATTGAGTAATCCTGGCCCTATAAAATATAGTAGTAATATTTACTAATAATAATATAGTAATATAGTAGTAATATTTACTAATAGTAGTAGTAGTTACTAATAGTAGTAGTGGTATTTATATAGTAGTAATATTTACTAGTTGTTATATAGTAATATAGTATAATAAAATAAGATTATGCATGCACGGTTACCACATAGTTGATTATTTAAAATTTTTAATATTATTATTTTAATTAATATAATTTAAATTATTAATATTATTAATTCAAATAATACAATGATATTAAATTACTAATTTATATAATATAGTGTTATAATTTTTTTATTATTAGATAATATATATGATAATAATACATTAATTATTAATTATGAATATTATATAATTTTATATAAATTCCTAAAAACATTAACATTAATATTAATTTATTTGAATTCATATTTACGATTTCAATGACAACTCTATAATAAAATCTATTGAAAACTCAATAATAAAATCTCTAATTTTCACACGCTAGAAAAAATTTTTCTATCCACATCCAATTTAATCAAATTTCACACCAAAAACAATTTTTCAGGACAAATTCAGTTTAATAAAAATTTTCTTTTTCATGCCAATTTTTCAGTTTACTCCAATTTGATCAAATTTCTTCACGCTCAAAACAATTTCTCTTTTGTTTTGCTCTATATTTCAATATAACTTTTCTAATCATTGACGACAATATTTCCAAAGAATTATGTGTAACTAATGATACCAGGAGTAATTTATACTAACAACCAACGATCAAAGATAGTACATTTACTAACACCTGTAGTATCTGATGATAAAAAATAGTAATATTTACTAATATAGTAACTCATAATGAAAGGTAGTAACATTCCTAATAGGTGGTAATCAACGATAAAAAATAGTAGCATTTACTAATATATATGGTAACTGACAGTAATTGATATAATATTTCCTAACATATATAGTAACCGTAGTAAATTTTACCAACACTTTTCTAATAGTCAATATACATATCCTACACTTATCATACTTTACTATACTTACCATATCTTACTATACTTGTCATACCTTACATATCCTACGCTTATCATACCTTACCGCAATTTACCATATCCTACATATCTTATACTTACCATATCATACTACACTTACCATACCTTACATATTTTACACTTATCATACCTTACCACTACTTACCTTCTCCTACACTTGCCATACCTTACTACACTTATCATACCTTACCGCTACTTATCTTCTCCTACACTTGCCATACCTTGCTACACTTATCATACCTTACTATAGCTTACCGTAACTTACCATGTCAATACCTTATCACATTTATAGCCTTCCACCTTTGTATCTTATTACTTCTTTACCCCCTCTTACTCCTAAAAACAACTCTTATACTAATTAATTAACACACTCAATATAACTTTATATATAACTCTATATAAACGGTGGATGATAACTATCCATATAACTCTAAATCACTACTTACTAAGTCACCAAGTAACTAAAGAAAACTACTAAGCATACAGCATTGCCTATAGAAATACATTTTAAATCGTCACTACAAAACCTATATTTAGCGATCACAAGTTATAGCTATAAGGATAAGGATGTGTAAATACGGACGTGCTTATATATGTAAATATAGAATATTGTTTATACAAACACTATGCTACCTTTCGCCATGGTTACAAATCTTTTGTCGATAACCATTTTAAAACTATAAGAAAATATATAGCATTTCTGACGATTTCAACTATAACCATCTATATAGTTTCAAAAAACCGTAAGTAAAACTTAATAACAATAAATGTTGCCATCAAGATAATTCTTTAATTTTGTAGTGGATTTTTATTTTGTGCTTTCTTGTAATATTTTCTTGGTTGCCACCTACCTATTTGGCAAGGAAAAAGGGTGATAGTTTCTTTTATTCTAGTTTTTGTTTCTCTTGCCCCGTAGTTCTGATATATATTTTCTTTTTTTCTCTTGATTTAATTTAGGGAACAAAAGCTTTTTGTACTCGGGGTATTGGTAAAAGTTATGCCTTAAAGACAGGTGTGTTGCCATTCTTTGTTGTTTTTGTGATATTTCCATGGTTGAGAAATAAGTCATCAGCTCTTGCATTGTTGGATGAATAGAAAGCATTAGAGGATCCAACAAATTTGAATACTGATAGTAGGCAAGTGCTGGTGCAAATCTGTTTGGCTTTTACCTTATACATGCATAGTCATGATAAGAGCTCCGGTGTGTAAAGATGTTACACCTTGACACTCGGATCGAGCACACGACAACCGCCGTGTCATCCTAGCATATGGGTAAGGCCTACCCAATAGGATAACGCAAGGCATTCATCAATTTCCATCATATTTTTAAAATAACACAACAATATCCAAAAGACCCACTCGGTCCATCCCTATCTTAAAACCATGCATATGATCAACCCGATCATTTTTAAATCCAAAAAAATTTTACAATTTCAAAAGAAAATCCAATAATATAAAATATAAAAGATTCAAGTATAGTTTAAAGTTTAAAAATCCAAATGGGTTGATTAGGTGAAATTTTAATTACAATTCAAAAAAATACCTTTCATATGAGTCCAACTATTCTCCTCAAAAAATAAATTCACCCAAAACAAGACTAGTACCAGTAGTAGAAATCTTCTAAGTTAAACTTCCTATGAAAAATGAAAGAAAGAAGGGTGAGTATAAAAATACTCAGTGAGTGGAGTGTAATGGCATTATTGTGATAACAAATGAGATGTGAGTATGAGAATGTCAAATCATGTAATTCAAAGAAGTCATCAAAAATATAATTCCAACAATCGTGATAATTAAAAAAAATGAATGCATCCACAATTTTCATATTTTTCAAAGATCATGGAATCTCCCTAAATAAACTACTTCCATCCAATATTTGCCCAAACCTGAGTGAAAATCCGGCAAGGGATTTTCAATTCATTCAATTCATAACACTACATCCCCTTTCTTGGTGTTAACTCGTATCTCACCGGTGGTACAACCGAATAGTACGAAGGGAGGGCAAGAGGTCATGTCTATCATCCTTTTAGCACCCCGTTGGGTCACTCCGTGGAGGGAATGACTATAGCCATTTACATCACACACACCATCCTTTAACAACCATTCAATCTCATTTAATATGTCATAATTTTAACAAATAGTTATTAAACCATATCACAATATTCATGAATAGATTATTTAATAATATATGGCACATATTCATTCGTAAATAAAATGAATGCATATATATTTCAAATTCTCATTTCGAGACATCCTACAATCACAAATAGTTGTGCAAAATCATATAAAATAATTTAAAACCATTTTGAAATTATTTTTCTCATTTAAAGGCACAATGGTCCATGTACTCACCTTTTGGGAGGTTAATCACTCCTAGATTCTAAATCTAACAAAATCCTACATCTCCTTTAATTCCAAATGCCATAACCTAAGACATTGATCACAAATTAATCACTAAATCATATACCAATACTAGAGCAAATGGTTCATCTCAATATGTCAAAATTCCTAATTTTCTTATAAATTTTCCAGCACAACATGTCATAGAAAAATGACTGTATCTTGATTTACACTTCTCGAATCATAAAAATTCCAATTTTTACTTAAAGAGTAGACATAAAACTATAATTTTTATGTTTATATTCCAAGTCCATTCAAATCGTATAAAAGTATCTATGTCTATGAATATTATAATCCAAAATTCGTGATTCACATTTGCATAGCTACAGAAAAGTTGTCATAACTTTCACTACACATATTGGATCTGAGTGATTCAAATGTCAAATTAAAGATAATATATGGATCAACAACTTTTTATGTTTAGAGCCAAGCCTAATTCAACCAAGAAGGCCTCTCAAATTCGAAGTAAAGCATGCAGCCGAAACAGGGCAGAACATGATATTTTTTTGTATCACAAATTTTTTTGAAAAATCATAAAAAATCCAATTCTCATCCAAATGCTTTGAATCATATGTCATTTTCAAGGTATGAAAGTCTAGTTTCACGAAAAGAAAATCTCACTTAATTTTCTTATACACAAAGGAAGTTATGATAGAAAGATCATAACGTACTCAAACCGCCCATTATGTAGAAAATCAAGGATTTCAGCTCAAACATGAAACTTTGCATTCTACTCTGGTAACCCCTCCTCACATTCAATCTATGCCTAGAATCAAGTAGCAATTCAAAAACATCATGCATAACCAAAATCAATAGGCATTCATCCTATGTCATGAAGCAAATAGGCTTCTAGCATGCTCAACAACCTCACTCATCTTTGCTTAACCTAGGTAACTAGAGCACATAATATCATAATTTTAGGGAAAAGTTAACAGGTTCGAACCCAGCAAGGTAGGTTATCATCCACATGGTTTCTCATACTAAAAATAATAGGAAATCAAGAGAAAATTGAAAGAAGCAAAATACTCACTCACCTAAGGTTTCTTCATATGTTAAACGGAGGAGAAGAGGGTTTGGAGCTGAAAACCAAAATCAGACCATAGATTTACTTCAACAACCCAACGGATGCTTCAAAAAAGGGTTAGATTTTGATTATATTTTGAGACAACAATGAAAATGAAGGGATTTCAGAAGACTTTACCGGGCATAGCAACAATGAATGACAAGATCGAAGATATTCCTAGGCTTTAATTCTTGATCTCAAACGTTCCTCTCCCTTCTAAAAGCTGAATCTTGGGCACATAATGGTGATCGTAGGCAAACAGGAGTGAATCATTGGATGATTGAAGAGAGAGAGAGAGAAAAAAAAAGTTGTGAGTTCGGGTGAGGAGGGAGAGAGTAAAAGTAGGGTAGGGTGGGTATGACTGTTCTTTTTTCTTTCCTCTGTTTTTTTTTCTTTTCTCGGTGTTACAACATTTAACCCCTTAAAAGAAATTTCATTCTTGAAATTTACAGGAAAATTATATATTAAAAAGTTGGGGGTGTTGTTTTCGTATTAACTCTTTGGCCTCCCAAGTTTTCTCTTCCACTTGGTTGCTTCTCCATAACACTTTGATCATGGTAATTTGCTTAGTCCTCAATTGTTTGAGTTATCGATCAAGGATCTTTACTAGTTGTACCTTGAAACTCAAGTCTTGATTCGACTTTACCGAAAGAGCTTCTAACACATGTTAGGGATCCAACAAGTATTTATTCAAAATTAAAACATGAAAAATATCATGGATCCTTTGTAACTCTAGTGGCAATTCAAGCCGATAGGCCACTTTTCCAATTCTTTCCAAGGATCTTGAAGGGACCAATATAACGAAAATTCAAATTTTCCCGTTTCTAAAATCGGATTTACCCTTCCAAGGAGATATCTTTAAAAATACCATATCTCTAACTTCAAATTCCAAGGGCCTCCTTCTCTTGTCGGCATAGCTCTTTTGTCAATCTTGAGCTGCCTTTATTCTTTCTCAGATCATTCTTACATTTTCCTTGGTGGCTTCAATCAACTCTATTCTTTCAATTTTTCTCTCACCAACCTCGTTATAATATAATGGAGTCCGACACTTCATTCCGTAAAGAGCTTCATAGGATAGTATCCCAATACTAGTTTGGTAGCTATTGTCGTATGTAAATTCAATCAATGAGAGATGCCAATCCCAACTACTTTGAAAATCCATAACATATGCCCTAAACATGTCTTCCAAGGTTTGAATTGTGTGCTCAGATTGTCTATCAATCTGAGGGTGGAAAGCTATGTTGAATTTCAATTTAGTTTCTAAAGCGGCTTACAACTTAGGCCAAAATCGAGAAGTAAACCAAGGGTCACGATTCGATACAATAAACACTGGAATACTATGAAGCCTCACAATCTCGTTGATGTACAACTTGGCCAACCTCTCCAAGGGATAAGAGTTCTGAATCGGCAAGAAATGAGCTGATTTGGTGAGACGGTCCACAATTGCCCAAATAGGATTATGATGGCTCAGAGTATGTGGCAAACCCACCACGAAATCCATAATAATGTGTTCCCACTTTCATTCGGGAATTGGTAGTGGTTAGAGGATATCGGCTGGCCTCTGATGTTCGGCTTTGACTTGCTGGCACACTAAGTATCTAGCCATAAACTCAACTATCTCTCTTTTCAACCCAGACCACTAATATGTCTCATTGATAGTTTGATACATTTTGGTAATCCCCGGTTGCATGGCATAAGCTGAGGAATATGTTTCTTCAAGTTTGGTCTTCCGGAGATCCTTATCCTTCGGGATACAAATGCGTCTCTTATGGGTCACAATCTTATCCTCCCGAATTTAGAACTCACCACCTTCTCCCTTGTGGATCTTCTCAACTATGCCCTTCAATTCCTCATTGTTTGCTCGAAGCTCCCGAATACGATCCACCAAAATAGGTCTTACCATAAACTTGGTCAAAAGTGCACCATAATCATCCTTAGCTAACTCGACCCCAAGTACTCAGAGTCTAACTAGATAAAAGAGGTAAGAACTTCCCTAAGATTCTACACTAGAAGAAGAGGACTTCCAGCTTAAGGCGTCAGCAACCGCGTTAGCTTTCCTAGGATGGTAGTCTATTACAAGAGCATAATTCTTGATCAACTATAGCCATCTTTGTTGCCTCAAATTGAGCTCCTCATGTGTAAGCAAGTATTTCAAACTTTTGTGATTGGTAAAGATCTTGCATGTGACCCCATATAGGTAATACTACCAAATCTTTAAGATAAAGACAATGGCCATTAGCTCTAAGTCATGAGTAGGATAATTCACTTCATGCTTCTTTAACTGGCGAGAGGCGTAAAGAATCACCCTATCGTCTTGCATCAACACGCACCCTAACCCTTACTTGCTGGCGTCACTATATATGATAAAATCACCACCACCACTAGTAGGGAGAGTAAGGATGGGAACAGATATAAACCTTTGCATAAGCTTTTGGAAACTATTCTCGCACTTTTCATTCCATTAGAATTTGACTCCCTTCCAAGTTAAATTGGATATTCGAGCCGCTACCTTCGAGAATTCCTCTACAAATCTCCAATAGTAACCTGCTAATCCAAGAAAACTTGTTACGTTGGTAATATTTTTAGGTTTCTCCTACTTCAAAATGGTCTCTACCTTCTTTGGATCTACAAAATTTCTATCCTCGGAAACCACGTGGACTAAAAAAGCTAATCTCTATAGCACCAATTTCCGGTGACTATATATCATATACCACTTCTTATGATTCTATATATATATTAGCTTCCTTTGGAGACATCTAAAACATAATTTTAATTATTTATTTATTTATTTTGAGATTTCATCTCAAAATCATTAAAATTGAGAATTTTATCGATAAACTAAAAATTTTCTCAGCAAGCACTAACAAGAATTTGTTTAAGAATAATTTGACTCATTTTCTTCATTCAAACCCCTTGGACGAAATATGTAGGATCCATATCTAACTTAAGTGCAACCATGAAACCAAAGAGGTAAGAATATTTTTGGAAATTCTTGGATTTCAATTGGAAGTATAGAAATGTTGTATAGGAATTCATATTGATTTGTAATTTGAATTTTGCTAAGTTGATATAAAAAAATTCAAGAATTCAAAGAAAGTACTGATATATATTGTTAGCAAGAGATCTTACAAAGAAGGTAATATATCTTAATTTGACAAAGATTTGATTATATAATAAGTAGTTACATTAGTATCCACACTATCAGGCTAAATATTGACTTCTAGATTGAGTATTGTGTAATCTTTTGGTGATATCTCATTCTGTAGGAATCAAAAATCTAGACCATTTGTTTTTGTGTAAACTAGACTTCCTAAACTTTAAAATGGTATATTATATGAAACATTTCATGAAAAAATCGATTTTTAGTGATTTTTTATAAATTCAGCATGTTTCACCTACTTTATTTCATACTCTATATACGATCAGTACGTTGTGTCAATTTTTAAAATATCTTCTATATGGAATTTGGAGAAAGTTTAAAGTCTTTGTCTTATTTTTAATTTGAGCTAAAGATCTATTGAATTGGGTTCTATGCTGAAAGTTATAATGTTTTTACTGAAACTGTATAGAGTTGATTTTAGGAACTTAGACAAAAAAAAGTAATAAAAATTTCTAAATTTGTGCGGTCAGAAATTGAGATTTGTCTAAACATAAAAATTAGAAATATATATCTTAACTTTAAGAGAAAATTTTGAATCGTTTGAATCCGATCAAAATTTTAGAAGATATCATCATTTTACTAAACCTACACGTGGTAGGTTTTGTATAAATTTTCTCTAAGTATAAAATTTGAAATTTTATCTTTAAAAAACATTTCCATATGCATTTTGTAGACCGATGATATGATATTATCGAAATAATTGTATTGATGAATTATACATATTGTTTAATTTAGGTGTAGGGTTTCTTTTCGTATGAGAGGTAACTTGTTCGAGAAACAATAATAGTTAGGGAGAGTGGCATACTCTCCCCAATTGATGTGCGTGGGACGAACTATTTCTGACTTTAAATGAAAAACAAAACAGTTTCGATCATGATTTTTATAAATAAATTTTGAAATGTGATTTAGAAATGATTTAGCGTTTGTGGTATGTCCTAAGATGATATTCTGTGAAAATTGCATCATGATATTATGATAACTGATGGTATCATTGTTTTTTTCTTTTACGAGTAAAGATTTATGGATGATGACATATATCATATGTGTATGATTATAGGATAGTGTATAGTGGATATAGCACACTCCCTACCACGATATTGAGCATTTACCTGATGGGGTGATGTGGTGGGGTAACACAGGAGCAGGGGTTTGAGTACCCTGTCTCTGACCAATAGATCCAATAGATGAGCACCACTTAAGGTCCATGTTAACACCAAGGGAAGGGGGTTAAAAGAAAATATATGTATTCATTCTTACGATATCATGGTGACCTCTTAGTGGATTTTACTTTAATTAGGCTAAGCTGTGGGTAGAATACATTTTATTACCGATTGATACCCCATGATATATGATTATGATAAGGATGCATATTATTTTGAATTACATAATATATTGCAAATGATTATAAATTTGAAAACGATGGTTTGACTTACCACTCTCACAAATTTATTTATTGTCATTATATGTAGTCCTTGCATGTCACTTACTGAGTATGTGGATTATACTTACGCTCACATATTTAAAATTTTCAGCTTATAGTGCACTTGACTTACATTGAGGTATTGTTCTATGAGTTCTACTGAAAGACGTTACTAGGTAACTATCTTTGTTTACGATTGGATCGCGCATATAAATATTATATATAAATTGGAGGCAAATGTTTTAAAGAAATTTCTGAAAAATATACTTCTTCAAATCTTCCGCTATATGATTTGACTTAGGATGTCGAGCATGGTCATGATATTAGTCATAATATTAGCCTTGCATCACCTTGGTGTGCGAGTAGGGCATATCCATGCCTTGAGGAGTCGCGGTAGTCCGTTTATGTGCTTGACCTGCGGGACAAGGCGTGACAATCTCTCTTAGTCAAAACTCACACTTAGAGAACTTGACATACAACTCATTCTCCCTAAAAGTTTACAAGAACTTGACATACAACTCATTCTCCCTAAAAGTTTACAATATGATCTGGAGATGTTTGGAATGCTATTCATCATTTTTGGAATAAACCAAGATGTCGTCGATGAAAACTATAACAAATTTTTCAAGATAGGGATGAAACACTCGGTTCATGAGGTCCATGAAAGCTGTAGGAGTATTCGTCAATCCAAAACGTATCACCAAAGACTTGTAGTGCCCATACTGCGTCCTAAATACAATCTTGTGGATATCATCACCCTTTATCCTCAATTTGTGATAACCCAATCTCAAATCTATCTTTGAAAACACACTAATCCCTTGAAGTTGATTGAAAAAATCATTAATCCTCGGGAGAGGATACTTATTAGCTGCCGGTAGACAATGCATAACTGGAGGATTCCGTCATTCTTCTTCACAAACAAAACTAGATCACCCCAAGGTGAGGTACTCGGTTAGATGAACCTCTTGTCCAATAATTCTTGGAGCTAAACCTTTGACTCCATAGGTACCATTCTATATGGAGGGATTGAAATCGGTATGGTGCCAAGAACCAAATCTATGGTGAAGTCGAACTCCCAAATCGGTAGCAATTCCAACAACTCTTTCGGAAAAATATCGGAAAACTCATTTACTAGGGAAACATCATTCAAATTAGGGCTCTCCACTGTGATGTCAATAATGTGGGCTAAGTAAGCCTTGCACCCTTTGTGTACTAGTCTCCATGCTTCAAGGGCCGAAATCACACAACTTGGTAACACTCGATGCTCACCAGCAAAGACAAATGTTGGGCACCCTAGTTTCCGGAATTCTACTTCCTTCATTAAGCAATCCACTAATACCCAATGAAAATGCAGCCAATCCATACCCAGGATGGCATCAAAATCGCTCATCTTTAACGGAGTCAAATCTGATTCAAGTCATATTGCCAACCTTTACCTCACAATTCTTATATATGGTTTCTCTAATCAATTGTTCCTTAAAAGGAGTGATAATCAACAACTTTTCCAAAAGTGGAGTTAGATTTCATGCCCTGACTCACAGGACGAGCACGTAAACAGACCACTGTGACTCCTCGAGGCATGGGTATGCCCTACTCGCATGCCGAGGTCGTGCAAGACAATATTATGACTAATATCATGACCATACTCGACATCCTAAATCAAATCATACAGCGGAAGATTGGAAAAAGAATATTTTTCAGAAATTTCTTTAAAACATTTGCTTCCAATTTAGATATAATATTTATATATGTTGTCCAATCCTAAATAAAGATAGGTATGAATACTTACCCAGCAGCGTCTCTTCGTAAAACTCGTGGAACAGTGTCTCAAAGTAAGTCAAGTGTAGTATAAGCTGAAAATTTTTAAATATGAGGGGGTGAGTATAATTTACATACTCAGTGAGTGAGGTACAAGAATTATATAATGACAATAAATGAATTTATAAGAGTGGCAAATCAAATCATCATTTTCAAATTTATATTCATTTGCAACATATCGTGTAATTCAAAATAATATGCATTCTTATCATAATCATGCATCATGCGGTGTCAGTCGATAATAAATCATATTCTACCCATAGTTTAGCCTAATTAGGGTAAAATCCACCAAACGGTCACTATAATGTCATAAATATGAAACATATATATAAATATATATCTTTATTTTAACCCCTTTCCCTTGGTATTGACATGGTTCTCATAGGTGCTAGTCTATTAGATCCATTAGCCAGAGTCAATGGGCTCAAACCTCTGCTCTCGTGTTACACCACCATATTATCCCATCGGGTAAACGCTCAATACCATGGTAAGGATTACGCTATAGCCACTATGCATCATCCCATAATCATACACAAGAGCCATATATTATCATTCATAAATCTTTACTCGTAAGGAAAATAATAGCCCTATCAAGTTATAATATCAGGACGCAAATTTTCTCAAAATTATCATTTCAAGACATTGTATAAACACTAAAATATTTCTAAATCATATTACAAAATTTATTTATACAAATCATGATCAAACTATTTTTTCATTTAAAGTCAGAAATAGTTCGTCCCACTCCATTCCCACCCATCTCGATTGGGGAGAGTACGTCACTCCCCCTAATTGTCCTCGTTTCTCGAATAAATCACCCCTCGTACGAAAACGTAACCCTACGTCTAGGTTAAACAATATATAATTTATCAATTATTTTGATAATATCATATCATAAGATTACGGATTGCATATGGAAATGTTTTTCTTTAAAGAAAAATCTCAAATTCCATATATAGAAAAATTTCAAATATAAGTTTCCAAAGTTCAACTATGTGCAATTTTGGGAGAAACTTCATATCTTACTATGTACTCCTCCAATTTAAGTGATTCTTATCTCTAATCGAAGACAAGACATCAATCTAAAATCTTCTACTATATACTATTCTCGGATTTTATGTGTATAATTTTATAAAATTCCTTTTTAATTTCAATTTCGACTTTAAAAATTACTTCAGCGCAATTTCAGTAAAAATACTATAACTTTTTGCCTACTATTTCGATTCAAGTGATCTTTAGATTAAATTAAAGATAAGATAGAGGCCAGCAACTTTCATGTTTTACGTTTCTCCAAATTCCATATAGAAAATATTTTAAAAATTGACATAAAATATTAGTCGTAAATAGAGTATGAAATAGAATAGGTGAAACATGGTGAATTTCTAAAAATCACTAAAAATCAATTCTTTCATGAAATGTTTCAGATAATATACCATTTTAAAGCCTAGGAAGTCTAGTTTACACAGGAATAAATGGTTTAAATTTTTAATTCTACAAAATGAGATATCTCCATAAAAACTACACAAGACTTAATTCAGAAATAAATATCTAGCATGTTGTGCGGATACTAATGTAACTACTCATCATATAATCAAATCTTTATACAACTTAAGACATGTTACCTCCTTTGTAAGATCTTTTGCTAACAATATATACTAGCACTCCCTTTGAATACTTGAAAATTTTTGTTATATCATCTTAGCAAAAATCAAATCACAAATCAATATGAATTCCTATTCAACACTTCTATACTTTTCAATTGAAATCTAAGAATTTTCAAAAATATTCTTACCTCATTGGCTTCATGGTTGCACTTAAATTGGATATGGATACTACAAATTTTGTTTAAGGGGGGTTGAATGAAGAAAATGAGCGAAATTCTTCTTAAACAAATTCTTTTATAAACTTAACAAAATCTCCTCGATCATTGGATCACCCATTGCATTATCTTAACCATTCACTTGTCCTAGCACTCAAACCATGCAATTATTGATTCAAACAAACTCCATGCACTCCATTAGGAGTCTTATTGGACGTCCATGTCAAGAGGAGAAGTGTTACAACCAGTACAAACTATTCCAATTAGATTTCATTCTTAAATTGTCATCCTATGAGCTTTCTTGAAAGTGGAACAATCCTATGTGATCACAAAACAACCTTGTTTCCTTCTTGATCAATCATTTGGCTCCAATTGTCCATCTTTGAGTGATGTGCAATCTAATCCCTCAACTTTCCTTAATTACACTTAGACCCCTAGCTTTTAACAAATTTATATTTTTGGTCCCTATGAAATTTTATTCGAAATTTCTTAAAAATATAAAATTTCATTTAAATACCTTTATTTAAGTGTGTAGACCTTTTCTTAGCAACTTTTGACTTTTTTAAAGCTTTGTCGGCATTTGCCAAGATGGTTTTCAGCTTATCAAAAAAATTTTTGCTTTTAACGATTTTGAGGCAAAACTTTAAAATAAATAAATAGATAATTAAAATTATATTTTAGATATCTCCAAAAGATGTTAATATATATTTAGAATCATGAGAAGTGGTACATGATATATAGTTTTCAAAAATCGGTGTTACAATTCCTAACTTTCTAATAAAAACTTTCGTCCTCGAAACTAAACTAAACTATGCATCAAATAGCTAGGGGTACAGTCTCCTCATAGCATCCTCGGGCTTCCAAGTCTGCTCCATAACCTGGTCGTTCCTCCAAAGTACACTGACCAGGGGGATCTCTTTGCTCTGTAGCTTCCTAATCTATTTGTCTAAGATGACTACAGGCTAGACGGGCAAGCTTAAATCATCACTCAACACTACCAGTGAAGGTTCCAGTATATGGGAAGGATCATGAAGGTACTTCTTCAGCATCAAGACATGGAATACATTGTAAATCCATGTTAGCTCAAGGGGCAGGTCTAACCTAGATGCCACTTTCCCAATCCTCTCAAGGATTCAGAAAGGTCCGATATGCCTAGGGTTAAGTTTTCCCTACTGTCTGAATCGGATTATCGCTTTCCAAGGGGATACCCTTAGAAACACCATGCCTCCCTCCACGAACTCTAAAGGTCACAGCCATCTGTCTACATAGCTTTTCTACCTATCCTGGGCAGCTTTCATCCGAGCACGGATGACCTTCACCTTCTCTTGGGTCTCCTATATTAATTCTATACAATTGAGCTATCTTTCCCCGACCTTATCCCAACACAAGGGCGTCCGGCACTTCCTCCCGTACAAGGCTTCGTATGGTGGTATCTCAATACTAGCCTGGTAGCTATTGTTGTAGGCAAACTCAATCAATGAAAGGTGCTTGTCCCAACTACCCTTGAAGTCCGTGACATAGGATCTCAACATGTTCTCTAGTGTTTGAATGGTGTTCTCAGACTGACCATCCTTCTGGGGATGAAATGCAGTACTGAACTTCAGTCGGGTGCCCATGTCCTCTTGCAACTTTGGCCAAAATCGGGAAGTAAAACACAGGTCTCTGTCTGATACAATGGATATTGGAATTCCATGCAGTAGAACTATTTCACTAATGTATAGGCGAGCCAAACCCTCTAGTGGATAGCTGTTGCGGATGGAAAGGAAATATACGAACTTGGTGAGTCTATCTACAATCACCCAAATAGTATTGTGTCATGCCAAAGTTCATAGAAGACCTATTACAAAATCCATGGTGATATGTTTCCACTTCCATTCATGAATAAGAAGAGGCTGTAGTGTGCCGATGGGTTGCTAGTGCTCGGCCTTCACCTGCTAGCATACCAAACATCGGGTAACAAAACTGGCTATCTCATGTTTCATGCCTGCCCACCAGTAACTTTCTTGAATCATCCGATACATCTTTATGCTACCAGGATGCATAGCGTAGGCTGCAGAGTGAGCCTCCTCCAATATAGCATGTCTAAGGTCATCATCCTTGGAAATACAGATACGTGTCCCAAAAACTATTAAGACATCATCCCTGATTCTAAAGTCTTAGCCTTCCCCTTTGTTAATCCTCTCAACAATTTCCTGAAACTCCTCATCAGTAGACTAAAGTTTCCGAATATGGTCAAATAAAGTCAGTCTCATATCAAATCTAGCCAAAAGTGATCCAAAATCATCTGTAGTCAATCTGACTCCTAAGGAGTGAGTCCAATTAGACATGAGAGATAAGAACTCTTGGTGAGTGCTGACGATGACAACTTGTGGCTCAGTGCATCTGCAACGACATTTGCTTTCCTCGAGTGGTAGTCAATAATCAGATCATAGTTTTTGAGAAACTCCAACCATCTCCTCTACCTGAGATTTAGCTCCCTCTGAGTGAGTAGATACTTTAAGCTTTTGTGATCTATATACACCTAGCAAGTAACCCCATATAGAAAGTGTCACCAAATCTTTAAGGTGAATACAATAGCAGCAAGTTCTAAGTCGTGGGTAGGATAATTCAGTTCATGCTTCTTCAACTGTCGGGAGGCATAAGCAATGACCTGACCCTTCTACCTCAGGACACAAACTAGTCCTTGTTGGCTAGCATCACAGCATACCTCGAACTTACCATCGCTTGTAAGGAGATCGAGGATGGGTACTAGCATTAGTCACTGTTTGAGCTCCTGAAAGCTCATCTCATAGCGGTCATCCCAAACAAACTTGACTGTTTTCCTCGTCAAGCTGGAGAGTGCAGTGGCAATCTTGGAAAATCCCTCTACAAACCTCTGATAAAATCCTGTCAATCCAAGGAAACTTCGTACCTCCATAACACTTCGTGGTTGCTCCCATTTCAGAATAGCTTTAACTTTCTTCAGGTCCACAAAGATCCCATCAGCAAAAACCACATGACCCAGAAAGTCAATCTTCCTCAGCTAAACTCGCACTTGGAGTACTTGGCATATAGTTTCTTCTTAAGGAGTGTATACAATATAGCCCGTAGGCGCTGGAAATGCTCCTTATCACTTCTCAAATACACAAAAATATTGTCGTTGAAGACGATAACAAATATATCCAGAAAGAAGTGGAATACCCGGTTCATCAGGTCCATAAAAGTTGCTGGGGCATTAGTCAGTCCGAACGGCATCACCAAGAATTCAAAGTGATCGTACCGAGTCCTGATGGCTATCTTGGGAATATCACCTTCCCTGATCCGTAGCTGATGATATCCAGATTTTAGGTCAATCTTAGAGAAAACCCGAACCCTCTACAACTAGTCAAATAGATCATTAAGCTGAGGTAACAGGTATCGATTTTTAATGGTCACTCGATTCAACTGTTGATAATCGATGCATAGTCTGAAAGTGCCATCCTTCTTTTGAACAAATAATACCAGAGCTCCCCAAGGTGAAGTGCTTGGTCTGATCAAGCCCTTATCCAATAGTTCTTGCAACTGGACTTTTAGTTTTTTCTGCTCTATTGGGGCCATTCTATATGGCGGAATAGAGATAGGTGTAGTGTCTGGTGCCAAATCAATGGCAAAATCAAACTCCTAGACTAGAGGTAATCTGGGTAGCTTCTCAGAGAATACATCAGGAAACTCCTGCATCACTGGGACATCATATATTCTTCATCCCTCTACTATGGTGTTTACAACATGTGCTAGATATGTTGTACAGCCCTTACTCATCAATCTATAGGCTTCCAAAGTTGATATCACACAATTCGGGAGAACCCGTCTAATTCTACAGAAAACCAATACCGGACACCCTGGTCTTCAAAATTCAACTGTCTTAGCAAAACAGTCCACTCAAGCTCAGTTCCAGTGTAGCCAATCCATACCAGGATGACATCGAAGTCCTGTATATCTAATGGAATCAAATCTGCTTTTAACACTGTGCTCTCCACCTCGACTCCACAGTCTCGATACACCTCTTTCCTGACAATTTAATCCCCTAAGGGAGTAATTACTAACAGCAATTTATCCAGTGGTATTAAAACCTTGTCAGCATAGTGAGAGAAGTCCGTGCTCACAAAAGAACTATCTGCCCCAGTGCCAACCAATACATAGGCATCTCTTCCAAAGATAATCATAGTGCTTGTTACTATGTTTGGATTGGCCTATGCCCCATCGTTAGTCGTAGCATATAATTTAGTCTATGTTCTGGGCTGTTAACGAAGACATGGAGCAGGTATATTACTCCCAATAGAAGACTTTCCTATGGTGCTATGAGGAGGTGCTGTAGAAGGTGCTGAGTTGCCACCTGGGCCATAATGAAAGCTCAGATCTAGGGCGTGATTATACCCCTCAGCTCGCAGATCAGGACATCGGTCTTTGAAATCTCCTTCCTCTCCGCACTAAAAACATCTGTCAAGAAATCTGCATGGGCCTAGATATGCCTTTTTACAAATCAGGCAGGACCTTCTTTGTGCTCCTCCGAACCATAGCGCAGTGCCCAAGCTACCTCCCGGTATACTCATCGGGGCTGTTGACTCCATATTGCCCATGAGGTGTAGTCCGAGGTCCTTGTTTAGGGCTGTCACTATATGAATCTCGGACTCTCCTCCTCTTGGAGCTCTGTCCCTACCCAAATCTAGACCTCTTCCTTTGGTCGTGCTACTCGTAAAGTCTGTTCTGCTCTTTGATGTTCTGCTCTGTCCTCAATGCCCATTATAGGACTCTAGCATATGTATCCTCCTCGAAGACTGTCATCGTGTCTCTAATGGCAAGATTTAGTCCATGTTCAAACTTGAATCTCCTGGTTTCCTCAGTCGCTACTAACTCTGGGAAAAATGCCACTAGTCTGTAGAACTCAGTTTCATACTCCAACACAGAATTCTGCCCTTGCTTCAACTCCAAGAACTCTAACCGTTTCATGTTGCGGTTGAACATCGTGTAATACTGGGAATCAAACTTCCTCAGAAAGTCATACCAAGTCTGTAGCTCATCCACTCTATCCCTGATGCCATCCCACTAGTCACAGGCATCATAATCTAGCAGTCTAACTACTATTATTAGCTTAAGTCTATCATTAACTCCCATGTCCTCCACTGCCTCTTTAATTCGTTTGAGCCACTTCTTGGCCACAACAGGGTCATGGGTCCTAGGGAAGGACTTTACCCTAGACTCCTAACCTCTTTTAGCAAGCTGGAGACCTCTGTCATCTGTTGAGTAGTCAGCATAGTCATAAGCGTAGGAGAGGGCGCTGGTGCCATTACGAGTATAGGTAGAGTCTCAACCGTCAGTGCAGGTGATGCTCTTATTTGGTCTCAGTAGGCCATCCACTACCCCATCATCTCCTTGAGTAAGGAGAGCAGTGGGGGTACTTCTCCAATAAGAGGGCCTTGAGGTGCTTGAGACGATGATGCGGCCTCGAGCGGGATCTCAGTGGTATGCCTTGATCGTTCTCAGGGACGCATAGTTCTACATAAAGGATCACGCCTTGTATTTAAGAGTAGAAAAGCAACAGGTTAGGTGCCAACCTAACCCCCTAATAAGCATTGGCATTATCGGACCATAGAAGGCAAATTATAAACTGTTTGAAAAACATTTTAAAAATATTAGAAGTGAAATAGAGTAGATACAGAACCGAGCACTTTGATACCACCGAAATTAGTCATGCCTCGACCCGTAGGTCGAGCACGCAAACGAATCGCCGCAACTCCTCAAGGCACAAGTATGCCCTACTCGCATGCTGAGGTGACGCAAGACTAATATTATGACTAATATCATGATGCTGCTCGACATCTTAAGTCAAATCATATAGTAAAAGATTTGAAGAAAAATATTTTTCAAAAATTTTTTTGAAACATTTGCCTCCGATTTACATATAATATTTATGTGCGCGGTCCAATCATTTTCAAAAATTTCTTTAAAACATTTGCCTCCGGATAATGTCTCTCAGTAAAACTCGTGGAACAGTACATCAAAGTAAGTTAAGTGCAGTATAAGCTGAAAATTTTTAAATTTGAGGGGGTGAATATAATCTACTTACTCAGTAAGTGAGGTGCAATAACTATATAATGATAATAAATGAATTTATATAATTGGCAAGTCAAATCATCGTTTTCAAATTTATATTCATTTGCAACATATCGTATAATTCAAAATAATATGCATCCTTATCATAATCATGCATCATGGGTTGTCAGTCGGTAATAAATCGTATTCTATCCATAGTTTGGTCTAACTAAGGTAAAATCCAACAAGGGGTCACCACAATGTCATAAAAATAAAAAATACATATAAATATATATCTTTCTATTAACCCCCTTCCCTTGGTGTTGACACGGTTCTCGCCGGTGCTCGTCTATTGGATCCTTTAGCTAGAGTCAAGGGGCTCAAACATCTGCTCTCTGTTATTTGACTACGTCACTCTTTTGGGTAAATGTTCAATACCATGGTAGGGAGTGCGCTTAACCACTATATACTATCCCATAATCATACACATGAGACATATGTCATCATTCATAAATCTTTACTCGTAAGGAAAATCATGACACTATCAAATCGTAATATCAGGACAAAGTTTCTCAGAATTATCATTTGAAGACATGCCATAAACACTAAAATATTTCTAAATCACATTTCAAAATTTACTTATAGAAATAAGGATCAAACTATTTTTCATTTAAAGTCAAAAAAATTTCATCCCACTCACCTCAACTGGGGAGGATACGTCACTCCCCCTAACTTTTCTTGTTTCTCGAATGAGTCACCTCTCGTACGAAAACGTAACCCTACACATAAGTTAAATAATATATAATTCATCAATTATTTCGATAATATCATATCATAGAACTATGAATTGCATATGGAAATGTTTTTTTAAGGTAAAATTTCAAATTTCATACTTTGAAATTTTTCAAATCTAAATTTCCAAAATTCAATTTTGCGTAGTTTTGGGAGAAACTCCATATTTTCCTATGTACTACTCCAATTTAAGTGATTCTTTTCTCTAATTGAAAACAAGACATCAATCTAAAATCTTCTAGTGCATACTATCCTCAAATTTTATGTGTATAATTTTATAAAATTTATTTTTAATTTCAATTTTTGTCACGCCTCGACCCTCAGATTGAGCACGCGACAACCGCCACAATATCTCAATATACGGGCAGACCCTCCCTATATATCGGGACACTGCAAGGCTATCAATCAATCTGTACAATCTGTTTAAAAGCTACTTTTTCTCAAAAACATATTCCCAAGTAAAAAAAAATTAAAAATGTAACATTTTAACTCAATACATGAATAAACAACAACTCGAGGGTTTCAAATTACATTTATATGACATAAATACAGTTATCCCAAATAAATGTACCATGGTCATTCTATAGACCTTAAATAAAAACAACATCAAGTCCATCGCGGAAGAATGGTTATCCATACCCAAAAGTCCGATGTCTCCAAAAGTATATCAAGTGTGTCGAAATGTCCCTCTACACGTCTCCCTGCCAATCTATATCTGGAATCATGGAAAATGAGGGGTTTATGGGGAAATACTCAATGAGTGAGGGAATCGAAAATATGTTACCAATTATGTGCATAAGCATGGAGTGTCAAAGCATAATTTAAAATATGATGGCATTATGAACAACCATGCCAATTTCACAAATCTTGAATCATATGTCATACATCATAGTATCAACACAAGCATCCATCAACGTTTCAAAATCATATACAGCTACAAAATAAAATATCCCTGGTGATGGTCTACCGTGACCAATGATGGGTGCATTGGGGGTTTTTGTGCAAGAATAAAACAAATCAAGCTCTCTTCCCCAATATTAGCTACGGATCTTAATAGTATCGAGCACAACAATATCAATCATGTATAAAATCTGTCCGGAACTAGATAATGGCATATACACGTCTTCCCCTATATGGTTCATCCAGCCGCAACCATACATATGACGTTTGGGGGATATCTCCTGCAGAAAACTATCTGGACACAATGGGTGCCACCGGCAAAACCCTTCATAGCTACGGAAGTCCATCATGGACATCTTCACATCATCATATCACAAGTGGGCATCCGACCCATACATCACAAGTAAGCAAATTTGGCCCATATCAATTCATCAAAACCAAGTCAATAAATGTGCCAATGTAAATGGAAATATATAAATCATGTCAAATTCTCAAAAATGGCACAAAGTCATTTCAACACAAATTTCATGGATGCATATCATTTAAACAAATCATTGAGACACTCCAATGATCACAAAGAACATCTGTAAAAATATATCAATCTCATGTTTTCATACACATTATAAAGCATGTCATTTGAAAAGTTAAAAAAACATAGATTTGTTAAATCAATAACACAATGTCTACAATCCCACTCAACGTAACGGGAGGGTACGTCACTCCCTAAAATGTACCATAAAGTGTCGAAAAAGTATTCCCCTCGCTTGGTCACCAAGCGTGTCACTACAATGGCAACACATAATATATGTCATAAAAATTGAAGACCACTAGGTTATATTAAATTCTAATTAATCTTTCATCTAAGATCAAAACCTAGGGCATCATTGTAAGCTCCAATTTTGTCCATACGCCATCTCCTTTTCCATCACCAAATTGGCAACTTCAATTATTCATTTCCAGAGGTTCACAATTCAAACCAAATAATGCCACTTTAGACTATCAAAATCATCACTTTCATATCCTATCTCTTTGTATTCTCAAAATAGTCTGCATTCACATTCTCGGAACTCACCAATTTAATATACATTTCATCCCATCACCTTAGCACACAAAGACAATTATACATGCTCACACACATATAATCCTTCATTCTCTCGGCCTCTAATACACACACACACTTTCACCATATCACCACAAAATTCTGCACACATTTGGCCCCTTTTTCCTCAACATTCTCTTCTTGGCTAGCATAAAAATAGCCTTCCTTCAATTTATTTTAGTGCAAAAGATTTCGGTACAGAATGCACCCATTCCTTGGCCTTTTAAAGTATCTTTCTTGCACAACTACAACCCATTCTTTTCAGCCAATAACATTCTGTTTCTCCCTGGTTTTTCAGCCACTATGAACATCACAAATTCACCCTTTTCATTCAGTTTTTCTGCACACAAAACGTACTATTGCAGGACACAAATTTCAGCCCACAATTTCACCTTTCTCTCCTCCAAATTCTTAGCCAAACACCACAAATTTCTGCATACTTTTCTTACATCATTTCAATCATCAAACATACACAAATATCCATCATCTTTGCATTAAAATTCAGTACATAAAATTTGCATTTGAAGACTAAATTTTCAGCTCACTCAAAATACATTTCTCCTCTAATTCTCGGCCACAAAACAGGTAAATTTTTCTGCACACAAAATTCTGCACCAATGAAGGACAAATTCTGCACACAAAATTCTACACACATCCCTCATGCTTTATTGGGTTTCTCCTAGACTCTAAGTGATAGAAATCATATTAGAACGTCAAATTAAATCATTCATACAAGGTTTTCAAAAATTCAGCAAGGTGCAGAATTTTTCTTACCTCAAATCTTGATGTTTCAAGCCCAATTCAAGACTCCTCTTCACAAGGTCACTCTCTTCTCTTGCTCCATGCATTCGGCCAACATCCATTCACTAAGTTAGGCTTCTCATTTTGGCTTCAAACTTAGATATATTATACTAGGGTTTGAGGAGAATAAATCTAAACCAAAATTCCAAAGAAAAGTTAGAAGAAATCATACGCTTCTTCAAGAATAGAGCTCACGGTCACCCTTGGACTTCACTATGAAAAACGCCTCCTTTTGCTCTAATTTTTGGATATGTTATAGTAGGGTTTGTGAGGATTTGATTTATGAAAAAATATTTAGGTGTTATTGTCACGCCCTAACCCACAAGTCAAGCACGTGAACAGACCGCCACGACTCCTCAAAGCACGGGTATGCCCTACTCACACATCGAGGTGACACAAGACCAATATTATGTCTAATATCACAACCCTATTCATTGTCTTAAGTCAAATCATACAGTGAAAGAAAAAGAAAATCTTTAGAAAATTTCTTTAAAACATTTCTCCAATTTACATATAACATTTATATGTATGGTCAATGGTAAACAAGGGTAGGTATGAACACATACCTGATAGTGTCTCTCGGTAAAGCTTGTGGTACAATATCTCAACATAAGTCAACACAGTACAAGCTGAAAATGTAATTATAAGGGGTGCGTATAATCCACATACTCAGTGAGTGAGGTACAATGACTATATAATGATAATAAATGAATTTGTGAAAGTGGCAAGTCAAAACATCATTTTCAAATTTATATTTCATTCATTTGCCAATATATCATGTAATTCAAAATAATAGGTATCCTTATCATCAATCATACATCAATAGGGTGTCAAAAACATATTCTACTTATAGTTTGGCCTAATTAAGGTAAAATCCACTAATAGACCACCAAAATATCATGAGAATAAAACACATATATTTTCCCCCTTCCCTTGGTGTTGACACGGTCCTCACGTAGTGTTCATCTATTGGATCCGTTGGACAGAGACAAGGGACTCAAACCTCTGCTCCAGTGTTAACCCACCATGTCACCCTGTCGAGTAAACGCTCAATACCATGGTAAGGAGTGTGCTATAGTCACTATACACTATCCCATAATCATACACATATACCATAAGTCATCATTTATAAATCTTTACTAGTAAAAACAAGGCACTATCAACTACCTATAATATCATGATACAAATTTTTACTGAACAACGTTTCAAGACATGCCACAAATACTAAAATATTTCTAAATCATATTTCAAAATTTATTTATAAAATCATGATCAAAGCTATTTCTCATTTAAAGTCAAAATAGTTCGTCCCACACACCTCGATTGGGGAGGGTACGCACTCCCTTAACTATCCTTGTTTCTCAAACAAGTCACCCCTCAAACCTTAAGCCTAAGTTTAAACCATATACATCATTTATCAATTCAATGTTATGTCGTCAGATTACAAGATGCATATAGAAATGTTCTCTTTCATAAGATTAAATCTCAAATTTCATACTTAGAGAAAAATTTCTACAAAACCTATCACGTGTAGGTTTAGTAAAATCACGATATCTTCTAAAATCTTGATCAGATTCAAATGATTTAAATTTTCTCTTAAACCTAAGACATATATCTCCAACGTTTATGTTCAAACCAACTTCAAATTCTAAACACACGAATTTAGAAAATTTTAACACTTTTTGAGTCTAAGTTCCTAAAACCAATTCTGCATAGTCTTGGGAGAATTTCCATATCTCCCTATGTACTTCTCCAATTTAAGTGATTCTTATCTTAGATTGAAGATACGACATAGATATAAAATTTCTAGTTTAGACCATTCTCAAATGTTAAACGTATAATTTTATAAAATTCTATTTTCATCTCAGTTTCGGTTTTAAAACTATTTCTGCATAGTTTTAGTAAAAATATTATAACTTTCAGCTTACAACTCCGATTCAAGTGATATTTATCTTAAATTACAGATAAGAGAGAGATATAAAACTTTTATGCTTAACATTTCTCTAAATTCCATATAGAAGATACCTAAAAAATTTACACAATTAACTGGTTGTACACATGACATGAAACAAAATTGGTGAAACATGCTAAACTTCCAAAAATCACCAAAAAAATCAATTCCTTCATGAAATGTCTCACATGATATGCCATTTTAAAACTTAGGAAGTCTAGTTTATAGAAAAATAAATATCTTAGATTCTTGATTTCTATAGAATGAGATATCATAGCAAGGCTGCATAAGACTCAACTTAGAAATCACTATCTAGCATGCTAGTATGGATGCCAAAGTAACTATTTATCAAATAATTTAATCTTAGCATAAGTTGGGACATGTTACCTCATTTGTAAGATCTCTTTATCAATAACACGAGCACTTCCTTTGAATTCTTGAATTTTTTTTTCATCTCAGTAAAATCAAATCACAATGAACATAAATTCCTACGTAATACTTCTATACTTCCAATTGAAATTTAAGAATTTCCAAAAATTGTTCTTACCTCTTTGGCTCCATAGTTGAACTCAAAAATGGAAATGGACTCTACATATTTCGTGCAAGGGATGGTTTGAATGAAGAAAATAAGCCAAACTCTTCTTAAATAAGTTCTTTTATAAAAAAAAAAAAAAAGAAGCCAAATATCCTTGACCATTGGATCATTCCAGTATCATCTCAACCTTCCACTTGTCCTAACACTTAAACCATGCAATTGTTGATTCAAGCAACCTCCATTGTTACACCAACATTACAGTGTCCATACTGTTGTATGTATATTCATGAAAATATATAATATTCCTCAGTTCCTATATAGAAAATCCACTCAGAAATTTTTTCGAAAAAATCATTTTCGAAAATTTCGATTAAAATCGCGAGAAATTAAAAATTTCCAAAATGAACACTGAGAGTCAAATAATAATCAGAATGGCCTTAGAAGTACATGAAAACTTCAAAAATAGATAAATCATACTTCGGAGAGTAAAATCAAAAATTTCTATTAAACTTTCCCAGAAACCCTAATTTGGGACAATAGATGTACGGCAAGGCTAAACAACCACATATTGACGTGGGATGAATTAAATTAGGCCTAATATGAGATTTTGGACCTAATGTGAAATTTTGAAATTTCTGGGGTCAAAATATAATTTTTATAAGTCAATGGCTCCTTTATAATTAACAAAAATTTAAAATTATATGGCAAATGGTTCCTTCTCCCAAAACCTTGAACAAACAAAAGAGAGAGAGGGAAAGAAAGAGGACGTGAGATAGAGAGAGAGAGAGAGGAGACTTTTTGGGCATTTGAAGAGTTGATCAAAGGGTTGAAATTGAGTAGGTGGTGAGATGAATTATTTGGACCATTGGATTGAGTTAGTGGAAGACAAAGACACTATTCATTGAATGATAGAGCATGGACTTCTTTGACAACAAACCAATGGTGAGGATTGATTTGGAATTGGGTCAAAATATGCTAGCCTTTGGATTTAGTTGTTGGGAGACATAACATTAATGAGGGATTGAGTGTAGTGTGAGATAGAGTGGACTTGTAGTGTGAGAAAAGTGAGATTTGTTGTGTGAATGAGTGCAAGACATGGGAGAGAGAAGGGAGTACACTTTGGGTGACCAAACAAATCTAAATAAGCAAATATTTAGGCATTTTTGTTCTTCCAAACCGTGAGATGTTCAAGAGACCAAAGAAGGTCTCCATTCTTCTCTCCAAAGCTGTGACTTCAAGGTGAGGGATCCAAAAATTTTTCTACTATAACATCCAATTTTTTTTACATAGATCAATTCCTCTCAAACCCACCTACAACATATCTAAAAATTGGAGCAAAAGGAGGAGTGTTGCAAAGTGAAATCCAAAGGTGACCTTAAGTTACATTTTTTAAGGAAGGCATGATTTCTTCAAACCATTCTTTGAAATTTTTTTTGTGTACATTCATTTCCCTTAAACTTTAGTATGACATATCTAATTTTGGAGTCAAAAGGAGACACCTAACTTAGTGAAACTTAGGTTGGGCCAAGAGTGAGAATGAGAGAAAGAAACTTCATTCTGCCCTGTTTTTGGCAGAGGCATTCCCCTTAGATTTGAGATACCGTACCCATAGAATCTGATAAAATGTTAAATACAAGTTATAGCTCTATGTCTTATCTTTCCAACGAGATAAAAATTACCTAAATCCGAGTTCTGTATCAAACGTTATGACAGTTTTCCCGAAACTGCGCAGGGTGTTTCCCTATTTTCGGCCACATATTAGCCGAACTATCAGTAGCAAATTTTGACCATCGTCTAGTCATAATTAAGAGAAACTCAAAATACAAAAGTTGTAGATCTCTGTTCCAGCTTTAACATATCCAAATTTTGCTTAAATCAGAGTAGTATATTAAAGGTCATAGCACTTTCACTGAGACAGGACAGAGAATGAGTTTGGAACAAGACTGAGACATATTTTTGCATTTTTGAAATTCTGTGTACAGAATCTGATCAAATGTTAAACACAAAGGTTGTAGCTCTATGTCGTATCTTTCCAACGAGATAAGAATAACCTAAATCTGATTTCTGTATCAAAAGTTATGGTAGTTTTCCAGAAACTGTGCAGATTGCATTATAAAAAAATCCGAATCAGACCAAAGATAAATTTTTATAAATTCATACAGTGAGAATTGGAAGATGAGTTAAACATGAGAAATGTAGGTAAATGTCTTAATTTTAAGTAACAATTTGAATCACTAAATTCCGAGTTATATAGAAAACGTTATGCTATTTTTCTCAAAACTGCGCAAGTACAAAAACTTAGAGTTTGAAAAATTTATAAATGTTTGGACTTGAACCACTAAGACAAAATCTTAGTACTGGGCCCAAATCCAATTAGAACTTTAAAGTCCGATAACCCAAGGCCCAAAATGAGAGATAGTTGGGTCCAAATCTAAATAGAACTTTAAAGTCCAACAACCAAGGCCCATAATGAGAGATGTTTGGGCCCAAGTCCAATTAGAATTTTAAAGTCCAATTAGAACTTTAAAGTCCAATAACCCAAGAACCATAATGAGAAATGTTTGGACCTAAATCCAATTAGAACTTTAAAGTCCAACAACCAAGGCCCATAATGAGAGATGTGACCTAAAAATATCTAAAACCAATCAAAATTATAAAAGTCTTATAAAACAATAAAGAATTTACATGTATATATTGTTGCTTTAGGTGTAGACTATTTCCTACACACGAAAGGCGACTTGGTGGAGTTCGAGATTGATAGGGGAGTGGCATACCATCCCGTATAGGTGAGTGGAACTTTGACGCTATATTCTCAATTGAGTAAAAATACATGTTTTATGGCTTTTCAAATGACATATTTTATGACATGTGTGAAAGTATAAAATTTGATCTATATTTTAAAACTACTTCTCTTTCTGATCATTAGAGTGTTTCAAATGATTGATTCAAATGATTTGCATCCACGAATTGTATTGAAATGACATAGTACCACCGTTTGAAACTTGATATGATTTATTTGCTCCATTGAATTGGTACTCTGATTTTAAATACTCTGATTTTAAATGGTTTGATCAAAATGTGTGGGCCGGATGCCTACTTATGATTAACACACTGATTTGAAATGATTTAATTGAAATGTGTGGGCTAGATGCCAATTGATGATGTGATGATATGATGATATCCTTGATTGACAACCATAGCTACGAAGGGCTTTGGTAGAGGCACCCATTGTGTCTGGATACATTTCTGCAAGAGGTATCCCCCAAATGCCATATGTATAACTACGGCCGGATGAATCAAATCGGGGAGGACATGTGTGACGCCACTGTTTAGCTCCTGGCAAGATTCTATACATAGTTGATGATTATATACATGCGATTAGATATGGGCTAGCCTTGGTAAGGTTCCTTGGTGAGGTCCGTGGCCAACATTGGGGTAGAGAGCTAAATATTTTTATATTTGCATATGAAAATGCCCCAGTGCACCTGCCATTGGTCGTGGTAGATCATTGCCGGGGATATTTTATTGGCAAACTCTAAATGATTTTCGAAATGTAAATGGATGCATAGGTTGATATTGTGATGTGTGATACA
Source organism: Dillenia suffruticosa (assembly GCA_033439265.1). Lineage (NCBI taxonomy): Eukaryota > Viridiplantae > Streptophyta > Magnoliopsida > Dilleniales > Dilleniaceae > Dillenia > Dillenia suffruticosa. Next base: position 8,594,446 of record JAVTVX010000031.1, read on the forward strand.
TGATCACTTGATTTATAGAAATCCCATGCTAGATTTATAATATTATCATGCTTTAAAAGTACACTTTGACACTTCGAGTTCACACCTATTATTGATAACATAATGTCGATCTCCTCACTCACTAAGTATTTTCCCATAATACTCACCCCTCACTTTTCCATGATTATAGACATAGTTTCGGCAAGAACACGTGTCGAGAGGCATTCGACACACTTGATATACACTCGGAGATGTCGAGCCTTAGGTATGGTACTAGCCATTCTTCTATTGTGAAGTTGGATAATGTATATACTTGAGGTCTATAGAATAACCATCTACAAATTTTTATGGGATGACCGTAATAGCATTATGTAACTTGTAAATTTGAAACTCTCACAATTTGTTGTATATTCATGCATTGAGGCAAAGTGTTGCATTTTACTTTCTTTTACTTGAGAAAATTATATTTTGAAGGAAAACAGTTTTTAAACAGATGATGATGTTGGCATTCATTGTCTCAGTATGCGTGTCATGTGATGGGCAGCATTCGGAGTAATGGGCAGCTGTTCACGGCCTTCGATTGTGGATTCGGGTGTGACATCCATGCACTCTATTAGGTGTCATGTGGACGCCCTTGTCAAGAGGAGATGTGTCACAAACTAGAACAAACTATTCTATTTAGGTTTTATGTAAAAATTTCTATCCAATAACCTTTCATGCATAAATTTCAATCCAATAAACTTTTTTGAATATGGAAAAATCCTATGTGACCACTAACCAACCTTGCTTCCCTCTTGACCAATCATTTGGCTCCAATTGTCCACCCTTGAGTGGTTGCAACTTAGTCCCTTAACTTTTCTTAATTGCATTTAAGCCCCTAACCTTTAATAATTTACATTTTTATCCCTATAAAATTTTGTTCAAAATTTCTTAAATATGTGAAATTTCATTTAACTATCTCTATTTTAGTGTGTAGGTATTCTCTTAACCATTTTTGACTTCCTTAGGCCTTGCAAGCAATTGTCGAGAAGATTTTCGGTTTACAGATAAAATTTTCGGTTTTAATGATTTTGAGGCGAAATCTCAAAATAAATAAATAGATAAATAAATTTTCATTTTATATATCTCAAAATGATGCTTATATATATATATAATCATAAGAAGTGATACTAATACATAGTCACCGAAAATCGATGTTACAGTTATTGTAGAAAAATTTTTGGATTTCTCACCTTGAAACTCACGGTTTTTGGGAGAAAATGAAGAACTTGCTCCTTCTTTATTTGGACACCCACGGTTTTAAAGGAAGAAGAAAGCCTAAGTGATTAGTTTATTTAACTTGTGTCATTCAATCCTAGCCCTTCAAGCATTTCCAATATTTGTTCAAGACCATTGATTATTTTGTCATAACAAGGTTCATTCTCTCTCCACAAAAGCACTCTTTATTTCTCCCACGTTATCTCTCTCATTCTCACACTACACTCCACTCCTCAGTAATTGAATGTCCCCAATTAACTAAATCCAATGGCTCAGATTAACTCATCTTACTACTAATTAATCTCCACCTTCGATTTATTTCTCAAAGCCCAACAAAATCTCTTCAAAAGTCAACAATTATCTTCTCTCTTCTCTCTCTCTCTCTCTCTCTCTCTCATGAACATCTACCTCAATTCCCCCACTCCTTTCTCTCTTGCTGTTCATGGTTTTGGGAGAAGGAACCATTTTCCAAAATATTTCCAATTTTTATTAATTGCAAAGAACCCCTTGACTTATAAAAATTATATTTTGATCCTGAAATTTTTTTATAATTTCAAGTTAGACCCAAAACCTTGTATTTTAATTTGTCCCATGTCAAAACGTGATTGTTTAGCCCTTTCGACACATGTTCGACCTAACTAGGGTTTTATCGGTGAAGAGAAATACAATAGTAAGGACACCGTGGTGTCAGTGTTTCATTTTCTAACCCCTTTAAAAATGAGTTTCGTTCTCAAAATTAAAAAAACCTATACAGAGAAAAACTGTGGGTACTGTCTTCTCATGGTTTCTTCGAGCTCTCAGGTTTTCTCCTGAATCTGATCATTCTTCCATAAGACTCAGACTAATGGGACTTCCTTGCTCCGTAGCTTCTTAGTCGGCCGATCAAGGATATCCACAGGCTGAACTGGAAGGCTCAACTCCTCGCACAACTCAACTGGCGGAGGCTCAAAAACATATGATGGATCAAGCAGGTACCTTTTAAATACCGAGACGTGGAAGACATCATGGATGCATGAAAGCTCATCTGGCAACTCTAACCTGTATGCTACATTTCTGACCCTCTCAAAGATACGGAAAGGCCCAATATACTTGGGGCTCAACTTATTGTGCTGTCTGAATCCCCTTTCCAGGGCGATATCCGTAGGAAAACCATGTCTCCTACCTCGAACTCAAGTGGTCGCCATGTCCTATCAGCATAAGCCTTCTGTCGGTCCTGGGCGGCCTTTATCTGCTCGCGGATGATCCTCACTTTCTCCTTAGTTTCCTTAACAATCTCGACATTGCTAAGTCACATTTCTCCTACCTCATCCCAGCATAATGGAGTACGGTATTTCCTCCCATATAACGCCTCATACGGAGGCATCCCAATGTTGGCCTGATAGCTATTATTATATGCAAACTCTACCAGTGAGAGATACTGATCCCAATTACCTCGAAAATCCATAACACATACCCTTAGCATGTCCTCTAGAGTCTGGATGGTCCTCTCTGACTGACCATCTATCTAGGGGTGGTATGCTGTGTTGAAGCTCAGCTCAGTGGCCAATGCCTCTTGTAATCTGGGCCAAAATCTAGAGATAAATTTGGGGTCTCTGTCAGATACTATCAATACTGGTACCCCGTGAAGTTTGACTATGGTGTCAATACAAAGACATGTCAACATCTCTAAGGAATGAACAGAACGAATCAGAATAAAGTATGCGGACTTGGTGAGCCTATCGACGATTACCCATATAGTATCATGTCGTGCCGAAGTTCGCGGTAACCCCATCACAAAATCCATCGTGATGTGTTCCCACTTCTACTCGGGAGTAGGAAAAGGCTATAAAATGCCTGCGGGTCACTGATGCTCGGCCTTTACCTACTGACAGGCCAGGTATCGAGCAACAAATTATGTGATTTCTCTCTTCATACCGGGCCACAAATAACTATCTCAGATAGTCCAATACATTTTTGTACCGCCCAGATGCATAGCATAGACAGAGGAATGAGCTTCCTCAAGAATAGCTTTCCGAAAATCACTATCAGTAGGGATGCAAACCCGCTCTTGAAGTACCATTAGTCCATTATCACGGACTCAAAAATCCCCTCCATTACCTATGCGGATCTTATCAAGAATACATCGGAGCTCCTCATCCAATCCCTGGAGCTCCTTAATGCGGTTGAGCAAAGTCAACCTCACCTCAAATCGGGCTAGTAATCCTCCTCGATCTCGATCATCACTAGCCAAACTAACTCCTAAAGCATGGAGTCCTACCAAACAAGAGAGATAAGCACTCTTCATAATCTGAAAAGAAAATGATGATTTTCGGCTCAAGGCATCTACCACAACATTCACCTTTCCTAGATGATAATCGATGATGAGATCGTAATTTTTCAATAATTCCAACCATCTCCTCTGTCGAAGGTTCAACTCCCACTGGGTAAAGAAGGAATTCAGGCTTTTATACCCTATGAACAGGTTGCCCTTTACAAATAATGTCACCATATCTTCAAAGCAAAGACTATGGTGGCCAACTCAAGATCATGTGTCTGGTAGTTCAACTCATACTTCTTCATATGCTAAGAAGCATATGCAATAATCCGACCATCCTACATCAGTACACAACCCAATCCCTACCAGCTGGTATCACTGTATACCATATACAATCGACTACTAGTGGGAAGGGCCAATATCAGTGCAGATGTCAATCGCCGTTTGAGCTCCTAAAAGCCCACCTCATAACGGTTATCCCAATGAAACTTGACGTCCTTCCACGTCAACCTAGATAATGGGGCAACTATATAAGAAAATCCCTCTACAAACCGCCGATAATAATCTGTGAGACCAAGGAAACTCCGGACCTCAGTCACAGTTTTCGACTGCTCCCATTTCAATATAGCCTCAACCTTCTGCGGATCAACGAAAATACCCTCCGTAAAAATAATATGGCCCAGAAAACCAATTTGTCGCAATCAAAACTCACACTTAGTGAATTTGGCATGCAATTGTTTCTCGCGAAGAATCTATAGAACAACCTGAAGGTGTTGAGCATATTCCTCATCACTCCATCAGTAGACAAGAACGTCATCAATAAATACAATAACGAACTGATCCAAGTAGTCATGGAAGACTCGATTCATCAGATCCATGAATGCGGTTGGTGCATTGGTCAGCCCAAACAGCATGACCAAGAACTCAAAATATCCATATCGAGTGCGAAATGCGGTCTTGGGCACATTCTTAGCCCTAATCCACAACTGATGATAGCCTGATTGGAGATCTATTTTCGAGAAAACCCTAACTCCCTGAAACTAAACAAACAAATCAATAATGTGGGGCAATGGATATCGGTTCTTGATAGTGACTTTGTTCAACTGCCAATAATCCATACAAAGTCAGAGAGTACCGTCATTTTTCTTCACAAATAATACCAAAACACCCCAAGGTGAAGTGCTCCGACGCATAAATCCCTTGTTCAGTAACTCCTACAGCTAAACCTTGAGCTCTCCCAGCTCAGCCAGTGCCATTCTATATAGCGGAATAGAGATAGGAGTAGTGCTCGGAATCAAATCGATTTCAAAATGAAACTCCTGAACTGGTGGTAATCCAGGTAGCTCCTCGAGGAAAATGTTAGGAAACTCTTGTACCACCGAAACCTCATCAAGTCTCGGATCCTTTATGGTGGTATCTATCACGTGAGCCAGATATGTCATACATCCTCGGCGTATCATCCACCTGACCTCCATTACTGATACTACACATCAGGATAATACTCGTCTCTTACCCGCAAAAGTTAGTGATGACCCTTCGGGCCTTCGGAACTCAACTTCCTTGCTAAAACAATCTACGGAAGCCCTATGAGTACTCAGCCAATCCATCCCTAGGATGATATCAAAATCTATCATGTCGAGCGGAATCAAGTTTGCATCTAGCACTGTCTCCCCGATCATGACCTCGCTTCCTCTATATATAGAATCTCGAACCAACTGCTGACCAAGAGGAGTGATAACCAATAGCTCTTCATCAAGTGGTGATAATGCCTTACCCGACTGCTGGGCGAAAGAAGCTCTCACGTAAGAATAATTTGTCCTGGTGTCTACAAGAACACGGGCGTCGATTCCAAATATTTTCATAGTACCTAAATGAGAGAAATTTGAAGAAAAGGAATCAATTTAGGGTGTGCAAAAGGGAGATATATATATACATATATATATATATATATCAAAAGAGTTGAGCCTCCCAGGCTTTAACTAGTCATGACTATACATATCATCATGGGATACATGATTCCAAAAGGAGAGAAATATATTATAGTTCCTAGAAATGATTCCAAAACAGAAATACATAAAGACTCTTAAACCGAGGGATCAGTAAGAGGGTTACCCATGATCACATCTGGGTTCACCTGAGCGTCTTCTTGCATCATGGCGTATATGCGGGCTTGTGCCCTCGACTGCTGTCGTGAAGGACCAAGTACAGTGTTGCTCCCAGTGGCCATCCATGGAGCAGTATGACTCGAATGCACAGGTGCTCCCAGATGTCCTACATGCGGTCCGCTCGGTCGACTCATGATCGCCTGATCTCCGAACCCTAAATCAAGGCATGAGCTCCTGATATGTCCTGGCTTCCCACGTTGGAAGCACATGATAGGCGCCTTGCATGCTTCTAAAGCATGGTGCCTACCATATCTAGGGTAAGGAAGGTGTCGCTGAACAGTAGACTAACTCGCAGCAATGGGGGCTGGTGCTCCAAACCCCTGGGGACGTGGTCCCTCTCTGTGGTGTGTTGGTCGAAAGGGAGAGGGGTCTCCATGAAAACCGGAAGTCCTACCCTTCTTCAAACTCTGACTCGTCTGCGAACTGACCCACTTCTTCCTCTGCTCTTTACTCTCCCTCTGCCTACCCTCGGCGTGGATAATCTCCTCCGCGTGGTAAGCTGAATCAATAATCTCTGCAAGGGAGAAACTAGGTGTGACTGTCATGTACCTCCTAATGTTCAAGTTGAGGTCATCCTTAAACTTGAACCATAGCTACTTTGGTGTAGCTAAATCGGGGATAAAGGCTGCTTGTCTTCTCATTTCAGCCTCGTACTCTACATCTGATCAAATCCCTTGTCGCAGGTGAAGGAACTCTGTCCTCTTTTGGTCCTGCTAAAATTTGGGGAAGTACTTGTGGTCAAACTCCCTTAGGAAGTCCTCCCACTTTAGTGGCTTGATAGCATCATCACAAATAGCCTCCAACCAAGTGAGGGCATCACCATCTAACAGTCTCTCTACTACCCACAACCTATATTTCTCGCTCAACCCTAAATCTATCAGGATCCGGTGTGTCCTGTTAACCCAGTGCTTAGCCATAGTAGCATCACCGAGTTCCAAAAAGTCTATGTATCCTAACTACCGAGCTTCCTTGACTAACTGAGTCATCCTGTGGATGTGCCTAAGCGTGGAAGAGGTAGTATCACTTGGACCTGATGTTGAAAGAGGACTGGCTACCGGTGGAGGATCCGGTACCGCAGAGGTAGATACTGCCGCTGGAGTCGACGCGGCCATCGGTGGTGGTGGGGGTGGCAACTGAACCCCGTATGATCTATACCACTCGTACACCTGCTTAAATGCATCAAGTGTAGGTGGTGGAACCGCAGTTGTCATAGTCGACTGAGGAGGCACTGGAGGAGGTGCACGGGATGAGGATGTATCCTCAGGTACTCTAGGTGGCTTGATAGGTAGCTTAGGGAGTGGCTAAGGGGGTACAAACCTAGTATCCCTCTTAGTAGTCATAGCTCTAAAAGGAGTAAATTGCATTAGTCACGTTTCAAGAATTAAAGTTAGTTAATAAGTAACTAACACCCTAAAATGAATAAAGTTATCGGTCTAGTAACCGATGGAAATGATACGCTAGGTTAGATATGAACCGTTTCTAATCTTCTAAAAATAAAAGAACTCATATGCCTAAAACCATGTACTGGGATCTCATGACGGTAAGGAAACTCTCATATGTATTGAGGACTTTTAAAAATATACTTGGAAATATTTCCAAAACTCTTTTCATAAAACATAGTTCTCAACATAATCTCTGATACCTACCAAATTGTCACGCCCCAGCCCACAGATCGAGCACGTCACAACTGCCATGATATCTTGATATACCGGTAGAACCCCCCATATATCGGGACACCGCAAGGCTATCAATCAACCTATACAACCTGTTTAAAAGCTACTTTTCCTCCAAAACATATTCCCAAGTGAAAAAAAAATTTGAAATGCAATATTTTGCCTCAATGCATTAATAAACAACAACTTGAGAGTTTCAAATTACATTTACATGACATAAATACAATCATCCCAAATAAATGTACCAAGGTCATTCTATAGATCTCAAATAAATACAACATCAAGTCGATCGCGGAAGAATGGTTATCCATACCCAAAAGTCCTATGTCTCTAAAAGTATATTAAGTATGTCAAAATGTCCCTCGACACGTCTCCCTGCCAATTTATATCTAGAATCATGGAAAACGAGTGGTGAGTATTTATGGGAAAATACTCAGTGAGTGAGGGGAACAACAATATGTTATCAATTATGTGTATAAGCACGGAGTGTCAAAGCATAATTTAAAATACGATGGTATTATGAACAACCATGCCAATTTCACAAATCATGAATCATATGTCATACATCATAGTATCAACACAGACATCCGTCAACGTTTCTAAATCATATAAAGCTAGCTAATAAAATATTCCCGGTGATGGTTTACCATGATCAATGATAGGCGTATTGGGGGTTTCGTGCAAGTATAAAACAAATCAAACTCTCTTCCCCAATGTTGGCCACGGGCCTCAATAGTATCAATCACAACAATATCAATCATGTATAGAATCTGTCCGGAACTAGACAGTGGTGTACACATGTTCTCCCCTATATGGTTCATCCGACCATAACCATACCTATGGCGTTTGGGGGATACCTCCTGCAAAAGAGTATCCAAACACAATGGGTGCCACTGCCAAAACCATTCGTAGCTACGAAAGTCCATCATGAACAACATCACATCATCATATCACAAGTGGACATCCAACCCATGCATCACAAGTAAGCAAATTTGGCCCATATCAATTCATCAAAACCAAGTCAATCAATATGTCAATGTAAATGGAAGTATATAAATCATGTCAAGTTCTTAAAAATGGCACAAAGTCATTTCAACACAAATTTCACGGATGCATATTATTTAAACAAACCATTGAGACATTCCCATGATCACAAAGAACATTTGTAAAAATATATCAATTTGATGTTTTCACACACATCATAAACCATGTCATTTGAAAAGTTAAAAAAACATGGATTTGTTAAATCAATAACACAATGTTTACAATCCCACTTACCGTATACGAGAGGGTACGTCACTCCCTAAAATATAACACAAGGTGTCGAAAATGTGTTCCCCTCGCTTGGTCGTCAAACATGTCACTACAATGGCAACACATAATATATGTTATAAAAATTGAAGACCACTAGATTACTTTAAATTCTAATTAATCTTTCATCTAAGATCAAAACCTAGGGCATCATTGTAAGCTCCAATTTTGTCCATACGCCGTCTCCTTTTCCATCACCAAATCGGCAACTTCAATTACTCATTTCCAAAGGTACACAATTCAAACCAAATAATGCCACTTTAGACAACCAAAATCATCACTCTCATATCCTATCTCTTTGTATACTCAAAACAGTCCGCATTCACATTCTCGGCAACTCACTAATTTAATATACATTTCATCCCATCACCTTAGCACACAAAGACAATTACATGCTCACACACACATATAATCCTTCACGCTCTCGGCCTCTAATACACACACACACTTTCACCATATCACCACAAAATTCTGCACACATTTGGCCCATTTTTCCTCAACATTCTCTTCTTGGCTAGCATAAAAATAGCCTTCCTTCAATTTATTTTAGTGCAGAAGATTTCTGCACATAATGCACCTCAATCCTTGGCCTTTAAAGTATCTTTCTTGCACAACTACAACCCATTCTTTTCAGCCAATAACATTCTGTTTTTCCCATGTTTTTCAGCCGCTATGCACAATACAAATCATTCAGTTTTTCTGCACACAAAACTTAGTACTGCAGGACACAAATTTCAGCCCACAATTTCACCTTTCTCTCCTCCAAATTCTTACCCAAACACCACAAATTTCTGCACACTTTTCTTACCTCATTTCAATCATCAAACATACACATATATCCATCATCTTTGCATTAAAATTCAGCACATAAAATTTGCATTTGAAGACTAAATTTTCAGCTCACTCAAAACACATTTCTCCTCTAATTCTTGGCCACAAAACAGGTAATTTTTCTGCACACAAAATTCTGCACCGATGAAGGACAAATTCTACACACAAAATTCTGCACACATCCCTCATGCTTTATTGGGTTTCTCCTAGACTCTAAGTGATAGAAATCATGCTAGAACATCAAATTAAATCATTCATACAAGATTTTCAAAAATTCAGCATGGTGCAGAATTTTTCTTACCTCAAATCTTGATGTTTCAAGCCCAATTCAAGACTCCTCTTCACAAGGTCACTCTCTCCTCTTGCTCCTATGCATTCGACCAACATCCATTCACCGAGTTAGGCTTCTCATTTTGGCTTCAAACTTAGATATGTTATACTAGGGTTTGGGGAGAATAAATCTACACCAAAATTTCATAGAAAAGTTAGAAGAAATCATGCCCTTCTTCAAGAATGGAGCTTACGGTCACCCTTGGACTTCACTATGAAAAACTCCTCATTTTGCTCTAATTGTTGGATCTATTATAGTAGGGTTTGTGAGGATTTGATTTATGTAAAAATATTTGGGTGTTATTGTAGGAAAAGTTTTGGATCCCTCACCTTGAAACTCACGGTTCTTGGGAGAAAATGAAGAACCTGCTTTGTTTGGACACCCACGATTTTAAAGGAAGAAGAAAGCCTAAGTGATTAGTTTATTTAACTTGTGTCATTCAATCCTAGCCCTTCAAGCATTTATAATATTTGTTCTAGGCCATTAGATTCTTTGTCATAACAAGGTTCATTCTCTCTCCACAAAACCACTCTTTTCTCTCTCCCACGTTGTCTTTCTCATTCTCACACTACACTCCACTCCTCATTAATTGCATGTCCCTAACTAACTAAATCCAAGGGCTCACATTAATTCATCTTATTTCAAATTAATCTCCACCCTTGATTTATTTCTCAAAACCCAACAAAATCTCTTCAAGAGTGAACAATTGCCTTCTCTCCTCTCTCTCTCTCTCTCTCTCACGGACGTCCACCTCACTTCCCCCACTCCTTTCTCTCTTGTTGTTCATGGTTTTGGGTGAAGGAACCATTTGCCAAAATGCTTCCAATTTTTGATAATTGCAAATGAGCCCCTTGACTTATAAAAATTATATTTTGACCCCAATTTTTTTTTATAATTTCAAGTTAGACTCAAAACCTCATATTTGGCCTAATTTAATTTATCCCATATCAAAACATGGTTGTTTAGCTCTTCCGACACAAGTTCGACCAGCTGGGGTTTTACCTATGATTTTTCAAAAAATTTGTGATTTAGCTCTATGAAACAAGATCTACTCAATTTTGAAGTTCCAATACACTCTAGTGTAATCCTCATTATTATTGGATCATCGGTGATTATTTTGGAAATTTTTAAATTCTCGACGATTTGGGCCAAAATTTCTAAAAAGCGGTTTTAACGAAAAAATTTCTTAGCGAATTATTATAGAAATATGAGTAAGATCATTTATGAAATGAAGAGGATTACAATAGTGAGAACACCGAGATGTCAATGTTACAGTTTTGGATTTTAAAAATACTTCTGCACAGTTTCAGTAAAATTACTAAACTTTCTATCTACTACTCCAATTCCAGTGATCTTTAGCTTAAATTAAAGATAAGATAAAGACTAGCTACTTTCATGTTTTAAGTTTCACTGAATTCCATACAGACGATATTGTAAAAATTGACAAAAGATACTGGTTATACACAGAGTATCAAATAAAGTAGGTAAAACATGCTGAATTTCTAAAAATCACTAAAAATTGATTTTTTCATGAAATGTTTCACATAATATATCATCTTAAAGTATAAGAAATCTAGTTTATACAAGAACAAACAGTTTAGATTTTTTATTCCTATAAAATAAGATATCATCATTAGAGTACACAAAACTCAATCTATAAATCAATATCTAGTATGCTAGCGTAGATACTAATATAGCTACTCATCATATAATCAAATATTTGCACAAGTTAAGAAATGTTATCTTTTTTGTAAGATCTCTTGTTAACAATACATACCAGTACTCCTTTTGAATTCTTGCAAATTTTTTTATATCACATTAGAAAAAATCAAATCACAAATCAAAATGAATTCCTATACAACACTTCTATACTTCCAATTGAAATCCAAGATTTTTCAAAAATGTTCTTACCTCCTTGGCTTCATGGTTGCACTTAAATTGGATATGGATCCTACATATTTCGTCTAAGGGGGTTGAATGAAGAAAATGAGCTAAATTCTTCTTAAACAAATTCTTTTATAAACTTAGCAAAACTTCTTTGACCATTGGATCACCCCATGCATTATCTCAACCATCTACTTATCCTAACACTTAAACCATGTAATTATTGATTCAAGCAAACTCCATGCACTCTATTAGGAGTCTTGTTAGACGTCCATGTCAAGAGGAGAAGTGTCACTACTAGTACAGACTATTCCAATTAGATTTCATGCATAATTTGTCATCCTATGAACTTTCTTGAATGTGAAACAATCCTATGTGACCACTAACCAACCTTGCTGCCCTCTTCATCAATCATTTGGCTCCAATTGTCCATCCTTTAGTGGCTTGCAACCTAGTCCCTCAAATTTCCTTATTTACATTTAGACTCCTAACTTTTAACAAATTTATATTTTTTGTCCATATGAAATTTTGTTCGAAATTCCTTAAAAATGTGAAATTTCATTTAAATACGTTTATTTAAGTGTATAGGACTTTCCTTAGCCATTTTTGACTTCTTTAGGGCATGTCGGTGTTTGTTGAGAAGGTTTTCAGCTTACTGATAAAATTTTTTGTTTTAGCAATTTTGAGACAAAACTTCAAAATAAATAAATAAATAATTAAAATTACATTTTAGATATCTCAAAGGGATGTTAATATATATTTAGAATCATGAGAAGTGGTACATAATATATAGTCACGGGAAATTGGTATTACATTAGATGCCTATAAGAATGTCTAGCAAAACTCGTGCTCACAAATGAATTATTAGATCTTGTATCTATTAGCACACGAGCATTAATATCAAAAATTTTTATCATACCTAATAATATAGACCATAAAATAATTATTAGTTAACATATAAATTACATAATTCAAATTTGACTTCCCATAACATTTCATTACACCACACAATTATGAATATTTAATGTACTTACCTATTCTAGGAATCCATACTATTGATATAGCCATAATGTCATACTATTCATGTACAAATAATACTCTTAAAATAGAGAGTTCTAGGCCCAAAGATCATATTCAAATATACAGTCTAACACATTGAGTCGAGTAAACCCTTAGGTCAATAGGGATTTTCAATCATACCTAGTGATCATCCATCAATTGTTACATGTTTAATGGAACTCTACAAGTCAATAATTCTAAACACCTTACCTTCATCAAACCTTACGCATATACTAATGACCATACGAAAATTATATTATCAACATACTTCAAATCATAATCACATATCATCTAGATCGCATTTCTAAATTATCTAATTTAAGTTTTCAAAAGGTTTCACCTGTGACCACATCCGGATTGACTTTTGCCTCTTCATTTGTCATGACATAAATTCTTGTCAGAGCTCTTGGTTGGGAACGTTGAGTCGGGTTGGCTATAGTATTGCTTCCCATCCATGTTCTCGCAATGGCACTAGTGTGAGGTGTTAAAGTAGTACTCGAACCACCGTTGGGGGTGCTAACAGATCCTAAGACGAAACCACCGCTATAGGAACCCGTGCTCTTGCTCTTTTTAGAGCTTTGGCCTAGTGTGAATCCGCCGGACCTCTTCTTCTTCTCATGGTGCTCCCTAGCCTTACCTCTCTCAAGCACCATTTGCTTGGCCCTCAAGGCCAACTACAAAACATTCTAGTAAGTGAGATTCTCCGTAACTGACATCCTCTCTCGGATGTTCAAATTCAATCCATTCTTGAACTTGAAACACCTACATTTCTCGGAGGCTATAATCTCTGGAACAAATGAGGATAAACTTCTAAACTTCACTTCATATTCCACCACTAACATACCTCCTTGACGGAGTTAGAGAAACTCTCTCCTTTTTAAATCCCAATCAAATTAAGTGTAGAACTTCTCATCAAATTCTCTAAAGAATTCGTTCCAAGTAAAGAGATGACTGCTCTCTCATTCACATGATCCTACCAAGTATTAGTGTCCTCGTCCAACAATCTTATAACAACTGTAAGCTTCATCTCATCATCGATCCTCATGTCCGTTACAATCTCTTAGACCCTCTTGATCCATTTCTTGGCTACTGAAAGATCATTAGAACCTGAGAATGTCTTACACCCAAATTGTCTAGTTTCTTTCAACAATTTGGACAATTCAATAGGTGGTCGAGTAGACGATGTAGCTACCGAAGTAAGAGGTGCTATAGGTATTGTAGGAGGGACCGGTGGAACCATTGGATTGGGAGGTAGAGTTGGAACTTGTACTTGAGGTGGTGTTTGGAGATGTACTCTATATGCATTCCATCACTCGATCCATTGCCGGAGAGTATAGAGTGACGGTGGAGGAATTCCAGTTGGAGGAACCGGATAAGTAGATGCCAGAGATGGTAGAGCATGTGAGGATGACTCATCCTTGAGCTCTTGACAAGGAATCTCATTTATATTCCTCATTCTTCTACGTGGTGGCATGATAATCTACAAAAGAAAAGCTATCTTTAGTTTACTATTCTAAGATAACGCTAGACACCTATGTTAGAGTTGTGTCAATATCATAGGACCCATATGAGACTTTTAAAAACCATTAGAAGACATTTTGAATATTCAAACTTTCGGAAATCTTTGAAAATCTTTAGAAATTTTTGGAAAAATTTATTTAAATTTTCAAAATATTTAAAATCAAACCTATATCTTATATTAATAAAGTTGTCACGCTTTGACACTCGGATCGAGCATGGGACAACCACCGCGTCACCTTGGCATATGGGTAAATCCTGCCTATATATCGGGATAACGTAAGACATTCATCAATATCTATCCTATTGTCAAAACAATACAACAATATTCAAAGGACCAACTCGATCCATCCCTATCTCAAAAGCATGCATATGGTCAATCCGACCATTTCTAAATCTAATAAAATTTCACAATTTCAAAAGAAAATCCAAAAATGTAAAATATAAAACATTCAAGTACAATTTAAAGTTTAGAAATCCAAATTGGTTGACTAGGTGAAATTTTAATTACAATTTGAAAAAATACTCTCCATATGGCTCTAACTAATCTAAAAAATAAATAAATCATCCAAAGCAAGAGCTAGTATTGGTAGTAAGAATCTCCTCAAAAACTAACTCAAGTTCAGCAAGATCCAACACTAGAATCGACTAGATCTCCTAACTTAACCTTCCTCTGAAAAATGAAAGAAAGAAGATTAAGTATAAAAATATTCAATAAGTGGGGTACAATGGTATTATTGTAACAACAAATCAGAGGTGAGTATAAGAATGTTAAATCATGTAATTCAAACAATTAATCAAATAATATAGTTCTAACAATCATAGTAATTAAAAAGAAAAGAAGGAATCATTCACAATTTTCATATTTTCCACAAATCATGAGATCTCCCTAAATAAATTACTTCCACCTAAGATTTGACTGAACCCAAATGAAGCACACCAGGAGATTTTCAATTCAATCGATGCATAACATTACATCCCCCTTTCTTGACATTGACTCGTACCACACTGGTAGTGTAATCGGATAGTACCAAGGAGGCGTAGGAGGTCACATCTACCATCCTTTACCAATAATGCCTAACCATGGTATCCCGTTGATTCGCTCTATGGAGGGAATGACTATATCTATTTATATCACATATGTCATTCTTTTACAACCATTTAAATCTCATTCAATATACTATGATTTCAACAAATAGTTATCAAATCATATCACAATATTCATAAATAAATTATTTAACAACATGTGGTATATATTCATTCGTAAATAAAATAGATATATACAGATTTCAAATTCTCATTTTGAGATATCCTTTAATCACAAATATTTGTGCAAAATTATATAAAATATTTTAAAAACATTTATAAAAAAATTTTGAAATCATTTTTCTCATTTAAAGATATAACAATCCATCCACTCATCTTTTGGGAGTATAATCACTTTCAGATTTCAAATATAACAAAATACAACCCCTTCTTTAATTCCAAATGTCTTAACCTAAGCCATTGGTTACAAATTAATCATTAAATCATATATCAACACTAGAGCAAATTGGTTCATCTCAACATCTCAATATGTCACAATTCCTAATTTTTTAATGAATTTTCTAACACAACATGTCATAGAAAAATGACCGTATCTTGTTCTATACTTCTCGGATCATGAAAATTTTAATTTTCACTTAAAAACTAGACATAAAATTACAATTTTAGTGTTTATGTCCCAAATTCATTGAAATCATATAAAAGTATTTAAAATTATGAATATTATAGTCCAAAATTCATGATTCACATTTGCGTAGTTATAGAAAATTTATTATAACTTTCACTACACATATTGAATTTGAGTTATTCAAATTTCAAATTAAAGATAACACATGGATCTACAAATTTTATGTTTAGATCCTAGCTAGTCAACCTAGAAGGCCTCTCAAAGTCAAAGAAATGCATGCTGCCGAAATAGGGCAGAACAGGATATTTTTTGGCACCATGAATTTTTTTAAAATATCATAAAAAATCATAAAAACCCCATTTCCCATCCAAATGCTTCAGATCATATATCATTTTCAAGATATGGAAGTCTAGTTTCATGAGAAGAAAATATTACTTAATTTGCCTATATGCAAAGGAAGTTATGATGGAAATATCACAACATACTCAAACTGCCTATTATGTAGAAAATCAAAGGATTTTAGCTCAAATATGAAACTTCACATTCTACTCTAGTAACCCCTCTTTACATTCAATCTAAATCTAGAATCAAGTAACAATTCAAAAACATCATGCATAACCAAAATCCACAGGCATTCATCCTATGTTATGAAGCAAACAAGCTTCTAGCATGCTCAACAACCTCACTTATCCTTGCTCAACTTAGGAAACTAGAGCACATAACGTCAGAATTTCAGGGGAAAGTTAACAGCTTCAAACTCAACAAGGTGGATCATCATCCACATGGTTTCTCATCCTAAAAATAAAAGGTAATCAAGGGAAAATCGAAAAAAGTAAAATACCCACTCACCTAAAATTTCTTCGTATGTTAAACGAAGGAGAAGAGGGTTTGGACCTGAAAATCAAAATTAGACCTTGGATTTGCTTCAACAACCCAATGGATGCTTGGAAAAAATGTTGGATTTTGGTTATATTTTGAGACAATAAAGAAAATGAAAGGATTTCAGAAGATCTTATCCGGCATAGCAATGATGAATGATTAGATCGAAGATATTCCTAGGCTTTGACTTTTCATCTCAAATATTCATCACTCTTCTAATGGAACAAATGATGATCGTAGGCAAATAGGAGTGAATCATTGGATGATTGAAGAGAGAAAAAGAGAGTTGTAAGTTTGGGTAACGAAGGGGGAGTAAAAGTGGGGTGGGGTGGGTATGACCTTTCTTTTTTCTTTCTTTTCTTGGTGTTATAGAAGAGATGCATCTTTAGGGGCTATAACCTGCCTATCCCCCCTTCCCCCAAAAGAGGACGTGTTTAACAAGGTAGCCTTACTACCCAAAGGGATGAGTGGATCACCTATTTTGTAGGGAGAGTTAATGCTTCTTGAATATTTTACTTTGACACTACTTTACCTAAAAAAAACTAGCAAGTTACGTTTTAGTTTGAGATAAAAGTCCTTTTTTGTTCTCAATAGTGAAGCAATATCCAACTCATTAGCTTATTATATAGAAAGCATGAATGGTTCAAAACTTCTCATATACTTGTATTGGACACGGATCGGCCTCAAGTTGAAGGCCTATCCAAATATATTATTGTATTAAAGTTGCATAAAATGTCTTGAATATGGTCAAAATACATGTTTTGATATGGTTGGAGATTTAATTAATTTAAGGAAATCGGAGTTTAAGTGTAGAAATTAAAACTTTTATAGTAAAATTAATAAATAAAAAAGACATAAAATGTTTTTCATATCTCTCTATGGAAACAAAGAAGCAAAAGAGCAGAGTTCGAGACTTAAGAATGACGAAAAAGAATTTGGGAGAGGTAACCCATAAAAATGAAACCTATAATACTCGAATCGAATTATTCGGACAAAACCCCGTACTGGTGGTGGGAAAAAAAAGAAGAGGCGAAAGAGGGAAATAAACCTAAATGCTTTCGATTCTTAAAATCTGTAGTCTTTAAGCATCCTAATGGAAGATGAATCAAGAGAAGTTGGATCGGGATAAAAATCTAGCTCGAAACTTTCTTCGAATTTTGACTAAACCAGAGAGGTAAAAGGAAGAAGAGAAAAACTTTCAATCATGGCTAAAGATGAAAAAGGAAAAAGCTTAACTTCTTGTGTGCACTTCTTTATTTCTCTTCTTATCTCCTTATCCATTCATCTCTGCCTCTCTCTATTTAGAGAAAAAAAGAGAAACAACTTTTTTTCTTTTTTCTTTTTATCTGGCTTTTATTTCTACTCATCTCCGTGTTTTTATCCTCTTCACTCGCTCAGCCTCAAGCTTTGACAAAAATTTTAAGCAAAAATTTTAAATCAAAAAAATTTTAGTTTGCGTAATATTATAAAATATGTCTATAGTAATTAACACATAGTGTGTGTTGTACTCCTGTATTCTAGTTTTTGAAGATTTTCATATCTTTGTAGGTACACCACTATATTCATATTTGTGCTTCCTAACTTATTATCTTAGGTCAAAACAAATTAACAAGATATTCTCCCTTTTTAGGGCCCTAAGTGCCACTCTACTTGTGTATTGGAATTTTGTTTCTAAGAATGTGTTAAAAAAATTTAAAGCGTTATACTGAAAGTTTTATATATGTAAGTGAAAGTAGTTTCCTCAAAGCATAAGCTTGAGTTGTTAACTGCATAAATACAATGCAGGAAAATGTCTAATACATTGATATAAGAGAAAAATTTTACCTCCTTTTTTGTTTTCCTTAAACAAATGTGAAATTATGCCTCAAGTTCTCTCTATTTTTAGCTTCTGTTTCCCAACTGTCCTTAATGTTTGTAAATATAACAAAATCATGATAGAATCTCATAACAAACCCATGGAAGTTTTCTTTCGTTACATCTCCATGTTTATGGGTACATGGCGAGGTGGAACTAATACAATATGGATAAAAAAACATGTCGAGTTTGTAGTTTAACCATATATTAGTTTGAATTTGTTAACACTTTTTCTAAAACTTCCATTCGATTGTAAAACTATTGTTGTTTAAGAATATTGCGAAATTTGTTATATATTTTGTATCAATTATGAAGAGGGAATATAATTCATATCACATGTGACTTTGATTTGAAGTTCAATATTTAGTGTATTAGTTCTATTAGAGTAGACTTACCATAAAACAGTTTAAATACTAGCAAAAGACTTTAGAGACGTGTTTGTTAGTAACCGATAATATGCAAAACAATTTTGTTATTACTACAAAAGTTGTGTATTTTTCCCTTGATGTTGTTTTTTATGCAAAATTATAGTTGTTCTCGTCATGTTATCATGGCTATTATTGTAAATATGGTTATATATATATATATATTTAAATAAACGAGCAAGATAATATTAAGCATGAGACATTACAAGAAAAGTAATTATTAGTGATAAAAAATTATCGACGGATATAATCTGTCTTAAATAGTGACGGATTAATGTCAAATGTGAAAAAAAATAAAATTATAAATTATTAACGGATCAGTGGATTAATGATAGAATTAGTGAGAGAAAATTTTTATCGATAATTTTGACCGTAATACAGGCGCCAAACTAATTATATCAGTGACGGATCTGCGCGGGAATTACAGACGGATTATAATCCATCAGTAATGGGTCACATGCTTAACATATAGGATTCATTAATGATGAATTACCGACGTATGTGGCGGCAATCCATTGGTGAAATAATACAAAGAAAACCTAATTTTTCCTAATCATGCCTCTGTCCTTCGTTCGCGTCTGTCTCTCTCTTTCTTCCTCTCTCTCTCCCTTCCCTTAGTGTGCTCTTATCGCTCGTATCCGTTCGTTGTCGGCACTGGTCAGCAGCAAAATCGAAGAATTGCGATATGAAGACCCATTTGCCATCGCTCTCGATCGTCCATTCAGGTTCCTCTTTCTCACTCTCTCCCTGTCTTTCTTAGATTAGGATTTATTCGCAGAACAGAGGCATGTTTCTTCTGCACGTACGCTTATAATCTCCAGATTCCCATTTTTTGTAATGCACTTGGCTGAAAATCCTTGCAAGCACTTGGACTTTTAGCATCCACTTTCGACCTTGCAGCTACCAAATGTTCCATAAGCATTGTACTTATTGCAGTAATTTTTTAGGTTATTACAGCATCACCTAGGCAGCAATTTGAGATTTATAATGTGAAAATTTTGGTTACTATAGTAGTGCACATGAAATACTCGCTGTGAGAAGCCCTGTTAAGTGGTCCCAGTTCTGAGATGAGAAGCTCAGTTGTTGTAGATATAGTCAATGTTCTGTTTTTAACTACGATTCAGGAGTCAGGACAATACAATTCAAATGTCGCAATTTTCATTACTGAGATTATGATTATGTTTGGGTTTATTGTTTGGTTCACACCAAGAAAGGAAATCATTTGTTGCTTTCTTCATGTTCTGCTTTGGTATACGCATGTCCGTTGTAAAATAGGGATGGTTAGTTTGACAAGATGTGTACTTTGGTTCTACAGCCTTCTCGGAAATGTTAAGGTTCTATTAGGCACAATTTGAAATGAAAAAAATTATTAATATAGTATTAATTTCATTTTTTAAAGAAACGGTAACTCAAGAATTTGTAGCTCGAGATATAAATGGAGCCTCAAATGATAAGTCCCGAATTTCTAAGCATGCTTTTTAACTCCATGATGTTTAATGCTTTTTTTAACTGTTGGGTGCGTATGTGGGTTGGATATTTTGAGATAACTTTCCATGGCATTGCTTACCCAAAAAATCGATGGAAATTTGAATAGTTTTTTGCAATACTATTGCTCAGGTTATCAACGAGTACTTGTGTGTTTTAGGAACAACATTGTGGGACATTGATTGATTATGATTTTCACTGGTAAGAGATTAACTGCAATGTAATTGAATTCATGTAATGCAGGTTGAGCTTCTCCCTAGATTAGCAACAGTGCTATTGCAAACACATTTTAAGCAGTTAGTCACTACCTCTACTGCCCAACCTCTCTTGACTTCTGTGAAGGACATTGTTTATTCTGAAATAAAGCTAACTCCATTCTTGCCAATTGTCACAATATAGTCGATGGTAGGTAGAATGGTTGTTTGAGCTGTCTGTTTCCAGAGGTCAAACAAATGACTGTGGTTGCATGCACAATGGGCTTTATTTGGTCTTGTTTCTTCCTGCTTCCAATGGTCAAGTACAAACTACATTCATTTGCATATGGTATTATTCAACCTCTCATGTACTTAAACAAACATTTATTGTTTTTTTTTGGAATGGAGCATATTAGTGGAAAATAGACGTCATTGGTATCTGCAGATTACTTGATTGCTTGTTTGTTCTCTGCTCATTGACTAGGATGCGTCGGATGACTTCCGTCTTTTGAATGTTTTTGATTTTATAAACAAATTTATTAGGGATGTGTGAGGGGCTTGGATGAAATGGTGCTGTATTGATGGAAAATTTATCATTCAATTAATCCTTTTCCCATTATTTACTAAGTCTTGAGTAAGACAAGTCACCAAAACTTTTTATGGAGGTGAAGTCCCTACGACTTTTGAATGATGTTGATGCTGTTTCTGTTTAATGTTTTTTGCAATGGAAACGAACAGCAGACAGTCGTTATTGGTTCCAATTTTCATGTGCTTCCTCCTTTTTGCAGCCTTCCTTTTCTTATTTGAAAAAGGTAAACAGAATTGCTTTAAAACACCTCTCACAAAATTACTTTTTTTTTAAAACATATCAGTTTCCAGCTAGTAGATTCGAGTATTTTATGGAAGTTCTAATTTTTTTTTTCATTTCTTTAAGATTGAACATAAACCTGATGTGGTCCAATGTAGTTTAATGATGAAATTGCTTAAGTGCAAATAATGGAAAGTTTAAAATGCACTACAACATGCTTTAATTTCTATGACACCATAAGTAGAAATCAATAGATTTCTTACTTAAGATTAACCATCACCGAATTTGGTATCTCCTGTTAAAGCAATAATATGACCTCTTCAAGTATTCCCACTAGAGGCATTGGTGAACATGATATATTTGGTAGGGCATATGTCATGGCCTTTCTCTTGAAAGGTAAGGTATAATGGTTCTTGTGCTAGGGTTGTGCCTTCTCTCCTACTCATAGTTGTCCTCCTAGGGTTATCACTTTCTTCTTGCTTCTTCTTGCTTCTTCTTGCAAAGGGTTTTCTTACCTAACACTTAATCATGGGTAATTTTTGTCTTCTATTGGATACTAAAGTAGAAATGGAATCATGTCGTGGTTAAATTTTTTTAATTCGTAGTTGTCACTCTCTCTCTCTCTCTCTCTCTCTCTCTCTTTCTCTCTCTCTCTCTCTCTCTCTTTCTCTCTCTCTCTCTCTTACAAGGTGGTGTCCTTATCGACCCTTGTAATACCATATACATCTATATCTTCTATTGCCACAACATCTAGCAGGTGTTAAAAACCCAAGTTACAAATATTTGACCTATCGACACCAAACTTTCTTCCTTTTGCATCACTAGTGTTCAACTTCCCGACTGATATGGCATCTCTGTTGTAACTTGTCTTCCCTTTCGACTCATGTTTTCATTCATTCTGAGATCGTTATCACCGGCTATCGGTATTATTTAGTTTGAGAATATTAAAATTAGTTTTAATTTATTTCTTAATATAATTTTGATAGATTACTTATCTTTATTCTTGTACGGTTTGTACTTTGAAATGGGGTCTATTGATCATGCTTGGATGTAGCTAATGGATATTTGATAGATAAATTTGTTGAGAGTGTTAATGAGTTCTTTTTATTTTACATGTTCTCAATATAAGTTCATGGATGGATTCAAGATTAGATATTTTTGCCATAACTATCGCAACCATAAACTTTGTAGTCGAGATGATATAGCAATGCACTAATTCTCAAGAGGGTTTGTTAATGGTTATACGATATGAGTTTGTTACGAAGAAGTCAGAAATAGAGAATCAAATGAAGGACAATCATTTACACATAGAGAGGATGTCGAGACTTCATATACATCCATGGTTGTTGATGTCTTTGGCTATCAATTTGATTGGAATTGCAATTATGATCACATGAATGCTGACAATACTGAGCCAATTAATCCAAATGTGATGCTATTTTATGAGTTGCTGAAAAAACTGAACAACCTTTATGGGATGGGTGTAAAATGCAAACAACATTATCAACTATTTCACAATTGTTAAATTGTAAGTTAGAGTTCAACATGAGTGAGGCATGTTATGATCGCATGAATGGAATTATATAAAGTATGTTACCTGAAGATTCAAAGTTGACAACCAATTCCTATGGAGTAAAGAAGCTATTAAAAAAACTTGGACTTGGATATGAGAACATTGATGTATGTGAAAATTATTGCATGTTATATTATCAAGAAAATCAATAAAAGACAAACTGTTTGATATGTGGTCATTCTCGATATAAAATAAAAAATGTTGGTACTAGCAGAGAAAAGAAAATTCCAAATAAGGTATTACGATATTTGTCTCTAAAACCAAGCCCACCCAGAAATCAATGTACTGACGATGATATTGTTACCCACCCAGCCCATAGTAAAGCGTGTAGTATTTTGATTGTACTCATCTATCTTTTTCCTTTGAATGTCGAAATATGCATTTAGGGTTATGTACGATGGATTTAACCCTTTTGGTCAGTCAACCATTCCTTACTGTAGTTGGCTAGTATTTATAATTGTGTACAATTTGTCTCCTATGTATATGAAGCAGTCCTTCATTTTTCTTAGTCTAATTATCCTGGGCCCAAGAAATCCAAATAGCATTTTGATATATTTTTGATACATTTGATTGAAGAATTGAAAATATTATAAATTAAAAGTGTTAACATTTATGATATTTCAAAAAAGTAAAACTTTTAAATAAGGGTAGCACTATTATGGACAATAAGTGACTTCCCTACTTATGCGATGTTGTCTGGATGGAGTACTCATGAAAAGTTAGTCTGCCCTTATTGCATGGAGAACACAAAGTCTTTTGTTCTTCGTAATGGTCGAAAGATTTCATTTTTTATTATCATCGTCAATTTATTCCTATTGATCATCCATATTGTGAGCAAATGGATAAATTTCTGGAAAGAAAATTTGAGAATGATGAGTCTCCTCCTTGACTATCTGGCGAAGAGATACTTTATCGAGTATCTTGTCTTCCTAATATTATGTTTGGCACAAAATGCGGTAAGCAAACTATTTAAGAGTTTGGGATCGAACAAAACTGTGAAAAAGAGTATATTTTGGGAGTTGGCTTATTGGAAAACGTTTCTTATTCATCATAACTTGGATGCAATGCATATTGAGAGAAATGTTTTTAAGAATACGTTTAACACTATTATGGATGTTAAAGGAAAAACCGAGGACAACGTTAAGGCGAGACTGGATTTGGGGTTGTATTGCAAACGACTTGAATTAGATTTGAAAGAAATGAATGGGAGGATTTGGAAGCCAAAAGCATCTTACACTTTTGCCTATTCACTTAGTTTATTAAGCCAAGGAGGGAGGACCCGTTCAATACAGATGGATGTACCTATTTGAGAGATA
Source organism: Dillenia suffruticosa (assembly GCA_033439265.1). Classification (NCBI taxonomy): domain Eukaryota; kingdom Viridiplantae; phylum Streptophyta; class Magnoliopsida; order Dilleniales; family Dilleniaceae; genus Dillenia; species Dillenia suffruticosa. Next base: position 8,618,914 of record JAVTVX010000031.1, read on the forward strand.
ATATCTGGAACTTTTAATCATTTTTTCATTATATAATCATTTTACAATTATAGTGAAATAATTTGTAGGTGAATGTTTCGATTAAAAAAGAAAGTGCAAAATCAAGCATGCGTTGAAGATTCCATATGTGAGAACTATATTATTAAGGTGATTTCAACATTTTGCTCCTTTTATTTTGAATCACATGTTGAACCAAAGTTCACAGGAGCTTCTCGACATGATGATGGGAGCACTGTTCAATTTATGGGGAAATTATCTATTTTTTCTCAATCTGGTCGAGCAATTGCTTCTATCTAAATCAAAATACAAGGATGCAGTCATATATGTTTTGTTGAATTGTATTGAACTTAATGAATTTATAGAGTAAGTATGTTGATTTACTTTTGGAATCGATTGAAATTTATTAGTGAATGACGTGTGATATCATTCTTTTGATTAGGATATTTGATGATATTGTTAGGCAACAAAATTCCAACATTACAGACGAGCAACTAGAAAAAATACGTGAACAAGAATTCGAAAGTTGGTTAAGGTGATTTGTACATAGATCATTCTCTTTGCATGTATTGACTCATTTCAAAGTATACCTATGTCATTATTTGATCTAACTATGTTATATTTATTTCTTTTATTAATATGTATTCGATGAGAGAAATTCTGTTCATAAAAATATAATGGATATAGCAAAAGGGCCATCACACGCAGTGAAATGTTATAAAAGTTATTTTGTAAATGGTTTCAAATTTTACACACATGCATATGGACCGGATAAATTAACAATGAATAGTGGTGTATGCATTAAAGGGAGTTGTTACAATGAATTTAAACGTGACTTCTAAGGCATGTTGATTGATATCGTTAAATTGGAGTACTTTGGTGTTAGTAACAGGCTAGTATTGTTTAACTGCATTTGGTATGATACTGAAAAAAGAGTTAGGGTGCATCCTCATCACAGTTTTGTCAAAGTTAATCTAAATTGAGGCTGCATTCTAATAAGTCTTTTATGTTGGCATTATAAATACAACAAGTTTACTACACACTATACCCTTCCCAGAAGAGAGAGAGAAGTGACTGTTGGGTTATATGTAAAACTAAGTCACGGGGTCAGCAAATGATGGTGTTAAGCTCCTGATTATATCTGAAACCTTTTATCAAGAAGATGAACCATCAATTCCTATACTTGTGGAGCATACAACTGAATTTGATGATAAAAGAATTCTAATTGTTGATGAGATGGAAGAGGTTAATGGAAGTGAAGCACCCAACAAGAAGACAACCACTTTGATTTGTTAGTGGATGTAGAAGAAGAAGTTTAGTCTTCAGAAACAAAAGAGAATGAAGAAATTGATTTTGATGGTATTGAAGATGACATGGAATGATTAGATATTTGTTTCACTTATATGTTTGTAGGTATTGATTTTATGGCGTATACTTCTGTTTGTATGGATTTTGAAATTATGGTATATTTATTTCTTATTGATGTTATCATGTATTTATTTCTTAATCAAATTTGGATTTCTTTATTTTTGTTGCATTCATTTGTTGGAGTCATATAAAAGTTGTCTACAACTTTTAAATATGAAATATTTATTATATCTCTTTGTTTTGTTCTTCAATTTGTATTTTCTATTCTATTGCAGATAAAAAGAGATTATTCGGGGCAGTAGATCTACCTTTAGGGGAAGCTCCAAAAGAGACACGGATAGTAGTCGAGGGTCTTTGCATGGAAGTCATATTCCGGAAACCATTGATCCTAAACTTGTTCATTCTATTATTGTGGATATTAAGGGACATCTTACAGGGGCATGACCTACTTGGCTCATGGTTCGAAAGGAGACAAAAGATGGGTTTTGGAAGAAATTTCATGTTAGAATTTATTTAGAAAAACAATTTATTTACGATTGAAGCAAAATTTCTGGAAAAATAACATGCATGGATTTCTTTGAGCTTTGTCTTCATTCTCGTGCTTAAAATAGAGTTGAAATATACTATTGCTTCTTTAGCATAGCTTTATCTGCATACCATCTTCACGAGGACTATAAATTTTAATAATATGTTAAAAGGTGTTGGCATAAACTGTATAAATCTGTCATAAGGCCTTACATGTTCGGATGTGCCGTGTCATAAGCCCTTACATGAGAATACAGTGGAAATTGGTCCACCCGATATGCATGCGAAGGACCTGTTAGCAAAAAAATCTCCAACGAGCTCTGTTATGACTTCCCTTCCTTAACTACCTGCGAATTACCTTTCAGAAAAGCAATGGAAAATGTCTTCCTGACATGATCATGGGTAACTATCCACTAATATTTCAGCTCTTCAAAAACCTCGACTGCTGAAGAAGGTCTCCATTGCCAAAGAGCTTCCTCTTTTGCTGTCATGATCAACTCATATCATCCACATTAGGTGCATGATCCAAAGCTTGAAGAGAAATCATAAATGTTCATTGACAACCCTTGCCTCTTTATACCAACCCTTCGTTGCCAAAAAATAAAATGACATTTCAAGGAAATATAACATTACTGTCGCTGTTCATATATTTGTGTGGTTAAGGAGTAGTTAAAACATTCTTCTAAATTAAAAAAGAAAAAAAAATAATCAAAACATTAAACTCCAATCACAACAAATTGCAACATAAATAAATAAATAAATCAAAAGATGAAAAATCAATAGTTTACTTTCAGCTTATAAGAAAACATGGAAGGCGCCTTAGCACTTAAAAAAGAAATAAAAACAGAAACAGAAACATAGAAAGCGAAGGAAATCGCATAATCATTCTAAATTTCAAGCACAAACTACAAGATAAAGTAACTTTGAGATTGGGGTCTCCAGATGCTTGGCTGAGAAGTCATGCACTCATCCTCAAACAATCTCCTCTTTATATCTTGGTCCCGCCACCTCTTTTTCCTCTTCTGGACAACATTTTAAGGTGAAATTTGGCAGCCCATTTACCACTAGCCCTGTGAAACGTGAGACGATGGCTTCCTTATCAGTGCCTAGCTATGAAATGAATCCCTTTACTCTAAATCTGCATGAGTCCTTAATCGTGGAAAATACTTCACACTTAATACTTCAAAGGCCCATCAAATTCCACCTATTACCTTCTCAGGCAAACATGCAGCAGCCATAAGTATCTACGCACACAGAAAATGAAAAAGAACGGCAATTCTCATCTATAGCCAGCCCATTTTGTTAAGCATTGTATGAACCCCCAAAAAAAAATTATAAAGGCATCTGAGAACCAAATTTTTCCAGGACAAACCAAGCATGAAATTATCAACACTCAACATGAAAAGATCACATAAAGTACAAAATGTTAAAATCAAGATAGATCTTTCACTATTTCATATTTTTCTAAGCTACTTTCACAAACTTCTGCATTGTATTCAAGCACTTGGACATCATGATTTGTCATTCCTTAAATTCTGCTGAAGGTTTTCATATAAACCAACAAACATTTTTTTTATATGTGGAAATTATTGAATCTAAATTGGATTAAAATCACTTAACTCTTTTCGACAGTTGGATATTCTTAATTTAGAAGATGTCATGAAATTGGATCACCTTCTCTTGTTCACAATCCAAATACGTTGGTGATAATGATCAACAAATTCAAACCCTTCTTCCACCCCATGTTATCTCTGTTTCTTAAATGTGAAAAAATGCACTCTCTTTCTCACTCTCTATCTTCACATACAAATGAAAAATGTGGCTTTTCCTCCTTTTTGTTTTGTTAATTCACGTCCATCCATCTCAACAAGAAGAAGAGCCTTTCCTTTTTTTTGCTCCCCTACGTTGAGCCCCCAAAAACCAAAAATTCATTTTTCTTCTTTTGAGAGTTAGAGAGCAGAGGGAGTTAAGGGAGTTCGAGAAGGGAGTTTTATTTTATTAACCACCATCTCCCCATTTGAAATTCAAACAAATGTTTAAATGTGTTTGGGACGGGTCACCCTCATGGGCAGACCAGTCCCATTTTCTAACATCTCTCACTCGCACATGAGGGCTAGACTCGCATACAACATGATTATTACAATCAAACACCAATTTCATACAGGCAAGTGGATCTTGAGACCTGCGAGAATAATAAGAGATCTAGAGTTATACACCGGTTAAAGATATATAGCAGCTCATCATCAATGTAGGAACATCTTATCTCGCTATACCTCATACCTTTTTTATTATACAAAGTCAATGTATCTCTCATCCCTAAGAAAACAATGTAAGGGAAAACTTGATTCAATCCCAATCATGTATTCACAATTACGTCTCTAAACACTAAATTATAAATATAATTGATCGGTTGGTGAATATAGAGCAATGTGTCAGTCAAAAACAGTCTTTCTTTCATGTTACTAACTTTCGATCTTATCTTAGCCATTTTTCTAAACATGTACCGTCAAACCGAATCAACCATGATTAATTGATAACATGCTAAAATAGTAACACCAAGATAAAATCTCAAGAGACAGACAAAAGTCCTAAAGGTATAAATTGAGATTAAATATGAACCTCCGAGTCTAACACAATGAGATGAAAAGGGATGCATCATCTCATTATCCGTATGGTCACATAAGTACACGTGGTATGAAACACGTACTACGATACGCTATCTTCCTATCTTGAAGCGTATGTCTTATTTCTTAAAAAAAGGCATCGTACAGGTTTTAGTCCAAATGCACACAACTCTTGACTTGAGTTTCCTTTCTTACATGTCCTCAAGAAAATCTCACAATATCAAGGAAAAACTCACACATGGTTATTCGATAAGTCCAATGAATTGTGGGGAATCTATTTCGATTATTGCATATTTATATACAATCGATAATCTCATCTTAGTACTTAATTAATGCGGCATATATATGTGTTAATCCACCATAAATTAGCATACCCTCTCATCTACATATCACACAGACATTAACGACGATTGTTCATATGAGACAACCAATCTCAAAACTTATCCGACATACTTTCAATGTAGACACCCGAATTTTGGACACAAAAACCAAAATTCAAATGTTATCGAATATGACCATTACATCATATATACTATATATATGATTACAATCGCAATCACAGTACTGTTATAATAATCTACGTAGCTCTAGAAACCCAACATGTCATACAAACATGTCTTTAGGTACTGGATTTGTAAACGGATCAGTCACCCTCAAATGCGTAAACATATAATTCGTTGTCATTTTCCTCTTTGCAATCATGTCTCTAACAAGATTGATTTTTGTGTCTATATGTTTGGTTTGTCTTCATATTTAGAGTCTCTCGCATGAGCAATAGTTGACTTATTGTCACTAAGTCATGACTCTTACTGAATTGTTTACCACTCCCAAATATTACAAAAATCTATACAATAAAATATCTCTTGAATTACGAAATTACAGACCACAAATTCTACTTTCATTATAGAAAGAGATACACATGTATGTTTATTGCTACTCCATGAGATAGCGCTATCATTGAGCAGGCAAATATAACCAGAGGTAAGTTTTTTCTCATCTAAATCACCTCTCCAATTACCGTCATGTATCATTTCAATACGAAATTGTTTCCTTAATTATAAAGGAAATAATTTGCAGTTCCATTCAGATATCTTAATATCTAATTCATATCAATCCAATCATTATTTCCTAGATTGGACATATAACTGCTGACCAAACCTACAACATGACAAATATTGGGATGAATACACATCATAACGTACTTCAAACTCCCAACTATGCTAATATGTTATATTCTGGACATTTCATTTATTTATCAGAAGTTTTAGGGTATTGCATTACTTGAACTATCGTCTTTACTTACAGGAGTATTAACGGGTTTGCAGTTTTTAACTTCAAGTTCCAGAGATTTTACAATGTAAAACTATTGAGATAATCTTAATAATCTCTTGAAACGATATCTATGGATTTTAATTTCCAATCTACCTTAATCCATATCTTTCATATCAAAATTGGAATACAACCATTTCAAAATCTGAAAGACATTTCTTATTATTCGCAACTAACAATATGTTCTCGACATATAGGGATAGAATTATAAAATCATTATCGGATATCTCAACATAGGCACAATTGTTTTCATTCATCATAACGAAATCGTAAGATATCACACTTTTATGAAATCTTAAATACCACTGTCCAGAAAACTGTTTAAAGTTATAAATTGATCTATTCAATTTATATGCTCTGTTTTCCTAGCCTTCAATGACAAAACCCTCTGGTTGTGCCATATAAGACTTCTTCCTTAAGTTCTCAACTGAGAAAAGCAGTCTTCACATCTATCTGATATAGTTCTAAATCCAAATTGACCACTATTGCTAACAGTAGGCGAAAGAAGGTAGATTTCATTACCGGGAAAAGGTTTTCATAATCAGTATCTGTTTAGAAAATGTAACCTTTTACTATCAGTTACTCTTTTACCTCTCAATGTTCTATCTACTCTACACTTGGTTTTATGAACTCACTTGTTCACAATAATTTTATACCCCAATAGAAATTCAACCAATTCCAATATATAATTAGATTTCAATGACTCCAATTCTTTTTCTTCATCCATTGCTTTTATCTGCTCATCTTTGACAAAACTAAATGGAGCCTAATCTATATTTTAAGCTCTTTTTTATACTCTGGAAAAATAATAAATACGTGTCCCTTTATTCTCAAAATAGTGTCTGGGTATACTTTTCATAAAACTTTTCTGAGTTTATAACTCAATTAGATTGTTAGAATTTAAATCTCTCATATTGGAATTAACATTATTCTAATGATCCATTATAGATAGAGTTATCTTATGAATTAACTAATTCAAATAAAATGTCTATATCCTTCACATCACCTCTATTGGGAAATGCATTCTCCAAAAAATGTGGTATCCATGATTCAATCTCTGCTATAGTACCATTTTCTCGTTCACCAATGAATACTTAACTTTTAGACTGGTTGAAGTATTTTCTAAAAACACTCTTACTTCTACAGGGACTAAATTTTCCAAACTTATTGGAAAAATCTTAAATATAGTCAGCCAATCCCCAAGACTTGAGGTTATTCAAACTCAATTTTCTACCAGTCCAAAGTTCATATAATGTCAATGATACTAATTTTGAAGGCACTTTGTTCAAAATATAACCCGTAGTTAACAAGATATCACCCCAAAAAGAAATCGATAAGTTAACCTGCACCATCATAAATTTTGTCATATCCAACAATATCCTATTCTTTTTTACTACAATACCATTTTGCTGAGGTGTTTAAGAAATGCTCAAATATCAGATTATGCTTCTTTCATTACATAGATTCTTAATCCGATCTGATAGATATTTACACCATCTATCAATTCGATTCTCTAACCTGCTCATATAATGTATAAAATACTCAAGTGTTTCAGACTTGTGAGAAATTAAATAGATACAACCAAATGACGAGAGTCATCTATGAACGTAATGAAACACAAAATTCCATATCTTCTTGCCTTCAAACTCATTAAACCACAAATATCCAAATAGACTAACAGCAATAGAATTCAGCTCAAATGGCCTTTCCAAATAGTTTTCTCACCATTTTGCAAACATGACAATGTTCAATTTAATAGTTAAACATTCGTCCATTATCTTGCAAAATTATAAAATCATTTACAAATTGTCCATAATCATTACAAGTCATTCAAATGTAAATTCACTTTATTTTTATGAGAATTCAAAACATAGCCAAACTCCAAAAGAATAAAAGCAGAAAAGATTTCGTCGTATTTCGGACATGCAGAGAACATCACGTAAAATAAGAGTTTTGCTACTTTGTAATTTCAATTTATAAGTGTCTATTTTTCTAACCTCTATTATTGTATTATTCTCCACATCGATCTATTACCAACTAAGAGGCATTCAACAAAAATCTTCAAGTGTCTCTTAGTATATTCTTATCTCTAGAGTTGTTATTTTGTGATCTTCCTTTATTCTTCTTTCCTTTCTTGCGTTCGTTCCAGTCCTTTCATACTTAGAGTTCGAAACTCTCTTAGAATTTGACTCTGTAATAAAAGTATTAGTTATGAATCTTGCAGCACTAAGCCGCTCATCCTCAAACTTAACGTGGAGAGTAATATCTGAGAAAGTTTTCATACTATTATTGTGAGTCAAACTAACTTTCAAATGCTTTCACTTGACAAGAAAAGATCGGATCAAAATTTAAACTTTCTATTTATTGGAGATGACATGATCAGCTGACTACTACTCTTTAATCATATTAAACATGAATCTTAAATATTATTTGATACTGTGACAATATCACTTTTCATAGATATCAAATATTATGGTCATTTATCTAAGAAGAGTTACTGGTACCTCTATGTTTTACCATGAGATGCACCCAGATATCATGAGCAGTCACACATTGCTCACACTATGGTATCATGTCATCAATCACAGGCTAATCAGTGTTACACGAACAGTAGAAAATTTCATTTTTCATACCTGGTAAACCTCTTGTTCTCTCCTTTATGGAGCAACATTGCCACTATTAAGGTCTTACATGACATATTTGATACCTTCCAAGATATCTTATTCTTTCAACACATTTCAAATTTTATGGCATCATATCTCATGATTGTCGCCATTCAATTTGTCATTTCTATTCAAAACCCCTAATTATGGATTTTGATATTATGGTTTGAGTTTCTAAGAGGGTGGACACTTATACAAATGCTCATATTATGATGACCCACTATTCAGGTATCGCACCCCCAGCAAAAGGAGATAAATAAGCAAATGCGAAAACAATCAACCTAATTAAAATGCGACGTCTGGATTCGCGACAGCCACACTCCCCGTGTGTGATAACACAGAAGGAGATTTATATTAAAAATAAATAAATCGCTTGTTCTTTCCATATAAAATCACAAGGTCTCCCCAATTTAGTGACTATTTAGCCACCTGGGGTAACATGATAAAGATTAATATGACACTTCTATTATCAAACAAGTTGCATCAATGGCCCTCTTGGCTGCCCAGCATAACATACTATAATATATAAATATCATATCCACAAAACTATATACAATACGTTTCCATGTGTCAAAACTATACATGTTTATCGAAATACATCCCAAACTACTAACGTGAAAATAAATAATTACATGCCTCAAACAAACTAAATATCGGTTTTTATGGTGACTTTGTTCAACTGTCTGTAATCCACACAAAACCTAAGTGTACTATTTTTTTTCTTTACAAACAACATCGGAGCGCCCCAAGGTAAAGTGCTCGGTGAATAAACCCCTTGTCTAGGAGTTCCTGCAACTAAATCTTAAACTCTCTCAGTTCCGCAAGCGCCATTCTATACAGCGGAATAGAAATAGGATTGGTCCCCAGTACTAGATCAATCTCGAAATCAAACTCCCGAACTGATGGTAATCTGGGAAGCTCCTTGGGGAATACCTCTGAAAAATCCTACACCACAGGTACCTCCTCAAGTCTTGGTCCCTCAACGGTAGTGTTGACAACATAAGCCAGATAAGCTGCACTATTATGGCGTACCAAGTGTCTGGCCTTCATAACAGATAGAATACAGTGGGGTAACTCATCTCTCGTCCCAGAATACTGACAGTGGCTGTCCAGACCTCCGAAACTCAACCTCCTTCGTGAAATAATCCACGGAAGCCCAATATAAACTCAGCCAATCCATCCCTAGAATGGAGTCAAAATCCATGATAGGGAGTGGAATCAGATCTGTCTCTAATACTGTCTCCCTAATACCGACCTCACAGCCCTGATAAACTGTATCTCGAATGATATGCTTATCAAGAGGAGTAACTATCATAATCTCCTCATCAAGTGGCAAGAGAGGTCTATTAGAATGGCGAGCGAATGTGTCGCTCACATATGAAAATTTTGACTCGGTATCTATAAGAATACAGGCGTCGATACCAAATATTCGCATGGTACCTAAATGTGAGGAAGGGAAAGAGATTAAAGATATTTAAAATGCGAAAAAAAGTAGACAAATTCATACATATATCAAACTAGTTAAGTTTCTAAAACTTTAACTAATCAAAACTGTATATTGACATCATGATATACAAAAAGCTCATATAGAAATACAACAAAAGTACTACACTGAGGGATCTATGGGAAGATTACCCATAATAATATTAGGATTTGCCTGTACGTCCTCCTACGTCATCGCAAACACATGAGCCTGGGCCCTAGGCTGCTGTCGCCGCGGTCCTGGCACTGTGTTACTCCTGGCTGTAATTCGAGGAGCGGTAAGAGCTGAGTGCACAGGTGCCTCCTACTGGCCTATGCCAAAAGTACCTGTACGAATCTGCAAAGTCGATCCTTCTTGACCTAAATCTGGGCAGACACTCCTAACGTAACCTTATTTCCCACACTGGAAGCAAGTAACTGGTACTCTACATGCCCCAAAGACATGGTGGCTGCTGCATCTACAGCAGAAAGGCTGTTTTTGTGTAGTAGACTGTATAGAGATACTAGGGCCGGTGCCCCAAAACCCTGTGGTCAAGGCCCTTGTCCCAATCCTGCTGGTCTAAAGCTAGAAGAACCTTCAAGACATCTAAAACCTCTACTCCTCTTCGAAGACTGTCCACCTTGTGACCAGTCTTCCTCTTCTGGTGACTCTCCCTCTGTCGAGCCTCAGCTTGGACGATCTCCTCTGCCTAATATGCTGAATCAATCACCTCTAATAGTATAAAAGAGAGAGTCAATGTCATATACTTTCTGATACTCAATTGGAGGTTATCTTCAAACTTGAACCTCAACTGAGCTGGTGTAGCCATGTCGGGCACAAAAGCCGCTAGTCGTCTAAGCTCAGCCTCGTACTCTAAAACTGGCCTTGTCCCCTGGCGTAAGTGCAGGAACTCCGTCCTCATCCGGTCCTACTGGAACAGGGTGAAATACTTGCGGTCGAACTCTCGTAGAAAGTCCTCCCACCGCAGGGTCTATATAGCACTGTCATAGATAGCCTCCCATCATGAGAGGGCATTTTCGTCGAAGAGTCTCTTAACAACTCTCAATCTGAGCTCCTTTGACAACTCCAAATTCGTAAGGATCCTACGAGTCCTGTTGATCTAGTACTTTGCCGCTACGGCATCACTGGATCCTCAAAAGTCTGTGCATCCGAGCTGCCGAGACTCTTTCACCAACCGAGTGAGCTCGTGGATGCGGCTCAAAATAGCCGACGTCTCATCGGTCGGAGAAGAAACAAAAGGGCCGAACACCGAAGGAGGAACCGGTGCTGTAGGTACAGGTATGGCCGTAGGTGCAGTCGCTGGAGTCTGTAGTGGAGGCGGTAGCATCTGCATCTCATACTATACCACTCCTGCCACTGCCTCAAGGTATCGAGTGGTGGTGGAGGAATCTCGGTTGTACCAGCCTGTGGAGGTGCTGGGGGTGGCACTGGAGAAGGTGCGTGAGTAGAAGAAGCACCCTCCGGTGCTCGTGGATCCTCAAGTGCCCTAGAAGCCTTAGGCACTGAGGGACTCTCTAGTGGTGCACCGCGTCTACCACATCTAGGCGGCATAATTCTACAAAGAAAGCACCGTTTCTTTAGATACAAGCATGGATTAGCGTTAGTTACCGGGTAACTAACCTCCTAAAAAATAGAATTCGAGTTATAAATGAAGGCATTCGAATGCGGAATTATGGAATGTATGCCTATGACCGTGTACAAGACTTTAAATGACTGTATAAAACTCTCTAATACATTCAAGACTTTTAAACGTACTTGGGAAGACTTTTAATACTATCTTTTCTCCAACCTGGCTCTGATACCAATAGAACTGTCACGCCCCGAACCGGGTCATGAGCAACCACCCGTTGCCCTGAATGTCGGCTGTATTTTTACAGAAAATCTGACAGAATATCCCCATAAATCGGAGGTCTCCCATGTACAAATAAATCTATTTAAATCTGTATAATTTAAAAACATTTTTTAAATAAAATAAAATGACCATCCCGGCCTTACAACAACCCACTAACCACAGCGGATATCCAGAACAATGCCAGGCTATATAAATTACCAACAATCCTAACCACAGACCTCTACTGTCATGTCCAACTAAAACAGGAGCAGCCGCCATACTGAGCAGACCTAAGTTTTATATAATTCACAATCAATTTTTCCAAGTTAACATTCAAACACTACGATTTTGCCACAATACAAATGAAATATGAAAGTTTCACAATTTAATGTACATAAATTATACAGTCAATCCCAAATAAATACACGGTCAAATACGGACCTCCAGGTCAAGATCTCACAATGTCGAAAATAAAAATACGGAGTTCATATGTCAACTAAATTTAAATCTCACCGTCAAAAAATATTCAAATCCGTCAACAAGTTACCAAATCTTCTAGAACCCGAAGCGTCGCTCTAACACAATAATCCTGTCTGAGAAGGGAAAGAAGATGGGTGAGTGTCAAGGAAGATACCCAGTGAGTGAGGGGATTAATCTCAAGTACTAATATGTAGGTGAACATTGGAGTATCAAATAATATCATTCATAACCAATAATTTAAATTTTGTAGTAAATCATGATATATTCACTAAAATGAACTCATTTAATCATTTATACGTTAACATACATATATGCATCCATTTAAAATCAAGTAAATCAGAGAGCAAGCCAAAAAGATCCTGGCAAAGATCAATCGTGACCAAAGACAGACACATCAGTGGTTTTATTATACATAAAGTTCAAAAATCGCTCTCTACCCCGACGTTCGCCATGAGTTCGCTGGGTCTAGCTTATCATCGTGTATAGGACCCTACCCGGTGCTAGACGGTGGCGTCACACATGTCCTCCCCCTTACTTGGGTTCAACCGGCCATGCCTATTGCCATTAAAAATATGACGTTTGCGGATACCTCCTATAGAAGCATATTCAAGCAACCCGATACCTCTATAAACGCCCTTCGTAGCTACGGAATCAATCAAATAATGTCATATTATCATATCATCTCAAGTTAGTAGGCATCCAATCCACATAACCAAATCATCTCATCATATCCTCAAAACAATTCAAATCTGTGTGCTAATATATTTCGTCGAAATCATTTAAATTCAACAAACCAATGCAATGGTAGGATAGAAAACATTCAAATCATGGTACAATTTCATTTCATTCTAAACATGGATACATAATCGTAGAAAGCATAAATATGACATTCCAATAATCACAAAATAGATTTGAATTTCAATACCATACGTCGAGACAATACATATCAAAAGCATGTTTTAATAAAAACACGATAAAATCAGGTTTCAGTATTTCATGCAAGAGATTAGGGTTCCACTGACATTCCTAGGGAGGGTGGTCAATCCCTATTTTCAAAATCAAACCAAATCCACTCCTTAAATCTCCAAAAAAGTCAACCTAATTAGATTATCACAATTGTCATCAAATTTCTAATTATTCTTAGAGTTTATCATCTTCCTTAAGTTTGTCTAAATTAAGTCATCTTAAAGATATTGAAACCTAAATTTGATAAAATTTATTTCAAACGTTTAAGTGATTACATTTCTCTCTCACCTAGGGCTTCGCAAATCTCAGACCTAGATTTCGTTCGCCCATCGAATTGATTTAAAATCTGTAATATTTTCAAATTTGAACAATATTAACAACTAAATCAAATTCTAAATACCAAACCCTAGGACTACAACCAACATAACCATTATTTGCAGTGAATAAGCCGTGACCTAGGGTTTCTGCGGGGACTGCAGGTGAGCTCTTGAAGGAGACGGCTTGAACTGAATAGAAGTATAATAGAACGGAGACCGCAGTATCGGTGTTACACTTCTAGGGGAGTGGCGGACTTGAACTGAAGACCTTTATAGGGTCAAAACATGGTGATAAAGGAGTATTGCCCATATCAAAACCAAAACTTGTATCACATTCCAAGCAAGGAAGCAACATTTGAAAATTTTACCTTCTGAATGAATACCTCATGGAGCAAGTGAAATAAGGAGAGGAGGTAAATCTTAATAAAATAACATTACGCATGTATGGTATAATTTTGTCTTGAACTTGAACAAGGAGATTTGTTAACTCATTTCAAGATATAACAAGATGCTAAACAATCCCACTCTTCTTCTACAAATGCTTATGTATTTTCTAGATGCAATCTTTAAGGCATTTGTCCCTCTGTCCTTTTCTTTCATCCCAAACATTTATGAAATTTCAGAGAACTTCAACCATCAAACAAGTTGAAAAGCTGCATGCTAAGAAAAATGATTCATACTATAATTACATAACTAGTTCATAATCAATCAGAAAAGCTAATCTTTCTTACACAATAACTTGCTATTGCCACAAAAGATTGTTGAGAAGCAATTTGCAGTTGAATTTACCCCATTGTTCTATCAGATATCTATTTTGGAGAAATTGACCATTCTTCATTTTCAGTAGTGTCTGAGATGAAAATTTGACCTTTTGGAAATTTTGACTAATTGTCGAACTAACAATAAAGGAAGCAATATAAAAATGGATTTAGAAAAAGAACAAGTACCAAAAGAACAAATATCTGATGATAATGGTAGCTAAGGGAAACACCAATCTTGCATTATAAAAAGCATCTCAAATTATATTCTTTCATCCTATTAAAACAAGATAAGCCCTCATAATCCTACACTATCAAAGGACAAAGTATGTTTATTTCTTTTGAGCAAAAGTGTTGATGCACAGTCAGTTTTCTTGCTCATTTGCATATGTGTAGTATATCTTCATCATGAAGAGAAAACCAATATATGAGTAGTCACATTTGTTTATTGTGTACATGAATTTCATGGTGTATCTAGCTGATTTGGTTATTATAACTTTACTTATTATGTGCAGCAAAAATTCACATAGCGAGAGGCAGATTCAGTTGCGACATATCATGCATGGAAAGCATCATATACAAGGAGATATTCTGATATGCTTGCAGTAGCAAGGAAGTAAGCAATGCAAGCTATTGGAACTACAAATATAGCTGAAACTAAAGGTCATCCCCCAATTTTTTTGGCATCTAGTGTTTGGGATGAGTTAATTGATAAACACTAAAATACACCAAAATGGTAATAGAAGTCAAATGCAGTGAAGCAAAACCGAAGTACAGAGAAAGAATAAGAAATTACAAAGCACATAGCTAGTTCAATCCCGTATGCGACACACATGAAGAGAATGGTTTGTTCTTTTTTGTTCTTTTAAATTTGTGTTGATTATTTGAGGATTTCATGAAATTACGAAATACTAATTTTGTTATTTAAAGGCTGAAGCAACCAGCCATTCAGTTTCCCATCTAGAACTCTTTAATCGCACTCATAGGCGTGATAAGGGAAAAGGACAATATGTTAACTAGAAATCTGAAACTATTACTGTAAGACAATTTCATTATAACTTCTTATTTATATATAACATTGAAATATTAATAATTTCATATATGTAATTGTATATGTTTCTTGTAGGGCAAGTAAAAATAATTGATTAGGAAAAATATGGCTCAAATAAAACTTCTCAGCTAAGGTTTGATGCTGGCTCATGGTGTGAGATGATTGGGGTCTCATGAAGGGACATTTTTATGGTTTTGGAAAGAGAGTTGATGACGTATTGATGATCAATTCCTCTGGTACCACTTCATCTCCATCCGTGCGTTCATCTTAGATGTATACTAGGGAGGAGATAGACAAAATGATGAGGAAATGAGAAGTCAAATGACCGAAAACATGCAGAGCCAAATCATGTAACAAGTGGAAAGTTGTGTAAGGGCGAAAACAGAGACAAATTCGTGACATCCTTGCACAAATAGGTTTCCAACCAACACCACCTGACCTAGATAGCACTCAATCATTAGATTCTAATCATCTACCTCTGCGAAACTAATGATTTCATTTTTATGTACTTAAGTTATATGCAATTTCATGGATTTTAGTCCATTTTATAGACTTATTTTATATATACATTGTACTATGTAATTTTAGATGTTATGTATTGTTTGCTTGGTTTTTATATCAATCAATTAGAATTCTTTCTAATATAGTTCCTCATATCAAAACTGTGATGAGACCGGTTCATAGAAAAACAGATTAATAGGTTGATACATTAGAGATGAATGGAATAGGGTAGGATATGTAAAATTACTGACGGATTAGCGAGAGAAATATTCTGTCCCTAATAAAATCCATAACTAATCTGTCGGTGAATTGTCTAACCCTGTTCTAGTCTTTTCGATGAAATAGCGAGGGTTTTTTCTATCGCTAAAGATTCCCTTGCTAATCTGTCGATGACAACGTTGTTGCAGTACGTCATTCAGCGACAGATTACAAACGGATATAATCCGTCGCTGACATTTCTGTCGGTCATCCGTCATTGATAGTTTAACACAACTGTGAAATCAGTAACGAATTAACGACAGAAAGTCAACGACAAGGTAATTTTTCTATCGCTAAGAATTAGCATTGATGTTTTTAGTAACGGAATTAACGACGAAAATATCCATTGCTAATATCTTTTACGGACGGATTCTTATCTTTCGCCGATGGAATTTTTCGTCGGTAATACTTCATTTCTAGTAGTGAGAGTACAAGAAAAAGAATAATGTGTTGTGAAGTACTACCCAAGAAAAAAATTATATTAAAAGAGGATAACTTTCCAATCCACTTTTTGCCCTCTAAGCTATTATCGTTTTTTACCCCTAAACATCAGTCCTAAAAGAAGTATAGAAACAATTAAGCTTAAAGGAGAGAACGATGAATCCATTGAATTCTAAAAACCATAGTATAACTCTACAACCATATGTGCCATGATAGTAATGGTATTGCACTTCTGTACAACAATTTAGCTTCCTTATTGCAACTAAAAACTCTGAAACCATTGCAAGCAAGTTGCATTTCAATTTCAAATTTGGCAACTCATTATGCTGCTGTGGAAAAGAAAAATAATGGAAGAGTTTTTTTTTGTATTTCTCTTCACTTTTTTACATAGTTTCAGTCAAATATATATTCAAAAATTACAATAAATTAAAATACAATGCTAGCTAAGAAATCGAAAACCTAGATGCATATTTGACCTGATATAAATTAAGAAAGATTTTCTCCCATAATATGCCATAACTTAATAAAACCAAAAATCTTCCCTAATTATATTATATAAATTAGGGAAGAATAACCCAAAATATTCCTTAATTATGTTACATATTTGGAGAAAAATAAAATTTAAAAACATTCCCTAATTATATTATATAAATTAGGGAATAATAAAATCCTAAAATCTTCCCTAATTATATTACATAATTAGGGAAGAACAAAACATGCATATTTCAATACTCTCCCTCAGGCTAGTGAATGGATATCCTCCACTCCAAACTTGTTGATGATACATCGGAAAATAGTGCTCGGTAGTCCGTTTGCAAGTAACTACACCAAAGAGTCTTTTGATTGTTTGATGAGAGGTTTTGATGAGTCACCCTCCTTGTTGAATTCTCCTGTGAGTTGTAATATGACCAATTATTTAATTTTAGCAAATTTTGTCATTAGGGCAAATTCATTTGCAACTTGAGTCTCAAGCATAACACTCCTTCCTTTTTCCTCCTTCTTCAGCTTGGTGTATTGAAATAGTCTCATTTAGAGACGAAAGATTCTCTTTTTCTAAGACCTATACTCTCACCGCATCAAACTCAACATTAAGACTAGTAAGGAAATTATAAATGCTACCGGTATATTCTGCAAATCTCCCGTTGAAGCTACTATAGAATTCTCGGTTGAAAGCACATCCAAGACAGGACTAGTTTCGATTGTTTCTGACATAATTAATCAATTGAAAGGCCTGTTGGTTAGGAAGGGATTATTGCAGAATTACCTATTAAAACTACTACAGAATTCTCGGTTGAAGGTACATCCGAGATAGAACTAGTTTCGATGGTTTTTGACATGATTGATCAATTAAAAGGGCTTTTGGTTAGGAAAGAAGATATCAAGGAATTGGATAAACAAAGAGATTTAGAAAAGTTTAGTGTTTCTTTTTTTTTTTTCCTTCATAGGCTATGATATCATGTGGAAAAGAAAAATAATGGAAGAGGTTTTTTTTTTTTCGTATTTCTCTTCACTTTTTTTTACATAGTTTTAGCCATATATATAAAAAAATTATAATAAATTAAAATAAGAAACTAGCTAAGAAATGAAAACTTAGATACAAAATTTTTTGATCTTATATAAATCAAGGAAATTTTCCTCGATTATATGTCTTAATTTAATAAAGTCAAACACTACAAAAAAATACGGGTTTAACGACGGAGGAGTTTCATCGCTGGTTTGCGACAAAATTAGTGACGGAAATGTATTTAGTCAACATTTTCCGTTGAAATTTGCTACAGAAATTATTCATCGCCAAATTAGCAACAAATGAAAGATTTGTCACTAAATTCATCGCAAATTAGCGAAGAAAATATTTTCGTGACAAAATTCGTCATCAATTAGCCATGAATAGAAATTTCGTGGCTAAATTTTGCCACGAATTATGTGTTCGTGGCTAAATTAGCAACGAATATATGTTCATGGAAAATTTCATCAGTAATTAGGCACCCAAAATATTTGTCACTAAATTTGTGGCTAATGACGAACTCACTCCTACTTCCATGGCTAAATTCACAACAAACTAGCCACAAATAAATTTGTGGCTAAATTTATCGCTAAATTGTCACAACATTTCATAACCAAATTTCTTTTGTACTCTATTACGAATTGTTTTCAACCGTATCTCTCTTTTTTATCATTTCTCACTAATAAAATGGAGTTTAATATATAGTGAATATTACAATTTTCACAAAAAAAGTAATTTTCATCAATAAATAATTTAATTAATCTCTAACAAACCAATGTTCATCAATCACTGCGAAACCCTCAATCTTTGTTTAGATTTGTTCGGGCTAAAAAAGATAGATTCTTATAATTTTTCCGTAATTATGCTAGGTTTATAACGCAAAGTATGTGGATCAATTTCTCAAGGTAGCATATGCTTACAAGGTTTAGACTTGGAGATATTTTTTCTCTTTCTTATTTCATTGGCAAATTACTTCCATCGTAAATTATCTTCCAAACAAATGTGAGAACTTTTGGATGGAGTTTTACTTTGCATTTGAACAACCTCATTTTATATTTAAGGAAATCACTTGTTCCTTTGATTGTAAAATATAGTCATTTGAATATAAGATTATCCAATCTTCCTTTTACCTCTTCAATATTTATCTAGGCTATGACTATTTTCTCGTGTGTATTGTTTTTTTTGGGGGAAAAAGAACGTATGCAAAAAAAATTAATAAACCATTAGCCATTTATCATGTAGAGGTATGGTGCCTTAACAGAGACCATTCAATTTTCCTTTAACAGAGACATTAAGAACTTCCTTTGGCATTTTGGTTGGTGCATCTCATGGTATGAGCTATTGGATAACTTATGTTTTTTACAAGAATCTCACTTTTCAAAATGTAAATTAAATAATAAATAAAGAGAGTAATAAATAAAGAGATAAAAGAAAGAAGATTAAAATAAAATTAAAGAGAAAATATTAAAAATTAGAATGGTAATTTGAAAAAAAAAATTAGTGACAGAATAAACGATCCGCCACTAAGTTAGTGACGGATCACATCCTTCATCGCTAAGTTAGGGACGGACTCAGGTATCCGTCGCTAAATTTTTTACGATGAATGTGTAATCCGTCACTAGATTAGCGACAGATTTTCTGATCCGTTGCTAACTTAGCCACGGATTGGCTATCCATCACAAAGATGTTAGCGATGGAATTTAGTATCCGTCTTAAACGTAGCGATAGATGCGAAATCCATCGCTAACTTAGCGACGAATTGTGATCTGTCACTAGCTTAGCTACGGATTGGGTGATCCGTCGCAAAGATGTTAGCGACGGACAGGGTTATCCATCGCTAGTTAGTGACGGATCGCTCTTCCTTCGCTAAGCTGACGACAGAATTTAGTATCCGTCTCAAACTTAGTGATGGATATTTTATTCGTCACTAAGTGCTTTTACATATGATTCCCTTGCCCTAATCTTTTCTCTTTCCTCTCGATTGCTTTCCTCTTTCTTCGCCTGAACTCATCTCAGGTCCTCTCTTTGGCTCATCGCTCAGGCTCATCTTCTGTCCCTCTCTCTTCTTTTCTCTACCTCATTGTTGTCTTCACCTCCATTCAATTCTTCTCCTTCTCTCATCGTAACGATCTCTGTCTTTTCACGTATAGACAATAATAGTGAGTAGTGACGATCGAAGATAATCGATGACCCCAGTGACGGCTAGGCTTTCACGTCTCTCTCATCCTTGAAGACGATCGAACCTTTAGGCTAGGGATTGGCAACTCTCTCCTCGAATAGGATCAAATCTCTAGGGTTTTGTGTCTCTCATCTGGTAAGATCTCGCTCTCTCTCTCCCCGTAACTCTAACTCAGGGTTTTGATCTCTGTCTCCTTCACTTTCTACTCAGTTTCTATTTCTGTCTCTCCTTCTCTCTAGGCTAGAGCTTTTATTCTCTATCTCCTCTTCTCTCTCTTATCCTTTTACGATTTATGTTCTTTGTTTTGCCACAGTCATTGAGGTTGCGGTGGAGTTGAAACTTTAGGCCATTATAGTGGCATTTATGGGTAAGCTTCTGACTTCTTCAAATGTTGCGGTTGATTGTTGATCATATTGAGTGATTAAGTTGTTGCTTAGTTTGTTCCTTCCCCCCCCCAAAAAAAAGACTCTTGGCTACGCTGCCACCATCTGCTTCCAATTTTAAAACTATTTGCAGTAAAGAGTATTACCTGACCAACTAAAATAAGGTGTCTTGCAATTCTGAAATAAAAGTTGGGATTTATATATGTTTTCTTCTTCACTTCTAACAAAATTTTAACCTTCTAGGCAGTTCAAATCGATTAACACCATTGTAGTTGGAATCATTGTTAATTGAAGGGAATACGTTAGGATAATATGATTATCTTTGTTGCTTTTACCTATCATTTCATCAGCTACAAGTGCAGTGTCCATAGTAAATTTGCAGATCTATTTGATTGACTCTACTAGTATAGAATACATAGAGCTTAAATGTCCTTGTTACATTCCATCTAGCTACAGATGTATTTTGGAGTTGCTTTTGATGCTTAAATATTTGATTCACTGAAGAGTTGCATTTTCTTATGGATGAGATGTTTACTGTTTTGACAACCACTTTATCTAAATCAACATATCCTGAGTGCTTGATTTAATGTTCAGGGCTCTTGATGGGGATGAGATAATTCAGGAGAGTTCAGGCTAACCTGAAATTGCATTTCTAAAATAAGGGCAACTATGCAAGCAGGATTAGGCTAAGTAAACCATGATGGATTGTTATCTTTTACTATCAGCTAAAATAAACAAATAAATATTATCCCATCAAGAATTAACTGCTCAGTTTCATGAACTACTCAATAGATCAAATCCAGATACAATTAGTTCCACATAGTTCTCATGCCACAAATAGCATCCCATTTGTTGCTTGCTTATCAATGAGGGCATATTCTGTTGAGAATATATAACCTAGTGCTTAAACAGAGTTCTCGTACCTACAAAACCATGGTCTTGGGTGTGCTGCTGAAGTCTTATGCTCTACCATGGCTTTGACTTGTGCTTTAAAACCATGTTCTCTCTAAACCATATTCTTGAAAGACATGTCCAATCAGCTTGTTTCATTTTATGCTGATGTTCTTAACTGCATATCCTTAATTTGAAATGCAAAATTCATGTTTAGAATTTTTGTGAAATGTTGTATTTCATGTTGTTAACAACCATTGGCCAATGCAATGACTAGCAAGGTATTCAAAAGGAGCAATCATTTGGTAGAAATCAGTGTAATGGTATAAATGCAAGGACTAGCTACTTTCTAAAACTAGGCTTTATTTCTTTGATAGCTGAGGAATATGTTTACTTTTTAAAGTAATTTTGTATTCCCTTATGTTGCCATTTGTTCATTCCATTCAATTCTAAGACACAAACCTTATTTTACACTAATAAAATCTTTTAATTTCAGATCCATCAAACATTGATTTGATTTAGAGTAAAGATTAGTTAAATAGTACAATAACCAAAGTTGAAGGTTTGTTTCTATTTTGTCCTTCTTTCCCTATTTATATTGTATTCAATTAAGAAAATTGCAAGACAACTGTCCTTTTTTGCCAGTAATCATATCATCATCATTTCTTATGAATTTTTTAGAATTTTCATTCATATAAGTAATTTGGCTCTTGTTAAAGTTTGTGTTTCTTGCATATGTAGATAGAGAAAATGCTAAGCGATAGACTTTGGATATATAATAAGAACTTACCTGAACGTCAAGGATTGATTGATGAGTTTCGTATTGGGTTGGAACAATTTTTGGGTTTCGCTAGTAGTCAAGTTGAGTTCATGGATGAGAATAAGTTAAGGTGTCTATGCAAAAAGTGTAGTAATGGTAAGTTTCATAAGTCTGACAAAGTTAGGGAATATCTTTGTAGATATAGTTTTACTCTAAATTACTATAATTGGACCTGTCACGGTGAACCGTTTATATCTAAGGAAGAGAATCAAAGAAGTAGACAATTTTCAGTTAGAGGAGATTATAATTACGATCAATTAAACTCATATCAAAGAATGGTGATTGATACAACTGGTGAGAATTTTGTTTCCCAATCTAACCATGCAAGTAGCAGTTATGGTCCAATATTTCAACAAGAGTATACTAGTTATGCATCACCATTGGAGGAGGTATACGAAACAGGTGTTGATGAAAATGTAAATAATGAGACATTTATGTCCAATCGATTTGGGGAAGTTTTGAAAGCCGCAGATAAACCTTTGTGGATAGGTTGTGACAGTCATACAAAGTTATTAGTAACAGCAAGACTGTTAAACATTAAAACAGAGTATAATGTGTCTGAAGATTGCTTTAACGATTTTATTCAAATGATTCGAGAAATATTGTCTCGTGATCACATCACGCCTCAAAGACTTGGGTCTTCCAGTGGTAAGGATTGATATATGTAGTCGGGGTTGTATGTTATATTGGAGAGATGATAAAAATGCATAATTTTGTAAATTTTGTAACGAATGTAGGTACAAGAGTAGTGGGAGGACGGGTCGTAACAAGCAAATGTTTTATTTGCCTTTAACCCCCCGATTGCAAAGCCTTTATGCATCTAAAGCCACGACTGAACATAAGACTTGGCATGCAAACCATGAAACAAAAGAAGGTCTAATGTGTCATCCTTCAGATGCAGAGGGATGGAAACATTTTGACAGAACATATCCTGAGTTTGCAAAAGAGACTCGTAACATTAGATTGGGTCTTTGTGCTGATGGGTTTGCTCCTTTTGGCAAATTAAGAAAAACTTATTCTTGTTGGCCAGTTATCTTAACTCCATACAATCTTCCCCCCGGCATGTGTATGAAGACACTATATATGTTTCTCACATTGATCGTGCCTGGACCACGAAATCTGAAAAAGTTAATAGATATTTATATGAAACCACTGATTGCGGAGTTAAAACAACTATGGGACGAATGTGTTCCTACATATGATGTCCATGCCAATGAGTGGTTTCTAATGAAGGCTACTCTTTTTTGGACGATAAATGACTTTTCAGCTTATGACATGCGATATGGATAGAGTACAGTTGAGATCTTAGGATATCCGATATGTATGGAGAGATCAAAATCATTCAGATTAAAATATGGTAAGAAAGCCGATTATTTTGATTGTCACAGATAATTTTTGCCACTAAATCATTCATTCAGAAGGAACAAGGTTGAGTTTATTAAAAATAGGGTTGAAAAAACACCTCCACCCTTGAGATTGACCGGTGAACAAATATAGGAGCGAGTGCATAACTTTCCATTTGTTGTGGAAGGCCCTAATGGTACGACTATTGGATATGGAAATATACATAAATGGACAAAACGAAGTATGTTTTGGGAATTACCATATTGGAAGACCCATCTTGTCCGCTATAATCTCGATGTGATGCATGTTGAGAAAAATATTTTTGATAATGTCATAAATACGGTAATAGATGTTCCTGCAAAAACAAAAGACAATTTTGAGTGCAAGATACGGTAATGGATGTTACAAATTTAACTTTTTAACATTGAAAAAAATAACTCCACAATAAAATCTTTATTTTCGTCAAAATCAATTTTCTAATTTAATCAAATTTATCTTTTTCGCGCTAAAAATATTTTGTTTCTTTATTCCAATTTAATTTTTTTTGCCAAAAACAATTAATTCATTTTTGACAATTCAAAACAATGATTTCTTTTTGGTGCCACATCACAAATTAACAATCAAATTTGATTAAGCACAAAAAAAATTTATCATTTTATTTTAAATTCAAACAACTCAACTTTTATAAAAACTGAAGGTATAATGCATAGTAATAAATGGTAATAAATAGTAATAACCGGTAACATGTGATATGATCCATACATTTAATTTAAAAAATATTATTACAGTTGTTGGATTAATTAGTGATAATGAAAGTACAAAAAAATTACAAAAAATTTAGAATTATTTTCAGATACAAATGTACAATTTTATAATAATTTAATAATAATATCCATAAATTATTACATAATACATACATATTACTATATATATGACTATAAATTATAAATTATATTATTGTTGAATGGAGAATATATGTTAGTAATAATATAAAATTATGATTATTAATATTAATTTATCAACCACCCCATGTGCTAAATTGATGGAATATATTGGAGAAGCGTGCTTGGAATAAATATGTTGGTGGAATTATCAACATTATATAATTGTATATAAATTTCAAAAAGAAAAATTATTTAACATTCAAATTTAGTTTTTAAAAATTTTTCAGTGATAACTCCACAAATTCACAACAAAATCAATGACAATTCAAATAATGATCTTTGGTGCCACATCACAAATTGGCGGTTAAATTTGATAAAATTTTAAAATATTTTATCATTTTATTTCAAAATCAAGCAATTGGCGACAAATTTTATGAAAATTCCAAAAACATTTATTTCGGAATCAATATACCCGCAAAAAATTATTTATTTATTTTTTGTTTTGAACCGGAATTTAATTTTGGTGCCAATTATATTTCTCTTTTTTTTTTCTTTCTTACTCTTTTTACTTGCTTTTATTTAAACGAAAATAATATAAAATCACTAAATTAAATTTAACCTACATATATTTATTTATATTAACAAAATCAAACGACCTTACCATAATATAAATATAAAATTTATTGTCTCATTATAATATGATTATAACATAAGGTGCTTTTGACAAAATTAATCGAACTACCTTACCATTGAAAATGTGCAGCCTTTCAAAGAATTGATGTGAAAAGTTTGGATTATTTAAATAAAGCAAAATTACTTTATGCTAATTTACATTAGCGAGATTAGCATGATAAACCAAGAAATATTAAATCTAAATATGTGACATGATAATAAAAGTATTTTTTAAGATTGGTTACTTTAATAATCATCTAAATAGATTAATATATATATTCAATATATCTATCCAAGAATAATATTATTAGTGCAACATAAATTTTATCATGATCCCTAACAATATTAATTTTGTTTCAGCGTCTAAGAGTAGCAATGGTAATTAAGCAAAATAAGAGTGACCTCTCTTATATTATTTCTATCATATCACATCACTTATGCACAGAAAAGTATAATGATATTGTTAATGGGTGAGAAGGATACTATTAGCATGCAGTACAACTAATGCATACGAGAGAAGAAAATGACATTGCTAAACTTTTTTATTTTAGCGTAGAAAATGTAATTTTATTTACATATTATCTAATCATTCCATATTTTTATATTTTTCCTCTATTTAATTTGGTATATCATGGTGTTATACATAGCAACAAGTGATAACAAATAATAACAACCGGTAACAAGTGATATTCTTATAACAAGTGGTAAGTGGTAACAAGTGTAATAACAACGTAGACATGTGGTAACAAACAATAACAACCAGTAACAACCAGTAACAAGTGATATTTTTATAACAAGTGATAAGTGATAACAATTACAGTAACAATATAGTAATAATATTAATAAAAACAAAAATAAAAAAAATCAAATACAAAAATTTAAAAAATAAAATTGATGATATAATAAAAAAAAACGGTAAAATAAGATAAAATTAAAATATACTATACACCAGTCAGGATAAATGTATTCATGTATTCATGGAGAAAGTAATGAAAATATACATGGATCTAATGTATCCAATTACATAATAATTTTTTTACCATAATAAGTTTGACATGTATGATTCATTCAATCATTCACAAATTTGCATGATTGTAAATGAACCAATTATGTGGATGAGAATAAGTTTCATGAATTATTTTAAAATACCAAAAAATCAATATATTTAAATTATACACTATACTAATTTTAAATAATATTATATATGACATATTAGTGGTTGAGATATGGTTGGAGTTGGTAAAATATGTGTGTGTGTGATATGTGGATTTGTGTGTGAAAATTGTGTAAAATGTGAAAATATGAAAAATTAAATTTTTATTCATTGTGGATTATGTTTTATAATTATAAATTGTGATTGAATTTGAGATCCAAGATACAATAGATATAACATTTAGAATTTTTCGTTGATTATACCAATATAATTAATTACACCATTATATACAATTACATTACATTGTCATATTTTCAAATTATGCTCAATAAATTTTCAAAACTATAACACTATATTATATAAATTATTAATATCATATCATTATATTATTTAAATTAATAATATTAATAATTTTATTGTCATCAAATATAGAATATATGTTGTTTTTAATTAAACAAATAGATATAATTAATGTAGTACAAAAGTTATGGCAAGAGACCGTGCATGTGCTTGCAAGAAATGTAGTAACTAGTTAGTAAATATTTAGTAAATAGTTTGCTAATAAGCAGTAAAAATTATAAGTGATTTTTTCAAAACGCATATGAAAGACATATTGCAGTAATGATTAAAAGTATAAAAAAAAATTGTGAGGAATTAAGAAACACGGTAATGAAAAAAGAGGCGGGAGAAAAAGCGCAAAAACAGAATTTTAAAAATTTTGTTTGTGAAAATGATATATTATAAATCATACACGGGCGAAAAACTCCACCATCAAAGTTTCTGTCACGCCCCGAACTAGGATCGTGAATAGCCGCCCGTTGTCCCTGGATGCCGGCTGCATTTTTATAGAAAATCGAACAGAATCTCCCCATAAATCGGAGATTTCCCATATACAATTTCACCTGTATATCACATTCATCCTGTAAAATAAACAATTGGCCATCCCGGTCTCTCTAAAATCAACAAATACCACAACCAACCTCCAGAACAACGCAAAATTATAAAGTTTCTAGTAGTCCTAGCAACAGACCTCTACTGTCATGCCCAACTAGAGCATGAGCAGCCGCCACACCGAGCATGAGCAGCCGCCACACCGAGCGGATCTAAATTCTACACATATTTAAAATAAATTCCCAAGTTATTTTTAAATATTCACAAATGCCTCAATGCAATGAAATAAATCAATACGAGAGTTTCACGAATAAATGTCCATAATTTATACAGTCATCCCAAAAAATTTATATAAATACATTGGTCAAACTAAAATCTCTAATACATAACGATATCACCAATCATCATAGCGAAAGAGATGAAAATATCCATACCCAATCCCAGTGATTTCCCGTTCGCGTCACAATTATACAAACCCAACAATACCTCCTCGATCCAACACTAATCCTGTAGGAAAGAAAGCGAGGGGTGAGTATCTATGGAAGGATACTCAGTAAGTGAGGGAATTGACATCATACTATCAATATCGAAGGTGAACTTGGAGTGTCAAAGCATAAGATAAAAAAAATATCCACAGTATGCAAACCGATCATATTATTTCAAAATCATATATCATACGCACACATCAGAAAGCAAGATATGCATCTAATATTTACATCAATGTCATGAAGAACCGGCCAATGAAATATTCCCGGCAATGGTCTACCTCGACCAAGGACGGCGCATTGGAGGGTTTTTTTAAATGCAAGTATTAAATAATGGCTCTTTACCTCAATGTTGGCCATAGACTACCCCAACTAACCTGCAAATAATAATAATGCACATATAACTAGTCGGCCGTGTATGGTGCCTCCGCCTGGTACTAGACGGAGCCGTACTCAACGTCCTCTCCGATGAGAGTCAACCTGGGACACCCATACACATGACGATCTGGCGGATACCTCTGGTCGAAGCGTATCCGGACACAAGGAGTGCCTCTACCAGATGTCCTTTGTAGTTACGGATCACAATATCATATCGGCCGGGCACGTAGCCCCATGCATCCCATCACCATGTCGGCCGGGCCTATAGCCCCATGCATAATATCATCACGTCGGCCGGGCATACAACCCAATATATAAGTAAATCCATTTAAAATCATGTGCCAATGCAGTAGAAGTATTAAAACATATCAATATGTCGAAAATGTGGTACAATATTCAGTTATCAAAATTGATGGATGTATATCAATAAAGTCAGAATTTAAGACACTCCAAAAATCACAAAACATTTCATAAAATATTCAAAAGTTCTAACCATCATACATTTGCAGAAACATGTCATTTAAAAAGTATTTTTGAAACATGATTTTTCAATCAACAGTGAATGTCAAAGTCCCACTCACAGTTCTAGGGAGGGTGGTCACTCCTTATTTTCAAAACAAATCCAATCTACTTCCTCGAGTCTCCAAAAAGATCAACCTAATCAGATGATCAAAATTGAATATCAATTTCTCAAATATCTTTAGGGTTTATCCGAAAGACATAAAATGTACAATATCCTTCACTTTACTGCTCATTTCATTCCAACCCTACAACCCAGATACATTCATGCATATTTCAAAATTTAACTCTAAGGGAAACTATTCAAATTAACTCGACATAATTTTATGATTCTATAATATGCTCCTTTCGTATCAAACCATCTAGTTTCTGTAACATTCTATACTTAACCTTCAAAATCACACAATCATTTCAGAACTTGTATTCTATTCGCATTCTACTTACACTCTAAACATATACAGAATCTTTCATCTTAGATTCAATCCTAGATTCAATCCTAGATTTATTCAATTTATCAATTAGAGAAGAAATCTCTTCACCTAGCATTTTCTCGAAATGCCGAGTCTCGTCCGAATGTCTCTTCGGTCACTCCAAAATCTGTAGTGTTTCCTGCGTGGAGGTTCGTGGGCTATCATGGGCTCATGGGCCGTCATGGGCTCGTGGGCTACAGCGGGCCAGTGGGCTTCGGCTAGTGGGCTCGCTGGTCTACGGGCCAATGCGCTAGCGGGCCTACAGGTTGACGGGCCTGCGGCTGGTGCGCCTGCGGGCTAGCGAGCTGGCGGGCCTGCGGGCTGCGGGCTTTTGGCTGATGGGCCTGCGGGCTGGCGGGCCTACGGGTGATGGGCCTGCGGCTAATGGGACTGCGGGCTGGTGCTCGCCCGTGCGCTGGTGCATGCCCGTGCGCTGCGCTGCTGCACGCTCGTGCGCCGGCTCGTTCGTGCTCGTGCGTTGCGCTGCTACGCGCTCGTGCGCTGGCTCGCACTCGCGGGCTCGGTCCTGCTCGTGACCTGGGCTCGCGCTGCGGGCTGGGTCCTGCTCACGGCCTGGCTCGCGCTGTGGGCTGGATCCTGCTCGCGGCCTGGCTCGCGCCATGACTGGGGGATCGCGCTGCAGTCGCGCGCTGTGGCGGAAGGAGGTGCTCGATCGTGGCTCACGGCGGTGTGCGGCGAGGCGGAGAGAGGGCGATCATGGGACATCGCGAGAGGGAGATAAAGAAACAATGAGATAGAGAGAGAAAGAGACAGTGGGTGAGAGATAAAGAGAGAAGGGAGAGAATGTCACGCCCCGAACCGGGATCGTGAACAGCCGCTAGTTGTCCCTGGATGCCGGCTGTATTTTTATAGAAAATCGGACAGAATCTCCCCATAAATCGGAGGTTTCCCATGTACAATTTCACCTGTATATGACATTCATTCTGTAAAAATAAACAATTCGCCATCCCGGTCTCTCCAAAATCAACAATATCCACAGCCAACATCCAGAACAACGAAGGCTATAAAATTTCTAACAGTCCTAGCAACAGACATCTACTGTCATGCCCAACTAGAGCATAAGCAGCCGCCACACCGAGCGGACTTAAATTCTACGCATATATAAAATAAATTCCCAAGATTTTTTTTTTTTATAATCAACACGAAAGTTTCACGAATAAAAGTCCATAATTTATACAGTCATCCCAAAAATTTAGATAAATGGAATGGTCAAACTAAAATCTTCAATACATAAAAATATCACCAATCATCGTAGCAGAAGAGATGGAAAATATCCATACCCAAGTCTAGTGATATCTCCTCGGTCCAACGCTAATCCTGTGGGAAAGAAAGTGAGGGGTGAATATCTATGGGAGGATACTCAGTAAGTGAGGGGATTGACATCATACTATCAATATCGAGGTGAATTTGGAGTGTCAAAGCATAAGATAAGAAAATATCTACAGTGTGCAAACCGATCATGTTATTTCAAAATCATATATAATACGCACACATCAGAAAGCAAGATATGCATCCAATATTCACATCAATGTCATGAAGAACCGGCCAATGAAATATTCTCGGCAATGGTCTACCTCGACCAAGGACGGCGCATTGGGGGTTTTTCCAAATGCAAGTATTAAAGAATGGCTCTCTGCCCCAATGTTGGCCACAGACTACCCCAACTAGCCTGTAAATAATAATAATGTACATATAACTAGTCAGCCGTGTATGGTGCCCCCGCCTGGTGCTAGACGGAGCCGTACTCAACGTCCTCTCCGATGAGGGTCAACTTGGGGCACCCATAAACACGACGATCTGGCGGATATCTCCGGTCGAAGCGTATCCGGGCACAAGGGGTGCCTCTACCAGATGTCCTTTGTAGCTACGGATCACAATATCATATCAGCCGGGCACGTAGCCCCATGAATCCCATCACCAGATCAGCCGGGCATATAGCCCCATGCATAATATCATAACGTCGGCCGGGCATACAGCCCAATGCATAATATCATAAAGTCGGCCGGGCATACAGCCCAAAACATAATATCATAAAGTCGGCCGGGCATACAGCCCAAATGTGTAAGTAAATCCATTTAAAACCATGTGCCAATGCAGTGGAAGCATTAAAACATATCAATATGTCGAAAATATGGCACAATATACGTTTATCAAAACTCATGGATGCATATCAATAAAGTCAGCATTTAAGACACTCCAAAGGTCACAAAACATTCATCAAATATTCGAAAATTCTAACAATCAGACATTTGCATAAATATATCATTTAAAAGTATTTTTGAAACATGGTTTTCAATCAATAGCGAATGTCAAAGTCCCACTCACCGTTCTACGGAAGGGAAGTCACTCCCTACTGATAAGCCAAATCGGATCTGACCGCTCGAGTCTCCAAAAGATCAACCTAAATTAGATTATCAACATTTAATATCAAATAAAGGCCAAATCAGGGATTTTCAATTTTTTCCTTCCAAATATATATCACCTAATTTACAAAACCTCATTATAGATTCTCGTTTCCTCAATTTCGACCTATCTGACTCACCAATGGTCGAGTTTCTAATATTTCTCATTTTTTTTGTCTAATTTTCCTCGGATTTCACACATTTCAATATATTATGCAACTCTCGATCTAAATTTGACCTAATTTCGATAGAATTAATTCAAATGTTGAAAAGGTTGCATTTCTCTCACCTAGGGTTTCTCGGATTTCCGGATCTAACTTTCGTTCGTCCGTCAACCTAGTCTAAAACCTGTAATGTTTACCATTTGAAACACAAGTGAGAAATTTAAATCAAATTACCAATAATTTTCGAAACTCTAGTATGTACGCGGAATCGAGAATTCATTTACCTTCGCAGAGGGTCACGGGTCGTCGTGGGCTAGCGGGCCAGGGGCCGGACTGGGCCGCGGGCCGTACTGGGCCTACGGGCTTGGACTGGCTGTCGGGCCTGGTGGGCCCGTGGGCGTGCTGCTGATGGGCCTGCGGGCTGGTGCTCGCCCGTATGCTGTGCTGGTACGCGCTCGTGCTCCAGCTCGCGCGTGCTCGTGCACTGCAGCACGCTGGGCCACGTACCCGTGCGTTGGGCCGCGTGCTCGTGCACGCTCGTGCGCTGGGCCTCACGCTCGTGCACGCTCATGCGCTGGGCCGCTCGCTCGTGCATGCTGGGTCCTCGTGCGCTCGTGCACGCTGGGTCCGTGCGCTCGTGCACGCTGGGTCCGCTCGTGGCCTGGGCTCGCGCTCGCGGTCTGGGCTAGTGCTGTGGCTGGGGGATCGCGCTGCAGTCTCGTGTGGTGGCGGAAGGCAATGCTCGCGGAGGCTCGCGGCGTGCGGTGGTGCTCGATCGTGGCTCGCGGCGGTGTGCGGCGAGGCGGAGAGAAGGCGATCGTGGGAGATCGCGAGAGGGAGAGAAGACAGAGTAAGGTAGAGAGAGAAACCGAGAGGGAAGAAGAAGAAGAAGGAGAAGAAGAAGAAGAAGAAGAAGAAGAAGGTGATGATGGCGGGTGGCGGTGGCTGTGGCGGAGGAAGCCGAACGGCCACAGAATAGGAAACGTCGGGGAGAGAGAAAGAGAGAGAGAGAGAGAGAGAGAGAGAGAGAGAGAGAAAGGGGAATGAATTAGGGCTTTAGCCCTAATTCAATTGGGGAGGGCCAAAACGCTGCGTTTTGGCTCTCCCTTTTTTTTTTTTTTTTTTGGTGTTACAGAGAAGTAAAGGGAGAGGGTGGCAGCACTGGCGGTGGCGGAGGAAGGCACGGAGCAGCGGCAGAAGGAAGAGAGGCGCGGCGCTGCGGGAAGATGAAAGGTCGGGAGAGAGAGAGAGAGAGAGAAAAGGGAGTTAGGATTTTAACCCTAATCCCCAAATTGGGGACACAGCATTTTGCCCCAAAACGTTGCGTCTCCAATCCTTTTTTTTTTATTTGGTGTTACAGTTTCCCTACCCCTCCCTTGAAACTCTTCTCCTCTAACCCATTTAAATCTTTTGCTTACACTTTACAAATTTTTATCAAAAGTTAATCATATTGGGTATTTGAAATATTTGACGAACGACAGATGAGCATTGTATAAAAAATCACAACCATCATCATCACCACCTCACTCTATCCCAAAAGATAATATTTTCATTTACAACTATTTTTTATAATGTACCAATACTTGTTTCACTATTTCACTGATTACTTGTTTTTATGAATGATTGAAGGAATTTACATTAAGTTAGTTTTATGAATAGATTATATTAGATGTTGGGATTCAGTTTTCAGATTGTGTAATCATAACATTTTTGCGATACAAATTCGTCAGATACATCTGCTGTCACGCCCCAATCCTTGATCCAAGGTGTGAGCAACCGCCACGCTATCCCGGATGCTGACATTAAATTCACAACCATCAACAAACAAACAGACAGAACCTCCCCATAAATTGGAGGTCCATCCTATATCAAACTCCTGTCAATCAATAACATATCAATGTATAAAAGCCAACCTGGCAAACCATCAACACAACCAACCAATCCACATCCCTGTCAACATTCAAAATAACGTAAGGCTAATTCAGTCCTATCCATAAACCTCTACTGCCATGCCCCCATCAAAGGCATGAACAGTTGCCAATCACCCCTCCTGTGATTTAGATGTGGCACCAAGCAAACTTAATAGACAATCCTAAACATGACATATTTCCCAAAGTGATTGAACACAATAGTACAATCAAGTCTCAATGCAATACAATGAAATGAGAGTTACAATAATATGTACAATTCTTTACATACAGTCATCCATTTTATATACATGTATAATGGTCTATCTACAATCCTATATATATAAATATATATATATCATCCCATATCTTTAAACACAATCCTGCAGAAGAATGGTTAACACCATACCCAGATCTAATGTCTCCAACAAAACCTCGTGTGCTATTATGTCACAACGCGTCCCACTATAACTATCTGTAACACCAAGCTAAAAAAAAAAAAAAAAAAAAAGAAAAAAAAAAAAAAAAAATTTGGAGACGCAGCGTTTTGGGACAAAACGCTGCGTCCCCAATTGGGGATTAGGGTTAAAACCCTAACCCCCTTTCTCTCTCTCTCTCTCTCTCTCTTTCTCTCTCCCCGACGTTCCCTCTCCCGCGGCCGTTCGGCTTCCTCCGCCACAGCCACCGCCGCCATCCTTCTCCTTCTCCTTCTCCTTCTCCTTCTTCTTCTTCTTCTTCTCCTCCTTCTTCCCTCGCAGTTTCTCTCTCTACCTCACTCCGTCTTCTCTCCCTCTCGCGATCTCCCACGATCGCTCTCTCCGCCTCGCCGCACACCGCCACGAGCCTCCGCGAGCATCTTCTTCCGCCATAGCGCGCGACTGCAGTGCCTTCTGCAGCGCGATCCCCCAGCGCACAGCGCGAGCGCAGGAGCGCAGGAGCGCAGGAGCGCGCGAGCGCAGGA
Organism: Dillenia suffruticosa; assembly: GCA_033439265.1. NCBI lineage: Eukaryota > Viridiplantae > Streptophyta > Magnoliopsida > Dilleniales > Dilleniaceae > Dillenia > Dillenia suffruticosa. The sequence continues at coordinate 8,653,534 of JAVTVX010000031.1, forward strand.
GCGCAGGCGCGCGAGCAGGCGCGCGAGCAGAGCGCGCGAGCAGAGCGCGCGAGCAGAGTGACCGAGCGAGCAGGGCGCACGAGCAGAGCGTGCAAGCGCGCAGGGGCACGCAGCAGCGCGCGAGCGCGCACGAGCCAGCACAGCGCACGGGCGCGTGCCAGCACACGGGCGAGCACCAGCCGGCGAGCCACTGTCAGCCCGCAGGCCCATCAGCTGCAGGCCCACCGGCCCATCGGCCCGCCAGCCCGCTGGTCCGCAGACCAGCGAGCCCGCTAGCTGTGTCCCACGAGCCCAGTCCGGCCCGTGGCCCACGAGCCCGCGACGGCCCGTGACGGCCCGTGACGGTCCGTGAGTTCGTGACAGCCCACGAACCTCCACGCAGGTAAATAACTTAGGGTTTTGTTTCGGATCTATGTGTTTAGATCTAACAAATGAACCTTGTTTTGATAGGAAACCCTACAGACTTTGGAGTGATCGAAACGACTTTCGGACGAGACTCGACGCTTCGAGAAAACCCTAGGTGAGGAGATTTCGACTCTAATTGATAAATTGGACGAATCTAGGGTTGAATTTAAGATGAAAGGTTTTGTATATGCTTAGAGTGTAAGTGGAATGCGAATAGAATACAAATTATGAAATGAGTATATATGAATTGAAGGTTAAGTATAGAATGTTACAGAAATTTGATGATCTGATTTAGGTTGATCTTTTGGGGACTCGAGCGGTCAGATCCGATTTGGCTTGTCAGTAGGGAGTGACTTCCCTCCCGTAGAACTGTGAGTGGGATTTTGACATTCGCTATTGATTGAAAACCATGTTTCAAAAAATATCTTTTAAATGACATGTTTCTGCAAAATGTATGATTGTTATGACTTTCCAATATTTGATGAAATATTTTGTGACCTTTGGAGTGTCTTAACTGGTGACTTTATTGATATGCATCCATGAGTTTTGATAAACATATATTGTGCCATATTTTCGACATATTGATATGTTTTAATGCTTCCACTGCATTGGCACATGGTTTTCAATGGATTTATTTACACATTTGGGCTGTATGCCCGGCCGACTTTATGATATTATGATTTGGGCTGTATGCCCGGCTGACTTTATGATATTATGCATTGGGCTGTATGCCCGGCTGACGTTATGATATTATGCATGGGGCTATATGCCCGGCTGATATGGTGATGGGATGCATGGGGCTACGTGCCCGGCTGATATGATATTGTGATCCGTAGCTACGAAGGACATCTGGTAGAGGCACCCCTTGTGTCCGGATACGCTTCGGCCGGAGGTATCCGCCAGATTGTCGTGTGTATGGGTGTCCCAGGTTGACCCTCATCGGAGAGGACGTTGAGTACGACTCCGTCTAGCACCAGGCGGGGGCACCATACACGGCTGACTAGTTATATGTACATTATTATTATTTACAGGCTAGTTGGGGTAGTCTGTGGCCAACATTGGGGCAGAGAGCCATTCTTTAATACTTGCATTTGGAAAAACCCCCAATGCGCCGTCCTTGGTCGAGGTAGACCATTGCCGGGAATATTTCATTGGCCGGCTCTTCATGACATTGATGTAAAATTTTAGGATGCATATCTTGCTTTCTGATGTGTGCGTATTATATATGATTTTGAAATAACATGATCGGTTTGCACAGTGGATATTTCCTTATCTTATGCTTTGACACTCCAAATTCACCTCGATATTGATAGTATGATGTCAATCCCCTCACTTACTGAGTATCCTCCCATAGATACTCATCCCTCACTTTCTTTCCCACAGGATTAGTGTTGGATCGAGGAGATACCACTGGGATTGGGTATGGATATTTTCCATCTCTTCCGCTATGATGATTGGTGATATTATTATGTATTGGAGATTTTAAATTGACCAATGTATTTATATAAATTTTCTGGGATGACTGTATAAATTATGGACTTTTATTCGTGAAACTTTCGTGTTGATTATTTCATTGCATTGAGCCATTTGTAAATATTTAAAAATAACTTGGGAATTTATTTTATATATGCGAAGAATTTAAGTCCGCTCGGTGTGGCGGCTGCTCATGCTCTAGTTGGGCATGACAGTAGAGGTCTGTTGCTAGGACTGTTAGAAATTTTATAGCCTTGTGTTGTTCTGGATGTTGGTTGTGGTATTTGTTGAATTTGGAGAGGCCGGGATGGCCAATTGTTTATTTTTACAGGAGGAATGTCTTATACAGGTGAAATTGTAAATGGGAAACCTCCGATTTATGGGGAGGTTCTGTCCGATTTTCTGTAAAAATACAGCCGGCATCCAGGGACAACGGGCGACTGTTCACGATCCCGGTTCGGGGCGTGACAGTTCGGTTGGTATCAGAGCCCTTGGTTTAGAGCTATGTTTTATAAAATGATTTGAAAACATTCCCAAGTAACTTGATTTTAAAAGTCCTCAATGCATTGGAAGTTTCACGCAGTCATTTAAGATCCCATACATGGTTTTCGACATACGAGTTATTCATTTTAGGGGGTTAGATACGATTAGTATCTAACCTAATTGATTAAATTCTGAGGTCCAAAACTTCATTCATTTTAGGGGGTTAGTTACGAATAACTAGCCCTAATTTTTAAATCATGTCAAACTCTAGAATTATATCTAATGAAAGTTCTCTCCTTGCAGAATTATGCCGCCTAGACGCGGTAGACCAGTAGGACGCGGAGCTAGACCCGCGCCACCCGCGACCCCTCACGTGCCTGACCCTCCGAGGGAGCCTGAGACCCTTGGAGTGCCTGAGGCTGCTTTCTCTACACGGGCGCCCCCTGTAGCGCCTACTCGGCCGGCTGCTCCTGCCGAGGTTCCACCACCGTCCCTTGAGGCGTTTAGGCAGGTGTACGAGTGGTACACCTCACACGGAATTCAGATGCCACCCCCACCACCACCACCGACGGCCGTGCCGACTCCTACGGCCGTACCACCTTCTGTTGTACCAGATCAGCCACCAGTTGCTGATCCTTCTACTGTGTCGGGACCTAGCGACACTATCTCCTCCACCTTGAGGCGTATTCACGAGCTCACCCAGCTGGTGAAGGAGGCGAGGCAGTTAGGCTGCACAGAGTTCGCAGGGACGGGTGATCCCACAGCAGCGAAACACTGGATCAACCGCACCCGTAGAATTTTGACTGATCTGGGGTTGAGCGAGGACTACCGGCTTCGGATAGCAGAGAGACTTTTAGATGGTGACGCCCTCACTTGGTGGGAGGCGATTTGTGACGATGCTACCGAGCCGCTGCGATGGGAGGACTTCCTACGGGAGTTCGATCGCAGGTACTTCTCTGAGTTCCAGCAGGACCGCAAGAGGGCAGAGTTTCTGCACTTGCGGCAGGGAGCCAGGACAGTGACAGAGTATGAGATGGAGTTGAGGCGACTAGCTGCTTTTGTTCCAGACTTAGCGACGCCGACGCAGCTACGGTTCAAGTTTGAGGACGGCCTCAACTTGAACATCAGGAGGTACATGACAGTGACCCCTAGTTTCTCCCTTGCGGAGATTGTGGACTCAGCATTTAGGGCGGAGGAGATCGTCCGTGCTGAGGGCAGACAGCGGGAGAACAGGGAGCAAAAGAAGAGATCTGGGGCTTCTTCGAGTCAGAGCTCGAAGAAGGGCAGGAGTTTAGGATATCATGAAGACTCTTTTCAGCCGAGACAAGCACATCCCGGACAGGGATCACCATCCCAGGGATTTAGGGCACAGGCCTCTAATGCCACTACTCAGACTTCAGATCAATGGCACTCCTCTTGTCGCCGATGTGGTAGACACCACCCTTTGGGAGAGTGTAGGATACCTATTACATGCTTCCGGTGTGGGAAGCAAGGGCACATCAGGAGCTCCTGCCCTGAGTTGGGATTTGGAGATCACATAGCTAGTGGACACTCGAGTGTTCTCCGAGGAGGACAGCAGGGAGCACCTGCGCACTCGAGTCACACCGCTCCACGGACGGTAGCCGGGAGCAACACGGTGCCAGGATCATCACGACAGCAGCAGAGGACACAGGCCCATGTATATGCGATGACGCAGGAGGACGCTGAGGCGAGTCCTGATGAGATTTTTGGTGTTCCTCCCACCGATCCCCATGCTTAGAGATGTCCATGTACTTTTTGAGAACCATCACTAGTTAAAGCCGTAGATGCTTAACTATGTTGGTTGTACATACATTTTGATATATATATATCTATAGATATTTTCTTTTATATTTAGCGACTGATCTTTTATTTCCTCACATTAGGAGTTATGGCAATATGGGAAGTCGACACGCGTGTCCTATTTGACACCGGGTCGTACCATTCGTATGTGAGAAGTGCCTTTTTGCCCACGGGTTGGGTAAGCCTTGTCGCGAGGTTGCACGGCATACCTAACTCATGTTATCGACACCACTGTTGAGGACCCGAGGCTTGAGAAGGTCCCAGTGGTGCAGGTTTCCTAAATATATCCCCGAGGAACTACCCGGACTACCCTCAGTTCGGGAGTGTGATTTCGAGATTGACTTAACTCCAGGGATCACTCCCATATTTATTCTGCCATACTGAATGGCACCAGTGAAGTTTAGAGACGGGATTCTAAGATTGTGTGTGAACTAGAGACAGCTAAACAAGGTTTTCATCAAGAATCAGAACCCTTTGCCACATAGTGACGATTTATTTGAGCAGTTCCAGGGTGCGCGTGTTTTTCTGAAAGATCGATTTTCGATTTGAATATCAATATGGACATTATGAGTTCGTGGTCATGTCGTTTGGGCTGACCAACAAACCAACAGCCACAGACAGTGACTGAGATGCAAAGTTTTCTTGGTCTTACGGGGTGTTGTCGGCGATTCATAGAAGGATTTTTCCGGATCGCCGCTATACTTACCAGATTGATACGAAGGGCGTCAAGTTCTTGTGGGACGATCGTTGTGAGACGAGCTTTTAAGAGCTCAAACAACGTCTGACGAGGGACGGCCAGACAGAGAGAATCTTAGTGTTTTAGCTCAGCACGTAACTATTCTAGATTGATAGGTCAGAAAGCTACGGAGCAAAGAACTTTCATTGGTCAGACACCAGATCGAGAAAGAGATCTGAGAGCCCGAAGAGACTATTAAGAGACTTAAAAGACAGTACCCCCATTTGTTCAGCGTATTACTTTCTTTTAGTTTCGAGGACGAAACTTGTTTTTAGGGGGTTAGAAAATGTAACACCAAGCTAAAAAAAAAAAAAAAAAAAAAAAAAAAAAAAAAAATTTGGAGACGCAGCGTTTTGGGACAAAACGCTGCGTCCCCAATTGGGGATTAGGGTTAAAACCCTAACCCCCTTTCTCTCTCTCTCTCTCTCTCTCTTTCTCTCTCCCCGACGTTCCCTCTCCCGCGGCCGTTCGGCTTCCTCCGCCACAGCCACCGCCGCCATCCTTCTCCTTCTCCTTCTCCTTCTCCTTCTCCTTCTCCTTCTCCTTCTTCTTCTTCTTCTTCTCCTCCTTCTTCCCTCGCAGTTTCTCTCTCTACCTCACTCCGTCTTCTCTCCCTCTCGCGATCTCCCACGATCGCTCTCTCCGCCTCGCCGCACACCGCCACGAGCCTCCGCGAGCATCTTCTTCCGCCATAGCGCGCGACTGCAGTGCCTTCTGCAGCGCGATCCCCCAGCGCACAGCGCGAGCGCAGGAGCGCAGGAGCGCAGGCTCGCGAGCGCAGGCGCGCGAGCGCAGGAGCGCAGGAGCGCGCGAGCGCAGGAGCGCGCGAGCGCAGGAGCGCGCGAGCGCAGGCGCGCGAGCAGGCGCGCGAGCAGGCGCGCGAGCAGAGCGCGCGAGCAGGCGCGCGAGCAGAGCGCGCGAGCAGACGCGCGAGCAGAGCGCGCGAGCAGAGTGACCGAGCGAGCAGGGCACACGAGCAGAGCGTGCAAGCGCGCAGGGGCACGCAGCAGCGCGCGAGCGCGCACGAGCCAGCGCAGCGCACGGGCGCATGCCAGCGCACGGGCGCGTGCCAGCACACGGGCGAGCACCAGCCGGCGAGCCACTGTCAGCCCGCAGGCCCATCAGCTGCAGGCCCACCGGCCCATCGGCCCGCCAGCCCGCTGGCCCGCAGACCAGCGAGCCCGCTAGCTGTGTCCCACGAGCCCAGTCCGGCCCGTGGCCCACGAGCCCGCGACGGCCCGTGACGGCCCGTGACGGTCCGTGAGTTCGTGACAGCCCACGAACCTCCACGCAGGTAAATAACTTAGGGTTTTGTTTCGGATCTATGTGTTTAGATCTAACAAATGAACCTTGTTTTGATAGGAAACCCTACAGACTTTGGAGTGATCGAAACGACTTTCGGACGAGACTCGACGCTTCGAGAAAACCCTAGGTGAGGAGATTTCGACTCTAATTGATAAATTGGACGAATCTATGGTTGAATTTAAGATGAAAGGTTTTGTATATACTTAGAGTGTAAGTGGAATGCGAATAGAATACAAATTATGAAATGAGTATATATGAATTGAAGGTTAAGTATAGAATGTTACAGAAATTTGATGATCTGATTTAGGTTGATCTTTTGGGGACTCGAGCGGTCAGATCCGATTTGGCTTGTCAGTAGGGAGTGACTTCCCTCCCGTAGAACTGTGAGTGAGACTTTGACATTCGCTATTGATTGAAAACCATGTTTCAAAAAATATCTTTTAAATGACATGTTTCTGCAAAATGTATGATTGTTATGATTTTCCAATATTTGATGAAATATTTTGTGACCTTTGGAGTGTCTTAACTGGTGACTTTATTGATATGCATCCATGAGTTTTGATAAACATATATTGTGCCATATTTTCGACATATTGATATGTTTTAATGCTTCCACTGCATTGGCACATGGTTTTCAATGGATTTATTTACACATTTGGGCTGTATGCCCGGCCGACTTTATGATATTATGATTTGGGCTGTATGCCCGGCTGACTTTATGATATTATGCATTGGGCTGTATGCCCGGCTGACGTTATGATATTATGCATGGGGCTATATGCCCGGCTGATATGGTGATGGGATGCATGGGGCTACGTGCCCGGCTGATATGATATTGTGATCCGTAGCTACGAAGGACATCTGGTAGAGGCACCCCTTGTGTCCGGATACGCTTCGGCCGGAGGTATCCGCCAGATTGTCGTGTGTATGGGTGTCCCAGGTTGACCCTCATCGGAGAGGACGTTGAGTACGGCTCCGTCTAGCACCAGGCGGGGGCACCATACACGGCTGACTAGTTATATGTACATTATTATTATTTACAGGCTAGTTGGGGTAGTCTGTGGCCAACATTGGGGCAGAGACCCATTCTTTAATACTTGCATTTGGAAAAACCCCCAATGCGCCGTCCTTGGTCGAGGTAGACCATTGCCGGGAATATTTCATTGGCCGGCTCTTCATGACATTGATGTAAAATTTTAGGATGCATATCTTGCTTTCTGATGTGTGCGTATTATATATGATTTTGAAATAACATGATCGGTTTGCACAGTGGATATTTCCTTATCTTATGCTTTGACACTCCAAATTCACCTCGATATTGATAGTATGATGTCAATCCCCTCACTTACTGAGTATCCTCCCATAGATACTCATCCCTCACTTTCTTTCCCACAGGATTAGTGTTGGATCGAGGAGATACCACTGGGATTGGGTATGGATATTTTCCATCTCTTCCGCTATGATGATTGGTGATATTATTATGTATTGGAGATTTTAGATTGACCAATGTATTTATATAAATTTTCTGGGATGACTGTATAAATTATGGACTTTTATTCGTGAAACTTTCGTGTTGATTATTTCATTGCATTGAGCCATTTGTAAATATTTAAAAATAACTTGGGAATTTATTTTATATATGCGAAGAATTTAAGTCCGCTCGGTGTGGCGGCTGCTCATGCTCTAGTTGGGCATGACAGTAGAGGTCTGTTGCTAGGACTGTTAGAAATTTTATAGCCTTGTGTTGTTCTGGATGTTGGTTGTGGTATTTGTTGAATTTGGAGAGGCCGGGATGGCCAATTGTTTATTTTTACAGGAGGAATGTCTTATACAGGTGAAATTGTAAATGGGAAACCTCCGATTTATGGGGAGGTTCTGTCCGATTTTCTGTAAAAATACAGCCGGCATCCAGGGACAACGGGCGACTGTTCACGATCCCGGTTCGGGGCGTGACACTATCTCTGTGGAACAGAAGGTGAAGGGTGAGTATTATAAAGAATACTCAGTGAGTGAGAGAGTGCATATATAAGTGTGTTCAATGTCTTGGTGAAAAATAGAGTATCAAAATGATTCAATAAATTCACAAGTCCGCATAATATATGAAAATAATGCATAATGAACAATTCATTATAAATCATTCTTTTTCATACATTTCAAATACATATGCATCCATATCAATCGAATCACATAAGTATAAAGTATGCCAAAATCAGTTCCTAGCAAAGGTCGACCACGACCACTAGCAGGTGCATCAGAGGTTTTTATATGCAAAGTTAGAAAATGCTCTCTACCTTAACGTTGACGACGGACCTCATCAGGTGCTAGACCAGGGCGTTACCTAGTCCTCCCCCTTTCGGGTTCAACCCAACTAGTAATGTGTCGAGTCTTAATATCATATACGACGTTTGGGGATACCTCCTACAGAAGCGTATCCGGGCACAATGGGTATCTCTGCAAACGCCCTTCAAGCTACGACATACCCAACTCATAGGCGTATCTCATAAATCATATCATCATGGCATGCATAAAGGCCCTCAGCCGATAACATAATATCATCATAATGTACGTGCCATGCCAATATTTATCAAGCCATATCAAATACTTCTCATAATTGATTTCATAAAATCATATGCATATCGATGCAATGGCATGTTTTTCATTTCACAAATCATTTGGATGCATGTTTCACAATAAAATCATCTTGTGGACACTTTAATGATTCACAAAATATTTCACAAATCCATTCCAAAAATCATAACACACGATCATAATTCATACTTGCATTGAAAAGCATTTTAAAACATGTTGTTATGCATTGAACACATGTAGAATATGTGTCATTTAAGAGATCATACGATGCATATATAATAATATAAATGTGATGCAACCCTAGTTATAGACAAATCTAGGGTTTTCAAGTTCTATTCTTGTGCCATTTTAAGGAATTGACCATTAGTTCCTCAACCAGGGTCAGAATTGGGAAATTCCAATTTCTATGGTTGGCTCACATAAAAACTCACACTTTTCGTGTTGAACTTATCTCCAAAATCTCGATGGAAGATTTCTTAAAGTCCATATTTTCAAACCAATCCAACTCTCACTTTCTATTCTATCCTGTTTTAGCAAATTTCTCATATCTCACAATCTGTTCAAACAAAGACTCTGCTTTTTGACTATGTTGGAGTTAAGACACAAGGCTACAACTTCTTAGTTGGGCACTTTTTCAGATTCCTAGTGCAAGTCCCTGAAATAGCACAATGTTGCCCACATTACATTTTAGAAGTCTGTTCTGATCAAATTTTAGCACAACCATCACAATTATTAACACACAACTCCAAATTACTTTTTATAGTACCTAGAAGACACATAACCTTACATTTTTTATGTTTTGGATTTCTTCCAATTATGCGGACTGAAATTGACCACAAAAATCTTTATTCAGTTTTAGCCGAGAAGCAGAAACGTTTTTGCACAGTTTTGGGAGAATTTGTATAACTCTTGCTTCCCTCGGGCAAATTGGCTATAACTTTCACAGTAGGTGGATAAAAGGGAGAGCTGCAATGTTTCCTCTTTGAGGTGTTGCAAACAAGGGCTGGAAGGGGGTCATGCAATGCTATTGTTTTTAATATTGGAAAATGGAGGACCCTCTGACGAGTTTTAGAAGAATGACTGTAACTTTTGACATAGGGGTCGGATTGAGGTGATCCTTACTCATTGGAAAGCTAAGACATGGGTCTACAATTCTTTCAACTGGCACAAGATCCATATCTATCAGGAAGGGGCTTGAAAACTTAGGTCAGTGTTGCTATAGAAATTAGGGCAAAATGCAGGACTAAATAGGGAATTAGTACTGAACACTTAACTTTGAAAAATCATATAAAATCCATCTCTACTTAGAATGTAACGGTTCTTATCTCATTTTAAGATCTACTTGGTTAGGCTTCTCATTTCCTCCTAATTTTTGGATATGTTATACTAGAGTTTGTGAGGAATAAATTTACACCAAAATTTCAAAGAAACGTTTGAAGAAATCTTACCTTCCTTCAAGAATGGAGCTCACGGTCCCCTCTTGAATTTCCACCAACAAAACTTTTCGTTTTTTTCTAATTTTTGGATATGTTATAGTTGGACATGAGTGAAATTGATCTATGAAAAAAAATTCGGGTGGTATTATAGAAAAATTTTTGGATCTCTCACCTTAAACTCACAGCCATGGAGGAAGACTAGAAAACATTTGTGTTCTTACCTTTTTGCTTGGACGTTGAAGTGTTTGGAAGGAGAAGAAAAAGTTAAGTGTTTTTAGCTTTGTCAAGATTTTTCCCCAATGAATCCTAGCCATCCAATATTTGTGAGGTTAATTCCTAGCCCTAGAATTATTTGGCCACACAAGCAAAGCTCATTTTTAAGTCAATTTCTAACCCTAGTTAAGTTTAATTAACTTAACTCTAGTTGGATTTAATCATTATTAATTAATTTGGGTTAGTTTTTTCCAATCATGTAGTGCCACTTGTCAAGACCACACAAATTTCAATAAAGTAAATTCGCACACTTCAAGAGCATTAATTGTTTGTCCTTTATGCGTATCAACTTGTTAATACGCGATTCGAGGTCGATCAAAATTACTAATCACCTCAAAAATCTAAAATCATATACGGAACCTAGGTTTTTGTGCTGAGTCCAATATCGTTGGTTTCGCGTTAATTTAAGATCATTTGATCACCCAAATGTCTTTCGGAGTGAACGAAATTCTCGATCGGTCAAAATTTGATCTCGACCTCGAAATGCATGAAATCTTACTACGGACTCCATTTTATGCATGGATTTCAAAAATATAGGTCTTGGATGGACACGAGACCGTTTGCTTAAACAAATTTCAATTCTGTCAAAAATTAGGTTTTCTCATGTGAAAATTTTAAAGCACAGAGTATTTTTGCATTACGGTTTAAATTTCACTTTTGCTCATTGACTTTTCACTTTTAAAGTGAATTTAGCATGTATATATATATCTCACAGCATCAAATTTACACGTGTGGTTTTCATTTTGGCTTAGTAATAAAGATTTTCGCTCTCAATGATTTAGCCGTATAATTTTTTGAGCAATTTTCAAAATGGAAAATTTTCTTAGTGAATTTTGGGCCATGAAAATATGATCAATATCATATATATATCGAGCAGAGTACAATATGAAAGATACCGAAGTGTCGGTGTTACATCTGCTGTTAGGGGTGCCGGTGGATTTTGTTTTTCAAATTATTATGATGATATTTTTTGCGAGAACAATATCTTAGAAAAGGACATGTGATTTTTTTTATTATATGTATCCATCATTCTCATATGTTTTATATTATTTTAGTGATCAGTGTTATTCTTTGTGATAATCAAAATGTTAATTTCCTACAAAAATATTTGTCTAAGCTATGATGATGATGATACAGTTACAACCAAATAACTTTTCTAGTTTTTGGTAACCAAATAATATTTTTTCACACTTGTAGTAATTAATAATAGTAAATTATAGTAAAATATAGTAAAATGTATGGAAATAGTAACTTATAGTAACTTACAATAACTTATAGCAAGAAATGATAACCAACAATAAATAAAATAGTAATATTTCTTAACCATGTAGTAACTGACGATACATATGATAACTAATTTAAATATTTTTTTTCCTAACCGATAATATTAATAATAAAAATAGTAATTTTTCCTAATATTTCGTAATGACGATAAATCCATTAACATTTTCTAACACTTGTGTATAACCGAGAACAAAAACTTAATTCGTAACACATACATATCCGATGATGAGTAATAACATTTACGAATATTTGTGATAACCGATGATAAATAGCAATAACAATTCTTGACATATGGTGACCGACGATAAATATAGTAACATTTTCTAACATATTATAAACGACGATAATAGTTAATAATTTTTACTAATTTTTTTTAAAACGATACAAAAAAAAACAATTTTTAATATTTATGTGACTGACGATAAATGTAGTAATATTTTCTAATATATGTGATAACCAACGATAATAGGTAGTAAATTTTACCAACGTTTTTTAAATCGATACAAGATAATAACAATTCTTAACATTTACGTGATCGACGATAAATGTAGTATTATTTCCTAACACATGTAATAATCGACGATAATAAATAGTAACATTTATCAATGTTTTTTAAATCGATACAAGTTAAAACAATTTTTCAATACTTTTCTAACTGTCTGTATAGGTTGGGACATGCTCCAACAGTGATTAGAATTTTCGGGAGAGACCAATCCTGACTGATATATAGCCAACCGAAGATGTATCCGTTAGAGAAAGTTCTCTCGATGGTTTTACTAGGTTTATCATACGGGTTTCGACTGTCTGCATAGAGCATTTATTTCGTAGTGTCAAGTCGAAGTATCAAATCTACAAATCAAAAACATCCTACAGAATACTGTCAAAACGTCCAAAAAGGACCGGTAGTCGGGGGATATTCTTTGGGCATATTTATTTGCTCTACATATGCGTTAACAAAATCATTTGTAAAAGATCAAGTGATACAAAAAATGGGCCCGCTTTAGAAGTCATAGCAGCTCTATCTACGATTCTCAAGATTCCTATTCACCATGCGAGAAAGTCTATTAAGGTAAGGCACAAATAAATAAGGAGATAGGGGAGTCATCTTGCCTAAGACCCTCTCTCGACTCCGATTCCAAGGAATAGTTAAACAACAGTATATACAAAAAAACATTACAAGCAAATTGGAAAACAAAATTCCTGAACCGCCACCTTCAAAACATCTCACCATACCCTATTGTTAGCTTTTTCCAAATCAATCTTGATAGCATTAGAGCCCACACTACCCTTTTGCTTCCGCATTCTATGCACCATTTCTTTATATCCTTGCTCTGCCTGCCAGGATTAAAGCTACAATGGGCTGTGCTTATTAAATCTGGTAAGAACTACTTAATCCCGTTTGCATCGCCTTTGTTAAAACATTATAAACACCATCTCGTAAACTGATGGGTCGGAGCTGGTATAGATTTTCATGACCCTGCACCTTAGAAGTCAGGGAAACAATGTCCTATTCCATCTAGTATAAAAAATTCCATAAGATATTACTTGCTAAACAAAGCTAGTCAAATAAAGTTTAATTTGTTCCCAGATCTTTTGAATCACAGATGAAGGAAGCCTATCTAGACCAGGAGCCCTAAATTTACTCCTGCAAAATAAAGCTACTTTAATCTCCTCTTCAGAAACTTTACACTCTATCAAATTATTATCATCCATAGCTAATTTTGGACACACAAGATCATCCAAACCCAAAGCTTCTTGGAAAAGCACACTACCATGGTCTTCATCTCCTCAACTCTATGACAACCATTATCATCCTCAAGCCAAGCCACTCTATTCCACCGCCTTGAATGATAATAGAGGTATGAAAGAATTTCATGCATTTGTCCCCAATTTTACCGGGTCTACTCTAGATATCTAAAACCATAATGATTAAACCTTCTTGAAGTTTGCATTTTGGCCCCTAAGTCTTGCTTCTAATCTCATTTTCTATTTTCAAAAAAATTTATGAAAACATTAGCATTCCACTGTTTAAGATGAGATACAAATCGTTCCACTTGACCGAGTAAACCGTAACTCCTCCTACTCCAAGAATCTCACACCAACCTATCAAACTCAGGATGAAAGGTCCAAGCCAGTTGAAAACGAAAAGGTCTCTCCGGAGTCTCATCTGCTCGAATACCATCCACATTAAGAATGATTGGACAATGATCAAAATAAGCTCAAGATGGCATGATTGTCTCTAGATAAAGAACCAACCAATCAAAATTGGCCGAAAAGAAAAAAATGAAAAATGTTAATCCTTTCTTATGTCTTCGCTAGACCCCATCTGTTATTACACCATATAAACTTAGGGCCTGCAAAGCCAAGTCCAGATTATTGCATGAGTTCAAGCATCTTAACAAACTGCTTGCCTCCTGATCACCTCTTAAAGATCCATCACTTTTATCCTAACTGAAATAACCTGATCAAAATCACTGGCAATCACCCAAGGCAATGTGTGCTACGAGGCAGCAAAAATTAAGATGGGAATCAAATGAAGTAGTACAAATACCTGAAAATAACCAATCTAGGTGATGTGCACTACTAATAACAATATGAATCAGATAAAGGGAATGACTAACAACAGCAACTCCAAGGTCATTTACATCCTTTCTAGAATGACCAGAGAAATCCATTTTCCCAGCTATTACCACCGTCTTTTGCCACTAAAATGAGGTTCAGCCAAAACCAAGAGATTAGTGCTGCCAAAAGAGTCGTTAGATATTTAAAAGGGATAGTCGAATTGGGAACATACTATAAGCCAGTCACAAACTTTCACTTGATTGAACATGCTGATGTGATTAGACTGCCTGTTCAGAAAGCACTTCAACCTATTGTTTTTCATTTGCTTTTGATGTCTTCAGCTGGATCTCAAGAAAAAAAGATGTGGTGACTCAATCGATAGCCGAAGCAGAACACATTTCAACTGTAAGTGAAGCAAGTGAAGCTATTTGGCTAAAGAAAATGTTGGTTGATAGTGTGCCCACGTGGGGCATTTAACCGCAAAGTAAAAATGTAAACTTTTTACTTAGAGGATAATGGGTGGTTAAATCCCATTATCCAACTCTCCCACAACTCTCTCCTTGTTTTCCTCAAGATTCAAAACCTACGTGAAGGTGTGGTTTCTTCTTTAATTGAAAGAAACAGTGTATGAAAAAAAACACATTGAGTGCACACTTTGATTGAGTGAGAAAATCTCTAGAAAGAGATTAATAGAGGGCTTAACAAAATTCCAAGTAGAGAATTTTCGTATCATTATCATTACCGGATTGAGGATTGCAACGTCGTGATATTGTGTTCATAGTTCGTAACGTGATTATCACCCCGACTACAAGACGTTCGAAGAAAGTATCGTGGTTCCCAATATTCTGCTTTTAATCACTAAGGTATGCCCTATATTTTGTTATATTTATTATTCTAAAAAATTCAACCATACTTCTGCTTGCGTGCATGTGTGTATATTAATTCCAACAGAAAATTTTAAGAAACCTTGAAGATGAATCAAAACAAGTCTACGAAATTGTTTTGCAACAACAAATTAACCACAACCATTGTTTAAAATAAACCAAGTTAAGTATCATTTTCTAAAAGAAGTATAGAGGAACAAAGAAATCAACTTGGTGCATTGCAGGTCTAATGTGAGCTGACTGATATCCTCACAAAAGCTTTGCCCTAGATTCAACTTTGAAGCCTTTTGTAATTTTATCATGTCAAATATTTTGTATTGACATTTTAACTTTAGGTTAGAAAACTATAGTTTATTTTAGACTAGAGTTTCACAGCTTCCTCAAGAAGCTTCTTTGAATATATAAAAGAATTTTGGTACATTTGATCTTAGAATGAAAGAAGGAAAAGAATTCTTCAGAATCTCAATGGCTATCAGAAAACCTGTGAGCTGGAAATGTTGGTTTCAAATTTTGTAAAAGGCTTTAGAGATAGTAAGGAAAAGGATTCTAAGGTTTAATTCGTAACGTAATTATTACCCCGACTCGAGACGTTCGAAGAAAGTATCGTGGTTCCCGATATTTTGCGTTTAATCACCGAGATATACCCTATATTTTGTTATATTTATTATTCTGAAAAATTCCACCATACCTCCACTTGTGTCTATATGTATATATTAATTCCAATATTGGTATCAGAGTGCATGTTGGTTTTATTAAATAATTTTTGAAATTTTTTGGGTATAAAAATATGGGGTTAAAAATTTGAGGTTCGGATCATAGATGAATTTCGTGAATTCGATTATACC
Organism: Dillenia suffruticosa; assembly: GCA_033439265.1. NCBI lineage: Eukaryota > Viridiplantae > Streptophyta > Magnoliopsida > Dilleniales > Dilleniaceae > Dillenia > Dillenia suffruticosa. Next base: position 8,669,630 of record JAVTVX010000031.1, read on the forward strand.
ATAATGTTAGCCATGTTACGTAGATCACAAATATACTTTTTTTGAAATTTTTGGAGAATGTTTTGGCCATTAAATTTAAATCCAAAGTTTTCAACCCTAATGGTATCCGAAACATAAAACTCTAGATCGGTCCATATAGAACAATGGTTGATCTATAAAAATGGTATATTTGTATTCCATGTGTGCTAATCTACATTTTGGCAAATATTTTGTGGAATGCCACTACCGGAAACTGGGTTTTTCAACATGACTGCAAAGGGTCAAAATTTTTGGATACTTATTTAGCTGAGTTTAAGGTGTAAATCTCCCAAAAATTAAGTTTAGGATTTTTTTGGAAAGTCCAAGATTATTTTGCAGTTGAAATTTCCGTAAAAAAAGTACCGAAAATGAGTTTTTAGAAAATCGGGTCAAAAGACCCGGTTGTAGACCCGTTGAGCGAAGAAGACCCGCTCCAAAACCACAGGCGCGTTCGTAACACGCATGGATAGGCACATCTTGAAGCAACCTAAGGGCGCATGTACTTCATGCGTGAGACAGGCGCAAGAAGCTATGAGACGCCGGTTCAGGTCAGATCATGACCTGAGTCTGACCGGCGTACCGACATGGTTTCACCGACCCATTGACCGACCCGGGTGACACGACTCAGTGCATGAAGGCGTGTGAGCTGCGTGCCACGAGTGAGCTCTAGTAGGCCGAGCTGCGCAAGTGCGTGGCGGCGCGTATGATGTATGCAGTGCGTCTGGCTCATGGAGGCACATGGCAGCGCCAGCAAACGCGCCACCGGGGTGTGGCGGCGCGTCAGGTCATCGAAATTGAATTTTTTTTCATTTTTTTAAGGGTCATGAATCTATTTTTGTGACTATTTATGGGATTTTGTACACCAAATTCATGTCTGGATGGTAAAACACAATCTCGGGTTATGGTGTATGGTGTCTGTTGACCCATATGCTCACTTTGGGGTTAATACTTGAATTATTTTGAATTTATTGATTCATAGGGTGCGTGAAATTGTGTGATAATAAGCATTATTAGTCATTACTGTCACTTTTTCTATGTGACAGAGACAAATGGCTGCAACAAAGAGTATCGTACTTAATCTCGTGAAGGGAGACAAGCTAAACGGTACATCTACGAGATTTAGCAATGGAAGGTTCAGTTTGTCTTCGTAGAACAGGATTTAGCGGAGGTTCTAACGCACGAGATGTCAGACCCCGGGGAGGGTACTACGCCTTAGGCTAGACGGGATTAAGAAGTGTATCGTGTATGGAAAAAGAAGGATGGCCAAGCTAGGGCAATAATCCTAAGCAGCATGCACGACGACATGATCCTGGTGTATGAGTAGTATCCTATTGCGATGTCAGTTTGAGTTGCTCTAAGAGAGCACCTTAACTCTTGGTCAGCTCCTAAACTGAGGATGCTGACTTATAGGTTCATCACCTATAAGAAGAAGTCTGATCATACTATGAAACAACATTTAATGCACATATCGAGTATGATCGTTTCTATGAAGAACATGGGGAGTCGATGTATGATGAGATTTAGGTACTATGGGTGATCCAATCTTTACCTGACTCCTGGGATGTAGTTAAGACTTATATCACGTATACTGAGAGTATTCGTATTTTCATGGATGTGAGTAGGCATTGTGAGTTTGAGGAGGAGCACCAGGAGGTGGCTGAGTTTGTTTCCGGTCATGCTAATGTGGTGGAGTCAAGTAAGGGCTCCCGGGACTTTAAGCGCAAGTGACGCAAATATGACGAAAAGACCAAAAGCCAAGGTAAGAAGAAGCCATCAACAATGATCGACAACAAAGGACAAAAGTACAAGAAGAAGAAGCACGCTAAGAGCAAAGTGAAGTGCTACATTTGTGGCAAATTTGGGCATTTTGCTCACGAGTATGGAGAGCGGAAAGTAAGTCGTTCTTCCTTACATGGTTTGAGTATATTTCATCCACTGTGATAATTATTGACTCCTCTCTTTTGTGGATTATAGACTCAGGAGTCACCGATTATGTAGCTCGTAATAGAAGTACATATATGGAGTTCCGTCGATTGAGTCCCCATGCGAGGAGGCTGTATATGGGGAATGAAGCATTTGTAGCTGTGATGGGGATTGGTACATGCAACCTAATGTTGTGAAGTTACCAAGTCATATATCTACATAATGTATTGTATGCTCCCGAGATTTGGCGTAATCTTGTATATGTTCTTTGTTTAGATTGCTTAGGATATTTTGTTCTTTTCAGAAATACGAGTGTTTCGATTTCGTACGATGATTCTCTTTTATGTACTAGTTTGGTCCATGATGGACCTTATGCGTTGAACATGGTTTCCTATAATAATAGTTCTGATTTATCTTCTATTGCCTATATATCTGATAGCAAAGTTGATGATGTTCTGTTTGGTATAGTAGACTTGGCCACATAGGGAAAGAAAGAATAAACTAGTTGACAGTAAGTGGCCTGTTGGGTTCGCTAACTCGGGTTGAATTGCCCTTCTGTAATAGCCAGCAAAGTGATGAGGAAGCCATTTGAAAATGCCATGAGAGATGGGACTCTATTACAACTGATCAACTCCAATATTTGTAGGCATATGAATGTGAGAGTTCGAAATAGAGCCATATATTTTATTACATTTATAGACGATTACACGAGTTTCGGTTATATCTATCTGATCTTGAACAACTCTAAGGCATTAGATTGTTTTAGGAGTTTTATCAACTAGATGAAAAATCAGTTAGACTTGAGAGTTAAGAGTTTTAGAACCAATCGAGGGCACTTAAAGAGCTCTGTTTCGAGAATGGCATTACGAGATAGTTGAGTATTCCTGGTACTCCCCAGTAGAATGGAGTAGCCAAGAGAAGGAATATGACTTTGTTGGAGATTGTGAGATCTATGATGGCGCAAACCAATTTGGCGATCTCCCATTGGGGAGATGCATTGTTGACTGCTGCCTACGTTCTCAATCGAGTTCCAACTAAGTCCGTAGTCAGTACCCTATAGAGCTTTGGATAGAGAGGCAACCTGACTTTAGTCATTTGATGCCATGGGGTTATACTACATACGTTCATGATTCCTCACACCTACATGACAAGTTAGGCCCTCAAAGAAAGAAGCGTATCTTCATAAGATACTCCGAACATTCTAAGGGACATGTGTTCCTAGGTGAATGTATGGATGGCTTGGTCTCTGAGATCGAATCTCATGATACTACATTCCTGGAAAATGATTTTCTTAAGAGAGGTAAAATCGATCAAGACTTCACCTTTTATGAAATGGGTGAACCTAACGGCTCAGTTGAGTCCAGCGACAGGACTCAAGAACCTATCACGGATCTTGGTCCTAGTGGGAGTGGCCCATCTAGAGGTGAGAAGGCTCCCTCTTCTCGTAGAAGTAGTCAAGGAAATATACCCTGACATCATTTTCCGATTAAGAATGAGATTCTTATCGTGACTCCCGAGGATGATGAGGAGCCTCGGACTTTTCAAGAGGCTCTCAAGAGTTCTATGAAGGACCAATGGTTAAAGGCCATACAGGAGGAGATGGAATCTATGAAAGTCAACGGGATATGGAACCTAGTTGACTTACTTGAGGATAGAAAGACCATTAGGAACAAGTGGGTTCTCAAATTCGAAAGAAAAGCCGATGGATCGATAGAGAGATACAAGACCCATATAATAACCAAGGGTTACACACAAGCAAAAGGCATTAACTACAATGAGACTTTTTTTTCGATAGTCAAATTTATATCGATCCGACTACTCTTGGCGATTCTCACAAGCATAGATCTAGAGTTACACCAGATGGATATAAAGACCGCTTTCCTTAACAAAAATTTGGATAAAGAGATCTACATAGAGCAGCCCTCTGAATTCATTCAGTAGGTCATAAGGATAAAGTCTGTTGACTTCGAAAATCGATATATGGTCTAAAACAGTCATCCAAGCAATGATACCTGAGATTTCACGAGGAGGTGATATCTTATGGTTTTACAATGATCGATGAGGATCATTGTGTCTATCTAATACGTTCTAATGACTCTTTTGTGATCCTGTCCCTATATGTGGACGATATAATGTTGGCCGGAAACAACATTGAGTATCTGATGACAATCAAGGCATGGTTGTCATCAAGTTTCGACATGAAAAATATGGGTGAAGCTGAGTTTATCCTTGGAGTTAAGATCCAGAGGGATCGCTCGAGGTAAATATTGACTCTTTTACAAGAGACCTACATTAGAAAAATTCTAGAGTGCTTTGGGATGAGTGATTATAATCTCATAGATACTCCAATCGCCAAGTATGATAGCCTAAGTCTTGAGATGTGGCCTAAAACTCAAGAAAAAGTAAGGGATATAAGTAAAATCCCTTATACCAGCGTAGTGGGAAGTTTGTTATATACGATATTGTGTACATAACCAGACATATGTTTTGTAGTTGGTCTGGTGAGTAGATATCAATCAAATCCTGGAAGGGGTCACTGGAGAACAGTGAAAAAGATCTTGAGATTTTTTAAGAGAACTGCGAGCTTCTCCTTGTGTTACGAAGGAAGATATTTGCGCCTTGTGAGATATTCAGATGTTGATTGCGGTGGTGATTTGGATAAACGCAAATTGACGTCAGGTTTTGCCTTCTTGCTCAATGGTGGTGCTATTTCTTAGAGCAACAAGAAGCAAACCTATATAGCTTTATCTACGATGGAGGCTGAGTTCGTAGCTTACTCAGTTGCAGTTCAGGAGAGTGTTTTGGCTCCGAAGACTATTAGATGATTTAGGGATTGTGGTTGATAGTAGAAGGCCAGTGATAATTTACTGTGATAATCATGCCGCTATTGCCTATGCTCATAACCTTAAGTATCATAGTATAACCAAACGCATCGACACCAGATATAACTTTGTAAGAGATATCATCGAGAAGCGTGAAGTAACCGTCAAGTATATTTCGACACATAGCATGGTAGCAAACCCCTTCACCAAACCTATTGCTAGAGACTCATTTGTAGCACATAAAAAGTCATTGGGTTTGGGCATATTTTGATATTTCTTATTATGTACCGAAATAGCGATGTGATGCTTATTACTTTTATACATATATGATATATGATTTTGTATATTATTCAATCACATTTGAGTTATTATTTTATTTCTTAAATAATATACTTGTTTTATATCATATATGTTTTGACGTGATAAAATATATGTCAGGCAGGTGAGATCGACTCTCTCATACGAGTGACCACCTCCAGCTTTGAGTGAGTGAAGATGAGACGGTTTCTAATCATAAGAGGCATTGAGAGTGGCCCAACTAGAATACAAGTCGCACTTATATGTGTTCAGGATGAGGTCATATGGAATATGATCGATATGGAAATACCCACATCCATGTAGTCTGTAAGTAGTCATATTTGAGATCTCAGATATCACCTGCGATAGTGATATTATCTCTGAGACACTCTCTCTAAAATCTCTGGGTAAAGTCTTATATGTAGACAGAGTCTTGTATTTGCACAATATTAGAGAAATCTGACATAAGTTCTTTTGAGAAATGAGTGATTAACATTGTAGCATGCGTTTCATACCATATATGATGAGATGACTATAGGATAGTAGGAACTATTACTTGAGACGATAGTATGATCGTGATTCCCGTTCCCACTGTGTGAGACCCGAGATCCATTGGGTAGGATCTCTTGTGCCCTTATTACTTTCGGCTGTTTCTAGAAGTTTTGGTTCAATGTTACTAGTTTAGTCTGTTGACCTATGGCCCAAAAGATAAATTGAGGTTTAAGGGACAAGTTTAGGAAAGCAGATGAAATGAGACTAATAGATTCGAGTTTGGGAAAAGGAAGACTAATAGGCATTACATCGTTGTGTAGTATTCACTGACCGATCTGTTATGTTTATCCATATTGCGATTCAACATAATAGTGAATATACAGTCGAGCATTGATTGGAGATCACTTTCGATGAGAAAAGTGGCTCGATATATGTAATTGCGTTGAGTCTGGGGTACAATGAGTTCTTTCTGATACTAACGGTGACTCCTCGATCATACTAATAGGAGTATCGAGAAATCTTTACTTGCAAGTGTACTCGTCAGTTGCATGACGTCCAATCCTGTATGAAAATCTAGCAGGGTGATGTAGAAGATCGTATAAGTTGTGATCTCGTGACGGATGTAAAATGCTCTCGTATGCAAGTGGGAGATGTTGGTTGATAGTGTGTCCACGTGGTCCATTTAACCACAAAGTAAAAATTTAAACTTTTTACTTAGAAGATAATGGGTGGTTAAACCCCATTATCCCACTCTCCCACAACTCTCTCCTTGTTTTCCTCAAGATTCAAAACCTACGTAAAGGTGTGGTTTCTTCTTTAATTGAAAGAAGTGCAAAATAATTTGTACAGTTTATGAAAAAAACACATTGAGTACACACTGTGATTGAGTAAGAAAACCTCTAAAGAGAGATTAATAGAGGGTTTAACAAAATTCCGAGTAAAGAATTTTCATATCACTATCGTCTCCAGATTGAGGGTTGGTATCGTGATATTGTGGTTATAGTTCGTAACGTGATTATCACCTGACTGCGAGACGTTAAAAAAAAGTATCATGGTTCTCGATGTTCTGTGCTTAATCACTGAGATATGCCCTATATTTTGTTGTATTTATTATTTCGAAAAATTCCACCATACTTCCTCTTACATGTATGTGTGTATATTAATTCCAACAGAAAATTTTAAGAAACCTTGAAGATGGATCAAAACAAGTCTACGAAGCTGTTTTGCAACAATAGCCACAACCATTGTTTAAAATAAACCAAGTTAAGTATCATTTTCTAAAAGAAGTATAGAAGAACAAAGAAATCAACTTGGTGCATTGCAGGTCTAATGTGAGCGAACTGATATCCTCACAAAAGCTTTGCCCTAGATTCAACTTTGAAGCCTTTTGTAATTTTATCATGTCAAATATTTTGTATTGACATTTTAACTTTAGGTTAGAAAACTATAGTTTATTTTAGACAAGAGTTTCACAGCTTCCTCAAAAAGCCTCTTTGAATATATAAAAGACTTTTTGTACATTTGATCTTAGAATGAGAGAAGGACAAGAATTCTTCAGAATCTCAATGGTTATCAGAACACCTGTGAGCTAGTAATGTTGGTTTCAAATTTTGTAAAAGGCTTTAGAGATCATAAGGAAAAGGATTCCAAGGTTTAGACTTTCCCACATTTGGACTCAGGCAGTGGGAGTCGAAGGAGCTCTTAGAAATTTACCTAAAGAGATTAAAGAATATTAAGAAGGTTAAATTGGTAGTTACTGAATTTGTGTATTCAAAGCTTGACTCTGAGGGGCTCGGGGTAAAGTTGACAGTTTCAAAAGGAGGATCTCCATCGAGCTATACTTGAGCAAGCTTTCGTTGTTTGTAACTATATTCACAAGTAGGGTTTTCTTATTGAAATCTGTCCCATATGCCATGAGGATATGATTTGTTGCCTCCCCAAGTAGCAGTAAGGTTATAAAAAAAATTTAGGTCCACTTGTGATTTGTACAAAAGTCTGCAACGACATTACCTTCTAGCGCATCGTTCATTGGATGCAGAAGAGTATTGGAGGACAGACCTTGTGTCCTGCTCTCTAGTAGGCAGCTTGTTGAATAGTAGTACTTGTGGTTTTTTTTTTTCACCGCCCAATATCTGAATTTTACAAACTAATCCAATCTTAACACCGTGAGACCCAATAAGGGGTTGACTCTCCCAAATCCTGTTTTCCTATTCCCATGACTCAAATCCAAAACCTATGATTAAGAGAATGTAGCGCCCTACCGCTACACCATGGGAGTTTGGTACGGTAGTACTTGTTTTGGAGACTTGTTCTCCTGTAGTTAATGTTGGCTTGGCTGATATTGAAGTAGCAAGATAAACTAGATTCAGTGAAAGTACACACATTTAGCATGGAGTTATTTCCATGATCTGCATGCAGCCAACACCAATTATATTGATCCCGACAAACATAAAGATTTAGTACTTCCATAAGCAATCTTGATAAAGAAAAGCTATGAAGAGAAGTGCCAGAGAAAACATTGGAAGACGAACTCTTGAGTATGAAGAATTCCTTAGAATCTTGGAGAAAAATCCTGAACCGAGATTCAACATAACTCTCTATCATGATAGAGATTACCAACCCTCTGATATGACTCTGTGATTGATGGAGAAGATTTCCCTTCCGTTCTTCCGCAATAATTCACTACAAAAAAACAGCCTTTTAGCCACAAATTTAGCGACGAAAATTTAAAAAAAAATTCATCGTTAAAAATATTAGCGACGGATTTAGCGACGAAAAAGTTTTCGTTGCTAATAACACGTCGCAAAAATTTAGTGACGAAAATTAGAAATTCGTCGCTAAATTTAGCGACAAATAATTTTTCGTCGCTAAAATTCGTCACAAAATTTAGCGACGAAAATCTAAAATTCGTCACTAAATTTAGCAACAGATAATTTTTGTCGTCGAAAAATTATCCGTCCCTAATTTAGGGACAAATAAAAAAACCTATCGCTGAATTAGCGACGGATTTGGAATTCGTCGCTGATTCCAAATGCCCTGCCCACGAGCCAGCAATAGTCTGGAGCCACGTGCCCACCCAATTTAGGGACGGATAAAAAAATCCGTCGTTGAATTAGCGACGGATTTGGAATCCGTTACTGATTCCAAATGCCCTGCCCATGAGCCAGCAATAGCCTAGAGCCACGTGCCCACCCACCCACCTGAGCTAGCACCAACCTACAACCTGCAACCTGCCCGCCCGAGCTAGCACCCCCGCTCCAGCTCTCCTCACTTAATTGCTGGAAAATGCCGTTTTGCCTCCTGTCTCCACCGTGGTTCGAACTCCTGCACACCTGCACCTGCACGCACACACATAAACCTGTAAACCACCAAACCAAATAAATTATGTGATATAATTTTTTTTTTACTTAATATCTTTCTTTCACATTTTTCTAATAATAATAAAATAATATATAATAACAATTTAAAATAATAAATATAATAACTTTTTTTATTTAAACCACCAACCTAAAATAATATTAATTAAAAATAATAAATATGATAATTTTTAATAAAATAAAAAATAATAAAATACTAATTTAAAATAAAATAATAAATTAATTAAAAAATATATTAATATTATATTTTGTTTTCTTCTGTTTTTCTTTTATTTTATTATTTTATTCATTTTTATTTTATTTTTTTACTCCATAGTTAAAAATGGATTATGGGATCTCAATAATATAAAATTATAATTATCAATAAATTATAATATATTAATAATTTAAAAAACCTATATATTTAATCACAAAATAATTTTATTCGTTTGAATATATAAAAAATTTCAATATAATTATTATTATAAGAAATTTTAATAATGAGAATAGAAAAAAAAAAACAAAAATAGATATGAGAGTAAGAGGAAGGAAAAAAAATGAAAATAGAAAACAAGTGAGGAGGAATAAAGTAAAAAAAAAAATTATCACACAATACTAAATGATGGTGTAGTGATGACATGTCTTCCGTTCAAATGAGATGTCCAAGATTTGAATCCTTTCAAAAGCATTTAGTATTTTTTTTAGTATTAAAACAATGAAGAGCGGGCGCTCGTGCGGGCATGCGCGGGCGCCCGTGCGGGCATGCGCGGGCGCCCGTGCGGGCATGCGCGGGCGCCCAGGCATGCGTGCGCGCCTGTCTGCGCCTGCCTGCGCCTGGCGCCCGTGCTTGCTTGCGCGGGCACCCGCGCAGGTGGGCACCTCTGCCTGCGCCCGGCGCGCGCCCCTACTACGTCCGACGCCCAGTATATCCGGATTAATATTTAATTAAAAATTTTATATTATTGAATAAAATAATATAAATAAAATAAAAGTTATCAATACAATAATAAAACAAAAAAAGAAAAAAATAATGAATTAATTAAAATATATATATAATTTAAATAAAATAAAATATATGGTTTTTTTGTAAGAATTAAATAATATTATTCTTTAAAAAAATGAAATATAATATAATAAAATAAAATGTAAATTAAAATATTACAACGTAATAATAATATGATTTATTAATATAAATTAATAAAAAAAATTAAAAAAAAAATAAAATTCTAATTAAAAAAAGATTAAATTCAGCTACGGATTTAAAATCCGTCGCTAAATTACTACCAGATAAATTTCGTCGTTGCTAAATTAATTTTTTAATTTAAATATTTTATTTTATTTAATTATATATAAAAAATTTAGTGACGGATTAGGATTTTCGTCGCTAAATTTAGCAACGGAAAACAAATCCGTCTTTAAATTAATTTTTAATTTAAATATAACATATTAATAAAATAAAAAGAAAAATAGAAAAAATAAAATTTTATTTAAAAAAGATTAAATTTTGTGACGGATTTTAAATCCGTGGCAAAATTTAGCCACGTCGCTAATTAGCGACGGAATTTGCAACGAAAACTTTTTGTCGCCAATTAGTGACGAATTTAGCCACCCAAATTTTTTCGTCACTAATTAACGACGAATTTAGTTATGAATCATGTGTCCATCGCTAATTTAGCCACGACTTCATTTTCGTCGCAAATTTTATGGCAAATTAGCGATGAAAAAGTTTTTGTCGCTAAATTCGTCAAAAAATGGCGACGAATTTTTTCCGTCGCAAAAATTCTGACTAAAATCGTGTTTTTTTATAATGGTTGCTTTCTATTCTTGATTAGATTGAGGATATGAAGGAATGAAGGGTTACCAAAAAAAAACAAAAAACCTTCGTTTAATTAAACTACTTGTTTCATTTTTAACTAAAATGAGAAGGAAATATTTGGCATAAAACTCAGATAAAATATCTCAAATTTAAGATAGAATTTGACAAAGATATAAAAAACAATACGTAGAGAAATAATTTTTTTGTATATACTTTTAATTTACTATTAATTTATGAATAAACAATTTAAATGTTTACAAAACTAATGGAAAATTAGTTCCAGTGCTTTTACATATTTTGTTAAAAATGTTGAAAATGATTTATATTAAAATAATCAAAAGGGCATTTTTTTGGGTAAAATAAAGAACATGTTTCCAATTAAACTTAATTGAAATATTTTTTTATTATATATATTAATAATATTAATATTTGGTAAAATAACTATCAAGAAAGAATTATATATAGTTAGGGTTGTTCTAAATAAATTTGAATAATGATAATTTTGATATTTTCAAAATAATTAGGGGTATTTAGATAGAAAAGAAAAACTTACAACCGATTGAGTCATAAAAAGTGAAATATGATCAAATCTCTTAAGAATACAACACTAATACTACTGTTAGAAAATATCACATCTTACTTCCTTGTAATCTCTGAGATCTTTCCTATAATATATAAATTTAATATTGCATACTCGCAATTGTTGGATAAAAACGTCTAATGGAGTGTTAAATCATTTAACCAAATCTCGATTTCGAAACTTAAAAATGAAAAAGACTATACAATGAGAGTTTTTTTTTTTTTTTTTTGAACTATACAAGGAGAGTTGTCCCCCTAAATAAGATTCTTAAATATTCGAACCGAATTAATCAGAATATGATTCCAGATACCAGTAATTGGGAAAAAACCTACTAATCCAGTTATTTTCAAAACAGTGGGAAGAAGGGGGAGAGAGCCATCTTGAGCAGATACTGTCAAGGTAGTTAGGAGAAGCTAAAAAAAAAACGTCCCAGATAAGATCTCTGCAAAAATAATTTTTGCTCTGTGATAGTTACTATGGCCGAGAAAGGGTGGCCCATCCATTCAACTGAATATTCCCAAACCTTGGCAGCTAGAGATGGTCTAAACTTTTCCATGGATTTGGGCATTTGTGATGTGGTTTTGGATGGAATATCTATGGAAATGTTGTCAACTGTTAAACACTTAAAGAATGATTTTTCTTTTGGTAGAAAGGAAAACAAACAACAAAGACAGCCCAAAAGAAATTACAAGCCCAAATTCACGGCTGTAAAAGGCCTTCAATTGCCTAGCCTATGATTCCCTTCTCTCAGTAAGTCTTCAGACAGAACTTTACATATCTCGTGGCGGGCTCCCCCAAAACTATGACACCCGGCTTAGCTTTGAAGCCTAACTTCGCAAGAGCATCCGTGTTGCCATTTCCTTCACGACAGACTTGGGAAACTTGGTTTACTCCTGATTCTGCCATCAAGGCTTTGCATTCGAGGCTAATCAGCTAAAGGGGATGGTCAGATGCCTCATTCTGTTGCAACAGTTTGATTATAGCAGTACTATCAACCTCCACCTGCAGATGTTGCAAGCTCAAATCCTTGGCTATTCTCAAACCTTCCCTCAAGCCCCGCAGCTCTGCAGTTGTGATATCTGCATTTCCAATATTTATGAGGTAGCCTCTTACCCACTGTCATCTTCTCTCCTTAGCAGGCATCCTGCACTAGCTTTTCTTGTCACTCTAGACACTGCTCCATCAGAGTTTAGTTTGATTATGTGTGGATTGGGCGGTATCCATTTCACCCGCACATTTTCACTGATCTTGATCTCTCTATTCTCCTCTAATGCAAGACTCCAATTACTGCTCAATTTAAGGATCTCACTTATCAGCATCTATTTTGCCTTTTGTTCTCCATGCTCATTTTGCACCTCCTTTTCCACAGAGACCGGATGATAGTAGGGAAGTGTGGAATCGGTAGGTTTAGAATACCTAACCGAATAATCTCCATCTTATTCATAAGAGATGATATATCTCATCTATATATACAATGAGATAGATAAAGAAATAGGAAACCAACTCTTAATTTACACCCATAAAATAGACCATAAAATAAGATCTGAATCAATCATTAAAAGACTACAATTATTTTCCTAAAATAAACATTTCTAAGTAATAGCAAACATTTGTGAATAAGTGTATTATTCCAATACTCCCCCTCAAGTTGGAGTACAGATATCAATCATGTCCAACTTGGATAGGAGTTCTTCAAATCTGACTCGTGGTAAGTCTTTGGTTAAGAAATCTACAAGTTGTCCCTTGAATGTAATGTAGGGTATACACACAAGTCCTTCAATCTTCTCTTTAATGAAATGTCTATCCACTTCTATGTGTTTATTTTGGTCATGGTGAGTTGGATTGTGAGCAATACTGATTGCTAATTTGTTGTCACAGTACAGTAGCATAGGTTCTCACCTTGAAGTGAAAGCTCATCCATGATTCTTCTTAGCCATAGAAGTTCACATATTCCTTATGTAAGAGCTAAAAATTCAGCCTCAGCACTGCTTCTTGCTATCACTGATTGCTTTTTGCTCCTCCAAGTCACTAGATTGCCCCATATAAATGTACAATACTCAGTAATAGACCTTCTATCACTAGCTAACCCAGCCCAATCAGCATCAGTGAATGTCTCTATCTTCCTTGAATCATTTTTCTTGAAAAAAAATCCTTTTCCAGGAGTTCCCTTAAGGTATCTTAAAATATGTTGAACTGCTTCTAGATGTTCCTTATAGGCTCATGCATAATTGGCTGACCACATTAACGACATAGGCAATATCAGGTCGTGTATGGGACAGATAAATTAAACGTCCCACCAACCTTTGATAATTACCTTTATCAACAGGGACCTCTCCCTTCTTATACCCTAACTTGTGATTCTATTCAATCGGTGTATCAATCGGTTTACTTCATAGAAAACCTATCTCTCTGAGCAGATCAATGATATATTTCTTTTGTGACATATAAATCCCTTTCTTTGATCTTGCAACTTCTATAACAAGAAAGTATTTCATAGGCCCGAGATCCTTGATTTCAAATTCTTTGGCTAGAACTTTCTTTATTCTTTCTCCTTCGGTTGTATCATCCCCTGTAAGTAGAATATCATCAACGTACACAATTAAGACTGAGATCTTCCCATCTTGAGGCTTTTTGAAAAATAAAGTATGATCGGTTTGAGGTTGAGTGTAACCATATTTCTTCACCGTCTTTGAGAAATGATCAAACCAGGCTCTAGGAGATTGCTTCAATCCATAGAGAGATTTTTTTACTTTGCAAACTGTATCAGTGCCATAGACATATACAAAACCAGGAGGAATATCTATAAAAAATTTTTCTGTCGATTCCCCATTTAGAAAGGCATTCTTGACATCTAGTTGTGAAATCTTCCAGTATAAATTAGCTACAATAGAGAGAAGAACACGAATAGTGTTGAGCTTTGCTACCAGGGCAAATGTTTCTTGGTAGTCTATCCCATAGACTGTGTGAATCCTTTTGCAACCAAGCGAGTCTTGAATCTTTCTATTGATCCATCCGAATTATACTTCACTATGAATACCCACTTGTACCCCACTATTTTCTTTCCCTTCGGTATTGACACACACTCCCAGGTTCCATTTTTCTCCGGTGCTTTGATCTCCTCCATAACTGTTGTTCTCCATTCTGGAATACTCAATGCTTCTTGGATTGACTTGGGAATTACTATATTGGTCAGATTAATAGCAAAAGCCCGATAGGGAGGAGACAAACTGCTATAGTACATGTAGTCTGAAAAACGGTGAGACGTACAAGTTCTTTTACCTTTTCTAAGAGTAATAGGAATATCTAGATTCTCAACAAGTATTGAATTACTTTGATTTTCACAGGTGTCATGATGTGTAAGAGAATTCTGATTTGACGTATCATCAAGAACTGATGGATCCAATGACTGGTTCTGCTCAAGTGCGTGAATTCCTTTATTTTCCTTTCTTTTCCATCTCTCATAGACAAGTAATTTTGGACTTTGAATTTCCAATTCAATTTCTTTAGTGATTGTAGTGTGTATTTCTTGGTCTGGAAGAGGAATATGAGTAGAAACGAGTGGCATAAAAGGAGTAGGGTAAGAATTGATAATGCTGACTGAGTTTGATTGGTTTGAAGGAAGAGTAGGCAATGTATCCCAAAAATTGTAAAAACTCTCTTCTGTTGCCACACCCCGACCCACCCCCGGGCCGAGCACCTCAGCAACCGTCGAGACACCTCAATGCACGGGCACAACCCTCCAAGACATCAAGACATTGTAAGGCTAAAAACACATATGTCCAAATCAATTTACAAAATCACATGAATTCCTAAGTAATAAAAATAAAATATCTTAATGTGCCTCAAATGCATGAATATGTAAATCCAAGATGAGAGTTACCATTTACATGCGCCAATAATAATATGCAATCATCCCAAAGCAAATAAGTATAATGGTCAAACTAAATACTCCAAAATAATATGATAACCTCAAATTGAATATAGCGGAAGAAATGGGTAACCATACCCTAACCCGGTCTCCAATACAAGTCTAACGAAATCAAGTCTCTACCATTCTCTTGATCGAAGACTATATCTGTGAAAGAGAAAGTGAGGGGTGGGTATCTATTGGAGAACACTTAGCAAGTGAGAAGATTGATATCGTGTTGTCAATATCAAGTGTGCGAAAAACAGCGTGCAGTTTTAACATAACTCAAGACACACATCAGAAAATAACATATGCATCCATCCATGTATCAAGTCACATATGTAGAGCCGGCCGAACAACAACCCCGGCAATAGTCTACCTCAACCAAGGACGGGTGCATTAGAGGTTTTCACAATGCAAATATCAAATAATGACTCTCTACTCTAATGTTGGCCACAGACTACTCCAACTAGCCTGTAAATAATAATAATAATATATATATCACTACAAAACAAGTGACTTATTCTGACTGACTAAAACAGTCTCTTAAATCTAGTAAAACCGTTTGCAAAACATTCTCCGACGGATAGGTTTTTAGTTGTCTATACACCAGTCGTGATAGGTGTATTCCGACACTCTCGGTCACCGTTGGAGCATGTCATATATTTATAGTGACGGTTAAAAAGTCTTAGTAAAATTTGGTCTTTTATCATCAGTTTAAAAACTATCAGTAAAAATTATTATTTTTATTATCGGTTACAACTGTCGGGAAATCTTTTTACTTTTATCGTCGGTTACCATACTGTTACTACCATGTCAGTTATGTTACTATCATGTTACGACATATGACATGTTTGGAAAAATCAGTAAAAATTGCTTTTTTTATCGTCGGTTACAACTGTTAGAAAATTTTTCTACTTTTATCTTTGGTTACCATGTTGTTACAACCATGTTACGATATATGAATGAATGTTTGGAAATGTTATTACTTTTTTCTTTGGTTATACAACTATTAAGAAATTATGATCGGTACTATACACAAGTGTTAAAAAATGTTATTATTTTTATCGTCATTTACTAGTTACTTACTAGTCAGTTACTTGTCAGTTACTACTAAGAAATTTTACGACGCAACACTATTAAGAAATGTTAGTAATGGTCGATTATCGTATTATCACAGTACCACATATAAAAGAAATGTCATAAGTTTTTTGGACAGTTAGCACAAGTGTTAGAAAATACTGGGAAATATTAGAAACTTTTGTAAAATATTATAACCGAACAATGATTACAATAGGATAACAAAAAAAAATATTACATATCCCACAATCCATATCTTCTGAGATATTCATACATATGCTCCACTTCAAATGTCAAAAAGATTACCAGTATAGCACCACTTTCATGTCAATCTATTAATTCATAAAAAGAAGTAGTGAGATAAATATAATATAATGGTATATCTAAAAAATAGTTATAAATAAAAATATTACCTTTGATAAACTATGTCAATCGATTGATAAAATAAAAATAAAATAAAAATAACTAGTGAAATGAATATAATATAATGGTAATATTATAAATAGTTATAAATAAAAATATTACCATTTGGTGAGTCGGTGATGATGATGATTGTTGATTTCTATGTACACTCCCAACATCTGGTATTCGAGAAGGTAAAAATATAAATAATTTGGATTATTATTGAAAAGTAAAAGTGAAATCAGTAAGATTGTGGTGAAACAGAAAAATAACATTCATACCTCGACACTAGTAATAAGTTTTGCTTCATTAACCATGTGTTTTCCTTTTTTTAAATCCAACATATTGGGTCGCTAAAAAAATATGGATAAGAACTATTTATCTCACAATAAAATAATTTATTTTTAAACCAAACCTAATCTGGGATAACATCTTTGGATGATTGGGTTTCTTTAGAGTGAAGTTGTTCTTGAAATGGTTGTAATTCTTTATGATCAGCAACAATACTCCTCCTTCGTTTAGTTCTTCCCATATTGAGCTAAGAAAATTTAGAATGAGGTTTTGATTAAATCACAAGCTCTGAGTTTTGAAGGAGGAGAGCTTATTAAGAAATGAGAGGTTCTGAAGGGAAAGAGAGTGTATGGGAAATGATTTATGATATATTTGATTTAGCCACTCAAATAAATTTTTAAAAACCCACCACTTAAAATATATTTGGTTTAACCGCTCAAATAAATTTTTAGAAGCCCGCCACTTTTCCCCGCTTTTTTATCTTTTATGAGTTTAATTTTATTTTACTTTACTTCTTTTTTTACTACTATATCATCAATTTTATTTTGTATTTTTTGTTTTTTGTATTTTTGTTTTGTACAACCTTGTTAATGTATTACAATATTGTTACTACATTATAATAAATAAATACTCTAAATTTTAAATTATTATATTATTTAAATTAATAATATTAATTATATAATTATTCTACTTAATTCATATTTGAAATTTTTTATATAATCCATATGTTAAAATTTTTATATAATAAAAAAAGCAGAGATATAGCATGTGTGGGCTAACACGGGTGCCTGGCCATGCCAGCACGAGCGTCTGCCCACGCATGCAACCTCCCGTGTGGGCACCCGGTAATGCCAGCATGGGCGCCCGCGCATGCGCGCCCATGCAAGCTCATGCGACATTATTACTTGCTACCTACTTACTACCTGCTTACTACTAACTTATAAATTTTGGAGGAAAAGAGATTTGTTGAGAATGATTTATTATATATTTGATTTAGGGGCTCAAATAAATTTTAGAACCGTCATTTTTTCCCGCTTTTTGTAAGTTTAATTTCATCTTTTTATTATTATATCATTAGCAATTTTATTTTCTGTATTTGTGCTTTTGTTTTTGTTATAATATTGTAACATCTATATTCTTACCCTTAATATTACATTACAATAAATAATAACCCTAAATTTATATCATTACATTAAAATTTAGGATTTGTTTCCACTTCCAAAATGGTCACTTCCCAAAGGTGGCAATGGTGGTAAGAGAGTTGTAAGAGAATAATATAAGTCACTACTATCCACTAGTAATATCCTTCTCACCCACTAAAGTCATTACTATCCACTGATTATGCTAAATAATATAAGTCACTACTATCCACTAACAATTATGTTGGATCAATTATGTCGAAAAACATTTAAGCTACCAAGACAAAATTAATGTTGCTCGCCAAAGATAAAAATTTATGTTATATTGGATAGATATAGGAGGTTAAAGTAACCAATCTATCCCCCCATGTCTTTAGGTTTAGGTGTTCTCCTAAATAGCTTACCATAATCCAACTTATTTTGTCAAAACATAACATCATCTTCTAATCATCGACAATGAATTTTATACAAAATTTATAGTAAGATGTTTGATATTATAGTAATTGTTTTAGGTTGTTTTCAAGATGTTTAATTTTATAGTTATCATTCACGTATCACAAACTTACTACTTTATAAATTTACTTACCTATTACCACCTACTTACCTTACTACTACCTACTACTTCTTATCATTATCACCTATTTCTAAATTACCACTATCATAACTTTACTTATCATAAATTTACCACAACCAGAGTATTTTTAAATATAAAGATATATTATAAAAAATGATAACATAGAGATTAGTATAAATAGATTTATACTATTGTCAGTCAGATTCTAAAACTATAGGCACTGGTACTATTCAGTTTATAATAAAAAATATTTATATTGACAACAACAAACCTGTGAAAAAACTATTACATTTATTCTCACGATAATTTTTAACCATCACATGATTCATTCGCAGATTTACATAATCACCGACGCACATGAACCAACTTCTCATGCATTTAATGTGGATGAACAATGAATTATTTCATAATACCAAAAAACTAATATATTCAAATCAAAGTATGCTAATAATTTTAAATAATGTTACATGTGAAATATTAGTGGTTGAGATAGAGTTGGAGTTGGTGATTGGATGTGTGAAAGTTGTATGTGTAAAAGTTGTATGTGTAGAAATTATGTGGAGTGTGGAAATGTGAGAGATTAAATTAAATTCATACCTTTATAATTATAAATTGTAAAAGTTGAGAGTCGAGATAACTTAATATGAGTTTTGAAGTTATCAACATAATTAATTTCACCATTACATTACATTGTCATATTTTTAAATTATAATATTATATTATCTTTAATGAATTTTTAAAACTATAATACTATATTATATAAATTACTAATTTCATATCATTATATTATTTAAATTAATAATATTAATAAATTTATACTGAATATAGAATATACATTATTTTTATTAATCAAATGGATATAATTAACACAGCACAATGCATACAGTGCTGAAATGTAGTAAGTTTGTAGTCATTAAGTAGTAAGTGATTTTTTCAACAATTTGTGACGGTATTGATTTAAAATATAAAAAAATTGTGATGAATTAAGAACACGGTAATGAAAAAGAAGCGGGAGAAAAAATGCCAAAGAAGGGCGGAATTTTAAAAATTTGTTTGTGAAAACGTTATATTATAAATCCTACCCCCATCAAAATTTCTCCATCCTTTCACCATCAAAGTTTCTTCATTTTTCCTTGAAAGCTCTCCTGCATTGTACACGAAGAATCACAACAATTCCAAGTAGAAGAACAAGTTTCAATCTCAACAAGCTCAATTATCCAAAATGTTATCAGATTTTAAAAATAAACATATTATTTTAATTTGATATTTAATATTAAAATGTCGTTTTTAATTTTTTATTTTGATCAAAGAAATGTAGAGATGTTTTGGATCAAAATGTTTGGATTCAAAGAAAGAAAAGAGCTCTCAATTAATATTTTCATTTACATTATTTATTATTATTTATTATATACGATTTATTATTTATAATGATTTTACTATTTCACTGGTTTTTAATAAATAAATTGACACGAAATATTATTTTATACGTAGTTGGTGTGACATGTCTCTATGTTTTTTTTTTCCTGTTAGTCCTCCGCACTGCATGCCCAGGCACCTGTGCTTGCAGGCCTTTTTTATGCAAAAAATGAAGACAACATTGCTGCCGCATGGATTCGAACTCCTGAATTGAACCTCAACCTTAATTGTCACAACCTTAATTGAACCTCAACCTCACTTTTTCCTTTTTTTTTTTGTTTTTATCTAGTTCTCACCTTTTTATTTCCCTTATCTCACTCTTACCACTATTCTTTTCCTGCACCTTGGGATCATTTTTTTCATTTTTCTAATTTTTTTTATTGTTATTTTGATATATTTTTTGATTGATATTTAAATTGAATGTTATGAATGAATTATAATTTATTAATTTTATATATTTTGAATTGTGATTAAATATGTAGATTTTTTAAATTATTAATACATTAAAATTTAAATTCAATACTCATTTGAAAAACAAAAATTAAGAAAAAAAAACAAACACAATTAAATTAATTAAATTAATTGAAATAGAATTAATGGAAATAAAATATCAAAAAAATATAATAGTTGAAATAAAAATAAAAATAAAATTAGATTTAGTGAAATTACATGACTTACCTACAATTACAATTACTTTCATGAAGTTACTATTTAACCCATGCTGCGCGCATGAGCGCATGCCGCGTGCTGTGGCATGCACGGGCGCTCATGCTGGCCTAGTCGGATGCCCTCTGGGGTGCTTACATGCGTGCATACCGCGCAACGTGACATGCGCGGGCTGGCATAACCACTAACTTACCACTTACTATCTACTTACCACTTACCATCTAATTATATATCATAAACTTACCACAAATTTACCACTATATAAATTTACTTTCTTACTTACCACCTACTTATCACCTGCTTACCTAGCTAAAATTACTACTATTATAAATTTACTACAACTTATCACTCAGACTATTTTCAAATATAAAAGTATATGATACAAATATGATAACAATTTTAGATTTTACAGACGTTACAATATATAGGTTGGTATAAATAAAATTTATACAAACGGTGGGAATTGAATTTAATTTTAAAAGACAATGAATTTGTATGTTACCATACGTCTAAAACCTATGGAAACAGTATTGTTTAGTAGATAATTACAAAGATTTACATTAAGATTATTTTTAAATAGTGTAAAAAAGACTATTATATTTTCTTACCATAATTTTTAACTATCTCAATTAAATATGGTTTTACAGACGATTGTGGTACCTTTATTGACAGTTGTTAAAGTTTTCTTTACAAAGATTTTAGTCTATTGGGAAAGGGTTATATTTTTCGACGGTTTTATCATAAATCGTCTCTATAAAGTATAAAAACCGTGACTAAAAGTTACCGGCTCTAAAAGTTACCGTTGGCACAATGTTTTAATTTTGTAGTGAATATATATACCTATAAATAGTCGGCCGTGTATGGTGTCTCACCCAGTGCTGGACAGAGATAAAGTCACGTCCTCCCTGATCAAGGTCAACCTGGAACAACCACACACATGACAATTTGACGGATACCTCCAGCCGAAACGTATCCGGGCGCAAGGTGTGCCTTTACCATATGTTCTTCGTAGTTACGGAATACTATAGGAAGTATATTACAATATTATCAAGTCGGCCGGGCACGTAGCCCCATGCATCACATCATCACGTTGGCCGGGCATACAGCCCCATGCATCGTATTATAACGTCGGCCGGGCGTGTAACCCAAATACTACAGTATATGTAAATCCATTCAAACCCATGTACCAATACAATGAAAGTATTAAAACATGTCAATATATATATATAAAAAAAAAGTAGCACAATATCCAGTTATCAAACTCATGGATGCATATCAATAAAATCAGCAGTTAGAACACTCCAATAGTCACAAAAGTATGTATATATATTTATCAAAATCCAAAAATTCAATTTTCACACGTATAGAAATCATGTCGTTTGAAAATTGGTAAAACATGATTTGTCAATCAATAATAGATGTCAAAATCTCACTCATAGTATGGGGGAGGGTAGATCACTCCCCTCAGTACCACTATAACCAACAAATGGAACTCCCTCAAATCGATCACCAATCACGTTACTACAATGATCATATTTGCATACATGTCATTATAGGAAAATATATGTAATAAATTGCACTTAACAATTTATTAGTCTAGGGCCAAGTTTTAGGGCATTTTAAGTAAATCCCTAAGTGTATTTGTACAAAAATATCCAATTTTCCAAAGTTTGGTCTGGTCAAAATCATTGCACGGACATCGTGCTCATGCCGTACCCATGTCGGCCCATTGCCCCGCGCCCATGCGCGCAAAGCTTATGTCCCTGCATGGTAGAAATGACTTAGCTCTTTTCACACAGCTCCAATGCAAGCAAATATTTGATATGTTGTAGGAAATTTCGTGCCCTATAACTTTCATGTTATAAATTTTCTCAAAATCTCATTACAGTATTTCCGAATATACTCATTTTGTTTCTGTCGCGTTCTATATTTAGATTCTGTCCTATTTTTGTGTAGAAACCATAACTTTCACCATACTCATCCAAACTTAATGTCATTTATACATGTTATACTTGAGATATAGATCTACAACTTTTATGTTTTGAGTTGCACTCAATTATGCCAAGAAAGAGGTTGAAATAAATCATGATCAGAATAGTCAAGTTTCAATTTGAAACAAGGTTTCTGTCAAACCTTATTTAGGAAAAAGGGTATAACTTTTGATTTCCTTGTGCAAATGAGCTGACTTTTTTATATGTTGTAAACAAGGGTGATCCTACAACTTTTATGTTTTGAGTTTCTCTAAAATAGGACTGGAAAGGGATCGTTTTTACATACTGTTTTCATGGTTTGAAACAGGACCACTTTCTGTCTTGTTTCAGGAAAAATGCCATAACCTTTGGCACAGGTATCAGTTTAAGGTGGCTCTTATCTCGTTGGAAAGATAAGACCAGATCTACAATTTACTTAACTAGAGCATTTTTCAATTCAGACTATAAGACACCACAAAACAAAGGCAAAGTCATGGCCAGAAATAAAAATTAAAATGAGACAGAATAAAATTTCTTACCTCAACTTTTTTAGTCTTCCTCTCTTCTCGCCTTGTTCTCACGGCTTCGAAAGAATGAACAAGCATTCTATGGTCTTCTTCATAATTACACACTAAACCTAAAATCTCATTTTAGATCTAATTAAATTTATTTAATGTGAAATTAAGATTATTGAGTCTTTTTGAGTCAAACTGACCCAAATTTATATTTTACCAGCAAATTTTTTGGATCATTTTATCGAAAAATTTCTTATTAAAAATTCATGAATGTAGTCGTGGAAACATCATATATATATATATGAACTGGAATATACCATAGGACATACTAAGGGTCTGTGTTACATTTTCCTAACCCCTTAAAAACAACTTTTGTCCTCGAAACTAAAAGAAAACCATATAGGGAAAGGAAAAACTTCGCAGTGAACAACTGAGGGTACAGACCCCTCATAGTCTCCTCAGGCCCCCAGGTCTCCTCCTTGACCAGGTCACTCCACCACAAAACACGAACTAACGGGACTTCCTTGCTCCGCAATCTCCTAATCTAGCGGTCATGGATGGCCACGGGCTGAACAGGTAAGCTCAAATACTCCCGCAACTCAACTGGTAGGGGCTTTAGCACTTGTGAAGGATCCGACATATACTTCCTAAGTACTAAGACATGGAAGACATCATGTATACGTGATAACTCTTCAGGAAGCTCCAATCTATACGCCACACTCCCAATCCTCTCGAGGATACAGAATGGCCCAATATACTTGGGGCTCAATTTGCCTCGCTGCCTAAACCGAATCACCCCTTTCCGGGCCGAGAACTACAAAAATACCATGTCTCTAACCTCAAACTCAAGAGGTCTCCCCCTCCGATCCGCATACTTCTTCTACCGATCTTGGGCAGCCTTCATCTTCTCGTGGATGATCCTCACATTCTCCTTCATCTCCTCAACAAGCTCAACACTGTTGAGTCGCCTCTCACCTACCTCATCCCAATACAGAGGAGTCCTGTATCTCCTCCCATACAAAACCTCATACGGCGGCATCCCAATGCTCACCTGGTAGTTATTGTTATAAGCAAACTCCACTAATGGCAAATGTTGATCCCAGTTACCATGAAAATCTATCACGCAGGCTCTCAACATATCTTCGAGCATCTGTATGGTTCTCTCCGATTGTCTATCAGTCTGAGGATGATAAGCTGTGCTGAAGTTCAGTATAGTACCCAACGCCTCCTACAACCAAGGCCAAAACCTAGACGTGAACCTGGGATCTCGATCTGAAACAATCGATATGGGTACCCCGTGCAATCAGACAATAGTGTCATTGTAGAGGCGTGCCAACGCCTCCAATGAATGGTCACCACAGATGGGGATAAAATGTGCATATTTGATTAATCGATCGACAATTACCCAAATCGCATCGTGCTGTGTAGAAGTCCGCGGCAATCCCATCACGAAGCCCATAGTAATATGCTCCCATTTCCACTCAGGAATGGGAAGAGGCTGTAACTTGCTTGCTAGTCTCTGATACTCAGCCTTTACCTGCTAATATACCAAGTATCGAGTTACAAACTTTGCTATCTCTCACTTCATACCCAACCACTAATAGCTATCTCTGATGGTCCGGAACATTTTTGTACCCCAGGGATGCATAGCATATGCTGAAGAATGAGCCTCCTCAAGGATGGCTCGCCGAAGATCAGCATCAACTGGGACGTACACCCTGTCTCGAAATACCATGAGTCCATTATCACAGACTCGGAAGTCTCCGCCCTCTCCACTGTAGATCCTGTCGTGAATATCTCGGAGTTCCTCATCAAATCCCTGAAGCTCCCTAATATGATCGGGTAACGTCGGCCGCACCTCGAACCTGGCTAGCAGTGCTCCCTGACTGTCGCTAGCCAAACTTACTCCTAAACAACGGAGTCCCACCATGTAAGAGATATACACTCTCTCTGCTATCTAAGAAGAAAGAACTGAAGACGACTTCCAGCTCAAGGTATCTGCCACAACGTTCACCTTGCCCGGGTGATAATCAATAATCAAATCATAGTCCTTCAGCAACTCTAACCATCACCTCTGCTTGAGGTTCAACTCCCTTTGAGTGAACAAGTATTTTAGGCTTTTGTGATCAGTAAAGACCCTGCATGTTACTCTATAAAGATAATGCCGCCACATTTTTAATGCAAAACTATGGTTGCTAACTCCAAATCATGAGTAAGGTAGTTCAACTCATGTTTCTTCAACTGTCGAGAAGCATAAGTAATCACCCGATCATCCTGCATCAAAACACAGCCCAATCCTTACCTACTGGCATCGCTGTGCACAACATACTCTCAACTACTAGTGGGGAGGGCTAAAACTGGTGCCAACGTCAATCGTCGTTTGAGTTCCTGAAAGCTAGCCTCACAGCGATCGTCCCAAATGAACTTGACGTCATTCCGCGTCAATCTGGAAAGTGGAGCAGCGATTCGTGAGAATCCTTCTACGAACCGCCGGTAACACCCTGCTAGACTAAGGAAGCTCTGAACCTCGATCACTATCTGCGGCTGCTCCCACCTCAGAGTGGTCTCAACTTTCTGTGGATCAACACAAATACCCTCCGCAGAAACAATATGGCCAAGAAAACCAATCTGCCTCAGCCAAAATTCACACTTGGTAAATTTGGCATACAACTATCACTCGCGGAGAATCTGCAAGACCGCCCTAAGGTACTGCGCATGCTCCTCATCACTCCGCGAGTATACAAGGACGTCATCAATAAATACAATGACGAACCGATCTAGAAAGTCATGGAAGACCTGGTTCATCAGATCTATAAAGACAGCTGGTGCGTTGGTTAGCCCAAACGGCATAACCAAGAACTTTTAGTGTCCATAGTGGGCACAGAATGCGGTCTTGGATATATCCTCAGCCCTGATTCGTAACAGATGATAGCCAGATCAAAGGTCGATCTTCGAGAAAACCTTCACACCTTGGAGCTGATCAAATAAGTCATCAATACACAGCAACCGATATCGTTTCTTGATGGTAACATTGTTTAGCTGCTAGTTATCTACGCACAACCGTAGGGTCCCATCTTTCTTCTTCACGAACAACATCGGAGCACCCTAAGGCGAAGTGCTTGGACGGATAAAACCTTTATCCAACAACTCCTGTAATTGGACCTTGAGCTCTTTAAACTCAGCTGGCGCCATTCTATATGGTGGAATAGATATGGGAGTAGTCCCTGGAGCTAGATGAATCTCGAAATCAAACTCCCGAATTGGTGATAGTCTAGCTAGCTTCTCAGGAAATACATCTGGAAACTCCTGCACCACTGGAACCTCCTCAAGGCTCGGCCCCTCCACAGTAGTGTCAATAACATGAGCTAGGTATGCCGTGCACCCACGGCATATCAATCGCCTGGCCTTATCACCAATACAACGCAACGAGGTAACACTTGCCTATTGCCTTGGAACCTCAACAACGGCCCCTCAGGTCTCCAAAACTCTACTTCTTTGGTGAAGCAATTTACTGAAACTCTATACATACTCAGCCAATCCATCTCCAGGATGGCATCAAAGTCCGTCATCTCGAGTGAAATCAAGTCTGCCTCAAGTTCTGCATCTCTGACCATGACCTTGCTCCCTCTGTAAATGAAATCTCTAAGTATCTACTCATCGAGAGAAGTGATTACCAATATTTTCTCTTCAAGTGGCGACAAAGGCCTACCCAACCAATAGGCAAAAGACGCTCTCACATAAGAATAGTTTGACCCGGTGTCAATAAGGATACGAGCGTCAACTCCTCATATTTTCATAATTCCTAATGTGAGAAAATAAAAAGATCATTTGATAAATATGGAAGAAAATATATGCTCACATATATATACATATCAAAATGTATGTACAAACCAACATAGTTAAGCCTCTAAGGCTTCAACTAATGATGGTTCTCAAAAGAAAGTACATGGAAAATCTCTAAATATGGGGATCAGTGGGAGGAGTACCAATAATCACATCAGGATTCGCTTGAGCGTTCTCCTGTGTCATCGTGTATACACGGGCCTGTGTCCTCTGCTGCTGTCGGGATGGTCTTAGCACCGTGTTGCTCCCGGTTGCTGTCCGTGGAGCGGTATAACTCGGGTACACAGGCACTCCTGCTATCCTCCTCAGGGAACACTCGAGTTCCCTAGCATCCCACACTGGAAACATGTAACAGGCACCCTACACTCTCCAAAAGGGTGGTGTCTACCACATCGGTGGCAAAAGTGGTGCCGCTGAGTTGAAGTCTGAGTAGTGGCACTAGGGGCCGGTGCTCTAAAACCCTGAGATCGTGATGTCTGCCCAGAATGTGTCTATCTCGGCTAAGAAGGGCCTCCCTAATATCTTGAAGTCCTGCCTTTCTTCGAGCCTTGGTCCATAGAAAACCCAGGCCTCTTCTTCCTCTGTTCTCTGCTCTCCTGCTTCTTGCCCTCGGCACGGACTATCTTCTCAACCCAGTATGCTAAGTCCGCTATCTCCGCAAAGGAGAGATTAGGAGTCACTGTCATATACCTCATAATGTTCAAGTTGAGGCCGTCCTCAAACTTGAACCATAGCTGCTTTGGTGTCGCCAGGTCTGGAATAAAAGCAGCTAGCCTCCGTAACTCGGTCTCATACTCCGTGACCGACCTCGCACCCTGCCACAAGTACAAAAATTCCGCCCTTTTGCGGTCTTACTGAAACTCAAAAAAATACATGTGATCGAACTCCTGCAGGAAATCCTCCCATTGTAGGGGCTTAGTAGTATCGTCACAAATCGCCTCCCACCAAATGAGGGAGTCACCATCCAAGAGTCTCACTGCTACCTGAAGCTGATAGTTCTCGCTCAAACTCAGATCAATCAAAATTCAGCTGGTGCAGTTGATCCAGTGCTTCGGTATTGTGGGATCACCTATTCCCGCGAACTGAACTCTGTACAATCTAACTGCCTCGCCTCCTTTACCAACTGGGTGAGCTTGTGAATGTGCCTCAAAGTGGAGGAGGTAGCATCACTAGGTCCTGAAACAGTGGATGGACCAACTACCAGTGGAGGCTTCGGTACAACTGGAGGTGGTACGACCGTAGGGATTGGTGCGGCCATCGGTGGTGGTGGCATCTGAACACCATGTGCAGTGTGCCACTCAAACACCTCCCTAAAGGCATCGAATGGTGGTGGTGGTGGAGCTGTGGCTGTAGTAGCCGGTGGAGTAGGTACGGAAGGAGGTGCGTGTGAAGAAGTCGCATCCTTTGGTGCTCTAGTAGGTTCGGTAGGTGCAAAACGTGTACCTCACCTACTCGTCATACGCCTGCAAGGAAATAAAGTCCATTAGATAAAAGGGTAAGTTTTAGGGTTAACTGACCCCCTAAAATAAAGGAAACATCTAGTTTAGGAACCAATGGAAAAGATGTACTAGGTTAGATACGACCCATATCTAACCCCCTAAAAATGGATGAACTCATCTGCCTATGACCATGTACTGGAACTTCATGACTGTATCGTAACTCTCACATACATTGAGGAGTTTCAAAACCAAGTTACTTGGAAATATTTTCAAAATCATTTCTTAAAGCATAGCTCTAAACCAAGAGCTCTGATGCCAACTGAGCTGTCACGCCCCGACCCACCCTCGGGCCGAGCATGTGAGCAACCGCCGCGACACCTCAATGCACGGGCACAACCCTCTAAGATATCGAGGATTGTAAGGCTAAAAACACTTATGTCCAAATCAGTTTACAAAATAACATGAATTCCCAAGTAATAAAAGTAAAATATCTCAATGTGCCTCAAATGCATGAATATGTAAACCCAATATGAGAGTTACCATTTACATGTGCCAATAGTAATATGCAATCATCCCAAAGCAAATAAGTACAATGGTTAAACTAAATACTCCAAAATAATATGATAACCTCAAATTGAATAAAGCAAAAGAAACGGGTAACCATACCCTAGCCCGGTCTTCAATATAAGTCCAACACAATCAAGTCTCTACCATTCCCTCAATCAATTGTGAACTTTGAGTGTCAAGACATGTAATACAATATCAAGTGTGCGAAAAACAACGTGCAATTTTATCATAGCTCAAGGCACATATCGGAAAATAACATATGCATCCATCCATGTATCAAGTCACATATGTGAGCCAGCCGCACAACAATCCCGGCAATAGTCTACCTCGACCAAGGACGGGCGCATTGGGAGTCTTCACAATGCAAATATCAAATAATGGCTTTATATCTCAATGTTGGCCACAGCCTACTCCAACTAGCCTGTAAATAATAATAATGAGGATATATATATATATACCAATAAATAGTCAGTCGTGTATGGTGCCCCACCCAATGCTAGACAGAGATAAACGCACGTCCTTCCCAATGAAGGTCAACCTAGAACAACCATACACATGATAATTTGACGGATACCTCCAGCCGAAGCGTATCCGAGTGCAAAGGGTGCCTTTATCAAATGTCCTTCATAGCTACGGAATGCTATAGAAAGCATATTACAGTATCATCAAGTCGGCCGGGCATGTAGCCCCATGCATCACATCATCACATCGGTCGAACATATAGCCCCATGCATCGTATCGTAACGTCGGCCGGGCGTACAGCCCAAATAATACAGTACATGTAAATCCATTCAAAATTATGTGCCGTTACAGTAGAAGTATTAAAACATGTCAAAAAAAGTGGCACAATATCCAGTTATCAAACTCATGGATGCATATCAATAAAATCAACAGATTGGACACTCCAATGGTCATAAAATATGTATATATACTCATCAAAATCCAAAAATTCAGTTTTTACACGTATAGAAATCATATCGTTTGAAAATCGGTAAAGCATGATTTGTCAATCAATAGTAGATGTCAAAATTTCACTCACAATATGGGGGAGGGTAGATCACTCCCCTCAATACCACTATAACCAACAAATGAAACTCCCTCGAATCGATCATCAATCACGTCACTACAATGATCATATATGCCAACATATGTTATCATAGGAAAATATATGTAATAAATTGTACTTAACAATTTTTTAGTCTAGGGCCAAGTTCTAGGGCATTTTAAATAACTCCCTAAGTATATTTGCACAACAATATCCAATTTTTCAAGGTTTGGTCCGGTCAAAATCACTGCACGAACATCGTGCTCATGCCGCGCCCATGTCGACCCATTGTCCAGCACCCATGCGCACAAAGCCTATGTCCCTGCATCGTAGATATGACTTAGCTCTTTGCACACAGCTCCAATGCAAGTGAAATTTTGATATGTTGTAGGAAATTTTGTGCCCTATAACTTTCATATTATACATTTTCTCAAAATCTCATCACAAAATTTCCAAAAATACTCATTTTATTTCTGTCACGTTCTATATTCAGATTCTGTCCTATTTTTGTGCAGAAACCATAATGTTCACCATACACATCCACACTTAATGAAATTTATACATGTTATACCTAAGACATAGATTTACAACTTTCACGTTTTACTCATTTATGTTGAGAAAGGGGTTGAAATAAATCATGATCAGAACAGTCAGGTTTCAATTTGAAACAAGGTTTCTGTCAAAATGTCTTTAGGAAAAAGGGTATAACTTTTGATTTCCTCATGCGAATTGGCTAACATTTTTATATGTTGACAAGGTGATACCTACAACTTTTATGTTTTTGGTTTCTCTAAAATTGGACTGGAAAGGGGTCGTTTTTACACATTGTTTTCATGGTTCGAAACAGGACCACTCTCTGTCTTGTTTCAGGAAAAATGACATAACCTTTGGCACAAGTATTAGCTTAAGGTGGTTATTATCTCGTTGGAACCATAAGACCTAGATCTACAATTTACTTAACTAGAGCATTTTCCAATTCAAACTTTAAGACACCATAAAACAAAGGCAAAGTCACGGCCAGAAATAAAAATTAAAATGAGACAGAATAAAATTTATTACCTTAACTTTCTTGGTCTTCCTCTCTTCTCACGTTGTTCTCACGGTTTGGGAGGAATGAACAAGCATTCTATGGTTTTCTTCCTTTATGCTTGTGTTATTAACTCACCACCCTAAGATCAAGTCTCAAATTTAATCTAAGCTATAGGATAATTTTGTCAATTTGCATATGTTTTGATTGGTTTTCATGTGCATGTGTTCTCATTAGTCCACCTTACCTTTCTCCTCTCACACTTGTTTAATTTATTGTTTTAAAAGAATACACTTGTCACATTTCCTTTTAAGTTTTTGTAAATTACTAACAAGTCCTTTGATTTATAAAAAGTCTAATTTGACCACAAAAAATTTTCATAATTACACACTAAACGCAAAATCTCATTTTAGACTTAATTAAATTTATTTAATGTGAAATTAAGGTTATTGAGTCTTTTTGAGTCAAACTGACCCAAATTTACATTTTACCGACAAATTTTTTGTGTCGTTTTATCAAAAATTTTCTTATTGGAAATTCATGAACGTAGTCATGGAAATATCATATATATATGAACTGGAATACACCATAGGATATACCGAGAGTCGGTATTACATCTGTAGTCACATTCTCCCCTGAAGTAAGTTTTTGGTGAAGTAAGGCTGATTCTCAAAGAAGAAAACATCCATACTAACAAACATTTTCTTAGTTTTTGGATCAAAACACTTATATTCTTTTTTTTGTTGGTGAATATCCTAGGAAAACACATTTGACAGCCTTTGGATCAAATTTGCTACAATTATGAGAATGGATATAAACAAAGGAGTTACACTCAAATATCCTAAGTGGTAAATTGGTAATTAGGCGGTTTGTTGGATAGACACTTTGAAACACTTCTACAGGAGTCTTGTATCCTAGAACCCGAGTAGACATCATATTAATGAGAAATGAGGCAGTAAGTATAGCTTCCCCCTAAAAAAGTTTTGGCACATTTGTGGTGAACATTAAAAATTTGGCAACCTCAAGTAAGTATTTGTTTTTTCTTTCCGCTAACCCATTTTGTTGTGGAGTATTTATACAACTACTTTGATGAATGATTCCCTCTCCTTGAAGAAATGCCCCAAGAACATTTTTGAAATATTCGCTCCCATTGTCTGTTCTAAGAATCTGAATTTGGGTTTGAAATTGGGTTTTGACCATTAAATGAAAGCTTTTGAAGACATGTTTTGTTTCAGATTTTGCCTTCAAGAGATATACCCAACATAGTGTAGTATGATCATCGATAAAGGTAATAAACCATCTAGCCCCTGATAAATTTTTGATTCGTGAAGGACCCCAAATATCACTGTGTGTTATTAAGAAAGTAGTGGAATGCTTATATGATTGTACTGGAAAAGATACACAATAATATTTAGAAAATTGACAAATTTCACACTGAAAGGAAGAGGTATCTTTATTATTGACAAGAGATGGAAATAAATTTTTCAAGTAGGGAAAGCTAGGGTGGCCAAGTCTATAGTGCCACAACATGACATTATTTTCACATAAAGAAACAGAAAATGATTTGCAAACCAAACTTTGTCTATTTGAGTCTTCCTTGTCAAGGTAGTAAAGTCCTCTACACTCTTTAGCATTACCAATCATCTTACCCGAAACCAGTTCCTGAAATTGACATGAGGAGGAACCAAATTTAGTCACATAATTTTGATCATGAGTGAGTTTGCTAATGGATAACAGATTACTTGTAAGCAAAGGAATATGAAATTCAGATTTTAAGGTCAGATTTCTTAACAAAATAATTGACCATTTCCCTGCTACAGTGGCTAATGAATCATCAGCAATCTTTACTTTCAAGTTACCAGCACAAGGAGTATAAGTGGAGAAGAGTGAATAACAGCCTGTCATATGATCAGAGGCACCAGAATCTAGGATCCAAGGAGTTTTGTCCTCAGTTAGTATACTGAAGGTCTAAGAAAAATTACCTTTCTATGTAATAGAGGCAGATGGAATAGAAGTTGAATTCATGAGTTTCATGAGACTTTTCAACTGTTCTATATTGAGGGAAACTAAAGAATTTTTGGGTATTGATTCTTCTAAACCCGTTTGAAGAGCTTTGCTAGTCACTTGATCAGATTGTCTATTTTTCAAATAAGGAGGCTTTCCATACAACTTCTAACAAGTCTCACGGGTGTGACCAAGTTTTTTACAATGATCGCACCAGGGTCTGTTTCCCCTTTAATTCCAAGTATCGTTACCTCCATTTGAGATATTAGAGAATTGATTACTTTTGGCTGCCAGTGCTGATGATTCCATTTCAAGAGTCTCTCGAGTTTCCTTTCCCAGCATAACATTTCTTCTGCTTTCCTCTCTGCTGACTTCGAAGAACACTTCCCCAGTGGATGGCAAGTCTCACGCCCAAGAATTCTTCCACGAATCTCATCGAGATCATTATTATTCATACTAGCCAAGAAAGCAAAAACACGTTTTTTTTCGATCATTCTCTTAAATATGACACTCTCTTGTGGACAATGCCATTCATAATCATAAAATAAATCCAACTCCTGCCACAAGGTTCTGAGAGTATTGTAATATTGTAAGACACTTAGATTACCTTGTTTTGTATTCCGAATTTGAGTAGAAATTTCATAATCTGAGTTGAATTTCCCAGATCTGAGAAAGTCTCATTTGCAACTTCCCAGATTTCTTGGGCGGTAGTAAGAAACATGTATGTCTTGCTGATTGATAGCTCCATTGAATTTATCAACCAGGACCTTTTTCTGGTTTTTTCGTTGTTCCAGTTAAAAAACCAATATTTCCTCGTCCTCTGATGAAGAGCTTGACTGACTGGGACTATTGGAGATAATTTTCTCCATTGAATTTGTGGATAATTGGTTGAGTAGAGAGATTATCATGGGTTAAAAGATTGATTTTTGAAAAAGAGGATTTCATTGGACTAGAACCAAGTGTGTGGTCACACACACTTGATGTGTCGGACATAGTGGTTTGTTCTAGAAATAATAGATGAGAATTGCTGCAGAAAATAAAAAATGAGAGAGAAAAACTATGACAGGATTTTGATACCAGAAACGGGCCTAAAGCTCTAATACCATGTGGAATCGGTAGGTTTTAGAATACCTAGCCGAATAATCTCCACCTTATTCATAAGAGGCGATGCTTCATCTATATATACAATAAGATAGATAAAGAAATAAAAAAACTAACTCCTAATTTACAGCCATAAAATAGGTCATAAAATAGGATCTAAATCAATTATTAAAAGATTACAATTATTTTCCTAAAATAAACACTTCTAAGTAATAGGAAATATTCCTAAATAAATATATCACTCCAATAGGAAGGAAGGCTTGGACTTAGCTTCCATACCTTTCCTGAGCCAATTTCCTATCTCCTCTTGCCAAAACCAATCGTCCCTTTTAATATCTTTCCACAAGATTTTCCAGATACTCTTCAACTCCCTACATCTCGAAGGACATGCAAGATATTTTCCACTTGCTCCCCATACTGCTAACATAAGTCATTAGTAGTAAAACCACTCTTGCTTCTTTCTTCATTTGTCATGCATTTCCTTAATCTTGTAGTCCATAAAAAGAGCTTCATCCTCTCTGGAACCTTAGCTTTCCATATCCAGTTCCAACCCTCTTCCTCTTGGCTTTCATAAATTCCTCCATTCTGCAGGGAATTATAGGTGCTGTTGACTGTGAACATCTCATTTTTGTTAACTTCCAGAATATTGTATCGGAGGCTTTTGCATTCCTAGGAATTATAATTCCACATATTTCCTCTACTATCTTAGTAGACACCCACTTGCGGAGCTCCTAAACTCTTCAACTTCTATTATTTTCAATGAAATCTCCTACTTTGAACTAGGGCATATCTCTCTGCTATTACAGAAGCCTATGGTTGATTAAGTAGGTATATCATCCACCCACTTATCTCTCCAAAAGTCTATCTCTCCACCATTTCCCACTCTCCACTTAAGACCCCCCAAGATACAACTTCTGCAGTTTAAAATGCCTCTCCAAACTGCTGACCCCCAGTAGCTCTACTATAATTTTGGAAGTTCTTCCTTTTCAGATACTTTTCTCTCAGAACATTGCACTGTAAAGAGTTCTCTCCTTTCAACACCTTCCATCCCAGCTTAGCTAGCATTGCAATATTAATTTCCCTTATTTTTCCTCATTCCTAGCCCTCCCTGCCTTATGGGATTGCAAATCGCCTCCCAGTTGACTACGTGCACTTTCCTTTTCCCCTCTTTGCTTCCCCACAGGAAATCCCTATTGAGTTTATCTAGCTTATTGCAAGTATCCCTCAAGAGCCAAGCCATTTGCATAGTATACATAGGAATAGCAGCATTTATGGTTTTAATGAGAGTCCCCCTGCCTACAGTGCTGAGAACTTTAGCTTTCCAATCCTTCAACTTGCCTTGGACCTTCTCCACCAGGTGGTTGTAGAAGTCCCTTTTCACCCTCTTATGAATGGTAAGCACCCCTAGGTATCTCCCCAAATCTACTGAGGCGGCAAATTTACTTGTGGCTATTAAGGAATTTTTTATGGTCCAGGGGGTGTTTGAAGAAAGCTAAATCCTAGACTTCAAAGGATTAATCTCTAAACTACTTTCTTCCACGAATTCTCTTAAGCATTCCATAATAGAACTGAGGTTCAATTGCTCTGCCCCCTAAAAAAGCAGTAAATCATCAGCGAAGAAAAGGTGGGACATAGGAGTGCTTTCCTCGGCAACTCTTATGGGGTTCCATATGCCTTTTCTCACCCTCTCTTGAATCTTGTAAGCTAACCTTTCCATGACTAAGATAAAGAGGTAAGGAGAAAGGGGATCTCCCTACCTCAAACCTCGACCTATCTTCATGGACGACAGTACTTCACCATTCCAAATAAGAGAGACATTCCAACAGTTGATAGAGAACATGATCAACCTCACCAAACTTAGAGGTAGGTTTATGTCTAGTAAAACTTTCCCTAGGAAGCTCCGGCTAATGTTATCATAAGCCTTTTTAAGATCAATCTTAAGAATAGAGCGAATGAATGACTTCTTGAACCAACACTACATGTCCTGCAGTACCTCTTCCTAGAAGGAAACTAGCTTGATGACCCCCAATCAGCTCTTGCAGCAAAGGCCTTAACCCATGCACAATGATTTTTGACAGGATCCTATATGAAGTATTCAACAAACTAATAGGTCTCAGCTCATTTACTATTTTATGACTATCCATTTTAGGAATAAAGACCATACACGCATCCGTAACCTCAGGATAAAAGTAACCATCCTTAAGTGCAACATTGATGAATCTACACACCTTATCTTTGACCACCATCTAGTGTTTATGGTAGAAGACTGGCTGCAGCCCATTTAGGCCTAATGCCTTGAAGCCTTGCATTGAGAAGACAGCTTTCTTCACCTCATCCTCCTCGGCCTCTTTGCACAAGGTTTCATGATCCTTAGCTTCAATTTTCTTAATCATATTCATGTATCGATTGCTTGGAGGAGACACCTCTTTACTTTTGAGAAGTTCTATAAAATGATCTTTGACATAATCTTTTAGCACCTCCTGTTCAGTGCACCATTCCTCTCCAATCATAAGAGCCGTAATTCTATTACTTTATCTTCTGATTTTGGTTGTAATCTGATAGAATTTTGTATTCTTATCCCCCTTTGTAATCCAATTAGTCCTAGACTTCTAGAACCAAAACACCTCCTCTTGCTCTAGGACTTCATTGTACTCCTTTAAAAGATCATTTTCAAGCCTCTGTAGAGACTCAAAGTATCTGTAGTTTCTTGCTTTCTAAATGCCTCTCAATCTATCTTCTAGCTGTCTCTTTCTCTTGAAAATGTTCCCAAAAATAATTTTATTCCAAACCTTCAATTCTTCCACTATGTTTTTTATAGTCTGGTGCAAGAATGCCTCCCCCTCCTCCCAAGCCTTTTTAAAAACTTCGCTAAAATCAAGGTAGCTCAACCAATCTGCTTCACACCTGAAAGGCTTTCCCTCTGGCATAGGATGATTTTAGAGTCTTGTGTGAAGGATGAGTGGGTTATGGTCTCCATGAAGTTGAGGGAGGACCATTACTTTTATCTCTGGAAAAGCAAGCTTAGCCTCAAGATTCCCGAGAACTCTATCTAGCTTCTCCTAAAGGACAATCCTATCATTCCTCTTTCTGATCCAAGTAAAGCTACCTCCCGAAGCCTTGCAGTCTTGCAAATTACATTAAGCCCATCTCTCTCTGAATTTGCTACTTCTGCTCCATACCCTTCCACTTCTACTTGTTGATTCCCAGCTTCCCGCCACATCATTGAAGTCCCCCATCAGGAACCAAGGGCCTTTGATCTCTTTCGACAGCTGCTGCATCTCTTTCCAGAAGGCTTATTTGTCCTACTCTCTGGGTTGAATGTAGGCGAAAGTGGTCCACCATCTGGAGATGCCTTTCCTAACCTCCACAAGAATCCACTGATAGGAGTGTTTAAGTACTTGGACCCCCACCTTGCACCTGTCCCATTTAAGCCATAGGCTACCTTTAAAGCCATCCGTATCCACCACAAAGTCGCCTCCAAGGCCCTGATTGGAGAGGAAGTTGGCAAACTTACTAGAGCCTATCTTTGTTTCCAATAGACACATAATGTTTGGTTTGTGATTTCGGACCATTTCCCTACAAACTCTTATAAAACCTTTGGAACCTATCCCTCTGCAATTCATGGGAAACTTATACGAAAGAAGGAAGCAGACCGCGAGCTATTCAACTCAGTAGTTATCACATTGCATACCCTCTTCTCGTATCCTTCCTCCCTCTTTTTCTGACGATCCTTCACCTCCCACTCAATTCTTCCCTCCATAAGATCACTTACCTGCTGGTATTCATGAGAGGGAATGAAGGCCGTTGCTTTTAAAATTTGTAGGGGTTCCTCATGGCAGTTGTCTCCTGGATCCAAAAGGAAAGTCCCCGGTCTAGATCTAATAGGCGGATCTTGTGGGCTAGCCTAATCCTCCATTTCTCCTTCATTGTACCCTGGCCTAGCTAACTTCGTAATTGGGCTACCAACCCCAAGCCTATCTTCACCCGCATTATGAATCCAACTACCTTCTTTTATTTCCTTGGGCTCATCAGTCCATTTGGTTGGAACTTCAGAGCTCAGCCTGTCTATGCACTCAAACCCATTTAAATGTCTCCTTTCCCGAAACATCTCCATCTCTCCTCTGAACCCTAAATCCATCTCTTGACACCCCCTTCTTGTCCTCTGCAACTTCTCGTCATCTTGAATAACTTTCCTCCTTCTTACCTTCTCCTTACCTACTCTCTTTCCCTTACCGAGGATGTTTCTTGGTTTTGATCCCATCTGCACGCACTCTACTGAGACCTCTGCTGCATCTCTGTCCCTAGGGATTTCATCTTCCAATGAATCGTTGACTTTCCTGAGATTCTCAAATCTGTTTGCCTGGCTCCCTTCCTTTCCTCTACAGTCCTTTTGGTTTCCATTTTTGTGAACTTTCGTGTCAGCAACATCCATGGGCCCAAACCCTCGTCCTTGATCTCCTCGTCGATTACTGGAAAATTAAGTATTCCCTTCTATCACTATTGTTTGATGATCTTGGTTTGCCCTAGAACTAATGATCTCACAGTTCTCACTCTTATACCCGAATCTACCACAAATGAAGCATAACGTATGTAAACCCTCATACTCTACCCTCTGAACTCTGTTTCTTATATAGATCCCGGAGACCTGGGCAAGCTCAGATCAACCTCTATGCAGATTCTCACGAACTTCCCTCTGAGGGCATTTGTTGTGTTGCTGTCTACTTTAATCGGATGCCCTCCCTGTGGCCTTCCCAATTTCAAAAAGAACATCCTCCTAAAAAACTAGATCGGAAGTTGTGGGAGCCGAATCCAGACAACAGTGGAGGTAATTTTTTCTGACTGGGGCTGAAACCAAGGATGCCATTTTCTTACCGTTAGGTAATGATCATGGATCATCCATGGTCCCTCTATCAATGTGTGGTAGTAATCCTACATAAGAGCAAATTTTACTAAGAAAAGCCCCCACCCAAATCTAACAGTTCAGAGGCCCCTTCATTTTTGCACGTTGTGTTTATCTTTATATTCATTACCCGATATCCAATATCCTTCCCCAAGAGTTTGATTATTAGAGAGTTCCTCCATGGCTTCCATATTCTCTCAATTTCTCGTTAGAAACTTGAATGATGGGCATCTTACCCGCCAGATTTTCTGGGCCATCGTCTTCTAAGAAACCTTCAAAGTCTGATTCAGCATCCATTTCCTCCTCTATCACATCGTTATAACTCCCGGAGGACTGCCCAACTAGCATATCCTTGAAGGTTAATTTCGGCTGGTTTTCGTCAATGGTTAAACTTTTCTGACTTTTTTGTTGCTTATTATAAGCAAATAGACTAATTTCATCCGGGTTACAGTACTCACCATCCTTTGATGCACTCATAGTGCAAAGATGGCTTGAAGTTGGTTCAATTCTAGATATGGTATCAGGAAAACACCCTCTGTATATAAATACTGAGAATGATGTCTGCTTCTGAGTAACGCGTTTTAGAAATTGAAAATAAGGTCGCAAATGAGCAAGCCATTTGAACTGCCCGTGGCTCCTTGTTAAACACTTGATTTGTTCGTCTTGCTGAACGAGTAGAGCTAGAGGATTCTTTTGTGACTCATTAGCCAAATGAATTCGGCTCAAGAATGGTTTAACTTATTTTTGTGGTTATATTGCTTTAAACTTGTGCAATTAGTTAAGAATATCAAATTTGTATAAAATTTTTAGACTTAGAAAATGATTTTAACTCACTGAAGTAGTTAAACAAGTCAACCTAGAAAATGAGGCTCCGCTCAGCGCTTAACAAGATGAGCCGAGTTTGAGCACCTTTTTCATTCCTCAACATGACTCAACTCAATTTTAATTAAAATTATTTTTATCCTGCAGTTCGCTAGCTAAACATGGATTAGATATGCTAAGGCAAGAGGCTTGGATATGGGAAACTTATCTTGTTCAATGCCAATGTGGTGAAAGTTAGTTTCAATAGCCTTCGCTTTGAAGTGAAGAGAGTTCATGTTGAAGAGCTACAACCTCATGTATGAAGAATGATGCACGATCACTTGTTGAAGTTGAAACCCTGCGCGCGCGCGCACACACGTGGAGCAATATGATTATGTTCGTCATCAAAAGCATCACACAGAGCTGGACCACAAGCATCATTTATTGCTAGAAGTATCACAGATTCAGAGCTACAACCTCATGTATGAAGAATGATGCACGATCACTTGTTGAAGTTGAAACCCTGCGCGCGCGCGCACACACGTGGAGCAATATGATGATGTTCGTCATCAAAAGCATCACACAGAGCTGGACCACAAGCATCATTTATTGCTAGAAGTATCACAGATTCAGACCCAGATCGATCTTTCCTAGTTTAAATTTTTATCCCTTGTATAAAAACACCATCTTCTACAGATTCCAGAAGACGCAATTGCCAAAAAAAACCGGTAAAAAAATAAATAAATAAAAACATACATATCAGCTACATAGAAGAAACCTGACTAGCACTTGTACATGAAACAGTGGTCTCGTGGTTAATGAACACCATGAAGACAAACTACCAGGCTTCCTAAAATCACCAAGATATTTTGCTTCTACTCCCAATAACATAAATTAGGCCTCAGCATCACTAAAGAATCAAACCAACCTCTACAGCTAACTAGATCATCCATGGGCCGTTAGTGTAAGCTAGATGGGTAAATGAGCAACAAAACTGCACGCTGACATCATTTGCCCCTTCCTGCAATCTTCTTGCTGTTTCTGATAGTTTTTGTTCTTCCTACTGTGCTGCGCTTTAAATTTGTCTGAGTCGAGTTCTGTGACAAGGATTTATTGAGCTTGCTAGGATTCTTTTGGGAGTTTGCTTTCATGCTACTAGTTTCATTTATTAGTGGAATATCAACTGATATTTTACTATGTAGTTCACAGGATTCTTCTGCACGAGTCCTGGTGGTACACTCATCTCGAGTTGCACCTATTGAATCCGGGGTTTCTCCATCAGATTGTCTATTATCAGCTTCTCCTGCAGTCAAACTACAAAACAATTTTTACAAGGATATCATTTCAAGAAATGTAAAGGATCTGGTCAAACACCATTTATACCTAGGTTCTGAAGAAGGTAGACCATTGGCAATAGATTTGGCTCTTGATCCAACTGCTTCATTAAGCAATGCAGGAAAGTTCTGGTCGTGCGAAGTTAAATCTGCATTGAACACATAAAAGCTAAGTTGATAACTAAAAACTAAGACATAAGTTATGAACACAGAAACAAGCATATACAAGCAATTGCCATTACAACAACCAAACAAACTAAAAGATCAACACCACACTTTCTTTTGAAACACATCTCAAGATACAGTAACAGAATTGAAATGAAAGCCATTTCAACTTGATAGATTCCGTCTTGTCATTTTTGAGGAAGTATAATCCTCTCTTGCATTCCTTGTACTCATCGCATTCAATGAAATTTTCTTTTGCTACCAAAAAATGTCCTTATATGCCATGCGAATAAGAAATCACACAACTTCAACAATAAAATGTTACATGAAAAATAATCACCAGCAATGAATATGGCTGGTGCTGATCACACTGGATCA
Source organism: Dillenia suffruticosa (assembly GCA_033439265.1). NCBI lineage: Eukaryota > Viridiplantae > Streptophyta > Magnoliopsida > Dilleniales > Dilleniaceae > Dillenia > Dillenia suffruticosa. The sequence continues at coordinate 8,711,498 of JAVTVX010000031.1, forward strand.
CTAGCTTTTGCACTAGATGGTAGTGTTGAAGCAGCATACCTTGTACAGGGTCTTCCTCAACAGAATGCAGCTGCGGTCCTTCAGATAGATAATGATCTTTAGTGCCATCAAGATCAACTGGATCACTGGCATAGATAGATCAATACAAATGTCACTTTAAGTGGCTCTATTTATTTCATTTTCCATTTCTGGCAGGGGTAAGGGTTAAAAATTCATTTGTTAAATTCTTTATAGCACTTCCAAAATTCAAGATGTATATCCCAATCTGTCAGAGTAAAATAAATAAACAAATGCAATCAACTCAGAGAATGCCAGTACAGACTATCAAATGGTTCTAGATAGGCAACTTTTCTATGACATGCTTAAAAGTAGCTAAGCTGGTAGTGATTTTCCAACCAGTAAAAGTTCTGATCCAAAATAGAAATGACAGGTTATATTGAGCTAAGCATGCGAAGGCTTTTGTATCAACACAATCTCCTTAATTAAAAACTCCAAAAAAAAAAAAAAACCAATTATTGTAACTTCAAAAGGTTCATAATAATCTCCAAGAATTTGCAATCACAAAATTTCAATTCTATTTGGCATCAACAAATCTACATGTCAGGATAAGCCAACATGCCAAATCCGATGAATCTTTTCAGAGTTTGTCACTGATTTTGGCTAATCTTTATATAAAACTAGGGCAATAAGATATTTTTGATATCCTAATGAGGAAACCATTATTATTCACTTCGTATTAAATAGTGACCGGTATTAGTAACATAAGCTTCAGCATCACAGATATAGCAACAAACTTGCAACCAGCTAGGATCTTCTCTCTCCGTTTTTTTTTTTTAAAAAAAAAAGATACCTTGTCCCCTGGTTTCTAGCAGCTAACTAAGACATCTTTTCACAGACGTATGCTACCACATTTATTACATGTGAAAGGATAGCAAGGAATCTGTTTGTCTCCATGCATGTTCATAAACGAGAGAGAGAGACTTTTCACAAATAAAGAATTTTCATCAAGGAACATCAAAGCATATTAAGAACTAAAGTTTAAAGATAAAGGTTCAGTGGCTCATTCATGTCTAATTTTTGTCTATCCTATCAATGCTGTCAGTGTGTGCTAGTCCTTCAAATTTCACTTCACATCACCATGGGCAGTTAATAGTCCAAGGTGAATGCACAGGTGTAATTACATCCCAAGATCACCTCTTGAAAGGAATATTCTCTAAAGGCTATTGCAATTGAAGCCCAAAGAATGCTAAGAAAGCAATCTTATTCCACAAAAGGTAGATAGGAATATGTTAGTCCTCGTAGATCTGAGCACTCCACTCTAGCAAGACTCCAGAAAACTGCCATGCCACCAAGCACAGTTACCAATGTATTTTGCATCATTATGAAATCCAAAAGTTTTGAAATCTATTAATAAAACCTCTTTGAGATTACACAAAAAAAGCCCATCTCTCCCCAAGGATTACGGAAGGTCCATACTGTAGCAACCACACGATTGAACAACATATACAATACATACTTTTTGTAGCTTATAAATTTTTATTCTTTTAGCCTCCTTAACTTATTTTATGGCTTAGATTCTCTTAATAACATTCTTTTTCTTACAGGAAATAACAGTACATAGTCAAAGGCAATGTCGTGACATTCTGATTCTAAGCTCACTAGTTCAAGTGTTAAGGGCCAAATCCAATTTAGGAAGAAACTAACAATTGTAATGCGGACCTGACAGCTTCGGCTGAATGCCCTGTAGTTCCAGATATTACCACCTCTCCTGAGCCATCAAATATACCAAAACATAAACATGTTCCAATCAGGAGGGAGAAAAGTTTAATATAAATTAGACAAATAGCAAGAAATGAAACCAATAAAGGATAACTATGGTTCAAGAATATATGAAGAACTGGGTTCAACAATTCTAACACATTAATATTGTTTTCAGATGTTCACAGAGAAAGCAGTAAACTTTAGGCAGATTTTGAAACTATTTACTTGTCCACAGAAAAATAACCAACTGAAACGTCAAAAATGCCTTCTTAGATAATTGTTTCTTTTTCTCCTTTTTACTTGTAAGTTAAACGTTTTAAACAACCCAATCATATGATCAAGATGTATCTCTTTTAGCATCTAGTATTGTTTCATTCACCATCTCCTGACAAATGAAGGTTTTATGGATAAGGAACAAAGAAATGAGGATTTAAATTATGATATTCTACAATTTATTCTTACAACTAGATTAAACTAAAAAAAAAAAAAAAAAAAAAAAAAAAAAAAATTACATAGCTCCTCAAAGTGAAAATCTTCATAACCTCAAGACCAATAAACATCATTTTCTTAATTAAAGCATTTGAGAATTGTAAAATATTTAAGAAGTGCCTTCTTAAATAACTGTTTCATGTTCTCCTTTTTACTTGTAAGTTAAACGTTTTAAACAACCCAATTATATGATCAAAGAGTATCTTTTTCAGCAGCGAGTATTGTTTCATCCACCATCTCCTGCCTAATGAAGGTTTTATGGATAAGGAACAAAGAAATCAGGACATAAATTACAGCAGTGGGTGAAGATTATGGGCAGTCTTCTTTGGGAAGGGAGCTTTATTAAGTTGTATTGAAGAGTAGTGTCCGCAGACTATTCATTTTCTTTTCAGCATTTACTATCAAGAAAGTTTTAGTTACTTTCTGTTTTATCCTGGTGTTTAGATATTTAGAAAGTTTTTAGCTTTTTCTACATTGTTGGAAGAGTCAATTTTAGGCTAATTGTCTATTTAAAAGCTTATAACATCATTCTGGTTGAGGAAATGGAATCGAAATTCAGTTTCCAACCAACTGCTTTGGGTTCTCTCAAGTTTTAAGGTGTGATAACTTCTTGCCCTATGTACAATGCTAACGATCAAATCTTAGAAGGTTTGATACTTTCTTGCCCCAGGTGTGATTCCTCAGGAATTACTAATGTGATGATAGTGAACCCATCCACTTTCTTCCTTTTTCTTTTTTCCTTTTTAGTTGCTGAATTTTTATTTTGTATGAACCCTGAAATTTGTTTCTAAAAACAGCTCGTTAAACCATCAAAATCATCCCACAAAACCCTTGATTCTTTGCCCTAAAAATCTTCGTCTTACATCAAGTTGGTATCAGAGCAAGGTTCTAAGTCATGTTTGCTCATAGTGGGAGAAAAACTAATTAATTTTTGGCAAGACGAATTGTTAATGAAAGGTTGTGAAAAGTTGGAACCACCACCACAATAATCAACCCTCAGAAGAAATCCCCAATTTAGAAGAACTCTTGAACATTCATAGGCTGATTTTACCCGGCTCAGGTGGCTGTTGGTGGAAGGAAAAATCTTCGTGGGTGGATTCTCATAGTCCCTCTCACCTCTCTCTATCTCTGTTCTCTATTTTCATCACTGGTTTCTTCGCATAAGTTTCTTTCATGCAGGAGTTTGTGGCTTTTGCACATAGATGGTGAAGGAGAATTTTGCAAATTGGTAAGGCATTTGTTATATGGGAGGTTGATTTGATCAAGCAATTTACTTTAGCTCGAGGTGCAGATTTGTTTTATTTTAGTCCAACCCAAATACATAAAAATAGAAAACAGTTTTTTTTTTTTTTTTTTGTGAAAAGACAATTATAGAAAAGAAAAGAAAATACTAAGTGGACAAACAGAATATTTCATATGTAAGAATTTTGGAAAGATATTTATATGATGCAGTAGTTTCTCATGTATGTTGGGGTGAGAGCATGGCTCACTGGAGTTCACCAAGGAGGTAGCTGGATAGGGAGCTTACCAAACGATGATTAGGGAGGTTAGAGTATTGTTAAAGAGTGTCATTAACATGGTATGTATATGGAGTTAACATTAGTTTGAGCGATGGTGTAATTCGGTTAAGGTTTTGTTAGTGAGTGAAACTGAGGATAATTGAGTACATTGATTGTAATGGTTGATTGAATAAACAAATAGCAGTGCTTCATAATTGTGGACATAGGCATGTTACACAAGCAGCATAAGAGATTGTGGGTTTGATTGCTAAATTATTTAATTTATTTCCATTGTGCATGCATGTTGCTTATAATAGAAGCAGTTTCCCAATTCTGAATACATTAGAAGTTGTTTAATATTTAGGGTTTTAGAATAGTTTCTATTATTTAGTTTGTTTCTAATTTTTGTGAGATCTATCCTTTGTTATTTTTTCCATATTTGTTTTGGGACCTTGCTTATATATTTAGGCATCAAAGTCTACCACTTGTGATACATTTTATTGTCAGTGGATTCCAATAGTCTCTCTCCCAGTCTTCCTCTCACTCTCTTCTACAACTGCTTCTCTTTATTCTTCTATTGTGATTCTAAATTAGTTTCTTTTTTCTATCTATCAAAAGAAAAAAGAGCAATGCTTCATTCTAGAATGAATCGATCAATAGCGTACGACACTCTTCTTCCACAGTCCTCCCTCCGACCCAAAAAAAAAGCTCAAAATTTGAGATGAGATGAAGGAATCAAATTATAGCCATAGAAATAAATCTCGGTTGCTTTCAATCATAATTCAAGCACTAACTAGAAGTAGCTTACACCTGGTTGCAAGATCTGGAAGGAATATTAAAACAAAGACAGCAGGCAGGCTCCTTCACATCCTTGAAGAAAGAAGGGAAGGGAATTGGCTAGAACCCATTTTCACATGGTCAGCAAAGTCCACATATCCCCCAAAATAAAGATTCGAGGAGAAAGAAAGGGACATGGAGTTTTGCTTGACTCTGCAACCATATGGAATACAGACACACCAATATGGAGTGTGTACCCATTAGTGGCACCATAATACATAGCATTCGTTCATTACTTGGCTTACACATCTTAGATGCACCAAATTATACATCCAGTCTATATTGTTCCTTTTACTACAGAGTACCTATTGGACACTCTTTGACATCCTTTTTGGATAATTTTCAGGTATTTCACAAGGTTACAATCAGTACCTAAGAAAATGCTTGCATTATTCTATATGTTTATAGGAGTCTTTTGCATTTCAGATATCTACAGCCACAAGCTATGAATTTAACATGAATTTTACAAATGGTTTTACATATGTTTGCGTATAATATTTTCTTTAAACCTAATCCCCAGTCCAAAACTTAACATGCCGATGCTTTATAACTACAAGCAGAGAGTAGGTTTGCGTCATTGGATGCATGATAATAGCTTGCCCCTGGCCTTCCACCTCCCGTTTTAACCTCAGATGCAAGTTCCTATTTATCTATTTTTCAGTTTGCCTTTATTTATTCAACTTCATGCTTCATGGTTCAACTAGCACCGCAACAAGAACACGAGTTGTCTCCTGAACCATCTTAATGACCCAGATAAACAGCTGTAACCATGACACACATACTGACTCGTCCATATAGAACCTACCCTCCACAGCAGTAGTAGTGTTCGCATGACTAAATGGATACATACTTGCCCCATTTTACATGAGCTTATTAAGAATGCTGCCAGGCAATAATTTGAAGAGGGGAAAAAAAAAATAGGATCATTGTGACCGGGAAAAAGAACCTGGTCAGTTGCCTAGTCAAAGCAAACATTCAAACCGGGGGGGGGAGGGAGGGGGGGGAGAGAGAGAGAGAGAGAGAGCAATACCATTATCTTGCCTCGAAGCAAGATCAAGACCAATAGATTGATAAATTTTATATGCATCACCCTCATTTTCAGTTTGAACAGCATCAACCTATGCAAAATGATCAATTCCAACATACAATAATTTGGTTAATCATCTATAAACTCAGAAACAAATTAATAACAATTAATTAAGTTTAATGCAGAGTTACCTGATTTTCATTATAAGCAAAATTTGTAGGACAGGTTGCTGAAGCTTTGTTCTGTAAATCATCCAGTGTCACATCTGTAAAACAAGGAACATGAAACAACTTTCCACATTTTCAAATATCCATTAGGTTTAGAAATATTAAATGAATAACATATGGTCCCCACCTGACACTGACAACTTCAAATGCCAGGACTATCTATAAATAATCTTCCATTAAGAAGAACAGATCATTTAAATAAATCATGGAATTCCCCAAAACTGCCCCCTCCCCCACCCCCAACCCCACCCCCAGCCCCACATTTGCCTCCAACCAATTTAGGTGATAAATCCCCAGGATTTATAGAAGAATCAAAATTAAGCAATCAAAATTCAGCATTTTATCTCCACCTGTTGTTTCTTCTGCCATGGATGTCTGGCCAATTCTATCTTTCAATGTGACTGCAGACATATAAATTTTTGAAGATGGCAGAGTCCTCAGCATATCCTCAGTTGCCTTAGAACGCACTCTTCGCAATTCCTCATGGATATTCCATGAGCCAGTGCTAGAAAAACTCCTTTTCTGCAACATATTAAAACTTTGCACATTAGCTTTGATAATTCCAAAATTGTTGAATCCAAAAATGATGCATTGTTGGCATCACTTTCTTGAAACACAGAAATTAAAGTGGACCAGAGCAATTATTGTTTATCTGGTACCTTGGATGATGAAAAAGTATGATTGCCAAGTGAAAGAGGCGTTCCTTCATTAAAAAGTCGTATCCCACTTGATGATGGGCTTCTGAATTCAAATGGCTTGGAAGATGGAGATGCCCAAGGAGGACGAGCCTTCATGTATGACTTGGCCACATCTACAGGTGAGCCTTCTTCTTTGCCAATTCCCTGAATGGATAACTTCAGGAGTCAGATCCAATCAACTTCCAATGTTCACAGGCTAATCCAAGCATCTAATAATGTTATTCGAGCACAAACATGAAACTACATTACATAGCTTCTACTAATCAATTCACCAAGATGTAGCAGTGGCATGTGGCTAGCTACTTTTTACCTTTTTCCTTGGACATTCTTATATTGGCCACCTAGCTTGAGGTTCATTTCTGAATTCCAACTTAACCCTTCTACAAGTTCAAAATGTCTTATTACTAACTAAATCACCATTTTTAATTATATGGAAATCTAAGAATACTTAGGTGAAAATAAATACCAGTATCTTTTATCAATTACTCTTGTAATGACATTCAGATCATAGTAAATAACATTGTTAAAATATACAGAAAAATGAATCTCGATCCTTCCAAAAATAATGTACGCTTCCGGAATTAAAAAAGAAAAGGAAGAAAGGTTACAATCTTCAAGAAATTATAACTAAACAAGTATCACTTGGCTATGTGTCACAATTTTTTTGATATTTCTTTGCTTTTTCTTCATTTTTACTTAAGGAACAATTAAACAAATATTTTGAACATCACAATAAAAAAGCAGCACTGATCTTTCTTGCATGACATGGGCTCTAATGCCTCTGTTTAATCTCCTTCCAAACATTACAAGCAGTTTGGAAACAAAATATAAGGTGACCATATGCCAAAACAAAGAAGTGATTAACAAACATATGTTATTGGATCAAAAATTACAAAAAGAATATCTCCTAAATGTGAATCAAGATCCTAACATGTCAGCCAAGACATGCAAGGTTATATGCTAGGACAACAGAAGAACTACTGACCTGCAGTAGAATGGGCGACATGGTCAAGTTTCCCCTGCCCAACTTTGCTAGTGAACCTGATACCCATTTCCTCTCCTGTAACCATTTCTTTGCTTCCACAATTGCAGCAGTGCAGTCCCAAGACACCTCTGCATCTGGATAAGTCAAATATTAGTTTCCAGAAAATGGAATTTTTTTTTCTCTCCAAGTGTGATCAGAAATTCCATTAAATTATGAAGGTGTACCCACCAGTTGTTCTGGTTGTTGTGTCATCCACTCCATCGTTCATGGTAGGATGATCAACAACACGTGACTTAACAATTTCAATCAATCGGTCACACTCTTCCCTAACCAAAGATACACACCAAGTCAGTGACAATAAATGAAAGTAGGTGAGAATGTAAATGTGAAGGACACAAGCAGATACTGGTTGTCTCACAAGTAGTAAGGAAACTTTCAAGAAAGAAAACAGGCACATAACATAGCTATCGGATTGGACAAGGACAGTCAAGAACTTTGATCAGAATAGGAAAGCATTATTGATGTATTAAGCCATGCAACACAAATTTAAACAGGGATATCTATCTATAATGATGATGATAGCAACAAAATAATAAACACATTTACTTCTATGTTCCTCATTGAAAGGAAAAGTTGTTACAAAAGACAAAAGGATAAAGCATTTAATTGCTTATATATTTGTGCAGAAAATTTTTCTACCAAAAGTGTCCTTCAGTTATTTCCATACCTAATGGGTTTTATTCAAATATTAAATTTACCACTCAATTCGGAATTAGAAAAGGTAAGATCCGTTTATTTAGATTGGGACAGATTTAGTGCATTGTAAGTTTCAAAAAATGTTCCTTTGACTTCAATTATTACTAATTGATAGGCAATGATATGTTGATACCTCCAATATAACTCCTATTCTTTTAGACTTTCAATGAGACCATTCATATAGATAACAAAAGTTTGATTTTTATATCTAGCTGATAAAAATATCCACACATTCATAGGAACCACATGGAAGTTTTACAAAGCAAAACTCAAAGACTCAAACATGGAAAGAACAAAATTGTCATTCACCTTGAATAAGTCTCCTGCATAAGTAGCTGTTCAATTATATACTTGGGTTTACTTTTCCACAGCAGTGACTGCAGGTCAGGACTGAAGCATTTCAGCATATCTAATGATGTCTGCTTGTTCTGGGATTAAAAAACAGTTGGATAGTAAAAAGTATCCTAGATGGTTTAATAAAAGTGAACGATTGCCAGGATCTCCAATCAGAGACTTCTAAAAAATGGAAGATGTGCACACATGTATATAGAAGTGGTAGATAAAGCAAGAGAGAAGCATAAACAAGAACTATTATATTTGATTTATATTTCTCCAGTAGTTGTTGATTTGATTGCTATTTCCATGAACTTTTTTGTGACAATTTTATTCAGTAATGACATGCTTAATCTTTTATCCATTCATTGATTACATATGATATGTGAATGAGAAATCAATAATTGTTACACCCACTTATCAACCACCTTTTAGATATTTAAATTACAAATTTACTAAAAAATAGTTAATAGTTTGTGTATCTATAACTTATTGTTATGAAATGTTCGCAAAACTAAAGTTTTTATGTTTAGATAAGAAAAATGTAAGTCAGTGGAGGAAGGACTAATATTGTATAGATTCAAAATATATTAATAGTTTCGCCAGAGGAATATGCCCTCATTCATCTTTCATGAATCTATTTGTGCTCTGACAAGTGAATGTCATCATTACAAGCCTACAAGAAAAAAATAGAAAAAGGCTCGTCCTCAATCTTATAACCTAATATTCCCGTGCCAACGGACCAGTTATAAATTTTTGTCAGACACTGCAGGATAAATGAATTTGGAATGGTAAAACTTTTCAGGCTCAACTTTACAGTACATGGCGAATCAGCAGTAACTTTACAATCTGAACATATGGCCACTTTCATTATTTAATACTATATAAGAGGAAGCACGCATTGAAACTCACTTGTATGGGGAAATCCATCATTTTTCTGATGATACTATGTCACAAATTTAAAAGAAACACAAAATGGGTACCATAGTTAACTTATCCACTTGATCACCACCTCCACCAGCACCATCACTTCGGTAGCCATTGTCCTCTGCAAAAAAAAAAAAAAAAAAAGTCATACCCTGGGCAAGATACAAAATATAGAAATGATAATTACATTGGCAAATCAGCAGTAGAAGAGAACTTCTCAAGAATAAGGAGTGTCGCTGGTCCACTTAAATTCTAGGTAAAACAAATCGTCAGATCTTGCGCTCTGCCATGAGCTTAATAAAAGGTGACATAGTTTCTTGTACACATACTGAGGCATCAATTTGGCTTTTGATGCAATTGCAACTTTGCTTAGTGAGCTTTTTGGCATCAATTGTGTTCAAAATTGCCACATAAGTGTAATACTCCTGATGACGTACAGTATGACTGTTAAAGAATTGTATCTTGTAAGGGGCATGAGACCTTTCTTTTAGGACTGATAATTGGGCCAGGCTGGGCCGGCCCGAGCTTGGCCCGTTTTGAAGGACCAAGCTTGGGCCCATTATTTAGGCCTGTTTTAATTACAGGCCAAGCCTGTACACCCGTGGGTTTGGCCCGTTTACAATCAAATATTGTTTTTTTTGTGTTTTTAAAAATATTGTGATTTTGATGAATTTAATGCATTACACTTGATATAATTTTTTAATATTTCATGATATTATTATTGTTAATTTTCATAATAATGTGTAATCTTTAATTTGCCATGGTGGTATTTGTTTTGTGTTTTATTTTGGACAATTAATGTGTTTTTATTTTATGTTTATTATACTATAAAATAGGTTAAAAAAATGAAAAATGAAATTTATGATTTGGGTTCAAGTCTGGCCCAAAAAGGACTCGAGGCCCTTTTAATTTTTCGGGCAAGCTCGAGTCTCGATTCTTCAAGTTCTCAAGCCGGGCTCAGGCCCATAAAATTTTAAACAGGCCAAGCCCAAGCTTTATAAAAGCCCGGCTCAATAGGCTTGATTGCCAATCCTACTTGCTTCCCTCCCAAGTCACCTATCTTGGGGGCTAGGCTTCATTTTCTGGCTAAGTCTGCTTATGATATTTCCCAGTGTTGATCCAGTCAAAATACTCCCTTTGAAGTGGTCCGTAGCATCCCAAGCCATGCTCTTGACCTTACATTTTCTCACTATCCAACAAAATAAGCATGATAGCCAAATACTTACCAGCTCACATTTAAGAAATCCAACCACAAGTAAAAGCTCAACTCTAGAGGGCAAGCAATTGCTGTGAAGAGTCCTAGGATTCTCATCAGCATTGCTGATAACTTCAGTACAAACAAGATTCATCATGGTTCACCAGTGAAAATAGCAATTTCCATTGCATATATATCTCATCACACTCAAAGACAAAATGTTTAGACCTCAATGTGTTACTTTGAAGTTTGGGCCTGATGCTTACATGATTGAACTAGTAGAGCCATCTAAACACCGTGATCTCTATCCGATCATGGTAATCCAACTTAGTCAATACCTCACAAAAATATTAGAGCTCTCAAAGATGACACACACACCAATTTTAGAGGCTTATGATTCATGAACAACAACTTGTAGCAAGACACATATATATATCTTGAGGAGATGAAAGATCAAACCAGGATTATCTATCCTTAGATTAGTGATGAAGATCTAGAGAAGCTAGACTGAGGATAAGTTCCTTCCGATACACAGAGAATGATGTAACCACACCTTAAGCTTTATGTACACCTAGAGAATTTAAATAATCTGTCTAATGGCTAGTTCTGAAAAAATACTGCCTTTCACCACTACATTTTACATTATATTATTAAGATAAATTTAAGTATCACTACAACAAAGAGCTTTCAATTTTGTTTGATGAGAAGGGGAATTCAATATTTTGTAGTAATTACTCTTTAGAGTTGGGAGGTCCTTCGTAGTAAGTGAGCCCCTGTCCTGGGGGTCATGTTGAGCTGTCCTCCCAGATGAGAGAGTTCCTAATAAATCCCCATAACATTATTATCTTTCCAAAATTTCAATGCAACCATCATTTCATTTTACTTTGGGAAAATTACGAAAACCATCCTAAATTTAGGCCCGGGTTACACTACGTATCCTGTTCTTTGAAAAATTACACTTTCCATTCTCAAACTAAAGCTGTTAATATTTTCCATTAGTGTTTTCTTAAATGCCCTCAATATAAAAATTAATCATTTTTTTACTCATTTCTCTCACTCTCTTAAATTCAAACCTTAAGTTATTAAATCAGAGAATTGAAATGAATTCTAATCCCAAAAAAAGGTACAAATCAACTGAAGCACACAGAGAGAGAAATAGAGAAGAAACAAGCCAGGGACAGAGGATAGAGAAAGAGAGGAGGAATACATATGGATATTTCAACAAAAGAGAAGGGTTATTTTAGCCTATTCACATTAAAAAAGTCAAGCCAGTAACGGAGATAAGTGTAATCAGAATTGAAACCTCAAGGTGAAAAGTATAATTTTCTAAAACACGGGATGCATAGTGAAATCTTGGTCTAAACTTGGATGATTTTTGTAATTTTCCCTTTTACTTTTCATTATCAATTATCTTGACCTCTATCAGAACTTGGACCTAGCACCATCACTTCCCAATGAAGTACTAGTACACCATGTAATTGTTGAAGATATTATGAAATTCCTTCCCAACTCCCAATCTTGCGCATGGTTATGATAATGGATCCAACGGACCAATCAACTCCTTTGGGGTGCAATATAATCACCAACCAAAATATCCTAAAACGCCAAAGAAAATAAGCCTCGAATACATTCTTCTAAAAACAAATTTCCAAAAGATCATGCCAAAGCCTAACTAGGCCCCTAGTCACCAAGCTCACTAAAAAGTGATGTTCCAATCCTTGCCTAATGTGCTTCTGCCCGCACCCAAACCATACACCTCACAAACTCCTCCAAACCAATGAAATCAGATCTTCACATATTTAGCAATTCCACCTCAAACAATATATCCTATCACAAGAACTCTAACTAAAACAACACAGCTAAGCAATTTGAATAAAGTAGCGATATTGGAGAATAAATAGAGAAGTAGGGGGAACAAATAGGGATGAAACCAAAGGAGAGAGACTATCGGAATCCACCAATAACATAGAGACAACACCTAATTCTATTAATTAACTAATGCATCACCAATAATAAACCTAATTCCAAAATATATAGGCAAGGCTCTAAAACAAATATGGAAATAATATTAAAAAAAAATTTCACAAAAATTAACCAAACAAGAATAACTATTACAAAACCCGAAAAATTAAATAATTTCTAATACCTTGTACATCAACTCTCCCACACTGAAAAGACTCGACTCAAGAGACTCAAAAAATGTGCGTCAAAGTGGGTGAATCCAACAACCAATAATGCCATGGAATAACACATTTGAAAATATAATTTGCAATAATCAAAGCTTCATGAACACCTTGACATTGATGAAAATTCTCATCAAAGAGATCAAGAAACCTAATTCTATTTGTTGGTGAATTTAACAAACTAATCAAGAAATATAATTCTATTTGTGGGTAAATTTACAAATTAACATAAAGTCCACACCAGCAAGTGATATGCAAAGAGTGCAAAGGAACAAAGAAGGGAAAATCTAAGATCACATGACAATTGCTCATAATTCAAAAGAAAAGCATCCTTTTTAACAATAGTCTAAAAATCAATTTGTCTAACATCCTTACAATCTTTTTCAAAATTTTCATTTTTTACATTCTCTTGAACTTTGCAATATTTTCAAAGTTCTCAACTAACTCATATTCAAGCTTCTCTTCTCATACACAGGAAGGAGAATATCATCAAATGTCTTGCTCCATCATGTTGCTGATAGCAAATACCACTTTCTTTAGTTTTGGATTCTCCAAATCATTCCCGCAAGATCACCTAGTGGGGACTCTTTTGAGAAGGTGGAGGAGACAAAGGGGGTTCTAGGGTTTGGGATTAAAGAAGAGTCAAACAGAATTCTTACAGGCTATCTGTAGAAAGGAGTCTAGCTCCTTCATTGTTTTCTTCTCTTCTTCTTCTTCGACTTCACTTTCTTCTCTTCCTCTTCTCGCATCAACCGTTTTTTTTTGGGGGGGAGCCTTGTTTTGCACTCAGTCACTGATATTTTTTCCTCATCTTCTTCGTCTTCATTTTCTTCTCTTCTTCTTCTCATGTTCAACTCTCTTTTTCTTTTCTTTTTCTGTTCTATCTCAGTCACTGTTCAGACTTCACTTTCTTCATCAAGTTTGTAGTGTCATTCTAAAGAAGTGCTTTAATGTAGCATAGAAGATAGATGATTTAGATGTTTATCTTGATATAAAGGTGCAGGAGAGGAAGGCATGGATAATGATTTCTTGAAGATGATTGAGAAATGGTGGTGTATTATACTTTTTAATTAGCTTGGCCGCTTGCTTTTTTTTCCTTAGATTTTCATATTTTGTTTAATGGTCAAAAATATGACTTCATATGATTTTGTACCTAAATTTAGTAGTTTGAATGATATCTAGATTTTATAATGATTAAATCTCAATATTATATACATAGATTTCATTTGAAATTTGGAGCAGCACCTTGCCTCACTCAGTGGCGCCAAGACATTGCCTGGCACCTCGGCTGTTTTTACAGCCTTGGGCCTTTTTAGCTCCTATCATCTTTGACAACAGTGTATGTGGTGCTGAGTTTGATTAGCTCAAACCCTAAATCTCTATAAGGATATTTACCCCAAAGGATAAAACTTCCAGGGCTAAAGAGGAAAACCTCAAATTTTTCTTAATAATCAAAGTCTCCGTTACAATGAACGAAAGAGATCTTAAATAGCCTAAGAGTGTTAAACAAAATAGGAAACCAAATATTAAAACCCTAAACATCATTATAATAAAAAGGAAATAAAAAATAAATGAAAATAACTAGGTGAAATCATCAAAGGCAGCTACATGTCTCGAATAGGCAAGGCTTCTTGGGGCAGCTACTCCCTAAGTCTTCTAGGTATGGCTGCTGGGACAGCTGCCCTGCAGGCAGCTTGGGTCTTCTTTGGCCGACATTTGACTTCATTTTGTATTGTAAATTTGACCTCGGTCTCAGCCTTTTAGCTTGTGAAGGAAAATCTTAATTTTTAAGGATTTTTGTCCTATGTGAGTCTCTCCCATTTGTGAAGAACTCAACCTTGAGTTCGATTAAAATCCAAATATAAATGACCTTGTTGAACAAGATCGCTTCAAAATTTGAAAGTTTAGATTTCTTTTCATTACTTAAGAAAGCCTTGCAAATAGGATTATAGTAGGTGTCGCGGCATCCCGAGAACGTGAGGCGAGAGATGACGCGATCAAGCAATATGTACTCCTTGGGCATATTAATAAGGACAAGAATCACAACTATCATAAAAATTACAGTTGTGGTATGCCATAACTAGAAAACTAGAGACCAAGTGGACCAAGTGTCATTTTATTCAATTTATACACGTTATCCAAATTTTCAAATTGAGAATGTTAAGCAAATAAGCTATGGAACATTAAATTTACATGAACTAAGCAACAACTGGCAAGAACCAACAGTGGAAGTGCACACAGTCACAAAAGTATACTTAATAAATGTAAACCAGAGCTGTAGTTACTAAAAATCCAAAAAGCAATGCTAAACCAGATGAAAAACTCACAAACAGTACTGAACTAAGACAGAAAACTGAAGTTGTGATTCTAAATTAGTGGATAACTAACGTTGCAGGTCTAAACAAGACAGGAAAACACTCAGAACATCTAAACCATGCATGCACAAGATGCAACCAAGACCAAAGGAAGTACCTATTTTTAACTCATGCAATTCAGTTCATTAATTAAAGTATCACCCATAATAAACCAAAGAGCAAAATATGTAGCAAGACTCTAAAAAATATGGAAATATTGTATCTACTCAAGAACCCTACACATTTAATAATTTCTAATATATTCTGCATCAAAAGCCATCCCCTAGCTCATTACTTATAGCAGTTCTAGTCATCAACTTAGACCAACAACTTTCCAAAAAGCCAGCATGACCATCAGCAAGAGGGGAAATAGGGATCAACTTGACAAAAGATCTTTGAGGAACAACAGAAATTGATTTAGCTCTCATAGATAAGGACAAAAACGAGTGTAAATCTTGCAATGCTCTAGTCCCAACACCATCCACCGAAGCAAGCATAGCCAACCACCATGGCCATATACTTTTTCAATATTGGCTTAAAATTCCTTCAATCCCTCCTCTACATTAGCATAATACAACATTGAGAACTTAACATCCCTCCACCAAAGGTTACAAAAAGAACATACAGCCTCACTAACAACCTTACTTAACCCTGTGGCTAAAATAACAAAAGTCAACTCATTAATGCTACTAACAACCTCGCTTAACCCTGTGGCAAAAATAACATTAATATTACCCATAAAGCCAATGGCCTGTAATTTTCAACATTAAATTTCCTTATATTTTACAAGATCAAGGCAATAAAGCAATTACCATACTTGGCACAAAATATAATTCTGCCAGCATTTCATTGAAAATCATTTAAAAAACATAGAAACAGCATTCTTTCACACCAGTCAAAGACTCATCTGTCGCACCCAAACCTTTTCAGTCACCACATCTCCAACATAGGTCACATTGTCCGCCACTGAAGCTATTTTAGCCATAAAGAGGATATCACTAGGTCTATTTAAACACCAATTAAAACTATCACTGTCTTATGAAACTTACCCGAAAAAGTGCATTTTCATTTGCATCTTCGATTATGTAAGTTGCACCAAAAAATTGCATTTACTACTTCCTCCATTTACAGAGGCTAGAGGCAACCTTATTTAAAGAAAACAGTTGGGACATTGAAGCCCATGTGATTAATAATCTCATCCTTAATTGCTGAAGCCAATGAAGGTTTCAATCCAACAGATCAACCATAATTAGCAGGTAAATGAGGCCGTAGCAGGGATGATAAAAGGGGAAGTCCCACATTTATACCACTGCAATCTCTCAACGGGATTTTGCATTATCTACTCCCTAGAAAGTAAAAAACAAGCGTTGAGCAAGGCCCCCCCATAGGCTATAAGGGTGAGGTATGGGCAGCAATTCAAATGGCATCAGGAACCCAGATTTCTGCTCAAATTATTCAAACACTCTGGCAGTCACGATAGTTAACTAAAACATGAAGAATCCAAACTCAGTGTAAAACAGAAATATCAAATAATTATAATTCATTTTGTGAGAATTGATGGCAAGAACTCAATGGAATGCATTTCTCAACCAGTTCACTCAGTAATTCAAAACACGAACCACTTTGCACTAGCAACAACATACAAACAAAATGAAAATGGCGAAGGAGGAGAGGAGAACAAACCAGAAGTGGAATCAGATTCAGAGGTGGAAGATGAAGACGAAGAGAAAGAATCGGTGTTGAATTCGAAGACGGAGGAGAGAAGTTTGCCGGCGCCGGAAGCAATCATACGAGTAGCTGGGAAAATGAAGCCGGAGATCCAATTAGGGTTTTGTTGGGAAGTCGCAGTTGGAGGAGGAGGACGGTTATAGGGACCTCTCGCAACAGAGCCTCTTCTTCTTCTGACTACTTTGCCACCGGATCGAGTCTCCTGCTGCCCTCGCCTACCTGCTCCCGTTGTCGCCATGTTTCAGGAGAGAACAAGGATCTGTCGACGAGAGAGAGAGAGAGAGAGAGAGAGAGGGTCCAAACGGTTACAGAGACACTGTGGAAATGGTTGTGGTGGGTCCCCACACCGGAATGAGATTTGCCTTTTCATTTTTAATAAAAGTTACTACCTTATACTTCAGAGGTTTCTTTTTTTTCTTGAATAAATGATCGCCATACAAAATAAATATTTTAAAAAGATAATACGTGATATTAATTTTGTTATTAATAATATATTTTATATGTCAATATTATAATATAAAAATATTATATATTTAGGATAATATTTAATTTTAAAATCTTCTAATTATGTACACGTTTCAAAATATACCCATTTTGTAACTTCATTGAAAACACATAAAAAAAAAAAAAGAAAACTATAAATTTCTCTCTCTCTATTTTCTTTTTTTTTTTAATATTATCTTTAATTTACAACACGTTATCAATACCAAACTCTCGAAATTCTCACAAATAAAGAATAAACTTTATTTGGTATGAATTTTCTATAAATTTCATTTATCATTTTATATAAAGATTTTATTAAATATTATAATTTTTCTAAAATATACTCTGTGATTATAGTTTAGCATGATTTTCCACATCAAAAAAAGAACTACTATAGTTTTGTTGTATTTTTTATTTTCTAACATTATTATTGATTAATTATATTGGCCGAATACCAGATTTTATAAACTCTGGTCAAAAGGTTTTTATAAGACACAAATTTGATATAACAATATCATATATTTAATCAATAAGTTTTCATTAATATATATATTTTATAAATGTGTTATTTATTTTCCTTTTACTTGATAATGTCATATTTTACAAAATTCGAATTTGTAACTTTTGATATTATAGAAAAAAATTATTTATTATGGGTGTTAGATACTAAAATGCATCTAGATGAAATGAGTCTTAGAGACACTATTAAATAATTTAAGGAATAATAATGATGCAAAAAGTATAACCACCTAAAGATGGCTATTCTTATAATGAAAAAGTTTTGCAGAGAAAATATTATTAGCAAAGATATGTTAAAAAATTCTCTATTTTTTATATCTCAAATTTGCTCTTGTATTAATAATATTGAAAAAAATGATTCAAAATATTTTGAATTGATTTTATATCCCATTATGACTGAACAAAATATTATTGATGAAAAATCATGAAAGTCGACCTACTAGTTTTAATCCATTACCTAAAACGAATACGACTAAATATTGTTATAAATATGAAAGAGGTCATGATTATAGTAATTATCATGATTATACAAGTTCGTCAAATCACCAGAAGTGGTCATACAAGTTCATCACCACCAGAAGTGGAATAATAATGATTGAAAAATGCAAAATAAGTTCTCAAAAGATTTTGAAAATATCCTAAGATCAATAAAATACGAAAAAGATAAATGTCTCATTCATGGTATTGCAATATATACAATACTCAAAAAAATAATAAAAATTACTTCTCCTGAGATTGGAAGAAACAACTGTTAATACCATAAATAGTAATATGAAACTAATTGAAAACTCCAATAGAACAAAAATATGTATCCCTGAAGAAAATTGACCACTTGATTGGCAATAAATGATGAAGATTATGTCTCGCAAATAGTACCACTACGCACACTATATTAAAAGAAAAGAAATATTTTTCTTTTTTGAGAATGCAAGAGACTAGTGTTAATACTATATCTGACAATACAAAATTGATTGAAGGCTCCAAGAGAGCTAATATACTCTTGCCCAGATCTAAAAGAAATTTACTGAATTTTGAAAATATCTACAAAAATAGGTATCATATTGAGATAACAAGTTAAAAAAAATATTGAATACTTTTACATTATAAGTATAATTGTGAATAAGAAAAGGATATTAGAAAAATTATCGACATATTCCTCTTGTTTGTATTACACATACACTAATACAAGAGAAATATATGTAATAATAAACCAGAAGTTTATTAAATTGAATGATTTTATTGTTTGACATGACCAATTGGACTATCTCGGGTCAATAATGATATGAAAAATTATAAATGATTCATGTAGACATATTTTTTGAAGAATTTGAAGATTTTTCCATATAATGAATTTATTTATATTATTTACTCTCAAAACAAATTAATTATGAAATCATCACCGATTAAAATAAATTACGAGTCTTTTGAATTTTTGAAACGAATACACCAAAATATTTGTGGCCTATACGCCCACCTGTGGACCATTCAAATATTTTATGGTTTTAATTGATGCATTAATTAAGTGATCACATGTATCATTATTATCAACTCGCAATCTGCCATTTACAAGATTATTTGTTCATTTAATTATGTTACATATTTTTCAGATTATCCAATCAAAAAAAATTATTTTGATAATATTGGTAAATTTATATCACAAAGTTTTGATGAATATTATATGTCAATTGAGATAAATATAGAATATCGTATAGTACATTTTTACACTCAAAATGATCCAATAGAATCACTCATTAAACATATTCAATTGATTGTAAGAACATTGCTCATAAGAGCAAAATTACCAATTTTTGTTTGGGGACAGCTGTTTTACACGCAACAGCATTCATTCGCATCCAGCCTATAAATAATAATGATTTCGCCCTATTACATTTGGTTCATGGTCAGGAACTAAATATATACCATTTGAGGATTTTTGGATGTGAAATATATGTCCTTTTTGCTCCACTACAACGAACTAAGATGAGACCTCAAAGGAGATTAGGGATATATGTTAGGTATGAGTCACCATCGATTATTATATATATTGAACCCATGACAAGAGATTTGTTTACAACTCACTTTACTGATTGTCATTTTGACAAGTCTGTTTTCCCAATATTAGAAGGAGAAAAGAATAAACTAGCTGGAAATGAAATTAGTTGGAATAAATCATCATTATGTTATCTTGATTCTCAAACAAAACAATGTGCACCGGAACTCCAAAAGTTGATTCATTTATAAAGTTTAACAAATCAGTTGGCTGACGCATTTACTGACTATAAAAGAGTAATTAAATCATATATTATGATTGTTAATCCTCCTATTTGAATTGATATCTCTGAAATATAACATAACATTGCTATTGAGTCTAAATCACATGCAAAACGTAGTAGATTAATTGATTTCAAAGATAAAAATTTTCGAGATAGAAAATGAGCAAAACAAATTAGATGGATTAAACGAGAATATTGCAGGTCTCAGACATGTACCAACCATATATAATATTCCAAAAGAATATCAAGTATTTGAAAATATTAATAATTATGAGATCTCAATAAATTATGTTATGACTGAAGAAATATGGAACTGAAATGATGTTAATGTTAATGACATATCATGTAGCAATGAATATTAAAAATGAAAATGAGCATCTTGAACAAAAGTTTATTGAGGAATGCAAACATAGATATGATTGGCCAAAATGAAAAGATACAATTAAAACAGAATTGAAATGTTTTTGGATCAGTAGTCCATACAACTATTGATGTAAAATTAGTGGGATACAAATGGATCTCGAAATGAGAAAGGTGGAATTATAAGATATAAACGATGTTTAGTTGCATAAAGATTCTCGCAAAGATCCAATATTGATTATGATGTGACGTACTCTCATGTGGTGGATATGATTATTTTTCAATTAGTCTTACTATACAAAAGGGACTCGATTTGCATTGATAGATGTCATTACAGTTCATTTGTGTGGTCCACATGATAATAACATTTTATGAAAATCCCAAAAGAATTTAAATGGCCAAAAGTCTGTAATTCCGATTCTCAAGAACATTATTCAATCAAATTAAACAACCTTATATGGATTAAACAATCTGATAGCATGTGATATAACCATCTTAATGAATATTTGTTAAAAGAGAGATATAAGAATGATTCCATTTACCTATACATTTCGTTTGCCCATACATTTTTATAAAGAGATATGAATATGATTTTGCTAATATTGCAATATATGTTGATGATCTAAATATCATTGGGACTCTTGAAGAGCTTTTAAAAGCAATAGAGTGCTTAAATAGAGAATTTGAGATGAAACATCTTGGAAAAACAAAACACCTGAAAAGCTCTTAAAAGCAATAGAGTACTTAAATAGAGAATTTGAGATGAATGATTTTGAAAAACAAAATTTTGTATTAGGCTATAGATAGAAAATTTAAAGAATGGAATTTTTGTGCATCAAGCAATTTATGTAGAACAAGTGTTAAAACAATTTTATATGAACAAAACACATCTGTTGGACACTCTAATGGTTATGAGGTCACTTGATGTAAATAAAAACCCTTTTCGACATCAAGAAAATAATAAAGAGAATCTTGATCTTGAAGTACTATATTTAAGTGCAATCGGAGCATTCATGTATCTCATTAGTCATACATGATCTCATATATCATTCTTCATTAACTTATTAACAAGATATAACTTTTGTTCAACCTGAAATCATTGAAATGTGATTAAACATATATTTCGTTACCTACAAAGTACAAAAATATGGATCTATATTTTTCTAAACTATTTAAAATAGATTTGATTGGTTTTGTAGATGCATGGTATCTATCTGATCCTTATAATACTCGACCACAAACTAGATATGTGTTCACATTTGTCGGCATTGCTATTTTATGGTGTTCTATAAAATAAACAAAATAGTTACATTCTCTAGTCATATTGAAATTTTGGCAATCCATGAAATTAGTCATGAATGCATATGGTTAAGATCTGTGATTCAGTACATACGACAAGTTTGTGATTTATTTTTAGAAAGAGAGATACCGCCAGTTTTATATGAGAATAATACAGCATGCATCACCTAATTTAAAAAAGAATATATCAAAGGCGATAGAACAAAATATATTTTACCAAAATTATTTTTCACTCATAAAATTAAAAAAAAAATGATGATATAGATGTTCAATAAATATGATCAAGTGAAAATTTAGCAAATTTATTTACAAAATCCCTACTAACCAATACCTTTACAAGATTGGTAAAAAAAAATTGAAATGTATCGACTTAAAGATTTAAAGGGATATTCTCAACAGGGTAAATAAGTATAGTACTAAACATTTTGAATAGCGTACTTTTTTTTTCTTCACTAAAATTTTTTTTCCACTAGGTTTTTTCTTGTAAGATTTTAATGAGCCTATTCTCTATATAATGAACATCCAAGGAGGAGTGTTATAAACCCTAAGAAATTTGGGTGGATATCCAATATATAGAAGACAAATATTTTATAATGATACACATGATATCAATATTGCTATTAGTAATATTTTTTATATGTCAGTATCTCAATATAAAAATATTATATATTTAAGAGAATATTGGATTTTAAAATCTTCCAATTATGTACATATCCCAACATGTATAAATACTCCATTTTGTAATTTCATTGAACACACATACAATAGAATAAAAAACCCCTCTCTTTCTCTCTTTCTATTTTTTATTTTTTAATATTCTCTTTAATTAACAACATTTAAAATATTTTTTACAACTTCAATAATTGTTGTATAAAAGGTTGGAAGAATTTTTCTTTCGGGGGTTTGGATAAAAATAATTTGAATTTTAGGATCAACCAAAATTATTCCATTTGATGATATATAAATATTCTTTTTTTTTTTTACTTTAAATAGAAAATCAACTTCAAATCCCAATTAACTATACAAAAACTGCAGGCGGAAGGAATTCATGCTATACACGTATAGTGTTATTATACAATAAATTATTTGTTAATATTTTAAATTATATCCAAAATAATAGCATTTTAAACTTTAAAATGTAGCATTTAAATTTCCAAATTTTGGTTTATAACAAATAAGGCTCATCCGTTCAAAAATTTTAATATCCTTTAATTTTTCAATCATATCAGGTGTGATTAATTTTTTTTTTTTTGGTTTTAAAAAAATATTAGGTTTCCCATATAGCTATAATCAAATACCTCATCTGCATGAAAAGTCATGCTTACCTCCCATTATTACATCACCAACGCCATCTCCTACTTTGTATTGTTTGCCTCCATCAGATCCCTTCGTTCATCTATAATAAGAATTGCAACATAAAAAGAAAAATAATTTATTATCAAATTATAAATCGATGAACAAATAAACAATCGTTAACTTCTTCTCTAAACAACTCTTTGGAAATTTTTGATTGCATTATGCTAGGAATAACCAATTCTCCACTCTCACGGTGGATTTCTCTTTCTAAAACTACTTGACCTCATTGCTCCGATTCAAGAGATAAGAAACAAAAGATTAACGAGTTGTGCTTTTTGAAATAGTTTCGATTTGCATTAATAGAATGATCAAATAAATTTGTTATTATTATGTTTGTCCCATTTCAATAGCTCTTAATTGAAATTGGTTTTCTTTTTATTGTCTTATTTGTTTTTGGGGTTTATTCTTCTTCTTGTGCTTATTATTTGGTCGAAGATTTCCAATTAGTTTGTGGTTGGTGAATGAGGTGCCGAAGGTGATGATGGAAGCAATCTCAAAGGAGGGGTGGGATGGCAGCTGACAAAGCTGAAGACAATGGAAGTTACATGGTGTTTGACGACTTTGGCTCTAGAGAAGACAACTACTTGTTGGAACTCACTTCAAAAAGTAAAATTAAGAAACAAAATGTATCAGTAACAACAGTTAATATTGTTGTTAAGAAAGTGACGATGTTAACTTTTCTTTTAAAGATAAATCCTATTTGTTATTAAAATCAAAATTTAAAACTTTAAGTATACTGTTTAAAGTTCAGTATGAGTATTATATTTGATAAGCACAAATATGTATTTTTTTGAAATACTTATAGAGTTCAGGCTTGAAGGGGAAAAACAAATAGAAAGGAGTATTAAAACTTTTTGATTTAATGAAGATGAGAATATTTAAATACTCAGTTAATGAGTTTCGAAAGGAACAAAATATTATCCCACAACTAACTTTTTCTAAAATGCCATAGTTAAATATGGTTTTAAAGAGCAATCGTATATCATTAGATATGGCATGATAAATAAACAATACGAATTTTCCAATTTTGCTTTTGGGATTCACTTTAAAAATGATCATCTACATAAAGGTGCTCTCGTTGAGGTTCCCACCCCTCGCATGAGATGTGGCATGGTAAAATCTCAAATCATAGTCATATTAAGACATTGGCTTCCACAACATTGTGGAAAAATTAAAAATCGACAAAATTGAATCCAAAACAAACAAAGTAAGCTTTATTGGACATCCAAAAGATATTTTTAGACATAATCTCCCTTATTAACAAAGAGTTGCAATCAATCCAAATGTATTTTTGAGAAAGAGTTTATACAAAAACTAGGTGATGGAGCATGACCCAAATCATCATTGGGCTAAAGGCTAGTTAGGCCTGGGTGGCTCTCCTTAATAGTTGACACTTACCTGCTCGGTCACCCATCTGACCGGTCCTCTATGAAACTACTCGTTTGGTATGGACAAGATTTAGCAATTGAGAAGCAATATTCAGCTAGGACCCGTCCAAAGAATAATTTCCTTAGATCACGCAACATTTTTCCAGATAAGGAAGGAAATCTTCCACCGTCAAAGGTATGAAATCTCCTTGGTTATTGAAACTTTCCCAAACGACTAAGGATTCTAAATCCCCTAAAAGTCTTCGGCCAAGATCCCTAAAATCTTGGGACATATTCATAAGAAACCTTGGGTTATTACGCCCTGTATTTTTCATAAGGGAACTAAGGTTCGAACACCACACAAGCACACGACACGTACTCATATATATACATCATACATGCTACCAGCTAGGTATGCTCTCTTAAGCTACATATTGCACACAAAAGATATAAAAGCTCTCTTTTAGTCAGTTTCTCTCTTTGAAAACCATTCTTTGACTTGAATATTAGAGTCTCTCCCATTAGAACACCATTCAATGGTCTTTTGCAAGTTTTATCGATCAAGATCTCTGACGACTAGTCTTCTCATTAGAGAAGTAGAGCTATCATCTGTGGAGTAAGACCTATCTCTAATAGATTAACGCCATCCGAGGGAACATACTAGGAAGAAGTTTACTTCGTGAAGATCATGCCTCCCAAAAGAAGGACCCAAATCGCCTCCAGAGTAGCGTTTGTTGTAGAAGGGAACATTACTACTTTGATGAAGGCCACAAACTTGTAGTGTCCAATGTCCCCATAGAAATTCCCACCGAAGTTAGCCAGCCTAAGACCAAACAGTCAACCGATTCCACCCCCCGCTCCTGCCTCTTCAGAAAGGGCCACACGACCCTAGATAGAAAGGCTTGAATCCAAAATACAGAGTATGAGTAAACAGCTGGAAGAACACAACACACCCTTAGAATAGAGGTGCAATCCTCCACTTATGGGTCAGGTCATGTGTGCTTATGGAGACTCAAATATGGAGAGCCCTCGGTCACCTCTAGACATGATCCTAATAATTGAGGAAGTAAGTCGAAGAAATCATAGCAATTAAACTGAGACATGCCAAAATGAGAAAGGATGAACTCATCTAGTACCCTATCGGTCTTTCACCATTCGATTCTAAGGTTTCCACAAAATCGATGCCTTGTGACGTACATCTCCCTCTTATGGAGAGATATCACAACATTACTGATTCATGTGACCATGTGGCTCACTTTGTGACCGTGATGATTTCACGAGACATGTCATACGCAGCCATGTGCAAGCACTTCCTATGACCTTGAAGGGTAACATGCTGATTTAGTTCAATTTGCTTTCCCTGTTTAGTATCATGAGCTTCTCTCAACTTCGAAAACAATTTGAGATACATTTTGTGATCAGTAGAGGTGTCAAGAGAAAATCCACATCCCTCCTCTCATTGCGACAGAGGGATGATGAACCACTGAGAGACTTGGTAGACAAATTCAAAATTGAGATGATGAAGGTCTTGAGCTTAGACCATTATATTGCATTAGCTGTGTTACTCACCGAGTTGTGACTGTTAGGAATGAAAATGTCCATCACGAAGAATCCCCCCATTTATTATCCTGAAGTTTTATGCTCGTGCTAAAAAATACATTGCTGCAAATGATGCTAAACCATTTAACAAATGACGAAATCAACCAACTCGAAGTGAACACAATCTATCACCTCAATAGTCTTCACCTAAGAGAGTTTAACAAGGGCCTCTTCAACAATGAAAGTTCACGAGTTATACTCCTCTAAGTGAGATGCCAAGCCAAGTTCTGCTTCAGATCCAGAACAAACCCTACAGTAGGTGGCCTCCTTCCTATACAAAAGATGATTTGAAAAAAGACAAGACTCGGTATTGCCACTTTACCAGAATTATGGCTACCTAACGGACGAATACAGATAGTTGAAAGATGAACTCGAGTCCTGGGTGTGAAGTGGTCGGCACCAAAGGTTTATAAGCATGGAAAAAGAAAGTCTCCCTCATCAAGGCCTATATGCTATCAGACATGAAAATGAGCAAGATGAGCATCCGCTTCTAGGAGGTTCCCATAACCAACTAGATGTGGTAATTCTCAAGATGCAGAATGAATACAACCTTTTGGATCCTTTCCTTCCAACTTATGCTCTAATGGTACTGCATCAACATAATCAAGAACATATACAACGAAACGAGATAGGGCCAATGATGGCTCCAATCTTGCAGAAAGCTGAGCCATCCGAATCCATAACCAAAGAAGTCCTTGCTACACGTGCTGAGAAGCAACCTAGGAAAAAGAGACCAATGATCAGTTTTAATGATGATGATCTAGTGGGGGATGATCCGAATTGATATGATTCCCTCATTATCAACACAAAAATTGGACAATACGAAGTAAGGAGGATCTTTGTGGATCAAGGGGTTAGCTGTAACCTCCTTTACTGGAATACTTTCCAACAAATGGGTTTTACTCAAGTGCACCTACATCCTCATGTTGGACGAATTAAAAGATTCTCAGGCAAGAGGATATACCCTGAAGGCACCATTTCACTTCCTGTTACCCTTAGGACACTACCCAATCATGTAACACCGACACTGCGGTGTCTGTAATCTAATTATGTAAAGAGAAATTTTATTTATTTAAATTGATTTGTGATTTTGGAATATTTAAATTAAAATTTTGATATATTTTAATTTGCCGAATCTGCGAATCGATTACAAAAAATTTAATTTTTAGTGAAGTATGGGTGTGAAGACATATATATATATATATATATATATAAATATATATAAATACAAAAAAAAAGAGAGAGAGAGAGGAGATGCTGCGTTTTGGAGTGAAATGCAACACCTCCCCCCTTTTCCCAATTAAGGTTGGAAAACCCTAAGTTATTCTTTCTCTCTCTATCTTCCTCTTTCTCTCTCTACTCGACTCTTCACCTCCCGCGGCTGCTTTTTTCCTTCGCCGTGATCAGTCGCTCACCCCGCCACCTCTCTCCACCGCGACCAACCGCACCACCACCACCTTCTTTTTCTCTCTCTACCTCATTCACGGTCTCTCTCTCTCACTATTTCTCTCTCTCTGTGCTGCTCACTCTCTCTCTATCTCTCATGGTCTCCCTCCCCCTCGATCGCACTCCGCCGTGAGCTTCCACTGCGATCCGCCACCACCATGAGTGCACCCAGCCATTGCAGCTCCTCCCTCCTACGAGCGAGCAGCTACAGCTCCTCCTTGCATGAGCACGCGATTCCTCGGGCGACCGCGCGAGCACACCTCAGCGTGAGAGCGCTTGCTTGGGAGCGCGCCTGCTCACAAGCCGCGCCTATGCATGAGCGCTCTCTAGCCCACTTGCGCGTAACCCGCGACTGCAGTCTAGTTCGCGAGCGCACGTGCCAGCCCGCGAACCCACCAGCCCACGAGCCCGTGAGCCCACCAGCCCGCGAGCTACGAACCCACTAGCCCATGAACCCACGAGCCCACCAGCCTACGACAGCCCACAAGCCCACAAGCCCACACAGCCCGCGAGCCCACTGTAGTCGCGAAGCCCACGGTAGCTCGCAATAGCCCGTGACAGCCCACTAGAGTGATCGAGAAGATATTTGGACAAAGGTCTGCGCTCTGAGAAAACCCTAGGTGAAAAAAATTTCTTACCCATTCGATTTAATTGAATGAACGTTATGGTTAAGTTAAGAAATGAGGAGAAATGGTTGGTGTGCAGGCGCTGCACGCCCTGGGCCCTGCACACGGGCGATGCATGCCCTACACATTGGCCTTGCACACAGGCACTGCGTGCCCTGCACATAGGCGCTGTGCGCTAGGCACACAGGCACTGCAAGCCTTGCACACAGGCACTGCAAGCCTTGCATATGGGCGTTACGCGCCCTGCACATGGGTACTGTGTGCCCTGTACATGGGAGTTACGTGTTGTACCGAAGAGTGCTGGGCTGTGGCCCTCCTGGCCCTTGGGTGCGAGCGAGAGATTTGATTGGTGTGAGCCCTGTGCAGGATTGGTTGAGTACCAACTCTTGAGTTTTGTAGACTTGTTGTATGCATGAACAAAATATGAGAAATTAGGATAGGGTTCTAAAGAATTCGAACTATCTGATTTGCATACGTGTATTAGAAGTGATAGCCTATTTCCTATAATTACGTAGGTTTGAAACTTGTTGATTTTTTTATATATATATACATTCATAGGTGTTGGGTGCCTTGAATTAGGCGAACACTTTTTTTCGTTTCGTGGTATTATTGGGGAGTGCGTTACCCTCCCCTATACTGTGAGTGAAATTTATTTCAATACCTTTGTTTAATATGTAAACTCTGTTTTATAACATTTTGATAAAGGAGCATGATTTGTCGTGTGCTTGAAATGTTTTAATTGGTTTTGGAACCGACTTTTTGTGAATCGTTGGAGTGTCCAAAAATTTGGTTGAATTATGAAATTATGCATCCATGTGGTTGAAATGTATAATGTGCCATTTTACGTTATATATTGCATTTGGTTTGTGAACCTGATTTCGACACATTCTTGATA
The DNA here is from genome assembly GCA_033439265.1 of Dillenia suffruticosa. Classification (NCBI taxonomy): domain Eukaryota; kingdom Viridiplantae; phylum Streptophyta; class Magnoliopsida; order Dilleniales; family Dilleniaceae; genus Dillenia; species Dillenia suffruticosa. Next base: position 8,740,720 of record JAVTVX010000031.1, read on the forward strand.
CGAGATTGATTTTGGTCTTGAGGTATTGGTATGTATTGTTCCGTAACTACGATGGACACCGTGAGAGGCGCTTAGGTGGTGTCCGGATATGCCTAGGCCTGGGGTATCCCACGAGTTTCGTGATTTTATTAACGACACGGTAATAGCCAGGTTGGACACGAAAATGGGAGGATTTGGATACTCTCTCCAAATCTAGCACCTGGACGAGGTCCGTCGCCAACGCCGAGGTAGAGAGCACTTTAAAATAAATTTGTATATAACACCCCCGATGCGCTTGTCATAGGCCGAGGTAGACCTCTGCCAGGACACTTTCAGTTGGCAGCTCTATGATTTTTAATGACAGTGCTTCAGATGCATATTTGACTTGATAATACATGCAAATGATATATTGTTGAAATGAAAAGTATGATGATTTGAAGTATGATTTGTATATTTACGTTTTGACACTCCAGTTTCATAACTCTTATTAGACGATTGCATTGACTCACTCACTCACTGAGTATTCTTTCATGGAGTACTCACCCCTCATTTCTCTTCTTGTTTCAGAGATAGTATTTTGCAAGAAGCGTTACTTTTAGGACGCTTAGTATCATTGGAAGATTTGGTCTGAACTTGAGGAGTCATTGTATATTTTCACTATAATTTCGTGAGTTAAAAATTGTATTGATGATGTATATGTATTTTGAAATCTATAGATGACCATTGTATAATTTTGGGACGACTGTACAAATATGGATATTTAAATTATGGAACTCTCATGTCATTGCATAACACTTACATTGAGGAAATTTCTATTCATTGTGTATGTTACTTGGGAATGTGTCATGTTCTAGAAGTGTACTTTAGGACCGCTCGGTGCCACCTCTAAATCACAGGAGGGGCGACTGGCGGCTGTTCATGCCTTTGACAGGGGCATGGCATAGAGGTCTGTGGTTAGGACTACGAAAATTCATTTTGTTAGCCTTGCGTTGTCGTGGATTGTACGGTATGTATGTGTTGGTCTGATGTTGGGATGTGATTTATGTATTATGAGGCCGGGTTGGCCCTATTGTACAGGTAGCAGGTTGATTGCTATATGGAAGATCTCTGATATGCGGGGAGGTTCTGTCCTATTTTCTGTAAAAATACAGCCAGCATTCAGGGCAACGGGCAGCTGCTCATGATCCCGATTCAGGGCGTGACAGTTGACTTGGTATCAGAGACCTAGGTTGAGAGCTATGTAGGAAGAGAGTCTTGAAAACATTCCCGAGTGTGTTTGTGTTTAAAGTCCTCAATGCATAAGAGTTTCATATAGTCATGAAGTCCCAGTACATGGTCATAGGGATATGAGTTCATCCATTTTAGGAGGGTTAAATATGGTTGTATCTAACCTAACATTTTTTTTATGATTCCATTCTTTGTGAGGGTAGTCAGGATGTGACTAGTCCAAATTTCTTGAACCATACATATTTTTTGAACAATACCTAACAAGGATCCTTCTCTTGCAGAAGTATGACGACCCGACAGAGCACCCATTTTGCCCTACCAGAGGAATTAGACAAGCTGGAGGACCGTTCCTCTACTCGCGTGCCACCACCAGCAACTACTCAGCCAGCTGCTCAGGCTGAGACTTCCGTACCCACACTCGACGCCTTTCGGCAGGTGTACGAGTGGTACGCTTCGCATGGGGTCCACATTCCGCCCCCACTACCTCCTATAATGGCACCTGCACCTGCTGTAACGCCAGTTCCTTCAAACCGGTTCCACCACCAGTGGCCGGTCCTTCTATCTTGTCAGAACCGAGTGAGACCACATCGACTACTCTTAGACGGGTACATGAGTTGACTCAGTTGGTTAAGGAGGCCCGTTAGCTGGGGTGCACTGATTTCATAAGGCTTCGTGATGCTGCGGCAGCCAAGCATTGGATAAACGGTACACATAGGATTTTGACCGATTTGGGGATTGGAGAGGAGCTCTACTTGAAAATGGCACAACGATTATTAGAAAGAGAGGCCTTCTTATGGTGGGAGGCCCTCACTGATGAGGTGATAGAGCCATTGCGGTGGGACGACTTCCTTCGGGAGTTTAACTATAGATTCTTCCCACTCTATCAGTAGGACTGAATGAGTTCAGAGTTGGGACGACTTACATAGGGGTCCAAATTTGTCTCAGAGTATGAAGCAGACATGTGGAGACTTGCCGCATTTGTACCGGATCTGGCCACACCTCAGTATTTGCGCTTCAAATTCAAAGATGATCTTAGCCTCAGCATAAAGAAGTATGTAACTGTTACTCCATAGTTTACACTGGCCGAGGTGAAAGACTCTGCTCATCGCACGGAGGCTTTGGTCTGTGCCGAGACTAGGCAGAGAGAGAACAGAGAGCTAAAGAGAAAGAAAGAGAAGTCTCATTCTGCGTACAGCTCCAAGAGCGGCAGAGGATCCAGTTCGCATAGAGACGGATTTGGATCTGGATCTTCTAATATAGGACAGGGACAGTACTCCTAGGGGTTCAGACTGCCCGCTCTGACTCACCTTGCACAGTATATTACTCAGCGGCATCCGTATTACCGCAGGTGCAGTAGGTCCCATTCGATAGGAGCTTGTTTAGTGACGGTCACTTGCTTCCACTATGGGAAGCTGGGGCATATCAGGAGTTCCTGCCCTGAGTTAGGATACGGAGGACAAAGTACACAAAGCCGCACTAGTACTCCTCATATGGGTCAATAGGGGCTACCTACTCGGCCAGCATCTTCTACTCCCAGGGTAACCACCGGGAATAACACAGTATAGACCCAGACATGACAGCAGCCTAGGGTTCAGGCCTAGGTTTATGCCATGACGCAGGAGGACACCCAGGCGAACCCCGACATCATCATGGGTACTCCTCCTTCTGATCCTATAGAATAGGATCTCTATTCATATTTCCACTTCTTTTGTGGATGTCAGCATTGTATCATGATAGTTATATAGGTATTTTATGTTGTGTACCCTTTTGTCGACATGATACTACTCTGACATCTTTGTACACTGAAGTTGTAAAAGCCTTAGAGGCTCAACTATTTTGACATATATATATATATATATATATATATATATATATATATCAAATTTGAAATTATTCTAAATCTATATGCATTTTGTTCAATGATAGGCACTCTACTTATCTTCAGAATAGGTGCTCATATCCTTATTGACACGGGGTCTAACTATTCGTATGTGAGTGATCAATTCTCCCGACATTCTGACAGGCCGCTCTCACCTTTGGACGAGGAGATATTGGTCATCACTCCTCTGGATGAGTAGATTTTGCGTGGCACAGTGTATAAAGAATGTGAGATCAAAGTTGGGGATACAGTGCTGAAGGCAGAACTAATCCTTCTTGCCATGACTGATTTTGATGCCATCATGGGGATGGATTGGCTACATATGTATAGGGTTTAGTTGATGCTTTAAGAAGCAGGTGGAGTTTCAAAAATCTGATCAGCTAGTGTTGATTTTTGAGGGCAAGAGGCGGGTTTTACCCCGTTGTATCATTTCAGTTTTAGAGGCCAAACGCATGATTCGTTGCGGGTGTGCGGCGTATCTGGCTCATATCCTAGACACCACTGCTCAGGGAACGAGATTCGAGGAAGTTCCAGTGGTACAGGAGTTTACTGATGTTTTTCCCGAGTAGCTACTCAGATTACCACCGGTTCGGGAGTTCGACTTTGAGATCGATTTAGCTCCGGGGACTACCCCTATCTCTATGCCGCCATACAGGATGGCGCCGGCTGAGCTGAGAGAGCTCAAGGTCCAGCTGCAGGAGTTGCTGGATAAGGGGTTTATCCGTCCTAGCACGTCACCTTGGGGTACTCCAGTGTTGTTTGTAAAGAAAAAGGACGGCTCACTGAGATTGTGTGTAGATTATAGGCAGCTTACTCTGGTGACTGTGAAGAACAGATATCCACTGCCTCACATAGATGATTTGTTTGATCAATTGCAAGGTGCTAGAGTTTTCTCGAAGATCGATTTTCGATCGGGATATCATCGTTGTGGATTAGGACTCAAGATGTACTAAAAACAGCTTTCTACACTCGATACAGGCACTATGACTTCCTTGTCATGCCGTTTGGGCTGACTAATGCCCCAACTGCGTTCATGGACTTGATGAACAGAGTTTTTTACGATTATCTGGACCAATTTGTCATAGTCTTCATAAACGATATACTGGTATATTCGCGGAGTGACAATGATCATGTTCAACATCTTCGCACCATTTTACAGATCCTCCACGATGAGCAGCTGTATGCCAAATTCACAAAATGTGAATTTTGGTTAAGATATGTTGGATTTTTTAGGTATATGTTTCTGCAGAGGGAATTTTTGTCGATCTGCAGAAGGTCAATGCCATTATGAGATGGGAGCAGCCACAGACAGTGACTGAGATCAGGAGTTTTCTTGGTCTGGCCAGGTATTATTACAAATTTGTTGAGGGATTTTCCCGAATAGCTGCACCATTGTCTAGATTGACGTGAAAGGGTGTCAAGTTTGTATGGGATAACTATTGTGAGGCGAGTTTTCAGGAATTCAAACAACGGTTGACTACAGCTCCGATTTTGGCGCTTCCTATCAGCAGTCGGGAGTACACAGTGTATAATGATGCTAGCCGACAAGGGTTGGGTTGTGTTTTGATACAAAATGGTCGGGTGATCGCCTACGCTTCTAGACAGTTGAAGAAACATGAGGTGAATTATCCAACACACGATCTGGAACTTGCGGCCATAGTCTTCGCATTGAAGATATGGCGCCATTACTTGTACGGGGTGACTTGCCAGGTGTATACAGATCATAAAAGTTTGAAATATTTATTCACCCAACGAGAATTTAATTTGAGACAGAGGAGATGGTTGGATATGGGCAAGGCCAATGTGGTTGCTGATGCCTTGAGTCGGAAATCAGCTTTATTGTCTCAGAAGAATGATTCGACATACCTCACTTGTTTGATGGGACTCCAGGATTTGGGAGTCAGATTGGCTAGTGATGATCAGGGCACTCTGCTAGCTAGGTTTGAGGTCAGGTCGACGCTGTTGGACCGTATTAGGGAGTTTCAGGGCACTAATACCGAGCTCTAGGCTCTTATTAAAAGAGCCCATAGAGGTGATATAAATGATTTCAGAGTCCATAGTGATGGACTTCTGACTTATCGAGATAGAGTGGCTATACCCGCCGGTAAGGATCTCTGTAGGTCCATATTAGAGGAGGCACACTCCTCGACCTATGCCTTGCACCCGGGTAGTACAAAAATGTATCGAACTATTCGGGACAGCTATTGATGGCTAGGTATGAAGAGGGATATTGCGGAGTTTGTAGCTAAATATTTAGTCTGTCAGCAGGTGAAAACTGAGTATCAGAGGCCATCGGGTTTACTACAGTCTTTTCCCATTCCCGTATGGAAGTTGGAACATGTGACTATGGACTTTGTTATGGGATTGCCGTGGACTCAGGCTAGATATGATGCCATTTAGGTGGTAGTCGATCGACTCACTAAGTCCGCCCATTTCATCCCGATGGGCAGCGACTCTCCATTGGAGATATTGGCATGTCTGTATATTGACAAAATAGTCAGATTGCATGGAGTTCCCATGTCCATAGTCTCAGATAGAGATCCGAGGTTCACTTCTCGATTTTGGCCTAATCTGCAAGAAGCTTTGGGCACGCGGCTCAGTTTTAGCACAGTATATCACCCATAGATAGATGGTAAGTCGGAGAGGACCATTCAGACGCTCAAAGATTTGCTTTGGGCTTGTGTCATGGATTTTCGGGGTAGTTAGGACAAGCATTTACTGCTGGTGGAGTTTGCATATAATAATAGCTATCAGGCCAGTATCGGTATGCCAGACGAGTTATCTCAAATCCATGATGTCTTCCATGTATCAGTGTTGAGGAAGTACATCCCAGATCCTTCGCATAGTTTAGAGCCTCCACCTGTTGAGTAACGAGAGGACCTCAGTTTTCGTGGCTATTCTAGATCAGCAGGTCAGGAAGCTGTGGAGAAAGGAAGTCTTGTTGGTCAGAGTCTTGTGGAGGAGTGACCAGGTCGAGGAGGAGACTTGGGAGCCTGAGCAGGCTATGAGGAGACAACAACCCCATTTGTTTGTTGTTTAGTCATTTTTTAGTTTCGAAGACGAAACTTATTTTTAAGGGGTTAGAAAATATAATTTCGATACTGCGATGTTTGTAATTTAATTATATAGAGAGAAATTTTATTTATTTAAATTGATTTTTGATTTTGGGGTATTTAAATTAAATTTTTGGTATATTTTAATTTGTCGAATCTGCGAATCGAAATAAACCCCGTTTTTTTTACAAAAAATTTAATTTTTAGTGAAGTGTGGGTGTGAAAACATATATATATAAATATATATAAATACAAAAAAAAGAGAGAGAGAGGAGATGCTGCGTTTTGGAGTAAAACGCAGCACCTCTCCCCTTTTCCCAATTAGGGTTGGAAAACCCTAAGTTATTCTTTCTCTCTTTCTCTTCTTTTTTCTCTCTCTCCCCGACTCTTCACCTCCCGCAACTGCTTTCTTCCTCGGCCAAGATCGGTCGCTCACCTCGCCACCTCTCTCTATCGCGAGCAACCACACCACCACCACCTTATTTTTCTCTCTCTACCTCATGCACAATTTCTTTCTCACTGTTTCTCTCTCTTCGCTGCTCACTCTCTCTCTCTATCTCTCGCGGTCTCCCTCCCTCTCGATCGCACTCCGCTGTGAGCTTCCACCGCGATCCGCCACCACCACTAGCGCATCCAACCGCTGCAGCTCCTCCCTCCTGCGAGCGCGCCACTGCAGCTCCTCCCTACACGAGCGCGACCGTGCGAGCTCACCCCAGCATGAGTGTGCCTGCTCGGGAGCGCACCTGCACACAAGCGCGTGCCTACGCAAGAGCGCGCTCCAGCCCACTAGCGCGTAACTCGCGAGCGTGCGACTGCAGTCCAGCTCACGAGCGCACGTACCAGCCCGCGTGCCCGCGCAGCTCGCGAGCCCACTATGGCCCCGCAGCTCGCGAGCCCACTATGGCCCGCAGCCCGCGATAGCCCGTGACAGCCCATGAGTCTTTACGTAGGTAACTGACTTAGGGTTTTGATTTTGTTCTAAGTGTTTATGACCTAACTAATAAATCTTGTTTTGATAGGGAGCATTATAGTTTTTGGAGTGATCGAGGAGACATTCGGACAAAGGTCTGCGTTTCGAGAAAACCCTAGGTGAAAAAAATTTCTTACCCATTCGATTTAATTGAATGAATGTTAGGATTAAGTTGAGAAATGAGGAGAAATGGTTGGTGTGCAAGCACTGCGCGCCCTGGGCCCTGCACATGGGAGCTGTGCGCCACGCCCTGCACACGGGCCCTGTGCCCTGTACATGGACCCTGTACATGGGCACTGTGTGCCCTGTACATCGATGCTGTGCGCTACACCAAAGAGCGCTGGGTTGTGGCCCTGCTGGCTCTTGGGTGCGAGCGAGAGATTTGATTGGTGTGAGCCCTATGCGGGATTGGTTGAGTACCAACACTTGAGTCTTGTAGACTTGTTGTATGCATGAACAAAATATGAGAAATTAGGATAGGGTTCTAAAGGATTGGAACTACCAGATTTGCATACGTGTATTAGAAGTGATAGCCTATTTCTTATAACTGCGTAGGTTTGAAACTTGTTGATTTTTTATATATATATATACATTCGTAGGTGTTGGGTGTCTTGAGTTAGGGGAACACTTTTTTTTGATTTGTGGTATTATTGGGGAGTGCGCTACCCTCCCCCATACTGTGAGTAGGATTTATTTCGATGACTTTGTTTAATATGTAAACGCTGCTTTAAAACATTTTGATAAATGAGCATGATTTGTCGTGTGCTTGAAATATTTTGATTGGTTTTGGAATAGACTTTTTGTGAACCGTTGGAGTGTCCAAAAATTTGGTTGAATTATGAAGTTATGCATCCATATGGTTAAAATGTATAATGTGTCATTTTATGTTATTTATTGCATTTGGTTTGTGAACATGATTTCGGCACATTCTTGATACGAGATTGATTTTAGCCTTGAGCGCTTTGGTATGTATTGTTCCGTAGTTACGAAAGACACTATGAGAGGCGCTTAGGTGGCGTCCAGATATGCCTAGGCCTGGGGTATCCCACAAGTTATCGTGATTTTATTAACGACACGGTACTATCCAGGTTGAACCCGAAAAGAGGGAGGATTTGGATACTTTCTCCAAGTCTAGTACCTGGATGAGGTTCGTCGCCAACGGTAGGGTAGAGAGCACTTTAAAATAAATTTGCATATAACACTCCCGGTGCCAAGTCATAGGTCGAGGTAGATCTCTGCCAGGATACTTTCGGCTGGCAGCTCTATGATTTTTAATGACAGTGTTTTGGATATATATTTGACTCGGTAATACGTGCAAATGATATATTGTTGAAATAAAAAGCATGATAATTTGAAGTATGATTTGTATACTTATGCTTTGACACTCTAGTTTCACAATTCTTATTAGACGATTGCATTGACCCACCTACTCACTGAGTATTCTTTTCCTGAGTACTCACCCCTCATTTCCCTTCTTGTTTCAGAGATAGTATTTGGCAAGGAGCATTGCTTTTAGGACGCTTAGTATCATTGGGAGATCTAGTCTGGACTTGAGGAGTCATTGTATATTTTCGCTATAATTTCGTGAGTTAAAAATTGTATTGATGATGTATATGTACTTTGAGATCTATAGATGACCATTGTATAATTCTGGAATGACTGTATAAATATGGATATTTAAATTATGGAACTCTCATGTCATTGCATAACACTTGCATTGAGGAAATTTCTATTCATTGTGTATGTTATTTAGGAATGTGTCATGTCCTAGAAGTGTACGTTAGGACCGTTCGGTACCACCTCTAAATCACAGGAGGGGTGACTGGCGGCTATTCATACCTTTGACGGGGGCATGGCAGTAGAGGTTTGTGGTTAGGACTGTGGAAATTCATTTTGTTAGCCTTGCATTGTCCTGCATTGTCCAGTATGGATGTGATATTCAACGTGGTCAATCTGCCCTTACTCAATAATGTCATCCTGGGTTAGTCTAGTTTGAATGCCTTGGAGGTACCACCGAGTATGAAACATATGAAAGTTAAAGTTCAGGACCTCTGCCGGCATTGGAACATTGCCCTGTGATCTGGGATTTCCAGTGTACCCTCCTAAGCCATCTTGAATTCCTCTCTATTACATTTACTTTCGTGGGATTACTAGTTGATTAACTTATGACAACTATTCTTATTAGTTGTCTTACCGATTGCACTATGGTTACCTCACCTGTAACAGCATGCTTCATTACTCTCTTGTAATGAATTGATCACACCGAACACATGTCACCAAGCACACTCTATCGAACAAATGTGACGTCAAGTAGGGTTGCATCTCTCTGACGGTTAGGCATGACCCACTTTATCGAACGAATGTGCCCTCAACTAGGGATACATCTCCTAGATGGTTAGGCATGACCTACTCTATTGAACGAACGTGCTATTAACTAAGGATTCATCTCCACAACGGGTAGGTACGACCCACATTCTCTCGGATGGGTAAATACGGTCCACATTCTCTCAGAACAAACATACCATTAGCTAAAGATGTATATCCTTGATAATATTCTATTTGTTATACGTAGCAGAACATACTATCGACACGAGGTCCTAAATGCTTGCTCATGATGAAACAATTAAACATTTTCATTAATCCATTCAGGTCAAAGGTGTAGAAAAGAAAAACTAATCCAAAAGAAAATAGAGAATATGATCGAGGAGGAATAGGAGTCGAAAGAGTCTGGGACTCCAAGTTGGCCTGAGATGCATCAACAATTGCATTCTCGTCCACCACTTCCAAAGGAACCTCACCTATCGGAACAAGTGCAAGTTCGGGATTGGGTACTTTGGAGCTGGCCTTCTTGATATCAGGAGGCATGGCACTCATTAACCTTACCTGGCGGATGATCTCCATAACGTACTGTAACCTCTCAGATAGCCTACACCGAACACGTGAATGTTGAATGATAGTTTTTGTAATAGTTCATCTCAGATCAACTATTTTTTCCTTGACAACCTGAAGAGACTGACCATACATCTCAGCTAACCTCTCCATAGCCTACAGATGTGTCTTGTACACTCTAGCCTTCACCTCATCTTGGAGTACCTTGTCCAGATTGGCTTTTAAATGCTCCATCTCCTCGTTATGAATATTCAAGATAGGCGATGATGCTCTCTCCTTTTTGATCTTGCCCTCCCTTTGAAACTCTATAAAATCATGCATGAAAACTATAAATACAGGCAAATTACCCTCTAATGCGATCATACCACAAGGCCCAAGGATATAATAGCTTCATCAACCTACTCAAGAGACAGCTTGTTCAACTCCAGCTCCAAGTGGTAAAAATCTACCTGATCTGCTATCCTCCTGGCTTTGCTGCCATTGGCATAGTTATATTGATGATCCCCTACACTGATTGCCAAAGTACCTCTCTCCCTCTAACCCTTACGGCCATCATAAGACTGAACAGGAATAATTGGGGGGGCAAGAGTAGTCCCCCAAAGCACTCTCCGCTTGCTCTTCCTCAGTGTCAAAGGGATAGTAGAAGATGGACTTACATTGAGATCCTTGGTCAACCCTAGAGGGATCCCCTTGGGGTCTTTGGTGGCTCAATCCTCCATCTCTTCCCCATCCTCCTCGAGGTCCTCCAGAATAGGACCTTCAGCTTCTTCCTCCACTTCCTTTCTTTTCAACACCCATCCACCTGAACTCCTGCCTCCTCTTAAGCCTCTTACTCACAACTTTCAGCCTCACCAACCCTCAGTACATTCAAGGAACGTCATTCCCTATTTCTCTTTCAGCCTCACCTGAAGAGCCCGGCAAATGGACTCTTTTTTCCTTTTGCACCAGAGAGGAGAGGGGAATAGTATCAATACCCGCATCAGAGGTACTTGCTGCTTTTGTCAACTCCTTCTTAAACCTTGGTCTTATCTCCTTATTGGATCTTCTTGCTCATTTTCTCTATTAGAAGGGGTTTCTTGATCTTTCTCTTCTCCCCCAATAGAAGGCCCACCAGCAACAGTATCTTATCGTCTAGGAGGGCCTCAACCTAAATGTGCCTCATTTTGATAGTGCAAAACCACTGACAGAATGAATGAATCCCAAATGACAGAATAGTTGGAGAGTCTTCAATTTAAGAAGTGGCTCCTCATTGGCTTTCAGCAATGTGGGCATTAAATCCCTATTCAAGAACTTTACAAAGAATTACTTGTGTATCCAACTTTTATCAGTGATCTCTTTGTAAAAGAATTTCCAGTTGACTTTGGGTTGGTCTGCAAGTAAAATCACCCTTCAATAGAACCCCATGGCCATATCTCTTGAGAGAAAAACAGATGCCAAGATTCCAAAATCAAAAATGCGGCCGTAGAAACTTATTAATGAAATCACAATCATCACCAAATGCCAAGTGCAGGGAATCAACATTGTCAGAAAAATGTTCCAACAAAGTAAAACTTGAACGATATCGCATGTATACAACACCTTTAAGCCATACTTGACACATTGCTTATATATCGGAACATGGCTCTTCAATGCCCTATTGGCTCTGTTTTCATCAATAGCCGACTAAAGGACATAATCGTCCCCTAACAACATGTCATTCTGGATATCTCGTAATTCTTCCCCTATCATCATACTCCTAATGTTATTGATACCGGACAAGCTTGCGACGATGAACCCTTGGCCATTTCCAGTCTGATTCTTTCTCGCCGAGTATTGCTTGTAAACTTCCAAATGATTAACTTGCGAATTGTTTTTGATACTAAAGTTGAAACTGTCAAAAAGAAGACACGATAGTGCACAAACCAATTAGACGCCATGCTTTATAAAGCGTATTGGAGAGGATTCAAGGAGATCAAAAAAGTACGAACTGCATTTAATTGTCACGCCCCGACCCACTCCGGAGCCAGGCACGCAACCAGCCCGCCGCGGCACCCAGATGCACGGGCACCACGTCCCATACATCGAAGCAACGTAAGGCTGTCGACATTCACATAATCCAAAATTTCAAATCACAGAGATCCCCAAGTGATAAAAATAATTCATGTATGCCTCAATGTAAATTAAAATAAGTGAGAGTTAACCTTATACAGACCAGAAGAATTATAAATATAGTCATCCCAATTTAAACAAATACAATGGTCATCCTAACTTTTTCAAGATAAAACAATAACCTTAATATATAGCGGAAGAACGGGTAGTCATACCCCGGTCCAGTAGTCTCCAAAGAATATCTAATACAACAATGCGCACAAATCTCTCAGTCCATATCTTTGTAGGAGGGAAATGTAAGGGGTGAGTACCGTAGAGAGGGGGGTTGGTACTCAGCAAGTCGGAGGGGATGACATGCTACAATTAATTTTTAGGTGAATTAGGAGTGCCAAAGTTATGTCCCCATAAATCCGTAGTATGCAAAAAAAAAAAATATTATGACATCTCAATAAATCATTCACGGCATACGTATCATATCAAATATGCATCCAGTATGCATGTCTATTATATCATATAGAGCCGGCCGAAAATATCCCGACAAGGGCCAACCATGGCCAATGACGGGCAACGTTGGGGGTTCTTACAGTACAAGTAATAAATAAGGCTCTCTACCCCAACGTTGGTCACAGACTACTCCAACTAGCCCGTATATATATATATCGTGCACGTATCAAGGCTCAAGCGTGTATGGAAACCCGCCGGTGCTAGACCTACCAAGGTCCTTCGCGGAGTGGTTCAACCGACGACTATCCGTACAATATGTATGACAATCTGGCGGATACCCACTGCAGAGGTGTATCCGGCACAACAGGTGCCGCTACCAAATGTCTTTCGTAGCTACGGAATGCCATAGGAAGCATATTATCATCATCATAGTATCCACAGGGGCATCCAGCCCAAATCACATATCTGAAGTCAAATCATCAAGATTTATCATGTCAAAAGCATGTGCCAATATGCAATGGAAGCATAAAATCATGAGGATATATCAAAGTGTGGCACAATCATCAAGTACCAAAATCATGGATGCATATCAATATAAACAAGTTGGGACACTCCATATATCACAAAATATTTTCATAAGTCCAGGAGAATAGGTCAATTATATCATTTTAAATCATGCTTTTGAAAACTTTTTAAAACACAATATCAATTAAAAGTAGATGTCAGGTCCCACTCACCATTAGGGGAGGATAATGCACTCCCCAATATCTCCACAAAGCGTAAATCAAGTGTTTCCTCCATTCAACTCAAATAACTCTTAGGGAGACAAATAGTCTATAGATTTTTAACCTGCGCAGTCATGGAAAACAGACTATAACTTTGGCTATACTAGTCCAAATCAGATGATTCTTATCTCATTTCAAAGCTAAGGGATAGCACTATAACGTTCATTTTGCACACTTCCTCAGATTCAAATCACAGAATTCCCGGTAAACCTCATTTTGTTACAACCATACTTAAGTTTTAGATTCTGTCCAGTTTTTGTGCAGAAGCTATAACTTTCATCCTACTCACCAAAGTCAAATGAACGTTTAACATGTTATAGCTTAGATATAGATCTACAACTTTCGTGTTTTGAGTTTTATCCAAATATGTCTGGAAGGGGTTGAACAAAATTCATGAACAGGACAGATACATTTTAATGAAATATACAGTTTCTGTCAACATAGTTTTAAGGAAAATTGTATAACTTTCAATTTCCTTGTGCAAAATGGCTGAAATGTTTATATGTTATAGGCAAGGAGTATATCTATAACTTTCATGTTTTGTGTATCTTCAAACTAAGATTAGAGAGGGGTCGTTTTTACTTACCACTGTCAAGGTTCGAAATAGGACGCTTCTATGTTAAGTTTCAGGAAAAGTCCATAACCTTTGGCACAGGCATCAGATTTTGGTGATTCTTACCTTGTTAGAAAGATAAGACTTAGATCTATAGTTCATATAACTAGTATATTTTCAAATTCTGGCTCTAAGATGCCTTAAAACAGAGATGAAGTCACGGATATAAATAAAATTTAAAGTAAGACAGGATAAAATTTCTTACCTCACTTTCTTTGTCTTCCTCTCTTGCTTCTCTCCTTGTTCTCACGAATTTGGGAAGAATGAACAAGCATTCTAAGGCCTTCTTCTTTTATTATTATGTTAATAACTCACCACCCTAGGATCAAATCTCCAATTAACCTAAACCATAGGATCATTTTGACTATGGCATGTGTTTTGATTGGTTTTTTTTTTTCATGTGCATGTGTTTTCATTGGCCCACCTTGCCTTTCTCATCTCCATTTGGCCAACACTTGTCCTCCTCACTATAACACTTGTTCAATACAAGAATACACTTGTCACATTTCAGTTAAGTTTTGTTAATTGCTAACAAGTCCTTTGACTTATAAAAATTCTAATTTGACCTCTAAAATTTTCATAATTACACACTAGGCCCAAAATCTTATATTAGACCTAATTAAATTTATTTAATGTGAAATTAAGGTTTTGAATCTCTTTGAGTCAAAATTTATCCGATTTGTATTTTTCCGTCAAATATCATTTTTTTTTGTGAAAATTCATGAACGTAGTAGTACAAACATCATATATATATATATATATATATATATGAAATGGAATTCACTATAGAATACACTGAGTGTCGGTGTTACATAATGCTCTGTACTAACACCTTTTCAAATTCCTATCCATTTAATGCTACTCCTAAGGCCCTTCCTACGGAACAACACCAGGAGTCGAGGGTAAGTGATGGAGCATGACCCAAATCATCATGGCTAGTTAGGCTTGTAGCTTGTTGGACGACCTTCTTGGTAGCTCCTCTTAACAACCTTGTCGGCACTTATCTGCTTGGTCACCTATCGATCGGTCCTCGGTGAAACTACTCATTCGGTATGGACTTTTAGATTTAAAAAGTGAGAGGTAATATTCATCTAGGACCTATCCAAAGAATAATTTCCTTAGATCTCACAACAGTTTTCTAGATAAGGAAGGAAATCTTCCACTATCAAAGAAATGAAATTTCCTTGGTTTGTGAAACTTTCCCAATGAAAGGGATTTTGAATCTCCTAAAAGTTTTCAGCCAATATCCTTAAAATCTTGGGACATATTCATAATGAATTGTGGGTTATTACACCTCATATTTTTCATAAGGAAACTAGTGTTTCAACACCTCGCAGGCACACGATACTTACGTATATATATATAAATAAATCATACATGCCACCAGCCAGGTACACTCTCTTAAGCTACACATTGCACACAAAAGGCATAAAAGCTTTCTTTCTGTCTGTTTCTCTTTTTGAAAACTACTCTCCAATTTAAACATCGAAATCTCCCTCGCCACCAGAGCCCCCTCCAGTGGTCTTTTGCATGTCTTATCAATTAAGATCATCCAACGACTAGTCCTTTTGTTCGAGTCATCATCTATGGAGTATGACCTACCTCCAATTGTGGGTAAAGGGATAAATATTGCATTGGACAAAGTGTTGTCCAACCTTAAATGGACAATGATAAGCTCATTGATAAATCAACCCTAACCAAATAAGTCACCTAACCTCATAGATCAACTAAAGTGTTTCATCCTTTGGAGAGATAAGATATTTGTCTATTCAAATTCACGACAATTGTTCATTTACGAATACAAAGGTTATAGGGATAATTTTTGAAAATCTATGAATAAGCTCATATCTTACATAAACTCTTCAAGGGTATGAATGTCTGGATTTTGAACCCATTTTAATCTTTGAATCGTGTCTTGAAAGTAACATGTCTTGCCCACTTTTGATAGAAAATGTGAAAGATCTGAGGATAATTTTTTGTTTGATAGCTTGTAGCTAATGGTCATGGTTTAAGCATGCTCACACTCTCCTTCTTTTTTCCTAGTAAGATGACGGTGATGATGATGATTTTTTATTAAATCAACATAGAGAAAAAAGAGAAATTGCAAGCTTAGGAGACTTTACGAGGAACTTTATTTATCGGACCAAAACCTGAAATCTTAAGCAAAATGACAATTGCAAGCTTTTAGGAAACTTTCCCTTTTCTTCAATTTGGAAATTTTCTCTTGATGTGATGGTAGAAATCTCTTGCACTCTCATGAATTAGTAAGCTCTCCTTTGATTTTGGAATATTTCCTAGAGTTAACATCAGCTTGTTTCTAAAAATTAATCTATAGACATGTGCAATCAGCTTCTTTTTTTAGTAGGGACTTGATTTTCCGCACTACAACAACTTCTTTGTAATTTTTGTATACGTTCTTGTCTGAATTAAGTTAACGTATCAAGAATCAGCCTAATTAGACATCGAAGTAGAGTGATAAGCCTAAAATACTGATAGCTGCTTATTCAGTCCGAATTTTCTCAAATAAGCTATAAGTTTCCTAAATTAGTAACTACAAATTTAGTATAATATCACAAAATAAGATTTAAAATAGTCCTAAATTTTATAAATAAAGGCCGAAATAAAATAATTAATGTGAATAAAGTTATTACTATTAAATATCCCCACACTTGAATATTTGCTTGTTCTTAAGTGTCACGCCCCGAACCTGGGTCATAAACAGCCGCCCGTTACCCTGGATGCCGACTACATTGTTACAGAAAATCAGACAGAATATTTCCATATTTCGAAGGTCTCCTATATACAATTTAACCTGTATAATTCATAACCACCCTGTCAATTTAAATACATGGCCATCCCGGCCTCACAACCCTTAACTAAACCACAGCAGACAACCAAGACAATGCAAGGCTATAAAATTTTTTAGCAGTCCTAGCCACAGACCTCTAATGTCATGCTCAACTAGGGTATGAGTAGCTGCCACACCGAGCGGACCTAAATTTATATGAACATGTACAATAGATTCCCAAGTTAACATTTTAAATACATACAAGTGGCTTAATGCAAGTGAACTGAGTCACTATAAAAAGTTTCACGAATAAATGTCTGTAATTTATACAGTCATCCCATAAAATAAATAGATAAATACATTGATCAAACAAAAATCTCTAATATTCGTAGCGAAAAATATGGTAACATCCATACCCAAATCCGGTGCTATCAAGTCCGCGTCGCCAATATATAATCACAATAATTCTTCCTCAGTCCACGACTAATCCTGTGGGAAAGAAAGTAAGGGGTGAGTATCTATGGGAGGATACCCAGCAAGTGGGGGGATTGATATCGTGTTATCAATATCGAAGGTGAAGTTGGAGTTTCAAAGCATGTAACACAATATCAAGTGTACAAAAATAGCGTAAAATTTTACATAACTCAAGGCACACATTAGAAAATAACATATGCATCCATCCATGTATCAAGTCACATATGTAGAGCTGGCCAAACAAATAACCCCGGCAATAGTCTATCTCGATCAAGAACGGGTGTATTTGGGGTTTTCACTATGCAAATATCAAATAATGGCTCTCTACCCCAATGTTGGCCACATACTACTCCAACTAGCCTGTAAATAATATTAATAATATACATATATATAGTCGACCGTGTATGGTGTCCCGCCTAGTGCTAGGCAGAGGTAAACTCACGTCCTCTCCGATGAGGGTCAACTTGGGACACCCATACACATGACAATTTGACGGATACCTCTGGCCGAAGCATATCCGGGCACAGTATATTCGGGCACAGGGGTGCCTCAACCAAATGTTCTTCGTAGTTACGGAATGCTATAGGAAACATATCACAATATCACCAAGTCGGCCGGGCACGTAGCCCCATGTATCACATCATCACGTCGGCTGGGCATACAGCCCCATGCATCGTATCATAATGTCGGTCGGGCGTACAACCCAAATAGTACATGTAAATCCATTTAAAACCATGTGCCAATATAGTGGGAGCATTTAAAATATGTCAATATGTCAAAAAGGTGGCACAATATCTAGTTATCAAACTCATGAATGCATATCAAATAAATCAGTAGTTGGGATACTCTAATGGTCACAAAAATATTTCATAAAATATTCAAAACTCTAATGATTATACATTTGTAGAATTATGTCATTGAAAAGCATTTTTTAAAACATGATTTCCAATTAATAGTAGACGTCAAAGTCCCACTCATAGTATGGGAGAGGGTAGCGTATTCCCCAATAATACCACGAAGCGAAGAAAAGTGCTCCCCTAAATCAAGGTACGCAACTCTTATGAATGTATATATATATATATATATATAAAATCAGCAAGTTTCAAACCTACGCAATTATAGGAAATAGGCTATCACTTCTAATACACGTATGCAAATCAGGTAGTTCGAATCCTTTAGAACCCTATCCTAATTCCTCATATTTTGTTCACGCATATAACATGTCTACAAGACTCAAGTGTTGGTACTCAACCAATCCCGCACAGGGCTCACACTAATCCAATCTCTCGCTCGCACCTAATGGCCAACAGGGCCACAGCCCAGCGCTCCTCTGTGCAGCGTGCAGTGCCCATGTACAGGGTCCATGTGAAGGGCACGGCGTAGCGCCCATGTGCAGCACCCAGGAAGAGCAATGCCTGCATGCCAACCATTTCTTTTCATTTCTAAGCTTAACCCTAACATTCATTCAAGACAAGATTTATTAGTTAGGTCATAAACACTTAGATCAGGATCAAAACCCTAGGGTTTTCACCTAGGGTTTTCTTGGAGCGCAGACATTCGTCCGAATATCTCCTCGATCACTCTAAAATCTACAATACTTCTTATCAAGACAAGATTTATTAGTTAGGTCATAAACACTTAGATCAGGATCAAAACCCTAAGTCAGTTACCTGCGCAAAGGTTCGTGGGCTCGCAGGCCCACTGGCCGTCACGGGCTCTCGGGCTACAGTGGACTCGCTAATTTACGGGCTCATGGGTCAGCAGGCTAGCGGGCTTGTAGGCCATAGTGGGCTTCGCGGGCCGTAGTGGGCAGGCGGGCCTACGGGTTTGCAGGCCTGTGTGCTGGGACAGCAGTCGTGCGCTGTTGCGTGCTCAGTCGCGCGCTGTTGTGTGCTCTGTCGCGAACTATTGCGTGCTTTGTGGCATGCTCAGGAGAAGGCAGCGCGCTCGTGAGCAGTCGCGCTGGCTGGTTGGCGCGTTGTTGCGGAGCTGGCACACGCTGGAGGGAGCGGGAACTGCTGCAGTCGCACACTGTGGCTTCTGTGGGCAGTCGCACGTTGGCACGCTCGCGAGGGGTCGTGCACTGTGGCGTGCTCGCGTGAGGTAGATCGCGCTGTGGCGCGCTCGGATGGGGGAGATCATGCTGTGGCGCGCTCGCGTAGGGGAGGATCGCACTGCAAGTTGGCGAGCTCCGAGCTGAGGTGTATGCTCGCGCGAGGAGGATCGCGCTCACGGGGAGGCTGCGCTAGCAGGAGGGAGGAGCAGTGGTGGAGAGAGAGCGGCGGCGGAGGGTGGCAGAGGAGAGGGAGAGCGGCGGCGGAGGGGGAAGAAGGTGAGGTGGCCGGGGGAAGGGGAAGAGGCAGAGAGAGAGAGAGAGAAAGAAAGATTAGGGCTAAAAGTCCTAATCTGATTTAGGTGAGGGGGTGCTGCGTTTTGCCTCAAAACCTAGCACTCCGCTGTTTTTTTTTTTTTTTTTTTTTTTTTTTTTTTTTTCTACAGTCTTATTATTATTATTATTTATATCTATTTTTAGATTCTTTTTACACTAAAATTTGCGGATACGACAAAATTTAAAATATATCAAAAATTCAATTTAAATACCCTAAAATAAAAAATCAATAAAATTAAAATCTCTCTATGTATATTAACTACGTAATATTTTATTTAATTTAGGAACGGGAGTACAAAAGTATGGCATCACAGTGTCGATGCTACATTTTCTAATCCCATAAAAACAAGTTTCGTTCTTAAAACAGAAAACTAAATAGCAAATAAATGGGGGTATTGTCTCCTCATAGTCTCCTAGGCTCCCAGGTCTCTTTCCCGACCTGATCACTCCTCTACAAGACTCTGACCAACAAGACTTCCTTACTCCGCAATTTCCTGACCTGTTGATCTAGAATAACCACAGGCTGAACTGAAAAACTAAGGTACTCTCGTAACTCAATAGGTGGAGGCTCAAGTACATGAGAAGGATCAGCTAGATATTTTCAGAGTACTGAGACATGAAAGATGTCATGAATACGGGATAGTTCATGTGGCAGTTCTAATCTGTATGCCATACTCCTGACCCTCTCAAGGATACAGAAGGGGCCAATATATCTAGGGCTCAACTTGCCCCGTTGCCTGAATCGTATAACTCCCTTTAAAGGAGATATTCTCAAGAAAACCATATCTCCCTTTAAAAGAGATATTCTCAAGAAAACCATATCTCCCTTGACAAACTCAAGAGGTCGCCGTCTACGATCGGCGTATACCTTTTGCCTGTCCTGGGCAGCTTTCATCAGCTCACGGATGACCCTAACTTTAGTTTTTGTTTCCTCAATCAACTCGACATTGCTGAGATGTCGCTCTCCGACCTCATTCTAGCATATCAGGGTATGGCATTTCCTGCCATACAATGCCTCATACGGAGGCATCCAGATACTTGCCTGGTAGCTGTTGTTGTATGTGAACTCCACCAATGGAAGGTGTCGATCCCAGCTACCATGAAAATCAATGACGCATGCCCGAAGCATATCTTCGAGTGTCTGAATAGTCCTCTCTGATTGGCCGTTCGTTTGAGGATGATACGCCGTACTAAAGTTCAGTCTAGTATCCAATGCCTCCTACAACCTGAGGTAAAACCTAGACGTGAATTTGGGGTTCCTATCTGAAACAATCAACACAGACACCCTGTGAAGCTGAACTATGGTATCAATGTTGAGACGTGCCAACGCCTTCAAGGAATAGTCACCGCGGATAGGGATAAAATGTGCAGATTTGGTGAATCGATCGACAATCACCCAAATCGCATCATGCCGTGTAAAAGTCTGCGGCAACCCCATCACGAAGTCCATAGTAATATACTCATATTTCCAGTCAAGAATGGGAAGAGGTTACAGTATACCCGCTGGACGCTGTTGCTCGGCCTTCACATGCTGGCACACCAAGCATCTTGCCACATACTCTACTATTTCCCGTTTCATGGCTAACCACCAATAGCTAGCTCTGATGGTCCGGTACATTTTCGTACCCCTGGGATGCATAGCATATGCAGAACAATGTGCTTCCTCAAGGATAGCACGCCAAAGATCACTATCGGCCAGGACACACACTCTATCTTGAACACCATGAGTCCATCATCACGGACTCTGAAGTCTCCGCCTTCTCCTCTGTGGATCTTATCGTGAATACCCTGGAGCTCTTTATCAGAATCCTGAAGCTCTTTGATGCAAACAAGCCGAGTAGGTCACACCTCAAATCTGGCTAGTAGTGCACCTTAACTGTCACTAGCTAAACTGTCTCCCAAAGTATGGAGTCCCACCAGGCAAGAAACATACGCTGTATACCACATACTCCCTATTGCTAGTGGGGAGAGCTAATACTGGTGCTGTCGTCAGTCGTTGTTTGAGCTCCTGAAAACTCATCTCACAATAATCGTCCCAAATGAACTTGACATCCTTTTGCATTAGTCTGGAAAGCGGAGCAATGATCCGGGAGAATCTTTCCATGAACTGCCGATAATACCCCGCAAGACCAAGGAAACTCCGCACCTCGGTCACTGTCTATGGCTACTCCCACCGTTGGCCAAGGTTATTTGGTGCATTGGTCAGCCCAAACGGCATGACCACGAACTCGTAGTATCCATATCGGGTACGGAATGCGGTTTTGGGCATATCCTCAGCTCTAATCCGCAACTGATGATATCCAGATTGAAGATCAATCTTTGAGAAAACCCGCGCACCTTGTAACTGATCAAATAAATTATCAATACGCGGCAGAGGGTACCGATTCTTGATGCAAACCTTGTTTAGCTGCCTATAGTCTACACAAAATTGTAGAGTCCTGTCCTTCTTCTTCACGAATAACACCGGAGCACCCTAAGGTGAAGTACACGGACGGATAAAACCCTTGTCTAGCAACTTCCGTAATTAGACCTTGAACTCTTTAAGCCTAGTTGGCGCCATTTTTTATGGCGGAATAGATATAGGAGTGGTCCCTGGAGCTAGGTCAATCTCAAAATCAAACTCCCGAACTAGGGGTAGTCCGGGTAGCTCCTCGGGAAATACATCTGGGAACTCCTGTACCACTGGGACCTCCTCAAGCCTCGGCCCTTCCACTGTTGTGTCAATAACATGAGCCAGGTATGTCGTGCACCCTCGGCGTATCAATCTCCTAGCCTTCATCACCGATACAACACAACGAGGTAACACTCGCCTCTCACCTGGGAACCTCAACAATGGCCTCTCGTGTCTCCGAAACTCCACTTCTTTGGTGAAGCAATCTATTGAGACTCTATGCATGCTTAGCCAATCCATCCCTAGGATGGAATCGAAATCCGTCATCTCAAGTGGAATCAGGTCTGCCTCAAGTACCGCATCTCCGATCATGGCCTTGCTCCCTCTATAGACGGAATCTCTAAGTATCTGCTTACCGAGAGGAGTGATGACCAATATCTCCTCATCAAGTGGCGACAAAGGCTTACCCAACCCGTGGGCAAAAGACACTCTCATATATGAATAGTTCGACCCGGTGTCAATGAGGACACAAGCGTCGACTCCCCATATGTTCATAACTCATATTGTGAGAAAATAAAAAGATCTGTTGATAAATATGGAAAAATATATGCTTACATATATATATATATATCAAAATCTA
Source organism: Dillenia suffruticosa (assembly GCA_033439265.1). Lineage (NCBI taxonomy): Eukaryota > Viridiplantae > Streptophyta > Magnoliopsida > Dilleniales > Dilleniaceae > Dillenia > Dillenia suffruticosa. The sequence continues at coordinate 8,763,549 of JAVTVX010000031.1, forward strand.
TATAGATACCAACATAGTTAAGACTTTAAGGCTTTAACTAGTGATAGTGCTCAAATGAAGTTACATAAAAAAAAATCTCTAAACATGGGGATCAGTGGAGGAGTACCAATAATCACGTCAGGACTCGCCTGAGCATCCTCCTGTAACATGCTTAGACTCTATGCATGCTTAGCCAATCCATCCCTAGGATGGAATTGAAATCCGTCATCTCAAGTGGAATCAGGTCTGCCTCAAGTACCGCATCTCCGATCATGACCTTGCTCCCTCTATAGACGGAATCTCTAAGTATCTGCTTACCGAGAGGAGTGATGACCAATATCTCCTCATCAAGTGGCGACAAAGGCTTACCCAACCCGTGGGCAAAAGACACTTTCATATATGAATAGTTCGACCCGGTGTCAATGAGGACACAAGCGTCGACTCCCCATATGTTCATAACTCATATTGTGAGAAAATAAAAAGATCTGTTGATAAATATGGAAAATATATGCTTACATATATATATATATATATATATATATATATATATATATATCAAAATGTATATAGATACCAACATAGTTAAGACTTTAAGGCTTTAACTAGTGATAGTGCTCAAATGAAGTTACATAAAAAAAAATCTCTAAACATGGGGATCAGTGGAGGAGTACCAATAATCACGTCAGGACTCGCCTGAGCATCCTCCTGTAACATTTAGTATACACGGGCCTGTGTCCTCTGCTGTTGTTGGAATCGTCCTGGCATCGTGTTGCTCCCGATTGCTGTCCGTGGAGTGGTGTGACTCGAGTACACAGGCGTTTCCTATTGTCTTCCTTGGGGAATACTTGAGTGTTCTGCAGCTATCTGTCCTCCTAATCTCAACTTGGGACAGGTGCTTCTGATATGCCCTGGCTTCCCACACCGGAAGCATGTAACAGGCACCCTACACTCTCCAAAAGGGTGGTGTCCACCACATCGGCGGCAAAAGGGGTGCCGCTGATCTAAAGTCTGAGTAGTGGCACTAGGGGCCGGTACTCTAAACCCCTGAGGTCACGATTTCTGCCCAGTATGTGCCTGTCTAGGCTAAGAAAAGCCTCCCTGATATCCTGAAATCCTGTCATTCTTCAAGCCCTGGTTCGAAGAAGCCCCAAATCTTTTCTTTTTTTACTCTCTATACTCCCGCTATCTGCCCTCAGCACGGACGATCTCCTCCGCCCTAAGTGCTGAGTCCACGATCTCCGTAAAGAAGAGACTAGGAGTCACTGACATATACCTCCTGATGTTCAAGTTGAGGCCATCCTTAAACTTGAATCATAGCTGTTTCGGCGTTGCCAAGTCTGGAACGAAAGCGGCTAGTCGCCTTAACTCCGCCTCATAGTCTGTCACTGTCCTAGTTCCCTACCACAAGTGCAGAAACTCTGCCTTCTTGCGGTCCTGCTGGAACTTATAGAAGTACCTGCGATCGAACTCCCGCAGGAAGTCCTTCCATCGCAACGGCTCAGTAGTATCGTCACAAATCGCCTCCTACCAAGTGAGGGCATCACCTTCCAAGAGTTTCTCTGCTATCCGAAGCCGATAGTCCTCGCTCAAACCCAGATCAGTCAAAATTCTGCAGGTGTGGTTGATCCGGTGCTTCGCTACTGTGGAATCACCTATTCCTGCAAAATCCGTGCAGCCTAACTGCCTCGCCTCCTTCACCAACTGGGTGAGTTCGTGAATGCGCCTCAAGGTGGAGGAGGTAGTGTCACTAGGTCCTGAAACAGTGGAAGGACCAACAACTGGGGCTGATCTAGTATAACTGAAGTGGCACGGTCGTAGGAGTCGGCGTGACCATCGGTATTGGTGGAGGTGGCATGGCCGTAGGAGTCGGTACTGCCGTCGGTGGTGGTGGGGGTGGCATCTGAACCCCTAGGAGGTATACCACTCATACACGTACCTAAACGCCTCAAGGGACGGTGGTGGAACCTTAGCTGGAGTAGTCAGCTGAGTAGGCACTCCAGGGGGCGCCCATGAAGAGGAAGCAGCCTTAGGCACTCCAAGAGTCTCAGGTTCCCTCGAAGGGTCAGACATTTGAGGAGTCTCGGGTAGCGCAAGTCTAGCTCCGCGTCCTGCTGGTCTACCGCGTCTAGGCGGTATAAAAAGAGAATTTTCATTAGATATAACTCTAGAGTTTGGCATGATTTAAAAATTAGGGTTAGTTACGTAGTAACTAACCCCCTAAAATGAATGGAGTTAGTGGTCTACGACCATGTATGAGACTTTAAATGACTGTATGAAACTCTCTAATGCATTGAGGACTTTTAAATGTACTTGGGAAGACTTTTATTACTATCCTTTCTCTAACCTAGATGCTCTGAAACCATCCGAATTGTCACGCCTCGAACCAGGGTCATGAACAGCCTCCCGTTGCCTTGAATGCCGGCTACATTTTTATAGAAAATCAGGTAGAAACTCTCCATATTTCGGAGGTCTCCTATGTATAATTTAACCTGCATAATTCACAACCTTCCTGTCAATTTAAATACATGGTCATCCTGGCCTCACAACTCTTAACTAAATACAGCAGACTACCAAGACAACACAAAGGCTATAAAATTTTCTAGCAGTCCTAGCCACAGACCTCTATTGTCATGCTCAACTAGGGTATGAGCAGTCGCTGCATCGAGCGGACTTAAATTTTTATACACATGTACAATAGATTCCCAAGTTAACATTTTAAATACATACAAGTGTCTCAATATAAGTGAACTAATTCACTATGAGAGTTTCACAAATAAATGTTCATAATTTATACAGTCATCCTATAAAATAAATAGTTAAATACATTGATCAAACTAAAATCTCCAATATTCGTAGCGGAAGATATGGTAATATCCATACCCAAGCCCGGTGCTATCAAGTCCACGTCGCCAATATATAATCACAATAATTCTTCCTTAGTCCACGATTAATCCTGTAGAAAAAAAGTTAGGGGTGAGTATCTATGGGAGAATATTCAGCAAGTGAGGGGATTGATATCGTGCTATCAATATCGAGAGTGAACTTGAAGTGTCAAAACATGTAATACAATATCAAGTGTGCAAAAACAGTATGAAATTTTATGTAACTCAAGGTATACATCGGAAAATAACATATGCATCCATCCATGTATCAAGTCACATATGTAGAGCCGGCAGAACAAACAAACCCGGCCGAACAAACAACCCCGGCAATAATCTACCCCGACAAATCAGGTAGTTCGATTCCTTTAGAACCCTACCCTAATTCCTCATATTTTGTTCATGCATACAACATGTCTACAAGACTCAAGTGTTGGTACTCAACCAATCCCGCACAGGGCTCACACCAATCCAATCTCTTGCTCGCACCCAAGGGCCAACAGGGCTACAGCCTAGTGCTCCTCTGTGTAGCGTGTAGCGCCTATGTGCAGGGCGGGCAGTGCCCATGTGCAACACCTAGGGTGCGCAGCGCATGCACGCCAACCATTTCTCCTAATTTCTAAACTTAACCCTAACATTCATTCAAATAAATCGAATGGGTAAGAAAATTTTCACCTAGGGTTTTCTCGGAGTGCAGTGCTTCATCCGAATTTCTCCTCGATTACTCCAAAATCTACAATGCTCCCTATCAAGACAAGATTTATCAGTTAGGTCATAAATGTAATACCCAATTAAAAAAAAAAGGGAAAAATAAAAATTAGGGCTTAAAGCCCAATTTTCTCCCCTCTCTCTCTCTCTCTCCCTTTTCTTCTCTCCCTTTTTCTTCTCTCTTCTCCCGATCCCCCGCCGCTGCGCCTCTCTCTTCTGCTGCCATCCTCCGCCGCGAGCGACCGCCCGAATCAGCCGCACTATCTTCCTCCCACGAGTGCGCCGTGGCCGTCGCTGCACCAATCCTCTGCGAGAGAGCGACTGCACCGCGATCTCCAATCCTCAGCGAGCGCGCGACTGTAGCACGATTCTCTCCGCTGCGTGATCCCCCAGCACGAGCGCGAGCACAGCCGCGCGATCATCTCCGCGCGAGCGCTAGCGCCACCGCGCAGTCTTCCTCGTGAGCGCGCGAGTGCTGCAGCGCGACCCTCCCTCGCGTGAGCACGCGATCGCTCGAGCACGCCGTAGCACGAGCCCCTGCGCGCCCCTGTGCGGTCCCTACACCAGCTCGCACTTGCGCACCCCAGTGCGAGTACCAGCGCGTCCCAGCGCGCCCCAGCGCGTCCCAGCGCGCTCCAGCGCGACCCAGCACGAGCCAGCGCGCGACCCAGCTCGCGACCCAGCGCGAGCCCTAGCCCGTGAGTGGGCCAGCCCACCAGCGGCCCAAGGACCAGTCCAGCAGCGGCCCACTACAACCCGCAAAGCCCGCTGCGGCTAGCAAGCCAGGTTGAGAGCCTGCGAGCCACCAGCGGCCAGCCCGCGAGCCCGTGACGGCCCGCGAGCCCGCGACCGGCGTTCCCCTTCGAGATCTCACCTGCATCTTCTGTACTGCAGGTAACGACTATATTTGGTTGAAGTTCTAGGGTTTGGTGTTAGAAATTTAGTTGTTTCTAATATATTTGAAATTTGGAAATATTCAGGTTTTAGACCAAACCAATGGGCGAACGAAAGCTAGATCCGAGATCCGAGAAACCCTAGGTGAGAGAAACGAAATCTCTTCAACCCTTGAATAAACTTTGTCAAATTAGGTAGCATTAGTTGATTTATTTATAAATTGAGGAATTTAGGGTTCGTACGAAATTAAGAAAAACGATAAACCCTGAAATAGTCGGAAATTAATGAAAATTGTGATGACTTGATTAGGTTGGCTTTCTTGGTGACTCGATTGAGGGGCGCCTTGTTTTGTGTATTTTGGTGTTATTGGGGAGTGTGCTATCTTCCCCAAAATCTGTGAGTGGGATTTATTTCAATGCTTTTGTTAATATGTAAATCCTGTTTTACAACATTTTGAAAATGAGCATGATTTGTCGTATGTTGGAAATATTTTGATTGGTTTTAAAATTGACTTTTGTGAACCGTTGGAGTGTCCAAAAACTGTATTGAATTATGAAATTATGCATCCATATGGTTGAAATGTATAATGTGCCATTTTATACTCTATGTTGCATTGGTTTATGAACCTGACTTCGGCACATTTTGATATGATATTGATTTTGGCTTTGAGAGCTTTGATATGTATTGTTCCGTAGCTACGAAGGACACCGTGAGAGATACTTTGGTGGCGTCCGGATATGCCTAGGCCTGGGGTATCCCACGAGTTGTCGTGATTTGATTATCGACACGGTACTAGCCAGGTTGAACCCGAAAGGGGGAGGATTTGGATTTGGATTGGATATCCTCTCCAAGTCTAGCACCTAGACGAGGTTCGTCGCCAACGCCGGGGTAGAGAGCACTTTAAAGAAATTTGCATATAACACCCCCGGTGTGCTTGTCATAGGTCGCGGTAGAACTCTGCCGGGACATTTTCGGCTGGCAGCTCTATGATTTTAAATGATGGTACTTTGGATGCATATTTGACTTGAAAATGCGTGAAATTATATATTGTTGAAATGAAAAGTATGATGATTTGAAATATGATTTATATACTTATGTTTTGACACTCCAGTTTCACACTCTATATTTGACGATTGCATTGACCCACTCACTCACTGAGTATTCTTTCCCGAGCACTCACCCCTCATTTCCCTTTTGTTTCAGAGATAGTATTTGACAAGGAGCGTTGTTTTTAGGACGCTCAGTATCTTTGGAGATCAGGCCTGGACTTGAGGAGTCATCGTGTATTTCCGCTGCAAAATTTGTATTGGTGATGTATTTGTATTCTGAGGTCTATAGATGACCATTTTTAAAATTCTGGGATGACTATATAAATATGGATATTTAATTTGTGGAACTCTCATGTCACTGCATGACATTGCATTGAGGCATTTCTTTTTCATTGCGTCTATATTTGGGAATGTGTCATATCTTAGAAGTGTCCTCTAGGATCGCTCGGTGCCTCCTCTAAATCACAGGAGGGGCGACTGGCGGCTGTCAATACCTTTGATGGGGGCATGACAGTAGAGGTCTGTGGTTAGGACTGTGGAGAATTGTTTGTTAGCCTTGCGTTGCCCTGGATTGTGCAGTAGGATGATCTGGTTTGTTGTTGAGGATAATATATGCATTTTGAGGTCGGGATGGCCCCTTTTGGACAGGTAACAGGTTTATTTTAATATGGGAAACCTCCGATATATGGGGAGGTTCTGTCCGATTTTTTGTAAAAATACAGCCGGCATCCAGGGTAACGGGCGGCTGCTCATGCTCCAAGTTTGGGGCGTAACAGTTGGATTGGTATCAGAGCGACGTGGTTGAGAGCTATGTAGGAAGAGAGTTTTGAAAACATTCCCACTTGGGTTGTGTTTAAAGTCCTCAATGCATGAGAGTTTCATACAGTCATGAAGTCCCAGTGCATGGTCATAGGCATATGAGTTCATCTATTTTAGGGGGTTAGATACGGTTGTATCTAACCTAACTTGCTATACTCTTCTCTTATTGAACTAAGAATTTCATTCTTTTGTGAGGGTAGTCATGCTATGATTAGTTCAAAATTCTTGAACCGTGTCTATTCTTTTTATGATAATAAGCATCTTTCTCTTGCAGAATTATGCCACATAGACGTGGAAGGAGAGGTGCTAGATTCGCATCGCTTGAGGGTCTGTTAGTGCCAGATGCACCTCGGGCACCCGAGACCCCACGAGTACCAGAGGACTTAGACGAGCCAGAGGATCGTACCTCGACTCACGTGCCACCACTGGCAACTACTCAGTCAGCTGCTCAGGCTGAGACTCCCGTACCCATACTCGACGCCTTTAGGCAGGTGTACGAGTGGTACGCTTCGCATGGGGTCCAGATTCCGCCCCCACCACCTCCTACAGCGGCGCCTGTACCTGCAGCAGCGCCAGTTCCTATGGCACCGGTTCCACCGCCGGTGGCCGGTCCTTTTACTTTGTCCGAGCCGAGTGAGAGCACATCGGCTATTCTTAGACGGGTACATGAGTTGACTCAGTTGGTTAAGGAGGCCCGTCAGTTGGGGTGCACGGATTTCACAGGGTTTGGTGATGCTGCGGCAGCCAAGCATTGGATCAACCGCACCTGCAAGATTTTGACCGATCTGGGGATTGGAGAGGAGCTCTGCCTGAAAGTGGCAGAGTGATTATTAGGGGGAGAGGCCCTCTCATGGTGGGAGGCCCTCACTGATGAGGCGATAGAGCCATTGCGGTGGGACGACTTCCTTCGGGAGTTTGACCACAGATTTTTCCACTCTACCAGCAGGACCGGATGAGGTCAGAGTTGGGACGGCTTACATAGGGGTCCAGATCTGTCTCGGAGTATGAGGCAGACCTGCGGAGACTTGCCGCATTTGTACCAGATCTGGCCAGACCTCAGTATTTGCGCTTCAAGTTTGAGGACGGTCTTAGCCTCAGCATAAAGAGGTATATGACTGTTACTCCACAGTTTACACTGGCTGAGGTGATAGACTCTGCTCACCGCGCGGAGGCTTTGGTCCGCGCTGAGACTAGGCAAAGAATTCCAAGAGGGGCAGGGGATCCAGTTCATACAGAGGCGGATTTGGATCTGGATTTCCTGAGCTGGGACGGGGACAGTACTCCCAGGGGTTTAGACAGCCCGCACCGACTCACCCTGCACAGTTTACTACTCAGCGGCACCCTTATTGCCGCAGGTGCAGTCAGTCCCATCCGAGCGGAGCTTGTTCAGTGACGGTCACTTGCTTCCACTGTGGGAAGCCGGGGCATATTAGGAGTTCTTGCCCTGAGTTAGGACTCGGAGCATAGAGTTCATTGAGCCGCACTAGTACTCTTCGTATGGGACAGCAGGGGCAGCCTGTTCGGCCAGCAGTTTCTACTCCCAGGGTGACCACTGGGAGTAACACAGTGCAGACTCAGGAACGACAGCAGCCCAGGCGAACCCCGACATCATCATGGGTACTCCTCCTTCTGATCCTGTAGAATAGGATCTCTATTTGTATTTTCACTTCTTTTGAGGATGTCAGCATTGTATCAGTCGTATATGTATTTTGAGTTGTGTTCCCTTTTGTCGACATGATACCTCTCTGACATCTTTGTACACCGAGGTTGTAGAAGCCCTAGAGGCTCAACTATTTTGACATATATATATACATATCAGGTTTAAAATTATTCTAAGTTTATGTGCATTTGTGCAAATGATAGGTACTCTACCCATTTTTGGAATAGATGCCCGTACTCTTATTGACACGGGGTCTAACTATTCGTATGTGAGCGATCAATTCTTCCAACATTCTGACAGGCCGCTCTCACCTTTGGACGAGGAGCTATTGGTCATCACTCCTCTGGGTGAGTAGATTGTGCGCGACACAGTGTATAGAGAATGTGAGATCAAAGTTGGGGATACAGTGCTGAAAGCAGATCTAATCCCTCTCGCCATGACTGATTTTGATGCCATCTTGGGGATGGATTGGCTACATATGCATCGGGCTTCGGTTGACTGCTTTAAGAAGCAGGTGGAGTTTCGAAAACCCGATCAGCCAATGTTGATTTTTGAGGGCGAGAGGCGGGTTTTACCCCGCTGTGTCATTTCAGTTTTGGAGGCCAAACGCATGATTCGCCGTGGATGTGCGATTTACCTGGCTCATATCATTGACACCACTGCTCAGGGACCGAGATTGGAGGATGTCCCAGTGGTACAGGACTTTCCTGATGTTTTCCCCGAGGAGCTGCCCGGACTACCACCTGTTCGGGAGTTTGACTTTGAGATCGATTTAGCTCCGGGGACTATCCCTATCTCTATGCCGCCATATAGGATGGCGCCGGCTGAGCTGAGAGAGCTCAAGGTCCAGTTGTAAGAGTTGCTGGATAAGGGGTTTATCCGTCCTAGTACGTCTCCGTGGGGTGCACCGGTGTTGTTTGTGAAAAAGAAGGACGGCACATTTCGGCTATGTGTAGATTATAGACAGCTGAACAAAGTTACCGTTAAAAATCGTTACCCACTACCACATATTGATGATCTCTTTGATCAATTACAGGGTGCCAGAATATTCTCGAAGATAGATCTCCGGTCGGGTTACCATCAACTGCGGATTAGGGCCGAGGATGTGCCTAAGACGGCTTTCCGCACCCGATACGGACATTATGAGTTTTTGGTCATGCCGTTTGGGCTGACTAATGCCCCTGCCGCATTTATGGACCTAATGAACCGAATTTTTTACGATTATTTGGATCGGTTCGTCATTGTTTTTATTGATAATATCTTAGTCTACTCGCGGAGTGATGATGAGCATGCTCAGCACCTTAGGGTGATTTTGCAGACTCTTCGTGAGAGACAGCTTTATGCCAAGTTCACTAAGTGTGAATTTTGGTTGCGACAGATTGGTTTTCTTGGCCATGTAGTTTCTGCGGAGGGTATCTTTGTTGATCCGCAGAAAGTTGAGGCTATATTGAGATGGGAGCAGCCACAGACAGTATCAGAAATCAGGAGTTTTCTTGGTCTAGCCGGGTATTACCGCAGATTTGTAGAGGACTTTTCTCGAATTGCTGCTCCGTTATCTAGATTGACGCGAAAAGGTGTAAAGTTTGTATGGGATGATCGTTGTGAGGTGAGCTTTCAGGAGCTCAAACAGCGATTGACGTCCGCTCCGATTCTAGCCCTTCCCACGAGTAGTCGAGAGTATGTGGTGTACAGTGACGCCAGCAGGCAAGGATTGGGCTGTGTATTGATGCAGGATGGTAGAGTTATCGCCTATGCTTCGCGACAGCTAAAGAAGCATGTGGTGAATTATCCTACGCACGATTTGGAGTTGGCGGCCATATGTTTGCGCTAAAGATATGGCGCCACTATTTATATGGGGTCACATGCAGAGTGTTTACAGATCACAAAAGTTTAAAGTATCTATTCACTCAGAGGGAGCTAAATTTGAGGCAACGGAGATGGTTAGAGCTGCTAAAGGATTATGACCTCATTATTGATTATCATCCGGGCAAGGCTAATGTGGTGGCTGATGCCTTGAGTCGGAAGTCATCTTCCTCTTCTCAGACTACCGAGAGTACTTATCTCTCGTGTTTATTGGGACTCCGAGCTTTGGGAGTCAGGTTGGCGAGTGATGATCAGGGAGTTACACTAGCCAGATTTGAGGTTAGGCCGAGTTTGCTCGATCATATTAGGGAGCTTCAGCAGAGTGATGAAGAGCTCCGAGGTATTTATGAGAAAGCCAGCAGAGGTGATATTGACGACTTTAGAGTTCGCAAGGATAGACTGTTGGTTTTTTGAGATCGAGTATGTGTACCGGCAGATAGTGACCTCCGCAGGGTTATTCTTGAGGAGGCCCATTCATCTGCTTATGCTTTACATCCCGGCAGTACTAAAATGTACCGCACCATCAGAGACAGTTATTGGTGGTCGGGTATGAAACGGGAAATTGCAGAATTCATTGCTCGTTGCCTTGTATGTCAGCAGGTGAAGGCTGAGCACCAGCGTCCAGCTGGCACATTGCAGCCTCTTCCCATTCCTGAGTGGAAGTGGGAGCATATCACGATGGATTTTGTAGTGGGATTACCGCGGACTTCGGCACAGCATGATGCTATTTGGGTGATAGTTGACCGACTTACTAAGTCCGCACATTTCATCCCGATTAGGAGTGATTACTCGCTTGAAAGGTTGGCACGCCTCTATATTGATATGATCGTGAGGCTGCATGGGGTTCCAGTGTCGATAGTATCAGATCGAGACCCCAGATTTACATCCCGTTTTTGGCCCAATCTGCAGGAGGCTTTGGGTACTAGACTGAATTTCAGCACAGCGTATCACCCCCAGACGGATGGTCAGTCAGAGAGAACTATTCAGACTTTAGAGGACATGCTTAAGGCATGTGTTATGGATTTCCGGGGGAGTTGGGATCGACATCTTCCGTTGGTGGAATTCGCCTATAATAATAACTATCAGGCGAGCATTGGCATGCCACCTTACGAGGCATTGTATGGGAGGAAGTGTCGTACCCCGTTGTGCTCGGATGAGGTTGGTGAGCGACGACTCACCAATGTTGAGCTGGTAGAGGAGACGAAGGAGAAAGTGAGGATTATCCGTACGCGGATGAAAGCCGCCCAGGATAGACAGAAATCCTATGCAGATCGTAGGCGGCGACCTCTAGAGTTTACTGTGGGAGACATGGTATTCTTAAAGATATCTCCCTTGAAGGGAGTCATTCGATTTGGGCAGCGAGGGAAATTGAGTCCCAAGTATATTGGGCCCTTCCGTATCCTTGACAGGGTCGGAAGTGTAGCATATAAATTGGAGCTGCCAGCAAACCTATCGCGTATTCACGATGTATTTCATATCTCAGTACTTAGGAGATATTAGCCAGATCCCTCACACATTTTAGAGGCTCCGCCAGTTGAGCTTCGAGAGGACTTGAGCTTACCTGTCCAGCCCGTGACTATTTTGGATCGACAGGTCAGAAAGCTACGGAGCAAAGAGATTCCTCTTGTTAGAGTTTTGTGGAGGAGCGACTATGTCGAGGAACAGACCTGGGAGCCTGAGGAAGCCATGAGAAAACAACACCCTCAACTTTTCCCTATATAGTTTCTTTTAGTCTTGAGGACGAGACTTGTTTTTAGGGGGTTAGAAAATGTAATACCCAATTAAAAAAAAAAAAAAGGGAAAAATAAAAATTAGGGCTTAAAGCCCAATTTTCTCCCCTCTCTCTCTCTCTTTCCCCCTCTCTTCCCCTCTCTCTCTCTCTCCCTCTTATTCTCTCCCTTTTTCTTCTCTCTTCTCCCGATCCCCCGCCGCCGCGCCTCTCTCTTCTGCTGCCATCCTCCGCCGCGAGCGACCGCCCGAATCAGCCGCACGATCTTCCTCCCACGAGTGCGCCGTGGCTGTCGCTGCTCCAATCCTCTGCGAGCGCGCGACTGCAGCGCGATCTCCAATCCTCAGCGAGCGCGCGACTGTAGCACGATTCTCTCCGCTGCGTGATCCCCCAGCACGAGCGCGAGCACAGCCGCGCGATCATCTCCGCGCGAGCGCTAGCGCCACCGCGCAGTCTTCCTCGTGAGCGCGCGAGTGCTGCAGCGCGACCCTCCCTCGCGTGAGCACGCGATTGCTCGAGCACGCCGTAGCACGAGCCCCTACGCGCCCCTGTGCGGTCCCTGCACCAGCTCGCACTTGCGCGCCCCAACGCGAGCACCAGCGTACCCCAGCGCGCCCCAGCGCTGCAGCGCGTCCCAGCGCGCTCCAGCGCGACCCAGCACGAGCCAGCACGCGACCCAGCTCGCGACCCAGCGCGAGCCCTAGCCCGTGAGTGGGCCAGCCCACCAACGGCCCAAGGCCCAGTCCAGCCGTGACCCGTGACGGCCCGCGAGCCCGAGACGGCCCGCGAGCCCGCGACTAGCGTTCCCCTTCGAGAGCTCACCTGCATCTTCTGTACTGCAGGTAACGACTATATTTGGTTGAAGTTCTAGGGTTTGGTGTTAGAAATTTAGTTGTTTCTAATATATTTGAAATTTGGAAATATTCAGGTTTTAGACCAAATCAACGGGCGAACGAAAGCTAGATCCGAGATCCGAGAAACCCTAGGTGAGAGAAACGAAATCTCTTCAACCCTTGAATAAACTTTGTCAAATTAGGTAGCATTAGTTGATTTATTTATAAATTGAGGAATTTAGGGTTCGTACGAAATTAAGAAAAACGATAAACCCTGAAATAGTGAGAAATTGATGAAAATTGTGATGACTTGATTAGGTTGGCTTTCTTGGTGACTCGATTGAGGGGCGCCTTGTTTTGATTATTTTGGTGTTATTGGGGAGTGTGCTATCTTCTCCAAAATCTGTGAGTGGGATTTATTTCAATGCTTTTGTTAATATGTAAATCCTGTTTTACAACATTTTGAAAATGAGCATGATTTGTCGTATGTTGGAAATATTTTGACTGGTTTTAAAAATTGACTTTTGTGAACCGTTGGAGTGTCCAAAAACTGTATTGAATTATGAAATTATGCATCCATATGGTTGAAATGTATAATGTGCCATTTTATGCTCTATGTTGCATTGGTTTATGAACCTGACTTCGGCACATTTTGATATGATATTGATTTTGGCTTTGAGAGCTTTGATATGTATTGTTCCGTAGCTACGAAGGACACCGTGAGAGACGCTTTGGTGGCGTCCGGATATGCCTAGGCCTGGGGTATCCCATGAGTTGTCGTGATTTGATTATCGACACGGTACTAGCCAGGTTGAACCCGAAAGGGGGAGGATTTGGATTTGGATTGGATATCCTCTCCAAGTCTAGCACCTGGACGAGGTTCGTCGCCAACGCCGGGGTAAAGAGCACTTTAAAGAAATTTGCATATAACACCCCCGGTGCGCCTGTCATAGGTCGCGGTAGACCTCTACCGGGACATTTTCGGCTGGCAGCTCTATGATTTTAAATGATGGTACTTTGGATGCATATTTGACTTGAAAATGCGTGAAATGATATATTGTTGAAATGAAAAGCATGATGATTTGAAATATGATTTATATACTTATGTTTTGACACTCCAGTTTCACACTCTATATTTGACGATTGCATTGACCCACTCACTCACTCAGTATTCTTTCCCGAGCACTCATCCCTCATTTCCCTTTGGTTTCAGAGATAGTATTTGACAAGGAGCGTCGTTTTTAGGACGCTCAGTATCTTTGGAGATCAGGCCTAGACTTGAGGAGTCATCGTGTATTTCCGCTGCAAAATTTGTATTGGTGATGTATTTGTATTCTGAGGTCTATAGATGACCATTTTTAAAATTCTAGGATGATTGTATAAATATGGATATTTAATTTGTGGAACTCTCATGTCACTGCATGACATTGCATTGAGGCATTTCTTTTTCATTGCGTCTATATTTGGGAATGTGTCATGTCTTAGAAGTGTCCTCTAGGATCGCTCGGTGCCTCCTCTAAATCACAGGAGGGGCGACTGGCGCTGTCCATGCCTTTGATGGGGGCATGGCAGTAGAGGTCTGTGGTTAGGACTGTGGAGAATTGTTTGTTAGCCTTGCGTTGCCCTGGATTGTGCAGTAGGATGATCTGGTTTGTTGTTGAGGATAATATATGCATTTTGAGGCCGGGATGGCCCTTTTTGGACAGGTAACAGGTTTATTTTAATATGGGAAACCTCCGATATATGGGGAGGTTCTGTCCGATTTTCTGTAAAAATACAGCCGGCATCCAGGGTAACGGGCGGCTGCTCACGCTCCAGGTTTGGGGCGTGACAATAAACACTTAGATCAGGATCAAAACCCTAAGTCAGTTACCTGCGCAGAGGTTCGTGGGCTTGCTGGCTTATGGGCCACCATGGGCTTATGGGCTACAGTGGGCTCACAGATTCGTGGGCTCACGAGTCAGTAGGCTAGCGGGCTCGCGGGCCTGTGGGTTGGCGGACCTACGGGCTGGGACAGTAGTCGTGTGCTCTGTCTTGCTGTGGCACGCTCGGGAGAAGGCTGCGCGCTCGCAGGCTGGCGTGCTCTTGCGGAGCTGGCGCGTGCTGGAGGGAGAGGGAACCACTGCAGTCGCACGCAGTGGCTTCTGCAGGCAGTCGTACGTTGGTGCGCTTGCGAGGGGTCACGCGCTGTGGCGTGCTCGCTCGAGGGAGAACGCACTGTGGCGCGCTCACTTAGGGGAGATGCGCTATGGCACGCTCGCGCAGGGGAGGATCGCGCTGCAGGCTGGCGAGCTCGTGAGCTGAGGCGTGCTCGTGCGAGGAGGATCGCGCTTCCGGGGAGGCTGTGCTCGCGGGAGGGAGAAGCAGCGGTGGAGAAAGAGCGGCGGCGGAGGGTGGCGAAGGAGAGAGGGAGCGGTGGCGGAGGGGGAAGAAGGTGAGATGGCCGCGGGAAGGGGAAGAGGTGGAGAGAGAGAGAGAGAGAAAGAGAAAGAGAGAGAGAGAAAGAAAGATTAGGGCTAAAAGCCCTAATCTGATTTAGGTGAGGGGGTGCTGCGTTTTGCCTCAAAACGCGACACTCCGTTATTTTTTTTACAGTTTTATTATTATTATTATTTATATCTATTTTTATATTCATTTTATACTAAAATTTGCGGATACGGAAAAATTTAAAATTATCAAAAATTCAATTTAAATACCCCAAAATAAAAAATTAATAAAATTAAAATCTCTCTATGTATATAAACTGAGGAATATGTTATTTAATTTAGGAACGGGAGTACAAATGTATGACACTATAGTGTCAGTGTTACATTAAGCAAGACTTGTAGCAAAAACAAAATTTTCCAATCCAATTCAACTTTCCTAAGATCTAAACCATGCGTATGACAATCACAAATTGAAACTATAATCAAGACAATCAATATTTTGTGGCATTTAGCACTAAAGCAACTATTGTATCCCCTATAGTCTATTTGAAAACAAGAACAATGCAAAATTCGACCACCCTTACAATTGATTCACTCAATGCACTCAATTTTATGGAAAGAGTATGTATATCACTAAAATCAAAATAATGAAATGACATTTCTATAGACTCGCTAATATATCATATTTTCACCACTTAAATGTGTGAAATACATGTATCAATCAAAACGTCTTTTATTTGGTTGTAACGGTGTTAGAGTCAAGGGCAAAATAAAACAAAGAAAAATAAGCACAAAAATTGTTGGTTTAAAATTCACTAAAAATACTCAAGTATCAAGACATAACATGCTTCACACCTCCAAAGTAAAGAAAATACAAATATCAACAACTTTCAACTCTAATTCCAACAAATATGTAATGGAACTCTAACTCCAAGAATGAACAATCTTCATGCATCTTTTTCTCAAATTTTTTTCTTTTTTCTTTTTTTTTTTGCTTTTTTATTTTTCTTTTTTTATAGCTTAACATGATAATTTTCTTCTTTTCTGCCGTGCTAAGCCTCAATTTATTACACTACCAGAGGAAAGAAAAAAAAACTCCAATGTATAAGAATATAATGCCATGCTATCAATCCTAAATAAACTAGTGAATTCGGGTTCAAAATCAGTAACTAAAAAAACACAAGTTATGGGAAAAATTATGTAGCTAATTCAAGAAAAGGTCTAGGTTAAAATAGGCTAATTAGGGGATATAAAATGTTATGGAGGGTATTTTTTGAAGGACAAATGGGTATAAAACTAAGTCCCTTAATCATTTTTGTGTATGAAAATAAATAATGCAGTCTCGACATGCATAGCAAAACAAGTTCTAGAATGATCATTCCACGTACAATATATGCTCAACATGAACAATGAGAGCACAAGGAATGAATTGCTCTTTAAGCATCAATTCTTCATTTTGATATGTTTTGTGTTAAATTCTGTATGCCAATCTTTCAAATAAACCATTAAAAGATGAACTAATGCCAATCATCCTTCATACAATTCGACTCAAATCAAGTAACACACAAGGACTCAAAGACTTGAGAACATTTTGTTGGCTTGGTAAAAAGATTCAACAAAAACTCAAATTTCTAAAATAAATCAGATTTCATTTATGCTCCCCCACATACGTAAATTAAGCATTGTCCGCAATATGCAAGATGAATAAAATAAAAAAAATGTAAAAGAGAACAGAAAACTCCCCTCTCAAATCCGATGACCCTATAGCCTCCTCTTCAATAGCAACTTTTTTTCCTCTCATGCAAAGGATTTTTTATGCTCATGAATTTTGAAAAAAATGGCGGACGTTTCCTTCAAGTTGCTTCCATCTTCATAGATCTTCAAATGTTGCCCATTGAAATTTATAAGATTGAGGATGGCCATTGGAAAAGAACCCATGAAATCTATGCCCCATACATAAAAAATATCACGAGTAAAATATTGTTTGGGGGCATCTCATAACAATTTGAAACATTGCCACTTCGTTGACATTGGTCACATGCATGAACATAAGAATGAGCATCCTTAAACAAAGTTGGCAAATAAAATCCAGATTGAAGTAGCTTAGCTATTGTACAAGATGGTCTAAGATGGCCACCAACTTCGTTATCATGACAAAAGCTAAGGATGCTACTTACCTCCTATGGGGTCACACATCTCGTAATGATATTGTCACCACAAATCTTATATAAGTAGGGTTCATCCCATAGATAGTGGCGTACATTGGAAAGAAATTTCTTTTTCTGCTATCACGTTAATCCCAAGTTAGCATACCATGGTTCATCAATATGAGTAATAGAAAATAAATTTTTATTAGGAAAAGAGTTAATTGTTGTTTCAATGAAATCTCTCTCTAATCATAATAAATGTCAGCAACTATCTTGATATCAAATTCCTGTAACAAGAGAATCCAACACGACAACCTGGGCTTTGCATCTTTTTTTGTATCAAATATTTAAGTGCAGAATTGTCAGTTTGAATAACAATCTTGGACAACAACAAGTAAGACCGAAAAATTTCAAGTGAAAAGATCACAACAAGTAGCTCTTTCTTAGTGGTGGCGTACAATTTATGAGCCTCATTCATAGTTCTACTCACGTAATATATAACATGAAATTTTTTATCCATAGTTTTGCTCAAAACTGTACCTACAGTGTCTTCACTCGCATCGCAGTAAATGTCAAAAGATAAATCCCGCTTAGGTGGCTACATAACAGAAGCCTCAATCAATTTCAAATTTAGGTAATTAAAAGCATTTAAGCAAGAATTATCAATCACAAAAGATATATCTTTCATTGAAAGATTTGTTCGAGGTCTGACAATTTTAGAAAAATACTTGATGAACCTACGATAAAAATCTGCATGCCCTAGAAATGCTCTAATATCTTTTAGTGATTTAGGGGGAGAAGGTTTTTTAATTTTGACTTTTGCTCTATCAACTTCTATTCCCCTAGAAGATATCTTATGACCCAAAATAATTTCAACTTTTGCTCTATCAACTTCTGTTTCCCTACAAGATATCTTATGACCCAAAACAATGCCTTTTTTTGCTATAGATTGACATTTTTCCCATTTAAGTACCAAGTTGGTTTTCTCACACTTCTTTAAAACTTGCTCCAAATTATTCAAGCAACTATTAGATGAGGAGCTAAATATAGAAAAATCATTTATAAAGACCTCCATAAAATCATCAATAAAAATAACAAATATCGACCTTATGCATCTCTGAAAAGTAGTTGAGATATTACAATGATCAAAAGGCATACGTCTAAATACAAGGTACCAAATGGACATGTAAATGTGATCTTTCTTGGCTAGCAGGATTAATGACAATTTGCAAATAACCAGAAAAATCATCTAGTAAACAATAAAATGCATGGCTAGCTAATTTTTCAACAAGTTGATTAAGAAAGAAGAGGAGAAAATGATCATTTTTAGTAGCGACATTTAAATTCCTATAATCCACACAAACCTCTCAATCCATGATAATACATTTAAGGATCAATTCGTTTTTATCGTTTAACCACAATTGTCCTGTCCTTAGACACAACTTATAAAAGATCACCTAAACAGAATTTGAGATATGAAAGATAATACTTGCATCAAGCCATTTAATGATTTCCTTCTTTATTACCTCTTTAAGTTTCTCATTTAGCCTCCTTGTGGTTGAGTTGTGGCTTTAAACTCATTTTCTAACAAGATCTTACGCATATGAATCGAGGGATTTATGCTATGCATGTCTATGATGGTCTAGCCTATTACTTTCCTGTATTCTACCAAAACTCATAATAATTTCTATATAATCATCAGAAACATTGAATAATTATCCAAAAAGATATATTTCAAATGAGAAGGAAAAGATTTAAGTTCAAGTGTGAAAAATAGTTAAGCAACTTGTTGTGATTTGTTGCCTTTCATCTCAACACTCAAAGACTCTTTCAAGCTCTCATACTGTGTAGGGAAGGTACAAAATTCACCTAAATTTGCATCCAAAATAGTACACACATTAAAATGTTCATTATCTAAGATGTCATGATTTAGATGCAATGTGTTCATTATCTAAAAAGTCATGATTTAGATACAACGAATTAGCAATACACTTTTTAATAGGATTATTAGGGTAAAAGACATTAAAATCATGTTCAGCAATTCTCTTAGTACAATCAACTTTAAAAACTTCTTGTTATCCAAATTTTTCATGGGGTAAAAGACATCAAACTCAATTTTTTTATCATTAATTCTCAAAATTAATTTTTCCATTATAAACGTCAATCAAAACATGTGCAATGGCAAGAAAAGGTCGATCTAGAATCAAAGAATATAGCCTTATCATCATTCATATCCAAGATGACAAAATTAAATTTATCAAATTTAACAAATATGTTCTCAACAATGCCTCTCAGATCCTTTATCTCTAATCAACCAATTATAATGAAGTGTTAGTTGATCGACATTCCCTTAATCCTAACTTGAAGAAAACAAAATATGACATCAGATTGACACCAGCACCCATATCACATAAAATATTAGAAAAATTAATAGAACCAATAGTAGAAGTGATAGAAAAACTCCCGAATCCTTGAGTTTTGGAGACAGTTTATTTTGTAAAATCATAGAACACTTCTACGTAAGCTTGACCATTAAAACATCATCTATCTCTCTTGTTGGTGATCACGTCCTTAAAGAATTTCCCATTATTTGGCATCTACTTGATGGCATTCAAATGAGGAATATTAATATGCAATTTTTTAAAAACTTTTAAAAATTTTTCAAACTGCTTTTCCGTATTAGCATGTAAAAGAAGTTTAGAAAAAGAGGACATAAGGCTTATATTCATGCAAAGGTAAAGTAATTCCTTGTTTTGAATCTGGTGCCTTGAATTTCTTATTTGTAGGTTGCTTGATCTCTTTCTCAGCCTCTTGTTCATTATCTTCTTCCTAGGATCGAATTGATACCTTCTATAATTGCTTCCCGCTCCTCAATGAAATTACCTTGGCCTACTTTCTAGGGTTCTTCTTAATATCACTTGGTTGTCTACCTGGAACATGAGAATGACAAGAGTTAGTCAATTGATCAATTTTAGTTTCAAACTTCTGAATCTTTTCATTTGTTGTTGTTGCCAAACGTTCAATGGCAATCTCCCATGATGCCTTGTTCTCCTTTGGTTACAGATTTCTTGAGTTAAAGCCTAGTAGATTATTTGCTCTTGATGCTTCTTGACTCCATGAAAAGTTAGTATAGTTTCTCTATCTAGGATTGCACATGTTAAAGTAAGGGTTATTTTGGGGCCGGCCAAGTTAGAAACAAAGTGTGTTTGCTATACCCACGGGTACTCAGAAATCATATGAGTAGAATTTCCACATGAATCACAAGATAAAACTTGGTTAGTCACAGCATTAAGTTGATTAGTTTTCATTGCAATAATCACGGAGTTGATTTTTGCATTAGGCATAGTAAAACGATCGATCTCATAAATATCAGCTTTTTGTTTAGAAATTTCACATTTGTTAGACCAATCATATTGATTAGAGGCCATATCATCAAGTAATACACATACTTCATTATAAAATTTACTCATGAAAGCACCCCTAATTGCAATATCAATGGTGGCTGCTCGGATTCACACCTTGCTCTTCCAATAGTCTAAATGAGAGTGTAAAGTATGTATAGAAAAATTGAATCCTCTTGTCCGCCCTAGAAGGAGCTTTATTTATATGACCAAAACCCTAAATCTTAAGCAAAATAGTAATTGCAAGCTTTTAGGAAACTTTCCCTTTTCTTCAATTTGGAAACTTTATCTAGATGTGATAATAGAAATCTTTTGCATTCCCATGAATTTGCAAGCTTCCCTCTGATTTTGGAGTATTTCCTAGAGTTAATATCAACATGTTTCTAAAAATTACTTCATAGTGTTAGGGAAATTGTTGACCCCTTTGGATTTTGATGATAATAAAACCTTTCATATTGTTTTGACATTTTTACTAAGTGTATAGATTAGGTCTCATTTGAAAATTCACATAAAAGTTGTCCATACAAGTTGTTATAGAGGATGATATAAAGGCAAGTTATCTTGGAACATAGAGACTGTTATAAAGGAAGAAGTTCTTATTATTAATTGATGACCCAGCTTAGCAATCTAAATGTAGATTGGGTACTACACTTAGTTCAAAATATGTTTAAATACCTTGACCAAGCCATGATTAAAGGGATACCTTGTGGGAAAGGAAAGCTTAAGAGCACCAAAAGAGGAAGGTCTCCAAGTCTAAGCCTCGGGAAAGTATTTGAATTCAAACAGATTTGAATTCAAACATGGCAGTTGTAGCTATTAAAGGAAAGAAGGATCTCTCTTAGGGATGGAAAGTCCAAAGACAAATGGCCTTGATTCATGGTGCTGAGATGGGAAAGTGACTATCATTTTACAGGAGTAAAAGCTTATTGGGAACACAACTTTGCAGATATATATCTTCAATGATAGTAACAAGTTTTGTGGGTGTTCTTCTGGGACTAGAAGATTGATATACAAAGAGTATACAATAATTTTTACAAAGTGTTTATGGCATTTCTTGAGTGAAATATTCATTCTAAAAGTTGACTACTTGAACAGCATAAATTGTATTATGTACTTGGTCTTGTGAGGTGGTTTGGTAATTAATTCTTTGTTGGACGAAGCATCTTCATGCTAAGGAAGATTAGAAGTCAACAGTCCTTGAGTTGTATCTTGTAACTTGGTATCATAGTAGAAAACTAGCAAGTTGCTAGATCCTGATTTGCTGGTTAGAAGAGTGAATATAGGTACAGGGCCAAACAATTATCAAAATCAGATTTGTCTCTCTATCCTTTTATTTTTTGTTGCATATATTTAAAATGACTATAGGATTATTTTAGATCTATGTGGAGTTAGATTAAATTTTTTAAAAACCAATCAAAGATAACTAATTCAACCCCATTCTTGGTTGTTACAGGGACCAACAAGTGGTATCATAGCAAGTGCTCTACTCCACTAGAGAGACCTAAAGATCTATGGATTTTCCTTATACATTTGGCCAAGTCATCAATAGAATACCCTATTTTGATAATGCAAACTTTTCTCATTGGAAATGTAAGATAGAGACATCTATAAAAGCTACCGACTATGAGACTTAGGAGGTCATTACCTCTAGAGACCTAGATGTAAAAGGCCCAATTATAACAAAAAATGATAAGAGAATGGTTTCTATAAATTCTAGAGTTAAACATGTACTTTTTTATACTATCTCTTCCACTGAATTTAATCTTGTTTATTCATGTGCTATGACTAAAGAAATCTAGGAAAGACTTTGCATCACTCATGAAAGAACTAGTACCGTGAAGGAAACTAGAAGAGGAAAACTAATGTCGTATAAGGTTGAAATCTTCCATGCTGCCAAAACAGAAGGCAAGAGGAAAACAAGAGCCTTTACAGCAAAAGAAGATAAAGATTCAGAAGATGAAGAAGTAATGATCAAGAGTTGTACATGCTAGCAAAAAAGACTTAACCATGTACTTAAAAATAAGAGTAAGAAAATTTTCAAATATAAAAAATCTAGTAATTCATGAAAATTTAAGTCTAATATAGGAAAAGACAACAAAGAAAAGAAGTAGAAGCAGGAAACAATTTGTTATGAATGAAAGAAATTAGGTCACATAAAATATGAGTGTCCTATCTCACTAAAGAAGGGGTAGAAATTCCAGAAAAAGGAAAAGGTTATCATGACAACATAGAGTGATTTGAATAAACCTGATTCAGAAACAAAAAGTTTAAAAAGTGCCAAAAAAGTACATTTCTATCTCATAGCAAAGTCATAGGTTACCTTTGACACTGAAACGAAAATTCTACATTTTTTTTTGTTTCGATATTAAAATTGTGTTTAGTATGATTACTAAATTAAAATGCAAAATAATTGATTTAAAAAATGAAAAAAATATTCTAAAACAAACAAATCAATTTTTAAATTTTGAGCTAACTAATGTGAAGTCTGAAAGTGAAATTGTAAAGTTGGAAAATTCTACTATGAAAGAAGAAATATGTTTGTTGAAAACAATGGTTGAAAATTTGTCCATATCCATTAAAAATATCTTCTTAAAATTTCAGAAGAGTGATGAAAAATTATTGAAACTATTTCTGATCTAAGGAAAAAAATTTTTCCAAGACTGGTCTGGGGATGAAAGTGATTTAGAAATTGCTTCAAAAATGAACAAAGTTGTTTTTGTTAAAATTGTAGAAAAAGGTTAAATTAACTATTCACAGACTGTAGACAATGGTCATAGAAGCAAGCATAGAGGAACTCATATAAGTACCCATACAGGCACCCATAAATACTATTACGAAAATGTAAAATTTCAGAAAAAATACAATAATGGGCTTAAGTATAATAAACCAATGACTATTCAGAATAATTATAGGAATAAAAATTATAAAGCTAATTATTTAAGAAATAAAAATAATTTTTCTTACTATATGTGTCACAAATTGGTCACTTTGTTATAAATTATTTCATGAGCAAACTTAGTACATTTCAAAGAAAATTTATTTGTGATACAATATTATTTTCTAAAGAACCAAAACTTGTTTGGATACCTAAAAATAGATGATTTTTCTAGATTTACTTAGATTTCATTTTTATAAAATAAAATGATGCATTTGAGTAATTTAAGAAGTAGAATTATGAGTTGGATGTCTAAAAAGCAAAATTCAGTTGTTTTATCCACAACTGAGTCACAATATGTATCAATAGAAAATTATTTTATGCAAATCTTATGGTTAAAATAACATGTAAAAAAATTTGTGTTGGATTATAAGAATATTTTGATAAAATGTGAAAATACGATTTATCTCATAAAAAATCTCATAATTCATTCAAAATTCAAACATATAGAAATTATTCTCCATTTTATTAGAAACTATAAAGATGTAGTTTTGAAATATGTTGAAATTGAAAATCAGTTTGCTGTCATTTTTACAAAACTGTTAGATAGAGAGAGTTAGAAAATATTAGAAATGAAATTAGAGTATATTTTCCATTTTTTTAAAATGAGATTTGCATAAATCAATGAAATTGCTAAAATTTTCCTTTATTATTCTCTATTTCTTTATGTGATATTTGCTATATTTTGTTTTTCATAAAACAAAAAGGGAGAGAATAGAAAAAATAAATAAACGAATGATAAAAAAAATGTACACATTAAGGGGGAGAAAATTAAAATGTTAATAAATCCATAAATTGAGGGGGAGCTTGAATGCATACATGATATTTTTGAGTATGAACATTTATTTTTTATATGGTTTTATTGTCATAAAAAGGGAGAAATTATTAGGAAAATTGTTGTCCTCTTTGGGTTTTGATGGTAACAAAACCTTTCATATTATTCTGACTTTTTTACTGAGTGTACAGTTTAAGTCTCATTTGAAAATTCACGTAAAAGTTGTTTATAGAAGTTACTATAGAGGATGCCATAGAGGCAAGTTATCTTGAATCATAGGATTGTTTTAAACGAAAAAGTTCTTATTATTAATTGAAAACCTAGATCAGCAATTTAAGTATAGATTGGGTACTATACTTCAAAATATGTTCAAATACTTTGACCAGTCCATGATTAAAGGGATACCTTGTAGGAAAGGAAAGCTTAAGAGCACCAAAGGAGGAAGGTGTCCAAGTCCAAGCCACAATCCAGGAGAATATTTGAATCCAAATAGATTTGAATTCAAATATGGCAATTGCAACTATTGATTTGATCCAGCAAAGAATGCATGATCTCTCCTAGGGATGGAAAATCCAAAGACAAATGGTTTTGATTTATGGTGCTGAGATAGGAAAGTTCCTATCATTTTACAGGAGTAAAAGCTTACTGGGAAGCCAACTTTGAATATTTTAAAAGCCAACTATTATATATCTTCAACGATAATACTAGATTTTGTGGGTGTTGTTCTGGGATTAAAAGATCGATATACAAAGAGTATACAACAAATTTTACAGAGTATTTTTGACATTTCTTGAGTGAGATATTCATTTTAGAAGTTGGTTACTTGAACAACTTAAATTGTGTTATGTACTTGGTCTTGTAAGGTAGTTGGTGATTAATTCTCTGTTGGACGAAACATCTTCATGCCAAGGAAGTTAAGAATCAATAATCCTTGAGTTATATCTTGTAACCCGGTATCATAGTGGAAAACTAACAAATTGCGAGATCTTAGCTTACTGGCTGGAATAGTTGACGTAGATACAAGACCGAACCACTATTAAATTAGATTTATCTTTTTATCTTTACTTATATTTTCCATTGCAAAAGTTTAGAATGATTATAGGATTATTTTAGATCTATATGGTGTTTGACTAATTTTTTTAAAAACCAATTAATGACTATCCCCTTCTTAGTTGTCACAAGGACCAACACATAGACATGTGCACTTAGTTTCTTGTTTCTGTAGGGACTTGAGTTTTAACATCACGACAACTTCTTCCTAATTTTTGTAAATCTTCTTGTTTGATTAGCCTCTAGACACTTTATAAGATTTGTAGGCTTGAAGTCTAGCTTCCAACATATCAAGAATTAGCCCAATCAGATATTGGAGTAAAGGGATAAGTCCAAAAATACAGATAGTTGCTTGTCCGGTCCGAATTTTCTTAAATAAGCCCGATGCTTCCTAAATCAATATCCATAGTATAATATCACAAAATAAGATTTAAAACAGTCCCAAATTGTATAAATAAAGATTGAAATAATCTAATTCAAGTGCATAAAGTTATTGCTATTAGTGATGGCATTAGGGTACTCACTGCCTAAGTGCCATGTACATGTATTGCCTGCAAGTGCTATGGCCTATATAGCTAGCTCAAGGATCCTATGGGCTGTTACCTTATTGCTGCTCATTGAGATCTTACCTTAGCTTCTCTCATGGCTTATCTAGGTCCATAATAGTCGTCTCCCTGAGAATGACCTTGTCCTCAAGGTCGAATGTGGGAAAGGCTCAGTTGAAGTGATTCATGTCTTCTCATGTGGCATTTTCTTCTCTAAGATTTTCCACTTCACCAAGACTTCATATCGCATTTGAACTCCATGTCTAACCTCTTGGCTTCTCAAGATATCTTCTGGTTTCATTAATATATTCCCATCCTCAGTGTAGGTAGATAAAACCGATGGTATGGTTTTTGGCTCCAAAGTAATTTGCTTAGATTTATCTAAAAGAGTCCTAATGTCTTGGTGGGTTAGAGGGTTATCTTTGAAGGGTTGAGTATCCTCCTTGGACACATCTTTGGTAGCTGGTTTAGGAGAGATTTGGATGGCAAAGATCTGGCCACCTTTTTGATCGTGGACTATATAGATGCCATCTCAACTTCCTTGACTATAGCTCGATTGTCCATCTTCAACTTGATCCATTAGCCTTAATGTAAGAATTTCATCTCCATACACTTGTAATCAGCAACAATTCGGTTTAATTTCTCAGGCCATCATACTCCAAGGATAATATCCAAGTCTACTAGTTGCAAAGAATAGAGATCAACTTGTAACTCCAACCCTTGGATTCATAGATTCACTTTTCTATGTACTTTATGACGTTTGAACTTTTCCCTACTTGCTATTCGAACTTGAAACTCTTATATTCTTTTGGTAGATAGTCCTAAGGATTTGGCAATCCTATGATTGATGAAATTGAGAGCAGATCCATTTTTGATCAATATGGTCACTTCTCTTTTGGCAATGTGTGCACTCATGCGCATTGTCTTGGGCTGTGATTCTAACCAATGTATGGATGGTAACAAGTGAATCCTCCTTATGATTCTCCTCTTCTTGAGCCATCGTTTCATAGGAAAAAAGGCTTTTGGTCTTTTTGATCCATAGACTATTTGGCTTCCTCATTACTAATGGGCTTCACTATATAGATTCATGGTGTTTTATGCTTGTAGCTGGGCTGACACTTCTCATCACAATTAAAACAGAGCTTTTTTTCTCTTCTATCCTTCACCTCTAAGTTGGAGAGCTTCTTAATGGTTGATGGTAGGGTTTTGGGGTGATTTAGCTAGACTACACTGGTGGCTGATACGCCAAAGAGTCGTGGTGCACTATTGTAAGCTTGTGCAAAGCTGCAGCTTGCCAAGGTGTTTTGTGGCCTTACTATCCATCAGATGTCCTATAACTAATCTTCCTTGGGTCTTGCAATCTCCAAAACATGCATTAATGATTTGGGATGCTGTAACTTAATCTCAGTAGCTAGCTCATGCTTGAAACCAGCCATAAAGGCTCCAATCAATGTTTTCTTAAGCCAATCCACTCGGTGCATAGTTTTTTGAATTCCTTTTGATAATCCCTCAATGACCGTGTTTTCTTAACTTCAAGATGGACTCATTATAATCAACATAACTTGTGTCACCAAAGCATTTCATCATCTCTTTGACAAAACGATTCCATAACAAGTTTTCGTGACTTTCATGGTTCCATTCTTTGAATCATGACATACTTTGCTACAATTCATCTTCAAGGTAGAATCCGACGACTCTAACTCTTTTATATTTGTCTGCAGGATAGTAGCTGAAGTAGATCTTGGTTCTAGATACCCATACACTCGGATTTTCCTTTTGGAACTTGGGAAATTCAAGCTTATGTGCTCTTGTTCGCTGCCTTGGTTCTCGATGACTTCTCCTCCTTTCTCTCAGAATCTTTGGCTTGTTGGGCAGTAGGCATAATGTGATCTTCCTCTCTACTGCTAGAGTATTTTGATTGAAGCTTGTAAAGATAAGATCTAAACTCCTCATCATAGATTATGGACCGGACAGTACAAGGGATGGGTATATCTCAGCCATGATTGTATCTCCTACGTTTAGCACTTGATCTTGGCTGCATATTTCTAAGCATCTCCATTATGGCTTGCACATTTTGGCCCATATGAGCCATACGCTCATTGGTTTCTTGCACGATGGTGTTGGTTTAGGTTAGCTGGTTAGTATTTTGTACAATCTAGTTGTGATGACCCGCTATTGAGGCGTCGTACCCCTTAATAAAAGGAAACAAATATACAAATGTGAAAATGACCAATACAATTAAAATACAACGTTTTGCTCGCAATAGTTGCACTCCCGTGTCTGATAACACGAAAGAAGATTTAATTAAAATAAAACCAATTACTTGTTCTTTCTAAAAAAAATTGACAAATTCTCCCGTATTTAGTGACCATTCAGCAACCTCGAGTTAATATAAAATTTGATAAAGCAAGCAGAACACTACTAATATCAAACAAACTGGTATCAATGGCTCTCCCGGCCATCCAGCACAACACACCATGGTATGTAATCATAATATAAATAATCTATACATATAGGCCTCTCCTTGGTTATCAACTATACATCTACATATAAAACATAACTCATACAATGCCAAAAGAAACAAAAAGAGGACATGCCTTAACAAAGCAAGTGGTTAGAAATGAGTGTGGATCTAAATCTCTTTGTTTAAAGGTCTTTACCCTGTGATTCTCTCTCGTCTCCTTGATCACTTGAAAAATAAAGATATCAGGGTTAGCATAATCTGAGTAAGTATGCAGGGGACCAATAGCATGCAAGCAGGCACAAGGATATAAATATCAACATGTAAGCATCGTAAACATAGTAGAGTATACCAGAGATGCACATTATCTCAACAAAACAATTACAATTGTTACTTTTAAAATCATTATTCTTTTTCCATCTTTGTTAATCCAATTTAATTTAATAATTAAAGAAAGAAATATAGTGTCGAACCAAACTAGTGTATGAGGGTCTGGAGAGTAAGCTAAATTTGGGGATTCCTAAATAAATCTAGGTTTTTTTTTTTGGTTATTTGGTTCTAATTTCACCCTTATAGGGAGAAGAGATCCATCCATCGTTTCTCAAGCTTCACCCATAGGTTTGGCACAAACTTTTGGTATTTTATGTACAACCACACTCCTCAATCTTCGTTTGTAAGCTTTGTACAAACTTTTGGAGGCATTTTATGTTATCACTTTCTCTTTACATTCCCTTATGATTATCATAATGTAATCACCACGAGACTACAAATTTATCCCAAGGATTATACAAGAATTATGACCAAATATCACAATTGTGATGACCCACTATTTAGGCATCACAACCCTTAGCAAAAGGAGACAAAATGCAAATGAGGAAGCGACCGACACAATTAAAATGTGACATTTGGACTCACAATAGTCGCACTTCTCGTATGTGATAATACGAAAGGAGATTTAAATTAAAAGAAAACCAATTACTCGTTCTTTCCAAAAGAAAAATTGACATAGTTTCCCCTATTTAGTGACCATTTCGTTACTTGAGATTAATATAAAATTTGATAAATCAAATAGAACACTTATAATATCAAATAAACTGGTATCAATGGCTCTCTTGACCATCCAGCACAACACACCATGGTATGTAATCATAATAAAAATAAAACTATACATATAGGGCTCTCTTTGGCCGTCAACTATACATATACATATAAATCATAACTCAAACAATCTCGAAAGAAACACAAAGATTGCATGACTTAACAAAACAAGTAGTCAGAAATGAGTATGGATCTAAACCCCTTGGCTCAAAGGTGTCTACCCTATGAATCTCTCTCACCCCCTGATCATCTAAAAATAAGGATTATTAGGGTTAGTATAACCTAAGTTAGTACACGGGGAACCAATAGTACGCATAGCAAGCAAGCAGGCACAAGAATATTATCATCGCCATATAAATAACGTAAACATTATAGAGTATACAAAAGATACACTAGTTTAGTAATCTTAGTAATTAAAGAAAGAAATAGAATGTTGAACCGAAGTAGTGTATAAGGGTTTGGAGAGCAAACTAAAATTTGAGATTCCTAAAATAATCTAAGTCTTTTTTTTTAGGTTAGACTCTCAAACACTTCACTTTCTTTTAATTCCACCTTCATAGGGAGAAGAGATCCACCCATGGTTCCTTGAGGTTTGCCAGCAAGCTTTGCATAAGCTTTTGGAACTCTTTGTGCAAACTAGACTCCTCAAGTTTTGTCCGTAGGCTTCGTACAAGCTTTCAGAGATATTTTTTTGTTATTACTTTCTCTTTATGTCTCTTTGTGATTCTCATGATATAATAACCACAAAAACCACAATCTATCACAAGTTTCACATAAAAGTTGCAATCCAACATCACAATTATACATGTCATACAACTTATTGAGCACTCAAGAACTTATTCAACAAATATTCAACACAAACGGTTTTAGGAAAAGTGCCATGACTCAAACTATAGTGCTCGGATTAAGGTGATTTAGATTGACACTTAAAGATAAAATACAAGGCTATAACTTTCATGTTTATAGCTAGGTTCAGTTCCAATTATATAGGGAAACCCAAATCAATCATAATCATAGCTTAAAATTCACAATATAGCTTGTGCGTTATAGAAAAATGAACATAACTTCTCCTGCACATATCAGATTGAAGTGATTCTAATACCCATTTAAAGATAAGATATAAAACTATAACTTTTTTGTTCAGAGCTTAACTTAATTCAGTATAGAAGATTAATCAAAACTGTAGCAAATTTCAAACACAAAACAGAGTAGTTTCCTACAAAAATCATGCTATTTTGAAAATTCACAAAAAATTCAATTCTTAATGAAACCCTTCGAATTATATGTCATTGTAAACTCATTGAAGTCTACTTTTATCATAAAAAAACCTCACATAAATTGCAATCGTGCAGAAAAACATATGAAATAAATAATAGAGTATGGTCATACTATGAAATAGGACAGAATATCTCAATTTCCATACCTTATGTTCAAGATTCGAAATTTCTTTCTTCCTCTCCCACTGTACTTTTATCATAGCATGATAATAACTTAAGAAACATGATTTAGATGATCTTTAGGTATCAATTTAACAAACACATGTAAGGTATTTGCCTTTACAAGCCTCTAATTTCACTTTAGCCTACCACCTCAAACTTCCTTGCTTCCTTTGTGCTCCTCAGCTTGTTTTATAGGTTTTCTACAATTCTTTATGTTAGGGACACTAAGTATATCAATGGAGGTTGCTGAATCTAAGCTTAAAGGGCAATTTTAATCGAGTTAAGGTTTGGTTTTTGGGGGAGAAAGTTGGGATGCAGGAATAAAATAATGTAGGAAAAGGAAATTGTGTGTTAAGAGCTCTCTCTCTCTCTCTATATATATATATTATTACTAAAGTAGAAGTAGGCCCAGCGCCAAGTACATGTGATATCTAGAAATGAGTCATGTGTCTTGTCCTATGCCTTGTAATTGTATGACATGTACTCATTGTAGGTCCCACACCATACCGTAATTTGGTTCTATTGTTGACTTATTCCAACCATTCTCATTTGCGAACATGTCTCATTAGTCTATACTAATTTTAATGTGCTCGATATATGGTTAAACCACAAACATAAAATCCAGACATGCATTGCACATAAAAGTTTCAATAATTTTAGTACAAAACAATACGAAGCAAATTTAAATATATTCAACAAAATAATAATGCAAATGCAAATGCATGTATTAATGATTTCTCGAGACAGGGCCTTACAACAATAATGCATGCTATGTAGTTTAGCAATAAATAGTAGGCCAAACTTTAGCTACAGTCATCAGATTAAGTTGATTCCAATTACCATTTAAAGATAAGACACCAAGCTATAACTTTTATGTTTATAACTAAGTTCAATTCCAATCACACAAGTATAAGCAAATTAATCATTGCTGCAGTATGAAATTCTCAAGACAACATAAGCGGTCATGGTAAAATTATCGTAACCTTCACTATACATATCTGATTGAAATAATTCTAGTGGTCATTTAAAGAAACACAGTTTTACAATTTTCATTTTGGAGTTAGCCTAATTAATCCCATAAGATAACTCAAAATTGCCGTAAATTTTAAACACGAAACAGAGCAAAAACATAGCAGTATTCTACAGTAATCATGCCAATTTGAAAATTCACAAAAAATTCAATTCTTAGTCAAATCCTAAGTCATATGTTATTTTAAAACTATGAAAGTCTATTTTTATTAGAAGAAAACCTCACTCGATTTGTAAGAGTGCAGAAAAAGTTATAACTCAAAAACTGAGGCATGGTTAATTGTTTAGCATGCCAAATTCCTAGGTTTTCTTTCAAATACGTGATTCCTTTTTCCCTAATCCATTTCATCCATGTTCGAACAACATAATCACATGTAAAAACATGTTCTATAGGATTATTAGATATCAATTTAACTAACACATATAAGGTACTTGCCTCAAATTTGTTAATTATTTCGTGAGTTTCCTTCCTTTTTCTCCCTAAGCTTCATTGGATTTATAGGTTTTTTTTTTTTTAATGTTTCCTACAACCCTTTGTGCCTCCCAAGGCTAAGGTTAGTATATATATAGATGGAAGTAGTTTGTTTGGAGCTTAGAAGGTGAGTTTCATGGAGTTAAGGTTTTGTTTTTGTGAAAGGAAAAGCGAATATGTGAATATAATTTTATGGAAGATGAAATGTGTGGAACATGAGCTTTTTTCTCCCCCTCTCCCCCTCTTTATCTCACTCTCTACATAAATGAGATGTGGGCCCACCAAGCATAGTAGTGTATACCAAGAAGAGTGTGTGCCATTTGTTCTTTGTAGGTCCCATAACAAATCCTTTGTGGGTCACACATAAATTCCTAATTTTGTTTGCTTTCTTATTGAATTATTTCGACTGTTTTCATTCACCGACGTATCCCACTAGTCTATACTAATTTTCATGTACTCAAACTATAGTTAAACCACAAACATATAATCTAGGCATGCATTGCACATAAAAGTTTCAACAATTTTGGTATAATATAATGCGAAACAAATTTAAATATTTTTAACAAAATAATAATGCAAATGCAAATGCATGTATTAACGATTTCTTGAGACGGGGCCTTACATCTTTCCCTCTTCAGAGATCCAGTCCTCCTGATCATTGCTCATGGTCAAAGAGGTATGGACACTGTTCCCTTATTTCTAATTCTAGCTCCCATAATGCCTCGTCGAAGGTGTGGTGTTTCCATAGGACTTTTACCAATTTGATAGTCTTGTTTCTCAATTTTTGTTGTCGAAAATCTAGAATTTAGATCAATTGCTCAACATAAGTTAAGTCTTCTAGCAATTTGGAGTGGCTCATAGCTGATCACATATGAAGGATCATGAACATACTTCCTCGACATAGAAACATGAAAAGTAGGGTGAACTCCCTCAAATGTCGGAGGTGGAGCCAATTCATACAAAGCTAATCTAACTCTGTTTAGGATCTAAAAAAAACTAACAAATCTAGGGATGAGTTTTCTCATTTTCTTCCTAAATCTCATCACACCTTTAATTGAAGAAATATTGAGAAAGACTGTCTCCTACCTCAAATTCTAAATCTTTTCATCTCTAATCAGCACAACTCTTTTAGCAAGATTGAACTATTCTAAACTTTTCTTGAATGATCCGAACTTTCTCTATGGTTTCTTGTAGATAGGTAGGCCAAGTTTCGAATTGACATAGTTGTTTCTCTCCCATTTCATCCAAACAAAGAAGAGTCCTACATTTTCTCCCATATAATATTTCAAATGGTGCCATGCCAATACTGGAGTGGTAACTGTTGTTATAAGCAAATTCTACTAATTTCAAATGTTGAGCCCAACTACTACAGATTTTTAAAACACAATCTCTCAGCATATCCTCTAGAGTTTATATAGTTCTTTTTGACTAGTCATCTGTTTGAGGATGATATACTATAGAGAAATTAAGTTTGGTCCCCAACCTGGTCAAAAAGCTTTATCAAAATCGAGAAATAAACCTTGGATTTCTATCAGAATAATAGATACCGGTATGCCATGTAATCTTATAATTTCATCAATATAAAGTTTATTTAATTTCTCCATAGAATAAGTCACTACAACCGGGAGAAAGTAAGCTGATTTGGTGAGACGATTTACTATAACCAATATAGCATCATATCTCCTCATAGTTCTAGGCAATCTCGAGACAAAATCCATGGTAATATATTTTCATTTCCATTTAGGAATAGGGAGCGGCTCAAGTAGTCTGTTAGGTTTCGGTGTTTAGCCTTCACTTGCTGATATGTCTAGTATTTACGGACAAATTTTGCAATGTCTTTCTTCATATTAGGCCACCAAAAAGATTAATGCAAATTCTTATACATCTTGGTGGATCCAGGATGAACAGAAAAGGCTAGATTATGTACTTCTTCTAAAATCAATCTCCGCAACCCCTGGGCCTTTGGAATATTGATCTATTTAGAAATTTTACGATCTCATCTGATATGTTGAATTCAACGTTCCCCCCATTAAGAACGTCTTCCTTGAGTTTAATCATCATCTTATCAATTTGCTGACCTACCCTAATGTGAACAAATAGGTTTTGGTGAATCATAAAACGAGCCAAAAGAGATCCTTGGCTTGTAACTTCAGCATCAATCTCAACAACTCAAACTTGGCTATCATCTGATGGTCTCTTACCTGCAGAGCTACTACTGATACAGTGGATTTACGACTAAGTGCATCTACAATGACATTTGCATTACAAGTTTGTTA
The DNA here is from genome assembly GCA_033439265.1 of Dillenia suffruticosa. Taxonomy (NCBI): domain Eukaryota; kingdom Viridiplantae; phylum Streptophyta; class Magnoliopsida; order Dilleniales; family Dilleniaceae; genus Dillenia; species Dillenia suffruticosa. The sequence continues at coordinate 8,798,016 of JAVTVX010000031.1, forward strand.
CTGAATGATAATATCATAGTCCTTTGATAATTCAAGCCATCTGCATTGTATCAAATTCAACTCTTTTGGGTAAATAAGTACTTGAGACTCTGATGATCGGTAAATATTTCATAATACTCACCATAAAGTTAGTATCTCCAAATGTTTAAAGCAAAGACAATAGCTGGAAGCTTTAGATCATGTGTAGGATAATTCTATTCATGAAGTTTCAATTGTCTACATGTATAGGTTATCACATTTTGCCCTTGCATCATTATACAACCCAATCCAGTCCTGAATACATACTAAAGATCATATATCCTTGTCTACAAACTAGTAATGTTAATACTGGAGCCGATACAAGTCTATCCTTTAGAGTCTAAAAACTAGTCTCACATTGTTCATTCTACTTGAAAAGTGTATTCTTAAGAGTTAATCTTGTAAGTGGAGCGGCTATTGAGGAGAAATTCTTAATAAATCTATGATAATAACTTGGCAAACCCATGAAACTATGCACTTCCATAACTGTAGCAGGTGTGGCCCAATTAACAACTATTTCAATCTTCTTCAAATCTATAAAAAATCCTCTACTAGAGACAATGTGACCCAAGAAAGTTATTTCGTTAAGTTAGAACTCACTTTTATCTAGTTTGGTATACAATTTCTTAGTTGTCAAATTCTATAAGGTAATGTGGAGATACTATTCATACTGAGCTTTATCTTTAGAATAAATCAACATATCATCAATGAATACCACAATAAAGTCATCCAGATAGAGTCTTAACACGATTCATCAAGTCCATAAAAACTGTTGGGGTATTGGTTAACTCAAATGGCATAACCAAAAAATCAATGACCATAATAAGTGTAAAAAGCTATTTTCGGTATATGTTGCTCATCTGATGGTATCCTAATTTAAAATCCAATTTAAAGAAAACCATGGCATCTTTTAACTGATCAAACAAATCATTAATTCTCGACAGAGGGTACCTATTCTTGATGGTAGCTTGATTTAATTTTTGGTAATCAATACACAACCACAATGAACAATCTTTGTTTTTTACAAATAAAACCGGTACACCCCAAGGAGAAACACTCAGACAAATAAATTTCTCGTCCACTAGTTCTTGCACCTGAGTTTTCACCTCTTTCAACTCAGCTAGTGTCATTCTATACGAAGTTATAGAAATGGGTATGGTATGTGACATCACATCAATAGTAAATTCTATCTCTCTAATTGGTGGCAACCCTAGCAAATTGTCTGGAAATGCATATGGGAAATCCCGTACTATTGGTATGTTAGACAATTGGATCTATTCTTTCTTGTCTTATGTGGCATAAGTTAAATATCCTTAACAACTCCTGGATAGCATCCTAGTAGCTCAAATAAAGGATATGATAGGAGTTTTGATAAATCTATAACCAATAAACAAAATCTACATTCGTCCTAGTGACGAAAAGAAAACAATCATCTAATGACAATCAACCAATCATAATTAGTTGATAACCAATTCATACCCAGAATTACATCTAGATTTATCAACTTTAATGATAGGAAACCAATATAAAAATTATGCACCTGGAAGCTCACAATGAAATCTCTATAAATCTTAGTAACAAGAATCTCATCTCCAAGCAGTGTAGCAACCCATAGCTACTAATCTCGAGGTTCGAGTCCACACGGCAAATACATAATAAATGCTAATGACATTAATGAATGCGTGACATCTTGATCAATAAAAACACACGCATCAAAGGAAAATAATTTCATCTTACCTATAATCACATCATGTAAAACACGAGTATTCTGAACAATAACTGTATAAACTCTAACCTGTCCTCTTGGGCCTATTGGCATACCTTGAGATCGTTTTTACTATGGCTATAGTGCTTGAGCTGGTCTAGGTGGTCACGGTCTCCCTGAAACTGGAAGGGTTGCTGCCTACTAGGCCGATAGAGATCTAGGTGGTGGTACATGATGTAAAGGAACGGGCTCTGACTGCTCAAACCTAAGAAGGCAATGTGAAGTATAATGACCTAACTAAAAACATGTAAAACAAAGTCTCATTCCTCCCTTATGTGGTCTTGTATGGAGATCCCCACAATTGGAACATGATGACCTCTTATGGGAGCCCTCACTCTACTCATAATGCTTATTCTTTTCATTTTTCTTCTTTATGGTTGCTGTGTAAATTTCCATTGGCCTTTTTCCCTACATCTTTTCCTATTTATCCTCGATAACCAATTATAGAGCTGTGGCATTATTCTGGAGATCCCTATATGTGGTAAAAGATTGAGCCACCAAATACCTTTGAAAGAAAGAAAGATCGCAATCCTTGTGTGAATCTCTTTGCCCTCTTTTCATCTATATCGACTAATTTTGAAGCATAAACTAATAGTTTAGCAAAACGGTTCTCATATTAGCTAACAGTCTAACTATCCTATCTCAATTTCAAAAAATCAGACATCTTCTGATTGCTAATAAAAGAAGGTACATATCTCTCATGGAAGATCTGATGAAATCACCCCAAGAAATATACTAAAAGTCATTCCTATATCAGACTCTTAACTCCAAACTCCAATAGTCATAGACAGCTTCCTTCAGGTAATTGGTGGCAAGTCTGACCTTATATTCTTTGGCAACCATAAACTAAAAAAAAAACCTCTACATCTCAACAATCCAAATCTATGCAACTTGAGGGTCAATACACCCTGAAAAAATCATCGGCTCAATTTTCCCGAATTCGGTCTTTAATTCCTGGAATCGACGGTCCTCTTGAGGCACACATATATTCCTTCTATCTTTATGTCCCTCTATGCACTCTCTAATTCTTTGATCTCTACCCGATCTAGCCTGATCCAACTTAGAACCAATTAATATTGTAGGAGTTGTTGAAACTAATATAGCCGAGGGAGTAAGGGTGGCATGAGTAGCTGGAGGGATATCTGCAATCTCATGCCATGTCACTGGTTGAGATAGTCTCTTAGTTAATCTATGTATATCTCCAAACATAGTACCCATCTTAGTTATCAAAGCATCCAAAGCCTATTACAGATCTGGCTATTATGGCCTTTGATCACCTAGCATCTGTGATTGAGACTCTAGCCTCTGCCCATCATCTCTCAGTTCCCCCTTAGGAGTTATTCTATCTTGTCTTCTCACTTGAACTATTTCATATACGAATAATCTGATGCATGTAAATAACAAACAATATTACTCATTAGATAAGCCACCTTCTATCTAGTAACCTATATTTATAATCTCAAATCCTAGGTGTAGATTATCAAAAACTTTGGGTTTTGATACCAACTATAACGACTCGCTATCCAGACGTCATACCCCTAGCAAAAGGAGATAAACATGCAAATGAGGAAATGACTAACATAACTAAAATGTGATGTCTGACTCATAACAATCATACTTCCTATGTTTAATAATACTGAAAGAGATTTAAATTAAAAGAAAACCAATTACCTATACTTTTCAAAAGAAAAATTGGCAGTCTCCCTTATTTAGTGACCATTTAGCCAAACAAGTTGGCATCAATGACTCTCTCAGGCATCCAGCACAACACATAATAGTATATAATCATAATATAAACAACCTATACATATAGGGCTCTCCTTGGCCATCAACTATGCATCTATATATAAAACATAACCCATACAATCTAAAAAAAACACAAAGACTACACAAGTGGTCAGAAATGAGTATGGATCTAAATCTCTTGGCTCGAAGGTCTCTACCCTATGATTCCCTCTTATCTCCCTGATCACTTGAAAAATAAGGATATTGGGGTTAGAATAAGATGAGTAAGTACACGGGGAACCAATAGTATGCATAGCAAGTTAGTAGATATAAGAATATCAATATTATCATGTAAGCATCATAAACCTAGCAGAGTATACTAGAGATGCACATTATCTTAAAAAAAAACAATTGCAATTATCACTTTTAAAGTCATTATCTCTTTTCCAACTTTGTTGTTCCAATTTAATTTAATAATGAAATAAAGGGATGGAGAGTCGAACCAAGGTAGTGTTTGAGGGTCTGGAGAGCAAACTAAAATTAGGAATTCCTAAATTAATCTAGGTCTTTTTTTTCTAGGTTAGACTCTCAAACACTTCACTTGTTTCTAATTCTACCCTCATAAGGAGAAGGGATCCATCTATGGTTTCTCCAGCTTCACCCACAACCTTTGCACAAGCATCGGAGGTATTTTTTTGTTATCACTTTCTCTTTACATTCCTTTATTATTCACATCATGTAATCACCACAAGACCACTATTTTATCTTAAGGGTTATACAAGAATCATGACCAAATACCACAATAATACATGCTATGTAATTTAGCAACAATAAGTGGGCCAAAGAACTATCTCAGCAAGTTTCGTGCATAACCAATTTCTAGTAAAAATGTCATAACTTTAACTACAATTATTGCATTGAGGTAATTCTAATTGCCATTTAAAGATAAGACATCAAGCTATAACTTTCATGTCTATAGCTAAGTTCAATTCTAGTGATACAAGGATAAGCAAATCAATTATTGTTGTAGTCTGAAATTCTAAACACAACATCAGTAGTCATGGTAAAATCATCAAAACCTTCACCACACATATCCGATTGTAGTAATTTTTATGGCCTTTAAAGAAGAGAATAGTTTTACAACTTTCATGTTTGGAGTTCAGTTTAATTCATTCCGTAAGATAATTCAAAATAGCAGTAAATTTCAGACACAAAACAAGGCAAAAACAGAACAGTATCCTGTAGTATTCATGTCATTTTGTAAATTCACCAAAAATTCAATTCTTAATGAAACCCTTCGAATCATATGTCATTTTAAAGTTATGGAAGTCTATTTTCATTAGAAGAAAACTTTATTCGATTTGCAAGAATGCAAAAAAAGTTATAAGCCAAAAACCATAACATGGTCAACTGTCCAACATGCCAAATTCCTAGGTTTTCATTCAAGGTCGTGATTTCTTTTTCCCTAATCCATTTCATCCATACTCTAGCAATATAATAATATGTAAAAACATATTCTACAGGATTATTAGGCATCAATTTAACAAATATATTTAAGGTATTTGCCTCAAGCTTGTTGATTATTTCTTGAGTTTCCTTACTTTTCCTCCTCAAGCTTCCTTTGGATTTCTAGGTTGTTTTTTATGTTTCCTACAGCCTTTTGTGCTTCCCAAGGCTAGGGATAGTATATATAGATGGAAGTATTTTATTTGGAGTTTAGATGGTGATTTCGTAGAGTTAAAGTTTTGTTTTTGTGAAAGGAAAAGATGATACGGGAATAGAATTTTGTGGAAGATGAAGTGTGTGGAAAATGAGCTTTTCTCTCCCCTTCTCCACCTCTCTTTATCTCTCCCTCTACATAAATGAGATATGTGCCCACCAAGCATCGTAATGTGTGCCATTTGTTTTTTATGGGTCCTACAACAAACCCTTTGTGGGTCCCCCACCAATTCCTAATTTTGTTTGTTCTCTTGTTGGCTTATTCCGACTGTTTTCATTCATTAGCATATCTCATTAGTCTTAGGGTAGAATTAGGATTAGGGTTAGGGATAAATAGTGGATCACTCACTCTCACATGAATTGTTCATGATCCTCACCTTTTTGTACCTAATGATCTTCTCTATGCTCTTAAGTTAAGCTCTCACTTTGAAAAAAAGAACTATACTTTATTGATAATTGAAGAAAACTCATATAAAACTTCCCTTCCTTATGCTTGGCCTAGTGTGGTATTTATAGAGTTCTACCTCTAGAGCTTATATTGGTTAGGACTTTAGGGATACGTCATCATTATTATCCTAATAGACTGTTCTAAGACTCAAAATATACTAATGAAAAGATAAGATAAACTCCTATTTTAAATAAACAAAGATAAGATAAAGATAAACTTAGAGATACAATAGGACTCCTAGTCAAATTTGCCTTGATCATGATAGAAGTCTTCTTTCTTATTCTTCTTGGACTCTTTGACTTGTGAGCTTTATCACTAAACTCTTCTCTTTCTGTCCAAAGATGTGGTCCTTAAGTTTCTCAAGAGTTATACTTGGTCTAGGACTCCCAAGTGTTGTGATTGTAGTAGGACTGTTAAGCTTTTATGATATATCCTTCTTATCTTATCCATGGACAACAAGTGTCACGCCCCAAACCGGGATCGTGAACAGCCGCCCGTTGCCCCTGAATGCCGGCTGTATTTTTACAGAAAATCGGGCAGAACCTCCCCATAAATCGGAGGTTTCCCGTGTACAATTAAACCTGTATGATCAATGTCATCCTGTACAATACACAAATGGCCATCCCAGCCTCTCCAAAATCAACAAACACCACAGCCAACATTCAGAACAACGCAAGACTATAAACAAACCTAGCCACAGACCTCTACTGTCATGCCCAACTAGAGCATGAGCAGCCGCTATACCGAGCAGACCTAAGTTTATACAATGGATAACACATTTCCCAAGTAACATTCAAATACGTACAATTGCCTCAATGCAAATGAAATATGAGAGTTAAACTATACAGTCATCCCAAAATAAGTACATGGCCAACTACGGACCTCTATGTCAAGACCTCGCAGGGTTGAAGCTAAATTAAAAGTAAATCTTACCGTCGGAAATACCAACTCTGACCTAGAGCCTGTAACGTCGCTCTATCACAATAAACCTGTCTGAGGAGAGAAAATAGAGGGGTGAGTATCATGGGAAGATACTCAGTGAGTGAGGGGATAATATCCAGCATAAATAGCATAGGTGAACAATTGGAGTGTCAAATAATATCATTTGAAACAAAAATGTACATTTCGCGACAAAACATGATATGTTTAACAATTTGAAATCATTTAACCAATCACACGATAACAAGCATATATGCATCCATTTAAAATCAAGTAATGTCAGAGCGAGCCAAAAATAATCCCGGCAAAGGTCAACCGTGACCAAGGACAGGCGCGTCGGGGGTTTTTATTATGCATAGACTTTAAAACGCTCTCTACCCCAACGTTGGCCATGAGCTCGCTGGGGCCAACTCATCAACGTGTATAGGACCCCGCCCGGTGCTAGACGGTGGCGTCACACACGTCCTCCCCCTACGTGGGTTCAACCGACCGCGCCTATAGCCTTTAGAATAAATGACGTTTGCGGATACCTCTTGCAGAAGCGTATCCGGGCAACCCGTGCCTCTACAAACGCCCTTCGTAGCTACAGAATCATCATAGTATCACAAGGGCACAACGTCCCATAGTATCACAAGGGCACAACGTCCCAGGGCACAACGTCCCACAAGTAACATCACATCATCACATAACTAGTGGGCATCCAACCCACATAGTTCATCAAAACATTTCAAATCTACGTGCCAATACGTTTCATCGAATCATTTCAAGCAACATACCAATGCGACCGTAGAAAAGGAAATTTTAAAATTTCAAGTAATGGCACAATTATTGTTTCATTTCAAACCATGGATGCATAGTCATTGTAGATATAATTCAAGACACTCCAAAAATCACAAAACAGATTTCCAAATTTAATATCACATGTCAACGAATGCATATCAAAGCATGTTTTATTGAAAACGCGACAGAAAATACGTTTTACTATTTTATGCAAGAGATTAGAGTCCCACTCACCTATCTAGGGAGGGTGGTCACTCCCTATTTTTCAACGACTCTCCAAAAGAAAACCTAATCAAATCGTCAAATTTATAGCGATTAAAACCCTAATAAGAGATTCTATCAATAAAATTTATTCATCTCTCACCTAGGGTTCCTCGGGTTTCATACCTAGTTGTCGTTCGCCTGTCAGGTTAGTTTAAAACCTGTAATATTTCCCAAACTTCAGATGTATTAGAAACCACTAAATTTCTAACAGCAAACCATAGAACTTCAATCAATACAGTCGTTACCTGTAGTATAGAAGATGCAGGTGAGCTCTCAAAGGGGAAAGCCGGTCGCGGGCTCGCGGGCCGTCACGGGCTCGCGGGCCGGTGGGCTGGCTACTAGCGGGCTTCGCGGGATGCAGTGGGCCGCGGCTGGACTGGGCCTTGGGCCGCTGGTGGGCTGGCCCGCTCACGGGCTAGGGCTCACGCTCGCGAGCTGGAACGCGCGCTCGCGAGCTGAGGCGCGCGCTCAGGATAGGATCGCGCGCTCGTGCAGGTGGGTCGCGTGCTCTGCGCACTGTGCTCACGCAGGGGTGCGCAGGCTGGGTCGCGGGAGATCGCGTGCAGGCTGGGTCGCGCTGGCTCGTGGGAGATCACGAGCTGTGGCGCGCTGGGCTCGCGCGCTGGCTCGAGGGAGATCGCGAGCTGTGGCGCGCTGGGCTCGCGCGCTGGCTCGCGGGAGATCGCGAGCTGTGGCGCGCTGGGCTCGCGCGCTGGCTCGCGGGAGATCGCGAGCTGTGGCGCGCTGGGCTCGCGCGCGAGGAGGCAGCGCTCGCGTGGAGGAAGGAGCTGCTCGCGGGAGGGCGTTGCAGCAGTGGGCGGCGTGCGGTGACGGGAGGAAGGCGAGGCGGAGGAGAGTAGCGGCCGCGGCCGAGAAGAGAAAGAGAGAAAGAGAGAAAGAGAGAGAGAGAGAGAGAGAGAGAGAGAGAGGGAGAAAATTAAAGAGAATTAGGGCTTTAAGCCCTAATTTTGACTTTTTTTTTTTGTGCAGTGTTACAACAAGCCTTTTTTTAGATCTCCTCCTTTATCCTACTTTTTTCCCTCTTGGATAAGACTCCCTAGAGCTCCAATTGCCTCAACAACTACTTGTACACATTCCTTAAATTGATCAAAAACTTGTTTCCTAAGGTTTCCAAGAGATTAAGTGGAAGTAGGACCCTTTATCTCTTTGAGACTTGGACTTCTTGTTGATAAGACATGTTTTGATGATGAGCAAAATTAGGTTTGATCTATTATGAAATGATATCTTACTTCAATGTACTTTGTTCTTGAGTGATGGACTGGATTATGATAAGCAAAGCAAACACTAGGTTTGATAATAAGCAAAGCGTAAGTTTGATGATGAGCACATTAGATTAGACTAATGAAATATTAGTTTGGGAGAAAATAGATGGAGATAGGAATGATAACAAACACATATATGAAACTCTAACCTTGAGTAGTTAACTTATATCTAAGTAATAGTCAACTCACTAAATTTAGAAAAACCAATAAGTTTAGACATAATGATAAGCTAGTCCACTCATAAAAGAATATCAGTCAACTCACCATGATTATAGGCAAACTAAACTTAGAAAGAAAGAAACTCAAAATGGACACATAGTTAGGCAATGTGGCAAAGGTATAGGATATACTAAGAGATGTGATCAGCCATATCACGTGCCATTATTGAGTGAACTGCCAAATAACATTCCTTAAGATAACATCTGAATGTGCTTAGACATTCTTCCAAAATGCTCAAGTATTTATGAATCCAAATTTGAATCATTGTCTAAGAAATGTCCAAATAACCTCCTTAAACATCCATACTTGTGCCATACATTCTATACCTACAAAAGTGATTTTAACACCATAGGTTAACTTATGGAAGTATGTAAGTTAACTTGGTGAGTTTCCAAGTTGACCTGTCAATTGAGCAGTGATTCCCTTACTACCGATGGTGACGAATAAAGTTGTCTAGTCCAATCACAATAAAACTTCATTATTTTCAATATCCATGAGCCATTTATGATAATTTGATGATTGTTCAAGTTAGTTTTTCAAAATAATCAAAAATACCCATAGGTACCCGTGCTCCCAACCAAATGGCACCTAATGCCAACTCTTATGTCATCTTCTTGGTTCGAGCCAACGCTAATAAAACTTCAACCAAATTTCTCCATTTAATCATCCTTAAGAATGATGAACATTGCTCAGAACTAGATATTAAAACTCCCTTAGATGTACTAGATTGATCATGAGTCTAAGAGTGTGACATGCCACAGCTCAGGACACATGCCACGGCAAATGCCATGAGCCACATAAATGCCACAAGCCACAACATGCCATTACATGAGTCACGGCACACCCCATACTATGCCACGGCATAGGCCTGACATAAGTCACACCATGCCACGACATGAGCCTTGATACAAGGCATAGAGCCTATGGCACACAAGCTTGAGTCAACACAATCGACTCATGATATAACCCAAGTCGACTCACCTATTTAGAACAAAGAAGATCCAAGTAAGCACATATGTGGGTGTTGATAGTCAAAGGTTAAGGTGTTGGCATTTGTTAGTCAAAGACTTAGATTTGATCATGAATCATCAAGGCCAGTTGACTTGCACACTAGTGGCAATCGACTCACACAGTAAAAAAGGCTCTCGGTCTATCGAGAGAGGATTGAGCCACAAGCACTAGCATAATGCACATTCATTGCACTAGCATGACACAAGCATTGTTATCACGTCCCGACTGTCGAGTTGATCACGCAACAACCGCCACATTATCTTGGCATATGGGCAGTATCTCCCCATATGTCGGGATAATACAAATCATTCATCTTTACCTGTTTAAAACCTGTTTTCCTTCAAAATATAATTTCCCAAGTAAAAGAAATTTAAAATGCAACACTGTATCTTAATGTATGAATATATAACAAATTCGAGAGTTTCAATTTACATTTACAATAACATAGTTACAGTCATCCCATAAAACGTACATTGGTCATTTTATAGACCTCAAATATATACATTATCCAATTTCATAACGGAAAAATGGTTGGTATCATACCCAACACTCATCGTCTCCAAAGGTATGTCAAATGTGTCGAAAGTCTCTCGACATGTCTTCCTGCCAAATCTATTTCTGTCATCATGGAAGAGTGAGGGGATAGTATTAAGGGAAAATACTTAATGAGTGAGGGGATCGACATTATGTTATCAATAGAGGGTGTGAGCACGGAGTGTAAAATCACATTTTAAAACGGCGAATGATGAGTGTATTGGGGGTTTATATGCAAGTATAAAAACATTTAGCTCTATATCCCAATGTTGGCCACGAGCCTCACCAAGGGTTAGCCCATGTCTTCGTGCACATACATAATCAACTATGTATAGAATCCCACCCGATGCTAGATAGTGGCGTCACACATGTCCTCCCCGATTTTGTTCAGCCAGCTGTAACTATACATATAACATTTGGAGAAACCTCCTGCAGAAGCGTATTCAGACATAATAGATGCCTCTACAAACACCCTTCGTAGCTATGGTAGGCCATCAAGGACATTATCAGATCAAGTCCACCAAGAACATCATCACATCATCATATCATCACATTATAAATAGGCATCCAGCCCACACATTTCAATTAAACCATTTCAAATCCATATGCTAATGCAATGAAAGCATATAATTCATATCAAGTTTTCAATGAGTGGCACAATGTCATTTCAATACAATTCATGGATGCATATCATTTAAATCAATCATTTGAGACACTCCAATGATCACAAAGATAGGTATTTATAAAATATAGATCAAGTGTCATATTTTCACACATGTCATAAAATATGTCACTTTGGAACGCTATAAAAGATGTATTTTTTGCTCAATAAAGAATATAGAATCAAAATTCCACTCATCGTATATAGGAGGGTATGTCACTCCCTAAATGCACCACAATGTATAAGAAATGTTCTCCTCTTGTTCGGTCACCAAACGTGTGACTACAATGCAACACATAATATATATAATTAAGATTTGGAAATCACTAACATTGGAAAATAAAAATCTATATTGTCAATTTAGGATTCTCCCTAGAACTCTCTATACATAATCTCACATATATACACAGATGTCCCCAAATTACTTACCAACTCATTCCCAATCCTTACCACATTCTATCCCCTTCACCTTAGCATGCATATACAAACTATATATGCACACAAGCATTCATCACAACTTGCCCAAAAATTCTGCACATATTAAATGCACAAACACACATTTTCCATTTTATCAAAAATTATGCACGAAGAGATTACAACAATGTAGGACAATTTTCAACTCACTAATGCACCTTTCTTTCCTCCAAATTCTTATCCAATACAACCAAATTTATGTACACATTTCTCGCATCCATTAAATCAATAACCATACAAACTTTTCATCACTTATGCATTTAAAATTCTGCACACTTAATTTGCAACATGAATAATAAATTTTCAACTCACTAATACACCGCTTTCCCATCATTTTAAATCAACAATCATACACAATTTTTGATCACTTTGGCACTAGAATTCAGTACACATGATTGGCCTTTTAGAAGTTAAATTTTCAACTCATCAAAAATACATTTCTCCTTCAAATTTTCGGCCACAACAATGTACATTTTTTTGCATACTAGAATTACTACAATGAAGGGCAAATTCTGCACACATTCCTCATGGTTCATTGGATTCCATTTAGACTCTAGGTTATAAAAACATGCTAAAAACATTACATTAACACATTCATACAAGGCTCTTAAATTTTCAGCAAGTGCAAAATTTTTCTTACCTCCAAATTGGATGTTTCAAGTTCAAATAAGACTTGCCTTCATAGGATCATTCTCTCGTTCTTGTTCTTAGTCTCGGCCATCCTAAGTTCACCAAGTTAGGTGTCTCCTTTTGGCTCCAAATTTAAATATGTTGTGTTAGGATTTGAGATGAATGATTCTACACCAAAATTTCAAAGTGGTGTTTGAAGAAATCATACCTTTCTTCAATGGATGTAGCTCATGGCTCCCTTGGACTTCACTATGTAAAACTCCTCATTTTACTCCAATTTTTGGATATGTTGTAAATGGGCTTGTGAGAAATTGACTTATGTAAAAATATTTGGGTGGTGTTGTAGAAAAGAATTGGATCTTCCTATCTTGAAGCTCACGGCCATGGAAAGGAAAAATGAAGAGAGCTTTTGTGTTCTTTTGCTTGATCACCCACGGTTTCTCTTTTGGAAGAAAAGCTAAGTGTTTAGCTTATTTAACTTGTGTCATTTAATCCTAGCCCTTTTACATTTCCAAATCAATTCTAAGTCATTGGATTATTTTGTCACAACAATTGCTTTCTCTTTCTCTCTTTCTCACACAACAACTCACTTTCTCTCACACCTCTCTATTCTTTATTAATTGAATGTCTCCCACCAACCAAGATCCAAGAGATCACAATTTTGATCTCATTTCAAATCAAATCCTCTCCATTGGTTTGTTTTCAAGAAAGCCTACACTTCTACATAATAAATAGTATCTTGTTTTCCACTAACTTAATCCAAGGTCCCAAATTAATTTACCTCACTTCAAATAAATCTCCACACTTGGATTAATTCTTCAAATGCCACAATTTTTCTTCTCTCCTCACACATATCCGCCACCTCACCATCTCCCTCTCTTTTCTTCTTGTGTCACGGTTTTGGAGGAGGAATCATTTGCCAAATACTTCTAATTTTTGTTAATTGCAAATAAGTCCCTTGACTTATAAAATTACATTATGACCTCGAAAATTTTCATAATTTCAAGTTAGACCCAAAACCTCATATTAGCCCAAATTTAATTTATTTTGAGTCAAAACGTTGTTGTTTACCCTTTTCGAGACACATACGACCCGACTGGGGTTTTACCGGTGTTTTTAAAAAATTTTGCGATTTATCTCTATGACGTAAGATCTACCCAAATTTGAGGTTCTTATACACTTTAAAGTTATTCTCATTATTATTGGACCATCGGTGGTCATTTAAAAAAATTTTTAATTTCCGACGATTTGGGCCGAAATTTCGGGAGTAGTTTTAGCAGAAAATTTTCTTAGTGGATTTTATATATTGAAATATGAGTAATAACATATATAAAATGAAGATGAGTACAATAGTGAGTACACTGAGGTGTCGGTGTTTCAATATTATTAGTGTGTCTGGTTGCATATGCTTGGTCTCATTTGATGTGACTAAATTCAAACTTTCACTTCAGATCTATTAACTTTCGATTACTGAACATTCTTCCAAATTTTGTTGTGGTTTTTATATAGCATAAAATCAAGGTACTTAGTGGTGTGTCATGAAACAAGAACTCGATTTGAGGTAAAGAGAGATTTGTGATGATTGATTTCCCTATTTGTTTGGGTTTGCGAAAGTAATACTTTTGTTATTGCATTTGTTTGGTAATCTGATGCAGCCAACTCCAACTATGAACTCAAAAGAGGCAACAAGGTCGGTGACTAGAAGCCACAACCAATTCCTAGCCTTGAAAATGTTCACATGGTTTAGATAGCTAGTGGTGGTTATCACTCCCTTGCTCTGATAGGAAAGTAAACTGTAACTTTGAGTATGTTGTAACCATTTTAATTGCAATTTAGTCGTTATTATAGTAACTATAAAGCAATATAACTTGTTCCAGATAAAAGAAAAGTGCTTCATGAGGTCCTGGCGAACATGGTCAACTAGGTCACTTATCCATCAAGAATCAACAAATTCAAATTGTTGATGCCTTAGCCGATGGACCAAATTGGTGGTGGGTTTACACTACCGATAAAATACTTTGCTAACTCAAATGGGGACCAAGTGTTCATGTGTTTTCTAGGCTTTTATGTAAGGAAAGACCTGCAAATACCCAGAAGAGGTGTTCCAGTAGAAAAAGCTCTGACATTTAAGTCAAAAAGAGAAGTGAGAGTGAAAAAAGGAAAACAGATGAGTATAGTATTAGATTATCCCAGTATAGTCTTTGTGTAACGTATGTATGTAGAGTGTACAGAACGTACCTGGTGAGTCACCTATGCTTAGTATATATAGTATTAAAAATCTTTCGAGATTATAAAGACTATAGTCAAGGATCTTTAGGAGATTTAGGATCCTACAAATTTAGGGAAGTTTAAGTTATCATGGAGATCCCTTTCTTATTGGAAAAAATTATGGAGATTTCGTTCCTTATGAGGAGAGATTACTCCCAGAATTAGGGGAGGTTCAAATCTTGAATGATCACGATCTTAATTTGCTAGGCAATGATGTTACTTGGCGGGAGACTATTCAATAGTAGCCGAGTAGTCAACAGTAGCCAAGAGGTTTAACTGAGTAGTAGTCAAGAGATATGGGTAAGAGTGTTCGACCAAGTAATAGTCGAGAGTGTTCAACTGAGAAACATTCGACCAAGCAGTAACAATACTCGGTTGCCTTAGTTCCTACTGGAAGTCATTTGGTAGTTTGTGGGGTTCGACGATTATTGGTCTAGTGGGCTTTACGATTATAGGCTGTTGGGTCCTATACCATCATTTGCCCCTACTCCTAATGTTAGTTCGAAGAAGTAGACTAGGAGTAGTTTTGATAGGATACAAATTGGGGAAGTGGAATAGGTGCAAAAGTAGAGTATTAAATGCAAAACATGCCGCTTTGATTTTCTTAAATCTTCTTTAACATGTTTTTTATCATGTGATCTGTGATTGGTTATAGATATTGTGATACTTATACTTTCCTCAGTTATTTTTTGAGAAAGAATTTGGGGATCTAGGGTTTGTGAAATTTGTCAAAATCGGAGGTGGTGAAGGGTTCTTCAACACACTCACCATGCTATTAGCGAGATTAAAAGTATGATGATAGAGGAGGATTTGCAAGGGATTGTGAAGGAAATTTTACTGGGTAATGATTATTGATTGTGATCGCTTATAGAGGAAGAGAGGGGGAATGAAGTGCCGAAGGAGTGTATTCCGATGTATAAGGAGTACGTGAAGTATAGGCTTCGAGTACCCTAATTAGGCCCTTTGGCAGGGATCTTGATGGGTTAGAATATCTTTCCGACAATGTTGATCCCTAGTGCCTGGCATTTGGTTGTAGTAGCGAGCCTGTTAAGCTATTGTCATTTGAAATTTTGGTTTTGATTTTTCTTTGAGGAGGTGTGCTTCTGAGGGTTCTATAGAGAGTTGGTTTTACCACCAGACTAGATTGGAGTCAAAGTGGAAGTTTTTCTATAAGGAGACTATTGATAAGGCATAGATGGAGAAGTTCTTTTTTGTCGAGATTACAAATAAGGAGTTGAAGTTAGTGCTGCCAAAGGCTAGGTAGAGCCTTTTGCAGGATTGAAGTCTCCAAAGTCTTTTCGATATTTGATGTTTATGTATTCAGTAGGGAGCTATTGTTCTGTCAGAAATATGGCCATTTTCGTGGAAGCCCTCCTAAACAATTAAGTGTTGAATTTGGCAAGCCTACTGGTGAGTGAGAAGGTACAAATCAAGAGGCCCCTCCTAGTAAAGGAGAGAGCAATGGAGCTCCTTGATGTTCTTGCTTTTGCCAAAGGGGAGAATCTTATGGAGGTAACCACCAAGAGGCTAATGAGGGCCAAGTCCAGGAGATATGTCGAGGAGGGGGAGAGCACATTGGAACAAGGAGCTCCATCGGTGGATGCTCTCATCATTTGGATTTTAAGGAGGAAGAGAAGAAAATTGCATATGCCGAAGCTAGAAAGTGAAGAAGTTGACGAAAATAGAGTAGCAGGCTTGGCAGGCACGTCTGAGGCCCCTTAGCTTGAGGCAATCGGGTGAATAAAGGAAGAATAGGGTGAGATTGATGTAGCCCTTTCTCAGTCTCCAATATTAGCTCTTGAGGAGGGCATCAAAAGAGAGGACACCAAGAGGAGGGCTCTCAGTAAATCTGAGCATTTGTCTTCTGAGCATATTGCTTAAGGGTCATCGGCCGGGCCATCCTATGCCTTTCTAGAGAGCTTGTATGTGCGGAAGGACAAAGGAGTTGTGCCAGAGAAGATGGCTCCTTTCCCTCTTGTTTTGTCATGTCCTTCGACTGTAAAAATGACCTAAATAAGAGAGGTACTGTAGCGATTAGTGCAAACAATAATTGCTACATTTTTGTGCATATTACAGATGCAAGGAGGTTTGTTAATCGATTGTACTATCACTGCTTCAAGTTGGTGTTAAATGGGTTATCTATGGAGTACGGCAACGAACATGTCCATTGGGATTTAGATAAAACTCTTCTCTTAGAGATGTATTTTATTTTGAGTTCTCGATTTGGTTATATAAGCTAACTTAATGTGTTTTGCATAGACTATTGTTTTGGATAGTTCTAAAGGTTTAAGAAGGATCAGGTGGTGGGACATCTGGAGTACAAGGTGAGCCAGAGGGTAGAGGAGATCTCCCGTCTGTATGCCACCTTGACTTAAAAGGAGAGGGAAGGTAAAGAAGGGAGAGCAGCAAGCATTATTTCAAGTAATGAAGACAAAGAGATTAAGTGTCTAAGATCTAACTTGGATTTTACATTTTGATAGTGTGACGTGGTTATTATAGAGTGTGAAAGATTGGAATCTACAGAGTGGGAATGAGGCAAAGTTGCAAACTACCGAGAAGCTGGCTAATGAGCGAGGGTAGAAAATAATTGAGTTGGGAGACAGATATACAAAGGCTGTCGAGAGCCACAGTGTAACGAGTGAAGACTCTCTAAGAAGCTACAGCAAGCCAAGGTTGCTCTCCGTTAGGTGGGGCTGGAGGAGAGCTTGGCAATGGTTGTTGGTCGTGCTTGCTTTGAAGCACGAGTGTGGCTGATGCTAGTTCTCATGCTGCTACTTTTCGAGCTAGCTTCGAGTCCTTGCCACAAAAGTCTTTTCCTCCTCCTCTGCCGCATCATCGTAATCTCTTTGTATTTTTCCTTTCTTCTGGTATGCCCTACCTTCCTAAATTTGAAAGAACTTGATCACTTCCTATTGTATTTCAAATGCGTAATGAATGAAAACTTATAGTAGCCTTTTTCCTTTATTTTCTTGTCATCATTGCATTCCCTTCTCTTATTGATTGTGTGTTGAAGCAAGAAGACTTGAGCATTGAACTGCCTTTAAGGGCGTTATAGTCAAGAGAGGTTGTTAGAACCCTTTTTGAGTGTTGAAGTCAAGAGAACAAGAGTTAGACTTTGCTTTGTGCTAGGATTTGTAGAGCCAAGAGGTAAGGAGTTATATCCTACTAGGGCCTACATAAGGCGTAGAGTCAAGAGAGTAGGTGCGTCAGCCTGCATAAGTGTAAAGACCTATATGAGACACGAATGAGTCGTATAGCTGAGAGAGTGGGTGTATAAACCCGGTCGAGTGCTAGGAGCCGTACGACAACATGTGTGAGGTATAGAGTCGAGAGAAAAGGTGATGGGACTTGTATGAGGTATAGAGCTAAGAAAGTGAGGCGTAAAATTGAGAGAGCAGGTGTCTCAATCTGGTCAGACGCTAGGACCCATATAGGATACATTACTGAGAGAATGACGAGACAGTGGTTCATGCCAACCTAATCGGGTGCCAAGACCCGTATAGGATGCATTACTGAGTGGATGCCAAGAGACTGGGCCCAGCTAACCTGGTAGGTGATAAAACTCTCATAAAATGCATTGCTGAGAGGATGCCGAGAGAGTGGTCTGCACCAACCCAGTCGGGTGCTAAGACCCATAAAGGACACATTAATGAGAGAATGTTGAGAGTAGGCTATGCCAATCCGGTTGGATGCTAAGAATCATATAGGATGCATTTTTACCAACTGCAAATTGCTTTTGACTGTCATGTGATTGACATGATCAGAGCATTACAAAAAGGCAGTAAAACATGTAAAAGGGAAATATTTTTGCAATATTATTATAAGATAGAACTCTAAATCAAGATACTTAGTTGGCAATATTAGAGAACTAATAGAGTAATAGTAGGTGTCACGCCCCGATCCTCGATCCAAGGCGTGAGCAGCCTCCAAGCTATCCCAGATGCTGACATTAAATTTTCAACCATCAACAAACAAACGGACAAATCTCCCCATAAATCGGAGGTCCATCCTATATCAAAGTCCCGTCAATTAATAATATATCAATATATAAAGGCCAACCTGACAAATCATCAATACAACCAATCAATCTACATCCCTGTCAATATCCAAAATAACGTAAGGCTAATCCAATCCTATCCACAGACCTCTACTGCCATGCCCCCATCAAAGGCATGAATAGTCACTAGTCACTCCTTCTGTGATTTAGAGATGGCCCCGAGCGAACCTAATAGACAATCCTAAATATGACACATTTCCCAAAGTGATTGAACACAATAGTACAATCATGCCTTAATGCAATACAATGAAATGAGAGTTACAATAATATGTACAATTCTTTACATACAGTCATTCATTTTATATACATGTACAATGGTCTATCTACAATCCCAAATATACAAATATATATATATATATATATATATATATATCATCCCATATCTTTAAACACAATCCTACGGAAGAATGGTTAACACCATACCCAAGTCCGATGTCTTCAACAAAACCTTGTACGCTGCTATGTCGCAACGCGTCCCACTATAGCTATCTCTGTGGAATAGAAAGTAAGGGGTGAGTATTATGGGGAATACTCAGTGAGTGAGAGGGTATATATAAGTGTGTTCAATATGTTGGTGAAAAATGGAGTGTCAAAATGATTCAATAAATCCACAAGTCCACATAATGTATGAAAACAGTGCATAATGAACAATTCATTATAAATCATTCTTTTTCATACATTTCAAATACATATGCATCTAGATCAACCAA
The DNA here is from genome assembly GCA_033439265.1 of Dillenia suffruticosa. Lineage (NCBI taxonomy): Eukaryota > Viridiplantae > Streptophyta > Magnoliopsida > Dilleniales > Dilleniaceae > Dillenia > Dillenia suffruticosa. The sequence goes on from JAVTVX010000031.1 coordinate 8,817,521, forward strand.
ATCACACAAGTATAGAGCATGCCAAAATCAGTTCCTGACAAAGGTCGAGCACGACCAATGACAAGTGCATTGGGGGTTTTTATATGCAAAGTTAGAAAATGCTCTCTACCCCGACGTTGGCGATGGACCTCATCAGGTGCTAGACCGCGGCGTTACCTAGTCCTCCCCCTTTTGGGTTCAACCCAATTACTACCATGTCGAGTCCCAATATTATATACGACTTTTGGGGATACCTCCTGCAAAAGCGTATCCGGACACAATAGGTGTCTCTGCAAATGCCCTTCGTAGCTACGGCATACCCAACTCATGGGCGTATCTCATAAATCATATCATCTTGGCATGCATAAAGGCGCTCGGCTGATAACATAATATCATCGTTATGTACGTGTCATGCTAATATTTATCAAACCATATCAAACACTTCTCAGAATTAATTTCATAAAAATTATATGCATACCGATGCAATGACACGTTTTTCATTTCGCAAATCATTTGGATGCATATTTTACAATAAAATCGTATTGTGGACACTCCAATAATTCATAAAACATTTCACAAATCCATTCCAAAAATCATAGCACACGATCAAAATTCATGCTTGCATTGAAAAACATTTTAAAACATGTTGTTATGCATTGAACACATAATGTAATAAATCTCACTCACTGTATGCCGGAGGGTACGCCACTCCCGGCACGAATCTCGAAACATACACAATAAATACTCCTCTCAATATCACCAACAAAGCTTTATAAACACAATGTAGAATATGTGTCACTTAAGAGATCATTTGATGCGTATATAATAATGTAAATGTGATGCAACTCTAGTTATAGACAAATCTAGAGTTTTCAAGTTCTATACTTGCACCATTTTAGGGAATTGACCATAAGTTCCTCAACCAGGGTCGGAATTGGGACATTTCAATTTCTATGGTTGATTCACATAAAAACTCACACTTTTCATGTTGAACATATCTCCAAAATCCCGGTGGAAGATTTTTTAAAGTCCACATTTTCAAACCAATCTAAATCTCACTCTCCATTCTGTCATGTTTTAGTAAATTTCCCCTATCTCACAATCTATTCATGTAAAGAATCTGATTTTTGATCATGTTGTAGTCAAGACACAAGGCTACAACGTCTTAGTTGGGTACTTTCTCAGATTCCTAGTGTAAGGCCCTGAAATAGCAACATTTTGCCCACATTACATTTTAGAAGTCTGTTCTGACCAATTTTTAGCACAACCATCAACGTTTAACACATAACTTCAAATTACCTGAAATTGTTACAGTACCTAGAAGACACATAACATTACATTTTTCATGTTTTGGGTTTCTTCCAATTATGTCTAGAAGGGATCTGAAATGGACCACCAAAATCTCTGTTCAGTTTTGGCCAAGAAATAGAATCATTTTTGCACAGTTTTGGGAGATTTTGTATAACGCTTGATTCCCTTGGCCGAATTGGCTGCAATTTTCACAGTAAGTGGATACAAGGGAGATCTACAACCTTTCATCTTTGTTGTTTTGCAAACAAGGGCTAGAAGGGGGTCGTTCAATGCTATTAGTTTTAGTATTGGAAAATGGAGAATTCTCTGATGAGTTTCAGAAGAATGGCTGTAACTTTTGACATAGGAGTCAGATTGAGGTGATCCTTACCTCATTGGCAAGCTAAGACATGGATCTACAATTATTTCAACTAGCACAATATCTGAATCTATCAGGAAGGGACTTGAAAACTTAGGTTAATGTTACTGCCAAAATCAGGGCAAAAATGCAGAACTGAATAGGGAATTAGTACATAATACTTAACTTTGAAAAATCATATAAAATCCATCTCTACTCAGAATGCAACGATTCTTATCTCATTTTAAAGCTCTGAATGTTAGTTTCATGTGTAAAAATTTCACTCAACTTCCCTATATACAGAAAATGCTATAGCCTAAACATTACAACTTGTTCAGACTTCCGAAAACCTAGAAATTCTGTCATGACTTCAAATTCGTCTACCCTAGTTTTTTGAGCAAACTTTCTCCTTTTTGCCTAAATTTTGGATATGTTATACTAGAGGGTGGTGGGTGTTTACCTTATGATGTGCAGGTTGTTTTGAGTCTTAGAAGTGCAGATCTCCTTCTCCCTTGAAGCTTTTGGCCCCTTCAAACTTCACCAAGCAATCCTTCTTCGTTTGATCTAATTTTTGGATATGTTATACCTTGGCATGAGAGATAATGATCCATGAAAAAAAATTGGGGTGTTGTTTGGAAAAAATCACTTACCTCTTGCCTAGAAGCTTGTGGTTTTTTTGGGGAGGAAGAAGAGAAGAAGTTTTCTTTGTCTCCTTGTTGTCTCTCACATTTTTTGGCAAGAATAAGAAGGGAATAAAAGGTTTGTGTTGATTGTTCAACCAAGGTTTAGTTATGTTCTAACTTTAGTTAGGTTTAATTAACCCTACCCTAATTAAATTTAACCATAGTAAATCAACTAAGGTTAGTTCCTTCCAATATTATGATGCCACTTATCAAAACCACACAAAGTCCAATAAAGTGAGTGTACACACTTCAAGAGCATTAAATGCTTGTCTTTTGTGTTTATCCACTCGTTGACTTGCAATCCAAGACCCGTCAAAGTTACTATTCATCTAAAAAATTTTTAAAATCACACATGACACCCAAGTTTTCATACTGAGTCCAATGCCGCTGGTTTCGTATAAATCTGAACTCGTTTGGTCGCCCAAACGTCTTTCGGAGTGAACGAAATTCACGATCGGTCAAAATTTGACCTTGACCTCAAAACGTACGGAATCTCATTATGGACTCTGTTTTACGTGTAAATTCCAAAAATATATGTTTTGAGTGGAAACGAGACCGTTTGCTCGGTCAAATTTTGATTTGACCCACAAATTTAGGGTTTATCAAGTAAAAATTTAGGGTATTGTGCACTTTCGTGCTATGGCTTAAATTTTGATTTTTTGTCTCAAACATTCACTTTTAAAGTGAATTTAGCACGTATAAACCATACCGTGTCAATTTTGCATGCGTGAGTTTCATTTTGGCTTGGTAGGGTAAATTCCCATCCTATCGGGTAAGTTTTGGCAAATTTCTCAAAATCTCATTTTGACTTATGAAAATCATTAGTTAGCCTAAATTTGGCTTCATGACAAAATTTCAGTAATTTCGCATGGGTAGATTTTGATTTGGCTCGGTAGGAGCTCATTTCTTACCCTCTGGCGAGTAGTCATCGATCACTCTCGAGCAAACGATATGGTTTTGCCCAAATTCAAGTTTTGTTAACTTTTTAGGGTAATTTTACGCATGTAATTTCATTGGACTCAAAATCGCACGAGTAGATTTCAAGATGGTTTGGAAAGGTCCCTTTTTAGCCTCCCAAGACCCATGCCCAAAATTCTTCTAAGGCATTTTGGCTTGAAAAAATTTCTGAGTGATTTTCTATTTGAATAAGAAGATGTATCATATATGGAGTAATAAGAAGTACAATATACAGTACACCGTGTATCGATATTACAATAGACGGTAGATAGAGATTATTAGGTGGGTTGTTTGATGGACCTTGATCACAGTTGAGTACTCCAATACCGAGAGGTGTTTGAACTTGACTTTCATGTGCTTAGTGCTTGGTAGTGCTTCCAAAGTATCCAGAATAGGCCAACCCAAGACGGCATTGTAAAGAGACAGTAGTTTGACTACGTTAAAGTTGGTGGTGGTAATTGTGAGGTTGAGTGGTGTGCCTAAGGTTATTGGGAGAAAGATAGTGTTTTCGGGGTATAGCCACTCACCCGGGAATCCTTTCAAAGGTCCTGTGTCAAGTTGAAGATATGTTTGGTTAAATTCCATTTGCCGAAAGGCATCCCAACAGAGAAAATCATAGCCCGCTCCTTGTTTGTAAAAATTTTCTTCACTGTGTATTAGCCTATCTTGGCGTTATGATTAGTGGTTTGTGCCGATTTGAATTGACTCCTACAAGGTCATCATCGTAAAAAACAATCATTGGTCTCTTCTTTTTTTGCTCATTCTCGATACGAGCAATGAGAACCTCTTTAGAAACAGTTGCCTTTATCATTTGAAATACTAAACATTGGGTTAAGGAAAATCACTGAGATCGAGGGGTGCCGAAGAGGGATTTCCACCCTGTATGTGAAGGAACACTCCATTTGCTTGGTTCCAACGGCTTCTATAACAGTGCCTTGTTCGATCGCTCTGTCAGGCCTCTAGCATTTAGTCCCCGAGGGGAATTGTTTTCTCATTCTACACCAACGAATCTCTGAAGTCTACCGTCTTGAGTTAAGGACTCAAGCTTGTCTTTTCACTTTTGGCATTCATTTGTCAGGTAGCCGTAATCCCTGTGGAAGTGACAATATCGTATTTTGTCTTTTTCGAGTCATCTCCTATTAGACGAGGGGGCTGTTTAACATAAGGTTTGTTCCTTATCTACAGCAAAATCTGGTTGGGTATATCATTTAGAGGAGTGTAATTGTTGAACTTGCAATGGGATGGAGGTCCTAGTTGACTTCTCTTAGGTAAGGGTTCATGCCCTAGCGAGTGACCGTGCTCGTTTCTTCCTGTTCTACCTCAGTGCCTATAGAACACTTTGGCTTCTTCTGTAACAATGTACTTCTCTGTCCAAGCATAGAATTCCCAAATGGTGGCTAGAGGGTTCTATATGATCGAGGTCTTCATTCCCAAGAGTCATAATCCAATAAGTAGTGCTGCCAAAGTGATGGAATAGTTCAAGCCCAAGACCTTCATCATCTCATTCTTGAACTTATTGAGAAAATAATTCAGGAGCTCTTCATCTTTTTATTACAGCAATTGTTGTACATATAGTGTTTTGATGATAATTATGCAATTCAATTTGAACAAAAAAGGATGAACATATTGAAAATATACAAGCATTTGAGCACTAAGTGTCTAGTTTTATTCCTAAGTAAAAAGCTTAAAGTTAGCCTTAAACACTTATCTAGGACTTAGATAAGTCGACCCATGGAATGAACTGGTCGACCTAAGTAGTGGTTGAACATAGAACATACTTGTATAATTCACTTCACTATTCAACCTAAGATGCATAAGGATTCTTAAACTTAACTCACACAGGTCGACCCATACAAGGAACAAGTTGACCCACTACACACTTAAACCAAGAGAAAACAAAACTTAGGTTGACCCATTCACATGAAGAGTTTGACCAAAGTAAGAGATTACATGTTTTATAAGATATAAGGAACCTTAGGTCGACCCACTAGAAAAGTAGGCCAACCTATTCGACCTGTCAAAGCAAATTACAGGTACTTTGCATATCAAATTGACCTATGAACAATAAGTCCTCATAAAGCAGTTTTGAATCAATCCAAGTCGACCTACCTATAAGTATAAGTCAATCCATAAGATGAATTATGCTGAAAAATTGAAGAGGTGATTCGACTAATTCAAGAGAGAGGTTGACCCAAGCATACTTGACACATCTATAAGTCGAAGCCTCAAATAGATTGAACCATTAAAAGGTCAGGTCAAGCCAAACCATAACCTCCCTAGTTCTAACACAAACCTGTTGACTTATAGAATGAACATTCAACCTAAGGACATATACAGGTCGACCTCTTGAATGAACAAGTGAACCTAAATATAACTTAGCCTTTGAACATATTTGTCTAAGTCAACCTACCATTCAACCTATACATACTTAGAATATTTTGTTTGAAACTGAACAGGTCAAACTTAAATAAGGAGTTGTTGATCCAGGTAATGTACTTCACTATAGTTAAGGACTAAATGACATTAGGTCAACCCATAGCATAAAACATGTCGACCTAAGCTTATATTGATGCATATATATAAGGCTAAGACTCAGATAATTCAACCCATACATGGACCAAGTTGACCTACCTTAGTTGAAGACATTACAGGTTGAACTACATGAATAGTAAGTCAACCTACCAATGCAAGGTACTGGTACTTTGCTTATCGAGTTGACCTATGAATATTAGGTCCTGTTCTAAATGCTTCAAGTTGACCTACCATAATAGATGTCGACCTAGGATCACAAGTCGACCTATAAAAATGCATAAGTCAACCAATTGTGTGGAATTAGATCATAAGTCAACCTACCAAAGCAAACTATTGGCACTGTGCTCATTGAGTCTACTGATGCAAAAAACCTATGTTGTCCAAACATATCACATAAATGTTTTGTCGCTAAAACCATTAAATTTAATACTATTGGATTGTTTAATCATAACTAAGCATGCAATGCAATCAAACACAATAATATATCCCTTATCACATAAATGACTAATACTATGCAAATTATACTTTAAACCTTTTACAAATAAAACATGCTTAATTTTAATTGACGAGTTACTTATGTTGCCAACACCAATGGTCGACCCCTTTGAGTTTTTCAAAAGATAGCCTTGCCTCCTTACTTCTTTTTCAATGAGCAAAAATATGTGGCTTGTTCCATCATGTGCTGAGAACAACCCTTATCTAGAAGTCATTGGCTCTTGAAATTCTTGGAATAAAAGCATACCTACTTAAGAACAAACATTCACACTTTGACTTTTGGTACCCATACCTTTTTGGCTCCACCAATGTTAGTGCTCAAAAGATTTTTGGTGCCCAAATTGATGTGCCATGTGTTTATGTTAATTCTTTCCTTTATGCTTAGTTTTAGATATATCGTTGTAAGGTTTGGTTACATTACATTTGTAGCTTTGATATGTGACATTGCACTTTGTCTTCCATTTACAAGATTGAGCTACGTGCCCACTCTTTATGCAAATATGACATTTAGATTTGGTCTTGTCATTCTTGGAACTAGGAACAAAGAAACTATATAGTTTCTTTTGTGTATTTAATGGTTCATATTGTAACACCGATACCTTGGTGTACTCACTATTATACTCCTTTTCATTTTATATATGCTATTACTCATATTTCAATGTAGAAAATTCACTAAGAAAATTTTTCGCTAAAACCACTCCCTAAAAATTTCTGCCCAATCGTCGGGAATTCAAAAATTTTTAAAATGACAACCGATACTCCAATAATAATAAGAATGACTCTAGAGTGTATAGGAATCTCAAAGTTTGATAGATCTTACGTCGTAAAATTAAATCGTAAAATTTTTAGAAAATCACCGGTAAAATCCCAACTGGGTCAAATGTGTCTTAGAAATGATAAATGATCACGTTTTGATATGGGATAAATTAAATTAGACCTAATATGAGGTTATGTGTCTAACTTAAAAATATAAAAATTTTTGGGGTCAAAATGTAATTTTCATAAATCAAGGGACTTATTTGATATTAACAAAAACTTAGAAGGAATTTGGCAATTGTTCTTTCCCCCTCCCAAAACCGTGAACAAGCAAGAGAGAAAGAATGAGAGAGTGAAAAAAACGTGGGTGCCCATGAAGGATGGAGAGGAGATTTTTTTTTTTGGTTTTTGAGAAGTTAATCCAAGGGTGGAAATTGAATTGAACCCAAATGAATTATTTTGGAACATTGGATTGAGTTAGTAGGAGACAAGGCATTATTCATTGAATGAAATAATGGGTTTTCTTGGAAACAAATCAAGGGTGAGAATTTAACTTAGATTTGGATCAAAATTTTGGATCTTTATGAGAAAAGAGAGTTGTCGTGTGAAGGAGAAGAGAGAAAATGTGGGAGACACTACAAAACAAGTGAGTTATTCTGACGGATTAAAACCGTCTCTTAAATATGATAAAACCGTTGGCAAAAGCTTCTCTGACGGATGGGGTTTTAGTCGGTAATATACCAGTCGGGATAGGTGTATTCCGACATTTTTCATGACCGTTGGAGCATGTCATATATTTATAGTAACGGTCAGAAAGTGTTAGTAAAATTACGCTAAGCATGGGTAAAAATTATTATATTTTATCATCAGTTACCATTCGGTTACTACTTGCTTACTACTCAGTTACCATTCGGTTACTACTTGGTTACTACTTAGTTACTACTTGATTTTAATTATCACTCAGTTACGACTCAGTTATTATCACTCGGTTAGCACAAGTATTATCTTTTGTCGTCGGTTACTAGATAACCGTTAAGAAATGTAACTGTCATTTAGAAACGGTTATTTATATGTTAGGAAATGTTATAACTTTTATCGTCGGTTACCACTCGATTACTACTCGGTTACCACAATTGTTACCTTTTATCGTCGGTTAGTCATTTATGGTCGGTTAGTACATATGTTCATATGTTATATCGGTTACTGTAGTCATTTATCCGTTAGCAAATGTTACTATTTCGTCAGTTATCACATACTGTACGATTACCACACAACCTGACATTTTAGGAAATATTATAAACTATAAAATAAAGAAATTACTAAAATAATAAAATATTTTGTATTATTGAGAATGATTGATATATTAATAGAATAAGAAAAAAATATTACATATCAAATAACTATATATCTTCTCTTCTCTTCTCTTCAGCATATCTTCTGCCCCAAATATGCTTGAGTCGCAGCATCAACTTTCATATCAATCTATTCATAAAAAGGGTTATAAAAAAATATTATCTTTTCTGAATGGAGTATGCTAATCCATTCATAAAAATAAAAATTATTAAAAATAAAAATATTACCTTTTGGATGCAGTCACGTAGAGATAATGATTGTTGGTTGGGAGCTAAGAATACAAATAATTTAGATTATTATTAAAAACAAAAATGAAATTGAAATTAGTAATATTGTGTGAAAACAAAAAAATAACATTCGTACTTAACTAAACCAGATGATTAGGTTTTTTCGAAGTCAAGTTGCTCTAGGATGATTGTGATTCTTCAAAAATACGCATCCTTCGTTTAATTCATCCAAAATGAGCACAATCTGTGAAAATTTAAAATATTTCAAAATATAATATAATCTAAATTTTACTTAAAAAAATATGTGATTACCTGCTTCACGAAAATTTTGGTTGATTCACAAGCAAGAGCTTTGAGCGGAAATCAGAGGTTTTGAGGGGAGGAAGGGAAAGAGGGTTCAGAGGGAATTTATAGAATATTTTGTTTATTTCCCCGCCTAAACAAATTTTCAAAATTTTCAAAACCCCGTCAATTTTTTTCGCTTTTTTTAACCATTTTACCGCCTTTAGATCATCAAGTTTTACCGCCTTAGAGTTTAATTTCATCTTAATCTACCGCTCTTTTTTTTATTATATCATCAAAAATTTTGTATTTTCATTTATATTTTTATTTCTGTTACCAACTATTACTATAATATTATAACATTGTTACTATGTTATGTTATAATATTATTACTAAATTACATTAAAAACTTTTAATTTTATATTATTACATTATTTAAATTAATAATATTAATTATACCATTATTCTACATAATTCATATTTAAAATTTTTTATATATTAATTATAGCATTATTGATTAAAAGGCCGGTGCTCGTCATGGACGCATACCTACACGGGTGCCTGCGCAGCATGCATGTAGCCCATGCAAATGTGTGCATGGGCGCCTGCATGGCATGAGTGCCATATGCCCCCGCGTAAGGCAACAGCGCATGCAAGCGCCTGCGCAAGGCGCCTGCGCGGGCGCCCGGCTATACCAACACGGGCGCCCGGCTATGCCAGGCGAGCGCTCTAGCATGGGCATGCACACATGGAAGCTACCGTAAATTAGTATATTATTAAATTAGTAATTTATATATTATTATTTTAAATTATTAATATTATTATTTAAAAATTATAATAATAATTCTCACAAAAATTAGGCAGTAAATTTTGTTAAAATCCCAAAAACATTTTACATTTTGGTATCAGCCGCCAAAATTTTTTATTTGTTTTTTGTTTCAACCTCGAAAAAATTAGTTTTTGCGCTAAATTATCATGTTACTTACTTGCTATATGTCTATTTCTTTTTTTTTTCTTTTTTACTTTCTTTTGTTTGCTTTTATTTAAACAAAAATAATCTGAAACAATTATTAAATTAAATTGACTTTGTGTTAGGAAAATCAAACCACCTAACCATCAAATTCAAGTGAAATTCATTAAAATTCATTGTCTCATTATGGTTAGAAGATGATATAATAGATTTAACAAAATTAATCAAACCATTTGAAAAATAAAATTCATTGTGTATGATGTTTTGCCTTTGACAAAATTGGGGAGAAAATTTTAGATTGTTAAACTACTTGTAAGATTAACATGATGAACTAAGAGGTGTTAGCTAAATATCAATTGCGTGTTTTTAAAATTGGTTACTTTAATGAATGAACTAAATTAAATCTGGTCTTAAGTATCTATCCAAGAATAATGTTACTAGTGCAACATAAATTTTATCTTCGCCCCTAGTAACATTAACTTGGTCTTGCTACCTAAATGTCAATAATGGTAATTGAGCAATTAAGCAAATATTTGTTCTATCTCATCATATCACTTGTTAGTGGGTGAGATGGATATTGTTAGTGGGTAGTACAACTAATAAACACGATATTGTTAGTTGTTGGTGAGTGGTACAACATTAAATTTATTATTACATAATTTGATATTATTTTTTTAAATATTATTCTTAAAAGAGATGACAAATACTATAGATATATATTATTCAATACATACTACTCAATAGTGACTCAATTGCGAGTGTAAGTATATACTGTCATATATATATATTAATATTAAACTCTATTAAACTTTAATATCCTATGTACTGTTTTATATGAAGTGAATGTAATATGTTCGAAGAATAAATCAATTATGGTTGAAACTTTATAGTAAATCATAGTAAAGACTTTATTATGTGAAATTTAAGTAAAAATTAGATTTAATCATTTGTTTAATTAGATTAATCTGGCAAGACAAACCACAAAAACTCTATTACTTATAAGGAGTTGTAAGAGTGTATATATGAAAAAATTAAAAAATTCTAAAAATTAATTCTAAAAATTACATTGCATAAGAACTATAGAGAAATGAAGGCAATGAGTATAATAATATAGTGACTAAGAAAAACAGAGAGAGGGTCAAAAAATTGTGAAATGTAGTAATTAGTTAGTAAGTACTTCGTAAGTAAGTAATAAAAATCACAAGGCGGTATTAATTAAAAGTATAAAAAAAATTGTGAGAAATTAAAAAACGCGGTAATGAAAAAAGAGGCGGGAGAAAAAGCGCGAAAGCGAAGTTTTAAAAATTTATTTGTGAAAATTATATATTATAAATTCAATCCAGGCGAAACCCCTAACTCAAAATTTCTTCATCCTTCCCTTCAAAGTTTTTCTCCCCAAACTCTAACTCAAAATTTTTTCATCCTTCCCTTCAAAGTTCTTCTCCCCAAACTCATTTAAACCTCTCACTCATACTTTATAAAATTTTATCTGCCATCAAAATTTTTTCATCCTTCCCTTGAAAACTCTTCTTCCCTAACTCATTTAAACTCTTCACTCACACTTTGTAAAGTTTTATCTTGGATATTTGAAAGAACAACGGATGAACATTATACGAAAAATCACAACTACTCCAAGTTCAGTCGAACAAGCTCAATCATCCAACATATTACCCAGGTTTTAAAAAATAAACATATTATTTTTTTTTTAATTTGAGATTTAATATTAAAATAGAAAATTTTCAAAAAATTGACGCAGAAAAGGAAAAATTTTGTGGAAACTTATTTTCAAAATTTGTTTATGAAAATAGAGAGAGATTGTTACAGCGGAAGTGCAAAAATTTTGTAAAAAATTTGAAAATATTTTGGGAGACAAATAATATAATAAATATATTATTATAAATTATATTATAAATTTACCAATTTAGATCAAATTATCGAGCTAATGTACTTTTTCATAATATAATATTTGTATAATAATCATTTAATTATTATTAATATTATTTTATATAACTTAATTAATTATTTTAGATGTGAAATAATATTTCAAGCGGTGTCAATATTAATAATTTTAAATCATTAGGTTCGCTAAATTGTAAATAATTTTCTTAATTTTTATTATTATTAATTTAAATAAAATTACTAGTAATTTAAATAATTAAAAAATTGCTTGCCTGCACTGTGTTAGACCGCTACAGGCGCTGTGCGCATTCGAGCGCCCGCACTGGCTCCTGCCCATGCTTGCGCGGGCGCCTGCCCTTGCTCGTGCTGGAGCCCGCAAAGGCGGGCACTGCACGCTGGCAAGCGCGCATGCGAGCGCCTGCCCTTGCTCTCATTGGCGCCCGCGTAGGCAGGTGTTGCGCGCATGCGAGTGCCCGCACTGGCGCCTGCCTATGCTCGAGCAGGCACCCGCGTGGGTAGGTGCCCCGTGCAAGCAGTGCCCGTGCGGGTGCCTGCCCTTGCTCGCACTGGCGCATGCCCATGCTCGAGTGGGCGCCCGCGTGGGCAGGCGCCCCACGCAAGTAGTTCCCGTATGGGCGCCGGCGGGGGCAGGCACCTAGCAAGCAGCGCCCGTACGGGCGCCCGAAGGGGGCAAGCGCCCAGCACAAGCAGCGCCCGTGCGGGCGCCCGCGAGGGCAGGCGCCCAGCACAAGCAGCGCCTGTGCGGGCGCCAGCTTGCTCAGCTTCCTTTTATTTATGCTTTATGCAAAAAAGGGTAAAGTGTTGCAAACACTCGGATTCGAACCTATGACCAACTGAATTTTTGGGGTGTTAACCATTAATCCACAACTTTTTTCTTGGGTAAGATTCTCTTTTTTTTTCTTTCTTTCTTTCTTCCTACCAATCTCAAACTGATTAGTTAGTTGAGCGATTAGTTTCTGAATTGAAATGATTCACTTCATCACACAGAGCCAGGCTTACAGGCACTTAAATGTAGTAAGTATGTAGTAAATATGTAGTAATTAAGTAGTAAGTGATTTTTTCAACAACGTAGCGGTATTGATTTAAAATATAAAAAAAATTGTGACGAATTAAAAACGCGGTAATTAAAAAAAGGGCGGGAGAAAAAACGCCAAAGAAAAAATGGGCGGGATTTTAAAAATTTGTTTGTGAAAATGTTATATCATAAATTCTACACGGTCATCAAAATTTCTCCAATTTTTTCAACGTGGCGGTAATGATTTAAAATATAAAAAAATTTGTTACGATTTAAAAACGCGGTAATGAAAAAAAAGGTGGGAGAAAAAACTCCAAAGAAAAAATGGGTGGGATTTTAAAAATTTGTTTGTGAAAAAGTTATATTATAAATTCTGCGCGGTCATCAAAATTTCTCCATCCTTTCACCATCAAAGTTTCTTCATTTTCTCTTAAAAGCTCTCCTCCCCTAACCTATTTAAACCTATTAATGAGTATTGTATGAAAAATCACAACAATTCTAAGAAGAAGAACAAATATCAGTCTGAACAATCTCAATCTCCAAATGTTACCAGGTTTTAAAAATAAGCACATTATTTTAGTTTGATATTTAATATTAAAATGCTATTTTTAATTTTTTATTTTGAACAGTTGTGAAGAAATATAGAAATCAATACTATCAAGATATTTTGGATCAAAATGTTTTGGATTCAGATAAAGAAAAGGGCTCTCGGTTAATATTTTCATTTACAATCATAATTTATTATTTAATATGTACAATTTACTATTTACAACGATTTTTGACAGATAAAGATGCCTTCAAACTTGATGAATATTTTTTTTTCGAACATCTCAGAATACATGCAGTTATGTGACATATGCCTTTGTTTTTTTTTTTTGGAAGTAAGTAACCGATATAGATCACTGTAACATGATAAAATAGTAATTTTAGAGTAAGACAATATAAACAACACATGTAGTAACCATGTGGTAATCGATATTAAAACCATGTGGTAACCATGGGCATCCACGCTTGTCTGTGTGGGGCAGGAGCATCCAAGCTCTATGCATGCCCACGCATGCGTAGGCTCCGTACTCTTGCAAGCAACCGCACGGGTGCCCACGTGCTCTGCATGCCGGCGCGCATGCAAGCGCTTGCCCATGCTGTGTGCATGGTCTATCGCCCAAACGGGCGCCCGCCTTTGCCCACACAGGCCCCCGCGTGCGAGCATGCAATATGTCAACCATTATACCACAAAACACAATTGAGTCAACCATTATACCACAATGTGATATGTGCTATTCTATTTTCTTTTCTTTTCTTTCTTCTTAGTTATCTCAACTTCAATTTTTTTTTATCTGCTTCTCACTTTTTTTCCCCTTATCTTACTCTAACCTCTATTATTTTTCCTTCATGAGATCTTTTTTTTTGTTTTTCTATTCTCATTGAGTTTTTTTTACTACTATTTTGATATATTCAAACCAATTTATTTGAATGATATTTAAATTGAATATCATTAATGAATTATAATTTATTAATTTTATATATTTTGAATGGTAAATATTTGTAATTAAATATATAGATTTTTTAAATTATTAATATATTATAATTTAAATTCCATACTCATTCAAAAAACAAAAAATAAGAAAAAAATAAAACACAATTAAATTAATTGAAATAGAATTAATTAAAATAAAAAATGAAAAAAATATAATAGTTGAAATATAAATAAAAAAAATTAGATTTAGTGAAATTACAAATTACCATTAAGTGCATATGTCGTTTGGCATGTGCGGGGGCCTGTGCTAGCATGACGGGCGCCTGATGGTTACTATCCACTTACAACTTACCAGTTAACTATATATCACAAATTTATCACAAACTTATCACTATATAAATTTACTTACTTACTTACTATCTACTTACCACCTACTTACCACCTATTTACCGTCTACTTACTACCCACTTATCTAGTTAAAACTACTACTATCATAAATTTACTACAACTTACTACTTACTTACCATCTACTTACTACCTACTTAAAATTACTACTATCATAAATTTACTACAATTTACTACTTACTTACCATCTACTTACTACCATCATAAATTTACTACAACTTACTACTTACTTACCATCTATTTACTACCTACTTATCTAGTTAAAATTACTACTATCATAAATTTACTACAACTTACTACTTACTTACCATCTACTTACTACCTATTTATCTAGTTAAAACTACTACTATCATAAATTTACTATAACATACCACTCAGACTATTTTCAAATATAAAAGTATATGATACAAATATGATAACAATTTTATGTTTTAGTGACGTTACAATATATATGTTAGTATAAATAGAATTTATACAAACGGTTTGTTATAACGGTGAGAATTAAATATAGTTTTAAAATACGGTGGGATTTGTATGTTGCCATACATTTAAAACTTATAGAGAAGTAGACAATAAAAAAGATTTATATTGAAACTGTTTTTAAACCGTGCCAAAAAGACTATTACATTTACTGACTATAATTTTTAACTATCACAATTGAATATTGTTTTACAGACAATTGTGTGGTACCTTTACAGATGGTTGCTGAACTTTTCTTCATGGACATTTTAATCTATTGGGAAAAACTTATATTTTTTGACGATTTTATTAGAAACCATCTCTATAAAGTATAAAAACCGTAACTAAAAATCTCCGACCCTAAAAGTTACCGTCGGTATAATACTTTAATTTTGTAGTGAGAGGTAAACAGGAACATTGTTTGTGACAAAGTAATCCTAGGGCTTAGAATAAATCTTGAAAATGTTAGATGGCTAGGATTAAATGGGGAAAATTAAATAAGGCAACCACTTAAGCCAATCTCCTTAAAAAACTGTGGATGTAGAAAGAAGCAAAGAAGACTCTTCATTTTTTTCTCTCCATGGCCGTGAGCTTCATGGTAGGGAAAGTCCAAATTTTTCTACTACAGTACCCAAATATTTTTACATAAATCACTTCCTCACAAACCCAACTACAATATATCCAAAAATTGAAGCAAAAGGAGGAGTCTTGCATGGTGAAGATTCAAGAGAGCCAAGAGCAATATCCTTGAAGAAAGGTTTGATTTCTTCAAACATTTCTTTATAATTTTTGTGTAGATTCATCCCACTCAAACCCTAACCCAACATATCTAAATTTGGAGTCAAAAGGAGACACCTAACTTGGTGAATATGTGATGCCCGAGAGCTAGGAACAAGAAGGAAAGAATGATCTTGTGAAGAGAGATCTTGGTTGAGCTTGAAACATCCAATTTTGAGGTAAGAAAAATTCTACACCTTGCTAAAATTTGAGAACATTGTATGAATGTGTTAATGCGATGTTTTTAACATATTTTCATAACCTGGAGTCTAAGTGGAACCCAATGAACCATGAGGAAGGTGTGCAGAATTTAGGTATGCAGAATTTATGTGTGCAGAATTAATGTGTGTAGAAAAATTGAGACTTGTATTAGCCAAGAATTTAGATGAATTTAACGTGTTTAGGGAGCTGGAAACTTGTCATGCCTTATTGCAAATTGTGTGCGCAGAAATTTAAAGCACAAGTGATAAAAATATATGTGTGGTTGTTGAATTAATTGATGTGAGAAGTGTGTACATAAATTTGATTATGTTGGGCTAAGAATTTGGAGGAGAAAAAGATGCATTAGTGAGCTGAAAGGTTTCCTGCATTGTTGTAATCTTTGTGTGCCGAATTTTTGGTAAGGTGGAAAATATGTATTTGTGCATTTAAAGGCCAAGGGATGTGGTTTAATATGTGTAGAATTTTTGGGCAAGTGGTGATGAATTTGTGTGTGTGAGCAAGTAAAGTTGTATATGTGTGCTAAATTGATGTAATAAAATGTGTATATGTAATGATTTTAGAATGGAAAATCTTATGAAGGAGTGATGGATTCAATTGATATATAAATATGCAGAATTTTAGTGGATGAATTGTGCAATGTGCAATGTGCAATGTGCAATGTGAATGTGGACTATTTTGTACTAAAGGAGGTGAGATTTTGAGTATACTAAATTCTGAAACTTTGCGGACTGTTTGGGTATACAAAGAGATTGAATGTGGGAGTGATGATTTTGGTGGTTTAAAGTGGTATTGTTTTATTAGAAAGGTATGGAAAACATTGAGGCCGACAATACATGTATGAGAAAATGCGCATTTTAAGGTTTGGAATGCACAATGTGTAAAAGGGAATTGAAACCTTAAACATGCAAAAATTTTGAAGCTTGTGGGCTAAATTGTGTGCCTTCGAAAATGAGCATTGACGTCGTTGGTTGGTTAATGAGAAAACGGGGTAGCACGTGTATGCATTAGGAGGCTACCTATGATGTCCTAAGCTTTGTTTCTAGATGAAGGATTTATTTAAAATTTGATTTAACATAGTGACTTCCAAGTTTATTAATATATGTTATGTGTTGCATTGTAGTGACATGCTTGGTGATCGAGCAAAGAGTGTACATTTCTTACACATCGTGGTACATTTTAGGGAGTAACATACCCTTCCATATATGTGAGTGGGAATTTGACGCTATGTTCTTGATTGAACAAAAATACATGTTTTCTAGTGTTTCAAAATGACATATTTTATGACATGTGTGAAATCATGAGATTTGGTCTATATTTTATAAATACTTCTCTTTGTGATCATTGGAGTATCTCAAATGATTGATTTAAATAATATGCATCCATGAACTATGTTGAAATGACATCGTGCCACTCTTTGAAAACTTAATTTGAATTATATGCTTCCATTGCATAAGTACACTGATTTGAAATAGTTTAAATAGAAATGTGTGGGCCGGATGCCTACTTATAATGTGACGATATCCTTCGTAGACTTGATGTAATGATGTCCTTGATGGACTTCTGTAGCTACAAAGGGTGTTTGTAGAGACACCTATTGTGTCTAGATACATTTTTACAGGAGGTATCCCCAAATGTCATATGTATAGTTGCGGCTGGTTGAACCAAATCGGGGAGAACATATGTGACGCCACTGTCTAGCACCGGGCGAGATTCTATATATGGTTGATTATGTATGTGTGCATAGACACGGCCTAGCCTTTGGTGAGGCTCGTGGCCAACGTTGGGATATAGAACTAAATGATTTTATACTTGCAGATAAACCCCCAATGCACTCGTTATTGGTCGTGGTAGACCATTGCCGAGGATATTTTATTTGCAAACTCTAAATGATTTTCAAAATGTAAAAGGATGCATATGTTGATATTATGATGTATGATACATGATTACATGATTAATAAAAATGTTATACTCGATTTATAATATCATCATGTTTTAAAATGTGTTTTGACACTCCTTACTCACACCTTCTATTAATAACATAACATCGATCCTCTCACTCACCGAATATTTTTCTTAATACTCACTCCTCACTTTTCCATGATGATAGATATAGATTTGGTAGGGAGACGTGTCGAGAGACTTTCGACACACTTGAGATATCTTTGGAGATGACGAGTGTTGGCTATGGTACCAACCATTCTTTCGTGATGAAGTTGGATAATGTATATATTTGAGGTCCATAGAATGACCATGTATATTTTATGGGATCACTGTAATTATGTTATTATAAATGTAAATTGAAACTCTCGAATTCATTGTATATTCATGCATTGAGGCACAGTATTGCATTTTAAATTTCTTTTACTGGGGAAATTATATTTTGAAGAAAAACAGATTTTAAATAGGTGAAAATGAATGTCTTGCGTTATCCAGGTATATGAGGAGATGCTGCCCGTATGCCGAGATAATGTAACGGTCGTTGGTGCTCGACTCGAGGGTCAGGACGTGACACATATCCAAGACCAGCCTTATCATAGGCAGCACGTTGTGCACCTAGCATGGGGTCCAATTTCTCTTGACCTTGAATAAATTTATGTATTAGAGAACTAAGGCTCTTCTTCTTTCTTTTTTCCTCAAGTTCTTTTGTCAATTTTGGATCATGTTGAGGGGCATTTGTACTCATTCTAGAGGTTTCATCTATTTGATCATGTAGTTTCTTATTCTCACATTTGACAAGATCATTTTCATTTCTAAGATCTTCATTATCCTTTTGAATCTTATTTATCATCTTTTTGAGATCACCTAAGATCTAAGTCCAAGATTGCACTTCTTCGGCCTTTTCAAGTCTTCTAGTATCTTAATTAGAGCCTCATCTAAATCACTATCAGAGTCAAAGTTAGAAAAAGTATACCACATTGTCTTTCTCAGCCTCCAAAGCCATAAAGCATATGTTGGCTTTGTCCTCGCCGGCATCCTCTTCACCTGAGCTTGCTTTTGAATCATTCCGAACTGCCAATGCCTTCTTTCTTTTTTCCTTCTTCTTAGGTTTCTTTTCATATTTTCTTTATTTAATTGAGGATACTCCACCTTGATGTGCCACAATATCTTATATTCAAAAAATCTTAATTCATCTTTCTATTCCCATTAAATTTTTTCTTTCCTCTAAATTTCTTCTTCATTTTAGGCTTTCTCAATCTTCATAAGAGTATAGATATTTCTTTATTATCATCATTCTCACTTTCCATACCATTAGAATTCTCACTATCTTCCTTCAATGTAATAGTTTTTCCTTTTGCTTCTATTGAAGTTGATTGGGAATGAGTGTTCATCTTCATCTCATAGTATTGAGAGTTCCAACCGTTGATCCATAGAAAGCATCTCCAAATTCATTAGTTCTTCAATAGCAATGACATTGGGCTCGCAAGCTTTTAACATGCATCAGAGAACCTTGTCCACCTTATTTTCTTCAAAAACTCCTTTTCCCATAAACTTTAGCCCATTTGTGATGTTGTTGAAGTAGGTTACCATTTCTCTTATTGTTTCACCATCCTTCATTTTGAATGCTTCATATTCTTGTTTGATCATCCAAATTTTGCTTTCCTTACTTGGTCGGTCCCTTCATACATTGCTTCATACTTGCTTTCCTTCCAAGCAAAATTATTTCGCTTTCCCAAATCTTTTTATATATGAAAAGACTATTGTATTTTGAGATACTTAAGGCCAAATGAAGCAGATTCACAGCTTCACAATTTGCTTGGAAGGCCATCTGTTGCTCAACACTCATATCATTTAGTTTTGCTGGAATCTTGAATTCATCTACAACAACCATCAGAAATTCAATACCTTCTTCTATTATTCTCCATGCTATAAGATCTTGATCAACTATGAAATTCTTCATTCTTTGTTTCCAATATGTAAAATTGCTTTCATTGAAGAAAAGTGCTCTATTTGTTGTGCATGCCTCTGCAGGAAAACCATATGAGCTGTTGTGAGCCATATAATAGATCATTGATCTAGAAGTCATTAGACTTTCTCCCTAGACACCTATATTGATACCACTTGTTAACATTGATATAATAACCTAGAGGGGAGTGGTGAATAAGTTGTTACCTAATTTTGGTTTCTCTAAAAATAAAAGAAATTTAATTTTGGATGGATTGAGAAATAAGAAAAAGTATAGAAAGAACAAAGAAGATTCAAATTTATAGTGGTTCCACCTTTCTTAGTGTACGTCCACTCCCAAGCTTCAATTGGAGTTTTCAATGCATTATTTTCTCAAAAGTAGTACAAGCAACAAGTTTACCCAGGTGCAAGCTAAACCTTATAAGTGTTTTTGTCAAACATTCCCTACTTACTTTTCATAAGTGCAAGTAAATCCAACAAAAGTTTCACTCATTGCAACTCAAACCCCAGTCCAAGAAGGTCAATCTTATGATTTTTTATAACAAATAAAGAGCGAAATGAAAGCACAAAATGAAGCAATAAACTTTATATGTGTTCGTGGTAGTACAAATAAAAATACAACAAGATGAAAGAAAAATAGAGTATAACTTTTTCTACAAAGATTTGTTCAAATGTTGTCTAGCACTCTTGCTTCTCTGTCTTGAGTTGTGTTTACAGTTAGAGAAGCAGATCTAGCCATTGAAGTAGGTGGTGACTTGAAATTTGAATGTTTTTTCACATTGAATATCTTCATTGACCGATTGGCTTTTTAATTGATGCTCATAGTTTTGTTCAGAAATAGATGTTGAAATCCTTGTGTTGACATTGCTTTCTTCCTATGTCAATATGATAGCAAAAATAGCATACTTATGCTCAATAGGTTTAGATTGTCATTCAACATGCTAGGTAAGAATGATTTCCTATTTCATGTGTCCACATTTTAATCTTCCAGTTTCAACATCGCATAGCATGTTTGAGTTCTCTAGTCAAGTGTTGATATTTTGATATGCTTATGTTGACATCTAGCATTCTTATGTGATCTAAGTCCCCATGTGTCGACATCACAATATTTTTGTGTTGACAAGGTCTATTTAGTGTTCAATCTATGGAAAGTGTCGATATTATAAATCCTTGTGTCGACATGACCGCTTATACGAGTTCTAAAGTCATTCTGAATCATGTGTCGATGTCTCAACATCCTTGTATCGACGTGATCTTTTTTGTGTCTAAAGCATATGTCGACATCTTAAAATCTTGTGTCGGCATCTGATCTCTTATGTGTTCTATGTTCTCATATGTTGACATTACAATTTAATTATGTCGACATCCTAATTTACTTGTGTCGACATCTAGTCTTTATGTATTTTGTGTCTATGCTAAAGCGCATGTCGACATTATAATACCTTGTGTCGACATCTACTGGCGTAGTCAGTGTTCAAAAACAGATAGGTTGATCTAAGTGTCTTGAGGGTTAATCTGTTATGATCTACACATAAAGTACTCATACTCTGTGACATATATCAACATGTTTTATGATTAGGTTGATATGATAGAGTCAAATATCAACATATAAGCTTAATGTATTGCTAGGTTGATATGAGGGTCTAGGCAAGTCGACATGAGGGTCTAGTCACCACTACTTTGCTTTGGTAGGTAGACTTATATACTTCTATGCATCAACATGTCTACATAGTAAAGTCGACATGTTTAAAGCATTTGTTCTTCATGGTTCGTGTCGACATTTGTTTGTCTCATGCCGACATAGTCTTTTATTTCTAAAAAGATCTTAAGTGTTAGATAAGTTGGATAGGAAAGCCTTAGTGTTTGACATCCTAGTTGTTATGGATGTCAGCATACCTCCGTGGTTGTGACAATATGACTACTAAGTGTTTGATGTTGGAGTTGTGATATGCAACATGATTCTTACCAAAACTTGTGTCGACATGCCTATATAGCCGTGTTGACATAACCTCAAATGTTTGATAGAATTCTTGGGTATCCAACATGTCCCTTCTTTAAATTTCATGTGCATGTTGACATGACTTATGTTCATGTCGACATGTCTGATGACGTTTATTTCTTCTATACATATTTTTAGTGAATGTGTTGACATGCCACCTTGGCTATGTCGGGCACGTTGTTCATGCTTGTTTTCATAGGGGTTTTGGGCTTAAAATTTTCTAGCTTAGGGACTTCCAAATTCCTTCTAATTGCAATTAACTTTAAGTACTATTGTTAAATCATCAAAACACATTATGTTAACATTTTTTCCCTCGATTGCTTAGCCTAGACATTAGCTTATCCTTCTCTCTCCTTTCTATAGGTGTATGGAGCACGAGTAGAACAAGCTCAAAGAAACTCGATATCCTCCACTCTATGTTTCTTTTAGACCTTTGTTGCTTTTGGATGGGCATGTACTATATTGTTTTTTTTATTTATTTAAAAAGTATTGTATTTTGTTATATCTTGATTGGAGTTATGTTGGTGGCTTAGATGAGCCACTTGTTTATGTTATGATGTTTAAGATAGTGCTACGATACCTGCTATGGTTTATGTTTAAGTTATGTTATATGGTTGTATGTTCGATAGGTGAGGAGAATTATTTTATGTCAACTTTGTCAATTATAAAATGCTGGTAGATTCTCTTTGTTATTGTTATAAGCCCCAGTTGTCAAATTGTCATTTTTTAATGGAAATTTTGCTAGATTTTTTGAAAAATTGTAGAGTTAGTAAAAGTTTCAAAATTTTCACATTTTTCCTTTTATGTTTTCACACATGTGGATGGCCATCTTAGACCACTATTGTGAGTGTTGTTATTAAATGTTTTTATTTTGTTTTTACATTAGAAAATATCCTTTTTGAAAGGAGCGGTACTTGAATTGTGGGTCATCACAGATAACTTACCTAGTATTGTCGAATATGCTTGGTAAACTAATAAAGGAGAGAAATTTTATAGGAGGGGAGCAATTAATCAAAGAGAGGTACTTCATGAGATAGCTATCCAAATCACCCTTCATTCAAAGGGTCGGTATTACTTTAAAGGAAGCAATTAGGGGTGAGATACCTAATGTTATCAAACTTGAATTTGTTTAGTTAATTGTGGTAGGAGGGGTAGTTCAAGAGAGTGGGATCAATTGTTGAAGAAGAGATACTTAGCAAGACCTGATTCGCGGTTAGGTGGTAATGAAGTTTGTATACTTCATAAGAATATGGTGACTCCTTGCAAGAATGAGTGCCTAATTAGGCTAGAGGGTCCTACATATCTACATTATTAGAGAATGGAGGGAGATTCACTTACTTTGGAGACTGTTGGTTGGCACATAAGGAGACTTGATAAAATCCAAAGAGAAATAATTCCCGAGGGGAACATTACACCACTAATCGAGTTGTTTGAAGGAAATAAGTGCAACTAAATTTGACTTGTGGAAGCCCTTAAAGGCAAGAAGCACCATGATGGTGGTTAGATTACAATCATAAAAAACTTGTCAACACTATTATGTCGAATATGGGTTTTTGAAAGATACCCGGGCATGTGTGTTGCATTAAGTTGTGAATACAAAGACCACCGGTGAACAAGGAAGACAATTTGGTACATGTGAAGTTTGCAATAGGGTTGTGAGAGAAGTCAAACCTCCAACAATATTGAAGAATCAACTTCACCTCACACATCACTTTGCAATGAAAAATCTTGCGGGTCAAGTACAAAAGTTAATAAGAAGATCACATCAATAATACCTTTTTGTTCAGAGAACACAATTGACAACACTATCATTGAAGATAGTAGTGTTCAAGGTTAACGCTATCCAAGCCTTATCATCGATGATGTAAATTGGGGAGAATGTTACAATACGTACATTTTACACCAAATTTGACAAGTGGCCATGCTTAATTCGCAAAGATTTTCCTCCTAATACTTGAGACTTAGAATACTTAGGAGTAGAATTTTGTAGTAGTAGGCTTATTCTTTATTGAAGCCTAGTATTGGACCACTTTTCATTTGTGCCTATATTTATTTTTTGAGAGGTGGGAGAGATTGAAAGTATGGTGTGCACCATGATTCATTGTTACACTATTAAAAATTTGAGAGCAAGAAAAATCCCTAACACCAAAAATGCCCCTACAATTGCTTAGAGATTTCAATATTTATCTTATCAAGCTTATAAGTACTTAAAAAACTCTATAGGGGAAAAGGATTTGCAACTAGAGAAAGAGACTCCTCGATTGTTATTGTAGTTTATCAAGCGTTCCTTCACTAGCAAGTTGTGCACCCTCTTACTAATTAATAAAACTTATTGTCACCTTCAATTATTCATTACCCATTCATTCATTATAAACATGCTTCTACACTACAAAAATCGAATGATGCTCTTAGATTGCTAGGTCTAAGTGAGTGCTGCAAGTATCAAGATTGTGAAAAAATCTAGGCCCATGAGTCACTGGGGAGCACAATGCTCATAAATTTTTCACCCTAAGTGATGCTGGCCAATGCCAAGCACTAGCCTCAGCATCTCCCTCTTTCTTTCTTTGTTTGAACATATACTCTCTCTCCCTCAACTCTTTATCTCTAAAGTAAATGGGCAGCAATTCACACAGCTTACGAGAAAACCTTCCCAACACACAAATACAATTACAAGGAAGTTTCCACGAGCAAAACCCAAATCTCCCCTAAGATCAATTCCTAACCCTAGGTTTTGCATGTTTTCTCACATAATTGACCCTAGCCCTAGCTCTTATGCCCCTCTTTTTAACCCTAGCCCTCTAGAATTAATAAGAAGTTGACAACTCTAACTGTTAGGATCTACTTAAACACCATGTTGCATCAAATTAAGCCACTGGGCTTGTGGCATGAGTGCTACTCACATTTTCCCCACTTGACTCCATAAACCCTAATTTGTGGGTCATGCACAGGCAATGTATGTTAGTTAGCTTCAATGATGGGTGAAATGGCCTCTAAACATCTCCAAAATGCTCTTCCATTGATGCACCTATTCTACTCCACGAATTACTCATGCAACCTGCTTTGATAGCTAACTTGCCATGTCATGAGCACTATTCAGCAATCTTGATTACTAGCTTTGTTCTCTTGGATATAATTTTATTTTTGTCCTAAAAGATGAATGCCTTGAACACTTGTCAAAGACCCAACCTTTTGTTTAAGCCAAGTGATTTCATGGCTCTTACCTAGCCACCAAAGCTCATGTACTGAGCCACGTGCCATCGACATGCTTTGGCAGTATTCTTCCCTTGAATCTTCTAATTCTAACTTAAAAGATTCTCCCTAAACTCCTTCTGTTCAATCCCCTTAGATTGCTCGAGCCAATTGTTACTCGACTCGGTGCACCCCTTTGGCTCCACTTGAACCATAATGTGCACCATTGGTCTCCACGTCTTGATTTTTCCTAATCATGCTTTGCTTGACCTTAGGAAAGTCCCTTATAACCCTTCCTACCAATTCTTGAAATATTGTGTGGACCAAATGCCTCTTGGCCAGCGTGCTTCTTTGGCTCTTTCAAGCCGTGGCTTGTACTGGCTAGGGCTCTAACACATGCCACATGCCCAGGGGTCACATTCTTACCCCACAAAAAAATTTGACATCCCTATCAAATGCCTCTTCCAGTCGTGCAATACTTTCTTCTCAAATTGCCATGCTACCAAATCCATTTTCCATGTTGCTTCCTCAAGTAGATGGCCCTTCGATGCCACCAAGTAATCTACCCTCTGGTTACTCCATGCATCCCTGATCACCTTGTGATGTAGAATCTGCCCAACCTCCTTGTCAAATAGCTTCTTAACAGTGGTGGCACCCTATGAGTTTTTGCCTTGTTTTCCCCCAAAGCATTTCCACAAAAATGGTTTTAGAAAGCATACATGCAAGCTAGGATATGTATGCCTATCCTGTCTAGCAACTTGAGAGCTTGTAAGCCCCTTGCCTACTGCTCTTCTACCTCAAAAGGATTGCACTTTGCCCCAATCAGATGTTCCAACCTCCTCTGATCGCACCAAGATGCCCTTGTACCTTGGTTTTGGCATGCACAAGCATAATAGCCTATATGTTGTCTCATTCCAACTTTGTCGCTTTGTTGTCTAGGCTAGACCCTCCATCCCTTGATGAAGTTAACTCATTTTTCCCTTATAGGAGTCATATGATATGGTCCAAGCTATTCCAATAGCTCCAACCCAAACACCAACCCTTTGGCACCATGCTCTTGCCTTGGTTCGCATGCTTACTGTTATCTCGACTAGGATCCTTTATCCCCTGATGAAGTCTGCACTTTTGCCTACAAAAGTCAACTCCTAAAGGCCTCTAATGAATGCAGAAACCTAGCTTCAACCCACCACAAACTGCCTTTCAATTACATGACAAAGTTATCCATCACTTGGTACCTTCCTTGCATTGGCCTGCAGGCTGTCCTCTCGTGTCCTGACCATCTTCCAACCAAGCCCATGCTCCAAACCATCCTAAGAATGGTTCCTCATATCCCCACTTCATCTCTACCCTTGTGGGAGACACCAAGTTGCCTTCTACTCCTTAGTTTTATGCCAATCTCGGCTCGGTGCACGCTGTCTAGCTCGCATTAAATGCTGTTCGTTTGCCCTCCATCCAGACTTTGGCACCTTATAACTCTTAAAGGCTTACTTTTTCCACATCTTTAGTTCTACCCATGTGAATTTTGCCAAGTTGTCCCATGTACCTTGGCCTTGGCACGTGCTGGTCGGGGTTTCAGCGCGCACCAAGTGTTATAGAGAATCCAAAATCTCCGTAGCTTGTTGAGATATTTCCTCCTCAACATGCTTCTCCTCGGTCTGCACCATTGTCGCCATGGGTGTGGGCGGCTCATTCCTTATTCCATGCTTGACTTGTAGGGCTATAATCCAATTGGAAGGTCCTCCTTCATCTACTTTCACAAGGTTTGCTATTAGCACAAAAATGGTGTCCTATCTTCCATGATGAACAAGCCTTGTAGGTGTGGTGTAGGCATTGTGATGCGGTTTCTTGATGCTAGGCACTAGGAATGATGTGATTGGCACCACTGGGGGGTTCCACGTCTGGATTAAGGCACAATTCTTGGCCATGATTGCCTAGGAATCTTGGGTGGTCATGGTTGCATGGGAAGTTGAGATGGATAAGTTGGAGTTCTCCTTAGTACATGGCTCCCAGTCCAATGCACTATCTTGGCTAGCTAGGGACGTTGGTGGAATAAAAATGAGGCGGAGAAAGTATGGTCAATTTGAACTTGCCCTTGTTGGGTTTTATAAAGATCAATAGCCTAGTATTACGAGAATGTGATGTACCTAAGGGGCCATTGGTACCCTTTGGCCCTAATTCTCACGAGAGAGATTATAAGAGAAAACCTCTTCCTTTAACTTAATAATTTTCTGCTTTCTTACAAATGGAGAGGGATACCCTATTATAGATGGACATAGGAGGCTAAAGTCAACTTTACATAATTCCTTGCACTCCAAGGGACTCTAGGCACTAATGACTCTTAATAATAACTAATAACTTCTAATAAGTACTAATAATAACTAACAATAACTATTTTAATAATTACATGCCTCTTCATATGTCCTAATGAATACACATTTATTATTGTAGTTATTGCATGGGTGACTTATGGCCTTCTAACTACTGGTGCAATACATTGTGCACTAGTACTGGGCTTCTCATGCTATGGCATTAGTTCTCTACATGCTAGCTCGTGCTGTGCATACTGATGTGTATTGACACGTGTGCTGGTGTACTCCTATCAAGCCATAGCTCTATTTCGTCGAGCAAAGGGTCTATCTCCTCAAGCAATGACACTCCTACTTGTGTCTCTTCACTTGCTGCCTTATTTGCTTGTGGTTCCTTGACCTTATGCTCCATCTCACCTTGTGCTATGCCAAGATAGTTCGCTGCATTGCCTTCTTCATTCTATAACTTATGCTAGTGCATTATTATTCGCAACTCTTCATATAATAGTTCATTATTACTCATACCTCTTCATGTAATGGTGCCTCTTGGAATGGACTGCTTGGCGCCTTTGCATGCTATGGTCTTACCTTACAAGTTTTTTACACATGCTCATGTATAGGCTACTCATGCATTCAGCGCTGCTTGTCTTTGCCTACGGATTGCTTGTCCTTGCTTGTGCGGATTGGTGCATTGACATGCAATGTCTTAGGCTATTGCTTGACCTCTTGCAAAGGAGGTGACTTTTCAATGATGCCCTTTGGCATGACAAGAGGTTGGACACATTTATCCATGTAAAACTCCATGTTTTGTTCTTGAGTGTGCCTAGTGGCCTTGCACTATGCACGATCCTTAGCATTGTGCATAGCCTTGTGCAGGGTTGCAACTCATTGGCCTAGCCTGCTCCAAGAACTCCAACCCCAATACCATGTCAAAATCATCCAAGTGGATTGCCATGAAATCACATTTGTTGTGCCACACTCCAACTTTATGATCAACACTCCTTACTAATCCATGGACCGGTATAGCTTCAGCATTTGTAATCTTCAAATGGCTTGGACTTTTTATGACTTGAAGTCCAAACTTGAGTATCATGCTTTCGGCTACAAAGTTATGTGTGGCTCCCATGTCCACCATGGTCAATGCAACCATGCCATTTAAGGTGATTTGGATATACATGAGGGACCTATAAACCCTTGTCCTCATGGAATTCACAATCTACAGAGGATTCACCTGTGCTATCTCATCCGGATCTTGATGCCTCATTGGTCCTCCCCTATTAAAGCGGACAGTTTCTTTCACTTGGGGCACTCCCTATAGCAAAGTGGGGATCATTGTAAATGAAGCACCCTCCTTTTGGCTTGTCTTTGGCTTGGTTTTGAGAGCCTCTACTATTAGAATTGTTCTCTTTGATATCCCTCAAATTGCTCTTTCCCTTGCCCTTTTTCTTTAGGCTGTCATTAGAAGTAGGTGTTATGAACTTGAAGTCCACCAAGCCATCTACAGCAACAATAGTTGTAGGAAGGTCCTTCACTCTGAACTCCACTTCAGCCTAAGGTTGTAGCCTCGACATGAAGTTAAAGAGCTTGTCCTATTCCAACATGTTTTGAATGTCTAGCATCACCGAGCTGAATTCTTTCATGTACTTATAGACTATGCTGGTGTGTTTTAGTTTTTTAAAAGCTTCCCTCGGAATCCATGCAGCATTGCAGGGAATAAATTGCTCTTTTAATTCCTTCTTTAAGACCATTCATATCACAATTGGTGGCCTCTCTACATTGAGATCGTCTTGTACACGAGTCCTCCACCAAAGTTTTGCATTTTTGGCAAGGTACATTATAGTGATCGTGACGAACTATTCCTTTGGGATTCGGATAGCCTTCAAGTTTTATTTCGTGTCATCAAAAAAGTTCTCCAACTCCTTTGTAGACCTTGCCTTGCGAAATGCCTATAGTTTGGGCACTTTCACTCGAGAAGAGCTGGTTGTTACATCATGAGTATCCAGGACTGCTCGCCTTAAAATGTCAACTTCTTCCTCCGTTTTCTAGATTTTTCTAGCACCGTTTCATTGAGAGAGACAGACTAGTATCCATGGATGATGATTCCATAGCCCCAATCCTTGTGCCAAGTGAGTTCATGAACCCACAAGCATGAATACTTGTGCAGCAAGCTACTCTACTCAATCAAACAAAGAGACTTTTGGAAGAGTCTCAAGCAAGCCAAGGGCTTCTTCCATTCATAACAACCTATCACATGAGTTTGCAGCTACTATTGAAGAGCAACCTTTGCTCTAATACCAACTATCAATAGGGTGCACAATGCTTACAAATTTTCTGCCCTAAGTGATGTAGGCCAATGTCAAATACTAGCCTTAGCAACACCCTATTTCTTTTTCTATTTGAACACATACTCTCTCCTCTTAACTCTCTCTCTCTAAAGCAAATAGGTAGCAATTCATACAAATTATGAGAAAACTTCCCAACACACAAATACAATTACTAGGAGGTTCCCATGAGCAAAACCCAAATGTCCCCTGAGATCAAGCCCTAACCTTCGGTTTTGCAAGTTTTCTCACAGAATGCTCGCTCGTGTCCAAAACCCTAATTGCCTTAGGTTGCCTTAGGATAGTTCTTATGCCCTTCTTTTTAACCCTAGTCCTTTAGAATTAATGAGCAGTTAACATCCCCAACTGCTAGGATCCATTTAAACTCCATGTTGTACGAAATTAAGCCACTCTAGGGTTTGTGGCACGAGTAATGCTCACATTTTCTTCACTTGGCTCAACAAACCCTAATTTGTGGGTCATGTAATACCCACCCATGCGATTTGTGTTAGTTGGCTTCAATGATTGGTGAAATGGCCTCCTCACATCCATAAATGCCCCTCCACTAATACCCTACGTTGCTCCATGAATCGCACATGCAAACTACTTGGATAGCTTACCCGCTATGTCACTATGCCATGTCACGAGCATTACTAAGCAGTCCTGCACTACTAGCTTCGGCCGCTTGGACATAACTTTATTTTTGTCCTAAAAGATGAATGCCTTATGCACTTTTCAAACGTCCAACCTTTTGCTCAAGCCAATTGATTTCATAATTCGTACCATGCCACCATGACTCATATGCTAAGCCATGTGCCATCCACATGCTATTTTTTGTCTTGAACCTGCCTAATTCTAACTTAAAAGAGTTTCCTTAGTCTCCTTCTATCCAATCCCCTTGGATTGCTTGAGCCAATTGTTTCTTGGCTCCGTGCACCCCTTTGGCTCCACTCGAGCCACAATGTGTACCCTTGGTCTTCAGGCCTTGATTCTTCCTAACATGCCTTACTTAACCTTAGAAGAGTCTCTCCTGACCCTTCCTACCAATTCCCAAACATTGGTCAGACCAAATGCCTTCTGACTCATACCCTCGTTTGGCTCCATCGAACCACAACTCATGTTGGCTGGGGCTTGAGCACATGCCACATGCCACATGCCACATGCCACTGGGGTCACACCATGACACTGGCCAATTAGGTAGTCATCTATGCATGAGCACCCTAGTTGACATATTGCACATATCAAGTGGGTGGGCCATAATCCATGTAGTGCACACTTGCTAACATAGAGCTTGTGGTGCACATATCTGTCAGGTGTGCAGTGCGCACAAGCAACTGCCCTAGCTTGAGTGTATGTGTCTGTGACTAGACCGCTCAAGTTGGTGTGACTAAACATGGTCGTGACTAGGTTTGGGAGAGACCTAACCAAAACAAGAAGAGGGGAGAGGGAGAAGAGGATACCACCACCTACAAAACCCTAACCTACACAACACAAAAGGTATCAATGCAAAACGTAGGTCAGGGAAAAACCAATAAAGAAGAAAGAAAGATAGAGTGATAGATTTGAAGCTTACCTCAAGCCACAAAGGTAGGGAGAGAGTCTGGGGTTCATGAAGACAAAGAAAAGGGGAGAGAGATTGATTAAGAGGGAAAAATGATGAGTTGGGGTAAACTTAGACATGTTAAGTTTTGGATAACTATAAAATTACATTGCATTGGGTACTTTTTATAATTATGGAAATCTTCCCTTTTAATCTTTGAATATTTTTGAAAACCCACGTATGTGTCTTCTACGATAGAAGGGTCACCTATGTGATCCCCATGGAGGAGAGAGAGCACCAACTCTTTGATGATTTAAGACTCAAATTGTGAGAACATATGTACAAGGGAACAACTGCATACACAAGGCTTAAGTTCTATCTCAAGGGATTTCTAATCTCAAAGTAGTCCCTCCAAATGTGCTTTGACACCTATAATTGTTATGTATGCTGCTTCACACGAGAGACACCCTAATTGATGGTACACTAAGAAAAAGTTTCGCCCTCATGAAAAGTTTATCCTTATCATTCTTTTTTTTTTCTTTTTTTGAAACCCTCCAAAAGAGAAAAGATACAAACACACTTTTCATGAAAAAAATTCCTCAAAAGAAAAATAGATTTTTTTTAAAAAAAAAAGAAAAACTTTAAGTAAAAATCAGAGGAACAAAAGAAAACCCCAATATTAGGGGTAGACATACACCCATGTAGGAGAGAGAAAAATATCTATCACAGTTTGGCATCACAGAAATTCAACCCTAAAAATAGATGTTTCATGACTAAATCCAATGATTAGCCTTCCTCCCCCGTCAAAATTGATGATTCGAATGTCGAAGTTTGAAGGATGAAAGTTGAAAGATAATTCCCTTAAAAACTTTATGAACCTACTACAAAATGTTAGATCAACAAGTATGCCTAATTATTTTGAACCCGCTTTGTTTGAACAAGACAAATTTATATTCATAAGAATACCTGAAAGCCATGAACAATTTGATCACATTCAAAATCCAGAACACCCCAAATCAGAAACCACTACACAACAAAAGAACCGTAAGGAAAGTCAAATCAGAACAACTGTTACAATTTAATTGTAGCAAAATACAACTAAGGATGTCACCGCAATTTGAAATCAAAATTCAGGGACGTTCATATAACCCCTTAATTGTGTTATATTTAACACTTCCCTTTACGTGTTGGAGGTGTTTTAAGTCTTTTGTATTTTAACGCCCACTCTCAAGTATTAGTAACAAGGCAGATAATGTGGAATTACATGAGGTTCAGGGGAGGCATGGAATCTAATTTGAAATAAACATAACAAATGATACATGACTTGATTTTTCAATACTCAACTTATAAACTATACAACTTACATAAACTAAAAGTCTTTATATATATTGACTGAGTGTGTGAGTGTGCATAATCAGGCATAATCTGACCCAAAATATTAACTAATTGGTCCATTGTTATTGAGTCCTTGAAATTCTTAGGGCAGTTACACCATTTAAGCTTGAATTAACAAATAAAGATTTGCATAAGGTAAAGGTAAAGTTACATTAATGTTAAGTGGCAAAGTTTGTTTGATATTCAAATTCAATCTAAGACGTTTACAAAATAAAAACTATGAGGTTCAAAATGATTAAAGTAAAATTAATTATATAAAAGTCTTCATTCGCATAGGACATTTCAATATATTTCCCAAACTTTAAAAAAAATAATTGATTATATAAAAATTTAGTGAAATATATTTGAAATTAAATTAAAATTAATGAATTATTTATGGTTTAGGTCATAGTACTACTACGTGATTTCTTTAGTCTTTCTCTTAAATAAGTGTTTTCTTTTATTTCCTTTTATATTCATTAATAAAGGGAAAAAAGGCCAAGACCTAAACACTTCATTCTTATTCTATTTTACTTTACTTTTTGTGGGAAGGGACAGGGCTAAACATTGGCCACAAGACATTGATACAAATTTAAGGTCTGTGACCAAATCATAAAACTAAGTTCTTGAGATAAGATTATATCAGAATTTTTATTTCACTCGACTTGGTTTTCTTTATAATATGTTGATTTCAATTTTTTGAAGTTTGGCATCATAGTAGTGATTCTGATTCGGAATTTCTGATTTGAATTTTTAAAAATGTGAATTTCACATGTTTTTAATTAATTTGCAAATTTGGCTCATCCCAAAATGAAATCACGGTGTTTTCAATTAAATAGGAAACAATTCCTTCACATTTATGCACTATAAAAGTAAAATATGGATTGCAATGATGTAAAAAATATATCATTGCCAAAGGAGTAAATAATCATCTGCAAATTCTAGGTTTGCTATCTTATGTTACCAATGAAAAGTGGGAAATAATTTCTTAGTACTTTACTACGAATTTAGATAATAATTGTTTCGGTGCAATATATATATATATTTTGGGTTCAATAGGAGACGGGTTGATGTATGAGTACACTAAATGGTATAATTATCTATTTACAATCACCAGGTAGATCAGAGCCATTAAACTCGAAAAAGGCACTCTCAAACAAGCAAACCGGGTGGACTAGTACTACATTATGTTGGTTTGTAGACACATAACACTTTTCCCATAAACAAGAAAAGGGCTTCCTTATAATTTCTCATCAGTCCAAAATTAAACTGCATTCATCAACGTAACAGTTCTCAGGCTTTTGCAATGATTTATAGTAATTGCGACTACAAAATCTCTCATTGGTTACACAGAATTACAATGTAAAGATTTTGATCTAAGGCAGATGGGATGCTGACAAAGTTTGTTTTTATTCAATACAGGCACAAAAGAATGCCCTATAATTATAGGCAAGAGGGAGGGTTTTGCTTGCCAAGAGCCACACCATTGGCATTAGTACATTCAGACTTAGCAGGTCCTTTTGGTCCATTATACTTCAAATCTATATTATTCAAAATTAGTTTTTGACATGGCTTAATCTTGCTGCACATGAGCTTAACTGCCACTTGTGTCTTTGAACTTCCCCAGATATTAATGTATTTTATGTCTGCCACCTGAACCTGCGATTCAGTCTACATAGGGAAAATATTAGATATTAAGACAGGAAAAAAGAAATAAAGAAAGAGTACACATTTGTAAGGAATAGAGAGAGAACGTACTCCTGGCTTTTCGTTAAAATATTGTTGATCGATAATGATAGGATTGGAAACATCGTTCATGTTGATATCTTGAAAGGTGATGTTTGAAGCAGTGACAGGAAATGATCGATCTACCTTAGTTTTGATTCTCACACCATTAGTAGTCTTGGTAAATGTGCAGCTTTCTATTAATAGACCCCTGATATCTTCTTCACCTTGTCTACCACCCATGCTACCAACACTAATTCCATGCCCCGGACCACAATTCACATGAGATATGTGAACATCTCTTGACCCTGGGAGGAATGCAATACAATCATCTCCGGAGCCAATATTGGAGTTTGAAATGCCAATCTGGTTAGACCTGGATATAAGAATCCCGTCTGTATTAGGGCTCTCATCCGGGGCGGTGATAGTGATGTGATCAACTTGAACGTTACTGCAACTAAAAAGTTTCATGTGTACGCTTTTACTATCAATCATTTTTATGTGGTTGATCACTGAGTTGGTGACAAAATTGAGTGTTAACATCTGTTCTCAAAGGAAATGGCAAGGTAAGGCAAGGTAACAATATTAATAAACTTGGATTTTCTATGGGCTTGAAAAGAATTAAAAGAGAAACAGAACTTACAGTAGGGAGAACGAGATTCGTTGTCTTTTTCTTATATGGCCAAGCAATAGGCCCTTGACCATCAAATGTTCCATCACCGAAAACTGTTAATCGATCAATGCGTTCGAAGGTAATCCAATCACGGACCTGTAATTGTGGATCATTATTTGGTGCTTTCACGACCCCTTTGTTGTTAAATAGCATTTCTCCTTTGCATGGACCTTTCAACCGCACAGGATTTGTGATGTACACACCTGGAGGAATTAAAATTGTGTTTCTTCCCTTTTCCTTACATGCTTCACTCCATACTTTCAAAAATACCTAAAAATGAAGAAAAAAAAAATACAAAACCTAATTTTTGAATCTTTAATTCCCAAAAAAACAATGGTGAAAAAAAAATGTAAAACTACAAGGATATTTACATCAGTTACCATTCCAATCTGTGTTTTTTAAACTAAGACATGTTGTGTCACAATATTTGTATATTTCTTGATCTAAATGCATTTCAATAGATTAGGTGATAATCATCATTAATACATATAAATATAAAAGTCAAGAGGGATAAGTAAGGCTTTTGAATACATGTACCTCACTATTATCCGTCTTGCCATCGGCACGAGCACCATAATTTGTTATGATGAAATCCTTGGTTTGGGCATGAACCTGAAAAGTTGAAACAATTTGTAGGAGCAACATGAAAATGGCTGGCAGAATTGATATACAACCCATCTTTTCCTCCTCAAATTCTCCCTTTCCCTCCTTTTCCAAAGGTGAATATGTGATTTCACTAATTCCACTTATCTTTATATAAATAATGATGAAGTGGTAATAGTTCATGCCCTGTGTTCAAGGGTTTTATCTTTTCTCATTTGCAAATAGTTTCTATATACCAAAAGATTCATTCTATCTCTTTCTCAAAAAAGAAAAAACAAGAAAAGAGAATGAATCACTAATGATTTTTACTAAATTAAATCATAATAATAATAATTATGGGACGATGGGCAGATTCCGCCTCTTTCCTCCTCCCCCTAAGTTGAAAGAGTTTGTGATTTCGCTAATTCCACTTTGTCTATATATATATAAATAATCATGATACGATAATATTACATACTCTATGTTCAAGGGTTTATCTTTTTCAAGTAGCTTCTATATTCCAAGAGAATCATTCTATCACTTTCTCAAATTAAAAAAAAAAAAAAACAAAACGATGAAAAGAGAATGAATTAAATTAAATCTTAATAATAATCACAAGAAGATTACACACCCTTCCCCCAAAAATGAAAATCCTATTCAAATATTACCTAATTTTTGCATATAGTTACATATGAGAGGGAGCAGAACTTTCTCTTTCTTTTGCATTCAAGGCAGAACCATATTAATATGAATTAAAATCTCTTCCTACTAAGATTATTAATTTTAATGATTTACATATTTTATAGTGGAATTTTTGTAACTATGAGCTAAAGGCTTGTTTGGAAATACATCAAAATCTCTTGATACCATGTTATCTTTCATTCTTAATCCAGCCCCAAGATAATAAACATCTCACCTAAAAATTTACCAACATTAATAAATGCCATAATTTTTTTTTTAATTAAGAAAAGCAAGGGTATAATTTTTTTAACGATAACATGCAGCATGACCACAGTTATCTTAACTAGGTAACACACCATAAATAGAAACGTGGATGTTTTACTTTATTTTATATGATTTTGAGTTTCTATAAGTTATAATATGAATTAAAATTTCTGAAGATTTATATATACGATGACGCATCATAGACCATAATATTTTTGTACCAATTGAAAGTATCCATAGTGGATCACTCTCTCGGGATTATATACATTTTTTCTATTCACTTTTAATAAGCAGACAATTTATAATAATTTTCTCCGCTAGATTAGCACCAAAGATTATAGATTTATTATATTCAATCCATTGGTGCTATTTCTGTAACATTGAAATCGGTGATAGAATTTTTTTTTTTTTTTTGAATTTTCAATACTTCTTACAAAACAAAAAGGTTATAGTTCGTTTTACTTTATAATGAAAGTTTTATAAAATTTTATTGGGAGAAAAATAGGATTCGGTGATAATTTAGAACAATTAAAATTTATTTGGAATCAATTAAATAAAAACAAAGTCAACTGGACCCATAATAAGGTAACTTGGAGTTCAAAAATTGAATTTTGATTAAATATGAAACTCACCAAGGTGAGGTAAGTAAGTGCTGTCACGCCCCGAACCGGGATCGTGAACAGCCGCCCGTTGTCCCTGGATGCCGACTGTATTTTTACAGAAAATCGGGCAGAACCTCCCCATAAATTAGAGGTTTCCCATGTACAATTTCACCTGTATATAACATTTATCCTGTAAAAATAAACAATTGGTCATCCCGGCCTCTCCAAAATCAACAATATCCACAGCCAACATCCAGAACAACGCAAGGCTATAAAGTTTCTAACAGTCCTAACAACAGACCTCTACTGTCATGCCCAACTAGAGCATGAGCAGCCGCCACACCGAGCGGACTTAAATTCTGGGCATATATAAAATAAATTTCCAAGTTATTTTTAAATATTTACAAATATCTCAATGCAATGGAATAAATCAACACGAAAGTTTCACGAATAAAAGTCCATAATTTATACAGTCATCCCAAAAATTTAGATAAATGGAATGGTCAAACTAAAATCTCCAATACATAACAATATCACCAATTATCGTAGCGGAAGAGATGGAAAATATCCATACCCAAGCCCAGTGGTATCTCCTCGATCCAACACTAATCCTGTAGGGAAGAAAGTGAGGGGTGAGTATCTATGGGAGGATACTCAGTAAGTGAGGGGATTGACATCATACTATCAATATCGAGGTGAATTTGGAGTGTCAAAGTATAAGATAAGAAAATATCCACAGTGTGCAAACCGATCATGTTATTTCAAAATCATATATAATACGCACACATCAAAAAGTAAGATATGCATCCAATATTCACATCAATGTCATGAAGAACCGGCCAATGAAATATTCCCGGCAATGGTCTACCTCGACCAAGGACAGCGCATTGAGGGTTTTTTTCCAAATGCAAGTATTAAAGAATGGCTCTCTGCCCCAATGTTGGTCACAGACTACCCCAACTAGCCTGTAAATAATAATAATGTACATATAACTAGTCAGCCGGGCATATAACCCCATGCATAATATCATAACGTCGGCCGGGCATACAGCCCAATGCATAATATCATAAAGTCGGCCGAGCATACAGCCCAAATGTGTAAGTAAATCCATTTAAAACCATGTGCCAATGCAGTGGAAGTATTAAAACATATCAATATGTCGAAAATATGGCACAATATACGTTTATCAAAACTCATGGATGCATATCAATAAAGTAGCAATTAAGACACTACAAAGGTCACAAAACATTTCATCAAATATTGGAAAGATCTAACAATCATACATTTGCAGAAACATGTCATTTAAAAGTATTTTTGAAACATGATTTTCAATCAATAGCGAATGTCAAAGTCACACTCACTGTTCTAGGGAGGGTTGTCACTCCCTATTTTCAAAACAATTCCAATCTGCTTTTTCGAATCTCCAAAAAGAGCAACCTAATCAGATCATCAAAATTGAATATCAACTTCACAAGCATCTTAAGGGTTTATCCGAAAAACATGAAATGTACAATATCTTCCACTTTACGGCTCATTTCATTCCAACCCTACAATCCAGATACTTTCATGCATATTTCAAGGTTTAACTCTAAAGGAAATTATTCGAATTCACTCGACATGATTTTGTGATTCTATAATACGCTTCTTTCGTATCAGATCATTTAGTTTCTGTAACATTCTATGCTTAACCTTCAAAATCACAATAATCATCTCATAATTTGTATTCTATTCACATTCTACTTACACTCTAACATATACAGAACCTTTCATTTTGGATTCAATCCTAAATTCATCCAATTTATCAATTAGAGCCGAAATCTCCTCACCTAGGGTTTTCTCGAAGCGTCGAGTCTCGTCCGAATGTCGTTTCGATTACTCCAAAGTCTGTAGGGTTTCCTATCAAAACAAGATTTATTTGTTAGATCTAAACACTTAGATCCGAAGAAAAACCCTAAGTCATTTACCTGCGTGGAGATTTGTGAGCTGTCACGAGCTCACGGGCCATCACGGGCCGTCGCGGGCTCGTGGGCTACAGCTAGCGGCTCGCTAGTCTGCGACCTAGTGGGCTAACGGGCAGCGGGTCGACAGGCCGACGGCTGATGGGCCTGCGGGCTGGCGGGCCAATGGGCTGGACTGGGCCGTGGGCCCTACTGGACCTGCGGGCTTGGACGAGCTGTCGGGCTTGGTGGGCTGTGGGCTTGCTACTGATGGGCCTGCG
The DNA here is from genome assembly GCA_033439265.1 of Dillenia suffruticosa. Classification (NCBI taxonomy): domain Eukaryota; kingdom Viridiplantae; phylum Streptophyta; class Magnoliopsida; order Dilleniales; family Dilleniaceae; genus Dillenia; species Dillenia suffruticosa. The sequence goes on from JAVTVX010000031.1 coordinate 8,857,055, forward strand.
GGCTAGTGCTCGCTCGTGAGCTGGTGCGCTGTGCTGGTGCGCGCTCGTGTACCGGCTCGCACGCGCTCGTGCGCTGCCCCGCGCTGGGCCGCGCGCCCGTGGAAGCTCGTGCGCAGGGTCGCGCGCGCTCGTGCGCAGGGTCGCGCGCGCTCGTGCGCTGGCTCGCGCTGGCTCCCATGCGCTCGCGCTCCTACGCTCCTGCCCTCGCTCGCGCTGTGCGCTGGGGGATCGCGCTGCCGAAGGCACTGCAGTTGCGCGCTATAGCGGAAGAAGATGCTCGCGGAGGCTCGTGGCGGCGTGCGGCGAGGCAGAGAGAGAGCGATCGTCGGAGATCGCGAGAGGGAGAGAAGACAGAGTAAGGTAGAGAGAGAAACCGAGAGGGAAGAAGAAGAAGAAGAAGAAGGAGAAGAAGAAGAAGAAGAAGAAGAAGAAGGAGGAGGAGAAGGATGGCGGCGGTGGCTGTGGCGGAGGAAGCCGAACGGCCACGGGAGAAGACGAACGGCTGTAGGAGAGGGAACGTCGGGGAGAGAGAGAGAGAGAGAGAGAGAGAGAGAGAGAGGGAAAGGGGGTTAGGGTTTTAACCCTAATCCCCAATTGGGGACGCAGCGTTTTGTCCCAAAACGCTGAGTCTCCAAATATTGTTTTTTTTTTTTTTTTTTTTTTTTTTTTAAGCTTGGTGTTACAAGTGCCAAGGCGACCTGAGAATATTAGTTCCCAGAATTCTTAACTCTACACATAAGCAAGTAGACTTATCCAATGACAAGTCGAGTTGTGCTTTTAGACTATATGTCTATAAGGCTGCTTGTGGTCAGAACAAGCTAACCCGTCAGATTTAACTCTCAGAAAAACATGTTAGCAATTAAGCAAGCTGACTCACTAAAAGGGTGAGTCGATTTGTGGATTACAAAATAAGAAATTTTGCTCGCCTTGAACCAATTTTGAGTCGACTTGATGGTACGATAAAAATAAAGATCAAGCCGACTTGTAAAAAAACAAAAGGACTTGGTCTCTGAAGACCTGAGTCACACAAGTTGAATTGTGCTCTATTACAACTCAACTCATGAGTGTGAAATGTTGCGAAATGATTAAAATGGACAACTAAACTGGAACAAAACCTTGAAAGTAATGAGGGACAAGAGAGGAATTTCACGTCATATATTAAAAAGGCTTAAAGTGAGCCTTCACTTTCCCAAATCATTCTATGCTCTCTCTTTCTCTTCTCTCCCTCTCCCGACTCACCCCCTCAGTCTCCCTCTCGACACTCTCTCAATCTCTCTTGAAATCCATTTCACCCTCACTAAACCCACTCCCTAAACCTCACAATCATTCAAGCAAACACGTGAATGAAAGCGATTTTGGGAGAAAACCTAGGGTTTGCGCAAAAGAGGAAAAATTTAGCATTTTTGAAACCCGACGTTCAAGATTCAGTCCAACCACAAAATTAATATAATTTTCCCTTCCTTTTCATGGGTTTAGTTCCATTACTCATGAATATGATTTTTATGTTTGGAATTTGGAATATTTGTAAAGAGAGAAAGTTATGGTTTTGAACAAAGTTGATGCTGGACGAAATTTCTAGATTTCCTAGAGATAATTCTTCCCTCTCATCTTAAATTTAAGTTTTCCTTATTTTAAGATTTATGTTAAGATTTGGAAATGTGAAATTTGGGAAAATTAAATTTTGGGTTTATAATGTGAGACTTAGGGAAAATTATTAATGGAAATAGTATATAATACAAATAGTATGTAATTGATGAAATAAGAATGTAAATTCATGAATTTTGGAAATTAGGATTTGTATTTTATTTAGAGAAAACTCATAAACCCAATTATTGGTGTGATTTAATATCGAATTTAGAATTTATATTTATTGTTTTAGGATAAATCAATTGGAATATAAGAAAAGATTATTTTAGATTGATTGTACATTGAGAGTGTTTACTCTCCCAATAGGTGGATTTTACTGAATTTTCTAAATGATTTTCAAATTTTGGATTTAAATGCTTTAGTGTATATGGAATATCCCAATTATTGAATTTTGAATTCTTATGCATCCTATATGTTTTAGATGAACGAATGTGTCTTGTAAATTTGTTAATGTTGAATCCATTAGTATGATAATTAATATTGAGAAATTACTATAATTGATGACACATGAATTAGATTTATAATTTTTGTGAAATGGTGCATATGATTGGTTTGTGGTGAGAACCTGAATCACTATTGGATGACTCACTACAAAATTAAAGCATTGAGGTGACGGTCAAAAACCGTCTGCATAACCCATCAAATCCGTCAGTAATACTTTCTCCAACGGAAACACATTCAGTTGAGTATATATCAGTCGGGATAGATATATCGTGATGTTATGGGCTACTGTTGGAGCATGTCACATATGTATACTGACAGAAGGAGAGAGTTGGTAAAACTAGTGAAGTATCGTCAGTTACCATGTGTTATCAGATGGTAAAACTTGTGATGGTTACCATGTGTTACCATATGTTACTACCTTTATCTTCGCTTGCAATTGAGATAGAAAATATTAAAAAATGTTGACGGTTAGAAATGAATTAGAAAATTGTACCAAATATTGACGATTACTATTGATTTACAAAATTATACAAATTGTCAACGGTAGGAAAGTATTAGTGAAATTAGTGGTTTGTATGGTCACTTATCATGCGTTAGGAGATATTACTACTCCATCATCGGTTACCATTGAGTTACAAAATGTTACAAAATGTTGACGGTAAAAAAATATTAGTAAAATTAGTGTTGTATGATCGGTTACTATTGAATTATAAAATTATATAATATGTGAACAGTAAAAAAATATTACAAGACGTTACAAAATTGACGGTTACTGTTGAGTAACAAAATGTCACAACATATTGACATTAGAAAATGTTAGTAGAATTAGTGATTTCACCATCAGTTACTATGTGTTATCATATGTTACCCTGTGTTACAGTCACCATATGTTATCACATGATACAAAATGTCGACGGCGCAAAATGTTAGTAAAATTTATGGTTTTATGGTCAGTTACTATGTACTACCATATATTACTAGCATTAGTATCGATTGCTATTGAGATAGAAAATGTTAGAAAATATTAACACTTACCAATGAATTACAAAATTGTACTAAATATTGACGGTTACCATTCAGTAATGAAATTGTGCATAATATCCATGGTAAAGAAGTATCGGTCAAATTTGTGGTTTTATAGTCACTTATCATGTGTTAGGAGATCTTATTACTTCATCATCGGTTACCACTAAGTTACAAAATAGTTGTTGACGGTAGAACAGTGTTAGTAAAATTTTTTATTTTAACATCGGTTGTTATTAAATTATAAAATATTTTAAAATATTGACGATAAAAAAAATATTAGTAAAATTAGTTTTTTATGATCGGTTACTATTGAGTTACAAAATGGTGTCAAATGTTGACAGGTGAAAAGTGTTACGAAACGTAGTTAGCATTGAGTGACAAAATACAGTTACTATGTGTTAATTTGTGTTACCTCACAGGGGCGGACGGGCACAAGAAGGGCTCAAGTATACGCCTCACAGTGGTGGATGGGCGCAAGAAGGGCTCAAGCGTGAGGCAGACGAGTGCAAGAAGGGTTCAAGCATACGCCTCACAGGGGTGGACGGGCGTAAGAAGGGCTCAAGCATACGCCTCACAGGGGCGGACAGCCGCAAGAAGGGTTTAAGCATATGCCTTACAGGGGCCCTCGCATGATGGACGGGCGTAAGCATATGCCTCACAGGGGCCCATGCATGCATGCGCGCGTAAGAAAATACCATGCATATCAGAGCGATTATTTCATTATTTTTTATTTTAAAAATATTATTATTAAAATAAATACACATTGATTATTATCAAATTAAATAATGTAATGATATAAAATTAGTCATTACCACCAAATGATTTAAGTGTGTATAAAAGAATTACAAAATTTTTATAAATTTAAACAGAATTATATTAACATATCAAGATTGAGCAGTACATTACATTGAGTAATAGATATAAGACAAAGATGAAAAAAATATTTCTGTTCCACAATAACATGTTTGTCTTGTACTAATAATAAGAGGGTGAAACAAAAATGAAACAAAAAACATCTCTTGGTGAAACCTAAAATGAAACAAAAAACGTTCATTCCATCACAAAAAATATTACCATTACAATTTGGAGTTTACAATCCCACCATATTTCCAAAACTAAGCAAAATAGTAGCAACAAATTTATGTCAAACTTTCTTCCTATTAATAAAAAAATGAATAAAAAAGTGAAGTTAATACAATCATATAGTAACATTATAAAGAATATAAAAAATGGTTATAAAAGAAAATATTACCCGTGGAATTAATTTGGGTCTCTTCATTCGTCATGACAGCATACGTTATTGTGATTTAATTTGTTCATTTCAACCAGCATACGTTGTCCTTTTTCTAAGTCCCAAACATCTTGACAATATGTTGGACCTCTACATTTCTTCACAACTACTGAAAAAATAAGCATGAAACTTGTCAGTTGATACCATGATACTGTCAAACCTTAAATTAAAATAATATCTGGGGTAACATTTTTGCAAAATTGAGTTTCTTCATACTGAACTTGTTGTTGGGATTGTTGTGATTCATCATGCTGAGTAACAATATTCATCTGGCGTTTAGTTTGTCCCATAACTACGGTGATTCACATAGCAGATGCTTTTAGAGTAAGAGCTTTGAAGAGATTTGAGGAAAAAAATGTTTCATAGTTAATATAATATTTTTGGATTAGAATCCAATTACAAAGCATACCATTTTGTATCACTCTTTTTTCTCTTCATCCGCCTTTTTTTCGTACTTCTTACTGTCTTTTTAAAATTAAAATTCTTACCAGTGCCTTTTTCTTTCTTCATATATTTCTTATTTTTATATTTTTAAATCGGTAAGATTTGTTGTATAATGATTTTATATAATTTTCAATTTCATGTCGAGAACTTAGAATAGTGAAAAAATCACTCAATCTAAAATTTATTATTAAATTCTTTTTAAATTAGATTTCATCGTGGCTTAATTGCTATCATTTTATTACCACTGGTTAGTATGTATATTTGCAAATAACAATTAAATAAAACTGATAACACATATCTTAAAATTCTTCATCTATTCAAAATATACGTTTATGAACCAAATTAAATGAAATTACATGTAAATTAAATTAAAGAAATATATATAATATATTTATATCGAGTTGAATGGTATTGAATAATTTAATTAATTAATTAATTAATACACTATTTTTAAAGTAAAAATGATCATCGAGATTGAAATTAATATTAATGTTGTCATTCGTTTAATTTGAAATTTATATAAAATTATATAATGTGAATAAATAATAAGAATTCCTCCATTTTTTTTTTGAAATTTTATTGGTTCATATAATATTGATAATAAGATGTTTTATTTAAATATTACTCTTATTTATGTAACTTAATATATAAAATCGGTAATAAAAGTGACATGTCAATGTTAGATTAAATGTATCTATAATAATCGTATATATTAATAATATAATAGTAATTTATAATAAAATAGTAATTGTAATTAAAAAGTACTAATATACTAGAACCAAATTATGTAATAAAATAGTAATATACGGGTAATAGTAATATATAGTAATAGATAATAATATATTGACACTCCAACAAATATAATCTAGTATGGTAATGTATATTAATGTATAATAATATATAGTAGTATGTAATACTATTATGTAATAGTGATAGTTATTTAATATTAAGTATATAGTAATTGTAATTAAAAAATATACCATAGATTGTAATATATAGTAATATATAGTAACACATAGTAACGTTGTAATATATAGTAGTATATAGTAACAGATTGTAATAAATAGTAATAAATTGTAATATATAGTAACATGTAGTAATATCAGTAACGTGTGTATATACAGTTGTCGATTGGTTTGCGCTTGATAATTAAGATTTTTTCTTTAATTTTGAAAAAATTTTCGACGAAAATTAATACTAATTAATATTATATTATATAATATTCTTAATAAATTATGTAATAGATAATATATCATTATCTAAAGTAATAGTATATTTACAATTTTAAGATTTGATACAATGCAATTTGAGGATTTGGTACTTATAATTTGTTATTATATTTTATCACTTGTTACAACAATTCTTTATCACTTGTAATTTGATTTTGTTTAAATAATTTGTATATAATTATATAATATTGATAATTAATATGAATTCTTCCAATTTTTGTAAAATTTCATTGATTCATATAAAATATCACTTAAGTTTATATAATAATAGTAATATGTAGTTCACACTAGTAATGTGTAGTAACATATAGTAATATACAGTAACATATATTAATAAATAGTAGTAATATATATAGTAACATAGAATTGACAATTGGTTGACTGTTAATAATTATTATTAGTTCTTTAAATTTGAAAAAATGTTCATGGCAAATTAATTCAAAGAAGTATTGAATAACTTAATTCATGGGGTTTTACAACAACAAATTGGAGCCCAAATAAATAAAGAACCAAAAGGGGCCTTAATTATACTCATACAAGTCCAGTTGGAAGAATAAAAGACCTAAAACCTACCCAAAACCAAGGGAGGACGAAAATAGAGAAAAATAGCAACAATATTTGGTCAAAATAGTTTGATTTATTTAATTTTCTAATTTTTATTTTTTGTAACTTATGTTTTAGTTTTCTGATTTTTCATTATTTAGGGAGTTACTAAATTTTTAGCTGCCAATTAAGTTTTGACCTTTAGGCTATAAATAGGCCATTATATATTGTGTAAAAGACAACACTTTGGAGAAAATTAATAAAATTGTGAGGATTCTTCACACAGGTTTTGTTCTTTTGAGAACTTTGAACTTATTCAAGATAGGAGTCTTGCTTAGTTCTTTGATTTATCAATTTAGGTTTTGAACCATCAAGATTGTGGCGTCATTTATTCCAACTTTATACCAAGATTTTTGATTTAGTGAGAAACGGGTTTAAGGTCATATATCTTAAGTTCTTCCTCCTTTAGGGCAAGGGTTGAGGTTTTTAATTCCACCGTTTCAAATAACTCGTTGGGACGATATTTTTGGGCTAAATTAACTTGTTCGTGGGTTCTAGGATTTTTATACCCAACGGGTTCACATTAATTGGTATCAGAGCCAATCCAGGTTTTTTTTTTCCTTCGAATTATTCTTATTTAATCTTTTTTTTCCTTTTTTGTGTCTGAAAACTCATCATTCGTTGGTTTATTTCTTATTTTTGGTGTACTTTATTTTTGTACTGTCATATTCCCAAAAAAAAAAGAAGGGCAAAAAAAAACCATAAAAAAAGAGGCCGTGAAAAAAGAAAAAAAAAAGAAGGGCAAAAAAAAAGGGAGAAAAAAAAGACCCACAAAAAAAAAAGAGAAGAGGTCGTGAAAAAAAAAGGGGGCAGTTTTCAAATTTTACAAAATTGATAATTCTCCATTTTGTGATTTTGTTTAAATTTGACAAATTTTAAAGTGTTATTACCAAATTTGAATTAGAATTTTCTAAATTTTTTTGGTTGGGTTTGAAATATTTCCTTATTTGTACACTTACTCAAATTCAAATCTTCCATATTTATTCTCCTTTCATGAACTACTTTTTTATTTGTTCACCTTCCTTATTTATCTCATTCCTTGACTGTTTCCATTCTAATTTAGAAATTTCTTTTTAAATTTACTACTTTTCCTATTCCTTATTTTTCTCTTTCCTTCTTACTTTTCTTGTTATACTTTCTTCTATATAAGTCATTGAATTTCACAAGAGAATTATTTTTGAGTTGAGTTCTCGAGTTCAATAAAGAACTTGACTAAGTGAAATAGAGTGGTAAAAGACAAGAGAGAATTCATTAAAAATAAAAGCCATATACATAGAGTGAAACACAAGTGGATTTGAGTGAATCATTATTTTTGAGTGAAATACATGAGGGAGTGTGGTAAGTTTCTTTCCTATTTTATTATAATATTGTCTTGCAGATTCCAACCATGACTGAAAATCAAAAAGATAACATAAGTGAGGAGATTCAACCACAGGTTGGGTCGAATCTACAACTACAAGCATTTATGGGGGAGATGAGACGGATGATGAAGAGGGAGTTAGATCTTATACATGAAAGGTTGGATAAGATGGAAGAGGAGTCGCAAAGAGGGCAACCATCAATAGTGCCAGCCCCCTCCAAGAGGAATAGGTTTCATCAAAGAGAAACTGAAGTTGTGGATGAGTTTGAAGGGGATGGGTTAGAAGAGGAGTTTGATAGGTTGTCAATGGGTAGTCATAGGAGACTTGGTTGAAATAGAGAAGTTAATAATCGGGTAGACAACAACTTAGGTAGTATCAAGATGAAAATTCTGTCGTTTCAAGGTAAAAATGATCCCGAAGCATATCTTGAGTGGGAAAAGAAGATTGAGTTAGTTTTTTATTGTCATAGCTATTCTGAATTAAAGAAGGTTAAACTTGTTGTTATTGAGTTTACTGATTATGCAATTGTATAGTGGGATCAGTTGTGCATCAATAGACGACGGAATGGGAATTGACCCATTAAAACTTGGGGTGAGATGAAAAGGTTGATGAGATGACGATTTGTGATGAGTCATTACTATAGGGATTTATATCTCAAGTTGCAGAGTCTCCACCAAGGTAATTGAAGCGTAGATGAGTATTACAAAGAGATGGAAATGACTATGATTCGAGCTAATGTTGAAGAAGATAGAGAGGCGACGATGGCTAGATTTTTGAATGGTTTAAATCGAGAAATTGCCAACACGATCGAGATTCACCATTATGTGGAGTTGGAGGATTTAGTACATATGGCAATCAAGGTTTAAAGGCAGCTCAAGAGAGGTAACACACGACCAAAACCAATACCACAGATTCTGAATGCAACATCTTGGAGAATGAGCTATCCAAAAAAAGAAGAAAATTCAACAATTTCCAGAGTTAAGCCTGAACATAAACCAACTATCTCCACCACGACTTCTCAAAGTAAGTCAACCCCTACTTTAACTTGATCTAGTGAGAAACGGGTCTAAGGTCATATACCTTAGGTTCTTCCTCCTTTAGGGCAAGGGTTGAGATTTTTAATTCCACTGGTTCAAATAATTCGTTGATATGATTTTTTTGGGCTAAATTAACTTGTTCGTGGGTTCTAGGGTTTTTATACCCAACGGGTTTATATCAGTTTGTATAAGAACCAAAAAGGGCCTTAATTATGCTCATACAAACCCAGTTGGAAGAATAAAAGACCCAAAACTACCCAAAACAAAGGAAGGACGAAAATAAAGAAAAATAGCAGCAAGACTTGGTCAAAATAGTTTGGTTTAGTTAGTTTACTAATTTTTATTTTTTTTGTTATTTATATTTTAGTTTCCTAATTTTTTATTGTTTAGAGAGTTACTAAATTTTTAATTATCAATTAAGTCTTTACATTTAGACTATAAATATGCCATCATACATTGTGTAAAATAAACACTTTGGAGAGAATTAATAAAATTGTGAGGATTCTTCACACAAGTTTTGTTCTTTTGAGAACTTTGAACTTATTTAAAATAAGAGTCTTGTTTAGTTCTTTGACTAATCAATCTAGGTTTCGAACCATCTAGATTGTGGCGTCATTTATTCCATCTTTATACCAAGGTTCTTGATCTAGTGAGAAACGGGTCCAAGGTTATATACCTTAGGTTCTTCCTCATTTAGGGCAAAGGTTGAGGTCTTTAATTTCACCAGTTCAAATAATTCGTTGGGATGATTTTTTGGGCTAAATTAACTTGTTCGTGGGTTCTAGGGCTAAAGTGTTCAAGTATGAACATTGGCTAGCTATATGTCCTCTTCCCTGACACCTGAAGCATTTAATCTCACTAGATCGAGTTATGGTGATTCAGAAAAATGGTGTAATCGAGTCTGAAGATGAAGGTGACATTGATTGTTTGCCTCCATTGGAAGACGTCCATATCGGAGCTGAGGAGTATGGGGCTGAACATGGTGAGATGTTAACGCTAGTAACATGTCGAGCCTTAAGCTTACAAGCCAGAGGAGATGAAGAAGAAGTACAACGGGAGAATATCTTTCACACTCGTTGCTATGTGAAAGACAAGGTATGCATTTTGATCATTGATGGTGGTAGTTTTACTATTGTTGCGAGTAAGACTTTAGTGAAAAAGCTGAATTTGTCAACCACTAAACATTCTCAACCATACAAGCTACAATGGTTGAATGATAGTGGAGAAGTGAGGGTTACAAAACAAGTTGTTGTACTATTCTGGATTGGAAAATATAAAGATGAGGTGTTATGTAATGTGGTGCCAATGCAGGCTGGGCATATTTTGTTAGGAAGGCCTTGGCAATTTGATCGACATGTGCGACATGACGGCTTCACCAACAAATATTCATTCATGTTCAACCAACGAAAAATCACTCTAATTCCGATGACACCAAAGCAAGTCTATGAAGACCGAGTGAGGTTGCAAAAATTGAGTGAGCAACAGAAACAAAAAGATCAAAATGGGTTGAGAGAAGAGAAAAAAGAGAGAAAAGAAGAGAGAAAGGCCGAATTTGGTGAGAAAGAGAAAAGAGAGAAAAGTTCGGCCAATGAGGTAAAATTCGAGAGAAAACAAAAGAATTTCTATGCCAAAACAAGTGAGGTTGAGCGAGCGATGCTCTCAAGACGGCCAATGATTGTACTTATGTACAAGGAATTCCTTTTAAACATTGATCAACTTAACCCTTCTTTGCCGAGTGTTATTGTTTCTCTTTTACAGGAATTCTAAGATGTGTTTCCTGAAGATCTACCCCAAGGTTTGCCACCTATCCGAGGGATTGAACATCAAATTGATTTCATACCCGGTGCATCAATTCCAAATCGTCCAGCATATAGAAGCAATCTAGAAGAGGCGAAGGAGTTTCAAAGACAAGTCGAAGAGTTGATGGAAAAGGGGCATGTGAGAGAAAGTATGAGTTCATGTGCAGTTCCGGTGATTTTGGTACCTAAGAAAGATGGAACATGGACGATGTGTGTTGATTGCCGAGCCATCAACAACATAACGGTAAGATATCGACACCCTATTCCTCGTTTAGATGACATGTTAGATGAGTTGCATGGTACTTGTGTGTTTTCTAAAATTGATCTTAAGAGTGGATATCATCAAATACGAATGAAAGAAGGAGATGAATGGAAAACAGCTTTTAAAACTAAATATGGGTTGTTTGAGTGGTTAGTTATATCCTTTGGATTAACCAATGCTCCTAGTACATTCATGCGCTTAATGAATCATGTTTTGCGTGCTTTTATTGGTAAATTCGTGGTTGTTTATTTTGATGATATTTTGATATATAGCAAAAGTTTGCATGATCATGTATCACATTTGTATTCGGTTTTGGATGTACTTAGAAAAGAAAATTTATATGCTAACTTCAAAAAGTGTACCTTCTGCACCGACAAGCTTGTTTTTCTGGATTTTGTTGTGAGTGCTAAAGGTATCAAGGTGGATGAAGAGAAGATCAAAGCCATCCAAGAATGGCCAACCCCCTCCAATATAGGTAATGTTAGAAGTTTTCATAGTCTTGCTAGTTTTTACAGGATGTTCGTGAAAGATTTTAGTACTATTGCTGCACCGCTTACATAAGTCATCAAGAAAAACGTTGCATTTCAATGGAGTGAAGAGCAAGAGAAGGCGTTTCAACTTATTAAATATAAGTTTACTCATGCACCTTTACTTGTTTTACCGAACTTTTCTAAAACATTTGAAATTGAATGTGATGCTTCTGGTATAGGTATAGGTGCTATTTTTATGCAGGATAAAAAACCACTTGCATACTTTAGTGAGAAGTTAAACGGGACTGCACTTAACTATCCTACCTATGACAAATAATTGTATGCCTTGGTTTGAGCTTTGGAGACATGGCAACACTATTTGTGGCCGAAAGAATTTGTTATTCGTACGGATCATGAATTTTTGAAACATTTGAAAAGTCAATATAAGCTGAATAAGAGACATGCTCGATGGATGGAATTCATCGAAACTTTTCCTTATGTCATTCGATATAAACAAGCTAAGGAGAATGTAGTTGCGGATGCACTTTTACACAGATATGCCTTAATCTCTACTCTTGATGCTAAATTTCTTGGTTTTGAGCATATTAAAGAACTTTATCATGATGACCATGATTTTGGAGAAATTTATAGTGCATGTGAAATATCTGCAGAGGGCAAATTCTATAGGCATGAGAACTTTTTGTTTAGAGAAAATAAGTTGTGTGTGCTAAATTGTTCATTGAGAGAGTTGTTAGTTCGAGAATCTCATAGCGGAGGGTTAATGAGACATTTTGGAGTTGCCAAAACCTTAGCAATTTTACAAGAGCACTTTTATTAGCCACACATGAAGCGAGATATTGAGAGATTTTGTGGTAGATATATTACCTGTAGACAAGCTAAATCTAAGGTTCAACCTAATGGTCTTTACACACCCCTACCTATTTTTAGTTCACCTTGGATTGACATTTCAATGGATTTTGTTTTGGGTTTACCTAAGAATAAATATGGACGAAATTCGATCTTTATAGTTGTAGATCGATTTTCTAAGATCGCTCATTTTATTCCTTGTCATAAATCTGACAATGCTTCTCATATTGCGGAATTATTCTTTAGGGAGATTGTGAGGTTACATGGGATGCCTAGAATAATCGTTTCAGATCGGGATGCTAAGTTCCTGAGTTACTTTTGGAAGACATTATGGGGAAAGTTAGGAACGAAACTTTTATTTTCAACAACTTGTCATTCTCAAACTGATGGTCAAACAGAAGTAGTCAACAGAACTTTATCCACTTTATTGAGGGCTGTCATTAGTAAAAATATTAAAACTTGGGAAGAATGTTTGTCACATGCTGAGTTTGCATATAATCGTGCTGTTTACTCTACTACTAAATTCTCACCGTTTGAAATTGTTTATGGTTTTAATCCTTTAACTCCTTTGGATTTCTTACCTTTACCTATTTCTGAACAAGTAAATTCATATGGTAAGAAAAAAACAGAATTTGTGAAGCAACTTCACGAGAAAGTACGATTCAATATAGAGAGGAGGACCGAACAATACATCAAACAACCTAACAAGGGACGTCACAATTTGATTCTTGAACCCGGTGATTGGGTTTGGTTACACATGCAAAAGGAAAGATTTCCGACACAGAGACGTTCCAAGTTGTTGCCCTGAGGAGATGGTCCTTTTCAAATGCTAGAACGGATCAACGACAATGCTTATAGACTTGATTTACCAGGTGAGTATCATGTTAGTACTACTTTCAATATTACTGACTTGAGTCCTTTTGATGTAGGTGACGATTTGAGAACAAATCCTTCTCAAGAGAAGGGGAATGATGAGATCATCAAGATTGCAAGGAATTCACGAGATCCAATTCAAGTCCCAGTTGGGCCGGTGACAAAAGCCCGAATTAAAAGATTCAAAGAAATACTGAATAACTTAATTTAGGGGGCTTTATGTCACGCCCCGAACCGGGATCGTGAACAGTCGCCCATTGCCCCTGGATGCTGGCTGTATTTTTTATAGAAAATCGGACAGAATCTCCCCATAAATCGGAGGTTTCCATGTACAATTTCACTTGTATATGACATTCATCCTGTAAAAATAAACAATTGGCCATCCCGGCCTCTCCAAAATCAACAAATACCACAGCCAACATCCAGAACAACGCAAGACTATAAAGTTTCTAACAGTTCTACCAACAGACCTCTACTGTCATGCCCAACTAGAGTATAAGCAGCCGCCACACCGAGCGGACTTAAATTCTACGCATATATAAAATAAATTTCCAAATTATTTTTAAATATTTACAAATGCCTCAATGCAATGAAATAAATCAATACTAGAGTTTCAAGAATAAATGTTCATAATTTATACAGTCATCCCAAAAAAATTTATATAAATACATTGGTCAAACTAAAATCTCCAATACATAATAATATCACCAATCATCGTAGCGGAAGAGATAGAAAATATCCATACCCAAGTCCAGTGATATCTCCTCGGTCCAACACTAATCCTGTGGGAAAGAAAGTGAAAGGTGAGTATTTATAGAAGGATACTTAGTAAGTGAGAGGATTGATATCATACTATCAACATCTAGGGTGAACTTGGAGTGTCAAAGTATAAGATAAGAAAATATCCACAGTGTGCAAACCGATCATGTTATTTCAAAATCATATATAATACGCACACATCAGAAAGTAAGATATGCATCCAATATTTACATCAATGTCGTGAAGAGCCGGCCAATGAAATATTCCCGGCAATGGTCTACCTCGACCAAGGATGGCGCATTGGGGGATTTTCCAAATGCAAATATTAAATAATGGCTCTCTGCCCCAATGTTGGCCACAGGCTACCCCAACTAGCTTGCAAATAATAATAATATACATATACCTAGTCGGCCATATATGGTGCCCCCGTCTGGTGCTAGACGGAGCCGTACTCAACGTCCTCTCCGATGAGGGTCAACCTGGGACACCCATACACATGACAATCTGACGGATATCTCCGGTCGAAGCGTATCCGGACACAAGGGGTGCCTCTACCAGATGTCCTTCGTAGCTACGGATCACAATATCATATCGGTCGGGCACGTAGCCCCATGCATCCCATCACCAAGTCGGCCGAGCATATAGCCCCATGCATAATATCATAACGTCGGCCGGGCATACAGCCCAATGCATAATATCATAAAGTCGGCCAGGCATACAGCCCAAATATATAAGTAAATCCATTTAAAACTATGTGCCAATGCAATGGAAGCATTAAAACATATCAATATGTCGAAAATATGGCACAATATTCAATTATCAAAACTCATGAATGCATATCAATAAAGGCAGAATTTAAAACACTCCAAAAATCACAAAATATTTCATAAAATATTCGAAAGTCATAACAATCGTACATTTTGCAGAAACATGTCATTTAAAAAGTATTTTTGAAACATGGTTTTCAACCAATAGCGAATGTCAAAGTCCCACTCACAGTTCTAGGGAGGGTGGTCACTCCCTATTTTCAAAACTAATCAAATCTGATCTGCTTCCTTGAGTCTCCAAAATGATCAACCTAATCAGATCGTCAAAATTGAATATCATTTTCTCAAGCATCTTTAGGGTTTATCCGAAAGATATTAAATGTATAATATCCTCCACTTTACGGTTCATTTCAATCCAACCCTACAACATAGATACTTTCATGCATATTCCAAAGTTTAACTCTAAAGAAACTATTCAAATTCACTCGACATGATTTTGTGATTCTATAATACGCTTCTTTCGTATCAGATCATCTAATTTCTGTAACATTCTATACTTAACTTTCAAAGTCACATATAATCATTTCAGAAATTGTATTCTATTCGCATTCCACTTACACTCTAAACATATACAAAACCTTTCATCTTAGATTCAATCTTAGATTCATCCAATTTATCAATTAGAGCCGAAATCTCCTCACCTAGGGTTTTCTCGAAGCGCCGAGTCTCGTCCGAATATTGCTTCGGTCACTCCAAAATCTGTAGGGTTTCCTATCAAAACAAAATTTATTTGTTAGATTTAAACACTTAGATCAGAAGCAAAACCCTAAGTTATTTACCTGCGTGGAGGTTTGTGGGCTGTCACGGGCTCACGGGCGTCACGGGCTCACGGGCCGTCACAGGCCGTCGCGGGCTCGTGGGCTACAGCTAACAGGCTCGCTGGTCAGCGGGCCAGTGGGCTGACGGGCTAGCGGGCTGATGGCCTACGGCCGGTGGGCCTGCAGGCTGGTGGGCCTCTGGCTGATGGGCTTGCAGGTGATGGGTCTGCGGCTGACGGGCCGATGGGCCTAATGGGCCCGTGGGCTTGCTGCTGATGGGCCTGCGGGCTGGTGCTTACCCGTGCACTGGTGCGCTGTGCTGGTGCGTACTTGTGCATCGGCTCGCGCGCGCTCGTGCGTTGCCGTGCGCTGGGCCGCCCGCCCGTGCACTGGGCCTTGTGCCCGTGCACACTCGTGCGTTGGGCCACGTTCCCGTGCACACTCGTGTGCTGGGCCGTGCGCCCGTGCACGCCCGTGTACGCTGGGCCGTGCGTGCTCGTGAGCTGGGCCTCGTGCGCTAGTGCGCTAGCTCGCGCGCTCTCGGCCTCGCTCGCGCTCGAGTCCTCGGTCCTGCTCGTGGCCTGGGCTCGCGCTGCAGGCTGGGTCCTGCTCGGGGCCTGGGCTCGCGCTGCGGGCTGGGTCCTGCTCGGGGCCTGGCTCGCGTTGTGGGCTCGGGGATGGCACTACGAGCTGGGGAAACGTGCTGCGGGCTCGAGCTGTGGGATCGCGCTGCGGGCTCGAGCTGTGGCGGAAGGCGGTGCTCGCGGAGGCTCGCTGCGGAGGAAGGCAAGGCGGAGAGAGTGCGATCGCGGGAGATCGCGATGAGAGATCGCGAGGAAATGAGCCGCGGGAGAAAGAAGAAGAAGAAGAAGAAGAAGAAGAAGAAGAAGAAGGAGAAGAAGAAGGAGAAGAAGAAGAAGGAGGAGACGATGGCGGCGGCGGTGGCGGTGGAAGGCGCGGGCCGGCAGCCGAAGGAGGAGAGCCGTGGGAAGATGAAAGGTCGGGAGAGAGAGAGAGAGAGAGAGAGAGAGAGAGAGAGAGAAAAGAGGGGAATTAGGGCTTTAGTACTAATTCAATTTGGGGAAGGCCAAAACGCTGCGTTTTGGCTCTCCCTCTTTTTTTTTTTTTAGCTTGGTGTTACACTTTACAACAACAAATTGGAGCCCAAATAAATAAAGAACCAAAAGGGGTCTTAATTATGCTCATACAAGTCCAGTTAGATGAATAAAAGACCCAAAACTACCCAAAACCAAGGGAGAACGAAAATAAAGAAAAATAACCGTAAGACTTGGTCAAAATAGTTTGATTTATTTAGTTTCCTAATTTTTATTTTTTGTAAATTATATTTTAGTTTCCTGATTGTTTATTATTTAGGGAGTTACTAAATATTTAGTTGCCAATTAAGTTTTGACCTTTAGGCTATAAATAGGACATTATACATTGTGTAAAAGACAACACTTTGGAGAGAATTAGTAAAATTGTGAAGATTTTTCATACAGGTCTTGTTCTTTTGAGAACTTTGAACTTATTCAAGATAGTAGTCTTATTTAGTTCTTTGACTTATTAATTTAGGTTTCGAACCATCTAGATTATGCTATCATTCATTCCATCTTTATACCAAGGTTTTTGATCTAGTGAGAAACGGGTCTAAGTTCATATACCTTAAATTCTTCCTCCTTTAGGGCAAGAGTTGAGGTTTTTAATTTCACCGGTTCAAATAATTTGTTGGGACGATTTTTTTAGGCTAAATTAACTTGTTCATGGGTTCTAGGGTTTTTATACCCAACGGGTTCACATCACCCAGGCCTAAGCATATCTGGACACCACCAAAGTGCCTCTCACGGTGTCCTTCATAGTTACGGAACAATACATACCAAAGCCCTCAAGGCCAAATTCAAAATCATATCAAAATGTGCCGAAATCAGGTTCACAAACCAAATGCAACATATAGCATAAAATGCCACATTATACATTTCAACCACATGGATGCATAATTTCAATATTTCAACACAGTTTTTTGGACATTCCATCAGTTCACAAAAAAATCAATTCCAAAACCAGTCAAAACATTTTAACCACGCTACAAATCATGCTCATTTATCGAATATTTTAAAACAGGATTTACACATTAAACAAAAGTATTGAAATAAATCACACTCACCGTTTTGGGGAGGAAAGCGCACTCCCCAATAAAACCACAATACGTAGAATCAAAGCTCCCCTCAATCGAATCACCAAGAAAGCCAACATAATCAAATCATCACGAGTTTCATCAAATTTCTAACTATTTTCAGGGTTTATCATTTTCCTTAAGTTCATACAAACCCTAAATTCTTCAATTTATAAATATACACCAATGTCATCAATTTCATTCCATTTCAAGGTATTGAAGTCTATTTTCATAATATAGACGTATTTTAATTTCTAATATGCAGGACAATTTATAATGAAAATACCGCATCGATCCTTAAACTCAAATCCCAAATTCTTATTGTTTTTAAGCATTCGTCAAATCAAACTCTAAGAGAAGCTATCTAATTAAGTCAATATGATTCTAAATTCGTCCAAATGAATCGAGTTAGAAATCCTCACCTAGGTTCTTCACGGTTCACAATCCTGTGGTCCAAACATTGTTCTACTCAGTCCAAGACCTGCAATGCTGTAGTGAAGGATTTCTGCGAGGATGGCAGGTGGCTCTCAAAGGAGAAAGCCGTCACGGACTTGCGGGCCGTGGTGGGCTTACGGGCTAGTGGCCAGGCGGGTCAGCAGGCCGCAGTGGGCTCGTGGACTGTCCGCTCGTGGGCTGGGGCACACGGGCTGGCGCGCTGTGAGGCACGCAGGGGTGCACTAGCGCTCGTGCAGGGGTATGCTGGCTCATGCAGAGGCGCACAGGGGCTCGTACAGAGGCGCACAGGGGCTCGTGCAGAGGCGCGCAGGGGCTCGTGTAGAGGCGCGCAGGGGCTCGTGTAGAGGCTCGCAGTGCACTCTCGTGCTCGGGAGAGCGTGCAGTCATGCTCAGGAGAGCGTACAGTCGTGCTCGGTCGCGGAAGGCGCTATAGTCGGGGAAGGAAAGAGTAGTGGCGGTTAGGGCGAAAGTGGGCGGCGGCGTTCGCTGAAGAAAGCGAGGCCACAGAAGACGAAGAGGCAGGGATAGAGAGAGAGAGACGAAGAGTCGGAGAGAGAAACCAAGAGAAGAAAATAGAGAGAGAGAGCGGTGGCGATGGCCGTTGGATGGCGGCGGATCGTGGTGGAGAGGCGTGAAACAGCCGCGGAGGAGGGCGGCGACCGCGGGAGGTAAACGGTCGGGGAGAGAGAAAGAGAAAGAGAGAGAGGGAGAGAGAGAAACAGATTAGGGCTTTTTAGCCCTAAGCTGACAAGGGGGAGGAAGTGCCGCGTTTCAGGCCGAAACGCGGCGTTTCCTCCTTCCTTTTTTTTTGTTGTTATATTTTCTCACCCCCTAAAAACAAGTTTCGTCCTCAAAACAAAAAAATGCTAAACAGCAAACAATTGGGGGTACAGTCTTCTCATAGTCTCCTCGGGCTCCTAAGTCTCTTTCTCGACCTGATCGCTGCACCATAGCACTCGGACAAGAGATACCCCCTGTTCCGTAGTTGCCGGATATGCTGGTCTAGTATGGCCACTGGCTGAATAGGTAAACTCAAGTCCTCTTGTACCTCTACTGGCGGAGGCTCCAAAATATGCGAAGGATCTGGGTTGTACTTCCTCAACACTGATACATGGAAGACATCATGGATTCGAGATAACTCGTTTGGCAGCTCTAATTTGTATGCCACGCTCCCAACTCTACTAAGGATATAGAACGGGCCAATGTACTTGGGCTCGGCTTGCCCCGCTACCGATATCGAATGAGTCCCTTCAAGGGAGAAATCCTCAAAAATACCATATCACCTACCTCAAACTCTAAGAGCCGGCATCTCCGATCCGTATATGCCCTTTGTCTGTCTTGGGTGGTTTTCAATCGCTCGCGGACCACCCTGACCTTTTCCTTAGTCTCCTCGACTAACTCAACACTAGTAAGGTGTCATTCGCCTACCTCATCCCAGCACAACGGGGTACGACATTTTCTGCCGTAAAGTGCCTCACAGGGTGGCATGCCGATACTGGCCTGATAATTATTATTATATGCAAACTCCACCAACGGTAAATGCCTATCCTAATTACCCCAAAAATCCGTAACACAAGCCCAAAGCAAATCCTCGAGTGTCTGAATAGTCCTCTCTGACTGACCATCTGTTTGTAGGTGATATGTTGTGCTAAAACTGAGCCATGTGCCCAAAACTTCCTGCAGCTTGGGTTAAAATTGAGAAATGAATCTCGGATCTCTATCCGAGACTATGGACACGGGAACTCCATGCAGTCTGACTATTTCGTCGATATACAGGCGTGCCAATGTCTCCAGTGGAGAATCTCTGTACATCGGGATGAAATGGGTGAAGTTGGTGAGTCGATCGACTACCACCCAAATGGCATCATATCTGGCCTGAGTCCGCGGCAATCCCATAACAAAGTCTATAGTCACATGTTCCCACTTCCATACGGGAATGGAAAGAGGCTGTAGTAAACCCGCTCGCCTCTGATACTCAACCTTCACCTGCTGACATACTAAACATCTAGCCATAAACTCCACAATGTCCTTCTTCATACCTGGCCAACAATAGCTGTCCCAAATAGTTCGATACATCTTTGTACTACCCAGGTACAAGGCATAGGCCGAGAAGTGTGCCTGCTCTAATATGGACCTGCAGAGATCCTCATCGGTGGGTATAGCCACTCTATCTCGATAAGTCAGAAGTCTATTACTACGAACTCTGAAATCATCTATATCACCTCTACGGGCTCTCTCAGTAAGAGCTTGGAGCTCGGTATCAGTGCCCTGCATCTCCCTAATACGGTCCAACAGCATTGGCCTGGCCTCAAACCTAGCTAGTAGATTGCTCTCATCATCACTAGCCAATCTAACTCCCAAATCCCGGAGTCCCATCAAACAAGTGAGGTATGCCGTATTGTTCTCCTGAGACGAAGAAGCTGATTTCCAGCTCAAGGCATCAGCAACCATATTGGCTTTGCCCGGATGATAATCAATGACAAGATCATAATCTTTGAAGAGTTCCAACCATCTCCTCTGTCTCAGGTTAAGTTCTCGCTAGGTGAATAAATACTTCAGACTTTTATGATCGGTATACACCCGGCAAGTCACCCCGTACAAGTAATGGCGCCATAACTTCAATGCAAAGACTATGGCCGCAAGCTCCAGATCGTATGTCGGATAATTCACCTCTTGTTTCTTCAACTATCTAGAGGCGTAGGCGATCACCCGACCATTTTGCATCAAAACACAACCCAACCCCTATCGGCTAGCATCATTGTACACCGTATACTCCCAACTACTGGTGGGAAATGCCAAAATTGGAGTTGTAGTCAACCGTTGTTTGAACTCTTGAAAACTCACCTCACAACAGTTATCCCATACAAACTTGACACCTTTTCGCGTCAATCTACACAATGGAGTAGCTATCCGGGAAAACCCCTCAATAAATCTACGGTAATACCCAACTAGACCAAGAAAACTCCTGATCTCAGTCACTGTCTGCGGCTGCTCCCATCTTGTATTGGCATCGACTTTCTGCGGATCGACAAAAAATCCCTTCCACAGAAACGACATGCCCCAAAAATCCAACTTGTCTTAGCCAAAATTCACATTTAGTGAATTTGGCATACAGCTACTCATCGTAGAGGATCTGTAAAATGGTGCGAAGATGCTGAACATGATACTCGTCACTCTGCGAATACACCAGTATATCGTCTATGAAGACTATGACAAACTGATCTAGATAGTCGTGAAAGACTCTGTTCATCAAATTCATGAATGCAGCGGGGGCATTAGTCAGTCCAAACAGCATGACTATAAATTTGTAGTGCCCGTATCGAGTACGGAAAGCTGTCTTTGGCACATATTGACTCATAATCCACAACTGATGATATCCCGATCGAAAATCAATCTTCGAGAAAATTTGGGTACCTTGCAATTGATCAAACAAATTATCTATGCGAGGCAGCGAATATTTGTTCTTCACAGTCACCCAATTAAGCTGCCTATAATCCACACATAATCTCAGTGAACCGTCCTTCTTTACAAACAGCACTGGAACGCCCTAAGGGGACGTGCTAGGACGGATAAACCCCTTATCCAGTAATTCCTACAACTGGACCTTGAGCTCCCTCAGCTCAGCCGGTGCCATCCTATATGGCGGCATAGAGATAGGGGTAGTCCCCGAAGCTAAATCGATTTCAAAGTCAAACTCCCGAACCGGTGGTAATCCAGGTAGTTCCTCAGGGAAAACATCAGGAAAGTCTTGTACCACTGGAACATCCTTCGGTCTCAGTCCCTAAGCAATGGTATCTATGATGTGAGCCAGGTAAGTCGCACATCCTCGATGAATCATGCGTCTGGCCTCCAAAACTGAAATGACATAGTGGGGTAAAATCCACCTCTCGCCCTAAAAAATCAACACTAGCTGATCGGGTCTTAGAAACTCCACCTACTTCTTAAAGCAGTCAACTGAAACCCGATGCATATGTAGCCAATCCATCCGCAAGATGGCATCAAAATCAGTCATGGCGAGAGGGATTAGATCTGCCTTCAGCACTGTATCCCCAACTTTGATCTCACATTCTCTATACACATGCCGTGCACAATCTGCTCACCCAGAGGAGTGATAACCAATAGCTCATCGTCCAAAGATCATATGGGTAAATTTGAGTCCTGAAGAATCAACTTGGGAAGATGTAAGCTTTCTTCGATCTCAATTTCCAGACTTTAATCCTTGAGGTCAAGGAGTTTGAAGGGATGGAGAAATTGTAACAACAGTAAGAGGACTATAACGGCTGGTAGGAATAAAATGCAAGAAGTAGTATAGGTGGTTAGTAAGTTGTGACTGAATCAGTTGGATGGTTAAGCAGTTAGTAGGTTGCCTTGTAATGAGAAGGTGTAGCTGCGGGTAGGAGGCAGACAATTGAGTATTCTTCTATAAGATTCTTCTTCCTCTTCTTTCTCTCTCTCTTAGTCTTCTTCTTCTTCTTCTTCTACTTCTTATTTACTGCGGACTGCTAACCTTGCACTCTGCAACCACTGCTCTCAATCGACTGCAACCTATTTCATTCACATTCTTGAGCCAATTCATAACACTTTACCTTTCGAAAGTATACACTCTCAAAAGATTTGCAAGATCACGGTGATCATTTCGTATGACAAATTGCCAATGTGACCTTTCCTAATTATAGAAGGAGAAGATGTGATCAATGTGCATCTCGGTAATTGAAGCGTTCCGGTGGAAGATGTGAACAATAAATGAAAAGCAGAGGTTTTTCAAAATTACATGTCGCATGTAGTAAAAGTGCATTTATTTGGGAATTTACCATCATTGATATCTCCTATACCTAATGATTGGTATTCTTTGTCTTACTCCTGAAGTCATCCATTCGAACGATCTCAGGTGTGGGGATGATAGGACATGACCTAAATGCCCATTTTTCATGCAACACTTGAAATCCTTTAAGTGCATGATCTGATGGATGCATCTTGATGCCATAGGGTTTATCTCTCAAGAGGGCCTATACGGCCCACCTCTTCGGCATCAATTGATTAACTATGCTTTGGTGCCAACTTGATCCACTCGTAGTGCTTCTTGGTATCCGGTTGTTGGTCAACATTTCTACCCCCATCTCATGGTGAATGGTTCCTCTAATTGTGTCAATCGGTTACTTGTCCTGATAGTCCCGGTTACCTTGAAAGGACTCTCATCGGCTCTATATCTCTTGATGGCTTGTCCTTATTTGTTGAAAGTAATACTTGTTTAAAATTCATATTAATGTTTATTTCCTATTCGATTACACATCAGGCTTCCTAAATAAGGAAGGAAATCTTTAAAATCTAATTGACAAGGAAGAAAATCTCCTTGACCCATCAAACTTTGCAAACAATAAGGATTCTAAGTCTCTTAGGAATATTTGACTAAAAGTCTTGAGATCTTGGGACATTCTCATAAGAAAATTATGGTTGTTACACCCTGAGTACACACGATTCATGGGACATATGCCTATAAATACATTCGGCACATCGTCACCCAAGTATGCTCTAAGAACCATACACTCTACACATGGCTCTCATTCTTTGCCCTTCCCTTTGCTCAGCCTATTTCTTTCCTTTTGAAAACCTTGAAAACCGCTCTTTCTGACTTGAGTGTCGGAGTCTTTCATGTTGAAACACCCTACGATGGTCATTTGTAGGTCTTTGATTCAGTCGAGTTAGTATTCTTGCCATCCCACTCGGATCAGAGGAGCCGGTATCTATGGAGGCAAACCCATTTCCAGTACATTGGAACATTTATTGAAAAATGAAGATGAGAAAGTAGATTTCTTTATCTTATGTAATATGATAATTTTCAATATATAGTCATCTCTGAAGTATTAGTTTTAAATTGTGAAAAAAATAAAATGTAGTTTCTTTCATCAGGTTTTGATAGTTTGAGTTATTAATTAATGAATAAGCTACTTGTGTAAAGATCCAAGTTAATTAACTATAATATTTGGAGAAGCAAGAACACATGCAGAGTGCATTAAACTCTGACAAAGATTAACCAAAATAATAAGTGAATTATGAAAGGATAATTAAATTATCAGCAATTAAGATAGAAATTCAAAATCATCTGACAAAATTTTATATATTGATATTTAAGAATTATAATCTTAAATATTGTTTGCCCAAATAAAATTATGATTTCTTCATTGTGAAAATTATATCTGTAAAAATAGAAACCCCAATTAATTTCTAACTTAGCCTTTGCATGCTTGTCTGTAATCAAAATCAATAATAATAAAAAAAAAGCAAATATTCTACAAAATAATTCAAAGTAAATAAAGAAATTAAATACATTGGAAATTAAAGATAGAAAATCAAACTAAAAACAGAAATTAAATATATGCCACAAAATCGCACAAAATGAAATACACAATGAACGGTTGAGAGAAAGAGAAAACCGTCTGAGAGAGAGAGAGACCGAACCGGCGACAATGAGGGAGAGTAATACATATATACATAGAGTGCGCCTATGGATGGAGAGGGAGATATATAGATAGACGGAGAGAGTAAAGGGGTGAGAGAGAATAGATGAGAGACAAAGTGATTACAAGAGCAACATGGACAGATACTAAAAGAGAGAAAGCAAATAGAGAGAGGGAGATGGAGACTTAGCATTTTTGCACAATAAAGAGAGTAAGGTGAGAGAGAGGGAATGCGAACACGCAAATTAGGAGGGAAGCATTTGTCTTAAGGGGCCGGTGTTCATCAATACCGTTTGAAATTCGTATGGACAAGTGCATCGCAACATCAACGATACTTATTGATATAGGTATAAAGGATACCTTCATCTCTTAATCAAGTCGAGAGTTCGACTTCTCCTGAATACAAAAAAAATAATATTAAGAAACCCTCCCTTAAATGAGACCTGACAATTAAATCGATTTAAATTAATTAGGGTAATTCTCAAATATCAGATGGTGACCTAATCATAGGAACGAAAAAAAAAGTACATCACAACATCACTGTTGACACCGTGAAGCATTTTTCTCTTGTATACAACACCCCTAGCGATACGACATGTGTGGCGATGCCTTGCATCGCAAAATGCCAGCTGTGATTAGTATGTCAATGCTTATTACCGAGACTCTCATTCGTTACTATAAGCTATGCAACCGGCATCATTAAATGCATCTAAGTGTTGTAGAAATATTAAAATTATTTACTAACTCTCTGAAAATATTTTCTCTAATTTCTAAAATTTAAAAATTAAGAAAATCATGTAAGAGCAAAAACAAAGAAGTTTATAAATTTAAAAAATATTGTATAATATTGTACAATATTAAATTACCCTTAATTGGTTAAAATTTGTAAGCCTTCAAATATTTGTCTTTAATAGAATTACAATTTGGCAGTCAACAATTACAACACACTCATTTTTCAAAGTTGAACTAAAAGTGGTAGTCGAAATGTGAATGAATTTTGTAAATAGAGTTTCATTATTCATGCCAACAAGTTATAGATCAATTGGTATCATCCCCTTCATCTAAAGGTCTCAAGTTCAATCATATAATTGGATATGCAGTAGTCGCTGAAAAAGCATATCAAAAATGGAAAAATTCAATATCATCATCATTTTCACCTTATCTCCAACTTCACATTTGTCTTTTCTCTGATGCTAATTAGTTCCCTAAAAGAATCTTGCAGGTTGTTTGGAATCACATAAAGGAGAAGGTATTCAGTTTGGGCTGCCTTTGATGGGTGGTGTTTACTACCCTGTGTCGGTGAATCTTTGGTCGCTCTCTAGTTTTGGAAATGGCAAACCAATCAACATTTTCATGGCTCAGACTATGATAAGTTATATAGTAAATTTGAGTTGCTTGTTGTATTAAAACAAACAAATTAATTGCCTTATATTACCTCTTGTAGATTACTTTGACAATGTTATAAATTGATCACACTCTTGCTCCTTTAGAAGAGTGGAACCACAAGCACTTAAACAACACAACCACCATACCTGGTATATTGTATTATAATCATATGATTTCATCAAGCATTCCATAATATTCATATCCTAAACTCAAAAATTACCAACTTTTGGAAACATTCAGTAAACTCAACCCGCGAATCATATATTTCTTTTGAAGTTTCTAATACTCAATAATGCCTGTTGAGAGAGGGAAGTTTGTTACTTAAACAATGTTGCTGATACGTGAATAAGCATTGTAAATTGTTGTCCTCACATACTCGTTAAATGGGTCCCCTTCTAGACATTTGAATACAACATATGTATGAGCTCTTTTGTAATCCTTTTTTGTCACTCAACACCTACAAGAATACTCATATAGCTGAAAATAGAGAACAGTAGAAAATTCGGATTAATTGAAATTTCATCATTTCTCTCATATCTTTGTATCTTGCATTGTACGATAGATTCAAAGTAGTATGATACAAATATTGCCACCTCTTCATAAATAAATGCATTCACAAGAGATGATCTAGTGCATATGCTAACAGATGGAAATTAATGTGCCGATTTCTTGCCAAAGCTATGCTTTCTTCAACAAGACTATGTCCTTTATTAGCAAACCCCTTTGCTTTGAGAGGATTACCAATAACTAATTGTATGGGTATGGCTTTTTGTAGGCATTAGCCTTCCTTAATTTTCCTTTTTGTACAAACAAAAAATGTTGTAAAATATTTTAACATTAAAGATTAAGAAATTTGAACACCCAATTATGTCATTGATTCAAATTATATATAGAAATTGTCAAACCCCGACTCTCCAGAGTCGAGCATGCAACAACCGTCACATTACCTTGAAATACGTGTGAACCTCACTCCTTGTTCTGAGATACCGTAAGGCATTCAATATCCACCTATTTTCCAAAATCCATCAAAATAAACCAGCATACATTCATTTGTACAATCAAATGACCAGTTCGGTCCATCCTTACTCAAAACATGCATACATCGGATCAACCCAGCTGTTTAAATTAGATCCACAGATTATAAACAAATCCCTACTCAAAGGATCCAAATCGAATTCCTTCAAAACAATTCTCAAAAAAAAATTCAAGAAAATAAAAAGCGGATGTCCTCATTTTAAGTATATAAAGAATAGTCAAATTTTAAACCCATATATATATAGTAGAAAATAAGTTTTCAAAATAATTACATGGTATGCCTCCATTTGGGTCCACTAATACCTCAATTCAAATAAAGACTATTATCCTAAGAAGTCTAACAAAACAAATTTTTTCAAATCACCCTAAGTGTTCACAAATCTCAACTCAACTTCCTCTGTGAAAATGGAAGGAGGGGTGAGTATATAATATACCTCGTGAGTGACATACAAATTATACAAAATAAAAATTTATATGGTGAATATATCAAATGTACATATTTCAAACCATCATGTCGATATCAAATTCATTCAACAAAAATAAACTCAAATCACTGTATCTACAATCATCACAATTCAATATTATCATAATTCAATCTCATTTGCATTCAACTATTTCATGTTTTCAAACTCGGGGCAAACCAAAATCACTGTTTCCAACAAAGGTCTACCATGACCTATGATGGTACTATCAAGAGTTTTAATAATTTTCATTTTAAAATACCATCATTCTTGACATTATCTGTAGGCTCTCATTGGAAGAGCATCCAACTATCCCACTCCCATGGACACTATATCCAGCTATGAATGTACCGCACTTACTCGGCTACATCCCATGGTCTACCAACCCTACCACGTCACTTTGTCGGGTCACTCCGTAGAGAGAAATGACTAGTCATCTAATAGGGGTTCAAACTCTAACCCCAAGCCAATCATATGCACCGTTTCACAAAAATCATAAATCCAATTCATGTGCCATCAATTCTAATAATTTCTCAACATTAATCAATATATCAATATTCAACCTCAACAAATTTACAAGACACATTTGTTCATTCAAAACATATAGAATGTATAAGAATTCAAAATTCAATAATTGAGATATTTCACACACAGTAAATCATTTAAATCCAAGTTTTAAAAATTATTTAGAAAATTCAATAAAATATTTCCTTATTTAAGTACAATCATGAAATCTCTCATCTCTTGAGAAAGTAAACACTCCCAATTCACATATCAATCCAAAATAATATTTTCTTAGATTCTAATTGATTTATCATAAAGCAATAAATATAAATTTGACATTAAATTACATCTATAATTGGGGCTTATGAGTTTTATGCAAATATAATACAAACCTTAATTTTCAAAATCCATGAATCTATGTTCTTATTTCATCAATTACATATTATTTGCATCTATATATTATTTCCATTCATAATTTTCCCCAAATCTCACATCATAAACCCTAAATTTAATTTTCTCAAATTTTAGATTTCCAAATCTTAACATAAATCTTAAAACAAGTAAGGAAAACTCAAATTTAAGATGAGAGGGAAGTATTACCTCTACAAAATCTACAAATTTCGTCTGGCATCAACTTTGTTCAAAACCCTAACTTTCTCTCTCTACATATATTCTAAATTCCAAGCATAAAATTCATATTCATGAATAATGGAACTAAACCCATGAAAACGAAGGAAAATTTGCCTTAATTTTGTGATTGGATTGAATCTTGAACGTTGGGTTTAAAAAATTCTAGATTTTTCCCCTTTTGTGCAAACTCTAGGTTTTCTCCCAAAATCACCTTCACGTACATGTTTGCTTGAAGGTTTGTAAGGTTTAGGGAGTAGGTTTAGAGAGGGTGAAATGGATTTCAAGAGAGATTCAGAGAGTGCCGAGAGGGAGACAATGGGGGTGAGTTGGGAGAGGGAGAGAAGAGGAAAAGAGAGCAGAGAACGATTTGGGAAAGTGAAGACTCACTTTAAGCCTTTTTAGTATATGACGTGAAATTCCTCCCTTGTCCCTCATTACTTCCAAGGTTTTGTTCCAAATTGATTGTCCATTTTAGTCATTTTACAACATTTCATACTCATGAGTTAACTTGCAATAGAGTACAAGTCGACTTGCAATAGAGTATAAGTGGACTTGTGTGATTCAGGTCTTTAGAGGCCAAGTCCTTTTGTTTTCTGACAAGTCATATTGATCTTTGTTTTTGTCGGACTCTCAAGTCGACTCAAAAATTCGTTCAAGTCAACCCAAATTTCTTATTTTATAATCCACAAATCGACTCACCCTTTTAGTGGTCGTCTTGCTTAACTGCGGACATGTTTTTATGAGAGTCAAATCTGGAGGGTTGACTTGTGCTAGCCATATGCAGCCTTATAGACACATAGCCTGGAAGCACAAGTCGACCTGTCATTGGTAAATCGGCTTGCCTATGTATAGAGTTAAGAATTCTGAGGCCTAATCTCCTCAGGTCGCCTTGACACTTGCTCGGGTCACCTTGGCACTTGTTCAGGTTGCTTTGGCATTTGCTCAGGTTCCTTGGTGAGTTTCAAAGTTAACCAAAATTCAATTTTTGAGCTCTAAGTCATCTTATCATGGGTCAAGTTGACTCGTTTTCATTTAATTGACTCCAAATAAGTTTTAATTGTCCCAAATCATCATCAAATCCTATTTTTCTTCCAGCAAAACTTTATAAAACCTTCATTGATAAAGTAAAACCAACTACAACCTTTTTTTTAAAGAATATTGAAAATTCAATAAAAAATTTTCAACACTGATTTCGGTGTAACAACACTTAACCCCCTAAAAAGAAATTTTATTCTTGGAATTTAAAGGAAAATTATACTTATAAAAATGTGGGGGTATTGTTTTTTTTTTCACAATAACTCTTCAGTTTCCCATGTTTCTAATGGTGCAAACTGATACCTAGTTTCAGAACTCCAAATGCCAATTAGTTTGAATCTCTTATATATAATGTAGCTGAACACATGATCACAATCTCTAATTTTAGCATCACAGATCTCAAAAGTAAGTGAGTATAGTTGTTTCATTTTTCCTTGTGAATCCCTATCCATCAATCACTCTGTTAATGATTTATCAATTCCATAACCACAGTTTCACCTGTTATTGTCTCTGATATTGCATACCTGTCGATTTCAATATCTTACAATATCAATATAGCTACTTATACTCATGTTCCCAAAATTTGCAATTTCTTAAACTTTTATAGGAAAAGCAACTCTCACAGTTGCGTATAGTGCCATCTTACAGTGAGTGAAGTGCAATGACAAACTGAATATGAATGAAGAGTGAGGTTGGTAATGCCAAATCCAAATGTCAAAGTATTTCAATACAATTATGAAAATCAATTACATACGTTAAATTTCGGAATAAATCTCTCACGACTCATAAATTATTCATCAACAATCTATTTTTATTTTCCTTTTCAAAATTTTCTTTGGTGTTGCCAAAACCATTATCTCACCAATGGGATCCGCCAAGGGTTTTTCACAATTTTCATAAAATACCTCCTCCTTGGCGTTGGCCCGAAGTTTAGTGGGGTGCCGTCACATTATCACGGGAACAACTTGAGGAGACTCTCTATTCTACCTACCACCAAGCCAAATACTAAACTAGCTTTGACCACGACGCCCCAATGGCTCAGTCCATGGAAGACTTAAACTATAGTCTTTAATTTTTCGAGCATCATGTTACATGATTATCTATTTCATTATTCAACATTTGTGCTCATATACAAAAGAGAGCAAATTCATAATTCACAATCAATGTTCCTTTGTAACACAGTGCAAATAGACTCAAAGATCAATAAAAGAGTCATGGATTTATCAACAATTCCATTTGGATACACCACAATCACGAAACATTTCAAATCCATTTCAAGTTTTTTTCAAAGTTCAATTTACAAGTTATAATTGAAAATATTTTATTATCCATATTCAACATAACCATCCACTTACATCTTAAACCAAAAGTTACAAACAACAATATATGATCCTTTATTACTCTTAGGGAAGGCACACGGCAGTATTTATAATAGCTCATTTCAAATTTTATTTCATACCATCACACTCCCAAATTCAAAAACAAGTCGGCTCAACATTTCAATAGCCTAACCCTAGGTGAGTAACACCTATATGATTCTAATTCCGAGAGAAATTAAATGACAATTTCAACCAACTCTCAGTACAGGTATATAATCACCATTACTACCGTAAATCACCATAAGTCATCAAAATCGCATCTCCCAACTTTACTATCATATGATGTCATCAATATGTGTCCAAATCAAAACCATACACACAATAACCGTACAGTATTTGTATTAATATTTTCTAAATCACCAAATCGAAGTCCGAGGAAATTTACTTGTGACTATGTCTGGTTTTTTTGAACATCTTCATTCATCATTACATAAATTCTTATTTGAGTTCTTGTTTGTGGACGTTGAGTTGGAGCAGTCATTGTGTTGCTTCCAGTTCCTATCTGTGGTGTGACATTAAGGAAGGAAGTAGGGACATCGACTTGGCCATCCATGGATCTACTAGGGTGATCTTGGCCTAATTATCTTCCCCATCCCAAATCGGGACAAACGTTGCAGAAATGACCCTCCATTTTACATTGATAACATCTCTTGGGTTTATGACAAATCCATAAACGATATTTTCCGTAGTACTTGCACTGTACCTTCTTGTTTTTGCTGATTTACTCCCAGAGATAGTACTAGATGTGGGGGACCCAAAATTGGATAGTCGTTGGCTTTGTGGGAACAAACAGATCCAAAAATGAAAATACCACTAGAGGGGTCTATGTTCCTATTCTTCTTGGAGCTTTGCCTTGAAGTGAATTTGAACTTCTTTCTTTTGTCATGCCTTTCTTCAAATTTCACTGTTCAACCGCTATTTTCTCTACTCGCAAGGCCAATTGCAACATATCCTTGTAGTACTGGTTTTGGACACCATTTTCCTTTCCCTTATGTTCATATTCAAGCCTGCTTTAAATTTAGAACACTAGATC
Organism: Dillenia suffruticosa; assembly: GCA_033439265.1. Classification (NCBI taxonomy): domain Eukaryota; kingdom Viridiplantae; phylum Streptophyta; class Magnoliopsida; order Dilleniales; family Dilleniaceae; genus Dillenia; species Dillenia suffruticosa. The sequence goes on from JAVTVX010000031.1 coordinate 8,889,296, forward strand.
TCTTCAGACTTGAGGAATTCTAGGACATAGCTAGATATTTCCCTTAATTCAATCTTATATTCAATTACTATTCTGTTTCCTTTTACAATCCTAAAAAATTCCTCCTGCTTTTTGTTTCTATAGAACCGGGTATAGTACTTTTTGTTGGATTCCCTATGGGATGAGTTCCAATTCAAAGGAGAAGAAGATCTAGAAGGAGAAGCTGGCGGGAGAACTAAAATTTGATGTGGAGCATGTAACCGAGCTGCATAAGCGTTCCACTACTCCATCACTTTCTGGAGGAAGGCTAAAGGAGGAGCAAGAATTTCAATCAGAAGAGCTAAATGCATCGATGTCAGAGGATGTGCATGTAAAGACGATACAACCTCAGGTTGGGCAAGAGGAGTATGAGGAATGTCATTCGAGTCCCTCATTCTTTATCTAGGAAATATAGTTCTACAAAAGAAAATCTAAATTTAACAACTATAATAGGAATTAAACTAGATGCTTAACCCTAGAAAATAATATTTCTAACTTCCAAACACCCATAGGAGGCTTCTAAAATCATTTAAAATACCCTAACTATCAAATTTTTCAAAATAGTTTGAAAACAAATGAGGATCTTTACAATACCCATGAAATTTTTTAAATATTTTAACACATTCTCAAATCAAAAACATAGTTTTTGATACCAATAGAATTGTCACGCCCCGACCCTTTAATCAAGCATGCAACAACCGCCATGTTACCCCAAAATAAGTGTGAACCCCACTCTGTGTTTTGAAATACCGCAAGACATTCTAATATTTAACTATTTTTCAAAATAATCAATCCATCAAAATAAATCAGCATGCATTCATTCGTATAATCAAAAGACTAGCATGGTCCATCCTTGCTCAAAACAAGCATGCATCGGGCCAACCCGACCATTCAAATTAGATCCACAGAGTATGAACAAATCTGTACTCAAGAGATCCATATCAAATTCCTCGAAAACAATTCTCAAAGAAAAATTCAAGGAAATAAAAAGGGGATGTCCTCATTTTAAGTATAAAAATCATAGTCAAATTTCAAATCCATATAAATATAGTAGAAAATAAGTTTTTAAAATAATTACATGATATGTCTCTATTTGGATTCACTAATACCTCAATTCAAATGAAAACTATTTCCCGAAGAAGTCTAACAAAACAAGCTCTTCAAATCATCCTAAGCATTCACAAATCTTGACTAAACTTTCTCAGTGAAAATGGAAGGAGGGGTGAGTATATAATATACTCAGGGAGTCATATACAAGTTGTCCAAAAAAAAATTTATGTAGTGGATATATCAAATATATATATTTCAAACTCTCATGTCGTTCTCAAATTCATTCAACAAAAATAAACTCAAATCACAATTCAATATTATCATAATTCAATTTCATATGCATCTAGCTATTTCATATTTTCAAACTTGGGACAAACCAAAACACTATTTCCAACAAAGGTTTACCATGACCTAGGATGGTATCATCAAAGGTTTTAATAATTTTTAGTTTAAAAATGCTCCCATTGTTGACATTGTCTGTGGGCTCTCATTGGAGATGCATTCAACTATCTTACGTCCATGGGCACTATATCTAGCTATGAATATACCGCACGTGCTCGGTTATATCCTATGGTCTACCAACCCCATTACATCACCCTGTCAGGTGTCGCTCCACAGAGGGAAATAACTAGTCACTACAAAATTAGAATATTGAGGTGACGATAACATTTATAGGCGGTGACATGTAACGACCGTTTTTAATGGCATATAGCAATACTTGTGATGAAACCGTTAGGAAATTTATATATTTTATGACGGTATAATATTATTCGTTAGGAAAAGTTTAGCAATCGCCAGTAAAGGTTAGATAACCGCTTGTAAAAAGCGATGTTGAATTTTCACTGTTATTGTTTGTGGTCAGTAAATATAACATTTTTAGGGATGGTTTGAAAACAGTTAGTATATGACCGTTTTTACTGTTTATCTAACCATACCATCTGTATAAATTCTATATTTATGCTAACTCATATATTATACAGTCTTTAAAAATTATGTTCAATTCAGATACTTATTTTTTGTAGTCAGTAAATAAGGCATAGTTTTAGAAACGGTTTGATAACAGTTTCGATATGAGTACTTCTATTCACTAGTTAAGCATATCGTCTTCATAAGTTTCACACAAATCTGATGATTATTATTTGTGGTTAGTAAATATGACAAGGTTTTAGAGACGGTTTGAAAAATATCTCTAAATAACTCTTCTTTACTATCTAGTTAACCATATCGTGGATATAAGTTATATATCTATGCTAACTTATTCATTGTACAGTCTTTAAAATTTATGTTTAATTCTGACGATTACATTTGTGGTTAGTAAATATGGCAAAGTGTTAGGGATAGTTTGAAAACAATTTCGATTTGACCTTTTTTACAGTCTAGTTAAACATACCAGTTTCGTAAGTTCTATTTAATTCTGACAATTATTATTTGTGATCAGTAGATAGGGTAGAGTTTTAGGGACTGTTATTTAACTGTCTCTATGTCTATTATTTACTATCTACTTAACCATACCATCTGCATACGTTCTTCATCTATCGTAACCCATATTTTTTCCAGTCGTTAAAAGTTATGTTCAATTGAAACGCTCATCTTTTATTGTCAGTAAATATTGCAAAGTTTTAGAAAAGATTTGAAAATAGTCTCGATATGACTACTTTTACTCACTACTTAATCATATCGTCTTCATAAGTTTTACTCAATCTGACGATTATTATTTGTGGTTAGTAAAAATGGCAGAGTTTTAGAGACGGTTTTAAAAATATCTATAAATAACTCTTTTTTACTATATAGTTAACCATATCATGGATATAAGTTGTATATCTATGCTAACTTATACATTGGACAGTCTTTAAGACACATGTTCAATTCTGACGCTTATCATTTGTGATTAGTAAATATGGTAGAGTTTTATGGACGATTTGAAAATAGTCTCGATATGACTATTTTTACAGTCTACGTAAGTATACCAGTTTTGTAAGTTCTATTCAATTATGACAGTTATTATTTGTGGTTAGAAGATATAGTAGAGTTTTAGGGACTGTTATTTAATTGTCTTTATATGTCTATTCTTTACTATCTACTCAACCAAACCGTTTGCATAAGTTCTTCATATTTCCTAACTCATATATTATGCAGTCGTTAAAAGTTATATTCAATTGAAATGCTAATCTTTTATGGTTAGCAAATATGTCAGAGTGTCTCGATAAGACTATTTTTGATTGCTATCTAAGCATATTGTCTTCATAAGTTGTACTCAATTCTGGTTGTCATTATTTGTGATAAGTAAATATGATAGAGTTCTAGAGAGGGGTTGAAAACTGTCTTTATATGACTCATCTTTTACAATCTAGTTAACCATACCATCGAGATAAATTCTATATCTATGCTAACTTATATATTGTGCAGTATTTTAACACCTATGTTCAATTTTGACGCATATCATTTGTGGTTAGTAAAAATGACAAAGTTTTAAGAACGGTTTGAAAAATAGTCTCCATATTTTTCTTTTTTCTATCAACTTAAACATACAAATTTTATAAGTTTTATTCAACTGTAAGAGTTATTATATGGAGTTTGAAGGACGGTTTGAAAATAATCACTATTTGACTATTTTTATTGTCAACCTAACCAAACTATCTGTATAAATTCTATATCGATACGAACTCAAATATTATATAGTCTTTAAAAGCTATGCTATCACGCCCTGAATCGGGGTCATGAACAGCCGTCCGTTGTCCTAAATGCCGGCTATATTTTTACAGAAAATCGAGCAGAATCTCCCCATATTTCAGAAGTCTCCCATATACAATTCAAACTGTAATATTCATAACCATCTTGTCAATTTAATAAAATGGTCATCCCGGCCTCACAACCATTAACCAAACTACAATCGACAATCAGGATAACGCAAGGCTACAGAAATTTCTAACACTCCTAGCCAAAAACCTCTACTATCATGCTAAATTAGAGCATGAGTAGCCGTCACACCGAGTAGACCTAAATATTTATACACTTGTACAATAAATTCCCATGCATCACATCATCATGTCGGCCGGGCATATAGCCCCATGCATCGTAACATAGCGTCGGCCGGACATATAGCCCAAATAGTATATGTAAATCCATTTAAAACTACGTGCCAATATGGTAGAAGTATTAAAATATGTCAATATGTTAAAAAGAATGGCACAGTATCCGGTTATCAAACTCATGGATGCAAATAAATAAAATCAATAGTTGGGACACTCTAATGGTCACAAAAATATGTCTATCAAAATCTAAAAATTTAGTTTTCACACGTATAGAAATCATGTCATTTGAAAATTGATAAAATATGATTTGTCAATAAATAGTAGATGTCAAAGTCCCACTTACCGATTTGGGGAGGATAGCGTACTCCCCAATAAAACCACAATAAGTAGAACAAAACTCCCCTCAATCGAATCACCAAACAAGTATGAAGGCAAACCGTCCACAGATTTCATACCTGCGGAATCAATGGAATTAAGCTATAACTTCTGCTATATAAGTCCAAATCAGATGGTTGTTATCTCAAATTAAACATAAGACCTAGGCCTAAAACTTTCATGTTTTGGTCTCATAGTGAGTCAGATCAGAAGAGGATCGCTAAATGAGTCACAAGGTCACTACTAAAAGCAGGACAGAACAACAAGTTTTTTGTAAATGATCTAACTTTGAAAATCCTCTAAAAAATTCATGTAACACCAAAAAAAAAGATGGAGGAAACGCCGCGTTTCGGCCCGAAATGTGGCACTTCCTCCCCCTTGTAATTTGTTTCTCACTCTCCCTTTCTCTCTTTTTCTCTCTCTCCCCGACCCTTCACCTCCCACGGCCGCCGCCCTCCTCCGCGGCTGTTTCGCGCCTCTCCACCGCGATCTGCCACCACCGAACGGCCATCGCCACCGCTCTCTCTCTATTTTCTTCTCTCGGTTTCTCTCTCCGACTCTTCGTCTCTCTCTTTCTCTATCCCCGCCTCTTCGTCTTCCGCGGCCGCGCCTTCTTCAGCCAACGCCGCCGCCCACTTCTGCCCTAACCGCCGCTGCTCTTTCCTCCCACGACTATAGCACCTTCTGCGACTGTATACTCTCCCGAGCCAGCACTGCGCGCCTTTGCACAAGCCCGCACTGCGCGACTCTGCACGAGCCCCTACGTGCCTTTGCACGAGCCCGCACTGCGCGCCTCTGCACGAGCCCCTACGTGCCTTTGCACGAGCCAGCGTGCCCTTGCACGAGCACTAGCGCGCCCCTACGTGCCTCACAGCACTCCAGCCCGCGTGTCCCATCCAGTGAACGCACAGCCCGCGAGCCCACTGTGGCCTGCTGACCCGCCAGCCCACCGGCCCGCGAGCCCACCACGGTCTGCGAGCCCGCGACCGACTTTCTCCTTTGAGAGCCATCTGCCATCCTCACAGAAATCTTTCACTACAGCATTGCAGGTCCTGGACTAAGTAGAATGACGTTTGGACCATAGGATTGTGAACCGCGAAGATGTTAGGTGAGGATTTCTAACTCACTCGATTCATTTGGACGAATTTAGAGCAAATTAGAGTAAGAGTGTATTGCATTATTTGACATTACATGAAATTAATTAGGTCAAATATAGGATTTAATACAAATTGAGCTATGCTGGATGACAGAATCGTGTTGACTTGATTAGATAACTTCTCTTAGAGTTTGATTTGATGAATGCTTAAAAATAGTCAGAATTTGGGATTTGAGTTTAAGGATTGATGCAGTCTTTTTATTATAAATTGTCCTGCATATAGGAAATTAACATACGTCTATATTATGAAAATAGACTTCAATACCTTGGAAATGAAACGAAATTGATGACATTGGTGTATATTTATAAATTGAAGAATTTAGAGTTTGTACGAACTTAAGGAAAATGATAAACCCTGAAAATAGTTGGAATTTTGATGAAACTCGTGATGATTTGATTAGGTTGGCTTTCTTGGTGATTCGATTGAGGGGAGGTTTGATTCTACGTATTGTGGTTTTATTGGGGAGTCGCTTTCCTCCCCAAAACGGTGAGTAAGATTTATTTCAATACTTTTATTTAATGTGTAAATCCTGTTTTAAAATATTCAATAAATGAGCATGATTTGTAGCATACTTAAAATATTTTGAGTGGTTTTGGAATTGATTTTTTTGTGAACTGATGGAGTGTTTAAAAACTGTGTTGAAATATTGAAATTATGCATCCATGTGGTTGAAATGTATAATGTGTCATTTTATGCTATATGTTGCATTTGATTTGTGAACCTGATTTCGGCACATTTTGATAGGATTTTGGATTTGGGCTTAAGGGCTTTGGTATGTATTGTTCCGTAGCTATGAAGGACACCGTGAGAGGCGCTTTGGTAGCTTCCGGATATGCCTAGGCCTAGGGTATCCCACGAGTTGTCGTGATTTTTATTAACTACAAGGTACTAGCCAGATTGAATCCAAAAGGAGGAGGATTTGGATACTCTCTCCAAGTTTAGCACCTGAACGAGGTTCGTCGCCAACGCTGGAATAGAGAGCACTTTAAATAAATTTGCATATAACACCCCTGGTACGCCTGTCATAGGTCGTGGTAGATCTCTACCAGGACATTTTCGGCTGGCAGCTTTATGATTTTAATGACAGTGCTTTGGATGCATATTTGACTTGAAAATGCGTGCTAATGATATATTATTGAAATGAAAATGATGATTATTTGAAATATGATTCGTATACTTATGCTTTGACACTCTAGTTTCACATTTCATATTGGACGATTGCATTGACCCACTCACTCACTGAATATTCTTTCCCTAGTACTCACCCATCATTTCCCTTCTTGTTTCAGAGCTAGTACTTGACAAGGAGCGTTGCTTTTAGAACGCTCAATATCATTGGGAGATCTAGTTTAGACTTGAGGAGTCATTATATATTTCTGTTGCAAAATTTGTATTGGTAATATATATACATTCTGAGGTTTATAGACGACCATTGTGTAATTTTGGGATGACTGTATAAATATGGACATTTAAATTATGGAACTCTCATATCATTGCATAACATTGCATTGAGGCATTTCTTATTTGTTGTGTATGTACATGGGAATGTGTTATATCTTAGAAGTATACTCTAGGATCGCTCGGTGTTACCTCTAAATCACAGGAAGGGCGACTGGTGGCTGTCCATGCCTTTGACGGGGGCATGGTAGTAGAGGTCTGTGGCTAGTTTGCTGGAAATTTGTTTAGCTTTGCGTTATTCTGGATGTTGGTTGTAGGATTGGTTGATTTTAGAGAGGCCGGGATGACCATTTGTTTATTTTACAAGATGGTTGTGATTTATATAGAATTAATTATACTTGGGAGACCTCCTAAATATGGAGAGATTCTGCCCGATTTTTTATAAAATACAGCCGACATTCATGACAACAGGTAGCTGTTCACGATACCGGTCTAGGGTATGACAGTTGGATTGGTATCAGAGCACTAGGTTGAAAGCTATGTAGGAAGAGAGTCTTGAAAACATTCCCCAGTGTGTTTGTGTTTAAAGTCCTCAATGCATAAGAGTTTCATACAGTCATGAAGTCCTAGTACATGGTCATAGGTATATGAGTTCATCCATTTTAGGGGGTTAGATGCGGTTGTTTCTAATCTAACATGCTTTTTTTGGGATTAGATTCCATTCTTTGTGAGGGCAATCAAGATATGACTAGCTCAAATTTCTTGAACCATACCTATTCTTTGAATGATACCTAATAAGGATCCTTTTCTTGCAAAAGTATGACGACCTGACGGAGCACCTGTTTTACTCTTCCAGAGGAATTAGACGAGCCGAAGGATCGTTCCTCGACTCGCGTACCACTACCGGCACCTACTCAGCCAGCTGCTCAGGCTGAGACTCCCATACCCATACTCAATGCCTTTCGACAGGTGTACGAGTGATACACTTCACATGGGGTCCAGATTCCACCCCCACTATCTCCTACAGCAGTGCCTGCACCTGCAGCAGTGCCAGTTCCTTCGACACCGGTTCCACCGCCGGTGGCCGGTCCTTCTACTTTGTCCGAGTTGAGTGAGACCACATCGGCTACTCTTAGATGGGTACATGAGTTGACTCAGTTGGTTAAGGAGGCCCGTCAGTTGGGGTGCACTGATTTCACGGGGCTTGGTGATGCTACGGCAGCCAAGCATTGGATTAACCACACCCGCAGTATTTTGACCGATCTGGGGATTGGAGAGGAGCTTTACCTGAAAGTGGCACAGCAATTATTAGAAGGAGAGGCCCCCTTATGGTGGGAGGCTCTCACTGATGAGGTGACAAAGTCACTGCGGTGGGATGACTTCCTTCGGGAGTTTGACCACAGATTCTTCCTACTCTCCAGTAGGATCCAAAGAGGTCAGAGTTGGGACGGCTTATACAGGGGTCCAGATCTGTCTCGGAGTATGAGGCATAAAGAAGTATATAACTGTTACCCCACAGTTTATACTAGCTGAGATGATAGACTTTGCTCTCCGCGTGGAGGCTTTAGTCCGCGCAAAGGCTACGCAGAGAGAGAGCAGAGAGCAGAAAAGAAAGAAAGAAAAGTCTCATTTTGCACAGAACTCTAAGAGGGGCAGGGGATCCAGCTCACACAGAGATGGATTTGGATCTGGATTTTCTAATCTGAGACGAGGACAGTACTCCCAGGGGTTCAGATAGCCCGGTCCAACTCACCTTGTATAGTATATTGCTTAGCGACATCCTTATTGCCGCAGGTGCAATAGATCCCATCCGATAGGAGCTTGTTCAATGACGATCACTTGTTTCTACTGTGGAAAGTCGGGGCATATTAGGAGTTCTTGCTCTGTGTTAGGACTCGGAGGACAAAGTTTGTAGAGCAGCAGTAGTACTCCTCGTATGGGACAACAAAGGCAGCCTGCTCGGCCAGCATTTTCTACTCCCAGGTTGACCATCGGGAGTAACACAGTTTAATATAGGATCTCTATTCATATTTCCACTTCTTTTGGGGATGTCGGTATTGTATCAATCGTATAGGTATTTTATGTTGTGTACCCTTTTGTCGACATGATACTACTCTGACATCTTTGTACACTGAAGTTGTAGAAGCCTTAGAGGCTCAACTATTTTGACATATGTATATACATATCAAGTTTGAAGTTATTCTAAGTCTATGTGCATTTTGTTCAATGATAGGTACTCACCTATCTTCGGAATAGATGCTCATATCCTTATTGACACGGGGTCTAACATTCATATGTGAGCGATCAATTTTTTCGATATTCTGACAGGCCAGCCGACGGGTTTGGAACTGGGACCCCCGTGCCCAGCCCTCAGAGCCAATCCTTTTCCCAAGGTTACGGATCCGTTTTGCCGACTTCCCTTGCCTACATTGTTCCATCGACCAGAGACTGTTCACCTTGGAGACCTGATGCGGTTATGAGTACGACCGGGCGCGGGAGGCACTCGGTCCTCCGGATTTTCAAGGGTCGGCGAGGGTGCACCGGACACCGCGCGACGTGCGGTGCTCTTCCGGCCGCTGGACCCTACCTCCGGCTGAGCCGTTTCTAGGGTGGGCAGGCCGTTAAACAGAAAAGATAACTCTTTCCGGGGCCCCCGTCGACGTCTCCGGACTCCCTAACGTTGCCGTCAGCCGCCACGTCCCGGTTCAGGAATTTTAACCCGATTCCCTTTTGAAGCTCGCGCCTGCGCGCTGTCGGACGGGCTTCCCCCGTCTCTTAGGGTCGACTAACCCATGTGCAAGTTCCGTTCACATGGAACCTTTTGTGTTGTTTCTTAGTATCACTCTCAGTTTGAAAACTGCTTCTGGCTTAACTAAAATTTGCCCATCAGCTCCTGTTGTAGGCAACTACGACATCAAGTTTGTTTTAGGACCAACCTTCTTTTTGAGTAAGGAGACATGAAATACTGGGTGCACTTTGAAGTCAGAAGGTAATTGTAGTCTGTAAGCTACTTGTACTACCCTTGTTATAACTGGAAAGGGTCCATAATATTTGGAAGACAATTTAAGCTGTTTCCGCAATTCAACAGAGTGTTGTTTATAAGGTTGTAGTTTAAGGTATACTAAGTCTCCAATCTAAAACTCCCTTTCAGTCCTTTTCTTATCTGCAAAGACCTTCATTCGGTTCTGAGTAGTGGTCAAGTGATCATGCAAAATCCGCAGCATTGCTTGCCTATTTTGAACAAAGTTCTCTACAGCTGGAGTAGTGGTCTCTAAGTAGGGTCGAGACCTGTAGTGCATTCCAAACCGACGCAAAACTTAGTAATTAGGCTTAAATTACTAAGAAAGGCAAACCCTAAAGCTATAGTCAGAACCGAGCCGAGCCAGCCCTTACCTGCACAGAGAAGAAATCGCAGGACATTGTAGCCTAGGGTTTTTGACAGTCCTACAACTGCCAGCTTGGAGCTTCTACGGTGGTTGTAGAAGCCTCTCAATAGAGAGAGCAGCGCACGGTTGAGCAGATAGGGGAGGAAGGCAGCGTGGGCCGTCATGCGGTGGTGACTGTCGGAGGAAAGTGTTAGCCGTGGGAGGTAAAGAAAGAAACAATAGAGAGGAAGAGAGAGACAATGAGTGATAGAGAGTGAGAAAGAATTCGAGAGAGAGAGAGAAATAGAGAGTGGGAGCTGAGGGTAAGAAAATTGGGGGAAATGAGTTTTCTCGAGAATAAGAGAGAGAGAGAGATGAGTGTTTTGTTTGTTTTTTTTTTTTTTACTTTTCTTCCTCCTTTTCTTTTTTTTTTCTCTCTCTCTTCTCTCGGTATTACAACACTTAACCCCCTAAAAGAAATTTCGTTCTCAAAACTTAAATTAAAATTCATACCTTAAAAAGGTGGGGGTGCTGTTTTTGCATCAACTCTTCAGTCTCCCAAGTCTCCTCTTACACTTGATTACTTCTCCATAGTACCTTGACCATGGGGATTTGTTTGCGTCTCAATTGCTTGACATGCAAATCAATGATTTGCACTGGTTGCACTTTGAAATTTAGATCTGTATTCAATTCTATCGGATAAGACTCAATTACATGAGAAGGATCCGATAAATATTTCTTTAGCATTGACACGTGAAATATATCATGAATTTTCTCCAAATCCGGAGGTAATTCCAATCGGTAGGCTACATTTCCAACCCTCTCAAGGATCTTGAATGGCCCAATGGACCTCGGATTCAATTTGCCTCATTTCCTAAACCGAATTACACCCTTCCAAGGTGAAATCTTGAGGAAAACCATATCTCCAACCTCGAATTCCAAACGTCTTCTTCTTTTATCGGCATAACTCTTCTGCCTATCTTGAGTCGCTTTCATTCTTGCTCGGATCACCATCACATTTTCTATCGTTGCTTCTATTAGTTCGACACTTTCAATTTTTCGCTCTCCAACTTCGTCCCAACAAAGCGGAGTTCGGCATTTCCTTTCGTAGAGAGCTTCATAGAGAGGCATCCCGATTCTAGTTTGATAGCTGTTGTTGTAAGCAAATTCAACCAACAGTAGGTGTCTATCCCAACTCCCTTGAAAGTCCATCACACATGCTCTCAACATGTCTTCCAACGTTTGGATTGTACATTCGGATTGTCCATCCGTCTGTGGATGAAATGTCGTACTGAATTTTAATTTGGTTCCCAAAGCCTCTTATAACTTAGGCTAGAATCTGGATGTGAATCGGGGATCACGATCTGATACAATCGATACTGGAACCCCATGGAGTCAGACAATCCCATCAAGATACAACTTGGCTAATTTCTCTAAAGAATAGGTATTCTGAATCGGCAAGAAATGAGCCGACTTGGTGAGACAGTCTACAATCACTCATATGACATCGTGACGGCTCGGAGTATGTGGCAATCCTACCATGAAATCTATAGTGATGTGCTCCCATTTCTATTTTGGTACAGGCAATGGCTGAAGTGTCCCAGTTGGCTTCTGATGTTCGGCCTTAATTTGTTAACACACTAAACACCTTGCTACAAATTCAGCTATTTCCCGTTTCAATCCCAACTACCAATATGTTTATTTGATGGTTCGGTACATTTTAATGCTCCCAGAATGCATAGCATAAGCCGAAGAGTGTGCTTCCTCAAGAATGGCTTTCCGAAGCTCATCATTTTTGGGAACACATATCCGTTTCCCATGTGTCACCATGTCATCCTCCCGAATATGGAAATCACTAGTTTTAGCCTTGCGAACCTTCTCTACTATCTGCTTTAGCTCCTCATCAGTTGCCTGGAGCTCTTTAATACAGTCCACCAAGGTTGGTCAAACTTCAAACTTTGACGATAATGCACCATTGTCATCATAATCAAATTTGGCTCCAAGAGCACGAAGTCCAACAAGGCATGAGAGATCAGAACCCATTTGAGAATGAGAAGATGATGACTTGCGACTCAGAGCATCCGTAACTACATTCTTCTTATCCGGGTGATAGTCAATCACCAAATTATAGTCTTTAATCAGTTCTAAACATCTCCTTTGCATGCAAGTTGTTATAAATAACACTCATCTCTCTCTCTTTCTTATTCCCGAGAAAACCCATTTCCCCCAATTTTCTCACCCTCAACTCCTACTCTCGATTTCTCTCTCTCTCGAATTCTTTCTTACTCTCTATCACTCATTGTCTCTCTCTTCCTCTCTATTGTTTCTTTCTCTATCTCCCGCGGCTGACACCTTCCTCCGACAGTCACCACCGCACGACGGCCCATGCTGCTTTCCTCCCCTATCTGCTTAACCGCGCGCTGCTTTCTCTGTTGAGAGCCTTCTGTGACCACCGTAGAAGCTCCAAGCTGGCAGTAGTAGCACTATCAAAAACCCTAGGCTGCAATGTCCTACGATTTCTTCTCTGTGGAGGTAAAGGCTGGTCAGCTCGAATCTGACTATAGCTTTAGAGTTTTGCCTCTCTCGGTTATTTAAGCCTAATTACTAAGTTTTGCGTCGGTTTGGAATGCACTACAGGTCTCGGATTGAACTGAGAAGGCATTCGGAAGAGGGTTGTGAACTGCAACAAACTCTAGGTGAGGGAATTTCAATTCCTTTAATATTCGAACTATTTTTGTTGAATTTAGATTGAGAATACGCATATATATATACTCTGAAAATATTAGGGTTTGTAAAAAAAAATTGGAAAATTGATAAACCCTAAAAATAATTGAAAATTGATGATATAATCGTAATTTTGGATTTAGGAAAATCAATTGAGGATTGGAGTGAGACTCTATTAGATTGAAATGAGGAAATAGGGAGTGAATACCCTCCCTGTAGGTGAGTGGATGGTTATGCTTCATTTAAATGAGTAAATAATTTTAATATGATTTTCAAATTTGATCTTGAAATGAATTTATAATCTTTTGTGATTATGGTGAGCCTGAAATGAATTTTGTGATAAATCCATGACTCGTGAGTTGAATATGGATTTGTTTGCACCATGTTACATTGGTATACGCATAAGAGTCGTGAAATATTACTCTATTTTATACATTGAGCATGATTTGATTTTGGTATTGATTGTGGTAACATGGTGCTGGAAAAAAACTATAGTCTGAGTCCTGCCACGGACCTGGCTAGTAGGGCGGCGTGGTTTGGGCTAACTTGTGATTAAATTAGAGGCTTGAAGATAGCGGGTTGGAGAGCTACTCAAGTCAGCCGGATGACGTGGTAGCACCCCATGGAAAAATTTTTGGGCCAACACCAAGGTGGAGGGGAATTTATGAAAATTATGGAAAATACCTTGGCGGATCTTACCAACGGCCATCGGTAAGAGATTGTTTTCGGTAAACCCCAAAATGGTGAAAAAAATGAGGTTTGACTGATTGAATTGATTATATGAGTCATGATGGATTTATATGAACGATTTTATGAAAATGCTTTTCATTGTTGCATTAAATGATATTTGATACATATATTTGGCATCACCACACTCTCCCCTCATTTTTATGCTGCATACCATTGCACTCCACTCATTATATATTTAAAATACTCACCCTCCCTCTTAAATCCTTTTCAGAGGACGCGTAGGGAGACGACGTCCACTTTTGTGGATTAGAGGCTTATTTTTGTTGATTTTGGGTAGGTATGAATTATATAGTTATTTTGGGAGTTGTAGATTGTTAGTCCATGGAAAGGAAGTTCTGTACATCTCATACAGTATGGATTTTACTGATATTAGTTTGAGTTTTCGAGCAACTATTGGTAAAATCCAACGGCTATGATTTGGGATTTCATTATTTTGTGTAAAATCATGCTTGAACGATATTTATTTTTGAAATGGGACATTTGGAATATTTACCTTGGATTTTTGTATTTATAGCTTATTTTGTAAACTCTATGAAATACTTGAAAACTTTCGATTGGCTGGGATGGCCACACTGTATGCATGCATGTACAGGATCCCCTTCCTCGATCGTGTGTCGACGTATGCTTATGTGTACAGGGATAGACCGGATGGGTCCTTTGCATGCAAGTTGTTATAAATTTTTCTATTTTGATGGGTTTATTGTTTTGAAAGATTTATGAAAAAGTTAGAATGCTTTGCGTTATCCCGGTATATGGGGAGGTCATGCCCGTATGCCGAGATAACGCGGCGATTGTTACGTACTCGACGGGAGAGTTGGGGCGTGACAATTCTATTGGTATCAGAGACAGGTTCACAATTTTAAATGTTTAAAGTTTTGAATTACTCCTAAATGTCCCAAAGGTTTTCTAAGGATTTTGAAATGTATGTTGTTTTGAAAATTTTAATCTTTTAAGGATTTATTTTTAAGAAATGTACAGAACTTTCCATGGATTCTTATGGACTAGGTTTAATTTTTATTTTTAGCAGGTTAAACGTTTAGTACAATACCCAATCTGGTGAGCTCAACATAGTGTTTCTTTTAGTAAGAACCATGCCACCTAGACGAAGGACGAGAAATATTAATGAGATTCCTCCTCCTGAGCGTGAGGATGAATCATCCTCACATGCTCCAACTTCTCTTCCAGCTGCCACGAGCACACACCTGACTCCTTCAACCAGGGTTCCTCCACCTCCTATTGCCGCCCTCCAGCAAGTGATGGAGTGGTGGAGTTCTCACGGGGCACAATATCAAGTTCCGCCCCAATCTTTTATTCCTCCGCTGGTTCCTCCTTCTACACCAGCTGTGGCGCCTAGTATTCCCATAGCATCTGCTCTACCAGTTGTTACATCAACCGAACGTTCTACAGTCGAGTTGTCAAAACTACTCAAAGAGGCAAGACAGATCTGATGTGATACTTTTTCAGGCACTTGTGATGCCTCAGTGGCCAAGGAATGGATTGGCCGAGTTCAGGAGACTGTCACCGATATGAGATTAAGTGATGAGATGAAATTATGGGTGGTAGTAAAATTGTTGGATAAGGGAGCTAGAACCTGGTGGGAGAATGAGAAGGCTAGGGCAACCACACCTCTCTCTTGGACAGATTTTCTGAGAGCTTTTGAAGAAAAATATTACACTCAGTTCTATAGGGACCAGAAAGAGAGGAGTTCTTTAAGCTTGTTCAGGGAAACAAGACGGTGTCTGATTACGAATCAGAATTAAGAGAACTTGTTACTTATGTTCCAGAATTTGTAAACTCCAAGGAGTCTCTATGTGCGAAATTTGAATCGGGACTAAATCTAAACATAAAGGAGAAGATGTCAATTACAAAAGGGCACACATTTCAAGATGTTCTGGATTTGGCCCTAAGGGCCGAAAAGATGGTGATTAAAAGGGGAAAAGTCCGAGAGCATGGGAAAAGGGAAAGACCCAGTGGTTTCATACCGGGCCAAAGTTTTAAGAAGAATAGAAGTATAGGCTCCTTCAGTAGTGGATTTGTTTCAGGACCGGTTGGCTCTCCTCAAGGCCAATGCATGTCTCAATTTAAAGCTCCTACCCCTAGTACTGTTTCAGGAAGCCAATCAGTGGAAAATAGGAAGGAACAGTGCAAACATTGCGGGAAGTTTCACTTTGGGTTTTGTAATACACTAAAAAGGTGCTACCATTGCGGAAGGGAATGCCATTTTCGCAATGTTTGTCCAGAATTGGGATGAGGAGGTCAGATGAGGCAGGATCGCCCTAGTGGATTGATGGGCAACCAAGCAAACACTCCTGTTCCACCTTCAGTTGGTACATCTCAGACGGGAACTAGGAGCAACACAGTAGTTGCTCCAAACCAGTGCCCACAAGCTCAAGCAAAGATATTTGCAATGACTAACGAGGATGCCCAGAACAACCTGATATAGTCACAGGTAAATTTCTAGAGCTTGAATTTGGTGATTTAGAAATTTGAATGTGAATATGATGAAATTTTGATTGCTTGACTCTGAATATGTGAAATATTAGTGATGTTGTATGATATTAAGGTTAATAGAGATGATTTTGATAATTGATGATGATTTGACGACATTGTGTGTTTGGTTGATTTAGAAATTGATCCTTATTTTTCTATGTATAGGTATGATAAAAATTTTTGGGGTTGATACTCATATTTTAATTGATACTGGGTCTAATAATTCTTTTGTAAGCACCGAGTATGCCAATCACTCGAATAGACCCTTAACTCCACTTGAAGAGGGGTTATTGGTTGTCACCCCATTGGGGGAACGGTTGTATAGAAGCACCATGTTTAAAGCCTGCAAAATAGAGGTAGAAAGGGAAACTTTTGAAGCGGACTTGATTCCGTTAGAAATGAGGGATTTCGATGCTATATTGGGCATGGACTGACTGCACCCTCATAGAGCATCAGTAAATTGCTTCACAAAGGAGGTAGAGTTTCATAGACCAGGATATCCTCCGCTTGTATTTGTTGGTGAACGGCAGGTTTTACCGAGTTGTGTAATCTCGGCATTGGAAGCATGGAAACTGGTGTACAAGGGTTGTGAAGCTTATCTTGCTCATATAATTGATACGACTGTGCAAAGTCCGGAATTCATGAATGACCCAGTAGTGAATGAATTTCTGGATGTTTTCCCGGACGTGCTACTAGGTTTACCTCCAGTTCGGGAGTTCGACTTTGCTATTGACTTGATTCCCGGCACCGCATCTATTTCCATTCCTTCGTATAGGATGGCACCCGCAAAACTTAAGGAGTTAAAAATCCAACTATAAGAATTGTTGGACAAAGGATTTATTCGACCGAGTATCTTACCTTGGGGTGCTCCGGTTTTATTTGTAAAGAAGAAAGATGGCACGTTTCGGTTATATATTGATTACTGGCAGCTAAACAAAGTGACCATCAAGAATAAATACCCCTTACCGAGGATTGATGATTTGTTTGATCAACTCCAAGGGGCAAGTGTCTTTACAAAGATTGATTTGAGATCCGGTTATCATCAATTACGAATAAAGGAAGATGATGTCCCCAAGAGTGTGTTTAGAACGCGGTACGGGCATTATGAATTCTTGGTGATGCTTTTCGGTCTAACGAATACTTCGGCAGCTTTCATGGATCTTATGAACCGAGTCTTTCATTATTATCTTAACAAGTTCATCATTGTCTTCATTGACGATATCTTGGTGTATTCCAAGAATGATGAAGAGCATTCAAATCATCTTCGGATTGTGTTGCAGACTCTCCGAGATAAGCAATTGTTTGCTAAGTTCTCAAAGTGTGAATTCTGGCTGAAGGAAATTGGCTTTTTAGGACATGTGGTATCTAGAGAAGGAATACTTGTTGATCCAAAGAAAGTTGAGGCGATTCTGAATTAGGAACAACCCAAAAACGTCACCGAGATACGTAGCTTTCTCGGTTTGGCTGGGTACTACCGAAGATTTATAGAGGGTTTTTCTCGAATTGCAGCTCCGTTGTCTAGTTTGACTCGGAAAGGGATTAAATTTGAATGGAATGAAAAATGTGAGTAGAGTTTTCAAGAACTTAAAAGAAGACTCACATCGGCTCCCATACTTGCTCAACCTACTGCTGGTCAAGTGATAATGCAAAATCCACAGCATTGCTTGCCTATTCTGAACAAAGTTCTTTACAGCTAGAGTAGTGGTCTCTAAGTAGGGTCCCATTGAAAGGGATTTATGTTAATAGCCATATAAAGCTTCGAATGGGGTCATCTGTATGCTAGAATGATAACTGGTATTATACCACCACTCTGCCAAGCTTAGCCAATGATACCATTGTCCCATCCTATCAGAGATCATGCACTGCAGGTAGCATTCAAGACTTTGGTTGAGCCATTCACTTTGTCCATCTGTTTGAGGGTGATAGGCACTACTTAGCTTTAGTTAGGTACCAACCAATTGAAACAACTCTTTCCAGAATAGGCTAGTGAACACTTTGTCGTGATCAGATATTATAGCTTCTGGAAGACCATGTAATTTGAACACACAGTCAACAAACACCTGTGCTACCTTCGTGGCAGTGTAAGGGTGCTGCAATGCTATGAAGTAGCTGAATTTTGTAAGTTTATCTATGACTACCAGTATAGTATCATACCCTGGGACTCAGGTAAACCTTCAATGAAGTCCATACTAATTTGAGTCCATACTTATGATGGTATGGATAGTGGTTGGAGTAATCTAGGATAAGCCACATGCTCATGTTTATTTTTTTGACATGTGTCACACTCCTTAACATATTAGATGATGTCTGATCTCATAGAAGGCTAAAAGAATATAGCTTTGATCCTTCGCAAAGTCTCAATCTATCCTGAATGACCCCCATGGTAGAATTATGCATCTACTCTATTATTTTGGTTCTCAATTGAGTTACCTTACCCACATATAACTTCTTTTTAAATTTAAGAAGTCCATCCTACAGTACATATTCTAAATTGTCCCCTAACTACAGTATTGCCTGTGCTATCAATGTTTGACAAACTTCATATGTTTCATAATTTCAAATTATGTCTTCTATCCATTAAGGCTTCACCAAGGAAGTAGCCATCAATGATCCTTCCTTCTGTTCTTCTGTCAGCATTTCTTTCCTTGATAAGGCGTCCGCAGCTCTGTTATCTAATCCCTTCTTATATTAGATTTAATAATCCAATCCTAGGAGTTTGTAAGCCACTTATGCTATAAGGAGTTTGTAAGTTTTTGCTCTAAAAGATACTTCAAACTTTGATGGTCTGTCTTGATAACAAACTGGTACCCCAACAACTAATGTTTCCACTTTGTGACAGCCATGACAATAGCCATTAATTCCTTTTCATAGATGGACATTCCCTGACTCTTAACTCCTAAAGCCTTACTAAGGTACGCAATGGATTGTCCCTCCTGCATCGGCATAGCTCCCCACCCTTTTACACAAGCATCAGTCTCTAATACAAAGGGCTCAAAGAAATGCGGTAGTCTCATAATAGGTGCTGAGCACATAGCTGATTTGAGCTGCTGAAATGCTTGTTCAGCTACCTCATTCCATCTGAAATTTTCCTTTCTCAGAAGGTCATTGAGAGGCTTTGCCATAATCCCATTGTCCTTGATGAATCTCCTGTAATAACCTGTCAATCCCAAGAACCCTCGTAGCGCTTTAACAGATGTAGGAACAAGCCAGGCCATAATACATTCGATCTTCTATGAGTCCATCATTACCCCCGAGTCTGTTACAATGTGGCCTAGATACTCTACTTGTGATTGACCAAAAGAGAACTTAAATAACTTAGCATACAATTGATGTTGTCTTAGAGTTAAGAGAACCAACTCCAGATGTTGTAAATGAGAGTGCACATCAGAACTATAGACTAGAATGTCATCAAAGAAAACCAACACAAATTTCCTAAGGTATTGTTGGAATATGTGATTCATCAATGACTGGAAGGTTGCGGGAGAATTGGTAAGGCCAAATAGCATTACTAAGAACTCAAAATGTCCATGATGGGTTTGAAATGCAGTCTTAGCAACATCTTCAGGCCTGACTCTAATCTGATGGTACCCTGCCCTGAGATCAATCTTAGAGAATAACTTCGATCCATGCAATTCATCCAACAACTCATCAATATTAGGGATGGGATACTTGTCCTTAATGGTGATGGTGTTAAGCTACCTGTAATCCACATAAAACCTCCAAGAATTATCTTTCTTTTTCACCAATAAGACTGGAGAAGCAAATGGGTTGTTGTTGTGCTTCACAATACCTTGACTGACCATCTCATGTATTTGTCTTTTGATCTCATTTTTCTGAGAATGTGGATATCTATAGGGGTGTAGCTTGAAAGGGTGAGCTCCAAGTTTAAGAGGTATTGAGTGTTCATGAGATCTTTCAGGTGTTAGTGAAGTGGGTTCAAAGAAAACATCACTAAACTACTGTAGAAGGTTAGAGACAGAGGGGTATAGTGGATTGTTATGGTTTTATGCAGATAGATGAATACTATTACTGTTCTGAATTTGTTGTGTTCTGAAGTCTTTAGTGTCTTTCCCATGTACTAGCTTCATTTTAAGATCTTTAACCATCCATACTAACACCATTTCACCTCCCTCACTAGCCAGCTTAACTTGTAACATTTTGAAATCAAATGTTAAGGGACTAAAGTTGTACATCCAATCCACACCAAGTATTATGTCCCATTCTCCCAATGATAGCACCCTTAATTCAAATGAGAAGTGATATCCATGTATGCTCCACCATACCCCTTTAACTTTGGCATTGCTACTCACTCTACTTCCGTCTGCTAACACTGCGTGCAACCACTCATCTTTTTGTGTGTTCATTTCTAGCCTCCTTACTAGTGTTTGGTTGATGAAACTACTCGAGCTCCCTATATCTATTAGTATAGAGACTTTTACTCCTTTCAACAGCCCTTGCAGAGCTATAGTTTTCCACTGTAAGGAGTTAGATAAAGCACATAGTGACATATCAAAGGCTTCCCCACCTTTCTCTCCTAGTTTTATCACTTCCTCAATTACCATTTCATCCTCTTCCTCTGCTACAATAATCACATTCAGGTGTTTAAGTTTGTATTGGTGGCCAGGAGTATACCTTTCACCACATTTAAAGCATAAGTTGTTAGTTCTACGGCATTGTATTTCCTATGGAGATATTTTGGGAATTCTGCTACTATTGTTGGATATCATCATGTTCTTATTCCTCCTGATATCCTCCCTATTATCCCCATACCTATTTGTACCAATTTTCTTTTGTTTTGTTCGTTCTAAGGACTGTTCTTGTGGAGAGGCTATTTCAAAGCTTGCAGCAAAGTTCTTGGCTTGAACATCCTCAACACAGGTTTAATTTCTTCCTTAACCCCAATAATAAAACTAGACACAAAGTAAGTGTTAGTCAGTTTGGGGTTTATCTAAAGCATGAGTAACCACATCTCCTCGAATTTCTCCTGGTACTTTGCTATGGATCCATGTTGGTATAGCTTATTGAACTCTTCTACAACATCTTGAACTCCCTTCTCTTCAAATCTTTGACAAAGAAGTTGAGAGAAATCCTCCCAAGCTACTTCCTTCCTTGCTGTTTTCACTCCTTGAAACCATATCTCGGCCCTTCGCTCTAAGTACATCTCTACTGAGTCCACCCAACTGCAGTTTGGTATCTGGTAAGCCTTACAGATGTGACATTTTCTTAACCAAATTCGAGGGTTGTCTCCGTTGAACATTGGAAGATCAACTTTTGGTGGATTTGATAATAGTAATTTTCCATCGGTCTCTTTCTTTAACAGGGGTTTTCCTGATTCACACTTGAGTTTCCCGTCTAAGGGAGTTGGAAGTTTGGGTGTCTTGATCATTCGTTCTACTTCTGACTCATCCCCCTTATCTTTATTCATCATGTGCATCATAGCATTGAACTTCTTGTCCATTTCAGCAGCGCGGGTCTCCATTTTTGTTTCCAAATGCTGTGACTGTGCCTCCATCTTTCTTTCTAACTCCGCGTGATTTTCTTTTATCTTTGCATCTTGTTTCTTTAACTGTTCTTCGATTGCCTTGAATCTGGTTCCTTCAGCCATTACAATGATTCTACCGTGGAAGGACAGCTCCGATACCAATTTGTTATGAATTGGCTCAAGAATGTGAATGAAATAGGTTGCAGTCGATTGAGAGCAGTGGTTGTAGAGTGCAAGGTTAGCAGTCCACAGTGAATAAGAAGTAGAAGAAGAAGAAGAAGAAGAAGAAGAAGAAGACTAAGAGAGAGAGGAAGAAGAGGAAGAAGAATCTCATAGAAGAATACTTAATTGTTTGCCTCCTACCCGCAGCTATACCTTCTTATTACAAGGTAACCTACTAACAGCTTAACCATCCAACTGATTCAGTTACAACTTACTAACTACCTGTACTACTTTCTTACATTTTATTCCTACTAGCCGTTATAGTCCTCTTACTATTGTTACATAGAGTAAGGATGGGATTTGAGCCACAAAATCCAAAGATTTAGAGAACATCTGCCGATGTGAGGCTCCGTCACGTTTAGACTACTAATTTGATGTTTACTATAAGTAAACACGGCATTAGCAATGAAAAATTACTGACGAAATAAAATTCGTTGGTAATAGTGATGGATTAACGTCGGATTAAAAACAGAGAGATTAGCGATGGATTAGTGACGGAAATTACTTACAGAAATATTTCCGTTACTAATCCGATACTGTAGTGGTCCACAGCGATGGATTACCTACGGAATTTTTAGTAACGGAACATATCCATTGCTAATCTGTCGATATAGTAGTGAAGGGAAAAAAAATTACAAAAAATTTAAAAAATATATCCATCGCTAATCCATCACAAATAGTTATACCAGCAGTGACGGATTACTGACGAAAATTTTAACGACGGATTAGCAATAGATTTTTTTTCTTCTCTTTTATTATTTTATAATTATTTTTCTTTTTTCTTTTATTTATTTATTTTTTTTCATTCTATTATTTTATTATTCAATTTAATGAGTAAATAAAAAAAATAATTTGCTATTCTATCTTAATTAATCAAATAAATATTTTATTTCTTTATTTAGCGTAATTTTAATTAATATAAAATTTAAACAGTTAGAAAAATTCAATAAGATTATTCAATGAAAAAAATTATCCCAATGTAAAGGAAAAAAAAAGAGATGTGAGTGAGATAAAAAAAAATTATGAGAGTAAGATAATTTTTTTTTTAAAAAAAAGTGAAAGTGACATTAATATTAAAAAAAGTGAGAGTTAGATAATAAATAAATAAATAAAATATCACAAAACGGATTGTGGAGTGGTGGTTGGACAACTCATCTTCGACCTCGGAGGCGTGGGTTCGATTTTGTGTGAAGACATTTTTCGCAAAACAAAATACAGGGTGCGTGGGCGGGCGTGTGGTCGAGTGGGCAGGTAGGAGCGCATAAGGGAGCATGCGGGCACATTAGTAGGAGCGGGTGGCGTGCATAAGGGCACGTGCGGGCAGGTTCGCAGGAACGCGGTGCTCATGAGGGCGAGTGTGCATGTGATGGCTTGGGCGCGGTATGCGTGGGGGAGCGTGCATGCACGTGAGGGTTCCAGAATCAGTGACGGATAATATCTGTCGCTGATAATGAAGTATTAGCAACAGAAAAATTCCATGACTAATCCATCGCTAATATTTTACATATTTTCTTCTATTACCGACAGATTAAGATAAATTTTTTAACGACAAAAATATTTTTTTCACTAATCCGTCACTATTATTTAGCGATGAATAGTATTTTGTCGATAATATTTAGTAGGATGGTTTTCAATGACAGATTTAGTGATGGAAAAAATCCATCGCTAATATCCTTTAGTGACAGATTTTTTACTTTCAGCGATGGATATTTCTGTTGCTGATTCTATCGCTGATATCTTGTTTTCTAGTAGCGGTTCCATCAAGCCAGGATGGAATCCATCGGAGTTCACAAGTTCTACCTTAGGGCAGAGTGAAACCTTAGATCATGAGGGAAGCTCTTTTCTCAAGGTCAGAATTGTTATCTGTCCTAAGTTACAGGAGATAACTGAGGATTCTTCTTCTGTTTTTTTCAGGTCAGATGGTAAGATAAATTGGAGGTGTGGAGGGGACTAGCTAATCGAAAGGGTTTGAATATTGATGCATCTTTTCTATCTCTTTTGGCATCCTCCCCTTCCGTCTTCCAATTACTTTTTTTGTACTCTCCGGTTGTATTGAATTTCTTGACATTCCTTTTCGAGATCAAACAATAATGAAGGCTAATTCTTTACTGTTGGTGTATTTCTAATCGATAGAATCGATTGTGTTTACCCAATAGGAAAGTAGATACGATGTGTTCATTAGAGATTAAACAATAGGATGGGCCGTATCTTCCTGTCTGGGAGTCTCATCCCTTATCAATGACACATTTCATTCGTTAAGTAATCAACCGATAAGATGAACCGTGTCTACCTATTTGAGAGTCATATCCTTATTGACGGTGCTCTATATTCGTTAGAAAATTAATCGATAAGATGGATCATATCTACCAATCTGGGAATCTCGTCCTTTATTGATGGCATGCTTTGTTCGCTAGAAATCAATTGATAGTTAAAACAATAGAACAAATAAAGAGACATAGGGATCTTACTCAGGAAGAGACTCATCCGCACAAGGGGCAATAAGGATTACTGACAGTACATGCGTAGATTGTCTAAGTTTCAAGTCCTGGACATAGTTAAGTTGTCTAGGTTATTTAGATGGTAAGTTCCTGGTCGAACTACTGAGCATATTTGATAAGAACCTTTTCAATTCGGTGCTAACTTTCCCCCCGGTTGGGGCTGACCGGTAGCTTCTGCTTTCCTTAAGACTAGATTTCCTGGCTTGAATACACTTACTACAAAATAAATGCTCTATGCAGATGGTCAAAAACCGTATGGTAAACCTAGTAAAACCATTAAGAGAACTTTGTCCAACGGATGCATCTTTGGTTAGCTATACACTAGTCGAGATTGGTCTCTCCTGACAGTTCTAGTTACTGTTGGAGTATGTCCTGACCTATACAGACAGTTAAAGAAGTATAGAAAAATTGTCTTCACATGTATTGATTTAAAAAACGTTGGTAAATATTACTACTTATTATCGTTGGTTATTACATGTGTTAGGAAATAATACTAGATTTATCGACAGTCTCATAAGTGTTAAGAATTGTTATTATCTTGTATCGGTTTAAAAAACGTTGGTAAAAGTTATTATCTATTATTGTCAATTATCACATGTGTTAGGAAATAATACTAGATTTATCGTCGGTCACATAAGTGTTAAGAATTGTTGTTATCTTGTATCGGTTTAAAAAAAGTTGATAAAAGTTACTACCTATTATCGTTGGTTATCACATATGTTAGAAAATGTTACTACATTTATTGTCGGTCACCATAAAAGTTAAGAATTGTTATTTTCTTGTATCGGTTTTTTTAAAAAAAAAGTTGGTAAAAGTTAGTATTTATTATCATCGGTTATCACATATTAGAAAATGTTACTATATTTATCGTCAATCACCATATATTAAGAATTGTTATTATTATTTATCGTCGGTTATCATAAATATTCGTAATATTATTACTTTATCATCGGATACATAGGTATAACGAATTAAGTTTTTATTGTCAGTTATACACATGTTAGAAAATGTTAATAGATTTATCGTTATTACGAAGTGTTAGGAAAATTTACTAATTTTATTAAAAAAAAAAGAATTGGGATCGGTTATCATATATATCGTCGGTTACTACATGGTTAGGAAATGTTACTAATTTCTTTATTCTCAGTTACCATTTCTTACTATAAGTTATTGTAATTTACTATTTTCATATATCTTACTATATTTTACTATAATTTACTACCAATTACTACAAGTGTGAAAAAATATTATTTGGTTACCAAAATGCTAGAAAAGTTATTTGGTTGTAGCTGCATCATCATCATCATAGGTTAGACAAATATTTTTGTAGAAAAATTAACCTTTCAATTATCACAAGAATAGCACTGATCACAAAAATAATATAAAACATATGAAAATGATGGATACATATATATATATAAAAAAATCACATGACCTGTTCTAAGATATTGTTCTCGTAAAAAATGTCATCATCATAATTTGAAAACAGAATCCACCAACACCACCAGTAGCAGTAGTATGTGACGAATTTGTATCGCAAAAAATGTTATCATCATACAATTTGAAAATTGAATCCCAACATCCAGCACAATATATTCATAAGACCAACTTTATGCAGATTCTTTTAATCTATTCATAAAAACCAGTAACCAGTGAAATAGTGAAATGAATATTGGTACATTGTAAAAAATAGTTGTAAATGAAAATATTACCTTTTGGGATAGAGTGAGGTGGTGATGATGATGGTTGGCTTCTATGTGTACTCCCAGCATCTGATGGTATTGAAAGAATCTAATGATATAAATAATTTGGATTATTATTTAAAACTAAAAGTGAAATTAGTAAGATTGTGGTGAAAGCTTACTTGAACACCAACAAACCTTGCTTCATTAACAAGGTTTATCAATTTATCTTGTTGACGACTTCTGGCATGTATCACAACATGCATAAGAACATTGCTTACCAAATTAGTAACATAATGATTCTGTTCCATTAATCGTTCTATCATAATAGTCATCACATCTCCATTATGTATGGTTGAATGCAGGCGTTGTGATGGAGTTGTAACTTTTCCAGCACATATGATTTTTTCCCCTCGAATCAGGCCTTTAACTTTAAATACAATATCACTTTTTCAAGATAAAGTTTCATTTTCTAATTGTCCTTCATTTTCAGTAGACTCCATTCCATTTTTCATCATTTCCTATCAGAAGTAATGAAACGTTAATATCCATAAAAATAAGAAATAGAATTACATAAAAATAGTCATCCATAACACAACTTTTGATGCTTTCGTAGAAACTAAACGGCCATCTGATTTGCTTCTATTGGTAATATAAAGATCAACTCTACAAGATTTGGTCCTAGATTGTGTCGTCTATGATGATAAAAGTGGTTTAGGGTTTTACTTTAAAGTATTTAAAATATTATATAGTAAAATTAATTAAAAATATACATTTTCATGTATGAGTTTGGTAAATGATTTAGATCCTAAACAATGTGGATTTGTCAACTTTGCACGACATTTTGAATTTTTTTTACTAATTCCTAATACAAAAAAAAAAGAAATATTATAATACAAGTAAGTAGAGTACTAAAAGAAATTGTTAATTTGTACATTTCCTTTATTACTTAACTAGAAAGTAACAAACTTCTTGTACTAATTGGGATAAACTCTATCATCTCTCATTCTCTTGATATTTTCTTCTATTCCAAATGAATCATCGAACTACTTTGATTTCAAAAAATTTTAAATCTCTTCCAATTGTCACATAGATTTGCAATAACTCATTTCTTAGTCTTATCTCTGAGTGGCTTGAAAGTAATATTTGACTACAATTCAAATATGTAAAATAATAAAATTAGGTATATTAATTTCCATCTATACTATTAACTATTATACGATTAATAAAACTAGATACATGTATAATTTTCTACATGTTCTCTTTATACTCTATTGGCATGTCATACCAAGTCCTGTAGTTTATTGGAGCAATGAAATACACTCTGACTATAGAGCCCAGAAATCTGGTAAAAATCGTACTATCAATTTCTATTGGTTGATTTAATTCGTTCATTTCAATCATCATGCGTTTTCCATTTTCTAAGTCCTAAACATCTTGACAGCGCATTGGCCCTCTACATTTCTTGACAACTATTAAAAATAAGAAATTAGAAATAGATAATTATTAATCACCTCACAAGAAAATAATATATTTATTTTTAAACCAAACCTGAGGTTATATCCTGGGATGATGACTGGGGTTCTTCAGACTCAACCTGTTATTGGGATAGTTGTGATTTTTCGTGATCAGCCACAATTTACAATTTACACAATTTACAAAATTTTTTAATTTTTAAAATACAGTGCAACCAACTTTTTATTGAAAAAAATGATTGTGTTTTCAGCAAACTTTGAAGATATATTATAAAGAGTTTCAGAGTGATTAAGGATCTATTAATTTTGGTTGAGTTAGAAGTTTTGAAAATTTTGAGTAGAGGAGAGTTTTTATAAGGGAACAAGCCGGAAAGATTTCTAGTATATATTTGGAGAGTTTTTGGAGGACGGAATGATTTCTAATATATATTTGGAGAGTTTTGAAGGGAAAGAAATTAATGATTTATAATATATTTAGAGAGCTTTTAGAGGGAAAGAGAAGTTTTAATATTTTGTATAATAATTTATAGCGTAATTTTTTTCCGCTTTTTTCACACTTTTATTTGTAATCCAATTTTTCAATATTTTACCATTTTTTAAAATTTCACAACATTTCTTACCTCCTATTATAATAGTGTTATTCCATTGTTACTATATTATTGTTATTTCATTATTTGAATTAATAATATTAATTATACCATCATTTACCTAACTCATATTTTAATTTTTTATAGAAATGTGATTTTTGTTAAGGATTAGAGGAGTGGTGCAATGACTGCTCAACACATATATACATATATGCAATTTAAAAAATATTGTCATTCTCTTTACCCACTTTTCCTTTACCTCCATTTTATCATTATCATTATTACACATGCACACACATATTTTTTTATTTGTATTTTTACTTTATTATTACATTATTTTATTACTACATTATCACTACAATATTAATATATTATATTATATCTTTTGTTACTATATCATTACTATATTATTCAATCCATAACTATACCAATAATACTTATTACACCATATATATCGTTGTACTTATTTAATTTTAGATTTTATAATTGAAGATGAAATTATGAAATGAAATGTAATGATATAATTAATTATGTTACATCATATTTAATATTATTTAAATTATATTTAATATTATTTAATTATGTTGGTAGTTATTATTTTATTATATTAATGAAAAATGAAAAATCAGATGTTTATCTCCTCTTTTTTCTTTACACACTCTTATTTTTAGTTTCACATGTTTCCACATATGATCATGACGTGTTAACTTATGTTCATATGTATTATATATTATTACAATTTATTACCTTCCAATTACTACATAACATATAATTAATAATTATAATTGAAATACTCGCAAAGTTTGCATTGGTTGTTTAACTAAATTTAAACCAAGATTAAATATAGTTTTCACTTAAATATTTATATAAAAATTGAATATTTTGTAATAACAATATTTGTGTTGTTGTTTGAACTTGTTATCACTTGAATATACCACTTGTCACTCGTTATCATGCACAAGAAATATTACTTATTATCACTTTTTACAATTTGAATATACGACTTATTACCATGCACACTTGTTGAGAAATATCAGTTATTACTTATTATTACTTGTGACCACTTGTTACCATCTATTATACTCATATCACTTCACATGATCAATATCACTTGTTATCATTTATTACTATTTATGTACACTATATATTACCATTACCATTCATTACAGCATATTAGATAGAGAAAACAAAACAATAATTATATAATCTAACAAAATTACATTTTATACAAATATTCATCCCATCCTACTTTATCAATATCATCATCATCATTCATGTCTATTGATACATTCCCTTCGTCTTCATCAATATTACTCCGAACCCACACCTACTGATTATTTGAAGGGTTACTTTCTGAATTCAGGTTTACTTCATCATCCATGTCAAATTCATCTCTAACTTTAACATGCTTTACAACAAACCATCATTTGTCTCTTTTATCCATTACATAAAATACCTTCTTTGCCTGAGATGACAATACATAAGGATCATCCAACAAATCCATACCTGTACGATTGAGATATGAAAAATTTACAAGTGTTGAACCAAATCTATCTTTCTTGCATCCTCGTTGTAAGTCAACCCAATCACATCGAAATAACATAAACGCATACATTCCATTATAGTTTACTTCAATAATTTACCGTAATATTCCATAATAATTAACTTTAGCTTGAATGTGAGTTTTATTTCTGGCACTTGCATAACTAATATCATCTACCGCTACCACAATGCCTGAATTCTGAGTCTAAAGACATTTCTCCCGATCTTTTATATGGAATCGATATCTATTGATTACATACCCATTGTAATTTCTAACCAATGGATTTGATCCACGAGTAATTCATTTAATTTCATCAGTAATCTCTCGGGGTATTTTGGATTCATAACCCGAAAAAAGAAATAAAGAAATTAATAATATTCTAAGATTAACTAGAAGAAATTAATAATAAAAAAATTAAATATTGATACATACACGATGAGTAAACCAGGTAATGAAATCTTTACTATAAAATTTATCAATTTGGAAAGTGTTTAATTTCTTTCCACGATTTGTTTTTCGAACATATTGCATATGTTCCCTATATCAAATAGAAACAATACATATATAATTATATAATTACATAATGTAATATTAAAGTCTAATATTTAAAAATATACTACAATGTATACTTACACTCTAAAGGAGGCAATTGAGTCACTGTTAAATAGTATATATCTATGGTATTACTGCAATAATTTCTTGTCGAGACGAATTCGGGATATTCGTTTTCTTTTTACTTTTTGTCTTTTAATTGTTCTTCTTCACAAAGGCCTTCTAATAGTGGTTGAAGTTGACTTATCTTCTTCAAATATAATATGGTTGTCATCATTACATGATTAAACCTTATTTCAACCCAATCTAAATATCTTGAACAAAACAGGAGGAACTCATTTGCTATGTAATTTCCACAATAGAACCTTCAGGCCATGCTCTATTATGTACATAAGATTTGAGTTGAAGCAAGTACCTGCATACATATATATATACATTATATATATATGATTGTTAAATAAAATAAGTATCAATTGTTAAAGAAGTGATCAAAATAAAACAAACCTTTCAATTACATCCACCTATATGTCACTAGTCCACCAATCCTTGCTTCAGTTGTCAAGTGCACGTTCAAGTATATCATGCTAATAAAAAATGAAGAGGGAAAAATCTTTTCAAGGTCACACAATTTGTGGAGTTGCTGCCTCCAATTGCTTTAGTTCTCGTGGGTCAAGAACCCTAGAGCTAAGATATTTAAAAATGTTACAAATTTTAATGATAAGAGAGCTAACATTGTCGGGCAATGATCCACGAATTACTATAGGAATAAATTCTTACATTAAAATATGACAGTCATAACTTTTGAGACCTATTAACTTCCGCTGCTTCAATTGAACACATCTAGAGATGTTTGTAGAGCATTCGTCTGGAAGTTT
This sequence comes from Dillenia suffruticosa, assembly GCA_033439265.1. Lineage (NCBI taxonomy): Eukaryota > Viridiplantae > Streptophyta > Magnoliopsida > Dilleniales > Dilleniaceae > Dillenia > Dillenia suffruticosa. Next base: position 8,920,571 of record JAVTVX010000031.1, read on the forward strand.
TAAGTTTTTCAAAACCTTGAGAAATGCATCTTTTTCCTCGAAGGTCATTTGGTAACATGTCTTAAGTAAAAATATATTTGTAGAGTTTGATCTTCGTGCATGTAGATCCTTTCTTATCGCCATCTCTTCAAGATCAAGTCTGGTCTTATAATTATCTTTAGATTTTCCTTCTTGTCCAAGAATTATACCAACAATTATATCAAAATAAATTTTCTCCATGTGCATCATATCAATATTATGTCTAAGTAAAACATTTTCCCAATAAGGCAAATGAAACAATATACTTTTTTTTTCCATCCATGCATATCATTGGGACTTGCTAAGTCAATTCCATCTAATTCTCGCAATATATCGATTCCAGTTCGTTGCTTAGGAGCAACTCTAAATTCTTTAGTACCATCAAAAGAATATTTATCATCCTGAATGGATGAGTTGACTCCAACCATCTTTGATGTCCCATGTAACAATACTTTCGACCATGACATAACCATTGAGAACATATATCATATCCGCATACTGGACATGAAAATCTATCTTTAGTACTCCATCCAGATAGATTAGCATATGCAAGGAAGTCATTAATAATCCATAACAGTGCTGCATGCATTTTAAATATTTCACCAACTGAAGAATCATAAGTGTCTACTCCTTTATTCAACAATTTTTTCAATTCTTCTACCAGTGATTGCATATATACATCTATCTTGTCACCCAGACTTTTGGACTAGGAATAAGTAATGTCAGTATGAAGGTTGTAGATTTCATGCACAACCAAGGTGGTAGATTATATGATATGATGAGCACTGGCCAAGTATTATGTGTAACATTCATTGTTTTAAATGGATTAAAACCATCAGCTGCCAACCCTAATCGAATATTACGTGGATTAAAAGAGAAGGTAGGGTATAGGAAATCAAACTCCTTCCATGCAGGAGAATCTGTTGGATGTCTTAAAAGTCCATCCTTTGTGCTCTTATCATGATGCCATCTCATCAAACAAGCAGTTGACTACATGTAAATAGTCTTTGAAATTTAGGAATCAAAGGAAACAATTTCAATATTTTGACAGCTTTTTTTTATTAATATCTTGATCTTCATCTCCATTTGGTTTCCACCTAGAAGCACCACACACATAACATGCATCATCTTTGGATCTATTTTTCCAGTTCAACATACAATCGTTAGAATAAGCATGTATTTTCTCATATCTCAACTCTAAAGCTGAAATAGTTTTCTTTACTTCATGACAACTATTTGGTAATATGTTTTCATCAGGCAACAATTCAATCAAAAACTCTAACAATAATGAAAAATATTTGTTGGTCCACCCAAACAAACACTTTAAATGATATAAATGTACAATAGTTGTAAGCAGACTGTATTTTGATTTTGGATATATGGGTTTTTTAGCATCTTCAATCAATTCATGAAACTTATCTGAAACTGAAGTTGATTTATCCACCATCGATGCATGAGAATTTGGTTGATGAGAACTTTTGAAGGAAGAATCATGAGGTAAATGTGTGAATGTATCATGTAACATGTCAAACATATCATGGTCAAAAAGATTATCAAGATTATTGTTGGATCCATTTTCAATGCTCTCCTTATTATCCTCTTTATTACCCTCACCATGATATATCCACTTCTCATATCCATGTTGAAAGCCATAATGTAATAAATGATATATCCACTTCTCATATCCATGTTGAAAGCCATAATGTAATAAATGATTGAATACTGTACATATAGGAAATCATAATGTATTGAAACATTTAACACAAGGACATGATACCTTCCCATTAATTGATTGAATATTTTCAAATGCAAATTCAAGAAAAACGTTAAACCCCCTGATATATTCATCACTTCCTCTTGATTTAGAATATATCCATCTCCTATCCATCATGAGAAAATTGCAAAAGTGAAGAGAGAAATAAAAGAAACAAAGAGGAATTGAGAACGAAACAAATTAGAAAAAAGAAGAGAAATAAATAATTGTGAAAGCAATAAAAAAAAGAAGTGAAGAGAAATAAATGATATAAGTGATAAGTGATATTATGAAAATTGTGTTGACATTGGCGCCAAAATCAACGTAATTTTAGCGTCAAAAAAATTTTGTTAATGCTGCCAAAAAAGTTTTTGCTTGTTTAGAGTTAGGCTAAAGGAAGTGAAAAAAAGAAAATTGTTTTGAGCACAGTTTAAGTCTACCAAGTTTTAAATCTATTATTGTTAGTTAGTTAATTGTGAGTTGTTTGGAAATAAAAAACTTAATATATATCATAATTAATAAAATATATACTATAAATTAATAATTTAATATCATCATGATTTTGAAATAATAATAATAATAAGAATTTTACAAAATTTCATATATTTATATAATTAAAAATCATTATAATATTAATACTAAGCAAATCAAGCGTAGCCCGCGCGATTTCAATAGCGCATGGCCGCGTGCACGCCCTGGCCTGCTCAACTTTAGCCTTGCAGGGCCCGAGCTTGCGCGATCTCAATTGCCCAGTGCGCAGCTGAAGCCATACGCATGCCCAGGCATGTGCGGTTTCAGCGTAACCGCACGCATGCCTCCGCATGTGCGGTTTAAGGCACCGCATGTGTGGTTTCAGCCGTACCCATGCGCAAGCAAGACCACGCACTTGCGCTCTAGAAATTCCATATTTTAAAAAAAGGGGAAAAATATGAAAAAAAAAAAAAAGAAATAAAAAATTAAGAATCATACTCTATAATAATATATACATATATCTATATATCATTACATTACAATAATATTACATTAATGCTATAATAACAGTAAAGAAAAAAAAAGAAAAAAAGGAAAAAAATAATTAAAATCACTAGAATTTGGAAAAGAAAAAAAAAAAGAAAAATAATTGGAACCTAGGGAAATTGGACTTTAGGTCTAAATATTTTTTTTCCTTTCTCTTTGCTGGTATCTGAAAATGATGCACTAGCACTCCCAGGCTATGAGGGCGATGGTGATTCTCCTTTCATAAAATCTTGAATGTCAAACGAATTAGTCCGATTAGGTGAACTAAATGAACCAAACGCCCTTGGAGGTGAACCGAATGGGCGTAGAGTAAATGGGTTGCTTGAGGGTTGTGGAAGAGGAGGTGATGTCCATTGGTTCCAGTTGCAGGATGAGAAGAAGAAGGTGTACTCGGTCTCAAAGGAACTCTACCGAGTTGTAAATGATCTCTAATACAATAAATAAAATTAGTATTTACTTCTATATCATTAGTCATGTTCATCAAGTCAAGGGACATTTTTAGATGCTGCTGGTGATTGTGTTTCTTGAATTCAGTGAAGTTATCTCTCATTTCTCCCATTTCCTTCTCATATCTTTCAACTTTCTGATCAAGACAGTCAACTTTCTGTTCAAGATGATCAATTCTCTGATCAAGACAGTCAACTTTCTTATCAACACTAGATATCTGTGTTTTCATAGCAAGCATCAATTCTAAAAGTTGATCCTACCTTACATTCTCATGGGTCTCCTCATTCACATGTTCTGGTTCTGGCTCGGCTTCCACATTCACTTTATCCATATACATTTCCACATTTACTTCATCCACATTTATTTCTATGCCCACTATCTCACCCTCTCCCCAGTATTCTAAACCTCTCTTTTTTTAGATTCATCCAAATACCATTGTCATAAATCCAATAAACTCTGGCCAACGTTTTATGATTTATACAATTTTTAAAACTTAATTTTAAATTTATTTCATTATGCAAACTTATTCCTTCACTTCTTAAAATATCTCTCACTGCACTACAAAACGATAAATTTGAATTTGAATCTCTTATGGATATCATAAAGTAAGGAAGTAAGAAATGCAAATCAGGATTTTGTTTTTCAATAATACGTACCATTAGCCAAAAATCTTCTCTAGTAATGGATGTATAATTACCTCCACATGGCTTAATAGCATGTACTATTAACAAATGAAGAATTCTTTCATGCAAATTTAAATCTACTGCAATTTTACTAAAACTCTCTAAACTATTATTATTAAAAACAATTTGAGCATTCGTTAACACATCACTTTCAAATATGGAACACATTTTTCATAATCCACCCATGGAAGATGACACTCTGTACATATTATTTTTGGGTTAACTTCAATTTTTTTCCATCAAAATAGGTTTGAAAACAATACGAATTAATTTCACTATCAACATCAATAAAATACACACTATTAATTTTTTTTCATATTATTATAAAAAATTTTCACAATGTTTTCATAAACTTTTTTTTTGGATTGAGAATCCAATGAGGACATGTTTCTTTTAAAGAATTTCCGTCCTTAAAATCTATACTATCCAAAAATTCCACCAACACTAATATTCCGATCAGAAAATACCTAGGCAAATTCTTTGCTTCTGTTAAGAGATGGAAACTCCCTTCTATTATATTGCTCTGATTCCCTCATAATTTGTTTTCCTTTTCGAGAGCCCATTTCTATTTGTGAGTGAAATGTGAAAAGTGAGAAGGGTAAGAAGAAAAAGAATGAGAAGAGGAGTGAGAGAACAAGAACAAGAGAGTTTAGAGTGAGAGTTTGATGATGATAACAATTTGCGTAAGAGAAGGATAATTGTTATATGTGTGAGTGAGTGAAAGAGATAATGTGAAAAAAGTATTGTTTGCAAGAAATTTCCAAATAATAATACTATGCAATGAAGCTTTATAATTTTTTTTTTGTTTCTTTTTGTGAAAGGTCAAGATTTGCTTGGAGCAAATTTTTTTTCTTTTGTTTGTTTTGTAAATGGTCAAGACAATGTTCAGAATGCAACTTTTATTTTTGTTTGTTTCGTTTGTGGTCAAGATGCATATTATGGGTTTGCATATGCCGAGCTCACATGTGAACACTAAATGTGTCACTCCCCGAACTGGGATCGTGAGCAGCCGCCTGTTGTCCTGAATGCCTGCTGTATTTTTACAGAAAATCAGGCAGAGCCTCCCTGCATATCGGAGGTTTCCTATATAGCAATCAACCTGCTACCTGTACAATAGGGCCAACCCGACCTCATAATACATAAATCCAATCTCAACATCAGACAAACACATCCATACCGCACAATCCAGGACAACGCAAGGTTAACAAAATGAATTTTCACAGTTCTAACCACAGACCTCTATTGCCATGCCCCCGTCAAAGGCATGAACAGCAGCCAGTCGCCCCTCTTGTGATTTAGAGGTGGCACCGAGCGGTTCTAAAATATACTTTTAGGACATGACACATTCCCAAGTAACATACACAAATGAATAGAAATTATCTCAATGCAAGTGTTATGCAATGACATGAGAGTTCCATAATTTAAATATCCATATTTGTACAGTGATCCCAGAATTATATAATGGTCATCTATAGATCTCAAAATACATATACATCATCAATAAAATTTTTAACTCACGAAATTGTAACAAAAATATACAATGACTCCTCAAGTCCAGACCAGATCTCCCAATGATACTAAGCGTCCTAAAAGCAATGCTCATTGCTAAATACTATCTCTGAAACAAGAAGGGAAATGAGGGGTGAGTACTCAGGAAGAATACTCAATGAGTGAGTGGGTCAATACAATCGTCCAATAAGAATTGTGAAATTGGAGTGTCAAAGCGTAAGTATACAATTCATACTTCAAATCATCATACTTTTCATTTCAACTATATATCATTTGCACGCATTATCCAGTCAAATATGCATCCAAAGTACTGTCATTAAAATCATAGAGCTGTCAGCCGAAAATATCCTGGTAGAGGTCTATCTCGACCTATGACAGGCGACCGGGGGTATTATATGCAAATTTATTTAAAGTGCTCTTTACCCCGGCGTTGGCGACGGACCTCATCCAGGTGCTAGAGTTGGAGAGAGTATCTAAATCCTTCCTCTTTTCGGGTTCAACTTGGATAGTACTGTGTCGTTAATAAAATCACGACAACTCGTGGGTTACCCCAGGTCTAGGCATATCCGGACACCACCTAAACGCCTCTCACGGTGTCTTTTATAGCTATGGAAGAATACATACCAAACCTCTCAAGGCTAAAATCAATATCATATCAAGAATATGCCGTAATCTGGTTCACAAACCAAATGCAATATATAGCGTAAAATGACACATTATACATTTCAACCATATGGATGCATAATTTTCATAATTCAACCAAATTTTTGGAGACTCCAACGATTTACAAAAAGTTAGATCCAAAACCAATCAAAACATTTCAAACACACGACCAATCATGCTCATTTATCAAAATGTTATAAAACAAGATTTATATATTAAATAAAAGTATTGAAATAAATCTCACTCACAGTATCGGGGAGGGTAGTGCACTCCCCAATAATATCACGAAACGGAGAAAAGTGTTCCCCTAACTTAAGGCACCCAATACCTATGAATGTATATATATATATATATATATATATATATAAAATCAACGAGTTTTAAACCTACACAGTTATAGGAAATAGGCTATCACTTCTAATACACATATGCAAATCAGATAGTTCGAATACTTTAGAACCCTACCCTAATTTCTCATATTTCGTTCATGCATATATGTCTACAAGACTCAAGTGTTGGTACTCGACCAATCTCGCACAGGGCTCACACCAATCCAATCTCTCGCTTGCACCCAAGGGCCAACAGGGACCACAACCCAACGCTCCTCTGTGCAGCATATAGCACCCACGTGCCGGGCGTGCAGTGCCCATGTGCAGGGTCTATGTGCAGGGCTCGCAGCGCCCATGTACAGGGCTCGCAGCGCCCATGTGCAGGGCGCGCAGCGCCCTTGTGCAGGGCCTGTGTGCAGGGCGCATAGCCCCAGTGTGCAGGGCGCGTAGCGCCTGCATGCCAATATTTCTCCTCATTTCTCAACTTAACTCTAACATTCATTCAAATAAATCAAATGGGTAGGAAATTTTTCTCACCTAAGGTTTTCTCAGAGCACAGACCTTCGTCCGAATGTCTCCTCAATTGCTCTAAAATCTACAATACTCCACAGAGACTCGCAGGTTGTCAAGGGCTATCGCGGGCTGCGGGCCGTAATGGGCTTTGCGGTTGCAGTAGGCTCGGGGCCGGCACGGGCTCGTGGACTGTCGCGGGCTGGTGGGCTCGTAGGCTTACGGGCTAGCATGCTCACGAGCGCACGGGCTGGTGGGCTCGTTGGCTGACACGCTTGTGGGCTCAACTGCAGTCGTGCGCTCGTGGGTCGCGCGCTAGTGGGCTGGAGCGCACTCGTGCGCTGGTGCGTGCTCGCGCTTGTGCAGGGAAGATTGTGCTGTAGCGCGCTCGTGGGAGGGAGGAGCTACAGTGGCTAGGGTGCTCTCGCAGTGGTGGCGGATCGCGATGGAAGGTGGCGGGTTCGTGGTGGAGAGTGATGGAGAGGGAGGGAGATCATGAGAGATAGAGAGAGAGTGAGCAGCGGAGAGAGAGAGAGAGAAACAATGAGAGAGAGACCGTGAGGTAGAGAGAGAAGAAGGAGGTGGTGGTGGTTGCTCGCGGTGGAGAGAGGTAGTGGGGCGAGCGACGATCACGGCGGATAGAGAAGGCGGCCGCGGGAGGTGAAGAGTCGGGGGGAGAGAGAGAGAGGAAGAGAGAGAGAGAAAAAAAAAGAGAAATTAGGGTTTCCAACCCTAATTGGTAAGAGGGGGAGGTGCTGCGTTTCACTTCAAAACGCAGCATCTCCTCTCTCTCTTCTTTTTTTTTATATATATTTATTTTCACACCCACACTTCACTAAAATTTAAATTTTTTGTAAAAATGTAGTTTACTTCGATTTGCAGATTCGACAAATTAAAATATATCAAAAATTTAATTTAAATACCCCAAAATGAAAAATCAATTTAAATAAATAAATTTCTTTTATATAATTAAATTACAGAGACCGCAGTGTCGGTGTTACAAAATGAATATGAATAGTTTTTTTGTTGTCCAAATATGTACTTATACCTATAGATTAGGTTTTTGTTTGCATATGGCATGCAAGTGAACTTCATACGTAAATGTAAATGAATAGTCCTTTGCGAACATATGTGTACGCGAGGTGTAGAGTGCATTCAAGAAAAATAATAAAAATTCCACACAATTTCATTAACATACCATAAATAATATATATAATATATATACCATATAATATATATATATATATATAAGAATGTATAATATATATATATATATATATATACAATTTTTTGGTTTATCCAAAACTCTTAGGTTACTAATAATACATTCTTTAAATTAATAATTAAATTATTATCCTCTATTATTATTATTATTATTATTAATTTTATGCAATTAGATTTAGATTTATATTTAATTAATTTATAATGTAGAATTATTTTATAATCTCATTCATAATCTGTGGAAGTTTATTTTTTATTGAATTCCTATCTTCAATTGGGTATTATATAATTATATATATTAGTCATCTATATAAGTAGTAAATAATATGTAGTAAGTAATAGTAGGTAAGTAGTAAGTAGTAGTAATTAGTTAAGCAAGTAGCCTGGTAAGAAGTAATAAGCCGTAGTAACCTGTAATAAGTAGTAAGAAAGTAAGCAAGCATAAGTAGTGGTAATAGGCACTAACCAGTAAGCAGTGTTAATTGGATAGAAAGCAGTAGTAACCAGTAGTAACTAGTAAGAAAGTAAGCAAGCATAAGCAGTGGTAATGGGCACTAACCAGTTAGCAGTGGTAATTGGAAAGAAAGCAGTGGTAAAGCGATAATTGATAGAGTTTTAAATCCAATGGTTGGTTTTGTTATTGAGAGTTTTAAATCTAATAGTTGGGTTTTGTTATCGGGAGTTTCAAATTTTGTAGGCCATTGTCTTTTCAGATAACATCAACATAATATCCGATGACTAAAATTATCTCGAATTACTAACATTTGATCTAATGGTGGGAAATTTAACATTTTAATATTTTATTTTTTTGAAAATTTTAAGAAAGAAGAAAGAAGAAGAAAGAAGAAAGAAGAAAGAAGAACTGGTTGGTTCGTTGCCGTTGTGATTGAGAAGAAGATTTCCACACTTGGTAGATTTGAAAAGAAAATCAAAAAACAAAGGAAAAATGAAAGACAGTTAGAAACACCAGCAAGGAGGCATCCGAGAAAAGTTGAGTTAAGTTTTAATTTTAGGTTATTTAAGTTACAATTTTAGTTTGTTCTTACTAATTTTTTTAATTTATATTAGTTTATTTTTATGTGATTTATGATTTTAAATGTAAACAAATTTTTAATTTAAATTAATTTTGAATTTCTTTTGCATGTTCTCAAAAAGTCCAAGAAGAAAATCACAAGGCACTTGCTTCCGATAACCGTTAGTTATTATTATTATTATTATTTTGATTATGTATATTTTGAATTGAATAAAGTTTTTAATACAAGTTTTTAAATGTGATTTTTTTAATAGACATGGGAGGAGGAGGAAAGCGACAAGTATGAAACAACATTGATTGGTAGAAGGGTAAAGACCACTACACTGATTCAAACGAGGTGCTCTCCTAAGCAAGTAAAAGTGTTATTTTCTACCCTTACCGATGATATGAAAGTTATAGTTAAAAATATGGGATTCGGTAACCTTTTGAAACTTAGTTGTGATACATTGAGTCGAAAATTATGTAAAGAATTGATAATGAGGTTTGAACCATAAAAAAACGTCTTTCTATCGGTTTAAACCAGAATTTTAAGCTCACAGTCGAAGATGTGGGCCGAATTTTAGGAATCCCTTATAAAGGATGGGATGTTTTGGATTGTTCATCTACTGTATCCTTAGAGATGAGAAAAAACTTTTCAAAACTTAAGCATAGTCAATTAAAACAATATATGTAAGAGATACAGATGGAAGATGTCTCCTCTTTGAAGTTTAGACGATACTTTCTTTTATTTCTGCTTGGAAGTTTTTTATGTCCCACAACAAATGTTTACCCTACTTCAAGACACCTCAGTGCTACTATTAATGTGGAGAATGCTGACCAATACAATTGGGCTAAATTTGTCTTACAATGGTTAGCTGATGAAGTCTATCAATTCAAAGGTCTTATAAATAATGGAAGAGAGGAAGAAAATAGGAATTAGTGGCTGTTTATTTTTATTTATGGTAAGTTTTTAATATAATTTAGTTCATTTTTTATAAATATTATAATTTAGTATTAATAAATATATCCATAATAATATTGGTCTTCTGCACAGATCTTTCATCTTGAGAATGTAAAAAGTTGGTGATTTAGGAAGACAAATAACGAAACAACCTATTTAGCATTGGACAATGATCGTGTAAATCGAAGAGTGGGATTCAAGCGTGAAAATGTAAGTTAAGTTTATATTGTATTGTGTGAAATCAAAACTTTGATTTAAGTTGTTTATATTTGTTTAGAATCGTCTGCAATTTGAGTTATTTCACTATAGGGTTTATTGTCCAATGTGAAAAACTTTGTTGCAAAATCTGTTGAAACTGTTGATGTGGTTGGAGAAAAAATAAAAAAGGTAAAATTACAAATACTACTACTATCTTACCACAGTGTAGTTACTTACCAATGACTTACTCTGTGATCTCAATTTTGCAGAAAATTGGTATAAAACTGGAAGTTAAAAATTTTTTGAAGGAGTCAATTCAAATTCACTCAAATCTACTACGACTCCAGTCTGATTTCTTGCGCAAACTCTCTGAATATAATGATGAGCAAGAAAAGGAGAAAGAAGATGAAATGAAGGGTAAGGACAGTCATTTTAATGAGGACCACCAGAAAGGCCAAGATGTTTTGGAAGATAGTTTGGAGAATAAAAGGTCTGAGGATAAAGGGTCGGAGCTTGAGGAGCCTGAAGATGAGCCACGATCTGATATGTTGAATTATATAAAGTTGTGAATACATTAACTGAAATCAAGGATAAGGATAAATACTTTCTACAGTTTCTAACTTTTCCTTTTCCCTTTGCTAACCCTAAGATTTTTTCTGATGAAGAAGAAAATATTTGTCTTTTTTATGGACGAAAAGCCATGAAAAATAATGACAGATAATGGTGTTATAATCGTTCTCATCTATTATTATTGTGATATATGTTACTAAATCTAATTTTTTTGATAATTGATAGAACAATTTTATGTAATATTGATGGATACAACATGAGCTGGAGTGATGGTTATGAATTGGTACCACATCATTGGATTGACACATTGGTATGAATTTATCAATTTTTTCTTTCTATTATTATGATCGCATAATTATGATTATAATTATATAATATTATATTTGCAGACTATGGATTGCTAGATATGTTTACTTAACATCACGTACTGTACTTTCTCTGGATGTGTTTTGCCATTATGGTTTTTTGTAAGTATTGTTTATGTTTTCATCTTCTTGGATATATACTTGATCTTTCCTCAACACCTAAGTGTCAATTGCTACCATAGTTTCGTTTTACTAGATCACTTATTATATTCATATACACATATACTCCTTGCATTATTTTCTTTTCTCACATAGTCTAATGCAGTCTAATCCATAGTTTTCTCATGTAGATGTTATGTTTTCTAATGTAGATGTCTATCATTTCTACATGTGACAATCAAAATAACTATGATATTTGGATGGTTGATAGTTGTTTGTCTGAGGAAGTACTTGGATTCGACTATCGATTGTGTAACCTAGTAAGTACTTTAACATTAGACACTATTATACATTTTTGTTAATAGTGTATATATTAATATATTATTCTTTTTTTAGGTTTTCATCTCTGTTCTTTTCAAGGAACATTGGTTTTGTTATACTTTACACAATCAAATTATGTACTACCTAGACTCCGGTTATAGAGGTCAAGAAGATATTAACTTCCAAACTTTCATCGTAATTATTACGTAATATATTTAAATATCAAATTTTATTCAATTATAAACTATAATATTTTCATTAATTTTTAGAAAAATTGTATTGAAAAGATTTATGGAAATTCTCTCCATATTTCCAACATTGTTCGTGTTGAAGTTCCACAACACCCTAACACGTAAGTTAGATACAATTTACAACATAATTTTGATTTTATGATAATGCATACCTAAAATAATTTTTATATATAAAAAATGATTGCGAAATATTTGTTATGAGGTTTTTGAAAATATGGGAACTGGGAATGTTTTTAAATACACCAAGTCAAGAACTATATTCTCTCATACCTTATTTCAATTTTGTATTGTATTTGTATTAAAATTATTTATTGTTTCATTTTATGCAATTACATTCAAAATCTTAATTTCTTGAGAAAAGAATATTTTCTCAAACTTCTAATGTCTGATCATAACACGGTCTGTGCGGAGATGATATCCAACATGAGGATGAACAATGAAGGAACAAATAAAATCAAGCTTGAAGGAATTCAGACAAAAGAGCAAAATGAGAGAAAAGGAAAAAAAAAATTGTTAAAAAATTGTAAAATTGTTATACTTATTATAAATCCAATTTTTATCTTCTTAACACTAAATTTACTATATTTTTTATTTGTTATTTATTAATTACCATTTACTTAGCTACTGCCACCAACTTACATGAATCACTCAAAATTCTCATTACTTACCACTTGTTACCACTTACTTACCTACGGCCAACTTAGATGTATCACTCAAAATTATTATTTGTTACTACCCACTTTTTCATCACAACTTACTTCATGACCATTATTATTACCTATTACTTATGACATCTGGCATGTGATCTGAATTTCAAATATTTTCTTCTCTATTATTTGTTTGTTTGTATCAAAAAAACAAATTTTTCTAGTAAAATTATTTTTTATATTACATTTTATTTGTATTTTTTTCATTTGACTATTTGTTTTTTATTATTTCTAATCAGCTCTCACCCTTTTTTCTTCTCTTTTTCTTATTCAACTTTTCATTATTTTCATTATTTATAATTGATTACAACAATATATATTTTTAGATGATTTTGTATTAAATATATAGATTTTTTATTGTTTTAATTAATTTATTTATGAAATAATTTATATAAATTCTATTTGTTTCCACTTGCCGCAGTTTGAATTTGAAATAAAATGATAAAATTTTTTAACGTTTGATCAAATTCGATTGTTTAAAATTAATTAATTGTTTTTGACAAAAAATAATTAAACTCGAATAAAGAAACAAAAATTTTGGCATGAAAAAAAAAGAAATTTGATTAAATTAGAAAATTGATTTTGACGAGAATATTAAAGATTTAATGGTGGAGTTATTATGTTTTAATGTTAAAAGTTAAATTTGTAAATTAAATAACTGTTATTTTTTTAGAATTTATATAAAATTATATAATATTGATAATTAATCTATTATTATCATCATTCCACCAATATATTTCTCTCATTCCTCCATTTTGGCATAACTTGTAATAGTGGAAAAAAAAAGGAATAAAAAAAAGGGACAAGGGTGAAAAAAACAGAAGTAAAAAAAAAAGGAAAATGAAAAAGAAGAAAAAACCAAAAAAAAAGTTAAAAAAACCGAAGGGTGAAAGGTAAATAAAAATGGAAACCAAAAAAAATATTAAAAAAAAAAAAGAATGGTGAAGGGTAAAAAAACAGTAAAAAAAGATAAATATGTGAAAAAAAAAGAAGTAAAAAAAATAAGAAAGAAGAAACCAAAACATAAAAAAATAAAAAAAGAGGGAACAGTAATGCCCCGTGGTTGCAACCGCCCCCTACGTGGGGCATGCGCGTGCAGTTACAAGCACGGGGCGCACAGATGCAACCGCGCGCAAGGGCGGTGGCATGCCTTTGCGTGAACGGTTGCAGCGATGGGGCGAGTGCTTGCAACCATGTGCCCATGCCCCAATCGCAAGTAGGGGCGTTAGCATCCCTACTTTATTTTTCATGTCAAAAAGGCAACACAGAGATTTGAACCTGGTCTTTTCATTTGGAATCTTGATATGTCAATCACTATATCATAACTTGCCACATGTCCCTTTTTTCTTTTTTTCCTTTTTTCTTTTTTTCTTTTGTTTTAGTCTCTATCTTTCTCACTTTCACCTATGATGAGTTATTAATAAAAATGCATGCATGCTTGAACCAGTTGCCAAAATGCCAAAAAATAGCGGAAAAAAAAGTGGTCCAACGGATTCGAACCGTGGAGTTTGACTCTATCTCTCTTTTTTTTTCTTTTTTTCTCTTAACCTTCCACACTTTTTTCTTTTTTTCTTATTTCTTATTTTTCTATACAAAAATATTTAATTTTTTTAAATTGTTAATATAAGAGAATTTAAATTAATATTAACTAATATATATTCTCCAATAATTTATAATTTATAATAATATATACAGTACTAATATGTATGTATTATTAGAAAATGGTATATTGTGTCTTTCAAAATAATTCTAATTTTTTGTAAATCTTTTATACTTTCATAGACTTATCGCAAGTTTGTACCACTACTTATCACAAATTATACCATATCATAACATTTTACCACTACTTATCAGTTGTTACCATTATTTATCATAAGTTATAATATCACAGGTTATAATGTATTACAACATGTTGTCATAAATTATCCTCTCTTATATTAACTCTAAAATTGTGAACTGTTCCTAAAAATTATATAAATATATATAGATTAAAAACCGTTAGAATTGTATATAGTATTTACAAATAGTAGAATACAAGTTATCATAATTATAGATTTATACAAATGGTATAGTTAAGTAAATCCAGTAGACCCTAAAAAAGAGTCATTTATAGATTATTTTTAAACCGTCCCTAAAAATGTTATATTTACTAATGACAAATGATAACTATCAGAAATTGAATATCATTTTTACCAACGACTATGTTTTATAATTTAAACCGTTGAAATATATATATATTTTTCTACGATTTTGTAAAAAACGTCAGCATAGGCAAGAAGAAACCGTTGTCAAAGATTACTGATAATAAAAGTTACCATCAGTATAGAGATTTAATTTTGTAGTGACTGTTTTTAACCCGTCTGTTGCAATATCGAGCCATCTGCTATTGATATGTGGTCATTCGAGCAGTGTAGTCTCCCATAGCTTGGGAGTAGATCTAACTGCCCTCACAAGGTAGGTTTATTCTGTGCCGTGTTGTACTAGTCTATCTATAATGAATGAATTCTTATTTCTATAGGTATGAAGGCTTCACATCCTTATGTTAAGTTGAATGATGCCTCCCCGGTCACTCTTCGGGGTATGGTATGATAGGCCAAAGAATTCCATATAATTCATCTAGCATTATCCTTTAGCCTTGTCTAGTGTTGTTTTCAGCCCTTGCAGAATCGTTCTGTTTGTTATCTCGGCAAGACCGTTGGTTTGCGGATGGGTAGTAAACTGAAATGATATTGGATTTCAAGCTTGTCACAGAACTCTTGGAAACTCTTGTTTTCGAACTTTTTTTTGTTGCTGGTAATGAGGACATAGGACACGCCAAATCTAGTGACAATGTGAGTCCATACAAACATTTGGATTTTTGCAGCTGTTATCTAGGCCAACGATTCGGTTTCTATCCTCTTGGTGAAATAGTCGCTTACTATGACAATGAACTTTTACTATCCAATGACCGACAGGAATAGTAGGATATCCATACCCTACTGAGCGAATGGCCAAGGGCTTGTTATTGGTCTGAACTCAGTAGAAGGTAATCGTCGTACTGAAGAAAAGTGTTGCCATTTATTACATTTTTTGATATAATCTTCAAAGTCAGTCTTCATGGTTGGCCATAATACCCTTAATGCAAGACCTTGTTTACTAGATTTCAAGCACCCAAATGATTGCTACACATCCCTTCATGGATTTCTTAGAGGGCATGGTCTCGTTCTTTAGGAGTCAAACACCTCAAGTACGTATGAGTAAAGGATTTCCTGTATAGGTCTCTGTTAATGATTATGCAATGAGCAACCTTTTGTTTTAGTTTCGTTACTTTTGTCAATGAGTCTGGCAAACGATCATACTTCAAATACATTTCTATGGGGTCTTTCCAACTAGGTGATTGCTTTGCTATGAGGATACGTTTGGGTTCATCGATACTGGGGCATGGTAGGCCTTGATATATATCATCTGGCTAGTAGTAACTGAGTCTGAACTGGCCAACTTAGAGAGTGTGTAGGCTGTTCTTCGATCGAGAAATCTGTTGTTGTCCAAGTTGCTCATCGCCTCATATAGTTTGCTTAAGAACCTTGCCATGATTGGGTCCTTAGTCTCATAGACCCCTTTGATTTGTTTGACAACTAATTGGCTATTGATGAACACTCAGATGCTCCAAGCTCCCATGGATACTGCTATTTGTAATCCTATCAGTAGGGTTTCATACTTGACTTGATTATTAATAGCTCTAAAATCAAAGCGAAGGGTGTACTCTATTTTAAAACCTTCAGGACGAATTAATATGAGTCCAGCACCACTCCCTGAAAAATATGACGACCTATCAATGTGTAGCGTCCAATCCGAAAATGACCACTCTTCTTGGTGACCGATAGGTTTAGGCTCAACGGGAACCATACGGTACATTTGACAATGAAGTCTGCGAGGGCTTGACCTTTAATCACTGGTCTCGGTTGATATCAAATTTGCCCAACTTTACACTCTACTTGATGAGATGACCAAAGGTGTCTCTTTTTTGAAGGATCTACCTCAGTTGGCTGATCGGTAAGTACCATGATAGTACGGCCGAAAGTATGGCCGGAGGTACCAAGGGGAGACAACAAGAATGTACGTTATCTTTTCAATCGACCAATAGTTGACTTTCGATTCTTGGAGCACTCAGCTAATATAGTAAACCGATTTTTGGATGATGGATTCCTGTCTCATGAGAATAGGGCAAAGAGTTTGGTCAAAGATAGAAAGATATAGGTAGAGTTTCTCACTAGGGACATGATGAGAGAGCAACGGGGGTGACATAAGATACTCCTTGAGTTGTTCAAAGGCTGCCTGACATTCGGACGTCAAAGTAAACTTTTGAGATTTCTTCAAAACTATTAACGAAGGACTTGTGCTTCTCTCCCACTTTTGACATGAATCGGCTTAGGGCCGCTATTCTACTTGTAAGGCATTGCATTGCTTCAATGTCAATGGTGGTGTCATGTCCAATATGGCCTATATTTTTTCAGGATTCTTCTCGATTCCTCGATTAGTGATGATGAAGCCCAAGAACTTTCTTGATGTGATTTCAAAGGTGCATTTTGTCAAGTTCAACTGCATATTGTAATGCTACAATGTTTAAGAATCTATAATATAGGCCTCTAGGCCAGTGCTCTTGATATGAATGTCGTCAACGTATGCTCCTATATTCCTGCCAAGTTGTTCATTGAAGAATTTATTGACGAGTTGTTGGAAGGTTGCTCTAGCATTTTTCAAGTAAACGGCATAACGTTGTAGCAGTATGTGCCGAAATCGATAACGAAACTCGTTTTTTCCTCATCTTCTAACACCATGCATATTTGATTATGGCCGAAATAGGTGTCCATGAAACTCAAGAGTTGATGGCCCAAGCAATTATCTACTAGCTTATTGATGCTAGGGAGCGGATTGCTGTTCTTTGGACATGCCTTATTAAAATCCGTAAAATCCTTTCACATTCTCAATTTGCTATTAGCTTTTTTCACTAATACTACGTTGGCTAACAACTCGGGGTATTTTACTTTACAAATATGTTTGGCTGTCAAAAGCTTCTGGCCTTCTTCTTACATAGCATGTTGGCACTCTAGGGTGAACACCATTTTCTTTTGTTTGAATTGCTTGTAGTCAATGTTGACTGATAACCTATGAACTATAATTGATAGATGAATACCTTGCATGTCTTCATGAAACCAGGCAAAGACTTTGAAGTGCCGACATAGGCATTCAACGATTGCTTCGTGTAGGTATATTAGCAGGTTAGCACCAATACGAATGTTTTCACCGGGGACATCGGTGAGAGAGACCTCGATTATTCCTTCAACAAGCTTTGGTTTGGATGTTTGTTTGAATCATCTCTGAATTCTAGGGTGTCAATTAGAAAGTTTTCTTGTTTACCCTTGACTATGTGGAAAACATGTGAGTCAAGACACTACAAAGGGTAATAATTCCCAGTGGTGTTCTAAACTTAATTTTCATATGCTTCCTACTAGGCAATGTCTTAAGTCCATCCAAACTAGGGCGGCCTAGAATGGTGTTGTAGAGAGACAATAATTTTACCACATATATTACAAAACAAATACACTATTCAAACGGACGAAAACTATTTGCTAAACATATTAAAACCACCCGGAAAACTTTCTCCAATGGATACGCTTTCAGTCAGCTATACACCAGTCAGGATAGATCTATCTCGATAGTTTCGATAACCGTTAGAGTATGTGATTGATTTATAATGATAGTTAGAAAAGTGTTGGTAAAATTACTATATTTTATCATCTGTTTCAAAAATATTAGTAAAAATTACTATCTTTTATCGTCAGTTATTATATGTGTTAGGAAATGTTACTATCTTTTATCGTTAGTTACCACAACCGTTAAGAAATGTTATTATCATTTATCATCGGTTACTATATATGTTAAGAAATGTTATAATCTTTTATCGTCGATTACCACTCAATTATTATATGTTAGTATAAATTACTATTTGTATTATCAGTTACCATATAAGTTATTGTAGGTTGTTATAAGGTTACTGTAAATTACTACATGGTTACTATCGGTTACCATGGTTACTGTCGATTACCACATGATTACTAATCGTCATGGTTACTATTTTGTACCGTCGGTTACACAAATGTCAGAAAATGTTACTCTCTCTCTTTTATCATCATATTAGGTTAGGATTGTTATTCTTTTTTATTCTCTATTATTACAAATGTTAAAAAAATTACTATTTCGGTTACTACTAAATTACTGCTCATTATCACTGTTACCATATGATTACTACATAATATCAATAGTGACAGTTTTTTTCTTTTTTTTTAAGATGATAGGTAAATTAAAAGACTGAAAAATAAAGAAATTACAAAAATAATATAAATATAATAAAAATTGTAATTGATACAAACTAAAATAATTGATACATATAAGAAAACAATAGAGAAAAGATTACATATCTCACAACTATATGTCTTCTGAAATGTTCCAAACCAAAAATATTCGTTATAGTTTCTGAAGGTATCTTTATCCACAATCACAGTTTTTGAAGGCATCATTATTCGCAATCTTTCGTGTCAATCTATTTATTAAAAATCAATAGTAAAATAGTGAAATCATTATAAATAATAAATAATGAATATAAATGAAAATATTACCAAAGAAGTGAGTAGAAAGAAAACCAGAGAAGTGAGCAGAGAGCGTTCCCTGTATCAGGGACGAAAAAAAAATTCGTCCCTGAATCAGGGACAAAAAAAAAAATCGTCCCTGAATCAGGGACGAAAAAAAAATTCGTCCCTGTATCAGGGACGAAAAAAAAATTCGTCCCTGAATCAGCGACGAAAAAAATTTTCGTCCCTAAATCAGCGACGAAAAAAAATATTCGTCCTTGAATTAGGGACGAAAAAAAATTTAGTCCCTGAATCAGGGACGAAAAAAAATTTGTCCCTGAATCAGGGATGAAAAAAAATTCTTCCCTAAATCAGGGACGAATTTTGGGACAAATTTATTTTTGAAGCAAAATTGAAGATATTTTCACAATTCCTCCTTCACTTTGACGCTCTCTCTCTCTGTCTCTCTCTCGGGTTCATCTCGTTTGTGAAGAGTAGCCACGAAGGGGTACTACAAAGGGATGGCGGAAGGGATGCCTGATCTACGATAGTGTTAGGTAATCTCTCTCTCTCTTTCTCTCTCTTGGCCGTAGATGGCAGATCCGATGGCCAACCGCTGGATCTGAGTTGTAGAAAGCAGATCGGACTGCCAGCCGCCGGATCTGAGATTTTGATGGCAGATTCGTGTGTGGCCGAGGTGCGTGAAGGCGCCACCTCCCCTGCGCTGCCCAGGTGCGCGAAGGGGCCGTCGCCCCTTTGCTGCCCAGACGCCCAAAGGGGCCGTCGCCCCTTCGCTGCCCAGACGCGTAAAGGGGCCGCTGTCCCCTTTGCACCTACGCCGCGTTAATGGGCAGCAGGGGCTACGCGGCCCTGCTGCGCGAAGGGTCTGCCGCCCCTTCGAGGCCCAGCAGGGACGCGAAGGGGCCGCTAGGCCCTTTGTGCATCCTCTGCGGGAAGGGGCTGCTGTCCCCTTTGCTCCTTCGCCGCGCGAAAGGGCAGTAGTGGCTGCACGGCCCAGACGCGGGAAGGTGCCGCGCAGCCCCTTCGCGTCCCTGCTGCGTGATGGGCCACGATGGCCCCTGCACGGCCCATCGTGGCCCATTAGCCTGTGCCATTGATGGGCTCGGCCCATTGGGCCCGGCCAAGCCCATTGGGACTGGTCCAGTACAAAAAGGAATGTAATTGATTTTTTTTTTAATTTTGAGAAATGTTATTTAAAAAATGTTTTTTTAATATTGTTTTAATAATATATTAGTTATTTATAAATCTATTTTATGTGTTAGGTTTTGCGGTTCTCGAATATTTGGATTGGAAGTTGTTACTGGTGTTGATATCGGACTCTATCGGTGAGTTATTAATTGGTGGTGAAAATTTTTTTATTATGTACTGTAATGATGTTAAAATATAATTTATAGTAAATTTTATGTGATAAATGATTATGAGAATTATTAAATTAACAATACTCAGTAGTTTATATTAAATCTTATATCGATTTGTTAAATAATCAATGTTGTTAAATGTTTAATATTTGATAATTTATTTTATTTTATGATAATATTTAATGTTATTGCAATAATTTAGTTAATTTGTTTTATATTAATTAAGTTTATAATATTATTTGATAATTTATAGTTTTGTTTGTAGTTCTTATTAATATTTAAAAAAGTTTAAATTTGGAGACAGGGAAAATGCAAAACGAAAGAAGTTGGATGTATAAAAAGAACTTATCTGATCGTCGGGGTTTAACTAATGAATTTATTTTTGGGTTGGAGCAATTTTTAAATTTTGCTTGTATTCAAGTTGATTTTATGGATGGGAATAAGTTAAGGTGTCCGTGTAGAAGGTGTCGGAATGGTAAATTTTTGGAGTGTAATAAAGTTAGGGAACATCTTTGTAGAGTTAGTTTTACCCCGAATTACTATAATTGGACATGCCATGGTGAACCATTCATTTCTGATGAAGAGTTTGGACGAAATAGACAATTCTTAGTTAGTGGGGATCGGAGTTATTATGAATAATTGAATCCGTATCAGAGGATGGTAATTGATGCAGTGGGTCCGAATTTTGTTCCCGATCCAAGCGCTGCAAGTTCTAGTTTTGCTCCAACATTTGAACATGGGTATACTAGTTATGCATCACCATTGGAGGAGGTCGAAGTAGTAGGTGTTGATGAAAATCTGTCAAATGAATCATCTCTCCAATTTCAGGAAGTCTTAAGAGCTGCAGATGAACCTTTGTGGGCTGGTTGTGACAGCCACACTAAACTATCTCTAACCGCAAGATTGTTGAATGTCAAGGCAGAGCATAATGTGTCTGAGAATTGTTTTAATGATTTTGTTCAAGTTATTGGAGAAGTATTGCGGCGTGATCATATTATGTCCAATGACTTCTATAGTATGAAAAGGCTTGTGAAAGAATTAGGTCTTCCAGTACAGAGAATAGATGCTTGTAGAGATACTTGTATGCTATTTTGGGGAGATGACAAAGAAGCAGATTTTTGTAAATTCTGTAATCAAAGGAGATACAAGAATTCTCGGAGGTCGGGTCGTAATCAGCAACGTAAATCATACAGACAAATGTTTTATTTGCCTTTAACTCCTAGGTTACAAAGACTTTATGCATCTGAGACCACTGCTAAACACATGACCTGGCATGCAAATCATGAAACAGAAGAGACGTTAATGTGTTATCCTTCAGATGCAGAAACGTGGAAATATTTTGATAGAACATATTCTGAGTTCGCGAGAGAGACTCGAAATATTAGATTAGGTCTCTGTGCTAATGGATTTGCTCCATTTGGCAAATCAAGAAGAAATTATTCATGTTGGCCAGTTATCTTAACTCCGTATAATCTTCCACCCGGTATGTGTATGAAGACACCGTATATGTTTTTAACATTGGTCGTGCCTGGACCGCAAAATCCAAAGAAATTAATAGATGTTTATATGCAACTATTGATTGTGGAGTTGAAACAACTATGGAATGAAGGTGTTCCTACATATGATATTCATACTAATCAGATGTTTGTAATGAAGGCTGCTCTTCTTTGGACCATTAATGATTTTCCAGCGTATGGTATGTTATCAGGATGGAGTACCGCTGGGATTTTAGGATGTCCAATTTGTTTGGAGAGATCAAAATCATTCAGATTGAAACATGGGAAGAAAGCGAGTTATTTTGATTGTCATAGACAATTTTTACCGTTGAATCATAAATTCAGAAGAAATAAAGAAGAATTCACTAAGAATAGAAATGAAAGAACACCTCCTCCACTGAGATTAACCGGTGAACAAATTTGGCATAGAGTCATTAACTTTCCATCTGTTATTGAAGAGCCACATGGTACATCATATGGCTATGGACATTTGCATAAATAGACTAAACGAAGTTTATTTTGGGATTTACCGTATTGGAAGACAGTTGGTTCATCATAATCTCGATGTAATGCATATCGAGAAGAATGTCTTTGATAATCTGATAAATACAGTGATGGATATCACTGGGAAAACGAAAGACAACTTGAATGCAAGAAAAAATATGCGACTAATTTGTAAACGACCCACTCTTGATGTCGATGAAAGTAGTATGGGACCAAAACCGAAGGCAGTTTATACATTGAATAAGGATCAGAGACGGCTTGTTTGTGAATGGTTGAAATCATTGAGATTTCCTGATGGTTATGTCTCAAATCTTGGAAGATGTGTCGATTTAAAGGAATGTAAGTTAATTGGTTTGAAAAGTCATGATTGTCATATATTTATGGAAAGACTAATTCCTATTGCTTTTAAAGAACTCTTACCAAATTTTGTTTGGGGTGCCATTACGGAGCTAAGCATTTTTCTTCATGATATTTGCTCGACAGTATTGAAACATTCACACATGGAGATGTTAGAGAGAGAGATTCCAATCATTTTGTGTAATTTAGAAATGATTTTTCCACCGTCATTTTTTGATTCCATGGAACATCTTTTGGTTCACTTGTCATATGAGGCGAAAGTTGGAGGTTCTGTCTAATTTAGATGGATGTATCCATTTGAAAGGTGAGTTTTTCATATTTTTTTCTTCGTTATGAAGGCATATAAATTTTCTAATTTCATTACATATAATTTTCTAAAACATTTTGTTTTATTACAATTAGATTGCTATATCATTTGAAGAAGAAAGTTAAAAATAAGGCACGTGTTGAAGCCTCTATTGTCAATGCATATATTGTGGAAGAAGTAACAACGTTTGCATCATATTATTTTGAGCCTCACGTTCAGTGCAAGAGGCGGAGAGTGGGAAGAAATGATGAGGGTCCTATTGATCCCAATGAGAATTCATTCTCAATTTTTAACTACCTTGGTCGACCAAGTGGATCATGTAAGCGTAGATATTTAACTGATCAAGAATGGCGGACAGCCCACACATATATTTTTCTGAACTGTCCAGAAGTAACACCATTTTTTGAGTAAGTGTATAGTTTTTATTTTATATTTCTTATGTCGTACATTATGTGTGTTAAAATTTATTTCCTTTGATGGTAGAATTTTTTAAAACGTATATTCTTAACTTTCGAGACATGAGTTTGATCGTTACTGCGATGAAGAATTTGCACCATGGTTCAAAAAATATGTAAGTAGACTATCAATTATTTAAATATTTATGTTAAAATATATTAACATATTTATTTAACTTTAGGTCCATGATAATCAAGCTCAACTTCAGCAAGAATTGTTAATCCATCTGTCATGAGGTCCAAAAACAATGGTACGAACATGACCATCCTATTTTATAAACGGGTATAAATTTCATACTGAAGAATATGGAGTGGGGAAAACAGCAATGAATAGTGGAGTTTGTGTTCAGTCATCCAATGATGGTGGAGGTCAAAATGATTTTTATGGTTTGTTGGATGAAATCGTTGAGGTAGAGTACCTTGGTCCAGCATTACGGGTTGTTTTATTTATGTGTCGCTGGTTTGACCCTGTGAAAGGGATGAAAGTGCATCCACAGTTTAATTTAGTTGAAATAAATCATAAGAAATTGTATAAAAGATATGACCCATTTGAAATAAATCCTAATTTGAAACGTGACAAAATTGATTGGTGGGCTGTTTTTAAAACGAAAGCACGGAAAAAAATTGAAGAACATTGGGAAAAGACAGCATATCAACAAGAGCAAGTTGTTAATACAGTTCAGACCGAGGAATATAATATTCTAACGTTACGAGATCCTAGCGGAGTAGTGATAGATATGGATGCAAGTGAAATTCATGAAGAAGATGATGAAAAATCTAATTTTGAGACAAATGATGAGGATGAGGATTCTGATGAGGATGATGAAGAGGATGATGAAAATGATGTTGAAGAGTCTAATTTTGAGACGCATGATGACGATGAGGATGACAATGACGATTTTGATTTTTGATGAAGGGTAAATTTTGTTCTCTTCATATAATAAAAATCGGATATTTATCTTCATATATGATAATATATTTTTTTTTAGTGGGTAAGTTAGTCGACACGTATAATTTGTAAATTTCTTTACTCAATTTCTTGTTTATTTACTGTCTTATTCTTAAATTTATATATTGGATTTGTTAATATACTATCTTTTTTTTTGTATAGGTCATTCAAGAAAATTTCTTCACATATTTGTACCTTGTTTCGTCGGAACTAATTTATCAAATTAAATATGGTAAATTTATTCATGTTCTTAATTATGTATATGATGAATATGCAATTTATATTTTTTTTGTTTAAAATGTATTATGGTTGACAGTTTCGACGTGGCGGCCATAGACGCAATTCGGATGGAAATTCACGCTTTTCACCATCGCAGTCCACTTCAGCAGCTTCGCAATCGCATTCCCTTGCCGGCAATGTACCTTCGCCTCCCTTCTGTTGCAAGCCTTTCACATTCTCAACACATCACTAGCAATGTACCTTCTGCAGTCCCTTCGGTGGAACAGTCGTATGCCGATAGAGAAGACAATCGAGAGATAATAGCCCCTTATGGAGATTCGTAAGTACTAAATTTTAAATTTATAGATGTATTATTTCTTTTATTTATGAAATAATTTCTTCTTTTAACTATCATATTTATTTAACATTGTTTGTTTGAAACTTTACGATAGATTTACAAATTCTGTACATGTTATTCATGAGCTGAATAGAATTGTGAATAATCATTGGGGAGGGGCTTCGATGTCTTACACAAGCACTCCGAATGAAATAAAAGAACTATGGTGGAACAAGTTCAAGGTAAGTTATCCCAATCAGTTTACATATGAAATGAAGTTAATAGCTTTATAAGTTATTGGTTTTTTTTCATTGCAGCGAGTATTCACTTGGGACAAGACTGAAGAATTGGAAGTAAGAAGGATTTTCAAGAAAAAATGTGGCGATCACATTCGACACGTTTTAAATCATGCAAAGAGACATGCAAAAAAGCCCAACTGCATCACCGAGCAAAATTGGGGTAGGATTCTTAATTTTTGGGAATCGGAGGATAGTCAACGAAGGAGTGAGCAAAATAAAAAAAAATCGAGCTTATAATTCAGGGGAATCGTCTGCGACGTATGCGGGAGGCTCGATCACTATCGGTGAACATAGAAATAGATTGGTAATTTTATACAAATATTAATTTTTTTATCTAATTTAAAGTATATCATTATTTCTAATAGTGTTTTTTTATTTTAGGCAAAGGAAATGGGGACCGAGCCTTCATTCATAGAGACTTTCACGCGCACATTTCAGAAAAAAGACAAGACTTGGAGCGGGGAGAGAGTTAGAGTAATTAAGGTTTGTAATTTCAATTTTTCCAATTACTTTATGTACATTTTCAATGTTGATATGAATATTTTATGTTGAGCATATCATAATGATGTAGGAATATGATTTCTTTATGTTAGTCTCTCCCAAGTTTATTTTTTTTGTTGACTTGATTCTTTGATTTCTAATGAATTACTTGCTAGAGATTCTCTTTTAATTTTTTTTTCCTAAAATTTCAACTTATTCAATGTTAATATGAATGTTCATAATTTAGATCCTATATGGTGTCATGATTTATGTTACAAAATTTTTTATTTTCCTTGATTATGTGTTTGTATTATAATGTAATTGTAAATTTATTTTAATTTTTCTCATGACAATGTAGGAGAAATATGATGAGCTAGCATGTAGAAGTTTGAGTACTAGTGATGATGCTGGCGGATCTAACCCATCTGTTGAAAACATGAATACATGGCTCGAGGTGACTGATGGATGAAAAGGGAGTAGAGTAGTTGGACTAGGTTCTTTGAGCAGAACATACAAAAGCGTCGGTTTATCTTTTTCCACACCACCAGCAGTTAGAGCACAAATAAATCAATTGAATGAAGAGGTGAGCCATTTGAAGGACTTGCTACTGCAAAGAGATCAGGCATTCAGTGAACTTCAAGCAAAGCACACACAAGAATTGCACGAGGTCCGCACGCAACAAATGTTAATCATGCAGTATCTTCAGTTAGTCTCCGCTTCGAATCAGATTCCCCCTTCTATTTCTCCTTCTGATAATGCTTGCGATGGTGATGAGGGTGATGATTTCTTTGATGATGAAGATGATGATGGTGATGGTGGAGGTCATACTTGAAATTGTGAACTGTTATGTTACTGTTATATTGATTTTTTTTTAATGTATGGTTATTGATAATTCGATATTTAGTTTTGATGTTGCTTTTTGGTTTGATATTATAAATATGATTGCTTGTTAAATTTTTAATTTTTTGATCTTATTGAATAGGTAGTTGTAATTATGAGTATAGATTGTTTAAATTTTATATTAAAAACGATTTGGATGATAATATTGTTGATGAGGTTGGGTGAGTAGATAAATTTTGTCCAAATATGATAATAAAATTTGTATTCGTTATAAAATATATATTATTCGTGACAAATTTTGTTTCATGGTGTTGTAAATTTAAATTTCCAACGAATTTTGCAACGAAAACATTCGTCACCAATTTGCGACAAATTATTTTTCGTTGGTAATTTTCGACAAAAACCTAATTCGTTGCAAAATTAGCAACAAATATTATTTCATCGCAAAAATTTGGGACGAAATAAGATTCGTCGCAATTTTGCGACGAAATAGTATTCGTCGCATATTTTGCGACGAAAATAATATTCGTCGCAAAAGTTGCGACGAAATAATATTCATCGTTAAATTTGCGACGAACTAATATTCGTCGCCAAAATTTGCGACGAAATAATATTCGTCGCTAAATTTGCGACGACTATTTTTCGTCGCAACGTTTTCGATGAATTTTGCGACGAATTACTTTTTCGTCGCAAAGTTTGCAATAAATTTTTTTTTCGTTGGAAATTTTGCGATGAAAAATGTGTTCGTCGCAAATATTTGCGACGAAAAAGTAATTTGTCGCAAAGTTTGCGACGAAAAAATTTATTCATCACAAATATTTGCGACGAAAAAATTTATTCATCACAAATATTTGTGACGAAAAAGTAATTCGTCGCAAAGGTTGCGACGAATTTACTTTTCGTGGCAGAATTTGCGATGTAATGCCCATCTGTGATGTTCAAGGAAATCTAGACTTCTTTCTATTTGTATTAATTTCTCTCTATTTTATTTTATTTTAATATAATATTTTTCAACCAAATTAAAAATATTTTGATAAAATATATAAGATTTTGTTAATTTGCGACGAATATTATATTTGTGGCAAATTTACGACGAATAATTTTTTCGTCGCAAATGTCGTTGCAAATATGTGACGAATTTCGTAACATATAAATATTTGTTGGAAATTTTTACGACGAATAATTAATTTTTCGTCGCAAAATTTTGCGACAACTTTTTAGTGACGAAAAAATATTTGTTGCAAAAGTCGTCGCAAATGTGTTTTGCGACGAATTTTTCTTCCAATTTTGTCCCAAATTTTATCGCAAATTTTGTCTTTTTTTGTTGTGGCATTTTAATGAAACAGGGATTAAAATGAAGTCGCATTATTTTTTTTTCACATTTTATAATGAAAAAGGGATAAGGAATTAAATGTTCTTTATATTATCATTTTATTAAAATGAAGTTGCCCTTTCTTAAAATTAATAAAATTGTTTTGAGAACTTGTAAATAACATGTTAAAGTGGAGAATTTAGGGGACATGAGAAATAAAATAAATAAATAAAGGCCTAGATATATTAAAACCACTTTGCATTGTATCTCGATTGCTATCAAATTTCTATTTGAATCACTATCAAATATTTCATCTCTGTTTATAATTTAACCATATGATGCATTAAGGCATGAGGATGAGGACCAATGGCCTTAGCAAGTACCTTTTTCGGAGGACCACAAGTATTTGCTGCTCCACAGCGGACATCGATAATCTCATTACTGTATCAATATTTACGTTTTCTAGAATTATGTTTTACATTTTCTGAATATTTTAGTATTTTTTTACTCACCTATATTTTTTTATTAGGTTTCAAAATTTTGGTTACGAGATTAAAGAATTAAATAAAATAGCCCAAGCTAATTGAAAAGAGAATTTCTATAACCGGGGTACCACGACAAAGGATGCTGAGCAAATGACAGAAGGAAAAGTTTAAGATAATTTATGTTTCTAATTTTTATTGTTGCATATTATAGCAATTCAATTATTGTTTTCAAATATATTTTATAATCCTATGCTTTTGTGGGTGGAGTTTAGGTGGCATGAAAGTGACAACCGCTGTAGCTGTGTAATGAGTACAAAGTGAACTAATTTTTCACCTTTTACTAAAGTAAGTTGTAGCTGTGTAATGAGAACAAAGTGAACTAATTTTTCACCTTTTACTAAAGTAAGTGACAACCTCTGGGCTTGGAAGAGCTTTGCAACCAAAATCAACAAATTCATACAAGGCATAATGAGCAAAGCGAGGAAGAATGGGAAGAAACCTGAATATTTTACCCAAGAGATCCGGGAGAGAGCGATTCGGGAGTGCGGGATGCCTAAATATAAGGAGAAGCAAAAGGAATAAAAAAAAAGGGGCTGTGAGTTGTGCTAAGGGCCTTGCTGTGGCTCAAAGAGATGCCCACGGTGAGGATTTTGCAAAATTTTTAAGTTTTTCTCATAACTTATTTCATTTTTTTAAAAAATGAATTTTTATTTAACTGGTTTTAATTTTTGGTTCGTCATGTTGCAGGCACTGAAGTTTGGGTGGACTCCCACCTATGTGGGGACTTTCAACATGGGTTATTAAAAATAGATAAGTCCATACACGTTGAGGAGTCTCAAATGAGGGTAGTTATTATTTTTTAATATTTATTTATATTTTGTTTGTTATTTTATATATATTCATTTTTAATTCTATATCGCACAGAGGGCAACTGCATCTGCTCCCATAGATTTGGCATTGTAGTTTCAGGAACTCCAATCGCTCATGATCCTTAGTTACAGGTGGTTGTAGCTGGAGTCAAGCACCAGAGGAGGATTAAAGGGCTCACTTCGTAGATGACGAAATAACATCTTCATAAGAAAAAGACGACATACTCTTCTCCTTGTGGCATTTCCTCTCCAGCACCGATGCCAATATCAACTATGGCGTTAGTATGAAGAGGTGTTAAGGAAGAACCAGAAAATTGTGCAGAGAAATGTCCAACTAGGAAACAAAGTAGACCGCGACTCTTGAAAAAACAATGATTAATGTTGACCTTGCTCATCAACATATGCGTGTATCAGCATTCGTAGCCGAGTCGCGAGCCCTGCCCTCTCAAACCTGATCCCCTAACCCCGCTGAAGTAGCAGTGACGTATTTAAACATTATCATTTTTGGATGCCACATTTTTTTTAATATTCTGATCATATCATTATGTACTTTAAAGAATTTTATTTTGGTGTTTTGTATATAAAAAATAAATATTTTGGATATATCTAACACGTTTGTTCAATTTAATTGTTGGATGCCTTTAGTGGCTTTAATAATAGAAACAAATTTTAAATATTTTTCTTAAAATATCAAAATCAGCAACGCATACAGCGACACCTACAAGTTGTTGCCACCTGCGAAGTGACTTGGGTCGCTACCAAATTCTGCAATGCCACAAGGTGTCGCTAATTCCTCACCTTGATTTTGCAATGCCATTGTAAACCTAGCAATGCTTTTTAAGCATCACTAAGTGTCTGCCTCTTTTGCGACCATATAAATGGCTCTGCCACCTGACCATATCCTCAATGTACTTTGCGACACAATTTGGGATTTCGCCACTCTTTTTGGCTACTTTGCGATGGTGAAAGGGCATCACTATCCAAGATATCAGCGATGCAATGTGTAATGTAGCGATGCCTTTTGCTGTCGCAAATTCTTGCGATGGCAAAGGGGCATCCCTAATACTCCCAAGATGATAGCAACGAAATGTGTAAGGTAGCAATGCCCAGTGCTGTTTCAAATTCTTGCGACGCCTAGTTATTTGTCTTTGCTAAATCCATATCACCCAGCAACAAGGCTTACAGCGATACCTTCTAGAGTGATTGTTGATAGCATCACAAGTCCTTTTGCAATGGAAAAAAACAATGGAGGCTTCCTAAATTAATGTAGCTGAAGTGTATTTTTTTTTGTAGTGATTATCTTATGTATTCTCATAATATTTATTTTTAAGGTTTTATGAAATCAGTTTTGACATTTTCATTATTAATAAATTCTCATATATTATTTCTTTTTTTCAACAGAAGAAAAGTTGAAGCGCTGGATATTTGGGCGGGGGAATGTTGAGTACACATTGAGAAGAAGAGTGAGTCGATATTTCCTACTGCAAGCCCCTCCAAGTAGTCAACGCAATCCTAAAGTACGAGGCACTATCGCGGGGAAAAATGTTCAATTGAAGGTCAACTTGAACAGTCATTGCTTGTTCAACAAGAGGGGCTTGGCCCGACCTACGCCCCCGCCCGAAGCCCAAACACACATCCAGGCTAAGCATGCTGCCCAAGAAAACTTTTTTTTTTCCTCCCTACCGATATCCGATTTTTACTTATTAATCCAACTAATCATTATGAGTCCTATTTTTAAAATTAACTTTTCTCAATCTTTTTTCATTGTTTCATGATTTTGAATTCAAAATTTTTGATTAAAAAATAAAGTAACTATCCACTCAACTCAAAAAAATTTGATCCAAAAAATACTTTGACAGTTCCTCTTATTACCTTTGATAAATCAATGTTTTTTTTTATTTGTATTTTTGTATGTCGGCCATGATGAGGCCACAAGCATTGTATTAAGTTTTATATATTCATCTTTCTTTTTTCTCTATAATTTTAATTTTATGTGTATACTTTATAGGAATTTAATATATTTGATATATATTCAAAAACTAAAATATAACTTGATATTTCAGTATGCTTTTTAATATAAAATTAATTTGTTAAAAACTTTAAAAATTTTCACAATTAATTAACAAAATAGTTATTTTTTTATTTGTAATAAAATAATGTTTTTTTTTTTTTTTTACAAAATTAGTATTATTAATATTTGTTGCTATCTGGGATCATAACATTTAGGGTATTTTTCATGATAAGCATTAAGTAGCACAAAATAGGAATAATATAATACCATTTGAGTATCAAATATTTTCTCGTTGCAGTGATGGGAGGTGTATACTTATCCTTCAATTTGACACTAATTTTTCTAGTACTGTCATTGCATATGAAAAATAGCCCAAATAATTGTAAAGAATTTTTACGTAGAAAAATCAAAGAATAACATTCTTTCTTCACAAAGCCTTAAATATAAAAAACTGATAAACTATTGACATAGTATATAACTTTATAGTAAATATGAAAAAAGTCTTATTGTTGAGATAAAAATTGATAAAATGTTGTGAGGCCTTTTGGGTACCGTCGTTGCTCGATTTCCTAATGCTTCAAGCATCAAGTCCATACCATCCATCTAAATTACTTACCCTTGCTTCCCACACTAACATCAATTCATTCTTCTTTACACGTCCTCACCTTCACTTCCATCTTTGACTTCCATGTCAAAGTCCAAGCCATCTACACACGGTTTCTTCATTTTCTTATTCAAAACAGAGAAATAATATTGAGAAGCACAACAAAACAATCGATGAAGTGTAGAAACCGACCCGCAGAAGCCAAACTATCATCTGACCTGGCTACTAACGATTCCTGGCTTAACAACCTATAATTATCCATGGTTATACGATAAGAAAGAAATGCTTATCAAATTCAAACCTTTCTTAATCTTGTAAGATTTCAATTTTCTTATACTCTCGATAAATAAAGAAACCATTGCCTGATAAGAATGAAAATTTCCAATACAATGGAAGCTTTTCTTACTTTCAAAATATTTCAATTCTCTTATACTCTCAATAAGGAAAGAAACTCTTCCAAAATCTTAAACCTTATTTAATTTCGAGATTCTAAATTTTTTAAAAGTCTTTGACTACAAATTTAGGCCATTTTGGAAGATCTCAAACAATTTGTCGATTAGATAAGTAAGGTTTTCTATACTTCTTGCTACACAAAAGACTTTAATCTGGCCCAACGTGTCCATTTCTGTCTGAATTTTTTTAGTATGATAGTTTACTTAGGTGTTGATCATATTGCTTTGTATGAATCTTTATTTAATATGATATAGTGTGGCTTTTTTATCCCAATTCATAGGTTTGCTACTATGGGCAACACTATCATTGCTTTGCCTATAGCCATGACCATGAACAGTGGATAATGTATGATGACAAAACCGTGACGGTAGGTAATACTCAGTTCTGGCATAACTTGGTTCTTCTGCTCATCATTTTATTTGAATGATAATTATTCTATTGTACCCCTGCTTTGTCCTAATAGGTGCACTAAAAAAAAAAAAAACCTTTACCAATGGCCAAAAATTGATGATAAAGACATCAAAAACCGCTACAAAGGATTTGGGATTTTCTCCGACGGCCAGCTTTTCCGCCAGCAGTAAAGAGTTATACCAGTGGACACTTCGCCACTAGTATAGGTACAAACATTTCCTGGCCGCTGGTATAAGTACAAATAGGTACAAACATTTCCCAACGTCCGCTTGGCCGCTGATATATGTACAAATATTTCTCAACGGAAAAATGTTTCTGCAATGTTGTCTATACAAATTTTTGCAATGTTATCTTTTTCACTGTATAATGTCTCTGAATTGTATTACAAATTCTTGCAATATTTGTAAATCAATCCCAAACTTCTGCTCATTTACACACCAAGAGATTTTAACAAATTGTAAAAGTTTCACCCTTAAAATTAAAAGAGATAGTCTCTACAAATTCATTACAAGTTCTTACAACATTGTAAAACCTATCCTAGACTTTCTACCTGTTTATACAAATCCCAGACTTAGTAAAAACTGAAAAGTGCCAACATTAACACAATAAAGGAGCCAAATCTAAAAGTACTTCTACTGTCACTCTAATTATATAAATATCATCTATATCAACCAAAAGAGAGTAGATTTGTATAATCCTCAACTTATAGATGCTTCAAACTAATATGGAGTCACCATCACAGAATGTCTGGGAAGAAACACTTGAAGCCTCATATTGCAAGCTTTGAAGTTTGTTGGTATTGCAATCAGATAACATAGGCTAGAGAGAGAGAGAGCACGTGCCCTGTAAGTATGAATTGTACTTTGTTGGTATTGCAATCAACCACCACTTGATAAAGTAGGAACTAGAAAAGATTAGAAGCAAAATAACAGCCAGATTATATATTCTGAATAGCAACAAAATAGCAGCAAAATAGCAACAAAATAACACCTGCTTAAAATAACATCTGGCCAACACTATTGCTTCTTGGTGGCTTTCCACTACATACAAGCCTGCAGCATCTTTAAACTCAACATATTCCCTCTCAGAGAAAATTGGAGCTACAAGGATATCCTACAAAAGCAAGTACCTCATGGTCCATGGGAATAGGTACATATTAAAACTGAGATCAAGGGTCTTGGATATGCCCTTCTAATATAAAGTAATGGTTGCACATAAAAGATGGAACTTGGAACTCACTAAAGAAACAAACAACTGCTCAAAAAGCTCAGATGGTGAGATGTTTCATGATGCCTTCCCTGTCAAATCATTATGCCAATGTGATCTTGTCAGAGGATAAATGAATTTATTTTATTATATAAGATTTCCCCAAACAATATACCATCATCAACACAATGATGTCCTTACACTGCCAAGTCCTCATCAAAAAGTGGTGCTTGTTTAACAGCAGGAACAGGTTCGGTTGTTTCCCACAGCTCCTGCCCCAAGTTACCTAGACAAAGACTTTATTAGTTTTTAGAAGAATTTTTATCACTAAAAAACCTCAGAGAATGCATATGTAAAGAAGTTTCATGGTATATATTAAGGTTTAATATAAACACCATCAATGCTAACAGAGATCAAGACTAAGGTCATGTAATGTATAAGCACAGTCGATATACATATTGAAGTTTTTTTCATATATCTTTCATACATGTTTTGTTGAATACAAAGCCCTGCTCTCTAAACAGAGATCCTCCTAATTAAAGAGGTGAAAATTGTAAACACCACCTTAGAAGCATCTAAATTGTTGTAAAATCACTTCAATTGAACCTGGAACTTTGATGTGAAGAACAATTGCTGCATAAAATTGATGTTGCAAACCAAACCACAGAGAACTCCACCTGAGAAAGGTCACCTGGTGCTTAAAGCATCCTACAAAAGTAGTGGGATTCAGTGTGGCAATGTGAAGACAGTTTTACTTTCTTTTTTATTAAGAAGAGACACCTTCCAAGAATTGAACTTGAGACCTCTAGTGCTGAAATAAACAACAAATAAAAGAATTAAACTGTCTACCAGAGTTGAATAGAGTCTACAGCAACAGAAGCAAAGTTTTGCAAGCCAATTCAAACACTGATGACACAACTGTCCATTTTGAACAGGAGTGTCCCCAATTTCAGATCCAGGAGAATTTCATATCTCATTCATATTTCATAGTGATACAATCACAAGTGAAGCTTTGTCAAAATTAATCACTCTTAAAATTTTGTACATATAGTGTCCTCATTAAAAATTTCACAAAAGATACATAATATTCAATGAGAAGGTCTGAACACAACTTTCAATAGTATTAAAAATCAAATTAAAAATTTCCAGTTATATTTATAGTTAAATAAAGAAACAAATTAAAGGACTGAAAGTGTGAAAAATCCAAATAAATGGACGGAATAAATCAACAAAAATCAATAATGTCAAACACATACTCATCCACATTCAAAAGCAATTTCAAAGAGTGCAAAAAATTTTTGATACTATAATCCAGCTATCAATCAAGTTAATCTTCTTCCAGGCCATCCAAAAAATAGTTGGAGGATAGAAATACAAACATTTCCCTATCTCTCAAACATTAAGGAACTCCTAATAAGTTCATCTGTCGAACATAAGTGAAAATGGTTTTTGTGTCATGTATAGACTTAAACTTTCTAATAAGTTCATCTCTCTCTCTCTATATATGCACTTAAACTTTCTAATAAGTTCATATCTTTAGTGAATTTTGGATTTTATGTTGAATTTTGCCATATAAAACCTACATATAAAATTCTAACAAAAAACCAAAGCCCTAGCCTAAAGAGAAGGGGAGACAAAGAATAGAAACTGAATAGCAAGTGAAGGAGACAGAGATTAGAAACCCTAGGTTACAGTTACGGGGAGAGAGAGAGAGAGTGAGAGCTTACCAGATGAGAGACGCAAAACCCTAGAGATTCGATTGTATTCGAGAAGAGAGATGCGAATCCCTAGCCTAGAGGTTCAATCGTCTTCAAGGATGAGAGAGAAGCGAACACTACAAAAAAACTTGTATTTATCCACAAATTTTGCGACAAAAATTTAAGAAATATTCGTCGCTAAATTATTTAACGACCAATTTTTCGACAAAAACGAATTTGTCGCTAATAACTCATCGCAAAATTTTCCGACAAAAAATATGAAATTTTTCGCCAATTAGCGACAGATAATAGTTCGTCGGAAATTTCGTCGCAAATATTAGCAACAAAAAATTTTTAGTTGCAATTTTCCGACAACATTTGCGACGAAACATTTTGTCGGAAAAATTTCCAACAAAAAAATATTTGTTGCAAAAATTATTGCACAAATTAGCAACCAATTATTTTTTGTTGCAATTTTCCGATCAATTTTGCGACGAATAGTATGTTTCAAATTTCACTGTCGGAAAATTCGTCGGATAAATTAGCATCAAAAATTTTTTTGTTGCAATTTTGCGACCAATAGAACGACGAATATTTTTTGTAACAAATTAGCGACAAATTTAGTCGTTGCAAATTTCCAAGAATAGTTTTTTGTTGCTAAAATTTGCAACAAAATCTGCGACGAATTTAATTTCGTCGCAATTTCCGACAAAATTTATTTGTGAGATAATTTGTCGCAATTCTGCGACAAAATCAGCGACGGCTTTTGCGACGAATTTTGCAACAAAATCTTAAAAATTCAGCAACAAATTTTGCAACGAATGTCAAAATCAGCGACGAATTTAGCGACGAATATAGACAATTTGCGACAAAAAGATTTAATTTGTTTAATATTTGCACCAAATTTCCACGTATATCATATTCCTCCCTGATAGTCTCAACCAACCAGTTTATGAACTAAACCACCATCATCATCAACAAATCATCCAGGGTACCATCGAACACACATGAGTACGAAATTTATGCAGTATCTACTCATTCAAATAACTGACCATCTAATAGTATGAATGAAATAATAATTAAAAAAATAGTACCATCGTCATGAAATAATATTAAACAGTACTAAATAAGTTACAGAATATCGAATTTGTAGAAGTAAAAATGAAATTCTAATGAGAAGT
This sequence comes from Dillenia suffruticosa, assembly GCA_033439265.1. NCBI lineage: Eukaryota > Viridiplantae > Streptophyta > Magnoliopsida > Dilleniales > Dilleniaceae > Dillenia > Dillenia suffruticosa. Next base: position 8,957,664 of record JAVTVX010000031.1, read on the forward strand.
CTAATTAAATATAAACGTGAAATAAAAATTGTTTCAAAAAACATTATCACCATCATCGTTACCATCACCATTACCGTCACCGACACCATCACCATCACCATCACCAAATATGTCAAAATCATCATCACCATCATTTGGAGGAGATAGAGAAGGGGGAATCGAACTTGAAGCGGAGACTAGCTGAAGATGCTGCATTATAAGCCTCTGTTGTGCGCGAAACTCTTCAAATTCATTGTCTCTTCGCTGCTGTTCAACGCGCGTGGCTTGAAGTTCATTGTCTCTTCGCTGCTGTTCTACGCGCATGACTTGAAGTTCATTGTCTTTTTGTGCTAACAGCTCCTTCATGTGGCTCAGCTCTTGGTTCATTTGCATTAATTCTGCTCTAACTGGTGTCTGCCCGGAAGAACTTAGACCACTGAGTCTGCAAGTTCTGTTCAACGAGCCCATCCCAAGTACTCTTCCCTTCTTTGCTCCACCAGTTGCCTCGAGCCATAAAGCCATATCATTAACAGATGGCTCAGACGTTGCAGCATCATCACTACCACTGGAATTTCTAAGTAGAAGCTGGTCATATTTCTCCTGCATTATCGTATAAGAAATTAGAAGAAAAATAAAATAACAATATAATAAAATATCCAACGAAAAAAAGAAGTGTCAATTAACAGTTGAACAAATTTCTAAAAAATCTAACAAATAAAGTAAGAATACAAAATTGTATTTCTCATTAAGCGATTGACAGTAAGCAATAAGACACAAAAATTATCTTTGTCAATCAAATATTATAAATTTAATACACTTATGGAATTGAAATGATGTTTAGTTGTTTAATCCATTAAAATGATATTTAATACACTTATTGAATGGTTTACGTCGCTCATTACGACCTGCTGTCCTAGTACTCTTGTACCTACTTTGGTTACAGAATTTACAAAATTGTACATTTTCATCATTTCCCCAAAACAACATGCAACCATTTATGCATACATCAATTCTTTCCACCGGAAGGCCCAAGTCATTCACCAACTTTTTCATACTATAAAAGTCATTCGGCATTATATGATCACGAGGTAATACTTCTCCCATTACTTGAACAATATCATTGAAGCAATTCTCAGACATATTATGCTCTGCCTTAACATTTAATATTCTAGCCGTTAATGACAATTTAGTGTGGGTGTCACAACCAACCCATAACGGTTCATCTGCAGCTCTCAACATTTCTTGAAATTGGTTAGACAAATAATTCTCATGTTGCACATTCTCATCGACACATGTTGCTTCTACCCCCTCCAATGGTGATGCATAACATGTAGGTACATCTTGATTTGTTGGTATAGAACTAGAACTTGAATTGTTTGTTTGGGGAAAAAAATTATGACCCGCTGCATCAAATACCATCTGCTGATATGGATTTAACTGATCATAACAATTGTTATCCCCTGTACTTGAATATTCCAAATTTTGCACATACTCTTCATCAGATATAAATGGTTCACCATGACAAGTCCAATTGTAGTAATTTAAAGTAAAACCAAATCTACAAAGATGTTCCCTAACTTTATCACATACATGAAATTTGCCATTACCACACTTTGTACACGGACACCTTAACTTATTTCCATCCATAAACTGAACATTACTAGTAGCGAAATTCAAGAATTGTTCCACCCCACAAATAAACTCATCAGTTAAACCACGACGATCAGGTAAGTTCTTATTATACATCCAATTTCTTTCGTTTTGCATTGTCGCTGTTAAAAAAAATAAATATTATAAAATATTAATAAATTAATTATTAACAAACTATATATTAAACTGACAAAATAACATTAATAAGAAATAAAGAACATCTAAAAACAAAACATTTTAAAATTATTTAACATATTTTCAGAAAATTTAACAAATATAAAAACGTTGAGTCGGAAAAATAACAAAATAATTTATAACTATTGCATTTCGCGAATTCACAACATACATACATTGAAACTAAGAATAAGGGATATAAAACAAAGAACAAAAAATAAAATATACGACAAAAAATATATACCTCGACCGCTTGAAGACAAGAATTTCTCCCCTTTAATTGAACAACACGTCCAATCAACGCAAATACATCTGCAATGCAAAACCATTAATGTTATTTTGACAAAATTTAGGGTACGAAATTTTCTCTGTCATTGCGATTTATCGTTTCTCATTTTTAAATTCTACAACTTAATCATTGGGGTTAAAGGTGTCACTCAGAGGAGAGAAAAAGTTTTACAATGAACAACAAGAGACGTCAAGGTCACTATGTTGTGGTTGGCTATTAGAAATACAAAATACTATTCTTTTTATTTCAAATTTATTTTAGAGTAGTGAAATGAAAAGTATGTCACATGACATATAAGTCAAGCGAAAGAACCAAATCTATCAAAGTGCAAAATTCATCAATGACAATAGGTTAAAATTTAGGGGGTAAGTAAATCATATCAAATTGGACTCTGGTGGGGGCAAAAATTATGGGAAAAAATTAAATAACTAAAATGTAAGTCATTGAGACAAAATTAACAATAACAACAATAAAAATTATAGAATCAATCGCAAAGAAATTCAAGAAGAAATATAACACATAAGCCTGGGCATAAAGCTAAAAAGAAGTGTCATAATTTGATGTAAATAATCTAATTTTGGCCGACATGTTAAGGTTAGTTGGAATTTATCGGAAAGAAAGCACTTTCATTAAAAGCATCAAGATGGTGCAAATAGGTGCAAATAGACAAATTACAAGATACAAATGCAACCAACACATTAACTACATCAAAATCGGCAACACAAAAACCAGAGTTAAACAAAAAATAGCACATCTTAACTCAAATATGTATAAAACTAGAAAAGGACTTTTCCATCCCCTAAAAAATCCTCTAATAATAGTAAGTGCAAACATATTCTTTATAAACATTAAATTTCATAATATTTGAAACCTAGCCCATCATGTTACAAAATAGGTTTTAAAAGAGGGAAAAACTATTAAAAACAATCGGAATGAATGTGCACTTGCACAACTTAAGAGTTGAATATGCTTTATAAATTGTTACTTTGATATTTTGGTGAATCAATAATAATTACATTTTCTAAATTATCTCCATTCAAATATAAATTTCATATTAAAATTTCAAATCTTCAATTATATTGACTATTATTTCCTCCCACAGCATGCGGAAATTAAAACCCAAATGCACATAGTTTGTCTAATGATGTTAACTAGCATCAAGCTGTCAAACCTAGTGATCTAAATTAAGCATACGAGCTGCACATTCTTGCCCTCTCACACACAATGAAGATGTTCAAAGAAACCCGGGGGAGGGGCGCTGCCCGCGCCCCTCCCCCGGTCGGCCCCGCCTGCGAAGAAGCGGGCGGGGCCTTCCCGTCCAAGATCCGGCCTCTGTGGCCTGATCTCAGCGGGGGAGGCGCTGCGGCGCCTCCCCCGAAGTTCAAAGAAACCCGGGGGAGGGGCGCTGCCCCTCCCCCGGTCGGCCCCGCCTGCGAAGATGCGGGCGGGGCCATCCCGTAGGAGATCCGGCCTCTGTGGCTGGATCTCCGTGGGGGGAGGCGCCGGCGCCTCCCCCGCCGTTGAAAGCAGCCCGGGGGAGGGGCGCTGCCCTTCCCCCGCCATGATCCGGCGGGCCGCCGGATCTAGAGAGAGAGAGAGAGAGAGAGAGAGAGAGAGTACCTCGTTGGAGGGGGACGACCGCGGGGAAGAGAGGGGGAGAGGAGGAAGAGAGGGAGAGGAAAGTGGGGGGAAGAGAGGGAGAGGAAAAATGGGTTTGATGCATTAAAAAAATTTTGCAACGAAAACAGCGACGAACAGCGCGTTCGTCGCTGAAACCAGCGACGAACTGCGCGTTCGTCGCTGAAAACAGCGACGAACTGGGTTTCGTCGCTGAAAATAGCGACGAATGTTCGTCGCTGAAAACAGCGACGAACTGCGGGTTCGTCGCTGAATACAGCGACGAATGGCGGGTTCGTCGCTGAATACAGCGACGAACTGCTTGTTTGTCGCTGAAATCAGCGACGAACACCCTATTCGTCGCTGAACCGCGACGAGGAATGGTTTCGTCACTAAATTAGCTACGAAGTTTTTTTCGTTGCGAATTTTGTTGGAAAATGCTTATGAAATTTTTTTTCGCCGCCAAATTCGTTACAAAACAGTAACAAAAAATGTTTGTCGCAAAGGTCCGTCGCAAATTCCGTTATTTTTTGTAGTGGAAACTCTAGCCGTCACTGGGGTCATCGATGGTCTTCGCTCATCACTACTCATTATCACTGTCTAGACGCAAAAAGAGAGAGATTGTCGTTGATGAGAGAAGGAGAAGAATTGAATGGAGAAGAGAAGAGAGAGGGAGAGAAGACGAACCTGAGCCAAAGAGAGAACTTGAGATAATTGTCTTTCGTCGATTTGTATGGAGATTAAGAGGCAGGGAGAGGGTGAGACGAAGAGAGAATGGCGCAGTGGAGAGAGAGGAAAGGGAGAGCGTGATTTTTAGGTTTAATATGACCTATACCAGCAGTGGAGGTAGCTACTGCTAAAGAATACCAATATTAGCGGTTCTCCTAACCGCTGGAAAAGGAAACCACTAGTAAAAGACATTTTTTGTGGTGGTGGCTTCTGTTCCCCCCTACTTGTATCAATAATCAATATATGAAAGTAATAAAAATTCACGGGATATGAAGGGTTTTTCCTATAATAATAATAATAATAATAATAATAAAGATCAAATTTAACATTTAATATCAACAACAACAGGAGAAAAACCTACATTCCCACCTTTCTGGAACAACTTGCAAGACAAACTACAACTTGAGAAAAGAAAGGCACACTTTATCCAATAAGCATACCAAACAGTATGAGAACACGTCATTCATCTATGCATAGCGGAAGCAAACATTTTAAATCAGCAGTAAACCCTCACATTTTAAGTCACCAGAGAAACTTGCACATTGGGTGTGTTTTGTCAAGCAAGTTAGGCCACACCAACCCTCACATTTACTCAATTCCTAATACCAGTTCAGACAAATTTCCAGCAGAATTAAATGAATGTTCTACTCAAAGCGAAGGAACAACATACACATGAATGTAAAAAACTGGAATCAGAACATCCCTCATGGTTGCATACCAGAAAATGAAGCTCATAAAAAACTGAATTGCAGACCCAAGATCAACAATCTTGAGACTGCATTAATGCAATAAACAAATAAAACGGAAGTAGGCCCATTCACGGTTCAGGAGAGGACCACAAGCACAACTGGACTGCCCATTGCAGCTCCAAACAAATGACCTGGATCATTTTCAGATTATTGAAGTTTCAAAAACTCCAGTCATCAACACTTTGTATTACTATCTTAAGAACAAATAAGTGTGTGCCTATACCAATGATTGACAGAGCTTTCACAGAGACAGAGATTCACATGATACAGAAAAGTAGCTACTCAGAGAATTATGTGAACATGCTTCCAAGTTTAAAGATATTGATGAACATGCATAGGATGCACAAGGACAGGTTTTTGGATCCTTGAACACATCTCCACCATATGAAAGACAAAGTTTAGGATATGTATTGCAGATGATGCGTGCCAAGTAAGAGAAATGAATTAGGCATAGAGGATAAACAAACGGATCACAGTCCTCAGGCAAATGAGCCAATGTAAGGTTCCAAGTGTGGAGAAGAATGCAAAGGAAGAGACGGTGAATGTGATTGCTACAGATATCTAACCAAAGTAACTCAACGAAGAAACGGTTGGCATCATTCATGATAATAAAAATAATGCCAAGGAGGTCACTGTGCAGGTTGCCTTGAAATTATGTAAAGAGGAATTATTCTTTATTTTTTAATTAAATTTAATACATTGTAGTTCCAGTTGTCTTCATAGTGTTTATCTCATTTACTTGTAAAATTAATCACAGAGGTAGATGAAAAAGTTGACCCACCTAGCAGCAATGAACATGTTGAGGAACATATTTTCGAAGAGTTACTATACCTAGCGCAAATAGGATACTAGGAGATGCATGTTGCCTAAACTTATATGCAACCCATTTTTTTGGTACCAGCTCAATAATGAATTAGAGAAGTTGGACGGGAAGCTCAGGGCCACTGAAAATCTTCTTGAACATAAGGTGCCTTTCTTTTATATTGGCTCTCAAAATATTAATCATTATAAACCATTAGACAAGCATCCAATTCAGGCTTCTGAATTGTTTTCCCAGCATAACAAACATAAGAAATGAATAGACATCCAGAAAATAGTTAGTTCTAAAATTCACTAAATATAGCAATAAACATCAAATTTTCAAAGCAAAACTAACATGAAACTTCTCCCAAAATTCGTCTTTTGTCTCGTTTGGCACCATGCGCCAAGTAGGCCATGCCTCAGTTAGATGTCCCTTAACGTTCTCAATAATAGAACGGACTACTTGAGGATTAATATGTCATGCCTCGAACCGGGGTCATGAACAGCCACCCGTTGTCCCTGGATGCCGACTGTATTTTTACAGAAAATCAGATAGAATCTCCTCATAAATCGGAGATTTCCCATATACAATTTCACCTGTATATCACATTTATCCTGTAAAATAAATAAATGGTCATCCCGGTCTTGCCAAAATCAACAAATACCACAACCAACATCCAGAACAACGCAATGCTATAAAGTTTCTAACAGTCCTAACAACAGACCTCTACTGTCATGCCCAACTAGAGCATGAGCAGCTACTACACCGAACGGATTTAAAATTTTACCAAATATACAATCATTTTTCCCAATTGATATTCAAATACTTACAATTGTCTCAATACAAATAAACTTGAGAGTTTCACAAATAATTATACATAAATTATACAGTCATTCCAAAATTAATTAAATGAGTACATTTATCAAACTAAAATCTCCAATAATCGAAGCGGAAGATATGGTAACATCCATACCCAAGCCCGGTACTATCAAGTCCACGTCGCAAGAATACAATAATTTTTCTTCAGTTCAAAACTAATCCTGCGGGGAGAAAGTAAGGGATGAATATCCATGGTAGGAAACTCAACAAGTGAGGGGATTAATACCGTGCTATCAATATCAAGTGTGAATTTAGAGTGTCAAAACATATAATACAATATCAAGTGTGCGAAAAATAATGTGTTGTTTCAAGAATAACATATTTCAAGACACACACAACAAAGTAACATATGCATCTATCCATGTATCAAATCACATATATAGAGCCGGCTGAACAAACTACCCCAGCAATGGTTTACCTCGACCGAAAACGGACGCATTGGGGGTTTTCAACTATGCAAATATCAAAGAATGACTCTCTATCCCAATGTTGGCAACATGTTACTCCAACTAGCCTGTAAATAATAATAATGATACATATATATAGTCAGTCAAGTATGGTGTTCCCCCCGGTACTAGGCAGAGGTAAACTCACGTTCTCCCCGATGAGGGTCAACCTGGGATACCCATACACATGACGATCTGGTGGATAACTCCGGCAGAAACGTATCCGGGCACAAGGGTGCCTCTATCAAATGTCTTTCGTAACTACGGAATGCTATAGGAAGTATATCACCATATCACTAAGTCGGTCGGGCACGTAACCCCATGCATCACATCAAGTCGGCCAGGCATATAGTCCCATGCATCGTATGTAACACCAAGAAAAAAAACATGATTTGGAGACGCAGCGTTTTGGGACAAAACGCTGCGTCCCCAATTTGGGGATTAGGGTTAAAACCCTAACCCCCTTTCTCTCTCTCTCTCCCGACCTTTCATCTACCGCGGCTATCCGTCTTCCTCCGCGACCGTTCGCCTTCCTTCGCCACCGCCACCGCCATCGCCACCTTCTTCCTCTTCTTCTTCTTCATCTTCTTCTTTTTCCTCTCGGATTCTCTCTCTATCTCACTGTTTCCTTCTCTCGCGATCATCCACGATCGCCTTCTCTCCGCCTCGCCGCACACTGCCGCGAGCCACGATCGAGCACCGCCACAGCGCGATCCCCCAGCCCGAGCCCGCAGAGCGAGCAAGGCCCCGAGCAAGACCCAGCCCACAGCGCGAGCCTAGGCCGCGAGCAGGACCCAGCCCGCAGCGCGAGCCCAGGCCGCGAGTAGGACCCAGGCCGCAAGCAAGAGTGAGGCCGCCAGCGTACGCGGCCCAGCACATGAGCGCGCTCGGCCCAACGCACCCCAGCGTGCACGGGCGCACGGCCCAGCGTGCACGGGCGCACGGCGCAGCGCATGAGCGTGCACGGGCACGTGGCCCAGCACGCGGCCTAGCGCACGAGATCGCGCGAGCTGGCGCACGAGCACGCACCAGCGCACAGGCGAGCACCAGCCCGCATGCCCATCAGAGCAAGCCCACGAGCCCACCAGGCCCGACAGCCCGTCCAAGCCCGCAGGCCCAGCACGGCCCGCGGCCTAGTCCGGCCCCTGGCCCGTGAGCCCACGATGACCCGTGACCCTCTGCATAGGTAAATGAATTCTCGATTCCGTGTACATACTAGGGTTTCGAAAATTATTGGTAATTTGACTTAAATTTCTCACTTGTGTTTCAAATGGTAAACATTACAGGTTTTAGACCAGGTTGATGAACGAACGAAAGCTAGATCCGAAAATCTGAGAAACCCTAGGTGAGAGAAATGCAACCTTTTCAACATTTGAATTAATTCTATCGAAATTAGGTCGAATTTAGATCGAAAGTTATATAATATATTGAAATGTGTGAAATCCGAGGAAAATTAGACAAAAAAATAAGAAATATTAGAAACTCGACCATTGGTGAGTCAGATGAGTCGAAATTGAGGAAACGAGAATCTATAACGAAGTTTTGTAAATTAGGTGGTATATATTTGGAAGGAAAAAATTGAAAATTCCTGATTTGGATTTTATTTGATATTAAATGTTGATAATCTGATACGAAAGGAGTATATTATAGAATCATAAAATTTTGTCGAGAGTTCGAATAGTTTCCCTTAGAGTTAAACTTTGAAATATGAATGAAACTATCTGGGTTGTAGGGTTGGATTGAAATGAGCTGTAAAGTGGAGGATATTATACATTTCATGTCTTTCGGATAAACCCTAAAGATGCTTGAGAAAATGATATTCAATTTTGATGATCTGATTAGGTTGATCTTTTTGGAGACTCAATGAAGCAGATCAGATTTGATTGGTTTTGAAAATAGGGAGTGACCACCTTCCCTAGAACTGTGAGTGGGACTTTGACATTCGCTATTGATTGAAAACCATGTTTCAAAAATACTTTTTAAATGACATGTTTCGGCAAAATATATGATTGTTAAAATTTTCGAATATTTGATAAATATTTTGTGACCTTTGGAGTGTCTTAAATTCTGACTTTATTGATATGCATCCATAAGTTTTGATAATTGAATATTGTGTCATATTTTCGACATATTGATATGTTTTAATGCTTCCACTACCGGAGGTATCCGCCAGATTGTCGTGTGTATGGGTGTCCCAGGTTGACCCTCATCGGAGAGGACGTTTAGTACGGCTTTGTCTAGCACCAGGCGGGGGCACCATACACGGCCGACTAGTTATATGTACATTATTATTATTTGCAGGCTAGTTGGGGTAGCTTGTGGCCAACATTGGGACAGAGTGCCATTATTTAATACTTGCATTTGGAAAAAACCCCCAATGCACCGTCCTTGGTCGAGGTAGACCATTGCCGGGAATATTTCATTGGTCGGCTCTTCACGACATTAATGTAAATATTGGATGCATATCTTGCTTTCTGATGTGTGCGTATTATATATGATTTTGAAATAACATGATCGGTTTGTACACTGTGGATATTTTCTTATGCTTTGACACTCCAAGTTCACCCTAGATATTGATAGTATGATGTCAATCCCCTCACTTACTGAGTATCCTCCCATAGATATTCACCCGTCATTTTCTTTCCCACAAGATTAGTGTTGGACCGAGGAGATATCACTGGGTATGGATATTTTCTATATCTTCCGCTACGATGATTGGTGATATTATTATGTATTGGAGATTTTAGTTTGACCAATGTATTTATATAAATTTTTTTGGGATGACTGTATAAATTATGGACATTTATTCTTGAAACTCTCGTATTGATTTATTTCATTGCATTGAGGCATTTGTAAATATTTAAAAATAATTTGGGAATTTATTTTATATATGCGTAAAATTTAAGTCCGCTCGGTGTGGCGGCTGCTCATACTCTAGTTGGGCATAACAGTAGAGGTCTGTTGCTAGGACTGCTAGAAACTTTATAGCCTTGCGTTATTCTAGATATTGGCTGTGGTATTTGTTGATTTTGGAGAGGCCGGGATGGTCAATTGTTTATTCTAGATATTGCGTTATTCTGCCCGATTTTCTGTAAAAATACAGCCGGCATCCAGGAACAACGGGCGACTATTCACGATCCCGGTTCGGGGCGTGACAGTTCGGTTGGTATCAGAACTCTTGGTTTAGAGCTATGTTTGATAAAATGATTTGAAAACATTCCCAAGTAACTTGGTTTTAAAAGTCCTCAATGCATTTGAGAGTTTCACACAGTCATTTAAAGTCTCATACATGGTTTTCGGCATATGAGATATTCATTTAGGGGGTTAGATACGATCCGTATCTAACCTAATATGTCATTTTTATTAAATTCTTATCTCCAAGACTTCATTTATTTTAGGAGGTTAGTTGCTATGTAACTAACACTGATTCTTAAATCTCGACAAAACTATAACATTATATCTAATGATAATTTTCCCTTACAGAGTTATGCCGCCTAAACGCGGTAGATGAGCAGGACGCGGAGCTAGACCCACGCTACCCACGACCCCTCACGTGCCTGACCCTCCGAGGGAGCCTGAGACCCTTGGAGTGCCTGAGGCTGCTTTCTCTACACGGGCACCCCTTACAGCTCCTACTCGGCCGGTTGCTCCTGCCGAGATTCCACCACCATCCCTTGAGGCGTTTAGGCAGGTGTACGAGTGGTACACCTCCTACGGGATTCAGATGCCATCCCCACCACCACCATCGACGGCCGCGCAGACTCCTACTGCCGTACTACCTTCTGTTGTACCAGATCAGCCACCAGTTGCTGATCCTTCTACTGTGTCAGGACCTAGCGACACTACCTCCTCCACCTTGAGGCGTATTCACAAGCTCACCCAGCTGGTGAAGAAAACGAGACAGTTAGGCTACACAGAGTTCGCAGGGACGGGTGATCCCACAGCAGCGAAGCACTGGATCAACCGTACCCGTAGAATTTTGACTGATTTGGGGTTGAGCGAGAACTACCGACTTCGGATAGCAGAGAGACTTTTAGATGGTGATGCCCTCACTTGGTGGGAGGCGATTTGTGACGATGCTACCGAGCCACTGCGATGGGAGGACTTCCTATGGGAGTTCGATCGCAGGTACTTCTCTGAGTTCCAGCAGGACCGCAAGAGGGCAGAGTTTCTACACTTGCGGCAGGGAGCTAGGACAGTGACAGAGTATGAGATGGAGTTGAGGCAACTAGCTGCTTTTGTTCCAGACTTAGCGACGCCGACGCAGCTACGGTTCAAGTTTGAGGACGGCCTCAACTTGAATGTCAGGAGGTACATGAAAGTGACTCCTAGTTTCTCCTTTGCGGAGATTGTGGACTCAGCACTTAGGGTGGAGGAGATCGTCCGTGCTGAGGGCAGACAACGGGAGAACAGGGAGCAAAAGAAGAGATCAAGGGCTTTTTCGAGTTAGGGCTCGAAGAAGGGTAGGGCTTCAGGGTACCAGGGAGGCTCCTCTCAGTCGAGACAGGCACTTACTGGGCAGGAATCAGAATCCTAGGAGTACAGAGCACCGGCCCCTAGTGCCACTACTCAGACTTTAGATCAATGGTACCCCTTTTGTCGCCGATGTCGTAGACACCACCCTTTTGGAGAGTGTAGGATGCCCATTACATGCTTCCGGTGTGGGAAGCAAGGGCACATCAGAAGCACCTGCCTTGAGTTACGATTTGGAGGTCACATGGCTACGGGACACTCGAGTGTTCCCCGAGGAGGACAGCAGGGAGCACTTGCGCACTCGAGTCACACCGCTCCACGGACGGTAGCCGGGAGTAACACGGTGCCAGGACCATCACGACAGCAGCAGAGGACACAGGCCCGTGTATATGCGATAACACAGGAGGATGCTGAGGCAAGTCCTGATGAGATTTTTGGTGTTCCTCCCACTGATCCCCATATTTAGACATGGCCATGTACTTTTTCGAGAACCATCACTAGTTAAAGCCGTAGATGCTTAACTATGTTGGTTGTACATACATTTTGATATATATATCTATATATATTTTCTTCCATATTTATCGACTGATCTTTTATTTCCTCACATTAGGAGTTATGAAAATATGGGAAGTCGACACTCGTGTCCTATTTGACACCGGGCCGAACCATTCGTATGTGAGAAGCGCCTTTTTGCCCACGAGTTGGGTAAGCCTTGTCGCGAGATTGAACGACATACCTAACTCATGTTATCGACACCACTGTTGAGGACTCGAGGCTTGAGAAGGCCCCAGTGATGCAGGTTTTCCCAAATATATTCCCGAGGAGCTACCTGGACTACCCCAAGTTCGGGAGTGTGATTTCGAGATTGACCTAGCTCCAGGGATCACTCCTATATTTATTCTGCCATACAGAATGGCGCCAGTGGAGTTTAGAGAGCTCTAGGTCTAGTTGTGGGAATTACTGGACAAGGGTTTTATCCGTCTGAGCATTTCGCCTTAAGGTGCTCCGGTATTATTCGTGAAGAAGAAAGATAAGATTCTAAGATTGTGTGTGAACTGTAGGCAGCTAAACAAGGTTTTCATCAAGAATCGGAACACTTTTTCGCATATTGATGATTTATTTGAGCAGTTCCAGGGTGCGCATGTTTTTCTCAAAGATTGATCTTCGATTTGGATATCATTAGTTGCGGATCAAAGCTGAGGATGTGCCTAAGACCGCATTCCACAATCAATATAGACATTACGAGTTCGTGGTCATGCCATTTGGGCTGACCAACACACCAACAGCCACAGACAGTGACCGAGATACGAAGTTTCCTTGGTCTTGCGGGGTGTTATCAGCGATTCATAGAAGGATTTTCCCGGATCGCCGCTACACTTACCAGATTGATACGAAGGGCGTCAAGTTCTTGTGGGACGATCGTTGTGAGACGAGCTTTCAAGAGCTCAAACGTCTGACGAGGGACGGCCAGACAGAGAGGATCTTAGTGTTTCAGCTCAGCACACAGCTATTCTAGATCGATAGGTCAGAAAGCTGCGGAGTAAAGAACTTTCATTGGTCAGAGTTTTGGGGAGGAGTGACCATATCAAGGAAGAGACCTGAGAGCCCGAAGAGACTTAAGAAACAGTACCCCCATTTGTTCAGCGTATTATTTTCTTTTAGTTTCGAGGACGAAACTTGTTTTTAGGGGGTTAGAAAATGTAACACCAAGAAAAAAAATGATTTGGAGACGCAGCATTTTGGGACAAAACGCTGCGTCCCCAATTTGGGGATTAGGGTTAAAACCCTAACCCCCTTTCTCTCTCTCTCTCTCTCCCTCTCTCTCTCCCGACCTTTCATCTTCCGCGGCTGTCTGTCTTCCTCCGCGACCGTTCGCCTTCCTTCGCTACCGCCACCGCCATCGCCACCTTCTTCCTCTTCTTCTTTTTCCTCTCGGATTCTCTCTCTATCTCATTGTTTCCTTCTCTCGCGATCATCCACGATCGCCTTCTCTCCGCCTCGCCACACACCGCCGTGAGCCACGATCGAGCACCGCCGCAGCGCGATCCCCCAGCCCGAGCCCGCAGCGCGAGCCAGGCCACGAGCAGGACCCAGCCTGCAGCGCGAGCCCAGGCCGCGAGCAGGACCCAGGCTACGAGTGCACGAGCCAGCGCACTAGCGCACGCGGCCCAATGCACGAGCGCGCTCGGCCCAGCGTACACGGGCACGCGGCCCAGCGCGCACGGGCACGCGGCCCAGCGCATGAGCGTGCACGGGCGCATGGCCCAGCGCGCGGCCTAGCTCACGGTAGCGTACGAGCACGCGCGAGCTGGCACACGAGCACACACCAGCCCAGCGCACCAGCGCACGGGCGAGCACCAGCCCGCAGGCCCATCAGAGCAAGCCCACGGGCCACCAGGCCTGGCAGCCCGTCCAAGCCCGCAGGCCCAGTACGGCCCGCGGCCCAATCCGGCCCCTGGCCCGCGAGCCCACGACGACCCGTGACCCTCTGCGTAGGTAAATGAATTCTCGATTCCGTGTACATTCTAGGGTTTCAAAAATTATTGGTAATTTGACTTAAATTTCTCACTTGTGTTTCAAATGGTAAACATTACAGGTTTTAGACCAGGTTGACGGACGAACGAAAGCTAGATCCAGAAATCCGAGAAACCCTAGGTGAGAGAAATGTAACCTTTTCAACATTTGAATTAATTCTATCGAAATTAGGTCGAATTTAGATCAAGAGGTACATAATATATTGAAATGTGTGAAATCTGAGGAAAATTAGACAACAAAATGAGAAATTTAGAAACTCGACCATTGGTGAGTCAGATGAGTCGAAATTGAGGAAACGAGAATCTATAACGATGTTTTGTAAATTATGTGGTATATATTTGGAAGGAAAAAAATTAAAAATTCCTGATTTGGATTTTATTTGATATTAAATGTTGTTGATTTGATACGAAAGGAGCATATTATAGAATCATAAAATTTTGTCGAGTGAGTTCGAATAGTTTCCCTTAGAGTTAAACTTTGAAATATGCATGAAAGTATCTGGGTTGTAGGGTTGGATTGAAATGAGCCGTAAAGTGGAGGATATTATACATTTCATATCTTTCGGATAAACCCTAAAGATGCTTGAGAAAATGATATTTAATTTTGATAATCTGTTTAGGTTGATCTTTTTGGAGACTCGAGGAAGCAGATCAGATTTGATTGGTTTTGAAAATAGGGAGTGACCACCCTCCCTAGAACTGTGAGTGGGATTTTGACATTCGCTATTGATTGAAAACCATGTTTCAAAAATACTTTTTAAATGACATGTTTCGGCAAAATGTATGATTGTTAGAATTTTTGAATATTTGATAAATATTTTGTGACCTTTGGAGTGTCTTAAATTCTGACTTTATTGATATGCATCCATGAGTTTTGATAATTGAATATTGTGTCATATTTTCGACATATTGATATGTTTTAATACTTTCACTACATTGGCATATGGTTTTAAATGGATTTACTTACATATTTGGACTGTATGCCCAGCCGAATTTATGATGTTATGCATTGGGCTGTATGCCCGGCCGACGTTATGATATTATGCATGGGGCTATATGCCCGGCCGACTTGGTGATGGGATGCATGGGGCTACGTGCCCGACCGATATGATATTGTGATCCGTAGCTACGAAGGACATCTGATAGAAGCACCCCTTGTATCCGGATACGCTTCGGCCGGAGGTTTCCGCCAGATTGTCGTGTGTATGGGTGTCCCAAGTTGACCCTCATCGGAGAGGACGTTGAGTACGGCTCCGTCTAGCACCAGGCGGGGGCACCATACACGGCCGACTAGTTATATGTACATTATTATTATTTGTAGGCTAGTTGGGGTAGCCAGTGGCCAACATTGGGACAGAGAACATTATTTAATACTTGCATTTGGAAAAAACCCCCAATGCGCCGTCCTTGGTCGAGATAGACTGTTGCCGGGAATATTTCATTGGCCGGCTCTTCACGACATTGATGTAAATATTGGATGCATATCTTGCTTTCTGATGTGTGCGTATTATATATGATTTTGAAATAACATGATCGGTTTGCACACTGTGGATATTTTCTTATGCTTTGACACTCCAAGTTCACCCTAGATATTGATAGTATGATATCAATCCCCTCACTTACTAAGTATCCTCCCATAGATACACACCCCTCACTTTCTTTCCCACAAGATTAGTGTTGGACCGAGGAGATATCACTGGGCTTGGGTATGGATATTTTCCATCTCTTCCGCTACGATGATTGGTGATATTATTATGTATTGGAGATTTTAGTTTGACCAATGTATTTATATAAATTTTTTTGGGATGACTGTATAAATTATGGACATTTATTCTTGAAACTCTCGTATTGATTTATTTCATTGCATTGAGACATTTGTAAATATTTAAAAATAACTTGGGAATTTATTTTATATATGCGTAGAATTTAAGTCCGCTTCGTGTGGCGGCTGCTCATACTCTAGTTGGGCATGACAGTAGAGGTCTGTTGCTAGAACTGCTAGAAACTTTATAGTCTTGCGTTGTTCTAGATGTTGGCTGTGGTATTTGTTAATTTTGAAGAGGTCGGGATAGCCAATTGTTTATTTTTACAGGATGAATGTCATATACAGGTGAAATTGTACATGAGAAACCTCCGATTTATGGGGAGATTCTGCCCGATTTTCTGTAAAAATACAGCCGGCATCCAGGAACAACGGGATCCCGGTTCGGGGCGTGACATCGTAACATATTTTCAGCTGGGCGTATAGCCCAAAAATTTTATATAAATCCATTTAAAACCATGTGCCAATATAGTGGAAACATTAAAACATGTCAATATGTTGAAAAGGTGGCACAATATCAGTTATCAAAATCATGGATGCATAATCTATAAAATCAGCAGTTGGGACACTCCAATGATCACAAAAATATGTATATACACTTATCAAAATCCAAACATTCAGTTTTTCACAAGTATCAAAATTATGTCATTTGAAAATCGGTAAAATATGATTTTTCAATCAATAAAAGATGTCAAAATCTCACTCACTATTCTAGGGAGGTTGGTCACTCCCTATTTTCAAAACAATCCAATCTGACTCCTCAAGTTTTCGAAAAAGATCATCTTATCAGATTATCAGATCATCAGAATTTAACATCAAATGTCAAGTATTTTAGGCTTTATCCATTTTCCCTAAATTTGTACAAAACTTAACTCTTCAATTTATGAATACACTCTAATGTCATCAGTTGCATTTCATTTATAAACAATTAACGTACCTTTAAACCAAATCAAATTCAACCCTAAAACCACTCAAAGTCTGAAATAAGTCTTAAAATAAATAATTTTCCTATAAGATGGAAAATATTTAAAAAATCATACATTTTTCGATTCTCATTCAAATATTTCAAACCATATGTCATTTTCAAGATATATGAGTCTATTTTCATAATACGGAGATCGTATTTAAATTGCCTATAAGAAAAACAATTTATAATGAGAAATGCTGCATCAACCCTTGTACTCAAATCCCAATTTCCAACTATTTTCATGCATAGGTCAATTTAAACTCCAAGAGAAACTATTCAAATCAACTTAATTTGATTTTATTATCTTGAACAGTCCCATTTCATATAAATTCGTACACTTAACCTAATGAACCGCATATAATGTCGAAAATGGATTTATTACAAATCTGGTTTACATTCTAGTATATACAAGACTTTTTATCTTAAATTTACCCTAAATTCGATAACCAAATCGAATGACTTCGAAATCACTCACCTAGGGTTTTCCTCAGAGCGCAGACTTTCGTCCGAATGTCTCATCGATCACTCCAAGATCTGAAATGTTACCTATCAAGACAGGGTTTATTGGTTAGATTCAAACACTTAGATCGGAAGTAAAACCCTAAGTCATTTACCTGCGTGGAGGTTCGTGGGCTATCACGGGCTCACGAGCCATCGCGGGCCGTCGCGGGCTACAGCGTGCTTGTGGGTTCGCGGGTCAGGGGCTAGTAGGCTTCAGCTAGTGGGCTCGCGGGTCTGTGAGCCAGTGGGCTAGCGGGCTAGCGGGCTAGCAGGCCGGCAGGCCTGTGGATTGGTGGCCTGCAGGCTAGCAGGCCTGCAGCTGACGGGCTTGCAGGCTAGCGGGGCTGCGGTCGTCGGGCTGATGGGCCTGCGGTTAATGGGCTTACGGGCCGCAGTGACTTGCGGGCTGGTGTGCGCCCGTGCACTGGTGCGTGCTCGTGTGCTCATGCGCTGCGCTGATGTACCCCCGTGCGCTACGCTGGTGCGTGCCCGTGCCCGCTCGTGCGCTGCCTGGCTCGTGCTCGCTCGCAGACTGGATCTTGCTAGCTCGCCTGGCTCATGCTCGCACACGGAATGGGTCCTGCTCGCTCACGGACTGAGGTGCGCTGTGGCTCGATTGCGTGCAAGGGCGCTGGGTTGCACTCGCGGAGGCTCGCGGGAGGAAGGAGCAGCTGCGGTTGTGCACGAGGGCGTGCGGTGTGATCGATCGTGGCTCGCGGCGAAGGAAGGCGAGGCGGAAAGGAGAGAGATCACGAGAGCGAGAGAAAGTGAGAGGGAAAGAAGAAGAAGAAGAAGAAGAAGAAGAAGGTGGTGGCGATGGCGGCGGAACACACGGCGAAGGAGGAGCGGCGCAGCGGTGGGAGAAAAAACGAAGGGTTGGGAGAGAGAGAGAGATTAGGGTTTCCAACCCTAATCCCCAAATTTGGGGACACAGCGTTTTGCCCCAAAACGCTGCGTCTTCATTTTTTTTTTGGTATTACATTTTCTAATCCCCTAAAAATAAGTTTCGTTCTCGAAACAAAAAGAAAGCAATACACTGAACAAGTGGGGATACTGTCTCCTAATAGTCTCTTCGAGCTTCCAGGTCTCTTTCTCGACTTGGTCACTCCTCCACAAAACTCTAACCAATGAAATTTCTTTGCTCCGCAGTTTTTTAACCTGTCGATCTAGAATAGCAACGTGTTGTGCTAGAAAACTAAGATCCTCCCTGACTGGCCGACCGTTGCTAGTCGTTGTTTGAGCTCCTGAAAGCTCATCTCACAACGATCATCCCAAAAAAACTTGACGTCCTTTCGCGTCACTCTGGTAAGTGAAGCAGTGATCCGGAAGGATCCTTCTACAAACCACCAGTAATAACCTGCAAAACCAAGGAAATTTCGTACCTCGGTCACTATCTGCGACTGCTAGTGTGTTGGTCAGCCCAACGGCATGACCACGAACTTGTAATGTCCATATCGGGTGCGGAATACAATCTTGGGCACTTCCTCAGCTCTGATCCGCAACTGATAATATCCAGATCGAAGATCAATCTTTGATAAAAACACGCGCACCCTGGAACTGATCGAATAAATCATCAATACATGACAGAGGGTAACGATTCTTCATGGAAACCTTGTTTAGCTGCTTATAGTTCACACACAATCGTAGAGTCTCGTCGTTCTTCTTCACGAATAACACCGGAGCACCCTAAGTTGAAGTGCTTGGATGGATAAAACCATTGTCCAGTAACTCTTGCAACTGGACCTTGAGCTCTCTAAGCTCAGTTAGCGTCGTTCTGTATGACGAAATAGATATGGGAGTAGTCCCTAGAGCTAAGTCAATCTCGAAATCAAACTCTCAAACTGGTGGTAGTCCAGGTAGCTCCTAGGGAAATACGTCTGGAAACTCCTACACCACTGGGACCTCCTCAAGCCTTGGCCACTCCACAGTGGTGTCAATAACATGAGCCAGGTATGCCATACACCCTCGGCGTATCAATCTCCTGGCTTTCATCACTGAAACAACACAATGAGGTAACACTCGCCTCTCGTTTAGGAACCTCAACAACAGCCCTTCGAGTCCACGAAACTCTACTCCTTTGGTGAAGCAATCTACTGAGGCTCTATGATGCTTAGCCAATCCATCCCTAGGATGGCATAGAAATTCATCATTTCAATTGGAATCAAGTCTGCCTCAAGTATCGCATATCTGACCATGACCTTACTCCCTCTGTAAACAGAATCTCTAAGTATCTGCTCACCGAGAGGAGTGATGACCAATATCTCTTCATCAAGTAGCTACAAAGGTTTACCCAACCCGTGGGCAAAAGATACTCACATACAAATGGTTCGACCCGGTGTCAAATAAGACACAAGCGTCGACTCCCCACATATGTATAACTTCTATTCTGAGAAAATAAAAGGATTAGTTGATAAATATGGAAGAAAATATATGCTCACATATATATATATATCAAAATGTATATACATACCAACATAGTTAAGCCTATAAGGCTTTAACTA
This sequence comes from Dillenia suffruticosa, assembly GCA_033439265.1. Classification (NCBI taxonomy): domain Eukaryota; kingdom Viridiplantae; phylum Streptophyta; class Magnoliopsida; order Dilleniales; family Dilleniaceae; genus Dillenia; species Dillenia suffruticosa. The sequence goes on from JAVTVX010000031.1 coordinate 8,977,776, forward strand.
GTGATGGTGCTTAAAAAAATGTACATAAAAGAAAATATCTCTAAATATGAGGATCAGTGGGAGGAGTAGCAATAATCACGTCAGGACTCGCCTAAGCGTCCTCGTGCGTCATTGTGTATACACGGGCCTGTGTCCTCTGTTGCTGTCGGGATGGTCCTAGCACCGTGTTGCTCCCGACTGCTGTCCGTGGAGAGGTGTGACTGGACTCCGCAGGTGCTCCCTGCTGTCCTCCTCGGGGAACACTCGAATATCCTGAAGCTATTTGACCTCAAAATCCCAACTCAAGATAGGTGCTCCTAATGTGCCCTGGCTTCCCACACCGGAAGCATGTAACAGGTACCGTACACTCTCCAAAAGGGTGGTGTCCACCACATCAGTGGCAAAAAGGGTGCCATTAACATGAAATCTGAGTAGTGGCGCTAGAGGCCGGTGCTCTAAATACCTGAAATCGTGATCCCTATCCAGGATGTGCTTGTCTCGGCTGAGAAGAGCCTTCCTGATATCCTGAACTCCTGTCCTTCTTTGAGCCCTGGCTCGAAGAAGCCCCAGATCTCTTCTTCCTTATCTCTCTGTTCTCCCGCTGTCTGTCCTCAGCACAGACGATCTCCTCCACTCTAAGTGTTGAGTCCACTATCTTCGTAACGGAGAGACTAGGAGCCACTGTCATATACCTCATGATGTTCAAGTTGAGGCCGTCCTCAAGCTTAAACCGTAGCTGCTTTGGCGGCGCCAAGTCTGGAACGAAAGCAACTAGTCGCCTCATCTCCGTCTCACACTCTGTCACTGTCCTGGTTCCTTGATGCAACTGCAGAAACTCTGCCCTCTTGCGGTCCTGCTGGAACTCAGAGAAATACTTGTGACTGAACTCCCGTAGGAAGTCCACCCATCGCAGCGGCTCGGTAGCATCGTCAAAATCGCCTCCCACCAAGTGAGGACGTCACCATCCAAGAGTCTCTCTGATATCCGAAGCCGGTAGTCCTTGCTTAACCCCAAATCAGTTAAAATTCAGCGAGTATGGTTGATCCAATGCTTCGCTGCTGTGGGATCACCCGTTCTTGTGAACTCCGTGCAGCCTCGCCTCCTTCACCAATTGGGTGAGTTCGTGAATACGCCTCAAGGTAGAGGAGGTAGTGTTACTAGATCCTGAAACAGTGGAAGGACCGACAATTGGGGGCTGATCTGGTACAACTAAAGGTGGCACGATCGTTGGAGTCGGCGTAGCCATTGGTACTGGTGGAGGTGGCATGGCCATAGGAGTCGGCACTGCCATCGGTGGTGGTAGGTTGACATCTGAATCCTGTGGGAGGTGTACCACTCATACACCTGCCTAAATGCCACAAAGGATGGTGGTAGAACCTCGGTTGGAGGCTGAGTAGGCGCTGCAGGGGGCGCCCGTGATGAGGAAGCAACCTCAGGTACTCTAAGGGTCTCAGGTCCCCTCGAAGGGTCAGGCACTTGAAGAGTCTCGGGTAGCGCGAGTCTAGCTCTGCGTCCCGCTGGTCTACAGCATCTAGGCAGCATAATTCTGCAAGGAGAGAATTTTTCATTAGCTATAACTCTAGAGTTTGGCATTATTGAAAAATTAGGGTTAGTTACGTAGTAACTAACCTCCTAAAATGAATGAAATTATTGGTCTACGACTATATAGGGGACTTTAAATGATTGTATGAAACTCTCTAATGTATTGAGGACTTTTCTATGTACTTGAGAATACTTTTCTTACTACCATTTGCCCAACCTAAGACTCTGATACCAACTGAACTGTCATACCCCAAACCAAAGTCATGAACAGTCGCCTGTTGCCCCTGGATGTCGGCTGTATTTTTACAGAAAATCGGACAGAACCTCCCCATAAATCAGAGGTTTTCCATGTACAATTTCACCTGTATATCACATTCATCCTATAAAATAAACAAATGGTCGCCCCGATCTCTTCAAAATCAACAAATACCATAGCCAACATCCAGAACAATGCAATGCTATAAAGTTTCTAACAGTCCTAGCAACAGACCTCTACTGTCATGGCCAACTAGAGTATGAGCAGCCGCCACACCGAGCGGATCTAAAATTTTACCTAATATACAATCATAATTCTCAAGTGATATTCAAATATGTACAATTGCCTCAATACAAATAAACTTGAGAGTTTCACAAATAATTATACATAAATTATACAGTCATCCCAAAAATAATTAAACGAGTACATTTATCAAACTAAAATCTCCAATAATCGAAGCGGAAGATATGGTAACATCCATACCCAAGCCCGGTACTATCAAGTCAACGTCATAAAAATACAATAATTCTTCTTCAGTTCAAGACTAATCCTGTGGGGATAAAGTGAGAGGTGAGTATCTATGGGAGGATACTCAGCAAGTGAGGGGATTGACACCGTGCTATCAATATCAAGTGTGAACTTGGAGTATCAAAGCATTAAACACAATATCAAGTGTGCGAAAAATAACGTACTGTTTTAAGAATAACATATCTCAAGGCACACACAACAAAGTAACATATGCATCTATCCATGTATCAAATCACATATGTAGAGTTGACCGAACAAACTACCCCAGTAATGGTCTACCTCGACCTAGGACGGGCGCATTGGGGGTTTTCAACTATGCAAATATCAAAGAATGGCTCTCTACCGCAATGTTGGACACATGCTACTCCAACTAATCTGTAAATAATAATAATGATACATATATATAGTCAGCCGTGTATAATAATGATATATATATATATAGTCAGCCGTGTATGGTATCCCGCCCAGTACTAGATAGAGGTAAACTCACGTCTTCCCTGATGAGGGTCAACTTGGGACACCCATACACATGACGATCTGGCGGATACCTCTGGCTGAAGGGTATCCGGGTACAAGGGGTGCCTCTACCAAATGTCCCTCATAGCTACGGAATGCTATAGGAAGCATATCACCATATCACCAAGTCGGCCGGGCACGTAGCCCCATACGTCACAACATGTCGGCCAGGCATATAGCCCCATGCATCGTAACATAATTTTGGCCAGGCGTATAGCCCAAAGATTTTATATAAATCCATTTAAAACCATATGTCAATACAGTGGAAACATTAAAACATGTCAGTATGTCGAAAAGGTAGCATAATATCAGTTATCAAACTCATGGTTGCATAATCTATAAAATCAGCAGTTTGAACACTCCAATGGTTACAAAAATATGTACATATACTTATCAAAATCCAAACATTCAGTTTTTCACACGTATCAAAATCATGTCGTTTGAAAATCGGTAAAACATGATTTGTCAATCAATAAAAGATATCAAAATCTCACTCACTGTTCTAGGGAGGGTGATCACTCTCTATTTTCAAAACAATCCAATCTGACGTCTCGAGTCTCCAAAAAAGATCAACCTAATCAGATTATCAGATCATCAGAATTTAACATCAAATGTCAAGTATTTTAGGCTTTATCCATTTTCCCTAAGTTTGTACAAAGCTTAACTCTTCAATTTATGAATATACTCTAATATCATCAGTTGCATTTCATTTATAAACAATTAACGTACCTTTAAACCAAGTCAAATTCAACCCTAAAACCACTCAAAGTCTGAAATAAGTCTTAAAATAAATAATTTTCCTATAATATGAAAAATTTTTGAAAAATCATACACTTTTCGATTCTCATCCAAATGTTTCAAGCCATATGTCATTTTCAAGGTATTTGAGTCTATTTTCATAATACGGAGATCGTATTTAAATTGCATATAAGCAAAAAAATTTATAATGAGAAATGCTGCATTAACCATTGCACTCAAATCCCAATTTCTAACTATTTTCATGCATAGGTCAATTTAAACTCTAAAAGAAACTATTCAAATCAACTTAATTTGATTCTATCATTTTGAACAGTCTCATTTCATATAAATTCGTACACTTAACCTAATGAACCGTATATAATGTCAAAAATGGATTCATTGCAAATTTGGTTTACATTCTAGAATATACAAGACTTCTTATCTTAAATTTACCCTAAATTCGATAACCAAATCGAATAGGTCCGAAATCACTCACCTAGGGTTTTTCTCGGAGCCCAGACCTTCATCCGAATGTCTCCTCGATCACTCCAAGATCTGAAATGTTACCTATCAAGACAGGGTTTATTGGTTAGGTTCAAACACTTAGATTGGAAGCAAAACCCTAAGTCATTTACTTGCGTGGAGGTTTGTGGACTGTCACGGGCTCATGGGCCATCGCGGGCCGTCGCGGACTACAACGTGCTCGTGGGTTCGCTGGTCAGTGGGCCAGTGGGCTTCAGCTAGCAGGCTCGTGAGTCTGCGAGCCAATGGGCTAGTGGGCTAGTGGGCTAGCGGGCTAGTGGGCTAGCAGGTCGGCAGGCCTACGGGCTGGTGGGCTTACGGACTGGCAGGCCTACAGCTGATGGGCCTGCAGGCTGGTGGGCCTGCGAGCCTCAGGCTGATGGGCCTGCGGGCCGCAGTGGCTTGCGGGCTGGTGCGCTCCCGTACGTGCTCATGCACGGCCTGGCTCGTGCTCGCTCGCAGACTGGGTCCTGCTCGCTCGCCTGGCTCATGCCCGTTCACGGAATGGGTCCTGCTCGCTCGTAGGCTGAGGTGTGTTGTGGCTTGATTGCGTGTAAGGGCACTGGGTTACGTTCGCGAAGGCTCGTGGGAGGAAGGAGCAGCTGCGGTCGTGCACGGTGGCTTGCGGTGCGATCGATCATGGCTCACAGCGGAGTAAGGCGAAGCAGAAGGGAGAGAGATCGCGAGAGGCAGAGACTGTGAGAGAGAAAGCAAGAGGGAAAGAAGAAGAAGAAGAAGAAGAAGGTGGTGGCGATGGCGGCGGAACACGTACCAAAGGAGGAGAGCGCTGTGATCGGAGAAGAAACGAAGGGTCAGGAGAGAGAGAGAGAGCGAGAGAGCGAGAGAGAGAGAGAGAGAGAGAGAGATTAGGGTTTCCAACCCTAATCCCCAAATTTGGGGACGCAGCGTTTTGCCCCAGAACGCTGCGTCTCCATTTTTTTTTTTTTGGTATTACATAATAAATCTAATTTGAAAGAGAAGATTGTAATTTCACATATATGATGGCATGAAAATATGAAAATAATTATAAACCAACAATTAGACTTACGTATGGTTAGCGGGTTCAATAAATGTTCAACCCTCTAGATTGACAGGCACCTCAGTGCCATGGTTGCGGCCCCTACCTTGAGCGGAAGAGGTACCAACATTAGTGTCATGCATCTCATCAGGAGCTTGAGGTCAAACAATGGTCCCCAAGATTTCACTCATATGAGAAGACCCTCGACCACTCTCGTTGCTTCTCCTATCACTTCCTCTAGAGCTAGATCCTCTGCCTCATACCATATCTGGATATCTGAAATAGATTAATTAAGACATATTTAAAAATAAAATATATTGATACAGAAATTTTAAGTTGTTTACAAGTTTTAAATAAGACAAATAAATAAATAAAAGGAAAACAAATACATACACGTTTGGTACATGTGTGTTGCATTAAGTTGTGGATGTAAAGACCACTGGTGAATAAGAAAGGCAATTTGGTACATGTGAAGTTTGCAATGGGTTGTGAGAGAAGTCAAACCTCCAACAATATTGAAGAATCAACTACACCTCATGCATCACTTTGCAACGAAGAATCTTGCGGGTCAAGTGCAAAAGTTAATAAGGAGATCACATTGATAGTGCTTGATGAAGGAGGAGTCATGAAGTTGAGATTTGTTCGGAGAGCAAAATTGACAACGTTGGCTTTGAGGATAGTAGGGTTCATGGTCAACACTATCGAAGCCTTGTCGTCAGGGATGTTGGTTGGGGAGAATGTCATGGTACGCAATGGGCTTATTTTGTAATAAAGCCAAATGTTGGACAACCTTTCACTTGTGGCTCTATCTTATTTTTAGAGAGATGGTAGAGATTGTAAAAATTTGGGACATAAGCATGATGTGTGCCATGATTCATTGTAATAATGTTCAAAATTTAAGAGCAAAAAAAGATTGCTAACACCGAAAATGCCCCTTACAATTGTTTAGACAATTTAATATTTCTCTTATCAAGCCTATAAGTGCTTAAAAAACTCTATAGGGGACAAGGATTTGCAACTAGAGAAAGAGACTCCTCAACCCTTGATGTAGTTTATCGAGTGTTCCTTCACAAGCAAGTTGTACACCCTTTTATAGTTAGAAAAACATTGTTGTCTTCAATTATTCATTACCTATTCATTCGAATTGCTTACAATTGTGTCATTCAATCTCTTTGTATCAAACACTACATAACCAACATTGTAACACCGAAAATCCGATGTTAGAAATTATGTTAAATATTTTATAATATAAAGGAAAATTTTTAAATTTTATTGATTTCCGATTTTGGGGTATTAAATTTGAATTTTCGGTATATTTAAAATGTTGTGTCCTCGATTCGTAGTGAATCTCATTTTTATGAAATTTGAAATTTAAAAAAATTTAGTGAGAAGTGGGTATAAATATATATGTGAATATTTATTTATTTATTTATTCATATATTTATTTATTAAAAAAAAAAAGAAAGAAAAAACAGAGGAGGCACTGCGTTTTGCCCAAAATGCAGCACCTCCTTGTCCCCTAAATTCAATTAAGGCAAAAAGTCTTCTTTAGTTTATAATATTATATTTCTTTAATATCTCTATTCTCTATAAATATTTCGTTCTTCATCACCTGTCTGCTCATGCACTCATGCAAAAGCCCAACTCCGGGATCTATACATTGCGATGAGGTTTCTCTGGTATTTCAGTCAACTGTAGTAGTTTAGAGTTCCTTAGATAACAATTTTAAGTAAAGTCTCTTCAATTTGGGGTAGATTCATCATTCAAATGGAAGTATGAGGTTATATGAATCATTCTAGATTTTACAACATTGAGATGGTGAATCTTACAAGTATCTAGGCAAAAATGTTTATGCATGGTTACTTGAGCACCATTTAAGAGTAAGAATGTCTGTAAACAAAATTTTGAGGTATATTGAATAGGTCGAGTTCAATTATAGCATCTTTAGATATTTGTGGTATGTGTATTAAAGACTTTAGTTTTAATCTTTCTGCAATGCTTTGTGGCAGATACAAGGTGGAGGCCTGTTCCAATTGTTGTTGAGAAATACATTGATCTAGATAATATTGCTCCTTTTATATCTACGAGTTTCATGGTTTTAAAACAAACTTGTTAAGATCTCTGATATTTTTAGCTAGCGCATTGTTTTTCACTATTGTTCCTCTCTAAGCCTTCTAGAGTTTTAACGACTATTGGTGATACATTTGTTGATAGAGCTGGCCTTTCGGAAGTCGACATTGCTTGGGAAATGTTATAGGGTATGATAATGGAGACTTTAATATTAATAGGGTGTTGAGATTTAATAGTGATATAACTTGAGATAAACAATAATAGTTGAAGAATGTGGACATGGAATTGATGAGCACATGATTATTGGATGGAAAATTTAATGGAAAAAAAAAGGATAACTATGCCCATATACCATTGACAAAGCTGTTAAAGTTAGAAATTATGACTATATGTTTAACTATATTATATTCCATACTTGTTCATATTAAATGAGATTTGGAGAGTTAAACCTGGGGACCAGTTTGTACGAAAATGTCAATATAGAAACAACGCTCGTAACTTTTTGACATATAAATTGTAATTTTAATTTTGAGGTTGGAGATGTGGTTTTCCTCAAGATTTTACCTTCGAAGGGCGTAGTTCGGTTCAGAAAACGAGGCAAATTGAATCCAAGATATATTGGTCCATTCAAGATCCTTGAGAGGATTGGAAATGTGGCCTACCGATTTGAATTACCTTCGGATTTGGAGAAAATTCACGATGTATTTCATGTGTCAATGCTAAAGAAGTATTTGCCGGATCCTTCTCATGTAATTGAATCTCCTCCAATAGAATTTAATCCAGATCTAAATTTCAAAATGCAACTAGTGCAAATCATTGATCGGCATGTTAAGCAATTCAGACACAAACAAATCCCCATGGTCAAGGTACTATGGGAAAATAATCAAATGGAAGAACAGACTTGCGAAATTGAAGAATCAATGCAGAAGCAATATCCACAGCACTTTGATGTATAAATTGTGTTTTAAAATTTTGAGAACGAAATTTATTATTAAGGTGTTAAGTATTGTAATACCGAAAATCAGGTACTAAAAATTATGTTAAATATTTTGTAATATAAAGGAAAATTTTTAAATTTTGTTGATTTCTGATTTTGGGGTATTAAATTTGAATTTTTGGTATATTTAAAATGTCGTGTCCGCGATTCATATGAATCTATTTTTTATGAAATTTCAAATTTTTAAAAAATTTGTGAGAAGTGCGTATAAATATATGTGTGAATATTTATTTATTCATATATTTATTTATTAAAAAAAATAGAGATAGTACTCCGTTTTGGCCAAAACGCAACACCTCCCGCTCCCCCAAATTCGATTAGGGCAAAAAGCCCTAATCTCTCTCTTCCTCCCATCTCTCTCTCTCTTTTGCTCTCTCTCCCTCTCGTCCGTCGGTCTCTGTTTCTCACTCTCCGCCTCCCTCCTGCACTGCGTTTCCCTTAATCACCGGCGAGCCACCACCGCAAGCAACTGTCTTGCCTCCTTTCTCTCTCTTTTTCTCTGCTCTCTCCCGCATGTGATAGCAGCACGTTGTCTCCCTCACTTCCTACTCACACGCTCACTCTCTCTGTCTCACAGTCTCTCTCTCCTTCTCTATCGTCTCTCTCTGTTTCTCTCCTTTCCCGCTCGCGCACGACAGCTTCTCTTTCTCCCTTTCTCATTTGTGCGCACTGCTCTTTGCGAGCACCACCCTTCTGCAACCTTCGTAGAAGCCCCAAGCCGGCAATAGCAACAGACCCTCGAAAACCTAGGTCGTGATTCCTCCATTGATGTCTTGAATGGAAATCTAAGAACCCTAGGCCGACTGCAAATCCATCTCTGCATAGGTAAGAATAGATTTCTGAATTCTAGTTCTAGAGTTTTGATTTTTCTAGGTTATTGAACTAACTTACTATACTTTGTTTTAGTAAACAGGTACTGCAGATCACCGATAGGACTGAGGAGACATTCGAATGAGGCTACAAATTGTGAAACCCTAGGTGAAAGAAATTCTAGTTCCTTCGAAAATTGAATGAGTTTAGTCTAAATTTAGAATGAGAGCTTTGTATATGCTCTGAAAATGTGTTGAATTTGAAGAGAATGCACTTTCCTGAATTTGATATGTGATTTCTAAGATTGCGTCTAAATTCTACATGAATTTAGGTTGATTAATACGAAAGAAACGTATTTTGTTTTAGTAAATAGGCACTGCAGATCACCGATAGGATGAGGAGACATTCGAATGAGGCTACAAATTGTGAAACCCTAGGTGAGAGAAATTCTAGTTCCTTCGAAAATTGAATGAGTTTAGTCTGAATTTAGAATGAGAGCTTTGTATATACTCTGAAAATGTATGGAATTTGAAGAGAATGCATTTTCCAGAATTTGATATGTGATTTCTAAGATTGCGTCTAAATTCTACATGAATTTAGGTTGATTAATATGAAAGAAACGTATTAGATGAAATTAGATGAATTGAAATTTTGAATTATTGATCTAGGTTGATCTTTTGGAGATTTAAAAGGAGTCATTTTGGAAAACTTGTGGAAATAGGGAGTGAATACCCTCCCTAAAAGTAAGTAGATGGTCTATTGTGTTATAAATGAGAAAAATGAGTTTAAATTCTTTTGTGAATGATTTTGAATGATTTTTACCTGTTTTATGTGAAATTATTTGTGATTGTGGGATGTCTGAAATGGAAATCTGAATTACGAGTTCATCCTATGAAATTATAAATGAATCTGTGCCATTTGCATTGGATATTTGATATGTAAATACTTGTAGCATGACTTGGAATTTGTTTGATGAAACATGGCACATTGATTGCAATTTGAATGATTGTGAAATGATGGCGTACGAGTGTAATGGCTATAGTCATTCCCTCTACGAAACGATTTTATTGTGAGAGAGGTGTACGCGACCTCTTCTCTGCCACATTGGACTATCCGGATTGCACCCCTGTGAGGGACGAGCTACGCCAAGGAAGGGGGTAGTATTTTGAAATACTAAAATGGAAAACCGCTTGGCGGGCTTCCGTCTGGGTTCGGCCAAACTCAAGATGGAAGTGATTTCGATAAGACTCTTGTAATTTTCAAAAAGAATATTTGATATGGATGCATACTTTGTGAATTACTTGATTTATTGAAAATGCTTTTATATATATAAAGTGTTGTTTATAAGATATATTTTGACTTTGCTATATTCACCCCTTATTTATTATACAATCATACCATTACACTCCACCCACTAAGTATTCCCAATACTCACACCTCTTTCCAAATTTTAAGAGAAAGTTTAGAGCCGTGACGGAGATTGAAGCTTAGGAAGGTTTATCTGCTGCTTTGTGTAGGTATTATAGTGTGTAAGGTTATTTTAGTTGATTTGGAATCCATAGAAGGGAAAACTTGTATAATTCTTTTGGTATGGATTAAATCAATACTTGTTTCATATATAGAAGCAAATATTGATGGAATCTTTATCTAGTTTGTGTTGGAGTTTGTACGGAATTTGTTCATTTTCTTTTAACTTTCATTTTTTGTTAAACTTATTGTTTAAATGGGACATTTGATTTGAAATGTTGGGATTCGTTATTTTCTTTTGATTTTACGAAATTCTGTACATCTCATACTGTTTGGACTTTATTGATGATAGTTCATTTCTTTAGGCAAGTGTTAGTAAAATCCTATGATAATGATTTAAGACTTCTTTTTTTTAAATGTTTTATTTGTACTGAAAATTCTGGAATGGCTGGAATAGCCAATTTTGTATGCGTGCCCGCCCGAATGTGTGCCGACGCATTGGATCCGAGGATCGGGGCATGATAGCTTTATTGGTATCAAAGTTTAGGCTCACGATTTTGAATGTTTAAAGGTTTGAAATATTTTCAAATATCCCAATAGTTTTCCAAAGGTTTTAAAATGTTTGCTGCTTTAAAAATTTCGATTTTTAAAGATTTACTTTTAAGAAATGTACAGAACTTTCCATGGATCCTTATGGACTAGGTTTAATATTTATTTTTAGGGGGTTAAGCACTTGGGATTGCTCATATTTTAATTGTTAAGCTTAAACTCTCTCTGTAGAGCTTTGCTTCCCAAAACGAAGAATAAGGAAATCGAATTAGATATTTTTCACTCCACCTCCATAACCCGAGTGATGTATTACTTTATGAATAGTTTCTCAATTGTGATTGAAGATCTCCCTTGGCTTGTTTGGCTGAATGGTGAGTACCCTCATAGTAATTCCTTTAGACTAATATCTTGACGTTAGAAATTGGATATACTTACGTAATAGGCATGACAATATAGAATTGCTTATGATTAAGATATAAGGTAAAATACTTTTAAGAGATTGTATTTGTGAGTAGATGTTGGGGTTTGATAAATGTTTTCGTGATTTGGAAAAGCAGACAATTTCGAATTAGTAGGAAAATTTGATGATACTTGCCTTGCTTTTGTGTAACTACATTGCATCGTATGCAGCCTTCTCTTCCGTAAAGGTGGGCTATAGGTTATAAGAAGCAGGTATAAGGATAAAGCATATGTAAGTGGTCAGATTGAACACACTCTTTTTTTAGGGACATGATGTAAGTGGAATGCTTATTTATAATTTTAATAGAAGAGAAATTGCTAGTAGAGGATTTGTATGCCCAATTTGTCAGTTAAACAATGAGAAATGTGATAATAGCAATGTGACTTCAAGTATATAACTATGACTAATGGGATCTTGCAAATATGTTTAGTGGTATTAATATCTTAGTGAGGTTAAAGTTTAGCTATCAATGAACAAATTCGATTTGTAACTTGAAGAGGGCTGATAATTGTCTCTAGCATTTGGGATTCTATAATTATTAAAATTCCTATTAATTTTGTTAATGGTTAAGATTTGGGCCTGGCCAGTCTGTAAGTAGGGTTTTGTTAGAAGGTTGGTCTAAAGAGAGAAGAAAAAAAAATGCTAGTGAATTGAATTAAAATTCCTTTATTAAAAGATAGATTACAAAATGTAAGTTGTTTCATGTTCAGGTTGTTGCATATTTTATCCATATTGAGTGTTTTTAAAGAAATGAGCCTTGTTGCTGATATAATTATAAATTGTATTTACCATCCAAAATATGCCCTTTTTATACTATTGAACTATTGCTGCTACATGCAAAGGCTAGTGCAACAAGCAATTCGCTGCCATACATACATATATGCATAAACATTCAGTTTCTCACTGTAGTGTGAATGTTCAGAGTCAAATTAATGCCCTTAAGTCTAGAGGCATTAAAATTCAAAGATAATAGTCACAACTTTAATAAGACAATTAATGCCTATAAGTCTAGAGCCATTAAAATCCAATATATACCATATTGTGACTGTAAGGTACTTTAGCTAACTATGGTTGTAGACAATATACATAGGGATGGTTCTTTCTCTTAGACTTTTCAGGTATATAATGCAACACTTTTGATAATTTTGCAGAAAGCTGTGTTACTACTCTATCCTTGGGTGGACCTCTTTCTTTTCACGAATTGATATTGAAACAGAATAAAGATCCTTGATCTGCTATTATATGCTTTTGCTGAATATGGGGGAAAGTTTTTTGTTTTGATGATTATTTAAAAAAAATAATATTTGTAATGGACAATGCTTTCTTTGGATAAGCAGCATCTTAGAGGAAAAATTTTAACCTTAGGTGATTTTGATAGTAAGGAACTTCACCGTCTAGCTTGGAAATTTGAGGATATGGAAAACTAGTGGTAGCTTCCTCAATGTTTGATGCAGTCACCTTGGAGGAGCTAATATGATGAGCTTTTACGAGATGACATGAATATTATGATAATAATTCTTTAGATTACCTGTTGGATATATTGTACCTTTGTTTGAATGAGCAAATAATTTTCCAGACTTATTGGAATCTCTAAAGTAGAGTTCATTGTTCTTTCTTTAGTTTATAAGTATTATATTTCTTTAATATCTCTATTCTCTATAAATGTTTCATTTATCATCACTTGTCTGCTCATGCACTCATGCAAAAGCCCAGCTCCAGGATCTATACATTGCAATGAGATTTCTCTGGTATTTTAGTCGGCTGTAGTGGTTTAGAATTCCTTAGATAACCATTTTAAGTAGTCTCTTCAATTTGTGGTAGATTCATTCTTCAAATGGAAATATGAGGTTATATGGATCATTCTAGATTTTACAACATTGAGAAGGTGAATCTTACAAGCATCTAGGCAGAAATGTTTATGCATGGTTACTTGAGCACCATTTAAGAGTAAGTACGTCTATAAACAAAATTTTGAGTTATATTGAATAGGTCGAGTTCAATTATAGTATCTTTAGATATTTGTGGTATTTGTATTAAAGACTTTAATTTTAATCTTTCTGCAATGCTTTGCGGCAGATACAGGGTGGAGGCCTGTTCCAATTGTTGTTGAGAAATACATTGATCTAGATAATATTGCTCCTTTTATATCTAAGAGTTTCAAGGTTTTAGAACAAACTTGTTAAGATCTATGATATTTTTAGCTAGCGTATTGTTTTTCACTATTGTCACGTCCCAAACCGGGATCGTGAACAGCCGCCCGTTGCGTCTGGATGCCGGCTGTATTTTTATAGAAAATCGGGCAGAATTTCCCCATAAATCGGAGGTTTCCAATGTACAATTAAACTTGTATATTCAAAATCAACATGTAATTTAAACAAATGGCCATCTTGGTCTCTCCAAAATCAACAAATTCCACCCCAAATATCCAGGACAACACAAGGCTATAAAATTTCTAATAATCCTAGTCACAGACCTCTACTGTCATGCCCAACTAGAGTATGAGCAGCTGCTATACCGAGTGGACCAAAATTTATACAATGTATAACACATTTCCTAAGTAGAAAGTTTAAAACGCTTACAAATGCCTCAATGTGAATAAAATGAACTAAAGCAAGAGTTATGCACACAACTGTTCATAAATTATACAGTCATCCCATAATATACACAGCCAACTATGGATCTAAATGTCAAGATCTCGCAGGGTCAAAATAAAATAAAGATTTCATATTTCTATTTGAAGTAAATCTCACTGTCGTGAATACCAAATCCGCCCTAGAGCCTGTAACGTCGCTTTATCACAATAAACCTGTCTGAGGAGGGAAAAGAGAGGGGTGATTATCATGGGAAGATACCCAGTGAGTGAAGGGAAAAATGTCAAGCATAAATAACGTAGGTGAACCATTGGAATGTTAAATAATATCATTTGAAACAAAAATTTATATTTCACAGCAAAACATAATATGTTTAGCAATTTGAAATCATTTAATTCAATCACACGACAACAAGCATGTATGCATCCATTTAAAATCAACTAATATCAGAGCGAGCCAAAAAATGGTTCTGGCAAAGGTCAACCGTAACCAAGGACAGGTACATCGGGGGTTTTATTATGCAAAGACTTTAAAACGCTCTCTACCCCAACGTTGGCCATGAGTTCGCTAGGATTAACTCAATCATCGTGTATAGAACCCCGCCTGGTTCTAGACGGTGGTGTCACACACGTCCTTCCCCTATGTGGGTTCAACCGGCTGCGCCTATAGCCCTTAGAATAAATGACGTTTGCAGATACCTCCTACAGAAGCGTATTCGGGCAACGTGTGCCTCTACAAACGCTCTTCGTAGCTACGGAATTATCAATATCATCATCATAATATCATAAGGGCACAACATCCCACAAGTAAAATCATATCATAACATAACTAGTGGGCATCCGACCCACATAGTTCATCAAAGCATTTCAAGTTTACGTGCCAATACATTTCATCAAATCATTTCAAAACAGCATATCAATGCAACGATAGAAAATGAAATTTTCAATTTTTTAAGTAATGGCACAATTTTTATTTCATTTCAAACCATGGATGCATAGTCATCGTGAACATAATTCAAGACACTCCAATAATCACAAAACAGATTTGAAATTTAATATCATACGTCAAATCAATGCATATCAAAAGTATGTTTTATCGAAAATGCGGCAGAAACACGTTTTACTATTTTATGCAATAGATTAAAGTTACTCACATATCTAGGGATGGTGGTCATTCCCTATTTTTTAAATCAATCCAATTGACTCTTCGAGTCTCCAAAAGACAAACCTAATCAAATCATCAAATTTTATATCAAATAAAATCCTAATAAGAGATTTTCGATTTTCTTCTTTCCAATTTAATATAACCTTAATTTACACAATCATTTCTAAATTCTCGTTTCATCAAATTTCGAATCATTTGACTTATCAATGATCAAATTTCCAATATTTCTCATTTTCTCTAATTTTCCTCAAATTTAACACATTTCCGAATAGATATATAACTTCCGATTTTAAATTCAATCTAAAATCAACAAAATTTATTCAAACTTTGAAATGAGTGCGTTTCTCTCACCTAGGGTTCCTCGGGTTTCAAATCTAGTTGTCGTTCGTCCGTCGGATTGGTCTAAAACCTGTAATATTTGCAAATTTGAAATATATTAGCAGTCCGGCTTGCTGACTGCAGAGGGCTTTGTGGGCCGCAGTAGGCGCGCAGGTCAGTAGTGGGCTTCGTGGGTCAGTAGTGGGCTTCGCGGCCTGGCGGGCTCTCACGGGCTGGGGCTCGTGCTCGTGAGTTGGATCGAGCTCGCGAGTAGATCAAGCGCTCACACAGTGGGTCGTACTCTGGAGCGTGATCGCACTTGTGCTGGGGCACGCTCGCGCAGTGGATCGTGCGCTGCAGTGCACTGTGCTCGTGCTGGGGCGCGCTCGTGCTGGGGAACGCTCGTGCTGGGGCGCGCTCGCGCAGTGGGTTGCGCGTTGGAGCGTGCTCGTGCTCATACTGAGGTCGTGCGTGCTCGCGTAGGGGTCGCGTGCTCTCGCACAGGGGTTGCGAACTGGGGTCGTGCGCTGGGGTTGCGCACTGGCTCACGCTGTAGGTTGCGCGCTGCAGCGGAGGAGCTGCGCTTGCGGGAGATCGTTGCAGCAGCGGTGGGTGGCGGAAGGGAGAGGCTGCGGCAGAGGAGAAGAGAATGAGAAAAAGATAGAGAAAGAGAGAAAGAGAGAGAGAGAGAGAAGAGATTAGGGCTTTTTAGCCCTAATCCAATTTTTTTTTTTTATCGGTATTATATTTTCTAAGCCCCTAAAATCAAGTTTCGTCCTCGAAACTAAAAGAGGACTAAATTACAAATAAATGAGGGTACTGTCTCCTCATAGCCTCTTCGGGCTCCTAGGTCTCCTCCTCGACCTGATAACTCCTTCACAAAACTCTTACCAATGTGACTTCCTTGCTCCGCAACTTTCTGACCTGCCGATCTAGAATAGCCACAGGCTGAACTGGAAGACTAAGGTCATCTCGTAACTCAACAGGTGGAGGCTCAAGTACATGAGAAGGATCGGCCAAGTATTTCCTGAGTACTGAGACATGGAATACATTGTGAATACGGGATAGTTCATCTGGCAGCTCCAATCTATATGCCACACTCCCGACCCTCTCAAGGATACGAAAGGACCCAATATATCTGGGGCTCAACTTGCCCCGCTGCCTGAACCGTATAACTCCCTTCCAAGGAGATATTCTCAAGAAAACCATATCTCCCGTAGCAAACTGAAGAGGTCACCGCCTACGATCAGCATATGTCTTCTGTCTGTCCTGGGCGGCTTTCATCCGCTCACGGATGACCTTAACTTTATTCTTTGTTTACTTAATCAACTCAATACTGCTAAGACGTCGCTCTCCGGCCTTATCCCAGCATATTGGGATGCGGCACTTCATGCCATACAGTGCCTCATACGAGGGCATCCCTATCTAGCCTGATAACTGTTATTATAAGCGAACTCGACCAATGGAAGGTGTCAATCCCAACTACCCAGGAAATCTATTACACATGCCCTCAGCATGTCCTTAAGGGTCTGAATGGTCCTCTCAGACTGGCCGTCCGTCTGAGGATGATATGTCGTACTGAAATTCAATTTAGTACCCAATGCCTCCTACAACTTGGCCCAAAACCTAGATGTGAACCTGGGGTCTCTATCTAAAACAATCGACACGGGCACCTCATGAAGCCGAACTATGGTATCGATGTAGAGACGTGCCAACGCCTCTAAGGAATAGTCATCGCGGATAAGGATAAAATGTGCAAATTTGGTGAGTCGATGGACAATCACCCAAATCGCATCATGTCGTGTAGAAGTTTGCGGCAACCCCATCACGAAGTCCATAGTAATATGCTCCCATTTCCACTCAGGAATGGGAAGAGGCTGCAATGTGCCCGCTGGACGTTGATGTTCGGCCTTCACCTGCTGGCACACCAAGCATCATGCTACAAACTCTACTATATTCCTCTTCATGCCTGACCACCAATAACTATCCCTGATGGTCCGGTACATCTTCATACCCCCGGGATGCATAGCATATGCAGAAGAATGTGCTTCCTCAAGGATAGCACGTCGAAGATCACTATCGGCCGGGACACACACTTTATCTCTGAATACCACGAGTCTATCTTCATGGACTCTAAAGTCTCCGCCCTCATCTCTGCGGACTCTATCCGCAATACCCTGAAACTCCTCATCCGAACTCTGGAGCTCCCTAATATGGTCGAACAAAGTCGACCTGACGTCAAATCTGGCTAGTAAGCCTCCCTGATCATCGTTAGTCAAACTGACTCCTAAGGCTCGGAATCCCACTAAACAAGAAAGGTAGGCTTTCTCTGTCGACTGTGAGGATGATGCTGACTTCTGACTCAAGGCATCTGCTACAACATTCGCCTTGCCCGGATGATAGTCAATAATGAGGTCATAATCTTTGAGGAGTTCTAACCATCTCCTCTATCTCAAATTCAGCTCCTTTTGGATAAATAGATATTTCAAACTCCTATGATCTATAAAGACCTTGCAGGTCACCCTATAAAGATAATGCTGTCATATCTTCAATGCAAAGACTATGGCTACCAACTCCAAATCATGTATTGGGTAATTAACCTCGTGTTTCTTCAGTTGTCGCAAAGCATATGCAATAACCCGACCATCCTGCATCAGAACACAACCCAATCCCTATCGGCTAGCATCACTGTACACTGTATACTCCCGATTACTAGTGGAAAGGGCTAAAATAGGAGCGGATGTCAACCGTTGTTTGAGCTCATAGAAGTTCGTCTCATAACGATCATCCCAAACAAACTTGACCCCCTTTTGGGTCAATCTAGACAACGGAGCAGCTATCCGGGAGAATCCCTTTACAAATCTGCGATAATACCTGGCCAAACTGAGAAAACTATGAATCTCGGTAACAGTTTGTAGCTGCTCCCACTTCACTATAGCTTCAACCTTCCGCGGATCAATATAAATACCCTCCGTGGAAACAATGTGCCCCAAGAATCCAATTTGTCTCAGCCAAAAACTCATATTTCGAGAATTTGGTATATAGCTGCTTCTCACGAAGTATTTGCAATACCACCCGAAGGTGCTCAATATGATGTTCATCACTCCGTGAATATATTAAGATGTCATCGATGAATACGATGACGAACTGATCTAAGTAGTCATGAAAAACTCGGTTCATCAAATCCATAAAAGCAGTTGGGGCATTAGTCAGCCCAAACGGCATGACTAAAAACTCGTAATAGCCGTATCGGGTGCGAAAAGCTGTCTTGAGTACATTCTCGGTCCGAATTCTCAATTGATGATAACCCGAATAGAGATCAATCTTAGAGAAAATCCTATATCCCTGCAGCTGATCAAACAAATCATCTATACATGGCAGGAGATATCTGTTTTTTATGGTGACTTTGTTCAATTGCCTGTAGTCCACACAAAATCGAAATGTATCATCCTTTTTCTTTACAAACAGCACTGAAGCACCCCAAGGTGAAGTGCTCGGGCGAATGAACCCCTTGTCTATGAGTTCTTGTAATTGAGTCTTAAACTCTCTCAGTTCAGCAGGCACCATTCTGTATAGCGGAATAGAAATAGGATTGGTCCCCGGTACTAGATCAATCTCGAAATCGAACTCCCGAACTGGTGGTAATCCGAGAGGCTCCTTGGAGAACACATTTAGAAACTCCTGCACCACAGGAACATCTTCAAGACTCGGTCCCTCAATGGTGGTGTCGATAACATAAGCTAGATAAGTTGTACAACCATGGCGTACCAAGCGTCTGGCCTTCATAACAGATATTATACTGCGGGGCAATACTCGTCTCTCGCCCCGGAATACTAATGGTGGCTGCGTGGACCTCCGACACTCAACCTCCTTCGTGAAACAATTCATGGAAGCCCGGTGTAAACTCAGTCAATCCATCCCTAGGATGGCATCAAAATCCGTGATAGGGAGCAGAATCAGATCTGTCTCTAATACTGTCTCCCGAATACCAACCTCACAGCCCCTATAGACTGTATATCGAATGATATGCTTATCAAGAGGAGTGACTACCATAATCTTCTCATCAAGTGGCGAAAGAGATCTATCAGAATGGCTAGCGAACGTGTCGCTCATATAGGAAAAATTCGACCGGGTATTTATAAGAATACGGGCGTCGATACCAAATATTCGCATAGTACCTAAAAGTAAGAAAAGATCAACAAATTTAAAATGTGAAGAAAAAGTGAACGAATATATATATATCAAACTAGTTAAGCTTCTAAAGTTTTAACTAGTCAAAACTGTATATTGATATCATGATATACAAAAAGGTCATACAGAAAGTACAACAAAAGTATTACACTGAGGGGTCTGTGGGAGGATTACCCATAATAACATCAAGATTTGTCTGTGCGTCCTCTTGTGTCATCACAAACACATGAGCCTGGGCCCTAAGCTGCTGTCGTGACGATCCTGGCACTGTATTACTTCTGGCTACAGTCCGGGGAGCGGTAAGAGCTGAGTGTGCAGGTTCCCCCTGCTGACCTGTGCCAGAAGTACCAGTACGACTCTGCAAAGTCGATCCTACTCGACTTAAATTGGGGCAAACACTCCTAACGTGACCTTACTTCCCACACTGGAAGCAAATAACCTGTACTCTACATGCCCCAAATACATGGTGGCTGTTGCATCTACGGCAGAAAGGCGGTCTTTGTGTAGTAAACTGTATAGAGACACTAGAGGTTGGTGCCCCAAAACCCTGTGGTCGAGGTCCCTATCCCGATGCTGCTAGTCTGAAACTAGAAGAACCTCTGGGATATCCAGAACCTCTACCCCTTTTCGAAAACTGTCCACCGTGACTCTCCCTCTGTTTAGCCTTCGCTCGGAGGATCTCCTTCTCCCGATACGTTGAATCGATCACCTCTGATAGTGTAAAAGAGGGAGTCACCGTCATATACTTCCTGATACTCAATTGGAGGCCATCTTCAAACTTGAACCTCGTCTGAGCCGGTGTAGCCATGTTGGGGACAAAGGCTGCTAGTCGTCTAAGCTCAGTCTAGTACTCTAAAACTGACCTCGTCCCCTAGCGTAAGCGCAGGAACTCTGTCCTCATCCGATCTTGCTGGAACGGGGTGAAGTACCTGCAGTCGAACTCTCATAAAAAGTCATCCCACCACAGAATCTGTGTAGTACTGTCACGGATAGCCTCCCATCATGAGAGGACATCTCCTTCGAGGAGTCTTTCAGCAACTCTCAATCTGAGCTCCTCTAACAACCCCAAATCTGTAAGAATCCTACGAATCCTGTTGATCTAGTGTTTCGCCGCTACAACATCACTGGATCCTGAAAAGTCTATACATCTGAGCTGCCGAGACTCTTTCACCAACTGCATGAGCTCGTGGATGCGCCTCAAAGTAGCCGACGTCTCATCGATCGGAGTAAAAATAGAAGGACTGGCCACCAAAGGAGGAACCAGTATCGTAGGAGCAGGTACGGCCGTAAGTGCGGTCGTTGGAGTCTGTAGTGGAGGTGGTGGCATCTACACCCCATATCTACTGTACCACTCCTGCCACTGCCTCAAGGCATCGAGTGGTGGTGGAGGAATGTCGACTGTAACAGCCGGTGGAGGTGCTAGGGGTGGTGCTGGTGAGCGTGCTCAAGTAAAGGAAGCATCCTCTGGCACTCGTGGCGCCTCGGGTGCCCTAGGTACATCAGGTACTGAAAAACCCTCAAGTGAGGCGAATCTAACACCTTTCCTACCACGTCTAGGTGGCATAATTCTGCAAAAAGAATACATGTTATTACATATAAATCAAGAATCAGGGTTAGTTGCTCCGTAACTAACCCCCTAAAAAATGAACTATAATTCAGAATATTTGAATGCGAAATAACGGATTAAAAGCATTATGTAACCAATCCCATAACATAGATGAACTTACATGCCTATGGCTAAGTATGGGACTTTAAATGATTGTATGAAACTCTCTAATGCATTGAGGACTTTTCATATACTTGGGAAGACTTTTACTACTATATTTTCTCTAACCTAGACGCTCTGATACCAATAAAACTATCACGCCCCAAACCGGGATCGTGAATAGCCGCCAGTTGCCCCTGGATGTCAGCTATATTTTTATAGAAAATCAGACAGAATCTCTCCATAAATAGGAGGTTTTCTGTGTACAATTAAACCGGTATATTCAAAATTAACCTGTAATTTAAACAAATTGTCATCTCGATCTCTCCAAAATCAACAAATTCCACCCCAAATATCCAGGACAATGCAAAGCTATAAAATTTCCAACAATCCTAACCACATACCACTACAGTCATGCCCAACTAGAGCATGAGCAGCCGCTACACCGAGCGAACCTAAGTTTATACAATGTATAATACATTTCCCAAGTAGAAAGTTTAAAACGCTTACGGATGCCTCAATGCAAGTAAAATGAACCAAAGTGAGAATTATGCACACAACTGCCCACAAATTATATAGTCATCTCATAATATACACGGCCAACTATGGACCTAAATGTCAAGACTTCGCAGGGTCGAAATAAAATAAAGATTTCATATTTCTATTTGAAGTAAATCTTACCGTCATGAATACCAAATCGCCCTAAAGCCTGTAACATCGCTCTATCACAATAAACTTATCTAAGGAGGGAAAAAACGAGGGGTGAGTATCATGGGAAGATACCCAATGAGTGAAGGGAAAATGTCAAGCATAAATAGCGTGGGTGAACCATTGGAGTGTCAAATAATATCATTTGAAACAAAAATTTACATTTCGTAGCAAAATATGATATGTTTAGCAATTTGAAATCATTTAATTCAATCACACGATAACAAGCATATATGCATCCATTTAAAATCAAGTAATATCAGAGCGAACTAAAAATGGTCCTCGCAAAGGTCAACCGTTACCAAGGACAGGCGCATCGGGGGTTTTATTATACAGACTTTAAAACGCTCTCTACCCCAACGTTGGCCATGAGTTCGCTAGGGCTAACTCATCATCGTGTATAGAACTCCGCCAGGAGCTAGACGGTGGTGTCATACATGTCCTCCCCTTACGTGGGTTCAACCGGCTGCGCCTATAGCCTTTAAAATAAATGACGTTTGCGGATACCTCCTGCAGAAGCATATCCGAGCAACCTGTGCCTCTACAAACGCCCTTCGTAGTTACAAAATTATTAATATCATCATCATAGTATCACAAGGGCACAACGTCCCATAAATAAAATCATATTATCGCATAACTAGTGGGTATCCAACCCACAAAGTTCATCAAAGCATTTCAAGTCTACGTGCCAATGCGTTTCATCAAATCATTTCAAAACAGCATATCAATGCAACGGTAGAAAAGGAAATTTTCAATTTTTCAAATTTTCAAGTAATGGCACAATTTTTATTTCATTTCAAACCATGGATGCATAGTCATCATGAACATAATTCAAGACACTCCAATAATCACAAAACAGATTTGAAATTTAATATCATATGTCAAATCAATGCATATCAAAAGTATATTTTATCGAAAACACGACAGAAAACACGTTTTACTATTTTATGCAAGAGATTAGAGTCTCACTCACATATCTAGAGATGGTGGTCACTCCCTATTTTTCAAATCAATTCAATTGACTCCTCGAGTCTCCAAAAGACAAACGTAATCAAATCATCAAATTTTATATCAAATAAAATCCTAATAAAAGATTTTCGATTTTCTTCTTTCCAATTTAATATAACCTTAATTTACACAATCATTTTTTAATTCTCGTTTCATCAAATTTCGAATCATTTGACTCACCAATGATGAAATTTCTAATATTTCTCATTTTCTCTAATTTTTCTCGAATTTAACACATTTCCAAATAG
Organism: Dillenia suffruticosa; assembly: GCA_033439265.1. Lineage (NCBI taxonomy): Eukaryota > Viridiplantae > Streptophyta > Magnoliopsida > Dilleniales > Dilleniaceae > Dillenia > Dillenia suffruticosa. The sequence goes on from JAVTVX010000031.1 coordinate 9,001,161, forward strand.
ATATATAACTTCTGATTTTAAATTCAATCTAAAATCAACAAAATTTATTCAAACTTTGAAGTGAGTGCGTTTCTCTCACCTAAGGGTTCTCGGGTTTCAGATCTAGCTGTCGTTCGCCCGTCGGATTGGTCTAAAATCTATAATATTTCCAAATTTGAAATTATAAACAATAACTAAATTTCTAATACCAGATCCTAGAACTTCAACCAAATCATAATCATTATCTACGGTGAAGATGCAGGTGAGCTCTTGAAGGGGAAAGCCGCTCGCGGGTAGTGGCGGGCGAGCGGGCCGGTGGGTTGGTGGGCTAGCGTGCTGGCCCGTTGGTGGGCTCGCAGGCTCATAGCCCGGCTTGCTGATCGCAGTAGGCTTTGCGGGCCACAGTGGGCTCGTAGGTCAGTAGTGGGCTTCGTGGGTCAGCAGTGGGCTTCGCGCCCTGGCGGGCTCTCACGGGCTAGGGCTTGTGCTCGTGAGCTGGATCGAGCTCATGAGTAGATCGCGCACTCGCACAGTGAGTCGCGCTCGCACTCATGCTGGGGTGAGCTCGCGCAGTGGATCGCCCACAGGAGCGCACTGTGCTTTTGCCGGGGCTCGCTCGCGCAGTGGGTCGTGCGCTGGAACGCTCTCGCGCTCGTACTGGGGTCACACGTGCTCACGTAGGGGTCACGCGCTGGCTCACGTTGTGGGTTGCGCTCTGCGGCGGAGGAGCTGCGCTCGCGGGAGATCGTTGCAGCAGCAGTGGGTGGCGGAAGGGAGAGGCCGCGGGGGAGGAGAAGGGAAAGAGAGAAAGAGAGAGAGAGAAGAGATTAGGATTTTTTAGCCCTAATCCAATTTTTTTTTTATTGGTGTTACAACTATTGTTCCTCTCTAAGCCTTCTAGAGTTTTAACGACTATTGGTGATACATTTGTTGATAGAGCTGGCCTTTCGGAAGTCGACATTGTTTGGGAAATATTATAGGGTATGATAATGGAGACTTTAATATTAATAGAGTGTTGAGAATTTGATAATGATATAACTTGAGATAAACAATAGTAGTTGAAGAATGTGGAGATGGAATTGATGAGCACATGATTATTGGATGGAAAATTCAATGGAAAAAAAAGGGGTAACTATGCCCATATACCCTTGACAAAACTGTTAAAGTTAGAAATTATGACCTTATGTTTAACTATATTATATTCCATACTTGTTCATATTAAATGAGATTTGGAGAGTTAAACCTGGGGACCAGTTTGTACGAAATTGTCAATATAGAAACAACGCTCGTAACTTTTTGACATATAAATTGTAATTTTAATTTTGAGGTTGGAGATGTGGTTTTCCTCAAGATTTTACCTTGGAAGGGTGTAGTTCGGTTTAGAAAACGAGGCAAATTGAATCCAAGATATATTGGGCCATTCAAGATTATTGAGAGGGTTGGAAATGTGGCCTAGCAATTGGAATTACCTTTGGATTTGGAGAAAATTCATGATGTATTTCATGTGTCAATGCTAAAGAAGTATTTACCAGATCCTTCTCATGTAATTGAATCTCCTCTGATAGAATTGGTCCAAATTTAAATTTCAAAGTGCAACCAGTGCAAATCATTGATCGACATGTTAAGCAATTCAGACGCAAACAAATCACCATGGTCAAGGTACTATGGGAAAATAATTAAATAGAAGAACAGACTTGGGAAATTGAAGAATCAATGCGGAAGCAGTATCCGCAACTCTTTGATGTATAAATTGTATTTTAAAATTTTGAGAATGAAATTTATTTTTAGGGGTTAAGTCTTGTAACACCGAAAATCCGATGTTAGAAATCTGTTAAATATTTTGTAATATAAAGGGAAATTTTTAAATTTTATTGATTTCCGATTTTGGAGTATTAAATTTGAATTTTCGGTATATTTAAAATGTTGTGTCCGCGATTCGTAGTGAATCTTTTTTTTTATGAAATTTGAAATTTAAACAAATTTAGTGAGAAGTGAGTATAAATATATATGTGAATATTTATTTATTTATTTATTCATATATTTATTTATTAAAATAAAAAGAAAGAAAAAAATAGAGGAGGTAATGCTTATTGCCAAAACGCAACACCTCCCTCTCCTCAAAATTCAATTATGGTAAAAAGCCCTAATCTCTCTCTTCCTCCCATCTCTCTCTCTCTTTCACTCTCTCTCTCGAACTCTCTCTCCCTCTCGTCTGTTGCTCTCTGTTTCTCACTCTCCGCCTCCCTCCTGTACTGCATTTCCCTCAATCACCGGCGAACCACCACCGCAAGTAACTGTCTCGCCTCCTTTCTCTCTCTTCTTCTCTGCTCTCTCCCGCATGTGACAGCAGCACATTGTCTCCCTCGCTTCCTGCTCACTCGCTCCCTCTCTCTGTCTTACAGTCTCTCTCTCCCTCTCTATCGTCTCTCTCTGTTTCTCTCCTTTCCCGCTCGCTCGCGACAGCTTCTCACTCTCCCTTGCTCGTTCGCGCATGCTGCTTTCTGCATGTACCACCCCTCTGCAACCTTCATAGAAGCCCCAAGCCGGCAGTAGCAGCAGACCCTCAAAAACCCTAGGTCGTGATTCCTCCACTGATGTCTTGAATTGGACATCTGAGAACCCTAGGCCGACTGTGAATCCATCTCTGCATAGGTAAGAACAGATTTCTGAATTCTAGTTCTAGAGTTTCGATTTTTCTAGGTGATTGAACTAACTTACTATACTTTGTTTTGGTAAAGAGGCACTGCAGATCACTGATAGGATTGAGACATTCGAACGAGGCTGCGAATTGTGAAACCCAAGATGAGAGAAATTCTAGTTCTTTCGATAATTGAATGAGTTTAGTCTGAATTTAGAATGAGAGATTTGTATATGCTCTGAAATGTGTGGAATTTGAAGAGAATGCATTTTCCTGAATTTGATATATGATTTCTAGGGTTGCGTCTAAATTCTACATGAATTTAGGTTGATTAATACGAAAAAAATGTGTTAGATGAAATTAGAAATTTATTGGGTTGATTAGAATAGTTTTCCTCGGAGTTTGAATTGAAATTGTGAATTATTGGTTTAGGTTGACCTTTTGGAGATTTGAAAGAAATCATTTTGGAAAACTTGTGGAAATAGGGAGTGAATACCCTCCCTAAATGTGAGTGGATAGTCCATTGTGTTATAAATGACTAAAATGAGATTAAATTCTTTTGTGAATGATTTTGAATGACTTTTACATGTTTTATGTGAAATTATTTGTGATTGTAGGATATCTTAAATGGAAATCTGAATTACGAGTTCATCCTATGAAATTATAAATGAATCTGTGTCATTTGTATTGAATATTTGATATATAAAAACTTATAGCATGACTTGGAATTTGTTTGATGAAACATGGCACATTGATTACAATTTGAACGATTGTGAAATGATGGTGCACGAGTGTAATGGCTATAGTCATTCCCTCTACGGAGCGACCCTACAAAGTAACGTGGTTGGGGTTTTTTTGCAAGAGAGATGTATGCAACCTCTTCTCTGCTACATCAGACTATCCGGATTACACCCCGGTGAGGTACGAACCACGCCAAGGGAGGAGGTAGTGTTTTGAAATACTAAAATGGAAAACCACTTGGCGGGCTTCCGTCTGGGTTTAGCCAAACTCAAGTCGAAAGTGATTTCGATAGACCCTTGTGATTTTCAAAAAAAATATTTGATATGGATGCAAATTTTGTAAATTATCTGATTTATTGAAAATGTTTTTACATATATAAAGTGTTGTTTATGAAATATATTTTGATTTTCCCACATTCACCCCCATTTATCATACAATCATACCATTACACTTCATTCATTGAGTATTTCCAATACTCACACCTCTTTCCATATTTTCTGAGGAAGTTTAGAGCTGCGATGGGGACTATAGTGATATAAAATTATTTTAGTTGATTTGAAATCCATGGAAATGAAAACTTGTATAATTCTTTTGGTATGAATTAAATCAATATTTGTTTCATATATAGGTGCAAGTATTGATAGAATCCTTACCTAGTTTATGTTGGAATTTGTACAGAACTTATTCATTTTCTTTTAATTCTCATTTTTTGTTAAACTTATTATTTAAATGAGACATTTGATTTGAAATGTTGAGATTCGTTATTTTCTTTCGATTTTATAAAATTCTGTATATCTCATACCATTTGGAGTTTACGATACTAATTCGTTTCTTCAAACGAGTGTTAGTAAAATCTTGCGACAATGATTTTAGATTATTTTTTATTTCAAATACTTTATTTGTGCTGAGAATTCTGGAATGGTTGGAATGATCAATTTTGCATGTGTGCATGTACAGGAGCCCCCGTCCGAATGTGTGCCCATGCATACTTGTGTGTACAGGGATGGACCAGATGGGTCATTTACACGTGTGTTGTATTTGGAAGATATATTGTACAGTTATATAGTTTTGCAGTGTCCTGATATATGTGGAAGTTCTATCCGTATACCGAAACAACGCAACGGTTGTCGCGTGGTCGATCGGAGAATCGGGGTGTGACAAACATACTTGTACACTATGAGAATTTGATGATGCTTTTAGACCGTTGGGTCTAAGTAAGTGCTGAACGTATCTAGATTTTGAGAAAATCTAGGCCCATGACACTGTCCAGCTAGTAGTCCCTGTGAGCGAGCAACCGGGCTCATGCAATACACATGTCAAGTGGGCAGGCCATAATCCACATAGCTTGCGCTTTCTAATACAAAGCATGTGGTGCACATATCAGATGGGTGCGCAGTGCTCACGGGCAGCTGCCCTTGCTTGAGCGTATGGGTCTGCAGCTAGAGCATTCATGCTCGTGTGATACACATGGTCATGACTAGGTTTGCAAGCACACACAGCAAAGGCTGGCCACCAATGTAGGGAGAGAGTTCACTAAAACAAGAAGAGGGTAGAGGGAGAAGACGACACCACCTCCTACAAAACTCTAACCTACACAACACAAAGTATTAATGCAAAACAAGGTTAAGGAAAAAAGAATAAAGAAGGGAGAAAGATAGAGAAGCTTACCTCAAGCCATTGAGTTAGGGAAAGAGTCTGTGGTTCAAGGGGAGAGAGAAAAGGGGGAGACAGAGATTGATTAGGAGGGAAAAGTCACGAGTTAGGGTAAACTTAGGCATATTATGTTTCGGTTAACAATAAAAGTACCCCACATTGGGTACTTTTTATCATTATTGGAATCTTCCCTTTTAATCCTAGAATGTCTTTGAAAACCCACATAAGGTTCTTCTAACAATAGAAGGGTCACCTATGTGATCCTTCGGTGGAGAGAAAGAGCACCAACTCTTTGAACGGGGTGATTTAAGACTCAAATCGTGAGAACATACGTACAAGGGAACAACTGCATGCACAAGGCTTAAGTTCTATCTTGAAAGATTTGTAAATGTAGAGAAGTCCCTCCAAATGTGCTGTTTGACACCTATAATTGTTATGTATGCCGCTTCACATGAGAGGCATCCTAATTGATGATATGTTAAGAAAAAGTTTCGCCCTCATGAAGAGTGTATCCTAATCATTTATGGTTTTTTTTTTTTTTTTGAAAACCCTCCAAAAGAGAAAAGATACAAACACACTTTTCATGAAAGAATCCCTCAAAACAAAAATAGAATTTTTTTTTTTTTTAACCATAGGGAAACATCATAGGAACAAAAGCAAGACCCCAAGATTAAGGGCAGACATACACCCATGTAGGAAAAAGAAAAATATCGGTTTGGCATCACAAAAATTCAACCATAAAAATTGATGTTTCATGACTAAATCCAATGATTAGCCTTCCTCCCCCCTCGAAATCGATGATTAGAGGAGGTGTTCTTCACGATAGCTCATGCATTCAAAGGTTGAGTTTCAAGGTTGAAAGTTGAAGGATAATTCCCTTAAACTTTGTGAACTCACTACTAAATGTAAGATCAACTACTATGCCTGATTATTATGAACCCACTTTGTTTGAGCAACACAAATTTATATTCATAAGAATACCGGAATGCCATGTACAATATGATCGCATTCAAAATCCAGACCAACCCAAATTAGAACCCAGTACACAACAAATGAACCAAAAGAAAAGGTCAAATCAGAACCATTGTTACAATTTAATTGTAGGAAAATAAAACTAAGGATGTAATTGAAATTTGAATTCCACTCATTCTCCATTGTGTTACATTTAACACTTCCCTTTCCATGTTGGAGGTGTTTTTAATTCTTTTAAACTTTAACACTCATTCTCAAGCATTAGAAAAAAGGCTGATTATGTGGAATTAGATGGAGTTCAAGGGAGGCAAAGAATGTAATTTGAAATAAACATAACGAATGAGACATTAATGTTAAGTGATAGAGTTTGTTTGACATTCAAAGTCAATTTAAGACATTTACTAAACAAAAACTATGAAGTTCAAAATGATTAAAGTAAAATGAATTATATAAAAATAAAGAGTTTAAAAGTCTTTTAAAAGTCTTCATTCACATAGGACATTGAAACATATTTCCCAAACTTTAAAAATAATTGATTATATAATAATTTAGTGAAAGCGATTTGAAATTAAAGTAAAATTAATGAATTATTTTTGGTTTAGGTCATAGTACTGCTTTGTGATTTCTTTAGTCTTTCTCTTAAATAAGTGTTTTCTTTTCTTTCCTTTTACATGCATTAATAAAGGGAAAAAAGTGGTCAAGACCTAAACATTTTATTTTATCTGTTTTGTGGGAAGGGTCGGCGCTAGACATTGGCCACAAGACATTGACACAAATTTAAGGTCTGTGACCAAATCATCAAAATATTGTTAAAACTTTATACGAAAAAACAAAGTTCTTGACATAAGAATTTTGGGAATTGGGAAGGTTCAAACAAGTCTAAGTTATTTGATTTTTTTTTTCCTTTTATGTTTTCTCTGCTAATAGCTCGCAAAACTAGATAGGAAGTTTTATTTCACTTTGACTTGATTTTCTTTAGAATATCTTGATTTCAATTTTGTGAAATTTGGAATTTTAGAATTTTGATGTGGATTTTTAATAATGTGAATTTCACATGTTTTTAATTAATTTGCAAATTTGGTACACCCTAAACTAGGCATTCATCGAGAATAAAAGGAAGGCCAAATACATCTGTAGAAAATCTTCCACATTGTGAACCCCAAAATGAAATCGTGGTCTCTTCAAGTAAATAGGGAAAAAATTCTTCCATGTTGTGCACTAGAAAAGTTAAATATGGATTTCAATGATGTAATAAAATATATTACAGCCAAAGGAGTAAATAACCATTCACAAATTCCAAGTTTGCTCTCTTATGTTACGAAGCAAAAGCTGGGAATAATTTCTTAGTACTTTACTAGGAATTGAGATAATAGCTGATTCCGTGCATAATCTTATTTTTTTCCACAATAGGAGGGGGGTTGACATAGGACTACACAATATGATAAAATTCTCTATTTACAATCACCAGGTAGATCATAGTCATTGAAAATCGGAAAAGCACTCTCAAACAAGCAAACAAGGTGGACTGGTACTACACCGCGTTGGTTTTAGCCACCCGGTTGGCTTGTAGATACATAAAACCTTTCCCACAAACATGAAAAAGGCTCCCTTATAATTTCCCATCTGTCCTAAATTGAACTACAGTCATCCATGCAACAGGCTTTTGCAATGATTTACAGTAATTTCAACTACAAAATCTCTCGTTGGTTACACAGAATTAAATTGTAAAAATTTTGATCTACAGAAACGAGTGATGGGATGCTGGCAAAGTTTGTTCTTATTCAATATAGATACACAGCGATGCCTTCTAATGAGCTGAAATAAACTTCGTGGCAAGTTTTGAAATCATAGGCAAGAGGGAGGGTTTTGCTTGCCAAGAGCCACACCATTGGCATTAGCACATTCAGACTTGGCAGGTCCTTTCGGTCCATTATAGTTCAAATTTATATTATTTAAATTTAGTTTTTGACATGGCTTAATCTTGCTGCACAAGAACTTAATAGCCACTTGTGTCTTTGAACTTCCCCTGATATTAATGTATTTTATGTCTGCAACCTGAACTTGCGATTCAGCCTACATAGGGAAAATATTAGATATTAAGACAAGAAAAAGAAATAAAGAAAGAGTCCATATTTGTAAGGGATAGAGAGAGAACGTACTCCTGGCTTTTGGTTAAAATATTGTTGATCGATAATGATAGGGTTGGAAACATCGTTCATAATGATATCTTGAAAGGTGATGTTTGAAGCAGTGACAGGAAATGAAGGATATACCCTTGTTTTGATTCTCACACCATTAGTAGTTTTGGTAAATGTGCAGCTTTGTATTAATAGACCATTGATATGTTCTTCACCTTCTGCACCGCCCATGCTACCAATACTAATTCCATGCCCCGGACCACAATTCACATGAGATATTTTCACATTCTTAGCCCCCGGGAGAAAGGCAATACAATCATCTCCCGTGCCAATATTGGAGTTTGAAATATCAATATGGTTGGAGTGGGCTATATGAATCCCGTCTGTATTAGGGCTCTTATCAGGGGCGGTGATGCTGACGTGATTAACTTGAAAGTTACTGCAACTAAAAAGCTTCATGTGCACGCTTTTACTATCAATCAATTTTATGCGTTTCATCACTGAGTTCTTGACAAAATTGAATGTTAATGTCTGCTCTCAAAGGAAAATGGCACAATAACAATATTAGTTAACTTACATTTTTAATGGGTTTAATAAAAATTAAAAGGGAGAGAGAACTTACAGTAGGGAGAGTGAGATCCTTAATCTTTTCCCTGTAAGGCCACGCAATAGGCCCTTGACCATCAAATGTTCCACCACCAAAAATTGTTAATCGATCAATGTATTCGAAGGTAATCCAATCATGGACATGTAATTGGGGATCACTTGGTGCTTTCACAAGCCCTTGGTTATTAAATATCATTTCTCCGCTGCATGGACCTTTCAACCGCACAGGATTTGTCATGTATACTCCTGGAGGAATTAAAATTACATTTCTTCCCTTTCCTTTACATGCTTCATTCCATACTTTTAAAAGTACCTAAGAAAGAAAAAAAAATACAGAACCTAATTTTTGAATCATTAATTCCCAAAAAAGAAAGAGACTAAGAAAAAGAATGTAAAACCACAAGGATATTTACATCAATTACCATTCCAATCTGTGTTCTATAAACTAATACATGTTGTGTTACAATATTTGTATTTTTCATGGTCTAAATGCATTTCAACAGATTAGGTGATAATAATATATTAATACACATAAATATAAAAGTGAAAAGGGACAAGTAGGGTTTTGGATACATTACCTTACTATTATCCGTCTTGGCATCGGCACGTGCACCGTACTTTGTTATGATGAAATCCTTGGTCTGGGCATGAACCTGAAAAGTTGAAACAATGAGTAGGAGCAATGTGAAAATGGCTAGCGGAATTGATATACAACCCATCTTTTCCTCCTCTAATTCTCCCTTCCCTCCTTTTCGAAAGGTGAATGAGTATGTGATTTCTCTAATTCCATTTATCTATATATATAAATAATGATGAAGTGGTAATATTTCATGCCCTATGTTCAAGAGTTTTGTCATTTCTCATTTTCAAATAGTTTCTATATACCAAAAGATTCATTCTATCTCTTTCTCAAATAAAACAAAAAGAAAAAAGAGAATGAATCAGTGATGATTTTTACTAAATTAAATCATAATAGTAATTGTGAGAAGATTCCGCTTTCTTCTCTCCTTCCCCAACGGTGAATGAGTATGTAATTCCATTAATTCCGTTCCATCTATATATAAAAATACTGATGAAATCACAATTTTTCATACTCTATAGTCAAGGGTTTCTTCTTCTCTTTTGCAAGGAGTTTTTACATACTAAAAGATTCATTCTATCTCCTTATCAAATTAAAAAAAAAAAAAAAGAAAAAGAAAAAAAAACAGTGAAGAGAATGAATTTGTAATGATTTTTACTAAAGTAAAACATAATAATAACACTTCCTTCACCTTCCTTCACCCAAAAAAGAAAATCCTATTCAAATATTACCTTAATTTTGCATATAATTATATATATATATATATCTAAACAACGACACTTGTTTAATATAAAATATGATAATTGAAGATTCACTTAATTATTTGTCGTGAGGACTAATTTAAGGTTTCACATATAAAATTGTATAATCTCATTGTCACATTTTTTGTAGATAAATTACTGTGACTTAAATGGTACCTATAAATACACCAAACCTTGGCGCAAGAAAAATGTGACATCAAAATCTCTTGATACCATGTCATCTTTCATTCTTAATCCGGCTGCAAAATGCTAAGCATCTCACCTAAAAGTTTACCAATTTTAATAAAAGCCCTAATCTTTTTTTTTTTTTTAAGTTGAGAAAAGCAAGGGGATAATTTTTTTAACGATAACCAGGTAGCACTCACCATAAATAGAAATGTGGATGTTTTAATTTATTTTATATAGTTTTGAGTTTCTAAAAGTTATAACACGAATAAAAATTTCTGATGAATGAGCGAAAGATTTATATATATATATATATATATATATTATGATACATCATAGACCATAATATTTTGTACTCATCCAAGGTATCCATTTGTGTATCACTCTCCTCAGAATATATACATTTTTTCTACTCAATTTTAATAAGTAGATAATTTATAACAATTTGCAACCGTAGATTAACGCAAATGATTATAGATTTATTATATTCAATCCGTCGGTGCTATTTTGATATATGATTTGAACCAATGGCATAACTGCGTGTTCAAATTTATTAATTTTTAATGTTGAAATATTTTGCAACTTTTATTTTGTACAAAAAGGAAAATTAAGGAAGGCTCACCTACAAAAAGCCACACCCAAACAATCAGTTAAAGTTAATCCTTTCAAACAACGCAAAAGCGTTTGCCAATAAAGTGCATGGTCTTGTTGACGAAAGCACAGCTTAGTTGCGAAATCAGTCTATTTATTTCGATCTTTTAGCATATGTACTAGAGCATCTCTTGCATTTCCCCAAAAAAAAAAAACCGATTTTAATGGTAGAAAAAGTTCATCGTTATTTTGAGACGAATTTAACAATGAATATATTTTTCGTCTCTATTTTGCGACGAAATTTGTGTCAAAAATGTACTCATGGCAAAATTAGTAACGAATAGACAATTCATGGCTAAATTCATGGTATTTTTGTTGCCAAGTTTGTGGATATTTAGCGATGAAAAAATTTTCCATGACAAATATAATTACGAATACGGATTTCGTGACAACATTTTGCCACAAAGCCAATCTTCATCACTAAATTTAGTAACGAATCTTTATTTCGTCATTAAATTTAGTGATGAAAACTATAGTTGAAGCAAAATTATCGCTAACTAACAAAAAAAAATTCTTGTCAAAAATTTGAACAATGAATTTCTCGATTCGTGATTAAATTCATCATTAATTAGTTATGAAGTTATTTTCATGACAAAATTTAGCAATGGTCTTTGCTGTTTGTGGCTAATTTTGTCACAAATTAGCTGTTGAAAATTATTTATTGCTAAATTATTTTCTAATTTGTAATAGTATTTAGAAATTTGTGGTTAAATTCATTCTATACTATATCATTGAACATTTTCAACTATATCTTTGTTTTTGACCATTTTTAAATAACAAAATCGAGTTGAATATATAGCATATGTTTAACTCTTATCAAATTGGCCATTTTTTATAATAAATAATTTAACCAATTTTTAATACAATATTATCATATACAGTAATAGGATTTTACTTATATAAACATATATTTTATCTTTTTGTTAAATACAAGACTACATTGGGTATTAAACAATTCTTTTAGAGATTAGACAGAGGAATTTGTATTCATTCTAAGTATTTATTAATCTCAACCTTTAGAACAATTCCAAATTTGTTATAAATTTCAAAGAACTACTTTTGCTTTGATAATTTCATCACAAATAGTTAATTCATTGTTAAATTCGTTGAAATGAGGGGATAAAAGTAGATTTCATCGTGAACTTAATGACGAAAATATGAATTCATCACTAAGATAGAGATGAAAATGGTAATCTGTCACAAATTTAGTGATGAAAATAGGAATCCGTCACTAAGTTTAGTGACGAAATTGAATCTTTCGCCAAATTCAGCGACGGATTGGCCATCCATCGCTAATTTTAGCGATGGATATTCCATTTTAGTGCATAGAGACAAAAACAACGTGGTTGCAACCTAGATCTGGGGCCTTATCAAAATCAGTCATATTCTGAGAAGCTAAAAACCTATTTGCCAAAACACAATGCCCTATATTGCTCAAGATAACCCTAAATTGCCAAAATCCTAAACTTCGATTTTTTTGGTAATCTAAGAGTTCAATTGGTTGTTTGATGGAAAATGGAAGGGTAAAGGTTCAAACACGGAGTTGACATGAGATGAACAGCAAAGCATCAACAAATTTGGGTTTTGGTTTCTTATGTTTTTATCATGGCTCAACTCTCAGATCAAGCACGCGACAACCACGGCATTACGCCGAAATACGTGTGAACTCCACTCCGTGTTCCGAGATACTGCAAAACATTCCAATATCCACCTATTTTCCAAAATAATCATGCCATCAAAATACACCAATATACATTCATTCATATAATCAAAAGATCATCTCGGTCTACCCCTACTCATAACATGCATGCATCGGCCAGTCCGACCATTCAAATCAATTTCATGGAGTATAAACAAATCTCTATTCAAGAGATCCAAATTAAATTCCACCAAAATCATTCCCAAGGAAATTTCAAGGAAATAAAAAGAAAAAGGCTCCTCATTTTACGTATACAAACCATAGTCAAATTTCAAATGTATAAAAATATAGTAACAAATAAGTTTTTAAAATAATTATATATTGTACCTCCACTTGGGTCCATTAATATCTCAATTCAAAAGAAAACTATTAGCTGAAAAAATCTAATAAAACAATTTTATACCAGTCCAGCACTATGCGTCCATGAGTCTCGAATAAGCTTCCTTTGTAAAAATGGAAGTAGAAGGGGTGAGTATATAATATATTCAATGAGTGAGATATAAATTATACAAAAATAAATTTGTGTGGTGAATATATCAATTGTGTATATTTCAAATATCATGTCGTTCTCAATTTCATCTAATAAATAAATAAATTCAAACCATTGTTTATAAAATCATCATAATTCAGAATTGTCATAATTCAATATCATATGCATCCGGCTATTTCACATTTTCAAATTCGGGACAAACCAAAATCACTGTTCCCAACAAATTTCTACAATGATTTAGGGTGAAACTGTCAAACGTTTTAATAATTTTCATGTTTTGAAGATACTCCATCCTTGATATTGTTTATAGGTTCTCATTGGAGGTGTGTCCAACTATCCCATACCTATGAGCACTTTATCTAGTCATGAATGTACCGCACGTGCCTCGGCGTACCGCACTTGTTCAGCTACATCCCACCCTATTACGTCACTCTGTATAGGGAAATGACTAGTCACGTGCTCGGCTATATCCCATGGTCTACCAACCCTACTACGTCACCCCATAGAGGGAAATGACTAATCATCTAGTAGATATTCAGACTCTCACCCCAAGTCAAACATATGCACCATTTCATGAAAATCATAAATTCAATTCATATGCCATCAATTTTAATATTTTCTCAATAATAATAATCATCCAAATGGATTCAATATCAACAAATTTATATGGCATATTTATTCGTTCAAAACATATAAGATAAATAAAAATTCAAAATTCAATATTTGAGATATTTCATATATACTAAAATATTTAAATTTAAGTTTTGAAAATCATTTAGAGAATTCAATAAAAGTTTTTTTTTATTTAAGTACAAGTATGAAATCACTCATCTCTTGAGAGGGTGAACACTCCCAATTCACAATCAATCCAAAAATAATCATTTTTTGAATTCCAATTGATTTATTCTAAACCAATAAATATAAATTAAATGTTAAATTATGCCAATGATTAAGGTTTATGAGTTTTCTCCAAACTTAGCACAACCCTAATATTTCAAATCCATAATTCTATATTTTCAATTCATCATTCACATATCATTCGCATTTGCATATAATCCCCTTTTACAAATTTTCTCAATTTTTCCTCATTTACAAATGCTAGATTTATGTTTGTTTTTAATTCATCATTTACATATCATCTGCATCTACATATAATCCTCATTTATAAATTTTCTCAATTTTTTCTCATTTACAAACCATAGATTTATGCTCTCAAGCAAATCCCTGAAATCTCAATAATAAATTTAAATCCACTTATGAGAAAGTTAAATCCAAATTTAGAAGGAAGAAATTATCTCAATTTTGGGGTTAGATTGAGATTTGAACGTTGGGTTTTCAAAAACCCAAGATTTCCCCCTTTTCACACAAACTCTAGCTTTCTTTCCTCAAATTTATACCAATCCAAATATTGATTGAGGATTTAAAAGTTTTATGGTTTGAGGGAGATGTAATTGATTTTAGGAGAGATTGAGAGTGCGAGAGAGTGTCGAGAGGGAGAATGAGAGTTGAGAGATGAGAGTTAGAGATGAGAGTCGAGAGTGAAAGCAGAGAGTGAGTTCAGGAAGAGAACAAATAAGAATGAAGGCTTTTTTAAACCCTTTTAATAGTGGAGTGTGAAATCTCAATTTTGTCTCTTATTATTTTTAGGTTTTGTTTGAGTTTGGTTGTCCATTTTTGTCATTTCGCAACATTTCACATTTATAAGTCAACTTGAAATAGAACACAAGTCAACTTGTGTGACTCAGATCACTACAAAATTTAAGACATATGCCGACGGTAACTTATATTATCGGTGATTTTTAGTGACTGTTTTTTTATACCTATAGAGACGCCTTATGACAAAACTGTTGGGAAATATATATATTTTCCAATGGGATAAATTGTCCGCCAAAAAAAGTTTATCGACCGTCAGTAAAGGTAGCATAATCGTTTGCAAAAGTGATATTTAATTCTGAGGGTTATTAAAGTGGTCAGTAAATGTGATAATTTTTTGCATGATTTAAAAATAGTCCCTATATAACTTTTTTTTACTTCTACTTAACAACACCGTCAGTATTAATTCTGCATCTATGGTAATACATAAATTGTTCCATTTTAAAAGTTATTTTCAATTCTAATTGTTATTACTTGTGGTTAATAAATGTGACAATTTTTAGCGATGGTTTGAAAACACTTAATCATACCATTTGCATAAATTCTACCTTCAATTAAAACGGTTATCATTTGTCGTAAGCTCATTTACTCATCTACATTTTTGTTTTTTTATTTCGCACTAAAATAATTAAAATAAATAATAGAATAGTAAAACTAAGAAAAGAAAATGTAAGCTTAAAGATTTAAGGAGAGAGAGAGAGAGTGAATATGGCCTCTCTCCTCTATATAAATTCTATAGAAAGATGAAAGATGGTTGGTGTTATACCTTGGTTCTTACCATAGATCGGATCAGTTATCTAACTTTGTGTGTGATAATTTCGTGGTAAGTGGTAAGTTCGCATGGTCAAAGTTGTTATTATAATAATTTTGTGATAAGTGGTAAGTTTGGTAAATGGTAAGTTCACATGATAATTTCGTGATATGATCTGTTACCGTAGTAACATTAGTTATCGTGGTAAGTTTTGTTACCATAATAACATTAGTTATCATAGTATTCACGTGATAATTTTGTTGTAAGTTGTGGTAAGTTCCGTTACCATAATAACATTAGTTATCATGCTAACTTCGTGGTAAGTGGTAATTTGCTCAATTATTTATTTTTATTTACAATTCAGTATTGCTTCATACAACTACGATATACAACTACTATATTTTACCATTTGTCATTTCCATTACTTCTATTTTCATTTAGTTGTGTCTCTTTATTATTTGTTTTAATTTCTTTTTTCTAATTTTTTGTTTTTCAATTGATATTTATTTGTGAAAAATTATGTCTATAAAATTTGTTTGTGCAACACAAGAAGACATGATAAATAAATTTCAATGATAATATAATAATGTAAAAAATCTATATATTTAATACCAAGTTACAAAATCATCTTAAAAAATATATATTCATCTAAACAATTATATATTATATTCAAATACTTTAAACTTGTAAGAAATGTTGACTGAGAAAAAAAAAGAGGAAAAAATGTTGAATGAGAGTAAGATAAGGAAAAAAAGGTGGCAGATAAGGAAAAGAAAAAATGAGGGTATATTTGAAAAAAAAAAGAAAAAAAGAAAAAAAAATGATTGCTCAAAAGGAGATGAAAAAATTTGTAATGAAAAAGGGCGGGAAAATTGTATAATGAAAAAATACCCAGAAAAAGAGATTTTGAAAATTTGTTTGTTATTAATTTAATTTCAAAAAATGGTATATCCAAGAAGGTAAAATGAAAATGTAAAAAAAATTACAAAAAAATTTAGAATTATTTTAAGATATATATTCACCATTTTCCAATAATATAATAATATCATTCTTACATTATTATATAATATATACATATTGTTATATATATTACTATAAATTACAATGGATTTTAACATAATAATTATAAATATTAATTTAAATTATAATATATGAAAAATTAAAAAAATTTAAATATTTCATTACAAATATTTACCAAAATAACTAATAATTCATTTATTTTATTTTATTTTATTTTATCGGTGAGAGTGAGGTAGGAAAAAAATTTGATGAGAGAGAGAGAGAGAGAGGAAGGAAGAGAAGAAATTTTATTTTATAGGTGAGAGTGAGATAGGAAAAAAATTGATGAGAGAAATAAAGAGAGGAAGGAATAGAAGAAAATGAAAAAAAAAAAGGTTGCAGGAGAACGGACGCGAATCTAGGCATTGGGTGTGACATGAAAAGCTTCAACCACCTACACCACTTGCTATGTCTTGCTTAGAATGGTCTTTGTCTCAAATATTTTCTTCTCTTCCTCAATTTTTTGCATTTGCTTGCGCGGTTGCAACCGCACAGTAGCACGGCTGCAACCGCGCAAGCATCCTCATGCTAGCGCAGTTGCGGTCGCACGCTGCGTGGCTGCAACCGTAGGGCACTATTGTTCCTTTATTTTTTTTTGGTTTCTTCTTTTTTCACATATTTATCATTTTTTTGCTTTTTTTTTTACTTTGTTTTACCCTTCACCCTTCCCTTTTTTTTGAAATTTTTTTTTCTTTTTGTTCTTTTTTTTGAAATTTTTTACCTTCACCCTTCCATTTTTTTAACTTCTTTTTGTTTCTTCTTCTTTTTCATTTCTTTTCTTTTTATTTCAGTTTTTTCTTCACCTTTCACTTTTCTTTTTTTCATTCTTTTTTTTTCCTGTTTTATTATTATAGGTTGCCCCAAAATGGAGGAACATATTGGTGGTGTAACACCAAGCTTTAAAAAAAAAAAAAAAAAAAAAGGAGAGCCAAAACGCAGCGTTTTGGCCCTCCCCCAATTGAATTAGGGCTAAAGCCCCAATTCGTCTTTCTCTCTCTCTCTCTCTCTCTCTCCCTCTCTCCGCCGACCCTTCGTCTCCCTCCCTCACCACGGCGCTACTCTTCCCTGCGATGTGGCACCGACAAAGATAAAAAAAAAAAAAAAAAAAAAAATCGGGAGAGTGAAAAAGTCACTTTCCCAATTCTTTCACTCATTCTCTCCCTCTCCCGGTTTACTCTCTCTCTCTCACGAATTCTCTCTCCCTCTCACTGTCACTCCCCCTCTTTGTTTCTCTTGCTCCCACTCTCTCTATCATCTCTCTCCCTCTCTCGATTTTGTGCTCGGTTCCGCCTCCCTCTCCGTCGATCTCTCTCTCTCTAGCACTCTCGGTCTTCGTCGCTCTCTCACTATCCCTCGAACTCTCTCTCTCGCACTTTCTGTGTCTCTCTCTCTGCTTTCTCCCTCACACTCGCGAGTGCGCCACTGTGCGATTCCCCTCGCACGAGCGCACCACAGTGCGCAGCCTTTCGCGAGTGCACGCATCAATAGTGAGTGCGCCAGCCCGTGAGCGCGCTAAGCCGCGAGCGCACCATCCCGTGAGCCCACGAGCCCACCAGCCCACGACGGCCCTTGAGCCCGCGACCTGCTCTCTCTGCCGAGAGCCTTCCTGCAATGTTCGCTGCTCTTTGCCGCGACCGCACTATTAGAAACCCTAGGCCGCGACCCTTCCACTGCACAGGTAAGGGCTGATTGTTGATCAGTAGTTTAGGGGTTTTGATTCTCTTGGAAATTAGGGTTAATTGCTAAAGTGTGTTTCGGTTTGGAAACATTACAGGAGTTCGGATCGAGTTGTAAGCGCACGGACGCTAGGGCTGCAAGCTACGGAAACCATAGGTGAGGGAAATTTAAATCCTTTCGATAACTCGAGTGAATTTAGTGTAAGATGTCTTGTATATATATTTAGGATGTATGTTAGATACGATTAAAATGCATTTTTGACATTTGATATGTAATTTCTAGGGTTTCGTCTAAATTCTACATGAATTTAGATTGATCAATACGAAAGAAACGTGTTTGATGAAATTAGAAACTTGTGAGTCGATTAGGATAGATTTCCTTGGAAATTTGAATTGAAATTGTGGATTATTGGTCTAGGTTGACCTTTTTGGAGCTTGAAAGGAGATTTCTTGAGTATCGATAGGGTATAGGGAGTGGATACCCTCCCTAGAAGGTGAGTGGATGGTCTGTTGTGTTATAAATGAGCAAATGAGTTTAAAATTGTTTTATAAAGGATTTCGTAAGATTTTTCATGTTTTATATCAATTGTTTTGTGATCGTGGGATGTCCGGACCGGATTGTGAAGCATAAATGCATCCATTGTATTTATAAATGCATATGTGCCATATGTGATTTGATGTTGCACTATAAATTGCTATGACATGAAATTGATGATTGTTTGCTAGAAATTATGGCACATGACTTGAGAAATGACATATTTGATAAATGCATGGTACTAGTAGTTAATGGCTATAGTCATTCCCTCCACGGAGCGACCCGACGGGGTGGCGTGGTTGGGGTTTTATTGCAAGAGAGGTATACGCGGCCTCTTCTCTGCCACGTCGGACTATCCGGATTGCACCCCGGGGAGGTCCGAGCCAACGCCAAGGAAGGAGGTAGTGTTTGAAATACTGAAATGGAAAACCTCTTGGCGGGCTTTCGTCTTGGTTCGGCCAAACGCAAGATGGAAGTAATTTCGATGGGACCCTTGTGATTTTCTGAAAGAATACTTGATGTGGATGCATACTTTGTGAATTATCTGATTTATTGAAAAATATTTCGATATATATGAAATGTTATTTGAGATATACTTTGACACTCCCACATTCACCCCTCATTTATCACACAATTATACCATTGCACTCTGCTCACTGAGTATTTCCCAATACTCACCCCTCCCTTTAACATTTTTCAGAGAAAGTTTAGATCTGCTGCAGAAATTGGAGCTAGGGAAGATTTATTCCGCTGACTCGTGTAGGTACATAGAAATGCAAGTTCATTTTGGTTGATTTTGAAGTCCATGGAATGAAAAACTTGTATAATTCTTTTGGTATGGATTAAATTAATACTTGTTTCATATATAAGAGCAAGTATTGATGGAATCCTTACATGGTTTGTATGGAACTTGTTCATTTTCTTTTAAACTCTCATATGGGACATTTGGATTGAAATTCTGAATTTCGATACTTTCTTTTGGATTTATGAAGTTCTGTACATCTCATACCACTCGGATTTTACTGACGCTAGCTCGTTTTTTCATGCGAGTGTTAGTAAAATCCTGTGATTATGATTTGGGACTTATTTGTTTTAAATGTTTTAATTATGCTGAGAATTCTGGAATGGCTGGGATTGCCAATTTTTGCATGAATGCATGTACAGGAACCCCCGCCCCATTCGCGTGTCGATGCATGTTTGTGTGTACAGGGATGGACCGGATGGGTCCTTTATATGTGTATTGTCATATGATTTTTTCCATTTCTGGTGGAGGGTGTATTGAATGAGTTTGAACTGATTTGTAGCCTTGCGGAGTCTCGGTATAAGGGGAGGTTCTACCCGTGTACCGAGACAATGCGGCGGCTGTTGCGTGGTCGATCCGAGGATCGGGGCGTGACAGCTTTATTAATATCAGAGACAGGTTCACGATTTTTAAAAGTTTGATGGTTTTCGATATAATTTCAAATGTTTCCAAATGTCCCGAGAGTTTTGTAAAAACTTTGAAATGTTTGGTTTTCGAAAAAGGTTTTCGGAGAATGTACAAAGTCTTCCATGGATTTCTTAGGAAATTAGAAACATTCTTTTTAGGGGGTTAAATATTAGCCTTCGCTTAACCGTTTGACTTAATTGTAACTTCTTGTTGTGTAGATCACTATGCCTCTGCGAAAGAGAATGAGGAATGTGAACGAGATTCCTCCGCCGGAGCATGAGGATGAGTCGTCCTCGCATGCTCTTCCTCCTTCCATACCTACACAGCCGGCTCCTCCTACCGGGATTTCGGCTCCTCCTATTGCTGCTCTTCAGCAAGTAATAGAGTGGTGGAACACCTTCGGAGCGCAGTACCAAGCTCCACATGCGACTTCAGCTCCTCTACCGACCACTCCTTCAGTGCCGGTTGCTACTCCTAGTACCCCACTAGCGCCTCCTCCTCCGGTTGTCACAACAACCGATCGCCCTACTGTGGAGTTATCTAAGTTGATAAAGGAGGCAAGACAATTAGGATGTGAGACATTCGCGGGTACTTCTGATGCTTCAGTGGCCAAGGAATGGATTGGCCGAGTTCAAGAGGCCGTCTCCGACATGAGATTAAGCGATGAGATGAAATTATGGGTGGCGGTGAAACTGTTGGATAAAGGTGCAAGAACATGGTGGGAGAATGTGAAGGGAAGGGCTCTTGTTCCTCTTAATTGGACAGAATTTCTTAGGGCCTTCGAGGAGAAATACGACACCCGATTCTATCGGGATTAAAAAAGAGAGGATTTTTTCAAATTAGCTCAAGGAAACAAGACAGTATCTGAGTACGAGATAGAACTGAGAGAGCTTGCTAATTATGTTCCGGAGTTTGTGAACTCCGAGGAGTCTCTAAGTTCAAAGTTCGAGTCGGGACTAAATTTGAATATCAGAGAGAAAATGCCCATCACCAAGGGGCATACTTTCCAAGACATTCTAGACTTGGCCTTGAGGGCCGAGAAAATGGTGATGGAGAGAAACAAAGTCAAAGAGCATCATGGGAAAGGAAAGAGGCCTAGTGGCTCCGGTTCGAGTCAAGATTTTAAAAGAAGTCGAGACATGGGCTCTTATAGCGGTAGATCCTTTTCGGGATCGGTTGGCTTTCTTCCAAGGCAATCTACTTTTAGGCCTAGTGCTCTCAGCAGAACTTTTGGTATGGGAGTAGGGTCCATGGGTGGCAGAGGAGAAACTTGCCCAAATTGCAAGGGACGTCATCCGGGTCCATGTGTGGAACCCAAAAGATACTACCATTGTGGGAAGGAGGGTCACATTCGGCACTCTTGTCCGGAGTTAAATGTAGAAGGGCAAGGAAGCCGACAAGTTAGAGGTCCCTCGAGTGGTTTTAGAAGAGATTCGACGATTGCTCCTACACCTTCCACTAGCAATGCACCGAGGACGGGTACGGGAAGTAATACTGTAGCTGCCCCCACACAACGCCCTCAACCTAGAACTCAGACCCGAATCTATGCCATGACAAATGAAGAGACCCAAGTGAATCCTGATGTAGTCACAGGTAAATCTCTATTAAATTTTAAGTTTTGAAATTGAAAATGTGACATAAATGGTTTATGATTATAATTTGATAGTTGTGATCATGGCTTAAAGAATGTGAATGATATGACTTTGTTTATGGTTTATAATTATAGGTACAATGAAAATTTTTGATGTTGATGCACATGTGCTCATAGATACCGGGTCTAATCATTCCTTTGTGAGTTCGGGATTTGCTAGACATTCTGATAAGCCTTTAGTTCCACTGGTTGAGAAATTATTGGTTATCACACCTTTGGGAGAACATTTAATCAAGGGAACAGTGTATAAGTCTTGTGAGGTAAAAATCGGGAAAGTAACTCTCGAGGCGGATTTGATTCCGTTGGAAATGAAAGATTTTGATGTCATTCTATGTATGGATTGGCTGTATCTTCACCGAGCTTCCGTGAATTGCTTCACTAAGGAAGTGGAATTCCGAAGGCCAGGACATCCCTTGCTTGTATTCGCCGGAGAACGGCGAGTGTTACCGAGTTGTATAATTTCAACTCTTGAAGCACGGAGACTAGTGCATAAGGGATGTGAAGCTTATTTGGCACACATTGTTGATACCACTGTGAGAAGTCCTAGTTGGGACGATATTTCTGTGGTGAATGAGTTTCCGGAGGTTTTTCCGGAAGAGTTGCCTGGGTTGCCACCAAACCGGGAGTTCGATTTCACAATAGACCTAATTCCCGGTACCGCACCAATTTCTATTCCCCCGTATCGAATGGCACCCGCAGAGTTGAAAGAGCTGAAGGTTCAGCTCCAAGAGTTGTTGGAGAAAGGGTTTATCCGACCGAGCACTTCACCTTGGGGTGCTCAGGTCTTGTTTGTAAAGAAAAAGGACGGAACCCTCCGATTATGTATTGACTACCGACAGCTCAACAAGGCAACGATAAAGAATAAGTATCCTCTTCCGAGAATTGATGATCTATTTGATCAACTTCAAGGTGCAAGTGTCTTTTCAAAGATCGACTTGAGATCTGGTTATCATCGGTTGAAGATCAAGGATGGTGAAATTCACAAGACCGCATTTAGAACGCGGTATGGACACTACGAATTCCTAGTAATGCCCTTTGGATTGACGAATGCTCCTGCGGCTTTCATGGATCTCATGAATCGAGTGTTCCATCCTTATCTTGACAAATTTGTTATAGTCTTCATCGACGATATTTTGGTGTATTCCAAAAGTGATGAAGAGCATTCCAAACATTTCCGAATCATTTTGCAAACTCTTAGGGAAAAAGAGTTGTATGCCAAGTTCTCAAAATGCGAGTTTTGGCTAAGAGAGATTGGATTTTTGGGACATGTGGTTTCTAGCGACGGTATTTTTGTGGATCCAAAGAAGGTGGAAGTCATTTTGAAGTGGGAGTAGCCTAAAAATATCACCGAAGTGCGAAGTTTTCTTGGATTAGCAGGGTATTATCGGAGATTCGTTGAAGGATTCTCGAAAATAGCAGCTCCGATGACAAGTTTGACTCGAAAGGGAGTCAAGTTCGAATGGGGTGAAAAGTGTGAGGATAGTTTTCAAGAACTTAAGCAAAGGTTGACCTCCGCTCCTATCCTTGCTCTCCCTACTAGTGGCGGTGGTGATTATGTGGTATACAGTGATGCCAGCAAGCAAGGATTAGGGTGCGTGCTGATGCAAGGTGATAAGGTGATTGCTTACGCTTCTCGCCAACTAAAGAAGCACGAAGTGAACTATCCTACTCATGATTTGGAGCTAGCTGCCATTGTGTTTGCTTTAAAGATTTGGCGGCATTATCTATATGGGGTTACTTGCAAGGTCTTTACCGATCACAAGAGTCTCAAATACTTACTCACTCAGAAGGAGCTCAATTTGAGGCAAAGAAGGTGGGTAGAGCTGATCAAGGATTATGACTTAGTAATTGACTACCACCCCGGGAAGGCGAATGTCGTAGCTGATGCTTTAAGTCGCAAGTCCTCGTCTATGGCATCCCAAGGGAGTTCTTACCTCTCTTGTTTAGTTGGACTCCGAGCACTTGGAGTTGAGTTGGCTAAGAATGATCAAGGTGCTTTATTAGCCAAGTTTGTGGTTAGACCTACATTGTTGGATCGCATTCGGGAGCTTTAGGCTATAGATGATGAGTTGAAGGACATTGTTGAGAAAATCCAAAAAGGGGAAGGCGGTGAATTCCGGATTCAGGACGATGGAATTATATTGTATGGGAAACGAATGTGCATTACGAAAAATGAAGATCTCCGGAAGGCTATACTCGAAGAGGCGCATTCCTCGGCCTATGCTATGCATCCGGGGAGTACCAAAATGTATCGAACCATCAAAGAATCATATTGGTGGTCTGGGATGAAGAGAGAGATAGCCGAATTTGTGGTGAGGTGTCTTGTATGCCAGCAGATCAAAGCTGAACATCAGAAACCGGCAGGGACACTTCAACCACTACCAATTCCCGAATGGAAATGGGAGCATATCACTATGGATTTCGTAGTGGGATTGCCACGTACTCCGAGCCGTCACGATGCCATATGGGTGATTGTAGACCGTCTCACCAAATCAGCTCACTTCTTGCCTATTCAGAATACTTATTCCTTAGAAAGATTGGCAAAGTTGTACATTGATGAGATCGTAAGGCTTCACGGAGTACCGGTGTCTATTGTATCGGATCGTGATCCTCGATTCACTTCTAGATTCTGGTCAAAGTTACAAGAGTCCTTAGGGACTAAGTTGAAATTCAGCACTGCTTTTCATCCCCAAACCGATGGACAATCGGAGCGCACCATCCAAACATTGGAAGACATGCTTAGGGCATGTGTTATGGAATTTCAAGGTAGTTGGGATAGACACCTTCCGTTGGTTGAATTTGCCTACAACAACAGTTATCAAGCAAGCATAGGGATGCCTCCATATGAAGCCCTTTATGGAAGGAAGTGTCGTACTCCTTTGTGTTGGGATGAAGTTGGAGAGAGAAAGATTGAAAGCATAGAAATGATCGATGATACTAAAGAAAAAGTGAAGCTGATTCGGGAAAGAATGAAGGCGGCTCAAAATCGACAAAAGAGCTATGCTGACAAGAGAAGAAGACCTTTGGAATTTGAAAAAGGAGATATGGTGTTTTTGAAGATATCTCCTTGGAAGGGCGTAATCCGTTTTCAGAAACGGGGAAAGCTAAATCCTCGTTATATCGGTCCCTTCAGAATTCTTGAAAGGATTGGACAAGTGGCATACCGGCTAGAATTGCCACCGGAGTTGCAAAGAATCCAGACGTTTTTCACGTTTCCATGTTGAAGAAGTATTTACCGGATCCCTCACATGCTTTGAAAGCACCTCCAGTGGAATTGAATGAGAATTTGAGTTTCAAGGTACAACCGGTGAAGATCATTGATAGGCAAATCAAGCAATTGAGGAATAAGCAGATTCCTATGATTAAGGTGCTATGGAGAAATAATCAAGTTGAAGAACAGATTTGGGAAACTGAAGAATTAATGCGGAAGCAACAACCGCAGCTCTTTGATGTATAATTGTATCTTGGAATTTCGGGGACGAAATTTGTTTTTAGGGGGTTAAGTGTTGTGGCACCGACAAAGATAAAAAAAAAAAAAAAAAATGGGAAAGTGAAAAAGTCACTTTCCCAATTCTTTCACTCATTCTCTCCCTCTCCCGGTTTACTCTCTCTCTCACGAATTCTCTCTCCCTCTCACTGTCACTCCCCCTCTTTATTTCTCTTGCTCCCACTCTCTCTATCATCTCTCTCCCTCTCTCGATTTTGTACTCGGTTCCGCTTCCCTCTCCGTCGATCTCTCTCTCTCTAGCACTCTCGGTCTTCGTCGCTCTCTCACCATCCCTCGAACTCTCTCTCTCGCACTCTCTGTGTCTCTCTCTCTGCTTTCTCCCCCACACTCGCGAGTGCGCCACTGCGCGATTCCCCTGGCACAAGCGTACCACAGTGCGCAGCCTTTCGCGAGTGCACGCATCAGCAGTGAGTGCGCCAGCCCGTGAGCGCGCTAGGCCGCGAGCGCACCATCCCGTGAGCCCACCAGCCCACCAGCCCACGACGGCCCTTGAGCCCGCGACCTGCTCTCTCTGCCGAGAGCCTTCCTGCAATGTTCGCTGCTCTTTGCCGCGACCGCACTGTTAGAAACCCTAGGCCGCGACCCTTCCACTGCACAGGTAAGGGCTGATTGTTGATCAGCAGTTTAGGGGTTTTGATTCTCTTGGAAATTAGGGTTAATTGCTAAAGTGTGTTTCGGTTTGGAAACATTACAGGAGTTCGGATCGAGTTGTAAGCGCACGGACGCTAGGGCTACAAGCTACGGAAACCATAGGTGAGGGAAATTTAAATCCTTTCGATAACTCGAGTGAATTTAGTGTAAGAGGTCGTGTATATATATTTAGGATGTATGTTAGATACGATTAAAATGCATTTTTGACATTTGATATGTAATTTCTAGGGTTTCGTCTAAATTCTACATGAATTTAGATTGATCAATACGAAAGAAACGTGTTTGATGAAATTAGAAACTTGTGAGTCGATTAGGATAGATTTCCTTGGAAATTTGAATCGAAATTGTGGATATTGGTCTAGGTTGACCTTTTTGGAGCTTGAAAGGAGATTTCTTGAGTATCGATAGGGCATAGGGAGTGGATACCCTCCCTAGAAGGTGAGTGGATGGTCCGTTGTGTTATAAATGAGCAAATGAGTTTAAAATTGTTTTATAAAAGATTTCGTAAGATTTTTCATGTTTTATATCAATTGTTTTGTGATCGTGGGATGTCCGGACCGGATTGTGAAGCATAAATGCATCCATTGTATTTATAAATGCATATGTGCCATATGTGATTTGATGTTGCACTATAAATTGCTATGACATGAAATTGATGATTGTTTGCTAGAAATTATGGCACATGACTTGAGAAATGACATATTTGATAAATGCATGGTGCTAGTAGTTAATGGCTATAGTCATTCCCTCCACGGAGCGACCCGACGGGGTGGCGTGGTTGGGGTTTTATTGCAAGAGAGGTATACGCGGCCTCTTCTTTGCCACGTGGGACTATCCGGATTACACCCCGGGGAGGTCCGAGCCAACGCCAAGGAAGGGGGTAGTGTTTGAAATACTGAAATGGAAAACCTCTTGGCGGGCTTTCTTCTTGGTTCGGCCAAACGCAAGATGGAAGTAATTTCGATGGGACCCTTGTGATTTTCTGAAAGAATACTTGATGTGGATGCATACTTTGTGAATTATCTGATTTATTGAAAAATATTTCGATATATATGAAATGTTATTTGAGATATACTTTGACACTCCCACATTCACCCCTCATTTATCACACAATTATACCATTGCACTCTGCTCACTGAGTATTTCCCAATACTCACCCCTCCCTTTAACATTTTTCAGAGGAAGTTTAGATCTGCTGCAGAAATTGGAGCTAGGGAAGATTTATTCCGCTGACTCGTGTAGGTATATAGAAATGCAAGTTCATTTTGGTTGATTTTGAAGTCCATGGAATGAAAAACTTGTATAATTCTTTTGGTATGGATTAAATTAATACTTGTTTCATATATAAGAGCAAGTATTGATGGAATCCTTACATGATTTGTACGGAACTTGTTCATTTTCTTTTAAACTCTCATATGGGACATTTGGTTTGAAATTCTGAATTTCGATACTTTCTTTTGGATTTGTGAAGTTCTGTACATCTCATACCACTCGGATTTTACTGACGCTAGCTCGTTTCTTCATGCGAGTGTTAGTAAAATCCTGTGATTATGATTTGGGACTTCTTTGTTTTAAATGTTTTAATTATGCTGAGAATTCTGGAATGGCTGGGATTGCCAATTTTTGCATGAATGCATGTACAGGAACCCCCGCCCCATTCGCGTGTCGATGCATGTTTGTGTGTACAGGGATGGACCGGATGGGTCCTTTATATGTGTATTGTCATATGATTTTTCCCAATTCTGATGGAGGGTGTATTGGATGAGTTTTGAACTGATTTGTAGCCTTGCGGAGTCCCGGTATAAGGGGAGGTTCTGCCCGTGTACCGAGACAACGTGGCGGCTGTTGCGTGGTCGATACGAGGATCGGGGCGTGACATGCGAGCTCCGCCGGCATCTCCTTCTCCTTCTCCTTCTTCTTCTCTTTCTTCTTCTCCTTCTTCTTCTTCTTCTTCTTCCCTCGCGGATTCTCTCTCTACCTCACTCTATCTTCTCTCCCTCTAGCGATCTTCCACGATCGCCCCCTTTCCGCCTCGCCGCACACCGCCGCGAGCCACGATCGAACACCACCGCACACCGCGAGCCTCCGCGAGCATCTTCTTCCGCCATAACGCGCGACTGCAGCGCCTTCTGCAGCGCGAGCGAGCCCGCGAGCTCGAGCGAGGCCGCGAGCTCGAGCCAGCCCGCGAGCGCGAGCCAGGCAGCGCGCGAGCCAGCGCCCTAGCACGCGAGCCAGGGTGCAAGCCAACGCACGAGCGCACAAGCGCGCGCGAACCCAGCACACGAGCGTGCACGGGCGCGCAGCAGCACAGTGCACGGGCGCGCGTCAGTGCACGGGCGTGCACCAGCGCGCGGGCACGAGCCAGCCCGGGAGCCAGCACACAAGCACCAGCCCGCAGGCCCATTAGCTGCAGGCCCATCAGCCCATCAGCCTGCCAGCCGCAGGCCCATCACCTGCAGGCCCGCCAGCCCGCAGGCCCATCAGCCAGAGGCCCGCCAGCTTGCAAGCCCATCAGCCGCAGTCCCGCTACCCCGTCAGCCCACTGGCCCACAGATCAGCGAGCCCGCTAGCTGTAGCCCATGAGCCCGCGACGGCCCGTGAGCCCGTGACAGCCCACAAATCTCCACACAGGTAAATGACTTAGGGTTTTGCTTCGGATCTATGTGTTTAGATCTAACAAATAAATCTTGTTTTGATAGGAAACCCTACAGACTTTGGAGTGATCGAAACGACTTTCGGACGAGACTCGACGCTTCGAGAAAACCCTAGGTGAGGAGATTTCGACTCTAATTGATAAATTGGATGAATCTAGGATTGAATCTAAGATGAAAGATTCTGTATATGTTTAGAGTGTAAGTGGAATGCGAATAGAATACAAATTATGAAATGATTATACATGAATTGAAGGTTAAGTATAGAATGTTACAGAAACTAGATGATCTGATACGAAAGAAGCGTATTATAGAATCACAAAATCATGTCGAGTGAATTCGAATAATTTCCTTTAGAGTTAAACCTTGAAATATGCATGAAAGTATCTGGATTGTAGGGTTGGAATGAATTGAGCCGTAAAGTGGAAGATATTGTACATTTCATGTTTTTTTCGGATAAACCCTTAAGATGCTTGAGAAGTTGATATTCAATTTGATAATCTGATTTAGGTTGATCTTTTGGAGACTCGAGCGGTCAGATCCGATTTGGCTTGTCAGTAGGGAGTGACTTCCCTCCCCTAAAACTGTGAGTGGGACTTTGACATTCGCTATTGATTGAAAACCATGTTTCAAAAATACTTTTAAATGACATGTTTCTGCAAATGTCTGATTGTTAGAATTTTCGAATATTTGATGAATGTTTTGTGACCTTTGGAGTGTCTAAATTTCTGACTTTATTGATATGCATCCATAAGTTTTGATAACTGTATATTGTGTCACATTTTCGACATATTGATATATTTTAATGCTTTCACTGTATTGGCAGATGGTTTTAAATGAATTTACTTACATATTGGGCTGTATGCCCGGCCGACGTTATGATATTATGCATGGGGCTATATGCCCGGCCGATCTGGTGATGGGATGCATGGGGCTACGTGCCCAGCTGATATGACATTGTGATCCGTCGCTACGAAGGACATCTGGTAGAGGCACCCCTTGTGCCCGGATACGCTTCGGCCGGAGGTATCCGCCAAATCGTCGTGTGTATGGGTGCCCCAGGTTGACCCTCATCGGAGAGGACGTTGAGTACGGCTCCGTCTAGCACCAGGCGGGGGCACCATACACGGCTGACTAGTTATATGTACATTATTATTATTTACAGGATAGTTAGGGTAGTCTGTGGTCAACATTGGGGCAGAGAGCCATTTTTTAATACTTACATTTGGACAAAAACCCCCAATGCGCCGTCCTTGGTCGAGGTAGACCATTGCCGGGAATATTTCATTGGCTGGTTCTTCATGACATTGATGTGAATATTGGATGCATATCTTGCTTTCTGATGTGTGCGTATTATATATGATTTTGAAATAACATGATCGGTTTGCACACTGTGGATATTTTCTTATCTTATGCTTTGACACTCCAAATTCACCTCGATATTGATAGTATGATGTCAATCCCCTCACTTACTGAGTATTCTCCCATAGATACTCACCCCTTACTTTTTTTCCCACAGGATTAGTGTTGGACCGAGGAGATATCACCGGGCTTGGGTATGGATATTTTCCATCTCTTCCGCTACAATAATTGGTGATATTGTTATGTATTGGAGATTTTAGTTTGACCATTCCATTTATCTAAATTTTAGGGATAACTGTATAAATTATGGACATTTATTCTTGAAACTCTCGTATTGATTTATTTCATTGCATTGAGGCATTTGTAAATATTTAAAAATAACTTGGGAATTTATTTTATATATGCGTAGAATTTAAGTCCGCTCGGTGTGGCGGCTGTTTATGCTCTAGTTGGGCATGACAGTAGAGGTCTGTTCCTAGGACTGTTAGAAACTTTATAGTTTTGCGTTGTTCTGGATGTTGGCTGTGGTATTTGTTGATTTTGGAGAGACCGGGATGGCCAATTGTTTATTTTTACAGGATGAATGTCATATACAGGTGAAATTGTATATGGGAAACCTCTGATTTATGGGGAGGTTTTACCCGATTTTCTGTAAAAATACAGCCGGCATCCAGGGACAACGGGCGACTGTTCACGATCTCGGTTCGGGGCGTGACAGGTGGAGCGCGGCAAGAGAAATATATTGGTAATAATACATTAATTATCAATATTATATAATTTTATATAAATTCTAAAAATATTTAATTTACAAATTTATCTTTTTAACATTGAAAAATTGATAACTCCACAATAAAATTATATTCTCGTCAAAATCAATTTTCTAATTTAATCAAATTTCTCTTTTTCACATAAAAAATATTTTGTTTTTTTATTCTAATTTAATTATTTTTTGTCAAAAATAATTAATTCATTTTAGACAATTCAAAACAATAATTTTTTTTTGACACCACATAACAACTTAACAATCAAATTTGATCAAGCGCAAAAAAAAAATTTATCATTTTATTTCAAATTCAAACAAATTAACTTTACAAAAACTGACTGTATGATAAATAGTAACAAGTGGTAATAAATAATAATAATCGGTAACAAACGATATGATACGTACATTTAATTTGAAAAATATTATTATAGTTGTTGGATTAATTAGTGATAATGAAAATATAAAAAAATTACAAAAATTTTAGAATTATTTTCAGATACAAACGTACTATTTTTCTAATAATATAATAATAGCATCCGTAAATTATTACATAATACATACATATTACTATATATATTACTATAAATTATAAATTATATTATTGTTGAATGAAGAATATATGTTAGTAATAATATAAAATCATGATTATTAATATTAATTTATCAACTGCCCCGCATGCCAAAATGATGGAACATATTGGTGGAGCGCATTTGGAATAAATATATTGGTAGAATTATCAATGTTATATAATTTTATATAATTTCAAAAAGAAAAATTATTTAATAAACAAATTTAGTCTTTTAAAATTTTTCAATAATAACTCCACAAATTCACGCCAAAATCAAAAATAATTCAAACAATGATCTTTGGCACCATATCACAAATTGGCGGTTAAATTTGATAAAACCCCAAAATATTTTATCATTTTATTTCAAAATCAAGTGACAAATTTTGTGAAAATTTCAAAAACATTTTATCATTTTATTTCGGAATCAATGTACCCGCAAAAAACTTTTTATTTTTTTTGTTTTGAACGGGAATTTAATTTTGGCACCAATTATATTTCTTTTTTTTTTTTCTTTTTTACTCTTTTTACTTGCTTCTATTTAAATAAAAATAATATAAAATCGCCAAATTAAATTTAACTTACCTATATTTATTAATATTAGCGAAATCAAATCATCTTACCATAATATAAATATAAAATTTATTGTCTCATTATAATATGATTACAATATAAAGTGGTTTTGGTAAAATTAATCAAACCACCTTAAGTAGGTGATAAGCAGGTACATAATTTTATATAGTGATAAGTTTGTGATATAAAGTTGTAAAAAGTAGATGGTAAGTGATGGTAAGTAAGTGATGGTAAGTAATGGTAAGTGATGATAAGTAAGTAATAGTAAGTGATAGTAAGTGATGGTGAGTGATAATAAGTGATGGTAAGTGATGGTAAGTTATATAACCCTATATAACCACATGAATTTTTGTAATTTGTTTTTTTGCTTCTTCACATGGTTTTTTTTGTAATTTTTTTTATTCTCTAAACAATGATTTTTTTGAATTTTCTTTTTCTTTGCATTTTGCATGAATGCCCATTTTCCATGAATATTTTTCATTTTGCAAATTATGATTATTAATATTAATTTAAATTATAATATATTAATAATTTAAAAAATTTATATATTTAATTACAAATATTTACCAAAATATATAATATTAATAAAGATAAAAAAAAGAAAAAAGTGTCATGATTTGCATTTTGCATTTTACATTATATATTTACAAAAAAAAGAAAATAAAAATATTTACCAAAATAAATAATATTAATAAAGATAATTACAAATCATGAATTTTTGTTTTGTAATTTTTTTTTGAAATTTTTTTCTTGTAATTTTTTTTCTTTTTGCTTTATGAAGAAATCTCAAATTGTTTGTTTGATTTTACTACTTGACTTTTCTAAAGTTGTGTGATTACAAAATAGATGACTTCTACATACCCTTCTATTCAAAACTCAACTTTCTATCCAAGAACCTAATTTGAAGTTTTCTTCAAAACAACCAGCACTTCAACTTTAGTTGTGCACCCGGGGTGCCCGCGCTTGCCAAAATAGAAGAAATATATTGGCATAATCGTTAAATTTATTTATATTTATGTTAATGAAATCAAACAAATTTACCATAATATAAATATAAAATTCATTGTCTCATTATAATATATTTACAAGATGATGTCATGGTTTTGACAAAATTAATCAAACCACCTTATCATTGAAAATGTGCTACCTTTCACAAAATTGAAATAAAAAGTTTGGATTAATTTAAACTACTTTATATTAGTAGATGAATGAATTAAGAGGTAATAAACCTAAACATGTGGCATGGAAACAAATGTATCTTTTAATATTGGTTACTTTAATAATCATCTAATTAGATTAATATATCTATCCAATATATTTATCAAAAATAACGTTAATAATGTTGCACAAAATAATGTTTATAATGTTGGCAGTGCAATATAAATTTTATCTCGACCCCTAACAATATTAATTTTATCTTGGCGTCTAAGTGTCAAAAATAGTAATTGAGCAAGCAGTGATTGTGCTATACAACTAATGCACAAGAAAAGAGAAGGATATTGTTAGTTGATAGTGTTGCACAATTTGATATTATTCTCTTAAATATTATTGTTAATTAATATTGTTAGTGGACTTTATTGTCTAATTTTGTACATGATATTATTCTCTTACAACTTTTGACTTGTCTCAAATAAAAACTTTAAAATATTTTTGTATAGATTAAAATCCTAAGTTTTTTATTTTAGCGTAGAAAATGTAATTTTGTTTATACATTATCCAATCATTCTATATTTTTATATTTCTTCTTCTATTTTATTTAGTGTATCAAAGTAAAATGCATGATAACAAGTGGTAACAAATAATGACACTAGATAACAAGTGATAGTGTATCATTGTATAATGCATGGTAACAATTGATAACAAATAATAATAACCGATAACAAGTGATAGTGTATTATAGCATAATGCATGGTAACAAGTGGTAACAAATAGTAATAATTGGTAACAAATGATATTTTTATAATAAGTAGTATAATTGGTATAAATGTAGTAAACAATGTT
Organism: Dillenia suffruticosa; assembly: GCA_033439265.1. Classification (NCBI taxonomy): domain Eukaryota; kingdom Viridiplantae; phylum Streptophyta; class Magnoliopsida; order Dilleniales; family Dilleniaceae; genus Dillenia; species Dillenia suffruticosa. The sequence continues at coordinate 9,035,062 of JAVTVX010000031.1, forward strand.
AACACAAATGAAAATACAAAGAAAATCAAACACAAAAATTACAAAATAAAATTTATGATGTAATAATAAAAAAAAAGGTAAAACAAGATAAAATTAAACTCACAAAAAATAAAAATGCACTATACACCAGTGGAGATAAGTGTATTCATGAAGAGAGTAATAAAAATTTATATGGATCTAATATATCCAACTACATGATAATTTTTTTAACATGATATGTTTGGCATGTATGATTCATTCACAGATTTACATAATCATTAACAAATTTATATGATCGTAGATAAACCAACTTCTCATACATTTAATGTTGATGAAAATAAGTTTCATAAATTATTTTTAGAATGTCAAAAAACCAATATATCCAAATTAAAGTGCACTATACTAATTTTAAATAATGTTACATGTGAAATATTAGTAGTTGAACTTAGTAGTGTGTGTGTGTGTGTGTAATATGTGAAAGTTGTGTATATGGAAATTGTAGAGTATCTATGAAAGATTAAATTTTTATTCATTGCGGATTATATTTTGTAATTATAAATTGTGATCGAATTTGAAATTCAATTTCTACTGATACAATAGATGCAAAATTTAGTGTTCTTCATTAATTATACTAATATAATTAATTATACCATTACATATAATTATATTATATTGTCATATTTTCAAATTATACTCAATAAATTTTTAAAACTATAACACTATATTATATAAATTATTAATTTCATATCATTGCATTATTTAAATTAATAATATTAATATGTTTATTATCATCGAATATAGAATATATATTATTTTTTATTAATCAAATGTAGTAACTAGTTAGTAAGTATTTGTTAATAAGTAGTAAAAATTATAAGTGATTTTTTCAATATACATATGAAAGACACGTGTGAAAAATTAAGAAACGTGGTAATGAAAAAAGATGTGGGAGAAAAAATATGTTAAAATAAAAAAAGAGGCGGGAGAAAAAACGTGAAAGTGGAGTTTTAAAAATTTGTTTGTAAAAATTGTATGTTATAAATCATACGTGGATGAAAGTTCCACAATCAAAATTTCACTATCATTTCCTTGAAAGCTCTTTTCCCCTAACACATTTAAACCTCTCACTCATATTTTGCAAAGTTTTATCAAAAGTTAATCACGTTTGGTATTTGAAAGAGTTGACGAATAATGGATAATTATTGTATGTAGAATCACAACTATTCCAAGAAAGAATAAGTTCAGTCGAACAAACTCAGTCATCCAAGATATTACTCAGGTTTTAAAAATAAACATCTTATTTTTATTTTAATTTGAAATTTAATATTAAAGTATCATTTTTAATTTTTTAAATTGAACAGTTATGAAGAAATATAAATATCAATGCTATCAAGATGTTTTGGATTTAAAGAAAGGAAACGCTCTCTGCTTACTTCTCTGGTAATATTTTCATTTTCATTTATTATTTATTATTTATAATAATTTCACTATTTTACTATTAGTTTTTAATGAACAGATTGCCACGAAAGATTATGAATAAAGATGTCTTTAAAAATTGTGATTGTGGATAAAGATGGTTTCAAAAACTGTAACGAATATTTTTTGTTTGGAATATCTCAGAAGACATGTAGTTGTGAGATATTTAATTTTTTTTCTATTTTTTTGTCTTATATGTATCAATCATTTTAGTTTGTATCAATTACAATTCTTATAATATTTATATTATTTTTGTAATTTCTTTATGTTTTAGTGTTTGAATTTACCTATCATCTTTTAAAAAAAAACCGTCACGATTGATATTATGTGGTAATCATATGGTAACATTGGTAACGAGCAGTAATTTAGTGGTAATCGAAATAATAATTTTTTTTAACATTTGTAATAATAGAGAATAAAAAAAATAACATTTCTAACTTAATATGAGGATAAAAGAGAGAGAGAAATATTTTCTGACGCTTGTATAACCGATGGTACAGAATAATAAACATGATGATTAGTAACCATGTGGTAATCGACAGTAACCATTGTAACCGACAGTAACATATATTAATCTACAGTAATCTTGTAATAACCTACAATAACTTATACTAACATTTTTCAACCGGTAAAAACAGTAATTTTTCGTCACAAGTGGTAACCGATAATACAAATAGTAACTTATACTAACATATGATAAATGAGTGGTAATCGACGATAAAAGATAATAGCATTTTCTAACATATGTGGTAGCCGATGATAAATAGTAGTAACATTTTTTAACGGTTGTGGTAACTGATGATAAAAGATAGTAACATTTTCTAATACATGTGATAACCGACGATAAAAAATAATAATTTTTATTGATATTTTGAAACCGATGATAAAATATAGTATTTTTACTAATATTTTTCTAACCGTCATTATAAATCAATCACATGTTACAATGGTCATCAAAACCGTCGAGATAGATCTATCCCGACTGGTGTATAGTCGACTGAAAGCGTATCCGTTAGAGAAAGTTTTGTTGACGATTTTAGTATGTTTAGCAAACGGTTTTCGTCTATCTAAATAGTGTATTTGTTTTGTAGTGGATCTTTGAAAGTCGAGTTTGCTTATTTTCTGGTAAGCAACTTGATTTTTGTTTTTATCAGACCCTCAAGTCGACTCAAAATTGCCTCAAGGTGACCTAATTTCTTTCTTGTATAACCCCAAAGTCGCCTTGCTTTTTGGTGAGTCGCCTTACATAATGTGCAGACATGTTTCTCTGTAACTTAAATCTGGTGGGTTAACTTATGCTAGCCACAATGGGCCTTATAGACACATAGTTAGGAAACACAAGTCGACCTGTTATTGAGGCAAGTCGACCTGCCTTTGTGCAAAGTTATGGATTCCGAGACCTAATCTCCACAAGTTGTCTTGACACTTACTCAGGTCACTTTGGTAACTTTCATATTTAACCAAAATTCAATTTTTGGAGTTTCAAGTCGCCTTATCATGGGGCAAGTTGATTTGTTTATATTTAATTGACTCCGGTTAAATTTTAATTGTCCCAAACCTTCACCAAAACCTATTTTCTCCTAACCAAACTTTATAAAACCTTCATTAATAAATTAAAACTAATTACAAACTCTTTTGTTTTTTAAGAACATTAAAAATTTAATGAAAATTTTCTGCCACTGATTTCGGTGGTACAACACTGAATTTTGTTCTCAAAATTTAAAAGAAAATTATACTTCCAAAAATATGAGGATATTGTTTTTCACATCGACTCTTCGGTTTTCCGTGTTTCTAATGGTTCAAACTGACACCTAACTCCAGGACTCCAAATTTTAATTAATATGAACCTATCATATATAATATAACCAAACATATGATTACAATCTGTAACTTTTAGTATCACTGATCTCAAAAGTAAGTATAGATATCTCATTTTTCCATGCAAGTCCCCATTCAACAATCACTATTGCTAGTGCTTTATAAAATCTGTAATCACAATTTCAACTACTATTGTTTCTGAGATTGTATTACAATTATTTTCAATGATTTACAGTATCAATATAGCTACTTATACTCATGTTTTCAAAATTTGTAAATTCTTAAATTTTTATTGGCAAAGCAACTCTCCCAGCTGCATATACTACCATTTTACAATAAGTGGAATGCAATGGCATGCTGAATATGAATGAGGAGTGAGAATGGTGGTACCAAATTCATATATCAAAGTATATTCCAATCCAATTAATTGCACAAAATAAATTTTGAAACAAATTTTCCATGACTCGTAAGTTGTTCATCAACAATCCATTTTCATTTTTCTTTCTAAATTTTCTTTGAGATTGCCAAAACCAATATCCTACCATTGGCTACTGATAGAATCCGTTAGGAGGTTTCCTACAATTCTCATAAAATACCCCCTCCTTGGCCTTGACCCAGAGTTTAGTGGGGTACTACCATATAATCACGGGAACAACTTGAGGAGACTCTCTATCCCGCCTACCACCAAACCAAATTTCAACTCAGCTTTTACCACGCCGCCCCAGTGATCCAATTCATGGAAAACGTAAACTATAGTCTTTTTCCAGCACCATGTTAAAAGAATATCTATTTCATGATTCAACATTTGTGCTCATATACAAAAAAAAAAAAAGCAAATTCACAATTCACTCAATGTTCCATTGTAACACAATGCAAATATATTTAAAGATCAATAAAAGAGTCATGGATTTGTCAACAATTTAATTTTTGGGCACACCACAATCACAAATCATTGTGAAGCTATTTCAAAATTCATCTCAAAATTCATTTCACAAATAAAAAATTTAAACTCATTTATCATACATACTTAACAAAGCCATCCCTCACTTCTTGAACCAAAAGCGACTAGCAACGATTTGTGATCTTTTATTACTCTTAGAGAAGGCACTCAGTAGTATTCATAGTATCTCATCTCAAATTTTATTTCATGCCATCGTATTTCCAAATTCAAAAACAAGTCGGCTCAACATTTTAATAGTCCAACCCTAGGTCAGTAACCCCTATATGATTTCGAGAGAGAAATTAAATGACAAATTCAATCAACTCTCTATCAAGGAATATAGTAACCATTACCACCATAAACGACTATAGGTTATCAAAATCACATCTTCCAACTTTACTATCATACAATGATATCAATATGTGCCCAAATCAAGATCATACACACAATAACCACATAATATTTGTATTAAAATTTTCTAAATTACCAAATCCAAATTCGAGAGAATTTACCTATGACTATATCTGGTTATTTGGGACATTTTCATTAGTCATCACATAGCTTCTTGTTTGAGACCTTGTTAGCAGACATTGGGTTGGAGTAGCTACTGTGTTGCTCTCAATTCATGTCCATGGTGTGACATTAAGGAAGCAAGTAGGGACGTTGACTTGGCCACCCATGGATCCACTAGGGTGTTCTCGGCTTAATTGGCTTTTCCGTCCCAAATCTGGGCAAGTATTGCAGAAATGACCCTTTTTTATATTGATAATATCTCTTGGTTTTACGACAGATCCCTAAATGATACTTTCTACGATATTTGCACTGTACCTTCTTGTTTCTTGCCGATTTACTCTCAAAGATGGTACTATAGGTGGGGGACCCAAAATTGGATGGTTGTTTACTTTGTGGGGTGCAAACGGATCCGAAAATTGAAATACCACTATAGGGGTCAATGCTACTATTCTTCTTGTGGTCTTGACTTGAAGTGAATTTGAACTTCTTTCTTTGGCCATGGCTTTCTTTAAATTTTTGCTGCTCAACCACTATCTTCTCTACACACAAGGCCAATTGCAACATATTCTTGTATGTATGGGTTTCAGACACCAATATCTTTTTCCTAATGTTAAGATTCAAACCCATTTTAAATTTAGCATACAAGATCTCTTCAGAATTAAGGAACTCTGGGACATAACTAGATAAATCCCTAAGTTTTGTCTCATATTCAACCACCTTTCTGTTTTCTTGTACAATTATGAAAAATTCCTCCCGATTTTGGTCTTTATAGAGGCGGGTGTAGTACTTCTCGTTGGATTCCCTAAGGGATGACCCCCAATTCAAATGAGAAGAAGGCCTAAAAGGAGAAATTGGTAGAGGAACTAAGGTTTGATGTGGAGCTTGGAATTAAGCTCCAAAAATGTTCCACAACTCCATCATTTGCTGAAGGGTAGCAAAGGGAGGAGCGGGAATTCCGGTCGGAAGAGTAGAATGCATCAGTGTTAGAGGAGGCTCATGTGAAGACGATGCGGTCTCGGGTTGGTAAAAAGGAGTAAGAGGAATCTCATTCGGATTCCTTATCCTTTGTCTAGGAGGTATAGCTTTATAAAAAAATCTAAACTTAACAATTGCAATAGCAATTAAACTAGGTGGTTAACCCCCTAAAATAACATTTCTAACTTCTTAGCACCCATGGGAGACTTCAAAAATCATTTGAAATATTCTAAATATCAACTTTTCCAAAATAGTTTGAAAACAATTGAGAACCTTTATAATACGTGTGAAACATTTCAAATATTTTAACACATTTTCAAATCGAAAACCCAGACTCTGATACCAATAGAATTGTCATTCCCCGACCCTCAGATCAAACATGCGACAACCGCTGCGTTCCCAAAACATGTGTGAACCCCACTCTGTGTTCCGAAATATTGCAAGACATTCCAAAATCAACATATTTTCCAAAATAATCAATCAATCATAATAAACTAGCATGCATTTATTCCCACAATCAAAGGACTAGTTTGGTCCATCCCTGCTCATAACATGCATGCATCGGCCAATCCGGCTCTTCAAATCAATTCCATAGAGTATAAATAAATCCCTACTCCAGGGATCCAAATTAAATTCTACCAAAATCATTCTCAAGGAAAATTTCAAGGAAATAAAATGGAAAAGGGTTCTCATTTTAAGTAAACAAACTATAGACAAATTTCAAATACATAAAAATATAGTGGCAAATAAGTTTTCAAAATAATTACATATTGTGCCTTCACTTGGTTCCATTAATACAATTATTATCCGAAAAAATTCAATAAAGCAATTTTATATCAGTCCAGCACTATGCGTTCACGAGCCTTGAATAGGGTTCCTCCGTGAAAATGAAAGTAGAAGGGGTTAATATATAATATATCCAGTAAGTGAGATACAACTTATACAAAAATAAAATGTGGATATATTAATTCTATATACTTCAAATATCATGTCGTTCTCAATTTCATCCAATAAATAAGTAAATTCGAACTATTATTTCCAAAGTCATTATAATTCACAATTGTTTTAATTCAATGTCATATGCATCTGGCTATTTCACATTTTTAAATTCGGGACAAACCAAAATCATTGTTCTCAATAAAGATCTACCATCATCTAGGGTCGAACCGTAAAGTGTTTTAATATTTTTCATGGTTTAAAAATGCTCCCACTTTTTATGTTGTCGTAGACCCTCATTGGAGGTACGTCCCACTATCCCACGCCTGTAGGCACTTTATCCAATCATAAATGTACCGCACATGCCTTGGCGTACCACATGTGTTCGGCTATATCTCATAGTCTATCAACCCTACTATACCGCTCCGTAGAGGGAAATGACTAGTCACATGCTCTGCTACATCCCATAGTCTACCAACCCTATTACGTCACCTTATAAAGGGAACAACTAATCATCTAATAGGGATTAAGGCTCTCACCCCAAACCAATCATATACACTATTTCACAAAAATCATAAATCCAATTTATGTGCAATCAATTTTAGTAATTTCTCAATAATAATAATCATCTCAATGGATTCAACATCAACAAATTCATATGACACATTTATTCATTCAAAACATATAGGATGTATAAGAATTCAAAATACAATATTTTGGATATTTCACACACACTAAAACAATTAAATCCAAGTTTTGAAAATCATTTAAAGAATTTAATAAAAGTATTTTTTTTATTTAAGTACAAGTATTAAATCATTCACCTCTTGGGAGGGTGAATACTCTCAATTCACAATCAATCCAAAAATAATCCTTTTTTAGATTTTAATTGATTTATGTTAAAACAATAAATAAAAATAAAATGTTAAATCATATCAATGATTAGGGTTTATGAGTTTTCCCCAAACTTAACATAACCCTAATTTCTCAAATCCATGATTCTATATTTTCAATCCAACATTTACATATCGTTTCATCTACTTATAATCCCATTTTACAAATTTTTCTAATTTTTTTTCATTTACGAACTCTAGATTTATACTCTCAAATAAATCTCTCAAATCTCAATAATAACTTTAAATCCACTTATGAGAAAGCTAAATCCAAGTTTAGAATGAAGAGAATATCTTAATTTTGGGATTGAATTAAGTTTTGAACGTTGGGTTTTTAAAACCCTAAATGTTCCCCCTTTCATGCAAACCCTAGTTTTTTTTTTCCCCAAATCTATCCTAATCCAAGTATTGATTGAGGATTTGGAAGTTTTATAGAGTGAGTTTGAGGGAGATGTAATTGATATTGGGAGAGATTGAGAGTGTGAGAGAGGGTCGAGAGGGAGAATGAGAGTTGAGAGATGAGAGTCGAGGAGAAAGCAGAGAGTAAGTTCGGGGAGAGAACAAATGGGAATGAAGACTTGTTTAACCCCTTTTAATAGTGGAGTGTGAAATCTCAATTTTATCCCTCATTATTTTTAGGTTTTGTTCCTGTTTGATTGTCTATTTTCATTATTTCACAACATTTCACACTCATGAATTGACTTGAAATATAACACATACTACAAAATTAAAGCACTGTACTGATGGTAATTTTTAATGACGGTAACTTTTAGTAACGGTTTTTATGGTTTATAAAGACGCCCTATGACAAAACAATCAGAAAATATAGGTTTTTCTCAACTGACTAAAATGTCCGTGAAAAAAAATTTATCAACTGTAGGTAAAACTACCACAACTCTCTGTAAAGCAATATTCAATTGCGATGGTTAAAAATTATGGTCAATAAATGTAATAGTCTTTTTTGCACAGTTTAAAAACAATATCAATATAAATCTTTTTTATTATCTATTTAACAATACCATTTTCATCGGTTTTAAATATATGGTAACAACAAATTCTACCGTCTTTTAAAACTAGATAATAAATTGTGGTAAATTTATGATAATGGCAATTTAATAATGATAAGTAGTAGTAGTAGGTACGTAAGTGGTAAGTAGATGGTAAGTAGGTAAGTAAGTTTATATAGTGGTAAATTTATGATAAGTTTGTAATATATAGTCGTGGTAAATAGATGATAAGTGAATAAGTAAGTTTATATAATAGTAAGTTAGTGGTACGTAAATGGTAAGTGGATAAATAAGTTTATATAGTGATAAGTTTGCGATATATAGTCGTGGTAAATAGATAGTAAGTAGATTATAAGTAGATGGTAAGTGGATAAATAAGTTTATATAGTGGTAAGTTAGTGGTAAGTAGATGGTAATTGGGTAATTAATTTTATATAGTGGTAAGTTAGTAATACATAGTCGTGGTAAGTAGATATTAAGTAAATGGTAAGTGAATAAATAAGTTTATATCATTGTAAATTTGTAATATATAATCGTTTATTTATTCTACTATCATTATATTTATTTATATATTTTATTAATATACATTTATTTAATATTTATTAATATACATTACTTATATACATTAAATAATTTTATAAAATATTTTAATTATTTATACTAATTAAAATTAACTTATATACATTTTTTAAAATTTTGAATGTATGAAAAATTTTTGAAAAGATTTATGATTTAATAATTTGAAAATTAAAAATCCAAAAACATCATTTATTTATAAATATTATATATACTTCAATTTATAAAAGTTTTCTAAATAGTACAAAATTACATATATTAACTTTTATTTTTATTTTATGAAGTTTCAAAAAACTATATAACACTAGTTCCCTAAATTTTTTATAATATCGATTGTAAAAATATCATCAATTTTTTAAAATTTTCTATATTTTAAGTTTTAACAATATATTTTAAATTTCTTATAACAATTAATTTTTAATCTGAAATTTAATTTATTATAATAATATAATTTTAATATAGTGCTCTGAGGCACCCAGTATAGCGGGCACCCGGCCATGCCAGCACAGCTGTCGCGCATGCCATGCAAGTGCTTGCATTTGTCACCACACACGGCATGCGCTCATGCAAGGTATGTCATGGCATGCACGCGCCGCATGCACTCATGGTGATTGTCATGGTATATAGTACGTCATATAATTTCGCTAAATCTAATTTTATTTTTATTTATATTTCTACTATTACATTTTATCATTTTTTATTTCCATTATTTTATTTTATTTTATCATTTTTATTTTCATTATTCTATTTCATTTAATTTTATTGTTTTTTTTCTAATTTTTTGTTTTTCTAATAAGTATGAAATTTAAATTATAATATATTAATAATTTAAAAAATATATATACTTAATCACAAATCTTTTCCCTTCAAAATATATAAAATTAATAAATTATAATTCATTAATAACATTCAATTTAAATATTATCGGTTTTGAATATGTTAAAATCGGAATAAAAATAATTCAAAGAAAATATAAAATGAAAAAATAAAACTCCCAGAAAAAGAAAAAAATAGAGGTGAGAGTGAGAGTGAATGATAATTCACAAATTGTCATTTTTATTGTTAATATTATGGTTTGATTTTAGATTGGTTAGTGCCCTAATAATTGTTTTTATGACATTTTTATTTTTAGGGATAAAAAATGGAGATTGGATCAAAATGGATTTAAAGAGACATTTTTGAAACTAAATGGTTCAAGATATCAATTGGACCTACAAAGGAAAGGAAGAAATATCAAAAAGTGGAAGATTTTATTTAAAAAATTTTTACTTTAAGTAAAAATTGTTGTTAGAAGTAAAAGTTCTAAATTTTTCTATTTTGGTGGATTTTTTTCCTATTATTTTCGAAAAATCTTGGAGAACTAGAGTATTAAAAGAAGGACTCTCCTCATTAACCCTAGAAGGCACTATTCACGTTATTGTTCATGGCACTATTCATATATATATTCACAAGTGCTGTGGCGGCTACATTCATCTCCTTTTAGATTTGGGTTTTATTTTTTTTTCTTTTTCTTTGAAGAACATTGTTTTTTGTTGTATTCTTTCTTTTGTTTATTCTCAAGAACATGGTCACCATAAGTGGCTAGTTTTTTTTTATTCTGATTCAAGGGGAATTTTATTGATTGTCTTCATTGTGAGTTATGTATTTTATTTAATTTCTTGCACTTTTAATTCAAATATTTGTCGATTCTTAATTTATTTTTACGAATGATTGGTATTGGTTAATCTGACAATTTAATTCAATATCAATTTTTCTACTGCATCCAAGATTTCAGTGATCCGTAATTGTCATGAATAAATGGTACGAGTTACAAATAGGTTATATATATTTATGGGTCGTTTGCCGATATTCATTTTAAACTAAGGAATCATGAAACAAAATCGAATAATTGTACGGCTATCCTGATTATTTGTATTTTGATTTACTGTTTTCACAGAACTTAATGCTGTCATTATTTGATATGGAATGCTATCGTGCCCAGTCGATTAATGATAAATTATGATAGGATGTTGGGTTTGGTCAATTATTTTAAGAAAACGTAAGATTTATTACGGCTATTCTAATAAATATAAAGTTAAATATTTGAATCGTAAGAATAACATTTTTTTAACCATTGAACAGTGAAACAATCATATGTGTGAACCCTTGGATCGGATGTTTAGCATATTGAATTTCTTCTCCAATTTTTAGTATTTTTGCATATTTGATTTGTCTTTTAATTTTATCTATTTAATTTTTGATTTAGAAATTTATTTTATAAACCCCCATTTCATTTTTACATTAACTAAGAGATTGAATTAACTAGTTCCCTTGGGATTCGACTTGATAACCACTATTGTTACAGTTTGTTGCATTTGGGAAATCAGTATTAATTTGAGGGTTTCGACAACCCGACCAAATTTTGGCACCGTTGCCGGGAAACTATTTTAATTTTTTAGTTTGTGGTTTTTACTTGTTTATTGATTTTTGGAGAGGAAAAGATGGAAAATCGTGAAAGAACTCTGAATGAGTTAGCTGCATCAATTTTGAACAAACATCCCTTGTGCATCGAGAACCCAGCTCATGAGGTAAGTCACTCGAATCTTGAAAATCAAATTTCTGAATTGACTGTTTTGGTTCGTCAGATGGCTATAGGGCAAATACATGCAACCAAAGTTTGCGGCATATGCTCGATACCCGAACATCCTACGGATATGTGTCCATCTCTGTAAGAAGATTCTACTCATCAAGCAAATGCTGTAAGAGGATTTCTTGGTCAACCTCAGAAGAAGTACGACCCCTACTCTATTTATTATAACCCCGGATGGAGAGAGCATCCAAACCTGAGTTGCGGGAATCAAGAAGGACAAACAAGATATTCTCCTCAGCAATTCAATAGGCCAACACATACACCGACACAATCGTTTAATTCAGGTATGTCCCTAGAAGATATTGTGAAGGCTCTCGTGACTAACACTCAACAATTTCAATAGGAAACAAGAGCTAGCATTCAAAATTTGGGAAATCAAATCACTCAGCTAGCCACTTCGGTTAGCAATTTGGAGGTTCGAATCTCAGGGAAATTACCTTCACAAACGGTAGTAAACCCTAAGGAGAATAATAGTACAATGGTATTGCGATCAACCCTACAATCGCCTGATAGGGTAGATGAAAAGAAGGATGAAGAAGAAGAGGATAAGGCCATCGATGAAAGTCCAATTAAGTTTGAGGAATCCAAGATGGAAGAATACGAAAAAGAAGTAGGGAAAATAAGAGGTGATGAGATAGGTGAGAATGTGTCTGATATTATCAAGATAACTCTACCCGAAAAAATATACAGATCCAGGTATGTTCACTCTATCTTGTATTATTGGTAAGAAAAAAATGGAGCATACCATGTTAGATTCAGAAGTACCTGTTAACATCATGTCTTATTCAATTTATAATACTCTAAAATTAGGTTCATTAAAAGAAACTGGAGTTGTTATTCAGTTAGCTGAACACTCTTATGCTTATCCAGAGGGGATTGTTGAAGATGTTTTGATGCAGGTTAACGAATTAATTTTTCCAACTGATTTTTACATCTTGAAAATAGAAGGAGATACTATCACAAATTCAGCTCCACTTCTATTAGGACAAACATTCGTGAAGACAGTAAAGACCAAAATAGATGTGGATGAGGGTACTCTCTCCGTTGAGTTCGACGGCGAGATTGTGAAATTTATTATTTTCGATCCTATGAAATATCCAAATGAGTGTCAATTAATTTGTTCTACTGATATATTTTATTTAATTGTGCAGAAAATTTATGAAGAAAAATGTGATATTGATTTTGAATTCAATGCACAATTAGATATGGAATGTAAGTCATATAAGCCTCACAAAGTAAAGTTGAAGCCTCCTTGAAGAGAAACAAGTGAAGACCGTCGAGTATAACAACGTTAAATAATTGCGTTTGTTGGGAGGCAACCCAAATTTTTTTTAAGAGTTTGATTTAATTTTTAGTAATTTCATTTATTCAATTTTAAGTGTTATTTATCTCTTCTTTTAATTTTTGCAGGTATCCAATTCAATCACCCAAGTCATGGTTCAACACAGAATTTTCGGGGGCAGAAGCAATCTTGGCATTAAGGCGTGATCACGCGGTTTCAAAAGTAAAATAAAATTTTTGGGCAAAAGCACTCTCACTCTTAAGAGATGATCATGCGGTATTCTAAAGGTGCAATCCAAATTTAGGTAGTAGCACTCTCACTCTTAAGAGATGATCACGCGGTTTTGGGTTAAAAAAAAATGTGCTGGTTGCGAATGCCCAAACCGAAGGATTCATAGAGGAGACCTCGCATTCTCCACAGTGCCCGCCATCACCTTAGACGAATTCTCTCGTTCTTTATCTTTCTTTTCATTGTCCTCTTTCCTTGCCTAACATCTTTCATTTCTGAGATTAGTTTTCAATTGTCCTAGTTGTGAATTTCTTTAGCATTGTGTCTAAAATTCTCATCTTTTGCATACATTAAGGACAATGTAGTATTTAGATGTGGGATAGGATTTTCATGCCAATTCTTCTATTTTTCTTTGAAACTTCATACTCTTTGGATTTTGTCGGATAATGATTTTGAGTTAGTATACATTGTTGATTTGAGTTTGAAATGTATGAAAGAGACAAATGTGATTAGTTATTTTTTTTGGATAAATTGTTTTAAAGTGTCCCATTGATCTTGATGATTTAATCAAATGAAAATGTGATAGATTTGATATAACTTTGCACAATTTTTGTGAGAATTTGAGCCTTAAGAGTATGTCATCAAATTTGCTTTAATCTTTCTTCATGAGTGTGCATCAATCTTAGTGTGTTTATTTTAGAACTTGCTTTGCTATACTTTTTAGGACCACATTCATGACTTCATGCATTAATATGATGGAGGCAATTAGGTTTACATACTTTATCTATCTTAAAAGACCTTCCCATGCATATTCATCCCCTAGGGAACCCATTTGAGCTTATATCCATTTTCTTTACTTTAACCTCATTAATTAACACATAGCCTTTTTTTACGTTTAACTTTCTTTTTGGTCCTTATATTAAAAAAACATGTGATTTGAGCATATATTAAGTGGTTATTTGCAAAAGAAATTGGATACTTCTATTGTGGGATTTATTTTGGGAAGTCGATTATACAATTGCGGTGGATTGTATATGCGCGGCATTTTCATTGATCCTTATTTAGTTTCCTTATTCAACAAAAAAAAAAGGGAGAAAAAGAAAAAAAAAAGAAAAAAAAAGAGGGGAAAAGAAATAAAAAAGAAGAAATTCCCAAAAGTTGAAATTGGGGAATTTGAAGAGAAAATGTAAAAAGTTTGATTGAGAAATGATAATGATCTTGATTAGAGTATCTTTCTTTTGGCTTGATTGTATTTCATGATATGGGATATAGGGGATATGTTCTTAACATGCTTCTTTGATATATTTATTACACGATACATTTATCCTTTTACCCTACCTTTACCCAAGTCACGTTACAACCCTTATAAAGACTACCAGATTTTTGTTCTGAATTCATATAAGTGGTGGTGGAGATTTGATAAATAAGCAAACTTATGGTAATAACATACATTGATTTGATTTGAGAGTTATTGAAAAATTCCCTTAAACACTTTGAATATATAGAGTAAAATCCTTGTGAGGGTATTGAATTTTGATATATTGAATTTGATGAGATTATCGAGTTTGATGGGAAGCTAATATTTTCTTTTAAAGTTATAAAACTATGATCACTTACTTTTCAGATTGTTATTTTTGCTTAAATTTTTCGATGTGTGCTGCTTTGAAATTATTTGAAGATGAATTAAAGGAGGAAAATGAGTGAAGTAGATAATACTTGTGTGACATTAATCTAGTGAATGCTTGAGGACAAGCATTGGTTTGGTGTGGGGGAATTTGATAATGCACAAATTGTCATTTTTATTGTTGATATTATAGTTTCATTTTGGATTGATTAGTGTCTTAATAATTGTTTTTATAACCTTTTTATTTTTAGGGATCAAAAATGGAGATTGGATCAAAATGGACTTAAAAAGACATTTTTGGAACTAAATGGTTCAAGATATCAATTGGGCCTACAAATGAAAAGGAAGAAGCATAAAAAACTGGAAGATTTTATTTTAGAAATTTTTACTTTTAGTAAAAATTGTTGTTAAAAGTAAAATTTCTAAATTTTTCTATTTTTGTAGATCTTTTTCCTATTCTTTTGGAAGAATCTTAGAGATCTAGAGTATTAAAAGAAGGATTCTCCTCATTAACCCTAGAAGGCATTATTCACGTTACTGTTCATGGCACTATTCATATATATATTCACAAGTGCTTTGGCGGCTACATTCATCTCTTTCTAGGTTTAGGTTTTATTTATTTTTTTCTTTGAAGAACATTGTTTTTTCTTGTATTCTTTCTTTTGTTTATTCTCAAAACATGGTCACCATGAGTGGCTAGTTTTTTTTATTCTGATTCAAGGGGAATTTCATTGATTGTCTTTATTATGAGGTTATATATTTTATTTAATTTCTTACATTTTTAAGTTAAGTATTCGTCGATTATTAGTTTATTTTTATGAATGATTGGTATTGGTTAATATGACAATTTAATTCAATATCAATTTTTCTACTGCATCCAGAATTTCAGTGATCCGTAATTATCATAAATGAATTTACGAGTAGCAAATATGTTATATATGTTTATGGGTTATTTGTCGATATTCATTTTAATTTGAGAAATCGATGAAACAAAATCGAATAACTGTATGGCTATCCTGTTTATTTGTATTTTGGTTTAACTGTTTTCATAGAACTTAATGTTGTCATTATTTGATATGGTACGCTATCGTGTCCAGTCAATTAATGATAAGTTTTGATTGGATGCTGAGTTTGACCAATTATTTTAAGAAAACGCAAGATTTATTACAGCTATCCTAATAAATCTAAGGTTAAATACTTAAATCGTAAGAATAACATTTTTTTATCCAATGAATAGTAAAACAATCACATGTGTGAACCATTAGATCGGATGTTTAACATATTGAATTTCTTCTCCAATTTTTAGTATTTTTGCAGATTTGATTTGTCTTTTAATTTTAGCTATTTAACTTTTAATTTAGGAATTTATTTTATAACCCCCGTTTTATTTGTACATTAACTAAGAGATTGAATTAACTAGTTCTCTCGAAATTCGACTTGGTAACCACTATTGCTACAGTTTGTTGATTGGGGAAATCAGTATTAATTTGAGAGTTTCGACAACCCGACCAATAAAATAGGGAGGCAAAAAAAAAAGTGAGATTGAGATTGATAGGAAAAAAGAAAAAAATAAACAAAAACAAAGAAACTTACACAAATAAGTTGTGGATTAATGGTTAACATTCCAAATATTCATCTTTTGGTTATTTGTTCGAATCCGAGTGCTTGCAACATTTTATTCTTTTTTGTATAAATAAAATGAAGCTAAGCAAGCTGGCGCCCGCACGGGCACTACTTGTGCAGGGGCGCCTGCCCCCGTGGGCTCCCGCACGAGCATGGGCAGGCGCCAGTGCGAGCGCTTGCATGCGCGCCTGCCTGCGCGCAGTGCCCGCCTACGCGGGAGCCAGCCCGAGCAAGGGCTGGTGCCCGCACGGGCGCTGCTTGCGTGGGGCGCCTGCCCACACGGGTGTCCGCGCGAGCATGGGTAGGCGCCAATGCAGGCTCTCACATGTGCGCCTGCCTACGTGCAGTGCCCGCAAACGCGAGCAAGGGCAGGCGGCCGCACAGGCGCTGCTTGCGCAGGGTGCCTGCCCACACGGTCGCCCAAGTGAGCATGGTAGGCGCCAGTACGGGCGCTCACATGCACGCAATGCCTGCCTACGCGGGCACCCGCACGAGCAGAGGCAGGCGCCTGTAGCAGCCTAACACGGTGCAGGCAAACAATTTTTTAATTGTTTAAATTACTATTAATTTTATTTAAATTAATAATCATAAAAAATAAGAAAATTATTTACAGTTTAGGAACCTAATTATTTAAAATTATTAATATTGATATCGTTTGAAATATTATTTCACATCTAAAATAATTAATTAAGTTATATAATATAATATTAATAATAATTAAATGATTATTGTACAAATATTATATTATGAAAAAGTACATTAGCTCGATTTTTTACAAATTTTTTATTAAGTAAATTTATAATAATATAATTTATAATATTAAGAAAATTTATAATATAATTTATAATAATATAATTATTATATTATTTGTCTCATAAAATATTTTCAAATTTTTTACAAAATTTTTGCACTTCCACTATAATAATCTCTCTCTATTTTTATAAACAAATTTTGAAAATAAGTTTTCACAAAGTTTTTCATTTTCTGCGTCAATTTTTTGAAAATTTTCTATTTTAATATTAAATCTCAAATTAAAATAAAAATAATATGTTTATTTTTTAAAACCTAGGTAATATGTTGGATGATTGAGCTTGTTCGACTAAATTTGGAGTAGTTATGATTTTTCGTATAATATTCATCCATTGTTTTTTTAAATATCCAAGATAAAACTTTACAAAGTGTGAGTGATAAATTTAAATGAGTTAGGGAAAAAGAGTTTTCAAGGGAAAGATGGAGAAACTTTGATGGCAGATAAAATTTTGTAAAGTATGAGTGAGATGTTTAAATGAGTTATGGGAGAAGAACTTTGAAGGGAAGGATGAAGAAATTTTGAGTTAGAGATTTTGCCTGAATTGAATTTATAATATATCATTTTCACAAACAAATCTTTAAAATCTCGCTTTCGTGCTTTTCCTCCCGCCTCTTTTTTATTACCGCGTTTTTTAATTTCTCACAATTTTTTTTATACTTTTAATTAATACCGTATTGTGATTTTTATTACTTACTTACGAAGTATTTACTAACTATTTACTAACTAGTTATTACATTTCACAATTATTTTACCATTTTTTTCTCTTTTTTTTTCTTAGTCACTATATTATTATACTCATTGCCTCCATTTCTCTATGGTTCTCATGCAATGTAATTTTTAGAATTAATTTTTAGAATTTGTTAATTTTTTCATATCTATACTCTTACAACTACTTATAAGTAATAGAGTATTCGCAGTTTGTCTTGCTAGAATAATATAATTAAACAAATGATTAAATCTAATTTTTACTTAAATTTTCAAATCAAAATACTAATTATACTGTTTCCATTTGTTAATATCATTATACACATTTATTACATGATGAATAAACCACATAATAAAGTCTTTACTATGATTTACTATAAAATTTCAACCATGATTGATTTGTTTTTTGAACATATTACATTCACTTCATATGAAGCAGTACATAAGATATTAGAGTGTAATAGAGTTTAATATTAATATATATATATATGACAGTATATACTTACACTCGCAATTGAGTCACTATTGAATAGCATGTAATGAATAGTATGTATCTATAGTATTTGTCATCTTTTTTAAGAATAATATTTTAAAAAATAATATTAAGTTATGTAACAATAAATTTAAGAAGGCTGTACCACTCACCAACAACTAACAATATCGTGTTTATTAGTTATACTACCCACTAACAATATACATTTCACCCACTAACAAGTGATATGATAAGATAGAACAAAAATTTGCTCAATTGCTCAATTACCATTGTTGACATTTAGACACCAAGGTAAAGTTAATATTGCTAAGGGCGAAGATAAAATTTATGTTGCATTAGTAACATTATTTTTGGATAGATACTCAATGCCAGATTTAATCTACTTCAGTGATTAAAGTAACAAATTTTAGAAAAACGCAATTGATATTTAGGTAATATCTATTGGTTCATCCCATTAATTCTACAAGTAGTTTAATAAAATTTGACAATAAAGTAATCCAAAATTTTTGCCCCAATTTTGTCAAAGGCAGAATATCATACACAATGAATTTTATTTTTCAAGCGGTTTGATTAATTTTGTTAAAGTTATCATATTATCTTCCAACCATAATGAGACAATGAATTTTAATGAATTTTATTTGAATTTGATGGTAAGGTGGTTTGATTTTTCTAACACAAATTCAATTTAATTTAATAATTGTTTTAAATTGTTTTTGTTTAAATAGAAACAAACAAAGAGAATAAAAAAGAAAAAAAAAAGAAATAGACATATAGTAAGTAAGTAATATGATAATTTGGTGTCAAAACTAAATTTTTCACGGATGAAACAAAAACAAATAAAAAATTTTGGCGATTGATTGATTTCAAAATGTAAAATGTTTTTGGAAGTTTAACAAAATTTACCGCCTAATTTTTGTGAGAATTGCTTGATTGATTAAATATTATTATAACTTTTAAATAATAATATTAATAATTTAAAATAATAATATATAAATTACTAATTTAATAATATACTAATTTACATGGGCGCTTCCATGCGCGCATGCCCCATGCTAGAGCGCTTCCATGCATGCATGCCCCACGCTAAGGCACTTGCGTTGGCATGGCTGGGCGCCTGCGTAGGCACTTGCATGCGCTGTTGCCCTACGCGGGGGCATATGCCACTCATGCCAAGCTAGCGCCCACACACACATTTGCATGGGCTACCATGCATGCCGCGCAAGCGCCCATGTAGGCATGCGTCATGGGGCGAGTATAGGCCTTTAAATCAATAATGTTATAATTAACATATAAAAGATTTTAAATATAAATTATGTAGAATAATTGTATAATTAATATTATTAATTTAAATAATATAATAATATAAAATTAAAGGTTTTTAATATAATTTAGTAATAATATTATAATATAACATAGTAACAATATTGTAATGATGCAGTAATAGTAGGTAACAGAAACAAAAATATAAAAAAAAATACAAAATCTTTGATAATGTAATAAAAAAAATGATAGATTAAGATAAAATTAAACTCTAAGATAGTAAAAACTTGATGATGTAAAGGCGTTAAAAAAAGCGGGAAAAATTAACGGGTTTTTTGAAAATTTGAAAATTTGAAAATTTATTTGGGTGGTAAAATAAACCAAATATTCTATAAATCATTCCCTCTGAACCCTCTTTCCCTTCCTCCCCTCAAAACCTCTCCTCTCCGCTCAAAGCTCTTGCTTGTGAATCAACCAAAATTATCGTGAAACAAGTAATCACATATTTTTTTAAAATAAAATTTGGATTAAATTATATTTTGAAATATTTTAAATTTTTACAACTTGTACTCATTTCGGATAAATTAAACGAAAGATGAGTATTTTTGAAAAATCGCAACCATCCCAGAGCAACTTGACTTTGAAGGAACCTAATTATCTGGTTTAGTTCAGATTTAAGTACGAATGTTATTTCTTTGTTTTCACACAATATTACTAATTTCAATTTTATTTTTGTTTTTAATAATAATTCAAATTATTTGTATTTTTAGCTCCCAACTAACAATTATTATCTCTATGTGACTGCATCCAAAAGGTAATATTTTTATTTATAACAATTTTTATTTTTATGAATGGATTGACATACTCCATTCAGAAAACATAATATTTTTTTATAACCCTTTTTATGAATAAATTGACATGAAGGTTGATACTGCGACTCAAGCATTTTTGGGACAAAAAATATGCTGAAGAGAAGAGAAGAGAAGATATATAGTTATTTGATATGTAATATTTTTTTTCTTATTCTATTAATGTATCAATCATTCTCAATAATACAAAATGTTATATTATTTTAGTAATTTCTTTATTTTATAATTTATAACATTTCCTAAAATGTCAACATGTGGGGTAATTGTATAGTATGTGACAACTGACAAAATAGTAACATTTGCTGACGAATATATGACTATAGTAGTCGATATAACATATGAACATATGTACTAACCGATCATAAATGACTAACCAACGATAAAAGTTAACAATTGTGGTAACCGAATAGTAATCAAGTGGTAACCGACGATAAAAGTTATAACATTTCCTATTATATAAATAATCGTTTCTAAATGATAGTTACATTTTTTAACAATTATATAGTAACTGACGATAAAAGATAATAATTGTGCTAATCGAGTGATAATAATTGAGTCGTAACTGAGTGGTAATCAAAATCAAGTAGTAACTAGTAGTAACCAAGTAGTAACCGAATGGTAACTGATGATAAAATATAATAATTTTTATCTATACTTAGCATAATTTTACCAATACTTTCTGACCGTCACTATAAATATATGACATGCTCCAACGATAATTAAGATTGTCGGTATAAATCTATCCCGGCTGATATATAGCCAACTAAAATTCTATCCGTTGGAGAAGGATCTACCAACGGTTTTAGTTGATTTACTAGACGGTTTTCGTCCATCTGAATAAGTCATTTATTTTATAGTGATAAGTCAACTTGTGTGGCACAGATCTTCAAAAGCCAAGTACGCTTGTTTTCTGACAAGTCGGCTTGATCTTTGTTTTTATCGGACTCTCAAGTCGACTCAAAATTGCCTCAAGGTGACCAAATTTCTTTCTTGTACAACCCCCAAGTCGCCTTACATAATGTGTAGACATATTTTTCTATGACTTAAATCTGACGGGTTAGCTTGTGCTGACCATAAGTGGCCTTATAAACACATAGTCGGGAAACACAAGTCAGCCTGTCATTGGGGTAAGTCGACATGTCCTTATGCAGAGTTAAAAATTCAGAAACCTAATCTCTGTAAGTCGCATTGGCACTTGTTCAGACCGTCTTCATAACTTTCATACTTAACCAAAATTCAATTTTTGGAGTTTCAAGTTATCTTATCATGGGGCGTGTTGGCTTGTTTACATTTAATTGACTCCGATTAAATTTTAACTGTTTCAAATTATCACCAAATCCTACGTTCTCCCAACCAAACTTTATAAAATTTTTATTGATAAATTAAAATCAATTACAATCTTTTTTTTTCTTTTTTATTAAAGAATATTAAAAATTTAATAAAAATTTTCTAATATCGATTTCGGTTTTTGGTAAAACCATCTTCATAAATATGTTTTAAGACTGTACTGTTTCTTGCTTTTTCATGGTTCTTTTCGTAAATTTGTGTGTGAGAGAGAGAGAGAGAGAGTCGAGTCAAATAAACCCTCCAACTGGATTCATTTACTAAGTAAGGTCTCACCCATTTCTTCGATCCACAAAGGTCACATAAAAGAAAGCCCTTTTTTCCACTAAATTTCTTGATCTTTTTTTTTTTCTTATTCTTTTTATGCCTGTTTGTATTACTGGTAGTCGATCAATTTAATTTCTTGTAGGGGTTGCATTGAGAAAATCATAATGAACTCGAACATTTCTTTCATGGGTTGGGTTGGAAAATTTTAGTGTTTCTATGGATGTTCTTTAAGTTTTTAATTTGTTTTTTTATGTTTTTTATGGGTGTTGAACTTTTGTTGGGAATTTTTTGTGGGGCTTTTTTGATTTTTGAAGTTGGGTTTTTGATTTTGTTGCTGTTTTGAGTGTGCAATTGTGTACAAACCTCTGAACATTTGCTTGTTCTGTTAATTAAGAAACAGTTTTAAAATTAAGTTTTGAATTGAGAAATACATGTGGTTCTATGATTTTTGCCTGGCAAAGTGGGTCACCTCACATCCCCCCCCCGTTTTCTTTTAATATATAATAATTATGTATGCACATTAACATATGTTGGTTGACATGTATATGGCTGTGGTTCTTTTTTTTTTTCCCTTTATACTAAGTTCCTAATTACATATTAGCACTATAGATATTTTTCAGTCTTAATTTGCATGAAACATAAAATCTTACTAAATTCTATTGGTTTATGTCTCTCTAGCAAGATTTATTTGCCAGCATTGAACAAACAATTATCTCTTCCAAACAAACTTTCTGACGTTATTCTTATGAAAATGATATTTTCTCAGCTTCTTTATTAATGCTAAATATTTTCAGATATGCAATAAAAATATTTTTCAAGAAGTTATTGTTCGTGAAACAATTAGGGGCTCAATGGGTCAGTTTAATCAAAACCTGAAGTACAATTTATTTATTTATTTATTTGGTCATAAAAGATAATCTGTTGACAGGCTAGCCAAGAGGCTTTTGGTGTTTGTCTTCATTTTGTTGCATTAGTTTGGGTTAGCAATTTATTATATGGTTGTGTGTGGGAGCTTAACCATCCTCTTATTTTATAGCATCTCTTTATGATTGAGATCGTATTTATTGTACTGTAGTTTATAATCCCACTGCAAAATCTGGGACCTTAAAGGGCATTTATGCTCTTATGAACCACTATTAGGGCATATTTAAGTGTCCCTTGGTATATTGAAAGGGACACTGCAGCTAGGTTGGGTTTAGGTTAGAATTCTGTCGCTTTTAACAGCTCGGTTGGGTTTTGCATTTCTGTAGTTTTCTGTAGTTTTTTCTGTAAGCATTTCTGTAGTTTTTCCTGTAGTTTTCTTTTTGGTCTCCAAATATATTATGCAAAACACAAAGTTGACCATTTTTTTTTCTTTTGTTTTTGCACTTGTTTTTCTCCCTCCCCTTTTTACTCCTCTTTCTGCCGCTGAATAAGGGTGAAAGAATAAACACTTTAGAATCAGCAGGACTTCATTATCAGAAGTATCCAGAAGTTTGTGATTAATACAGTCCTGTAATTTAGCATCTCTTGCACAAAGTGACTGTTCTCAGAATTCTAGTAAGTAATTTGATTGGTGTTTTTTGTTTGAATGGAATCTCCTTTCTTTTTTAATGACCTTTGTGTGTTACACCGAGCGGTTTGTGTAATGACTGTCCTTAGCAACCAAAAATTAGCAGAGAGGTTCTCTAAGTCTTTGAGGTTTAGGAATTTTTTGTAATGTTTTGCCAGCAAGTTTTTCCATTTTTGAAGTCTCACAAAATTTTATTAATTGAAGCAGTTGAGCATACAAACAGTTTGGTTTAGCTACCTTGTAACATTTCGCTCATCTGTTTTTCCCGTCATTTTCCTTTCTTTAAGTATGTGATTGCTGCAAGCTTTCAACAGCCTTTCAGAATAAGAAATATGGAGAACCAGTTACCCCTCTAGTCTCACGTGGAAAGCTTATTCTTATTGAATTTGGTTGGACACCCTTATAGCATTCTTTAACTATGTGATGCTTTGCATATATAGGTCAAAGATGAATTACGATATTAAGAATTTGTATGAATTTAATCCAGGTAATAGAAGCAAATCTTGAATAGGCAACTTTATGAAACCTTCAAAGGATTGGCTGACCGAATTATCTCTTGATGACTACAAAATTAAGTCATGCATTTGTATATGATATAATTTTGTGTACTAACGAAGGCCTATGCTACATTGCAAACGCATGTAATAAACATGGGGCATGAGCTATGTGCAAGGTCCCATTTTAGAAAATATTAAAACTTGTATTTTCATCTGTATTTTTACTTATCATATTTAAATTCTTTTGTATTGCACTATAATAGGATTTATGAATTTTCTCTTAATTGTGATTATTTTTTTATTTTTATATTTTTGATTTTAAGTAGAAGTCGAGAATATTGAAATTATCATAGATTATGAAACATATTGGTTTATGAAAACGATCGAAAAAATGTAATAAGAAAACCGAATTAGGTTTTGATGTAGGACCCACAAAAGAAAAAGAAAAAGAAAAAAGAAAAATAAAAGAAAATAATAAAATAAAAATAATTTGGGACACCATGGCATATCATCACCAACCACATGACGCCCTTACCTTTGACATCTCACCATATTTGGGCTCCACATTCCACTTAGATAAAGAAAGATATATGGAGAAAGAGCTTAAAATATAATATTTATATTCTTAAAACCTCATTTTCGAATTCCATTATTTTCCTCCAAAAATCAACCCAAGCCTCCATGAAAATGATCTTTTTAAGATTGAAATAAACTATTTCCATCCATATATATGTTAGCCCTAGTCTTTGGAAAGAAAAAGGAAGTGTAGAATACTTATAAAACAAAATAGAAATCCAAAGAAAATTTGGAGAGAAAAGTAAGGAAAACTCAAAAGAAGAATTACAAATTTGAGACAAGTATCATACTTGTGTTGTTTCTTTGATGCCTAATAGCTATATTTAATATATTTTCAGATTGTTTGTAGTATCTAAATAAGGATGGATTGAAAAATGAAAGGAAAATCTCAGTTTGTAATAACAAAAGATGAAATAAAACCTAAATTTAAAATTCTGAATGACCATACTCTGTTATTTATTTCATATCTTTTTCTATACAACTACAAATTAGCTTTAAAATAACATATGATTCAAAAAGTTTTGTGAAAAATTGAATTTTTGATAAATTTTTAAAATAGCATGATCTCTACAAAAAACCTGCTTTATTTACAGTATGACCATACTCTATTCTTTATTAAGTAATTTTCTTTGCACAACTGCAAATCAAGTAAGGTTTTCTTTTGAGAAACTAAACTTCAATAACTTTAAAATGACATAAAATTCGAACAGTTTTATTAAAAAATGAATTTTTAGGGAATTTTCAAAATATCACATTTTTTTTATAGAAAATCTTGTATCTACCTGTCTTTGTGCTAAAATTTACCTCGATTGTTGGCTCCCTTTTAGACTGAATGGGACTAGCCTCTAAACACAAATATTGTAACTCTATATTTTATCTTTAAAAGGTCACTAGAATCACATCAATCCGATATGTGTAGAACTAGTTATGTTGATTCTCTATGACTATGCAAGTTGTATTGTAAATTTCAAATTATAAAATTGCTTGATGTAGTTTTTTATGTGCAATTGGAATTGAAACTTGTTATGAATATACAAACTATAACCCTAAATCTTAATTTTGTCTGATAAATGGATTCATCTCGATCCAAACATTGTAGCCCAAGATATGATGGTTTGATCAAAACTTGTTTGTGCTGAAATAACTCATTAAAGTGTTATGAGTTGATGGACTATAGAGATTGCATATTTGTGATATTTGATTATGAATTCTATGTAATTCTTGTGATAAATTGGGATTTTTGTAATCATTACTCATATGAACATGAAATAATATGAAGAGAAAGTGATATTACGATAATTTTTTCAAAAGTTTTGTGAAATCTATGGGCAAAGTTTAAGAAATACAGTTGGTATACGGAGTTTCGAAAGTTTTACAAAGCCTGGGAGTAAAACTTGAGGAATAATAGTTGTATCTCTTTTTCTTACAATGACAAAATTAGAAACAAGTGAAGTGTTTGAGATGTTTAAGCTAAAAAGAACTAAATTTCATTTAAAAATACTAAATTTTGATTTGTTTTTCCAGACTCTCATACACTAACTTGGTTCGATAATCTATTTCTTTCTTTAAATATTAATTTCAATTTAGAACAATAAAGATAGAGAAAGATAATGAATTTATAATGATAATTATATTTATTTTTTTAAAATTGTTTGAGATAACGTATATTTCTTGTGTACTCTTTGATGTCACGTTATTTGATTACTGATATTGATATTTCTATGCCTGATTACCTATTATGTATGCTATTGGTCCCCCGTTTACTTCTTTAGATTATGTTGACACCGATATCCTTATTTTCATGTGATCAGGGAAACGAGAGGGAATCATTGGGTACAAATCTTTGAGTCAAAGGATTTTGCTCCCTACTCTTTTATGACCCGTTTATATTATTAAGACATGTTGTTCTTGTGTTACTTTTGGATTTGTATGAGTTTCCTGTTATATGTTAATGAATAGTTAAAAACTAGGAAGAATTTATATGTATAGTTTTGTCTATATTGAGACTATATTTCATAGTATGTTATCAGATGACCGGAAGAGTCATTAATACATGTTTGTTTGATATTATAGGTAATATGTGCATTTTATCAGCTTTTATATTAATTCTAGGTGGTTAAATAGTCATTAAATAGAAAAAACTTTGTCGTTATTTTATTTGAAAATAATAAACAATTTAATTTCTTTTAAAATAATTATCCTTCCGTGATATTATATACGGGAAGTGCGACTATCGCGAGTTTAGATGTTGTATTTTAATCATGTTAGTTAGTTCTGCATTTGCATGTCTATTCTCTTTTACTAAAACATACGATATCTGGATAGTGGGTCATCACATTATGTGCCCTGTTTTCCTTGATGACCATAATTCTATGCCATTTTGTGGATGTGGATTTGTTGTCTGATGCATATTGTGCATGAAACACTCCTTGTGAAGTGTCAGAACCTCCTCCATCACCTCTTGTTTTTAGCCGGATTACTTGTGTTTACTTTCGGAGTTATCGTCTAGCACTTGGATTATTATGTCTTTTTGCTCAATTTTTTATTATATAACAAAGTATTTCTTATCTTTCAAGTATGTTGCAATTACTAACATTCTCAAGAAGTGTGTTCACAAACTTTAGTTGGTGTTTGGTATCATTTCTTTTTATTTTTTCTGAAAAATAAACAATAACTGTGTTTGGTTGGAAATAACATGTTTTCCATTTAATATGACATTCAAGAAAAACATGCAAGTTGTTTTTTTAAAATGCTAAAACTGGCTTAAGGTTTTTAGATTTTTTTTTTCCATCCTAGAGGCTTATCTTCTTCCTCCTCTGACACCTCCCTCTCTCTCTCTCTCTCCCTCCTTCCATCGACATTCAAATAGACATTTCTTTGCATCAGAGTTGCACGACACATACATGTTCCCCAAATTACATATTATTATCTCACTCCCCCATTCCCCTCTTGTTATCTTTTTCATCAGACTTGTTTCCTGATTGTTCAAGGAAATGTTTTCTGAAAATGAGCTAATAGTCATTTTCTTATTGGCCAAATAGCGGCTGTTATTTTAGTAAAATTTTCCAAATCAAAGGCATAGTATTGTTTAGTGAAATTAGTTTTATGACCTGAACAAAGATTGTTAAACATTGAATTCCTGAGAAAGGGATTGCTTATTTTTCTACGGTTTAATTCTTTTGCAAGCTCTTGGAGTAAATAATTTGTTCTTGGGCCGTGGTTGATCTAATCTACAAATTTTTTGGCTTGGTGAGGAAGGGAAGTGGACACATTCTCTACCCTTTGGTAATGTTCAAGAACTTAATGTATGAAAACAATTTCGTATTTTGTATATTTGTTATTTAGATTTTTCTTATTTATTTATTTTTAAAATAAATAGTGCTAAAATAGTATTAGCGTTAAAATAGAAAACTATAAACAGTAATTTTACCATGGTCACACAGCGGAGAGTCTATTCGTAATCATAGGGTTGAGCCGCATAACAATAATTATAATAATCACCACATGCTGATGTGATGATCATCTGCTAAATACACTGCATGAATCTTTGTGTCATGCCTTGGCGCTCGAATCAAAGACACGACAACCATCATGTCATGTCTCGATTTTAAAGTCAAGCAGCAACAACCACTGCATTATCTCAAAACACGTGTAAACCTTACTCCATATTTTAAGATACCGAAAGATATTCTAATATTCTAAATACTTAAAAAATAAATTTAAATCATACTTATTCCAATCCGTCCATCTAAACAATTTCCAAACATTTAAATAAATTCACAAATTTAAAATGTATTCAAAATTCATCACATAGTTTAAATGCCCCGACGAAAACAATATGTTTTATAAAAGAAAATTTTAAACAAATCAAATAAAATTCTATATCATAAAAGTATGGATTTTATAATGCTTGTCTAGGGAAAATCAAGCAAATATTTATCAAATCCGACCATAACGAGATGTGCAAAATTTCCTTCCATGGTTCATATAACAAAGTTCAAAAAAGAAAATTCTCATGACTATTACTTAATGAGGGTCAACAAAAATAATTTCTTCAATCGGCACTAGATAACATCTACGTCTCCAATCTAAATTTTTTCTGAAAAATTAGAACGAGATGGGTGAATATAAAAATTTTTAGTGAATGGAGTGCAATGACATATTGAACTTGAATGAGGGGCTAAACTCATATATTAAATATATTCCAATGCATTAAGTAAAGTCATTCGTATAAAATTGTCACGCCCCGAACCGGGATCGTGAACAGCCGCCCGTTGTCCCTGGATGCCGGCTGGATTTTTACAGAAAATCGGGCAGAACCTCCCCATAAATCGGAGGTTTCCCATGTACAATTTCACCTGTATATGACATTCATCCAGTACAAATAAACAATTGGCCATCCCGGCCTCTCCAAAATCAACAATATCCACAGCCAACATCCAGAACAACGCAAGGCTATAAAGTTTCTAACAGTCCTAGCAACAGACCTCTACTGTCATGCCCAACTAGAGCATGAGCAGCCGCCACACCGAGCGGACTTAAATTCTACGCATATATAAAATAAATTCCCAAGTTATTTTTAAATATTTACAAATGCCTCAATGCAACGAAATAATCAACACGCGAGTTTCGCGAAATAAAGTCCATAATTTATACAGTCATCCCAGAAAATTTATATAAATACATTGGTCAATCTAAAACCTCCAATACATAATAATATCACCAATCATCATAGCGGAAGAGATGGAAAATATCCATACCCAATCCCAGTGGTATCTCCTCGATCCAACACTAATCCTGTGGGAAAGAAAGTGAGGGATGAGTATCTATGGGAGGATACTCAGTAAGTGAGGGGATTGACATCATGCTATCAATATCGAGATGAATTTGGAGTGTCAAAGCATAAGATAAGAAAATATCCACAGTGTGCAAACCAATCATGTTATTTCAAAATCATATATAATACGCACACATCAGAAAGCAAGATATGCATCCTAAAATTTTACATCAATGTCATGAAGAACCGGCCAATGAAATATTCCCGGCAATGGTCTACCTCGACCAAGGACGGCGCATTGGGGGTTTTTCCAAATGCAAGTATTAAAGAATGGTTCTCTGCCCCAATGTTGGCCACAGACTACCCCAACTAGCCTGTAAAAAAATATATAGTGTACATATAACTAGTCGGCCGTGTATGGTGCCCCCGCCTGGTGCTAGACGGAGCCGTACTCAACGTCCTCTCCGATGAGGGTCAACCTGGGACACCCATACACACGACAATCTGGCGGATACCTCCGGCCGAAGCGTATCCGGACACAAGGGGTGCCTCTACCAGATGTCCTTCGTAGCTACGGATCACAATATCAAATCGGCCGGGCACGTAGCCCCATGCATCCCATCACCAGTCGGCCGGGCATATAGCCCCATGCATAATATCATAACGTCGGCCGGGCATACAGCCCAATGCATAATATCATAAAGTCGGCCGGGCATACAGCCCAAAACATAATATCGTAAAGTCGGCCGGGCATACAGCCCAAAACATAATATCGTAAAGTCGGCCGGGCATACAGCCCAAAACATAATATCGTAAAGTCGGCCGGGCATATAGCCCAAATGTGTAAGTAAATCCATTTAAAACCATGTGCCAATGCAGTGAAAGCATTTAAAACATATCAATATGTCGAAAATGTGGCACAATATACGTTTATCAAAACTCATGGATGCATATCAATAAGGTCAGCAGTTAAGACACTCCAAAGGTCACAAAACATTTCATCAAATATTGGAAAGTCATAACAATCATACATTTTGCAGAAACATGTCATTAAAAGATATTTTTGAAACATGGTTTTCAATCAATAGCGAATGTCAAAGTCCCACTCACCGTTCTACGGGAGGGAAGTCACTCCCTACTGCCAAGCCAAATCGGATCTGACCGCTCGAGTCTCCAAAAGATCAACCTAAATCAGATTATCAAATTTCTGTAACATTCTATACTTAACCTTCAATTCATAGATAATCATTTCATAATTTGTATTCTATATGCATTCCACTTATACTCTAAACATATACAAAACCTTTCATCTTAAATTCAATCCTAGATTCGTCCAATTTATCAATTAGAGTCGAAATCTCCTCACCTAGGGTTTTCTCGAAGCGCCGAGTCTCGTCCGAAAGTCGCTTCGGTCACTCCAAAGTCTGTAGGGTTTCCTATCAAAACAAGGTTCATTTGTTAGATCTAAACACATAGATCCGAAACAAAACCCTAAGTCATTTACCTACGTGGAGATTCGTGAGCTGTCACGAACTCACGGACCGTCACGGGCCGTCGCGGGCTCGTGGGCCACAGCTAGCGGGCTCGCTGGTCTGCGTGCTACGGGGTAGCGGGCCGGCGGGCTGGCGGACCGATGGGCTGAACTGGGCCGCGGGCCGTACTGGACCTGCGGGCTTGGACGGGCTGTCGGGCCTGGTGGGCCCGTGGGCTTGCTGCTGATGGGCCTGCGGCTAATGGGCCTGCAGGCTGGCGGGCCTGCGGGCCGACAGTGGCTCGCGGGCTGGTGCTCGCCCGTGTGCTGCGCTGGCTCGTGCGCGCTCGCACGCTGGCTTGTGCGCGCTCGCGCGCTGCTGCGCGCGCTCTGCTCGCGCGCTGCTGCGCGCGCTCTGCTCGCGCGCCTGCTCGCTCGTGCACTGGGCCGCGCGCTCGTGGTCTGGGCCCCGAGCGCTCGTGCGCTGGGCCGCTCAAACTCGTGCGCTGGGTCGCGCGCCCGTGCACGCCCGTGCACTCTGGGCCGCGCACTCGGACTCACGCTCGCGCAAGAAGGGTCGCGCGCTCGCGAGCAGTCGCGCTCGCGCTACGGCGTGCTCGGGTGATCGCGCGCTCGCACGAGGGAGGGAATCACTGTTGCTGTGGTGGTGGTGCCTGCGGAAGGTCGCGGGTGGTGCGATTGTGCAGGGAAGCGGGTCGCGCGGTGGCGCGCGGAGGAGGGTAGAGAACAACGAAGAGAGAGCGATCGCGAGAGGGATCGCGAAGGGAGAGAGAGAAACCGAGAGGGAAGAAGGAGGAGAAGAAGAAGAAGAAGAAGGAGAAGAAGGAGAAGCTGCCGGCGGAGCTTGCGGTGAAGACCAACGCCGCGGTGGGGGAGGGAGGCGAAGGGTCGGCGGAGAGAGGGAGAGAGAGAGAGAGAGAGAGAGAGAGAGAGAGAGAGAAAGAAACGAATTAGGGCTTTAGCCCTAATTCAATTGGGGGGAGGGCCAAAACGCTGCGTTTTGGCTCTCCCTCTTTTTTTTTTTTTTTTTTTTTTTTTTTTTTTTTTTAGGCTTGGTGTTACAAAAATAATTTCAGATTAAATCCACAATGACTTGTGTACTCCAAATCAATAAACAATTTGAACTTAATTTTCAATTATTCTTGAGGTTTTCCCAAATCACTATTCTCCGATGGCTGTTGATAGAATTCGTAAAAGGATTTTTCAAAATTTTCATAAAATAACCCCTCCTTGGCATTGGCTAAGAGTTCAGTTGGGTGCTGCCAAGTTATTATGGGAATAACTTGAAGAGACTCTCTATCCCGCCTATTACTAAGCCAAATTTTAACTCTGCCTTTACCATACCGCCCTGATGACCCAATTCATGGAAAACTTATACTATAGTCTCTTTTTTTTTTTCTCCAGCACCATGTAACAATAATATTAATTTCATCGATATACATTTGTGTTAAATATAAAAGAGAACAAATTCATAATTCACTATCAATATTCTATTGTAACACGGTACAAATAATTTAAAAATCAATAAAAGAGTTATGGAATTATCAACAATTCTATTTGGACATACTATAATCACAAAGCATTTTAAATCTATTTCAAATTTCTTTTAAAATTCAATTTATAGATCATAAATGAAAACATTTTATCATCCATATTCAACATAACCATTTACTCACATCTTGGAAGTGTGAACACTTTCAATTGGCAATAAATTCTAAGATAATCCCTTCTTGGATTCCAATTGATTTATCCTAAAACAACAAATATGAATTAAATATTAAATCATGCCCATTTGTAGGGTTTATGAGTTTTCCCTAACTTAACACTACTGTAATTTCTCAAATCCATGATTCCATATTTTCAATCCATCATCAGTATATTATTTGTATTTACATACAATTCTCATTCACAAGTTTTCTGTAATAACGAAAAAGACTAAAAAAAGAAGAAAAAAAAATAAAGAGGACAAGGGAAATGTCAAAAAAAAAAAAAAACAATCCCTACCACTCATTCTCTCTCCCACTCCCCCACTTCTCCACCCCCTCTCTCCCCCACCTGATGCCATCTCTCCCCCACCCGAAGCAATCTCTTCCCCACACTCCCCTCTTGGCTCTCTCTCTCCCTCTCCCTTCTTCCTCCAATTTAATCAAATATCCCTAAATATCCATAGATTTGAACTCCAAACCTTTCAACAAACCCTTAAAAGGTTGAATCTAAGGGAAGATTCAAGTTTTCCTATAAAGAGAAAAACCTAGGGTTTAGAGTGGTTCAACAAGGTATGAAATTGATGATTCTAATATAGATAATATTCTTTCCTAAAATTGAGTTTTAATTATTTTTACATAAATTTTGCATTTATATTGAGATTTAGGATTTTGTAAAGAGAGAAAATCTAGGGTTTGAAGGTGATGTGACCAAAAGACACAATTATGGTTCAAGTAAGGTAATTTTCCTTGCTTAATCATAAATTTGAGTGCATTTTACTAATACATAAATTTTATGTTGAGATTAGAAAAATAAAGTTTAGAAATTTAGGCCTAAAATTTACATAATGTTAAAATTTGGAAAAATTTTGAAAGGAGAATTATTTCCCTAGGTTGGTAATATAGTTTGATGAAATTAGTTGATGGATTGGTGAATTTGAAAAAAATTGAAGTTTGAATTATGAAGAAAATATTGATTTTCTCTAATATTAGTTTGTGATTAAATAATAAATATGTGCATATTGTTTTAGATTTAAGACAATTGGAATTTCAGAAGGAGAAAACCATTGATTTAAATTTGAATTGAGAGTAATAACCCACCCAAGAGATGAATGAATGCATGATTATGATTTTGAATGTGAAAATATTTTACTCAATTTTGTAAATATTTTTAAAATTGATTTATAAATTAGTTTATGATTGTGGAGTTTCCAAAAGGGAATTTAGAATGAAAAATGCATTCAAATATTTTATTGAAATAATATGCCATATTTATTAATTCATATTGATAATGTTGGCATTGAATTTATGATTTGAGAAACATTTGAATGATTATGGCACACTTTGATTTTGCTATGAGATTTGTAAAATAGTGTTTGAATGTATGATCTAATGGTTATAGTCATTCCCCCACGATGTGGCCCGACTGGACAACGTGGTTAAGGGGTGTTTGCCTTAGGAGATAACCACGCTCGAGAGGTATCTCCAAATCTGTTATTATTATTTTTTGGACTATCTTGGTAGCACCCCAAGGGAGGCCCAAAGCATTGCCAAGATTAGGAGTATTTGTGAGTTAGAAACGTATGAAAACCCTTGGCGGTTCTGCCCTTTGTCGTGATAGACTATTGTAGAAAACTATGATTTTGGCAACCCCATAATTTCGAAAAAGTTATGTATATGATTTTATGCATATGATTTGCTCATTATGAATATTGAATTTTATTTGATAATGAATTTTGAATTTTTATGGATACGATAATATGATTTTCATATAATTATTTGACATGTCGATAATCATCTCTCATTTACTTTCATAACATGTTATTCATTCACTGAGTATTATTCTATACTCATCCTTCTTATTTTAATTTTTAATAGACGAAACTTAGACCAAAGTATTGATGGTATTAGTACCATGTGACAAAATCATTTTGAAGGACTCATTACGAGTACTAGTTGTCTCGATTTCTTTTTTAAGGATTTTTTATGAACCCTTTGAGGCATTTTTGTATAAACTCCTTTGGGAACTTATTTAACTTTCATATTTTTTAAAAAAAATCTTTTTAGTTGGAATTGTATAATTCATCTTGAAAATCTCCACTTTTCTTTTTTAAAATTTATTTGAGAATTGTTTTTGTGGTATTGGATATGGATCCTTTGAGTACATATTTATTTTGTATTTTGTGAATTTGATTGGAATGGCCGGATTGGCGTTGTGCATGTATTTGGATTTACATGGTCGGGTTGGCCTTATGCATGCTTGTTTTGAATAGAGACAGACTCAATTGGTCCTTTTATTATGTGATGAATGAATGTTGATTCGTTTGGAAATGTTAGATTATTTTGGAAAATAGATGAATATTGATGAATGTCTTGCGATATTTTGATATGCGGGTTAGGCTCACCCGTATTTTGAAATAACACGACAGTTGTTGCGTGCTCGATCTGAGAGTTGAGACGTAACAATTTTATTGGTATCAGAGTTTAGGCTCTTGTTTTGTAAAAGTTTAAGAAGTTTTCTAATATTTTCAAAAGTTTTCAATTGTTTTCAATTATTTTAAAGTTTGGGTATTCAAGATATTTCTAAAGAATTTTTTTTTAAACTCCTGCTATAGGTCCTAGAAAGTTGAATTTATTTTTAGGGAGTTAGATATTTAATTATTCAATTACTTTTACGTAATTAAGCACAATTTCTCTTTTATAGAACTACGTCTCCTCGAAAAAGAATAAAAAACCCAAATGAGTTTTCTTTTACTCCAACTCATCGGCCTGAGCCCACATCGTCCTCGCATGCACTTTTGGTTCCTATTCACTCGGCTCTAGCAACCAGGACTCTGGCTCTGCCGTTTGCTGTACTCCAAGAAGTAATGGAGTGTTCGATGGCTGATGGGGCTCAAATGCAAGCTCCATCACAGGCACCGACTCCTCATCTGACTTTTACCCTTGCACGGAGTGCTCGAATGGTACGATCGGGTCCTCTGATTGTTACTTCAATTGATTGTTGTACCATTAAGTTGTCAAAATTGATTAAAGAAGTGAGACAAATTGGATGTGAAACATTCTTGGGCACGAGTGATGCCTCAGTAGCTAAGGATTGGATTGGCCAAATCCAAAAGACCATCACCGACATGAGGTTAGATGATAAAATGAAGTTATAGGTGGCTGTGAAACTATTAGACAAGGGTACAAGGACTTAGTAGGAGAATGTGAAGGGTAGGACTTCTACTCCTCTCTGGGGAGAATTTGTTGAAGCTTTTGAAGAGGTACTATACTAGATTCTATAGGGACCAAAAGAGGAAGGAATTCTTCAAATACACAAGGGAATAGGACCATCGCGGAATATGAAACAGAGTTAAGAGAACTAACTATCTATGTTTTGGAGTTTGTGAACTCTGAAGAGTTTTTGTATGCAAATTTGAATTAGCGTTGAATTTTAACAATATGGAAAAGATATCGATAACAAAGGGGCATACCTTTCAACATGTTCTGGAATTGGTTTTGAGGGCCAAGAAAATGGTAATTGAGCAAGGAAGAGTTACAGATAGTCATGGTAAAAAGAGAAGGCTCGATTCACATCGGACCAAAACTCCAAGAAGAATAAGAGCACAGACTCACCCCAATTATTGAGTCTATTGGCTCTCCAAAGGGCCAACAACTATCTAAGTTTGGTGCTCCCACTTCTAGTATTGTATCCGGGAGCAAGTTAATGGGGTCAAGGAAAGAGTAATGTCAGAATTGCAAGAGATTCTTCCCTGAACTATGTACCGAGCCTCCAAAGTGTTACCAATGTGGGAAGGTGGGGCATTTCCGTAATGTTTGTCCTGAACTAGGCATATGTGAACATGGAGGTCATTTGAGTTGAGACCATCCGAGTGGCTCAAGAAGTGATCAATCAAACGCGCTTACACCATCGACTAGTACCGCTCCATGGACCGGGATCGGGAGCAACACATGGCCCCTCCTTCAATAATGTCCAACCAAGAACTCAACGAGAATCTATGCGATTACTAATGAGGAAGTCCAGAACAATCCAGATGTAATCATAGGTACATCCTCTTAAACTTGGACTTTGTGACTTAGAATGCAATACAAGTTTTATATGTTTTTTATGTTGATGATTTGACATGTTAGAAGTGAATTTATGGATAAATTTAAACTTAAATTCTATGTGGAGAGGCATAGGAATGATTATGTTATTGAATGATGGTAAAATCATATGTAGTGTAAATCTTCATCGTAGAAAAATTATATAATATGTCCATAATTGTGTGGTATAATAAGATATTATGAGGAATTATGTATGAAGTATGTATTTTGGAGATTAACTAATAATCATTTGATAGTTTATACTATTAGGTACAATGAAAATCTTTGATGATGATGTCTATGTGCTCCTTGATACGAGTTCTAATAATTCATTTGTGAATACAATATTTGTTTGGCATTCCAATAGGGCTGTGACTCTACTGGAGAAAGAATTGTGTGGTTATCACTCCCTTGGGGGAGTAGCTATTTAGGGATGCTATCTATAAGGGTTGTGAAATGAAGGTAGGTGAAATAGTTCTTGAAGTGGATCTACTTTTGCTAGATATGGTGGACTTTGATACCATTTTAGGTATGGATTAGTTATACCACCACCGAACATTTGCGGATTATTTCACCAACGAAGTAGAGTTCCATAGACTAGGTGTCCCCAGCTTGTGTTTACCAGTGAGCGACGGATTTTGCCGAATTGTGTGATTCCCACAATAGAAGCAAAAAGGCTAGTACATAATGGATGTAAAGCCTACCATGCACACATCATTAACACCACGGTTGAGGGTCTCAACTTGAGGGATGTTCCGGTGGTGAATGAGTTTCCAGATGTCTTTCCGGACGAGTTGCCCCGTTTGCCTCTGATTCGGGAGTTAGAATTTGTCATTGATTTGGTTCCCATTACCGCACCGATCTCAATCCCTCTGTATAGGATGACACTTGTAGAGTTGAAGGAATTAAAGATATAACTCCAAGAGTTATTACAAAAAGGATTCATTTGACCAAGTACCTCACCTTGGGGTGCTCTAGTTTTATTTATGAAAAAGAAGGATAGCAGTCTCTGGCTGTGCATAGACTATCAGTAACTTAATAAAATGACCATCAAGAACAAGTGCCCATTGCCAAGGATTAATGATCTCTTCGATCAACTTCAAGGGACTAGAGTATTATCAAAATTTGATTTAAGGTCGGGGTACCATCAGTTAAGAATCAAGGAGGATGATATCCACAAGACCATGTTTATAATGCAGTATGGCTACTACGAGTTTTTGATAATATCCTTTGGGTTGACAATTACTCCCGCGACTTTCATGGATTTAATGAATAGATTGTTCTACTCCTATTTAGATAAATTCGTCATTGTGTTCATTAATGATATCTTGGTATATTCAAAAAATGATGAGGAATATTCTGAGCATCTCTGGATAGTGTTGCAAACTCTTTGGGAGAAAGAATTGTATGCCAAGTTCTCTGAGTATGAATTTTTGTTAAGGGAGATCGGTTTTTTTTGGGACATATGATACTGGGGATGGAATATTTGTTGATCCAAAGAAAGTGGAAACCATATTGAAGTGGGAGCAACCTAAGAATATCACAGAGGTGAGGAGTTTCCTCAGATTGGAACGATACTTTCGGAGATTTGTCAATGGATTCTTCAAGATTATAGCTCCATTATCAAAGTTGACTTAAAAGGGAGTCAAATTTGAGTGGGGTGACAAATGTGAAGCGAGTTTTCAAGAACTCAAGAAGTGGTCACATCCACTCCAATTCTTGTCCTCCTTACTAACGGTGGTGATTATGTAGTGTTTAGTGATGCTAGCCAACAAGGGTTGGATTGTGTATTGATGCAAAATGAGCGGGTGATTGCTTATGTCTCTTTGTAGTTGAAGAAACATGAGTTGTATTATCTCACATATGACTTGGAGTTAGCCGCCATTGTATTTGCATTGAAGATATGTCGACACTACTTATATGGGGTTATATGCAAAATCTTCACTGACCATAAAAGTGTTAAATACTTATTCACTCAAAAAAATCTAAATTTGAGACAACGAAGATGGTTAGAATTAATCGAGGATTACGACTTAGTTATAGATTACCACTCAGGCAAAGCAAATGTAGTTGTAGATGCCATATGCCGCAAGTCTTCTTCTTCGGCACTTCATGGGATTTCTTATCTCTTATGCTTGGTAGGACTTCGTATACTTAGAGTCAGATTGGCAAATGATGATGATGGTGCATTTTTGGCCAAATTAAAAGTGCAACCAACATTAGTGGACTATATTAGAGATTGCCAAGCAACTGATGAGGAGTTAAGGGGCATAGTAGAGAAGGTCCACAAGGGTAAAGGTGGTGAGTTCCATATTCGGGAGGACGACATGGAGGTATATAGGAAACGAATTTGTGTTTCCAATAATGATGATCTTCGGAGGGCCATACTTGAAGAGAAACATTACTCGGCTTATGCGATGCATCCCGAGAGTACTAAAATATAATGAACCATCAAATAAACTTATTGGTGGTTGGGGTTGAAGAGGGAGATAGCCAAGTTTGTAGCTAAGTATCTTGTATACCAACAAGTCAAAGCCGAATATTAGAAACCCGTTGGTGTCCTTCAACCTTTACCAATTCCCGAGTGGAAGTGGGAACACATTACCATAGATTTTGTGATGGGATTGCCACATACTCCGAGGGGTTATGATGCTATTTGGGTGATAATAGACCGTCTCACCAAGTAACTCCATTTCTTTCCGATTCAGAATACCTACTCTTTCGAGAGATTGGTCAAATAGTATTTTGATATAATCGTGAGGCTTTACAAGGTTCTAGTGTCTATTGTCTCAGACCGTGATCCTAAATTCATCTCCCGATTTTGGCCAAAAAACTGCAAGAGTCCTTAAGGATTAAATTGAAGTTTAATATCGCTTTCCATCCTCAAACAGATGGCCAATCGGAGCGCACGATTTAGACCTTGGAAGACATGCTTAGGGCATGTGTGATGGACTTCCAAGGGAGTTGGGATATATACCTCCTATTTATTGAATTCGCATACAACAATAGTTACCAGGATAGTATTGAGATGCTACTTTATGAGGCTCTATACAGAAGAAAGTGTCGAACTCCATTATGTTAGGATGAGGTCGGTGAGAAAAAGATAGAAAATGTAGAATTGATTGAGATTACTATAAAGAAAGTAAAAATAATCCAAAACAAAATAAAGTTAGCCTAAGATCGACAAAAGAGTTATGTCGATAAGAGCAGATGATCTTTGGAATTCAAAATAGGGGAACTCGTAATAATAAAATAGGGGATTTATGTTGAGATTAGAAAAATAAAGTTTAGTGGTTTAGGCCTAGAATATAATAATATTAAAATTTGGAAAAATCTTGAAATGGGAATTATTTCCCTAGGTTGGTGACGTAGTTTGATGAGATTAAATGATGAATTGATGAATTTCGAAAAAATTAGAGTTTGGGTTATGAGGAAAATATAGATTTTCTCTAATATTATTTTATGATTAAGTGCTAAATGTGTGCATATTATCTTACATTTAAAGCAATTAGAAATTAAGGAGGAGAAAACTATTGATTTGGACTTGAATTGGGAGTGATAACATACCCAACAGGTGAGTGGATACATAATTATGATTTTGAATAAAAAAATATTTTACTCGATTTTGTAAATATTTTTAAAATTGATTTATAAACTAATTTGTGATTGTAGAGTATCCCAAAAGAGAATTTAGAATAAAAAATCCATTCAAATATTTTATTGAAATAATGTGACATATTTATTAATTCATATTGATTATGTTAGTATTGAACTTATGATTTGAGAAATGTTTGAATGGTTATGGTATATTTTGATATATGCTATGAGGTTGTGAAATGATACTTGAATGAATGATCCAATGGCTATAGTCATTCTCCCCACGGTGTAGCCCGACAAGATAATGTGGTTAAGGGGCGTTTGCCTTAGGAGATAGCCATGCTTAAGAGGAATCTCCAATGCCATTATTATTATTTTTTAGACTACCTTGGTAGCACCCTAAGGGAGGCCTGAACCAATGCCAAGATTGGAAGTATTTGTAACTTAGAAAAGTATGAAAACTCTTTACGATTTCGCCCTTGGTCGCGGTAAACCATTGTCGGGAGCTATGATTTTGGCAACACCTTGATTTTGGAAAAATTATGGATATAATTAGATGCATATAATTTGTTCATTATGAGTATTGATTTTTATTTGAAAATTTTATATTTGTTGATGAATCTTGAATTTTTATGGATATAGTAATATGATTTTGAGATAATTGTTTGATATGTCGACAATCATCTCTCATTTACTTTCATAACATGTTATTCATTCACTGAGTATTGTTGTATACTCATCCCTCTTATTTGAAAAATGCATTAACGCATTTGCATTTTCAATTGCATAGACGTGGCATAAAATGTGTGGATTAGCTTATGTGTGCAGTTGTATATTGTTCATTGTGTATGCTAGGTTTGTTGTTGGCCTTAGTTTTAAAGTGCCTAAGGCTGGGCTTATAGGTGGCCTAGCAAATTGAGTGAGTAAACAGGTCTATTCAGTTGATAAGGAAAAGAAAAATAAAGTTAAAGTTAAGATATTTGAGGTAGAAGGATGTTTGGCCAAAAAGGAGTTTGCTTGCAAAATGTTCTAGCACATTTGGAGAAAAAAGTCATATTTTTGCCCAACTAATTTGTTCAAACCTGATTATATTCTTTACACTTCTAGCACAAGCCTTATGTGGATCCATTTATCCAAATGAAATGCAAGAAATCTCACCCTAATTGAGTCAAATAACCAAAGACCAATTCAAACACTTAAAGTAGGAGTATATTTTAAATAAGTGAGCAAAATTTTGTTTAATAGCGTGAAACACTCTCCTGTTTTCTCCCTAAAATCCCATACCAATC
Organism: Dillenia suffruticosa; assembly: GCA_033439265.1. Lineage (NCBI taxonomy): Eukaryota > Viridiplantae > Streptophyta > Magnoliopsida > Dilleniales > Dilleniaceae > Dillenia > Dillenia suffruticosa. The sequence continues at coordinate 9,076,879 of JAVTVX010000031.1, forward strand.
CAACATCAAACCTTGAGTTCACTTCGAAATCCATGAAAATCAAGAAGCAAAGGAAGCATAAAAGGCACCAAAATCACATTTTTCTTCAAAATTTCCAGCATAAGTTCTTCATGCTCATGAGAGGTAATAAACTAGAATCTTTAATCCTTTCTAAAAATTGATGAATACTCAATGTTCCTTACTATGAAAGGATACTTTGACATGCTTTATTCTAGATCAATTCCTTGAAGAACACAAGAACACACTCTCTCTTTAAAAGGCCATGGCAAGTATTATTAGGTAGGATTGATTCTCTCTTGATCTTACCATGTTCTAGTGATGTACAAATAGTATTAAAACATAATGGTGATGAAATCCTAAAGATTGAGTATGGTATTTGACATGCTAAAGTAAGGTTTCTCTTTCTAGATTGAGCACAAAGTTAGGGTTTTGTATAAGGAGCAAGCTTTCTAAGAGTTGAGGCAAGTTTCCCTTTAGTTTGCATATTAGATCCATTCTTGGTTGTTGAATTGTGATAAATACATAAAAGCATGATGTATATAATGTTTTATGATAAATTCTATGGCTTTAGACTAAATATTTGTAATGTAGAATGGTAACTAAAAATGAAACTATGAATTAACAATATCGTTTCAAGAAAAATATGTAACTTTGGTCTCTTGCTTTGTATGCAAATGATAGGCTGTATGTTTGTCATGCTTGTGTTCCAGCCTTGACCATGGCTTTTAGCTCAGGCTGAATACTTGTTCATGCTTTAGGACATACAAGTTAAGCTAGGAAAATACTAATGAGAGAAAGTTAATCCCTTAGTCTTCATGTTGCTCAAAATGACTCAGTACTTTTATGCAATCACTACAAAAGAAATGCATTATAGAGACGGAGGAAAACCGTCAGCTAAATATAATAAAACTGTTGACAAAATCTTCTCTAATGGATAGACATTCAATTGGTCATACACCAGCCGGAATAAACCTATGTTGACACTTTTGGTCACCATTGGAGCATGTCCCGAATCTGGATGGTTAGAAAAGTGTCGGTAAAAATCAATTTTTATTATCAGTTTAAAAACATTTGTAAAAATTATTACTTTTTTCATTGCTTACTACAGAAATGTTACTACCTATTACTACCTTTATCGTCCATAACTATAGCCGTTAAGAATTGTTACTACTATTTATTATTGGTAACCACATAATACATATATTAAGAAATGTTACTACTTTTATTATCAGATATTACAAATGTTAGTAAATATTACTACAGATATCATCGCTTACCATGTGTATAGGAAATGTTACTACAACAAATTTTACTACTATAGCTTACCACGTGTATAGGAAATATTACTACTGTCACCATAACCACTCACAATTGTTATGCTATTTGTTATCGGTAAGTGAGTCACCTTAACCGTTAAAAATTGTTATATTATTTATTGTCAGTAAGTACAGAGTTATATATTAGGAAATGTTACAAAATTTTGTTTATCAGTGCAAGTAAATTTTACTACTTTTATGGTCGGTTAACACAAGCGTTAGTAAATATTACTACTTTTATTGTCATTAGGATATGTTACTAATCGTGAATTACCTAACTGTTAAGAATTGTTAGCGTTATATATTGTCGATAACTATTTTAGGAAATATTACTATTAGTAAATATTACTACTTTATTATCGGATAGACATGTGTTACATAAGACCCTTTTATCATGGGTTGTACAAATGTTATGAAATGTTACTACCTTTTATCATTGTCATTACCATCATTTTATTGTAGTCAATTATCGTTAGTTACCATTAATTATAACACCGACACTACGGTGTCCGTATAAGAGTACCATTTTTGAAATATATATATATATATATATATATATATATATAAGTAATATATTCCTCAATTTATTATATAGAAAGAGATTTTATTTATTTAAATTTGATTTTTGATTTTGGGGATATTTAAATTGAATTTTTGGTATATTTTAAATTTGCCGAATCGACAAATCGACGTAAACCCCATCTTTATGAAATTTGCATTTCTAACGAAATATAGGTGAGAAAATATATATATGCATAAATATATATATAACTATTTATTTAGTAAAAAAAAAAAGATGGAGACGCAGCGTTTCCAACCCTAATCCCTCTCACCCTCTCTCTCTCTCTCTCCCTGGCCTTTCATTTCTTCTCCCACCGCGGCGCCGCTTCTCCTTCGCCGCGTGTTCCGCCGCCATCGCCACAACCTTCATCTTATTCTTCTTCTTCTTCTTCTTCTTCTTCTTCTTCTTCTCTTCCTCTCGCGAACTCCCGCGATCTCTTTCCCTTCCGCCGCACATCGCCAAGAGCCACGATCGATCGCACCATATGCCACCGCGCGCGACCGCAGCTGCTCTTTCCTCCCACGAGCACCGCCTTCCACCACAGCGCTCTACTGTAGCACCTTCTGCAGCGCGATCCCCCAGCCCGAGCTGAGCACGCCTCAGTCCCTGAGCGAGCAGCACCCATCCCGCGAGCGTGAGCCAGGCCGCGAGCAGGACCCAACTCGCGAGTAGGACCCAACCTGCAGCGCGAGCCCAAGCCACGACCAGGACCCAACCCGCGAGGGCGAGCCAGGTTGTAAGTAGGACCTAGCCCGCTAGCGCGAGCCAGGCTGCGAGTGCGAACCAGGCCGCGAGTGCGCCTCAGCGCACTAACGGACGAGAGCGCACGGGCGCGCACCAGCGCACGAGCACTAGCCTGTAAGCCACTACGACCCAAAAGCCACTGCTGACTCGTAGGCCCATTAGCCGTAGGCCCATCAACCGCTGGCCCATCAGTCGCTGGCCCATCAGCCCACAAGCCCGTCAACCATAGGACTATCAGCCGCAGGCCCATCAGCCCGTAGGCCCGTCAGCCGCAGGCCCGTCAGCCGCAGGCCTGCCATCCCAAAGGCTCGCTAGCCCGCTGGTCCACAGACCCGCGAGCCCGCTAGCCGAAGCCCACCGGTCCATTGACCCCGAACCCATGAGCCCGTTGTAGCCCATAAGCCCGCGATGGCCCGCGATGGCCTGTGAGCCCGTGACAGCCCACGAACCTCCACGCAGATAACTGACTTAGGGTTTTACTTCTGATCTAAGTGTTTGAACCTAACTAATAAACCCTATCTTGATAGGTAGCATTGCAGATTTTGGAGTGATCGAGGAGACATTCGGACAAAGGTCTGCGATCCGAGAAAAACTCTAGGTGAGTGATTTCGGACCCATTCGATTTGGTTATCAAAGTTAGGGTAAATTTAAGATAAGAAGCCTTGTATGTACTAGAATGTAAACTAGATTCTCACAGAATGTATTTTTCGACATTATATACGGTTTATTAGGTTAAGTGTACAAATTTATATGAAATTGGACTGTTCAAGATAATAGAATCAAAGTAAGTTGATTTGAATAGTTTTCCTTGGAGTTTAAATTGACCTATCCATGAAAATAGTCAGAAATTAGGATTTGAGTGCAATGGTTGATGTAGCCTTTCTCATTATAAATTATTTTGCTTATAGGCAAATTAAATACTATCTTCGTATTATGAAAATAGACTCGTATACCTTGAAAATGACATATAGCTTGAAACATTTGGATGGGAATCGAAAAGTGTATGATTTTTCAAAGATTTTCCATCTTATAGGAAAATTATTTATTTTAAGGCTTATTTCCGACTTTGAGTGGTTTTAGGGTTGAATTTAACTTGGTTTAAAAGTACATTAATTGTTTATAAATAGAATCCAACTGATGATATTAGAGTGTATTCACAAATTGAAGAGTTAAGGTTTGTACAAACTTAGAGAAAATGGATAAACCCTATAATACTTGAAAATTTGATGTTAACTTGTGATAATCTGATTAGGTTGATCTTTTTGGAGACTCGAGAAGTCAGATTGGATTTGTTTTGAAAAAAGGAAGTGATCACCCTCTCTAGAAAAGTGAGTGAGACTTTGACATCTTTTATTGATTGACAAATCATGTTTTACCGATTTTCAGACGACATGATTTTTATACGTGTGAAAACTGAACTTTTGAATTTTGATGAGTATATGTACATATTTTGTGACTATTGGAGTGTTTTAATTGCTGATTTTATAGATTTTGTATCAATGAGTTTGATAACTGATATTGTGCCACATTTTTAACATATTGACATGTTTTAATGCTTCCACTGTATTGGCACAGGATTTTGAATGGATTTATATAAAATCTTTGGGCTGTACGCCTGGCCAACGATATGATACAATGCGGGGTTGTATGCCCGGCCGATGTGATGATGTGATGCATGGAGCTACGTGCCCGGCCGACTTGGTGATATGGTGATATGTTTCCTATAGCATTCCGTGGCTATAAAGGACATTTGGTAGAGGCACCCCTTGTGCCCGGATACATTTCGGCCAGAGGTATCTGCTAGACCGTCACATGTATGGGTATCCCATGTTGACCCTCATCAGGGAGAACATGAGTTTACCTCTGTCTAGCATTGGGTGGGACACCATACATGGCCAACTATATATATGTATCATTATTATTATTTATAGGATAGTTGGAGTAGTCTGTGGCCAAGATTGGGGTAAAGAACCATTATTTGATATTTGCATAGTGAAAACCCCCAATGCGCCCGTCCTTGGACTGAAGAAGAATTATTGTGTTGCGACGTGAAATTGATAGTACCAGATTTGGGTATGGATGTTACCATATCTTCCGCTATGACTATTGGAGATTTTAGTTTGATAAATGTATTCATTTATTTATATTTTGGGATTAATGTATAATTTATGTATATTTATTTGTGAAACTCTCATAGTTTATTTGTATTGAAGCGATTGTACGTATTTGAATATCACTTGGGAAAAATGATTGTATATAATATAAAAGTTAGGTTTGCTCAGTGTGGCGGTTGTTCATGCTCTAGTTGAGCATGATAGTAGAGGTATGTTGTTAGGACTGCTAGAAAATGTGTAGATTTGTGTTGTTCTGGATGTTGGCTGTGGTATTTGTTGATTTTGATAGGTCGGGATGACTATTTGTTTATTTTACAGGATGAATGTGATATACAGGTGAAATTGTACATGGGAAACCTCCGATTTAGGGGGAGGTTCTGTCCGATTTTCTATAAAAATACAATTGGTATTCAGGGGCAATGGGCGGCTATTCACGATCCCAGTTACAGGCGTGACATTAATTATCATCTGTATTAGTATAAGTTACTGTCATATATCATCGGTTACTACACTCTCTTAGGAAATTAGTAAATGCACTCCCTTTTATCATGTTAGGAAATGTTACAGAAATATTTATTGGATACAATTTTTTTAAGATAGCATAGATTTGATTGCTATAAGACTAGAAAATAAAAAAAATTATAAAAATAATATAAACAGAGAACGTTGATACATTGATTTCTAAGCAAAATGACATATACATATAAGAATAAAAAAAAAGAAAAAATAGAGAAAAGATTGCAAGTCTTACAATCGCATGTCTTCAGGCATCTTTATCCACAATTCTTCCTTCATGTCAATCTATTCATATAAAACCATAATGAAATTAATATAATGACATTGTAAAGAATGATTGTAAATAAAAATATTACATTTTGAAGTCAGGTATGATAATGATGGTAGTGATGATGATGGTTGAATTTTGTGTATTCCCGCATAGTAGATGTGAGTGGAGTGAGGTAGTGATGTGGGTGGTAGTAAGGTAATGAGTGACTAAGTGGAGTCAATTATAGTGATGATGATGATTGGGTTTTATGTTCACTCCTGGATGCTAGTGAGTGAGATATTTAGATGGGTTAGGGAAGGAGAGATTTCGAGGGAAGATAAGAGGGAAGGAGAGATTTCGAGGGAAGGAGAAGAGGGAAGGAGAAGTTTTGATGGTGAAGTTTACTGCATATAATTTATATAATATATTATATTCACAAATAAATTTTCAAAACCTACCCATTTTTTCCTATTTTTTTCCCCTTTTTTCTGCCTATTTTTCATTCTTTTTTTTTATTACCGCGCGCGTTGTTTTTAATTCTTCACATTTTTTATGCTTTTAAACTTTTAATCAATGCCACGTGTCTTTCCACTTAAAAAATCATTTATTTATTTTTACTACTTATTATCTTGCTATTACTACATTTTAAGATTCAATAATGTATTTCAAGTGACATATCATATGCTTATGTTTCAAGTGACATATCACAGGCATGAAATAAATGTTGAAAATAAATTTTCAAAAGCGTCATTTTTCATTAGAAAATTTTTGGTGGGATGCGTTATTATTTTTTACCGTCTTTTTTTTAATCGTCTTATTTTTCAAACTTTAGTAATTGTTTTAACCTTCTTTTTTCTTTTCACATATGTTTCGAATGTTTTCATATGTGTTATTTTATTTTTGGTTTGTGATTTTTAAGACTTGTTACGATTACAAACAAATGCAACATATATGTTTTATACAAATTTTATATAATTATTGTCTTACCATTGTCTTACCACTTGTTACCAAGACCTTGTTACCTTACTACCTAGTTACCATTATTTGTTATAGATCACTTATTATTACTTGTTATTATGTCCTTATTATACAAATTATATATAATTATTGTCTTACCAAGATCACTTGTTATCACTAGTTACCATACTTGCTATCACTTGTTACCATGATAGAGAATAAAAGGTACTTGCTAGTATTTGTAAATTACTTCATGCCAATTTTATACAATTATACCAGGTGTTGGAGCAATTGTATCACTGTGCACAATGGCATCGCTGTGCTACAGACGATAAAAGTACTTATTACCATTTGTTACTACTTGTTACCACACCATATCACTACACAAATGTATCATCCCTGCTTCGTGCATACGCGTATGCATGCTTGCTGGCATGGTTAAGCCGCATGGGCATGTTTAACTCCATTCCGAGTCAAACTGGACAATAGAGCTGCAATTCTAGAAAATCCCTCTGCAAATTTTTGATAATACCCTACCAATTCAAGAAAATTTCTCACCTCGGTGACATTCTTGAGCTATTCCCATCTCAGAATTGCCTCTACCTTCTTCGGGTCAACAAATATTCCCTCTCCGGATACAATGTGCCCTAAGAATCCAATCTCCCTTAGCCAAAACTCACACCTGGAGAACTTGACATATAGTTGCTTCTCTTAGAGTGTTTGCAGCACAATACAAAGATGTTCCGAGTGTTTCTCATCGTTCTTGGAATACACTAAGATGTCGTTAGTGAAAACAATAATGAACTTATCGAGATAGGGGTGGAAGATTCGGTTCATAAGGTCTATGAAAGCTGCAGGATCATTTATCAAATCGAAAGTATCACAAAAAACTCATAATGACCATACCGCATCCTAAACGCAGTCTTATGGACATCATCATCTTTTATTCTCAATTAGTGATAGCCCAATATCAAATCGATCTTCGAAAAGACACTAGCACCATGGAGTTAATCGAACAAATCGTCAATTCTCGGAAACGGGTACTTATTCTTGATGGTCACCTTATTCAACTACTGGTAGTCTATACATAATCTGAGGGTACCATCTTTTTTCTTCACGAATAGAACCGGAGCATCCCAAGTTGAGGTACTCGGCCTCATGAACCCCTTGTCCAACAATTCCTAAAGTTGGACCCTCAATTCTTTCAATTCTGCAGATGCCATCCTATATTGAGGGATTGAAATTGGTGTAGTTCAAAGAGTCAACTCGATTGCAAAGCCAAACTCCCGAACAGGAGGTAAATCAAGTAATTCATCCGGGAAGACATCTGAAAATTCATTTATCATTGGAACATTCATCAATTCCAAACTCTATATGGTGGTGTCGATGATGTAGGCTATGTAAGCCTCACAGCCCTAATGCACTAGTTTCCGTACCTCTAATGCCGAGATCAACTCGATTAGATTTGCCATTCGCCAGTGAACATAAGTGGAGAACATCCGGGTCTAAGAAATTCCATCTCTTTGGTGAAGCAATTTACTGAAGCTCGATGGACGTATAACCAATCCGTACTTAGTATGGTGTTAAAATCCTTCATTTCCAATGGAATCAAGTCCACCTCTATAATCTCACCATCTACTACCACTTTGCATGCCTTGTACACGGAATTTCTTTTTAACTGTTCCCCCAATGGAGTGATAACTAATAACTCCCCTTCAAGTGGGGTCAAAGGCCTATTTGAGTTTTAGCGAATTCTGTGCTTACAAAAGAATTATTTGATCCCGTATCAACAAAACATGGGCATCAACCACAAAAATTCTCATCATACCTATATATACAAGGGATAAAATTAATTTTCGATTTAAATCAAACTCAATTCAAAATTTAAGTCCCCAATTCCAACAAAACTATCATTAATCATCGAAATAACTCCCAATCACTTAATATCATGCAGTATCTCTAATATGCCTCAAATTCAAAATCATACAATCATGATCTCATAATGTTTATATTCAAATTCTAAGTCATTAAGTTCAAGTCCTAGGAAATTTACCCATGACTATGTCCGGGTTGTTCTGTGCCTCATCATTGGTCATTGCAAAATCCTAGTTTGAGCTCTTGTCTACGGATGGTGGTTTGGAGCAGCTACTATGTTGCTCCCCGTCCGTGGTGTAACATTAGGAGGTGCAGTGGGAACATTGGCTTGGTTGCGCATAGATCCACTAGGGCACTCTCGACTTGTCTGACTTCCCCGCCCCCAACTCTGGATAAACAGTGTGAAAATGGCCCTCCTTTCCACATTGATAGCACCTCTTGGGTGCTTGACATACCCTAAAATAGAACTTCCCATAATTCCTACACTTATCCTTCCTATTTCCCGTCGATTTGCTTCCTGAGGATGCAGTAGGATTAGGGTTCCCAAAATGAGACATGCATTGGTCTTGAGGAATGCCAACGAATCCAATAACATGAGCTCCACCATAGGAACCTGCGTTTCTACTCTACTTTGAACCCAGGCCCGATACATGTTCGAACCTCCTTTTCTTTTTATGTTCCTCTCTTGCCTTTCCCCTTTCTTCCACCATTTTCTCAGCCCTTAAGGCCAATTCCAATATATCCTTGTAAGTATAGGTTGATGTGACAGACATTTTCTCCCAGATAGAAAAGTTTAGACCCACAAATGAAATATATAATAAATATAAATTTTAAAATTTTAAAAAATAAAATGTTAATTTTAAAAAAATTAAATTTAGCGATGGATTCTGGAATCTGTCGCTAAGTTTGCGACGAATTTTGGTATACGTCGCTAAATTTAGCGACGGATTTTAATTCGTCACTAAAAAGTAAAATATTTAAAAAAATTAAATAATATTATTCTTTAAAAAATAAAAATATGAAATAATAAAATAAAATACTAATTTAAAATATTATAAAATAATAAATATGATTATGTAATATAAATTAATAAATTAATAAAATAATAAAATAAAATAAAATACAAAATGTTAATTTAAAAAAAAATTAAGTTTAGCAACGGATTGCGGAATCCGTCGCTAAATTAGCAACCGATTTCAGAATCCGTCGCTAACTTAGCGATGGATTATAGAATCTATCACTAAGTTAGCGGCGGATTTTGTAATTCGTCGCTAAATTTAGCAACGTCACTAAATTTATCATTAAATAATAAAATATTTTAAAAAATAAAATAATATTATTCTTTAAAATATAAAAATATAAAATAATAAAATAAAATGTTAATTTAAAATATTATAAAATAATAAATATGATTAGTTAATATAAATTAATAAAATATAATATAATATAAAATGTTAATTTAAAAAAAATTAAGTTTAACATTTTATATTTTATTTTCTTATTTTATATTTCGTTATTTTATTATTCTTTTTATTTTTTATTTTATTTTTGTGAATCTATGTCGATAAATAGACAACCGCTTATCAGTAGTTATCTGTCTCACTTCCGCCATCCTTAGAAAACTACTGTTTGATCTACTTGCTAGACGAGATAGATTGTAGGACGTGAATGTATGATCTATTGTATTCCTTACTGATGATAATAACGAATGAAGATAAACAACTATACTTTCGAAGACAATGGAACTATATGAGAGAACCGAATGGATGTAGAAGACAAAAAACACGAATGATGAACTCGATAGCCATGACTAATTGAAAATTATTTATTACAGATTTGTTAAATTATTTATTATTGAAAATTGTCAATTTGGTAAGAATTGTAATATTTAATATATATTTAATTCGATTTCGTTATTTAGAATATATTAAAAAGAGAGATACGGTTAACAAATATTTCATAATAGAGTATATAAGAAATTTTGCTTGGAAATTAGTCATGAATTTTGAAATTTTGATAATAAATTAGTGACGAATTTAGTTACGAATATTTTATTTGTGGCTAATTAGTGATAAATTTTATCACAAATATTTTTTTTGGCTAATTAGTTACGAATATAGTTACGAATTTTAGAATTTATTGCTAAATTTTATGACAAATATTTTTACCGTGACTAATTAGCGATGAATTTAATGACGAAAAATGTTTATAATTAATTAGCGACGAAATTTGACACGAAAATTTTTCATGGCTAAATTTGACGATAAAATTTACGACGAAATATTTTCGTTGCTAAATTTAATGACGGATAACAGATTTCGTGACAAAATTTAGCCATGAAATTTTTATTTATCACTAATTAGCAATGAATTTTGTAATGAAAAATTTTTCGTCGTCAATGAGCATCGAATTTATTGACGAAAGTTTTTTCATCGCCAATTAGCGACGAATTTAGCCACAAATAATATATTTATTGCTAATTTAATCATGAATACTTTTTCATCACTAATTTCATTGTAAATTAACGAGAAAAAAAATGTTCATCATTAAATCCGTCGCAAAATAGTGACGAATTTTTTTCATCACTAAAATCGTGTTTTTTGTAGAGACTTTTACAATTGTCTCGTTGAACATACATCGACTTACATCTTCCAACAAGTCAACTTATCATTTTTAGACTTTCACATTCATGCAAAGACAAGCAAGGATGCAATACCATTCCTAAATCATTGAACAAACATATCACATCAATCAATCTAAGATTATTCTTCATAGTTCACCATTCCTAAATTTCTTCTTAAGCTATAAAATCTATTTTTGTCCAAGTTTTGTAAAGATGTCTACAATTTGTTTTTCTATTTCAATATATTACAGAATAACATTATGCTTTATCACATGATCTCCAATGATGCAATACCTCACTTCTATATGTTTAGTCCTAAAATGATGAACAAAGTTCTTTGTTTGGTTAATTGCATCAGTGTTGTCAAATTTTATGGGGATACATTCTAAGTTTCACCTGTAGTCTTTTAATTGATGCTTTATCCTTAATATTTGTACACACCACTGACTAGCAACAACATATTTTACCCCAGTGGCAAAAGTGGCAAAAGTGGCAAAAGTAGCAATACTATCCAGCTTCTTAAATGATGAAGATACTAATATACTTCCATAAAATTGAAAAGTACCGCTTGTGTTTTTCCTATCTAACTTATAACCAGCAAAATTTATATCTGAATAACCATGCAATTGAAAAAGAGAGTTACTATCATACCATAGTCCTGTGTTGCATATGTCCCTTAGATATCTAAAAATCTTTTTGACTATCGCTAGATATGATTCCTTAGGATTGAATTAAAGTCTAGCATATAGACATACACTTTGTAGAATACCAGTCCTAAATGTTGTTAAGATTGTAGTAAACCTATCATACTTTTAAAAACCTTAGAGCACACTAATTTTCCTTCTTCAACTTTGTCAAGCTTCACTGAGGTTTTATTGAAGTTGCTTTTCTTTTTTAATTTAGTAAGTTCAAATTTTTTAAAAAACTCATTGGTGAATTTGGATTGAGTTATGAGCATTCCCTTTTCTATTTATTTTATTTTCAATTCTAAGAAATAATTCAATTTTCTTATCATGCTAATTTCAAACTCAACATGCACAGCCTTAACAAATTTTTGGCAAAAATTTTCATTTATTGCTCCAAATATTATCATTTACAAAGATTTTCACTTCTAAGATTTCCTTGCCTTTTTCTTTTAATGAATAATATTGTATCAATCTTATCTCTTTCAAAAATCAAGAAATTGCTAAATCTTTCATTCAAAACTCTTGAAATTTGTTTCAAATCATATAAATCTTTAGACAATTTAAATACATCATCTGAATGCTTTGAATCTTTTCAAAGCTAGGGTGCTTCTCTACAAAGACTGTTTCATGAGTTAGGCCATTCAGAAATGCATTTTTCACATCTGTTTGGTATAACTTGAAATACATGAAGCAGGAGTAGGCAAATAGCATTCTATTTTTTTTTTATTAAATCTTGCTACATGGACATAAGTCTCATCAAAATCTATTCATTCCTCTTGACTATACCCTTGAACAACTCATCTTACCTTATTTCTAGTTATGGCTCCATGCTCATCCAGTTCATTCCTACAGACCCATTTTGTTTCTATTACTGAGTTATCTTTTGGCCTAGGAACTAGATCTTATACTTTGTCTCTCTTAAATTGATTTAGTTCCTTATGCATTGCAAGTATCTTGTTTTCATCCTTCAAATCCTCATCTATATTCTTAGATTCTATTTGTGAAAGAAAGACTACATATTCACATTGGTTTTGGATTCCTAACCTAGTTAAAATATGCCGGAACTTAAGTTTCTTATGAAATTTTCCTCATTTATGCTATTTCTTAAAGATGGAAATTTAATTTCTTTAGATTCATAATTTCTGCTTTCTTCCCTATTTCTTGATCTTTTGGATTATTGTCTGAATCTTGTTTTTCTGATTCATTGTCAGCATTTTGACTTATGGGTTCTTCTATGTTTTCATCATTAAAACATATATATTTCTTGCCCATGGGATCAGATTCATCAAATTCTGCATGGATTGGTTCCTCTACTATTATTGTCTTTTATTATAAACTCTATAAATTTTACTAAAGGTTAAATAATCTAAGAAAATAGCTTTATCTCACTTAATATCAAATTTTTCTAGAGAGTTTTTTTTTAAACAAAACACTTACACCCAAAGAAATGAAAGTAACTTATATTAGGTTTTTTACCTTTATAAAACTCATATGGTGTTTTCTTTAAGACTAACCTAATCAAAGCTCTATTTAATATATAGTAAGCTGTATTCACAACTTCAACTCTAAAAATTTGATGAAATTATTTTCACATAATATTATCCTTTCCTCTAAAATGCTAATTTTCCTTTCCATAACACCATTCTACTATGGAGTCCTAGGGATTGACAAATTATGATTTATTCCCCATTCATCACATAATTCTAGCATCAACTTGTTTTCAAATTCTTTCCCATGGTCACTTATCCTAGAGATTGTGTAGTCTTTTTCATTGTTTGATGAATGCGCTGTTAGATTTTTCCTCTTGGCTATGAAGATGACCCAAGTATACCTAAAGCAATTATCTATTATCACAAAACCATATTGTTTTGCTTCTAGATTTTGGGTTCTAATTGGTCTAAATAGATCTATGTTTAATAATTCTAGAGGTCTATTAGGTGAAACACTATTCTTTAGGTTTGAAAGAAATTCTAACTTGTTTTCGTTTCATGCGAATATCACATAATTTGTCTTTCTTGAATTTCATTTTTAGTAATCCTTTAACAATATTTTTTCTTTCCATTTTTGAAACTAAATCCATGCTTCCATGTCTTAATCTTTTGTACTATAACTAGTTATCCTCATTGTTCATAGCCATTAAACATGCTTTGTCAACTGCTTCTATGTTACCAAAGTTAATTAAATAAATATTGTCATGCCTAGTTTCAATGAATTTTAGTTTATTATTTTCTTTGTTAATTATCAAACAAACAATAAAATTAAGGGTCACTACATATCCTCTTTCACACAATTGACAAATACTAAGAAAATTATGTTTTAAGGTTTCAATAAGTAAAACATATTCAATTTGGGTTGAAAAATTACCTTTACTTCCTATGCCCTACCTTTGGAGTTATCTTCAAAGACAACTTTGCCTTCTTTCTTCTCTTACAAACTGCTAAATTTTGTATAGTCTCCTGTTATGTGTTTGGAGTACTCACTATCTAGGAACCAAGTGTTCCTAGTAGTTTTAGCCTTCAAACATATCTGTACAAATATTCAATTAAGTTTTGGCTTTTAGTATCCAAATTTTCTTACATTTGGTATTGTTAATACCAACTAATTCTTTTAATATCCACTGCAAACTTGTTTTCCAAAGTGAATGATTCCCAAAGAAGCAATTATTTATAGAATGATCATGCTTAAAATAGTGAGTGCATTTGAGATGAGTTGCAAGTCTTTTAGTTTTATTATTAGCGTATTTTCTAAGCTTGAAATGATGTGCACTATGTCTAGTCTTTAGACAATTGTGACACCTTCTATCTAGTTTAACATTCTTTAAACAAGGAACAAAAAATATATGTAATTTCTTTTGAGTTTTAATAGGATTATATTCTAGTATTGCCTTATAAAAGAAAAATCTCTTTGTGCTCCTAGGATAGCATTTAGTTTTTCTTGATCCTTACCAAATTTTATTAATAGTAAGTTCAACTTCTGGCTCTTTTCTTTTCTTTTTGTTGTCCAAGTTCATTTGCTAAATTTTCTTTATCATTATTATCCTTGACATTCACATTTTCATTCTTTATATATTGAATCGCAGCTTCAAATTTATTCACCATGTCAATTTCCTCTTCAACTTTAGCAAGAGATGATTGTTTTCTTCTTTTCAAGGCATCATTTTCTTTTTTTAACTTCTTATTTTCTGTTCTTAATTTATTTCTCTCATCTTCCATTTTAGCTAATAGTTTCTTTAATGAAGAATTTTTATGGTATATTTTTTTGAGTTCTTTAAAAGATTCAACTAAAATTTCATGTATTGTATCTAGACTTAGAAGAATAAGAGCTTACCTCATCTTGTTCTTCCTCAAATACTATAAAGCAAACATTTGCCTATTCCTATTCATTTTTCTCATAACTAGAATTGTTATCCACATCACCTCAGGTTAACAGAGCTTTCTTCTTTCCCTTACGTTCCTTTTTTTGTGTCTTCTTGAGTTGTGGATAGTTAGCTTTTATGTGATTAGACTTCTTGCATTCATAGCAATTGATTTCATCTTTCTTTTCAGTTTTCTTAAATTTTCTTCTTATATTGTTCTTCTTTTTCATCATGATTCTTTTGATCTCTTGCGTAACCGAAGCCACTTCTTCATACTCATTGGAGCTATTATCATCACCCTAAACTCTGAGGGCTACTTTTTTTCCTTTTTCCTCATTGACCATTCCCTTAGTATTTAGTTTCATCTCATGAGGAGTTTGTGATCCTTCCAGCTGATCCATTGTCAAAGTTTCTAAATTCTTAGACCTTTCTATGCCTATGACCTTTGCCTCCCACGATTTTGGCATGCACCTAAGAATCTTGTCTCTCATATCCTCCTAATTTACTCCTTTATCTAACAATCTAAGATTATTTGTGATTATGTTGAACCTAGTAATCAAATGTCTGATTGTCACACCATCTCTCATTTTAGAAGTTTCATACTTCTGTTTTAGCATCTTAATCTTATCCTTCCTAATTTGATTGGTCCTCTCATATATGGTATCAAATCTATCCCAAATATCTTTACCAGTTGTACAGGAAGAGATTCTATTATAATGGTTTAGGCTCAAAGCAAGATAAAGTATATTAACTATCTTAAAGTTTGCTCTATAAGCTTTCTTTTTCATTGTCGTTATATTCTTTATAATTATAGGAACTCTAACCCCAACAATCTCCTCAATTGGAATTTCAATTCCCTCTTCTATGATTTCTCATCCTTTTTCATCCTAGACTATGATGAAGTTCTTCATTCTTTGCTTATAGTAGGTATAATTGTTGCCATTGAAGAATGGTACTATGTTGGTTGAGAAAGCTTTGAATGGGACCCTATCACCATTTATGTAATTGTTGATCTTTTCTCTTAAGACTATTAAACCTTTTACGAAGAGACCCATTCTGAAACTAATTGAAGAACATAGTATCGACAACCTAGAGGTGGGTAGTAGGTTGTTTTCGGCACTTGTGGACTTTTCTAATTTTTGAAGAAAGATTGACTAAAGAGAGAAAATTGATACTTCAAATTTATAGTGATTCCACCCTCCATGATATATGTCTACTCTAGATTTCACCTGAATTTTCAAATCTATTATTTTCTCAAAAAATAGTATAAAAATCAAATCTTATAATGTTTCTCTCAAACACTATTCACTAGTTTGGCATAAATGCTGGTACACATCACGTATTTCACTCAAACACTGATGACCAAACCAAAATAACCCTTTCTTCTGATCTTTTACAAATATTTGTAAGTAAAACAAACATACAAATTTGAAACTTCAACTCCGGATAGATCATTAAAACATAGACAAAGATTACATTACACAAAGAAATTTTGCTCACAAATTACTTTTAGAACTTGTTTCTCAATCGTGTTCCTGATATATCCCTTCCTCTCTTGAAGTGTTGTATTTAAGTGGTAAAGATAAAGGAGCCATTAAGTTTCACTAAATGCAGCAAACATAGCAATTAAAGGTAGTTGAGGCTCATCTAACATTCAATAGCTTTTCTATAGCTACTAACCATTACTCACATCAAGTCAACTTCTTATTTCTTCAAGTCGACTTGTGTTTTGTATTCTGTAAAGTCACCGCTAGTGTAGGTTGACTCATATACATGTCAAGTTACTTGTGTTCCATTCTGCTTGAGTATTTTCACTTTGCTACTCATATAAGTCTATTTGAATTCATTCAGATTCACTTGTCCGTCATTCTACTTAAGCATTTTTCACTTTGCTATTTATGTAAGTTGGCTTATATTCATTCAGTTTGACTTGTGCTTGATGATACTTAGGCCTTTCTCTTTTATACATGTATATAGGTCGGCTTATGTGTATGTTAGGTCAACTTGTACTCCATTTGACTTAAACATTTTTATTTTATTGCTCATGTAGTTTGACTCATATTTGTTTCAAGTCGACCATGCTTAATGACAATTTGTTTTCAAGGAATTTCAACTTAGATAGGTTGACTTATCTTGCACCAAGGTCGACTCCTGCTTTAGCTTTCATTAAATTTTCTTAAATTAATTATATGCAAGTCAATTTGTACTTATGGTAAGTTAACTTAAGCCAGAGCTTCTTTTGAACTTTAAGTCCTAGGTTGACTTAAGGCCTTTGAGAGTCAACTGATGTTTTGATTTTCCACACATATGTCTAAATGTAGGTGTACAGGCTGACTTGTGAATTCATTGGGTCGATTTGTAATTTTTCAATTTAACTAATTATCGAAGTCTCAGCTATGCAAGTTGACTTATAGATGGCATAGGTCGACTTGGTATAATTTTCGACCATTAGAATTTTAAATTTTTAACCAATAGAATTTCAAAATTTTGACTTCTCAATTATTTAATTGTTCAGATCGATTTATGCTTTTAGTAGGCTACTTACACTTGAACTTATACTTAACTTTTATTTTCTTGTTCTCCTAATCAACTTGTTTTTTGTGTGAGTCAACTTGACTCACCTTTCTATTTTGCCTTGTTGGTTTATTTTTACTTGACAAGTCGACTTATTTCATATATGATCAACTTATTATTGTTTGTAATTTAGTTAATTCATATTAAATATTCTTAGACTTATTTTAATTTCTTGCAAATTTATTTTTCATAATTTTAACATAGTTTTGCTCATTATCAAAGCATATCTTGTCAGCAATTATTGATGAAACTATTTATTTTATATATTATTGACTTCAAGAGTTATTATGGGAAGAAAACAAAAATGTGTTAAAATTTACATTAATTTTAGCCTCAAACATATTAAACTACTAAGCTACTAAACTACTAATTTATATGTATAAAAATGAGACAGAAATTCAATTGCTTCCCAACAAACACTAAATTTGAGGTTTTTCGCTTGACCTAAGGCCGTATTGAATAATATAAAAATAATTGGGTCCACCCAATTGGTGGATCAAATTAACCTTCTTCTAAGGCTATTGCTCTTCAGTCTCAGAGTTTGTCCACCATCCCTAGATACTCAACGGAACAATGTTGCCATAAATGGGACAAACCCTAGGATCTTTGTTGTGGGGGCATGCCCAAACTATCCCAAAACGGTTCTTCTCTCTCAAACCTATGTTTCCCTCAAACCCCTAGGTTCAAGGTGCAAGGAAGCAACATGTGCAAGACTTGTAGGTACTGCATCTTGTCTAACCCACTAATTGTATCAACCTATAACATCGAGACATATGTCCTCTAAATTGGTTGAGGTGATTCAAGGAAGACATTGATCCTAACCTCGTGTTTAGAACTCTTAACTTCCATAGACCTTATTGATTGTTGCTTCTATATAGGAACAACCTCGAATGATGGGGATGGGATCTCTAGTGGAGGTACATACATCCATGTCCAACACAACAAAGTCCACGAGATGAAAGCCATTATGCACGTTTACTAGCACCTCATCAATTTTGCCTTTAGGAACTCTAATGGACTTATCAATAGACTACAAAGTCATATAAGCGGAATTGGCCGATTGCGATGTTCTAAGTGTAACCCTTACGAGCAGAGGACGTGATTAAGTAGACACTTGCCCTAAATCTAAGAGTGCCTTAAACTTTTGATTTTCAATGGGATCCTTAAATTTAAGGGGAGTATCTTCTACAATAATGCATACATTTGTTCACTTAGGACTTTTTTGTTTGCCTTTTCGAATCTAACTTTCCTATGATAGGTAATCATGTCATAGCAACCCTAAATTTTGAAAATATAAATAATAGTAGTTTATTATTTTAAAAATTATTGAAAAGTAAATAAGAAAACTCTATCAGTATTTTTTTAAAAGAAAAACTTAGAAATTTCATTTTGGCAATATTTTTTAAAAATACAATATGATCTCAACCCTTGATTTAGAATAGAAAATTCATGACTCGATTCTAATAGTTCATTCGATCCCCTAGTCACAAACCAACACAAGTTTTGCTCTTATTCATGTGACATCATCTCCTACATCACCACTTGCTTGACATTTGGTTGCATCGTACCCTTTGATTTAAGCTCCACATGAAAGATTACTCCTGCAAGTAAATGTATGCTCCTAACCATGATAGAGAGAGATTAAGCACCACATGCAAGAGAGGTGTACTTCTAGTCATGACAAACAGAGGAGAGAGGAAGATAGAAAATGAGAGAAGGATAGACAGAAAAAAATGAGATTGTGCAAAAACAAATAGAGAGAAAAAAAGTGACAAGGATGTTCTGCAAGGAAAAAAATTCCAAAAAACTTAAGTTCTCTTCATGGTTGATCAAAATATCCTTATTTGTAATTATTTTTGAAAAAATTATATAAAAAAAATCCTTTTGTATTTTCTATGGAGATTTCTTAAAACCTAGAAATCTTCATTTCTCTAATAGAAAAGGCGCAATTTTTGAAAATTATGGATCAAAAGAGTGATTTTTGAAAAATTGAAGGGTTGAAATATAATTTAAAAATGTATGGATTTATTTATAAAATATAATGAATAATATTTTATATATTTTGAAATATATTGCAAAATTGGATCAAAGATTATAACTAGTTTAGAAATAAGAGATTTTGAGAAGGATTTCTAACTCAAAGTAAAGTGAGTATTAAACAAAACTCTATTTATTTGTCCCTTTATGTAAGCATTAAACAACTATCTTTTTGCTTGTTGTTGTATATAAGTGTTAAGCAACACTTCTTTATTTGTTTTATCCGTATTTGAACGTATTAAGTTACATCCCTTTACTTGTCTTTCATTGCATGTAAATATTGAGAAGCACTACAAATAAGGCTTAAATAAGTATAATATTTGTAATTGAATTTACATTATTTTTTAATAAATATTACACTAATATTTATGTTTTGTGACATTTGATTTAGGAGAAGACTTATTATGGAAAAAGAAGAAAAATAAGTTAAATTAGAGCAATTTTGTAAAACATGAAAAATTGGACAGCAATAGTCTTTCATTAGTACGTGGGTATATGGATCTCAAGAGACAAGCAAGAAATTTTAAAAATTTACAACAGTAAAATTTCTTTTTTCTAATTGCACATTCAAGAGGAAATTGGAGTGAAATTGAAGATATTGAAGATTTTGAAAAATTTTATTCCATTCCAAATATTTAGGAAAATGAATTTTTGAAAATGTAAATTTCAGGTTTTTAGGAACTTTTCTTTTATTTTAAATTTCTAGAATATTATCTTTTAGGGAGTTTTATTCCTTCTTAGAAACCAATTTGAATAAGGAAAGAATTTTAGGGTTTACTACTCCTATATATATATAGGAGTGTTTCACATTTTCAGAGACAATCTTTGGTGGCGTGCAGCCCAAGGGGGCAACAACCCTCTCATCCACAACAGCAGCCACCATCCACGTCCATAGTAGCCGACAACTTGAGGAGTTTTTCCTTACTTTTGGACATGAAAAGGGAACATATTTTGGGGAGGAACAACAGCAGCCGGAAAGGAGCCATTTTTCTCCTGTAGTGATACATTCTTTTGGAGTAATAAATCATTTTTTTATGAGTTTTCTTTTTATTATGCTTTGTTTTTAATTTGTTTTTCTAATCGAAGAGTTATTGAATTCTTGATTTTCAATGGTTGTGAGATTTAATTGGCTATATTAATTCTATTTATCATAGGAATTTATTTAATTCCTGCACTTCATGGATCATGATTTTCTAAGATTTATTGGATAGGGATCCATATTTAATAGTCCTAGAATAATCTACAACTAATTAAAATGACAAATCCGTAATTGTTTATTGGTTTCAATAAAGTGATAATTAGCATTCGTGTCATGGGAATGACATTCGTGTCATGGGAATGACATTCGTGTCATGGGATTGAATGATCTAATTTAAATGAACCGATGTGTGTTTGTTAATTAGAATTGGGTTTCTCTAAGTATTAATGTTGTTGAGACTTTAAATCCTAAAATCTTCTCTAGGGTTGACTCTTGATTAAGGAAATAATTAATAAACTTCTCTTAATTATCGACGAAATAATGAGAGATTGGTCGTTGGACGTTTGTTGACGACTATAACCAATTTATTTATGGTTATTGAAATTTTTAGATAGGTCGATGATCAATCGTATGAAATCAAGGTGTAAATAATTCGTTTGGCCAAAATTTCTTTTCATTGATATTTTCTCTTTTAATTGATAGTGTTTAATATTCTTATTTTAGTTAATTTTATTTATTTTGTTAGTTTTAGATAATTTCTCAAACCCTCTGTATTTTTATTTTTTCTTAAAAGAGATAAATCTGTCGTTCCCTGTGAATTCGATTGTGCTCACCCTAGACTTGTCTTTAGTGAAGTAGGTATTTTATTTTTTGTTGTTTGACGATATACCAAATTTTGGCGCCATTGCCAGAGAACGGGATTAAGTAATTTATTTCTTTTAATTTTTTTTCCTTGTTTGCAAGACTAACCCTTTGTAGGGAACTTGCCGAAAGTTGTCAAGGGCTTAAAAGAGAAGGAAATCAACCACGAGGATATGGCCACACAAAAGACTTTAAGGGAGTTGTTATTTTTTTATTTTAATGAACATATCTTTTGCAGTAATTTTTCTAATATTGAGATTTCCCGACAATTTAGAATGTGGCAAGATGTTCCAAAAACGGTCAATGAGGTAAGTGATTTTTCTCTTCATCGAGAATTGAAAAAACTAACTTCTCTTATGCGTGATTTTATTGTAGGAAAAATACAATCGGTACAAACATGTGGAATTTGTTCAGAGATAGATCATCCAACTGATAAGTGTCTCATTTTTTATGATGACCCATATTCAAACATCTATAACCAAGGATGGTATAATGAACCATATTTCAATTATAGAAATTGGCAACAAGGATTCCAACAACAACCACAAGTCCAATCTCAATTTCAGGCTCAACAAACTTTTTCGAATCAAGGTACGTCTCTAGAAGAGATTGTTAAAAGTTTGGCTAATGGTACTTTGTTAATTCAACAGGAAAGCCAATGATTTCAATAGGAGACAAAAGCCAGCATCCAAAATTTAGAAAATTAAATGTCACAATTGATGGCAACAGTGAGTCGATTAGAAAAATCATCAAAAGCAGTGGAAGACAATTCATCAAAAGCTGAAGAAGATATGAAAATTGAGCAAACAGAGAAATTATCAACAGCGAATGAATCCACCGAGGAGGTAAGTACATTGTCTAACACTGTCAAAACAAAAATTTTGATCTTACCACATATCCCAGCAGGTTGGCACAACCAAAGAAAGAGAAAGAGAACGAGATTTTGGAAACTTCTCCAAAAGAAGGATTCAACAATTCTCTCTTAGAAGCAATAAAGCATGTGTCAATATCATTCATGAAAAGAGTTAAGACAACAATTAATGTGGATTTGGGTATTTTTACTCTTGAGTTTAATGGTAAAGTGGTTACTTTTAATATTTTTGACGTCATGAAATATCCAAATGATTTTAAGTTTATTTTTCATGAGAGTATGGTGGATTTCATCGTTTATGATAATTTTGTACAAGATGAATTGGATTTTGTATTTAAGGAAAACAAGAGAGAAGAGGTTGCACAATGGGATAAACTTCTTGAAGACAAACTCACACATTGGAAACGATTTATGGTAGGCCATAAATTCCTTCACTTTAATTCAAAATTGAAGTTCATGCCAGGTAAGTTGAAGTCAAAATGGACCGAAACGGTTTTTGAACAAGGTTGAAACGAGGAGCTAATGTCAAGTCAAAGACATTAAACAAAGGCCTTGTTAGGAGGCAACCCAATATTTTCTTTTATTTTATTTTTTAGTTGTTTGATTTGATTTATTTTTGATTTAGATTTTTTTTTAGGTGAATAAAAGTTGGAAAATTTTGATGACCAGAAGTGCTCTGCTATTAAGGTGTGCCCACGCTTTAACAAGCCTTTATTGCTGCCCAGATTTGCTGACCAAAATTACACATGAGTTAGGGCGTGCCCACGCCCTAAGAAGGGGTCCATTGCTGCCACCATAATTTTTTCTTCAAGACTTGTTGGATTTAACCCTCCATTCATCACTCCACCCTAGGGGAGTATTGTTCTCACCTTTCTCTTTTATTTATTTATTCTTTTTTTTTGTTTGATTTATTTATGCATTTTTTTATCTCTCTTAACTTGAGCATACATTGGGGACAATATATGATTTAGGTGTGGGGGATGTTAGGTGTTTTCCTTCTTTATTTTTGACACTATATTTATTTTTTTTACTATATTAGTTTAGATTTTGTTTATTCAAAAATAAAAAAACAAAAATTAAAAATTAAAAATTAAAAAAAATAAATAAAAAAAATTGAGCTTTCTTAGTTGATGTATGAAAAATGACTTGTATCAATGGCTTTTGTGCTTGAAATGGCTACTTATGTCTTTAATAGTTTCTTTGAATGATGAATATGCAAAGATTTGATACAAACCATACTTAAAAAGTGAGATTTTCATTCTTTGTGTTCGAGATTATTTTTCTTGATAAGTGTAACACCGACACTGCAGTGTCAGTAATATTGTACCGTTTCGAGATATTCTTCAGTTTGTTTATATAGAGAGAGATTTTATTTATTTAAACTGATTTTTGATTTTACGGTATTTAAATTGAATTTTGGTGTAAAAAAATGAATATATATACATATATGTAAATAATAATAATAATAATAATAATAATTATAATAATAATAATGATAAAAAAAAACCCAAATTGGATTAGGGCTAAAAAGCCCTAATCTCTTCTCTCTCTCTCTCTCTCTCTCTTCCTCTCTCTCTCACTCCACCTCTTCCCCTTCCCGCGACCCGTCACCCTCCCTCGCCAGAATCGGCCGCTCTCCTCCGCCGCACACCACCACCACCATCTTCTTCTTCTTCTCTCCCTTTCTATCTTTCCCTCTCAGATTCTCTCTCATTGTTTCTCTCTCTGTTCGCTGCTCACTCTCTCTCTATCTACCTCTAGATTGCGCTCCGTCGCAGTCTCTCCCTTCCGCTACCCACCACTGTTGCTCCTTTCTCCCATGAGCACTACCCCTCCGTGAGCGCGAACGCAACTCCTTCGCCACAGCGCGATCCTCCCTACACGAGCCCAGTGCGCGATCTCCTACGAGCTATGTGATCCCTGCACGAACGCGAGCACTCTCCAGCGTGACCCTCTGTGCGAGCACAGTGAGCACAACGCGCGACCCTCTGAGCAAGCATGCGAGCCTCACAGCGCGCGATCCACTCAAGAGCATGAGCCCTAACCCAAGAGCACGCCCCAGCCCGCAAGCCCACCAGTAGGCCAGCCTGCCAACCCACCAGCCCGTCGGCCGCGAGCCTGAGATGGCCTGTGAGCCCGCGACCAGCTGTTCCTTTCGAGAGCTCACTTGCATCTTTCTTACTGTAGGTAACGACTATAATTGGATGTAATTCTAGGGTTTGGCGTTTAGAAATTTAATTAGTTGCTAACCTTGTTTCAAATTTGAAAATATTACAGGCTTTAGACTAGTTCAACGGATGAACGAAAGCTAGGTCTGAGATCTGAGAAACCCTAGGCGAGAGAAATGCAATTATTTCAATATTTGAATTAAGTTTGTCGAAATTATGTGGAATTTAGAATCGGAAACTATATAATGTTAAATTTCAGAAAAATTACAGAAAATGAGAAATATTGAAAAATTGATCATTGGTGAGTCAAATGATTCGAAAGTAATGAAACGAAAATCTAGAAAGGGGATTGTGTCAATTAAAGTTGTATTAAATTTGAAAGAAAAATTGAATATCAGACCTTTATTTGACATTAAATTGTGATAATTGATTAGATTTGTCTTTTGGAGACTTGAGGAGTCAATTGGATTGAATTAAAAAATAGGGAGTGACCACGCTCCCTAGAAATGTGAGTGAAACTCTAATCTCTTACATGAAATAGTGAAACGTGTTTTTTGTTGTATTTTTGATAAAATATGCTTTTGATATGTATTGATTTGACGAATGATATTAAAATCTATTTTGTGATTATTGGAGTGTGTTAAATTATGTTTACGATGACTATGCATCCATGGTTTGAAATGAAACAAAAATTGTGTAATTACTTGCAAATTGCTAAATTTCTTTTTACGGTTGCATTGGTATGCAGTTTTGAAATGATTTGATGAAATGTATTGGCACGCGGATTTCAAATGCTTTGATAAACAATGTAGGTTGGATGCCCACTGGTTATGCATGATATGATTCTTTCTTGTGGGACATTGTGCCCTTGTGATACTATGATGATAATATTGATGATTCCGTAACTACGAAGGGCGTTTGTAGAGAAACGGGTTGCTCGGATACGCTTCTGCAGGAGGTATCCACAAACGTCATTGATTCTAAAGGCTATAGGCACGGCTGGTTGAACCCACGATGGAGGAGGACGAGTATGACGCCACCATCTAGCACCGGGTAGGGTCCTATACACGATGATGATTTAGCCCCAGAAACTCATGGTCAACATCGGGGTAGAGAACGATTTTAAAGTCTATGCATTATAAAACCCCCGATGTGCCTGTCATTGGTCATGGTTGACCTTTGTCAGGATTATCTTTGGCTTGCTCTACTATTATTTGATTTTTAAATGGATGCATACATACTTGTATCGTGTGATTGATTAAATGATTCCAAATTATTAAACATATTATATTTTGCTACGAAATGTAAATTTTTGTTTAAAATGATATTATTTGACACTACAATGGTTCACCTATACTATTTATACTTGACATTATCCCCCTCACTCACTGGGTATCTTCCCATGATACTCACCCCTCCCTTTTCCCTCCTCAGACAGGATTATTGTTGTTCTGGAGTGACGCTTCAGATCTTAGAGATTTAGGTAGATTTGGGTGATTCACGACGGTAAGATTTAAGTTTAAATGTGAAAGATGAATTCCGTAACTTATTTTCAACCCTGCGAGGTTTTGACGTTGAGATCCGTAGTTGGCCATGTACTTATTTTGAGATCACTGTATAATATATATATATATTTAGTTGTGAAACTCTCATATTTCGTTTGTATTGAGGCGATTGTACGTATTTAAATATTACTTGGGAAAATTATTGTATATAAGATAAAATTTAGGTCCGCTCAGTGTGACAGCTGCTCATGCTCTAGTTAGGCATGACAGTAGAGATCTGTGGCTAGGATTGCTGGTAATTTACACAGCCTGGAGTTGTTCTGGATGTCTACTGTGGTTGGTAGGTTATTGTGAGGGCGGAATGGCCATTTTATTTTATTTACATGATGATTTTAAATTAAACAGATTTATTTGTACGTGAGAGATTTTCGATTTATGGGGAGGTTCAGCCCAATTTTTTGTAAAAATACAGTCAACGTTCAGAGCAACAGGCGGCCGCTCACGAACTCGGTTTGGGGCGTGACAGTTCTATTGGTATCAGGGCGTCTAAGTTAGAGAAAAGATAGTAGTAAAAGTTTTCCCAAGTATATGAAAATTCCTCAATGCATTAGAGAATTTTATAGTCATTTAAAGTCTCATACTTAGCCATAGGCATACAAGTTCATTTATTTTATGGAGTTGGATACATAATGCATCTAACCCGTTATTTCGCATTCAAATACTTTGAATTATAGTTCATTTTTTAAGGCGTTAGTTACGGAACAGCTAATCCTAATTCTTGATTTCTATCTAATAAAAATGTATTTTTTTCGTAAAATTATGCCACCTAGACGTGGTAGAAGAGGTGCTAGATTTGTATCACTTGAGGGTCTTTCAGTGCCAGATACACCTAGGGTACCCGAGGTGCCACGAGTGCTAGAGGATGCTTCCTCTACTCAAGCACACTCACCAACGCCACCCCCAGCACCTCCACCGACTATTACAGCCGAGATTCCTCCACCATCACTCGATGCCTTGAGGCAATGGTAGGAGTGGTACAGTAGATATGGGACGCAAATGTCACCACCTCCACTATAGACTCTAGCGACCGCACCTACGGCCGTACCTGCTCCTGCGGCACTGGTTCCTCCTTTGGTGGTCGGTCCTTCTATTTCTACTCCGACCGATGAGACGTCGGCTACTTTGAGGCGCATCATCCACGAGCTCATGCAGTTGGTGAAAGAGTCTCAGTAGCTTAGATGTATAGACTTTTCAGGATCCAGTGATGTCGTAGTGGCGAAACACTAGATCAACAGGATTCATAGGATCCTTACAGATTTGGGGTTATTAGAGGAGCTCAGATTGAGAGTTGCTAAGAGACTCCACGACGGAGATGCCCTCTCGTGGTGGAAGGCTATCCGTGACAGTGCTACACAGACCCTGCAGTGGGAGAACTTTCTATAAGAGTTCGATCGCAGATACTTCCCCCTGTTCCAATAGGACCGGATGAGAATGGAGTTCCTGCACTTATGCCAGGTGACGAGGTCAGTTTCAAAGTATGAGGCTGAGCTTAGACGACTAACGGCATTTGTCCCCGGCATGGCTACACCGGCTCAGATGAGATTGAGCATCAGAAAGTATATGACAGTAACTCCCTCTTTTACACTATCAGAGGTGAATGATTCAACATATCGGATAGAGGAGATCATCCGAGCAAAGGGAGACTCACTAGAAGAGGAAGACTGGATCACAAGGTAGACAGTTTTCGAAGAGGGGTAGAGGTTTTGGATATCCCAGAGATTCTTCTAGCTTCAAACCAGTAGCACCGGGACAAGGATCTCGACCACAGGGTTTTAGGGTACCAGCATCTAGTGTCTCTACATAGTCTACTATACAGAGACAGCCTTTCTGTCATAGATGCAGTAGCCACCATGCCTTTGGGGCATGTAGAGTACCAGTTACTTGCTTCCAGTGTGAGAAGCAAGGTCACGTTAAGAGTGTCTGCCTAGATTTAGGTCAAGAAGGATCGACTTTGCAGAGTTATACTGGTACGTCTGGCACAGGCCAACAGGGGGTACCTGCGCACTCAGCTCTTACCGCTCCTCGGACTTCAGCTGGAGTAATACAATGCCACAATCGTCGCGACAGCAGCCTAGGGCCCAGGCTCATGTGTTTGCGATGATACAGGAGGACGCATAGGCAAACCCTGATATTATTATGGGTAATCCTCCTGTAAATCCCTCAGTGTAGTACTTTTATTGTACTTTCTGTATGAGCTTTTTGTATATCATGATATCGATGTACAGTTATGAGTTAAAGATTTAGAAACTTAACTAGTTTGATATGTATCTATTTGTTCACTTTTCTTCGCATTCTAAATTTTTTTGATCTTTTTCTTACTTTTAGGTACCATGCGAATATTCGGTATTGACGCCCGTATTCTCATTGATACCGGATCGAATTTTTCCTATGCGAGCGATACGTTCGCTCGCCATTCTGATAGATCTCTCTCGCCACTTGATGAGAAGATTATGGTAGTCACTTCTCTTGACAAGCATATCATTCGAGATACAATCTATAGGGGCTGTGAAATCGGTTTTGGGGAGGTGGTATTAGAGGTAGATCTGATTCTGCTCCCTATCACGGATTTTGATGTCATCCTAGGGATGGATTGGCTGAATTTACACCGGGGTTCCGTGGATTGTTTCATGAAGGAGGTTGAGTTTCGGAGGTCCGGGTAGCCACCATTAGTATTCCAGGGCGAGAGACGAGTATTGACCCGTAGTATTATATCTGTTATGAAGGCCAGATGTTTGGTACACTATGGTTATGCGGCTTATCTGGTTTATGTTGTCGACACCATCGTTGAGGGACCGAGATTTGAAGATGTCCCTGTAGTGTAGGAGTTCCCAGGTGTGTTCCCCAAGGAGATTCCAGGATTACCACCAGTTCGGGAGTTCGATTTCGAGATTGATCTAGTATCGGGGACCAATCCTATTTCTATTCCGCCATACAGAATGGCGCATGCGGAATTGAGAGAGTTTAAGATTCAGTTGCAAGAACTTCTGAATAAGGGGTTTATCCACCCGAACACTTCACGCTGGGGTGCTCCGGTGCTATTTGTAAAGAAAAAGTATAATACATTTCGGATTTGTGTGGACTACAGGCAGTTGAATAAAGCCACCATAAAAACTGATATCCCCTGCCACGTATCGATGACTTGTTTGATCAGCTGCAGGGAGTCAGGGTTTTCTCTAAGATTGATCTCTGTATGGTTTATCATCAGTTGAGAATTCGGGCAGAAAATATGCTCAAGACAGCTTTTCATACCCGATACGGCCATTACGAGTTTCTAGTCATACCGTTTGGATTGACTAATGCCCCAGATACTTTGATGGATCTGATGAACCGAGTTTTTTATGACTACTTGGATCGGTTCGTCATCGTATTCATCGATAACATCTTAATATATTCACAGAGTGATGAATATCATATTCAGCACCTTCGGGTGGTATTGCAGATACTCCATGAGAAACAGTTATATGCCAAGTTCTCGAAATGTGAGTTTTGGCTAAGACAAATTGGATTCTTGGGGCACATTGTCTCCGTGGAAGGTATTTATGTTGATCTGCGGAAGGTTGAGGCTATAATGAAGTGAGAGCAGCCACAAACAGTTACCGAGATTCGTAGTTTTCTCAATTTGGCTGGGTATTATCACAAATTTGTAGAGGGATTCTCTCGAATAGCTATTCCGTTGTCAAGATTGACCCAGAATGGGGTCAAGTTTGTTTGGGATGACCGTTGTGAGGTGAATTTCCAGGATCTCAAACAATGGTTGACATCCGCTCTTATTTTAGCCCTTACCCCAAGCAGTCAGGAATATATAATATATAGTGATGCTAGCCGACAGGGATTGAGTTGTGTTCTGATGCAGGATGGTCGGGTTATTTCATATGTCTCACGACAATTGAAGAAACATGAGGTTAACTACCTGACACATGATTTAGAGTTGGTAGCCATAGTCTTCGCATTGAAGAAATGGTGGCATTATCTTTATGGGGTGACTTGTAGGGTATTCACGGATCACAAAAGTTTAAAATATCTTTTTACCCAAAAGGAGCTGAATTTGAGACAAAGGAGATGGTTAGAATTCCTAAAAAATTATGATTTCATTATTGACTATCATCCGAGCAAGACAAATGTTGTGGCAAATGCCTTGAGTCGGAAGTCAGCATCATCCTCACAATCGACAGAGAAAGCCTACCTTTCTTGTTTAGTGGGACTCCAAGCCTTAGGAGTCAGTTTGACTAACGATGATCAGGGAGACTTACTAGCTAGATTTGAGGTCAGACCGACTTTGTTCGACCGTATTAGGAAGCTCCAGAGTACAGATGAGGAGTTTCAGGGTATTGCGAATAAAGTCCGCAGAGTTGAAGGCGGATACTTCAGAGTCCGTGATGTGTATCCCAGCCGATAGTTATCTTCGGCATGCTATTCTTGAGGAAGCACATTCTTCTATATATGTTATGCATCCCGGGGGTACGAAGATGTACCGAACCATCAGGGGTAGCTATTGGTGGTCAGGCATGAAGAGGGATATAACAGAGTTTGTGGTATAAAACTTGGTGTGCTAGCAGGTAAAGGTTGAGCATCAACGTCCAACGGGCACACTGCAGCCTCATCCCATACCTGAGTAGAAATAAGAGTATATTACTATGGATTTCGTGATGGGGTTACCGCGACTTCTACACGGCATGATGCAATTTGGGTGATTATCGATCAACTCACCAAATCTGCACATTTTATCCCTATCTGTGGTGACTATTCTTTAGAGGCATTGGCACGTCTCTACATTGATACCATAGTTCGGCTTCACGGGGTGTCCGTGTCGATTGTTCAGATAGGGACCCCAGATTCACATCTAGGTTTTGACCCAAGTTACAAGAGGTATTGGGTACTAGATTGAATTTCAGTACGGCATATCATTCTCAGACGGACGGCCAGTCTGAGAGGACGATTCAGACGCTCAAGGATATGCTATGTGTCATTGATTTTCATGGTAGTTGGGATCGGCACCTTCCGCTAGTCGAGTTTGCATATAATAATAGTTATTAGGCTAATATAGAGATGCCTCCGTATGAGGTACTATATGGCAGGAAGTGCAGCACCCCGATATACTAGGATGAGGTCGGAAAGTGACGTCTCAACAGTGTTGAGTTGATTGAGCAAACGAAGGATAAAGTTAAGGTCATCCGTGAGCAGATGAAAGCCGCCCAGGATAGACAGAAGGCATATGCCGATCGTAAGCGGCGACCTCTTGAGTTTGACATGGGAGATATGGTTTTCTTGAAGATATCTCCTTGGAAGGGAGTTATACGGTTCAGGTGGCGGGGTAAGTTGAGCTCCAGATATATTGGGCCCTTTCGTATCCTTGACAGGGTCGGGAGTGTGGCATACCGGTTAGAGCTACCAGATGAACTATCCCGTATTCATGATATCTTTCATGTCTCAGTACTCCGGAAATATCTAGCTGATTCTTCTCATGTACTTGAGCCTCTACTTGTTGAGTTACGAGAGAATTTTAGTCTTCCAGTTCAGCCCGTGGCTATTCTAGATCAGCAGGTCAGTAAGCTACGGAGCAAGAAAGTTTCATTGGTTAGAGTTTTGCGGAGGAGTGACTAAGTCGAGGCGGAGACCTGGGATCCCGAGGAGGCTATGAGGAGACATCACCCCAGTTGTTTGTTGTTTAATCCTCTTTTAGTTTTGAGAATGAAACTAGTTTTTAGGGGGTTAGAAAATATAACACCGACACTGCAGTGCTAATAATATTGTACCGTTTTGAGATATTCTTCTGTTTGTTTATATAGAGAGAGATTTTATTTATTTAAATTGATTTTTGATTTTGTGGTATTTAAATTGAATTTTGGTGTAAAAAAATGAATATATATATATATATATATGTAAATAATAATAATAATAATAATAATGATAAAAAAAAAAACCCAAATTGGATTAGGGCTAAAAAGCCCTAATCTCTTCTCTCTCTCTCTCTCTCTCTCTCTCTCTCTCTCTCTTCCTTTCTCTCTCACTCCGCCTCTTCCCTTCCCGCGACCCGCCGCCCTCCCTCGCCCGAATCGGCCGCTCTCGGATTCTCTCTCTCACTGTTTCTCTCTTTCTCTCTATCTTTCCCTCTCGGATTCTCTCTCTCACCGTTTCTCTCTCTCTCCATTGCTCACTCTCTCTATCTCTCGCGATCTTCCTCCCTCTAGATTGCGCTCTACCACGGTCTCTCCCTTCTGACACCCACCGCCACTGCTCCTTTCTCCCGCGAGCACTACCCCTCCACGAGCGCGACCGCAGCTCCTCCGCCGCAGTGCGATCCTTCCCGCACGAGCCCAACGCACGATCTCCCCCGAACTGCGCGATCCCTACACGAGTGCGAGCGTACCCCAGCACGAGTGCTAGCGCGCTCCAGCGGGACCCTCTGCGCGAGCACAATGCACACAGTGCGCGATCCACTCGCGAGAGCGAGCCTTAACCCGGGAGCCCGCAACCAATTGTTCCCTTCAAGAGCTCACCTGCATCTTCTTTACTGCAGGTAACAACTATAATTGGATGTAATTCTAGGGTTTGACATTTAGAAATTTAATTAGTTGCTAATCTCGTTTCAAATTTGGAAATATTACAGGCTTTAGACCAGTTCGACAGGCGAATGAAAGCTAAGCCTGAGATCTGAGAAACCCTTGATGAGAGAAATGCAATTACTTCAATATTTGAATTAAGTTTGTCAAAATTAGGTGGGATTTAGAATCGAGAACTATATAATGTTAAATTCGAGGAAAATTAAAGAAAATGAAAAATATTAGAAAATTGATCATTGGTGAGCCAAATGATTCAAAAGTGATGAAACGAGAATCTAGAAAGGGGATTATGTCAATTAAAGTTGTATTAAATTTGAAAGAAAAATTGAAAATCTCATATTAGACCTTTATTTGATATTAAATTGTTGTGATTGATTACGTTTGTCTTTTGGAGACTCGAGGAGTCAATTGGATTGAATTGAAAAATAGGGAGTAACCACTCTCCCTAGAAATATGAGTGGAACTCTAATCTTTTTCATGAAATAGTGAAACGTGTTTTCTGTCATATTTTCGATAAAACATACTTTTGATATGCATTGATTTGACGTATGATATTAAAATCTGTTTTCTGATTATTGGAGTGTCTTAAATTACGTTTACGATGACTATGCATCTATGGTTTGAAATGAAACAAAAATTGTTCCATTACTTGAAAATTGATAAATTCCTTTTTACGGTTGCATTGGTATGCAGTTTTGAAATGATTTGATAAAATGTATTGGCACACGGATTTCAAATGTTTTGATAAACTATGTGGGTTGGATGCCCACTAGTTATGCATGATATGATTCTTTCTTGTGGGACGCTGTGCCCTTGTGATACCATGGTGATAACATTGATGATTTCGTAGCTATGAAGGGCGTTTGTAAGGGCATGGGTTGCCCGAATACGTTTCTGTAAGAGGTATCCACAAACGTCATTGATTCTAAGGGCTATAAGCGCGGCCGGTTGAACCCACAATGGGGGAGGACGAGTGTGACACCACCGTTTAGGACCGGGCGGGGTTGTATACACGATGATGAGTTAGCCCTAGCAAACTCATGGTCAACATTGGGGTAGAGAGCAATTTTAAAGTCTATGCATAATAAAACCCCCTATGCGCCTGTTCTTGGTCATGGTTGACCTTTACCAGGATTATCTTTGGGTTGCTCTATTATTATTTGATTTTTAAATGGATGCATACATGCTTGTATCGTGTGATTGATTAAATGATTTCAAATTGCTAAATATATTATGTTTTACTGTGAAATGTAAATTTTTGTTTCAAATGATGTTATTTGACACTCCAATGGTTCACCCACACTATTTATGCTTGACATTATCCCCCTCACTCATTGGGTATCTTCCCATGATACTCACCCCCCCTTTTCCCTCCTCAGAGGGGATTATTGTTGTGCTGGAGCAACGCTTTAGATCTTAGAGATTTTGGTGGATTTGGGTGATTCACAATAGTGAGATTTAAGTTTAAATGTGAAAGATGAATTCCGTAATTTATTTTCGACCCTGTGAGGTTTTGACATTGAGTTTCGTAGTTAGCCATGTACTTATTTTGGGATGACTATATAATATATATATATTTAGTTGTGAAAGTCTCATATTTCATTTGCATTGAAACGATTGTACGTATTTGAATGTTGTTTGGGAAAATTATTGTATATAAAATAAAATTTAGGTCTGCTCGGTGTGGCGGCTACTCATACTCTAGTTGGATATGACAGTAGAGGTTTGTGACTAAAATTGTTGGTAATTTACATAGTTTGGCGCTGTTCTGGATATCTGCTGTGGTTGGTTGGTTGTTATGAGGCCGAGATGGCCATTTTTTTTTATTTACAGAATAATTTTAAATTAAATAGTTTTATTTGTACGTGGGAGACCTCCGATTTATGGGGAGATTTTGTCTAATTTTCTGTAAAAATACAGCCGGCATTCAGAGCAACGGGCGGCTGTTCACGAACCCAGTTTGGGGCGTAACAATAAGTGTTTATCACACTTGGATTGCAAATTTTAGAATTTGCATTGTTATGCATTTCGAGACCACACTCTACGATTTTATGCATTGAAATGACAAAGTCACTTAGATTTTACCCCATTTTGGTTTTCGTAAAAATCTCTACCTTGATTTATAATCCTCTTAGTTAACCAATTTGAATCTGAGACCCTTTCTTCTTAAAAACCCTTCAATACAACACTATAACCCTATTTTGGCTGGCGTTTCAACCTTCGTACCATGAATATTTGCAGTTAATTGCATAATATTAGTTATATAATTATCTCATGAGATATGTATTGATTAAAGCTTTGATGATGATATTTGCTATATATGAAAAAGGAAGGAAAAAATTTGATTTATCTTTGAGCTGAAATGTTCTTCAAAAGAAAAAAGAGACAGAAATAAAACAGCAGCAAAAGAAAAGAAAAAAAATGCTACATTTTTGATAAATTCATTCAATCATGGATCGTAGAGAAAAACGTTGACATATTTATGTGATTTGGAATGTTGGCTATGTTGAGCACATGTGTGTGACAAGATCATGAATTTTTTGTGTGCTTCGTATGCGGGGCAAAGGTGTTATCGCATAATGAATCGTGTGGTTAGTTGCATATTTCTTTTGGTACATTTTAACCCTTAAATGTCATTTTTTATCCTACCCTTTACCAAGTCCCCGTTACAACCAATAAAAGACCTTTAGATTGATGCATGAAATTCCAATTTTTAAGTGGTGGAGATTTGATATATTTGCAAGCATATGATAGTGTCATTCCATGTTGTTGATTTGAGAGACATATATTTTTCACCATTTCGAGTGCATTAGAGTGATCCCTTGGAGAGGATTGTCGAATCTTGTTGTTTGGATTTCATAAGAGGCTATTGGGATATGTAGTGGTTGGTTTAGTGCGGATCGCTGTGAAATACTTGTTATTTTGATTATATTTTCGGTTTAACTTTTATGGTATTTATTGGCTTAGAAGCTTGGAAGAAAAAAATAGGTTTGATAGTTTTAATTTTATTTTAGTTAGGGATGCTTGAGGACAAGCATCATTTAGGTGTAGAGAAATTTGATAGGGTTTAAATGAGTGTAATATTTGTAATTGAATTTACATTAATTCTGAATAAATATTACACTAATATTTATGTTTTGTGACATTTGATTTTGGAAGAGACTTATTATGGAAAAAGAAGAAAAAATAAGCTAAATTTGAGCAATTTTGCAAAACATGAAAAATTGGATAACAATACTCTTTCATTAGTACGTGGGCATATGGATCTCAATAGGCAAGCAAGAAATTTTGAAGATTTACTACAGTAAAATTTCGTTTTTCCAATTGCACATTTAAGAGCAAATTGGAGTGAAATTGGAGATATTGAATATTTTGAAAAATTTTATTCTATTCCTAATATTTAGGAAAACGAATTTTTGAAAATTTAAATCTTAGGTTTTTAGAAACTTTTCTTTTATTTTAAATTTCTAGAATATTATCTTTTAGGGAGTTTTATTCCTTTCTAGAAACCAATTTGAATAAGAAAGGAATTTTAGGGTTTACTACTCCTATATATATAGGAGTGTTTCACATTTTTAGAGACAATCTTTGGTGGCGTGCAGCCCAAGGGGGCAACAGCCCTCTCGTCCACAACAGCAGCCACCATCCACGTCCACAGTAGCTGGCAGCTTGAGGAGGAGTTTTTCCTTACTTTTGGACATGAAAAGGGAACATATTTTGGGGAGGGACAACAGCAGCCGAAAAGGAGCCATTTAATTGGCTATATTAATTCTATTTATCATTGGAATTTATTTAATTTCTGTACTTCATGAATCATGATTTTCTAGGGTTTATTGAATAGGGGTCCATATTTAATAGTTTTAGAATAATTTACAACTAATTAAAATGACAAATCCGTAATTGCTTATTGGTTTTAATAAAGTGATAATTGACATTCGTGTCATGGGAATGACATTCATGTCATGGGATTAAATGATTTAATTTAAATGAACCCAATGTGTGTTTGTTAATTAGAATTGGGTCTCTCTAAATATTAATGTTATTGAGACTTTAAATCCTAAAATCTTCTCTACGGTTGACTCTCGATTAGGGATATAATTAACGCGCTTCTCTTAATTATCGACGAAATAAGGAGAGATTGGTCATTGGGCGTTTGTTAACGACTATAACCAATTTATTTATGGTTATTGAAATTTTTAGATAGGTCGATGATCAATCGTATGAAATTAATGTATAAATAATTCATTTGGCTAGAATTTCTTTTCATTGATATTCTCTTTTAATTGATAATATTTAATTTTCTTATTTGAGTTAATTTTATTTGTTTTGTTAGTTTTAGATAATTTTTCAAACCCTCCATATTTTTATTTTTTCTTAAAAGAGATAAATCCGTCGTTCTCTGTGAATTTGATACTGCTTACCCTAGACTTGTCTTTAGTGAAATAAATATTTTATTTTTGGTTGTTTGACGACACACAAACTACTTTGTCCCCTTCTAAGTATCAAGTTCTACCATTTTGAATAATACTTGTTTTCTTTATTAGTATTGAACAATATCATCTTATTTGTTTTCGTTTGTGATTATAAGTATTATGTTGCACCACATTGTTTCTCATTAATGTTGATGCTAATTGATTAATTTAAAATTTGATGCTTTTGCTACACTAATAATTTGATATTCTAGAAAATTATAACAACTATATCATTTTGTTCGCATAATAATAGAAGTTCAATTAACCACTACAAAAAAAACATACTTTTCCAGAGGCTTTTTCTTTTTATTTTTTTACCATTCCTGATATTTTATAACAATCACTAAAAAGATTTGACGATGAATGAAAAAATGTATTCATCAAATATCTATCAACCATAATATCAAACATCCAACAACAAATATCTATACTATAACTCCATACTATACTCATTCACGCTTCATCTCCAAACATCCATTAACACTTCAAATATAAAAAAAAAAAAGAAAAGAAAAAAACCCATCAACCACAAAAACCAAATAATTCGTTAACGATATTTATTCATCAAATATCCATCAACCACCATATCAAATATCTGTTATTCAACTAGAGGAGTGAATAGTTGAATATAGATGAATTTTAAAAAAATTGAGACGATGAAACAAACTTGATTAAAGGTTCAAGTTAAACCTTTACACTGTTCCTACGAAGCAAACTTTTCAATCCTCATTGATTTTTCTCACACTTGACCCAAGGCAATGTCACACACTCTTTGGTCTTTTGAACACTCAGTAAGAAAAAGAATTTGATGTCAAAAATAGGAGGCTTTTAATCCTCTTATTTGCATAATTAAGTTCAAATGTTATTGAAAAGGATTAGGAAATTGAGAACAGAGTTAACACAAGCAGTAAATACAAGTATAGAAGTCGTTTGAAAATTCAATTCTTAATTCACTTCTTCCCTTCTTTTGGTATTTATTGTGGGTTTGAAAAGATCTGTTGAAAGTTGTTGCATCCAAATGTTGCACAATTTATGTCCACCATTAATACTCTGTGCAACAATACTAAGTTTCGCGCTGAACCTCCATTCCTTTACTTGTGCCACTTTCATCTTAGCCAATCAAAACTTGTTTATACTATATTTGAATGTTAGATTTGATAAAAATAGAAATATTTAGAGAATCAGAGAAAGGGAGTGACCGTTGAGTTCGAATCAGTTTCATAAATTTGGTTTCTGATAATTTTGGGTCGACATATTTAAATAGCACATCGATCTAAATTCAAAAATTTAGTAGTCTATTTTTTATTAAACAGGTCGACAAGATTATATACCAAATAAAATAGGTGGACACACAGATGTAAATTGGTCGATATGTTCTGATATGTCGACATGTTTATTGTGGGTATCGACATGTCATTCTTTAGAAATCAATATTATAGGTTGATTATCTTTAATTATACATCGACATGGTTTGTATATCTATAAAATTATTGGACCTATGCAAATAAATTAGTCGATGTATGTATGTACATTGACACGACTTAAGGCAAGTCTATGTGTGATCTTAAGAAGTCAATAACCATCAGGTCGACAAGTCTTCTACCTACATTGACATGTTACTATGCGGATAAAAAATTGGTGGACTTTTCTTCTAAAATTGGTCGATCTGTTAGGGTATATCGACAATGTAACACCAAGCTAAATAAAAAAAAAAAAAAAAAAAAAAAAAAACAAACAATATTTGGAGACGCAGCGTTTTGGGACAAAACGCTGCGTCCCCAAATGGGGATTAGGGTTGAAACCCTAACCCCCTTTCTCTCTCTCTCTCTCTTTCTCTCTCCCCGACGTTCCCTCTCCTGTGGCCGTTCGTCTTCTCCCGCGGCCGTTCGGCTTCCTCCGCCATAGCCACCGCCACCGCCGCCGCCATCCTTCTCCTTCTCCTTCTTCTTCTTCTTCTTCTTCTCCTCCCCCGCGCACAGTGCAGGAGCGCGAGCGCAGGAGCACGAGCGCAGGAGCAGGAGCGCAGGAGCGCAGGAGCGCAGGAGCGCGAGCGCAGGAGCGCGCGAGCAGAGCGCGCGAGCAGGCGCGCGAGCAGGCGCGCGAGCAGAGCGTGCGAGCAGAGCGCGCAGGGGCACGCAGCAGCGCGCGAGCGCGCACGAGCCAGCGCAGCGCACGGGCTCGTGCCAGCACACGGTCGAGCACCAGCCCGCGAGCCACTGTCGGCCCGCAGGCCCATCAGCAGCAAGCCCACGGGCCCACCAGTCCCATCGGCCCGTCAGCCGCAGACCCATCACCTGCAGACCCGCCAGCCCGCAGGCCCATCAGCCAGAGGCCCGTCGGCCCGCCGGCCCGCTAGCCCATCAGCCCACTGGCTCACAGACCAGCGAGCCCGCTAGCTGTAGCCCACAAGCCCGCGACGGCCCGTGAGCCCGTGACAGTCCACGAACCTCCACGCAGGTAAATGACTTAGGGTTTTTGAATCGGATCTAAGTGTTTAGATCTAACAAAATAAAAATCTTGTTTTGATAGGAAACACTACAGACCTTGGAGCGATCGAAGCGACAGTCGGACGAGACTCTGCGCTTCGAGAAAACCCTAGGTAAGGAGATTTCTGCTCTAACTGATACTTTGAATGAATTTAGAATTGAATCTAAGATGAAAGGTTCTGTATATGTTCAGAGTGTAAGTAGAATGCGAATAAAATACCAATTCTAAAATGACTATATGTGACTTTGAAGATTAAGTAGAGAATATTACAGAAACTAGATGCTCTGATACGAAAGAAGCATATTAGAGAATCATAAAATCATGTTGAGTTAATTCGAATGATTTCCTTTAGAGTTAAACCTTGAAATATGCATAAAAGTATCTGGATTGTAGGGTTGGAATGAAATGAGCCGTAAAGTGGAAGATATTGTTCATTTCATGTTTTTCGGATAAACCATTAAGATGCTTGAGAAGTTGATATTCAATTTTGTTGATCTGATTAGGTTGATCTTTTTGGAGATTCGAGAAAGCAGATTGGAAATTGTTTTGAAAATAGGGAGTGACCACCCTCCCTAGAACAGTGAGTGGGACTTTGACATTCGCTATTGATTGAAAACCATGTTTCAAAAATACTTTTAAATGACATGTTTCTGCAAATATATGATTGTTAGACCTTTCCAATATTTGATGAAATGTTTTGTGACTTTTGGAGTGTCTTAACTGCTGACTTTATTGATATGCATCCATGAGTTTTGATAAACGTATATTGTGCCACATTTTTGACATATTGATATGTTTTAAATACTTCCACTGCATTGGCACATGATTTTAAATGGATTTGCTTACACATTTGGGCTGTATGCCCGGCCGACTTTATGATATTATGTTTTGGGCTGTATGCCCGGCCGACTTTATGATATTATGTATTGGGCTGTATGTCCGGCCGACGTTATGATATTATGCATGGGGCTATATGCCCGGCCAACTGGTGATGGGATGCATGGGGCTACGTGCCCGGCCGATATGATATTACGATCCGTAGCTACGAAGGACATCTGGTAGAGGCACCCCTTGTGTCCGGATACGCTTCGGCCGGAGGTATCCGTCAGATCGTCGTATGTATGGGTGCTCCAGGTTGACCCTCATCGGAGAGGACGTTGAGTACGGCTTCGTCTAGCACCAGGCGGGAGCACCATACACGGCCGACTAGTTATATGTACGTTATTATTATTATTATTTACAGGCTAGTTGGGGTAGTCTGTGGCCAACATTGGGGCAGAGAGCCATTCTTTAATACTTACATTTGGAAAAACCCCCAATGCGCCGTCCTTGGTCGAGGTAGACCATTGCCGGGAATATTTCATTGGCCGGCTCTTCATGACATTGATGTGAATATTGGATGCATATCTTACTTTATGATGTGTGCGTATTATTTATGATTTTGAAATAACATGATCGGTTTGCACACTGTGGATATTTTCTTATCTTATACTTTGACACTCCAAATTCACCTCGATATTGATAGTATGATGTCAATCCCCTCACTTATTGAGTATCCTCCCATAGATACTCACCCCTCACTTTCTTTCCCACAGGATTAGTGTTGGACAGAGGAGATATCACTGGGCTTGGGTATGGATATTTTCCATCTCTTCCGCTACGATGATTGGTGATATTATTATATATTGGAGATTTTAGATTGATCAATGTATTTATCTAAATTTTATGGGATGACTGTATAAATTATGGACTTTTATTCGTGAAACTTTCGTGTTGATTATTTCATTGCATTGAGGCATTTGTAAATATTTAAAAACAACTTGGGAATTTATTTTATATATGCGTAGAATTTAAGTCCACTCGGTGTGGCGGCTGCTCATGCTCTAGTTGGGTATGACAGTAGAGGTCTGTTGCTAGGACTGTTAGAAACTTTATAGTCTTGCGTTGTTCTGGATGTTGGTTGTGGTATTTGTTGAATTTGGAGAGGCCGGGATGGCCAATTGATTATTTTTACAGGATGAATCTCTTATACAGGTGAAATTGTAAATGGGAAACCTCCGATTTATGGGGAGGATCTGCCCGATTTTCTATAAAAATACAGCCGGCATCCAGGGACAACGGGCGACTGTTCACGATCCCGGTTCGGGGCGTGACAGACAAGGTTAGATAGCAGGTCGATGTGTGATATTAAGAAGTCAATAACCATCAAGTTAACAAGTCTTCTGCTTACATCGAAATGTTACTATGCAGATAAAAAATTAGTGCACCTGTCTTTTAAAATTGGTCGATGTGTTAGGGTATGTCGACAAGGTCGTTGATATGTAATATTAAGAAGTCAATAACCATCAAGTCAACAAGTTTTCTGCTTACATCGACATGTTACTATGCAGATAAAAAATTGGTGCACCTGCCTTCTAAAATTGGTCGATGTATTAGGGTATATCGACAAGGTCAGATAGCAGGTCGATGTGTGATGTTAAACAATACTATATCAGGTCGACATGTTTCTGTGCCATCTTAAAATTGGTAGACATGAGTCATAAAATAGGTCGATGTGCTACTTTTATGTCGACAAGATCAATTGCATAGGTTGTTATGTGTCTCTAAGGAAACAAGTAAAATGGGTCGACAAGTTATCGGGTATGTCGACCTCCTTAGATTTTTGCCTAGTGTATCTCTCATTTTTTATTATTATTCTGTGAATCTTTTTTTTTTGACAGATTAGAGATGGATGAGCGAGGGAATTGGAGATGGATTATAATCCGTCGGTAATCGGTCGCAAGTGTAACATATAGTTTTCATTAACGATGTATTACCGATGAAAGTTAATGACAGATTCTTTCTATCAGTAATCTGTCAATAAAAAATAAGGAAAAAAAACTAAATTCTATAAATACT
This sequence comes from Dillenia suffruticosa, assembly GCA_033439265.1. NCBI lineage: Eukaryota > Viridiplantae > Streptophyta > Magnoliopsida > Dilleniales > Dilleniaceae > Dillenia > Dillenia suffruticosa. The sequence goes on from JAVTVX010000031.1 coordinate 9,119,349, forward strand.
ACCTCTGCCCTTCACTCGCATCTCTCTCTCTCTCTCTTCATTCTCTCACTCTAGTATTCTCGCTGGTATACGTTCGTCACCGCGTCTCGTAAGCTACGAAACCGATGAAATGCAATTTAAGACCTAGTTACCATCGTCGTCAATCGTCTCTTCAGGTTCGTCTCTCTCTCTCTCTCTCTTTCTTAGATTAGGGCTTGTTCGCAGAACATAGGCATGTTTCTTTTGCACCCATCATAATAATCTCCGCATTGCCATTTTTTCTATTATACTTGGCTCAAATCCTTGCAAGCACTTGCACTTTATGACTCTACTATGAACATTGTAGCTTCCAAATGTTCTGCAGGCATTGAACTAATTGCACTATCTTTTGAGGTTATTATAGCATCACCTTGCTAGCAATCTGGTAGAGAAGAATTTTCTAACTAGTTAAATATAATGAAATCTTTTATAAGCATTGAAAGGACAAAGTGAATAGACAAACAATATGATTAAATGAAAATTAACATATTAATTGTGTCAATGAATCGAAAGGCAAACAACTGAGAAAACTTTTATCAATCAAATCTGAGGATAAAGCTTTGTTAACAATTGAAACAAATGTCTGGTTTACTATTCAGTTCTCACCTATACAGTTCTTCCCTATTCATGGGCAGCTGCTTTCTTCCTTTAACCTTATATGGCATTTCTTCTATCGCACTCAACACCAGGGAACTGACTAAAAATTATATCCAATTCCAGCAAAAATCATTTTGTATACACAGCGCTAACATAAATTGTGAGAAGAAAAAGGAGCTACGTTGCTGTTTTCATTGTCTCTCCCCCGCTAACAATCTCATTTGCTATCAGTAAAATCTACATCAATGACATCTCCTTCAGGACCCTTGTCCGATGACTCTAATGGTCCTGCGCCACTACCAGGTGTAGGCCGGGTACCAGGGACAGCACCAAGCTGGTTGTAAAGAGATTGACCAAGCTGCATTACTACCTGATTGAGGGCAGCAATGCCATCCCTCATAGCTTGTGCTGAGCCACCAGCTTCCTTGTGCTCCCTAATTTTTGCCTCAACCTTTTGTTTCAATTTGGCTAGGACTTTATCTCCTAGCTCCTTTAGTTGCTTCTCTGTCTGATATACAACCGAATCTACTTGATTCCTTGTGTCAATGGCATCTCTCTTCTCCTTGTCTTCTTTTGCAAATCTCTCTGCTTCCTTGACCATTCTCTCAACCTACATATTGAGCATAAGCCACATTTAGTTCACAGTCTGTTTTACATCTTACTACTATTATAAGGTACTAATGAAAAGCATTAATACTCTCATGTGATAGTACTGACCTTAGAAAATGGGTCATAATAGGCGAGTATAACACTTTTCAAATAATGGGTGAAGGTAATAAAATTGGTTTAATTTTATTTTATACATTTTTCTTTCCATTGAAAAGAGATTTGCTTTCAATTTTGAGCAACTAAATTTATCTTTTCAGAAGGATGAAAAAAAAAATCAGCTAACATTACCAACAAATTGTATTATAGGATTGCGTACTTGTTCAATAATTTGTGGTGAAGGAAAAACTACTTTACATTCATTATACTCTTTTTATTAAACTGGTGAGGTTCTCAGTTCTACTTAATCATCTAGGGGGTCTTTCTTTCCCTTCTTTTTCCTTAGCATGGTCAGCTTCTTCTTCCTTGTCCTCTCTCTCTCTCTCTTGTCCTCTCTCTCTCTCTCTTGCATACACACACCCACACACGGACATTGCATATAATATTTCATTAATGTTTAAGCCCATTCTTGATATGTAGCTAGGTTAAGAAAAGTTAGTTTATGTAAACTCAAAAGTGAACACCCTTTTAGACTTTGTCTCAAGGATATAGAAGCACTGACCTTAACAGTTAATGATTTGATGATCTTTGTTTCTTTATTTCTTTGTTTCTTTTTTGTAATTTTTTTATTTTAATGAAGTGCAAGAATTTCCTCAGTATTATAATATAATTATAGGAGATGTGGTTATTATTTTTTGTTTGCAACAAGGGATTCAGTGCAGTTTTCAGTACCATAAAGTTGCGATCATTCTTTTGTTTTTTTTTTCTATTGGTTCCTTTTCCAACTAGTAGTGAGGCAGATTTGATGTTTATACTATTGTCTCCTGTGCTGAAGTTTCATATAAAATTTTAACTTTTTACCTCTACAAGAAGTAAAAGTAATTAACTAATGCAATATCTTGTTTGTTTAGACTGGAAAATCTAAACATTTTTGGCTTTCTTGAACTGCAAACTGTGTTCTAATGCTGGCCAAATTAGCTAGCATGTCATCCATCATTTTCCCCCATTCATTCTATTTATTTCGAACTCGTCGCAGGGAATATATATAAATCCATTATGGTTGCTCCATTATGAATTCCTAATATAACCAATTCTTATCCCTCCCTCTATAATCAAACCTAATCCTTCATATCTGAACTTTCTTCATCTCAGAGGAATAGGATACGTAAAGAACTACGAAAAATTTGCAAATAAAAGAGAATTTAAAAGTGGGTGTTTCTTATTTGCAAAATGTATATACGGTTGATAACTACTAGTAATTGTAATTGGGTGAGAAATAGTAATAGAAGTCTTGAATTTTGTGTTGCGATTTTTTTAGTACTGACTAACTCGGCTTAAAATTTTGATTGCAATCAACATTCATCCGCTTCACATCTGTCGCTTACCTATAGACCAATGGTCTTGCTGAAGTAACCAATTGAACAATTCTTCAAGGGCTCAAAACAGCACTGAATGAAGCGAAAAGCCATTAGGTGGATGAACACTACAGGATCCGGTGGGTCTACCGAACTACACCTAGAATAGCCATAATAGAAACATCATTCAACCTTACCTATAGATGCGAAGCGGTCTTACTGGTAGAGATAGGAATACATTCACCACATGTAAACCAATACCAGCCAAAGTCAAACCGGCCCTCATTATGTAAGCGACTAGACTTTTTGTCAAAGTTACTGGATAGTGCATCCGCTCGGATGGCTACCTATCAATAGCAAATAGCCAAATATCATAATAGGAGGGTAAAGGCCAAAATATTGAAACCAAGAGACTTGGTCCTCCGAAGAGCAAAGGCAGCAGAACAACTGCAGCCTGAAGGTAAACTTATACCAAACTAGGAAGATTCATAGCGAGTATGCTTGGTAGTATGTCCAGGAATATATCAGCTCAGTCACCTAGATAGTACTACCATGCCTAGGACATGGAACTGAGACAACTTGTATGTCTACTATCAGTAATATTTGTTATTTTCCTAGCTTTGATACATGCTATCTCTCGGTTTATCAACAATAACATTATCCCTTTTCACATAACATTGTCTATTGTCTATTATTAGCTAAGGTCCCAACATTTGTGGGTCCTTATTCCGTCACTCTGTTCATTGTAGGACCATCCTCTCACCTCTATGCCTCACATGGGTTCCACACCCATCTCATTGGCAATATATAGGATTTAACTCGTGAGCAGTGGCTCCCACAATCTCTTGGCTCCACTTCTTACATGGGTTCCATACCCATCTTATCACCAATATACGGGATGTAACTCTCGAGCAGATGGCTCCTACAATATTTCGGCTCAACACCTTACATGGATTTCGTACACATCTCATCTCTAATATAAAGGATGTAACTTTCGAGCAAATGGCGTCGACAACCTTTCAACTCCATGCCTCACATGGATTCCACACCTATCCCATCGGCAATATAGTGGCTCCCACAACCTCTCACCTCCACGGCTTACATAGGTTCCACACCCATCTAATTGCCAATATACGAGATGTAACTTTCGAGTGCGTGACTCCCAAAATCTCTCGACTCTGCATCTTATATGGGTTCTAGAACCATACAGAATGTAACTCCTAAGCGGGTGGCTCCTTCAACCTCTCGGTTTCGTGTCTTTCATGGGTTCTACAACCATCTCATCACCAATATATGAGATATAACTCTCAACCGGATAGCTTTCACAACCTCTTGACTCGGCACTTCACATGGGCTCTACACCCATCTTATCCCGAATATGCTGGATGTAACTCTCGAGTAGGTGATTCCGACAACCTCTCAGCTCCATGCTACACATGGGTTTTGCACCCATCTCATCACCAATATACGGGATTTAACTCCCGATCGGATGGCTCCTAAACAAACTCTTAGCTCCATATTGTACAAGGTTCCACACCCACTCTTTCACAAACCTCATGTAGGCCTAGGCACTAACGCTCTCTCAACTTCGTGCCTTGTCTAGGTTCTAATAGGATCTGATGAGCACCCTTATGACTATATACCTCACGCAAAGATATTCAAGTTTTTCAGCATAACAAGGAAATAGGAATGTCACAGTGACAAGGAAAGCAAATTCTGACACCAGAACCAATAAAAAAAAAAAGAGAATGAAAAGTCACTTTCCCAAATTTCACTCTCTCTCTCCCGTCTCACTCAATCTCTCCCTCTCTTTTTCTCTCTTTCTCCCAATCTCTCCCGTCTCCCTCAATCTCCCCATCTCTCAATTTCTCCACCTTCCTCCCTCCATTTACATACACACAAACTCTTATTTTCTCTCTTTATTTCATCTCTCAGCTTCTCTCCCTCGCGCGTGACAGCCCTCTGTCTCTCCCTTTCCTGCTTGCACCCGCACACTTTGCTCTCTCTTTGTCGAGAGGACTTCTACAAGCCCAAGCCGGCAGCAGTCGTGAGCCTTCGAAAACCCTAAGCCGAATCTGCAATCATCCACCGCATAGGTAAGGATGACAATTCTGATTAAATACATTAGGGTTTTTGAATGTTCTTAGTAACTAGGTTTAATTACTGACGTTTATATCAGTTTGGAAGCATTACAGATTCTAGACTGAAATGAATGATGCAGGGAAGCTAGGTCAGTGAACTGCGAAAACCCTTGGTGAGGGAAAATCTAATCCCTTCGATAAAATGAATGAATTTAGTGTAAAAAATCCTGTATATGTCCTGAAAATGTGTGGGATTAGAATAAGAATGCATTTTCTGAAATTCATGATTTTTGCTTAATGAACATACTGCGTTCTTTTAGTCATAACTCTCTCTGCACAAAAGCAAATCATGTGAGATTTCTTGCATATGAACGTAGACTCCCATATCTTGAAAATGAGATATAATGCATTGAAATCGGGTAAGAAATGAAATTGTTATGAGTTTTCAAAGAATTTTCGTGGTGCTGTTCTACCCCTGTTCTGGCTGCATGTTTCCCCCTAAATTTGAGATGCTTTCTAGGTTGAATTCTACTAAGCGCTGAACATGAAAGTTGTAGATCTATATCTTATCTTTAATTTGAGATAAGAATCATATGATTTGAATATGTGTAGTGAAAGTTATAGGCTTTTTCTCATGGCTGCGCAGATAGGAATTTTGAATTCTGGACTATGATGTTCAGGGACTTAGATGCCTTGCTATGATTTGAATGGATTTAGGACATAAGCAATAAAGTTGTAGTTTTATGTCTAATTTTTAAGTAAAAATTGGAATTTCCATGATCCAAGAAGTGTAGGTTAAGGTACAGCTATTTTTTTTGTAACATGTTGTGCCAGAAATTATTGGGAGGTTAAGAATTCGTGATGTATTGAGAAGAACCACTTTGCTCCAGTATTGGTGTACGATTTAATGATTTATTTGTGACCAATATCTTATGTTAAGGCATTCGGGATTAAAAGAAGGGTATTCGATTTGAGAATTGGGAGTGATTACTCTCTCAAAAGGTGAGTGGACGGTTCATTGTGTTCTTAAATGAGAAACTTGTTTTAAAATTTGTTTTATAAATAATTTTGTAAGATTTTTACATGTTTTATATAAATTGTTTTATGATTGTGAAATGTCTAAACTGGATCATGAACTATGAATGCATCCACTGTGTTTATGAACGCATGTGTGTCATATGTTAATAGATATTACTTTATAAATTGTTATGACCAGAAATTTATGATTATTTATTAAAAATTATAGCACATGGTTTGTGAAATGAGGTATTTGAGAAATGAAAAGTGCTGGTAGTTAATGGCTATAGTCATTCCTACCACGGAGCGACCCGACGAGGTGGCGTGATTGGGGTTGGATGTGCGGGGGAGTTAGACATCTCTCCCTCTGCCGAAGTCGTGCTATATCTGGTTTGCACCCCGGTGGGGTATGAGCCAACGCCAAGGAAGGGGGTATGTTTTGAAATATTGGATGGAAAAACCCTTGGCGGGATTTCGTCTAAATTCGGCCAGCCTAAGACGGGAGTGTTTTCGATGGGACCCCATGATTTTATGATAGAATGATCAATATAGATGCATGCTTTACAGATTGATTGAATTATTAAAATGTTTTTACATATATAAAGTGTGATTTTGAGATATGCTTTACTCACCCACATTTACCTCTCATTTATGAACACAATCGTACCATTGCACTCCACTTACTGAGTATTTCCCAATACTCACCCATCTCTTAACATTTTATAGAGGATACTTAGTTTGGAAACTGCACGTGGGAGCTTGCAAAAGATTTTTGCTGATTTGTATAGGTATCTAGCAAATGTAGAATTTTTGGGAATTGTAGTTCATAGAACTACGGAAGGGAAGACTTGTATAATTCTTTTTTGTATGAATTTAATCAATACTTGTTTCATATATAGGAGTAAGTATTGATGGAATCCTTACTTTGCTTATGTTGAAACTGGTATATTTTGTTTTAAAAGTCCCTTTTTGATAAAAATTTGTTATTTAAATGAGACATTTGGACTTTATTTGATTTTTGGAAAGGTCGGGATGGCCGGATGCATGCACGTGAATTGGATTGGCCGAGTTGGCCATGTCTGCGTGCTGATTTGAGTTAAATGGACTGGTACGTCTTTTGATTTTGTTGTCGAACTCTGAATTGGCTAGGATGGCCATACTGCATGAATGCATGTACAGGAACCCCCTCCCCAATCGTGTGTAGACGCATGCTCGTGTGTATAGGGATGGACCGGATGAGTTCTTTGTATGTGCATTGCTTATATGTTTTCTTATTTTGAATGGATTGTGAATTGAAATAATTGCTGTACTGATTTGTAATCTTACAGAGTCTCAGTATATGGGGAGGTTCTACTTGTGTATCGAGACAACGCGACGGTTATCGAGTGATCGATTCAAGAATCGAGGCGTGACACAAATTCCATATTTATTTATTATTATCTTTACAAAACAAGCTGTAATCTTTGCAAGCAGAAGCAGAACAGTAACATCAAGGGTATCTAATCTCAACACAACACAGTGTTTACATATCAAGAGTACATCATTTGGGAGGGAGGAAATACAAAGGAAATGAAATACACAAAGGGGTAGATTACAAGGAAAAAGAAAGGAACGGCACCACAGCTGCATCAAGGTACTTCTCCTACCATATTCCCTTCCTCTGTGCTGTAGTCAACGTCACCGGTAATTACAAGGAAAGGAGAGGATAACACCATAGCCGAGCTTGAATCTTTTCCTCGCCAACTAGGTTCTATCTCCCAATCCCACCTTAGTATATTTCATCTCCCTACTTCCCTCATCAACAGGCCCAAGAAATGCTTGAAAAGGAGAATCATTAGACAACCTAGAAACTCTATACATTGTTTTTGCAATTTGGAAATTAGAACTACTTATCTCCTTCTCCTCTATTGTTACAGAACTAATGTGTTCAGAGGTAGGGTTTTTCTTGACATACCTTCTAGTATTGGTGTGGTGGGCATTGCAAAGTAGTAGAGCATTTAGTTTGTATTTGAAAATTAGAATTGGATTGGAAATCAAAAATGTTGGTATAGATTTCACAAAATCCATATTTTTACTTTAATTTCACAACTCTTAAAGGGTTTTGATTTCCAAATCTTCATTTTCATTCCATTAATCCCAACAACTTGTATGGATTTCAATTCAATTCTTGATTCTCATTTCTTTAAACCAAACACTGGTTAAGTGTTAAAACTGCTCTTCTTTAGCTAATTTGGGCATTTCAAAGGCATGTCTATGCTTTATTTTTTATTATCTTCTTTCCTCTTGCTATCATTAAATTTTAGCGGTGTCAATTTTTGTAATCTATGTTATCTATTTGCTTCTTGCAGGCCATCAACTCTCCGACTGCATATTTCCATAAAATTCTCAATTTCATTAAAAAAAATGAAGAAAATGTTTCGGCTTTGTAAACTTCTTGACTTAGCATTGTTACCTTTACAACTCTCAAGGGACACACGAAACCCTCCACCAACAAGTGATAATTACAAATATGATTCTAAATTTTTTATTGGTTTTTGATCTAGAGCTAAAAAGAAAACCCCCTTTTTTTTTTTTAATTAGTTATGAAATTTTTCATGTTATCATCAAATACAAGTTCTACAAGTTTTGTTATTTATTTGGTCATAGAACCAAAATTGTAACAAAGTGCCCATGTTTAGGACTCAAAAGAAAAGATTTTCTTTTCTTTAACGAATACTTGGTCTATAATGTAGAACTTGTATTTACATCTTCATCTGGTGCAACTTGTCCTTCCTCGGTCTATAATGCAGACATTGTATTTACATTTTCATCTGGTGCAACTTGTCCTTCGTCAACCATATTAATGTCGTTGGCATCTCGAGCTCCATTCTCTTCAAATTCCTTTGCTGAATCATACGATGCATGCAGTCCAAAGAACAAGTAATAGACCAAAAGAATCAAAGTCCACACGCCAAACCTCATAAAAGAATACTTATCAATCGATCCCAAGAGGAAAACATTGATGGCTATTGAAGCAGAGGGAAGCCAAGGCACCAAAGGCACACCCCAAAGCTTTGGTTCCCTAGCTTGCGGGACAAACACTCTCAAACCAATTGTAGCCAATGCCCAAATTGATACCGTAATGCAATATCCAACCCAGTCATTCACACCTACAGCCCAATAAGCAGCTGTGGTCATTGAAGAGGCTATAATTAGGAGAATGCACAGAACAAGCTTATTGCGATCAGCAGAGGTGGTTACACCAGTTACATAGTAGCGCCGCACTAAAAGTGCTACTGCAACAAGCATGAAAATTAACAATGTTGCAATTGAGAGCAAGTCAGCTAGAATGCCAAGATCTGTGAAGAAGGCAATGCAGGCTGTTGCAACCATCATTACAACCGTGGCGTTAAATGGGGTTCCAGTTTTCTCATGGACTACAGCTAGCCATGGTGGCATCATGTGGGTCCTGGCTATGTGGGTCAGATACCGGGCTTGTCCCACGGAATTGACCAACAAAACTGTAGTCATACCCTTAAGGGCACCCGCAGCCACAACATATTTGGCCCAATCCATACCTACAGCTGAAAATGCAACCGAAAAGGGAGCATCCACATTGATGTCGAAATAGGGTTGCATTAGGCAAAGTGTGACAGCAAGCAAGCAATAAAACAATGTGGTAATCACCATGGAGCCAACAAGCCCAATTGGGATATCTCTAGCAGGATTCTTAGTCTCCTCTGCCATAGTGGACACCGCATCGAACCCAACATATGCAAAAAACAGGACAGCCGATGCCTTGAACATGCCATGAGCACCATATGGCATGAAGTCTGAGTAATTCTTCTTGTCAGCTTTGATGAGTCCAGCAACAATGATGAAAACAATGACTATCACATGGACAACTGAAGCAATGTAGTTGAAACGAGAAGAGCCCTTTGTGCTGAGGACTGCAAGGACACAGATTATGCAAATGACACCCACTGCAATAGGATCAAGGTGGCCATAGTCTTCCCCGAGTTGGTGTGCTGTAATGCGGAAATCATTTGGATCACGGTTGCAAAGAGTGGCAAAGTAGGATGTCCATGAGCGTGCGACCGCTGCACCTCCTATGACATATTCTAGAAGGATATTGCCAGCTGTAAGGAAGGCAATAAAGTCTCCAAGCTCAACTCTTAGATAAGCAAATGATCCACCTTGTAAATGACAGAGTAAAAGAGTATATTAGTGTCTATTAATTCATAAGATATAGATATTTGTCAAATGTACTGATGTAATTTACTTGGCATCTTGACCAATATAAAAGCATTAAATCAGTAATGGGAATAGCCACAAATTTGAGAAAGTTGCAAATTCTGTGTCCACAGCCATCTTGGCTTGGTGACAGGTATTTCTCTTTCCATAACATGACTGGCCATTTAACTACATAAACATGGTTGAAACCAAAAGCTGACAATGAAATAAGAAAAAGTTCTTATTTTCTTTTGGACTTGTTTCAGCTTTAATTCATTTGTTTCTTCTAATGAAGTCTTTGAAATGTGCATTTTTCTGAATCATAAAGAAAGTGATATGGCCCTTACATGAACATAGCTACGTTGGAAGGATAAAATATTTTGTTTAATATTAACAAATCGTTCTCAATATAAGTTATGAAAAATTTATACATATATTCTGAAAATTGGGTTAGTAGACATGGATTTAACAAGTGCTGTTAAGAAAGAGTACATTCAAGATTCAAATTGGAAAGGTGTGCAGTACCTGCAACAGGAATCTCAACCGCAAACTCTGTGTAGCAGAAGACTGACAATAAGGCAGAGAGACCAGACACTGTATAAGAAATAACCACTGCTGGACCAGCAAGATTCCGAGCTGCCTCACCAGTGAGGACGAAGATACCTGCGCCGATGACTGCACCAATGCCAAACCACATGAGATCCCACCAGTTTAGAGTTTTTTTCATTTCATGTTGACTCCTTCCCTTCACTTCATGCAGCTCGATTTGGTCCATGGATCGGGCGAAGATCCGATCCTTTAGCCTCATCGGAGTCTCACTTATTGCTTCCATGTAGTTCCCCCAACTTTGGAATGATTTTTCTGGTAAAAAATCATCCTTCGTAAATGAACATCCTCTTCTCCTAACCACACCTACACTTCCACCACCCATCCTATAGAGACAAAAAAAAAAAAAAAATATCAGATCATTAAGATTTATAGAAAATTCACAATTATAATATAATGTTTGGAGATGTCTAATATGTCGATGTTATACGAAAATACTTTTCTGATTGAAAAGTTATCATAATATTCCCATGTAAAATTCTAATATTGTTTAAAAGGATTTTTCCCATAAGAGTTTAATGTATAAGTTACTGAAAAATACTAGGAGAAACTTTTTGACATTAAACTGATAAAAAAAAAAGGAATATGATTGTTGTTACTTTATAAGTAAGCTCTCTTTATTTTTTTATGCTTTAACCATCACATCTAGAAATCCGATTGAGCAGTTACAGGATCCAATTAAGAGATGATACTCCTAACATCAATTTTTTTTATTTTTAATAATCAAATTTAAAATCTTAATCAAGAGATTTTAATATTCTACCATTAAACTCGCGGATCGTTAATTAAGTAAACTCTTTTTATATTTGCTTAATAATAAACAAATATTGTTTTGGATTGTTAAAGCATTGTTTTGGCTTCACTCGGCCCCAACTAAAAGGAATGAACAAGGAAAAATGCATTGGCATTGGAAAAACTTTGTAGTCTCATAATTGTGTGCTTTACGCAGAAGTTGTTTTCCATTTGAAGAAACTTTTCTGCAAAAACTATTTTGTAGTTGTCCATTTATTTTGACAGAGACTATATCTAGTCTATCTCTAAAAATTAACTGGCCTCACATTATTACCCACCATTTAAATAGAAAGAGAGAGAGAGAGAGAGAGGGAGAGAGAGGGAGTCCCTAAGGAGATAGCATAATGGTCACAATCCCCCTCCTCCAACCTGAAAATCTCAGATTTAAATCTCTGTATAATCGAGAGAGAGAGAGAGAGAGGGGGGGGGGGAGGGAGAGAGACTATTTCCCAAAAATTCTGGGGATAGAACAAAATCTCTTCCAAACTTTTTTGTTAACCGGACAACCCCAAAAAAGCATGACTTGTATTTCTTAAGAAGAAATGATAGGTGAAAACGATAAAGAGAAATTATGGACAATTATTCAAATTGATTTCTTCTAACAGTGATGCTGACGATCTTCCTTTTCTAAATTTCTAAACTCTGACATATGCAATGCTAATATCTTCAACAAGTTAAGAATTTATTGAATGCCATGCTGCATGCATTATTGCCAATCAAAAACTTTGCAAACAAAGAATTTGATTCCAAAACCAAAACCCAGAAAAAAAGAAATAAGTTAGAAAACAACAATGCCTGTTAAAAAAAAGTCAGGGAAAAAAAAGTATTTCATGCACATTCAATCAATTCCCTAGAGAATAGAGTCTCAAATTTCTATAGAGAGAGAGTGAGAGGGGGGGAGGGAGAGAAAAAGAGAAACCTGTCTCATCCAAAGTCGGATTAAAACCTGGAGAGAACGGAGGAGGAAAAGAGAGACAGAGCTTCGAGGAAAAGGCTAGGAGTAGGGCACCATATACATTAACTTGTTAGGTCTAGCTGTTAAAGTAAAATTACTCTCCGTTAGAGAGAGGGGGGATGGCGAGAGAGAGAGAGAGAGAGAGAATTATTGGAAACCCTTTTTCTGCGGAGACCTCAAAATAAAGGAATAAATTGGTAGAGACTCATGTATGGACACAATAAACAGGCATAACAATAAATGAGGTGTCAAGAAGCAACATGGTGGCAGTAACTTCTGTTTTTTATTTTGCAAAAACACAATACAGTGGAAAAAGTCAAATCATCCCTTAAAAGTCAAATCGGAATAACTTTATTGATCTGATCACAAGTATGGAAAAAAAAAAAAAAAAAAAAAAAACAGAAAAGAAAGAAAAAAGAAAAAAGGGAACTTTATTGAAGACTTCCTGCCCTGTATCTAAACATTTTGCATATTAACTATAACATATTTCCCAAAGTTCAGACTCTTAAATCTTAAGAAAAAAACTTACATGACACCGCCGATAAGCAATCCAACAACAACATTTTCCCATACTAAAGTTTTATCGTTTTTAAAACATTTGAAAAATATTTTAACACACTAAATTAATTAATATTTATATAAAAATTATTATATCTTGTATATTTATATATTTTTTCATATTTAATTATAATTTTTATTTTATATTATTTATTTTTTGATTAATAATTGATATTAATCATTTTAAATTTTATTATAAAATACGGCTACTCAATGATTTTCAAAAAATAATTAATATTTATATAAAAATTCTGAATTTCTTTATATTTATGTCTTTATTCATATTTTTATTTTCTATATTTTAATAAAATGTTATATTTTTGTATTGTTTCATATTCGTTTTCGTTTCTATTTTCGTTTCCATACAACCTAGCAAGCAACTACTTTGAGGATGTTTTTAATCGACCGCTGCTCCAGTTGTAGATGACTGAAAAAGAAAAGCTTTAATTTTACTTGACTGGCCAAATATGAATGTAGTTTAGGCTCTAATAGGCTGAAGACTTTTATTTAATTGTTTTATATTATTCTTTCACTAGTTGTAACTGCTTTTAGGATTTAATAAACTTACATCATTCAATTTTCCCTCATCAATATTCATCCAATCATCAGATATATAAAACTATATAAACCAAAAATTGTGTGTGTTACTTTCCTTAACCAAATCACTTAGTACAAGGGAAATGGTGTGTGTTACTTTCCTTAACCAAAAATTGGAGCAAGCTTTTTTTAACACGCCCGGTGGGACTATTTTTAAAATTTTTCTAGGATCTTGTAAATCGATTTATGCTATTGTAATCAAGAACACCGTCATGCCAATGGAAGGGAACAAGAAAAAATCAAAATGGTCCCTCAAACAATCAGCCTATTATTTTGCAGTCAGTGAAATCTGACAATAAGTTGCAATTTGAAGACAACCCGGTACCTACAATGGTATCCACATCCTTCATCCGAGGTCAAATTTATGCTGGTATTGTCGACATCACCAACCAGTTGATGCGTCGCTTAGTTGACATTATTTCTCCCATGATTCAAAATGAGATAACCAATGCATTAAAGAAAGGAGTCGACCCACACGAAATCTGTAGCCTACTCGCTCAGCCCAATGAGGAGTTAATAAATGGGCTACACATGGGGGGCAAGAGTAGAATTGGACGACAACACAGTTTCCCAAGGCTCAACATGCCGAGATAACTATTCCCGTCTGGTAATTTTGTGGGGTTAGATCCTAAATTTTACTAATTTTATTATTTTATATGTCAAAAAATTATATATTGACTTATCTATATTAAGATAATGTTTGATTTAATTATTCATTAAATAAAGAGATTTTTGTATTATTTATACATAAATAACTTCGATCAATTCAATGTAAATGACTTATATATATGTGATCAAATTGACGGTATATAAAATAGATCTAAATTATAATTAAATTGAACTTCAGAGCTGATTAATGAAATTGAATATTTTATCATAGTTTATCTTTATCATCACACATTGTTCACATTCCACAGAAGTTAGCATATGTGTTTTGTTTACAAAAATGAGTTTTGATGTTAAATAAATTATGAGTAAAAATAAATATATGATTAGTATAAAAGAATAGACTAATAAAATATTAGTTTAGAAGATATAAAGATAAATTAAGAATAATCTAAGACACATATGAAACTCAGATCTGGAGTATTCGACTCACTCTCAAGCACACTTAAAAACACAAGTCGACTCACTAAATTTAGAAAAATCTTTAAATTTAAATAGAATGTTAAGTCAGTTGATTTATAAAAAGAACATCGTTCAACTCACCATACATTATACGCAAGCTAAACTTAGACAGTAGGTCATTTAAGTCGACTAGCCCTAAAAGCATAAAGCAACTCACACATTCAATGGAATAGTAGAATCAAAATCAAAGTCCCAATGATTGAATATTTAAAACACAAATGGTCAAAATGAAAAATATGACACACCATATACAGGTCAAATTGTTCTGCTATAGATCATAAGTTGATTTCCACTTTTAGCACTTAGAAACTTTTGTGAAGAACAAGTCGACATATATACTAGGCAATAGAGCACACAAATGCTTGACCACATGACACAAGGCAATAGGACATGTCATAAGTCATAACACATGTCAATACATAGGCCTAAAATTTATGCCATGCACTATGCCAAATCGACTTACATGTGATATCAAGTTGACTCACACTATGAGAATTTAAAAAATGCATGACCACAACATAAGCCGCAAACAACACTAGGCATAGAGCCTACGACATGAATGGCCAAGTCGATATACCTATTGTACTAAATTAACCCAATGCTCAAGAGGTCAAGTTGACTCACACTTCACTCCAAGTGAACTTATTGATCTTAGATAGAAAATTTTCAATCAACCTGAGCATAAGTCGACATACCAAACATGGTAAGTCAACACAACATGTCGAAAATAGTCTATAGCTCATAGGACATAGACATAAGTTGACTCGCCCTATATCCTAAGTTGACTTGCATATTCTGGACTTAGAAATATTTTTTTAGACCATAGCATAAGTCAATACATAAACCTTTCTAAGCTCACACAATATATCTAGAATGCAGAATGGCTCATAGGACACTAGGACAATGTCATAGAACACTCCACTAGTCTTCATGCATGAGCAAACCATATTGCATCAAGCCAAATGACATATAACATAAGTCAAAGTACATTAGGTTGACACAACATAATTAGTAAGCTGACCTGTATATTGCACAATGCATATACACTTAAGCAAGGATATGTGGAAATCAACTTATCAAGAAAGCCAAGTCAACTCCCACAAGACAAAAAGCAAAAATGACTAAGTCGATCAAGGTTGTGTTGGCACAAGAAAGAGCATGCACTACTAAATAAATGGTCTATGCAAATAGTCGAAAATCGTATGATAAACCTAATAAAACCGTCAAGAGAACTTTCTCCGACAGATGCACCTTCGGTTGGCTATACACCAGTCGGAATTGGTCTCTCTCTCGACGGTTCTAGTCACCATTGAAGCATATCCTGACCTATACAAATAGTTAGAGAAGTGTTGGGAAATTGTCTTAACTTGTATCGGTATAAAAAATGTTGGTAAATGTTACTACCTATTATCGTCGGTTATCATATGTATTAAGAAATAATATTAGGTTTATCGTCAGTTACATAAATGTTAAAAATTGTTATTATCTTGTATCGGTTTAAAAATCGTTGGCAAAAGTTACTACCTATTATCGTCGGTTATCACATGTGTTAAAAAATGTTACTATATTTATCGTCGGTCACCATAAATGTTAACAATTGTTATTTTTTTGTATCGGTTTAAAAAAATTGGTAAAAATTATTAACTATTATTGTCGGTTATCACATGCTAGAAAATGTTACTATATTTATCGTCGGATATCACAAATGTTTGTAAATGTTATTACTTATCGTCGGATACGTAAGTGTTACGAATTAAGTTTTTATTGTCGGTTATACACAATTGTTAGAAAATGTTAATGGATTTATCGTTATTACAAAGTGTTAGAAAAATTACTATTTTTATTATTAGTATTGTCGGTTAGGAAAAAAAAGAGCATTGTGATCAGTTATCATATGTATTGTCGGTTATTATATGGTTAGGAAATGTTACTATTTTTTTTATTATCGATTACCTTTTCTCACTATAAGTTACTATTTCCATACATCTTACTATAACTTACTATCATCAATTGCTGCAAATGTGAAAAAATAGTATTTGGTTACCAAAAGCTAGAAAAGCTATTTGGTTGTAACTGCATCATCGTCATCATAGCTTAGACAAATATTTTTATAGGAAGATTAACCTTTTGGTTATCACAAGGAATAGCACTGATCACAAAAATAATATAAAATATATAAAAATGATGGATACATATAATAACAAAAATCATATGTCCTTTTCTAAGATATTCTTACAAAAGATGTCATCATCATAATTTGAAAATAGAATCCACCAGCACCACCAATAATAGATCTATGTTACGAACTTGTATCGCCAAAAATGTTACCATCACACAATCAGAAAACTGAATCCCAACATTCAACATAATCTATTCATAAAACCAACTTGATGCAGATTCTTTCAATCTATTCATAAAAACCGATAATCAGTGAAATAATGAAATAGTGAAATGAGTATTAGTACATTGTAAAAAATAGTTGTAAATGAAAATATTATCTTTTGGGATAGAGTGAGGTGGTGACGATGATGGTTGTGATTTTTTATACAGTACTTATCCGTCGTTCGTCAAATATTTCAAATATCCAATTGTGATTAATTTTTTATAAAATTTTGTAAAATTTAAGTAAGAGATTTAAATTGGTTAGACGATAAGAGCTTTCAAGGGAAGGATAGAGAAATTTTGATGGTGGAGTTTTTCGCCCGCGTATGATTTATAATATATCATTTTCACAAACAAAATTTTTAAAATTTCGTCTTTGAGCTTTTTCTCTTACCTCTTTTTTCATTACCGCATTTCTTAATTTTTCACAAATTTTTTTATACTTTTAATTAATACCGTCATGTGTCTTTCATATACGTCTTGAAAAAATCACTTATAATTTTTACTGTTTATTAACAAACTATTTACTATCTATTTATTAACTAATTACTACATTTCATGCATTTCATGCAAGCACATGCATGATCCCTTGCCATAACTTTTGTGTTAAGTTAATTATATCTATTTGCTTAATTAAAATAATGTATATTCTATGTATGATGACAATAAAATTATTAATATTATTAATTTAAATAATATAATTATATGAAATTAATAATTTATATAATATAGTGTTATAGTTTTGAAAATTTATTAAGTATAATTTGAAAATATAACAATATAATGTAATTATATATAATGGTGTAATTAGTTATATTAGTATAATTAACGAAAAATATTAAATTTTGTATCTATTATATCTTGGGTCTCAAGTTCGATCCAATTTATAATTACAAAATATAATCCGCAATGAATAAAATTTTAATTTTTCATATTTTCACACTCCACACAATTTCCACACACAAATTCCACATATCACACACACATATTCCATCAACTCCAACCATATCTCAACCACTAATATGTCATATGTAACATTATTTAAAATTAGTATAGTGCATAATTTGAATATATTAATTTTTTGGTATTTTAAAATAATTCATAAAATTTATCTCCATCCACATAGTTGGTTCATGTAACACCAAGCTTAAAAAAAAAAAAAAATTGGAGACGCAGCGTTTTGGGACAAAACGCTGCGTCCCCAATTGGGGATTAGGGTTAAAACCCTAACCCCCTTTCTCTCTCTCTCTCTCTCTCTCTCTCTCTCTCCCTCTTTCTCTCTCCCCGACGTTCCCTCTCCTACGGCCGTTCGTCTTCTCCCGCGGCCGTTCGGCTTCCTCCGCCACAGCCACCGCCACCGCCGCCGCCGCCGCCATCCTTCTCCTTCTCCTTCTCCTTCTTCTTCTTCTTCTTCTTCTTCTTCTTCTTCTTCTTCTTCTTCTTCTCCTCCCCCGCGCACAGCGCGAGCGAGCGCAGGAGCGCGAGCGCAGGAGCGCAGGAGCGCGAGCGCAGGTGCGCAGGAGCGCGAGCGCAGGAGCGCAGGAGCACAGGCGCGCGAGCAGGCGCGCGAGCAGAGCGCGCGAGCAAGCAGAGCGCGCGAGCAAGCAGAGCGCGCGAGCAGAGTGACCGAGCGAGCAGAGCGCGCGAGTAGAGCGCGCGAGCAAGCGCGCGAGCAGGCGCGCGAGCAGAGCACGCAAGCAGAGCGCGCGAGCGCGCAGGGGCACGCAGCAGCACACGAGCCAGCGCAGCGCACGGGCACGTGCCAGCACACGGGCGAGCACCAGCCCGCGAGCCACTGGCGGCCCGCAGGCCCATCAGCAGCAAGCCCACGGGCCCACCAGGCCCGACAGCCCGTCCAAGCCCGCAGGTCCAGTACGGCCCGCGGCCCAGTCCGGCCCGTGGCCCACGAGCCCGCGACGGCCCACGAGCCCGTGACAGCCCACGAATCTCCACGCAGGTAAATGACTTAGGGTTTTGCTTCGGATCTATGTGTTTAGATCTAACAAATAAATGTTGTTTTGATAGGAAACCCTACAGACTTTGGAGTGACCGAAGCGACTTTCGGACGAGACTCGGCGCTTCGAGAAAACCCTAGGTGAGGAGATTTCGACTCTAATTGATAAATTGGACGAATCTATGATTGAATTTAAGATGAAAGGTTTTGTATATGTTTAGAGTGTAAGTGGAATGCAAATAAAATACAAATTATGAAATGATTATATATGAATTGAAGGTTAAGTATAGAATGTTACAGAAATTTGATGATCTGATTTAGGTTGATCTTTTGGAGACTCGAGCGGTCAGATCCGATTTGGCTTGTCAGTAGGGAGTGACTTCCCTCCCGTAGAACTGTGAGTGGGACTTTGACATTCGCTATTGATTGAAAACCATGTTTCAAAAATATCTTTTAAATGACATGTTTCTGCAAAATGTATTATTGTTATGACTTTCCAATATTTGATGAAATATTTTGTGACCTTTGGAGTGTCTTAACTGCTGACTTTATTGATATGCATCCATGAGTTTTGATAAACATATATTGTGCCATATTTTCGACATATTGATATGTTTTAATGCTTCCACTGCATTGGCACATGGTTTTCAATGGATTTATTTACACATTTGGGCTGTATGCCCGGCCGAGTTTATGATATTATGATTTGGGCTGTATGCCCGGCCGACTTTATGATATTATGCATTGGGCTGTATGCCCGGCTGACGTTATGATATTATGCATGGGGCTATATGCCCGGCTGATCTGGTGATGGGATGCATGGGGCTACGTGCCCGGCTGATATGATATTGTGATCTGTAGCTACGAAGGACATCTGGTAGAGGCACCCCTTGTGTTCGGATACGCTTCGGCCAGAGGTATCCGCCAGATTGTCGTGTGTATGGGTGTCCCAGGTTGACCCTCATCGGAGATGACGTTGAGTACGGCTCCGTCTAGCACCAGGCGGGGGCACCATACACGGCTGACTAGTTATATGTACATTATTATTATTTACAGGCTAGTTGGGGTAGTCTGTGGCCAACATTGGGGCAGAGAGTCATTCTTTAATACTTGCATTTGGAAAAACCCCCAATGCGCCGTCCTTGGTCGAGGTAGACCATTGCCGGGAATATTTCATTGGCCGGCTCTTCATGACATTGATATAAAATTTCGGGATGCATATCTTGATTTCTGATGTGTGCGTATTATATATGATTTTGAAATAACATGATCGGTTTGCACACTATGGATATTTTCTTATCTTATGCTTTGACACTCCAAATTCACCTCGATATTGATAGTATGATGTCAATCCCCTCACTTACTGAGTATCCTCCCATAGATACTCATCCCTCACTTTCTTTCCCACAGGATTAGTGTTGGATCGAGGAGATACCACTGGGATTGGGTATGGATATTTTCCATCTCTTCCGCTATGATGATTGGTGATATTATTATGTATTGGAGGTTTTAGATTGACCAATGTATGTATATAAATTTTCTGGGATGACTGTATAAATTATGGACTTTATTTCGCGAAACTCTCGTGTTGATTATTTCATTGCATTGAGGCATTTGTAAATATTTAAAAATAACTTGGGAATTTATTTTATATATGCGTAGAATTTAAGTCCGCTCGGTGTGGCGGCTGCTCATGCTCTAATTGGGCATGACAGTAGAGGTCTGTTGCTAGGACTGTTAGAAACTTTATAGCCTTGCGTTGTTCTGGATGTTGGCTGTAGATATTGTTGATTTTGGAGAGGCCGGGATGGCCAATTGTTTATTTTTACAGGATGAATGTTATATAAAGGTGAAATTGTACAGGGGAAACCTCCGATTTATGGGGAGATTCTGTCCGATTTTCTGTAAAAATACAGCCGGCATCCAGGGACAACGGGCGACTGTTCATGATCCCGGTTCGGGGCGTGACAGTTCGGTTGGTATCAGAGCCCTTGGTTTAGAGTTATGTTTTATAAAATGATTTGAAAACATTCCCAAGTAACTTGATTTTAAAAGTCCTCAATGCATTGGAAGTTTCACGCAATCATTTAAAATCCCATACATGGTTTTCGACATATGAGTTATTCATTTTAGGGGGTTAGATACGATTAGTATCTAACCAAATTGATTAAATTCTGAGACCCAAAACTACATTCATTTTAGGGGGTTAGTTACGAATAACTAGCCCTAATTTTTAAATCATATCAAACTCTAGAAGTATATCTAATGAAAGTTCTCTCCTTGCAGAATTATGCCGCCTAGATGCGGTAGACCAGTAGGACGCGGAGCTAGACCCGCGACCCCTCACGTGCCTGACCCTCCGAGGGAGCCTGAGACCCTTGGAGTGCCTGAGGCTGCTTTCTCTACACGGGCGCCCCCTATAGCGCCTACTCGGCCGGCTGCTCCTGCCGAGGTTCCACCACCGTCCCTTGAGGCGTTTAGGCAGGTGTACGAGTGGTACACCTCACACGGAATTCAGATGTCACCCCCACTACCACCACCGACGGCCGTGCCGACTCCTACGGCCGTACCACCTTCTGTTGTACCAGATCAGCCACCAGTTGCTGATCCTTCTACTGTGTCGGGACCTAGCGACACTATCTCCTCCACCTTGAGGCGTATTCACGAGCTCACCCAGCTGGTGAAGGAGGCGAGGCAGTTAGGCTGCACAGAGTTCGCAGGGACGGGTGATCCCACAGCAGCGAAGCACTGGATCAACCGTACCCGCAGGATTTTGACTGATTTGGGGTTGAGCGAGGACTACCGGCTTCGGATAGCAGAGAGACTTTTAGACGGTGACGCCCTCACTTGGTGGGAGGCGATTTGTGATGATGCTACCGAGCCGCTGCGATGGGAGGACTTCGTACGGGAGTTCGATCGCAGGTACTTCTCTGAGTTTCAGCAGGACCGCAAGAGGGCAGAGTTTCTGCACTTGCGGCAGAAAGCCAGGACAGTGACAGAGTATGAGATGGAGTTGAGGCGACTAGCTGTTTTTGTTCCAGACTTAGCGACGCCGACGCAGCTACGGTTCAAGTTTGAGGACGGCCTCAACTTGAACATCAGGAGGTACATGACAGTGAGCCCTAGTTTCTCCCTTGAGAAGATTGTGGACTCAGCATTTAGGGCGGAGGAGATCGTCCGTGCTGAGGGCAGACAGCGGGAGAACAGGGAGCAAAAGAAGAGATCTGGGGCTTCTTCGAGCCAGGGCTCGAAGAAGGGCAGGAGTTCAGGATATCAGGAAGACTCTTTTCAGCCGAGACAAGCACATCCCGGACAGGGATCACCATCCCAGGGATTTAGGGCACAGGCCTCTAGCGCCACTACTCAGACTTCAGATCAATGGCACTCCTCTTGTCGCCGATGTGGTAGACACCACCCTTTGGGAGAGTGTAGGATACCTATTACGTGCTTCCGGTGTGGGAAGCAAGGGCACATCAGGAGCACCTGCCCTGAGTTGGGATTTGGAGGTCACACAGCTAGTGGACACTCGAGTGTTCCCCGAGGAGGACAGCAGGGAGCACCTGTGCACTCGAGTTACACCGCTCCACGGACGGTAGCCGGGAGCAACACGGTGCTAGGACCATCACGACAGCAGCAGAGGACACAGGCCCGTGTATATGCGATGACGCAGGAGGACGCTGAGGCGAGTCCTGATGAGATTTTTGGTGTTCCTCCCACTGATCCCCATGTTTAGGGATGTCCATGTATTTTTTTTGAGAACCATCACTAGTTAAAGCCGTAGATGCTTAACTATGTTGGTTGTACATACATTTTGATATATATATCTATAGATATTTTCTTTTATATTTATCGACTGATCTTTTATTTCCTCACATTAGGAGTTATGGCAATATGAGAAGTCGACACTCGTGTCCTATTTGACACCGAGTCGAACCATTCGTATGTGAGAAGCGCCTTTTTACCCACGGGTTGGGTAAGCCTTGTCGCGAGGTTGCACGGCATACCTAACTCATGTTATCGACACCACTGTTGAGGACCCGAGGCTTGATAAGGTCCCAGTGGTGCAGGTTTTCCTAAATATATTCCCGAGGAACTACCCAGACTACCCCCAATTCGGGAGTGTGATTTCGAGATTGACCTAGCTTCAGGGATCACTCCCATATTTATTCTGCCATACTGAATGGCGCTAGTGAAGTTTAGAGAGCTCTAGGTCTAGTAGCGGGAATTACTGGACAACGGTTTTATCCGTTTGAGCACTTCCGCTTAGGGTGCTCCGGTGATTATTCGTGAAGTAGAAAGACGGGATTCTAAGATTTGTGTGTGAACTGTAGACAGCTAAACAAGGTTTTCATCAAGAATCGGAACACTTGCCGCATATTGATGATTTATTTGAGCAGTTCCAGGGTGCGCGTGTTTTTCTCAAAGATTGATCTTCGATTTGGATATCATTAGTTGTGGATCAAGGCTGAGGATGTACCTAAGACCACATTCCGCAATCAATAGGGATATTACGAGTTCGTGGTCATGCCATTTGGGCTGACCAACACACCAACAGCCACAGACAGTGACCGAGGTGCGAAGTTTCCTTGGCCTTGCGGGGTGTTATCGGCGATTCATAGAAGGATTTTTTTCAGATCGTCGCTATACATACCAGATTGATACAAAGGGCGTCAAGTTCTTGTGGGACGATCGTTGTGAGACGAGCTTTCAAGAGCTCAAACAACGTCTGACGAGGGACGGCCAGACAGAGAGGATCTTAGTGTTTTAGCTCAGCACGTAGTTATTCTAGATTGATAGGTCAGAAAGCTACGGAGCAAAGAACTTTCATTGGTCAGAGTTTTGGGGAGGAGTGACTAGGTCGAGTAAGAGACCTGAGAGACCGAAGAGACTATTAAGAGACTTAAGAGACAGTACCCCCACTTGTTCAGCGTATTACTTTCTTTTAGTTTCGAGAACGAAACTTATTTTTAGGGGGTTAGAAAATGTAACACCAAGCTTAAAAATAAAAAAAATAAAAAAAAAAATTTTGGAGACGCAACGTTTTGAGACAAAACGCTGCGTCCCCAATTGGGGATTAGGGTTAAAACCCTAACCCCCTTTCTCTCTCTCTCTCTCTCTCTCTCTCTCTCCCTCTTTCTCTCTCCCCGACGTTCCCTCTCCTGCGGCCGTTCGTCTTCTCCCGCGGCCGTTCGGCTTCCTCCGCCACAGCCACCGCCGCCGCCGCCGCCGCCGCCATCCTTCTCCTTCTCCTTCTCCTTCTTCTTCTTCTTCTTCTTCTTCTTCTTCTTCTTCTTCTTCTTCTTCTCCTCCCCCGTGCACAGCGCGAGCGAGCGCAGGAGCGCAGGAGCAGGAGCGCAGGAGCGCGAGAGCAGGAGCGCAGGCGCGCGAGCAGGCGCCCGAGCAGAGCGCGCGAGCGAGCAGAGCGCGTGAGCAGAGTGACCGAGCGAGCAGAGCGCGCGAGCAGAGCACGCGAGCGCGCAGGGGCACGCAGCAGCGCACGAGCCAGCGCAGCGCACGGGCGCGTGCCAGCACACGGGCGAGCACCAGCCCGCGAGCCACTGTCGGCCCGCAGGCCCGCCAGCCTGCAGGCCCATTAGCCGCAGGCCCATCAGCAGCAAGCCCACGGGCCCACCAGGCCCGACAGCCCGTCCAAGCCCGCAGGTCCAGTACGGCCCGCGGCCCAGTTCGGCCCGTGGCCCACGAGCCCGTGACAGCCCACGAATCTCCACGCAAGTAAATGACTTAGGGTTTTGCTTCGGATCTATGTGTTTAGATCTAACAAATAAATGTTGTTTTGATAGGAAACCCTACAGACTTTGGAGTGACCGAAGCGACTTTCGGACGAGACTCGGCGCTTCGAGAAAACCCTAGGTGAGGAGATTTCGACTCTAATTGATAAATTGGACGAATCTAGGATTGAATTTAAGATGAAAGGTTTTGTATATGTTTAGAGTGTAAGTGGAATGCAAATAGAATACAAATTATGAAATGATTATATATGAATTGAAGGTTAAGTATAGAATGTTACAGAAATTTGATGATCTGATTTAGGTTGATCTTTTGGAGACTCGAGCGGTCAGATCCGATTTGGCTTGTCAGTAGGGAGTGACTTCCCTCCCGTAGAACTGTGAGTGGGACTTTGACATTCGCTATTGATTGAAAACCATGTTTCAAAAATATCTTTTAAATGACATGTTTCTGCAAAATGTATGATTGTTATGACTTTCCAATATTTGATGAAATATTTTGTGACCTTTGGAGTGTCTTAACTGCTGACTTTATTGATATGCATCCATGAGTTTTGATAAACATATATTGTGCCATATTTTCGACATATTGATATGTTTTAATGCTTCCACTGCATTGGCACATGGTTTTCAATGGATTTATTTACACATTTGGGCTGTATGCCCGGCCGACTTTATGATATTATGATTTGGGTTGTATGCCCGGCCGACTTTATGATATTATGCATTGGGCTGTATGCCCGGCTGACGTTATGATATTATGCATGGGGCTATATGCCCGGCTGATCTGGTGATGGGATGCATGGGGCTACGTGCCCGGCTGATATGATATTGTGATCCGTAACTACGAAGGACATATGGTAGAGGCACCCTTTGTGTCCGGATACGCTTCGGCCGGAGGTATCTGCCTGATTGTCGTGTGTATGGGTGTCCCAGGTTGACCCTCATCGGAGAGGACGTTGAGTACGGCTCCGTCTAGCACCAGGCGGGGGCACCATACACGGCTGACTAGTTATATGTACATTATTATTATTTACAGGCTAGTTAGGGTAGTCTGTGACCAACATTGGGGCAGAGAGCCATTCTTTAATACTTGCATTTGGAAAAACCCCCAATGCGCCGTCCTTGGTCGAGGTAGACCATTGCCGGGAATATTTCATTGGCCGGCTCTTCATGACATTGATGTAAAATTTCGGGATGCATATCTTGATTTCTGATGTGTGCGTATTATATATGATTTTGAAATAACATGATCGGTTTGCACACTATGGATATTTTCTTATCTTATGCTTTGACACTCCAAATTCACCTCGATATTGATAGTATGATGTCAATCCCCTCACTTACTGAGTATCCTCCCATAGATACTCATCCCTCACTTTTTTTCCCACAGGATTAGTGTTAGATCGAGGAGATACCACTGGACTTGGGTATGGATATTTTCCATCTCTTCCGCTATGATGATTGGTGATATTATTATGTATTGGAGGTTTTAGATTGACCAATGTATGTATATAAATTTTCTGGGATGACTGTATAAATTATGGACTTTATTTCGCGAAACTCTCGTGTTGATTATTTCATTGCATTGAGACATTTGTAAATATTTAAAAATAACTTGGGAATTTATTTTATATATGCGTAGAATTTAAGTCCGCTCGGTGTGGCGGCTGCTCATGCTCTAATTGGGCATGACAGTAGAGGTCTGTTGCTAGGACTGTTAGAAACTTTATAGCCTTGCGTTGTTCTGGATGTTGGCTGTAGATATTGTTGATTTTGGAGAGGCCGGGATGGCCAATTGTTTATTTTTACAGGATGAATGTTATATACAGGTGAAATTGTACAGGGGAAACCTCCGATTTATGGGGAGATTCTGTCCGATTTTCTGTAAAAATACAGCCGGCATCCAGGGACAACGGGCGACTGTTCATGATCCCGGTTCGGGGCGTGACAGTTCATTTACGATCATGCAAATTTGTGAATGATTGAATGAATCATACATGTCAAATTTATTATAGTAAAAAAATTATCATATAATTGGATACATTAGATTCATGTATATTTTCATTACTCTCTCCATGAATACACCTATCCCGACTGGTGTATAGTGTATTTTTACCTTTTGTGAATTTAATTTATCTTATTTTACCGCTTTTTTATTATTATATTATCAATTTTATTTTTTAAATTTTTGTATTTGATTTTTTTTGTATTTTTATTTTTATTAACATTATTACTATATTGTTACTGTATTTGTTACCACTTACCACTTGTTATGAGAATATCACTTGTTGCCAGTTGTTACTACTTGTTTCACTTGTTACCATGTATTATACCATGATACACCGAATAAAATAAAATAGAGGAAAAATATAAAAATGTAAAATGATTAGATAATATGTAAACAAAATTACATTTCTACTCTAAAATAAAAAATTTAGCATTTTAAATCATAAAAAATATTTTAAAATTTCTACTTGTGATAAGCCAAAAGATTGTAAAAGAATAATATCAAGATTATGTATAAAATTAGACAATAAACCACACTAACAATATCAATTAATAATAATATTTAAGAAAATAATATCAAATTATGTTACACTAACTAATTGTAATATACATTAATAATAACATTTTCTTCTCTCATGTGCATTAGTTCTATTGCACATAATATCATTCTTCTCACCCACTAACAATATCATTTTTCTTTTCTGTGCATAAGTTATGTGATATGATAGAAATAATAGAAGAGAGGTCACTCTTATTTTACTCAATTACCATTGCTACTCTTAGGTACCAAGACAAAATTAATATTGTTTGAGATCAAGATAAAACTTATGTTGCACTAGTAATATTATTATTGGATAGATATATTAAATAGATATATTAATTTAGTTAGATTATTATTAAAGTAACCGATCTTAAAAAAATACATTTATTGTCATGTCACATATTTAAATTTAATATCTCTTGGTTTATCATACTAATCCCACTAATGTAAAATAGCATAAAATAATCTTGTTTTATCTAAAGTAATCCAAACTTTTTGCCTCAATTTTTTGAAAGGCAACATATTTTCGATGGTAAGGTGGTCTGATTAATTTTGCTAAAGCCACCTTATGTTATAATCACATTATAATGAGACAATAAATTTTATATTTATATTATGGTATGGTGGTTTGATTTCGCTAATATAAATAAATATAGGTAGGTTAAATTTAATTTAGCGATTTTATATTCTTTTCGTTTAAATAGAAGCAAGTAAAAGAGTAAAAAAAAAAAAAGAAAAAGAGAAATATGATTGACGCCAAAATTAAATTCCCGTTCACAACAAAAAATAAATAAAAATTTTTTTGTGATACATTGATTCCGAAATAAAATGATAAAATGTTTTCAGAATTTTCACAAAATTTGTCGCCAGTTACTTGATTTTGAAATAAAATGATAAAATATTTTGGAGTTTGATCAAATTTAACCGCCAATTTGTGATGTGCCACCAAAGATCATTGTTTGAATTGTTTTTTATTTTGGCATGAATTTGTGGAGTTATTATTGAAAAATTTTAAAAGGCTAGATTTGTATATTAAATAATTTTTCTTTTTAAAATTTATATAAAATTATATAATGTTGATAATTCTACAAATATATTTATTCCAAGTGCACTCCACCAATATATTCCATCATTTTGGCACGTGGGGGCGGTTAATAAATTAATATCAATAATCATGATTTTATATTATTACTAACATATATTCTACATTCAATAATAATATAATTTATAATTTATAGTAATATATATAGTAATACATATGTATTATGTAATAATTTACGGATGTTATTATTATATTATTAGAAAATAATACATCTGTATTTGGAAATAATTCTAAATTTTTTGTAATTTTTTTATACTTTCATTATCACTGATTAATCCAATGACTATAATAATATTTTTCAAATTAAATATACGTATAATATCACTTGTTACCGGTTATTACTATTTGTTACCATTTGTTACTATGCATTATACCGTCAGTTTTTTGTAAAAGTTGAGTTGTTTGAATTTGAAATAAAATAATAAAATTTTTTGCGCTTAATCAAATTTGATTGTTAATTTGTGATGTGGTGCCAAAAAAAATATTATTGTTTTGTATTATTTAAAATGAATTAATTGCTTTTGGCAAAAAAATAATTAAATTAGAATAAAAAAACAAAATATTTTTGACACGAAAAAAAGAAATTTGATTAAATTAGAAAATTGATTTTGATGAGAATATTAAAGATTTTATTGTGGAGTTTTCTTTTTTCAATATTAAAAAGTTAAATTTGTAAATTAAATAACTGTTATTTTTTAGAATTTATATAAAATTATATAATATTGATAGTTAATGTATTATTATCATCATTCCACCAATATATTTCTCCCATTTTGGCGTGCTCCACCAATAGTGGAATAATGGAATAGAAAAAAAAGGAATGAAAAAAAGGGTGAAGGGTGAAGGGTGAAAGGTGAGGGCGAAAGGTGAAGGGCGAAGAAAAAACAAAAGTAAAAAAAAAGAGAAAAAGAAAAAGAAGAAGAAACCAAAAAAGTTAAAAAAAAAACGGAATGGTGAAGGTAAAAAGAAAAAAAAAAGAAGAAGAAGAAGAAGAAGAAACTAAAAAAAGAAAAGTTCAAAAAAAGGGAAGATTAAAAAATAAAAAAAAAAGTAAAAAAAAAAACCAAAAAAAAAAGGTAAATATGTGAAAAAAAGAAGTAGAAAAAGGAAGAACAAAAACAAGAAGAAGAAACCCAAAAAAATAAAACACCCCTGCTGTATTTTTTATGAAAAAATTGCATATGTGAGAATTCAAATCCTTGTCATATGTTTGAAAACTTGACATGTCAACCACTATGTCACAACTTCCCATGTGTTCCCTTTTTCTTTTTTTTTCTTTTATTCTCTACCTTCCACAGATTTTGATAAGTTATTAATATTTTATATTGTGGTAAATATTTATAATTAAATATATAAATTTTTTTAATTATTAATATATTATATTTTAAATTAATATTAATAACCATGATTTTATATTATCACGCTAACATAATAATATCATTTATTCAAAATTATCATTACTTCCCATTTATTATCACAACTTATCATTACTTACCACTTATTATCACAATTGCCAACTTTCTTATCACAATTTATCATAAATTAGAAAAATTCTATAAATTCTATAAATTCTATAAATTATCATAACTTATTTATGAAATGGTTTATATAAATTTTATAAAAAAACACAAAATAAGAAAAAGAAATACAAACATAATTAAATTAAATTAAATAGAATTAATGGAAATATAAAATGATAAAATGTAATAGTTAAAATATTAATTAAAATAAAACTTAAGTTACTACTACTTACCATCCATCTACTTACCACTTACTATTTATCATTTACCACGACTATATATCATAAACTTACCACTAATCTATCATAACTTTACCAACATTATTTTTAAAGAAAATACCTAAAACTACAATAAGATTATTTTAAAAAATATAAAGTATATGATAGATATTATTTATTAGAATTGAATATATTTTTAAACTATTCCTGAAGATTATATAAATATATATAGACTAAAAACCGTTAAAATTATATATAGCATTTGCAAACGATAGAACACAAGTTATAATAATCATAAATTTATACAGATAGTATGGTTAAGTAGACCCAATAGATCATAAAGAAGAGTCATATATAGATTATTTTCAAATCATCCCTAAAAATGTTATATTTACCAACAACAAATGATAGCCATCAGAAATTGAATATCATTTTTACCAACAGCTGTGTTATCTTTACTCACGGTTGATAAGCTTTTCTTGACGTTATAATTTATACCGTTAAATATATATATTTTTCTACGGTTTTGTAAAAAACGTCAATATAAGCAAAAAGAAACTGTTGTTAAAGGTTACCGACAATAAAAGTTACCATCAGAATTGAGATTTAATTTTGTAGTGATAAGTTGACACACTCAAACTCCACAAATCAAAAGTATAAATAGAACACGAAACAAGTCATCTTGTACAAAGGACTGAAAGAAAGGTTTAAGCACAAAGAGATATAAGTTGACACAAGAAGATGAGTAAGATAACATAGAAGAGAATCAAACACAAATTTCTAAACAGATTCAAGAGACAATTAATTCATGACAATGAGATGGTTGACTCACACAGGTATAGAATAAAGAAAAATTCCAATATTAGTCAATTCATGAGACGAGTAAGTCAACTGGCTATATGTACCGACTAGTTTTCAGAAAGGCTGTTTGAGCAATAAATGAACTCCGAACTACTTCAATAGTTACAATTAAATGACCTCCAACGGCTATACTATCATCAAATGATATAAATATAACACCAATTAAAGATCAAACAACTTTTGGATTTTTCTATTGCACTCTAGTGTATTAAAGATTTGCAACAATTTTAATTTTTTTTGTTGTATTATTCTGGGATACAAAATTCAAATCTAAACTTTGAGGTTTGAGTTGTATTTTTGTTTTTCATCATTTATCTTTGTAATCGACTAGAAAAAAAGGTCTATTTAGTCAAGGATTAGATAGCACCTACATAAATTAATGATAGTATTGAAGTGAAACACTTGTAAGGTGTAACTAACACCTATAAAAACTAGTTTGTTAAACTATTTTGGAATCAAATAGTAAATTGAAAATCCAAATGAAGTCTGAGAGTAGACGTATACCAAGGAGGGTGGAACCACTATAAAATTCGGTGTGTTGAATCTTCTCACTCTACCTTCTCATTTCTCTTCTTATTTCTTAAACTCCCAAAAAAAAAATACCAAACAATCTATTCACCCCTTCTAAATTGTTAGAATCTGGTTCTTTATGGTTGATATTGAACATGTCGCATAGAGTAATTTCTTAAAATATATTATAAAACAAAAATCAATACTCTATAATTACAAGTAGTTCATGTGTTCTTAATCTTAATTATATTTGGATGAACTTGCGGAACCACAACTATGTCCTTTGATGTAGGATGTGAGAATTTTTATAAGTCAAGAGTTTTATATAATAAGTCATTAGTTAGTGCTTGTGTATACAATATATTATGTACATCGACAATGTCAGATATTGTCTCCTTAGGCTGTACTAATTGATTATCTAGAAACTATATTTAATGGTATGATATTGTATTATATTGAATATTATTAAAATTTTTCTAGTATCATAGGCTAATTGGAGGCACATCGAACATTCTACAATATCCTCGATTTGAATAAATTATTGTTTTTGTATTAATCATTTTATTTGTGAAAAAAATAAAATAAAATTTCATGCTCATATAATTTATTTTCATGTTCATATTTTTATATTTACTCTGTTGCATTATTTAATGAGTTAATGATTGAACATGACAGAAAAATGAAGATATATAATTTTTATTATCTAAAATATATATTGATTTTGACACAATCTCAACTGAAAAATTTTAGCCAGAAGGCCACCTTGTCCTTTAGGCGCTTTATGTATACCCCAAGTTTCCTTTGCAAATAACAGTTGTGGTGGTTCCACCTTTTTTACATGGGGGAAACTCAATACCAAACCAGTATCCCAATATGGAGCAACTTAAATCGGCACCCCTACTACCTTACACTATATGTTGCACCGAATGTTCAAACCAATTGCCCTCTGGTAAGGCCAACAAAAGTCGCAAGTCTCAAATCGACTTACCCACCAACACGGTCACGATTAAGGGTGTTATGAGAGTCGGTAGTGTTATCGGTATTCGTAACGCTACTTGGTCAAAGCTCAACTCGAGCTCGGTCAAACCGAGCTAAAGTTTGAGCCCAACTATGTCGAGCTTGAGCTCAATGGCTTAACGAGCTTTCTAAAATCAATTAATTATATTTTTTAATATAATTTTTATATGTGAAATTACGTTTATGTGTATATTATTTTGAATATATTACCCACATTACTCGATGACACTATTTAATGATATTTTGAGATCGAGCTCAAGAAATGTAAGCTTGACGAGCTCATGCTCAGTTCAAACTCACCTAACTAATAGTCAAGCCAAGATTGGGAATCGATATTACCCGATTCGCCTCGAGTGTCATAACACCCCTAGTCACGATACGCATAGTATTCTCAAAATGCTTGGAAAAGTAGCACGTAGACTAGTTCAACACCAGTAACGATTGTATTGTCATAGCAACTGACATCTCACTTATCTCAACCTTTGTTGATGGTTCGACCACCAACAACTCAGGCACTTATCAGCCCAGAATTGATTGCTGATACTATCAAGAAGCATTCTAGCATGCAGCTCGGATCGTTGAATTAAGCGATAAACAAGAAATCCTATCTAGAGTGTGTTGATCAAGTCATACGACCATCAAGAGGGTATAAAGCGCCTGATTTTTCTAGCTTCTTAGGAGATGATTCCAAAACAGCCATCATGCATATCAACAAATTTATGAAGAAATGATAGATATAGAAAGAAAGTTTGCATAAAAAATTGAAAAAAAATATATATTTTACTTATCTTAGCATTGTTCTAGGTTTGAATTTTGGAATGAATTGACATGAGTCTTGAAGCCTCAAAGGAGTGTTCGTATGGATGGATTAGAGATCTTATACTCGAACGATTTTGGATAAAACTGCAAGAAACTCAAAAAAAAACAATTTATACCCTAAAAGTTACGACCCTCAATAATTCCTTTATGTATCTTAAACATATGAGGATAATAATAACTAAATAAATGTACATAAAATCAAAATTTAATTGAAAATTATGTTGTACTCTAAAAAAATCTTTGAAATTACATGATTTTCAAAATCACACGTTTTTGCACAAGCCAAAGACTTGCATAACACGATTTTTCTAGCAATCAAATCATTGATGGTGTTATTAAAGATAATAATTTAAAACAGCAATCATGGATAATGGTTTTAAGATGCATGTTTGGGGAAAAAAAAGGTCATGTAGCATTAAGCTGACAAGGCTGATTAAATCTTCAAACCGAGAATTAGTTTTCATGGGACCTCAAAATTAAGATTATTTTACTTTTTAACTCCATAATTAGGGTTTTTCATCAAACTTTTTAGTACTTAATAATAGCTAATATCCTCAATTACCATAATTTCTTTTAAATAATTAAGTAAAAGAGGAAAATACTAAAAAAATACTTTTATTGATTGAAAATAATGATCGACGTAAATTTTTTATCAAATTTGATTAGCTAATGTTGGAAAATAGGGTCCGGATCAGCCCATGAAGTTAGACCCTACCCAAGACCCAAACCCATTTAAACATTTGAGTTTGAATTTGAATGAGTGAGTGGTTTTTTGTAACCAACCCTAAACTCCCTCTCTCCCTCAAACTCTTTCCAAAAGGATAACTTCTCATTTTGATGTTTTTGAGATGAAATACAGCATATGTGAAAAAAAAAAAAAAACAAAAACAAAGGGAAGAATGGAAAGCTACTCTTGAGTAAGTGAAAATGTGAAGCACTTAAGAGGGAGAGAAAAATGAAGAAAGTAATTGAGAAATAAAGAGAGTTTGAAAGATTTGATCATTCTCCAGTAAAACATTTGGATTGTGAAGAAAAGAAAATGATCTGATTATGTGACATCTTCTAAACCTAGAGTACCCAATTATCGAAAAAGATAAGTGATTCTTACCTAACTTGGATTTGGGAATTTTATATGTGACAATTTTATTTGTTGGTATATATTTTTAAAACCTGCATTGGTATCAGAGTCATACTTGGGTGTTTCCTACCTCTATTGGGTAATGAAAATGTTTATGGTTTCTTAATGGCATCTTGTAATCAGCTTGACGAAATGCTCTCAATTTTATGTAATAGCATGCATATTCGATGTGGATTAAATCTGCAAAATTTGGCATGTATCCACAAAATACATTATGTGATATTTCAAACCCTAGTCAAAACTTTATGTACTCATATCTTTTAGCATGCAATATTTCGTGAATTGAAATTTATATGATTAAAATGCTCTTGAAATGTACTTCTCAACCATATAAAGAACGTGAAAAATGGTTAAAAATTGAGAAATATATAGCTATTTGAAAATTAGGTCAAATTGTAGAAAAATCCAAAAAATCGAAGAAGATGAATAGTGACCCTCTGGCCTTCCCCACTCTCAGCCATGGCACATGTAGTCCAAACCTTAGACTAGAGACATCCGATATGAAAATCAAGACCAGCGTTCTTGTCGACTAGAACGAACTTCTTGTTAGCTAAATACAACATCACCTAAAATAAGTTAACAAGTCTTGGATCATCTCTAAACTAAACCTAAGCACTAACCATCGGTTAAACACTTTTTGACAATAAATAGATTTTAATCAACAGAAGCCCCAAAATTCGCCACTCTCTTTTGAAACCCTAACTTCGCATAATCCCAAATCATTTGTTTCCCTTCTCTTGTGCAAACGAACCCTAGTCTCTCTCTATCACTCGACAATCTATCATCCTAGATCAATATCTCTCTTAGGATTTTGTCGACTAATCTAGTTTGTCTGACAAGTTAGTCCACTATTATTATAAGATTTTCAACTATCGTAGATTTAGCAAAGTTTCTTCTATCAACTGTCAACTAGACTAGTCTAGTCGATCAAACTTGAAGTATTGTCGACTACTCTTAGAATTTTGCCAACTAAGCATATTTATCTGACAAGTTAACTGATTATTTCAATAATCTTGTCGACTACCCAATATTCATAAATATTACTTCTGTCGTCTCAAGTAACAATTTTGTCGATCATTTTCCTACTTGTGCCAACTAAGTCAGCTATAATGTTACTGATGTCTACCTATCTAATTTTTTTGTTCACTGACATTTAATGACTTGTCGACTAATTTTCTGATTTGTCGACTAATTAGCTTTGCTCTAAGAATTTTTAGGTTTTCTTTTTCTCCCAATTTTTTTCTTGGTTTTCACTTGGTAATTTCAATTATCCGTGGTTCTGTTCTAAGCTCTAAAATTCTATTTTTGTCTGGAGGTTTATTAAATATATCAGTAATTTATCTTTGTGTTTCAATGTATTTTAATATCACATCATTTTTCAGAACGTGGTCTCTGAAAAAATGATGTCTGAACTCTATGTGCTTTGTTCTGGAATGACGAACAGAATTTCTTAAGTTGAATGTGTTTGTGTTATCACACTACCAATCACAATTCCTAATCAATCTTCATAACTATATTCCAAATCATATTTTTTCTTAAAGTTAGGAATTTCTTTAGATTTATTATGGATGTCTTCTTTTTCTAACATATTTTATAATTTTCGACTGATAGGATCATCTACATTATCATCATTACAATATATGTATTTCTTGTTAGGACCAGATTATTAACTTCAACACAAAATGATTTCTTTTACTGTCATGGATCTTGTAAGTTAATTAGCTTATCCTCAGGAGCACTAGTAGAATTCTCACCCAAATGTTAAATTCTTCAACCTTTACTAAGCTCATGGAATGTTTCTATAAAAATGGTCTAATTAAGCCTCTATTTTATGCATGGTATTTTTGTATTCGCAGCTCTACCCCAGAACAATTTAGCTAAGATGATTTAAAATATTATTCTATTCATTTCTTTTATTGTTTAATATTGTTTTGTTGAGCACTCTTAGAAGTTGAAGGAGGCTATGATTAGTTCCACGATTATGGAATCCATGCATGAATCTATTTTTCTATGTTCTTTTCTTCTTATCCTTGAGAATGTGCAGTCTTTCTTATTCTGAAAGAAGAGAATCTGTGCATTCCTTAATTAATCATTTGTTAAACTTATAGAGTTTTTATCTTATACTCTGAATCCTAATTGGGCCAGACAAGTAGTTCTGATGTTCAGATGATTAACTTGAAGGGAATTTTAACTCGTTTGCTTTTCATGTAGGTATCCTACAAATTAGCTTTGGTTCATTTTCTGCAGATATTTCACTAGCTAATTTGGACATTAGATTCATGTACAAATTTTGTCCCACAATTAGGCACCTTTCAAGGCTTACAAACATCAACCTTTTTATGATGTTCATAAAGTCCTTTCCTTTGGTATTCTAAATCAAAACACTATTGCCTTCACAATTGTTTTCAAAGGCAGTTTGTCTGCTTTCTTTTCTTGCTAGGTACAGAATTTTATGAAGACTTATGACATATGTCTAAAGTATCCACTGTCTTTTGAGTGCCTTTGCCTTTAAAAAACTTTTGTACTAAGTTTGGGAATTTGCTACTCAATTTTCCTTGATTTCGGCATTATTAGTTCTTATTATCTCTTTTGGAACCCACTGCAGTTTTGTTTTGCTTGAGATTCTGATCCTAAACCAACATTCATCTATGCAATGTCCATTTTTAAGACAGTGCATGTATTTTTGGTGGATACCTGATCTCTTGGATTTGTTAATATTTACTTTCTTCCTAAGATTGTTGTAGTTAGCTAATGCCCAAGCTTCAAGCAATGATAGCATCTGATTTCTGGTTTGATACTTTTAGAGATGGCACAAAAAAAAAACTATACAGTTTCTTTTGAGTAGTGGCAGGATTATTGCCTAGTCCTACTCTGTCATGCACTGCCCTCTCTAGACCCCTAACATTAAATCTAGTTTTTCTTGACCCTAGGAAAATTTGTACAATAATGAACTAAGCTATTTATTCTTATCTCTTTCTAGACTTAGCTCATTCTCTAGAGTTTTATTGTCAAATACATCTTTTTTCTTTGAGGCATCTTCATGAGAATTTTTTAAGTTTTCCACTTCAATACATAAGTTCTTCATTTCCGATCTTAAGCTATCATTTTCATTCTTTAATTTCTCATTTTCAATCTTTAGCTTATTTCTCTCTTCTTCTACCCTAACCATTAGTTTCTTTAAGGAGCAGTCTTTCTTGTTAATTTCCTTAAGTTCATTAAGAGATTCTACTAAAGTTTCATGCAATCTATTTATAGAATATTCATCATCAAAATAATCAAAGGAGTCAGAACAGTAATTGGATGAGTTAGAAGAACTTATTTCATTATGTTTCTCTTCTCTTGCAATTAAGCATGTATACGTCTGCTTCTAAACATTCTCTTCATTGGTTCTCTCATGCATGGCCTCTAATGTTTCATAAATTTCTTTTGCACTTATGCACGATGAGACCTTGTTGTATTCGTTTAAGCTTAGTCCAGAATGGAGGGGTTCACTATCTTACAGTTTGCTTGATATACTTTTCTTTTCTCAGTAGTCATTCTCCTTATCTTGGCTAGGACTTTAACACCATTAATTTCATTGATTGGGAACTCAGCTCCTTCCTCAATTACTTCCCAGGCTTCCTCATCTTTAGCTATAATGAAGATCCTCATTCTCTGCTTCCAGTAGTTGTAATTTCTTTAGTCAAAAAATGATGCTTTCCCAATTGATCTAGCTTCAGATGGGACATCATCTCGATCAAGTGCCATGATGGATCTTTCCTTCTGTGGACACTGATCCCTATCACCAAAAGACCTACACTGATATCAATTGAAATACAACATAAAGAAGGGTGAATAGATTGTATAGTAATTTCTTAATAATTTGGATTTTTTTCAATTTTTGAGATTGGAAGTAAGATGAAGGAGTTGAATAGAAAGTGAACAAAGCATAAGAGGGAGAGAAAACTGAAACAGAGCACATCAGATTTTTATAATGATTCCATCAGATCCAGTGTACATCTACTCTTACTCTTAGTTTTCACTGGAATTTTCACTATTTATATCTCAAATGTACAACAAACTTGCTTTTAAATGCAAGTCAAACCTTCATATTTTTCCTCAAAAGAATTACCCAACCTTTTATAAGTTGTTTCTCTCTCCAAAACACCATACCAAGAAATTCATCTCTGATCTTTCAACTTTTGGTACAGGAGAAAAATAAATGTTACAATGAGTGAGGCTATAATTCTCAAATGTAACAAAGTTGAAGCTTACAAGAATTGTAACAAAAGAAGTAAAGACAAAATGGGAAATTGAGTATTACTTTTCTTTTTGAATGATCAAGAGTATTCAACAGTTGTGCCTTCATTCATCCATCTCTTTTTTTTCCTATTTTTTTTCATAGATCCGACGCTCTCTTTTATATGCTTGTTTACTTCTTTTATCCAAAGAGCTGTTGTGGTTTGTGAGCTTTCGAATGTTGGACATTAAATGCCTTACCCATCCGATAGCTTTTCTGCAGAAGTGAATGTTAGAAATAAGGTATTGACTAAAATAAGTGTTCTGTGACTATTAAATTTGAATTTCAAATTTTTTATCTCTGGTGTCGACAATTCAATATACCTAGTTGACTACTAATATGTTTATACAAATGCTTAGCTAGCTATTATTTAATCATAGTCGACTAAGTCTCTTTGAATGTGCCTTATTTGTCTGAATCCAGATGTGCTTAGTCAACTATTTTGTTGCATTAGTTGACTATTGTTGCACTTAGTTAAAAAATTGACTATCTTCGTTGACTAGTGTGTTATATGCATTCATTTTATCCATTATGTTTAAACTAAAATTTATTATATATTGACTAGATTTCTTACATTGTCGAAAGATCCAAAGATTGAATCAACTGATATATTTTGAGATTCATGCCTAGTAGACTCTTTTTAGTTGAATATCTACTAACTTGATCTATTTAGTCAAATAAGACAGAGTTCTAGTCAATTGGAATGGGAATAAAGAATATGATAGCAAACTAAGTTCAAGACCATGTTGACTATCAGATTTAGTTGATTAAATTAATGTATTGGTCGACTGCTTAGCAACTTTGTACGCACTTAATTAAATTTCTATCCTTTTGATCATAGTAGTCAACTGAGGCTTTCGTTCTATTGGCTATGTTTTCTTTCAAGTCTTTATAGATCTAGTTAATGTCTCTAGGATATTTAGTCAACTATCTTCAGTGACCAAAGGCAGGCTTTCTACATATTAAAAAATTTAGTCAATAACTTGCATGGTTTAATTGACTAGTTTGTCAAAGATTTAAAAACATTTATAAGTATGGAAAGTGGTAGTCGAAATTTCCTATTCATTTAATCAACAGACCTACCAGAGATCAAAATAGCCCAATGTTGTTTACTCAATTGATCGTGAGATTAGTCAACTACTTATGTGATTCGGATTTTAGTGTGTCTACTATGTTGAAAGCTTAGTCAGCATTGCTGATGGTTTTTCTTTGACTTAGTTGGAAGAATTTTACCTTCTGTAAGCTGTTATTTAAAATCAATAGATGCTGTGTCGACTATTGTGTCACTATTGTGTCGAGATAACTAACTAAGTTTTGAATTAAATTATAGTTCTGTCGAATGTACTTAGACTGTAGTCGACTAATGTTTCTGTTTACCCTAAATGCTTGTTGACTATTGTTCGGCTCCTTTTTAACTAATATTTTAACAATGAAGTCCTTGTCGATTAACTATAATCTTCGGTAATCTTCGGTCAACAGCTTTCTGAACATTAGTCGGCTAATCTTACATATTAACAGACTGTTCAATATATATTCGGTATATTAGTTGACATTTGATAATTCCCTGTCGACTAATTTTCTTGTCTAGTCAACAATTCTGATGTCTTAGTTGGCTATTGTGATTTCTCAAGCTTTTGTGTTCTAGGTTCCACCAGTCAACAGCCTTCTTTGGTTAGTCGATTGTTTTGTCCAAGTTCTAAAAATTTTCTAAGTCTAGAAAACCTTAGTCGGCATTTCTTATGTGTTAGTCGATTGTCTTATCAAAAACCAAAAGATTTTCTAAATGTGGAGGTTATTAGTCAATATGTTTTAAATGTTGGTTGACATTTTGTCAGAGTCTGAATATTTTCTAAGATTAGAGAGTCTAAGTTCGTAGATTCATAGATTTAGTTGACTAATTTACAACTATGATGGTTTTTAGTTGGTTGGATTAGATGTTTAATTGACTATGCTAATATATCCTTGGACTTTGTTGGCTAACATATAGATTTTTTTACTAGACTTGAAAGGCAGTCAACTAATATTAATGTTTTCTTGAACTTAGTTGGCGATCACGATGATTTAGTTGGCCAAAACAATCGTTTAGTTGGCTAGCATAATGGGTTAGTCAACTAAGCTAATATATACTTAGTTTCTATTGACTATTATGATGACTTAGTTGGCTAGGAATAAAATTTAGTTGACTTGTGTCGATATTTGTGTTATACATGTTTTGACTCTATCAACTAACTTAATGATGTAGTCGACTAATCTAAACTACATGTTGGCTAACTTTTAAAATTAGTCAACTATTCTTCTTATTCTTATTCTATATGTCAACTAATCTATGAAGTTAGGCAAAAGTTCTTTATTTAGTGAAACTTTTCTATCGACTAAATCAAGACATCTATCGATAGCCCAAATGAAAAGGCTACTTTAGATTTCTATGTTTTCCTAATTATTGCTTCACTAATTTGACATGTTTCGCTCATCACAAAACATCTATATGCAACAATTAGAAACAAATGAGTTCTCAAAACGATGTGTAGGATAGATAGAACTATTGAGAGGGATAAGATTTGACCGGTAGCAAAAGGTTATACTCAGCAAAAGGGTGTTGATTATATAAAAACATTTTCTCAATAGTAAGATTTATCTCAATTCGCCTATTGTCGGCAATGGTTGTAAATTTGAATTTAGAATTACAATCGAAAGATGTGAAGACTATCTTTCCCAATAGAAAACTTGAGAAAGAAATCTCTATGACACAACCAAAGGGTTTTGTCATTAGAGATCAAGAAGACAAAATATTTAAATTGAACAAATCAATTTAATGGCCTTAAAAAGTTTTTGAAACAATGATATTTGAGATTTCATAAAATTGTAATCTCTTATGATTTCATCATGATAGACGAAAACCATTGTGTCTATGTAAAGAAGTTTGATGACGATTTTTTAATTCTATCTCTCTAAAATCGATGATATACTGTTAGCAGCGAATGATAAAAAATATATCCTTCAGATCTTGAAATAGCTGTCTTCCAATTTTTAGATGAAAGATATAGATAAGACAAATTGTATATTAGTAGTTAAAACCTACATAGATCATTCCAAGAAAATACTGAAATTATCTCAAGAGTCCTATATCAAAAGATTCTAAATCGACTTTTAATGGAAATTGCAAACACATTGATACTCTTGTGACTAAAAGCGATAGCTTAGACCATGAAACGTGTCCGAAAACTCTTGAAGAATAAGATAAAATGTTTAGAGTAATATATTTCAATGTGTTTGGGAGTTTAATGTATGCTATGATGTGTATTCGTTCTTACATTTGTCACACTATGGGTTTAGTCAAGTCCAATTTTGGGAAGAGTCACTGAAGTGCCATGAAAAAGATATAGAAATATTTGAAAGGAAGTGTAGATTTTTTTTTTTTTTTTTTTTTTTTGTTATTGAGGAAAGAATCTATTAGTAAAAGGATACACGGATGCTAATTAAGGAGGTAATTTAAATAAAAGAAAATCTATATCGAGTTACATATTCTTGTTCAATGATAGTGCTATCTCATGGAATAGTAAAAAATAAATCTATGTATCTCTTTAAACAATAGAAGTAAAATTTGAGATTTGTGCCTCCACAATTCATGAAAGAGTTTGGTTGAGTAGATTTTTGTAATATTTAGGGGTAGTAAATAACTCAATGGGAGGTGTAATGATTTATTATGATAATCAGCCAACTATTATTTATGCTAAATACTCCAAATACCATGAGAAAACCAAAAATATAAACACAAAAGTTTAATTTTGTTAAATAAAATAATTGAAAAGAAAGAAGTGATATTGAAATATATGTCTATAGATTTGACGATGGCCGATCCTTTTACGAATCTAGTACTTAAAGGCATGTTGTGAAATATGTTAGATTACTTAGGTTGCATAGATCGTGATAGTATTTATGATTGTGATTGTAATTGTAATCAAAGACAGATCATATATGGTGTAATGTTCATATTCATTGCATTTGAATTTTGTTTTTGTATTCAAAATTCTTGTGTCTACGTTTGAAGCTATGCCGGATAAGTTTTTAAAATTGATTTTCACACATGAGCAATCGCTTCTAATATTTGTGTGACATATAAAGATGAGACAGTGTTAATTTGTGATCGATTAACATACACGCTATTTTAGTAGAATACTAAGATGAGATTG
Organism: Dillenia suffruticosa; assembly: GCA_033439265.1. Lineage (NCBI taxonomy): Eukaryota > Viridiplantae > Streptophyta > Magnoliopsida > Dilleniales > Dilleniaceae > Dillenia > Dillenia suffruticosa. Next base: position 9,162,258 of record JAVTVX010000031.1, read on the forward strand.
TCATTTGTGTATAATACATATTTGGTAAATAAATATAGATTCCCCACAATTCATTGTACTTGTTGAATAATCAGGTTTGAGTTTTTCTTGATATTATAAGATTTTGGAGGATTTGTAAAAACAAAAACTCAAATCAAGTATTGTGTACATTTAAACTATATGAAGTATTATTTTTAAAAAAGAAGACATATACTTCCAAACGAAAATAAGATCTAGATCCACCTATGAAAGTAGACCCGACTCAAAATCCAAACCTATTTCAACATTTGAGTTTGAATTTGAATGACAGAGTAGTTTTTAGTAACCACCTCTCAACTCCCTTTCTCCCTCAAACTCTCTCCAAAAAGATAACTTTCCATTTTGATGTTTTTGGGATGAAATACAACAAACATAAGAAAAAAATGAAGGGTAGAATGGGAAGCCACTTTTGAATATGTGAAAATGTGAAGCATTTATGAGGGAAAGAAAAAGAGAGAAAGTAATTGAGAAATAAAGAAAGGATTCGAAAGGTTTGATTATTATCCATCAAGATATTAGGATTGTGAATAAAAGAAATTGATCCAATTTTGTGACATTTCTATATCTAAAATATCCGATAGTTGAAAGAGTTAAGTGATTCAAACCTAATTTAGATACGAAAATTTATTGTATGAAAATTTTATTTATTGATATATGTTTTTAAAACTTACAGGTAAAAATCTATAATTTGTATTTCTTTTTTTTGAAAGTTTTGAGCATTCATGATCAATATTTTTACCATCACCATTTTTTAATCCTCTTTTCAAAATTTGAGTCTATACAATGTGTTTTGAGTTTCTATACTCTAAGAAAAAGATTAATGGTTCTTAATTAATTTTTATATATATATATATATTTAGCAAAGTATTCATAATCTTCAAATACTACTTTTTTCCTTCACTTGCCCCAAAACAAAATTTCTGAATTCATCAATGGGGTAGGAATCTTGAACCTCATCTTTAATCTGAAATCTTGCATGATTATCAGAGAGATTGAGGAAGAACATAATGTATTCTGCTTAAATAGCCCTGGAGGCAATATTTGGGTATTCACTCAGTTGAATACCTGAAAACAGTACAAAATATACATCTCTCCATGCACCTAATTGGCTCAAGGTCTCTGGAATAAGGATGGCGATTCTTCTCTTTTTTGGGCTGATCTCGGGCCTAATTCCTATTGCCAACCTTAGGATATGAAAGCTTTATGAACGCATCAATTCCAAAGACTTGTCCTAAGAAGGTGTCCTACGAAAATATGCTCACAAACTATCAAACACTAAATCTAAATGTGAGAAAAGATATTTGAATAAGAATTGAGTGCTCTACAAAGATTTGTCCGACGATATTTTAAGACTAAAGCAATTTGTTTTTTTCAAATTATTGCAGATGTCTGTCTCATTACTCAAGTTGTCTAATGGACAAAAACCCCACCTATTTTTGTATGACCTCAGTCTTTCCATCGTAGCGAAACTTTTTTGAATTTTCTTTGTGATCTGAATTGTCAAGCAAGTCAACCTTGCCCTATATCATTTCCCCGACTAGCCGTTCGATAAAGGGCCCAAGCTGTCCGTTGCCCATTATTACAAGCCCATAGTCAACACTGTCAATTTTACCCTATTTATTACTGGCACCTAGCACAGTCCAAACGGGCTGCCCCGCCCTGCTCGCTCCGCCCGTCAAGGGCTGGCCATAAACAGGTCAGGCTGGGCCTAGCCTTTTTATGTCATGGCGTTCTTACCTCAAATTGCTCATGATAAAATAGTGGAACCACTCCCACTAAAAAATCCTTAATTCATAGTGGAAAAAAAAAGAAAGTATTAAATAAAACTTTATAATCTGGAACCAACAGGTAAAACATGAATATAAATGAAAAAAGAAATAACTTACAAAGACAGATCCAAAATACCAAATGAACGCTCGATAGAAGGAGAAAGAGAGATCAACTTGTCCGAAAAGAGAGACAGCGAGAGTGAGAGAGTGATCGTCTCAGAGAGACACCGGGAGAAGGAGAGAGACAAGTTCGAGAGGGAGAGGAAGAGAGATCGCAAGCACGAACTATTTGGAAAGCGAAGAGATCATTTGTGAGAGACAAAGGGAGTGGAGAGAGTGCACCGTCTGGAGAGAGAGAGGTGGGGCAAGTGAGAGAGAGTATTGATCCAAGAGATAGAGGGAGACAGAGAGATACAGGCTCGAGGAGGATAGGGAAAGAGACCACACACATATAAAGAGAGCTAAGAGAGTAAAAAGAGGGAGAGTAGGAGAGATACAGAGATTAGTATCGACATCAGAAGAGATATAGAGGGAGTTGAACAGGCTTTGAATGCGAACGACAAATTAGGAAAGAATCATGAATTTTATAGGGTAGGAGGCTCAGTGACATCAAGACAATGCTCTTTGCAACATACCCTTTGCAGATGACAACATAAGTCAAAAATATAATTTGAAACAACATTGGTGACACCCTTAGTGACGACGCACATCACTAATGGCGTCATAAGCAAACACCAACGATTGAAGTCACAGTGTTGATTTCTATGATGATTTAATGAACTGCGATGCCATTGGCGTTTCCAGAAGGATCACAATGTGCAAACGCGATGCCACCCAATAGCTTATGGCATGGCAACACTATTTGTGCTTTGCAATGGTTGGCGTGTCACTATTGGCGTCGCAATGTAACATAGCAAAATAAATAATAAAATATTTATGTAATTACAACTAAAAATAATTAAAATCATTTAAATATACAAATAACAAAATTATGTAATTACAAAAAAATATATTTTATTTAAAATTATTTAAATATACAAATAACAAAATATGTAATTACAATTAAATAAAAATAATTCGTATAATTAGAATTACCTTTTATTTTTTTTCCAAAAAGTTGAATTATAGAACTCAACAATCGCAATGTACTTGAATTTCACAATTAGAACTAAAAGGGTCGTGGAAATGAGAATGAATTCTGTAATTATTGTTAAACAATTAATGTAAATTGTACAATTAGAATGATTGCTTAGAATATAACCCGAAATGGAAGAATTCACTGTTATCTTTATCTTCATTTCCAATTTTGCATTCGTTTTGAGATACATCAGCTGTACACTACTCATCCTTATCTGTATGTTTGATCTCAACATTGTCATGGACAGTAACATTAATTAGTTTCCCAAGAAGATCCTATAAATTATTTAGAATCTCATAAAGAAGAGGGATGGCTTGCTTTCCCTTGTTGATGTAGGTCATGTCCCACCTCCAAGTGTTAGTGGATTTTTCTTTGTGGTTTAATTTTACAAACCGCCAACCAATCCGCCCTTACACACCTTGAACTAAGATAAGATGCAAAATACACTTGGTTGGCTTGCGATGCTGTAAAACAAACCAATCAATTGCCTCATATTGCCTCTTGTAATTTAGTTTGACTAGCTTGTAAGTTTGGTGCACTATTGTCCTATGAACGACATGACCATCATACCTGGCATATTATCCTGTAACACTATGATTTAATCTAACATTTCCTAAAATTTCCCACCTAAGAGCTGAAAACATACTCCAAAATTATTTTATAAAATCATTTAATTTAAATCATTTAATTGAAATGATATAAATCATTTAATTTATGTTAATTTTATAAAAATTATTTTATTAAAGTTAATGCGGTGGGTCAAGAAGAGGGGAGAGAGAGAGAGAGAGAGAGAGGGTGTGATTAAGGATGATGTTGTGGCGGCAGTTGCATTCAGAAGAGAGTTTTTTTTGGGGGGGGGTGGGGGAGGCAGAGGGAGTGGGAGAAAGTGTTGACCGGGTACCCGCGTGGGGGGGGGGGGCACAAGACGTCATCCGTAATATCAACTTTAAAGTCGATTCCTCTGACATCGACTTCTCCATAAGACAGATTTCAAACTCCGCTTTCATGAAGTCGACATCACTGGTTTTGAAAAAAAAAAACCATGTTTTAAGGATTTCGTGTCATTTTCTCAATATTTTGACAAATAAACGCTACTGAAACCCATAAGCATTGAAATTATAGCCTTCATGTTCGCATAATATGCATCTACTTCGGGATAGTTGAGTTGAATGTATGTATGAGCGATTTTTAAAACTTTCATTGTCAGTGTATTGCCAAATATATTTGATAGATAATTTGTCCAAATAGTTGAAAATAGAGAATTTGAGTTTAGGGCCTTCATCATTTCCCCTTGGTCTTTGTATCTGACATGGCATATTAGGTTCAAAATAATATAATGCAAATGTAACAATCTCTTCAAAGAGATACGATTCACAATTGAAGTTTCAATATTTATATTTTTTGTCAATTTCTTCTTTTAAATGGTATAGGAATTTAAGTACGTTTTAAGAATAAATATATTATTTGATCATAAATTTATGTAAACTCATATATATGCAACCATTCATAAAGATATAAAATACTAAAATTCAAATGGTACCTGTCAAATGAATATATCTATCGATACTTGAATGATTCCCATCTAATGCCTCCTTCAATAAGTGGATGCACAAATGCTCTATGGAATCAAAAAATGATTATGGAGAGATTTTCTCCAGATTGCAAAGGATAACATGGATGTCCGTTTCTGACTCCTCCGCATGTGCAACTAATAAGCTCCCTCATAAAATATCATGAAAGAAGTTACTAAGATCTATAAAGTTGTCCCACACATAATCTAAAAGAAAGTCATTGAATGCTATTAGAAATAGACCTTTTACAAACACATAGTAATCATGATTTTTCTATTTTGTGAATATGCACTCATCGGTATGAATACATCTCCCAATATCTAATGTATATCCGACTAAAAATTTTAAATTTATGAGCCATTGACAAACATCCCACTTTTGACCCCAATTCAAGTAATAAAAAACTCAAGGTTTTCAATTTATACACTACAAAACAAGTGAGTTATTCTGACGGACTAAAACCGTCTCCTTAATATGATAAAATCGTTAGCAAAATCTTCTCCAACGGATGGGGTTTTAGTTGGTAATATACCAGTCGGGATAGATATATTCTGACATTTTTCATGACCATTGGAGCATGTCATATATTTATAGTGACGGTTAGAACTGTTGATACAATTTAGCATTTTATCATCGGTTTAAAATAGTGTTGAGAAAACTTAATACTTTTATCATCGGTTATCATATTAGTATCTATATCGGTTATGTTACTGCCATATTATGACATATATCAAACCGTTTGGAAATGTTATTACTTTTATTTTCGGTTGTACAAATGTTAAGAAATATTGTGATCAATTTATGGTCAGTTAGGAAACGTTAAGAAATGTTAGTACTTTTATCGTCACTATAATTGATTACTACTACCATCACTTACTAATTATTTACTTCTCGGTTACTACTATCATCAGTTACTAGTTACTTACTTCTGGATTACTATTATCGTTACTTACTAGTCAGTTACTAGTCGGTTACTATGCATATCTTCGTATGTGAGGAAATGTTATAAGTTTTATAAATAGTTAGTACAAGAATTAGGAAATATAACTAAAAACTTGAAAATAAAGAAAATAGTAAAATATTATAATCTTGGAAAATGATTGATACAATAGGATAAATAAAAAAAAATTACATATCTCACAATATCCCACAATCCATATATTTTCTTTTGAGATGTTTATACAAATGCTTCACTTCAATTATCAAAAGAATTATCGGCACAATCTATCTTCATTCAATCTATTCATTTGCAAAAAGAAGTAGAGTCAAATGAAATATAATATAATAGTATAACAATGGTCATAAATAAAAATATTACTATGTTCAAAATAAAATAAAAATAAGTAGTGACAGAAGTATAATGGAATGGTACATATTAAGAAAAGTTATAGATAAAAATATTATTTTTTGGGACGGAGTCAGGCGATAATGATGATTGTTAATTTTTATGTGCACTCCCAACATCTTGTATTGAAAAAACCTAAAATACAAATAATTTGGATTATTTTTGAAAAGTATGAGTGAAATTAATAAGATTGTGCTAAAATAGAAATAGAGAAATAACATACCTGAATACCAGCAATAAGTCTTGCTTCATTAACCATATTCATCAATTCATCTTTATATCTAGTTCCAACATGCATAGCAATATGAAGAAAAACATTACTTAATATAATTTTGTTCCATTAATCGTTGTATCATATTAGTTATATCTTCTTTCTCAACTCTGGTTGAATACATATTTTGTGATGCATATCTGATTCTTCCTCATGAATCAAGACCTTTAACTTTAGAGATAATATCACTTTTTCAAAATAAATTTAAACTTTCTACTTGGTCTTTTTCACTCTCGACTGACTCCATTTGAGTCTTCATCATTTTGTATAAAGTAAATAAATGAAACATGAATGTCAATAAATCAAAAACTATATAAAAATAATTATCTATACCATAACTTCTGATACTTTCGTAGAAATAAAATTGTCATCCAATTAGGTTCTACTTATTCTGCTTTACAAGGTTTCGTCCTAGATTGTATTGTTTATAATAATAAAATATGATTCCAAATCTATAAAATATTATGCAGTAAAATTAATTATAAGTAAAATAAAATATAAGTTGTTTATATCTTCTCAACAATGAGTTTGGCAAATAATTTAGATTCTAAGTAATGATATATTTTTAAACCAAAACCGAATCAAACCTGGGTAGCATATTAGGATGATTGGGCTTCTTCTTTAGAGTAAAGTTGTTCTTCGAATGGTTTTGTTTAGTTTTTCCCATATTGAGTTAGGAAAATTTGAAATAAGATTTCGATGAAATCGCAAAATTTGAAAATTTGAAAAAATAGATTATAGTTAAGTCACAAGATCTGAGATTTAAAGGAGAAGAGCTTATCAGGAGAGGTTTTGAAGGGAAAGAGGATTTATCAAGAATGATTTATTATATATTTGATTTAGACATTTAAATAAATTTTTAGAACCCGCCATTTTTTTCCGCTTTTTTATAAGTTTAATTTCAAATTTCATTTTTTGTATTTGTATTTTTGTTTTTGTTATAAAATTGTAACATTTTACTACATCCTAAATATTATATTACAATAAAGAATAATCTTAAATTTATATCATTATATTATTTAAATTAATAATATTAAATATATTATTGTTCTACATTATTTGAAAATTTTGATATAATCTATAAGTGAAAATTTTATATAATAAAAAAAGTAGAGACATGGTATGTGTGGGCCGACACGGGCACCCGGCCATGCCAGCACAGGCGCCTGCCCACGCATGCCACCGCATGCATGCAACCTCCCGCGGGCACCCGGCAATGCTAGCGCGGGCGCCAATACATGCACGCCTATGCAAACTCGTGCGACATTATTACTACTAACTACCTACTTACTACCTATTTACTACCTAACTTATAAATTTTGGAGGGAAAAAATGTTTGTGGAGAATGATTTATTATATATTTGATTTAGGGACTCAAATAAAATTTTAGAACCCCCAATTTTTTCCCGCTTTTTATAAGTTTAATTTCATTTTTTTATTATTATATCATCAGTAATTCATTTTATATATTTGTGCTTTTGTTTTTGTTACAATATTGAAAAATGTTACTGCATTCTTACTCTAAATATTACATTACAATAAATAATGGCTCTAAATTTATATCATTACATTATTTAAATTAATAATATTAATTATATTATTATTCTACATAATTCATATTTGAAAATTTTGATATAATACATATGTGAAAATTTTTATATAATAAAAAAAGTATTGACATGGCATGTGTGGTCGATATGGGTGCTCAGTCATGCCTGCACAGGCGCCAACGTACCTAACTTATAAATTTTCAAAAACTCTACTATATTATTACTATTTACTATATTATTATTACTAATTGTAAATTTTTAAAAACTCTACTTACTACTTGTAAATTTTGTATGCTAACAATTTATTTAATTTTTGACATGTCTCTTTTTTTCTTAGTGAACTTATTATTATAATCATATGCAATGTAATTTTTAGAAATATTGTTACAACTTTGAGTATTTGTTTTAGTAAACTAATTAAGAATTAAATATAGTTTTCATATTTGTTACACCAATTGTTACTATGTATTATACCGAGTGCATCAAATAAATTAATGGAAAAAATATAAAAATAGAGAATGATTAAGTAATATGTAAACAAAATTACATTTTCTATACATATGCATCTCATCCTACTCTATCAACATCATCATCATCATTCATCTCGATTAATATATTTCCTTCATCTTCATCAATATTAATTCAAACCCATTGATTAGTTGCGGGATTAGTTTCTGAATTGAAATGCTGAATTGTCACTTCATCACCCATATCAAATTCATCTCCAACTTTAACATGTTTTACAACAAGTCATCCTTTATGTCTTTCATTAGCCACATAAAATATCTTATTTGCTTGAAATATCAACACATAAGATTCATCTAGCAAATCATCATCAGTATGATACCGGTATGATTGAGATAGAAAAAATTGATAAAAGTTGAACCAAATCTATCCTTCTTGCATCCTCATTGTAGGTCAATCCAATCACACCAAAATAATACAAATGTATACATTCCATTATAATTTACTTGAATGATTTCTCTTAAGATGTCACGCCCCGAACCGGGATCGTGAACAGCCGCCCGTTGTCCCTGGATGCCGGCTGTATTTTTACAGAAAATCGGACAGAACCTCCCCATAAATCGGAGGTTTCCCATGTACAATTTCACCTGTATATGACATTCATCCTGTAAAAATAAATAATTGGCCATCCCGGCCTCTCCAAAATCAACAGATATCCCAGCCAACATCCAGAATAACGCAAGGCTATAAAGTTCATAGCAGTCCTAGCAACAGACCTCTACTGTCATGCCCAACTAGAGCATGAGCAGTCGCCACACGGAGCGGACTTAAATTCTACGCATATATAAAATAAATTCTCAAGTTATTTTAAAATATTTACAAATGCCTCAATGCAATGAAATAATCAACACGAAAGTTTCACGAATAAAAGTCCATAATTTATACAGTCATCCCAGAAAATTTATATAAATACATTGGTCAATCTAAAATCTCCAATACATAATAATGTCACCAATCATCATAGTGGAAGAAATGAAAAATATCCATACCCAAGCCCAGTGATATCTTTTCGGTCCAACACTAATCCTGTGGGAAAGAAAGTGAGGGGTGAGTATCTATGGGAGGATACTCAGTAAGTGAGGGGATTGACATCATACTATCAATATCGAAGGTGAACTTGGAGTGTCAAAGCATAAGATAAGAAAATATCCACAGTGTGCAAACTGATCATGTTATTTCCAAAATCATATATCACACGCACACATCAAAAAGCAAGATATGCATCCAATATTCACATCAATGTCATGAAGAGCCGGCCAATGAAATATTCCCGGCAATGGTCTACCTCGACCAAGGACGGCGCATTGGGGTTTTTTCCAAATGCAAGTATTAAAAAATGGCTCTCTACCCCAATGTTGGCCACAGACTACCCCAACTAGCCTGTAAATAATAATAATGTACATATAATTAGTCGGTCGTGTATGGTGCCCCCGCCTGGTGCTAGACGGAGCCGTACTCAACGTCCTCTCCGATGAGGGTCAACCTGGGGCACCCATACACACGACGATCTGGCGGATACCTCCGGCCGAAGCGTATCCGGGCACAAGGGGTGCCTCTACCAGATGTCCTTCGTAGCTACGGATCACAATATCATATCGACCGGGCACGTAGCCCCATGCATCCCATCACCAGTCGGCTGGGCATATAGCCCCATGCATAATATCATAACGTCGGCCGGGCATACAGCCCAATGCATAATATCATAAAGTCGGCCGGGCATACAGCCCAAAACATAATATCATAAGTCGGCCGGGCATACAGCCTAAATGTGTAAGTAAATCCATTTAAAACCATGTGCCAATGCAGTGGAAGCATTAAAACATATCAATATGTCGAAAATGTGGCACAATATACGTTTATCAAAACTCATGGATGCATATCAATAAAGTCGGCAGTTAAGACACTCTAAAGGTCACAAAACATTTCATCAAATATTGGAAAGGTCTAACAATCATACATTTACAGAAACATGTCATTTAAAAGTATTTTTGAAATATGGTTTTCAATCAATAGCGAATGTCAAAGTCCCACTCACTGTTTTAGGGAGGGTGGTCACTCCCTACTTTCAAAACTAATCAAATCTGATCTGCTTCCTCGAGTCTCCAAAAAGATCAACCTAAATCAGATCATCAAATTTCTGTAACATTCTATACTTAACCTTCAATTCATATATAATCATTTCATAATTTGTATTCTATTTGCATTCCACTTACACTCTAAACATATACAAAACCTTTCATCTTAACTTCAATCCTAGATTCGTCCAATTTATCAATTAGAGTCGAAATCTCCTCACCTAGGTTTTTCTCGAAGCGTCGAGTCTCGTCCGAAAGTCGTTTCGATCACTCCAAAGTCTGTAGGGTTTCCTATCAAAACAAGGTTCATTTGTTAGATCTAAACACATAGATCCGAAATAAAACCCTAAGTCATTTACCTGCGTGGAGGTTCGTGGGCTGTCACGAACTCACGGACCGTCACGGGCCGTCGCGAGCTCGTGGGCTACAGCTAGCGGGCTCGCTGGTCTGCGTGCTACGGGGTAGCGGGCCGGCGGGCTGAACTGGGCCGCGGGCCGTACTGGACCTGCTGGCTTGGACTGGCTGTCGGGCCTGGTGGGCCCGTGGGCTTGCTGCTAATGGGCCTGCGGCTAATGGGCCTGCAGGCTGGCGGGGCTGCGGGCCGACAGTGGCTCGCGGGCTGGTGCTCGCCCGTGTGCTGCGCTGGCTCGTGCGCGCTCGCGCGCTGCTGCGCGCTCGCGCGCTGCTGCGCGCCCCTGCGCGCTCTGCTCGCGCTCGTGCGCTGGGCCGCGCGCCCGTGCACACTCGTGCGCTGGGCCGTGCGCTTGCGGCCTGGGCTCTCGCTCGCGGCCTGGGCTCTCGCTCGCGGCCTGGGCTCGCGCTGCGGCTGGGTCCTGCTCGCGCGCTAGTGCGCTGATGCGCGCTGATGCACGCCCGTGCACTGATGCACGCCTATGCGCTGTGCTGTTGCGCACTCGGTGGCTCGATCGCGGCTCGCGGCAGTGTGCGGCGAGGCGGAGAGAGAGCGATCGTGGAAGATCGCGAGAGGGAGAGAAGACAGAGTGAGGTAGAGAGGGAAACCGTGAGGGAAGAAGAAGAAGGAGAAGGAGAAGGAGAAGGAGAAGGAGAAGAAGAAGAAGGAGAAGGATGGCGGCGGCGGCGGCGGTGGCTGTGGCGGAGGAAGCCGAACTGCCGCGGGAGAAGACGAACGGCCGCAGGAGAGGGAACGTCGGGGAGAGAGAAAGAGAGAGAGAGAGAGAGAGAGAGAGAAAGGGGGTTAGGGTTTCAACCCTAATCCCCAATTGGGGACGCAGCGTTTTGTCCCAAAACGCTGCGTCTCCAAATATTGTGTTTTTTTTTTTTTTTTTTTTTTTTTTTTTTTAACTTGGTGTTACATAAGATACCATAATAATTAACTTTATCTTGAATTGATCTTTTATCCCTCACACTTGCATAACTAACATCATTAACTAATGCTGCCATAACTCTTGAATTCTAAGTTTGAAAGCATTTTTCATGATCTTTTACATGAAATTGATATTATCCATTGTAATTTCTAATGAATGGATCTGGTCCATAAGCAATCCATTTAATTTCGTTTGTAATCTCTCCGATATATTTTGAATTAGTAACCTAAAAAAGAAATTTTAAAAGATTAAATATTTATATAAAGAGAAGAAATTAATAATATTGAAAAAGATATACTTACATGATGAGTAAACCAGTTAATGAATCCTTTACTATGAAGTTTGTCAATTTAGAAACTGTTTAATTTCTTTCTATTATATTATGTTCGATAAATTTTCAAAAATTATAATACTATATTATATAAATTACTAATTTCAAATTAGTACATTATTTAAATTAATAATATTAATAAATTTATACTGAATATACGTTATTTTTTAATAATCAAATGGATATAATTAACACAGAGCAAGGCTTACAGGCACTTAAATGTAGTAAATATGTAGTAAGTATGCAGTAATTAAGTAGTAAGTGATTTTTTCAACAACGTGGCGGTATTGATTTAAAGTATAAAAAAAATTGTAACGAATTAAAAATGCGGTAATGAAAAAAGAGGTGGGAGAAAAAACGCCACAGAAAAAATGGGCATGATTTTAAAAATTTGTTTGTAAAAAAGTTATATTCTAAATCCTATGCGGTCATCAAAATTTCTCCATCCTTTCACCATCAAAGTTCTTCATTTTTTCTTAAAAGCTCTCATCCCCTAACTCATTTAAACCTATGGATGAGTATTGTATGAAAAATCACAACAATTCCAAGAAAAAAAACAAGTTTCAGTCTGAACAATCTCAATCATCTAAAATATTATCAGGTTTTAAAAATAAGCACATTATTTTAGTTTGATATTTAATATTAAATTGCCGTTTTTTATTTTTTATTTTGAACAGTTGTGAATAAATGTAGAAATCAATACTATCAATATGTTTTGGATCAAAATGTTTTGAATTCAGATAAAGGAAAGGGTTTTCGGTTAATATTTTCATTTACAATCATAATTTATTATTTATTATGTATAATTTATTATTTATAATGATTTTTGACAGATAAAGATGCCTTCAAACTTGAAGAATATTTTTTGTTTCGAACATCTCACATGTAGTTATGTGACATATGCCTTTGTTTTTTTTTTCAATCCTTATTACGTTTAACGATACAAAATTTATACTAACACGGAAGTAAGTAACCGACATAAATCACTGTAACTTCTGTGTAATGTAACTGATAGTAGTAACTTTTTCCGATACCTTTCTAGATGATAAAATAATAATTTTGGAGTAAGACAATATAAACAACACATGTAATAACATGTAGTAACCATGTGGTAACCCATATTAAAACCATGTGGTAACCATGGGCATCCACGTTTGTCTGTGCGAGGCAGGAGCGCCCAAGCTTTGTGCATGCCCGTGTGTGCGCAGGCTCCGCACTCTTGAAGCAATCGCATGGGTGCCCACGTGCTCTGCATGCCGGCTCGCATGCAAGCGCTTGCCCATGCTGTGCGCATGGTCCATCGCCCAAACGGGCGCCCACCTTCGCCCAAACGAGCGCCCGCCTTTGCCCATACGGGCCCCCACACGCGAGCATGCCAGCATGCCTTGCAGGCGTCTGCACACTACCTATCCACGTATGCACTGGCGCCCGCCCGGGCACCCACAAAGGCAAGAGTGTGCGCATAAGCATGGCATGCATGCCTTGCGGGCCCCCGCGCGCTTGCTGCATACGCCTGCATGGGCGCCTGCACTCTTATTTATTTTTTATGCAAAACGGAGACAAAAGAAGGAAATATTGCTACTGTAAGGATTTGAACCCATGACTTGAATCACAAAACACAATTGAGTCAACCATTATACCACAATGTGATATGTGTAATTCTATTTTCTTTTCTTTACTTTCTTCCTAGTTATCTCAACTTCACTTTTTTTTTTCTTTTTTTATCTCGTTCTCACTTTTTTTCCCCTTATCTTACTCTCACCTCTATTATTTTCCTTCATGAGATCTTTTTTTTTTTTGTTTTTCTATTCTCATTGAGTTTTTTTACTACTATTTTGATATATTCAAACCAATTTATTTGAATGATATTTAAATTGAATATCATTAATGAATTATAATTTATTAATTTTATATATTTTGAACGGTAAATATTTGTAATTAAATATATAGATTTTTTAAATTATTAATATATTATAATTTAAATTTCATACTCATTCGAAAAACAAAAGATAAGAAAAAAATAAAACACAATTAAATTAATTGAAATAGAATTAATTAAAATAAAAAATGAAAAAATATAATAGTTGAAATATAAATAAAAATAAAATTAGATTTAGTGAAATTACAAGCATGAAGTTACCATTAGTGCATATGTCGATTGGCATGTGCCGGTGCCTGTGCTAGCATGGACGCGCGCCCGATAACCACTAACTTATCACTTACTATCCACTTACTACTTATCAGTTAACTATATATTATAAACTTATCACTAACTTACCGCTATGTAAATTTACTTACTTATTTACTACCTACTTACCACGTACTTACCACCTACTTACTACCGACTAGCTACCTAGTTATCTAGTTAAAACTACTATTATCATAAATTTACTATAATTTACCACTTAGACTATTTTCATATATAAAAGTATATGATATAAATATGATAACAATTTTACATTTTAATGACGTTACAATATATATGTTAGTATAAATAGAATTTATACAAACAGTTTGTTCTAACGGTGAGAATTGAATATAATTTTAAAAGACGGTAAAATTTGTACGTTACCATACATTTAAAACTCATGGAGAAGTAGACAATAAAAAATATTTATATTGAGACTATTTTTAAATCGTGCCAAAAAGACTATTACATTTACTGACTATAATTTTTAACCATTATAATTGAATATTGTTTTACAGATAATTGTGTGGTACCTTTACAGACGATTGCTGAACTTTTCTTCACGGGCATTTTAGTCTATTGGAAAAGACTTATATTTTTTTACGATTTCGTTATAAACTATCTCTATAAAGTATAAAAACAGTGACTAAAAGTTTTTGACCCTAAAAGTTACCGTCGGCATAATGATTTAATTTTGCAGTGATACTTGTGGGATGCATTACTGTTGAACGATAATAACAATTATGAAATAAACCTCTTCTCGTACTCGCATTACTTTTCGTTTGACCAACACGTCTAGTACAATGTCAATCATATTGGTGGCATTATTCTTTCACGTATATAAGAGGTCAATGTAGTGTTCAAACAAGATTTTTCCTTTAATGTAGCAAATACCATAAAGAAATACACTGTTTTGTCCACTAATGCTTTGTTCCAAATCATATGATCATACCTTGTAGGTCTTCATCACTGTTAGGAAATCGGCTACATGCTCCCACACCTCATGGCTTGTCAACCTCCACACAGATCATCTGTCTCAACCAAACCTTCGACGAAATGTTGTTTATCTACTCTAAAAGGGCAATTTATAAGGGAAAACTGTCTATAAGAGCCAAAATGTGGTACTTTCTTACCATATCATAAATAAAAGGCTTTCAACATCTCCATGCATACTGAAGATGTCCAAATTCTAGTTATGCTCTATCTAGATGGCATTCCATACGCAAGGAAGTCACTTATTTTCTAAATAAGTACCACCCTCATAAAAAATCCATACCCAATGGTTGCTTCATATATTTGGACTCCAATATTCCATAACAATTGTAACTAGTTTATCAATGATTTCACATAGACGTAAATATATTTTTCTGATTTCTTGGATCAGATACTATATGTCAAAAATATTTGTGGCATCGTCATGCACATACTAGCCAACGGGTTGTAAGAAGTCAAGTTTATTGACCAACATGAATAATTCTTTCTAGATAGACCAAACGGAGCAAAGCCATGTACATAAAGTCATAATCGGATGTTGTGAGGTTGTGAGATTCTATCACCAACTTAGGGTAGGTCAAACCATATGTTTTCTACTACTTCCCATCCGATAGATAGGGCATTACTCCAGATTCTGTAACTTGAGTGGCATGCTAAGTTATATGCTTCGTTATTTACTCAGATTGATAAAATCTCTGCAATCTTAGGGTCAAGTAGGAAAAAAATAATTGCTCCCTGAATGACTTTTTCTATTTTTTCCGGGCTCGTACTTTAAATACCTACAAAACTTTCAACCTTCTTACTCTACATCATTCTCCAAAACATTATATAACCTTGCTTGCATGCATGCATCTATACATTGAAGTGGAAGCTCCAACTCTTGGACTATCTTCTTCACACAATAATAATTAAGGAGTAATTAATGGATTTGAAGCTAGGTTTCACCTAGCATTGCATTCAACCTATCCTTGAAGTATTTGTGTTCGGTACAAAGATGTATTTTTTACACAAGTATTAAAGAGAACAGATTGTTTACAATCCTTTTGAAAAGAAAGATTTATTGCAGAATTACCAAAATTATTTGCTGAAAGAATAATAAACAAATTAAGAGAATCAACTGGAAAAGAAAAAATACCGTATGATGAAATAACATATGTATAATTATTTTTGTTTATACAAAAGGAAAGATTATTTTTATGCTTAGAATTAAAATTACAGACAAAATACAATACTAAAATTAATACGAGAAAAGAATTAGAATATTTTTGTGTAACTTTTAGATTACAAAAGATTCAAGCTCCCTCAACAAAATACAGAAAATATAAAAAACAAAAATAGCAACCTTATAGAACAAAATCAAGAAGACAAAGTCATAATCCAAGTTATAAAACACGAAAAAATTATAAAAGAACAAAAAAATTTCAAGACATCTGATAAAATTATCTATTCGAAATGTGGAAAACCAGAACATGCAACAAAGAAATGTTTTGTTAAAAAGAAAATAAATGAAATACAAGATGAGAGTTTAAGAAATGAAATAATGAATTTGTGAGTTAAAGATGAGATCTATAAAGTTGTCCCAAATATAATCTAAAAGAAAGTCACTGAATCCTATTAGAAGTAGACTTTTTACAAACACATAGTAATCGTGATTTTTTTTTTGTGAATATGCACTCATTGGTATGAATACATCTCCCAATATCTAATGTATATCCAAT
This sequence comes from Dillenia suffruticosa, assembly GCA_033439265.1. Lineage (NCBI taxonomy): Eukaryota > Viridiplantae > Streptophyta > Magnoliopsida > Dilleniales > Dilleniaceae > Dillenia > Dillenia suffruticosa. Next base: position 9,179,096 of record JAVTVX010000031.1, read on the forward strand.
TGAAAATTTTAAATTTCTAAGCCATTGACAAACATCCCTCTTTTGGTCCGAACTCAAGAAATAAAAAACTCAAGGTTTTCAGCTTATATTTGTGGGATGCATTACCGTTGAACGACAATAACAATTATGAAATAAACCACTTCTCGTACTCACATTGCTTTTCATTTGACCAACACGTCTAGTACAATGTCAATCATATTGGTGGCATTATTCTTTCATGTATATAAGAGGTCAATCTAGTGTTCGAACAAGATTTTTCCTTTAATGTAGCAATTCCCAAAAAGAAATACACTTTTTTGTCTACTAATGCTTTGTTCCAAATCCTATGATCATACCTTGCGGGTCTTCATCACTGTTAGGAAATCGGCTACATGCTCCCACACCGTCTGGCTTGTCAACCTCCACACAGATCCAAACCTTTGACGAAATGTTGTTTATCCACTCTGAAAGGGCAATTTATAGGGGAAAACTATTCATGAGAGCCAAAATGTGGTACTTTCTTACCATATCATAAATAAAAGGCTTTCGACATCTCCATGCATACTGAAGATGTCAAAATTTTAATTTTGCTCTATCTAGACAATGGCATTCCATACGCAAGGAAGTCACTTATTTTCTAAATAAGTACCACCCTCATAAAAAATCCATACCCAGTGGTTGCTTCATATATTTGGACTCCAATATTCCATAACAATTGTAACTAGTTCATCAATGATTTCACATAGATGTAAATATATTTTTTGGATTTCCTAGATCATATACCATAATGTCAAAAATATTTGTGGCATCGTCATGCACATACCGGTCAACAGGTTATAAGAAGTTAGGTTTGTTGACCAAAATGAATAATTCTTTCTAGATAGACCAAATGGAGCAAAGCCATGTGTATAAAGTATTAATTAGATATTGTGAGATTCTATCATCAACTTAGGGTAGGTCAAACCAAATGTTTTCCACTATTTCCCATCTGATAGATAGGACATTACTCCAGGTTCTGCAACTTGAGTGGCATACTAAGTCATATGCTCCGTTGTTTACTCAGATTGATAAAATCTCTGCAATCTTAAGGTCAATTAGGAAAATAATAACAGCTCCCACTTTTTCTATTTTTTCCCAGGCCCGTACCTTAAATACCTACAAAACTTTCAACCTTTTTACTCTGCATGCATGCATCTATACATTGAAGTGAAAGCTCCAACTCTCAAATTATCTTCTTCACACAATAATACTCATGGAGTAACTAATGGATTTGAGGCTAGGATTCACCTAGCATTGCATTTAACCTATCCTCGAAGTACTTGTGTTCAGCTTTAATGCTAAACAATTGCACCGTCATCCATAACACGGTTTTACTCTAGCAATCTTTGTACAAAGTTTTATCAGCAACATTTAAAACATCCATGAACTGATCAGTGAGATGTTACTCCCATTATAATAGTTCTCTCTGGTACTAGGGCCAGCTTCATCAAGTATTGGAAGAGGACTATCAGATGTTTCATGTCATGCTGAAGTTGCATGGTCCCATGGTGAACCAAATTCATTAACAACAATTTTAGTAAACATTCTTTGGTAGAGATTCAATTGGTCATTAGTAGGGCACTAGTGTTCCCTTATCATAACAACCTACTCACCTATTTGTTCCCAAGGCAAAATTAGTTCCCATGACATCCAATTGTTGTAATACATCGTGAATCCTTTGTGTAAACATGTCATGTAACTGTTTCCCTATCCAAAAATTTACAACTACAACATGTTTTACAAGGATATTGAATATCATCCCCGCTTATGAAGTTTGGTTGGTTGCTTGCAAACTCCAAAAGCTGTTGTATTCTAGTAGTAAATTTAGATGTAATCTCACGGATAATTTCTTATTGTACATCAAACTCCTACTTTTTTATTTTTTTTATGTATTTACAATGTATACCTAATGAGTGATATTCAATTAATTAATACAACTATACATTAAATTTAAATTATCAAATCACGTATAAGATAAAAGGAAATAAACACTTACTTGAGTTTTAATTGATAAAAAAGACTAATCTGTCATACTGTTCTAAAGATCAAACACATGTGAATCAACAACAACATAGATATATTAGAAATAAAAGTCAAAAAGTGTAATTCCATTTATTCAATATATATATCAAGTAAAGACATGGTTTATTAACCTTTTACGTCAGTGAAATTGTCACTTTATTAACCAATAAAATCTAATTTCACCAAACAAAGATATTTGATATTGTTTTGTTGGTAGAAAAGTAACATAGAGAATGGTGGAAAAGAAAGATAGAGAATTTGGAGGTCTGAGAAGTATAAGGATGGTCGTGGGTGTTCTATAGTGTCAATTAGTAAAAGTACATTCATGGAAACGGATTGTTGAAAGAGCACCTAGTGACACAATCAATGACACGCAACAAGGTCGTCACAAAATAAACTTCTTAACTTGAGAGGACAAGTGATTGAAAAGGTATATAGTATCACGCATAATGACAGTCAACAATGCAATGGGGTCAACACTCCATCAAGTGGCACAAGGCTATAACGACGACCAGTAATGACAAAAACGATGCTATTAGCATCGCAAATTGTGGCATCCAATTCTACCATGGCATCCGATTCTACCATGACATCAAAACCAAATAGTGACAGCCTTTAGCGATGGTGTTTCGAGGATGACATTTTTCTAATGTCAGTCTCCACGTTATTTTAATCACTATTTTTCATGCCAAGACCGCTATCTCTAGTAATGTGAGTAGTGACACAAGTGGTGACACAAACTTTTGATGCTTATACACACTAATTATTGCAACGTCCTTGGCATCACATTTAGCAAAGATAACATTTCAATGACAAAGTTTGCGATGCTCATTGTAGAGGCATTGCTATTTCGTCAAAGCATATCACAGTTAGCGTCGCTATTTTTGTGATGCAGCATGCGTCTCGCAAATTTACTTTGTAATAGCATGGTTTTTAGCAGGAGACATTATTGTTGATCTGACTTATGACATGAGTTAAAGAGCAAAATAGTCGATTGATACTTAGACTTACGATTGAAAAATAGAAACAAGTCCTATGAATATGGAACATGTAGATACACTAAGAATCAAGAACAAATGAATTGGGAACCCTATATTTTGAAGATTAAATAAGAACAAATTGATTTGAAGAGTAGCGATTTGAAAAGTGGGAGAGCAAAGAATCTACTACCGTTCTCATGAGATTGGGAATGATGGAATTGAGGTTGTTATAAGATTGGCGAAGTTGTGAACAATACCCTACTACCTTGAAAAATAAATGTTGACATTGCAACCACATTAATGCTATATTGCCATGTAAAATGTTACCTAGCTTAGCAGCTGAATGTATGTCTTCTCAATAATTTTATCATAAAATTAGAATTGTAATTAAATTCAAATATATGAAATTCAATTGAAAAGGTTTAAACTTTTATAACTAAATTAGAAAATGGGTTAAATTTTAGAGTTTTGTATTTTAAATATCCCATAATTTTTTTTGAGTCAAACAAAGGAAAAACTTTTCTTTAGAACCCGAGTGTTGGGCTAAGCTCGGGCCTTGCCTAATTCCTTTAACCTACAATGCTAGACCATCTTACTAAGATTCCCGCCGCTATCAATCAGCCTAAAACCCAATAACCGACCGTACAATGGAATTAATCAACTCCGCCCGTGATCCAACCTCTCCAGAAAGGGCCACTTGACCTGAGATGGCAAAGCTTGAATCCAAGTTGCAAGGCATGAGCAAACAGCTAGAGGAGCTCACCCCTATTCTTAGACCAAGAGCACATTCCTCCTCACATGGGTAGGGCCACATGCACCAATGAAGGATCGAGCCCAAAAAGCACTGATACCCATTGGTAATTTCCCGACACAACCCTAATAATCTGAGGAAATAGGTCATGGAACTTGTGGTAGATGAACTCGTATGTGCTAACGTAAGAAGAGACAAATTCGTTCAACAAATTACCAGTCTCTCACCATTTAAATCCAAGGTTTTCTTAGAACTGATGCCTTGTGATGTACTTCTCCCTCCTATGGAGAGGTATGACGATACTACCGATCTTCGGGATCATGTGGCTCGCTTCGTGACTGTAATGATCTCAAAACACATGTCAGACACAGCAACGTGTAATTACTTCCTTATGACCTTAAAGGGCAATGCACTGATGTGGTTCAATTTACTCCTTACATTCAATATCAAGAGTTTCTCTCAACTTTAACAGTAGTTTGAGATGCACTTCATAATTAGTAGAGAGACCAAAAGGAAATCCAAATTCCTCTTCTCATTGTGATAAAGGGACAACGTGCTACTAAGATACTTTCTCGATAAATTCAAAACTGAGATGATGAACACCATCAGGAATGAAAACATCTATCACGAAGAATCCCCTGTCTACCATCTAGCAGTTTTATGCTCGTTTAGAAAAGTATATTACCATAGAGGATGCTAAAGTGTTCGACAAATGATGAAGTTGACCAACTTGGAATGAACATAGCCAATCGCCCTGACAATCCTCACTTAAGAGGGCTCAACAAGGACCTCCTTAACAATGAAAGTTTACAAGTTACACTCCACTAAATGAGACACCAAGCCCAATCCTGCTTTAGATTTGGAACAACCCTTACATCAGATGGCCCCCCGCTTCATAGAAGATGATTCAAAAAAGGATAAGACACGATATTGCTACTTCCACCAAGACTACAGCCATCTGATAGACGAATGCAAAAAGTTTAAGGATGAACTCAAATTTCTCATTCGAAGCAGTCAGCTCTAAAGGTGTGTAAGTACAAAGAGGGAAAGTCTCCCTCTTTAGGGCCCACATACTACGAGGTGAGAGAGTGAGCAAGATAGTAGCCAGCTCTAGGAGACACACGTAATCAACTAGACAGGGTAATTCTCCAAGTACAAAGCGAGTACAATACCTTGGACCCTTATCTTCCGACTCACATCTTAATGGCATTATATGACCAAGGATAAACATGATAGAACAAAACTAGGCAAACAGTAGCCCCAATTTTTCACAAGGTTGAGCCATCCCACTTCACATCCAAAGAAGTCCTTGCCACATGCGCCGAGAAGTAACCTAAGAAGAAAATACCAATGATCGGTTTTAGCGATGATGATCGGACAGGAATCAATCCAGACCGACATGATTCTCTTGTCATTACTGCAAAGATCAAACAATACTAAGTAAGAAGAATCTTCATAGAACAAGGGACTAGCTATAACCTCATCTATTGGAATGCTTTTTAGCAAATAAATATACCCTAAAGGCACCATTTCGCTTCCCTACTCGATCATGCAAGAGGCACAACGATATTCAACATGGTCAAGCTGCCATCACTCCAATGTCATCCTAGCTCGGCCTAACTTGAACATCTCTGAGATGCTACTGAGCATAAAGCATATGAAAGTCAAGTTCAGGACCTCCACGGGCATTGAAACGATGTCTTGTGATCCAAAATCTCCAACACACCCTCTTAACTAATCCTGAACCTCTCTTCATTATGTTTATTTTCATAACATTACTGGTTGAATATCCTATGGTACCTAGTCGTACCGTTTGTTTTGCTGATTATCCTATGATTACCTCACTTGTAATACCCAATTAAATTAAAAAAAAAAAAAAAAAAAAAAGGGAAATTAAAATTAGGGCTTAAAGCCCTAATTTTCTTTCCTCTCTCTCTCTCTCTCTCTCTCTCTTTCTCTCCCTCTTTCCCTCTTTCTCCTCTTCTCCTCCACTGCGGCCTCTCCCTTCCGCCACCGCACCAAGCCACAGCGCGACCTCCTTCCCGCGAGCACGCCACTGCGCAAATCGGCCCTCCCGCGAGCGCTGCCGCCTCGAGCTATCACGGCCCAGCGCGCGAGCCAGCGCGAGGCCCAGCGCGCAAGCCAGCGCGCGACTCAGCACGAGCCAGTGCGCGGCCCAGCGCGCGAGCCCAGCGCGGCCCAGCGCTTGAGCCCAGCGCGCCACAGCTCGCTATCTCCCGCGAGCCAACGCGCGAGCCCAGCGCCGCCCAGCGCGCGAGCCCAGCGCACCACAGCTCACGATCTCCCACGAGCCAGCGCGCGAGCCCAGCGTGCCAAAGCTCGCGATCTCCCGCGAGCCAGCGCGCGAGCCCAGCGTGCCACAGCGCGCGATCTCCCGCGACCCAGCCTGCGCGCGATCTCCCGCGACATAGCCTACGCGCCCCTGCGCGAGAACAGTGCGCAGAGCACGCGACCCATATGCGCGAGCACGCGCACCTCACAGCACGCGATCCTGTCCTGAGCGTGCGCCTTAGCTCGCGACTGCGCGTTCCAGCTCGCGAGAGCGAGCCCTAGCCCATGAGCGGGCCAACCCACAAGCGGCGAGCCCACCAGCGGCCCAAGGCCCAGTCCAGCCGCGGCCTACTGTAACCCGCGAAGCCCGCTGCGGCCAGCAAGCAGGGCTGAGAGCCGCGAGCCACCAGCGGGCCAGCCCGCTAGCCTGCCGACCCGCCGGCCCGCGAGCTCGTGACGGCCCACGAGCCCGCGACCGGCTTTCCCCTTCGAGAGCTCACCTGCGTCTTCTGTACTGCAGGTAACGACTATATTTGGTTGAAGTCCTAGGGTTTGGTGTTAGAAATTTAGTTGTTTCTAATATAATTGAAATTTGGTAATATTACAGGTTTTAGACCAGGTTGACGGGCGAACGAAAGCTAGATCCGGAAATCTGAGAAACCCTAGGTGAGAGAAATGCAACATTTTCAACATTTGAATTAATTCTATCGAAATTAGGTCGAATTTAGATCGAGAGTTACATAATATATTGAAATGTGTGAAATTCGAGGAAAAATAGACAAAAGAATGATAAATATTAGAAACTTGACCATTGGTGAGTCAGATGATTCAAAATTGAGGAAACGAGAATCTATAACGAAGTTTTGTAAATTAGGTGGGAGAAATTTGGAAGGGAAAAATTGAAAATCCCTGATTTGACTTTTATTTGATATTAAATGTTGATAATCTGATTTAGGTTGATCTTTTGGAGACTCGAGCGGTCAGATCCGATTTAGCTTGTCAGTAGGGAGTGACTTCCCTCCCGTAAACTATGAGTGGGACTCTAATCTCTTGCATAAAATAGTAAAACGTATTTTCTGTCGCATTTTCGATAAAACATGCTTTGATTTGCATTCGTTGACATGTGATATTAAATTTAGAAATCTGTTTTGTGATTTTTGGAGTGTCTTGAATTATATTTACAATGACTATACATCCATGGTTTGAAATAAAACAATAATTGTGTCATTACTTGAAAATGTATAAATTTCATTTTATACCGTTGCATTGATATGCTGTTTTGAAATGAATTGAAGAGACGCATTGGCATGCAAATTTAAAATGTTTTTGATGAACTACGTGGGTTGGATGCCTACTAGATATGTGATGATGTGATGATACTTGTGGGACGTTGTGCCCTGGGACATTGTGCCCTTGTGATACTATGATGATTCCGTAGCTACGAAGGGCGTTTGTAGAGGCACGGGTTGCCCGTATACGCTTCTGCAGGAGGTATCCGCAAACGTCATTTATTCTAAAAGCTATAGGCGCGGCCGATTGAACCCACATAGGGGGAGGACGTGTGTGACGCCACCGTCTAGCACCGGGCGGGGTCCTATACACGTTGATAAGTTGGCCCTAGTGAGCTAATGGCCAACGTCGGGATAGAGAGCGTTTTAAAGTCTATGCATAATAAAAACCCCCGATGCGCCTGTCCTTGGTCACGGTTGACCTTTGCTGGGACTATTTTTGGCTCGCTCTGACATTACTTGATTTTAAATGGATGCATATATGCTTGTTATCGTGTGATTGGTTAAATGATTTCAAATTGTTAAACATATCATGTTTTGTCGCGAAATGTAAATTTTTGTTTCAAATGATGTTATTTAACACTCCAATTGTTTACCTATGCTATTTATGCTGGATATTATCCCTCTCACTCACTGAGTATCTTCCCATGATACTCACCCCTCTATTTTCTCTCCTCAGACAGGTTTATTATGATAGAGCGACGTTACAGGCTCTAGAGCGGAGTTGGTATTTCCGATGGTAAGATTTACTTTTAATTTAGTTTCGACCCTGCGAGGTCTTGACATAGAGATCCGTAGTTGGCCATGTACTTATTTTGGGATGACTGTATAATTTAACTCTCATATTTCCTTTGCATTGAGGCGATTGTACGTACTTGAGTGTACTTGGGAATATTATTGTATCTTTCATAAAATTTAGGTCCGCTCTGTGTGGCGGCTGTTCATGCTTTAATTGGGCAGGATAGTAGAGGTCTGTGGCTAGGACTGTTAGAAACTTGTAGCCTTGCGTTGTTCTGGATGCTGGCGGTGGTGTTTGTTGATTTTGGAGAGGCCGGGATGACCATTCATTTAAATTATAGATTGATTTTGATTATACAGATTTAATTATACACGGGAAACCTCCGATTTATGGGGAGGTTCTGCCCGACTTTCTTTAAAAATACAGCCGGCATCTTACGGCAACGGGCGGCTGTTCATGATTCCGGTTTGGGGCGTGACATCACTCGTAACAATTTGCTTCATTAATCTCTTGTAATGAATTGGTTGCATCAGCATATGTCACCAAGCACACACTATCAAATGAACGTGTCGTCGATAAGGAATATACCCCTTATCAGGTGTACATGGTTCACACTATCAAATGAACGTGTCATCGTAAGGGATGTACATCCTTGTTGGGTAGATACGACCCATACTATCGAACAAATGTGTCATCAATAAGGGATGTATCTCCCCGATGTATCGGCATGGGTCACTCACTTGTAAAAGAATTTCCAACCCGACTCTGGTCTCATTTGTAAGTAAAACCACCATTATCTTAAGAGAGAACACAAACGCCAAGATCACAAAATTGAAGCGAGGGCAATAAAAACTCATCAATGACATCACAACAATAACAAGTACCAAGTGCTCAGAATCAAACTGTACTTGACACATTGCTTATACATTAGGACATAGTCATCCCGTAACAACATGTCATTCTGGACATTGTGCAATTCCTTTGCCGTCAAGACGCTCCTAATACTGTTGATGCATGAATGAGCCTATGATGATGAACCCTAAGCCATGTTTAGCTTGATTCCTTCTCTCTGAATGTTGCTTGCCAAGACTGACTCACGAATTGCCTTTCTATTTGAAAGATAAAACTATTGAAAAGAAGACACAATAATGCACAAACCAATTAGACGTTATATCTTATAAAACGTATTGGAGATGATTCATCAAAGGACCAACCAAACATATGTGCCGTATTTAATGCTCTGTACTAAGGCTGTTATGACACCCAGGTATTGTTACGGGTACTCGTGATACTACCCAGTCAAAACTCAAGCCTGAACTTGGTCAAACCAAACTCGACCCCAAGCTCAGGCTCGGGTAGCTTCATATCGAGCTCGAATTCAAGCCCAACTGTGTCAAGCTCGAAGGCTCGATAAGTTACCCGAGAGATATTAATTTTTTTTTTTTAAATAAGTTTTATATATAATTATATTTTTTAAAATAATTTTTATATGTAAAATTATATTTTTAGATATATTTTTTAAATATATTATTTACGCTACCCAACGATACTACCCGATGATACTTAATGACAACCGATGATACTTTAAGCTCAAGTTTGAGCTCGAAAAATACAAACTCGACGAGCTCGAGTTCACCCAAAGTACACTCGAGCCGAGCTCACGTATTGTAATACCCGAACTCGCATAACACCCCTACTTCGAACACTACAAAATTAAAACCTTAGGGTGTTACTAACATTTATTGTTGATGACTTTTAGTAATATTTTTATGACCTGTAAAGATGGTTTTGATGAAACCATCGGAAAATATATATATTTTTTCCCATTATTTAAAATTATCCACCAGGAAAAGTTTATCAACTATCAGTACAGTTAGCGTAACGTCTATACAAGCAATGCTTAATTCTCACGATTATGACTTGTAGTCAATAAATATGACAATTTTTAGGAGCAGTTTGAAAGCAGTCTCTGTAAACTATTTTTTATTGTCTATTTAACCATATGTTTACATAAATTCTATATCTATACTAACTCATATATTGTACCATCTTTAAAAAACTATATTCAATTCTTACGGTTATCAGTTGTTATCACTTGAGATGAGTAAATAAGGAATATTTACGGACGATTTGAATATTTAAACGCAGTCTCTATATAGTGTGTCTACTTAACCTATATCTATGCTAACCATATGTTTCACCGTCTATAAATATTTCACCATCTATAAATGTTATCTATTACTCTAACAGTTATCACTTATTATCAATCAATATGGGCCTTTAATAATGATTTGAAGAAAGTCTATCCTTCTATATAAGTTCTACATCTAATCTAGCCTATATATTGCACCGTCTATAACCTATGTATTGCACTGTGTTCAATTAAAACGGTTATCAAGGACTCGTTTGCAAAAGTGCTTTACCTATACTAGCTCAAATGCTATCTAAACGGTATTACTTTTTGTCATTTAGAGATGGTTTAAAAAGAAACAATAATTTATACTGTCTCTAAGGATACTGTCTATTAAGTTTATAGTCTATATGACTATCCCTAATCAAAGCATCTGTTAAGTTTATAGTCTATCACTATGCTAATTTATATACTTTTTGTAAACTCAATATACTATTCTAACGGTCGTTCTTTAGGGACTATTTAAGAGTTAAGATATCAAATCATTTGCGAGGTGATAAGATGCAACGCTGTAGCATTATAATAAGTTCACGAGAAGAGATGGTAAGTTTGTTGTGATAAGTTTGTAATAACTAATGGTAATACAATGGTAACTTTATGATAACAGTGTTCAGATCAATCTCTTGATTTCATTATTTTTCTTTACACTTAAACATTGTTTCACACAAAAACATTCATTTTTTTTCCATTTTTCTATTTCCATTACTCCTACTTTAATTGTCTCTCTTCATTGTTTTTCTAATTTTTTGCCTTTCTAATTTTTTGTTTTTCTAAATGATGTACTATATATGAAATTTATAAAATTTATTTTTATAAAACTGCGTCTGCATATATATATATATGAAATATACATATGGAATTTATTTATGCAACTCAAGTGTAGGTAGGCCTACCAGGCACGGGCAAGAGGGTGCGGAGACATATGCGGCGGTATTTTGAACCTATCAAGTCATGGATGACTCATAAATAAATTTAAATTATAATATATTAATAATATAAAAAATCTATTTATTTAATACCAAATTAACAAATTATGTTCAAAATATATAATATTAATAAGTTATAATTCAATCATATAAATTTATCTAAACATGACATTACATATCACATTCAACTATATCAAACCCTAATTCCTAATTCACCCTAAAGTTAAAGTATAATTCCTAATTTGCCCTAACTTTGAATATATTATTAAAGTTAAACAGTAAGAAAAGTTTAGGTTTCAATGAGAAAAGAGAAGTAAGAAAAGTTGAATAAGAAAAAAGAGAAGGAAACAAAATAACCCTAATGCGAAAGAAAAAAAAAATAGAGTGAGAGTGAGATAAGGAAAAAAAATGAGAGTAAGAAAAGAAAAAAAAAAGAAAATGGGAGAGTGAGAAATAAAGAAATGAATAAAAAAACAAAAAAAAAAACCACCTACACACACAACACACGTTGTAGTCGTGGTCTAGTGATGGCTTATTGGCTGTCTTGCAGTAGCCAACACTTTTTGGAACATTTGTAAGAAAAAAAAAAATCGGGCTGGCTGGTTTGGCTCAATTTGGGGTTGAATGACTTTGACCGGTTTTCTCAAAAATAGGAAACCGGACCGACTTTGACTAGTTTGCTTAAAATTAAGCCATTTGCCAAACTCATATATGAAAAGATATAAAAAATTCCTATTTTATTTTATTTACAATTAATTTTCTATATAATATTTCAAAGTGTTTTATCTTTATCATTACAGATAACATAATCTGGGACAAAATCTTGTAGAGTTAAATTTTATATTATTAGTAGAATCTGATCAGATAACGATTTAGTTTCTACAAAAGTATCAGAAGTTGTGGTGTGAATGATTATTTTTATGTAATTCTAATTGATGTGTTTATAGATATTGACGTTTTATTCATTTATTTTTCATAGGAAATGATAAAGAGTGAAATGGAATCTATTGAGAGAAGAATGGCAAATAAAAGTTTAAATTTATTTTAAAAAAGTGATATCATATCTAAAGTTAAAGAGTTGAATCGAGGGAAAGAATCAGATATGTGAGAAAAGTTGTAACTCCATCACAATGTGTGCATTCAATCAAAACTGAGAACAAAGATATAACTATTATGATGGAACTATTAATGGAATAAAATTATAATCTTACTAATTTGGTGAACAATGTTTTTGTGCATATTACTATGCATACTTGAAGTGAACAGTAAGATAAATTGATAAATTTAGTTAATGAAGCAAAACTTATTGTTGGTATTCAATTTCAAATGTCATTTCTCTGATTTTCACCATAATCTTACTAATTTAAATTTTGTTTTTGAATAATAATCTAAATTATTTGTATTGCTAGTTTTCTCCGATTTACCAAATGTTGGGAGTGCACATAGAAGCCGACTATCATTATCATCACCACTTGACTCCATTGCAAAAGGTAATTTTTTCATTTATATCCATTTTTTATAATGTAGCATGTAATTATATTCATTTCACTATCGGTTTTTATTAATAGATTAATATGAAGGAATGTGCATAAATTTAGTCATCTGCATAGTTTTGATGTTGCAATTGTACTTTCAAATTATGATAGTAACATTTTTTGTGATCAAACTAAACATTTTTTGCATGAGCATCTCAGAAGATATGCAATTGTGGGACTCTCAATCTTTTCTTTTGTCTTACATGTATCATACTAATGTATTAATCATTCTCGCATATTAATACAAGGATTACGTTTATATTATTTTTATAATTTCTTTATTTTTTAGTTTCTACATCATTATCATATGAAACACGATGATAAAATGTATTACCATTTCCTAACACTTATGATGATAACCGCCTTCCTAACATTGTGATAACCAATAATAAAAAATAGTAATCTTTCCAAACACTTATGGTAGGTGATGATGATAAAAGACAATATATTTCCTAACACTTGTGGTAATCGATAATATAATAATTTGTACTAACATAAAAGACAATAAGTTTTTCTAACCCTTTTCTAATCAAACCAACGACAAAGAGTAACTTTTCTAATACTTTTGATAACTAACGATAAAAATAGTAACATTTCCTGACAATTGTATTAACCGATGAAACCACTTATAATAAGATATGTGGTAACCCAATACTTATAGTAACCGATGATACAGTATAGTAACTTATACTAAAATATGTCGTAACCGATGATAAAAGTTATGTTCTGATCCTTTTCTAACTGATGATAAAAGGTAATAATATTTCATGACATTTGTGGTAACTGATAATACAAAATAGTAAGTTATACTAATATGTGGTAATCAATGATAAAAGTTAGTAATATTTTCTAATATTTTTCTAACCCATGATAAAAGTAAGTAATATTTCTTAATACTTGTGATAACCAACGATACAAGACACTAACAATAAATGACTGTAACTTTTCCCAACGCTTTTTCTAACCAATGAGAATAAATAGTAATTTCTCTTAACACTTATGGTAACGACGATAAATGCAGTAATATTTCCTAACACTTGTGTAACTAACGATAAAAGGATAGTTCGTAACACTTGCATATTCAACTATAAAAGGGCAGTTCGTAACACCTGCGGATCCGACGATAAAAGGTAGTAACATTTACTAACAGTTACGATAACCAACGATAAAAAATAATAACATTTCCTAATATATGTGGTAATTGACAAGATAAAGTAGTAATATTTCCTAACACATGTGATAACCGACGATAAAATGTTAACTTTTACCGACGCTTTTGAAACCGACGATAAAAGACAGTAACTTTTACCAATACTTTTCTAACCGTCCATATAAATCTAGGACATGCTTCAATGGTGATCAAAATTATCGGGATAGACCTATCCCGACCGATATATAACTAACTGAAGGTCCATCTATTGGAGAATTTTTTTTGACTATTTTAGTAGGTTTAGTAGACAATTTTCATCAATCTGGATAGAGCATTTGTTTTACAGTGGCACTAACACCTTTTTGAATTCTTATATGTCGCTACTCCTGTAAGCCTTCCTACGGAACGGTAGTAGAAGTTAGAGGCAAGTGATGGAGTATGGTCCAAAGGCTCATTATCACTAGACTTGAGACCCTCTAAATCCATAACCTAATCGACCTAATGTACCAGATCGTGTCATTAGTACGGGATTTATCTCTCAGATGGGTATGCACAACCCATTCTCTCAGTTCTTATCAGGCAAGTGCTTCTCAATAGTTAACTATCAGTCCCTATATCTTCTCGGTGCTTGATATCTTTATTTGGCTAAAGGCAGTATCTACTTTCCCTTTGATTGTAGAGACGACCTCTCATAATAGAAAAGGAAACATTTAACTGTTGTCAATAAGGAAATGAATCTTTTGGTGATATTTCAAATCTTTGGGAATCCTCTATTGTGATCCACATAATCTTAGGATATCTCCATAGGAAAACTAGGATTTCAATACCCCGAATGTATACAAAACTCACACATGGAGATTATATATACACCATCAAGCCAACAAACCGGATATGTTTTTGGAATGTATATATAGCACACAAGAACATAACAAGAACTCTCTTTTAGTTTGTTTTACTTTTCGAAAACCATTCTCTAACTTGAGCGCCAAAATCTTCTCGTGGGAACACCCTCCAGCAGTCTTTTGCAAGTCCCTTTGATTAAGATCAGTTGATGGTCAGACAACTGGCTTGAATTAGTAGAGCCATCATCTATGGAACAAAACTCATCTCCAACATGAGGAAAATCTTGTTGCAATGTTTTACATCTGCAGAATGTGAATACCATCATATTGACATATGCAACAGCAGACTTGAATTTTTAAGAGCATAAAAACATTGACTAACCAACGGACAATCGAGTTAATGAAATAGGGTGTTAGATCTCTTAATCAAATTTAGAGTTTGAAATTTAAGAATGGAAAAAATTATATTAGAAGAGTCGCTTCTAAATAGGACTACGTAGTTGTTTGAACTAAGTTAGTCAAATCATTATTCCATATACTAAAAAAAAAACATTGACTAACCGAGAACAATGCACTTCATTTTATATTTATATAAACTGTTTTTATTCTTGTCCCAGGGGAACATAACATAGCCCTCTCTTTTAACAAATAAAATAGCATTACACAGATGAGTCTCTCCATTTTTTTCCCTTTTGTAAACTTCTGAATTTCGTGGCATGTTTCTTCTAAAACTCTCCAGACACACAAATCTATTGAACCAGGCTACTGGATCTAAAATGCTGAACTTGTTTTTGCATCTTGGGCCGATGCCACTTGTCCTTCCTCAAGGCCATTGGCATCTTGAGCTCTTTTCTCTTCGAATTCCTTAGTTGTATCATACGAAGCGTGCAGTCCAAACAAGAAATAATAGATCAAAAGAATCAGAGTCCAAATGCCAAACCTAATAAAAGAGTCCTTATCGATTGACCCCAAGAGGAAAATATTGATGGCAATTGAAGCAGATGGAAGCAAAGGCACCAAAGGCACACCCCAGAGCTTTGGCGCTCTAGCATGTGGAACAAACACTTTCAAACCAATTGTTGCCAATGCCCAAATTGGCACCGTAATGCAATATCCAATCCAACCGTTCTCGCTCAGACCCCAATAAGTAGCTGTGGCAATAGACGAGCCAATGATGAGGACAAGGCACAAAGCAAGCTTATTGCGATCAGCAAAGGTGGTCACACCAGCGACATAGTAGCGGCGCACTAATAGGGCTACCGCGACAAGCATGAATATGAACAATGTAGAGATTGAGAGCAAGTTGGCTAGAATGTCAAGTTTTGTGAAGAAGGCAATGCAGGCTGTTGCAACCATCATGACAATCGTTGCATTTATAGGAGTTCCAGTTTTCTCATGGACCTGAGCTAGCCATGGTGGCATCATGTGAGTCCTGGCTATGTGGGTTAGATACCGGGCCTGACCCACAGCTCCAACCAACAAAACTGTAGTCATACCTTTTAGGGCACCTGCAGCCACAACATATTTTGCCCAATTCATACCAACCTGTAGGTTATTTATGCCCATTGTGGGGCAATTTGGTAAGAATGAGATAATGGGGTAACTCCCATTATTACTTACCAATATTAACCAATATTATTTGGTAACTCCCAAATCTTAACCCTAATGGCCATTATTCTTTTTGATTCAATTGAGAAAGAATTATTCCTACCTTGTGTGTGGAGAGCAGCCATGGGAGGCAACTATGGAGGCTAGGGTTTCGCACACTTCTCTAGAGAGAGAAAATAGAGAGAGGAATGGAGATTTTCGCGTAGGAAAATCTCTCATCGTCAAACGAATCACCGGACATGAGGATTGTAGCGTCGTGGATTTGAGGTGGTGGTTCGACTAACCTCATGATCACCATCCGACCGTGCGATCCGTTCGAGAGACATCGCGACACGGTGGATTTTGGAGACTGCCCTATCGAGGTATTTATCCCAAAAATTCTGATCTATTTAATTCTCACTTCCGCATGCGTGATTAAATCCAACATTGGTATCAGAGAAGTGGTTGGATTTAATTTAATAATTTTCAGAATTATTTTTGGGGTTTTTTAAAATTTTGGGGTCCGGATCACGGATGAGTTTCGTGAATCCGAGAACACTGCAAGAATACCCATGGCCCAAGGATTACAAATATATTTTTTATTTAATTTTCCGAGCATGTTTGGGCCATGAAAAGTCCGGTCGAAATTTGCGACCCTACGGACATAAAACCCTTAGATCTGTGGCTTTAGAGGGCGGATCGATGCATGAAAATGATATAAATGAGTTCCTTGCATCTAGATCTACGGTTTTATATATTTTATTGTGTGTTTTGGATGCCGGAAACTGGGAGTTTCGAAAGGCCACGGAGGGCCGCGACTGGGGTGGTTGATTTCCAGAATTTTTGGGTTTGAATCCTCCTAAAATCGAGTGTAGGATGATTGGAGGATGCCCACAAATTTTTTCCAGTCGAAAAATGCAAGAAACAACAGTCGGAATTGAGTTTTCCAGAAAACGGGTCGAAAAACCCGTCGCAGGACCCGTCGGGCGAAGAAGAACCGGCCCAGACTCGCAGACGCGTGACACGCACACGCCAGGGAGGCGCGTCTGCTAGGCGCATGGAGCGAGGAAGGTAGCGGTCGGGTCGGACCGACCCGCAAACCGACCCGACCGGGTCGGACCTGACCATTGACCGGGTCGGACCGAACCCCGTTGACCGGGTCAGTCGGGTCAACCTTGACCCGTTGACCAACCCGGTCACAACCCGGCTCAACGCGGCTCAGCGCATGAAGGCGCGTGAGCCGCGCACCGCGACTGGGCGCGCGTGAGCCGCGCCGCGCGTCTGGCGCGTGAGCCAAACTGCTGCCAGCGCGTGGAGGCGCGTGGCAGCGCGTGGAGGCTCACCTCCGGCGCGTGGAGGCACCCGGCGGCGCGTGGATCGCACCGCCGGCGAGCGGCGGCGCGTGTGGGCCCCGGGTGGCGCGTGAAGTCGCTCATAATTGAATTTTTTCAATTTTTTGGGGGTCTTATATCCATAAATATGATTTTTTTGTGGGTTTTTGTGTGCCGGATCACAATCCAAATGGTAAGATACGATTCCAAGTTGTGGTGTATGGTGTCCATTGACTCATACGCTCGCTTTGGGGTCGTACTCAAGTCATTTTGGTCTTTATAATTCGTAGGGCGTACAAAAATGTGATAATAAGCATTTCCAAGTCACAAATGTCTCTCTTAATGCGTTGAGAACTGTCGTATTAAATTTTTGTAAATTTTTGCAAGGAGAGTAAACTGAATGATATGATTTGCATGATTTTATCAGTAGATTCAGTTTATTCTCGAGAGGGAAAATCTAACGAGAATCTGAGGCAAGAGATGATGGACCCCATGGTGGGCACCGAGCCTCAGGGTATACGAGATAAAGAGATCTAGTGTGTATGGTACAAAAGATTTGCCAAGTTAGGGCAACGCTTAACAGTGGCATACACGATGACTTAGTCTCGTTTTTCGAGTCATATTCTATGAACATGTCGGTTCGACTCGTCCCAAAAGAGCATAGTGTTGCTGTCTTCAGCTCCTATGTGAGGATGCAGAAGAAAAGGGTTAATCATACAATGAAACAAATGTCGAGTATGATCACCGAGTTAATATATATGGATGAGTAAATTTCGGATGGAATTTAGGTTCTGGATGTGATCCAGTTTTTACCTGATTCATGGGAAACCGTGAAATCCTATCTCACATTTGACGAAAGTATTCATACTTTCGTTGACGTGAGTACATATTGTGAGCTCGATGAGGAGCACCTAGAGGGGAGTAGGCCACACTCGAGTCATGCTTATTCAGAGGAGTCAAGTAAGGACTTCCCCGGCGCTAAGCCTAGCGAACGAGACTCGAGATCTAGGTAATAAAAATCATCCGACAAAACCGACAACGAGGTACAAGAACGCAAGAAGAAGGAATTTGATTATACCAAAGTAAATTGCTACGTTTGAGGTAGATTTGGTCATTTCGCTCGTGAGTGTGACGAGCAGAAATTAATATTCTTTTTTCTTTACGTGGTTTGAGATTTGTCTCATTCACTATAATACTCGCTGATTTCTCTCCTTTGAAATCAGGAGCAACCGACCACGTAACTCGAGACAGGAGTGCGTAAATATAGTTCCGTCAAGTGAATTCTTAAATTTGGAGGATTTACGTTAAGGACAGAGCATTTGTCGTTGTCAGAGGGAACGACACTTGCTATGACGTCCTCAATATTGTAGGCATTCGACGGATATACAATTTAGTACCTTGTCTAAAATTGACTATGATATGCGTGAAATTATTTCTTTGTTTTTAATACGATAATTTTCTAAACTATTTTGGTTTTCATCCATGATGAAATGTATGCACTGGGTGCTACTCCTTGTAATGGTTTCTTGTCGTTCTACTATTGTCTTTACATCTGATTGCGTAGATGATGATGCAAATGAATGACATAGTAGACTTAGACACATGGGGTAAGAGATGATGAATCGGTTAGTAGCGAGAGGTTTATTGGACCCGCTAACCAGATTCGAGTTACCAGTATGTGAGTTTTGTCTAGTCGGCAAAATGACGAGAAAACCATTTGGCAATGCAATGAGAGCTGGGACTCCATTGCAGTTAGACCACTGTGCCTTCCTTTTCTTGTGGTCTTATGAGCATGAGAGCCGGAAATGGAGTTGTGTAGATAATTATAGATGTTTACATGTGTTTCGGTTCATCTATCTGATCTCGCACAAGTCTGAGGCATTAGACTGCTTCAGGAGGTTCATAAGCGAGATTGAAAATCAGTTAGATTTGAGAGTACAGACTCTCAGAACCGAGCAAGAACGTAAATATTCGTCTAAACTACACATGAGACTCTGTTTCGATAAGAGTATTACGAGACTACTGACTAGTAGTCAGTTCCCCATTTGAGCTTTGGACAGGGAGGTAGCCTGACCTTAGCTACTTGAGGTTATGGGGTTGTGCCACGATTTCTCGTATTAACACGGTGAGTTAGACCCGCGAGAAAATATGTATTCCTAGGTGAACACGAACGGCACTAGAATCGAGATTGAGTCTCGTAATACTATATTTCTTGAGAATGATTTCCCTAAGAGAGATGAAATCAATTTGGACCCTACCCTTTATGCGATGGATGAGCCTAGTGGCTCGAGGAGCCCAGCGGCGGGATACAAGAATCCACTACGGATCTTGATCTCAGTGGGAGCGATCCATCAAGAGGTAAAGATTTTTTCTCTCCTCCTAAGAGTGTCGAGAATGCGTATTTAAACGTTGTTTTCTCAATTGAGGGTGAGACCCTGATTGCGACTCTAGAGGATGATAAAAAAAAAATCTAAAACGGTCCGAAAGGCTCTCGAGAGTTTTGCAAAAGATACAAAATACCGTTTATTGAATGCCATAAATAAAGAGAAGGAATTGATAAAAATCAACGGGGTCTGGGATCTAGTTGATTTGCCGAAGGGCGGAAAGACTATTGGGAACAAGTAGGTTCTCAAAGTCAAGATAAAGGTCAATGGATTGATGAAAAGGTAAATAACCCGTCTAATAACCAATGGTTACACTTAGACTGAGGGGTGGACTATCGAGGAGTCATAGTCCAATTTATCTCGATCCGTTTATCTTAGAGCGATTGTCATTAACATGTATCTAGAGTCACAGCACAAGGACGTAAAGACCGCTTTCGTAGTGGAAGTCTAGATGAGGCGATCTACATGGAGCATCCTTTTGGGTTCGTTCTAGTAGATCAGGTGGATAAGATCTATTGATTTTAGAAATCAAAATACGACCTTAATCCATCATCTAGGCAGCGGCGCTTGAGATTTCACGAGAAGGTGATATCTTATGGTTTTGTAATGATCGAGTAGGATTATTGCATATATATGATACGTCCCGATGACTCCTTTATGAGCATGTTCGCATATGTAGGTGACATTTTGTTGGCTGGGAACAACAGAGAGTATCTAATGACCATTGTAACATGGTTATGAGGTTTTAGTTCATTCTCAGATTTTGGATCCATAGGGATCGCTTGAAAATGGTGTTGACTCTTTAACAAGAGTTTTACATCAGGTAGATTCTTAAGCATTTCGAGAAGAGCGATGACAACCTAAAAGATACTCTAATCGCTAAAGATAAAAAGACATGAATCTTGACACATGCCCTAGAATTTATAAAGAAATAAGGGAGATGAGTAGAATCCCTTATTTCAGTGCAAAATACATTTCTAGTGTATGCGATGAGGTATACACGTGTGATATACAATTTGATGTATGCGATGAGGCATACATGACCAGACGTTTATTTAGCAGTGGATCTGGTGAGTAGGTATTAATAGAATCCTGAAAGGGATCACTGTAGAGCAGTGAAAAAGGATTCTGAAATATCTCATTTGAACTGCGGACCTCTCCATGTGTTACGGAAGAGGTGATTTGCGTTTTGTGGTCGAGATTCAGATACTGACTGGGAGTAGTGATCTGAATAAACGCAAAAGGTTTTATCTTCTTAGAGCAGTAAGAAGAAAATCTGTATATCTCTATTTACGATAGAGACTGAGCTAGTAGTATGCTCAATTGCAGTTCATGAGAATGGTTGGCTTCAGAAATTTTATGGAAGACTTAGAGGTTGTGACAGATAGTGGGAGGTCAGTGATGATTATTGTGATAATCAGACCGACACTGTCAACAAATGAGACCCTAAGTATAATAGTAAAGCCAAACACATTAATACCGAAGACCTTTATGAGAGATATTACCGAGAAGGGTATTGTGACATCTAAGTACACCTCAGCATGAGAGCTGATCTCTTCAGAAAACCCGTTGTGAAAGATTCCTTTGTGAGGTAAGGAATCATTGGGTTTAGTGTACTTTAACATTTCTCCTTATATACTGTTTTAGATGTTTATTTTAATATATGACATGCATGCAGAATTGAGTCACATATTTATTTTATGCATCATTTGTTGTCATATATTGTGATTTTGTGATAAAAGATGTGTCAGGCAGGTATGGTCGACTCTCTCACACAAGTGACCACCTCCGACTCTGAGTGAGCGGAGATGAGATGGATTCTAGTCGTAAGAGGCTTTGAGAGTAGCCCTACTAGAACATAAGTCGCCCTGATATGTGTTCAGGATGAAGTCATATGCGATATGACCGACATAGAAATACCCACATCCATGTTGCCTGTAAGCAGCCAGGTATGAGATCTCAGATATCACCTGCGATTTGTGATATTGTCTCTGAGTTGCTCTCTCTGAGATCTCTGGGTAAAGTCTTATGTGTAGACTGAGTCCCGTACCTGTACAGTGTTAGAGAAATCTGACATATGCCCTTTGAGAGATGGGGGAATAACACTGTGGCACGTGTTTCATACCACGTGTGATAAGACGACCATGGGATAGTGGGAGCTATTATTTGAGACGATAGTTTGATCTTGATCCCCGTTCCCACTGTGTGAAACCTAAGATCCATTGGGTGGGATCTCTTATGCCCTTATTACTTTCGGCTGTCTCTAAAAGTTTTGGTTTAGTGTTGCTACTTTAGTCTGTTTACCTATGGCCCGGAATATAAATTGAGGTCTAAGGGGCAGGTCTAGGAAAGCAGCTGAATTGAGACCGATAGATTCGAGTTTGGGAAAAGGAAGGCCAATAGCCATTACATCATTGTCATGTATTCATAGGTCGACCTATTATGTTAATCCATGTTGGGATTCAAACATAATAATGAATACATAGTCGAGCAAATTGATTGGGGATCACTTTCGATGAGGAAAGTGGCTCGATGGATGTAAATGCATTGAGTCTGGGGTATAGCGAGTTATTTTTATACTAACAGTGACTACTCGATCATCCTAACAGGTGTATCGAGAAGTCTTTGCTTGCAGGTGTACTCGCCGGTCGCACGACGCCCAATCCAGTATGAAAGTCCAGTAGGGTGATGCGATAGATTGCATGAGTTGCGATCTTGTGATTGACGGAAATGAAATGCCCTAATGTGCAAGTGGGAGATGTAGGTTATTTATGCCCATTGTGGGACAATTTGGTAAGAATGAGATAATGGGGTAACTCCCATTATTACTTACCAATATTAACCAATATTATTTGATAACTCCCAAATCTTAACCCTAATGGCCATTATTCTTTTTGATTCAATTGAGAAAGAATTATTCCTACCTTGTGTGTGGAGAGCAGCCATGGGAGGCAACTATGGAGGTTAGGGTTTTGCACACTTCTCTAGAGAGAGAAAATAGAGAGAGGGATGGAGATTTTCGCGCGAAAATCTCCAATCGTCAAACGAATCACCGAACATGAAGATTGCGGCGTCGTGGATTTGAGGTGGTGGTTTGACTAACCTCGTGATCACCATCCGACCGTGCGATCCGTTCGAGGGACATCGCGACACGGTAGATTTTGAAGACTGCCCTATCGAGGTATTTATCCCAAAAATTCCGATCTATTTAATTCTTGCTTCCGCTTGCGTGATTAAATCCAACACAACCTTTGAAAATGCCACCGAAAAAGGAGCATCTACATCGATGGTGTAATAGGGTTGCATCAGGCAAAGAGTGACTGCAAGCAAGCAATAAGCCAATGTGGTAATCACCATAGAGCCAACAAGCCCAATTGGGATATCTCTAGCAGGATTCTTGGTCTCCTCTGCCATAGTGGACACCGCATCAAACCCCACATATGCAAAAAACAATATAGCAGATGCCTTGAAAACACCGCGAGCACCAAATGGCATGAAGTCATCATAGTTCTTGGTGTCAGCTTTGGTGAGACCAGCAACAATGATGAAGACAATGACCACTATGTGGACAATTGATGCGATGTAGTTGAAACGTGAAGAGCCCTTTGTGCTGAGGACTGCAAGGACACAGATTATGCAAATGACGCCAACAGCTATAGGATCAAGGTGGCCGTAGTCATTCCCCAGCTGGTGTGCTGTGATGCAGAAATCATTTGGATCATGGTTGCAAAGAGTGGCGAAGTATGATGTCCATGAGCGTGCCACAGCTGCACCTCCTATTACATATTCTAGCAGGATGTTGCCCGCAGCAATAAAGGCAATGAAGTCACCAAGTTCTACTCTTAGATAGGCAAATGATCCACCTGAAATTGGCAGATCAGTCAAACGAAGGATATGTTAAACTTAAAACCAGATTAGAAAAAGATACAATTCCAAATTCATGCAAATTAACTGCTATTTTGAAGTACAGCAGTAAATTTGAGAAAGGTGCCACACTGGTCAGTGAAATGGTTATTTCATCGGCAACCATAATTGAGGCCACCAGTAGGAACTCAACTGTCAGAACTTCTCAATAATGGCAAAAAAAAAAAAAAAAACACCCATGAAACCTCATCAGTAGGCCATAATTTATTTTAACTCGGTTTTTTTTTTTCTCCCGGAGCTCAACAGCCACAGCCTGGTTGATGCAGGGGCCATGTTGTGATGTCCTTCATTGGCCTAAAGCCAACACACAAACTTGTTGCACATACTGTCAGCATCGACAATATTGTCAAATTTAATCCTAAAACCTATTCGGGACGAAAGGAAATTGATAGATCTTCCCCCTCATCTTGTGGACTTTTGGCAGTACCAGTGGAAAATCACTAGTATTTTGAGTTAACTGTAAAGGCTTAGATGGTACAACAGGGTTTATCTCTATTCAGTGGTGAGATTTCATATTTTACTTCAATAGATAAAAAGAATAAATAAATATATCAATGTTTCAATGACATACAAATTCTAGATTTAAAATGAATTAGATTAAAAATAAGTACCTGCAACAGGAATCTCCACAGCAAACTCCGTGTAGCAAAAAACGGATAACAAGGCAGAGACGCCCGAGACAACATATGATAGAACCACGGCAGGACCAGCCTTGGTCCTTGTGGCGTCACCGGTAAGGACGAAGATGCCTGCGCCGATAACTGCACCGATGCCAAACCACATGAGATCCCACCAGTTTAGAGTTCTCTTCATTTCATTTTGACTCCTTGCCTTGACTTCATGCAGCTCGGTTTGGTCCATGGATCGGGTAAACACCCGATCCTTTAACCTCATGGGAGTCTCCCTTATTGCTGTCATGTAATTCCCCCAACTTTGGAATGATTTTTCTGGAAAGATATTATCCTTTGTGCATGAACATCCTCTTCTCCTAACCACACCTCCTTCACTTCCAACACGCATCCTGTCAAAATTACAATACAATGGCAAATTAACCGATTTTTTTAGCACAAAACAGTATATCTTGAGTAAATATTATGCTCTTCCGGAAAAAAACAATAAAGAAAACAAAATGTAAATTTGGTAATCAATCAGAAGCTTTTCAATTGAAGAATTGATTCTAATTAAAAGCCAAAAAAAAAAACCTATAAATTGAACGAAAGTAGTCCAATCAAACTCAAAAGCATTCAAGAGCTTCCACAACACAACCCAAAACAGAGGAGATATAAATGGAGAAAGATGCAAATTAACCAGCCCAATTCGGCGAAAAAGAGAAAAAGACAAATGGGTTTGAAGAAATATCTTGTATTTCTTACATATCTGGAATCAATTTGGCAAACATTATATAAAAAATCATAGAACCAATTTGTCATTAAATGCTGACCGTTCGTAGCAAACGACCACATCAATTTCATAAAAATCATAAAAGAAGAAGAAAAATTCCATAGAAAGCAACAGAGTGGACGGTTATCAATAAACGTCTAGAGACCGAAAGAGACCTGTGCCGTTCCGCCGGGTCGGGTTGAATGAGGATAGATAAAAGGGGCACGGGAAAAATGACGGGGCGAGGGCAGAGCATACGTAGGCGCGTCACGTATTACCCGTGTGCACGTAATTTATGCATTATTATATATATTTAACAAATTTATTAATACACCGATGACGAGTTATGACTGTGTAGGAAAATAGAGTTGTACTATTTGCTTTACTTCTTAACAGATCAATCTGCATAAAACATTTACGTGATTATTTGATATCCGTAGCTTATTAAAAATTCATAGATGCAATCTTAGGTCAAACACTTGCCAAATTTTAAAGTTTTGGATCTTTTTCTAATGAAAAAAATGGCTAAATGCATATTATTTTTCACATGATGTATGAAAGTATATTCTGGGTTTAGTGCTAAATATAATATGCATGTCAGAATATTCTTGTCTTAGATCAAAGCATTGTTTGGGCACCTGCAATTACTATTGGATCAGATTGAATCTTGTCTGGATTCCTAACATTAATGACTGGATTCCCAGATTGAATAATCTTGTCAACTCTATTTTGGTTGCACATACCAGGTTTCATAATTTTAATCTGTCTCTTTGATTTCCTTTGTGATCATTGATCACTATAAAGAGTTTTTTATTTGCTTTGTGTAAACTTTGTTACATAGCTTTTGCCCAAACAGTAGTATTCAATGGTACGTTGGACTGCCATTTTGGTATTTCATACCATAGTATGGGACAAACAATAGTACAGATAATTTGCTTTTCAACGGTCTGATTTAGGCCCAGTAGCAATTGATCATAGAAATGAACGGTCGTAGGGGAGTTCATCAAAAGAACTGTAGAGGGTATTCATGGAAATTCCTTGACAGTAACCAAAAAAAAAATGAAAAAATGAAGTAGAGATTCCTTGATTCTCTGGCAAAATCAAAAAAGCATTGCAAAGAAAGATATTCAAATTCGAGCTACATTTAGTTGAGCAAGATGTATAATCGCTGATTTTGATATCCCAAATTCATTGCCACCCGTTGACTTGTTATAATATTTTTTCTTTTTTTAATTTTTAATTATAATATTGTATTAATATTTATATGAATAAAAAATATTTGAAAAAATTCACATTCTTAATTAATTCAATTTGATTAAAATAAAATTTGTTAAAATTGCTATTCACTTGAGAAAACAAATTAAAATTTGGTTTTATCCTAAAGTGAAACCAAAAAATGCATAAACTATCCGAAATATACAAAATGATTCAAAGAAAATGATTTTTTCACTTATAACCCAATTATGCTCACACTTAAGATCTTGTATCATTCTATATCGATCATTATAAATATTAATATTTATAAAATTCATGTATGTTAAATATTCACACGATGATAATTAATTATTTCATCTTTTCATATTATAAAAAGTCATAATGACTCGATTATAATCCGATAATTATAAAAAAGAAATATATATATATATATGTATACATAAACTTATAAATGCCACCCAAACTAAACATGTACCTAGGAGAAATTTTCATTGTGAGCTCAATTGCCAAAACTTAAATCTTGAATTTTGTAAAATATATATTTCTACCTTTTAAACTTAAAAGGGTCGGTCCATGGAATTTATTGCATGGGTGCAAACATTACAAGTCTAAATTGTGTTCAAAGTATATCCCCATAATTAGTATCCTTTTCCCCTCCCCCACTTGAAATCCTCTCCCTAATTTTCAGGGTTAGAGTTTAGAATTCTATGGCTTAAGTGCAAAACAACTCCAGCTTAAACAAAATTTTCATAGTCTTAGAGGCCGTTTGGGATTACTTAAAAAATGCTACTTATAAGCAATTTTTTAGATTATAAGCCCATTTTAGTATTTTCAAAAAATAAGTTGTTATCTATTTAAATAAATGTTATTTAAAAATTGTTAACTGATTGGTAAAATGAATATTTATAAATTATATAAAATAGAGAGAAAACCATAATGGGCATAAGACGTGGCATAGTTGTAATTTTTGTTAAATATAAAAGTATAAAAATATATTTTTATTGGTCAAAATAATTTATTTTAGTTGTGTTTAAAAGCATCAAAATGAAAAATCTGTGGGAGCAGTTTATTGTTTTTTTTTTTTTGTGAATTATAAGCATTTTTTGGGTTTATAATCTTTTTTACAAGTTTTAATTACCAAACAATTATAATTTTAATTTTGACTTATAAACCGGTCAGGCAATCCCAAACACTTCTTCGTCTTTTAGCCCAAGCCCAAGCCCAAGCCCAAATTTTTTTTCTTTCTTTCATACAAACTGAAAAAATATTTTTATAAATTATCTTTTCATCGCGTTATCTTGCTTTGCTCAGTTTAAATTCCTTTTATTTGCTCTTTAATTTCATATTTGTTCCTTTTTTTTTTTTTCATTTCTGTCGGTCTTTCAGTCGATTTTAATTCAATTTTTCACAATTATAATCTTTAATTTTGTTGATAAAACTCTATGTGCTAACTACTTCCCACCAACTATTCATCTTATTGATTCAATTATTAACCGATCTTCTTTCAAGAGTTTTTCTGTCATTAGCCGGGGGTACGTACACTTATTGTCACACAAAATGCTTCTCCTAACTCAATTGCTTGACATCAAAAGGAATCACGGAGCATTTTAGCCAATTACTTGCCTAAATTAGCCCATTCACTCTGACAAATTTAAAAATTTAGGTTAGCAGTTTTTCAAATGTTCGTGTAAGGTTATTTAGAATTAGTAGTTAGTTTCAAATTAGAACTTTGGATAAGAAATTGTTAGATGTTATTTTTACCACTATGCATTACAGAGCCAAACCTCAATTACTTAAAATGTTTCAAAAAGCACTCATATCCTAATACGATACTACTAGAAACAATACATTCTAATAATTATTAGACTTTAGTAAAATAGGGAGACCCTAATTCTTTTAATGTCATTCTAACCTAAATTTTAACCTTATAATTAGGACTGTTGTCCACTTTCTAAATCATAACCCTTAGACAAGTAGTTTTTCCATGTAGAGAAGCATAGTCCACATGTGTTTATGCAAATTGATTTTGAGCTTTCTTATTAATTTATAATTTTAAAAGCGTCACACATTTGTTTTATCACTCTCAACTAAAGACTTACTTGGACCAAGGGTGAAATTACAAGTCTATAACCACGGGATTATAGTATACATTTAAAAATATAATTTTATGAAAAGAAGAGTTATACTATTAAGTAGAGTAAATCTTAATGTTGTAATATTTAAAAATATATAAAAATTTCTTAAAATAGTGTGTGGCAGTTGTCCCTCGTGTCACTATTACGGTAAAACACAGCCCTCTAAAGCCCAAGAAGCATGACAATATAAAATGTCTCAAAATTCTCCACAATTAGTATAACATATAACATGGACAATTTGCATACAAAGAATGCACAAAACTCAAGGTTAGGGATTTTACTTAAGTGAATGGGATCCACCAAGATAAAATTATATCGAGTTGAGTCAAATTGAGTCAAACATATATCAACCGGATCAACTGGTCCAATCGGGTTATGCCCAAACCACAAAGATCAAGTGTTTGAGAGTAGGTGTCAAAGTCTTCAAGAGAACAATCTAGTGGTCATAATCTCCCTACTCGATCTGGAGATTCCAGATTCAAATCTCTATACAACCAAAAAAAAAAAATAGATGTCGAACAAATTCACCCGTGGTTCCGTTTATGCTTGGGAGCTCCACTTTATATCACGGAGCATAAGGGGTTATGTGATAAAGCCAACAATATGGTTACTTTTGACTACGGTTCAAAATATGCAATAACCTTACACCCTAGCATCAAGAAATAGATTCAAAAAAAAAAACGGACTTATTTTTGAAAATGCAAGTGTGCGTGTATGTAATAGTTATAATTTTTAGAAAATATATATTATTGATTATAAAATTTTGGAAATTATTTTACTTCAAAATCATGGCGGTGTTTTGAACAAAAAATCAAGAAATCATGTTTTGGGCAAAAGAATTTTAAAAAATGCAAAACTATTTCAACCGTTGATTTGATGTGAAAATTTGTGATTCAATCTTAGATGAGGGAAGGGAAAGAGAGATATAGAGAGAGAACGTGAAAGAGAAAAGGGATTAAATTATGAGCTCAACTCTATGATAATTGTAAAAGTGCCCTACACGGGGTACTTTATGCAAATAGTCACATTCTAGAGACTTAATTTTTTTTGTTTTTCAATACTTAAACAACTACAAAGACAACTTTTCAAAGTGACTCATACGAGACCCTTAATTTTCACGTACACCTCATTTAAAAGGTTACCGTCACATGAAAATTTTAGAATACTGTACTCCAACACGTAATTTAATCCAATTGGTCAGAATCAATGGAAACATGACATTAGGAGATACTACAATAGGTATCTCGTGAAATTTCCCATCACAAATAATACAAAATTAGTAATTAGAAGATATATTTTATTAATTAAAATTTCATTATTCCATAACATCACATGTGAACTAAACATACCTATTTGGTGTCCTTTCCTCCTATCTAATTTTCTTTGGAACATACACAACAAAAAAAATATGGTTTTAGCGTCGAAAAAAATTCGTCGCTATTTTGTTACGAAAAAAATTCGCCGCTATTTTGCGACGAATTTAACTACGAAAAATTTTTTTCGCCGCTATTTGCAACGAGATTTGTGACGAAATAATGTTGTGACTAATTTAGCGACGGATTCCGGAATTCGTTTCTAAGTTAGCGACGAATTCCAGAATTCGTCATTAAACCTATATTCACAAGTGAGATTTATTATTTTATAATATTTTAAATTAGTATCTTATTTTATTATTTTATATTTAAAATAATATATTATATTATTATTAATATAATATACTAATTAAAAAAATATTAATTTTCTATAAAAGAATAAAATGATAATTTAAAATAAAATAATATGATTTTAAACAGTAATATAAAATAATAAAATGCTAAATTCAATTCTATATTGTTATATTCTATTTTTTAAAAGAGTAATGTGATTTTATTTTTTAAAATATTTTATTATTTTATTCTAAATTAGTATTTTATTATTTCATAATAAATTATTATATTATTTTATTATTATTAATAAAATGTGAGCACAAGATAAAAATAAAAAAAACATATTATCAAATTATATTTTAATTTATTTTAATCTTATTTTAAATTAGCGACAAATTCCTAAATTCGTGGCTAATTGAAAATAATATATTATATTATTATCAATGTAATATATTAATTTAAAAATTAATAATTTTTTATAAAATAATATGATTTTAAACAATAATATAAAATAATAAAATGCTGAATTAAATTTTATATTTTTATATTTTATTTTTTCAAAGAGTAATATGATTTTATTTTTTAAAATATTTTATTATTTTATTATTTTATTATTAATAATAAAATGTGAGCATAAGATAACAAATAAAAAAAACATATTAACAAATTATATTTTAATTTATTTTAATTTTCTTTTAAATTAGTCACAAATTCCTAAATTCATGGCTAATTTAAAATAATATATTATATTATTATCAATATAATATATTAATTAAAAAATTAATAATTTTTTATAAAATAATAAAATACTAATTTAAAATAAAATAATATGATTTTAAACAGTAATATAAAATAGTAAAATGCTAAATTAAATTTTATATTCATATGATTTAATTTTTAAAAGAGTAAATTTATTTTATTTTTTTCAAGAATAATATTATTTTATTTTTTAAAATCTTTTACAATTTTATTTTAAATTTACATATTATTATTTTATCACAAATTATCATTTTATATTATTTTATTATTATTAGAAAAATATGAGAATAAGATAATACACTACAAAAAAACAGTCTTTAGCCACAAATTTAGCGACGAAAATTTTAAAAAAATTTATCGCTAAAAACATTAGTGACGGATATAGCGACGAAAAATTTTTCGTCGCTAATAACACGTCGCAAAAATTTAGCGACGAAAATTAGAAATCCGTCGCTAAATTTAGCAACGAAAATTGAAATCCGTCACTAAATTTAGCAATATATAATTTTTCGTCGCTAAAATTCGTCACAAACTTTAGCGACGAAAAATTATCCGTAACTAAAACCGTGTTTTTTTGTAGTGATAAGTAAGAAAAAATAGAAGATTATGAATTGAAAGATCATTTGGTCTAATGGTTGTGTGTTTTAATAATTTCACGCGTGTGCATAGGTTCGAAACTGGCAGGAGGCGTGCGGAGGCATTTTTGAGGGATTTTTCACAAGAGCGTGAGCGTGCACGGGGCGGAGCAAGTCGGCCGGGCGGGTGCGGACTCAAGCGGGGGTGCTGGGTGGGCACGCATCCCGCCCATGCATGGATGGATAAAATATATTAAGTATAAATTTAGTGACGAAAAATTTTTTCGTCACTAAATCAATTGCTATTTTAGCGACAAATTTACAGTTCTAGTCGTTAAATTTTTACGACACCTCATTAGCGACGAAAAATTTTTTGTCGCTAAATCCGTCACTAATTTTTTTAGCGACGAATTGTTCTAAAATTTTTATTGCTAAAATCGTATTTTTTTATAATGATAAAAGTTATATTTTCTCTTTGCTTATCCTGTAAGCAAATTGTTATACAATTCATAATTACCATTAAGAGAAAGTTTTAACATTCCATCGAATATTATATGCAAGAACTAACAACATGTTTTTGTAAGTGGAAAAAATAACCTGTACAGATTTCTCTTGGTGCAAAAAATAACCAACAGGTTTTTGTCTTGTCCCTTGGTGAAATCTTTTGTAAGTGGCAATGTGTATCGCGAGGTTTCTTGGCACACTGATATTTTATAACGTGTGTGTAATATGACGACTTTCCTTTTAATAGTTTTGACCGATATTCATAACGATTTTAGAGCCCTCACAAGCCGACTTATCACAAAATGGGGTTGACTAAATCCAAATGTTGAATAAGTTCAATACAAAATCACAAGATTCCAAGGTTTTAAACCACAAGGAAAAAAAAAATTGGTGCAAGCCACTAAAGGAGAGCGACAGGGGGCCCCAACAAAAAGCAGGTGGACCCCCAAAAAGGGGGATTCATGGTGCCTTCGTTACAGCCTCGTTGTTGCAATTGAGCTGCAGCTCTCCGGTTGCATCCACCGCCGGGAAAGAGAGATAAAATAAGAACATAGAGAGGCAGAGAGAAAACCTTACTTAGAAAAGTGGAATAAGGGGGAACTCCAAATCTTAAAAAAGCAATCAAAATAATCATGTGTTACGAATTAGAATATTAGTTTAAATTTATTTAAAATTGATTTACTAAAATTTTTAATAATTCATATTCTAATGTATTTAAAAGGGTATGAAACTTTAATGTATAAAAATGTAAGAAATAATTTATATTTTTGTGATAAATTAAGATAAGAATATCAAGAAATAATAAAATTATCATACAGAAATATCAAGAGATAACAAAATTATCCATGATTATAGTTCCCAAATCAACTTTAATTCTTTTTGGGATCCGATCATCAAACTGAGAGAGAAGTTAAAGAGTTCTCTTCGACAAACGTGTAGATATGGAAAACCAATCGCACAGGTCTAAACAGCAATTGACCGTTATGAATTCATGTACTCTTCTGCATATAGATCTAATAATTTTCATCATAGTATTATTTTACTAACAAGTGGTATCAAAACCTCCTCGTATTGAATCATTAAAAAATAAATTTTCAAAATTTTTGATTGAATTTAATCATGGTTATTTATCTTACTGATTTGGAATTCAAACTTGCTTAATTATATTCATATATATATATATGATTTTTATTGATTACATTCAGTTTTCTGGGTAGGGAAAATTAAAGAAAATTTTTATTTTTCACCTTGTTTGATTTTTTTTTGGTAGACTCAGAAATCAAATTAGTTTTCATTGAAATAATTGCAGTGAAGAAAATCAGTTTAATGGCTAAAATATTGGGATTACTTCCCTTAATTTGTGGTTGCACATTTTGGGTTAAGAAATATGTCATTTTTACAATATTAAATCCATATATATTTGTTTAAAATTGAGATTTTTTATCCAAATAATTCGTGGTTGGGTGACGATTACATTGACAATATTGAGTCAACTATCAAAACTACTAAGTATAACATGACACTGTTGCTCTATGGATGAAGTTTTTTTTTTTTTTTTTTTTTTAAATTTAAAACAAACAAGACACTATGGCTCTATAGATAGCATGACATGGTAGTTATAAGATTTTTATTTTATTTTGAGCTATTAGGTTTGGGCCACTATGGGGTTAAGATTTATCAAATCCATTAGGATAAAATTGGGTATAATTCCAATTATACTTAGAATTTTTAATTCAAATACTACAAAAAAACAAGATTTTAGCCACAAATTTAGCGACGAAAATTTAATGAAAATTTGTCACTAAAAACGTTAGCGACAAAAAATTTTTTGTCATTAATAACGCGTCGCAAAAATTTAGCAACGAAAAATTAGAAATTCGTCGCTAAATTTAGCGACGAATAATTTTTTGTCGCTAAATCCATCGCAAATTTAATGACGAAAAATTATTTGTCGCTACATTTAGCGATAAAAATCTAAAATTTATCGCTAAATTTAGCGACTAATAAATTTTCGTCGCTAAATATGCAACGAATTTAACGACAAAATATTATCCGTCGCCAAATTCGTCACAAATTTAGCGATGAAAAATTATCTGTCGCTAATTTAGGGACGAAAAAAATTCGTCGCTAAATTAGAGACGGATATAAATTCATCGCTAAATTAGCAATGAAAAAAAAATGCACTCCCGCCTGAACCCGAGCCCACCCGAGCTAGTGCCCACACGCCCTCCCTCACTTAAATTCCTGAAAAATGCCTCTGCTTTGCTCCTACCATGGTTCGAACCCTTGTGCTTCCGTAAACCTTTAAGATCCTACAATCATCAAGCTAAATGTTAGTATTTATTATAAATTTTTTTTTCACTTATTATCTTTTCTTTACATTTTTCTAATAATAATAAAACAATATAAAATAACAATTTATTATAAAATAATAAAATATTAGTTTAAAATAAAATAACAAAAGATATAAAAAAATAATAATACTATTTTTTAAAAAGATAAAATAAAAATAAAATAAAACATATTAATTAAAAATAATAAATATGATAATTTTTTTAATAAAAAATAATATATATATATTAATATTTTATTTTATTTTATTATATTTCAAATTTAACGATAAATTCTGAAATTTATCGCAAAATTAGCGATGAATTCCGAAATTTGTCGCAAAATTAGCAACGAATTAGGAATTTGTCGCCGAATTCGTCACAAATTAGCGACGAATTCCAAATTTGTCCCTAATTTTGCTACGAATTATGAATTTGTCGCTGAATTCGTCGCAAAATTAGTGACGAAATATGAAATTGATCGCTAAATTAATTTATTATTTAATAAATATATATTAATATTTTATTTTCTTTAATTATATTTTAAATTTAGCTACGAATTTCGAAATTCGTCGCAAAATTAGTGACGAATTAGGAATTTGTCGCCAAATTCGTCACTAATTTTGCGACCAATTATGAATTTGTCGCTGAATTTGTCACAAAATTAGCGACGAAATCCGAAATTCGTCGCTAAATTAATTTATTATTTAATAAATATATATTAATATTTTATTTTTTTTTCAAATTTAGCCATGAATTTCGAAATTCATCGCTAATTTTGTGACCAATTAAATTAGTCGCTGAATTCGTCGCAAAATTAGCGACGAATTCTGAAATTCATCGCAAAATTAGCGACGAATTCTGAAATTCGTCGCTAAATTAGAATTCGTCGCTAATTTTGCGACCAATTCACATTCGTCGCTAAATTTTGTGAAAAATTCCGAAATTCGTCGATAAATTAATTTATTATTTAATAAATATATATTAATATTTTATTTTATTAAATTATTTTTCAAATTTAACGACGATTTCCGAAATTCGTCGTAAAATTAGCAACGAATTTTGAAATTCGTGGCTAAATTTGCGACAAATTCAAATTCATTGCTAAATTTTGCAACAAATTTCGAAATTCGTCGCTAAATTAATTTATTGTTTAATAAATATATTAATACTTTATTTTAGTTAATTATGTTTCAAATTTAACGATGAATTTCAAAATTCGTTGCTAATTTTGCGACCAATTAAATTTATCACAGAATTCGTCGCAAAATTAGCTACAAATTCCGAAATTGGTCGCTAAATTTGCGACAAATTCAAATTCGTCGCTAAATTTTGAGACAAATTCCGAAATTCGTCGCTAAATGAATTTATTATTTAATAAATATATATTAATAATTTATTTTATTTAATTATTTTTCAAATTTAGCGACGAATTCCAAAATTAGTAGCAAAATTAGTTACGACTATTTTTTCGTTGCAAATTTTGTTGCAAATAGCGAGAAAAAAGTCGCTAGCAATGAAAAAAAAATGTGCTCCAGCCTGAATCAAAGCCCGCTCGAGCCAGCGCCCACACGCCCTCCCTCACTTAATTCCTGAAAAATGCCTCCGCTTTGCTCCCACCATGGTTCGAACCCCTTTGCTTCCGTAAACTTTTAAGATCGTATAATCATCAAGCTAAATATTAGTATCTATTATAAGTTTTTTTTTTTTTTACTTATTATCTTTCCTTCACATTTTTATAATAATAATAAAACAATATAAAATAACAATTTATTATAAAATAATAAAATATTAGTTTAAAATAAAATAATAAAAGATATAAAAAAATAATAATACTATTTTTTTAAAAGATAAAATAAAAATAAACTATAACATATTAATTAAAAATAATAAATATGATAATTTTTTTAATAAAAAATAATAAATATATATTAATATTTTATTTTATTTTATTATATTTCAAATTTAGCGACGAATTCCGAAATTTATCGCAAAATTAGCGACGAATTCCGAAATTTGTTGCAAAATTAGCGACGAATTAGGAATTTGTCGCCGAATTCGTCGCAAATTAGCGACGAATTCCAAATCCGTCACTAATTTTGCTACGAATTATGAATTTGTCGCTGAATTCATCGCAAAATTAGTGACAAAATCCGAAATTCATCGCTAAATTAATTTATTATTTAATAAATATATATTAATATTTTATTTATTTTTTTTTTCAAATTTAGCCATGAATTTCGAAATTCATAGCTAATTTTGTGACCAATTAAATTCGTCATAAAATTAGGGACGAATTCTGAAATTCGTCGCTAATTTTGCGACCAATTCAAATTCGTCGCTAAATTTTGCGACAAATTCTGAAATTCGTCACTAAATTAATTTATTATTTAATAAATATATATTAATATTTTATTTTATTAAATTATTTTTCAAATTTAGCGACGAATTCCGAAATTTATCGCAAAATTAGCGATGAATTCCGAAATTCGTCGCAAAATTAGTGATGAATTCCGAAATTTGTCGCAAAATTAGCGACGAATTCTAAAATTCGTCGCTAAATTTGTGACAAATTCAAATTCATTGTTAAATTTTGCGACGAATTCCGAAATTCATCGCTAAATTAATTTATTATTTAATAAATATATATTAATATTTTATTTTATTTAATTATTTTTCAAATTTAGTGACGAATTTCGAAATTCGTCGCTAATTTTGCGACCAATTGAATTCATCGCGGAATTCGTCGCAAAATTAGCAACAAATTCCAAAATTGGTCGCTAAATTTGCGACAAATTCAAATTCATCACTAAATTTTGCGACGAATTCCAAAATTCGTCACTAAATGAATTTATTATTTAATAAATATATATTAATAATTTATTTTATTTTATTATTTTTTAAATTTAGCGACGAATTCCAAAATTAGTAGCAAAATTAGCTACGACTATTTTTTCGTTGCAAATAGCGATGAAAAAAATTTTCGTCATTAAATTCGTCGCAAAATAATAACAAAAAAATTTGTCAAAGCATATAACACAATATCAAGTGTGTGAAAAATAACGTGTTGTTTCAAGAATAACGTATCTCAAGGCACACACAACAAAATAACATATGCATCCATCCATATATCAAATCACATATGTAGAGCCGGCCGAACAACTACCCCACTAATGGTCTACCTCGACCAAGGACGGGCGCATTGAGGGTTTGGGTTTTCAACTATCCAAATATCAAATAATGGCTCTCTACCCCAATGTTGGCCACAGACTACTCCAATTAGCTTATAAATAATAATAATGATACATATATATAGTCGGCCGTGTATGGTGTCCCGCCCAGTGCTAGACAGAGGTAAACTCACGTCCTCCCTGATGAGGGTCAACCTAGGAAACCCATACACATGACGATTTGGCGGATACCTCTGGCCGAAACGTATCCGGGCACAAGGGGTGGCTCTACCAAATGTCCTTCGTAGCTACGGAATGCTATAGGAAGCATATCGCCATATCACCAAGTCAGCCGGGCACGTAGCCCCATGCATCACATCATGTCGGCCGGGCATATATCCCCATGCATCGTAACATAATTTTGGCCGGGCGTATAGCCCAAAGATTTGATATAAATCCCTTTAAAACCATGTGCCAATACAGTGGAACCATTAAAACATGTCAATATGTCGAAAATGTGGCACAATATCAGTTATCAAACTCATGGATGCATAATCTATAAAATCAGTAATTGGGACACTCCAATGGTCACAAAAATATGTATATATACTTATCAAAATCTAAACATTCAACTTTCACACGTATAAAAATCATGTAGTTTGAAAATCGGTAAAACATGATTTGTCAATCAAGAGAAATGTCAAAGTCTCACTCATAGTTTTTGGGAGGGTGGTCACTCCCTATTTTCAAAACAATCCAATCTGACTTCTCAAGTCTCCAAAAACAAAAGATCAACCTAATCAGATCATCAGAATTTAATATCAAATTCAAGTATTTTAGGGTTTATCCGTTTTCTCTAAGTTTGTACAAAGCTTAACTCTTCAATTTATGAATACACTCTAATGTCATCAGTTGCATTTCATTTATAAACCATTAACGTACCTTTAAACCAAGTCAAATTCAACCCTAAAACTACTCAAGGTCTGAAATAAGTCTTAAAATAAATAATTTTCCTATAAAATGGAAAATTTTTGAAAAATCATATACTTTTCGATTCCCATCCAAATGTTTCAAGCCATATGTCATTTTCAAAGTATATGAATCTATTTTCATAAGACGAAGATCGTATTTAAATTGTCTATAAGCAAAACAATTTATAATAAGAAAGGCTGCATCAACCCTTGCACTAAAATCCTAATTTCCGACTATTTTCATGTATAGGTCAATTTAAACTCCAAGAGAAACTATTCAGATCAACTATTGATTCTATCATCCTGAACAGTCTCATTTCATATAAATTCTGACACTTAACCTAATGAGCCGTATATAATATCTGAAAATGCATTCATTTAGAATTTAGTGCACATTCTAGTATATACAAGACTTCTTATCTTAAATTTACTCTAAATTTGATAACCAAATCGAATGGATCCGAAATCACTCACCTAGGGTTTTTCTCGGAGCGCAGACCTTCGTCCGAGTGTCTCCTCGATCACTCCAAGATCTGAAATGCTACCTATCAAGACAGGGCTTATTGGTTACGTTCAAACACTTAGATCGGAAGCAAAACCCTAAGTCATTTACCTGCGTGGAGGTTCGTTGGCTATCACGTGCTCAAGGGCCATCACGGGCTCGTGGGCTACAGCAGGCTCGTGGGTTCGCAGGTCAGCGGGCCAATGGGCTTCGGCTAAAGGGCTCGCAGTCTGCAGGCCGTGGCTAATGGGCCTACGGGCTGCAGGGCGTACAGCTGATGGGCTTGCGGGCTGCAGTGGCTTGCGGGCTGGTGCGTGCCCGTGTGCTGGTGCGCACCCGTGTGCTCGTGCGCTACTGCGCTGGTGCGTGCTAGTGCGCTGCTGCGTGCCCGTGCACTAGTGCACGCCCGTGCGCGCTCGTGCAAGCTCGTGCGCTAGTGCACGCCCGTGCGCTAGTGCACGCCCGTGCGCTAGTGCACGCCCGTGCACGCTCATGCGTGGGCTCGTGCGCGGCCTGGCTTGTGCTCGCTCGCGGACTAGGTCTTGCTCGCTCGCCTGGC
Organism: Dillenia suffruticosa; assembly: GCA_033439265.1. NCBI lineage: Eukaryota > Viridiplantae > Streptophyta > Magnoliopsida > Dilleniales > Dilleniaceae > Dillenia > Dillenia suffruticosa. The sequence goes on from JAVTVX010000031.1 coordinate 9,218,803, forward strand.
TCGTGCTCGCTCGTGAAATGGGTCCTGCTCGCTCGCGGACTGAGGTACGCTGTGGCTCGATTGCGTGCAAGGGCGCTGGGTTGCGCTCATGGAGGCTCGCGGGAGGAAGGAGCGGCGGGAGCGATGGCGGAAGGGTGCGATCGATCGTGGCTCGCAGTAGAGGAAGGCAAGGCAAATTTGGGCGAAGCCGAAGGGAGAGAGAACGAAGTAGAGAGAGACAGTGAGAGGGAGAGAGATGGTGAGACTTGCGGCCAAAAGGGGAAAGAGAGAAGTAGAGAGGGAGAGACAAGAGGCGGCGATGGCGCGCTCACGGGAGGAAGGCAGAGAGAGTGCGGCGGCCGTAGGGAGATGAAGTGTCGGGGATTTGTCGTTAAATTTCGTCGCAAAAATCATGTTTTTTTGTAGTGAAATTTTAGTATGGTTATATATATATTGAGATAAATTAATTAAAACAACATGTCACAAATGTATCATCTCTTGTAGAAATTAATATGTTTTGGAATATAAACGGTTGTGTGCATGTCACTTATATGAATAATGACCAGACCAAAGGAAAGTTGAGATTTAATAGAATTTCATGTGTGTCTGTAGTAATAAACGCATAATGATTATTGGGGTTTATATTTGAACAACAAATCGAATGAAAGGAAGGTTTAATGTTTGACATGTTCTTATTGTCAATATTTAATTACCACACCAAAATATCATTTACAACTTAATATTATTAATCTAAACACAAAATATTAATAGAGTGTCGAGTATCTTGAGATGGGTTTACATTTATTTGAATTTATTATTATTTGGTTTGAATATTTAGGTGAGCTTGTATTATTTGTTTGGTGTTCTTTGTTCAATTATAATATTTCTGCTAATATTACTACTAAATATCGACTCAATTCTCATGTTAAATGGCTCTAATTTCAAATCATGGTAAGAGAACTTTTTGATAATGCTCAAAGTCATGGATCTTGACCTTGCATTAAGCATTGATTGTCTACCGCTTCCTACATATAAGAGTACCTCTGATGAAAAGAAGGATAAGGAAAAGTAGAAGAAATCAAATCGTATGTGTATGATGATTATGAAGAGTGCTATCTCAGAAGAATTTAGGGTTACTATGTCTAAAAAGATTACTACAGGATTTCCTTGCGAATATTGAAAAGAGGTTTGTTAAGAATGAAAAAGTATAAATAAGTATCTATTAACAAGTCTCATTTCGATAAGGTATAAATGTAAATGTAATATTAAGGAGCATATCCTAGGTATGTCTCATCTTACTTCAAACCTGAAAGCACTTACGCTTGAACTCTTTGAGGAATTGCTGGTTCATCTGGTTTTGACATCTGTTTTGGCATAGCTTAACCAGTTTAAGATGAACCATAACTATTAAAAAGAGAAGTGGTCTCTGAATAAACTCATTTCATATTGTGTTTAGAAAGAGAAAAGGCTGCAGTAAGATAAATTAGAGAGTGCTCACTTGACCTCAACCTTTAAAAAGAAAGGCAAGGGAAATAAAAGGAAGAAGGATAAGGAAGCTACAAATATAGAACTTCAAAGGAAACAGCAAAAGAAATTAGGTGAACCAGAAAGTACTAGTTTTTTTTTTCCTTTTGTGGAGTTAAAGAGCATAAGAAGAAAAAGTGTACCAACTATCACGTATGGCATGCTCAGAAGGGCATACTTCTTAATTTGGTTTGTTTTGAAGTTAATTTGACTTCAATACCTAGACACATCTAGTGGATAGGTTCTATTACAATGACTCACATCAGTCTGACTATACAGGATTGCCTAAATTATCACAAGGTGAGTTAGGTCATGGAAAGAAAATTTAAGTTAAAGCAATAAGGAAATTGAGATTATTTTTAAAAACTAGATTTTGTTTGGATCTTAATAAAACATTTATTGTACTATATTTTAAATAGAATTTGATTTTTGTTTCTAATTTAAACAAATTTGGTTATTTTTGTTCATGGAAAATTCAGATTATTTTATGATTCAAAATTAGTTGAATCTGGTTCTTTATCATGATATTTAATCTTTATTATATCAACACAATTACTTCATTTATTGAATCCCTACATTTAAATACATGAGGTGTAAAATGAAAATTAACTAATGAGAATTCTGCGCAATTGTGGCAAAAGAGATTAGATCATATCCGCAAATGGAGAATTGAGAGACTTGTGTCAAACAGAATTCTGATCCCTTGACTTTTCAGATTTTGATATTTGTATTAACTATATAAAGGAGAAACAAATCAATAAAAGGAGATTTGAAACCGATAGGATTTTGGACATCCTAGAACTAATACATACAAATGGTTGTGAGTCATTCTTTATAATTGTTTGAAATGGTCAATAGTATTTTATAATGTTCACAAAGGAATATTCTAGATATCGTTGTATATATATTTCATTCCGAAGTTAAGAACTAACTCAACCAAAGGGTCAAATGCATCATATATGACCGTGGTGATGAATGGTATAATGGATATGACATGACGATTTAGGTAAACAACGTTTAGAACCATTTGTTAACACTACAAAAAAAACATCATTTTGTGACAAATTTGCAAGAAAAATTCGTCCCAAAACAAATTTGCGACGACTTTTGGAACAAATTTTTTTTCATTGCTAATAAACCGTCGCAAAATTTTGAAAAAAAAAATTAATTATTCGTTGCAAAAATTTCCAACAAATATTTTTTTTGTTGTAAAATTTGTCGCAAATGTACGACAAATTTAGCAACGAAAACTTTATTCATCGCAAATTTACAAAAAATAAAATTTTATCGTAAATTTGCGACGAAAAACATTTTCGTCGCAAATTTTGCAACGAAAATTTTATTTGTCGTAAATTTACAACAAATAAAATTTTCGTAACAAATTTGCAACAAATAAAATTTTCGTTATAAAATTTGCGACGAAAAACTTATTTGTTGCAAATTTGTGACGAATAACATTTTTGTCGCAAATTTTACGACGAAAAAAATATTTGTTGCAAATTTTGCAACGAATAAGTTATTCGTCGCAAATTAGCAACGAAAAATAATTCGTCGCAAATTTGCCACAAAATATTTTTTGTCTCATATTGTCACCAATCTAATTTTCGTTGCAAATTTGCGACAAATAGTTTTTTTTGTCAGAATTTTTGCAACAAAATGCAATTCGTGACAAATTAGAAACAGAAAAAAATTCGTTGCAGAATTTGTCGTAAATTTGCGACGAATGTTTTTTGTTGCAAAATTCGTCACTAATCAAAATTTAGAATTCAATTTTAGCAACGAAATTTGCGACGTGCATAGTTTTCAGGGACAAATTTTGCGACGAATATGTATTTTGCGACAAATATAAATTTTATTGGTATATTTGGACCATTTTCCCCTATATAACCTGTATTTTACCTACTCAACCAACTCCATCAACAATTAATCATCCAAATCATTTTATATATCAAATTTCATCCATCTATACTCATCAATATAACTGACTATTCAATAAGATCAATAAATTAAAAATTCAACATGAAATTATAATATTAATATCAAAGATAAAAGCAAAATCAAGTCTAAATGTTAAAATATCAATAACCATAAATAACTAAAAAAATAAATGTAATGAGTATCAAAATATAACAGTCAAATAACAGTATACAATTTCAAGCACGACCTCCACCATCATCGTCATCATAATCATCATCGAAGAAATCATCACCTACATCACCATCGCAAGCATTATCAGGAGGAGAAATAGATCTGACTTGGAGCGGAGGTTAACTAAAGATGCTGCATGATTAACATTTGTTGCATGCGGAACTCGTTAATTTCTTGCGTATGCTTTGCTTGAAGTTCTTTGAATTCCTAATCTCTTTGCAGAAATAACTCCTTCAAATGGCTCACATTTTGATTCAATTGATTTATTTCTGCCTTGATTGCTGGTGGGGTAGAAGAAGATGAACCAAGCCCAACTACTTTACCCCCTTTTGGTCCACCAGTCACCTTGAGCCATGTTTTCATGTTATCAACAGATGGATCAGATCCATCAGCATCATAACTAACACTCGAACTTCTGCGTGATAGTTCATCATATTTCTTCTATATTGTCATGAGAAAAATTAAACTAAATTTACAATAACAATATAATATAAGTACAAATAATCTTGATTAGATATATATATATGAAGGAAAATAAAAAAATTTGTAACATAAATCATAAGACTATATAGGATCTAAATTATGAACATTCGTATTAACATTGAATAAGTTGAAATTTATGAAAAAAAGAAGAGAAAATCTCTATCAAGTAATTTATTAGAAATCAAAGAATCAAGTCAGCAATAAAAATAAACTTGGGAGAGACTAACCTAATAAATTCATCTTTCTACATTATTATGATATGCTCAACATTATATGTTCAAATCAATATTGAAAATGTTCATTAAATAATTGGAAGTTTTGAAATTACAAACCTTAATTGCTCTAACTCTCTCCCCGCTCTAAGTCTTGTCTTTTTTTTGAAATATACACGTGAAAGTATCTATGAATAAAGTCTCAATCCCCGTTTCCTTGGACTAAAATAAAAAAACACTATTAGAAATAATGAAATAGTTTAAATTAGATTAAAAAATTAGTGTTTGTATAAAATTACCAATCTATTTCTATATTCACTGATATTGATCGTGCCTCCCGCATACGTCGCAGACAATTCCCCTGAATTATAAGCTCGGTTTTTTACATTACAAGCCATTTGTAATGTAAAAAACCGAGCTTATAATTCAGAATGTGAAGGTACATTTGTTGAGCCATTTGTTCAAAATGCGAAGGGCCTACAACAGAAGGGAGAGGCGAACGTACATTACCGGCAAGGGAATGGGATTGAAAAGGTGCCGAAGTGGACTGTGATGGTGAAGAGTGTGATCTTCTATCAGAATTTCGTCTATGGCCGCCACATCGAAACTGTCAACCATAATATATTATTAAAAAAAATAAAAAAATAAATAAAAATTGCATGTTCATCATATGCATAATGAAGAACATGAATAAACTTACCATATTTAATTTGACAAATTAAATGCGATAAAACAAGACACCAATATGTCAAGAAATCTTCTCTAATGATATGTAAAAAAAAAGATAGTGCATTAACAAATCAAATATATAAATTTAAGAATGAGACAGTAAATAGATAAATATCTGATTTTTATTATATTAAGAGAACAAAATTTACCAGTCATCAAAAATCAAAATTCTCATTGTCATCCTCATCCTCATCATGTGTCTCAAAATTAGACTTTTCAACATTATTATCATCAATATCCTCATCCTCATCCTCATCGTCATCATCTATCTCAAAATTTAGATTCTTCATCTTCTTTTTCATGAATTTCACTGCATCCATATCTATCACTACTCCGCTGGGATCTCGTAACGTTAGAATATTATATTTCTCGGTCTGAAATGTATTGGCAACAAGGTCAAACCAATGACATATAAATAAAACAACCTGTAATTCTAGACCAAGGTACTTTACCTCTATGATTTCATCTAACAAATCATAAAAATCATTTTGACCTCCACCATCATTGGATGACTGAACACAAACCCCACTATTCATTATCGTTTTCTCCATTCCGTATTCTTCAGTATGAAAATTATACCCGTTTATGAAATATGCTGGCCAAGTTTGTACCATTGATTTTGGACCCCATGACAGATGGATTAACAATTCTTACTCAACTTGAGCTTGATTATCATGGACCTAAAGTCAAATAAATATGTTCATATGTTTTAAAGAAAATATTTAAATAATTTATAGTCTACTTACATACTTTTTGAACCATGGTGTAAATTCTTTATCTCAGAAACGATCAAACTCATGTGTCGAAAGTTCAGAATATACGTTTTGGAAAATCTTACCATCAAAGAAAATAAATTTTAACACAAACAATTTACGACAAAAGAAATACATAAAATATAAAATATATACTAACTCGAAATATGGTGTCACTTCTAGACAATTCAGTAAAAATATGTGTGGGTTGCCCACCATTCTTGACTAGTTAAGTATCTACAATTACATGATCCACTTGATCGACAAGGTAGTTAAAAATTGAGAATGATTTCAAATTGGGATCAATAGGACCCTTATCATTTCTTTCCGCTCTCCGCCTCTTGCACTGAACGTAAAGCTCAAAATAATATGATGCAAACGTTGTTACTTCCTCCACGATATATGCATTGACAATAGAGGCTTCAACACGTGCCTTATTTTTCACTTTCTTCTTCAAATGATATAGGAATCTAAATGTAATAAAATAAAATGTATTAAAAAATTATATGTAATGAAATTAGTAATTTTATATACCTTGATAACGAAGTATAAAAGATGAAAAACTCACATTTCAAATGGATACATCCATCGAAATTTGACAGAACCTCCAACTTTCGCCTCATATGGCAAGTGAACCAAAAGATGTTCCATGGAATCAAAAAATAACGGTGGAAAAATCCTTTCTAAATTACACAAAATGATTGGAATCTCTCTCTCTAACATCTCCATGTGTGAATGTCTCAACACTATCAAGCAAATATCTTGAAAGAAAATGCTTAACTCTGTAATGGCACCCCAAACAAAATTCGGTAAGAGTTCCTTAAAAGCAATAGGAATTAGTCTTTCCATAAATATATGACAATCATGACTTTTCAAACCAATCAAGTTACATTCCTTCAAATCGACACATCTTCCAAGATTTGAGACATAACCATCAGGAATGCTCAATGATTTCAACCATTGACAAACAATCCATCTCTGATCCTTATTCAATGTATAAACTACCTTCGATTTTGGTCCCTTACTACTTTCATCAATATCAAGAGTGGGTCGTTTCTAAAGGAGTCGTATATCTTTTCTTGCATTCAAGTTGTCTTTCGTTTTCCCAGTGATATCCATCACTGTATTTATCAGATTATTAAAGACATTCTTCTCGATATGCATTACATCGAGATTATGATGAAGCAAATGACTCTTCCAATATGGTAAATCCCAAAATATACTCTGCTTAGTCCATTTATGCGAATGACCATAGCCATATGTTATACCATGTGGCTCTTCAATAACAGATGGAAAGTTAAGGACTCAATGCCAAATTTGTTCACCGGTTAATCTCAATGGAGGAGGTGTTCTTTCAATTTTATTCTTAGTGAATTCTTCTTTATTTCTTCTGAATTTATGAGTTAACGGTAAAAATTGTCTATGAGAATCAAAATAACTCGCTTTCTTCCCATGTTTCAATCTATATGACTTTGATCTCTCCAAACATGTTGGACATCCTAAAATCCTAGCGGTACTCCATCCCGATAACATACCATAAGCCGAAAAGTCATTTATGGTCCAAAGAATAGCAGCCTTCATTATAAACATCTAATTAGTATGAACATCATATGTAGGAATACCTTCATCTCATAGTTGTTTCAACTCTGCAATCAATGGTTGCATGTAAACATCTATTAACTTCTTCAGATTTTGCGAGCCAGACACGACCAATATTAAAAACATATATGGTGTCTTTATACATATACCGGGTGGAAGATTATACGGAATTAAGATAACTAGCCAACAAAAATAAGTTCTTCCTGATTTGCCAAATGGAGCAAACCCATCAGTACAGAGACCTAACCTAATATTTTAAGTCTCTCTCGCAAACTCAAGATATGTTCTATCAAAATATTTCCACGCCTCTGTATCTGAAGGATGACACATTAACCCCTCTTCTGTTTCATGATTTGCATGCCAAGTCATGTGTTTAGCAGTGGTCTCAGATGCATAAAGCCTTTGTAACCTAAGAGTTAAAGGCAAATAAAACATTTGTATGTATAATGTACGACGCTGATTACTACCCGACATAGTACTCTTGTATCTACATTGATTATAGAATTTACAAAATTCTGCATCTTTATCATCTCCCCTATATAGCATACAAGCACTCTGCAAACATCAATTCTTTCCACCGGAAGACCTAATTCTTTCACCAGCTTTTTCATACTATAGAAATCATTGGGCATAATGTGATCACGCGGTAACATTTCTTCAATAACTTGAACAAAATCGTTAAAACAATTCTCAGACACATTATGCTCTGCCTTGGCATTCAACAGTCTTGCGGTTAGAGATAGCTTAGTGTGGCTATCACAACCAACCCACAAAGATTCATCTGCAGCTCTTAAGACTTCCTGAAATTGGAGAGATGATTCATTATTCACATTTTCATCAACACCTGATACTTCTACCTCCTTCAATGGTGATGCATAACTAGTATACCCATGTTCAAATGTTGAAGCAAAGCTAGAACTTGCAGCGCTTGGTTTGGGAACATAATTCAGAACAAAATTCGGACCCGCTGCATCAATTACCATCCTCTGATATAGATTCAATTGATCATAATAACTCTGATCCCCACTAACTGAGAATTGTCTGTTTTGTCCATGCTCCTCATCAGAAATGAACGGATCACCATGACATGTCCAATTATAGTAATTCGGGGTAAAACCAACTTTATAAAGATGTTCCCTAAGTTTATCACACTGCAAAAATTTATCATTGCGACACCTTCTACACAGACACCTTAGCTTATTCCCATTCATAAAATCAACATAACTATAAGCAAAATCTAAAAATTGTTCCAACCCAAAAATAAACTCATCAGTTAAACCCCGACGATCAGATAAGTTCTTTTTATATATCAAACTTCTTTCATTCTACATTTTCCCTGTCTCCAAATTAAAAATTTTTTAAATATTAATAAAAACTACTAAATTATCAATACTATTATCATCATTAATCCCAACTAAGTTGATATAACAATAAACAAAAATGTTAATTACACAAAACTCAACATCATCAATAATACTAACCATAATTTCACAAAAATTTAATATAATAATAAATATAATATAAACTTAATTAATATCAAACAAAATAACTAAATTATTACAATAACATTAAATATTATCATATAATCAAATAAAATATAAAATATTGAACATTTAACAACATTGATTATTTAACTAATCGATATAAGATTTACTATAAATTGCTGATTATTGTTAACATAATATTTCACCTAATCAATTATCAACACTTTCGATTCCAATTTTATATAAAAAATTAAACATCACAAATCCAATAATATCATTAAATCAACCACTAAATACAATAAAACTAAACTAATATAGAAATAAAAACAATACAAACATATAAATTAACATAATTGCATTTTTCAATCATTACAGTACAAATTAAAACATTTCTCACCACCAAATAATAACTCACCGATAGGCTCAGATATCAACAGCAGCAACAGTTTTCAATCCAAATATTCAAGAATTGGAAATCTTGACACATCAAAAACAATTATAAATAACTAATATATTATTAAAACAATATTATAAAAAACATTTTTAAATAACATTTCTCAAAAAATTAAAAAAATATATGCATAAAAGTAGAATGGCCAATTGGGCCGGGCAGGGACGCGCAAGGGCCCAACCCCATAGGCCACGCTGGGCTGCGTAGGGGCTTGCGGCCCCATCACGAGGCAGCGCCGCATAGGGGCCAGCGGCCCTTCACGTGTCTGGGCCCCGCAGGGGCAGCGGCCCCTTGCCGTGGCTAGTCCGCGAAGGGCAGATCCCGTGGCTTGGCCCCCGGATCTACCTTCTAGAGCTCAGATCGAGTGGTTGGCCGCCAGATCTGTGATTTTCGGGCCACAGAGAGAGAGAGAGAGAGAATACCTAACACCATCGCAGATCCAACATCTCTTCCGCCATCCCTTCGCAGAACCACCTTCAACAAAGCAAGAGAGAGAGAGAGTGTATGTGTGTGAGAAGGAAGAGTTTGAATATATTGAAATTAGGGACAAAAATTTTTTGTCCCTAAATTCGTCTCTGAATCAAGGACGAAAGATTTTTTCGTCCCTTCATAGAACTACCTTCGTGGCTATTTGAAAATAAACAAAGCGAAAGAGAGAAAGAGAGAGAGAGAGAGAGAGAGAGTAAGAGTACGAGTGAAAAGGAAGTGTTGAATATATTGAAATTAGGGACAAAAAATTTTAGTCCCTAAATTCGTCCTTGAATCAGGGACAAAAACATAATTCGTCCCTGAATCAAGGACGAAATTTTTTTCGTCCCTGATTTAGGGATGAAATTTTTTTTTCGTCACTAAAATCTGTGACAAAACAATGTTTTCGTCGCTAAATTTTTTATGAATATATGCTTTCATCACAATTTGCAATGAATTTAGCAACAAATAATTTTTTCCTTTACAATTTGCAACAAATTTAGCAACGATACTTATGGTTTCTGACAAATAACTCATTGAATGCACTAAAATAGAAACTAAATTGACAAACTATTAGTAATATTTGCATACTATGATATAATTATAAAAAACATTCATTATATTGATCATTAATTAACAAGTATTTCTACCTTAACTCTTAATTTAGTGAATCGAATATTTAAACAAATTTATAAGATAAAGTTATCAGTGCTGGGAATGAAAAATTAAACAGATAATGAATGTACTAATAATAATCTTTTGTAACAATTTAAAAAATTTGTAAACTTATAGAAAATGAATGTACCAATTTAAAAGATTACACTATATTATTATTCTTTTATATAAATAGATAATGAATGAACTATTTTATATAAGGTTTTGTGAATATCTTAAGATTCTATACGCTACCAGTGCATATCACCATTTACAAATCGTTTTTTAATATTAGAAAATATTTCTAATACAAGTAATTAAAAAAGTGGTCGAAAAATGAATTTTAGTGACGAATTTTGCCACAAATGTTATATTTGTCACTAATTTGCAACAAATTTAACAAAAAATAATCGAATTTGTTGCGACGAATATAAATATTTGTCTCTAAATTTGCGACGAATTTAAAAATTCGTAGCAAATTTAGGGACAATTTCATTTTCGTCCCAAATTTAGGGACGAATTGAGAAATTCGTCACAAAATTTTGGGATGAAAAAGCCAATTCGTCTTAGATTTAAGGACGAATTGTTAAATTTGTCGCAAATTTAGGGACGAATTTTTAATTCGTTACAAATTTTGGGACAAATTTTAAATTCATTACGAATTTAAATTCGTTGCAAATTTAGCCATGAATTTTAAAATTCGTTACAAATTAGCAACGATTTTTTTTTTCAACGCAAATTTGCAACGAATTTTACGTCAAAAATTTTTCGTCAAAAATCAGCATCGAATTTTGTAACGAAAATTTTTTTTGTTACTAAATTTGTGACGAAAATTTTTTTGTTGCTAAAGTCGTGGCTAATTTGCGACAATACCATTTTTTGTTGCTAAATTTGTTATACATTTGCGACGAATATTTGTCATTGATAAAATTTATCGTTGAATTCTTGTTTTTTTGTAGTGTAAGCTCTTAGAGGAATGCAGTATCATCCCACAATACACTATACCAGGTTCGCCAACTATGAATATATTGCTAAAAAATGAAACAAGATGTTTAAAGATATGATACGGAGTATGATTTCTTATTCTACCTTACTAGAATCACTCAAGGGAGAAGCGCTTAAAACTGCAACATATATCTTTAATAGGTTATTATTATATGTGAGTTTTATTTCACAAATAAGCTGCTCTACTGACTTGAGTGAGAAACTGGTGTTGGTGTGTCTTCTAGGTTTTCTAAAAGGAAAGACCAGCAAATACCCACCAGAGTAGTCTGACGGAGAAAGTTTCAACACTCAAGCTAGAAAGACAAGTAAGAGAGAAAGATAACAAACTAAATAGACTCCAAGATTAGCCCTATGTAGTCATTATATAATATGTGCATGTAAGGTTATCCAACATCCTTGGCGAATCGCCTTTTTTCAATATATATAGCATGCGCATGCATGTCAAGTCTCTTGCTTAGAGGTATAGAAACCCTAATTGCCTATGGATAGAGCGCTGGAGATTTTTCGTAATTATAGAAACTATAGTCAAAGATTTTTAGGAGATTTAGGATACTATAAATTAAGGGAAGTTTAAGCCATCACAAATATTCCCTACCTTGTTAGGAGAAATTACGAAAATTTCCTTCCTTATCAAGAGAGATTACTTCTAGGATTATGGGAATTTTAAATTTTAGGTGATCATGATCTTAATTTGCTAGGCGGAGACACTGTTCGATGGAAGACCACTCAGTAGTGGCCAAGAGAGGGGACACTGAGAGGGTTTAACCAAGTAGTGGTCGAGAGATATAAGCAAGAGTGTTCAACCAAGAGAGAGAGAGAGAGAGAGAGAGAGTGTGTGTGTGTGTGTGTGTCTGAGTGAGTGAGTGAGAGATAAAGAGTTTGATAGTTTATGGGTATTTATCGAAAGGCTCCTTGGTAATCTATGGAACTTGTGATTTTAGCCTAATGAGCTTGGTTATCTCTAAGCTTTATGGTTATGGGCTGTTGGACATGGTTATATGCTGTTAAACTATGTTCCATCATTTGCATCCCACTCCTAATGTTAGTTCGAAGAAGTAGCATTAGGAGTAGTTTTGAAAGGCTACAAATTGAGGAAGTGAAATGGATGCGAAAGTGGAGCATTAAATACGGAACATGCCGTCTCGATTTTTGTAAATCTTGTTTGACATGCTTTTTATCGTGTGAATTGTGATCGGTTACAGATAGTGTAGTGCTTGTTTTCGTCAGTTTGCTTGTTTTTTAGAGAAGACTTGCTAATTAAGGGTTTGCAAATTTTGTGAGACGTCGTAGATGGCAAAATGTTTTGAATCATAATCTCATCATGCTATTGGTGAAATCAGGAGCACTATATTAGAAAAAGGAATTACTTGAGATAGTTAAGGAGATGAGGTTAGCTGATAACTACTTTTTGTGATCGGCAACGGAGGATAAAGGGCGAATGAAATGCCAGAGGGCTACATAGCAATGTATAAGTAGTATGTGAAGTATGAGTTCTGAGTGCCATATATGCATCCTTTTGCTAGGATTTTGAAGAGTTCGAATATCTTCCCAACCATGTTAATTCCCAACACTTGGTGTCTGGTTGTGGCAATAACGAGTTTGTTGAGCTGCTACCATTTGAATTTTGATTTTAAAATTTTGGCATCGATTTTTTCTTTGAGAAGGTATGCTCTAGGGAAGGGTTGATTGTGCCTCCAAACTAGGCTAGAGTCATCATAGAAGTTTTTCTTCTAGAAGACTATCAACAAGAATTGGATGCACAGTTTCTTTCTTGTGGAGTTTGTGAATAAGGATTTGATGCTAGTGTTGCTAGAGGCTGGGGGAAAGCCTTTTGTGGGGTTGAAGTCTCCAAAGTTTTCTTGGCATTTGAGGTTTGTGCATACTGTGGGGAGTTTTTGTTCTATGAGAAGTAGGGCTATTTTCATGGAAACCCTCCTAGACAACAAAATGTTGAAGTTGGCAAACCTTCTGGTAGGTGTGAAGGCGCAAATCGAGAGACCCCTTCTGGTAGAGAAGAGAGCGATGAAGCTCATTGGTGTTCTTGCTTTCGCTGAGGGGAAGGACCTTATGGAAGTGACCACCGAGAGGTGAAAGAGGGGGAGGCCCAAGGGAAGCATCAAGGATGGGGAGAGTACATCATATTCTCCCCATTCTGATCTAAGAAAGAAAAGGAGACAAGTGCGGATGCCGAGCCCAAAGAGTGAAGAAGTGGTGGAGCATAAAAAAAGTGTGGATGGGGAGGTTGCTCCACCTCATCCCTTTACTAAGAGCCCAACACTTGGTGTCTGGTTGTGGCAATAACGAGGTTGGCGAGTGCATCTGAGGCTCCTTGGCTGGAGCCAGCTGAGTAAGTAGGGAAAGAACAGGATGAGTCTTGAGAGGCACTTCCAAAGACACAGAGAGTGGTTCTCAAGGAAGGTGCCAAGAGGGTTGATACTGAAAGCGGGGCTCACAGTTGTAGTAGGCATGTTCTTCCCAAGCATGAGGCTTGAGGATCTGGAGCTAAGCTATCTAATGCTTTTCTAAGAAACTTGTACGTGTGGAAAGAAGGGCTGAGCACTATTTGTTAAAATAAAAAATAATCATTTTTACCAAGAAAAAAAAAAGGTAATTTGGTTTATGCAAAAAGTAGGGGTGGTTTGTTAGCTATTCGATTTGATTTTGGGTAAAACCAAACTTTAATTTGGTTTATTTGATTAGTTATCGATTTTAACAATTTTTATTTCAGTCAAATCAAATTATCTGAATTAATTAAAAATATTCTATATATATTTTTGGATAATTTTTATTCATATAAATATTATTATAATATTATAATTAAAAATTAAAAATGAAAAAATCTAAAAAATTAAAATTAATACAGTGGAGACTACACAATTAGTAAAAGACTTTTAATTTCCACCTTTCTAGTTCCAAATCTCTAATTCCACTCCATTTTATGACTCTTCCACTCTTAAACTTGACTCTCACTCTTGCCTCTCCCTCTTACTCTCCTATTTCACTTCTTTTTCACTCCAAAATTTAATTGATTAGAAATTTGAAATTACATTTGATAAACTAAAATTAGAAGTGAATTTTGAATTTTAAGATTATAATTTATAATTATAGGTTGATATGAATGATATATATTATATTTATATAACCATGAATAAAAGGTAGCATTAGTTAAAAGTTTTCATAGAAAGAAATTTTAAAAATTTGGTCAATTTAGATAATCGAACCGAATTAAACACATATTTCAATCAAACAAATTTTTTATCTTTAGCCTATTTGATTAGTTTATGGATATACAAATTGTATAACCGAATTAAATCGGTTATACCAATTTTGATCATTTTAGTTATGATTTAACCGAATGCTCACCCCTAGCAGAAAGGTAAAGCGGCCATACCAGAGAACAAGGTTCCTCTGTCTCTTATTTTTGTTAAGTCCTATGATGGTAAAAAAACGTAAAGGAGAAAGGTACTATAGCGATTAGTGCCAGCAACAATCATTACAGTTCTATAGACATTATCGAGGGAAGGAAGTTCATTGACTGGCTAGACTATCAATGCTCCAAGCTGGAGTTGAATGGTTTATCTTTGGAGCAAGGCGATGAGACCCTTATATCTATTGGGATTCAGATAGGATTTTCCTTCAGATGTATGTTTTATTTACGTTTTTGGCTATGATAAGCTAATTTGATATATTTTGTGTAGGCTATTATTTTAGCTGAATTCCAGAGGTTGAAGAGGGATTATGTAATTAGGCATCTAAAGCACCTATTGAGCTAGAGGGATGAAGAGATCTCCGGATTGCGTGGTGTTCTGGCTCAGAAAGAGAGGGACATTGAAGAAGAGAGGATAATGAGGGCTACCTTACATAACAAAAACGATGAGGTAGAGTATCTGAAGGCTAGCCTGGAGTCCGCATTTCAGCAATGTGACACAGCCATCATAGAGGTTGAGAGGTTAGAGGCCTTAGTGAAGGGAAGCAATGCAAGCTGCCAAAAAATTGGTGGAGGAGAAGGGGCAGAAGATGATTGAGTTGGGAGATAGGTACACGAAAGCTATCGAAAGCCATCAATGCAACAAACAAAAGCTCTCTACGAAGCTACGGCATGTTGAGGATGCTCTCTGCAAAGCGGGATGGGGGGAGAGCTTGATAATGATTGTTATGATGGTAGCTCTGGGCTGCTAGGCCCAGCTAATGCAAGTTCTCATGCTACTACTCTCCGAGCAGTCTTTGAATCTCTATAGTTGTCCTCCTCCTTCGCCTCGTTGATCGTAATCTCTTTGTGCTTTTCCCTCTTCCTTTGAAGTATTCTATTTTTATGTACTTCTCCCAAGTTTGTACTTCTCGTTTCTTCTACTGTATAATATTTGAAGGAGTGAATGAAAATTTTTAGTAGCCTCATTCTCTTGTGTTTTCTCGTCTTGTTGCATCTTCATTGCCTTACTGTGTGCTGGGAGGAATTGAATGTTGAGTTGCCTCCAAAGGCATTATAGTCGAAACAATGTGTTAGAGCCCTTTTAGATATTGAAATCAAGAGAATGGAAGTTGGAATCTGTTCACATGCTAAGATCAATACGAGGCATAGAACCAAGATTGAGGCGTACAATAAAAAAAGTGGCCTAGAACCGAGAAAGGGTGGTGTCAGCCTACTCTGGTGTTAAGACCGCATATGAGAGACATTGTTGAGAGTAAAGCCAAGAATGAGGCGTAGAGTCGAGAGATCGGTGCATCAGCCAGCTCGAGTGCTATGACCCGTATGAGATGTATTGTTAAGGCATAGAGCTGAGAGAGTAGCGTAGAGCAAAGAAATGGGTACATCAACCTGTTCAGGTGTTAAGACCCATATAATACTCATTGTTGAGGTGTAGAACCATGATTGAGGCATAGAGTTGAGAGAGTGGCATAGAGCCAAGAGATGGGTACATCAGCCTGCTCAGGTACTAGGACCTATGTGAGATATGTTGTTGAGGCATAGAGCCAAGAGATTGGCATAGAGCCGAGAGATGGGTGTGTAACCCCGCTCGGTTGCTAGCACCCATATGAGATGCGTATCTGCTATATGCAAATTGGTTTTGGCTGTTGTGCGATTAACATGATCAAAGCATTATAAAGAGGTGGCAAAGCATGTATGATGGAAATATTATTACAATGATAATCATAAGATAGAACTCTAAACCAATACGACTAGTTAACAATATTAAAACATTGACAAAGAAATAGTAGGTGGTAGATAAAGATCACTAAGTCGGGATATTCAATGAACCTGGGCCACAGTTGAGCAATCCGATATCAAGAGGTATCTTGATCTTGACTTTCATATGCTTGGTGCTTGGCAATGCTTTCAAATCAACCATGCTAGGCCAACCCAAGATAGTATTGTAAGGCAATGGTAGTTTGACCACATTAAAGGTGCTTGTAGTAGTTGCATGGTTAAGTGGCATCCCTAACGTTACCGTGAGTGAGATGGTGCCCTCAGGGTACAGTCACTCGCTCAAAAGCCTCTTCAAAGGTCCGGTATAAGATTTGAGATGTGTTTGGTTGAGGCCTATTTGTAGGAAGATGTCCCAATAGAGAAAATTGCTACCTACCCCCTTAGTCGAAGAAAATTCTCTTTGTTGTATACCAGCCTATTTTGGCGATAATGATCAGTAGGTCATGTCAGCTTGGATCAACTTCTATTGGATCATTGTCAACAAACCAATCATTGGCCTCTTCCTCTTGTATGCCTTCTCGACACGAGCAGTGAAAATCTCCTTAGAGATGGACGTCTTCAGCATTTGAAAATTTGGAGCAACTATCTGTTCGATTTGGTGTTGCCGCATTTCTGCTCGGTGAGTTGAGTTCTAAGTCATAGGAGAATTGCAAAGGGAGATAGGTGTTGAAGAGGGATGTCTGCCCCATATGTGAAGGGTCACTCCATCTGCTTGGTTCCAAGCATCCTTTATGGCAGTTGGCTCATTTAGTCCCTTTATCCGACTTACAACTTGTGGTCCTTAAGGGGGTGGTTTTCTCATTCTGTGCTGACAAACCTCCGGAGTTTGCCATCCTAATTTAAAGTCTCGAGTTTGTCCTTCAACTTTCAGCATTCATCTGTTAAGTAGCCATAATCTCTATGGAAGTGACAGCTTTGAGTCCTATCTTTCTTGGAGTTATCCCCCATTGGATGCAAGGGCCATTTAACATTAGGCTTATTCTTGATCTTTATCAGGATCTGACTAGGTGTGTCATTTAGATGAGTGTAGTTGCTAAAATTACAATGGGGCAGAGGTCCCACTCAACCCTACTTAGGTGAAGGTTGCACGAAGAGTGACCACGCTTATCTTTTCATACTCTTTTTTGGCACCTGTCAAATGTGTCAATTTCTTCTATGGTAATATATTTTTCTACCTAGGCATAGAATTCATGAATGGTGACTGGGGGATTCTTCATGATTGAAGTCTTCATTCTCGAGGGCCGTAATCCAGTAAGTAGGGATACTAGGGAGATGGAATGGTCCAAACCCGAGATCTTCTTCTTAGTCTTGAATTCATCAAGAAAATCCTTCAAGAGCTCATCATCTCTATGTCGCAGGGATATGAGGGAAGTAGATTTTTGCTTGATGCCTTAACTAATCACAAAGTATACTTCAAATTGCTATCTTAGCTACAAGAAACTCCTAATGCTAAGTAGGGGAAATGAATTGAACCATGTCAGTGTGTCACCCTTTAGGGTTATGGAGTAGTGTTAGCACATGGCTGCTTCCGACATATCCCTCGAGATCATGACAGTCATGAAATAGGCCACGTGGCCTCGAGGGTTGGTGGTGCTATCATATCTCTCCATAGGGGGAGGAAGTATATCTCGCAGCATTGATTCGATAAAGATTTTTTGATCCAATGGCAAAAGTCTAGTGGCATGTTGGATCGTATCATCTCTCCCTATGCTAGCATGTTTGAGTTTAGTAGCCACAAATTCTTTAACTTGCCTCTTCAAGCTGTCTAGATCATGTCAAGAGGTTACTGAGGGATCTCAGTGTCCTCAAGGTTGGAGCCAGCACAAGCACGAATGTTTTGATCTCCCGAAGGAGGACGAGGCTTCTTGTCTGAGGGCACAGCTAAGTTCTTCCAATTGTTTCCTCATGCCATACATCAACAATAATAATTTTATACACTTGAATTATATTATTTTAGCAATTATTTATGAATTTTAGAACTATTATAAATCTTCTTTCGTGATATTTAACTGATTAAATTCGTAAGTTTTGATTTAGAAAATATTGGGCTTAATTAATGAAATTCGGATTGGATAAAAAGTTGTCAACTTTTTGGGTTTATCTCTCTATTCCGATATCTGATTAATCTTTTTCTTATTGCGTTGAAAACTAGATTTCAAGGCCTACAAATTTTGTGAAGTGTCCAAAAGTTACTTTAGGCTAGAAGATATCCAAAATTTAGAAAGCAGTTGATATAGTGCTGAAAGTCAAGCCCTTGTTAAAGAAGGAAACTAACTGAGCTTTTCTAATAGGTGATTTTTGGGATCAAGCTACTTAAAACTCCATGAGTCTTCAAAATGAAGGATAAAAATGAAGTTTTCAAATTTTGAAAAAGCAAGAAAATAATATCTATTATCACAAAGGCAAGTTTTCAAATCAAAGAGAAAAACCAAGTTTTCAAAAATTTACAACTTAACTTAGATGTTACTCCGATAAATAAGAGGCACCTTCAGGGCAAAATAGATGACTTTCTCCACACATAACTCTTTTATTTTCTTTTCTTGATTTTCTTTAACAACTTTAGCTAATTTTCTTATTCCTAAAACCCAATAGATTCTATTCTTCAATTAATTACATGGAATGAATTTATTTCTTTCCCTTAATTTTTATTGGCATAATTATTGTGTGATTAGATTTTATTATTGATTTTAATGTTTCGAACGTATAGATACCTACATTTTATATGATTTGAGATTGAATATATGCATGACCAATATAATTATAGGAGATAAGTCCAATACAATAAAATCCACATGAAATTATGAAATCAACCAAAAATTAATTTCATGTGTGAGGATTTATGAGAAATCCTACAATTTATCCATAAAACTTAATATAATATGATTTAATCAAAATTGTACGATCATTAAGTTTTGATTAGTCAAATTAGAGATTTCATCGCATGATCATTAGGTAAAATGTAGTTTTGAAAAATTTATCATCATCAAAAATAATTCATTAGTTAGTAAACTTAAGGGATTTGAAAAGATTCGATGGTGTAAAAGATTGAAAATAGAAGAAATTGACATCCTAGGATTTTTATCAATTAGGATTTTCTCAATTGATTTTAGTTTTTTTTTAATACTTTTGTAGTCCTGATTTGATTAATCCAACTTAGATAGGTTAATTCACACTTGATAATACAAAATATTCTCTTGGAAACGATACTTGTCTGCATTATACACAACATTCGACTAAGATATATTTGATCAAAATCGTGACATCAAATTCGTGTATCATGTTTTTGGCATTGTTGCCAGGGATATCCTTATATATCAATCAAAATAATCTTGTTTGAGATTGGATACTGTCTTTTATATTTCTTATTACTTTCTTTTTCATATTTCTTGGCATAAAGTTTTTTAGGCTATACAATCGGTGTTTAGGATTTGGATTTAATCTGGATTTGGCGGGAATTTTTAATGTCCAAACAAAACTTTTAGTATTTAGGGTTCTACAACCACTTTTTCGAAAGGATTTTAGTGTGCTGATCAAAACCCATGATTTTAACATGGGTACCACTCTATCTCAGTCAAATCCATTGTTTTCATAAATTTTTCTATTTTTCTTTGATTTTTCTTTTTTATAGGCGTTTTCGATTGTTTGCTTAGGGTTCTGCAACCACTTTTCGAATTGTATTGACCTACCTGAACTTGATCCTAAGATAGAGAAAACTTTGAAAACCACTCATAAACAAGCTAACGAAGTCAAGATGGCTCTAGAAATAGAGCTCTAAGGGAGTGTTTGAAGCCTAAATTTCAAGATGTACAGACTAACATTGCACGACCTCCCATAGAAGCAAACAACCTCAAACTTAAACCGAGTCTCATTGGCATGGTGTAGGCAGATTAGTTTAGTAGAGAAGCTTTCGAAGATCCAAATAGTTATCTGAAAACTTTCATGGAGATCTATAATACAATCAAGTTGAATGAAGTAAGCCCTGATACAATAAGCTTACAGTTGTTTTCTTTCTCTTTTAGGGGAAAGGCAAAAGTTAACTCATTCCCGATTAATCACTTTACAAATTAGGGAATTCATCTCAAGCATTCCTAATTAAGTATTTCTCACATAGTAAGATGGCTAAAATACATAATAATAATATTAGTTTTAGATAATTTGAGAGTGAATCTTTATATAATGGTTGGGTGCATTTCAAGAATTTGAGTAGGAGATAATCACATCATGGTATTCTGATTGGTTGATTTTGAAAACTTTTTACGGAGGTCTTTTAAATTTTATTAAAATTACCATTGATACTGTGGTGGGGGTATATTTATGAGTAAATTTTACAATGAAACATGTGCATTACTTGATAATATAATCTCTAATCCATATGACTGGTCTAATGAATGTGAAATTCCTAGACAAAGAGCTTCGTATATAAGGTTGATAGTTTCTTCATATATAATGCAAAAATCGACTCATTGATTAATGCTATGACAGTTAATCAAATCAATGATATAACTAATCCGGTTTATTCTTGTAAATCATGTGGAGATTTTACTCATATGATTTCTGAGTGTTCGTAGGTACAACAAACAAAAATTTTTTCAAACTTTGGCTGGTCTCAAAATAACCTTTACTCCAATACGTACAATTCTAGGTAAAGAAACCATCCTAACTCTTCATGGAGTCAAGAAATACCAAAACTAAATAATCCACCAGGCTTTACCTTAAGCATTCCATAACCAAGGGTGAACAATGCAACATGGAAAATGGCAATTGAATGATTGGCAATAGTAACAAGTAAAAGGATTGAAAGTTTAGCAGCAACAACAAATGAGAGGTTCGAAAAGTTTGAAAATAAAATTGATCAATTGACAACACCTTTCATTCTTGTATGCCAGATAGACTATCGAGTGATACTAAGAAAAATCCTAGAGAGCATGTCAAGGCAATTTCATTGAAGAGTAGGAAAGAATTGCAAGAGGTGCCAATTCGGTCCAACCATGGAGAGGATAAATAAGAGGCAAAGAAAGAGATCAAGCAACCTAAATGAAAACTCCAAGGCATCGGATTCATAACACGAAAGTACTTTACCTTTGAGTCAATATAAGTCCCTTGTCCCTTTCCTAAACGTTTTTTACATGTTAATGCAAAAAAAGCAATTTGAAAAATTTTTAAAAATTTTTAAGAAATTGTATATTAATATTCCTTTTCTGGAAGCTATCAAACAAATGCTAAGTTATGAGAAATCTCTCAAGGATGGGATCACTAATAAGAGGAAGCTAGATGTTTTTTCGACGGTTAAACTTACAAAGGAGTGTTCTACAATTCTACAAAAAAAAAAGGTTACCACTGAAACTTAAGGATTCAAGAAATTTTCTATCCCTTACACCATTGGTTCCACTGATTTTTCTGATACTTTATGTGAACTCAATACTGATGTTAATATAATGCCACATTTTACATTTTTGAAGTTAGGATTAAAGGAATGAAAGCTAACTAATATTTCTTTACAATTAGCTGATAAAAGTATAAAGTATTCAATAGGCACTGTTGAGAATATATTGGTTAAAGTTGATAAACTTATTTTTTTGGTTAATTTTGTCATCTTGGATATAGATGACCATGAGAGTATTTCTTTGATTCTAGGTCAACCTTTTCTTGCCATTGTACTAGTTTTGATAGATGTTTATGAAAGAGAGTTGATTTTGTGAATTAATAATGAAAAAATTGAGTTCAATGTCTATTATGCCATTAAACATTTTAATAAACGTGAAATTTTTAGAGTTGAATGCTTTGACAGGAATGCTGAATATGATCCTAATGTCTTTCATTCTAGTGATCCTATTAAAAATTAAATCGCTAATTCGTTACATATGAATCATGACTTCGTTGATAATGAAAATGTTAATGCATGTACTACCCTAAGTGTGAGTTTATAGGTGAATTTCAACCAAAAAGGAGACTTGATGTAGGTAAAGAAATGAAGTTGTGGTTAAATAAGCAGGAGGAAGGGCACCATGAGGTGTATGAAAATGTACAAATTTATAAGAAAATAACAAATGCATGACATGATACCAAAAATAGGTATAGTGTAAAGATCTATGAAGAAGAGAGGAGAAGAAGTTATTGAAGAAGAAACTGCAGACTCATCAGTTTTACGAGGGGAGTTTTCTATTTTCTTTCTTTTAATTTTATTATTTCATTTTGCATATGATAATGTTTGATTTAAATATGGGGGAGCATTCTGATTTTTGATTTTTTTTAAGAAAATTTTTGAAAAAAAAAAAAAGAAGAAAAAAATTTAAAAATTTTTGGAAAAAGAAAATTTTAGAGTTTGTGTTGAATTTTTTTCCATACCAACAAAATTTTCTTGAGTTTTCTAGTCTTTATGTGTTACTTGATTTGAATTGGATTATGTGAAAGATGATTGGTATTAATGGTTTTTTGGTACATTAACTATTCATCTTTTTAATGGTTGATTTGAAACATAAACATGTAAGATTTAACACCAAATTTACCTGAGTGAGAGATTGAGTCATAAAGAGCAATTTATTATACTCTCATTTTTCTTGTTAAGCAAATATCACACGTAGTTTGGTCATTCCAGAACTTGCTTTGTTATACATGTTGAGACCATATTTTTTTATTTTCTTACCCAAAATAATTAAGGCAGTAAAGTTTACATACTTTCGGCTTTTGAAAAATATCATCCCTAACATTTTATATCTTTTAGTTAACCCATTTGATTCTAAACATTTTCTTTGTTAAATTACCTATTAATTTTTCCCATGACCTATTTTTTTTCTAATTCTAGATTTTGAATTCACGTTCACTAAAATATTTACAGTTGATAGCATGTTATTACATTTTTCGGTATTATTATGTTTTCATATTTTGGAGTTTTTTTCCTAGTCGTATGGCATATTGTGACTCAGTGCAGTAGAAAATGAGAGATTTATCATATTGAGTTAGGAAAAATAATATGAAAAAAAAGTAGGAAAAAAAAAAGAAGAGAAAGGAAAAAAAAGAAGAGAAATATTTTTCTTTCTTAGATATTGTTCAATTTTATATTTGAAGTTCCATTACATATTCGGAATTAGAGTGCTATTACATATTTTGGGATTGGTAGTTGTGGAAATTAGCATTTTATTTGATTTGGTGTGAAGAATATCTTGTCTTGATACTTATTTTTAGTGAATTTTAATCTAACATTTGTGTCTATTTATCATACCCTTAACCCTATCTTTGTTACAATCAAACAAAAGACCATTTGATTGGTGTCTGGATTTCAGGTATTTGAGTTGTAGATATTTGATATATTAGCAAATTTATGATATTGACATCTCATTGTATTGATTTGAGTGATACATATATCCCTTTCATAAAATTGAGTGTATTGAACAGTTGAATTTTATTTTTCTTTATTATATTGAGTGAATCAATTGTGAAAACAGCTGAATCTTTCATTGTTCTTGATTTCAGTAAAATTATTATATATGTAATATTTATTATAGTACTGAATACTATGAAATATTAGTTGTCTTGATTATAATTCTAGTTTGAACTTGTTATATGTATGGTTAGAATCATGGGAAAGTCGAATTAGTTTTGGAGAAAATTGTTCTTGTTTAAGTACAAGCAAATATTCAAATGTGAGGTATTTAATAACAATAATTTCATATATTTGAATTATTTATTTTAGCCTTATTTATGAATTTTAGGACTATTATAAAGCTTCATGATATTTTGCTGATTAAATTCGTGGGTTTTGACCTAAAAAATATGGTGTTTATTTAAGAAAATTCGGATTAGATAAATAGTTGTCAATATTTTGGATTTATCTCTCTAGTCTAATCTCTGATTGAGTTGATTTTTATTGCGTTAGAAACTTCACTTCAAGGCTTACAAATTTTGTAAAGAGTTCAGAAATTAATTCAAATCAGAAGATATCCGAAAATTATAAAGAAATTGTTACAGTAATAAAAGTCAAGTCCTTGTTAAAGAGGGAAACTAATTGAGCTAGTTGATTTTTGGGATAAAATTGCTTAAAACTCTAGGAGTTTTCAAAATCAAGAATGAAGATGAATTTTTGGAAAATAAGAAAATAATATCTATCATTAGAAAAGCAAATTTTCAAGTCAAAGAGAAAAACCAAGTTTCCAAGAATTCATGACTTTTTGACTTAGGGATTTAGTCCTATAAATAAGAGGCATGTTCAGGGCAAAAGAGATGACTTTCTCCACACATAACTCTTTTATTTTCTTTTCTTATTTTTTTAACATGTATAGCTAATTTTTTTGCTACTAGAAATCGATGGATTTTATTCTTTAATTAATTGTATGCATTGAATTTATTTTTTTCCCTTAACTTTTATTGGTATGATTATTGTGTGATAAAATTTTATTACTGATTTTAATGCTTCGAACGGATAGGTATCCACATTTTATATGATTTGAGATTGAATACATATATGACCAATATAATTATAGGAAATTAGTCTAAACAATAAAATTCACATGAAATTATGAGATCAACCAAAAATTAATTTCTTGTGTGGGGATTTAAGAGAAACCCTAGATTACAGTTTTTCACAAAACTTAATGCAGTCCAATTTAATTAAAATTGTATGACCATTGGGTGAAATCTAATTTTGAAAAATTTGCTATCATAAAAAATAATTCATTAGTCAGTAAACTTAACAAATTTGAAAAGATCTAGTTATGTAAAAGTTTGAAAATAAATGAAATTAATATTCTAGGCTTTTTATCAATTAGGATTTTCATCGATTAAGGTTTTATCTATTGATTTAAGTTTTTTTTTAATATCTCTATAATCTTGATTTGATTGGTCCAACTTAAATAGATTAATTCATACTTGGAAATCAAAAATATTCTTGTAGGAACGACACTTGTCCACATTATACACAACATTCAACTAGGGTATATTGTCTGAAATTGTGGTATCAAATTTGCGTATCAAGCACCTAAGATTCCAGCTTTTCCATCTAAGAGCAACTGACTCGGTTTGGCGAGTCTAGAATAAGGGGAGGAGTTAGCCTACCTTGAGGTTGGACGATAGGTAGCTAGGGATCTCCTTGCAAGAGTAGCTCCATCTGGTGCTATGAGCAGATGATTTAAGCATCGAGTTAGTTAGTAGGAGTTGTTGGTGGAGAAGGGTCTACAAGATTGGACGTTTACCCTCCCACCATAGACATTGCCTTCATGGTGTTTCTATTCCTCCTTTAAGATAGTGTAGCGATAGGAAAGGTAATGAAACTAGGCACAAAGTATGTTTGCCTGAAAAATCAATCTGTTCCCACGGATAGTATCAATCTATTGTAGGTGGATTTTGCTCTATAGATAAATTGCCCTACTGACCCAAGAAGGGAATCGGTGCTAGTGTGTCTTCTAGCCTTCATGGAAAGAAAGACTTACAAATACCCGTAGGAGGTGCTCTAATGGAGGAAGCTCTAACACTCAAATCAGAGAAGTGAAAGAGAAAGAGAACAAACTGAATAGAGCCTCAAATTAGCCTTGTGTAGTCTTTGTGTAACATGTACATGTAGAGTTGTCCAACATCCCTAGCGGGTCGTCTTTGCTCAATATATATAGCATGTGCATACATGGCAAGTCTCTTGCTTAGGGGAGTAGAAACCCTAGTTGTTTTATAAAAAGATCGCTAAAGATCTTTTGAGATTATAAGAACTATAGTCAAAGATCTTTAGGAGATTTAGGATACTATATATTAAGGGAAGTTCAAGCCATCACAAAGATTCCTTACCTTGTTGGGAGAGATTACGGAGATTTCCTTTCTTATCGGGAAAGATTACTCCCGATATTAGGGGAAGTTTAAATTTTAAGTGATCATGATTTTAATTTGCTAGGCGGAGATGTTGTTCTGTAGGAGACCACTGGGCAATAGCCAAGAGAGGGGACACCAAAAGGATTTAACCGAGTAGTGGTCGAGAAACATAAGCGAGAGTGTTCGACCGAGAGGGAGAGAGAGTTTGATCATTTATGGGTATTTATCGAGAAGGCCCTTGGTGATTTGTAGATCTTGCAATTATGGCCTAATGGGTCTGGTAATCTCTAGACTTTAGGGTTATGGGCTATTGGACATGGTTATGGCTTGTTGAACAATGTACTATTAGGTACCAACAAAAGTGACTACCAAAACTCCTTATGAACTTTAGATAGACAAAAAGTCCAATTTAAAACACTTGCACATTTGGAGATGTCCAACTAAGACGACACCCTTTAGGCCCAGTAAAAGAAAACTGAACTCAAGGATGGTGAGTTAATATTTTATTGGATATTCTAAAAAATCTAGGGTGTAAGTTTTATAATCTCATAACTAAGTCGATTTTAGTGTCGGGAAATATATTAATATTTTGAAATACAACCTAGAGGGAGTAAATAGGTTATATGACAATTTTTTTATGATTTGGAGCTTTTTTAGTTTTTGAACATAAAGATGAGCTGAAGGAGTAAAAGAAGGAAGAAAACAAAGCATAAAAGAAAAATAAAGGTAAAAACAGAGCACCAAGATTTTATACTAGTTCCATCAAACCTGGTGTATGCCCACTCCCAGGCGATCCCCTAGATTTTCTACTATCAGAAAACACTAATACAAATCTTGCTTTCAAGTGTAAGTAGACCTTCAATGAGTTTTTCTCAAACTCTGTACAACCTATTTTCTCTCTCTAGAACTCATATTAGAAACCCTCTCTAATCTTTTCATACTAATATACAATTGAGCAGTAAAGTTGTTATAATTTTGAAGCTAATGACTTCAAGTATTTAGATTTGTTAATAAAGCTTTTGATTCAACTGTAAACAAATATCATTCAACTGGTCGTAGCATATACATTAAGTGCATTCGACTATCTTTAAGTAGTAAGTCGATTCGATTCAGTGCTAAGATAGTGATGGTCGAATCAATGTATTATCGATTGAATATCTTTAGGTGATTTGTCAGACTCATTCAACCATTTTGAGCATGTTATTCAATTGAAATATACATTGAGATTCAGGTTAGTTGAATGTTCCTGTACAATTCGACTAAGATAGGCAAAGTGTTTAATTCAGTCGAATAATTAGTCAACTTGGTCAACTGTTTTGGATATTGTGCTCTAAGTAGGTTCGACCGGATCTCCCTCTATTCGACTAAGAACTGTGTTTCTGACTTTTTGTATAGTGTCAGTTGAATAGTCCTTAAGATTGGTCGAATGATTTCCAAGGATTTACTTGAAATCCATTAAACTATTTATGAGACATAGTTGAATGCTACAGTCCTATTCGACTGGTGAAATGTTCCAGTTGAAGATTTTGATCACTAATGTTGGTTTTGATTGAATGCTCACAAAGAGCAGTCGGATTGCAAAATGGGTTCTAAAAATCTGAATCATTCTAGTTTCTTCCAGAATTTTACTATCGAGTCAAGTCTACTTATAAGTCAGGAATACTGGTTTTGGACTATGACTCAAATCAGTTGAATGACTGAGGAAGTCAGTTGATTTTAAAGTTGGAAATGGTTGAATGCTCATGTGGTCATTCGACTACTTAGTACTTGTTTTAAGTTCTATTGCCTGACTCAGTCGAATGGCCCCACACGATGGTCAAATGGTTTGCTGCCAAAATTAGGTTCAATTGATTAATTTTCTCATCATTCCATTGGACTATTCTTTTTTGTTGGTTTTGGTTGAATCTTCAAATCACTCATTCAACTGTTTTCTTTTGAATGGCTTAGTTTCATGGTTTATTTTCAAACTTTGCAGACAAACTCTTTAGATTGTTTTGCTTATCATCAATATCTAAATATGCCAACAATCTTCCCTTTTTTGATAATAACAAAATATCCAAAAGTTTAGAATTTTCTCCCGCTTAATCTAAGCATTTTCCCCCTTAGAATATGTGTCACGTCCCGACTCTCGATTTGAGACGTGAGTAGTCGCCCGTTACCTCGTATGCTGCCATCACATGACACACATACCAAGGCAACGAAGGTTAACATCTTTACATGTTTAAAATCTATTTAAAAAAATTGTTCAAAACCTATGTATTCTCAAAATAAAATTTCCTAAGTAAATGAAATTTTAAAATGTAATCCTACCTCAATGCACACATATACAACACATTAGAGAATTTCAATTTACATTTTTACAAGTATAATTTACAGTCATCCCAATACAAATATACAATGGTCATTCTATGACTTCAAAAACATCATTATTGAATATCACCACGAAAGAGCAGCTGGAATCCATACCTAAAGTCCAGGTGTCTCCGAAACTAAACCAAATGTCAAGCGTCACTTGACATGTCTCCCTGCCAAGTCTAACTGAAATCAAAGGAAAGTGAGGGGTGAGAATTATGGGGAATACTTAGTGAGTGAGGGGATCGACATTATGTTTTCAATAATATGTGTGAAAATGGAGTGTCAAAATTTAATTTAAAACATGATATCATTTCAGTTAAATCATGGCATTTTCATAAGTCACAATAGTCATATATCACACAACATAAGTAAAACATGTGCATCCATCAATAAATGTCAAAAATCATTTAGAGCTTGCCATAAATATTCCCAGCAAAGATCTACCACAACCTATGACGGGCGCATTAGAGGTTTTTAATATGCAAGTATAAAACAATAGCTCTCCTCCCCAATGTTGGCCAGGGTCTCACCACGAGCCCATGTCAAATCGAACACATATCATCAACCATGTATAAAATCTCGCCCGGAGCTAGACAGTGGCGTCACACATATCCTCCCGGATCTGGTTCATCCGACCGCGACTAGACATATGACGTTTGCGGATACCTCCTTCAGAAGCGTATCCGGGCAACACTGGTGTCTCTACAAACGCCCTTTGTAGCTACGGAATCATCAATGTCATCATCATAGTATCACAAAGGTACACTAACCCAATGGTAAGGATCATAATCACATCAATAAAAATGTGTCAATATTCAGCATTTCGTAAATCATATCAATTATCAAAATGTGGCATAATATCATTTCAATACAATTTATGGATGCGTAATATTCAAATCATCCTTTGGACACTTCAATAGTCACAAAAACAACATTTGTAAAACATGCTTCAAAACTCATAGTTACATTTGCATCATAAATCATGTCATTCGAAAACAACTTAAAATCATGAAATTTTGTTCAATCAAGAACATTTCATCAAAGTCCCACTCACTTATACGGAAGGGTCAATCACTCCCTACAATGCACAACAAGTGTCGAAAATGTGCTTCCCTTGATATATCGCCAAGAGTATTACTACAAGAACAATGCAATATACATATAAATGCTTTGCATAACATTAAAAATCATTATTCTAAATTGCATTGAAACCCTTTACTTAAAACCAAGGTTTAGGGCATTCTAGGTAGGTCTCTAAAGGACACACAAGCTGTCCCCTTTTTCATCCCAAACCTTTACTTCAAATGTTCATCCCCAAGCGTACCTGCCTCCCATTCCAACCTTTGCATACACAAAATAGTCCGCATACAAACATATTTATTTTTTTTATCCCAAACCACTTACCAAACTAACACAACTTGTCACCATATTTAGTACACCTATGCTAACCATAAAACAACATTTCTTGACATTCTCAGCCTAAATTTACTTCAATTATACAAAGGCATAAGGATTCATTCTAAGAAATCTGGACTGCAAAATTTCAAATCTGCGCAATCATGGAAAACAGGGTGTAACTTTCACCACAGATATCTAAATCACATGATTCTTATCTCAAATTAAAGCTAAGACATAAATCTACAAATTTCATAGCTATAGCTCAGGTTGATTCAGACCAGAAGGTACCTCAAAATTGAAATCAATTCCACGGCCAAAACAGAACAGAACAGGGTATTCCACTGCAGAACATCTAACTTTGAAAAATCACTAAAACTCCAATTCACTTCAGAATTAAACGAGTCATATCTCATTTTAAAGCTATGAGAGTCGAATTTCATATGCAAAAGACCTCACTAAATTTGCATTTGTGCAGAAAAAGGTATTACAAAAAAACTACAGTATGGTCAGTTTGCCCTGTTTTGCAAAAATTTACAATTTCAATATTTAAATCAATTTTTTCTTTCCTCTAAATTTTTAGCCAAACATAACCAATTTTCTGCACACCTTTCCCTATCATTTCAATCAATAAATATCCATATATATCCATCATTTTCACATAAAAATACTGCACAAATAATCTACATTTTAAAAATTAAATTCAGCTCCTTAAAACATAGCATTTTCATTCCAATTATCTCCTAATACAAGTTCAAATTTTCTGCACACCCTTGCTCATATTTTATTTGGGTTCCACCTAGACTCTAGATTATAAAATCATGCTAGAACACTAATTTAAATCATTCACACAAGGCCTCCCAATTTCCAGCAAAGTTCAGAATTTTTTTATTTACCTCAAAATGTTGATGCTTCAAGCCCAAATCAATATCCCTTCACAAGATCAATCATTCCTCCAATTTTCTAACTCTTGGCCATACAAGATTTACCATGTTAGCTTTCTCCTTTTGACCCCAAATTAACATATGTTTTACTAGGGTAGATGAAGAGTCTCTTTACCTCAAAATGGTAGGCTGAACTTTGAAGAAAAACAGAAAAATTTTTTTTTCCTTAGAAGCTCTCGGCTGTCCCTTGGATTCCACCAAGCAAAACTCGTCATTTTGGCTTGATTTTTGGATATGTTATAGTTGAAGATGTGAGGAAGTGATCTATGTAATAAAATTTGGGTAGTGTAGTAGAAGATTCATGAGCTACCTACCTTGAAGTTCACTGTTTTTGAGAGAAAATGAGGGAGCATTTTTCTTCTTTGGCCTTGAACACTCCTCACGTTTTTGAAAGAACAAGGAGAAGCTAGTGGGGTGCCTTGTTAACTTTTGCTCATTTCATCCTAGCCATTAATTATTTTTCAAAATCAACCTTAGCCCTAGGATTACATGATCAAGTAAGGGTTTCTCTCTCTCTCCCTTCACGGTTTCCCTCTCTTCTTCACACTACAACACACTTTCACTCTCTACACTCAAGTCTTCATTAAATGCTTGTCTCCCAACCACAAAATCCAATGGCTCACATAAATTCGTTTAACTTTCATTCAATCTACACCATTGGTTTATCTCCTCAAAAGTCATCAATCTCTCTCTCTCTCTCTCTCATGGACGTCCACCTCAATCAAACCTGCACTCCACACTCTTGCTTGTCACGGTTTTTGAGGGGAGAAGTCAATTGCCAAATAGTTTTAAATTTTTTTTAATTGCAAAGGACCCCCTTGACTCATAAAAATTATATTTTGACTCCGGAAATTTTAAAATTTCAAGTTAGGTCCAAAAGCTCATATTACACCTAAATTAATTCATCACACATCAAAATGTGGTCGTTTAGCCTTTCCGAGACACGTCTGACCCGGTTAGGGTCTTACCGGCAAATTTCTGGAAAATTTACGGTTTGACTCTACGAAGCAAAAATCACTTAAATTTGATATGGTTATGCACTCTAAAGTCATTTTCATTATGTTTGGACCATCTGTGGTCATTTTAAAAATTTTTAATTTCCGACAATTTGAACCGATATTTGTTTGGGGACGGTTGTAACAAAAAAATTTCTTAATAAAATTTCTATATAGAACATAAGTGATATCATATAGAAAATGAAATGGAAAACAATAATGAGTACACTGAGATGTCGGTGTTACAATATGCCTAAATGACCATCATGCTTATGTGGATGTGGAGAAACTTTGTATCATTCATGTCATTCATTTCAGTCATCATTCACAAATCAGTCATGCATTCATTTCAACCATTTCATATATATATTTCATACATATATCTATCTCACCCTTTTTTTGTCATCGTTAAAGAGGGAACCTGAGATACATATGGCAGATCATTTATTTGCAGTATGAGGAGTTTGTGAAGAGGTTGCAATCAAATTATCTTTAGTGATTGCTTCTGGCTCAAGGACATTCGGAACAGAGAATGGTGCAACAGGAATGGCAGTAAGCTGAGTCTGAGATGAAGTGGGAGCTAGCTCAACTTCAATAGACTCATTAGTTGAGTCTAGGGTGGAGCCTTTCTTTTGATGACGAGTTTATTTCTTGTCCATGATATTGTAGGAGTGATGGCATTAGAGATGATGGCAAAGGAGATTGTGGGACAAGAAGAGACAACTTCAGGAGTTGAAGTTGGTTGAATATGAGTAGGGAAAGGAGGTGCACTTGACACTACAAGTTCCTAATTGATTGATTGAGGTAGAGATGTTGTGATTGTGGTACAAGAGGATGAAGGAAGTGTAGAGACTGTGGTTATAGGAGTCGATGGTGATGGTGATGGGGAAACTATGGTTACAGGAAGAAGTGGTGAAGAAGGAAAGAGAATAAGAGCACTAAGCATTGAAAATTCAGGGGATGGAGTTCTTTCACTATTAGAATTTGAAGGAGGTCTTGGCCTTTTCTTTGTTACTTTCTCTCCAGATTCTATTGTGCCACTCAAAATAGTAAGTTCTTCCTTCATTTTGCTTTGATTTTCCATTAAAGACCTATTTTGAGCAATGAATGAATCCACCTTCTTATGTAGGCTTAGGTTTGAAGAGACCAACTTCAATAGACAATTTCCTAACATTGACAGAGTTAGTGCATCTCCCTTAGAGTCTTAAGCTTCTTTAAGTTTTTCTTGCAAGTTTCTCAAGTCCTCATTAGTAGTTTCCTCAAAAGTAATACTTGTTCCTTCCATTCTTTAAGGCTCTATTCTCTCTGTCCTTTCATGTTTTCTCTTCCATTTTCCATCTTTTTTCCCCCCAACCACTACTATGAAGAGTGGTTTCACCTATGTAGTACTTAAATTACACTTCAACACATTTTTCTTGAGCACAATTGACTTTAGAGAAATTCAAAATTTCAAAATGATTGAGCCATAGGGAAGTATTTGTTTCTCTAATTTGTGGGCTTCAATCATAAAGTATCAAATTAAGAAACGCAAGTCAGGATTTCTCTTCTTCATTGTACATGCCACTAGCTAGCAATCTTCTTTGGTAATGGTTCCATAATTACCTCCTCTAGGATGGATGACATCGGTGACAAGCAAATGAAGGATTTTCTCATGTAGACCCAAGTCTGCAGCCCTAGTATTCACTATCTTCATGGTGGTATCATTGAACACAATTTGACAGTTTTCTAAATGTGTCCCACTTAGAATTTTTTCACATTCAAAATAAGGGACCCATGGAAGACCAATCATTTGACAAAAACTCTTTGGGTTTATTTCAATTTCTTTCAAATGGTTTTCCAAGAGAGTTTGAAGAGATTAGGGTCTTGAGAGAAGGAGAATTTAAATTTTTGAGGATTAGAAATAAACCCTCTCGGTCGAAAGATAATATTTGAGGTTTGACAAAATTGTTTGAAACTATTCGACCACTTTAGGAAATGGTTGAATAACTTATCATAATACTTGTATTATACTCCAATAAAGGATTTAGTTGAATGATATGATAGGTGGTCCAATCGTTTCTTGGGACATTCAATAGATTTTCTAAAGGATAAGCGCAATTGGTCAAACAATGTTGATATGATTTGACTGCTTCACACATAGGTGCATATATCAGTCAAATATCTCTTCTAGATAATTCGACTATTTTTCTCATATAGCCAACAATTGGTTGATTGCCAATTTTAGATATTCTATCGCTTCAAGTATTGGATTACTAGCTATAGATCAGAAAATACACTACGGTTGACTGATTCACCCAATCGATTGAATGTTTTTGTATCATCATTCAATTGTAATGGTCACATGACTAGTCCAGGCATTCGACTATTTTCTCTTGATTGGTCAAATGTGTACTCAGGTTATTTCACGAATCGGTTGACTAACATCTCAGGATGATCAACCATCTTGACCACTCAGTCAATTGAGACTTTATTTTTAGTCGAATGTTTTATTCTTTTCTTATATAATCAGTTGAACATGAATAAATCGGTCGAATGTCTTTAGTTTTATCTAAAATTTTTCTTGTTGCTTCTAAGATATTTTTGAGTCTTTGCTTCTTCTTTTCTATCTTCCCTCTGGCATTCCAAGTTCCAATTTAATTCAAGTTACATTACACTTTTCCTCCTTTATGTTAACAACATAAAGGGCACTGCACCATTTAAACTATACGGGCAGAAAAATAGTCCTAGCTTAAGGTCATTGACTTATTATGGAGTTGAATGAATTCTCCCAAAATGTGCCTATGTGCTCTGGGTATATGAGACAGGGTTATATTTATAGAAATATTGAGAAAAATGGAGTTTAGGCATGAACAATTTAACAGGTGAAATCTTAGAGAGCAGAAAATATCGAAACAAAATTAAAGAATAGAATGAGTCTAGTAGCATGATCAACAAAAGTTTAGTAGATGACTAAACATCAGTAATTAGCCATCATCATGTCATCAGCATGGATTTAGGTGCAGCCATAAAACAATCCAACATAATACAGTCAGATTTAAAGCAACAAACTTTAGAAGTTGACATAATACAAACTGTTTATAAAATAACCAGGCATAACAACTAAACATCATCAAATAGAAAGCATAGGGGGTAACAAGCCACCCTGTCATTACTATTCATTGGATGAGTGTCCATTTTTCAGGGCGATTAGTTTCTCTTGAATTTGGGCTACCCTTTCTTCCAGACAAGATAGGTCTTCTGAATTTGAGAATTTCATGTTCTAGGTCTTCTTTCTCTTGATGAGTAAAGTTTATAAGTTAGAGAGTCTGTGGGTCATATGACTGAGAAGTATTTTGTGGGAGAAAAGGTTGAGGAAACAAGGATGATTCAAAGAATTCTAAGTATGTATAGAGAGAGGGGTCATCGACGCCGATGGCAAGATTGAGTTCAATTGCTATTTCTCTGGATACATTTACTCCATATCTAAGGAAGATGTCTAAGATTAAAGGGGCATATGAAAGATTTCTTATTTTGAATTGTTATATTGCTTTCATGTGAAAGGGAATTAAATACTAAATCCTAGGTTTTTATTTTGCATAAAATATGCTATCAGCCAGTAATTTTCTCTGGTAATTGTATGGATTTTGTACATTCTAGATCTCAAGGAGTGAACAATTAAGTAATGAAGCAGTCTCTCATATATATCTAGAGATTTAGCCTTATACTTCATAGTCTTGAGTTGTGGGTTCTTAAAAACTATTGTAACATCTTCTATGAGATAAGTACTCATATATTCTTCACATTGTGAATAATGTGTCAATTTCCTACCACTCATCTTGCAAATGATATCAGGTGAAACATCTATTTCTAAACCTCCAACATAAATTTTAAACGTACATCTATGCCTGTTTCCTTTCACAATTATATCATTTTTTCTCTATCTTGCTCATTCCCTTCATATTCCTCTATTTTATTGTAAAATAGTTTCATCAATCTATCATAATAAGGATTGGTTGGAAAGAGAAGGCTCAGAGGGCATGTTCTTTTGAGATATTCTCTATAAGGAAAATCTATACTTTTTAGGAATTCCCAATTAATGATTATACCATGGATAATAGATTTTGACAGAAAATGTTGAATAAAGGATTCACTATGTTGATTTGATGGGAGGTCATTGCGGTTGAACCCAAATCTGCTTGCAGCAATGATTGAAGATGAGATAGGGACTAGGTTCACCAAAGTAGGAAGATGAAAGGAGAGTATAGAGGTTTGTCAAGAATGAATTAAAGAAAAATAAAAAGGGGAGGGAGAGAGAGAGAAGTTACTTTCAGAATTTGAAAATATGAGGGAATTTGAAAGGACGGTTTCCTATTTTGGCTTGTATTTGATTTCGGGTTTGTAAGAGAAAGTCTAATATTTTAGACTTTTGCATGTCTTAAGTTTTTGACACCTATCCTATTATTTAGATGATTTTGAATATACAAATTCTACAAGGCTTGAATTTCATCTATCTTTGTTTTTTAAATACTATGATGTTTAATGCATGACTTAATGCACAACATCATATCATCGCAAAATGTTCATTAAGGGCTCAATTAAGATTCGATATCAAGACATGTAGGATTTTTTAGTAATCACACTATCAATGTCAAAAGAACATTTGAGTGATTAGAGAAACTTACCTCGTTTTCATTTCTTCTTTCGAAGCATTGTTGAGGATGATTTGTGTCCATGGCTTCTGGACATCTACTTTGAATGAGCACATCCTTTAACAATCAGAACTTTTTCTTCAGGCTTCTTCCTTCCTTTTGATCCATTAGAATTTTCTCCTATTTTTCTAAAATATTTATCTCTCTATTTCAAGTTCCAATTTTTGAAGGATCTTTTGTCTATGGTGGTTAAACCGAATACTAGACACCTACTCTGATACTAATAGAAATACAATCTAGATCGGGTGAACAGGTTGTGTGGAATTTTTTTATGATTTGGAGGTTATTTAATTTATTGAACATAAAGATGAGATGAAGGAGTTGAAGAAAGGAAGAAAATAGAGTATAAAAGAAAAATAAAGGTGGAAACAGAGCACCAAGATTTTATACTGGTTCCACCAAACCCAGTGTATGTCCACTGCTAGGCAACTTTCTGGATTTTCTACTATTAGATAACATTAACACAAATCTTGCTTTCAGGTGCAAATGGACTTTTGCAGAATTTTTCTCAAACTCTATACAATCTCTTTTCTCTCTCTAAAACTCATAAACCCAAAACCCTCTCTAATCTTTTCACACTAATACACAATTAAGCGGTGAAGTCATTACAATTTTGAAATTAATAACTTCATATGTAACCAAAAAAGGCACAAAGACAATTTTTACAAGATAGGAATTTAGCTCACGTTATTTTCAGCAGCACCAATTCTCTTTGTCTCTACTATCTTTTCTTTGCTCTATGAAAGCCTTTTTAACCATTGGTGTATTGAGTTAAGTTCCTTGATCTGCCTTGGTCATATGCAAATTACCTTTTGCGGATATTGTGCTATGAAAGCTATTTCTGGTGATTAAGGCATTTAATAATCACAACTGTGTAGTAGAAATCTGAGAAATAGATGTTAGAGCAAAAAGATGTTGACTAATTCTAGCATCATTCGACTCTTTCAAGTATTTAGATTTGTTAATAAAGCTTTTGACGCGACTGTAAACAAGTAACATTCAATTGTTCTTAGCATATACATTAAGTACATTCGACTGTCATTAAGCAGTCAGGTGATTGGGTTCAATACTAAGATAGAGATGGTCGAATCAATGTGCTATCAGCTGAATGTCTTATGGTGATTTGTCAGACTCATTCAACCATTTTGAGCATATCATTCAATACGAATATACATTGAAACTCAGGTCAGTTGAATATTCCTATACAATTCGACTAAGATAGGCAAAGTATTTAACTTGGTCGAATAGTTAATCAACTTGGTCGACTGTTTTGGACTTTGTGCTCTAGTTTGGTTCAACTTGGTCTCCCTTTATTAGACTAAGAATTGTGTTTCTAACTTTTTATACAATATTAGTTGAATAGTTTTAAGGTCGGTCGAATGATTTCCAAGGATTTGCCTGAAATCCATTCAACTGTTTATAAGATATGGTCGAATGCTGCAATCCTGGTGAAATATTCCAGTTGAAGCTTTTGAGCACTAATGTTGGTTTCGGTCGAATACTCACAGAGTGCAGTTGGATTGCAAAATGGGTTCTAAAAATCTAAGTCATTCGAGTTTCTTCTTGAGTTTTACTATAGAGTTAGGAGTCTACTCATGAATCAGGAATACCAGTTTTGGATTGTAGCTCAGATTAGATGAATGACTAGGCAAGTCGATTGATTATAAAGTTGGGCATGGTTGAATGCTCATGTAGTCATTTGACTACTTTGTACTTGTTATATGTTCTATTGCCTGAGTCGATCGAATGGCCCGACATGACAGTCGAATGGTTTGTTGCCAAAACTAGGTTCAGTTGATTGTTGTCCTCATCATTCGACTAGACTATTCTTTCTACTTGGTTTTGATTGAATTTTTAAATCACCCATTCAGCTATTTTCTATGTTTTCTTTGGTAGCTGGTCGAATGTAAGTTACATCGGTCGAATAGCTCAGTTCCATGGTTTATTTCCAAATTTTGCAAACTAAGTCCTTTCATTATTTTACTTGTCATTAAAATCTAAATATGCCAACAAGTCTCGTTCAAGATACAATAGAACAAGACAATATTATACAATCTCCCATTCACGAAATTGTTCATGAAAAACAAACTCTACTACCTTAGGAACCTATGCTATTAAGGAAATCCACTACATAAAGAAAAAGTACGGTGCCAGATGATTACATTATATGTTTTTCAAGAACTTGAGGCAAACATTGGGGTAATGGAAGATGATTCGATCAATTTCTGTCAAGCTATAGAAAGTTCTAACTCTAGGAATTGGATATGCCATGAATGATGAGATTAAGTTCAAGAAAGACAATAATGTATGGGATCTTGTCCCGTTGCCAGAAGGTGCAAAACCTATTGGTTGTAAATGGATATTTAAGATTAAGAATGATTCGAAAAGTGATGTGAAGAGATACAAGACTCGTCTTGTCACAAAGGGTTTTACACAGAAAGAAGACATTGTCAATATAGAGACTTTCTCTCCGATTTCTTTGAAAAACTTTTTTAGAACTATAATGATATTAGTGGCATATTTTGATTTTCAGTTATATCATATAAATGTAAAGACAATGTTTCTAAATGATGACATTGATAAAACGATTTATATAGTGTATTTAGAAACCTTTGTCTCTGGAGATCCAAAGAATATGATCTAAACTCAAGAAATCCATCTATGGGCTCAAGAAAGCATCTTCACATTGGTATTTCAAGTTTCATTGAGTGATAATCTCCTTCAGTTTTATAATAAATTTAATCGATTATTGCATATACCACAAGTTTTGTGGGAGAAAGTATATATTCTTAGTTTTATATATCGATGACATTTTGCTTGCGAGCAACAATACAGGCATATTGCATGAAACCAAGAGATTTCTAGTTAAAAATTTTGAGATGAAAGATCTTAGTGATGGCTCTTTGTTTTAGGCGTCCAGATTCACCGAGACTCCAGAAGTATTCTTGGATTATTACAAAAGGGGTATATCAAAAAGATTCTTAGGAGATACAACATAAGATTGCAAGCCATGTGATATCATGTAGCCAAGGGAGATAAGTTTAGTCTCAATCAATACCCTAAGAATAATTTTGAGGAAAAAGAAATATAGAAGATTTCTTATGTATTAGCAGTGGGAAGTCTTATGTATGCTCAATTTTGTACATATCCGGATATTGTACATGTTATAGTGATGTTGGGCAAATATTTAAGAAATCTAGGTGTAGACCATTCAAAAGTAGCCAAACAGGTTTTACGGTACTTAGAAAGAACATAAGAATATATACTCACATGTCAGAGGTCAAATCATTTTAATATCATTGGGTATACTTTTGTTGAATGTTAGGGTAATATGAAACTATGGGCAATATCTGTATGCTTCCAGGGGGTGCTATCTGTTAGAATAGTGCTAAATAGTCTCTTATAGCTTCTTTTACCATGGCTACAGAGTTCATAGTGTGTTATGAAGTGTCTAATCACATAATATGGCTGTGGAATTTTGTCATGGGACTGCACATAGTGGATAGAAATGATAGACTACTTAAATCTGATAATCAGTCAACAATTTTATATTCCAATAACAACAAGAGCTCAACGAAGTCATAACATATAAGCATCAAATTCCTAGTTGTCAAAGAAAAAGTTAGAGTGGATAGTTATCTATAGAATACGTCAACACAAACTCCATTATTGTGGATCAACTTACTAAGGGATTGTCATGCAAAATATTTCAAGAGCACACCACTCATATAGGTGTCATGTCATTCAAGAATATTCAGTTTTAGTGGCAACTTCTGATTTTTGGATACTTTTCTAATATAGACGCATTTTTTTATTATATTAATTTAAGAAAATTTTGTTATTATTTTCTATAGAAATAAAGTTTTAGTTTATTCATACTCTAATTTTGGTAAGATTTGATCTTACTAAGATTTAAGGTGGAACAGTTGGAAATTGGTATATTAAGATCACAAGATCACATTACACAAAATTTCCATACTACATATCAATATCATAATTCATGTCATTCAATTATATCGACATACATAACCATTGATAGGTCGAATTACGTCAAATGTAATGAAGGCTGTTGTGAATCTATGTTGGTATGATTAATGAACTATATCGGTTATAGATAATTTGATAATGACAGCAAAGTTGAGTTCATACAGTTATTTTTGTAATGCATAATTATAAGGTTACATATATAGTCCAAGGTGGAAATTGCAAGTCTTTAATCTAATATTGGGTTTATATGTGAATAATTATGTGTTACAAACTATCATATAACTTTGAATCCATTTAAAAGTGATTAACTAAAATTCAGATAATTTGAACTCTAATATATTAGATGGGATGTGATCGTAGCAAGCTAAGGGATAACTTTTATTTTTCTGATGGGTTAAGATAAAAATAACAAGAGATAACAAAGTTATTTATATATAGTAGTTATGGTCTCCAGAACATGTGGCTTTTATTCTTTCTGGCATCTCGTTATATAGAGAGAAAACTAAGAGAAAAGTTAAAGGGTTCACTTAGAAAAATGTCTAGATCTGCAAGACCAACTTCACAACTCTAAACAATAATTGGTTATTATGAATTCAAATACGCTTTTGTATATAGATCTAATAATCTATTAATAGTTTAATATAAGATTTTGGATGTATAGATGATAGTCTTTATCAAAGAGTTATTTTACTAACATCACCTACAAAACAACAAAACTAAAACCAAAAGCACAAATGGTAGTGAGAGAAGACTTATATTAAACAAGCCTAGAGGGAGAGGGACAAAGTTTGGGATAAAAAGATGGTAGCCAGAATTTAGGTGGGGGAGAGAGAGAGAGAGAGAGAGAGAGACAAGAGCAGAGCAAGAAAGAGAGAGAGAAACTAACATGAAAGAAAGGAGAAATAAGGATTATAAGGCCAACTTTTTGATAACCATTAAAGTATTTTAAAGGATACTTTATGCAAATAATCACAATTTAAACTTAATTTTTTAGAACTCAAACAACTAACAAAAACAACTTTCTAAAATTTGAATTATGCGAGACCCCTAATTCTTATGACCATGATTTTAAAGGGAACTATGAATTGAAAATTTTGGAACCCTAATTCTTATGACCATGATTTTAAAGGGAACTATGAATTGAAAATTTTGGAATGTTAATGCTTATGCCCCTAATTTGATCCAATTGGCCAGATTTAAACAATATATCACAATACGAGAAACTATAATAAGTTTCTTGTTAGATTTGCTTATCACAAATAATAAACAAAAATAGCAATAAAAAGATATATTTTATTAATTAAAATCGCATTATTTTATAACATCACAAGTGAAGTAGACCCACCTATTGAAGGTTCTTTCCTCTGATCTAACTTTGTTCAAGAACATAAATTTATTCTGTTTCTCTTTGTTTAATCCATAAGAAAATTGTTATTCAATTCATAATTACCATTAAAAGAAAGTTTAAACATTCCATCCAATATTCCATGGAAAAAATGACAACAAATTTCTCTTTCCTACTGTGGAAACATTTAAGAACATCAAAATGGTGACCATGAACTCTGTCCCTCGTAGTTGAAGCCCGAAGGAAAACCAAAGGCCCCAAACGATGGGCACCTTTGTCTCTTAATCAGGTCAGAAGTTCGACTCTCTCTGGG
Organism: Dillenia suffruticosa; assembly: GCA_033439265.1. Lineage (NCBI taxonomy): Eukaryota > Viridiplantae > Streptophyta > Magnoliopsida > Dilleniales > Dilleniaceae > Dillenia > Dillenia suffruticosa. Next base: position 9,261,308 of record JAVTVX010000031.1, read on the forward strand.
TACGGAAAAAATAATATTGAAAGACCCACCCCAAAATGGGCCCTGCAGCGGTTGATCTATATTAGTCGAAACGAAATTCCGGATACTGGGTGATAACCAAAACAAGATACCAAAAAAAAACAAAAGGCCCCAAACCTCCTTTTTAAAGGGGAAAATATATATATAGATATATGTATATATAGGAGGGGGTTTTGTTGCTGAAGAACAGTGGTGATTTCTTCTCCCTTATGCTTCAGATTTCAGAGGAGAGTTTTTAATAGCTAACTCTTCAAGTTTCCTAGTGTTGACTTGATTTTTCTCAAGACTAAAATCTCCCTTGTTTCTTTATCTCTTTGCATTTTGTGAACTAAGAGTTTTGATTCCTAGGAATTCTACTTGTTACATCTGTTGTTTACTCTAGTTTACTAGAGAAGACTGTGTAATCTGGTTTTACATGGTAGAGATTCAACTGGCTTAGTCTTTTGGTTTTTCTCCTAAAACGAAGGAGTTTTCCATGTTAAAAAAATTCAGTGTTGTTCTCTCCGTGTCACTATAAGAAAACGGGATATCAGTGACAAAAAATTAGTGATGAAAAAATTTCATCGTAAATAGCATCAGAATATAAACGGATTAACTTCAAACATTACAAAATAAAAAAAAGTAAAAATTATTGAGAGACTAACGACGAAAATTAGCGATAGAAATATTTTCATTGCTAATCGATAGCAACCGAAAGAAATTGTGTTACTTAACGAGAGATTAGGGATGGAGGTGACAGATTTTTTTTCGTTGCTAATCCGTCGGTGTACTAGTCTCGAGTAAAAGAAAAATAATAAATAAACTATTTAAAACTATCAATGACGGAATAGAGACAGAATTTTTAGTAATGAAAATTTTCTATCACTAATCTATCACTAATTTCAGAAACTATGTAAAACTATCAACAACAGAATTTTTAACGACGGAAAATTTCCGTCGTTCCATCGCTAAAATTAATTTTTTTAATTAGCATTTTATATTTCTTTTATTTTATATTTCTTTTATTTTATTATTTTATATTAACAAATCATATTTATTATTTTATAGTATTTTAAATTAGCATTTTATTTTATTTTTTAAATCTTTTATTATTTAATTATTTTATAACAAATTAGTATTTTATATTATTTTATTATTGTTAAAAATATACAATAATAAGATAATAAGTAAAAAAATGAACAAATACGACATTGTGGCATTGTAGCTGTTACAACTCAAACTCTGTTGCATGCTCAGATTCGAATTCACGTGATGACACTTTTTGGAAAAAAAAAAAGGCAGGGTGGGGGCATCGGTGGGCGAGCGCCAGTATTGACAGATTATGTAAAGCTATCAACGATGAAATTGGAAATATTCAATCGCTGATCAGTTAAAAAATTTGAAGGCCATGTTTTGAGTCCACATGATGACACTTTTCGAAAGAAAAAAAAGAAGGCAGGGCAGGAGTGTCGGTGGGCGGGCGCGAGCGAACACACGGGTGCTAGCAAATTATGTAAAGCTATTAGCGATAAAATTTTTAGCAACAGAAATATTCCGTCATTGATAATTTTACATATAATTTGAAATAAGTAACAGATTAACGACGGAAATATTCCGTTGCTAATCCGTCAAAAAATTTAACGATCAATGGTTTTCCATCACTAAGATTTAGCGATGAGATTTTTTGCAATGAAATTAGCGATAAAAATTTTCCATTGCTAATACTCCTTAACGACGAAATCTTTACTATTAGCGATAGATATTTTCGTCACTGATACTTTATGCTAGAATTTTCTGCCTTTACCTGCACATGTGCTAGAATTTTCTGCCCCTAGAATTTTTTTTTTCTTCCTTGTTTCAAAGATCTGGGAGGCCTACAAAGAGCAGGAGATTTACTTGTGATTGCTTGTTGTTTGATTAATTCAGGTATTGTTTTTGATAATTAGTGGTGATAGGCAGTGATCTTAATTTATTTTCATAAATTATCTATATTTGATAATTATATTGAAATCGATTAAATCTAGTTTAAGTTAAATCGGATTTTTAAAAGTAAAACTTTTTGTTTTTATTTTTGTTATATATAAAATTTAAATTTAAAATTTTATTTAAAAGATAAGTGTTTAATCACCTGACCAACTAGAAGGTGGTGCAGGTAGTAATCATTGATGACAGAGCGATTACTGGTGGCAACCGAAGGGGTAATCGGAAGTATCTAAGCGGTCACTTGTAATAATAAGATGTATCTGTCCGCCCAACGGAACAAATCAGGAATAACAACATTCCGAAAATTCCCCTCAATTTAAGCCCTACCAATCTCTATTTAAAGGTATGATGCTAAGTAAGATTCTCTTCGAAAAGACCTACTTTACCTTTTTTCTTACCAAAGTGAAAGTCACACTTGGTTCAAATTAGAAAAACAAAAAAACAATATGCAAATACCTTTAGATTTTATACAATGGCCAACGTCTGCCCACCTATATCTAGGCGTCTGAATCCTAAAATTTTAGGAATATCCATCCAAAATTCCGAAAAGTACCCTGTCTTGAAAACTTTAGACTTCACTCAAATTAGAAAAAAAATAACCTACAAATTCTTTTTCTTATTCTAAAGCAATTTCAAAAACGCAAAATTTTGCATTAGACAACCCCTCTCTCCCCCTCTCAAAGAGGAAACAGGTTAGTTTGTCTTTCATTCTCTCCATATCTTTACATACCCTTTCGTTTTTCAGGGTTATATTCTTTGGGTTTGTTTTGTTTCATGCAAAATGTGGTGAGTCGACTTTTCGAAAGGTCTTTGTTTGTTTTTTATTTGTTGTTGGTGGTGTTGTCTCCAAGATGAGATTCTCATGTCAGGTCAGATTTTACAGGTTATCATATTGATGGTGTGGGCATGTTTATGGATATTTTATGTTTATGGATATTTTTATGAATAATTTCTAAATATATGTACATCTAACTCCCAATGGCAAAATCAATCTATTTTTCCAATTCTATTGTAACTACATGATTATGCTTATTAATGTATACGTCACCAGTAAGTACCATGATTGAGGATAAGTATATGAAGAAGCAATCTTTGTTATGTTTACTCCATTTTTTAGAAGTTCTAGTTTTGTTTTTGTTGGATTTATATACACATACACACGCGGAAGCGTGCGAAATTTTAGAAATCATAAAAGATTAGAGTTTTCGGTCATATCTCAAGGAGTAGATCGCAAAAATCCAGGGAACCACAAATCTCAATCAAATGGCCTCGCCATCGGGATGATAACCACGAAACTCGAGCTATCACCGCAATACCACAACACCGCAATCTAAATCCAGTGACACAAATTCTCTACATAGAATTTTCTCCCTCTCTCAATCGTGCCTCTACCCAATTGTTTTTGCAATAGTGGTAATCCCTAGGGTTTGCCCTAGTTTCCATATCCTTCCTTCACCACACATGGTAGGAATTCAAATCCCATCAGTTACCATTTGTGAATATAGAAAGTGAGAAATTTTTCATTTTCCAAATATGGAAAGATGCCTCATGTGGGCATTAATTCCTTCATCTCCCACTTGCACACGAGGGCATTTTCGTCCGTCACGAGATCACAACTCATGCGATCTCCTATATCACCCTTCTGGATTTTTATACTAGATTGGGTGTCGTGCGACTGGTAAGTACACCTGCATATAAAGACTTCTCGATGCACCTGTTAGGATGTTCGAGGAGTCGACGTTAATAATAAGAAAAAATATCTCGCTGTACCCCAAACTCAACATACTTACATCCTTCGAGCCACTTTCCTCATCGAAAGTGATCCCCAATATGTACTCGAATGTGTATTCATTATTACATTCGTATCCCAACGTGGAATACGTAACAGACCGGTCGGTGAATACAATACAATGATATAATATAGATTGGTTTTCTTTTCCCAAACTCGAATCCATCGGTCTCAATTCAATTGCTTTAGACCTCAATTTATTTTCCGAGCTATAGGTAAACAGACTAAAGTAGCAAACACTGAATCAAGACTTCTAGAGACAGTCAAAAATAAAATAAGGGTACTAGAGATCCCACCCAATGGATCTCGGGTCTCACACAGCTGGAACGGGGATCATGACTAGATTATCGTCTCATGTAATTGCTCCCACTATTCCCAGTCGTCTATCACACGCAGTATGAAACGTGTGCCACAGTGTTAATCCCTTATTTCTTATAAAGGCATATGTCAGATTTCTCTAACATTATGTAGATACGGAACTAAGTCTACACATAAGACTCTACCCAGAGATCTCAGAGAGAGTGTCTCAGAGACAATATCACTATCGCAGGTGATATCCGAGATCTCAAATCTGGCTACTCACAAGCAACATGGATATGGATATTTCTATGAAGGTCATATCCCAAATGATCTCATCCTGAACACGTATCAGGGCGACTTTTGTTCTAGCTGGTCCACTCTCAATGCCTCTTATGACTAGAACCGTCTCATCTCCGCTTACTCAGAGCTGGAGGTGGTTGCTTGTGTGAGAGAGTCGACCTTGCCTGCCTGACATATATTTTATCACATAAAAAATATACATTATATAAATAAGTGCATTATTTAAGGAAATATGATTTTAACTGTGACTGAATAATGCACAAAATCATATATAAATATAATAAGTATCATATCGTCAGTTTAGTATAATGAGAAAAGTCAAAATATTCAATGACACTCTATGTGCTATAAATGGGTCTCTAGTTATGGGTTTGGTGAAGGGGTCAGCCACCATGCAATGTGTCGAGATGTACTTGACGGTCACTTCATTCTTCTCGATGATGTCTCTAACAAAATTATATTTGGTGTCGATGTGTTTGGTCCTATTATGATACTTAGGGTCTCGAGTGTTGGCGATAGCGGCCTGATTGTCACAGTATATCATCACTGGCCTCCCACTATCAGCCCCCTAAGTCATCTAATAGTCTCCGAAGCCAAACACTCTCCTGAACTACGACTGAGCAAGCCACGAACTCAGCCTCCATCGTAGATAAAGCTACACAGGTCTGCTTCTTGCTGCTCCAAGAAATGGCACCACCATTGAGCAAGAAGGCAAAACCTGATGTCGATTTGCGCTTATCCAGATCACCGTCACAGTCGGCGTCTGAATATCCTATGAGGCGCAAATCACCTCTCCCATAACACAAGGAATAGCTCGCAGTTCCCTTGAGATATCTAAATATCCTTTTCACTGCTCTCCAGTGACCCCTTCCAGGATTTGATTGATATCTACTCACCAGACCGACTACATAACATATGTTTGGTCGTGTACACAACATCGCGTACATCAGACTTCCCACTGCACTGGAATAAGGGATTTTGCGCATCTCCGTTATTTCTTCCTGAGTTTTCGGGCACATCTCAAGACTCAGACCATCACACTTGGCGATTGGAGTATCAATAGGATTACAATCACTCATCTCAAAGCGCTCGAGAATTTTCTTAATGTAGGTCTCTTGTGAAAGAGCTAACATTCTTCTCGATCGATCTCTCTGGATCTTAACTCCAATGATGAACTCAGCTTCACCCATGTCTATCATGTCGAAGTTCATTGACAACCATATCTTGATCGTCATCAGATACTGAATGTTGTTCTCAGCCAACATTATATCATCCACATATAGGGACAGGATCACAAAAGAGTCATCAGATCGTATCAGATAAACACAATGATCCTCCTCGATCATTGTAAACCATAAGATATCACCTCCTCATGAAATCTGAGGTATCACTGTCTGGATGATTGCTTTAGGCCATATATCGACTTTCGAAGTCGAGTCCTCATGACCTACTAGAATGAACCCAGAGGTGGCTACTCCATGTAGATCTCCTCATCCAGGTTTCCGTTAAAGAAAGCGGTCTTTACATCCATCTGATGCAATTCTAGATCCATGCTTGCGACAATCGCCAAGAGTAGACGGATCGATATAAATTTGACTATAGGGAAGAAAGTCTCCTCCTAATCAATGCCCTTTGTCTGTGTGTAACCTTTGGCTACTAGACGGACTTTGTATCTTTCCACCGATCCGTCGGCCTTTATTTTGATTTTGAGAACCCACTTGTTCCTATGGCCCTTCTATCTTTAGGTAGGTCAACTAAGTCCCAGACCCCGTTGACGTTCATTGATTCCATCTCCTCTTTCATGGCCTCTAGCCATTGGTCCTTCATAGGACTTTGGAGAGCCTTCTCAAAGGTCTGAGGTTCCTCCTCATCCTTAAGAGTTACGATGAGGATCTCATCCTCTATTGGAAAATGACGTCGGGGTACATGTCCCCAACTATTCCTACGAGGAGGAGGAGCCTCCTCACCTCGAGATGGGTCACTCCCACTTGGACAAAGATCTGTTTCAGGCTCTTGGGTCCCACCCCTAGGCTCAATTGGGCTGTTAGGCTCACCCATCTAATAAAATATGAAATCCTGGTCAATTTCGCCTCTCTTAGGGAAATCATTTTCCAGGAACGTAGCATTATGAATTCGATCTCAGAGACCGTGCTATCTATACGTTCACCTAGGAACACATGTCCCTTAGAATGTTCGGAGTACCTTACAAAGATACATTTCTTTTCTCGCAGGCCTAACTTACCATGTGGGTGTGAGGAATTGTGAACGTGTGCGACACAACCCCATGGTCTCAAATGGCTAAGGTCAAGTTGTCTCTCTGTCCGAAACTCGTATGGTGTACTGACTACGGATTTTGTTGGAACACGGTTAAGAACGTAGGCAGCAGTCAACAATGCATCTCCCTAGTGGGAGATTGTCAAATTAGTCTGCGCTATCATCGATCTCACCATTTCCAATAGAGTCCTATTCCTTCTCTCGGCTACCTCGTTCTGCTGGGGAGTAGCAGAAACGGTCAACTGTCTCGTAATGCCCTTCTCAAAATAGAGCTCTTTAAACTCCTCAGACAAATACTCGCGTCATCGATCAGTTCTGAGAGTTTTAACTCTCAAGTCTAACTGGTTTTTACCTCGCTGATAAATCTCCTGAAGCAATCTAATGCCTCAGACTTGTGCGAGATTAGGTAGACGTAACCGAAATGCATGTAATCATCTATGAACGTAATGAAATACGTGACTCCGTTTCGGGCTCTCACATTCATAGGTTCACAAATATCGGAGTAGATCAATTGCAATGGGTCCCAGCCCTCATTGCCTTTCCAAATGGTTTTGTCGTCGCTTTGCCGACTAAGCAAAACTCATATAAGGGCAACTCGATCTGGGTTAGCAGGCCCAAGAAGCCACTCATAGCTAACCGGTTTATTCTCTCTTGCCCTATGTGGCCAAGTCTACTATGCCAAATAGAAATATCATCAACTACGCTATCAGATGTATGCGCAATAGAAGACAAATCAGAAATTTTATTAAAGAAAATCAAATCCAATGCATAAAGTCCATCATGGACTAAACTAGTATATAAAATAAAGTTATCGTAGATGGCAAAAACACTCAAATTTCTGAAAATGACAGAATATCCTAAACGATCTAAACAAACGACAGATCTGAGATTCCGCCGAATCTCGGGAGCATACAGCACATCATGTAGATCTAGGACTTGGTTACTTGGCAGCATCAGCTTGCATATAACAATCCCCTTCACAACCACAAATGATTCGTTCCCCACGTACAGCCTCCTCACTTGGGGACTCAATCGGCGGAACTCCATATATGCGCTCCTATCTCGAGCTACATGGTCGGTAGCTCCTGAGTCTACAATCCACAAAGAAGAAAAGTTAGTAAGCATCATAGTGGATGAAACATAACTTATACCATGTAAAGAAGAAGGACATACCTTTCGCTCGCCACACTCGCGAGCGAAATGCCCACATTTGCCACAAACGTAGCATCGAACTCTACTCTTGTCTTGCTCCTTCTTCTTACGTTTCTGCCCTCTGTCATCAGTCTGCGCCAATGGCTTCCTCTTAGCCTGGCTAGGTTTCTTATCATGTTTGCGCCATTTACGCTTGACGCCCTTGGAGCCCTTACTCGACTCCGCCACATAGGCATGACCAGAAACCGATCTAATCACCTCCTGACGCTCCTCCTCGAGCTCACAATGCCTACGCACGTTCATGAAAGTACGAATACTCTCAGTGTGCATGATATACGTCTTCACCACATCCCAGGAGTCAGGCAAGGCCTGGATTACTCCTAGTACCTAAACCTCATCAGACATTGGCTCCCCTATGTTCTTTAGAGAAGCGATCATACTCGACATATGCATCAAATGCTACTTCATAGTATGATCGGGTCTCTTTTTATAGGTGATGAACCTATAGGTTAGCATCCTCAGCTTAGGAGCTGACTGGGAGCCAAGGTGCTCTCTCAAAGCACTCCAAACCGACATTGCAGTAGGATACTGCTCGTACACTGGAATCAGATCATCGTGCATGCTGCTAAGGAGGATGACCCTAGCTTGGCCATCCTTCTTCTTCCATGCACGATACGCCTCCTCATCCAATTTCGCCTGAGGCGTATCACCCACCCCGAGGTCTGTCATCTCGTGTAGTAAAACCTCCGCTAAGTCCTGCTCCTCGAAGATAAATTGAACTTTACGGTACCAAATCTCATAATTATCACTGTTCAACTTGTCTCCATTAACGAGATCAAGTACGATACTTTTTGTCACAGCCATTGTCTCTGTCACACAGAAAGAAAGAGACGTCAGTGACTAATAATGTTTATTCTCCCAATTTCGTGCACCCTACGAATTAACAATCCAAAATGAATCGAGTATTGACCCCAAAGTGAGCATATGAGTCAACGGACATCATACACCACAACCCGGGATCTCATCTCACCATTCGGACTTTAATTCGGCGCACAAAATCCCACAAATAGTCATAAATGTGCACATAGGACCCCAAAAAATTGAAAAAATCAATTTTGGATGACCTGACATGCCGCTGGGGTCCCCACACGCCGCCGCGCTCCGGCGGCGCGTCTGCAAGCCCTGTCATGTGCCTCCACGTGCTGGCAGGAGCCTGGGTCACGCGCCAGATGCGCGATGCGCCGTTCACGCGCCAGACGTGCGGTACGCCGTTCACGCGCTGCCACACGCCTGGCGCAGCTCGGCTCACGCGCGGCCAGTCGCAGCGCGTATCTCACGCGCTGCCACGCGCCAGGAGCTGCTCCGCTCACGCGCTCCCATCGCGGCGTGCACACACGCGCTCTCACTCACGGAGTCGAATTAGCCGGGTCGGTCAACGGGTCAGATTTGACCTGACTTGCGGTAAATGGGTCGGGTTCTGATCCAACACGTGTCGAGTCATGGGTCGGATCTTTGACTCGCACGCAACCCGCTCTGACCCGATCCGGTCCCAGACTGGCTCACGCGCCTTGCTCGCGCATGAGGCCCATACGCCTGCTGGACGCGCTTCTGCGCGCTGTCCTGCACGCGCCCGTGGGTCTAGACCTCTTCTTCCTTACCCGACGGGTCTACAACCGGTTTTTTCGATCCGGTTCTCCGAAAACCCATTTTCAGCTAATTTTTTACGGTGATTTCTGTCAGAAAATATATTTGAAATTCCCAAAAATATTTCAAACTCATTTTTTGAAAGATTCAAGCCCTAAACACGGTGAATCAAATATCCAACCTTTGGCCCTCCGCGACCTCGCCGGAAAACCCAGTTTCCGACAACCACTCAATGCAAAATGCATGTCAAATCGTAGATCAATGCACATGGAACATAAATATGCCATTTATTTAGATCAAAAATCCCTCTACATGGATAGATCTAGGTTTTTAAGTTTTGGGCACCCTTGGAGTCGAAAACTTTAATTTCAATTTTCAAGGCTAAAACGTGCTTCAAAAATTCAGAAAAAATTATATTTAAGACCTACGTAACATGGGTAACGTCACGGTATATTCGGATTCACGAAACTCATTCGTGATCTGAAACCCATTTTTGCAACCCCATATTTTTTTTATACCCGAAAATATTCTGAAAATTATCTAATAAATCCAACTCTACGCTCTGATATCAATGTTGGATTTAAATGCACATACACATGCGGAAGCGTGCGAAATTTTCAGAATCATAAAAGATTAGGGTTTTCAAGCATATCTCAAGGAGTAGATCGCAAAAATCCAGGGAACCACAAATCTTGATCAAACGATCTCGCCGTCGGGATGATAATCACGAAACTCGAGCTATCACCGCAGCACCACAACACCGTAATCGAAATCCGATAACACAAATTCTCTACACAGAATTTTCTCACTCTCTCAATCGTGCCTCTACCCAATTGTTTTTGCAATAGTGGTGATCCCTAGGGTTTGCCCTAGTTTCCATATCCTTCCGTCACCACACATGATACGAAATCAAATTCCATCAATTATCATTTGTGAATATGGAAAGTGGGAAAATTTTCATTTTCCAAATATGGAAAGATTTCATTTTCCAAATATGGAAAGATGCCCCACGTGGGCATTAATTTCTTCGGTTTTCATGAGAGTATCTCTGGTGCTGAACATTATCTAGAAATTTGAAGGCATTGGTCTCATAATTTTGTGCTCTTTTTTTCTCTTCTTTCTTTTTTTTTTTTACCATAATCTCTTAGAGGGTGGTAACAGAAAAGGGAGGGAGAAGGGAAAGACAGGTCAAAACAACATGTCAGGGGAACAATTGCAAGATCTTAATGCGCTAGATGTAGAAAAAACGCAATGGTACCATTTCACAGCCATTGTGGTCGCCGGAATGGGATTTTTCACTGATGCATATGATCTTTTCTGCATATCCCTAGTCACCAAATTGCTTGGCCGCATATCCTACCATGTTGATGGCACAGAAAAGCCTGGTTCTTTGCCTCCTGCTGCATCAGCTGCGGTAAATGGTGTGGCCTTCTGTGGCACTCTTGCTGGCCAAATCTTCTTTGGCTGGCTTGGCGACAAACTAGGCCGAAAAAAGGTCTATGGCATGACTCTCTTGCTTATGGTCATTTGCTCAATTGGCTCGGGTCTTTCCTTTGGTAACACCCCCAGTTCTGTCATCGCTACCCTTTGCTTCTTTAGGTTCTGGCTTGGTTTTGGCATTGGTGGCGACTACCCTCTCTCTGCCACAATCATGTCTGAGTATGCCAACAAGAAAACTCGTGGAGCATTCATCGCTGCAGTCTTTGCCATGCAAGGATTTGGTATTTTGGTTGGTGGAGTTTTCACAATTATTATCTCCACTGCCTTCAAGGCTAGGTTTCCTGCCCCAGCTTATGAGGTTGATCCCATTGCCTCAACCATCCCTCAGGCTGATTACGCATGGAGAATCATTCTCATGGTAGGAGCACTTCCAGCTGCATTGACATACTACTGGAGGACTAAGATGCCTGAGACTGCTCGTTACACTGCCCTAGTTGCTAAGAACGCCCAGCGGGCTGCTGTGGATATGTCAAAGGTTTTGCAGGTCGAGGTCCAGGTTGAGCAGGAGAAGGTGGATCAATTGGCTGCCAGGCCAGAGAGTTCTTATGGTTTGTTCTCTTCCAAGTTCTTTGCATGCCACGGACTTCACTTGCTTGGAACCTGTTCCACTTGGTTCTTGCTTGACATTGCCTTCTACAGCCAGAACCTGTTCCAGAAGGACATCTTCAGTGCTATTGGATGGATTCCTAAAGCTAAAACATGAATGCAATGGCTAAAAATATGAATGCAATGGAGGAGGTTTACAGGATTGGTAGGGCACAGACACTTATTGCTCTTTGTAGTACTGTTCCTGGATACTGGTTCACCGTGGCTTTCATCATCGATAGAATCAGCAGATTTGGCATACAGTTGATGGATTTCTTCTTCATGACTGTGTTCATGTTTGCACTAGCCATTCCCTATGACCATTGGACTCTCAAGGAGAACAGGATAGGGTTTGTGATTATGTACTCATTGACGTTCTTCTTTGAGAACTTTGGTCCCAATTCCACTACATTCGTTGTCCCAGCCGAGATCTTCCCAGCTAGGTTTAGGTCAACTTGCCATGGTATCTCAGCGGCCTCAGGCAAGCTTGGGGCTATGGTGGGTGCTTTTGGATTCTTGTACTTGTCTCAGAGCCAAGACAAGTCCAAGGCAGAACATGGGTACCCTGAAGGTATTGGAATGAGGAACTCGCTCGTCGTGTTGAGTGTGATCAACTTGTTAGGTTTCTTCTTCACTTTTTTGGTGCCTGAATCCAAGGGAAAGTCTTTGGAGGAGGTTTCAGGTGAGCAAGACATGGACACTGAGGAGCACAACTCTGCGTAGACTTTGTTTTGTCTGGTTTGAGTCCAATGAAAAGATAGTTCCTGGCCAATCGTAGGAAGAACATACGATTATGTATATAGAAATCAAATGTTTAAATTTTCATTGTATTCATAACTTTTTTGTATTTTTTTTTTTTTTGTATTTTATTATTTTCATAGACTTTTCTTATACTATTAAAATGAATGCCCAGCCCAAACTCCTATGATGCACATTTGAGTTTACTCCAATGAAGTCTAGGGCAATTGTATCAATGCCTTGTTCTGATTTTTCCCCTATAAAAAATCTATTTACAAAAGTAATTTATCGTATTGGCAATGAAAAAGGGAAAGATCAGAATAATACAAATTCTGGTTCCATGTGTTAACTAACGGGTTGGATTCTCTAAAAATATTATCCAAAGCAATGTCTTTTTTTTCAAGAAAAAAAAAATACAAAAATACTTCCTAAACTTAGAACAGAATATAGACAGCCTCCTAATTTTTTTTTTTCGTATATGCAGAGAACTCCTCAGTTATAAAAAAATTACAACAATTTTAGTTATTCGGATTAGAAAGTATTTATATCTGTCATTAAAAGTAATAAAAAAATATTTAAAATTTTATTTTTCGTTTAAAATATTAAAATATAATTTTTTTCGTCATTAAATAATAAATATAATTTTATTTATATCATTAAATATTTTTCATTTAATAGTAAAAATATTAAATAAAAAATTGAGCCATCGACTTGAAATTGAACTCACTTGATATTCCCCCCTTTTTTTTTATAACGACAGGTATCCGATAATGACATTAGATCGTACTAAATCCGATTCAAGTCAAATTAGATTATTAAAAAACAAAATTTTTCCCGTGTCGGTTTTTATTATATACAGAACTTTAAATTCAAAATTTCGCTTAAGAGTTAATGATGGTCAACTACCCAACAAACTAGGCGTTGGTGTCATTGGTGTCTTGCGTTGGTGTCTCAATTAATTTTTAAATACATGTTTAGAGTTCATAAACAAACTAGGAACACCAATGTCTGATGATTCAGTTAGTTTAGGAACTGACGCCCCTTAACCATGTCGCGAGTTCGATCTCTCATGGCAACGGAAAAATCAGCGCTGAAAGATCTGTCCCTCAATTGGGTCTTGTAAGCAATCGACCCAAATTATTCAGGACGGATTCCCATCGGTAGCCTAACATGATACCCAAAAAAAATACAAGCCAGGAACTATAAATTTGATGAAAATGAATTCAATTCAGAGAAAGCAAAACTCACCGTCAATGCCAATCGCGGAGTCATAGCGGGGAAGAGATTTATGGTAACAGATGCTAAAATTGATTATGGATACGCGTTTGTGGTGATGTTGTGATAATTTTAGGGATGATTATTTGAGAGATTTAGTCAAGAAAGGAGATTTTGAAGAAGAGAGAGAGAGGCATTCTGGTTCTTCAATGGTGGAAGAAGATGAAGAGGAAATACGACGTACGTGAGAGAGAGAGAGGAAGAAAAGAGAGAGAACGGGAGGGGGAGAGAGAGTATAGAAAAAGTGCAGAGAGAGGTTGAAGAGTCTGGTTATCCATGGAAGAACGGAGCAAGAGAGAAAGGGGAGGGGAACTACAATAGTAAAAAAGTAATTAATTTTAAAAATAATAAAAATAATTATAATTATCTTTTATTTAAATCAGTGCAATATAAGTGATTTTAATGATAAATATCCTAAACAGAATAACTAAAATTATAACTTTTTATAATTGAAAAAATGTCTCTCAATTAAAAAAAAAAAAGTTAAGAGACTGACTATAATTAATTTAAAGAAGAATTTTTTAACTTTTCTCATCATTTTTTAAGTAATAGATTCTAAAGTCACCTTTTTTTTAATTTTTCAAACAAACAAAAAGTTTCAAATGTACACATAATTGGTAGACTTCCTCCTTTACGCCAAACACTTATCCTAATAAATTTGGTAAAGATTTTCTTTTTGAATAAGTAATTTGAAGGGTGTTTTCATCGGAACAATTTAGTAGTAACACCCTTCTGTCTCAACCGTCCCAACCAGCAGATACCATTTCTACTACTTTGAATCAACCATATAAATAGTAAACTCAAGTTGTGAAGTTGAAGCCTACCCATCCATTTATTTCTTTTTTTTTTTTTTTTTTTTTTTTTTTGTTACAAGAAGGATGAAAACTCAACTTCAAAATAAAGTCAAATCCCCCAAAAAAACACTAAACAAAAAGCAATTAGTTTAGCCTCTAAATAAGGACAAACCCCGAATCGCTCAACAAATAGCAGTAGACCTCATTAGGGGGAGAAAAAAGCTCATGACTAGAGAGACAGTAGGAATAAACAAAATCCAATGAATAAATGTTTTTCACATCAAATTATAGTACTGAGAGTTAATTGACACTACCAGTGAAGAGAGTGTTTCCACCTGCTCAGTCAAATCCAACTCCAAAATAGCATAAAAAAGTTTCCTCAGAAATAAAATAGAAAGGCCCTCTTGAACACTAAACACCTCCGCCGAAAAAGCATTAGTAATACCAATATTATATGTGAAGCCACAGACCCACAAACCATAATCATCTCAAACCAAACCCCCTGCCCACTTGATTCTCAAGATTTGAAGATCCATCGGTGTTAAGTTTGAAGAACCCCATCGGGGGGGTGGGTTTCATCAAACCCGTAAGCCAATCCTTGTAGGCCTTCTAGCACCTCCAGCAGTAGCCATCCATCCCTCCCTAGTATACACACGAGCCGCTGAAGCCACTGCCTTCGGGAAAAATTCCACACCCTCAAAAACAGCCTTACATCTCGTTTTCCATATTTCCCAAGTGTGTAGACAAACTATACCGACCAAGACATTCCCACATGCATGGCATGCATCTCACAATTCCGAATTAGCCATTCCTATTCCTGCCTTTGGTCTAACACTAACCAAGAAATAGTAAAGCTACCTATAGTTCCCACTAACCGGATCTTACTGCAATCTCCAAATAGCTGAAGCAAAGTTTATGCCTAGTCATCACATAGGGGACTCATGAGATTAAGAGAAAAAACCCTTCGGAAGACATCATTTGTCATTAACGATTGATGCATTATCATCCGCAGAATGTTCCTGACACTTTAGGCTCCAAATCCAATCATAAGACATCGTCAGAACCGGGGATGGAGTACTCTATGCCAAATCATAAGGAGACCGGATGGAAAAGGATCCCGATGAATTGCCAGCCAAGCGGACTAGATCATGGGATTCTGGATCCTGGGAAATCATAATGGCTCTAATCTCCACTACTATTGCGTAGGGAGCAAAGCCTCTAGCCAGGGAACATCCCACTGATGGTCAAGGGTGATAACCTGACTTACCCTTATATGAAGTGAATCCCCCAATTGATCACCTTGGATCCGTTGGCTCAGAGATTCCGACCCTATCCATTTGCGTCCATGATCTAATGTTAGCACCACTTCCCAACTGCCATCTAATGCCCCCGAACAAAAGTATCCTGAACTCAAAACAAAGCCCTCCAAAAGACCGAACAACCATTGGACTGACAACAATGCATAAATTCCTCCCTCAAAAGTTATTTGGCCCGTGGAACAATCCATAGAAACCATACACCATCCTAGCTTAGCCAGGAAAGCCCTATTAGTAGCTCAAGACGTCCTAATACCCAAACCACCAAAGTCTTTTGGTTCACCAACTATCACCCACCGAATTGCGTGGACTCTATTGGCACCATCCCTCCCCCCCCCCCCCACCCAAAAAAAGAAACTGCCATTAAATTCTATCGAGTTGATTAAATACTCGTAGGCAGCCACGCCAAATGCATAGTGTATGCCAAGATGAAGTTACTGCTTGGATCAAAGTTCTCCACCCTGCTAGACTCAGACATTTATGTTTCCATTCTGCCATCCTTTGTTAGACCCATTCAACCGGGCATTTCTTCTGTTTTCTCTTTTGGGATAGACCGGATTTGATGGACTATTTCCCACCTTTTTTTCTACTTACTATTTTATTTTGCTTTTTGAGAATAAAAACAGAAATCCCTAAATTAAGTAATCTTGACAAACATTTATCACTTGCTCTGTGTATGGCACCATTTGGTGGATGTGGAATTGATTTGAGGAGAGGGACACGCAGAAAAGGGAAGGAAGAGAGTTGATATCTGATTCTGGTTTACTTATTATTGGGGAGAGAGAGAGAGAGCCTCCCGCTGAAAAGCCAACTCTCTGTGCATGGCAGGTACAATAACCAGTGTCCAATATGTCAACGCTACCATTCGGACTTACCGAGTGAAGTTTACTCTCACATAGCCAGCAAGACCCTAGAGGAATTGAATAAAATAAATGGAAATTTCTTGGGCGGATCCTCCATAGAGAAGAAAAGGATACATGTTGACTGGGGCACGGTTATCAGCCCTAAAAGAAATGGAAGTTTTGGAATCCCTAGGGCTAAGGCTAGAAACTTGACGGCCAGTCAGAGAGAGCACAGACTGATTCTCTACCACAAAGACATCATCGGGTAGTCCATCCGATTTGAAAGCTCAAAATCCCCTCAACCATAATACAAAAATAACACCAAAGATGCGATGAGAAAAGGGAAAAAAATGGAATTGATAGATGGAGAAAAGTTTACTAAGTCATGGCTTAACATACTACATAACCAATATGAAATTTTGAAATTTTGAAATTTTCTATTAAAACTGAGAGCAAAAGAATTTGGTGTCGCAAAGAATTCAGTGAAAAGAATGAATGTATTATAACATTAAAAACTGCAAAAGGATATGTCAAAAATGATAAAAGAAACAAATATATAAACAAAGGGAAACATAAGCTCGACGAATTACCTGTTCAAATACAAAATCTTTCCGGAAGCTATGTGAACAGAGTGACAACATCCCTACGGTAACCCCTAACTATCAAGAGCCTAGGAACATTTTCCACCAACAAATCCATGTATTCCATGTAGAAATATGAAGGGTGATTGAGAGGCGGTGGTGGCAAGCTAACAAGGACAACTGCAGCCATTCGCGAGTGTCTTAATATTGTCGAGTTCAGCTTCAAAGTTGTATAAAGAAACTTTTCCACCTGCTGTTCATTGACCACCACAGGCTTTCCATCAGCCATCAATGGCATTCCTTCCCTCTTAGCCGTCTCCTTCATATCAGCTAGGTAGGTTGTGATCCGCCGCTGAGCAGCCGTGAATGCTTCCATGGACTCCTCTTGTTGGGACCCTCCATCCACTTGGGTATCCCATGATTTCATGGATATCACAATCACTTCAGCTTGCATGCGGAGATCATAGAGAAACTTCTTAACATCAGCCTTAAGCATTTCTGCATCGGAATCCTCTTCTGCAATGCAGAAGACCTGAATCTTACAACTCTCAAAGCTCTCCTTAGTGAGGAGGAGCTGGGAGAGAAGCAGCATGAGACCGCCATCTCTCACAATCCAATACAAATCAATTGTGCCATACTGCCTCTGATACTCATTGGGCCATTCATCAAGACCCTTGACAATAACCACAGCCTTATTTGCAACTATGCAGTCATTGATTATTCCAACAAATGTAGCAGGAATTTCTGTTAGGTTCTCACGACGCCAAATTTCTGGATATCGCATCACCACAATGTTGGGCTTTAGATTACCGAGGCCCATTGTTTGAACAATACCTCGGAAGCCATCAGACATGGATGGAGCTACAACAATCTCTGCTACCCCTTCACAACGCTTGTAATCAATGTAGGTACTAAGCTGCTTACAAGAAGTTTTTGCATCTTCAGCACATTCATGGTAGTCTCCATCAAGGATGGAGACAAATATAGACATCCCACGACCCTTTTTCTTCATACAGTTGGCAAAGTCCGCAAGTTTAGGATGGCATGGTACATTTTCTGGCAGTTTCCCCCAGGGCCGGCAGAATATAAGAGGGATTGGGTACCAGTTCTTGGGATGCACTTGACTTGCTGCAGAGATAACAAGATATTAGTTTCAAAGTGAAGTTATCAATCACCACAGAAGATAGCCACCCAAAACAGACCATCCGTCAGGTGCCAGCAACAAACAATATACTTACCTCCCAAGGATCGAAGACTGCGCAATGCAAGCTGGAAATATGCACTCTTAAAACCATCTCCCCAGTCCCCAGCCTTTCCTTTAATGCTTACATAATAATATATTAAGCTAGCAAGAGCTAGAGACACTACTGTGAATGACCAAGAGATAAGGAACATGATCACTGCATAGCCAATGAGACAGAGTGAGTGTTGCATCATATAAATGGTGAGCCAAAGATAGAGCTCTGGGCACTCAGTGAGGCCACTTCATGAAAGATCATCAAATATATCAAGAAATAACATCTTATTACACTATCACTGATGGGGAATCTACTACTCCAGAAGACAACTATCATATTCCCTGCAAGAAACCTACCAAATTTTCATTCTTACGTTATCCTGAACACAGTTATATTTACCATCCCCATTCAAGAGGCATGTCAGCAATCTGAGTGACTACTTGAGAATGAGGCTCAACACGACAAATAAATAGATTAAACAATAAAAATCATCCTAGCAAGGTGTGACCGATCAAGATGATCCTTATATACAGTTTCAGGCTAATGCCCAGCACTAGATTGCAACTTTTACAATGAGGGTGAATGGAAATTCAATTATTCACGGAATATGAATGAAACTTTGAGCTATCCTTGCTCAGCCTCTCTTGATAATTTTGTGCATTGTTGCACATAATTACACCACATTGTTCAAAAATGTCAAAAAAAATATGAAACTTACCAATACAAAGAGATGCTCCAAGAAGAGAGAGGCTCCAGTGGTGAAATTTCCACCGCGGACGCCAGCTAGGAGCATCTAGAAGATCAAGAAGGAAGCAAGATAGGTTCACACCAGCATAACAAAGAAGGAAAAACATGGTTACAGTTGGTGTGATAAGATCCAGGTTCCCAATTATTACACACCCAATGCAGATGAAGGCAGTAAAAAGAGTAGCTATGTGAGGCTCACTCCCTTCTGCAACCTTGAAGTAATTAAGAACTGGTAGGATATCATCATTGGCAATAGCTGCAAGTAGACGAGGAGCGCCTGTAAGGCTTTGAAGAGCTGCACCTAATGTTGAAAGTATAATTCCGATATATATGATTACTGGGGAAGGCCAAGCCACAGTGGCAGAAAGCAACCTGCAATAGAAAGCAATATTACATCATGGAGAAAAAATTATTTCCATATCCCCCCCCATCTAGTTAGTCTTGCATATTTCAACAGGCACATATTTATTTTGGATAGCTTTAGCATGTAAACATTCAGATATTCCAGCAGCCTAATTTTTTGCACAGACACTGCCTCACTCTGTCACTGCTCTCTGCCTCCTCTCTGTCTCCCCCGGTGATTGTACTCTTGTCCGTATCATTTCTCTCTGCTTATCATTAGCATATTTATTACGTATATTAATATTGTTATTACCGTTATTATCATTATTATTCTTATTATTATTATTACCCTTACTATTACTATTAGTTTTATTATTAATAATAATATTATTATTATTATTCTGATCATTATTACTTATATTATTACTATTATTACTCTTACTACTTCGCGTATATATATATACATGTCATTTTAATATCTATTTATTTATTCTTTTATGTATTTACTTATTACTAGTAGTTATCTTTACACCTAATTCGTTTTTATATATCATTATTTTAAGAACTCCGCCACGGCCGGTCCCAAGCTCGGATAAAGGAGTAAGGTTGCGGTAGGTCGACAGCCAGCGTAAAATATTTTGTCAAATGAAAGATGAGAGATAGAGATATAAATACTTTTGGGGCGTTTCCTCCTCAGCGACGCGCTACATCAAATCCCGGATGTAGCGACAAATTAACAAGGGATACTAGGGTGCGGGTAAATAAGTTAGTCCACGAAGATAGGATTCATTTAGCCACTTGAAATATAGGATCTTTGACCGGTAAGTTAGGAGAGATTGGAGAAACAATGGATAGACGAAAAATTCACATTATGTGTCTTCAAGAAGCTAAGTGGGTCGTAGAGAAAGCTAGAGTGGTAGAGCCATATGGTCATAAACTTTGGTACACAGGAAGAGATAGGAGTAAGAATGGGGTAGGAATAATTGTACATACAACTCTATTAGAGGATGTGATAGAGATAAGAAAGAAAGAAGATAGAATTATACTTGTCAAGTTAGTAGATGGAGAAAATATAATTAATATAGTCGGTGTGTATGCGCCCCAAATAGGTGTAGATGCAATTAGTAAAAAACAATTTTTGGAGGATTTAGATGAATTTATACAAATCATACCTAATAGTGAAAAACTATTTATTGGAGGAGACTTAAATGAACATGTAGGAGCAAGGAACGAAGGATTCGAAACTGTCCATGGCAACTTTGGATTCGGTATTAGAAATGAGGCAGGAGATACCATTTTAGAATTTGCTACAGTATTTGATCTAATAGTTGTAAACACTACTTTTAAGAAAAGAGAAGCGCACTTAGTTACATATAAAAGTGGATCTAATGCTAGTCAAATAGATTTCTTTCTGACTAGAAAAGATGATAGAATGACTTGTAAGAATTGTAAGGTTATCCCGAGGGAGAGTATGATAACTCAACATAAACTTCTAGTTTTAGATATGCGCGTCTAAAAGGAGAAAGAAGTACCCCCCCATTTGTAGAGCCAAGAATTAAGTGGTGGAATTTAAAGGAAGAAAAGATAACGGCTTTTAGAGATAAATTACTTCAAATAACAAATTAGTCTACTAATAATGATTCGGACACCATGTGGAAAAAGATATCCACTAACATTATGAGTGTTGGTAAGGAGGTTCTTGGTGTTTCTAAGGGTCAGCCCCCAATAGGCAAAGAATCATGGTGGTGGAACGAAAAAATTCAAACGGCTATCCGTACAAAACGAGAGTATTATAGGCATCTTATAGGCATCTTAAAGGCAATAGTAGTAACGATGCACATGACAAATACAAAAATACAAAAAAAGATGTGAAAAAGATTATTCATGAATCAAAGAGCAAGGTATATAATGAATTATACAAGAGATTGGAGACTAAAGAAGGAGAGAGAGAGATCTACAGAATTGCTAAGCTAAGGGAAAAAAAGGGTAAAGATCTAAATGGTGTTAGATGTATTAAGAGTAAAACTAATAGTATACTTGTAAAGGATGAGGATATAAGGTGACGCTGGTGTGATTATTTTAATGATCTTTTAATGTTAAGAGTTCAACAGATATAGGAAATATCGAGATACCTGTAGACGAAATTAATAAAGATTTTAAACGTAAAATTCGCCCTCATGAAGTGAAAGAGGCTCTAAAGAGGATGAAAGTTCATAAAGCCGTAGGAACAGATGACATTCCTATAGAAGTATGGAAATGTTTGGGTGAATTTGGTGTAAAAATGTTAACAGATATTTTTAATAAAATTTGGCAAACTAAGAGAATGCCCCAAATATGGAGAGAGTGTAATTGTACCGCTATATAAGAATAAATGAGACATACAGGATTGCTCCAACTATAGAGGAATTAAACTTATGAGTCATACCATGAAGCTATGGGAGAAAGTAATAAAGCATAGATTGAGATTGGAGATAACTGTATCTCAAAATCAATTTGGATTTATACCAGAAAGATCTACTACGGAAGCAATCCACTTGTTAAGACATTTGGTGGAGACATATAGAGCACAAAAGAGAGACCTACATATGATATTCATTGATTTAGAAAAAACATATGATAGGGTTTCTAGAGAAGTATTGTGGTAGGCGTTAATGAAAAAATGGGTATCTTTGAGATACATTAATCTCATTAAAGATATGTATGAGGGAGATACAACCCGCGTTAGAACTTGCAGGGGTTTGAGCAATAGTTTTCCCATTAACATTGAACTCCATCAAGATTCGGCATTAAGTCTCCTCCTTTTTGCAATAGTGATAGACGAAATTACAAAAAAATATCCAGATGAAATACCATGGTGTATGCTTTTTGCAGATGATATAGTACTAGTTGATAAAACTAGAGAAAGTTAATGCTAAACTAGAATTATGGAGACTCACACTAGAATCTCGAGGGCTTAGATTGAGTAGATCGAAAAGCGAATATATGAGATGTAGGTTTAGCGATATTTATAGGAATGATGAAGAAACGATTAGATTAGATGGGCAAGATGTCTCAAAAAATGGCCGATTTAGATATCTAGACTCTATTATTCAAAATGATGGCAATATAGATGGAGATGTAAATCATAGAATTCAATCGGGTTGGATGAAATGAAGAAAGGCATCCGAAGTTCTTTGTGATCGGACGATGCCATTACACCTGAAGGGAAAGTTTTATAGAACCACGGTTAGACCTACAATATTGTATGGTACTGAGTGTTGGACTGTTAAACAACATGAACAAAAGATGGTTGTAGCAGAAATAAGAATATTTCGGTGAATGTGTGGAAAAACTAAAAAAGATAAAATTAGAAATGAAGAGATTCGTAACAAATTAGGAGTTAGTCCAATTGTGGATAAAATGCGAAAATGTCGTTTGAGGTGGTTCGGATATGTACAAAGAAAACCTAAAGATATACCAGTTAGGAGAACAGAGAATTTAATTATAGGAGATCTAGTAAAACGTAGAGATAGACCATTGAAAACTTGGACGCAAGTTATTCATAAAGACATGGAAGTTAAGGGTTTAGAAGAGAAAATAGTTTTAGATAGGAATTGATGGCGTAATAGAATTCGCATAAATTAAATCATTAAATCAATATACTTATGATATTTATCTACTAACTTGTATTTATTTTTATTTTATTTTTATCTTATTTTATTTTCTTTATTTTCTTTTCCTTTTTATTTTTTTATCTATATATATTTTATTCTTGTTTTTCTTTTTTTTTTCTATCTTATATAAATTTGTCTCTCAAATGGCTGACCCCAAATTTTGGGAATAAGGCTCAGTTTGTTGTTGTTGTAGAAATACTATAAAACAACAATATTTATATTATCACCACACTAGGAATCACAGACAAACATTAGGAATGAAAGAGATTAAAGGGAAGACCATCGTCAACCCCCCAAAAAATGAGGACCAGAACTTTGGCACAAACTTGAAATTCGTTAAATGGACACATAACAAAAGAAAATTATCATGCCAATTGCTTCCTTATAATTTAAATGCCATTCGGTTAAGTACAAAAGAAAGTATTAACTATCCACACAAAACTATGTCACAACGCACAAAGATGCAAAGGATAGTACAAAAATGTATGACTATATGTGAAATAGCAAGACAACATTATGTTTGATTAGGGTGTGGTTTGGTATTTTCTCTTTTTTTGTTTTGGGGGAGGGGGGGTTTCCAAAACCAGCTCTACAAAATACTTGTACTAGTCCCACCTAAATAAAGCAACTAATGATGGGACATTAGAAAAAATGTACGGTGAAATACCTGTCAGTCAATAGTTTATCCCTGGTTGCAAGAGCTCCAAATAACAACACAGAAATTAGATACATGGCAGAAGTTGTGAGGGTTGCAGCTAAGGTTCCAACAGGAATTGAACGCTGAGTGTCCTTCAATGATGCCGAGCGATTTGAACCTGCCATTATTCCCGTTACAGCAGGGAAAAACAGACCAACCAATGCACTGACAATGGTGAAAATCACTCAGTCAGAACCATGAAGAAACCAATCGACCTCCAATACAGAAAATCAGCTCAAATGAACACAGTTGTGGAAAGATGATTTACAAAGGTTATCAATTAACACCACAGCACAACTGATATTTCCATTTCTGTATTTATAGATTTTGAGGCATAGTTCTTCACATTCAAAACTACCAACGCGCCATGGGCACACTGTATCATTAAGTCGTAATTTAACAAGAAAGCTGCCTGCTGAATAAAATAGACAGAATTGTCACATCCAAAACTTTTCAAGTCTCTAAAAAGAGAAAGGTCAGGAAGCCCATGTTTCACCAATGCAAGCATTTCAAGAAAACACAATCATGAGATCACTCATGCTGTCACTAATGGGTAAAGTATTAAGGCTAATTCACTTTATACACAATCTATAAACACGATAGAGAATGTTGTTACAAACTAAAAATAAACACAAACAAAAAGGGGAAACAAAAGAAAATTGTCCAAATCCTAAGCGTAAGATATATGGATAATATCAAGCGCATTAGGTACTATTCTGAAAACTGAGTGATCCAAGGGGGCCATGGTAACCACTACCACTAACACGTCAAACTACAAGAAACCAAATGCTAGAACCAGCAAAGCTGCACCACAAGTTAAATTTTGTTTAACTAAAATGTGGAATTCATTAGCTAAGCAACGGATTCCTTTTAATATAGTCCCACAAAACATGACTCCATCTACATGAAGACACAGAATATGTACCAACCGCCAGATGGTAAATGTATCTTCTGAATTTGAAAAAATAATCAGCAAAAAATAATAATGAAGTGATCTTAAATAGCAAGAAGCCCATTGAAACCAAATGGTCTTAGAGATAGAACTAAACCCTAGGCAATGCACCAATTACTAACATTTGGTAGATATAGTCACTAGCAAGTCTTTTGTAGAAAAGAAACAGCACCTCAAGCTGCAAACCTTACTTGAAATTCCAATAGATAGATCCGTTAGGATCAGGTATTCCAGCATTATTCGTGAATTGATAATCAGAACTCCAATTATTTTTGAAGGACTCCAAACTCAAGCCCGTGATTCCAGCTGCATGAAGCATTGCATGAACCGTAAGTATTTCATTTGAACTCTCCATATTTAAAATACAGTATTTTAATCATTCTTCCCACAATGCATTTCACAATTTTAAAGAAGTCTATGAACATGCAAATGGAAGCTGTTTCAAAAGATTAATAAGGGAGGCATTATCGAGTGGAACAACCAGCAGCCAACGAAATTGTCCATAATATGTAAAGCAATCCAAAACCTCTATAAGTTAATAAACAAATTCAACTAGATAAAGAAAATCGTATCCTCCAATTTGTAGAAATTAGGCTGCTCCTATATATTTTATATCACCCGTCCATTAAGGCAATTAAAGTACCAATTTAAGGTTTATGAAAGACCCTTCCTTCTTCATTTTTCTAGAAAAAGAGAAAAAATGATAGAAGCGCACCAAAGAAGTATTATCCAAGAACAAAAGGATAATATAACAGCTTTACTGTCTACCAGATCAATCAAGAAAACGAAAATCTATAGCTTCATTCGTTACATGTCAATGCTAAGAAAATAAGAAATACAGGGTTAGCAAATATTGATCCATCAAAGCTTCAAAAGCTAATAAGAAATATAGGTGTCACTCGTCCTTTTATGAATCTCACCACCCTAAAATTGCAGTCTCACAAAGGAAGGTCAATCAATAAGTTCATTCACAGGGATGGACTTCAAACAATTTGATTCTTCACACCCTGAATTGGGAGCAGTCGCTCAAACAGATTTGCTGAACCCAACTGACAGGCGAAGAATATGGCATGTAGATATACCAAAGGCATTTAGTCTCCCTCCTATTGTCGGGCATGGCCCCTTGCGCTATTAACCCAGAGCTCTGAGTGCCTTCCAAGTAAATTTCACCAAGTGAAAAGATAAGTTCAACTTCCAGAAAATAGAATAAGAGAGAGCAAAGTCTCAACAAGACAACGTAGAGATACTGAATTTCAAGAGCCGGTATGTGAACTTGCAAACAGGGCAAATCAAGAGGCTAAACTGGCAGAACGTCTCCTATTTCTTAGATTCAGAAATGAAAGCTCCTAGTTCACAATTCACACTCATTCACATAGAAAGGGGGAGCGTAAATACAAATAGGAGTATCATATCATGGAAAGTAGGAAAATGATCTAGCAAGGATGATCTAGTACGCCAAAGTGCCCATAACACCTAATTAGCATATCAAACAATCTTAGACAAACACAAGAAATCTCACAATGTTTTGTTTAATTAATTGAAGAAGAGTGATTGATGTGTGAAACGAATTTCATTATGATGACCTTGCCTAAACAGATTATGCAAAACAAATACTCCAAAATATGTCAAAAGCATGTTCAACAAAACTTATAAAAGAATAGCACATGGTGAACTCACTTGCTGGATGATCCTTCCCGGCCAAAAAAATCCCCATATATATACAGAACAAAGAGAACAAAACTGGTATTAAAAAAGCAGGTGCAACCCGATTGATCATTTTAACACCACCAAACACGATAAAGCATAAGATGATTGTCACAACTATCCCATAAACTTGCAGGTCATGTAAATTTGGACTGGATACGGATTCTCCAGCTGCCGTGCCATTTACTCTTGTCATTGTCTCTGCGTCAAAACAGAAGAATTAAAAGAATTAAACATAGTGAGTTCATATGCTATGCCAGTACTACACAAACTAGTTGTAGAAAGGTTGCAACCTTCTGAACAGTCATATGAACTGATAAATTCAGGGACTGCACTTTCATGAACATGCAAAGGCACACTCACAGGACTCTTCTACCATAATCTCACTGAGGTTCATGTGCATTTTACATGTAGCAAAAGCAACCAATGTTAAGTGATTTCTCCAGACCACATCTTTGGAATATTTCTCTCTCTTATGTGTTTTGGATTCAACATGATTAAAAGTCATTGGGTTCTCAAAGCATCCCTCTTAACATGTGAAATATGGGATCTGCAATGTGTAAACCACCATACCTGATCTTACGAAGAATAGATGGCTTCTGGGAATTGAACCCAAAACCTTAGGAAAGAACCCAAGCAAATTTACATTAGACAAGTGTTCACTAGTCACTGTCAAAATATACTAATCGAATAAGAATGGGATATAAGATATTAAATCTTGCAAAAACCTTTGCACCAATACTTCCCCCTATTTCCGATCACCTACTTTCATCATTCACTCTCGAATACTCTCAATAATTTTTTGAAATATATAATCTTCATAGAGCAAAAAATTATATACCGAAGTTGGGAAACAAGTGAATGAACAGAAAAAGGAATATTAAGCCTTCCATCTTCATAGATTATTTTCCTTCTCCAGTAAGAAACCATTTCTCTCTATTAAGCTACTGCAGAAGTTAATCCCAATGTGTGGGAAATAATTCAAACTAAAGCTTCCAAAACATTCCCGTTGTTTGTTAGAATTAAGTAAAACTGAGTATCAGACAAAAGCTGGAATTAATTTAGAAATGAAAATGACAACATAGTTACAACTTCTTAGCTAGCAATATAACAATGTCTTCAAAATCCTCTTGATTTATTAAGATTGCTCAGCCAGTACTTGCCTTGGACAATAGCAGGCATCAATATGTCATGAAATACTGACATCAAGGATTTCTTTGATTCACCTTAAACATTTAAGACTGACCGGTTTAAACTCTAATCATTACCTCCAAAAATCCCTGCACCTGGCACAGCACCCAGAAAGGTCTCTACAGCTCCCAAGACATAACTAGAAACGAAAGCCACATACAGAGCAATATTAGTGCAGTCATTTCCAGAAACATTCATTATCTGCAAGCACCTCAACGGCAAGAACAGCTAATAGTTCAGCTCAAATCTATACTCACAGAGCGCCAGCAACTGCATTCCCAAGGAAAAAACAGAGTCCAATGCTAACTCCAACTTCAGGACCAAGGGCGCGACCAATAAGATAATATGGTCCCCCTCCCTAGAAGTGAGTAGATAAATTCCATAATTGACATTTTAAAGTACATAAATGCATCTTTAAGAACCAAGACATAAAAATCATAAGTTTCATAATCTCAACAGGAAAACCTTTTCATCCAACAGTTCAAGCAAAACAGCTTGCGCTCTTGCAGAGCATGGTGTAACTTAATAGGAAGAAGATTCATATAAAGGTGAAGTGATTCCCTTCGAAGGAAATGAATACAAATGTTAGAAATTCAAGAATATGCACCTTCATTGCACCATTGGTAGCAATAGCACTTAATGATATCCCAGTCAGGAATGTACACAAGCCACAAAAGGAGACAAGCATCAATGACTCGCCTATGCCTGCCATACCAACAATCCTGCAATATTCATACATCAAAGCCATTTACTAACAAACAGCAGCCAAATAAAGAACAAACAATAGATATAGACTTCTTATTCACTGAATGCCAGGGAAAAAGTTGAAGCATAGTAAGAGGGAAGTCAAACATTGCAGCTTCATCAACAAACAGTAATGTGATTAACAATTTATTGGAACTCGTGTAGACCCAAAAGCATAGGAGAAGAAGGTTTTGATCCATATGAGGGAAAGGGGTTTTGAAAAGGTGCCGCATGATATTTATCCCACAGCATCATGCCTTCGAAGGTCTGAATTTAATATGCCTCATGTAGAGCATTGAAGTTCTGAATAATACCAGAATCAATTGTTAACTACATTGGAGTCATTTGTTATTGAGCATATCTCTTGTGGAACGGTAGTAATGACCGCACCCCCCTCCAGCGGGCACCCACCAAGGTTTAGCTGCGATATGGTGGCAATAGAGAATTATGTTTGCATGGACTTGCTAATTAGTTTTAATAAGTATGATAGGAAGCATTTATTTTGGTATCCATTTTTTTCTTTTACAACAATGTAACTAAATAAGAAGACCTCAAGTTACCACTGTTCATTTGGTCAAACTTTTCGGCAGGACACCAGGATAATATCAATTATGTCCTCAAGACCTCAAGACCTCAAGACACCTGTTCACTAGACTAGAGGAAAGACCAGAAATGTTGCCAAGAACTTTCCATTTGGCCAACCTTAAAGGAAAAATCAAATCTTACTCTCGCATTAAGACTTCCATCTGGTTATTAGTCCTCAGAAAGTTTGTATGAATTACTCATCTTAGAAAAGTGACCAAACAGACTATCACAAGTTTAAAAGTCATGCTAAAGCTTTTAAATTTTGTAACAAATTCTTTCTCTTACAATTATGTCACTGAACTAGAATACTTGAATATACCCCTCCCCATTGGGCTAAACTCTTTTTTATAGGATAAAGGAAAAATATTAACAAAAAGGTGAACCAAGGGGTTAAACTTAGGGAAGAAACAACGAAAGAAGAATAACTAAACATGAATGGCATCTGCAGTAGAATAAAATTTGTGAGAGAGACCAAATAGAAGTTGATCCAAGAAACTTTCGATTTGGCTGAACTTATATGTAACTAAATCAGCGCAAAATTAAGCTTTCACTTGGTTAGTGGTCCTCAAAAGACTTGACACAAAACACTCGTCTCATATAAGGAGACTAAACAAAAATCATGACATCAAAATAAAGAACTACATAAACATTTACCATTTCTTTCCTCATGATTCACTCTCTTGGGTTTCATGAAATACAAGTTCTAGTATTCTCATTACATGCCAGATCTATGCATGCAACCTTGAGGATTTCCTGTTGAAAATTTTGGATCAGATAAAGAGGCTAAGGATTTGTGTAACTATGCTAGAATGTGTAAGTCATGCACATAATTGGAAAGATATGCTCAGAATTCTAGTGGGCAAGGATCAGGCCACATCTAGGAATACAGTTGTCCTTGGTTTCATCAACAAAGCAAGACAAGGTTGTTAAAATATCAAGATCCCAACTAACTAGTGCCAAGAGCAAAAACATAAAATCCAGATGACAATTTGCAAAAGAATTGAATCAGTGCCTATAGGATTGCAAAGATTGAACCTGAAGAATCAGGGTTTTAAGAAACATGTTTTGGGGCACTTAAGAGGCATTTTGATGGAAAAAGGAAAGAGGGATTGAAGATTTTTACTTTTGTTTTACTTTTAATTTTTACTTTTGTTTTACTATTAATCTCTTACATGCCAATTTTTTTTTTTCATTTGTTTCTATTTGTTCTCCTTGCCTTTTAGTTTCAGAGAGTGCCTTGTCTCTAACCAGTAAATTACAGTCTTTTGGGGAAAAAAATCATCAGCTTACAACATTATGTAACGGGTGGCAACTCCTATGGAAATGCCTAAAGGTGGTTCGTTATGATGTTTGTCCTTACCACCCATTTCCCATGCAATAGAAAAGGGATGTGAACCTCAAAACAGTATAAGCAATCTTAAGCGACACCAAAAGTTACATGGTTAGTAAAAGACAAATGAAAAGTTTACTTCTAAGACAGTTACAGCAAAACATAAAATAAAACAAACCTGGACTTGAATACATGCTCAAACTGAATATACCTAAACCCTCAAAACTAATTAATAAGAATATTTTTTTCAGGGAATTCAACCATATGCAATCAAGTCTCTTTTCCTATACAACCATCACTACAAACATACCACTGTTGGCATGACAAGGAACAATTACATAACTGCATCTTACGTCACAATAAGCATCAGAGAATGAAAGTTTACCAAGAAAAACGGATATAATAGATAATTCCTAATATGTTTTGCAAGCACGGCACAAACACACCCATCATTGTTCCCAGTTTGAGATCACTGGCCTGCATGAAAAATTTACATCAACATCAACAACTTGATCAGACAGTAGATGTACAGGCCATCAAGCCTCAAGGAAAATTAATAAATTAACAAAGTCGGCACCTAATTAAGGAAAATATATAAATATAAATATAAATACATGAATGTGGGTGTGTATGTATATAATTGGCTCTATCTCTTAGCAAAACATATCTCTCTCCTAAATAAGTAAAAGCATATAACAATAATAATAATAATAATAATAATAAGGGTCAAAAACATGGAAGTCTCTACACTTGATTTGGAGGGAAAAAAATTACCATAAGTTTCACCTAGTACAGTACAGAAATTTGCTAGTGATTCAACTATATACATATAGATAGGCAAAAGCTTGACAGCATAGAACTGAACCAACCTAACATTGTCCTGCATTCAATATTACTTCCTATGCCCTACAGAAAAATTTAAATAACATAAAACTATTGTCTCCTTTGATGGCCGAGGCTCAGGTTAGAAGAGGGAACATAGAAAACTACTTTGTCATAAATGCACGCAATGTGGAAGAATGCTCCTTCATAACCAAACGCTTAAATATGCTTTACCTCCACTAATATTGTCAAATATTGAGAAATAAATTCTAGAACAAAGCAGGAAAAGTTATAGAATACTAGAAGATGAACTTTGCAGCTCTCAACATGCCCTACTTCATGGTGAAAATTTGGTAACATTTATTTCTAGCATAATGTTTGGCATTTTGTCTTGGCTCTAAAAGAAGGCTGCTTCTTTTTGTATCTTCTGGCTGCAGAGAAAATTTCTTCAGTTTGTAAGTTGTTATCTATCCTAGACTATTGGAGGGAGAAGCTAGAATAATGCTTCCATTAGCAATGGTCAAGTGGAAGCCTGATTGAATTTATATTCGTTAATAAGTTATAGAAGAAGGTTTCATGCCAAATGGCATGCCCTACCAAATGATCTAAGTCCTATTAATTTTGTAAGTTTTTGTTATCGATCGGAAAAGAAAAAAATAAATTATTCACATAAAAAAAAAGAATACAAAAACCAAAGGAGCACAAGGAGGTGCTCTGTTAAGCGGACTACAATGCAAGAGAGCATATGAAATCAACAACATAAGCACAAGATTCCAAGAACTACGACTTCAACCAAAAACAAAAGCCAAAAGTCATCCACAAAAGCCATCAAAGAACTCTCCACCCATCAAAAACACTGCCGCTTCTTTCCCTCCAAATCAACTGAAACAGAGCTAAAGGAAGCATATTTACCACTTTCCAGTTTGCAGAACAAACTCTCAAGCCAGTCTATACCCAAAAATCACTATTCACAGATTTTGAAGTCACCTAACATAACTGAAAGTGAAAACAAAGAATTTAATCCCCTAGGGATCAAGCCCATGTGCAATGCAGAAGCAGGTGGCCCAATGACTCAAGCTGTCTTTTACATAAACAATAATAAATCCTAGTGATTTTGTAAAGATAGAAAAGGAATAAAATATCATTGAAGAAGAAGGTACATATAATACAAGGTAAGATAAGACATTGTCACAAATGATGAGAAACTAATATCAAAAGAGAGAATAGCAAACCAATCCTTTACAACATCATGCAATGAATATCGCCTAAAGACACCTGAAGCCAAGTCCCAAAGTGAAAACAACCATATGATCCTATCCCACAACAAATCAATGGGTCCACACTGATTTTTGAAGATCCAAGCATTCCTATCTAACCAAATAAACCCCAGAATAGCCATCTGAGCACAAGCCCGAAGGATTTTGATATCACATGACCATCAATGCCATTGAAACTCATGTGCAAGTGTCGAGAGAGCATGGAATAATCCAATTCTCTCCTCAAGATGTTATCCAGAAGAGGATAGCATATCAATCGACTTTGGAGGACAATTTCGAGCCATCTTCCAAAGATCATTCAAATACACAAAATCCATGACATTCAGCTGCAACAGATTCATACAAAATAGATTTCTTTTCTCTCATGATTGATCCAGTTATGATATTTGACTCATTTTGACTAAAAATAGTTTATAAAGGGCAGGAATAGTGTCATCAATAGGTGTTTTACTTATAAGGGCATCAAATTGGTTCATCACGTTCAACTTCATTGTGACTACACTAGGAAACTTCCGGAACTGATTTATTCTTTATGGGGAATATCCTGGGTAGCAGCAAGGATGGTGATTCAAGAATTGTCAGCAAGGAAAAGAGTCTCCAGGTTAAAATAATTAACTGGAAGAAGAAAGCTCTGGCCCTCACTTCTTCAACTATTTTTTGGTATGATTGGCTGGAACAGAATAGGAGTGCCTCTGAAGGAAAATAATATCTTATCTTCTTTCTTGTGCAAAATTGTGGTTACTCCACTGCTTTTTCAGTTTAGCGAAACTTGAACATGGGCATAAATCATTATTGAAATTTCCAAAGTCTAACTCTGATCTTCGACCTTTCTGTTCTCAGGCAGCATTGGGCGGCTAGTTGAATTTTGTTTGGTTTAGAAGAAAACCAGTTCCATGAGAGGAATCTTGGAAGTGATGCTAACATGCTTAAGCATTTAGATAGGGTGTCTAATTGAATTTTGTTTGATGAGAAAATTAGTTCCATGAGAGGAATCTCAGAAGTGATGCTAACATGCTTAAGAATTTAGATACCTTAGGAGGACCAACAGTGATAGAAACTTCCTCACCATCTCTTGGACTTGAAGGCGCTTGAATCTGCTCCCCAGTCATACTGCAATAGCAAGCCCAGTCGCAAATCATTATGAATACAGCAATCATCCGAAGAATATATCCAAGAGAAGTAAACCAACAGCAGATATTACTAAATCAGGAGGATTTATTTTACTTGGAGAAATATAGTTCCTGCAGTTTAAATGCATCTGTTGAACTACAGAGATCAGAAAAAATAGAATAGAACTCAATACCTCTTGAGCCCAAGAATATTGACAAGAGAATCAAAACCAAACAATTCCAATTTGGATTCCCTGTGGGAACCATCGACCCCTGTATGAGTTGGAGCTGACCCCTCTATTTCATTGAAGTTGTTCTCCCGTGAACCAACTTTAATCTTCCTGCCAAAAGAAAGAGGTTAATATTAGTACAAGGACAGCATATGAGGCAATCATACAAATTTCCTCAACTTCTCTTGACAAAACATGCAGAAAAGAGCACCACACAAATTTCATCAATTTCTGATGAAATCATTTTGTTATAAACAAAATATATCTGTATTGCTGAAGATAGTATTGCAAGCAGAGAATCATCAGAAATAAAACACTAGAGAAGTAAAAATTAGGAGCATATATCACTTCAGCAGGCTATGCTAATAAAGTACTTATTTGATTGAAGAAGATGAATAGCAAGTTATTACATATGTACAAAAGTAAAGAAACCACAAGTAAAAAGATTCAAGAGTTGATGCATTACGTAATATAACAAAAATCTAGAAACAACTATATCTCATGTTCTCCCTCTTCAAATAATCCACATAAGACAAACTAAGGTTGCGATGAGCCATTTGGGATGGGTAGCTGATACCTGATAGTGATCAAAAACAACATGGAGGGAGTGCTTATTACAATTCTTTTCTTTCAGGTGACAAATTGAAAGTCTTTTTTTTTTTTTACTGTAATCAAAGGTGAGTTACAGGTACCAAAAGAACCAGTTTTCAAACCATTCTTTGTGTTAAGAAAAGATTAGATGTGTTGGGTCCTTATATAAAATGGTTTGATGGTGGCCGCACTGCAAAATTCCTTCACTTTGATAAGTCAACATCAATAGCTAGTCTAGGGAGAAGGCAGACAATGTGATTGATTGAGCCCATTGGAGAAACAAAGTCAAGCACATCAAGGTCAAGTTTTTCTACAACCAATGTGATTTTGAAGAGAAAAGCAACGTAAATTTCCCTTAAATAATAAGAAAGAAGCTCCATAAGTACACTTTCGGTGTTTGCCTTGCCACATAAAAAATTCTTGGGGAAAAATCATCAGGACAATTTGCAAAAACCATGATCTACTAATTTTATGTCTTTCAAATTTTAATTCAGATAGTCAATTATCTACTGTCACATACCAGATGAATCCTTACATCTACAGATACATTGCTATCACTAAACTGAATTTAACTGTCGTGATTGATGACTTACCAATTCAGTGACTTCAGCACTAGACATTCAAAAAAGGATATTACTGGTTCATGCACTGCATGGCATGTGCATCACTATAAGAAAAAACCATTCTTCAAATCCTCCTTTTTATCAGGAGATAAGAGGAAATAAAGGGTTTTTTAATGGTGCAGACAACTCTCCACCATCACAAATTAAAATTTAAAAATCATTTGAGTTTTGGTCCTCATAAGTACACTCACGGTGTTTGCCTTCCCACATAAAAAATTCTTGGGAAAAAATCATCAGGACAATTTGCAAAAACCATGATCTACTAATTTTATGTCTTTCAAATTTTAATTCAGATAGTCAATTATCTACTGTCACATACCAAATGAATCCTTACATCTACAGATACATTGCTATCACTAAACTGAATTTAACTGTCATGATTGATGACTTACCAATTCAATGACTTCAGCACTAGACATTCAACAAAAGGATACTACTGGTTCATGCACTGCATAGCATGTGCATCACTATAAGAAAAAACCATTCTTCAAATCCCCCTTTTTATCGGGAGAAAAGAGGAAATAGAGGGTTTTTTAATGGTGAAGACAACTCTCCACCATTACAAATTAAAATTTTAAAATCATTTGAGTTTTGGTCCTCTTCTCAACTTTCTGATACCAATTATGATAAAACATTTAGTAAATAGGTTCCCAAACTGGAGCCGCACACTTTTGATGCTAGTAATGAGGTTCCCGTACTGGAGCTGCACCCTTATGGTGCTTTAATTTCTCCTCCTTCAATAGAACAAAAGGAACAAAGAGTTCCGCAAAAAAAAAAAAAAAAAAAAAAAATTGAGGGAAAGTAAGGGTGAGGGCCGAAAATATTTTATGTCAAGAGGTTTTCAAAGATATTTGTGTTAATGAAATCTTCTCATCTTAATTAAAAAAGGAGAGGTTTTAAAAATATCACAGTTTTTCTATGTTTCTCCTGTATTTATAAGAGGACTTGTAATTCTCTTGTAATAATCTTCCTTCCTAGAATCAATTTCTTTTTCTATTATATCTATAAGGATACCATGTATGCGATGCATAAAAAAGGGCTTACCTGGTACACAAAGTGCTCCCCGGCTTAGTGCGGGGGTAAGAGGAGGGTAGGCATATATGTACGCAGCCATCCCCATGCAACTCAACCATTGTATGCAATACAAAAAAAAAAAAAAAAAAAAAAAAAAAAAAAAGTGTTTAATAAAAAATTAAATCAAGAGATGGAAAAGAAATTTGAAACAGTAAATTTGACAGAAAAATGAGAAAAAAAAAGTTATGGATGATTATAAAGAAATTATCTAGTAGTTTTTTCTTTAAAAAAAAAAAAACTATTGGTGATTTATTCAAACATCTAAATTTCTATCTTGCCCCTTTTCCATAAAAAATAAGTTTTCAATATTTAAGTTCCAGAGGGGAAAAATAATGATACATTTTAAAACACATAAGGCTATGTACCCTTTATTAATAGTTACAGATAATGTATACATATATATATATAGATATATGCATATCTATATACACATCTTTTTTATAGAAATAAAAGAATTTATTATATGTATAAAAGAATATACCTAGACTCCTAAGGATGAAAATCCTTAGAAATAATAAGAAACAAAACTAAGTAAAAAATATACAATTGTGCAATCTCTCTCCAAATCTTCTAGACTAGAATCTATATAGATTCCAGAGGCATGAACCCAAAAAGAAGTATTAAAAAAAAATTGTTTCGTAAAAGAGAAGTTTCAATGATCTCATTGCGAAAAATTTTAGCATTGCGCTCTTTTCAAATACACTGTAGGATGGCTTAAAGCATGCAGTGCCACAACAAACGAGCAACTTTCTTTCTCCGATTTATATATACACAGATACTATACATACATGCATACATGCATATGCATATATATACATGTAATTCCTAACATTTATAGCATCTAATCAGTTTACAGATTTGTGTGCGACTTTCTTCTTTTCAAGAACAACAAGAAGATATAATACTACCTTTGCTTTCTGTCTTTTCTCTCACTTTCTTGCTTATTCTATTGTCTACTTTTGTTTTCTCCTCCTATCCTTCCATTTTGACTTTATGCTATATATCAATGTGGAAAGTTACCTGAGACCCATGTCAAAATCATCCAATAAAATTAAGCTCCTTGCTTTTGCTCTAGAGGGTTGGACAAACTTGGATATGTTGTAGCCCAACTCAAAGGAAAAGGAAGATCTGATTTATTTCTATGGGTTTGATTAGAATGGATTGGGGATATCAAGCACCAATTTTTGGACTGGGAAAGTTGATGTCCGTTGGACTGAGAAGCTACAGAGGAATGAGTAGATCCATGCCTCTTTTCTAGTTGAGAAGTAATCATGTGCATTACTTGATGCTTAAGCATAGCAAAAGGCACTCTAGAAGCATGATTTTCCCACAGGAATATGCATCCATGGGGAGGAAAATTTCACATATTGTGATAGATTTTGCTCAAGATCTGAGACTTCCAAAAGCCTTTCAGTAAAGATCTTCAAGATTAAAGAAATCAACTGCCTAAGGCTTGTTTACCATGAGTTTCATCATTCATTTCAGGAAATCTTGTAAGCATCACTGCTACTGGTCACCTCACTTTAACGTTTCTCAAGTGAAAGAGAACTATGACAAGAGGAAAAAGGCAATAACCCACCACACCTCACATTGCTTAGAACAGCCTGGGGCTCAGCATCAACAGGCCTAAGCAAACAAGATAGCTGAACTGTCAATGGGATTTATGGGATGTCTAAGCCATGAGATTTGGATCTGAAAAACTAGATTGTAGATTAAATCTGCTACTTCTTTTACTGTTTCTAACTTACAACTGCAAGTTTCGCCTCCTCTAAAGGGTTGCCATCAGCCCATGGATCAGCAAACACCATGGCAAAACAGTGAATTTGATCTTACACCATAGACTAGAGAATGTAGAGTGTACTCCATGAGCGATGATCTTAGCAATGACTTGGGCTAAAAAATCACTGATCCTCAAGCTCTGAAATCTAGACAATATACTCAAATTTATAATGGAAGTGATCCACTTGCTAAGGACAAATGGGAATTGTGAGCCTGGGGAAATGACATGAGCTTAAGTGGCCCTTATAACCCACTGATCATTCAAATCAAAAAAGGGTGGAGATACGGGCTTCACTCTAGGCAGGAATTTGGCTTCTTATAATGATTTTTATCATAGCAACCTCTGCTAGATTCACATAATCTAACCCTCATTTTCTTTGTGCCTCTCCTATAAATTCTCTTGCTTTCTCTGAGTGATGTTTCAAATACTTGCATGGAAAAGGCAGTCTCTGGATGTGACATTCTTCCCTTACCAAGGACGATCTTATGAGATGGCTTTTAAGAGGGTGTTACCACAAAGTGATGTACCAAAGTTTGTGAGGATAGACAGAAATCCAGGAATGTCTGCCAGAATTTTAATTTGCAGTCTATTAACCAAAGTGAACAGGAAGTAACTTTGTCCACTCCACAGGATTACGACCACAAGAAGGTGCAGTTTTTTCTCTTTTTTGTTTTAGAAAAAGAAATTATATCAGGAAAAAGAAGAATGTACAAAACACCAAGGACAAAAAATCCTCAGAAAAGAAAAAAGAAAAGAAAAGAAAAGAAAAAAAAGGAAGAACTATTCTCCAAACCCACCTCAACACTAGTCAAGTAAATCCAGAAAACGGCCCTCAACTGCAGACCAAGATACACAAAAAGAGCTCGACTGCAGACAGGGAAAGGTTATTGTGAATAAGTGTTCTATGTGCAAATCTGAGGCAGAGCCCATTTGTCATCTTGTAATACATTGTCCACGGGTGAGACAGCTGTGAAATTTGGTTTTAGGTTTTCTTGGATGTTCATGGGCGGTGGCAGGGTGTATTGAAGATGAACTCTGGAATTGGTCATATTTTTCTATTCATAAGGTGAAGAGAATGCTTTTACCAATGGTTCCTTTGGTTATTTTTTGAATTGTGTGGCACGAACTCAATACTAGAGTTTTTGAGCGTACAGAAAGCTATATAGACTGTTTGAAAACTAAGTGGTTATACACTTTTACTTTTTAGACTCCTAGTGAGAATCTAGACGCAGATGTAACCTTTTTGTCTCGTTTTGAATTATGAGTTTTGTAAGTTTTTGGTATGGCAATACCCTTAATGCCTCTAATTAAGTTATTATTCATTAAAAAGAAAAAAAAATCAGAAAAAGCTAACACCTTCCGCAACCTGCTTTCTTCCAATTCCTCAAGTCTGACCATCTACAGCTAAAGCCCTACCATCTGTTTGAGCTACCTCATTACAAAGCTTTAAAATGATCTCTAATCTCTTCACCCTTTTTTATTTTTTATTTTTTCCTCTAGTTACATAGAAAAGAAGATCGCACTTGGCTTCTAATGGGGCAACACTAAGTTTGAATGTCCTCAAGTCCAATTCATTAACATGAGATTGTTCCCCACCCAAGCAGGTATAGCCCAGCAATTAGTACATTTGGCAGTCTCCTTCAACGGAACAGGGTCAAGTCTGAGTATTGACTCTAACTTATTTAATGGTTGTACGGGGGGTTGTTACC
Organism: Dillenia suffruticosa; assembly: GCA_033439265.1. NCBI lineage: Eukaryota > Viridiplantae > Streptophyta > Magnoliopsida > Dilleniales > Dilleniaceae > Dillenia > Dillenia suffruticosa. Next base: position 9,300,776 of record JAVTVX010000031.1, read on the forward strand.
CTACTCTATAACTTTAAACTCATTCATAGTAGTTAAAAGCGAGCTGAAGCGCACTAAAAGCTCGAAGTGAAGCGAAGTGCAGCTTTTGGGCTTTTTTCGTGTAAAGTGCAGTACAATTAAAGCGCACTGAAGCACCAAAAGACGCATAAAGCACAAAGCACAAAGCACAAAGCGCATAAAGCCACACTTTATTATTTGGAACTGAAGCAAAGCAGATTTTCTTCTTCTTCTTCTTCTCTGTTATATTCTTCTTGTCTTTCTTCTTCTAGTCCATTCTTCTCCATCCTCTTCATGTCTCTGTTTTTTTTTTTTTAATTTCTCCATCATTCTACTGCTGCTTTCTGTGATATGCCGTCTTTTCTTCAACTATAATATGATGCTGCTCCTCTTTTTTTTTCCAGTTGCTATAGCTCCATTCTGTTCTTTTTTTCCCCCCAGTTGCTGCAATCTTCATTTATTTGTCTTTGTTCTGGTTTTTTTTTTTTTCTCTCTTTTTTCTGTAATCTAATGCTACTGTTTCTTTCTATAATCTGCCCTCTTTTCTTCAACTATAATCTGATGCTGCTCCACTGTTTTTTTTTTTCAGTTGTTGCTGCTCCTATGTTCTTGTTGCTTAAACGAACTTGTTTGTTAAGTTTTCTAATCTTTAGTGCACTTTATTGTCATTAAAAACTTTGGCTCTTATGCATATTAATGTTCTAGTATTATAACATATTCCACGTGCTATTATTATATATCTAAATATATATTTTTTGATTTTATATCTTAAGTGCACTTTATATGAAAAAGCCCCCATTTTGCTTTGCACTTTGTGCTTAAGCCCCAGGAAGGCCAATCGCTTTTTTGTGTTTTTCGCTTAGCTACTATAAACATATGAACCTCCTATTGAAAAAAATAATTAAAGAAAAAAAAAACAGAGATTGTTCCCCACTTTCGTGTTATCCTCCTGGGCATACCATGGGTGATTGAATTATTCTGGCCATTATTCCAAAACTCTTGACACCAAAAAGAGTCAACTTACTAAACCTCATCAATCATACCCCTACATAAGTCACTTGGAACGTCATCCCCAAGCTCCCTATTTTCCTCCAATAATATTCCATCTTCAGACCCCATAAACTCCATAATTCATTGTCTCAATCACTATCCAAACCCCATATTCTGAAGAATTAAGTTGAGAAAGAGTTTCAAAGGTCAGCTTCTGTGTTGACATATGAAGGAAGGGGGTCAACAGAAGAAGGAATTTAGTTTCCCCATGAGGATCATAAGTTGCAATAGAATGCAATTTGGGCAATCCAGAAAGTGTAGAAAGGTTAAAACAATACTCTTAGGTCTTCTCTCACAGTGAAAAGCTTTGTTTTACTGAATTGGAGACTGTCAATGTTAAAAACATCAAAGATATTTTGAGTTCTCATTTCAGAACTAGGGATTACTTCCTTCATGGCTTGCTTCACAGGGTGATTATTTTGTGGGATTTAGCATCCTGGCTTCAGAGGATACTATTAATGGTTATTTACCTCTCTCAGCCATGTTCGAGGTTAATGAACATGTGTTTTGGTGGTTCACTTCTGTGTATGGTGTCCTTAGGGTTTCAAAAAGCAGCTGCATATGGTTTATGTGATTTACTTACCTTATTGGTGTACGCGACCTCATTTCTGTTAGAACATTCCTTTGGAAATGGGAGACTAATCGAGAATCGCGTGTAGCACGGCAACAACCATTACCTACCTTGTCCAAGCTCTTTATAGAACAATTTCAGGCCATTACTATTCTTATGATGTCAAACCAAATTAAATGATCTAATGCCGTTCAGGTTTGAAAATATGCAGTTATCCCATTGATTGCTCAAAAAGTTTTGGAAGAAGTCCTATAGACTTCAATATCACATAGGATCTACGCGGACCGACAATAGTTGGGCAAGATAGGGCACCCATTGCTAATCCAATGGCTAATTGGTTACACGGGACTTTTAAATTTGGAGGAAATCAGGAACATGGTCATTGAAGAATGTTGTGTTACTACAGTGGTGAATATGTTTCTCATTCAAGATAAGAATTCTCTTTACTCCTTATTGTTCTTGCAAAACCAAGGACTCAAGGCCAATTAGTTTGACTACTAGCAAGTAGTTATTTGCAACATTCTTGTCAATCCCAATATGGTGTTGGATGAGACTATTTTTTATTAATCAAGCAGCCAAAAGTAAACACATCTCGGATGTTACTTTAGTGGCTATTGAAAAAGTCAGGGTGTCAGGTGTAGAAAACATAAGCAAATCACGTAATACCTTCAAAAGACTAGATAGATTCAGTTTAAAATTTTGGACAGAGTTATGGAAGGAAAAGGTTCAGATTCTAGATCTGCCTTATTTTGGAATACAAGAAGATTTGAAAATCCGTAATCGGATTTGTGGAAGGGTGCTTTCCAATCTAGGGCTGAAATTAACCCTGTTGAATCTCTCCTTTCAAGTGCTTTCTTACATTTGTCTTGCTTTAAGATCCCTAACAATATCATAGACAGTGGTCAATGAATGATCCTTACTTTTAGACCTACACATTTTTATGATCTTGGCATAGTTTGAACTTTCCTGAGTTAAGAAATTTATACTTCAAAGTATCCCTGCATAGCGTGAAACCTAGAATGACCTTAAAGTCAGTTTCTTCATCCTACATAGCAAAAACAAAACACAGGATATGACAAAACACGGACACAACAACATAACAAAGTTATAAAGAATTTCAGACCAATGTAAGTCAAAAGGTGTCGTAAGGTCTGCTGTCTATGCTAATTTCTAGAACTGTATGTGCAACATAGTGTTATTATAATCCATAAATGCAAGATGTCGATCCAAACTGAATTCAGTATTCTAATGGCTTCCCATCCCTGCCCAGAATAGGTTTACCACATGGTACACTCAACAGGCATACCAAGAAATGGGTTACAAGATACTCCAAAGATGAAGAGGAAGTCACACGGCCTCAAATTCCCAAAACCCTAACTTTCTTGCATAATTTAATTCATAATTCAAAGCACAAATTTCATTGCCCAACACAAAAATCTACCACATAAGCAAAAAAAAATAAAAGAACGCTTTAACAATAATCATTCAAGAAACCCCAAAAGACCAAAGTTGAATTCAATAAAAACCATACTTGAGAGAGAGAGAGAGAGAGAGAGAGAGAAGTACTTGAGGGAATCGTGATTGGGGAAAGAAGAAGAAGAAGATCCGGCATCCATTGACGACATTTCAAGAACAGCACGATCGTGAGCCACCACTGGTCTGTATTTTCGTCCTCTTTGCGATGAAAACTCTTCATCTCCGCTTTCAATATCTTCATTATCCATTTTTCTTTTCCGATTGCTCTCCCTCTCTCTGTCTGTCTGTGTCCGTGTCTGTATCTGTGAGACAGACAGATCTGTGATGATTTTCGGGCAATTCTTGAGGGATCGAAATGAATCACAAGAACCTCAACTCAATCCAGAAATCGGGAAAGATCTATCACACACGACGCCCTCATAGAGAAATTGAATTGAAGAGAGAGGGAGATATAGAGAGAGAGAGAGAGAGAGGAAGAGGAGGAGAGAGACACGGGTTTGATTTGAATAGAATAGAAGGGGAAATTTTGCCCGTCTTTGGACCGTGAGTACACGAGAAAACGGTAAGCTCACGCGTCACCGACGCGCTTGGTTCTTACGCCTTCACTTTACAAATGAAAGGCCTATTCTACAAAAATTAATTACTTGATCACTAATCATCCTACTTGGGAAGTTTTTTTAATCTTAAATCCACAAAAAAAAGTGACCATTCCGCGCTGATCTAATTGCAACAATATTTGTGTAGAACCAAAGATTCAAACTCATTTAAGGAGAAATTTCTAAGGTTGAAAAGCAATTATGAGGTTAAAATAAAATAATTTCTATTTTAAAATTTCTTATATATTATTTTTAATTTTAAAATTTTGATTCACTATATTAATATGATGCTAATTTGACATTTTTCTAATGTGATACTTTAAAACCATTATACGGATTATGCACTATATCATATGATTTCAATAACTTCAATTTACATTTTATTTAAATAGGACTTCGTTGATGATTATCATTTTGAGCGAGAGTTTCAAGCACCTTGTTTTAAAAAAAAAAAAGTTGTCAACATGGCAATCAGACAAATCTCAAAATTGAAAATAGCTTGCGGCATACATTAAAATAAGAATTACCTTTCATTTTTAACATGTAATTAAGATTTCTCCTTAGTGTAAAATTTACTAATTAAGCACTATCTTCATAGGTATCATATTATTAACATTTTGATAAAGGTGTCTCCGTAAATTCGCCCAATAGAGTTAATTTAAATTAAATATGTTATTTTGATTGGAAATCTCATTATAATACCAAATGGCTATTCTCCTTCACTATTTTTTATTTTTAGAAAATAACAAAAAGACATCTAAAATAAGGAAAATCACATGTAAAATCCCCAAATTTGAACTCAAATTTCAATTGGGTCATTAAAATAAGTTTTGTTACAGTTGAATTTTTAAAATTTAAAATACAGTTTAATTGTATTTATTGCCTAACACCATTGATAAAGTTAGCAATTATTTGTTGATATAACAATGATATGAACACTTGTTGATGTGACGCATTAGCAAACAACTTCTTGAATTTCCACATCAACTATACACATAGAAAGGGTTTAGAGAGAGATAAAAGATAAGGTTTAAAGGGAAAAGAGTGTTTCAAAGGGAAACTTCTCCCGATCACCACACTCTACCACCCCCACTTTTCCCTTCCCCATCCCAGCACTGCATCCTCTTTCCTCCGCCACAATCTTCACTACCCTCATCACCCGAACATACAATAATTCCTTCTCCACCACCACAAGTAACTTATTACCACCCACGCGTCAAAATCTCCGCCTAAACCATCTCCTTCACCACCCTCAACATCTCTCCTGTCTCCATTCCTGCTATGCCACCCTTGCATGCACTCAACCCCTATGACTCAAACACAAATAATATATCATCATTTCATTTTCTCTCTCCAACTCAATGTTGCTTCTAATTCCAATTACAACTCCATCATTCAATTATTGAAAATTTTGAATTTTCTATTAAAGACAATGAACATAGAGGCGTTAAAAGTCATTTTGTATTAATTTCTTGATTTTAATCATCAAACTCGGATTATAAAAGATCAAAAACATTGCAAAAAAAGGAAACAGTGTTTCAAGGTTCAATCTTACCTTAGATGTCGGATTCTACCCCTCCCATGGCGACAACAACAATGATTAAGTTGTAAAGATGAAATATTTATTGATTGAGCACAAAATTTCACTCTAGAGCTTCAAAAACAATGTGTAAAGAAGCTCCAAGCATTTGAATTTGAAGCTTTTCTGAAGGTAGTCAATGGTGGACCAAAAATTGGATTTTTTTTGCTTTCTACACTCTCTCTATCTTCAAATACACTCTTTGTCTTTAAAATTCTCTCTTACTATCTCCCCCTTTGATTACAGAGGATGATTGCAAATAAAACTTGTAATTTTATATATAAAAACAATTACACGATATGACACAATACGGAGTTAACCATATTTGTATTTAACTTAATTGTATTTTGTGTCTTGTCATGTTTAACAAAATTAGACACGAAAAAAATGTGTTTAACATAGTTAGAACGATTAATTAATCCTATGTGACACAACATGATTAACACGAATATAATTATTACATATTTATATTATAATTATTATTTATTATTGATTAATATTATTTCAAATTATTAAGTTTTTTTATTAGAATATTATTATTTCATGTTACATTTAATATTACACATAGCAAACTTATTTAATATCTATTATTTATATTGTTAATACTTTATTTATTTAAGATCAAATCTTAGAAAATAAACATATCTTTTAAATATTAAATTACTACATGCTATTAGGTGTTAATAAAGTGAAAACTTAAAAAGATTTTGGTTTTATGTTACCTATATGCAATCATGCAATTCATAATGATTAAATAAACTATAAGAAAAATAATTGATTAAATTGATATTTGACAAATAGTCTAAATCTAAACAATTATATTTTATCTTAACATTTAATCATATATGCAATTTATAATGATCAACTATTCAAGTATACCATAAGATAAATGATTAAATGGATATTAGACATAGAATGAATAATTTAATTTCAAACAATTGTAATTTCAAAATTACTAACAATTCATAATTTATGTTGCATATATAAACAATTCATGATTTATGTTGTATATACAAACATAATGCATATTACATATATGATATAAATTATAATGACAAAACGTTTTTTAAAAATATCACTTATGAAGTCATACTTACAAAATAATTGGCAAACTAATACTATTAATTGCTGACAATTTGTTAATCATATCGTATCGTGTTAATCGTGACATGTGTTTGTAAAAGTTAAGTCAAAATAATCATGTTAATTATGGCGTATCATATCGTATTGTGTTAATCGTAACATGTGTTCGTATCAGTGTACAGTTAACATGGTTTATGACATAGAAGAGCCAAATATGAAAAATCTTATATTCGTGAAGTTGCTTGAAGATATGAGTAAATAGCTTTATTCTGGCTACTCAGAGGCTTAACTATCATTCATTGTTATTTTATACCACTTTAGTGTATATATGGGTGGAGTTCTATGTCATTTACTCTTTTATTAGGATTCTTGAGTGTTGTCTTTCCATATTCAAATATTCTTAAATCATCTATTGAATTTAAGAAGTTTATTAAGGATTTTGGTTTTAATTATCTAAAGATACATGCATGTCCAAATGATTACATATTATATTAGGGTGACAGTATGGAGCAAAGTTGCTACTCGTTTGTGATCTATCTCAATGGTTGCCAAATCAAAGTTGCAAAATGAGGAAGAAGAAAAAACTAGTAAATATATTACGATATTTTCCTTTGATTCCTCGACTTAAGAGGTTATTCATATGCACCAAAACCTCATATCTTAGAAGATGGCACAATAGGGGTCATACTGAGGATGGGTTGTTAAGACTTCCAACCGATATGGAAGTTTGGAAACATTTTGATAAATTCTATCTTGATTTTGCAGTTGATTCAAAGAATGTGAAACTTGGATTAGCAAGTGATGGTTTCAATCCATTCAAATTCATGAGCACTATCTATAACATCTAGACTATTGTCCTTATTCTATGTAACTTACCACTATGGCTATGTATGAAGCAAAACTCTTTGATTTTATCCATGATTGCTTCCAATGAAAAGGGATCTAGTTATGATATCTATATATATTTGCAACCACTGATTACGGAGTCAAATCAGTTATGGTAAGGAGTTAGTACCTACAATGCTTCAAAGAAAGAATCATTTTCTCTATGTGCCGCCTTGTTGTGGACTTTTAATAACTTTTTAACATATGCAAATTTATTTGGATAAAGTACAAAAGGTCATTATACTCATCCAACCTGTGGTATTAATACTTTTTCAAAATAGTTAACAAATGGTTGAATATTTTGTTACATGGGTTATCGAAAGTGATTAGATATGGATAATAGATTTTGATATCAAAACCAGTTATTTGATAGGACTAGAGAGCGGAGACAAGCACCAACCCCGATTTCTGGTTCAGAGATATTGAGAAGATTGCAAGGTTGTTCTTTTATTTTTGGGAAACACCATAACTCATTGGATTTCAAAGAGGATGGTAGATAAATGAGAGAAAGAGCTATTGTGAATCATACTGAGAGTCATGGTGAGACAAAAATGGAAGATATTGAAGATGAAGATAACCCAAATGATATTAAACTATGGAAGAAGATGAGCAATCTTTCGAGTTACCTTATTAGGAGCACAACTTATTGCATTATAATATTGACGTTATGCATATAAAGAAAAATATTTGTGAAACTACAGTTATGACAATTCTCATTGATTCTCAAAAATCTAAAAGTAATTTAAAGGCACGTCTTGATTTGAAGCTAATGGGTATTAGACCTAAATTGCATCCACACTTGTTTTCCAATAAGAAAAGGCATATACCAGTAACTTGTTATTTACTGACAAAGAATGAGAAAAAACTTTTTTACAAAGTTTTAAAAGAAATTAAGGTGCTTGATGATTATACCTCAAAAATTTCAAAATGTGTAAGCATGAAGGAATATAAACTTATGAATCGAAATCTCATGATTATCATGTCTTGATGCAAAATCTCCTTCCAATTGCCTTATGAGCTTCCATGCAAAAAAAGGTTGTTTCGGTGTTGATTGAACTTTCTAACATGTTCAAACCTCTTTGTGCAAAAGTTTTAAACATCGAGAATTTACAGAAACTTCAATCTCATGTTACAATTACTCTATGTCATATAGAAAAAATGTTTCATCCTTCCTTTTTTATAATCATGATCCATTTGGTGATTCATCTTCCAAGTAAGGCAATCTTAGTTGGACTAGTTCATTATCAATGGATGTATCCAATCGAGAGATATTTTCTATATCTAAATCTCAATTTCTATTAGTATAAACATCTTCAATCTATAAGATATATGAAAACAATTATATTCATTTCAAGTGGTTGATGGGATTTGAATCATATATACTTAACAAAACTCTTTTAAAGGGTTTAATTGCAGAAGAATTTATTATAAAAGAGTGATTAACCTTATGTTCAAGGTACCTTGAGAGAATTGAGACAAGATATACAAGGAACCATGAAATTCCAATTTAATGGATGATGAAGAATCGAGAATATATTTATTCAACACTTATGAAAAGATAATTGAAATATCTGATATTGTAAAATTAGATAATATCACATACAGTTAAGTGCATTGTTATGTTCTCGATTACCATGAAAATACTACTATGCATGTAAGTAAATAAATTAAGTAGTTTTTGTATTTAATATGTTAAATCCATGTAATTCTAATTTAATGATTTTTATCAATGAATATCAATAATTTATAAGGAGACAATATCAAAGATGGTTGTTCAGTCGTGAGATTCATTTGCTCACACATGAAAACTTTCATGTTTGGTTAAGGGAAAACGCTTCATGTTTCATGCAATATTTACTTTAATTATATTAATTTGATTTATTTACATATTATTTCATTTTACTCTAACCCATGTTTCATATATTGATTAGATTCTAATCAAATTTATGATACAATACTCTAAAAAAGGTATCATACCTTTTAGATATGAGAAGTGTCTTTCTCTTGAAATCATAAGAAGATCAAACAGAAATGAGTAGTTACCCATAACTTCATACGTGTTATATAGTACATTAAATCATATGTTTACTTTGTTATTGGCATGTATTACAAATATTAGTTACAACGAAGATTAGTTTATAGTGTAGTAATGGAGCACATACTCAAGTATTTTAGGAGAATGAAGAATGATATTATATACTGTTCAACCAATGATTTTGTACTATTGTAAGATATGTACTCATACATCCAACCAAACAGAGATATTAGAAAGTTCACTTGTAGATATGTGTTTACTCTATTAGTGATGGTTGTTTCATGAAGAAGCGTAAGGTAATCTTGCGTTATAGACTCTACTAAGAAAACATAGTATGTGATGGTATGGAATCAAATAAAGAAGCTGCTTAAGTCTTGTGGTTCCATTTGGATCTTAGAGTTGTACAAACCTATGCATTAGAATTGTATGATATAGCTTTTCATGCATATGAGAGTTTATTAGAATTATTTTCTAATTTTATTATTATGTATGCTTAAAATATTATGTATTGAATCTTAATAGTTACTGACTAGAATAAACCCAACCCAAACTACCTCTTTAGAGAACTGAACTCTAGTTGTTTCATTTAGATTGACCCGAATTCAAAGCAAGTTATTTTAAAAACTAGTTGAACTCATTGGGTTAGATTGGGTTAGGTATTGGTTAATATATTTTAAAAAAAAATTATATATTGAGTAATATACTTTAATTCAAGAATTTAGATCCTTAGCTTCCTTTATCTATGTCATAATTTTTTTTATTTACACTATATTTCTTAAATTTAAAATTTATTTTTACTTTTCTATAATAAAAAATGCAGCCTAACTTAACTAAAAAGAAACCAAATTGAAATCATCACAATAAAATAGGAAATAAGAAAAAAATTGATTTTATAGTAAAAACCACAAGAACAATTAAAGAAAGGTTGACCATTAAAACTTGTTGGCTTGAATTAATAGAAGAATTTTTATTTTGGATTAGTACCTTTTTGTTATATGATTATGAAATTGACGATATTTAGGGAAACAAAAACGTTCTTGTACATACATATTTACAATTTATTTTTCTTTTATTATATAATTATGAAATCGATAATATCGATAGACAAAAATGTCATTTTATATTTTTTATTTATTGCTTTTAGAAGATGAATTTTTAATGTACAATTTATTAGATTTAATTAATTAGACTTTTAAATGAGTATTAGTGAAACACAATAAATTCTAAAATTATTTAAAAACTAATAAGATAAAAATTTATATTTATCATGGGAATAGTATTTTTTTTATAAATTTTTTGCATTTGGTAATCACGCTGAATTCGAATAAATCCAATTTAAGTCGTATTGCACGTTTAAAGAGAAAACTCTCTTATTTTATGTTTTCTCCCTATACAAAATTTGAATTCAGAATCTTAATTAAAGGGTACTGGTGTACTTTGATGTAGTATCAATTTCCTTTTCACTAATCAGAAATAATAATTATTTAATACTCATTTTTTATTTCCTATATTTAATTTAGTAAAACAAATTTCAAAATCATTTATACTTATCATAATGGTCTATTAATTTGGTTGCATAAATTCTTTTAGTTGGATAGTTTGATTATTCTAGTATTTTAGTTTTATATTAAAATAAATTATGTGCAAAGTTCTAAACTCTCTTTGAAGATATAAAAGAGGTTGTAAACTTTAATACGATAACAAATAATAACATAACACTCTTTTTATTTTTATTTTGTGTGTTCTTCACAAAATAACCATTCGATTGAAGTATCTCTTTTGGTCATTCTAAAAGCGCACTAATTCGTACATTTAGCCATCTCACTACTCTCATCTCTCTCTCTCTGTGTAGAAATCTCCATCATTTTCTTCTTACTCTATATCACAATTTGCTCACGAATTATGTTAGCTTTAGAACCCAAGTTCTTTTTCTTTTTTCTTCTTTATGTATATGCTTGTGTTACATTTCTGATCACACTTTTGTTTTAGTTAGATCACTTCTTGTAGAATTTGTGTTTTTTTTTATGTATTTGAAGTTTTAAATTTAGTGGGTCTTTTATGAATTTTTTTGGGTTGCTGTTTTGAGGTTCTTATGCTATTTTGGATCTTTTGGTATGGATGAGGTTTGTGTTTTTGGGGATGATTCCAATGGTTACCTTGGTATTTTGATCTATGATCTAAATAAAGTTGTGATCTTGTTGTCAGAAGGAAGTTGTTCTTCCCCTTTTCTTGTGTCCTAGAGAATACTATCGACCTCATGTACACTAGCTTTCCGTCTAAAAATTTCAGATTCATTAGACTAATCATATTGATTAAAGACCATATCATCAAGTAATACGTATGTATCATTGTAAGATTTACTCATAAATGCACCCCCGATCATAGCATTGATGGTAATTTTAATAGAATGCAAAAGTCCACCATAAAAAGTTTACAAAATCAACCAATCAACTATACCAAGATGTGGATATCTCATAATCAAAATTTTAAAATGCTCTCAAGTATTATACAAAGATTCACCCTTATGTAAAACTTAACTAGGAATGCTTAAAATAGATTTTCCAAATTGGTAAAGTGATTAGTAGTGGATGAGTTAAACCATACTTTTGACTTTTCCTTAAGAGAAAAAGGAAATAACTTTAACATTTTCGCATCGAAGCTAACTCCATTCAATTTGATTATATCACTAATCCCAAGAAAATTTTTCAAATGGCTGTTTGTATCTTCGAAATCTTCTCTATCAAACGGATTTGCCTACACCATACCAATGAGATTTGGTTTAAACTCGAAGTTGTTTACTTCTGTGGTAGGTCGTGCGATTCTAGTATGTACATCCTAAATTTAGGTATCAAATACTTGCTCATAACTCTTTTAATTTGAGCAATTGCTTTTTCAAAGTAGTATGTAAGAACTACTCAAGAAAATCTATATTAACTATATAAAAGTATAAATGATGAAAAAAAACAAAATAATGCACAAAGACACCCAAACAAACAATAAAAAAACCTTAAAAATCAAGAAAAACTCAAAAAAAATAGAAAAACCTATAAAAATAATGGATTTTGGCCAAGATAGTGTGGAATGCCCATAGTAAAATTATGGAATTTGATCAGCACATTGAAATTTTTTGGAAAAAGTGATCGTAGAACCCTAAATCCTAATGAATTTTTTCGGACCCCAAAAATTTCTACCAAATCCAAATCAAATCCAAATACTAAACAACGACTGTATAACCTAAAGGACTGTATACCAACAAATATGAAAAAAAAAAGTAACAAGAAATATAAAAGACAATGCACAATCTCAAACAAAAGTATTCTAATTGATATACAAGGATATCCTTAGTAACAATATCAGAAACTTGATATATGATTTAGATATTACGATTTCGGACAAAAATATCTTAATCGAGTATGATGCATAGTGCGAGTAAGTGTCGTTTTTATGAAAATATTTTTTATATTAACAATTATAAACTATTCTATCTAAATTGAACAAATCAAATCAATATTACAAAATATTAAAAATTATGAAAAGATTAACAATTTAAATCAATGGATAAAAAAATAAACCTAGAACGTCAACTTCATTTGTCTGTAATTTTTCACTTGACTCAATCTTTTCAAATCCCTTAAGTTTACCGGTTAAAGAGTTATTGTTGATAATAACAGATTTTTCCAGAATTAAATTCACTCAATGGTTATGCAATGAAATCACTAATTCAACTAATCAAAAACTAATGGTTATGCAATTTTGATTAAATCATATTACATTAACTTTTATGAAAAAATTGTAATATAGGATTTTCCCTAAAATCCTACAGACAGAATTAATTTTCCATTGATCTCATAACCCCTTGTGGATTTTATTATATTAGACTAATCTCTTACAATTATATTGGTCATGCATATATTCAATTTCAAATCATCAAAACGTAAGACCCTAAAATATTTGAAATATTAAAATCAACAATAAAATCCCATTATAAAATAATCATGCCAATAAAAATTTAAGTGAAAAAAGTAAATTCAAAACACACTAATAATTAAAAAACAGAATCCATCGAGTTTTAAAAATAAGAAAATTAGCTAGACATACTAAAGAAAAATCAAGAAAAGAAAAGAAAGGGGTTATGTGTGGAGAAAGTCGTGTTTGTGGAGATGTGTGTATTTTCGTGCCTACGGTGTCTGATATTTACATGACTAGAACACTCTAAATCAATAAGGAGTTGTGAGTTTTTGGAAACTTAGTTTTTCTCTTTCACTTGAAAACTGTAACAACAACAGTAAGAAATTTTAAGGAAACAGCTAGTAAGGGAAGCAAGGAATGTCAGTTAGGATAACCAAAATCAGTTATAATTAGTTGAGGAAGTTAGGCAATTAGTTAGTTCTAGTTAGTTAGTTCATCTTTGCACAATGTAATAAAAGGGGACTTGTATCAACCAAGAACAACAGTAAAAAAGTATTCTATTGATATCTCATTCTTCTTTCTTTCTCTCTCTCTTTTCTCTCTTCCTCCTTCTCTCCTTCTTCCTTTTTCTAGCTCTCCTTCATCGTTACTACAATCTCTCATCTCCAGTCATCTCAAGTTTCAGACGAATTTGACAGAACTTAGATTCCTGCAGACTGAGGCAATCGAGTTGAGTCTTTGCAGTCTGAGTCTTACGCATTTGGAAGTTAATTCATAACAAATTGGTATCAAAGCTGTCATTCCTCGAATAATCCATAGTTATGGCGGAGGGAATCGGATTCAAAGCACTTGAAGAACAATTAAAGAAACAAGACTCAAAGATACAAGAAATGCGGATTGAATTGGAACGAAAAATGGATGTGTAGTCCCAAAGAATAGAAGCTCTTGCGGTAGATGTGGACAAGAAATTTAATGTCATTATGCATATGATGAACAAAGATAAAGAAGAAGATTTAGAAGCTGATAGAATAATCAAAACACCAATACTTCCAACTCCAACAGAAGGAAGACTCAGAAGTGAGACAGGAATGCAGCAACACAAGAAGGATATCGATTGGAAGAACAACTTACCAAATCCACCTAAGGTTGAACTTCCTATGTTTGATGGAGATAATCCTAAAATGTGGATAAGGAAGTGGCTTAAATTCTTTAAAGTGTATTAAGTACTACACTGCAGTTGGATGGATACAATAGAAATGTACTTGGAAGGAAAGGTAGAAATCTAGTTCCATGGAGTGAAATCATTCAAGAAAGAAGTGGATTGGAAGGAGTTTACCCAATAATTATGCCAAAGATTTGAAGAAAAATGTGTTATGGATATTGTTGAAGAATTCAACAAGCTTTCACAACAAGATCCATATCAAAGTACCAGGAGAAATTCGAAGAGATGTGATATCTCATGCTCCAAGTAAATCCTAAATTGACAGAAGCTTATTTTGTGTCCAGCTTTATTAGTGGTGTTAAAGAAGAAATTAAGCCTGTACTGAGGATGTTTAAACCTACAACCTTACTGCAAGCATTTGAAATTGCCTCTCTAAAAGAGCAATCATTAGAGCTCACTAGAAACAAAAAGGTTAGTGTGAGTAAGAATTGGGATCTTGGAAAAGAAATAAGGAGAAATAGAAATATAACTACACTTAACACTGGCAGTAGAACACCAAGAGTATCTCCACAAGAGCTGCAGTACCGTAGAGTTAATAATTTCTATTTTAAGTGTGATGAAAAATATTCTCCTGGACATCAATGTAAGTTCAAACACATGAATGTAGTCATTGCAGCAGAAGAAGAAGATGAGTTAGTTAGTAGTGAAATTAAGGAGCATGAGGGTTTGAATGATGAGACAATTGATGTACCTATCTGTGTTTTCTCTGACTCCTTGGAAAGAAAGACCATAGTCCTTCAAGGAACTATGAAGAAAGTTACAATTAACATACTAGTGGATACATGAAGTTTAATTAGTTTTATCAATTGCATACCGGTAGAAAGAGTGAAAATGAAATCAGAGGAAGGTGAAACTTTATAGGCAATTCTAGCAGATGGCAGCAGAGTCACTAGTAGCTCCAAAGTAAAAGGGGTGAAGTGGAGTATATAAGGATACCATTTCTCTTTTGATCTTAAAGTGATCTCTCTGGGAAATTGGGACATCATGTTGGGAGTTGACTAGATGTACCACTTCAGTCCTATAACCTTTAATTTTAAACAGTTGAAAGTTAGGTTAGCTGGTAAGGCAGGTGAGATGGTGCTAGTAGGGATGGTGAGAGACCCTAAGATGAAATTGATTCGTGGGAAGAATACTAAGAAGTTTAGGACACAACAACTTCTGAGTTGTAATAATATTTCGATAGCTACAGAAGATCTTCAAGCTCCAAGGCACCAATCCATTTCTATTCTTCTGCAGCAATTCGAAGATGTCTTCTGCACACCTATTTCATTACCTCCAAAAAGATCCTAGGATCACTCCATACCTCTAAAGCAAGGAGCTCAACCCTTTAAGCTACATCCATACAGGTATCCTCATTCCCAAAAATTGGAGATAGAAAGACAAGTTCAGGACATGCTCAGTCAGGGAATTGTTTGGTACAGTAACAATCCTTTTGCTTCTCTAGTTTTGTTGGTAAAAAAGAAGGATGGTTCATGGAGATTTTGTGTGGATTATAGACAACTTAACAACATTACCATCAAGGAAAAATACCCTATCCCAAACATTAATGAATTACTAGATGAATTACATGGTTCAAAGTTGTTTTCTAAGATTGATCTTAAAGCTGGTTATCACCAAATTAGAGTAAGGTCAAAAGATGTAGCCAAGACAGCATTTCAAACTCACCATGGACATTTTGAGTTCTTGGTAATACCTTTTGGTCTCACAAATGCACCAACCACATTCCAGTCGTTGATGAATCAGATATTTTAGTCACACCTCATAAAATTTGTGTTGGCCATTTTTTATGATATTTTAATCTACAGCCCTGATTTGTAGTCCTATATTCAGCATCTTAGAGTGCTTCTTCTAGTCCTGAGACAGCACCACTTATATGCCAAACTATCTAAATACTTCTTTGGTCAATCACAAGTGGAGTATCTGGGGAATATTGTGACAGATGTGGGAGTAAAAATGGATCCATAGAAGACTGATTGTATCATGACTTGGCCTGTTCCAACAACTGTCAAGAATCTAAGAGGCTTCTTGGGTTTGACAGGATATTACAGAAGGTTTATTAAAGACTATGGAATTATAGCAAAGCCTCTTAATGATCTTCTTATGAAAGACAGCTTCACGTGGGGTGAGGAAGCTGAGAAAGCCTTCCAGCAGTTGAAAACAGCTATGTGTTCTGCCCATGTTATGCGGTTACCAGATTTTTCTAAGCCTTTCATACTAGAAACTAATGTATGTGCCAAAGGATAGAGAGCTGTGCTTATGCAGGAGGGACAACCTATTGCTTATCTTAATAAGGCTTTGGGAGCTAAGAGTCAAGGACTCTATATACGAGAAGAAGTTGATGGCTATTATCATGGCAGTAGCAAAATGGAAGCATTATTTGTTAGGCTATCATTTTATCATTAGGACAGACTATCCGAGCTTGAAATATTTCTTAGAGTAGAGACTGACCAACTCTCTACAACATAAATGACCCACTAAACTATTAGGCTTGGACTACGAGATACAATACAAAAGAGGTACAGACAATATGCTTTATCAAGGAAGGAGATGCTAGTTGCAGAACAATAGGAGAACTTACTAATGGCTACTTCGGTGATCAGACCACAGTGGTTACAGGAAATCATGCAGAGTTATGAAGGTGATGATGATTGTCAGGCTTTGATAACCCAGTTAGCAATTGAACCAGAAGCCATTCAGACTTCACTTTGTAGGAAGGACTTCTTAAGTTCAGAAGAAAATTGTATGTAGGGAAGGGCTCCCAATTGCGAATCAAGATAATCAGGTAAATGCACAATTCAGCCATGGGAGGTCACTCAGGTCAGAATGGCACTCTGTAGAGGATTAAGTCTGCTTTCTTCTGGCCTTCAATGAGAGCAAATGTTATTCATTATGTGCAAGAATGTGATATATACCAAAGAAATAAACATGAGCATGTGGCCTACCCTGGACTACTGCAACCTCTGCCTATACCAACACAAGCCTGGGTCCAGATCAATATGGATTTTATAGAGAGACTTCCTGAGTCCCAAGGTTATAACATTATTATGGTGGTTATAGATAAGTTCACCAAATTCAGTCACTTTATAGCACTACAACACCCCTATACTGTCATAAAAGTAGCACAAGTATTTGTAGACTGTGTATTCAAATTGCATGGACTTCCAGAGGTTATAATAACTGATCGAGACAAGGTTTTCACCAGCTTATTCTAGCAGGAGTTGTTCGAATTAATACGAACACAATTGAAATTAAGTAGTGTTTACCATCCTCAAACAGATGGGCAAAGTAAGAGACTTAATCAGTGTTTGGAAAGATACCTACAGTGTATGATTTCTGATAGACCTAGGCAGTGGTTTCAATGGTTGAGCCTAGTTGAAAGGTGGTATAATACCAGCTTTTACTCAAGTATAAAGATGACTCCTTTCAAAGCCTTTTATGGATATCAGCTTAGGTCCATTCCAATGGGGCCATACTTGGAGACTACTACACCTGCTATAGAGAATTTTGTTCAGAATAGGTAGGCCATATTACACATTTTGCATGATCACTTGACCCAAGCTCAAAACATGATGAAAACTACAGCAGACAAGAACAGATCTGAAAGAGAGTTTGAAGTTGGAGATTGGGTTTACCTTAAACTGCAACTGTATAAATAACAGTCAGTGGAGTTGAGGAAAGAACTTAAGTTGTCCTCTAAGTATTATGGACCTCTTCCCATCTTAGCAAGGATAGGTCAGGTTGCTTACAAATTACAATTGCCATTGGGATCAAGGATACACCCAGTGTTTCATATTTCTTTACTCAAAAAGAAGATTGGGTCCACACAAAATGTGATGCCTGAATTGCCTAAGGTAGGAACTAATGGATAGGCTTTGGTAAGGCCAGAAGCAGTGCTTAAGAGAAGAGTAATCATGCGCAATGGTATACCAGTCAATCAATGGTTGATCAGATAGGTTAACCTAAGTCCAGAAGAGTCTACATGGGAGGACATGGGTTTTATTTAGTCCCAATTTCCAGACTTTAAGCCTTGAGGCCAAGGCTTTCGAAGGAGGGAAGAAATTGTAATAGCAACAGTGAGAAATTTGAAGGAAACGGCTAGTAAGGGAAGCAAGGAATGTCAGTTAGGATAACCAAAATCAATTGTAGTTAGTTAGTTCCAGTTAGTTAGTTTATCTTTGCACAATGTAATAAAAGGGGACTTGTATCAACCAAGAACAGCAGCAAAAAAGTATTCTGTTGTTATCTCATTCTTTTTTTTTTCTCTCTCTTTCTCTCTCTCTTTTCTCTCTTCTTCCTTCTCTCATTCTTCCTCTTCTTAGCTCTCCTTCATCGTTACTACAATCTCTCAACTCCAATCATCTCAAGTTTCAGACGTATTTGATAGAACTTAGATTCCTGCAGATTGAGGTAATCGAGTTGAGTCTCTATAGTCCGAGTCTTGCGCATTTGGAAGTTAATTCATAACAAAAACTTGCTTTTATGACGATAGATTTTATTTTTTTATTTTCTCAAAATTTGAAAACTTCATCTTTATCCTGAATTTTAAAGATTCCAGGAATTTTCAGTAATTTTATCTTAAAAATCGCTCATTAGATAAGTTCAATTAGTTTTATTTTTCAACAAGGACTTGATTTTCTTGAATTTCAGTACTGTAGCAATTTCTTTCTAATTTTTGGATATCTTTTGGTCTAAATTAGTTTTACACTTTTCACAAAATTTATAAATCTTGAAATCTATCTAATGCAACAAGGATCAACTTAATCTGATATCGAAATAGAAAGATAGGCCCAAAACACTGATTGTTGTCTATTCAGTCCGAATTTTTTTAAATAAACCAAATATTTCCTAAATCAAAATTCACAAATTTAATTAGTACAATATCATGAAATAAAATTTGAAACATTTTTAAAATTCATAAATAAAAGATAAAATAATATAATTCAAGTGTATAAAAATTATTACTATCAAATACTCCATATTTGAATTTTTGCTTATCCTCAAGCAAGAATAATTTTTTTCAAAACCAATTTAATTTTCCCAAATCTCTAACCATAAATTTGAAAAGTTCAAATTGAAATTACAATCAAAACAACCAATATTTCATAACATTTAGTACTAGATCAACTACAACATCTCTTATAGTCTCTTTGAAAATTAAGAGCAATGTAAGATTCATTCACCCTGAATTGATTCATTCAATAGAATAAGAAAAATAAAATTCAACTATTTATTGCATTCAATTTTATGGAAGGTGTATGTAAATCACAAAAATCAATATAATAAAATGGTACTATCATAAACTTATTAATATATAAAATCTCTACGATTCAAATATATGAGATCTTTTATTTGATTGTAATGAGGTAAGGTTAATGGTAGAATTAATAGGCATAAATGTTGAGTTTAAAAAATTCACTAAAAATACACAAATATCAAGATATGACATTCTTTATATTAAAACAAAGAAAATGCTAATTTTCATAATCTCTAATCCCAAAATATGTTTAACATCCAAAATCTATAACGTAGAACTTTTCAAAACAAAGAATATGAAATAAAGCTTCATTATAAGAGTGAACAGTATTCAAGAATGAAAAAAAAAATGTTTTTTTTCAATTTTTTTTCTTTTTTCCTTTTTTTCTTTCTTTTTTTTTTTTGTTTCGTTTGTTCGTTTTTGTTTTTTTCCCAATCAACACTATCTTTTTTTTTTCTTTTTCTTTTTCAAATTTGGTTGTTTTTTTATATATATTTTTTTCTATAACTCAACATAATAATACCTAAAAATATATATAAAACTCCAACATATATGAAATATATATATAATGTTTAAAAATATAATATTATATTATCAATTATAAGTATATTAGTGAATTTTGGGTCCAAAATCTAGAGTGAGAAAAAATAGATTATGAAGGAAATTATGTGGATAATTTAAGAAAGAAATGGTCTAAACTCAAATATGTTAACTAGAGAATATAAAATATTAGAGATGATACTTTTTGAAAGTTAAAAGTGTGTAAATCTAAATAATTTAATCATTTTGATGCATGAAAATCAAGAATGCTGTCTCGACGTGTATAACAAAATAAGTTCTAGGATGACTAACCCACGTGTGATATACGTTCAATAAGAAAAATAAGAGTATAATGAATTATTTTTTAAGATACAATTCCTCATATAAATAAATTCGGCGTCAAATTTTGCATCCCTATCTTTCAAATCAACTATTAGAAGATGAATAATTAATCATGTACCAAATAACCACTAATACTAATTATTTTTCATACACCCCGACTCAAACCAAGTAACACACAAGGATTAGAAAACTCGAGAAAATTTTATTGACACGAACAAAATTCAGCACAAACTCAATTTTTTTCTTTAAAAATTTTGAAGTTTTTTTTTTTGTTTTTCAAAAAATTGTCCAAAAAAATCAAAAATCAGAATATTTCCCTCACACTTAAACAAAGTATTGTCCACAATGAACAAAATGAAACAATAAAGTTAAAAGAAAGAAAACAAAAAACTCCCTCCGTAAAGCCAATGAACCTACAATTTTCTCTTTAACAACTTTTTATCCTCTCTTCCTGATAGATTTTATCCTCTCTTCCTGATAGATTTTCGCACTATGTCCATTCATGGCATCATGCCATGTCTTTGTCTTTTTCTTATAAATTCATGCATTTTTTATACCTCGTTCCGCCATTCCTTCAGCTCATTTAACTGCAACTTCATTTCTTTACTTGTATCAAGTCTCCTTTTTGATTGAAATTCACCTAAATTCTTACTCAAAACAACACATGCATTAACATTTTCATTGTCTCGAAAGTCATGATTCATATGCAATAAATTAACAATGCAATTTTCAATAGGACCACTAGAATAAAAGACATTAAAATCATGTTCAATAATCCTATCAATCCTATCAATGCAATCAAATATAAAAATTTCTTATTTATTAAAATTTTTCATGGAATGGAAGACATTAAACTAAATTTTTTTAATATTAAACTAAATTTTTCATCATTCAATCTCAAAATCAACTTTCCACAAGAAATATCAATCAATGCTTGTGCAGTGGCAAGAAAAAATCAACTTAGAATCCAAAAATTACTCTCATTATTATCCATATCCAAGACAACAAAGTCAACGAGAAAAATAAATTTATCAATTTTGACCAATATATTCTCAACAATACCCCTCGGATAACTTATACTTCTATCAACTAATTGTAAAGAAATATTAGTAGATTGATATTCTTTTAATCCTTACTTCAAAAATGTAAAATGTGGTATCATATTAACACTAGCACTAAAATCACATAAAATATTAGGAAATTGGTAGAACCAATAGTGCAAGAGATAAAAAATTCTCTGGATCATTGAGTTTTGGTAGTAGTTTATTTTACAAAATTATAGAACACTCCTCTGTAAGATTAACCGTTGAAACATCGTCCAACTTCTTCTTGTTAGTGATCACGCCCTTAAGGAATTTTTCTCAGTCTCTTGTTTATCCTTTTTATCATTAGACCGAATTGGCACCTCTTGTAATTCCTTCTCATTTCTCAATGAAATTGTCTTGGCCTGCTCCTTAGGGTTCTTCTAAATATTACATGACAGTCTACCTACCACACGAGAATGAAAGGTGTTAGTAAATTAATCAATCTTATTTTCAAGTTTTTCAATCATTTCTTTTGTGGCTATTGCCAAACGCTCAATTACAATCTCCCATGATACATTGCTCTTCCTTGGCTATTGATTTCCTTAGTCAAAGTCTGGTGGATTATTTACTCTTTGTGGTGCTCCTTGACTTTATGAAAAATTGGGATAATTTCTCCATTCAGGATTGTACGTGTTGGAGTAAGAATTATTTTGGGGTCTACCAAACTTTGGAAAAAAAATTTGCTTGTTGTATCTACGAACACTTAAAAATCATATTAGTATAATCTCCACATGATTCACATGAATAAGCCTGATTATTCATAGTATTGATATGATTAACTTTTATAACATTAATCAAGGAGTCAATTTTTGTATTAAGTATGGTCAAACTATCGATCTCACGCATACTAACTCTTTATCTAGGAATTTCATATTTATTAGACCAATCATACTGATTAGAAATCATATCATTAAGTAATATGCATGCTTCATTATAAGACTTACATATAAATGCATCCCCGACCCCAACATCGATAGTAATTTTAACAGAATGCAAAAAGCCACTATAAAAAATTTACAAAATCAATCAATTAGATACACCATGATATGTGCATCTCCTAATCAAATTCTTAAAATGCTCCCATGTAATATGCAAAGATTCACATTTAAATTGTCTAAAACTAATAATATCATTATATAGTTTAGCCATCTTAACAGGTCGGAAATACTTGAGTAGAAATGTTTGAAATAGATTCTCCCAATTGATAAAGTGATTAGAAGAGAATGAGTTAATTTATATATTTGCTTTTCCCCTAAGAGAGAAAGGAAACAATCTTAATGCTATTGTATCGGGGCTGACTCCATTCAATTTGATTATATCATTGATTTACAGAAAGTTTTTCAAATGGTTATTTGGATTTTCAAAACTTCTCCACTGAACTGATCTATCTGCACCATGTCAATGAGACTCAGTTTAAACCCAAAGTTGTTTGCTTCCATGACAGGTCGTGTGACGCTAGTCTGTATATCCTGAACTCTGGATATTGAATATTCCCTCATAGCTATATTATCTTGAGCCATTGCTTTTTCAAAATAGTCTACAAGAACGACTCAAAAACATCAATATTACCTATATAAAAGTATAAATCATGAAAAATAAAATAAAATAATGCACACAAACACCCTAGCAAACAATCAGAAAACGCTAAAAAATAAGAAAAATTCAAAAAATAGAAAAATTTATAAAAACGATAGAATTTGGTCAAGATACGGTGGGGTGCCCATAGCAAAACTATGGATTTTAATCAACACACCAAAATCCTTTAGAAAAAGAGATCGCAGAACACCAAATCCTAAAAATATTTTTTAGACCCCAAAAATTCCCATTGAATTCAGATCAAATCCAAAACCTAAACAGCGACTGTATAACTAGAGGACTGTATACCAAGAAACATAAAAAAGAAAATAACAAGTGATATAAAAGATAATGTTCAATGTCAAACAAGATTATTCTTATTGATATACAAAAACATTCCCAGAAATGATGCCAAAAACTTGATATGCGATTTTGATATCACGATTTTGAGCAAATATACCCTAATCGAGTGTTGTGTGTAGTGTGAGTAAATGTCGCTATTATGAGAATATTTTATATTACCAATTATAAATTACCATATTTAATTTGAATAAATCAAATCAAGATTAAAAAAATATTTAAAATTACGAAAATATTAAATATTTAAATCAATGGATTAAAAAAAAACCCTACAATGTTAATTTCATCTATTTTTAATTTTTCACCTAAGTATTTTCAAATTCCTTAAATTTACTGGCTAAACAGTTATTATTAATGATCGAAGATTTTCCCAAGATTAAATTCACCTAATAGTTATGAAATGAAATCTCTAATTCAACTAATTAAAAATCAATGATCATGCAATTTTATTTAAATCGGATTAATTGAACTTTGTTAAAAAAACTATAATATATGGTTTCTCCTAAAATCTCACATAGAGAATTAATCTTCTATCGATCTTATAATCTCATATGAATTTTATTGTATTAGATTAGTTTCATATAATTATATTAGTCATGCATGCATTCAATTTCAAATTATCAAAATGTAGACCCCTAAAACGTTTGAAACATTAAAATCAATAATAAAATCTCATCACATAATAATCATACCAATAAAAATTTAAGCGAAAGAAATAAAATCAAATCATACACTCAATTAAAGAACAAAATCCATCGAATTCTAGGAATAAGAAAATTAGCTAGACCTATTAAAGAAAAAACAAGAAAAGAAAAGAAAAGGGTTATGTCATGCCCCGACCCACAGGTCGAGGACTCGAACAGACCACCGCGACTCCTTGAGGCATGGGTATGTCCTACTCGAACACCAAGGTGACACAATGCTAATATTATGACAAATATCATGACTCTACTTAACATCCTAACTTAAATCGTATAGCGAAAATTTTGAAGAAAAATATTTATCAGAAATTTCTTTTAAACATTTGTCTCCAATTTACAAATAATATTTATATGCGCGATTCAATCGTAAACAAAGATGAACATGAATACTTACCCAGTAGCATCTCTCAGTAGAACTCATGGAACAATACCTCAATGTAAATTAAGTGTAGTATCAGTTGAAAATTTTAAATATGAGGGCGTGAGTATAATCCATATACTCAGTGAGTGAGGTGCAAAAACTATATGTAATGACAATAAATGAATTTGTGAGAGTGACAAGTCAAATTATCATTTTCAAATTTATATTTATTTGCAACATATCGTGTAATTCAAAGTAATATGCATCCATATCATAATCATTCCATTATGGGATGTCAATCGGTAATAAAACGCATTCTACCCATAGTTTGGCCTAATCAGAATAAAATCCATCAAGAGTCACCGTAATATCATAAGATACTGGTCGTACACAAAGTATGAATAGAGTAGATGAAACATGCTGAATTTCTAAAATTCACTAAAAATCGATTCTTTCATGAAATGTCTCACATAATATACCGTTTTAAAGTTTAGGAAGTCTAGTTTACATAGAACAAACGATTTAGATTTTTTATTACTATAGAATGAGATATCACCAGAAGACTACACAAAAGTCAATCTAGAACTCAATATCTAGCATTATAGTATGGATACTAATGTAACTACTCATCATATAATCAAATATGTGCACAAGTTAAGACATGTTACCTCCTTTGTAAGATCTCTGGCTAACAATACATACTAGCACTCTCTTTGAATTCTTGAAAATTTTGATATCTAAAACCAAATCACAACAAATTAATACAATACTTCTTACTTTCATCTTGAAATCAAAATTTCCAACAATACTCTTACCTCTTTGGTTTCATGGTTGAACTTAATTTTAGAGAGGGAGTCTTCATATTTTCGTCCAAGGGAGGAGGAATGAAGAAAAAGTGAACCAAATTCCTCAAAATAAACTCCTTTATAAACCTAGCAAAGTATCCTTGACCACTGGATCATTCGTGCATTATCTCAATCATCCACTTGTTCTAGCATTCAAACCATACAATTTTTTATTCAAGTAAGATCCATGCACTCCATTTCATGTCTTGTTGGCCAGCCATGTCAAAGGACAGAAGCACAAGTTAATTCAATTAGTTTCCATGCATAAACTTCCATCAAATGAGTTTACTTAAATATGGAACTATCCTATGTGACCACTAACCAACTTTGTTGTCCTATTGACCAATCATTTGGCTCTAATTGTCCACCATTGA
Organism: Dillenia suffruticosa; assembly: GCA_033439265.1. NCBI lineage: Eukaryota > Viridiplantae > Streptophyta > Magnoliopsida > Dilleniales > Dilleniaceae > Dillenia > Dillenia suffruticosa. Next base: position 9,326,616 of record JAVTVX010000031.1, read on the forward strand.
ATAGTTTGTAACTTAGTTTTTCAACTTTCCTTAATTGTATTTAGACCCCTAACTTTTAAAAATTTATATTTTTGGTCCCTATAAAATTTTGTTCGAAATTTCTTAAAAATGTTAAATTTCATTTAAAAATCTTTATTTAAGTATGTATGCCTTTTCTTACCTATTTTTTAGTTATTTAAGTTTTGTCGGCGCTTGGCAAAAAAGTTTTCGGCTTATCGATAAAATTTTCGGTTTTGGCGATTTTGAAGCGAAATTTCAAAATAAATAAATAGATAATTAAAATTACACTTTAGATATCTCAAAAAAATGTTAATATATATTTAGAATCATGAGAAGTGGTATATGATATACAATCACAGGAAATCGGTGTTAGATTTCTTAATCCCCTAATAAAAAGTTTTGTTCTCGAAACTAAACTGAAACTGTATATCAAATAGTTGGGGATACTATCTGCTCATAATATCCTCGAGCTCCCAAGTATACTCCTCGACCTGGTCGTTCCTCCAAAGTATTTTGACCAGGGAGACCTCTTTGCTCTGTAACTACCTGATCTGTTTGTCTAAGACAGTTATGGGTTGGACGAGGAAGCTCAAATCATTACTGAATTCTACCAGTAGAGGTTCTAGTATATGGGAAGGATCAAGAAGGTATTTTCTCATCATTGAGACATAAAATATCTCATGAGTCCGTGCTAGCACAAGGGGTAGGTTTAAACTATACGCCACTTTCCCAATTCTCTCAAGGACTCGGAAAAGTCTGATATACCTGGGGTTAAGGTTTTCCCGCTGTCTAAATCTGATTATCCCCTTCCAAGGGGATACCATTAGAAATACCATGTCTCCCTCCTCAAGCTCCAAAAGTCACCGCCGTTTGTCTGCATAGCTTTTCTGCCTATCCTGGGCAGTTTTCATCTGAACACGGATGACTTTCACCTTCTCTTGGGTCTCCTCAATCAAATCTATACAACTGAGCCATCTCTCTCCGATCTCGTCTCAACACAAGGGTGTCTAGCACTTCCTCCCATACAAGACTTCATATGGTGGCATCCCAATGCTAGTTTGGTAGTTATTGTTGTAGGCGAACTCGATCAACGGGAGGTGTTGGTCCTAACTATCCTTGAAGTCCATGACACAAGATCTTAACATGTCTTTTAGTGTCTAAATGGTCCTCTCAGACTGACCATCTGTCTGGGGGTAAAATGCAATACTGAACTTCAGTCAAGTGCCCATGGCCTCTTGTAATTTTGGCTAAAATCAGGAAGTAAAACGTGGGTCTTTGTTTGATATAATAGATACTGGAATTCCATACAGTTGAACTATTTCACTGATATATAAGCGAGTCAAACCCTCTAGTGGGTAGCTATTGGGATGGGAAGGAAATATGCAGATTTAGTGGGTTTGTCTACGATCACCCAGATAGCGTTGTGTTGTGCCGAAATTCGCGGAAGACCCATTACAAAATCCATGGTTAAATGTTTCCACTTCTATTCAGGAATAGGAAGAGGTTGTAGTATACCGGCGGGCTACTGATGCTCAGCCTTCACCTGCTTGCATACCAAATATTGGGTAACAAAACTGGTTCTCTCACGTTTCATGCCCGCCCACCAGTAACTTTCTCGAATTGTCTGGTATATCTTTGTGTTACCAGGATGCAAAGCGTAAGTTGAAGAGTAAGCCTCCTCCAATATGGCACGTCTAAGGTCATCATTCTTGGGAATGCAGATACGTGTCCCAAAAACTATTTAGTCATCATCCTTGATTTTGAAGTCTCCACCTTCTCTTTTGTTGATCCTCTCGACAATCCCCTAAAACTCCTCATTAGTAGACTGAAGTTTCCGAATGTGGTCAAGTAAAGTCGGTCTCACCTCAAATCTGACTAAAAGTGCTCCAAAATCATCTGTGGTCAGTCTGACTCATAGGGAGCGGAGTCCAATAAGACATGAGAGATAAGAACTCTTGGTGGGTGCTGACGATGACGACTTATGGCTTAGTGTATCCGTAACGACATTTGTTTTTCCCAGACGGTAGTCAATAATTAGATCATAGTTTTTGAGAAACTCCAGCCATCTCCTCTGCCTAAGATTGAGCTCCCTTTGAGTGAGTAGATACTTCAAGCTTTTATGATCTATATACACCTGACAAGTAACCCAATATAGATAATGTTGCCAAATTTTCAAGGCAAACACAATAGCAGCAAGCTCTAAGTCGTAAGTAGGATAATTTAGTTCATGTCTTTTCAACTATCGGGAGGCGTAAGTGATGACCCGATTGAACACAACCTAGTCCCTGTTGGCTAGTATCATAGTATACCTCGTACTCACCATCACTAGTATGGAGGGCAAGGATTGGTGCTAACGTTAGTCGTTGTTTGAACTCCTGAAAGCTTACCTCACAGCAGCCATTCCAAACAAACTTGACCTTTTTCTGCATCAAGTTGGAGGTGGAGTGGCAATCTTCGAGAATCCCTTTACAAACCTCCGATAATATCCTGCCAACCCAAGGAAACTCCGCACCTTTATAACGTTCCGTGGTTGCTCCTATTTTAGAATAGCTTTAATTTTCTTTGGGTCCACAAAGATCCCATCAGCAGAAACCACATGATCCAGAAAGTTAATCTCCCTTAGCCAAAACTCACACTCGGAGTAATTTGGTATATAGTTCCATCTCACAAAGTATCCACAATACAACCCGTAGGTACTGGAAATGCTCCTCATCACTCCTCGAATACATAAGAATATCGTCGATGAAGATGATAACAAATCTATCTAGAAAGGAGTAGAATACCTGGTTCACCAGGTCCATAAAAGTTGTTGGGGCATTAGTCAACCCAAATGGCATTACCAAGAATTCAAAGTAACTGTACCAGGTCCTGAAGGCTGTCTTGGGAATATTACCTTCCCTTATCCATAGCTGATGATATCCAGATCTCAAGTTGATTTTAGGGAAAACCCGGGCCCCTTGCAACTGGTCAAACAGATTATCAATCTGAGGTAACGAGTATCGATTTTTTTATGGTCACTCGATTCAACTGTCGATAATCGATGCATAGTCTGAGAGTATCATCCTTCTTTCAGACAAATAATACTGAAGCTCCCCAAGGCGAAGTGTTTAGTCTGATGAAACCCTTATCTAGCAGTTCTTGCAATTAGACTTTTAGCTCTTTCAGCTTTACTGGACCCATCCTACATGGCGGAATGGAGATAGGCGCAGTGCCTGGTACCAAATCAATGGCGAAATCAAAGTCCTGGACTAGAGATAATCTGGGTAGCTCCTCAGGGAATATATCAAGAAATTCTTGTACCACTGGGACATCATTTATTCTTGGTCCCTCTACTGTGACGTCCACAACATACACCAGATATGCTATACAACCCTTACTCATCAATCTACGGGCTTCCAAAGCTGATATCACACAACTCGGGAGACCCATCTAATTCCGTGGAAAACCAATACTCAACACCCTGGTTTTTGAAATTCGACTGTCTTAGCAAAACAGTCCACTGAAGCTCTGTGCCGGTGTAGCCAATCCATACCTAGGATAGCATCGATGTCTAGTAGAATCAAATCTGCTTTTAACACCGTGCTCTCTACCTCGACTCCATAGTCTCGGTATACCTTTTTCCTGACAATCTGCTCCCCTAAGAGAGTAATGACTAACAACGCTTTATCCAATGGTACTAGAACCTTGTTAGAACAGTGAGCGAAATCCATGCTCACAAAAGAACTATTTGCCCTAATGTCAACCAATACATGGGTGTCTCTTCCAAAGACAATCATAGTACCTATCACCGAATTTATAAAGTCCATTAGCCCAATATTATTGAAATAATTGAAAATTACTTAAGGATAAAATCTCAAAATGGATATATATATCATCGTTCAAAATTCACCAAAATGCATCATAGTCTAAAGTTTTTATACATCATCAGGATGAGGAGTGGGAGTAACACCTGTTACTATGTCTGGATTGGCCTATGCCTCCACATCAGTCATAGCATATAGTCTAGTCTGTGTCTTGGACTGCTGAGAGGAGGTGGAGCAAGCATATTACTCTTAGTGGAAGACTTTCCTATGATGCTATGAGGAGGTGCAATAGAAAACGCTAAGCTGCCACCGGACCATAATGAAAGCTTGGATCTAGGGCATGACTTTACCCCCTCAACTCGCAATCAGGACAACATTCCTTGAAATGTCCTCCCTTTCCGCACAAAAAACATATGCTAGAGAATCGGCATGGGTTTGGATGTGCCTTTTTACAAATCGGGCAGGACCTTTTTTGCGTTCCTCCGGACCACAGCGCAGTGACCAATCAACCTCCCAGTGTACTCATCAGGGCTGATGACTACCCAAATTGCCCATGAGGTGTAGTCCCAGGCCCTTGTCTATGGTCGTTGCTATATGAATCTCAGCCTCTGCTCCTCTTGGAGTTTTGTCATTGCCCAAATCTAGGCCTCTTCCTTTGGTCTTGTTGCCCGTGAAGTCTGTTCTGCATTTTGATGTTATGTTCAACCCTCAATACTCATTGTAGAACTCTAGTATATCTATCCTCCTCGGAGACTGTTATCCGGTCTCTAATGGTGAGATTTAGTCCATGTTCAAACTTGAATCTCCTGGTCTTCTCACTCGCTACTAATTCTAGAAAAAATGCCGTCAGTCTACGAAACTCAATCTCGTACTCCGACATAGAATTCTGCCCCTGCTTCAACTCCAAGAACTTTCACCGTTTCATGTCACAGTTGAATATCGTGTAATACTGGGAATCAAACTTCCTCAGAAAGTCATCCCAGGTCAGCAGCTCATCCTCTCTATCCTTGGCGCCGTCTTACCATTCATGAGCGTCATCCTCTAGCAATCTGACTGCTATTATTGGCTTGAATCTATCCTTAACTCCCATGTCCTCCTTAGCCTCTTTGATTCGTTTGAGTCACTTCCTGGCCACAACAGGGTCATGGGTTCAAGAGAAGGACTCACAGTCTAGACTGCTAATCTCTCTCAACAAGGTGGAGATCATTGTCATCTGTCGAGTAGTCGGCGTAGTCATTAGCGTATGAGAGGGCGTTGGTGCCACTGCGCTATAGGCGGAGTCTCATCCGTCGTTGCAGGTGGTGCTCTTATCTGGTCTTGATGGGCTGTCCACCACTCCATCATCTCCTAGAGTGTGGGGTGCGGTGGAGGTGCTTCTCCAGTAGGAGGGCCTGAGGCATTTGAGGCGATGACGCGACCTCGAGCGGGGTCTCGGTAGTAAGCCTTGGTCGTTCTCGGGAATGCATAGTTCTACATAAATGACCACGCTTAGTACTTAAGAGTAGAAAAACGAAGGATTAGGTGCCAACCTAACCCCCTAATAAGGATTGACGTTATAAGACCATACGAGGCAAATTATAAACTCTTGGAAAAACATTTTACAAATACTGGAAGTAAAATAGAGCAGATACAAAGCCTAATACTCTGATGCCACCGAAATCTGTCATACCCCGACCCACAGGTCAAGCACGCGAACAGACCGTCGCGACTCCTCGAGGCATGGGTATGCCCTACTCGTACACCGAGGTGATGCAAAACTAATATTATGATTAATATCATGACCCTGCTCAATATCTTAACTTAAATTGTACAGCAGAAGATTTGAAAAAAAATATTTTTGAGAAATTTTTTTAAAACATTTGCCTCTAATTTACATATAATATTTATATGTACGATCCAATCGTAAATAAAGATGATTATGAATACTTACCCAATATCGTCTCTCAGTAAAAGTTGTGGAACAGTACCTCAATGTAAGTCAAGTACCGTATAAGCTGAAAACTTTAAATATGAGATGATGAGTATAATCCACATACTCAGTGAGTGAGGTGCAAAAACTATATATAATGACAATAAATGAATTTGTGAGAGTGACAAATCAAATCATCGTTTTTAAATTTATATTCATTTGCAACATATCGTGTAATTCACAGTAATACGCATTCTTATCATAATCATTACATCATAGGGTGTCAATCGGTAATAAAACACATTTTACTCACAGTTTGACCTAAATAGGGTAAAATCCATCAAAAGGTCATCACAATAACATAAGAATGAACATATATATTTTTCTTTTAACCCCCTTCCTTTGGTGTTGACCTGGTCCTCACATGGTGCTCCTCTATTGGATCCGTAGGTCAGAGATAGGGGACTCAAACCCCTGCTCTCGTGTTATCCCACCATGTCACTCTGTCGGGTAAACGCTCAATATCATGATAGGGATTGCGTTATAGTCACTATATACCATCCCATAATCATACACATGTGTCACATGTCATCATTTATAAATCTTTACTCGTAAAAGAAAAACATGACACTATCAGTTATCATAATATCAGGATACAACTTTTATAAAATATCATTTCAGGATATAACACAAACACTAAAACATTTATAAATCACATTTCAAAATTTAATTATAAAAATCATGATTAAACTATTTTTCATTTAAAGTCAGAAAAAGTTCGTTCCACTCACATCGACCGGGGAGGGTATGTCACTCCCCCTAATTGTTCTCGTTTCTCAAATGAGTTACCCCTCGTATGAAAACGAAACCCTACACCTAGGTTAAATGATATATAATTCGTCAATTATTTCGATAATATCATATCATAGGACAACAAATTGCATAAGAAAATGTTTTTCTTTAAGCTAAAATCCCAAATTCCATATTTAGAAAAATTTCAAATCTAAATTTTCAAAATTCAACTCTGCGCAGTTTTAGGAGAAACTCCATATCTTCCTGTGTACTTCTCCAATTTAAGTGATTCTTATTTCTAATCGAAAACAAGATATTGATCTAAAATCTTTTAGTTTATACCATTCTCAGATTTTATGTGCATAATTTTATAAAATTCATTTTTTATTTCAGTTTGGGCTTTAAAAACTATTTTTGTACAGTTTAAGTGAAAATACTATAACGTTCTGCCTATTACTCCGATTCAAGTGATTTTTAGCTTAAATTAAAGATAAGAGAGAAATTTAAAATTTTTGTGTTTTAAGTTTATCCAAATTCCATACAGACAATATTGTAAAAATTGACAAAAGGTACTAGTCGTATACAAAGTATGAAATAGAGTAGATGAAATATGCTAAATTTCTAAAAATCACTAAAAATTGATTCCTTCATGCAATGTCTCACATAATATATCATTTTAAAGTTTAGGAAGTCTAGTTTATACAGAAATAAACGGTTTAGATTTTTGATTCCTACATAATGAGATATCACCAAAAGACTACACAATACTCAATCTAAAACTCAATATCTAGTATGCTAGTGTGGATACTAATGTAACTACTCATCATATAATCAAATCTTTGCACAAATTAAGACATGTTACCTCCTTTGTAAGATTTCTTGCTAACAATACATACTAACACTCCCTTTGAATTTTCGAAAATTTTTTATATCATCTTAACAAAAATCAAATTATAACACATTAATACAATATTTTTATACCTCTATTTTGAAATCAAAATTTCCAACAATGCTCTTACCTCTTTGTGATAATAGATTTTATTTTTTTACTTTTCAAAAAATAGGAAATTTCATCTTTATCCTTGATTTTGAAGATTTTTGAAGTTTTTAGCAACTTTATTTCAAAAATCCCTTATTAGATAAGCTCAATTAGTTTCCCTCTTCAATAAGGACTTGACTTTCTTGAATTTCAATACTGCAGCAATTCTTTCCAATTTTTGGATATTTTCTAGCCTGAATTGATTTCTACGCTCTTTATAAGATTTGTAACCCTTGAAGTATATTTTCTAATACAATAAGAATCAGCTCAATTGGACATCGGGGTAGAAAGATATGCCCAAAATTTTTACCGTATAATCTTTCGTTTTTTGTTACATAGTAATGATGCTAATTTTGATAAGTCATGACCAAATAACCAACAACTATAGGAACCCAACTCTACTGGGCCTATTGGGTTACAGTTAAGCCCAAAAGAAACTAAACTACCTATCGACCTCCCGAGCTCTCGGTCCTTAGCGAGTTGGCCCTTACCGAGTCGGCCCCTTTCACGTAACAAATCCTGCTTGTGATTGCTTGATAAGAAAGGAAATCTTTGGCGAGTTTAAACCTTTCCCGATCTGACACAAGTTTATTATATTCTCTTTTAATAAGGAAGTCAATCTCCTAATGATTCAAATTTTTATGAGTCTCCACGACGATATTAGGAACTTTTCCATCTCGAAATATTCCCGAATTTACAGAATGTCTACAAACATAGTTCCAGTAATTTCAAAAGATCTCACATGATCTCTTTACAAAGTAAGTGGGGTTTTGACACCCCAAGCACATACAACACCATCATACGTGCCATATATATATATATCAGACAAAAGCAACATACCGGGTATGCATCCTTCCCTTTATACATATCGGGTCAACTCAACTCAACTTGATCCCCCCATCATCATAGCCAAAATAGGCTAGTATATTATAAGAGAATTTTGGTTGATCAAAGAATGGAATACAATCTTATTTACTGGGACACCTTCTCTCAGATAGGTTTATAGTAAATACACCTCCAACCACTTGTTGGCTCTTTGAAAGGCTTCTTGAACAAACGACTATACCCGGAAGAAGCACTGCCAAGCACCAAACATATAAAGATCAAGTTTAGAACCCCCTGGGTGTTGCAACGCTCACTTGCGATCTTGACCTCCAAGATGTATCCCTATTTAAAGAAGAGAAAAAGAATTCTAGCGTAAATACTATAGAATTTAGAGATGACATCGACCAGTCCACCAAACTTGAGCTAAGCAAGAAGGTAATAGAGATCCAGATCACTGATATCCCAGGCCAGACTACCTCAATGAAGGCCCATCTACCAACTCCCTTTTAGGATGCCTTGATTGATCACTTACGGTGGCATGTAGAAGACCTGGAAGACCTGGAAGACCTGGAAGAAACGTTCCACATGCTAGAGCACTTCAACATAAAGCTAAATCCGGCCAAGTGCACTTTTGGAATTACTTCTGATAAGTTTTTGGACTTTTTGATTATCAGTCAAGGAATCGAAGCCAACACAAAGAAGATCCAAGCTATTTTGGACATGGCTCCATCGATAACTTTGAAGAAGATGCAATGTCTCATTAGAAGGATCGCTGCCTTGAACCGATTCATGTCGAAAGTAGAAGAAAAATACAAACCCCTCTTCAATACCTTGAAAAAGTCACAAAAATTCACATGGACACCCGAATGTTAGGCGACTTTTGACAAATTTAAGGATATCTCGTCACTACCCTTGCTCTCTCAGCCTATACCAAGTGAGAAATTCTATTTTTACCTATCTGTATCTAACCAAACTCTATGCTATGTACTTGTAAGACAAGAAGCCAGTATGCAAAATCCCGTATACTATGTTAGTCGGGTATTCCAAGAATCAGAAATCAATTACAGACCTATCAAAAAGGTAGCATTCGCTCTCATCGTAACTGCTCATTGCCCCTGATCCTACTTTCAGGCACTGACAGTCCTTAAAGCCAATCTTACAAAAGAGAAATACATAGGGTCGACTCATCAAATGGGGTATCAAACTTGGAGAGTTTGATATCGAATATCAATTGAGACCCACCATCAAAGGTTAGGCCTTAGCGGACTTCATTCTCGATTGCACTTTATCGAATTCCATCGAGTTAACTACCAACAGCCTCCCAAGAACATGGTCAGCCCCACTGTGGACACTGCATGTCGACATCTCCTCCAATTCCTTAGGGAATGGAGCAAGACTCATCCTGGTGGGACCTTAGAACTTCAAAATGGAATACGTGCTCTGTTTCAACTTTCAAACCACCAATAATCAGGCCGAACATGAGGCGCTTCTAACTGGCTTACGGATCACAAAGTTATTGGAGGCTCAGGGCATCTGAGTCTTTACCGATAGTCAACATATGGTCAAATAGATTGAGGGAATATACGATACAAAGGAGTCAATGATGGTAAAATATCTGTCCAAGTATCGAGAGATAATGTCCAACTTCAATACAGTAAATATACAACAAATTCTTAGATTCAAGAATGCTAAAATAGATACTCTTAAAACTCGCCAGTTCGGAGTCCATTGGAACTAGCCACACTATTTATGTTAAAAGTCTCCTTTACCCAATCATGGATGAGCCGGAGGAGAACATGGTTACTAATAGTCTACCAAGCTAGAAAGATCCAATCCTTGTCTATCTTTGAAATGACCAATTACTAGTTCCTAGCAAGAAGCGATGAAGATCAAGTATAAAACCATGCATTACGCTGTCATTGATGGAGAACTTTATAAAAAATATTTTACTCACTCATGCCTCAAGTGCCTAACACCGAAAGGAGACAATGTCCTCCGAGAAATCTATGTCGGTTTGCGGCAACCGTCCTGGTGCTCAGAGTTTAGTGAGCAAAGGCTTACGACAAGGGTATTATTGGCCCACCATGAGGACCGACATGAAAACATACATCAAATATTATGACAAGTGCCAACACTTCTCTTTGGTTCCTCACCAACTCTCTTCTGAACTCTGTCCTCTTGCAAGCTTGTGGTCATTCGCACAATGGAGGTGAACATATTGGGACCATTTCCATAAACAACTGAACAACAAAAATTTATTATTATCACCATCAACTATTTCACTAAGTGGATAAAAGGTGAACTCTTGGCTCAGATAACAATAAGCATAATTCAAGTGTTTGTATGGACATCTATTATCACCATGTTCGGTCTACCCCATGTCCTTGTCACTAATAATGGAAAATAGTTCAACAACAATTACTTTAAGGAGTTCCACAGCAAACTTGAGATTCAATATCGTTTTACCTCTGTTGTATACCCGCAAGCCAACAACCTGGCCAATATCACAAATCGAAGAATCCTACATGGACTCAAGATAGCTTGAACAAAGCGAACGGCCAACGGGTGGACAATCTCTATGAAATTCTCTGGACCTACTAAACCACCCCCAAAACGGCCATAGGAGAAGCACCATTCAGTTTAACAATGGTTGTGAGGCAGTACTGTCGGAGGAGATAGGCAACTATTCTCTGTACAGAACAATATCAACCAAAAACCAACTAATTTGCACTACGTGAGAAGCTAGACATGTTGTCGGAGCTTCGAGACATTGTATAAGCTCGGATGGCTGCCTATCAACAATGAATTGCCATATATTACAACAGAAGGGTGAAAGCCATAATGTTTAAATCAGGGGATCTAGTCCTCTAGAAGGTGGAAACCACTGGGCAGCTAAAGTCAGGAGGAGAGCTCGCACTAAACTGGGAAGGCCCAGTATGGGTGCGCTTGGTAGTCCGACCAGGAATCTATTGACTCTCTCACCTAGATGGTTCTGCTATACCCAAGACTTGGAACTTATGTATCTACTATCAGTAAATTTTGTTATTCCTCCAATCTTGATACATGTTACGAATTATTAACAATAACACTGTCTTTTTACATGACATTGAAAAATTAGTTTCCTACTTTCCTATTCTGTCCAGCACAAACATCATCTCTCGGTAATGCACCTTACATAGGTTCTACACATATCCTTAGCCAATATACGAGATTCAACTCCCAAGCATGTGGCTCCATCATCTCTCGGTTATACGCCTTACATGAGTTTTGCACCCATTTTTACTCAGCATACGGGATCTAACTTTCGAGTGGGTGGTTCCCATAATCTCTTGGTGACACGCCTTACATGGGTTCTGCACCCATCCTTAATCAATATATAGGATCCAACTCTGGAACGGGTGGCTCTCATCATCATCCTTAGCCTCTATACAGGATCATACTTCTGAGCAGGTGGCCCCCAACAAAGTCTTTGCTATATGCCCTATACGATATCATCTCAATCATGCACTTACGCATTCTATCAGACTTATGATTGAACAAAATCTTTTAAAGCTTACAACAGTTATTGAATTTGGCGATTAAACAATCAAACAAAGTTGTTATTTTGGCTCTAATGCCTTAACATACCCATTCTAGCCTCACCATTTGGGTTGCTCTCTCGGTTGTACCCCTCACCATTTAGATCACTCTTTCGGTTACGCCTCTTGAACACGGCTCTCTTAAATTATGAATAGACCAAATTCTTCTCTTTTGGGAACAATAGAATTGACAAGTAAATAAAGAATTTTTATTTCAATACAATATTAGAATACACATTTGAATACAATAGAAAGCGTGTGTTTACATATTCTTGAGTTAGCCTATTACGCCTAAGAACGACTACAAAACCAAAGAGTACAACTCGAAAGAGTATGCCAATAAACGCCTTCATCTTCTTGAACAAATTAGCTCTTCTGGCCCAAACACCTTTCTTTTAGTAGAATGCCCCGTGTTTCATTGACGAAACCTTGTACCCGTAACCTTAGCTGTTACACCTCCCTCATATGACAAACCCATGGAAGGATAGAAATTCTCTTAGAACTTGGACCCTTATTAGAAACAGTTTTTTCCCTGACTCACTCCCTGTGAACAACCTTGCTTAGCTCCACCACAACTTGCAATATATATATATAGTTGAAAGGTGGAAACTATATCGTTGCAATCCCTTGAAAATTGAAGAAATGTTATGCATCTAATAACCGTATTACGCCTTTAGCGTTTCTCATCACCCTTTTTCCGCTTACCCATAATGCTTTACACCCTTTTAAATTTCCAAATTAATATAGCATTTACTCTACTCCTAATGCTACTCTCTAAAACTAATATTAGGAATGGGGGTAAATGATAATATCGATTTTAATAACCCATGGTCAAATAACCCACAATCATAGGAGCCCAACTCTATTAGGCCTAGGATTGTTGGTGGTTCAGGTTAAACCGCCAACCCAAACCGAACAAAACCAAACCAAACCAAACCAAAATTTCTATTTGGTTTGTTTTTTATTAAAAAATAAATTCGATTCAAATTGAATCAAATCAGAATTTTTTTTTTCTTTGATTTTGGTAATGGTTCAGTTTGGGTTGAATCGAACAATATATTGGACTTGCCCACATCCAATTGTATTTGCCAAGTGGGTCCCTCATCCCCACTTCCCCATAATATCCTCTCTCCTTCCCCCTCTCGATGGAACTTGTATCTGCCAAGTGGGTTCTCCCGAGCTTTGTACGGAATTAAAGCTTAATTTTTTTTAAATGACCTTGGGGCCAAAACAATTCAAGATCTAACCCCCATTTATCGTAGGTTGAACTCGCGACAGGCTATGCCACGGATTGAACCCGTAACACCGTGACGCGGTAGCACCCAAGTGGCCGAAGGCCATACTGACACACGTGTCACATCTTCAAGACGCGACACAACTTGTCACGTCTTAAAGATGTGACATTCCCCCTCCCCCCTCCCCCCGCCGCCCGTGACGCTCTCACAGCCCCTTCCTCCGAAGCCTGCGACTCTCTCTTTCTCTCTCCCGCCCGCAACTCTCTCTCTCCCCTGCCACCCATGGCGCTCCTCTCTGCTTTCCTCCCCCTGTGGCTCTCTCTTTCTCTCCCTCCCCCGCTCGTGGCTATCTCTCTCTCTCCCCCTGCAGCACTCCTCTCCCTACGACACTTCTTTCTCAGGGAAAGAGAGAGAGAGAGACAGCCACGGGATTGGGGAGGGGGAGGGAGAGAGAGAGCCATAGGGGTGAGGATAGAGAAAGTCGCAGGGGGAGGGAGTGAGAGAGGAGCAAAGCTGCGGCCGAGGGAGAGAGGGAGAGAGGAATGCTACATGCGACAGGGGGAGAGAGAGAGAAAGCCGCGATAAGGGAGGGAGGTAGGGAGAGAGGACGCCACGGGCGGCGAGAGAGAGAGCCGCGGGCGGGGGAGGGAGGGGCTATGAGAGCGTCACGGGTGGCGAGGAGGGGGAATATCACATATTCAAGACGCGACACATGTGCCAACGTGGCTTTTGGCCACCCAGGTGCTGCCATGCAGTGGTGTCGCAGGTTCAACTCGTGACATAACCTATCATCAGTTCAACTCATGATAAATGGAGGTTAGATGCCGAATTTTTTTGCCCCTGAGATCATTTAAAATTTTTTTTTAAGTTTAATTTCGTGCGAAGCTCGGGTTCCCCTATCCCCTCTTCCCATAACATCCTCTCTTCTTCATTTCTCTCTCTCTCTCTCTCTAGAACCCACAACCTAATGCCGAACGTGTCTTCAATTCCATCAGATCCACACTCCTTCCTCGGCGGCTCTCTACTTTCTCTCTCTCTCTTCTTTCTCTCTACTTAACAATGATTCAAACTAAAATTCGACTCTTTGCTTCCATTTGAAAGCCATGCTTTCTCTCTCCCGCTTCTCCACCCCATATCTAGCGATCGTGACCTTCGCCTCCCTCTCCCAGAACCCCTTGATCACCACCCTCGTTTTCCTCTCCGTCTTCCTCCTTGTTCTAAATCCACCTCCTTTGCCACCAAATCCACCTCCTTCTTCTAAACCCAATCTCTGCCTCCTTGAAGGTTGTTCATGGAGATTCCAATCCGGACGTCAGCCATCAGATCCACTGCGAGGTGGATATTCTTTGGCGAGCTAACCCCCTATGTCTATCACCAAAACCACCGCGAGATGGACATGTCTAATGTTTATGAAATTTTAATTTCTACCAATCTGGCAAAGAGGCAATTGAAATTTTAATTTTATAAAAAATTTGGTTTATACTGAACCAAATCAATTGATTTGGTTCGATTGGGTTCGATTTGAATTAAATTTGGTTTGATTTTTTATTTAGATTTTTTTTTAACATTTCGGTTTTCAATTTGGTCATTAAAGTGGATCGAACTGAATCGTTGACACCCCTAACTAGGCCTACTGGGTTACAGTCAAACCTAGAAGAAACCGAGCTACCTATCAGCTTCCCAACCTCTCGATCCTTGCCAAATCAGCCCCTATCACACAATGAGTCCTGCCTTTGATTAATTGATAAGAAACAAAATGTTTGGCGAGTTTAATCATTTCCCTATCTTACATGGGTTCATTACAATCTCTTCCGATAAGAAAGTAAATTTTTTAATAATTCAAATTTTCACGGGTCTTCACGATGATAATAGAAAGTTCCTACCTCAAAGGATATCTAGATCTATAGAAAGTTTACCAACACAATTCCAGTAATTTTGGAAGATCTCGCATGATCTCTTTACAAGACAAGTGGGTTTGATACCCTCAAATACATATAGCACTGCCATACGTGTCATATATATATATATATATATCAAACAGAAATAACATACAAAATACGCATGTTTCTCTCTAAACATATAACACACAGAAACTGCACAGGGTTCAAAATTTTTTAGTCTTTCTTTCTAAAACTATTTTTTCTGATTTGAATGTTACAATCTCCTCCGATAGATTTTTTGTAGGTACACACATCGAAACTCATATAGCAGACACATCATCATCAGTTTCCCACTCGAGAAAGAAGGGCGATCTGCTGAGGTTATTTTTTTACATCAATACATAAAAATCGTGAAAATTATAAAAATATATAAATTCATAAGATAAGAGCTCTTTACCAAGGCCTATATGATAATTAATTGGCATAATAGTTGTAAAATAAAACTCTTATTAGGTCCACATCGAACATAGCTTCTTTTTTTTCACTATTTAACATAGCTAATTTATTCAACGCATGTGTATGATAAATGAACGTGCAAATCCAGTTCATTCCATCTGGAGAGAGAATAAATAAACTTTACCATTTTTATATGAATTGTATCCATCAATGGTGTTGTTTCGGGAAGTAGATGTTATGCTCTCAGAGTAGTTAGAATTAATTAAAAAGTATCAATAAAATGATAGTATAAATCTTTTTATTAAAAAATTAACTTTTTATAAGCAAAATTTCAATTTTTTATTAAGAATTTTCACTTTGATTAAAAAATATTATAAATAAAATAAAACAAAACAAAAAAAAAACAAATATAGGATGAGACGAGTCAAGAAAAGACACCATTTAAGAAAAGACACCATGAAAACATTAGTTGGGGTGACTAGAATTAACTTCCCTTATATATGTGAGAAAGAGAGAGGGAGAGAGAATTCACCAGTGATGTTACAAGAAATGTGACTTACAACATTAGTTGGGCTATCACTTTTCCATCTCCATTACATTTTTGAAAGACAAGGCAAATAGAAGAGAGAAGCGATAGAAGAAAAGAATTAATAGTCACTAGCAGGAGATGGATGTGCGGTTTCTCAAGTAAACCAAAACAAGAAATACTAACAATAAGATCATTAAAACGAATTAAAAATACCCCCCGCCCCCAAAAGAAAAAATGAAAACAGAAACAATAACTACACAATTTACCCATCTATGTGCTTTTCTTCAGCTTTCCGTGCCTGTCCTTTGTCTTCTCGGTCTTCGCACTTCGGTTGGTCTGATTGCTAACAGATCCTTCTTGAGCACTACACATTTGAGACTTCATCTTGAATCCAAGTTTCTTTGACATGTTTCCCCATGGGTTCGAACCCTTTATTCGACCTAGCTTCTCAATCTCTTGCCTCATGTTCGAACACTCCTTTTCAAGCTCAGAAACTCGCATTCTCATGTTATCCATACCCACCTTCAAGACTTGATTTTCCCTCACGGCTGTGGCCCAACCTCCCTCATTAGATCCGGCCAACCCACTTCTTAACTGTCTCGAGCCATCAAGATTGTCAGAGACAAGAAAGCAGCCTGCAATGGAAGTCCTTAGTTGAAGCTGCTCAAAAAAGAGGACCTGGACAACTATTCGCAAGGGAAGCCTCTCATTCTGTGCAGCATGGGTGCAAGCTTCCAATGAGAGCTTCTGGCAGTCCATCAGTCTGCAGAGTTGCTCCCTATCTTGCTCTGGCAGCCATGGGTGCGACTACATTTCCAAAGAAAATAAAAACATGAGTAACCCATTAGGAGACCAAACCTAATTTGAATGTTCAAATGAAACAAGCCATATGATCTCTGTGTTTCCTCTGTTTTGACAAAATATCATAACATGAAAATAAGCTTTTGCAGGGTAAGGGAGTGGATTGAAAGTTGGTTCGTAATGAACTATTACCATGCAGTGTTCAGATACTTGAGACAACAATATTGTTGCCACCTGGCCTGGTGGCATAGATATCAAAAGAGGGAGTCCAAGTTGTAAACTTGTCCCTTAATTACTTGGGACATTCAAAGCAAGCATCTCTTTCATCATATTTTATCATCTCACAAATTTCCTGATTAATAAAGTGCCGTACTTATCTAACAATTACAGGCAAGGTTAGATGAAGTAAATAACCGAGTTCTTAGTTTCTCAGGGAAGTGAGTATAGATGCAGAAACAATCAATATTTTAAGCGGGTAGAGCTGAGTAGTTGCATGTAATTTTTTGGGTCAAGGACTCATCTAACCTCTACTATAACATGAATGAGATGGATCAGCCCTATTCATGCATCTGTTCCTATTGTCACTACAAAATTCAAGTAATCAATACCTTCAGATAAATATCAATTGCACGATAGAGACCATCATCCAAGGGCCTTGCATACTCGGGAACAGCAGCAGCAAGAGATTGAAACTTGGGGAGCTTCAGATTGACATCTGGGGCAACCTCTGCAAGATATCCATCAATCAGCTTCGCAACCATTGTGATTGGTGTCAGAGAAGGAGAGCCCATCAGTTGACCATCATCTATTGAACAAGGTGAAGCACCCCCTGTCGCCTGATCCATGACCAAAAAGTGCTCAAGAATCCGCCGCACACAATCAACATTATAGAGTGTCTCCATTGAATGAGAGAAGTTAGGCATCAAAAGATCTTCCAAAGTTGCCTGATCAAGCTGCATTCCAATCCGTCTTTCCAAGTTTGATATGCAGGAAGGGTTTGCATGAAGAATCATGGCTGTTCGTAGCATGCCAAACAAGAACTTGGTTGAAACAACACCCTTCTGCATTGGAAGCAACCGATCAATCTCTTCAAGCAAAACATTTTGGTCTTCTTCAGATGGTGGGGCTCCTAAAGCCACTTGTGCCATACGGCTACTAGACTCGCTGATGCCCTGTCGACGGTTCAGCCCAGGTATGTACTTTTTAGCATAGCGAGTAAGGGACCCAGCAATCACATCTTTATTGATGCCCCGAGCTTCCATGACAGAAATCAACCTTTTATAGAGAGGTAAACTCAAAGCGGTTACATCATCATACCACCAATCAGACCTTGAGCTTCTAGGTCTAGCTCCGGTACTTATCCCATTCCACAATACACTCCCACCAGGGCTCTGCATTGGCCCACCATGCTCTACCACGGGCCACCCAAACAAATTAGGGTCAGTACATGCTTTCACCGCAAGTGACTCAATGCACCTTTTGGTGATGTTGAGTTCTTCAGCATGATTAAGAATATCATCACAAGTCTGAAGTGCTTTTAGCGAATCTTTCCAATTTCGGAGGACAACTTGATTCAGAAAAATTTCTGCCTGACTTATGAGATTGCCTTCCCCATACTCCTCGGTCATTTCAAGATGCTCAGCAGCACATCGCAGGTAGACAACATTTGAGGCAGTAAGTTCAAGCTTTACACCGTAGCAAAATTTGGCAACCAGTTCAAAGGTTCTGGCCCCACCAGGAACATCTGGGAGCTTGATGACAGAGCCTTCCTCTCCTTCAGATGAGTCTGCAATCAACCTTTCCATAACACCACTTCTTGAGAGCAATGGAAACTGCAAAGAATACTAAGCAATTTTACGAGAGGTCACAACCATAAATCCTATTTCATCCATGACCGCCCCCATATTTTTTTCTCATACTTGTGAATTAGAAGATGGATACATCTGACAGAAAAGGTAAAAAGAATGCCGTGGCAGCTATATAAGTTGCATAATGAAAATCAGATCAGGGATGACATTAAATATATATTGGACAAAAATAACAAAATTAATGTTTAAAGCGATCTCTGTTCAACCTAACAAATACTTCTTTTTGATTGTACTTCTTTTTGATTGGTCTAAGCATGGGAATCAGAAACATTATTGTTCATAACCCATTATTTCTGTTAAAGCCAAGCTCATTATCCATATTATGAGACCAAAGTGTAAGACAATCTAAACAGGATTTTAAATCTGTGTCTCTAATTCCCCACATTCTTTTGGCAAGCAGATAATAAAAGAGAGGATACTATCAAAAATGTATAATATTTAAAGAAGGGAGCTTTTTTTTTTTGTTTTGGGGGGGGGGGGGGACACTTTGAAGACTTCGTGGGTGGGCACCAAAATGAGAGCCCAAATTAAATAATCAAAGCTACAGCCTCCAATAAATCTTTTCTTTTTCTATTTCCCACTTTTTTTTTCCAAGAACTTTAAGCAGCTCCTAACTGAAATTGCCACTTTTAAGAACTCATGGGCAAGGAAGGCTGGAATTAATTCCACATGCACAAATACAAATTCATCCAAACCAATCATATCTTGTCAGATCGCATTTTCTACAAATTTACATATATTATTAGGAAATAGTGTATCGTGCTATGAGTGTCTCACCAAACAGAAGCATGACCTAATGCAGAGGTAGAAATTACAAAATGGACCTGAACTCATGAATTTAGTAGAATAAAAAATTTTCCATCAGTAAGCTTTCATGCAAATTGGAGGATTCAGAATCCATTGAACCTTTCCATATGGACAAGAGTTTAGGTTCAGAAGATCAGACCCAGATTTAAAATTTTAGTAATGCTATTACCGACACCAACAAGGAAAAAAGAAACTCTACAAGTTGTTGGAAATCAAAGCCATTTCCCTGTTCATGAAATCCAGAAAAATTATCACTGTATACAGAGGCCACAGAAATGAGCCTGATCACAAAGATGAAAAAATGATCTAGAGCATGCTTCACTCTGTTGCATCATCAACTAAAACGCAATAGTTATAACCTCCCTACGAAAGGCCCCCAGCGGTTGGATCTCTTCTGAGCAAGCTCAGGGGATCCAAATGTTCCCACCTTATGATATGCAAGAATGCTGTTTGTATTTATAAAGCAAAGCCAATTTCAAAGGGCTTAGCACAAATGGGCAATAATGAAATATGAAATTTCCTTATTAAGTTTGAATATGCAAAAGGAGAAATTACCTTGTGAAGATGGAATGACATTTCTCCAACTTCAACAACAACATCACTTGGAAGGCCAGTTGTGCAGAACCTAGAATCAGCATTGCCAAAAAGAATAACAAATTGCAAGTTAAAGACCAAATCAGGCAATAAAAAGCAAGTTTTGTGTGATATAAGTGATGAAATCAAGCTATAATTTCAGGCATCTGGTTTTCAGAAACCAAACAACACAAAAATAAATAAATAAATTGACTCAATAAAATCTGCCTAAGACCAACATGAAGAGATATGCAGAACACATGAGAAAACAATCAATACATATAATTTAAATGTTAAAAAACAATTAACCCAAAAAAGCTGGTCCTGATAATCAGCTCAGTGTGTGCTTTATAAAGTGTAAATGAAGATGGCCATTTCTCAGGAAGAAGTTTCAGAGCACCCTGTCTATATCAAGTGGATACTTGTTGCAACTTAAAACAACGAACCAACATATCAATTATGCATTCTAGAAAAATCTCTCGCATAAATTATTGTCAGCCCAACCAGGCACTCCACATGGTTTGTTCACTTCATGGTAATCCTCTCAGGGTTATGGATCTTAACAGTCTAACATTCAATAAATCACAACTTATTGTTGGACTATATTCCATAATAGGTTACCCACTCCAACCCACCACCCCAAAAAAAAAAAGGAAAGATAAAAAAATAAACCATAACCTGAACATTTTGCACGGTTCATAACAGAATCAAATGATCAAGAGAGGGGTGCTTGCCCTTTGACCATTGCATGGGTAGGAACCACCAGCATCCTTGTTTAAAACAAGAAATCTATAAGGTCAATTTTCCCAATGAAAATATCCTCCTGGATTCATTTCTAGTGTGCTCCAATTAAGGGGAAGAAGTTCACACCACAGATGTTTTTGATCCCCGTCATTTGTTGACAAAATATAGTGGTACAGATATTTTTGTAAATTGTATTCTCATGTGTCTAACAAAATGCACCTCATCATATAATGCCATTCGTTATTGCAATAAAGGAATTTGTGGAACAATAAGGATTTTGGTATTCATTCAATGGCTAAATTCTTGATCAAGTAGCCACTCTGTTCAAATCACATCCAACAAACTATCTTTTCATTGTTAAAAGATTATATCAACCACCTAACATATCAATTGCATTTGGGAAGCTAAACAACCGACTCAGAAGTCGTAATGGTGCCCTTCATCAAAATTCCATAATAAAGTGGCTTAAAACATCCTTGACCCATATGCTAAGCCAACTCAGTAAGTAGGTCCATCTCCATCAAGTAGTTAAAAATGCGTCATTTACAACGTCAACCTTCCAAATAAAGACTCTCCTAAAGATCAAAACCACTCAATTACAGCAACAGATTTCCGACATACACTCATCATTCAGATCTCCAACTTGATTTCACATCATAGACCTCAACTAATTAAAATCCTAACCAAGAAAAAGAAATAAAGAAGACAACAAAACAAACTGAACTATATGCTAGCAGGATTAATGAGGATGGATGCAAATATTTTATATGCAAATTTAAATTGAAGAAAAACAAGGAATACTGAACAACAACAACTGCAGAGACGAAGGAACATACCAGGCCTGCCCTTGCCGCTGGAATGCATCTGTTTTCGATCCAAGCTTCATACAAGCCATTTCAAACAAACAAAGAAGACAAAGCTGGACTTATACAAGAACTGCAGAAAAACTTGAGCTAAAAATTGTTCGAAATCAACCACCCTCAAATGTTTTATCACCATCAATCAAAGGACCACCAGTCTAAGACAAATATCACCGGAAGAAACCTTAAAGAAACAGCCATGCTTTCACAATTGAAATCATTAAAAAAAAAAAAAAACCATAATTACCACTTAAATGTAACTTCTTGTGTCAATTCTGAAATATAATCCAAAAAAACACAAACCCACCTCCCAAAACCTCTAATCTAGACGAGACGACCACTAGCCCTTCAATTCAAGGAGATCAAAAAGAAAATAGAAGAACCCAATTACAAGTATGTCCCCCAAAACCACACCCACTTGCAAAATCTAAACCCAAGTCCAAAACTTGCAGAATGAGACGGCAATTTTAGGTCAACCTCTCCAATTTTCATTCCCCACCAAATAAAAAACCCGCAAATTGCACTAACAAAGAACAACCAAACAGCTCGCAGAAGATTCCAAAATTCAAACTTATTTGATCCACCCCGCAAGAAGAAACAACAAAAATTAATAAACAAAAGTATGGTGTGGGTGCTTCCAATTGCTTATAATTATGTCTCTACTATATCTCCCTCTCTCTCGCTCTCAATCCACCTGTCAGAACACACAGGCCTTGTGCTTGGAGTTCTCAACCATGTCCATGTGAAATTAATTGCAAAGTTATGCGAAACCAAAAAACGCACCCTCTCCCTCCCTCTCTCTCTCTCTCTCTCTCTCTCTCTCTCTCTCTTGTGTGGGGCCTCTGCTGCATAATCCCCACTTATTACTCTTTCTGGAACTTGATTTCCATTGGCAGAACGTTTTGACAAATCAGTACAAGCCTAAAGAATGACCTGTTTAGGTAATAAATCAAAATAAATCTTCCGTTTTCTAATGGAGGATGGGTTTGTTTAGGTTAAGAGAAACATTTTTCCTTTTATAATTTTCAAATTTTGGTCGGGAGAAATATTTTATTCAATAAAAACTTTACAACCAATTTGAAATAAAATTTTAATTTTTTTTTTATTTTTAAAATAAATATTTCAATCTACTAAACTATTAACAACTTTCATAACGAAGAAGACAAAGTTAAAAAGTCAAGAAATAGGTTATTTTTTTTTTAGTTATACAAGAATTTGAATATAAAATTACCAGATTAGAAAATAAATAAGAATTTATATCACTAGGTTATGTCTTTGAGGACTTAATTTTTTTAACTCAAAAGCTATACTTAATATAAAAAAATCATAAAAAATTTGTAATTTTTACTTAATTTTTAAATAACCTTATAAATTTTATTATAGTTAATTACTCATCAATAATTTTAAAATAATAATCCATAGTCTTATAAGTAAATGAGAATTTTATCTGCTTGATATATCATAAACAAGTCACAAGATTGTATAAAAAATTCTTGTAAAGAATTTCAATTGAAAGAGTCAAAATAGTTAAAAATTATCTATTAGAGCTAATGAAAGTGAAAGCCTAGAAAATTCAAGCAAATGTTAGTTATTACTAAATATTTTTATCAGCTTTTACCGAGGAGAGAAGAAAGATTAAAAAAAAAAAGTGAATCACGGATAAAATTTAGAAATGAAATTTAATTTTCTTACCAAAGGGAGAAAGCCAGATATAAAACTTAATACAGTACTTATAGGAATGTGTTGATAGTTATTTTTGAAAAATTAGGGGTTAGCTAACCATAATTAAAATTCAAATAACACCCCCGCATTTTACCATATGCTTAGGATCAAGCATTTAGCATGTTTGGCTCTGAGCTTGTTCTTTCGGTATCTGTTGTTTACATGAAAAAATTATTAATATATGATATTTTATCCATTTTAAGGTTTTAAAATAAAACAAGTTTTTGATAGAAGAATATATAGAATAATATTTGAGGAAATTACTTGTTTAATTCTTGAACTTTACTTTAGTATACAAATTAGTTCTTGAATTTCAGGATACAATGACTAAGAACCTAAGTTTCACAATGATAATGAATTGGTTCTTTCATTAGTAACGATACCAACCTACTCGTTAAATGTTGATATGACACCATATGACAAATGAGGTGATGACACAAATTCTGAGTTTGCTTCCATTTTGACAAGAATTGCTAACATGTTACTTAACACGCCCGCATCATGCACATAAAAGTATTGTTACGTCATCTGTCACGTAATGTTATATTAACATTTAATTATTAAAGTTAAAGTTGTTATTAAAAGAAGAATCAATTCGTTTTCAATTATGAAACTTTATTTTTTAACTATTATATTTTAAAATTTAAGAATTAATACGTGAATTTAGAATAAAATTCATCAACTAAACAAATAATTTTCTCAATAATATTTTGGGAAAGAAAGGTGTATTGGTTTGATGAATGACACCTATTGGGTATTGGTATTAGGGTTATGGTTGTACAGTACAGCTAGACCATGTGCATGCGTTTTAAAATTGAGACAAGTGAAGTGATGGGAAACTGAGAATGATGGGTGTGAACCAATAAAATAAGGTATTAAAAATCCTATGCTATGAAGGATCATGTGCCATCCCATGAGGGTGGGAACGGTGACCAGACCAGTCTCAACGGTGGGACCTTAACTTTAAGGTCAATGTTTCTACATTAATGCTTTTTCTTTTTGACAATTTTTGTTATGATTTTGTCTGAAATTAACATTTCGTACAAAACAATATGTGCAAAGCCAAACCCTTGTGTCGATTTCTGCTTTCCCATGTGGGGGGTGGGGTTTGAGTTTTAAGAATGAGAGCGGTTTCAAGTTTCAATGCAGTCAAAGCGCGAAAATGGCAATCCAGTAAGGCATGATTTTGTCCAGCCAGTAAGGCATGATTTTGTCCATTTAAGATCGGCTAAGAAAATTGGATTCGTTGTTTCCTCGATGAAATCACCGAATGTAAAATGTAAATCGAATAAATTGTTCAATTCTTAAAATTCATTTTATTTTCATAAATTAGTTTCTATAATTAAAACTGTAATATTATGATACTCAAATTTTTAAAAGTATAACAAATTAGTTTTTCTGTCAATGACAAAGACATGGTGTTCATTAATTATTGACGTGATTGTCTACATGGTTATATGGATATTGACATGTCACTATCATGTCAACGACTGTTGACATCTCATGGTGTTACGTTAGCAATTTATTAACGTGGCTGTCCCACACTATCAAATTGTTGACGTGATACTGCCACGTCATGATAAAGAGGACATTCTGGTCCAACAGTGACTTCATGAGAGGGTATTTTTGTATTTTCAAACCCCCAAGATAACCATAACCCTTTCTAAGCACACCACGTCATGCTCCCAAGCTTCAAAGTTCAAACTTCTTTCGTTTTTCTTCTCCCTCTCTCTCTCTTCTCTGCAATTTCTCTCCTTTTCTCTCTCATCAGCAATCAAACAACCATAATTTCTTCTCTTTCCTCACCACTAAACCTCTTCGGAGTCCTTCTCCCTTTCTCTCTCATAAGCAATCAAAGGGCTTGTACTTCTGGGGTTGATCAAACCTCTGATTAATCTTTTGGGGGGCTATTTGTTTTAGTAACAAGTTAATAGGTTTAGATTGATGGATAAGAAAGAAAATTGTGGGATTAATCTTTTTCTTTTTTCCTTTTCAACTTAGTTCAATGGGTTTAATTGGGGGTGAGGGTGGGGGCGGGATGATTTAAGGTATTGGTTTTAGTGGCGGTCAGCTTTTTCTGAATTTGATTCGTATGCAATTCATTAGGGAGCGTTGTGGTATGCTTCATTTCATGTTTGATTATTTGTCTCTCTGATTATCCCCAAATTGCTTTGATTTTTGTGTGCTTTTTTTTTCCCAACAAAGGCTTGATTTGTTTATGTTAAAAGCTTTTCTTGACCACTTTTCTGTAATGTGAATATTCCAACATTATTGATAGTAACTTTTGTAACACCGACCCTCGGTGTATTCTATAGTGAATTCCATTTCATATATATATACATATATGTTGTTTCTATTACTACAGGTTCATGAATTTTCACAAAAAAAAAAATGATATTTGACGGTAAAATACAAATCGGATCAATTTTGACTCAAAGAGATTCAAAACCTTAATTTCATATTAAATAAATTAAATTAGGTCTAATATAAGATTTTGGGCCTAGTATGAAATTATGAAAATTTTAGGGGTCAAATTAGAATTTTTATAAGTCAAAAGACTTGTTAGCAATTAACAAAACATAAATGAAATGTGACAAGTGTATTCTTGTGTTGAACAAATGTTATAGTGAGGAGGACAAGTGTTGGCCAAATGGAGATGAGAAAGGCAAGGTGGGCCAATGAGAACACATGCACACAAAAAAAAAAGAACCAATCAAAACACATGCAATAGTCAAAATGATCCTATGGTTTAGATTAATTGGAGATTTGATCCAAGGGTGGTGACTTATTAACACAATAATAAAAGAAGAAGGCCTTAGAATGCTTGTTCATTCTTCCCAAATTCGTGAGAACAAGGAGAGAAGCAAGAGAGGAAGACAAAGAAAGTGAGGTAAGAAATTTTATCCTATCTTACTTTAAATGTTATTTCTGTCCGTGATTCATCTCTGTTTTAAGGTATCTTAGAGCCAGAATTTGAAAATGTGATAGTTATATGAATTGTAGATCTAAGTCTTATCTTTCCAACGAGTAAGAATCACCAAATTCTGATGCCTGTGCCAAAAGTTATGGCACGTTTCCTGAAACTCGACATAGAAACGTCCTGTTTCGAACCTTGACAGTAGTGAGTAAAAACGACCCCTCTCCAGTCTTAGTTTGAAGACACACAAAACATGAAAGTTATAGATATATGCCTTGTCTATAACATATAAAACTTTCAGCCATTTCGCATGAGGATATTGAAAGTTATACAATTTTCCTTAAAACTGTGTTGACAGAAACTGTATGTTTCACTAAAACGTATCTGTCCTGTTCATGAATTTTGTTCAACCCCTTCCAGACATATTTAGATAAAACGCAAAACACGAAAGTTGTAGATCTATATCTTAGCTATAACATGTTAAAATTGCATTAGACTTTGATGAGTAGGATGAAAGTTATAGCTTCTGTACGAAAACTGGACAGAATCTGAAACTTAAATATGGCTGTAACAAAATGAGGCTTACCGGGAATTCTGTGATTTGAATCTGAGGAAGTGTACAAGATGAAAGTTATAGTGCTATCCCTTAGCTTTAAAATGAGATAAGAATCATCTGATTTGGATTGGTATAGCCAAAGTTATAGTCTATTTTCCATGACTGCGCAGGTTAAAAATCTGCGGACTGTTTGTCTCCCTAAGAGTTATTTGAGTTGAACGGAGGGGACACTTGATTTACGCTTTGTGGAAATATTGGGGAGTGCGTTATCCTCCCCTAACGGTGAGTGGGACTTGACATCTACTTTTAATTAATACCGTGTTTTAAAAAAGTTTTCAAAAGCATGATTTAAAATGGTATGATTGATCTATTCTCCTGGATTTATGAAAATGTTTTGTGATATATGGAGTGTCCCAACTTGTTTATATCGATATGCATCCATGATTTTGATACTTGATGATTGTGCCACACTTTGATATATTCACATGATTTTATACTTTCATTGCATATTGGCACATGTTTTTGACATGATAAGGCTTGATGATTTGGCTTAAGATATGTGATTTGGGCTGGATGCCCCTGTGGATACTGTAATGATGATGATATGCTTCCTATAGCATTCCGTAACTACGAAGGACATTTGGTAGAGGCACCTGTTATGCCCGGATACGCCTCTGCAGGGGGTATCCGCCAGATCGTCATACATATTGTATGGACAGTCGTCGGTTGAACCGCTCCGGGGAGGACCTTGGTAGGTCTAGCACCGGCGGGTTTCCATACACGCTTGATCCTTGATACGTGTACGATATATATATACAGGCTAGTTGGAGTAGTCTGTGGCCAACGTTGGGGTAGAGAGCCTTATTTTATTACTTGCACTGTGAAAACCCCCAACGTTGCCCGTCCTTGGCCATGGTCGGCCCTTGCCGGGATATTTTCGGCTGGCTCTATACGATATAATGGACATACATACTGGATGCATATTTGATTTGATACGTATGCTGTGAATGATTTATTGAGATGTCATAATATTTTTTTTACATACTATGGATTTATTGGGACATAATTTTGGCACTCCTAATTCACCCAAAAAATTAATTGTAGCATGTCATTCCCCCCGACTTGCTAAGTACCAACCCCCTCTCTATGGTACTCACCCCTCACATTTCCCTCCTACAGGGGTAGACTCGGACCGAGAGATTTGTGTGCATTGTTGTATTGGATATTCTTTGGAGACTACTGGGCCGGGGTATGACTACCCGCTCTTCCGCTATATATTAAGGTTATTGTTTCATCTTGAGAAAGTTAGGATGACCATTGTATTTGTTTAAATTGGGATGACTGTATTTATAATTCTTCTAGTCTGTATAAGGTTCACTCTCACTCATTTTAATTTACATTGAGGCATACATGTATTGTTTTTATCACTTGGGGATCTTTGTGATTTGGAAACTTGGATTATGTGAATGTTACAGCCTTACGGTGCTTTGATGTGCGGGACGTGGTGCCCGTGCATCTAGGTGCCACGGCGGGCTCGTTGCGTGCCTGGCTCGGGAGTGGGTCGGGGCGTGACAACTTTCTTAATCATCGTCTCCTCCTCCTCGAGGTCTTCATCGTCTCGTCGTCATCATCATCTAATGTTCTCTTTTGAAGAACGGTTCTTCTTGTCTCTTATGTTGGCTTTTTCCCAGAATCTTGAAGCCTATTTCAGAAAAGCTAAGAAAGTCTACTTAGCTGCTAGACAAAATTGTTCATGTTTCTCTCCTTCTTGTCGATGGCTTCTAATTTTCACTTTTGAATTTATTGACATTAGATTTGATATGTTTTATGTTGTTGCAATGTGAAGTTACTATTATACGGGTATGATTATTGGTAACCCACCCAAGCCCTACTTTCTTGATGTTGACTCTGGCATTCAATGTGATGTCCCTTGTAAAAATTGCCAAAAGGTAAATGTTCGATCAACGGAGAAAACCCAACTTCTTGTGTCCCTTTTCCAAATCTTGTGGGTGTATATGTGTAGGCACCTCATCCTCCTTACAAGCCCAATAACAATCTCGTGCCCTGCAAGGACCTCGCTTGTGCAGCAGTATTTTGGCCTAAGCCAACCCCTTGCAAAGGAAACTCCCACTGCGAGTATGAAGTTACCTATGCTGATCAATGTTCATCAAATGGTATGTTTGTCAGAGATGTGTTTGATCTTAAACTCCCCGATGGTACTACTATTGCTTCAAATCTTGTATTTGGGTGCGTACATAGAAGTACAAGCCCTTTGATTGCTGATGAGAGAGAAAGGGAGAAGGACTCCGAAGAGGTTTAGTGGTAAGGAAAGAGAAGAAACCATGATTGTTTGATTACTGATGAGAGAGAAAGGGAGAGAAATTGCAGAGAAGAGAGAGAGAGAGAGAGAAAGAAGGAAGACAGAAGAAGTTTGAACTTGGGGGCTTGAAAATTCCAAAATGCCCTCTCTTGAAGTCACCATTAGACCAGAATGCCTTCTACCACGTCAGCAATTTGACAACATAGCACAGCCACATTAGCAAATTGCTGATGTGGCACCATGAGATGTTTACCGTTGTTGATATGGCAGTGACATGTCAACATCCATACAACCATGAAACAGCCACGTTAGCCTATGTCAGTAGTTAACAGACATCGTGTCACCATCATAACAGAAGAACCAACTCGTTACACTTTTAGAATTTTGAGTACTACAAGATAACATTCCTAACTATAGAGACTAATTTATGAAAATGGAACAAACTTTAGGGATTGAACATATAATTTACTCAATGTAAATTCAATCATCAATTGATGATTTCACTACAATGATGATGCGATGAATTTTTTTTATTTAATTATCGATATTTAAATTATTTGATAAATTTGATTCGAACATTATAAAATTTAATTTAAACATAAAATTTTTTAATATCTATTTTTACTATTTAAATTTAAAATCAAAATTTTAATTAAAAAAATTAGTGTTCTATTATTATATTTACGGGATGTTAATAATATGACCAAATTTTCATTTTAAGCAATAATAGAAAAAAGGGATCACTAACATTTGTACTCTTTCTAATTGCACAATTTTGTGGCACATCAAATAGAGTTGCACTTTTGCAATTTGTACAAAAATATTTTATCTAGGATGGGGCTGGCACCACACCAAAGGCCTTGAGTAAGCATAAAAAATGTGTTTTGTGTATTCTGAAGATACGAAATTAAATATTTATATTATAAGATACGAAATATAATACGTAGAAGGTAGTAAGGAATAAATTGTATTTAAAAAAATTTTACTAACATTTTAAGATATTTAGTGATATTTTTAGAATGTTTACTGATAGTTTATCGAAAGTTGCTTATATAGTATTTTGTTTATTTCAGATTTCTGGGCGATTGGCCTTGCCGCCCTTTGGTCTCTCTGTTAGTCTCGTGTGATACTGTCTCAAGTCTTTCCAGATGTCAATTTAAGTACAATTGATAGGTCGACTTAATTGTAGAGTCGGGTCTAACAACTCTTTAGGTGTCTTCTGCAATGCTATAATAGCTTCGAACGTTGATGAATGAAGGAGTTTTATAGAGGTTGCAATGAAAGTTGTAGAGAAGAAGAGAGAAAGATAGAAGAAAAGAGAGAGTGAGAGAAGAGAGAGAGAGAGAGAGAGATCAAGAGACAGAGAGAGGATTCCAGTAAAGACTCATCATCCTTTATGATCCTTCCTTTTAAGGTTTTTATACCTCCTATCTCAACTACCCTACTAATCAACTAACTACTTTAGTTACCATGACAGTTACAACTAAATTCACCATTTCACAAGATTGTTACAACCGCCCCAACAACCTTCAACTTCCCTTTCATTTCCAATGGCTATCTTCAACTCTTCTCTTTAACTCCTCTACACTTCTACTCTTCCGCAGTACACCAGCTCCCTTGCAGGTCAACCTTCACTTCTTGATTGTTCCTGCTGTGACAATATCCTCCCCTTAAAAACATCCTTGTCCTTAAGGAGAGAACTTTGGAAATTGGGACCGGATAAAATCCATATCCTCCCAAGTTGATTCTTCAGGACTAAGATTAAACCATCTGATCAACCACTGAATAAGAGGTCTGTCATTGCGCAAAATGACTCTTCGCTTAAGCACCACCTCTGGTTCCACCAGTGCCTGTTTGTCCGTCCCTACCAATGGTAAACTGGCCATAGTAGTTTGATTAGGTCCCAATTTCTTTTTGAGTAATGAAACATGAAAAACCGGATGAACTTTAGAACACAAAGGTAACTGCAGCCGATATGCAACCTTCCCCACTTTGGACAGTACATTAAAAGGTCCATAGAACTTTGAAGAAAGCTTGAGTTGCCTTCGAAGTTCCACGGATTAATGTCTGTATGGCTGGAGCTTCAAATAAACTAAGTCCCCCACTTTAAATTCTCGTTTAGTCGTTCTTCGATGAGCATACACTTTCATTCTATTCTGAGCTCTGACAAGGTGGTCATGGAGTATTTGAAGCATAGCCTATCTGTTCCTCAAGAAATTCTTTGCAGCCGGAATGATGGAATCCATGTAAGGACCAAAAGGAATGGATCTTGGTTGGTAACCATACAATGGAGTAGTATGTATGCAAGAATGAAAATTGGTGTTGTACCACCATTTAGCAAGACTTATCCAATGTGACCAAATGCCTGGTCTGTCTGCAGTCATACACCTCAAATAACACTCCAAACATTGGTTCAGCCTCTCACTCTGACCATCAATTTGTGGATGATATGCGCTAGAAAGCTGCAGCTGAACACCAACCAATTGGAAAAGCTCCTACCAGAAGTGCTAGTAAAACTGTTTTTGTCAGTAATTATGGAGTCTGGCAGTCTATGAAGTCTAAAGACATTATCAACAAAAGATTGAGCTATTGTCCTTGCGGAATAGGGGTGTTGTAATGCTACAAAATGGCCAAATTTTGTGAGCCTATCCACAACCACCATATTGTCTCAAATCCTTGAGAATCTGGTAAGCCTTCTATAAAGTCCATACTTATCTAAGACCATGCCTGTGAAGGAATAGGTAATGGTTGAAGAAAACTAGGATATGGTACATTCTCGTGTTTGTTTCACTAACAAGTGTCACACTCCCTTACAAACTTCACCACATCAGTTTTCATTATAGGCCAATAGAATGCAGTCCTGATCCTTTGCAAAGTACACTACTATCCTGAATGGCCACCCATAGCTGAGTGATGCATTTGCTGCATTATCTTGATCCTCAGCTGACATCCCTTCCCTACATATATCTTTTTCTTAAATTTGAGAATGCCATCTTGAAACTGATAGTTTGTGACAACTTCTGGAGTCAGCGTGAGTTGAACTATTAATGATTGATACTCCTCATCATTGACGTAACTTTGAGTTACTTCCTTCAACCATTCAGGTTAAACTATTGACACAGCCATTATATTGTCCTCCTGTAATCTTCTGACACCAATGCTCTTGTAGACAATGCATTCGTTGCCTTGTTTTCAGTTTCCTTTTTGTATTGGATCTCATAGTCCAATCCTAGTAGCTTTGTAAGCCATTTGTGCTGACATGTACTAGTCAACCTTTGTTCCAACAAATACTTTAGGCTTTGATGGTCTGTTCTGATGACAAAGTGATATCCAAGCAAATAATGCTTCCATTTGTTACAGCCTTCACCACAGCTAATAACTCCTTCTTATATATTGAGAGTCTCATACTTCTAGGCCCTAAAGCCTTGCTCAAATAGGCAATTGGTCTACCTTCCTACATCAGAATTGCTCCAAATCCTTTAGAACAAACATCAATTTCTATTACAAAAGTTTTTGAGAAATCATGCAGCCGCATGACTGGTACTGAAATCATAGCTACCTTCAGCTGCTGGAAAGCTTGTTCAGACTCCTCGTTCCAACAAAAACTATCCTTCTTAAGGAGGTCAGTTAAGGGTCTAACTTTGAGCCCATAACCTTGGATGAACCTCCTATAATACCCAGTCAGACCTAGGAAACCTCTGAGAGCTTTGACAGTCTTGGGTAGGCCAATTCTTTATGCACTCAATCTTTTGAGGGTCCATCTTCACTCCAAGTTCAGTCACTATGTGTCCCAAATACTCCACTTGTTTTTGTGCAAAAGTGTACTAAAAATGTTTAGCAAACAACTTATGCTATCTCAGAACCAAGAATACCTTTTTAAAATGTTGTGCATGAGTCTCCACTTCAAGACTATATATGAATATATCATCAAAGAATACCAACACAAACTTCCTGAGGTATGGTTTGAAGACATGGTTCATGAGTGACTAAAATGTGGCAGGAGTACTAGTTAAACCAAAAGGCATAATTAGGAATTCATAATGTCCATGGTGCGTGTGGAAAGCAGTTTTGGCAATGTCAGTGGGTTGGACCCTAATCTAATGGTACCCTGCTCTCAAATCAATCTTAGAAAATACCTTAGATCCATGTAGGAGTTTATCAATATTTGGAATGGGGTACCTATCCTTAATTGTGAGATTATTCAACTGCCTATAGTCCATACAAAATCTCCATGAATTGTCCTTCTTCCTGACCAGCAACACTAGAGAAGCAAATGGGCTAGAGCTGGTCCTTATGATACCATTACTTAACATTTCCTCCATTTGTTTTTCAATCTCTGTCTTCTGAGAATGGAGGTACCTATAAGGTTTAATTTTGAATGGTTGAGCCTCATGTTTGAGAGGAATATGATAGTCATGTGATCTGATTGGAGGCAGTGTTTTTGGTTCAGCAAATATATCTTGAAATTGTTGAAGTAACTCCAGAATCTGAGAAGGTATATGCTCTCCTGAACTCTCAGAGTTAGTCAAGAGGTTAACACAACTCTGCCACTGTTGTTTTCTGAATTCTTTAGTTTCCTTGCCTCTGATTAGTCTCATTTTGGAGTTCTTGGCTTGACCAATCAATACCATCTCTCCACTGTCATAGGTAAGTTTAACCTGAAGTTATTTGAAATCAAAAGTAATGGGACTAAAATTAAACATCCAATCCACCCCTAGTATGATATCCCCACTTCCCAAATTGATTATTCTAAAATCAAAAGAGAATTGGTATCCCTGCAGGTCCCATTTAACTCCTCTGATTTTGCTGCAACTGCGGATTTTACTGCCATATACTAGAACAGCTTGTAATGGCTCAACTATTTCAGGTATCATTTGTAGTCCTTTCACCAAAGTTTGGATAATGAAACTGCTGAAGCTCCCAGTATCTACTAGAAGTGAAATGATCTTCCCTTGTATTGATCCTTGCCAGGCTATGTTTCTATTTAAGGAGTTGGAAAGAGCACATATAGGTACCTCTATGACTTCTTGTAGCAAGTGGTCATTCTCTCTTGCCTTTTTAGATTCTTCTTCTTCTTCTTCCTCCTCTACTGCCATAATAAGGTTGAGATGCTTCAATTTGCATTGGTGTCCTGGGATATATTTTTCTCCACATCTGTAGCAAAGATTATTGATCTTTCTATATTACAACTCTTGCGAAGAGACCCTGGGTAATTTTTCTTCAATAGGGCCTCCTGTCTGCCCCATTATTTTCTTGTTCTGAAAATTTTTAATAGAGGTATTTTCCTTTTCCCATTTTCTGGTCCCATTTTGAGTTTCTCCTGATGTCCAGCTTCTGTTCGAGTCACCCCTCTTATTTTTAGAGAGTTCAATTGCTTGCTCCTACAAAGTTGCAATTTCAAAGGCTTGTAACAAAGTGGTTGGCTTTAACATCCTTAACATAGGTTTATTTTCCTCCCTTACTCTACTAATGAAACTAGAAATGAAGTAAGATTCAGAAAGTTTTGAATTCCTATGCAGCATAACAGACCAAAGTTCTTCAAACTTTTCTTAATAGTCAGCCATAGTTCCTTGCTGCTGCAGCTTATTGAATTCTTCTACTTCATCACGTACGCCTTTAGACTCAAATCATTGGCACAAGAGCTGTAAAAACTCATTCCATTCCACCTCTTCCTTAACCAGCTTTAATCCTTGGAACCAAATTTCAGCCTTTCCTTCAAAATACATCTTGATTGCATCTAGGCATAAGGTAGGAGGAACTTGATGTACAACAAAAAACTTATTGCATTTACGTAACCATGCACGAGGATCAGCTCCATGAAAAAAAGGCAGATCAATTTTTGGTAGAGGTGATAAGTGTCCATGATTCATTGTTTCTTTCCTATGACTGGTGAGTACTGGTTCCTTCCTCATTCTTCCTTCCTGTGGCGTGGGTAGAAGAGGTGATTTAAGTAGTATGTCAAGATCTTGTTCATCTTCCATATTTCTGCTGGTTCTTCCTTGATTGTCAAACTTGATTTCCATACTTGCTATAAGAGTTTCTAGTCTCTGAGATTGTTCCTCCACCTTTCTTACAAATTCAGCACGAATCTCCTTGAGTTCAGTGGAAAATTCATGCATCTTTGCTTCCTGTTTCTTGAGTTGCTCATCAATGACTTTAATTCTGGTACCATCTGCCATGCCTTCACAATTGGAACATTTATAGACCGAGAATCGATATCTTATACCAAATCTGTCACAAGTCTTCCCAGATGTCAACTTAAGTGCAATTGATAGGTCAACTTAACTGTAGAGACTGGTCTAGCAGCTCTTTAGGTGTCTTCTGTAATGCTGTAATAGCTTCGAACACTGATGAATGAAGGAGCTTTGTGGAGGTTGCAATGAAAGTTGTAGAGAAGAAGAGAGAAAGATAGAAGAAAAGAGATAGTGAGAGAAAAGAGAGAGATAGAGAGAGAAATCAAGAGACAGAGAGTGGATTCCAGTAAAGACTCATCTTCTTTTATGATCCTTCCTTTTAAGGTTTTTATACCTCCTATCTAAACTACCCTACTAACCAACTAACTATTTCAGTTACCATGACAGTTACAACTAAATTCACCATTTCACAAGATTGTTACAACCGCCCCAACAACCTTCAACTTCCCTTTCATTTCCAACGGCTATCTTCAGCTCTTCTCTTCAACTCCTCCGCACTTCTACTCTTCCGTAGTACACCAGCTCCCTTGCAGGTCAACCTTCACTTCTTGATTGTTCCTACTGTGACAGATACTCTAGGTGCCTATTGGACATGGGTGTAGGTCTGCCCATGTGACTAGACCCAAATCCTCTTAATTTTAAATTTAAAATTTGAATAAAGAGAAAAATAAGGAGATAGAATTACCCCTCAACTCCCTCTCCCTAATCTCCCTCTCCTCGGTAACCTCTTAGGGAATTCCCAAAAAGTGCATTAGGTATAATTTTTGGGTGAATATGAGAGAGACCTTCTTATCATCATTAATAAAAGGAGGGTTGATCATTTTTCTTAATCAAAGGTATTTGGATTGTAGAACAAAGAAAATGATCTCTTTATGTGACATTTTCTATACCTAAATATTCAACCGTTGGAAGAGATAAATGATTTTAATTCAATTTAAATTTGAAAATTTTTTTGCATAAAAATTTTATTTATCGGTATGTTTGAAGACCAATATTGGTATCAGAGCAATTTTGGATTATTTTCAATCTCTTTTGGGTATTAAATATAAAAAGACAAATGCCATGAATAAAATTTATGTTTCATTAATGATAACTTGAAAAAGACTTGACAGAGTACTCTCAATTTAACAAAGTCGCTTGCTTATTACGTGAGAATCAAATCTGTAAAATTTGACATGCATCTGTAGAGTACATTATGAGATATTTCAAATACTAACCGAAACTTAATATATTTGTATCTTTTAGGATATTATATTTCATGATTTGAATGGTTAGAATTTTTTCGAAAAATATTTTTCAATCATATAAAGAACGCAAAAAATAGTTAAGGATTGAGAAAAATGTGGTCTTTCGAAAATGGAGTCGAATTGCAAAAAATTACAGAATTAGGAAAGAAGATGAATAGTGACCCTAAACCATTCCTACTATTGGTCGAGGCGTGTACAGCCTCCCATGATGGCGCGTAGAGACGTGTGAAGCAATGTTTTTGGTCAAAATTTTATTGAAATAAAGATTTTATTTATTTAGATTTTTCTATAATTTTTAATTTATTTTATGAATTTAGAAAATAATTTTATTGATTTTTAATCAATAAATTATTAAAAATTACAAAAAATCATTTTTCAATTCAGCAAACTCTGAAAAATTTTTTATGAGTTAAGAAAATTATTTTATTAATTTTTGGCTAACTACGTGAAAATTGTTCATACACTTTTTTATTTTGTGCTCTTTTTTATGTATGAAAGATTTGTTTTTTAATATAAAATTAATTAAAAATTGAGTATATCATTTGAAATTGATATTTTTAAATTTCTTAGATAATATTATGATTGGCTTGGTATTCGTCATAATATTGATCTCATTTTCTAGGAAAATAGTCATAATCGGATGCACTCATCCGGGCCTCTAGAGAAGAGTTAGAGATTTGAGAAGTCTAAAGTGAATGATGAAGTTGGGTCAAAAGTTAACTTATAAGTTGGATCCATCTTATAATTTGTTGGATCATTTGAAGATCATGGAAGAAAAAGCCAGAAACTTCTTTATCTAGGCCATGATTTTTGGGAGGGGATAATGTGTACATACTAAGAAATTTCTTATCTCCTTATTGGGCTAACGTGTTTGATAAATTGATTGTCGAGAATGATCATATGATTCTTGATGATATGAGGTCAATATTAACAGATATGTGGAAAATCAAGAATATAAATATTCAAATACAAAAAAAAAACTATCTCAATGTATAAATAGTTCTTCATATGCTATATGGAGATTTACTTATATGGATAGATTAGTTAAGAGAATTATAAACATGATATTTCGAATAAATTCATCTTGATCAAGATAATTCATTTATATATTTTTTTTGCATGTTATAACTATTTGTGTGGACCCATGATTATGTATTAGCAGAAACATTTAAGTTTATATATATATATATAAAGTTTCTTTTGATATGAATGATTATGCATGCAAAAGAAAACATGTGTCTCTTGAATGAAATTTTGGATTGGTAGAAGTTGAATAGTTCTCATTCAAAATTGAAATATTATTGAAATATTTTGTATATTTAAATGAAAATTTTAAATTTGTAGAATTTGAATAATTTTCATCTAAAATTGTAATATTATTTAAATATTTTATATATTTAAGTGGTAGATTTTTTGTCGGAAAAATTTGAATAATTGTCACATAAAATCTATTGTTTTATAGTTTTAAATTAAATTTATGATTGTGATATATTAGGACCATAGATGATGATTGAGAGTTTACTGAATTTTAGATTCTATACCTAATATTAACTTGTCAAGAATGTTAACTTTGAAGTACAGAATTATATGTATTATATAAGTATTATAATTGTCTCCACCATTTTAAAATTCATACCACAGTATCAAACTCTATTATTATGAATTTGAATAGAAATGACAAATTAAATGACAACAATTTTGAAATATGTCGCTGCAAAATATGGTATGTGCTAAAAGAATAAAATGTTTTGGAAGATATCAAGTATGTCATGTAGCACCCTTGTATGGGCAATGCTGTCCTGTAAAGGAGAAAACAAGATGCTAATTAACTGTGGAAAATGATAGATTTCACTACTCGAACAATCTTGGTTTTCTCTATAATTGATGGCATGAACCCCAAGTGTGAGCAATATTTGATTGCTCATATCATTTCACTACTAGAAATTAACTTCCATCGTTGAAAATTCAATTTCTATCATTGATAAGCACGTCGCTAATTTTTTCGACAGAATACATCCATTGTAAAATATCAGTAACGGATTAGCGACGAAAATTTTCTATCGCTAAAAAATCTATCGTTGATATTTGCGACGGATTTTTTCCGTCGCTAAAAAAATTCGTCACTGATACAGAAATATTAGCGATAGAAAATTTCCGTCGTGAATTTTAGTAGCCCACACGAGCATGAACACACGCACACCCATACTGTTACGCTCTCTCATGCCCGCCCTGGTCCTATTCACGCGCCCCACCCGCTGACCAACCTACTTGCCACCCTGCATCTGCTCATGCCTCACGTGCCCCACCTGCTGACTTCCTTTAAATGTGTGAAAATAGCCTCCAATGCCTCTGGTAAGAATCGATCCTGTGCACAAGGAAAAATATTAGAGACACAACCATCGGACCAAAATGGGATTTGCAATCTTTTCTTTTTTTTATTTGTTATCTTATCTCACATTTTTTAAATAATATTAAAATAATATAAATAGTAATTTATTATAAAATAATAAAATATTAACTTAAAAAATAAAAATTTTTTAAAAATAAAATAATATTATTATTCTAAAAAATAAAATAAAAATGAAAAGAAAAAGAATTATTAAATAAAAAATTTTAAAAATTTTAAAAATTTTGAAAATTTTGAAAATTAAAAAATTTTTAAAATTTTTAAAATTTTAAAATTAAAAAAAATTTAAAAAATTTAAAAAATTTAAAAATTTTAAAAAATTTAAAAAATTCATCGGTAATCCATCGGTAAAATTTCTATTGGTAATCCATCGCTAATAAATTTACAAAAATTAAAAAAATTAAAATTTAAAAAATGTAAAAAATTTTTAAAAATTTTAAAAATTTTAAAAATTTAAAAAAATTAAAAAAATCTATCGCTAATCCGTTGGTAAAATTTTTGTCGGTAATCAGTCTCTAAATTTTGGTTGGTAATCTGTCAGTAACCCGTTGTTGATAGATTTACAAAAAAAACTAAAAAAAAAAAAAAATTAAAAGAAAAAAATTAAAAAAATTATAAAATTATAAAAAATCTGTCGCTAATCCGTCAGTAAAATTTCTTTCGGTAGTTCGTCGCAATTCTGTCACTATTACCAATAGAAAAAAATCATTCAGTAATTTTTCATCACTGAAAATCCTTCTTCTAGTAGTGCTTGGATTACTTCAAAAAGAAATATAGAGATACCAATATGGTTTATCTTAGATAAATGATAATAAAATTTGATACCTATGAAAAACAAGTAGCTACAGTATCAAACAATATTTAAAACTCATGTCTAACATGATTAGAGAGTGGTGGTCAGCTAGTCATATACTTTTCGATAAACAAAAAGTTTAAATTTCGATTCGATCCCTTTTTGTCAAGTGGAAATATCTGAAAGTTAGTTTGACTCACCATAAAAGTGTGAAAACTTTCTCGGACATTATTCGTCAGGTCGAGTTTGAGGATAAGCTGCTTGATATTGTAAAATCTACAACTGTTACTTTTGTTGCAAAAACTAGTTCCAAGAGAGTCTTAGATTCTAAGTGACTGATGAAAAGAAACAAAAGCAAGAAAGGAAAGGTGACTAGAGATGAATCACAAAAGAACAGACGCAGACGCTTCAAAATGAAACGGGACAAGAGCAAGGTGAAGTGCTACGATTGCCAAGTTCTTGGTCATTGTGCCCGTGAATGATCCAAACTGAAAAAGTTAGCACCTGAAAATGTTTCTTGGAATGAGACGTACATCTCTAGTATTGTTTTGTTCGTTGATTCTTATTTTATATGGATTATAGATTCAAAAACAACAGATCATGTGACTAGAGACCATGAGATGTTTGTAGATTTTAGTTGGGTGCCTTTAGATACGATATGGATCTATGTTGGGGAACAATACAAGAATTTGGGTTAGAAGAGTTGGCATTTGTTAATTGGAGTTGTAAAATGACCGAATACTCATTCTGTATTATATTTTTTACATGTCAGAAATTTGATAAAATTTAGTATTTGTTTTTATTCTTTTGAAATATGGTTATATTTTGGACTTTTATAGAGATAAGGTTAATTTATATTTGGATGACATGTATATACGTTCTAGACAACTTGAAAATAGTTTTATGATTTTGAAATGTGATAGACGAATATTTAACTATTAAATTGAATATTGTCTTACGTACAAAAGTACGAGAAAATAATTTGAAAAATACATAGGGGATGAATTTTCATTGCAATTAATCAATTCGGGTATTCATGGTCCAATGAATGTGAGGGCTAAAAATGAAGATTCGTGTTTCATTACGTTTATAGATGATTTTACGTGATTTGACTATGTCTATTTGATTTCTCACATGTTTGAAATATTTGAATGTTTTAAACATTATATGAATGAGATTGAAAATCAAATGAATAAAACAATAAAGATCTTAAGAACAGATAAATGGCTTGTATATCTATAAGATCAATTTAAAAATCTAAGTAATGAATTCGACATAATTCGACATTTAACCATTCATTATATATCTCAGCAATGTGGTGTTATAGTGAGAAGAAATGAGATATAGTTGGATATGATAAGATCTATAATTGTACAAGCTAATTTGCTGATTTGCTTTTTGGGAGTTGCTTTATCGATTGCGGCCTATATTTTGAACAAAGTGTCTTCAAAAATAGTACCAATAACATCATATGAATTTTAAATTGGTAGAAAACTATATTTGAGTGATCTCAGACCTTGTGGATTGGTTGTGTATGCTCAAAAGTTTTTCAATGTGTTTAGAAAATTGGTTACTCATGGAAGAAAAGTATCTTCATAAGATACTTTGATCAGTTTAAATGTTATGTACTCATTGGTGAACAAGATAATAGTATTGTAGCAAAAATTGAATCATGAAATATTACATTTCTGGAGAATGAATTTCCTAGATGCGATGACGTAAAGGATATAGAGTTTTTGCTTGAATTAATTAATTCAAAAGATGACTTTGTCTATACTATACCATTAGAGTCACAAGAAAATAAGTTAGATGTTGATCCTAGTGGAAATTATTGAAATTTTAAGATCCAACTGAGTTATAAATTTAGAAAAGTGATATAAAAGGGATGCCTAAACGTTATTTTGAGATTGAATGTCATACATTTATTATATCTATAGAAGATGAAAAAGAGTATAAGAATATAGATGAAAGTTTGTCTTGTCCTACCAAGGATGAATAATAAAAGACATTGGAAGAATAATTGGAGTCAATAAGCTCCAACCATGTTTTAAGAGTTGGTTGAACTTTTGTTAGGGTGTAAAATTATTGAGAACAAGTGGATTCTTAAAAACAAACTTAGGGTTGATGGAACCATTGAGAGGTATAAAACTTGACTAACAGAAAAAGGTTACACTAGTAAAAAGGTGTTGGTTATGAGGAAATCTTTTCTTGGTAGTGACAATTATATCCATTCATTTGTTGTTAACAATAGTAGCCAATTTGGATTTAGAACTATATCATATAGACATGAAGATTGTCTTTCTCAATACAAAATTTGAGGATGAAGTTTATATGACATAATCATTTGGTTTTGTCATTAGAGGGTAGGAAAACAGAGTATATAAAATTGAACCGATCAATTTATGGCCTTAAACAGTTCTCAAGACAATGATATTTGAGATTTCACAGAGGTATGGTCTCTTATAATTTCGTCATGATGGACGAAAATCATTGTATCTATGTAAAGAAGTCAAATGATAAGTTTATAATTCTATCCCTATATATCGATAACATATTATTAGTCGCGAATGATAAGAATTATGTCATTCAGATCAAGAAACATTTGCCTTCCAATTTTGATACGAAGGAAATGAGTGAAAAAAATTATATATTGTGAATTAAAATCCATAAAAATCATTTCAAAAAATTACTGGGATTATCTCAAGAGTTTTATATCAAAAGATTCTAGAACGATTCTAAATGAAAAATTGTGAATCCATTGATATTCTTGTGGTTAAAAGCGATAGTTTAGCCCAAAAAATGTGCCTGAATACTCTTAGAGAAAAAGATGAAATGTTTAGAACACCATATTTTAGTATAGCTAGGAGTTTGAAGTACGCTATAAGATGTACTTATCCTGACATTTGTTATACTACGAGTTTAATCAACAAGTATCAATCCAATCCAGAAAATAATGAATGGATTGCTGTGAAAAGGATATTGAGATAATTGAATGAAACTGTAAATTATTTCCTTTGTTATTAAAGAAAAAATATAGTATTGAAATGATACATGGATAGTGATTGGAGAGCTGATTTAGATGATAAAAAATCTATTTTTGATTATATTTTCTCGCTCAATGATGGTGTCGTCTCGTAGAGTAGTAAGAAACAGAATTGTATATTTCTTTCTACAATTGAATCACAATTTGTGGTTTGTGCTTTCGTAGTTTATGACTATTTATTATGAGAATCAGTTATGTATGACTTATACTAAATACTCCAAATATGATGATAAAACTATACATATATATTCAAAATTCAATTTTGTCAAAAATATGATTGAAGAAGGGAAAATGATACTGAAATATATGTTTACGCATTTGATGGCGATTTATCCTTTTACAAAATTAAAACCTAAAGACATGTTTGTGAAACATGTTAGAGTATTTGGGTTACATAGGTTGTGACTGTGATTGTAATTGTTATCTTATACGAAATATATATATATATATATATATATATATATATATATATATATATATATGATGTAATATTCATATTCATTGACATTAGAATTTTGTTTTTATATCCAAAATTCTTGTATCTACGTTTAAAGGTATGTCAGACAAGTTTTTGAGATTGACTCTCTCACATGAACAATTGTTTCTGATATTTGTGTCATTTGTAAAGATGAAACAATATTAATTTGTGATGAATTAACTTACATGCCGCCTTAGTGGAGTAATAAGATGAAATTACTGATTGTATATACATATGTGGTAATCGAAATGGATTTCTCACAATCCATTGAATTTGTCTAATAATTAGTTGTGAGTTTTTCTTGATATTGTGATATTGTGAGAATTTATAAGAATAAAACTCAAATAAAGTGTTGTGTACACTTGGATTAAGATTTGTACGATACATTATTTTTAGAAAAAAAGACACACTTCCGAATATGACAAAAGAATACCGTAATATGCGCTTCATATCACGTGTATTTATGTGATCATTTGAATAATGAGATGGTATATCTCTTTTCATCTCATTGTGTGAAACCCGCAGATTTATATTTAACCTCAATTTATACCTTTAGGATTTTCTCTATCTCTTGAAATTTTATTTTAGTGTCACT
This sequence comes from Dillenia suffruticosa, assembly GCA_033439265.1. Lineage (NCBI taxonomy): Eukaryota > Viridiplantae > Streptophyta > Magnoliopsida > Dilleniales > Dilleniaceae > Dillenia > Dillenia suffruticosa. The sequence continues at coordinate 9,370,587 of JAVTVX010000031.1, forward strand.
ACTTTAACTTATCACCTAGAAACTATAGTTGATTCGATTTTACAATGCATATCTAAAAAATCAATTAAGATAAAGTTGAAAATTAGTAATATGAAAGGAAAACTGTTTTTGACTGACACATTACTCTGTATTTATAGGCTGACCAATTATATCTTTGATTTAGTATTTTGAGATATAATTGTGAATATATAGATGGATTTGAGTCAAATATACTCTTATATTGTTTTGAGAGATGAGACATACGTTGACTGTATCTAATAAAAAAAGTCTGGGATATAGCAAGGTACAATGCCCTCATTACCATATTATAGCTAAGCTGCTATATATTCTTAATTGGTGTATAATCCTAAAGCTGTACTCTCACGAGTCATATGATTCACTTACCTGTATGAAATTGATGATGTTGGATAGTAATGATCATATTATGTGTAAGTTTAATCCCCATGTATGAGAGGAAAATGTTAGAAATGGGTATGGGTTTGTCCATGTGGGTAGATTCAAACATTTTTAATTTTAAATTTGAAATTTGAATAGAGAGAAAAATTGGGAGCGGATGGTGGGGTGGTTTTTGAAAATCACCCCTCAATTCCCTCTTTCCGTAATATCCTTCTTTCCTGGGTAACCACTCAAGGAATTCCCAAAAAAGTGCATTACATATAATTTTTGAGTGAATAAGAGAGAGATCTTCTTATCATCATTAACAAAAGAACGATAGTTGATCATTTTTATTTATCAAAGGTTTTTGGATTGTAAAAGAACAAAGGTGATTCATTTATGTGATATTTTCTAAATATATAACATCTAACTATCGAAAAAGATAAGTAATTTTAACCTAATTTAAATTCGAAAATTTTATACATGAGTATTTTATTTGTCAATATGTTTTAAGACCAACAATGCCTATATATCTAACTGCTATGTGAATGTTTGTATGAAATAATTTGCTTCCTTTTATTTATATATTTGTTTTTTTCTAAAATAATAGTAGTTTAAACATGTTACCAATAACTATTACTTTTTGTAAATAAAGTTTGAAAATTGTGTACGATAGTTTTTTAATAGAATAAATTTAAATATTAACAACTTTAGTTATTAAGTAACCATAAAAGAAAAAATTATTGCACTCATTATGTAGCATTAAATCGACAGATTTACTTATGAAAAAAATAAAAAGAAAAAAGAAAAAACCACTACAATTTTTTATTATATGCCGAATAATATGTTAAGCATATGAAGTAGGTCACAAACTATGTTCACCAAGTTGGTATATGGATTATGGAGTTGCCTCTTGAAAATATGTTAATAAATAAGAAGAATGTCTTTGTAAGGATTTATCAATAGTAAAAAACTCTTATTCAAATGTTTTTTCTGAAATCTAATATTTAAATTTTTGTAAACACATGTATATTTATGATTTTTATGATTGCTATATAATCAAAAATAAAAAATAAATAAGAAGAATGGTCCTTGGTTTAGTTGCTATTGGCACTCTCAATTACATGTGTTTATTGGAATGCTTTTGCAATAAAGTTGCATATCCAATAATCCACAGTGATTGGCTCCAAATGGAATCTCATTTTGAGAGATGTAAATCACAAAAATGAGTATCGAAAGATGGTACTTTAGTGTCGTCTGATGGATTCCATGTTGTGGGGGCAGATCTTGTGGTTGTTGACAACGGCCCCAATCATAAAAATTGGCATTAGAAGTTGAAAACAAGAATTCATTACGAAGAATGTCTTTCTGTAAGGAAAGAGGCAGCAATGATAGTGAGATATGACATTTTGGGAGCCCATCCTTTAATTCAAAGGCTGCTATAAAAGGTGGAAAAGGAAAAGGTGATAATGACAATAAATGCCATACCATCCTTTTGTTTTCTATGAAAGTTTATACAAATGGGAGTTTTGTAATTTTATTGGGGTAACCTCTTTGTTTATAAGTATGAAGTCAAAACAATAAATTTGAGGTCCTAGAATGAGAATCCCATGTTAATAAGAATATGGTTTTAATGAGATAAAATACCCTTAAACAACATTAACCATCTCAAGCCAATTTGGTATCTTTAGATCAGGGTGCACTTTGGGAAATTCTCTTGCGCACTCTTATTTTCACATTACCTTATATTTTACTTTTTTTTATTTGTGATATTCCTCAACTTAATAAATAAAGATTACTAAAGATATAAGATACCATAAAAAACTAATTAAACATCTCTACTATATACACTTAAATATATACGTATGTATATAAGAACGCATTTATACTTATAAGCTATTTGTCGCACCAATCAATTTTGGTAATAAAGCAATCTCATAAGGAGAGTCTGGTCATTTGATCAGTAATATTTGTGTTACGTGAATAATTAAATTCTTTTAAATTGAGTGGTCGGTCACTTTATCTCCTTAACCAGAAATCTTAAATTTGAATTCTGAAAATAATGAAAAATGATTTGGGAGTGTCAACTTTTAAAATGGTTTTCACAATATTCAAACTAGATTAGTCGGATAAATTTCATATTGTTACGTGAATAAAAAATAGTTTAAAATAGTATTGGCGTAGGACTCACGTGATTAGTCAAATTACTTTAATCGAAATAATTTCAAAATCAATGCAAAATAAAAGTTATATAAATTTCCTAAATGTCCATAGCAACCCTAAAGTCAAACTTTTGAAATTGAAATTTGGAGATCACAAGGCCTAATTTTGCAGACATAAATTGAAATAATTTTAAAAACAAGTCAATCCTACGAGAGTCAAAGGAATGACACATGAAATTGAGTAATCAAGATAACACCTTAGACTCTTCGTTTAATTTTTCCTCTTAATCACGTGCAATGAAATATGAGAAGTTGAATATTTGCACTTTCAAGATGCTTCCATGCATAATTAAATTGGTTTTTTGCAATTTAATAATTTAAAAATTTTTAATTGTTTTATATTAAGTCTTTGTTATAATTATTGTCTTAATTGTGCTCCAATTGAAAATTCATTTTCTTGAGGCTAATAGAAAAATGACAATTGGGTTTTTCTTCTAATGGTTGACTTAGTGCATATAGGCAATAATCGAAAGGTCACTTTGTTATCTTGTATCCTTCCGATTTCATCATTTTTTTCTAAATAATAAAAAAATTTATTTTTTTTCTTAACTACTGATATCCAGAAACTCGATTAATCCAGTTCGAACAGTTATAAAACTCAATTTAGAAGTTGATTTTTTCGGTGCCTATATTTTCATATCCAAAATTCAAACTCGAGATTTTAATTAATAGATACTAAATTTCAGGTCAGGTCGTTGGTAATTAAAAAACTTAACTGCTACTCTTTAAATTTATCTATTGACTAATAACCCCCATAACTTATAAATCATGTATACTGAATAAGCTATGGACCAAATATATTATATATAAATACAAAATTTTTGTAATACAATCATCAGCAATTAATGTATTTTCTATTAACTAAGCTTTGGTTTGGGTGTCACTCCATTATTTTTTATCCATAACAAAATCAACCGCATGCCAAGCTGTAGAAGTCCATAAAAATATGTTTGCTTACAAAAGAAATATGTGCGCATTAATTCAATAATGGCGTAGTGTGGACTTTGAGGGTGAATAAAAGAAAGCTTTAGGTACACAAAAAATGAGTTGTCATTTTTTCTTTTTTGATATTATATTGATTGGTATGTGGAGTCATGTTTTGACAAATTCGGTCTGAGACTTGTAGTGGTCTATTTAGGGATTACCCTCTTAATATAGTTTGTTTTATATTCAAACCGTGAATCAAACTCGGAATCTGAATTAAAAGATCTAGCACAGTCACAAAATCAGCTTGAACATGCCTCTAAATCTCTTGACCAAAGTTTACTTATTTTTGCTTGTAGGGAATTCAAAATTCTAATCAAGCAACCATTGTACATCCTTAAGGTAAATACATCTTAAATTTTTAATTTTCCCTTGTCCTAAGATCTTGCCACATGACATGTGGCCATCTCTCAACCCCGTGAAATTTTGTTAATTATGCTGATTTTGTATCATTTTAAGAGACTTTCTAAATGAAAAGAGATAAAACTAACTTCAACAATTAGTAAATTTATCTTCTTTTTTTTTTTTGGTTGATGGGAAATAGTCCTATATGTTGCATATTCGATACGAACACTTGATGAATCCTGGGTGGGTATTTAAAACTTATACGTTAAAACATTTAACAAATAATGAATGTTAAATTTTATTTAAGGTGAGATTAGACCCGATAAGGGCTGAGCCATAGTAGATTCACCCAGGATTTGGATGGGTTATCGAGCAAAAAATATAGAGATGGAGGACAAGATATGAGCTAGAGTTGAACCCATACTTAACACATAGTTGGGTCAGGCTAGTTTTAGAAAATGTGCAAATATTAGCATGGCTTCAACCCAATACGAGGTCGCATTAGTCGGGCCAAGTTGGCAACTCAATCCATGCACACGTCTAGGTGAGATGTATCTTTTATTTATTAAGTTAAGATTTGGATAGTAAACCATAATAACTATTATTTTAACATTGAGATCAAGTCCCACGAGAATGTTGATGTGAGGCGGGTGCGAGTGAAATGTCAAGTATGTGAAACCCTAATAGCTCGCAAGTGTACGAAGATATTGTAAGCAAGTGAATGCCGGGGGAGTCAAGTTCTCAAGAATTGGTGGTGTTAAGCATTTCTAAATGTCTACTTGTGATGGGTAACCATGTGGAACAGTGTTCAGTGAAGCTGTAACAACCTAATTAGACTCAAGCAATTAAGAATGAGATAGTAATTTAGACTGAGAGTTAAATCAAGGTAAAGAAGTTTCCGTTCAACTATGCCACTGGCAAGGAGTTTACATTATTTTCTTAGGTTATTTGTTTGATTTGTGTAGAGTTCTAATATACAACTTTAGAACTCTCAAAAACTATTAATGTGATGAACAAATTACACCAACCTCGTTAAGTCCTAGGTTCAAATGATATAATCCATCTAGTAGTAGGATAATTTATTCAAATTCGACATGAACTATTTAAGTTATGGCATGGATCATTCAATTTATCCTTTTTATTAACTCAATCAACACTATTCCAAGACATTCAAAAGAAAAACTACAAGACTCATAAGTGAAATCACCAATATCGCCAACCCTTGTATAATTCCAACAAGACAATCGATAAGAGATAAGATGCCAATAAGTTTCAGGTCAAGAGACACTAATCCCCCTCCCCTTGTAATAGATTCGGGTTCGACTTTCACTATAAACAAAAAAAAAAGAGAAGATAACTAAACCTCAAAACTTTATAAAAATTAAAACATTAGTCTTTGTCTTGCAATCATACGATATAAAACTTTAAAACCTAAATTTTCATCCAAAAACCAAGTTAGGGTTTCATTAAAACCCTATAAGGGACTTTAGTTACTCATGCATATCAAAAACAACCAAAGAATTCAAAAGAAAAGGAAGAAGATGCAAACATCATTGAATGTTCCAAAATTCTCAAGTTCTTGAGTTCCTAATCCGTGTTTCTACTATGCCTTACTCTTACCTCTTGTTTTCTTGCCAAAGTATGCATTAATTCCTTAAATTTCAAGTCATATCTATCTCGACTCAAGAAAGAACTTAAAGTTTCAAAAAATGAAAGAATTGTCACAACCAAGATATTTGAAAGCCTCATGACCTTTTTGAACGTGCCACGACAATTTTTGTATTCATGCAGGATTTTATTTTATTTTTTTGGGAAGATATGCCACGACCTTTTTGAGTAAGTGTCATGTCATTTTGGACTCCTCCTAATTGAGTGATTTTTTTTTTTAACCTTTCTATGCTCCTTTCTTTCTAAGGGTCCATGCTAATGTTGGTATCAAGTGTGAATTGCAACTAGACCAATCAAAATCGGATATCCTTAACTAGTGGTATTTTTATTACTAATTGTTTATATGTAAGCCAAAATAGTTATTCAAAGAGAAAGAGAGAGAGATTGAGCTCAAAGCTTTGCATTCAATTGCATGTCTATTTATTATACAATGGGCTATTTATATGAGAGAGACCTCTACACTTTTAGTATGAATTACAAGGTCAAATGATTAGGACAGATCCCTGAAACAATGTTTTGTCAATGATTCTTCAATCACATTTAATGATTCTTGTGTAATGATTGATTTATGCTCCATCACCCCCCAAATTCAATGTCGGAAAGTGGATTGCTACTTAAATCTGGAAATGAGATCACGAAGCTAGTAAGAGATGCATAGCAAGAAAATAGGATATCATTGATGAAAATATCTATCACTGAAAGTAATAAATTTATTGTTGAAGAGTATCAGCAATGGAAAATTTCATTCATTAAATCCATCGCTGAAAATCTATCTACTAATTATTACCGACAGAATACACATTACTAGAAAACGGACTTTCATCACAAATATCAGTATCAGACTAGCGACGGAAAAAAAATCCGTCGCTAAAACCGAAAAAAAAAATAGTGACGGACAGGGATCCGTTGCTAATTTGAGTTATGAAAAAAAAAATACACAGACCACCTCTCGCCCACACGCTGACGCTGAGACTCAAACCCGTACGCTAATGTTGGTATGAGAACACTCTTGTCACTAAACCAAACAAGTCATCTATTTGTATATCTTTTTTTGATTACTTATTATCTTTATTTCTTATTTCTTAATAATATTAAAATAATATAAAATTATTTTATTATTTTATAATAAATTATAATTTTATTATTACTTAAAATAAAATAATAAAAAATTTTAAAAAATAAAATAATATTATTCTTTGCAAAATAAAATAAAAATAATAAGAATTATTAAATAAAATTTAAAAATTAAAAATTAAAAATAATTAATTATAAAATAATAAAATAATTTTATTCTTACTTAAAATAAAAAATAAAACATTTGCAAAAATAAAATAATATTATTCTTTGAAAAAAATTAATAATAAGAATTATTAAATAAAATTAAAAAATAAATAATAAAATAAATAAATAAAATAAATAAATAATAAATAAAAAATTAATTAATTAATTAAAAAAAATCAGTCGTTAATCCGTCAATAATCCGTCGCTAATCCGTCGCTAATCCATCGCTAATCCGTCTCTAAAAACTGTAAATATATTTTTTTAATTTTTTTTTCCTTCACTAATTCACTGACCGAAATTAGCGACGGAAATATTCCGTTGGTAATCCGTCGTTAATAATTTTATAATATATTTTTTTTAATTTTTTTAAGGGTTTAGTGACGGAAATATATTCGTCGTTAATTTCCATCGCTAATCTGTTGCTAATCCCTCGTTTAAAAATCTGACGTTAATCCGTCGCTATTACTGACGGATATTTTTCCGTCGGTAATATTTCGTCGTTGAATCCGTGTTTTTGGTAGTGATATCTATTGTTAAATATCAGTGACGAATTAGTGAAGAAATTTTTCTATTGCTAAACATTCCGTCATTACTCCTGTCGTTGATTCTTGATACCAAAGAGCTCGTTCACGTGCCCTCACACACGACGGCTGTGCCTACTCACGCATGCCCGCTCCCTCACTAGATACAATCACTATGCCACAAGCTATTTTGTAATATTTTTTTATTTATTATCTACCTCTCACTTTTTTCCTAATATTAATTTCACTCTCACTTTTTTTTTTTTAAATTTATTTTAATCTCACATTTTTTTCTCATCTCACTCTCATCTCTCTCTTTTTTTCTTTACCTTAGGATAATTTTTTTCATTGAATATTTTCACTGAATAGTAAATTATTATTTTTTATTTACCCATTAAATTGAATAACGAATTAATAGCATAAAAGAAAAAAATAAATAAAAGAAAAAAGAAAAAGAAATATAAAATAATAAAAGAGAAGAAAAAACAAAAAATTAAAAAATTAAAAAAATTAAAAAAATTAAAAAATCAGTCGTTAAAATTTTCGTCGGTAATTTGTCGTTGATAGTTGTACATATGTTTTTTTTTACCCTTCACACTACACCAATAGATTAGTGATGGATATTTTAAGTTGCTAAAATTTTGTTATTAATCAATCGTTGATAGTTTTATAATTTTTTTTACTCTAAACCACTACAGCGACAGATTAGCGACAGAAATATTTTGATTGTTAATTTATCGCTAATCTCTCGGTATTCTATTCGTTTAATTCGTTGCTATTTATGACGAATTTTTTTCCGTCGCTAAAAATCAGTTTTCTTATAGTGATGACTCTTGATAAAAATATCAGCATACAGAATAAATAGATACTATGTGAAGGATTCCTTTGAGTAAATATTGACTAATGATGTGAAAATTGATCTGGATGTGCTTTGTTGGCTCATGAAATACATAATTATGAGCAATTTCAATAACAATTCTATTGTCACAATAGAGAGGTGTTGTAGTGGTGTTGGTAACTAATGTCTTCAAGTAACCAACATAATCAAAGGAATTTTTGTTGTGACATCTGCCAATGTATGATATTTAACCTGAGTGCTAAAGAATGATTAATGAGTTTGTTTCTTGTTATGTCAAGATATTAAAGAACCATGGAAGAAGCAGTATACAATAGTAAATCGATGATCAATAGGTTCATCATCCCAAACAAGATTAAAATAATGTGTTAAAATCAGAGTACTATTTGTAGATGTTAGCAAAATGAGTTTTGATAATTAACAAATGATAAGTCAAAGTGAGCACATGATGAAAACAATATGATAGATTAATGAAAGATTAGTTGAAAGATATAAGGTTGAGTTTGAAAGGATAAAAGATATATATGGAACTCAGATCTAGAATAGTCAACTTTACCTCAAACACTAGTCGACTCACTAACTTTAGAATAACCATTAATCTTAGGTAGCACGCTAGGCCAATCGACTCATGTAGGAATATCAGTCGACTCACCATACAACATAAGAAAACAAAATTAAACAGTAAGCCACTCAAGTCGACTCGCCCCATAGGACCAGTTGACTCACTCATTCTATGGACCAATATAACTAAAATTCGAAATGACAACTATCAAATGTTTAAAACAATAATGATAAAAAATAAAAAATATGACACATGACATACAGGTCAAGTCGATCTATTATAGACCATAATTGACTAGCACACTTAACACTTGAAACGTTTCTTGACACTAAGCCACAGAGTACACATATGCTAAGCCATAGAGCACAAGGCATTAGGACATGTCATGATCCATAGCACGTGATATGATGAGCCATACCTTATGTCATGACATAAAGCAAAACTTAGAATTTAAGTTATGCACTATGCTAAGTTGACTTATATGTGACCAAAGTTGACTCACACCATGAGAACTTAGAAAATTAAGTACAATAAAAGTCACGACACATGCCACGACACAAGGCACAACACGAACCACGGCATGCCATGTCATGGCACAAGCCATGACACAAGCCACACCATTCCACGACATGAGTCACAACATATACCATGACACATGCCATGGCACAGGCCATGACACAAGCTACACCATTCCATGACATGAGTCACAACATATGCCATGACACATGCCATGGCACTAGGCATAACATAGAGTATCACACACAAGAGTTATGTTGACACAAGGAGAAGTTTGTGTCGACAAAATATTCGCACAAGTCGACTTGCCATATATCCCAAGCCGACTCACACATCTAGGACTTAGAAAAATTCTAAGTAAGAACAAACGTGTATCAACATCGACATAAGAAATTTGTTATGTCAACACAAAATGTGCAAGATGAAGAATGGCTCATAGGACACTAGAACAATTCGACTCATACTACACTCTAAGTCGACTTGCATGAAGGTTGCATGACACAAAAGACCACTAGCCTTCACATATAAGCAAACCATAAAAGTACCAAGTCAAATGGCATTTTTTCAATTTCTCTTCTCCTTATAAGGAGAAACCCATCAAATGATATTTTTTAGAAACTTAAAAAAAAAAAGAAATGAGCTTTTTTTCTATGAAGGAAAAAAAGGTATAGCTTCACCAAAAGTTCCTGAGTTTTTGCTTCTCCTTTTAAAAACACGCTAGATTTTGCGTAGACATAATGCTTTTTTATTCCATTTATGCCCTCAATTTGAAATCATAATTTCAACTCTATTATTCTTTCAAAACCCTCCCACTAAAGCTCCCTCTTTGCACTCGTTGCTCCTTTGCCCTAAGAGCTCTCCCCTTTGCCTTCATTTATCTTCTCCTTTCACTATAGCATCTAGCATATCTACTATAGTTTCTTACAAATCTCACCAATAGAACCCATATTCTCTTTATTTTCCCTGATTCTGTTGGACTACTTCCTCCATTTTGCCTTATGTTGCACTAGGATTGAAGCAAAGGTGAACAAGAAAATAGTCGGCAACCAACAGCTCCTTGTACCTCAAAAATAGTCTGCTCATTGGCCCAGTGTCATTAGCAATTTCAACTTGAAGGGGAACTGGTGGATGAACTGCTGATCCCTGCTTACTATTTTGTCTCTTCAATTCCTCCTCTGCATTAAGAACCTATTGAACATGCAAATTTCATGGGTATTGTTTGTTGATAATGTGGGAAAAAAGTACAGAATGAAGAAAAATCTGAAAGAAAAATCTTGAAAATAAGAATCAAATGATATTGCAAATATCGCCTAACCCACTTTAGCACTTGCACTTAGACTGTGTTTCTTTTCATTTATGACTTGCAACTTCTCCTTAATCTCTTTTTTCCTTTTCTCATGTCATTTGGTTCATCTGTCTGAGTGGTTGTCTAGCAAGTAAAACGAATTAGATTACCATATCACCCGGGGAAAACAAAATAAAATAACATCCCAATAATGAGAATAATAAATTATAACCATTAAGAACTAAGCATATCGAGAGTGGCAGATCAATGAATTGCATTCCTCAACCCTTTAGGATTTAAGTATTAAGTTTTCTGATGCTCATCTAGTGAATAGACTTTAATAACAAGAAGCCTATATTGAGGTACAAAAGCATAGGGAGGACAGTGTACCTAAAGTCAGAAATTTTTTAACATGACCTTTTAGAACTTGATTGATGTAGAAATATGCTTTTTGTGCAATGCACACCATTCTTTGTTTCTTTATAAATATGGTTTTTCATGGGAAGGCGGAAGGGGCTTCCAAAGGTATACTATCAATAAGCACATAATCTATAAAAAAACTTGTCCTCTTGATATAGATTATATTATGTGCTACAAGTGCACAGTCTTTATTGATTAGTTAAGCAGAAAGTTTTTCTGCAGATTATGTATATTATTTTTCTTGTCTTATTGTACTATTATTTTTTTTAATTTAGTAAATGAACCCATAAGTGATCTTGTCCTCTTGGTATTTGAAGCACGAAGTAGGTGATTGAAAGGCATAACCTGCATTTAGAGAGGTCTAATCCATCGGACTATTCATCACTTAAACTGCAAGTAAATTTTAAATTTATTACTAATATATTAACATTTAACACATGTTTTTTCTTATGTACTTGCATACTTGCATATATCATGATATCTGTTTATTATGCGATGAAATTATATTTGAATTATCTAATAACTCACTTTAATTAATGGGCACACATATTTTACGTTTTTTATTTAATAATTGATTTATATCTTGCAGTTCATGACTAGTAAAGAGATGTCCCAACTTAGATCTAAAATCCTAGAAATACAAAAACTTAATGCAAAGTTGAATTCCATCACTACTAAAATCTTACTTCTTGCTTGTATGGATGAAATTTGTAATAGTGGAAAACTAGGAATATTATTTAGAAATAAGAGATGAGAAGTTGTGCTAGACTATTTTAATAAACATGCTAAAAAAAACTATACCCAAAAGCAATTAAAGAATAGAATGGATAGTCTGAGGGGTGATTGGATTTTATGGAAACAATTAAAGGGCAAAGAAACAAGATTGGAATGGATCCATGTTACTAGAACCATTGAAACTGATGCCACATCGGCCAAAATAAAGGTAAGTATTTTAATTTTTATATTTTTAGCTATTGTAAATGATTTAAAAGAATGAGTTCATATGAATACCAATTTATCTTTGTTGTTTGTGCAGGAGAATAGGGATATACTAAATTTTGTTATCGCAAGGTTGGAATATCATCGTGAATTGAAGTACATATTTGGGAATACAATCTCAACAAGTGAGCATACATGGACACCAACAATGAACATTCTAGTTGAAGACAGTGCTAGAAATTCAAATCCAGTCATGGTAGAAGATTGTGTAGAATCGGACAAGAAAGACTTCAAGTTTGATAAAAATTTTAGCCCTATTACAAACACTCAACTTAAGAGGAAAAGGATGATGGCAGAAGAAATGGGGAAAAATATGACAAAGAGTAAGACAAAGATTGAAATTGCATCAAACATGAAACTGTCATTGGAACGGTAGTTGATGTAGCATAAAGTCATATTGCAATTGAAGCTGTTGAAATTTCAACGTCATCCTAAGTCATTGGATAATATTTTATTCCATATTGCATTTAAGTATTGAAATCTTTAAAAGATGAGGGGGCTTTTAGCCGAAATCAATTCAGTTGGGTAGTGCACTTGCTTACATCTGAACAAATGAGAGTTATTCTATGTCTTTGTCTGACAAAAGTGACAAGTTAGATTGGATTCTGTATAACTATGATTTAGTCAAAAACTCTAGTAATTGAGTAAGTTAGGATTTGATTTGATATTTCTTATTAACATGCGGAACTTCCGACTATTATTTCTTTATATTTGTATTATTTGTTTTTATGTATAACTGAATTGATATTTGAAAGAGTTTACTATTATCTATGTTATATTTATTTCGATATTATGTGTATTATATTGATATGTTTGCAATAATATTTTGATTTATATTCATGTGTTTTGATATTGTCAGAAATATTAACCAAATGAAAGTTATTTGTCTGACAGTGTTAGACAGTGTTTTGATACTAACTTCAAAGTTTTATCAAAAGATTTATGGAGTAGTTGCTATGGCAACTGTATATCTCATGAAGTATTTAATGAAAAAAGGTAACATATTTAATTATTCTAATAGATGGCAATGGGTTTGAGAAACTATTGCTACTCCAAATGAAAGTTATAGAATGTTTAGGATGGAACCACATGCTATATGTAAACTTACACATTTATTGAAGAATAAAGGATGGTTATGTCTATCTAAAGACATGACAGAATTAAAGGTAATTGTCATATTTCTTTGGACTTGTACACACAACGAAACAAATTGTAATTGTAAAATAAATTTGAAAAAGTGAGAGAGATTGTGAGTAGAATGTTCAGTTAAGTTTTAAATGCTTTATGTTTTCTGGCCTAAAAAATGGTCAAACCTCCAAATTTTCTATTTGAAGAAATTCCATCCAAAATAAAAAATGATAATAGAGACCGGCCTTATTTTCAAAGATGTATTGGTACTATAGATGGAATACATGTTCTTACTATTCCTTTTACCAGGGATCAAATTCATTTCATTGGTCAAAAGGGATATCCAACATATAATGTCAAGTTAGTATGTAAATTTGATAAATTGTTCACTTTTTTTGCTGTCGGTTGGGCTGTACTGCGCATGACACCTATATCCTTTCAACTGTACTTGAAGAAATGAAGAACATATTTTCTCCTCTACCTGAAAGTATAATTTATAATTTTTATGATATATAAAATGATATTGTTACGTAATATAGAATGTAATTTTTTTATTAAACTAATAATGAAACCTTTAATTATTTTAGGTAAGTATTATATTGTGGATACCGAATATCCAAATATGAAAGGCTACTTAGCGCTCTATAAAGGTGAATGGTATCACATTTCTATTTTAGAAGTTGCAATCAACTACAAAGTGAGCAAGCACATTCTTCACTAAGAAATGTCATTGAAAGAACCATTGGAGTGTAAAAGAATATGGGGCATATTTTATATGATACGAAGCCACTTTTAACTAGTCAAACAAGGGAAAATTATTGTTACAACAACAACAATTTATAAGTTCATTCGAAATTGTGGAGAAGATAAGGAGTTTGATAAATGTGATTGTATTGATTATATTCCAAAGGTTCAAGAAAAAAGAAGCATTGATGAAAAAATGACTAGTATATTTACTCATGGAAGAGTATCGGATGATGGTTATATGAATAAAATTTGTAACTAAATAGTAGTTTCATTGATAAAAAATAGAAATAGATGACTTGTTATTTATGAATTATGTGTTTTTTATTAATCATTTTATTAAACTCTTTTTTTATGATTTATTATCATGCATGAACTTTTATGTCATATTGAGATGAGGTTTTGTTTGTTAAACTTTTATATTATATTGAAATGTGTTTTTTTTTCTTTTTTGTTACCCAGAGTTTGTTGACTAGTCTCCTTTTTTGGGGATAAATATTGAGATATGCTATTGTAACAAGACTTAGTTGTATTTTTTAATGAATTAATAGTTTTAAATTTTCCCTGGTCAACTATTTTGTTTAGTGTTTATCGACAATTATAGGTAATCAACATGAATATGGGAAAAGAAAATTGAAACATGAATATGTGAGCACATATGAAAGTGTTTTGGTGTGTGTATACATGTACATATATATATTCAGGTAATGTGTTAACATAAGAATGATGGAGTTTAATTTTAATTGTTAGTATTTATGCCTTTTATTATTGATACCTGAATGGTTAGTAGTAAACTTTAAATATATCTATACTCTTTATGGTAATTTTAACTAAAATTAGAGTTTATATAAATTGTTTTGTCAAATAATTTTTTAATAGAAAGAAGGAAAAAAAAAGAGTTTTTAAAAGTGTAACTATCAAACAGTGTTAATTTTATTTTTTAAGATATTATTTTTAACTTAAACTTTAAAATAGTTTTTAAACTAAAAACAAGTCCTCCCAAATAAGCTCATAGCCTTAGCCAAAAAGCACTAAGCTAACAGTAGAGATTTTGTAAATCAGCTTGCACATCGCACAATACATATACACATAAGTAAGGATAGGTGAAAGTCCAAAAATGACTCATAAAGAAGTCAAAGTTGACTCACACAAAGGTTGGGGTAAAAATGACTAAGTACCAAAAGCTTATATTGACATAAAAAAAAAAGTTATGTCTACATAATCAAGCTCTACAGGTCAAGAAGTTTAAGCAGTACAGAAGATGAGTCAACTCATGAAGGAGGCAAGTCGACTCGCACACTGATGAGCAAAGTTTAAACATAAGAAAGAATTATATCAACATAAGCAAATAGCTATGTTGATACAAGATGAAATCCAAACTTAAATTTCTGAACAGGATCGAAAGCCAGTCGACTCACCATTTGAAAGCAATCGACTCATCCTAGCTAGAAGCCTATACAATTCAAATATCAATCGACTCATAAAGAAGAGGAAGCTAACTCACAGTGAGTGACGGCTAATTATTCAGAAAAACTATTTGATTTATAAATAAACTCACAACCACTTTAAATGCTACAAATAAACTTTAAATGATCTCCAATGGCTATATCATTATCAACACTATAAAACAACACTTAATAAGAAGAACATGTTGATTGAATAAGAGAGAAAAATTTGATGAACTAGAAAATATATTTTGAGTTGAAATCTTCATTTGTATTGTATTGTTCTTTAGGCTGTATTGATATATCAGAAGCCAAAGCTTCTTTATATCTTCATTATTCACTCAAAATCTTGTAAAAAGATCAAATGGAAGGGTTCCTTTGGTTTGAACATTAAAAGTGTGTTGAGTGAAATACAAGATGCAAAGTTTACTAGTTCATGTACAAAACTAGTAAGAAGTGCTCGAGAGAAACACTTATAAGGTATAACTAGTACCTATATAAGTTAGTTGATAATCGATTTGATTAACACTTGTGGAAACTAGTTGGTATACTATTTTTGAGAAAATAGTGAACTCAAAATTCAAGTGAAGTCTGATAGTATACGTACACTCGAACCACTATAATTTCTAAAGTTGATATATTTTCTTTCTAACTTTTTCACTCCATTTTAAAAACTTAGAAAAACCAAAAAATAAAAAACAAAACAAAACAAAAGCTAAACTAAATATAACACAAAAACAAAAACAAAGACAAAACAAAACAAAAACAAAAAACAAAACAAAAACAAAAAACAAAAAACAAAAAGTGCCAAAGAACAACATATTCATTCCCTCTAATTTGTTCAGATCTAGTTATTCAACAGAGAATCAAAACTTTAGAAATAAACTGAGCCTTTATGTAACAGAAAATATATATAACAATAACAAGACAAATAAAGTAAAAAGTTGCCATAAACTAACTAATTAAATGTATGGCATAAACAATATCAGGATAAGTGATCGTATGATATACAAAACTATCAACAAATTGTCATAAAGGGAAGGATTAGCATAAGGGAGTCTCATTCATAGGGGTAAGATGGACATTCATCTTAATAAGTGTTGATTTAATCTTTGCTAAATCTATCCAAAAAAAGGTGATCTAAAACATATTTAGTTTATGGAAAGGTGATAAGTATTAGAATAAAAGATAAATTCAAAACCTAACAAATGATTAAGATGACTCAGATTCTTCATTTTATATCATTTGTGGATGGTGACCTTGAAGATTAACATATTTGTTATGTCATTTACATAAAGTGAAAGGAGAACTATACCTCTTGGAGTCTCTCAAATAAAGAATACTAAATTGTGAAAGTTTCATGAGAACCTCAAATGCTAAATTGTGGTATTAAACTTAGCAAACCAAAATCTAACACATTGTTTTAACCTATACAATACTTCATAGAGGAGATAGATTTCATGAGAAGGATGTGAATAGTCATGGGAGGTGTCATGTTAACTTCTTTAGTGAGTCACCCATTTATGAAAGTATTCTTGACATCTATATAGAAGAGTTGCCAATGTTTGTTAGCAACAAAAGCAACTAAAGTGCAAAAAGTAAAGAGTGTGATAACAAGTGTAAATGTTTTCTTATAGTCATTACTATATTTTTATGTACAACCTTTTGCAAGGACTTGAGTTTTGTATCTTTCTACTAATCTATTAGAATTTGTGTTCTTCTTGAAAACTTATTTGCAACTAATATGAGTTTTATCATAAGGAATCTCAACATGATCCTAAGTGTCTGTGTTATTTAAGGCATGCAGCTCATATGCCATTGCTTATTGCTAAAGTATGTTGTGATAAGTGTGAGGTTCATAGAATAGTTTCAAAATTTAATAGGAGGTTAACTTACTTGAGATGAGCAATGAGTTGGAAATAGAGTAATAATTATAGATTTACTTTCTTGTTTAAGTATGATATCATGTGTAGACAAATTCATAAAATCACTAGATTTTTTAACGTAGATTTGTGAAAAGATCAATTTCAAGAAATCTAAGAGAAAAGTTAGTAAAAATGACATGATATAGATATATTGAATTTTGAAAGGGGAAAACTTGGACTCTTCCTAAAAGACAACATGTCTACAGATGTGGAGACATTTGGAGATAGAATCTCAACACCAAAAACCTTTATGTTCCATTTCATACCCAAGAAAACAACAAAGACAAGAACTAGGTTCTAGTTTAGTGTTCTTATACGGTTGAAAAAGAACAAAACAAATACAACCAAAGACTTTAAAAGAGTGATATTTGAGTTTTTAAACATATAAATACTCATATAGGGGGTCTCGTTGTAAAGAGTTAAAAGGTAATGCGATTTATAACATAAATAGTAGTTAGAGTAGTTTTCCCTCCAATGGATTCAAGAGAAGAGATTGACATAAGTAAAGTTCAAATAGTATTGAGAATATATCAATGTTTACATTTAGTTTGTCAATTTTATTAAAAAAATATTTAGACAAAAACGTTGGATGAGAATGCCTTAGTTCTATAAAAAGATAAGAAAGCGAAAGTTCATACATGTCATAGTATCATTGGCGTGCAAGATTTTGATTATTTTGGAGAACTGAGATTTGACTATGTTAACAAACTAGATATATAATTGTATGAATTTCAATTTATTTTTTATGAAATAAATCTATGCATAATTAGAGTATTTATTAACAAAAATAACAAAATATCTTGACTCCTCATTATTGGGGAGGAGAAAATCCTCAAATGTCTAAGTAAATTAAATCAAATGTGATAATAGTAGCAAAATCACTTTGAGTAAAGGGTAAGGTCACCTATTTTGATATTTGACAATGAAAACAATTCAAAGGTTAAAAAAGAACACTATCTAATTTACAACTTGAGATTAAGAGATGAAGTTTACATGTAGAGGTACGGCCTAGACGAATATGTGATGTTTGAATAGTATATGAAAGTTGCGGTAGAGAGAAGACAATATAGGATAAAAAAAGTTCAAAAAATTGTTCTATTCTATTTCTTATTCTACAAGTTTATCTTATTCGTGGATCCTATACATAACAACTATTAGAAGACAAATGCAAATCAAAATCCAGTTCTCAAACTTGTCCAATAGAGATAAGATTCAATTATTATTTTAGGACAATAAAAATATCTCGCATGGCGAGATGTGATGGTGAAGTGTAGGCCATATAATTAACATTCATTTAAGAACCATTAATTGTATAAATGATAAGCATATGACTTTTGTTTTTGTTGAGTGTAAATGGATTTGAGTTCATATAATTACAACATAAAAATCAAATAGCAAGGAGCTAACGAAGGTGAGAGATAAAGCAATGATATTTGACAGATTGGTACATAATGCTTTTGATCATTTCTAGGCCTTGGTGGTCAAGCAAGACAATTCTCAATGCAATCGCCCAACTTGTAACAATATCTACATATTAATGCATAACATCTCATGTATAATATTTGGATTTGTTAATGGTTACTTGGGAGTACATAGATGATCAATGGATCATATTCAACTTCTAATGAGTTTTTTGAAATAATGAACAAGTTAACTGGATTGTTTTCAACTTCCAATGGGTTGTTTGAAATGATAAATGGGTCAAGAATTGGATTGAGATCCAATGCACCACATAAGGGCATGTAGGCTCTTCTTTTTGTACCAAATTGATATCATAGGTTTTATCGGAGAAAGGTAAATGTTGTGAAGTGATCAGATTTAGAAATATTTCTCCTATCATGTGGATTGATGCTGTAAGTTATCATTTTTTTGTTTAAATTTCCATTCAAATTATGATAATAAGGATTTTTTTAATTTCAAAAATCCAAAAATCAATCAACATGTTTGAATTGTAAGAGAGCACTTTATAATGCTAAAATAACATAAAGAGAGTGCTAGTCCTAGAAATGGATAATCTCAAGCAAATTTGAATAGGAGAGCACTCTATGATTATTGATATTATAGAATACTATGAAATCACTGTTAAGTAGAGGAACGATTCAAAAGTTGTAACTATTGTAAGAAATAATTGTTAACCAAGAATGTATGGACAATTGTTAATTGCAATAGGAGTAAGAAATTGAATTGCTTGTTGTACTAAATTAATAACCTTGAGAAAGAAGGAGACTACGGATTTTTATTATAACTCTGAAACTATATTAGCTAAAATCGTTATTCTACAAAAGAAAGAAAGATGCGAAGAGATAAAAAGAGAAAAAATTGAAACTTCGCATTCAATTGTATGTTTATGAGTTATTGAATGATGCTATTTATACAATAGATCCTATAAGGTCAAATTATTGGATTAAATCTCTAAAATCATGTTTTGTTGATGATTCTTCAATCATATTTAGTGATCCCCGATCACATAGTTATGTGATTGAGTGTTTATGCTCTATCATTATAATACTGAGATTTTTAATCACTGCCTTTTGGATGTAAAAGAAAAAATTGTTAACCATATTTGATATTTTGTGAGTTTTCATAAGAATTCAACCTTAGTGGTCCTTATTTAAATTTACTATGTTATTAAAATAAGAATATTAAAGAACAATACTCAATGATGAATGAGTAAGTTTTTAATTCTAATTATAACCATAAAAGATTTGGATTGTATTTATCAAATAATGAGTTAATGGGTTTTTATTTTCAAAGTCGCACATCAATTAACTCAATATTTGAGGTAATATATAAATATGAGAATTCTCCATGTCATTTGTGAGTTTTTAAAGCTGGAATTAAACATGTAATTCGTCTAATCAACTAAACAAGTCATCTTACAAATTGAAAGACCAGCAACTCATTATTTCTATAAGAAGGCTTATGTCTTGACAAGACCACTCATGGTGGAGACAAATCCCCTTACCTTTCACATTTAAAATCTTGACAAATAGACTTGTACAGTTATCAAGCCAACCCAAGGCTGAGCAAGTCCTCTTACAATCATGTTAAGACGACTTGACTAAAGGACAAGAATATCTATAATTTAAACAAGCCTACTCATAGTCTACACAAGTCCCTTTATCTCTCACATTCAAAGTCTTGACAAGTAGACTTATACATCTATCAAAATGACCCATGAATTCAAATTGTAAAGACAAGTCTGCTTATAGTCTCGATTGATCAACATGTTGTATCTAACGTTCGGCTATTCAAAAAAGCTGATAAGAATTTAATGTACTGTTCATCTATCTCATCAAACACTGAAATACATTCAATGGTGTCCAACGGCTAACCATGTTCCTCGTCTATAAAATCAATTGAAGAACACAAGAGAAATGTGGCAGAAAAATATTGAGCAACATTCTGAACATTTTCTATAGGCCTTGTTCTCTACTTTCTTAATTTGCACTCTAACAAGCAAGCTGAAGATTAAAAACTTTATCTTGCCTTTTATTTTCTCTCTATTTGTTGTGTAAAATCAGAATCGTATTATTCTGAATTTGTGCATAAGAGAAAAAGAGAGGTATCAGATTAGATTTTTGATTAATCTTATGAAAAATCAAGTTTAAATATTTGAAAAATACTTGCATGGTTCACTAGCACCGGTAGAACTTAGTTTGAAATTTTTGAATAGAGTAGTGGATTTGAAATCCTGGTCAAACTTGGGAGTAAACATACACCAAGAAGGTATACCATTATAAATTGTGTGTGTCAACTTTATTTGCCTTTTTCATTATTTATTTGTGTAAATCAACTTTTAAATCTCTATAATTAATCAAAATTTGTAAATAACCTATTCACCCCCTCTACATTATTATATTTAGTATCAACAAGTGGTATCAGAGCGGATTTTCTGAAAAAGGGTTCAATAACCTCAGAAACAAAGATTGAAAATGACATTAAATGGAGATAGTGTTCCATTCAAAGTATGCTCAACCAATAGGGCACGACTCTTCAATGGTAATAACTATAGCTATTGGAAGCAAAGATTATGAAATTTCATTATTGCTCAAGATGAAATAGTTTGGAAAATAATTGAAGAAAGAATTGAATTCCCAACTGAAGAAATTGATGGAATAAGAGTTCCTGTAAAAATGAAGAATATGACTTCTGAAGAAAAGAAAGCCTACAGAGCCAACTGTAAGGCTATTAATTTTCTGCACCTGGCCTTAAGCCTAAATGAGTATAATAGGATCTCATCATGCATCACTGCAAAAGAAATGTGGAAAAGATTGGAGGCTACATACGAAGACACAAATCAAGTGAGGAAAAAAAAAATAAGAATGCTAAAACAAGAGTACGAGACATTCAAAATGAAGGATAGAGAAAGTGTGAGAGATATGATAATAAAATTCAATACTATCACAAATGAATTGAGACTGTTGGGCAAATAAATTAGTCAGGAAGATATAGTTGATAAAGTATTACAGTGTATACTTAAATCATGGGAAGCTAAAGTGACAGCAATTGAAGAATCCAAAAATTTGAAAACTCTCACAATGGATCAGTTAGTTCGTTCATTAACAACTCATGAGATAAAAGTTAACTCCAAAGGAAACGGAAATAAGGAAAGAGGTAAGTCCATAGCCCTTAAGGCTGAAGAAGATAGTTCCAGCAATGATGAAGATGAGGATATGGCTATTTTAACTCGAAAATTCAAGAAATTCGTGATGAGAAAAATAAAAAAAAAACAGAAGAGAATTCAAGAAATCTAAAAGAAAAGAAGAAATAAAATGCTATAAATGCAAGAATCTTGGTCATGTTAAAGCTGATTGTTCATCACTCAAGAAAGCAAAGAAAAAAGAAAAGGGAAACAAAAAGGCCCTAGTAGCTTGAAGTGATGAAGATGAAAGCTCTACTGAGGAAGAACACGTACAAGAGCAAGCTAACTTATGCTTCATGGCCTTAGAGGGTGATTCAAATATTGATGTAACCTCTTCAACATCCTATTTCTCTGATTTAGATTCTGAACATGATTTAACTTTTGATGAATTGCATGATACACTGTTAGAATATATTAAGAACTTAAAAATATAACCAAAAAAAATATAGTACTTAAAAAGGAAATGATCAAATTAGAGGAACATGGGAATCAGTTGAAACTTGAAAATGAAAAACTCAAAACAGAAAATGATGAATTAAAACAAGATAGAACTAACTTGCTTGAGGAAGCTAATGACAATGCAAATCTGAAAAATGATGTACATGCTGAAATTGAAATCAAGGCTATTGATGATTGCATTCCTAAAGATTTAGAGAATGAGTTAGATCAAGAAAAAGAGAGAAACAAAAAATTAAGCTCTCTATTATATAAATTTGCTCAAGAACAAGAAAAATTGGACTTGATGCTTGGAGCTCAAGGAACTGTCTATGACAAGGCTGGCTTAAGTTATAATCTGGTCTTGACACAAAAGAAACTCTATAGTTTCTTTGTTTCCAACACAATAAAGGATAAATCAAAAGGTAAATGTCATTATTGCATGAAGCAATGACATAGCTCTCATAATTGCAAACTTAGAAGAAGATCCATCCCAAACCAATCAAAAGCATCTAGAACATATACCAAGTGCACTCACTGCAATAAAATATGGTATAGTTTGAATGAATGCAGATTTAATGAACTAAAATTCAAGAAAGTAATTTTGAAATGGGTACCAAAGAACACTCATAAATCCATGATGAGCACTAACACTGTCAGACCTAAGAAAATTTGGGTACCAAAGGCCAACACTTGATCTCTTCTTTGTGCTGATTTGTCTCAAGACCAAATCTCTTGAAAATATATGGTTTCTGAACAGCGGATGCTCTCAACACATGACAGGAGACTCATCTAAGTTCAGCGGTTTGGAAGATAAGAAATGAGGCAAAGTAGTCTTTGGAGACAATTCAAAAGGAAAAGTAATTGGTATAGAGAACATATGTATGTTTCCTACTCAAATTGAGCATGTTCTATTATTTAAAGGTTTAAAACATAATCTTCTAAACATTAGCCAATTGTGTGATAAAAGATTCATTATTTTGTTTGATTATGATTGTTGCAATGTGATAGATAAATCAAACAATGAGATAAGATTCAAAAGAAATAGGCAATGAAATATTTATGTCATTAATTTAGATAACCTAAGTGCTCTAAATAAAGCATGCTTGATGGCCATTGGAAATGATGATTCTTGGTTATGGCATAGGAAACTAAAACTTGCAAGCATTGACTTAATTTCAAAACTAATTAAAAAAAAATATTGTTAAGTGAATTCCAAAATTGAAATATGAAAAAAAAATAAATTATGTGATACTTGTATAAAGAGAAAATATATCAAATCTTCCTTTAAATCTAAGAATGTAGTCTCCACATCTAAACCTTTAAAATTACTTCACATGGAACTCTTTAGTCCAACTAGAACTCAAAACTTAAGAGGAAAACACTATACTTTTGTAATAATTGATGAATACTCAAAATATAATTGGGTACTATTTTTAATCAAAAAGAAATAAGCATGCAATGCATTTATCAAATTATGTAAGAAAGTTCAAAATGAAAAAAGATACACAATTAATAGTATTAGAAGTGATCATGACAAAGAATTTAAAAATAAATCGTTGCAAAAATATTGTGATAAAAATGGAATATATCATAATTTTTCTGTACCTAGAACACCTTAACAAAATGGTATTGTGGAGAGAGAATCGAATTTTAGAGGAAATGGCTAAAACTATACTATGTGAACATAACTTATCCAAATATTTTTGGACTGAAACTGTTAACATAGTTTGTTATATTCTTAATAGGATATTAATTAGACTAATTTTTAAAAAAACTCCTTTTGAACTATATAAAGGTAGAAAGCCTAATATTAGTTATTTTCATATCTTTGATATAAATGTTATGTATTGAACAATGGAAAAGATAATTTAGGAAAATTTGATACAAAAAGTGATGAAACTATATTTTTAGGATATTTAATATCTAATAAAGTATATGAATATATAATAAGAGAACAATGATGGTTGAGAAATCAATTCATGTAAAATTTGATGAAAGTGATCAATTAAGTAAAAGAAGTTTTAATGATAAAATTCAAGAAGTAAAACAAATACTAGAATATGAGACAATGGAAAATGAAGAAGTAAAGGAAGAATCCAATGAAGGTAGATGTGAAAAAAATCAATCAATCAGTGAACAACAAGAAGTGTAAAAGATAAAATTCCCAATTATAAGAAAGAGTATCAATATAGAAAATGTAATTAGAGATATAGAGGTTGAAATTAGAACTAAATCTTTAATTCAAAATCAATGTGAGTTTGTGGCCTTCATTTCTCAAATTGAACCTAAAAATGTTGATGAATCTCTAAGTGATGAAAATTAGATTCTAACTATGCAAGAAGAGCAAAATCAATTTGAAATGAATGAAATATGAGAGTTGGTTCCTAAACCAAACGACCAATCCGTGATAGATACAAAATAGGTGTTTAAGAATAAACTAGAAGAGTATGGAAAAATTACTAGAAACAAATCTAGATTAGTTGCTCAAAGGTATAATCACGAAGAAAGGATTAATTATGATGAGACATATGTTCCGATAGTTAGATTAGAAACTATTAGGATACTACTTGATTTTGCATGCTATATGAACTTCAAGTTATATCAAATGGATGTTAAAAATGCTTTCTTAAATGGCGTATTGAATAAGACAGTTTTTGTAGAATAACCACCCAGATTTGAGCATCCAAAACACTCGGATTATGTGTTTAAATTGTCCAAAACCTTATATGGCCTAAAACAAGCTCCAAGAGTTTGGTATGAGAGAATTAACAATTTTCTTATTGAAAACAATTCTAAAAGAGGAAAAGTTGATACAATCTTGTTCATTAAAAGAAAACGCAAAAAAAATCATAATAGTTCAAATTTATGTGAATGATATAGTATTTGAAGTAACAAATGAAAATATTTGTCAAGAATTTACTAAGTTTATGCATACAGAATTTGAAATGAGTATGATAGGTGAACTAAACTATTTTCTTGATTTGCAAATAAAACAAACAAAAGAAAATATATTCATTAGTCAATCTAAATTTACCAAAAAATTAATCAAGAAATTTGAATTTAGTGACGTTAAAGGATATGTCACACCAATGAGTATATCGGTTAAGCTAAACAAAGATGGAAAAGGTAAGCAAGTTTGTCAAAAAACTTTATAAAAGTATGATTATTTTCTTTATCTAATTGCATCTAAATCCAATATTCTATTTAATATGTACTTATGTGCTAGATTTCAATCTAATATTAAAAAGTCTCACTTAGCCGCTATTAAGAGAATTCTAAGATACTTGACACTTGTAATTTGGGATTATGATATGATAGGAATTTAGCATTCACACTACATGGATATTCAGATGTTGATTTTGCTGGATGTAAAGTGGATAGAAAGAGTACAAGTGATACTTGTCAATTTTTTAGAAACATATTAGTAATCTTGATCCTTTAGAAAGCAAAATAGTGTTGCTATCTCAACTACAGAAGTAGAGTATAAGGCTACAGGGCAATGTTGTGCACAAATCCTATGGATCAAGCATCAACTTGAGGATTATAGTTTGGAATTTGAAAATATTCTAATAAAAATTGACAGCACTAGTACAATAAATTTAATAAAAAATCCAATACATCATTCTAAAACTAAACACATTAAGGTTAGATGTCATTTTATTAGAGATCATATTTTTAAAAAGGATATAATTCTAAAATATGTAAAAATCGAAAAACAAATTGTGGATATTTTTACCAAATTTTTGGATAGAGAAAGATTTTGCGATCTAAGAAAAGAATTGGAAATGATAGAATGAATTCATGATTTAGAAATGTATAAACTCAATCTATAATCATATAAAGATGATAACTATAAGAGAAAATTTAGAAAATTTCAGTCATGTAATTTGACTAAAGGACAGGCAGTCTTACAAGATGAGTAAGTTGCTTTACAGGTCTGAAATTGAGACGACAAGTCATCTTGTTCTGAGAACAAGTCATCTTGTGAAGGAGAATGGGATTCAGTAAGTCGTCTTATTATAAGACCAAGACGACTCCTCAACTCTTAGTCACAAAAGTGACTCTGAAAACACTGATGGGTCGTCATAACAAATTGGGAAGATGACCTGCATATAAGAAGCAAACTTGTTGAAATAATAAATCGCCTTATGCATAAGACTTGACCACACAAGTTGTCTTGTCATTAATACAAGATGACTCATCATAGTCAAGTTACAGAAATTCTTACTGCAGACATGGCCAAAGCGACTTAGTCAATTGGGAAGGCATCTAAATAGGTTTATATTTGAAGATTTCTCTCATAAGAAATCTTGCGATCCAGCGTAAGTCGCCTTGTGAAATAAGATAAGTCGGTTCTTCGATCTCATGAAGGCGAGTCAAGTGGCTTAATGAATGGACTTAACCCAAAATCCTAAAACTAAATCCATTTCATCTCTATTAAGAACCTAAATCCGACCCAAGTCTAACAATGACAGTTTAAATTCAAGACCCCTTCACATTCCCTCCATACGTTTCCTCAAAAATTAGAAACCCTAACCCTAGGTATCTCTTCACGAATCGTCTTCTTCTCATATTTTCTCACATCCTTCATCGAACATCTATCACTCTCCCTGTCCGAACAATCACATATATTTAGAGAAACTCGAAGAGATTTCATTTGAACTTTAGAAAAACCCTAACTTTCCAAAGTTTCTCAACTTCAATACGCAAGAACACAAGCACTTTTGATGGCGACAGAGATGAAGAATCCAACCAAATTCAATGAAAGTGACTTTCTTTCCCTAGAGAAAAGTAAGTCATTTACTTTCAATTTTTCTAAAACAAAGTTAAATTTAGGGAGACTCATTGATTGAGATTTTCTTAAAAAAATTGAGTTTCCATATACAGAGTACCTCTCACATATCTTGCCTAGTTGTTTGATGAGCCCGAATGAAGATGTGTATGACCTATTGGTTAGGAGATTTTACAACAATATAGAAGTAGTTGAAGAAACCGGAGACCATGTACTTGAGACTCATTACAACCTTCCCACCGGAATGGAATCATGTACCTTCAAGATACACATTAACAGAAAGCAAATCATGCTTACCCCAAAGTAATGTGCATGATGCGTAACTTAGACTGGACTCCTTTTACTCGATGTGAAAAGTGTATGAAGACGACTCAAATAAAATGTACTAGAATTGTGTTTAAGACTGCAAATTTGTCGGAAATGAGTAAAGTGGACTTGAATGTAAAGAATTTGGGAATTCATAAGTGTCTTCTACATCTTATCATCACTCATGTTCTTAGGTCTAGAAGAGGAAATCACACATATATAACCAAAGAGGATCTTTGATTAATGGCCTATATCATCAATGGTAAAAAGCTTGAATTGCGTTTCTTAGTTCTTTATTTCATGATTGAAGCAGCCAAATCAAAATCTACAAATTTACCTTATTGCTCTCTGATTTCTGATGTGATGATAGTGAACAAAATTGACTTGAAAAATGAGATTTGTATGAAATTGAGTATGAACCATGAAATTGGGGAACAATCTTTGAAAAAGGCAAAATAGGTACAAAAAATGGAGTTTGGAGAAGTTAAATGATGATCAAGAAGAGGGAGGAAAGAAGAGAAAGAGGGATGGGGCCAGACCTAGTGAACCATGTTCGGTAGATCTATCCGATGAGATTCGAACTCAATCGTTTCAAATCACTCCCTCCTTTGGTGCTCCATCCACATCCATTCCATCTTCTGAAGTCACCATGGACATGATTTGGGGATCCTTGGTGCACATTCAGTCATAACTCCTCAAGATTGAAGATCAAAACTCTCATATTCATGCAAGGTTGACTGAATTAGAAGATCAAAACAAAACCCTCCATGACAAACTGATTTCTCTGGAATTCCTGCTCTAGAAAGACCAAGATGAACCTCCTACTTCAGAAAGACAAACTGACCCTCCCATCAATCCGTCCGATGAGCCACATGTATAAGAAACCAACATCTTTTCTTGTTTGTAAAGTTAACAACTTTTGTGATTTTTTTACGTTTTATTTTACTTTAACTAGTTTCTTACTTTTGTTGACATTTTCTTCAAGGTTGTATAACATTTTCTTAAATGACAATGCGTATTTATTTTGCTGATGATAAAAAGGGGGAGAAAATGTATGTATAGATATATGTGTTGGCATAGCTGGCATAACATTGGCATTTGATATATGTGTGGGCTTAACATTAGCATATATATTATTGAAATTAGCTAGCATAGCATAGCATTGGCATTTGATATATGTGTTGGCATAGCATTGGCATATATATTGTTGAAATGTATGTGTTGATATATGTATTGGCATAGCATTGGTATTTGTATTGATTGAATATCCAAATTATGGAAATGCTACATATACTTTATTTGATTGAAGTATGTAACTGTTTTATGACATATACATTATCCACATTAGGATGAATTGCATTGAGTAAGGATAGAATATGTCTCTCAATAACTTAATATTAAAGGATGATTGAGTAGGAGAAAATTGAAAATGCATTCAAAAGAAAAAAGGGAAGAACAATAGAATGTCAATAATACACATCATAGAATTAAGTATATCTAGCATATGATAAATATTTTCAAGAGAAATTAAGGGTTGAGACTAATCATAGATATTTCAAAACTTCAATTGATATAGTATTGATTGAAGGGGAGCATTTGGAAATTTTTCAAAACAATTTTATCAATTATTTCAAATTAGATTTTGTTATCATAAAAAATGAGGAGATTGTTGAACAAAATAAGTTTTGATGATAATTAGGAGTAATAAAAGTTAATTTCAAGTAATTAATTTAAATTATAAATAAATTAAAAAATTGCTAAAATTGGTTCTAGATATGCAAGTCACCTCACTCATACATACAAAATGACCTATGAATATGAATGAGAGAAATATGGTTAAGTACATATATTTGAGATGACTTGACTATTAGGATGAGATGACTTGAGAAATTCAAGACTTAGAAGTGTATGTCTGCATAATACGCAAAACGACCTGACACTTAGAATATGATGACTTGACAAGTTTAGGTCTCAGAAGTTGAAGTCTGCACATGCCTAAGATGACTCAATCAAAAGTACAAGACGACTTGACTAAACCTAGGACGACTCAATATCTGATACAAGATGACTTGAGGTAATCAAGCCTCAGAAATTTGTCTACACAAATAACCTAGGGTGACCTGAATATTAGTACAAGATAACCTGACTCATTCAAATTTCAAAAATTTATTCTGCACAACTAATGAGACGACCCAACTATAAGCACAAGGTGACCTGAAATAGAAAAAACAAAAATATAAATCGTCTCTATAAATTAAACAAGACGACCTGAGAAAGACATGTCACAGAAGTAAATGTCTGCATACACCTAGGATGGCTCAAACATAGATATAAGATGATCTGACAAATGAAATTAAACATGTAAGTTATCTTATCAACTAAACAAGTCGTCTTATAAATTGAAAAACCAGACTTAAGGCGACTCATTATTTTTATAAGAAGGCTTATGTTTTGACAAAACCACTCATGGTGGAGACAAGTTCCCTTACTTTTCACATTTAAAATCTTGACAAATAGACTTATACAGTTGTCAAGCCAACCCATTGCTAAGCAAGTCCTCTTACAATCATGTTAAAACGACTTGACTAAAGGATAAGAATACCTATAATTTAAACAAGCCTACTCATAGTATACACAAGTCATCTTGTCTCTCACATTCAAAGTCTTGACAAGTAGACTTATACATCTATCAAGACAACTTATGAATTCAAATTATAAAGACAAATCTGCTTGTAGTCTCGATAGATCAACCTGTTGTGTCTAACATCCATCTGTTTAGAAAAGCTGGTGCGAATTTAATATACTATTTATCTACCTCACCAAATACTAAAATGCATTCATTGGTGTCCAACAGCTAAACCATGTTTCTCATCTATAAAATCAATTGAAGAACACAAGAGAAATGTGGCGGAAAAATGTTGAGCAACATTCTAAACATCTTCTATATGCATTGTTCTCTACTTTCTTAATTTACACTGTAACGAGCAAGCTGAAGATTAAGAGTTTCTTCTTTTTTTTATTTTCTCTCTACTTATTATGTAAAATCAGAATCGTATTATTTTGAAATTGTACGTAAGAAAAAAAAAGAGGTATTAGATTAGGTTTTTGATTAATCCTGTGAAAAATCAAGTTGAAATATTTGGAAAATAGTTGTATGGTTCACTAGCACTAGTGGAAGTTAGTTTGTAATTTTTGAATAGAGTAGTAGATTTGAAATTTCTGGTAAAATTTAGGAATGGACATATACAAAAAAAATGGAACCACTAAAAATTGTGAGTGTCAATTTTTATTTGTCTTTTCCTTTATTTATTTGTGTAAATCAAGTTTTAAATCTCTATAATTAATTAAAATTTGTAAATAACATATTCACCCCCTCTAGATTATTATATTTTGTGTCAACAAAAATTAAATTTTAATTTTATTAAATTAAAAAATTTATCTTCTCTCTCTCTCCCCTCCCCTTTCTCTCGTCCTCTTTTACCAGAAAAAAGAAAAAAACACTTTCTGTCTCCTTCCCTCCTCTTTCTCTCTCTTCTCTCCTCCGTTGTCGCTGAAAGAGAGAGAGTCTTGTTTTGGTTTATGTTGTAGAGTCAGAGAACAAAATAAATTAATCAATTTAAAAATTTTAATAAAAATTCACATTTGAAATTAAACTTTATGTATCGGTAATCTATAGAACACCACATTTGAAATTTCTTTTTTTTTTCACTTGATGTCTGATATGTGTCGTCAATGTTTCCTTTTTTTTTTCCAAAAAGGAAAGGTGAAAATATTTGTTTGTGTCTCATTTGTCCTTATCGATGGCGACCGGTGACATTGACGACTCCATCTTCATCTCCTTCTTTAATGGCGTCCATCAGACTTCTCCGACGACTTCAATAGTCAGAATTTCTGTTTCGATTAGTATCCTTAACTTGACCTCCTTCGGTTCCAATGACAGATTTGCTTTGATGGCAACGATGTCCTCAATCTCCATCAATGGTAAAGACCTCCATCTCTATTTTTTTTTGCGGCCACAGATTCAATCAAATCGTGTATTAGCCGCCATGGAAGATTGGAGAAGAAAGTTCAGGGCAAAATGGTGAAAAAAGGGAAATGGGTGTTGTTGTTTGAGATAGTGCAGTGGAGGAGGGTGTCGGAGATAGGATTTGGGAGATCATTGTTGTGGGTCGTGGTGGCGGAGGAAGACAGAGAGAAGACTTTTGAAGAAGTTAGAGAGAGAAAGAGAAAGAATGAGATGAAGGAGATGAAGGAGATGAAGGAGATGAAGGAGATGAAGAAGAGACAGTGGTATTGGTGTAGGATGACGTGAGAAGCACTAAGAGCTTTGTGCCATTTGTTGTCTTCTCTCAAGGCTAGGGCCGTATAGTAGTGTGTGTGAGAGAGAGAGAGAGAGAGAGAGGAACTGTGCATGAGATTGAATTTTATTAATTTAGGATAATGACGTAATACTACCACATTAACATTATTGCTGACGTGACAATATTATGTGTTATGGTATTGACATGACACGTGACACACGTGACACACGTGACACGTCAGCAATTCCTAACACGCGGCATCCATATAATCCTTCACTTTGAGCTAGCTCAACACTTAACGGCCAGCTGTGCGCCATTATTAATAGAGGAACTAATTAGTTATGATTTTTAAAATTTAGATTCTCAATCGTTTCATTTTGAATTTTAAAAATTAATTTGTGAATTTAAAATAAAATTTAAATACTAATATGTAATTATCTTATTATTTTTATCATATATAAAATTTAAACGTGCGTTCTTATTTAACACGTATAAATGCCTAATTAGGGGACCAAAATTGATGTGCCCTAAACAGATGGCGAGGGGCGAGAGCATAGACATAGCAGGAGCAGGGGAGTAATGATAATGTTTGCTTGCCTTCTGCTTCACTCTTTCAAATTTCAAATATTTTCGAGTGCCCTGCCCGAACCTCATCATTCTCCAACTGCACTGTTCCCTTAAACGCCGCCGCCGTCCACCAAATAAACTAGAAAGGACAAGTATGATGCACAAAATATAATTAAATTTTATTTTTATCCCGACGTAAAAATGAATCTTATTTTTGTATATTCATTTTTTGAGGATACAAATTAAATAATTTTTTAAATTTTTTCTTACTGTACTTTTAAAATTTTCGTTCGTGATATGCCTTGTTTTCGGTATTTTGTCTTTTTTTTCCCTTGTGATTTAACTTTTCCTAATACCTTAAATTGAGTAATCTTTTGTTTAAGATAATAGGAAATAAAACTAAATTATGATTAGATATACAAAGTTCTATCTCCACTGCCATTTGTTAAACTTGCCATTCACGCACAATTGATAAAATTCCAAACTGAATCTTCCTCTTTGTAAAAAATTGTGGATGTTTGGGACAAGTTGGGGTGGCCAAATCACTATGATGGTACGTTCAAAGTTAGGGATATATATCTAAAATTAGTAGCAGAGGAGTGTTCAGCGAGTGGTATCAATATATATGATGATGGTGAGCTTCTTCGAAGATCAAGAGAGCAATAATGCTTCTTTGAAAAATTCTAACAAAATGTAGTAGCAAATGCCTTGAAGCGAGTAGGGGTATGGCTTCCTCTGATCTTCATTAGGTTTGTAATACAGAATCTGAGACTAGAATCCATCTGCTTTGAGGTATAGGGTAGGTCACGGTTGATGGTGATTTGTTATTCGTCCTATGATGGAATCAGAAAAAAAAAAATTAATGGGATCAAATATAAAATTTAAATAGTGTCAAATTTAAGTGGGGTCATTTGACCCTTGATTCGTCCCCAGCTAGGGTTTGGTGAAGCAAAATTTGAGAATAGGATTTTGTTACGGTCCCTGTGTTTGTTATTGCACCTCTGCAGAAATGAAACAAAGGTTGCTACCCTTCTCAGGTTTTTGTCTTGACTCGTCCCTTTTAGCTAATGGCTAAGGGAAGCTCAGATGTCACCCTAACGAGTTACTTATTATTTGGCATCAAACTAGCTTTAACGTAATAAAGAAATGGGAGGAAGTCAATGGCCATGGTTTACGTCTTCTCAAGTCGCTTTAAATCTCTTTTATATATATATATGAAAAAAAAAACTTAGCGGCCGGCATATTAATTTAATTATTTTAAAAAAACAGAAAAATATAATATTTACGTGTAAAGACAAAAGGGTTAAAAATAACTAATATTTATTTTAAATTTACCTCTTAACTTTTTTAAATCAGAAAAGTTTAATGAATCATTATTATAATATAGACACAACTATTGTTATTGTTATTATTATTAATACTTATACTTAAAATCATTGTTGTTATTAATATTTATCCTTAAAATCGTTATTTTAGGTGATAGTTTTTAAAGTATAGTTCAAAAATAAAATTCTAACTAAAAAATCACTTTATTTATCCTCGTCATAATTTTGACTTGCCCCACATCCATCGCCACTCCTTTGTTAATCATGCTCCCTCGCTCTCCTTTCTCTTTTCTCTTTTCTCTTTTCTTCTTATCCTTCTATCCCCCCAGGCCTTAAACAAGTAACTGCATCCTCTCCTTATCTCATCTTATAGCTCTCTTCTCCCTATTTTTCCTTCTAACTAGATCACTTGCATTATTGTAGGTAAATAGTTTTCAATTTTTTTTTAATGTTTGGTAGTTTATTTATTCTTATCGGTAAAATGTGTTATTTTTTCTACGAGTTATGTTCACCAAAGAACCTTCTTAGTAGTCAAAAAGAGTATTTCACTTCATCATGAGCTAAATGATATTGTCCATCATTCCTTAGCGTATGGTGCATGTGTGTACGCTTTTTTACTTTTGTAACCAATTTATCCATCGTAGCTTCTTGTTGGTACTTAGATACCTAATGCTCCCAAGTTGAAAATCTCCGAGGAAGTGTACGATTTTACAAATATCAATTGGAATTACAAAATACTAATTAGGCAACACATTATATTTTGACTTAGCTACCACTAATGTGTAATAGTATTTGGAGATCTATTTTTCTTCCCTCAATTATTCGAGTTTCAATGACATTAGATAAACTATATGGCTTATGAACTAAATTTAATTATAAGCCATATTAGCATTTTATTCACCGATTTTTAATTAAAAATCAATATATTTTAGCTAATATAAATAAATATTTGAATAACCATTAGTTGGTCAAAACACGTTGATATATTATGAAATATTTGGGACATTTAGATGGTGGAGATTTTTTTTTTGTTCTTATTATATAAAAATTTAATTAATTTGGTTTAAAAGATTTAAGAGGTTATTGTTTTAGCATCTACTTTTTTATTTTTAAAATTTAAATTTAAGATTTATTAAAAGATTTTTACAACGTGATACATTTGCAAGCGCGTGGTCTCAATTGTAGTTTTTTTTTTTTTTTTTTTTTTTGGTTGTATCTCAATTGCGGTTGAGTTGCGTAAAATGAAAGGCATAACGCTGTGTCGTCGTTTGGGCCTTGAGACGAAAGTGAAACCAAACGCGTGGCCCATTCCAGTTTGACAGTTTGGAAAAAGGACAGGGTCATTATTGGAATCCTAGCTTCCCATTTCGCCCCTTTAATTCATCATTTCGCTCACGTGAAACCCTAGAGAGGGGGAAAGGGGAGCGACCAAGATGCAGATCTTCGTGAAAACCCTGACTGGTAAGACCATAACCCTAGAGGTCGAGTCATCTGATACGATCGACAATGTGAAAGCGAAGATCCAGGACAAGGAAGGAATTCCACCGGACCAGCAGCGTCTGATCTTCGCCGGGAAGCAGTTGGAAGACGGCCGAACCCTCGCCGACTACAACATCCAGAAGGAGTCCACCCTCCACTTGGTGCTTCGTCTTCGCGGAGGCGCAAAGAAGAGAAAGAAGAAGACGTATACCAAGCCCAAGAAGATCAAGCACAAGAAGAAGAAGGTTAAGCTCGCTGTTCTCCAGTTCTACAAGGTTGATGACTCCGGCAAGGTCCAGAGGCTGAGGAAGGAATGCCCCAACGCCGAGTGCGGCGCTGGTACTTTCATGGCCAATCACTTCGATCGTCACTACTGTGGAAAGTGTGGTCTCACCTACGTCTATCCGAAGGCTGGTGGTGATTGATGAGTATCTCCGTTTTATTCCTTTTTTTTTTCTTATTAGCATTTTTACTTAGTTTTTGGCTGCCTAGTTATCCTCTAAACATTCATACGAGGTTTTGAACGACTTATGGTTTTTGTTGTGGTTTGGATTTAAAATTTTGGATATTAGTTTCTTTGATTTATAAAAATTCAACCAGCTTTTCTACATCTGCTTCATTTCCCTTCTGGGTTTGGTGCTGATTTTTGCTTTGATGGAACCTGAATATAATTTACCTGAACTTTGTCCTAAATCATGGCTTTTGTTGCTGTTAATGATGATGATAACTATTGGATTGGATAGTGTAACACCATCATCATGAGGGATTGTTGTTTTATTGGTTGTACTCATAAGTTGTTCTTTGGTTGGGGGAGGGGTTTGAGTGAATAAAGACATTGAGCTGGTGTAGGAGGTATATTTAGACTTATGTCCTCACAAATCAATCCTAAATTCAAAAGGACCTATTATAAATGATAATGAAATAATTTTATTACAAATTGAATCCAAAAATTCTAACGTTTTGACACCAAAGTTACTAAAATGGAAAGAAATAACAATTACAG
This sequence comes from Dillenia suffruticosa, assembly GCA_033439265.1. Lineage (NCBI taxonomy): Eukaryota > Viridiplantae > Streptophyta > Magnoliopsida > Dilleniales > Dilleniaceae > Dillenia > Dillenia suffruticosa. Next base: position 9,406,719 of record JAVTVX010000031.1, read on the forward strand.
AATACTTTCAAATAAATAACAATCAACCTCGACAAATAGAGAGAAGGAATATCATAGAAATAATACAAGAAACCCCAGAAAACATTATGTTAAAATTTCCTGGTATAAAAAGACCACCTTATATATAGAGAGGAATCATCTAGAAAATCCTTAGAAGTCTCTTCCTCAACTACTTTACCTGCCATAAAATTTGAAGTAACACGAAGATCAACTTCATCCATTCCAATAAACACTCTTAATACACAAGAAGAAACCTACATAAGATATAGAACTCCTATAGCTGAACCAGTTGAAGCCAATACCTCACCTTCTCTTTCACCTATACCATTCCAAGTAAGAAGTCATTATATAGATACTATAACTAAAAAACAATGGACACCAGACTATGAATATTTAGATGAAGGATACAATCTAAAATACTTTGAAAAAGAAAGACAATTGTTTGAGCAATTAGATATCAAAATTCAACAAGAATTAAAATAATTATGGATGGAAGAAATGTTACAAAAGAAATCTAATCAATTATTATTTAGTTGGATAAAAATATATTTAATGAAAAACAATTTATTAAAAAAATATGATACCCCTTTAATAGCAGTAAATACACGCTTATACAAAAAATAGAAAATAGCCACTACAAATGCCTTTATTACTTCTGTAAATCCTCCCTTAGAAACAGTTATTATCCCGACCAAAGAAGGAGAAGTATTAGCAACCTCTTTTAAAAAAGGAAGAGAACCAGATGAAGCAACAATAAATCTAGCCGATATTAAAAAGCTATACGAACAAAACAATTAAAATAATCAATCTTTAAGCTATATAGGTACTCAATTAGAACATATAATGACCAAAATAAACCATTTACAAATAGAAGGACATCGATTTCCTCATAATATATGAGCACCATATTTTAAAACATCTTCTATACATCTTCTATAGAAGAACAAAAAATTACTCTACTTCCAACTTTTTTGCAAATACAATCTTCTGAAACATCTATCAGTCAACCTAGGATCTCTATGATAGAGCAAGGAGAAATTGATAATCCTGATTCCTTAAATCAAATAAACAAAATTAGAACAAGAAGACCTAAATATTTTCATGCAACAAGGAATTATTATTCTAGACCATCCCCTATGGATATTCAATATGAAGAAAGAAAAGATTTTACAACCACCAAATTCTCAGGAGATGCTATTTATGAATGGAATATAGATGGACGTTCAAAATATGAAATACTTAATTTATTACAACAAATGTGTATGGCACAAATTGGATATACAATTGGACATATAGGAGATGTAGACATATCAAATAATATTATAAAAAGATTCACAGAACAATTAAAATATTGGTGGGATAATACTTTAACAACTCAAAATAAAACCAATATTTTAAACCATACTGAAACATTTATAGATGATGAAGAATTCCCACAAGAAAGATCAAATGTTGTAGAAACTCTAATACATACAATAGCTATGCATTTTGTAGGAAATCCTAATGAATTAACCATAAGTTCTAAAATTGTATTAACAAACTTAAGATACCCAACATTATCAGATTATAGATGGTATTAAAATATTTTTATTACACAAGTTTTAAGAAGAACTGATTGTAACCAATCTTTTTGGAAAGAAAGAATTATCGTAGGATTATCAAAATTATTTAGAGAAAAGATAATGAACAAATTAAGAGAAACAATAAAAAGAGATGATATACCATTTCAAAATATGACTTATAGACAATTATTTTCTTTTATACAAAAAGAATGATTATTTTTATGTTATGAATTAAAATTACAATCTAAATATACAAATAAGATTATATTAGACAAGAATTAAGATGGAAATGTGGAAAACTTGGCCACACAGCAAAACAATGTTATGTTAAAAAGAAAATAAATGAAATACAAAATAAAGATTTAAAAAATAAATTAATGAATCTTCTAATCAAAGAGAATCCTAGTGAAGAAAAACAAGAATCTGACTTAGAATCTAGTGAAACAAGTATAGAATCCGAAGAATATTTTACAAATGATGATCTTACTTCTGATGAAGAAAGTCAGTCAGATAATATACAAATAGCACCTGGTTGTTTAAAACAAATTTGTGTACTAACCAAACAAAAGAAAGAAAAATTATTTACCACTATTATAAAGATAGAGAATTTAGAAATAAGAAATAAATTATTAGACAATTTAAAAGATTTAATTTTAGAAGATGAAAAGGAAATTAAGACTTAACCAATAGAACCTATGAATCTAACAAAAATATTTGAAAAACACCCTGTAGAAAACATTATACATCAAATCACAACTAAAGAATTATAGACTGAAATCAAAGAATTAAAACTACAAAGTAACCATTTAAAAAACGAGATTGAAGTTTTAAAGGAACAACAACAAATTATTCCAGAATCTTTAGGAATTCAAATAAACACCTCATCCAATCCCATAGATAATATAATACATAGTAAAACAAATCCTGAATCATACCTCCGAATAATAGATAAAGTTATTTTCCAATGTTGGTATATATAAATAACACCAAGAATAAGAGACAATTTCAGCTTAACCACAAATGCTTTAGTAGATTTTAGAGCAGAATTAAACTGTATCAAATTAGGATTAATACCAACTAAATATTATATAAAAACAAAAGAAAAATTATTATCAGCCAATTCGACTACTTTAACTGTTGAATACAAATTAAATAAGGTCTATATTTGTAATCAAAATTATTGTTTCCATAGTATATTTATGATTGTGGAAGACATAGTTAATAAAATGATTTTAGGTATATTATTTATAACCCAACTTTATCCTTTTAAAGTAGATTCACAAGGAATACATTTAAATATGTTAGGACAAACCCTTACCTTTAAATTTACTAATCCTATTAAACAAAAAGAAATTCAATTAATAAAAATCAAATTCTATTTCTTATAAAATAAATACTATTATGAAAAAAACAAAATAAAATTGCTTATTTAAAAGAAGGAATTAAATATATTTGCATAGAAGAACAATTATAGAAAGAAACGATCAAAAACTAAATTGAACAATTAGAAAACACATTTAAACAAGAAATATGTTCAGACCTACCAAATGCTTTTTGGCAAAAAAAGAAACACATAATTAGTCTACCTTATGAAATGGATTTCAATGAAAAGATATTCCTACAAAAGCTTGACCTATCCAAATGAATTAAGAATATTTAGAACTATGTAAAAAAGAAATACAATCCCTATTAGATAAAAATTTAATTAGACAATCTAAATCACTATGGAGTTGTACAACATTTTTATGTAATGAATGCTATAGAAAAGGAAAGAGGAGTATCAAGATTAGTTATTAATTATAAACCATTAAACAAAGTTTAACAATGGATAAGATATCCTGTTCCTAATAAAAAAGATCTGTTAGGAAGATTATATGTTATTACTATTTTTTCAAAATTTGACATGAAATTAGGATATTGACAAATACAAATTAATAAACAAGATAGATACAAAACTGTTTACACAGTATCTTTTGGACATTATGAATAGAATGTAATGCCTTTTGGTTTAAAAAATGTAGCATTTGAATTTCAAAATATTATGAATGATATTTTTAATTCTTATCACAAATTCATTATAGTGTACATAGATGATATTTTAGTATTTTCACAAAGTATTGAACAACATTTTAAACACTTAAATACATTCTTTTCTATAGTAAAATGAAATGGATTGGTTATATTTGCACCAAAAATGAAATTATTTCAAACTAAAATCAGATTTTTAGGACATGATATATATAACTCTACAATAACACCAATAAAATTTTAGAATTTGCATATAAATTTTCGGATGAAATAAACGATAAAAATCAATTACAAAGGTTTTTAGGGTATCTCAATTATGTTAGTGATTATTTTCCCAAGTTTAGAGAATATTGCGCTATTTTATAGCAAAGATTAAATAAATCACCAAAACTTTGGATAGAAAAACATACAAAATTAATTAAAGAATAAAAACAAAAAAATAAAATTCTTCCATGTCTAGGCATACCTAACCCTTTAACCTTTATAATAGTTGAAACAGATGCCTTTGAAACAGGATATGGAGGTATATTTAAACAAAGATTAGGATCAAATAGTTCAGAACAATTAGTTAGATATCATTCAGGAATATAGATTGGTTCTCAACAAAATTACTCTTCAATTAAAAAAGAGATTTTATCAATTGTTAAATGCATTACAAAATTTCAAGATGATCTTTTTAACAAAAAAATTCTTATTTTGCATTGATTGCAAGTCCGCGAAAGAAGTTTTACAAAAGGATGTTAAAAGTATTGTTTCTAAACAAATTTTTGTCAGATGACAAGCCATCCTTTCAGTTTTTGATTTTGACATTGAATTTATTAAAGGTTCTTAAAACTCTTTATCAAATTTTTTAACAAGAGATTTTTTACAAGGATCTTCTTCCTTACAGGAGAATGCAGTCGAAAACTCCTTCACAAAATCCCAATGACTATGCCATGAATACCACAATAATTACTCCAAAGCAAACCCCTACTACTCGTCCTACCTATAATCCAGTCACCTACAATTAGCTTGAACCATTATTAGAATACCCATCTTTGTCCTATGCACAAACTATCAAAACAAAGCTTGGTACCACATTCTCAGCTTCATCATCACAAACTCAAAAAATTCTAGACTATATTCCAAAACCATTTATTGAAAACATCTGCCTCACCAATTTTAAAGAAAATCAAACTCAAGAAACCCTTCGTCTCTTTTCCACAAAAATATTCCCACAAGATCTTCATTGACTTGCTGACCATATGGGAAAAACTTAGCGATTCTATGAGTTTATCTTGTTCGACACAAAATCTGCAGTTATTACCCATAATAAATACCCTTCTAATCGAATTTCATTTTCTAAATTACAAATAAAACAAGTTTTTTCCTTGAAAGATTGGGCGTCTTCCTTTTTTAAGAAACAATTCTCACAAAGATTCATTCTTTCATGATACACTTACCAAGACTACGAAACGGCCTAGTACAAGTTTCTCTTTATTAGATCCTACAATCATTCTTGGTTTTTCATTTTTTCTCACTTGTTCTAAACAATTTCCTTTACGGTTTTATGACTGGTGGTGGTATATGGGGTCATTCACCCGCATTTATCCTCCAGCTGTACAAAATTTTTTTGAATTTTATTCTAAAAACATCATTACCAATCTTTACAATAAAGAAATTCTGTTTCACACTGATTTCAAAATACCATGGATTTTCTGTTGGATCTATCAATTTGTACAAATTTTCCCTCAACCATATCCATTGAGCCTTATCGCGAATTTAAGATGAAATGGTGGAATTCATTCAATGATGAACAATGTTCAATACCAAATATTAAACAATTTTTCCTTTCAGAAAAACAATTGAAAAAAACCATTTCAAAAATACCTCCTGCACCAAGTCCTCTACCGATAACCACAAATTTATGGAACTTTCTCAAGCCACACCAAAGGTTGAACCACAAAATCCTAAACTCCTGGATAATAAAGAGCGATTACTACAATTTCTGGCTGACGAAGACAACTTGTTACAATACCTCAAGAAAAAGGCTCAAAAAGCAAAAGAAAAACAAAAATCAGACCAGTCTCCACTAGCCTCATCTATTGATTCTGAACAAGCACAGGCTTTCAACAATAATTTTCAAGATTCGTATGATCCATTTGATTTTTGACATGAAAATGGTTAAGGACGCAATTATGAGAAGATATACTCCAATTATTTAGCATCCAGAGATTCAATATTGTTGAAGATTTAAAGTAGCAAGCAATGGGAAGGAATGAAAACTTCAAGAATTTTATTGATTTTTCAAGGGAAGTGTACAAGAATTGAAGACATTTTTTCATGGTTTTACAAGAGGAAGATAAGGGCCTTTTATAGGAGAAAAGAGAGATCTAGAGATGAGAGACAATGACCCTCCAACAGCCAGAATTCTGGCCGTTGGAGGGCCTCCAACAGCCAGAATTCTGGCCGTTGGAGGGCCTCCAACAGCTAGCTGAACTAGCCGTTGGAATCCTGTCCAACAGCTAGTTCTGCTGGCTGTTGGGGAAGGGCTTTAAGCCCTTCCTTCTTGGGCTGAGGAGGGCCCTTCCTTGGGCTTGTTGGTGCAGAAATATGGGGTTGAAATATAGTGATTTGTTTGGAAGAATTGTAGGTGCCGCCATTGTCGACTTCTACTCCATTTTCAATACTCCCCCTCAAGTTGGGTGTGTATATATCTATAACACCTAACTTGTCCATATTTTTGAGGATGTGTTTTGCGGTTCCTGGTTTGGTGAGAATATCAGCAACTTGATGATCACTCCTTGTAAAGTTAGGAGTGATGAGCTTTTCTTCAATCTTTTGTCTCACAAAGTGACAATCTACCTCGATGTGCTTTGTTCTTTCATGAAAAACTGGGTTTGAACCTATGTGAATTGTCGATTGATTATCGCAATGAAGATGAATAGGGGTTGAGACGGAGAATCCAAGTTCTTCAATAAGAGCCTTTAACCAAACTATCTCGCTTGTTGCGGCCGTCATAGCTCTATATTCCGTCTCAGCACTTGACCTTGATACTACATGTTACTTTTTGCTCTTCCATGCCACTAGATTTCCTCCAACAAACATGCAATACCCTGAGGTAGATTGCCTATTTTCCGAGTCTCCGGCCCAATCCGCATCACAATAACCTATAATTTCTGAGCTGCCGTTTTCCTTCATCCAAATTCCCATGCTTGGAGTGCCTTTAAGGTAATGGAGAATCCTTTCTGCAGCTCTCTAATGCTTTCTCTTTGGTTTGTGCATGTGTTGGCTTACTTGACTAACGGCGAATGAAATGTCCGGTCGGGTTATGGTAAGATAGATTAATCTCCCTATAAACCTTTGATATCTTTGTTCATCTTTATACTCTTCATCATCATCATCCTTGAGACCGTAGGAGGAGCTGATAGGACTACATGCGGGCTTGGCACCTAACTTCCCTGTTTCCTGTAAAAGATCAAGCGCATACTTTCTTTGTGATAAAACAAGCCCATTTGAACAATAGGCAAGTTCTATCCCTAAGAAATACTTTAGTTTCCCAAAGTCTTTAATGTCAAATTTAGTTTGAAAAAATTTCCTAACTTGGTTGATTAAATTTAAATCATTTTCAGTTATGATTATGTCATCTACATAAACTAACACTACTAAGATTTTTCCATTTTGATTTTTAACAAAGAGAGATGTATCACTATTGCATTTCCTAAAATCATGATTAAGAAGAGTAGAGCTAAGTTTTGCGTATTAAGCTCTTGGAGATTGTTTGAGGTCGTAGATTGCTTTCTTTAGTTTGCAAACTTTATTGCTATGATGAGCAAATCCTGGAGGAATTTTCATTTATACTTCTTCTTCTAGGTCCCCTTGGAGAAATGCGTTTGCTACATCCATTTGAAACATTGGCCAAGAGTGATTAATTGCAAGAGACAATAACACCCGAATTGTGTTCATCTTGGCCACTAGTGCATAAGTCTCTTTGTAATCTACTCCATATGCTTGAGTGAAGCCCTTTGTCACTAATCTTGTCTTGTACTTATCAATAATTCCATCACTCTTATGTTTGATCTTATAGACCCATTTGCATCCCACAGCCCTTTTTCCTTTTGGAAGCAGAGATATTTCCCATGTCTCATTCTTAGCCAAGGCATCTAGTTCATTCTTCATGGCTTGGACCCATTGAGGATGATTTTTGACTTCTTCAAAGGTTCTAGGCTCTTGATGTTGGTCTATATTTCTTATGAAGGTTTGGTGGCTCAAGGAAACATGTGAGGTGGTATAATAATCACAAATTGGGTATCTTTGACTCATCCATTCCGATGGAGGAAGCCTAAGTCTAGTTGATCTTCGCAGAGAAGGAGAATCATTTTGTTCTTCTTGCCCGTGTTCCAAGTTGGCTCCCCCTTCCTCTTGGTCTGTTTCATGATCCGTACGAGAAGAGGCCAATTCTTCTTGGGATGGATGATCATCTTCCCTTTGAATTGGTTCGTCTTCTTCATTTATTTGAGGTAGATCTTTGATGGTAGGAAGTACTACATTCCAATGATCTTGGTCACATTTTTCCCTTGAGTGTTCTTGATTCTTCATTTCTACAAAATAAGATTCATTTTCCACAAATATCACATCCTTAGATATGTATAGTTTGTTCGTCAAAGGATCATAGCATTTATATCCTTTCTCAAATGTAGAATAGCCTAAAAATACACATTTTCTTCCTTTTTCATCTAGTTTATTTCGAAAATGTGTTTGAACATGTACATAGCAAGAGCATCCAAAAACCTTTAAATGAGAAATATTAGGTTTCCTATTAAAAAGAATCTCTAAGGGGGACTTTCCTCCTAGGATATTTGAGGGCATAAGCTTTATAAGGTGAGCTGCTGTTTTTGTGGCTTCACTTTAATATTCTTTAGGGACATTTGAATGGAACATCATGGTCCTAGCCGTTTCTAGTAAGTGTCTATTTTTTCTTTCGACAACTCCATTTTGTTGTGGAGTATATACGCATGATTTTTGATAGATGATCCCTTTCTCCTCTAAAAAATTTTCAAATGCATGACTAGTGTATTCTCCTCCATGATCTGATCTAAGAATTTTGATGTTGCCATCGAATTGCCTAGTTACATATCTATAATAACTCTTGAGTGTTTCAAAAACTTCAGATTTGGTCGATAAAAGGTATACCTAAGTGTATGTAGTCTTATGATCAATAAATGTCACAAAGTATTTAAAACTATTATGGGAAACTATGGGTGAAGTCCACACATCAAAATGAATGAGCTCAAAAGCATTTTTATATATTGTGTTTGAAATTGGATAGTACATCCTAGTTTGCTTTCCAAGAACACAAGCTTTGCAATGCCTATCTTCTATCTCTATGTTTGGAAATAGGCGTTTCAAAGCTAAGTCACCCAGATGTCCTAAACGAGCATGCCATATGGAAAGATCTTGACTCTGGACAGCAAAAATTTGATTTTCTCCATCCAAGTAATATAGGTTGTTCTTTCTAGACCCCTTGCCAATCAAGAGATTCGACTTGAGATCCTGAAATACAACTTGGTTAGGATCAAAAGTGGCTTTGCATTCTCGTTCTTTGGTTATTTTGCCAATGGACATGAGGTTGGAGTTGAAATTTGGCACATATAGTGCTTTGGTTTTCTTGCCAAGAAGTTCAACTTCACCTAAGTAATCAACTCTCAATTTTTTACCATTGGCAACTTTGACAATCTTATGGTCTGAAAGAGGAATAAGTTTTTTAATTTTGTTTCTATCTTTGACCATATGATTGTCACAACCGAAATCGATAAGCCATTTATCAAAATGAGAAGAGTTTAGATCATTACCAGAATGTGGAGCCATTTGATCGATGAGCCTTTTCATTTCTTTATGCATTTTCTCCATCTTAGATTCAAGGGCAGCCACTTGAGAGACTTGTTGAGCGTGTGCAGGTGAATCTACCTCCCTTTTATTGTTCTTTGGCCTCAAGTGTGGATAAAGAAACCAACACTTTTCCCTTTTGTGGCTTGGTTTTTTGCAGTTGGTGCACACATCCTTTTTTATGAAATTCTGACTTTTGTTGGCCATATGTTGTTTCTGGACAGATTTGAAGGCTTGGGCTTCCGATTTCAGCTTGTTGGATTCTTCTAGCCTCATGCTTGTTTCGACCCTTTGAATCATAAATTGGACTTCTTGGAATGAAGGAAATATCTTCATTCTAAGAATTTCTTGGCGAATTGAAGCATATTCTTCTCCAAGGCCCATAAGAAGACCAAAAGTCATATCTTCATCATTTCTTTGAAGAAGAGTTTTGAGATTGGAGGTAGGAGGCCTTAGAAGATTGAACTCATTCCATAGATCCCTATATTCCCCAAAGTATTCGGGTAGGGATTTACCTCCTTTTTGGATCTTAGAGATCTTCTTTTTCAACTCAAAAATTCTACCGGTGTTTGTTTCTTGGCCATATGGAGCATGCATTTGATCCCACAAGATCTTTGCATTTGGAATGCAAGTGACCATTGTTTTGTGGGTCTTGTCAAGAGACATTTGTAGAAGCACCACCACTTGATCATCTCTTTTCTTCCATACTTTGAATGATGGATCAGCATCATCAAGAGGATCTTCAAATGTGATTTTCAAAATTGAAAAAGTTTAAAGATCTTTTGATGGTATCTTGCCAAGCGTTGTAATTTGATGAATCCAAAAGAATGGAAGTGAACATGGAAGTGTTAATTTGTGGTGGTGGATCACCAAGGATGGAGGAAGAAGGAATTGAAGCCTGCTCTGATACCATGTTGAAGATTTAAAGTAGCAAGCAATGAGAAGGAATGAAAACTTCAAGAATTTTATTGATTTTTCAAGGGAAGTGTACAAGAATTGAAGACATTTTTTCATGGTTTTACAAGAGGAAGATAAGGGCCTTTTATAGGAGAAAAGAGAGATCTAGAGATGAGAGACAATGACCCTCCAACAGTCAAAATTATGGCCGTTGGAGGGCCTCCAACGGCTAGCTGAACTAGCCGTTGGAATCCTGTCCAACAGCTAGTTCTGCTGGCTGTTGGGGAAGGGCTTTAAGCCCTTCCTTCTTGGGCTGAGGAGGGCCCTTCCTTGGGCTTGTTGGTGCAGAAATATGGGGCTGAAATATATTGATTTGTTTGGAAGAATTGTAGGTGCCGCCATTGTTGACTTCTACTCCACTTTCAATAAATATCAACAATTTAGGCACCACCACATTCAGACAAGTATTTTTCACAAAATCAATCAACACCACAATTTCTACCTAAGCATTGGATATTCTTTGCACATGGACTTATCAGATGAAGATTGCGACATCATGGACCAGTACAACATCAAGACAAAAATTAATATCAACCTACTAAAACAAATAAAAAAGAAAATGTTGAAGAAAAATATTTTAAAATAGTGGCAAGAAAATATTGTTTCACATTATTTACAAAAACAGATAATAGAAGAATGGGGACCATACAATTTCTATCCACATCTCATAATACTAAAAGACAATCCTTTAGTAGACAATTAGCAGATACAAATCGGACCAAACACTAAACCAACAAATTTGCAAGATTGGTTATCTACAAGTTCAAAAAGCGACTCTTCATCAGATTCAAATAATGACTCACTATTTGACTTCTTCAACGAACCAAGAAGATTACAACAATGAAGAATTCATCCATTTTCACCTCATTATTTCAGATAAAAAACAAGTGATAGACAACTATAATGGCAAGGACAGTTATTTTTTACCGCTTTTGACTCTGACACAAGAAGACAAACAACTTTTTGAAAAGCAAGTAATAACTTTTGACAGTAAAAGCAACAATGATGCTGATAAGACCTCAAGCATATCCGGACTCTAATTACAATGTAATATAGTTATGGATTCTAAATAAATATATAATCTAGTTTAGTTTTCTTTTTATTTAAATTTTGTATGTTTTCTTTGTAAATCACGGAGAAAAAATCGAGTGTTTTAGGCATTCTTTCCTTGTAAACTCTTGTAAAAACCATTTCAGTGTGTTATTAATAAAGTTTGAGATTTTTCACAATTTTTGTAAGTTTCTCATTCCTTATACTTTTATAATTTTAAAATCATTTACAATTTATTCATTTATATTTTACTATTTTCATATTGCTTGCATGATCCTACTTCGTTTTGGTATCAAAGCCTGGTTTGCTGAGAAGGCAATAAATTGTCGAAAGTCTGATCAGGGGTTCTCACAGTAGACCTGTGGCGGAAAAATGGCTCTTACCTTGACAGGCCCAGGCGGCTAGCCACCGCGTAGGTTGCTTTGGTCAAGAGGCCAAGCGTAAAACAGGCTCTGAGGTATCTTTCGTGGCCACGCGTAGCGGGTCCCTTGAGTTGGGTTCGTTCGTGCGTTTTGCCCAAAACACAAAACGGGGCAGGATTATGCAAATAGTATGAAAACAAAAAAATGTAAAGGAATAAATTGTAAATGATTTTAAAATTGTAAAAGTATAAAAAATGAGAAACTTATAAATGCTATGCAAAATCTCAAACTTTATTGATAACACACTGAAATAGTTTTTACAAGAGAAATTGTTTATAATGAAAGGATGCTTAAAACACTCGATTTTTTCTCCGTGATTTACAAAGGAAATATACAAATTTTAAATAGAAAGAAAACTAAATTAGAGTACATATTTATTTAGAATCTATAACTATATTATATTGTAGTTGGAGTCTTGATATGCTTGAGGCCTTGTCTGTATCATTGTTGTTTTTATTTTGTCAAAAGTTGTGGCTTGCTTTTCCAAAAGTTGTTTGTCTTCTTGTGTCAGAGTCAAAAGTGGTGAAGAATAATTATCCTTGCCATTATATGTTGTCTGCCACTTGTTTTTTATCTTAAATAATGACGTGGAAATGGATGAGTTCTTTGTTGTGGTAATATTTTTAGTTTTTTAAAGTAGTCAAATGGTGAGTCATTATCTAAATTTGGTGAAGAGTTGCTTTCTGAACCTGTAGATCGCCAATCTTGCAAATTTGTTGCTACAGTGCTTGGTCCAATTTTGTATCTGCCAATTGTTTTCCGAAGGATTGTCTCTTGGTATTATAAGATGTGGATAGAAATTATGTGGTCTTAGTTGCTGAATCTCTTGACCCTTGTGTGTTTTTTGTTATATTGGCACTGAGGTTGTGTGCCAAGGTTCACATGGTTCTATTCGAGACTCTCTTTGGGGTTGTTTGGATAAATGCTAAGAACAGACTAAAATGGCAGCAAGGTACGTAATGTGAAACAAATTAGAGTTACCAAGTGACATATTTTGAGGTCAGAATTTAGCACTCAAAATTGTTATTCCAAATTTCTTGATTGTTGAATGGATCTGTCAATGTATCGCTTGATCAACTTTTCTTGTTTCATTTCATTTGTTTGCCTAGTGGCTATTTCCTTAGATTTTCCTCTTTTTTTTTTTTCTTTTCTTTTTTTTTTTTTTAACAAAGATGAATGGTATTTCTTTAGCCAAATAATTTGAATTCTTGCACCACTAAAACAATGCTGCTGTTACCTTTTAGCAACTAAACTGCATTAAGATGGTTGCATTATCACTCTTTTAACATTTAAATGTTTGGATGACAATCCCTGATGCTTAAGCTCTATTAACATTTCCTGGGGTTCCTGTTCTTCCTGCTAGATGCTTCTGAGCATGCTTGGTCTGATGTTGCTTTAAGACATTCTCTGTTAAATAAAGACCCCCTTTGGTCGAAAGCCTCCTTTCTATGTTGATTATATGGGGTGTTATAGAATGTTTGTCCTAGTGTGTGCTCTCTCCTAACCTAGAATAAGACCCTGTGTGGATCATTTTTTTTTTTTTTGGTTCACAGTGTGGCTCGAACCCAAGCCTATTACAAGGGGAAGGGGAATTGGTGCCACTTGAGCTGAAGCTCGTTGGCGTGTTGATCATTGAGTTAGAGAGGAGGAATTGAAGTCTGTTGGATTGACTGGATGGTGGTTCACGATGGTCGAGGCATTCTCTTTTAATGGAGTAGCAATATGATTGTAGGCTGCCTGCTTGTTACACTGGGAACCGGGTTTGTTATTCTGCAGTAGTCTTGAGATCCAATGAGTGCAACTTGTCATCAGAACAAAATCTTGGTGGTGAATTTAGACCACAGGTGGCGTTAGGGTGGCTTGATTTTAGCCAAAATCTGCAAGATGTGTCAACTTTTGAAGGAAATTAAGGACAACCATGTGCCGTGCCGGGTAAGATAATGAATGAACCAGCCATGGCTCAAAGAGTACTACAATTACCTTTTTATCTCTAGCTTTCTTGTTGCTTAAGTTTGTCAGGGTTACACAAATTGCATGTATTTAAGCTAAAGAAAGAGGTCTCAGAAAATGAAACAAAATAAAAATAAAAATAAAAAAACAAAAAAGGGTGTGGCAACCATTTCAGTCTTCTCTGTTTCAGCTCTTCACAAAACACGAAAAGGGCCGAACCGGTTGTTATGGTAAAAAAGAGAACTGGAGCCTGGACACCTTCTCTATTCTGCCTTTCTGCCAAATAAGAGTTTTTCAATCTTTAAAGCAAATAAGATGTTGATGGTTAATAATATTAGAGCAACTAGATGGGAGAAATATCTAAAGTTAGGTCGGTTTATATTCTCAGCATTCTCGCGTGTGTGTATAGGTGCTGCGTGGTTATCAATTTCTTTCTTTTATATAAATTATCGAGACATATGGTGATAAAACTTTTTCTCTCATTAAACCAAGTAGGTGTAGGTAACATTTTTCGTTGCATGCTACGTGAAAGGAACTAGGGCTATTTTTGACGTTAAAAATTGTGTAAATCAAGGGTTGTACTCGGCCTGGTGCATCAAGCTGTATGTTAGCCTCTTTCGTCTCATCTCCGCACTCTGATCAAGCTGTATGTTACGGTTGTGGGTCTTTAACAATAAGGACTGGAGTCAGCCCAACATAAATGATTCCTTACTGGGCTTGCAACTCTAATACCTAAATATGAGCTCTAATTTTTTTTTAACCATGGTTTGGCCATTATTTAGTATTCAGAGATTCATCCTGATTAATTTGGATCGATCGTTATGGGACTCACAGAGATAAGGTGGTCTTCTAACAAATTCCTCTCCATTCCCATTGGGAGTCGAACACCGTTATAACACCAACATAAAATAAAATTAGCCCCAACATTAATGTATTCAATTATCTCTAAAACGTTTAAAATAAAATTTAATATCCCATTAGTAAACGATGCTAGCTTTTTTGGAAAAAAGGTGTTTGTCAAACACTATTATGTGACACCAAAATCTTTTGAATTGAATGATTAAATACTCTATCCCCTTAACAAGAGATATTGAGTTCGAATCCTGAAAATGACGCAAAAGAATTTGAAAGTCAACCCCTAAAATGGGCTCCGAGATTAGTCGGACAAAATCCAAGATAAAAAAAAAAAAAAAAAAAATCTTTATGTGACCTATAAAGGCAATTTTTCCTTTTCTTTATATTATGAGAATTCTACTTCTGAATTCTGATCTATCATTTTGCTCACAAAACTTCATCAAATGGAATTCACATTTCCTACTAGCCAAAAATTTTCATGAATGAAGCTTTGTTAATAAATTTGGACATTGAATATGAAATATATACCAAAAAAGAATTGAGTTTGTAAATTAAATTTGGTAAAAAAATTATTGCCCAAATAGAGAGAAAAAAATTGAAGTTTCATGAGTTTCTCATGGGAAAGCTATGCTGTCCATTTATAAGGATTAGAATAGCCAAATGCCCATCTTTTCCTTTTGGAAAATATTTAAAAATTCAATGATTTTTTTTTTTTTTAAAGATACATTGAATACTACTAGCATATTACTCAAATTCTGCATGTGGATTCAGTGTTTTCATGGATTGCCAAAATTTTGTGTTGGATCTTAATTGAAGAAAAATATATCGCTTATTTTTTTTTTTTGGTAATAAAAAATATATCTCTTATTAGCTTGACCGTATTTAAAGCCCCATTTGGAAAAATTAAGGTTGATTTAGTTGAGTTTATCTAAAACATTTCAATTGAAATATTTATCATAGTAATAGCAATTTAATTCTGTCTTTTATTTGTAAAATTTATATTTTCTACTACCTTTTAATTTAATTTAAAAATATTGCATGTTGAGTTATAATAAAAACAATTTGCAAACCCAATTCATACAAAATTAGATTTAAAAGGTTTAACTTGTAGGTTGATCGATTTGTGTAAAACTTTTTTATTCAATAACAGATTCATAATTGTAAAATTATATAACAAAGATAATCATTTTCATATAATCACTAAGTAAACTTAAATCAATACTATAATTTGAATTTATTTTTTTAAAAAAAATAAAATATTAACAAACACGTTAAGTTAATAGGATATAACTCTTTTTACATAATTTAATAATCATTATAGTGAGATTTTGCAACTAATTTGCCTTGTGTAGATTTTTATTTTTTGTTTTTTTTACAAATATTTATGGGTCTTTGCGACCATAAAAGAAACTTCCCTACAGTAAGGGGTCCCAAACCTATAAAAAGTCTACCCTAATAGTTTCTGTAATTTTGAAAGATCTCATATAATCTCTTTACAAGGCAAGTAGGGTTTTTATATCCCTATAGGCATATGACATTCCCCATGTATACTATATATATTAAATAGAGGCAATATTCTAGGTACGCATCTCTCTTACACATTATACAAAGAGACTACACAGGGGCTTCGGTCTTTTTAATCTTTCCTCTTTTTATCACTTTTTTTGAATTGAGCGTTGGAGTTTCCTCTGCCGAAACCACCTCCGACGGATTTTTTGTAGATCTCTACATCGAAGATCACACTACAAATCCTTCATCACCGATTCCCCATTCAAAACAGAAGAACGATCTGTGTGAAGTCATTTTTTGGTATCAATAGATTAACGCCGTCCATGGAAACTACTGACTGATACTTGCATCTTTCCTTTCTTACAACCATGGCATCGAAAAAAACGAATGGAGATAACACCTCCAAGGTGACATCCAAGACAGGAGGATGGACGTCTAACCTATAGACATACCCCCAATGACGCTCCCAGCTATACAGTCAGACACCTCAATCGTTCATTCGCAGCATCAAGTGGAATCACCCCTTCCAAAGGATACTCAACCTGCGCTGACTCAACCACTAGCGGCTCAACCTATGGTTCACCTTGTCTCTCCTTTTGCTTAGGCCTCTCTTGACTAGTTCCATCATTCCTAAATTGAAAAATTAGAGTCCCGGATATAAGAAATGAGAAAACATCAGTCATATCCTTTGACAAGGAACTCCTCGATAGGGAACCCCGTCCCATTCTAAAAACCTTTTGCATTCACGCACGACTAGACTCCAACCCCATGCATGCCTAGAGCCTTTCGTGATGTCTCAATGGGAGCCAGAGATTTTAAGAAAGCAAGTTGAATAGCTTGTAGCCGCCAAGCTCCAGAGGGCTAATGTAAGGTAAAATGACCCCGACCTTACTTCTTCAATTCTTCACCATTTGACGCCAAGATCATCACCGAGCCGAGTCCCTGCAACTCTCCTTCCCTACATGGAGATGTACGATGACATGATGGATCCCTAGGACTACGTGGCTCACTTTGTTACTGCCATGATCTCCAAAGACATATCAGATACAGCCATGTGTAAACAATTCCCCATGACATTAAAGGGGAATACGCTCACATGGTTCAATTTACTTCCTCTGTCCAACATCAAAAACTTCTACCAATTCTGGTAGTAATTTAAGGCCCAGTTTGTAATTAGCCGCAGAGCTAAATGGAAGTCTACTTCCCTCTTATCTCTCGGGAAAAAGGACAACAAACCTTTGAGAGACTTCCTCAACCAATTCAAGTCTAAAATGATGAAGGTCTTACATCTAGATCACTCTATTGCATTGGTAGTGATACGTACTGGACTATGGCCTTCGGGGATGAAGATCTCCATCACCAAAAATCCTCCGACCTCTATCCAAGAGTTTGATACTCGAGCCAAGAAGTATATCGTTACTGAGGAAGTTGAGGCATTCGACAGATATCGAGGTAGGAGCGAAAAGAATGAATGCAGCCAACCTCCACCATTGTAACCCTTGCCGAAATGGGCTCGAGCAAGACCTCCTCTTCCTCCAGGTTTACCAATTATACGTCCTTGAATGATACTTTTGACCAAATCTTAATGCAAATCAGAAATTGGTCTTATGTTAACTGGCTTTTTCCCTTAAGAGGAAATGATTCTAAAAGAGACCAAACTCGTATTCAACTTCTATTGAGAGCACGGTCACATAACGGATGAATGTCGAAAGTTGAGAGATGAGCTCAAAACCTTAATCAGGGAAAGAAGGTTACAAAGGTTCATGGACACGAGACAAGAAGGAAATCTCCCAAGGGGGCAACGAGAAAGGAACCAGTTGGGGACTAGTCGTACCAAGCTTGCAGAAGCCCTAGTCATAGGTGCCGTTTCGGGGTACAAAGAGAAGATCTTCCACCATGTCTTGTTGACTATTGGGTTAAGCTGGTGTTCCAAAGAATAGACATCCCTCCATTAAAGTAGGTATTCACTACCTGCACCGAGAGGGGATAGAAGAGAAAAAGGCTAACGATAGGCTTTGATGATGAAGAGTTGATAAGAGTTGCCTTGGAACAACATGAGCCTTTAGTTATCATTGTTAAGATAGGGCAGTTTACTATTAAAAGGATCTTCATCAACCAAGGGGCGGCTTGCAACATCCTCTACTAGGACGTCTTCAAGTGGATGGGCTTTAGCCATGTCGACCTCCAGCCTCACATCGGTCCCCTAAAAGGACTCTCCGGTGAATGGGTATACCTTGAAGGCACCATCCAACTTCTGATAACTTTGAGGACACCACCTAATCATGCTACTGCAACAGTTATATTCAATGTGGTGAAACTGACATCCCCTACAATGCCATCTTAGGATGCCTCGGCCTGGATGACCTATAAGCCTTACTGAGTACCAGTCATATGAAATTTAAGTTTAGGATATCTCTCAGTATCTAAACACTTGACTATGACCCAGACCTCAGCTTTGTCATCTCAATTTGTTGCTTGTTATAGTGGACTTTCAGTATTATTGCCTTATTATCTTGATTCTGAAGCTATACTTTTAATAATATTCCTATTTTATTTCCTTGCTAGACCCATCCTTGGCCAACTTATGGGATCTAACTCACAAGCAGGTGGTTTCCAATGATCTCCTAGCTCTATACGTCAAATGAGTTCTGCACCTATCCTTAGCCAACTTGTGGGATTTAATTCTTGAGCCGAATAATCTCTTGGCTCTATGTCTCACATGGATTCAACATCAATCCTTAGCAAACTTATGAGATATAACTCCTGAGCGGGTGGCTCCCAATGATCTCTCAAATCTTCGCCTCATATGGGTTCCTCACCCATCTTTAGCGAATTTACGGGATCTAACTCTTAAGCGGATAGCTCCCAATGATATCTTGGCTTTACGCTTTACATGGATTCCGCATCCATCCTTAGCCAACTTACAAGATCTAACCCTCGATCGGGTGGCCCCTAATAATCTCTAGACTCTACACCTCATATGGGTTTCATACCATCCTTAGCCAACTTATGGGATATAACTCGAGTTGGTAGCTCCTAATGATCTTTTGCCTTTATGCTTTACATGGTTTCCGCAGTCAACAAATGGGATCTGTTATTCAACTAGAGGATGGTGAACAGTTGAATATGGACTTTTATTACTTTTAAAATTTGAGCAGAAACCCAAAAAAAAAAAAATTAAGAACCAAAGAACACACAAGCTTTTTATAGTGGTTTCACCAAATTCGGTATATATCCACTTTCAGACTCCCCCTGGATTTTTCACTAATAGTTTTGTAATATAAACTTGATTACAGGTTTAAGTTCAATCTTTTATACTGTTCCTACCCAACATTCAGTTTCAATCTTTCATAGATTGATTTTTCACTTTCAAAACTTAAAGCAGTGATATATACTCTTTAGCCTTTGACACTTGTTCGGATCTAAAAATAAATGTCAAGAGTTGATGTTTTTTTTCTCAGATATGACAATTTATGATCAGGCTTTCTAAATTTTTGACAGATTGAAGAATTTACGAACACAAAAGAATATAGTAGAGATTTTTCAGAGCATTCAATTAGGCACTCACTTCTTCTTTTTATCTCTTCTTCAACTCATTGGTATTTATAGAGGTATTGAATAGATCCGTCGAGAGTTGTTGCATTTGAACGTTGAGCATTTAATTTCTTCCATTAATGCTTTACAACAATATCCATTTTTTGAGCTGAACCTCCACTTCTTTATTGGTGCCACTTTTGTTTAGGGCAATCAGAACATACTTGTGTTGCATTCGAATGCTAACTTTGATAAAAATGGAAATATTTAAGAAATCAAAGAAATGAAGTGTCTGTTTAGTTCAAATCTATTTCGTAGATTTGGTTTCTGACTCACGTGGGTCAACAAGTTTAAGAGAGATATCGACCTAAATTCAAAAATTTAGTTCAAATCTACACATGTCGATGTGTGATATTTTGAAATCAAGGATAACAGATCGACAAGTTTTTTGTGCACATCGATGTCCTAGTACATTTTTACTTAGCGTGTCGATGTCTAACAGGTATAGGTTGATGTGCTTAAAAAATTTGTTGACGTGTTATTTTGAATTTGTCCACCTGTGACTGTTCAGGTCGATGTGTGCTTTCTTTAAGGTCGAGGTGTGAGATAGTTCAATGTGTTTTTCGTGTGTGTCTATATGTGATGACTTAGCCATTTGTCTAGTATTCTTAGAACTCAAGTCGACAAGGACAAGTGAACAGATCAATGTGTTTATGGCAAATAGAAATTGGTCGACATAGGGCTTACAATTGGTGGACCTGCAATGTAGGTCGATGTGTTTTTTAGTTAGGTCAATATGATGTGCAGACTTCTGATTTACTTTTGTATTTTTGATTTTCTTAAATCTTCTTTCTTTTATTCTATCATCATCAAAACTTTTCTACGTCAACATTCTCCACCTTTTCTATGATGACAAAACTCCTAATACTTAACCTCTAACTTTAATCTATTGGGATTCAAAGTAGAAGACATTTACCTTTGGTCAGCATTGTATTTCGGAGTCTGCATGCATACTTGAGCACTCTTCCCACTTCACACACTTAGCATACCCCACACATACAATGCAGACTTCACAAACTCAGCATACTATGCACACTTACACTCCAGCACTTTGCATACTGTCCACACACAGTAAAGTACACTTCACTTGCACTTCACTTAGCACACTTCATACATTGTTCAATTATTTTCTCGTCTTTTTTGTCATCAACAAAAGAGGTATAGATATACTTAGCACACTGCTCTCAGTACGCTAAATTTTGCATACATAGCATTTGACTACACATGTCTAATACAAATTGCATCTACTACTTGCATTATTAATACAGACTGCATGTATCCATTTCTTCACATCTACTTATACAATATCCTACACCACAGCACTACATCACAGCTCATCACATCTACACACCAATATGTACTACAGCAGACACACCTATTCAGACCAAATGATGCTCAACAGTATACACAATTCCCATTAATAGAGACATCAGTATTCTGCCATAAGTCTCCATCATTTCAGAATAACCAGTATATTCACACAATGTTGATAAAAGAAAAATATGACAGTATACATATAGCAAAAGAAGTTCAAAGAATGAAGAGCATAGTTAATAGTTAAATGAGACTGCATAGCTAAGAAAGCAACTTCACATATCAAAAGAAACTCCAAGTTTCAAAGACTTACAAAGTAAAATACATGACCACAAATCATAAGGTTAGGACAAGAAAGAGGATTATAAGTTTCTATGCTAATAGGATCTTGATAGTTTGGGATCTTTTTTGATTTACCCTTCTCTTTGACCAAGGAATCTAGTTTCTCTTTGACTCCTTCAAGTTTTATCTTGACAAGGCAACTCATTTGGCCTATCAATGTTTGCCTTTTTTCAATATTTTGCAATTTGTCCCAAATCATTTCTAAGGTAATTGGTTGGATGCTTGAAGGCTCACCTTCTTCTGTTCTTCTTTCTTTTCTTGGGGCATTCTCAATGGCTTCCTCAGCTTCATCATCAATTTCTTCAACCTGTCTCTTGCTTGCTCCCCCTTCTTTCCTTACCCGTTCTCCCTCATTATTGCTCATCCATCTAGCTCTCAACATTGAAGTTGCATTGATTACATTGTTCTCACTCAACTCAATAATTGTATCTTTTTCTAACTCCACATGATTTTTTGATAGAATGTCAGTGATCATGCTAGCATATGGTAGCAAGGAGATCTCAGACCTATGTGTGGCTATCAGAACAATGTAATGCAGTCTGGGATTCTTTCTATTCATAATGCAAGCCATTAACCAGAAATCTTCACTTGAAACAGTGGTGTAATTTCCTCCTCTAGGTCTTAATACATGAGAGACAATTAGATGTAGAATACGTTCATGAAAATCAAATTTCGTAGCACTAATATTTACTACAGTCAAGTTCTCATCACCATAGACAGCCTTAGCATTATCCAACTTACTAGATTTCATATAGGGTTCACATGCATCATAGGAAACCCAAGCAATATCATTATTTTCACATATGCTCCGAGAAGTTACTTTAACCTCCTTTCCATTCACAAATGTGTTGAATCCACATGAGACATAATGGTCATCTAGTATAATTCGAGTCTCCTCATTTTCATCAGAGATCACTTCTAGATTGTTATAGAACAATTTAACTTACTTCTTATGAATGTATTTGTTCAGATTCAGAAGTGAATTAGGACATATCTCAATCAAATATTTCTCGTATTTGAAATTTACCTTTTTCAAGAATACTAAATCTATCAACCTTCCATGATTGACCTTTCTTTTTAAAAATACTTTGTCATAGAAGTCGTTTTGCTCAACGAATGAAATTCATAAGTGCTGAATTGCGGTGGAGGAGATGGGGGTTTCGCAATTCAAAAAATCCATCAAAAACTATATATGATCTCATCTGATCTTTGATGGATGTTTTGCAGGTCTCTATACCAAAGATCACACCGCAAATCCTTCATCACTGGTTCCCCGTTCAAGACAGAAGGACAATCTATGTGAAGTCATTTTTTAGTATTAATAGATTAGCGCCGTCCACGAGAACTACTGACTCATACTTGCATCCTGTGTTGATCTCTTTCCTCTCTTACCACCATGCCACTGAAAAAGAGGAATGTAAATAATACCATCAAGGTAACATCCAAGGTAGGAGGACAAACGTCTAACCCTACAGACATACCCCTAATGACGCTCCTAGCTATACAATTGAACATCTTAATCATTCATTCGTAGCATCAAGCGGAATCACCCCTTCCAAGGGTTACTCAACCTTCGCCGACTCAACCACCAGTGGCTCAACCTATGGTTCTCCCTATCTCTACTCCTGCTCAGGCCTCTCCTAACTAGGTCTATCATTCCCAAATTGAAAAATTAGTCCCGAATATAGGAAATGAGCAAACACCTAGAATACATTAGTCGTGTTCTTCGACAAGAAACTCCTCGAGAGGGAATTCCATCCCTTTCTACGAACTCAGCACATTCGCGGATCACTAGACTCCAACCCCATGTATGCCCAGGGCCTTCCGTGATGTCTCGATGGAAGCTTGAGGATTTAAGAAAGCAAGTTGAAGAGCTTGTAGCTACCAAGCTCCAGCTTCTTTAATTCTTCACCATTCGACACCAAGATCATCGTCGAGTCGATTCCTTGTAATATTCTCCTTCCGTACATAGAGATGTACAATGACATGATGGATCCCTGGAACACGTGGCTCACTTTGTTACTATCATGATCTCCAAAGACATATCAGATACCGCTATGTGTAAACACTTCCTCATGACATTAAAGGGAAATGCGCTCACATGGTTCAAGTTACTTCCTCCATCCAAAATCAAGAAGTTATACCAACTCTGGCAGCAATTTAAGGCCCAATTTGTAAATAGTTGTAGAGCTAAATGGAAGTCTACTTCCTTCTTTTCCCTTCGACAAAAGGACAACAAATCTTGGAGGGATTTCCTCAACAAATTCAAGTCTGAGATGATGAAAGTCTTGGGTCTATATCACTCTATTGCATTGGCAGCAATACTCATTGAACTACGGCCTTTGGGGATGAAAACCTCCGTCACCAAAATGCCTTTGACCTCTATCCAAGAGTTTGATGCTTGAGTCGAGGAGTATATTACTGCTGAGGAAGCTGAGACATTCGACTGATATCGAGGCAGGAGCAAAAAGAACGAACACAGCCAACCTCAACGATTGCAACCCTTGCTGAAAAGGGCTCGAACAAGACCTCCCCTTCCTTACAAGTTTACCAATTATACCCCCTTGAATGATACTCCCATCCAAATCTTAATACATATCAGAAATTGACCTTATGTTAACTGGTATTTTCCCTCAAAAGGAAACGATTCTAAAAGAGACCAAACTTGGTATTGTAACTTCCACCGAGAGCACAGTCACATAATGGATGAATGCTCAAAGTTGATAGATAAGCTTGAAGCCTTAATCGGGGAAAGAAGGCTACAAAGGTTCATGGACACGAGACAAGGAGGAAATCCCCTGAGGGGGTAATGAGAAAGGAACCAGTTGGAGACTAGTTGTACTGAGCTTGTAGAATCCCTGGTCATAGGTGCCGTCTGGAATCAATCTTGGGGAGTTATTCTCCTGGCACAAAGAGAAGATCCTCTACCATGTCTTGTCGACTATTGGGTTAACTGGTGTTCTAATGAATAGACAGCCCTCCATCCAAGGAGGTATTCACTACCTGCACCGAGAGGGAACAGAAGTGAAAAAGACTAATGATAGGCTTTGATGATGATGAGCCGATAAGAACTGCCCTGGAACAACATGATCCTTTAGTTATCATTGTTAAGAAAGGACTGTTCACTCTTAAAAGAATCTTCGTCGACCAAGAGGCGGTCTGCAACATCCTCTACTGGAACACCTTTAGGTAGATGGGCTTTAGCCATGCTAACCTCCAGCCACATGCCGATCCCTTGAAAAGACTTTTCTATGAATGGGTATACCTTGGAGGCACCATCCAGCTTCTAATAACTTTGAGGACACCAACTAATCATGCTCCCACAATGGTTTCATTCAATGTGATAAAATTAACATTCCCCTACAATGCTATCTTGGGACGCCCCGACCTAGATGACCTAGAAGCCCCGCCGAGCACCAGGCATATGAAGGTTAAGTTTAGAATACCTCTTGGTATTGAAACACTTGACTGTGACCCAAATCCTTTAAGACCTCAGTTTAGTCATCTCAATTCATAACTCGTTATAGTGGCCTTTCAATATGACTGTCTTATTATCTTGATTCTGAAGCTATACTTTTAATAATATTTTGACTTTATTTCCTTGTTATACCCATCCTTGGCCAACTTACGGGATCTAACTCACAAGTGGGTGGCTCCCAACAATCTCTTAGCTCTACACCTTACATGGGTTCTGCATCTATCCTTAGCCAATTTGTAGGATTTAACTCCCAAGCTAGTGGCTCCTAACGATCTCTTGGCTCTACATTTCATATGAGTTTGCACCTATCTTTAGCAAACTTACAAGATCTAACTCTTTAACGGGTGGCTTTCAATGATTTCTCGACTCTACACCTCACATGGATTTCGCACCTATCTTTAACCAACTTATAGGATCTAACTCTTGAGTGGGTGTCTCCCAACAATCTCTTGGTTTTATGCCTCAGATGGGTTCTGCACCCATCCATAGCCAACTTATAGGATCTAACTCCCGAGCGGGTTGCTCCCAATAATCTCTCGACTCTATGCCTCACATGGGTTTCACACCCATCCTTAGCCAACTTAGGAGATCTAACTCTCGAGTGGGTGGCTCCCAATGATCTTTCACCTTTACGCCTTATATGGTTTCCATAGCCAACACATGGGATTTAACTTTCGAGCAGGTGGTTTCCAACTATCCTTTGGCTTCGTACCTCTTATATAGGTTTTACATGTAATAAGGAGCTATACACATGGATGGGGATTAACTCCTAACTCCCTTTTCTCTCGCCCTATGTCGACACATTGTATATTCATCATTTGAAATAACTTAATGTCATACACATTATGACAGTCAAAATGCAAAGGAGGAAGACCAAATTTGCAAAGGAAAAAACTTAATTCATTTTATCATGGTGAAAGTACAACGGAACAAGGAAGATGGAGTATATTAAGGAAGGAGACAGAGTACAAGATCACTCTTCATGACCAGAAGATGGAGGAGGAGTAGTTCCCTCTTCATGACTAGGAGATGGAGGAGAAGTAGTCATTTGACGCAAAACCTCGAAACTAGCCCGTATAGCAGCTACATGGGCGTTAGCCTCGACCACTATATGGGAAAATTCCGCTCTAAGATTGTTGGCCAAGCTCAAACCTACAGTTTGGGTGTTAGCCCCACCAACGTCATCCGCCAATCTCTCCCTAAGTCCTGGCCTACAGATGATTCCTTCCGCATGACATAACTTCTCATTGAGCTAATGAAGTTCACATTAATGGCCTTCTTGGAGCTCAAGAATCTTATCCTCCATGTCTGTAACCTTTTTCTTGGAGACAATGTGTGATTGCCTCAGCTCTTGAGTCATTCTCTTAAAAGATAGGTAGTCAGTTTTGGTCCTATCCAACATGACCTCCAACCTTTCGCATTCAGTAATAGCTATATTACGCTGCTCAAACACTGAGTCCTGGTTAGTTCTCAACCATCTTATCATTTTTCCCTTTCAAACAACACAACATTGGCCACCTGACCCTATTTCCATTCTTGTTCTTTTTGGGCTAGGGCAACTTGAAGCTGTAGGATCGTTGTCTGACCCTTTCCCAATTCTGTCTACTTTTGAGCCAGAGCGGCCACACAATCTCCTCCCCGTTTTGATTTGCCAAGTCTTCTAGGTAACCCACTAGTTGATCCTTAATCGTTGAAATTCATCTATGACGGTAGACTATAACAACATGACAATTTACGTAAAAACAACTAAAACACTAAACTTTCCAAAACACTCAGATAAGAAATGAGCATACCTAGAGACCAAGAGCAATCATTGCTTCATCGCATTACTCCACTGGTAAGCGATTTAGTTTCGATTTGTCATAGTAAAAGTCCAACCTATCGACGAACCTCCTTACTTCTACAATATTTAAGTAACTAAAATAGTCACTGCCACACCTAATCGCTATGATCCCTCTTTCCTTCAAATCCTTGGACCGATAAAAAAACCTTACGAAAACTGAAGGAAGTGGAGCTGTCTGGCTAGGTAACCCCCTTGCTCTTCTAGACATTCAAGTGCTCTCGATAGGCGCTGGACAACCTAACTTCGTCCCTTAGTCCGATCTCTCGCTCTCTAATGCCCAGAGCATTAGGAGAAGTACCCTCTTCCTTAGTATCGACATCCCTAATACCAACATCCGGCCTCTTGGTGTCCATAATAGCCAAAGTCCGCACTAGGGTCCCCTTTCTCTCGGTGGTGTCTAATACTAAAGACCACTAACCTTCTCATCTTTCTTTTAAAGGCCAGCGAGCAAAAGGGCGCACGTTGTTGACCCCCTCTCCCAAAACACTCTCCCCATCCTCAACACTTTTTTGTTTATAGGGCCACATAACCTTATCAACAGTAGTGACCTAGAGATCACCTCTGTTAACAATGTCTAAGATCCTAAACAACCAGCTTGCGACCTTCTTCATCAAAAGGGCCCTTTCGATCTTCACCCGAGTTAAGCAATAAGTCGTCCATCTTCAACATCTGATCATCAAAAAAGGTATCCATGCAGATCGACCTAACATTTTTCTAACAAAAATCCCAAATACAGTAGATAAACTCAGAGTATCGAGAATGGGTCAGAGCCTTTAACTCCACTTCAAGCTCTCCATCGGCTCTCGGCAAAACCAATATCAGTTCATTTCTCTCAAATTCTACAAAAAATAAATTCTTCATCTACTGCTTGTCTATAGTCTCCTTATAGAATAACCTACATTTACAGCTCATTCTTGTTTGAACATAGTATCACCACCTGATACCCTTACCAGAATACCCTCACAAATGAAAATGGAGGATAAAATCTCAAAATTAATGTCCAAATGCCAGAAGCTCAAAAGACTTACTACCTCTATGATCAGCTGCTAGGCACTTAGGATTAGCATGGTCAGAAAAATGTTTCAACCTTTCAAAATCTCAGCCAGAATGCCCAAATAAGGCAGTTTCAAACCATGCATGATGCACTCTGTGTACATTGGCAAGGAAGTCTCGTGGGCCATACTCACCAATTCGTCATCCGTGGGTAATCATATGCAAAAATCATCTGTCAAGCCCATCACTTGTCTAACGCCCTCCAATTTTTCATTGGTCATCACGCTCTTGATGTTATTGATTCTGATCAAGGTGATTATTTTAGAAATTTTGAAAACCCTAAATTGTAGAACTCTCATTCTCTCAACAAAAGATACCGCTAAAAACATTACAGTGTCTATAACCAATGCAATACGAAAGATAAAAGTATGCTGAGAAAGATTCACGAAAGACGAAGTGGGACATATCACATTTAATGCTTATGCTCGTGTCTCTCCACTCACTCA
Organism: Dillenia suffruticosa; assembly: GCA_033439265.1. Classification (NCBI taxonomy): domain Eukaryota; kingdom Viridiplantae; phylum Streptophyta; class Magnoliopsida; order Dilleniales; family Dilleniaceae; genus Dillenia; species Dillenia suffruticosa. The sequence continues at coordinate 9,434,987 of JAVTVX010000031.1, forward strand.
AAATTGCTCCACTTTTGCACCCATTCAATTCCCCAAATTCTTATCCACTTAAAAAGTACTTCTAATATTGTTCTAGTGAATGACACAAGGAGTGGGGGGGTAAATGATGATACTTGGTCCAAAATCTCATTGCTGCGAAACCTAACAAACCCATATCATATAACCCAAAGAGTACTAAGTGACCTCTCGGTCAATCTTAGCCAATGGTTTCCTCTCGGCATAAACCTTTTGATAAGATCCTTTCGATCTTTGTATTGTTCGGTCATATATCCGACATACTCTATTAGACCCATGAGCCTATCGGCTTCATGACCTCTCGGGATCCTGACCTCTCGATCCTTACAGACTTGACTCTTACTACACTACGAGTTCTAGTTGTAATCATTCGATAAGAAAGGAAATGTGTGACAAGTTTAAACCTTTTTTGATTTGATACGAGATTATTACGATATCTCCTGATAAAGAAATAAACCTCTTAATGATTCAAGCCTTCATAGGTTCCATAACCACAAAGGAAACTTCCTTACCTCAAGGGATCCCGAACTTATAGAAAGTCTACCCTGATAGTTCCTATAATATTGAAAATTCTCATATGATCTCGTTACAAGGTAAATAGGGTTTTTACACCTCCAAGTACATTGAACATTCCCCATGTATACTATATATATTAAATAGAGTTAATATACCAGGTACGCATCTCTCTCTTTACATATTACACATTAAGACTATATAGAACTCTCGACTCATTCAGTCTTTTCTCCTTTTATAGCTCTTTCTGATTTAAGTATCGGAATCTCCTCTGTTGGAGCCACCTCTAGTGATTTTTCATAAGTCTCTACATCAAAGATCACACCATAGATCTTTCATCACCGGTTCTACATTCAAGTCAAAAGGACGATATGTGTGAAGTTTAGCATCAACAGACCAAAAGATGAACGAGAGTAGCAAAATCAACCTCCACCTCAAAACCTTTGAAACCTCTTCTCTTCCCTCAGTCCCCATAACTTCACGACTAGGACTTTAGCCTTCCCAATGTAAAGCCCGCAACCCAGTTACCATTGCTATCCCTAAACATGCTTCCTGCACTAGCCCGATCGAACCCATAGGAATCTACTCCATTCGTGTTAAGTTTGATCTTACCAACAGGGGGAGCAATCATTTAATTCTTAACACTTCCCTCATGAGGTCATCGGCTTTAGCAACCAAAAGAGAGTTGCTCTTCTTCGATAGATTGAAAGCTATGGAAGCTAACTCCCGAGGGGATCGATGAATGTTTTGCATTACCACTTTACACCTTCCCTTTTAGATGGTCCAAGTTATAACGGAAAAGACTATGCTAGCCTTTAAGCTCCTAAACTTATCCTGTAATGTCTCAACCTTTGAAAGACAGAAGAGAGGGTCTTATTCTTAAAGTTTTGAGCTATGAAAAAAACAGAGGGAAGTGAGATCTGAAACAGGGACATGGAAGGTTGTTATGACTGGTTAATGGAGACGTAAGTAGTGGATTGGTGTAAGTGAAAGAGATAATCAAAGACATTAGAGAGAGAGAGAATGTCAAAGAACAGAAGTAAAGAGATTATTTCAATTTTCATGCTTTTCTCCATTGTTCTGCAGTCATTTATATAGCTCCCTAGCTGTTTCTAACCTCCCTAACCATACTAAGAACTTTAGTTATCATTCCCTTCTGTCAACTGAATCTTGAGTTTAATAACTCCTAGTCGTTACTTTTCAAATTTTAGTTGCAGTAGTTACAATTCTACAATTTCTCTCTCTTAAAACCATCCTTGCCCTCAAGGATAGAAATTAGAAAACTGTGCTCTGATGAAGCCAATATCCTCGTAGGTTGATTCCTCAAGACTCAATTAACTTATTTGATCAACACTTGAGTGATTGACTTATTATTTCTCCAAATGACCCTCCTTTTCAGTACCCCTTCTAGTTTAACTAAGACCTACTTATTTGAACCAAATAATGGCAAACTGGGCATTGTGAAATGGTAAGGACCTATTCTTTTCTTTAATAGAGACACATGAACCAGGAGATAGTTGTAACTTGTAAGCCACCTTTCCAATGTTTACAATGACTTTGAAAGGTCCATAGAACTTTGATAACAATTTCAATTGTTTTCTTAACTCCATGAATTGTTGTCTATATGGTTGTAGCTTAAGGTATACCATATGTCCAATCTAGAATTCTCTTTATGACTTATTTTGATCTGCATAGAAGCTTTAGACAAATGGTTATGCAAGACATGAATCATGGCCTGTTTATTTCTGATGAACTCCCAAACAGCAAGAGTAACTGAATCGGCATAGGGGCCTATAGGTTTCTAATGAGATTGAATGCTATATAAAGCTTCAAATGGTGTCATTTTAATACTATGATGGTAGTCAGTGTTGTACCACCATTTATCAAGATTTAACCATTGGAGCTATGGTACAGGCTTATCAAAAGTCATACATTTAAGGTAGCAATCGAAACATTGGTTCAGCCTTTCACTTTGTCCATCAGTCTGAGGGTGATAAGCAGTACTAAATTTAAGTTGAGTCCCAATAAGTTTGAACAGTTCTTGCCAAAATGACCTTGTGAAGACCTTGTCTCTATCTAAAATGATGGAATTAAGAAGACAATGTAATTTATATATGTTGTCCAAAAGCAGTTATGCTACTTTGGCAGCTAAATAAGGATGTTGAAGAACCATGATATGATCAAAATTAGTAAGTGTGTCAATAACCACTAGGATGAATTGTCATACCCTTCAGAATTAGGCAAGCCTTCAATAAAGTCCATGCTTACCTGTTTCCATGCTTGAGTAGGAATTGGCAGTGGTTGTAACAGTCCAGGATATTGTATATTCTCATGCTTATTTTTCTGGCAGGTGTCACATTCTTGGATTAACTTGCTCTCAGTTTTCTTCATCAAAGGCTAGTACAATATTGATTTAATTCTCTACAAAGTGCTTAACTGTCTAGAATGATCTCTTGTTACTGAATTATGCATCTGTTGTACTATTATTTCTCTGACTGTAGAAGAAGTTGTGCTATCAGATTCTGGCATTCTTCATCCTTTTCATAACTTTGTTGAGTTTCCAATATCCATAAGGGTTAAACTGTAGATATGGATGAAATGGTGGAACCTATACCTTCTTCCTCTTGAAGTTTCCTTCTTGAAAGAATATCTACTACTTTGTTTTCAACCTCCCTTTTGTACTGGATTTCATAATCCATCCCCGACAACTTAGCCAACCATTTTATGCTGTAATGAATTTGTAAGTTTTCGCTCCAATAAGTACTTGAGATTCTAGTAGTCAGTCCTAATTACAAAGTGACGATCAATCAAGTAATGCTTCCATTTAGACACAGCCATCACTACTGCAAGAAGTTCTTTTCCATAGATTGATAATCCCCTGGTTCTAGACCCGAATTCCTTGCTCTAGTTTCCTTTGCTCAAGTAAGTTATAAGCTGTCCCTCCTGCATTAGAACTACTCCCCAACCTTGTGAGCAAGCATTAGTCTCTACAATAAAGGTTTTGGAGAAATCAAGTAGTCTCATTACAAAGGCCATACACATGGCTGTTTTCAATCTATTGAAGGCCTCTTCAGCTTCCTCAATCCACTTCAAGTTATCTTTTTTTAAGAGATCATTCAAAGGTCTAGTAATTATCCCATAAACCTTAATGAATCTCTTGTAAAAGCCATGAAGTCCTAAGAATCCTCTCAAGGGCTTAACAAAAATGGGGATAGGCCATGAAGCTATACTGTCTATCTTCTAAGAATCTATTTTGACCCCAGTGCCTATAACTACATGCCCCAGATATTCCACTTGTTTCTGAGCAAATACACACTTGGACATCTTGGCAAAGAGCTGATGTTGTCTAAGTATTTGGAGGATTGTTCTAAGGTCTTTTGCATAGGTAGAAACATTGGGGTTGTAGATTAGAATATTATCAAAAAATACTAGAACAAATTTTCTCAAGTGTGGTTGGAAGATGTGGTTCATCAAAGATTGAAATGTGATTTGGGCATCAGTTAATCTAAAAGACATGACTAGGAATTCAAAGTGGCAATGGTGTACTTACAATGCTATTTTCTCAATATTGCAAGCCTTCACTCTTATTTGATGGTACCCTACCTTTAAATTTATTTTGGAAAAGACTTTGGAACTATGAAACTCATCCAACAGTTCATCTATGTTGGGAATGGGGTACTATCTCTAATAGCCATTTGGTTAATCTGCTTATAATCTACACAAAACCTCCAGTTATCACCTTTTTTCTTAACCAATAGGATAGGCATGGCAAAATGGCTGGTGCTAGTCCTTACGATGCCATTATTGAGCATCTCTTGAACTTGTCTTTCTATTTCAATTTTTTGAGAGTAAGGGTACCTATATGGTTTGAGTTTAAAAGGTTGGGAGTCTAGTTTCAGGTTTATGGAATGGCCATTTGACCTTTTAAGTGCGAGAGTAGTAGGTGTGGAAAATATTTCCTCAAACTTAGACAAGATTGCCAAGATTTCTTATGGTGTTCTTGAGTCTTTAGATTCAGGTGTAATATCTAGAGTTGTACAGCTTTGAAGTTGTTGTTGCCTAAATACTCTTGTAGCCTTTCCTCTAACTAGCTTAATCAAGGGTTGCTCTAACATGCCCTCTAGTATGACTTTATTTCCTTTACTAAAAACCTATCCTGTAACTTTTTAAAATCAAATGTGATGGGACTATAATAGTACATTCAGTCCACTCTCAATATGACATCCCATATGCCTAAAGTTATTACTCTTAAGTTAAAGGAGAAAGTGTACTTTTGGATGGTCCATCTTACGTTGCTAGCTTTGATGGAACTGGTGATTATACTCCTATTTGCAATATCAGCTTGAGCACACTTGTTGGCTCAATAAGTAGTTTGAGTTTTGTGACCACCCTCTAAGGTAGAAAGTTGTTTGAGTTGCCTGTGTCCACCAATATGTTGATTACTAACCCATGCAAAGTCCCCTGTAGTGCAATCATTTGTTTGTGCACGGAGTTGGATAATGCACACAGAGACACCTTAATAGATCTTTTAGTTTGTTTTCTGCACTCCTTTTCTATTTATTCACTATCTTCTATAGCCAATATGAAGCTTAGATGCTTGAGTTTGCATCTATGGCCTGGTGTGAATTTCTCACCACACTTGAAGCACAAATTGTTGTTTCTCCTGTATTGTACTTCTTGGGAAGATAGCTTCAATCAATTGTTCCCTGTGGTTCCCTGTTTGTCCATTTTGTATGGAATGTTGCGATGCTTCTGTCCCCCAACCCTCCCTTTCTTTGCTAATTCCAAAGATTGCTCCTACAAGGTGACTATCGTAAATGTTTGAGATAGTGTGGAGGGCTTCATTTTCCTCAACATTGGCTTGATTTCCCATTTAACCCCACTTATGAAGCTACAGATAAAATATGATTCAGTTAATCAAGAGTTTTTCTGCATCATTATTGACCAAAGCTCCTTAAACCTTTCCTGGTATTCAACTATTGAACCATGCTATTGAATCTTATTAAACTCTTCTACTATATCTTGCACCCCTTTGGATTCAAATCTTTGACATAACAGATTGGAAACTCTTCCTATCTTAATTCCTTTCTCGATTGCTTGACCCCCTGGTACCAAATTTTTACTTTCCCTTCAAGATACATCTGTACTGTATCAACCCATTGGTGGTTGGGAATTTGATACACAGTAAAGAATTTATAATATTTTCTTAACCACACTCATGGATTATCTCTGATGAAAAGAGAAAGCTCCACTTTGGGAGAATTAGAAATTAAGACTTGAGAACTGCAGTCCCTTTTATTTGTAGGGATCTCTCCATCTGCCTTCAGTTTACTCTCGGCAGGTGTAGGTAATATTGGAGAGTTCAGACTTCTCTCGATGTAGTCTTCATCAATTTTTTCTTGCTGATATGCTTTCAAGAAATTATTAAATCGAGCATCAATCATGGCTACGAGAGCATCCATTTTTTGGTTTTGCTGTTCAAATCTTTTATCAACATATAGCCGCAGTTCATCAATTCTAGCTTTTTGTTTCTTGTGTTGATCTTCTTGAATTTGTTGTCTTGTTCCTTCTGCCATTGGTGAACAGTTCCAAGAATCTATGGCTCTCATACCAATTTGTAATGTCACAACCCTTCAAGGACAGAAGAGAGGGTCTTATTCTTAGAGTTCTGAGCTATGAAAGAAAACAAAGGGAAGTGAGATCTGAAACAAGGACATGGATGGGTTGCTATGACTGGTTAATAGAGACGTAAATGGTGGATTGGTGTAAGTTAAAGAGATGATCAAACACATAAGAGAGAGAGAGCGTGTGTGTGTGTATGTCTGTCTGTCAAAGAACAGAACTAAGGAGTTTATTTTAATTTCCATGCTTTCCTCCATTGTTCAATAGTCATTTATACAGCTCCTTAACCATGTTAACAACTTCAGTTATCATTCCCTCCTGCCAACTAAATCTTGAGTGTAACAGCCCCGAACTGTTATTTTTCAAATTTCAATTGCAGCAATTACAATTGTTACATATCCCTCCTGTTAACACCGCCTCCAACCACTTGGTAATGCTGTTGTTACTTCATCGATGGACATTTACTAAGATAGTAGTTGAAATTTTTACTATTATAAAGGAAAAGGTCAATAACTAATATAAAATTTTTTATGATGTGACCCTTAGCTTCCATAAGGCTTAGATTGTGGGCCCTTAGGTTGTCTCAGTCCTAATCTCTAGGCCCACCATAACTAGGATGGGTCTGATCGAGCTCTAGATATATTTTTTGAATAATAAAATTATATTAAATTTTTTTTTTCCTTAAATACTGGATAACAATGTATATCTTATGAATCCCTTCTCACAACCTAGTGGCAATGATTATATTAAAAATTAAGGGGTTTTTAATCCCCCTTGACTATAAACTTTAATCTTGATATGTTTTTTAAACCAATGTATTTACAAATGATTTATACTTTAATAATTGTTTCAACATAAATCTAGTTTTTAATATATGTAAAAGTAGGTGTTGAAAGTTATATGCCCACGTGGACATATGTCAAGGGTGGTTATCCCAAATGATAACCACCCATAACTCACTTGGATCCCTCTCTCTCCAAGGACTCTCTCCTTCTCTCTCTGAGTACTTTTGTTCTTTGGTCGGCAAAAGGAAGCCACGAATTTCTTCAGCAAACATTGCATAACTTCTTGAATGCAATCGATCTCTCTCATTTTTCTTGAGAAGGGCATAGCTGAGATTGATAGAGTGGTATGTTGAGAGAGAAATTAATTTAAGAAATTAATTAAGGGCTCGAGAAATTTTCACGTATGAAAATTTCTTCCGTTATTTGGGTCACTGGATATTGAGTTGAGATATCATGGAATATTAATAATGGTTCGATCTCGTGATCACTATCTTGACCGAGCGATTTGTACGGGAAATTATGCGATTTCGATTAATTTATTGGATCCTTATATATTTAGATATTTATCCGTAAATTCTGAAATTTTTAATTTTATACGCTTCTGCATGCATATATAGTGTAATAAATCCTTTAATGGTATCAGAACTATGTTGGATTTATTTAAAAATTAAAAAAAAATCAAAATTTTTTGGACTATGTGTAGGGTACAAAATTTAGGATTTGAATCACATATAAGTTTCGTGAATCCAAGGACACTGCAAGAATGCCCATGATCCAAGAATCATGAAAATATTTTTTGTTGAATTTTTTAAACATATTAAGGCCATGAAAAGTTTGGTCAAAGTTTTTGACCCGAAGAATACAAAACCTTAGATATGTGAAATTTAAGGATGAATCGATATCTAAAAATGGTCTAGATATGTTTGTCATGCTTATTTTGCATTTTGACATATTAGTTATGATTTTTGAGTTGCCGGAAATTGGTTTTCTAAATCGACCGTGGAGGGCCGTGAAATGGAATTTAAAATTTGTCAGGTTTTGGTATTATTTCTCCCAAAAATCAAGTTTAGAATGAATTGGGAAGATTGAATTTTGAATTACATTGAAAATCCGAGCAAAAATCATCCCAAAAAAGTGTTTTCCGGTAGCCGGGTCAAAAGGACCCAGTTGCAGACCCGTTGGGCGAAGAAAACCTAGCCTGACCTGCTGGCGCGTGCAGTTCACGCGCTCTCCTGACCTGCTGGCGCGTGCAGTTCACGCACTCTCGAGGACCGTGAACAGTTTTTGGGGGGTGTCCGAGTCGGATCCGACCTACCGGGTTAGTTTAAAAAAAATGATTAGATATGCTATTGCCTGGACTCGAACTAAGTTTGAATAACCTTTCTTTAAGCGCCCTGGATCACTAGGCTACAGGCGCTGTGGTGAGGAGTGCACGGTCCACTAAAAATAAATTTAGAAGAAAAAAATGAAAATAATTCTCAGAAATGCCTCTGCCCAAACTCAAACCAAAGCTTGGGTGAACTTTTTCAAGCATGCTTACCACCAAGCTACAGCAAAGTACTGTTCTATGAGGTGATTGCAAAAATGAATATGCTTTCTTGCATGGCTACGCGTCTGCCCAGAGCACAGTCGGATTGTGCAGGCGTGTAAAGGTGCCTGGTTGTGAGTCGGCGGCGCATGGAACCCCCGGTGACGCGTGATGTCATGCCGAATTGGCTTTTTCCAATTATCTAAGTGTTCCATGTTCACATTTATGATTTGTTTGTGGGTTTTTGTGTACTGAATCCAACTCCGAATGGTAAGATGTGATTCCAATTTGTGGTATTGATATCCGTTGATTCATATACTTAAATTAGGGTCTATATTCAAATTATTTGGGATTTGTTGATTCGAAAGGTACACAAAATGTGAGACTAAGCGTTAATAAGTCATTAAAATCTTTTTAACTACATAGAAAATTATCGTAATAGATCTTTGTAAAAATAATAAATGGAATGGTGTCAAACGTAAAATTTTATACCAATAGATTCAGTTTATTCTCAAGGAACAAGATTTATTTTAAAATTCTAAGATATAAGATGGTGGGCCCCAAGGAGGGTACCACACCTCAGTATAGACGGAACAATGAAGTCTATTGTGCGTTGAAGAAAAAGGATAGCTAAATTAGAGCAATCCTTATCAATGAAAAGCACAATGACTTGATCCAAGTCTATGAGTAATCTTTTGGTTATGTCAGTTAGGCTCGCTCTAAAGGAGCATTATGGTGCTCTTTCGGCTCCTGAGGTGAGAAGACAAATTTATAAATTTATAACTTATAATAAAAATGGTTGATCATACAATGATATAACATTTGACGTAAATGTTGAGTATGATCGCTCAGTTAAGGAATATGGACGAGTCAATTTCGAATGAATTTTAGATATTGGTTGTAAACTAGTCTTTTACCTGATTCATGGGAGACCAAGAAAACCTGTGTCATGTCCGATGAGAGTATTCATACTTTCGCTAGTGTGAACAGGCACAGTAAGCTCGAGGACGAGCACCTAGAGGCGACTAGATCATATTCGGGTCATGCTTATACGGAGGAGTCGAGTAAGGATTCCTGTAGCACCAAACAAAAGGCATAGACATGAGAAGAAGACTCAAGATCCAGGCAAGAAGAAACCATCTGAGAAATCTGACAGAAAAGTACAAAAACGCAAGAAGAAGGAATTTGATAAGATCAATACGAAGTGCTACGCCTGAGATAGCCTTGGTCATTTCGCTCGTTGACTATGACGAGTTGAAAGAATGTTTTTCTTCTTTACGTGGTTTGAGTTTTGACTCATTTATCATGTTGTTCACTGATTTCTCTTCTTACGGATTGTAAAATCAGGAGCCACTAATCACGTAACTCAAGATAGGAGCGTGTAAATATAATTCCACCCAGTGAGTCCTCAAGCTAGGAGGATTCACATGAGGAAGAAGCATTTGTCATCGTCAGTAGAGAGTTTGACACTTGCAAATTTGAGTTGCAATATGGACAAACTTTGTATTTAAATGACATTCTTGGCGCTCCAAATATTTAACGGAACTTAATTTCAATACTTTGTTTGTATTGCCGAGGATATGCTTTGCTTTTGTTTTGGAAACTCTAATATTTCTATTAATTACGATAATTTTTTCGTTTTTTCTGGTTTTGTCCTTAATGGATTGTATGCATTGAATATTATTCATTTTAATGGTATTTCTTATTATTTTTCTATTGCCTTTACATTTGACTGAATAGATGATGATGTAAATGTATGGTATAAAAGATTGGATACATAGGGTAAGAGAAGTTGAACCGGTTAGTAGCAAGTGGTTTGTTGGACCCGCTAACTAGGGTCGAATTGTCTATATGTGAAATTTTGCCTAATTGGTAAAATAACAAGAAAACCATTTAGTAAGATAATGAAATCTGAGACTCTATTGCAATTGGTCGACTCTAATATCTATTGCCCTATGAGCCTGAGAACCCTTAAATAAAGTTGTGTGCGTTATTCCGTTCATAGATGATTATATGCGTTTCAGTTACGTCTATATGATCTCGCAAAAGTCTAAGATATTGGAATGTTTCAAAAGATTTATTAGCGAGATTAAGAATCAGTTAGATTTGAGAGTAAAGACTTTCAGAACCGATCGATAGCGTGAGTATTTGTCTGAACAATTTAGAGAGTTCTATTCCGAAAAGGGAATTACGAAACATCTGACTATTGACTATGACGAGTTGAAGGAATGTTCTTCTTCTTTACGTGGTTTGAGTTTTGACTCATTTATCATGTTGTTCACTGATTTCTCTTCTTTACGGATTGTAAACTCAAGAGTCACTAATCACGTAACTCAAGATAAGAGCGTGTAAATATAATTCCACGCAGTGAGTCCTCAAGTTAGGAGGATTCACATGAGGAATGAAGCATTTGTCATCGTCAGTAGAGAGTTTGACACTTGCAAATTTGAGTTGCAATATGGACAAACTTTATATTTAAATGACATTCTTGGCACTCCAAATATTTAACGGAATTTAATTTCAATACTTTGTTTGTATTGCCGAGGATATGCTTTGCTTTTGTTTTGGAAACTCTAATATTTCTATTAATTACGATAATTTTTTCGTTTTTTCTGATTTTGTCCTTAATGGATTGTATGCATTGAATATTATTCATTTTAATGGTATTTCTTATTATTTTTCTATTGCCTTTACATTTGACTGAATAGATGATGATGTAAATGTATGGTATAAAAGATTGGATACATAGGGTAAGAGAAGTTGAACCGGTTAGTAGCAAGTGGTTTGTTGGACCCGCTAACTAGGGTCGAATTGTCTATATGTGAAATTTTGCCTAATTGGTAAAATGACAAGAAAACCATTTAGTAAGATAATGAAATCTGAGACTCTATTGCAATTGGTCGACTCTAATATCTATTGCCCTATGAGCCTGAGAACCCTTAAATAAAGTTGTGTGCTTTATTCCGTTCATAGATGATCACATGCGTTTCAGTTACGTCTATATGATCTCGCAAATGTCTAAGATATTGGAATGTTTCAAAAGATTTATTAGCGAGATTAAGAATCAGTTAGATTTGAGAGTAAAGACTTTCAGAACCGATCGATAGCGTGAGTATTTGTCTGAACAATTTAGAGAGTTCTATTCCGAAAAGGGAATTACGAGACATCTGACTATTCATGCTATTCCTTAGCTAAATAAAGTAGTGAGGGAATAAATAGGACTTTGTTGAAAATATTGAGAACTATGATGGCGTAGGTCAATTTGTCTATCTCCTATTAAGGAGATAATTTATTGACTGTAGCTTACGTCCTTAATAGTATCCTATTAAAATCCATAGTCAGACCCCATATGAGTTTTGAATAGGGAGATAGCCCAACCTTAGCCATTTGAGGTTATGGGGGTATATCGCGTACATTCACGATTTCTCACATCCACATGACTAATTAGGCCAGCGAGAAAAGGAGTGTATTTTTATAAGATATTCAAAATACTCCAGTAGTGTGTGTTCTTAGGTGAGCATATGGGTGATACCGTGACTGAAATTGAGTCTCGTGAAACCACTTTCCTTGAGAATGATTTTCCTAATAGAGGTGAAATAAATTTGGAATTTACGTTATATGAGATCGATGAGTTTAGTGACTCTGGTGAGCTCAGCAGTGGGACACAAGAATCTATTACGGATTTTTTTCTCAATAGTAGTAATTCATAGAGAGATGAAATCGATCGGGACTTTCCCTTCTATGATGTGGATGAGTTTTGTGACTTAAGTGAGCCCAACGAAGGGATACAAGAACCCATTACGGATTTTGGTCCTTGTGAAAATGATCCATCTAGATGTGAAAAGGTACTCTCTTCTCATAGAAGTGTTGAAGGCACGTACTTAAACGTCGCTTCCCGAATGAGGGTAAGACCCTCATTGTGACTTTTGAGGAGATGAGAAATTTAAAATAGTCCTAGAGACGCTCGTAAGTTTTTTTTTTTTTTTTTGTAAAGAACCATTTATTGAAGCCATAGATGAAGAGAAGAAGTCGCTGAAAATCAACAGAGTTTGAGACCTATTTGATTTGCCTAAGGGTAAGAGGACCATTGGAAACAAGTAAGTTCTCAAGATCAAGAGAAAAGCCGACGGATCGATTAAGAGATATAAAGCCTGTATGGTAACCAAAGGTTACACTTAGATTAAAGACGTGGACTATCGTGAAGTCATAGTTCAATTTGTCTCGATTCGTTTACTTTTAATAATTGTCACGAACATAAATTTGGAGTTATACTAGATAAACGTAAAAACCGCCTTCTGTAAATGGAAGTTTTTGATGAGTAGATCTACAAGGAACAATTCTCTGCATTCGTTCTAATAGGTCAGGTGGATAAAATCTGTCAACTTTGGAAATCGACATACGGCCTAAAGCACTCATCCAGCCGATAATACTTGAGATTTCACGAGAAAATGATATGTTATGGTTTTATAATGATCAAGTATGATCATTGTGTTTATTTAAAATGTTCTAATAACTCTTTTCGTGATCATATTTTTATATGTGTGTGACATTCTGTTGGTTGGAAATAACAGAGAGTATCTAATGACCATTAAAACATAGTTATTGTCAAGTTCTGATACAAAAAACATAGATGAGATTTAGTTCATTTTCGAACTAAGGATTCATAGGGATCGCTCGAGAAAGATGTCAACTCTTTAACAAGAGTCCCTACGTCAGGAAGATTCTTGAACATCCGAGATGAATGAATGCAACCTATTAGATACTCTTATTGCTAAAGGCGAAAACCTGAGTCTTGAAATGAGCCATATAACTTAGGAAGAAATAAGTGAGATAAGTAGAATCCATTATATCAGTACAATGTGCAGTTTAGTGTATGCGATAAGATGTATACAACCAAACATTTTTTTACAGTCGATCTAGTGAGAAGATATCAATCGAATCCTGGAAAGGATGACTAGAGAGTAGTGAAAAGAATTCTGAGATATTTTTAGAGAACTACAGATCTCTTCTTGTGTTACGGAGTATGTGATTTGCGTTTTATTGGATATTCAGATACTAATTAGGGTGACGATATGGATAAACGCAAATCGGCATAAGTGTTTGCTATCTTGCTGGAGAATTGGTACCATGTCTTAGAGAAGCAAAAAATAAATCTGTGTATCTCTATCTACGATAAAGGTTGAGCTTGTGGCATGCTCAATGGTGATTCAGGAGAATGTTTGGTTTCAAAGATTTCAGATGACTTAGGAGTTGTGGCACAAAATGGGAGGTTAGTGATTATTTATAATGATAATCAGGCTGACATAGCTTACAACTGAAACCCTAAGTATTATAGAAAGATCAAATACATTGATACCATATATCATTTTGTGAGAAATATCACCGAGAAGGGTGTAGTGATATCTAAATACATTTTTAATACAATATGGTGGCTGATCCCTTTATCAAACCCATTGTGAAAGATTCCTCTGTGAGACATTGGAATCATTGAGTTTACATGTAATTTGACATTTCTCACTATGTACAAATTTTGATGCTTATTGACATATATAGCATGTGCATTGTATATGGTCACAAGTTGATTTCTTGTACTTGTTTGTTGTCGTATATTATGTAGTGTGATGATAAAAGATATGTCAGACAAGTGTTGTTGACTCTCTCACATGAGTGACTACGTTTGGCTCTAAGTGAGCGGAGATGAGAAGTTGTAAGAGGCTTATGAGAGTGGCCCTATTAGAACAGAAGTCGCCCTGATATATATTTAGAATGAGGTCATATACGACGTGACCGACATGAACATACCCATATCCATGTTACCTGTGAGTAGTTAAGTTTGTGATCTCAGATATCACCTGCATCAAGTGATATCGTCTATGAGATTCTCTCTCTGAGATCTCTAGGGAAAAGTTTTATGTAGACCGATACTTATACCCACACAGAAATATGACATATGTCATTTTGAGAGATGAATAAGTAATATTGTGGCACATGTTTCATACCGCGTGTGATAAGACGACCAAGAAATAGTGGGAGCTATTATTTGAGACATTAATATGATTAAAGATCCTCGTTCCCACTTTATGAGACCCAAGATCCATTCGATATGATTTCTTGTACTCTTATGACTTTCGTCTATCTTTTGAAATTTTATTTTGGTGTTGCTATTTTAACATGTCACCAACTAACCATGGTTGATTCGGTTTGGTGGTGTATGTTTAGGAAAGCGGCTAAAATATGATTGAAAGTTAGTAATATGAAAGGAAAACTAATTTGTATTATATCATGGTGTAGTATTCACTGACCGACATGTTATATCTATCTATGTTGGGATTCGAATATAATAGTGAATATACAGTCGAACAAATGATTGGGGATTACTTTCAATGATGAAAGTAGCTCGATAGATATAATTGCGTTAAGTATAGGGTACAACGAGTTTTTTTTTAATACTAACTATAGCTCATCGATCATTTTAATAGGTATACGAGAAGTCTTTGTTTACAAGTGTATTCGCCGGTCGCACGACGCCTAATCATGTATAAAGTCTAATAGGGTGATATAGTAAATCGCATGAGTTGTGATTTTATGACGGATATAAAATGCCCTCATATGTAAATGAGAGATGTTGGAAGTTATATGCCCACGTGGACATATGTTAAGGGTGGTTGTCCCAAATGATAACCACCCATAACTCACTTGGATCCCTCTCTCTCCAAGGACTCTCTCCCTCTCTCTCCGAGTACTTTTGTTCTTTGGTCCGCAAAAGGAAGTCATGAATTTCTTCAGCAAACATCGCACAAATTCTTGAATGCAATTGATCTCTCTCATTTTTCTTGAGAAGGGTATACTGAGATCGATAGAAAGGTATGTTGAGGAAGAAATTAATTAGAGAAATTAATTAAGACCTCGAGAAATTTTCACATATGAAAATTTCTTTGTCATTTGGGTCATCAAACATTGAATTGAGGTATCGTGAAATATTGATAGTGGTTTGATCTCGTGATTATTATCCTGACCGAATGATCTGTACGAGAGATTACGCGGTTTCAATTAATTTATTGAAACCCTATATATCGAGATATTTATCCGTAAATTTTAAAACTTTTAATTTTATACTCTTCTATGTGTGTATGTAGCGTAATAAATCCTTCGTAGGGAAAAGAGATTATGCTAAATTTTGAGCAAGCGAAACGAACTCAATAGTCACAATAATTGAAAAGTAAAATTATTTATATGATAACAAATAAATTCATATATACAGCTATTAGTACATAAAGTACTACCAAATTGTTGATACCATTATAAAAAAAGTTCCCTTCATACCAAATAATACCTTCTTATCTCAAAAATATCAATTAAATACGGGCACGTATGCACCAGCCATGCACCGGCCATACTAATATCATGCCATTTTAATTTAATTTAATTTTATTTTATTCTCATCAATCTCCTCAAATTTGTAAATAAAATTCTACTGTTAGGTTATTCAATCCAAAGATGAATATTGAAATGACCTCTCATTTTTTATTATGTAAATTGAAATATTTTTATTTTTATGAAAAATGCCAGAAAATTGTTGTTGTTGTCCTCTTTACAATTTTTTTAAATTTTAATTTATTATGTAGAATTTAAATATCTATAAATATTCATTCAAATTAATTTATTTTAATTCCAATTCTTCTCATTTAAATTGTGACTAAATTTGTACGGTTTGTATGATACCTTAAAAGATTAAGTACTTCATTTTAATAGTGATTCTGAGTAAAAGTATCAATTTTAAATTTGTTTGAAGATTTTCTCTATACGCTACTTATACGCTACCGGGAGATCAAGATGCTTACCACCACATGAACGGTACAGATAATATTTAAAATTTTTTTCATGGAATATTTAAAACTTATTTATTATTGGATGGTAGAAATTTTATTTTTTGGATTATTTCAAATTTTTTATATATTTTGTAATAATTTAAATTTCACGTTTATTATGAAATCATGATATTTGTTGTATTGAAAAATTTAAAATTTAAAATTTAAAATTTAAATTAGAATTTATTTTTTGATTTTTAAATTATTATTTTTGGATTTCTATTGTTATATATATAAGTATTATTTTTTTGTAGGTCTATTTTATAGAATAATTTTTTTATTTTTAAATTTTAAATTTAATATTTGATTAAAAATTTTAATATTATTATTTGCTATAATGACTGTGCATTGAGATATATACAGTACTTTTCGTGTGCCATGCCGAGGTACTTCGCTGCAAAGAGTTTCCTAGAAATGGTAAAATCGATATAATGAACGATGCGATAATGACATCTATGATCACGCCTGTCAAAATTTATTTATTATGAACACCGACTTTAATGGGCAATTGAATGGCCAAGACCAGCGTATACTCCTGTCTTTGCTAAAATGCACCATCTCTCTTCTTAGGATCCTTTTCCCGGCCCCCTTCTCGGGTTTCGAGACTTACTCTTAAAAAAAGTTATGTAATGTTATGTCATTGTGGGGCAACAACAGAGCTCTCATTTACCAGTGGGGGGTTTTAAGCTTTTCTCTCACCTTCTCTTCGCTATGCTTTGGTCATTTTTCAATTCAAAACTCTGAACTTCTGTCATTTCCCTGCTTGATGTTAAAAAAAAAAAAATGCAGTTCATGAAACAGTAATCTGTCATTTGACAGCTTCTACGCAGAATCATTGTTTTCTTGTCTTTGAAAAATATATATATATATATATATTAAAGTTTATTGTTATTTAAAAAAAAAAATACGCTTATCCTCTACTGGATTTTCTTTTTCTTTCATATTTTAAAAATTTTCCTTTTCTTTGTTGGCTTGTTGGGTTTTGTGTTCTCTGCAGTTTTGGAGCCTTGAATCACTTGGACTGCCTTTTGTCTTCCCTTTCAGCGCTTTGAATGATCCTTAAGAATCATTTGAGAAAAATCAGTGGAAAAAGAAGATCCAGTTGACAAATTCTTGTAGATTTGTTGTTTTGGGATTGTGGGAATCACAAGAAATGGGAATGTGTCTAGTGTGAGAACGTTGCATAATCCATGTCAATGCACTTAGTATGGAAGCAGTGATTTGAAGATTTGTGGGTTTTTAGGGTTTGAAGGTGATTGAGTGGCAAAAAGTGGGGAATCTGTGAAACTGAAGGACACCCGTTTGGAGATTTTGGCAACAAGTCTTTTTGTCTCATCAGCAAAGGAGACCTAAGAACTGGGTAATGTTGTTTAGTCCCATGTATGTGCTTTTTAAGGTTTTGATTCCTAGAACATGAAATTCTTGTAGTGTATAAACTATACAATTACTTGGTAGGATTCTTGTTTTGTTTCTGTCGTGAGTACATGTTGAGATGTATAGAAACCCCTCCAGGAGAAAAGGAAATGCATGATGTTTAACACTGTCGTACATTTGGTAGTAGGTAGTGAACAGTGAACAATATTTGGAAAGATGGGTTGTGTGGCTTCAAGGATTGATCAGGAAGAGAGGGTTCAGATATGCAAGGAGAGGAAGAAGCTAATGAAACAGTTGGTCAGATTTAGAGCAGAATTTGCGAATGCCCAATTGGCTTATTTAAGAGCTTTAAAGAATACTGGGGTTACCTTGCGCCAATTTACGGAATCAGAGACTTTGGAATTTGAAAGTACTCCAGTTCGCGTAGCATTGCCACCTTCTCCACCTCCACCATTGCCTCCTTCACCTCCGCCCCTGCCGCCATTTAGCCCGGATGTTAGAAAGTCCAAAGATAATCAAGAGGAAAATGGCCAAGAAGAATCAATGGAGATCGATGAGGATGATACTTGTACTCCACCACCTCCGCCAGTCTCAAGCTCATCCTGGGACTTTTGGGACCCTTTTGGTGCTTCTTCACCTCAAGATGAGAAGAGTGAAACAGTAGAACTTGCTGAGGAGGAGAAATGGGAGGAGACTAATACGGAGTTTGAGGAAGAGGATCAAGAAGTAGCCTTTGTCAATAAAGTTGTAAATTTACCTTCTGTTAAGCAACAGATAATGGAAGTTGTCGATGATAATTCTTCAATGATGAGCTGGTATACCAAGGACACTGCAGATGTGGCTATGGTAGTAAGGAGAAACAAAAAGACACTGCCGGAAATTATGAAGGAGTTGGATGATTATTTCTTGAAAGCCTCTGTAGGCGGGAAGGACATAGCTGTGCTCATGGATCTTAATGGAGGCAATGGGCTACTGCAGCATAGTATCAACGAAAATAAGAGTAAATACCACTTTCTTAATGACATATACATCTTTTTATTCTTTCCTGTTTCCTCATGGACTTCACTTAGATCTTGATGTTCATATTTTGTTTGTTTAGCTGAATTTTTATTTAACGGGTTGCTGTTATTGTTTTCTTTAATCTACCATTCAAAAACCTATGGTATACCATCCCTCTAAAACCATATGTACCTGCAGTTAATATAAGTAGTACCATGCTATGGTCTTTGAAAAATTTTTCTGCTCTCATAATAATGAGTTGTTTCTAATCACATCAAATGTTTAGCTTATAATGCTATGATCTGGTTTCTTTTGTTAAACTTTTTTTTTTTTTTTTTTTTTTTTTTTATAATTTAACATAGATTGGTTGAAACTATTTGTTTATCATATTTAAGGCTGTGGCTCAGGGCCAAGTACGATGATATAACTACTTGGGTTGGAGTAATGTGGAAGGTTGATAAGAATGGGCAGAAGAGGATTTCTTGTCTAAGTAAGGGGTGGAATTATGTGGTTGTTCATCATGAATGCAGTTGGATCATATTGAGTTGTGGTGTGGATGGCTATTATAAGAGATGGGAGATTTTTCTCCGTGGAAGTTTCTTAGAAAATGTGACGCTGGTGTCTGTCTTTCTAGTGTAGCCTTTGGTGTATTCCTATTCCCCCACATGATCTTTCTTGGATCTGTTCAGTACTGATAGGTGTAAGGAGCTGCTTGTTTTGCTCCTCTGGATGGGTATTGAAAAATTGCTATTACTAGGAATGCATAATTGGGAGGTGGAATGTTTTGTTGAAGGGGTTGGAGTTATGTAGGACAAGGAGGAGATTGTTTCATGCAAAGGAAATAAGTGGGGTTTTTATGGTTATGTAGTCCTTATGAGTGGAAAATTCCCTTTCATCAGAAGTTAGTGGAAATCTTCTACACCCCAAAGGTTGGGTTCTTCTTTTCAGTGTTCTTTGGGGGTGGCCGGGGTTGGGTAGAGGAAGAGGTATGGAACAGGATCTTTTACTTAAGAAAATCCGAAAAAGCATTTTGAGACCATGAATTGTCACTGATTGCATTGCATATCCTGTGGATGGTTAACAAATCTGTATCTACTTACATGTGGGGATGGTAGGGAAGAAATGAAACTTATTAGATCGACTTTTCTCGCTATTTGTTGGTGAGTAGGGAGGGAGAGAAGAGAATTTCATTTGGCTCTATTTTTTATTTTTACTTCATTTTTTTTTGAGGAAATTGAGGAGCTCTTTTCCAGATTTATTAATGTTCAATTTTGATCCTGCACAAGTATCTTTAAGGAGCTTTTAGAAAAGTGCTCTAGGTTAGTGCTTAAGTGAGCAATGTAAGTGCCCTTAGCAACTCTTAGCTCCATCTGTGGTTCGTAGTCAAACAATGCCAACTTGTACCATCCTTGTCTAGGTTTTGTTCCCTAGTTTTCTTTCTCCCTTTTGAAGTTGATTATGAATCATGTTGTTCTATATGCCTATATGGTACATGTGGAATATTCCATAGTAAATGCCCTTTGGTTTAGTTGATTCATTCGAGTGTGGTAAATGAAGTTATCATTGAGTTGGGCTGAGGGTTGGTGGACTCTCCTAAATTTATGCTAGATACTAGATTTTTCTCAAGCAGTATGAGCTGGGTTTCTTTAAGACAGGAAGGTTGCATTGGATAATTCCAAATTTTGATACTCAACATGAAATTGAAATTCCTTGATACAGCTTACAATGGTGATTTTGTGTTGGGAAAGTTGGTGTAATATATGGTGAGTGTGCCCATTACGTCCCTTGGAGACTCAAGGTCACGCTTTTGAGATTGAATTAGCAACATAATCACCTGATTTTGGATTTTAAGATAGTTTCAGAATTATTGTGTAAAGCAATGGAGATATCTACTAATAGTTGCATATTTTGAAGATGTTTGTCATATACAAAGGTATTGGATGCCCTTGGTCAATGACAACTTGTCCAAAGTTTGTAATCAAGTTGATTCCTAACACTTTGTTACAGGAATCTGTCTCATGTCACATCATCTCAAAGTCAACGATCACCTGGATTGTGTAAGATGCAGTTGTGGCTGTGTTTGATTTGCATTGAACATGTTCCTTAGTATATGTTGCATATGCTGTGTGATTTCAATTTTCCATTATTTTTCAGATAACGGATACTTTTGAATACTTGTGGGACATTTGAGAGATATTTTAGATATTTAAAACAATTTCTCATATTGAATCTTAAAGATATCTATTTTCTTAACTAGAATTATGTATATAGGAGAAAAATAAAATACAGGATACATCATTTACTATTATGTATGTGCTGAGACCATTTGTTTCAAAATTGTGTCTGTGTTTCATATCTATGCCTATGCTTCATTTGGGGACTCTGTCCAACATCCTGTGAGATATAGGTCCTGCTTGACTGTCTTAGTGATGCATCCAAGTTGAGTCTAGTCAATTAACCTTGCTTCTTAATCAGTTGGGAGTTGGGATGCATGGATCAAGTTTTCAAAATCCTTGCAATTTGAGGCCTTAGCGGTAGTATATTGTGGTTAAACATACTCCCTTCATGGTTATATCCTTGCAACCATTGCCTGTACCTTTTTTCATGATATTGTAGGGGACATACTAAAATTTTTTGTCCATTTAAAAGTGAAGTTTGGCTGTAACTATTGTAACAATGAAGCAAAAGAAGGTTATATTTCTTGCCAAGTCCAATCCTCTCTCTAATTATTGGTTTATCGCACTTTGCAGTCTTGGCATTTCCATAGCATGCTAATGTAACAATGAAGCAGAAGAAGGTTATATTTCTTGCCATGTCAAATCTCTCTATAATTATTAGTTTATCACAATTCGCAGTCTTGACATTTCCATAGCATGTACTTTTTTCTTCTCATTTTTACGTGTTATTCCCTTGAACACATTCTGCTGGAGATGAAATGCAAGTAATTCAAAGTTATGCTATTTTTTATGGATCTATTTTAGAATTTAATGGGATTGTGCAATTCACAGGGAAGCGAAGCAACTCGGCAAAGGTGTTTACTGCATTGTCTTGGACTTGGTCTTCTAAATCCCTTCAGTTTGCAAGAGACATTGCTGAGCTTTGTGGCCCTGCTGAACCATGCAGGCCTGGAGCTCATTGCATCACAGTTGACAAACTATATGCTCAGGAACAAAGGCTTTACAAAGAGGTGAAGGTAAGTCTTGATATTTCGATTTGTATGTGAGACCTGGTGCATCTTCACACCAATGAAACAGATATTAAATGAAAATGTGACAATACCTTGTTGTGCTTGTCTAATTTGGGTACCTTCTTTTTGGGCTATGGAACAGGCCAAACAGGCATTCTTTCTCAGTTCAAGTTTCCCTTGATGTCCTTCATGAAGATAGAAATTTTGCTGTAGGTTGGGGAGTTTAAGATGCCATTTTTCTGCTTCTTAACATCTTCAATACAAATATGTGCAGCTTATATAAAAACTCTCAAGTCAAGAACTTCTACACTAACCGATCACAATCTCAGGCTTGTAGTTGATGAGCAGATTTGTTGTTTTTTATTTCAAACCTGGCTTTTTGTATAAGGCACTTTACAAACTAAATGCATTCCTGGGCTATGCTGGGCCTTTTTTTGGCGCTGCAGCTGTGCTCCTATCATGTCAATTGATGGGCCCAATACCTTGAGCTCAGCATGGACTCCCTCAATGTGTGGTGCACAGCATGTCTCCTCATTGTTTATAATGAACCTTTCCATTTTTCAGGCCATGACAGGCTGATTACCTTTTGTGCTGGTACCTTGCTTTAGACTTCTTATAGGCATTTTTTTATTGTACGTTTAAGACTTCCTTTTAATTTTTCTGTCACAACATGCTGGAAGTAACTCTATAATCATAAGTGAGATATTTTGAAAAGAGAAGGGATGAATTTACTTTTCTTTTGCCTCCTGTTGCATACTTCTGGCTGACTGCAGTTTAAGCTTATAGAATGCTTGAGCATTCAGGTGGGGCCTTGCCTGAGCATTCAGGTGGGGCCTTGCCTGAGCATGTCTTGTGCTTACTATGAAATAAACCATAATTTGGACTGAGAGGACATGGCATGAGGCAGTAATGCATTTAGCTGACATGTAAAAATTGTGGTTAGCTGTTCCTATGACCATCTATCATTACATCAGACCATGTACTATTTTAAACCTTTGCTTAAATTGGAGTCCTGCTTCAATTTCCCTGCCTTAATTGGTGCTCATGACAAGGCTTTATTGTTCCTCGCATGACTTGATTCTGATAGTTATCGATGATCATGATTATATCATATCTTTTGTTTCTGGTTCCATGTTTCCTATCTCACTTTTTCATAATTTCATGTATGTCATTTTTGCCTATTGTAGGAAGAAGAAATTATCAAAGTGGAGCATGAGAAGAAATCTGCATTGCTGCAAAAACTAGAAGATGAAGATCATGACTGGTCGAAGACAGATAAGACTAGGTTAACTGTGGAGAGTTTACAGTCTGACATAATAGGTCTGCAACACTCCATAAGCAGGACTTGTTCAGCTATTTTGAATCTTATAGCAGAAGAACTCCACCCACAGCTTGTGGCTTTAACATCTGGGTAAGCATTGGTTGTAATTGGTAATATGTGCAAATGTCTGCATATGCTATACACTGTATGGCCCCTTAGGTGAATACTGAATTTGGAACCATGTCAAAATCTCCACATAAATGGACATAAACTTTTGAAGTAGTTTCAGTTGTGAGCTTTTGAGCGCAATGTATATCCTTTTTGGAGTAAAGCACCTTCTTGTTAGATTTCAGTTGGCTCATTATTTCGGTTTGAACTCATTAAACTTGTGCATTGTCAAAACCGCCCTAGGTTTTTTGTTAAACGCCTCATTACATATCTTTACGTAGCCAAAACAGAAGACAAGTAATTTCATTGACTAACGATATGCAAAGTTAGACTGCCCTGTTCTTTCTAGTTAAGCATAATTCAATCTGTTCTAAGTTTTCCTCGGGGTGTCGGCTTAGAGAGAAGTTTGCTTCAAAGCATTTCAAAAGTATGTCGACACTTTTTGGAACCAATGAAGATTGGTTGATTATGTTAATTATGAATTGTTGTTTCTATATGTAATTAGTTTTACATATTGGATTTTATAGGTATTTGTAACATGAAGTGAGAAATAATAGATATTTAAACCCAGTCCAAAATTCTTGAGTTTCACTGCACTGGGTGAAGAGAAACAGCCTATGTTTCATCAATAGCAAAATGTAGCATTAAGCCTTTATAATGGATGGAATGAATGGTCTGATGGAATGTCTTAGCAGCATTTTCTGTTCAGATTTTCAAGTTCAGGAATGAGCACACAAGAAAAAAACCTCACACTGAACGAAGTATCAGCTGTAATCGAGGATAGCATCGCGTATAACCTTGAACTTTTTTGTTTTGTTTCATTTACAGACTAATGCACATGTGGAGAACAATGTATGAGTGCCATCAAGTTCAAAACCACATATCCCAGCAGATGAGTCATCTCACCAATCATCAAAGCGTGGAACCTACCACAGACTTTCATCGCCATGCCACGGCTCAACTTCAAACTGAGGTCACAAATTGGTATAGTAGCTTCTGTGGACTTCTAAAATCTCAGCAAGACTATGTAAGGGCCCTTTGCAGGTGGATCCAACTCACTGACTGTCTAGTGGATGACAGTGAGCAAAGCAATTTCTCAGCATCCGTTCACACCCTTTGTGAGGAATGGCTGCATGCTCTTGAAAAATTGCCTGAGAAGGTACTTTTTTATTCTTATTTGTGAAAGTTGCTCATATTTTAGTTAATAGAAGTTTTTGTTGCATGCCAAGTTTCCTTGGATTAGTTGTATTGTGTTTTCTATTTAGAATTATATTTTATTTAGGAAATTTTTTGTATACAACCCTATTAGGTATAACAAAACAATAGAGAGATTGCCTAGGATAAAGGGTCGTGGGAAATATTTTTGAGACTCCATGATTTTCATTAGTTGTTCTAAAGGGTAGAAAAAGTTTTTTAGGATTTGTGAGAGGGTGTACAAGGGGCGTTAGGGGTATTTGGGTTTGCATGGGTTGTGAAACTAGGCATTACCATTTTTATTAGTTTATTCTCATAATAAAATAAAGGTTGGATCTCTTGTGAACATGGCAAAGGGGGTTGAATCACGTAAAACAAAACTCTTTTTATTTATTTCTCATTTTCTTGTGAATGTTGTGTTTGTTAATTATCTCGAATAATTTTGGTTTTATTGGTGTTATTCCCAACAAGTGGTATGAGAGCATGTTCTGTTGTCAAAGACATTTAACAGTTACGATGGTTATTTCTTCAAACTTTAGGGTTGAGAAATTTGATGGTTGCAACAGTTTTGCACTATGACAAGAATAGTAAAGGATCTTCTCATTTAACAAGACTTAGCAAAAGTCTTGTGGGGTCTGACGACCAAAAATGACGATTAGGAGGAGCTTGAAGTGAGGTGTGTGAGTACAATCTGCTTTGCATTGCAGATAATGTTATTGATCATACTTCCATTGTGGGAATCTGGGAAAGTTAGAAAAACTTTACTATGAAAACTTTGACCAATAAGCTGCATCTGAAGATAAGGCTTACAATTTCGGATCAAGGAGCACAGAAATCTGGTAGAGCACTTGAACATGTTAAACAGGATTCTTGAACAACTAAGAAGTAAAAATTGAGGACAAATTCAACACATCGTTGCTTCTAACTTCACTTCCCGATTCATGTGAGAACTGTGTAGAGACATTTTATGGGAAAGAAACAGTGACTATGTACGCATGATCAACATTGGAAGCCCATGATACCCCATGGAAATCAAAATTCAGGGTTGGGTATAATGAAGCAGTTAGAGTTGGCGAGGCAAGATTTCTAACTAGGGAGGATCTCAGTGAGGCAGGATGAGATCAAACGTCAGAAGTTTTGACGATGTTAACTGTATTGGGTGCAAAGTCTACTCATACATTAGGCTGGATTGTCAAGCGAAAAAGGGTAAATGCAAGGAAGACGAAAAGAGCAATGAGTGCTCGCTCACATGAGATGGTAATGGAGTTGCTTTCCTAGTCTGTAAAGGTAATGATGTATTTTCTTGTGATGACTGGTATTTAGATTCCTAGTGTGTCACTCAAATATGCTCTAGGGAAGAATATTTTAATTCTTTACATGAAAGCTTGGCTAGTAAGTTGAAATTGGTGATAATTCATTTGTAGATGTCATCGGTCTGTAAAAATTAAAATGTTTGGGGAGTGTGTTGCTTATGTTCCAAATTGTTAGACCCCAAGACTATGGATACAAAACTCACGGTGGAGTTATAAGGGTAACTCATGGTTATATGGTCCTAATGAAGCAAAGGTTGCATTGGGGTTTATACTGTCTGGAAAAACAAAAGCAAAGGTCTCAGATCATAAACGAGATGCATGTGTGGGGATAACAGCTTTCAGCAAATTTTCCTTCCTTTTTTTTTTGCCCGGGGGGGGGGGGGCTGTGGAGCAATGAAATTTGGTAAAGATAGTTTTTAAACAGGATTATTATTGTTTGTATTGGTTTATTCTCAAAATAAAAAATTTAGACGCCTCTTGGACATAGGAAAAGGATGTTGAATCACATAAAACAATTGTCTCTATTTATTTTTGGTTTGGTTGTGAGTGTTATGTTTGTTAATTTTCTTGGCTATTTTTGGGTTTATTCCCAACATTATTCAAGTTAGTGATGCTATTCATCTGCCAATTCGCGTTCCTTGTTTCCTTTCATGCATGAAATGTGGCAACTCAGTGGAAATATGATTTGGTAGTACAAATGGGTAGGTGAGTAGCATTTTTCCTTCTTAAAATGAATGCTGATTGATACTATAATGGTAATCAATGATGAACACATTTTGGTGTTGAAGTGCACACTTATTGGGGCCTATGCTGTCCTGTGTAGAAAGGAGCAATGGCCATGTTAAACAGTTTTTTGGACCCAACACAACACTTAAGATATGTAGTGTACATATCTTAGCCATCCTCTTAATATTTGATTTAGATAGACATGCTTGTTAGGCGCTCTTTCCAGAAATAACAAGGAACAGTGTACACTGAAATTTGTATATAGAATAGAACTTACAGGAGTGCTACTGTATATGCAAAAATAAGTAATCTCTGGAGTTGAAGAATTCAATTTTGGGAAGAAGAAAGCAATATACATGATTGCAAGCTATTCAATGGAAGTAATTTTTAGGAATGTTAATCTTGCCATGTCCATCTAATGATAGTTGTTATTTCTAGTCTATAAATTGAGCTTCTTGATATTGATGGCTATCAAGAGGCAACACATTTTCTTTTTCCCTTTTTTCTTCTCTCTCTCTCTCTCTCTCTCTCTCTCTCTCTTGTAGTTTCTCTTTTGGGTGACATGATCTGAAATTTTGCATTTAAAAAGGAGGAATAATTTGTTCAGTTGTGTTTGGCAGAACGATGTTTGGTAGAAAACATAGGCTCTCCTGAGTTGGAAAATAAAATTGCAGAATTAAAAGGGGGAAAATTTTTACTGATAAGCTGATGTTCATTACAGGTAGCCTCTGAGGCCATTAGGAGTTTCTTATTAGCTATCCAGTCCATAATGTTGCAGCAGGCTGAGGAGCGCAATTTGAAGAAAAAATCTGAAAAGCTTGAGAGAAGGCTGCAGAAGGAGATGTGGTCATTGGCAGAAATGGAGAACAAGCTTGAGGGCAGTTTAACTACCGGAGAAGGGTATCACAATTTGAGCCCTAAGAATCCATTGGCAGTCAAACTTGCAAGAACGGAAGCATTAAGAAAGCGGGTGGAGTGTGAGAAGGCCAAGTATCTCAACTCTGTCCAGGTCACACGAGAAATGACACTAAACAACTTACAGACAAGCCTCCCTAACATATTTCGTGCGCTTATGGGGTTCTCAGGTGCTTGTGCGCAAGCCTTTGAATCCATCCAGAATCACAGCAAAGAAGCAGGAGGTTCATCATGATGATGTTCCTTTTGTCTCCTTTTTTTTCTTGTTCATCTGGAGTGTGGAAAACAAAGTATGGAAAAGGTAGTATACCTAATCTGAGAGCTACAATTGTGAATTCTAAAAATGTTGTGAACATTTGTTCATACTTAGAAACCCGTTTTTATGGTCTCTCGTATTGAGAGAGAGAGAGAGAGAGAGAGAGACGCCTACCATAGAAGTTACTATCCAGAGTTTGGCTTGCGGTCTATGATATGCCATTAAAATTAGCATGATGTGTTTGAATTTCAAAAGATTTGATCGAATTTGTTATATATATATATATATATATATATAATTTTTTTTTGTTGCTAATCGAATTTGTTATATTATTAAATAGAAAAATTCCAAATAAAGAATTTATGGATGTTTGTGCTAAATTACAAATATATATATTGTCCCCTAGAAAAAAAAAAAAGAATGTCTATAAATTAATGTGAGTGATGTTGATAACATAGGTTAGTGATTGAGAAGAGAGAATGCCCTATTCTACCAATCACAAACCAAATAATTAATTAATTAATTAACTGTTCACCAACTAAGACAATAAGTGAAGATTTTTTTGTTAGAAAATGGGTATCGTCGGATCGTCCTGATTTTATTAAATTCATTTGAATTCAAAATAAGAAATCGGGAGAGTAGTTTTTCTCAGGGGGAAAACAAAAAAAAAAAACTCTCAACTTCCCTTTATCATTTCTGTATTAAAAAATTGTGAGTTAAGAAAAAAAGGATATTCGTTAATTATTTTACAAAAATTACACCATAATTAAAGATACTTTAATTATGTAAATTGAAATTAGTTCATTTATAATAGCTTTCGGACAATTTTCACGCCAAAATATCAAAGAAAAAGTTTAGTAATTCAATTTTAAAGATTTTGAAAATATAATCATGTTTTATGTATGAAAATACGTGAAACAGTACAAATTTTATTATTTTTATGTTAATCAATTATAATTCAACTAGTATTATCTCTCTTATCCTCCGTAAAAGTATTGAGTTTAACTCTTCTATATTCCCAAAAAAAAATTCCTTCCATTTTATCTACAAATGACCTTTATGATAATATTTAAAATAAAAGAAATTATTATACTAATTTTTTTTTTGACATTTATTAAATATTTGATTGTGTGAATGACCAGTTGAGACTTCAGTTATGAAATATTGCAAAATTTCAATTTCGAGGGAATAAAAAATAAAGAGAAGTTCGTATAGTTGTGAGATGGCGGCTTAGCTAGTTTGTAATTCCAAAAATGGGTGTCTAAAAAATGGAGGTATCACAAGACTTAAGGCTCCCGTTGCAGGCGACTTCTGTGAATCTCCTTCCTCTCTCTCTTAAGCCCGCCTGCGGCTGCTTCCTTATGCAAGATCATACCAAATTTTATATTTGTGAAAAATTGCATAACTTTATAAATGTTCCCGACAATTTCAATTAGTCCAGTGTATTTGAACTGAAAGACAACAAATCCCAAGCTTCTTTGCTTTCCAGTTCTTCATTATAAGAGAGAGAGAGAGAGAGAGAGAGAGAGAGAGAGAGAGAGAGACAGAGAAAGAGAAGTACTATTGATTATTGATTATTTTGTTTATACATTTGTCGAGGGTACACCATCCGACAAAGACGAGTTTATGAGTTTTAAAATTGACTCTCTTTTGTGGGACATAATCATGGGTTAGCCTAATAATTAGCAACAATTAAAGGGCTAATTTGTCTGCCTCTGATTGTCGGATTAAAAGGGGATTAGCTGCTGCAGATTTATTTCTCCTTCTCATCATTTGTTGGAATGGTAAAGCTGAGGAACATTTGAATAATAATAATCCTTTGAGGTGTCCGAAGACGATTATGGATAACTTACACTTAACAAGTTAGGTATAAATTCCAATTCATTTGAATTCTAGGTATAGTGTTGAATTCATACGATGTTGGGTTAGGTTTAGCATACACATTTTGGAATATGCCAACTCTCTTTATCCGTTTGGTGGGTGGTATAACGTTAGACCAAAGGAGTATATAAATTTAAAATTTGAGACTTTTGTATCGTCTGGATTATTTTAATAGTCAGGATGAGTAATAATCATAGAGTTAAGCTGAAGATTAATGCACCATTAATTGTTGGATTAAATGCCTCAGTCTTGGGCATCCTCTTTTCAGCCCTTGCCTTGTTGTGTGCCTCTGTGCTGATGTGAATGGATAAGCTTAACCAGTGTCAACTACAACATTGCAATCTAGCCACAAAAAAGATAGGAGCTCAGGGAGGAGAGGATCTGATAACAGCAGTTTGACAGTGAAGAGGAGGGCACGAGAGACTTGGAAGGCCACCCTTGTTGAGTTCTGCAAAGCCAACTCCCAAATCCTAGTGGAGCTTAAGAAGGAAATAAAGTCCTCGATCCCCATATACTCCAGGCTTTAGCTGTGTTGAAAAACCTAACTTGTGACCAGGTCTTGACGGAAGGTGTGTACGGGGAGATATTCATGGAGGTTCGTTAGGGTAAGAGAAAGGAACGGAATCGCACAAGGAGGTCCTCTCATTGTGGTCTACCAATTTCCCATGAGATGAATAATTGCTTTGTATTTTATTTCTTGTTGTATGACAAGAGGAATAAACTTGCTATGCAATAATTCTTTTTAATGCGAGTTTTATCTTGTTTTAAACTTTCTTAAAGAGATATCTATAGCAACTTAGTTTGAATTAATAACTTTTAATACTGATTGATTCAAATAAAAAAAAATTAATTTGACGTGTTCATTCATTTGGCTAAGAACTTAGCTCCGATGGGACGTCCGTCATTACCGTTTTGACATCCTCTGATGAGCATTCTTGTAGCAACTCTGACAGTAGCGTGGATAATGTCGTTGCCCTTGCATTGATATACCGCGAGTTAGATTTTTGGCGAATTGACGGTACCCACAGAATCTGGCGACCTCAATCTTAAAAGGGGGGAGATCTAGACTTGGGAGTTGTTACGGGGAAATTTAGACTGCTTTGATCAGTTTATGCGATTAACCAGTAACTTTCTCATTGCCTTTGTATGTAATGCCGGGCCACAAGATTATGCGTTTCAACGCACTTGTTGTGTGACCTGTCCTGTGGGGGTAAAACAATTGTAGTATGACAGTGTAAACTTCAAAAACCACATAAAAAGTCATCATCACAAAAAGCATCATAATCTTTTCAAAATACGTAAATCCATTAAAAAAAACTATCAGTTGTAGTTTACAATTAATATATATATAAGAGATGATCTTTTACTCCACATTGAAAAAAACAAATATCTTGATGAGGTTTCAATCCTCAAACAAATTGAATTTGATTGGTATGATATATTGAAGAAAAATTTCAAATTTTAAATTTCAACTACGTTTAAAAGTAGCATGGAAAAAATAATTTTATTTTTTGAAAAATAATTTATTTATAAAAATAATTATTATTGGAATCAAACAAACACAAGTTTTGAATAGTTGTGACTGAAAAAAAGGAATTGTGCATATTATTGGAATCAAATAGACAACTTTTGAATAGTTATGATTGGAAAAGGGATTGCGACTATTAATATTAATTGCCCATATTTGTTTGTATATCTTGAGTGAATAAATCTTTCCCTATTCCTAATTGATTGTATCTTTTCTTTTTCTATAAATACCGTTTTCTTTTAACGAGAAAACTATTTTAGATTTTTCTCATCATTGGCAATAAAAGAATTCATAAAAGAATCTCTTTTTGTTCTTGGGAAAAGTTTGAAATTTTTCTATTTCAAAATTTTGTTTTTTGACTTGTATATTAAGGAGGAATCACCATTAACCCAACCAGCAATATAGTGGGGATATAAATTTCTTAAGAATAGTGATTCTTTTGTGTACAAATCCATTCACGTTTTGCATTTTTGTAGTCATTCAATTCCCCAAATAATCTTATGGAAATTAGTCTACATTGGTGACTACTGGTTCTGAAACCAATTTTAACAGACTATCAAATCATGGTTTAGATTTTGTTTTTAACAAGATGTTCAACTTGAAAATGTTGAAAGTAGATCGATCGAACAAATTCACTTGTTATTAAAAGGATAAAATAATCTTCCTTTTTACCAAATTAAATGTTGTTTCTCTCTTGAATCCGCATTTACCGGTTATTCCAAAACCAAGTGATAACAACACTGATGAAGATAGATCCCTTTGCCAAAAGTGTTAGGATGATGAAGTTCATTGTAAAGGATTCATTTTGAATTCTTTATCTGATCAACTGCACAATTTGTTTTGTCCACTCAAGTTTCCACAAGAAATCTGGAAAGTATTGGAGAACAAGTATGCATCTGTAAAGTAAGGTACGGTTTGATTTGTTAGCATGAGATTTTTTGAGTTTCAAATGTTTGATAATAAATCTATCATGGATTACCTATTGTAGTGTTCAAACTCAATATTTAAAAGTAGAAGTGTCTAAGCAATTTCAAGTGATTGTGGGGTTTACAAAATTACTAACCATTTGATATGATTATTGGAAGAAACTGATAGTACATGGTCTAATGGCCCATTGCCACAAGACTAGAATCATCCGAGTCCATTAGATTATAGAGCCCTTGAATAGTTTCTTGGTTAAGTGCTTTCTCGGTTGAGTGCTCTAGCTTATGCCTTTCATGCCACTCGATCTTACTCTCTCGAGAAGCCAACTACTCCTTGGCCTCTTGGTTATCTCAGCTCTCGACTGTCGGGTCTCTCTGTAATCCCATTCCATAGTGAATACATTTCATTAATACAAAGTAATTTCATTATGTGATAAGTACAACTTGAAATCACCGGTAAGAAAGTAAATCTCTAACAAATTTAAACTTTCCTTAATCAGATATGAACATCTCTTGATCTTGGAGAAGTCTTTATCAATAAGTAAACAGATCTCGGTAGTCACTCATGATAAAATAAGAAATTTTTGTGGCAACTTGAATTTTCCTTAACCAGTTGGATTCTAAATCTATTAGAGACCTTTAACTACAGTCTCTTCAATTTTGAAAGATTCTTAGCAATCTTTTTACAAGGAGACTAGCGTTCCTATACCCCTAAATATATACGAAACTTATCATACAAGCATGCTATAGATATATTTAGCATAAGTAGCCAGACATGCATGTTCATGAACTCTATACTCTACACATAGAACACGAGCTATCTTACGATTCTTTTTAATATGTTTCTCATTCATTCATAACTATACTTTTTGATTTGAGTGTCGGAGCCTCCCCTACTGTAGAAGACTTCTCAACACTAATTCCATATTTGGGTCAACAAAATTAGTATCTGTAGAGCAAAATCCAACGCCACTAGATTGGCACCATTTATGGGAACAGACTGACTCCTTTGCCAAACATATTTCATGCCTCGTCTCCATCTATTCTTTATCAATCATGTTGACAAAGAGAAAGAGGACTCCTATCGGTTTTGATGATGAAGATTTGGTGGGGATTAAACCTAATCGACACGACTTATTGGTCATTACCGCCAGGATAGGCTAATACCTTGTGAAGAGAGATTACATCGATCAAGGAGTAGGCTACAACCTTCTTCATTGGGTTACCTTCCAGTAAATGAGCCTTACATCGTCATACGTTCAGCCTTGTAGTGGACCCTTAAAAGGGCCTTCTAACAAATGGTTGTTCCTTAAAGGTGTTGTGTCACTCCCAGTGAATTTAGGGACACTCCCTAATCATGCTACCACATAACCACCTTCAACATGGTTAAATGTCTATCTATCTACAATGCCATCTTGGGCTGCCCTAGTTTGGATGGCCTAGAAGTCTTACCAAGCACAAAATACATGAAGATTAAATTTAGAAGTTCTCTTGATATCGCGACTTGTATATGTGATCCCAAGCCTCCAATTATCTTGTATCGAAAGAAGAAAAAAACAATCTGTTGATAGATACCATGAAATTCAAAGACAACACCGAACATGTCGCTAAACCCAAACCATTGAAGAGGTAATCATGATTCCCATCATAAATACACCCAGTCAAACTGTCCAAATTGAAGCTTACTTGCCGACTACTATTCGTGATGCTATCGTCAACTATCTATGTCAACATTCTAAAGTCATTGCATGGTCTCCTGAAGACATGCTTGGAATTCACCCATCGGTGATTGTTCATAAATTGACCATGGATTCAAATCACAAACCGGTGAAATAGAAGAAGAGAGTTTTGGCATTAGAATACCAACGAGCAATATAAGAAGAAGTCCAGAAACTCCTAACAACAAATTTAATCAGAGAGGTGAAATATCCCAAATGGTTAAAAAACATAGTCATGGTGAAAGAAGCAAATGGCAAGTGGATGATGTATGTTGATTTTGCAGACCTCAACAAAGAATACCCAAAGGATAGCTATTTTGCTTCTAAACATTGACAAACTTGTAGACAATTCATTGGGATATCAGATTCTTAGCTTCATAGATGCATACTCCGGTTACAATCAAGTATGCATAGGCCCAAAAGATAAAGAAAAGACCAGCTTCACTATGGAGTTCGGTATCTACTATTATAAAGTCATGCCCACAGGTTTGAAGAACATAGGATCGACCTTCCAATGGCTAGTCAACGAGGTCCTAAGTGGACAGTTCGGTAGAAATGTCGAAACTTACGTATATGACATGTTAGTCAAGAGTACTAGTCTATAAAATCATGTTATAGATCTTAAAGAAATATTACAGTATTAGAACATTACAACATGAAGCTAAACTCAGCCCAGTATACTTTCGAGATCAGGTTGGGCAAATTTCTACGACTCAATATCACCCATTGGGGAATTGAATCCAATCCAGAGAAAATCCAAGCCATCTTAGACGTGGCGCTACCTAGGATGCTGAAAAATATACAATGCCTCACGGGATGGATCGCATCCCTAAGCCGACTCATGTCAAAAGTGGGGAAACAATACAAGCCCTTTTTTGATGCTTTAAAGAAGTTTCAAAAGTTTGCATGGACGCCAAAATGTTAAGCCGCCTTTGACCGGCTCAAGAAGTACATCTCGTCACCTCCTTTACTCTTTCGGCCTATCTATCATGAGAAACTCTTTCTTTACTTGTTTATTTCTAGCCAAGCCCTTTGTTCCATATTTGTGAGATAGGATGCTGAAGTGCAAAAGCCAGTATACTACATTTGCAGGGTACTCCATGAAATAGAAATTAATTACAAGCCTATAGAGAAAGTGACATTCGTTATTGTCATAACCGCTAGCTGCCTCAGACCATATTTCTAGGTGTACACTATTATGGTATTGACACACCAGCCTCTAAGGTAAATCCTATAGAAAAGAGACATGTTAGGTCGCTCATCAAATGGAGTGTCAAATTTGACAAATTTGACATTGAATACCAATGGAGAACCGCCATCAAGGGTCAAACTCTAGTCAACTTCATTCTTTAGTGTACCTTCCCAAGTCCTACTCAGCAAGCTGCTAATGACCACTCCAAAGGTGCCTCCCACCATTTTGGACCTTGCACGTAGATGGGTCCTCCAATTCATCAAGAAGCAGTGCTAGCCTAATCTTAATAGGTCCCAACGGCTTCAAAGCGGAATATATACTCCGTTTTGATTTCTAAGCCACCAACAATCAGACTAAATATAAAGCACTTTTGATGGAATTGCAAATCACAAAGCCATTGGGAGCCAAAGACATTTGAGTCTTCATCGACAACTAACTCCTAGTCAAACAAATTGAGGGGACATATGAGACCAAGGAGCCAACAATGGTGAAATACCTCTATAAATTTCAAGAGAGACAAGCAGTTCAACAAAATTGATATACAATAGATTCCAAAATTTGAAAATATCAAAAACTGATATGTTCTCTAAGTTTGCTAGCTTTAACTCAGTAGCAACTAGTTAGATAGTCTATGTTGAGAGCCTTCCATATTTAAGCGTTGATGAATGAGAATAGATCTTGATGATTGACGACACACAGAGCTAGAAAGATCCCATAAAAAACTACTTAAGAAGCGGTCAATTACAAGACTCTCCATAGGAAGCGGCAAAAGATTAGACGTTGAGCCATGCATTACACCATCATCGATGGGTCCCTTTACAAGAAATCTCTCAGCACCCACACCTCAAGTACCAATACCAGAGGAGGGTAATTATGTCTTCAGAGAAATTCATGAAAAAGTATGCGGCGACCATATAGATGCTCCTCACCCACAAAGCATTACATCAAGGGTTCTTTTGGCCTACCATGAAGGCCGACACAGAGGTTTACGCCAAAAAGTGTGACAAGTGTCAATGATTCTTCTTAGTTCCATACCAACCTTCTTTCGAGTTCTGCCCGAATACAAGTCCATGGCCTTTCGCACAATAGGGGATAGACATTCTGGGACCATTCCCACAGGATATTGGACAACGCAAGTTCCTCATTGTGCCTATAAATTACTTCACTAAGTGGATAGAAGTCAAATCATTGGCGCAAATCACAACTGGCAAGGTGCAAACTTTCATATGGACATCTATCATTATGAGATTTGGCTTACCTCATGTCCTTATCATAGATAACTGCAAGTAGTTTGACAATAAAACTTTTCAGGAGTTTTGTGACAAACTTGAGATACAACATCATCTTACCTCTGTTGCTTATCCACAAGCAAACGACCTTGTTCAGGTCACCAATCGAACAATCCTTCAAGGACTCAAATTACGTTAGAGGAAGCAAAAGGTATATAGGTAGAAGAACTCTATAGCATTCTTGGGCCTACCAGACTACGCTACATAAAGCTACTGGAAAGACTCCGTTCAGCCTACTTACGGATACGAAGCCATCATCCCAGAGGAAATTGGAATCCGCTCATTACATATAGATCAATACTAGCTAAAATTAAATGAGCCGTCACTATGAGAACAACTAGATCTCCTTCTAGAACTGCAGGATATTGCACCAGCTTGAATGGTGGCCTTCCAATAGCAAATGGCCTGATACTACAATAGGAGAGTTAAAACTAGAATGTTTAAACTAAGAGACTTAGTTCTTTGAAAAGTGGAAGCTACGGGGCAGTCTCAATTGGGAGGCAAACCTGCATCGAACTGGGAAGGCCCTTATTAAGTCCTCTCGGTAGTCCGCCTCGGAACATATTGTCTCAATCACTTAAATGGCCTCATTGTGCCCCGAACATGGAATGCCAAGAACTTATGCATATGCTATCGGTAAGCTATATCACTTTCATTGGTATTGATAATTGTTATCCTTTAATCTATTGGACCACAACATCATTAGTTTTGTATGTTATTGCCTATTTAATGCAATAACAAGCAGATTGTGCCCTTGCGCTCGTGAGCTCCTAGTCACCAGCTCTCTTCTACATACCCAAACTCTTTTGGCTCCATGCCTCTAAACATGTCATCAATATGGAAAAGGATGTCGAACTGAGCAAACATGGCCTACTCTCAATGAAATGCCATCAAATCTTCTCTCAGCGCAATGCCAACGAGTACCTTTGATGCAATGCCAACGAATTCTCTCTTGACACAACACCAATGAGTACCTTCAGCACAATGCTATCAAATCGGTGTAATGCTAACGAATACTCTTGGCGCAATGCAATCAAATCCTCTCTTGGCGCGAGCACTCTTGGTGTCATGCCATCAAACTCCCTCTTGATGTTATGCCCATAAGCGGTCTCGGCATAACATGGTAAGGGTTCCTTACCCTCATTTTTTCGTCTTTGTGTATCAACCAG
Organism: Dillenia suffruticosa; assembly: GCA_033439265.1. NCBI lineage: Eukaryota > Viridiplantae > Streptophyta > Magnoliopsida > Dilleniales > Dilleniaceae > Dillenia > Dillenia suffruticosa. The sequence continues at coordinate 9,472,411 of JAVTVX010000031.1, forward strand.
GTTCGGCACCATCTCTCGTACTCTATTAGCTATGCACCGTGAAAGAGTTTTGCACTTTTACTCTCAATTCAATGCCTTACATCGATAATAGCAAGACACCATTCTAGCCTCTTGACACATAGAGGCCATTGTGCAAATTAAGCTTGGCTTTCGATACCTCAATTTGGGCATTTCAGAAAGGTTCTAACACTCACTCTGAGTTACGAGATAGTTATTGATAACTCCATAAATGATTTCAATATGTTGCAAAAATTCAGCTATGATGAAATTCATATGAAAAATCAAGGAGTCAGACATCCAACTCTATTAGTGGAATATAATAATGAAAACATCAGGTATAAGAAAACAACATTTTTTTTGTTTATCTATAAATTCTTTATAGAGTAAATCAGGATTCATAAAAGTGGAAGCAGAAAGAACATAATGTTTACATATTAAGAGTATAGAAGTTGGGAGGTAGGAAATATATGGGGAACAAAATATATAGGTAGGAAGTTATGGAGAAAGAGAAGGTACTCATTTAGGTTCAATCTTTGTCATGAATCATAACCTTACAGAGCAGGTTCATTCTCCTAACTCCACCTTCATATATCTAGTTCTCGTATCCTCTTTACTCCCCTTAAGAGATGCCGGCACTAAGCTACCTATTGCACCTAGCGCTCGGCTATCTCCGTCAGACCTTACAAGGGAGAAACACCTCCGTCTTCCAATTTGAAATACAAAAGGAAGGGGAAACGTCTTCACCCATTGCTAGGTCCCTTGAGACCATCGATGTAGGCTACCACGGTATTGGATTTCAAAATGTCATGATGAAATCTTGCATTGACAGTTTTCCGATTGATGGAACCTCATATTGATAGTGTTTACACCCTCTCCAAAATATCCCAATAACGGCGGGATATAGAAAAACCACCATACAAAACCCCTCATTTTTGAATTTACCAATACTAAAGTATTACTATTATGAACAACTCGTTATGATCTCTATTTTCATGTACTTCATCACCTATGTATCAAAACTCAAGCCTGTAACCTTGTCTTATCCAATGAGCTGAAGAAATTCCACCCCTACTCTTTATTATTTATAGCAATAGACAGTGCCTTGAATATGACTCCCAAGGAATAAAGCAGCATGCTTCGGAATTGAAATCGTCGGTTTCCCATTTAATGCCACTTACACACAACCGTCCCACTTCCGTATCTTTTCCGTTTTATCAACACATTACATTTCTAAGTTCTTTTTGCTTCGCAACTTTTTGAAACGACCAGATCCACCGTCTTTAATGCTCCACCTTTGTGCCCATTCCACTTACTTGCAACTAATCATGTGGTTTCAAATTACTCAATACTTATCATCTTAACTCTAATTCTAATGTGATCTCTTCAAACTAGCATTAGGAGTGAGGGACAAATGATGGAATGTGATCCAATAGCCTACTAACACATGACCGGAATCACCCGAGTCCATTAGATTATAAAGCCCATGAATAGTTGAATACACTCTTGGTCTCTTGGTTGAGTGCTCTTTCGATTGAGTGCTCTCTTGATAGAGTGTTCTAATTTATGCCTTTCGACCCTCTCGGTCTTACTCTCTTGAGAAGCGATCTACTCCCTGACCTCCCAGTCATCTTGGCCCTCAACCCTCAAGCCTCTTGTTTATCGCACTCCTTAGTAGATACGTTTCATTAATACAAAGTAATTCCATTATGCGATAAGTACAACTTGAGATCACTAGTAAGGAAGTAATTGTCTAACAAATTTAAACATTCCTTAATCGGATATGAACCTTCGGTCTCAGGCAAGTCTTTATCAATTAGAAAATAGATCTCGGTAGTCACTCCCAATAAAGTAAGAAATCTCTGTGACAACTTGAATTTTTCTTAACCAGTAAGGTTCTAAATCTCTTGTGACCTTTGACTACAGTCTTTGTAATCTTAAAAGATTCTCAATAATCTCTTTGTAACCTTCCATACAGGCATGTTATATATATTAAGCACATGTAGCCAGCCAGGTATGTTCATGAACTCTATATTCTACACACAGAGAGTACATGGCTATCTTATGACTCTTTTAAGTTTGTTTCTTATTCATTCATAGCCACTCTTTCTGACTTGAGTTTTGAAGCCTCCCTTGCCGGATCACCTTCTGGCGGTATTTGTAGGTCACATCACTCGCGAAGACCTAGAAAACTCCTCAACACTAGTTTTACACTTGGGTCAGTGGAGTAGGTATCTGTAGAGCAAAACCCACTTCCATCAGAAACTATTACAAACTTCTAAAGATTTTGCCATAGATCAACTCCTAAAACATATTCAAATTGAAAAGGAAACTTGTAATTGTGAAAATAAATATGTTTAGAGTTTGGAGATAAGATAAATCATGTTAAGTCTAGTATTGAGAAAGGAGGAAATAATGGAAAGAAGAGAAAATATGATAACATCTCTAATAATAGTTTTGCCAACAACAAGAAAAATAAGTCATATTTTTTTTTTTGTAAAAAGAAAGTCCACTTTAAAAGAGACCGCATATTTTATAAGAAATTAAAAATGAAGGAAAATGCTAGAAACAAGAAGACAAATGTTGTTGAAATTCAATCTAGCACTACCGAAATTATTTTCATGATTGCTAAGTTAATATTAACATGATAATAGAATATAATATGACAACAATAGAAAAATCTTCCGACTGGTGATATGACTCTGGTGCAATTGTGCATGTTTGCAACAATAAAAATCTTTCTAAAGGCTACATAGTTGTAGCCAAGTATGAAAAGGTTCTTATGTGGAATCATGAAACATCTAAAGTTCTTGGAAAAGGGACCATTGTACTGCAATTTACATATGGAAAGAAGTTGATTCTGACAAATGTTTTTCATGTTCGAGATGAAGAAAGATTTTGATTTCTACAAGTTTGTTGCTCAAGAAGGGCCTAAAGACTGTCATAGAGGTAGAAAGGATTATTATATCTAAAAATGGTGTATTTTGAACAAGATTATTCATGTGATGGCATGTTCAAATTAAGTATTAATAAAATAGAAGTTTATGCTTATATTGTTGATTTTTTTTTTTGATTTGTGGCATGAACATTTATCACTTGTTAATTTTAATACAATTAAATTCATATCTAAACACAGTTTGATCTCTTGTGCAAACAAAGAATCTCAATATCTGAAGTATGCATACAGCAAAAATGACCAAAAAATCATTTCTAAAGAATGAGAGAACTTCAGAATTACTTAAATTTGTACATTCTAATATACATGAATTAAATGCTCATTTAACTAGAGGTGGAAATGAATACCCTATAACTTTCATTAATGACAATTTCAGTTCACTTATATTTATTTGATGAAAAAAAATGATCAAGCATTTGAAATATTTAAATGTTATAAAACTTTGGTGAAAAATAAATTGGAAACAAAATTAAAATTCTACGAAGTGATCATTGTTTAAATGTTATAAAACTTTGGTGAAAAATCAATTGGAAAAGAAAATTAAAATTCTACAAAGTAATCAGGGTAGCAAATATTTTTCTACTGAATTTTCTATCTTTTGTCAAGAAAATGGTTTATCAAACAAATACACCATATACCCCACAACAAAATGGTTTGGCAGAAAGAAAAAAAAATAGAACATTAGTTCATATGCTAATTCCATGTAAATGCATGCCAAATTGCCAACATATTAATGGCTTGTCATGTGTATAATAGAATACCATCAAAGAAAACAAAAAATTCTCCATATGAGAATTTGAAAAGAAAGAAACCAAATTTGGGTTACTTAAGGGTATGAGATTACATTGCCTATTGTAGAGCTTTGATTTCTAAAAGGACAACATTGGGACCTAGAGCTCTTAAGAGTGTCTTTGTGGGATATATTAAAAATTCAAAAGTATATAGATTGTTAGATTTGAACTCTAATATGGTAATAAAGTCAATAGATGTTGAGTTCTTAGAAACTGTTTTTCTTAATAATAGGGGGCCAAGCGTACCTAAGACTAATTTAGTAAATTAGCACACATTATCAAATAAAACTAAATTTTAAATTGACAAACTAAATTATAATAAGATGTCCAATAATAAGAAAATAATAGAAACATAAGTCCTAGTTGAATCATATATCAAAATTTACTATTTGATTACAAATATTCTTAGGGCGGACTACTTGATTAACCACAAGTAAAGCATAATAGAACATTGTCTAGAAAAAGAATCCAACACATAATCTCAGAAGATGAATCAAATATAAAAATTTTAGAGTTGTATTAGATGACACCAAATGGAAGGTGATTGGATAACCCCAAGTGGAAGGCGATAATAGGCATAAGAGATATCGAAAAATCATATTGTAATTTTTATTGTTATTCAGGTATCACAATCTTTTGATTTTTTGGATATATAATTTTCTACCACATTTTCAAATATGTTCTCACACTTTTTAAAAGTAATTTCAAAGCATTTATAGATTTTATAAAAAATATAACAATTAGATTTTTATCGTGGATGATATTTGTTAATGTTGAATGTCATATCAGTTCTAACTCAGCACCTAGGTACCAAGTTATTACTCATTTTAAAATTCAAGGAGTCAATTGTAATAAAATAAAATTTCAAAATTTAATAAAACACTAGAAAAAACATACCACTGCAATGTAGTTTTGCAATGGGAAAAAAGTCATTGCAGATTTGTAATGCAAAATAAAAATCTATGATACCAAATCTCAACACATTGCTAAGCAATGGAAAACCAAAACTGTTGAAAAGTATGTTGCCATGTTTGTCACAACATCTTGTGTGGCATGGCGTAAGAACAAGATATATATCTTGTTACCACAAATGCCATTGTGAAATTTCCTGCCTTGTGGCCCTATGCCCGGCCATCACTAAAATCGTCGCAAGGCATCGTAAAATGAGGAATCAATTGGTATGAAGGGATAGTCGTAAATGTCATCATAAAAGTTGGAGCCATTTGTCAGAAGAGATTGGTCATTGCAAATACAATTGCAAAAAACATTACAAAGTTACAACATCTTGAAGTTTGTCACAATAGTTGTTGCTAAGTTCCCTCGTAGTTTCGTAGGTGAGATAATCATCGCAAACGTCACCCTTTGATGTCACAAATTTGTGATACACATATGTCATCTCAGAGTTGCTCACTCATGCCATGCTTCAAATTAGAGATAGGGTGTTCTATCATATCAGTTATGTATTTCTATGATGACATCCTTGGTGCCATAAATAGCATCTCTAAATTTTTATGTAAATAGAGCCACAGGGTGTGCATATTTCTTCTGCGATCTAATACTCTGAAGAAATAGTAGTTAATAGCTTAGAGGGGTAAATAGGTTGTTTTTGCCATTTTTGACTTTTTGTTGGATTTTGAGTGAAGATTGAGGAGAGAGTATGAAAATCAATATATAGGATTTATAGTGGTTTCACATTTTCTTATATACGTCTACTTTCAGACTTCATCCAAAATTTCAAATCCACTATTTTCTTTCAAAATAGTATAGACAACTAGCTTACTTAGGTACTAATCAGACCTTACAGTATTTCACTTGAACACTCTCCACTAGTTTTGTATAAGAACTAGCAAATTTAAATCTCTCGTGTTTCATTCAACACACTTTGAATGCCTAGACCGAAGGTGGTCTTTTACAAGATTAGGACATAAAATGAGAATACAAAATAAAACTTTAACTTGTTTTTGTTAAAATCAAAATAGAAAAATACAACATAAAGGAAATTATGCTCGTAGAAGATCTTGTTTAATTATGTTCAAAGATGTTTCAAAAAGTTGTTGATCTTCTCATGAAGGGCCATATTTATAAGATTGTTGAAGAGATAGCTATTGATTTCATTTAATATAGAAAAATAGCCATTGAGAGTAGTTGAAACTCATTTAATGTTGAAACAGCTTTTCTGAATAACTAATCGTTATTCACATCGAGTGAATTCCTTCTTCCTTCAGGTTAACTGATTTTTTGAATTCTGTATAGTCTAGGGCTAGTGCAAGTCGACTTCGTATTTGTGTTAGGTTGGCTTGTGTTGTATTTCGCTAGAATATTTTTGCCTTATTGCACATCAAAGTCGGCTTGTGCTCTCTTTAGGTCGAATATTACTCACCAGTACTTAAGTATTTTAATATTATGGTTTGTGCAAGTCAACTTGTGTTTCTTCAGGTCGAGTTGGACATCATCTTGATTAAGTGTTTGTCATTGTGTTGCTTGTGCAAGTCGACTAGCATATGCTTCAGGTTGACTTGGGCTTGTTGGCACTTAAACATTTTTACTTTATTGCTTGTGCATGTCAACAAGTTTTGATGTTAGGTTGACTTGAGTTGTATTTTGCTCAAGTATTTTCACTTTGCTACCTGCACGTCGACTTGTACTAGCTTCAGGTCGACTTGTGCTTGATGGTACTTAGGCATTTTTGCCTTACAGCTCATGTAGGTCGATTTAGTATTGCTTTCTAGTCAACTTGTGTTGGAGAGTGCTTAGGAATTCTTGTATTGTGGCTCATATAGGTCAACTTGGTACAACTTGATTTAGTTTATTTTTCATGGCTCATGCAAGTTGGCTTGCTATTGCTAGTAGTCAATTGGAGTGTTTTGTGAAGTTTATGCTATGTGTAGGTTGACCTGAATATAACTCAGGTTGACATAGGTCAGGTTGACTTGTGTTCAGTGGCCTTTGTGCTTTTCTCTGTGATGTACCTGTATATGCCGACTATGTAGAGTGCTTAGTGAGTCTCGAGCTTGAGCTCACTTAAGATTTTCTAAGTTCTCAATGTGTAAGTTGACTTGTGACTTGTGACTTGAGTAACTCGACTTGGACTTAAGCTTTTAAGTACTGTCACATGGCTTGTGGCTCATGGTTTGAGTCCTAGCTTGCTCATGACCTATGACTTATGAATCAACTTGATTTCTACAAATTTTTCTTAGTGTTTGTGTGGTAGATCGAATCATGACTATATCATGTCGAGTCTCTTATGTTTTAGGTTGACTCATTTCTTTTTTAAGTTTTCTTCAATTTGACTTCTAATTTCCTCAAGTTGACTTGATATCGCTTCAAGTAAACATGATGTAGCCTTAAGTTGATTTGTTATTGCTTCAGGTTACAAGCAACTTAAAGTTTTTCATATTTGGATTGACCTGTGATCAGATTGACTTATTTTGTTTCAGGTTGACTTATTTGATAAACTATACTATCTTGAGTTAAATGTGTCAACTTGTTCATTAGATAAGTCAACTTGCTCATCAGATTGTTCATCAAGTTGTCTTAAGTTCACCTCAGGTTAACCTGTCTCTGCATTTTCCTTGCCCAGTTCCTTGGTTCAACTTGCCTTGCTGTCTTGCTGGTTTGTATCACTTGAAATATGTTTCATCAGGTTGACTGTATTCCCATCAAGTTGACTCATACTTTTATCAAGTTAAATTGTTTTCTTGTTCGGTTGATTGCTCTCTCTGTATTTTTCAAAATTTTGACCGATAGGACTTCTTCAGGTGGGTTGAATATTCATTTTTTCAATAGGTCGACTCAAGTTCTTGAATAAGTCGACTTATCTCTGCATTTGTTTACTAGTCAACTTGTAGTTTACTTGAGTTGACTTGTTGACTTTTCTGTTTTCTTTTACAAGACTTTAAGCTATTTGAAACACTTTAAACACACTTGAAACATTGTTAAATAAATTATAAAACGTTTAAAAATCAAAATGTGATTGGTCAACAATAAGAAAATATAGTGACCAAAATTCCAATGCTAAAAACATCCAAAGTGATCTAAAAGCAAGTGGGACAAATGCATAGGCAAAAACATTGTAGATCTATACACAAATACATGTAGAGGTCGACTTTTATTTGTATCGGGTCGACTTATGTTTAATAATACTTAAACTTTTCGTTATTCAAGCCATTTTGGTTAACTCCTTATAGTGTCAAGGTCGACTTGAACTTAGACTCATTTATTTACAGATTGTTTTCCAAGTTGAATTGATTCTTAAATGAGTCGACTTAACTAATATTCTGTTTTTGTTTAGAAGATGATTTATACTTAGCAAGTCGACTTGGTCCTAATATGAGTCAACTTATCTAATTTTCTACTTTACTTAGAAGGCTAATTTACACTTAGAAAATTGACTTGATTAATGGGTGAGTCAACTTATTTAGGTTTGTAAATTAAGTACATAACTTTAATCATTCTTAGAGTTGTTCCAATTTCTTTCAAATTAATCTTTTATTAATCTATCATACTTTTGCGCATCATCTAAGCTAGTTTTACTTAGTTTTGCTAATCATTAAAATATATTTTGCCAACATACTTTCTCTCTCTCCTTTCTAGTGCATTGAAGTTGGGAGAATTATATTTTACCGGTGAATGTAATGATAGTTTTTGTTGATGTATAAGGTTATTAAACCCTCTATTTTACTTATTTTTTAATTATTTTTATTCCCCTTTAATATAATATACTTTTGTTGTTGTAAATTCATAGGTATTTGATTTTTAAGTTATGTTTAAGTTTGATTACTAATTTTAAATCAGTTAGAACTTGTGTTAAAGTACATCATTATTACGTTAACATTGCATTGACAATTTAAATGTATTATATAATTAAATTATTTAATTGAATATGACTAATTATATATGCATTGTATATACACAAAAAAATGGAACAAAGTAGGAGTTTGATGTACAATAAGAACTTACCTCGCGTTGAGGAGTTGCAGTTGAATTTGTTGTTGGAGTGCAAGAATTTTTATAGTTTGTAATCAATCAACTTAAGTTCATGGATGGGGATGCTATTGAGTGTCCATGTAAAAAGTGTTCAAACACCAAATTTCTAGATATAGAAATTGTTACTTGACACCTTTACTACAAAGGCTTTACAATGCATTGCCACAATTGGCTATCTCATAGGGAACTAATGTGGTCGTGTGAAGAAGGAGATGGGGAGTTTGATATGCAAAGGGAGCAGTGTTCCCTAATTACGACTAGCTAAACTCTACTAAAGAATGGTTTCTGATGTTGCTACTAATCAATTGGTTTCTCCATGGGACCATACAAATTCACCGCGGCACAAAACACCAAACAATTTACTTCCTACATTTGACGATTGATGAGCTAGACCATATGGGCGAAGGTAGCAACTACAAATGGGAGTCACATCTTGCCAATCAGTTCATGGGCATGTTGCATGCTATTGAAAAGCTTTTGTATAAAGGTTGTGAGAATCATATTGTGTTATTAGTTATGACTACAGTTGTCAAATCTTAAAGGTGAGTACAACTACACAGAGATAGGTTTTAACACAATGACAAAACTCTGGGGTAAGACCCTACCGCAAATCTATTATTTACATCTAGTTATTACAGTGCCAAGAAGTTGGTTCGAGAGTTGGATGTTCTTGTTGAATGGTTAGACTTATGCAAGGAAAGTTGTATATTGTTTTGGAGGAATGATGCTGCGTTGCAAGGTTAAAAGTTTTGTGGTGCAATGAGGAACAAGCATGAGGAGAAGAAAACACCATTCAAAGAGATGTTTTATCTCCCATTGACTTCAAGATTACTGTAACATTATTAATAAAAAATTATTGTAGAGCACATTGTCACGCCCCAGACCGGGATCGTGAACAGCCGCCCGTTATCTTGAAATGCCAGTTGTATTTTTATAGAAAATCAGACAGAATCTCCCTATATTTCGGAGGTCTCCCAAATACAATTAATCCTGTATAAATCACAACCATCCTGTAAAATAATCAAATGACCATTTCGGTCTCTCCAAAATCAACCAATCCCACAGCCAATATTCAGAATAACGCAAGACTATAAACTTTTCCAGCAACCTAGCCACAGACCTCTACTGCCATGCCCCTGTCAAAGGCATGGATAGCCGCTAGTCACCCCTCCTATGATTTAGAGGTGACACCGAGCGATCTTAGAGTACACTTCTAAGACATAACACATTCCCAAGTACATACACAACGAATAAGAAATGTCTCAATGCAATGTTATGCAATGACATAGAGTTCCATAATTTGAATATCCATATTTATACAGTCATCCCAGAATTATACAATGGTCATCTATAGACCTCATAATGCATATACATTATCAATACAAATTTTGCACAGAAATATATAATGATTCCTCAAGTCCAAACCAGATTTTTCAATGATACTGAGCGTCCTAAAAGCAATGCTTCTTGTCAAGTACTATCTTTGAAACAAGAAGGGGAATAAGGGGTGAGTACTCGGGGAAGAATACTCAGTGAGTGAGTAGGTCAATGCAATCGTCTAATATGAAGTGTGAAACTGGAGTGTCAAAACATAACTATACGAATTATATTTCAAATCATCATACTTTTAATTTCAACAATATATTATTAGCACACATTTTCAAGTCAAATATGTATCCAAAGCACTGTTACTAAAATCATAAAGCTGCCAGCCGAAAATGTCCTGACATAGCTCTATCGCGACCTATGACAGGTGCACAGGGGGTGTTATATGCAAGTTTATTTAAAGTGCTCTCTACCCTGGCGTTGGCGACAAACCTCGTCCAAATGCTAGAATTGGAGAGAGTATCCAAATTCTTCCCATTTCGGGTTCAACCTGGCTAATATTGTGTCGTTAATAAAAATCACGACAACTCGTGGGATACCCCAGGCCTAGGCATATCCGGACGCCATCAAAGTGTCTCTCACGGTGTCCTTCGTAGCTATAGAATAATACATACCAAAGCCCTCAAGGCCAAATCCAAAATCGTATCAAAATGTACCGAAATCAGGTTTACAAACCAAATGCAACATATAACATAAAATGACACATTATACATTTCAACCATTTCAACCACATGGATGCATAATTTCAATATTTCAACACAGTTTTTGGACGCTACATCGGTTCACAAAAATCAATTTCAAAACCAGTCAAAACATTTCAAATATACTACAAATCATGCTCATTTATCAAATATTTTAAAATAGGGTTTACACATTAAACAAAAATATTGAAATAAATCTCACTCATAGTATGGGAGAGGGTAGCGTACTCCCCAATAATACCACGAAGCGAAGAAAAGGGTTCCTCTAACTTGAGGCACTCAATACTTATGAATGTATATATATATATATATATAATCAACGAGTTTCAAACCTTTGCAGTTATAGGAAATAGGCTATCACTTCTAATACACGTATGCCAATCAGGTAGTTCGAATCCTTTAGAACCCTATCCAAATTTCTCATATTTTGTTCATGTATACAACATATCTACAAGACTCAAGTGTTGGTACTCGACCAATCTTGCACAGGGCTCACACCAATCCAATCTCGCTCATACCCAAGGGCCAACAGGGCCACAGCCCAGCGCTCCTCTGTGAAGTGTGTAGCGCCTATGTGCGGGGTGTGCAGTGCCCATGTCCAGGGTCTATGTGCAAGGCGCGTAGCACCTGTGTGCAGGGCCTGTGTGCAGTGCGCAGCACCCAGGGTGCGCAGTGCTTGCACGCCAATCATTTCTCCTTATTTCTCAACTTAACCCTAACATTCACTCAAATAAATCAAATGTGTAAGAAATTTTCTCACCTAGGGTTTTCTCGGAGAGCAGACCTTCGTTTGAATGTCTCCTCGATCGCTCCAAAATCTATAATACTCCGCAAAAACTTGCGGGCTGTCACGGGCTATCGTGGGCTGCGGGCTGCGGGCCGCAGTGGGATTTGCGGCCGCAGTGGGCTCGCGGGCTGTGCGGGCTCATGGATTGTCGTGGGCTGGTGGGCTCGTGCGCTGGTGAGCTCACGGGCTGGTGGGCTCACGGGCTGGCACGTGCGCTGGCGAGCTCGTGTGCAAGTGCGCTCCCGAGCAGGCATGCTTGCGCGGTTATGCGCTCACGCGGTCACACACTAGCGCTTGTGCTGTGGAGCGCTCGCGCTCATGTAAGGAGGAGCTGCAGCAGATTGCTCGCAGGAGAGAGAAGCTGCAGCAGCTGGGTATACTCGTGGTGGTGGTAGATCGTGGTGGAGGGTGGCGGATTTGCGTTGGAGGGCGATAGAGAGGGAAGGAGATCGTGAGAGATAGAGAGAGAGTGAGCAGCGGAGAGAGAGGTCGTGAGTGAGGTAGAGAGAGAGAGAAGATGGTGGTGGTTGCTCACGATGGAAAGAGGTGGCGTGGCGAGCAACAATCGCGGCGGAGGAAGAAGGCGGCTGCGGAAGGTGAAGGGTCGGGGAGAGAGAAAGAGAAAGAGAGAGAGAGAGAGGGAGAGATTAGGGCTTTAGCCCTGATCTGATTTGGGGAGAGGGGAGTACCGTGTTTCGGCCGAAACGCAACACTTCCTTCTCTCCCTCTCTCTTGACTCTTTTTTTTTGAATAAATATCTTATTTATATATATATTTCAAAAATGCTACAATATTACAGATACCACAGTGTCGGTGTTATATTTTCTAACCCCCTAAAAATAAATTTCGTTCTCAAAATTAAAAGAAGGCTAAACAGCAAATTACCGAGGGTGTTGTCTCCTCATAGTCTCCTCGGTCTCCCAGGTCTCTTCCTCGACCTGATCGCTACTCCATAACACTCGGAGAAGAGATACCTCCCTATTCCGCAGCTACCGGATCTACTGGTCAAGTATGGCCACCAGCTAAATAGGTAAACTCAAGTCCTCTTGTACCTCTACTGGCGGAGGCTCCAAAATATGCGAAGGATCTGGGATATATTTCCTCAATACTGATACATGGAAGATATCATGGATTCGAGATAACTTGTCTGGCAGCTCTAGTCTGTATGCCACGCTCCCAACCCTACTGAGGATACGGAACGGGCCAATGTACCTGGCGGTTTGTTAGAATGTCAGAAAAATTGATTGCTCACATACGAATAGTTAGACCCCGTGTCAATAAGGATATGAGCATCTATTCCGAAGATAGGTAGAGTGTCTATCATTGAACAAAATGCACATAGACTTAGAATAATTTCAAACTTGATATATATATATGTCAAAATAGTTGAGTCTCTAAAGTTTTTACAACTTCAGTGTACAAAGATGTCAGAGTAGTATCATGTAGACAAAAGGGTAATAATATAAAATACATATACGACTATCATGATACAATGCTGACATCCCCAAAAGAAGTGAAAATACGAATAGAGATCCTATTCTACAGGATCAGAAGGAGAAGTACCCATGATGATGTCGGGGTTCGCTTGGGCGTCCTCCTGCGTATTGGCATAAACCCGGGCCTAAGCCCTAGGCTGCTATCGTGCTTGGGTTGCACTGTGTTACTCCCAGTAGTCACCCTAGAAGTAGAATATGCTAGCCGAGCAGGCTGCCCTTGTTGTCCTATATGAGGAGTATTAGTGCGGCTCTGTGAACTCTGTCCTCTGTGTCCTGACTCAGGGCAGAAACTCCTGATATGCCCTGACTTCCCACAGTAGAAGTAAGTGACCAACACTGAGCAAGCTCTTATCGAATGGGACCTATTGCACCTACGGCAATAAGGATGCCACTGAGCAATATACTATGCAAGGTGAGTCGGAACGGGCTGTTTGAACCCCTGGGAGTACTGTCCCTGTCCCAGCTCAGGAAATCCAAATCCTAATCCGTCTCTATGCGAACTGGATCCCTTGCCTCTCTTGGAGTTCTGCGTAAAATGAAACTTCTCTTTCTTTCTTTTCTGCTCTCAGCTCTCTCTCTGCCTAGTCTCAGTGCGGACCAAATCCTCCGCGTGGTGAGCAGAGTCTATCACCTCGGACCTCTTTATGCTAAGGTTAAGACCGTCCTCGAATTTGAAGTGTAAATACTAAGATATGGCCAGATCTGGTACGAATGCGACAAGTCTCTGCATATTTACCTCAAACTCCGAGACAGATCTGGACCCCTGTATAAACCATCCCAACTCTGACCTCATCCTGTCCTGCTGGCAGAGTGAGAAGAATCTGTGGTTAAACTCCCGAAAGAAGTCGTCCCACCACAGTGGCTCTGTCGCTTCATCAGTGAGGGCCATCGACCATAAGAGGGTCTCTCCTTCTAATAATCGTTATGCCACTTTCAGGCAGAGCTCCTCTCCAATCCCCAGATAGGTCAAAATCTTGCGGGTGCGGTTAATCCAATGGTTGGCTGCCGCAGCATCACCAAACCCCGTGAAATCAGTGCACCCCAGCTGACGGGCCTCCTTAACCAACTAAGTCAACTCAAGTATCCGTCTAAAAGCAGCCGATGTGGTCTTACTCAGCTCGGACAGGTTAGAGGGACTGGCCACTGACGGTGGAACTGGTGCCGAAGGAATTGGCGCTGCTGCAGGTGCAGGCGCTGCTGTAAGAGGTGGTGGGGGCGGAATTTGGACCCCATGCGAAGCGTACCACTCGTACACCTGTCGAAAGGCATCGAGTGTGGGTACGGGAGTCTCAGCCTGAGTAGCTGGCTGAGTAGGTGCCGGTGGTAGCACACGAGTTGTGGAATGATCCTCCGGCTCATCTAATTCCTTTGGTGGAGCAAAACGGGTGCTCCATCGGGTCGTCATACTTCTGCAAGAGAAGGATCCTTATTAGGTATCGTTCAAAGAATAGGCATGGTTCAAGAAATTTGGGCTACCTTACAAAGAATGAAATCCAATCCAAAAAAAAGCATGTTAGGTTAGACACAACCGTATCTAACCCCCTAAAATAGATGAACTCATATACCTACGACAATGTACTAGGACTTCATGATTGTATGAAACTCTCACGCATTGAGGACTTTAAACACAAACACACTTGGGAATGTTTTCAAGATTCTCTTCCTACATAGCTCTCAACCAAGTCGCTCTGATACTAATCCAACTGTTACGCCCCGGACCGGGATCATGAATAGCCACCCGTTGTCCTGAAATGCCTGCTGTATTTTTACAGAAAATCGGATAGAACCTCCCCATATTTCGGAGGTCTCCCAAGTACAATTAATCCTATATAAATCACAACCATCCTACAAAATAATCAAATGGTCATTCCGGCCTCTCCAAAATCAACCAATCCCACAACCAACATTCAAAATAACGCAAGGCTATAAACTTTTCCAGCAACCTAGCCACAGGCCTCTACTACCATGCCCTCGTCAAAGGCATGGACAGTCGCCAATCGCCCCTCCTGTGATTTAGAGGTGGCACCGATCGATTTTAGAGTACACTTCTAAAACATAACACAATTTCAAGTACGTACACAACGAATAAGAAATGCCTCAATGCAATGTTATGCAATGACATGAGAGTTCCATAATTTGAATCTCCATATTTATACAGTCATCCTAGAATTACACAATGGTCGTCTATAGAATTCAGAATGTATATACATTACCAATACAAATTTTACAGCAGAAATATATAATGATTCCTCAAGTCCAAACCAGATCTCTCAATGATATTGAGCGTCCTAAAAGCAACGCTCCTTGTCAAGTACTATCTCTGAAACAAGAAGGGGAAATGAGGGGTGAGTACTCGGGGAAGAATACTCAGTGAGTGAGTGGGTCAATGCAATCATCTAATATGAAGTGTGAAACTGGAGTGTCAAAGCTTAACTATACGAATCATATTTCAAATCATCATACTTTTTATTTCAACAATATTAGCACGATTTTCAAGTCAAATTGCATCCAAATCACTGTCACTAAAATCATAGAGTTGTTAGCCGAGAATGTCCTAATAGAGGTCTATCGCGACCTATGACAGGCGCACCAGAGGTATTATATGTAAGTTTATTTAAAGTGCTCTCTACCCCGGCGTTGGTGACGGATCTCGTCCAGGTGCTAGACTTGGAGAGAGTATCCAAATCCTTCCCCTTTTGGGTTCAATCTGGCTAGTACCGCGTCGTTAATAAAAATCATGACAACTCGTGGGATACCCCAGGCCTAGACATATCCGGACGCCACCAAAGTGTCTCTCACGGTGTCCTTCGTAGCTACGGGACAATCATACCAAAGCTCTCAAGGCCAAATCCAAAATCGTATCAAAATGTGTCAAAATCAGGTTCACAAGCCAAATGCAACATATAACATAAAATGACACATTATATATTTCAACCACATGGATGCATAATTTCAATATTTCAACACAATTTTTGGACACTCCATTTATCCACAAAAATCAATTTCAAAACTAGTCAAAACATTTCAAGTACGCTACAAATCATGCTCATTTATCAAATATTTTAAAACAGGCTTTACACATTAAACAAAATCATTGAAATAAATCTCACTCACAGTATGGGGGAGGGTAGCGCACTCCCTAATAATACCACAAAGCGAAAAAAAGGGTTCCCCTAACTTGAGGTACTCAATACCTATGAATGTATATATATATATATATAATCAACGAGTGTCAAACCTTTGCAGTTATAGGAAATAGGCTATCACTTTTAATACACGTATGCCAATCAGGTAGTTCAAATCCTTTAGAACCCAACCCAAATTCCTCATATTTTGTTCATGCATACAACATATCTACAAGACTCAAGTATTGGTACTCGACTAATCTCGCACAGGGCTCACACCAATCCAATCTCTTGCTCGCACCTAAGGGCCGACAGGGCTACAGCCCAACGCTTCTCTATGCAGCGTGTAGTGCGCATGTGCGGGGAGCGTAGTGCCCATATGCAGGGTCTATGTGCAGGATGCGCAGGCCTGTGTGCAGAGTCTGCAGCGCCCTTGTGCAGAGCCTGTGTGCAAGGCGCGTAGCGCCTGTGTGCAGGGTTCACAGCGCCTGTGTGCAGTACGCAGCACCTGCACACCAACCATTTCTCCTCATTTCTCAACTTAATCCTAACATTCATTCAAATAAATCAAATGGGTAAGAAATTTTCTCACCTAGGGTTTTCTCGGAGCACAAACTTTCGTTCGAATGTCTCCTCAATCGCTCCAAAATCTACAATGCTCCGTAAAAACTCACGGGCTATTACGGGCTATCGCGGGCTGTGGGTCGCAGTGCGTTTCGCTGCCATAATGGACTCACAGCCTGCGCGGGCTCGTGGACTGTCGCGGGCTGGTGGGCTGGTGGGCTCGCAGGCTCGTGGGCTCACAGGCTCATGGGCTCGCAGGCTCGTAGGCTCGTGGGCTCGTGGGCTCGCAGGATTACGGGCTAGCATGTGCGTTCATGAGCTGGGCTGCAATCGCACGCTTGCGGGTTGCCCGCAGTGGGCTGGAGCGCGCTCGGGCGCAGGCACGCGCTCTTGCACAGGCATGTGCTCATGCGCAGGTGCGCTCGGGAGAAGGCGTGCTTGCGCAGGGAAACGCTCTCGCGGTCGTGCGCTCACGCGGTTGCGCGCTAGCGCTTGTGCTGTGGTGCGCTTGCACTCGTACAGGGAGGAGCTGCAGTGGCTCGCTCACAGGAGAGAGGAGTTGCAGCAGCTGGGTACGCTCGTGGTGGTGGCGGATGGCGGTGGAGGGTGGCGGATTCACGGTGGAGGGTGATCGTAAGAGATAGAGAGAGAGTGAGCAGCGTAGAGAGAGAGAAACAGTGAGAGAGAGGCCGTGACTGAGGTAGAAAGAGAGAAGATGGTGGTGGTTGCTCTCGGTGGAGAGAGGTGACGGGGCGAGCAGCGATCGCGGCGGAGGAAGAAGGCAGCAGCGGAAGGTGAAGGGTCGAGGAGAGTGAAAGAGAAAGAGAGAGAGAGGGAGTAGCCCTAATCTGATTTGGGGTTTCAGCCGAAACGCAGCATTTCCTTCTCTCCCTCTCTCTTCCTTTTTTTTTGAATAAATATCTTATTTATATATATATTTCAAAAATAATATAATATTACAGACACCGCAGTGTCGGTATTACACACATAACAAGGCATGCCACTTGTATTCCAAAACATGGAGTAACGTCTTACCTGTCAGATGTGAAGCATTGGAAGTTACTTAATTTGACATACCCGACTTTGCGATGAACTCTCGTAACATCCAATCAGGACTATGTGCAAATAGCTTTGCCCCATTTGGTACAACTAAAGAGAATTATTCATGTTGGTTGGTGAATTGACTCCTTACAACAGGTCATCGAGAATGTACATGAAACTGTCATTCATGTTCTTAATGATTGTTGTACCAGGTTCACGGAATCTAAAAAAATTGCATAACATCTACATGCAACCATTGATTAACGAGTTGTGATTGTTGTGGAACATTGGGATAGAAACATATGATGCAACCAATTGGCATAGATTTTTTATAAGGGCTACACTTATGTGTACAATTAGTTACTTTCTTGCATATAGAATGCTATATAGGTGGAGTATAGCTTACAATTTTGCATATTCAATATGTATGGAGAGGTCGAAAGCATTTTATTTGTAGCATGGTAAGAAATTTATACATTTTGTCTATCACAGATAATTTTTGCAGATCACCCTTTTAGATTTGATAGACAACGCTTCATCAAAGGATAGGTTGAGACCAATGATCTACCACCAAGATTGACAAGTGAGGAGGTATGGGAGTATGTTGCCAATTTCCCAACAACGGTTGAAGACCCTCGAGACACAATCCCAAGTTTCAGAGTATGTCATAAATGGATGAAATAGAGCATTTTCTGATATTTTTCATATTTGAGAAATAATCTTGCATGCCACCACATTAATTTCATGCATACAAAGAAGAATAACGCAGCTATCATCATCGATATCATTCTAGATTTACCTAGTCAAATTAAGGACAACCTCAATCTGAGGAGAGATTTATATCATCTGTGTTTCGTCTTTCACTTGCCACACTACTACAAGTCATTTACTCATTAAGTAGAGACCAAAAGCATATTGTTTATGACTGTTTTTGAAATCTAAAACTCCTAGATGGATCTGCTTCAAATATTAGGAGATGTATCAATATAAATAAATACAAACTCATTGGGATGAAAAGTCATGACTAGCATGTTTTTGTGGGGAAAGTCTAATTTTAAATGCATTCAGCAACTTTCTTCCAGAATATGTTTGGGAGGCTTTGATGGATCTCAATATCTTTTTCAGTAATATTTGCTTAGCAATCTTAATAGTAGCACATGTGTAGAAGTTGGGAATCGATATCCTTGTTATCCTAAACAACTCAAAGAAGATCTTCCCCCTCATTTTTTTTGACTCCAATGAACATCTATGCATTCACTTGCCATATGTGGCATTGGCTATTGGTTTAGTTTAATATTGCTGGATGTATTCATTTAAAAGGTATTATTTTATTTTTATTTTTAGCATTTTAAATTTTTAAACATAGTCTTCTATACAAATTTGTCGTGGATTAATATGTTTATTCCTAAAATATATTTAGATTTCTATACCTTTTGAAGAAAATAAAGTTAGTAATAAGGCAAATGGTCAAGTATCGATTGTGAATGCATATATAAATGAAGAGGTGGCAACATTTCTGTCATACTATTTTGAACCAAACTTGCCATGCAGGACACAAATTTGGAAGAAATAATGAAGGTCTCATTAATCTGAATTTTCCTTCATTCTTTACTTTTTGGTTATTTGGGCAAACCATCAGGCAAATGTATCAAGCATTACATTGATGATGATGATTATAAAAAAGTACATATGTATGTTCTACTAAACTGTCTGGAAGTGGACACGTACTTTGGGTATGTCAAGTCAACAATCCCAAAGAGTATGGGTATTTTGAAAACCTTATTGATTAGCAAGCTATTTTCTTTGTGGAGGAATAAACAGGTTTTAACTCTACCATGGCCAATTCTAAACCCAGATAAAGGAGAAGGGTTGTGGTACATTGATAGCTAGTATAAAATTTCTGTCAAAACCAAAATTGGAGACAAATATAGAAAATTCATGGGATGTTTCCTTCTCAGCAATGTGCTGAACTGGATACCAAGTGTAGTGACAAGTTAGCAAGGGCCTCTAAGGTGTCATCCAGAAGCGATGCGCCACATTGCCATTTGCATGTGGTGTTAAATGGGTTACTGTATTTATGTGGATATGTATGGGTAAAGAAGCTAGTCCATGAAGATAGGATCGCTTAGGCACTTGGAACATAGGATTCTTAATCGATAAATGAAGAACTATTTGTATCAATCTAAAGCAGGTGAATAGGTCAATTTGCACTTTAAAGCTACTTCTGAGAATTTGAGAGATTAAAGATAGAGAAGGAAAAATCAACACATAGAGTTTATAATAGTTTCACCTTCGTTGGTGTATGTCCACTTTCAAGCAATACCTAGATTTTTCAATCCACTATTTTATCTCAAAATAGTATAGCCAACTAACTTACATAGGTGTTAGTTAAACCTCACAAGTGTTTGGCTTGAGTACTCACTAGTAGTTTACACGTGTGCTAGCAAATCCAACTTATCTCACTAAGATTATCTAAGCCTCAACTAGAAACACCCTTTCTTCTCATCGTTTACAAAGATGTGAGATGAAAACAAAGATATAAATTTGAAGATCAAACTTTAGATGTGATTTTTAAGCTCATAGAAAATACAACACATAAAAATTAAATTTTACAGAAGATCTTAATGCTCACAAGCTCAATATATGATTCTAAAAGTTCTTGATCTTCAGTTGGTGTGTTGTATTTATAACATTGATGAAGAGATAGCTATTGTATTTATATCTTCAGTTGGTGGGCTGTATTTATAACTTTGAATAGCTTTTTTGAACAATTAGCCGGAACACACGAGCCGACTTCCTCTTCTCCTTAGTCGACTGATATTTGATTTTATATTGTTCTGAGCCTATGTAAGTCGAATGCCTCTTTGCCATGAGTTGACTACCTCATGAGTTTGTTCAGATGTTTATGCTTGGAATTTCATGTAGATCGGCTTACTCATCTCTTCAAGTCAGCTTATGCCTTTTTGTACCTAAGCTTTTTCATGTTGTGGATTGTGTGAGTTGACTTTTGTTCTTCATCAAGTCAACTTGATCTTCTATTTGTTTAAAGTATGTTTCCTGTGGAGCTTGTGTAGGTCGACCTCGTTAAAGCTTCAGGTCAGCTTAGGCATAATTATACTTAGTTTTTGCTTCAAGCCTTATATAAGTTGACTTGGACTTGTTGATGAGTTAACTTCTGCTTGTTCCTGTTTAAGTGTGTTTTCATTTCGATATATGATGGTCAACTTAGTGGAACTTAGCTTAAAATGTATGTTATTTAGCACAGTGCAAATTGGGTAAACTAGTAAGTGTTTTGTGTCGTACAAGTCCTATACGAGTTAACTTAGTTAAGGTGTAAGTGATTTGACCTGGTATCCCTTAAGTTATTCTATATTTGATCATATGTAGGTCAGCTTATCATGTTTATTAGGTCAGCTTAAACTTATACTCACTTAAAATTTTCTAAATTTAGGACATGTGAGTCGACATGGGGTAGAGTACGAGTCGGTTCAACCTATATTGCATTAAGATTTTCAATTTCTATTCATATGTAGGTCAACTTTATGACTTCCCTAAGTCAGCTTGAGCTATTGTTCATTGAAAATTTTCTAAGTTCAGAACATGTAGGTTGACCTAATGCATTGAGTAGGTCAACTTGGCCTTATATAATCTATGTCCTATGCCCTAGCCCAAGTTATGGCATGTGTCGTGGTCTATATCATGGCTCATGTTTTAGCTTGTGTCATGCTCATGAATTGTCTTAGTCCTGATTGTGTGAGTTGACTTGATGATATGTGTGACTTGACTTGGCCTAATGTATCACTTAAGTTCTGATGTTTGGCCTGTGTCTGCCTTGTGCTTTGTCAGCCAGTATGTGAGTCAACTTAAAATTTTCTATATGTCGCATATGCGAGTCAACTTATGACTTATGGGAGGTCAATTTGACCTAAACATTGTGTGTCCTATTTCCATTTTGATTGTTAGTCTTTTAAATATTTGACAGTTAGAATTTTAAATATTTGATTCTATTGTTTTATCAAATGAGTAAGTCAATTTAGGCTTTTGGGCAAGTTGACTTATCCTTAAAGCTTAACTAAGTTTATTTCATAGAATGTTTTTTTGAGTCGATTGGCCCTTTAAAGTGAGTCGAATTGGACAACATACTATCTAAGTTCAATCTACCTAAAACATATGATAAGTCAATTGGTGTTTTGCCTTGAGTTGACTAGTTTAACATTTTGTCTAAGTTTAAAGACAATTCTATACTAAGTAAGTCGACTTGTACTTGAGGGTGAGTCGACTTCTTTAGGTCATTATTTCAGATTTCTATCTTTACTCATTCTTAGATCCATCATAATTTCTTTCAAACTAATCTTAATTAGTCTAACCCATTTTGCTAATCATGTGTTCACTTTTGCTCATCATTTACTCATTATCAAGACTCATTTTGTCAAAAATCTTTTCCTTTTTGATGATGACAAAATATTACTTAATGAAAGATTTGCCTAAATGATTTTAAGTGTTTAAGTTCTAAGTCCCCCGCTTTAGTGTATGCTTCTATACTCTTCCTTAATTTATACACCATTTTCTAACTTTATTTTTGCTATCTTACACATTTCTCCACCTTTTTGTCATTAACAAAAGGGGTAGTCCTAAGTATAGGCATATGGCATTCATAAGCATACATGGGTAAGTTCAATACATAGGACATTTTTGCATATAATCAAGTAAGCATGTTCAAAAGCGTATAAAGGGCAAATACATAATTGCATAGTCATCAAATGAAGTTCATACAAAGCTTAAATGTAGTTCAGTACAAGCAAAAAAAAAAAAACATACTTAAAATGTCATAAGAAAATCATTCATAGTAAAAAGAAAAGAAAGTCAGGCAACAATGTAGGATCTCTAGATAGCTCTCTGGACAAGTGGCTCACTGAGGTGTATCCCTAGTGCTAAGCAGTGTATCCACCTTTATTCCACTCTATATATCTATCCTTGCATCCTTTGAAGATGCTCCCAGATTATCTATAGAGTCACAGGTTATTCTGAGAGAGTAGGCTCAATAAAAGGTGCATGCTCATCATGCATAAGCTTAGTAGATGGCTCGATAGTTCTATGACTAGGTTCACCTTCTTCTTCCCTTTCTTCTCTTTCTCCTCTCCTTCTCCAAACACCGTCATCATCTTCAAACCATTTAGCTTTGCTTAGGGAAGAGGGTCATATGTTGTGCCTAGGATTTAACTCGATTCCTATCTCCCTACTTGCATCAACTTGTTACATTTCTAGTAGATCACTGATAAGAAAAGGGATAAGGAAGGTTGCTAGTTTCAGACTTAGAAAGGGCCATCATATGGAAAGGAATTAGAAAATGATGACCAGGGTTTTTGCCTTCTATTCTTCATGCCATGATCTAGAAGCCGTAAAGGTCGTGTGGCTTTCTACCCTAGGTTGCAAGACATAGGTCACTATCAAATGAATTAATCTCTTATGAAGGTTGAGAGATGTAGCCTTGGTGTCTACCATCTGCAATCTAGGATTCTTGAAAACTGTCCTAGCATTCTCCATGAGCTCTCTTCCCATTTACTCCTCATATTGCTCCTGGGGCACCTAATTTTGCCCTTTGAGCCTACAGAGGATCCAACGTGTTACCATAATCTCCATGCCATGCACATAGCTCTTAAATATACACCCATGGCTATACTCTTTAATGTACTCACCATAGGGAAATCCTATATTTTCCAAGAAATCCTAATCTATAAGCCTATCATGCATTTTGGAACGAGAAGAGAAGTTGTCATGATTGATGAGAAATGGATTCTTGCTCCTTGGCATGCTTATTGATTGAAAGATGTTTAAGGTGTTGATTTTAGAGAGTATTTGATCGTGGGAGAAGGCTCTGGATTCACCTTAAAGAAAGAGAGATGGCTAAGGTTTTTGAAAGTTTTAGTTGACTATACTTAGGGATTTATAGTTTTGCGAATCTGATAGTCGCAAGTCGACTTGGGGTTCTTCACAAGTCGACCAGTAAACCTTTTTGTCTAAAATTTGAAGTTTTTAAAACTGCTGCAAGTTGACTCGTCTTATAGAGCAAGTCGACTTGTTAAGTTCAAACTTATTTTTTGAACTTTTAGAGATGATGATAAATCGACTTACCATAAGGGATAAGTCAATTCATAGATTCTTAAGTCATACTATACTCCTCAGGCATTAAGGGTAGGTTAACTTAGAGTAGGAGGTAGGTCAACACAAGAGTTGAGAAAATATTTCTGAATCTGAGTTTCTAGGAGCAAGTCAACTTCCTATATTCAGTGAGTCAACTCATGCTTTGTGGATTCTTATATTTTGTTGAGTCGAGCCATCCTAGGTCGATCTATAACCTTTCATAGGTTGGCTTGTGGTATCCAAAATGAGATCCAGAATATTGTCATATAGGCTAGTCGACTCATGCACTTAAATAAGTCGACTTCCTTGTCTCAAAGTTCAAAATTTATGTTATCTACATGAAGGCATATTAACTCATATTATAAACAAGTCAACTTATCATTCTCATATTTTGAATTTCATGCATAGACAAGCAAAAAATCATCACATGTATGCACAAATCAATCAACCAATGATCATTCTTCAAAATTCATCATCCCTAGTTCCCTCCTTAAACTATAGAACCTATTTTTAGCTAGGGGTATGGTAAATATGTCCTTGATTTTTTTGTCAGTTTCAATATACTCAAGAATGATATCATTCTTCAATACATAGTCACTAATGAAGTGATATCCCAGTTCAGTATGTTTGGTTCTTAAGTGATGAACTGAATTTTTAGCTAAATTAATGGCACTCATGTTATCACATTTAATGGGAAGACATTCTAACTCTAATCCATAATTCTTCAACTAACACTTAATCGAAAGTATTTGAACATAATATTGACCAGCTACAACATACTCAGTTTCTTTGGTTGATGTGGCAATACTGTTCTTTTTCTTGGAAGACCAAGATACAAACATACTTCTAAAATTTTGATAGGTGTTACTTGTGTTCTTTCTATCTGCCTTGCATCTAACAATGTTAGTATTAGAATATCTGTGCAACTGGAAGGATGAATTCCTATCATACTAGAGACCTAAGTTCCTTAAGATATCTAAAGATCCATTTTACTATCAACAAGTGTGACTCCTTAGAATTAGATTGAAACCTAGCACATAAGCACACACTATAGAAATGTCATGTTTAGAGGCAGCTAAGTATAGTAGTGATCCTATCATGCTTCAACACACGGGCTTTCCTTCCAGATAGTAATAATTTTAATGCACTTAAATTATATTATTTTAGGCTTTATTTTTGAATTTTAGGACTATTTTAAATATTATTTTATGATTTTACACTAATTTAATTTCGTGGTTAATAATTTAGGAAACATTGGGATTACTTTCTAATTTCATATTGTACAAATAATTGTTAGTATTTTAGGCATAACTTTTTACTCTGACATCCAATTGAGATGATTCTTGCTAAGTTGGAAAGAAGATTTCAAAATCTACAAATTTTGTGAAAAGTCCAAAGGTTGATTCAGGGAGAAGCATATCTGAAAATTAAGATGAAGTTGCTACAGTGTTAAAAAAGGAATCCACACTGAAAAATGAAACTAATAAGCGCATATTAGTGAGAAATTTTGGAATTCAGTTGCTAAAAATGGTAAGAGTTTCCAAATTCAAGGAAGATGAAGTTTTCAAAATTTTAGGAAAACTAAGGATCCTTATCACACAACAATAGCAAGTTTCCAAAAAAGTAAAAAATTAAGTTTCGAAAAAGTTCAGGTTTCCAAATTTTTTTAGGGTTTTAATTCTATAAATATAGTACTAGGGCAGACAAAAGTTATTGATTCATGGCTCTCTTCATTCCACTACTCCCTCTGCACTTTACAAACTTTAGCAGCTGTCTCCATACTACATGATTTCCATTTACTTCATTATGCAAAAGGGGTTGTAATATTTCCTTTATTTTTTTTTTGTTTTTCTTTAATATGTCTAGTTAATTTCTTTTGTTCCTAGAAATCAGTGAATTCTATTTTTTGATTAATTATATGGTTTGATTTATTTTTTTCCCTTAAGATTTATTTGTACGATTGATGAAATTTTATTGTTGTTTGTAATGTTTCAAAATGTTTAGACCTGCATTTTATATAATTCGAGATTGAATACATGTATGATCAATATAATTGCATGAGATTAGTCTGAACAATAAAATCCATATGACATTACGAGCATGATCATTGGATTAATTTCATATGTGAGATTTAGGGGAAACCCTAAAATATAGATTTTTCATAAAACTTAATGTAGTTTGTTTAATCAAAATTTGTATGGTCATTGGGTTTTGATCAGTCGAATTAGGAACTTCATTGCACGACCATTGGATGAATCTAATTTAGAAAAAATTTGCTATTATCAACAATTTTCATTAGCTAATAAACTGAAAGGGTTTGAGAGGATTCGACTATGTAAAATATTAAAAATAGATAAAATCGATATCATAGAGTATTTATCAAATTAGGGTTTTTCATCATCTATGCTTTTCATAATCTAATTTTAGTTTTCTTTAATATTTTCAAAATTTTGATTTGATCTGTCTAACTTATATCAAGGTAATTTATATTTGGTAATATAAAATATCCTCATGGGAATAATACTTGAACTCATCTCTATATACAACAAACAACAAGGGTATACTAGCATGAATTTTTGGTATCAGAATCGCACATCACTTTCTCATATTTATTTAACTTAATTGTGATACTCATAGAAGTTATATTCTCTTTAACCTCTCCTGATCCAAAATTTTTTATTAGCTATTTGGTAAATTTGGATTGACTAATAAATATTTCCTTTTCTGTTTGTTTGATTTACAATCCTAGGACGTAGTTCAATTCTTCCATCATACTTATCTCAAACTATGCATTCATGACCTTAGCAATCTTGGTAATGGTTGTCATTTGTGACTCTGAATACTATGTCATCTACATAGATTTGCACTATCAATATTTCTCTGCCTTTTCTCTTAATGAATAAGTTTGTATCAATCTTATCTCTCTCAGTTTTGTTCTCTATTAGGAAGTGGATAAGTCTCTCATGCCAAAGCTTGGAGCTTGTTTCAGATCATTCAAAGTCTTAGACAGTTTGTCAACATGGTCTGGATACTTTGGATGTTCAAATCCAAGACGTTACTCTACATATACTATCATTACTTATACCATTCAAGAAAGCACACTTTACATCCATTTGGTATAATTTGAAATTCATGAAACAGAATAAAGGCAAGTAATATTCTTGTAGCTTCCAATCTTGCTATAAAGGCATATGTTTCATTAAAATCTATTTCTTTTTCTTAACTATAGTCCTGAACTACTAATTTTGTTCCTATAACAGATTGATCTTTAGGTATAGAAACTAAGTCCCATACGTCACTCCTCTCAAATTGGTTTAAATTACAAGCCTCATTTATGTCCCCTGTGTTATCTAAGTTGATTACATATATATTTTCTTGCCTATATCTTGTGAATTTTACTTCTTTACTTATCTTATCTATTAATTTACAACAATCACAATCAAATAAAACAATATATCCCTTATCATACAATTTACTGTGCTATGTAAATTATATTTGAGGCCTTTAACTAATAAAATATGTTCAATTTGGGTAGGAGACTTACCTATGTTGGCAATACCGATAATTTTCCCTTTCGAGTTATCTCCAAAGACAACCTGACCTCCCTTCTTTTACTTCAAGCTGCTAAATCTTGTGGCATCTCCGATCATATATCTGGAATAGCTACTGTCTAGGAACGAGGTGTTCCCAGAAGCCTTATCCTTGAGATAAACCTAAATAAGAAAATGTTTAAGTCTTTGGTATCCGAATCTTTTTGGGTTCAGCATTGTTAGTTCTAACAAATGTCCTAACTAGTTCTTCTGATACCCATTGGAATGTTATTTTCGTTGATATTCTACTTCTAAAATGATATGTATCTATGCTATGTCTATTCCGATGACAGTGCTTGCATTTAGAATAAGTTGTAGGCCTTTTAGCCAGACTAATATTGATCTACTTCCTAAACTTGCAATAATGTGCACTGTGTCCTAGTTTCATATAGAGATGACATCTAGTTTATAGTTTAGTTTTTTAGAACTAGGCACAAAGAAATAATAGAGTTCCTTCTGGGTAGCAATTGGGTTATAACCCAATCCAACCTTGTCGTATACAACTCTCTGAACTCCTAATATCAGGTCCAAATTTTCTTTACTTGGATGAATATATATAATAGGGAGCTAAGTATCTTATTTTTATCTTTTTTTGCTTTAGCTCATTTGTTAATGTTGTTGTATCAAACATGTCTTTTTCTTTGCAAACATGTGTATTCCGTTTTCTAATTCTACTTTCAGGTTATTAGCTTTTATCTTCTTGTCATACCCTGATCCTCGATCCAAGGCGTGAGCAGCAACCACACTATCCCGGATGCTGACATTATATTCCTAACTATCAACAAACAAACGGACAGAACCTCCCCATAAATCGGAGATCCATCTTATATCAAAATCTCGTCAATCAATAACATATCAATGTATAAAGGCCAACTTGACAAATCATCAATACAACCAACCAATCCACATCCCTGTCAACATCCAAAATAATATAAAGCTAATTCAGTCCTATCCATAAACTTCTACTGCCATGCCCCCATCAAAGACATGAATAGTCGCCAATCACCAGTCCTATGATTTAGAGGTGGCATCGAGAGAACTTAATAGACAATCCTAGACATGACACGTTTTTCAAAGTGATTGAACACAATAGTACAATCATGCCTCAATGCAATACAATGAAATAAGAGTTATAATAATATGTACAATCTTTACATACAGTCATCCCTTTTATATACATGTACAATGGTCTATCTACAATCCCAAATATACAAATATATATATATATATATATATATATATATCATTCCATATCGTTAAACACAATCCTGCAGAAGAATGGTTAACACGATACCCAGGGCTGATGTCTCTAACAAAATCTCGTATGCTGTTATGTTGCAACGTATCCCACTATAACTATCTCTGTGGATCAGAAAGTGAGGGGTGAGTATTATGGGAAATAATCAGTGAGTAAGAGGGTATATATAAGTATGTTTAATGTGTTGGTGAAAATTGAAGTGTCAAAATAATTCAATAAATCCACAAATCCACATAATGTATGAAAACAGTGCATAATGAACAATTCATCATAAATCATTCTTTTTCATACATTTCAAATATATATGTATTCATATCAATCGATTCACACAAGTATAGAGCATGCCAAAATCAGTTCCTGGCAAAGGTCGATCATAATCAATGGCAGACACATCGGGGGTTTTCATATGCAAAGTTAGAAAATACTCTCTATCACGACATTGGCGACGAACCTCATCAGGTGCTAGACCAGGTCGTTACCTAGTCCTCCCCCTTTCGGGTTCAACCCAACTAGTATCGTGTCGAGTCGCAATATCATATACGACGTTTGGGGATATCTCCTACAAAAATGTATCCGGGCACAATGGGTGACTCTGCAAACGCCCTTCGTAGTTACGACATACCCAATTCATGGGCGTATCTCATAAATCATATCATCATGGCATGCATAAAGGCTCTCAGCCGATAATATAATATCATCATAATGTACGTGCCATACCAACATTTATCAAACCATATCAAACACTTCTCATAATTGATTTCATAAAATTATATGCATATCGATGCAATGGCACGCTTTTCATTTCGCAAATCATTTGGATGCATATTTCACAATGAAATCATATTGTGGACACTCCAATGATTCATAATACATTTTACAAATCTATTTCAAAAATCATAGCACACGATCATAATTCATACTTGTATTGAAAAGCGTTTTAAAACATGTTGTTATGCAATGAATACATAATATACTAAATCCCACTTACAGTATACGAAAGGATCAATCACTCCTTAAAATACCAAACTGTGTAGAAACTGTGTCCCCTTGTCAATCTACTATCGTGTCATTACAAAGGCAACACAAATTACATATGAAATCTTTATGTAATGCAAATGAAGACTTTTCGGTTAAATACATTAATTTAAAATCTTTTATAGGTTATCCGTGCCCCCACTCTCCAATACACCATCTAATGACCACGCCTTCATGTCAAGCAATATACATACCTCGATAATACATATACAAGGAAATCAACTCCCTCCTTTCTTAATGCACAACAAATCATGCTCAATGTCCATAAAGGGACAAGTTAAGCACACATTTACATCACCTTACACAACATTTTCAATTTCACACACACATATGCTTCACACTCTTGACCTTAAATACATCCATTCACATTCATCATTTCACCAAAATAGTCCACAAGTTTAAAATCTAAAATTCTGCACACAACACAATTTGCGCAGTCGTGGGAAAATGGTCATAACTCCTACTACACAGCTCAGAATCACATGTTTCCTATCTCATTTTAAAGCTAAGAGATAGCACTACAACTTTTAATTTAAACATTTCTTCAAATTCAAATCACAAAATTTCAGATAAACCAATCTTTGTCTCAGTTCTGTTCCAAAAGTTCATTCTATCCTGTCTTAGTACAAATACAATAACTCTTTGCACACAACTTTCATGTTGAAAGTTTTGCTTAATTCAGTCCAGAAAAAGGTCGAAATAGACACCTAGAAGGCTATCAATCTAGGACCGAAAACAAAGTGATAATTTGCACAGTTTTTGGAGAATTTTCATAACGTTTGATATAAGAGTCGGATTAAGGTGATTCTTATCTTGTTAGAAAGATAAAACCTAGAGTTACAAATGTTATAACTAGAGCTCAAGCTAGTTCGACCTGAAGGCACCTCAAAATTGAGGCAAACATCACGGCAGAATAGGATATCAGAACAAAAACTTCTGCAGAACACCTAAATTTGAAAATTCACTAAAACTTTATTTCTCTATTCAGACTTCCGAAAACCCAGAAATTCTGTCTTGGCTTCAAATTCGTCTACCCTAGTTTTCTGAGCAAACTTTCTCCTTTTTCCCTAAATTTTGGATATGTTATACTAGAGGGTGGTGGGTGTTTACCTTATGAATAGCAGGCTGATTGAACCTTTGGACTTTCACATTTGCTCCATTCTTTGAATTTTTGTCCCTCCCTAGATCTCCATGTGTGGTGCTTCTTTTGAGCTGGTTTTTGGATATGTGATACTAGGTTTAGGGTAGAGCGAAAGCATGTAAAAATGTTGGGAGGTTGTGAGAAAAAATCATGGTTGCTCTTCAATGGGTTTCACGGCTAAGAAGAAAGGAAGATGAGAAGAAGGTTTTTGCCCTTTGGGCATCTAACGTTTTTTTTTTTGTTGGGAGTGAATAAAAGACTTAACTTGGTTTTAATTTAAACACTCAACCATGATTAAGTCATGTTTTAACCCTAGTTAGATTTAATTAACCCTACCCTAGTTAAATTTAACCATAGTAAATCAACTAAGGTTAATTCCTTCCAATCATATGTTGCCACTTGTCAAAGCCACACAAAGTCCAATAAAGTGGATTCACATATTCCAAAAATATTAATTGTTTATCCTTTGTACTTATCCATTTTCTAACTTGTGGTCCAAGGTCGAGCAAAGTTACTATTCATTTCAAAAAATCTTAAAATCACATACGGGATCCAGGTTTTCGTACTGAGTCCAATGCCACTGGTTTCGTGTAAATTTGAGATCGTTTTGTTACCCAAACGTCGTTCGAAGTAAACGAAGTCCGCGATCAGTCAAAATTCGACCTCGACCTCAAAACGCGTAAAATCTCACTATGAACTCCATTTTACATGTAGATTCCAAAAATATAGATTTTAAGTGAAAACAAGACCGTTTGTTCGGTCAAATTTTGATTTGACCCATAAATTTAGGGTTTATTTGATGAAAATCTAGGGTACTAAGCACTTTTATGTTACGGCTTAAATTTAAAATTTTCATCTCAGGCATTCACTTTTAAAAGTGAACCGGGATCGTGCATAGTCGCCCATTGCTCCTGGATGCTGGTTGTATTTTTACAAAAAGTAGGGTAGAATCTCCCCATAAACAACAAATACCACAACCAACATTTAGAACAATGCAACGCTATAAAATTTCTAACAGTCCTAGCAACAGACCTCTACTGTCATGCCCAACTAGAACATGAACAGCCATCACACCGAGTGGACCTAACTTTTATCTTATATACAATAATTTTCCTAAATAATATTTAAATACGTACAATCGTCTCAATAAAAATGAAATATGAGAGTTTCACAACTAAATATATATAAATTATACAGTCATCCCAAAATAAGTACATGGCCAACTACGGACCTCAATGACAAAACCTCACAGGATCGAAAATAAATTACGGAATTCATCTTTCAAATTTAAACTTAAATCTCACCGTCGTGAATCACCCAAATCCACAAAAAATCTCTAAAATCTGAAACGTTGCTCCAGCACAATAATAATCTTGTCTAAGCAGGGGAAAGAGAGGGGTGAGTATCATGGGAAGATACCCAATGAGTGAGGGGATAATATCAAGCATAAATAGTATAGGTGAACCATTGGAATGTCAAATAATATCATTTGAAACAAAAATTTACATTTCGCAGCAAAACATAATATGTTTAGCACTTTGAAATCATTTAATCAATCACACGATACAATCATATATACATCCATTTAAAAATCAAATAATAGTAGAGCAAACTAAAGATAATCTTGGCAAAGGTCAACCATAACCAAGGACAGACATATCAGGGGTTTTGTTATGTATAGACTTTAAAATCGCTCTCTATCCCAATGTTGGCCATAAGTTCGTTGGGACTAGCTCATTATCATGTATAGGACCCCGCCCGGTGCTAGACGGTAGCATCACACACGTCCTCCCTCTATGTGGGTTCAACCGGCAGCGCCTATAACTCTTAGAATCAATGACGTTTGCGGATACCTCCTGCAGAAGTGTATCAGGGCAACCTGTGCCTCTACAAACGTCCTTCGTAGCCATAGAATTATCAATGTCATCATCATAGTATCACAAGGGCACAACGTCCTAGGGTACAACGTCCCACAAGTAAAATCATATTATCGCATAATTAGTGGGCATCCAACCCACATAGTTCATCAAAGCATTTCAAATCTACGTGCCAATACGTTTCATCAAATCATTTCAAAACAGCATATCAATGCAATGGTAGAAAAGGAAATTTTCAATTTTCAAGTAATGACACAATTTTTGTTTCATTTCAAACCATGGATGCATAGTTATCGTAAACATAATTCAAGACACTCCAATAATCACAAAACAGATTTGAAATTTAATATCATACGTCAAATCAATGCATATCAAAAGCATATTTTATCGAAAATACGGCAGAAAACACGCTTTACTATTTTATACAAGAGATTAGGGTTCCACTCACATTTTTAGGAAGGGTGGTCACTTCCTATTTTTCAATTCAATCCAATTGACTCCTCGACTCTCCAAAAGACAAACCTAATCAGTCATCAAATTTTATATCAAATAAAACCCTAATAAGGGATTTTCAATTTTTCTTTCCAATTTAATATAATTTTGATTTACACAATCATTTCTAAATTCTTGTTTTATCAAATTTCGAATCATTTGGCTCACCAATGATCAAATTTCCAATATTTCTCATTTTCTCTAATTTTTCTCGAATTTAACACATTTTCGAATAGATATATAACTTCCAATTTTAAATTCAATCTAAAATCAACAAAATTTATTCAAATTTTGAAGTGAGTACGTTTCTCTCACCTAGGGTTCCTCGGGTTTCAGATCTAGTTGTCGTTTGCCCGTCAAATTGGTTTAAAACCTGTAATATTTTCAAATTTGAACGATATTAGCAACACTAAATTTCTAACACAAAACCCTAGAATTTCAACCAAATCATAATTGTTACCTGCAGTGAAGATGCAGGTGAGCTCTCGAAGGGGAAATATAACCAAATCACAGGCTCATGGGCCGGCGGGCTGATAGGCTAGCGGGCTGGCCCTTTGGTGGGCTCGCGGGCTCGCAGCCCGGCTTGCTGGCCGTAGTGGGTTTCGCGGGCCGCAGTGGGATCGTGGGTCAACAGTGGGCTTCGCGGGTCAGCAGTAGGCTTCATGGCCTATGGGCTCTCACGGGCTAGGGCTCGTGCTCACGAGCTGGATCGAGCTGGGGAGTGGATCG
This sequence comes from Dillenia suffruticosa, assembly GCA_033439265.1. NCBI lineage: Eukaryota > Viridiplantae > Streptophyta > Magnoliopsida > Dilleniales > Dilleniaceae > Dillenia > Dillenia suffruticosa. The sequence goes on from JAVTVX010000031.1 coordinate 9,506,504, forward strand.
CGCGTTGGAGCGCGCTCGTGCTTGTGTTGGGCCGTGCTCACGCAGTGGATCACGCTGGAGCGCGCTCGCGCTCGTGCTATGATGCACTCGCTCTGTGGATCGCGCGCAGGAGTGCGGTCGCGTGCTGTGGACTGGACGCGCTCGTGCTGCGTAGGCGTGCTCCCGAGCAGGCGCGCGCTCGCACTGTGGAGCGTTCGGGCAAAAGGTTCAGCGCAGTGGCGCGCTTGCGCGAGGAAGGAGGCGCTGCAGGCTAACGCGCTCGCACAAGGAAGGAGGAGCAACAGCGGTGGGTGGCGGAAGGGAGAGACCGCGGCAGAGGAGAAAAGCAGCGGTGGAGGAGAAGAGAAAGAGAGAAAGAGAAAAAGAGAGATGGGATGAGAGAGAGAATTAGGGCTTAAAGTCAATTCAATTTGGGGGGAGAGTGCTGCGTTTTACTCCAAAATGCAGCACCTCCTCTCTCTCTCTTTTTTTTTTCGGTGTTACAGTATCAACCTAAAAGGGGGTGAATAGGTTGATTGGCATTTTAAAGTTTTTTCTAAGTATTTAAGAGATTGAAGATAGTGAAGGAAGAATCAACATATAGTTTTTATAGTGGTTCCACCTTTCTTGATATGCGTCCACTCCCAAACTACATCTGGATTTTTCAACTACTATTTTGTCCCAAAATAATATAGCTAACTAGTGAACATATGTGTTAGTCAAATCTTACAAGTGTTTTACTTGAACACTCACCACTAGTTTACATGGGTGTTAGCAAACCTAACTTGTCTCACTAAGACTATCTAAGCCCCGACCAAAAAAGCCTTTCTTTTGGTCATCTAGAAAGATGTGGGATGAAAAGAAAGTTATAAGTTTGAAGCTCAAACTTCAGATGTGATCTTTAAGTTTACATAAAATAAAACACACAAAAATTAAATTTTACAGAAGATCTAAACGCTCTCAAGCTCAATATATGTTTCCAAGAGATGTTCATCTTCATTGGTGTATTGTATTTATAGTTTTGATGAAGAGATAGCCATATTAGAGAACATTTAATGCACAAACACAGTCACTGAGATGGTTAGGAGTTCAATTTAATACTCAAATAGCTTTTCTGAACAACTGATTGGTACAACATTTGTACTATATGTACAAATTAAAATGGGGTAGATCTTTACCCAAAATAGAGCATAAACCTAAAACAATCGACTAATAATTGAATTTTATATTGTTCTAAACCTGTGTAAGTTAATTGTATTTTTGCCATGAGCCGACTCATACATGAGTTTGTTTAGATCTTTACGCTTGAAACTCATGTTGGTTGGCTTACTCATCTCTTCAGGTCAGATTATGTATTTTTGTACTCAAGCTTTTTCAAGTTATGGCTTGTGTAAGTCAACTTCTGCTCTTCATCAAGTTAACTTGATTTTCTATCTACTTAAGTATATTTCCTACGGAGCTTATCCAAGTTGACGTCCTTAATGTTTCAGGTCGGCTTAAGCATGATTATATATATTCAATTTTTGTTTCATGCCTTAAGCAAGTCAATTTGGACTTGTTGATGATTTCTGCTTGTTCCTGCTTAAGTGTGTTTTCATTTCGATATATACAGGTCGGCATATTACCTATAATAGATTGACTTAGTATAACTTTGCTTAAAATGTATGTCATTTAGCATAGTGCAAGTTGGTTTGCTCATGCATGTAGACTAGTGAAGTGTTCTATATTGTGCAAGTCCTATGCGAGTCGACTTGGTCATGGTGCACGTTGATCTGATCTAGTATCCCTTGAGTTATTCTATGTTTAGATCATACGTTGGTTAGCTTATCATGTTATTAGGTCGGCTTAAGCTTATACTGACTTGGAATTTTCTAAATCCAGAACATGCAAGTTGACTTGGAGTAGGTGCCAGTCAACTCAATTTACTATGCATTGAGATTTTCAATGTTTGTTCATGTGTAGGTCAGCTTGATAACTTCACTAAGTCGACTTGAGCTATTGTTCACTGAAAATTTTCTAATTTCAGAATATATAGATCACCCTAATGTAATGAGCAGGTCAACTTGGCCTTATGCTCTATGTCCTATGTCCTGGCCAGTGTCATGACATGTGTCATGGCTTGTGTCATGTTTGTGAGTTGACTTGATGATATGTGTGAGTTACTTGGCCTGATGTATGACCTAAATTCTAATGTTTGGCATGTGTCTTAATACGTGCTATAACTCATGACATGTCCCTACTGCCTTGTGCTTGTGAGCTAGCATGTGAGCTAACTTGAAATTTTTTAAGTGTTGCATGTACAAGTTAACTTGTGACGTATGGTAGGTCGACTTGACATGAACATGGTATGTCTTATTTTCATTTTGATAATTTGTCTTTTAAATATTCGACCATTAAGATTTTAAATATTTGATTCTACTGTTTTATCAAATCAGTAAGTTGACTTATGCTTTTCGTAGGTTGACTTATGCTTTAGGTTTAACTAAGTTTTATTTCACATAATACTTTGTGAGTCGATTGGCCCTTTAGAGTGAGTTGAATTGAATAATCTATTGTTTAAGTTTAATTTGCCTAAGACTATGGTAAGTGAATTGGTGTTTTGCCTTGAATCAACTGGCCTAACATTCTATTTAAGTTTAAAGGCAGTTATATACTAATTAGGTCGACTTGTACTTAAGGGTAAGTTGACTTCTTTGGGTCATTATCTCAAATTTTTGTCTTTACTCATTCTTAGACTCATCCTAATTTCTTCCAAGCTAAACTTTCATTAGTTAACCCATTTTGCTCATTGTGTCCTTATTTTTGCTCATTATTTGTTTATTATCAAAATTCATTTTGTTAACAGTAAGTTAGGAGATATAGGAGAAGTAATGATACAATAGATGATTAATATTATGTATCTCTATGAAACTAAGTAGGCGGGGGAGAATGTTAAAGAAGTATAGACTTATGGTTATAAGTTTTGGTACACAAGTAAGGATAAAACTAAGAACGGTGTAGGAATAATTATCCATAAGGATTTATAAGAGGATGTAAATGAGATCAGAAGAAAGAGAGATGGAATTTTGCTTATTAAGCAAGTTAGTGGAGAAGGTGAAATTAAATTAGTTAGAAATTATGCACCTCAAATAGGTGTAAATGCAACTAGTAAATAACAATTTTGAGAAAATTTAAATGAATTTATACAAGACATACCTAGTGAAGAGAAATTATTTATTGGATTAGATCTAAATGGGCATATAGGTAAGATTAATGAAGGAATTGAAGTCGAATATAGGTTTGGTATTAGGAATGAGGCAATGGTACAATTTTAGAGTTTACTACAATATTCGATGTAGTACTCATAAATATTTACTTCAACAAAAGAGATTTGCACATAGTTATATAAAAGAGTAGATCAAACGCTAACCAAATTGATTTCTAACTTACCAGGAGAGGTGATAGAATGACGTGTAGAGATTGCAAGGTTGTACCAGGGGAGAGTATAACAACTTAATATAAACTTTTAGTTTTAGATAAGCATGTACCTAAAAGACAAAAGAAGTATCGTTAATTTATAGAGTTAAAAATTAAGTGATGGAATCTGAAAGAGGAAAATGTGATGACTTTTAGAAACAAATTCATTCAAATATCTAACTAGACTGTTAATGATGATTTGGAAATCGTGTAGGTAAAAATATATAATAATGTTAAAAATATAGATAACGAGATTCTTGGTGTATCTAGAAGTTGAGCACCAATAGACAATGAGTTATGGTAGTAGAATGAGAAATTCCAAACTTCTATATGAACTAAACAAGAATGTTATAATAATTTTAAAAGTAAAAGTGATAACGATACATTTGAAAAGTACAATATTTAAAAAAAAAAAAGAGGTAAAAAAGATTATTGGCGAATCAAAAAATAAAGTGGATAACAAATTATATAAAAAACTAGAAAATAATATTAGGGCAAAAGAAATTTACAAAATTGCCAAATTAAAGGATAGAAAGAGAAAAAAATTTAAATGATAATAGGTGTATTAACAGTGTCCTTGTAAGGAATGAGAACATAAGAAAATGTTAAAAAAGTTATTTTGATATCCTCTTTAACATTGGGAGTATAAAAGATATTGTCAATATTACGATACATGTAAAAGAGAATAATAGATATCTTAAACGTAAAATTCGTTTTCATGAAATAAGAGAAGTCTTAAAAAAATGAAGAATAGTAAATTCATAGGATCTGATAGCATTCTTATTGAGATATGGAAGTATTTAGGTGAAATAGGGATAGAAATGTTAATGAATCTTTTTAACAAAATTTGACAAATTAGAAATAATATCTCAAATATAGAGGGAGAGTATAGTTGTATCATTATATAAGAAAAAAGGAGACATAAGATTGTTTTAATTACAGAAAAATTAAACTTATTAGTCAAACTATAAAGTTATGAGAGATAGTGATGTAATATAAATTAAGATAAAAAATAAGTGTGTTTTACAATCAATTTGAATTCATATCAGAATGATCCATCATCGAAAGCATTTACTTGTTTAAAGATTTAATAAAGACATTTAGAATACAGAAAGAAACTTGCATATAGTATTTATTGATTTAAAAAAACATATAATAAGTTTCTTAAAGATATTATATTGGGCGTTGACGAAAAATGGAATTTACTTGAAATACAATAATCTCATTAAAGTCATGTATGAGAGAGTTGTTACCGATATAAACAATTATAGGGTTTAAGTGATAATTTGTTAATTAACATTAGAATTTACCAAGATTCAGTATTAACTTCTTTCTTTTTTATAATAGTAATAGATGAAATAACGACGAAAATTCAAGATAAAAAACTATAGTGTATACTTTTTATAGTTGATATAGTGCTAATAGGAAGAGTATTAGTGCTGAATTGGAACTATGGAAGGAAACACTAGAATTCAGAATTTAGATTGTGTTGGTCAAAAACTAAATGTATGAAAGGTACGTTCCGTAGTAATCATTAAAATGATAAAGAAATGATTAAATTGAAAAAACAAGACGTATCAAAGACTGAATATTTTTTATATTTTGGATCTATCATTCAAAGCAAGTTGAAGAGAAAGTTTTATAGAATTACAGTAAAATTTATATTATTGTATAATACCAAATATTGGGACATTAAATAATAAGAGTATGAAATGATTATAATTAAAAAGAGAATACTATATGGTAAAAGTAAAAAAGATAGAATTAAAAATATAAAAATACGTAATAAATTGAAGTGAGTTCAATTTTGAATAAAATGAGAGAGTCTTATCTAAATTGGTATGGACATGTGTAACGAAAATCCAAAAACATATCAGTTAGAAGGAACAAGACCTTAAATGTAAAAAATTTAGTAAAATATTGAGATAAACAATTGAAAACTTAAATGCATATTATATGTAAAGATATGAGTGTCAAGAGATTTAATTGAAAAAATGATTTTAAATAAAAATGAGTAGCGTAAGAGAATAAAAAACAATTGAATCATCATTATTATCATCATCATCATGATATTATTATTATTATTATTATGGATAATTCTTATTTTTTTTATTTTTTATTTTAGTATAATTTTCTTTATTTTTGTTTTCAACTTTTAATTTTAATTTTTTATATTTTTTATTATTTTTTCCTCTTCTATATTGGTATGTCAAATGGTCGATTTCAAAATTTAGAAGTTAGGCTCAATTTTTTTTATTTATTGTTGTCATTTTATTTTGGTGGGTATATATTTCAAACATTTCTATTTTTGGTTTGAAATTATTTTAATTTATAAATTTATTTGAACGAATAAAATAATAGAATATATAGTATTTATAATACAACTATGCAATCTATGACGTATGAAAGGTGTCGCCAAAGAAGCATGGCAAAAAGTCGCTATATGCATTGCAAAAGATCCGTCGCATTTTGTGTTGCGAATATTTTGTGATGCGATTTGCGATTGAATATTTGCGATGGATATTGGTGTCATAATAACCGTTACTCCTTTTAGTGACACATGTTGTTTCGCTATATCTTCTTTTAGCGATGCGGTCGATCTATTTGCCAATTAGCATCACACTTCTTTTCGTGTGGTAAAATTCATGATCAGATGGAAATGGAGCAGTTTGTGATGTCCTTTTTTCTTTTGTCGTTGAGGTCATCTTATTTGTGACAAAAAAAAAACAAGAAACTGCATCACAAAAAGTGCTTCGTAATAACATCCTTTTTTTTAGTGAAATTTAAGGTCAAAATATTTTACTTAATAATTTTTTAAAAGAGATAATTACATGTTCGATCTCTAAACTTTGCCCCTTTATCACAAATTAATCCCTATAATTAAAAATGTTATCTTGTGGTTCTCAAACTTTCAAAATCATATCGTGGTGTACTTCAGGTATTGATGGTGACAGAATAGTCGTTAACTGCTGACATGAACTTACGTGGTTGTCTACATGGCGGTACAGATGCTGACATGTTATTGTTATGTCAACTACTATAAACATTTCATGTTGTCACGTCAGTAATTTACTGACATGGCTGTGCCACGTTGTGAAGTTGCTGACGTGGCACTACCATGTCAAGACAAAAAGGCATTCTGGTCTTTCCATTACCCAGAATAAGAGTTTGGGATTTTTTTTTGTTTTGTTTTCTACATTTCTCAAAAGGAGAAATCCTTTCGTTTTCTTTAATCTATCGAAGAGAGAGAGAGAGTGATAGAAAGTTTGAGAGAGATTGTGTGGAAACAAAGTAAATCAATTGTTTATTGCAATCAATGAGACATTTTGAAGATTTATTGTGGTCCCAAAGGTGGGGTTTTCATCATTAGACAACAAGGCCAAAGAAGTCCTTTAAGGTATGTAATCTAATCATTGGATTTGATAATTTTTTATGTTTATTTCTATTTTTAGATTTTGTTTGTTCACGAATGGGTTCAAAGGTGGTTAAAGGGTTACCAAATTTGATTTGAAAATTAAGGTTTGAATTTGGGATTTCAATTTTAAATTTAGGGTTTCAATTGTAGGTTTTCAATTGGAAGTTTTAATTTCAAATAGAGTTCGTAAATTAGAGTTTTTATTTGGTTGACAGTGACTTAAATTAGAGTTTAATTTGAAATCAAGATTACCGATTTACATTTGAAAATTAGGGTTTCAATTAAGAATTTCAATTTCAAATTGAGGGTTCCAATTTTTGGATTTCTATTTTAGGATTTCAATTGGGGTTTTAATTTCAAATAAGAGGTTCATAATTTAGGGTTTTAATTTCAAATAAAGGATTCGTAAATTAGGGTTTTTGTTTGGTTGTTGAAACTTAAATTAGGGTATGAATAATTTATACATTTTCATTTCTTTCTCCGATATGGATTCTATAAAATTTACTGCTACAATTCATTACGGGAGTAAATTTGTGGGATATGAAAAATATGAGGGTGGAGACCAATCTATTTTGATAATTGTAATAGGGATAAGATATCACTAGTTGAATTGAAAAACATGGTAGCAGAATTAGGTTATAGAAACTTTGTAAGGGCATCGATATGGTTTGATAGAGATAGGTTCTATCATTTTTTAAGTAATGTACCATTGTTGGAATATTTAGATGAAACATTAAAAACAAATAAGGAAGTTCATTTCTACATGGAGTACGATATAGATGAGTTTTATTTTGTTGATGAAAGTAAGGTTAGACAGGAGGAAGAAGAGATGTAGGGTAACTAATCTAAGATGTGTGATTTTGAGAATTTAGTTACTGATTTTGAAGATTGTGATTGTGAAGATGAACAGGTTGACCTATTTGGTATTGATAGGGACTCTTTTGCAGAGCGCTTGGATGAATCTGAAAATAAGGGTGATCATATAGATTTGAATGACTAGATGAGCCATCTATGGATGATGATGAAGATTTAAGCTATACCATTTCTAACATTGATGGTAACGATGAAGAGATACATCCCAAAGGGGATAAGATGAGTTATGAAGAGTTTAAAAAGAATTACAACCCTAGGAACATAGAATTAAGGAAGGGCCAAATTTTTTAGAGTTTAGTCTTTTATACACAATTGTTGAGAGATTATGCTTTTTATAATAGGGAAGAATCTAGGATATATAAAAAATGACAAGTCCAGGGTTAGGATGAGATGTGTTGAGGGGTGTGATTGGTTGGTATATGTAATGAAATTAGGTGATGAGAAGACAGCTCTGCTGGTCACATACAGGCCTACATATACTTGTGCAAGGTCATGGAAGAACAAACATGTAACAGCTATTTGGTTGGCCAAAAAATGGGTGAAGGGTGAAAGATGATCCAAATATCAGAGTAAATGTGTTGTAGAAAAAAGTCAAGGATAAATATGAGTTAGATTGTGCAAGACTGAAGGCATGGAGAGTCAAAAAATGGCCGAAAAGCTTGTTGAAGGGCAGGATAGGGAGTAATTCTTCCTCTTAAAGCAATACTTTGAAGAAATTTTGAGAACTAATAAGGGGAGCACTTTCAAGATTGAGAGTTCAATTGAAACTGGTAGAGAGCATTCTATGAGAGTTCTGTACCCAAATACTCCAATTTTTAGAAAATTATACATTTGTCTCAATACATACAAGCGAGGATTCTTGGTAGTTTGCAGGTCTTTCATAGATTTAAATGGTGTTTTTTGAAAACAACATTTGGAGGACAATTACCGGTTGCAGTTGGTAAAAATCCTAATCATAGGATTTTCCCTCTAACTTTTGCCATTGTTGAGCTAGAAGAGACTAATTCATGGAGATGGTTTTTGGATCATTTGCTGACAGACCTTGGGGAGGACAGAAGGTAGACTTTTATTTCTGATCAGCATAAGGTATATACTAGTTCTCCTTAATAATTTATTATATAATTTTTCCTCCAACAATAGAATTTCTATTAGAAATTTCAATGTGAAAATTTCTATCCACCGTTGCATATAGGAAAATTTCTATACATTGTTTTGTATATAGCAGAATTTGGATCATTTCCTGATCATTCGTTGCTTATACCAGAATTTTCCCTCTAGTTGCTTCTAAATAGTAGATTTATGTCTTCTAGGGATTGATAAATGCAATTTCAGTTTTGTCCCCCTACTCTGAATATAGATTATGTGTCAGACACATGTATAACAACTTTTACAAGTAGTTCCCAGACTTAAAGTTGAAGAACATGTTTTATAATACTGTAAGTGTCACTTATGAGGCTAAATTTCTTAGAGCCATAACAGAAATCCATAGAATTGACCCAAGAGCCTACGCATGATTGATGGAGAATGAGAGAAAAAGTTGGACAAGGTAAGCATTTTCCCTATTCAATAAATATGATACATGAGTCAATAATTTATGTAAGTCCTTTAATATGAAAATATTGGATACAAGAGAGTTGCTTGTTATTAGTTTATTGGAGTTTATTAGAACTACTTTGATGGCCAAATTTAGTGAAAATAGGACCAGGATTTTATCTTTTGAAGCTGAAATTTGTCATGTCATTCAAGAAAAGCTTGAGAGTTTAAAAATGTAAGGCTAACATTGGTTTCCTTTATCGACTGGTGGTGGAATTTATGAGGTTTCAAACTTCAGCAATAAATTTATAGTAGATTTGGACCGTAAGACATACAGGTATAGGAAATGATAATTATATAGCCTTCCATATTCTAATGCTATTAGTTGTATTTTTTCATTAAAAGATAAGGCTGAGAAATATGTGTCTAGTTATTATACTTCCTCTACCTATGCTAAATGTTATGCTTCAATTGTCTATCCTTGCAATGGTCCCAATGTATGGGACAAAAATGATGTCTTAGCGTTGTTGCCTCCGATGTACAAAAGGAAACATAGGCGTCCTTCAAAGAAAAGGAGAAAGGAAGCAACTAAAGTTCCACCAAAAGATCCTCCTTGACTATCAAGAGTTGGTTCAAAAATCAAGTGTACAATATGTAGAGAAGTTGGACACAACAATAGATCATGCAAGAATAAGGTAAAGTTTTTTGTTTTTTGTTTTTTTAACTATACTATCCTACATGTTGAAATTATGATGAAGTATACAATAAGGATTAGTTTTTGACTAATCCATTCAATTATTGCAGGGCGAAGGTAGTTCAACTTAGTATTCCCACCATCAATCCCATGAGGTTAATGGAACAACTCCTCAAGTTTTCCAAGACCAGTCACAAGTGGTTAATCCAATACCTCTTTGAAGATAGAATCTTTGTATTGAAATTATAATGGTTCCAAGCTGTTGTCTGAGATTGTAACACAAGTTTTCTAAAACTACAAAATATAATGTTTTTGAATGTTTTGAAACTGCAGTGTAATGCTTTTGAAACACAGTATGGCTCTATAGTAAGTTTTCTACAATGTAATGTATTGAATTGTGATGTTATTTGCACAACACAAGTTTAAATGAAGGTTCTGTAGTTTTCTGAAACTACAGTCTAATGTTTTTGAAATATATTATATTCCCAAAGCATGTACTGAATATTTTCCTATTATTTAAGGTTCTGCAGTGTAATGTTCTGTAGTGTAATGTTCTGTAGTTTTCTTTTTTTAAATGAAGGTTCAGTATTTGACTCATTCTGAAGGTTTTTCTGCATATTGAGTTGTGTCTGCATTGCTTTATTCAGCATGTATTGAAGGTTTTTCTATTATTTAAGTTGGACACATTCATTCCTTAATTGAGCAAATATTATATGAACACTTTTGGACACTAAATTCTACATAAATGTTTCACTTTTGTGTTTGCATTCCTCAATTCTACACATTGAGCTGTTTTTTACCATGCACCGAAAATGTTATATAAGCATGGACAAATTCAACTATAATGTTTCATTCATTCATATTTTACAACAGTATTTTTATATTTTTTTAGGCAAGGACAAAACAAAATTTGGATTTCTTTCATTTTTAAACATAAGAGCAAATATTAAAATTATAATAGTGATAACCACATCTAATTCCAAAACATTGTCCTCCTTGTACATCATTCTTTTGCAGACTTAGATTCTCTATCTTCATCTTCAAACATATTTCCTTCATCTCTAACTTCTGCAGAGTCAAAAACTGATTTTCCTCCTTCAACCTCTCGATCATAGTACTTGCAACTTCCATCCTCATGTTACAATCAACAACCACAAAACTGCATTTTGTCTTTTCCTCGTCAATTTTGTTTCTAAGACCTAGAATGACCTCAATCGCTCGATCAGACAATGGTAGATTATACCATTGGAAAAAATCACAAACATGTCCATCCTATATAAAAAATGGAGAAAATTTCACATATAAAATGGTGATTCAAAAAAATGGAGAAAATGTCTCTTATCTCAAAATTTGAAATCATGTTTTAAAAAAAAAAAATTATTCAACTTACCCAAAAATTAGGGCAACCGTAAAACCTCCGTCAAGGATTTGAGAGGTCCATGAAGTCACTAAAATGGTATCATAATCGTATCTATACTTCAATGGAGTTTCTTCCATTTCAAAGCCCTAAACTTTGATAGAGAGAGATAGAGAGAGACCAAGAGAGATCCAGAGAGAGATTGAAAGTGTGCGATCAAGAAAGTGATTAAAGCTCTCTCTTTCTCTCTCTATCGAAGTAGGAAAAAGTCATTATAATGGAGTGAAAAAGTAAAACTGCATAGTAATAGTGGAAAGACCAAGATGCCCTCTTGTGCTGATGTGGTACGATCACGTCAGTAACTTCACAGTGTGGCACAAATACGTCAGTAAATTACTGACATGGTAACATGATATGTCTATAGTAATTAACGTGACAATAACATGTCAATATCTGTAACACTATGTAAATAGTCATGTTAGTAATTAACAGTCATTCTATTACCGTTAATAATAAAAGTATCGATATGATATGATTTTGAAAATTTGATAATCATAAAATGTGATTTTAAATGTAAAGATTAATTTGTGATAAAAATAAAATTTAGGGATCCAATATATAATTATCTCTTTTACTAAAAGTAAAGTGGGCAGAGAAACGGTGGACATGTCAGAAAAGCAGTTCTGGGGGTACGGTCAAAAGCAAGAAGTGAATAAATGCAAGCATATACACATACATAAATTTGACGGCAGAACGAAAGGACACCCACCACATGCTGTCGGGATAGTGACCTTCCGAGTAGCGGCCTTCTTGGTGCTCTATTCTTTCCAAGATAGCTGACCTTGTAAATCCATCACACGTGTTGGTTGTTTGTCGACTTTCCTTACTACCCTCCAAAAGCGTGTTTTCTTCATTATTTATCATTCGTGCCATGTTTTGGCTTAATCCTTAATTATTCTTACATAATTTAGCCTCCGACTACCATCAGACAAACCAACCCTAAACAAGTTCAAAATTTTGGGACACCTTATTAGGAAAACTTAAACCTTGTTTAACTTAGTACGATCGTAATAATTGAAGGGATCAATCCAAGATTAGTTAACAATCTTAATGTCGGTAGACAAGGGAGCCAGCCTGCGCCGAGGTTTAATTCTTACTCCTACACAATGTTTGGTTTGCCAAAAATCATTTTCATGTGGTATTGCTAATCTTCGGTTAATTTATAAACCTAAAGGCAACAAGACTACCCTTTTGCTTCTTTTCATAATGGTAGTATATTTTATAATTTTATCAGATTATTTTATTTTAACGTGAATAAAAGACTGTATAAATTTATTTTATTTAATATTTTGATATTGGCAGCCGCCCATACAAATAGAATTATATTTTATTTTTTTGAAAAAACTATAGTCTCAAGTACTAATTCTCTCCAAAATTTTGATATTTTAAAATATTTTCTTTTTTGTCTTTTTCCTGTTATTTTTTTAATAAAAAGAGATATAATCAAACGCGATTGAATTAGGGAGAGGGAGAGTAAAAATAGAGAGGTTCTATCTAGGTATTTTGAGATACAATGAAAATATACTTTTATTAATATGGTTACTCAAAACTTAATAATCATAAGTATAATTAAAATCCAAAAGTGTCATATCATTAAAAAATAATTCAACAATCAATAACCATTTTTAAATTTATTCATCTATTTAACATGTTAATTTATATAAATAGATATTCATAATAAATGTATAACATTTATAAGACGTTTGAGTTTTCACCGAGTTACTTTTTCCTATTATTGGTCAATGGGTCACTCTGATCATTCTTTTCAAATTTCCCATTGAAATGCTTTTAATGTCATTTTCTTAGATTGTCTTGCAAGTCGTGCTTGTATTTATTCTTTTGTAATTACATTTTCTTTGTTCAGGTACTTCATGCAATAACCTGTGCAATTAGTAATCTACAGAATTAGGAAATGATCTATGATTGAAGGTTCTTTTTTACCTCGTACCACCAAAGGCGGCCTTAGCCTTTAGGAAAGAGATGAAAAGAAAATTTTTTCTAAATTATTAGAAAAACATCTCGCAAATGTCCTCCGACAACAACGCTTTGGGCTAGGAGAGAGAGAGAGAGAGAGAGAGAGAGAGAGAGAGAGAGAGAGAGAGAGAGAGAGAGAGAGAGAGAGAGAGAGAGAGAGAGAGAGAGAGAGAGAGAGAGAGAGAGAGAATCTCTCCCACTCACTGCCATATTTGGCGGTGTCCCAAACGGTCAGCTTATGGGGCCAACACATTAAAGGCACCCCGAATCTTCTTGTTTTGATATTTTGCTTTATTTTGTTTTTTCTTTCAAATATTTCTTTTTTGAGAGGCTGGAATTGTGCATTGTACGGATATATGTGTTGTGTATGAGGTGATGGGCGTCGGTGATCTATTTAGGAAGAAGCCACGAAAGTGATTAAATAGAAATTAGAAGTTTGTGTTTTCATTTCATGGAGATTTGGAGCGCATATCTGAGTTGAAAAGAGACCCTCGTGGCCATGGCCGATGTAACCGATATAATTTTTTGTGTGATTTTTCATGACCCAATATCACATAAACTAATTCAAACTACTTTTGATTATGCATGACAAATAAAGTAAAAACTCTTTAAAGAAAAAAGCATTTGGGGTGTGAAACTCTTAAAGCATTTTTTTTGGGGGCGTGGGGGGGGGGGGGTGGAGAAATAAAGGGCCACCGTTCTTGGGCAACGCCGTTTCCTTTTCTTGGATTAAACAACTTGTTACATAAAACGTTTTGGGTGCGTCTACCAACAAAAAAAAAAAAAAAAAATGAAAAAACGTTTTGGGTGATGAATGTTAAGGATGATATTTTTGAAAACAAGACAAAATAGTACCTGTGAATTGAATGGGAGGTACTACCCTAGCGTCTCAAAATCTCAGTAGATCCAGAAGTACATTTTTGGGTCACCATAAATGCAAAATAATCGAATTTAATGAGAATAGCATATATCCATTTTTTTTTAATTCCTGTAATATTGTTTTTTTATTTTATTATTAATATTCGAAATGATATTACAATTAATTTAATTCAAATGTTTACAAAATTTTATTTAGAAATAACTCTCTTAATATAATTTTTTTTTATCATTTTTAAAATTTAAATATATATCCATATATAATACACTTCAGTTTTTACTAAGAAAATCTAGTCATCGGATTTTTTTAAAGCCAAATTCACTTTCTAGAGAATTTTTGAGTAATTTGAAAGATTTTCATAATATAGGGTACTAGGATTTTACTTGGCTTTCTATATAATAGGTAAAATATTACATGTTACCCTTTTCGAGTAACTCATGTTATAATACTGGGTATTTATTTGAGGTAATGAATTGGTTAGAGTTTTACACTGACATTGTTTCCCGTGATTATCATCTTGACGTCCTTCAAATTATTTAAAGTTTTAAGGCACATGTGTAGTTCTTCGGTTTTTATTATTTTTAGATCATTTCTCTTACAATTTAATAGGAATTTGTATTTTATAGTAATTTGTCTACATCAACTAATTAAGTTGGTAAATTTTCACAACAATTAATTATTTTCACGTGTGTCAAAAATATTATGTCAAAAGATTTGAAATCTTGATTTAGTCTAAATTTTCGTTTTCTCTTTAAAATGGAAAAAAATAAAGGAGCGATTTTCAATTTTCTAACTAAATTAATTTTTCTTAACAAATAGAAGTGGGAAAGACTAATTTTTAAAATAAATCATTTCTTGAAAATTATGGTTTATCTATGCACCAGATGAGACGGATTAAAGATTTCATGAAAACTAGTATGAAAAGGTATTAAAATCTTTTGAATTGAGTGATCAGATATTTTATTCTTTTAATCAGACATTTTGAATTTGAACCCCGAAATGACAAAAAAAGAATTTGTGAAAACCGATTTCTATAATCGATTTCACAGTATTCGAATCAGATTAATCGAATAAATTTCAAATACTAGTGGTGAAAAAAAAAAAAACTAAGTATGAAAAGATATGTCCAGCTTAGCAAGAGTATCAATATAACTATTATCCACTTTGTGAATAAAAGACAACCAATGTACCAAGATACTATGGATGATGCGTTGGTGTTCCCGAATGATATGAAAATCTATGTGTGAGGTAACTTATTTAAGTTTAGCAAGTAGGGAACCATTAATAGATTAGTTCTTATTTTGAAAAACAATTTGGCGGTCATAATATTTCTCCTCAATCCTGAAATTTAGAATTCAAATTTTTATATAATAAAAAAAAAAGTTAGGTTTCATCATAAATAGATGGAATTTTCAACAATTGGTATTATTTTATTAAGAAAATTGATATTTACTTGTAGAACTTTTTATTTTTTTAAAATATCTTAATTGAAAAATATTATTAATATAATAGAATAAAATTGGATAAACCTGTGATAGAGGTCAAGCATATGCACAAATTCTCAAAAAGTGACAAAGAATGATGAGGATGTAATAGATTACTTGTTGAAATGAAAAGTCTCTATGTTGTCTCTATGTTACGTTTTTATTATTGACTAATATTATTATCATTTTTTAATTAATTAATCTTCAAATTGATACATTACAAACATGCTTTTCTTACACACTTCACTCGGCTAGAGGGACACCCACCAATTCTTTAGATTTGAGGATGATCTTAAAAGCTAAACAAAGTGGATCTCAAAAATGTCATCAAACCATATAAGCTACTAATGTAAGGAACATTATGATAACTTATTTTAATAATTGAGAAAGTTTAGGCTATACCCATTTAAAAATTTTAATAAAATTATCGATAAAATGATAATTTTAATATATTAATAAATCATATATTCTTTCTTTTGCCCATTTAAAGTGGTGTTTAGGAAATCTTAGTCGAGTTCAGCTTGTTTTAATTTATTTTTATTTTGTTGTAAATTGTAGTAATATTTTTTAATAGCAAATCTTAGATTTTACAAATAGAAATTCAACTTTTTTTATGAAAAATATAAATTATTACTATATTGATATTTTTTATATTGAAAAATTATACTTAATCTCAATAGAGCTAAGCTCAACTTTTCAAATATTGGGCTCTAATAAAAATAGTGAAACAACAAGCGTATTTGGGATTCTGTTTATTAATTGATATAGTATCATGATTTGGATTTAAAAAAAAAAAAAAAAATCATACAACTGATTTCAACTATTTTAAAGTTTCAAATTACTTACAACATAGACATTGTTTCAAATACCATCTGGAGGTGAGCTAAGCAGTATGCAGTTCAATTGGTTTAACTTGTCATTATAATTACGTTGATGTAATAAATAATAAATAATAAATAATATTTAATAATGAAAAAATAAAAAAATAATAATATACTTTCATAATTATAAACTCAATTATTGCAAATAATAGAACAATGTAAGAACTGTAACATCCCAAAATTCTATATCACGATGACCTCAAGTGGAGGTGTGTACATAGAGATTGGGGGTGTCACACACAACTCGTTTTCATGGAATTGTTCTAACTTTAGAAACCCCTCAAGGTAGAACTAAGGCTGTGTGGTCGTATCTCCTTGTAGTTGACAACCAATTTGCACATGCCAAAAAAATACATAATGAAAATATTTTGCTCCCATTGCCCTCCGTTCTGGATCCGCCACTGGCTAATGCCTAGGAGTGGGAATAGGAATTGGCATAAGCATTACATACTATGTAGTTGACAACCAATTTGCACTCTCTCAATTTAAGGATTTAAGAAGAAATTTATTTAATGACATAATGAGATTTTTTTTTTTTCCTTGTACTGAACTTTACACACGGTTAAAATCCATATCTTGAATCAGTTTATGGAGCATACTCTTTATTTTTGTATGAAACCTAAGAATTCATTGGATAAAACCTATCTTGATGACAAAAGGACCGTAATGCAAGCTTTTCTTATAGTTATTAGATTTTTATTGATTTTAATTTGCATTTTATTTTTTATTTTCTTGCAATTTACATTTTAAGTCATTATTTGAATTATATTTCTATTTAACATAAAATTTATGTTCTAAAGAAAAGTAAGAAAAACCTCAAAAGTAATGAAAATGTTGGTGTTTACTTGTTTTCATCGTTAAATTTAAAAAAAAATTCCCATTATCAATATCACAAAATAATTTGTAAATTTATTTATGATATGAAATAGTCTATTTTAATTATTTATATTGAGCAAATAAATAGAATAAATTTATTTATAAAAGCGAAAAACATGTTATATTATAGATATTAAGATTGAGAGAGGTTGGCATTATTTTTAAGGCTAGGTAGGACGACTTATATTTAATTTACCTGATAAAATAACCAGTCGTACAATGTAAGCAAGTAAAAGGTGAAAGAAATAGGAGAAAAGAAGGGGCGCAAAGGTGCCTGGAGGAATGTTGGTGGGCGAGCAGTGTGGGCCAACCCGTGAGCATGACAAATGTCATCTTATCGCTCTCATTAATTAATTAAATTATAACTAAATTTCACTCAACCCCCATTTCCATCATCCCCCACGCTCACGCCCCTATAAATTCCCAACCCACTCCTTTCCCCCTCATCACTCACTTCCCTCGTCTCTGTCTCTGTCTCTGTCTCTCTCTCTCTACATTTTTAACCTCAAAGCACTCATTCTCTCTCTCTCTCTCTCTCAAAATGGCACAAACAATGACACCACTGACATCATCACCACTGTCACTCTCCGATTCCGACTTCAACAACAGCCTCACTTACCAGATCTACTCTCTCTTGGAAAACAAGTTCCTCTTTGGAAATGACTCCCCCAAGCAGCTCTCCGAGTGTCATCCTCTCGAAAACCTCATCTCCGCCACCACCGACGTCGCTGGCAAAGTCCGCATTCTCTCCATCGACTCCTCTGCCTCCACCGACGGCATTCTAGCCGCCAAATCTCTCGCTCTCCTCCAATCCTCTCTTCGCGCCAAATCCAACAACCCTAACGCTCAAATCGCGGATTATTTTGACATCGTCGCCGGATCCGGCATCGGCGGAGTCCTCGCAGCCCTCCTCTTCACCCGAGGAAGAAACGGGTCCCCGATTTTCTCCGCCGAGGACTCTCTCAATTTCCTGATCCAAAACCGCCGAAAATTGTTGAAATCGTCGGGAAAAGGTCTTTTCGGGCGTTTTTCGAAGCCGTCGAAGAAAGCGGAGAAGATTATCGGACAGATTTTCGCTGAAATGACGATAAAGGACACGGTGAAGTCGGTTTTGATCCCATGTTACGACTTGAAGACGCATGCGCCGTTCGTGTTTTCCCGCGCCGATGCAGTTGAAACGGACGGCTACGATTTTAAGATGAGTGACGTGTGCATTGCCACGCTGGCGTGTCCGGTTAGAACCAGGCCCGTTCATATGGTGTCGGTGGACAAGAGAACAGGGATCCTGGCCGTCGGTGGTGAGGTGGCCATGAGTAATCCGACGGCTACGGCAATTACGCATGTGCTTAATAATAAACAGGAGTTCCCGTTCTGTAATAGCGTTGATGACCTCTTAGTGGTCTCTCTTGGAAATGGGGAGTCCCACTTTGGTGGGGCCCATGACGACTCAAATCCGATGTCGCCGGCGGCGTTAATTAAGATAACCGGCGGTGGAGCTTCCGACATGGTAATTTTACTCACCATTAAATATATCACTTCAATATATTTTTCAACTTATTTAGAAAAATAAATTTAAACCCCAATTTATAAATTTATAAATTTTAGAAATTCATTAACTAGATAAAATTAAATTTGATTCGGCCATAAATACAAACTTAAGCATTAATGGAAAATAATTAAAAGACAAAAGGGGAGAGAATCGTCGGCAATGTGAGCACATGAGCATATGAACCGCTTTTGTTATCTCTTGAATTTTTAATAATAATTTTCTCAACCTAAAGTGTTTTTGCATTTATTTGTTATATAAAAGAAAATATAAATTTGTTGTCTACTTTTGCTCTTGGCATTTTTGGAGTTTCGTCGCTAACATGGAATGCAACTTGTTTAATAGGTTGATCAAGCTGTATCGATTGCATTTGGTCAACATCGCACCAATAATTATGTTCGAATTCAGGTATTTTTATTCTTACCCTTATTATTATTATTTTGTCATGTCACAGACAATGATGCTATTGAACGTTTAATATTTTACTTAATTTTTTTTTTATAAATTATCATTAAATATTTTATATATTTATTTTTATAAATTATCAACATTTATTTTAAATTTAATTAAATGTGATTTAAATCGTATCAATGAGAACTTATTTAAAGATCAGTGAACTTCAACCCCTTGATCAACTGACATTTTTTTATTAAATATTTTACTATTTAACATAATGCTGGTTATTAAATATTTTATTATTTAATGATTATCGATTATTCTCCGGTTGTAATCTAATGGGTTTTTTAAAAAGCTTCTAAATATGTTGTCATATTTATGCAGGGGCATGGAATAGAAGCACAAAAGTCAAGAAAGGAGAGAGATATAATTGGGATGGCGGATATGATGTTGGGAGAGAAAAATGTCGAGTCAGTTTTATTTGGAGGAAAGAAATTAAGTGGGATTACAAATTATGAAAAATTAGAAAATTTTGGTGAGGAGTTGATTAAAGAAGAGAAGCGGAGAAAAACAAGTATTTTACCTAATGTGGTTTTAAAACAAGCATCTCCATCTCCAAGAACTTCCTCTGCTACTACTCTATCTTTGTCCACAGCTTCTTCCTATTAAGTTTGGGTGAGGGTAATTTATGGAAATTATGGATTTGGCTGCCACTCGTGATGATTTAGGGCATCCGAGCTTGAGCTGAAGTTTTCTCAGTCATCCCTAGCTAGCTGCATCTTTTCCTCATTATTTTTTTTTCTTTATTAATTTTGTTCCTATATTTGTGTATATTTTTATAAAGATGTGGGAAATTATGTAAATTTTGGAAATGGTAATTATATATAAAAGTTATTATAGTGATTTCATCGTACATTTTTCCTTTGGCAATTTATGGGTTGCTTTTGGTCTCTTCTTCTTCTTTTTTTTTTTTTCATTAGTAGTTCTCCAAAGATCATTATTCACTTATCTGGTGGTGTTCTATGTTAGGTTAATTACTTTACTTTTTATAATCATAAAACGTAAATTTGGGACAAATTTGGAGATGGGTCACAAAATCTCCAAACTGCGAATCCCTTTTAGAGTCATAGACAGGTATCATGTATATATAACGAATAACAGAAATGATTTTTCAAAATTTTAAATGTAATGACTATTCCCTCAACAACCCGGAACAACCCAAACTGCCCTGATCAATTTGTTAGTTGAATTCAACTGTAACAACAGACTAGTTGAACTAGTTAGATTAACTGAGCAACCATTTCATCAATTTATACAAATAGCTTGAAGCATTGAAGGAATGGCAGACATTGTTTTTTCACAGTTTCACTCTCTCGCTCTCTAACTGTTCTTCTCTCTCTCTCTCTAACCCTCTATCTCTGTTTCACTCTAATCTTCTTCTCTCAACCACTAATCTCTTTCATTGTATGCATAATCTTCATCACCTACATCAATTGATTCGAAATACAACCACTCTTCTCTTACTCTCCCTCCTTTCCCATGTGCTTTGTTTTTCTTCCAACTTGTGATGTTGAGCAGTCCGAGCTCAAATCTTGAATCTAGGAGATGGGACGTAACAATTTGGTATTAGAGCTTACGATTCTTGAGCAAAAATTGAATAAATGGTAGGAGAAATAAGATCCAATTCATTGGAGGACCAGATCAAGAAACAAGAAACCTGACTTGAACAATCACTACAGCTCACCAAACAAAGAAAACTGGCCATAAGCAGAAGCAAGGATCCAAGAGAAGGGAAATCCTGGGCAAGAAGTCAGAGGGAGTAACTACTACCTTCAAAGGCAGTACTAGCAAAGTAAATAGAGGACCATCAGGATCAACTACGCAAGACCATACTCCCAGAATCTCTTCCCAAAAAATCCAGTACGGGAGGATCAATAATCTCTGCTTCAAGTGTGGAGAAAAATACCATTCTGGGTATCAATATAGGTTTAAACATCTTAACTTAATTCTTTTAACAAATGATGAAGAAAGCTTAGAAATAGAATGCACTCAAGAAAGTAGTGAAAATTTAAAAGAAACTGTGGATGTATCCCTATGTGCCTTTTCTGGTTCTCTCAATAAAAAGATGATACATGATTTTTTTTTGTTACTATATCAACTGGTATTCGGAGTTATATTATGATTAATTCAGTCTGAAACTTACAATATCCTATTTAAGGAGATTACCCTCTCAACGTAATCTACTCCATACTCAAATCGTGAGTTGAACTATTGATCTTAATTAAAGAATCTAATATCATATCTCATTAAATCAATTGACCATCGGTGATGATACATAATTTTAAAACTATAAATTCAGACAAATATGCTTTAGTTGAATGTTGTGCATAGAGATGAGATCATATATCATTTTCACGAGAATATTTTATATTACTAAATATGAATTATCATAATCTAAGTTCAACAGTTCGAATTAAAATTTTGAAGATATTAAAGAAAACTAAAATCAGAATATGAAAACTCTAGACGACGAAAAACCCTAATTGATAAAAAAAACTAAATTAATAAAAAATATTACAATATTGATTTCATCTGTTTTTAATCATTTATATGGTCGAATCCTTCAAAACCATCTAAGTTTATTTGTTAATTAATAATTGTTGATAATGATAGATTTTTCCAAAATTAAATTTACCTAATGGTCATATAATGTAATTCTAATTCGAGTAATCAAAATTCAATGATTATATAATTTTGATTATATCAAATTACATTAAGTTTTATTAAATCTATATTTTAGGGTTTCCCCTAAAATTCCACATGTAAATTAATTTTCGTTGATTGATCTCATAATCTGATATGAATTTTATTATTACGAACTAATTTCATATAATTATATTGGTCATGCATGCATTCAATCTCAAATTATAAAAAATGTAGAGCCTTAAAACATTTGAAATATTAAAATCAACAATAAAATCTGATAAAAAAATAATCATGCCAATAAATTTGAAGGGAAAGAAATAAATCAAATCATATAATTAATCAAAAATTAAAATCCATTGAGCTTTAGAGACCAAAAAAATTAGCTAGATATTAAAAAGAAAAATGAAAAAAAAGACATTACAACCCTTTTGCATATGACGAAGGAGGTGGAAGGTGGTTGCTAAGATTTCAAAATCGTAGAATGATGAATAGAGCAGTGGAATGAATGCTTCTTTCCGCCCTAGGGGGTGTTATTTTTATAAGACTGAAAGGTTTAAAAGAATTAGTAGTTATGAACTTTTAGAAAACTAGGGTTTGGTATTTGATTTGAAAACTTACCGTTATTGTATGATAGGTATCTCTTACTTTTTCAAAATTATAAAATTTCTCTTCCTTGAATTTGGAGACTACTGAAATAATTCAAAACTAAATCCCAAAATTCTCTCATTAATATGCTCAAGTTTCCTTTTTCAACATAGCATTGACTTTTTAACATTGTAGTAGAAATTTTGCCTAATTTTTGAATAAATTCTTGCCTTACTTAGCATCTGGACTCTTCACAAAATTTATAGGTTTTGAAGTCTTCATTCCAACATAGCAAGAATCAACCCAATCGGATATCAGAGCAAAAAGATATGCTCAAAATACTGACAATTGTTTGTCCAATTTGAAATTTAGAAAGCAAATCCAATATTTCCTAAATCAATACCCACAAAATTAATTAGTGTAATATTATAAAATAAAATTTATAACAGTCTTAAAATTCATAAATAATGACTAAATTAATATAAAATAATATAATTTAAATGTATAAAAATTATTACTATCAAAAGACAATTGGATTAGAAGGCGAACTATATGGGTAGTAATAACAGTATTGGTAGACACAGGAAATTCAAACAGTTATTTAAACCAAATACTAGTTGAGAAACTTAAGATGAAGACATAAGAAAATGAACTCTACCATGCAAACCTAGCAAATGGTAGTAAGATATCTAACTATACCAATATCAGAATTGTTAAATGGAACATACAAAGATACAAATTCACATTTGACTTAAGAGTCATATGCCTAGGATCATGGGACATTATCTTTGGAGTAGACTGGATATAAAATTTTAACTCCATCACATTTGATTTTAAGCAACTCTAAGTCAAATTTAGTAATGAAGATAGAGAAATGATCTTGGTAGGTAGAATTGAGAAGTCTAAAATGAAGCTAGTAAGAGGGAAAAGCACTAGAAAATTTCGAAAGCAACAACTGTAGAGTTGTGTTACTCTCGATATAGAGTCATAACAACAATATCTACAGATGCAGGAGCCCATCTTAGCACTACTAAAATAGTATGAAGATATATTTGCAACACCAAATTCACTTCCTCCAAAGAGAACTCATGATCAATCCATCCCTTTGAAGTCAGAAGCTTAGCCTTTCAAACTTAGGTCTTACAGATACCCACACTCCCATAAATCTAAGATAGAAAGACAAGTACAAGAGATGCTGAGTAGTGGCATTATCAGACATAGTTCAAGCCCTTTTGGTTTTCCAATATTGTTGGCAAAGAACAAGGACAACACCTAGAGATTTTGTGTGGATTATAGATAGTTTAACAATATTACAATAAAGGACTGGCTCCCAATTTCTAACATTGATGAATTGTTAGATGAATTTTATGGGCTAAACTGTTCTCTAAGATAGATTTGAGGGTAAGATATCACCAAATAAGGGTTAAACCCAATGATGCTGCTAAGACAACCTTCCAAACTCATCATAGATATTTTGAATTTTTGGTTCTGCCTTTTGACTTAACTAATGCCCCAACTACATTTCAATTGTTGATGAATCACATATTCCTACCCCATTTAAGGAAGTTTGTGTTAGTTTTCTTTGATGACATTTTGATGTATAGTCCTGATCCATCCACTCACATATAGCACCTTGAGGAAGTCTTCATACTCTTAAGACAACATAAGTTGCTTGCCAAGTTTTCCAAGTGTACCTTTGCATAGTCACAAGTAAAATATCTAGGCCAAGTGGTCTCTGTCAAAGGAGTTGAGATGGACCCTCAGAAAACTGAGTGTATCAGGATTTGGTTAACACCTACCTTTGTTAAGGCTTTGAGAAGTTTTTTGGGTTTAACTGGAAATTACATAAGGTTTATTAAAAACAACAGTGTTATAAATAAACCACTCAATGACCTGTTAAAAAAAAAAAACTTCTACTAGAATGGAGATGCTGAAAAAGCTTTTCAGCAACTCAAGGAGGCCATGAGTTTAGCTCCTGTCATGAGACTACCTAAATTCTCTAAGCTCTCTGTAGTAGAGACTGATGTATGTTTTAAAGGATGGGGAGCTGTTATGATACAAGAGGGTCAGCCAATTGCTTACATAAGTAAAGCTTTAGGGGTAAGAAGTTAAGAACTGTCCATTTACGGAAAGAATTAATGGTCGTGGTAATGGCTATGATAAAGTGGAAACATTATTTAGTTGGTTACTATTTTATTACTAGAACTGATCATCAAAGTTTGAACTATCTATTTGAACAAAAGCTAACAAATACCTTGCAACACAAATGATTCACCAAACTATTAGGATTAGATTATGAGATACAATATGAGAAAGGGACAAAAAATAAAGTACTAATGCACTGTCCATAAAAGAATTTCCAATAGAAGAACATCCAGAAGGAATGGTAGTAGCAACCATATTAGTACAGCCATAATGGATAAATAAAGGAATTCAGAGTTATGAAGAGGATAAAGAATGTCAGGCTTTGATAGCAAAACTGATACTTGAGCCAGATTATAAGACAGACTTCCAATTTCATGATGGGATATTAAAGGTCAAGAAGAAATATATGAAGGGAGTGGATTTCATCTAAAAAATAAGATAATACAACAAATGCATAGCTTTACAATGGTGGGACACTCTGGACTGAATAACACCTTCCAAAGGATAACGACTGCTTTTTATTAGCTTTCAATGAAGGTAGCAGTAATCAATTTTGTGCAAAAGTGTAATGTGTATCAGAGAAATAAACATGAAATTGTACCATACCCTAATTTGCTTCAGCCTCTACTTATTTCTTCACAAGTTTCGTCTCAGATTAGTTTAGACTTTGTGGAAGGATTACTTAAGTCCCAAGGGCATCATACTATTTTGGTGGTCATTGATAGGCTTACCAAATTCAGCCATTTCATAACTCTACATCATCCCTATATTGCATTAAAAGTAGCTCAAATATTTATGGATTGTGTATTCAAGTTGCATTGACTTCTAGATTCAATAGTGAAAGCTCAGCACTGCCTACTATCGTCAAATTGATAGTCAAAGTAAGAGGTTAAACTAGTGCTTAAAGTGTTACTTAAAGTGCATAACATTTGATATGCCTGGGCCTTGGGTTCAATGGCTAAGTCTGCCTAAATGGTGGTTTAACACTAATTTCTATTCCAGTATACAGATGACTCCTTTTGAAGTACTATAGGGGTAAAAACATAAATCTACATCAATGGATCCTTATATGGATACTGCTACACCAGCGGATATAAGCTTTGTTTAGAATAGACAAGTAATGCTCCAAATTATGCGAGATCACTTAGCCAAAGCACAAAATAAAATGAAAGTTAAAGTTGATTAGAATCAGTCTGAAAGGGAATTTGAAGTAGGTGATCTAGTTTAACTCAAATTACACACCTATAGACAATAGTCTGTAGAGCTTAGAAGATAACTCAAGGTTGCACCGCCACAAGGTTTGAAAATCCATCTTGTGTTTCATGTCTCAATACTCAAAAAGAAGTTGGGTCCTACTTAGAAGACTATGCCCGCCTTGCCTCTAATATGGTTAGACAAGTAGGTTATAGTTGAACCATAAATAGTCTTGCGAAGACAGGTTATTTTGAGGAACAACAACCTTGTCACTCAGTGGCTAATTAGATGGATCAATCTAAGTCTAAAAGAATCAACATGGAAGGATAAGAGCTTCATCCATATCCAATTTCTTGCCTTTCATCTTTGAGGGCAAGGAAGGTTTTAAAGAGGCGGGCTGTTGTCATGAATAACTAAAATGATTTTTCAAAATTTTGAGCGCAACAGCTAGTACCTCAATAACCCATGACAACTCAAATTGCTCTAACCAATTTGTTAGATAAATTCAATTGTAATAACAGATTAGTTGAGCTAGTTAGATTAGTTGAGCAACCTACTCATCAATTTGTACCAATGTCTTGAAGAATTGAAGGAATGACATACATTGGTTTTTCACAATTTCACACACGCTTTGTCTCTCTATCTATCCAACTATTTCTCTCTCTCCCTCTCTCTAACCCTCTTTCTCTTTCTCTCTAATCTTCTTCTTTCTTCTATTCATTTCTATCTCAATCACTAATCTCTTCCATCATCTACATAATCTTCATCAACTATATCAATTGATTCGAAATACAACCACTCCACTTGCATTCTCCCATATTTCTCGAGTGCTCTATTTTTCTTCCAACTTGTGATGCTGAGCAGTCTGAGCTCAAATCTTGAATCTAAGAGTTGGGTCGTAACAGTATACTATTACTGGGTAATACTCTAATTGGGTTAGATATCTATTCATTTGTTTACACTAAAGACTTGTATACATTTTTTTATATTTTCATTATCTCAAAATCATATTTTAATTAATTCGATTCGAACGTTTATGAAATCTTATTTAGAGGATGGTTCTCCTAACGTAATGTTTTCTATTATCAATTTTAAAATTTAAAATTCGGTTAAGAGTTTTAATATTTTATTTTATTAGGTCGATTATCAGTTGGTATGACTTATATACCTACTTTAACTCGGTCAATGTTGAAGTCTCCTTAAAATTAATGCTCTCCGATCTATCCGAGACATTACTTTTGTTAGACTTTTAGAAAATGAAATGAATGCCCCCAAAAAATCTAAGTTCTAGATCATAATTACGAAAATGCCATTGGCTGCTAATATTATAGCATGAAACTACCTTTGTAAGGCTCGCTGGAGCTATGTAGGGCCGTGTCACACTCCTAAGAAGAAGGAATATAAACGAGAACTGAAGAATAGAAACGTCAAAGACTGGAGCAAAATTTTATACAGATCTTCTATTCAGTAGTTAACAAATCAGAAGAGAGAGAGAGAGGGAGAAAGAGAGTTGGAGAAAAGAAGAAGAGATAGGAACGAAAGAAGAGAGAGTAGAAAAAGAAGAAGAAAGAGAAGAAGAAGAAGACTCAGAGAAAGTAGCAAACTATTATTTGTTGGGCTCATCCCGGTACAATGTCTTATTTATACAATGCATTTGGACTGTCATAACCAACTCTAACAGTACTTCGATTAACTTCAACTACCTTATATCACTTCATCAATCTACTAACCAATTTCAGTTGAAAAGAATTACAGAAGTTAGTTGCAGAAGTCAGTTGTTGGCTTGCTAATTTTGTCTTCTGTTTTGCCATTATTACATTCTCCTCCCCCTTTAAAAGTCTCCTTGTCCTCAGGGTTAAAGTTAGGAAATTATGCTTTGATGAAATTCACATCTTCCGAAGTTGACTCTTCAGGATTGAGATTTATCCATCTAATTAACAATTGTGTGACTGGTGTATTGTTTCGCAAGATCAACCTCCTTTTTAGTACTACTTCAGGCTCAAACAGAACTTGTTTGTCAGTTCCTATCAAAGGCAAACTGGGTATAACTAACACATTAGGTCCAATCTTCTTTTTGAGTAAAGAAACATGAAATACCAGATGAATTTTTGACCCTACTGGCAACTGTAATTTGTATGCCACCTTTCCTATTCAAGCTATAATAGGAAATGGACCATAGAATTTAGAAGACAATTTTAGTTGTCTTCGAAGTTCCACAGACTGTTGGCAATAAGGTTGAAGCTTAAGATAGACAAGATTTCCCTCCTGAAATTCCCTTTTGGATCTTCTCTTGTCAGCATTCATCTTCATCCTATTTTGAGCTCGAGCCAAATGATCTTTAAGAATTTGTAACATGGCCTGTCTGTTTGTCACAAAGTTTTTAGTTGCTAGATTTACAGTATCCCAATAGGGGCCTATAGGAATAGATCTTGGTTTGTATCCATACAAAGCTTTAAAAGGAGACATCTAAAGACTTGAGTGAAAGTTTGTGTTAGACTCAACCATTCACTCTACAAGCCTGGTCTGTCAGCAGTCATATACCTCAAATAGAACTCAACACATTGATTAAGTCTTTCACTTTGACCATTAGATTGTGGATGGTATGCACTGCAAAGGCTGAGCTGAGTTCCCACCATTCGAAAGAGTTCTTGCTAGAAGAGACTTGTGAATATTTTGTCTCTATCAGTCACAATGGAATCCGGTAATCCATGTAACTTAAACACATGTTCCACAAATAATTGAGCTACTGTTAATGTAGTGTAAGGATGCTGTAGAACTACAAAGTGGCTAAATTTTGTTAGCCTATCAATGCTCACTGGAATAGTATTGAAACCAAATGATTCAGAAAGACTTTCAATAAAATCCATACTGATTTGTGACCATGCTTGAGTAGGTATTGGCAAAGGCTGAAGCAAACCTGGGAATGAGACATTTTCAAGTTTATTTCTTTGATAAACATCACATTCCTACACATATTGAGTGACTGCAGCTTTCATTGATGGCCAATAGAATGCTATTCTTATCCTTTACAATGTGCAATGCTGTCCTGAATGTCCCCATATGGCAGAGCTGTGCATTTGTTGTATTATTTTATTCCTCAGCTGATAGCTATTCCCCACATAGATCTTTTTCTTGAACTTCAAGATTCCATCTTTATATTGGAAGTCCATCTGCTCACCTGGATTCAAAGTTAGCTGAGCTATAATCTTTCGACACTCCTCATCCTGCTTATAACTTTGAATAATTTCCTGCATCCATTGTGGCTGGATTATAGACACAGCTGTTATTTCTCCAACTTGTTGTTTATCTGCTGGTAGTTCTCTTCTCAACAAGGCATCAACAGCTTTGTTTTCTGTCCCTTTCTTGTATTGAATCTCATAATCTATTCCCAATAGTTTTGTAAGCCATTTGTGCTGTAGAGTGCTAGTAAATCTTTGTTCCAAGAGAAATTTGAGGTTTTGGTGATCTATTTTGATAATAAAGTGATATCCTACTAAATAATACCTTCATTTTGAGACAGCCATGACTTCTGCCATTAGTTCTTTCTCATAGGTGGACAGTCCTTGACTCTTGGTTCCTAAAACCTTACTCAAATAAGCAATTGGATATCCCTTTTGCATTAATATAGCTCCCTATCCTTTGGATCAAGTATCAGTTTCGATAACAAAAGGCTTTGAAAAATTAGGTAGTTTCATAACTGGGGTTGAGCTCATGGCCTTCTTTAATTGACAAAAAGCTCTGTTAGCCTCCTCACCCCAGGAATAATTGTCCTTTCGCAAAAGATCATTCAGATGCTTTGTGACAATGCCATAACCTTTATGAATCTCCTGTAGTAGCCTGCTAATCCCTAGAAACTTAAGAGATTTTTAGCAGAGTTTGGAGTTGGCCATGATATAATACATTCAGTTTCCTGAGGGTCTATTTGCACTTCAAATTCTGACACTACATGGCCTAAGTACTCCACTTGAGATTAGCCAAAAGTGCACTTAGAAAACTTTGCAAACAATTGATGTTGTCGAAGGATTAGGAGTATATCATGAAGGTTATGAATATGAGTCATCAGATCTGGACTATAAACCAGAATATCATCAAAGAACACTAAAACAAATTTCTTGAGAAATGGTTGGAAAATTTGATTAATGAGAGATTGGAATGTGGCTGGAGCATTTGTTAATTCAAAAGGCATAACTAGGAATTCAGAGTGACCATAATGGGTTTGAAATGCTGTCTTTTTCACATCCTTAGGCTTGACTCTAATTTGATGATACCTAGCCCTCAAGTCTATTTTGGAGAACAACTTAGACCCATGTAGCTCATCTAGTAATTCATCAATGTTTGGAATAGGGTACCTATCCTTAATTGTCAGTTATTGAGCTGTCTATAATCTACACAAAACCTCCAAGTATTATCCTTCTTCTTTACTAAAAACACTGGGGAAGTAAAGGGGCTTGAACTGTGTCTAACAATCCCTGCCTTCAACATTTTCTGAACCTGCCTCTCAATTTAAGTCTTCTGAGAGTGAGGATACCTGTATGGTCTAAGCTCAAAGGGTTATGCGTCTTGTTTAAGAGGAATAGAGTGGTCGAGTGCTCTTTTTGGAGGAATGATTGTGGGATAGAGAATACATCCTCAAATTGCTGCAATAGTTCAAAAACAGGTGCTGGTGGACTGTGTTTTGCAGTAGTCATGGAGAGAGTGTTATAGCTTAGCTACTGTTGTTTTCTGAATTTCCTTATACCCTTACCTTGAACCAACTTCATTTTAGGGTATGCAACTTTACTTATCAGTACCATTTCCCTTTCCTTGCCTACTAGTTTGACATGCAACTGCTTAAAATCAAATGTAATGGGGATGAAATTAAACATCCAGTCTACACCTATGATCATATCCCATCCTCCTAGATTGATTACCCTCAGGTCAAATGCAAATTTATAGCCTTGTATGCTCCACTTAACCCCTATCACTTTGGTATAACTACTGACCACACTGCTATCTGCTAATAAAGCATGTAGAGGTTCTATCTCTTCTGACTGCATTTTAAACTCTTCAACTACCATTTGATTTATAAAACTATTAGAGCTACTCGTATCAATTAGTATTGACACTATTATCCCATTTAATGTTCCTTGTAAAACTATTGTCTTTCTATTTAGTGAATTGAAAGAGCACAAAGAGGTACCTCAATTCCTTCTTTAACCAGCTCTTTATTTGCTTCTGCCGATTCTGTTATTTCTTCCTCCTCTGCAGCTATGATTAAATTGAGGTTCTTGAGTCTACATTGGTGTCCTGGAGTGAACTTTTCTCCACATTTAAAGCAGAGGTTGTTGACTCTTCTAAACTGCATTTCTTGAGCTTACACTCTTGCTATCCTGTCCTCATGTTCCACTCCATTGGACCAACTTCTTCCTTTGTCAGCGGCATTCTTTTATGATGATGTAGCTTATCCTATATTCTTGATCCCACCTTTATGTTCCCCATGTTCCCATCCTCTGTAAGGGGACATCATTTTCTGCTTAGCCAACTCTAAAGCTTGTTCTTGCAGAGTAGCTATTTCAAAGGCTTGAAAAAGAGTTCTTGGTCTGAGCATACGCAGCATTGGTTTTATCTCATCCTTCAGCCCCCTTATAAAGCTTGAGATAAAGTATGATTCAGTCAATTTTGGATTCTTCTGGAGCATAATAGACCATAATTCTTCAAATTTGGTCTGATAGTCTGCCATTGATCTTTGTTGCTGAAGTTTGTTGAACATTTCAATTTCATCTTGCATCCCTTTTCCTCAAAGCGTTGGTTTAGAAGTTGAAAAAATTCTTCCCAACTTATGTCATGTTTAACCAACTTAATTCCTTGAAACCAGACCTCTGTCTATCCATCAAGATATATTTCGATTGTTTCCACCCCAATATGCTTGGGGATTTGGTAAACTGCATAGAACTTAGTACACTTCCTTAACCAAATTCTGGGACACTCTCATGTAAATAGAGGTAGTTCTATTTTAGGAGGATTTGGTAGCATCCATGGGAAATTGGATCTTTCCTGACTATGTGTGCTCCCATTTCTTGTCTCGATCTTCTTTCCACTAGTGTGGGTAGAATAGGAGATTGATTACCTTTGTCATTACTTTGGTTTGGTTGTTTATCTTGATTCAGTATCACTACAATATTTGCGAACTGAGCATTTACACTAGCTATGAATGCATCTATCTTTTGAGACTGTTCATCCATTCTTTGGGATTGCTCCTCAAATCTTCGATTGAATTCTACATATTGCTCTTGTATTTTCATCTCTTGTTTTTTTAGTTGCTCATTAATGGCTTTAAACCTAGTACCTTCTGCCATGATTTGCCACCTTTGCCGAGGAACGAAATGCCCTAATACAAAATTCTGTCACACTCCAAACAAAAAGGAATATGAACAAGAACTGAAGAATAGAAACGTTAGAGACTGGAGCAGAATTCTATATAGACCTTCTGTTTAGTAACTAATAAATCAGAAGAGAGAGAGAGAGAGAGAGAGAGAGAGAGAGAGAGAGAGAGAGAGAGAGAGAGAGAGAGAAGGAGTGAGAAAGAGTTGTAGAGAAGAAGAAGAGATAGGTAGGAAAGAAGAGAGAGTAAAAGAAGAAAAAGACTTAGAGAAAGTAGCAGACTGTTATTTCTTGGATTCATCTCGGTACAATACTTTATTTATACAATGCATTTGGACCGTCATAACCAACTCTAATAGTACTTCAAATAACTTCTAACTACCTTATATCACTCTATAATCTACTAACCAATTTCAGTTGAAAAGAATTACAGAAGTTAGTTGTAGAAGTCAGTTGTTGGCTTGCTAACTTTGTCTTTTGTCTTACCAGGCTGGCTTAGGGGCAAATCCAATAAATTACATCAAGGGTATAAAATATAATGTGTATGGGCGACAATTACATTTTAAAACACAAAATGGATTTTAAAAGATTTTAACAATACTTTCAAGACATTTAACCAACGTCACTTAATAGAACAAATGTTTGACTTTTGTTGTTTCAAGACATTTAAAGATAATTTCAAGACTTTCGACCATATTTATTATACTTTTTATAGCATTAGTTGAAATATCCATAAAGAATTCATATCAAAATTTTTTTTTCTCAAATTTATTTTTTTGGATACCAAATTGTTCCATGCCCGGGTAGCTCGCGGGCCTGGACTGGGTTGGATCCGTGCTTAACTTTTCCTAATTTTGTCTGGCCATCTCGAATTTTTTTTGGACCATATCTTAGACTTCTCTTTTTCGTTAATAGACCAATAAGCTCAGTCCGGACCCACCTAAGAGCACGCTTAAGTTCAACTACAACATGTTTATTTATTATCCTTAGTTAATAAGGTGGTGGGACAAGTTTGATGGCTACGTTGTCTGTGACACCAAGCAAGATTTACAGAAGCCACGAGCACTGCGAGAGCCACCACTGTTTGAAGTGGCCCGTCCATGCACAAATCACCCTGCTTTCTTCCTCCCCCATTTTGTTTCAATGTTGCTAATATATTCTTTCTAAATCAATGTCTACGGGCCTTTTCCTATTTTCCTAATTGACAAACCTATTGGTCTATTAAGAAAATCTGTCACCAAAAGGATTCTATTTTTATAGTCTGACATGCTGAAATTATGTTTCTTTTGCAATTAATCGAAAGAAACAACCTAAGCTTATTCTTAGTACATTAACTGAAAGAAAATCGTTGGCATTTTAGCAGAGTTGTATGAAAGTTCTCTGTTGGGGGGAGGGAATTAAGAGGGCATACGATAATTTTTGGTATGTCGATGTAAGTGACATTCACTACCTTGCAGATTAAATCTTCCCAAGCCTTACGATATACAGCCAATATTTATCATCATATATTGGCCAAGTTAGAATATTTTCAACAATAATAGTGGGAGAACAAAATCATGAAAAGTTTATATTTACAAGCAGAGTTCTTGTTCAAGTCCTTGAAATTGAGATAGCACCAAATCTGGGTACGTTTGACTCTACTCATTTGGACAGGAAATATTACTCCTTTTATCCCCAGATGCTTAACATGCTCACAGCTGTGAGGCGCTCTATCTCTCAACATTGTCCCATTCCTCTGATTCTTCGATATAATCATAGTCTGTTACCTGAAGCCTGTTTTGAGCCAAACTGCTCAATGCTGCAAGACCTGGAACAACCATTTTAGAATTCAGTTCAGAGGAAGCTGATAGAGATGGAGATGGATAAACATCACGCCAAAAATGCAGCATTTCTAAAGAGCCTTTCTGTCATGACCACATAGTTTGATTGAATAAGATTATAATTTCACTTTTAAGTTCAATTTTTTCAGATTTTGATATATTTCATAGTATTTCAATTCATTTTCAAGCTTCAAATATAGCAAGTGCACCTTGCAGTTTTAGAGTTGGTGAGAGTATATGTGCATTTTATGTGATTCTGGATCGAAAATTTTGCCACCTTTTTTGGCATGAGGTGTACCATTTCTGAACTACAGTGCGTAAGAGAAATTCCAACAGAGTGTGAGCATGAAAAGAAGAAAACGAGGAGTATGAGGTGTGATGTGATTGTGGTTCATGCATGTCGATGAATGTAAATCCATGGAAAGTACTGTGGAAGGGTGTACCTTCAACCATTCTATATAGGGATGACCACCATCTGTCTCTTGGAACTTGGTATGAACTTAGACTCTCTTCTATGACCTCATCATGCTTTCCCTCCAAAACTTCCTGTAGTGTAATAACCGAGTTTTTTGTTCTTCTCAGGATGCTATTTTCGTCTTCATTTTCTAACCAGTGAAAGTGGTTCATTGAAGCACCGAGATTAGCAGCCACGGCGAGTTGGGCAGCTGCAGCCCATCGAGAAGACGCAAGCCATCTTTTCTGCTGACTTTGCAGCTTGTTTTCTTCCATGCACAAGTTGTTCCCTTCTTCCTCTCCAAGTACTAAGCTCCGTAAATACTGACTATTTGCAGAACCTGTACTATGAACCATCTTAGCAAATGCACCATCTTCTTTCAGTAAAAGTCTCTCTGGTGTATCCAATTCTAAAACCTGAAGGAAGAGTAAAAAATATGTCAGACTTTAAGAATATATTTGGTATCAAACTCAAGGTCTCAAAACTATTTTTTTTTTGATGAAATTTCAGAAGAATGTTATAGTTTTCTGTGTATTTACCTGACCGGCATCAAGCACAAGAATACGCTCGCAGTCAATAATGGTATTTAAGCGGTGAGCAATCACAAGCATTGTGCATGACTTGAACTCCTCTCTGATGGTTTTTTGTATCAGCGCATCTGTTCTAACATCAACAGCTGCAGTTGCTTCATCAAGAACAAGAATCTTTGACCTCCGAAGCAATGCTCGAGCAAGACTCAAAAGTTGTCTCTGCCCGACACTGAAGTTCTCCCCTGACTCCAAAACCTAGGCACGCCCAAATTGGAAGTGTGTTTGATTAGTTTTTCTTATAAAGGACTTGTGTTCTTTTTCAGCTGTGTTCATACATCAGAACTCAAGATGACATGCAATTTAATCACGCCAAACAAAAACAATTGTTACAATCAAAATTCAAAACATTGCTAAATCAATATAAACAACTAGATAAACACAATGTGCATATCTTCTACAAAATCCCATCAAAGGATGACCGGGCTAAATGATTGTGCAAGTGTTCATAAAAAATAGGAAATAGACTATCGCAACTTTATTCAGTTATTTTTGTGAATCAAGTGTGTGTTCTAGGTTTCAGTCTTGTTCTATAGCCACCTTTCTTTTCCTTTATGGGAATTGATTTTCCCTTTTATTGGGGGGGGGTTACTACTTTCAGATGGATAAATTGGGTTTTAGTGTTTTCCTTGTCCCGCCATAAGTAAAATCAAATACAATCTAAAACTCACAAGGAGAAAAAGAAAATATATCAATTTTTTTTTTTTTTTGTATGTTTGATTTCCGAGAATGAAATGAACCTCACATTAGCTTCATCAGACTTCAATCATACCGTAGGCCTAGGCCTTCTAACCAACTCGGTGAGAATATAATGTAAACCAAACAGGGACCACTGATTGCTGCAATGGCTGCCTTCTTGATCATGTCACGGCGTTAGACAGACCCAAGATAGACAGGAAACCCGGCTGATTTGGCCCATGAACCAGCACAGAAAATGGGTCCTTGAACCAGCCCAACTGTTCCCAGTTTTAACAGGATAACAGTCCCAAACATTTTGAATGTTATTGGTTTTTTGTTTTTACTAAATTTGAAATAATTGAATGAAAAACATATCACTCCAATAGTGAAAAAGATGCTAGTTTGAGGGGCATTATGTAAAACAAAATATTATTTAGCTTTTTCGATAATTTGTGAAAAATAAAGTACCTGAAAACACTCCCAACAACTATATAACAGCTGGTCTTATAGGCATTTTGGGAATTTTCCCACTACTTCTTGCACTTTATTATACTCCTTCTTTCGACTCTAATACCTTCTACTATACTTTTACTCTACTCTCAATCTCTCTAAAAATGTCTGATAATTCAACTTTAATTCCGATATTTTTGTAAAGCATTTGAATAAACATCACAAAGATGAGGAAGTGAAGGTGTCTTGCTATTATTGTCAAAAGTTTTTAATTTTATAGGAGGATATGGAGCCTATAAAAAGGAAAATTTATCTGCACAAAATTTTATGTAGAGTTGTGTAAAAAAATGAAATAAAATAAAACAAAACAAAAACATCAGGATCCAAACTGGCCTGGCCCCCTCCTGTACTGCCAATTCAAGGGACACAAACCGGGACCGGGACTGGGACCAGGACCCGTCCTGACTGGGACCAGGACAAGGACCGGCCCATTTCTGTCGGACCCTTAACTCGGTCTTCCACCATTTTCTGGCCCAGAACTGCCCGTACCGGGCCGGTATGGCGAGGCTCATGTCTACATAGAGACATTTTCAGAACAGTGATTGTTTGCAGACGTCACAATATCACAAAGACAAGTGTCAAACAATGGAAGGTTTCCAGTTCTACTTTTTCAAACTAATAGTAAGATTTTACCTCAGCATCCAAGCCAAAAGCATTCTTCCTAATGACATCCTTGAGATGTGCTCTCTCCAGAGCCTCCCAAAGGTCCGCATCATTGTGCTCACCAAAAGGATCAAGGTTAAACCGAACAGTCCCTAGGAGAAAAATTAAAATTTGCATCAGATGTGCAGATTCTAATCAATTTAACGAGTTCTATGTCAAAATTGCTTTCACTCTTGTGGATCATGTTCTTCTGTCAAGTTGGGAATGCACCAAAAATTGGTGAGGCTACTCAGTTTCTCATTTGTCTCATAAAATTTAAAATAGAAGAAATTTCATATCTCCTGTAACCAAATTTCATCTAATTAGTCATGTTTGACTACTCATGAAGATAAAAGAGAGCTCATTAATGGAATAAACAACAAACGATGGCATAGCAGCATACCTGAGAACAGAATTGGTGACTGTGGGATGAGGCTCAGAGCTTTACGCAAATCCAACAAACCAAACTTTGCTATGTCATAATTGTCAATCAAAATTCTTCCACTTTTCAACTCTACTATTCGGAATAAAGCATTTATCATGCTTGATTTCCCTGCACCAGTCCTTCCTACTATTCCTAGCTTCTCACTAGGAAAAATTGTGAATGACAATCCATGTAACACTGGAGGAAGTTCTGGCCTGTAACGCAGGACCACATCCTCAAACATTATTGCTCCTGCTGAAGGCCAACCAAGTGAAGGGCGGTTGCTTTCAATGATAACTGGAGCCTCAGAAGGTAAGTCTATATATGTTCCAACACGCTCAACAGCATTCAAACTGTTTTCTGCTCTGCTTGCTTGTCTCAGCACACCACTTAACAGACTTGTGATATTCAGTGCGTAACTGAGGAGCAGACCTATTGTAGAAGCAAATGCTACCTTGTTATCTGTGTTTCCATTCTGCATGACAGCAAAAGTTGCCGTCAACCATATCATGAAGCCACCAAGCGTTTCCAACCTTATGGTAAGCCACCTATTTGAGCTAATATTTGCCAGGGTGAATCTTATGTTATTATCCATGAATTTCCCATTAATGCTGGCCATCCGATCATATGCTTTGTAAGCACGAATACTTGACAAGCCATTTAAAGCTTCTCCGAATTGGGCATAAACAGGTGATCTTGTGATGGAATCCAAACGTTTTACCTCACGAGATGTGCTCTGAAGAACAAAACATGATGTTTGCAATTTGTTTACAGTCGGCAGATCAGCATATTGGTAAAACAAAAGGAGAAAAACAAGACAAGTTGACTGAAAATCAATGTTGGTTTTGGAAAAGATGACGTTTTCAATATAAGATGAAATAGTAAATTACCTGATAATATAGATAGGCTGCATAGAACAAGATCAGTAGAGGCATTATAGCCCACAGAGAGATGGTGCTCACTATGCCTATTAGCATGAAAGTTGATAGTAATTGCCACAATTGACTCATGAACATATTCACAAAACCAGCAACATTGCGATCAATGTCACCAAGATCTTTTGCAAATCTATTGATTATCCTTCCAATAGGATTCGTCTGGAAAAATACCATCGGGGCTCTCAATATAGCCTTTAGCATGGCATCATGCAATCTTTTGGCTGCATAAAGGCTCGAAGTAATCA
The DNA here is from genome assembly GCA_033439265.1 of Dillenia suffruticosa. Classification (NCBI taxonomy): domain Eukaryota; kingdom Viridiplantae; phylum Streptophyta; class Magnoliopsida; order Dilleniales; family Dilleniaceae; genus Dillenia; species Dillenia suffruticosa. Next base: position 9,545,193 of record JAVTVX010000031.1, read on the forward strand.
ACCAAAATGAGTTTGCCAAAGTCACCAGTACCTGCTTGTAAAACAAAACTTTAGCTGCAAGTTTACTTCTAAAATTCATTCAAAAACTTGTTCAATGGCATACATACCTGACCAAGAGACAGAAGAGCATATATAAGATTGTAGAAACCAGGATTATAATTCTCCACATCATTTTGCTTCGTCCAAATACTTAGCCACGTGCTACTTAAAACTCGAAGAACTTCAGTTGAGACATAACACAAGAAAAGTATCATGACAACCCAGAATCCTCCTAATGCATCTTTGTACCTGAAAAATGATTAAAATGTAAGTACACCCATTCCATAATTCCTGTTTATAGGTTTAACAAAATCTAAAGGCAGAAAAGGGAAACTGGAAGGTTGCAAGGGGCACATGGTAAAAGCTCACAAACAGTAATTCAAAGAAGGACAAAATTGAAATCCATTACGTTTTGGACTTGAATCCACAATCCATTTGAAACTTTTGTGTCAATGTGGAACTCCCAGTTCAGTTCTTGGTCTCTTGGAACTCTAATGCCAATAGATCAGACTTTTTCAGCACAAGGTAATAATAACAAGTCAGATCAACTGAGAAACACAGCTAATAGATTGCTGATCATCTTTCTTTTTTCTCTCTGCCATCATCATGGACACAGATCATAAACCACAATGTACTATATTCTCACACTATGGTAAACTGGGTAGCCTGCTCTGGTCCACTTGACTATAAGGTTGAAAAGTCTTACAAATATGCAGAAATTATAGACCCATCAAAGTGGAAGAATTTTTTCAATTATTCTGTTGAAGAAAATTTAAGAAGTTTTTAAATTGTTAAAGTGGAAGCTATATAAGGGCAAAATGGAATAGGTATCATAGAAAAGTATGCAGAATAATGAAGAAAATTAGAACATTTTGCATTACCTCATCAAAACCTTCCAACTAACAATGCCTGTTTCTCTTTCTTCCTGCTTGATGAGAACAGATTTGCCTTCTTTCCTTCTCGTTGTCAAGTTTGCTTTTTCTGGAAACCCATTAGCTTCCCCATTTATTGTTGGTTTGGATGATTTATGTTCAAATTTCTCATTTTCTTCCATTTCATCAACATGCTGTTCCATTTTCCCCGCATTTTCCATTAATTTCTGGAAAAATGGGCCGTTTGCAGAAAGCTCCTCAAATGTTCCATCTTCCTTGATTGTACCGTCAGAAACCAGAACAATCCTGTCCACCTGTGGAAGAAAATGTAGTTGGTTTGTCACAAGCACTCTGGTTTTCCCCTTCAATTCTTCCTTAATGCACTTGTTGAAAACCTGAAGTCAATATGGACAGCTCAGGATTACTGAAAAAATTTAAAATGAAGCTAATTCGTTCTCAAATTACCTATATTGTATAATCAGACATTATGAAAAGAACAATGGCAGTTTGGTAATTCTCCAAAGGTTCATTTTTTCAAACTCAACGGTGATAGCTACATATATGTTACTGCTTAAAATTAATTAATTACCTGTCGACCAACATGAGCATCTAGAGCGCTTAAAGGATCATCAAATATGTAAACATCTGCATTGGAGTATACAGCTCTAGCCATCGAAACTCTTTGCTTTTGTCCACCACTAATATTAACCCCTCTTTCTCCAATTTCAGTAAGATCATGGCCCTGAGAACATTAAGTTTATCAGCTTTACATGTATATTCAGACAACACAAACGCTTTGATATTTCTTAGGTGCACTCACAGGAAGCAAATCAAGGTCATGCTGCAAGGCAGTGGCATCAATAGCCTTCCAATATTGTGTTGAATCAAAGGTGGATCCAAACAATATATTCTCTCGAACCTGATAGGGTGATGCAATATGAGGGCTAGCAAGATTAGTCAGACATTTATCTCTAGACCTTGAAACCAATTTATGATGCCACCCTTGACAATTAGAAATGCCTTTGGTGAAGATATAAGGGATGCTGCAACTTACAGTGGCATTGAAGATCCATGAAATTTGAGGCACATAAGCAACTGTTCCTCTTATAATAACATCTGTATCACCCACAGAAGGGAGCTCCTGTAACATGGCTGATATTAGTGATGTCTTTCCTTCTCCAGTGCCCCCAACAATTGCTACTAAGCTGCCAACTGGTATATACAAGTTGATATTTGATAGCGTTGGTTTCTCTTCCTGATACAACCAAATGGAAATGAAAAAGAAAACAGTTAAAGTTCTGTAGTTCATGAAGGCACAGAGAATTTTTGAGACATTTAGAGGAACACTAGCATAAATATCTAGATAAAACCATATTTCTTCTACCTATAATAACGAATGAAATGCAAAATAGAAGGAAAAATGAAATTTCAGCACTGGTCTTTAAATATCCCAGTTATTTGGCATGCATTATTATTATTATTATTATTTGCAAAATCATCAGCATTTTGAGAATACTGATAATTTTGATCTCATTATCACGGACGAATACTTGTCAGAAGCAAATGTCACCAGGGAGATGTGATTAATAAGTAGATCAAACATGATTGTTATGAGTAAGAAGATAGAGGACAGAGAAATTTAAAGACAATGCAACATAGTCATTAGCATTAAATGAGTGATTTGCAGCCAAAAAAAAAATTAATGCAAGCATGGAGACTATCTTCATCCAAAAAAAAAAAGGCCAGGCAAAGTTTGGATGCTGCTTTTTTAATAATACGCAACACCTTTATGAATGTTAGCTTAGATTTGATGCTTTAACAGGTTCATGTGAATCATGAGCAGTTGTTATACCTTCGAACTGTATTAAAATGTGTCTACACCGGAGTTCCTTGAATCTGCAAGCTGGTTAACATGACATTCTAGCCAGAAGGTTGAATTAAAATTGCGGAGCGTACAATATGAATTGAAGTTTAGTCCTGCCAAATTTTACTTCGTGATTGTTGGTAAATTCACCTATCTACAACCATTTTCCTAGTTAATTGGAAACAAGAAAAACTTATTACTTTTAGCTTATGGGCAGGAGAATCCAAAGTATAATTAGCTTCCTTGCTCCCTTCACTCCTTGGATCTCTTGTGTTCGATAGCAAATGATGGAACCTGATGTAAAGCTTGAGGTATGCTTTAACAGCATAGATAGGAGCAGAGAAATTTGAAGACAATGCAACATTGTTATTTGCAGACAATGCAACATTGTTATTTGCAGACAATGCAACATAGAATTGCTTGTTTATGGCTCATTGATACATCAACTTCTTTAATTTGTGTTGCACATATCCATAATTCTAGTCACAGATATTAAAGATCTAAAGAGATATTGGGGTTTCAATTTGTCACCCTTCAGGAAAGTGATCAGGAAAATTTTCAATGTGAGATTCTCCGTAAAGAATGAGATAAACATGAAGAGTGCATACCTTTGGATCCCATGAAAAAAATCCATCCTTTATTGAAATAGCTGGAAGTCCTCGTTCAAGAGGGGGATTTGGTGATAGAATTCTCTCTTCAGCTAACAAAAGGTCCTCTAGACGTTGTAATGAAACATTTGCATTCACGACCTACAAGTAAGAATTTTTAAAGTGTCAATAAATATATGAGCAATTTGAGTACACCAAATGAATGTTAAAGATAGTTTCCATGTCAAGAGGGGGGAATCTATTATCACAATTTATCATGAGAAACGGATGGTGCATTCAGGAGCTCTAATGCTAAAACTTTTTGTGATGAACCATGTATATGGCCCAAAAGTAGCCATAGTATTTAAAAACAAATCACCGTTGGAAATGAAATAGCATATAATATTGTAGGTGAAATCTCTGAATGAGCAAATGATCAGACTGCATTGAAAAGAAGAGTACCAACCAAGGAGTTAAGAAAGAACCTGAGTTATCAAATTGGGAAGCATATTTAAAGGAAACCGTAGAACTGCAAAAAGTGAGAGCGATGTGAAAGCCCTTGCTGGTGTTAAATTTCCACCGAGCAAAGTGAACATTCCGAATGAAATTACGGTGACAACAGCTGGAATGCTATTTAATATAAAATTGTTCAACTGCAAAACAAGGGACAGCAATAGGAACATCAAGTCAACAATGATATGGTACAATCCTAACAGACACCAACAAATTATGAGTAACAAATATCATCAATATAACTGATTATGGGATGAAAACTTTATAGCATAATGTAAGTTATCTGTATCAATTAAAAATTGGATCAAAACTATACCGCTCCAAGCAATTGAGCCTTACGAAACCATGACAATTCATCTTTCCTCATGCTTTGGATTTTAGACTCAAAACTATCTTCCCATGCATAACACCTGACACATCATGACCTTATATTAGATAACAAAATTTCAGAGAAAGGAATGAGCTACCGCATAGAGAACATACTTAACAGTGTCCATAGCAGCCAATATTTCATTTGTGAGACCAACTCTGTTGTCAGTGTGTTGCAGTGCTTCCTTAGATAACTTCCGCATTTTGCTTATTATGAAAGTCTGTTTGCATTGATGATTTCAAATGAGCAATATTATAAAGAAGAACAGCGTTTTAACAAAATTTGGGTTTATATCATGAATTGTATTTTTAGATCATTGTAAATGATTGAAATGGTCACAAGAATTTTAGATGCAGGCAGAGAAACTTACCTGCAACGGGAACATAAGAATCAGCATTAGTGACCCAAGAAGTGAGGCAACACCAAGTTGCTGGTAAAGAAGAACCATTGCAATAGTGATACGGAACGGAGATGACCATAGGTTGTGAAGTTGTTGACAGATTTGCTGATGGAAGAAAAATAGATGAAATAAATCACCTCTTAATGCCAAGGGTTATGGTTATAAAGGCTAATATGATGAATGGTCTAGTCATTGAAATTTTAACCATTCGTGCTGCACGTCCCATCTTATCATAGAAAGGGGAATTATACTCATGAAATGAGTAGCTGATGTACAGTCTCCACGGTTGAGAAAGAAAATATAAAGGAGCAAGACATGATAATTTTTCTTTCATGATGTTACATAACACTTCATCTCTTAATATATTATTGAACAACTATACATTGCATGCAGTAATATTTCAGCTCTCCTGAATAAATTCAAACAACCAAATCATTCTATCAGATTGAAAGTAACTTTTGGTGTCAACGTATGAACAAAAGACAATTTGTGTTGTCAATGTCACAAGACCCCAATTAAAATAACTTAAAGACAGCAATGATTTCTCCATTGGCTTTTCCAGTTTATGAAAATCAAACAGACAAAATTTACAACCAAACAGAATCATAAAGATGCTCAGATGGTCCACATATATGGTAGCAACTTCTATACAAAGCGCATAGGGTAGAAAAAGCATGCCTGAAGTCCATTAGCATCTGCTGTAATCATATTTGTTATCTTTCCAGATGGAAACTTTTTCCGTTCTTCATGAGTCAACCTTAAAGACTTCCGGAATATGGCAGCCACCTACAAAACAAAAAGGTCGAATTTAATATGGAAGTATGAGAGAGATCTGATATGAAAAAGTATAAGCCAGTTAAAAGATGCATGTGGTGATTGAAGAAATGTCACTGCACTTGGTGCTTTGCCATGTTCTTTGTACACACATTTATTGCCAGCTCTGTCAACAGCACCATGGAAGCCCACACTTAGATGTCTTGTGATTTGCTCACAATGGTGAATCAATGCAAATCCCTACATACTCACTCTACTTCGAATTGCTTATTTCCCTTCACATTTTTCCAGTCAACTACAGGGCCAATTATTCTTCCTTCGGGCTAAATTTTCTGCTTCACAGTCAACAACAAAAACTACACTGAAGATGTAATTGCCTTCAAGTTGTCCTAATTAATTGGAATTTGGGGAAAAAATTTCCTACTTAGGAAACAGAAGCCTATAATTGATATTTAATTTATGGCAATACGGACACCCACCGCAAAAGTCAATTTCTCCTAAAGTTGCAATCTGGGCTCAGGCTTCATATCTGTAACATTTTAAGCCCTTCTTTGGAGCTTGATGTAAATGGCTTGATTGAAATTTTACTAAATTCCCTCCAAAATAGGATTTAAAATGTCAAGGTTTAGACTTTACCGATATCTCTCCTTAATCAAACTGAAAGTCTCAAAGCAATTAAATTTGTGGATAGTCTAAGATAAAGGCAGGACAAAAGAGAAACAAGCAGAGATGGATCCTATAAAACAAAACATTAAATAGAAGAAACAAATTACCAAGGTTGACCGCAGCCGGAAACCAACACGCATCACATTCTGAAAATATTGTGATTCACACAGCACCCCTAGTGACTGTGCCAAATTAAACAATAGAGTCAACACAAGAAATAAAAATTTAAGCATGTCACAATCAGTTTAAAGAACAAAATGCACCATATGCAGATGTCTGCAACATAATTAGGACATAAATTGAAAGAAGGACAACTACGAGAGTTTATTATGTGAAGCAAAACAGAAATCTGACAGAGGAAAAAAGAATTCACCATTTGCAAAGAAATTAAGAAAATTTCTGCATAACAAACAATGATCATTTATCATGCAGGTTCCTCAGGTATCATACCCATTTCTCCTCAAGTCTTAAAGTAGAAATTATACCTTCTCTCCATTATCGAATTCTTTCTCTGGGGAAATTGTTATGATCCTATCTGATTAGTTGCATATACTCCAACACTCGTGGAAGCCTGTGCACTTCATGACACCTATCAAACTGATATTTCCTTTGCCTATGTCTAGGTTGTATTTACCACTTCAAGACACCTAAACAGAAAGTGAACTTGCTCTGTAAAGTCACTCCATTTCCTCATGCAGTTTAATAATGGAAGTGTAGACGTATGTTTCATTATCTTGGAAACAGTTACAAAGTTATTTCTAATTAGCTGCACAACTAACATCCGGTTTGAGTTCAAGTTAATGTGTTGAGGGTTTCTTTTCAAGAAATGCTAGCACATGGTGCAATCTAAGAAGTGTCTCTTCACAGAAAAAGGGTAAAAGAAGTTATTTGAAACTTTTGGTATGAACTTTTCTTTTTGGTATATTTGGAAAGAGTGTATTGTAGGTTCCTCCTCTTCTCCGTCATTTTTCTAATTACTCAACCAACCCAAGTTTACTGTAGCTTATAAATTTAAGATTACTGTCTAAAATTTCCAACTCTGAAGGTTATTTAAAAGTTGTAACATCACTAGTTTTGAAACTCTGCAACCTTTTCTTTTCAAATATATTTTCATTACCATCTTCAGACTACTTGTTTGATATATTTCATATTCCCAAAAACTGAATTCACTCCTAAATACTGCAGGAATGTTTGCTTAAAATGGACTGATTGTAAATTGAGATATTCTTGCTTGTTCTCTATAATTCTTCCACACATCTTTAAACTTTGAAAGGGAGAAGCCAAATGGAAAGCAAAAGGCGAATACCAAAATATGCTTGCTTTGTTTCATCAATGCATCAACATGTACATGACAGAAATAGAAAAGGAGGTATCATAATTTTATAGGCAGAAAGTAGTTTGGTTAGGAAAAATAACCAGAGAACCGAGGCCATACCACCCCAACAAAAATGAAAAAGGAATACATGTAGCCAATCCAAGCCGGATCACCTCGTTCCATGGACTGCACAGAACATAAACAGTATAAAATTGAAACCTCAATATTATTTCGGAAGTGGGGAGACTTAAACTAAGGGCCTTGGTGCACGAAATCAACTATCTGACAAACTAATGAAACAAAACAGGCAACATAAATCTACTTATAAAATCAAAGAACAAATCTAACCTGCAACAGATGATTCAAAAAAACTGGCCCCACAAACTGGGAAAGATCACTGCCTATCTGCAAGTTTGGCAGAAAAGTGAAGCTGATAAAAACTTAAAAGGTATGGCATGAAAAGGAAATATCTGGAGACAAACATTGGAGATCGAAAAAGTTTGAACATATTTCATTCTTTTCAGATCTTAAAAGTATGAACATATCTTATCTATAAGATACATATTGAACAAGTTTTGTGAACTGAAAGTCCTACCACATCTACAGTAAATTTTTCTAATCAAACTCATTTGCTGTTTAGTATAGAAAGATGAGACAAAACCTTGATGCATTAAAATGATATTTTTCAAAGCTCAGGCTTTGAGTGGTGAGGCTAGCTAGAGCTGACATATGGAGATAACACATGCCTGAAAGCTGTGCATTTTCATAATAACTGGAAGCAATTTTCACAAGAAACTAGATAGATGGCTATTAATTTTGTTGGTTACTGGAAAAGACTCTGAACTCCAGTAGATTATTTCCTCAAAAACCTCCAATGTATGAAAAAGATCCAAAACCACATGGCCTCTTTATCTGTTTTATTTGTACTACATTAGAAAGCTTTTGCAACAATTTGTAATGCACACTGATCACCACTAGAAAGAGCGGCACACCTCATCATGCTTCATGTATCCAACAATTTAAAACAATTTTTAGCTGTACCTACAAAAATAAATGATGCCCCCAAAATCATGTCTTACATGGGGGTCAAACTTCTTAATAAGGAGAAGTAATTCGTATCTGTAGTGCATATATTGGAGTCAAAGATATAGTAGCTACAATGTTTTAGATTTAATATATACAAGTGTATAGAGGAACAACTGCAAACTAGTTTTGAAAAACTTTGATCATTTTTCAGATACCAACTAGAAAATTCATTTTAGGGATTTAGCATGTCAACTCATGAGAACCGATGAAACAGTTCTCTAGAATCATTAGTTTTTGCTAGGATAAACATAGCATCAAGGAACATCTTAATGGTTCTGAAGGTTCTTTTACGACTAAATGTACAACACAATTGCCTACTGTTATAGAAAATAAAAAATGAGTGCAACCGACTATAAGTATCCTGGAGGATGCTTATCCTGACAAATGACTTGCTAAAATAAGTGGAGGTGATAAATGGCCTAGAAACCAAAGAGTACAAATGAAATTAATCACCTTAAAGAGGCCTCCGCACCAAAACCTGCAAAAATCATTCGAGAGGAGCAAATTAAAAAAAAAAATCATAGATGCATCCAGAGAAAATGTTGAGAAATATCATATAACTGAGTATATTTTTTCAGGCCTGCGATATCTTGTGATAGATGGTAAACTAATGAATTACTAGAACAGTGTAAGTCAAGTTTAACCTTCCTCCAAGGCTAGAATTTAATGCCCTTAGAAGCCATGGTTTGGGCCTGTGAGATTCTTCAACCCAACAACTTAGGAACCTACAAAAGCAAATACTAGTTAGCATGCAGCACTTAAAGAGAATCATTGTAAAAAATTTATGTGAAGCTGCAAAAGCAAACCTGCTAGTCAATGTCTCAGTCTGATCCCATGTGTCTAACTTCCAGACATCATTTTCAGTGATAGGCTTCTTATATCCTTTCTGCATGAGTGGAGTCATCCATCCAAAATAAATTCCTAAAATAATAAGAAGCATATTAGTATGCATGTGTGATAATATCTGAAACCAGCTCAACACATCATAATCACATAATTAAATCACCATATAGGCTAAAAGTTCCTAGAGTGGAAACCTTTTCAAGTTATTTTATTCAGCACTAAGGTGCCATTTCGCCCAAGGAAAAAGTTTTAATAAATCTGCTCAAAGAAGATGAGAAATTTGAAATAGGATCAAAAACTTGAGAAACAAATAAATCAGGTAATGGGATTTTCTAGAATCTAATTGGAAAATAACTGAAAACTGTAAGTGTAAAACATGATAACATTCACAAAATGTGCTGATCAGTCCAAGGCAATTATTACCATCCAAGTTAACACAGAATGTATGTTCCTTTTTCCATGTTGCTTTTCTTAATGAAATTCAAACCATATTTAGAATATTTAATACAATATTTACTTACTGGAAAATATGTCGGCATGCCTCTCAGGACATATGTGTTCTCCTTCAGGGAGTGCTTCATATTTCGTGTCATCGAAATAGCCGTTTTGGACTGGGTTGTAACCCAGATAAGGATCCAAATGAGGAACATAAACTATGAGAAGTATTCCAAAAACAACCTACATTTTAGGAGCCACAGGACATAAATCGGTCACTTGAATAGATTTGTTTAAATCAAACTTTTCAAAACTTAATACTTTAGAGTGCCATCTCATCTTGGATATGGAATCCCAACAGACTGCTATCTCATCTTGGATATGGATTGAGCACTCATTAACAAAGCCAATAATTGTCAGCTTCATCATGTTCTAGACCTAATCTTTTGCCACAGAGCATGCAATACTGTCATATACCAAGGTCAGTTGAGTGCCTCCAGGCTCAACAGAACTATTCCAGGAAAAGTTTTCTGGAAATAAGTCACTATCCCAATCAAAGTTCAATTGGAAGTACCTAAACAGCAGCCTAAAGAAAGCAGCTGCTAAACCTGGCCTTGCTAAGGCATGGATACCACAAAGAAAATATGGCATCCTTAGTGCTAATTTCATTTTTGATCTACAAGATAGGTGTCACCTTCTGCTAGGCAGGTTTATGTTTCTTAAATTTAAGACAAGCTAAACAGAAATTTATGACATCCTCTAGGACTACAAGAAGTGACTTTAAGAATTGGAATGATCTGCTCATGTATGTTAGCCCAATGTCATTCAGACATTTAAAATGGTAGAAAGGAAATGGTTCAGAGATTGTTCAAAATTGTGGTATGATGATATAATCCCTATCAAAGATAAGAGGCTCAAAAGATGTTGGAGCTTATCAAGGTAAACAGGTTAAGGGTGGAAAATAAACCTGGCAGAAGATCGTGCTGATGTACAAATAGGGAAAAGGTCTGCAAGATTCAATTGGTAACATCAGTTGCGGAAGACTTTTAATTCATTACTTTGGAATAAAATTGATCAGAACGGAAATGAGGAGGCACTTTTGTGAAGCGGGAAAAGTCAGAAAGAGTTACTAACCCACTGGAGATATCCTTCATGGAGAGATTGAAATTAAGCATCACAGCATCTCCTACTAAAACATAGAGAACTCCAAATCGGACATACCATCTGAACTCCCGAATGTAGATTCTAGTTTCAACAACAAGCATGACCAGCAAGGCGCACCAAGCAAGAGCCTCAATAATTAAAGAGATTATCTAAAAGAAACAAAGTTCACATGTTACGAAAATAATGTTAGGCAACCTTTTCACAATTACTTTGATAATTTTGTGGCTTGCACATTGAAAACAGAACAGTCCATGCATCAGAGTCACTATTTTTAAGAACTGATATACTTCATAAACAGTGTGATGGTAGTGGCACATATTGTTAGTGCTCAAGGAATACTGCAATTGTAAAATTCCAAAACCTAAGTGGAGAATATTTTTTAAAAGTAAAAAAGTAACATTTCATAGTCGGAGCTTGAAAAGAATTTCTCATGTTACTTATTACATTTTGTTTCTCATGTATGTCTGTGCCTCTATGGAAACGTATCATAGTTTAGTGGTGTATCACCATGTACCTTTACAAGCATATTTGCATCAGATGCATGCGTTATGTAGAAGAGACCCACATTTGAAAATTTAACAACAAAAATAGGTGAAGCCTGTAATTTCCAAATAACTCTTTATAATTTGTCGTCACTAAAAAATTATTCTACGGACTATAATAAGGCTAATAGGAAATTGTGAATAAAGAGATATTCTTTAGTCCATGGTAAGTCCTCATTATTCTTTTGCCTTTCCCTTTTCCTCTCCTTTTCTTCTTGCACTTTATGTTCTTTCTCATATTCCTCGCAAGAGAATGCCACATCTTCTCATTAGATTCTCACCATCTCTACTTCTCAAATTTTACAACAATGTTGAGGAACTTCTTGAGCAAATGACATAATAGTGAACAAGTCATTATTGAGTAGATAATTGAAAGTTATTTGACAAATTTAAGAATGCTGGGCCAGCTCAAGAAAAAATACTTTCACTTTAAGTACCACTGAAAAAACGACAAGCCTCATGTAGAAACTGCAGATCAAACACACTTGGTGTGGACACCCGATAGTAGCTTTAGGGGTTTTTATATCAGGGGTATCCAGAAATTTGGGCCACTTCACAGTTCACACTAGCATATGGTCAACCAACATATGGACCACCTACCATTGTTATAATGCAATTTTCTAATTATCCATGCAACAAGTACATTAAATATTTTGAAAGACATTGACCGGCCTAATCCACAAAAAAAACAAGGAAAATGAAACAAGTATTAAGAATGTGAAAGTAAGGTAAGAGCAAACCTCGAAAGGCGCAAAGCCAGTGAGTTCATCAGGATTGAAGATTGAGATGCCCATTACAACTTGAAACAAAGGCTCAGCAGTACAATAAGCAGCCAACAACCCCAACAAATAATTGTACTTATTCGACTTCAAGTTAAATCTCTTAACCTTAAAATTCTTCATAGTTAACCAGATTCTCCACATGCACAGCCCCAAAAGAACCATATTTGAAATGGACACCACAGAGGAATCAATTGCACACGGCGTGTAAGCCCCAAATGTGCTATCCCCTTCATTTTTCAAAACATCAAAAACCTCTGGCTTACAATACCAAATCAAGGGCTTGAAACTCATGTTTGAAATTTGCCAATTATGCACTAATTCCTCTTGTTTTCAAATGGGTATTAAAATTTTTTGGCCTAGAGAAAATTGTCTGCGATAAAAATGATGAGAGAGAGCGAGAGAGCGAGAGAGAGAGGTAGATGAGTGCATGCAATGCAATGAAGAGCAAATCATGACTTGGTTTTATAGAAGGATTCTATCACCATGCTCCAAAACAAATAATTGAAGATTGATTCGTGATGTAAGGAGGGAAAGAGACAAGGGGAGTTGGAGTAGTGCAAACGTCATGGCTTACGAAGAAAATATGAGAGAGTAAGTGAGTAACAGAGGCAAAATGGAATGCCATTTTTCAACTACTATTCTGTTTTGCTTGTGGCTTAGAGAGAGAGAGAGAGAGAGAGAGAGAGATGGAAGCAGAATGGAATTCCATTTTTCAACAACTATTCTGTTTTGCTTGTGGCCTCGAGAGAGAGAGAGAAAGATGTCTTTGTCGTGTATGCCGTTGTTAGACAACGTGTGGAGCAAAATCTATGGATTGTGTTTTTGTTTTTAGTTCCCAATCATGTGGCTCCACGTCATCAAAGGCTGAATGAATGATTGTCTTTAAAAAATAAATAAATAAATAAATGGTATTTTAGTAGGTAATTGTGAAAACTTGTATAATATTAAGGGTTATAGGGTGGGAGCTGTTAAATCTTTTATCTAAAAGTCACACAGATTATTTTAGTTTTATTATTTTAATAAGAAGTAACATTTATTTCAAAGCTGAAAGGAGCAACCGCCCTCTAAATTTTTTTTTTTTTAATTTTTTTAATAAGGAAGATTATTGGACCCTTCCACATTTTTCTATTAGTACATGATTGCAACCTTTTTTAGGGTTGTGTTATATACATACATACATACATACATATATATATATATATGCGCCCGCGTATGTGTACATGTACAATCAGATGTATACCCATGTTTTATAATTTTTAAGGTTTTTTTTTTTTTCCCAATTTTCTGTATGTTTGTGATTTACCTTGATTCAGTTAATCATTATTAGGTTTTCAAAGAACATAATTCATGTTTTGAGCAAAACTTGGGGACAATATTTCTTGTAGGGGTTGATCGCAACATTTCAAAATTTTCATGGCACGGTATCTTTCTTTCACGTTGAGGGACGAACATGAAAATTGCTGGTTCCACTTGACTCATTTTGGAGGGTTTTTAAGTCCAAAAAGCCTAACTCACTGTGTTGAACCCTAGATTACGAGTTATTTAGATTGGTTGTGGCTTTGGGTAATTGGTTTTGTGACCCTTGCACTTCCTAGAATGCCCTTAAGGTAGAGCATCATAGCCTCGAGTTTATATTGCAATCTAACTTGCACTGTAACTATGATAACCTTATTGTAATTACGATAATGGTGGCATACGGTACCTATAATAGGCCACTGTAGTTACAATAGAGTCCCTATGTTTCCTTGCCTCATATTGTTACCATGATAGGGGAATCGCAGTTATGATGATGGTTTCAATTTTCTTGTCCTTCGTTTTTTTTTTTTTTTTTTTTTTTTTTTTTTTTTTTTAAGGAATCCTAATTTGTGATTCTTGAACTCCAAGTGACTTGATTTGACCACGTTTTGTTTAGGACTTAATTTGACTCGGTTTGACCTGATGAGAGGTGACTTGTTTGACCTAATTAGAACCGGTTTTGCCTAACTTGACCCAATGAACCTCGTTTAATCCTAGTAGGCTCCGCAAGGCTTGCATAGAGCAAGTCATAGTGGCATCGTGTTTGTTGATTCAAGTATGTCATGTTGTGCTGATATATTTTTTTATTTTATAAAAATTTAAATCTAAAATCATCGGGTTGAAAGATGAGGATTTGTACCAACAGGTTGTCTCATTGGGGACGTTATGTTGATACATAACACGCATGTTATGTTATAGATGTGCTGTAATTATGCCTGTATCATGCCACCAAGAGACGATATATGCGTGTGGCCTATTTTGAGATACTTGTAATCTGGTTTACACTCTCTCTTCACCCCGTAAATACCGGGCTAGTCATTTGATATATATATCCTTGGGATAGGGACACATGATCTAATATGCTTTGTATATGGTGCGTGTCTTATATCAACTACGCCAATCTTTATTCTATTAGAGAGCTTTTTGGTTGGGTTCGATGACCTTCAATCGAATAGCTTCAGGTTTAGAGTAACGTATAGTCATTGTATTTAGCGACTGCTGGCTCCCGGAAGGATCTACAGTGTCAATTCTAATATTTGATACCCACGTTAGGAATTGATTTGGGTCGATTTTGATAAACGCCCTTGTTTTATATTTACAAACTAAATGACTGCATTAAAATGATTTCAATACACTATTTCTTATTATATATTGCAATATAATTTCTATTTATTATTTAACTTTCACGAGATAACCCCTTTTGTTTCCACTTTTTGGTCTTGCAATGCGCAAAGGAACAGGTAACATTTATGTGCCTAGAGGCTAGTCGAGTATGACGCGACATTATCACCTACTGATTGGCTTTCCTATAGAACCTAACACTTTTTGTCTAAGTTTTAATCTCTCATTATGTAATTTTACTTTGTGATCCTTGAGATTTATACATGCTGTGAGGACGTGCCCTATGATTCACCGGTCCATTACAATTGCCCTCAAATCTTCTGAAAATACTCCTCTAAACAGGGTAGTTCGGAGGTGAATTCACAGATTGGGGTAGCAGTTCTGCCATAGAATTGTGCGGCCCCACCATGGCAGTACTTTCTGCAAAATATATGATGAGTTACCGTTGCCGTGGTGTAGCGGGATATTTTTTTTTATTATATAAGAATTTAAAAATATTTTTTTTTATTATATAAAAATTCAAAAATTGAATTTAAAAGGAGAATTATAATTATTAAACTGTGAAAACGGTAATATTGGTCGACCATATGCCAATGTTAACTGTGAAGTGGCCCAAATTTCTGGATACCCCTGATATAGAAACCCCTAAAGCTAATATCGGGTGTCCACACCAAGTGTGTTTGACCTGCAGTTTCTTCACGAGGCTTGTGGTTTTTTCAGTGGTACTTAAAGTGAAAGTATTTTTTCTTGAGCTGGCCAGCATTCCTTTTTTTTTTTTTTTTTTGTACTATATAAGAATTTAAACCTTTCAAAATTAGAGAAAAAAAATTGTTACAATTAGGCGGCGGTGGGAACGATGCAGTGGGACATTACCATGACATTGATTGTTGAAATGTTTGTGAACACCCTAGCACCGGCTCCAATGTGATTTTTTGGTATTATTTCAACTGAATCAAGCATCTTGAATTACCTCAATCAAATTTTTGTAGCTCAATTTGTGCCAATTTTACAATAACAACATCAGAATGGAAAAAAGGGGCAATGATAGCTTTCTTCTTTTCTCTTCTTTGTTGTTGTATTCTTGGACCTTGGATTGAGTTTGAGTTTCACTTGAAAGGTTTTTTTAAGGCTAGGGCTTGATACTTAAGCACAATGAATTCTCAAAATATTGTCCAAATTGCATATAAAGCGTAATTTAACAAAATCAGAGATATTTGAAGCAAAATGAAAGAAAAATATATGAAAAGCCTAACTAAATACATTAATAATTTCATAAATTTCAAATCTTATCACACGTTGGTTTTAAGTTTTTTCTCTCTTTTTTTTTTAAAAAAAAAAAACTAAAAAAATAGTTTTCCTCTCTCTCTAACATAAATCTCTAACATAAAATAAGTTAATATAGATTTGTCTCTCTAAATACATTAATTTTCAATTCTTTATTTAAAAATTTAATTTAGATCATTTTTTTTCTAAACATCGATTTTAACTTTTCTTTCTTAAAAAACAAATTTTAATTTTTTCTCTCTCTAAAATTAAATACATTAATTTTTATTTCTAAAAAATTAAATTATTTTAAATCTTGCCTCTCTAAATTTATTGATTTCTAATTTTCCTCTTCTAGAAAATAAATATATTTCATATTTTTTACTCACTAATAAATGCTTTCGTTTTAAAAATTCTCTTTTTCCTAATGTGTTACCCTACTTCTACTAACTTAACATTTGTTTTAAAATTCAGATAGACAATATTTCACTATTATTCAACATTAATAAACAAGAAAAAAATTCTCTTTTCCTATTTTTATCTTTAAACTCAGTTCCATTTTTCCTATTCAAAATTAATAAAAAAAAGAAAAAAATGCTTTTTTTTTTTCTATTTTTATCTTTAAACCCATTTTCCTTTTTTCCTATTCAAAATTAATAAAAAAGAAAAAAATTCTTTTTTTTTTTTCGTTTTCATCTTTAAACCCATTTTCTATTTTCTTTTTCTACTCTTCATATTGATAAGAATTTATTATGAAAGGAAATGATTTTCCATTGATTTACTTTATTTTGATACATATGTATATATACAAAATTGACATACGTAATTATAGAATACAAAAAAATCAATTAAGAAATGAAAGGGAAAGAAAATCAACTAAAAAGGATAAGTCAATTAGACAACTAAAGGGAAGAGAATAATGGATGTCAAATCTTGTTCCTATAATCAAGTTTTTAATTGATGTTATTTCCTTAATTATGTTAATACTCTCCCTCAAGCCGGTGCATGAAGGTCAGTAATGCCCAGCTTGCTTTGAAGAAACAAAAATTGGTCTTTGCTTATTGTTTTAGTGAAAATGTCAGCCGGTTGGTTTGTAGTAGAGATGGCATGTGATTGAATGATCCCAACTTCAGACTTTTCACGTACAATGTGACAATCAATTTCAAGATGATTGGTACGCTCATGGAAGACTAGATTGACAGTGATATGACGTGCTACTTGATTGTCACGATATAGAGGAGTGGCAGATGATAAAGAGATGCCAAGGTCACTAAGTAAAGATCGAAACCAAATAATTTCTTGTGTAGTGACGGCCATGGCACGATATTCAGTCTCAGCCGATAAATGTGATATAGTCTGTTGCTTTTTACTCTTCCAAGATATCAAACTATGACCAAAGAAGATGCAGTATCCTGTAGTTGACCGACGGGTTTGAGGGCAGCTTGCCCAATAGAAATTTGAAAAGGTAATAAGTTCTGTTGGGCTAGAAGAAGATAATAGAATACCCTGACCTGGAGTTTTCTTTAAATAGCGAAATAGCTGATGAGCAGTATCTAAGTGTGGTTGACGAGATTGATGCATAAACCGGCTAAAGACATTAACGACGAATGTAACATCAAGCCAAGTAATAGTTAAATAGATGAGACGACCAATTAAGCGTCGATAAGAGAAGAGGTCTTCTAGCAAATCGCCAATAGAGTTGGTAAGTTTGAGATGTTGTTCCATGGGTGTATGAGCAATGCGAGCTCCTGTGAGGCCAGAATCTGCAAGGAGTTCCTTGATATATTTATGTTGTGAGAGATAAATGCCATGAGAAGATCTAGTTACCTCAATACCAAGAAAATACTTGAGAAGGCCAAGATCCTTAATACGAAAGTGTTGTAATAAGAAGAACTTGATTTGTGATAGAAGCTTTGGATCATTTCCGGTCATGACGATGTCATCCATATAAACCAAGAGGAAAAGTGAAGATGACCCACAATGGAGACAAAATAGAGAATTATCAGCATGTGATTTTGTGAAACTAGCTTCTAATAAAGTAGTAGAAAATATGGCAAACCAATTTCTTTCAGCTTATTTCAATCCATATAAAGATTTATTAAGCTTGCAAACTAAATGTTTCTCCCCCTGCTTTGGATGTCCAGGAGGTAAGCATATGTAGACTTCCTCTTGCAGTGGACCATGTAAGAAAGCATTTTACACATCAAACTGATAAAGAGGATATTGTTAAGTAGCAGCAACGGCTAAAAGGACTCGAACAGTCACCAATTTTGTTACCGAAGCAAATGTATCATGATAGTCCACCCCTTCAATTTGGGTATATCTTTTGGCAACCAAACGCGGCTTGTAGCGTTCAATGCTACCATCGGAGTGTCATTTGATTTTATAAACCCATTTGCATCCAATGGGTTTCTTATCTGGTGGAAGAGGCATAATAAACCATGTATTTGTTGTTTCAAGGGCATTCAATTCTGTTTTCATAACTTCTTGCCACTTAGGTATGCGTACAGCTTGGGTAAATGTTTTGGGTTCTGCAAGAGAGGTTAGTGCACCAAGAGAAGCACAATGTCTACAAGAGAAACGATGGAAAGAAATATAGTTTTCCAAAAGATGTTTAGTACCTGAAAAAGTTGAAGATAATTGATGTTGAACTTGAGAGCAAAGATAGTCTTGGTATTTTGTCGGAGGGCAAGTCACTCATTGTGAGCGACGAAGGGGTGTTGTGGAATGTGTACTGGTGGGTTCAACATTGGAAGTTGGAGGTGGATAAGTGGAGTTACCGCTCTCGGTTAACGGGAGGGAAAGAATATGGATAGTATCAGTATTAATTAGTACTTGCAATTTGCATGAAAAATATTTTCATGAAACACGGCATCCCCATTCACATAAATTGTCTGAGATTTAATATAAAAAATTTTAAACCCCTTTTGGTCATATGAGAAACCAAGAAATATACCTAGTAAAGCATGTGAATCAAATTTATGTTTGGGATGATTATTTCGACCAAAAATCAAACAGCAAAAAACATGTAAATTGTGATATGTAGGTATTTTGTGGAATAAAAATTCAAAAGGGGTTTTATCATGAAGGACTGCTGTAGGAGTGCGATTGATAAGATAAACTACAGTAAGAATACATTCACCCCAAAATATTAAAGGTAGGTGAGATTGAAATCGTAAAGTTCGTACAACATTTAGTAAATGACGGTATTTATGTTCAACAATCCCATTTTGTTGGGGTGTGTAAGCACAACTATGCTGATGGATGATACCGCAGGAATTAAAAAACTCGTTAATGTCATTATGGAAAAAATTCTAGTGCATTGTCGCTACGCACTTGGCGAATGGAGGTATCAAATTGTGTTTTAACCATAGAAAAAAAATGGCGTATATGGGTGAAGACTTGGGGTTTAAAACGTATCAAATATGTCCAAGTAGAATGTAAAAAATCATCTACTATTGTGAGAAAATAACATGCACCAGTAATAGTAGGAATGGAATATGGTCCCCAAACATCAATATGAATTAAATCAAAACAAGATTTTGAAGAAATAGAGCTATGTAGAAAGGGAAGTCATGATTGTTTTGCTAAAGGGCAAATCATACAAGTGTATTGAGATAAAAAATTGATACTAGAATTTAAACGAGAGAACAAAGTTGAGATACTTGAACTGGGGTGGCCAAGACGATAATACCATAAGTCTTCTTTGTCTTTTGTAGCAATTGATGACAAAGAGGTACTGTGGTTGAATTTTAGATCAAGGTAGTAAAGACCATCACGTTCTCTTCCCAATCCAATCATCTTCTTCGTTTTCAGGTCCTGAAAAACACAACAATTTGAGAAAAAAGTAACTGAATAATTAAGAGCTTTTGTGATTTTGTTAATGGATAGGAGGTTAAACTTAAAAGATAGAACATACAAAACTTTATCTGGTGAGAAATCTGATGAAAATTTAATAGAACCAAAGTGAGTTACTGGAACAACGTTACCATTTGGAAGTTTGACAGGTTGGTTGTTATAGCAAGAGGCATCACTTAAGGATTTTAGATCGTGAGTCATATGATCACGGCATCCAGAATCGATTACCCAAGTGTCATTGTAATGGGAAGGAAAACAAGAAACCATACCTACCAGGTTAGCTATAGGATGAGAATGTGTAGTATTGTTGGACTGGATTAAAGAGAGGAGTTGCTGTTCTTGTTCCTCAGTGAAGGGTAAGCTATGAGAAGAAAATGATGCACTATCTGCAGTAGCTGCAGCTAGTCGATTATGATTTGGGGCATAGTTCTGCTCATACCGAGATTGATTTGTTCTCGGTTGATTGGATGTAACAGAACACATATCAGCTTGTTTCTTGTGACACCACTTCTCAATATATCCATCCCTTCCACAATAATTACAGTGTTTGTGACGTTTTGATTTATCTTGCCATGGAGAAGGAGAATTTTGTTTTCCATGGTGAGCCACGAATGCGGATTGATCTGGTATAAGATTGGATGTAAGTACTGACCTTTGTCATTCTTTTTGTTGTGCATAAGCTTGAGCAACAGATGGAAGAGGGTTCATGAGTAAGATTTGCCTTCTTACCGATACATATATATTATTTAAACCCATAAAAAATTAGATAAGACGGTCACGTGCTGGAAAGTTGCGAGTTTTTGAGCAAACCACAAGTACATGTAGTGGGTAAGTTGTAAACATTAAGTTCATCCCATAGTGTTTTCAAACCAGTATAGTAAACTGCAATGGAGTTATTTTGCTGAAGATGGTTAGCGATGGCTCATTAGATTTCAAATATCCATGGAGCATTTTGTTTGGAAAAATAATCTCGAAGATCATGCCATACATCATGGGCTATCTCCATGAAGATGACGCTGTTTGCAATTTCTTTACTGACTGCATTGAGAAGCCAAGATAATGCCATGCTGATGCAATGAGTCCAAAGGGTGAAGGTGGGTAAACCTAGTTCTAGCTTCACAATCGACCCGTTTAAGAATCCTAATTTGTTCTTTGCCTCAAAAGCCATGGTAATAACACGACACTAAGTTGGATAGTTATCTCCAATCAATGGTTGAGAAACTAACATGGTACTTGGATTGTCTGAATGGTGTAAGAAGTATGGTGAGATTAGATTTGCTTCAAGAGCCATTGGATTTGACATTATCAAGGAAGAATGAAGCGACTAAGGTTTATAGGTTGAAGACCTGCTTTGATATCATAACAAGAATTGATTATGAAAGGAAATGATTTTCCATTGATCTATTTTGTTTTGATATATATGTATACAAAAAAAATTGATATACGTAATTATAAAATACAAAAGAATCAATTAAGCAATGAAAGGGAAAGAGAATCAACTAAAAAGAATAAGTCAATTAGATAACTAAAGGGAAGGGAATAATAGATGTTAAATCTTGTTCCTATAATCAAGTTTTCAATTGATGTTATTTCCTTAATTATGCTAATACATATATTTCATTTCCCTTTTTTTCTAATCCCTTCTCCTCGCATTTTTCCTGAATTTCAGTCCTGCCTCTTCCCTTCCTGAAGGACAGCCAAAGAAACACATTTTTAGTATTCCGCGATTCTCTCCTTCTATCATTGTCGAAGAAATATTTTGTATTTACCCTTTCCATGCCAATGAAGTTCTTTGATGTACTCTATCATCTGTTTCTTACCATGCCAATGAAGTACTTTGAAGATTGGGATATTTTTCCCTCTCTTTCTCCTTTCAGTACAAACACCTTTTCTTTTAAAAAAGCTGTTCTTTTTCTTTTTTTTTTCTTTCTTGGATTTAGGTTTTTTTTTCCCTTAATTAACATATTTCTATAGAGTTAATTACTTGTTTAGTCCTTAAATTTTATCCCGAATTCACAAATTTGTCCATAAACTTCAAAACGCTATGCTTGATGAACTAGATTTCAAAAATCGTAACTTGTTAGTCCCTCCATTAGTAACGACGCCAACCTGTCTGTTAACTGCTGAGCTGGGTGAACGTTGGAGATGATCTGGATGCCGCCTGACAAAGAGTTGTTGATATGGCATGCCACGTAACCAAAACTGCTGATGTGGCACTTCCCCCCTTAAAAATCTCTCTCTCCCCCTTCCCTCTCCCTTTCTCTATCTCCTCTCCTTTCTCGTTTAAAAAAAAAAACACAACTTCACCAGAGAGAGAGAGAGAGAGAGAGAGAGAGAGAGAGAGAGAGAGAGAGAGAGCGAGAGGTTGCAAACGATGAATAGTGCCACTTGTTTGGATCCCTTGCTTTCGGCTTCAGACACTTTCTCGATTTCTACCTTTCAACTTCTATTTTTGGATTTAGGCTGAAAAATGGACGTTCGAAGGCGATCGTGCGTGGCCCTGTCTCCATCCGCAGTGGTAGGGAAAGGCAGAAATGGTGTCGGATTGATGAAGAAGGTGAAGGATTTGCCTCCTCCTCCTCCGTTGACGAAGCCGTTGGATGCCTTGCTGCTGCCGCTCTACATCACCAACGTCGTCTTCTTCACTCTCTTTTTCTCCGTCATCTACTTCCTCCTCCAGCGCTGGCGCGAGAAGATCCGCAACTCTACACCGCTCCACATCATCTCTCTCTGTGAGATCGCCGCCATCATCACCTTCATCTCCTCCTTCATTTATCTTCAAGTATCGACTTCGTCCTACTGCTCAAAAAGCTCCTGTTGTTTGTTTTCCTACTGCTCAAAAGAGCTGCCCAATCGAAACAACAACTTTAAACCCCAAGAAAATCAACCGCCTTGCCGCGACTAACCCAAATAAACGAGCACTTGTAATTACCACATTAGTTTTATCAACCCCATTTGGGGATTTCAGTTTTGCTTCTTTAATGGCAGGGGCCAACCCAAAATTTATATACCCATGGTTAAGTAGAAAATAATAGGCAGAATCAACAAACCCTAAATTTTCTGGTCGAACAGATTCTTGAACTTGTTCCTTGGTTAACCAGATAGAAACATTAGATCTCCAACGAGAAAGAATATGATTTCTAACGTTAATGTAACCAGTCTGATCATTACCTCAAATTTAAGAAGCCACATTGGCTTCAATTTATTCTTCTGTCAAAGAATTGACAGGAAATACAATGGAAATTGCAATTAGGACTTCGACATCGTCCTCTTTTGTGAGTTCAGAAATTCGACAATGTCTATGAATCTTCACAGGGATTTCATTTGTGTGGTCGATGGATTTGTGAAGTTGTGTGTGTGTGTGTGTGTTTTTTTTTTTTTTAAATCGAGAGAGGAGCGGAGATAGAGAAAGGGAGAGGGAAGGGGGAGAGAGTTTTTTAAGGGGAAAGTGCCACGTTAGCACTTTTGGTTACATGGCACGCTATGTCAGTAACTCCTTGTCAGGCGGCATCCGGATTATCTTCAATGTTCATCCAGTTTAGCAGTTAACGGACAGGTTGGCGCCGTTACTAACGAAGGGACTAACAAGTTATAATTTTTAAAGTTTAGGTTCTCAAACGTAGCGTTTTGAAATTAATGGATGAATTTGTGAATTCAGGATCAAGTTTAAGAACTAAACAAGTAATTAACTCTATTTCTATATAGGAAAAAAGACTCAAAATATTCCCCAACTTAGTATGAGAGTAGGAGAGGATGGGTGTATATATACGTATATCTCCCTGGTGCACATACTTCTACATAGTATTATTCGTTTTTTTTAAATAATTTTGTAGAAATTATGTTTTAAAGATTTTGAAAATTGGGAAGGTAATTTTTTATTAATCTATTGTAGGTTTTTTTTCCGCAATTAACAGGCTTAGGGTTTTCTATCTTTTATTTATTTAATTTTATTATTTTTTTTTGTGATAATTTGATTTGAATTAAAGGGAAGAAGACCCCACAAACTAATGGGTTTGTCGGCAACAACACCGACAAATCCAAAAGCAAAATTGATGTACAAAAATAATTCAATAAATAAAACATATGTAGGGAAGTTGTGGGATAAAGGTGCTCTCGTTGTTGAAGTTACTAAATTAGATGGTAAAATAACAATAAAGTTAACTCTAACCCTAAACCACTGAACTACTTTCCCAATCATGGAAACAACATTATGGAAAGACAAATTAACAAATGTTAATCTTTGTCCTCCTCCTCCTTGACCGCCTTTTTCCTCACATTATGAAGGACATATGAAGGGCTTTGACGGGTCATGTCTCCCAAGGAATAGCGGATCCTAGGCAATTGCTTTAGGGGCTGCTTCAATGAAAGATAGGTTAAGTTCTATTGGGGTCTCTCGTCGCCCTCAAATTATAATCACACCTAGGGACGAAGCCGGAATGAAAATTTAGTGGGGGTCAAATGTCAAAATTAAGTGGGGTCATTTGACCCCACTCTGTACTGGTACTGTATATCTGCCCTTGATCACGCCGTACTACTCTTGATCAAAAACATTTCCAACAATTATTTCTCACTTAGAGAACTACATAGGATGATAAATTAATCTTGACAAAAGCTATCTTTAATGATGACAAAGTGACAGCACTTTTTATGCACTTTTAACTTCGTTAGTAGTAACATATTTGCACCATATAGCCAAAAACAATAGGGCAAAAATACCTTTCTTCCATTACCTTAGGCTTAATAATGTGCCCCTCCTCATTCAAAAGATGTAGTCGTTGGTTAAAAAATCTAGTATACTTATATCAAAGACGAAACTATTCTTAGGAAGAAGGTAATGATTTCCTTTTCTTATTTTACTCCTTCAATTGTAATTAGCGGTTAAACCCTTCTAATAAAATACAAGTTTGTTGTCATAAAAATTAAGATTATTGTCGAAAGCGATATACCATGCAGCATCTGGTGAGATCTCCCACTCGTAAAATTGTTAAAACAAATGACAGTCAAATATGAGAAAAGAAATTGAGCAAATGGACTATATATCTTAAAAATATAAATTAATTGCTTCCTTTTCTATTGATGTATGTGTATTATGAACTAGATATGTAAATTCATTGAATCAAGAAATTTATTTATTTATTTTCATCTTTTTTCTTCGATATTTTCAATCAGAGAACAATTCCTCTCTTTGAATTGAGGAGATTCATCACCCACGTTCTTCTCATTGATTTTATAAATAAAAGTGAATTTATTACTGATGACAAAGAAAGTAGTACAAAGAGAAAGAGAGAGCGATCCCGCGTTTAATGCCACATTGGTTTGGCTCAACGGCTAGTGTCGGAGTTGAGAATTTCGCATTTATGATAGGTTTCATTTACACATTTTGCAATATTACCTTCTTGCCCTTTTCTCAAAGCACCTCAGATGGAATATAAGTTATTAGATTACAGAGCAAATTATACCACAATTCGCACATAAAAAAGTGAACAAATCAGCAACAAATATAGAAACATTAACATTGGCATGAAGAGGGACCCCGCTATCGCCCACCACCGTCCATTTCAGTAACTCTCTGCCCCGCTTATCTTGTCTCACTCTCACCACCACCCTCCTTCCGAAAATCGAGTGACATTCGACAACTCAATTAGGGTTCGCTCCTCCGATTGATTTTAAGAAAACAAGCTGAACATTTGAACATCTGACTCCACCTCCGATTGTTTTTATTTATTTATTTTTCTCTTTCCTTTAATCACTCAATCAATTCTTTAGTCCACCATAATATTAGGCAAACACATAAAACACAACTCTCTCTCTCCTCGAAATCTAAACATTGAACACGTTTGTCAATAAAATAAATTTCTGTTATATTGAGGGCAATGTCAACAGTTTAAAAAATTATAGTAGCAAAAAGTAACACCATGAATAATGTTAAGGTTTGTTGATGGCATCCTCCAATAGGCTAGACTAAATATTCTCAATTTTACACAATAACATACTTATAACAGGAGAATTGAATTTGCAAAATTTGACATGCATCCAATGATTACATTATAAGATATTTCAAACCCTGTTTGAAAATTTATGTACTCGTATATTTTAAAATACTATATTTCGTGATTTGAAATTTATATTGTTAGAATTATTTTGAAAAATACTTTTCAACCATAAAAATAATATGAAAAATGGTTAAAAATCGAGTGAGATGTCATCATTCGATATTTGGGTCGAGTTGCAGAAATTTTATGAAATGTAGAAGAAGACGAATAGTGCCTTTTTGCTAATCCCACTCTCGACTAAGGCACGTGAATCAATATCCTATGTTAGAGATGTCCGATCTGAAAATTGAGATCACCATTCAACTTGGAAATCAAAAATGTGGGGCAGCCAAAATTTTGGAGCCTTCCGCTATGGGGAAGGGGGCGCACGCATTGGTTAGGGAGAGTGGGTGTATGTCCAAACTGGACAGTCACTCTCGATGGTGCGTGGGGGCACATGCAATGCCTGTTTCTATCGTTATTTTCACCGAAATAAATTTGTTATTTATTTTGATTTTTGTGTGAATTTTAATTTACCATTAAAGTTGAAAAATAATTTTTATTGATTTTTATATTAATAAACTATTAAAAAATTACAGAAAAAATCATTTTTCTATCAGAAAAAATTTTGAAAAATTTTGTATGAGTTTAAAAAAATTAATTTCTTAGTTTTGGCTACCCAAATGTAAATTTTTACACTCTTTTGACTCTATACTCTTTTTTTTTTTTTATGTTTGAAAAATTATTTTTCAACATAAAATTAATAAAAATTGAGCATATTCTTTGAAATTGGTATTTTAAAATTTTATATCATATTGCGGTTAGTTACGTGTCCAATATAATATTGATTCTCATTTTTTAAAATGTGGTGTGTCGGACACACATTTAGCATTCTCAGTAGAGTGCTAGGGTCTTGAAAATTTCAGAACGTTTGACAAAGTTAAATGCAACAATTGTTATAGGATGGATCCTATATATATTTTGCCCTATCTTTTGAAAACTATGAAAGAAAAACGTTTCAGGTTCATCATATGGGCCATTTTTTTGGAGATGTTAGAATTAAAATTAATGTGATTAGAAACTCACTTATTTGAGGATCGGATCATATTAATTGTGAAAGGTCAAGAATGTATAAATCATAGTGATATAATTATCTCTTAGGATAAACAATTCGACTCCATGTATCATAAAGATGTTCACTTTTACAGATAGACTTTCAACATGAATGATTAATATACTATCTCGCATGTATATACTTTAAAGATAGATACTTTAATGTATATTATTTCCTATGAAAGATAACAAATTATATACCATGATCATATTTTATGGAAATTTGTGAGCATGGCATGTAAAGTTTCTTTTTTCAAGTATGAATTGAGAATATTTACTTATGTGTATAATTTGAACATTCTGATAGAAATGCATGCCTATATGATCATGATTACGTGTGAAAAGATGTGTTCTTATTTCAAATGATTCAAATATGTATATTTGAGTGAGAGATTTTAGATTGATAGAATTTATATAATTTTCATCTAAAATTTATTAAATTTTTTAGTTTTAAATTAAATTTATGATGGTAATACATTAGAATCATAGATAATAATTAAAAATTTAGTGAAATTTTGATTTCATACCTAATATTGACCTATCACAAATATTAATTTTGAAATACAAAATTGTATGTATGATATGAGAATTAGTACTTGTGTCCACCCTCTTAAAAGTCGATCATAGTATCAAACTTTATTATTGTAGGTTTGAATAGATGTAACAAATTGAATGGTAATAATTATGAGATATATCGCCACAAAATATATTATGTGCTAAAAGAATAAGATGTCTTGGAAGGTATCAAGCATATCATGTAACACTCTAGTGTGGGCAATGCTACCCTATAGAGGAGAAAACAAGATGCTTACTAGGTATGGAAAAAGATAGATTCTACTGCTCAAGCGATCCTAGTAAGATTTGTGATTGATGACATGATCTTTGAGTATAATGAAAATCTGACTTCTCATAACATCTATGTGTACCTCAAACAACATTTAAGGGTCATGTCTAACATGATTACAGAATGAAAGTCAACTGGTTATGTCCTTTTCGATGAACAGTAATTTCAAATTTTGATATGATCCCTTCCTGACAAGTGCAAGCACCTAAAAGTCAATTTGACTCGTAATGATGTTGAGCTTGAGGATGAACAACTTTATACTATAAGATCTACAACTGATACTTTTTGTTACAGAGTTTAGTTCCAAGAGTGTTTCGGGCTCTAAGTATGAGAGGAACTGGAAAACAAGTAAGAAAGAAAAGGAGACTGAAGATGGATTACAAAAGAATAGTCGCAGACGCTTCTGAAAGAAACGTAACAAGAGCAAACAGAAGTATTATAATTGCTAAGCTCTTGGTCATTTCACTCATGTATGATCCAAGCCAAAAATGTTAGCACCTGAAAACATTTCTTTGAGTGAAGCGTACATCTCTAGTATTATTTTGCTGGCTAATTTTTATCTTGTGTATTATAGACTCAGGAGCAACAAATCATGTAACCAGAGACCGTAAGGTGTTTGTAGATTTTCCTTGGGTACCTTTAGGTACAATATAGATCTATGTCGGGAAACAATGTAAGAGTGGAGATTAGATGAGCTGACACTTGTAAATTGGAATTATAAAGTGATCGAACCCTCATTATGCATAATGTTCTCTACGTGTCAGAAATTTGATGAAATTTAACATATGTTGTTATTCTTTTGAAGTTTGGCTATGTAATATACTTTCAGAGAGATATGATTAGTTTATATTTGAATGAAATGTACATTGGTTATGGACAACTTGTAAATGGTTTTGTGGTTTTGCAATGTGATGGATAAATGTTTAACTATTAAGTTGAATATTTTTTTACTTGCAAAATAACGAGAAAATCATTTGAAAATGCCAAACGGGTTATAGTTGTTGAAATCTCTAGTATTTGAAATCTCATTGGAAAACTTGAGAAAGAAGTTTATATGACAAAACTAGAGGGTTTTGTTATTAAAGGTCGGGAAGACAATATGTAAAATTAAACAGATCAATTTGTGGTTTTAAATAGTTTTCGAGATAATGGTATTTAAGATTTCATAAAATTGTGATCTCTTATGAATCCGTCATGATAGGCGAAGGCCACTCAATCCATGTTGAGAAATTTGATTACAAGTTTATAATTCTATTCCTTTATGTCGAGAACATATTGTTAGTCGTAAATGATAATAAGTATGTCCTTCAAATCTTAAAATTATTGTAAGGATATTGATGAGGTAGATTGGAAATAAAAAACTATAGAGATGATTTCAAAAGATTATTTAGATTATTTCAAAAGTCTTACATTATAAAGGCTCTCGAATGATGCAGAGTTGAAAACTACAAAGCTATTTATACTTTTGTGGTTAAAAGCTATAGTTCAAGTGATGACATATGTCCTAAAACTCCTAATAAATAGATGAAATACCAGAGTACCATATTCTAGTATAGTTGGAAGTTTGGAATACACTATGATATGTTATCGTTCTAACATTTGTCATGATATAGGTTTGTTGGTAGGTATCAATTTAATCCACGGAAGATTTATTGAATTGTTATGAAGAAATGTTGAAATATCTGAAAAGAAACTATAGATTATTTCTTTTATTATCAAGGAGAGGATTTGGTATTTAAAAGATACATGAATGCTAATTGGGAGAATGATTTAAATATGAGAAAATTTATCTCTAGTTATAGTTTCTTACTCAATGATAATGATATCTTATAGAGAAATAAGAAACAAACATGTTTTCACTTTTTATGATGGAAGCAAAATTTGTGGTCACTACTTCCGCAGTTCAAGAAAGAGTTTGTTTGAATATATTTTTTTAATATTTGAGAGTAATAAACAATTTAGTGGGAGTTATGACTATTTATTATAACAATTAGTTAGCTATTGCTTACACTAGAGATTTCAAATACCATGACAAAATCAAATATATAGACACAAAATTTAATATTGTCAAAAACATGATTAAAAAGAGAGAAGTGACACTAAATATATATTTACGAATTTGATAGTGGTTAGTTATTTTACAAAACTAATACTTAGAAATATGTTTGTGTGACATGTTAGATATCTTGATTTGCATAAGTAGTGACAGTATTTGTAATTGTGATTGTAATTGAAATCATATATAGAGTATATATGATATAATATTCATATTTATTAACATTTGAATTTTGTTTTATATTCAAAATTTTTATATCTACGCTTAAAGGTATGTCAGATAAATTTTTGAGATTGGCTCTCTCACATGAGCAATCAGTTCTAATTATGTATGATATGTAAAGATGAGACAATATTAATTTGTGATAGATTAACATATATGCCGCTTTAATAGAGTATTAAGATGAGATTACTGGTTATATATACATATGTGGTAATCAAAATAGATTCTCCATAATCCATTGAATTTGTCTAATATCTAGGTGTGAGATTTTTTTTTTATATATATATTGTGAGATTTTTTAGAACTTGTAAGAAGAAAAACTCAGATCTAATATTGTGTACACTTGGATTAAGATCTATATGATGTATTATTTTTAAAAATGAAGACATACGCTTTCAAATGGGAAGAAAGAGTATCATAATACGTGTTTCATACCAAATGTGCTAATGTGACCGTATGGGTAATGTGACCATATGAGTAATGTGATGGTGCATCTCTCTTCATCTCATTGTGTGAAAGCCAAAGGTTTATATTCAATTTTAATTTGTACCCTTAGGATTTTCGTCTGTCTCTTGAAATTTTATTTCAGTGTTGTTACTTTAATATGTCACTAAGAAATTAGGATTGATTCGGTTTAGCGGTGTATGTTTAGGAAAACAGTTAAGATAAAGTTGAAAGTTAAAAGTATGAAAGGAAGACTATCTTTGATTGACATATTGTTCTGTATTCACAGATCAATCAATTATATCTATGACTTAATATTTATAGACGTAATTGTGAATATATGATTGACATTGAGTCAAATATGCTCTTATTTTATTTGGGGATGAGAGATCCATTGACTGTATCTGGAAAAAGAAGTTTGGAGTATAACGAGATACGATGTCCTCATCACCACATTGATATTGAGCTGTTATATATCTTAAACCGATATATAGTCCTAGAGCTCTTGGTATTGTCATGGATTACACGATTCACTTGCCAATATGAAATTGGTAATCGATTATAATGATCACACTATATGCAAATTTTGTCATCGTGTTTGAGTGAGAAATGTTGGAAATGGGTGCGGGTCCGCCCATGAAGGTGGACCCAACCCAAGACCCGTGGACCCAACCTAAGACCCGAATCCATTCCTATCTTTTGAATTTGAATTAGGAGAGAAAAGGGTGGGGTGGTTCGCGGTAACAACCCCTCAACTCCTAACTCTCTCCCTCTCTCTCTTACTTGAAAAAAACTTCCCCAAGGAATCTCATTTTTTTTCTTGAATATATACATGAATGAAAGAAAAAAAAAAATGAGGGGATGTGAATTATGGCATTTTTGAGAAAGAGTACAAATGAGAGAGAACTTGTTGATTAAGTGAAAGAAAGGGCTTGAAGAAGGATAGATCAATTTCGACCAAAGATATTTGAATTGTGAACAATAGAATAGAAGGTGATCTAATTTTATGACATTTTCTAGATTTAGAATAACCAACCGTTGAAAGAGTTAAGTGATTTTAATCCAATTTAGATTCAAGAATTTTATGAATGAAAATTATGTTTGTTGGTATGTTTAAAACTTATAGTTTTGTAATTATAAAGAACATAAGAAGCATTGCCGGTTAATAAACGAAAATTTGGTGAGAATGAGTAGTAAGAGAGCTTTTATTTATATGTTTAATGGCATGGCTTTTGAATTAGATTAAACTAGATGGTGTTATCTCACCAAACCTCCTAATCTATTCAATCATTATGATGACAAAACGTGGTAGGTAAAAGAACCTAAGTAAATCAACAGTTGTTGAGTATTTGTTGTGGCATTATTGGTAGTTAACAATAATTTACAGTTAAACTATTATTATATAATGTTGCGATAATCTTTATTTCTAAAATATACGTGCAAAAATGAAAAAAATAATATAACAATATGAAATCTAATGATACATTGTTTTAGATAAAATATTATAATAGATTAGTTTTATATAAAGAATTTATTGTTACAACTATGAAAATAAATAAAATCAAATACTTTTAAAATCAATTCAACTATTGATCTATTTTAATATACAATATTTTTTAATATTTGATTTGATTTTGTTATATAATATTTTCTAATATACTCTCAAACTCAATATATTGTAATAAAAATCACATAAATTTGAAAGATGTGATATATCACAAAAGGGGTCATTGGAATTCACCAAGGCTACCAACACTAATAAGTACAACAACAAAAAAATTTTGATACCATATTAAAGATGAAAAATAATATAATAATATGAAATCCTGTTGATATATTGTTTTAGTGAAAGTATTATAATAGATTGATATATATAAATATTACCAATTGTCATAAATATAGAAATAAATAAAATCAAATATTTTCAAAATCAAATCAATTATTGATTTATTATAATAGATAATATCTTTTAATAATATATTTGATTTTGATATATATATTTTCTAATAAGTACAAGGGGATGTGTTAAGAATTAAGTTAGTTCTAGATAGGCCAATTAGAAAGTGATGAGATGTAATTTAAATTCTTTGGCGGAGTGGTAATGATTCATAACATTTATATTATATTTATTTTAATCTTTTTGACTTGACTGATAAGAAAATTTGAATATAATTCCGATATATATTAAAAGATAAATGAATATAATTTTAATACCATATTAAATAAATTTGAACAAACAAGATATATAAATATAAGAAACCCTAATACTCTATTATTTCAGTAAAATATTATTATAAATTGGATTTATATAAAAACTTATTGTTACAAATATAGAAATAAAAAATTCAAATATTTTTAAAATCAAATCAATTATCGATTTGATTTTAATACATAATATTTTTTAAATATTAGTGAAACATATGATATCTTTTAATATTGACCATTTAGCACATGTAGATATTTACTCATATTATATCAATTAGACCTTTTTCAAAAACGGATTGTTACATATGGAGTTAGAAACTTTAACCTCTATGCAAAGTTACTCCCCAAGGAAAGTGATTCTTATGGGGAGACTTGGACGTATCAAAATTTCTTCAATTGTTCAAAAGCTAATATTGGTATAAGTTTTTCTAGTAAGATTAATATAATTATTCTTTGTCTATTAAAACTATGTTACTAGAAGCTAACATATGGTATAATTTGGCCTCCTATGAATCATTAGGTATAATTTCTTTGGTTGGTCTTCTTAAGAATGATATTGGAATTTCTAACCACAAACTAAATCTTATGATGAGGATTCTTTGGCCATTTGTTTTTGGAAACAATTGGAAGTGAAAGAGCATGATAAAACGGTTGTCAGTGTTGTTATTATTAAAGATAGCTTTTATCATTGTTCGCTACAAAAATCTTAACCTTTCCCAATGGTTTTTTCTTAACATCTAAGCAAAGGGTCATCAACATTTTTGTTTTGCTGATATGTTTAACCTAAACATTGGCTAAAATACATAAGGGCAATAGTTTAGAACAAAAACATTGCCCTAAATCAATGGCGTGGAAAACCTAGGTGTGATAGGAAATTTTTTATCTTACTACCATTTAACGGAGGAAATGACGGCAAAGGCCAAGGCTTTGTTGATGTATCCTCATCAAGTGTCGGCAAAGCTAAAAAATATTCCAATGTTTCCTCAACAAAAGTCAACAAAATGTAAAGAGAGAGAAAGATTGAGTAGAGAGATAAAAGAGAGAGGGGGTGGGGGGGAGCACATGTTTTGGTGAAAAAATGTCGTGTTTTCTTCGTGAAGTGCCAACGTTTTTAAATGGAAATGTTGACAAAAGATAAAGAGAGATACTAGAGAGTGGGGGCATGGAAATACGACATTTTGATGTGAAAACATCACATTTTCTCTATAAAGTGCCAACATTTTTTTAGTGAAAATGTCGACAAAAGGTAGAGAGAGATTAGAGAGAGACACTACAGAGAGGAGGACAGGGAGGTGCGATGTTTTGGTGAAAAGAATGTTGCGCTTTCTCTTTGAATTGTTGACATTTTAAAATGAAAATGTGAGCATACTCTAATTTGCTGATGTTTGTTGGGTAAATATTGGCAAGTTTAGTTAAAACCATACCTAATATTTTCTCTCTCTCCTCTGTTGTAGTTGCTGTTCTTCTCACCCGTTGTTCTTCTCTCTTCTTTCCGTCGGTTCTCCTCCATCGCTACTACCCTCTACATGCAGTTACTCTCTTTCCCTTGTCAATGGTTGGGTAAACATCTTCACCGTAGGCTTCCTCTCCCTTGCTGCCATTGCTATGGACCTTGCGGCCACTGTTGGAGGTGCATATACTAGTAGCTTTCTTCGTCGGAGGTTCTCTTATCTCTCTCTTCTCTCTCTATTCTTCACTCTTTCTTTTCCTCTATTTTTTATGAATTTGATTGGTTAATGTTGTTTTGATTGGTTAATATTGTTGCTAGTGTACTAGGAAATGAATTTTGACACCGAGACATGATTTTTGCTCAATTAGTAGAATAAAAATTTGGAAAAATTATGACAAAACTAGGGCACATTAGGGTAACATTAGGGTAAAATTAGGACAATGGTAAAATTAATATAAAATTAGGGCACAATTAGGACAAGATTAACTTTTCTTAGGGTAACATTAGAATTAGAATTAGAATTAGAATTAGAATTAGGATAAAATTTGAGTTAGTATTTTGTTGTTAGTCACATTTAAGACTAGGGTAAAATTTGATTGACCCAATTTTTGTTACTCATATGTTGACATTTTGTTTTGAATGTTATTGTAATTTGAAATTGTTAGTTATATATTTCTTGATTTTCTATGTTTGACATGCATATTTATTAAAGAATTTAATTATGCATATATGTGCTTGGTATGCATATATATTTCATTGATTCCAAAGTCCAATTTTAATTTTGCTCCTTTTTTAGGTCCCTCTTTCTTTATCATCTCAAATTTCTTTACTCATATACATATACATATATATATGTTTGGTTACTAATATGTTTCTTAAATTTCTATGTTTGACATGTATATGAAGTCATGGGGATTCTTCGTTTCTAGTAATATGTAAATATTCTATCATATTTCTACCAATATATTTTATGTAAAAACTTGTTTATGCTAAATTCCATTTTGTATCAAGCAGATCTTTGCCAGAAATATCAACCAAAAGGAACTAATTATTTTGATAGATTTTAAGAAATGGATAAATCTTTGATATAACAGTCAAAGTTAAGTAGGTAGTATGAAATCGGAATACAAAGATTTATGGACTTTGTGTTTGAAAATGCATGTAAAAATTGGAATACAAAGTATGAAATCAGAATACAAAGATTTCTTAGGTTTGAATGAATTCCAGATATGCTTTTCTTTGGTACAACTATCACATAATTTATCTCTTTTATATTTTAGATTTGGCATACCTTTAACCATGTTTTTCCTAACTAATTTTGAGATTAAATCCATGTTTGCATGTCTTAGTCTCCTATGCTATAGCCAGACATGATTATGGCCTATTGCCATTAAGCATACCTCATCTACTTCTCCTATATTATCTAGATTAATTATATTAGTATTTTCTTGCTTAGTTTTTCTAAATTTTACTTCTTTACTTAACTTATCTATTACTTCACAACATTCAGAATCAAATACAACAATATATTCTCTATTACACAATTGGCCAATACTAAGTTAGTTATGCTTTAAACCTTTAACTAATCAAACATGTTCAATTTGGGTAGAGGACTTATCTATACCCCCAATGCCAATGATCTACCCTTGGAGTTGTCTCCAAAGACAACATTCTCTCCTTTCTTCTCTTGTAGGCAGCTGAATTTGGTGGAGTCTCCTGTCATATGCTTGGATCATTTACTATCTAGGAATCAAGTGTTCCCAGGAGTTTTAGCCTTGAAGCAAGTTTGCATAGAAATTCACTGAAGTCTTTGCCTTTAGTACCCAAGTCTTTTTGGGTTCAACATTGTTAATACTTATTAGTTCCTTTGGAACCCAGTTTAGTTTTATATTTTCTATTGAGTTATTCCTAAACTAGCATTCATTTATGTTATTTCCCTTCTTAAGACAATGCACGCATTTTTTGTGAGTTGTAGCTCTTTTAATCTAGTTATTATTGGTTTGCTTCCTAAGCTTGAAATGATGTGCACTGTGTCTAGTTTTCATGTAACTATGACTCCTTTTCGGCGGCTTAAGATTCTGTGGACTACGAACAAAGAATATATACAATCTCTCTTGTGTTTCAATAGGATTGTACCCTAGTCTTATCTTATCAAATACTGCGAGCTCCTAATATTAAGTCAAGCTTTTCTTGACTTTGAATAAATTTATACAATAGAGAACTTAATTTCTTATTCTTTTCTTTTACTTATTTTAGTTCATTTTCTAATATTTCTTTGTTATTCTTGTCTTTTTCAATGCAAACATTTAAGCTTTTATTCTTTATGTCTTTCATTTCAGTTTGTAGTTTATTTGCTTTTGCAATTTCTTCTTCAATTTTATCATGCAAACTATTCTTTTCCTATTTCAAACTATAACGCCCCGATCCTCAATCGAATGCCATGAACAGCCGCCCGTTACCCCATATACTGCCCATCACACGACACACATTTTGAGATAACACAAGGCTAACATTTTCACCTGTTTAAAACCTGTTTTTCCTCAAAATATAATTTCCTAAGTAAGAAAAATTTAAAATGTAATACTGTGTCTCAATGCATGAATATACAACGAGTTTGAGAGTTTCAATTTACATTTTATAATAACATAGTTACAGTCATCCCATAAAATGTACATTGTCATTCTATAAACCTCAAGTATACATCATCAAATTTCATCATGGAAGAATGGTTAGTACCATACCCAAAACTCAACGTCTCCAAAATATATGTCAAGTGTGTCGCAATTATCTCGACACGTCTCCCTGCCAAGTCTGTCATCATAGGAAAGTGAGGGGTGAGTATTAAGGAAAATACTCGGTGAGTGAGGGGATTTACATTATGTTATCAATAGTAGGTGTGAACATGGACCGTCGAAGCACAATTTTAAAATATGATGATATTATAAATCAAGTATGTCATTTCTATAAATCTAGTATGACATTTCTATAAATCAAGTGATCAAGTGATCAAGTGATCATACATCATAAGATCAACATATGCATCCCTTTATATTTTGAAAAATCATTTAGAGTTTGCTAATAAAATATTCCCGACAATGGTCTACCACGACCAATGACAGATACATTGGGGTTTATATACAAGTATAAAAACATTTAACTTTATACCCCAATGTTGGCCGCAAGTCTCACCAAGGGCTAGCCCATATCTACATGCACATATATAATCAATCATGTATAGAATCCCGCCCGATACTAGATAGTGGCGTCACACATGTTCTCGCCGATTTGGTTCAATTGACCGCAACAATACATATGATGTTTGGGGATATCTCCTGCAGAAACGTATCCGGACATAATGGGTTCTTTACAAACGCCCTTCGTAGTTACAGTAGTCTACCAAGGACATCATTACATCATCATATCATAAGTAGGCATCCGGCCTATACATTTCAATTAAACCATTTCAAATCAGTGTGCCAATGCAATTGAAACATATAAATCATATCAAGTTTTCAAAGAGTGGCACGATATCATTTCAACACAATTCATGGATGCATATCATTTGAATCAATTATTTGAGACACTCTAATGTTCACAAAGAGAAGTATTTATAAAATACAGACCAAATCTCATATTTTCACACGTCATAAAATATGTCATTTTGAAAAATTATAAAACATGTATTTTTGCTTAATCAAGAATATAGCGTCAAATTCCCACTCACATATATGGGAGGATATGTCACTCCCTGAAATGTACCACGAAGTGTAAGAATTGTACACTCCTTGGTCACCAGACATATCACAACAATGTAACACATAATATATATAAATAAAATTGGAAATCACTATGTTAAATTATATTTTAAATAAATCTTTCATCTAGAACCAAAGTTTTGAACATCATAGGTAGGCTTCAAATGTATACATAGGTTGTTCCCTTTATATCACCAAACCGGCAACTTCAATTGCTCATTTATAAATATACCTTATAACTTTACCACAAACGTTGACAAATAAAAATCTACATTGTTAATTTAGGATTCTCCCTAAAACTCCCTATACATAACTCACCATATATACACATATGTCTCCAAATTACATGCTAAACTCATTCCCAATTTTTATCACATTCTATCTCCTTATATACTCAAAACAGCCCACTAAATTTCAGAAATTAGTATACTCAATATTTGACCTCCTTTATATACAAATAGTCCACATTCACCTTGCACATTGTATAATCTATCATTTAAAATTCGGCATGCTAACACATCAATTGCATTCATCACTCTCTCATAAGATTTCACATTCTACAAACGTTACACATACACATGCTCATACGCATTTCTTACATTTTCGGCAACTCACCAATTTAATACACATTTCATCACATCACCTTAGCACACATATACAAATTATATATGCACACATTTGTTATAGAGAATATACCAAATGAAAAAAAAAAATCCTAAAAGTTCAACCACTCCAAATAAAGAAAACTTTTTCTATATATATAAAGTGAGAAATATTGTTATTAAATGTCTAAACTGAAATACAAAAATATGGACACCACGGTGTCGGTGTTACAAAAACTACATTCAGCTCACCAAAACATAATGTTTTCATCTCAATTCTTGAGTACACAAGGTTCAAATTTTCTGCACACATTTCTCATGGTTACTTGGGTTCCTCCTAGACTTTAGGTTGTAAAAACATGCTAAAAATATCACATTAACACATTCATACAAGGTTTTCGATTTCAACAAAGTGCAGAATTTTATTTACCTTAAATTTGCATGTTTCAAGCCCAACCAAGATTTTTCTTCACAATATCTCCATTTCTCCTTTGCTCCTAGCTCTCGGTCAACGTAAGTTCACCAAGTCAGCCTCTTTCTTTTGACTCCCAAATAAAGTATGTTATATTAGGGTTTGAGGGAGTTGAATCTACACAAAAATTTCAAGATGGTGTTTGAAGAAATCAAACTTTTCTTTAATGGGGTTGCTTTCGGCTCCCTTTGATTTTCACTATGCAAGACTCCTCCTTTTGCTTCAATTTTTGGATATGTTGTAATTGGATTTATAAGGAAGTGATTTATGTAGAAAAATTGGGGTGGTGTTGTAGAAAAATTTTGAGTCTCCCTACCTTGAAGCTCACGGCCATGGAGAGAAAACTAGAGAGCTTTTGTTTCTTCTTCTTTGGACATCACATGGTTTTGAAGAAGAATTAGCCTAAGTGTTTGCTTTATTGAATTGTTCCATTTAATCCTATCCATCAAACATTCCCAAGATTTATTCTTAGCCATTGGATCACATGACTACACAAGGATTCACTCTCTCTTTCTCTCACGGTTTCACTCTCTTTCTCAGACTACAAGCACTTTCACTCACTATAACTCAACTCATTCATTAATTGTATTCCAATCAAGATCCAATGGCTCAAAATTTTGATCAAATTCTAAGTTAAATCGTCACCCTTGATTGGTTTCCAAGAAATCCCATACTATCACTCAATGAATAGTCTCATTGTCTCCCACTAACTTAATCTAATGGTCAAATTTAATTCATCTTATTTCAACTTAATTTCCACCTTTGGATTAACTGTTCAAAGACCAAAATTATTTCTTCTCTCCATCCCTCATCTGGCTACCTCACCTATCCCACTCCTTTCTCCATTGTTTGGTCACGGTTTATGGGGAGAACACTAGCCAAATTCCTTGTAGCTCAACCATTGATATGAGATTATTTCTCATCATTGGATCATTTTGTACCAAGCCAAGAACCATTTTCTCTCACTCCATTTATCAATAATTAATATCTAGTCACAAACCAATCAAAGACCCTAATCATCATTCAGACCAAAATTTTTAAAATTTCACATTAGACCCCATAACCTCGCATTAGGCTTAATTTAATTCCTTACACGTCAAAATGTGGTCGTTTAATCTTTCCGAGACACATTCGACCCGGTTGGGGTTTTATTGGTGGTTTTTCAAAAAATTTACGATTTAACTCTATGAAATAAGATCTACCCAAATTTGAGGTTACTATACACTCTAGAGTTATCCTCATTATTATTGGACCATCGGTGGTCATTTTGGAAATTTTGAATTTCCGACAATTGAGTCGAAATTTTCGGGAGTGATTTTAGTAGAAAAATTTTTTAGTGGATTTTCTACATAGAATATGAGTAATAGCATATATAAAACGAAGAGAACTACAATAATGAGTACACTGAGATGTCAGTGTTATACAAAGTATCATTTTCATTTTTCAATCTCTCATTTCCATTTTTAATGAATTTATTTCCTTTTCCATTTCAGCTATCTGCTTCTTTAATGAAGATTTTTTATTGCTCATTTTCTTAAGGTCTTTAAGATATTCCATTAAGACTTTATACATTTCATTCAAGGAAAGTTTGTCATTAGAATCATAAAAGTAAGAGGTAGAGGAGATTTCCTCATCATGATCTTCCGCTAGTCTCATGGAGCAAAGATTTGTCTGCTCTTGATTAAGCTGCCGTCCTCATCACTCCAGGTTAGAACTTTTATTTTCATTTCTTTTCTTTCTTCTCTACCTTCTTGAGTAGTGGACAATTAGCCTTGACGTGACCATACTTCTTGTATTCATAACATATGATTTCCTTTTTCTTTTCTGCTTTTTTGAACTCTCTTTTCCCCTTGTTTCTCTTCTTAAGCAATGAATCTTTTATATTTTTGGGTGAGTAGAGCCATATCTTCATCCTTCTTACTAGAGCTATCATTTTTACTCTCAACCTTGAGAGCTACTATTTTTCCTCTTTCTTCATTGCGTACTCCTTTAAAATTTATCTTCTTCTCATGAGTAGTCAATGAGCCTACTAGTTGATCCATGGTCATGGTTTCTAAGTTCTTAGACTCCTCTATGGTTGTGACCTTTGCTTTCCAAGATTTGGACATGTATTTAAGGACCTACAACATCTTCCAAGCTAATACATTTTCCTAGTAATCTAAACTCATTTGTAATGATGTTGAATCTAGTAATCATATCCCTAACTGTTTCACCATCTCTCATTTTGAATGCTTTATAATCCTACTTTAGCATCCTAATTTTGTTCTCCGTAGCTATTATACAGGATGATATCCTACTATATCGTTTAAGTTAAGGGCAAGATGAAGAAGATTTATCGCTTCGCAATTTCGTTGATATGCTTTCTTCTCCTTAGCAGTCACGTTCTTCGTCTTCACAGGAACTCAGACTGAGTTAATTTCCTTTATCAAGAATCCTATTCCATCTTCAACAATCTCCCAAGTAGACTCATTCTGGGTTGTGATGAAATTCTTCATTCGGTACTTCTAGTAGCTATAGTTGTTACAGTTAAAGAATGGTGCTCTGCTGGTAGAGTAGATTTCGAATGGGATGCAATTACTATTAAGTGTCATTTTTTATTTTTACTTTTGAGGTTGTTAGACCCTTTCAACATAAGAACCGCTCTTATAGCAATTAAAGATTCGATTGTGACAACATAGAGGGGTGAATAGATTGTTTTGACACTTTTCATTTTTTTTTTGGGATTTTAAAAGAAGATTGGAAGAAGAACAAGAAAAATCAACACAGAGGATTTATAGTGGTTACACATTTCCTGATGTATGTCCACTCCCAGGGTTCATCTGGATTTTCTAATCCACTATTTTTAACCAAAGCAGTATATAAAACTAGCTTACTTAAGTGCTAGTAAGATTTTACAAGTGTTTCATTTGAACACTCACTACTAACTTTGTACAAGAGCTAGAAACCTAAATCTCTTGTGTTTCACTCAACACTCTAAGCTCATACTAAAAACATTTTCTTCTGGTCTCTTACAAGAATTTACAAGTGAAACTGAAATACAAGAGATGAAACTTACTTCTGATTTATATTAAAACCCAAAGAGAAATACAACACCTAAAATAAAGTTTAGCTCATCGAATATTTCGTGTTCAATGATGCTTAAAAGATTAATCTTCTCATGGAGTATTGTATTTATAAGTATGGTGGTTGAAGCTTATTAATGTCGAAGCAACTTATCTGAATCACTAGCCATTATTCACATCGAGTCAACTTTTTTTTTCTCTAGGTTGACAGATTTTTGAATTTTGCATTGTCTAGGACTAGTGCTAGTCAACTCAACTTCATATGCATATTAGGTCAACTTATGCTGTATTTTGCTAGAATATATTTGCTTTGCTCCTCAGGCAAGTCGGCTTGTGCTCTCTCTGCGTTAACTGTTGCTTATTTGTACTTAAGCATTTCATTTTGTAGCTTTAGCAAATCGATTTGTGCTCTTCTTTGAGTTGACTTGGACTTCATTTTTCTCAAGTATTTTTTATTGTGTTGCTTGTATAGGTCGACTTCCATTTTGCTCATCATTAATCTAACCTATTTTGCTCATCATCCAAGTTAGATTTGCATATTTTTGCTCATCATTAAAATACATTTTGCAAACAGTCTATAAGGCCTTGTCTTTGCTCGACATCCTCAAATGTGCAAGTGCTTTAAACAAGGCTTTCTACCTATCTAAAGTTCACAAGGGGTTTTAGTAGTTGCTATAGTTAGATGCCTATTTAGGATATATGTTATAGTCTTAAGTGCTTCTCTTTAGAGTGATTCTAGTAAGATAGAATGAGAAATTATACTCCTTATCATGTCCTTAAGTGTCCTATATCATCTTTCAGCAACACCATTCATAGTAGATGAACCTGACATGGTGTCCTATGAGATGATGCCATATTTCTCTAGGAACTTAGCAAACAGTCTTGGACATTGCTCACCTGAACTATCATATCTACTATAATATTCACTACCACAGTCAAATCTGACACTTTTGATCCCTTTGCTAAGTTGGTTCTCAACTTCAATCTTATAACTTTGAACACATTTAGCAACTCTGACTTTTCAAGAATGAGATATATATAGCCAT
This sequence comes from Dillenia suffruticosa, assembly GCA_033439265.1. Taxonomy (NCBI): domain Eukaryota; kingdom Viridiplantae; phylum Streptophyta; class Magnoliopsida; order Dilleniales; family Dilleniaceae; genus Dillenia; species Dillenia suffruticosa. Next base: position 9,588,506 of record JAVTVX010000031.1, read on the forward strand.
ATTTAAAAAAGTCGTTTATGAACGTCATAAAATATTGTTGACCATTCCAAGTAACCACAAGCAATGACTCATAAACATTTGATGTCTTAGTTCTAGAGAAGGAAGAGATCTTTTGGTACTAAAAGTTTCGAATTAAGTAGTTTTGCAAAGGGGATCAAAATGCTCATTTCGACCACCTGTCTACACTTATCTACCACAAATGCAATCACATTCATAAGTTGAAGATTAATAGGGAATGGTGCTATAATCAACAATAGTTTAAGAAGCATTCTATTTTGATAGATCCAAGTTTCTCCATAAGAATAACTTTGCTTAGGACGCAACTTTGAATAGAGGTGAATGTTTCTAACTCTATATGTAACAATCTACTTTCGAAAAAGCTCTAATTGATGATAATAAAAGTAAACATGTACAAAAACTAAATAGTCAAGTCAATAAAATTAAAACAAATATTATAAAAGTGTTGAGATCATTACTACTCAACAAGTCAACCATTATCATAAAATAATATTTATAGTATTCAGTAATTATTAGCGACCATTGCAATCAGACATTGAAGTGGGACTCGAACCCATAATCTCCTACTCTAGAGGTGAGCGCATTATCCATTAGGCCATGCAAACCTCATAACAATATTAATAGTTATTAAAATATTAATATAATTAATAGTTATTAAAATGGAAGCAGTTACAAATCATAAGAAATTTGATGGCTCCCCCTAAAATGGTTGAAAAGTTATTCTAATGCCCCATAAAATTTAATTGATCTGATTTTGCTTCAGGGGTTTCTCCAATAGAAGATATATTAGTCCAATTAGGGCCTCTTACAATCGTCAAAATATAATCAATGTTGGTTAGCCTAGATTAGTAGCATTTTCAACAATTATTTCTAACTTGGAAAATAATAGGGTAATAAGTTAATTAGAGGAAAAATGGAAAAATCAATGATAAAAGTTATCTTCAATAATAATAATAACACTGTTTATGAACTTAAACTTCATTTATAATCATGCAATTGTAGCATTATCAACGGATTCTAGATATGGAAGAGATCTTTTGGCACCAAAAGTTTCAGATTAAGTGGTTTTGAATGGTTACCAAAATGAAAGCAATTACATATCATAATGAATTTGACAGCTCCACCAAAAATGGTTGAAAATTTATTCTTCCTCATAAAATTTAATTGATCTAATTATGCTTTTGGGGCTACTCCAATAGAAGATATATTAGTTCAATTAGGGCCTCTCATAGTACTCAAAATATAATCAATGCTGCTCAGCCTAGATTAGTATCATTTTCAACAATTATTTCTTACTTGTAAAATAATAGGATAATAAGTTAATTAGAGGAAGAATGAAAAAATCAATGACCAAAGTTTTCAATAATAATAACATCGTTTATGAACTTAAACTTCATTAATAGTCGTGTAAATGTAGCATTATCATTGGATTCAAGATATGGAAGAGATTTTTTGGCACCAGAAGTTCTAAATTAAGTGGTTTTGTTAAGGGGATCATAATACTCGTTTCCACCACCTATCTACACTTATCTGTCACTACGACAATCACATTTCTCAATTGAATATTAATGGAAAATTGCATTATGATCAACAACAACTTAAAGAGCATGCTTCTTTGATAGATCCAAGCATCTCAGTAATTTCCAAAGGAAGTGACTTTGGATAGAGATTAAGGTTTCTAACTCCATATATAACAATCCACTCTTGAAAAAGGTCTAATTGATATAATAAAAGTAAATATATGCATAAACTAAATTGTCAAGTCATGCTACTTTGATACATCTAAGTCTCTCAGTAAGAATTACTTTCCATAGGTAGTGACTTTGGATAGAGGCTAAAGTTTCTAACTCCATATATAATAATTCACTCTTGAAAAAGGTCTAATCGATATAATAAAAGTAAATATATTGTCACGTCCCGATCTGTGGTCCAGAGCCCGTGAACAGTCATCTGTTACCTCGGACATCGGCCCAATCCCGCCACGTATCCTCAAGGTAACGCAAGCTTAATCAAAATTTCAGTTACAAATATTTTATTAGTATTTAAAATATAAAATCCTCAAATATATATATATATATATATATATATATATATATATATATATATTGTACAAATGAATGTTCCTTGGTTTCATACAATCAACCTGACATGATCAACTAATATCCTCAAAATACAGTGAAAGATAATTACCATAAGCGGTCTCTGATACTATGTACGTCGAAATAAGTTAACGTGTCTCTCCAATGCCTAACTTTATATAGATTTAAAAATATTGAGAGGTGAGTATAATCAAATACTATGTGAGTGAGAAATCCGTGACAGGTAATTAATAAGTGAGGTAAGGATGGAGTGTCAAAGTCATATATATGTATATCCATTGAAGACATATTATCAAATCATAGCAATTTTAATATAGTTTTCCATCCAAGCTAAACATATGCATCCAAAATCTCATGTCATAAATCGTACGGTTATGCCAAATCATGTTCTCAGCAAAAGTCTACCTCAACCAATGACGAGCCACAAGGGGTTTTTGTACGTAAACGAAAAACAACCCCAAAACCTTGATGTCGGTGTCAGGCCTCCCCAAGTGCCAGACTGAAATGTTATTTAGTCCTCCCCTTTCGGTTCAACTTGGTTAGTTTGAAACATAGTATCGTATACACATCACCTAACCATGTGGAGTGTCTGCATCTTGAGACATCATAAATGTGCGACAATCTATATAACAAGACGGGTCTGCTATAGCATACGAGGTGAGTTCGCGCGGGACGACACCTATCATATCATATCCCCGATCTATAATCAAGGGAATTCAGATACTAATGCCCGAGTGCCTAGTCTAGCATTAAAATCATTAATAAACCAACCGTGCCATACATGTCAAAGAAAATTATGAAAATACAATATAGTATACTACTGCATATATCATCAAAGTATATTTCATGATTTAAAACATGACACATATATTTCTCATCAAAATTGTGACAGCCCGCTATCCAGACGTCACACCCCTAGCAAAAGGAGATAAACATACAAATGCAGAAGAAATCAACCCAATTAAATTGAGACATCTGGACTGACGATAGTCACACTCCCCGTGTGTGATAACACGGAATGAGATTTATATTAAAAAAAAAATCATTTGTTCTTTCCAAATAAAATCACAGCAAGATCTCCCCTATTTAGTGACTATTTAGCCATCTGGGGTAACCTGATAAAGATTAATACGACACTTCTATTATCAAACAAGCTGGCATCAATAGCCCTCTTGTCCGCCCAGCATAACATATTATAGTATATGAACACCATATCTACAAAACTATATATAATATGTTTTCAAGTGTCAAAACTGTACATGTATATAGGAATATATCTCAAACTACTAACAAGAAAACAAATAATTATATGACTCAAACAAAATAAAAGGGGTCCATGTTGGATAGGGATCTAAATCCCTAAACTCAAATGGCTCTACCTGGACTTCCCTCTCGTCTCCTATATCACCTGAAAATGAGGATATTGAGGTCAGCATAAACTGAGCAAATACACAAGGAACTAATAGCAAGCAATACAAGCAGCAGGTATAAGAATATTAACATCACTATATATGAATCAGAATCATAACAAAATATACCAAAGATGTACATTAACCCAAAAGGACAATCACAATTGCCATATTTAAATCAATTATTCTTTATTCAACTTCATTGTTCTAATTTAATTTGACATTTAACGAAAGGAATGGAGGGTTGAAGCAAGATAGTGTATGAGGGTCTGAAGAGCAAGCAAAAAATTTGGTATTTCTAAATGAAATCTAGGTCCTTTTAGGTTAGACACCTCAAACACTTCATCTGTTTCTAATTCCACCATTGCAGGGAGAAGAGATACATCCATAATTCCTTAAGTTTCGTCCGTAGGCTTCGCAAAGCTTTCGGTACTCCACATATCAACTGTACTTCTTAAGCTTCGCCGGCAGGCTTCGCAAATCTTTCGAAATTATTATCACAATATCACTTTCTCTTCATATTACGTCATATTCACATGAGTGATAATCACAAAGATTCTAATTCATCACAAGGATCATATAGTATTCGTAGTAAGATTCAGTACCAATTGTATAAAGCATGCCATATCAACTAATGTTAAACCCAAATTTAACAATATAACTTGCGCAGTCATAGAAAAACTATCATAATTTCTTCTGCAAATATCAGATTGAGATGATTCCAATGGCCATTTAAAGATAAGAATAGGGCTACAATGTTTATGTTTAGAGGTTAGCCTAATTCAGCCGAAAAGGGAGCCAACAATCAAGGCAAAATTCAACATAAAAACAGACTGAAATAGGGTTTTCTGTAGAAAATGTAACAGTTTAAAAATTCACTAAAAATTCATTTCTCAATGAAATCTTTCAAAATATATGTCATTTTAAAGTATGGAAGTCTTGTTTCTTACAAAGAAAACATCATTCGATTTGAAGTTGTACAGAGAAAGATATTTAACAAGGAATGGAGCATGGTCATGATGTAAACAGAATAGCCTTTCAGCAGCGATCATGCTACTTTAAAAATTCACTAAAAATCAAATTCTGATTGACACTCTTTGAATCATATGTCATTTTAAAGCTGTAGAAGTCTAGTTTCATCAGGAGAAAACCTTATTCAATTTGGTGTTATGCAGAGAAAGATATTAAGTAAGGGCATGGTCAGGTTGTCCAACATACCAATTTCTAGGGTTTCATCCAAGGATAGGATTCTCTTTTTCCCTAATTCATATTCTTCAAATTCCAGCAATACAATTATATCAAAAATATGTTTTGTAGCATTATTAGGCATCAATTTAGCAAAAACATACATGGTACTTGCCTCAAAGTTGTAATCTTTTCCTTTGATTTTCCTTCCTTTCCTCTCTAAGCTTCCTTTGAATTTGAAGCTTGTTCTTTAGGTATTTTGTACTTCCTTTTACTTCCCAAAGGTTAGGGTTACCATATACATGGATGGAGGTGTGTTATTTCAAGTTTAAAGCATAGTTTTAATGGAGGTTGGTGTGAGTTTTTGGAGGATGAAGATGTAACCCGAAAATGAACATTTTGGAAGAAGAAAGTTAAGTTTTTGAATTCTTTTTTCATCTTTACCTCTCTACCTAAGTGGAATGTGGGGCCCAAACATGGTGAGGTATCAAAACTAAGGTTGTCATGTGTTGGGTGATGGTGTCCAAATGATTTTTATGTTATTTTCTCATTTCTCATTTTTCTTTTTCTTTTTCTTTTCCATTTTTTTCTTTTCTTTTCCTTTTCTTTTTCTTTTGTCGGTCTCACATCAAACCCTAATTCGGTTCTCTTGTTACATTCTTTTCTTATCATTTTCATTAACCCCTATGTTCCACAGTTTATACTAATTTCACTATGCTTCATCTCTACTTGGGGTCATAAACACAAGAATTACAACATGCATTGCAAATGTATTCAAAATCACAATGCATCCAATTTATCACAACACGATGTAGAAGAATTTAAGCATAATAAGTAGAAATGTAAACGAAAATACATGCCTTATTATTTTCTAAGAACGGGACCTTACATCCTTCGCCCCTTAAAAGATCCGGTCCTCTGGATCACCGCTCAAGTTTAAAGAGATATGGGTATCGCCTCCTCGTTTCTGCCTCTAACTCCCAAGATGCCTCCTCGGAGGTATGGTGTCTCCACATAACTTTTACCAACTTAATGGTTTTATTTCTTAAGTTTTGTTCTCGAGAGTCTAGAATCTGGATTGGCTGCTCTACGTAAGTTAAATCTTCTGTAATTAGGAGAGGCTCATAGCTGATCACGTTGAAGAATCATGGACATACTTCCTTAGCATGGAAACATGAAATGTCTGGTGAACTTCCTCCAATGCTGAAGGTAGAGCCAACTCATAAACAAAAAACCCAATTTTCGCTAGAATCTCAAAAGGACCAACAAATCTGGGACTAAATTTTTCCTTTTTCTTTCCAAACCTCACCACTCTTTTGATCGGAGAGATTTTCAGAAAAACTTTATCTCTTACCTCAAATTCAAAATCTCTGCGTCTCTGATCCGCATAGCTCTTTTAGCAAGATTGAGCTATTCTAAGTTTTCCTCGAATGGTCCCGACTTTCTCTGTGGTTTCTTGTAGATAAGCAGGCCCTGTTTCGGATTGAAGTAGATGCTTCTCTCCTGCTTCATCCCAACAAAGAGGAGTCTTACATTTCCTCCCATATAATGCTTCAAATGGTGACATACCAATGCTCGAGTGATAGCTGTTGTTATAAGCAAACTCTACTAGCATTAAGTGTTTAACCCAACTACCATGGAGCTCTAAAATACAAGCTCTCAACATATCCTCTAGAGTCTGTTTAGTTCTCTCTGATTGACCATCTGTCTGAGGATGATATGCTATGGAGAAATTAAGTTTAGTTCCCAACCTGGACTAAAAACTCTACCAAAATCGAGAAACAAATCTCAGATCTCTATCAGAAACAATTAATATCGGTATGCCATGCAACCTCACGATTTCATCAATGTATAGTTTAGCTAACTTTTCCATAGAATGAGTCACCATAATAGGGAGAAAGTGAGCCGATTTGGAGAGCCGATCCACTATCACCCATATAGCATCAAATCCCCTTGGCATTTTTGGCAATCCTAAGACAAAATCCATGGTGATATGCTCCCATTTCCACTCAGGAATAGGGAGTGACTCAAGTAGTCTACCAGGTCTCTGGTGTTCACCTTTACTTGTTGACAAGTCAAGCATTTGCGAACAAACTCTGTAACGTCTCTCTTCATACCAGGCCACCAAAAGGATTGACACAAATCCCTGTATATCTTGGTGGATCTAGAATGAACGGAAAAGGCCGAGTGATGTGCTTCCTCCAAAATCAATTTCTGCAATCCCTGAACTTCTGGAACTACTAACCTGTCCTGAAATCTAACTGTTTTATTGGATATATTGAATTCAGACTTCCCCCTTTAAGAACATCTTCCTTGAGCTTAATTGTTGCTTCATCAGTTTGCTGAGCCACCGTAATACGATCAAATAGAACTAGTCGAACAATAAACCAAGCCAAAAGAGACCCCTGTCTGGTTACCTCAGCATCAATCCTCAATTGCTCAAACTCAGTTATCATCTGATATTGTCTAACTCGCTGTATTACTATTATAATAGTAGATTTACGGCTGAGGGTATCTACTACAACATTTGCTTTGCCAGGTTGATACTGAATCGTAACATCATAATTCTTTAATAGTTCACATTGTTCATCCCACCTAAAAGGTGCATTCTTACAAGTCAATCTCGTAAGTGGAGCAGCTATCGAAGAAAAATCCTTAACAAATCTACGGTAATAACCTGTCAAACCCAGAAAACTACGGACCTCTATAACTGTAGTAGGTGGGGACCAGCTAACAACAGTTTCAATCTTCTTTGGATTAACAGAAAGCCCTTTATCGGAAACAATGTGACCCTAGAAAGTTACTTCACTGAGCCAGAATTCACATTTACTAAATTTGGCATATAATTTCTCAGCCCTCAAAGTTTGTAATGTGATGCGAAGATGTTATTCATGTTGGTCTCTATCCTTAGAATACACTAGAATATCATCAATAAACACCACAATAAAATCATCCAGATATGGTCTGAAAACACGGCTCATCAAATCCATAAAAATTACTAGAGCATTGGTTAGCCCAAATGGTATAACCAAAAACTCATAGTGACCATATCGAGTACGGAAAGCCATCTTTGGTATATCTTCCTCTCTGACCCTAATTTGATGATACCTGGATCTAAGATCCAGCTTAGAGAAAACTACAGCATCTCTCAACTGATCAAACAGATCATCAATTCTCAGCAAGGGGTATTCATTCTTAATGGTTACTTGATTCAATTTACGGTAATCAATGCATAATCTCAAGGAATCATCATTCTTCTTTACAAATAAAACTGTTGCACTCCAAGGAGAAACACTTGGATGAACAAACCCCTTGTCCACCAGTTCTTGTAACTCAGTTTTTAACTCCTTCAACTCAGCTGGAGCCATTCGATATGGAGCTATAGAAATAGGAATAATATCTGGCACCATATCAATAGGGAATTCTATCTCTCTAACTGGTGGCAATCTGAGAAAATCATCTGGAAACATATCTGGGAAATTCTGAACCACTGGTATGTCAACCAATTGTGTTTGCTCTTCCTTGTCTTCAATGACATAAGCTAAATACCTTTGAAAACCCTTGGATAGCATCCTAGTTGCTCTAATGAAGGATACAACTGGAGCTCTAATAAATCTATCCCTAATAAAGAAAATCTGTGGTTGTCCAGGTGGTGAAAAGCAAACAATCTTTCAATGACAATCAACCAGTGCATAATTAGCTGATAAGCAATCCATGCCCAGAATTATATCCATATCTAATAATTCTAATTATAGCAAATCAATACTAAAATCATGCTCTTGGAAACTCACAACACAACCCCTATAAATCTCAGTAACAAGAACCTCATCCCCAAGTAGAATAGCAACCCACAACCCTTGCTCTAAAGGTTCAGACCCATGTGGCAAATATATGATAAATGCTAAAGAAATAAATGAATGCGTGGCTCACGGATCAATCAATACATGAACATCACAAGAAAATAACTTTATTCTACCTATAATCACATCAGGTGCAGCATGAGCCTCCTGAGCAGTGACGACATGAACTTTAGCCTGACCTCCTGGGCCTGGTGGCATACCATGAGGTCATCTCTACTGTGGCTGTGGTGGTAGAGCCGGTCTAGGTAGTCCTGGCCTTAATGGAACTAGAGGGGTTACCCTATGCTGAGCTGGAAGAGGCCTAGGTGGAGGAATATGTTGTAAAGGAGTAGGCTATGACTGCCCGGGCCTAAGAGGACAATGAGAAGCGTAATGACCCGGCTGAAAACATGTAAAGCAAAGTCTCATTCCTCCCTCACATGGCTCCACATGCAGATTTCCACAAATTGGACACGATGGCCTCTTGCGGGAGCCTTCACCCTACTCAAACTGCCTCTTCTTCTCCTTTTTCATCTTTATGACATCCACTGGTCGTTTCCCCTGCAACCTCTCTTGTCTATCCTCAGTGACTAACTCCAAAGCCTTAGCATTATTTACTAGATTCTGATAAGTTGTGAAAGGCAAAGCTACCAGATACCTTTGGAAGAAGAATCACAATCCTTTCATAAACTTTTTTGCCCTCTTTTCTTCTGTATCAACTAATTCCGGAGCATACACCAATAGTCTAGCAAAGTGGTCTTCATACTGGCTAACAGTCTGACTGCCTTGTCTCAAATTAAGGAATTTAGACATCTTTTGATCTCTAACAAAAGCAGACACATCTCTTATGGAAGATCTGAGTGAGATTACCCCAAGAGACAAACTGAAGGTCACTACCATATCGGAGTCTCAACTCCGAACTCGATTAGTCATATGTAGTTTCTTTCAGATAATGGATGGCCAATCTGACCTTATATTCTTCCGCCACCATAAACTCGAAAAAGAGTCTCTGTATCTCTACAATCCAAGTCTCTTTAACCTGAGGATCATCACTCCTTGAAAATAAACATGCAAATGCGGAAGCAATCAACCCAATTAAAATGCGATATCTGGACTCGCGATAGTCGTACTCTCCATGTGTGATAACACGGAAGGAGATTTATATTAAAAAAAATAAATCATTTGTTCTTTTCAAATAAAATCACGATAAAGTCTCCCCTATTTAGTGACTATTTAGTCACCTGGGGTAATCTGATAGAGATTAATACGACACTTCTATTATCAAACAAGTTGGCATCAATGACCCTCCTAGCACCAATTTCTAAGGTTTCATCCAAGGATGAGATTCTCTTTTTCTCTAATTCATTTTCTCTAAATTCCATGTAACACCGACCCCTCGGTGTCCTCACTATTGTACTCCTCTTCATTTCATAAATGATATTACTCATATTTCTATATAGAAAATTCGCTAAGAAATTTTTTCAGCTAAAACCGCTTCTGGAAAATTTCGGCCCAAATCGTCAAAAATTAAAAAATTTTCAAAATGACCACTGATGGTCTAATAATAATGAGGATAACTCTAAAGTGTATAGGAATCTTAAATTTAAGTAAATCTCACTTCGTAGGGTTAAATAGTAAATTTTCAAGAAAATCACCGGTAAAACCCTACCTGGGTTGAACGTGTCTCAGAAAGGTTAAACGACCACATTTTGACACGAGATAAATTAAATTAGGCCTAATATGAGATTTTAGGTCTAATTAAAATTATAAAAATTTTTAGGGTCAAAATATAATTTTTATAAGTCAATGGACTCATTTGCAATTAACCAAAAATAAAAAATAAAAAAAATAGAAGTATTTGGCAAGTGACCCCTTCCCCAAAACCATAGAGAGAGAGAGAGAGGGAGAGAGAGGAGAGATTTTTTTTTTTTGGAATTTGAAGAGTAATCCAAGGGTAGAAATTGATTTGAAATTAGATGAATTAATAAGGGCTATTGGATTGAGTTAGTGGGAGACAAAGATCACTATTCATAGAGTGTAAGAATAGATTTTCTTGGGGACAAACCAATGGTGATGATTTGTCTTGAAGTTAGATAAAAATTGAGGACCTTTGGATTATGGTGGTTGGGAGACAAGCATTTAATGAAAACATGTGCTTGTAGTGTGAAAAAAAATGGGTGTTTGTGTGAGGGAGAAGAGAGAGGACGTGGGAGAGAGAAAGGGGTGAGCATTTGTTGTGACAAAATAATCCTAGGGCTACAAATTTATTTCACAAAAGTTGGATGAATAAGATTGCATGAGGAAATGAAATAAAAACCAACACTTAAGCATTATTGTTCTTTCAAACCAAGAGCTCATTTTCAATCCAAAGAAGCAACTCCATTCTTCCTCTCATGGCCGTGAGTTTCAAGTAGGAGATCCAAAACATTTTTACAACAACACCCAAATATTTTTATATAAATCATCTCCTCTCATGTCCAATTATAACATATCCAAAAATTTGAGCAAAAGAAGTGTTGCAAAGTGAAATCCAAGGGTGACCTTTAGCTACATTCTTGAAGGAAAGGTATAATTTCTTCAAACCATTCTTTGAAATTTTTGTATACATTTATTCCCCTTAAACCCTAGTATGACATATCTAATTTTGGAGCCAACAGGAGACACCTAACTTAGTGAACTTAGGTTAGCCGAGAGTGAGAATGAGAGAAGGAAACTCTATTTTGCCCTGTTTTTAGCAGAGATGTCCCTTAGGAATTGAGATACCTTCCTGATAGATTCTGATCAAATGTTAAACACAAAGGTTGTAGCTCTATGTCTTATCTTTCCAATGAGATAAAAATCACTTAAATCCGATTTCTGTATAAGATGTTATGGCAGTTTTCCTGAAATTGTGTAGAGTATTCCCCTGTTTTCGGCCATATATTAGCAGAACTTTCAAATGACCAATTTCGATCCTCTTCTAGACATTAATTAAGAGAAACTTCAAATACAAAAGTTGTAGGCCTCTATCTTAGCTTCAACATATTCAACTTTCACCTAAAACGGAATAGTGTGCTGAAAGTTATAGTATTTTCACTAAGATAGGACAGAACTGGAGTTTAGAACAAAATTGTGACAAACTTTGGATTTTCTGAAATTTTGTGTTTAGAATCAGAGGAAATACTCTAAATGAAAGTTATAGTACTGTCTCTTATCTTTCATATGGGACCAGAATCAGTCAATTTGGAGTTATATGTTAGGTGATATGAGGAAACTACCGAAACTATGCAAATTGGGCTATAAAAATCCAAACCAGACCAAAGATAAATTCTTATAAATTCATACAGTGAGAATTTGAAGATGTGTTAAACATGAAAAAGTAGGTAAATGTCTCGGCTTTAAGTAGCAATGTGAATTACTCAATTCCGAGCTATATAGAAAAAGTTATAGCATTTTTCCCAAGACCGTGCAACTACAAAAACTTGGAGTTTGAAAATTTATGAATGTTTGGGCTTGAACCACTAAGACAAAATCTTAGTATTGGGCCCAAGTCCAATTTGAACTTTAAAGTCCAACAACCCAAGGCCCAAAATGAGAGATGTAACTCAAAATCTAAAGCTAATCAAAATTGTGAAAGTTTTGCAAGGAAATAAAGAATTTACACATGTGTATATTGTTGCTTTAGGTGTAGACTATTTTCTACACACGAGGGGCGACTTGGTTGAACTTTGAGATTGGTTGGGGAGTGGCGTACTCTCCCATATACGGTGAGTGGGACTGTAGACACTGTGTTATTGATTTAACAAATCCATATTTTTATAACTTTTCAAATGACATGGTTTATGATGTGTGTGAAAGTATGAGATTGATATATTTTTACAAATGTTCTTTTGTGATCATTGGAATGTTTCAATGGTTTGTTTAAATGATATGCATCCGTCAAATTTGTGTTGAAATGACTTTGTGCCACTTTTGAGAACTTGACAGGATTTATATACTTTCATTTACATTGACACATTGATTGACTTGGTTTTGATAAATTGATATGGACCGAATTTGCTTACTTGTGATGTGTGGGTCGGATTCCCACTTGTGATATGATGATGTGATAATATCCATTATGGATTTCCGTAGCTGCGAAGGGCTTTGGCAGTGACACCCATTGTGTTCGGATACTCTTTTATCGAAGATATCCCCAAACGCCATATATATAGTTGCAACCGGATGAACCATATAGGGGAGGATGTGTGTACACCACTGTCTAGCTCCGGACAGATTCTATACATGATTGATCTTGTTTGTACGTGATACTATTGAGACCCATGGCCAACATTAGGGAAGAGAGCTTGAAATGTTTTATCACTTGCATATAAAAACCCCCCAATGAACTCATCATTAGTGGAGTAGACCATCGCCGGGGATATTTTATTGGCTAGCTCTACATGATTTTGAAATGCTGATGGATGCTTGTGTTGATACTACAATGTATGACATATGATTCAAGATCTGTGAAGTTGTCATGGTTGTTTATAATGCCATCATATTTTAAATTGTATTTTGACATTCCGTGCTTACACATATAATTGATAATATATTGTCGATCGCCTCACTTATTGAGTATTTCCCCATAAATACTCACCCCTCATTTTCCATGATTCTAGATATAGATTGACAGGAAAACGTGTTAAGGGACATTTCGACACACTTGATATACTTTTGGAGACATCGGGCTTTTGGGTATGGATAACCATTCTTCTGTGACGGACTTGTTGATGTATTTATTTGAGGTCTATAGAATGATCATTGTACATTTATTTGGGATGACTGTATTTACGTCATATAACTGTAATTTGAACCTCTCGAGTTATTGTGTATTCCTGCATTGAGGAAAAATGTTGCATTTTAGATTTTTTTACTTGAGAATATATTTTTTGAGGAAAAGCAGCTTTTAAACAGGTTATACAGGTTGATTTGATAGTCTTGCGGTGTTCGATATATGGGGAGGTTCTGCCCGTATATCAAGATATCACAACAGTTGTCACGTGCTCTATCCGAGAGTCGGGGCGTGACATTCCAGCAATACAATTATATCAAAAATATGTTCTAGTATCAATTTAGCAAAAACATACAGGGTACTTGCCTCAAAATTGTAATCTTTTCCTTTGATTTTCTTTCCTTTCCTCTCCAAGCTTCCTTGGAATTTCTTTTTCTTTTGTGGGTCTCACACCAAACCTTAATTCTGTTCTCTTGTTGCATTCTTTTCCGATCATTTTCATTGGCCACTATGTTCCACAGTCTATACTAATTTCACCATGCTTTATCTCTACTTGGGGTCATAAACACAAGAATCACAACAAGCATTGTAAATGTATCTAAAATCACAATGCATCCAATCTATCACAATGCGATGCAGAAGAATTTAAGCATAATAAGTAGAAATGTAAACGAAGATGCATGCCTTAATGTTTTCTAAGAACAAGACCTTACAAAAATTTATGGATGCATATTTTGAAATTTTGGGACACTCCATTTATCACAAAATATGTTACCAAATCTATTTTACAATCATTTCACAAGTCATGTTTTAAAAACGATAAAATATGGTTTTACTCATTAACTACATGACAACAGTAAGACCCACTCACCTATGCGGGAATGGTACTCCATTACCCTAAAATCTCGATCCTCAACTGAGTCGCCCCTCGAGTATTGTATAGTCGTCTACTCCTAAGACAATAACATATATCTATGTCAATCCCCCTATTTCTTTCAATAGATTTTCGGATTTTCAAGTTTTACTCTTGCGTAGTTTTAGAAAATATATCATAACTTTCTCTATATAAATTAGATTCAAATAATTGAAATTGTAAATTAAAGATAAGCTATATATCTACATTTTTCATGTTCAACTCATCTCCAAATTCTTACTGCAAGAATTTATAAAAATCTATTTTCAATATAGTTCGTACTTATATAACTAAATTTGTGCAGTTTTGGTAGAAATTTCATAACTCAATTTATACATCTCTAATTTACATGAATCCAAGTTCTACTGAACAATAAGAAACAACCCTACAACTTTGTGTTCAGTATTTTCTCTAATTCTAAGTGCAAAATTTTATAAAATTTCATTTCAGCCACAGTTTCAGTTTTAAATTATACTCTGCACAGTTTCAGTAAAAACACCATAACTTCCAAGATACTACTCCGATTCACATGAATTTTAGCTCATTTTAAAGATAAGACTAAGAGCTAAAACTTTGATATTAAAGTTTCTTTAAATTTTATACAAAAGATATTTTAAAAAATTATAAAACATACTGGCCATGCAAAAAGGATGAAAAACAGAACATGTCATTTTGCTGTCCCTTTCCAAAATCACTATAAATCATATTCTTAATGGAAAATTTTCATGCCATACCTTATTTTAAAGCTTAGGGTGTTTAGTTTTACCAGAAATAAACCAATCTAAAATTTGATCATCATAGAATAAGATATCATGGAATTACTATAGCTTGCTAACCATGCTAACTTACTTGAACAAACCTATTTCATGAAACCAATTTAATCCAATGTATACTCAAAGAAGAATGTATTACCTCTTTAATAAGATCTTTACATCCAATTATTCATCATCAACACCATCCTTTAGGACTTGATTTCCACATCTTGCAAACACATATACATTGATATAAATATATATAAAAAAACCTATACATCATACTAATACTATCTAAATAATTAAAATCCTATCAACCAAAAGATTTTCCTTACCTCTTCAAAAACCTCAAGTGCTTGGATAAATACAAGAAATTCTCACTTCCTACACTAGAACTCACAGCCAAGAGGGTGAATGTCGAGAAGAAAATGAGGTCCAAAGCTTCAAACAACTCATTTACGCAAATCTAACAAACATTTTGACCATTGATCCATTTCCATACAAGATCTTTACTGTACACTTGTTTTAAGTCTTTCTCCCATGCAAGATTGCTTACAAGCTACCTTCATGCACCTCCTTTGTGTCAATTTCGTTCATGATGGATTCCAAGCTCAAAGAGAGGGGTTTTGGACCAACCAATGAGAATTCATGCAAATATTGTTCAACTAATGAGATTTCTCCTTGGTAGAATGAGCTTAGATGGCCACTAACCAAACTTGCTACCCTCTTGACCAATCATTTGGCTCCAATTGTCCATCCTTGAGTGGTTTACAACCAAGTCCCTCAACTTTCCTTAATTGCATTTAGATCCCTGACTTTTAACAAATTGCTTTTTTTGTCCCTATGAAATTTTGTTTGAAATTTCTTAAATATGTGAAATTTCATTTAAATATCTCTATTTAATTAGGTAGGCCTTCTCTTAGCCATTTTTTATTTCTTTAGGCCTTGCCGGCGCTTGCAGAGAGGATTTTTGGAGAACCCATAAAATTTTCGGTTTTAGTGATTTTGAGGAAAACCTCAAAGTAAATAATAAAAAATTAAAATTTTATTTTAGATGTCTCAAAAGGATGTTCAATACATATATATATATATAGAACCATAAGAAATGGTATATGATACAGTCATCGAAAAACAGTATTATAATTTCTAACCGCCTAATAAAAAGTTTCATTCTCGAAACTATACATCGAAAAATTTGGGGTACTGTCTCCTCATAGTATCTTCTGGTTCCCAAGTCTGCTCCTCAACTTGATCACTCCTCCACAAAACTCGAACTAGGGGCACCTCTTTGCTTTTCAGTTTCCCGATCTGCCTATCAAGTATGACCACGGGCTGAACAGTAAAGCTCAGGTCATCTCTTAGCTCTACTGGTAGAGGTTCTTGCACATGAGAGGGATCTGGTAAATATTTCCTCAGCACGGAGACATGAAATACATCATGAATACGTACAAGTTCAGCTAGTAAATCTAATCTGCAAGCTACCCTTCTGATCCTTTTCAGGATTCGGAATGGTCCAATGTATCTGGGGTTGAGTTTCCCCCGCTGTCTGAATCGTATCACTCCCTTCCAGGGAGATACCCATAAAAAGACCATGTCTCCCTCCTCGAACTCAAAGGTCTTCACCGCCTATCAGCATAACTCTTCTGTCTATCCTGGGTAGCCTTCATCCGAGCACGGATGACCTTTACCTTCTCTCGAGTCTCCTCAATCAGCTCACCACTGTTGAGTTGTCTTTCTCTGACCTCGTCCCACCATAATGGTGTCCTATACTTTCTCCCACACAAGGTATAACACCGACACGTGGTGTACTGTATATTATACACCTCATTACTCCATATATGATACATCTTCTTATTCATATAGAAAATCACTAATAAATTTTTCCGAGCCAAAATGCGTTAGAAGAATTTTGGGCATGGCCTCATGGGGCTAAAAAAGGACCCTTTTGGGTCATTTTGAAATTTACGCGTGCGATTTTGAGCTCAAAGAAATTACACATGCAAAATCATCCTATAAAGTTAATAAAATTTGAATTTTGGCAAATCCACATCCTTGGCTTGGGATTGATGACTACTTGCCGGGGGCGAGAAATGAGCTCCTACCTAGCCATATCAAAATTTACCCATATGAAATTGCTAAAATTTTTTTAAGAAGTCAAATTTAGGCTAACTAATGATTTTCACAAGTTAAAATGCGATTTTAAAAAATTTGCCAAAACTCACCCGATAGGATGGGAATTTACCTTACCGAGCCAAAATAAAATCCACGAGTGCAAAATTGATGATGTGTGGTTTATACATGCTAAATTAACTTTAAAAGTAAATGCCTGAGAAAAAAAATCAAAATTTAAGCCGTAACACAAAGGTGCTCAGTACCCTAGATTTTCACCCAATAAACCCTAAATTTGTGGGCCAAATCAAAATTTAACCGAGCAAACAGTTTTGTTTCCACTCAAGACCTACATTTTTGGAATCTACACATAAAACAAAGTCTATAGTGAAATTCTGCGCGTTTTGAGTTCGATGTCAAATTTTGATCGATCACGGATTTCGTTCACTTCGAAGGACGTTTGGATGACCAAACGATTTTAGAATTACACGAACCCAGAGGCATTGGACTCAGTATGAAAACATGGGTCCCGTGTGTGATTTTAAAAAATTTCGAGAAGAATAGCAATTTTGACCGACCTTGGACCATGAGTCAAATAATGGATAAGTACAAATGACAAACAATCAATATCCTTGGAATGTGTGAATCCACTTTACTGGATTTTGTGTGGTTTTGACAAGTGGCATCACATGATTGGAAGGAATTAACCTTAATTGATTTACTATGGTTAAATTTAACTATGGTATGGTTAATTAAACCTAACTAGGGTTAAAACATGACTTAACTATGGTAGAGTGTTTAAATTAAAACCAAGTCAAGTCTTTTATTCACTCCCAACAAAAAAAAAAGTGAGATGCCCAAAGGAGAGCAAAAACCTTCTTCTCTTCTTCCTTTCTCCTAAGCTGTGAACCCCATTGAAGAGCAACCATGATTTTTCCTCACAACCTCCCAACATTTTTACATGGTTTTGCTCTACCCTATACCTAGTATCACATATCCAAAAACCAGCTCAAGAGAAACACAACACATGGAGATCTAGGGAGGGACGAAAATTCAAGGAATGGAGCAAATGTGAAAGTCCAAAGTTTCAATCAGCCTGCTATTCATAAGGTAAACACCCTCCACCCTCTAGTATAACATATCCAAAATTTTGGCAAAAAAGAGAAAGTTTGCTCAGAAAACTAGGGTAGACAAATTTGAAGCCATGACAGAATTTCTAGATTTTCGGAAGTCTGAATAGGTTGTAATGTTTAGGCCATAGCATTTTCTATATATAGGAAAATTGAGTAAAATTTTTATACATGAAACTAGACCTTCAAAGCTTTTAAATGAGAATGATTTGTTTAATTCTGATGAGAAATGAAATTTTAGTGAATTTTCAAATTTAGGTGTTCTACAGAAGTTTATGTTCTGATGTCCTGTTCTGCCGTGATGTTTGCCTCTATTTTGAGGTGTCTTCCGGTCTGAACTAGCTTGAACTCTAGTTATAACATTTGTAGCTCTAGGTTTTATTTTTCTAACAAGGTAAGAATCACCTTACTCTGAATGTTATATCAAAAGTTATGAAAATTCTCCAAAAACTATGCAAATTGTCACTCTATTTTCGGTCCCAGATTGACAGCCTTCTAGGTGATCTATTTCGACCATCGTCTGGACTAAAATAAGAAATACTTTCAACATGAAAGTTGTAGTTTATATCGCATCTATAACATATCCACAAATCACTTGAATTGGAGTTGTGTGTAGAAAGTTATTGCATTTTTACTAAGACAGGACAAAATAAACTTTTGGAATAGAACTGAGACAAAGATTAGTTTATCTGAAATTCTGTTATCTGAATCTAAAGGAATGTTCAAAATAAATGTTGTAGTGCTATCTCTTAGCTTTAAAATGAGATAGGAAACATGTGATGCGGAGTTGTGTAGTAGGAGTTATGACCATTTTCCCACGACTGCACAAATTGTGTTGTGTGCAAAATTTTAGATTTTAAACTTGTGGACTATTTTGTTGAAATGATGAATGTGAATGGATGTATTTGAGGTCAAGAGTGTGAAGCATATGTGTGTATAAAATTGAAAATGTTGTGTAAGGTGATGTAAATGTGTGCTTAACTTGTCCCTTTGTGGACATTGAATATGATTTGTTGTGCATTGAGAAAGGAGGGAGTTGATTTCCTTGTATGTGTACTATCGAGGTATGTGTATTGCCTTGGCGCGTAGGCGTGTTCATTGAATGGTGTGTTAGAGAGTGGGGGGCACGGATAACCTATAAAAGATGTTAAATTAATGTATTTAATCTAAAAGTCTTCATTTGCATTACATAAAGATTTCATATGTACTTTGTGTTGCCTTTGTAGTGACACGATAGCAGATTGACAAGGGGATACAGTTTCCACACAGTTTGGTATTTTAAGGAGTGATTGACCTTCCCGTATACAGTGAGTGAGATTTATTATATTATGTGTTCAATGCATAATAACATGTTTTAAAACGCTTTTCAATACAAGCATGAATTATGATCGTGAGCTATGATTTTTGGAATGGATTTGTGAAATGTTTTATGAATCATTGGAGTGTCCACAATATGATTTTATTTTGAAATATGTATCCAAATGATTTGCGAAATTAAAAATGTGTCATTGCATCGATATGCATATGATTTTATGAAATCAATTATGAGAAGTGTTTGATATGGTTTGATAAATGTTGGCATGGCACATACATTATGATGATATTATGTTATCGGCCGAGGGTCTTTATGCATGCCATGATGATATGATTTATGAGATACGCCCATGAGTTGGATATGCCATAGCTACGAAGGGCGTTTGCAGAGACATCCATTGTAACCGGATATGCTTCTACAGGAGGTATCCCCAAACGTTGTATATGATATTGGAACACGACATGGTACTAATTCGGTTGAACCTGAAAGGGGAAGGACAAGGTAACGCCCTAGTCTAGCACCTGATGAGGTCCGTCGCCAACGTCAGGGTAGAGAGTATTTTCTAACTTTGTATATAAAAACTCTTGATACGCCTGCCATTGGTCGTGGTCGACCTTTGCGAGGAACTGATTTTGATATACTCTATACTTGTGTGATTCGATTGATATGGATGCATATGTATTTGAAATATATGAAAAAGAATGATTTATGAAAAATTGTTCATTATGCATTGTTTTCATACATTATGCGGACTTGTGGATTTATTGAATCATTTTAACACTTCATTTTTCACCAACACATTGAATACACTTATATATACCGTCTCACTTACTGAGTATTCCCCATAATACTCACCCCTCACTTTCTGTTCCTCAGAGATAGCTATAGTGGGATGCGTTGCGATATAGCAGCGTACGAGGTTTTGTTGGAGATATTGGACCTAAGTATGGTGTTAATCATTCTTCCGTTGGATTGTGCTTAAAGATATGTGATGATATATATATATATATATAAATATATATATATATATATTATTTGTATATTTGAGATTGTAGATAGACCATTGTATATGTATATAAAAGGGATGACTGTATGTAAAGAATTATACATATTATTGTAACTCTCATTTCATTTATTGCATTGAGACATGATTGTATTATTGTATTCAATCACTTTGGGAAACGTGTCATGTCTAAGATTGTCTATTAGGTTCGCTCAGTGCCACCTCTAAATCATTGGAGGGGTGACTAGCAACTGTTCAAATCTTTTATAGGGGCATGGCAGTCGAGATCTGTAGATAGAACTCGATTAGCCTTACGTTATTTTGGATGTTGACAGGGATGTAGATTGGTTGGTTGTATTGATAATTTGATAGATTGGCTTTTATACATTGATATGTTATTGATTGACGGGATTTTGATATAGGATGGACTTCCGATTTATGGGGAGGTTCTGTCTTTTTGTTTGTTGATGGTTGGGAATTTAATGTCAACATCCGGGATAGCGTGGCAGTTGCTCATGCCTTGGATCGAGGATCAGGGTCGTGACACAAGGCCTCGTATGGTGGCATCCCAATATTGGCCTTGTAACTATTGTTGTATGCGAACTCCACCAATGGGAGGTGCTACTCCCAACTACCTATGAAATCCATCACACATGCTCTTAGCATGTCTTTAATGTCTGGATGGTCCTCTCTGACTAACCATCTGTCTGGGGGTGGAACGCAGTGCTAAAGTGTGGTCTGGTATCCATGGCCTCCTGTAGCTTCGGCCAAAACCTTGAGGTAAAATGGGAATCTCTGTCTGACACAATTGACACAGGAACCCAATGAAATCTGATTATTTCGCTGATATATAGGCGAGCCAAACCCTCCAGCGGATAGATACAACGAATGGGCAGAAAATGTGCATACTTAATGAGTCTATCAATAATCACCCAAATAGCATCATGTCGTGTTGGAGTCCGCGGAAGTCCCATAACAAAATCCATCGTGATGTGTTCCCACTTCGACTCAAGAATGGGAAGGGGCTGTAGTGTTTCGACTGGCCACTGATACTCGGCCTTTACCTGTTGGTAGACCAAACATTTGGCTACACACTTATCGACCTCCCATTTCATCCCAGCCCACCAATAACTTCCTTTGATAGTCCGATACATCTTGATACTATCTGGATGCATCGCATAGGCAGAAGAGTAGGCTTCCTCAAGTATAGCCCTCTGAAGATCGCCGTCAATGGGAACATAGACCCTCTCCATGAATTCCAAGAGTCCATTATTTCGAACTCTGAAATCCCTGCCGTCTCCTTTGCAGATTTTCTCAATAATACTCTGGAGTTCCTCATCTGAACCCTGGAGCTCCCGAATGCGATAAACTAGAGTTGGCCTCACCTCGAATCTAGCCAGAAGTGTACCATGCTCATCATTGGCCAGACTGACTCCCAATGAGCGTAGTCCCATTAGATGAAAGAGGTAGGCACTCTCAAACGATGAGAAAGATGATGACTTGCGATTCAAAGTATCCACAACTACGTTGGCCTTGCCAGGATGATAGTTTATGACAATGTCATAATCCTTGAGAAGCTCTAATCATCTCCTCTATCTCAGATTGAGCTCCTTCTGCGTGAATCAGTACTTTAGGCTCTTATGATCCGTGTACACTCGGCACGTCACCCCATAGAGATAATGTCGTCATATTTTCAATGCAAAGATTATGGCTGCCAACTCAAGATCGTGGGTCGGATCGTTCAGCTCATGTTTCTTCAACTGTCTAGAGGCGTATGCGATGACCCGATCATCCTGTATTAATACATGGCCCAAACCCTACCGAATGGCATCACTGAACTCTACATACTCCCCACTGTTGGTGGGAAGGGTTAGAATCAGTACCAATGTCAACCGTTGTTTGAGCTCCCTAAAACTCGCCTCATAACGGTCATCCCAAACAAACTTGATGTCCTTACGAGTTAAGTTAGTCAGTGGAGATGCAATCCTAGAAAATTTCTCTATAAATCTCCGATAGTATCATGCCAATCCAAGGAAACTTCTTACCTCAGCAACAGTTTGTAGCTACTCCCACTTTATGATGGCTTCAACCTTCTGTGGATCAATGAAAATACACTCTCTAGAAACAATATGCCCAGGAACCTGATCTGTCTGAGCCAAAACTCACACTTGGAGTACTTGACATATAACTCCTTCTCGCGGATCGTCTATAATACGACTCGAAGATGCTGGGAGTGCTCCTCATCATTCTGTGAGTATATAAGTATGTCATCAATGAATACTATGACAAATCGGTCAAGAAAGTCATGGAATACCCGGTTCATCAAATCCATAAACGCAACTTGGGCATTCGTTAGCCCAAACGGCATGACTAGAAACTCGAAATGACCATATCTCATACGAAAAGCAATTTTGGGTACATCCTCACCCCTGATTCGTAACTAATGATAACCGGATCTCAGGTCAATTTTCGAGAAGACTCGAGCGCCCTGAAGTTGATCGCATAGATCATCTATACGTGGTAGCGGGTAAGGACTTTTGATGGTTACTCTGTTCAAATTACGGTAATCTATGTAGAGTCTGAAAGAGCCATCTTTCTTCTTTAGAAATAGTACCGGAGCACCCTAAGGTGAAGTGCTTGGTCGAATAAACCCCTTGTTCGATAATTCTTGCAGTTGGACCTTTAGCTCCCTCAACTTGGCAAGTGCCATTCTGTATGGCAGAATAGAAATCAGTACTGTCCCATGAGCTATATCTATCTTAAAATCAAACTCCCAAACTGGAGGTAGTTCCGGTAGCTCCTCAGGGTACATATCAGTAAACTCCTACACCACTGAGACTTTAGCAAGCCTTGGGCCTTCTACCGTGGTGTCTATTACATGGGCAAGGTAGGCTGTACATCCTCGGCGTACCAATCGCCTAACCTCAAGTGCTGAAATAACACATCAAGGTAATACCAGTCTTTCTCCCATAAATATTAGTAATGGCTATCCCAACCGTCGAAACTTTACTTCCTTAGTGAAATAGTCAATAGTGGCTCGGTGGAAACTTGGCCAGTCCATTCCTAAGATGGCATCAAAATTAGATATGTCGAGAGGTATAAGATCTGCCTCTAACATCACCTCCCCAATCCATATCTCGCAGTCCCGGTAAATAGAATTCTGGACCAACTGCTCTCCCAATGGTGTAATAACCAATATCTCCTCTGTCAATGGAGAGAGTTATCTATCAAGGTGCTGAGCAAACTGGGTGCTTACATATGAATAATTTGACTTGGTGTCTATTAAAACTCAGGCGTCAACTCCGAAGATTTTCATGGTACCTAATGGCAAAATTAAATAAAAGAGAATCATACACCCTCATATATATATATATATCAAAAGGATTGAGGCTCTAGCGGCTTAGCGGTCGAGAATAACATGAGTCATCATAGTATGTTATGCCTCAAAATAACTATTAGGAGACGAAACCTATATAGGAGAGTCTATCGGAGGGTTACCGATAATCACTTCGGGATTGGCTTGGGCTTCCTCATGCATCATTACAAAGATGCGAGCCTGTTGTTGTCGTTGAGCAACGGGTACGGTGTTGCTTCCCGCTACAGTCCGTGGAGCAGTATGAACTGATGGGGTAGGTGTTCTCAGCTAACTCTCGCATGGTCCACTCAGGCGGCTCTGACTTGGCTACCCCTCGAATCCCAAATCTAGGCAAGTGTTATGAATATGTCCCAGTTTCCCACACTGGTAGTATCTCGTAGGATTCTCTACAGAACCCTGAATAAGTCTTGCCACAATTGCGGCATAGGGGTTTCCTCGGCCCAACAAACTGAATCACTGATCCGGCACTAGGGGCGAGGGCTCTAGAATTCTGAGGGCGTGGCCCCTAGGGAAAGCCAGTTGGCCCCATAGCTGTGGGGTCTCTTTGAGGGCCCTGACTCCAGCCCTTCTTCGAACTCTGACAAGATTAAAATCAAGTCCTCTTCCTTTTCTGATCTCGGCTCTCCCTCTGCCTATCAACATGTACCATCTCCTCAGCGCGGTAGGCTAACTCCAAGACCTCCTTGAAGGATTGGTTCTTCATTATTGACATGTATTTCTTGATGTTCAAGTTGAGTCCGTCCTCAAACTTGAACCATAACTGTCTTTGTATGGCCAGGTCGGGAACAAAAGCGGCTAATCTCCTCAACTCTGCCTCGAACTCAAACACCGATTTTGCCCCAAGTGGAGATGAAGAAACTCTACCCTCTTCTGATCCTGTTGGTACTCTGTAAAGTACCTCTCGTCAAACTCTCACACAAAGTCTCCCCAACCTAGAGGCTCTGTAGAGTCATCAACCACGGTCTCCCACCAAGCGAGTGCATCACCATCAAGTAATCGCACTATCACCCTCAGTTTCAACTTATCTTCTAGACCCAAATCTGTCAGTATCTGACTAGTACGATTGACCCAATGCTTTGCTATAGTAGCATCACTAGATCCGCTGAAATTGGTACAATCCAACAACCGAGCCTCCTTGACCAACTGGGTCAACTCGTGGATGTAGTGGAGTGCCAGAATCATGTTGTCCCTTAGGGCAGGCATTGAAAAAATAGTGGTAGTCGGGGTAGGTGCAGCTGCAGCTAGAGTAGGAACTGTCGTAGGTAGTGGTGGGGGCTACATCTGTACCCCGTATGTGCTTCACTACTCGTGCTACTGTCTCAAGGCATCTAGAGGAGGTATCGGAATTTCGGCTGTCGGAATTTCGGCCGTCTGAATTTCGGCCATCAAAACCGGCTGAGGTAGTACTGGAGGGGGAGTGTGTAAAGACGACATGACCTCTAGAGCAGCAGGTATAACTCACGAGTCCGCCTCGTGCTGCGTCTAGCAGGCATGGTTCTGAACGAAAGAATCTCTATCATATATATCATATATAGATAAAGAAATAAGACTAGATATGGAGTATCTAACCCCCTAAATGGAAAGAATTCATTTGCCTAAGATCATTTTTAGGAATTTTATGACTATAAGGAAACTTTCAAATTTATTTCAAAATATTGAGGACTTGAAAACAATACTTAGAAAATTTTGAAATCTTTCATAAAACTCAGCACTCAACCAACCCCGCTCTGATACCAAGAAAACTGTCATGTCCTGATCCGTGATCCAGAGGTTGTGAATAGTCGCTCATTATCTCGACATGGCCTCACGCCGCTACGTATCCTCAAGGTAACGCAAGGCTAATCAAAATTTCAGTTACAAATATTTTATTAGTATTTAAAATACAAAGTCATCAAATATATATATATATATATATATATATATATATATATTGTACGAATGAAAGTTCATTGGTTTTATGCAGTCAACCCGACATGATCAACTAATATCCTCAAAATATAGAGAAAGATAATTACCGTAAGCGGTTTCCGACACTACGTACATCGAAATAAGTCAACGTGTCTCTCCAATGACTTGCTCTGTATAGATTTAAAAATATTGAGGGGTGAGTATAATCAAATACTTAGTGAGTGAGAAATCCGTAACAGATAATTAATAAATGAGCTAAGGATAGAGTGTCAAAATCATATATATATATATATATATCCAATGACTTGCTCTGTATAGATTTAAAAATATTGAGGGGTGAGTATAATCAAATACTTAGTGAGTGAGAAATCCGTAACAGATAATTAATAAATGAGCTAAGGATAGAGTGTCAAAATCATATATATATATATATATATATATATATCCATGCAAGACATATTATCAAATAATAGCAATTTTAACACAGTTTTCCATCCAACTAAACATATGCATCCAAAATCTCATGTCATAAATTGTAGGGTCATGCCAAATCATGTTCTCAGCAAAGATTTACCTCAACCAAAGACGAGCCACCAAAGGGTTTTTGTATGTAAACGAAAATCAACCCAAAAACCTTGGTGTTGGCATCGGGCCTCCCAAAGTGCTAAACTGAAACGTCATTCAGTTCTCCCCTTTCAGTTCAACTTGGCTAGTCTGAAACATAGTATCGTATGCACATCACCTAACCATGTAGAGTGTCTGCGTCTCGAGACATCACAAACGTGAGACAATCTATCTAACGAGACGGTCTGCTATAGCATACGAGACGAGTCTGCACGGGACGACGCCTATCATATCATATCCCTAATCTACGATCAAGGGGATTCAGATACTAATGCCCGATTAACTAGTTTCACATCAAAATCATTAATAAACCAACCGTGCCATACATGTTGAAGAAAATCATAAAAATATAATATAATATTCTATTGCATATATCATCAAACTACATTTCATGATTTAAAACATGACACATATATTTCGCATCAAAATTCTTGGATGCATATTTTGAAATTTTGGGACACTCCATTTATCACAAAATATGTTACCAAAGCCATTTTATAATTATTTTGCAAATCATACTTTAAAAACGATAAAACATGGTTTTGCTCATTAACATATGACAACAGTAAGACCCACTCACTTGTATGGGAAGGGTACTCCACTACCCTAAAACCTCGATCCTTAACTGAATCGCCCCTCGAGTGTAGTATAGTCATCTACTTCTAAGACAATAACATATATCTATGTCAATCCCCCTATTTCTTTTAATATATTTTCGGATTTTCAAGTTTTACTCTTACGCAGTTTTAGGAAAAAATCATAACTTTCTCTATATAAATCGGATTTGAATGATTGAAATTTACATGAATCCAAATTCTTACGAGACAGCTCTACAACTTTCATGTTTAGTATTTCCTTTAATTCTAAGTGCAAAATTTTATAAAATTTCATTTCGGCCCCAATTCTATTTCTAAATTATGTTGTGCACAGTTTTAGTAAAAGCACCATAATGTCCAGCATACTACTCCAATTCAAGTGAATTTTAGCTCATTTTAAAGGTAAAACTGAGAACTAAAACTTTGATATCTTAAGTTTCTCTAAATTTTATACGCAAGATATTTTAAAAAATTATACAACATACTGGCCATGCATAAAGGATAAAAAACAAAACATACCATTTAGCTGTCCCTTTCCAAAATCACTATAAATCACATTCTCAATGGAAATTTTCGTGTCATACCTTATTTTAAATCTTAGGGAGTCTAGTTTTACCAGAATTTAAATTTCAATTATCACAGAATAAGATATCATGGAATTACTACAGCTTGCTAACCATGCTAGCTTAGATGAACAAACCTACTTTATGGAACCAATTTAATCCAATATATACCCAAAGAAGAATGTATTACCTCTTTAATATGATCTTGACGTCCAATTATTCATCATCAATACCATCCTTTAGCACTTGATCGCCATTCTTGCAAACACATATACATTAATATAAATATATAAAAAAAACCTCTACATCATACTAATACTATTTGTACAATTAAAATCCTATCAACCAAAGATTTTCCTTATCTCTTCAAAACCTCAAGTGCTAGGATGAATACAAGAAATTCTCACTTCCTACACTAAAACTCACAGCCAAGAGCATGAATGTTGAGAAGAAAATGAGGTCTAATACTTCAAACAACTCATTTATACAAACCTAGCAAACATTTTGACCATTGATCCATTTCTATGCAAGATCTTTACTCTACACTTGTCCTAAGTCTTTCTCCCATGCAAGATTACTTACAACCTACCTTCATGCACCTCCTTTGTGTCAATTTCATTCATGATGGATTCCAAGCACAAAGAGAGGGGTTTTTGACCAATCAATGAGAATTCATACAAGTATTGTTCAACTAATGAGATTTCTCCGTGATGGAATGAGTTTAGGTGGCCACTAACCAAACTTGCTACCCTCTTGACCAATTATTTGGCTCCAATTGTCCATCCTTGAGTGGTTTGTAATCAAATCCCTCAGTTTTCCTTAATTGCATTTAGTTTTAACAAATTGTATTTTTGATCCCTATGAAATTTTGTTCGAAATTTCTTAAATATGTGAGATTTAATTTAAATATCTCTATTTAATTGTGTAGGCCTTCTCTTAGCCATTTTTAACTTCTTTAGGCCTTGCCGGCGCTTGCTGAGAGGATTTTCGGTTTCAGTGATTTTGAGAGAAGTTCGAAGTAAATAATAAAAAATTAAAATTTCATTTTAGATACCTCAAAAGGATGTTTAATATATATGTATATAGAACCATGAGAATTGGTACATGATATACAATCACCAAAAAACGGTGTTACATATATGCAAAAATTAAATTGTCAAGTCAATAAGATTAAAAAATATATTTATAATAAAAGTGTAGAGATCATTACCACTCAACAATTAAACCTTTGTCATTCAATATTTGTCACGCCCCGAACCGGGATCGTGAGCAACCGCCCGTTGTCCTGAATACCGGCTGTATTTTTACAAAAAATCGGGCAGAATCTCCCCGTATATCGGAGGTCTTCCATATAGCAATCAACTTGCTACCTATACAATAGGGCCAACCCGTCCTCACAATACATAAATCAAATCTCAACATCATACCAATACATCCATGCCGCACAATCCAGGACAACGCAAGGATAACAAAATGAATTTCTACAGTTCTAACCACAGACCTCTACTGTCATGCCCCTGTCAAAGGCATGAACAGCCGCCAGTGGCCCCTCATGTGATTTAGAGATGGCACCGAGCAGTCCTAAAATACATTTCTAAGACATGACACATTCCCAAGTAATATACACAACGAATAGAAATTGCCTCAATGCAAGTGTTATGTAATGACATGAGAGTTTCACAATTTAAATATCCATATTAGTACAGTCATCCCAAAATTATACAATGATCATTTATAGACTTCAAAATATATATACATCATCAATACAATTTTTAACTCATGAAATTGTAGCGAAAATATACAATGACTCTTCAAGTCCAGACCAGATCTCCCAATGATACTAAGCGTCCTAAAAGCAACGCTCATTGCCAAATACTATCTCTGAAACAAGAAGGGAAATGAGGGGTGAGTACTTAGGGAAAGAATACTCAGTGAGTGAGTGGGTCAATGCAGTCGTCTAATAAGAATTGTGAAACTGGAGTGTTTAAATGTAAGTATACAAATCATACTTCAAATCATCATGCTTTTCATTTCAACAATATATCATTTGCAAACATTATCAAGTCAAATATGCATCCAAAGCACTATCATTAAAATCATAGAGCTGCCAGCCGAAAGTGTCCTGGAAGAGGTCTACCTCGACCTATGACAAGCGCACCGGGGGTGTTATATGCAAATTTATTTAAAGTGTTCTCTACCCCGGCGTTGGCGACGGACTTCATCCAGGTGCTAAACTTAGAGAGAGTATCCAAATCCTCCCCCTTTTTGGGTTCAACCTGGATAGTACCGTTTTGTTAATAAAATCAAGACAACTCGTCGGATGCCCCAAGTCTAGGCATATCTGGAAACCACCTAAGCGCCTCTTACGGTTTCCTTCGTAGCTATGGAACAATACATACCAAAGCCTTTAAGGCCAAAATCATTCTCGTATAAAAAATGTGCCGAAATCAGGTTCATAAACCAAATACAATATATAGCATAAAATGACACATTATACATTTCAACTACATGGATGCATAATTTCATAATTCAACCCAATTTTTGGATACTCCATCGGTTCATAAAAAATTAGTTCCAAAACTAGTCAAAACATTTCAAGCACACGACAAATCATACTTATTTATCAAAATGTTGTAAAACAAGGTTTACATATTAAATAAAGGAATTAAATAAATCACACTCATAGTATGGGGGAGGGTAGCGCACTCCCCAATAATACCACGAAGTGAAAAAAAGTGTTCCCCTAACTCAAGGCACCCAACACCTATAATTGTATATATATATATAAAATCACCAAGTTTCAAACCTACGCAGTTATATGAAATAGGCTATCACTTCTAATACACGTATGCAAATCAGGTAGTTCGAATCTTTTAAAGCCCTACCCTAATTCCTCATATTTTGTTCATGCGTACAACAAGTCTACAAGACTCAAGTGTTGGTACTCAACCAATCCCGCACAGGGCTCACACCAATCAAATCTCTCGCTCACACCCAAGGGCCAGTAGGGCCACAGCCCAGTGCTCCTCTATGTAGCGCGCAATGCTCATTTGCAGGGCGCGCAATGCTAATTTGCAGGGCGCGCAATGCTCATTTGCAGGGCGTGCAGTGCCCATGTGCAGGGTCCATGTACAGGGTGCGTAGAGCCCATGTGCAGGGTACGTAGTGCTATGTTCAGGATCCATATGCACGGCGTGCAGCGCCCATGTGCAGGGCGTGCAGCGCCCATGTGCAGGGCTCGCAGCACCCTTGCGTAGCACCCCGGGCTCGCAGTGCCTGCACGCCAATCATTTCTTCGCATTTCTCAACTTAACCCTAACATTCATTCAAATAAATCGAATGGGTAAGAAATTTTTTTCACCTAGGGTTTTCTCAGAGCGTAGACTTTCATCCAAATGTCTCCTCGATCACTCCAAAATCTACAATGCTCCTTATCAAGACAAGATTTATTAGTTAGGTCATAAACACTTAGAGCAAAATCAAAACCCTGAGTTAGTTACCTACGTAGAGACACGTGGGCTGTCACGAGCTATCACGGGCTGCGGGCTGTAGGTCGTAGCGGGCTTTGCTGCCGCAGTGGGCTCGTGGGCTGCGTGGGTTCGTGGGTTGTCGCTGGATGGTGGGCTCGCGGGTTGGTGGGCTTGTGGCTCAAGGGCCGATAGGCTCGCGGCTCATGGGCTGGTGGGCTCGCGAGCTGGTGGGCTCGCGTGCTGGCACGTGACCTCGCGGGATGGATTGCAGTCGCGCGCTCGTGGGTGAGCTCCCAAGCAGGTGCGCTCACACTGTGGTGCGCTTGCAAGGGGAAGCACGCGCTGTTGCGCTCTGGCACTCGTATAGGGAGGATCGCACTACAGCGCACTGGCAGGAGGGAGGAGCTGTAGTGGCTGCGGTGCGCTCATGGTGGTGGCGTACGTGGATGTTTGTGGCGGTGTACGATTGAGAGGGAGGGAGATTGCGAAAGATAAAGAGAGTGTGAGCAGCGGAGAGAGAGAGAAACAGTGAGAGAGACTGTGACTGAGGTAGAGAGAGAAGAAGAAGATGGTGGTGGTAGTCCGGTTGCTCGCAGTGGAGAGAGGTGGCGGGCCGAGCGACTGATCACGGCAGAGGGTGAAGGTAGCTACGGGAGGTGAAGAGTCGGGGAGGGAGAGAAAGAGGAAGAGAGAGAGAAAAAGAAATAACTTAGGGTTTCCAACCCTAATTGGGAAAAAGGGGGAAGGTGCTACGTTTCACTCCAAAACGCAGCATCTCCTCTCTCTCTCTCTTTTTTTGTGTTTATATATATTTATATATATATATATGTCTTCACACCCACACTTCACTAAAATTTAAATTTTTTGTAAAAACGGGGTTTACTTCGATTCGCAGATTCGACAAATTAAAATATACCAAATATTTAATATAAATACCCCAAAATCAAAAATCAATTTAAATAAATAAAATTTCTCTCTATATAATTAAATTATAGACATTGCAGTGTCGGTGTTATATTTTCTAATGCCCTAAAAACAAGTTTCGTTCTCGAAACTAAAAGAAGACTAAACAGTAAACAAATGGGGGTGTTGTCTCCTCATAGCCTCCTGGGACTCCCAGGTCTCCTCCTCGACCTGGTTACTCCTCCACAAGACTCTGACCAACTAGACTTCCTTGCTCGCAGCTTCCTGACCTGCTGATCTAGAATAGCCATGGGTTGAACTGGAAGACTGAGGTCCTCTCGTAACTCAACAGGTGGAGGCTCTAAAATATGTGAAGGATCTGGGATGTACTTCCTCAACACTGATACATGGAAGACATCATGGATCCGAGATAACTCGTTAGGCAGCTTTAGTCTGTATCCCATGCTCCCAACCTTACTGAGGATACGAAACGGGCCAATATACCTAGGGCTTAATTTGCCCCGCTGCCGATATCGAATGAGTCCCCTCAAGGGAGAAATCCTCAAAAACACCATATCACCCACCTCAAACTCTAAAGGCCGGCGTCTTTGATCCGCATATGCCCTCTGTCTGTCTTAGGCTTTCAACCGCTCGCGGATCACCCTAACCTTTTCCTTAGTTTCCTCGAATAACTCAACATTGGTTAGGTGTCTCTCGCCTATCTCATCCTAGCACAACAGGGTGCGACACTTCCTGCCATAGAGTGCCTCACAGGGTGGCATACCGATACTGGCCTGATAGCTATTATTATATGCAAACTCCACCAGCGGTAAAATGCCTGTCCCAACTATCCCGAAAATCCAT
The DNA here is from genome assembly GCA_033439265.1 of Dillenia suffruticosa. NCBI lineage: Eukaryota > Viridiplantae > Streptophyta > Magnoliopsida > Dilleniales > Dilleniaceae > Dillenia > Dillenia suffruticosa. The sequence goes on from JAVTVX010000031.1 coordinate 9,621,335, forward strand.
GACACAAGCCCGAAGCAAATCCTCGAGCATCTGAATGATCCTCTCCGACTAACCATCTGTCTGTAGATGATATGCTGTGCTAAAACTGAGCTGCGTGGTCAAAGCTTCTTGTAGCTTGGGCCAAAATCGAGAAGTGAACCTCGGATCTCTATCTGAGACTATGGACACGGGAACTCCATGCAGTCTGATTATTTCGTCAATATACAGACATGCCAATGTCTCCAATGGAAAGTCGCTGTGCATTGGGATGAAATGGGCGGACTTGGTGAGTCGATCAACTACCACCAAAATGGCATCATATCTGGCTTGAGTCCGCGGCAATCCCGTAACAAAGTCTATAGTCACATGTTCCCACTTCGATACGGGAATGGGAAGAGGCTGTAGTAAACCCACTGGCCTCTGATACTCAGCCTTCACCTGTCGACAGGCTAAACATTTAGCTACAAACTCCGTAGTGTCCCTCTTCATACCTGGCCACCAATAGTTGCCCTGAATAGTTCAACACATCTTTGTACTGCCCGGGTACAAGGCATAGGCCAAGGAGTGTGCCTCCTCTAATATGGACCTGCAGATATCTTCACCGGCTAGTATAGCCACTCTATTTCGATAAGTCATAAGTCCATCACTACGGACTCTGAAATCATCTATATCACCTCTGTGGGCTCTTTCAGTAAGAGCCTAGAGCTCGGTATCAATGCCCTAAAGCTCGCTAATATGGTCCAACAGCATCGGCCTGACCTCAAACCCAGCTAGCAGAGTGCCCTGATCATTACTAGCCAATCTGACTGCCAAATCCCAGAGTCCCATCAAACAAGTGAGGTATGCCGTATCATTCTCCTGAGACGATGAAGCTGATTTCCGACTCAAGGCATCAGCAACCACATTGGCCTTGCCCAGATGATAATCAATGACAAGATCATAATTTTTGAGAAATTTCAACCATCTCCTCTATCTTAGGTTAAGTTCTCGCTGGGTAAATAAATACTTCAGACTTTTATAATCTATATACACCCGGCAAGTCACTTCGTACAAGTAATAGCGCCATATCTTCAATCCGAAGACTATGGCCTCAAGCTCTAGATCGTGTGTCGAATAATTCACCTCATGTTTCTTCAACTGTCTAGAAGCGTAGGTGATCACCCAACCATTTTGCATCAAAACATAACCCAACCCTTATCGGCTACTATTACTGTACACTGTGTACTCCCGATTGTTGGTGGGAAGCGTCAAAATCGGAGCTGTAGTCAACCATTGTTTGAGCTCCTGAAAACTCGCCTCACAACGATTATCCCATACAAACTTGACACCCTTTGGTGTCAATCTAGACAATAGTGCAGCTATCCGGAAAAACCCCTCAACAAATCTGCGGTAATACTCGGCCAGACCAAGAAAACTCCTGATCTCAGTCATTGTCTACGGCTGCTCCCATCTCATAATGGCATTGACCTTCTGCGGATTGATAAAAATCCCTTTGCAGAAATGACATACCCTAAAAATCCAACCTGTCTTAATCAAAATTCACATTTTGTGAATTTGGCATAAAGCTGCTCATCGCAGAGATCTGTAAAACGGTGCGAAGATGTTGAATATGATTCTTGTCGCTCTGCGAATACACCAGTATATCGTCTATGAAGACTATGACAAACGGGTCCAGATAGTCGTGAAAAACTCTGTTCATCAAGTCCATGAACGCAGCTGGGGCATTAGACAGCCCAAACGGCATGACAAGGAATTCATAGTGCCCGTATCGAGTGCGAAAAGCTATCTTTGGCACATCTTGAGTCTTAATCCATAACTGATGATATCCCGATCGAAGATCAATTTTCGAGAAAACTCAGACACCTTGCAATTGATCAAACAAATCATCTATGCGAGGCAGTGGTTATCTGTTCTTTACAGTCACCTGATTAAGCTGCCTGTAATCTATACACAATCTCAGTGAGCCGTCCTTTTTCTTTACAAACAGTACTAGAGCACTCCAAGGTGACGTGCTAGGACGGATAAACCCCTTATCGAGCAACTCCTGCAGCTGGACCTTGAGCTCTCTCATCTCAGCCGGCGCTATTCTGTATCGTGGCATAGAGATAGGGGTAGTCCCCAGAGCTAAATCAATCTCAAAGTTGAACTCCCGAACCGGTGGTAATCCGGATAGCTCATCGGGGAAAACATCAGTAAACTCCTGTACGACTAGAATATCCTCAAGTCTCAGCCCCTGAATAGTGGTGTCTATGATGTGAGCCAGATATGCCACACACCCGTAGTGAGTCATGCGTTTGGCCTCCAAAACTAAAATGACATAGCGGGGTAAAACCCGCCTCTCGCCCTCAAAAATCAACACTGGTTGATCGGGTTTCAAAACTCCACCTGCTTCTTAAAGTAGTCAACTGAATCCCGATGCGTATGTAGTGAATCCATCCCCAAGATGGTATTAAAATCAGTCATGGCGAGAGGGATTAGATCTGCTTTCAGCACTATATCCCCAACTTTGATCTCACACTGCTCACCCAGAGGAGTGATGACCAATATCTCCTCGTCCAAAGGTGAGAGCAGCCTATCAGAATATTGGGAGAATTGATCGCTCACATACGAATAGTTAGACATCATGTCAATAAGGATACGAGCATCTATTCCGAAGATAGGTAGAGTACCTATCATTGAACAAAATGCACATGGATTTAGAATAATTTCAAATTTGATATATATATATATATATATATATATATATATATAAATAATTGAGTCTCTAAGGCTTTTACAACTTTAGTATACAAAGATGTCAGAGTAGTATCATGTCGACAAAAGGGTACACAACATAAAATACCTATACAACTATCATGATACAATGCTGACATCCCCAAAAGAAGTGGAAATACGAATAAAGATCCTATTCTACAGGATCAGAAGGAGGAGTATCCATGATGATGTCGGGGTTCGCTTGGGCGTCCTCCTACCTCATGGCATAAATTCGGGCCTGAACCCTAGGCTGCTATCGTGCCTGGGTCTGCACTGTGTTACTCCCGGTGGTCACCCTGGGAGTAGAAGATGCTGGCCGAGTAGGCTACCCCTGCTGACCTATATGAGGAGTACTAGTGCGGCTCTATGAACTTTGTCCTCCACGTCCTAACTCAGGGCAGGAACTCCTAATATGCCCCGGCTTCCCACAGTGGAAGCAAGTGACCGACACTGAACAAAAGTCTATCGAATGGGACCTATTGTACCTGCGGCAATAAGATGCCGCTGAGTAGTATACTGTGAAGGGTGAGTCAGAGCGGGTTGTCTGAACCCCTGGGAGTACGGTCCCCGTCCCACATTAGAAGATCTAGATCCAAATCCGTCATTGTGCGAACTGGATCCCCTGCCCCTCTTGGAGTTCTGCGCAGAATGAGACTTCTCTTTCTTTCTCTTTAGCTTTATATTTTCTCCCTGTCTAGTCTCAGCGCGGACCAAAGCCTCTACGCGGTGAGCAGAGTATGTCACCTCAGCCAGTGTAAACTGTGGAGTAACAGTCATATACTTCTTTATGTTGAGGCTAAGACTGTCTTCGAATTTGAAACGCAAATACTGAGGTCTGGCCAGATCCAGTACAAATGCGGCAAGTCTTCGCATGTCTTCCTCATACTCTGAGACAGATCTGGACCCTGTGTAAGTCGTCCCAGCTCTGACCTTATCCGGTCCTACTGGTAGAGTGGGAAAAATTTGCGGTCAAATTCCCAAAGGAAGTCGTCCCACCGCAGTGGCTCTATTACCTCATCAGTGAGGGTCTCCCACCATAAGAGGGCCTCTCCTTCTAATAATCACTGTGCCACTTTCAGGTAGAGTTCCTCTCCAATCCCCAGATCGGTCAAAATCCTACGGGTGCGGTTGATCCAATGCTTGGCTGCCGCAGCATCACCAAGCCCTGTAAAATTAGTGCACCCCAGTTGACGGGACTCCTTAATCAACTGAGTCAGCTCATGTACCTGTCTAAGAGTAGCCGATGTGGTCTTACTAAGCTCTAACAAGATAAAAGGACCGGCCACTGGCGGTGGAACTGGTGCCGAAGAAACTGGTGTTGCGGCAGGTACAGGCACCGTTGTAGGAGGTGGTAGGTGCAAAATCTGGACCACATGCGAAGCGTACCACTCGTACACCTATCGAAAGGCGTCGAGTGTGGGTACGGGAATCTTAGCCTGAGTAGCTGTCTGAGTAGGTGCCGGTGCCGGCACGCGAGTCGAGGAACATCCTCTAGCTAGTCTAATTCTTCTGGTGAGGCAAAACGGGTGTTCTGTCGGGTCGTCATACTTCTGCAACAGAATGATCCTTATTAGGTATCGTTCAAAGAATAGGCATCGTTCAAGAAATTTGAACTAGTCACATCTTGACTACCCTCATAAAGAATGGAATCTTAAAAAAAAAGCATGTTAGGTTAGATACAACCGTATCTAACCCCCTAAAATGGATGAACTCATATATTTATGACCATGTATTGGGACTTCATGACTATATGAAACTCTCATGCATTGAGGATTTAAATACAAACATACTCGGGAATGTTTTCAAAACTCTTTTCCTACATAGCTCTCAATCTAGCCTACTATCGTGGCTGGGTCTGCACTGTGTTACTCCCGGTGGTCAGCCTGGGAGTAGAAGATGCTGGCCGAGTAGGCTACCCCTGCTGACCCATATGAGGAGTACTAGTGCGGCTCTATGAACTTTATCCTCAGCGTCCTAACTCAGGGCAAGAACTCTTGATATGCCCTGGCTTCAGACAGTGGAAGCAAGTGACCGACACTGAAGAAATTCCTATCGAATGGGACCTATTGTACCTGTGGCAATAAGATGCCGCTGAGTAGTATACTGTGCAGGGTGAGTCGGAGCGGGTTGTTTGAACTCCTGGGTGTACGGTCCCCGTCCCATATTAGAAGATCCAGATCCAAATCCGTCTCTGTGTGAACTGGATCCCCTGCCCCTCTTGGAGTCTCTGCCTAGTCTCGACGCGGACCAAAACCTCCGTGCGGTGAGCAGAGTCTATCACCTCAGCCAGTGTAAATTGTAGAGTAATAGTCATATACTTCTTTATGTTGAAGCTGAGACTATCTTCGAATTTGAAGCGCAAATACTGAGGTGTGGCCAGATCAGGTACAAATGCGGCAAGTCTCCGCAAGTCTGTCTCATACTCTGAGACAGATTTGGACCTTGTGTAAGCCGTCCCAGCTCTGACCTCATTCGGTCCTACTGGTAGAATAGGAAGAATTTGAGGTCAAACTCCCGAAGGAAGTCGTCCTACCGCAGTAGCTCTGTCACCTCATAAGTGAGGGCCTCCCACCATAAGAGGGCCTCTCCTTCTAATAATCATTGTGCCACTTTCAGGCAGAGCTCCTCTCCAATCCCTAGATCGGTCAAAATCCTACGGGTGTGGTTGATCCAATTCTTGGCTGCCGCAGCATCACCAAGCCCTGTGAAATCAGTGCGCCCCAGTTGACGGGCTTCCTTAACCAACTGAGTCAACTCATATATCAATCTAAGAGTAGCCGATATGGTCTCACTCGGCTCTGACAAGATAGAAGGACCGGCCACCGGCGGTGGAACCGGTGCCGAAGGAACTGGCGTTCCGATAGGTGCAGGCGCCGCTATAGGAGGTGGTGGGTGCGGAATCTGGACCCCATGCAAAGCGTACCACTCGTACACCTACCGAAAGGCGTCGAGTGTGGGTACGGGAGTCTTAGCCTGAGCAACTCGCTGAGTAGGTGCCGGTGGTGGCACGCTAGTCGAGGAAAGATCCTCCGGCTCGTCTAATTCCTCTAGTGGGGCAAAACGGGTGTTCCGTCAGGTTGTCATACTTCTGCAAGAGAAGGATGCTTATTAGGTATCGTTCAAAGAATAGGCATGGTTCAAGAAATTTGAACTAGCCACATCTTGACTACCCTCACAAAGAATGGAATCTTAAAAAAAAAAACATGTTAAGTTAGATACAACCGTATCTAACCCCCCTAAAATGGATGAACTCATATATTTATGACCATGTATTAAGACTTCATGACTGTATGAAACTCTCATGCATTGAGGACTTAAACACAAACACACTCGGGAATATTTTCAAGACTCTCTTCCTACATAGCTCTCAACCTAGGCTCTAATCCCAAGTCAACTTGTACGCCCCAAACTGGTATCGTGAGCAGCCGTCCGTTGTCCTGAATGCCGACTCTATTTTTACAGAAAATCGGAAAGAAGCTCCCCGCATATCGGAGGTCTCCCATATAGCAATCAACCTACTACCTGTACAATAGGGCCAACCTGGCCTCACAATACGTAAATCAAATCTCAACATCAGACCAACACATCCATACCGTACAATTCAAAACAACGCAAGGCTAATAAAACGAATTTCCACAGTCCTAACTACAGACCTCTACTGCCATGCCCCCGTCAAAGGCATGAATAGCCGCCAGTCGCCCCTCCTATGATTTAGAGGCGGCACCGAGCGGTCCTAAAATATATTTCTAGGACATGACACATTCCCAAGTAACATATACAATGAATAGAAATTGTCTCAATGTAAGTGTTATGCAATGACAAGACAGTTCCACAATTTAAATATCCATATTTGTACAGTCATCCCAAAATTATACAATGGTTATCTATAGACCTCAAAATACATATACATCATCAATACAATTTTTAACTCATGAAATTGTAGCGAAAATATACAATGACTCCTCAAGTCCAGACCAAATCTTCTAATGATACTAAGCATCTTAAATGCAACGCTCATTGCCAAATACTATCTCTGAAACAAGAAGGGAAATGAGGGGTAAGTACTCAGGGAAAGAATACTCAGTGAGTGAGTGGGTCAATGCAGTCGTCTAATAAGAATTGCGAAACTGGAGTATCAAAGCGTAAGTATACAAATCATACTTTAAATCATCATGCTTTTCATTTCAATAATATATAATTTGCTAGTATTATCAAGTCAAATATGCATCCAAAGCACTGTCATTAAAATTGTAGAGCTGCCAGCTGAAAGTGTCTTGGCAAAGGTCTACCTCGACCTATGAGAGGCATAGCGGGGGTGTTATATACAAATTTATTTAAAGTGCTCTCTATCCCGGCGTTGGTGACGGACCTCGTTTAGGTGCTAGACTTGGAGAGAGTATCCAAATCCTCCCCCTTTTCAGATTCAACATGACTAATACCGTGTCGTTAATATAATCAAGACAACTCGTGGGATACCCCAGGTCTAGGCATATCCAGACGCCATCTAAGTGCCTCTCACGGTATCCTTCGTAGCTACGGAACAATACATACCAATGCCCTCAAGGCCAAAATCAATCTCGTATCAAAATGTGTCGAAATCAATTTCACAAACCAAATGCAATATATAGTGTAAAATGACACATTATACATTTCAACCACATGGATGCATAATTTCATAATTCAATCCAATTTTTGGAGACTCCATTGGTTCACAAAAAGTCAATTCCAAAACCAGTCAAAATATTTCAAGCACATGAGAAGTCATGCTCATTATCAAAATATTATAAAATAGGGTTTACATATTAAACAAAGACATTGAAATAAATTTCACTTACAGTATGGGGGAGGGTAGCGCACTCCCCAATAATACTACGAAGGGAAAAAAAGTGTTCCTCTAACTCAATGCACCAACACCTATAAATGTATATATATATATAAAATCAACAAATTTCAAATCTACGCAGTTATAGGAAATAGGCTATCACTTCTAATACACGTATGCAAATTCGATAGTTTCGAATCCTTTAGAACCGTACCTTAATTCCTTATATTTTGTTCATACATACAACAAGTCTACAAGACTCAAGTGTTGGTACTCAACCAATCCCGCACAGAGCTCACACTAATCAAATCTCTCACTCGCACCCAAGGGCAAGCAGGGCCACAGCCCAGAGCTCCTCTGTGCAGTGCGCAACGCCCATGTGCAGTGCGCAACGCCCATGTGCAGGGCATGCAGTGCCAATGTTCAGGGTCCATGTGCAAGGCGCGCAGTACCCATGTGCAGGGTGCGCAGTTCCCATGTGCAGGGTCCATGCGTAGGGCGCGCAGCGCCTGCACGCCAACCATTTCTCCTCATTTCTCAACTTAACCCTAACATTCATTCAAATAAATCAAATGGGTAAAAAAAATTTTTCACCTAGGGTTTTTTCGGAGCACAGACTTTCGTCCGAATGTCTCCTCAATCATTCCAAAATCTATAATGTTCCCTATCAAGACAAGATTTATTAATTAGGTCATAAACAGTTAGAACAAAATCAAAACCATGAGTTAGTTACTTACGTAGAGACTCACAGGCTGTCATGGGCTATCGCGAACTGTGAGCCGTAGTGGGCTTCATGGCCGCAATGGCCTCGCGGGCTCGTGGGCTATTGCAAGCTGGTGGGCTCATGGGCTCGCGGGCTCGTGGGCTCGCACGTGCACAGGCGCGCTCACGTTGTGGTGTGCTTGCGGGAGGCAGGAGCTGCAGCGGCTGGGGTGCGCTCGTGGTGGTGGCATGTGTAGAAGTTCGCGGCGGAGTGTGATCAAGAGGGAGGGAGATTGCGAGAGATAGAGAGAGAGTGAGCAGCGGAGAGAGAGAGAAATAGTGAGAGAGAGACCTTGAGTGAGGTAGAGAGAGAAGAAAAAGATGGTGGTAGTGGTGTGGTTGCTCGCGGTGGAGGGAGGTGGCGGGGTGAGCGACCGATCACGGTAGAGGGAGAAAGCAGCCGCGTGAGGTGAAGAGTCGAGGAGAGAGAGAAAGAAATAACTTCGGGTTTCCAACCTAATTGGGAAAAGGGGGAGGTGATGCGTTTCACTCCAAAACGTAGCATCTTCTCTCTCTCTCTCTTTTTTTTGTGTTTATATATATATATATATATATATATATGTTTTCATATCCACAAATCACTAAAATTTAAATTGTTTGTAAATCGGGGTTTATTTCGATTCGCAAATTTGACAAATTAAAATATACAAAAAATTTAATTTAAATAACCCAAAATAAAAAATCAATTTAAATAAATAAAATTTCTCTTTATATAATTAAATTACAGATACCGCATTGTCAATGTTACAATATTAGTATTCAAAAATTATTTGTGGTCAAAATGACACTCAAATGTCCATGGTAGGACTCGAACCCATAATCTCCCGCTACGGAGATGAGTGCATTATCCATTAGGCCATGCGAACCTAACAATAATATGAATAGTTTTCAAAATATTAATATGATTAATAGTTACCAAAATGAAAGTAGTTACATATCATAACAAATTTAACAGCTCCCCCAAAAATGGTTGTAAAGTTATTCTTCCCCGTAAAATTTAATAGATCTAATTTTGCTTTAGGGGCTGCTCCAATAGAAGATATATTAGTCCAATTAGGGCCTCTTACAGTCCTCAAAATGTAATCAATGCCGGTCAGCCTAGATTAGTACCATTTTCAACAATTTTTTCTTACTTGTAAAATAATAAGGTAATAAGTTAATCAGAGAAGGAATGGAAAAATCATTGACAAAAGTTATCTTCAATAATAATAACACCGTTTATCAACTTAAACTTTATTAATAGTCGCATAAATGCAGCATTATCACTGGATTCTAGATATAGAAGAAATTTTTTGTAATCAAAAGTCCTAGATTAAGTGGTTTTGTAAGGGGGATAGGAAGATTCATTTCTACCGCCAATCTAAACTTATCTACCACCACTGCAATTGCATTTCTCAATTAAAAATTAATGGAAAATGGCATTATGATCAACAACAGCTTAAGGAGCATGCTACTTTGATAGATCCAAGTCTCTAGATATGAATCACTTTCCTTGGGAAGCAACTTTGGATCGAGGTTAAAGTTTCTATATCACGCCCCGAACCGGGATCGTGAACAGCTACCCATTGCCCCTGGATGCCGGCTGTATTTTTACAGAAAATCAGGCAGAATTTCTCCATAAATCGGAGGTTTCCCATATACAATTTCACATGTATATCACATTCATCCTGTAAAATAAACAAATGGCCATTTCAGCCTCTCCAAAATCAACAAATATCACAGCCAACATTTAGAATAACGCAAGGCTATAAGTTTCTAGCAGTTCTAGCAATAGACCTCTACTGTCATGTCCAACTAGAGCATGAATAGCCGCCACACCGAACGGACTTAATTTTTATCTTATATACAATCATTTTTCCCAAGTGACATTCAAATACATACAATCGCTTCAATGCAAATAAACTTGAGAGTTTCACAAATAGTTATACATAAATTATACCGTCATCCCAAAAATAATTAAATGAGTACATTTATCAAACTAAAATCTCCAATAGTCGTAGCGGAAGATATGGTAACATCCATACCCAAACCCGATACTATTAATTCCATGTCGCAACACGCTAATTCTTCTTCAGTCCAAAACTAATCCTGGGGGAGAAGGTGAGGGGTGAGTATCTATGGGATGATACTCAACAAGTGAGAGGATTGATATCATACTATCAATATCAAGGGTGAACTTATAGTGTTAAAGCATGTAACAAAATATCGAGTGTGCGAAAATAACGTGATGTTTCAGAATAAAACATATCTCAAGGCACACATCATAAAATAACATATGCATCCATCCATGTATCAAGTCACATATGTAGAGCCGGCCGAACAAAACAACCCTGACAATGGTCTACTTAGACCAAGGACGGGCACATTGAGGGTTTTTACTATGCAAATATCAAATAATGGCGCTCTCTACCCCAATGTTGGCCACAGACTACTCCAACTAGCCTATAAATAATAATAATGATACATATATATATAGTCGGCATAAACGTATTCGGACACAATGGGTGCTTCTACCAAATGTCCTTCATAGCTACGAAATGCTATAGGAAGCATATCACCATATCACCAAGTCTGCTGGGCACGTAGCCCCATGCATCACATCATATCGGCCGGGCATATAGCCCCACACATCGTAACATAATTTCGGTTAGGCGTATAGCCCAAATAGTACATGTAAATACATATAAAACTACGTGCCAATACAGTAGAAGTATTAAAATATGTAAATATATCAAAAAGGTGGCACAATATCAGTTATCAAACTCATAGATGCATAATCTATAAAATCAACTGTTGAAACACTCCAATGGTCACAAAAATATGTCAATCAAAATCCAAAAATTTAGTTTTCACGCATATAGAAATCATGTCGTTTGACTATCGGTAAAACGTGATTTGTCAATCAATAGAAGATGCCAAAATCTCACTCACAGTTTTAGGGAGGGTGGTCACTCCCTATTTTCAAAACAAATCCAATCTGACTCCTCGAATCTCCAAAAAGATCAACTTAATCAGATCATCATAATTTAACATCAAATTTCAAGTATTATAGGGTTTATCCATTTTTCCTAAGTTTGTACAAACCTTAACTCTTCAATTTATGAATACACTATAATGTTATCAGTTGCAATTCAGCTAGAAACAATTAATGTACTTTTAATCCAAGTCAAATTCAACCCTAAAACCACTCAAGATCGGAAATAAGCCTGAAAATAAAGAATTTTCCTATAAGATGGAAAATTTTTGCAAAATCATACACTTTTCGATTCCCATCCAAATGTTTCAAACCATATGTCATTTTCAAGATATATGAGTATATTTTCATAATACGGAGATCGTATTTAAATTGCCTATAAGAAAAACAATTTATAATGAGAAAGGCTGTATCAACACTTGTACTAAAATCCTAATTTCCAACTATTTTCATGCATAGGTCAATTTAAACTCCAAGGGAAACTATTCAAATCAACTTACTTTGATTCTATCATCCTGAATAGTCCCATTTTATATAAATTCATACATTTAACCTAATAAACTGCATATAATGTCCGAAAACATATTTATTGCGAATCTAGTTTACATTCTAGCATATACGAAACTTATTATCTTAAATTTACCCTAAATTCGATAACCAAATCGAATGGGTCTGAAATCACTCACATAAGGTTTTTCTCGGATCGCAAACCTTTATCTGAATGTCTCCGCGATCACCCTAAGAACTGAAATGCTATCTATCAAGACAGAGTTTATTAGTTCAGTTCAAACACGTAGATCGGAAGCAAAACCCTAAGTCAGTTACCTGCGTGGAGGTTCGTGGGCTGTCACGGGCTTACGGGCTCATGGGCCGTCGTGGGCCCGTGGGTTCGCGGGTCAGCGGGCTAGTGGGTTTTGACTAGTGGGCTCGCGGTCTACGGGCCAGTGGGTAGCGGGCCGGTAGACATGTAGGCGGTGGGCCTGCTGGCTGGCGGGCCTGCAACTAATGGGCCAGCGGGCTTGCGGGCCTACGGGCTGGCGGGTCTCGGGTTGATGGGCCTGTGGCTGGCGGGCCTGCGGCTGATGTGCGCCCGTGTGCTCATGCGCTGTTGCTGGTGCGCTCCCATGCGCACTCGTGCGTTACGCTGGTGCGCGCCCATGCGCTCGTGAGCTGTGCTGGTGCGCGCTCGCTCGTGCTTGTGCTGTAACGTATAGGCGGGAGGACGCACTGTGGCTCGCTCGCATGCAAAGGCACTGGGTTGTGCTCGTGGAGGCTTGCGAGAGGAGGGAGCAACGGCGGTGGGTGGCGGAAGGGAGAGAGATCGCGAGAAATCGTGAGAGGGAGAGACTGTGAGAGAGAAATCGAGAGGGAAAGAAGAAGAATAAGAAGAAGAAGAAGGCTGTTGGCGGCGGAGCTCGCGGCGAAGTGGCGCCGCGGTGGGGGAAGAAACGAAGGGTCGGGGGAGAGAGAGAGAGAGAGAGGGAGAGAGAGAGAGAGAGGGAGAGGGATTAGGGTTGAAACCCTAATCCCCAAATCAAGTTGGGGACGCAGCGTTTTGCCCCAAAACGCTGCGTCTCTATTTTTTTTTTTTGGTGTTACATTCTAACTCCACAATAAACTCTTAAAAAAGGTCTAGTTGATATAATAAAAGTAAATAGATGCAAAAACTAAACAGTCAAGTCAAGAAGATCAAAACAAATATAATACAAGTTTAGGGATCATTACCACTACACAATTAAACTGTTATCATACAATATTAGTATTGAGAAATTATTAGCTATTAAAATTACACTCAAACATTCACTGCAGTACTTGAACCCACAATCTCCCGTTTGGAGGTGAGGCCTTATCCTTTAGGTCACGCAAACCTCGCAACAATATTGGTAGTTATTATAATATTAATATGATTAATAGTTACTAAAATGGAAGCATTTACATATCATAAGGAATTTGATGACTCCCCCAAAAATGGTTGAAAAGTTATTTTAATACCCCATAAAATTTAACTGATCTGATTTTCCTTTAGCGATTGCTCCAATATATGATATATTAGTCCAGTTAGGGCCTCTCATGATCATCAAAATATAATGAGTGCCGGTTTGCCTAGATTAATAGCATTTTCAACAATTATTTCTAATTTGGAAAATAATAGGGTAGTAAGTTAATCAGAGGAAAAATAGAAAAATCAATGACAAAAGTTATCTTCAATAATAATAACATCATTTATCAACTTAAACTTCTTTAATAGTCGCGTAAATGTGGCATTATCACTGGATTCTAGATATGGACGAGATTTGGCATCAAAAGTCCTAGGTTAAGTAGTTTTGTCAGGGGATTGAAGGATTTGTTTCTACTACCTGTCATAATTGCAATTGCATTTCTCAATTGAAGATTAATGTGGAATGGTGTTATGATCAACAGTAGCTTAAGGAGCATGCTACTATATATTTCTTTGAATTATTTGCTAGGGTGTCATTCAGTGGATGACATGATGTATATGTCACTTGGCAGTAGATTATTGATGTGGAAGATCAGGTCTAGTTTACTCGCCTTATTGATCTGGCTAAGATACGGATTGCAATCCTTTCAATGAAGGGCCCTGATGGTATTCGTTGCTTGTTCTATAAAAATTTTGGGATATCACACACCGTCCTATTTCAGTTTGGGGGAAGTGTTGTAGGATAGTTTCTTCTCCCCAGAGATCCTTTGAGCCCTTGTAGTCCAAATTTTGAAGATAGCTTGTCAAGGTAGTTTACACGAATTCTGATCTATTAGCCTACCTAACATGGGTTACAAAGTTCTTGTTAAGGTGTTAGTTTAGTAGCATCGCCCTATTCTGTAAAAAGTTGTAGGTCTTTTTCAGAGTAGCTTCCTCTCTAGTTGAAGTTTGTTAGATTATATCATCATCACCTAGAGATTGCGCATGTCATTAGCTCTTTCCAGGGGTCTCGTTTGAAAATGATCCTGAAAGTCGATTTGCAACACCCTTATGGTAGTGTTAGCTAGGATTTTTTGTGGCAGACTCTATAGAATTTTCAAATTTCTTCCTCATTGGTTCATTTTATCATGTTTCCAGTCGCCATATTCATCTCTCTGATTTGGAATGAGAAAGCTCTCCTAATTTTGCCACTGGAAAGGGATTCAAACAAGGAGATCCATTGTCCCTTTACTTTTATATTTTGGTTATGGAAAAGCTGACTTACATAATTCAAGCCCAGGTACTGAGGGTTACTAAACTCCTATTTGCACCTTTCACATGTGCAGATGTTTCCTATTTGTTCTTAACAGATGATCTCATGCTCTTCGCTGATGGGAAGCCCAGTGTTATGATCTCAGTTTACCATAGTTTTGGACTGCCTGTGAGAATTATCAAAAAGTAGTGGGCTGGTATTAAATCCCCGAAAGTCTGAGATGTTTGTCTCTCTTAATGCTCCATTGTTGCTCAAGAGGTTTTTGGCTTCTCAGAGTCAATTCCGACTGATAGAGGAAGTAGATTTGGGGGTACCCATATCTCCTAGCAGAATCAAAAAAACTCAATACCAGTATTTAGTGAAACGAATTCAGAAAAGGATTACAAATTGGAAGGCAAAAATCTTGAGTACTGTAAGGAGGAAAACGCTTATCCAAGCCATTACCTCTTTGATTCTTTCCAACGTCATGCAGCCAGTTTGGCTTCTGAAATCGATTTGTGATCAGCTTAATAAGCTAAATCAGAAGTTTCTATGGCACAATTCATAGGGAGTCTGTAGAGTTTATGCAATCAGGTGGAACTTAGTATGTCCCCTTAAGATTTCAGGAGGTCTAGGATTCGTAAGTCTCAAGTGGTTAATTGTGCATTCCTTGCAAAGTCAGGTTGGGAAATCCTATCAGGGGATACGACCCTATGGTAAGTACTTCGTAAAAAGTACATCTATCATGGTAATTTTTTGCATTGTAATCAATCCATATGATACTTGCCTTTTTGACAAGGCATGTTAAGAATTCGTTACTTGCTTAAGGATGAGTTGTGCTGGCAAAAAGGGAGTGGGAGAAACATCTAGTTTTGGGAGTGAAAGCATTCTCTAATGCAATTACAGCGAAATAAATATTTAATGTTCCAAGATTTAGGGTCGGATCACTAACCTTTTCGATATATGGGACCGAAGAATATCACCAATAGATCAATCTCCTTCTTGTTCACAATCCAAGAGTCTATTTCAAGGATATGGAAATTGTATATTATGTGTAGATTTATCTTCTTCCTCACATTGTGCTTGTTCTCTCTCAACCTTCAAGCATCATGGATGGTTATTGGGGAGTTGGAGTTGGTTTTTCTCTTAAAAAAACCACTCCCACCCTTCCCTCCTTTTGAAATTCAAATGGGCTTAAGGGAATGTGTTTGGGTCAAACCCACATGGATGACCCGACCCGGTACCCATAACTTACATCTCCCACTCGCACATGAGGGTTAGACCTACATTTTGCTCAATCACTTCTATATACCATCGATTTCATACAAACAAATAGATCGTGTGACCAGCGAGTACATCGAGAGCTCATAGCTATACACCGGTTAAGGATATAGTAGCTCAAGATCTAATATAATGAGGACATCAAGTCTCGCTATACCCCAGACCTCTATTACTATATACAGAGTCACCGTACTTCTTATCCCTCTATTAATGAACAAGAGCATACTTGACTCATCTCAACTATGTATTCACAATTATATTTCAGAACATCAAGTTAAAAACATAACTGGCTAGTCTGTGAATACAAAAATTACGTACAACCTTTAAGACAATCTTCCTTTCGCTCTACTATCATTCCACTTCATTTTAGCTGCTTTCCTAGTCATGTACTGCAAAACTGAATCAATCATGATCTATTGGTTACATACTAAAGTAGTAACACTATAATAAAATTTTAAGAAACAGACGAAAGTCTTAAGGGTATTAAATGAGGTTAATTACAAACCTCTGGGCCTCATACAATGAGATAGAGGGATTTATCAGCTCATTACCCATAGGGTCACTGAAAGCACACGTGGTATGAACACGTGCTACGATAACTTTTCTATTTATTTAAAAGCGTATGTCTATTTCAAAATTACAATATATTGTACAGGTTTTAATCCAAATATATCACGATATTGACTTGATTCTCTTTTCTTATAAATCCTCCAAAAAATCACTTTTCCAAGAGAGAACCACACCTGGCTTTTAGACAAGTGTAATAGATTGTGGGAAATCTATTTCGATTATCAAATAAGTAAATATCAACAATAATCTCATCTTAGTTCTGTATTAAGGTGGTTAATTTATGTTAATTATCCAAAATTAATATTGCCTCATCTCTACATATCACACAGATATTAGAGGTGATTGCTTGTACGAGAGAGCCAATTTTCTAAATTTGTCTGACATACTTTTTAATCAAGATATAAGAACTTGCAAATACAAACAAATTCAAATGTCATATAATAATGAGTATTACATCACGTTCATTGCATATACATACAATTATACTCTACGCAATTCTAGAGATTTTATATGTTTTAGAAATACATCTCTAGGTATTAGTTTCGTGAATGGATCAGCCACCATTAAATGCGTAGATAAATACTTCAATGTTACCTCTCTCTTTTCAACAATGTCTCGAATAAAGTTGAATTTTGTATTAATGTGTTTGGTTTTCCCATGATATTTGGGATCTTTTGTGTAGATGATAGCTGATTGACTATCACTATAAATTGTCACAGCTTCTACTTTGTCACTTACGATCCCCAGATGTTGTAAAAATCGTTTTAACCAAACATACTCCTGAACTGCTGAAACACAAGCTACAAACTCTGCTTCCATCTTGGACAGTGATACACATGTTTGTTTCTTGCTTCTCCAAGAGATGGCGCCTTTATTTAGTAAGAAAACATAACCTGAGGTGGACTTACATTCATCTAAGTCACCACCCCAATCAGCATTTGTGTATCCGCTCAATAACAAGTCATTTTCTTGATAACAAAGGGAATAATTCACAGTTCATTTCAGATATCTTAGAATCCTCTTCATAGCTGTCCAGTGACCTTTACCTGAATTGGATTGATACCTGCTGACCAAACTCACGGCATAGCAGATGTTAGGACGAGTACATATCATAGCGTACATCAGACTCCCAACATCTCTGGACTACGGTACTTTTGATATCTCATGTTTTTCTTCAGCGGTTTTTGGGCACAATGCTAAATTTAAACCTTCGCCTTTAACCACAAGAATATCAATAGGATTACAGCTATTTATCCTAAATCGTTCCAAAATCTTTTTAATGTAAGATTCTTGAGATAAGGCTAACAATCTTTTGGAACGATTTCTGTGGATCTTAACACCCAATATGTACTATACTTCACCCATGTGCTTCATTTCAAAATTTGATGATAACCAACTCTTGATATTCAGGACATACTTCATATCATTTCCAGCTAATAATATGTAATTGACATACAGATTTAGAATTATAAACTTATTATTGGATTTTTTCACGTAAACACAATGGTTTTCGTATATAATTATGAAGTCGTAAGAGATTACGGATCTGTGAAATCTCAAATACCATTGTCTTGAAGACTGTTTGAGGCCATAAATTGATCTATTCAATTTACAAACTTTGTTTTCTTGACCTTTAACTATGAAACCTACTGGCTGTTCCATGTAGATTTCTTCTTTAAGTTCTCCGTTGAGAAACACATTCTTCACATTCGTTTGATGTAATTCTAAATCTAAATTGGTTACAATAGCTAGCAATAGGCGAATAGAGGCAAATCTCACTACTGGTGAAAATGTTTCTTCATAATCAATACCATCTTGTTGGGTATAACCTTTTGCCACCAACCGAGTTTTGTACCTCTCAATTGTTCCATCAACTTTACGTTTAACCTTGAGAACCCATTTGTTCCCAATAGGTTTGCGCCCAGGTAGAAGATCAACCAGTTCCCAAACATGGTTGGAATCCATCGACTCTATTTCTTCTTCCATTGCTTTTACCCACTCATCCTTGGCAGGACAAGATAAAGCCTCGTTCACATTTTTTGGCTTATTCTCGTCCTGTGGAGAAATGATAAAAGTGTACTCTTCAATTTCGTAATGACGTTTGGGCACACATTTCCTTGTACTTTTTCGAATTGACGATTCGGTTGGATCGTTAGAATTTGAATCCCTCCTACTGGGATCATCTAGGGATTCAACTTCTCGTAGTTCCCTTGATCCTTCCTACGCAGAACTATCATTTGAATTATTTAATTCAAACAAAGGTTCTCCTTTTGTTATATCACCTTTACTAGGAAAATCATTTTCCAAAAATGTTACATTTCATGATTCAATTTAGGTTACAGTACCATATTCTCTTTCACCGATGAACACGTAACCTTTTGACTGATGAGAATATTTAATAAAGATACATTTTTTCCACCGGGAACAAGCTTTCCAAATTTATTAGAAGGGTTATTCCTCCTCTCAACAACACAATTCTGTTGAGACGTGTGGGGAATAGTCAATTGTCTAATTATTCCCTTTTCATTACACAGATCATTGAACTGATCTGATAGATATTCACACCCTCGATCTGTCCTTAAAGCTTTAATCGTTCTATCCATTTGTTTCTCTATTTCATTCATATAACGTTGAAAGCACTCAAGTGCTTCAGACTTGTGAGTAATCAAATAGACATGACCAAAATGCGTGAAATCATCAATAAAAGTAATGAAATATGACGCTCCATGTCTAGCCTTCACATTCATTGGACCACAAATGTCAGAGTGAACCAATTGTAATGGAAGTTCAGCCCTTACCGCTTTTCCAAATGGTTTTCGAGTTATCTTCCCGGCAAGACAATATTCACAATTCGGTAAACCAACTTTAGTAAGCGAACCCAATAGTCCTGTTTTCAGAAGTCGATTCATCCTGTCCTGCCCTATGTGACCAAGTCTAGCATGCCATACTTTGTCATCTATATTAGCATTACTAGAAGAACAAACATTTAACGAAATATAATGATCAGCATAACAGTTAAACATTTGTCTGTCACAATCTAAAGTAAGAAATCCATTTAACAGATATCCAATATCATAAAACATACCACTATTATAAATACAAACCCTATCATGAGTAAAGTTCAAGTCATAGCAAAGTCTAAGAAGAACAATAATAGAGACTAAATTTCATCGAATTTTCGGTCCAAAGAGAACATCATGTAAGATTAGGGTTTGGCCACTTCATAACTCTAGTTTGCAAGTGTCAATCCCTTTGACTTCTACTTTTGTATTGTTTCCTACGTATATCCATCTTGCACCAGAAGGAACTCGACGAAAGTCCACAAAGGCTGATCGATCTCTCGTCACCTGGTCTGTTGCTCGTGAATCTATAATCCACACAAGATAAGATACAGAAAGTAAAACAGTGCTAGAGATATATATAACACTTAGAGAAGCGTTACAGGATGCTACCTTTTTGGCTCGGGACATTCTCGAGCGAAATGACCAAGAGCTTTACAATTGTAACATTTCAGTTTGCTCTTATCATTCTTTTTCCAAAACTGCTTCCGCTTGTTCTTGCGGTTAGAATTGTTTTTCTTAAACCCTTCCGCAATTTCCCTCCCTTTCTTGCCCTTGTTCTTGTTCCCCTTCCGTTTAAAACCTAAAACTTTTTTGGGAACTTGACTCAGCTACAAAGGCATTAGAAATCGATTTTGCAGCACCAAGCCGCTCATCTTCGAGTTCTACGTGGCGAGCAGCATTAGCGAAAGTCTTAATGCTATCATTGTGAGTTAGATTGACCTTCAAGTGCTCCCACTGGTCTGGAAGGGATCGGATTAAAGCTTGAACCTGTTGCTCATCGGATAAAACATGACCTGCTGACTTCAATTCCCTTATCATATTTGACATAGTTTTGAGGTGTAGTTTTATATTGTGATCAGACTTCTTTTTGTACGTGTCAAACTTAATAGTCAACTGCCTCAGACGGGTCACACTGGTACATCCATACTTCTCTCTGAGGTACATCCATATGTCATGAGCAGTAAGGAATTACTCACATTCATGTATGAGATCATCAACTATAGAACTAACCAGGATGTCACGTGCAGTGGAATTTTTTTTCTTCCACGTCTGATAAGCTTCTTGATCTCTTCTCTGTTGAGTAGTGTTTTCAATTCCAGGGTCTTGCATGATATGGTTGATACCCTCTAAGGCATCTTGCTCTTCCAGCACATACCATATCTTATGGCGCCAAATGTCATAATTATCGCCATTAAACTTATCACCTTTATTCAAATCTGCTATTATTAATTTCGATGCCATGGTTTGGGTTTTCAAAGAGAGATTATTGTAAGTATCATACTCATTCATTCAAATAATTTTGTACATGAAATCTAACAAATTTATCATAAATGAACATAAGGTGTAAACTCGAAAGATCACTAAGTTCCCAATCATCATTCATCATCCAAATGTTTGATTATCATAAATTTGATTTCAAAGTAGCAAAATTCTTTAAGTTTTAGGTGAGAATTACTTAAATTTTACCAACCTAAAAACTCCCACTAAAATTATGTGAATTTAGAACATATCTTTTCATATGCTCGCATAAATATACAAATATTCACATTCTTGATATATATATATATATAATATTACATCATATGTTCATGGCATTGTTCTCATCACAGTAGATAACTATGTACAAAGAAAAAATATATATATACAATCAAATTT
Organism: Dillenia suffruticosa; assembly: GCA_033439265.1. Lineage (NCBI taxonomy): Eukaryota > Viridiplantae > Streptophyta > Magnoliopsida > Dilleniales > Dilleniaceae > Dillenia > Dillenia suffruticosa. The sequence continues at coordinate 9,642,365 of JAVTVX010000031.1, forward strand.
CTTTTTTCTTATCTTTCTTATCTTCCATATACATGCGAGTGACCATATTGACCATCCCAACTGAAAGTCTATCTCTCGGAGTAAATCTCCTAATAGCTTGGGGTGTAGAGCCATTGATCTTTAGAGACAACGCCCTTTTCATTTTAATCTCTATCTTCCTAACTCTCCACATCCTAAGCAGTTTTAGTCTAAAATCCTTGAGGTAGAGCCACTTATTATCCTCTAATATTTTGTCAGCCATTCCAACCAAATGATCAGGGAGAGAGTTTTTAATAATCTTAATCTCGACTTCGTCGCCTCCAAACCAGTGACCCAAACGCCGAAATTCATAACGTTTTCGACTCATAACCCACAAATATTGTGGCAAAGTGTGTGTTGCCTTCATCTAATAATGCAACATCATATACAACTTTGCCAAACATTCCGGGGCCCTCTCATCTCTGCATCTCCCCCGGAGAGGTGTAAGGGTACGTTTGATTCTCACAATATCCCTAAAATGGAGTAAACATTAGATTGGACATGAAACCAACAAAAAAATTTTAAAACACCATCTACAATTTATACTTAAATCAACAAGTACAAATCAAATATGTGTTATAAAAATTTAATTCAGGTAGGCATAAGCTAGAAAATATTTTTTCAAACATGTGAGGAATTTTCAGAAATTTGTCTCACTTGTTAATTGATTTTTCTGCAATTTTCTAATAAAATTTTACTAATTTAAAATTAATGGATACTTTCAGTAAAAAAATAATTTAAAATTACAGAAAAAACAATCAAAAAATAATAAAAAAATTAAAAAAAAACGGGGCCTGAGAGGGCCCGTCATGCTCCCTCACGCGTCGCCTTCCCGGGTGAATCCGGCCACCGGATTTTGTCTACCCCCCAATTTTGACTTCTCTGACTTTAATGGTGCTGTCAGTTTTCTGATTTGAGGTCTGGATCATGACGTTTGGGATTCACAGCCCACGGACCGAGAGTGGGATTGTGCTGACGTCACTGCTGACGTCATTGTTCGTCTTCTTCATGCAGAAAATTTTTTTCTGTATTTTAACACTAATTTCCCTAAACCATATCTCATTCATTTTTGAATCGTTTTGCATGTTTTTTATATGGTTGGAAAGAATTTTTGATGGGGAATTTAACCATACAATATTAAATCATAAAACTTATCATGCAAATAGATATTAGCATTTTCATTTTCAATTAGGGTTTCATTTTTCTCCAAAAATACATAATGGCCATGCATGAAACTTTGCAAATCAATTCCTAACATCATGGGTACTCTACCTCTCAAATTTCAAAACATTTCGTGGTTTATAATCAAAATTACTATTTTCAATTTTTTTTAAAAAAAGAAACTCGAAAATATATCAAAAAATAGGAAACACCCTAAATCGTACTCTGATACCAATGAAAGTATTCTCTGATACAATTATAGCGAAATAAATATTTAATATCCCAAGATCTAGGGTTGGATCACTAATCTTTCCGATGTACGGGTCCAAAAAATGTCACAAATGGATCAATCTTCTTCTTGTTCACAATCTAAGAGTCTATTTCAAGGATATGGAAATTGTATATTGTGTGTAGATCTATTTTCTTTCTCACAATGTACTTATTCTCTCTCAACCTTCAAGTGTCATGGATGGTTATTGGGGAGTTGGAGTTGGTTTCTCTCTTAAAAAAACCACTCCCTCCCTTCCCTCCTTCTGAAATTCAAATGGGCTTAAGGGAATAGATTTGGATTAAACCCACATGGACGACCCGACCAGGTATCCATAACTTACAGGGAGGATAACCGGGTTGATGCGGGTTTATTATGTCAGAGGGTAAAGGATATTTCAAGTTCTACGGTGGACCTAAGGGTGAGTCAATTTATTACTTCAGATCATCAATGGGTTGTTACAAGGCTCATTACTATCCCACCGGACCCTGTCATAGAGGAGGTTTGGGTTGTGTTAATACCCTGTGATCTTGAACCCCAGGATCTGGTATCTTAAGCAGGTGATTCTTCGGGGGTTTTCCCAGTACGATCAACCTATCACACTTTCCAATGCCTTTAGGAATCTATTTCTCCTCTTTCCATCTCATAAAGGTGGATTTGTAAATTCAAATGTCAAGAAAAGGTAAAGTTCATGGTATGGCTTGATTTTCATAGTACATTGATACGAAAGTGATCCGGTTTCAGTGTGGGATTTCCATTGATTACCTATGTCCTTTATGTCATGAGCTTCTAGTTACAGGTCTCCACATGTTTCGGGACTGTGCCTTGATTTATTAGGTTTGGTCTCGGATCCTTGGATCTTCTCACTTTTGAAGTTGGTTTTTGGGAATCGATTTGAAAAGGAGTGCCTGGTATGTAATTGTCAGTCTCATGTGCTCCACATGGGGTGTCAATGGGTTTTGTTCTTTGTCTACACTTGATGGTCTATTTGGAAGGCTCAGTGTCAATCTATTTTTTAGGTCACAGGATTCTCTTCGAAGGGTGTCTTAAGTGTCACCTCTAGTTGTCACGCCCCGAATCGGGATCGTGAACAGCCGCCCGTTGTCCCTGGATGCCGGCTGTATTTTTACAGAAAATCGGACAGAACCTCCCCATAAATCAGAGGTTTCCCATGTACAATTTCACCTGTATATGACATTCATCATGTAAAAATAAACAATTGGCCATCCCGGCCTCTCCAAAATCAACAATATCCATAGCCAACATCCAGAACAACGCAAGGCTATAAAGTTTCTAACAATCCTAGCAACAGACCTCTACTGTCATGCCCAACTAGAGCATGAGCAGCCGCCACACCGAGCGGACTTAAATTCTACGCATATATAAAATAAATTCTCAAATTATTTTTAAATATTTACAAATGCCTCAATGCAATGAAATAATTCAATAAATGTCCATAATTTATACAGTCATCCCATAAAATTTAGATAAATACATTGGTCAATCTAAAATCTCCAATATACCAATCATCGTAGCGGAAGAGATGGAAAATATCCATACCCAAACCCAGTGATATCTCCTCTGTCCAACACTAATCCTGTGGGAAAGAAAGTGAGGGGTGAGTATCTATGGGAGGATACTCAGTAAGTGAGGGGATTGACATCATACTATCAATATCGAGGTGAATTTGGAGTGTCAAAGTATAAGATAAGAAAATATCCACAGTGTGCAAACCGATCATGTTATTTCAAAATCATAAATAATACGCACACATCATAAAGTAAGATATGCATCCAATATTCACATCAATGTCATGAAGAGCCGGCCAATGAAATATTCCCGGCAATGGTCTACCTCGACCAAGGACGGCGCATTGGGGGTTTTTCCAAATGTAAGTATTAAAGAATGGCTCTCTGCCCCAATGTTGGCCACAGACTACCCCAACTAGCCTGTAAATAATAATAATAATAATGTATATATAACTAGTCGGCCGTGTATGGTGCTCCCGCCTGGTGCTAGACGGAGCCGTACTCAACGTCCTCTCCGATGAGGGTCAACCTGGAGCACCCATACACACGACGATCTGGCGGATACCTCCGGCCGAAGCGTATCCGGACACAATGGGTGCCTCTACCAAATGTCCTTCGTAGCTACGGATCACAATATCATATCGGCCGGGCACGTAGCCCCATGCATCCCATCACCAGTCGGCCGGGCATATAGCCCCATGCATAATATCATAACGTCGGCTGGGCATACAGCCCAATACATAATATCATAATGTCGGCCGGGCATACAGCCCAATACATAATATCATAAAGTCGGCCGGGCATACAGCCCAAAACATAATATCATAAAGTCGGCCGGGCATACAGCCCAAATGTGTAAGTAAATCCATTTAAAACCATGTGCCAATGCAGTGGAAGTATTTAAAACATATCAATATGTCGAAAATGTGGCACAATATACGTTTATCAAAACTCATGGATGCATATCAATAAAGTCAGCAGTTAAGACACTCCAAAGGTCACAAAACATTTCATCAAATATTGGAAAGGTCTAACAATCATATATTTGCAGAAACATGTCATTTAAAAGTATTTTTGAAACATGGTTTTCAATCAATAGCGAATGTCAAAGTCCTACTCACAGTTCTAGGGAGGGTGGTCACTCCCTATTTTCAAAACAATTTCCAATCTGCTTTCTCGAATCTCCAAAAAAAATCAACCTAATCAGATCATCAAAATTGAATATCAACTTCTCAAGCATCTTAAGGGTTTATCCGAAAAACATGAAATGAACAATATCTTCCACTTTACGGCTCATTTCATTCCAACCCTACAATCCAGATACTTTTATGCATATTTCAAGGTTTAACTCTAAAGGAAATCATTCGAATTAACTCAACATGATTTTATGATTCTCTAATATGCTTCTTTCGTATCAGAGCATCTAGTTTCTGTAACATTCTTTACTTAACCTTCAAAGTCACATATAGTCATTTCAGAATTGGTATTTTATTCGCATGCTACTCACACTCTGAACATATACAGAACCTTTCATCTTAGATTCAATTCTAGATTCATTCAAAGTATCAGTTAGAGCAGAAATCTCCTTACCTAGGGTTTTCTCGAAGCGCAGAGTCTCGTCCGACTGTCGCTTCGGTCGCTCCAAGGTCTGTAGTGTTTCCTATCAAAACAAGATTTTATTTTGTTAGATCTAAACACTTAGATCCGAATCAAAAACCCTAAATCATTTACCTGCGTGGAGATTCGTGGGCTGTCACGGGCTCACGGGCTCACGGGCTCACGGGCCGTCGCGGGCTCGTGGGCTACAGCTAGCGGGCTCGCTGGTCTGCGTGCTATAGGGTAGTGGGCCGGCGGGCTGGCGGGCCGATGGGCTGAACTGGGCCGCGGGCCGTACTGGACCTGCGGCCTTGGACGGGCTGTCGGGCCTGGTGGGCCCGTGGGCTTGCTGCTGATGGGCCTGCGGCTAATGGGCCTGCAGGCTGGCGGGCCTGCGGGCCGACAGTGGCTCGCAGGCTGGTGCTCGCCCGTGCGCTGGTGCGCTGTGCTGGGGCGTGCTCATGCGCTGCTCGCGCGCGCTCGCTGGCTCGGTCGTGTGCAAGGGCGGGTTGCGCTCGCGGAGGTTCTGCAATCGCGCTGTGGAGCACTCAAGCTCGCGCGATGGTGGCAGAAGGAGGGGTTGCTGCTGGTGGCGGCTGTTCGCGGACGGAAGCAAGATCGCACGGTGGCGGCGCTCGGCGGAGCTTGCGAAGGAGGTGAGATCGCGAACGATCGCGACTGTAGAAAGGAGAGAGAGCCGCGGGAAGAAAGAAGAAGAAGCAGAAAAAGAAGAAGAAGAAGAAGAAGGAGAAGGATGGCGGCGGCGGCGGCGGCGGTGGCTGTGGCGGAGGAAGCCGAACGGCCGCAGGAGAGGGAACGTCAGGGAGAGAGAAAGAGAGAGAGAGAGAGAGAGAGAGAGAGAGAAAGGGGGTTAGGGTTTTAACCCTAATCCCCAATTGGGGACGCAGCGTTTTGTCCCAAAACGCTGCGTCTCCAAATATTGTTTTTTTTTTTTTTTTTTTATATATTTTTAAGCTGGGTGTTACATTAGTTATACTTGGGATGGTTGGCTAGTGATGGCTAGTAGATCTCAACCTCTGCCCTGTTCGGGTTCCTGGATTCGATGGTTTTCCCCCCCTTAGGATTTTATAAATTAAATATGGATGAATCCTTGAGTTTTCATTCACGTGTGGCTAGGGCCGGCAAATTGTTTCTTGATGAGTCAAAATTATAGGTTCATGGTTTTACAGTGAATTTGGGGGTGGCAAATCCCTTCACACGCTGTTAGTGAGGGGCTTTTTCTTTTGCTCCGTACCCAGATCTTTCCAGTTATCCTAGAGACCGATTCAGCTGAACTTATGTCATCCCTCTCTTCCATTGTGGACTCTGCTCACCCAAACCTTCATATCCTTAGAGAATGTCAACTGTTTATTCACCGCACCCTAGTGTATGAGATGTGTTTTGTGCCTTACGAGGGTAACTCTTGTGTAGATGTCCCGGCCAAACTAGGACCGTCGCTCTTTGCTGGTTTTCATGAATTTTTCTCCCCTTTTAGTGAGGTGTATCATTCTTTAATGCAGGATATTTGGGGAATAGCTTCCTTTAGAACCCAGTTTCTCTCTGCTCCCGTATGTAAGGAAAAAAACTGCAGACGTGACCAGAACAAATGCCCAAAGATTCCTTATTTATAAGATTTAGTTTGTGTTTAGAAATTCCAAGACCATTCTAAAGAAAAGCAATTGATGAAATCATACCCGATGGTTCTTAGAAGACCAAAATATACTAGATGCTAGCTTCTAGTAACATGGTGTTGACTATCGAAGAATAATTACATGCATCTATCTAGGAAAATTATACCAATGCTAGCATTTGAACAACCAAAGAAATTCAGATCCATCTAAATCTCTCCATAAAAATCACTTAGCTTAGGAAGCAACTTTGAGGTTAAAATTTCTAACTCCATATGTAAACAACCCACCTTCGAGTAGAAAGCCCAATTGATAAGTTTAAAACACATATAATAATAGTGTATAGGCTCTACCAAAGAGAATTAGATTACATCTCATCACTTTCTAGTTGGCTGGCTAACTTAAAACTTGGTACATACCCCTTGTAATCATGCATACCCTAGAAATAAGGGTTATGATAACTTTGTATGATAATGGTTTTAATTTCTCCACCGTTAACCACCATTAATACCAACAAATACTCAACAACCATTAATTATTGACATTCTAACTTAATACCCACGACATCCCCCTTGTGATCATGCATATCTTAGAAATTTGTATAATAACAGTTTTAACTATTGACCATTAACCACCGTTGATGCCAACAACAACTATTGGTTGATTTACTTAGGTTCTTCTACCTATCATATTTTGGTAGTACAGAATGTAATCACAATCGTTGAATAGATTTGAGGATTTGGTGGGTCAACACCATCTATAAATAATATCTGTATCAATACTCATTCTTAGAAAATTTTCATTTATTATCCGGTGGTGCTTCTTATTTTCTTTGGAATTCTCACACTCAAGAAAAAGAAGAAAAAAAGAGAAAAGGAAAGGAGAATCCAAGTTCTTTATTTTCTTTCTTTCATCGGTTGAATTGGACATTTGCTTGTTAAAATTTTTTACACTGTTATTTTTCTAAATCAGTTGAGCTAATAGTTGTCTACACGTTTATTTCGTTGATTTATTCATCATAATATTTAGGAGTTAGTGGAGTGCTTGAGTTATTTTAGAAATTAGAAAAACTGATTTCTTCAAAATTATCAAAAGAAAATCTATGATTATTGCTACATAGAAAGTACGTTAAATAAAAAAGGGAAAAACAACCCTAAAATAGTGGGAAAACAACTACCTTCTGTTTTTAAAAAAAAAAAAAAAGAAAAGAAAAAAGAAAAATTGTTTGCACCGAAAGGAGAAAGAGAGAAAAAAAAAATTCCAAATCTTCAAAAGTACTTCGCTGGCAATGATAGAAACAGATGTGAGAAGAGTAAATACTCATAAAAATATTTCTTCCACAATGAGGGAGAGAAATGTGGAATCCAAAAAAAAGGGTTTTTAGTTGTTATTCGGCAGGAAGGATGGAGGTGAGAGATTTCGGGAAAATGTGAAGAGAAGCAATTAGATAAAAAGAAAATTAAATATATGAAGAGTTTGAAAAATAAAAATTTTAAAAGGAAAAAATTTTATTTAAGATAAAATTAAAAAAAAAAAAAATTCTCTTTTATTAAATTTCAAGAATAGTAAAATATTATCAATGTTGACTACCAAATAAGTATTTGGTCCATTTAAATAAGTGGCGAAGCTAGAATTTGATTTTAGGGGTAAAGTGTATATATCGGTTTATAAATATATGAATTTATATATATAAATTAAAAGTATAATAAATATAAGAAAACATAATTATCTTAGATATTAAATGTTAAAATTGAAAATTTAGTAAATAAAATTCTTATTTTTCTTTTAAAAAAAGCCTTTGGTTTTTTAAATGAGAAAAATAAATAAACTTGTGATAATAGAAAATAAATAAGTGATAAAGATTATAAGAATTTAAAATTGTGTAAGTAAAAAAAGATAAAATTTATGTCCGTTGGCATTAAGTGTCACGCCCCGAACCGGAGCCGTGAACAGTCGCCCATTATCTAGGATGTTGACTTTCTATAACCAAACGAGCAGAATCTCCCCATAAATCGGAAGTCTATCAAATACCATATATCGAACTATCACATATCTCATACATAGGCCAGTCCGGCCACAATCAACAATCTCCGGGAGGGTATACCACTCCCAGCACGAATCTCAAGGCACATAAAAAACGCTTTCCTCAATATCACCGACGAGACTCTATAAATATAATGTAGAACATGTGTTATTTAAGAGACTATGTGATGCGTATATGATGATATAAATGTGATGCAACCCTAATTATAAACAAACCTAGGGTTTTTTTTTTCAAAATCTAATATCGCATCATTTTTGAGAATCGACCACAAGTTCCTCAACCGGGATTGGAATTGGGAAATTTTAATTTCTATGGTTGGTTCATGTAAAAACTCATACTTTTCATGTTGAACTTATCTCCAAAATCTTGGTAGAAGATTCCTTAAAGTCCACATTTTTAAATCAATCCAACTTTCACTTTCTATTTTGTCATGTTTTAGCAAATTCTCATATTTCACTATCTACTCATGCAAATATTCTGATTTTTGACTATGTTGTAGTTAAGATACAGGACTACAACTTTCTAGTTGGGCACTTTCTCGGATTCTTAGTGCAAGTCTATGAAATAACACCATTTTGCCCACATTATGCTGCAGAAGTCTATTCTGACCAATTTTACTACAGCCCTCACAACTTTTAACACACAACTCTAAATTTCCTAAAATTTTTACAGTATTTAGAAGAAATAACCCTACATTTTCATGTTTTTGATTTCTCCCAATTATACCTAGAATGGGTCTGAAATGGACCACCAATATCTCTGTTCAGTTTTGGTCGAGAAGCAAAATCCTTTTTGCATAGTTTTGGGAGATTTTGTACAACTTTTGATTCCCTCGTACATCTTCCGTTAGTGGAGTTCGTCTATAATAATAGCTATCAGGCGAGCATTAGCATGCCACCTTATAAGACATTGTATGAGAGGAAGTACCGTACCCCGTTGTGCTAGGATGAGATTGGTGAGCGGTGACTCGCCAATGTTGAGCTGGTAGAGGAGGCGAAGGAGAAGGTGTGGTTTATCATTACTCGGATGAAAGCTGCCAAGGATAGGCAGAAATCCTATGCAGATCGTAGGCGGCGACCTCTAGAATTCACTGTGGAAACATGGTATTTTTGAGGATATCTCCCTTGAAGGGATGAGTGTCGGTGTTACATTAAGAGTTTTGATGACGAACAAATTAGTATATTTAATGTTAATAACAATTAGGAGCAATTTGGGAGAGTTTAAGGAAAAAAATTAATTCCAAAACCCTTTATGAGAATAAGCAAAGAGACATGTCAACACTACCATTCAGACAAGTTGATATGAAGAGCAATGTCAAACAGCACCTTTAATTCAATATATAAGGATGCATGTAGACGTTATGTTTTAAACATGTCGACACAAAGATAATGTCGAATAAAACTTTTAAACCATTCGACACGACCAATACTTAGAAAATTTCTAAAAAGATATAGAACACATAAAGATATATGTCGACACTACCTTGTAGACATATCAACATATAGCTCAGAACAATAGATATACTACCACAATGTCGACATGAGACATTAGATTTCGACACATTCTTTATAAATAAAAGAGAACACTAAATATGCCACCAGATGTCGACACAAGAAATCTGGATGTCAACATGATCCTTAGATATTAAGATAAATAGTATCTGACACATAATATTCAATACTACCTAATGTCTACACAAGCAAATCAGGATGTCGACGTGAAATAGAACATATAGAAGACTAGATGTTGACATGAGATTTTATAATGTTGACACTCACAGAACACACAAAGACCAAATGTCGACACAAATAGATTGTGATGTTGACACATGATTTAGAACAACACTAAACACATAGTGGACTATGTCGACACAAGCATATCATGAGGTCAACACAAACCTTAGAATGAAAATAAAACATAGAAAACTAGATGTCAACATAAAACTTTATGATATCGACATGCACTTTAAAACAAATATTGAACTCATAAAGGATCATGTCGACAGAAGCCAATCAAGATATCGACACATGATCAAGGATATTTACTCTATTAGATGTCGACACAGAAACATTAATATATTGACATGACCAATAGGAATTTGTCAACTTAACGTCCCAAATAGCAAATCGAATTCATTTAACATATAAGTGTTTATCTTTGCTAGTCATGTCAACATGAGGAAGTAACAATGTCGACACTAGAAAATGGTCATTTCTGAACAAAAGTTGATGAGTTGGTGAAAAATTTAATGCAGGTTATCGTTCAGAATTAATATCGATTCCTTAAGAGCTCAAGTTAAGTTTAAAATATTATTATATCACTAATCACCAACGCAAAGTACAATTAATTATTTGCCTGTGAAGTCTAAGCTCTTTTATGCAGCAAAAGTAAATGATTTGATTGGTTAGTAGATTTAAGGAAAGCAAAAGAAAATAAAAAGAACAAAGCAATGGAAAAATGCATTTAATGAAGCAAATGAAGAGCATTTATGAGCAACATTCAAAATCAACCTACCAATTCAACGGCTCTCTTAGAGTCTCATATAAAAATGAAGTTAAGAAGGAAATTGCGGGTAGTTATGCAATTGAATGCATATACAACAAACATATTAAAAGCTCTATCTTTTGAAATTACATACTCTATTTAACTTCAATTACACTTTCTGTGTATAATCTTTTGTAAACTCGATTTTGTTATATCTGAGGATTTTAGCCTCATTCTTTTGTAACTTTCTTCATCTCTTATACTAAGAGTCTCAAACATCATTGAAGGATTCTTGGTCTGGAGTTTAGAGAGATAATCAACCTGGATTAGGTTAGAAAGTTAGTGTTTGGGAAAAACATTGTAATAGGTTTAACTTGAATCTCAAATTAAGTTTGTACCAGTGTGAAAATAGTGAGAATTCTTGGAGGATGTCTAAGAGTGATGTACACCAAATTGATGGAACCACTATAAAATTTATCTCCAATCATTTATTTTTGTTTCCTATTTTACCTTCTATTTTTATCTCTCATAAATTATAAAAACCTGTAAAATCACTTACAAATTATCATACAACCTATTCACCCCTCAAGGTTGTTTTACAATTGGTATTAGAGTGAGTGTATTGGAAAGAGCTTAACAGCTTCAACACCAAAGATCTAACATAGCATTGAATAAAGATAATGTACCATTTGAGGCATGTTCTACAAATAGGGCTCATTTCTTCAATGGTAGCAACTACAACTATTGGAAACAAAGGATACAGAATTTCATCATAGCTTAGGATGAAACCGCATGGGAAATCATTGAAGGAGGCATCGAATTCCTTCTTGAGGTAGATGAGATCCGGATACCTGTTAAAATGAAGAATATGACACTAGAGTAGAAGAAAGTCTATACAGCCAACTACAAAGTTGTGAACCTACTCCACCTAGCATTGAGCTTGAACAAGTGCAATAGATTATCTTCATGTATCACAACCAAAGAAATTTGGGAAAGGCTTAAGACAACATATGAGAGCATTGAACTAAGAAAGAAAAGAACAAGGTTAGGATGTTGAAGCAGAAGTATAAGGCCTTCAAAATGAAGGATGTGGAATCTATTCAAGATATATTCTCCCACTTCAATATCATAATGAATGAACTTAGACTACTGGGAAAGGGCATATCAGAGGAAGAGATGGTTGATAAGGTATTGATGTCACACCCTAATCTTCAATCGAAAGCCATGAACAGCCGTCCGTTACCTCGTATGCTGCCTATCACACGACACACATACCGAGACAACGCAAGGCTAACATCTTCACCTATTTAAAACATGTTTTTCCTCAAAATATAATTTCCCAATTAAGAGAAATTTAAAATGCAATATTGTGCCTCAATGCATGAATATATAACGAGTTTGAGAGTTTCAAATTACATTTTACAATATCTTAATTACCGTTATCCCATAAAATATACATGGCTATTCTATGATCTCAAATATATACATTATCAAATTTCATCACGGAAGAATGGTTGGTACCATACCCAACACTTGTCGTCTCCAAAGGTATGTCAGTGCATTGAAAGTCTCTCGACACGTCTCCCTGCCAAATCTATATCTGTCATCATTGAAAAGTGAGGGGTGAGTATTAAGGAAAACACCCGGTGAGTGAAGGGATCGAGATTATGTTATCAATAGAAGGTGTGAATAAGGAGTGTCAAAGCACATTCTTAAAACATGATGATATTATAAATCAAGCATGTCATTTCTACAAATCATGAAATCATATATCATACATCATAATATCAACATATACATCCATTTACATTTCAAAAATCATTTAGAGGTTGCCAATAAAATATCCCCAGCAATGATCTACCACAACTAATGACGAGCGCATTGGGGGTTTTCCATAAACAAGTATAAAAACATTTAGCTCTATGTCCCAATGTTGGCCACGAGTTTCACCAAGGGTTAGCCCATGTTTACGCATACATACATAATCAATCATGTATAGAATCCAGCCCGGTGCTAGACAATGGCGTTACACATGTTCTCCCTGATTTGGTTCAACCGGCCGCAACTAGACATATGACGTTTGGGAATACCTCCTACAGAATCGTTTCTGGATAAAATGAGTACCTCTACAAACACCCTTCGTAGCTACGGTAGTCCACGAAGGACATCATCACATCATAACATCATAAGTAGGTATTCGACCCACACATTTCAATTAAACCATTTCAAATCAGTATGTCAATGCAATGGAAGCATATTACTCATATCAATTTTTCAAAAAGTGGCACGATATCATTTCAACACAATTCATGGATGCATATCATTTGAATCAATTATTTGAGGCACTCCAATGATCACAAAGAGAAGTATTCATAAAACATAGAAATCTCATGCTTTCACACATGTCATAAAATATGTCATTTTGAAAAGCTATAAACAATTTTTTTTTGCTCAATCAAGAACATAGCGTCAAAATCCCACTCACATATACAGGAGGGTATGTCACTCCCTGAAATGTACCACGAAGTGTAAAAATGTTTTCCCCTTGTTCAGTCATCAAGTGTGTCTCTACAATGACAACACATAATATATATAAATACACCTTATAAGTTCACCACAAACATTGGCAACATAAAAATCTACATTGTCAATTTAGGGTTCTCCCTAAAACTTCCAATACATAACTCACCATTTATACATATATGTCTCCGAATTACATGCCAAACTCATCCCCATTCTTTACAACATTCTATCTCCTTGTATACTCAAAATAGTCCGCTAAATTTCAGAAATTAGTATGTTCAAGATTTCACCTCCTTTATGTACAAATAGTCCATATTCACCTTACACATTGTATAATCCATCCTTTAAAATTTTGCATGCTAACACATCAATTGCATTCATCACTCTTTCATAAGATTTCACATTTTATGAACATTACACATACATATGCTCATATGCATTCCTTATATTCTCGACAACTCACCAATTTAATACACGTTTCATCCCATTACCTTAGCACACATATACAAATTATATATGCACACACACATTCATCACACTTCTAAAACTCTACACACATTATGACCATTTCTCCTTATCATTCACTCCTCGGCTAGCATGAAAATAATGGTCTCACTTCAATCATCTTTAGTGCAGAAAATTTCTGCACCCCACATTCTTTGGCCTTTAAGTTAGTTTTCTTGCACAACAACATTCATTTGGTTTCAACTAACAGCTACCTTGTTTTTCAGCCAACAAGTACAATTACATACTCATAATCTCATTTAAATTTCTGCACACAAAAGTTACAACAATGTAAGACAAATTCTCAGCTCACTAATGCACCTTTCTTTCCTCCAACTTCTTACCCAAACACAACCAAATTTATATACACATTTCTCACATCAATTAAATCAAGAACCACACATATTTTCATCACTTTTCCATTAAAATTCTTCATACACAATTTGCCTTTTGAAAACTACATTCAGCTCACCAAAACATAGTGTTTTCATTCCAAATTCTCAACCACACAAGCTTCAAAATTTCTACACACATTTCTCATGGTTCACTTGGGTTCCTCCTAGACTTTAGGTTATAAAAACATGCTAAAAACATCACATTAACACATTCATACAAGGTTCTTCAGTTTAAGCAAAATGCAGAATTTTATTTACCTTAAATTTGGATGTTTCAAGCCTAATCAAGATTTCTCTTTACTGTCACGCCCCGATCCTCGATCCAAGGCATGAGCAGCCGCCACGCCATCCTGGATATTGACATTAAATTCCTAACCATCAACAAACAAATGGACAAAATCTCCCCATAAATCGGAGGTACATCTTATATCAAAATCCCGTCAATCAATAACATATCAGTGTATAAAGGCCAACTTGGTAATTTATCAACACAACCAACCAATTCACATTTCTGTCAACATCCAAAATAACGTAAGGATAATCCAGTCCTATCCACATACCTCTATGGCCATGCCCCCATCAAAGGCATGAACAGTCGTCAGTCACCCCTCTTGTGATTTAGAGGCGGCACCTAGCGAACCTAATAGACCATCCTAGATTTGACACATTTTCCAAAGTGATTGAACACAATAGTACAATCATACCTCAATGCAATACAATGAAATGAGAGTTATAATAATATGTACAATTCTTTATATACAGTCATTCTTGTTATATATATGTATAATGGTCTATCTACAATCCCAAATGTACAAATATATATATATATATATATATATATATATATATATATATCATCCCATATCTTTAAACACAATCTTACGAAAAAGTGGTTAACACCATACCCAGGTCCGATATCTCCAACAAAAACTCGTGCACTGCTATGTCGCTACGCGTCCCACTATAGCTATCTTTGTGAAACAGAAAGTGAAGGGTGAGTATTATGGGGAATACTCAGTGAGTGAGAGGGTATATATAAGTGTGTTCAATGTGTTGGTGAAAAATGAAGTGTCAAAATGATTCAATAAATCTACACGTCCGCATAATGTATGAAAATAGTGCATAATGAACTATTCATCATAAATTATTTTTTTTCATACATTTCAAATACATATGCATCCATATCAATCGAATCACACAAGTATAGAGAATGCCAAAATCAGTTCTTGGCAAAGGTCGACCACGACCAATAGCAGGCACATCGGGGGTTTTTATATTCAAAGTTAGAAAATGCTCTCTACCCCAATATTGGCGATGGACCTTATCAAGTGCTAGACTAGGGCGTTACCTAGTCCTCCCCCTTTCAAGTTCAACCCAACTAGTACCGTGTCGAGTCCCAATATCATATACGACATTTGAGGATACCTCCTGTAAAAGTGTATCCGGGTACAATGGGTGCCTCTGTAAACACCCTTCGTAGCTACGGCATACCCAACTCATGGGCGTATCTCATAAATCATATCATCATGGCAAACATAAAGACTCTCAGCCGATAACATAATATCATCATAATGTACATGTCATGCCAACATTTATCAAACCATATCAAACATTTCTCAAAATTGATTTCATAAAATCATATGCATATCAATGCAATGACACGTTTTTCATTTCGCAAATCATTTAGATGTATATTCACAATAAAATTATGTTGTGGACACTCTAATGATTCACAAAACATTTCACAAATCCATTTCAAAAATCATAGCACACGATCATAAGTCATGCTTGCATTAAAAAGTATTTTAAAATATGTTGTTATGCATTGAACATATAATATAATAAATCCCACTCACTGTATACGAGAGGGTACGCCACTCCCGACACGAATCTCGAGACACACACAAAAACATGCTCCCCTCAATATGATGCATATATAATAATTTAAATGTGATGCAACCATAGTTATAGACAAACCTAGGGTTTTCAAGTTCTATTCTTGCGCCATTTTAGAGAATTGACCATAAGTTCCTCAACCGGGGTCGAAATTGGGAAATTTTAACTTTTATGGTTGACTCACATAAAAACTCACACTTTTCATATTAAATTTATCTCCAAAATCCTGGTGGAAGATTTCTTAAAGTCCACATTTTCAAACCAATCTAAATCTCACTCTCTATTCTATCCTATTTTAGTACATTTCCCCTATCTCACAATCTATTCATGCAAAGACTCTGCGCTTTGACTATGTTGTAGTCAAGACACAAGGCTACAACTTCTTAGTCGCGTACTTTGATAGATTCGTAGTGCAAGTCCCTGAAATAGCAACATTTTGCCCACATTATATTTTAAAAGTCTGTTCTAACCAATTTTTAGTACAACCATCACAACGTTTAACATATAACTCAAAATTACCTGAACTTGTTACAGTACCTAGAAGACACATAACCTTACATTTTTCATGTTTTGGGTTTCTTCTAGTTATGCCTAGAAAGGGTCTGAAATTGACCAGCAAAATCTCTGTTTAGTTTTGGTCGAGAAGCAGAATCTTTTCTACACACTTTTAGGAGATTTTGTATAACTCTTGATTCCCTTGGGAAAAGTGGCTGCCATTGTCATAGAAGGTGGATAAGAGGGAGATCTACAATTTTTCTTCTTTGAGGTTTTGCAAACAAGGGATGGAAGGGGGTCATGCAATGCTAATGTTTTTATTGTTGGAAAATGGATGACCCTCTGATGAGTTTCAGAAGAATGGCTGTAACGTTTGACACAAGGGTCAGATTGAGGCGATTCTTATCTCGTTGGAAAGATAAGACATAGATCTACAAATTTTATTGCTAGGGTTAAGGTTGTTTCAGACCAGAAGATACCTCGAATTTGAGAATACATTCATGGCAGAAAATAGGGCAGAACAGAGTATTTTCTACAGAACATCTAACTTTGAAAAATTATAATAAATCCAACTCTCTTCAGATTTCAACAAATCATATTTCATTTTAAAGGTATGGAAGTCTAATTTTATATGCAGAAGATCTTACTTAATTTACATTTGTGCAGAAGAAAAAAAAAATTATGACAACAAAACTACAGCTAGGTCAGACTCCCCTGTTTGCAGCAATTTAAAATCCCTATGTTAAATCCAATCTTTCATCTTCATTTCAACCATCAAACTCACATATACAACTCACACATACATATCCTTCACAATTTAGGCCTCAAATACACATACACACATTCACCTTTGTACCCCAAAATTTTGCACACTTTCTTCCTTATTTCAATCAACCAACAATACATATATTTATCATATCTGGTACTAAACATTCTGCACACATTTTATAACATGAAAGACAACATTCCAGCACACTTACATATTGTTTTTCATCCCAAAATCTCAGCCAATACAAGTCTGAATTTTTTGCACAAGTGCCTCTGGTTTCCTTACCTTCAAATATGATTATTCAAGGCTTGAACTAAGCCTTCCAAAACCAAAAAATTTCTGCACTTCCTCTAGGGTTTCAGCCACTTGTTTTTCACCCCTAATCTAAGTTAAAATCAACACATTAAGTCATCAGCACATGGTTCTCAAGCTTAAATTAAGTGCAGAATTTCTTTCTCTCCTTTTTCCTTAGTTTTTGGCTGTACTAAGTTTACTAACCTAACTTTTTCCTTTTGGCTTCAAATCAAGATATGTTATAGCATGGAGTGAGAGGAATTTTCCTTACCTTGAGTGCTTGGTTGAAATCTTGAAGAACTAGAAAATTTTTTTTCCTTCCTTTGAGCTTTTGACCACCTCTAGATCACTAAGCTAGGCTCCTCCTTTTCTTCCAATTCTTGGATACGTTGGTCTAGGGTTCAAGAGAAGATGATCCATGTAAAAACATTTAAGGGTTATTTGAAGAAATCACCTTCATCCCACCTTTGAAGCTCATGGTTTTTGGGGACGAAGAAGAGAAGAAGTTTTCTTTACCTCCTTGTTGTTTCTCACTATTTTTTGCCAAGAATGAGAAGGGTTAGGGTTTTCTAGATTATTTACTTAATCTCTCACCCAATCTTGGCCATCCATTTTTCAACAAATGATCTTAACCCTTGGTTTTTTACAAATTAACACTTAAATAGTCTCACTCTCTCTCTCTTTCTCTCCCTTCTCCCTCTCTCACGTTTTCCCTCTCTCTCTCTCTTCCTCTCCTATTCCTTTACTTAATTAGTGAATAGCTTTCTTATTTCTTTTTTTTTGTGTGTAGGACCCACCTCAAGCTTTATTTATTTGCTTTGTTTCCCAGCCAATCATGTATTGCCACTTGTCAAGACCACTCAAAATCCAATAAAGTAAATTCACATACTTCAAGAGCATTAATTGCTTGTCCTTTATGCCTATCCATTTGTTAACACGCGATTCGAGGTCGGTCAAAGTTACTATTCACCTCAAAAATCTAAAATCACACACGGTACCTAGGTTTTTGTGCTGAGTCCAATGCCGTTGGTTTTGCATTAATCTGAGGTCATTTGATCGCCCAAATGTCCTTCGGAGTGAACGAAATTCTCGATCAGTCAATATTTAACCTCGACCTCGAAATGCATGAAATCTCACTACCGACTCCGTTTTACGTGTAGATTTAAAAAATATAGGTCTTAGGTGGAAACGAGACCGTTTGCTCGGACAAATTTCAATTTTGCCAAAAATTAGGGTTTCTCGGACGAAAATTTTAGAGTATCGAGCATTTTTGCGCTATGACTTAAATTTTACTTTTGCTCCTGACTCTTCACTTTTAAAGTGAATTTAGCATGTATATATCTCACGGCATCAAATTTGCACGTGTGGTTTTCATTTTGGCTTAGTAACAAAGATTTTTGCTCCTGGTGATTTAACCGTATAATTTTTTCAAGTGATTTTCAAAACGGAAAAATTTCTTAGTGAATTTTGGGCCATGAAAACATAATTAATATCATATACATATCGAGGAGAGTACAATATGAAAGATACTGAAATGTCGGTGTTACATTACAATATCTATATCTCTCCCTTGCTCCTAGCTCTCGGTCAACATGAGTTCACCAAGTTAGCCTCCTTCTTTTGACTCCAAAACAAAGTATATTATATTAGGATTTGAGAGAGATGAATCTACACAAAAATTACAAAGTGGTATTTGAAGAAACCAAACCTTTCTTCAATGGAGTTGGTCTCGGCCTCTTCTTGTTCTTCTCTATGCAAGACTCCTCCTTTTGCTTCAATTTTTGGATATGTTATAATTGGAATTGTAAGGAAGTGATTAATGTAAAAATATTGGGGTGGTGTTGTAGAAAATTTTTTAGTCTCCCTACCTTAAAGCTTACGGCCATAGAGAGAAAAAGGAAGAACTTTTGCTTCTTTGGCTTTGAACCTCTCAAGAACTTTGAAGAAAAAGCTAAGTGTTTAGCTTTGTTATATTTTGTCCCAAATAATCCTAGTCCTTAAATATTCTCAAGATAAATTCTAAACCGTAGGATTATTTGATCACAAACAAGTTATCCTCTCTCTCTCTCACGGTTTTGAACTTTCTTACACAACAAGCTCACTTTCACTCACTACAACTTAACTCATTCATTAATTGCATGTCTCCTACCAACCAAGATCCAATGGCTCAAAATTTTAATCCAATTCTAAGTTAAATCCTCACCATTGGTATACTTTCAAGAAAACCCATACATTTCACTCAATGAATAGCATCTTGTCTCCCACTAACTCAATTTAATGGCCCAAATAAATTCATCTAACTTCAACTCAATTTCCACCCTTGGATTAACTCTTCAAAGTCCAAAAAATCTTTTCTCTCCTCACACATATCCGGCCATCTCACCAACCCATTTTCCACACTCTTGCTTGGTCATGGCTTTGGGTAAGGATTATGTTCCTTTGCTTCAAGTTTCAACCATTGATCATCGTAAAGTTTATTTATCACCATTAGATCATTTTGTGCCAACCCAAAAATCATTTGCTCACTTCATTTATCCAATGGTTAATATTCTAGTCACAAACCAAATCAAAGGTCCTAATTATCCACTCATACCATAACTTCATTAATTGTTTATGTCTTTTATGTGCTTATTAATTTCAAATGAATCCTTTGACTTATAAAAATTACATTTTGACTCCAAAAATTTTTAAATTTTCAAGTTAGACCCAAAACCTAGTATTAGACCTAATTTAATTTATCCCGCATCAAAATGTGGTCGTTTAGCCTTTCCGAGACACATTCGACTCGGCTGGAGTTTTACCGGTGATTTTTTAGAAAATTTGTGATTTAACCCTACGAAATAAGATCTACACAAATTTGAGATTCCTATACACTCTAGAGTCATCCTCATTATTATTGGACTATCAGTGGTCATTTTTGAAATTTTGAATATTCGACGATTGATTTGAAATTTTCGGGAGTGGTTTTAACGGAAAAATTTATTTGTTGATTTTCTACATAGAATATGAGTAATAACATATATAAAACGAAGAGAAATACAATAGTGAGCACACCGAGGTGTCGGTGTTACAACTGAAATGCTTGCCTACGTCATGGGAGCCCAAAGTCACTACAGTAGAAGAGTCTAAGACCTTGAAACATTAAGCATGGACTAGTTAATAGGATCTTTGATTATACATGAGATGAAGCTGAATGTAAAAGGTCCAAGAAGGAGGACAGAGGAAAGAATATGGCACTCAATTTGGACAGTAAAGAAAGTACTTCTGGGGATGATGAAGAATATGATGAGGAGGATATGGTTTTGCTAACCCAAAAGTTCAAGAGATTTATAATGAGAAGAAGGAGAAACAAAAGTAAACCTGGCTTCAGAAAGTCAGAAAAGAAAAATGAGATCCGATGCTACGAATACAAAACGTTGGACATATAAAAGTAGAATGCCCTCAACTCAAAAAGGTTACGAAGAAGGAAAAGAAAGGAAAGAGAAAGGCCTTAGCTGCTTGGAGTGAAAAAGATAACAGCTCAATTGATGAGGAGCTAAACCAGAACAAGCCAACCTGTGTTTCATGATACTGGAAGAATCATAGAAAGATGAATTAAGCTCCCATTATTACTCTGACTCTTTAAACTCTTCAGATTCTGAAAGTGAATTATCTATACATGAATTGCTTGAAGCACTTTTAGAAGCCTTTAGAGATCTCAGGAAGATAACTAGGAAAAATACATCTCTAGGGAAAACATATATTGAATTGGAATAAAAAAGAATAGATTAGTTTCAAACAATCATAAATTAAAAGAAAAAATGACATGTTGAGAGAAAACGAGGATGAATTGCATGCTAAGATTGAATCTGAATCAAAAAGGGCTAAAGAACTATAATTTGAATTAGAAAATCTAAGAAGCATGCCTTTTACTACAAAAAAAAGAAAAAAAGAAAGTCCTGAACTATAACAATACAAGGGGAACTTAAAGAAGAGACAAAAAAATTAGAGACTTGGCTCCCTACTACATAAGTTTGTGCAAGGGCAAGAAAAACTAAATTTAATGCTATGTGTCCAAAGGGCAGTCTATGACAAAGTTGACCTAAGATATGACCCATCAAAAACTCAAAAGAAATTCTACAACTTCTTTGTGCCTAGCTTAGGAGCCAATAAATCCAAAATTATATGCCATGCATGTATGAAAAGGAGACACAAAGCGGAACACTGCAAATATAAGAAGACAAATGTAAGCAAAAATAAATGATAACAATAATTTTATACACTTGAATTATATTATTTCACCCTTTATTTATGAATTTTAAGACTATCATAAACCTTTTTTTTATGATATTATATTGATTAAATTCGTAAGTATTGATTTAAGGAATATTTGGTCTATTTTAGGAAATTTGGATTGGACTAGCAGTTGTAAATATTTTGAGTTTATCTCTACTTTGATATCTGATTGAGCTGATTTTTGTTGTGTTGCAAACTAGACTTCAAGGCCTATATATTGTGAAGAGTCTGGAGGTTAATTCTGACTAGAACATATACAAAAATTAGATAAAAATTACTGTAGTGCTGAAAGGCAATTCCCTGTTGAAGGAGGAAAGTAATTGAACATATCTAATGAGTAATTTTAGAATCAAGTTGTTGATTATTTCAAGAGTTTTCAAAATCAAGGATAAAGAGGAAGTTTTCCAATCTTACGAAAGGAATAGATTTTTATCTCACAAAAAATCAAGTTTCCAAATCAAAGAAAAAAACTTAAGTTTCCTAAAATCTCACGACTCCTTGTTGATTTAGGGTTTGAGTCCTATAAATAGGAGACATCCTAGGGTGGAAACACACACCTTCAAACGATGTGAACCCCGGTATATATCTTCAGAGGACGTGATTTTGCATCCTTTTCTTTGTAAAAAATGGTTCTAATATTTTCCATTCTTTTCTCTTTTTTTCTTTAGAATGTCTAGCTAATTATTTTTATTTCTAGGACTCAACAAGTTGTTGTGTGATGAGATTTTATTATTGATCGTAATGCTTCAAAATGTTTAAACTCATATTTTGTATGATTTAAGATTGATTGCATACATGACAATATAATTGCATACTATTGTCTAAAACAATAAAATCCACATGAAATTATGATATTGACCGAAAATTAATTTTGTTTGTGGGAATTTAAGGTAAACCCTAGATTACAGATTTGCATAGAAATTAATGCAATTTGAATTGCTCAAAATTGTATGACCATTGAGTTTTGATTAATTGTGTTAAACATTTCATCGCATGACTATTAAGTGAATTCTAAGGAAATCTACCGTCATCTACAGTAATTCATTAGTCAATAAATTTGGGGGTTTGAAAATATTCGGCTATGTGAAAGATTGAAAATATATGAAGTTGATATTTTAGGGTTTTTTATCCATTGATTCTAATTATATATATATATATTTTCATAATTGTACTCCGGCTTATCTAGTTTAAATAGGCTAATTCATAGTTTGTGCTACAAAATATTCTTGTGGGATTGATACTTATTCTTATCATTATACACAACATTTGACTGGGGTATACTTATTCAAATTCGTGATGGAGGTTAAATCTTGCATTGTTCTTGATTTTAAAAAGATTGTTGAGGATAAAATAGTTGCTTTAGTGCTAAATGCTAAAAATTTTGGTTGTCTTAATTGCAAATCTAGTTTAAACTTGTCATAGGGATGGTTAGGATCATGGAAAAGTTGAATTGGTTTTGGAAATAAAAAAGAAAAAGAAAAAAATATTGTTTTGCTATATCTCTTGTTTGAGGACAAACAAGTATTCAAGTGTATGGAAATTTGATAGTAATAATTTCAAACATTTGAATTATATTATTTTAACATTTATCTATGAATTCTAAGACTGTTTTAAATCTTATAAATCTTATTTTGTGATATTATACTGACTAAATATGTGGGCATTAATTTAGGGAATATTTGGCTTATATAAGGAAATTTACATTGAACAGGTAGTTATAAGTATTTTGGGCTTATCTCTCTACTTGATGTTTGATTGATCTGATTTTTGTTGCATTGGATACTAAACTTCAAGGTTTACAAATCTTATGAAGAGTTCAAAGGTTAGTTAAGGCCAGAACATATACAAAAAATGGTAAAATTTGTGGTAGTGCTAAAAATCAATTCCATGTTAAAGGAGGAAACTAATTGAACATATCTAATTAGTGATTTTCGGAATCAAGTTGTTGATAGCTCTAGGAGTTTTCAAAATCAATGATAAAGAGAAAGTTTTTAAATCTTGGGAAAGCAAGAGACTTTTATTATCATAACAAATGCAAGTTTCCAAATCAAAGAAAAAAACATATTTTCTAAAAGCTCATGACTCCTTGTTGATTTAAGCTTTTAGTCCAATAAACAAGAGGCATCCTAGGGCCGAAAGCACATACCTTCAGAGGAAGTGATTTCCATATTCTTTTTGTGCAAAAGGGTTGTAATATTTTCTTTTCTTTTCTCGTTTTTCTTTAGAATGTCTAGCTAATTATTTTTATTTCTAGGACTTAATGGATTCTGTTTTTAATTAATTACATGAACTAAATTTATTTCTTTCCTTAATTTTTAATGGCATGATTATTGTGTGACGAGATTTTATTATTGATCGTAATGCTTTAAAACATTTATCCTTACATTTTGTATGATTTTAGATTGATTGTATGCATGACTAATATAATTGCATGATATTAGTCCCAAAAAATAAAAACCACATGAAATTATGATATCGACCAAAAATTAATTTTGTGTGTGAGAATTAAGGGTAAACCTTAGATTACAGATTTCTATAGAAATTAATGCAATTCAAATTAATTAAAATTGCATGACATTAGATGAAATCTAATTTTAGGGAATTGGCCATCATCTACAATAAATTATTAATCAACAAACTTGGAGGATTTAAAAAGATTCAGCTATGTGAAAATTGAAAATAGATGAACTTGATGTTCTAGAGTCTTTTATCCATTGATTTTAATTCTTTAACATCTTCATAACTAGGTTTGGATTGTCTAACTGAAATAAGTTAATTCATATTTGGTATTAAAAATTATTCTCATGGGAATGATATTTGCTTTCATCATTATACACAACATTCAACTAAGGTGTATTTATCCTATTTCGTGGTATTAAAATCCCATATCAATAAAGAGCAAATGAATAATCTTAAATGCTCGCATTGTCACTGAACAGGCCATACAAATGATGCATACTAGATTAGTAATATTGTATTTTGTAAAATAACAAAATAATGGGTGTCTAAAGTCGTTAGGAACAATGCTATGACTAATCAATCTTGACCCAAAAAGATTTGGGCATCAAAGGGCTAAATTTTCCTTTTAATAGACTTACTTGAAGGCTAAAGGATCTAGGAACACATGGTTTGTGGATAGTGGCTACTCCCAGCACATGGCTAGAGATGCCACCAAATTCAGCTGCCTAAAGGAGAAAAATGGAGGCAAAGTTGTCTTTGGAGAGAACTCAAAAGAATTTGCTTTGGCAGCATAGATACCCATCCAACTCTTATTCAGCATGTTTTATTAGTTAAAGGATTGAAGCATAATCTTCTTAATTTTTTTGAACTTTGTGATAAACGTTGTTGGAAATTGTTGTGTTGTCTCTTTAGTTTTGATGATAACAAAATCTCTCATAGTATTCTAATAATTTTATTTAGTGTGCAGAGTTTATATTTACTGTAAAGATTTTATTAAAGAAAAGTTATAGAACCTGCCATAGAACTAGTTATGGAAGCAAGTCTTATTTAGGCCATGGAAGCAAGGCTTATTTAGGCCATGGAAGCAAGATTTTTTTATTTTTATTGAAGACCCAGCCAACAAGGTAAGTATAGTTTGGGTACAACACTTAACCCAAAATTGAGGCTAGATAAGATAATTCTCCTTATAAATAGAGGAGACTTTACATTCCAAATTCTTCATACTTAGAATTTTTCTAAGTATAACAACAGTGATCATTTGACCATATTTGAACCTTCATATCTTCCTATATACTGAAATACTTTCAATACCGAAAATTATGTTTCAAAGAGGATATATGAAACTTCAAATTCAAGTAATTACATACAATTATCTTATTGGAATGGTGGAGAAAATTCAGCTAAAAATTGCTTGGTCACTCATTTTATATAGCAGAAATTCTAGACAGATTATGATTTTCAGTAGATATTTGAATCTCGATATCTTTATCACAAGTTAGGAACTTGTGAGTTTATCTATTTAACATTATATTACTACAGTTGGACTATAGATATGTGTTGTTATAGCACAATTTTATCAAAATTTTG
Organism: Dillenia suffruticosa; assembly: GCA_033439265.1. Taxonomy (NCBI): domain Eukaryota; kingdom Viridiplantae; phylum Streptophyta; class Magnoliopsida; order Dilleniales; family Dilleniaceae; genus Dillenia; species Dillenia suffruticosa. The sequence goes on from JAVTVX010000031.1 coordinate 9,668,291, forward strand.
ATGGAGAAATAAATGGGTGAAGTTAGCAAATTATGCTGAAATGCTCTAAACTGGAACTGAACTTCTGGACTGATTTCAAATTTTTTGGAGGAGCTATCATATAGATATAATCCAATCAGCTTTTGAATATGTTGGAGAGATGTTTGAGCTTCAAACAAAAAATATTTACTACTGGTAAACATTATTATTCAAGGAAGATTTGGAGCCTATTTTTCAGGGTGGTTGGTGGAGTTGTTGCCGGTAACTCTGGAGAGTTTTTACTACAAGGATTTTGAATTTTAAATGGGCAGATTTTTCAGCAATATATGAGTTTCGAAATTCAAGAGAGCAGAGAGCAGAGAGCAGAGAGCATTGAACAACAAACTTTCACACAAAAAAAAGAGCAATACAATTCCTGAATTCTGAGAAACAAAATTCTGTATTCTGAAAGAAGATGCTGTTGCTGCATTTATGATTTTCTACCTCTATATCCATTTGTTCAAGTATTGTTTGAGTTGTAAAAGAGTATTGTGTGAGTGAGTCATTGTAAGAGTTATCTTTCATTGTTGGATGAAAGAATTTTCATGGTATGAAAATCAGAAGTCAAAAAGTGGAGTATATGTTGTTGATTCGATCATATTGGAAACTACCTAGTAGCTAGACCTTGACTTGGTTGGCTAGAAGAGTGGACGTAGGCACAAAGCCGAACCACTATAAAAACAGATTTGTCTCCTTACTCTTATCTCTTTCATTGCATTAGATTGACCATATGTTTAATTATTGAATCTAGGTGGAGTTAGATTTTTGAAAATTCAATTTAGGACAACCAATTCAACCCCCTTCTTGGTTGTCTTTGGGACCAATAATTGGTATCAGAGCAAGTTCTCTACTCCATTAAAGAGACCTCTTTAGAGTGTTTAATCTATGGCTTTTTCCTATAACTATAGTCAGGCTGTGAACAGGACACCATATTTTGATGGTGCAAACTTTTTCCATTGGAAATATAGGATGGAGACATTCATTCAAGCCACTGATTATGAGGTTTGGGAAGTAATTACTTCTGGAAATTTAGAAGTTAAGTTGCCCATAATCGTTGAGGATGACAAGAGAAAGATGTTTATTAATTCTCGTGCTAAACATTTGTTTTTATATGCAATCTCACCAACTGAATTTAATCTAGTTTCTTCATGTACAACAGCAAAGGAAGTCTGGGACAGGTTGTGCATTACACATGAAGGAACCAGCACTGTCAAAGAGACTCGAATCAGTCTCTTGATGCAATAATATGAATTATTTCGATTTCAGCAAGGGGAAAATGTAAAATACATGTTTAATAGATTCTTTACAATAACTAACGAACTTGATTCACTTGGAAAAAGAATTTCAGATTCAGATCAAGTGAGGAAGGTTCTTCAAGTCTTGCCAAGAACCTGGAATGCCAAGAAGACAGCTATTGAGGAAGCACAAGACTCGAACAAGCTGTCCCTTAATGAATTGAGAGGAAAATTGATGTCCTATGAGGCTGAAGTTTTTCAAACTGCAGAATCAGAAAATAAGAAGTCCATAGCATTTACGGCTGAAGAAAATGAGAATTCTGCAGAAGAAAACAGCAGTGATCAAGATATCAACATGCTGGCCAAGAAGCTCTCTCGTGCCTTTAAAAAAGGGGGTAAAAAGTTCTTTAAATATAAAAATTTTCAGAATTCACAAAAGTTTAAGTCGATTGCAGGAAAGGACAGCAGAAAAAAGAAGCAAAATGATGATAAAATCTGTTATGAATGCAAGAAGAAAGGATACATCAAATATGAGTGTGCAGTGCTACTGAAAAAGATTGAAGCATTCAAAAAGAAAAGCAAAGCCATGATGGTGACATGGAGTGATTCAAAAGATGAAAACTCAGATGATGAAAGTTTTGAAATATCAGAGGAGATTAATCTTTGTCTTATGGTAAATGATAAGGTGATCTTTGATAGCTCAATAGACATTGCTGAATCTGACAACATGTTAAATATATTTTCAGAACTGAAAAATAAAGTTAACATATTGGAAAATGAGAAGGATTTGTTTAGGCAAACCAAGGACTTGTTGAACTTTGAAAATGAAACCATTAAACCTGAAAATGAGGTACTAAAAACTAAAAATTATGGACTGAAAAATGAAATACATATTTTGAAAAATAGAATAGTTGAACTATCAAAGTCAATAGAAAATATATTCCAAAAGTTTCATGGAAGTGATGAGAAATTAACTAAGTTGTTTTCCATACAAAGACTAAATTTTTCAAAAAGAGGTTTAGACTATATTAATGATCATGAGAAGCCTTCAAGTTCTAACAATAGCTGGTTTGTTAGAGCTGCAGAAACAAAAAATAACAGTATAGTTTTGCCTGTAGTAAATACTCACAAAAGCTTACAAGTAACTGCTGAGAAAAACAAGATCCATGCTCAAAAAATTGCCCTACAAACCACACAAAACCTACAAAAAAACAAACTCACATTCTGCACAATATATGCATAGAAACTTTTCTCAAACTGTAGAAAAATATCACATAATGATACACAAAAATGGACATAGAAGTAACTATAGAAGCACCCATAGAAATATCCATAGAAGATCTGGTGAAAAATAGTATTTTTACTGAAAATTTTATTTTGGATTTAGATATAACAAATTTGATAGTATGCAAAATTATTTCACTTATAGAGCTAACTATGCAAAAAATAAAAATAATATTGCTTCATGTTATATATGTCATAAAATTGATCATTTTGCTAGAAGTTTTTTTTTTTTTTTTTTGAATAAGTTTAGTGCTCATCAAGACAAATTTAACACATATATAAGTTTGTCTTCAAAAGGATCCAAATATGTTTGGGTTCCCAAGAACAAATAATTGTTTTTCTTTATGTGTAGGAACAAGAGACAAAAATCAAAGCAAAATGGTATGTTGATAGCGGATGCTCGAGACATATGATCGGTGATGCCTCATTGTTCAAGAAGCTCGAAAGAAAAAACCATGGAGTGGTGATCTTTGGAGATAATTAAAAAGGAAAAATAATTGAAAAATACACAATAGGTATAAATTCTATCTCAATAAAGAATGTGTTTTTTGTTGATAAATTGATGCATAATTTATTGAGTGTAAGCCAATTATGTGATTTAGGTTACAATGTGTTTTTCAAAAGTGATAAATGCATAGTGTTAGATAATGAGTCGCATAAACAAATTTTTGAAGGAATAAGATTAGGTAATGTCTATATAGTAGACTTTACAATGTTAACTAGTTTAAAAGAAAATTGTTTGATATCATTTAATAATGATATGTTTACATGGCATAAAAAACTAGGTCATATAAACTTCAAGCAATTAGAAAAATTGTCCAAAGAAAATATGGTAGAGGAATTCCTGAATTTTCATTGAAAGAACCTATAACATGTAGTGCATGCTCCTTGAACAAACAAGTAAAAACATCATTTAAGAGTAAAGATCACATTTCCACATCTAGACCACTAGAAATATTGCATATGCATTTATTTGGACCGGTTAAGAACCTAAGTCTTGGAGAAAACAAATATGCACTAGTTATTGTTGATAATTTTTCTAAATTCACTTGAATTTTATTTTTAGCCCACAAAAATGAAACTTTTGAAACATTTAAAATTTTTACAAAGAAAATTCAAAATGAAAAAGTTTTAAAAATAGTGAGTCTAAGAACCCACCATAGAAAAGAATTTGATAATTTAGATTTTATACAATATTGTGATAAAAAGGGAATTAATCAAAAATTTTCAACACCATATACGCCACAACAAAATGGGGTTATTGAAAGTAAAAATAGAACCATTTAAGGAATGACTAGAACTATGTTAAATGATAGTGGTGTTGGAAAATATTTTTGGACCGAAACCGCAACTACAACATGTTATATAATAAATAGAATCTACACAAAACCTATAACAAACAAAATTCGCTATGAAATTTTTAAAGAAAGAAAACCAAATATCTCTTATTTTTATATATTTGGATGCACATGTTTTATTCTGAAAAATAGTATGAATATTAGAGGTAAATTTGATAAAAAAAGCCATTGAAAGAATATTCCTAGGTTATTCTTTAAATAGCAAGGTTTATCGTGTTTTCAATAAAAAGTCTAAAATTGTAAAAAAAACAATAAATGTTAAGTTTCATGAAAATGAATTTCAAAATGTTGAAATGGAAGATAATTATGAAATCTCCCTTGAAAATCAAAATACAAAACAAGATAATCAAAATGAACAAAGAGAGAAAATTGTTAGAAGTTAGAAATTCTTACCTAGTCATTCACCTAATGATGTAATGGGAGATGTAAGTGAAGGAATAAGAACTCGATCAAATTATAGAAATATTGAAAATTAATTCTTTTTAATCTCTACCACAGAATCAAAAACCATAGAAGAAGCCGTAGAAAATGAAAGTTGGATAGAAGCTATGCAAGAAGAATTAAATCAATTTACAAGAAGCAATGTTTGGACTTTAGAACCGAAACTCAAAGATAAATCAGTAATTGGAACTAAATGGATTTTTTGAAATAAATTGGATGAAAATGGAAATGTTGTAAGAAACAAAACTAGACTAATTGCAAAATGATATTCATAAGAGGAAGGAATTGACTAAGATAAAACTTTTGTACCTGTTGCTAGATTAGAGCCAATACGACTACTTTTAGTTTTTACACGTTTTAAAGATTTTAAATTATATTAAATGGATGTTAAGAGTGTATTTTTAAATGGTTACATAAAAGAAGAAGTATATGTTAGTCAACCACCCGGTTTTGAAGAACATAAAAGGAAAATTATGTCTATAAATTGCAAAAAGTATTGTATGGTCTAAAACAGATACTAAGGGCATGATATAATAGACTAAGTGAATACCTTGTGAAAAATAATTTCAAAAAGGGAAATGTAGACACTACTTTATTTATCCAACATGTTAATGATGATATTCTTGTTGTTCAAATATATGTTGATGATATTGTGTTTGGATCTACAAATGAGTATTTGTGTGTTAATTTTAGTAATATCATGAAGAATAAATTTGAAATGTCAATAACGAGTGAATTAAATTTCTTTCTTGAATTATAAATTAAACAATCTTCTCATATATATTTATAAGTCAAGAAAAGTATGCAAAAGAATTAATTAAAAAATTTGATATGGAAAATTCAAAACATGTTAATACCCCTATGTCTACCTCTATTAAATTAGATCTAGATGAAGAAGGGAAAGATGTGAATGAAAAACTCTATAGAAGTATGATATGATCATTGTTATATTTGACCGTTTCTAGACCTGATATTCTATCTATTGTATGTCTATGTGCAAGATTTCAAAGCAAACCTAAGGAATCTCAACTTAGAGTCACCAAAAGAATTTTAAAGTATATAGCCGGTACAAAAAATCTTGGAATATGGTATCCAAAAAATTCAAATTTTGAATTAATTGGATATTCGGATGCCGACTATGCCAGTTGCAAAATTGATCGAAAAAATACCTCAGATACTTGTCAATTTTTAGATGACAGAATCATAAGTTGGGTATCTAAAAAACAAAATTCAGTTGCATTGTCAATAGGCGAATCGGAATATGTCTCAATATGAAATTGTTGTACTCAAATTTTTTGGTTAAAACAACAATTTAGAGATTATGGGTTAAATTATAAAAATATTGTCATAAAATGTGACAACACAAGTGACATTTGTCTTACCAAAAATCCCATAAATTATTCAAAATCAAAATATATCGAAATTAGACACAATTTTATTAGAGATCATGTTTTAAATGGGGATATAATTTTAGAATATGTAGAGACAAAATCAACTTACCGATATTTTTACAAAACTTTTAGACACAGAAAGATTTGAAAACATTAGAAATGAAATAGGAGTGTGCTTTCCATTTTAAAATTTTAAAAAAAAATCGGTACATAGAATCTTCAACTGACAGCCCACATAGAGCCTCTATAGCAAACAGTCCCTCTCTCTCTTCAGTTGGCTCCTTTATGCTTCAATGATTGTATTTTTTTTTTGTCAGACTTTAATGAAATTTCCTATTTTCTTCTATCCATTGTTATGATTAATTTCTTTTTGATAAAACAAAAATGGGGAGAATAAGGTTAAACAAAAAAAAGACAACACTACAAATCAAAATTCTGCCAAATCAAACTTTTGCACAAAAGAAATTATCTACACAAAAAAAAAATGAAAGACAGCACTGCAAACTGCATAAATAGAAGACTGCACACATTGAGGGGGAGAACAAAGAACAAATAATAAATCTTATGCTTAAAAGGATAATAAACAAAGGCAAAAACTTAAAAAGAGTTTTGAAATGAAAGCTGAATGCCATTTTATCATTTGAACAAGAATGAGCTTTATTTTTCTTGATGTATTTGAGAAGTGATCTAAATGTGTTTTATTGAATTCTTTTGTGATATTTTTTTAAAGGTTTTGTTGCCATTAAAGAGGGGGAGAATATTGGAAATTGTTGTGTTGTCTTCTTAGTTTTACTGATAACAAAATCTCTCATAGTGTTCTAACAATTTTATTTAGTATGCAGAGTTTATATTTACTGGAAAGATTTTATTAAAGAAAAGTTATAGAACCAACCATAGAACTAGTCATGGAAACAAGGTTTATTTGGACCATGGAAGCAAGATTTTTTTATTTTTATTAAAGACCCAGCCAACAAGGTAAGTGTAGTTTGGGTACTACACTTAACCCAAAATTGAGGTTAGATAAGGATAATTCTCCTTATAAATAGATGAGACTTTACATTCCAAATTCTTCATACTTAGAATTTTTCTAAGTATAACAACAGTAATCATTGTATGAGTTATCTTCCATTGTTGCATTTCTGATTTTCTACTTCTATATCCATTTGTTCAAGCATTATTTGAGTTGTAAAAGAGTATTGTGTGAGTGATTCATTGTATGAGTTATCTTCCATTGTTGGATAAATGAATCTTCATGGTATAAAGATCAGAAGTCGACAAGTGGAGTGTACATTGTTGATTCGATCATAGTGAAAACTAGCTAGTGGCTAGCTCCCGGCTTGGTTGGCTAGAAGAGTGGACGTAGGCACAAGACTGAACCATTATAAAAACATATTTGTCTCCTTACTCTTATCTCTTTCATTGCATTAGATTGACCATAGGTTTAATTATTGAATCTAGGTGGAGTTAGATTTTTAAAAAGCCAATTTAGGACAACCAATTCAACACCCCCTTCTTGGTTCTCTTTGGGACCAACAAAGGTGATGTGGTTTTGTTTGATTTTGATTGTTGTAAGGTAATAGATAAGTCTAACAAGAAGAAGATTAGATTTAGAGGACTTAGGCAAGTAATATCTATGCGATCAACCTAGACAACAAAGGGCATTTTGAGGAGGCATTTCTTATTGTAGTGAGCCATGACAATGCCTGCCTTTGGCATAGGAGGTTAGGTCATGCAAGTATAGACTTTATATTGAAACTAGTTAGGAAAAACAAAGTGAAAGGCCTGCCCAAACTTAGATTCAAAAGAGATAGGCTATGTGATTTTTGTATGAAAGGCATGCACACAAGAATATCTTTTAAACCCAAAAACATAGCATTAACAAGAATGCCATTAGAAATTCTGTATATAGACTTGTTTGGACCTACAAAAACTCGGAGAGTAGGGGGAAAGAACTATGGATTTGTGATCATATATGATTGTTCTAGATATACATGGATGCTATTCTTGGTAAAGAAAGAAAAGACAAGCAATGCCTTTATCAAATTATGCAAAAGGTTCAAAATGAAAAACTAAACTTAATTAAGAGTATTAAGAACCCCAACAAAATGGGGTTGTACATTATAGTTTACACTCTAATGTTCACGGTAGGACTTGAACCTACAATCTCCCACTCCAAAAGCGAGCGCCATATCCATTAGGCCACACGAACATCATAGCAATATTCATAGTTATTAAAATATTAATATGATTAATAGTAATTAAAATGAAAGCAATTACACATCCTAAGGAATTTGGAGGCTCCCCCAAAAAAAGCTTGAAAAATTATTCCAATGCCCCATAAAATTTAATTGATCTGAGTTTGCTTTAAGGTTGCTCCAATAGAAGATATATTATAATAGGCTTGCTACAGTCCTTGAAATATAATCAATGTTGATTAGCCTAGATTAGTTGCATTTTTAATAATTATTTTTACTCTCAGTTTTGAGGGCTATAGCTTTTCTTTTTTCCTCATTGCCCATTCCCTTAGAATTTAGTTTCATCTCATGAGTACTTAGTGATCCTACCAACTAATCTATTATCAGAGTTTTTAAATTCTTAGATTTTTCTATAGCAATAACCTTTTCCTCCCATGACTTTGGGATGCATCTAAGAGCTTTATCTACCATATCTTCCTGGCTAATCCCTTGTTTAATAGCCTAAATTCATTAGTGATAGTGTTGAATCTAGTTATTATATCTCTTACAGTTTCACCATCTCTCAGTTTGATAGCTTCATATTCCAATTTTAACATTCTAATTATATTTTTCCTAACTTATTTTCTTTCCTTATATATGGGCTCTAATCTCTCCCAAATTCCCTCAGCCATTATGCAAGAAGAAATTCTATTATACTCATTTAAACTTAAAAGCAAGGTGAAATAAACTTACTGCCTTATAGTTTGTTTGATAGGTTTTATTTTCCCTAGCAGTCATGTTCTTCATTTTAACTGAGACTTTGCCTTGTCAACCTCTTCAGTTGGAAATTCGATTCTCTCTTTTATGATTTTCGAGACTGTCTCATCCTGGACTATGATACAGTTTCTCATTCTTTTCTTCCAATAACTATCCAATAACTATAGTTATTGCCATTAAAGAAAAATGCTCTATTGGTTGAGCAACTTAGAGAAAGGTGAAGTAGATTTACTAGCTTACAATTTGCTCGATAGGCTTTCTTTTCCTCAACAATCATGTTCTTCATTTTAACTGGGACTTTGACACCATCAACCTCTTCAATTGGGAATTTGGTTCCTCTTCTATGATTTTCCAGGCTGTCTCATCCTAGGCTATGATAAAGTTCCTCATTCTTTGCTTTTTATTGCTATGGTTGTTGCCATTAAAAATGGTACTTTGTTTGTTGAAAAAGTTTCAAATGGGATGCTATCACTTTGAGGTGCCATTTTAGATCTTTTCTTTAAAACTATTAAACTCTTCACCAAAAGACCCGCTCTGATAACAATTGAAGAAACAGATGTGAACAACCTAGAGGTGGTGAATAGATTGTTTTTAGCACTATTTGATTTTTTTTTTGGGTTTTGAAAAAGTTTTGATGAGCGAAAGAAAAAAGAACTGTATACACAGAATTTATAGTAGTTTCACCTCTCTGATGTATGTCTACTCTTACCCTTCACCTGGATTTTGAATCCATTATTCAAAAATAGTACAACCAACTAGTTTACACATGTGTTAGTCCCATCTTTCACAATGTATTGCACCACACTATCCACTAGCTTACCATATGAGCTAGTATACCTCACGTATTTCACTCAAATACTACCTCCAATCTTCCTTAAATGATTGATGATACACAAACCCAAACCAAGAGAACTATTTCTTTGGTCTTTCACTATGTGAGTACAAGTGTTTGATGATTATAACAAAGAAGATTTAATTTCTGATAAATTGTTAAATCACAAAACTGAAATACAACATAATAAGACTTTTGCTTAATGATAAATTCTCGTTTCTTCTTTCTCTTTCTCTTTCTCTTCATTGATCTATTGTATTTAGTTTGGGGTTGGTATTTATAAAGCTGTTGAAAGAGTCATTGTTGAAAGAGCTGTCACAAGTGATGAGCTAATTTGATGTTCATTTAATACTTGAGAGCTTTTCTGCAGAACCAGCCATTATACACAATAAGTCAACTTGTTCTTCCTTTTAGGTCGACTAGTGCTCCATTTGACTTAAGCATTTTCACTTTACTACTCCTCTAGGTTGACTTATATTTGTTTAAGGCTCACTTGTGCTTAAACCTTTTACTGTTATGCATTAATGATGGTCGACTCCTATTATGCCTAGGTTGACTTGTGTTGGTGATTTGTAAAGCCCAAGCCAGGGTAAATCGACTTGTGTTTGTATTAGGTCGACTTATGCTTAATGACACTTAAGCCTTTCACTATCTTGTATACAAGTAGGTTGACTTGTTACTTTCGCAAGTTGACTTCTTTAATCTTGCACAAGTTGGGCTAGTTTATCTTTCAAACCTCTGAATTTATGTTGGTTGACTCAGAGTTTATATAGGTTAACTTGTTTACTGTTCAGGTTGAACAAACTTGAAGATCTCATTGTGTGGATGTCTTATTGACATTTACAGGTTGATTTCCTTATATTTTAGGTCGATTCATTTCTTCTTCAAGTCAGCTTGAACTTGCTACAGGTTGACTTGTTATTGCTCTTTACGTTGCATAGCTTCGATGGTCCTTACACTTTTCATCAATGGGACAACTTGAACTTTTCAGTTGGTCAACATTTTCAACTTTGAGTTCGACTTCATTACCAAACCAGCTAAGTAGGTTGACTTGTGTTCTCATCAAATTGACTTTGACATTAGACTTTAACATTTTCAACCATTAGAACTTCAAATTTAGTTTATGTTCTTAAATGTTCAACTTGTCTATCCTTACTATTTTGCCTAGTAAGTTAATTTCACTTGGTAGGTTGACTTGCTCTAATGTAGGTTGAGTTGTTGTTTTTTGATTAACTTAGTGAACTGATTTCAAATATTTTCAAAATAGTTTAATTACTTCCAAATTAATTTTTCATAATTCTAACCTAGTTTTGCTTATCATCAAAGCATATTTTATCATAAGGAGACCAAAATATTCTAGATGCTAACTTCAAGTAACAAAATTTTGGTAGTTGAAGAATAATTACATGAATTTACCTAGGAAAATTATACCAATGCTAGCTATTGAACAACCAAAGGAATTTAGATCCATCTATGTCTCTCCATAAGGATCGCTTTGCTTGGGAAGCAACTTTGCATGAAGGTTAAAATTTCAGCAACTTTGCTTGAAGTTAAAATTTCTAACTCCATATGTGACAACCTACTTTTGGAAAAATGTTCAATTGATACAATAAAAGTAAACATTTGCGAAAACGAAATGGTCAAGTCAATAAGATTAAAACAAATATAACAAAAATGTATAGGTTCTACCAAAGAGATTCAGATTACAACTCATCACTTTCCAATTGGCCAGCTAACTTAATACTTATAGCATCCCCCTTGCGATCATGTGCATGTTAGAAATAAAGGTCTGTTACAGTCCTCAAAATAAACTTTGTGCCATTTAGCCTTCCTTAGTATCATTTTCAACAATTATTTCTAACTTGGAAAACAATAGGTGGTGAATTAATTAGATGAAGAATCAATCACAAAAGCTATCTTTAATAATAACAATATGGACAACCTTTCATCGTACTCTTTCACTTCTATTTGTTTCTAAAAACAAATGGTCAAGAATCCTTATTCATAAGATTTAGTTTGTGGCTAAAAATTTCAAGACCGTCTTAAGAAGAGAAAATGAAAAAATTATACCTCATGATTCCTACGAGACCAAATTATATTGGATACTACCTTTTGGTAACATAGTTTTAACAATCGGAGAATAATTACATGAGTCTATCTAGGAAAATTATACTAACGCTTGCTTTTAAAGAACCGAAGAAATTTTGATGCATCCTAGTCTCTCTATAAGATTCAGTTAGCTTGGGAAGTAGCTTTTAATAGAGGCTAAATAGGCAAGTCAATATGATTAAAACAAATAAAATAAAAGCGTAGGGATCATTATGATATGAGCCCATTGGGTATACAAACCTGAAACCCATGAACAAGTTAATGTAGCTCAAAAATCATCCCGATGAATGATTTCAAACCAATGAAAATAAAGATCTTAACTAGTTGCCCTAAAGGAGGAAGAACCTAAGGTATAAGACCTTAGATCCTTTTCTCACGAGAACAAGAACTTTAGTATAAAGATGGATCAACGATGCCACAATCTAGGTGGTTCAGAAACTAGATTGATAAGTCAAGAACTAAACAAGACACCAATCTTGAATAAGTTCAAAGAGTTTTTAAAAGAATAAAACTGTGTGAAAAATCCTCACATTATTATTAATTCCTTCCAAAAAGTTTTACTTTTACATAATTTGTAATCACCTATTTATAGGCTAAAAATAACCCCTAAATGGTAACTAGAATTTAAGTAATTTCCTAAATAATAAAGTAAAAAAAATAGTAAACTAAATAACAGTAAACTATTTTGATCAAATCTTTCCATATTTTGACCAAATCAAAGAAACTAATAGAAATTGCGTAAAAATCTATTAAAACATATTTTTACCAAATCTTTTCAATATTTTGAATGAGTTTTTGCTCCCATTTCCTTCATTCATGTCCTCATTTGGTCTCGGATGGTTTTGGCCTTTTTATTCTTCCAATTGGAGTTGAATGAACATAATTAATGCCCTCTTTGGATTTTCTTTCACCTCTAACTTTTTGTTGTAAAACTCTTAAAACTAAGTTATTCAGCTCTTTCATGAATCTTTTACCTTGAACCTTTGTCACCAGACCAATCGAAACTTGAATTGAATCATGCAAATTGCTTGCAACCTCGAAGTAGTGGCACTAACATTATACTCACTTGATAAGTCAAGTCTGTAAGTATTGTTGTTGATCCATTCTGGCACTTGAAAAGGACCATCTCCCAAGGGCCAGCAACATAGAACGTCTTTATATCGGAAATTTTTTTCTCCTCATATGTAACCAAACCCAATCACCAGGCTCAAAAACCAGCTTCTAACATCCCTTGTTGGCTTGCTTGATGTATTGTTTGGTTCTCCTCTCTATGTTGAACCATATGCTCTCATGGAGTTCCTTAATAAATTTTGTCTTCTTCTTACCATCTAAATTCACTTGCTCAGAAATAGGTAAATGTGATAAATTCAAATGAGTTAAAGGATTAAAACCATAAACAGTATTAAATGGTGAGAACTTAATAGCAAAATGAATGGTACAATTATAAGCAAACTCAATGTGTAACAAACAATCCTCTCAAGTTTTAATGTTCTTACTAATGACAGCTCTCAACAAAGTAGATAAAATCATATTAACTACTTTTGTTTGGCCATCGGTTTGAGGATGACAAGCAATAGAAAATAGAAGTTTTGTTCCTAGCATTTCCTATAATATCTTCCAAAAGTAACTCAATAATTTAGCATTCCGATCTGAAAAGATTGTCCTAGGCATACCATGTAACCTCATAATCTCCCTAAAGAATGAATTGCAATATGAGAAGTATCATCAGACTTATGACAAGGGATAAAATGAGCTATCTTAGAAAACCGTTCTACAACCACAAAGATCGAATCCCATCCATGCCTACTCTTAGGTAAACCCAAAATAAAATCCATTGAAATATCAATCCAAAATGAACTAAGAATAGGTAGGAGCATGTAAAGACCATTAAGTTGAACCATCAATTTAGCTTGCCTATAGGTAATACATCTATTATAAAGTCTCTCAATATCTTGCTTTATGTGTGGCCAATAAAAGTGTTCCTATAAAATAACCAAGGTTTTGTCAACTCCAAAATGTCCCATTACTACCCCACTATGGGATTCTCAAGCTGGCAAGTCTCTCAATGAATAATTAGGCACACAACTTATTTTCTTTAAACAAAAGTCCTCATACCTATTGAACTTACTATTTGGAGATTTTTCACAAGCTCCATAAATCTCCCCAAAGTCATGGTCATCATGATAAAGTTCATTAATGTGCTCAAAACCAAGAAATTTAGCATCAAGAGTAGAGATTAAGGCATACCCATATGATAGTACATCCGCAATCACATTTTCCTTACCTTGTTTATGTCGAATGACATAAGGAAAAGTCTCAGTGAATTCAATACATCAAGCATGTCTCTTGTTCAGGTTGTGTTGACCTTTCAAATGCTTCAACAATTCATGATCCGTATAATTCGCAAACTCTTTCGGCCACAAATATTGTTGCCATGTCTCCAAATCTCAAACCAAGGCAAGCAACTCTTTATCATAGGTAGGGTAGTTAAGTGCAACCCCACTTAGCTTCTTGTTGAAGTACACAACTGGTCCTTCATCCTACATAAGAAGAGCACCTATACCTACAGTATAAGTATCACATTCAATTTCAAACGTTTTAGAAAAGTTAGGTAAGGCAATTAAAGGAGCATGAGTAAGCTTATGCTTAAGAAGCTGAAGCTTCTTTTCTTGTTCTTTACCCCATTGCAATACAACGTTCTTCTTGATGACTTCCGTAAGTGATACAATGATAGTGCTAAAATCTCTCATGAACCTCCTATAAAATTTGACATGCTCTTGAAAACTTCTAATCTCATCTATACCGGAGGGGGTTGGCAAATCTTGGATAGCTCTAATCTTCTCATCATCAACCTCGATACCTTTTAGCACTCATAACAAAGTTTTAGAAAAACAATCTTATCGGTGTAGGAAATACACTTTTTGAGGTTAGCATATAACTTCTCCTTTCTAAGCACATCCAAAACTGAATGCAAATGTGAGATATGATCATGTAATTTGCTATAAACCAGAACATCATCAAAATAAATATTGAACAAAATATGTTTTGATGATAATTAGAAGTAATAAAAGTTGATTTTAGGTAATTAATTTAAATTAGAAACAAATTAGAAAAATTGCTAAAAGTGATTCATAGACAGACAAGTCTGTACACAAGACGACCTATGAACATGAATGAGAGAAATATGGTTAAGTACACACATGCAAGATGACCAACAAGTTTGGGTCTCAGAAAATCAAGTCGCACACACCTAAGGCAACTCAATTGAAAGTACAAGACGACTTGACTAAATCTAAGACGATTCAGTATTTGATACAAGGCAACTTGAGGTAATCAAGCCTCAGAAGCTTGTTTGCACAAATAACCTAGGGTGACCTAAGCATTGGCACAAGATGACCGACTTATTCAAGCATCAAAAAATTTATTCTGCACAACAAATGAGGTGACCAAACTATAAGCACAAGGCGATCTGAACATAGAATAACAAAAACACAAGTCACCTTCATGAAATAGACAAGACAATCTAAGGAAAACATGTCACAAAAGTGTATATCTGCACATACCTAAGACGACTCAACCATAGGGACAGACCGACTTAACCTAAGGATTTTAAAATGCAAGTCGTCTTATCCAATATGCAAGTCGCCTTGTAAATTAAGAGTCAAGGTTAAGGTGACTTAATTAAGAATACAAGTCACGTTGTAAGAACACAATCATAGAAAGCGTTCTCTGCACACTTGACAAGCCAACCCAAGGCCAAACAAGTCCTCTTATAATTGTGTTAAGGCAACGCAATTGAAATATAAGAAGACCTATGACTTAGCAAGGCTACTTGTCATAAAGACAAGTCCCCTTACCTCTCATATTTAAAGTCTTGCAAGTAGACTTGTACAACTATCAAAGCGACTCAAGAATTCAAATTGTGAAGACAAGTTTGCTTATAATCTCGACAGATCGACCTATTGAGTCTAACGTTCATTTATTCAGAAAAGCTTATGTGAATTTAATGTACTGTTCACTTACCTCACCAAACACTAAAATGCATTCAATGGTGTCCAATAGCTAAACCCTGTTCTTCGACTATAAAATCAATTGAAGAACACAGGTGAGGATAGTGGAAAATTCTTAAACAAAACTCTGAATATCATCTACAGGTCTATTCTTTATTTTCCTAATCTATACTATAACGAGCATTCTGAAGATTAAAAGCTTCATTTTGCTTTTATTTTCTCTCTACTTGTTGTATAAAATCAAAATTGTATCACTCTGAGTTTGTGTGAAAGAGATAAAGAGAAGTATCAGAATAGATTTTGATTGATCTGATGAAAAATCTAGCTAAAGTATTAAGAAAATACTTATATGGTTCACTAGCACCACGGGAACCAAGTTTGTAATTTCTTGAATAGAATAGTGGATTTGAAAATCTATGTTAAGTCTGGAAGTAGACGTACACCAAAAAAGTGAAACCACTATAAATTGTCTGTGTCAATATTTCTTTGCATTTTCCTTCTTTATTTGTGTAAATCAATTTTAAATTCTTGTAATTAGTCAAAATTTGTTAATAACCTATTCACCCCATCTAAGTTATTATATTTAGTGTTAATAAGTGGTATCAAAGTGGGTCTTCTAAAAAAGGGTTCAACAACCTCAGAAACAAAAATAAAAAATGGAACTAAATAGAGACAGTGTTCCATTCGAGGCATGCTCAACCAATAGGGTACCATTCTTCAATGGTAATAACTACAGCTATTAGAAGCAAACAATGAGAAATTTCAAAATTGCTCAAGACGAAACAGATTGGGAAATAATTGAAAAAGGAATTTAATTCCCAACTAAAAAAATTGATGGAGTAAGAGTTCCTGTGAAAATAAAGAATATAACTCCTGAAGAAAAGAAAACCTATATAGCCAACTGTAAAGCAGTCAATCTGCTGCACCCAGCCTTAACCCTAAATGAGTATAACAAAATCTCATCATGCATCACTGCAAAAGAAATATGGAAAAAATTGGAGGCTATATACGAAGGTACAAATCAAGTGAGGAAGAACAAAACAAGAATGCTGAAGCAAGAGTACGAGGCATTCAAAATGAAGGATGGAGAAAGTGTGAGAGACATGATAACAAGATTCAATACTATCACAAATGAATTAAGGCTGCTGGGCAAAGGAATTAGTCAAGAAAACATGGTTGATAAAGTATTGTGGTGTATGCCTAAATCATGGGATGCCAAAATTATAACAATTGAAGAATCCAAGAATTTGGAAACTCTCATAATGGACAGCTAGTTGGGTCATTAACAACTCATGAGATGAAAGTTAACTCCAAAGGAAACGGAAATAAGGAAAGAGGCAAATCCATAGCCCTCAAGGCTGAAAGTGAAGAAGATAGTTCCAGCAATGATGAAGATGAGGATATGGCTCTCTTGACTCGAAAATTCAAGAAATTTATGATTCCAAAAAAAAAGAAGAAATAAGATGCTATATATACAAGAAGCTTGGTCATATTAAACCCGATTGTCCATCACTCAAGAAAGTAGAGAAAAAGGAAAAGAAAGGAAAGAAAAAGGCCCTGGTAGCTTGAAGTGATGAAGATGAAAGCTCTAGTAAGAAGGAACATGAACAAGAACAAGCTAATTTGTGCTTCATGGCCTTAGAAGATGATTCAAACATTGAAGTAACCTCTTCAATATCCTATTTCTCTGATTCAAATTCTGAGCATAACTAAACTCTTGAAGAATTGCATGATGCACTTTTAGAATCAATTAAGGACTTAAAAAATATGACTAAGAAAAAAATAGCACTTAAGAGGGAAATAATCAATCTACAAGAAGATAGGAACAAGTTGAAGTTTGAAAATTAAAAGCTTAGGACATGAAGTGATGAATTGAAACGAGAAAGAACTAACTTGCATGAGGATGCTAAAGACAATGAAAATCTGAAAAATGATTTATATGCTGAAATTGAAGTCAAGTCCGTTGATGATTACATTCATAAAAATGTAGTAAAGGAATTAGATCAAGAAAATGAGAGAAACAAAAAGTTAAGTTCTCTGCTGTACAAATTCGCTCAAGGATAAGAAAAATTGGACTTGATGCTTGGAGCTCAAAGAGCAATCTATGACAAAGCTGGATTAGGTTACAATTCTGCTTTGACTCAAAAGAAACTCTATAGTTTCTTTGTTCCCAGCACTATGAATGATAGATCAAGGATTAAATATCATTACTGCATGAAACAAGGACATAGCTCTCAAAATTATAAACTTAGAAGAAAATCAATTCCAAACAAATTAAAAGCATCCAGAGCACATGGCAAGTGCATCAACTGCAATAGGATAGGACATAGTTTGAATGAGTGTTGGTTCAATAACCTAAAATATAAGAGAATGACATTAAAATGGGTACCAAAGGATACTTTTGAATTCATAACAAGCACTAACATTGCCGAACTCAAGAAAATTTAGGTACCAAAGGCCAACACTTAATTTCCTCTTTGTACAGATTTGTCTCAAAACCAAAACTCCTGAAAATACATGATTTCTAGATAGTGGATACTCTCGATATATGGCAGGAGACTCATCTAAGTTCAGCAGTCTGAAAGAAAAGAAATGAGGCAAAGTAGTCTTTGGAGACAAATCAAAAGGAAAAGTAATTAGCATAGAAAGCATAGGAATATTCTTACTCAAATTGAGCATGTGTTATTATTCAAAGGATTAAAGCATAATCTTCTAAGTATTAGTTAATTGTGTGACAAAGGATTGACTACTTTGTTTGATTATGATTGTTGCAATGTGATAGATAAATCAAACAATGAGATAAAATTTAAGGGAATAATCAAGGAAATATTTATGTGATTAATTTAGAAAACCTAAGTGTTTTAAATGAAGCATGCTTGATGGTCATTGGAAATGATGATACTTGGTTATGGCATAAGAGACTAGAATATGTAAGTATGGACTTAATTTCAAAACTGATCAGAAAAGATATTGTTAAGCGAATTTCAAAATTGAAATAAGAAAAAAACAAATTATGTGATACTTGTATGAAGAGAAGACATATCAAATCTTCGTTTAAATATAAAAATATAGTTTTCACATCTAAACCTTTAGAATTACTTCACGTAGACCTCTTTGGTCCAACTAGAACTCAAAACTTAAAAGGGAAACATTATGTCTTTGTAATAATTGATGATTACTCAATATATACTGGGGTATTATTTCTAGCCAAAAAGAAAGAAGCATGAAGTGCGTTCATCAAATTGTGTAGAAAAATTCAAAATGAAAAATGGTGCACAATTAATAGTATTTGAAGTAATCATGGCAAAAAATTTGAGAATAAATCTTTGCAATAATATTGTGATGCAAATGGAATATATCACAATTTCTCTGCACTTAGAACTCCTCAACAAAATGGTGTTATAGAAAGAAAAAATCAAATTTTAGAAAGAAATGGCTAGGACTATGCTATGTGAGCATAACTTACCCAATTTTTTTTGGGCTAAAACTGTTAACACAGCTTGTTATATACTTGATAGGGTGTTAATTAAACCAATTCTTAAGAAAAGCCCTTATGAACTATATAAAGGTAGAAAGCCTAACATTGGTTACTTTCATATCTTTGGATGCAAATGCTATGTGCTAAACAATGAAAAAGATAAGCTAGGAAAATTTGATGCAAAAAGTGATGAAGCTATATTCATAGGATACTCAATCTCTAGTAAAGCATATAGAGTATATAATAAGAGAACAATAATGGTTGAGTAATCAATTCATGTAAACTTTGATGAAAGTGACCCCATAAATAAAAGAAATTTTGATGATGAAATTCAAGAAGTAGAACAAATACTAGAACAAGAGACAATGGAAAATGAAGAAGTAAAGAAAGAATCCAATGAAGGTAGTGTTGAAGAAAATCAATCAAACCATGAACAACAAGAAGAGCGAGAGATAAAATTCCTAACTGTAAAAAAGAGTGTAATGTAGAAAATATAATTGGAGATATAGAGGTTGGAGTTAGATCTAGATCTTCAACTCAAAATCAATGTGAGTTTGTGGCTTTTATCTCTTAAATTGAACCTAAAAATGTTGATGAAGCTCTAAGTAATGAAAATTGGATTCTAGATATGCAAGAAGAGCTAAATCAATCTAAAGGGAATGAAGTATAGGAGTTAGTTTCAAGACCAAATGACCAATCTGTGATAGCTACAAAATGGGTGTTTAGGAATAAACTAGATAAACACGGGACAATCACTAGGAACAAAACTAGATTGGTGGCTCAAGGGTATAGTCAAGAAGGGATTGATTATGATGAGATGTATGCTCCGGTAGCTAAATTAGAAGCTATTAGGATGCTACTTGCTTTCGTATACTATATGAACTTTAAGTTATATCAAATGGATGTCAAAAGTGTTTTCCTAAATGATGTATTAAATGAGATAGTTTTTGTAAAACAATTATCCAGATTTGAGCATCCAAAACATTCAAATTATGTGCTTAAATTATCCAAAACCTTATATGGTCTAAAACAAGCTCCAA
This sequence comes from Dillenia suffruticosa, assembly GCA_033439265.1. Taxonomy (NCBI): domain Eukaryota; kingdom Viridiplantae; phylum Streptophyta; class Magnoliopsida; order Dilleniales; family Dilleniaceae; genus Dillenia; species Dillenia suffruticosa. The sequence continues at coordinate 9,688,438 of JAVTVX010000031.1, forward strand.
GAGCTTGGTATGAGAAACTTAGCAATTTTTTTATCGAAAATGATTTTGAAAGAGGAAAAGTTGATACAACTTTGTTCATTAAAAGAAAAGGCAAATAAATCTTAATAGTTCAAATCTATTTAAATGATATATTTTTTGGAGCAATGAATGAAAAACTTAGTCAAGAATTTGCTAAGTTTATGCATGTAAAAATTGAAATGAACATGATGGGTGAGCTAAACTATTTTCTTGATTTGCAAATAAAGTAAACAAAAGGAGGGATATTTATTAGTCCATCCAAATTTGCTAAGGATTTGATCAAGAAATTTGGATTTAGTGATACTAACGGATATGCCACATCAATGAGTACATCGATTAAGTTAGACAAAGATGAAAAAAGAAAGGAAGTATGTCAAAAACTATATAGGAGTATGATTGAGTCTCTTCTTTATCTAACTGTATATAGACCTGATATTCTATTTAGTGTGTGCTTGTATGCTAGATTTCAATGTAATCCTAAAGAAGCTCACCTAGTTACTATTAAGAGAATTCTAAGATATTTAAAGAACACATATAATTTGGGATTATGGTAAGATAGAAATTCAGCATTTATACTACATGGATATTCGGATGCTAATTTTGTTAGATGTAAAGTAGATAGAAAGAGCACAAGTGGTAGTTGTTAAATCTTTGAAAGTATGTTAGTATCTTGGTCCTCTAGAAAACAAAATAACGTTGCTACATCAACCACAGAAGCAGAGAATGTGGCTATAGGACAATGTTGTGCACAAATGCTATGGATCAAATATCAACTTGAAGATTATGGTTTAAAATTTGAAAATGTTCCAATAATTGACAATAGTAGCACAATAAATTTGACAAAACATCCTGTACATCAATCTAGGACTAAGCATATTGAGGTTAGACATCATTTTATTAGAGATCATGTATTTAAAAAGGATATAATTCTAAAATATGTAGAAACCGAACAACAAATTGTATATATTTTTATCAAACCTTTGGATAGAGAAAGATTTTATAATTTAAGAAGAGAATTGGGAATGATGAAGTAACTTCTTAATCTAAATAAAATATAAGTTCAATCTGCAGTCATATTTATAATAAATATAATAATTATAAATCAAAATTTAAGAAAATCTTATAGTTATGTAGTTTGATTGAAGAAATGGTTGTCTTACAAGATGAGTAAGTTACCTTATAGGTTCAAAGTTGACATAACAAGTCACCTTACTCTGAGAACAAGTCATCCTGAGAACATGGCTTAGGCGTAGTAAGTCGCCTAACTATAGGAACGAGACAACTCATCATATCTTAGCCACAGAGGTGACTCTGAAAACACTGCTAAGTCATCCTAATAAATTGAGAAGACGACCTGCATATAAGAAGTAAACTTGCTAAAATAATAAACCGTCTTATACATAAAACTTGACCACACATGTCATTTTGTCATCAATACAAGACGACTTGTCATTGTCAAGTCACAGAAACTCTTACTGCAGGTATAGTCAAGTAGCCTTAGTCAATTGGGAAGGCAACTTAACAAACTTATATATGAGATTTCTCTCATAAGACACCTTGCAATTTAGTGCAAGTCACCTTGCTTGAACAAGACAGGTCGATTCTTCATTCAATGATGGTGACTCAAGTGGCTCATAAAATGGACACAACCCAAAATCCTAAAACTAAACTTATTTCATCTCTACCAATAATCCAAATCCAATCCAAGTCTAATAGTCATGGTTTAAATTAGTGACTCCTTACATTCCCTCTAACAGTTTCCCCAAATTAAAAACCTTAACCCTATTTGCTCCTTCACGAATCGTCCTCTTACTTGCACCCTCTCGCATCCTCTTTCGAACATACATCACTCCTCTTGTTCGAACAATTCCAATCATTAACAAACATTCACAATCACATCCCTTTGGGGAAGCATGAAGGGACCTCATTCCAACCATAAAAACCCTAACTCTCTAAAGCCTCTCAACTTCATACGCAAGATCAAAGGATTCTCTATGGCACCAAAGACGAAGAACCCAACAAAATTCAATGAGAGTGACTTCCCCTCTCTTGAGAAAAGTAAGTCTTTCACTATCAACTTCTCAAAAAGGAAATTAAATTTAGGAAGACTTATCGATTGGGAGTTTCTTAAGAAAATCAATTTTCCAAATGAAGAGCATCTATCGCAAATCTTGCCTAGTTCCTTGATTAGTCCAAATGAAAATGTATATGATATTTTGGTTAGAAAGTTCTATAACAGCATGGAAGTGGTTGAGGAAACCGGAGAACATGTGCTTGAGACTTACTATAACTTTCCCACGGGAATGGAATCATGCACTTTCAAAACACACATTAAGGGAAAGTAAATCATACTCACTCCCAAAGTAATGTGCATGATGTGAACCTAGAGTGGACCCCTTCTACTGGATGTGAAAAGTATATGAAGATGACTCAAATAGAGTACGCAAGGATTATGTTTAAGAATGCCAATTTGTCGAAAATGAGTGAAGTGGACTTAAATGTAAAGAATTTAGGAATACATGAGCATCTTCTATATCTCAATATCACTCATATTCTTAGGCCTAGAGGAGGAAATCACACACACATAACCAAAGAGTATCTTTGGTTAATGGCTTGTATCATGGATGGTAGAAATCCTGGATTATATTTCTTTGTTCCTTACTTCATGATTTACGCGGCCAAATCTAAGTCTACAAATCTTCCTTATTGCTCTCTGATTTCTGATGTGCTAATAGTGAACAAAATTGACTTGAAAAGGGAGATTTGTACAAAATTGAGTTTGAAGCATGGAATTGGGGAACAATCTCTAAAAAAGGCAAAATGTGTCATGCCCCAAACCGGAATCGTAAGCAGCCATCCGTTGTCTTGAATGCCAGTTGTATTTTTATAGAAAATCGGACAGAATCTCCTCACATATCGGAGGTTTCCCATATAGCAATCAACCTGCTACCTGTACAATAGGGCTAACCCAGCCTCATAATACATAAATCCAATCTCAACATCAGACCAACACATCCATACCACACAATCCAGGACAATACAAGACTAAACAAACGAATTTCCACAATCCTAACCACAGACCTCTACTGCCATGCCCCCGTCAAAGGCATGAATAGCCGCCAATCGCCCCTCCTATGATTTAGAGGTGGCACCGAGCGATTCTAAAAGACACTTCTAGGACATGACACATTCTCAAATAACATACACAAGGAATAGAAATTGCTTCAATGCAAGTGTTATGCAATGACATGAGAGTTCCACAATTTAAATATCCATATTTGTACAGTCATTCCAGAATTATACAATGGTCATCTATAGACCTCAAAAGACATATACATCATCAATACAATTTTTAACTCACGAAATTGTAGCGAAAATATAAAATGACTCCTCAAGTCCACACCAGATCTCCAAATGATACTAAGCGTCCTAAAAGCAACGCTCCTTACCAAATACTATCTTTGAAATAAGAAGGGAAATGAGGGGTGAGTACTCAGGGAAAGAATACTCAGTGAGTGAGTGGATCAATGCAATCGTTTAGTAAGAATTGCGAAACTGGAGTGTCAAAGCATAAGTATACAAATTATACTTCAAATCATCATGCTTTTCATTTCAACAATATATCATTTGCACGCATTATCAAGTCAAATATGCATCCAAAGCACTGTCGTTAAAATCATAGAGCTGCCAGCAGAAAGTATCCTGGCAGAGGTCTACCTCGACCTATGATAGGCGCACCGGGGGTGTTATATGCAAATTTATTTAAAGTGCTCTCTACCCCGACGTTGGCGATAGATTTCGTCCAGGTACTAGATTTGGAGAGAGTATCCAAATCCTCCCCCTTTTCGGGTTCAATGGGCTAGTACCGTGTCGTTAACAAAATCACGACAACTCGTGGGATACCCAGACCTAGGCATATCCGGACGCCACCTAAGCGCCTCTCACGGTGTCTTTTGTAGCTACGGAACAATACATACCAAAGCCCTATCATACCAAGAATGTGTTATAATCAGGTTTACAAACCAAATGCAATATATAGCGTAAAAGGGCACATTATACATTTCAACCACATGGATGCATAATTTTCATAATTCAACCAAATTTTTGGACACTCCAATGGTTCACAAAAGGTCAGTTCCAAAACCAATCAAAACATTTCAAGCACACGACAAATCATGCTCATTTATCAAAATGTTATAAAACAGGGTTTACATATTAAACAAAGGTAATGAAAAAAATCTCACTCACTGTATAGGGGAGGGTAGCGCACTCCCTAATAATACCACAAAGCGGAGAAAGGTGTTCCCCTAACTCAAGGTACCTAATACCTATAAACGTATATATATATATATATATATATATATATATATATATATATATAAATCAACGAGTTTCAAACCTACGCAGTTATAGGAAATAAGCTATCACTTCTAATACACGTATGCAAATCAGGTTGTTCGAATCCTTTAGAACCCTACCTTAGTTCCTCATATTTTATTCATGCATACAGCATGTCTATAAGACTCAAATGTTGGTACTCGACCAATCTCGCGCAGGGCTCACACCAATCCAATCTCTCGCTCACACCCAAGGGCTAACATGGCTACAGCCCAGCGCTCCTCTGTGCAGCGTGCAGCGCCCATGTGCGGGGCGCGCAGTACCCATGTGCAGGGTTTATGTACAGGGCACGCAGCGCCCATGTGCAGGGCCTGTGTGTAGGGTGCGTAGCACCCGGGGCGCGTTAGCACCCGGGGCGCGTAAGCATCCGGGGTGCACAGCACCCGGGGCACGCAACACTTGCATACCAATATTTCTCATCATTTCTCAACTTAACCCTAACATTCATTCAAATAAATCAAATGGGGAAGAAATTTTTCTCACCTAGGGCTTTCTCAAAGTGCAGAGTTTCGTCCGAATGTCTCCTCGATCGTTGCAAAATCTACAATGCTCAGTAGAGACTCACGGGATGTCACGGGCTATCGCAGGCTGCAGGCTGTGGGCCGCAGTGGGCTTCGTGGCCATAATGGGCTCACGGGTTGTGCGGGCTGCGCTGGCTCGTGGATTATCATGGGCTGGTGGGCTCGTGGGCTCGCGGGCTAGTGGGCTCATGGGATGGCACGCTCCCGGGCTCGCGGGCTGGTAGGCTCGCTAGCTAGCACGCTTGCGGGCTCGCAGGCTTGTGGGCTAGCACTTGCACTCGCAAGTTGGGCTATAGTCGCGCGCTCGCGGGTTGCGAGCTGGTGGGCTGAAGTACGTTCGTGTGCTGGCACGTGCTTGTGCCCTGGTGCACTCTCGAGCAGGCGCGCTCGTGCGGGGAAGCGAACGCTATGGCGTGCTCGTGCAGGGAAGATCGCGCTGTAGCACGCTCGTGGGAGGGAGGTGCTGCAGCGGCTGGGGTACGCTCGTGGTGGTGGCGGATCACGGTAGAAGGTGGTAGATTCACGATGGAGGGCGATCGAGAGGGAGGGAGATCGTGAGAGAGAGAGAGAGAGTGAGTGAGCAGCGGAGAGAGAGAGAAACAGTGAGAGAGAGACCGTAAGGTAGAGAGAGAAGAAGGAGGTGGTGGTGGTTGCTCGTGGTGGAGAGAGGTGGCGGGGCGAGCGACGATCACGGCGGAGGGAGAAGACGGCCGCAGGAGGTAAAGAGTCGGGGAGAGAGAGAAAGAGGAAAAGAGAGAGAGAGAGAGAAAAAAAAAGAGAAATTACGGTTTCCAACCCTAATTGGTAAGAGGGGCAGGTGCTGTGTTTCACTCCAAAAAGCAGCATATCCTCTCTCTCTCTCTTTTTTATATCTATATTTTCACACCCACACTTCAGTAAAATTTAAATTTTTTGTAAAAATGGGGTTTATTTCAATTTGCAGATTCGACAAATTAAAATATACCAAAAATTTAATTTAAATACCCCAAAATCAAAAATCAATTTAAATAAATAAATTTCTCTCTATATAATTAAATTATAGACACCGCAGTGTCGGTGTTACAAAATGGGTACTCAAAGATGGAGCTCGGGAAAAGTTAGATGATGATCAAGAAGAGGGTGGAAGGAAGAGAAAGAGGGATGAGGTCGGGCCTAGTAAACCATCTAGGGTAGATTCATCCAATGAGATTCGAAACCAATCTCTTCAAATTACTCGTCCCTGTGGTACACCATCTACATCCATCCTAGCTTTTGAAGTCACCATAGACATGGTTTGGGGATCCTTACAATCACAACTCCTGAAGATTGAAGATCAAAATTCTCATACTCATGCTAGATTGACTGAGTTGGAAGATCAAAATAAGTCCCTCCGTGACAAAATGACTTTTTGGAATCCTTGATTCAAAAAGATCAAAGTGGTCCTCCAAACTCTCCACTAGTTGAATTTAATGGAAGTTGGTAAATTGTATATACAAATTGATGTATGCAATTGGCTTACTGACTTGGTCTTGAGGGATGATTGTATAGATGAAAATGATAGTTGCATTCAAAAGAAAAAGGGGGAGAATAATAGAATAGCAATGATACACACCATAAAATTAAGTGTATATAGCATATGATGAACATTCCTAGGAGAAATTGAGATTTGAGACTAATTATAGGTATTTCAAAACTTGAATTGATATAGCATTAGTTGAGGGGGAGCATTTTGAGATTTTTCAAACAATTTTATCAATTATTTCAAATTAGGTTTTCTCATCATAAAAAAGTAGGAGATTGTTGAAGAAAATAGGTTTTGATGATGATTAAGAGTAAAAAGGTTGATTTTAGCTAAATAGTTTAAATTAGAAATAAATTAGAAAAAATGCTAAAAGTGGTTCGTAGATAGACATGTCGCCTCATCTCTGTACACAAGACGACCTATGAACATGAATGAGAGAAATATGGTTAAGTACAAACACGCAAGATGACCTGACACTTAGAATAAGATGAGCTAACAAGTTTGGGTCTTGGATAGTCAAGTCTGCACACACCTAAGGTGACTCAATTGAAAGTACAAGACGACTTGACTAAACCTAGGATGACTCAGTATTTGATACGAGACAACATGAGGTAATCAAGTCTCAGAAGTTTGTCTGCACAAATAACCTAGGGCGACCTAAGCATTGGCACAAGGTGACCTGACTCATTCAAGCCTTAGAAAATTTATTCTACACAACAAATGTGATGATCAAACTATAAGCACAAGGCGATCTGAATATAGAAAAACAAAAGCACAAGTTGCCTTCATGAAATGGACAAGATGACCTAAGGAATGCATATCATAGAAGTGTATGTCTGCACATACCTAAGATGACTCAACCATAGGGACAAAATGACCTAACCTAAGGATTTTAAAATGCAAGTCCTCTTATCCAATATGCAAGTCGCCTTGTAAATTAAGAATCAAGGTTAAAGCAACTTAATTAAGAATACAAGTCACGTTGTAAGAATATAATCATAGAAAGTGTTCTCTACACAATTGACAAGCCAATCCAAGGCCAAACAAGTCCTCTTATAATTGTGTTAAGGCAACCTAACTGAAATATAAGAAGACCTATGACTTAACAAGGCTACTCGTGATAAAGACAAGTTCCCTTACCTCTCACATTTAAAGTTTTGACAAGTAAACTTGTACAACTATAAATGTGACTCAAGAATTCAAATTTTAAAGACAAGTATACTTATAGTCAAGATAGATCAACCTGCTGTGTCTAACGTTCATTTGTTTAGAAAAGCTAATGCGAATTTAATGTATTGTTTACATATCTTACTAAACACTGAAATGTACTCAATGGTGTCCAACGGTTAAACCCTGTTTCTCGACTATAAAATCAATTGAAGAACACAAAAAAAGATAGCGAAAAATTCTTGAACAATACTCTAAAGATACCTATAGGTCTTATTCTCTATTTTCCTAATTTGCATTATAACAAGCATTCGTAAGATGAAGGGCTTCATTTTGCTTTTATTTTCTCTCTACTTGTTATATAAAATCATAATTGTATCACTCTAAGTTTGTGCGAAAGAGATAAAGAGAAGAATCAGAATAGGTTTTTGATTGATCTTGTGAAAAATCTAGCTGAAATATTTGAAAAATACTTGTATAGTTCACTAGCTCCACAGAAAGCTAGTTTGTAATTTCTTGAATAGAATAGTGGATTTAAAAATCTAGGTTAAGTCTGGGAGTGGACGTACACCAAGAAGGTGGAATCACTATAAATTGTCCGTGTCAATATTTCTTTGTATTTTCCTTCTTTATTTGTGTAAAACAAATTTAAATCCTTGTAATTAGTTAAAATTTGTTAATAACCTATTCACCCCCTTTAGGTTACTATATTTAGTGTCAACCAAAAACAACTTCAAATTTACCAATGAAAGCACACAAAACATGATTCATTAAGCACATGAATATAATAGTCACAGTAGTTAATCCAAATGGCCGAACTAACCACTCATACAATCGATATTTAGTTTCAAACACCATCTTCTATTCGTCACCTTCTTTTATTTGCATTTGATTATACCCACTCTTAAGGTTAAGTTTAGAAAACAAACAATCACTATGCAGCTCATCTAACATGTCATCTAATCAAGGAATATGGTGTCGATACTTTATCATTATGTTGTTGATAGCTCAACAATCAATACACATCCTCCATACTTCATCTTTCTTAAGCACCAAAATTATCAAAATTATGCATGGGCTCATGCTCTATCTTACATATCCTTTATCCGTCAACTCTTCGACTTACCTTTGAGCCTCCTTCACCTTTTCTGGATTGCTCCTATATGCTGAACGATTTGGAATTGATACACCAGGCATGAAATCAATTTCATATTCAATCCCTTGGATAAGTGGCAAACCTTGGGGTAGATCTTTAGGAAACATATCCTCGAATTGCTGCAAAAGATAAACAACAACACTAGGTAAAGAAGGGTTAAGTTTGTCAGTGCTTAAAAAGATCTCTTTGTATATGAGTATAATCATTGGCTATTTTGAAAGAAATACTCGCTTAACATCACTTGTTTTGGCATATAAATTCTTTTGTTTTCTCTCTGATTCAACCTCATTGCCCGAACTTTTCTCTTTTTTCTCTTCCTCACCAGATTCGACCTCTCTTTCCTTTTTTCTCTCTTTTTTGTTCTCTTACTTCATTTTGATCTCTTAGTTTCTTTTGTTCACTCAATTTTTGCAATCTCACTCGGTCCTTATAAACTTGTTTTGGTGTCATTGGAATTAAAGTGATTTTTTATTGTTTGAACATGATTGAATACTTGTTGGTGAAGCCATCATGTTGTATATGTCGATCAAATTGCCATGGCCTTCCTAACATCAGACATTGATGGTGGGACTCAAACCCACAATCTCCTACTTCGAAAGCGAGCGCCTTATCAATTAGGCCACACGATGCTCATAACAATTTTAATAGTTATTATGATTAATAGTTATTAAAATAGAAGCAGTAACATACCCTGAGGAATTTGGTGGCTCCCTTTAAAAACAGTTAAAAAATTATTGCAATGCCCCATAAAATTTAATTGATCTGATTTTGCTTTAGGGCTTCTTCGATAAAAGATATATTAATGGGCCTTCTATAGTCCTCAGAATATAATCAATGCCGATTAGCCTAGATTAATAGCATTTTCAACAATTATTTTCACTCTCAGCTTTAAGGGCTATTATTTTTCCTTTTTCCTCATTGCCCACTCCCTTTGGATTTAGTGTCATCTCATTAGTGGTCAGTGATCCCACCAACTAATCTATTGTCAAATTTTCTAAATTCTTTGATTCTTCTATGGCAATGACCTTTGTCTCCCATGATTTTGGCATGCATTTAAGAACTTTATCTACCATATCTCATATATTCCTAACTAATCCCCTTGCCTAGTATTCTAAGTTAATTGGTGATGATGTTGGATTTACTTATCATATCTCTTATAGTTTCACCATCTCTCATTTTGAAAGCTTCATATTCATGTTTTAGCAACCTAATTTTATTTTTCCTAAATTGATTTTTTTCCCTCAAATTTGGCCTCTAATCTCTCTCAAATTTCCTCAACAGTTATGCAAGAAGAAATTCTATTACACTCATTTAAACTTAGAGAAAGGTGAAGAAGATTTACTAACTTATAGTTTGCTCGATAGGCTTTCTTTTTCTCAACAGTCATGTTCTTCATTTCGATAGGGACTTTGACATTTTCAACCTCTTCAGTTGGGAATTCGATTCCCTCTTCTATGATTTCTCAAACTGTCTCATCCTAGGCTATGATAAAGTTCCTCATTTTTTGCTTCTAATAGCTATGGTTGTTGGCATTGAAAATGGTTCTCCGTTTATTGAAAAAGTTTTGAATGGAACACTATCACCGTCAAGTATCATTTTAGATCTTTTCTCTTAAGGCTGTTAAACCCTTCACCAAGAGTCCCGCTCTAAAACTAATTGAATTAGCATTGTGAACAACTTAAAGGGGGTGAATAGGTTGTTTTTTGTGCTATTTGATTTTTTTTGGATTTTGAGAAAGTTTTGATGAGCAAAAAAGAGAAGAATTTTACATACGGGATTTGTAGTGGTTTCACCTCCTATAGTGCATCCACTTCCAAATTTCACTTGAACTTTGAATCCACCACTTTTCAAAAATAGTACAACAACCAACTAATTTGTACAGGTGTTAGTCGAAGCTTTCACAGTATCTTGCTTAACACTGCCCACTAGCTTTTGCAGATGTTAGTATACCTCATGTATTTCACTCAAACACTACCTCCAATCTTTCTTAAAGGACTGATGATACACAAACTCAGACCAAGAGAACCATTTATCTGGTCTTTTATTATGTAAGTACAAGTGTTTGATGATTATAGCAAAGAGGTTTTAACTTTTGATAAATCGCTAAAGCACAAAATTGAAATACAACACAACAAGAATTTTGCTTAATTATCAATTATCGCTTCTTTTTTCTCTTTTTCTTCATTGATCTATTGTACTCAGTTAGTCTATTATATTTATAGAGCTGCTAAAAGAGCCATTGTTGAAAGGGCTGTCATGAGTGGTTGAACTCATTTAACGTTCATCTAATGTTCAAAAGCTTTTCTATAGAATTAGCCATTAATCACATTGAGTTGACTTGTTCTTCCTTTCAGGTTGACTAGTGCTTCATTTGACTTAAGTATTTTCATTTTACTACTCATATAAGTTGACACAATTTTTTATTAGGTCGACTTGTTCCTAAACCTTTCACTGTTATGCATTCATGTAGGTCGACTCCTATTATTCCCAGGTTGACTTGTGTTGGTATTCTGTAAAGCGTAGGCAAGTGTAGGTCGACTCGTGTTTGTATCATATCAACTTATGTTTAATGACACTTAAGCCCTTCACTGCCATGCATATACATAGGTCGACTCACTACTTTTATAGATCAACTTTACAGTAGTTTATCTTTCAAAACTCTAAATTTAAGTAGGTCGACTCAAAGTTTATGTAGGTCGACTTGTTTGCCCCTTAGGTTAAACAAACTTAAAGATCTGATTGTCTAGATGTCTTATCAACACTTCTAGGTCGATTTCTTTATATTTTAGGTCGGCTCATTTTTTCTTTAGGTTGACTTGTTATTGCTCTTCAGGATGCCTAGCTTCAATTCTTCTTAAGTTTTTTTATCTATGGGTTGACTTAAACTTACTTAGGTTGACACCTTTGATTATGAGGTCAACTTTTTTATCAAACCGACTAAATAGGTTGACTTATGTTATTATCAAGTTGACTTGTGCTATCATCATGTTAACTTCTACTATCATCAAGTTAACTTGTGTTCTCATCAAGTTGTCTTGTTCTCTCATCAATTTGACTTGTGCTTTCCTCACGTTGACTCATGTTCTCATCAAGTTGATTTGTCTTATATTTAGGTTGACTTCAACTTTAGCTTTCTTTTAAATTTTTCTAAGTCAATTATATGATGGTCGACTTACTCTCATGTTAGGTCAACTTAGTATCTTAATGAGTCAATTTAGGTTTCAACTTTCCACAAATATTTCTAGGTATAGGTGTGACACGTCAATTCGTGATTTCACTAGGCTGACTTCAAGTTATACAACTTCACTGATTGTCTAATTTTAAGATGTGCAAGTCAATTTAAACTGTAACACCGATACTGCGGTGTCCGTACTAATGTACTCCTGTTCAGGAATTAAATAAAAATATGTCTTAGTTATATATAGAGAGAAATTTTTATTTATTTTGATTTTTGATTTTAGGGATTTTCAATCAAAATTTTTTTTATATATATAAAGTATCTGTATTACCGATTTGAGGTATACCCTATTTTGTTAAAAATTGGAACCTTAAAAAAAAAAAGAGGAGGAAAACACAACGTTTTGCCCAAACCGCTGTGTTTTTCCCCCCAAATTGGATTAGGGCTTTAAGCCCTAATCTCTCTCTCTTTTTCTCTTTCTCCCGATTCTCTCTCTCCATCGAATCCACCGTTGCTCTTCCTCCCGCGAGTGCGCCATCACCTCCACTCGCCACTTCTCGTCTCTCCCTCTCTACTTCTTTCACTCTCCCTTTCTCCCTCTCGTTGTCGCTCTCTCTCTCTTCGGCTCCGCCACCCTCTACCACTCTCTCTCCGCTGCTCCTCTTTCCCGCGAGCATAGCCTTCCCGTGAGCATGCCGCAGTGTGATCTTCCCCACGCGAGCACATTGCAGCGCGAGCTTCCCCGCATGACCTTCCTCGAGAACGCGACTACAGTCCAGCGAGCGAGCGAGTACGCGCCTCAGCCCGTGAGCCCGCCAGCCCGCGAGCGTGCCAGCTCGCGAGCCTACCAGCCCACGACCCCGAGATGGCCTGCGAGCCCGTGACAGCTCACGAGCCCACGACAACCCGCGAGAGCTCTCCTGCGTGCGGGACCCCTTGCTGCAACCCCAGCTGAAACCCAAACCGCAATCATCAACTGACCCCAAACCTTAGGCCTCGGCTTCTTCACTGCAGGTAACAGCTGCGTTAGTTGTAGTTCTAGAGTTTGGTGCTTAGAATTTGAGTTAGTTGCTAACATAGTTTCAAATGTAAAAATATTATAGGTTTTAGACCAATTCGATGGGCGAACGAAAACTAGGTCTGAGATCTGAGGAACCCTAGATGAGAGAAATATAATCACTTCAACATTTGAATTGATTTTGTCGAATTTAGGTTGAATTTAGAATCGGAAGCTATATTCATGTATATTCTGAAATATGTTTAATGCGAGAAAAATTAGGAAAAATGAGAAATATTTGAAATTTGATCATTTGTGAGCCAAATGATTTGAAATTGATGAAACGAGAATCTAAAAAGGAGATTGTGTAAATTTAGGGTTGTATCAAATTGGAAAGAAAAATTGAAAATCTCTTATTAGGCTTTTGTTTGATATTAAATTGTGACAATTTGATTAGGAAAATCTTTTTAGAGACTCGAGGAGTCAGATTGGATTTATTTTGAAAATAGGGAGTGACTACCCTCCCTAAAAATGTGAGTGAGACTCTAATCTCTTGCATGAAATAGTAAAACTTGTTTCTGCCGTGTTTTCCATAAAACATGTTTTCGATATTCATGAACTCGACGTATGATATTAAATTTCAAAACTTGTTTTGTGAAATTTGGAGTGTTGTAAATTTATATTTTTGATGACTATGCATCCATGGTTTGAAATGAAATGATATTGTGCCATTATTTGAGAATCAGATATGTTTTCTATTCTACCGTCGCATTGGCATGGATTTGAAATGATTTGATGATTGTATTGGCACACGGATTTAAAATATTTTGATGATCTGTATGGGCCGGGTACCTATTTGTGATGAGATGATCTGTATAGGCCGGGTGTCCACTTATGATAAGATGATATTTTTTGATAAATTCCGTAGCTACGAAGGGCGTTTGTAGAGGCACCGGGTTGCCCGGATACGTTTCTGTAGGAGGTATTTGCAAACGTCATATGTCTAATAGCTATAGGCGCAGCCGATTGAACCCACGTAAGGGGGAAGACGTATGTGACGCTACCGTCTAGCACCGGGCGGGGTCCTATACACGATGATGAGCTAGCCCCAACGAATTCATGGCCAACGTCGGGGTAGAGAGCGACTTTTGAACTTTATACATAATAAAACCCCCGATGCGCCTGTCTTTGGTCATGGTTGACCTCTGCCAGGATCATTTTTGACTTGCTCTAATAATACTTGATTTTGAATGGATGCATATATGCTTGATATCGTGTGATTGGTTAAATGATTTCAAATTGCTAAATATATCATGTTTTACTGTAAAATGTAAATTATTGTTACGAATAATGTTATTTGACACTCCAATGGTTCACCCATACTATTTATGCTTGATATTAATCCCCTCACTCACTGGTTATCTTCCCTGATACTCACCTCTCTCCTTACCTTCCTCAGACAGGATTACTGTGATAGAGCGACGTTACAGGCTCTAAAGGTTTTCGTAGCATATTGGTGGATTCGGTATTTATGACGGTGAGATTTAATTCAAATAAAAATTTGAAGTTCTTATTTTATTTCGACCCTGTGAGGTCATGATATTGAGGTCTGTAGTTGGCCGTGTTCATTTATATGGGATGATTGTATAAATTATGGACATTATTTAGAAAACTCCCACATTTTAATTGCATTGAGGCACCTATAAGCATTTAAAAATTTTTACTTGGGAAATTATTGTACATTGTATAAACTTTACGCCCACTCGATGTGGCGACTACTCATGATCTAGTTGGGCATGACAGTAGAGGTCTGTGGTTAGGACTGCTAGAAATTAAAAAGCCTTGCGTTGTCCTGGTTGTCTGCTATGGTTTGGTTCATTGTCTTGAGTCCGGGATGACCCTTTTATTTGATTGACAGGATAATTGTGAATTATACAGGTCAAATTATATTTGGAAGACCTCCGAAATATGGAAAAGTTCTGCCTGATTTTCTGTAAAAATACAGTCGGCATCCAGGGTAACGGGCGTCTACTTACGACCCCGGTTCAGTATAGGTCGACTTAGTCAAATTTTTTTATATTAAACTTTCAAATTTTTTACCGCTAGAACTTCAAATGTAGTTTATTTTCTTAGAGGGCTAATTTGTCTTTTGTGTGGGTTGACTTGTATAACCTTACTGTTTTGCCCAGAAAATTAATTTCGCTTAGCAGGTCAACTTGTTGTTTTCTGATTAACTTAGTGAACTGATTTCAAACATTTACAAACCAGTTTAATTACTTCTAAATTAATTTTTTATAACTCTAACCTAGTTTTACTTATCATCAAAATATATTTTGTCAACAGAAGATCAAAATATACCAAATGCTAGCTTCTGATAACATAGTTTTGACAACCGAAGAATAATTACATGAATCTGCCTAGGAAAATTATACAAATGCTAGCTTTTGAACAACCGAATAAATTTAGATCCGCCTGTCTCTGCATAGGAATCACATTGCTTGGGAAGCAACTTTGCATGAAGGATAAAGTTTCTAACTCCATATGTAACAACCCACTTTTAGAAAAAAGTTCAATTGATACAATAAAAAGTAAACATTTGTGGAAGCTAAATGGTCAAGTCAATAAGAGTAAAAAAAATATAACAAAAGTGTATGGGTTCTGCCAAAAAGATTTAGATTACTTCTCATCACTTTCTAATTGGCCAGCTAACTTAATACTCAGAGCATCCCCCTTGTGATTATGTATATCTTAGAAATAAGGGTAAACCATTTTTAATACCAACAATACTATAGACATTCTAATTTAATACACAAGGCATTGCCCTTGTGATCATGAAAATCTTAGAAAAAAAGGTCTATTATAGTCCTCAAAATATAATCAGTGCCAGTTAGCCTTCCTTAATAGCATTTTCAACGGTTATTTTTCACTTTGAAAACAATAGGATGGTAAGCTAATCAGATGAAGAGTAATCGAAGAAATTATACCTCATGACTCCTAGGAGACCAAATTATACCCGATGCTAGCTTTTGGTTGCATAGTTTTAACAATCGAAGAATAATTATGTGAATCTACCGGGGAAAATTATACCAATCCGAGCTTTTGAACAATCGAAGAAATTTTGATATATCTAAATCTCTCCATAAGAATCACTTTGCTTGGAAAGCAACTTTGAATAAAGGCTACATGGCAAGTCAATAAGTTTGAAACAAATATAATAATAAAGTAGGGACCATTACCACTCAACAACTAAATTGTTATTGCTTATACTTGGACGTTCACGGTGGGACTCGAACCCATAATCTCCCGCTCCGGAGGTGAGCGCCTTATCCATTAGGCCACGCAAACCTCTTTAAAATATTAATAGTTATTAAAATATTAATTCGATTGATAGTTATTAGGAATTCGGTGGGGAGGTTGAAAATTATTCTATTGCCTATAAAATTTAATTTATCTGATTTTGCTTTAGGGGCTGCTCCAACAGAAGATATATTAGTTGGCCTCCTATAGTCCTCAGAGTATAATCAATGCTAGTTGGCCTAGATTAATAGCATTTTCAACAATTTTAACTTGCAAAATAATAGGGTAGTAAGTTACTCAGAGAAAAACGGAAAAATCAATGACAAAAATTATCTTTGATAACAATAACCCCATTTATCAACTTCATTGATAGTCACATAAATGCAGCATGTTACCAGAACAAATGGCCAAAGATTTCTTATTTATAAGATTTAGTTTTGTGGTTAAAAATTCCTAGACCATTCTTAAGAACAGCCTGATGAAACTATACTTGTTGCTTCTTAGAATACCAAAATACACCAGATCCTATCTTTTGGTAACATAGTTTTGACAGCGGAAGAATAATTACATGAATCTAGCTAGGAAAATTATACCATTGCTAGCTTCTATACAATCAAAGAAATTTATGTCCATCTAAATCTCTCCATAAGAATCACTTTGCTTGGGAAACAACTTTGCATGAAGGTTAAAATTTCTAACTCCATACGTCACAACCCATTTTTGAAAAATAGTTCAATTGATACAATAAAAGTAAAACTTTGCAGAAGCGACATGGTCAAGTCAATAAGATTAAAAAATATATAATAAAAGTGTATAGGTTCTGCCAAAGCGATTTAGATTACATCTTATCACTTTTTAATAGGTCGGCTAACTTAATACTCTAAATATTCCCCTTCTGATCATATATATCCTAGAAATAAGGGTTAACCATGGTTAATACCAACAAACACTCAACAACACTAATTATTGACATTCTAACTTAATATGCAAGGCATCCCCTTGTGATCATGCATATCTTAGAGATAAGGATTCTAATAACTTTAAATAATAACAATTTTAACTATCGACTATTAACAACTCTTGGTTGATTTACTTAGGTTCTTTTACCTATCATACTTTCATAGTACATAATGTAATCATAGTCGTTGAATAGATTTGAATGTTCGGTGGGTCAACACAATTTATAAACAAGATCTCTCTCGGTACTCATTCTTACAAAAATTTTATTTATTATCCAACAATGCTTCTTATTTTGCTTCTATTACCTCATACTATAGAAAAAATAAGAGAAAGAGAGATGTTAGAATGCATGGCAATCTAATACATACTTCTAATATAAAAATTAAGCCAAAATTACAACATGATCCGTGAACCTATTTGGTAACATGTCTTTGTTTAAGAGATCAGTCAAACATTTAATCAAGGCTAATGTATTGGATTATAACTTTATTTTCCAACACACTTTCTCTAATGGTGAAGTACTTTATGTCGTTGTACTCATTTTGATTACCACTCTTATTATTCTTATTAAAAAATACAACAGTTGAATTGTTACAAAATATACATAAAGCCCTAGGTACAGAATATAAAACCCTAAACACGGATATGAAACTCTTGAGCCATACCGCATATAACGTAGTTTCATAACACATCACAAACTCAGCTTTCATAGTGAAGGTAACAGTCAATGTCTACTTAGCACTCCTCCATGATATAGCTCCATCGCCCATCATGAAGATGTAACCCGACATTGATTTTTGGGAATCAACACAACCGACAAAGTCTGTATTTGAGTACCTGCCTACTTCTAAACTATTAGTTCTTTTGTATGTAAGCATGTGATTTTTAGTGTCTTGTAAATACCTTAACACCTTCTTTGCAAGTTTCAAACCTAGATTACTTTGATATTTACCTCATTCTCATAGCATGTGCTATATCAGGTCTTCTACAGACCTGTTCATACATAAGAATTCCAATAATAGAAGCATATGGGATATTAGCTATCTGTTCCCTTTCTAAATCTGTCTTAGGGTATTGGTCCAAATTGAATCTATCCCCTTTGACAATTGGAACTATACTTGGTGAGCAATTCTCTATCTTATATATTTTAAACACTTTGTTGATGTTGGTCTCTTGAGATAGTCCCAGGATCTTATGGGATCTATCTCGATGTATCTTTATGCTGATAGCAAAAGATACATCATCTAAATCCTTTATCTTAAAGTTCTTATAGAGGAACTATTTTACCTCATGCAGCATCTCCTTATCATTGATGGCAAATATTATGTTATCCATATAAAAGACAAGGAAACAAAACATACTCCTACTGACCTTGAGATATATGCATTGATCTAGAATATTCTCTTCAAAACTGAATGAAGTAACTATGTTATGGAATTTCAAATACCACTGGCCTTGTATTTCTCGATGTTGCCTAATGAGTAAGTCTTAGTCTTGAAGACTTATTTATATCCGATGGATTTTACCACATCTGGTAACTCTACAAGTTCCTAGACTCCATTGCTCCTCATAGAGTCCATCTTATCTTTCATGACATTCAGCTATAAGTTTGAATTCTTAAAGCTCATGGGTTGTGAAAACGTTTCCAGGTCCTCTATGGCTTTGACATTATAATCAGACTGCTAAAAGTATACCACATAGGCATCAAATATAGCTGACCTTCTTTCTCAAGTAGATTTCCTTAATATTGGTTTAACATTTTTTGAAAGAGAAGATTGACTAACTTGATCTTGATCAGTTGTTTGTGGAATTTCTTGGTTGTCATCTATACCTTGATTTATGTTTATAGGCACTTGAGGGTCATTTTGGATGACAACTAACATGATACTTGAACTTGATGGGTCCCTTTAGGAGCTAAGCCCCGAAAGTAATCCCTTCCACTAAGCAAGTCATTCTCTAAAAATCTAGCATTTCTAGATTCCACAAATCTAGTGTGGTAGGTGGACAATAAAACTGGTATCTCTTAAATTTATCGACATAATTGATAAAGTATCTACTCACAGTCCTTCGGTCCAGTTTGTTATCTCATGGATTCTAGACCCTTATCTCAAAGGATTCCAACCCTTAAGTAACTCAAAGGGAGTTTTGGCTATAGCCTTGGTTGAAACCGTGTTTAGCATGTACATTGTCATTTTGAGAGTTTCAGTTCACAAAAACTTAGGCAGTTTGGAGCTAACCATATCAAGGAAGGTTCTATTCCTTATTTTAGCTACCCTTTTCTAGTCAGGTGTGAACCAGACATAATGTATTGGACAACAATCTCATTTTCCTAAAAAAGTTTTACAAATGGATCTAGTGGTTGTCCATCCTCTATATACCTTCTATAGTATTCTACACCTCTATCTGATCTCATAACCTTTATTTGCTTACTGCATTGTTTCTCTAATTCTGTCTTGAAAATTTTAAAAGCATCCAATGCCCCATCCTTATGGCGAAGGATATAGAGATATATATATCATGAATAGTCTTCTATTAATGAGATGAAGTAAGTATAACCATATAAGTCTATACCTAAATTCCAAATGTCCATATATATGATCTCAAACAATTTTGAGCTCTTCCTGATACATTTTTGAGTTTTGTTGGTCTACTTTCCCTTAATGTAGTCCACACAATTATTAAAATCATTAAAATCTAGAGTATTAAGTGACTTATTTTTTATCGACTTTTCTATTCTCTATATGAAAATGTGTCTTAATCTCTGCTACCACAACATTAAGAGTTTTCCTCAATGATACTTCTTTTAACCCTTGTATGTGTTACATCTATGCAAATATTATCTTGTAAAATAATATTATATAATACATCTAATAATGGACCATAACTAATGATATTTGAACTAAAAAATAAAGTCATTTTATTATTAATTGGAAAGAGTAACCGAATAGTATAAATTTTGAAATAGAAATTAATTTCCTAGAAAACTCAGATATATAAAAAACTCTCTTCAATTTCAAAAATGCTCGATGGCTAGAATGACCTCGCAATTATCAATACCCTTTATCCATGAGCTCATTTTGTTACCCGAATAGATGAGTTGTTTACGATCCACTATCTTTCTTAGACTTTCGTACCTTTATTCTCAAACTACCGCTTATTCTTAGTACAATCCTACTTCTTGTGTCCTTTCATTTTATAAAAATAATAATAAAAACAAAAACACTCACACTCTTTCTTTATGTTTGTTTTCGGTTTTGTGCTCTTTTAGTTTAGTTTGGACTTGCTCTTCTTCTTCCCTCGTACCACCAAATGTGTACTTGGAGAACCTTACTTCATCTCCATTAGTAGCCTTTTTTCCTTCTGCACACATATGGCCATTAACTCATTGATAGACCATTTCTTATTATGTGTGTTATAGGAAATCTTAGGAGGACTGTAGGACTGCGTAATAGAGTTTAGAATAAATTACACGAGAAAAGATTCGAACATCTCAACTTTCAGGATTTTTAATTAAGTTACTAAATCCCACATCCAGATGATGTGCTCGCGCACACCATGGACAGTAGTGAGATTTATGGTGAATAACTATATAATGAGGGTACTAACCAAAAATTTCTTTGATGCCGTAAATTGCTCGTCTATAGCTTTAAGAAGAGCACATACATTGGTATGCTAGTTGTCTTTGCTCTTCATGAATATGGTACTTAGACAATTAAATCGCCCCCACTTTTATAAAGAGTCTTTTCATATACAGAACTGATATCGTTCACCGGAGGATGCTCATCCTTCCGTATAGTATAGTCAATGTTTAAGCATGTTAGAATGAGAAAGACAATTTCCCTCTACTCTTTATAGCCTCCTCCGGTTAAATTGGAAAAATCTAATTTCAAATCTATGGTTTGAAATACTACAAATAAATGAACATGCTTATTAAATATATATGAGGCATTTAATATATATCTATCAATACAAACATATGAAAATAAATGTATGTCATAGAATTGCATGTCAGCTAAATTTCTAATTTTATTAGATTTATTTGATCTTATGATAAGATTTACGAAAAACAGCTCATTCCCCAATGTGTGTGGGTTAATTAGGAAATTACCAATAACTAGTATATCCCTGATTGCTTTATCCTTTGTACTTAACCCTCTAAGATAACCACTCTAGTAAACTAGGTTTGTCACGCCCCAAATTGGAGCCATGGACAGCCGCCCGTTATCCCGGATATTGACATTCTATAACCAAACGAGCAAAAGCTCCCCATAAGTCAGAAGTCTATCAAATACCATATATCGACCTGTCACATATTTACATACATAGGCCATTCCGGCCAAAATCAACAATCTTCTCAAATCATCCAATCCCTATCAACCAAGCAGGATAACATAAGGCTAACAACAGTCCTATACCAGACCTCTACTGCCATGCCCCCATCAAAGGCATGAACAGTCGTCAGTTACCCCTCATGTGATTTAGAGGTAGAACCGAGCGAATCTAGAGGATACTTCTAGAACATGACACGTTTCCCAAAGTAAATATACACAATAGTACAGATCATGTCTCAATGCAATAGAATAGAGTTGAGAGTTTTAATAAGATACACATAATTTTACATACAACCATCCATTTTTATACACAATGGTCTATCTACAATCTCAATACATAAATATACAATTTCATTGGCAAATCCTTCCCAATATCATGTCGAGTACCTAATCAACAGCCTCGATCTCCAACAAAAGCCTCGTGCGCTGATAAGTCTCAACGTGTCCCACTATAGCTATCTCTGTACACAACGAGAAATAAGGGGTGAGTATCAAGAAAGATACTCAGTGAGTGAGAGGGTATATATCATGTGTTTAATGTGTCAGTGAAAAATGGAGTATCAAAGTTCTCAATAATTCCATATATTATAAGAAATCGTGTATAATACTCAATTTATCATAAATCATTCTTTTCACATACATTTCAAACATATATACATCCATGTCATCAAATCATGTTAGAATAGAGTGTGCCAAGATCAGTTCTGACAAGAGTTGACCGTGACCAATGACAGACGCATAGGGGGTTTTGTATGCAATAGGTTAGAAAAGCTCTCTACCCTGACGTTGGCGACAAACCTCATCAGGTGCTAGACTATGGCGCACCATAGCACTCCCCCTTATGGGTTCAACCTGACTAGTACCATGTTGAATCACAATACATTTACCATTTTCCGATATCATATGGGATACCTTCCGCAGAAGCGTATCGGGTGCAAATATGGATCACCTATACATACATCCTTCGTATCTACGGAATGGGATTCATCCATCACAAAGTTATCATCATCACATGCTAGGGCCCTCGGCCCATATAAAATATTATCATCAAATCAATCACGTGCCATGCCACATTTCTCAAGCAATGTCAATCATTTCTACAAGGTGCAATGGCACAGTTTCGTATTTTAAAACTCGTTTGGATACATATACAACACGTATAAACATATTTGTGGATACTCTATGAATTCACAAAAACATTTCATAATTCATTGAAAATTTCACATCACATATTCATTAAATCATGATTGCATCACAAAACGTTTTAAAACATGATATTGTGCATCAGACACATAATATAATAAATCTCACTCATAGTATATGAGAGGGTTAGTCACTCTCTACCAAGTACCATAAGTGTCGAAAGTGTTTTCTCTCGTTTGGTCATCACCCGTGTGCCTACAATGGCAACACAATGCATATATGAGGATTTATGTCATGATTTGAACTTATTAGATTAAATTGTATTCTGGCAATTCTTTCCTCTAAGATTAATGTTAGGGTATCCTAGGGCATGCTCTATCCCTTTTTCCGTCATCCTTATCATATATTCTTTACAATTCATTTAATTAGTACACACTTTATCACACCAACACAACACATGTGCTTATAGTTCATTATTCATGGTTTCTGCACATATGTACCTTTGCGCAATCATATGAAAATGGTCATAACTTCTACTACACAACTCCGAATCACATGCTTCCTATTTCATTTTAAAGCTAAGAGACAGCACTACAACTTTCATTTTGAATGTTTCTTCAGATTCTAATCGCAAAAGTTCAGGAAAACCAATCTTTGTCTCAATTCTATTATAAACGTCCACTCTGTCCTATCTTAGTAAAAATGCAATAACTCCTTGCACATAACTCCAATTCAAATGCCTTTTGGTTATGTTATAGATGAGACATATACCTACAACTTTCACGTTGAAAGTTGTTCTTAATTCAGACTCGAAATAGGTCACAAAGAAGGCGGTTGATCTAGGACCGAAAACAGAGTGAAAATTTGCATAGTTTTGGAAGATTTTGTATAACTTTTGATTCCCTTGTGTAAATTGGCTGAAATTGTCATAGTAGGTTTCTAAGAGGGAGATCTACAACTTTTCTTCTTTGTGTATTTGCAAACAAGGGCTAGAAGGAAGTCGTACAATACTACTGTTTTTGGTGTTGGAGAATGGTTGACCCTCTGTCGAGTTTCAGAAGAGTGGCTGTAACTTTTGACACAGGGGTCGGATTGAGGCGATTCTTATATCATTGGAAAGATAAGACCTAGATCTACAAATTACATACTGGTGTATTTGCTAATTTAGACCATAAGACACCTCAAAATAGAGGTTAAGTCACGGATAAAAACAGAGTTAAAGCAGGACAAAACAAAAATTTCTATGCAGAATACTTAACTTTGAAAAATCACTAAAAATCAAATTATCTACAGAATTAAACGAATCATATCTCATTTAAAGCTCTATGAGTCTAGTTTCACCTTAAATTAACCTAGCTCAGTTTGGCTTTGCGTAAAAAATGTTATGACCAAAATATCACAACATGGTTAGAATTTCTTACCTTTTTGAAGCTTTTAGTCTCTCTCTAGATCCACTTGGTAAGGCTTCTCCTTTCCTCCCAATTTTTGGATATGTTATACTAGGGTTTGTAAGAAATGAATTTATGTAAAAATATTTGGGTGTTGTTGTAGGAAAAATTTGGGTTTCCTACCTTGAACTCACGGTTTTGGAGAGGAGAATGGAGAGCATTTTCTTGGCTTCTTTGGATTTGTTTGGTCACACAAAGTGCAATCCCTCTCTCTCTCCCACATTTTGCACTCTTTTACCCAACAAATCTCACTTTCTCATACTACAAGCACACTCTTTCTCACACTACACTCAACTCCTCATTAATGTTATGTCTCCAAACAACCAAATCCAAGGGCTCACAAAATTTGATCCAACTCCAAGTTAATCCTCACCCTTGGTTTATTCCCAAGAAACCCACACATTTCACTCAATGAATAGAGCTCTTTGCCCCCCACTAACTCAATCCAATGGTCCAAATAATTCATCTCATCACTTACTCAATTTCAACCCTTGGATCAACTCTTCAAATGCCCAAAAAAGTCTCCTCTCTCTCTCGATCTCACATCCTCTCTCTTTCCCTCTCTCTTCTCACTTGTTTGGTCATGATTTTGGGAGAAGGAACCATTTGCCAAATAGTTTTAATTTTTTGTTAATTGCAAAGGAGTCCCTTGATCTATAAAAATTATATTTTGATCCCGAAAATTTTATAATTCTAAGTTAAACCTAAAATCTTGTATTAGGCCTAATTTAATTTATCTCATATCAAAACGTGGTCGTTTAGCCTTTCCGAGACACATTTGACGCGGCTGAGTTTTTATTGGCAAATTTATAGAAAATTTTAGGATTTAGCTCTACAAAATAAGATTTACTCAATTTGATGTGCTTATACACTCTAGAGTTATTTTCATTATGTTTGGACCATCTATGGTCATTTTGAAAATTTTTTTATTTTTGGCGATTTTGACCGACACTACAAAAAAACAAGAATTCAGCGACGAATTTTAGCAACGACAAATATTCGTCGCAAATCTGTAACAAATTTAGCAACAAAAAATACTATTATCACAAATTAGCCACGATTTTAGTAACAAAAATATTTTCGTCGCAAATTTAGCAACAAAAAAAATTTTCGTTACAAAATTCGTCACTAATTTTTGACGAAAAATTTTTTATACAAAATTCGTTGCAAATTTACCACGAAAAAAAAAATTTGTTGCTAAATTTGCAATGAATTTCAAAATTCGTAGCTAAATTTGGGACGAAAAAACAAATTGACGAAATAGAAATTCGTCCCTAAATCTAGGACGAATTTGTTTATTCGTCCCAAAATTTTGTGACGAATTTCTCAATTCGTCCCTAAATTTGAGACGAAAATGAATTTGTCCCTAAATTTGCGACGAATTTCTAAAGTCGTTGCAAATTTAACGACAAATATTTATATTCCTTGCAACAAATACGATTATTTGTTGCTAAATTTATTACAAATTAGCAACAAATATAATATTTGTGGCAAAATTCGTCGTTAAAATTCATTTTTCGGTCATTTTTTTAATTACTTGTATTAGAAACATTTTCTAATATTAAAAAATGATTTGTAAATGGTGATATACATTGATAGCGTACAGAATCTTAAAATGTTCAAAAAACTTTATATAAAATAGTTCATTTATTATCTGTTTATGTAAAACAATGATAATATGGTGTAATATTTTAAATTGGTACATTTATTTTCTATAACTTTACAAATCTTTTAAATTGTTGCAAAAGATTATTATTAGTATATTCATTTTCTATTCATTATCTGTTAAATTTTCTATTCTCAGCACTGATAACTTTATCTTATAAATTTGTTTAAGTATTTAATTCACTAAACTAAAAGTTAAAGTAGAAATACTTGTTAATTAATAATCAATATATTGAATGTTTTTTTTATAATTATATCATAGTACGCAAATATTGTTAATAGTTTATCGATTTAGTTTCTATTTTAGTGCATTCCATGAGTTATTTGTCAGAAACCATAAGTATTGTTGCTAAATTCGTTACAAATTATAAAGGAAAAAATTATTTGTTGCTAAATTCGTTACAATTGCGACGAAAACATATATTCATAAGAAATTTAGTAGCGAAACCATTCTTTCATCGCAGATTTTAGCGACAAAAAAAAAATTTTGACCATGATTCTAGGATGAATTTAGGGACAAAAAATTTTTGTCCCTAATTTCAATATATTTCACACTTCCTTCACTCTCACTCTCTCTGTTTCGCGCTGTTCATTTTCTAATAGCCGCGAAGGTAGTTCTGCGAAGAGATCACGGAAGGGATGTCAAATCAGCTCTTGGTGGGCTAGTCATGGCAAGGGGCCATAGCCCCTGCACGCCCCAGCAGCGCAAAGGGGCCTCTGGCCCCTTTGCGGCTCCTCCGAGCGAAGGGGCCGCTGGCCCCTTTGCAGTTCCGCCGCACGAAGGGGCCACCGCCCTTGCGCTGCCCCGCCTCACGATGGTCAAGACATTTTCACGAAAGCATTAGTCAAAAATCCAGTGCAACATAGTCGGGCTAACCACTTTGCCATCAAGTACGATTTTATCATAAATGCAATAGAGAAAAATGAAGTCAGCTTGAAGTATTGCACATTTGAAGAGCAAATGGTAGAAATTTCAGCTCTTATCCATGTTCTTACAACAGCAGGCAATAATCAGAAATTTTTATATTGGGAAATTTTTATATATTTTACTGGCTCATGTTGGGAAATTTTTATTAAAGGCATGACTCCTGTTTGGGAGGCAAGCCAATAATTAGAAAAATCTTCAATTTTTGTTTTGTTTTTCCATAGTTGAATACTACCCTTGTGCTCTTGAGTTCCAACAATTCAATTGTTTTTTCATAGTTGCCTTGCCTCTTGTTAAAATTTTTGTTTCTTGTGATAGAGCTTGGATGTATAAGTAATTATTTGGGTTCGCCTGCACACCTTTGTATTTTGCCTGTACACTTTTACCTTTGTATTTTGCCGTTATCCTCATTCATCAATGTTCATTTTTTCCCCCAGAATGTTGCAGAGAAGCCTCCATTTTACCTTAGAGCTTTGAAATGTTCAGATTTTTGAGGTTTTAAAATGGCAATATTTTTTGATTGTGGTTTATTTGTATGTCTTTTGATCTGATTGATTGATTGATTGATTGATTTTTTTTTTAGGTTGAAGCACGTGATGGCCCTAAGCAACCGAACACAGGCCTGTTTGTTGGGCTAAACAACGGTCATATTGTCACCAAGAAGGAATTAGCCCCACGTCCATCTGACAGAAAAGGATTAACTTTTTTTTTTAATTGTGTATGTTTTGATGAATTTCGTTTTCTGGAAAATACATAGTGGACAATGATTTACTTAGTCAATACATCTCATATTGGATTTACTTATTCAAGGCTTCTAATTTGAAACCCACATCATCACTTCCATTAGCTTCCATTTGGAATTAGTTATTCAATGTATGAGGTGGTGTCATTCCACAAAATTCTCGTGATCTGATCTATTTCAAGGAGAAAACTTGTGATATAGATAAAAAACCCTTTCCATCCTCATTCCATTATCACAGGATGCATTGCACTAGAGATCGTATTTGAGAATATTTACACTAAAAAGCACCATATTAGGACCTGCTCAATTGATACATGGAGACAGGGTCTGTAAGTTATGGGTACTGGGTCGGGTCGCCCATGTGGGTTTGACCCAAACCCATTCCCTTAAGCCCATTTGAATTTTCAAAAGGAGGGAAGGGAGGGAGTGGTTTTTTATAGGAAAAACCAACTCTTAACTCCCTTTAACCATCCATCATGCTTGAAGGTTGAGTGAGAAAATAAGCATACTTTTTTGTGAGGAAGAAAAAAAAGATCTACACAATAATTTCATTGTATGAAAAAGACTCTTGGATTGTGAACGAAAAGGAGATTGATCCATTGATGACATTCTTCGAACCCGTACATCAAGAAGGTTAGTGATCCGACCCTAGATCTTGGAACATTAAATAATTTCGCTGTAAATGCATAAGAGAATGCTTTCAATGGTATCAGAGCATGATTTAGCGTGTTTCCTATGTTTTGATGTATTTTCGAGTTTCATTTTTTTTAAAAAAATTGAAAATGGTAACTTTGATTATAGATCACGAAATGCTTTGAAATTTGAAAGGTAGAGTACCCATGATGTTAGGAGTTGATCTACAAAATTTCATGTATGGCCGTTATGTATTTTTGAAGAAAAATGAAACCCTAGTCGAAAATGAAAATGCTAATATCTATTTGCATGATAGGTTTCATGATTTAGTACTTGTATGGTTAAATTCCCCATCAAAAATCATTTCCAACCATATAAAGAACATGCAAAACGGTTCAGAAATGAATGAGATATGGCTTAGGAAAATTAGAGTTAAAATGCAGAAAAAAATTTTCTACTTGAAGAAGACGAACAGTGACGTCAGCACAGTCCCACTCTCGAGCTGTAGGCTGTGAAGTCCAAACGTCATGATCCAGACCTCAGATCAGAAAACTGACAACACCATTAGATTCAGAGACCCCAAAAATGGGGGTAGGCAAAATCCGGTGGCCGGATTCCTCCGAGAAGGCGGCGCGTGACGGTGACTGGATTCCTCCGGGAAGGCGGCGCGTGGGCTTCACGTGCCGCCTGGGTGCGTGGGCGAGTCACCCACGCACCGCCGCCACCAAGTGGCGCATGAGGGCGCGTGACATACCCTCTCAAGCCCCGTTTTTTTTTTAATTTTTTTTTTTTATTTTTTGATTGTTTTTTTTGTATTTTTAAATTATTATTATTTTTTGACTGAAAATATCCATTAAGTTTAAATTAGTAAATTTTATTTGAAAATTGCAGAAAAATTAATTAACAAGTGAGACGAATTTCTGAAAATTTCTCACATGTTTGAAAAAACATTTTCTAGACCTGAATTAAATTTTTATAATACATATTTGATTTGTACTCATTGATTTAAGTATAAATTGTAGATGGTGTTTTAAAATTTTTTGGTTGGCTTCGTGTCCAATCTAATATTTACCCCATTTTACGGATATGGTGAGAATCAAACGTACCCTTGCACCTCTCCGGGGGAGATGCAGAGATGAGAGGACTCCGAAACATTTGTGCATAGTTGGGTATCGGGTCGGGTCGCCCATGTGGATTTGACCCAAACCCATTCCCTTAAGCCCATTTGAATTTTCAAAAGGAGGGATGGGAGGGAGTGGTTTTTTATGGGAAAAACAAACTCTTAACTCCCTTTAACCATCCATCATGCTTGAAGGTTGAGTGAGAAAATAAGCACATTTTTTTGTGAGGTAGAAAAAAAAGATCAACACAATAATTCCATTGCATGAAAAAGGCTCTTGGATTGTGAACGAAAAGGATATTAATCCATTGGTGACATTTTTTGGACTCGTACATCGAAAAGGTTAGTGATCCGATCCTAGATCTTGAGATATTAAATAATTTCACTGTAAATGCAAAAGAGAATGCTTTCAGAGTCTAAGTTTCAGTAACTTTGACAGGTGTTGTAATAATGGGAAGTTGAAAAGAAAATAAAGAAGTTTCCAGTTGGTTTTGATGAATTTCATTATCTGGGTTCCTCTGTAGTTTATGGTCACTTGCTTATAAGTTTAATTGCTGATAAGATTTTTGTATTTTTTGACCTTGGCATTCATATGGGGCCTGTGACAACTTATACGAGGGTGACTAACATGTGGAATATCAAATCGCGTGAAAAGGGGTATGGTAGGAGAACCCTTTCTCTCTATTATCATTTTAAATTTTGTGAATTCGTTAACCATTCTAAAAAGGTCAAGTGGAGGGAGGTGTTTGAATGATTTTTTATTTTAACATTTTCTTTTTCACTCTTCCTTTTTGTCCTTGTATCCCTTATTTTCGTTCGGATACCGGGAATTGCTGGATGATGAACTGGGACCTACTGCACTATGATGCTATACGTTCTATCGCACAAAAGTAGTATACCATAATCATTGTTCTAAATTAGATTGGCAAAAATATTAGTTTACTGAAAATAAAATCTCCCATTGGAAAGAGTAGTTTTTATAAGTTTTTGTTGCGTGCGTGAATTTCTCATTATGTTATGTAGTGGTGGCTGTACATTATTGTGTGTCCCACCCATGAGCATTAACTTGCACATGTACATGATGCGTTAAATTAAGTCTGTCAGATAGCACAACTATCTTATCCTGCTGCATTGAGACTTATGCCCCGAGCTACTTTATTTTCATACCACTGGTTCTGCCCCCTTGGCATCTTCACTGGCCAATGATTAACTCCTCCCTAAATATTGTTCAGGGTTATTGCCTTCTTAAGTGGAAGTAAATACCCTAGCATGTAAGAAGTTTTATATTGGTTTTGTTGGGGGCCATGATCAGACTATATTTGGTTTATGCACCATTTAACCAGAATAATATTTTCACAGTCATTTCCATTGAAGAGCATAACTGTTGAACATATTTCAACCTCTTCCTTGTCAGTTTATTCTTAGGTACCTTATAGTACAAAGTTGTAGACCAAGTTATTCGGGCAAGAGTGGAGCATTGGAAACTTGCAAATTGTTTTCTTCATTATGTTGGTATGCTTAAGATCTTTTCTATACAACGTGGTGAGTATAAGAGGTCTCTTTTCTATATTCACAAATGTTGTTTGATTATTAGTACACGTAGTTATTGTAAAATGAGCATTAGTTTAGTAGAGTTGAAGTCCTATAAAATTTTTGTTGAATTTCTAAAGGCCCCTTATTTGGCAAGTCTGAAACTGGTTCAAGATATGAGGTAAAGCTCGAGAGATACTTTCGGTGATTGTGTAGATTTGAATGATTTCACAAATGTGGGGCAGAGATGTTTATGAAACCTTAATAGTCTAAGGTGTCAAGATCATAATCTATATTTTTTTTGAATAATGCTCTCTATATTATGTTAATAGTTATCTATTTGTTTAAATAATTCATTTAATCTATCAGACAATTGTTTCTTTTTGTTTCTCTACATATGCATTAGTTTAGTGAATAATCATTAGGGAGGGGCTTCGATGACTTACACAAGCACTCCGGAAGAAACAAAAGAACTATGGTGGAACGAGTTCAAGGTAAGTTATCTCAATCAGTTTATATATGAAATTAAGTTAATAGTTTTATAAGTTATTGGTTTTTTTCCATTGCAACGAGTATTCACTTGGGACGAGACTGAAGAGTTGGAAGTAAGAAGGATTTTCAAGAAAAAATATGGCAATCACATCCGACACGTTCTAAATCATGCAAAGAGACACGTAAAAAAGCCTAACTGCATCACCGAGCAAATAAAAAACCGAGCTTATAATTCAGGGGAATCGTCTGCGACGTATGCGGGAGGCTCGATCAATATCGGTGAACATAGAAATAGATCGGTAATTTTATACAAATACTAATTTTTTATCTAATTTAAACTATTTCATTATTTCTAAAAGTGTTTTTTTATTTTAGACCAAGGAAATGGAGACCGAGCCTTTATTCATAGATACTCTCACGCGCACATTTCAGAATCAAAGACAAGACTTTGAGTGGAGAGAAAGCTAGAGTAATTAAGGTTTGTAATTTCAAAATTTTCAATTATTTAATTAACATTTTCAATGTTGATTTGAACATATTATAACAATGTAAGATGAATTCTTTAGGTTAGTCTCTCCCAAGTTTATTTTTTTGCTGACTTAATTCTTTGATTTCTAATGAATTATTTGCTAGAGATTCTCTTTTATTTATTTTTTCATAAATTTCAACTTATTCAATATTAATATGAATGTTCATAATTTAGATCCTATATAGTCTCATGATTTATGTTACAATTTTTTTATTTTCCTTCATATATATACATATATATATATATATATATATATATCTAATCAAGATTATATGTGCTTGTATTATAATGTTATTGTAAATTTATTTTAATTTTTCTCATGACAATATAGGAGAAATATGATAAGCTATCACGCAGAAGTTCGAGTACTAGTGATGATACTGGCGGATTTGAGCCACTTGTTGATAACATGAATACATGGCTCAAGGTGACTGGAGGACCAAAAGAGGGTAGAGTAGTTGGGCTAGGTTCTTTGAGTAGAACTTACAAAATCGCTGGTTCATCTTCTTCCACCCCACCAGCAGTCAGGGCAGAAATAAATCAATTGAATCAAGAGGTGAGCCATTTGAAGGAGTTACTACTGCAAAAAGATCAGGAATTCAATTTACTTCAACCAAAGCACACGCAAGAAATGAACGAGTTTCGCATGCAGCAAATGTTAATCATGCAACATCATGCAGCATCTTCAATTAACCCCCGCTTTCCCCCTTCTATTTCTCTTCCTGATAATGCTTGCGATGGTGATGAAGGTGATGATTTCTTCGATGATGATGGTGATGGTAGAGGTCGTGCTTGAAATTGTGTACTGTTATTTGACTGTTACATTTTGATATTCGTTATATTGATTTTTTTTTGTTATGTATGATTATTGATATTTTAACATTTAAACTTGATATTGTTTTTATTTTTGATATTACTATTATGATTTCTTGTTAAATTTTTAACTTATTGATCTTATTGGATAGTTAGTTATAATGATGAGAATAGATAGCTGAAATTTGATATTAAAAACGATTTAGATGATTGATTGTTGATGAGGTTGGGTGAGCAGGTATAAAAACAGGTTATATAGAGAAAAATTGTCAAAATATAGCAATAAAATTTATATTTGTCGCAAAATACAAACTCATCGCAAAATTTGTCTCTAAAAACTAAGTTCGTCGCAAATTTCATTGCTAAAATTGAATTGTAAATTTTGATTAGCGACGAATTTTGTAACGAATAACATTCATTGTATATTTGCGACAAATAATTTATTCGTTGCAAAATTTGCAACAAATATTATTTTGTCGCAAATTTTGGGACGAAAATTTTATTCTTGACAAATTTGCGAAGAAAAAATATTCATCGCAAAATTCGTTGCAAATTTGCGATGAATTTTATGACATAAAAATATTTGTTGGAAATTTTTGTGACGAATAATTAATTTTTCATCCCAAAATTTTACGACAACTTATTAGCAACGAAAAAATATTTGTTGCAAAATTTATCGTAAATTTGTTTTCGGATGAATTTTTCTTACAAATTTATCGTAAATTTTGTTATAAATTTTGTCTTTTTTTGTAGTGCGATATTTGTTTGGGGATGGTTATAATGGAAAAAGTTTTTAGTGAAATTTCTATATAAAACATGAGTGATATTATATAGAAAATGAAATGGAATACAATAATGAGTACACCGAGGTGTCGGTGTTACAAGGTCGATTTCCAGTTATGTGGTAGATCAAATGGGATCGCTTAAAAACAAGTAAATCTTAAACTTATCCCCCATCTTTTAGACATAATCAGTCCAAACATACATTAGATCAACCACACTTGTAATATTACATAGAAAAGAAATTTCAACTAAGTAGGATACTATTGAAAACAACTTTTTGATATCTTATCTCCAATTTTATTATTTTATACAACAAAAATTTTTATGAGATAAAATTCATTATATAAAAAAATAGTTTTTATGGCAAATTATCATTTTCCTAATTTGATCATATTTTTATACATAATTTCCTACTTAATTATGACTATAA
Organism: Dillenia suffruticosa; assembly: GCA_033439265.1. Taxonomy (NCBI): domain Eukaryota; kingdom Viridiplantae; phylum Streptophyta; class Magnoliopsida; order Dilleniales; family Dilleniaceae; genus Dillenia; species Dillenia suffruticosa. The sequence goes on from JAVTVX010000031.1 coordinate 9,722,215, forward strand.
TGGCTAGGCCCTAATTAATTTTAAAAATTATATTAATTACCAGAATTATAATATTATTTAATTTTGTCATAGCAAATTGCATAAAATTTTAATATAAAAAAACAATCAAATTACCTAATATATTTTATTAATTTTATACCTCTCTTTATATATAAAATTATATCTAAAATTAATTTTATACATGATTTTTTTTTTTCAAATTTTGGGTTTAAACGATATTTTGAAAATTTTGAGAATTTATGAAATTTTTTTTTGAAAATTTTTCAGATAAAAAATATTTTAATAATTTTATTCATTTTTTATATACAAAATTTTATTTCAAAATTTTCATATAAAAAAAAGTTTTACAAATTTTGTATTTTTAATGTGTAAAAAAAAAACACAATCCCTAAGAGGGACAGCCTAGTGGTCTCACCCCTCTCAACTCGATGATTTCGAATTTAAATCTTGATATAACAAAAAAAAAGAAAATTACCTAAAATAGTGCAAAAATACCTTTAAAAAAAAAAGAAAATTTGTTTGTAGTGAAAGGAGAAAGAGTGAAAAAAATCCAAATATACAAAAGTGCTTCATTGGCAATGATTGAAACAGATGTATGAAGAGTAAATACTCATAAAAATATTTCTTCCACAATGGGAGATGGAAAGAAACGTGGAATCCAAAAAAAAAGGTTCTTTAGCTGCTCTTTGGTAGGGAGAATTGAGGATAGAGATTCAAGAAAAAAAGTGAGGAGAAGCAAGAAGATAAAAAGAAAACTATATATATGAAGAGTTGGAAAGAGAAAAAATTGAAAAGGAAAAACTTTTGGTTTAAGATAAAAATAGAAAAAAAAGAATTTTTATTAAATTTTAAGAATAGTAAAATATTATCTATTTTGTCTACAATATGCGCATTGGTCCATTTAAATCCATGGAGGAACTAGAATTTGATTTTAGGAATAGAGAATATATATAGGTTTATAAATATGTGAATTTATATGTGTATATGTATACATGTATATATAAATAAATAGTATAATGAATATAAAAAACATAATTATCTAAAATATTAAATGTTAAAATTGAAAATTTAGTAAATAGAATTTCTTATCTTTCTCCAAATAAAAGTTTCTTTAATTAAGAAAAAGAAATAAACTTGTGAGAATAGAAAATAAATAAGTGATAAAGATTATAAAAGTTTAAAATTAAGTAAATAAAAAAATAAAATTTATGTCCAAAAGTTAGATATTTCATTAAAATTTGAATTTTAAAAGGTGGAACGGTTGTTTAAAAAATAAAGAAAAAAGAGTGAGATTGAAAAATATAATGTATTATTTAATATATAATAAATATACAGTGTCGTATTTATATAGTTCAGTCTCTAATTGCACCACAGTGATTAGCCAAGCAGACTCGAGTTATTATGCACAAGTTGACCTAATATACACATGAGTCGACCTACACACATAAATAACAGAGAAAACCCTAAATAATATCAAGACAAGTTGAAATAAAATAAATACAAGCCGACTTGCATGAGCATCCAAGTGAAAGATGCTTAAATAAAATGGAGAACAAGTCAACCTTAAGTGAAGAACAAGTTAACCTAAAGTGAATTCAAGCAGACTTACATGAGCAAAAAAGCAAAAATACTCTAGCAGAATTGAGCACAAATCGACTTGGTATGCATTTGAGTTGACTTACATTAGCATGGACTTCACAAAGTACAAAACACAAGTCGACTATAAGGAAAAAGGAGTCGATTTAATGTGAGTAACAACTAATATTTGCAGAAAAGATGTTAAACATTAAATAAGTCTCAACTACCTTCAACGGCTATGTTTGCTGCATTTATTGAAGTTCAATGTCTCTTTTATAATCCTAACTTTAAATACAATACTTTAAGAGAAGAAGACATGAGATTGAATATGATTGAGGCAATTGTAATTACAATTTTTCTTTTTGTGTTGTATTCTTTGTCTGCATTTTAATGATCTATCTAAAACTAAAGGTCTATACATGTACATTAGTTTTTCGTATAAATCTTTGTAAAATACTAGAAAAAAAGGGTTCTTTTGGCTGGATATTAAGTGTTTGAAAACAAATAAGGTGTACTAACACCTATACAAAACTAGTGGGTAGTCATTGAGAGAAACATCGGAAGGTTAGACTAGTATATTTAAGCCAGTTGGTTATACTATTTTTTTAAGAAATAGTGGATTTGAAAAATCTAGATGAAGTTTAGAAATAGACGTGCACCAAGGAGGATGGAGAGATGGTTAGAGATATGATTATTAGGTTCAACACCATTACAAATGAGTTTAGATTACTAGGTAAAGGAATTAGTCAGGAGAATATGGTAGATAAGGTTCTCAAGTATATGCCCAAATCCTGAGAAGCAAAGGTGAATGCAATAGAGGAATCTAAGAATTTGGAAACCTTAACAATGGACCAACTAGTAGGGTCATTAACCACTCATGAAATGAAGCTAATTCTAAAGGAGTGGGTAATGAGGACAATGAAAAAACAATAGCTTTGCAAGCTAAAAGTAGTGATAATAGTTCTAGTGATGATGATGACGACATGCACTTCTCACCCAAAAAATTAAAAGATTCTTGATAAGAAAGAAGAACAAGGGGTGAAGGGAAAGTAAGAAATTCAATAAGAAGGAAGAAATCAAATATTACGAATATAAGAAGTTTGGCCACATAAAGGCTAATTGTCCACAACTTAAAAAGGTAAAGAAAAAGGGAAAGAAAAAAGCTCTGATAGCCTAGAGTGGTGAGGACGCCAGCTCGAGTAAGGAGGAAAATGAGTAGGAGCATCTTAATCTATTCTTCATGGTATTGGAGGAAGAACAAGATAAGGTAAGTTTTTGCTCCTTTGATTGTTCTGATGTTGAGCTTCTATGAATGAAACACATGAAGACTTAATGGAAGCATTTAAAGAACCTAAGAAGATAAAGAATAAAAACTACACATTAAAGAAATCAATGACTCACAAGGAAAGACAATCAAACAAAATAAAAATGAAGAATGAAAAGATAAAGAACTTGATTAAAAGTTGATGCTATTTTAGGAGCAAAAAGAGGTGTTTCTGAGAAAGAAGTACTAAGACATAATCCTATTAAATGTCAAAAGAAATTGTGTATCTTCTTTGTTCCTAGTTCAAAAAATGTTAAACTAGACAACAGGTGTTATCATTGTATAAAATTTGGATATACTGCACAACATTGTAGAACCAAGAAAAATGCTAGCATCAGAAATAAAAGACACAGAGTTCGGAACAAAAATAATTACTATTTTAAATATAATTACACTATGAACCACTCATTAGTTAAAACAAAAGTTTAGTGGATTCCAAAAGAATTAATAAGGACTAACAATATCGGACTCTAGAAAATTTGGGTACCAAAGACCAAAACTTAACTGAATTTTTGTGCAGATATATTGGAAGGCTAAGGCCATCAGGAACATTTGGTTCTTAGATAATGGATGCTCCATGCAAAAGACAGGAGACTTCATAAAATTCAGCAGTCTGCAAGAGAAGAAATGAGGGAAGGTTGTCTTTGGAGACTACTTTAAAGGTATAATTATCGACATAGAATGTATAAGTAACTCTTCAATCCAAATTGAACATGTTTTACTTATTAAAGATTTAAAATATAATCTCCTTAGTTTTAGTTAATTATGTGATAAAAAATATATGGTGACTTTTGATTCTGTTGTTTGTCTGATAATTAATAAAGAAAATAATGAAGTAAAATTCATCGGAACTAGGCAAGGCAACATCGATATAATTAACATTAATAACATAGGAGAAATTGATGAAGCATGTTTAATGGCTATGAACCATGAAAATTTCTAGCTATAGTATGGAAAATTAGAACATACAAGTGTGGATTTAATTTTAAAACCAGTTAGAAAAGATATAGTTAAAAGAATTTGAGAAAGATAAATTATGTGTTGCTCGCAAAAAGGGAAACAAGTTAGAACTTATTTCAAATCTAAGAACATAGTTTCAACTAATAAATCTCTAGAATTACTATACATAGATCTATTTGAACTAACTAGAATCCAGAGTTTAGGAGAAAAGTATTATGGTTTTGTGATAGTAGATGACAACTCTAGGTATACTAGGTTATCTACTTAGCCAAGAAGGAAGAAGCCAGCAATGCATTTATCAAACTATGTAACAAAATTCAAAATGAAAAAGGCTACACAATTTTTAGAATAAGAAGTGATCAAAGGAAAGAATTTGAAAACAAATTGATACAGAAATTTTGTGATATAAATATATCATAATTTTTCAGCCACTAGGACTCCACAACATAATGGTATTGTGGAAAGGAAAAATAAAATTTTAAAGGAAATGCCTAGGACAATACTATATGAAAATAAATTAACCAAATTTTGCTGGACTGAAGTTGTGAATACAGTTTGTTACTTATTAAATAGAGTTTTGATTTGGCCAATCTTAAAGAAAACACCCTATGGGCTATATAAAGGTAGAAAACCTAATATAGGTTATTTTCATATATTTATGTGTAAATGCATAGATTCCAAAGTGATACTAGGGCTGTACTCCAAAATCAATGTGAATATGTAACCTTCATTTCTTAGATAGAGTTTAAAAATATAAATGAAACTTTAAAAGATAAAAGTTGGATACAAGAAATGCAATAGGAGCTAAATCATATTGAGAGAAACAAAATATAGTATTTAGTTCCTAGTCCAAAGTATCACTTAGTAATAGGAACAAAATGGATCTATAGGAATAAGTTAGATGACCATAGAATTATAACTAGGAATAAAACGAGACTAGTAACTCAAGTGGCATAGTCAAAAGGAATGAATAGATTTCGATATGACTTATGGCTATGTAGGAAGGTTAGAAGCAATTAAAATGATACTTCCCTTCTCCTGTTTCATGAATTTCACCAAATGAATGTGAATAGTGCATTCCTAAATGGTTTAATTAATAAAACAATATATATATAATAACTTCCTAATTTTAGAAATCCAAACCATACATTTAAATTGTCCAAATCTTTGTATGGTATGAAATAAGTTACAAGAGATTAGTATGAATGACTTAGTAATTTGTTGATAGATAATGATTTTGAAATAGATAAGATTGACAACTTTTTTTATTAACAGAAAAAGCAAAGAAATCTTAATTGTTCAAATCTATATAAATGATATGATATTTGGAACAACCAATGAAACTCTTTGCCAAGAATTTATTGAGGCAATGCATGCTGACTTTAAAATGTGCATGATGGAGGAATTGAATTATTTTTTGAAATTGCAAATAAAACACACAAAAAATGGAATCTTTATAAGTCAATCCAAATTCACCAAAAAACTTATTAAGAAATTTGGAATGAGTAAAGCAAAAGGAAATGCAACGCCAAAGAGCACCTCAGTAAAGCTCGATAAAGATAAAGAAAGAAAATTAGTGTACTCTAAACTTTATAGAAATATGATAGGTTCATTGATGTAGCCAACTTTATCTAGGCTTAATATTTTATATAGTATATGCCTATGTACTAGGTTCCAATCTAATTCTAAGCAATCATATTTAGTAGCAGTGAAAAGAATTTTTAGGTATTTAAAAGACATATGCAACTTATGACTATGATATGGTAGGAACTCTTCTTTTCAATTGCATGGTTATTCAGATGTAGACTTTACTACCTATAAGTTATATAGGAAAAACACATGGCACTTGTCAATTTCTTGAGAGTATATTAATATCTTGGTCATCGAAGAAACAAAATAACCACTGAGGGAGAATATGTTTTTGTTAGTTAGTGTTGTGCAAAAATTTTATGAATAAAATATCAATTAAATGACTATGGCTTAAATATAGAATGTATTCCCATAAAGAGTGACAACACTAGTGCAATTAACCTAACAAAGAATCTTGTCCATTATTTTAGAAATAAACATATAAAAGTGAGGCATTACTTCATTAAAGATTATGAGCTGAAAAATGATGTTTGCAGACATCTTTACAAAACTTTTGGATAAAAATAAGTTTTAGCTTGAGAAAGGAATTAGGAATGATGAATTATAAAGAATAATCTTAGATCGATTGATTTGTTATGTTTGTTTGATGATCTTGCATGATTCTTGCTTGTTTGTACATAAATATGAAAGTTTGAGAATGATAAGTTAACTTGTTGAAAAGTATAAGTCAACTTGTGTTCAACCAAACGACAGTAACAATGAATTTTGAGAAGAAGCAAGTCAACCTATTCATTGCATAAGTCTGCATATTTTCATGACTCAAGGTTCTAGATATCATTAAAGACATAGCAAGCTAACTTTCACAAGTTAATTTGAGGCAGCTCAAAATCCAAAACTTCCAATCCCTAAGTCAACTTATTCTTAGAATTCTAAGTTTAGAATGCTTTTCAAAACTAAATAAGTTAACTTGTTCTCCCAACAAGTCGACCTATGCACCTCAGAACCTAAAAATATAAGCTCAATCTCGACTTATTCACCATTTTAGTCTACCAACTCTTAGAATTCTTGGTTTAGAATGTTAGTTAGGGCTTAATGAGTCGATTTGTTCACCCTCCAAGTCAACTTGCGGTAGCTCAAAAACTATGTGCTAGATAGTTCATAACTCAACGAGTCGAATTGTTTACCCTATGAGTCGATTTGCGATAGCTTAAACCATGACCTATATGAACTAAACCTAACCTTAAGTCAATCTAAAAATACTTTTAAACTTCCCAAAACCTTTCTTTTTCTCAAGGCCAAACCTCACCTATGCTCGAAAATCCTTTATCGATTGTGAAAATGCTGAGAACCAAGAATCCAAATCACTTGAACCATCAAGAATTGCAAATCCTAGCAAAGAATAAGTCCTTCAAACAAAGTTTCTATTATAGAACCATCAATTATTCTAGATTGATAGATTGTGAATTTTTTAATAGTATAGGGTTTCCATATGGAGATTACATTAGGGAATCCTATCTAAACAATCCCATTCATCCAAACTCTACATGCTATGATAGATTAGTTATGCTACTCTATAAGTACATCTCAGAACCCAAAGGGCACCATGGAAATGCCTTTCAGCCTGAAATGAAAATAGGTAACCACACTAAAAAATGTGTATTCAAAAGCTATATTGTGGTATGGGTATTGTGGTGAAACCTCATATATTATGTAGTTTGAATAATCAAAATTTGGTGCACTATGATTGATGTATAGAGTATATGGGTTCTAACTTGTTGGAAAATGGTATGGTATTCTTTAAGAACCCTAATTTTGAGGTTATAAACACCAATGCCACAAGCTTAGACATACATGATTAACTCCTTCACCTCATAGTGACTCATGTGCTCAAACCAAGAAAAGGAAGCCATACAACCATTACTAGGGAAAACTTTTAGCTCATGGCTAGCATTATGCAAGGTGAAAACCTTAGTCTTCACTTCCTTATCCCATTCCACAAGCTAGTTATCTTCAACCTAGGACTTACAAATAAGTCAACCTACCTTACCATACTCCATCATTTTGAACCCATTTAGCTTTAATTGGTGAGGGAACTCCAATGCTGCAGTTTGGGTTCAAGTCTACTCCAATCTCCCTACTAGGTCGAAGATAACCTAGGACTTAAAGTCAACCTACCTTACCTACACTTACAAATATTTGTGGAAAATCAATGCATAAGTTGACTCGAGACCTTAAGTCAACCTAGGACTTAAAGTTTAAAAGAAGCATTGTCTTAAGTCGACTCACCATAAGAAAATTAAATGAAAGCTAAAGCACAAGTAGACCAAGATGCAAGACAAGTCAACTTGCCTAAATTCAAATCCTTTGAAAACAAAGTGTTATTAAGCACAAGTCGGCCTAACATACACATGAGTCGACCTATATACATACATAATAGAGAAAGGACTGAGTATCATCAAGTACAAGTTGAGCTGAAATAAATAGAAGTGGCTTGCATGAGCAACAAAGTGAAACATGCTTAAGTAGAATGGAGAACAAGTCGACCAAAAGTGAATTCAAGCTGACTTACATAGTAGAAAAGTGAAAAATACTCAAGCTGAATTGAGCACAAGTCAACTTGGCATGCATATAAGTTGACCTACATTGGCATGGACTTCATAGAGTACAAAACACAAGTCGACCAAATCGAAGAAGGAGTTGACTTGATATAAGCAACAGTTAATACCTACAGAAAACCTATTGAATATTTAATGAATCTCAACTACCTTCTACAGCTATGTTCACTGCATTTATTGAAACTCCATAGCTCGTTTATCGTCACCACTTTAAATATAACATTTCAAGAGAATAAGACACGTGATTGAATATGATTAGGCAACAAGTTCTAAGAGCAATTTGTGAACAAATTTTTTTTTGTGTTGTATTTTTTGTCTGTACTTTAACAATTTATTTGAAGTTAAAACTTGATACTTATACATTTATTTAACTTATAAATATTTGTAAAAGACCAAAAGAAAGGGTTCTTTTACTTTGGACATTAAGTGTTTTAGTAAAACACATGAGATATACTATCAACTGGATAAAACTAGTAGATAGCATTTGAGAGAAACACTATAAGGTTTGACTAACACCTGTATAAACTAACTTGTTATACTCTTTTTGGAAAAAGTAGTGGATTTAAAAATTTATGTGAATTCAAAGATTGGACGTACACCAAGGAGGGTGAAACCATAAATGGTAATTTGCCACAAATGGTATCTTCATGGCTAAAAGTTTGTGACTTATTTCGTGGCTAATTTGTGACAAAGAGTGAATTTGTGATTAAATTCATCCCTTATTTGCCACAAACAGAATTTTTCACAAAGAGTTAAAGTGAAAAATAATTAAAATATGTTTTCATCACTAATATGCCTCAAACAGTAAATTCATGGCTAAATGTTATGGCTAACTTCGTGGCTTAATTTATTACTAATTTGCCACAAATTATAAGCTCGTGACTAAAAATATGTCACTAATTTCATAACTAAACTTTTATGACTAAATTCATTGCTAATTTGCCATAAACTGTAAATTTGTGGCTAATTTCGTAGCTAAATGTTCACGGTCGCTAATTTGTCACAAACACTATATTTGTGGCTAAAAATTCATTTCTAATTTCATGACTAAATTTTTGTGGTTAAATTCATGACTAATTTGTCACAACAGGTAATTCATGATTAAATGTTTGTTACTAATTTTATGGCTAAATTCGTCGCTAATTTGTCATAAATACTATGTTTGTGACTAAAAATCCGTCCCTAATTTTGTAGCTAAATTCATAGCTAAATTGTCACAAACAGTAAATTTGTATCTAAATGTTCATAGCTAATTTTGTGACTAAATTCATCGCTAATTTGTCATCACAAAAAAAACGATAAAGAAAAAATTATTAAAATATATTTTCGTGACTAAATTTATCGCTAATTTGAAGTTATTAAAATAGATTTTCATGATTAAATTCATCGCTTATTTGCCACAAACAATAAGTTCATGGCTTAAACTTCGACGTTAATTTCGTGATTAAATTTATCGCCAATTTGCCATCATAAATAAATGAGGGAAGAAAAATTATTAAAATATAATTTTGTCGCTAATTTGCTACAAACAATAAGTTCGTGGCTGAAAATTCATCGTTAATTTTGTGACTAAATTCATCATTAATTGGCCACAAAATTTTTGTTCGTTGCTAATTTGCTACGCAATTTCTACTCGTCGCAAAATTCGTCGCTAATTGACGACAAACATAGTGTTTGCCGCTAATTTCGTGGCTAATTTGCCATGATTTATAGTTTTTGCTCATTCCTATTCAACCATGTCTCTCTCTCAAACCATTTCGCAATAACTGAATGGGTTTGAATACGTAGTGAATGTTACAATCTTTATCAAATTGATAACTTTTGATGACAAAGAGTTCAACTAATTCCTAACTAAGTATTACCATACACAAATTATGTAATAGTTTGAAATGAAGCGAAAAATTTTTAGGTGAGATTTTGATAAGGATTAAATATTATAAAATTTGGGATATATAATCAGCTTGTGCCTTTTAAATAGGATTTTGAATTCATATTTTGTATATGGTGAATGGAGAAAATAGGTGTCTTGAGAGACTAGTTATTTAAGAATCCAACTTGACTCAAATCAAATTTAGTCATGACCACAAGTTAGACTTGACTTAAGGCCTATTAAAATGACATTTTGCATCATACTACAATATGAACCCATTAAAATAAAAGGAAAGTGGATGACCAACATAGCTTAAATTTTTAGATTAATCATGTGATGTTACGATATATTAGGAAAGGATCACACAAATCTTGGTGAATAAAATTACTCTTTAACATAAATAGTTATTTTCTCTTTTCATTTTTTTTTATAAATTTAATTTATGATCAGCACAACTCCAACAAATTTAATCTCACCTGAGCAATCAAACGCATAGTAAATTTAAGTGGACTAAAAGGAAATGAATTATTTTTAAAAACTAAATTTTATTGTCCATATATGTGTGTGTGTGTGTGTATCATACATAATCTAAAATCAATTGAAGGTGGAAATAATTTTAAAAATTTTGTGTTTTCTCATACATAAAAAATTTTGAATTTCAATTACTAATATTCTAACATATATTTCTTTATAAATAATTAATAATGTCCAAATTGAATTTGAATTGTTTAAAACATATAAAATGTATTTGTTTTTAAGAACTAATCAGACATGAGACATGAATTGGGCCATTTCTGGCCAATTACTAAAACAAAGGTTGAGCAATCAATGGCCCGAAAGGGTGCCAAGTCAACATACAAGCACCATGCAGCTCATCTAATATGTCATCTAATCAAGGAATAGGGTGTCGATACTTTATCATGATGTTGTTGATGGCTCGCCAATCAATATACATCCTCAATATTCCATCTTTCTTAAAAACCAAAATTACCAAAACTGTGCATGGGCTCATACTTTCTCTTATATATACTTTTTCTGTTAACTCTTCGATTCGCCTTTGAACCTCCTTCTGGATTGCTTGTATATGTTGGACGATTTGGAATAGATACACCAGGCATGAAATCAATTTGATGTTCAATCCCTCGGATAAGTTCCTCGAATTGCTGCAAAAGAGAAACAACAATACTAGGCAAAGAAGGGTCAAGTTTGTTGGTGCTTAAAAGATCTCTTTGTATACGAGTATAATCATTGGCTGTTTTGAAAGCAATGTTCACTTAACCTCACTTGTTTTGGCATATAAATTCTTTTGTTTTCTCTCTGATTTTACCTTATTGGCCGAACTTTTCTCTCTTTTCTATTCCTTACCAAATTCAGCCTCACTCTCTTTTTTTCTCTCTCTTTTTTGTTCTCTCAACTCATTTTGATCTCTTAAATTCTTTTGTTCACTAAATTTTTGCAATCTCACTCGGTCCTCAAAGACCTATTTTGGTGTCATTGGAATTAAAGTGTTTTTTTATTGTTTGAACATGATTGAATACTAGTTGGTGAAAACGTCATATTACACATGTCAATCAAATTGCCATGACCTTCCTAACACTTAGACATTAACGGTGGGACTCGAACCCACGATCTCCCACTCTAGAGGCGAGCGCCTTATCAATTAGGCCACACGAACCTTATAAGAATTTAATAATTATTATGATTAATAGTTATTAAAATGGAAGTAGTAACATATCCCAAGGACTTTGGTGGCTCCCCCTTAAAAAGGCTGAAAAATTATTCCAATGCCCCATAAAATTTAATTGATCTGATTTTGCTTTAGGGTTGTTCCAATAAAAATATATTAATGGGCCTTCTATGGTCCTCGGAATATAATCAATGCTGATTAGCCTAGATTAATGGCATTTTCAACAATTATTTTTACTCTTAGCTTTGTGGGCTATTGTTTTTCCTTTTTCTTCATTGCCCAATCCCCTTAAGATTTAGTTTCATCTCATTAGTGGTTAGTGATCACACCAACTAATCTATTGTCAAAGTTTCTAAATTCTTAGATTCTTCTGTGGCAATGACCTTTGCCTCCCATGATTTTGGCATGCATTTAAGAACTTTATCTATCATATCTCATATATTCCAAGCTAATCCCCTTGCCTAGTATTCTAAGTTCATTGGTGATGTTGTTGGATCAACTTATCATATCTCTTATAGTTTCATTATCTCTCATTTTGAAAGCTTCATATTCATGTTTTAGCAACCTAACATGATTTTTTCCCTCAAATTTGTCTTTTAATCTCTCTCAAATTCCTTAGCTGCTATGCAAGAAGAAATTCTATTGCACTCATTTAAACTTAGAGAAAGGTAAAGTAAAGTTACTACCTTATAGTTCGCTCGATAGGCTTTGTTTTCCTCAACAATCATATTCTTCATTTTAATAGAGACTGTGACACCGTCAACCTCTTTAGTTAGGAATTCGGTTCCCTCTTCTAAGATTTCCTAGGTTGTCTCATCCTAGGCTATGATAAAGTTCCTCATTCTTTGCTTCTAATAACTATGGTTGTTGCCATTGAAAATGGTGCTCTATTTGTTGAAAAAGTTTCGAATGGGACACTATCACCGTTAAGTATCATTTTAGCTCTTTTCTCTTGAGGCTATTAAACCCTTCACTAAGAGTCCCGCTTTGATACCAATTAAATTAGCATTATGAATAACTTAGAGGGTGTGAATAGGTTGTATTTTGTGCTATTTGATTTTTTTGGATTTTGAGATAGTTTTGATGAGCAAAAGGGAGAAGAATTTTACATATGGGATTTATAGTGGCTCTACTTGTCACACCCCGAACCGGAATCGTGAGCAGTCGCCCATTGCCCTGGATGCCGGCTATATTCTATAAAAAAAAATCGGGTAAAACCTCCCCATATTTTGAAGGTTTCCCATATATCAATCAACCTGTATATCAAATGATCATCCAACCACTTAAATAAATGGGTCAACACGATCTCACAACAAATCAATCACATTCATATAATACCAATCAATCCACCCCGTACAAAATAGGACAACGTAAGGCTATCATGAAATATTATCAGTTTTAGCCACAGACCTCCACTGCCATACCCCCATCAAATGTATGAACAGTCGCCAATTACACCTCCTGTTATTTAGAGATGGCACCGAACGAACTTAAAGGACACTTCTAGAACATGACACTTCTAGAACATGACACGTTTTCTAAAGTAAATGTACACAATAGTACATTTCATACCTCAATGCAATAGAATAGAATTTAGAGTTTCAATAAGATACACATAAATTTTCATACAGTCGTCCCTTTTTATACACAATAGTCTATCTACAACCCCAATAAATAATTATATAAATTCATTGGCAAATCATTCACAATATCATATTGAGTACCAAATCAACGGCCTCGATCTCCAACCAAAAGCCTCGTGCACTGATAAGTCTAAACGCATCCCACTATAGCTATCTCTGTACACAATAGGAAATGAGGGGTGAATATCAAGGAAGATATCCAGTGAGTGAGAGGGTATATATCATGTGTTCAAAGAGTCGGTGAAAATAGAGTGTCAAAGTTCTCAATAATTCCATATATTGTAAGAAATCATGTATAATGTTCAATTTATCATAAATTATTCTTTTCACATACATTTCAAACATATATGCATCCATGTCATCAAATCACGCAAGAATAGAGCGTGCCAAAATCAATCCTGGCAAAGGTCAACTGCGACCAATGACAGGCGTATCAGGGGTTTTGTATGCAATAGGTTAAAAATGCTTTCTACCCCGACGTTGGTGACAGATCTCATCAAGTACTAGACTACGGTGCACCATAGTCTTCCCCCTTATGGGTTCAACCTGACTAGTATCGTGTCGAATCACAATATATTTACCATTTTCCGATGTCATGTGGGATACCTTCCGTAGAAGCGTATCAAGTGCAAATATGGATCACCCTACACATGCATCTTTCATAGCTACAGAATGGGATTTACCCATCACAAAGTTATCATTCATTACATGCCAGGGCCCTCGACCCATATATAATATAATCATCAAATCAATCACGTGTCATACCATATTTTTCAAGCAATGTCAATCATTTCTACAATGATGATTTCAGAAAACATGTATAAATCAAATGCAATGGCATGGTTTCACATTTTAGAACTCGTTTGGATACATATATAATCACGTAAAACATTTTTGTGGACACTCCATGAATTCACAAAAAAAAAATTTCATAATTCATTCACAGTTTCATATCATATATTCATTAAATCATGCTTGCATCAGAAAACATTTTAAAATATAATATTGTGCATCGGACATGTAGTATAATAAATCCCACTCACAGTATGTGGGTGGGTACGCCACTCCCAGCACGAATCTCGAGACACACACAAAAATATGCCCCTCTCAATATCACTAATGAGGCTCTATAAACATAATGTAGAATATGAGTCACTTAAGAGATCATATGATGCGTATATAATAATGTAAATGTGATGCAACCCTGGTTATAGACAAATCTCGGGTTTTCAAGTATTATTCTTGCGCCATTTTAGAAAGTGACCACAAGTTCCTCAACCGGGGTCAGAATTGGGAAATTCCAATTTCTATGGTTGGCTCACATAAAATCTCACACTTTTCATGTTGAAGTTATCTCCAAAATCTCAATAGAAGATTTCTTAAAGTCTACATTTTCAAACCAATCCAACTCCACTTTCTATTCTATCCTGTTTTAGCAAATTTCCCATATCTCACAATATATTCATGCAAAGACTCTAATGTTTGACTTTGTTGGAGTTAGGACACAAGACTACAACTTCTTAGTTGGGCACATTCTCAGATTCCTAGTGTAAGTCCCTGAAATAGCACAATTTTGCCCACATTACATTTTAGAAGTCTGTTCTGACCAATGTTTAGCACATCCATCACAACTTTTAACACACAACTCCAAATTACCTGAACTTTTTACAATACCTAGAAGGCACATAACCTTACATATTTCATGTTTTGGGTTTCTTCCAATTATGCCTAGAAGGGGTCTGAAATTGACCACCAAAATCTCTATTCAGTTTTGACCGAGAAGTAGAATCTTTTCTGCACAGTTTTGGTAGATTTTGTATAACTCTTGATTCCCTCAAGTAAATTGGCTGAAATTTTCACAGGATAAGAGGGAGATATACAACTTTTCTTCTTTGAGGTTTTGTAAACAAGGGCTGGAAGGGGGTCATAATGCTATTGATTTTAGTATTAGAAATGGATGACCTTCTGACGAGTTTTGGAAGAATGGCTATAACGTTTGACACAGGGGTCGGATTGAGGTGATTCTTATCTCGTTGGAAAGGTAAGACATAGATCTACATTTGTCATAACTAGCACTCAAGCTAATTCAGACCAAAATGCACCTCAAAAATCAGGGCAAGGTTCATAGCCGAACGGAGCATAATAGAATATGATTCTGCAGAACACCTAACTTTGAAAAATCATAATAAATTCAATTCTCTTCAGATTTCAACAAATTATATCTCATGTTAAAGGTATGGAAGTCTAGTTTTTATATGCAGAAAACCTTACTTAATTTACATTTGTGCAAAAAAAAATTATGACAACAAGACTACAGCTAGGTCAGACTCCCATGTTTGCAGAAATTTAAAATCCCTATGTTAAATCCAATCTTTTATCTTCATTTCAACCATCAAACTCACATATACAACTCATACATGTCCTTCACAATTCAAGCTTCAAATACACATACACACATTCACCTTTGTACCCCAAAATTTTGCACACTTTCTTCCTTATTTCAATCAACCAACAATACATATATTCATCACATTTGATACTAAACATTCTGCACACATTTTATAACATGAAGGACAAGATTCCAGCACACTTACATATTGTTTTTCATCCCAAACTCCTAGCCAACACAAGTCTGAATTTTCTGTACACATGCCTTTGCTTTCCTTACTTTCAATTACGATTATTCAAGGCTTAAACTAAGCCTCCAAAACCAGAAAATTTCTGCACTCCCTCGAGGGTTTCAGCCACTTGTTTTTTACCCCTAATCTAAGTTAAAATCAACACATTAAGTCATCAACACATGGTTCTCAAGTTTGAATTAAGTGCAGAATTTCTTTCTCTCATTTTTCCCTAGTTTTTGGCCGTACGAAGTTCACTAACCTAACTTTTTCCTTTTGGCTTCAAATCAAGATATGTTATAGCATGGAGTGAGAGGAATTTTCCTTACCTTGAGTGCTCGGTTGAAATCTTGAAGAACCAGAAATTTTTTTCCCTTCCTTTGAGCTTTTGACCACCTCTAGATCACTAAGCTAGCCTCCTCCTTTTCTTCCAATTTTTGGATATGTTGGTCTAGGGTTCAAGAGAAGATGATCCAGGTAAAAACGTTTAAGGGTTATTTGAAGAAATCACCTTCATCCCACCTTTGAAGCTCATAGTTTTTGGGGAGGAAGAAGAGAAGAGGTTTTCTTTGCCTCCTTGTTGTCTCTCACATTTTTTGGCAAGAATGAGAAGGGCTAGGGTTTTCTAGATTATTTACTTAACCTCTCACCAAATCTTGGCCATCCATTTTTCAACAAATGATCTTAACCCTTGGTTTTTACAAATTAACACTTGAATAGTCTCATTTGCCCTCACTCTCTCTCTCTTTCTCTCCCTTCTCCCTCTCTCACGTTTTCCCTCTCATTCTCTCTTCCTCTCCCACTCCTTTACTTAATTAATGAATAGCTTTCTCATTTTTTTTGTACGGGACCCACATCAAGCTTCATCTATTTGCTTTGTTTCCCAACCAATCATGTATTGCCACTTGTCAAGACCACTCAAAATCCAATAAGGTAAATTCACACACTTCAAGAGCATTAATTACTTGTCCTTTTATGCCTATCCACTTGTTAACACGTGATTCGAGATCGGTCAAAATTATTATTCACCTCGAAAATCTAAAATCACACAGTACCTAGGTTTTCATGCTGAGTGCAATGCTGTTGGTTTCGCGTTAATTTGAAGTCGTTTGATCACCCAAATATCCTTCAAAGTGAATGAAATTTTCGATCGATCAAAATTTGACCTCTACCTCGAAATGCGTGAAATCTCACCACAGACTCCGTTTTACACGTAGATTTCAAAAATATAGGTCTTGGGTGGAAACGAGACCATTTGCTCGGACAAATTTCAATTCTGTCAAAAATTAGGGTTTCACGAGTGAAAATTTTATAGCACCGAGTCTTTTTGCGCTATGACTTAAATTTCACTTTTGCTTCATAACCCTTCACTTTTAAAGTGAATTTAACATGTACATATCTCACGGCATCAAATTTGCACGTGTGGTTTTCATTTTGACTTAGTAATAAAGATTTTCGCTCTCGATAATTTAGCCGTACAATTTTTTTGAGCGATTTTCAAAACGGAAAAATTTCTTAGTGAATTTTGGGCCATAAAAACATGATCAATATCATATGTACATCGAGGAGAGTATAATATGAAAGATACCGAAATGTCGTATTACACCACTGCTCTAATGTATATCCACTTCCAAACTTTGCCTGACTTTTGAATCCACCACTTTTCAAAAATAGTACAACATCCAACTAATTTGCACAGATGTTAGTTGAATCTTTCATAATGTATCACTTAACACTACCCACTAGATTTTGCAAATGCTAGTATACCTCAGGTGTTTCACTCAAACACAACCTCCAATCTTTCTTAAAAGATTAATGATACACAAACTCAAACCAAGAGAACCATTTCTCTGGTCTTTTATTATGTGAATACAAGTGTTTGATGATTATAGCAAAGAGGTTTTAACTTTTGATAAATAGCTAAAGCACAAAACTTAAATACAACACAACAAGAATTTTGCTTAATGATCAATTACCGCTTCTATTTCTCTTTTTCTTCATTGATCTATTGTACTCAATTGGGCTATTGTATTTATAGAGCTGCTAAAAGAGCCATTGTTGAAAGGGCCATCACGAGTGGTTGAACTCATTTAATGTTCATTTAATGCTCAAAAGCCTTTTTTTTTTGTAGAATTAGCAATTATCTACATTAACTTGACTAGTTCTTCCTTTCAAGTTGACTAGTGCTTCATTTGACTTAAGCATTTTCACTTTATTGCTCATCTAAGTTGACTCATATTTTTATTAGGTCGACTTGTTCTTAAACCTTTCACTGTTATGTATTCATATAGGTCGACTCCTATTATTCCCAAGTTGACTTGTGCTAGTATTCTGTAAAGCCCAGGCAAGTGTAGGTCGACTTGCATTTATATCATGTTAATTTATGTTTATTAACACTTAAGCCTTTCACTACCATGCATACACATAGGTTGACTCATTACTTTTGTAGTTGACTTCTTTAATCTTGCACATGTTTGGCTAGTTTATCTTTCAAAAGTCTAAATTTATGTAGGTCAACTTAAAGTTTATGTAGGTCGACTTGTGTGCCCCTTAGGTTGAGCAAACTTAAAGATCTCATTATCTAGATATCTTATTAACACTTGTGGGTCAATTTCTTTATGTTTCAAGTTGACTCATTTCTTCTTGAGGTTGATTTGTTATTGCCTTCAAGATACCTGGCTTCAATTCTTCTAAAGTTTTTAATCTATCGGCCGACTTGAACTTTTCTATGGGTTGAACTAAACTTAACTGGGTTGGTACCTTTAACTATGAGGTCAACTTTTTTATCAAACCAACTGAACAGGTTGACTTATGTTTTTATCAAGTTGACTTGTGCTATCAAGTTAACTTAAGCTATCATCAAGTTAACTTGTCCTCTCATTAAGTTGACTTGTGCTCTCGTCAATTTGACCGGTGCTTTCATCAAGTTGACTCATGTTCTCATCAAGTCGGCTTGTCTTACATTTAGGATGACTTAAACTTTAGCTTTCTTTTAAATTTTTCTAAGTCAATTATATGCTAGTTGACTTACTCTCATGTTAGGTCAACTTAGTATCTTAATGAGTTAATTTAAGTTTCAACTTTTCACAAATATTTCTAAGTATAGGTGTGACAAGTCGATTCGTGATTTCACTAGGTGAACTTAAAGTTATACAACTTCACCAATTGTTTAACTTTAAGATGTGCAGGTCGACTTAAACTTAGTATAGGTCAACTTAGTCTAAAATTTTATATTAGACTTTCAAATTTTTGACCGCTAGAATTTCAAATATAGTTTATTTTCTTAGAGGGTTGATTTGTCTTTTTTGTTGGTTGACTTGTTTAAACTTACTATTTTGCCCGGTAAATTAATTTCACTTAGCTGATGGACTTGTTGTTTCTTGATTAACTTAGTGAACTAATTTCAAGCATTTTCAAATCAATTTAGTTACTTCTTGATTAATTTTTTTAGTTACTTCTAAATCAACAAAAGACCAAAATATACCAAATGCTAACTTCTGATAACATAGTTTTGATAGCCAAAGAATAATTACATGAATCTGTCTAGGAAAATTATACCAATGTTAGCTTTTGAACAACCGAATAAATTTAGATCCGTCTATGCCTCTACATAGGAATCACATTGTAACACCGACACCTCGGTGTATTCATATTTGCACTCTTTTCCCATTCTATGTATGATATTATTTATGTATGATATAGAAATTTCACTAATAAATTTTTCTGATAAAACTGTCCCAAACAAATTTCGGCTAAAATCGCCGGAGATTAAAAACTTCCAAATGACCACTGAAGGTCAAATAATGATCAAAGTGGCCTTA
This sequence comes from Dillenia suffruticosa, assembly GCA_033439265.1. Lineage (NCBI taxonomy): Eukaryota > Viridiplantae > Streptophyta > Magnoliopsida > Dilleniales > Dilleniaceae > Dillenia > Dillenia suffruticosa. The sequence goes on from JAVTVX010000031.1 coordinate 9,741,921, forward strand.
AAAGTGTATGAGAACCTCCAAGAAAGATAAATATCATTTTATAAAATTAAATCAGGGATTTCTGGAAAATTTCCCAAAAAGCACTAATCAAACGGTAATAAGCCCCGACAAGACTAACTGACCACATTATGATGCGAAATGGATTTAGTTAGACTTAATATGGGAAAAGGGGCCTAGTGTGTAATTATGCAAAATTTGGGGTCAAAATAGAAATTTTCAAGTTTAAGGGATTTGTTTGCAATACACAATAATCTAGAATTAATCTACTAATTTTATTTTTCTAAAACCCTAATTTAGACCAATGAGAGCTTTAAGGTCTTGAGGTGGGTCTCACATATTAAATATGGGTGTGAGTTGTAGAAAGTAAAAGAGAAAATGGCGGGTCCCACACATATGAAAAAAACAAAAAAGAAAATGTAATTTTAAAAATAAGAAAGCCATTGACTAATTAAGTAAAGGAGTGGGAGAGGGATAGAGAGAGAGAGGAAACGTGAGAGAGGGAGAGAGGGAGAGGCAGAGAGAGAATAAGTGACTATTCTAGAGTTTATTTGTGAAATCCAAGTAGATCAACTTTGAAACATTTTGATGGTTGAGATTGAATTTAATAAAGTGAATTAAGCTTAAAGGAAAAGACAACACAACCCTAGCCTTCTCATTTTGCCAAAAATCGTGAGGAACGAAAGAAAGAACAAAAAAGGCTTTTGCTTTTCCTTTCTCCAAAAACCGTGAGCTACTCCTTAAAGGGAGACTTGATCCCTTCAACCAATTTTCAATATTGTTACATTGATCTTCTCCTTTCAAGCCCTAGTTCAACATATCCAAAAATTAGAAGAAGAGAAGACGGTTTGCTTGGTGATTCAAGGGTGGAAACCTAGAGGTACAAGTGAAGAGATCTATGGGTTCTTCAAATTTTCTGCAACAACTTTAGGTAAAAAAGCTTTCTCTTGTTCCCTAGTGTAACATATATTAACTTGGAGCAAAAAGGAAATCTCTAACTTGGTGACTCTTTGTTGGCCAAAAATTAGGATCAAAGAGGAAGGGAGAGATCTTTGGAGGAGAGGACTTGTTTGAGGCTTGAGACATCAAATCTTGAGGTATAAAAAAATTCTGCACCTTGTTTGGACTTGAGAACATTTCTTTTAGTGTGTTAATGTGTTGATTTTAGTTTAGTTAGAGAAAAAAAAAATCATTCAAGTAAAAGAATGCTATAATGTGTGCAGAAAATTTCAGCATGTGAAATGTTTGATGTAAGTCTTGAATGATCACATAATGGTGTGAGAAACCATAAGGGAACAAGTGCAGAAAAATTCAGAACTTTGGCTATGAAATTAGATGGGTTTTAATGTGATTTTGAGTGTTAAAATGTGGATTTAATGTACTTGTGTGTGTGCTGGATTTTGGCATTGAAGTATGATGTGTATATGTGTGTATAGTGAATGAAATGAGGAAGGAATGAGTGCAGAAAATTTCTGCACTAGTGGAAGCTAAAAAGGAAGTTATTTTCATGTGAAATATGCAGTGAAATGTAAGAAAAAAAATGAAATAGGAAAGTGTGCAGAAGTTTGTGATGTGTTATTGAGTATATGTATGTAAAATTGAGACCAAAAGTGTGTAGGAATATGTGTGTGTACATGTATGATCAAGGTTTGGTGGTCTGAAATTGAATGAGGAAAGAAAGATTTGATGCAAACATTGAACCTTTAGATTTCTGCAAAACACGGCAAACTGACCAGGCTATACTCTTTCTGTAATACCTTTCTCTGCACAAACAAAAATTGAGTGAGGTTCTGCATATAAAACTAGACTTCCATAACTTTAAAATGAGATATGATTCGTTGAATTCTGAAGAGAATTGGACTTTTTTGTGATTTTTCAAATTTAGATGTTCTGCAGAAAATACTTTGTTCTGCCCTGTTTTCTATCGTGAAATTATTCTCAAATTTGAGATGTCTTCTAGTCTGAACCAACCTTAGCCCTAGTTATGAAATTTGTAGGCCTATGTCCTATCTTTCCAACGAGATAAGAATTGCCTAAATCCGACTCCTATATCAAACGTTATAGCCATTCTTCTGAAACTCATCAAAGGGTCATCCATTTTCTAACACTAAAACCAGTAGCATTGCACGACCCCCTTCCAGCCCTTGTTTGCCAAAACTCAAACAGGAAACGTTGTAGACCTCCTCTTACCCACCTACTTTGCAAATTTCAGCCAATTTTCACAAGGGAATCAAACGTTATACAAAATCCCCCAAAACTATGCAAAATTTCACTCTATTTTTGGTCCCAGATCAACCACCTTCTTTGTGACCTGTTTCGACCCTTTTCTAGACTGAATTAAGACAAACGTTCAACGTGAAAGTTGTAGTATATGTCTCATCTATAACATAACCAATATTCATTTGAATTAGAGTTGTGTACAAGGAGTTATTGCATTTGTACTAAGATAGGACAGAGTGGACGTTTGGAACAGAACTGAGACAAAGATTGGTTTGTCTGCAATTCTGCGATTAGAATCTGAAGAAACGTTCAAAATGAAAGTTGTAGTGTTGTCTCTTACCTTTAAAATGAAATAGGAAGCATGTGATTTGGAGTTGTGTGGTATAAGTTATGACCATTTTTCCATGACTGCACAAAGGTACATATGTGTAGAAACCATGAATAATGAACTATAAGCACATATGTTGTGTTGGGGTGATGAAATGTATACTAATTGAATGAATTATAAAGAATATATGATAAGAATGAAGGAAAAAGGGATAGAGTATGCCCTAGGATACCCTAACCTTAATCCTAGAGGAAAGAATTGCTAGAATACAATTTAACCTAGTAAGTTCAAATCATGACACAAATTCTCATATATGCATTGTGTTGCCATTGTAGGCACACGGGTGGTAACCAAATGAGAGGAAACACTTTCGACACTTGTGGTACTTGGTGGGGAGTGACTGACCCTCCCATATACTGTAAGTGGGATTTATTATATTATGTGTCTGATGCACAATGTCATGTTTTAAAATGTTTTCTGGCGTAAGCATAATTTAATGAATATGTGATGTGAAATTTTCAATGAATTATGAAATGATTTTGTGAATTCATGGAGTATCCACAAACATGTTTATACGTATTGTATATACATCCAAACAAGTTTTAAAATATGAAACTATGTCATTGCATTTAATTTATATATGTTTTATGAAATCATCCTTGTGGAAATGATTGACATTGATTGAGAAATATGGCATGGTACGTGATTGATTTGATGATATTATTTTACATGGGCTGAGAGCCCTATTATATGATAATGATAACCTTGTGATGGGTAAATCCCATTCAGTAGCTTTGAAGGATGCATGTGTAGGGTGATCCATATTTGCACCTGATACGCTTCTGCGGAAGGTATCCCACATGACATCAGAAAATGGTAAATGTATTGTGATTCGACACAATACTAGTCAGGTTGAACTCATAAGGGGGAGGGCTATGGTGCGCCATAGTTTAGCACCTGATGAGGTCCGTCGCCAACGTCGGGGCAGAGAGTTTTTCTAACCTATTGCATACAATACCCTCGATGTGCCTGTCATTGGTCACGGTCGACCCTTGCCAGGACTGATTTTGGTATGCTCTATTCTAGCATGATTTGATGACATTGATGTATATATGTTTGAAATGTATGTGAAAAGAATGATTTATAATAAATTGAGCATTATACACGATTTCTTACAATATGCGGAATTATTGAGAACTTTGATACTCCATTTTTTAGCAACACATTGAACACATAATATATACCCTCTCACTCACCGGGAATCTTCCTTGATACTCACCCCTCATTTCCTGTAGTGTACAGAGATAGCTATAGTGGGATGCGTAGGGACTTATTAGCACACGAGACTTTTGCTGGAGATCGAGACTGTTGATTAGGTACTCGATATGATATTGGGAAGGATTTGCCAATGAAATTGTATAATTATGTATTGGGATTGTAGATAGACCATTATGTATAAAAAGGGATGGTTGTATGTAAATTTATGTGTATTTTATTGAAACTCTCAATTCTATTCTATTGCATTGAAGCATGATTTGTATTATTGTGTACATTTACTTTGGGAAATGTGTCATGTTCTAGAAGTGTCCTCTAGATTCACTCGGTGCCACCTCTAAATCACAAGAGGGGTAACTGGCGACTGTTCATGCCTTTGATGGGGGTATGGCAGTAGAGGTCAGGTGTAGGACTGTTGTTAGCCTTACATTATCCTGCATGGTTGATAGGAATTGGATGATCTGAGGAGATTGTTGATTTTGGCCGGGCTGGCCTATGTATATAAATATGTGACAGGTCGATATATGGTATTTGATAGACTTTCGACTTATGGGGAGATTCCGCTCGTTTGGTTATAGAAAGTCAACATCCGGGATAACGAGTAGTTGTTCACAGCTCCGGTTCGGGGCATGAGACACATTGCTTAGGAAGCAACTTTGCATGAAGGATAAAGTTTCTAACTCCATATGTTACAACCCACTTTTAGAAAAAAAGTTCAGTCGATACAATAAAAAGTAAACATTTGTGGAAGCTAAATGGTCAAGTCAATAAGATTAAAATAGATATAACAAAAGTGTATGGGTTCTACCAAAGAGATTTAGATTACCAGCTAACTTAATGCTCAGAGCATCCCCCTTATGATTATGTATATCTTAGAAATAAGGGTAAACCATTTTTAATATCAACAAATACTCAACAACCATTAATTTTTGACATTCTAATTTAATACGCAAGGCATTGCCCTTGTGATCATGCATATCTTAGAAATAAGGGTCTGCTATAGTCCTCAAAATATAATCAGTCCCAATTAGCCTTCCTTAATAGCATTTTCAATGGTTATTTCTAACTTGGAAAAAAATAGGATGGTAAGTTAATCAAACGAAGAGTAACCGAAGAAATTATACCTTATGACTCCTATGAGACCAAATTATACCCGATGCTAGCTTTTGATAGCATAGTTTTAAAAACCGAAGAATAATTATGTAAATTTACCTGGAAAAATTAAACCAATGCTAGCTTTTGAACAACCGAATAAATTTAGACCCATCTATGCCTCTCCATAGGTATCACATTGCTTGGGAAACAACTTTGCATGAAGGATAAAGTTTCTAACTCTATATCTTACAACCCACTTTTAGAAAAAAAAAGTTCAATCAATACAATAAAAAGTAAACATTTGTGGAAGCTAAATGGTCAAGTCAAGAAGATTAAAACAAATATAACAAAAGTGTATGGGTTCTACCAAAGAGATTTAGATTACATCTCATCACTTTCTAATTGGCCAGCTAACTTAATGCTCAGAGCATCCCCCTTGTGATTATGTATATCTTAGAAATAATGGTAAACCATTTTTAATACCAACAAATACTAAACAACCATTCATTTTTGACATTCTAATTTAATACGCAAGGCATTGCCCTTGTGATCATGTATATCTTAGAAATAAGGATCTGATATAGTCCTCAAAATATAATCAGTCCCAATTAGCCTTCCTTAATAGCATTTTCAATGGTTATTTTTAACTTGGAAAAAAATAGGATGGTAAGTTAATCGGACGAAGAGTAACTGAAGAAATTATACCTCATGACTCCTAGGAGACCAAATTATACCCGATACTAGCTTTTGGTACATAGTTTTAAAAATCGAAGAATAATTATGTAGATCTACCTGGAATAATTATACCAATGCTAGGTTTTGAACAATCGAAGAAATTTGATACATCTAAATCTCTCCATAAGAATTACTTTGGTTGGGAAGCAACTTTGAATAGAGGCTAAATAGGCAAGTCAATAAGATTGAAACAAATATAATAAAAATGTAGGGATCATTACCACTTAACAACTAAATTGTTATTGCTTACGCTTGGACGTTCACGGTGGGACTCAAACCCACAATCTCCCGCTCCGGAGGTGAGCGCCTTAACCATTAGGCCACGCAAACCTCATTAAAATATTATTAGATATTAAATTATTAATACCATTGATAGTTATTAGGAATTTGGTAGGGAGGTTGAAAAAGTACTCTAATGCCCTGTAAAATTTAATTGATCTGATTTTGCTTTGGGGGCTGCTCCAATAGAAAATGTATTAGCGGGCCTCCTACAGTCCTTAGAGTATAATCAATGCTAGTTAGCCTAGATTAATAGCATTTTCAACAATTATTTTTAACTTGCAAAATAATGGGGTCGTAAGTTAATCAAAGAAAAATGGAAAATTCATTAACTAAAATTATCATTAATAATAATAACCCCGTTTATCAACTTCATTGATTGTCGCATAAATGCAGCATGTTACCAAAACAAATGGCCAAAGATTTCTTATTTATAAGATTTAGTTTGTGGTTAGAAATTCCAAGACCATTCCTAAGAATAGTGACCAATGAAATTATATTTGTTGCTTCTTAGGAGACCAAAATACACTGGATGCTATTTTCTGGTAACATAGTATTGATAGTTGAAGAATAATTACATGAATCTACCTAGGAAAATTATACCAATGCTAGCTTCTAAACAATCGATGAAATTTATGTCCATCTAAATCTCTCTATAAGAATCACTTTGCTTGGGAAACAACTTTGCATGACGGTTAAAATTTCTAACTCCATACATAACAACCCACTTTTGGAAAATAGTTCAATTGATAGAATAAGAGTAAACCTTTATGGAAGCAAAATGGTAAAGTCAATAAGATTAAAACAAATATAATAAAATTGTATAGGTTCTACCAACGAGATTTAAATTACATCTTATCACTTTCTAATCAGCCGGCTAGCTTAGTACTCTAAATATCCCCCTTCTTATCATGTATATCCTAGAAATAAGGGTTAACCATGGTTGATAGCAACAAATACTCAAGAACACTAATTATTGACATTCTAACTTAATACACAGGGCATCCCCCTCAAGGCATCCCCCTTGTGATCATGCACATCTTAGAGATAAGGGTTCTAATAACTTTGTATAATAACAATTTTAACTATCGACCATTAACAACTCTTGGTTGATTTACTTAGGTTCTTTTGCCTATCATACTTTCATAGTACATAATGCAATCACAATCGTTGAATAGATTTGAGTGTTTGGTGGGTCAACACCATCTATAAACAAGATCTCTCTCGATACTCATTCTTACAAAATTTTAATTTATTATCCAGCAATGCTTCTTATTTTCTTTATAATTCATAAACACTACCTCACACTATAGAAAAAATAAAAGAAAGCGAGAGATGTTAGAATGCATGGCAATCCTAATGCATACTTCAAATATAAAAATTAAGCCAAAATACAGGGAAAGTTAAAAAGTCAATTTAGAGTTACCTCCACCCATGCTTTTCTTCTCCACTTTTGGTGACCATAAAAGCTCCAAAACATTCCTTGGGATGTGCACAAACCTTCTAAGCCCTTAATTTCAATAAATAGATGGTGTGAAGTTACGAAATTTGAATTTCGAGACTTAATGCACTAAAAGGGGTTTTATATAGGTTTTCAACCATCAAAAACTCATTAAAACCCTATAATTGTCAATCCAAATTATTGTTGGATGTTATGGAAAGACAATTGAAAATTCAAAACGCAAAAACAATGATTAATTGTCTAAAGGTTTGCATGGACCTTCAAAATCCAGCATAATCCAATTCAAATTCCTTCCAATGTTTATCATGTTAAATCTTTTTTCAGTTATATTTTTCCTAATATTTATCACATTTAATCTTTTTTCAGTTATATTTTTCCTATTAACTCAATATTAAATGCATTAATTCATGGAATTTGAGTTTTTAAAAAATTTCTAACATTCTCCTACTTGACTTAACAAACCGTCTTAAAGTCAAAACCAAGCATTCCTTATGAAAATGGAGTACACGAGACATGACAATAAATCCTCCAAAAGCGAGTATTATCTTCCGTGTACCACAATATATTCTATTTTCTAATCTTATCATGATTTTTACTTTATAAATAAACTCTACATTTATTTGGGATCTAAACTTGATAAATTTATCTCAAGACAAAAATATGTACACTACTTTATGAGAAAATTCAACTCTGAATTTTATTTAAATAAGACTAATCTTATATTTATAACATGATTCATGAATCTATTTGATAGCATATCTTTAGTTAAGGGATCAATCAACCTACAATCAGTGATAATATATTGGATTATAACTTTATTTTCCAGCACTCTTTCTCTAATAACCAAGTACTTTATGTCATTGTACTCATTTCGACTATCATTCTTATTATTCTTAGTCAAAAATACAACTAAATTGTCACAAAATATACATAAAGCCCTAGGTACAAAGTTTAAAACCCTAAACCCGGATATAAAACTCTTGAGCCACACCACATATAACGTAGTCTCAAAACATGCCACGAACTTAGCTTATAGTGGGGATAGCAGTCAATGTCTGCTTAGCACTCCTAGATGAAATAGTTCCACCGGCCATTATGAAGATATAACCCAACATTGATTTCTGGGAATCAACATAACCAGCAAAGTCTGCATTCGAGTTCCTGACTACTTCTAGACCATTGATTCTTTTGTAAGTAAGCATGTGATTTTTGTGTCTTGTAAATATTTTAACACCTTCTTTGCAACCTTCCAATGTTTCAAACCTGAGCTACTTTGATATTTACCTAATATTCCCATAGCATGCAGTATATCAGGTCTTCTACAAACCTGTTCATACATAAGGATTCTAATAATGGAAGCATATGGGATGTTAGCAATCTATTCCCTTTCCAAATCTGTCTTAAGGTATTGGTCCAAATTGTATCATCCCCTTTAACAATCGGAACTATGCTTGGTGTTTAAGCACTACGTTGATATAGGTCTCTTGAGATAGTCGCAAGATTTTATGGGATCTCTCTCGATATATCTTTATGCTGATAGCATAATATACATCCTCTAAATCCTTATCTTAAAGTTCTTAGAGATGAACTATTTTATCTCACACAGCATCCCCTTATCATTGGTGGCAAGTAGTATGTCATCCACATATATAACAAGGAAACTAAATATACTCCTACTGACCTTGAGTTATATGCATTAATCTAGAATATTCTCTTTAAAACCGAATGAAGTGACTATGTTACAAAATTTCAAATACTACTGGCCTTGTATTTCTCAATGTTACCTAATGCGTGAGTCTTACTCTTGAAGACCCATTTACATTTAATGGGTTTTACCCTATCTGGCAACTCTACAATATCCTAGACTCCGTTGCTCCTCATAGAGTCTATGTCATCTTTCATAACATTCAGCCATGAGTTCAAATTCTTAGAGCTCATAACTTGTGAAAATGATTCCAGGTCTTTTATGGCTCTAACATTATAATCAGACTCCTAAAAGTATACCACATAGTCATCAGGTATAGCTGATCTTCTTTCTTGAATAGATCTCCTTAATGTTGGTTCAACATTCTTTAAAGGAGAAGGTTGACCAAATTGATTTTGGTCAGTTATTTGTGAAATTTCTTGATTGTCATCCATACCCTGATTTATGTTTATAGGTACTTGAGGGTCATTTTGGATGACAACTAACATGATACTTGAACTTGATGGGATATTTGATGGGTTCCTTTTAGGAGCTAAGTAACGAAAGTAATCCTTCCTACTAACCAAGTCATTCTCTAGAAATCTAACATTTCTAGATTCCATGACCTAGTATGGTATGTAAACAATAAAACCGGTATCCCTTAGATTTATCAACATAATTGATAAACTATCCACTCACGGTCCTTCAGTCCAGTTTCTTTTTTCCTGGATTCTAGAGCATTATCTCTGTAGGATAGTCTCAAATGCATACGTATCTTAAACTAGATTTTCAACTCTTAAATAACTCGAATGGAGTTTTGGATATGGCCATGGTTGGAACCCTGTTTAGGATGTACATTGTCATTTTGAGAATTTCAGTCTACAAAAATTTAGACAGTTTAGAGCTAACCATCATGTTCCTAACCATATAAAACAAGGCTCTATTCCTTCTTTTAGCTACCCCTTTCCAGTCAGGTGAACCAAGCATAGGGAGAGAGAGAGAGTTATGTGTTTTATGTATTTGTCTAATATTATGGTGGATTAATAATTGATTGAGTAATTAAAGAGAAAAAACCCTAAACTTTTTTATGTGTATCAAAAGGAAGGATTAATGATCAATCAATATGTCAAAAGGAATGAACCTTGATTGAGTTGTCGAATGCCACTCAATTGATTTTCAAACCGGATGCAATTAGAACCAAAAATGGTAGTGAATCAAAGGGAAGAGGAGGAGTGAGGGTGGTGGTGGGAGTGAGACTCGATAAGTGGAACAAAGAGTTGCTAAAATGGACATTGGTGGGTGACACAGGCATCGCTCTTCATGTTACTGTTAATGTTTATATTTTTGTTACGAGAATAGTGTTGTAATTTGCTCTATAATTTACTTAAAATATAATCTAATAACTTTTCCTTGCGTTATTAAAGTCCTATGGCTACTCCATATATTTATTTATTGAATTATTTTACACATCAATTTTTCTTTTAAATTTGTTAGTGTTGTTGCTGAGCTACAAACTATTTTTGTGTTCTGCGTTTTAATTTAAATCTAAGCATTGCAGGAAAAAAAAAACAAAAAAGAAAAAAGACAGAAAACCTTAAATCTATAAAGCGGAAAGAGAGAAAAAAGAACTAACAAAATTGACAAAAAAAATTACCTTCCCAATTTTCAAAATCTTAAAAAAAAAATCTGAATTCTTCAAAATTATCAAAAGAATATCTATGATTAATCCTATATAGAAAGTGTGTTAAATATAAAAGAAAAGCACCGTCCCCAAGGGGAACAGTTTAGTGGTCACATCCCCTCTCCCAACTCAATGATTTCGAGTTCAAATCTCAATATAATTAAAAAAAGAAAAAACACCTAAAACAATGTAAAAAAAACCCTTGAAAAAGAAAAATTGTTTGTAGCGAAAGGAGAAAGAGTGAAAAAAATCCAAATATACAAAAGTACTTCATTGGCAATAATTGAAACAGATGTTAGAAAAGTAAATACTCATAAAAGTATTTCTTCCACAATGGGAGATGGAGAGAAACGTGGAATCCAAAAAAAGGGTTCTTTAGCTGCTCTTCAGTAGGGAGAATGGAGGACAGAGAATCAGGAAAAAAGTGAGGAGAAGCAAGTAGATAAAAAGAAAACTAAATATATGAAGAGTTGGAAAGAGAACATTTTGAAAAGGAAAAATTTTTGATTTAAGATAAAAATAGGAAAAAAAATTCTTTTAATAAATTTTAAGTAGAGTAAAATATTATCTTTTTGTCTACCATATAAGCATTTGGTCCATTTAAATCCATGGCAGAACTAGAATTTAACTTTAGGGATAAAGAATATATATCGGTTCATAAATATATGAATTTATATGTGTATGTGTATACATGTGTGTATAAATTAAAAGTATAGTAAATATGAAAAACATAATCATCTAAAACATTAAATGTTAAAATTGAAAATTTAGTAAACAGAATTTCTTATCTTTCTTCAACTAAAAGCTTTTTTAAAATAAGAAACAGAAATAAACTTGTGAGAATATAAAATAAATAGTGATAAAGATTATAAAAATTTTAAATTATGTAATTAAAAAAATAAAATTTATGTCCAAAAATTAGATATTTCATTAAAATTTGAATTTTAAAATGTGGAACGGTTGTTTAAAAAATAAAGAAAAAAGAGTGACATTGAAAAATATTATGTATTATTCAATATGTAATAAATACACAGTGACGTATTTATATAGTCTAGTCTATAATCGCACAGCAGCGATTAGCCAAGCCGACTTGAGTCGTTAAGCAGAAGTCGACCTAACATACACATGAGTCGACCTACATACGTACGTAATAGAAAAAGACATAAATAGCATTAAGCACAAGTTGACCTAAAATAAATACAAGTCGACTTGCATGAGTAACAAAGTGAAAGATGCATAAATAGAATGAAGAACAAGTCAACCTAAAGTGAATTCAAGCAGACTTACATGAGGAAAAAAGTGAAAATACTCTAGTAGAATTGAGCACAAATTGACTTGGTATGCATTTGAGTTGACTTCCACTAGCATGGACTTCACAAAGTACAAAACACAAGTCGACTAAAAGGAACAAGGAGTCGATTTAATGTCAATGTTTATATTTTTTTTTATGAAAATTGTGTTGTAATTTGCTCTATAATTTACTTAATATATCTAATAACTTTACCTTGCATTATTAAAGTCCTATCCCCACATGGCTACTCCATATGTTTATTTATTGAATTATTTTTACACTTCAATTTTGCTTTTAAATTTGTTGGTGTTGTTGCTGAGCTACAAACTAGTTTTTGTTCTCCGTTTTAATTTAAAACAAAGCATTGTCGGGAAAAAAAAAAGAAAAAAGATAGAAAACCTTAAATCTATAAAAGAAAAGAGAGAAAAAAGAACCTACAAAATTGACCCAAAAAAATTACCTTCCTAATTTTCAAAATCTTAAAAAAAAGAAAAAAAAAAGAAAATATGAATTCTTCAAAATTATCAAAAGAAAATCTATGATTAATCTATATAGAAAGTGTGTTAAATATAAAAGAAAAACACCATCCCCAAGGGGGATAGCCTAGTGGTCACACTTCATCCTCCAACTCAATGATTTTGAATTCAAATATCAATATAACAGGGGAAAAAAAAAAGAAAAACACCTAAAATAGAGGAAAAATACCTTTAAAAAAAAAAGAAAATTTGTTTGCATTGAAAGGAGAAAGAGTAAAAAAAATCCAAATATACAAAAGTACTTCAATAGCAATGATTACAAGAGATGTCAGAAGATTAAATACTCATAAAATTATTTCTTCCACAATGGGAGATGGAGAGAAAGTGAGGACAAAATAAATACTCATTATAAAAAAAAAAGGTTCTTTAGCTGATCTTTGGAAGGGAGAATGGAGGATAGAGATTCAGGTAAAAAGTGAGGAGATGTAACACCGACACTTTGGTATCCGTACTATTGTATTCATGTTCAGGAATTAAATAAAATATTTCTCAGTTATATATATATATAGAGAAATTTTCATTTATAATGAATTTTGATTTTGGAGTCTTTAAATTTAATTTTTAATATATTTGAAATTTTTACCATATCCGAGAATTTCGGTGTAAAATGAATATATATATATATATATATATGTAAATAATAATAATGATGATAAGAGCAAAAAAAAATCAAATTAGGGCTTAAAGCCCTAATTCTTCCTTCTCTCTCTCTCTCTTCCTCTTTCTTTCTCTCTCCGCCTCTTCCCCTTCTCGCGGCCGCCGCTCCCTTTCCACCATCACCGCTGCCCACCGCCATCACCACCGACCCCCTCTCTACCTTTTCTCTCTCTCACTGTTTCTCTCTCTCTTCGCTGCTCACCCTCTCTCTATCTCTCACGATCTCCCTCCCTCTCGATCGTACTCCGCTGCGATCGTCCACACACGCCACCACCACAAGGTACCCCTCCGCCGCTCCTCTGCCTCACCTTCCTCCTGCGAGTACCACCGCTGCTCCACCCTTCCCCGAGCCGAGCACGCCCTGTGCGATCTCTCCCTCACGAGCGCCAGCGCACCCTTGCGCGATCTCTCCCGCACGAGCGCGAGGGCGCCCTTACGCGATCTCCCCAGCGCGATCCTCCCTACACGATCGCTAGCGCGCATTTCCCCGTGCCAATGCGCCACAGCACGAGTGCAAGCGCACGACTGTCCAAGCGCTCCACAACTCGAGCGTGCGCTTGCTCGGGAGCGCACCTACGCACGAGCGCGCACTGTGCAAGAGCGCGCTCTAGCCCACTAGCACGCGCAACCTGCGAGCCCGCCCTTGCGCGATCTCCCCAGCGTGAGCGCGCCCTCGCGCGCCGCAGCACGCTACCTCTCGCGGGCGCACAACTGCCGACCAGCCCACGAGCCGACTAGCCCACGACCAGCCTTCTCCTTCGAGAGCTCACCTGTAGTCCCCACAGAAACCTTAGGCCGAGCTTCTTCATTGCAGGTAACGGCTATGTTGGTTGAAATCCTAGGGTTTGGTATTTAGAATTTGAATTAGTTGTTAATATTATTCAAATTTGAAAATATTACAGGTTTTAAATCAATTCGATGGGTGAACGAAACCTAAATCTAAGATTTGCAAAACCCAAGGTGAGAAAAAAATGCAATCACTTAAACGTTTGAAATAAATTTTATTGAATTTAGGTTTCAATATCTTTAAGATGACATTAATTTATACAAACTTAGGAAAGATGAGAAAGCCTAAGAATAATTGAAAATTTGATGACAATTGTGATAATCTGATTAGGTTAACTTTCTTGGAGAATCGAGGAGTCAATTTGGTTTGATTTTTAAAAATAGGGAGTGATCACTCTCCCTAGGAAGGTGAGTGACACCCTAATCTCTTGCATGAAATAGTGAAACCTGATTTTATCGTATTTTTAATAAAACATACTTTTGATATGCATTGTTTCAATATATGAAATTGAAATTCAAATCAGTTTTGTGATTATTGAAATGTCGTACTTATGTTTTCTACGATTATCCATCCATGTTTGCAATGAAATGAAATTGTGCCATGATTTGAGAAATGAAATATTTTTCTATTCTACGATTGCATTGGCTTGTTGAATTTAAATGATTTCGATGAAATATATTAGCACACGGATTTGAATTGTTTTGAGAATATGATGAGATGATTTGGCTATGTGGGTTGGATGCCTATTAGTTTGAGATGATATGATGATATGGCATTATTTGATTTGATTCCGTAACTACGAAGGGTGTTTGTAGAGGCACCGGGTTGTCCGGATACGCTTCTACAGGAGGTATCCACAAATATCATATGTCTAATAGCTATAGGCGCGGCCGGTTGAATCCAAGTAAGGGGGAGGACGTGTGTGATACCATCGTCTAGCACCGGGCGGGGTCCTATATAAGATGATGAGCTAGCCCTAGCGAACTCATGGCCAACGTCGGGGTAGTGAGCGACTTTTGAACTTTATGCATAATAAAACTCTCGATATGTCTGTCCTTGGTCATGGTTGACCTTTGCTAAGATCTTTTCGGCTTGCTCTATGATCTACTTGATTTTAAATGGATGTATATATGTATGTTAACGTGTGAATGATTAAATGAGTTCATTTTAGCGAACATATCATGATTTATTGCAAAATTTGAATTATTGATTATGAATGATATTATTTGACACTCCAATATTCACCTACACTATTAGTACTTGAGATTAATCCTCTCACTCACTAAGTATCTTCCTTGATACTCACCCCTCTTCTTTCCCTCCTCAGACAGGATTATTGTGCTAGAGCGACGCTTCGGGCTCTAAAGGATTTAATAGCTCTTTGGCGGATTTGAGTGTTTTCGATTGTGAGATTTAAATTAAGTTGAGATATGAGCTTCGCACTTTATTTTCGACCCTGTGAGGTCTTGACCTTGAGGTCCGTAGTTGATCGTGTATTTATTTGGGATTGACTATATGATATATGTACATTAAATTGTAAAACTCTCATACTTCATTTGTATTGAAACAAATTGTAGTGTTTAAATGTTAACTTTGGAAAATTGATTGTAAATTGTATAAAACTTAGGTCCGCTCAATGTAGCAGCTGCTCATACTCTAGTTGGGTATGACAGTAGAGATCTGTGGCTAGAATTATTTATAATTTAGATAGTCTGGCGTTGTTTTGAATGTCTGTTGTGGTTGGTGGGTTATTGTGAGGTCGGGATGGCTATTCTATTTTATTTACAAAATGATTTTAAATTATACAGGTTTATTTGTACATGGGAGATCTCAGATTTATGGAGAGATTCTGTCCGATTTTCTATAAAAATACAGCCAGCATTCAAGGCAACGGGCGGTTGCTCACGATTCTGGTTCGGGGTGTGACAAGAGAAGCAAGTAGATAAAAAGAAAACTAAATATATGAAGAGTTGAAAAGAGAAAATTTTGATAGTGTTCCAAGGAAACTTCGGGATTTTGAATTTCCGTCACTAAATTAATAGTATTCAAGGAGCGGGTTTGTATTCCCGCTGATTAATATTTTTTAACGACGGATTTTGAATTTCCGTCACTAAATTAATATTTTTTATTTATTATATATATTTAATATAATTATTATATTAATATTTTATTTTATTTAATTATATTTAATTAGCGACGAATTTAAGATATTCATCGCTAAATTATATTATATATAATTATATTTTTTATTTATTATATATATTTTATTTAATTATTATATTAATATTTTATTTTATTTAATTAGCAACGGATCCGAGAATCCATCGTTAAATTTAGCGACGGATCAAGGAATCCATCGCTAAATTATATTATATATATTTATATTATTTATTTATTATATATATTTTATTTAACATATTAATATTTTATTTTTATTTAATTAGCGACGAATTTTACATCTGTCGCTAGCCTCAACTGCACGCGAGTGACATCCCTGATTCGGCTCCTGCGCCCGCACCCCTGCCAGCTAGATCCCGCTCACGGCCTCATAAGTGCACTATTGCTCCGGTGCATGCGCCCGCCTACCCCCACCAGAGTTCGCGCCCGCTGGCCCACGCTGCACACGCGCCCGCTCAGATGCCCCACCCGAGTCCACCAGCCTGCCCCTACTACCTTAGGCCCGCGCCCTTGCCCGCATATGCCTTTGCTAAAAATCCGTTAAAAATGCCTCCGTATTGTCTCCCGCTTAGTTCGAACACTTACACACACGTGAAAATGTATGAGCACTCAACCACCAGACCAATTGTCAACTCTAATCCAACTCATTTTTTTTACTTATTATCTTATTCAAACATTTTTCTTAAAATAACAAAATAATATAAAATTATAATATTTGTTATAAAATAAATTGTTAGTATAAAATAAAAGAATAAAAGATTTAAAAAATTAAAATAATATTATTCTTTAAAAAAATAAAATATAAGATATTAATTAAAGAAATAATAATTTTTTATCAAATAATAAAATGCTAATTAAAATAAAATAATTAAAAAATTAAAAAATAAAATAATATTATTCTTCAAAAGATTTTAAAAAATAAAAATATATAATTCCTTTAAAAATAAAAATATAAAATAAAAAAATAAAATGCTAATTTAAAATATTATAAAATCATTAATATGATTAGTTAAAAGAAATTAATAAAATAACAAAATATAAAAATATAAAATATTAATTTTAAAAAAATTAAGTTTAGTAATGGATTACGGTATCCGTCGCTAAATTAGCAACGAATTTCAAAAACCTTTACTAAGTTAGCGACTGATTACCATATCAGTCACTAACTTAGCGACTGATTCGTGAGTTTGTCGCAAAATTTTGCGACGAATTCCTAATTCATCGCTAAATTGATCGCTAAATAATAAATATTTTTAAAAAACTAAAATAATCTTATTTGTTAAAAATAAAAATATAAAAAATGAAATAAAATACTAATTTAAAATATTATAAAATAATAAATATAATTAGTTAATATAAATTAATAAAATAACAAAATAAAATAAATAAAATAAATTATAAAATGTTAATTTAAAAAAAAAATTAAGTTTAGCGACAGATTGCGGTATCCGTTGCTAAATTAGCGATGAATTTTAAAATCCATCACTAAGTTAGCAACGGATTTTGGAGTTCGTTGTTAAATTTTGCGATAGATTCCCAATTCGTCGTTAAATTTTGCGATAGATTCCCAATTCGTCGCTAAATCTGTTACTAAATAATAAATATTTAAAAAATAAAATAATATTATTCTTTAAAAAATAAAAATATTAAATAATAACTAAAATGCTAATTTAAAATATTATAAGATAATAAATATGATTAGTTAATATAAATTTATAAAATAAAAGAATAATAAAATAAAATAAATTATAAAATGTTAATTTAAAAAAAAATTAAGTTTAATATTTTATATTCTATTTCTTTTTTTTCTTTTTTTTTATTTTATTTTTTTATACCATGTCGATAAATGGACAACCACTTATCAATAGTCGTCCGTCTCACTGCTGCCGCCCTCCAAAAACTACTATTTGATCTACTTGCTAGACGAAATAGATCGTCAGACGTGAATGTATGATCCATTGTGTTCCTTTTTGTTATGATAATAACGAATAAAAATAAATAACTAAATTTTCAAAAACAATTGAAGTATATAAGACAAACGAATGGATGTAGAAGATAAAAAATACGAATAGTAAACTCGACAGCCGCAATTAATTAAAAATTATTTGTTACGGATTAGTTGAATTATTTATTGCTCAAAATTATCAAATTGTTTAGAATTGTAATATTCAGTATGTATTTAATTCGATTTCACTATATAGAATATGTTAAAAATGAGATACGGTTAAAAATATTTCCTAATAGAGTATAGAAGAAATTTTGCTTAAAAATTAGACATGAATTTTGAAATTTAAATAATAAATTAGTAACGAATTTAGTTACGAAAATTTTATATATAGCTAATTAGTGATGAATTTAACCATGCATTTTGGAATTTGTTGTTAAATTTTGTGCTAAATATTTTTACCGTGACTAAATAGCGACGAATTTAACGACGAAAATTTTTTGTAGTTTATTAGCAACGGATTTTGCGACAAAAATTATTCGTGACTAAATTTGATAATGAAATACTTTTTTCACTAAATTTAGTAACGGAAAACAATATCTGTGACAAAATTTAGCGATAAAATTTCTATTTGTTACTAATTAGCGACAAATTTTTCAACAAAAAATTTTTCGTCACAAATTAGCGACGGATTTAGTAAAGAAAATTTGTTCATCACCAAATTAGCGATAAATTTAGTCACGAATAATGTATCTGTTACTAATTTAGCCACGAATATATTTTTGTTGCTCAATCCGTAGTAAATTAGTGACAAAAAAATTTTTCGTTGCTAAATCCGTCGCAAAATAGAGACGAATTTTTTTCGTCGCTAAAACTGTATTTTTTCGTAGTGGGTGTTTGGTGGGGCAAAGAATACAATTATAAATTTTGATTGTCCTTATTTTACTAATAATATGTGTAATAAGCTAAGTGTTTGGTGTGACAAAAAATATGACTGCAAATTTATTTTTTACCTTTGGCTTCAAATTTTGTTTCCATTTGAAAACAAAGTGTTAAATTTGTACATGAGATGGTTGCAAAATTCACATGTATTTACTGCCATTTTGAAGGTGAAGTTGCATTTCCTTGAATTTTTCTTTGTTTTTTTTTTTTTTGACATGAAATCTGAGATTTCGACCTGCATTTATTTTATAATTTTGTCTTAATCAATACTCTAATATTTTTAAAGCCAAGCATTTAGGCTCGTATAAAATACAATTATAAATTTTAATTGTATTTTTCTACCATATTAGTAGTAACCTGAGATTAAAGTCTGAATGTTTGGTATAATACAGAATATAACTACAAATTTTATTTTTCTATGCATTAGATGATTACACAATTCACATGCACTTTCATATCTATTTAGAATGAGAAGCTTCAATCGAATTCAATCTTTTTTTGGTCATAAGTAACAAGTGTTTGGTTTTAGTTAGATAATAATAGAATTTTGCATGTCCTTTTTGTCATAATAAATTTTGTTTCTACATAGACACACTTAGTTTATCATTACATTTTCATTTTTTTATGTTATCTTCAAAACCATGACTCGAGGCCATGTTTAATTGTGGAAATGAAGAAATAGAAATAGATATAAAACTATTCGGAGAAACAAGACTTCATAAAAATATAAGAAACGAGAATATGATAAATGTGTACATGATCAAATATACAATACTAGAAAAAATAGTATCAGCAATGGATAAATACCGATAGAAAAAAATCCATAAGTAATAATGACGGATTTTCGACATATTAACGTCGGACTGAATATCGACGAATTAGTGACAGAAATATTTCCGTCGTTAAAACCTAAAAAAATTATAAATTTATCAGTAACGGATTACCAATGAATATTTACCAACGGACTAACAAGGGAAATATTCCGTTGCTAATCCGTCAGTGTATTGGCGAAGGAAAAAAATAATTTTAAAAAAATATATGTATAACCATTAATAACGGATTAGCGACGGATTACCAACGGAAAAATTAACGATGTATTTTTTATTTTTTATATTTTATTTTTTATATTTTTATATTTTTTTATTTGTTTATTTGTTTATTTGTTTATTTGTTTATTTTTTTAATTTCTTAATTTTTTAATTTTATTTAATAATTCTTTTTTTTATTTTTTTATTTTGTAAATATTATTTTATTTTTTCAAATATTTTATTGTTTTATTTTAAGCTAATAACGCAAACTATAATATAGATTCTCTAACTCGATATAATTGATTTATGAATTCAAATAACCATCCTTGAATGTAAGTCGTAGAGTTCACAAGCCCTATCCCATTACTCAAAAATCAGGATCAAATTCATTTCCAAGTTTAATAAGCACCAAGAAAACCCTAGAAAAAAAAACCTCGGAACCAATGGTTAATGATCACCAATAACTAGAAAATCTTAAAATCCAGGCCACTAAACAGGTCAATAATTGGTGGCAAGCAAGTCAGGTTTGAACCTGTGATGTGATGACTAGTAAGCATGTAAGAGAGAGAGAGAGAGAGAGAGACTTACTTTGAGTGATTTGACGAGAGAGTCTTTGTTGGGACAGGTTTGAGAAGCAAGTAGTCGCTTGCCAGTGTTGGAGACAAGTTTGGCCGCCGATTCGGCCATTTCTATTTCTAAACCCTAGTTGAGGGAGGGTCGTCGCGAGGAGAGATGAATCTTGACTTGAGAATCCGTCTGAAATTAGAGGGTCTCAAGAAACGAAAACGCGGTGCTGTGCAAGGGTAACAGACTAACAGTGAGAGAGAGAGGGAGAGAGAATCAGAGAGGGGGGAAGATCCCACCCTTGGAAACGTGAATAATGCTTTGTGACGACAACGGCGAGAAAAGGATAGCTATCGCTACGGTTCCGTTCAACTCCAAGTAATTATAAGGCCATCGGCGACAGAATTTATATATACGGTGGAAGAATAATATTATTTTATTTTTTTATGAAATTTAGTAATAGAAAAAATTTGTCATACAAAGGTATCAGCGACGGATTATAACCTATTTTCTGGTAGTGAGATAATTAAAAATTATAAGATAAATAATATAAAAAATTATAATTCTGATTACGAGTAAATAAGTAAATAATCTATTAGATACGAAAAATATAAAACCTTTTTATATAAATATTAATTCATTTAGCGTATTGAATCATTTAGAAAACATGAAAGGTTTAAAAAACATTTTCGAAACATGAAACATCAGTATTAAAAGTTTTCTCTAAAAATGAAAATGAACTCAGTATTTTAAAATTTTCACAAAGCACAAATTTCACCCAAAATTAAAATTTTAAACAATCGCCACGATATGAAGAGAATAATAAATATAAAGATCAATCATCTCTATTAATGCAAAGAACAACAATTTTTTTTGGGGGGGGGGCTTGGGGATTGGGTGTGTAATTGGATATGTCACACTCAAGATTTTTCTTATTATTTGAATAAACATCAAAATAAAAATTTATCAGGGCTTTATTTTTCTTGAAAAATTCAGTGTAAAAGACACGAGATAACAATACATATATAGCGCACATTTTGGTGTATATTTCTTTTTTGAGTAATAAGAAATAATTATAATTTCAAACAATATATATAATATGAATTCATTTAATCAGAAGACAAATTACCATAGTGCATTGCATGATTGCAAGGGTTCTCGGCTATTATAAAAATGAAATTGTAATTATCATTATTCATTGTAACTATATGTGTAGTAATAATTTCTATATGTTTGACAACCAACCACCAAATAAAATAATACACATTATTTTATTATTTACTAATCTCCATGAGCAATAGACAATCTGGTTCGGATGCATAGAAACCTCTTACTTAATTTAGAATTTTACGTGAAAAACAATTCTACTAATTTAAAATTTTATGTGAGAAACTCCAGATTGGTGGGACAATGGACACAAATTATTGTTACAAGGCAAATGTATTCCATTAAGATATCTTGGACTTTTATTTTCAAACATTTTGAAAGATCAAAATTACAAAATTATAAAGAAACATATGGATTTTATATTAATAACTTGTCACAATCTTCGGATCATTATTATAATTAAATGGTAAAAATACATATAAATTCGCCCTAATCGAACATTTAATTACCCTTTCAATGTATTCAATAAATTGTATGAATTGAGAGTAATCATATTGGCAACTTCTTAGCAAAAATAAATAAATAAATAAACAAAACCATATTTTACAATCAACCACCTGACATAAGGTATTGCTGCAATAAATAATGAGTATATATCAATGATTCATTTTCTTACCAAATTTGTGCCTTAATCTACCAAAATAATAATATATTAGATTAAGCAGACATGACCCTAACTCCTTTCAAAAAAATATACACTATATATTCATTTCGAAATTGTTACCATTTCCAAAGATACAATTGATCCCAACTAATGACATTATTTATTGATAAAATTAATCATCACTTCAATAAAGGTACACCTTTTAGAGTATCATTTGGTGCAGTCAGTAGGCTTGAAGGAAATCGTCCTTTGCTCAAGATCATACCCTACCAAGAAGTTCATCTGAGCCACGTTCCCAAAAATGAAAGTATCATCACTCGGGACAAAAGAGAAGCACATAATATCATCTTCGACCCTTATAAATGTGTTAATAGGCTTCAACTGCAAATCCGCCGCACCCTTGAAGTGAACGGTAACACTAGGAACATCAGTGTCCATTTCAGTCCTGTAGCAAAGCCTAAGGGGCTGCATTGGTGGTTCGGTTGGCTCCATATGAATGCCTTTCATCAATTCCAACTCTAATTGTTCATACAATGATCTGGGAATTAATGATAAAGTTGTTCCAGAGTCAATAATCATGTTCCCTTCAAAATCTATGGACTCGTATGATGTTGAAGGATTGTAATAGCTGAACCTTTTGTCTCCAACACTAAACCCATCTACCGTCACATAATAATAGGTTGGAGGATATTTTGCAACCAAATCAGTGGTCACCACTCCATCACCCAAAACCGTCGCATTGCTACCAAAATTTATCTTACTAGATCTATCAACTTCAGAAATAGGGACCAAGCAATAAGAAAACTTGCCTCCGATGGAAGGACCCATTTGAGAAATAAGGGAATGTGCCCCTCCTCCAAGGCCAACTACGCCAGAGCTCTTGTTGCTAAAGATCCCGTCATTGTGATGACCACATCCAAAGACAACATTAGGAATAGACACAGGTCGGTTCAGAGTAGAGCCCAAAGTGACAGTCTCGAAGGCTACAAAACCTATTGTGAAGGATTCATCTCCATAAGAAAGCTTATATGGGCAAGCGACATCGGCTTCTAGGGATTGGCAAGAATATCTAGGGAAGAAAGACGCGCATGTGCTTGAGTTACATGGAATTCTTTTGTAACTAGATGAATTTTGAGGATCAAAGAGTGGCCTATCTTGCTTGTAACAATTGGAGCAAGGCTTGCATTGAGTCCATATAAGATCACTACCTGTATCTGCTATGCCTAGGATTTGAAATGGTGGAGTTCCTATTGATATGTTCAAGAGATATTCACCCTGCGCAGAGATTACATTGGATTGCACCCCACTGGTCTTGCTAGTGAAATGATTAGTCCGGAGCAGTGTACGATCCAAAGCATTGCGCAAGCGATGAGAATGAGTATGTGAACCATTGTAGAATGGAGACTTTGGTGAATCACGATGAATGAGCTCCATTGTAAAGCTACTAGGTTTGCCTTCTATGGTACAGAAGCAGCAGAAAAGTATGATGTACACTGCAAACGTCGATGCCATATGTAAATCTGAATGAACTTTTGAATATATCCCATGATTCATGATTGTGAAAGGTGGATATAAATCAATTACAATTAATGTTGAAATTCATGAGGGAGAAGAGATGAAATTTGGAGATTTCATTCTGATTTTGTGGTTAGGTGCTTTCTACCATATCAGTTTCTTTTTTCCTTTCTCAGCAAATATTTCCAACCTTGGAATATATTTAGATAAGAAATTTAGTAAAATATATAGTAAGTAGTAAATAATTGGTCAATATAAATGTCATAAACATCTTGCCTTTTCTAGTTTCTATATTTTTTTGAGTTGTCATGAATATTATTATTGATTTTCTTTCTTTTTGTACCCGAATTTAAAATTTCTAAAGAAAAAAGAATGATAACAATTCAGCTATATCTCATTAGTGTTATCGTTGATTTTCAAACATTTCCTCTGTATAACAACATTTGTTCGTAAACCAGATGCTACACCTTCAGCGTCTTTATTTCCCTTTCCTTTTTCTAGCAATTCCTTAAAGGCTCTAGGGATTTAACTAAACAAATAGTGGACGCAACCCTAACACTTTCAAAAAGAATTCTTATTTGAAAAATACATAAATATCCAAGGTTACCATGGACCCCCCCCCCAAGTTATGGTCCAGGCTTAGATGAAACATATCTGCCAAGACATTTCAAGCCTTATCGACATCGTCTTATTATGTTAAAGATTCTTCATCCAAAACACAAAAAATAAAATTTGCACTTATCATGTTTTTGTCCAAGGGAACAACCTGATGGTTACAATCCCCCTCCTAACCCTGAAATCCAGAATTTGAATCCTTGTGTAACAAAAAAAAAAAAAAAAAATCACCCGACCTAAAATTGTCTATTTTTTATTAGTTTATATACCTTTTTCTTATCTTTGTGCATAATAGTTTTTTATTTTTAATATTCATTTAATAAAAAAATGGAACTTCACATCAAATTTTCACTTTTCATATATAAAATAGAATAATTCTTATATTTAAGATTTTTAACCTAAATGTGAATCTTTAATTAAGGTAGAGTATAGGTTGAATTTGGATTTGATCTTTAATTAATACGATAATTCTTTTATTAAATATACTACAGTATACATTAAACTTAGATGTAAACTGATGAATCTTATAGGTTTAAATTTTGTATTGTATTTATGAGTTAAGTCCGACATGTCCTAAAAAAATTTTTAACAAGACCCGGATTCAAAGATAGGCCCAAACCCAGCCCAATGCAGGTCTAATACAATAAGGTGGGAGCAGGGCCATGCTCAACTCTTCCCTAATTCCTGTTTTTTGTTAAAAAATAATCTTGAAATGCGCCAATGGCAACATACAAATAAATAAATTAACAAAAAATTAAATGAAAAATGAAATGAAAAATGAAATTGAATTTTTGAAGGAGATATTTGCACCTGAATAGACGCATGCTACATAGAGAAGGGCTTCTTTAGGACCAGACACGGCTTCATGTGGGGTAGCATACCCTGGTCCCTTCTTGCAGTAAACACTATTTGACGCCATCTCTCTCTCTCTTTCTCTCTCTCTCCAAGAAGGAGATTTTATGTCATTTGAGTGACTTGATTTTGAGCTCATCCCACGATTATATAGCATAAAATTCATTAGCCACCAAATTCAATGAATATTTTTAATTATAATTTTCTTGTACAAAACTGAAAAACGGTCACCTACATCATAACCTTTTTTCTTTTTTTAGATGAGACGTTCAATGTTACTTTAAAAGACTCACTTTAATTATAATTTTCTTGTACAAAACTAAAAATGTGTACATAATAACATCCTTTTGTTTTTAATGAGAGGTGCAATGTAACTTACACCAATCATTTTTCTTTTATATTTTGTACTCATTTACCTTTTTTTTTTTTTTACTATTTTTGAATTGGGTAAATCATAGATAATACCTTGTGATTTACCTATTTTCAACTACTCGAGGAGATTTGAATTTTAGTAAGCATTAGTCATAATAAAATAATAAAAAAGAAAATATTATGTTTAGTGTTTTCTTTCTTTTCCTTTTGCCTTACACCTCTCCCTTAGTTTCATCAAGTTAATTAGTTACGTCGATATGTAAAACTCTGAGTAGGGATTTAGTGATCTAAACGACAAATTTAAGGGTTTAGGGTTTGAGGATTTATGGCTTTAAATTTAAATTTTAGGGTTGTTTACATGATCCCTAACATAGGTTAAGGTAGGTAAGTGATAGTCCATATCATCCCCTTTAAACGAATGCTAGGCTAAGGTACATATACTAAGAGTTCTATGGAAAATCCGAGAGTGCTTTGCCTAAAAGTTGACATAACCCATTCTAAAGAAGCTAAAGCTTTTCAAGCAAATCTCACATATCACATTCTTACCAAATTTCATACTTGGCCAAGAAACCATACCATATCCATGATTATTACCTTAACCTCCAAAGTGCTTTACATAATCTCTAAGTACCCTTTGCTTTCTAATCCAACAACTTAAAGCTACCACCCAATCAACCTCTTATCAACATGACATCAATACTGCCTCTTATATACAATTTCATACTCATTGCTTTGTAAATCCTTTAGAAATTTTCTTATAGTTCCTTATATTACGTGAGCTATATAAATTGACTATGACAACATCGGTTAGATGCATATTAAGTTTTTCATTATTTCCCAAATTAATAAAATACAAAAATCAATCAAAACTATGCAACTGTTTTCAAGTCAAATAATTAAAGACGACATTAAAAGTTCTTAATAAATTCTTCACTTTAGACTGTAAAAACCATGTAATGTATGAATCCTTTCACTTTTTGAATGAATTTCTTTAATGTAATTGTCAATGACATGACAAATTTTTTTTGTAAAAATTTTGAGAATATATCTATCGACTAAATAATTCCCCTTCTACTCAAATGTTCATTGGAATCTATATACAAACAAAATAGTGGTTTCAGGAATATAAAGAGAATTTTACTGTTTTTGTTAGTAGAGGATCAATTGAATTATTAATAAATTTTGAAAGTTTATTAACCGTCTTAGGTTTCTTACGTTTGAGTATGTCATTCAATTCATTGCTATTATTTTGTTTTATTGAAATGTTGAGAAGCAAAAGTTGAAAAAAGAAACCATTAGACGAGAGAAGGAAGAGATTGAGAAGCAAGGAAAGAGAAAGAAAGCAATAGGTGGGAGAGAAATCGTGGATATGCATGTTGGCTTTCTAAGGGTTTGAAAAAGTAAAGCAGAATAAGTAAGAGATAGAGAATAAAATTATTGCG
Source organism: Dillenia suffruticosa (assembly GCA_033439265.1). Classification (NCBI taxonomy): domain Eukaryota; kingdom Viridiplantae; phylum Streptophyta; class Magnoliopsida; order Dilleniales; family Dilleniaceae; genus Dillenia; species Dillenia suffruticosa. Next base: position 9,769,172 of record JAVTVX010000031.1, read on the forward strand.
GATAAATTATATTAATTAAATAAGAAAAACATTTTGATGAGTTTAACAGCTAAAAAGTTAGGAGTGAATGCCACTAATAATTTTGTGAGCACCAATAACACTCCATAATTAAACGAATCTTGTTTTGCCATTTGGCATTTGATGCTGTTCTAACGATAGATTTGCCCTTAGAGTATGTTTCAAAGATTAAGCAATCCTTACCTTTCTTTGCAAGTCTGTATTTTTTATTACTAATTTTTTTAAAGTTATCTGAAATGTGCTCACGGATTACATTTTAAAGTCTCAAATATTTATTCTATATCCCTTGGACTCCACCCAAAATAGCAATTTCATAATTTTCTTTTAAAGAAAAACCTTACATTTCCATGTAAAATTCTTTTATTAGAGTTGAAAATATGAAAAGTGGAACACAACAAAATATCACGTTCGATAGTGTAAGATTTAATATGCGCAATGCAAGCATGATGAATTTTTCGACTTAAATTAAAAAAAATAAAAATTTAGAGTATATCTCGGTAAATGAAATGCAACAATTCCGGGAACTACGATACTTTTTCAAATGTTCTTGCCATCGGAATAATAACCAGACTAAACGAATTATTACCACAGTGTCACAATACCGCAACCCTCAATCTGATGACGAAAGTGACGTAAAAAATGCTCTGCTTAGAATTTTATTTAGCCCTCTATCAATCTCCCTCTCTCTAGAGATTTTCTCACTAAAAAACGAAGGTGTGCTCTTTCTATATTGTTCATCCTCTGTAAAAAGGTTATCATTTTCTCAAAATCTTTTTTTAAGAAGGGTTGAGTTCACATAGATTAATTGGGGAGAGCTTTTAGGGAGAAGTTAGGGGAGTTGGGGATAATGGGTTAATCACCAGTTATCCCTTAACTCAAATTCAAATTCAATTTTAAGGTAAATGCCCCACGTGGGCACTATTTACCCATATCTTTCACTTACACATTAGGGCATTTTATATATATCACAATATCACAACTCATGTGATCTTTTACATCACCCTATTGGATTTTCATACAGAATTGGACGTCGTGCGATTGCCGAGTACACTTACAAGTAAAAACCTTCTCAATGCACCTATTAAAATGATCGAAAAATCAACATTAGTACCATAAAGGACTCGCTGTACCCCAGATTCAATGCAATTACATTTATCGAGCCACTTTCCTCATCGAAAGTGATCCTCAATCAATGCACAATTGTGTATTCACTATTATGTTTGAATCTTAACATAGATAAACATAACAGATCGGTCAGTGAATACTGCACAATGATATAATACCTATTAGTCTTCTTTTTCCCAAATTCGAATGGATCAATTTCAATTCAGCTGTTTTCCTAGATTTGTCCCTTAGACCTCAATTTATTTTTCGGGTCATAGGTAAACAGATTAAAATAACAAACATTGAATCAAAACTTTTAAAAATAATTGAAAATAATAAGGGTATAAGAGATCCCACCCAATAGATCTTGAGTGTCACACAATGAAAACAGGGATCAACATCACACTATTGTCTCACTCCCACTATACATAGTCATCTTATCACATGCGATATGAAACACATGTTACAGTGTTATTCTCCCATATCTCAAAAGGGCATATGTCAGATTTCTTTAACACTATACAGATATGAGACTTAGTCTACACACAAGACTTTACCCAAAGATCTCAAAGAGAGCATCTCAGAGACAATATCACTAAACGCAAGTGATATCTGAGATCTCAAATCTGACTACTTGCAGGCAATATGGATATGGGTATTTTCATATCGGTCATATCGCATATGATCTCATACTGAACACATATTAGGATGACTTATGTTCTAGTAGGGTCAGTCACAAAGTTTCTTACAACTAAAAACCGTCTCAACTCTACTCACTTATAATTAGAGGTGGTCACTTGTGTAAAAGAGTCAATCACGTCTACCTGACATATCTTTTTCTCACAACATATAACAAAATATATGATAAAAAACAAGTGCATTATATAATAAATAACTCAAGTCTAACTAAATAATGCACAAAAATATAAATATAAAAGTAATAAAAATTACATCGTCAGTTCGGTACAAATGAAAATTGTCAAAATGTACGCAAACCCAATGACTCTCTATATCGTACAAATGAGTCTCTGGCAATGGGTTTGGTGAAGAGGTCAGCCACCATACTGTATGTTGAAATGTACTTGACGGTTATTTCACTTTTTTTGGTGATATCTCTTACAAAATTATATTTGATATTGATGTGTTTAGTTCTACTATGATACTTAGAGTCTCAAGTGTAGGCGATAGCGGCCTGATTATCACAGTAAATTATCACTAGCCTCCTACTATCAGTCACAAACCCTAAATCATCCAATAGTTTATGGAGTCAAACACTCTCCTGAATTGCGACTGAGCAAGTCATGAACTTAGCCTCCATTGTAGATAGAGCTACACAGATTTGCTTCTTAGCGCTCCGAGAAATGGAACCACCATTGAGCAAGTAGGCAAAATCTGATGTCGATTTGTGCTTATCCAAATCACCGCCCCAATCGACATCTAAATATCCCACAAGTCGCAAACTCCTCCTCTATAACACAAAAAGAAGCTTACAATTCTCTTGAAATATCTCAAATCCTTTTCACTGCTCTCTAGTGAACCCTTCCAAGATTTGATTTATACATACTCACCAGATCGACTATATAACATATGTCTGGTCATGTACACAACGTCACGTACATTAAACTTCCCACTATACTGGAATAAGAGATTTTACTCATTTCTCTTACTTCTTCCTGAGTTTTGGGGTACATCTCAATACTCAAGCCATCACACTTGACGATAAGAATATCCATGAGATTACAATCATTCATTCTAAAGCGCTCGAGAATCTTTCTAATGTAAGTCTCTTGTGAGAGAGCCAATATTCATCTTGAGCGATCCCTCTGGATCTTAACTCCAAGGATGAACTCAGTTTCACCTATATCTTTCATGTCGAAACTCGACGACAACCATGTCTTAATAGTCATTAGATATTGAATGTTATTCTCAGCTAACATTATACATCCACATATAGGAACAGGATCACAAAAGAGTCATCAGATTATATCGGATAGACACAATGATTCTCCTCGATTATTATAAAACCATAAAATATCACATCCTCATGAAATCTCAAGTATCACCACGTGGATGATTGCTTTAGGCCATATATCGATTTCGAAAGTCGACAGATCTTATTCTCTTGACCTACTAGAACGAACCCTGAGAGTTGCTCTGTATAGATCTCATCATCTAAATTTCCGTTAAGGACAGAAAGTCTCCGAGTAATCAATGCCTTTTGTCTGCGTGTAACCCTTGGCAACTAGATGAACCTTATATCTCTCTACCAATCCATCGACCTTCTTTTGATTTTGAGAACCCACTTACTCCCAATTGCTTTTCTATCTTCAGGTAAGTCAACTAGGTCCCAGACCCCCATTGACTCTTATGGATTCCATCTCATTCTGCATGGCCTTTAACCATTGGTTTTTCATAAGACTTTCAAGAGCCTCCTCAAATGTCTTGGGTTCCTCATCATCCTCGAGAGTTACAATAAGGATCACATCCTCAATCGAAAAATGACGTCGAGATATTTATCTCTGATTCCTCCTGCAAAAAAAAAGAGCCTCCTCACCTCTAGATGGGCCACCCCCACTAGGACCAAGATCCCTAACTAGTTCTTGAGTCCTATTGTTAGGCTCAGCTGTGCTGTTAGACTTACCCATCTAATAGAAGGTGAAGTCCAAATCAATTTCGTCTCTCTTAAAGAAATCATTTTCTATGAATGTGGCATCACGAGACTCAATCTTAGTGACTATGTCGTCTTTATGTTCACCTAGAAACACATATCTCTTAGAATGTTGAGAGTATCTTATAAAGATACAATTCTTTTCTCACGGACCTAATTTGTCATGTGGGTGTGAGAAATCATGAACATATGCGGCATAACCCATGGCCTCAAGTGGTTAAGGTTAGACTGCCTCCCTGTCCAAAGTTCATATAGGCTACTAACTACAGACTTTGTTGGAACCCGATTGAGGATGTAGACTGCAATTAATAACGCATCTCCCCAATAGGAGATAGGCAAATTGGCTTACGCCATCATAGATCTCACCATCTCTAACAAAGTCCTATTTCTTATCTCGACTACTCCGTTCTGCTTGGGAGTAGCAGGAGTGGTCAATTGTCTCATAATGCCCTTCACAAAATAAAGCTCTTTGAACTGCTCAGACAAATATTTACGATTTCGATTGGTTTTGAGAGTTTTCACTTTCAAGTCTAATTGATTCTCAATCTCACTGATAAACCTCTTGAAACACTCCAATGCTTCAGACTTGTACGAGATCAGATAGACGTAACCGAAACGCGTGTAATCATCTATAAACATAATAAAATATGTAACTCGGTTTCAGGCTCTCACATTTATAGGCCCACAAATATCAAAGTGGATCAACTACAATGAAGTCCTATCTCTTATTGTCTTTCCAAATGGTTTTCTCGTTGTTTTGCAGGCTAGGCAAAACTTACATGGAGAAAACTCGACCTTAGTTAGCAGGTCTAACATGCCACTCGCAGCTAACCGATTCATCTTCTTTTGCCTTATGTGGCCAAGTCTACTATGCGAAATAGTAACATCATTAACTACACTATTAGCTATATAGGCAATAGAAGATAAATGAGAAATTTCATTAAAAAAAATCATGTCTAGTGCATATAGTCCATCATGGACTAAACCAGTACATATCAAAGAACTATCATATGAAATAGAAACATTCAAGTTTCCAAACAAAACAGAATATCCTAAATGATCTAGACAAAGAACAGACACGAGATTCCGCCGAATCTCAAGAGCATACAATACATCATGTAGATATAGGATTTGGTTACTTTGCAGTACCAGCTTGCATGTGCCGATCCTCCTTACGGCTATAAATGCTCTGTTCCTCACGTACAGCCTCCTTACATGGGGACTCAATCGACGGAACTCCATGTATGCACTCCTATCGCAAACTACATGGTTAGTGACTCCTGAGTCTACAATCCATAAAGGAGAAGAGTCAGTGAATATCACAATAAATGAAACATAACTCAAACCATGTAAAAAAGAAGAACTTATCTTCCGCTTGCCACACTGGTGAGGGAAATGCCCAAACTTGCCACATATATAGCACATGATTTTGCTCTTATCAAGCTCCTTCTTCCTGTGCTTCCGTCCTTTGTCGTCGATCTTAACAGATGGCTTTTTCTTATCTTGGTCTTTGGTCTTCCTATCATGCTTGCACCACTTGCATTTGGAACCCCGGGAGCCCTCACTCTATTCCACCATATAAGCATAACCTGAAAGAAACTTAGCCACCTCCTGGTACTCCTCCTCGAACTCACAATGCCTACTCGCATCCATGAAAATATGAATACTCTCTGTGTATGTAAGATAGATCTTAATAAATCCTAGGAGTTAGGTAAAGACCAGATCACTCCCAGTACTTGAGCTCACAGACATTGACTCCTCCATATTCTTTAAGGAGGCGATCATACTCGACATGTGTAACACCAACTTTCGGTGTATTATATTGTACTCCACTCATGTATATGTACAATTATTTATGTGATGTTCTGAGTAGTAAATTCACTCAGAATTTTTCATGATTTGCTTCGCTATCTAAATTTTGCGCTCGTTAACTCCATATTTTGAAAAGCGTGCCCGAAAACCCTAACTCAAGCGAGGTGGGCTTCGAGTGAGCAAACGATCTCAGTTTTACACAGAATCAGTTACATTGTCAAAATTGGCCAGTGAAGCTACTTGCACGCATTTCTGTGTCGGGCTAGAAATTGAGCCTAGTGGTAGTAGCACGAATAGTGCACCATGGACCCAAAATGAAGGGTCATCGAGCAAACTTGAGATTTACAAGTGAAATTTCATTTCTAATGAAATGTCACATGCCCAATTTGACTAAAAAGATTAAGCAAACCTGAATTTTAGGAATTCTCATCCATTTACTAGGAAACGCTCCGTGTACATTCGTCCGGAGGCGAAGAAATTACTTCCATTGGGCTAAATTAAATTTTAGCCGTGCAAAATTGCTAAAATTTCACAAGGAAGCCAAAATCAGGCTAAGTTATGATTTTTCTAAGTCAAATCATAATTCTGAGAGACTCCCAAAACTTGCTCGGCATGTAGGGAAATTGACCCTACCAAATCAAAATGAAATCCACGCGTGCGAAATTGATGCCATGGGATTTACGTGTACTAAATATGTTTCAAAGATGATTGCTCTGGGCAGGTGAAATTTGAGCGTTGGCCAGGGGAAGGCTCGAAACCCTAGAATTCTCGCCGAAGAAACCCTAATTCTAGGTAGAATTGAAATTTGTCTGAGCAAACAGTCTTGTTTTCATCCGAGACTTATATTTTTGTGATTCTATGCATATAATAAAGCCTGTAGCAACATTTCACAAATTTCGAGGCTTAAGTCAAAATTTCGACCGATCAGGGCTCACTTTCACTTCGGAGGACGTTTGGATGGTCAAACGACCTCATATTCGCACGAGATCTACGGCACTGGATTCAGAACAAAAACCTACATCCAGTGTATGATTTTAGAAAATTTTGAAATGAATTGTAACTTTGACCGGTCTCGGGTCAAAGCGGGGACTTGTGGATAGGCTCAAAGGACATGACATGAATGTCCTTGGAATGTGTGAAAGTGCTTTATGGGGAAATGTGATATCATGACAAGTGGCAACATGTGGAGAGAGAGATCATGACTTGAAAATTTATTGATGGCCAAGATTAAGGGGTTGGGTGTAAATTAAAATTAAGAAAGGACTTAAAGTACAATTACGAAAAGAAGAAGGGGTCACTTGAGAAGAAAAAACCCTTAACATTTTTCTATTCTTCAACCCAAGAAACCATGAGAGGAAGTTAGGAGAACCCCTTTCGTGAGAGCCTTTTCTCCTCCCCTTCTTCCCATCATGGACAGCCTCTACCTTCAAGCATTCAACACCATTTCTACCTTCAAACACCCTCCCTCAAGCCTCACAACAACCTGTCCAAGAATGGAGACAAAAGGGCAAAGATTGCTCGGTGGAAATTGAAAGCCGGAAGTCCAAATCCAAGGAAAATTTCTGCATTTCCTTCAATCTTCATATAGAAATTGTTGGTAAGTGTTATCCTCTTCTCTTTGTCCATTACATACTTAAATTTCATGCCATGATAAGGTTGGATTGTTAGAGAACAAGAGGGGGGCCGAAATTGATGAAAAAAATGAGGAAATTAGGGAATTTTGGATGGGCTTTCTAATGGTTTGTCTTTGGTGTTTAAAATGACCCTAGGAGGAAGTAGAAACATGGGCCTAACTTAGCTTAGGTGTGCAGGACTTTGGCTTAAGAAAATGGATTGTTTCAATCCCAAATTTGTGTCCAAATTTGTGGAGAATGAACCTAGGCTAGATTGCAGAATTTTCAGCAACCATATAAGAGTATTTTGGACCTAAGTGGTCACAAATTTTGGAAGAAATTCTGTTCAATTATAAGCAGTAAATTTTTGGACCCTTGGACATGGAAATTGGAGGGATCGTGGAGTGTGAAATGCATGAATTTGCTTGGGGTGTGCATGCAAAAAGAAATGTGGTACCAATGAGGGGTGTTTATGTGAGTGAGATGGGAGCCAAATAAGGGCAGTGAGTTTAGGGACCTTGAGTATAAATTTCAATGGATTATGGAGTACAAGAAAGCATGGATTTGTATTGGTGAAGTATAAGAAAAATTTTGTGATTATGAGACTTATAAGTGTATGATTTTGGATGAAGATGGAAGGGAAAAGAGTACAGAAATTTTTTGCACAATGGAAGATGTCTTGGAGGTCATTCCCGTGTGAGTATGTAGCACAACGCATGGGGAAGAGAACTCTAATGCATGTGTGTCTTGAGGGCATTGTTGTGTGGTGATAGTGTAATGAGACAGTGAGTGGAACATCATGTAAATTCCTTCTATTGTTGCTTTTGTAGTGACATATTCCTTGATCGTCCGAGGGGAGATTGATTTCTTCTCATGGAGCGTCCATGCTCGTGACACACCCTACAGAGTATGTGAATGGGATTTATTTCAATACTTTTGTTTAATATATAAACCTTGTTTTACAACATTTTGATAAATGAGCATGATTTATAGTGTGTTTGAAATGTTTTGACTGGTTTTGGAACTGACTTTTTGTGAACCGATGGAGTGTCCAAAAGTTAGGTTGAATTATGACATTATGTATCTATGTGGTTGAAATGTATAATGTGTCATTTTACGCTATATATTGCATTGGTTTGTGAACCTGATTACAGTACATTATTGATACGATATTGATTTTGGCCTTAAGGGCTTTGGTATGTATTGTTCCGTAGCTACGAAGGACACCGTGAGAGGTGCTTAGGTGGCTTCCGGATATGCCTAGACCTGGGGTATCCCACGAGTTGTCTTGATTTTATTAACGATATGGTACTAGCCAGGTTGAACCACGAAAATGGGGAGGATTTGGATACTCTCTCCAAGTTTAGCACCTGGACAAGGTCCGTTGCCAATGCCGGGGTAGAGAGCACTTTAAATAAATTTGCATATAACATCCCCGGTAAGCCTGTCATAGGTTGAGGTAGACCTCTGCCAGGACACTTTCGGCTGGCAACTCTATGATTTTTAAATGATAATGTTTTAGATGCATATTTGGCTTGATAATGCGTGCTAATGATATATTGTTAAAATGAAAAATATGATGATTTGAAATATAATTTGTATACTTACGCTTTGACACTCCAGTTTCACAATTCTTATTAGACGATTGTATTGACCTACTCACTCACTAAGTATTCTTTCCCCTGAATACTCACCCCTCATTTCCCTTCTTGTTTCAGAGATAGTATTTGGCAAGGAGCGTTGCTTTTAGGATGCTCAGTATCCTGGGAGATCTGGTCTGGAGTTGAGGAGTCACTGTATATTTTATCTATAATTTCGTGAGTTAAAAATTGTATTGATGATATATATGTATTTTGAGATCTATAGATGACCATTGTATAATTCTGGAATGACTGTACAAATTTGGATATTTAAATTGTGGAACTCTCATGTCATTGCATAACACTCGCATTGAGGCAATTTATATTCATTGTGCATGTTACTTGGGAATGTGTAATGTCCTAGAAGTGTGCTTTAGGACCACTCGGTGCCATCTCTAAATTACAGGAGGGGCGACTGGCAGCTATCCATACCTTTGACAGGGGCATAGTAGTAAAGGTCTGTGGTTAGAACTATGGAAATTCGTTTTGTTAGTTTTGCGTTGTCCTGGATTGTGCGATATGGGTGTGTTAGTCTGATGTTGAGATTTGATTTATATATTGTAAAGCCGGGTTGGCCCTATTGTACAGGTAGCAGGTTGATTGTTATATGGGAGACTTCCGATATGCGGGGAGGTTCTGTCCAATTTTCTGTAAAAATACAGCCAGCATTCATGACAACATGCGGCTGCTCACGATCCCGGTTCGGGGCGTGACAACATATACATAAAATATTGTTTCATAGTATGATCCGGTCTTTTCTTATAGGTAATAAAGCTATAGGTCAGCATCCTCAGTTTAGAAGCTGATCGAGAGCTAAAATACTCTTTAAGAGTAACCCAGACCGAAATCGTAGTAGGATACTACTCATAAATTGAGATCATGTCGTCATGCATGCTATTCAAAAGGATTGCCCTAGTTTAGCAATCATTTTTCTTCCATGCACGATACGCCTCTTGACCCCGTCTCGCCTGAGGCATAGTACTCTCCCTGGGGTCCGACATCTCGTGCTTTAAAACCTTCGCTAGGTCCTGTTCCATGAAAATAAACTGAACATTCCGGTACCAAATATCATAATTGTCATCGTTTAGCTTGTTTCCTTTCACGAGATCAAGTACGATAGTCTTTGTAGTAGCCATGGTTTTTGTTATATAGAAAAAAAGACATTAGTGAATAATGATACTTATTATTACAATATTGCGCACTTTACAAATTAACAAATCTTAAATGATTCGAATATTGACATCAAAGCGAGCGTATGAGTTAAAGAATACCATACATCATAACCCAAGATCGCATCTTACCATTCGGACTTGGATTTCGTGTATAAATACCTACAAATAGTTACATATATAGACATAGGACTCCCAGAAAATTAGAAAAATCAAATTCCAGATGACTTGATTGGCCGCCAAGATCCTCACACCCCTACGGTATGTCTCCACATGCTGCCACGTGCTTTCACGTGCTGGCAGAAGTTTGGTGCACGTGCCAGACATGCAGCGCATCTCTCACGTGCCTAACCTGTGTCACCCGAGTTGCTAACCGGGTTAGAACACGGGTCAGACTCGGTTCCAGGTCTGACCTGGCAAGGCTACTTATCGCTTCACATGCCTCTCGTGAACGTAAAGCACATGTGCCTGCAGCTTGCTCTTGGATGCTTCTCTACGCGTGTGTGGTGCACGCACCGACGGGTCGGCATGATTCTTTCTTGCCCGACGGATCTGCAATCGGTTCTTTTGACCTAGCTTCTAGAAAAGTCATTTTTGGCTCCTTTTCGACAGTGATTTCAACCATAAAATAAAATTAGACTTCCCAAAAATATCCTAAACTTGATTTTTAGGATATTTACGTCCTAATCTCGGCAAATTAAATTTCCAAACTTTTGTGTCATTCTCGACCATGTCGGAAAACCTAGTTTCCAGCAATAACAATGCACAATATATATGCCAAAATATAGATCATCACACAAGAAACACATTTATTCCATTTTTACAGATCAATTAGTCTTTTAACTCGATAGATCTACGGTTTTAAGTTTCGGGTACCATTAGGTACCTAAACTTTGGTTGTATATTACATGGCCAAAACATACTCTAAAAATTATGAAAAAAATATATTTGTGATCTACAAAACATAGGCAACATCATAGTATAATCGAATTCATGAAACTCATCCGTGATCTGAATTCTAAATTTTTAATCCTAAATTTTTATATCCAAAAAATTCCAAAAATTTATTTAATAAATCAAACACACTCTAATATCAATGTTAGATTTAATATGCACAGCAGAAGCATGATGAATTTTTTGGAATAAATTAAAAGAATAAAAATTTAAGGTATACCTCGATGAATAAAATACAATAATTCCAAAAACCACGATACTTTTTCGAACGCTCTCATCGTCGGGATAATAACCACGTTAAGCGAATTATTACCACAATATCACAACGCCACAACCCTTAATCCGGTGATAAAAGTGACGTAAAAAATTTCCTGCTTGGAATTTTCTTTAGCCCTCTATTAATCTCTCTCTCTCTCTCTAGAGATTTTCTCACTCAAAAATGAAAATGTACTCTTTCTATATTGTTCACCCTCTATAAAAAGGTTCTCCTTCTCTCAAAAAAATTTTTTAAGAAGAAGGGTTGAGTTCACGTAGGTTAATTGGGGACAGGTTTTAGGGAGAAGTTAGAGGAGATAGGGATAATGGGTTAACCACCCATTATCCCTTAACTCAAATTTAAATTCAATTTTAAGGTAAATGCCCCACGTAGGTACTATTTACCTGATAGAGAGAAAGAAAAGAAGATTGGTTGTCAAAGGATACGGTAAAGAATTGACTTTGAATAAATCTTTGCCCCCGTTGTGAAAATGCTTTCCATTCGGGTGATTCTTAGTTTAGCAGCGAATTATTCTTTCACTTTTTACTAAAGCAGTTAGTCTTAATTTGGAGATTGAGCATATAAATGTCAAAATTATTTTTCTCAATCGTGAGTTAAAGGTAGAGACTTACATGAAGTAGTAAGATGGTTTTAAATTGAAGGAAAAAGAAAATAGTGTCTGCAAGTTTAAAAAATAAATAAAGAAAGAAGTCTAGTGTCTAAAAGTCGGGGGGAGACTGTGGGTTAAAACAGGCGAGTAGACAATAGTATAAAAAATTTGGGTTAGTTAATGGAGAAACAACACTTCATGAATATTACTTTGATCACTGTGTAATTGTGTAAGGGTTCTCTAATGATGATTTTATTATTTTATTACTTTATATTAATAATATGTTGGTTGTTGTTAGAAATGTTTCTAGAATCAATGACTTAAAGTTGTATTTAAGTAAGTCTCTAACTATGAAACACTTGATTCCAGATAGACAGATTTTTGGGCATGGAGATTGCAGAGCTATGACGAGACTTTACCTATCTCAAGAGGTACATTGAGAATGTGCTTCAAAGGTTTAGCAAGTACTCCTCTTCTTTCTCATTTTACATTGAGTGCTCAAGAATGTCTTACTACTAATGAAAAAATGAAGGAGATGGAAAGGATTCCTTTTATTCAGTAATGGGAAGTTTATACACTTGATGTAATAAGTCATTTTCTTTCTAATCTTGGAAAGAACCATCGCAAAGCTGTTAAGCTGATGATGATGTATCATAAAAGCAATTCTTAGAGTGATGCTAATGTGGTTGGAGATATTTGTTGTATAGATAGTGTTTTAATGATAATTATGCAAGTCAATTTTAAAAAAATAAAGGATGAACACACTGAAAATATACAAACAATTGAGTACTAATTATTTAGGACAATCCACTAAGTAAATAACAGAAATTTTGTCTTAGAAAAATTAAATTCATTCATCGCAAGACTTAAACAACTCGACCCATGAAATGGATAGGTCAACCCAAGGAAAAGTTGAACATAGAATATAGTTGTAGAACTTAGTTCACTATTCAACTTGAGATGCACAAGGACTTTTGAGCTTAACTCACAACAGGTCAAACCATGCACGGAGCAGGTTGACATATTGCATACTTAGACTAAGGTTAAGAAAACCTTAGGTTGACCCATTCATACAAAGAGATCCATGTTAGGAAGAGTGACAGGGGAAGGCTAGATAATTTGAAGTTCAGTAACTTCCTTCTATTGATAATTTGAAGATAGAATTACAGCCAAAGAAAAGAAGAAAGAAATACTCAGTCTGTTATTGAATAATAAGACTGCCCGAGACTCATAAACTGAAATAATTCATCTCTACCTTCCTATTTTTATTCTCTTCTATTTATAGCCTAATTTTCCCTCACATATTCCCTCCAAACTGCTCAAGAATCTCAACAACAAACTGTTATGCTCGAATTCTATGCCTTCTGCGCTAATATACCTTTAATCCTTTCGGTTCTGCCACCTCATCTGCTTGATCAACAGCTACCTCATCTGCCAAGTGTTCCTTTGATGCCACTTCATTACCCAGTTGGACATCTTCAGATTCTCTCACAACATTGCCCCCCTACTACAGCTTCAGCCTTGTCCTCAAGGCTGTAAGCAGGAAACTGCCCTTTAAAGTGTGAGAGATTTATCCATGTCGCATCATCTCTTGTCCCATTTTTCAGCAAATCAGCAATTGTTTTATGGATTGTCCCCCTTTTTTTTACCACTTTCTCACCAAGTATTTCAACTGGTTCACAAAAGCTTTCTTCAACTTCAAGATTACGGGGTAGTGCTAGTTCCAGGGCATGACTTCCAATCATTCGTTTAAGCTATGATACATAAAAAATGGGATGAATTCGGGACCCTTCCGACAGCTGTAATTTTTAAGCCACCTCCCCTATCTTTTGTATTATAAGGAAGGGACCGTAGTAATTGGTGCTCAGCTTTGCATTGTCCTTTTCATACTAAAAGTTGCTTGTATGGTGCAGCTTTAAGAAAACCAGGTCTCTTACTTCAAAATGCACATTCTTCCTGTGAGCATTGGTAAATTTCACCATTTGCTGTTGTACCTTCTTAGGATTGTGCTAAAGTTGCTTTAAAATTTCATCCCTGTCCATCAGCTCTTTTGCTACTACTTCTATACATGTTTACCCCAGAAGAAACCTATGTAATGAAAGAGGAAGTCATCCATACACTACTTGGAAAGGAGTTATTCCAATGGAGGTATGGAAGTTCGTATTGTAGTTGAATTCAGCCCATGGCAACCAAGTGTACCATCCCTTTGGTTGTTCTCAAACAAAGTAGCAAAGGTATGTTTCAAGGCCTCTGTTCAATACTTCTGTCTGTCCATCCATTTTCGGATGATAAGCACTGCTCATTTTCAGCTTTGTGCCTTGTAAACGGAACAATTCGGCCCAAAATCTACTAAGGAATATAGGGTCACTGTCACTAACAATGGAACTAGGTAGACCATGTAAATGGACCACTTCCTTAACAAATACCTCAGCTACTATCTTAGCTGTGTAGCGATGCTTCAGGCCTAAAAAATGTCCACACTTTGACAATCTATCAACCTCCACTAATATTCAATCATTCCCGTGTGATCGAGGGAGTCTATTGATAAAATCTATCAAAATATCCTCCCAAACTACTACTGGGATTGGCAAAGGCTACAAAAGTCCCGCTAGGGTTCTTGCTTCATACTTCTGACATTGACAAACTAAGCATGCTACCACATAGGATAGAATGGACTTCATTATTCCTTTCCAATATAAGTTTGTAGTCAATCGTTTATAAGTTTTCAGGGCACCATTATGTCCTGCACTCGGTGTCTCATGAAATTCAGCTAATAAAGTAGGAATCCAGCTTGAATTTTCCGGAATTACCACATAATTTTTGTACAGTAAAGTGCCATTTTCTAGCAAGTATGGTGGTCTGCAGTGAGGATCTTTCTATAGTAATTGTTTAAGAGCGGATAGGCCTTTACCTTTGTGATCTCTTCTTCAATGTGCTTCCAATCACTCAACAGTTGCCATGTCAATGTTGAACAGGCTGCTGCCTCTTGCAAACAAGAGAGTGAGTCTGCTACATTATTGGAGCTTCCTAGTTTGAACAGCACCTTGACATCATAGCCCAACAACTTAGAAACCCAGTGTTGTTGTCAGGTGTTGAAATTTTCTGCTCCAATAAGAAGTTTAAGCTTTTTTAGTCTGTTTTTACTTCAAAATATCGTCCTATGAGATATGGTCGCCAATGTTGAACGGTTAGGACAAGAGTCATCAATTCCTTCTCATAAGCTGATTTTGAAAGGGATTTTTCAGAAAGGCCTTTACTAAAAAAGGCTATGGGTCTCTCATTTTTTGTAGGAGGACCGCTCCTACTTCCTTCCCTGAAGTATCACACTCAATTGTGAATAATTGAGTGAAATCCGGCATTACCAATACCGTGGCATAAGTCATCGCAAATTGTAATACTTTAAAAGCTTGGTTAGCTTCCTGGACCACACAAACTTAAGTTGTCCTTCTTTCCTTAGTAAATCCATGTGAGATTTAGCTATCTTCCCATAGTCATGAATAAACCGTCTATAGTAGTCGGTTAATCCCAAGAATCCATGAACTTCTTTTGTGGAGGGGGGAATTGGCCACTTTAGACTGCAAGCTATCTTTCTCAAATCCATTTTTACTCCATCCGAAGAGATTACGTGGCCCAAATATTCAATGTTCCGCTTCCCAAATTGACACTTCTTCTTGTTGGCCACTAGAGAATTCGCAGCTAAGTTCGTTGGGTGGCCTCCAAATATCTCAAATGTTCCACCCAAGTATGACTATAGACAAGAATATTATCGAAAAAGACCAAGATGAACTTTCGGAGGTAGGGTCGTAACACATTATTCATGGTTGCTTGAAAGGTGCGAGAGCATTCATAAGCCCAAAGGGCATCACAATAAACTCATAATGGCCCGAATGTGTCCGAAAGGCTATCTTAGGGATGTTGGATTCTGTGACTCGGATTTGATGGTATTCGAATGGCAAGTCCAGTTTTGAGAAGTATCGGGCACCATGTAGCTCGTCAAGTAGCTCATAAACTACCATAATTGGATATTTATCAGGTACAATGGCCTTGTTCAGTTCCCTATAGTCCACACAAAAGCACCAACTACCATCCTTTTTGCGGACCAGAAGTACTGGACTAGAAAAGGGGCTGGAGCTTGGTCGAATGATCCCTGCAGTTAGCATATCTGCCATAGCTTCTCAATCTCATTTTTTTGCTCATAGCTGTAGCGGTAGGGTCTGCTACTAACAGGACCACATTTTGGTCGCAAGGGAATTTGGTGATCTGTTACGCGGTGGGGTGAAAGCTGAGTGTCTTCCATGAATACCACAACAAAATTTGAGAGAAGGGACTGTAGAGCTTCGTCCTGGTCACAGGATAGTGACTTATTCGTGGAGTTCTACTCACTGTCTTCTATGTTGGCCTCCCATAACCATACACCAAACTCTACTACAGTAAGTTTTTTTAAAGTAGCTAAGGAAGAAGAGGTTCAGATCAGAGCTGAGTCACCAACCAAGCACACATTCTGACCTTGCCACAAGAACTTCATCGTCATTGTTTGCTTGTTCACTCTTACTTCACCTAAGGTCTCCAACCATGATACTCCCAAAATGATATCAACACCTCCTAAGGGAAACAATAAACAGTCGACTGCAATTGTAATACTCCCTTTTTCTATCTGAATAGTAGAGCATACCCCTGAGGAAGCTAACCTTCTCCCATCACCAAGCCGTACCCAAAAAAGGGTCCGTGGTGTTCACCCGTAAACCCATTAGTTTAGCTGTATATTTAGCGATAAAGTTATGACTGGCCCCACTATCTACCATGATTAGTAATTGTTCCTCCCCAGTAGACCCCATACGTTTCATGGTTTTAGGATGAGAAATGCCTCCTAGGGAGAACATGGGAAGCTCCATTACAGCTAGTGAAATGTCCGATTATTGCACCAATTCCTCTGTAGTGGCATCTTCGCTCAAAGCTTCCTCAGTCGAAGGACCCTCATCCTCACCTAGAATGATCATCCACAAACTCTTGTTAGGGCAATATGGAGAGGATGGTATGGTTGTTGGCACTTGAAACACAACCTTTTGGAGCAGAGGCCCATAATGTCCTAATGGGTCAATTGACAGAAGCCGCAGTTGGGAGTTGTATGTTGCTGCAGAGGAGGAAGGGGTGAAGATGATCGTTGAGGTTGAAGAGTGTTTGGGTTTGGAGTCGGATTAAAAGATAAATGGTTCTGGGTCGTGGTTTTCAGGTGGAAGTGGGTTTCGAATCCTCCAGAGGTCGGGTTGGACCCCGCTCCACTTTCGTAACCCGACTGAGAAGTGGGCCCCATCGTCCTTACCCGTAGTAGCCCCGCTATAAAATAGCCATTCTCTCGTTCAATTTTCCGAGCAAGCTTCATCATTTGGAAGAGCAAGAGAGCTTCATGGGATCAAATTCAAACTCGGATCTCGTTCTTGAGACCATTGAGGAAGAGACCCAAAAGGATCAAAGAGTTTAGTCCCTTGATGAGTGCAGCCCTAATGACGAATTCATCAATGTAAGCATCGACCGTCCCTAATTGTTTTGTCAACGCCAGTGCTTCAAAAGGGTTCGCTGATAGGCCTCCCCTGAACCGATCAAAGAGTTCGATTATGAGATCGCACCAAGAAATTGAGGGTTTCTGTGCCAACATCTATTATACCCAATGGAGTGTAGAGCCATCCATGGAGAGCATGGCGACAGCGAATTTCGAATCATCCGCTACGTGATTAATGAAGAAAAATTGCTCCGCTCAAGTGACCTAAGCCGCGGGATCATGGCCATCGAAGCAAGGGAGATCCAGTCGTCGCAGCATAAAAGGTACATCTTCTTGAGATGGGTATATGGGATGTGGGTAGTTGTGGGTTCCTAAAACGAGAATAGACCCGATCTTGAGAGAAGGGCCTCCTGAAACAGCATGGAGTGTGGAGGCAAAGGAACCAACCTCCTCGTGACCATTATTTTTTGTCACAGTAGTGCTACCACCAAATCTTCCAAAGAGTCAAATTTGTCCATCCTAGTCTGATGGATATTCATCTCCTCGACTATTGTCGAGACACTCTTCCCCAAATCCACAAGGCTTTTTTCAATGGATTCGAGTTTGGCATCTATTCTGGTGTTGGTCATGGGGGAAGTGAAGGGGTTGTTTTGGGAAGATCAGCGAGAGAGAGGGGTTGGGAAGAGATCCGGCGGGTCGGATCCAATTGTTAGGAAGACTGATAAGGGAAGGTTAGATAATTGGAAGTTCAGTAGCTTCCTTCTATTGATAATTTGAAAATAGAATTACAGGCAAAGAAAAGAAGAAAGACACACTCAGTCTGCTACGGAATAACAAGACTGCCCGAGACTCATAAACTAAAATAATTCATCTCTACCTTCCTCTTTTCATTCTCTTCTAGTTATAGCCTAATTTTCCCTCCCATATTCCCTCCTAACTGCTCAAGAATCTCAGTAACAAACTGTTATGCTCCAATTCCATACCTTCTGCGCTGATAAACCTTCAATCCTTTAGGTTTTGCCACCTCATCTGCTTGATCAGCAGCTACCTCATCTACCATGTATTCCTTTGATGCCACTTAATGACCCAGCTGGACATCTTCAAATTCTCTCATAACAGTCTATCTAGGCAAGGAATGAAGCATTTATATAAGGGTTAGTAAATCTTAGGTCAATCCACTAAGAAAAACAAGTGGACCTACCCTTAAGGATTCTTTAAACAAGTCGATGAGAGTCTTTGAACGATTTGACCTAAACCTAAGTTAGCTAAGAAATCACATCACAGGTCGACCCGCACTTAAGGAAACCTGAGATATGTCGACCAAACACTTGAATCTGTATACCTAAGCTTTGTCTAATTAAATTAGGTCACAACAGATTGACCCACACACAACACAGATTGACATGAATATGACTTAGGCAAGAACACAAATTGATATTTCAGTATCCTATTCAACCTATCCTAAGTGAGCATTCGACTTATAGGAGTAACAAGTCGACCAAGACCTTAGTTCATACTAAAGTTAACTCAAAGGTTTTGTGCATATTAACTCTAAGGCATGAAGAGGTCGACCCACAAAAATGACAAGTCAACCTATGATTTGGTTTATAAGAAAATTACAACATTGGTCGACCATTTGTTTTGAATATATCAACCCTAGCACTTAGATAGGTTGAGTCAAAGACTCAACATATCAACTTAGATTTCAGTTTAGAAAAAAGTTTATATGATAGGTCGACCCTTCATTTTGAGTATATCGACCCTAGGGCAGCAGTAAGTCGACCTATAAACATACTTATGTAGATCCAAACCTTAAATTGTAAAATTATGAATACACCTATCAACCCATGAAGAAAGAAAGAGTTATATTAGAATCAATAGGTCGACATATAGAATTTCACAAGTTGATTTTGAGTTTGGTCTAACAAAAATTTATAACATACGTCAACCTGAAAGAACCAACATATCAACCTAATTTGCAATACAAACTGACTCTAGAATCACACCTGTCGACCCATACTTAAAATTCATTGTTTTATCATCTTAACATGTTGACCCAATGGATTAAACGGTCGACCTAAAATTAGAGTTAACAAAAATTTTCTCATAAATCAGCCCTAAGAAAGAGATAGATCGACCGAAGAGTTTAATGAGTCAACCTAAAGAATATGAAGATCTTCCCGCAAGCATAAAATGTGTTTAAACAGTCACCAGAGTTTAAACCCAATTTATTTTTGACATCTCGACATGAGGAGAGCACAACTCAAAATATAAGTTAGTTAAGCATTTGAATGATTAAAAGACACATGATTAACACCACATAACCTTGATTAACCTATTATACAATGCCTACTTAAATATTTTATCATACTAATTAAGCTTATGTAGGAAAAGCAAGCAAGATCACCAGTAAACAGTCTAAGGCGCCAAAACGTATTCATGAGCAATGATTAAAACATTTAATTGAGAAGGTGAAGAAGTATTAATGTCCAATGTTCATTTTCACCAACCCTTCAACGGCTCGCTTCAATGATCATGAGTGTAACATTTTGTTTGGTTCTCATTTCGTTACATTTAAGAAATAAGCCTCATTCCTTATAACATATCTCTCTGTGTGTATTGATTGTAGTGAATGATTCACCATCTGGCTTAGTGAGAGAGAGAATAGCTAGACTTGGTTAGAAACACTGTAAATGGTCTAACTTGAATATTGAATCAAATTTGTAACTACTGACTCAATAAAGAAAAAATCCAGGGGTCCTAGAAATAGACGAACACCAGTTTGCATGGAATCACTATAAATCATTGTGTCTTCTATTTTTCTTTTCTTCATCTATTTATACATCGAACAAAAGTTTCCAACATTTTGTAAAATCTTAGAAAACTTCAAAATTTTCGTTTAACATATTCACTGTCTCTAAATTGTATTTCAATTGATATGAGAGCAGGTATACTGTTGAAAGAACTAAACAGTTTTAATACCAAATTTCCTCAATGGCAATGAATGGAGACAGTACCCCCTTCGAAACCTGCTCAACAAACCATGCATCATTTTTCAACGGTAATAACTATAATTATTGGAAGCAGAGAATATGCAACTTCATTATTGCACAAAATGAGATGGCTTGGGAAATTATTGAAGAATGGATTGAGTTCCCTACGGAAGAAATTGATGGTGTTCATGTTCTTATGAAGATGAAGAACATGACAGCAAAAGAGAAGAAGACATATCGAGTGAATTGCAAAACTATCAATCTTCTACACCTAGCATTGAGCCTCAACGAATATAATTGACTCTCTTCTTGTATCACAACTAAGGAGTTTTGCAAGAGACTTGAAGCCATATACGAAGGAACCAATCAATTTCGAAAGAACAAGATTAAGATGCTGAAGCAAGAGTACGAAACCTTCAAGATAAAGGAAGGAAAAACCATTCGAAAGATAATGACTCACTTCAACATGATCACAAATGAATTGAGGCTGCTTGGCAAAGGCATCCCTCAGGAAGACATGGTCGATAAAGTATTAAGATGTCAACCAAAATCTTGTGAGCCAAAAGTTACTACAAATGAGAAGTCTAAAAATCTTGAGACATAAACGATGGATCAGTTTGTGGGCTCATTGATTACTCATGAGATGAAACTGAACATCAAGGGGTCAGTAAGAGATGAGAAAGGAAAAAGAATAGTTCTTAAGGCTGAGAGTAAAGAAAGCACCTCCGATAATGAAGATGAGGATGAATAAGGCATAGCTCTGCTCACAAGAAATTTCAAGTTGTTCATGATAAGGAAAATAAACAAAGGCAAAACCAACTTAGAAAGGGGCAGAGAAGAAAGAGGAAGTTAGATGCTATGAGTACAAGAAATTTGGACATATCAGAGAAAACTATCCTCAATTGAAGAAAATTGAAAAGAAATATAGAAAAGAAAAGAAGAAAAAGAATATTTTGACTACCTGGAGTGATGAAGATGATACCTCTAGTGAAGAGAAAGCTAACACCGACATTACGGTGTCTGTAATATTGTACCATTTTTAAAATATATATATATATATATATAAGATATTCTTCAATTTAATTCTATAGAGAGAAATTTATTTAAATTGATTTTTGATTTTAGGGTATTTAAATTAAATTTTTTATATATTTTAATTTGCCGAATCCGCAAATCAAAGTAAACCCCATTTTTACAAAAAATTTAAATTTTAGTGAAGTGTGGGTGTGAAGATATATATATATATATATATATATATATATATATATATATATATAAGTACAAAAAAAAGAGAGAGAGGAGATGCTGCGTTTTGGAATGAAACGTAACACCTCCCCCCTTTTCCCAATTAAGGTTGGAAACCCTAATTTTAATTATCTCTCTCCATCTCTTCCTCTTTCTCTCTCTCCCCGACACTTCACCTTCCCGCGGCTGCCTTCTTCCCGCCACGATTGGTCACTCGCCCCTCTCGCGCGACCTCTTGCGAGCACGCCAACGCTCGACTTCACGCAGAAGCCACAGCGCGCGACTGCAGCGGTTCCCTCTCCCTCCAGCCCGCGCCAGCTCTACAACAGTGCTCCAACCCACGAGGCACAGCCTTCTCCCGAGCGCGCAGCCTTCTCCCGAGCTCGCCACAGCGCGACAGAGCGCGCAACAGCACACTACTGCTATCCCAGCCTACAGGCCCGTGAGCCCACTACGGCCCGCGAGCCCGCGAGCCCGTAATGGCCAATGAGCTTATTCGATTTATTTGAATAAATGTTAGGGTTAAGTTTAGAACCAAGGAGAAATGGTTAGCATGCAGGCGCTGCGCGCCCTGTATATGGACCCTGCACGTGGGCACTTCGCGCCCTGTACATGGGCGCTGTGCACCCTGCACATAGGCACTGCGCACCTTGCACATGGGCGCTGCGCGTTGCACAGAGGAGTGCTAGGCTGTGGCCTTGTTGGCCCTTGGGTACGAGCGAGAGATTTGATTGGTATGAGCCCTGTGCGGGATTGGTTGAGTACCAACACTTGAGTCTTGTAGACATGTTATATGCATGAACAAAATATGAGGAATTAGGGTAGGGTTCTAAAGGATTCGAACTACCTGATTTGCATACATGTATTAGAAGTGATAGCCTATTTCCTATAACTGCGTAGGTTTGAAATTTGTTGATATATATATATATATATATATATATATATATATATGCATTCATAGGCGTAGGGTGCCTTGATTTAGGGGAACACTTTTCTTCGCTTCGTGGTATATTAGGGAGTGCGCTACCCTCCCCCATACGGTGAGTGAAATTTATTTCAATATTTTTGTTTAATATGTAAACCCTGTTTTACAACATTTTGATAACTGAGCATGATTTGTCGTGTGTTTGAAATGTTTTGACTAGTTTTGGAACTGACTTTTTGTGAACCGATGGAGTGTTCAAAAATTGGGTTGAATTATGAAATTATGCATCTATGTGGTTGAAATGTATAATGTGTCATTTTACGCTATATATTACATTTGGTTTGTGAACCTGATTACGGCACATTCTTGATATGAGATTGATTTTGGTTTTGAGGGGTTTGGTATGTTTTGTTCCGTAGCTACGAAAGACACCGTGAGGCGCTTAAGTGGCGTCCAGATATGCCTAGATCTGGGGTATCCCACTAGTTGTCTTGATTTTATTAACGATATGGTACTAGCCACGTTGAACCCGGAAAGGGAGAGGATTTAGATACTCTCTCCAAGTCTAGCACCTGAACGACGTCCATCGTCAACGCCGGAGTAGAGAGCACTTTAAATAAATTTGCATATAACACCCCCGGTATGTCTATCATAGGTCGAGATAGACCTCTGCCAGGACACTTTCGGCTGGTAGCTCTATGATTTTTAATGACAGTGTTTTGAATGCATATTTGACTTGATAATGTGTGCAAATGATATATTGTTGAAATGAAAAGCGTGATGATTTGAAGTATAATTTGTATACTTACGCTTTGACACTCCAATTTCATAATTCTTATTAATCGATTGCATTGACACACTCACTTACTGAGTATTCTTCTCACCCCTCATTTCTCCTCTTGTTTCAAAGATAGTATTTGGCAAGGAGCATTGCTTTTAGGACGCTTAGTATCATTAGGAGATCTGGTATGGATTTGAGGAGTCATTGTATATTTTCGCTACAATTTTGTGAGTTAAAAATTGTATTGATGATGTATATGTATTTTGAGGTCTATAGATGACTATTGTATAATTCTGGGATGACTGTATAAATATAGATATTTAAATTGTGAAACTCTCATGGCCTTGCATAACACTTATATCGAGAGAAATTTCTATTCATTGTGTATGTTACTTGGGAATGTGTCATGTCCTAGAAGTGTACTTTAGGACCGCTCAGTACCATCTCTAAATCATAGGAGGGGCGACTGGCGGCTGTTTATGCCTTTAACGAGGGCATGGCAGTAAAAGTCTGTGGTTAGAACTATGGAAATTCATTTTGTTAGCCTTGTATTGTCCTGGATTGTGCGTTATGGATGTGTTGGTCTGATGTTGAGATTTGATTTATGTATTGTAAGGCCGGGTTAGCCCTATTATACAGGTAGCAGGTTGATTGCTATATGGAAGACCTCCGATATGCGGGAAGATTCTATCTGATTTTCTATAAAAATACAGCCAGCATTCAAGACAACAGGCGACTGTTCATGATTCCGGTTTGGGGCGTGACAGTTGACTTGGAATCTGAGACCTAGGTTGAGAGTGATGTAGGAAAAGAGTCTTGAAAACATTCCCGAGTGTGTTTGTGTTTAAAGTCCTCAATGCATGAGAGTTTCATACAGTCATGAAGTTCCAGTACATGGTCATAGGTTTATGAGTTCATCCATTCTAGGGGGTTAGATACGGTTGTATCTAACCTAACATGCTTTTTTTAGGATTCCATTCTTTGTGAGGGTAGTCAAGATGCGACTAGTCCCAATTTATTGAACCATGCCTATTCTTTGAACGATACCTAATAAGGATCATTTTCTTGTAGAAGTATGATGACCCAACGAAGCACCCATTTTTCCCCACCAGAGGAATTAAACGAGCCAGAGGATCGTTCTTTGACTCGCGTTCTACCACCGGCATCTACTCAGCTAGCTGCTCAGGCTGAGACTCCCATACCCACACTCGACGCCTTTTGGCAGGTGTACGAGTGGTACGCTTCGCATGGAGACCAGATTCCGCCCCCACCACCTCCTACAAGAGCGCCTGTACCTACCACAGCGCCAGTTCCTTCGGCACCGGTTCCACCGCCGGTGGCCGGTCCTTCTATCTTGTCAGAGCCAAGTGAGACCATATCGGCTACTCTTAGACTGGTACATGAGTTGACTCAATTGGTTAAGGAGGCCTGTCAACTGGGGTGTACTGATTTCATAGGGCTTGGTAATACTGCGGCAGCCAAGCATTGGATCAACCGTACCCGCAAGATTTTGACCAATCTAGGGATTGGAGAGTAGTTCTGCCTGAACGTGGCACAACAATTATTAGAAGGAGAGGCCCTCTTATGGTGGGAGGCCCTCACTGATGAGCTGACAGAGCCACTGCGGTGGGATGACTTCCTTCGGGAGTTTGACCGTAGATTATTCCCACTCTACCACAGGACCGGATGAGGTCAGAGTTGGGACGACTTACACAAGGGTCCAGATCTGTCTCAAAGTATGAGGCAGACATGCAAAGACTTGCCTCATTTATACCGGATCTGGCCACACCTCAGTATTTGCGCTTCAAATTCGAAGACGATCTTAGCCTCAGCATAAAGAAGTATATGACTATTACTCCACAGTTTACACTGGCCGAGGTGATAGACTCTGCTCACCCCGCGAAGGCTTTGGTTCGTGCCGAGACTAGGCAGAGAGAGAATAGAGAGCTGAAGAGAAAGAAAGAGAAATCTCATTCTGTACAGAGCTCCAAGAGGGGCAGGGGATTTAGTTCGCACAGAGACGGATTTGGATCTGGATCTTCTAATCTGGGACGGGGACAATACTCCCAGGGGTTCAAACAGCCCACTCCGACTCACCCTGCACAGTATACTACTCAGCGGCATCCTTATTGTCGTAGGTGCAATAAGTCCCATTCGATAGGAGCTTGTTCAGTGTCGGTCACTTGCTTCCCCTGTGGGAAGCCGAGGCATATCAGGAGTTCTTGCCCTGAGTTAGGACTCAAATGACAGAGTTCACAGTGCCGCATTAGTACTCCTCATATGGGTCAGTAGGGGCAGCCTACTCGGCCAGCATCTTCTACTCCCAGGGTGACCATCGAGAGTAACACAGTACAGACCCAAGCACGACAGCAGCCTAGGGCTCAAGCCCGGGTTTATGCCATGATGCAGGAGGATGCCCAGGCGAACCCCGACATCATCACGGGGTTGTAAAAGCCTTTTGTCGACATGATACTACTTTGACATCTTTATACACTGAAGTTGTAAAAACCTTAGAGTCTCAACTATTTTGACATATATATATATATACCAAATTTGAAATTATTCTAAGTCTATGTGCATTTTGCTCAATGATAGGTACTCTACCTATCTTCGGAATAAATGCTCGTATCCTTATTGACACGGGGTCTAACTATTCGTATGTGAGCAATCAATTCTCCCGACATTCTGACAGGCCGCTCTCACCTTTAGACAACGAGATATTGGTCATCACTCCTCTGGGTGAGCAGATTGTGCGCGTACAATCTATCGAGAATGTGAGATCAAAATTGGGAATATAGTGCTAAAGGCAAATCTAATCCCTCTCGCCATGACTGATTTTGATGCCATATTGGGGATGGATTGGCTACATATGCATCGGACTTTAGTTGACTACTTTAAGAAACAGGTAGAGTTTCGAAGACCCAATCAGCCAGTGTTGATTTTTGAGGGTGAGAGGCAGGTTTTACCCCGCTGTGTCATTTCAGTTTTGGAAGCCAAACTCATGATTCGTCGCGAGTGTGCGACATATCTGGCTCACATCATAGATACTACTGCTCAGGGACCGAGACTTGAGGATGTTCCAGTGGTATAGGAATTTACTAATGTTTTTCCCGAGAAACTATCCGGATTACCACCGGTTCGGGAGTTCAACTTTGAGATTGATTTAGCTCTGCAGACTCCTCTATCTCTATGCCGCCATACAGGATGGCGCCAGCTGAGCTGAGAGATCTCAAGATCCAGCTACAGGAGTTGTTGGATAAAAGGTTTATCCATCCTAGCATGTCACCTTGGGGTACTCCAGTGCTGTTTGTAAATAAAAAGGACAACTCACTAAGATTGTGTGTGGATTACAGGCAACTTAATCGGGTGACTGTAAAGAACAGATATCCACTGCCTCGCATAGATAATTTGTTTGATCAATTGCAAGGTGTCCAAGTTTTTTCGAATATTGATTTTCGATCGGGATATCATCAGTTGCGGATTAAGACTCAAGATGTGCCAAAGACAGTTTTTTGTACTCGATACAGGCATTGTCATGCCGTTTGGGCTGACTAATGCCCCAGCTACATTCATGAACTTGATGAACAGAGTTTTTCACGACTATCTGGACCAGTTTATCATAGTCTTCATAGATGATATAATGGTGTATTCATGGAGTGACAAGGATCATGTTCAGTATCTTCGCACCGTTTTACAGATCCTCCGCGATAAGCAGCTGTATGCCAAATTCACAAAATGTGAATTTTGGCTAAGACATGTTGGATTTTTGGGGCATGTCGTTTCTGTAGAGGAGATTTTTGTCGATCCGCAGAAGGTCAATGTCATTATGAGATGGGAGCAGCCGTAGACAGTGACTGAGATCAGGAGTTTTCTTAGGCTGGCCGGGTATTACCGTAGATTTGTTTAGGGGTTTTCTCGGATAGCTGCACCATTGTCTAGATTGACGCGAAAAGGTATCAAGTTTGTATGGGATAACCATTGTGAGACGAGTTTTCAGGAACTCAAACAACGGTTGACTATAGCTCCAATTTTGGCACTTCCCACCAGCAGTCGGGAGTACACAGTGTACAGTGATGCTAGCCGACAAGGGTTGGGTTGTGTTTTGATACAAAATGGTCAGGTAATCGCCTACACTTCTAAACAGTTGAAAAAACATGAGGTGAATTATCTGACATACGATCTGGAGCTTGCAACCATAGTTTTCGCATTAAAGATATGGCGCCTACTTGTACGGGGTGACTTGTCGGGTGTATACGGATCACAAAAATCTGAAGTATTTATTCGCCCAGCGAAAACTTAACCTGAGATAGAGGAGATGGTTGGAACTTATCAAAGATTATGATCTTGTCATTGATTATCATCAGGGCAAGGCCAATGTAGTTGCTGATACTTTGAGCCAGAAATCAGCTTCATCGTCTTAGGAGAACGATACGGCATACCCTACTTGTTTGATGGGATTCCGGGATTTGAGAGTCAGATTGGCTAGTGATGATCAGGGCACTCTACTAGCCAGGTTTGAGGTCAGGCCGGCGCTGTTAGACCGTTTTAGGGAGTTTCAGGACACTGATACCGAGCTCCAGGCTCTTACTAAGAGAGCCCGCAAAGGTGATATAGATGATTTCAGAGTTTGTAGTGATGGACTTCTGACTTATCGAGATAGAGTGGCTATACCCGCTAATGAGGATCTTTACAGGTCCATATTAGAGGAGGCACACTCCTCGACCTATGCTTTGCACCCGAGTAGTACAAAGATGTATCGAACTATTCGGGACAACTATTGGTAGCCAAGTATGAAAAGTGACATTGCGGAGTTTGTAACTAGATGTTTAGTCTGTCAGCAAGTGAAGGCTGAGTATCAGAGGCCAACGGGTTTACTACAGTCTCTTCCTATTCCCATATGGAAGTGGGAACATGTAACTATGAACTTTGTTATGGGATTGCCGTGGATTCAAGCCGGATATGATGCTATTTGGTGGTAGTCGATCGACTCACCAAGTTCGCCCATTTCATCTCAATGCACAGCGACTCTCCATTGGAAACATTGGCACGTCTGTACATTGACGAAATAATTAGACTGCATGAAGTTCCCTTGTCCATAGTCTCAGATAGAGATCCGAGGTTCACTTCTCGATTTTGGCCTAAGCTGCAGGAAGCTTTGGGCACGTGGCTCAGTTTTAGCATAGCATATCACCCACAGACAGATGGTCAGTCGGAGATGACCATTTAGACGCTCGAGGATTTGCTTCGGGCTTATGTCATGGATTTTCGGGGTAGTTGGGACAGGCATTTACCGCTGGTGGAGTTTGCATATAATAATAGTTATCAAGCCAATATCGATATGCCACCTATGAGGCACTCTATGGCAGGAAGTGTCACACCCCCGTTGTGCTGGGATGAGGTAGGCAAGAGGCACTTTACCAATGTTGAGTTAGTCGAGGAAACTAAGGAAAAGGTTAGGGTGATCCGCGAGCGGTTGAAAGCCGCCTAAGACAGACAGAGGGTATATGCGAATCAAAGACGCCAGCCTTTATAGTTTGAGGTGAGTGATATAGTGTTTTTGAGGATTTCTCCCTTGAGGGGACTCATTCGACATCGGCAGCGGGGCAAATTGAACCCCAGGTACATTGGCCCGTTCCGTATCCTCAGTAAGGTTGGGAGCGTGGCATACAAACTAAAGTTGTCAAACGAGTTATCTCGGATCCATGATGTCTTCCATGTATCAATGTTGAGGAAGTACATCCCAGATCCTTCGCATATTTTAGAGCCTCCACCTGTTGAGTTACGAGAGAACCTCAGTCTTCCAATTCAGCCCGTGGCTATTCTAGATCAGTAGGTCAGGAAGTTACGGAGCAAGGAAGTCTCGTTGGTTAGTGTCTTGTGGAGGAGTGACCAGGTCGAGGAGGAGACCTGGGAGCCCGAGGAGGCTATAAGGAGACACCACCCCCATTTGTTTGTTGTTTAGTCCTCTTTTAGTTTCGAGAACAAAATTTGTTTTTATGGAATTAGAAAATGTAATATCGAGACTGCGGTGTCTGTAATATTATACCATTTTCGAAATATATATATATATATAAATAAGATATTCTTCAATTTAATTCTATAAAGAGAAATTTTATTTATTTAAATTGATTTTTGATTTTGGGGTATTTAAATTAAATTTTTGATATATTTTAATTTGTCAAATCCGTAAATCGAAATAAAACTCGTTTTTACAAAAAATTTAAATTTTAGTAAAGTGTGGGTGTAAAGACATATATATATATATATATATATATATATATATATACAAAAAAAAACAGAGAGAAACAAGATGCTGCGTTTTGGAGTGAAACACAGCACCCCCTTTTCCCAATTAGGGTTGGAAACTTTAATTTTATTTCTCTCTCTCTCCCTCTCTTCCTCTTGCTCTCTCTCCCCGACTCTTCACCTTCCCGCAGCTGCCTTCTACCTCCACCGCGATCGGTCGCTCGCCCCTCTCTCCACCACGAGCAACCGTACCCAACCACCGTCACCGCGCCACTCTCCCTCTGTCTTCTCTCTCTACCTCACTCACAGTCTCCCTCTTACTGTCGCTCATTCTCTCTCTCTTCGGCTTGCCCTCCACCGTGATCCACCACCCTCCACTACGATCCGCCACCCTCCACTGCTCTCTCTCGGCAAGCGTAATCCTCCCCTGCGCGAGCTCGCCACAACACAATCTCCCCCGTGTGAGCGCACCACAGCACCATCTCCCCCACGCAAGCACGCCACAACGCGCAACCTATCGCGAGCGTGCCAACGCGTGACTGCTGTCCCAACCCGCAAGCCCATAGGCCCACCAGCTTACTGTGGCCCGCAAGCCCATGAGCCTACTGTAGCCCGCGAGCCCACGAACCTCTGCGCAGGTAACTGACTTAAGGTTTTGATCCTAATCAAAGTGTTTATAACCTAACTAATAAATCTTGTCTTGATAGAGAGCATTATAGATTATGGAGTGATCGAGGAGACATTCGGACGAAGGTCTGCGTTTCGAGAAAACCTTAGATGAAAAAAAAATTTCTTACCCATTCGATTTATTTGAATGAAAGTTAGGGTTAAGTTTAGAAATGAGGAGAAATAGTTGGCGTGCAGACGCTGCGCGCCCTGCACAGAGGAGCGTTGGGCTGTGGCCCTATTGGCCCTTGGGTGCGAGCGAGAGATTTGATTGGTGTGAGCCCTGTGCGGGATTGGTTGAGTACCAACACATAAGTCTTGTAAACATGTTGTATACATAAACAAAATATGAGGAATTAGGGTAGGGTTCTAAAGGATTCGAACTACCTGATTTGCATGCGTATATTAGAAGAGATAGCTTATTTTCTATAACTGCGTAGGTTTGAAATTTGTTGATATATATATATACACATTCATAGGTGTTGGGTGTCTTGATTTAGGGGAACACTTTTCTTCGTTTCGTGGTATTATTGGGGAGTGCGCTACCCTCCCTTATACAGTGAGTAGGATTCATTTCAATACTTTTGTTTAATATATAAATCCTGTTTTACAACATTTTGATAAATAAGCATGATTTGTCGTGTGCTTAAAATGTTTTGACTGGTTTTTGAACTAACTTTTTGTGAACCGATGGAGTGTCCAAAACTTAGGTTGAATTATGAAATTATGCATCCATGTGGTTGAAATGTATAATGTGCCATTTTACACTATATATTGCATTTTGTTTGTGAACCTGATTACGGCACATTCTTGATACGAGATTGATTTTGGGATTGATGGCTTTGGTATGTATTCACTACAAAATTAAAGTATTATACCGACGGTAACTTTTAGGGTCGGAGACATTTAGTTACGGTTTTTATACTTTATAGAGATGGCTTATAATGAAATCGTCAAAAAATATAAGTCTTTCCCAATAGGCTAAAATGTCCGTGAAGAAATGTTCAGCAACCGTCTGTAAAGGTACCACACAACTGTCTGTAAAACAATATTCAATTGTAATGGTTAAAAATTATAGTCAGTAAATGTAATAATCTTTTTGGCATGGTTTAAAAACAGTTTCAATATAAATATTTTTTATTGTCTACTTCTCTATAAGTTTTAAATATATGGCAACATACAAATTCCACCGTCTTTTAAAACTATATTTAATTCTCACCGTTAGAACAACTCATTTGTATAAATTCTTTTTATACTAACACATATATTGTAACGTCACTAAAACATAAAATTGTTATCATATTTGTATCATATACTTTTATATTTGAAAATAGTCTGAGTGGTATGTTGTAGAAATTTATGATAGTAGTAGTTTTAACTAGATAAATAGGTAGTAAGTAGATGGTAAGTAAGTAGATGGTAAGTAAGTAGTAAATTATAGTAAATTGTAGTAATTTTAACTAAATAAGTAGGTAATAAGTAGATAGTAAGTAAGTACTAAGTTGTAGTAAATTTATGATGGTAGTAAGTAGTAAGTTGTAATAAATTTATGATGGTAGTAATTTTAACTAGATAAGTAGGTAGTAAGTAGATGGTAAGTAAGTAGTAAGTTGTAGTAAATTTATGATAGTAGTAGTTTTAACTAGATAAGTAGGTAGTAAGTAGGCGGTAAATAGGTGGTAAGTAGGTGATAAGTAGGTAATAAGTAAGTAAGTAAATTTATATAATAATAAGTTAGTGATAAGTTTGTGATACATAATTAACTGGTAAGTGGTAAGTGGTAAGTGGATAGTGACCATCAGGCGCCCGTCCATGCTAGCACAGGCCCCCGCACAGGCCCCCGCACATGCCAAGCGACATATGCACTTAATGATAATTTGTAATTTCACTAAATCTAATTTTTTTTATTTATATTTCAACTATTATATTTTTTTTATTTTTTATTTTAATTAATTCTATTTCAATTAATTTAATTGTGTTTTATTTTTTTCTTATTTTTTGTTTTTTGAATGAGTATGGAATTTAAATTATAATATATTAATAATTTAAAAAATCTATATATTTAATCACAAATATTTACCGTTCAAAATATATAAAATTAATAAATTATAATTCATTAATGATATTCAATTTAAATATCATTCAAATAAATTGGTTTGAATATATCAAAATAGTAGTAAAAAAACTCAATGAGAATATAAAAACAAAAAAAAAAAGATCTCATGAAGGAAAACAATAGAGGTTAGAGTAAGATAAGGGGAAAAAAAGTGAGAACCAGATAAAAAAAAAAGTGAAGTTGAGATAACTAGGAAGAAAGAAAAGAAAAGAAAATAGAATTGCACATATCACATTGTGGTATAATGGTTGACTCAATTGTGTTTTGTGATTCAAAGTCATGGGTTCAAATCCCTACAGTAGCAATATTTCCTTCTTTTTTCTCCATTTTGCATAAAAAATAAAGGAGACGGGTGCCCGCAAGGCGTGCGTGCCATGCTCATGTGCACACTCTTTCCTTTGTGGGAGCCCGGGCGGGCGCCAACGTATGCGCGGGCAGGTGGCATGCGGGCATGCTCACCTGCGGGGGCCCATGTGGGAAAAGGCGGGTGCCCGTTTGGGCGATGGACCATGCACACAGCATGGGCAAGCGCTTGTATGCGCGCCGGCATACAGAGCACGTAGGCACCCGTGCGGTTGCTTGCAAGAGTGCAGAGCCTGCTCATGCGTGGGCATGCATAGAGCTTGGGCGCTCCTGCCCCACACAAACAAGCATGGATACCCATGGTTACCACATGGTTTTAATATCGATTACCACATGGTTACTACATGTGTTGTTTATATTGTCTTACTCCAAAATTACTATTTTATTATGCATCGGATAAAGTTATTACTATCAGTTACGTTACACAAAAGTTACAGTGATCTATATCGGTTACTTACTTCCGTGTTAGTATAAATTTTGTATCGTTAAACGTAATAAGGATTGGAAAAAAAAAAGATTGAAAAAAAAACAAAGGCATATGTCACATAACTACATGTATTCTGAGATGTTCGAAAAAAAAATATTCATCAAGTTTGAAGGCATCTTTATCTATCAAAAATCATTGTAAATAATAAATTGTACATATTAAATAATAAATTATGATTGTAAATGAAAATATTAACTGAGAGCCCTTTCTTTTATCTGAATCCAAAACATTTTGATCCAAAACATCTTGATAGTATTGATTTCTATATTTCTTCACAACTGTTCAAAATAAAAAATTAAAAATGGCATTTTAATATTAAATATCAAACTAAAATAATGTGCTTATTTTTAAAACCTGGTAACATTTTGGAGATTGAGATTGTTCAGACTGATACTTGTTCTTCTTCTTGGAATTGTTGTGATTTTTCATACAATACTCATCCATAGGTTTAAATGGGTTAGGGGAGGAGAGCTTTTAAGAGAAAATGAAGAAACTTTGATGGTGAAATGATGGAGAAATTTTGATGACCGCGTAGGATTTATAATATAACTTTTTCACAAACAAATTTTTAAAATCCCGTCCATTTTTTCTTTGGCGTTTTTTCTCCCACCTTTTTTTTCATTACCGTGTTTTTAATTCGTCACAATTTTTTTTATATTTTAAATCAATACTACCACGTTGTTGAAAAAATTGGAGAAATTTTGATGATCGCGTAGGATTTATGATATAACTTTTTCACAAACAAATTTTTAAAATCCCGCCCATTTTTTCTTTCGCGTTTTTTCTCCCGCCCTTTTTTTCATTACCGCATTTTTAATTCGTCACAATTTTTTTATATTTTAAATCAATACCGCCACGTTATTGAAAAAATCACTTACTACTTAATTACTACATATTTACTACATACTTACTACATTTAAGTGCCTGTAAGCCTTGCTCTGTGTTAATTATATCCATTTGATTAATAAAAACTAACATATATTCAGTATAAATTTATTAATATTATTAATTTAAATAATGTACTGATGTGAAATTAATAATTTATATAATATAGTATTATA
Organism: Dillenia suffruticosa; assembly: GCA_033439265.1. Classification (NCBI taxonomy): domain Eukaryota; kingdom Viridiplantae; phylum Streptophyta; class Magnoliopsida; order Dilleniales; family Dilleniaceae; genus Dillenia; species Dillenia suffruticosa. The sequence goes on from JAVTVX010000031.1 coordinate 9,803,396, forward strand.
GTTTTTGAAAATTTATCGAACATAAAAAGAAGTTAAACACTTTCCAAATTGACAAACTTCATAGTAAAGGATTCATTACCTGGTTTACTCATCATGTAAGTATATCATTTTTTAACATTATTAATTTCTTCTCTTTATATAAATATTTAATATTTTAAGATTTCTTTTTTAGGTTACTAATCCAAAATATATCGGAGAGATTACAGATGAAATTAAATGAATTGTTCGTGGACCAGGTCCATTCATTAGAAATTACAATGGTTAATATCGATTTCATGTAAAAGATCGTGAAAAATGTCTTCAAACTCAGAATTCAAGAGTTATGGCAGCAGTAGTTAATGATGTTAGTTATGCAAGTGCGAAGAATAAAATATCAATTCAAGGTAAAGTTAATTATTATGGTATCCTAAGAGAAATCATTCAAGTAAACTATAATGGAATGTATATATTTGTATTATTTCGGTATGATTGGGTTGACCTACAATGAGGTTGCAAGAAGGATAGATTTGGTTCAATTTTTATCAATTTTTCCTATCTCAATCATACTAGTATCATACCGACGATAATTTGCTGGATAATTCTTATGTGTTAGCATTCCAAGCAAAGAAGATATTTTATGTGGCTGATGAAAGACATAAAGGATGGCTTGTTATAAAACATATCAAAGTTGGAGATGAATTTAATATGGGTGATGAAGTGACAATTCATCATTTCAATTCAGAAACTAATCCCTCAACTAATCAGTGGGTTTGAACTAATATTGATGAAGATGAAGGAAATATATTAATCGAGATGAATGATGCTGATGATGTTGATAGATTAGGATGAAATGCATATGAGATGCTTATGTATAGGAAATGTAATTTTGTTTACATATTACTTAATCATTCTCTATTTTTATATTTTTTTTCATTAATTTATTTGATGCACTCGGTATAATACATAGTAACAATTGGTGTAACAAATATGAAAACTATATTAATTCTTAATTAGTTTACTAAAAAAATACTCAAAATTATAACAATATTTCTAAAAATTACATTGCATATGATTATAATAATAAGCTCACTAAGAAAAAAAAGAGACAGGTCAAAAATTAAATAAATTGTTAGCATACAAAATTTACAAGTAGTAAGTAGAGTTTTTAAAAATTTACAATTAGTAGTAATAATATAGTAAATAGTAATAATATAGTAGAGTTTTTGAAAATTTATAAGTTAGGTACGTAGGCACTTGTGCTGGCATGACCGAGCACCCGTGTCGACCCACACATGTCATGTCAATACTTTTTTTATTATATAAAAATTTTCACATATAGATTATATCAAAAATTTCAAATATGAATTATGTAGAATAATAATATAATTAATATTATTAATTTAAATAATGTAATGATATAAATTTAGAGTCATTATTTATTGTAATGTAATATTTAGGGTGAAAATATAATAACATGTTTCAATGTTGTAACAAAAACAAAAGTACAAATACATAAAATGAAATTGTTGATAATGTAATAATAAAAAAATAAAATTAAACTTACAAAAAGCGAAAAAAAATTGCGGGTTCTAAAATTTTATTTGATTCCCTAAATCAAATATATAATAAATCATTCTCCACAAACTTTCTTTCCCACCAAAATTTATAAGTTAGGTAGTAAACAGATAGTAAGTAGATAGTCAGTAGTAATAATGTTGCACGAGCTTGCATAGGCGCGCATGCACTGGCGCCTGCACTGGCATTGCCGGGCCCTCGCTGGAGGTTGCATGCATGAGGTGGCATGCGTGGGCAGGTGCCCGTGCTGGCATGGCCGGGTGCCCGTGTTGGCCCACACATACCATGTCTCTATTTTTTTATTATATAAAAATTTTCACTTATGGATTATATCAAAATTTTCAAATAATGTAGAATAATGATATATTTAATATTATTAATTTAAATAATATAATGATATAAATTTAAGATTATTATTTATTGTAATGTAATATATAGGGTAAAAATGTAGTAAAATGTTACAATTTTATAACAAAAACAAAAACGCAAATACAAAAAATGAAATTTGAAATTAAACTTACAAAAAAGCGGGAAAAAATGGCGGGTTCTAAAAATTTATTTAAGCGCCTAAATCAAATATATAATAAATCATTCTCGATAAACCCTCTTTCCATCCAAAACCTCTCCTGATAAGCTCTTCTCCCTCAAATCTCAGATCTTGTGACTTAACCATAATCTCTTTTTTCAAATTTTCAAATCTTGCGACTTCACCAATTATAAGTAGATGGTAAGTGGGTAGGTACGTAGGTGGTAAGTAAATAGTAAATGGGTAAATAAGTTTATATAGTGATAAGTTTGTGATATATCGTCGTGGTAAGTAGATGATAAGTGAATAAGTAAGTTTATATAGTAGTAAATTAGTGGTAAGTAAATGGTTAGTGGATAAAAAAGTTTATATAGTGATAAATTTGTGATATATAGTCGTAGTAAATAGATAATAAGTAAATTATAAGTAGATGGTAAGTGGATAAATAAGTTTATATAGTGGTAAGTTAGTTGTAAATTAGTGAAAAGTAAATGGTAATTGGATAATTAAGTTTATATAGTGATAAGTTAATGATAAGTTTGTGATAAATTTGTGATATATAGTCATGGTAAGTAGATATTAAGTAGATGGTAAGTGGATAAGTAACTTTATATAGTGGTAAATTTATGATATATAATCGTTTATTTAATCTACTATCATTATATTTATTTCTATTTTTTATTAACATACATTTATTTAATATTTATTAACATACATTACTTATATACATTAAATAATTTTATTAAATATTTTAATTATTTATACTAATTTAATGTTAACTTATATATTTTTTTTTAAATTTTAAAATGTATAAAGAATTTTTGAAAAGGTTTATGATTTAATAATTTGAAAATTAAAATTCGAAAAACATCATTTATTTATAAATATTATATTTACTTTCATTTTTAAAATTTATCTAAATAGTACAAAATTACATATATTAACTTTTATTTTTATTTTATGAAATTTTAAAAAACTATATAACACTATTTCCCTAAATTTTATATAGTATCGACATTTTATAAATTATAAAAATATCATCAATTTTTCAAAATTTTCTATATTTTAATTTTTAACAATATATTTTAAATTTCTTATAACAATTAATTTTTATATCATCCATTATTCTATTTCATTTAATTTTATTGTTTTTGATTTTTTTTAATTTTTTGTTTTTCTAATAAGTATGAAATTTAAATTATAATATATTAATAATTTAAAAATATATATATTCAATCACAAATATTTCCCCTTCAAAATATATAAAATTAATAAATTATAATTCATTCATAATATTCAATTTAAATATCATTGATTTTGAATATGTTAAAATCGGAATAAAAATAATTCAAAAAAAATATAAAACGAAAAAAAAAAAAACTTCCAGAAAAAGAAATAAATAGAGGTGAGAGTGAAATAGGGAAAAAAAAGTGAGAGTGAAATAGGGAGGTAAAAAAAAGTGAGATTGAGATTGGTAGGAAGAAAGAAATAAATAACAAATCAAAAATAGAGAAACTTACACAAGAAAGTTTTGGATTAATGGTTAACACCTCAAAAATTCAGCTCATTTTTTGTTAAAGGTTCGAATCCGAGTGATTGCAACACTTTATCTTTTTTTGCATAAATAAAAGGATGAGCAAGTACATTAACTCGATAATTTGATCTAAATTGATAAATTTATAATATAATTTATAATAATATATTTATTATATTATTTGTCTCCCAAAATATCGAACCTGCCCCGCAGGTGCCCGCTCGAGCATGGGTAGGCGTCAGTGCGGGCGCTCGCATGCGCGCCCGCCTACGCGGGCGCTAGAGCTAGCAAGGGCAGGCACCCGTACGGGCGCTGCCTGCGCGGGGCGCCTGCCCATACGGGCACCCATGCGAGCACGGCAGGCGCCAATGCAAGCGCTCGCATGCGCGCCTGCCTGTGCGTAGCGCCCGCCAATGCGGGGACCAGCACATTCAAGGGCAGGCGCCCGCACGGGCGCTGCTTGCCCGGGGAGCCTGCCCACGTGGGCGCCCGCGCAAGCATGGGCAGGCCCCAGTGCGGGCGCTCGCATGCGCCCCTGCCAGCGCGCAGTGCCCGCCTACGCGGGCGCCAGTGCGAGCAAGGGCAGGCGCCCGCATGCACGCAGCGCCTGCCTACGCAGGCACCCGCGCGAGCAGAGTCAAGTGCCTGTAGCAGCCTAGCACGGTGCAGGCAAGCAATTTTTTAATTGTTTAAATTACTAGTAATTTTATTTAAATTAATAATAACAAAAATTAAGAAAATTATTTACAGTTTAAAGAATCTAATTATTTAAAATTATTAATATTGACACCGCTTGAAATATTATTTCACATCTAAAATAATTAATTAAGTTTTATAATATAATATTAATAATAATTAAATGATTATTATACAAATATTATATTATGAAAAAGTACATTAGCTCGATAATTTGATCTAAATTGGTAAATTTATAATATAATTTATAATAATATATTTATTATATTATTTGTCTTCCAAAATATTTTCAAATTTTTTACAAAATTTTTGCACTTCCACCGTAACAATCTCTCTTTATTTTCATAAACAAATTTTGAAAATAAGTTTTCACAAAATTTTTCCTTACCTGCACCAATTTTTTGAAAATTTTCTATTTTAATATTAAATCTCAAATTAAAATAAAAATAATATGTTTATTTTTTAAAACCTAGGAAATATGTTGGATGATTGAGCTTGTTCGACTGAATTTGGAATAGTTGTGATTTTTCATATAATGTTCATCCATTGTTCTTTCAAATATCCAAGATAAAATTTTATAAAGTGTGAGTGAGAGGTTTAAATTTCAAGGGAAGGATGGAGAGATTTTGATGATAGATAAAATTTTGTAAAGTATGAGTGAGAGGTTTAAATGAGTCTGGGGAGAAGAACTTTGAAGAGAAAGATGAAAAAATTTTGAGTTAGAGTTTGGGGAGAAAAATTTTGAAGGGAATGATGAAAAAATTTTGAGTTAGGGGTTTCGTCTGAATTGAATTTATAATATATAATTTTCACAAACAAATTTTTAAAATTTCGCTTTCGCGCTTTTTCTCCCGTCTCTTTTTTCATTACCGCGTTTTTTAATTTCTCACAATTTTTTTATACTTTTAATTAATACCGCCTTGTGATTTTTATTATTTACTTACGAAGTACTTACTAACTACTTACTAACTAGTTACTACATTTCACGATTTTTTGACCCTCTCTCTTTTTTTCTTAGTCACTATATTATTATACTCATTGACTCTATTTCTCTATAGTTCTCATGTAATGTAATTTTTAGAATTAATTTTTAGAATTTGTTAATTTTTTCATATATATACTCTTACAACTCCTTATAAGTAGTAGAGTATTCGTGATTTGTCTTGCCAGATTAATCTAATTAAACAAATGATTAAATCTAGTTTTTACTTAAATTTTCATATCAAAATACCAATTATACTGTTTCTATTTGTTAATATCATTATACCCATTTATTACATGATGAATAAACCACATAATAAAGTATTTACTATGATTTACTATAAAATTTCAACCATGATTAATTTATTTTTCGAACATATTACATTCACTTCATATGAAACAGTATATAGGATATTAGAGTTTAATAGAGTTTAATATTAATATATATATATACATATATATATATATATATATATGACAGTATATACTTACACTCGCAATTGAGTCACTATTGAGTAGTATGTATTGAATAGTATGTATCTATAGTATTTATCATCTCTTTTAAGAATAATATTTAAAAAAATAATATCAAATTATGTAATAATAAATTTAAGGTTGTATCACTCACCAACAACTAACAATATCGTGTTTATTAGTTGTACTACCCACTAACAATATCCATCTCACCCACTAACAAGTGATATGATAAGATAGAATAAATATTTGCTCAATTGCTCAATTACCATTGTTGACATTTAGTCACCAAGACCAAGTTAATGTTGCTAGGGGTGAAGATAAAATTTATGTTGCGCTAGTAACATTATTCTTGGATAGATACTCAAGACCAGATTTAATTTAGTTCATTGATTAAAGTAACCAATCTTAGAAAAACGCAATTGATATTTAGGTAATATCTCTTGGTTTATCATATTAATCTTACAAGTAGTTTAACAAAATTTGACAATAAATTAATCTAAAATTTTTGCCCCAATTTTGTCAAAGGCAAAACATCATACACAATGAATTTTATTTTTCAAGTGGTTTGATTAATTTTGTTAAAGTTATCATATCATCTTCCAACAATAATAAGACAATGAATTTTAATGAATTTTATTTGAATTTGATGGTAAGGTGGTTTGATTTTCCTAACACAAAGTCAATTTAATTTAATAATTGTTTTAGATTGTTTTTGTTTAAATAAAAGCAAACAAAGAGAGTAAAAAAGAAAAAAAAAGAAATAGACATATAGCAAGTAAGTAACATGATAATTTGGCACAAAAACAAAATTTTTTGCAGTTGAAACAAAAAACAAATAAAAAATTTTGGCGGCTGATTGATACCAAAATGCAAAATGTAAAATGTTTTTGGGATTTTAACAAAATTTACCGCCTAATTTGTGAGAATTGCTTGATTAATTAAATATTATTATAATTTTTAAATAATAATATTAATAATTTAAAATAATAATATATAAATTAATAATTTAATAATATACTAATTTACGGGGCGCTTCCATGTGTGCATGCCCCATGCTAGCACTCGCATTGGCATAGCTGGGCGCGGGCGCTTGCATGCGTTGTTGCCCTACGCAGGGGCATATGTCACTCATGCCATGCGGGCGCCCACGCACACATTTGTATGGGCTACCATGCATGCAGCGCAAGCACCCGTGTAGGTATGCGTCATGGGGTGAGCACCGGCCTTTCAATAAATAATGCTATAATTAATATATAAAAAATTTTTAATATGAATTATGTAGAATAATAGTATAATTAATATTATTAATTTAAATAATGTAATAATATAAAATTAAAAGTTTTTAATGTAATTTAGTAATAATATTATAATATAATATAGTAACAATGTAGTAATGTTATAGTAATTGTTGGTAACAGAAATAAAAATACAAATGAAAATACAAAATCTTTGATGATGTAATAAAAAAAGAGTAGTAGATTAAGATGAAATTAAACTCTAAGATAGTAAAAACTTGATGATCTAAAGGCGGTAAAAAGGTTAAAAAAAAGCGGGAAAAATTGACGAGTTTTTGAAAATTTTGAAAATTTGTTTAGGCGGTAAAATAAACCAAATATTCTATAAATCATTCCCTCTGAACCCTCTTTCCCTTCCTCCCCTCAAAACCTCTCCTCTCCGCTCAAAACTCTTGCTTGTGAATCAACCAAGATCTTCGTGAAGCAGGTAAATATATATATTTTTTAAATAAAATTTGGATTATATTATATGTTGAAATATTTTAAATTTTCACAGCTTGTGCTCATTTTGGATGAATTAAACGAAGGATGAGTATTTTTGAAGAATCACAACCATCTCAGAGCAACTTGACTTTGAAGAAACCCAATCATCTGGTTTAGTTCAGATTTAAGTACGAATGTTATGTTTTTGTTTTCACACAATATTACTAATTTCAATTTCATTTTTACTTTTAATAATAGTCCAAATTATTCTTAGCTCCCAACCAACAATCATTATATCTACGTGACTGCATCCAAAATGTAATATTTTTATTTATAACAATTTTTATTTTTATGAATGGATTGACATCCAAAAAAGATAATATTTTTTTATAACCCTTTTATGAATAGATTGATATGAAGGTTGATGTTGCGACTCAAGTATTTTTGGGGTAGAAGATATGCTGAAGAGAAGAAAAGAGAAAATATATAGTTATTTGATATGTAATATTTTTTTTTCTTATTCTATTAATGTATCAATCATTCTCAATAATACAAGATGTTATATTATTTTAGTAATTTTTTTATTTTATAGTTTATAACATTTCCTAAAATGTCAGCATGTGGTAATTGTACAGTATATGATAACCGATGAAATAGTAACATTTGCTAACGGATAAATGACTACAGTAACCGATATAACATATGAACATATGTACTAACCAACCATAAATGACTAACCGACGATAAAAGGTAACAATTGTGGTAACCGAGTAGTAATCGAGTGGTAACCGACGATAAAAGTTATAACATTTCCTAACATATAAATAACCGTTTCTAAATGACAGTTACATTTCTTAACAGTTTTGTAAAAACCGATGACAAAAGATAATACTTGTGCTAACCGAGTGATAATAACCGAGTCGTAACCGAGTGGTAATTAAAATCAAGTAGTAACTGAGTAGTAACCAAGTAGTAACCGAATGGTAACTGATGATAAAATATAGTAATTTTTACCCATATTTAGCGTAATTTTACCACACTTTCTGACCGTCACTATAAATATATGACATGTTCTAACGGTAATTAAAATTGTCGGTATAAACCTATCCCGACTGGTGTATAGCCAACTAAAATTTTATCCGTTGGAAAAGGATTTGCCAACGGTTTTAGTTGATTTACCAGACGGTTTTCGTCCGTTTGAATAAGTCATTTATTTTGTAGTGATTGTTCCGTAACTACGAAGGACACTGTGAGAGGCACTTAGGTGGCGTCTGGATATGCCTAGGTCTGGGGTATCCCACGAGTTGTCTTGATTTTATTAACAACGCGGTACTATGCAGGTTGAACCTGAAAAGGGGGAGGATTTGGATACTCTCTCCAAGTCTAGCACCTGGACGAGGTCCGTCACCAATGCCGGGGTAGAGAGCACTTTAAATAAATTTGCATATAATACTTCTGGTGCGCCTGTCATAGGTCGAGATAGACCTCTACCAGGACACTTTCGGCTGGCAGCTCTATGATTTTTAATGACTGTGTTTTGGATGTATATTTGACTTGATAATGCATGCAAATGATATATTGTTGAAATGAAAAGCATGATGATTTGAAGTATGATTTGTATACTTACGTTTTGACACTCCAGTTTCACAATTCTTATTAGATGATTGCATTGACCCACTCACTCACTGAGTATTCTTTCCCTAAGTACTCACCCCTTATTTCCTCTCTTGTTTCAGAGATAGTATTTGGCAAGGAGCGTTGTTTTTAGGACGCTTAGTATCATTGGGAGATCTGGTCTGGATTTGATGAGTCATTGTATATTTTCGTTACAATTTCATTAGTTAAAAATTGTATTGATGATACATATGTATTTTGAAGTTTATAGATGACCATTGTATAATTTTTGGATGACTGTACAAATATGGATATTTAAATTGTGGAACTCTCATGTCATTGCATAACACTTGCATTGAGGTAAATTTCTATTCATTGTGTATATTACTTGGGAATGTGTCATGTCCTAGAAGTATACTTTAGGACCGCTCGGTGCCACCTTTAAATCACAGGAGGGGCGAATGGTGGCTGTTCATACCTTTGACGGGGGCATGGCAGTAGAGGTCTGTGGTTAGAACTGTGAAAATTCATTTTGTTGACCTTGCATTGTCCTGGATTGTGCGGTATGGATGTGTTAGTCTGATATTGAGATTTGATTTATGTATTGTGAGACCGGGTTGGCCCTATTGTACAGGTAGCAGGTTAATTGCTATATGGGAGACCTCTGATATGTGGGGAGGTTCTGTCCGATTTTTTGTAAAAATACAGCCGGCATTCAGGACAACGGGCGGTTGCTCACGATCCCAATTTGAGGCATGACAGAAGCTATAAAGGAACAAGTTGACTTGTGATTCATGGCTTTGGAAGAAGCTCATCATTATGAGGTAACCTCCTATTACTCAAACTCTTTGAATTCTTCTCAGTCTAAATCTAAGAATGAACCAACTGCTAGTGAATTGCATTAAGATTGCTTGAATCCCTAAAAGACCTTACGAAACTAACTAAGAAAAATTCACTGATTAAGAAAACTTTTGCTGAAGTAGAGCTAGAAAGCGATAGACTTAAGGAAGAAAATGAAAAACCAAGGTAAGAGCATAAGAACTTTAGCAAAGAGAAGAAGAATATGCACGTTGAGCTAGAAACCAAGGCCATAAAGGTTCAACAATTAAAAATTGAATTTGAAAATTCATAAATTAGCTATATTGAGGCTAGCACGTTTGAAACAACTGAGTTAAAAGAAACATTAGACAATGAAAAGAACAAAATCAAAAGACTAAGTGCACTGTTGTATAAATTTTGTTGATGGCCAAGAAAAACAAAACTTAATGTTTGGTGCTCAACGTACTGTCTATGATAGAGCTGGTTTAGACTTTAATCCCTCAACAAATTAGAAGAAGCATTACAACTTCTTTGTACCCAGCTCAAGTTCTAGTAAGACCAAGATTAGATGTCATGCCTGCATGAAACTAGGCCATAGAGTAGAACACTATAAACTCATGAAGAAAACAATTGTAAACAGAAATAGAATTAATGAAACATACGATGTGTACATATTGTAGAAGAACATGACACAACACAAATGTATATTCGTTTAGGAACTCTACTACATTGAAATGGGTGTCTAAAAGAGTAAATAAAAATAATTTTCAGACTAATCGAGCTGGACCCTAGAAAATTTGGCTACCAAAAGCACGGACTTGATTGAATTCTCTCTCAGGTATGCTTAAAGTCTAAGGAGACTCTGGATTCATTATCTTAGTGTATTAACAGTAGTTGTTCAAGACACATGATGGGAAATGCTTAAAAGTTTTCCAGCTTAGAGAAGAGGGGAGGAATGGTGGCCTTTGGAGACAACTCCAAAGGCAAGATAGTTAGCATTGGCTACATCGGTAAGTTTTTGTCCTCCACTCAAATTCAAAATGTGCTACTTATTGATAGTTTAAAATTCAATTTGCTTAGTGTGAATTAATTGTGTAATAGAGGCTATAGAGTAACATTTGAATCTGATATGTGTTTGATTGTTGATAAAGAACCAAATGAAACAAAATTCACTACTTTTAGGAAAGGAAACATCTACATTATAAATCTAGACAAATTAGAAGGTAGAGATGAGTGTTGCTTAGTAGTAGTAAACCACAACAACTCATGGCTTTAGCATAAAAGATGAGAACATACTAGTATGGACGTAATCTCTTGGTTAATTAGGAAAAATATTGTGAAAATGCTTCCTAAGCTGAAGTTTGAAAGAGATAGACTAAGTGATAAATATATGAAGGGTAAACATACCAGAACTTCTTTCAAACCCAAGAACACAAGATCCACCAATAGATCTCTAGAGCTCCTTCACATAGATCTCTTTGAACCCACTAGAACTCAAAATTTAGGAGGAAAACACTATGATTTTGTGATCATAGATGACTTTTCACTATTCACTTGGGTATTGTTCTTAGTTAGGAGCATTACAAATGATCATTCAAAGAATTCAAAAATAGAACAATGGAAGAATTTTGTGGAGAACTTGATATAGATCACAACTTCTCACATCCTAAAATGCCTTAACAAAATAAAGTGGTAGAAAGGAAGAATACGACCCCAGAGGAGATGGCAAGAACCATGCTCTGTGAGCGTAACTTGCCAAAGTATTTCTGGGTAGAGATTTTAAAAATAGCCTGCTACATTTTAAATGGAGCCCATATTAGACCAATTCTTAAAAGGACTCCATACGAACTCTATAAGGAAATAAAGCCAAACATAGCATACTTTTGTGTATTTGGTTCCAAATGCTATGTTCTAAATAATAGTAAAGATTCTTTAAATTTGAGGCTAAGAGTAATGAAGTGATCTTCTTGGGATACTTAACATCTAGTAAATCATATAGAGTTTATAACAAAAGAATCATGATAGTTGAGAGCCAATTCACGTAAAATTTGATGAGAATAATCATATAAACATGAAGAGCTATGATAATGAGGATATTAATGAGCTCACTAAGCGACTAGAATCAATAGAACTTGAAGATGCTTAAAAGGAAGAATTTGAATCAGAACTAGAAACAAAGTAAGATAAGGATAGTCATCAAGAGCAAAAAGTTAGAATATGTATATTATATATATATAAACAAGCTCTATATCAAAATGAATAAAGAATATGTATGTTCCAGGACATACCTTCAGAAACCCGAAGAATCAACGATCTATACAAAAAGATCTAAATCCTAATCTCAACATATGGTAAAACTACACTAATAAAAATCGCAATCACTCGTGATGTTAACTGACACTCACATATATTTCTTTTATTCCTCTCTATCCAAATATAGTAGATACAAGTATTGAGCACACATTTGAAAACCTTATTCTGCAAAAGCAGATATCTAACTGAGGACAGAAACGTATCTCAAATCCTCGACCAAGAGATAGGAAAGCTTATAAGAACATGGTTTGCCATGGTCAATCTCCATACCTCCCTCGAGAAGGGACATCAAAAAAAGTGGTGATCAATGGTCTTTCCCTGGGTAGCACAGAGATGACATGTCAAAGAAGTCGAAAGCCCAATCCTAAATAGGAAATCACTCGTCTGAAGTCACATCATGAAAACTAACTAAACAATGAAGGCAAAACAAGAATCGCTCCCAAAAATGAAACCAGATCCACCTATGGAACTAGATGATATGAACATTTGAGATGCCTCCAAGTTGACGCAATAGAAAACTCCCCATCGAACTGATCTTCCACACAAGCCTATCATGGCCAGAAGTGGACGACCAATAAGGCTTCAAAATAATACCCCAAATACAATCACAAAACGCTCGCAACAGCCTCAAAGTTTACCCTAAATATTCTCTATCCAAATAGTACTAGCACGTGTATCTCAAACAAAACATTCAATAGAGAAAGCTGACCTCTCTATGGTTTGTCTCCCAAAAGGCTCTATCAAAGGGTCTGTAGGTGACCAATCGTCATACTAGAAAGGTATGTGAGCTCCATCACTCATCCTCTATGCCACAGCTCGCAAACCAAGTACTATAAGGAAAGGACTTTCCTCCAAATCCATGAACATCTATCTGGAACTCTGATGTACTAAAAGCTGTGGCCTCTAGAAAGATAGCTCCGTGCCCATCTAGTCCACACATTTTCCTCTAGATCAGAAAGACATGCCATATGTGCTTAAGTTAGGTAACTCTATTCCAATCCATGACCAACTTCAACCCAGGACCTCCTTCCTCTTGAGATTGGTACACAAGTGACCAAGCAACCTTGGCCTCATGTCGGTCAAGAGATAACTTTTATCATAATAAATGTGAGCTTAGGAGTTAGAACTAGATCAACACTTCAAAATCAATATAAGTATGTAACTTTTATCTCACAAATAGAGCCTAAGAGTATCGTTGAAGTTTTGGAGTATGAAAACTGGATCATGGCAATGTAAGAGAAGTTGAATCAATTTGAGAGAAACAAAGTCTAGGACTTAGTCTCTAGACATAATAACCAATCTATTATAGGAATCAAGTGGAAGCTCAGGAACAAATATGATGAACATGACACCATTACAAGAAATAAAGCAAGTCTTTAGGCAAGAGGAAACAATGGACTATGATGAAACATATGTTCCGATGGCTAGATTAAAACCAATTAGAATGCTTCTAGCATGTTCTTGCTTTATGAACTTTAAACTATTCCAAATCGATATTAAGAGTATCTTTCTTAATGGATTCATAAATGAAACAGTGCTTACTGAACAAACCCCAGGTTTTGAATATACTAAATGTCTAGATCATTTTTCAAACTAACCAAGGTATTGTATGGACTTAAACTCCTATAGTATGGTATGAGAGGTTAAGTAGTTTTCTCCTAGAGAAAGGATTCAATAAAGGAAAAGTAGATACTATCTTGTTCATTAAGAAGGAGAATGACTTGTTTATGTTCAAATATGCATTGATAATATAATCTTTGGAGGAACTAGTGAATGGATGTGTCAAGAATTTGCAAAAATGAGTATGATAGGAAAAATAAACTATTTTCTAGGGCTGTAAATCAAACAATCTAATAAAGGAATTTCCATAAGTAAATCTAAGTTCACCAAAGAATTGATAAAAAATTTTGGTTTTGAAGGCTCAAAAGGATATTACACACCAATAAGCACTACTATCAAACTAGACAATGATGAAAAAGGGAAATCCATGTGTAAAAAAAGTATAAAAATATGATAAAATCTCTTCTCTATTTTACTATTTCTCTAGACTAGACATATAATATAGTATATATTATGTTAGCTTCCAGTCTGACCCGAAAGAGTCTTATCTAGTAACAGTCAAGAGGATTTTTAGATACCTCAAGGAAACAATGGACCGAGGGTTTTGATATGATTGAGGATCAAATTTTCGGCTACATGGTTATTCAGATGCAAATTTCGCAAGATGTAAGTTAGATAGGAAAAATACCAGTGGTACTTACTAATTCTTTATAAATATGTTAGTATCATAGTTTTTCAAAAAGTAAAATAGCATAACTATCCAACCACTAAGGCTGAATATGTTATAGCAGGTTAATTTGTTGCTCAAATCCTATAGATTAAACACCTAATGAAAGATTATATCTTAGACCTAGAATGCATTCTTATAAAATGTGATAATATGAGTGTCATAAATCTAACTAAGAATCCGGTGCATATTCAAAGACAAAACAAATTGAAGTAAGACACCACTTTATTAGGGATTATGTGTTGAAAAATGATATAATTTTTGAATATGTGAAGACTCAAAAATAAATTACAGATATATTCATAAAAACTCTGGGTAAAAATAGCTTTAATGAATTTAGAAGGGAGTTAAGAATGTTAAAGCCTAAAAAATAATTGAAATAGAATGTTAATTTTAGAAATCTATAGAAGAGATGTCAACCTAACTGTAGTGTTGGTTGACCTAACTGAAGTTGGAGATAATCAATTTGAAAGAATCAATTGACCTAAGCAAGAAAATGTTGTTGATCCATATAGAAAAATTCAATATATGGAAACATTAAGCTAACTGGGTTAAAGAAGATATTGACGTGCCCAAAGAATATTGGACCTAGTCCAAAAACTAGGTTGACTGTATGCCAAGAGAAGCCAATCTACATAGCACCTCGAGTCGACCTATATAGATGAATGTATCAACCAATAAAAGAAATTTGACTCTTATTCAAAATCTAAATCAATCGTATGTCAAGAGATGTCGACCTACATAGCATATTAGATTGGCCCGTATAGAAGAATGAGCCAACCCGTCAAGGAATTTGAATCAAATTCAAAGTTTAAGTCAACCATGAGGGGAGTCAAGTCAACACCAACCTGTGAAAAGATAGGTCAACCAAAGGAAATGAAACTGCCTTTATTAAGCATAGGCGATCAACCTGCTCATTGACAGGTCAACCGGGGGATTTCGTTAAAGGGTCATAAAAACCCTAAACCATCTGTCTCCTCATTTCTCACAAAAATCTCTTTACCTTTCAACTTCACTCTCTCTCTGTTCTCCTTCAATCATGAAATCTTTTTCAAGATCATCACTCTCTCTCTCATTCTCGATCATGGCTAGAAGTCATTCAGGGTTCAACAATGAAGATTTTCTATCAAGAAATCACATTGGGTCCTTCGTCGAAAGTTTTCTCTTTAAATCAATCAATTATTCTAGAGTTATTGATTGGAAGTTTTTAGAAAGCATCAATTTCCCCTATAGAAAACACATTAGAAGAACATATCCCTCAAGTCTTATCTTCCCACTCTCCCCATCCTATGATAGGTTAGTAAAACTGTTTTATAATAGAATAGAAGAATACAAAGGGAATAAACAAGATATGAGAGAGAATAACATAATTACACACAACTGCGGACATATATGCATGTTTAAAACCCATCTTGGAGGAATGGAAGTAATAGCGTCACCAAAACTCATCTATAGTATAGGCGAACAATAATGAATACCTTATGAAGCATGTGAGGAATACCTTGGGACTGAACTCTAAAACGATGCCAAAATAGTATTCAAAAATGAAGAACTTAAAATAGTTGATTACAAAGCCATTCCCTTAGGTCTTCATGGGAGGCTGCTGCATTAGATAATCATTCATACCCTAAGACCAAGAGCATAAAGACAACATAATCATTAGAGAAGACTACCAATTGATGTCCTGCCTCATGCAAAAGAAGAATCTAGGTCTTCATTTCTTAATTGCTCTCCATATGATAGCAATAGAGACATCTAAGAAAAGAAATCTTTCATACACCCTATTGATTATTGATATTCTTTTTAGGTATAGGTTAGATGTTTCCAAAGAAGTAGTAGTTGAACCAAATCTCAGTGTCAACATAGAAGCCTCTTCTCATTTTGCAAATCTTGATCTTGAATCACCACAACCTAATTAATTTTCATCTCTTCAGAATGCACCTCAATCATCAAACTTAGTTCCTTATCATATTGACACCACACTCTACTCACAACCATTGTCATTGGACACACTCAAGGATTCAACACACCAAGTGGATGATGGAGTGGAACACCAATTTCTTCAAATTCACAATGAATTATCTCAATTATAAGAAATGATTGACAAAGTGGAAGAGAAGATAAACACTTTGGTTGAGGATAGAAACTCGTCTAATGAGTAGTGACATAGAAGCATACAAGTCTTTTTCTTATCTCATGTATCCTTCTCTCTAAAATGTTTGCGTTTTGATGATTTTTGGACATTGTTGAAAATTGTTTGAATTGTAAACTATTGAATTTGATATTCTTCAAACATGTTTTAAGTATGTGATTGCTTGGATACTTTGTTAAACCGGTATTTAATTATGAACTCTAGTATGTTTTTAAAACTGCTAATCTATGTCCCTGATGATAGTCAGTAATTTATTGCTCAATCATATGCTCATGTTTATACTCCTATTGATAGCTTGCTACACTTATGTCATGCTCTTGATCTTAAACCCCTATTGACTCCTAGATTACCTTCGTGCTTATACTCATATTATATGCTACTTCATGCTAGTTTACATTCAAAACATGTTGATATGTTGGTCAATTGGTCATGCCCAGGCTTAACTTTATCAAGGTTTATATTATTGGTATCAACCTTTAGACTTACTCAGGACACTTAGCCACATTTTCAGTGAGAGTTTTTCAACTCCATCATAGGTCAATGACTTTAAATTCGGGCATTTTTTGCCCATATAGTTTAATATTTCATATCCTTTCTATTGATAACAAAAGGGAGAGAAGATAAGGAGAATAGTAGAAGAATGTATATGAGAAGTATAGGAGAAAGATATACTTTAAGTGATGGGGAGAGATAAGGAACCATTACAGAAGAAATCTTAATACAAAACCTTAACACTAAGGTATGAATTTAAATCTTGTATTTTTAGAAGTTAGAAACTTTGTCATAAAAAAGAGAGATTGTTGTACATATAGTGTTTTGTCATTATAAAAAATGAGTTAGTAGGCTTCCTCTCAAAAGAATCACCCTCCTTAAACCTGCCTGCAAAAGAAATCCCACATACTCTTCAGCTCGAGAGAGAATTCTCGAGGCAACAAAACCAGAATATAACATTCACCAGCAGAGTTAGGTGCTTAGTAATCTCTCCTTTCGCTGATTATAAATAAATTGCAATGCTTAAATTTTAGAGTAGAGAAGTTAAAGTAAATTAGATCAAGGATAGTCAAAATTAGATTTCTCTTTGGGGAATGTAACTTCACTTTTTTTGAAATCCTCTTCCTTTGTTGATTAGCGATAAATTCTTATTCTTAAATTTCCCAGTGAAGAAGTCGAAGTCAATATAGCATAGGAGTCTAATCACGCTTCTTACATGAATATGCTTCAAATGATCTGCACTTCAATTACTTGTTACAAGGTATCATATCAAGAGATGCTATGGCCGCAATATTTTTGTTTATAAAATTATTAATGTTGCATTTGAAATGCCGATTTGACTAACCTGAACTCCTAAATTGCACAATGTAAAAATAGGCAACCCAAATTTCTACCCCAGAAAACAACCTACATTCTCCTTGCTTATTCAAAAATGTCTTGGAAGGCTTAAATCCATATGTCGGATGTACAATCACCACCAGGATATCTCATTTGATGGGCTAGGGATGGACCATCAGGTTCGGCTTCAAAGTCCACGAAAAAGTTTGGATTTAGCTTCAGACCACCTTTCTCGGTGTCGACATCAATTTGCAGCATATGTGAGCCCTTTTCCATAAGCTCTGGATAGAACTGCCTGTCCCAGGCACTGAAGAGTGAATTGGTAACATAGAGTCGCTTCCCATCTAAACTCAACTGCATCATCTGAGGGCCCCCTCTTAGCTTCTTTCCCTGAAAAAGAGTAGATTACATTATATTGCTATCAAGCATGCACGCAAAAGCCGGACAAGTGACATTGGACATAGACAAGGTGACATAGGAATGTAAAACAATAAAATAAATAAATAAAGCTATTAAAATTTATTAGTTATTTTATCGTATCACTCCTAGAAACTGTCCAGCATAGGGATGTGGCACTCAAATTTGGCATCTTTAACGAAACTTGGTGCTCACATTCACTGTTCCTGGAAACTTCAGAGCCAATTTATCTTTGTTTTGTATCCTTTCTTTTGTTGGACAATGGGCGCTGCTTATCAAATGGAGCTTAAAGTTCTCCTTTTTATATTATTTTTTGTTTTATTCCCTGCATTTTCTGTGGCTTTTGACAGGTATCAAATGAAGCACGAGCCTTTCTATGAAACAGATGAACTCACCTGAACCTCTGGAACATCGAACTGAAATGTTGAACCATCTTCTGCCTCGGCCACAACTTGACTTCCCTTCTGAATCAATCCCCCGAGCCACACTTGGCCTGTCAATTTAGGATTCTTTGGATCCTCAATATTATATTGTCTAAGATCTCCATGGAGCCAATTCACAAAGTAGAGAAAACGATCGTCAAGAGAAATCAGGAGATCAGTTATGATCCCTGGCATTTCGGGTAGAATCCAATTTTTCACTTTCAATGGCTTCACTGTTATTGCAACCTGATAAGATCCAATTAGTTAGCAGATTGAATGATGAATCTGGTCATCATTACCTGGATCAATGTTCTCACCTCATGACTCCATGATTCATCTGGGTTTTTGAAAAATCGCACCATGTTGCTCGCTAAGGCACATCCAACATAGCCTGTGTCTTTAGAAGGATCATGAAGGAATCGAATCTGCATATAAATGGGATTTTGCGATATGAGATTAGACAGAACTGACATGTTTCATTTTCTACCATGAGAAAATTTCTAATGCATATATCATATATTTCTCCAAAATTTTGCACCTCTAAGGGTATGAGACCCGTATTGCCAAGGTCTAGGGTTTGCTTCAACTCGCCATCTGGCCAACTGTACACAAACAAATGCCTTCCATAAAGACCGTCCGAAACATGCTGAAGGTCGAATCCTTTGGTAAAAGCCAAGGGTGCTCCCCAAGACGTGCTGATCATGGTCTTGTGTCGTGGTTGGTACCAGTAATCATAGCCAAAAAGTGGATTATGACCTGGTTTCTCCCACCTGTGAATGGAAAGGGTCACAAAAAATTCAAGAAAAATTGAAAGAATTGGAAAATGATTGTCCCCTTTTGCTTGGAGGAGGAGCAACTCTAAGCAATGAATCAAAGAAGATGCGACAAAAAAGATGTTTAGTAGGATAATATCCTCAGAAGATGTATCATTGTTATCTAAAACTTAAAAGGTGAATTTTATAGTAAAAGAGCAAATAAAACATACCTTCCTTTAACATTAAATTGGGAATCAAGAAGAAGAAATCCGCTGCCCTCAGCTTTTCCGTCTCTCTCTCCTAGGCATGAGACCATTACATCACCAGAAGCAAGACAATGTGATGTGTGTGGATATGCTAATCCAGTTTTCTTCATTACCTCTGCAGGCTCCACAATCTTATGCAGAGATGGAGCCTTGGGATCGTTTGTATCTACCACATATATGCGACCTGATCTGGAACAAGCAAGCCAAGAGATTATACATTATATACAGAACTAACAACTTATTAATATTCTGCAAGAGAACAAACCATCTTAACCCGGATATACATTTAAGATGAGAGCCGCCCTCAAAATACCCAAAAATAAATTACTAACTAAACTACCATCTCCCCGACAAGCCTAGAACTTTTAAAAGAGACAGTATTAATACAAAATATAAATGATATCAGAGCTGAAGGTCCTAAATTCAAATCAAATCAAATTTCTCTTTGCTCTGCCTAAAAAATAAATAAATAAATCACACATTTGCCCAACATAAGAAAGATACAAAAAACTTAATGACACTTATCTCCACAAGTTTAAACTTTTGGATAAAATAATATTTACACAAAATACAATAGAAGCTTGCACTAATGAAGGAACATGTCAAACCCTTTCATTTCATATAAAAAAAATCCATGTGATTAAATGAATTATCTACGCAAGAGGAGTGATTAAATGGAATAGTAACACATGAGGGTGGTGTGTTATAATAAAAAATAATTAATAATTTTTTACTTTACAAAATTAAATGTCATGCCCCGACCCTCGAGTCTAAACACGCGACAACTACCACGTGATCTAAAAATGTGTGATCACCAACACGCACCATATTACAAAAATGTCTCAAAAAGACTTAAACTATAATCATTTATCATTTTCCTTGCATCATATTACCAAAATTCATTTCACAGTTTAATATTATAACCATTCACAAGAGAGTAAAATTTCATAATTCACAATCATAATTCAATTATAACATGATACAAATAGTTCAGAAATCAATAATAGAGTTATGAATTTATCGAGTCATGGATTTATCTGATCATTTAATTTGGACACATCACGATCACAAATATTTTACAAATTCATTTCAAAATTCATTTCAAATTTTGCTTTACAAATCATTTTTATCATTCATATCCAATATAACCATCCACTCACTTTTTGGAAGGGTAATCACTCACATTTTTCTCCACAACAATAGTATTGTCTTGATCAATTTTGTCCAATCCCTAAATTTTTTTTGTCATCAATTTCACCTTGAGCCAAACCACCACCAAACTTTAGTTTTTCTCTCACTAGAAAATCTCAATCTCAAATCTCTCACTAGATCTAATTTTCTAGAAGTTGGGTTAAGAATTTGAGATCTCTGGATGATGGGTTTTGTGGTGTTTTAGTTGATCTTTGACAAAAGCAAAGAGAGAGAGGGAAAGAGGAAGTGTGTGACAAGAGGGAGAAGAGGGAGAAGAGTGAGAGAAGAAATGAAATTTGGGTTTAGTGGGTTCTGAAGTTTTCTTTCTCCTTTTTATCTACAATTTTATTTTCAGTATTTGTTTGATAACGTTCTTACACTTCTAAATTACACAAAATGTCCAATATCTCATTTTGGTTATTGGGAGGATCAATCTAATAAGTTTAAATACTTAAAATTTTGTTTGTTGAGGAAGATATGTTTGGTGATAAACATGGGAGGTGAAATGAAATGTGTACATTTATGGAAAATAAATTAAAAATATTAAAATTTTGAAATATTTAAAAATATGAAATGTATTATAAATTATGTTATATATGATTGAAGAGATTAACCGGTATGGTGGTAATAAACTTTTTAAGTGGCTTGGAGAGTTAACGATCAATTCCCTGGGTGCAAGCAACGACAAGAATCGGGAAATTTGCAAGTGTAATTGTGTGCACAAATCTCTTGTCCACAACCGTGCAGTGGTGTACCAAGAAGCAAATTGCAGAAGGTTCCCAGGAGTCTCATGAGATGGTGTGCAAGTGTTTCATGCTTCCACACTATAAGTGCTACAGGAAGATCGAGAACAATGGTGAAGATTTCACCAAGGAGAAATGAAAATGGTAAATGTCCGATCAATATACAAATGGAATATATATGCATACAATTGTGGCACAAGTGTCGACGGGTATATGAAAATATTCCAACACAAAAAGTGAAATATCCAGTACTGAAAAGTTAAATGTCCAATATGGAGGTGAAATGTCCAACACTGAGAATGAAATGTTTAACACAAGGATTGTATTGACACAAAAGGGGTTGTGTTGACTCAAGGGTGTTCGTGTCTAATATTTCAATACAAGGGAGTGTCAATAGGTATATGGAAGTGTTTCAATACCAAGAAGTGAAATGTCAGCACTAAGAAATGAAATGTTCAACACTAGAGATGAAATCTCTAGCACTAAGAAGTGAAATGTCCAACACAAAGATTGTGTTAACACAAGAGTATTGGTGTCCAATACAAGAATTGTGTTAAAACAAGAGTGTTTATGTCGACGCCTCCACAAGGGGGTTGGTGTCCAACATAAGGATATTGGTATCCAACACAAGAGTGTTTGTGTAGATATAAATAGGATTGTCTGGACACAAGTCTACTAGACATGCAATTCTCGTGTCGACCTATAGTTTATTCAATCTATTTATATTGGTGTAAATATCGATACCAAACATAATTCAAATTCGAGTACCAACCACCCTCATAACCGAGTACTTAAAATTGAGGATCTATCAACCAAAGAGCTTAGGGAACAAAATCCATATTTAAAACTTTAAATTAACATTCTCCCATAATATACAAAATATAAAAATTTCAAATAATCAGTTTAGTGTAAAACCACAAACGGAATTGTCAGGTGTTACATTAAACTTTAAAAAAAATATTATAGTTGCGCAAAATATAAGAGAGACTTACAGTAATGAAGGAAGAACAAGAAATCGGCGATTAGCGGATGTATCGTGGTGGCAAGAACTGCAAGCATTCCAGCCAGAGTGATGTAGTTCATCTCCTATGTAAGGCGTAGGAAGCCTATGTATTACTTTGGAATAAGTAGGTGAGTTTGGATCCACATCCACTGTTGCTAAGTAGTCCGGCTTCTGCCTTCCGGTTCCTGCCTCACAGCATTAGGAAAGAAATTATATGATAACCTTAAACATTGTGAATTCAAATGTATTAATACCCGAGTAGACACAAGTGACATAGAGAAGAGCTTCTCTAGGACCAAACATCGCTTCAAGAGGAGTCGCATAACCAGGTCCCGAATTACTGCAACTGCCCTCCATCTTTCCTCTAGTTGTTGTCACTGCCATATCTGTTGCCATTTCCTCTCTCCCTCTTTCTCCCCTACGTTTTCTCCTTCTTCACTTACCTAGGCTCACGGTTTTAAGCTATTTATACAACCTCTCTCTCTCTCTCTCTCTCTCTCTCTCTCTCATCATGCATATGTTCGTGAGGATTGAGGCAACAACATTTCTTGGACTGAGGTGGCAGAGGCACATACTAAGCAGTTTAAGTCGTGTTTAAGTTGTTTTTTTCTCTTCTTTGGCAACCATCCAATTGGGCCATAATGCCATGCTCTTTCTAGGTCTCAGACTATGACGTGAAACCTTATCTACAATGTCTTATTGTCTTAAAGATTCTTCATCCAAAACAGCAGGGGAAAGAAATAATAATATAAAAAAAAATAACAACACAAAGAACGAGGAAATTTGTACTTATCATGTTTTGTCATCAGCCAGGAAGACCTAAAATTGTCCTTTTATTTATTATTATTATTTTTTTTGTTAGTTTATGTAACTTTTTCTTATCTTTGTTCATAATTGTTTTATTATTTTTAATATTCATTTAATAAAAAAATAACTTCACTTTAAATTTTCACTTTTCATATATAAAATAGGATAATTCTTATATTAAAGATTTTTAACCTAAATGTCAATCTTTAATTAAAGTAGAATATATGTTGAATATGGATTTAATCTTTAATTAATAGGATAATTTTTATATTAAATATACTAAAGTATAGGTTAAACTTAGATATAAGCTGATGGATCTTATACATTTAGATTTTGTACTGTACTTATGAGTTAAGTTCGACTTGTCCTAAAAAATTTTTGAACAAGACTCAGATTTAAAGATAGGAACAAGCTCAGCCCAATGCAGGGATGGGCTAATACGATTGGGTGGGATGCTCAACCCTTCCTCAATTTCTGTTTCTTGCTTTAAAAAAGTATAATTTTTTTAAATAGTTTTTTAAAAACTATTTTGTTTAATTTTTAATTTTAAGTTGACCTGAAATTGGAAAAAAAATGAAGCCAAAAAAGCATTTAGTCCATGTTCCTATATAATTAACACTTCATATATCTAAAAGGGAAAAAAGAAAAAAAGAAAAAAGAAAAAAGAAATACTCTTGAAATTCGAAAATCGCAACATAATAAATAAATAAACAAAATTAAATGAAAATTGAAATTGAATTTTTGAAGGAGAAATTTGCACCTGAATAGATGCATGTTACATAGAGAAGTGCTTCTTTAGGACCGGACATGGCTTCAAGTGGGGTAGCATACCCTGGTCCCTTCTTGCAGCAAACACCATTTGACGCCATTCTCTCTCTCTCTCTCTCTCTCTCTCTCTCTCTCTGACTTCTTTTTGAGATCATCCCCACCATTATATAGCATCAAATTCATTAGCCATCAATTCAATGAATATCTATAAACTTATTTAGAAAACTCCTAGATCCATTGGAATGCTTTTCCCATACTCCTGGGTGTGTTACTTGGTATAGCAAGTTTCTATTACTGATTTGTAATTCTACTTTGAATCAGCATTCTTACTTTAGCTCTTTAAATCAGAACCATAAATATAAATTTGGTTAAACTTTGGACTTATGCTCGTTAATGGCATCGTACATTTGTGCAGATTTTGAGCTTGGGATTGGAACGTGGAATGTCATGTCAAATGTACGTATGGTTTATATGGCTCATATAGACATGGTAAAAAAAAGAAAATTACTTTTTACGAATAATACCAAATATCTCTTTGGAATATTCTCAAGCAATATAAAAGATTTTTTCGTTTTCTCTTTCTTGGCCAATCTTTCTATTATTGACTTTTGTGCTATTATTGCGGAGAGGTTAAAGTTTTGTTGGCGAATTTCTATGAATTTATAAGGTCTTGCTCGGAATGGAAGAACGAGTTACCAAAATAAAACTCCTTTCTAAGAATTTCAAATTAAAAATGAAAATGAATATGAAGGAAGCAATGGAACCATACATGTCGAATTACATAGAAGCAATGCTGCAGATAGAGATGGACAAACATGTATGTTTTTTCTGCAATCACTAAAAAAAAACACGGTTTTAGCGACGGATTTAGCGACGAAAATTTTAGAAAAATTCGTCGCGAAAAACATTAACGACGGATTTAGCGACGAACAATTTTTCGTCGCTAATGACGCGTCGCAAATATTTAGCAACGAAAAACAGAAATCCGTCGCTAAAATAACGACAAATTTAGCGACGAAAAATTTTCATCTCTAAATTTAGCGACGGATATAAAAAATCCGTTGCTAATTTTAGTTACGGAAATTCAAAATCCGTCGCTAAATTTAGCGACGGATCCGAGAAATCCGTCGCTAAATTATATGATATATAATTATTTTTTTATTTATTTTATATATTTTATTTAATTATTATATTAATATTTTATTTTATTTAATTAGCGACGGATCCATGAATCCGTCGCTAAATTATATTATATACAATTATATTTTTTATTTATTTTATACATTTTATTTAATTATTATATTAATATTTTATTTTTATTTAATTAGCGACGAATGCTTGATCCGTCGCTAAGCCCCTAGATCTCGCGCACGAGCGTCATTGCTCCAACTCACGAGGCTACCCGGCCTACCTTGGGCCCCACCCGCCCGCCCGCATCACCAGCCTCTGCCCCAACCTTGCACACGCCTGCTCGCCCCTGTCCTGCCCCTGCTCGCCCCAGCCCAGCTCCAGCTCCCTGCCTGCTCGCCCCTGCACCCTGCCCCAGCTCACCCTTGCCTGCTCGCCCCAGCCCAGCTCGCTCGCCCTTGCACGCTGCCTGCTCGCCCCTGCACCCTGCCCTGCCCCAGCTCGCCCCAGCCTGCTGGCCCCTGCTGCCTTGTAAAAAATCCTTGAAAAAACCCTCAAAATGCCTACAGCCCGGTTCGAACATCTGCACAAGAGTAAAATGTTAATATAGCCAACCACCAGACCACATCTTACCTTTAATCAAACTTCTATTTTCTTTTTACTTATTATCTAATTCTAAATATTAATTAAAAAAATAAAAGTTTATATCAAATAATAAAATGCTAATTAAAATAAACTAATAAATTAATTAAAAAATAAAAATTATTATTCTTTAAAAAGATTTAAAAAATAAAATAAGAAAATATTTAAAAAATAAAAAAATATTATTATGTAAAAAATAAAAATAAAAAAGAAAAAAAATAAAATGCTAATTTAAAATATTAAAAAATAAAAAATATGATTATTTAATATAAATTAATAACATAACAAAATAAAATAAAATATTAAAAGTTAAATTTAAAAAATTAAGTTTAGCGACGAATTTTAAAATCCCTCGATTATTTAATATACTTCTATTTTATTTTTACTTATTATCTAATTCTAAATATTAATTAAAGAAATAAAAGTTTATATCAAATAATAAAATGCTAATTAAAATAAACTAATAAATTAATTAAAAAATAAAAAATATTATTCTTTAAAAAGATTTAAAAAATAAAATAAGAAAATATTTAAAAAAATATTATTCTGTAAAAAATAAAAATAAAAAAGAAAAAAATAAAATGCTAATTTAAAATATTAAAAAATAATAAATACGATTATTTAATATAAATTAATAAAATAACAAAAAAAATAAATTATTAAATGTTAATTTTAAAAAAATTAAGTTTAGCGACGGATCGTTGAATCCGTCACTAAATCAGCGACGGATTCCTTTATTCGTCGCGAAACATAGCGACGGATTTCGAATTTGTCGCTAAATCCGTCGCTAAATAATAAAATATTAAAAAATATTATTATTTAAAAATTAAAAATATTAAAAAATAAAATGATAATTTAAAATATTTTAAAATAATAAATATGGTTATTTAATATAAATTAATAAAATAACAAAAAAAAATTATTAAATGTTAATTTTAAAAAAATTAAGTTTAGCGACGGATCGTTGAATCCGTCGCTAAATCAGCGACGGATTCCTTTATTCGTCGCTAAACATAGCGACGGATTTCAATTTGTCGCCAAATCCGTCGTTAAATAATAAAATATTAAAAATTTTTATTATTTAAAAATTAAAAATATTAAAAAATAAAATGATAATTTAAAATATTTTAAAATAATAAATGTGATTATTTAATATAAATTAATAAAATAACAAAAAAAATAAATTATTAAATGTTAATTTTAAAAAAAAATTAAATTTAGCGACGGATCGTTGAATCTGTCGCTAAATCAGCGACGGATCGTTGAATCCGTCGCTAAATCAGCGACGGATTCCTTTATTCGTCGCTAAATCCGTCGCTAAATAATAAAATATTAAAAAAAATAATTTTAGTCTTTAAAAAATAAAAATATAAAATAATAAAATTAAATGCTTATTTAAGATATTTTAAAATATTAAATATGATTAGTTAATATAAATTAATAAAATAAAAGAATAATAAAATAAAATAAATGGATTACCGTTTATCAGTAGTTATCCGTTTCACTGTTACCATCCTCCGAAAAATACTGTTCGATCTAATTGCCAGACGAGATAGAACGTTGGAAGTGAATGTATTATATATTGTGTTTCTTACTGATAACAATAACGAATGAATATGAACAACTGAGTTTTCACAAACAATTGAACTATATAAGAGAATCGAATGGATGTAGAAGACAAAAACACGAATGGTGAAATCGACAGCTGCGATTAATTGAAAATTATTTGTCATAGATTTGTTAAATTATTTATTGTTAAAATTATCAAATTGATGAGATTTATAATATTTAATATGTATTTAATTCGATTTTGTTATTTAGAATATATTAAAAAGGGAGATACGATTAAAAAAATTTCATAATAGAGTATAGAAGAAATTTTGTTCGGAAATTATTCATGAATTTTGAAATTCCGATAATAAATTAGTGACGAATTTAGCCACGAATATTTTATTTGTGGCTAATTAGTAACGAATTTTACCACGAATATTTTTTTGTGGCTAATTAGTGACGAAATTAGCCACGAATTTTAGAGTTTGTTGCTAAATTTTATGATAAATATTTTTACCGTGACTAATTAGCAATGAATTTAGCGACGGAAAATTTTTGTAGCTAATTAGTGATGAAATTTGTGACAAAATATTTTCGTCGCTAATTTTAGGGACGGATAAGAGTATCCGTGGCAAAATTTAGCTACGAAAATATTATTCGTCACTAAGTAGCGACGAATTTTGCAACGAAAAATTTTTCATCGCCAATTGGCGACGGATTTAGCGATAAAAATTTTTTCGTCTCCAATTAGCAACAAATTTAGTCACGAATAATCTATCCGTCAGAAATTTAGCCACGAATAATTTTTCGTCGCTAATTTCGTTGCAAATTAGTGACAAAAAAATATTCGTCGTTAAATCCATCGCAAAATAGCAACAAAATTTTTTCGTCGCTAAAATCCGTCGCCAAAACCGTGTTTTTTTGTAGTGAATGGTTGCTATCCTACAATCATCGGGCAACGTGGGAAGTGAATCATGTTCAAGAAAATAATTAAGGAATCAAAAAGAAAACTAAACTATTAAAGACAATTACAAAAACCCTACTCACGACTAATGAATATGAGTGAACCAAGAGTTCTAGCATGACTAATCTTTCGGAATAGCTAATCATGAAAATGAAAAATTTTGAATTCACTGAGCCATCTATCCCTTTCCTCTTTTTTTTTCCCTAAATTCGAAACAAGGTTGTTTTTTGAAAAACAAAAACCAAAAATAAAAACAAAACAAAACAAAACAACATTGGAGGGGAATGGGGCTAAGATGGAGAAGAGAGAATCAATATGCAAGAATAAACATTGAGGAAGGTCCTATTTTTAATGGTTGTTTGACACTCATATAAGTTATTAAACAAACGATAGTCAAAGATGAAAAAACTTATCATTAAGAAAAAAATAAAAAAAAAAAGAGGTAAAATATTATGAATATTCATTCACTTCCTAAAAATCTCTCAATTTTTTTGTGAGTCCATTCACTTTCTAAAAAATTTTTCATTTTCTCATACTTCTAATCTTTCAAGATGATACTGATAATATATTTTAAAATTTCAAGGAGAAATTCAAAAATATTTATATATTTGAATTCATGCATCGATCATTAATTTGGAATTTATATATGTGTGTGTGTGTGTGTCAAGTGAAGAAATAACAATAAGGAATAAAGAATTATTCTACCTTTCTAACATATTTCTTCTTCTCTTTCTTCATTAGAATTATCTATATTTTATAACACATTATTAGCATAAAACTCTGACCAACTGAGTATAAACCTCTTACCAACTGAAGTGAATATTATTCAAAAAAATAAAACAAAACAAAACAAAGAAATATTCTCCAAAATAAGTATGATATATTATTGTATTTATCATTTTATAACTTAATATAGAGGTATTTTATGCACTTTTAATAAGATATATATGTTTGTTTATTAATTTTGTGAGTATTGTATCATGTAGAATATTAATCATGTCAAATCTCACAAAACTTGATTTTATAACTCTCGACATTTTTGGAAAAAAATTATATTTGTCATGGGTACTTATGCTTAAACTAGAAATTTGGAGGAAAGATTTAATCACGAAAAGACGATAATCTTTCCAAAACTTTATTATGATTGGATTCATTTGAGATTTCAAGATTTTGAATCAGTAAATGAATATAATTCAGTCCTATTTAATATTAATTCTCAATTAAAATTATGTGAAGAGAAAATTACTGATTGTGATATGTAAAAGAAAACATTCTCTAATTTTATCTCTCGAATATGCTCCTGCAGTAGTAATAACAAGAAAGAAGTTTTAAAAAATATTCTAAATTGATTTTTTGTTTGCTTGTTCCTAACCAAAATAACGAATTATTAGTAAAAAATTACGAACAAACATTCTCTACTCTTCAAAGAGAAACCTCCATGTGATATTCATTTTAGAAAAAAGCATATAATAGGGTTGTTAGACATATATTGTAGTGGGCGCTGATAAAAAATAAAATTTTCTTAAAATATATTAATCTTGAGAGAGCCAAGAAAACTGAGGATCAAAGAATTTAGGAAGAATTTATAGGAATTGGAAATGTAATCTATTGAAATTAGAAGCAAAAGCAACTGGCAATAGAATCCTGATGATACAGGGCTCAGCAACTCATAATTATAACATAAAAGATATGGAGCCAGCAGCCCATAACCATAATGCCCATTGGATCACAACCATAAAGCCTACAGATTACCTATCAACCTCTCAGTAGAAACTCAAGATAATTGAGCAACCTCTCTTGGGGCACCTTGCTTGGCCATCCTCTCTCGGTATAGTTTGCTCAATCAAACTCTCTCTGTATACCTTGTTCGGTCAAACCCTCTCTGTAAGATATAGTAAAGTATGTATTTGTATTTGCATTTATATTTTATTGAACACTCATAAATTTTTCGCATCACACTATGATAAAATCTCTTGATTTGTAGAACATATTGGCTCATAGAAACGATCAAAAAAATGTAATAAGAGAACTAAACTAAGGTTTGGTGTGAGACCACAAAGATAAAAAATAAAAATAAAAGGAAAAGGAAATAAAATAAAATAAAATAAAAATAATTTGGGAACACCATGACATATCATCAACCACCACATGGCACCTTACATTTGACACCTCACCATGCTTGGACCCACATTCCACTTTGGTAGAGAGAGGAATGATGAAAGAACTTAAAACACAACACTTATTTTCAACAAAATTCTTATTCTTGGATTTCATGTTCCTCCTCCAAAAACCTACCTAAACCTCTATGAAAATAACCTTTTAAACTTGAAATAAATCTCCTCCATTCATATATCTGTTAACCCTAGCCTTTGGAAAAAAAAAAAAGGAAGTGTAGAACACATATAGGACAAACTAGAAATCCAAAGAAATCTTAAAGAGAAAAGGAAGGAAAACTCAAAAAAAGAATTACAAGTTTGAGGTAAGTACCATGTTTATGTTGTTTCTTTGATATCTAATAGTTATGTTTAATATATATTCAGACTGTTTGTGGTATTTAAATAAGGATGGAATGAAAAAAGAAAGAAAAATCTCACTTGGAATATCAAAAGATAGAAATAGAAGCTACATTTAATATTCTGGATAGTCTAACCATACACTATTGTTTATTGAATATATTTTTCTACACAACTGCAAATTAAATACGGTTTTAACTAAAAGAAACTAAATTTCGATAGCTTTAAAATAATATATAATTCAAAAAGTTTCGTAGAGAATTGGATTTTTGGTAAATTTTTGAAATAGCATGATTTCTGCAGAAAAACTGTTCTGTTCACAATATGACCATGCTCTATTTGTTATTAAATATTTTTTTCTGCACAACTACAATTTGAGTAGGATTTTCCTCTAAAGAAATGAGACTTCCATAACTTTAAAATGAGATAAAATTCAAAGCATTTTATTGAGAAATGAATTTTTTGTAAATTTTCAAAATGTCACTTTTTCTGTAGAAAGCCTTGTTTATGCCTGTTTTTGTATTGAATTTTGCATCAATTGTTGAATGTCTTCTAGGCTGAATTAGGCTAACTTTTAAACATAAATAATGTAACTCTATGTATTATCTTTAAATGGCCACTAAAATCACCTCAATCTGATATGTGTAGAAGAAGTTATGTTAGTTTTTCTATAACTGTGTAAGTTACATTGTGAATTTTAAGATTGACATTGTCTGATATGTTTTTCTCTATACAATTGGTACTGAATCTTGTTATGAATCCTATATAATTTTTGTGATAAATTGGGATCTTTGTGATCATTATTTATGTGAATATGAAGTAATATAAAGAAAAAGTAATACTACGATAATTTCTATGAAAGTTTTGCGAAACCTGTAGGCAAAACTTAAAGAGTACATTTGGAATATGGAGTTCCGAAATCTTTGCGAAAACTACGGACGAAACTTGAGAAACTATGGATATATCTCTTCTCCCTATGAGGGTGGAATTAGAAACAGGTGAACTGTTTGAGATGTTTAAACTAAAAAGACTTAAATTTTATTTAAAAATACCGAATTTTGACTTGCTCTCCCAAATCCTCAAATACTAACTTGGTTCAATATTTTATTCCTTTCTTTAAATATCAATTTCAATTTAGAACAATAAATATAGAGAAAGGTAATGAATTTAGAGTGGTAATTGCACTTATCTCTTTGGGATTGCTTGAGATAACGTATATCTTTTGTGTACTTTTCGATATCATGTCAGTTGGTTATTGATATTGATATTCCAATACCTGATTACTTGTAATGCATGCTATTGGTTCTCGTGTACTTACTCAACTTATACTGACCCTGATATCCTTATTTTTAGGTAATCAGGAAAACAAGAGAGAATCGCAAGATAGAGGCCCTTGAACCAAAGGATTTCATTCTCTACTCTTTTCCAACCTACTTGTATTATTAAGGCGTGTTGTTCTTATATTATTTTGGTTTTGTACAAACTACCTAATATATGTAAATGGATAGTGAAGGTCAAAGAGAGTCATATATGTATAGTTTTATTTATGTTGTGATTATACACCACGATATGTATTTGGATAGTTGGGAGAGCCAATAATACTTTTTGTTTAATAGTAAAAGTATTTTCGTGTATTCTATCAAATTTTATATTAACCCAAGATGAATAAATAGTTACTAAATATGGGAGACTTTATTGTTATTTTATTTGAAAATAATAAGTAATTTATTTTCTTTTAATATAAATCACATTCTGTATTACCACACACGGGTAGTACAACTATCGTGAGTTCAAATGTCACATTTTAATCTTATTTGTTGTTTCCGCATTTGCATGTCTATTCCCCTTTGCTAAGGGATGCGACACCTAGATAGCGGGGTCGTCACACTCTCGATTAAAGCTCTCGACTATTACCGAAGTAATCTCCTATCGCACAATGTTTTGGCTAAACAAATCGAGATCATTATCACTTGAGCTTTGAATCTCTTATAATCTCACCTAATAAAGAAGCAAATCTATGACAATTCAAACCTTCCCTAGTCACTACGACAGCTTGAACTTTTCTTAATTTTGAATAATTCTGAATCTCCTAAAAATCTTTAATCATAGTCATGTAATCTAAGAAAATCCCTAATAACCTTTTCATGGGTAAGTAGGGTTTTGTTCCTCCCTTGACACACAAGAGTCTATTCCTACATACTATATATACCAAGCAAAGAAAATCCACAAAGGGCATACAATAAATTAGACTCTATACCGAGTACACACTGAGGCAACATAGGGTTAGGGTGAAGTATTTATTCAGTATTTTCCTTTATTACTCTTCTACTTAAGTGTTAAAATTTCCTCCGTCAGACCACCTCCAGTAGATATTTTGCAGATCTTTTCATCAACTAAAATCCAATGGACGCATCAACACTGGTTCTTGACTCAAATCAATAGAGCAGTTCATCTGTGGAGCAAAATCGGACTCCAACAGATTGGCGCCGTCTATGAGAATAACCGACTAATTAGTCGAAAAACTTTACGCTCTATTTTACTATATCTTTCTTATTGTTATGCTAACAAAGAGAAAAAGACCTAATTGGTTTCGACGATGATGACCTAACGGGAGTCGACCTAAGCGGATATGATCCACTGGTCATCACAGCCATGATAGACCGGTACATCATGAAAAGAGTTTTTGTGGACCAAGGGTCGAGTTGTGATCTCCTCTATTGGGATGCCTTCCTACAAATGGGCTTCAGCCAAATGCATCTTCAACCCCATGTCAGACCTTTGGGGAGACTTTCATATGAGTGGTTGTACCCTTAGGGCACTATCTTGCTCCCAGTCACCATAGGAGTACCACCCAACCATGGTACAACGACAACTACATTCAATACGGTCAAACTACTATCCCCCTACAACACCATTTTGGGTCGTCCCAACCTAGATGGCTTGAAAGCCTTGTTGAGCACCAAACACAAGAAAATAAAATTCAAAACACATCATGGTATTGGAACATTGGATTGTGATCCCAATCTTTCGAGTGCCTCAGTGCTAAAGAAGGAAAAGAAGAACCTCTCTATAGAAGTCGTGGAATTTAAAGACAATACCTAACAAGTTGCAAAACCAAAACCTAGCGAAGAGGTGAATGTGGTCTCACTGTCGAATGTACCCAGCCAAACCATTCAAATTGGATCCCACCTATCGACACATCTTTGGAACATTATAATTGAGTGCTTACGATAACACTCTAAGGTTTTCGCGTGGCCATCCAAAGATATTCTCGAAATCCATCCCTTAACAAGCTGAAGGTGAACACTAGCTACAAGCCCGGGAAGCAGAAGAAGAGAGTATTTGCAGTGGAGCAACAATGAGAAATACAAGAAGTACAAAATTTTCTAGCAACAAACTTCATCAAGAAAGTAAGGTATCATGAGTGATTAGCGAATGTGATCATGGTGAAAAAGGCAAATAGTAAATGGAAAATATGTGTTGATTTCACTAACCTCAACAAGTCATTCCTAAAATACATCTATCCACTTCTCAATATCGATAAACTTGTGGACAACTCATTAGGTCATCAGCTTCTAAGTTTCATGGACGCGTATTCTTGTTACAATCAGGGACACATGGCCCCGAAGTTGAGAAAAAAAACAAACTTCATCATAGATTTTGGTACGTACTACTATAAGGTCATGTAATTTGGCTTGAAAAATCCAAGAGCAACCTTCCAGTAGCTAGTCAACAAGGTCTTCAGCAGGCAACTCAATAAAAGCATGGAAGCCTATGTTGATGATATGCTCATCAAAAGCATCAATCTGGAAGGCCACATAGTAGATCTTGAAGAAATATTTCAGATATTGGAACGTTACAATATTAAGTTAAACCCAGCCAAGTGTACTTTCGGCATCACCTCAAGCAAGTTCTTCAACTTCCTGATCACCAATCGAGAAATCAAGGCCAATGCCAAGAAAATTCAAGCTATCTTAGACATGATGCCAAATATTGAAGGAGGTACAATACCTCATAGGGCGGATCGTGACTCTGAGCAGGTTTATGGCGAAGGTAGGAGAAAAATACAGACATTTCTTTGATGCATTAAAGAAGTTCCAGAAATTCATACAAACATCGGAATGCCAGATGGGCCTTCTACAAGTTCAAAGAATACTTCTTGTCTCCTCCACTACTTTTTCTACCTATCCCTAATAAGAAACTTTACCTCTATTTATCTATCTCTGATCAAGTCCTTTGCTTTATGCTAGTAAGACAGGATGCCGCTATACAAATACATGTATACTATGTTAGCCAAGTGCTACAAGAGTCCAAAATCAATTACAAACTTATAGATAAGGCGGCCTTTGCTCTTGTCACAATCGCTCTATGCCTTTGACCTTATTTTTTAGGCGCACACAATTGTAGCTCTAACCGATCAACTACTGAAGCAGAACTTGCAGAAAAAAGACACCTCAAGTAGGCTTATCGACTAGACATTGAACTTGGCGAATTTGAAATCTAATATCAGCTAAAACCCGCTATCAAAGGTCAAACCCTAGCCGACTTCTTCCTTAATAAATGCTACCAGACCTTACTATGCAACCAACCAATAACCACCTCGAAAGAAACTTACTGCCAACATGGACCTTGTACATGGATGGCTCTTCCAAATCGATAGGATGTGGTGCTAGATTCATCCTAATAGGACCTGATGACTTCAAGGTAGAGTACATGCTCCGCTTCAACTTTCAAGCTACCAACAATCAAGCAAAATATGAAGCACTCTTGACCGAGCTGTAGATTGCAGAGTTGTTGGGAGTTCAAGACATCCAGGTCTTAACCGATAGCCAGCTGGTTGCCAAGAAATAATGAGCAAATTCAACAAGATTGATATCCAATGAATTCCTAGATTTGAGAACACCAAAGACAACACCCTCTCCAAGCTTGCCAGATCAGACTCTGTGGCCACTAGTCGAATGGTTTACATTGAAAACCTTCCCCACTCGAGTATTGATGAACCAGAGCAAATCATGATATCTAGCAACTAGCCAAGCTAAAAAGACCCAATCTAGGCCTACTTGAAGAATGGCCAACTACAAGAGTCCCCACAAGAAGCGACAAAGGTTAAATGCAAAGCTATGTATTATGCTATCATTAACGAGACTCTCTATAAGAGGTCCTTTGCTTATCCCTATCTTAAATGCCTAACACCCGAGAAGGGAATTACATCCTTAGAGAAATTTATGAAAGAGTGTGTGGCAACCATTTAAGCGCCCAGAATCTAGCGAATAACGCCTTGCGCCAAGGATTCTTATAGCCCATCGGGAAAACCGATGTGGAGGACTACGTCAAAAGGTATGATAAGTGGCAATGCTTCTCCTCAGTGCATCACCAACCATCCTCTGAACTATATCCAATTACGAGTCCATAGTCGTTCATGCAATAAGGAATGGACATATTGGGACCGTTTCCACAAAAATCGGGCAACAAAAATTTCTCATCATAGTCATAGACTACTCTACTAAGTGGGAAGAACCCAAATCACAAACCCAAATTACAAGATTCAAAAGTTCGTATAGGTTTCCATCATCACCAAATTTGATCTACCCCATGTCCTTATCACTAACAATAGTAAGCAATTTGATCACAAAGGTTTTAAAGAATTCTGTCATAAACTCGAGATCCAGTACCACTTCACCTCTATTGCATACCCATAAACCAATGGTCTCGCCAAAGTAACCAATGGAACAAATCTCCAAGGGCTAAAAATAGCACTTGACAAAATGAAGGGGCTCTGGGTAGATGAAATCCACGAAATCCTATGGGCCTACCAAACTACACACTCACTTGTGAGTGCAAAGTAATCATATCAGTGGAATAGAAATTCACTCATTACATGTAAAACAATATCAACCAGAGTCAAACCTTACATTACACGAATGATTAAATCTCTTGTCGGAGTTACGAAACGTCATGTCTGCTTGAATGGCGACCTATCAACAACAGATGTCCTGGTATCATAACAAAAAAGTCAAAACCAGAACGTTCCGATCAGGAGACTTAGTCCTTCGGAAAGCAAAGGCAACAAGATAGCCCCAACCAGTAGGTAAGCTCGCACCGAACTGGGAAGGTCTGCATCTAGTGTGCTCAACAATCCGTCCTAAAATGTATCACCTCGGCCACTTAAACGGCTCACTATACCTTGAACATAAAATTCAAACGATCTGCATATCTACTATCAGTAATCTTTATTGCTTTTCTAATTTTGATAACTGTTATCTCATAACCCGTTAGCAATAACACTATTCCTTATTACAAGCATGGTTCATCTAATGAGTTATGAATAACTCAGGCCCTTGTGCCTACAAAGCTCTAGTTTATCACTATATCTCTTTTACAAGCCCACTCTCTTGGCTCCGCACTACATATGGGTTCCACACGCATTCTCTTAGCTTTAAGTCTCTCGATATGCCACATACGAGATGTAACTTACAAGCGAGCTAGCAACCTATTCTCTCAACTCTACGTTTTTGGATACACCATATACATGATATAACTCCTAAGTAGACTGACAACTCATTCTCTCGGCTCTACACCCCTCGATATGTCATTATGAGATGTAACTCCCAAGCAGACTGGTGATCCATTCTCTCAGCTCTATGTCTCTCGATACGCCATGTATGGGATGTAACTCCCTAGCGGGCTAGCAACCCACTCTCTTGAATTCGCGCCGCATAGAGGTTTCGTATCCACTCTCTCAACTCCACGCCGCATATGGGTTCCATGCCCACTCTCTCAGCTCTACACCATATATAGATTTCGTGCTCACTCTTTCGGCTTCATGCTATATATGGGTCCTAACACCTGGACAAGATCTCACTCCCATTCTCTAGGCACCACACCTTAGAAGTTACAATACTCTTTTAGTACATACTCTTTCGGCTCTCTAGTCACTCTATATATAAACAAAGCGGCAAGAAGAGGACACAATCATGCCTAGCAAACATCTTCTTTATTCATGGAAATTCTTATACATGGTACGAGTGAAATACAAAATATATATATACACGAAGTCCAAGGGATAGGATATATTAGAAGGAGAGTTCGATTCAACCGATTCGCAAAGAGGATCATCTCGAAAAACAACAATTAAGCTCTAACCTGGTACTTCAGAGTCAGAATTCTCTCTCACTTCAACCTCCAATCTCCTGCACATACCAAGAACCATGGCGTAACCAAGTTAGTCCTCAAACCCTCGATCTCTTTATCTTTATTGCTTAAGGCAGCATTCGTTGCCCTCCCTTATTTGATTTCTCTTTCCCTCTAGGCCAAGCTAGCATGCAATTGGGAGATTAGAGATGTGTCCAAGCCAGTTTGGGCCCAAAAACTAGCCCAGCAGGCCCGAAAAAAGCCCGGCCCGTGAACCGAACCAGAGCTATAGTAATCAGCCGGGCCGGTTCAACAGATTTTGGAATCGAGAATCGGCTAGATGTGGAACCGAAACCAGCCCGGCCCAACCGGTTCCAACGGCTCCTTGTCCCTCTTTTTTTTTTTATTTTTTTCAATTTTACCCCTCCTTGTCCCTCCTTTTCAGGCCAAACAGGGCTGGTCCGGTGTGAGTCGCCCCGCTGGTTCTGGTTCAACACGCTGGGCCAGTTCAACTAAAAAAAATTTTGGAACCAGCCCGACCCAGCCCGGATTGGCCTAGGAACCGCAACCAGCCCGGCTCGCAGTTCCAAGAACCGTCCTTGAACTGGATCGGGCCCGGCCCGGTTACAACTCTATGGGAGATTACCTACTTAAAGGCAGCAACTAAAGCCTGACTAAGTGCAACTGACTTCTGCTTTTCATAACATAAACGTTTTGCATCAAGCATCTTAGAACTATGGATCTCTCCACCACTTCTGACAGAAAATCCATGACCCAAATCTACCATCATTTGTATGAGAATACATATCTTCTTTGTTTCATCTAAACCACAGGGCACTTCACACATCAGTTTTCCCAGCATTTTCTTTCAGATGCACCCCTCTGACATTTCCCATTCTTTAGTAATCTCAACTAGTAATTATCACCTAACCTCACCACCTCCACCATTTCTCCTAACTCTTTCCCTACTCATTACACTTCCAATTTGACACCCTTTGCCATTAATGCTTCTTCATAAATTTTACAATTCCTAAAGTCAAGATTTTCTCTAAACCAATTCTCATAGTCTATCACAAAGATTATGATTCGCCTAATCCCCTTTTTAAGGAAACACGAGATATCCTATCGGCACTTTTCACATTTAACGCTCAACTTTTGTGTCTCTTCCAATTCCCCATTAACTCTACTCGTAATATCATTTTTCCAAAATACCATTAGAAATTGGAGCAAATGATGATATAGGATTCAATAGCCCAAAATCATAATATAAAAGATACGGGGCCTACTGGCCCATGACCATAAGGCCCATTGGACCACAACCATAAAACCCCATAAATTACTAATCAACCTCTCAATAGAAACCCAAGATAACCAAGCGGCCTCTCTCGATACACTTGGCTCAGCCATCCTCTCTCTGTGTAGCTTGCTTGGTCGACCCTCTTAGTTAAACCGCTCAGCTACTACCGAAGTAATCTCATATCACATAACATCTTCATTAAACAAATCAAGATCATTGTCATAAGAGATTTGAATCTTTAATAATCTCACCCAATAAAGAAAAAAATCAAATACAAATTTCCTATAGTTTCTATAAGAAAGGAAATTTTCATGACAATTCAAACATTCCTTAATCTCCATGACAGTTTGAACTTTTTTAAATTGCAAAAGATTCTAAATGTCATAAAGATCTTTGATCATAATCTTATAATTTTGGAAGATCTTCGATGACCTCTCCATAAGGTAAGTAGGGTTTTTGTATCCCTTAACAACAGGAAACTGATCCTGCATACTATATATACCATACAAAGTCAACCCACAAAATATATGCAATATACTAGACCTATACACAGTACACACAAAGGCAATACGAGGCTAAATCAAAGGCTCTATTCAATTTTTTCCTTAATTACTCTTTCTAACTTAAGTATTAGAGATTTCTCCGTTGGACCACCTCTGGTAGGTGTTTTGGAGATCTTTTCATCAATGATGATCTGGTGGACGCATTAGTACCGGTTCTCCGCTCGAGTTGGTGGAACAGTTTATCTACCGAGTAAAATCGAACTCCAGCAGATCCAAGAGAAAATGAAACAAAATCTAAACCCTAAGGTTTTAGAGGGAACACATATATGAAAAGTAGAGGAAGGAGAAGATAGGGAGGAGAGGCGACAACAATCATCCAATCCCTTTTCAGTGAACCTGTCTTCGTTTATTGTTTTTGCTAATCAATTTTCCTTTACCTTTATTGCTCAATTTTGCTACCAATTTCAAGTTTCCTCCTGCCATTATCAGATTCGAGTTCTGCAATTCAGTCTTTCCTTCAACCATTACAGAATTCTACTTTGACTTCTTTTTGAAATCGTCCCTCAATTTTCATTAATTATCATGTTCAAACTTCGCTTCATCTTTGTGTTCTTCACAATCGTCGCAGTCTTCTCTGCCAAGCACTAGATTTCACCTTCGAGTTCGCTATCAAGCCCCCTTTGATTTGCCTTTGACTGTACATCATTTTTTACTGTTCGAGCTTCATCATCTGCTACCTTCATTTATATCATCGATGATTTCATCGTCACCACCTTCCTGTCTCCACCTCTGATCAGTCTACACTTTGATTTCTCCAATTCATCCTCACCATGGTCATCGCCGTTTATCCACGATAGGTAACTATCTTCGTTTAAAGTCTCAATCTAATAGCTATTCGAATTCCATTCCTCTTTCCGTCTTTAAATTTTGATTCAATTTTGACTTTTCAACATTAAATGCCCATTTAGTAAGATTTTTTTTTCGGCTTCTATTCATTTTACAAGGGGGAATTCTTATTGAACAAAATTTATCCTCTTTAAAAATAATTTTTTTATAAATAAAAATAGAAAATTAATTTTAAGAGAGAAACTCTTAAGGAGAGTTTTTTTTATACGTTAACTTTTCTGGAATCATATTTTTTTTATTCTATTTATATCTTTATTTGAATGATACGAAATTTCAAATATGTTTATACCTTAAATGTGGCATGATCTTAGAATTCTATTTGAAATTTCAAATTTCAAATATTTTAAATATATTTTTTGCAAAAACCATCTCTCATCTTTTTCTCTTTGAGTATTCTCTTTCTATTTCTCTCGCACATCCAATTATCCCACAATTACAAAAATATGACCTAATCTTGGGTTTTTATTTTGAATTTTGGAATTAGGGTTTATAAATGTTTAATTTTAATAATTTAGAAAAATAATCAATTTATTTTTATTTTAAGTATTAGTATTTATATCTTTTATCTTTAAAATATAAATTTATGAATTTTAATCAATCTATAGTAAGTAGAAAAAAATTATACTTTCTGTGTATGTTTTTTATGATTAAAAATAAAGTTTATAAAAAAATATTTTGTCAAATAGTTTATTTATAAAAAATGAATATAGAAACAGCTTTTAAAAATAAAAAATCAAATAACTTTTTATTTCATTTTAAAAGAAACGAATTTTTATTTATACTTAAAAGGAGAAGATAAAAAGAAAAAAAATTACAAAACATGCTCTAAGAGTTGTTTGGTATTAAGTTTATTTATTCCATTGGTTTATAATGATTTAAAATCTAATATGTATTTGCGTCATAATTTTATGTTTTATTTTTAGATTTTAAATTTTTTATTTATTATTTAGGATTTTAGTTTAATAATAGTACTTTCAAATTTAGAAAATAAAAAAAAAATCAAAAATATCAATTTAGGTTTCATTAGTATTTAGCATTAATGTAATTTTT
Organism: Dillenia suffruticosa; assembly: GCA_033439265.1. Lineage (NCBI taxonomy): Eukaryota > Viridiplantae > Streptophyta > Magnoliopsida > Dilleniales > Dilleniaceae > Dillenia > Dillenia suffruticosa. The sequence goes on from JAVTVX010000031.1 coordinate 9,845,453, forward strand.
TGATAATTTTAGATTGTTGGTAATTCTTAATTTTATTTTACAAATTAATTTTGGAATAATTTTTAGATTTATATATTAATTAAGTTTATTTTGTTTGCTATAATTGTATTTATTTGAATTTTAATAGATTTTGGAATTAAAATTGATAAAATCACCTTAGTTAAATAGAGAAAATCATATATTAATTGAAATAATTGACTTTTATAAGATCAATAATTCTATTCACTAAAAATACTACATTAAAATATAAAAACTTTTTTTATCGATATGGCATATGACAGTATCTCATGTCAATATCAAATGGAGAGAGCAATCAAGTATGCCGCATTAATAGATAATATCTATATCATGAACAACTACAACACAAAAATTCCATTGTTACATTTTTAAATTCAAGGACTTAATTATAATAAAATAAAATTTAAAGTCTAAGATTAAAATTTTGAGTTTTCACATATAATTTGCCCTTGTATGTGATGTTTTATTATATCTTTCTAAAACAACACAAGATAACATAGGATAAAAGTTAAGACAAGATAGCAATTGCATTAAATAGGAATGCATTTTTTGTTTTTAATATCAATGAGTTGTATTAGATGTAAGGAAAAGAAAAGCAAATGCATAGACAAATAAATGACTGTTTTCCAATCCTTCTTCAATTACTCTCAACTGCAATGATTCCTTAGGTTTATGGTTCCCAACACTTTAAGATCATATCATCCTTAACATTTCTCAACTAAATTTAAAGATTTACAATTTAAACCAAAATTTTCTTAAAATAACTAAAACAATTATTATATTAGTAGTTATAAATATACAATATCTACAAACAAATCTTTATCTCATCAGATAAAATAGGCTATACGAAACCTTTTATACTATTATAATTGTAGTTATTGATATACTAAAAAAACAAGAGTTTCCTTTTACTTTTCTAGGAACGTTAACTAACAAAACAACGACGTTTTGTTCGTGACGTCTTTCCTCGTATTCTTTACTAAACACTCACGTGAAACTTAGATATCTTAAGGTGTATTATGTTAAATTTAACAAAGGTCACTTCAATATCTACGCTTTTTCTTTTTGTTACATAAAAATTCAAACCTTAAATTTCAGAATTAAGGGAGAAAAATTATGACTACCAAATTATCTCCTTAAAGACTTCAATATCTACACTCTATCAATACATATAAAATTCAAGTAAGTTTTAAAGTATTAACAAAAAAAATGCGTTTGGTAATCTTAAAGACTTCACATTACACCAAACTTTTTTGAGTTAAATGATCGATCATTTTATATTCTTAACTATAAAATTCGAATTCAACCCCTGAGAATAATGAAAAAGGTTTTGAAAAGTTAATCCCTAAAAGTGAACCACAGAGTACTCAAACCTGATTAACTAGATAAAATTCAGAAATCGACGATAAAAACCAAAAAGAAAAAAAAAAAAAAAAAAAAAAAAAAAAACTTCACGTTACGTTGCTAGTTGGGAATACTTTGAATACGTGGGATGGAATTAGAAATATCCAAAAAAAAAATGAAAATGAAAATGATTTCTTGAAATTGACAATTTTTTATTTTTTATGTAATTTATTTTGTCAATTATTAAATTAGTTTTTTAGTTTCATGAATTAACATTATCGTTATTGTATCGTAGTCTTTTTGGGTATAATTAATTAAACCTAAATAAAAAAATCAATTACTAATTTTCAATAATTGGTTAACCACATCATTCTCCCCTAATATTAAATGTCCACTCTAAACCCCACAAGGCACATTCAAACGCATGGACTTGGAATAAGCCACGGTTGTGATTATTGTAATTCTAATCAGTCCCTGGCTAATTTAATTTAGGCTTGTAGTAATATATGAGGAGAAACACGGGTGATTGTGTGTGCTATGTAAACATTTTTGTCTTGATCATGGGATTATTAGATTAATTTAATTTAAATATTATAAAATTTAATTTAAAAATTAATTTTTTCATTTTTTCATTTTAAAAACTTAAAAAATCTTGATTAAATATATTTAGTATCTTATTACTAAACTCAATGTTGGTGTGTAATATGTGATTATATAGTGTTTGTTGCTCCTCTACTTAAAAAATTCTTATAATTGAAATTTGAATTTTTTTAAACAAATTAATAAATACTTTTAGTATTAGGTATTATTTTTTTTAGTTTTTATTATCAGAATTTGAGTTTTATCCCACTAATTCGGTTTGAGTACTGTGTGATTAATTTTAGAGGTTAATTCTTTTAAATTATTTTTTTTTGTTCCGACATTATTTTAATATCAGGCATTATATCTAATTACTATTTGACCCTTTTAATATTTTCCCAAAATGTTAAAAATTATGAAAGAGGCGGAATTTATCGTGAGTGAAAGTTAAAATTCGCAAAAAGTAAAAGATGGGAGGGTGCGAAAAAATGAATTGCGAGTGATGATGTGGCACATTTTAATTGGAAACAGCTGGGGATTCATTTTCAAAACCCTAATCTCTTGATCTATGTAAATTATGTTTTTCGAGTGTTGCAGCCACCTCTCCACCTGAGAACAGGGAAAGCGAGGTCTCAGCCGCAACCATGGTATGCTCTCAAACCCCAACCGCTTCTCTTGTTCAGTTCTCGATCTAGTTCTTCGATCTTTTATGCTTGTTGTTGTAGTTTTGTTCGTTCTTCTTGTTCGAACGAGAGAAAATTGAAATCGAGCTGTGTTCTGAGATCTGTTCAAAATTTGCTCTATGCGTGTAACTAGTGATGGGTTTTTTTGTTCCTTTTGGAAATAATAAACATTCGTAGTTAAGACCTAGATTTTTGTGCTTATGTATTTTTCTGAGATTTGTTTTATGTATGACTTGTTGTTTTGGTGGATGGTTGTCTGCTTTGGATTAAAGGGTTTGCTCTATGTCGGTTTCATTTTGAAAATGCTGTGTTTTTCTTTAGTTCAATAAAAAATTTTCTGCTAATTACCAGCAATCTCCTGTTTGTGTGTTGTGTACTCCTGTATTAATGGGTCTAAGATGCACAATTAAAAGAAATGTAGGTCATACCTATGTTTTGATTTTGTGATTACTAAACACTCTCTACATGTTCATACCTATGTTTCATAATATGTAATAGGTGAACTTTACTGATCGTTGTCATTGATATCTGGCATCTGAAATTCAAACCGTTTGTTCACCTGTAGGCCCATAATTAGCTTTTTTATGTTAATATTTTTGTATAGGTTCATTCTATTCTCAGGATTGAAATATGGTTAAGTCAGGGAAAATCAATGATAAGGAGTCATTGTTGCCTGTGATTTGATTTTCCAATGAGTAGTCATGAAGGAAGATTCTAATTTTAAGTATCAATTTTGGTAGTTAGGTTACAGTGACATAATTTAATGGAGTTATCTCTGTGGATGGCTTGTAAGTGTGCTGCTAAAGACATCACCTAATATTATCATGCTTCATGTTTTTTTGTTGAATAATTTTTTCCAGCATGCCAGGCGGTTCAATTATTGTGCCTGTTTAGAACATGTCTAGATCAAATCACTTGGTAGTGCTGTGATGTTAATGATGTAATATCCCATTCTTCAATCATTAAATAACCTTTTACTAGGTTGAAACATCTTGTAGTTGTTTTGAAATGGGTTGTAAATTTTCTCAGGTGAACGTTCCCAAGACCAAGAAGACATATTGCAAGAGCAAGGAGTGCAAGAAGCACACCTTGCACAAGGTGACACAGTACAAGAAGGGCAAGGATAGTCTTGCTGCACAAGGAAAACGACGTTATGACCGTAAGCAGTCAGGTTATGGTGGTCAGACCAAGCCTGTTTTCCATAAGAAGGTACTTTATCATTTTTTCCTCTTGCAAGGCACTGATTCTATTTTTATCCAATTTCTGGACATACAAATTCCTGTATGCTTCACATGACTAAACAGCAGTGCTTTTACTTCTTTTATTTGACCAGGCCAAAACCACCAAGAAGATTGTGCTGCGGCTGCAGTGCCAGAGCTGCAAACATGTATCTCAGCACCCAATCAAGGTTTGTGCGGTAGTCTGCTTTGTAAACTTTCCTTGCTCATTTGAAAGTGTTTGAATTGTTGGCTAATGCTCTGTCTTGCCTCTTGTGCAGAGGTGCAAACATTTTGAAATTGGTGGAGACAAGAAGGGGAAGGGAACTTCTTTATTCTAATGAAGAAGTTGAAGTCTTATTTCTTTGCTGTGATGTTACTCAACAGTTTTGTTGCAATTCAACTCAAATTTTGGATCTCTACTTAGTTTTTTGACATTTTGTAGTTTGATGCTGTTTGCTCATATGAAAACTTGTTTGTTTTGGGAACCTTTTTTTCCTAGTTTTGCTATGGTTGTTGTCCGGTGACCAGATGTTATTCTTTTTATAGAATCAGTTTCTACTTGGACAACAAGTGTTCTCGTCATTACATCCACTCTTTAAGTGGCATGCAATTTAGAGCTTTCAGAGGTGTCTAATGATTGGAGGTATGTTTTATTGTTATAAGTTTATGAATTAGGATCTCTCTCTCTGCAGGAGTGAGCTGCTTGTGCCACCACTTTTAATGGGTTGTAGAATATAGAATGTTTTTAAAACCCAGCTCTACTGCAATAACATTTGTTTCTTTTGGTGTCAACTGCATTGCGCTGATTTATTATGGCTTGGGCTGATAGGGCTGATCTTCTGTGCCCATTTGTCCTAAATTATTGTAAACAGTTCAATCTTCTGGTGTACTGCTGTCATGGCATTTGTAGTTCAGGACTCTGTCCTCTTTTTAGGCTTTTTGACCCAAGAGCTTAATGAGGTTTACTTTATTTACAAAGTTTCATGTGGAGCCATAGAGAGGGTATTTGAATGGTAAATGGAAGTGACTGTCGCATAAGATGAATTTAGGGGTACTTTGCCATCCAATTTGCTGGTATGCCGCTCGGCAACTGCTTGTCATATTTTGAAGTCTTGGATTTCAAATTCAGGGATCTAATTCATGTCATGTTATGGGTAGTTTTTCTTGGGCATAAATTTTGCTTTCTTAATTTTTTCGTTTCCTTGTCTTTGATTTAATTTTTGTTGTAAGAATGTTTTTTTTTTTCTCTCCCTTCAAAATTTTCCCAACATATATTATTACATCTCATTTTCTTGTACCGCGGTTTCGTCCCTAATTTCCTGTACCGCGATATCTTCTGGGTTGAGAGGTGGATATGCGTGGAGGAGCAGTAACGATTGATCTTTTAGGATTGATTTGACATGTGTGAGTCCTGCATTTGTCTCTTAGATGATAGAGCTAATAATGTGAATGCATTATCTTACAATGGAAAGAAAGTCGTAAGTTACATTATATTACTGGGAGAAGCCTTGGTGCATGATGTGCGCGTGATAGAAATATTGTAAAAGGAGCTACTTGTCCTATCTCCAAGTTGAGTAAGAATCCAAGATTTAATCCTTGGTGAGAAGAATCAACCGAGAGAATTAACAAAAATCCGAATTGGTTGTGCAATCCTGAAGATCTGCCCCAAACTGACAATTAGGATTAGCAATTGGATCGGACCAACCCGAGCTCGGCCCGAACGGGCCAAGTTTGGCTCATTTTAGGGTTGGGTCGAACTTGGGCCCATTTTTTTAGACTTATTTTAACTACGAACCGAGTTTGGATATCAGTTGATCCGATATAAACTCAACCCATTTAAAAATAAGAAGCGTAGAATTATGTTCTTTCCCTCCCTCTTTCTCTCACTACAGAATCTATATATCAAAAAAGATGCGTTGGGGTTTCTAAAGCCACCTTTCTCCCTCTCCCCCTCTCATATCGCCACCCGTGTCTCTTCCTCTTCCATAACTGCCTCTCCCTCTTCCCTTTCTAACTACCATGCCGCCAACCCTTTCTCCTCTAGCCACCAACATCACCCTCTGATGATGTCTAAGTTCTCTCTCTTCTCGTCTCTCTCTCTCTCTCTCTCTCTTTCTCTCTCTCTCTCTCTCTCTCTTATCATTCTCATAGTTTTTTCTCCTAGATCTGCCGTCGCCATCACCCCTTCCTTTATCGGTGTTTGTTCCACACACAAGATGCCAAAAGTATACTATACCAACCGATATTCGGAGTCATACTATGATTAATTCGATACGACACTTACAGTGGCCCATTTAAGAGGGCAATTCTCCCGACATAGTCTGCTCCATACTCAAGTCGCAAGATGAATTTGTAACCTTGGTTAAGAGATTTAATACCACACTCCACTAGACCGACTGACCGTTGATCCAAAAGTGAGAGGATCGCCAAAGAAACCCTTTGCCCTCTCCGCACGATCACGTCTCTCTCTTTTTCTCTCACTGCAATTGGCAACGATTCATCTTCTCTTCACCACTGTCACCACCATGTGACTTATGATTTGTGACGATGCTTCCTCATGAGCATCTGTATCTACGTCATCAAATCAAAACCCACTCTCATAGTTTGAATCTGGAAGCTTAGGGTTTTTTTGTGTAGGATTTGGATCTTAAACAAGTCGAGCCTAACTCGAAATGGGCTCGAAACCCTTTTAATTTTTTAGGCTAAGCTCGAGACTTGATTATTCGAGCTTTCTCGAGCCGGGCTTGAACCCAAAAAATTTTAAACATGTCGAGCCCAAGCTGAGGTAAAACCGGACTCAGAAAGCTCGATTTCTAGCTCTACTAATAATATGTCGGAAGTCAATGAACAAGTTACTAATCCTGCACAAACTATTTAAAACCCAGTGTGAGAATTCAAACAGTGTCCGGTGATTATGGAGTGTGAACGGGTTGTCGAAACCCTCAAATTAATATTGAATCACCAATGCAATAAACTTACAGCAATAGCGGTACCGGGTCAAATCCCACGGAAGTATAGTGACTTAATCTCTTAGTTATTTCTAAAATAAAATTAGGGGATTGTAAAATCAATTACTAAAATGGAAATTAAAACCCTAAAATTTAAAAGATCGATCAACAATGCAAATATATTAAAAATTAAAGATGAAACTCAATATGCTAAACATCTGATTCAATTTTGCACTGATCATCGGTTAAAAATTGTTATTCTTACGATTCAAGTATTTAACCTTAGATTTATTAGGATAACCGTAATAAATCTTATATTTTTCTAAATTAATTGACCAAATCCAGTATCCAATCAAAATTTATCATTAATCGACTAAACACGATAACGTTCCATATCAAATAATGACAGTATTAAGTTTTGTAAAAACAATTAAATCAAAATACAAATAATCAGGATAGCCGTACAATTATTCGATTTTGTTTTATCGATTCTTTAAATTAAAATGAATATTGACAACGACCTATAAATATAAATAATTTATTTGCTACATGTATCATTTATTCATGATAATTAAGAATCACTGAAATTCTGGATGCAATAGAAAAATTGATATTAAATTAAATTGTCAAATTAATCAATACCAATCTTTTATAAAAATAAACCAAAAATCGATGAATACTTGAATTAAAAATACAAGAATTTAAATAAAACACATAATTTTACAATGGATACAATCAATAAAATTCCCATTAAATCAGAAGGAAACCATCCACTTATGGTGACTATGTTCTTGAGATAAAACAAAATAAAGAAGAGAAAATATTCTTAAAGAAAAAATGAATAAAAGAAAAAAAATAAACCTAGAGGAAATTCTTCATGTGCATCAGCCGCCTCCCTCTTAAATATATATATATGAATAATGCCATGACTTCTCAAGGTTTAGTGCTTTAGGTCTTCCAGAATCTTCCAACCAAAAAATAAGAAAAATATCTATCAAAATAGAAAAATTTAAAATTTTACTCATAACAACAATTTTTACTTAAAGTAAAAATTCCTAAAATAAAATCTTCAACTCTTTGATACTTTTTTCCTTTCCTTTATAGGCCCAAATGATATCTTGAATTATTAAACTTCAAAAATACCTCCTTAATCATATTTTGATCCAATTTTCATTTTTATCCCTAAAAAAAAAATGTTATAAAGGGCATATAATCAATTCAAAATCAAATCATAATATCAACAATTAAATAGACATTTTGCGCATTATCAAATTCTCCCACACCAAACAAATGTTTATCCTCAAGCATACTTTAAATTTATGTCACACGACTATTCTCTTCTTCACTTCTTCCCCTCCTTCAATTCATTTTCAAACAATCCAAATCAGCACACATCGAAAAATTCAATTCAAAACAACAATTCGGAGAATAAGTGATCATAGTATCACAACCCTAAAAGAAAATATAAGTATCCTATCAAACTCAACAATCTCTTCAAAATTCAATATATCAAGAACTAATACCCTCACAAGGAGTTTACTCTATACACCCAAAATGTTTAAGAAAATTTATCAATAACTTTCAAAATCAAATCAAAGTATGTCATTACCATAAATTTACTTATTTATCAAATCTCCACCACCAGTTATATGAATTCAAAACAAAAATCTGAGAGTTTTTGCAAAGGTTGTAACGTGTTTTAAGTAATAGGATAAAAGGGTAAGTGTGATCTGCAATAAATATATCAAAAGAAACATGTTGAGAATCATAAGATCATATCTCCTATGTCCTATATCATGAAATACAATCAACCCAAAAGAAAAATACTCTAATCAAAAACATCACATTTCTCAATCAAACTTTTGCATTTTCTCAAATTCAAATTCTGAGAATTTCTTTTTCTTTTTATTTTCTTTCCTTTTTTTTTCTTTTTTATTTCTTTTTCGTTTTTTCTCATTTTTTTCTTCTCTTCTTTTTTTTTTCTTTTTTTTTTCTCAAAAATAATCAAATTTGATGATGAATGAAAATATGGAGCATACACAAACTACCCCAATCGTATGATTGAATCTCTAAAAACAATCTCACAATAAGGTTACACATTCTCTTTTACAAATAACCATTCAATTCTTACTCTAATCACATGCTTCTTTGATATAAGGACTAAAAAGAAGGTTAAACGTAAAAAGAATATCATGTGTCAAATAATGAGGTTATAGCAAAAGAAAATGGGTATAAACTCAAATGAGATATACACGGGAATGTCTTTTTTCAAGAGCTAAAAAGGATAAATATAAGTGTCCCCATCATATTAATATATGATCTCATTGATGTGGTCTCAAAAAGTATAACAAAACAAGTTTTAGAATAAACATACTATAATTGATAAATACTCATGAAAAAATTTAAAGCAAAATAATGAATGCTCTTAAGGCTCAAAAGTTCACAAAAGTGTTTAATATGTATCAAATCTATCACATCTTCAAATGACTCAATCATCAAGATCAGTGAAATACTTAAAACAATTTATCCAAAAACAACTAATCACGTTTATCTCTTTCATGTATTCCAACTCAAATCAACAATACATATTAATTCAAAATTATTATCCGACAAAATCCAGAAAGTACGAAATTCCAAAGAAGAATAAAAGAATTGACATTGGCACGAAAATTCTCCCCCACACCAAGATACTACATTGTCTTCAATGTATGCAAAAGATGATAAATTTAGGCACAATTTTAAACTAGCAGTAACATTCATAAAATCACCCTAATGCAACATATAAAAGCAAAACAATGAAAAGAAAGAGAAATGAGAGAAAACTCCCCTAGGGTGATGATATTTGCTGGTATGAAGCTAATGGTTTTTGCTACTGTGAAGGAGCCACAAGGGTCGGTAAAATTAGGTCAAGGTTTTCTTTGTGAAGAGGATTAGTTTTGAAAATTTTAGAACTTTCGATTCCCCTTTTTTTTTTTGGAAGAAATGTAGGCTTGAAATTTGAAGGTTTCGAATGAATGGTGCTTTTACGATAAAATTATACAGTGTGAAGTGGATTTGGAGTTTATAGAAAATCACATGATCATGCCCTAAAGAAAGGACTGCTTCTGCCCACTGTGAAATTGACTTTAGAATTCAACATGATCACGTCTTAACACAATGACTGCTTTTGTCCATTTTTTTTTTACACTTCATTCTTTGTCTGTCTTTTGATTTAAACCATTGAAACTCTTTGAATTCTCCCTCTTAGGGACCTAAACAAATAAATAAATAAATCCATAAATAAAAGGAACAAATATTACTAGATAACACCCAAAATAAAAAATCTACAATCAACAGAAAAAAAATGTTTGCATTGTCTCCCAACAAGCGTAGTTGTTTAATGTCTTTATGCTCGATGTTCTCCACTTGTTTCTCTTCAAGGAGGCTTCAATTTTACTTTGGGAGGCTCATATGACTTTCCTTCCATATCTAATTGTGCATTCAATTCAAAATCAATATCACATTTTTATTTACAAATTTTCTGCACAATTAAATAAAAAATATTAGCAGAACAAATTGATTGATTCATAGGATCAAAAATAATAAATTTCACAATGTCATCGTTGAACTCGACGGAGAGAGTACCCTCATCCATATCTATTTTGGTCTTTGCTATCATCATGAATGGTCGTCCTAATAGAAGTGGAGCTGAATCTATAATAGTGTCTCATTCCATTTTCAAGATGTAAAAATTAATTGAAAAAATTAATTCGTTAATCTGTATCAAAACATTTTCAACAATACCCTCTAGGTAAACATAAGAGTGGTCAGCTAGCTGAATAACAACCCCAATTTCTTTTAAGGGACCTAGATTTAGAGCAATGTAAATAGAATATGGCATAACATTGATCGATACTTCTAAATCTAATATAGCACGTTCAAATTTCTTTATACCAATTACACATGGTATGGTAAACATACCTGGATCTGTATATTTCTTGGATAGAGATTTTTTTATCACAGCAGATACATTCTCCCCCACACTTATTTTCTCATCACCTCTCAACTTCCTTCTATTTGTACACAACTCCTTAAAAAAATTTTCATATTTTGAAATTTGCTTAATGGCATCCAACAATGGTATGTTTATTTCTATCTTCTTAAAAGTTTCCCAAACCTCTTTCTCATAAGTTTCATTCTTGGATCTCTCCAGCCTACTGGGAAAAGGTTGCACAATTGGGTTAGAATTCATCAGATAAGCGGAATCGGATTTTACCTTAATAGAATTTTCATTTGCAGTCTCATCCTCATCCTCTTCATCCTTTCTTTCAGCTACCTTCTGGGACGATGATGGGGTTGATCTCAACTCCTTTCCATTTCTCAACACTATTGCACTAGCATTCTCCTTAGGTTTTACTACCATTTGTGAATGTAGTTTCTCTGAAATTCGAGCTTCCAAATTGTTAAGCGAGGTTGTCAATTGAGTGATTTGATTCCCCAAATTCTGTGCACTCATTCTCATTTCTTGTTGAATTTGTTGAGTGTTAGTCGCAAGGTCTTTCACTATATCCTCTAAAGACATACCAGAATTTGAGAGTTGTGTAGGTGCAGGTGTTAATCTATTGAAATGTTGAGGTAGATATCTAGTCTATCCTCCTTGGTTTCCATAGCTCAGATTGAGGTGATCTCTCCATCCATAATTGTAATGAGTGGAATATGGATCATACTTCTTTTGGGATTGACCAAAAAATTCTCCTATGGTATTTGCTTGATGAGTGAGATCTTCTTGTAGAGATGGACACATATCCATCAGATATCGAAAAATTAAGCATATTCCACAAACATTGGTTGCCTATATATGTCCTACAACTATCTGACGAACCAAAGCAGTTGGTTTAGAAATTTGATTTTCAAGGTTTGAGTGACTCACCTCATTTACACGTCTTGTAGATCCATCCCCTCTCATCCCAAATTGTTGAGAATTTTCTGCCATGTTGGAAATCAACTGGCTGGCTTCTTCCGATGTTTTATTTGGCAAGGCTCCTCTACTGGCTGCATCCACCATACTTCTATCCATAGGTAGAAGTCCATAAAAATATTGTATCAGGAGCTGATTCGATATTTGATGATGTGGGCAATTGGCGTAAAGTTGTTTGAACCTCTCAAATATTCGTACAGTGTCTCTTCGCTAATTTGTCTGATTCCACATATGTCCTTCCTGATATTGGCAGCCCTAGATGTAGGAAAAAATTTTTCTAAAAACAATTTATGTATTCCATTCCATGTATTGTTCGAACTAGGAGGCAAATAGTACAACCAATTTTTCACCTTATCCTTTAGGGAAAAAGGAAAGGTGCTTAGTTTGATTTGTTGCTCGATCACACCTTGAGACTTCATACTCGAACAGACAACATGGTTAGATCAATCTCTAAATCCACCCTTCGACGTAGTTTACCTTTCCTCTGTCTTGCCTCTCTTTTTAAATGACAAACAGTTTTCTCAATTTCGGGAATGTATTCTAATTCACTTGCCTGAGAAGAACAGATCATAAAATAAAGAGGCCAGCAACACAAGTAAAAAAAAAAGGCAACTAAGAAATTAAAATAATTCCCCAGCAATGGTACCAAAATTTGAATGGGTTTTCGAAACTCTCAAATTAATACTGAACTCCCAATGCAACAAACTTACAGCAATAGCGGTACCAGATCAAATCCCACGAAAACTATAGTGACTTAATCTCTTAGTTATTTCTAAAATAAAATGGGGGGATTGTAAAATCAATTATTAAAGTAGAAATTAAAACCCTAAAATTTTAAAAATAGATCAATAATACAAAAATACTAAAAATTAAAAATGAAACTCAATATGCTAAACATCCGATTCAAGAGTTTACACATATGATTGTTTCACTGATCATCGGTTAAAAATATTATTCTTACGATTCAAGTATTTAACTTTAGATTTATTAGGATAACCGTAATAAATCTTGTGTTTCCCTAAATTAATTGACCAAACCCAGTATCCAATCAAAATTTATCATTTATCGACTGGGTTCAATAGCGTTCCATATCAAATAATGATAGTATTAAGTTTTGTGAAAACAGTTAAACCAAAATACAAATAACCAGAACAGCCATACAATTATTCAATTTTGTTTTATCAATTTTTTAGATTAAAATGAATATCGATAACAACTCATAAATATAAATAACATATTTGCTACTCATACAATTCATTCATGACAATTACGGATCACTGAAATCCTGGATGTATTAGAAAAATTAATATTAAATTAAATTGTCAGATTAACCAATACCAATCCTTCATAAAAATAAGTTAAGAATCGATGAATACTTGAATTAAAAATACAAGAATTTAAATAAAGTATATAACCTCACAATGAATGCTATCAATAAAATTTCCCTTAAATTAGAAGGAAACTAGCCACTCATGGTGACCATATTCTTGAGATAAAACAAAATAAAGAAGAGAAAATGTTCTTACAGAAAAAAAGAATAAAAGAAAAAAAATAAACCTAGAGGAAATTCTTCATGTGCAGCAGCCACCTCCCTCTTATATATATATATGAATAGTGCTGTGACTTCTCAAGGTTTAATACTTTAGGTCTTCAAAACTCTTCCAACCAAAAAATAAGGAAAAGATCAACAAAAATAGGAAAATTTAGAATTTTACTCCTAACAACAATTTTTACTTAAAGTAAAAATTTCTAAAATAAAATGTTCCACTTTTTGGACTTTTTCCTTTCCTTTATAGGCCCAAATAATATCTTGAGCCATTAACCTCCAAAAATGCCTCCTTAAACCCATTTTGATTCAATCTCTATTTTTTATCCCTAAAAATAAACATGTCATAAAAACATTTATTATGACATATAATCAATTCAAAATCAAATCATAATATCAACAATAAAATAAACATTTTACGCATTATTAGAATGTCGAGTTTGTTTAAATACATACTAGTTTATTGTGGTACCGTTTCCTTCTTGACTTCTTAAGCAAGCGGAACCCCATCAAGAATGGGTAATGTGAGAGACACTAGAGAGAGAGATAGAGATGTTGATGTTTTTTCTTAGAAACATTGGGAAGGGGTAAAAAGAGAGAGGGACTAGATAGAGATATTTTAGAGAGAGGGGGGATATCTCAGTGTTTTTACTTAAAAATATTGGTATGTTCATTGTTTCATATCGTTTTTGAGACAAAATGTCAGGAAATCCTTTTAGAGAGAGGGAGGTCGGAGGGAGAGAAAGAGAGAGAGAGAGAGGGATATCTTGATATTTTTTACTAAAAATGTCAGGAGGTTCATTGTTTGTCGACATTTTTGGGATAAAACATTGGGAAATCCTTTTAAAACCCACGATCGAACATTCTTTCCTCTCTTATCTCTTCTTCTCTCTTTTCTTTTTTCTCTCTTGTTTGTTTTGCAGGATTTTTTCTCCAAGTTTGAGAGCCACTACCCACAAGAATCTTCTTTTTACACTTCAAAATTCCATCCTAAAGTTGAAAATCAGGTTTGCAATTAAATTGTAGGGCTAACTATGCTATCAAGGTTTGACATTTTTCATTATCTTCATAGCCCTGAAGTATATCTAATATCTACTAAGATTGAACTACAAAAATGGCTAATATTGTCATTCAATCTATTCTTTTTCTTAAGACTCTCTTTTGGAAATGGCATCTCCATTCTATTTTTTACCCCTTTTTGTAATGAATTTCATAATCCAATCTTAACAACTTCGCAAGCCACTTATTTTGTAATGTACTTGTTAATCTCTACTCCAACAAATGGTTCAAACTTTGGTGGTCATAAGCACTCCAAGCACCTCTTTCTCATATATAGATAATCTCATACTTCTAGATCCTAAGTCCTTATTCAAGTATGCAATGGGTTGTCCTTCTTGTATAAATACTGCAACCCAACCATGAACACAAGTATCAATTTCTACCACAAATGGTTTAAAGAAATCAGGTAGTTTCATTACTGATATTGCACTCATGGCTAGTTTCAGTTGATAAAATGCTTTATCTATTTCCTCATTCCATTGAAAGTTGTCTTTCTTGAGTATGTCAATCAAGGGTCTGGTTATAATCCTTTATTTCTTCACAAACCTCATATAATGCCTAGTCAGACCAAAGAAGCCTCTCAAAACCTTAACAAAAATAGAAATTGACCAAGAAGCTATGCATTCTATGTTTTGAGAATCTATTTTAACTCCAGTATCAATGACTACATGTCTTAAATACTTTACTTATTGTTGAGCAAATATGCATTTTGAAAGTTTAGCAAGAAAATTGATATTGTTTGAGTATAGTAAAAACTGTTTTAAAATCCTCAACATGAGTAGAAATACCAGAACTATAGATCATAATGTCATCAAAGAAATCTAGAACAAATTTTCTTAAGTATGGCGAGAAAATGTGGTTCATCAAAGATTGAAGGTTAGCAGAGGCATTGGTAAATCCAAAGTCTATGACAAGAAACTTAGAATGACAATAATGGGTTTGAAAGGTTGTTTTCGCAACATCTTAAGGTTTATATCTTATGTGATGATAGCCTACTCTTAATTTTATTTTGAAGAAGATTTTGGAGCCATGTAATTCATTCAAGAGTTCATCTATATTAAGAATTGGGTACCCGTCCTTGATGGTCAAATTGTTCAACTATCTGTAATCCACACAAAACCACCATGTATCATCCTTCTTCTTTACTAACAAGATCGGAGAAACAAATGGACTAGTACTTGGTCTAATAATGCCATTGTTCACCATCTCTTATGCTTACTTTTCAATCTTTACCTTTTGAGAATGAGAGTATCTATTAGATTTGAGCTTGAAGGGTTGTGCTTCTGGCTTCAAAGGAATAGAGTGGTCATGTGATCTTTCTAGTAGAAGAGTAGTAGGTGTGGAGAAGACATCTTCAAATTTAGATAGCACTGCAGAGATGGCTTCTAGCACTTTCTTGCCCTTGCAGTCTATGTTAATGGCGAGTCATACAACTTTGTAGTTGTTATTGTTGTTTGAATCTCTTGGCATCTTTTCCCCAAACTAGCTTCATTAAGGGAAGATCTACTCTCCCTTTTAAAATTACTTTATTGCCTTCATTGAAGAATCAACCTATAGTCTCTTAAAGTCAAATGTAATTGTGCAGTAATTGTACATCCAATCTACCCCTAAGATTATATCTCATCTTCCCTGGGTTATCACCTTGAATCAAAGGACGAAGTGTATCTTTGTATAGCCCATTTCACATTACTAACTTTAGAGAAGCTAGTGATTTTACTACCATCTGCAATTTCTGCTTGTAGAAGGTCTGCTGGTTCAGTCAGCAATTTTAGTGCTTCATCTATTCTCTGACGCAATAAGCTATTGAAGCTTCCTTGTCAGATGGACACCATCAATCCACACAATGTTCCTTGTAGTGCAATGGTGTGCCTATCTATGGAACTAGAGAGTGCACACAGAGAAATTTCAACAGTTCCTTTAGAGACAGCATTGTTTCTACTTTCATCTCCTTCTTCGTCAACTAGTTTAGCTTCATCCTTTTCTTCTGCTACTAAGATGAAATTTGGGTTCTTGAATTTGCATTTGTGTCCCGGGGCAAACTTCTCTCCACGTTTAAAACAAAAATTATTTTTCCTTCTCTATTGGATCTCCTAATGTGAAATTCTCTGCAAGTTGTTTCCAACAGCAGTTCCTACTTAATAGACTCTTGCTTAACTATGCAACATTTTGGAGTGCTGAATTTGGTGCTTTAGAATTCTGTCCCCCAGCGTTGGCTTCTCCAATATTCCAATTTCTATTCAAACTAACTCTTCCTTTTCTTGCTAATTCTAGATATTGTTCTTGTAGTACTGCAATCTCAAAAGCTTGAAATAGAGCTGTTGGTTTCAACATTGTCAACATAGGCTTAATCTTTTCTTTCACTCCATTGATGAAGTTAGAGATGGAATAGGACTCGGTGAGTTGGGGATTCTTGTGAAACATAACCGACCAAAGTTCTTCAAATCTTTATTGGTATTCACCAAAAAGCCATTTTGTTGCCGCTTATTGAATTATCTTGTAATCCTTGAACCTCTGTCCGAGTAGCTTTGAGAACCCTTCCAAGCCAACATCTTTCTTTAACAACTTTAGGCTTTGATACCAAACCTCCGCTCTGCTATCCAACTACATTTCCACTGTATCAACCTATTGGTAATTGGGTATTTGGTATACAGCAAAGAATTTATTGCATTTCCTCAGGATTCTTACCGGTGAACATTGAAAGTTAGACCTTTGGAGGTTGGGATTTAACCCACGAACATTGAAATCTTTCTGGGTTATTTGAGAGTGTCCGTCCACTCTCTATCTCCCTTCACTTGGGATTGGTAATAGAGGTGATTTCAAAACTCTTTCAATACATGTCTCTTCGTTCTAATCTCGATTTACCATTTTCAAAATGGTGCCAGATCTTGCATCCAGATTGGCGATAAAAGCTTCCATCTTTTGGATTTGTTCCTCCGGCTTTCTTTCGAACTGAAGGTGAGTTTCTTTCATATCGATTGTAATTTCATGTATTCTTGCTTTCTGTTTTTTGACTTGTTCTTCGATGGTCTTATAGTGAGTACCTTCTGCCATTTTCTCACTTTAAGCCAAGGAACGGAAGCTCTGATACACTCTGTAACAACCCACTCAAGAAAGAAGGGAAACAAAGCTCTGAATGCAGAGCACAAGAAAAACAGAGCAAGTGGAATTTGGGTTTGCAATGGAACGCAAATGCGAGGTAGAAGAGGATTAAAATAACAGCTTCCCAACTAGCCATTATTTTCAAATTTCCCTTACTAGCCATTACTGCCAAGGTTTGGGAGTCCCACTCCCTCTCTCTCCTTCTCTCTTTTGTCTCATTTGCTGTCTTCTGTAACACGAAGCCCGTCCCTCTTCTTCTCTGTCCTCTCCTCCAAGGCGATCTTTTCTCCTTTAACTGCATCTTTATAGTCCTTCGAAATCACTGAATCTGCATCTTCTGCACTTCAATCTCCATCGAATTTTCCATCTCACCATTCTCAATTGAAATCGACTCGTCTTCGACCACCATCATCATTGATCATCACCACCGTTGTCCATAGTTTCAGCCACCATAGCTCGAGTTCACATCTGTCGCTTTCTGATTCATCGTCTTCTCCACCACACCTCTGTCCAGACATCATGTTCTTCAAACCTCAATTTTGCCACGTTCATCTCTACTTGCATCACCGACAGTGCTCAAGTTCCGCACCACTTACAGTCGCAAATTCGTCTCATCATCTTCTCCGCCATTGATTCAACCTCTGTTCACCTTAAATCATCTTCACTAACTCTAATTTGCTGCCGTCTGCCTTCAGAATAATCCCGTTGCGTCGGCTCAGTGCGTCCTTGTCTCTCTTTTTTCTCCTCGAAGGCTGTCACATTGCGATCTCTCTCTTCTCCTTGTCGATGGCGCAATCTCTTCTCCTACCTTAAAAAAGTTTTTTTTTTAAGGGACGAGATGGTCCCAGCTCGTTCCTTGTCCCAGGACTGATGCTGATTTTTTAATCCCTTCTATTATAAGGGAAGTCCAATAAGAGAACTCAGCACAAAAGATCAACATATTAGATAAGAAAGTCTATTGAATTTAAATATTATTTTATGATTACTTGGGGATCCGATATGGGATTCTCGTAACATTACCCTCCCCTTAAAAAACTGGACGTCCACAGATATCTCTCACTCTGGACGGTTTTTACTCTCGCGAGTAGCCATTTTTCCTCTTTCGGACGACTCTCACTCCGACACCATGTAGGCCTTTTCCATTTTGAACGACTTTCACTCTGACACCAAGTAACCCGGTAACCCTCTTTTAGGTAGTCATTTTTCATATTAAAGCGGAAGTTTTAATATTAATTTATCACAACCTAAGTAAGGTCAAGAAAGAATATGAGAGAAAGAGAAAGATTAGAAAGAGAAGAAGGAGAGATAGAGAGAGATAGAGAGAGAGAAAATACAACAGAGAGAGATTTCAATAACATTTCAATATGTCCATTACATGTTTTAGAGACTACTATTTATACTAATTCTACTAATCATTTCATTTAACTACTAACCAAACTTGTTAACTACTGACTAATCTAACAATTACAATTAACCACTAACTATTCATATTAACTATGATTAACTATTAACTCTATGATTAGTAATTGTTACACGGTTCTACTATAGACTCCCGGCCTTTCTTCTCTAATCAAGAACACATCTTAGATAAGAAGGATCATCGATGGGAGGTACAATCCAAAGGTTGGGATCAATCCGAGTGGTGGCTCACTTGGGACAATTGTAGTGTTTTGTTCACTAATTTGGCAAGTATGATACAAGAGATGATGCCACAAGAATGGTTAAAATTGACACACTAATAAGATTCAGATTAAATCTTGTGTTGGTTTCGATTGATAGATCAAATAAAACGTCTAGAATCCAAGCACTATTTTCAAATTTCAAATCAAAGGTCGAGGTCATTACATATATTCAAAATTATTTATTTTTCAAAACATTTAGCATGAAGCAAGAATTTCAAAATATCGGTTAGGGTTAGTATTTTCGGATAAAGACTTTAAAATAGTTTTTGATAAAAAGTATATTTTCAGAGTGCATCCATGCAAATTCGGAGGCAAAAATCAAACAAATAGTGCCATAGAAAATATTTGGTGAAGACCGGGGCACACAAGGTAATAAATTATTTGTAGATAAGTCAAAAAGAATCAGATATGATCGATTCATTTGAAAGAATGCATTCAGAGAAGATAATGCTTCAGAAATTCCTTTTTGAAAGAGGAGTCCTTTTACAAGGTTCATAGAATTTTTCTGGAGATGATAATATGTATTTAAGCTACCTTTAGTGTATATAGAAATAAATCATTCTATTTTACTTCTTTCTTGAGATCTAGTATTCAAATTTTTATAAATATATCTGATTTTTACGACCCCTATAAAAAAAATAAAATAAATCATTCTTTTGTTTGAATTGATCCAAATCACAAATAAGATGACACGTGCATAAGCCATTCTTTTTTTTTTTGATACATACCGATACTCGAACCCCTTTACAAGGTTGATAGATTTTTTCTGGAGATGATAATATGTATTTAAGCTACCTTTAGTGCATATAGAAATAAATCATTCTATTTTTGTAATGACATCTGAGTAATAAAAAACCCTTACTTCTTTCTCGAGATCTAGTATTCGAATTTTTATAAACGCGTCCGATTTTTACGACCCCTATAAAAAAAATAAAATAAATCATTATTTTGTTTGAATTGATCCAAATCACAAATAGGATGACATGTGCATAAGCCACTCTCTTTATTTTTTTTAGTACATTCTTGGAACCTGAACCCAACTCTATTAAATGGGGAGGGGAGAAGGTATCACTTGAGCCGAACCTCTTTGGCGCATAAGCATTCTTCTGGGAGAGGTTGAGATGCATCTCACCCTTCAACAACGATAAGTTCTTGTATCCTGTCTAGACATTCTGATCTTCTATGACAAAAGGACTTCTTTCTTACCTTTTTATCCTATATTTTCTGGTAACATGGTTTCATCAAATCATCAACATGCATATTAACGCTTTTTCTTTAATCCGGCAATAAGAAGGACAAGGTTCGACACGCATCCCCAAAGCTCAAAAAGAAATTCGAAAACTCCAAAGCATGCCTGATATCACATGCGCTGGTTAACCCAGTACCCTCGGGCAATTGAAATTCTTCATCTACATCCCTCTTTGCACCGGCAGGGTATCTATTTTCCTACCTTCCCTTGTTTTCCATTAGTTTTTGGCACATCATTCAATCTATAAAAGAGGTTTTCATCCCTTTTCCTTTTCTTCTTTTTTCTTAAAACTTGAAACAATGCTGATTTTGATGAAGCCAGACACCATTGAAAGAGAAAATGGGAAAGGGTGAAGTAGAGGGTATAAATGTGTGAGAATATGTATTGATCAGGAAGGTCCTATTCATCGCACTTACTCTCACTTGACTAAATCAAATTGGGTGGTCTAGATTTCAATTCACCAAACTTCAAGTAATTCAACGGTTGCAATCGCATCTACCTCTTGTAGAATACAAAAGGTAGCAGGTGAGCATTTATTTGTATTAAAGTTGGGTATAAAGATTTTTATAGTATTTAATGGTTATTAACACTCACTTTTTATTTAAAAAATCAATAAAATAATTAATAACTTTTAACAATCATCTCTCTCAACATAATTATTAAATAAATGTTAGTTCATTGCGAAAAAAGTATAATCAAGTGATTATTATATCATATATTTTTATCATATCAAGCGAACGTAGAGTTCCCAATTTATTTGGTATTTTGGTAGAATATTGTGATCAATCATCATTGAAATTATTAGAAAATATTATATATTTGATTTTATTATGATATATTATATATTAAAATCAAATCAATTATTGATTTGATTTTTAAAAAATTAATTTTATTTATTTCTATATTAATAGTAATTGTTTTTATATTTGTAACAACGAGTACTATAAAATAAACCCAACATATTAGAGTTTCGCATTATCTTGTTTTTACTTCCATCTTTTGCATGTTATCAAAATCATGTCCAAAATTTACATCTTTAATATAGTATCATAGGCCTGTCCAAATATTCTCTGATATTTTCTAACAAAGTCAAGAAGTCATGCCTGTGACACGTGCTGTTAGATGCCAGAATAAATCTCTCACGCACTATCATGTGCCGCCTGAAAATTGTTGGTCTGACCTGCTGAATCCTACCATCCCAAGGTTGAAAATGATTCAAAACAATATAATTTTGAACTTTCACTGTTCTCTCTCAACCCTTACTATGTGTTCTCTGATTGGTCACAAATCATTTAGCTTAACGCCACATTTTCAATCACGTCAACATCCACGTATCATCGCGTCCACGTAAACTAATCATTTTTTTTTAAATAAAAATGATTTTCATTACGCATAAACTAATATTTTTTTTTAATTTAAATGATTTTTATTATATTATATTATATTATATTGATTTTGAAAAATTTTTTAAAATATATTATATATTAACGATTTGATTTTGAAAATATTTTTTTATTTATTTTTATATTTATAATAATGAGTTTTTTATATAAATTAAATATATTTTAATTCTCATATTATTGTATTATTACTTTCATCTTTAATATGATACGAGAGATATGTCCAAAATTTATTCTTAATAAAGATAAGTTCCCTTATTAACAATTTCTAAATTAAATTTTAATGCAACTTAGCATGAAACTAAATCTTCATTTGATTTCAACAGTTTCTATCATAAGATGCTTTTATAACACTCTATAACAGTTAATATACACTTTTTTTCATGACCTCTCCTGGTTGAATCCTTCACAAGAAAATGTCTCCAAGGAAGAATACCTTTGGTCTAATGAAGGAAATTTTGTAATTAAAACAAGAATCAAGAATAACAACTGCCCTATTATATATCTTCGATTGCTTCACACTTATAAAAATTACAAAGTTAACGAAAATAGTTTAGTGGTCACAATCTTCTCTCTCAACAGAATTCAAATCCCGTATAACAAAAAAAAAATTTCAAAGTAGTTAATAATCTTTCATGCCAAGGCAATTTCCAAAGGAGTACCAGGTATAACGATAACAATTATATGAGATATTTGCTTACCCATTTTATTTTGAGATAAACAAATTAAAAAATGTAAGAAATATTTGATTTTATTTTTAATTAATTCTTGCAAAGATATTCAAACCAAAGTTGGGCAAAAGATTCTGATATTCTTCCAATTATATGCTTACTGCACAGAGAGAAAGAGAAAATTCAAAAAAAAAAAAATACACACACACTATTGCAGAAGACTTCCACTAATAATTATTAGGAATAACTCGTAGCACAATCACTATTCTATTTTTTTTTTTTTTTTTTTTTTGGGAGGGGAAAGGAAATATCTCATTTAACAAAATACCAGGAAAAAAATTAAAAACTAATAATTGTAAAATCTATTGCAAGCTAGCCAAGTGAGTATATGTCATATTCATAATTCCTTTTGTTTTGGGGTTAAATCATATTCGCAGTTTATAATTATACATCACATCATATTCCTTACTTTTTTTTTTTTTTTTTTTGCCTTATTTAAACTTTTTTAGAAGGGGATTGTGTGAGGATAAAAAGGAAATGGAGATAGAAGCAAAAAGAAAGTAATTAATCACGTGGGTCATTGTCATGACATTGTCACTACCATGGCACCTCTATACCATTGCGCCACAAGCAATGTTTTGAAACCGAACCAGACCGGTCAATCCAACCGGTCCGACCAGGACCAGACCAGCATAAGTCCGAGTTTCTTAACATAACTGGATTTAAAAATAATAATAATAAATGGTTAAAACTGGTCAAACCCGGGTTAGACCAGAAATCGGATTGAACTAAACAAGCCGGGTTCTTTTTCCTTTTTATTTTTATTTTTATTTTTTTAATGTTTGTGTACTCAAATCCACGAATGCAATGAATGCTTGAGTGGTGATAAATACTAGATCACAATACTTTGTGATTTTTTTTTTTTCCTTTTCTTTCTGTATCAGTCTCGCCTCTTCAGCTTTTCTTTTATTGTTTTTCATCATGGGGTCTTTTTTTTTTCTTTTTCTTTCCTCATTAGACTTTTTTTATTACTTAAATTAGACTTTAATATATTTAAACATATTATTTGAATTAGATTTTGATATATTTAAATGATATTTTGTATTAAATAATATGAGATATTTAGATGAATGAATTGTATCTTATTAATACCATATATTTTGAATATGATTTGATAAATATTTATAACTAAATATAAAAATTATTAAAATTATTAATATATTATAATTTAAATTTATTTATGACGTCATTTGGTTTTTTCATTCGATCTGACTGAATTGACCTAGTGACCCACTAATCTCTTAACATGACTAGTTTATATTTCAGTCCGGATTTCAAAACACCAATCACAAGTCAAATAGAGATTTAAAAAAATAATAATAAAAACATTACATTTTTTATACCTACATTACTTTTTATCAAAATTTAAAAATTCTAATTTTTTCTTTATATCCTTACTTTCCTTTTAAACATATCATTTGATTTTAATCCTGCTATTTGGAAGCGCATGGGAAGAGATGAGAGTGTAGCAATTTTTTTGAAAACACTATTATACAGGCTCTTCTGACATCCTAGCTCAAACGGTAGAACCTCCCCACTTCTATCATCCCTTCCCCGATTCAAATCCACTTGATTACGTCTCCTTGTACTAAAAAGAAAAAAATTATACAGGCTCCGACTCGTTCAATCAAATGTCCCAAACTATAAAAGCAAAGCCCACTAGACAACCCCAACATGTACACCAGTACATAACTTTTTCATCAAATTTTAAAAAATAAAAGATGAAAATGTCTTAATAGATTGTCCATATTTTTGCACAAATACGTATTTCACATCCTCATCATTTTTTACATTTTTCATTTTATCTTTATTCCAATTACTCCATGGACTTCTAAATTATGGCTCAAACCAGATATATCTCACCGACCTTTACAACTAAAATAGTAGTGACTCGGAAACATGCAGCGCTTGGCGTCTCTACCCACATTCTCAAATAATAAGAGTGCTTCTTCAAAACCCTAACTTTCGAAGAAATAATGGCTAAAGCATTCAGACAAGTAACTTCATCAGCTTTCAATTTTAACAAATCAAAAATGTACATGGTGCACTGATCATCAGCCCCATTACAGGGATGGTCTCTTGTCTGAGCCTTTACCCTGTGCAAGTATCCTCAAGGCAAAATGATCTCTTGCATCTACAACCTTTTGCCCTCTACATTCGATACATTTGGATTGATGCATATGTTTTCTGACCATGCATTTTGTGACTTATTGCTATAATACAGTGGGAAGAAGCACAATCACTTACAAACCCTATATTATTTTGTTAAGGCATTATTAGGTTTACAGTATAATATAGAGATATACTACAGTGAAGATATTGTGGTGGATCATCTTATGCCAATGTGCCAATTCAGTGATTGGGAAAATGGTAGCTTTAATACCCTTAATTGAGACTAAGCTACCAACACCTAAGATTCAATACTGTCCCAATTGATCGACCTATCTTCAAGATCAAAATCCGAGTGGTGTAGTCTGTTTCTAGCCAGCCTGCTCATAATTGCAAGACCTGAAGAGAAAATCCAAAAATATGGATGAGAAATAAATGGCAGTCACTATGCTCTGATATCAACTGCAGGCACGGATATGGGAGTAAATGTAAATAAATTTACTACTGGTTTATACCTTCAACCATCTTGTAGAGAGATGACCACCATCCCTCCGTAGAAATTTGGTAATGATTCAGTGTTTCTTCGATATCTTTGTCATGCTTTCTCTCCAAAACTCCCTGCAATGTTATAACAGCATCCTTTGTTTTCTTGACGATACTGTTTTCATCTTCAATTTCTAATCTTTGAAGGTCATTATGTGATGAGGTGAGGCTTGCAGCCAGAGCAAATTGGGCAGCAGCAGTCCAGCGGGAAGAGGCCAACCATCTCCTTCGGTCATCAAGCTGGCTGGTCTCTTCCCTGCTTAAATTGTTCTCTCCACCAAGAACCAAGCTCCGTAGATACTGAGCATTTGCTGCACCTGTGCTATGAACCATCTTTGAGAATGCACTTTCTTCATTCAATAGTAGGCGTTCTGGTGTATCATATTCTTGAACCTAAAAAATGAAATAAATTGGCATGTTATAGAAAAACCGTAAGTGAGATGAAAATAAAAGATGCTTGGGAAGTGGTAGAATTACGCAAGCAAGAGGCAAGGAGTAAGAAAACAATGCAATTCAAAAGCATACCCGGCCAGCATCTAACAGAAGAATTCGGTCACAGTCAATAATTGTGTTGAGTCTATGAGCAATAATAAGCATTGTACATGATTTAAATTCTTCTCGGATAGTCCTTTGAATGAGAGCATCAGTTCTAACATCAACTGCTGCTGTTGCCTCATCAAGAAAAAGAATCTTGGATCTCCGCAATAACGCTCGGGCAAGACTTAGTAATTGCCTCTGCCCAACACTGAAATTCTCCCCTGCCTCTGAAACCTGGATACATCATGAAGGAAAGTAAATTCTAGTTACTAGATGACATGGGATTTGAAAAGAAGATGAGAACAAAGAAAAAAGACAGAATCCGTCATTTTTAATTGAGGAAAGACTTCATCTGCCCTAGGTGTGATTAAAGAAAAAACAATTGTAACCAAGATTGAGCATGTACCTCTGCATCAAGACCCATAGAATTCCTTCTAATGACATCCTTAAGATGTGCTCTTTCTAAAGCTTCCCAAAGGTCAGCATCATTGTGTTCATTGAAAGGATCAAGATTAAATCTCACAGTCCCTAGATTAAATCAAAAATAATCATAATAATAATAAGGAAAAAAAAATATAGATCGAGTGATAGAACCTTATCCAAAAAAATCTATTTAAGCTTATGGAATTAAAACGCATCCAACATCGCAACAACGATATACTTTCACTTCATAAATAACCTTTGTACCGGGTAAACACACATCAAAAGATCTTGAATGCACGTGCTAATAGAGAAGTTGATACCAGCCAATGTGGCAATTACAGCCAATTACATAAGCAATATGCTGGTATTAAATCCATTTTAGCAGCCTTTCGTCAGAAACAAAAGAAGACATTTAATAATTGAACGGCAAAGAAAAAAGTAGTGAAGATCACTATTTGCTGGCTGTAACTGGTAACCATGCTGCCAATTAGAGTCCTTTTCATCGATAGGTAAGTTATTAAATAGAAGTCCTCAAAGAACTGAGATCATTCTTCGACCTTTAATTAACAAGCCTATTTATTTGATTCAACTGGTACCTGGGAGACCAACTGAAAAGAACAAAAATGCTTTGAATGACCGATTAGAGACCTACATGAGAGATGATTAGCAATGGTAAAACCAGAAACCAGCTCTTCAAGTTCTGAGCAGATCTATAGTGTTACCACAAAATTAACAATGCAAACGTGTTCATGAGTCAATATGAACAAAGCATTGCCTTATGTTCATGAACATATATCTCTGAGATGGTAATTCAGGTATTGGTCCCAATATTAGCATTGAAGCTATTGTATGTTTAGCAAGTACAGTCCAAATTCGAGGTCATAGGAAATAAAAACCATATTCCAATAATCTACCTCAATGCTTATGTTACCACCTACCACAAAATATTAGTGGAACTTCTCTACTCAGTTTTCTTCCTTCGCTCCCAGCTCAGCCAGACACGCTACTACCTCGATCGTAATGTTGTGATGCAAATAGGAACAATTTAAGGGACTTCACAAATCAACGTTCTGGAATCCTTAAAGAAGACTTATTGAAGAAGATAATGGAAACATATCCACTACTACAATATCTAGGTGGATAGATTCTCCAATTTCCATAAACAGAATCCTTGTTTGCATCTTGTCCAAAATATTTTATTGCTCAGGTTATAGAAAATTTTATGAAGAAAAAAATGAAGACAAAGATTCCATTATGGAATGAAATGAATAAGTAGATGGAAAAAAAATAAAATAAAAGGAATAAAAAATTTTGTTAATGTGCTAAGATTGGGTAATACAATTACCTGAGAAAAGGACTGGTGCTTGAGGTATGATGCCTAGAACTTTACGTAGGTCAGTCAATCCAAATTTTGCAATCTCACATTCATCAATCAAGATTCTTCCTCTCTCCAATTCTACCATTCTGAACAAAGCATTAAGCATGCTAGATTTTCCTGCTCCAGTCCTTCCAACAATCCCCACCTTGTCACTAGGAGAAACTAAGAAGGACAAACCATGCAGAACCGGAGGAAGTTCAGGCCTATAACGCAAGTAAACGTCCTCGAATTTAATGGCTCCTGATGATGGCCATCCAGGAGGAGGACGGTTGCTCTCAATAACAGGTGGAGCCTCAGAAGGCAACTCTATGTATGTGCCAACTCGTTCAACTGAATTCAAACTGTTTTCTGCCAGACTTGCCAATCTGAGTACACCAGTCAACAAACTTGTGATATTTAAGGCATAACTCAGAAGTAAACCCATTGTAGATGCAAAAGCCTCCTGGTTTTCAGCCCTCCCATTTTGCATTACTGCGAAGGTGGCTGTAAACCAGATCATGATTCCACCCAATATTTCCAGACGAATCCCAAGCCACCGATTTGCACTCATGTTCACAAGAGTGAATCTAACATTATTGTCCATGGATTTTCCATTAATGTTTGCCATCCGGTCATAGGCTTTGTAAGCACGAATAGTTGACAAACCATTCAAAGCTTCTCCAAATTGTGCATAGACAGGAGATCTAGATATAGAGTCCAACCGTTTTACTTCACGGGATGTGCTCTGTAACATGCAAAATAGTGAATAAGTAAGGAATCATCAATGTACTAGAGAGAAAAACCCATCAAGTGAATTCATGTTCCGAGTAACCCATCAAGTGAATTCATGTTCCGAGCAGAAGTAGTTTCACTGTTATGCATATCATTTACGCATAGAATATTTGTGTCATTTACACATAGAAATGTGTGCATGCATGCATGACCACGCATATGCATCCAGTCCTCATATGCTTAGGGAATTGTGCAACAGAATGCAGGCACTTGTTCAAACACCACATAAATTTCAGAAGGGGTGAAGGAGGAAAAGTTAATAAGAATATATTCACATCAATATCTTATATGTAGACAGATCCACGACACAAAATAGCATGCTTGAAAAGGTATAATTGGAAAAATAACCAACAACATCAAATGCTAGATAGAGTATAAAATCAACAAAGAAGCAAATAATAAGGCATCTCCATTGTTGACACAAATCATAAAATTAGGGCTTTATTTGGTTGATTGCAGAATTATTTCAGGGTAGTTTCCAGTAGAGATCAACCAAAGCTTCCATCTTCCCATTGAATTTATTATTTTAAGGGGGGAAAAAAGAGCCTACTCTATAGTCTTCATATCCACAGGGAAACACAAGGCATGGAGAGAATCAGAGAATTTGAAGATAATAGTGGAAGTACCTGATAATATAGATAGGCTGCATAAAACAAAACTAGAAGTGGCATAATAGCCCATAAGGACATAGTGCTCACGATTCCAATCAACACAAAAGTTGAAAGGAGCTGAGAAACTTGGCTCAGAAACATATTAACAAAAACGGCAACATTCCGGTCTATGTCACCAAGATCCTTCGCAAATCTATTGATAATCCGACCAACTGGATTGGTATGGAAGAATACCATCGGAGCCCTCAATATAGAGTCAAGCATGGCATCATGCAACCTTTTAGCTGCATAAAGACTTGAAATGATTAACCAATATGAATTCGCCAACATCACAAGAACCTGAAACACGAAACAGTATATTACAAAAATTTGAGGATTAAGAAATACACCAGCCCAACTTTCTACCCATGTGTTAGTGGGGCTGCTATAATTAACAGCACTTCAGCAAGACTATAAACCAAATACTTTTCCAGATAAATAACAAAGACAATAGGCACAGAATAATTAATATGATCTGCATTTTGCAGAAGGATTGGAACTTGTAACATAATATGCCTTAGAATATTTAGAAAACAATCACCTGGCCAAATGACAGAACTGTGTAGATCAGGTTATAGAAACCAGGTCCATAATTTTTTGGGCTGCTTGCATCTGTCCAAAGGCTTAACCATGTGCTACTTAGAACCCTTAGACCCTCGGTTAAGATATAGCATGAAAGAAGAATAAGCACCACCCATAATCCTCCTAACGCATTCTTGTACCTGGGAAAATTAGTTTGTGGAAAAATTAGTGTATACAAGAATTTGTCAATCCTTAACTCTTTCTTTCAGTCAACTTCCTTACAAGCAATTGAATATTAAATACATTTCTATTTTATTACTTCTATGCTGAGGTAAATAATGTGCATAATATAGTTAAAGTTCAAAAGTCTTTTCCTTTAGTTAATCACAAAATGAGTATCAAATTTTACATGGTCAACATAAAAGTATGCAACAAATTCAGTGGAAAAAGAATTTTGAACCAATTGATTTGAGGGTTTTTCTTTTCTTTTTTCTATTTTTTCCTTTCACAAGCTAATTTCCTATTGCAAATAGAGTCAAATGATCTTCCATCTATGTGTTTCCATAGGTATAGCATGTGCATACAGAACTTCAAAACATGATCCCATGAATTCCCAAATTTCAGTTCCATTACTTCAACTCCACAGGTGAAAAGAAGAGCCACAATAACACTACTAATGACTCAAATTGAAGATCATTAAAACAAAATTATATTGGTAAACAATCATCTCTCAAGAAACCCTAGGTTGCACTTAGTTACCATTTTTCAAGAAACCCTGGGTTGCTTTTGATTACCTTGCCAAAACTTTCCAGCTGACAACACCTGTTTCTCGCTCTTCCTGCTTGATTAGAACAGACTTGCCTTCTTTCCCAGGTTTTTTTTCACCTTCATGCTTTTGGTGCTCATTTGCCACCCCATTGGCAATTGGTTTTGAGGTCTTGTCCATGTTTTCATTATCTTCTTTTTCATCATCATATTCTTCCATTTTTCCGGCATTTTCCATTAATCTCTGGAACAGTGGCCCATTATTGGAGAGTTCTTCAAATGTTCCCTCCTCCCTGACTGTGCCCTCATGGACCAAGATGATTCTATCAACCCGTGATAGGAAATGTAGCTGGTTCGTGACCAAAACCCTGGTTTTTCCTTTTAGTTCTTCCTTGATGCATTTATCAAAAACCTGAAATTGACCAATTAGCATTAGATTTATAAAAGAGATGGTATCATATGGCCAAAAGAAAACTCAAATTAATCCAATAAAGCTCATTCAATTGGGCAGATTTTTCAAGCACACCAGTTTAGATACCCAAATTTATCCCAAAAGAGAAGTTATTTCACATTTTACCTATTGCCGAAGGTCATGCGTGGGCACATGCAGAATTAGTGAATCATAGAATATTGTATTCGTGGACCATATTATGTTCTTCCTAAGACCTCATAAAAGGGAGTTCGAATGGTTTGAAACTTCACTCTAATGGATTTGAAAAGAAACAAGTTCATGGTCAAATTTAGAAGAATAATTCCTATTAAGTGTAGTAGTTAAGAGTAAAAGAAGTCTAAAATTCTAACTACATTACAGGATCTATGACAATCAATCATTTGTAGATTGGATTCAAAATAAAGTTTGACCTCTCTGAATCTGTCATACAATCCAAGGGGCTTACCTAGTAACCATAGTTTCCCAGCACAAAGGAATAACAGTGACAACAATGTGTTATATGATTACCTCATAAATAATTATGAGTAAATATTAAATAGCAAAAAGACAAAGTACACAAGAAGAATATTAGGAGGAAAAAAGATAACAAAAATGATTGAGAGGATAAAAAATGTTATGAAATTCTACATATGGAAGGAAGAACAACATAGAATATGTGGAATTCACGAATTTTTTGTTTCTTGATATTTATTATGGATTAGTTCTTTTCATGATTCTTTGTTTAGAGGCCCTAAATGGTGCGAGTTTAGAGGATATTAAAAGGGATTGGAGAATCAAAGTTGAGATTCTTCACAAATTTCTCCCAGCCACCCTTTTAGCCCTCAAAATTCTAAATCAACATCAGCTTCAAGCCCAACCTATTTGAAAACGTTAAACATTATCACTAAAACAAGAAAAGAAGTTCTTGCTTTTGTTACAGTTTTTCTGGACTTTTTGAAATAGAATTCTATGCTAGTCCCCTAAACACTTGCAACACCCATAATTAAGACAGTCTCAACTAAAAATGTTGAGCAAAGTTTACATGCAAACAAACTCAAACTATAAGGGAACCTTTATCCAAGAAAAGAAAAGTACTTTCAAATTTAAATGCATCTTTGGACCGGCAATAGTCAGTGACATTGCCTTGGAAGAATGCCCAGAGTGATATAGTTACAGACAAGTAAAAATAATTTTTCCCTCTTGTCATTATTTTTATTGGTCAAGATGGAGACATATATATGGGCATTTCACAGGGAGTTGAAAGCCACCTTTTCTGAATTTTGTCTTTGGATGCTGAACTTTTGGTTGTATTTTCAAGCTTTCACCAATGCCATTACCATTAGGTATTCTGAACCTTCACTTTCCTGTATCCAGCTTTTTCTGTTCCCAGATTTGTACCCCTTTTATACTAGTTAGTGAATTAGTTCTAGATAGGTTTAGGAGCCTTAAAAATTACATATCACTAGAATGCATAAATAAATCCTAATTATCTGAGAACAAATCTGATATAGCCGATACAAAGATGATGATATTATTCGATTAGGGTTTTAGAATTATAGTCTTTCCTTATTATAAAGGTTTTGATTCTTTATTTATTTCCATATTTGTTTAGAGTTTTTGGCCTATAAAATGCCTAGACTTTTATGTAAGAGAGGAGGCAATAGCAAAGGAAGTTAGTTCCTTCTCTAACTTATCAGTAGATTTCAGTAGTTGCTTGGTGGATTCTAGCCTCTGCCCATCCTTCTGTGTCTCCCTTCTCTGGTTTCTCTCTCTTCTCTCTCCTACTTGATTCTTACATTAGAAATAAAATAATAGTGGTCTATGATAGGCATAAAAATGATGTAAAATCATCTTTAAGCGAATACATTGCTTAATCTAGAAAAAGTACCTGTCCACCGACATGGGCATCTAGGGCACTCAAAGGATCATCAAAAATGTACACATCCGAATTAGAATATACCGCCCTTGCCATAGAGACTCTTTGCTTCTGCCCACCACTAATATTCACCCCCCTTTCACCAATCTCAGTAAGATCACCACCCTAATAAGCAAGCATTAAAAACAGAGAGAAATTAAGAATTTTGTAGTGAAGCCACAATCCCATCATGGATTACGTACCACTTGGCAGAAAATAACTTACAGGCAGTAAGTCAAGATCATGCTGCAGCGCAGTCACATTTATAGCCTTCTCATATCTTGCTGCCTCAAAAGGAGACCCAAATAGTATGTTATCACGCACCTGTATGAGTAATCCTTGGAGATCAGAAGATCATATTAAAAGAAGGTGACAGAGAAGTTGAACTTCACAGCAATCAAACTAGATCCAATCACATGCATCCACCAACCAATGAATCATGGGCACGACACAACAATGACAAACTGAGCCTTAATTCCAACAATTTAGGGTCGGTCATTTGAGAGACAAATTCGAAGATAATTAACAATAAATAAATAAATAAATACAAAAAAAGAAGAAAAATATATATATCTAAAATATGTTGGTTTAATTTGTGCAGATTCTTTTACGCCACTCATTCCTATCCAATGTCATTTTATCCTCTAAACTCTTAACTATCATGTTTTTACGAATAACTTGCATTCGAGTTTTCAGCGGTCCACTTCTGCGTTTTACTAGATCTCCTATATTTAAATTTTCGGTTTTCCTAACCGGTGCATCCTTAGGTCTTAATCATGGGCACAACACAGGCACCAGATATTATGATGACCTTACATTATCTCAACTTAAGCAAGTCGTATCAGTTATCATGTACCACTGCTCTCAATGGCATTAACAACCCCCAACCCCTCCCCTCTCACCAAAACAAAAAAGAAAGAAAGAAAAAACTTACAGTCGCATTGAAGATCCATGAAACTTGTGGAACATAAGCAACCGTTCCTCTAGTAACAGCACTAGCATCACCAATAGGAGGGATCTCTCCAAGCATTGCTGATATGAGCGATGTCTTCCCTTCTCCAGTGCTACCAACGATTGCAACTAACTGACCAACAGGTACATCCAAATTGATATTTGATAATGTGGGCTTCTCTGCCTGGAAAAAGGAATTAAAGATTAACAGCTATGTAATTTACTAAGCACTGGAGGTTAGCAGGAATTTAAAGACCATAAATACAAGTGAGACAACTTTATTGACTCTAACCAGCCAAGCAATATGATGAAAATTGGTAAATTGGTAGAGGTCTATGTTACAAGCCATCAAAAGAAAACTAAGTGCAGGGCATCATAGCTGACTTTCACCTTGTGCACTGCAAATGGCATGCATCAGATGTGCCCAACAAGTCTTAAGTTCGTAATGAGAAACTCCCTAGTCTTCCAATACATCTATATAGATTAATAGATAAGTGGCAACAACAAATTTTCACATTTTATGGGCGCCACATTGTTATAGACATATTACACCAGTTGAATAAAAAGAATTAAACAAATAACAAAATAATAGCTGTATTTTGTCTCCAAATAACTCATTTATCATGCAGCTCTAAGATTTCAAATTAGAGCTTCGAATGTGATAGAATCACCTACATTCAAACTGAGTTATTCTGAACAGTTCTCTAAGTCTCGTAAGAAACTTTAGTAAGAACAAACTCAATTCAAACGTCAAATGATCTTCAGGAAGCACCGCTTCTCTTATATACCAAGTCTTCACAGTAAAGCTAAATGCATCAGTACATAAATAAAGACTAGGTCCAAAACTTTAAGATTAGAGAATGAATGTTCATTACATATATTTCATGAGTAATAGATGTCAACACAGAGAGTATATTTCACACATATGATCATCAACAGATACGTCAACACATATGATCACTCATATATTCCATGATGCTTCTCTCTAAAATGGATCCAGACCACCAAAATATAAGGTTAAAGATGCTCCTTGGTCATTAGAATGGGATATGTTCATTATCACAAAACAGTAACTCTGAATTTTTAAGATCGTGAGTTCCCATTTTCTGGTTACATAGAAATGGAACTATTGGAAGGAAGAAATAAGATAACACTGATAGACAAGGAAAAGAAACCTCTTTAAGAAAACAAAAGAAAAGGAGAATAACTAAACAACTAAACAAGCCAGTTTTGCACAAGAAGGATTGAGGGAACATACATAAGTGCTCGATATAACACAACAAGGACGAAAGCAAGACTATATTCTCCCAGAAAAGCTGAGTAGGAACACAATGATCTTTGGAAACACTAGCACTCCTTTCTATCCACAACACCATACTCTAGCCTCTGAGCCACCTTATTAATGTCAAAACCCCCCATAAACAATATGAAGAAACTAAGGCATGTCCAGACAAACCTCCTGCCTGCCTAAAAGTTTCAAGGATACTTCAGATTTCCTTTGCAACTGAGCAACGGAAGAATAGCAGCTTTGCATTTCATTAACTACCACCACACAGGACATGATTAGGGCATAAAACCCTGTTTGGCCTCCTAATACAGCAACAACTATTTGGTGTTAATCTTGTTATCACAATGGTCTAAACTAAGGCCTTAACCATAGGAAAAGTTTTGGCTGCCAGACGCTGTATGGGAACAATCAAAGTTTAAATTTTATCAATGGTCCAAAATATAGACTATGAAGGGAGCAAAGGCCTTTTGTCCATCCATCATAAAGATTTCTAAAGAAATGAAAGTTCCTGAACAATAATTCCTTCTTATTATACAGAACTGCTGATAGGTGCAGCACACTATGAAGTGATAGGTTCTCACGTCTCAGCTAGTTCCATGTACTACTTTTTCAAGTAGCATCATATACCATTTATGCCTCCTGTCTTAGAAGCATTGCTACTGACAACCAGTATAAATTGGAGTTCAAAAAACACAGAAAACCCATAAGAAAAGGATGAAAAATATGAGAGAGAGAGAGAGAGAGGAAAGAAATAAAGTAACACAACGATAAGGCATCCTCGTTGGTGAATGATAGAATAGGAAGGTTGAAAGAAAAAACAAGCCGAGGCTCCTATGAATTCAATCTCAATGAAAGTCACACAACGAGAAACCTTTGAAGCCCTAGAGTTCATACACCAAAGAGTGATGGAAAAACACAACCTATAATAGGTGTGGCAAATACTGAATCCACCATCTTCGAACCGTAAACACCAATTATCAATAATATGAGGCAACTACAGGGAGATTTACAAAAAAAGGTTCCCAGATTATTTTAATTTCATGATCTATAATGCATAGAATAAAGGAACACTTTAAGTTTCCATGAGCAAAAACGCTCTTGCAATGGACCATTGTCGATTAGAGAAATTCAAATGAAACATTTGTAAGTTTGTTTCCAATTAGAAACCTGAGAAAATGCAGCATATTTCATTGAAACTGAAGGATTTTCCCGAAGTTAAACTGGTTTAAATTGAGAGAACAAAACTTTTCTAAGATGCAAAGCATGCACCTTTCTGGACAGATGCAAAACACAGATAAGATCTGGTGAATGTTTAAAAGTAGGGATAGAGTACAAACATTTGAATCCCAAGAGAAGTATCCATCCTTGATTGAGATTGCAGGAAGTCCAGGTTGAAGAGGAGGGTTTGGTAAAAGAATTCTCTCTTCAGTCATAAAAAGCTCCTCTAGGCGCTTTAAGGACACATTTGCATTTACAACCTGCATGGATATAAGTACAGATAAATCATTATCATTCTAAAGATTTTTCACAGATACACAACCCAAAAGGAAAACAGAAAACGATGAAGAACACTTCTAGGATAATAACATACAGTCTGGTGAAGAAGTACCCATAATTTTCATACTCTGCTCAACATGAGAAAATTTAAATTAGTTGTGTGATGGTGTTGAGTTCCAAAGTGTTTACATAGGCAAATTGAATGCAATCAATCTGTCATCATTGCTGAAAGTCAGGTTTGCATAGCAGAACATAACAATCTTCTGTTAAAATACTGGACTAAAGAGGAGGTAAAAAACACAAGGAAAATCCTTTCAGCTTGCAGCAATGAAACATGTCTCATAAATTTAAACTTTTAATGCAACTGCCCAGTGATTTATCATTGTGTAACATACAAAAGAATGAAGAATGAGGTGTAGAGAGTGAGGCAAGAAAACAGAAATATCAAACCCCTTTATCCAACATGGAATGACAGTATCATATGAAAAAAAGGAAGGAACAGAGCAAAGTCAGAAAAGATCAAACCTGGGTTATGATGCTAGGAAGCATGAAAAGGGGAAACCGTAACACTGCAAACAGAGAAAGTGATGTGAATGCCCTTGATGGGGTCAGATCCCCTCCAAGTAAAGTAAATACACCAAAAGAAACCACAGTCACAACCACTGGAACGCTGTTCAGCAGAAACATATTGCACTGCAGCCAAGAGAAAAAGTTCAAAAAAATAAGAAACTAGACAATAATGTAGTGACTACATCGAAAAGCACCAACAATAGTAAATAGTACAGAAATTGTCCTACATGAGACATTCAACAATGAGATGAAACTTGTTGCATTAACATTAAAACATGTAACAATTAATTTTTTTTTTTTTTAAAAAAAGGAAGACATCAACGTACCAATGAATGGTCTAAAAGCATACACATATACACCAAAATCAGTAGAATGATCACTTTTCACTTTTGTTTACTTTGAAAATGCGCAAGCCAGCCAAAAATGCAATCTAGGTTAGCAATTTCTGTACCAGGGCACACCATGGCATACACAGTTTTGTTCAGCGAACAAGTCATATAATGATGAGATATCACTGAGGACTTCTAATGTAAGGAAGAATGTGATACACACATTATGCCACATAGGATCTTCTAAATGCCCCATCCACTAGGAAAAGAAAAAATAAATTAAAAAATTATAATAAAAGCTCTTTCACTTGGCTGTGGATGACAAAACTTAGGTCCTAAAGCATCCTCAGTAAGCCTTCTGAATAATTTTGGGTAATAAAAGTTCCTGGACTCATCATCATCACTTTCTCTCAAATTTACCCAAGAATTCCATAGACAATGTTAATGTATTCTTCCACAGGCCAATCTCTGAGCATCATTGGACACCACACCTGACTGGAACAACCATATGCACAATCTACCCTAGATTATTCAGACTATATTTCTTACCTGTTCAGGAAACTACCTCACACTTCCATTTTAACTTTCCTAAGTCATATTGCCAAGTTGGCTACTTCATCTGGCAGAATCTTCTGATATGTTGATATGATACACAAGTTGGACAGCTAGAGGCTTTTGAGAGGGTAGTAACAATCTCGGGTCTAATCTACTTTCTGTCCCATAGTGATCTTTCTTGCCTTTCCTTACAATTATGTTGCCATGCATAAACATGTTTGATCTGATACATTACCATTCACATCGGTATTAACTCCATTAACAGCCAATTATGTAATCCGGATTGTGCCTATGCCTTATCACCAAAAATGTCATTGCATAAATCACAACACTAGCAACATTGGAGCCCTCTATTATCAATCTCTGTTGCCCATAGTGCCGCTATTAACCTATTGAATGCAATTATGATGAATAGAAAGAGGGTTATGAAAGCATAGTTACCTGATCTTACGACATCTAATCAACAAAATCTTAACCAGTAATAACTATGGGCATACAAAAGAAAGCCACAAAGCATACAAAAACACACTTCATAATAATGTTGGAGTGAGATGGACTGTGACAACATTAGAGCATTTTGATGGGAATTTTGGCTTCATTGAAATTTTTCAGTGAAAAATATGACCTACCGCTCCTAGAAATTGTCCTTTCCGGAACCATGACAACTCCTCAGTCCGAACACTCTGAACCTTGGACTTGAAGCTCTCCTCCCATGCATAACATCTGAATGATGAAAGAATGAAGTGAGAAAGCTAATTTCTTACATCAGAAAGAAGTTATAAAGCTAATTTCAGCTGCCTAAGTTAACACCACAAGTTGGGAAAGAGGCATACTTTACAGTGTCCATGGCAGCTAGAATTTCATTCATAAGACCAATTCTTTTGTCTGTTCGCTGCAAACCTTCCTTAGACAGTTTCTGCATCTTACTTATCATGACCGTCTATACACGCAGAAGAATGAACATGTTGGTACAACCCTCTTCAAAGGAAACAAAAGGAAAGATGGTTGTAAACTATAAAGGATGCGATATAGACATAGCAACATGATAAAGTCATAAAAATGTTAAACAATTGTAAATTAAAAAGTGCTGCATCATAACATTTCCAACAGCGCTCATTCCTAGTGTGAGCACAACATAGATTGTGAATAAAATCAATAATACTGATATCCTGCAGTCCCAAACAAATTTGGGTGTCACTATCACAGAATTTGAGAAATATGAGAATAGGATATAGTACATGGAGAATTCCCTACCACATTGCTTTGTGGATATTGTTCATCCACAAAGGCTGAGCCCGCAACTCCAAAATCATTTTGTTGACAAACAATAACAGAAAAGCCAAACATCAAAACAAATAAACAATATAAAAGAAGAAGAAACACAGAAATATATTTCATACAAAAGTACAACATTTCATGACTGATTGTTTCAAAATTGAAGCTACATTAAAAGTGCTTTGAATTGGAAGGCACAGTGCATTCCTTGTTACAAACCACTTGATTATGATCTTATATGCTGATTTTTACTTCCATGTTAAAAGTTGGTCATCCTAATTATTTATGGTTCCCAACATGTGCATCGTAGAGACTCCATACTACATAGAACATTTCTAAACGGATAACATCAAAAGAAATATGTGATTTGTTTGTACAAAATAAAGCAGATTTGATGTCACTAAACAATCAAAATTGATTTGTCTAAAACAAAATGTCATGCCAAGCAATTTCATAGTTCATGCCAAAGGCAGGAAAAACAGAAAGAATTCACATGTTGTCCTCACTAAACGAACAAAACTAAAAAGAATATCCTCCGAAGGCAAGGAGGAAAAAGTCAAGCACCTGAATTGGGAACAAAAGAACAAGCATCAATAAACCAATCAGCGAAGCGACACCCAGTTGCTGGTACAAAAGAATCATTGCCACTGTAATACGAAAGGGGGCAGACCACAAAGTATGAAGTGACTGACAAATTTGCTGCAAATGAAAAAAGAAACAATAGGTTATAAAAATAACTGATTAGCTTATGAATAAAAAGATTAAAAAAAGAGAGAAAGACACGTGGCACATGAAACCAGGAAGCCTTCACATTATTGTTATTAGGAATAGCATTATAGCATGATGGCATTATGTACTTTTTGAACATGTAAATTTCCAGTACTTATCCAAGAGACTAAAGTGCGTTTTTATCTATTTGCCACCATGTCACTAACTTATATTCAAGTAGACAGTACTGTTTTAGAACATAAGGCAGAGAAAAGGGGAATTCCCTGCACAAGCCATATCCCAATTTTATAATCACCACATGACACAAGATCTTTTAAAATGGATAGGGCACTGCCTAAGAGTTCCGCTAAATCTTTCAAGACAAGACATCGACGGAAAATACAACTGCAGGATTTCTTGGCATTTCATACCGAGGCTAGCAAACTACAGCACTAAACTAAACCAAGGGATCAATATGTATCAGACAGGGAAACTGCGAATGCCCACACCAAGTTCAAAACGTAAGCACGTCACCTCAGAGACATTAATAGGCACCTTAGCAATATTTTGAAGTCACTGTGGAGTCTGAGGGTTAGCAATAAAATCTGTCATCCTGTTTATCTAAAGGACAAACACAAAGTGGTTAAAGGAAGCTTGCCTGGAGTGATTCAGCATCTGTTGTCATTAAGTTGGTAATTTTTCCAGATGCGAACTTTTTGCGACCCTCATGAGTTAGCCTCAAAGATTTTCGAAAAACAGCAGCAACCTACAAAAGTTTGGAGTGGGAGATTCATCATTCTATAATTCAAAGACAATCACTGCATCCAGAAACTGAAATAGTGCATATTTTCTAAATACATTTAATAAGCACCAAACCAATTCAAGGAGAGCATGATACTACTGATCATTGCCCATACACCTAATTAGCCAGTAAATCTATTCTGTCATCCGAGACATTCAAGAGCTTCACATGTGGACAAGCTGAAATTTATGAACTTTTAGCCTTTCTTTGAATGTTCAACTTTCTAAGCCAGTGTCAAAGTCAAAATCAATAAAATTCTCCATGAAATAAACTAACAAATATCCTACCCACTCCCAGACATATGAAAGGATATTAAGTGGTTAAATCAAAAGAGTAGTGACAATGCGTCAAGACGACGACGACGACAACAACAACAACAAAAACTGAACCTTGGTCCCAATATTTGGGGGGCAGCCATCTGAGAGAGAATCTCGAAAAAGCTAAAAGATTAAAAAATTAAAATAATAATAATAAAAAAATAATATAAAAAATAAATAACTAAAATTAAATTAAATTAAATTAAATTAAATAAAGTAAATAAATAAATAAAATATGTAAAATATGTTGATTTAATTTGTGTGAATTCTTCTACGCCATTCATTCCTATCCAAAGCCATCTTCTCTTCTAAACATTTAGCTATCATGTCTTTACGAATAACTTGCATCCAAATTTTCAACGGTCTACTCTTACGATTTACTAGATTTCCTATATTTAAGTTTTTTATTTTCCTAACCGATGCATCTTTCAGCTTTCTTTGCACATGTCCGAACCACTTCAGTTGACACTCACGTTTTTTATCCACAATTGAACTAACTCCCAACTTGTTACGAATATTTTCATTTCTAATTCTATCTATTCTAATTTTATCACACATCCACCTAAATATTCTCATTTCCGCTACAGCCATCATTTATTTTTGTTGTTATTTAATAGCCCAACACTCAGAACTATACAATAGTGAAAATCTAACCGCGACTCTATAAAACTTTCTCTTCAAATGCAGTGGCATCGTGCGATCACAAAAAACTACGGATGTCATTCTCCATTGCATTTAACCCACATCAAGACAACAACAAAAAGAAAATTATTTTGATGCCACACTATACAAGAAAAACAACAATAACAAAAAAAAAAAAAAAATAGTCTTAATCTCAACAATTGAGATCAACCACTTGAGAGACAAATATTTTTTTAAAAAAAGAGTCGGTTTAAATTGTGTAGATTCTTATACGCCACTCATTCCTATACAAAACCATTTTCTCATCTAAATCATTAACGATCATGTCATTACGGATAATTTACAGTTAAGTTTTTAACGATTTACCTCTATATTTTACTAAATTTTTTATATTTAAGTTCTCGATCTTCCTAGCCGATACGTCTTTGGATCTTCTTTGCACATATATGAATGACCTCAAACAACATTCGCACATATTATCTATAATTAAACTAACTTCCAATTTATTACGAATCTTTTCGTTTCTAATTTTATCTCTTCTATTTTTGCCACACATCCACCTAAACATTCTCATTTCTGCTATCACTATTTTCTGCTCTTATTGTTATTTAATAACCCAACACTAAGTGACATACAATAGTGCAGATCTTACTGTTATTCTATAGAAATTTTCCTTCAAATGCAATAGTATCATGCGAACGCAAAGAACTCCAAATGCTGTTTACCATTTCATCCAACCCACTTGAATCCTATGATCACATCCCTGTCTATATTGCTATCATTTTAAATGATAGAATCAAGATATTTAAAATTCACTTTGCGGTACATTTTTTCCTTCTAACCTAATTTTTTTTCATCATCCTGAAAATTATTATTAAATTTACATGTCATATACTCAGTTTTCGACCTGCTTAATCTAAATTTTCTGGATTCCAATGTGACCCTCCATAACTCTAATTTAGCACTAATATCCTCTCTAATTTCATCAATCAACATTATATCATCTGCAAAAAACATATATCATGATAGTCTATCTCGAATGCTTTTTGTGATTTCATCTATCACTATTGCAAAAAAAGATAGAATTTAATGTCAAATCTTGATAGAACCCAATGTTAATCGAAAACGATCACTCAGATCCCTACAAGTTCTTACATTAGTTACAACTCTCTCATACATATCTCTAATAAGATTAATGTATTTCAAAGAAATCTCTTTTTTTATCAGCACCCACCACAATGTCTCCAGGAACCCTACAATGACGACGACAAACCGAGTCTTAATCTCAATATTTGGGATCGGCCATTTGAGAGACAAATTTGAAAAAGATAAAAAAATGAAAAATAAAATATATATATATATATATATATATATAAAAGAAAATAAAAAGAAAAAGAAAAAGAAAAATATATTTTTTCTAAATCAATGAATATCATATATAGGTCTCTCATTTATACTATATATGTCTCCATCAAATGTCGTAATTAGTGGATTGCTTTCGTAATAGATTTTCCTGATATAAATCCAAATTAATTCTAAAATATCAACATATGCTCTATCACTCTCTCCCATTGTTTCATTGTATGAGTCATAATTTAATTTCTCTATAATTGGAGCAATATTATATGTCTCTTTTATTCTTATATAGTAGTACAAGTGTACTCTCCCTCCATACTTTGCGTATTCTCTTGGTTTGCCAAAATTTTGTTAAAAAAATCCATTAATATCAATATACCAAATTCACTGAAACAATTCCACACTTCAATGAGAATGCCATCAGATCTTATGGCTTTATTATTCTTCATCCTCTTTAAGCTCTCCTTAACTCCATGGAGACAAATCTTACATTTACAGTCTCTATTAACTTCTTTTACAAGTATCTCGATATTTCTTAAATCTATTATACTCTTAACATTAAAGAGATTATTAAAATAATTCATCCAATACTTTCTTATGTTTTCATTCTTTACAAGTAAACTATTG
Organism: Dillenia suffruticosa; assembly: GCA_033439265.1. Taxonomy (NCBI): domain Eukaryota; kingdom Viridiplantae; phylum Streptophyta; class Magnoliopsida; order Dilleniales; family Dilleniaceae; genus Dillenia; species Dillenia suffruticosa. The sequence goes on from JAVTVX010000031.1 coordinate 9,888,928, forward strand.
ATTTCACTCTTAATACACCTAACAACATTTAGATCTTTTCCCTTTCTCTTCCTTAGTTTGACAATTCTGTAGGTCTATCTTTCTCCGTCTTAGTTTCCAGTCACTTATATAGTTCGTTATATACCTTACTCTTTGATTCGTGGATAATTTTTTTCACCTCTTTTTTCGTACTTTTGTATTTTTCATTTGCATCACTACTACTATTATCTTTAAGACTCCTTTAACACTCTCGTATGATTCAAATAGCAGTTTGTATTTTTTCGTTCCACCACCATGACTCCTTACCAATGAGGCATGGTCCTTATATACACCAAAAACCTCTCTACCTATACCCTTAATATTAGTAGACATCTTCCACATTATCTCTGAATCATCATTAGCGGACCAATTTGCTACTTAAATTAATTTATCTCTAAAAGTCACATTTTCTCCTTTCAGATTCTACCATTTAATTCTTAACTCCACAAATGAATAACACTTCTTTTGCCTTTTAGGCACATATATATCTAAAACTAGGAATCTATACTGAGTTGTTACACTCTCCCCCCGGTATAACCTTACAATTTTTATTGGTCATTCTATCGCCTCTCCTAATAAGAAATAAATCTATTTGGCTGGTATTGGAGCCACTTCTATATATAATTATGTGCGACTTTTTTTTTCCTTGAAAAAGGTATTCACGAGTACCAAATCAAATATTGTGATAAACTTTAAAATGCTCATCTCATTCCTACTTCCAATCCAAAATTTCCATGTACAATTTCGAATCCTTCATTCTTCTCCTCTGTATGTCCATTTGGATCTCCTCCGATAAATAACTTCTCTCCACTAGATATGTTTTGTATAAATTTATTTAAATCCTCCAAAAATTATTTTTTACTAACTGCATCTATAACTATTTGGGACGCATACACACTAATTATATTAACTACGTTTTCTCCATCTACTAACTTAACAAGCATACTCCATATCCCTTCCTTCTTATCTCTACTACATCCTCTAATAAATCCTTTCGTACAATTATTCATACCTCATTTTTAGTTCTATCCCCACTTGTATACCAAAACTTATTACCATAAAACTCTATTATTTTAATCTTTTCCCCCACCCACTTAGTTTCTTGAAGACACATGTTTCTTCTATTCATTATTTCTCATATCTCCCCTAACTTGTCGGTTAAGGATCCTATATTCTAAGTGGTTAGAAGAAAACTATCTTCATGAACTATCTTATTTATCCACATCCTAAGATCTCTTGTTAACTTGTCACTACTTTCGAGATCTGATGTAGCGCATCGCTGAGGGGGAAATGGCCCAAAAGTTTCTCTATATTGTCTTCCATTTTTTCATTTTGACAAAAGATTTTACATTGGCTGCTGACAAACCGTAACCCTACTCCTTTACCCGGGTTTAGGACCGGCCGTGGCAAAGTTCTTCCAAATTATAATATATAAAACAGATTAAAAAAAAAAGAAAAAAGGAAAATAAAACTAAGTACATAAACAAATAAATCAATAAACTAATAATAAAATAGAGTAACGTACAATAATGTACTGGACAGAATGGTCTGAAAGTTATGCATGCTGTAACAAAAAAAAAAAAAAAAAAAAAAAACAAAAAAAATAAGACCTTAAATAATAAAAGAAACTAAAACAGAAAGGCAGGGTATACCAAACCAGAAAACAAAAATAGAAATGAAACAAGCTTTAACTAAAGAAGATATCATTTCATGGAATACAAATCCTTAATGGAATTAAATATCTTTATATGCCTTCAATACATGTAATATCCAGGGCAGCCCACATGAGAATTCCTGCTTGGGCAAAGTTTGCAACCAACACTGCTCAAGCAGCCCCAAGCAACAGAGCAAGACAAACCCTATAATATAAAGAATGAAGAAAAGTGTTCTTTCTGCACACTTCAATAGTAGTAATAATGACAATAATTGCGAAACAACCAATTGCTCCAAAAGTTTAAACCAAACGGGAACCATAGACTCCACAACATGTTGACCAATGAGGTTTCATAAAGAGTTTCAAACATGTGAAGTTTTAAATAGGATGAGAACAGGCATGACAAGTTGTGAACTTAGGACATCATGCTCTATTACCATGTGAGACAAATACTCTAAAAGCTTGAGCTAGTGGACAAATAGTATGCTTTTGTAATCATATTCAAACCACAACAACAACAATGATGACAAGGCATCAACACAATTAACTCGTGTTCCCCTGATACATCATGGATAGATGTAATGAAACTTTCAATTATAACAGAGGTAAACCAGGGCTAGATATACATGTATGCAAACATACGTACGTATGTACATACATACATATACATATACCCATAAATATAAGAAACCGAAAGCACTCAGAGAAGAGACACTTACCAGAGTAGCTCTTAGACGGAAACCAACACGCATGACATTCTGAAAATATTGAGCTTCAAAGAGAACACCTAATGCCTGGCAATAAAACACAATCAGAAATAATGCATACTTCTCTGTTTGCTAAAAGAGTATAGAAAAATAAATTAAATTGAAATGAAAGGAAGAATATTAAACAAAGCAGCCAGTCTCCCCAGAAATCACATAGAGACGTGTCAGTGATAGCATTCACTTCCAAGGCTCCTTTTGATTCAGGGAGAATAGCAACACAGAATATATTTCCCCATTTTCTCTTGTTTTGGTGCCTGAGGAAAAAAAAAGTCAACTAAAAGAAAATGGCCTAGTCAAACGAACAGTTATCTATAATCACTGCCTCTTCCATTCTCCCGGCCCATTAAAGAGTCAAAAGTATTTAGCTTACATCTCTAAGCTAACAATTGGAAACAACAGCAATTTGTTTCCAAATTCTATATCTTTTCATTCTTGTCATATCTTTTCATTCTTGTCCAGGTTTTTTTGTTTAACATATTCAAACAAAAAAAAACCTAATAATTGGGTTTCCACAGCATGCTTTAAGATGTGGAAGTTGCTATTTTTCTTCATTGAATTTGAATCCAGGACCTTCATTTTCAGATTTGGTTTAGAACATGTATTTGTTGGTATTTAATAGATTGTTGGGATTTCATCAAATTGATATGAAGTTTCATTTTATTTCTTTTTATAGAAATTATATGGGGTTTCTTCAAATTGGGATGGGTTTAAGAAATCAGCAAATTGCAAAGATAGACATCAATGGCAGAAATTATTATGGAGGATCATGTGAGGTGTTCTGTTTGAAGATGCAACCACTTCTAGAATATTTTTTTATTCAATTGATAGGGTATAAATTGGTGTAATAATTTTAGTTGATTTTACTTTATTTTTGAATAAATATTACACTAATAACTATGTTTTATGACATTTGATATTTTAGAATTGATGGGGGAGAGGTATGAAGGAAAGTGAAGAAAAATGAGTTAATTTGGAACATTTATGCAAAGAATGAAAAAAAGTGGACAATAGTGCTCCTTCGTTAGCGAGTGGGCACATGGATCTCGTAATTATTGCTAGATCTTCTTGGAGGCGGAGTCAACAAGTTTCCTTTCCTATTTGCACGTGAATTCAAGGAAATATTGCGCTTAATTTGGAAGCATTGAAGATTCTCAAGATATGATTTTATTCCTAATATTTAGGGATAGAATTTTTAAAAAGTACAACTTTTATAATATTCTATTTTAGATAGTTTATTTTTTTGACAAATCAACTAGATTATTTAGTCAAGTAAGACCTTCTCTTTATTTATTTAGTAGTTTCCTATGGTTTAGAAAGATTTCCCCTCTAAAAAAATAGGAAATTCGTCTCTATATAAAGGGAGAGCATTACATGTTTTTAGGGAGGCAGCAGTAGGTCACGAGTCCTGTAGTTTTCCAGCACAATTTGTCATTTTTTTTCCAGCATATTTTTTATTTGCAGCAGAAGTTTATTTCTTTTTGTGTCTCCTTCTTTCTCCATGCTTTCTTTCTAAATTTATTTTCTAGTTGAAGAGTTATTGAATTCATAATTCTTCATGGTTGTGAGATCCAATAAAGCATATTGCATCGACATCTCATATGTATTTATTTAATCTCATACTTTATTGTTTATGATTTATTTTGGGTTTATTGAATAAAATGTTTATATTTGATAGTCGTAAAATAATCGACAACCAATTAAAATGATAAATCCATAATTGTTTATTTGTTTTAATATAGTGGTGAATGACATAAATTCATAACTTTGGTAATAGTCTAATCTATGTCACGAAATTAAGTAATCTAATTCAAATAAAATCATTGTGTGTTTGTTAATTAGAATTGGATCTTTCAAAATCTTAATTCTATCGGAACACTAATTCCTAAGAGTTTCTCTAGAGTTGTTTTTCGATTAGAAAAATAATTAACAACCTTCTCTTAATTATTGATGAAGGAGGGATCAATTATTCAATGTTTGTTAAAGGACTATAACCAATTTATTTATGATTTGTTGAATCTATTATGTAGATCGATGATCAATTAACCCAAATCAAGGTTGGATATAATTCTTTTGACTAGAAATTGATTCTCCATTAGTTTTTAATTCTTTTAGTTTTGAGTTATTTATTTATTTTAGTCAATTATTTTCTTAAATTAATTTACTAGTTTAGTTAATCTTCAACCCCCATATTTTATTATTTTTAATTCCTTAAAAAAGATAAATCCACCATTCCCTAAGAAGACACCTTACTGACTCTCTACAAGTATTTAGTGAAGTAGGTTGATTTATTTTTGATAATTTGACGACACACCATCAATCAAGATGGATGCTTTATGGAATGGATATGAGATGGAATTTGAGAAACTGAAAAGGATGAATTTAAGCAAATGAGATAAAAATCAACTCCAGCTTTGATTTGATTTTTCGCTCAAACTAAGATTGGCTCTTTTGTCACTTTCCCAGGTATTTTCTCTCAATTTTTCCTGTAAGCTTAACAACAAGAAATAACTTACTTGTACTTTACCAAAAAAAATAAAAATAATACATTTTCTTTGGAAAAAAACAATCGATAATTATTTTTCATACGATGGCAACTTTCCACGAAACAAACACAAGCCAAAGTTCACATTCAATTCCAGAAGCCTAAACAATGTATCTTTCATGAGGGCCTTAGTCCTTTTCCAACAAAATAGAATAGGTAAAGACTAAATGATATCAAATTTCTATCTCAGGAACTGGCATCAAAATTGATTTCAAAGTTGCCATTGGAACCTCCAAAGAATGAAGAAAAGGGACAGCTTTCAAATGCTTTCTTCTTTCTCTATATTTTTTCCTTTGAAAGGATAGCTTTTAATGTGTTGTTTTGTATCATCAGTGTCTATCCTTTGTACTTTCTTTGGAAGGATTCTTCATTCTCCTCCATAGTCTCTAATTTTTTATATTCTCTCTACCACGAAACATGTATCATCAAAAGGATGTTCACATTGAAAAAACCAGGACCGAGGATATTATGAGTAAAATGCTTCCCTGGTGGAACTTTGAATGACTGTTTTTATCCTTTCAAATGGTACTTTCTTGAAGCACCTGGTTGAGCTTGAAATCCCCCATGAGACAACATTATCATCAGCAGAATGCTGTGTACTTAGCAGTAAGATTGTGTCTGTATGTGTGTGTGTAACTGTGCTTTTCAAATGTTGAGGCTGTCTTTAATAAATTCAAAAGGAAAATGGGCAGTAGAAAAGGAAGTTAAAACGCACCACTCCAACAAATATTGAGAAGGCATATATGTAACCAATCCAGGCCGGATCCCCCCTTTGCATGGCCTATAGTTGCATCAGAAAAGAAATAAATGATTAAATTATCAAGAAGATAGCACTAATCATAAAAGTTTTGACAACAATACTAAAGTAACCCAAAAAAAATTAAAAATAATAAAAGTAGGTAGAAGTAAGAAGGACCAAAGAAAATCTATCATCCTATCTATCCAAATCTGGCAACACTTCCGGTACAAAATTGCAGCAATAAACAAATCGTATACAAACTACAACAAAGCATAAAAATGCCATTACTGGTGCAACCGTGCACTGCAAACTCCAACATTAAGGACAGAGACAAAAGGCTAACGACCCAACCTGTGTGCAGTTCCCTCAACAAAATGGGAGAAAACTAAAACAAAACCAAGAATTTCCAAATGAGGTTTGAAATGCAGATATTGTGGATCAGTAGATCACTCAGATAACAAAGACACAGAAGAGCAGACAATATAACCTGAAAACATTATAATGACTAACCTGGAGGAGGCTGTTCAATAGGAGTGGCCCCACAAACTGAGAAACATCATTGCCGATCTGCCAGATGGTCAGTAAGAATAAATGTAAAGGAACTGATATATCAAATCAAACGGAACATGATTCTTAAAGATTTTGCGAACTACCAATTTTAGTCTACATCATCAATAGTAACAAAGTTTTAGACACTTATAATAACCACCTTTCCTACAACACAGCTATACAATACATCAATAATCACTCTTCATGATGACAACTGCCAATGTGAGAAAGCCCCTTATTTATTTTTCTTTTTTTTTTTTTTTTTTTTTTTTGCTTGCAACAGGAGGGCGTAAGACTCAAACCTGGTAGGAGATATTGGAAGGAAGGGGGAAAGAAGTGGAATTCCTGGACTTAGAACTAGGTTAATATTCCACCACCCCTCAACTGCTGCTGGCCCTAAGGTTCTGATTTTCACTCAAAAGTATATTATTGCAAGCTATCTTTAGATTTTACAGCTGCAGCAAGGCAAAACATTATCCTACGGTTTGTCCAGAAGTTCTGGGGACCACAAGGCTCCATTGTCCCCACACTCTCCAACATTATCTATTTCCATCGGAGAGACTCTGCACAAGACAATTTTAAACATGGTAAAACTCGACCTTGTAAAAGGACCCCAGTTTGGGAGGTAGAGAAGTTGTATGGTAGTTCAGAGAAATGTATACCATGGTTAACTTTACATGTGAGATTTCTTAGGCCTCATTTAGAAATCTCCTTTATCAGTAGTTCAATAACATCACCCAGGAGAGATTTCTTGCAGTTGGAAATTTGTGTTTATGTAGGGTTATAAAATAACTTAAGATGGCAGCTTGATTCTTTATTTATCCTTGGCTTTCTGTCCCTACCCAAATGCCCAACGGGCTAGAAATTACAAAAAGACTTCTTGTGAAGTGATACAAGAGGAGCATCAACATTACTCAGTACATTAAAATGGAATTTCAAAGGTACTGCAATGTTTTTCTAATTTTCTGAGGATCAGAGACAACTCTTAGACATGTGAATACTTCAGTTTAATAACTGCATACCAAAATAACAATTAACATCAATATTAAAAGAATGTTTGCATTACCTTCCAGAAACCTCCCCACCAAAACCTACAAACAGCAAGAGAAAGTAAGCATATATATAATTGCACAAGAATCTACAAACTGCATATAAAAATAAAAATACAAAATAAAGAAAACAAAACAAAAATCTATATTTGCTCCATCTTTGACTTACATAAACCAGAATAAAACTTTAATCAGTTTCTAACTAGTCGTACCTTCCACCAAGGCTACGATTTAATGCTCTCAGAAGCCATGGTTTTGGTCTTTGTGATTCCTGAGCCCAACACTTCTGAAATCTGCAAAAATCAACAGAACATATCATTCAATCTTGACATTCAAGAATTCGTGAAGAACCTATGTAAGAACATAAAAGCACACCTGTCATTCAGTGTCTCAGTCCGATCCCATATATCTAACTTCCAGACATCATTCTCTGTGATGGGTCTTTTGTAGCCTTGCTGCAAGAGGGGACTCATCCATGAAAAGAAAATTTCTGCCAGCGGAACCAGAAATTAGAATATCAATTAGAGCAGATCAATGATTCGCATAGTACTAGGATTGTTCCCTAGAAGACCAACAGGTATCGAAACTGTGCATCAAACTTTTAAAGATTCAGATAGTTAGTTTACTGAATTTAAATTGTATTCATTCTGCTAGGTCAAGGAGCTAAATACAACTGTGATGAGTACAAGCCTGTATATTTTAATCCCGAGGGAAAAAATAATGCTTCAACAGATCAGTAAATAAGAATTTGGCATGCCTTCGATGCAGAATTTGCTATAAATGGCCACTATATGTATGGTTGGTAAGTACACCTTGTATCTGATATGCACAATAACTCTTAAAATTTCAGTTCCAGGGATAATGGTTTATCAGGGTCAAATATGAAGTTCAAGGATGGGCATGCAAGAAGCATAAGCTAAAAGAATCTTGTACTTACTGGAAACTATATTGACATGCCTCTCAGGACAGATTTGCTCCCTTCCAGGGAGTTCTTCATATTCCATGTTGTCAGCAAGATCAGCCCTTAATGGAGTGTAGCCAGGATATGGACTCAGATCAGGTATATACACTAGTAAAAGAATTCCAAAAAGAACCTGCATTGAAGCAGTTATATACACAAAATTAGCATATGAGCACCAAATGTCGAAGACCAAGGAACATATCTCATTCAATTATCCATAAAAGCAAAATTTTGGTTTCATGAGTTTACTGTTGTCATTGTCAGATTCAATATTAAAGCCATGGTTTTCCACCCCAGCACGATGACAGGAACCCAATTAAATGAAAAGAAAAAACATCTTTTGTAGCATGAGGAATCAGAATAGAAAAAAATCTAAGGGCCCTTTAACCAACATCAACATTTTAATCTCAATTTTAAAACAGATCAGGTCAAGTCAGAAAGGATTGAACAATGCAAACATATTGAATGGCCAATCATGATTTCAGACTTGTATTTCATGTGCTTAGTAAGATTCAGAATAGTGCCAAGCATAAGGGCTTTAACCAACACTCTGCCCATAAATCACAAAGTATGAACTGAAAAGGTCATCTCAAAAAAATAAAATAAAATAAAATAAACAAGGACCGAGACCCGCATAGAAGAGTCAAAGTAGGTACAAGAGTCTATCACAGTTCCAGTCTCTTGTATTTCTATAGAAGCAAATGAACTCTGCAAAAGGATTGATTTAAACATTTCCAGTTGCTGAAGAAAATAATCACATTTAAATTTAGCATGGATGAAAAACCTATTTGCACTTAACAAAACTGAACCTGGCAGTTCCCTATAATACTGATATGGTTGTTAAGGGGCCAATGTCAAAGTAATATGCTTGATAACTATCTCTCCATCATGCAATGTTCAAATAGACAAACAAATCCCTAGGAAACAAGTGCTAGACCTTTTTCAACACTACCCACTCCAACCTCCACCGCCACTGCAAATAAAATAAGGCAACATTTTCCAAGAAATAAAAACTCAAAAAAGAAAAAATAAATAGTGCACCAACTAATTCCAGAAGAGAAGAAAAAAATGAATGAGTAAAGAAGAAACCAACCTGGACGGCAACTTCACTGATGTAAAGGTACAGTACAAATCTGCATCAACAACATACAACCTTGAGATGGTAAATCAAACCTTCAACTACACTAAAATTGATTAATTTCATGATTGTATATCTAATACACAGGGTGCGGGTGCATGGATGTGTCATAAAGGATAACAACTAGGGGTTCTGGGGAAGCAAAAGGAAAAGAACTCTCAATTCCTCCACAGACCTCTAGTTTGTCTTATACCACTTGTAGCATATGTCAACTAAGAAGAAAGAATAGCAACAAGTGTATGGATTTTCATATCAAACATAATATTTCCTAAAAGGCTTCAACATCATTATTAGTTTTGGAAAAAGCTATATTGAGCTTTTGGCTTTTCTTGACAAACACCATCTCGACATTCTAGAGCAATTTTTTTATCATGGAAACAACAATACTATAAAAGTATTTTTAAGAAGTTGCACATTCCTGCACTTGAGTATCAAGTCCCTTATCTGACCACTGTGGTAGATGGCTCTTTTTATGTCAAGATTAAAATGCGCCCCTTAGCCAGACCCAGTTTACATCTCATCACTGCAGTCTTAGACTTGCCTCAGAGATGCTTTTGCCAGTTTCAAAATCCAACTATTACATATATCAAGTTGAACCTGCTGAGCCAATATATCCCATTATCACTCTAATTCATGAACAAGCAAGTTTATTGCCATTTCATTTCATAAGAGGAAGAAGTTGTTACATAAAAGTAACATTTTACAGGACATACTGTCAAAAGTATTCCATGGATTTTGTATTGTTGGAGTATTCTCAGAACATGCTTTTACCCAAACTTTATGGCTTGCACAGAGTTTATTTCAAGTTATTTATTAAACTTAAATGTGATATAAGCATTTCACCAGATGGTCCAAAGTGGTATCCTGAAGTCCTAATTCCCAAAGATGAAAGAACTTGATATTGAAGAAGCAGTCCAAGCAAGCTTGCCCACCGGGGTTTAGCAATAAAAATTTAAAAGGACTAACAAACATCTTCCATTGGTTGAGTATGGTGAAACTATTATCATGTAGATTCATATCAAGAAAACAGAAACGATTATCACATACATTCATATTAAGCAACAGCAAGAAAATGAAACTAATGCCAATGCATGAAAACTAGCAAGGCTTTATTTAGATCTTCATAAATCGAGAAATCTGACCTGTCACAGAACTCCATCACTGAGAGAATGAGATTGAGCATCACAGCATCCCCAACCAATGCATAAAGGACTCCAAATCTGACGAACCATCGAAATTCACAGACATAAACTTTAGTTTCCACCCCAATCATGACAAGCACCGAGCACCAAGTGACTGCTTCAATAACAAGAGAAACCACCTATTGCAGTTCAAAGAAAAGGTGAATAATAAAAACACTATGGGAAGTAAAAATAAAAATGAACTCGAGATGTTCATTTCAATGTCTAGTTTACAACAGCCAAGGTTAGCCTATCGTCAGACAGAGTGATGATATGTTGCCAAAGAAAAGAAATCCTCACGCACTCACAAGGAAACATTAGCTTTAACAGAAGTTCCACAGCCAAAATACATGTTATGCTAATATTTTTGGATGTTTCACGAATCTCAAAACCACACATTTTCAGTATCCAGAGTGATATTTGATTCTTTGTAAAGATGGTGACCTTGAGTAGGATATCATACAGTTTAAAAGCAAGATGAAAGAACTTGAAGGTACAAAAGCTAAGCAGCACACAAGGCCATACATGCAGATGATTAGAAGGCTAACAAGATGAGATAAGAATCACAATTAGCTCTAATTGCAAGAAGAAATGACCCTTGCAAAGCAATGAAGTTGCACAACAACAAAAAACAGGGACACACGATCACAAAGTGATCCTATAACAGAACAAAGTCAAAATAACTAGACCTGGCTCAACCAGCTACTCAATAGCAATCTACAGAGTTGTTGCACCTTCATCTTATGCTAAAACAACAATCACAGTTTTTTTTTTTCATCACTAGTCTCCAAGCAATGACATCGATACCCACAAAACCACCTTAGGATAAATGAAAACTAAGTTGAACTGATACAATACGATAAAAGACACTACAATTTACAACACTATAAAATATTTATATCATGTTAACTCTCGTGTCAATGTCTATGCTTCATTGAACGAATTTTACTAATGCCGAAGATATTCGAAACAAAAGTAAAAAAAGAGGAAACCTCGTAAGGAGCAAGGCCTATCTGTCCATCCAGATTGAATACAGAAATACCCATGACCAATCTGAACAAGGGTTCAGCAGTGCAATAGGCAGCCAACAATCCCAAGACATAGTTGTAGTAGTTGGATTTCAATGTAAATCGCGGCGCTTTGAAATCCTTCTTAGTCAGCCAAATTCGATAAAGGCAAAGTCCCATGAGAACCAAATGGGAAATGCAAATGACCAGAGTGTCAACCCCACATGGGGTATATGCCCCCAATGCATTTTGCACTGCTTTTGCCCACACCCCATTTTCCTCTGGCCTGCAATACCACTCTAGTAGCTCCAAACCCATTTTTCAGTCACACTCACAGCTCTACCCACAGCATATTAAGATCAGGTCACCCTTGCTTGTAAACCTGCCAATGAAAAATTAATTTATATTCAACCTTTAAAAAATTATTGAAAAATTCATTCAAATGTATGTTAAGTTTTGTTTGTACAATTTTATTTATCGAGCATCCGGGTTACATAATTTAAATAAAAATAAAACCCACTAAATGATCGATGGAATTCATTTCAAGCGAAAATTTGCGAATTTTACTTTAAAAAGAAAATGTCACAGAAGAAATTTGAGAAAACCCACAGTGTTCTATATGAATGTTTTGATACAGAAGAAGAAGGAGGAGGAGGAAGGACGAGGACGAGGACGAGGATCAGGACGATGGTTATTTAGTGAGAGAGAGAGACAGAGAGGAGGGAGCATTAAAGCTGAGCAGAAATTAAGCAAAATAATATAATTAATTAAACAAAATCCGAACATATTGGTAGTAACAATCAAACGAATTCAGAGTTTCTTGAATGAATGAAAAATAATTATTGTACAAAAATGGCAACTAAACTAAAGAAAGAAAAATCAAATGAACAAGAGAAATTGGAAATACCCATCAGAGTGTGTGTGCGTGTGTGTGTGTGTTTGGAGCTTCAGAAAAAATACAACAAGGGATAGAAAGAAAAGGCGCTCCGGAAGAATCTGGGAACAAGCGAATAGGATCCTGATGCAACAGAAGAGAACAAATAGAAGAGAAAATGGAGACTTTTGATGTTTGATAGTGTAAAAATCAAAACTTGTAGATTACTAATGTTAGTTTTACGTAGACGGAGAGAGGTAGAGTCAGAAGGGTTTTAGAGAGAGAGAGAGAGAGAGAGAGAGAGAGAGGAGAGAGAAACCTATTATTCTTCGGGTGAGTTGAGCTGCGTTTGAGATGTTCTCCCAGCTCTAAACATGGGCATATTTGTTGTCTCTCTCTCTCTCTCTCTCTCTCTCGTGCTTTAGAGAACGGAGAATTGCATTGAACGTTGACGTACACACGTAATCGCATTCGTCACCCATGCCCCCACATATTTAATTTTCTATTTATACAGATATAAAACAATAAAAAATTATAATATACCGAACAAAAATTATAAAATAAATTAATATGACTATCCAGAATCAACTCTCTTAATAAAAATTACAGAATACATCCATTAATAAATTATATTTAATTATATAAAATTATTAAAATCGAAGCAACTTGCAACCTTCCACCCAACACCCAAATAATTGAGGCGGCTATGGTTGCAAATCGTGGACTCGTGATTAGCTCTGTGGGGACATTTTCAAATCCAATGTGGCCCCATTTATCAATTGCTAGAAATGGAGTATGAATGAACCACATTTCTCCCCCCTATGTTCTTACTCTTTTATTCATATCACTGATCTGATTTAAATATTTATAAAAATTCTTATTTAAAAAAAAAATTCTTAATATAATAAAAATTAATAGATTTTTATTAATTATTAAGCATATTTAATAGATTTTATTAAAACATTCCAAAGTTGACTAAAAAAAGAGGCTTATATCAAAATTAGAGCAAAAGTTATTAATGTTGTATTAATAAAATGGTAAGCAGAAATTACCATTTTGGGGGAACTACCAACCGTAATGAACTTGACTTGATTTTATTTTATTCTATTTTAATAATTTTTAATTAAAAGAAAATGCTTGCCGCTTGAAATAGAGGATTTCCTCTATTAAAACATTATGTTGATAAGTGAAAAATCTTCATATCCCATTCCCTCAATTTAATTCATATTTTCTTTTTTGCTTTCTGATCTCTTCTTTTTTCATTTTTCTAAAAGAAAATTGGTTCCAATACCATAACAACATAGATATATTTGAACTAAGTTTAAATAACAATATTTATTTTTTTGGATGAAAAAGATTTTTCTTAAGAGAATTAATCAATAAATTCATTAAAAATTAGCAAGAGAACTAACTCGACAATTTTTTCTTTTTTTTTTTTTTCTAAGAAAATTTTTTTATCCACATAAACTTTACGGGAGAGAAAAAAAAAGAGAATTTTAACAGTATACTTTAAAATGTTTGTGGTCAACTTCATTCCTAATCGAACCCCTCTTTCTTTAGTGCAATTTTAAGTTACAACTTACTTATTTTTAAGTAATTGAATTGCTACTAAGTTCTTAAATTTTTAAAGAGAAGCCCACCAATGCAATTGGAATTGGTTTCTTGCGGAAAAAGGTTTGAGCAAGTCTTGTCGACCAATATTTAGGGAAGTCAAGACTTGGTGGCAATTTATTGTTTTGGAGTTGACAATTGATTGTTGATGCATTCACCTTGTGGCATTTGGAGATAATCCACACTAAGGTTTTTTTTTTTTTTTTTTTTTTTTTTTTAGTATTAGAGATTATATTCAATATTAAAATATATTACTAGAAAAAATTAATTATTTTAAATTGGTTTTCCAAAAGTAAATAATCTAAAATAAAATATATAAAAAAATCACCTAATACAAAAATATTATATTCACGTGCCCCCTGGAATGTTGGAAACGCGGCCTTGCTTGCTGCCCAAGGAAAACCTAGACTTGACGGTTCTTTTTTTTTTTTTCTCTTAATCCTTAGGCAATGGTATTCATATATCGTGTGATTCAATTTACTTTGAAAAATTAATTTATATGTCAGAAAATGATTTTACAAAAAAAAAAAAAAGGGAAATATGTCAAAAACTCTGCCTCCCGTAAGAACACATCCAATAAAAAACTAAAATATTTTTTTTATAATAATCAATATCATATTCTGATTAATCAATTCGAGAGTTATCAGGCTTAATTTAGAAAAAGTTCCTCCAATTAAGTTTTTTTATCAAATTTTAAATTAAAATTTAATTAAAAAATCTAACACTTCTACCGATTAAATCAACTAATTTAAAAACCAAAGTATTATGAAAAAAGTGTTTAACTTTCCGGCATATTTTGAGTCTTGGAAACTTGGGGAAAGGTGTTTGGTGAGGACAATGTAAGAATTTGTGAAACCTGTTTTTCTCTCTGTTTGACTTTTTGCATTATTGGGGTTTTCTTCTTTCAAGAAAAATATATATACAGACTAAAATGTTAGTGGGGTTTTTCTTTTTTTTTTTTTTGAGGGGGGGGGGTGAGGGAATTCAAAAGTGGAAAGAAAAAATGAGTGATCAAAATGTGTTGAAAGGTAGTTTTGATTATTTCTTGATGACCAGTAGAAATTGGTCTCAATCCGTCTAATCTAATTCACACATTGGTTGTTAAGTGTCCTTTTCCCGGATTTTGTGTTATTAAAGACAGGATAAGGCCGCATGTTGAGCCTCAAAAAAGTGGGGGGAAACTATGTAATAATTTATGATACGATTTTAATCAAGATTTCTAGGGTAAGTGTTATTCGAATGATTCGAAATAACTACCTGTTAAAAAATTATTGGATCAAGTTTTACTTTACTATTCTCCCCGATAACCAAACCAATAAAAAAAAGGTAATATCACATCATTCAAAATGGTTGCATTGAAAATGATCCCCTAATGAAACGATTCAATAATGTCAGATACATGTCTAGAATTCGTGTGAGCTAATAAGAGAAGAGTTGCTTTTTGTCGGAATCTTTTGATTGGGTGGTCAGATACTCTATTTTTTAATCAGAGATTTTAAATTTGATTATTAGGAATAACAAAAAAGGATTTAGAAAACTAACCCTTAAAATAAGTTACACAATATTTAAAGCGAATTAATCGAACCAAATCTGAATATCGATCATAAAAACAAATAAAAAAAAGAAAACATATTTTTAACTTTAGATAAAACTAAAATCTAAACATTCAAATTTTAAAGGTATTCGATAATCACGTTATATTTAATTATATTTGATTCTAATCGAATTAGACCTTAATACACATAAGTTTGTTGGACGACTTTATTTATACCTGTATATATTAAAGGTAATATTCTAAATTTCTATCTCTATAAAATGAAGAGAAAAAGATGGATGTGAAGGACTTTTTTTTCAACCGTGGCATGTTATAAACCTCTCAAAGTGTTGCTAGAACATTCGGGATCAGCACAAATTATTGTGGTAAGAAATGTTTGCCTTGACAACAATACATTAGTTCAAAAACCATAAAATCAACGTCACTTGGCCTTGGTGCAAAATTTTTATTTAGCTCTACTTATTTATTCTTTAAATTATTTTATTTATAATATTTTTTTAACTAAAATTAAATTTTGCAAATAAAGATTAACCTTATTATAAAAAAAAAAAATCATTTATACTATTACTTTTTAGATGAAAATTTTAATCTAATTTTGATTGAATTTAATCTTATTATCAAAAATTTTGAATTTTTTGGGATAAATATTTATTTATATAAAATATAAAATAGTGAGAATATCGATTCAAATCAGTACAAGAGACTTATTCTGGGGTCCAGAGTTAATAAGAGGAGAAATATTATTTAAGATGTAAATTAATATAAATACTATTAAAGTTGTGGAAAGTCGAGTTATTATTTTATATTTAAAAATAAAATAAAATATCAAACTCATCTCATTTAAGTATGTCTATTTTTAGAGAATTTTAGTGAATATATTTTTTCTATATGCACCAAAGAATTAAAATTTGATGATGACATGCATACTATGAGACTTCCCACCACTGGATTCCATGGATAAAAGTTAAGTAGAAATCCATGAAATAACATTAGATGAAATTTAAAGCCAACAACTTAAAAATAAAAAATAAATAAATTACACAAGAACATCATTAATTTATCTCATATCACATATTATGAGGTATATGATAATAAATCAAAAAAAATTATAAAGTTAATTTTGGCTAATCTTAAAATTTAGGTTCGACGTTGGGTATATAATCTCTAATAAGTTAAAAATTTTTCGGTCTTAAACCTTATTAAGTTTTGAATCATTTGGGAAAAGGGATTCCCCCAACTAAATAAAAATAATAAAAAAAATATTTCATTGTTGTATTTTTTTTTTTTTTTGACATCTCTTAGGCAGTTTCTTAAAGATAATATTATATGAATCAAATGAATTTTGAATTATATAAATCAAACACTTATGTGATAATTAATGTAAATATATTCTGACTCATTCATAATAGAAATTGATTTGATTTGGATGATAAAAGATAAAATATTGTGAAATATAAAAGTAGCATTATATGGACCAAAACTTATATGGTAATCCATTGAAGCAGGTTTTTAAAATTATTATACTTGTGAAAATGTTTTAATTGATTCAAAATTATTCAAATTTGAAAATTTTTTATTTTTATTGATATTAATTATTCTACCAAAATGAATTGGTTCAAAATTATTTGATTGATTTAATATTAGTCTTATATATATAGATAAAATACAGCTAATTAATACTACTAAAAAAATTTTTATCGGTGATTAAAAACCATAAGTAAAAACCCCAAAAATTCATTGGGAAAGGATGTGAAATTTTTCTCCGGCGATCATTTCTGCTGGTTATGTTTGCGTTAGTTAAGGTTTATGCAAACAACCAAATGGCTGCCGTCATATCTCTGGAAATTTGCTAGCGGCAACATGACCACTAGCTTAGATCCTAACCTATGCCAATGGTAAATGTGGCAACGGTAAACGGCCACGATTACCGCTGGCATAGATCCTAACCTATGTCAATGGCCAAATGACCATTGACATATATTCCAACTTATGCCAGCAATCATCTAGTTGTTGGCATAGGTCGGAACATTTGCCAACGGTTACCTAGCCATTGGTATAAGTCATAATATTTGTTTGTGGTTTCTTAGTCACTAGTGATAATCCAAAAAAATTGATTAAGATCTATAAAGATCATGTTATTGTTGCTTCAACCTATTTATTAGAACCACACACCCTATATGTTATTTTCTAATATTATTAATATTTAAAATAATAATATGTAACTAAATTTTTAATAAATATTTTTTTAACAAAATAAGTTTTAAAATATCAATATATTATGCAGTTATATCGAAGATATGGACTTATATACAAATCATTTTTTGGGTATTTTGAAATTCAAAACAATACATAATTATTACAAAGTATTAAATAAATCAAAAACCAATTCATTACAAAATTGTTATGAATCCATCTGTCCACGCTCTAATCTGCTTTCTGGCAACAACCAAGTCATATGATATTATCTACACACATTTTACTCAAATGATAGTTTTTGCTTATAACAACTAAAATCAAATTCTAATGAACCACTAACAAATGGTATATTTGGCAAATATATAATGAAAAAATAACTTCTTAATGTCATGTAACAATAACATAAATTCAAAGTAACACCGAAGTCCCCATTTGGGATTACTCAAATTTAAAAGTTACATTTTTGGAAAAGATAAATTCAAACAACGAGTAAAAAAATAAGTAATAATTAATGTAGTTTTTTATAATCATATTTTTATCGGAATTACTAGTGTCCAATATATGATTAGTGTCCGCATTGCTAATGTTGTCCAAACTTAAATTAAAGAAGAGTAAATTATAGTTTCTCCCCATGTGATTTGGCCGAAAACCACATACTTCCCTTATAGTGCAATTATATCCTCATGGTTTTAAAAAATGTGACAGTCAATGGAACTATGAAAAATTAACGAAAAACTAACATAGACATGTAAAATACCCGTTACGCCCCTTATTTAAAAAAAACCTATACAAAAAAAATACCCAACTCTCACTCACTCTCTGTCTCTCTCTCTCATGCCTCACAAGAGCTGTTTCACGGCCACCGATAGGTCCTCTGGTGTCTTAATCTGATGCTGGTGAGGATGGATCATATGACAATGGTTATGGATCTGATAACCAATCGGCTGTCTTCTTTGTTCACAGTGCCAATTCGGTGATGATTTATCCTTCACTCACGGGAAGAATTGAGTTTCCTGTGGAGGATTTTAAGCCGTCAGATTCGTTGATTGAGACGTTGCTTTTAAAATATTCTCTATCTTCAATGCCATTGCACATTTTACATCCCTAGTAATGTTGTAGTCTAGATTACACTGCTTAGAAGTGAGACAAAAGCGGAGATGGTGGAGGTGATTAACAAGTTGATGTGGTTGGCTTTTGTTTGCACTTCGGTGGCTTTTATGGCCTCCTCCTACATAGTGGTTGGAAAGTATTCTGAGTGGGTTGCAATTTTGGTGACTATTGTGGGGGGGTCTTATAATGGCTAGCGTCCTTAGCATCATGACTTACTATATTATAAACTCAAAGAGAATTCGATCAATGAGAAAGAAGGAAAATAGTACAAGGAGGAGTGGATCAAACTCCTAGCACCACTCTAAGTTCTCCAATTCTGATATTGACAAGTCTGTAGCTGTATGATTGGGGGGCCATCGAGATCTTCTGATAATGAACAGTGGAGAGGAAAGGGAGAGAGAGAGAGGACAGAGGAGAGGGGAGAGAGAGAGGACAGAAAATGTGTTTGGAGCTTGATTTCGACGGCGGCCATGGCTGCTACCAACCACTAGGAGAGGAGAGGAGAGAGAAGATAGGAGAGAATGTGAGATTGAGGGAAATTTTGGAAAAAAAAATTAATTTTGTAAGTTAATTCAACATTTTTCATGTGTGACTTTCAAGCTCCATTAAATTTCTACTACTTCTGTCACTTTCCAATTTATTGAAAACCACGTGGGCATAAAATGTGTATTTTTTTACTATAAAGGTAGTAAATGGATTTCGATTAAATCACAAGGTAAAAAGGATAAATTACCTATTAAAGAATAGAGATTACGCTAAATGACTATTGAGACATATTTTATATTAATTGAGAAATAAAACATTAACCAATATTCTCTTTACCACTTTCTTATATAATTTCTACAGTCTTCTATAGTCCCTACGACATCCTCTCTAAATCATTCAATATTACTAATACCAATCAACATTACAATATCAACATATAACTAGTGTCCAATAACGTTACCATCACAAACATTACAACAGATTCTCTAACACCTTGATATTTTTCATAATAGCAACAACAATATCATTTCATAAAAAAAGACATGTTGATAGATTAGAAAAAAAAACATATGTAGTACTTACTTTCATTAAGATTAACGGAGTTTTCTTGTGAATGGTGTATACTATGAGTAGATGGAACTTAACGATAGAAAAAAAAATTGATAAGTGTTACACTTTAAGAAAAATATGACTACAAAAATAATGATAATAAGATAATATATATATATCATAATACTGGTATATTGCAAATTTATCTTATTTTCATTAAAAATTGTCTACACACTCATCTTAACAATCGTCAAAGTGCTTTTTGAAGAGTGTAAATATTATATTTTTGAATTGAATAAGAAATTGTTTAACTTCTTCTTCTACCACTGCTTTATCTCATTGTACTTGTGATGATGTGGCTTTCGAAATAGAGGCAACAAGTTTCATGTATCTGACTCTACCTCTTCTCTCAGTATCTTTGACTTGGATAAAAACAACATCATCCTAAGTGTTCGAATTAATTGGTCTTCTTTCGTTTTGAGATCCAGAGTTTTTAATTTCTTTCCTTATCATTTCCTAAAAGTCATGCGATAAATAAAAGATTTGTAAACAAATTCATTAAAAAAAAGAAAGTAAATATAATTGAAAGAAAAAAAACTAAAATAAAATTAAAATATACCGCAACTTCTAGTGTAGCGTCACTCACAACGGAGTTATCGTTTCTTATTCTGCTGGCTAAATATAATTTTACCTTACTCGAACTAATGTCATTTGACTTTTTTTTCTAACACTAATGAAATGTATGAAAAAGATGTAGTCATTAGTAATTAAATAATTTGCATATATAAAAAAATAAAACAAAGAGACAACATTTTCATCCATAAGCTTAGAAAAAATCTTGATATAAGATAGTGATGCTTTTGATTTCTAGAATAACATTTTTTGTTCCTAATACTTATTCTCTATTCAAACAAAAGTTGAGTTTAAAACAAATATTATATAAAATCATAATATTCATATTGTTATATCACTAATTTTGATTCATATTGTATATATATATTATTTATCTTTCTATATTTGCTCTTCAATATCTAACTACTTAAATTGATCAAAATTGGCTCGATCCTCTATAACTTGAACTATCATTTCCTCCGGCTCAAATGATTCATCAAACCATTCTGACCTTATTGCATTCTTCTAATTTCTCTGCTTCTCTTTCAAGTTTTTCATAACTCATTTTCAAATTTCTGGGTTATTTGATGCAAAATAACACTTTAACTATAATTGAAACCAATGTTAGCATTAAAAACAAATATAGCTAAAAAGAAAAAAGAAAAAGTTAAAAGAGGTAAAATATATATCAATATGATTCCCTACATATTATCTTTATTTCGTTTAGGAATATCGTGCCAACTTAGATAATAAATTGTAGTAAGATTGTTTATCCTCATAACCCAATCAAGAAAAGTGATAAACTATTTATAATCATCTCTGCATGATTGGTTACAGTCGGTAAACCTAACAAGTATGTGCATATCATCTCCTAAGGATCAAATTTCAGCGGAGCATGTTAGATCTCTCATTCTTCTCGTGAGCATTTGTTCACCTGCATCATCCACGTACATAATTGAAGTAGTAAAATCATATGAAAAGAAGTTAATATAAAAAATATTAAGAAAACCAAATGTGAGTTTGCATTATCATACGTTGCATTGTGATCTACAAGTGTGTCTTAATCATTGAAACCTTCATCCAAAGATTATATTTTAGGCTGCCCATCTAAAAATGGAACTTCATCGCTCACTAGTATAATACGTAGATTACCTTTTCACTTTGGTATACCTATTGGTTAAAGGAATAAAATTAATAACAAACATTTGATAAATAAGATAATTAACGAAATCAAACATTTGATTAACAAAGAAACTAATAAAATCAAACACTTGATAAATATAGTTACAAATAAAAAACTAGTTTACTAATACTAATTAAGCAAGTATCTATTCCATATCCATGTCATAGTCTGATATATAAATGCAGATAATTAAAAAGGGTCATATTAATTATCGCAGGAAACTCAACATCGAGGTATGGTCTAATGTCTATTCTATATACATCTGCATCATTTTTTTACCCAATTTAGGGTTGTAGTGGTATCATTACTTGTTTCAACAACTACCTGATCATTGTTTCCTCAATCACCCATATTTGAATACAACAAACCAATTTTCATACCTATCATCCTTAATATAAAAAACTTTTTTAACTTCGAATGTAAAGACAAATGAGTCATTTATCGAATCATCACTTGTATGAGTCAAGTGAGAAATATTAACAAGTGAAAAACAACATTTATCTTTCTTATATCCTCTTGTTGGGTCAACCCAATCAAATTTGAACAAAACAAACTTTAGCAACTCACACTCAATTATTTGTTTTAGTATTCCATAGTAATTAACCTCCCATTCGGTAGGTCTTATATCCACTTATTAACATAACTAATAGTTTACCCTGATACTACAATACCACTATTTTGAGTTTTTAGGTATTTCTCATGATTTGTGGTATGAAATCTAAATCCATTACTTATTTATAACCAATATATTATCTAACCCTAACACTTGGTTCTCGTGAAATCCATTTGAGGTCACTTGTCATTGGCTTATTACCATCATCTAGTAATTAATCCACCTAAAATTTGATATAGTTGTTAATAAAAAAATTAAATTAAAACTATTACCATACATTATGAATTTTGTTATATATATCTTACGTTTCAACCAATCAACAATTTATCAATTATATAAGGTATCAATATCGTTCACGATTTTGTCATGTTACAAGTTGTTCGTAGTCCTTAAGAAAAGAAATAAATATTAACAATAAAAGTAGTAACAAGATATTGCAGTGTTGTACATATCAAACGTTCCAGTTAAGAAGATAATTTTACTCCCATGGTATCACTACATAAGAGTTAAATAGAACATATTTATGTGTTTGCTGCAATAATTTATCATCAAGATATACTATTTTAACCTGTTTTCATTTTTTAACTTTGATTCCCTTTTGTATCTTCCTAAGCAAAGGTCGTATTAATGTAACAAATGAACTTCCTTCTTCATTAAGTGATCAGCGAACATTGTTATTATTTCGTAAGAGGTGAGTCAACCTAATTTTGACTCCTGATAAATCTCAAACAAAAGATCAAATATTCATTTGCTATATATTTTTCAGCAATAGACTCATCTAGCTAAACTCTATTATATACAAAACACTTAAAAATCAATAAAAGCCTACAATAATATAACACAAAATAAGAATAAACACTTAAGTATAGAACTGACCACAATAAACTATCTATACAAAAGTTTCAAAGATATACCTTTTCTACGAGATACATCCATTGATATATGATCGGGCATCCAATTTTAGTTTATGACATCAAATGAATAAGAAGAGGAATCGTACTTGTGAAAAAAGATAGAGGAATTTTTTTTTTCCAGAGCACATAAACTTAAAGAAATAAAAAATTTCAATTGTTCAAGATCTTTAGAGTCAATAATTCTAAAATAAAAAGTTTCAAAAATATTATAAATATCAAAAATAACTTTACTAACTTCAGCAACGATTTTTTTATTGTAATTGAAATCTGATTTTATTATAACAATTGAATATGTCAACGCTTACATCCCACAACACCTTCAATTCTTATCATTAGGGTTTTTGAGACCAGGAATAAGTAAAGAAAGTATGAAATTATATAATTTTATGCACAATAAGGGAGACAAGTTAACAGAAATAAGTATAACAGACCATATGCTATGAGTGACATTCATGTTTTTAAAAGATTTGAAACCACAAAAAACTAATGTCAACCGAACATTACGAGGATCATTAGAAAATTCAAAAAATTGAGAGTCAAAATCCTCCCAAGCAATAGAATCAATGACAGCCATTAAGAGACTATCCTTAATACAACCCTCATGGTATCATCTCATGAGTAAAGCTATCTTTGAGAACATAAATAGCTGTTGGAGTCTAGATACTAGAGGTATTCATTTCAAAATCTTGATAAATTTTTTTTCATTCTCTTCATAGTTGTGCATTACTTATCATTAGTTTTCGAATCATTCATTATTTCTTTCCACTTAGAAACATCTACCGGAAGTATGTCTCATCTTTTTCCTTATCTTTCCAAAATAACATGCAATTATTAGAACAAACATGAATTTGTTCATGCCAAAGCTAAAATTGTTTTCTTGAATTCGTGAAAGGTATCTGACAAGAAATTTCCTTGAGACAACAAGTCCATCAAGAACTCTAATAAATCAATAAATGAGCTATTCGTCCATCCATTCAAGCATTTAAGATGGAATAAGTGTATCATAATTGAAAGTTTAGTGTACCTGTTACAATTTGGGTCTATTGGTTGCTTAGTATCTTCAAATAACTCAAAAAACTTCTTTGAATTATAACCCTTAATATATTGTTCCCCTTGATTAGTTTCAGAAGTTTGGTTATTTTTTTGACCCATATTCTCATCCCTTGTATTCTTAACCTCAATCAGAATGAAAGTATCATACAGCAAGTCATGCATATCATAGTTAAACATTTGTTCATCTATAATAGATTTGATATTGGAACTAAAAGCACCAACATGATTCTCACCATGGAAATCCAATTGACATAATTTCTCAGAAAACCATTGCATATAATATGATCCAATACAATAACTCTAGGAAAGTATGTGTTGAAACATATAAAACACAGATACAAAATTTTTTCATCAAGGGGTTTACTCTTAAATGTAAAATTTAAAATCTCAATAACTTCTTTAACATATTATGTACTTGATTTTGCATTCAGATATATCTACGATTTATCATACTTATGATAATCATTAAGAAATTAACACATAACATGAAATAGATTAGTTGATTTTTAAAGATACACAATTAGAAGATAATGTCAAAGTTTGTTGGACTAATATAGATCAAATATTATAGGGATTGACTAATAAATAATATGAATGTATTTGCTAGATTTATTATTTCACCGGTTAAGATATGATTACAAAATACCAATGAAAATCCAAATAACTAACCATAATGTTCCAAATTGTACTGAGAATATTTTTTATTTTTTATTTTTTAAATTCACCAACAAATTTTATTACTCTCTCTCTCTCTCCCTTCCAACTTTGCCTTTCCATGATATATTCCTCTACAATTAGCTTAGTACGTTCAAGTGTTGCTGGGATATGAATTTATGGAGCTGCCACCAAGAATTTGATTTGATTCCGTTTTTGTGTGATATTTTTATATGGGGATGCTCTCAAGTTTTGAAATTGAAATAGAAAATTAGATTGACACATTTTTTGATAATCTTCCACAACTATAGAAAAGAGGTAAAATAAATAATTGTATTTGTAAATATAACAACATTACTGGCTAAGGTGGTTTACTACTTTTTATTATTGTTTTTACTAGAATAATATCAATGCTTCTAATCACTGTTATCCTCTTCAAAACTAGCAGGAAATGATTGTTAATAAATTTCACTAATGGACATGGTTCCTCTCTCTCTCTCTCTCCCCCCTCTCAAAACAAGACAAAAGCAATTCAAATCATAGAATGATATGCTGATCTAGTTATTAAGATTTCAATAATAATTGTGTTGTATTCTTATGAAGTATCAATAATAATCAAGACCCTACTCCTTATGATCAAACCATTGCAAACGGATAAAATAAGTTATGATTCATACATGTTTATGAAATGCATGAATGACCAGTATACCTGCAATGTTTATCTTGTGATTTGATTTTTGGGGAGAAAATATACATACTGTATTGATGCCTTTTTAAGAATATCAAATGTATAGATGATGTATTAAAATCAAGTTGCACCTCATTGTC
Source organism: Dillenia suffruticosa (assembly GCA_033439265.1). Taxonomy (NCBI): domain Eukaryota; kingdom Viridiplantae; phylum Streptophyta; class Magnoliopsida; order Dilleniales; family Dilleniaceae; genus Dillenia; species Dillenia suffruticosa. The sequence continues at coordinate 9,914,771 of JAVTVX010000031.1, forward strand.
ATAGATGGAATTGCAAGCAAATCTTAACTAATCTTGAACATCTTGTAGACTAAAATGTGAAATGCAATGAACAATAATACAGAATACCTAATGAAATGTAGCTCTCGGAGCACAACAGGGTGGAGAAGAACTACTATCAAGAATGGTGTGTTGTCGATTCGGAATTTGACAAGATGGAGCCGAACCTAAGAGAACTATTTCGTGAACGGCATAAAGAAGAGAGAGAGAGAGATTTACAATTTGGATATTTTAAAATAACCTATACCAGTGGTTGTGAAGTCTCTGGCATAGGTTGAGAGCTACGCTAACATTCAAAATCGAGTAACCACTATCATATATTGTATCTTTGTTTATGGTAACAAAAAAAAATACCAATATATAATAGAACTATACTTGCGGTCAAATGAAACTACATGTATAGACCATATCTTTCCTAACGGCTTTTCGTAATAGCAAGCATAGGTATATATTTACTAATGGTTTTTTAAGTAAAACCGACATCTCTATTATCCATTGCTATTGATGTACCTTTACTGGCAGCTTTTTTCTTTCCGCCGACAAAGAGCCACCAATGCCAACGATTTTGGTAGCCGCTAGTAAAGGTAACCGTAGGTAAAAATTTTTCTTTTTTTGTAGTATAAACATATTGTCATGTTAATGGCATGGATATTAAAGGAGAAAACGTATAATACAATACTCTGTTTTAACATTTTCAGTATAATTCTCCTTCCATAAGCACATATGCCCTTTTCTGCATGGTATAAAGACAAAACCTAATTGATACCATTTAGATGGATACCGGCAGAACTCTTCTATCATAATGCACTTAGGTCTAAGCATTGGAGAGAGCGTACCCTTTGGTTAGACTTCCAAACCACAAATAATCAATGTTTTGTGATGGTCATAAGGAGAACCGATTAATTTAAGGGAACAAAATATATTAAAAAGTGAACATTTTAAATATTTTGAATTTATCATTCAAAATAATAACAATATAAATAAGAATGTGAATCAAAAGATCCAACCAGATTGGATGAAATAAAAAAATATATATAGAGTTCTTTGTGATCGTACAAGATGGAGTTTTATAAAACCATAATAAGACTTGTATTATTGTATGGTATCGAATATTGAGTTATTAAATAATAATAAAAATACAAAATAATTATAATCGAAATGAAAATATTCAAATGGATGTATAATAAAATTAAAAAATATATAATTAAAAATGAAGAGATCCATGCTAAATTGAGAGTAAATTCAATTGTGAATAAGATTAAAGAATACGTTTAAGATAGTTTGAACATGTGTAACGAATATAAAAAATATACCTGTTAGAAGGAGTGAGATCTTAAATATAGGAAATTTAGTAAAATATCGGAATAAACTATTAAAAATTTAAATACAATTTATCTGTAATAATATAAATGTCAAGAATTTAGTTTTTTCCTGATAATTCTTTTTTTTTTCCTCTCTCTCTCTGGGCTTTTTTTTAATTTTTCTTTTTAATGGATAGAGGAGGAAGAGGAAGACACAGACAAACAGACCTAAGTGCAAGGAATACTAATTCCATCCACTTATGAGATTTCGGAGAGGTTATTAACTATAATACAAATTCTAGGGTTGAAAATCAAATCTAAAAATTTTAGGTGATTAATTGTAGTTTTGGCCAATTTGAATTTGCCTCTGGCTCGGAATTCAAAACTAATTTTTGTGTTTATACTTATGGTAAAAGCTTTGTCCCTTATTTACTCAATATATAAGATCTAATTAGAGACAAATTATTTAGTGAGATACATATGTGATATTCACTCAAATTAAATACAAATAAATAATTCATATTATATATAATTACTAAATAAAAATAAAGAAATGCATAAATTGGTTCCACCGTATAATCTCTCCTAATCAGGAGGCTCGAAGGTTTTATCTTTTTTGCCTTTTGATAGTTAGTGATGAGAGAGAGAAGGATTCTCTCTACTGATGTATAGTTGATTTAGTGAAATAAACTATTTGATTTTTTAATCAAATTTTGAATTTAAAACTTGAGAATAAAAAAAAATTATAAAAGGAGAGTCGTCTCCCTAAATAAGATCCTATAAATATTAAAATCGAATTAATTGAAATATAATTTTGAATATCGACGATGGAAACAAAAAGCGAGAGATTCTCCATTTGAAAATTCAGTAGACAGGGAGCTTGGAGAAAAATCCAAAACAAAATTCAAGGAGGAAAAGACCGAAAGTTGATGAAGCAAAGGCCAAGATAGTTAAAGAACAAGATAAAAGTGACATGTTCTAACAGTTGGTTCATAAATTATTGAGATATTATTATTTTCTTGTCTTATCTTTATCTACGAAAACTTTGGACTCATCTCTTCGTCCCAACCCAACGATGGAGACATGCGAATCTTAGGCACATTTTTGAAGACGTTGAATTTTAAGCCGCACCCCAGCTATCCTTCTCCGGCAAGCACACTCTTTATGTCCATACCAATTATTGTACCGTATATCATTCAACCTCAAATCATGGGAAAATAATGCGTAAGTGAATTGATTTTAGTTCCCAATACTAAAGATTCTCCAAGTCATAGGCATACATGCATGACTATTAGTTTCGATTGAAACAAAGTCATACCCTTGCCATGTACACAAGTTTTAAAATAGGGGAGAGATCACAACCATGTGGTAATTCTCTCTTTCTCACATAGACAATCCAAAATTGATGTTAACTCCTAAATAAGGGCATAAATTGAGAGTGTGTTCAAGTGGTACCAATTTTTCTCCTCCTTTGTAATAGAATCGAATTCAAGTTTCATTATAATTCCTTTTTTTTTTTTATTTTATAAAAATTTGAATCTACGATCACTAAATTGGAAGAAGGAAGTTTATACCACTAGACTGTCCCCTTGGGGACGTCTCATTATGATTTTATCACAAATAGTTGGATACTCTTTTAAGAAACAAAATGGCTGCTACATTTTGGGCAAATTAAACATGGGGTTGGGGAACTCCTGGTACCAACATATATAAACATGGGGGTTGGGGAGCCAATGACCAATTTCGAGTTCCCATGGCCGACGAGACCATGTCAGCCCAACGATGTTCTTTATTATGTAAACCCGTTGAGAATGCAAATACTCATATAGCTTTCGAAGCTCCACTTGGACGGCCCAATTGCTAAAGATCAATCAACACTATTTGTCCATGCAAAATGTCAAAAACTTCTCAGGCTGTTCGTAGTCATTCAGCTTTGACCTAGACACCAATATCCCAAATAAACTCGAGTTCAAGTTGTATAGAAAAAATAGATACAGGGAGAGACTTACCCTTTAACAATCTAATCTAACTCAGATTTAATTGGTATAAAACGGTTACCAAATGCCAGTATTCTATTAAAAAAATAATAATTTGATTTTGACTCCGGGGGAGGGGTAGTGAGAGAATTTGAAATATATCTTTATTAAAAACCAAGCAGCCATTACATCAGCATATGCATGATTGTTCGAAGTTCATAACTACAATGCAAGCTCCATCTGGCAGTGTTGTCCCTATTGCTCATTCCACACTCATCACCTGGCTTGCTTCTTAAGATCTCCAAGGACCACATGTGCAGCAATTCGTCCAGGTGCACCCATCACTCCACCTCCAGGATGGGTGCCGCTACCACATAGATATAAGCCCTTTAATGGAGTTCTATAATCAGAACTATATAACAAAAAATAGAATGAGTTTTGCTTCTAATTATGCTAGAGAAAGCGGAAGCAAATCACAGGGAAATTTGAGTCCTGCAATGTAGGAACCTTACCATCCTTTTACGGGACGCATTAGGAGGAGAGAATCCAAACCCATAGCACCATGAAAGATATTCCCTCCTGCTCAACAACAAAGCCACAACGAATTCTCAGATTCTCCAATAAAAATCTTATGCACATGGACGGTGTCAGTGAAACAAAGATTTATAACCAATTTACGCACAATGATCTACAAATGCAATAGTTTTCGGGCCTATTCAAATTTCCAATTCATCGGATATTATTTCAAGCTGCAAATCAAATTACATTTTGGTGGATTGAGTTTTGAAGGAAGATGGAGATTATGCATGCTATACATAAAAAAAAATATTCTACCTAGGACAGAGCAACAATTTATCTTTTTTTTTTTGGGGGGGGGGTTCATTCTGGATTATAAAGTTAACATCCATTTTCCGTGGAGTGGCAGTACTTCTCTGCCATCTAACCAAACTGTTTCTGGTGAGACCAGTTTCTTTCCCCTAGAGTTGTAATATGTTAAACAAAAGAGGTATTCCGATAATTTTATTATTCAATAAGCTAAGTTCCAGATAAGAACCTGTCAGACCAAATACCCTTTCCAGGTCTGGTGGAGCTAACATGTCGTAGTCAACTATCGATGAGCTGAAGCCAGGAGCGTACTCATCAATTAGATTGAAACTGTTAGATTATGGTGACTCAATCACGCAACGGAAGCAATAATTAACATTTTTCAGAATCATAAAAGATCAAGTTTACGGTGTACCTTAATCGGTGATTCGAATAATTTCGAAAACCGCAAACTTGGAACTGCAACAACTCGCAGTCGGGATGATAGTTACGTAAGACGAACTATTAACACAATACCACGACGTTCCAACCCTTAACCCGGTGATTCGTGCGTTGATCGGAATCAATCTCTCTTGATCATCATCTCTCTTGATGTTCTTTTCTTTTATTTATTTATTTTTTTTTATATTAAAGAATCATGTTCATTCTCTTTTGAATCATAACTCCCGTAGGAGTTATTTTGGGGAGTCAAATTAGGGGTGAGTGGGGTAATGGGTAACTGCCCATTACCCCCAACCTGCTCCACGTGGGCATCAATTAATATCTCCCACTTGCACACGAGGGCATTTTATTTCCGTCATAAGATCACAACTCATGCGATCCACCATATCACCCTACAGGGTTTTCATACAGGGTTGGACGTCGTGCGACTAGCGAGTACACCTGCAAACAAAAACTGTTCGACACACCTGTTAGGATGATCGAGTAGTCACCGTTAATATCATAAGAAAGCTCGCTGTACCCCAGATCCAAGACTAATTACATTCATCGAGTTACTTTCCTCACCGAAAGTAATCCCCAGATATCACTCGATTATGTATTCACTATCATGTTCAAATCCCTACATGGATGAACATAAAAGACCGGTCGGTGAATACAACATAACAATGCATTGTCAATTGGTCTTCCTTTTCCCAAACTCGAATCTATCGATCTCAATTCGGCTGCTTTCCTAGACCTGTCCCTCAGACCTCAATTTATCTTCCGGGCCATTGGTAAACAGACTAAAGTAGCAAACACTGAATCATGATCTCAAGAGACAGCCGAAAGTAATAAGGGTACAAGAGATCCCACCCAATGGATCTCGAATCTCACACAGTGGGGCTTGGGGATAAGTTTTAAATTATTGTCTCAAGTAATATAGCTCTCACTATCCCAAGTCGTCTTTTCACACGTGGTATGAAAACACGTGCCACAGTGTTACTCCCCCATCTCTCAGAAGGGCATATGTCAGATTTCTCTAACACTGTGCAGGTACGAGGACACAGTTTACTCATAAGACTTTACCTAGAGATCTCAGAAAGAGTACCTATGAGACAATATCACAAATTACAGGTGATATCCGAGATCTCAAATCTGGCTTCTCACAGGCAACATGGATGTGGGTACTTCCATGTCGGTTATATCGCATATGACCTCATCCTGAACACGTATCAGGGCGACTTATGTTCTAGCAGGGCCACTCTCAAAACCTCTTACAGCTAGAAACCGTCTCATCCCAGCTCACTCAGAGCCAGAGGTGGTCACTCGTGTGAGAGAGTCGACCTCGCCTGCCTGACATATCTATTACATATATATGATAATTAAAAGTAAGTGCATTAAATGAAAAATATAATGCAAAAGTGACTGAATAATGCACTATAATCATATATATAAAATCAATAAGTATCAACGTCATCATTAAGTACAAACTGAGAAATGTCAGTAGATATTCAAACCCAATGACTCTCTATGCCCTAAAAAAGAGTCTCTAGTGATGGGTTTGGTGAAGGGGTCAGCCACCATGCTGTGTGTCGAAATGTACTTGACGGTCACTTCACCCTTCTCGATGATGTCTCTAACATAATGGTATCTGGTGTCGATGTGTTTAGTTCTACTATGAAACTTAGGGTCTCGAGTGTAAGCGATAGCGGCCTGATTATCACAATAAATCATTACAGGTCTCCCACTATCCGCTACAATCCCTAAGTCATTCAGTAGTCTCCGAAGCCAAACACTCTCCTGAACTGCAACTGAGCACGCCACGAACTCAGCCTCCATCGTAGATAGAGCAACACAGGTTTGCTTCTTACTGCTCCAAGAGATAGCTCCGCCATTGAGCAAGAAAGCAAAACCTGACGTCGATTTGCGTTTATCCAAATCGCCTCCCCAGTCGACGTCCGAATAGCCCACAAGGCGCAAATCGCCTCCTCCGTAACTCAAGGAGAAGTTTGCAGTTCCTTTTAGATATCGGAAAATCCTTTTCACTGCTCTCCAGTGACCCCTTCCAGGATTTGCCTGATATCTGCTCACCAGACCAACTGCATAACAAATGTTCGGTCTAGTACACAACATTGCGTACATCAAACTTCCCACTGCACTGGAATAAGGTACTTTGCTCATTTCCCTTACTTCTTCCTGAGTTTTCGAACACATGTCCAGGCTCAAGCCTTCACCTTTGGCGATCGGAGTATCTATGGGATTACAATCATTCATCCTAAAACGCTCAAGAATTTTCTTAATATAGGTCTCTTGTGAAAGAGCCAACATCTTTCTCGAGCGATCCCTCTGGATCTTAACTCCAAGGATGAACTCAGCTTCACCCATGTCTTTCATGTCGAAACTGGATGACAACCATGCTTTGATGGTCTTTAAATACTTAATGTTGTTCCCAGCCAACATTATGTCATCCACATACAACGACAGGATCACAAAAGAGTTATCAGACCGAATCAGATAGACACAATGATCCTCCTCAACCATCGTAAAACCGTAAGATATCACCTCCTCGTGAAATCTTAGGTACCACCGCCTGGATGATTGCTTTAGACCGTATATCGACTTCCGAAGTCGACAGACCTTGTCTTCTTGACCTACCAGAACAAACCCAGGGGGCTGTTCCATGTAGATCTCCTCATCCAGGCTCCCGTTAAGAAAAACGGTCTTAACGTCCATCTGGTGTAACTCAAGATCCATACTAGCGACAATCGCCAAAAGTAAACGGATCGAAGTAAATTTGACTACTGGAGAGAAAGTCTCCTCGTAGTCAATGCCCTTGGTCTGCGTGTAACCCTTGGCTACTAGACGGACCTTGTACCTCTCAATCGATCCGTCGGCCTTTCTTTTAATTTTGAAAACCCACTTGTTTCCAATAGCCTTTCTTTCCTCAGGTAAGTCAACTAGCTCCCAAACTTCGTTGACTCTCATTGATTCCAATTCCTCGTGCATGGCCTGTAACCATTGGTCCTTTGCTGAACCCTCAAGAGCCTCCTGTGCAGTCCTCGGCTCTTCATCGTCCTCAGGAGTCACAATGAGGATCTCATCCTCAATCGGGAAACGGCGACGTGGCACTTGTCCCCGATTACTCCTTCGAGGAGAGAGAGGTCCCACACCTTGAAATGGATTGCTCCCACTAAGATCAAGATCCATAATCGGCTCTTGAATCTCGTCACTGGGTTCGGCTAAGCACTAGGCTCATCCATCTCGTAAAAGGTGAGATCTCGATCGATTTCTCCTCTTTTAGGGAAATCACTTTCGAGAAATGTGATATCACGAGACTCTATCTCGGTGACAGTACCGTCCGTATGTTCTCCTAGGAACACATATCCTTTGGATTGTTCAGAGTATCTAACAAAGATACACTTCTTTCCTCGCGGTCTTAACTTGCCGTACTGATGCGAGGAATCACGAACATACGCAGCACAACCCCATGGCCTCAAGTGGCTAAGGTCAGGCTGTCTCCCTGTCCAAAGCTCGTATGGGGTGCCTACTACAGACTTTGTCGGAACACGGTTAAGGACGTAAGCCGCAGTCAACAACGCATCCCCCCAATGGGAGATAGGTAGGTTGGCTTGTGCCATCATCGACCTCACCATCTCCAACAGAGTCCTATTCCTTCTCTCGGCTACTCCGTTCTGTTGAGGAGTAGCAGGAATAGTTAACTGTCTCGTGATACCTCTATCGGAACAGAGCTCTTTAAATTGCTCAGACAGATACTCGCGCCCCCGATCGGTTCTGAGAGTTTTCACCCTCAAGTCTAGCTGATTTTCAATCTCACTGATAAACCTCCTGAAACATTCTAGTGCCTCAGACTTGTGTGAGATCAGGTAGACGTAACCGAAACGCGTGTAATCGTCTATAAATGTAATAAAATACGTGGCTCCGTTTCGGGCTCTCACATTCATGGGTCCGCAAATGTCGGAATGGACCAATTGCAATGGAGTCCCAACTCTCATTGCTTTCCCAAATGGTTTTTTAGTGGCTTTGCCCGCAAGGCAAAACTCACATACGGGCAACTGAACCTTGGTTAGCGGGCCCAGCAGGCCATTCGTAGCTAACCGGGCCATCCTCTCTTGCCCTATGTGGCCAAGTCTACTATGCCATACATTCACATCATCCACTACACTATCAGATGCAAAAGCAATAGTAGAAGAAGAATAAGTCTCATAACATGAAATCATATCCAGTACATAAAGTCCCTCATGGACCAAACCGGAACAAATTAAAGAACTGTCATAAGTAATGGAAACTCTAGAGTTTCCCAACAACACTGAATATCCTAACAAATCTAAACATCGGACAGATACTAGATTCCGCCTAATCTCAGGAGCATACAAAACATCATGAAGATATAAGACTTGGGCACTTCGTAGCAATAGCTTGCAAGTGCCAATCCCTTTTACTTCCACGAATGCTCCATTCCCCACGTACAACCTCCTCGCCTGGGGACTTAAATGACGGAACTCCACGTATGCGCTCCTGTCCCGAGCTACATGGTCCGTGGCTCCTGAGTCTACAATCCACAAAGGAGAAGAGTTAATGAGCATCACACTAGATGACACGTAACTCAAACCATGTAAAGAAGAAGGACATACCTTTCGCTCGCCACACTCGCGTGCGAAATGCCCAAGTTTGCCACAAACATAGCATTGGACTTTGCTCTTATCGAGCTCCTTCTTCTTGCGCTTCTGTCCTTTGTCGTCGGTCTTGGCAGGTTGCTTCTTCTTGCCTTGGCCCTTGGCCCTCTTCTCATGCTTGCGCCACTTGCGCTTTAAACCCCGGGAGCCCTTACTCGACTCCGCAAAATTAGCATGAGCAGAAGAAGACCTAGCCACCTCCTGACGCTCCTCCTCGAGCTCACAGTGCCTACTCACGTCCATGAAAGTATGAATACTCTCAGTGTGCGTGAGATAGGTCTTAACCACATCCCAGGAGTCAGGCAAGGACTGGATCACACCCAGTACCTGAAGCTCATTAGACATCGGCTCCCCCATATTCTTCAGAGAGGCGATCATACTCGACATGTGCATTAAATGCTGTTTCATTGTATGATCGTGCCTCTTCTTATAAGTGATGAACTTATAAGTCAGCATCCTCACCTTAGGAGCTGACGGGGCGCCATATTGCTCTCTCAGAGCATGCCAGATCGACTGTGCAGTAGGATACTGCTCGTAAATCGGAATCAGTTCATCGTGCATGCAGCTAAGAAGGATTACCCTCGCTTGGCTATCCTTCTTTTTCCAAGCACGATACACCTCCTGATCCCGTCGTGCTTGTGCCGTGGAACCCTCCCCGGGATCCACCATCTCGTTCTTAAGAACTTCCCCGAGTTCTTGTTCCTCGAAGACAAACTGAACCTTTCGGTGCCAAATATCATAATTGTCACCGTTCAGTTTATCTCCCTTAACGAGACCTAGAACGACAGTCTTCGTAGCAGCCATGTCTCTGTTACACAGAAAAAGAGACGTTAGTGACTAATAATGCTTATTTTCACAATTTCGTACACCCTACGAATTAATAATCCAAAATGAATCAAGTATTGATCCCAAAGTGAGCATATGAGTCAACGGACACTATACACCACAACCCGGGATCTCATCTCTTTATCTGGACTTTAATTCGGTGTACAAAATCCCACAAATAGTCACAATTTACCTCATAGGACCCCAAAAGAAAATTGAAAAAATCAATTTTGGGCGACCTGACGCGCCGCCGGGGTCCCCACGCGCCGCCGCGTACCGGCGGGCGTCTGCAGGCCCTGGATCACGCGCCAGACGCGCGGTAAGTTCTTCACGCGCCACCACGCGCCTTCGTGGCTCGGCTCACGCGCGCGCGTGGCTCACGCGCGCGCGTGGCTCACGCGCTGCCACGCGCCTGAGCCGGCTCGGCTCACGCGCGCGCGTGGCTCACGCGCTGCCACGCGCCTGAGCCGGCTCGGCTCACGCGCGCCCAGTCGCGGCGCGTTCTCACGCGCCCTCAAGCGCGGAGCCGAGTCAGCGGGTCGGTCAAACGGGTCAGGTGACCCGACTGCGGTTAACGGGTCGGGTTGACCCGACACGTGTCGGGTCGTGGGTCGACTCTTGACCCGCCCCGACCCGTGCCCCCTTCTGGACCGCTCACGCGCCTTACGTGCGCGTGAGGTACACGCGCCAGCTGGACGCGCTTATTGGCGCGTGTTGTGCACGCGCACGCGGGTCTGGAACTCATCTTCCTTGCCCGACGGGTCTGCAACTGGGTTTTTCGACCCGGTTCTCCGAAAACCCAATTTCCAGTATAAACAACATGCAATATATATGTCAAAATGTAGATCTAACAGAGACAAACTTAGATCTACCATTTTCATGCTCTGATTTGACCTAAAACTCGCCAAATCTGGGGTTGAAGTGTTCGGTCACTATTCACGGCCGAATGCTTCAACCGGAATTTTCTTAGCCCTATTGTGCTCAGAAAATTACGAAAAAATTATTTTCGTGTTCTACGTGAGTTGGGTAACACAGTGGTATAATCGGATTCACGAAATTCATTCGTGATCCGAACATCAAATTTTATACCCTATATTTTATACCCAAATTAAATTCCGAAAAATTATTTAAAATATATCTAACACGCTCTGATACCAATATTAGATTATGGTGACTCAATCACGCAACGGAAGCAATAATTAACATTTTTCAGAATCATAAAAGATCAAGTTTACGGTGTACCTTAATCGGTGATTCGAATAATTTCGGAAACCGCAAACTTGGAACTGCAACAACTCGCAGTCGGGATGATAGTTACGTAAGACGAACTATTAACACAATACCACGACGTTCCAACCCTTAACCCGGTGATTCGTGCGTTGATCGGAATCAATCCCTCTTGATCATCATCTCTCTTGATGTTCTTTTCTTTTATTTTATTTTATTTTTTTTTTATATTAAAGAATCATGTTCATTCTCTTTTGAATCATAACTCCCGTAGGAGTTATTTTGGGGAGTCAAATTAGGGGTGAGTGGGGTAATGGGTAACTGCCCATTACCCCCAACCTGCTCCACGTGGGCATCAATTAATAGAAACACTTTTGGGCAAACGATTTCTACAAAGAAAAGAACTTGTCAGCCAGCAATCAAGAATTACTAGTACTTCAGAATAAGGAAATGCTAGGGCCATGAGGAGGGTGTGGATATGCTTTCTATGAGACGACTCACTCTGTAGGTAGGATCTTCCCAGCTACCTTCTGCAGGTTTATAGGGTGTGTACTGAATAAACAAGTTCACCACATGCTTACCTGCAAGCACCATACAACTTTTTTTAGACAGTCAACTGCAGTCTATTATACCATCATTCATATATGTAAAAGATGGAGAACTTGATGCCACATCCTGTTTATCACCATGAATAGAAGTCGTTATTTCAGATTTATGACAAGAGGAAGCCAATTGTAACTTCAACATTTATCATCCAAAAGCCATCAGCTGAACTTATGGTCATAATCATCAGGGTGGTAAATCTTCATCTGGCATTTTTATTTCACAAACCATGACGAGCAGAACATGTGTTCTGCGAGAGAAGACAAGACCATACATTAATTTGAAAGTTTATGCTGATGAGGCATTTAGCTTCAATGCAGTCATCCTAATGATGCAGTTCGGTTTCTCATCCTTTTTTAGAATATAACCTTCATAGCCCATCTCACCCTTCGGCACATGATGTCACATACCCCAATTTAGTTGAAAACAAATAACTTATTATTAATAATAGAATGAGGATACTATCCAAATAAGTAAATTGGGTATAAAATCGGACACTTGGAAAGTTGAAAATTTAAGTTTGACCAGCCTATTAGAGACTAAATACCCAAAAAAATTAAATATATGAAATATTTAGAAAACTAGAAGGAAAAATTCCGGTATTTATTTCTCATATATCAAATAGGTTAAAACTTATTTCTCTAGAATTTTTTCAAATTGTTAGCCCTCCAAATAAAATCCAACAAAAATAGACATTTTGAGTTTTGGAAGGAAGAGTTGACTCTTTATTCTTAAAAAATTAGGTTTTGAAACTATTTTTATTAAATACAAATAGTAGGTATTTGTTTATTTACATGTAATTTTTAATTAAATAAACTAAAATAACGTAAAGACATTCACTTAAATGATATTACACGTAAATAAGTTCTGAAATATCAAACTATTATCTAGATAATTATCAAATATTTGCCGACTTGCCTACGCAATGACACATATCCTTCATGTTCAGCAAGTATCCTACATGATTAACACATGTCCAACGAGTGTCCTACATGATGGACACATGTCCAACACATGTCAACCGCCGGCATCACATAGTGACGACTCATCACAAATCCTTGTCTATAAATACGTTACACCCTTCCATTGCATAAACAACTCGGGCAAGAAGGAGAGAGAGAGAAAGAAAGAGAAAAGAAAAGGTGAAAGAAGTGTTGTCTAAAGAAAATGAGTCATTTGACTAAAATCCTAATTAAGACAACTCATTGAAGTGAGTGTTTATTATATTCATATATTTTTTTATGCACAACTACCATAATTTACTACTACTATCATGATTTATTATTACTTTCATGATTTACTAATACTACATCAATGCATGTGTTTGTGATCGTTATATAAGCCAGTATGTCGCTTGGGTAAACAAGAGCTTTGTCAAATGTCAAAATACATATTGATAGCACTCCGTTAATGTGAATATGAGATTTGTCCACTTAATATGGGAGAGACTAATAGATATTTCTGGAAATGGACCTCCTGTTTGGAGGGATAAGAAAACTGTACTCGTGATAGAGATATAAACTAGAACTAAATTGTCATTTATACTATATTGTTATGTATTATTGTTGTTATTATCATGTGCATGTTGTTGCTACATTTTTAAATCAAAAACTTTTTCACAAAATTTTATAATAAAAATTTAATCGTATAATTTTACAACAAAAATTTTTTCACTTATACATGCACGGATATCACTGAGTTGTCAAACTCACACAAAATATTATGTTTTTATAAACTTTACAGGAAGTTAAGATAGAGAAGTGTAAAATACCTATCTTATGGAATGATATTTTTTGTTATAATATATCTGTTTTAGGCAAAATGGTCCAAAAAGTTGTAATCTTTATGTTGCTTTATTATGTATAAAAAATCTTTGCAATACATATAGTGATTAAAATAAAGAAAATATGTTATTTTGGCATGACCTATGTTACCCATGTTACCCATGTAAGTGATTGAACCCTTACAAGAGCCAAGCAATCCGTCGCTGATGAAGACCCAATGAAGGGGATTTGGGGCGTGACAACTTTAGTGGTATCAGAACCTAGGTTAAAAAAAGATGATATGCACATAAACATTCATCATAATTAGGAATAATCATTATGTCTTACGAAAAACATTGTTAGAAATTTTGTAAAAATGGATCCGAATAGAGATCGGTTTTCAATAAAAGAAGATCATTCAGAAGAGAGAGCTGCTGAGGGAGATAGTAATGTTCCATATATCATAATAAAGGATAGTGATGAAGAGTCAAAAGTAGTTGAGTCTTCTAATGTAAGAAGAAATACGGCGATAGATGAATCATGACAAAAATTAGATCATAGCCAACAAACATATAGTTACCTTTGACTACAACTTAATAAAGCTAAGAGAGAAATTGTAGTAGAAAGACGATTATCATATGAAATCTGTCATGAAAATAATAAGTGTAGAGAAAAAATAGTTGCATTAAAATATGTGCATGAGATGAATACGTTCGCGTTGAAAGAAAAGTTAGATTATTAAAAAAAAAAGAATAATTATTTGGGAGAGTACTATAACAAAGTAATGGAAGAAGTAAATAGGTTGACTAAGAAAAACTTGTTGTTAGAAAATGAAAAAACTAGATATGAACATGAAATTGATCAATTAACTAGAAGAATCATAATGTTGGAATACGAAAAAGCGAGATATGAAATGATACTTGAAGATTACAGAAGAATAATTCGAAAAACTTACCAAATTGTGATAATTGAACAAGGAGGAATGAACTGATACTTAGTGAGAACTCTGTAAATGGATCAAACTATAGAGTTTAGTTAATTTTTATTTAAAAATACGTTTTAACTATTATGAGTAGTGTAATATAGTTGTTATAAGTCTGTAAAAAAAGTTGTACTAATATATGGATAACTTTTTTTTTGACATTTTTTCAGTAATTTATAACTTTTGTTTTAAAGATGGTTAGAATAAGGCGACAACAGGACAATCCGGTTGAACAAGTCTCAAATTTCTTGGATCAATTAATTGCAACACTAGATAGAATTTCTCAGATAATGGAATAACAAACTAACAATATAGTCAATCAGCAATCTCGCCATGACTTGTCTCCAATTGTTGAATAATCCGAGGATGTTGTCTTGGAATGATTTTTGAAATTTCATCCTTCAAGGTTTAATGGAGGATATGAATATAATGAAAAAGCTAAATTATGGTTAGAGGAGATGGAAGAAATTTTTGCAGTACTAAACTATTCAGATGAACAAAAAGTTAGGTTAGCAGTATATCAACTTTTTGGTATAGTTAGGAAACGGTGGCGAACCATCCCATATAGATAAGAACAAATAACACCCCACGTACCTGGAAAAATTTCTTGAAAAAATTCAATGAAAAGTATTACCCATGCAGCATTCGGGAGAAATGAGAAGAGAATTGCTCGTTCTTAAATAAGATCGTATGACAGTAGCTCAATATGAGATCAGATTTATAAAACTCTCCAATTTGCTCATTCATCGGTAGTAATTGCAAACGATCGAATTAAACGTTTCATTGGGGGATTCAATTGGGAAATTCAAGATACTTTAGCCCTTATCATTATAGAAATTTATTCTAAGGTAATAGATTTGGCATATCAAGTAGAAGATAATTTTTTGGGAAACACATCTGGGTATTTTTTCACTATAGAGATATTCTCAATTTCTTTTTTTTTCAATGAGCTAATTCATAAGATAAGTCAGATATCCAATTAATTCTTTATAAAGGAGT
Source organism: Dillenia suffruticosa (assembly GCA_033439265.1). Taxonomy (NCBI): domain Eukaryota; kingdom Viridiplantae; phylum Streptophyta; class Magnoliopsida; order Dilleniales; family Dilleniaceae; genus Dillenia; species Dillenia suffruticosa. The sequence goes on from JAVTVX010000031.1 coordinate 9,930,404, forward strand.
TTTAGAGTGTGTTATAGATATAATACGGTTAGAAAGGAGTTCTCTTTCTCCCACCAATTCGACCTAAGTTTGTCCCGAAATACAAAGTTTTACAATCTTTGTTCTACAATCCATTTTTGTATAATACTGGGATAACCAATCCATTCATAGTATAATATCATAGTCCTGAATGGGTAAAACTATCAAATCTATTAGAAATTCTTTTTCAGCAATCTCAACTTTATATGACTTAATTACAAATTTAGTAATCATATTACTTCCCATAGGAGTACTTACTTCCAATATATATGGTAATCTTTCAACCTTAACATTTAAGACCTTTACCCAACTAAGAGCAATAAATGAATGTATAGAACCATGATCAAATAATACCTTAACCTTATAATTATTGAATAGTAGTATACCTTCCACGACATTGGATGTTTCAGGAATCTCCTCTCCTTTGATGGTAAAAACTCTACCTTGCATCCGAGGTTTATTATTTTGATTGCTCTATCTTTGACTTTGAGGTAAGCTTCTTTTTTCTGCTATCTTGGGACAATCTTTAATGTAGTACTCATTATTTCTGCATCTCACACATTTTTCAACTTTTAGCCAACAACTAGTTTCATTATGTCCCGACTTTTGACAATAATCACAAAAGTCTCTTTGTTCCACTTCCTTACTAGAACTTGTTATACTTTTTTCTCGGTTATTAATAACTTGGCTTTGGGGTGCCAAGCCATTTGAACACCTTCTTGGTACCTTTGAACTTTCTTGAAACCTTCCCTGCTACTAATTTGATGTAGCCGTTCTTTTGCTAAGTGTCACTTGTCATTTATTTTTGCTATCTTCTATTCAACATGTCAACTCTATTGTCTTAGAATAAGTTTCTATGATGATGGGAGTTAAAGCACTTTAAATTTCCCAATATAATCCCCTGACAAAACGTTTAATTCAACCGTTTTCAGTTGATACCAACAAAGGAGCGAACTTAGAGAGTTTTGTAAATCTGGTCTCATATTGAGCTACCTTCATATGATCTTGCATGAGAACAAAGAAATTCTTCTTCTCGTTTCTACCGTATGTGGCACGAGTAATGTTTTTCATTGAATTCTTTCTAAAAATTTTCCTAGGTATGTGTGTGTTATTTTGTTTCCATTTATGTGAGATGGTTTATCACCATTCCGTAATTATCCCAGAAAGTTGATATATTGCTAACATAACTTTTCATTCACTTGAATAGTTTAGTATTGCAAAAATCTCTTTCATTTCCTCTAACCAGAATTCAACTTTTTCATTATATCTATATCTTCCATCAAATCTTGGGGGATGAAATTTCAAAAATCGTTCAAAGACAACATGCTCAGATTGTTCAACATTTGCTGATAGATCGTGGTGAAATTGTTGATTGACTATATTATTAGTTTGTTGCTCCATTATCAGGAAAACTCTATCTAGTGCTGCAATTTTTTGATCCAAAAAATTTGAGACTTGTTCAACCGGATTATTCTACTGTCACCTTGTTCTCACCATCTTTAAAACAAAAGTTATAAATCACTAGAAAAAGTTAGAGGAAAAGTTATCCATATATTAGTATAACTCTTTTTACAAACTCATAACAACTATATTACACTACTCATAACATTTAAAACATACTTTTAAATGAAGATTAACTAAACTCTATGGTTCAATCCATTTATAGAGCTTTTACTAGATATCTGTTCATTCCTCCTTGTCCTATTATTACAGTTTGGTAAGTTATCAGACAATTCTCAAATTATTTTTCTATAATCTTCAAGTATTATTTCATATCTCATTTTTTCGTATTTCAACGTTATACTTCTTTTAATTAATTGTTCAACTTCATCTTTCATATTTAGTTTTTTCATTTTCTAACAACGATCTTTTCTCAAGCAAACTATCTACTTCTTCCGCTACCTTGCTATAATACTCTCCCAAATAATAATTCTATTTTTCTTAATAATCTAACTTTTCTTTCAATGCGAACATATCCATCTCGTGCCCATATTTTAACGCAATTATTTTTTCTCTACACTTATTATTTTCATATCAGATTTCATGTGATAATCATCTTTCTATCTCGATTTCCCTTCTGGATTCATTTAGTTGTTGTCAAAGGTAACTACATGGTTGTTGGCTATGATTCAATTCTTGTCGTAATTCATTTATTGCTATATTTCTTCTTACATTGGAGGATTCAACGACTTCTGACTCTTCATCGCTGTCCTCTATCATAATATATGAAATATCATTATTTCTTTCAGCAACAGCTCTCTCGTTTGAGGGATTTTCTTCTATTGAAAACTGATTTTTATTCGAATCCATTACTACAAAATTTTTGACAATGTTAGAAAATTTTCATGAGACATAATAATTATTCTTAATCATGATGAATGTTTACGTGCAAATATTTTTATTTAATATCATCTTTTTCCTAACCTAGACTTTGATGCCACTAAAGTTGTCACGCTCCAACTCCACCCCCTCACCAGGGCTTCATCGGAGATGGACTGTCTGGCTTATGCCAGAGGTTAGTCACTTACATTGGTAACATAAGTTATGCCAAAATAACATATTTTCTTTATTTTAATCACTATATATATTACAAAGATTTTCTATACATTATAGAGTAACAGAAGGATTCTAACTTTTTGGCCCACTTTTGCTTGAGATAGATATATTACAATAAAAAGTATCACTCTATGATATAGGTATTTTACACTTCTTTATCTTGGTTTCTTGCAAAGTTAAAAAAAATCTTTTGTGTGAGGTTAATAATAACTCAGTGAGATTTGTGTGTGCATGTGTGAAAAATTTTTCGTTATAAAATTATACGATAAAGTTTTCATTATAAAATTTTATAAAAAAGTTTTCGATTTAAAATTACAGCAACATGTACAAAACAATAATAACAACACATAACAATACAGTACAAGTGACAGTTTAGTTCCACCTTATATCTCCATCACGAGCAAACTTTTCTTATCCTTTCAAATAGGAGGTCCATTTCCGAAAAGGTCTATCAGTCTCCCCCACATTAATTAGATAAATCTCTTATCCACATTAATGAGATGTTATAATATATATTTCGATATTCGACAAACCCCTTACTTGCCCAAGCGATCTCCACATGTGTTGGTTTATATAACAATTACAAACATATGTATTAATATAGCAATAGTAAATCAATTGTAGTAATAGTAAATCATGGTAGTTATGCATAAAGAGATATATGAATACAATGAACACTCTCTTCAAAGAATTGTTTTAATCAGGGTTTTAGTCAAATGACTCATTTTCTCTAGACAACACTTCTTCCTCTTTTCCTCTCCTTTTCTTTTCTCTTTCTCTCTCCCTTTTCCTTGCTTTCTTCCTTGCCCAAGTTGTCTATATAATGGAAGGGTGTATCATATTTATAATCAAGGTTTGATGATGAGTCATCACCATGTGACCCACGAGGTTGATGTTGGACATGTGTCCATCATACAAGACACTTGTTGGACACGTGTCAACATGTGTTAATCATGTAGGATACTTGCCAAACATGAAGGATATGTGTCACTGCGTTAGCAAGTCGGCATGTGTTTGATGATTATCCAGATAATAGATAATAGTTCGATGTTTTAGAGGTTATATACGTGTAATGTCATTTAAATAAATGTTTTTACGTTATTTTAATTCATTTATTTAAAAATTATATGTAAATAAGGAAATACCCTCATTTGAATTAAATAAAAATAATTTCAAGACCTAATTTTTTAATGATAAAAAGTCAACTCTCCCTTCTAAAAAGAAAACTTGAAATGCCTATTTTTGTTAAATTTTATTTGGAGGGCTAATAATTTAGAAAAAATCTAGAAAAATAAGTTTTATCTATTTGATATATGAGAAACAAATATCGAGACTTTTCTCTCCCATTTTCTAAATATTTCATATACTTAATTTTTTTGAGTACTTGGTCTCTAATAGGCTAGTCAAAACTAGGTTTACAACATTCCAAGTGTCCAATTTCGTGCTTAATTCATTTGTTTGGGTAGCATTCTCATTCTATTATTAATAAGAAGTTACTTCTTGCAACTAGATAGGGATATGTAACAATGCCTCAGGCAAACTTTGAGAACAAAAAGTGTTATATTGTTCTTCTGCAAGAAACCAACTTAAAGCAAAAGAACTCCTTGTTAACCCATTTGCATATGAAGCAGCACTTAATGAGTAAAGAGTCAGATTGTAGCTATAACTTTGACCTATTTAATTCAGCTTCAGCTTATTCAATTCAATAATGCACATGTGATCAAGTTTGATTCTTATAATCATTTTTGCTGATATGATTGCGATCCTGTCCTGAATAAACAATTAGGTAACATTGAGAACAATTTGTTAAAATTCAACCCATGTTATAACTAATAAATGTACGGTATGCAGTTTTTATTTTAAACAATACTGAAATAGTATGGACCCCAAATCATACATATGGGTTTGGCCTTTTCCAAAAGCACTTTCTGACTTCATCCTTATCTCCCTAAACCCAACTTGCTGCATTATTCTTAATCTCTCCATCTTTTTGAGTAACAAGTGAACTGACAGAAATTACTTAACTTAGTTCACATTTAAATTCAATTTTCACCACCGGATTTGTATGTTTTGAAGTATATTTTATTTAGGTTTAATAATCTTAGAATCTTTTGCTTCTGAAATGATTCTCCATCTCTTATTCTCCCATACAACATTCTTGTACTCTTACAAGCCTAGGTAACATCATCTACAAAAGCATGCAACCTAGATTGTCCGATAACATATGCAAAGTTAGAAGGCCGATATGAATCCAAAAACTAGCCAATGTTGACAAAAGCATTTCAGAAATTCTGGCAGGTTGACTGGCCTTATTTAATAAATCCTGTAATAAAAATATAAAGTCAGCGCTTTCGTAAATAAATCGAAAAATAGCCAAGTAAACAACTAAAAAAAAAAAAAAGAAGTTTTAGATAGAATGTGAAATCATTCTAGAATCAGATATTAAAGTGCATATAGGAGAAAGTGTTAAGTACCGGGTGGTGAAATAGTTTTATCCAAAGCAGAAGGAATTGTCATCTCAATAATTGGTCTACGTGATGGCTGGCCATTCAATGCATCTTGGCATGCTGTGTCAATCTCCTCCATACTTCAAATAATTGACAAATGAAACATTAGAAAGTGGAAATCTGAGATTGAAAGTAAAGTTGGAAAACATTGTAACAACCTGGACTTTTCTCAACCAAAATATTGTCTACTTTGGCTTAAAATGCCTCACATATATGTCGCTCAGGCAATAATGTGTCTCAAAATGAGGACTTCCGGCTAAGTCACATCCTGCTACTGCTCCCACACGAGCACGCTTAACTATGGAGTTGTTATAAGATCCTAGCCAGTATCATAAAAATGCACCTCAAGGTAAGGTCGAACTTACTATACTAAAGGGATATCACAAACTCCCCCACCAGCATACGTAGCTCTGGGGTCCATAGCATACTGATGTGAACTCTAGAGATGCCTCCTACAGGTTCAAAGATGGCTCTGACTGTCTAGCACTTTGAGCTAAACAGGTTCCAGTGGCCCCCACAATGTAATACTTTCCATTGTATAGCACTTAAGTTTGCAAATCTAACTAGCATCGGCACCAGCTCAGATACCATTTCTTGATTTCTACATGTAATCCTTGCACAAGGTCATTCCAATCGTGTCTGCATCATTCCAACTTTACTGGATGTCCTATTTGTAACCACTTGAACCATTCTCAACTATAATATTGTCCGTTTTAAGTTAAAATGCCTCAAAGTTATCTCTCAAGCGATAATGTGACTTGAAATTATCACTACCCATGAGGTTACCTGTCCCAGTACTGCACCCACACAAGCACACCAACTATCAAGTTCTTATGTGGTCCCAACTAATATCACCAAGAGGCGCCTTGAAGTGAGAAGATTCAATTTAACTATATTTAAGAGATATTACAAATATGCCTTCAAAATTCCGATGCTATATTTACTGAGGTCTTTTATTTTGGTACTCTGTAGTTTGTAACATCTACTTGATTGTTGAAAATTTGTGAAACACGCTAAAGCTTGGGATGGTAAAGCTGTAAACAAAAACAATGTGGTATGGTGCTTTCCAATCATCAGCACCCCTGATTTTACCACTGTGCCAGCACCATCATTATACCACTTACCTATAGCTTTTAATCTTGGCAACCTTATACCTTCCAACGCCTGGTGTTATGTACAGGTAAGAGGAAGGGACAAGGAAAAGAAAAAAAATCAGGGAGCCTCCCTTCTTCTTGTCCTCTCTCTCAACTATGCCTTATGTCCCAAATTAGATGGTTTTGCTACTGAGACTGTTTTCCCATTCAACTCATCTAAGACCACATATGCAATTAAACCATATTATATCGTCCCATACACCTCACAATCTCTTTCAAAGTTTCCTAAGTTTTCCTTAGTCTCTTGGACCTTCAGGAACATGTATGTAATTGCAACTTCGAACTAATGCACTAAAAAATGTTCTTTATACAAGGCCAAAGCTTTTTGATAAATTTTAACATGACTGGGGTCATCCCTAACTCATCCACCTCGCATGCTCACCATTGCAACTCTGAATTTTTTCCTCCCTCCCTCCCCCCCTCCTTTCTCTCCCTCTCTATCTCAAAGAAAGAAGATTCATCTGTTAAATGGATATACAGGAGCAGTGAAAGCATAAGCTATATGATCCAGAGATTGTGCCCACCTAAATGAAAAGCTTAAATTCTTCAACCAATACTAACAATCTCAGAATTTTTATCCAGAGTCTCCAAAGATGGCAAGAAGATTGGAGAGAAAACCTTTTGCAATCACTACAAACTTGCACATCACCCCAAGCTGACAAATAATAAGAACCAAGGCTTAGCTCATCTAAGACATCACAAACACCACAAAGGCCAAATTTCATAAAGCCATGATGGTCATTTTCATGAATAACATTCCAAACCTTTCCTCTAGAGATCTTTCAACGCCAAAATCCTTCCGAGTGCCCTCCATCGTCATCTTTAGATTGCTTTAAGCTCCATTTTCAAAAGCTTCATTTTTCAGCTGATAACAAGACTGGAAAAACCATCTAGAGGTATTGCTAAGCATGTACTGCATAACAAAGTTCTTACGAGCATGAAAAATTGAGAAGCCAAAATCATTAAATGCAATGAAATAGAATATGGAAATCCAGAAATACCTTTCAGAACCGATGTGAATAGTGCCCACGTGCTGCGGACCAGCATTTGGATGATTCAACTTACAAGATTGAAACTGTGGCAATGCATTAACAGCTAAATTGATTTTTGTCGTTCCCTGTGCAGCATATAACAGCATATATATCTTAGGTTGGTACAAGCAACTGAAGTAGCAAAATCCATTTCTCTTTTGATAAAAGAAACCAGTTATATGCGGTATAAAAGTACAAACTTTATTGACAATCATTTCAGTTGTTTACCAGTTTATTCTTTGGGGGTGGATATGAGGAAGTGTCAATCTAAAGTCTACAAGTACAATCATCAATAAAGTTACTAAATCTATAGGCTGACAAATAGCACATCTCCGGATTGGGAGGTTGAGTTGCAGAAGCTTACATGCATGCCTCCTATACAACCAATTTACGTCCTGATAAATGAAAAACACAATCTCTTATTTTATACAATCTGCGGACCAAATACTCATAGATCTCCAGACAAACAACATAGCTATGCTAAAAATCTACTTGTGTCACTTGTGATTATTCTACAAAAGTACAACATGCATGTGCTTCTACTGAGTTCTGTGAGCTATACATCTATCTGTTCTATTTAAAGAGATTGGACAAATTACAGCAATATGTATTCATGAGCTCAACACTAAAACAAGAATGTTGTTTAGAATAGGAACTTACAGAGCCGTAGTCAGAGTACTTAATTACACGTGAAAACTCCTCAGGAATAGCACCATTCGGAACCAGTTCCAGTTTAAGAAAAGCATAACCTACAATAAAAAATTGAACGGAATCACAAGAGCCAGTTGCAAAGACTTATTACATCACTGTTGTGTTAAAAAACCAAATGCACTATCCTCAAGTAAACAATTTTAAAATTATCAAAATACCATTACTTTACCGTGAAAGTTTGATATGGTGTTGCATTTGACAGAACAACTGAAGAGTGCACCGATGTCCCTTCAGCTAACAATACCTGGATATTTCCAGCAGCATATTAACTTTTCTCTTAGTTACACCTAAACTTGTTAAAAGTAGGAAAGAAAACCCATCAAGCAGATAAACCATATCGCAACACTAACCCCGTTTACCAAGCCAGAATCCTCCACGATCAATTTTGAGACCTTAACAACAGAAAATAGTACTCAGAAGTGCATAAAAGTACTTGTTGAAAAATTTAATCAAATCAACAATGGAAGTGGAAACCTTGATAAGGCATGAACTTGCCAAATTGAGAAATACGAAGGTGTATCTAAAGGGCACTATTTCTGCAAAATGACTTTTCTCTTTTCGTTATGTGCCTGCTGAAACAGATCCACAAGGGCTTACACCTGCTTAAGGACCCAGCTGCTTCCAGCCATTTACTTGAATACTAAGCATACTCTAATAAATTGATTGATGGCAAAAGCAAATCATAACTCTTCATGTTCAGATCTCCAATTTATATTCCATTCCATTGTCAAACAGTGCAACCTTTTGCATAAAAGTTACTTTGAAAGAAATAGCACCTGCAATCTTTTTATTAATGTTGCAATGCAATGCAGATGCTTAATATTAAGATTTAACATAAAGCCTGCAAATGAACACTTTTAAATCGGTATGATAGTGCTTGCAACCAAATGAAACAAGAATTTAGCTCACTTCAAATGAATTTTTTAATTCTCTTCATTTTTGAAATGAATTTCTTTCATTTGGGGGAAATTAAAGTCTACTGCTTGAAACAACCAGAATAATCTTGGAGTTCAACACTAGATTCATTATTTAACAGCATCAATTAAGTAAATATGAGGGACCCTTGATCTCTACTAGAGTTTATTTACAAATCATTTTTTTTAATGATTTACTGCATCTTTTGTGGCGCTAAAATTGGCTCCTCACTTTCTTTTATTAGTTCCAAACAACAAAACTGGAATTAGAATTGAACTCCACAATTTTTACAAAATTCATTAGACTCCAAACATAGTTAATGCCATAAGAGTTTACATATACAGAATTACCTCTGCATTTGTCACTATATGAGCTCCAGCTTCCCTAGCAGCATTAGCAATAGCTGAGGAGACCAAGCCCATTCCCCCCTCAGCATACCTAAAAGGATGATCACCTCTCAAGCATAACTGTATACCCTAATCAAAAGTCCCATATGCCCTCCACATAGAGTTTTAACTTGAGATACTTACGACCAGATACCACGAGCTCCATCTGTTTCTCCCATCACATGATGAAGTAGAACATAGCCACTCCCTGGAGTATGAACACTTGCCTGAATTTAAAAATTAGTGAGACAAATGAATCAATTAGGAAAGGAAGTGATATCTAAGCAGTAAAACAACATTAGATTGTACAAAAAACAGATGATGACCTAAAACCTTGAATCAAATTCAAATGAGTTACCTTTCAAGAAAAATAAAAGTAAAAAACCAAATGGACATGTGGGAAAGGAAGTTGAAATCTGATTCACAGACGACCAAAACTTTATAATAGTTGAAAGTACTACAGTTATTAAAGTGAAATGGAAAGTTTTGTATCGGCCCTTTGGAAGGCGTGTCTGGCCAGGGTACGCTTGCTTCTGCATTTTCTTGATAGGTTCTCGAGATTCTTGATTCCACTAGTGCTGTTAATCATACAAGCACCGGGTCAAATTATATGCACATGATGGTTATAGTTTGCTTTTATGCAAATTCATTTCCTGGCCCACATGGTGCAAAATTTGTTGGACAATGCCCCTCAGACACGGGAGTTGGTAGCCAACTTCTCCAACCGAGCAAGTCAACATATAAATATATCCCAGTCTCATGGAAATTTAAGACACCAAACATCAGTGAATTTATTCGCCACAAAAATGAGTAGCATCTATGCAAGTCCAAGCGTTGAAAGGCAATCTTACCGTAGTCCCTATTACAGCATCTGTTGCAAGGGTAGCCTTTAGCACATCACACTGCAGATATCAAAGTATCAGAAAGCTTAAATCAGCAAATAGAAGCCAGAAGTACTTGGTTTTGGATAAGCAAAGTTATCATTATACAAGTGAGATAAATTCTGGCATGAAATTTTTATGACTTATAAATATGATATATCACTAAGTTGGCACTTGGTGATTTCTCAGACTTATTTTGCCCAAAAATTGATTGAATAGGAAATGAAGTACTCAAGATCATAGAATTACCTCAAACCAACGATTCAAATCCCGGGTCAGAAATTAATTTCCATCGGAGGTTATTTAAATTGTTTTTTTTAGGTATAGATCCGTACATGTCTCCCGGTCCAGACTTCAATTCTCTGTAATGAGGGTTGGTTCATAATAGTGGGCTTAACTTGAGCATTGGCCAAATAACTGGGTCCTCATCAAGCAAATTGACCCGACCCGACACTCGCTCCGTGAATAAACATGTAACATCCCCCGCGGCGGCCTCCCGGGTGTCCCTCCTAGGTTTATTGTTGCCAACCGTCAATTTCAAATACATCTCTATCTCTCTCATCTCAACATCATAATCGGCCACAGTTGCTTCCGGTGAGTGATCTTCTTCTCTCTTCTTCTTTGCTTCGATTGCTATTTCTGATTCATCCTCTGATTAAATTCTGGGGTTCTCCTTTTTTGGGTTAATAATCTTCGTTGCTCTGATGGGCGATTCTACTTATGTATAATCGTGTTCTACAATTGGTGTCATGATTTGGGAACTGTAAATTGCTGTCCAACTGTTTGTTAATTTGTCCATGAGCACAATATTTTTGGTTTTTAGTGTTACATTATTCTGCAAAGTGCCCAATCGTACAACTGTTGAGATGATACTATGAGCGCCAAAAACAAAGGAAGAAAAGATTCTACCAAGTCTATAATTTATTTGATTCAGCTAAGAATTTCATTTTGTTTTTAGTTTTTGTTTGTGTCACTCCCTTTATTTGTGCATTCGAACTTTAATTCTAATTAAATAGTTATACTTCTATGGTTTTTCTTTTGCTATTTATTGACACAAAAATTAGTAAACGTGGGATATAACAAGTCTTACATTTCGTAGTTTACTTGGCTGTTGGATTAAAAAAAAAAAGAAAGAGAAAAGAATGGCACTCCTTTCTGACGAAAGGAAACAAAATGACTATTGGCTCGAATACCCTACCTGTAGTGAAAATTCTGATTTTGAGCCATCCCCACTCATGTTACCTAGCAATAAAATAGAAAAAGAAAAAGAAAACGCAAAAGGAGTAAGCCAGAGGCTGAGTAGGAGGGGGGGATCATGGAAAGCGTACTCTGATGAAGTCATACAATGTGAGAAAGATGGTGAACAACAATATAGAAGGGAATTGGCTCCTGATTTCTGGATTGATTAACCTTCCACGTCCACCGTAATGTCCTCATGTAAATGGCTACAACATTGTGCAAGAGAAGCTTTTTAATTTTCATTTCTATAAATAACTATGCTATTTGGATCTTGATATTTATACTATATTTAGCACCAAGTGCAATAAATTTCTTAGTGGCTTGCATTTTCCAAGATCGATCAACCACCTTGAATTATAGCGGGAAAATCATTTACCCTTTCTACTGTGTCTATATACATATGTATATATATTTGTTTAGTTTGAAGGAAGAGAGTAACAAGTCGCTTTATTCTTATGAGGAGAGGTGGCTTTTGAGTGATATAGCCAAAAATGTTTGTTGTTTTAATTATTTGTGTTTACTCGTTTTTCTTGTGAATGTTTATTAGATTCTAGTTTTTTTTTTTTTTTTTTTTCTGATATAAAGTTTCTAGTTTTCTTGTCTTGCTTTTAGTTGTATTCCATATTTAGGTGTACACCAGTTAGTGCTCATAGTGGTATTTTTATTGCATATATTACGAGTTGGAATAATAATTGAAGAAGATACCCTAGGAGTAGCTAAAGGGTAAGAATAAGCTTCTTATTTTGGGTATAATGTTCTTACCTTGCTTCTAGTTCAGGTTGAGTTCTGCATGTAAGAGATAAAATTCATAGAAATTGAAAAACATCTCATTCTGCATTTTGAAATTGTAATTTTGATTTTCATTTATTTATTTTACTCTTGTAGTTTTTTGTTAAAAGGGTAGCCGAGTGCATAAGACCTTTGTTACAGGTCATGGATGAGGGTCAAAACTATGCAACTTTTTTTCTGCTTACTACATATCCAATGTTATTTCTGCAATGTTATTTCTACAAACAAGGAAGGTACATCAGTGATTTGAACAGAGTATCTTTCCCATTGTGCCAAGGCCATCCAGCCTCCACCATAAATCAACCACTATAGGACCTTTGAAAATTAATCTCGAACTACTCAACCCAGGGCAGCTGCTCCTTGTTCCCCTTCTACCATATTTTAAAGAAGAATTTTTGCTCTTTGCTTACCAAAAAAAAAAAAGGAATATACCATATAGCTGATCTCCATGCAAGTTAAGACTATAAATTTCCAAAATGTAAGGGTACTGGCTTTGGATAAACCCAGAGGTTTTTTTTTTTTTTTTTTAATAATTGGAAAAGAAAGAATTTATTCGCAATCAAAGAAATATCAAAAAGGGGAAGAGCACCAAGGAGATGCTTACTCACAAAGACTACAGTGATTGAAAATCTATAGAATCCACATCTGCAAAAGTTTGAACTAGTTCAAAGTCGAGAAAAAACACAAGTAACACAAGTACTTAATTATCCACACAAGCTATGAAAGATCTCTCTACACCCTAAAAGGTTTCTACTATCTGGTCCTCCAAACTAATCAAAACATGACTAGAAGGTGCATCGGTTTTCCTCTTTGCTGAACAAACCCTTGGACCCCTCCAAGCCTACAACTCACCATGTACAGAGCTTGAAGTCACCCAACATAAGTGCAAAGAGAGAGAAAAGGATTGAGTCTATGCAGAAATTTTAAATAGCAGAACATCAACAACGACAAAATATTTCTTGTTTCTTGTTCCCCCTAGGTTGGTTAAGATCTTTGCTGTTCACAGTGTGGCTGATGTGTTGCTTTGCTATGCATTTGCTCTTTATACATCCTCAATGGTTTAGAAATTAGTTCTTGATTGTTTTGAATGTGGAATTGACTGAAAAGAATAAGATAAAGAAAACTAGCGCCCCATTAGGCAACATAACTTATAGCAGATAATGGTTTTTCATTTTTTTTTTTTATTTTGCTTTAAGTGAAGTCTCAAATTAGTTGTCATTTGACTACTTTTTGATCAGTAATATATGCCAGTAAAATTATAATTTCTGAACAAGTATATGTGTGCAAAACTGAAAATATACCTTCTTTGTTTGCTATTTTCTTCCAAACATATTCTTTTGCATCATTCTAATTTCCTGTGCTTAACCAGTGTCTTTGTGCTTTAGGCATCGGGCAGAAGAGTGAAATGATCGATATCTTTACAATGCCCTAATAGTTCTTTTTTTCTTTTTAAAGTAACTTTGCTGGCCAGAAAAGAAAATGAAGGTAGAAGAAGTAAATCGGTGTCAGATACAGGAGTGGTACCCAAAGTTCAAATCTGTCTCCTTCAAAACCATAATTCTTGAACTTCCAGAATCCTTTGTCCAGTATCTCCTCCAAGATAATGAACCATTCCTTCTTCCTCTCTCCATCTCAAATGATGATGCTCTCCCTAATAGAATCCATAACCCTTTGGATGAGGAAGACTTCCAAGTCCCAGAAGGTTCTGATGATGAAGCAGAACAGCCTTCTCCTCCTCCTTCCTTCCCAGACCTTGAATTGAAAATCAAGAAATCAATTGAAACCCTAGGTGGTGCCATATTTCCTAAATTGAACTGGAGTGCCCCAAAAGATTCTGCTTGGATAAGCCCAACTGGGAATCTGAGATGCTCATCTTTCAGTGAGATTGCACTTCTGTTTCGTGCTTCTGATTCCTTAGTTCATGATCTATGTCATGCATACGATTCCTGCAGTGACAAGTCATTATCAAGGCCTCATACTTTCTTCCTGGCCCTCCGGAAATGGTATCAATCCCTTCGGCCCGAGATGGAATTCCGTTGCTTTGTACGGCATCAGATCCTTGTTGGTATATCCCAACGTGAAGTCACTGGGTTCTATCCTGCTCTTCTTGAGAAGAAAAATGACACTAAAGCATTGATTGAAGAATTTTTTGTGGACAATGTGAGGCTGCAATTTGAATCAGAGAACTATACATTTGATGTTTATGTTACGAATGATGGGCGGGTTAAACTTATAGATTTTAATCCATGGGGTGCATTTACATTGCCATTGCTTTTTTCTTGGGATGAGCTGGAAGAAAATTCTGTGGTGGGGGATGGTGTGGAGTTCAGAGTTCTGGAGAGCCAATGTACCGTTCGGCCTGGTTTGAAGACTGCAGTTCCTTTTGATTACTTGGACACAAGCCCAGGGAGTGGTTGGGATCACTTCTTGAGGAGTGCTGATGAAGAACTGCAGCGTCAGACAAGTTCTCCCGAAGCAGGTGCCTAACTATGTGATGTAAATTTTTGTGTCTAACCTACTGTCAAATGGATGTGAGCTTGTTATTGTATTAATGCATTTGTTGACTTATATGCCTTTTAGATGAGATATTTTATCATTATGAATGCTTTTTACACTTTTTTCTATCTCTTGATGGATTAGTTATTCAACCATTCGACCACTTCTCTTTATCACCTATTTTTTCTTTTTCTTTTTTCTCAAGCATTCAAATGCACTCGTCTTGTTTCCAGTATCTTGTGACGGAACAGGACAATAACTTATAAATGCCAAATCTATTGTACTTCCATACAGTCATCTGGACTTTGTGTTGCATTGAGAGGTGGGTGTTGCTATAAGGCTTCAGGAGCTTGGTTTTAGATATCCTACCTGACTAAATTTGCTAGAGAATGTCTTTACTAAATGGTGCTGAGTTGCTCAGTAGAAAATTTCATGATGCTAACAGAGGTTGACAAAGAAGCATAAAAAAGCTTATTGAAGAAAGTGAAAATGAATAGCTAGATAAATATTGGAAGATGTAAGAGAGCATGCCTTAATTCTCCTCTGGTATTCTTGGTTTCATACAAGGGGATTGTTTTAGCATACGAGGCCTTTACTTGAGGCAATTGAAACCTGGGTGGGGGTTGTAGGCTTTGGTTAAGAAGAGAAAATTAATGGGAAACTGAAAGAATCTCTTGATCTGAAATAAAGTTATGCATTCTAAGTCCTAAAGCATCATCTATATGTTTTTATTCACTGTTTTGTTTTTTCTTGGAACATATCAGGCCTTCTAGGAAATTGCGAGAAAGGTTGTTCTCAGAATGTTAAGGGAGCTTAAGGTGTCTGTTTTATTCAAGAGATAAAAGTTGCGATTGTGGCTGTGAGGTTATTTGATGCTTTGTGAATGGGGATTTTGTAAGATGGCTAACAACTGTGTGTCAAGTAGTGTTATTGCTATGGGTCAAGGGATTTTGTATTCAAAGAACAGTACTGGTATTGAGTTTTAGTCTTGCTGCTAGCTAATCCCAGTGTGGATCCTAGTTATTTGATTTGTTTTTTAACTACCAATCCTTGGCCAGTGGAATCTAAAGCTATATGTTGTCATAGCAAGATCAAGCAAGAACCATGCGAAATTTGTTTGGAAATATTTTTTGTGATGATCTGGACTCAGTTTTTGCCTTTTCAGGTTTTGGTTGATGGTGTTGCAGAGTCTGGCTTTAAGTCTATCTCAGGAGCTTTGCTCTTGGGAGGTTGTGGTGCCATTTTCTTGTGAGGCCTTGGTTTTGTAAGCCTCATGTCCTTTTGAAGTCAATGGGCCTGGTTTTTCAGTTCCTATGCTAGGTTTTGGTGTATTTTGGAGACTAGGAAGCAAAATTTGGGTTTCGTAGTGGGATGATTTTTCTGGTTTCATCTTTGCTTTCTCAGCTGTTGTTATTTAAGTTTGCTATTCGTTTCCCTACCCACATTCACGCTTTGGCTGTGGGTTGCTCTTGGATATTCATGTATCCTCTGGTGCTTCTTGAATACTGAAAGCTAGCCAAAGTGAAGTGTTTTGATCTTCACTATATTCTTCATTGTGGGGGAGATGTTGTGAATGCTGCAGGTAAAGAAAGGTTCTATTACCATCTGGTTCAATTATATGCTGGTACTCTTCACTGCATAGTTTTCCATTCTGCTGGCTTTCCACTTCTGGTGGCTTTCGGAACCTCAAATTGTTTGGTTCTATTGTCTTAGTGCTTTTCCTTTTCCCGGGGCTCAATCTTTTTTAGCTGTGCTTTTGTGAGTCTGTGCATGTGTCTAGGCCCTCTAAACTTGAATGAACCTTTCTTGCTTTTGGAAAAGATAAGAGCTTTTATGGACCAGATCCGAAAAAAGGTTGAGAATTTGCTTGGCCCCTCAGAAATGGTTATTGCTAACAAGAAGTGTTTGGTTCAGTTATGAATCACCTCTCTACTCTTTACTGTTGAGATGACCTAATGTCTGAAATTATATTTGTGTGTATAATATACAATAATTTCTCAGAGGCAGACATTTCTGTGCGTGCTGATTTTGAACTTTGTAAATGTGGTGCTCTACTTATAACCGTAGATGCTAGTTTTCTTGTTTCAAGTTGCTGGATGAGAGCTCGACGTTGTTCACAACACATGATATCTGGACAATGCACCTAGCAAACATGTTATGAAACATGTACTATGGACACGGAAACAACAGAAGAAGGCTGTGTGTGGGAAAATGAAGACTTTGATTGTGACCAAACCATCTGCGACTTCTTAAAAAGCGTTGATGGCATGGGACCCTAGAAATTTCATTGAGCTGTCGTAGCACCTGTTATTGGGTTCTCTGTTCAAGACGATGATAGTTAGCAGCAAGTATTTTCCTTGTGGATAAATTTATAGGATATAAATTTCATTATAGGTTTTACAGGGAATTTGGGAGTTTTTGATCATTTTTTAGCAGACTGGTGGGGTGTTAGAGAAGGTTTACGTCTATTAATCCGAACAAGGCTCTCGCCAATAGTCATCGAGTTAGATTCTATGGAGGGATTGCCCTGCATCATACCACCTGCCATATCATATGAGACTGTCGATTACTAATGAGAAGGGTTTTGGTTAAATCAGTTCCATTCATTTTTCGTGAGGGTAATAAATGCGCGGACATTCTAGCGCGGATGAGTGATTCTGTAACAGCAGGCATCCATGAGTTATTCTTCCCTCCCAGCGAGGTTTATCGTGTAATTTTGTGTGACATTCGGGGTTTAACTTATTTTAGAAATTAATTCTCGGTGCATTTATGATAAAAAAAAATATATTATGCCTAGCTTATATATTTCAAAATTTTATTTTGATTTCTGATTATAGCTTTTTGTAAATCTCATTTCTCCACCCCCAAGATGTGATGGCCTCCACATCAGCATGGAATGGTAGATTTGAGCTATAACAATCGTGTTACTTACAGCCAATCCGACATTACAATGTTGCTTGCTTTTCGTAGTCTCAAAAGGTTTTGAATACATAGTACCTCAAGGTAGCGATGGTGAATATGAACCTCCGAGTGTTAATCGTAAGTGTTTCTTACCAGTTGAGTGTTGGCATAAGCGAAAGTCAGCACAGAAATTGTGAGTTGGCATCATGCTAATCCCAGGTGCAAAAAGCTTTGGTTGAAGATATTTCTCTTTCGTTTAGATAAAAAGTTAAAAGAAGCTAATAATGACCGACGTCGGATGACTCGGTGAGTTTGAAGACTGACGCCTCTTAGCTATGGTCAGGAGTTCAATTCCGATGGAAATAGAAAAATTAGCGTCAGGAAACCTGTCCCTCAATTGGGCCTTACAAACAGTCAACTCAAATTAATCAAGACGAAACTCCAAATATAGAGTTGGTAGCCTAGCCATGGTAAAAAAAAAAAAGCAATTAACAAATTCAATATGGTTCTAAATTCGACTATTAATTTAATGCTATTATATCGAAATTGTGTGAAAATATTAATGGTTTAATATTTATAAATTCAATGTGATGTAACGCCCTCCCCCAAAAAAAAAAATGGCATAACATCAATTTGCTTATGAAAGGTGGAAAAACGAAACCAGTGGACACTAGGCTACCAAATCTTATAATCAAATTTGAAATTTGAAATTTAGGAATAAAAAAAATACACCAAAAATGTCATCCCGTAAACGCTTAAATCGAATTAGTTAGCATAACTCCGAATATCGAGATATAAAAAAAATTTGTAAAAATGAAAGCTCAGGCAATAAATAGTGGAACCTGTTGGTTAATTTTATAATAAAATATTGATTAATTTGATGGTATATGTAAATTAACGGAAATGAAAAAAAAATTATTTTAGGTATTTTATTTGTACATTAGAAATTTATTTTTTGTAGTGATTTGTCACAATAAAAAGGCACTCAAATTACCAGATAGTTTGAGATTTGAGATATTTAATGGGATCAATAGATACAACTTGAGTTCACGAACAAAAAATAAAGTTTTCATACGGGCTTGTGTAATTCGTTCAGGAAAGATAAGAATATAACTAATTTCATATGCAAAGATTGTTGACCTACAACAAATATGAGCCAGATCCAAAATTATTTTATTTTGTATGTCATTTAAAATTTTTTTTTTCAAAAAGTATATTTCGATACAGAACTCCAACATGACGGCTGATTTTCCTTTCGAGGCAAAAGGACGCATAAAAAAGGGCTCCTTTGCGAACGAAGGGAGGGTACAACTGAAGCGCATCCCCACTTTTTTGTTCTTCACGAAGTTCAAGACAAAAGAATATAAAAGAGTTTCTTTATGTCCTCATTTTGAGACGATATGTTTTTTTTTTTTTTTTTTAAAGATTTGAATATAAAATTATCGTATAAATAAAAAAAGATTTATATCAATAAATTATTTTTTTTTTTTGAGAAATTTTGAGACAATATGACTTATAACCAAAAAAAAGGAATCCATAAAAACCTAATATCTGACACCATGAAAAAAATACTACTCTCATTATTAGACCGTCTTCCTGAGATTTAAAAAAAGAAAGTCGCACCAACGACTAATACAATCTAATTGGATAAATTATTAGAAATACGACGGAACAAAAAACCAAAAAAAAGAAAAGAACCGGGGGCTACCCATTTTTTTTTTGGGCTTGACCCACGGATCTTCAATAATCGATTGATTGATTCTCACCAATATAGCTCAAACTAACCGTTGGAGATGAACTCCCCCCATTTCTCAAACTAAACTTTCAACGTCCGGACCCGGATCCCCTAGCACTTTTTTCATGGGTACAAATATGAATTCTAATAATAACTTTAATTTATTTAATAGTTACCTATTGAAAAAATTTTAAAAAAAAGACAAGACAGCAAACAAAGACCATTATCAATCGACTCTCACCAATTTATAGCGTGTTAAAATTAGAAACACTAATATAACTAATAGAAAAATTAGAAGGCATTGTATGATTTGAAAATTAAAAATGAAACCACTACCAGAAATTAAAAAAAAAAAAAAAGTTAAAAAATTGAAACTAATATTCACATAAATCTATTAAGGCGGGTTGGGTATGGAGCCACCAGTAAACTGAAATTAACAGCTTCAAATTCCATGTGAACCAAGCATCAAAATGCTGACATACCGAATGTTACAAGAAGCAAAAGGGTGAAAGAGATTGACGGGTGGTATGGGTTGCAAAACATTATCAAGTAATGTCAATGCAACCTTGTTAACTCCTCTACCCGCTTACATAACTCCTCCACTGAAACACCCATTACTTTTGAAACATCATCCATACGATTTCGGTTGAGATCGAGGAATGACTCGATCAAATCCCCATCCAAGAAATTTTTTGCATCCACTGTTTTCTTATCATTGTTAAATGATCTCCACTGCTCATGGCTCAAACCTCCAACACCTTTTATAACCTTCCTTAAGTTGGCCTGGAGTTTCTCAAAGAAGGTGTATTGCTCTTGAGGAAGAGATGCAATGACCCCAATTACACCGTTTACAGTGCCAAAAATTACAGTTGGAATCTGACCAACATCAGAATCTGGCAGGCGCATGACAAGGGAGCCATGCCGGAATCGATTGACAAATTCTCCCAGATGGTATTCTCCAACAACTTCTAGTCGGGCCCTTTCCTCATCAGTGGCACCTTCACTATTTTTCCGAACCGTGAAGAGGTTGAAATTGTTCTCAGCACCAAGATAAATGTCATCATCAAGAATCTCAACTGCTGACATCCAATTTGCATTGTAATCACGGGCTCGCTCCTCAATTGCACCTTCCTCATGCTGAAGACAAATGAGCAGTCAAAATTCATTAGTAGGAAGAAGCTCAAGTGACTGTATACAGAAAAAAAGGAAAAGAAAATAAAACAATTCATGAAAAGAAAAAAGGCACATGTGAATCCATCACAACAACAAACTTAGAGGCCCTGTATAAAAGCAGAAAAACCAAAAAGCATATGAAATATCACATTCCTATTGTGAAGAATGAGAGACTGAAGAGAAACAACTGGTCCACCAAGGTTTTTTGAAGACCTTATAAATTAGTAGCATGAGACTTGAAGCAAGTGCCATACCTTGTAAATTAATAAAGAGATTGACTTCATTAGATCACCAACAACAATGAAATCTCCCCGAGTCTGCACATAAAGTGCAAGTATATGCCCATGATGTCCACATTCGGACTGCAACTCTCTTGAACCATCATCCCGAAGCATCCACTTGTACAGCTGAATTTTCTGATTGATTGCAGCAAGAAGTTTTCCATTGAAGGCATTTAAAGAGTAGACAGCACCCTTAGTTTCTTTCTCTGCAATTAGCAGTAGTTTCCCATCTTCAACTACGAAAACCAGAATCCTGCCCTGCAATCGTCGGAGAAAAGTTTTCGTAAGGAAAGGAATATGAAGATTTTGACCGACAAAAAGAGAAATAGATCAAGAAATTCTGAGGGCAGGCATTGTAGAATTGAAGAACAAAAGATTATTATCTAATGGCTAAATAGCAAAATAACTGTGCAAGCAGTTCAGCATCACATAAGTTTCTTTCAACCAATAATGCAGAACCTTGTCAAGTATCATGAACAATCAAGCTCCTGTGTCCATCAGTCAATTTTACAATTTTGTCCCTCTATTACTCGGGCTGAAGGCATTTCAGCTTTCTAAATTTCAATCACATCAGTTACCTCCATTTTCTCTTAGTCAAATTCTTCGAGATGCAAAAAGATAAATATAATGTATTTGTAGACCACTGGTTTTGAGGTTTCTGTGTATTGTTTTTTTTTTGGGGGGGGGGGGGGAGGGACCTCCTGTTTTGTTTCAAAATTTGTACCATGTTGCCTCAAGAATGATGTCACCAATAAGAAAGGCATATTCTTTTTGTTTCACCAGAAATAGCAGGCCAAAGCCTACAATTGAACAAAAAATACGGAGGTTTGTATCCGAAAAATGCATTCTTTTGAAAAAAAAAATGACAGAGACTATCATACCTTGGTTGGTTCGCTTTCTTCGGACAGAACATATGCAGTCCCGACACAGTAATAAACATTACTATCATCAGAAAAGGAGCAGCTGAGTACGGAACAACCATGTTCAAAGGTATCAAGTGGATATGTCGATATGAAATCAAAAGTTTGGTCATCCAACAAGCGGACAAAGTGCATTTCAGAATCATCTGCATTTGATGGGTTATACTTCACGCAACAAATTGCAAATGTCCTAGATTGATCTTGATGGCAGATGCGGCGTGCATGCTCCCCTAGGGGGATTGAGCGTATGTGAAGCTTCTGGATATCATCTATAGTGCCAATTGTGAGTTCACCTTCTTTTGCAATAGCAAGGCTGCTCAGAGAAAGAATTGCCACCCAATAAGCTCCAAGAATGAAAAAAAAACATCAATTTAGGCAGAACACTTTTTTAGTGTATGCAAACATACTCCAGTTACCCTGATTAACAAAGTGACACAATAAAAAGGCCTCACCGGTTCAAATGATGAGCATTGCCCCATATGGTGTTTAATTCTTTTCTTCCCCATCATTCAAGTGTACACAAATGCTATTGAATTGCTCTAGATCAAGTAGAGTCAAGCCCATGTAACTTTAATGCTTTTGGTTGCGAGCGGCTAAAAATACTTTCTTTAATTATTAAGTCATATTTCCACGGTACAAGAGGTCTAGCTTGGCATTGCACATAAAGGGATCCTTAACAGTT
Organism: Dillenia suffruticosa; assembly: GCA_033439265.1. Classification (NCBI taxonomy): domain Eukaryota; kingdom Viridiplantae; phylum Streptophyta; class Magnoliopsida; order Dilleniales; family Dilleniaceae; genus Dillenia; species Dillenia suffruticosa. The sequence goes on from JAVTVX010000031.1 coordinate 9,952,779, forward strand.
ATCGTTCATTTTATTTAGGCTTTTGTTTTGTTTTTCTTTTTGTGTGTGGGGTGGGCGGGGGGGGGGGGGAGTTTGCTAGTCTAAAATGGAATGATTAGATCCCTCCTTAGATTAGGTCATGAAACCATAGCTTTATCTCATGATTAGAAATGAGCCAAGGTCACATACCCCTCAATCTTTATCTCTCAGCAAGAAGGAAGCATTTAGGGGTCAATTGTGAAACATCTCGTTCTGATGCCACTTTTTAAAAATCATTGACCATATCTACTATATTATTGTAAGTGGATTGCATCCGCTTCTTTTTCCCCATAAGAGAAAGACATAGTCCCACACCCCACTTCAACACACATAAAATTGTAAAAGAGAATTACCTGTCCGGAAAAGCAGAAGTGTTGAAAGGGCACATATGGCTAACTTCTTTCAAATTCACATTACTGTATAGTAGTTTTTTGTTACTACTGTAAATAACAGTCGGCCTATCTGATGCAGCAAACACATGAGTAGTACTTTTGGATGAGAAGGTACGGAGAGTTATTGGCTGAGTGCCAAGAGAGACCTTTTTCCTATCTGTTAACTCCCCGGTGCCCAAATCCAGTAAGAAATTTAAAAGATGGCCATCTCCTAGAGCACATAGCAAGTATGATATCTGAGAAGAATCAACAAGGAGACCGTGAGAGAGAGAGAGAGAGAGAGAGAGAGAGAGAGAGAACTGTATCTATTGCAAGAAGAGAAGCAATTAGAGATGTAAGTCATAAATTGCAAAGGGGATACAAATCTTTAATGTGGAAAAAGAAGCATGAATGCTAGTTCTGTGCATCAATTTATTTCTATGTAACTTAGATGTGAAAAAAGAAAACTCTTATCAGTCATGATAACAATTTCTCAAAGAGTATCATATAAATAACATAACCAGTGAATTATGGAATAGAAACCTCAGCCTGCTTGCCATCTCTGAAAACATAACAACATCACACTACCGTATAGACAAAATGTATGAATAAACTTAAGATTAAGTAGAAACATACTCCTTCGAATGCACACAGAAGAACAGACCGTGGAATTATTTCTCCTCCCAACTGCTCCTTTGTCAAGAGATTAAGGTCCGGAAGAGAAAATATCCTCACACTTATATCTGTCCACATTCCAACTGCAGCTAGATGACTATAGTTGGGATTTTCGCCAATTGGGTTTATGTCAAGGCATGAGATATCATGCTCTAGCTGAGCATGTTTTACTTCAGTCAATTTCCCAACACCAATTTCAAGGTAAACAAGGTGGCCACCACCAGTTGCCAATAGAACCTGTTATATCACAAGATGATGAGTTTATGCCAGTGGAAAATAATATAGTTAAACATATTCAATACTCAACTGATAGTAACAAGATATATATAAATCACATAAAAACCAAGCCGACCTTCATTAATCAATATCACAAAAATATGTGAGAGTCCAGGTACTAAATAAAGTTTATTGTTTTGTTAAAATATGCAATAAAGTCCAAGGTGGTAGTTTGGTGGTCAAAGCCACTGGTGCTCATGCATACGTGTCATAGCAAGTTGAAACCCACTCACACTAGCAGTTTGTGAACCCTACACCACATGGACAAGAGTTGGGAACCAAGCAGTTCCGTGGAATTGTAGTGATGAGCTCACCTATTGAGCAGAAAATATGGCTTGAAACCGATATTTCAAAACATGTTGGTCTATTTATCGTAATGCCCTAAGCGGGCAGAGCCACACTGGCCATACCTTCCCACCCTTTCAAGGAAAAGAAGACAGACCCTAGAAGCTTCCTTTTATCTTCCTTTTTGTGCTTTCTATTCTACTTCTTATGTTCCAGGTCTCTTTTTTTTTTTTTCGCTTTCCTTTTGGAGTAGTGCCTTTTCCTTTTATCTTTCCAATTGCGCATGGTTGGGATGGAAAATTTGGATGCAACTAGGTGAATTCACCCAAACTACATGAGAACCACTTTTTTGTGGTTCCATCAAATTCCAAACCATAACCAACCCAAGTTCATTTGGAGACAAACAAATGGGTTGGGAATGGAGTCAGGTTTCAGGTTTTAACCCATATAAAAAGAAAATTTGATGCAACTTGGTTTCACCCAACCTAGGTGAGAACCACACTTCCGTGGTTCTATCAACATTTAGCCCATACAACAATAACAAAAAACTGAGCCTTAATCCCACATTTAAAATCAATGTAGGAGAAAGGAGGGGGGTACCTATCTGTAGAAACTTAAAACAATAAAAATAAAAATAAAAATGATGATGTCGATGATGATACATTAATTCAACGGGTTCAAATTCTCTTACGCCACTCATTATTATCAAAAATCATCTCAACTAAACTATTGACACTTATATCTTTATGGATAAATTACATTCACATTTTCAACGATCTACCCCAACATTTCACAAAATCTTCTACACTTAAGGTTTCGCTCCTCCTAACTTGTGCGTTTTTAGATTTTTGTTGCACATGTCCAAACCATCTTAGGTGATATTCTCTCGTATTATCTACAATTGAACTCCCTCCCAACTTAATATGTATCTGCTCATTTCTAATCCTATCTATTTTAGTTTTACCACATATCCATCAGATCATTCTCATTTCAATTACAGTCATTTCATACTACTGCTGCTGTTGTTTAATCGCCCAACACTCGGTGTTATACAATAATGTAAATCTCATTGCGGTTTTATAAAACCTCCTCTTCAACTGCAATGGAATCATACGATCATGAAGAACTCTAGATACACTTCTCTATTTCATCCAAGTCGCTTGAATCCTATGATTCACATCCCTGTTGATATTGCCATTACTTTGAATGGACCCAAGGTATCTTAAACGTTCACTCTTCGGTATGTATCCTATTTTGTGAATTTAATCGTTTCTCCATCATCTTAATGACTGTCATCAAACGTACATTTCATATACTCAGTTTTTAGCCGACTCGATCTAAATTCTCTCGATTCTGGTATGTCCCATCATAACTCCTATTTAGCATTAATACTCTCTCTAATTCAATCGACGAGACACTATATCATCGACAAAAAGCATACACCATGATACTTCATCTTGGATGCTTCTCGTCACTTCATCTATCACTATTGTAAAAAGATAACTTAATGTCAAATTTTGATGAAACTCAATGTTAATTGGAAAGCTATCACCTAAACCACCAATAGTTGCTATATTGGTAAAAGCTCCCTCATACATATCTTTGATTAGATCAATGTATCTCAGGAAGATCTCCTTCTTCATCAATGCCCACCATGGTATATCTCTGAAAACTCTCATACGTTTTTTTTAGATCAATGAATACCATATGCAAGTCTCTCTTATGTGCTTTAAGCATATCCAACAAATGTCTAAACAAGTGAATAGTTTTGATAGTAGATCGTCTTGACGGGAACACAAATTGATTCTAAGACACCTCCAATCTTAGTCTATGCTTCATCACTCTCTCCCACAACTTCATAGTATGACTAATAGCTTTAATTCCATTGTAATTGAAACAATTTTGTATATCACATTTATTCTTATATCGTGGTACTTCGCCCTCTCTTCACGCTTAGGACGTATTTTGATTTGTCAAATTCTATTAAAGAGATTCGTGAGCATTCTTATCTCCACTTCACCCAAACACTTCCACACCTCAATAGCAATGCCCTCAGGTCCATGACGTTATTATTCTTTATTTTATTTGAGACATTTCTTGCTTTATAAGAACGAATCTTACGTTTAAAATCCCTATAATTAGATCTTATGGGTTGGGTATGGAGTCAAGTTTATCATCCAACCCATAGACAACACTTATTAAAAAAAAAAAAAAAAAAAAAAAATCCTTGTAATCTTGCATTTACCCTAAACCCAAATTGATGAGATCAATCTTGCGTTTAACATCCAGCCCATACCCAAACCCAAATTCATTTGGGAACCAACTTAACCCAATGGGTTAGATATGGAGTCAAGTTTTAATCCAAAGAAAGAAAAAAAAAATGAATATTACATCTTAATTTCAAAATACACACATTAGTTTTTAGCTTGCTTTTCTAAAAACTTAATTAGATTCACTCTTACCAAATAAAATTAAACAAATTAACCTTCTCTCTCTAAAAAAATATTCAATTTATATTCTCTCACAAAAATCATTTGATTTTATTCACTCTGAAATTTAAACACATTAGTTTGGTCTCCCTATGACTCTCTTTTAAATTAAATTCATTGGCTTTAATTTCCTTTCTAAAAATAAATCAAATTTAGATTCTCTCTCTCTCTCTCTCTCAAACTAACATATGGAATTTCTCTATCCAAAAGCACCAATCCAGTTTAGATTTTCTCTACCAATTATTAAACGCAAGTTTTCTTAGAAAAGATCAATTTATTTTAGTCTCTCTCCAAATACAACAATTTTAAGTATTGCCTATGTAAAAAATAAATAAATAAACAAAAACTAAACTAAACTCTCTCTCTAAAAGAATCAATTAACATTAATTCTCTCTCTAAAAGAATCAATTAACATTAATTCTCTCTCTAAATTTGAGTTCATAGTTTTTTCTCTAAAAAGATTAATTTAATTTAGATTATTATTAAATATATTGATTTTAAGTTTTCTCCAAAAAGAAATATAAACAAATTTAAATTCTCGAGTCAAACAAAACATGTTGGGTTTCTCTAGAGCGAAAGAGAGATGCAACCGTAATTTAACCATTCAGGTTAGATTTTTTTTTTTTTTAATGTAAAAAGTTTGAGTTCTAAATAGATCTATGGTTTACCCTTGGGTATCCCCTACCCAAACCAACTTTGTTTGGATCCAAAATTTTCCATTGGAACCAACTCAAACCAAAAACTTTACCAAACACAAGTAGCACCCTTGATGGAAAGTAATGTGGTGTAGTGGAACCACCTAAAGTCTACCAATTACCACACTATGATTTTTTTTTTTTTTTTTTTTTATTAAGAATTCCTTGGAAGAAGAAAGAAAAAGAAAAAACAAATACAATATAGCTAACACACAATTACTTTTCAGTCGGTAGTTAAAATTTTCAACTATAGTTTTTATAAATCCTTCGGTATCAGATCATAAATAAGTATAAAAAAGCAATTTTGTCCCATAAAAGAGAAGTTTCAAAATTCTGATGGTAAAAAATTCTTACATTCCGTTCTCTCCAAAAGCACTATGGATCGCCCAAAAACATGCGCACTTCCATAACAATCGAGCATCTTTCTTTCCATATCTGGAGTCTTTTAGGACAAACCCAGTCATTAACACACAAAGGAAACGAAAGAGGCAGATCCACATCTCCCTCGCAAATAGTACAATGTTGAAACAATTGATCTCTAGTTGCAGTTATCAAATAGCACAAGACACATACATCTTCAGGCGTCCTCTTTTGAAGAAGATCATTAAGCTCAATTTTATTAAGCATCACATACCAAAACAAAGCCTTAACATTCCAAATAAAGTTACTTAATTTAAAAGGAGGATTTTGAGAAAAACTAGTTAAATGATGAAATAAAGATCCACATGTAAAAACTCTGGAAGAAATCCTCGTGTCAGGAATATATGAAGAAACTTCATTATCCTCAGGGAAAGAGATTCAAGAAGAAAACTCATCAGCATCTCTATCTTCGAGATTTCTTTAGAAATGAAAGTCCCAAGAAGACGAGTGCCCCTTCTAATTGTAAATATCATTATAGGGAATAGCATGAAGAGTGGATAACCTATAAAGATGAGGAAAAGAAATAGATAGGGGCAAATCCAGGAATCCTCACCAAAATAACACAGGAAAACCACCCTTTACCTTAAATGAGACCAAAGGAAAGAAAATTATTATATTAGAAATAATTTTTCAAGTACTGCAATGAGAAACTCTCAGTCCAGCATTAACATCTTATCCATTCTAATGGAGACCATGCTTGCTCTTTATAACCCCATGCCAAAGCGAATTGGGTTCTAGAGGAAATCTCCAAAGCCATATTATTGCCAAAGAGATATTCTTTGATACGACAATACCTGGTCCCAACCCCCTCAAAACTTAAGCTTAGACACCTGACCTTTGCAAACCAAATGTTCTTTTTTATCTAACCCACTATCAGACCAAAGAAAATCTCTTATCAACTTTTCAACCTTATTTGCTACACTACATGATTCTCTGGGATCAAAATGTTAACACAAGGAATTGCTTTTCTTTCAAACTTCTTAAAAGAATTAAGATGTTAACATGATAAAAACATACTATTTGCATCGAGGTTTCAGTAGTTCAATAATATGGTTACCAAGAATTTGGAACATAAAACCTCCTCAAAAAGACCTGAGTGTTATAGACACCCACAATACAGAATGAAAAGGACAATTCACTAAGAGCGCCAAATTAAGTTCTCATATAACTTTTGCTACCAATGGTTCTCATTCTGATTACAAAGGTCAGACTGAATTTATAAAAGCTTCTGGTTAGATTGAATTTATGAAAGCTTCTTACATCATCACAATTTGCATAGAAATTTGATTTGCTGTAAGCGTCTACTTGCATGTATGAAGTGTATAATGCAAATACAGATAACTGAAGTTGGTAAGCAAGTGTTCGACAACAAAATAAGTATGGACAATAAAAAAGAAAAAGAGCATCACTTATTTAAACATGATAATGATTGGGTTAAATATTCTTTTCCACAAATGATACCCAGTTAAGTCAATAAAAAAGAACGGGGATGAACCTGGGTAGCATTGGCAGTGGCAACATTGACAGAATATCCTGATGGAGCATGCCATTCATCTCGAAGATCTCTAGATGTGGAACTGACAAGCCTTACTGAGCTTGATGTAACCTGTGCACACAGTTTTGTTAGCAACAGCAATAATTTCAAGTCAACTCAGCTTTTAGAGAGGAGCAAAAAGACAAAAAGACAAAAAGAGATAATGATCCTCATAAGTGCCTTATCAATGTCTGGATAACAGAAGATCTCATTGAAAGATTTGAGAAGGGGGTGAGAAGAAAAGGTCTGTAGACAACAGATGATCTATTTCCTTCACTTCCTTAGAAGTGAATTACATAGGTAAATCAATGACATTAGCAGACTTTTTCTGTTATTTTAGTGTCACCATCTATGTAAATTGCATGCATGAATCCAGATTGTAGTTTTCTTTTGGATAGTGAAAGAAGCGGAGTGGGCTACAATAACAACATTCCACTAGCAAAGATAAGCCAAAAGAATATACGTGTGTTTTCTTAGGAACCATCATGAACCTAGGAAATCTAACCCCAACCAAATAACATCTCCATATACACAGGTGAAAAAAGAGAAAAAAAAAGTGTCAAGTATTGAAGCAAATACCAACAAAATTGATGATAGATCTCAGAATATGCTAAAAGGCTCAAATTTCTCTCTGTCTGCACTAACAAAAAAAAATCACTGGCAAAAAACATAATAGTATCCTTCCTCTTAGTGGTAGAACACCTCATACCCCCTTCAAGTCCAGAGCTCAACATACAAAAATTTAAAGGACATCTAATGGAGCATACAAAAAACTCTCCAACTAACATCTTGTCCACAAATAATAATAATATAACAAATGAAAGCATGTGCTTTGAACTTTCTCTTATAAAGGAAGCACCCATTTTATGCATGCCCTCTCCTCTTAAGCATTGTCAAGTAAGAATCATTCCAAGTTGCTTTCAGAACAAGGAAGGCCATCTTAAAAGGAGCTGAAACTTTAAAATTCACTTTCAGGGGAAGTCATCCTCCTATCATGATGCACCACTTTTCAAAAGCTGTGTGGATACCCTTGTACTTACAAACCCAAAATTGTTTCTTGTCCACACTAGTATCTTAGACCACTATCACCCATTCCAAGAACCTTACCACATCCTTCCTGATTTCTTACTGCATTGCCACACCATAAGGACCAGACACCTCCTTAGTCATCCACCGATATTTTTCCACCACATACTCTATCTCTATCACCTCTATAACATAAAATTCCGCAGCCCCCTTACTGGCAAGGCTTAGATAAAATCCGACAAGGATCTAGCTTCTCTACTCTGAGAACTAGAAGTTTAATTCCCAAATCTACCCGTACGATGTCATGATTTTATTAAACCTCTTCCACTCCTATCAAACCACTAAAACACAATTGCTGAAATCCTGAATCTACCAGAACGATCTCATGCTTTTGTAAATGATTCAATTCAAAATTTTGTAGAAACCCCATGACTTTACATTCTACTTTGAGAACTAGTAGTTTACCAACCATGAATTCAATTATTCCCTCCACCCAATAAAAACCTTTTGCTTGATGATCAAAGCACAGAATTAAAAAAAGAGTGCTCTTTGTCAAATCATCATCCCATCCTTCACAACTCTTTCACCTTGCCTAGATTTTTATCAAAACTCTCCACAACATCCAAACAGTTCCATCTCTACTCTTAGACTCACAAACCAAAGATGGAAAAAGTGAAGCCCTTACCTTACTACCCGTGAAGCTGACAAGAAACTTGGAACAAGTATTAATTTTAATCAAGAACTATTATTACTGAACGTGCAATGAATGTTCTATCCCCCTATGATTACGATTTAAGCACTTTATTTTTGCAACACAAGAATTTTCCTAAAAAGAAACTAGTATCTTAAGCAATACAGTTTTGTAGCTACTTATGTTGAATAGCCAAAAAAGTTTTAAGTCTAAAATTTGGAATTTAGTTTCAAGGGAGTGATATCAGAATATGAAGCCAGTCATCAAAAGAGGAAAAAAAAAAAAAAAAAGAAAATCAAATACAATAATAATAACAATACTAAAATGAATAGTACTAATAAGGACGACGACGACCACAATGACATGATGATACCTATTAATAATCACTAAGAGGCTACTTGATGCAGAATACAGAAGTTTTGGTTATTTCGGATATTTGAATTATTTAGAAACCAAAACTTCTTTGTGCTTCTGTCTGCTGCATCACTACTTTGACATCATTTAAACTTGCTAAGCCTAGCGTTTCTTCCAGACAGAAATCTCTACCATTCAAAAAATCATCAGCCATAAAAAATTAGTCTATATGCTGCAAAAAGGATCCAGTAGGGTCCACACTGTGAAGCGTACCTGCACAAGTTGATTGTGGACAGCATCTTGACAAAATAATGTCTGCACTTGAGAACAGAAACCTTCTATTTCGGTCTCTTCCAACTCGTCTTCAATATTCATTGCCAAGATTCGAGTCTCACTAATAAAGCTGACAACCAAGAAGGTGTCGTATGCATCGTCAGTTGAAGATCTTAACGACCACATGCCTTTAATGCCTTGAAGTTCCACTGATGCCTGGAAGGTGGGAATATCAAGTAGTTACAAAAGCTTAATCAAACGAGGGGAAACTACTATAGAGAGAGAGAGAGAGAGAGAGAGCATTTGAAACTGGACCTGTTCATTAATCCCGATCCCATTCCGAACTATGCGAAGTGAACCATCCTTATATGCTCCAGAGCATGTTACAACTTGACCTTGGCCTTGCCTCTCAAGGTCTACCACACAAAAGTCGACAATAGGTCCCAAGTTCACATACCTTTCTAAAACTTCTACATATGACCCCTTTGAGTCAGGTTGCAGATTTAGCTTTATGAGCTGTTTGACACCAAAAAATAAATGAATAAACAAAAAAAGATACACACGCACATGAAAATTTGCAGATTGAATCATAAGACAAGCAAGAAAAGTAACTAGATCTAAGTAGTTTCTGTAACTGATATACCAAATACAAATGAAAGGATCACTGATCATAATCCAAGTAAGATCCAGTGGACTAAATTGACAAGTTCCAAGAGCAAGATATTGCCAAACGTTAGTAAATCACTGCAGAAATACAAGACCTATGAGGAATTGCCCATAAAGAATATTATACTGAGTTGACTGGGATATTAACAAGCTCTAACCTAGAAAATAACCATACCTTATAAAAATTTTCCCATCTTTGTCCATTTTTATCTATTTTTACCTCAATCATTTTGCTATTCACATTTGAACTCTAGATCTTTCTTGATGAATCAAAAGCTTCAAATTTTGTAAAGACAACCAAAGAAAAAATATTTCATCCATCAGCAAGATAACTCTACTGCAATAAATAACTCACAGCCTAAAATCATGTGCTAAAATACAGGAGGTTACGTTGTTCATCTGACTCTCATCAATGATAAATCATCCTATATGAACTACTATTAGCCACATGCACTTGGCTTCCCCAAAAGGGAAAACACATTTTTAGCAAATCTCTTTCAATGGAATTGAAATAAGCTTTAGGAGGTAAAACCAAATTAGTTTTGACTTATGAAAAGAAGGTTAAGTCAAATGATTGGCTAGTACTGAACCTAGTATCAAATGAATCGGAAACTAATTGAGTTGTTTGGTATCATATAACTATAATTTGCCATTTACTTCATTGTCCTGGATCTCATTCTTTTTTTTTTCCCCTTCCTTTTTTTTTGGTTTTTATTGGGGTGCAGGGCATTGCAGGAGTCCATCAACATTTTCATCATAATTTTCCAAGCTAGATAGACATATTATCATGCAAAAAAATATTAAGAGGTTTGGTTGAACAAACCTGAGAATCTCCATAGCTTGAGCCTACGTACACAAATGCATTATCAAGATAAGATATTGTTGAGGCAATAGAGGTCTCACCCAACAGTTCAATTTTGAGACCAGTAACCCTGCAGGTTTAAATATATGACAACTTTCAGATAAGTAATGCATTGCGCATGCTTTAATACTTTGGAGCACTTTTTCCTTTATAAAGGAAGTACACGATCCGAAAAATGAGATGAAAGAAGCAAGAATCACATACTTATCCTTCTCATGTGTTATGACTAGTAGATGAAGAAGCCCAGAATGATCTCCAAGCAAGTAGCGGGAACCATCAGCATCAACTCGTCCATAGGCTCGGGTGATTGACTGAAGTGCACACAAAATGATCAAAAGCAAAAACAAAATGAACATTATATGCAAGAGGAACATAACAAACAACATTTCAACTTAAGATACTGCAACACAAAACAAGCATCCCAAATTAAGAATTTTTCCATTTTCTACTGTTTCACTAGATAATTGGAAAAGCAAAATAAATTAATAAACATTAGTCACTTAATCGTATCTGAGTTTGATATTTGCTAAGCCATTTCATAAAAGAAGTTACAACATCCTCATTACCCCCCAACCATTTTTCCAATTTAATTAATAGAACACAATATGCCAGGGGGGAAAATAAAACTGTCATCACAAATAATTATCCCCAAAAATATGGTAGAATATATGTAGCACAAAATAATTTCCATCAAAATATCTTCTAATTAAAAGCAAGGTTAATAGTTCCAAATATTAAATATCGGCTCGAGACTTGCTAACAAAAACAGCTTTAAAATTAATAACTTACTGGTCTAATGGGGATTGCCTTGAATGCATTTGCACTACAATAGACAATAGTTTCTTCTCCAATTATAATGACACCACAAAGCGGAGGGGGCACAGGAATTAACAACTCTGCCCCATTGTCAAGATTGTTTTGAGCCCATGGGCCCTCAACAAAATCTTTGTCCTTCAAAGCAACCTCATAAGTCTTCACATGCCGAGCATCCTTATTATCCTGCAATTGAAATAAAGAAAACAAGATAAGACCATAATCAGCCATAGACCTCAACTTGTACAATGATGTCTAAAAGCAACACCTCATGTTAAGCAGATTGTCTACGGGTTACAACATAAGAGCCAGTAAAAGATTTAATCTTCTTTTAAGATCGGGAAAACTCATATACCAATTGGGAGGTCATAATTCAGAATTAGACAAGGCATCCAAATCTTCATTGGTAGGGCACTATAAATGTTGGACACATGATCAACCACTAAGAAACTTGATATCCATATAGAAACTTAAGTTAAAAACAAAAGAAAGTTCGTACCTGGTAAAGAACTACAATTGTAGGCTTTGAGTAACCATAAAGAAACTTGATATCCAAAACTTGAAGCTCCTCAAGCCTGAAAAGAAATCACAATCAAATAAGAATACATAGAACAAAATCCTGAAGAACTGGGATAACAGTCCATGATTATAAACCCTCAGTTGTACATACCAAAATTTGAGGAATCTAAACTATCCAATTAAGATGAGAGTGACAGTAATGTAACACCTATTATGTTATAGGCAGAAAAATTCTTTGTTCTCATAACCAGTGTATATTTTCTATTCTCCAGTAGCAATATAATCATCACTTGAAACATACTAGGATTCATTATTTTGAAAATTTCTCCTTTCCAGTCTATTCATTTTATATAGCTGAAAACAAAACTATACCTGATGTTAAAGGCTTCCTTGAGCTGTCCTTTATTATCAAATGGAATAACCTGGCAAAATGTTAAACTGCAGATAAGCTTCTTAAAACTTAGAGCAATGCCAATTATAGGACTCCCAGAAAATGGAAAACCAGTAGAAAGGGAGCAAGGACTCTGTCTTTTACACATAGAAAACATACCTTAAACAGTCCATCATACAAGTGCAGTCCTATCAATCTACAATCAGGATCAATTATGCCAATCTGGAGACAAACAACAAAAGAAACAAGTTGCGATAAAGAGAAGTGGTCCCATCAGATTTAAGCAAAACATGCAGTTTGAAGAATACAAAAGCTCAAAACCCCAAAGGAACACTTTGGAAACATAGTCTAATTAAAATAATAATAATAATTAAAAAATAATTAAAGTTCACAAGATCAGAAAGTGCAAGTGATAGCCAACATCATACTTGACCCTTTTCTGCAGGACGTCCTATACGATCTGACACATCACCCATTGCTCTACAGAAGAGAATAAGTTTGTCAGGGGCAACACTATAATATGAGCATTTAGCCGGTGCAAAACAATTAGAGATATTTGTCAATACATAGGCAATTATTATAAATAAAATGATATATATCTGAATTACTGTTACTTTCATCAATCAAGTTAGCAGCAAATTATTACCCAATAAAATCAGAGGAGAAGAAAATGATGCTGAACAAGTGATACATATCCACCCCAGCATTTGCATGTGAAATCCCACAATTTTTTTTGGGGGGGAAGGGAGGGAGTGAAGTGGGTTCTTAACATGGAAATGAAGTAAGGCAGAGAGTAATCCAGGTTGACAAAGGTATGGTCAAGTTTAGGAGACGGAAACTGTGTACACTTTATATACTCCATGTAAATTGTAAGGGATTGACTGTTTCACTTCATTTTATAACAAACCAGAAAATCGCTTAAAAGACCATATCTAACCAGAGATCAGCCAATCACTTGCAAAATATTTTTGAAGTGTCCAGAAAGCATCCTTGAAACACTCAAGCAGTGTTCCATGTTATCTAACATGTTTTTGGAAAGAGTCAGACAAGTATCTTTGTCCAACAAAAGTCAGAAAATACCGCAACGTTGAAGCATTCATGCTTATATGAGAATGCTCCCAACCATCAAGAAAATATTTCTTTCTCGAAACTTCAACATATCAATCTCTTGTCCTCTCATAAGGTTTGAAAACAATTCAGCATTCATTGCACCATTTACACAGCCCACCTCCTGAATGGTTAATGATACTATCCCAACATGGTATAGAACCAGCTCATCCAAGATTTCCTAAAATCCTCAGAATCTTTAACTGTAGCTGCCTGCAGATTAACTATGATGAGAGATGACTAGAAGTCATAGCTTGAGCTCAGCATCTCTTGAGGGAAATTCATATCTTGAACTCTTGTCCTGCATGGAAGCTTTTATCTCCAGAAACATTTGCCAAATGAGAACCCACTGCCAGTCCCCAGTAAAAAAAGAATAAAATACTCAAATTATATTCACTGTATGTTAACTTTTTTCCTCTTTGCATATCTTCCTCAAGTGCAATTTCTTCCCTCCTGCTTGAAGATCTTAAGATCAGTTTTTTCATTTGAGTTATGACCTTTTATATTGCCTTTCATGAACTGCCCTTCCCTCGATGTTGAACTAGATGGGCTTCGCTCCATCAGGAAAGTAAAGGACATTAAAAGAGGCAAAAAGGAAGAGCACCAAGGAGGTTGCTGAGATGGAATTGTTTATCCACAAAGGAGACAATCCTACTTAGGCTTTGATTATCTGTATGGCATTGTTACAGTTCATGATTCCCATCCCCCTCCCTTGAATTCAGTAGCCATTCGATTCACTTATTGCCAACACAACCTCTTTTTTCAATCTCAAAGAAACTAACCTTCAAACTTTTTCGACTATGACCAGAATCCCACCACCAACAAAGCACAAATAAACTACTTCACAGATGAAACTTTAAACAAGGAAAAGCATCTTACTAGCTCCCAAGCCCCTTCTGGAAACAGTCATATTATCAATGTTGTCAAATGCACTACACCCCTTAAATACCTGAGGCGCTAGGTAAGCCACTTGCCCAAGCAAAGGAAGACACTAGTTACCAAAAAAGAGTCATTTAACCGAAAAATGCATTGTGATTCATAAACATAATGTTATGATATATTTCTATCAAAGAAAACACGAATTTATGATATATGCCAGAAGATTCCTAATGTTGCTTTTATTCCATATATACCTCCTCAAGTGGTCTTCTGGTAACCACATTAGTGTTCTTGGGATCTTTCAATAACCATACATCCAAGAAGGTTCTTGGGTCATATTCTCAATGTAGATATGTAAAGAAGAAGAAGAAGTAGAAAGATAGATGAGGAGAGAGCAGCAAACATTAGGGACAGAGACACATTCGGAGGGGAGGAAAAAAAAAAGACATTTGACAAAGATAAAAGGAAGAAAAGATTTAGAAAAAGATGAACATACATGTAGAAACAGAGACGAGAAATAGTTTTGCAAAATAAATAAATAAAAAGAACAAGAATAAGTAGATGACTAGACAAAGCAGGATCAAAACACCGCTCAAATCAAAAGCAAAAATAGGACCTTCTTCTTCCTCCTCTTTTTCTCATCTCCATAAGTTTTCTCTAAACACTCTCAGTTGCATACGTCTAAATGAACAAAGCTTAGGACCAAACTACAAATAGCTAATTTTGAGAAAGGCTCTCATCGAAACCTAGGTGAGATAGGTGAGCACCTTACTAATGGTGCTCACCCGAGACACTTCAAGACAAGAAGGCAGCAGCTTGCCTTGCCTGGGCATCTGACAAGCCAAGCAAACGCCCTTGACAATACTGAATATTTATTTATGATTTATGAGTGGATCATGATCCCATGATACCATCATGTTCATATTATTCGTAATACCATAATACCATCATGTTCATAAATGTTCGCTAATGCAAACAAAATGATGATTTGTGGATGCTTGCATTCAAAGGAAACTTTCACTTTGTTGTAGCACAAAAGTCAAGCCCATGCATTTTCACTATGAACATTCTTCAATTTTGTTCATCACATTGCCTTATTTGTCCAACTAGCCACCTCCTCCTTAGATTTAGCATGGAATAAGAAGTCCATGAAACATGAAACCAAAAATTATAGCAGCTTCAGATAGTGTAAGGACATGTGTAGGAGAGTCACGATTTGAAGAAAAAAATTAACTCCAATATAAGATATTATTTCCAATTCTGTAATTGAATAAAGAGAAATTTTTACATTTAAAATTTTTTCCTGAAAAATACTTCCATTAATTTCTCTTTTTTTCAGAGACAGAAAGAGGAGAGAAAGTTATCCAAAAAAGAGAGAAAAATTGAAAGTTTAATCATGTCATATATTGTCTATTCTTTTTTTTTTTTTTTTTGGCTTTTCTACTCCCCTTAGCCTACCCCCAACTACTATAATAATTAAACTCATCTTTTTTTTGGGGGGGAGGGGATTGTTTGTCAAACAAACTTAAACTCAAAAGCAATTGAAATTTTAAAATATAATATTTCACTCTCTTTCCCCTTCTACCACACGTCCTAATAAATATAGCAGCCAAAGTTGGCTAAACTTAAACAACCATAGCTGTAGAGCTTATATGATATGCATAGGCAAGTGGAAGAAATTTATCTACTTACAAACAGATAAACAAGTTAATCAAGCATTATTTGCTGTCACACTTGTGCAAAACTCATCACCACATGTCTAAAGGCAGTTCAAACACTAAATTACAAAGATAACTTTTTGAGTTTTTTGGTTGGTCTCCAAGTCTCATTTCTCCCAAGATAACAAAACTGAATTTCAGTGCCCCATTGATGTTCTTAAAATATACTAAAATAAATGGTTACCTCCCAATCCCCACTTTCAACTATCCGTTCTCTGGATGTATGAATACCAGTCAGTAATTTATCTTGTATTTAAACCTTCAGAATAAAATCAAAATGAAACATCCATAAACTAATCCCAAAGGAAGAAATAAGTTTGGCAACAAGCAAAACCTTGTTATAAGCTCAGATGTCTCAGCATCCCATTGAAGAACACAAAATTTGTATCTTTCTGTTGCAACGAACAAAAAATCCTGGGCTTCACCCTGGACCAATGCAACAGCATAAGCTAGAATAAGCCACTAAATAAAGCACGAGACAATTATGAAGATTACCAACCACATAAAAGAAAATACTCACATGGGGTCGGAAAAGTTCAAGAGTTGCAATTCTTCCATATATTGGCACATCCAACATGGGCTGAAAAGTAATAATTCACAGGTACACGGTCATCAGATGGCTCTAATAGGTAAACAAAGTCTTGCTCCACCAGAACAAAGTACTACTTTGTTTCCGCAATATTATTGCCATAACATAATTAAATTGATGATTAATTGAAAGATGTCTTCCCCAGGAGAGAAACATAAAGGTCAACTCAGAAGTATTTCTTTATTTAATAACAGAAGAATTTTTATCAGTGAGAAAGAAACATCAAGGAAGCAGATTTCTATAACCACTTAAGCTGCATTTGTCACCCACAACCTTTGAGATGGATGGGAATGACATTTCCAAAACTATTGTACCAACACCGCCTGCAACAAGCTCGCGACTCTAATGGAAACAAGCCATCTCCAGTCAATTTGCATGCAATACTATGCTAATCAAAGTTGGCAAAGGCTTTTATATCCTTAGACTCATCATGTATTCTGTCAGTGTCATTAACTCCACACCTACTGAAAGTTTCTGAACTTTTATGCAACAAGAGACAGAAAGGCAGGAACAAAGGACTGAATCAGCTAGACCCAGGAGAAGACAGGAAAAGTAAGAGCTAGAAAAACCAGCCACAGCAAAGGATGGAAATCAGATGTAAAGTGCTATGTCCAATGAAAGATGATCCTCCATAATTAATTTTTCATTGACACTGATACAGGAGCTCCATCCCAGACGATATGAAAATTCCTTTTTAACTAGTGATCACCTAGCCAAAATAGGAAGGGATCACAATAAGAAGTTAAGTGTCAAGCAAACAAGAAAAAATGCCTATCTAGTCTCGAACCCGAAATAAGTCATCAATATTGATCTTTATTTGCAGGAAAAGTATTATTAACAAGAAATTAACTATAATCTTACAAATGAAATTGGTACAATGGAAGGGCGGGTCAGCTAGCACTTTGGATCTAGTGAAAAAAAGATTAAAAAAATCTAGGGACCAAAAAGGGTTCATACCCGCTTGTTAGGGTATGGACAATGAATCGTCTTGAATAGAAGCTCATCTCTTGACAATGAATCATCTCTAATAGAAGCTCATCCCTTGATCATACTTAAAGCATCTCACTAAATGCATAGGTCCAGAGTAGACAGAATATGTAGACAACATTACCTTCTTTTTATTTATTTAGTTTTATGAACATTATCTTCTTTTTATTAAGAAGAGGCAGCTTCTGAGAAATGAAATTGAAACATGAAGTTAAAGTAATCAGGCTACTGGTTTGCCCAAATGGGAGCATTTTTTAGGCAGACACCAAACAATCTTGGAAAGGCTAAGGAGAAAGGAGTTTCATACAACCAAATATTTTCTCCAAAATGAATACAAGAACCATACCCCCAGTTTGTATCTACAGAAATGTTGGATGTAGAACATATTTGAGATATACTGCCAAAGACTCGTATAGGTAACCATCACCCTAACCTCAACATTCAACCAAAGGATGTCAATGGGACCCATTTGCCTATTTGGTAAGCAGCCCCACTCCACCCCATTGGAGACAGGTAAGTGGACTTAATAGACAGAGGAATGAATGGTGATGGATATTAGTTGAAACCTGTATCCTCACTCATTTACTTGCCCTCGTACTTTATTCCTTAAAAAACCATTAGAAGTTTATATTTTCTTCACTTTCCTTTAAAACACATTGGATTAAGCACTGAATTAACACCAAATCCAAGATTATCTATTTGTTTAGTCAAGGTGAGTGCGGTGGAAAAAATCTCATTTGTTGGGCATGGCAAGGACAAATATTCCCCAACCCTGGGGGCAGCCCAAAGGGGGTACCAAATTCACCTGTCCTGCCCTGTTTAAATCCCCAATCCTGCAGATTCCATTGAATGCTATATTTGTTAATTAATTGCTTGGAGCCACAAAAATAATTGGTTGCAAAGGAAATTGTCAAAGCCACCACCAAGGTTATGCTCTTAGGCACCATGTAATGTTGCCAAAACCTAATCGTTCCTTAAGATTAGGCTTTTAAACCATGACACCTGTAACAGGACAATCCTCCTTATTATTCTCCCACCCAGAATCTCAAAAAGGGCCACCAATTATGAGAGAATACTCAAAGATGCTTGAATGATGCATACAACCACCTAGATTAAAAAGGTTGCCCTACATCCAGATGCTTAAAAGTCTTGGCACAGGGTCCCAAAACAAAGGGCCTCTGAGAATATCTCCTAAAGGAATACTTAAGTCATTCAGCCAAATGCCCCATGGCCTATTTTCCCTAGCTACTTGTAAATTACCACAAAATGTTCACATATCTGATTTTAGCAAGAGCATTGTGTCATACATTTATCATCAATTGGAGACCCAACACCAACAAGACATTAAAAGGGGGGGAAAAGAACAAATAAAAAAAGGACATTAATTTTCAGTTGTTAGTTCTCGACGAAAATACTAAAGAGACAAAAAATGACAAAGAGATCATTTTTCTTAAGTACCTGCAAACCCTGAGGAGTTAGCAAATGTATCTCAATTCGTGTGGATTTCCTGAAACAAAAAGTCACAAACTAAGGCCAAATCCATATTAATAAGACCCTTATTTAGTGACTAAAATATAAATAGGGTTTGTAAGGGTAAGTCAAATCAAAATTTGCAATTTTCCCTGCAAGGCAACAATTGAGCTTCCAAACAACGAAACAAAACCCTAATATTACAGACTAACAGAAAGTTGTGCAAGATATAAAAACACAAAAACTAACTGAAAGGCAATAACAATAACAAAACCCTAGAGAAATAAAGCATTCAAATTGCAATTCAGAGAGAGAGAGAGAGAGAGAGCGTGTGTTTGTCTGTACGCAATGATGAGATTGAGCTCCTGAGGGCTAGTAAAATTGCCGACGCAGGAGTGAGTGGCAGTGGTGGGCTTGTGCGCCGTTACTACGTAATTCCATACACTCATCTTCCTCTTCTTCTTCTTCTTCAGCTTTCTCTCTCTCTCTCCCTCTCTCTCTCTCTCTCTCTCTCTCTCTCTCTCTCTCTCTATCTCTCTCCCCGGGAGATGGGCTTTGACTTTGAGCTCCCAGTTCTCGCAGATGGGCTTTGAGCTCCGGTTCTTGCAGCGGAAAACTAGGTGAAGGCGGTGAGAGGAACACAACAAGATTTTAATATCATCGGTGGCTAGCCGAGAGAGGCGAAAGCGCGCTCTAGAAGAGAGAGCGAGCAACACAAGAGCTCTCTTTGTGGGGGTAAATTACTCCTTCATCCCAACATCCTTTTTGAATCGTTCTAAAAGTAGCGACTAACTTGGGAAAATAAAATGAAGAGGCGCCCCGGGAGGGGGTAGTAATCCACGAGTTTCTCAGAAATTAATTCAGTAGTTTTGAAATTATGAGAATATATTTAAGTGGTAATAGCTAACCTTTTTTTTTTTTTCCAAATTTTAATACTATACATATAAATTGAGTCCTTTGCAAGAAAGTATTTATCTAGCATAAAAATCTTTTTTTTTTTCTTTTAGGCCAAAAAAATTAATAAAAATAATTATGGCATTGCAAAAAAGATAATGATTTATCGTGCTATCAAAAAATTTATTGATAGCTTTTATTGATGAGTAAATTACAAGTTACACCACCTGTTTTATAGTTGCATCTCATGTTTTGCTCGCACCGGAACATTTTGCACTAAGGGCATAACAACGTTAAAAGTTCGTTAAATTTTTTTAAAAATTCAAAATTGACTATGGGATATTCTTTCTTCCATTTCATTTTACTTCGCTTTTCCTCTTCTCTGTATTCCTCTTCTTATATTTCCTCCTCTAGAATAAAAATTGATGATACATGGGTGGACAACCCATTATCATAAAGTCCTGATAGATCCATAATCATAAAACTCACAAATCGCTAAATGATCTCTCAACAAACACTCTTACACTTTTGATTATCAAAGTCTCTCTTTCTCTCTACACTTAGATCTCTCAGTGTAACGCTCTCTCAATCGTTATCCACCCAGGCCACTGCTCGGTGAAACCCTCTCAATCACCACTTTTCTTCTCTCCACGTATTGCTCGGTCATTCTCTCTCAACCTTCCGACCTCTTGCTTTCTTCAGTCTCTACAAAGATAATTTCCATTATACGATGAGTCTAAATCATAATTATCTGATAAGAAAGAAAATGTTCAACAAATTTAAATATTGTTTTACTCGATACAAATCTACCATAAACTGACTCGATTGGGAAGTAAATCTCTTAACAACTAAGACTTTCCTGTTTTTCATAACAACAATTAGAATTTTACTATCTCAGAGGTTTCCAAATTTACAGAAAATCTATAACAACAATTTTGACAATCTTGAAAGATCTTTAGTGACCTCTCCACAATATAAGTAGAGTTTTTATATCTCTAAACACATACGAGACTGGGCATATATGATATATATACTATAAAGAGGCACCCCGCTAGGTACACACACTCCACTCTACATACAACACATAGACACTACATAGATCTCAGACTTTTTCAGTCTTTCATTTCTTTTACTACTCTTTTTGACCTAAACATCGAAACTTCCTCCATCAGAACCACCTTTGCTGTGGAGTCAAATTTGCTTTCAACAAAAACAATTCTTTATTTCTACCTCCGTTGACACTAAAGTTAAGATTATTGCAAAGGATCTAAGTTTAGGGGTGGATAGGTACCATACCCTTAGCATGTGAGCGTGTGTGAGACATGCATATGGGGCACTTTCATGTGTGGGCACGTGGTAAGGCAACACAAGAATATGACAAACATAGGATAGTATTAGGACATGCCAATGTCTGGTTGGAAATCTAACACTTAGCCAAATTTAGGGGTGTTAACAATTGGGTAGATGTTAGAGAGTGTCTACAAGTGTAACGGCTTGGTACAATAAGCATAGGTGAATGGAGAGCACACGGGGAAACATGTGCGTGGTAGTTACATGTAGCAGTTACCAAGTGGCCGATACCATGGGCGAACAATGACACAATGCTAGAAGAGGAGGTCAATGGGGTGTGTGCGCACTGTAACATGATGTATAAGCATGTAAGGGTGATATGCATCGGTGGTTACTAAATGATTGTTACCAAGTGACGGTTGTGGTAAGCAAACATCGACACAATGCATAGATGAGAGGTGTGTGGTGGCACACAAGAGAGCACATTGTGCAAACATAAGGCTGATATGTGTATGACACTTACTATGGGCGGACATTAACACAAGGCATAGATGGGAGGTTAGTGGGGTGCATGCACAACGTAGAACAACACAAAAGTGCATAGGTGTGATATGCGCATGGTAGTTATCAAAGTGACGATTACCATGCAATGGTTAGCAAGGGGGATTACCGGTTTAATGCATGGTCAAGTTTGTGGGGTGCGTAGCACATAGGTGCATATGTGTGATATGCGTGTGGCAGTTACCAGGCGATCATCACCATGTGACAATTACCACAAGTGGACACTTACACAATGCATAGGGAAAAAGACTGTAATGCATGCACCAGGTAGCACAGTGCACAAACATATGGTGAAGCATGCTCATGGCAGTTAGCAAGTGTTTCCATGGGCGGATATCAAGACAATGCATAGGTAGACAACCAATGTGGTGTGTACGTAGGTATCGCAATGAACACCGCATAGGAAAGCTTGTGCATAGGGATTACAATGGGCCAACCCCAACACAATGCATTGGTAGGTGGCCTTTGTGGTGCACACAAGGCAGCACAACACAACACGATGGTTACAAAGTGGTGGTTGCCAAGTGGTGATTACCATGTGCAGATACTAACACAAGGCATGGGTGGGTGGCCTATGAGGTGGACGCAAGGGGCATTCCAATGCATGGACGCATGAGAGGAGACGTGCACATAAGGGTGATCGGTGACGATTAACAAGAGTAGTTGTTAATTTAGGGACACCAAATGGCCCCAAGATGACACTTGAGTGCTAGAACACGTGGATCAAAGAAGGTGGCAACAACATAGGAAAATGGGTTGTGGAGAGGGGTTAAGCACATGGTGGTTGGAGCTAGTGCCATTGAGTGGTGCATGCATGAGGCAGGCACCACAGTACGTTGTCTAGAGATATAGGCGCACAAGTGCGAGGCTTTGGGGTGCCATCTAAAGGCAATGGCACTAAAGCAAAGGGAGTTCATATCGATTACAACTCAGAAGTAGTTATGGCAGTTACACAAGTATGTAACATTTGAGCAAGGATACTTTGAGCGCAAGATGTAAGAGCGCTTTGGACAACAGTAAGTCAGGACACTTGGCATGTGCAAGACAAATATAAAACGTTGGTTGAACATGTTGTGTAGACAAAGTTACATGTGTATCATAAAGTAAAACATAAAAACGTTAGGTGTTGATGCAAGATAGGTGATGCATGCGCAACACAATAGCACGCAAGGTGCACAAATGTTGGCATAAGAGTATGCCATGCAGCAAATTAAGCTAGTTGTTTGCAATTTGCTTAAGGCAAGTAGTTGTGCAGGAAAAATTGTAACGAAAAAATTCGCCGGCAATTTTGTGACAAATAATTATTCGTCGCTAATTTGTGACAGATAATATTTGTCGCAAAATTGGTCGTAAAATTATAACAAAAAAATTTTTTATGCTAATTTTTTCGACGAATTTTGCGAGAATAGATTTGCAACACATATTTTTTGTTGCAAAATGTGTTGGAAATTTGCAACAAAAAAATTTTGGTTGCTAATTTTTGCAACGAAATTAGTGACGAAATAGTATTTGTCGCTAATTTTGTGATAAATATTATATTTTTTGTCGCAAATATTTGCGACGAGTTATTAGCAACAAATTATTTTTCATTAGAAAATTCGTCGCAAATTTATTTAGCGACGAATTTTTCTCAAATTTTTGTCGCAAAATTTGTCGTAAAAATACTGTTTTTTTATAGTGCTACCCACATCAATTCACACTTTGGCTGTGGGTTGCTCTTGGATTTTCATGTATCCTCTGGTGCTTCTTGAATGCTGAAAGCTAGCCAAAGTGAAGTGTTTTGATCTTCACTAGATTCTTCATTATGGGGGAGATGTTGTGAATGCTGCAGGTGAAGAAATGTTCTACTAGCATCTGGTTCAATTCTATTCTGGTACTTTTCATGCATAGTTTTCCATTCTGCTTGTAATACCCAAAAAAAAAAAAAAAAGGGAATTTAAAATTAGGGCTTAAAGCCCTAATTTTCTTTCATTTCCCCTTTCTCTCTTTCTCTCTCTCTCTCTTTCCCTCTCTCCCTCTCTCCTTTTCTTCTCTCTTCTCCCGATCCCCCGCCGCCGCGCCTCTCTCTCCCGCTGCCGTCCTCCGCCGAGCGCGATCGCTGCACCACCGCGAGCGCTGCACCACAGTGACCGCACCAGCGTGCGCTGCACCACAGCGAGCGCACCAGCGTGCGCGACAGCGCCAGAGTGCGCGGCAGTGCGAGCCCTGCGCGAGCTCAGCACGCGAACCCAGCCTGCGCGCGAGTTAAGCGCGAGCAGCGCGCGAGCCCAGCGCGCGACCCCAGCGCGCGACCCCAGCGCGCCTCAGCACGCCCTAGCACTAGCCAGCGTGCACTCCAGCGCGCGAGCCCAGCGCGCGACCCCAGCGCGCGACCCCAGCGCGCCTCAGCACGCCCTAGCACTAGCCAGCGTGCACTCCAGCGCGCGATCCACTGCTCCAGCACGCCCCAGCACGAGCACGAGCGCTAGCGCTCCAGCGTACGACCCACAGCGCGAGCAGCGCACGATCCAGTTTGCGAGTGCGCTTCAGCGCGCGAGCCAGAGCCAGCGCGAGCGCGCTCCAGCGCGCGAACCGGCTTGCCAGGCCCAGCAGGTCGCAGGCCCACCAGGCCGCAGACCCATCAGGCCCGCAGGCCCACCAGGCCCGCCAGCCCATCAGCCCGCGGCCCACGGCCCGCGACGGCCCGTGACAGTCCGTGAGCCTCTGCGAAGGTAAATGACTCTAAATTTCGATTTTCGCACTTGGGTTTCGAAATTCTTTAGTATTGGACTTAAATTGTTCGCAATTATTTCAAATTTGGAAACATTAAGGTTTTAGACCAAACCAACGGGCGAACGAAAGCTAAATTCGAGATCCGAGAAACCCTAGGTGAGAGAAATGAAATCTCTTCAACTTTTGGATAAACTTTGTCAAATTAGGTAGTATTAGTTGGTTTTTAAATTCGAATTAAGATTGATTTTGATTTTGTTATTTATTTATAAATAGAATGAAATTGATGACATTGGAATATGTTTATAAATTGAGGAATTTAGGGTTTGTACGAATTTAAGGAAAATGATAAATCCTGACAATAGTCGAAATCTAATGAAAATCGTGATGATTGACTAGGTTGGCTATTTTGGTGATTCGATTGAAGGGAGCATTGCTTTACGTATTGTGGTTTTATTGGGGAGTGCGCTACCTTCCCCAAACCTGTGAGTGAGATTTATTTCAATACTTTTGTTTAATATGTAAATCCTGTTTTACAACATTTTGGAAATGAACATGATTTGTCGTATACTTGAAATGTTTTGACTGGTTTTAAAATTGATTTTTGTGAACCGATGGAGTGTCCAAAAACTGTGTTGAATTATGAAATTATGCATCCATGTGGTTAAAATGTATAATGTGCCATTTTATACTCTATGTTGCATCTGTTTATGAACCTGACTTTGGCACAATTTGATATGATATTGATTTTGGCCTTGAGGGCTTTGATATGTATTGTTCCGTAGCTACGAAGGACACCGTGAGACACGCTTTGGTGGCGTCCAGATATGCCTAGGCTTGGGGTATCCCACGAGTTGTCGTGATTTGATTATCGACACGGTATTAGCCAGGTTGAACCCGAAAGGGGGAGGATTTGGATTTGGATTGGATATCCTCTCCAAGTCTAGCACCTGGACGAGGTTCATCGCCAACGCCGGGGTAGAGAGCACTTTAAAGAAATTTGCATATAACACCCCCGGTGCGCCTGTCATAAGTCGCGGTAGACCTTTGCCAGGACATTTTCGGCTGGCAGCTCTATGATTTTAAATGATGGTATTTTGGATGCATATTTGACTTCAAAATGCGTGAAATGATATATTGTTGAAATGAAAAGCATGATGATTTGAAATATGATTTATATACTTATATTTTGACACTTCAGTTTCACACTCCATATTTGATGACTGCATTGACCCACTCACTCACTGAGTATTCTTTCCCGAGTACTCACCCCTCATTTCCCTTTTGTTTCAGAGATAGTATTTGACAAGGAGTGTCGCTTTTAGGACGCTCAGTATCTTTGGGAGATCAGGCCTGGATTTGAGGAGTCATTGTGTATTTCCGCTCCAAAATTTGTATTGGTGATGTATATGTATTTTGAGGTCTATAGATGACCATTTTTATAATTCTGGGATGACTGTATAAATATGGACATTTAAATTGTGGAACTCTCATGTCACTGCATGACATTGCATTGAGGCATTTCTTTTTCGTTGCGTCTGTATTTAGGAATGTGTCATGTCTTAGAAGTGTCCTCTAGGATCGCTCGGCGCCTCCTCTAAATCACAGGAGGGGCGACTGGCGGCTGTCCATGCCTTTGATAGGGGCATGGCAGTAGAGGTCTGTGGTTAGGATTGTGGAGAATTGTTTGTTAGCCTTGCGTTGCCCTGAATTGTGAAGTATGGATGATCTGATTTGTTGTTGAGGATAATTTATGCATTTTGAGGCCGGGATGACCCCTTTTGGACAGGTAACAGATTTATTTTAATATGGGAGACCTCCGATATATGGGGAGGTTCTGTCCGATTTTCTGTAAAAATACAACCGGCATCCAGGGTAACGGGCGGCTACTCACGCTCCAGGTTTGGGGCGTGACACTGCTGGCTTTCCACTTCTGGTAGCTTTCGGAACCTCAAATTGTTTGGTTCTATTGTCTTAGTGTTTTTCCTTTTCCTGGGCGCTTAGTCTTTCTTGGCTGTGCTTTTGTGAGTGTGTGCATGCGTCTAGGCCCTTTAAACTTGAATGAACCTTTTTTGCTTTTGGAAAAATAAGAACTTTTATTGACCAGATCCGAAAAAAGGTTGAGAATTTGCTCGGCCCCTCAGAAATGGTTATTGCTAACAAAAGAAGTGTTTGGTTCAAGTATGAATCACACCTCTCCGTTCTTTACTGTTGAGACGTTCTTTACTGTTGAGATGACCTAGTGTCTGAAATTATGTTTGGGTGTATAATATACAATAATTTCTCAGAGGCAGACATATTTGTGTGCGTGCTGATTTTGAACTTTTGTAAATGGAGTGCTCTACTCATAACCGCAGATGCTAGTTTTCTTGTTTCAAGTTGCTGGAAGAGAGCTCAACGTTGTTCACAACACATGATATCTGGACAATGCACATAGCAAATATGTTATGAAACATATACTATGGACACGGAAACAACAGAACATGGCTGTGTGTGGGAAAATGAAGACTTTGACTGTGACTAAACCATCTGTGACTTCTTAAAAAGCATTGATGGCATGGGACCCTAGAATTTTCATTGAGCCGTCGTAGCACCTGTTATTTTCCTGGTGGATGAATTTTATAGGATAAAATTTCATTATAGGTTTTACAGGGAATTTGGGAGTTTTTGATCATTTTTTAGCAAACTTGTAGGGTGTTAGAGAAGGTTTGTGTCCATTAATCCGGGCAAGGCTCTCACCGATTGTCATTGAGTTAGATTCTATGGAGTTGATTTCAGCATTTTCTGGTGGGGTTGCCTTCACATACCGCCTGCCATATCATATGAGACCGTTGACTACTAATGAGAAGAGTTATGGTTAATTCAGTTCTATTCATTCTTCGTGAGGGCAATAAATACGCGGACATTCTAGCGTGGATGGGTCATTCTGTAACAGCAGGCATCCATGAGTTATTGTCTTCTCCTAGCGAGGTCTATCGTGTACTTTTGTGTGACATCCGCGGTTTAACTTATTTTAAAAGTTAATTTCCAGTGTGCTTATGACCAAAAAAAAAAAAAAATTCTATAACTTATATATTTCACAATATTATTCCGTTTTCTATTTTTAACTTTTCGTAAATGTCATTTCCCGTCCCCAAGTGTTGTGCGACGGCCTCCACATCAGCATGGAATGCTAGATTTGAGCTTCAACGCTAGTGTAACAGCCGATCCGACACTGCAATGTTGCTTGCTTTTCGTAGTCTTAAAAGGTTTTGAATACATAAGACCTCGAGGGGAGCGATGGTGAATATGAACCTTCGAGTGTTAATCGTAAGTGCCTCTTATCAGTTGAGTGTTGGCATAAGCGAAAGTCAAAGCACAGAAGATTTTAGCAGCCCAGACAATGGCATTCATCAAACCCTCGATCAAAAGTCTTACCTGAATAATTAATTTAGTAAAATATGATATTAAATCCCTTAATTAAATTTTTGATATAGAGAAAATTATATTAAGAGGGTAGCCCCTTAAATATGTTACTATAATTTTCGAATCAAATTAGTCGAAATATAATTTGAATTATGGTATAGTATCAAAAAAAAAAAAAATTCCACGTCTGAAAGGCAGAAAGAGGTTAGAGGCCGTGGCTGACATCTTGCTTTATCTTAGTTTCTGGTTAAGATCCTGCACTGTTATTGCACAGAGCTGCTCATTCTATTTTGACCAGGCATAAGAGCCCACAAATTTATCTTGATAATCTTAAAAAAAAAGAAAAATTAAATTTTACAAGCTTCTGTCCCAAACACTTGAAACAATTCTGTCTTTTCACTTAAACAATAGAGAGAGATCACATGCCTTATCTGTTAACGTGGCAACCACAGAAATTGTGAGTAGGCATCATGCAAATCTCAGGTGTACTTGAAGATATTTCTCTGTCGTTTAGATAAAAAGTTAAAAAGAAGCAAATAACAAAGTTCAATACGGTTCTAAATTCGACTATTAATTTAATGCTATTATATCGAAATTGTGTGAAATATTAATGGTATAATATTTATAAATTCAATGTGACGTAACGCCCCAAAAAAAAATGGCACAACACCAATTTGCTCATGAAAGGTGGAAAAACGAAACTAATGGATATTAGGGTATCAAATCTTTTAATTAAATTTTATATTTGAAATTTAGGAATGAAAAAATGCATCGAGAAAGCTATCGCGTAGACGTTTAAATCGAATGAATTAGTATAATTTCAAATATCGAGGTATAAAAAATATTTAGAAAAATGAAAGCTCAGGCAATAAATAGCGGAACCTATTGGTTAATTTTATAATAAAATAATGATTGATTTGATAGTATATGTAAATTAACGGAAATGAAATTAAAAAAAAAAACTATTTTAGGTATTTTTATTTGTACATTAGAAACTTATTTTTTGTAGTTATTTGTCACAATAAAGAGGCACTCAAATTTCCCCGCGACATAATTTGAGATTTGAGATATTTAATGGCAGCAATAGATACAACTTAGTTCACGAACAAAAAAATAAAGTTTTCGCACGGGCTTGTGTAATGCGTTCAGGAAAGATAAGAATATAGCATGATGGCTGATTTTCCTTTCAGAGCAAAGCGGCGCATAAAAAGGGTTGGCCCGTAAAATGTCCGGTTCCTTTGCGAACGAAGGGAGTGTCCAACCAAAGCGCGGCCCCACTCTTTTGCTCCTATGACCTCCTCGTTTTGAGGCATCATGGCTTTTGGGTCGACCATGAAAAAGAAGATAACAAAGAAGGAATCCATAAAAACTTAAGATCCGACACCATGAAAAAATACTACTGTCATGATTAGACTATATTATTATTATTATTATTATTATTATTATTATTACTATTATTATTATTATTTGCAAAACTCACTTATTCCTGTTATTATATTACCTTGTTTGTTGTTTCTCTTTTGCGTCCATACATATAATTTCAAAATGTATGCCATTGAAAGGCTTGCATTAGCACAAGATGATGAATTAAGGCAATACACATTTATCTTTTTTTTTTTTTTTTTATTGTACAACGATTTAAACCTGAAATTATCAGACTGGGGAAAAAAAATTGTACTACTAAACTATCCATGGGACGATAATACACATTTATCAATTTTCATAATATATATATATATATTTTTAGATATACAAATATGAAATTTTCAAATTGTTAAATTTAATTAGTCTTATATTACTAGTTGCATAAATTCGATAGAGAAGCCATCGGATAATCTCTCCCTCATTGATATACAACCCCTCGATCTTGTGGCATTGATACAATACGTGACACTCAAATATCTAATAATGTTCGTATCAATGATTTAGAGGTTGATTTGGAAATTAATATAGGGCATGACATTTTTATTCAAGAATTAAATTTACTAAATAAAGTTATAAATTTCTATTAGGATTTTGCAAGTGAAAGGATTAAGCTTTTGGATCTTTCAAGTGAATGTTATTTTGTTTACTCGGATGTGGGTCACCAAAAAAATATTATATTAGTCACGGAATTAACGAAAAAAAAAATGAAGAAAATTCATTGCAAAAAATATTTACGATGAAAAAAACCATTACTAACATAGTGTCATAAAATTTAATAACGAAAAATTTATGTGGCAAATTTTGTCACAAATTAACGATAAACTTAGTGATGAAAAATTAGCGACGAATTTAGTGATGGAATTTTTATCCTGAATTTAACAACGAATTTTTTGTCATGAATTTAATGACGAATTTTTTGTCATGAATTTAGTGACGGATTTTTTTAAAATTCAAAAAAAAATTTAGATTACTGAATTTAATCAATCACACAACCTTGTCTTAAACAAGATTTACACGAAATCATCCAATCTTAAACTAAGTCCACACGAAATCTTTATCTACACATCCAGTATTAAAACTAAATTTAATCATCCAGACTGAAGTGTTAAACAAAAAAATATATCAATATGAATAAGCATTTATCAACAAAAGTCAAAAATAAAAAACATCCAAAATACATAAATATCTACGGTAAAAAATTTTTAAATCCAGAATAAACATTTAATTAATAAACATATATTAATAAATCAAACTATTATCAATAATCTAATCACTATTGTGCTAGTCATCAACATAAGGGTTCATTGTCCTTCTAGCATCAAATCTCTCTACCATCCAAGTCTCACAGACAAATACTCCTATCAATCAGTCTACCACAAGTCATACTATTCCCTAGAAGAATGTGATCATACTCTTTAAGTAGACCTTTTGCAACCATTGTCACAGATATTGATAGTCGCTGCAATAACAATTAAATTCTGATTGTTATTAATTTAAATAAATCATGATATGTGGATTAAAATCAGAGATAACATTAAGAAGATGGTTACATGACATTCTAATAACATTAAGAAGATGCAAATGCTGTGAGAGCTAAACAAACAAAACCTATTAACTACGAATTCGTTGCTAAAATTGAATTACCTGAATCACAAATTCACCTGATACTAATGATCAAGCAAGAAGTATGCAAAGGGACAAGTAGGGCCACAGGCTCAGGATACAGGAAAAGCCTCTAACAAACAAACAATGAAGGTAAGGTTATCAGATTACCAGATTGTGAACCCATATATAGTAAGGCTCTAACATGGGTGTATAGCCAGCTGAATTAAGCAGCCGAAACAGTTTATAAACTATGATCTGACTCTAGTGAGCCGTTCCCTTATTTCTTCAAGTCTCGCCTGCTAATTTGGAGAGGACCTTATCAATTTCTTCTTTAGTTTCCTCTTCGATATCTTCTGAATCAAGTGCATTGTCTACTGAGTCACTAACCATCTCCTCAATCACCCCAGCCTGCAAGCAAAATTTATGATCAAGAAGTTGAAAATGAGAAAAGGAATAGGATGCCAAAGCTAGTCCCTTCAAATACAAGCAATCTCTTAGAAGGCTGATGATGGTCCTCCAGTTTGGTTCAAGGTTCCTATTGAAACATAATTGGCCACCATTCTAAATAAGTGTTTTAATGTGAATCTCCTCCTCCTTGCATGGTTATAGCAATAAAGAATTAAAAGTGGGGGTGCGCGTGAAAATGAATCCAAATCATAAAAAGAATGGCAATTTAAAGAACAAGTTGACCTTGAAAGTCTGTCGTGTTTATATTGGACAAGGATGAAAGATTGAGCACATTAAAGAGAACTTTTATCTTCCGCAGGTAATTTTTCAGTCACCTTGTAAAGGTGTGCGCTAAGACATTCAGAAAACAGCACTAAGAAGCCATGGGCACATTAGGTTATATACTGAAATTTGTGCAAGTATCATGAATATTCCAATAGGTAGCGTCCTCCCCCGACAAATTACGCCAACTTTGTAGAAAAAATCTGGGTAGCAATTACCTTCGTCATTTCTTTGTTGAATTCTTGCACAGTTACAGCTATTTCTGGAGCCTTCATGAGGTAATTTACAAGTTTCATGACCTCAGCACTCTTGGACAAATGACCCACTGTGCGTGCAATGGCTGCAAAAACACAAAAGACAAATCTTAATGACACGGTTGCAAGCAATCAGAGAAGAAGAGGAGATAAAAATAGACAATAACATGACTCAATACTTTAAAAAAACATAGTTTTAACGATAAAAAATTTTTCATAGTTAAAGACGTATTACAAAAATTTAGCGACGAAATATAGAAATTCATCTTCAAACTAGTGACAAAACCTATTTCGTTGCAAAATTTCGTAGCTAAATTTAGTCATAGACTCTGAATTCCGTCACTAAATTTAGTGACAGATCGTATTTTCTCTCATTAAATTTCACAACGGAACTAATAGACCGCCGCTAAATTTAGCAACAAAAAATATTATCCGTTGCTGCTAAATATTAACGACGGAAGTGCAAGTCAGTTGCTAAACCGTGCCAATATTTAGCGACGGGCACTATTATCCATGGCCAACTTAGTAACAAATTTAGCGAAGATTTTTTGTGACAAATTTTGGAAGGATTCTAGAAATTTTAGTCATGAAACAATATAATTTAGCGACGGATCTAAAAATTTAAGAAAAAAAATTCGATTGTTTTCATGTTTTTCCCTATTAAAAAAAATTATCATGTCCAACCAATATAAATTTCATAATAATCAATATCTTTTCGAATATTTAATCCAACCAATAATCTGTCGATATCTATCCAATCCAATATCGTTTTGAATCCAACCAAATAATCCATGAATATCCAATCCAAACAAAAATCCATAAACATTTATCCAATAACTTTTTGAATAAACCAATAAACCATCAACATTGATCCAATGAATCTAAAAAATTTTCTATCCAACCGACATTAATCCAATAAAATTAAAAACATAATCAAACGAATATCTATATAGTCCAATAACCAAAAATGAAAAATATACTAATAATAATATCAATATTATCCGATATCCAACATCCAAAAAAATAGTAATAATGACATCTAACAAACATCCATCAATCATCATGCTGCTCGTCATCATCAGTGTCATCAGTTGGAGGTATAGAAGGGGGAACTAGACTTTGTGTGGGAAGAAACCGACTTATATACAATTTGAGGTGCTGTAACATAAGTCGTTGCATTAGTTCAAGCAATTGTCTGATTTCATTGATTTTTTCGTCTTTCTTTGCAAGTTGCGCTTTGAGGTTAATCAACTTTTTGTCTAGTTACACTTGACTCCTTGAAACGGCCGCGGTGGAGAAAGATGGGCCAGATGTCTACATTCAGCTCAGCGATTCCATCCCAAGTATTCTTCCTTTTTTTACCTCACCGAATGCCTCTAACCACAAAATTATATTATCAATGGACAACTCAGATGAGATGCCATCATCAACACTACGTGAATAAATCAGTAGAAGTTTATTATATTTTTTCTGCATTATTATGATAGAAATCAAAAGGAAAGTAAAATAAAACAGTAAGAATGAACAATTACAAATTCATCAAAATAATAATACTAAAAAAAGACAACAAAATATGTACAAATAATATAGTGAAATAGAATATGTTCACCAAATCATACCATACCAAATGAGCATAAAAAAATAAATGAAGTTCAATAAAATTTAGAAAAAGAAAAGAAAAAAATAGACACACCAGGAAAACAAATAGCTGCGACAATTGAATCAACAATAAACCAAGTGGGCGAAGTTTGTAACTCCAGGAGTCCAAGGATAAGTACCTTTCAGCATCGCTATCACCATGTAAAGTGTGCCGTCGACGCAACCAACTCATCACATAAACTCATTACATTTGAGAACACTGAGATTATAAAAGAGAGAGAAGTAAAACCGGATTTGCCTTTCAATAATATATGGTCCAATCCAATTCTGCTAGAGGAGCAACAGGGACAGGTGCAACCTCTGAGGAATTTCCCTAAGCTTATCACAATAATCAACCATGAGACCCCTAAGCATAAGCACGTCTCCTTCCTCTACTTCCCACCTAAAAGATTATTTAACCGATTAAGTCTGAGAAATTCAAGTTGAGGAAAACAGTTTTTTCTGAACTGCAATGTTGTGCCTGTATAAGATTCCTCACCTAACTCGAGAGAGATGAGGTTAGGCATTAACTTGAATAGATTAGTCAATGAAACGTCTCCAAGCCCCTAGTAATCTAAGGCAAGGCAGTTGTGTTTCGGAAATGTTGCCTGATCTCCTGATCCGGTTTTACCCTCCTTTGCAATTCGTCCACTAATTAACAAACGTTGCAGATGTGGCAAGCCAGAAAGTGGTTGTAGACTCGGGAAAATTGCCTGTTGAAAACCATACAGTGCCAAAGACTGCAACTTTTTAAGGGCAGCAATAGAGTCCAAATTGATTGTCCTATCAATCGGTAAGGAAAAAGTTTTGATACCCAAATCTCGAAGAATAGCTAAGTTTTCTAGATTATAATGGATCCATGATTCATAGCCAACATATTTTAGAGTCTGAAGATCTGTTAGTCTCTCTAAACGTGCTTTTCTAGAATTTCCAAGCAAGTGCCTCAACTTCTTCATATTAGAAAGATTTTCTGGAAGATCCACCTTAAAGGCAATGTCAGACAAATCTAGCGTTTGTAAATTGCGCAAGTTGACAATAGATGATGGTAAAACCATAATCTCAATAAAGAAAGAACAACTCAGCCTCAGGTACCTCAAGTGAATCAGGTTCCCTATTTCGTCTCGTATGTCTTCTCTTTGTACACCAGAAAGCAAACCGAATTCTATGACCCTTAAAAATTTGAATCTGGTGACAGCCACCGGGAAATCATCTGAAACACTAAAAACAACAAGTGAGCGAAGTTTGTGATTCCAAGAGTCCAAGGAAAAGTACCTTTCAGTGTCACAGTCACCATGCAAAGTGTGCCGTTGACACAATACCAATGCATCCAATTCGAGAGTTAAATCTGATGTTCCCTTAAAAATGTGAAGAAAATTGAGGTCCCTTGCCTTTTTGATTGCAAGATCCCGTAATAGATCATGAACTCGGCATCCTGTTACTCGACTCACGCTTCTCTCAGCGAATTGAATCAAGCTTCTGTCTATTAGCTGATGCAAATAGTCTTCAGCTATCTCCTCCAATGTTTCATCCTCATCCAATCTTGGTTTTATGAAACCTTCCGCCACCCATATTCGGCAGAGCGACTCTGCTTTAATGAAGTAGTCCTCAGGATAAAGACCCAGGTACAGAAAGCATGGCTTGAGATAGTAAGGCAAATCCATGAAACTTAAAGTGAGTACAAGCTTGACGAGACATGGATCATTTTCTTTCAAGTTCCTCCAAATGTGTTCCCGAATTCTACACCACTCAAGGGTTGTCTTCGAAGACAGCAGTCCACCCAGAACAATGATTGCAAGTGGCAAGCCACCACATTTTCCCACCATCTCTTCTGCGATCTTCAAATTGTTGTCTTCTCCATTGACTGTGCTTCTATTGGAAGACATTTTCTTGCAAAAGAGTTCCCAACTCTCCTCTGGATTTAGAAATCGCAGTGCATGACTATAGGTTATCTCATCTAGATGTTCTGCAATAAACTTGTTGCACGTGGTGATAATGACCCTGCTGCCATTCTTGTTGTCAGGCAAGGCACTTTTCAAGCTTTCCTAGGCTTCCACATGCTACACAACATCAATGACAGCCAAGTACCGTTGATCAGCTAGAATATTGCAAAGATAACGTTCTAGATCCTCTTCCGAAGTCATGTTCTCCATCTCTTCTTTAGTGAGAGTCTTGAAGGATTTTTTGAGTCTCTGAAGAAGATCCTTAGTGTCGTAATCTTGTGAGACAGAAACCCAACCAAAGCAACGGAATTTGTGTTGGATAGCCATCGAATGGTACAGTTTCCTAGCAAGAGTGGTCTTGCCAAACCCACCCATACCAAAGATGGAAATCACACGATGTGGCTCTTCATGTAGAAGTTTAGCAAGCAACAATTCAGTATCATCGTTGAAGCCTACGACCTCGTCAATCATGTTTGAGGAGGTTCTCCTAAGCTATCTCAATCTAACACTTGCAGGATCACTTTTTCCTTCACCGTGAACTTTGTATTCAATCCCATATGTTTGTTTGTCGCTGGCGTGATATCTCTTCAATTCTTACTTTCAATTTTCCTATGTCCTCCCTCGTGTAATTTAGAGTGATTAATTTTTGTGGCTGACCAAAACATTTTCTTATGAAAAGCTAATAATCCCTTTAGCGGAGAGCATGTTTCATTGTCTATGTCCTTTCCAACTTTGAGGATGAAGTTGTCAAGAACATCTTCAACATCATAAGCAATGTCTCTGATATGCAACAACCACTGGCGAGCACTTTCATTGGTATCTCGCTTTTCTTCTGCATCTTTTAGGAAACCTTGTATCAATTTTAACTCCCTTTGAAGCCATTCAACTTCACCTTTGACACTGCCCGGTAGTTTTGCTTTCGCAATGAGAAAGTCACCAAGCTTTTGAACTAAGAACGTAATAATAGCACCTTCCATTTCACCCTCTCGAGTCTTCTAGGAATAGAGTGCAAGTGTAGAGTGATCTTTATCTGAGATCGTTTGACTTAACAATCACTGCAAAATCAAGTGGATGCCTCAACTAATTAGCAACTACATATTGATTACTAAAGTGGCAATATAATCATATGGTAGCATTCGTATATGTTGTGGGTGAATATAAATTGACCTAAAATTAGGACTGCAGTTTGGGTATTTTGTGAAATTATTAATCTCCTCACAATTACTACAATACAAAAGTGAGGATGTATTATATTCAGAATTCTTAGTATATGCAGCTTAAATATCCTTCATGTCTTGACCTATATTTTGCAATTACTTGCAAATTCCTATCACATATTAAGATGTGCATGTCTCATCTATAGAACCAGAAAATCTATACAAAAAGGATAATTCTTTTTCATTAGATTAGTATTTTATATTTTATATTATATATTAATAATTTATAAAGACTTAAGTTATTTATCTCATATTCAAATCCTAACATAGTCTTTTCAGAACAAAAGAAAAATAAAACTGTTTATATATCACACACTTTGAACCGAATGGATTTAGTAAGAAAATTTTAGAAACAATCAACCTGTCGGCTATATCAGGAAACCACCCACCTCGACATATGGGTGGTCTCCAACTTTTCATGAGATAACCTCATCGGCTATCTCGTGAAACCACCGACACCTCGACATATGGGGTGTCGAAAGAAGTTAGATCCACAAAACCGAAGCTATAAGGAGGAAAAGGGACTCACCTGGCTAGAATGACATCGGACACAACGCATGACGGGGTTTACTGGCAGTGGAGACGGTCACAACTGCCGACGAAGGCCAAGGAACTCCAATGACGACGGCTGAATGTGAGAGAGAAGGAGAGAAGTTGGTTTGGAATGTTTAGTATGGGTTCAATTTAGTTGTGGAGAGAGAACTAATTGAAAATCTTGGAGGAAAATGCATGCTTTTCTTGCGAAAGAGATCCCAACCCGAGCTTTGTCCTCATTTTTTAAAACAACTTTGATTTGAAAAAAATTCAAAAAATAACGTACCTATGTTGGGTTTTCAAAACCTGACATGCACGAAAAACAGAGAAAGACTCGACATAGTTTAGCGACAAACATTATAGTTTATCGTTGATTTAGCGATGAATGATCATGTTCATCGCTGATTTAGCGATGAATTTTTATGTTTGTCGCCGGTTAGTGATGAATGCATATGTTCATCACACATCAGCAAAGAACAATAGTGCTCATCGCTAATTTCTATTACTTCTTCACTTTTTCTTAGTTACACTCTAACTTCTTCCATTTCTTCTTCACTCCCGAACATTCCTCTTGCCTCACTCTCTCGTTCTCATTCTATCTTGTGCCTCACTATCTCGCTCTCTCTTGTTGGCGCTGGAGCAACAAAGGTAAATCTCCACTCTCTCTCTCTCTCTATTGTATGCACACGACTCACTATCTCAAGCGCATTGGACTGATGATCTGGTGGTAATATCGCTGGATTTGGGAGGAGGAGGAGGGTTGCCCCTCCCCTTCCCTCGCCTCTCTCGAAAGATGGGGGAGGGGCGTCACCCATTCCAAGAACCTTAACACATCCTTCCTGATTTCTTACTGCATTACCACGCCATAAGGACGAGACACCTCATTGGTCATCCACCCATATTTTTCCACCACATACTCTATCTCTATCACCTCTATAACATAAAATTCCGCAGCCACCTAACTGGCAAGGCTTAGATAAAATCCGACAAGGATCTAGCTTCTCTACTCTGAGAACTAGAATTTTAATTCCCAAATCTACTAGTATGATTTCATGATTTTATTAAACCTCCTCCACTCCTATCAAACCACCAAAACACAATTGCTGAAATCCTGAATCTACCAGATCGATCTCATGCTTTTGTAAATGATTCAATTCAAAATTTTGTAGAAACCCTACGACCTGACATTCTATGCTAAGAACTAGTAGGTTAGCAACCATGAATTCAATTATTCCCTCCACCCCATAAAAACCTTTTACTTGACGATCAATCACAGAGTTAAGAAAAGAGTACTCTTTGTCAAATCAGCATCCCATCCTTCACAACTCTTTCACCTTGCCTAGATTTTTATCAAGACTCTCCACTACATCCAACAGTTCCATCTCTACTCTTAGACTCACAAACCAAAGATGCAAAAAGTGAAGCCCTTACCTACCCATGACTGTCACGCCCCGAACCGGGATCGTGAGCAGCTGCCCGTTATCCTAAATGCTGACTGTATTTTTACAGAAAATCGGGCAGAACCTCCCCATATTTCGGAGGTTTTTCAAGTATAATTTATCCTGTATAAATCACAATCATCCTGTATTATAATCAAATGGTCATCCCGATCTCTCCAAAATCAACCAATCTCACAGCCAACATCCAGGTAACGCAAGGCTATAAAAATTTCCAACAACCTAACCACAGACCTCTACTGCCTGCCCCCATCAAAGGTATGGACAGCCGCCAGTCGCCTCTCCAGTGATTTAGAGAAGGCACCGAGCGATCCTAGAGGACACTTCTAAGACATGACACATTCCCAAGTACTTACACAATGAACCAGAAATGCCTCAATGCAATGTTATGCAATGACGTGTCCACATTTATACAGTCATCCCAGAATTATACAATGATCGTCTATCGACCTCATAATACATATACATCACCAATACAATTGCTAACTCACGAAATTGCAGCGAAAATATACAATAACTCCTCAGATCCAGATCAAATCTCCCAATGATACTGAGCGTGCTAAAAGCAACGCTCCTTGCCAAATACTATATCTGAAACAAGAAGGGAAATGAGGGGTGAGTACTCGGGGAAGAATATTCAGTGAGTAAGTGGGTCAATGCAATCGTCAAATATGGAGTGTGAAACTGGAGTGTCAAAACACAAGTATACAAATCATATTTCAAATCCTCATACTTTTGATTTCAACACTATGTCATTTGCACGCATTATCAAGTCAAGTATGCATCCAAAGCATTGTCATTTAAAATCATAGAGCTGCCAGTCGAAAATGTCCTGGCAGAGGTCTACCACGACCTATGACAGACGTACCGGGGGTGTTATATGTAAATTTATTTAAAGTGATCTTTATTCCAGCGTTGGCGACGAATCTTGTCCAGGTGCTAGACTTGGAGAGAATATCAAAATCAAAATCAAAATCCTCCCCCTTTCGGGTTCAACCTGACTAGTACCGTGTCGATGATCAAATCACGACAACTCGTGGGATACCCCAGGTCTAGGCATATCCGGATGCCACCAACGAGTCTCTCACGGTGTCCTTCGTAGCTACGGAACAATACAATTCAAAGCCCTCAAGGCTAAAATCAATATCATATAAAAAATATGCCGAAATCATGTTTACAAACCAATGCAACATATAGTATAAAATGACACATTATACATTTTAACCACATGGATGCATAATTTCATAATTCAACACAGTTTTTGGACACTCCATCAATTTACAAAAATCAATTTTAAAACCAGTCAAAACATTTCAAATATACGACAAATCATACTCATTCATCAAAATGTTGTAAAACAGGGTTTACAGATTAAACAAAAGTATTGAAATAAATCCCACTCACAGATTTTGGGGAGGATAGCGCACTCATCAATAAAACCACAATATGTAGAACAATACTCCCCTCAATCGAATCACCAAACTAGCCAACCTAATCAAATCACCATGGTTCGATATCAAATAAGGGCCTAGTTATGAACTTTCAATTTTCTTTTCAACCAAAACTACCTAATTTGATAAAATTTATTCAAGGGTTGAAGAGATTTCATTTCTCTCACCTAGGGTCCTCGGATCTCAGATCTACCTTTCGTTCGCCCGTCGGTTTGGTCTAAAACCTGAATGTTTCCAAATTTGAAACAATTGTGAATAGTTTAAATCCAATTACTAAAGAGATTCGAAACCCTAGTGTGAAAATCGAACTTTGAGTCATTTACCTTCGCAGAGGCTCACGGACTGTCACGGGCCGTCGCGGGCTCGTGGGCCGCGGGCTGGACTGGGCCGCGGGCCGGACTGGGCCGTGTGCTGGACTGGGCCGCAGTGGCTAGGGCTCGTATTCGCGAGCTGGATCGAGTGCTAGCGCAGTTGGTCGCGCGCTGGAGCGCTCGCGCTCATGCTGGGGCTCACTCGAGCAGTGGATCGCGCGCTGGAGCGCGCTATGCTCGTGTTGGGGCTTGCTGGAGGGCGCGCTGGCACGGGGGAGCCCATGCTGGGGCGCGCTGGGGCTGTGCAGAGGCGCGCAAGGGCGCGCTGGTGCTCGCGCTGCTCGCTCTGGGCTCGCGCTGGGCTCGCGCTCGGGAGAGCGCACAGTCGCACGAAGGAGAGCGCGCAGCGATGCTCGCGGGAGGGAGGAGCTGCAGCGGCTGTGGGTGGCGCGCGGCGATCTTCGCGGTGGAGGGAGGTGCTGCCGTGGGAGAGGAAGCGGCAGGGAGAGGAAGAGACAGAGTGAGAGAGAGAGAGAGAGAGAGAGAGAGAGAGAGAGAGAGGGGAAATGGAAGATAAATTAGGGCTTAAAGCCCTAATTTTAAATTTCCCGTTTTTTTTTTTTTTTCCTGTGTATTACATTTTCTAACCCCCTAAAAACAAGTCTCGTTCTCGAGACTAAAAGAAACTATACAGAGAAAAGTTGGGGGTGCTATCTTCTCATGGCTTCCTCAGGCTCCCAGGTCTGTTCCTTGACCTGGTTGCTCATCCACAAAACTCTAACAAGAGGAATCTCTTTACTCCGTAGCTTTCTGACCTGTAGATCCAAAATAGTCACGGGCTGGACAGGTAAGCTCAAGTCCTCTCGAAGCTCAACTGGCGGAGTCTCTAAAATGTGTGAAGGATCTGGCTGATATCTCCTAAGTACTGAGACATGAAATACATCGTGAATACACGATAGGTCTGCTGGCAGCTCCAATTTATATGCTACACTTCCGACCCTCTCAAGGATACGGAAGGGCCCAATATACTTGGGACTCAATTTCCCTCGCTGCCCAAATCGAATGACTCCCTTCAAGGGAGATATCTTTAAGAATACCATGTCTCCCACAGTAAACTCTAGAGGTCGCCGCCTACGATCTGCATAGGATTTTTGTTTATCTTGAGCGGCTTTCATCCGTATACGGATAATCTTCACTTTCTCCTTCGTCTCCTCTACCAGCTCAACATTGGTGAGTCGTCGCTCACCAACCTCATCCCAGCACAACGGGGTACGATACTTCCTCCCATACAATGCCTCGTAAGGTGGCATGCCAATACTCGTCTGATAGCTATTATTATAGGCAAACTCAACTAACGGAAGATGCCGATCCCAACTCCCCCGGAAATCCATAACACATGCCCTAAGCATGTCCTCTAAAGTCTGAATGGTCCTCTCTGACTGACCATCTGTCTGAGGGTGATACGCTGTTCTGAAATTCAGTCTAGTACCCAAAGCCTCCTACAGACTGGGCCAAAAACGGAATGTAAATCTGGGGTCTCAATTTGATACTATCGACACTGGAACCCCATGCAGTCTCACAATCATATCAATATAGAGGCGTGCCAACGCCTCAAGTGAGTAATCTCTCCTAATCGGGATGAAGTGTGCGGACTTAGTAAGTCGGTCAACTATCACCCAAATAGCATCATGCTTTGCCGAAATCCGCGGTAATCCCACTACAAAATCTATCGTGATATGCTCCCACTTCCACTCAGGAATGGGGAGGGGCTGCAAAGAGCCAGCTGGACGTTGGTGCTCAGCCTTTACCTGCTGACATACAAGGCAACGAACAATAAATTCTGTAATTTTCTGTTTCATACCCGACCACCAATAACTGTCTTTGATGGTGCGGTACATTTTAGTACTACCGGGATGTAAAGCATAGGTAGATGAATGGGCCTCCTCGAGAATGGCCCTGCGAAGGTCACTATCTGCTGGTACACATACCTGATCTCGAAAAACCAACAGTCTATCTTTGCAAACTCTAAAGTTGTCAATATCACCTCTGCTGGCTTTCTCATAAATACCTCGGAACTCTTCATCACTCTGCTGAAGCTCCCTAATACGGTCGAACAAACTCGGTCGAACCTCAAATCTGGCTAGTATAGCTCCCTGATCATTACTAGCCAACCTGACTCCCAAAGCTCGGAGTCCCAATAAACATGAGAGATAAGTACTCTCGGTAATCTGAGAAGAGGAAGACGACTTCCGACTGAAAGCATCAGCTACTACATTAGCCTTGCCCAGATGATAGTCAATGATGAGTTCATAATCCTTTAGCAGCTCTAACCATCTCCGCTGTCTCAAATTCAGCTCCCTTTGAGTGAACAGATACTTCAGACTCTTGTGATCAGTAAACACCTTGCATGTGACCCCATATAAATAGTGGCGCCATATCTTTAGTGTAAAGATGGTCGGGTTGTCGAATCCCTCAAATTAATACTGATTCCCCAAATGCAACAAACTGTAGCAATGGTGGTTAACAGATCGAATCCCAAGGGAACTATGTTAACTTAACTCATTAGTAAATGCCAAAATAAAATAGGGGGGTTTACAAAATAAATTCCTAAATCAAAATTAAATAACTAAAATTAAAAGACAAATCAAATATGCAAAAATATTAAAATTTAAAGAAAAAATTCAATTCACCAAACTCCGATCCAAGGGTTCATATATTCGATTGTCTTATTGATCATTGGTTGAAAATATTATTCTTGTAATTCAAGCATTTAATCTTAGATCTATTAGGATAGCCATAATAAATTTTGTGTTTTCCTAAAATAATTGACAAAACCCAACATCCAATCAAAATTTATCATTAATCGACTGGGCACGATAGCATTCCATATCAAATAATGACAGCATTAAGTTCTGTGAAAACAGTTAAGCAAAAATACAAATAATCAGGATAGCCGTACAATTATTCGATTTTGTTTCATTGATTTCTTAGGTTAAAATGAATATCGACAAACGACCCATAAACATATATAACCTATTTGCTACTCGTACCATTCATTCATGACAATTACGGATCACTGAAATCTTGGATGCAGTAGAAAAATTGATATTGAATTAAATTGTCAGATTAACCAATACCAATCTTTCATAAAAATAAACCAAAAATCGATGAATACTTGAATTAAAATGTAAGAAATTAAATAAAATATAAAACCTTATAATGAAAAACAATCGATTAGAATTCCTCTTGAATCAGAAATAAAAAAATTAGCCACTTATAGTGATAAGTGTCAACAAAAAAATTAAAGAAAACTAAATGTTTCTAAGAAAGAAATAAAAACCTAATGGAGAATGACTTCTCTCTCTTCCAGAAATTTGCAGCCGCTTCCCTTGGAGTAATTTTTGTTTCTCTGCAGCAGCCCTCCCTTTTCTTGTGTAAAGAGTATTATGTTGTGTCTTTGAGTGCATCCCCTTTTGTATTTAAATAAGCAAGGTAGCCGGCCCCTTTTTGTGAAAATAGGAAACTTTCCTTCTTCTAGTCTTCCAATTTGATTAGAATTCTTCCTCTTCA
The DNA here is from genome assembly GCA_033439265.1 of Dillenia suffruticosa. Lineage (NCBI taxonomy): Eukaryota > Viridiplantae > Streptophyta > Magnoliopsida > Dilleniales > Dilleniaceae > Dillenia > Dillenia suffruticosa. The sequence continues at coordinate 9,996,877 of JAVTVX010000031.1, forward strand.
TAGAAAATAGGAAAGAAGACATTTTCTCCTAAAGAATAATACAACTTTCCTTCCTTCTAGTCTTCTAATTTAATTAGGACACTTCCTATTGAGAAAATTAGAAACTCTACTAGAATGCTGAAATTAAAATTCAAACTCCTCTTCTTCAAAATCCAATAAGATGTCTTGACCCAATTAGTTCTAAAATTGCCTTATTAAGCCCAATTTGCTTCAAATCTTCAATTTCAATATCCTAAAAATAAAATTCAATAAAACCAACCATTAGTGTATTAAACAATTCAAATTCAAATCATGATAACAATAATAAATTGACAAAATTGCATGTTATCAAATTTCCCCACACCAAACCAATGCTTGTCCTCAAGCATTCATTAGGTTAATGTCACACAAGTATTCTCTTCTTCACTCCTTCCCCTCCTTCAATTCATCTTTAAATAATTTCAAAACAGCATATATCGAAAAAATTCAAGCAAAAATAACAATTCAGAGAGCAAATGATCATAGTTTTAAAACTTTAAAAGAAAATATAAACATCCCATCAAACTCAATAGTCTCATCAAAATTCAATGCATCAAGATTCAATACCTTCACAAGGATTTCATTTTATACACTCAAAATGTTTAAGGGAAATTTATCAATAACTCTCAAAATCAAAACATAGTATGCTATTACCATAAATTTGCTTATTTATCAAATCTCCACCACTACTTATATGAATTCAAAACAAAAATCCGGGGGTTTTTGTACTGGTTGTAACGTGGCTTGGGTAAAGGAAGGATAAAATGATAAATGTATCGTGTAATAAATATATCAAAGAAGTATGTCAAGAGCATATCCCCTATATCCCATATCATGAAATACAATCAAGTCAAAAGAAAGATACCCCAATCAAGATCATTATCATCTCTCAATCAAACTTTTCACATTTTCGCTTCAAATTCCCCAATTTCAACTTTTGGGAATTTCTTCTTTTTCTTTTTCTTTTCTTTTTTTTTGTTTTTTTTTATTTTTTTTTTGGAAACTAAATGAGGATCAATGAAAATACCGCGCATATACAATCCACCCCAAGTGTATAATCGACTTCCTAAAATAAATCCCACAATAGAAGTACCACATTCCCTTTGCAAATAACCTCTCAATATATGCTCAAATCACATGCTTCTTTAATATAAGGACCAAAAAGAAGGTAAAGCGTAAAAAGAAGTCTATGTGTCAATTAACGAGGTTAAAGCAAAGAAAAGGGATATAAACTCAAAGGGTTTCACTAGGGGATGAATATGTGAGGGAAGGTCTTTTAAGATAGACAAAGTGTGTAAACCTAATTGCCCCCATTATATTAATGCATGAACTCATTGATGTGGTCTCAAAAAGTATAGCAAAGCAAGTTCTAGAATAAACACACTAAGATTGATGCACACTCATGAAGAAAGATTAGAGCAAATTTGATGACATGCTCTTAAGGCTCAAATTCTCACAAAAATTGTGCAATATTGTATCAAATCAATCACATTTTCAAATGACTCAATCATCAAGATCAATGGGACACTTTAAAATAATTTTATCCAAAAATAACTAATCACACTTATCTCTTTCATGCATTTCAAACTCAAATCAACAATGTATACTAACTCAAAATAATTATCCGACAAAATCCAGAGAGTACGAAATTCCAAAGAAAAATAGAAGAAATGACATTGGCATGAAAATCCTCCCCCACACCTAAATACTACATTGTCCTCAATATATGCAAAAGATGAGAATTTGAGACACAATGCTAAAGAAATTCACAGTTAGCACAATTGAAAACTAATCTCAAAAAATGAAAGATGTTAGGCAAGAAAAAAGGACAATGAAAAGGAAGAAGAAAAACGAGAGTACTCTCCTAAGGTGATGGCGGGCACTGTGGAGATTGCGAGGTCTCCTCTATGAGTCTTTCGGTTTGGGTAGTCGCAACTAGCACATTTTTCTAAAAAATTTATTGGGTTGTGGAAACCGCGTGATCACGCCCTAATGCCAAGACTGCTTCTGTCCGAAAGCTGACTGTCACTCTATTTGTGTCTTGGCCTGAGAAAATTGCTGAACACATGCAAAAAATTAAGAGAAGGGATAAATAATATTAAGAAAACATTTAAAATTGAAAAAAATGAAATAACTAAAAATTAAATCAAACTCTAAAAAAAAATTGGGTTGCCTCCCAACAAGCGCAAGTGTTTAACGTCGTTATGCTCGACGGTCTTCATGTTTGATTCAGCCGGAAGAATAATTTGGAGGCATCAATGCAATGTCCAACATTGTGGAAATCTCCATCTCATCGTGAAATATCTTCAACCTATGCCCATTCACTTTGAAACTCTTGTTTGTGTCAAGACTTTTGATTTCCACTGCACCATGAGAAAATACATTAGTGACAACAAATGGATCAATCCATCGAGAACGCAACTTATCTGGCATGAGTTTGAGTCGAGAATTATATAGAAGCACTTTTTGCCCAATCTCAAATTGTTTCCTTAAGATCATACCATCGTGAAACAATTAGTTTTCTCTTTATAAATCCTCGAGTTCTCATAGGCCTCCGATCTCAACTCTTAAAGTCCTGGTAGTTGCAGTTTGCTTGACTCACCGGCTTCATCCATCTTCATATTGCAACGTTTGACTGCCCAATATGCTTTATGCTCAACTTCCACCGGTAAATGACAGGATTTCCCAAAAACTAACCTATAAGGAGACATCCCTATTGGCGTTTTGAAAGCTGTCCGGTACACCCACAGTACATCATCTAAACGTAAACTCCAATCCTTTTGACCCGGGTTAACCGTCTTTTCTAATATGGATTTAACTTCACGGTTGGAAACTTCGGCTTGTCCATTCGTCTGAGGGTGGTATGCCGTAGCAATCCGGTGATGTACACCATATTTTTTCATCAATGCTTCGATTGCACGATTACAAAAATGGCTCCCTTGATCACTTATGATGGCTCTAGGGATCCCAAACCTGCTAAAAATATTAGTTTTGATAAAACCTACAACAAATTTAGAATCGTCAGTCCTGGTGGCCTTTGCTTCCACCCATTTTGATACATAATCAACAGCCAAAAGAATGTAAGCATATCCACAAGACGAAGGAAATGGACCCATAAAATCAATACCCCATATATCAAATATTTCACAAACAAGAATGAGAGTTTGGGGCATCTCATTTCTATGGGACAAAAATCCTGTTCTCTGACATCTATTACAACTTTTACAAAATAAGTAAACATCTTTAAACAAGATTTCTTAATATAATCCACTATCTAAAACTTTTCTTGCGGTTCTCCGTGGTCCAAAATATCCCTCACAAGTAAAACTATGACAAAATGCTAAAATGGATCTATGTTCATTCTCTGGGACATATCTCCTAATTATTTGGTCAGAACAAAATTTCCACAAATATGGCTCATCCCACACATAATATTTTGCCTCACATCGAATTTTATCCTTCCTTGACTTACTAAGATCACTAGGCAAAATGTGTGTAACCAAATAATTCACAATATCTGCATACCAAGGAATAGTACCTTTCAAGTAAAATAACTGCTCATCAGAAAAATTTTCAAAAATAGGTAATGGATCTTCTTCATTCACTAACCTGCTTAGATGATCAGCTACCAAATTCTCAGCTCCACTTCGATCCTTGATGTTCAAATCAAATTCTTGCAACATGAGAATCCACCGTATCAACCTGGGTTTTGACTCTTTTTTCGCCAATAGATATTTCAAAACTGCATGATTAGAATACACAATTACTTTAGAACCAAGTAAATAGGATCTGAATTTATCTAAAGCAAAAACAATGGACAAGAGCTCTTTTTCGGTGGTGGTGTAGTTGCATTGAGCAGCGTTCGATGTTCTTGAAGCGTAGTAAATGACGTGACTTTTATTATCAATCTACTGGCCAAGACTGCTCCCACAACAAAATTGCTTGCATCGCACATGATCTCAAAAGGTAAATTCCAATCAGGTGGTTGAATGATTGGTGCAGTAATTAATAGGTTTTTGAGCTTATCGAAGGCTTCTTTGCATTTTTCTCCGAACTCGAAAGGTACATCTTTCTGAAGCAACTTGGATAATGGCAAGGCAAATTTTGAGAAGTCTTGAATAAATCTGCGATAAAAACCTGCATGTCCAAGAAAACCACGTATTTCCCTAACATTTGTAGGGTAAGGTAAACTCTTAATCAAATCAACCTTCGCCTTATCTACCTCAATACCCCTATGAGAAATCACATGCCCTAACACTATGCCTTCTTTCATCATGAAATGATATTTTTCATAGTTCAAAACCAAGTTCGTTTCCATGTATCTTTTCAAAATTTTGATCAAATGCCCTAGACAACTATCAAACGAGTCATCGTAAACAGTGAAATCATCCATAAATACCTCAATATAATTTTCAATATATTCAGAAAAAATGCTCAGTATGCATATTTGGAATGTACTTGGGGCATTACATAGACCGAAAGGCATCCTTCTATAAGCAAATGGTCCAAATAGACATGTGAATGTAGTCTTTTCTTGATCTTCCTGTGCAATCTCGATTTGATAATAGCCTGAAAAACCATCAAGAAAACAAAAGAATGATTTTTCGGCTAATCTCTCTAACATTTGATCAATAAAGGGTAGAGGGAAGTGGTCCTTTCGAGTAGCTAAATTGAGTTTTCTAAAATCAATGACCATTCGCCAACCATTTTGCACTCGCATAGGTACCAACCCATTGTCTTGATTTCTTACCACCGTGATTCCTGTTTTCTTTGGTACCACATGAATTGGGCTAACCCACTTGCTATCGGAAATTGGATAAATTATGCCTTCGTCCAAAAGTTTGAGAATCTTCTTCATCACCACTTCTTTCATGATTGGATTCATCTTTCTTTGCGATTCCCTCATTGGCTTAGTGTCCTCTTCTAGAAGGATTCGATGCATGCAAATAGAGAGACTAATACCCTTTATATCGGTTAAAGTCCAACCAATTGCTATCTTGTGCTCTTTTAAAACTTGGAGTAGCCGATTTTCTTATTCTTCCGTCAACTCTCTTGCTATGATAACGGGTAAGGTCTCTTCATCACCTAAATATACATATTTGAGATGATCCGGCAAAGTCTTCAATTCCAATGTTGGAGCCTGCAAAACGGAAGGTAACATTTTCTTGTAAGAAACAGGAAATGTGGTACTGAATTTAAAGATCTTGATTGTTGTTCCAATATTGATTCTGAAATTTCACAAGTTTCGGTCATCTCTTCTTTGGTATTCAATTGTGTATCCAATTCAAAACTTGTGTCATTTTCTTCTTCAAAGATTTCCTGCACAATTGAACCAATGACATTAGCGGAACAAATCGAATGACACTCATTTGGGTATCTCATGGCCTAAAAAATATTGAATTTAACAATCTCGCCGTCAAATTCGACGGAGAGTGTACCATCATCTACGTCTATTTTTATTTTTGCCGTTTTCATGAACGGTTTCCTCAATAGTAGCGGTGCTGAATTTGTAACGGTGTCGTCATCCATTTTTAAGATATAAAAATCTGCTGGAAAAATTAACTCATTAACCCGCACCAAAACATCTTCAACAATCCCTTCTGGATACACGACAGAATGGTCAGCCAATTGAATAATCATTTTAGTTTCCTTTAGGGGGCCTAGATTTAGAGCAATATAAATAGAATATGGCATGACATTGATTGATACTCCTAAATCTAGCATAGCACGTTCAAATTTTCTTAAACCGATAACACAGGGTAAAGTGAACATACCTGGATCTGAACACTTCTCGGGTAGGGATCTCTTTATGACAGCAGACACGTTCTCCCCCACCCTTATTTTCTCATTACCTCTCATTGTTCTCTTGTTTGTGCACAGTTCCTTCAAAAACTTTGCATATTTGGGAATTTGCTTGATGGCATCCAACAAAGGTATGTTTATTTCCACCTTCTTGAAAGTTTCTCAAACCTCCTTTTCGTAGTCTTCCTTTTTGGATCTTTCAAGCCTGCTAGGAAAAGGTGGTGCAACTATGTTAGAACTCGTAGATAAAAGATAATTAGAATTTACCTTGTTTGGATTTTCATTGGCAACTTCGGCTTCTTCCTCTTCATCTTTCTTCTCATTTTTCTTTTTGGGTGATGGTGGTTTTGATTGCACTTCGTTCCCACTTCTCAATACCATTACACTAGCATTTTCCTTAGGGTTTATTACCGTTTGTGAAGGTAATTTTCCTGCATTTTGACGCTTCAAATTGCTAACTGAAGTGGTTAGCTGAGTGATTTGATTTCCCAAGTTTTGAATGCTAACTCTCGTTTCCTGTTGAAATTGTTGAGTGTTAGTCGCGAGAGCTTTTACAATATCTTCTAGGGACATACCTGAATTAGACGATTGTGTCGGTGTATGTGATGGCCTATTGAATTGCTGAGGAGGATATCTTGTCTGTCCTCCTTGATTCTCGTAACTCAGATTTGGATGATCTCGCCAACCGGGATTATAATGAGTTGAGTAGGGATCGTACTTCCTTTGAGGTTGGCTAGGAAATCCTCCTACGGCATTTGCTTGATGAGTAAAATTTTCTTGCAGAGATGCACACATATCCGTAGGATGTCCAGGTATCGAGCATATGCCACAGACTTTGGTTGCATGTATTTGTCCTACAGCCATCTGACGAACCAAAGTAGTCAATTCAGAAATTTGATTTTCAAGGTGAGAATGACTTACCTCATTGACACGTTTCATAACTCCATCTGTTCTCAACCCAAATTGTTGAGAATTTTCTACCATATTTGTGATCAATTGTCTAGTTTCTTCAAATGTTTTATTTACCAAGGCTCCTCCGCTGGCCGCATCTACCATACTTCTATCCATGGGTAGAAGTCCTTCATAAAAATATTGAATCAAGAGTTGTTCCGGTATTTGATGATGTGGACAGCTAGCACAAAGTTGTTTGAACCTCTCAAAGTATTCATATAATGTTTCTTCGCTAATTTGTCTGATCCCACATATCTCTTTTCGAATGTTGGCAGCTCTAGATGCAGGGAAAAATTTTTCTAAAAATAATCTCTGTATTCCATTCCATGTATTTATTGAACCCGGAGGTAGGTAGTACAACCAATCATTTGCCTTATCTTTCAGGGAAAAGGGAAAGGCTCTCAGCTTGATCTGTTCCTCAGTCACTCCTTGGGGTTTCATACTCGAACAGACAACATGAAATTTCTTCAAATGTTTATGTGGATCCTCACCTGGGAGACCACAAAAAGTAGGCAGTAAGTGAATCAAACCAGATTTAAGTTCGAATGCTACCTCGAGAGTTGGGTATTCGATGCACAAGGGTTGTTGATTCAGATTGGGTGCAGCCAGTTCCTTCAATGTTCTCTCACGATCAGCCATCTTTTCCTTTTTTTCTTCAAAAATAGACCTGTCACAATTTGTAAAATCAATGTCAAAAATTGGTTTTCGGCGTAACTTACCTTTCCTTTGTCTGGCCTCCTTTCTCAATCGGCGAGCAGTTTTCTCAATTTCAGGAATATATTCCAATTCACTTCCTTGAGAAGAACGGGTCATAAAAGGTCAGCAAAACAAATAATAAAGATAACACAACTAAGAAATCAAAATAGTTCCCCGACAACGACGCCAAAATTTGGTCGAGTTGTCGAATCTCTCAAATTAATACTGATTCCCCCAATGCAACAAACTGTAGCAATAGTGGTTACCAGATCGAATCCCAAGGGAACTATGTTAACTTAACTCCTTAGTAAATGCCAAAATAAAATATGGGGGTTTACAAAATAAATTTCTAAATCAAAATTAAATAACTAAAATTAAAAAACAAATCAAATATGTAAAAATACTAAAATTTAAAGAAGAAATTCAATTCACCAAACTCCGATCCAATGGTTCATATATTCGATTGTCTTATTGATCATTGGTTGAAAATATTATTCTTGCAATTCAAGCATTTACCTTAGATCTATTAGGATAGCCATAATAAATCTTGTGTTTTCCTAAAATAATTGACCAAACCCAGCATCCAATCAAAACTTATCATTAATCGATTGGGCACGATAGCGTTCCATATCAAATAATGACAGCATTAAGTTCTGTGAAAACAGTTAAACCAAAATACAAATAACCAGTATAGTCGTACAATTATTCGATTTTGTTTTTTCGATTTCTTAGATTAAAATGAATATCAGCAAACGACCCATAAATATATATAACCTATTTGCTACTCATACCATTCATTCATGACAATTACGGATCACTGAAATCCTGGATACAGTAGAAAAATTGATATTGAATTAAATTGTCAGATTAACCAATACCAATTCTTCATAAAAATAAACCAAGAATCGATGAATACTTAATTAAAATACAAGAAATTAAATAAAATATATAACCTCACAATGAAGAACAATCGATTAGAATTCCCCTTGAATCAGAAATAAAAAAATTAGCCACTCAGAGTGGTAAGTGTCAACAAAAAAATTAAAGAAAACTAAATGTTTCTAAGAAAGAAATAAAAACCTAATGGAGAATGACTTCTCTCTCTTCCAGAAATTTGCAGCCGCCTCCCTTGGAGTTATTTTTGTTTCTCTGCAGCAGCCCTCCCTTTTTTTGTGTAGAGAGTATTATGTTGTGTCTTTCAGTGCAACCCCTTTTGTATTTAAATAAGCAAGGTAGCTGGCCCCTTTTTGTGAAAATAGGAAACTTTCCTTCCTTCTAGTCTTCCAATTTGATTAGGACTCTTCCTCTTCATAGAAAATAGGAAAGAAGACATTTTCTCCTAAAGAATAATGCAACTTTCCTTCCTTCTAGTCTTCTAATTTAATTAGAACTCTTCCTATTGAGAAAATTAGAAACTCTACTAGAATGTTGAAATTAAAATTCAAACTCCTCTTCTTCAAAGTCCAATAAGATGTCTTGACCCAATTAGTTCCAAAATTGCCTTATTAAGCCCAATTTGCTCCAAATCTTCAATTTCAATTTCCTAAAAATAAAATTCAATAAAACCAACCATTAGTGCATTAAACAATTCAAATTCAAATCATGATAACAATAATAAATTGACAAAATTGCATGTTATCAAAAGACTATGGCTGCCAACTCCAAATCGTGCGTAGGATAATTCACCTCATGCTTCTTTAACTGTCGCGAAGCATAAGCGATAACTCTACCATCTTGCATCAATACACAGCCCAATCTCTACCTGCTGGCGTCATTGTACACCACATACTCTCGACTACTCGTGGGAAGGGCTAGAATCGGAGCGGACGTCAACCGCTGTTTGAGCTCCTGAAAGCTCACCTCACAACGGTCATCCCATACAAACTTGACACCTTTTTGCATCAATCTAGATAACGGAACAGCAATTCGAGAAAAGCCCTCTACAAATTTGCGGTAATACCCAGCTAGACCAAGAAAACTCCTGATCTCAGTCACTGTCTATGGCTGCTCCCATCTCGTAATGGCATCGACTTTCTGCGGATCGACAAAAATACCTTCCGCAGAAACTATGTGGTCAAGAAAACCAATCTGCCGCAGTCAAAATTCACACTTGGTGAACTTGGCATAAAGTTGTCTCTCACGAAGAGTCTGCAGAATCACCCTAAGGTGCTGAGCATGCTCATCATCACTCCGCGAGTAGACTAAGATATCATCAATAAAAACAATAACAAACCGGTCCAAATAATCATGAAAAATTCGATTCATCAAGTCCATGAATGCAGCTGGGGCATTAGTCAGCCCAAACGGCATGACTAGAATTTCGTAGTGCCGGTATCGAGTGCGGAAAGCTGTCTTTGACACGTCTTGACTCCTAATCCGCAACTGATGATATCCCGATCGAAGATCAATCTTAGAGAAAACTTGAGCACCTTGCAATTGATCAAATAAATCATCTATGCAAGGCAGTGGATATCTGTTCTTCATAGTCACCCGATTAAGTTGTCTGTAATCCACACACAATCTCAATGAGTCGTCTTTCTTCTTTACAAACAGCACTGGAGCGCCCCAAGGGGACGTGCTAGGACGGATAAACCCCTTATCCAGCAACTCCTACAGTTGGACCTTGAGCTCCCTCAGCTCAGCCGGCGCCATCCTGTATGGCGGCATAGAGATAGGGGTAGTCCCCGGAGCTAAATCGATTTCAAAGTCAAACTCCCGAACTGGTGGTAATCCGGGTAGCTCCTCGGGGAAAATATCCGGAAAGTCTTGTACTACTGGGACATCCTCCAGTCTCGGTCCCTGAGCAGTAGTGTCAATGATAGAGCCAAGTAAGCCACACATCCTTGGCGAATCATGCGTCTGGCCTCCAAAACTGAAATGACACAGCGGGGTAAAACCCGTCTCTCGCCCTAAAAAATCAACACTGGCTGATCGGGTTTTCGAAACTCCACTTGCTTCTTAAAGCTGTCAACTGAAGCCCGATACATATGTAGCCAATCCATCCCCAAGATGGCATCAAAATCAGTCATGGCGAGGGGGATTAGATCTGCTTTCAGCGCTGTATCCCCAACTTTAATTTCACATTTTCTATATACTGTGCCACGCACAATCTGCTCACCCAGAGGAGTGATGACCAATAGCTCCTCGTCCAAAGGTGAGAGCGGCTTGTCAGAATGTCGGAGGAATTGATCGCTCACATACGAATAGTTAGACCCCGTGTCAATAAGAATACGGGCATCTATTCCGAAGATAGGTAGAGTACCTATCATTGAACAAAATGTATATAGACTTAGAATGATTTCAAATTTGATATGCATATATATATGTCAAAATAGTTGAGTCTCTAAGGTTTTTACAACTTCAGTGTACAAAAATGTCAGAGTAGTATCATGTCGACAAAAGGGAACACAACATAAAATACCTATACGACTGATACAATACTGACATTCTCAAAATAAGTGAAAATACTAATAGAGATCCTATTCTACAGGATCAGAAGGAAGAGAACCCATGATGATGTCGGGGTTCGCCTGGGCGTCCTCCTGCGTCATGGCATAAACCCGAGCCTGTGCCTTAGGCTTCTGTCGTGTCTAAGTCTGCACTGTGTTACTCCCAGTGGTCACCCTAGGAGTAGAAGCTGCTGGCCGAGCAGGCTGCCCCTGCTGTCCCATACGAGGAGTACTAGTGCGGCTTAGTGAACTCTGTCCTTCGAGTCCTAACTCAGGACAAGAACTCCTAATATGCCCAGGCTTCCCACAGTGGAAGCAAGTGACCGTCACTGAACAAACTCCTATCGGATGAGACATATTGCACATGCGCAATAAGGATGCCGCTGAGTAGTATACTGTGAAGGGTGAGTCGGAACAGGCTGTCTAAACTCATGGGAGTACTGTCCCCGTCCCAGCTCAGGAAATCCAGATCCAAATCCACCTCTGTGTGAACTGGATCCCTTGCCCCTCTTTGAGTTTTGCGCAAACTGAGACTTCTCTTTCTTTCTTTTCTACTCTCTGCTCTCTTTTTGCCTAGTCTCTGCTCAGACCAAAGCCTCCGCGCGATGAGCAGAGTCTATCACCTCGGCCAATGTAAACTGCGGAGTAACAGTCATATACTTCTTTATGGTGAGGCTAAGACCGTCCTCAAATTTGAAGCGCAAATACTGAGGTGTAGCTAGATCTGGTACGAATGCGGCGAGTCTTCGCATATCTATCTCGTACTCCGAGACAGATCTGGACCCTTGTGTAAGCCGTCCCAACTCTGACCTCATCCGGTCTTGCTGGTAGAGTAGAAAAAATCTGCGGTCCAACTCTCGAAGGAAGTCGTCCCACCGCAGTGGCTCTATCGCCTCATCAGTGAGGGCCTCCCACCGTGAGAGGGCCTCTCCCTTTAATAATCGCTCTGCCACTTTCAGGCAGAGCTCCTCTCTAATCCCAAGATCAGTCAGAATCCTGCGGGTGCGGTTGATCCAATGCTTGGCTGCCGCAACATCACCAAGCCCTGCAAAATCTATGCACCCCAGCTGACGGGTCTCCTTAACCAACTGAGTCAACTCATGTACCCGTCTAAGAATAGCCGATGTAGTCTCACTCGGCTCAGACAAAGTAGAAGGACCGGCCACCGGCGGTGGAATCGGTGCCGTAGGAACTGGCGCTGCTACAGGTGCAAGCGCCGCTGTAGGAGGTGGTGGGGGTGGAATCTGGACCCCATGCGAAGCGTACCACTCGTACACCTGTCGAAAGGTGTCGAGTGTGGGTACGGAAGTCTCAGCCGGAGCAGTTGGCTGAGTAGGTGCCGGTAGTGGCACGCGAGTCAAGGTACGATCCTCCGGCTCGTCTAAGTCCTCTGGTACTCGTGGGGTCTCGGGTGCCCGAGGTGCATCTGGCACTAACAGACCCTCAAGCGATGCGAATCTAGCAACTCTCCTTCCACGTCTAGGTAGCATAATTCTGCAATAGAAAGATACTTATTAAATATCATAAAAAGAATAGGCACGGTTCAAGAATTTTGGACTAATCATAGTATGGCTACCCTCACAACAGAATGAAATTCTTAGTTCAATAGGAGAAAAATATAGCATGTTAGGTTAGATATAACCGTATCTAACCCCCTAAAATAGATGGACTCATATGCCTATGACCATGCACTGGGACTTTATGACTGTATAAGACTCTCATGCATTGAGGACTTTAAACATAAGCACACGCGGGAATGTTTCCAAAACTCTCTTCCTACACAGCTCTCAACCAAGTCCGCTCTGATACCAATCCAACTGTCATGTCCCGAACCGGGATCGTGAGCAGCCGCCTGTTATCCTGAATGCTGGCTGTATTTTTACAGAAAATCGGGCAGAACCTCCACATATTTCAAAGGTTTCCCAAGTACAATTTATCCTATATAAATCACAATCATCCTGTATTATAATCAAATGGCCATCCCGGTCTCTCCAAAATCAACCAATCTCACAGCCAACATCCAGGAAACGCAAGGCTATAAAAATTTCCAACAACCTAACCACAGACCTCTACTACCATGCCCCCATCAAAGGCATGGACAGCCGCCAGTCGCCCCTCGTGTGATTTAGAGGAGGCACCGAGCGATCCTAGAGGACACTTCTAAGACATTACACATTCCCAAGTACTTACACAATGAACCAGAAATGCCTCAATGCAATGTTATGCAATGACGTGTTCACATTTATACAGTCATCCCAGAATTATACAATGGTCGTCTATCGACCTCATAATACATATACATCACCAATACAATTGCTAATTCACGAAATTGCAGCGGAAATATACAATAACTCCTCAGATCCAGATCAAATCTCCCAATGATACTGAGCGTCCTAAAACCAACGCTTTTTGCCAAATACTATCTCTGAAACAAGAAGGGAAATGAGGGGTGAGTACTCGGGGAAGAATACTCAGTGAGTGAGTGGGTCAATGCAATCGTCAAATATGGAGTGTGAAACTAGAGTATCAAAACACAAGTATACAAATCATATTTCAAATCCTCATGCTTTTCATTTTAACACTATGTCATTTGCACGCATTATCAAGTCAAGTATGCATCCAAAGCACTGTCATTTAAAATCATAGAGCTGCCAGTCGAAAATGTCCTGGCAGAGGTCTACCACGACCTATGACAGGCGCACCGGGGGTGTTATATGCAAATTTATTTAAAGTGCTCTCTACCCCGGCGTTGGCGACGAACCTCGTCCAGATGCTAGACTTGGAGAGAATATCAAAATCAAAATCCAAATCCTCCCCCTTTCGGATTCAACCTGACTAGTACCGTGTCGATGATTAAATCACGACAACTCGTGGGATACCCCAGGCCTAGGCATATCCGGACGCCACCAAAGCGTCTCTCATGGTGGCGCGCGGCGATCTTCGCGGCGGAGGGAGGCGCTGCCGTGGGAGAGGAAGCGGCGGGGAGAGGAAGAGACGGAGTGAGAGAGAGAGAGAGAGAGAGAGAGAGAGAGAGAGAGAGAGAGAGAGAGAGAGAGGAGGGAAATGGAAGATAAATTAGGGCTTTAAGCCCTAATTTTAAATTTCCCATTTTTTTTTTTCCTTCTGGGTATTACAATGACACTGACAAGAAACTTGGAACAAGTATTAATTTTAATCAAGAACTATTATTGCGGAACTTGCAATGACTGTTTTACCCCCCTGTGATTACGATTTAATCACTTTATTTTTGCAACACAAGAATTTTCCTGAAAAGAATCTAGCATCTTAAGCAATACAGTTTTGAAGCTACTAATGGTGAATAGCCAACAAAATTTTAAGTCTAAAATTTGGAATTTAGTTTCCAAGGGAGTGATATCAGAATATGGAGCCAGTCATCCAAAGAGGAAAAAAAAATCAAATACAAATAATAATAACAATACCAACAATGAACAATCCTAATGATGATGACAAAATCACTAAGAGGCTACTTGATGCAGAATACAGAAGTTTTGGTTATTTAGGATATTTGAATTATTTAGCAACCAAAACTTCTTTGTGCTTCTGTCTGCTGCATCACTACTTTGACATCATATAAACTTGCTAAGCCTAACTTTTCTTCCAGACAGAAATATCTACCATTCAAAAAATCATCGGTCATAAAAAATTAGTCTATAAGCTGCAAAAAAGATCCAGTAGGGTCCACACTGTTAAGCCTACCTGCACAGGTTGATTGTGGACAGCATCATGACAAAATAATGTCTAAACTTGAGAACAGAAACCTTCTACACTACAAAAAACAGTCTTTTACCCACAAATTTAGCGACGAAAATTTTAAAAAAATTCGTCGCTAAAATCATTAGCGACGGATTTAGCGACAAAAAATTTTTCGTCGCTAATAACGCGTCGCAAAAATTTAACGACAAAATTAAAAATCCGTCGCTAAATTTAGCGACAAATAAGTTTTCGTCGTTAATATTCGTCACAAAATTTAGCGACAGATAATTTTTGTCGCTAAAATCCGTCGCTAATTGAGGGGAAATTAAACCCGTCAAAAAATTATTCGTCGCTGAATTAGTGACGGATTTGGAATTCGTCGCCCAAATCTGTCGCTGAATTAGCGACGGATTCCAAATCCGTCGCTGAATAAAATTTGGAATCCGTCGCTAAATTATTAAAATAAAATAAAAATAAAATAAAATTCTAATTAAAAAAATTAAATTCAGCGACGGATTTTAATCCGTCGCTAAATTACCGGAGATAGGGATTGGGATTTTCATCTAGCGACGGATATATTTTCCGTCGCTAAATTAATTTTTAATTTAAATATTACATATTAATAAAATAAAAAGAAAAATAAAAAAATAAAATTCTATTTAAAAAAGATTAAATTTTGCGACGAATTTTAAATCGGTGGCAAAATTTTGCCATATTTAGCGACGAAATTTGCAACGAAAAATTTTTTGTCCCCAATTAGCGACGAATTTAGTCACGAAAATTTTTTCGTCATTAATTAGCGACGAATTTAGCCACAAAAATTTTTTCGTCACTAATTAGCGACGAATTTTGCTACGAATGATGTGTCCGTCGCTAATTTAGCAACGGTTTTCTTTTCGTTCCAAATTTTGTGGCAAATTAACGACGAAAAACTTTTTCGTCGCTAAATCCGTCGCAAAATAGCGACGAATTTTTTCCGTGGCGAAAATCCGTGGCTAAAACCGTGTTTTTTTGTAGTGCTATTTCGGTCTCTTTCAACTGGTCTTCGATATTCATTACCAAGATTCAAGTCTCACTTATAAAGTTGACAACCAAGAAGGTGTCATATGCATCGTCGGTTGAAGATCTTAACAACCACATGCCTTTAATGCCTTGAAGTTCCACTGATGCCCGGAAGGTGGGAATATCAAGTAGTTACAAAAGCTTAATCAAGCGAGGGGAAACTCACTATATATTATGTGCGCATGTCTACACGGAGACAGAGAGTGGGAGAGAGAGCATTTGAAACTGGACCTGTTCATTAATCCCAATCCCATTCCGAACCATGCAAAGTGAACCATCCATATATGCTCCAGAGCATGTTACAACCTGACCTGGCCTTGCCTCTCAAGGTCTACCACACAAAAGTCGGCAATAGGTCCCTCGTTCACATATCTTTCTAAAACTTCTACATATGACCCCTTTGAGTCAGGTTGCAGATTTAACTTTATGAGCTGTTTTGACACCAAAAAAGAAATGAATAAACAAATAAAGGTGCACGTGCACATGAAAATTTGCAGATTGAATCATAAAACAAGCAAGAAAAGTAACTAGATCTAAGTAGTTTCTGTAACTGATATACCAAATACAAATGAAAGGATCTCTGATTGGCTAGTACCGAACCTAGTATCAAATGGACCTGAAACTAACAGAGTTGTTTGGTATCATATAACTATTATTTGCCAATTGCTTCATTGTCCATGATCTCATTCTTTTTTCTTCCCTTTCCTTTCCTTTTCTTTTTTTTTTTTTTGTTTTTTATTGGGGTGCAGGGCATTGCAGGAGTTCATCAACATTTTCATCATAATTTTCCAAGCTAGATAGACATATATTATCATGCAAAAAAATATTAAGAGGTTTGGTTGAACAAACCTGAGAATCTCCATAGCTTGAGCCTACGTACACAAATGCATTATCAAGATAAGATATTGTTGAGGTAATAGAGGTCTCACCCAACAGTTCAATTTTGAGACCAGTAACCCTGCAGGTTTAAATATATGACAACTTTCAGATAAGTAATGCATTGCTCATGCTTTAATACTTTGGAGCACTTTTTCCTTTATAAAGGAAGTACACGATCCAAAAAATGAGATGAAAGAAGCAAGAATCACATTCTTATCCTTCTCATGTGTTATGACTAGTAGATGAAGAAGCCCAGAATGATCTCCAAGCAAGTAGTGGGAACCATCAGCATCAACTCGTCCATAGGCTCGGGTGATTGACTGAAGTGCACACAAAATGATCAAAAGCAAAAGCAAAATGAACATTATATGCAAGAGGAACATAACAAACAACATTTCAACTTAAGATACTGCAACACAAAACAAGCATCCCAAATTAAGAATTTTTCCATTTTCTACTATATCACTAGATAATTGGAAAAGGCAAAATAAATTAATAAACATTAGTCACTTAATCGTATCTGAGTTTGATATTTGCTAAGCCATTTCATAAAAGAAGTTACAACATCCTCATTCCCCCCAACCATTTTCCCAATTTAATTAATAGAACACAATATGCCAGGGGAAAAAAAAAAACTCTCATCGCAAATAATTATCCCCAAAAAAATATGCTAGAATATATGAAGCACATAATAATTTCCATCTAAATATCTTCTAATTAAAAGCAAGGTTAATGGTTCCAAATACTAAATATCGGCTCGAGACTTGCTTCTCAAACAAAAACAGCTTTAAAATTAATAACTTACTGGTCTAATGGGGATTGCCTTGAATGCATTTGCACTACAATAGACAATAGTTTCTTTTTTTTTTTTTGGTGATACAAAGGAGAAGAAAACGAGGACAGAAGCAGAGGAATCACACTACAAAAAAACAGCATTTTAGCCATAAATTTAGCGACGGATTTAGCGACGAAAAATTTTTCAACGCTAATAATGCGTCGCAAAAATTTAGCGACAAAAATTAGAAATCTGTCACTAAATTTAGCGACAAAAATTGAAATCCGTCGCTAAATTTAGCGACAAATAATTTTTCGTCGCTAAAATTCGTCACAAACTTTAACGACAAAAAATTATCCGTCGTTAAATTAGTGACATAAAAAAATTCGTTGCTAAATTTAGCGACGAAAATCTAAAATTCGTCGCTAAATTTATCGACAGATAATTTTTGTCGCTAAAATCCGTCACTAATTTAGGGGAAAAAAATCTATAATAATAAAAAAATCCATCACTAAAATCCGTCGCTAAATTTAGCGACGGATTCTAAATCCGTCGCTGATTTCAAATTCCGTTAAAATGTCCAGGGAGCGCACGTGTCACCCGTGCCACCCTTGCCCACCCGAGCCAGCACCACAACCTGCCCGCCTGCCTGAGTCAGCTCACGTGCCACCCTTGCTCACCTGAGCCAGCACCAGTCTACAACCTGCCCGCCTGCCCGAGCCAGCACTCCCGCGCAGGCACTCTTAATTGCTGGAAAATGCCGCACCTTCTGCCTCCACCGTGGTTCGAACTCCGAACTCCTGCATACACACATGCAACCTGTAAATCATCGAGCCAAAGATATTATTATGATATAAATTTCTTTTTTATTATTTATTATTTTTATTTCACATTTTTTTAATAATAATAAAATAATATATAATAATAATTTAAAATAATAAATATAATAACTTTTTTTTATTTATACCACCAACCTAAAATAATATTAATTAAAAATAATAAATATGATAATTTTTAATAAAAAAAATAATAAAATACTAATTTAAAATAAAATAATAAATTAATTAAAAAATATGTTAATATTATATTTTGATTTCTTATTTTTTCTTTTATCTTATTATTTTATTATTTTTTTCATTTTTATTTTATTTTTTTAATCCATAATTTAAAAATGGAATACAATATCTCAAAACTATAAAATTATAATTATAGTTTTGAGATATTTTTTCGTCACTAATTAATGATGAAAATTTTTTCGTCACTAATTAGCGACGAAGTTTGCTACGAATGATGTGTCCATCGCTAATTTAGTCACGACTTCCTTTTCATTACAAATTTTGTGACAAATTAGCGACGAAAAAGTTTTTGTCACTAAATTCGTCGTAAAATCTCTACAAATTTTTTCCGTCGCGAAAATCCGTAACTAAAACCGTGTTTTTTTATAGTGTCACATAGCTGATGAAGAGCCAGCACGACGTCTAACCCAAGAGGTACCGGATCTATCCTGCGCCATTAGAGGTAAGAGCTCAGGAGGAGGAGAGGTAGCCTCATGAAGCCCGATAAAAGCACCCTTCCCTAACTTCGTAAGACTATTCGCGCATCTATTGGCTTCTCTGAAAACGTGGATTACCTCAACGGAACCAAGACACTGCATAATTTGAATGCAGTCTTGGATCAAGCTTTTCCAAGAACGATTCTCCCCAACTCCTTTGTTGATAGCTTGAACCAGACTCAACGAATCACTTTCAACAACCAGCGGGCTGAAATTCCTTCTCCTAGCAATCTGTAAACCCTCCTTGAAGGCCCACAGCTTTGCTGAGTCCGCAGTCGACTTCCCAATATTACACTAGAAACCATGTACCCGGTCTCCTCTGCTGTCTCTAAAGATACCTCTTACAAAAGCTTGACTCCCCATTTGGTTGATTGCACCATCTACGTTAAACTTGAGCACACCTTCCCCTGGACACTTCCAACTAACTGTAACCTCTTCTACCCTTCGGCCGTCATTTTTGTATCTTTCACCGAAAAGCTTCCCCAAGCTATGAACTCTACTCACCAAGAATTGAGGTGGTTCCCGCTTCTTTTGGAACAAAACAGAACACCTGGACTTCCAAATTTCCCACACCGTGAATAGGAACAGAAGCTTTTTATTCGGTAATTGATAATACACAAATTGTCATTTTTATTGTTGATATTATGGTTTGATTTTGGATTGATTAGTATCATAATAATTATTTTTATGGCTTTTTTATTTTTAGGGATAAAAGATGGAGATTGGATCAAAATGAGCTTAAAGAGACATTTTTGGAGCTAAATGGTTCAAGATATCAATTGGGCCTACAAAGAAAAGGAAAAAGTATCAAAAAGTGGAAGATTTTATTTTAAAAATTTTTACTTTAAGAAGAAATTGTTGTTATGAGTAAAATTTCTAAATTTTCATATTTTGGTGGATCTTTTTCCTATTATTTTGGAAAAATCTTGGAGACCTAGAGTATTAAAAGAATGACTTTCCTCATTAACCCTAGAAGGCACTATTCACGTTACTGTTCACGGCACTATTCATATGTATATTCACAAGTGTTGTGGCGGCTACATTCATCTCTTTTTAGGTTTAGGTTTTATTTTTTTTCTTTTTCTTTGAAGAACATTATTTTTTTCTCTTATTCTTTCTTTTGTTTATTCTCAAAAACATGATCACCATGAGTGGCTAGTTTTTTTATTCTAATTCAAGGGGAACTTTAATCGATTGTTTTTCGTTGTGAGGTTATGTTCTTAATTTAATTTCTTGCCATTTTATTCAAGTATTGGTTGATTTTTGATTTATTTTTAGGAAAACCTAATATTGGTTAATCTGACAATTTAATTCAATATTAGTTTTCCTATTGCTATCCAAGATTTCAGTGATTCTTAATTGTCATGAATGAATGGTACAAGTAGCAAATAGGTTATTTATATTTATAGGTCGTTGCCGATATTCATTTTAATCTAAGGAATCGATAGAACAAAATCGAATAATTCTATGGCTATCCTGATTATTTGTATTTTGGTTTAACTGTTTTCACAAAACTTAATGCTGTCATTATTTGATATGAAACGCTATCGTGCCCAGTCGATTAATGATAAATTTTGATTGGATGCTGAATTTGATCAATTATTTTAGGAAAACATAATATTTATTATGGTTATCCTAATAGATCTAAAGTTAAATGCTTGAATTGTAAAAATAATATTTTCAACCAATGATCAATAAGACAATCGAATATATGAACTCTTAGATCGGAATTTGGTAAATTGAATTTCTTCCTTAAATTTTAGTAATTTGTATTGTTGATTTGTTTCTTATTTTTAGATTATTAATTTTTATTCGGTAAATTTTATTTTAGTAATTTATTTGAAAACCCCCAACTTAATTTTTTTTACATTAACTTAAATTTTCTATGGCTATCCTGATTATTTGTATTTTGGTTTAACTGTTTTCACAGAACTTAATGCTGTCATTATTTGATATGGAACGCTATCGTGCCTAGTCGATTAATAATAAATTTTGATTGGATACTAGATTTGATCAATTATTTTAGGAAAACATAAGATTTATTATGGTTATCCTAATAGATTTAAAGTTAAATGTTTGAATTGCAAGAATAATATTTTCAACAAATGATCAATAAGACAATCGAATATATGAATTTTTGAATCGGAATTTGGTAAATTGAATTTCTTCCTTAAATTTTAGTATTTTGCATTGTTAATTTGTTTCTTATTTTTATGTTATTAATTTTTATTCGGTAAATTTTATTTTAGTAATTTGTTTGAAAACCCCAAACTTAAATTTTTTTACATTAACTAAGAGATTGAATTAATTAGTTCCCTTGGGATTCGACTTGATAACCATTATTGTTACAATTTGTTGTATTGGGAAAATCAGTATTAATTTGAGGGTTTCGGCAACCCAACCAAATTTTTGCGCCGTTGTCGGGGAACTATTTTAATTTCTTAGTTTGTGGTTTTCACTTGTTTATTATTTTTGGAGAGGAAAAGATGGAAAATCGTGAAAGAACTCTGAATGAGTTAGCTACATCAATTTTGAACCAACATCTCTTGTGCATTGAGAACCCAGCTCATGAGGTAAGTCACTCGAATCTTGAAAATCAAATTTCTGAATTGACTGCTTTGGTTCGTTAGATGCCTGTAGGGCAAATACATGTAACCAAAGTTTGAGGCATATGCTCAATACCCGGACATCCTATAGATATGTATCCATCTCTACAAGAAGATTCTACTCATCAAGCAAATGCCGTAAGAGGATTTCCTGGCCAACCTCAGAAGAAGTACGACCCCTACTCTACTTGTTATAATCTCGGATGGAGAGAGCATCCAAACCTGAGTTGCGGGAATCAAGGAGGACAAATAAGATATTCTCCTCAGCAATTCAATAGGCCAACACATGCACCGACACAATGGTCTAATTCAGGATGTCCCTAGAAGATATTGTGAAAGCTCTCGCGACTAACACTCAACAATTTCAACAGGAAACAAGAGCTAGCATTCAAAATTCGGGAAATCAAATCACTCAGCTAGCCACTTCGGTTAGCAATTTGGAGGTTCGAATCTCAAGAAAATTATCTTCACAAATGGTAGTAAACCCTAAGGAGAATGATAGTGCAATGATGTTGCGATCAACCCCACCATCGCCCAAGAAGGTAGATGAAAAGAAGGATAAAGAAGAAGAGGATAAGGCCATCGATGAAAGTCCAATTAAGTTTGAGGAATCCAAGATGGAAGAATACGAGAAGGAAGAAGGGAAAATAAGAGGTGATGAGATAGGTGAGAATGTGTATGATATCATCAAGAGAACTCTACCCAAAAAATATACAGATCTAAATATGTTCACTCTATCTTGTATTATTGGTAAGAAAAAAATGGAACATGGCATGTTAGATTTAGGAGCACTTGTTAATATCATGCCTTATTCAATTTATAGTGCTTTAAAATTGGGTTCATTAAAAGAAACTGGAGTTATTATTCAGTTAACTGACCACTCTTATGCTTACCCAAAGAGGATTGTTGAAGATGTTTTGGTGTAGGTTAACGAATTAATTTTTCCAACTGATTTTTACATCTTGAAAATGGAAGGAGACACTATCACAAATTCAGCTCCACTTCTATTAGGACAACCATTCATGAAGATAGTAAAGACCAAAATAGATGTGGATGAGGATACTCTTTCCGTCGAGTTCGACGGCGAGATTGTGAAATTTATTATTTTCGATCCTATGAAGTATCCAAATGAGTGTCAATCAATTTGTTCTGCTGATATATTTTATTTAATTGTGTAGAAAATTTGTGAAGAAAAATGTGATATTGATTTTGAATTGAATGCATAATTAGATATGGAAGGAAAGTCATATGAGCCTCACAAAGTAAAGTTGAAGCCTCCTTGAAGAGAAACAAATGAAAACCGTCGAGTATAACGACGTTAAATAATTGCGCTTGTTGGGAGGGAACCCAAATTTTTTTTAAGAGTTTGATTTAATTTTTAATAATTTCATTTATTCAATTTTAAGTATTATTTATCTTTTCTTTTAATTTTTGCAGGTGTCTAATTCAATCACTTAAGTCATGGTTCAACACAGAATTTTCAGAGGCAGAAGCAGTTTTGGCATTAGGGCGTGATCATGCGGTTTCAAAAGTCAAATAAAATTTTTAGGTAGAAGCACTCTCACTCTTAAGAGATGATCACACGGTTTTGGGTTAAAAAAAATGTGCTGGTTGCGAATGCCCAAACCGAAGGATTCATAAAGGAGACCTCGCATTCTCCACAGCGCCCGCCATCACCTTAGGGGAGTTCTCTCGTTCTTTATCTTTCTTTTCATTGTTCTCTTTCATTGCCTAGTATCTTTCATTTCTGAGATTAGTTTTCAATTGTGTTAGTTGTGAATTTCTTTAACATTGTGTCTAAAATTCTCATCTTTTGCATACATTGAGGACAATGTAGTATTTAGGTGTGGGGGAGAATTTTCATGCTAATGTCATTTCTTCTATTTTTCTTTGGAACTTCGTATTCTCTGGATTTTGTCGGATAATGATTTTGAGTTAGTATATATTGTTGATTTGAGTTATAAATGCATGAAAGAGACAAGTGTGATTAGTTATTTTTTGGATAAATTGTTTTAAAGTGTCTCATTGATCTTGATGATTGAATCAAATGAAAATGTGATAAATTTGATACAACATTGCACAATTTTTGTGAGAATTTGAGCCTTAAGAGCATGTCATCAAATTTTCTCTAATCTTTCTTCATGAGTATGCATCAATCATAGCATGTTTATTCTAGAACTTGCTTTGCAATACTTTTCAAGACCACATTCTTGAATTCATGCATTAATATGATGGGAGCAATTAGGTTTACACACTTTTTCTATCTTAAAAGACCTTCCCATGCATATTCATCCCCAAGGGAACCCATTTGAGCTTATATCCATTTTCTTTGCTTTAACCTCATTAATTAACACATAGTCTTCTTTTTACACTTCACCTTCTTTTTGGTCCTTATATTAAAAAAACATGTGATTTGAGCATATATTGAGTGGTTATTTGCAAAGGGAATGAGATACTTCTATTGTGAGATTTATTTTCGGGAAGTCGATTATACACTTGAGGTGGATTGTATATACACGGCATTTTCATTGATTCTCATTTAGTTTCCTTATTCAACAAAAAAAAGGGGAGAAAAAGAAAAAAAAGGAAAAAAAAGAGGGGAAAAGAAAAAAAAAGAAGAAAATCCCAAAAGTTGAAATTGAGGAATTTGAAGAGAAAATGTAAAAAGTTTGATTGAGAAATGATAATGATCTTGATTGGAGTATCTTTCTTTTGACTTGATTGTATTTCATGATATGAGATATATGAGATATGTTCTTGACATGCTTCTTTGATATATTTATTACACATCACACTTACCCCATTGTATTGAATCTTGATACATTGAATTTGATGAGATTACCGAGTTTGATGGGAAACTTATATTTTCTTTTAAAGTTATAAAACTATGATCACTCGCTATCTGGATTGTTATTTTTGCTTGAATTTTTCGATGTGTACTGTTTTGAAATTATTTGAAGATGAATTGAAGGAGGGGAAGGTGTGAAGAAGAAAATACTTGTGTGACATTAATCTAGTGAATGCTTGAGGACAAATATTGGTTTGGTGTGGGGGAGTAATCCTAACTTGGAATTCTTAGCCGCCCCTCCCTTAATCAATCCCTAACATTCTTCCCCTAAAAGCTATTAGAGTTGCTCAAACCCTGCACCAGCTTGCACTAGATTTCTTGAGCGTGAGGGCAGTCCCACAGCATGTGCTCGGGCGTCTCCGCTGTGTCTCTATAGATGCCACAAGTGTCATCCTCGATGATTTCTCTTCTTTTCAGCTCCATTCTTGTTAGATTCTACCCCTAGCTGCCAACCAAATGAACATTCTAACCTTTTCTGGGCACTGCAACTTCCACACCCAACTCCAAGCCATGCTCTCCTCAAGGGTGATCAACGAGTCCTCCTTCTGGACCTAGTAGGCCGAGGCAACAGAAAAAACACCATCTGGTCTCTCATTCCAAATTAGGGTGTCAGAATCATTTCTAGAATTAGGAATGATCACAGCTCTAATCGTCTCCACTGTTTCTTTAGGGAGCATGGTTGATAAGTACTCCAGCTTCCACCCGCCATTGCCATCCCAAAAATGAGAGATTTTGGTATCATTTTGACAAGCTTCCCGAGGAATTAATGCCTGCTCTACCAATGCTTTGTCTCCTGTCCATCTGTCATGCCAAAAACGAATGGAATTTCCATTTCCTATCCACCACCGACTACCCTTTCTGAGGCACTCTCTGTTGCACCAAATTCCTCTCCAAATATTGGATCTACTACCCTTCCTTTTGTGCTCTAGCAGCCCCTCTCCTTTTAGATACTTATGTTGAAAGATTGTGCCCCAAAGGGAACCTTCCCCCTTCAAGACTTTCCATCCCAACTTAGCCATGAAAGCCACATTTTGATCCCTCATACTTCACCTCCAACCTTTTTAGAGACACAGACCTTTTCCCATTTAATCAGATGCACTTTTCTCTTGGTGTCAATGCTGCCCCAAAGGAAGTCCCAGTTGATCTTATCTAAACTATTACAGATACTTTCCAAAAACCATGATGATTGCATCGTGTATATAGGAATTGTGGCCGTAACTGATTAAATTAGGGTATTTGTTCCGGCAGTGCTAAGGAGATTAGCTTTCCAACTGCAAAGCTTAGTTTGTACTCTCTCAACCACATGCTGGTAAGAATTCCCAATCACTCTCCCATGAATTATAGGAACGCCCAGATAACTATCCAAATTGTCTATGATCGAAAACTTACAGCAGGCCGCTAGAGAGGCCTTGAGGTGCCTAAGAGCTCTACTAGAAATCCAAATCTTAGACTTGACCGGATTTACCTGCAACCCACTTTCCTCCGCAAACTCCTTGAGACAGCTTAGGATGTTACTTAAACTTAGATACTCCGCCTCAGTAAAAAGCACTAGGTCATCGGCGAAGAAGATGTGAGAAATAGGAGGGGATCTTTTGGTAACCTTGATTGCTCTCCAAACTCCCTTCATCACTTTCTCTTCGATCATACAAGATAACTTTTCCATCATTATAAGGAAGAAATAAGGAGATAGAGAATCGCCTTGTCTCAAACCTTGACCCGATTTGAATGAGGAAAGGGTCTCTCCATTCTAGATGATGGAGGTTTCACCGTTCGACATAGCAAACATCACAAGCTTCACCAGCTGGGGAGGGAACTTAATCTCAAGAAGCGCCTTAGCCAAGTACTCTCAATTCACATTGCATAAGCCTTCTTTAGATCAATCTTCAAGATCATGGAGTGCTTGACGCTTTTGGACTGTCTAATGGAGTGGACAACTTCCTGCAGAGTCACAATATTGTCGAGAGTGCCTCTGCCAGGCAGGAAACTGCTTTGATGTGGTCCAATAAGCTTCTGCAGCAATGGTCTGAGCCGGCTATTAAACACTTGCTGAGAATCTTGTAAGATGAATTCAGTAGACTTATGGGACGGAAGTCTGAAATTTCTTCTGGGTTGCTCGATTTGGGTATCATAATCATGAAAGCCTTAGCCATCTCGGGGAGAAAGTAACCGTTCGCCAGAACCCTATTGACGAAGTTACAAACTTTAGGCTTGACGATGTGCCAAAATTGTTGATAAAAAATTGGTTACACCCCATCTGGACTTAGCGCTTTCAAGCCCTTCATTGAGAAGACAGCCGACTTGACTTCCTCCTTAGTGAAGCTTCTACAGATCCAAGCCTGATCCTCATCACTGATCTTCTTCCTTGCCATCGTAAACTTACTATTAGGCTCTGCCACCCTGCTACCAGCAAAGAGATCAATGAAGAATCTTATGGCATGGCTTTTGAGAGCCTCTTGGTCTGAACACCAGGAACCACTGACCTTCAAAGCCGCAATCCGGTTAGCACTCCTCTTAACTTTGGTAGTAGCATGAAAGAACTTGGTGTTCCTGTTACCATCCACAAACCAGTTGATTCTTGATTTTTGGAACCACAGAGTCTCTTCCTGCTCCAGAACCCTCTGTTACTCATCGAGGAGGTTAGCCTCCAGCTCTTGCAGATAGCTAGAGTTATTGTATCTGGGGGACTTTTGAATCCCATTAAGTCTAGCTTCCAACTTTTTTTTTGTGGTAGAAAATATTCCTGAACACCAACCTGTTCCAAATCTTCACCTCCTCAGCAGTACTGCTAATGGAATTCTCAAAAGGACCTTCAGCTCTGCTCCAGGACTCTTCGAAAACTTCATTAAAATTTGGGTGTAGCAACCATGCGGTTTCAAATCTAAAAGGCTTCCTATTCTTGGAGGGGGGAGCTGTCATGCTAGTATTTAGGCAAACTGGAGAGTGATCTCCATGCAGCCTTGACAAATTCATGACCTTCATTGAAGGAAAGATAAGCTTAGCTTCAACATTACAGAGAACTCTGTCAAGCTTCTTGTGCAAACCAATCCCACCTCTGCACTTCCCAAACCAAGTGAATTTAGCTCCACTAGCCTTGACATCCATCAGATTACAGTGAGAGCACCAGCTTCTGAACCTCTAGCATCTGTTCCAAGTGCTGTTACTTATCCTACTAGTCTCCTCGAGAGCTCCAATGTCATTGAAGTCATCCATAACCACCCAAGGGACTGACATACTCTCAGCTATGGCTATTAAGTCACTCCAGCAGCTGCGTTTAGCACTCAAATAGGGCTGGCAGTAAACAAACGTAATGAAACAACGACTGCCATTGTCCACTACTTCGCAATGGATCAGTTGGTTAGTGTAAGAGGCAACCTTCATCTTGACTTTCCCGGAATTCCACAACAACCAAAGGCTTCCCTTGAACCCCTCCGTCGGCACAATGAACTTTGACTCGAAGCCTTCTTTCCTCAAAAAAGAAGGAAAAATATTATTTCTTACTCTCATCTCCATACAACAGAAGATATCCAGCTTCTCTCGCCTAATCAAGTCTCTGTACACTCTCTTAAAATTGGCACTTCCAATGCCTTTGCAATTCCAGGCGATGCTTTTGATACCCATAAACCCATAAGAGAAAAAAGATTTAGGGAAATACTATTGCACCTCCATGCCTTCCACCTTACTATCCACCGGGGAGTCTTCCAACAAGATTCCTAAATCTCCGTCGCAGTCCATACTCTTTCCCTCCTCCGGCATAGAAACTATGAGTTCTGCCTCTCTTGTAGCTGTTACATTTAAATTAACTTGGGGCCGATCAGTTTCTCCTGGGTCCAAAAGGATGTTGTGGTCTTCAAGAGTGTATGGGCTCCCAAATGGAGGCCCATCCCTCCCCCGGGCTGCTCCCACCACGGGAGTCTCTAAAACCATTTGGTTGTGGGCTCTCATTAAGCTTTTATTTGGGCTGTCTTCTCTTGAGCCCAGGACCGAGTCCAATAAACCAATTCCTTCCCTAATTGACCGCTTGGTCATGCCCGGTCTCCTCTGCACCAATCTCTTTAAATCTAAGACAACCAAAGCCTTTCTCTCGGGATCCGTCGTTACCTCGTCATTATCTTCCGACTGCATCACTCTCTCTGTCCTCTTTGTTTCCCTCTTCCTTGTCTCTCGCTTTCTTAGACCCGAAGATGTTCGAACATCCTGCTCACCTCTGTTTTGCTCTGTCCCAGGTCTGAAGTCGTCGCCTTTTTTGTCTGCCTCAGAGCACGCAACTCCTGACACAGAGTTGACTTCTCTCAACTATTTGAATCAATTAAGGTAAGTTTCATCTTTCTTTCCCTTACTGCTGTAGTTTCCATTTCTATGCAATCTTTGTTTTCTCTACACAAGCATCCAAGGCCCTAATCCATCGTCATTCGCCGCCGTAACCTCGGCCGTGGAATGACCTGTATTTTCTAGGGTTTCTGATTCCTGCTCTATCCCCATACCCAAATGCTCATCTTTTTCCTTCATTGTTTGATCAGTGTACTGTTCTGATTTGTGACCTACTCTACCACATCTGAAACATATCGTGTGCAAGCTCTCGTATTCGATCTTTTGAACTCTTTGCTTGATTCGGACCCTTGGCACCAGAGCCTTCTCTAGGTCAATATCTACACAAACTCTAGCATATCTGCCCCTCAAGGTATTTGCTGTGTTTATATCAGTTTTAATGGGCCTTCCTACCACCTTAGCTATCTCGAACAGAATGCTCTCATCGAAGAATTCGATGGGCAGATGAGGGAGCCTGATCCAGACTGCAGTGGTCTTGACTTTTCTTCCTCTGGGGTAAACCAAGGCTTCTATTTGCTCACTGTAAGGTAGTGGTCGTGGATAAGCCAAGGACCGTCTGTTAGGACGTGATCATAATCTTGGTTGCATGAGAATTTGGCAAGGAAGTAACCCTCGCTTAGGTCCAGTAGGACTAAAGTACCTTCCGATCTCCACATGTGAGACACTTTTGTTAGCATTAACTGGTAACCAATATCTTTTCCTAGGAGCTTGATTACTAATGCTCGCTTCCAAGGTCTCCATTAGTCCCTTACGGTCTCATTTGTGACATTAATCTCTGGAATACCTTCCATGCCGGGAGGGATCTCTTTCCCTATGTCTTCCCATAGTTTCTCTTCTTCCTCCAAATCATGGTTCCCAGATTGACCCCATACTGGAGCCCTACTGGATTATCCTAGCAGCATTTCTTTGAAAGAAAATTTCTCCTCTAGATTGCTCCCATTTCCTGCGGCCTTTGCTTTCTTGACACTCCTCTGCAGGTGATCCTTCTTCTCCAATTTCTTCTCCAATGGAGGAGTTAATTCACGTAGAGTTTGATTAAGAACATGATTTCATTCAAAAAACGATGGATGATGAGAAAGTATCTGAAAGGCTAAATGAAATAAGTTTGTCTAATGAAGTAAACAATCAAAAAGAAGAGCCAAATGTCTCACAGTGCAAGAAAGATATAAATCCAGATAATATAATTGGGAGCATTAATTTAAAAGTTAGAACCAGATCTGCACTTCAAAACCAATGTGAGTATGCGGCTTTTATCTCTCAAAATGAATCAAAAAATGTAAATGAAGTCTTAGGAAATGAACATTAGATAATGGCAATGCAAGATGAGTTAAATCAATTTGAGAGAAATAAGGTATAGAATCTAGTTTTTAGACCTACAGCTCAATCAGTGATTGAAATCAAATATGTTTTCAGAAATAAACTCGATGAATTTGGCACAATCACACGAAACAAAACAAAATTAGTGGTCAAAGGTTACAGTAAAGAGGAAGAAATTGATTACGATAAAACCTATGCGTCGGTAGTAAGATTATAAGCCATAAAAATGCTATTTATCTTCTCTTGTTTTATAAATTTTAAACTTTATCAAATGAATGTCAAAAGTGTTTTTCTGAATGGTTATTTGAAAGAGACAGTATATGTTGAATAACGTCCTGGATTTGAAGATTCTAAGTGTCCTGAATATGTTTACAAATTAACCAAAGTTTTGTATGGTCTGAAATAAACTCTTTGAGGTTGGTATGAAAAATTAAGTAATTTTTTGATAGAAAATTATTTTGAACGAGAAAAGATAAATATCACCTTATTTATCAAAAAGGAAAATGATAATTTATTAATCATATAAATATATATAGATGACAAAATTTTTGAAAGAACTAGTACAAAAATGTGTGAGAAATTTGCAGCCAAAATATAGAGAGAATTTGAAATGAATATGATGGGAGAGTTAGATTACTTCCTTAGACTGTAAATCAAACAATCAGAGTATGAAATCTTTATTAATCAATCAAAATATGCAAATGATTTAATTAAAAGATTTGGATTTAGTGACTGAAAGGGAAATGCAACACCAATGAACACAAACATTAAACTAGACAAAGATGAAAATAATAAATCAATTTGCAAAAAATTTTACAGAAGCATGATTGGGTCTTTGTTCTACCTTACTATTTCAAGACCTGACGTATAATTCAGTATTTGTCTTTGTGCTAGATTTCAATCAGCTTTTAAAGAATCCCACTTGATTGTAGTTAAGAGAATCTTTTGATAATTAAAGGAAACAACTCACTTAGGACTTTGGCATTGTAGAAACTCAAGCTTTCAATTGCATGGGTTTTGTGATGTTGATTTTGCTGGATGCAAAGTAGATAGAAAAAGTACAAGTCACACTTGTCAATTTTTCAAAATTATGTTGGTATCATGGTTTTCCAAAAAGCAAAGTAGTGTGGTCTTGTTAACAACAGAAACTGAATATGTTTTAGTTGGACAATGTACAATATAGATTTTTTGGATCAAACATCTAATGAAAGACTATGGATTAGATTTTGATTGCATTCCAATCAAATGTGATAACACAAGTACAATAAATCTCATAAAAAATCTAGTGCATCACTCACGAACCAAACATATAGAAGTGAGCCATCATTTCATTGGAGATCATATTCTGAAGAATAAGATTGATCTTAAGTACATTGACACTCAAAAACAAATTGTTGATATCCTCATTAAGCCCTTAGACAAAAATAGATTTTGTGAATTACGAAGAGATTTGGGAATGATAGAAATGAAGAAATAGAGAAGACGAAATGAAAAATAGAGAATTACTTTTCTGAGTAATAATCTTCAAGTCGACCTATTTATCAAAATATGTCGACAAATTTGAAAGTGCACAGAGATATATCGACCTGATGGAACGTTAGAATTATGAATCGTGTCGACCTAATCACGAATCCATACTCAGAACTAAACTCATGAGATGACACATTGACTTGTCTTTAACGATGTCAACCTGTGCAGTAATAAGAAGGTAGGTCGATGCCCTTCTTAGTATATCGACCCGATAATTCTAAACTACCAAACAGGTCATTGTGTATTTAAGGAAGTCGACCTGAGTAACATTTAACGGAATACCAATAGTCCGATGTCGACCTATATAATCTTAAACCCCAAAATTTCAAACTTCCCTCTTTCCTTTGAAACCCTAACTCTCAAAATCTAAAATCCGTAATCCTAACTCCTAAATCGAAACCCTAATCATCTGAATCTTCTCAAGAATCAAATCTAGATGGCTCATAAGATGAAAATGGCCATCAAGAAACCCACGGAACACTCGAAACCACCTATCAAATCGATGGAAAAGGGCACCTCCTCTTCTGCGCAACCCGCAAAACCAACAGCCCCTCTATCACAATCATTCCCTCAGTTCAGCACCTATGAGTTTCAGACGATTGAAAATAGTGAACTATATGATAGGATATTTTTGAAAAGAAAGATAAACCACGGACGTTTAATCGATTGGTAGTTCTTGAAAAGAGTTTGTTTCAAGTATGAAGAACATCTAATAGAGGTATGTCATCTTCTCTCTTGAATCCTAACAAGTATATCCATGAGAAAGATGTCAAACTATTTTACAATAATCTAGAAGTCATTTGTGAAGAACACATGAATGAGATGCGAATCACTATCGATAATCATTATGTATCTTGTGCATTCAAAACTTTTGTGAATAAAAAGGAATTCAAAGTGACACCTAGGAAAATATGTGAGGACAATAAAATTTCCTGGGTCTCTTATGAAAATGTGAACCATACATGAAATCGAACTATCTAGACAATGCTAGGATTGTGTATGATGATCAGAACCTAACTGTGGTGAACACTAGTGCCACTGAACTTGGTTTTCATGAAAGAATTTTACATTTGATAGTCAGTCATGTGTTGAGACCTAGAGGAGGCAACTATACTACAATTTTGAAGAAAGACTTATGGTTAATGGTTTACATTATTAGTGGAAAAAATCTCGACTTCCATTATATAGTTTCCCATTTTATGATCTCCACATATAGATCCGACAGCTCTCTCCTGCCCTATGCTAGTATGATAACTGACATATTGTCTAAGAACAGAGTGAAATTGGAAAAGGATTCAATTGTTGAATTGAATGATAAGAATTTAATCAATGCATCCTCAATGCTAAGGGCAAGATGGATGAACAATGATGAGAGAGAATGGGTAAAAAAGAAAGAGGAACGGGGAAGAGACATGTTGAGGAGACTGAGGTTGAGCCTAATGAAGAAACCGAAAATGTTCCAAGAAGGAAAGGAGAACTAAGGAAGGTGAATTATCGAGCATCCAATCAATCACTCTTCAAATGATTTGGGAAAAACTACAGGATATTGAGATGCGACAAACCATGATTGGTCAAATGTGTTGTTTCAACAGAATGAATATTTCCAACAAACAAGAAAAATTAGATGCTTTGATGAAAGAGAAGGGGAAGCCAAAAAAGGATCCCAAACCATCGAAGTCCTTCTAGCATAGGAGTCTGTTTCTCATTAATGTTATCTGACTTTGTTTTCTAACTTTTTGAACTATGGCTGTGTTCCTTTCTAGTTATGATCACTGTTCATTGCATTTAATAGTTCTTTCTCTGCTGCAATTGAACAAAAGAATGAGCCTTTTGTGTGCTGTCGTATACATGTTGGTTATGATCAATGTGAATTGAGTGTGAGTTGAACTAAATGTGCATGCTACTGCTGAACATAGTACACTGTTGAAAACATGTATGCTGAATTTGAATGGGCTAATTTATGGTTCTCTTGTTGAATCTACAGTGTGTTGTGGCCTAAAGATGGATGTGTGCTACTATAAGGAGATATTGTTGATGACAAAAAGGAGAGAAAAAAGAAGTGTATGTGTGCGGTATATAAATGTGTGCAGTGCAGTGTATGTGTGTAGTATATATATACATATGTTATGTATGTGTGCTATACGGAAAGTGTATGTATGCTGCAAGTGCAAAGACATATGTGTGTGTTGAGCTAAGATGTCTAGGTATATGTCTAATGTGCTAAAAATGAGTGTCTAAGTATCTGTTGAAATATATGTATATAATGTGCTAATGCTAAATATGCTGATATGCTGATATGAGTATTGAAATGTGCTAAGTATGTGTGAAGTATGCTGGTGTGTTAACATGAAAAGTATTCAAATACAAATGTCTAGAAATTAGGATTTAAAATAACTAAAAATTATAGATTGGATACTAAAAGTTTTGTCATCATAAAAAATAGAGAGAATGTTGACCTAATAGAGTTTTAATGATGAAAGATCAAAAGAAAAATAGTTCAAAAAAAGAAAAAATACTTAGAAAATTCAGAAGTCTATAGTATAGATCAACCTCGCTAGAAAACACATCGACCTGTGACATTCATGTACACACATCAACCCGTTTGATGTTCTTGTTGACCTAAGCCAAATGATTTTTATAAAAACATATGTCTGAACATATCGACCTGCACAAATAACACATTGACACAAAGAATAGAAAACACATTAGGATATCGATGTGTTCACAAATCTTGTCGACATAAGACTATGGGAACAGTGACACATCGATCAATTCATTCTGACACATCGACCAATTTCATCTATGAATAATGACACATCAACCTGTTCTCTGCACACATGAACCTGGTTTGTAAAAATACATCAACCTGAACAGTGTCATGTGTAGCAATTTCATACATTATGTTGACCAATTCAACTTCTCAACAAGAACACATCAACTTATTAGTCCTTGACTCTAAAACACACACATCAACCCGTCACTATGCTTGTCAATCTGGCCAAAAAACACATAAACTAATTCACTTAGACACGTTGACCAATTAAATAAATTAATAGTGACACATCAACCCTTGATGAGCATATGTCAACCCGTCCATTATGTTTCTGAAATAAATACACATCGACACAGTAAAAGTCTTATCAACCTATAAAAACATGTCAACCTGTAAAAACACATCGACTAATTAATTTACTCAGATCCACCAATCAAAAATTATACAGTAACATGTCGATGTATATTCTTAGATACGTCGACCTAATGAGTGTTCACTCATTAAAACATACATCGACCTATTATAATCTTGTCAATACAACATAAGCACATCAACCAATTGAGCTGTCGACCAATTTATTATCTGAATAGGAACAGGTCGATGAATTGAAATGACTTGTCGACCTACTCTTCACAAAGTCTGAAACATTACACATCGACATGGCTGAAAACTTGTCGACACATATAAACACATTGACTAATTGAAAACTACATGTCCACCAATTTTATTTAGCACAGTTCCTTGTTGACACAAAATAGTCTCTTGTCGACCTCTTCATATAGAAATACACTAAAAACATTTCAAATTCAGGTCGATATCTACATTAAGTTTGTCGACCTGCATGTGTCAGAAACTAGATTTGGGAAATAATTTTGAACCTAATGGACTCCTTATTTTTTCAATTTCTGAAATGTTTCCTTTTCTATCAAAGCTAATGTTCGAATGCGGCGCAAACAAAGTTTGATTGGCTTATTTAAAAGAGGCGCCAGTAAAAGAAACAAAGATTCAGTACGAACAAAGGAACAGTTATAGAAACTTTAATAGCAGAAATTAAATGTCCAACGTTCGAATGCAACAACCACCATAAATCTTTAACGGATCTATTCAATGTCTTAATAAATACTGGGAAACAGAAAATGATGAGGGTCATGAAATAGACGAGACACAACGACTTAAATTAAAAGCTCTATTGAATACTTTCATCTATGTGTATTTAAAGTTTGAAACTGCATTAAGTGTCTCAGAAAATTTTCTCACACTGTCAAATCTGAGGAAAACAAATCTCAATTCTTGACATTTATTTCATAGATTAATTTGAGTGTCAAAAATTAAAGAGTGAGTGTCATTGTCTTAAGTCTAGAGAAGTCAAATTCAGTCTAAATAAGATTGAATTGTGATATTCAGACGTAATAGTGTATGAGGTTAAACTTGAACATATAATCAAGTTTGTAAACTAACTATTTAGTGAAAAATCCAGGGAGAGTCTAGGAGTGGATGTATACCGGATTTGGTGGAACTACTATAAAAATTTTCTATGTTCTCTTTAATTGTTTTTCACTTATTGTCATATTATTTTAATTTTCAAAAGGTCATAAAATCAATATTCAACATTCACGCATCCCCTCTAGTTGAATAACAAGAATAAAAAAGTAATTAAATAATAAAAAGAAAAAAAATCAAGAAAGATATTTGTATTTGTTATATAGAAAGGGATGTAAGACACTAAATATACAACAATATAAAATAAAAAAAAAAGTCTTGTCGATGAAGGCCGAAAAGTTTGTCGACTAAAGTGGACAAAAAAGTAAATGAAAAATATGAAAGAATGGTTTAATGGCGTGACTTTTATATAATTTGTGTATACATAACAAATTAATTATAAATCTTATGAAATTTAAATCGGTTTAGTTTAAAATCTTCTCAAATATTATTTTAAATCACCAACAAAAATTTATCATAGAAAAAATAATTTTTTTTGTTATATTAGACAAAATATGTCTAAAACCACACACCTTCACATTCACACTCCTACCTAGAAATAGAAAAAGTAAACACAATTTTTTATAGTAGAGGGATAACTTCCATAGACTATGATTATCATCATAACAACAGGAACTAAATAAAAAAAACCTTAAGCAATAAAAATGAAGAGCAACAAAACAAACCCCAAGCAAAGCATATATTCAGAAACATAAACCTTTAAAATAGAGGAATTGTTTCCATACACCATCATCAAAACCACTCTTCTCAACCCCATAACCAAAACTAAAAAATAATATTTTTAAAATTAGAAGTAAATATGAAGAGCAGCAGTCGAACAAAACAGATGTTTAGAAGTAGAAAAGACAAATACAAAACACAAACCTTCACAATAGAATAATAATTTCCATAATGAGTACCTGACCCTCTTCATTTAGCACACCACTTTCCTCAACCAAAAGTGAAAAATAATATTTTGGAATTAGAAATAAATACGAAAAGTAGTAAGCAAAATAAAGAAATGACTTCCATACAAAACACATCCACTTAAAGAGAGAGAGAGAGAGAGAGAGAGAGAGAGAGAGAGAGAGCATATTTGCCCCCCTCATATAGAGAGAGAAAGAGAGAGATAGAGAGAGATAGAAAGTATAGAGAGTATAGAGAAATGACTTCCATACACTATTATTATCAAGATTAAGATTACAACACACTACTCTATCTATATAGCTATATGGCGAATGAAATGAGAAAGAAAAAATCTAATCACAGTACAAACATTACAAAAAAACATGGTTTGTGCGACGAAATTTAGCGATAAATTTTTTTTGTTACTATTTTGTGACGAATTTAGCGATGAAAACTTTTTTCATCGTTATTTGCAACGAAATTTGCGACGAAAAAATAGTCGTAGTTAATTTAGCGACGACCGAAAATTCATCGCTAATTTTGCGACGAATTTCGGAATTCGTCGCTAAATTTGAAAAATAATTAAAGAAAGTAAAATATTAATATATATTTATTAAATAATAAATTAATTTAGCAATAAATTTCGGAATTCGTCGCTAATTTTGCGATGAATTCCGAATTCGTCGTTAATTTTGCGATAAATTTTGAAATTTGTCACTAAATTTGAAAAATAATTCAATAAAATAAAATAAAATATTAATATATATTTATTAAATAATAAATTAATTTAGCGACGAATTTCAGAATTCGTCACTAATTTTGCGACGAATTCAACGACGAATTCAGTGATGAATTCAATTGGTTGCAAAATTAGCGACGAATTCAGAAATTCATCGCTAAATTTGAAAAATAATAAAATAAAATAAAATATTAATATATATTTATTAAATAATAAATTAATTTAGTGACAAATTTTGGATTTTGTCGTTAATTTTGTGACAAATTCAACGACAAATTTCGAAATTTGTAACAAAATTAGCGATGAAGATAATATAATAGAGAGCATTAGTTTTTTAATAGGTGAACTTTTAGAAAGTGATATCAAAATAGTGGAGAGAGATTGTGAAATTTGAAGACAAAAGGGGGAGAGAGTGAATTTTGGAGAGAGAATTTTTTTAGGAGAAAGAGAATGATAAATGAACATTTAAGAGAGAAAAATAAATTTCTTTTTATGGAGTGATGGGCCAAAGAAAGTGAATTGTATAGTGTGTAGAGAGAGAGAGAGAGAGAGAGAGAGAGAGAGAGAGAGAGAGGGGTGAGGACATCAATAGCTTCTTAAAAATGCATATTCGATTCTTAATATTAACTCTAATTTATTTAGTGATTAGAATGATAGAATTACCCTGAATTGTATAGTTTTATATTCATAAATATCTATTAAGCTAAGAGAGAATTTTTAAAGAGTTATCGAACTTTTTGGACTTACAAAGATAATATAATAGAGAGCATTTGTTTTTTTAAAGAGAAACCGGAGAGGGGTTTTTTAGAGTAAGTTTTGTAGAAAAGGAGTTTTGTGAGAAAGAGGGATAGAAAGAATGCGATACTTTTTTGAAGCGAAAGAGGATGAATGTTTATGGGAAGGAGAGTGAATTAGATAAAAAGAGTCCCACCTGTTTGTTGAGAAATGCGATTACCACTCTAATTCTCATCTAATTCCCACCGATTCTCATTCCAAAATGAAATAGGCTTTCCAAACAAAAAAATAAAGTCTATTTGGGGATCATTCCTTTTTCTTTTTCTTTTATTTTTTTTTAATTTCTTTTACGGGAGCAAGCAGTATCACAATATTCTTTCTTTTTTTGTATTAATTAACTAGTATTTAGGTTACTCGACTAATCAGATTCGAATACTATGGGATCTATTAAGAGTCGACTCTTGTTGTGCCTATTTTTCTATTTTTAAAATTCGAACTCAAGATTTTGATTAAACGAATTTAGTGTCTAATCACCACACTAATATATATATATATATATATATATTTGGTACATCCACCATACCAATATCACAATGTTATAATATGGCTTAAAATGTCTAATTTAAATTACAAGAGCTTGTTCCAATATCAGACAAACTAAACGGTCAAAGGTCAAGAGAAATATAATTCAAATTTAAGTATCTCAAATAAAGACCATTAATTATCATAAATGTCTCCTTTTAAATGTATGAGCATGTGGCTAGTGCACATAACTCTAATTTCTTGGCTACCCCTTCTGAGTGAGATTTCGCAATACAACCACAACGTGCCCTCTAACCGTATTTGTTCAGTGGCAGGTTCGGCTCAACAAATAGGTTTAACCTAATCATTCGTATGCTTTGTTATTTTTTAATTCAATAGATTTGAATTTTAATATTAATTCAAATTTTTATTATTTATATGCAAAGAATATCCTGTCATACATCCTAAACTCATGTTAAGGGGCAAGTTGCGAAGGTCGACATGCGATGTGCAGCACAGAAAGTAGAACTTGAACAAAAGGAATACCAGAGGAGTGAGTTTATATAACATTGAGTTGATGGATGAGAAAGAGCAGAAAAAGAAAAGAATTACATTTATAGGGCACCAATGTTCTTGAGGCCAAGAACAACCCCAACACCAATAATGTGGCCAACAGAACCACAAGCCAAAGTGTCAGCAAGAGTGAACCCAGCAGGGTCACCAGTTTGGAGTCCTGAGTCCCTTGTCTCCAGCTTGAGCCCTGCCGTCG
The DNA here is from genome assembly GCA_033439265.1 of Dillenia suffruticosa. NCBI lineage: Eukaryota > Viridiplantae > Streptophyta > Magnoliopsida > Dilleniales > Dilleniaceae > Dillenia > Dillenia suffruticosa. The sequence goes on from JAVTVX010000031.1 coordinate 10,036,325, forward strand.
CCTTCCTGTTTGCTGATGGGGCCAACCCAAATCTCCCAGCAAATAGCATTAGGGTTGTTGCTGTGACCATTATCTGCCCCAAATAGAACATTTATAATTCATAAATTGACCCTTATGTTTTTTATATACATTCTTTTAAACCAATGAATTTTTTGTAAATGCATACCAAGTTTGTGGGTGATCCAATGTAACCGCACCTAGCACCCAATGCTCCCTGTCCCTTGCGCCTCATTGGTTGAACCACTGCCTGGAAATTAAAGTAGATTATGCTAACAGAATTTGCTGAAAAAGTGTAATCTTATGTGTCTGAATTAATGGAACCTTGTATATAACAAGGAAAAAATATATATATGTATATATAGAAAAATTGGAAACCCATATGGAGAAAAGTGCACTGACCAAGCTTTGGACAGGAGAAGCCAGTGAAGCTGAAGCTTTTAGGCCATTGAATTGAGGAAAAGAAGTCACAGTAGCAGCAGCCATTTTTCTTCCTGTGATTGTTCTACCGTTCTTCACAACCAACAATTTCAAATAATTTTTGTTCTCCTTTATGAAAGAAGGTTGAAAATGAAATCAAGCGAAGAGAACTGGGTGTGCACCACGGCCACATGTGGATTTGTGGCTTTGGAAGACTCATAATTTGGATACACCTTCGTACTTGTTGCCTACATGGCATTACCTTATTTGATTTTCTGATATGGATAAGGTTTTCATGTCCCCATTTGTAGACAGCTTGAGATTGCTTCTTTACATATCTTGTCTGCCCAATATATTCCTTAGTTTACTCTTCTATTTTGTACGTAAAATTAATTAATATTCATTCCATAGGAAGACTATTACCTATGCTTAGCTTAGATTTGCAAATTATTGTTCACTTTTGTTGGCTACACTTGGATAACGTACATACTTGGGAAAAAAATAATGACAAAAAAATAATATCGTGAACTTTTGACATTTAATTTTATTAAAGTAAGAGTTAAAAATTAAATGGTAATATATTATATTAAAATTCATAATAAGAAAAAAAATAAAATAAACCATTATAGATTATTATGTAAAATTTAGTCTATTTATTATCCGACAGTATTTGGTTTTCCTCATATTATTCATGAGATGATACTAAGTAGTTGAGTTTAAATTTTTTGTTAAATAATAGCGTGTAGACTTGGAGGTTTTTCTTTTATTATTTTGTAAAAATACATGTGTTTATAAATTTTTGAATACTATGTCTTAATTTTGAAGAAAACACTTGTGCAACACTGTTGGTAATTCCATGATAATACTGTTAAAAAAGATATTAAATATTTTAATTAAAATTTATATTCGAATATTTAAAATGAAAAAAATATCTAAAAAGAATTTGAAGTAATTCATTTCGTTTTAAATATGGGGGAAAAATTTGTGAGCGGCATAGCCGATATCAGGCCTCGGTTCTAGTGGGCCTCGATTTTGAGCCAAGGCCTAGCCGAGTTGGGCATAACATGCACTGTACCTGAACCCCTTACTTCGAGGGGAATAAGGACGGCATGGTGATTTTGGGGGGGAAGTTTTGGTGAAGAACGAGAAAACGCGTTGCCGCCATCCATATGCAAGAGAGAAAGGCTGTCCAAAGGGGTAGGACGGTGTCCCTTCGAGTTCCAGTTCCCTGGTATTCGTCAGAGAACACTGCCCGAGGAGAGAGAGACATCACCATTTTTTGTCCCAAGTGTATTATGAATGAACAGGCTTGAGTGGGTCCCCCAAAACGCACTCCAGGTTTCAAATATTCAATTCAAACCCAACCCATCAAAATTCTTCGTTCCTTCATGGCTGATTCCCCCTCCCATTACACTTTCGGCATTTCCTCCCTTCTGTCGTCACGTCATCTTCTCTCTCCATTTTCTCGCGACACGTTATTTGGGATTTTGCCTTTTGCCATCACAAGGTCAGTTTTGTCATTTCAGGAAATTTCAAAGGACTATGGTCAGGGACAGCAACTTGAGGGTTTTTGGACAAGTGTTCCCTTCCTAAACCGGAACTATCGTATCATACGTGCATATCTCTCTCTCTCTCTCTCTCTCTCTCTCTCTCTCTCTAGTAATAACAGAATAATTGATCAACTTATATATTTTATGAATTAATTATTTATATTTAATATTAATTAGAATTATTTATTCGGCTTTGAGATAATTTCTCTCTAAACCCGTTTATTTATTATTGTATCAAATTTATTCAACATTTAAAATAAATTTATTTGAGTAATTTCAAAATTTTATTCTGTTTAATAGAATTGAAAATCCATAATACAACATTAAAAACTTTAAAGAAAATTTCCAAGAAAGACTCCACTGATTAGGACTTAAAAAATACATGAAAAAATGGGAAAATTTTGGAATTATAAATTATATTATAAAAATTTCAAGAATAAGTAAATGGGTAGATTTGGATCTCAAAGACCATTTTTAAAAACTTGCCTCAAATCCGAGGTTTTGAATATAAACCTCAAACTTATCAAACCATTTTGCGCATATCTCAAATATGTCCCTAATAAGGTTGGAATGCATCGGAACCAGCTTAACCCCTCTCATTGCCATCCCTAACTTTGGTTCTATGGTTAAAATCCTGCATAGTTACAATTTATTAAAATTTTCCCTACCTATGGTTCTATGGTTGAATCCTGCACTGTTGCAAATTTAATAAAATTTGTGCCCACAAGATTTAATTTTAACAATTGCACGAAAAACAGTTTTGAGTAAATTTATTGATGTATTTATGTGTAATATTTTACGTACTTATTCAATAAATTATTACTTAATTGTCACTATTTTCTTCTATTCAAGATCTCAAATTTGAATATTCTCGTTATAAATATATATATATATTTCATATACTCAATAACTTAAACAATTCATCTCTAGATAATATTTTTTTCTATTAATGATTCTTTTTTAATATATAATCAATTAATATTTAAAATTATAATTTAATTAATTCAATTCAAATATTATCGACCAAACTTTAAAAAATGAACACTTTTAATATAATTTTTTTTATTTTTAAATTTTAAATTTTAAATTTTATTAAAAAATCGAACGTGATAATTCATTAAAATAACCTTACATTATTCTACTAATGAATCCAACCTATCATACGCTCTTCCATAAAGAAATATATTTTTGGACCACGGAAAATACTTTTCGATCAATGTGAGACATGTACGCAACTACCAGCCAAGAAGATCGCTTTTTGTTTTGCTATCACCAGTTGAACCATGTAGTGTAGATTTGAGAACTTGGTCTGTCCATTAAGTATTTTGCGATCACCATGTCCTTGTTCCAAAATGCAATTTAATCGATTGAAAGTATCCATTTAGTGTAGAATTATTTAAAATTAACAAGGTAAAGCAACCAAAAAGTACACATTAAATGACTCTCAGCAAGAAGAAAAGAATAGAACAAAAGAGAAATTCTTGCATTGCACTGCATAGATTCCCAACCCAATTACAAAGTCTTTTTCACTAATCACAATTACCAATCCCCTAACCCTACCACATGACGAGGCTTCTTCATTTCAATTAATCCTCATTTTCAAAGAAGAGTACTCTCAAGTTTTGGGATGATGCACAAAGGCCAACACCATTACCAATCCATGTACAAACTTTAAGTTTCTAATTAAATCAACTTCTAAGGTAAAATATTAGCATAATTGCCATAAAGGCCCACCAAATGGAGCTTCGCCTGTACTCGGATAATGCAGAGGCCGAAGAGCTTTGAGACCTAAATCCATAAAAAAAAATATTAATTAAGAAATCAATCCTTAGATAATTAAATTAAAATTTCGACACACTTGCTTGGTAAGCATTAATAATCCATAAAAATATTTTTTTGCCTCGAAAACACATACCCGGATGCAGAGTATAAGCATTTTCCGTAACCTGCAAAATTAAGAAAATAAATTGTCTTATGAATGCTTTGTAGGGGCACTGGCTCCAAACATTGTGTAGGACCAGGATCTGGAAAATTATCAAGTAACATATGAAACAAATGAAAATCATTGACTAAATTCTTACTGATATTATCCGAGTATTTTGATCGATCCAAATAAATGATTCAAATAAAAATTTAATTAAAAATCAGTCAAAACATGTTAAAAGTTTGTTTTTTGCATTTTTGCTTTTTGTTTTTTTGATTTATGATACATTTGTTCTATTTAGCATTACTTATAAATTTGTTCAATTTTCATATGACAATTAATATATTGAGCTAAGCAACGTAGGAATTGCTAGACAAGGAACTTACTGGGATTATTAGTGGTCAAAGTGGCAGTTCCTCCAAAGTTGCAAGCAATGTCGGAATTCCCATTTTGTTGGTAATAGGTATTGAAGGCAAAGGAAGCATGAGACACGAGTGTGTCGGGATCATAGCACACTCCACCAGACTGTATCGGACCACAATCCGTCTGTCCAGGACCACACGCCCAGTCTAACGCATTCTGCAAATCAACATGAGAGACCCCAGGCAAGGCTATGCACCATGTCGTGCCATCGAGGAATGTGGTGTTGCCTTCCGGAGGTGAAAGAGTATTCACCGGAATCGTTGCATCCGCCTTCTCTAGCACTTGTACTCGTCCACCCATCACACAAACTACTGCATAGCGTCCAAAAAGGAAAAAATTCAAACATTTCAAATTCACCTCAGATAGTGACACAGTACAGAACATACCCTCTGCCCCTCCATTGGCAATAAAAGAAATGGTCTCGACATAAAAATCCTATATAGTCAAATAGTACACAACTAGAGGCTGACCAATGCCACAAGATTTCAGGACTTTGGACTAGTATCCTAGAAAGTTTGAGAGTTATTTGTTTCATGATCTCACATTGTTCGCCTATCGATTGGGATCAAAATTGATAAATCATATTTCTGAGCTTATAACACCTAGATGTCACGTGATAAGTTCGTGGGATCCACCTGAATTCCACACAAAAGCAATGAAATTGGGTATGATTTATGAGAATTTTTCTTTTCCCTTTTATGGTTGAAAATTATGGTATTATTGGATCAGACTAATCTCCAGATTTTGGCCTGTAATGGCCTAGATTACTAAAACAATATCTGTGAAAATAGCAGCAAAATCTAACCACTTAACAAGATGTTAAACTGGGTTTGCAAAAGATTTGTTTGTTTCTTGATTTTTTTTAAAAAGGCCAAGCATAAAAACCAAGATTATTTATGATAAAAATACTCTTCCAGAAGTCTGTAAAATTTTCTCCTAAACAAAATTAATATCGACATGAAACCCACAACTTTCATCAGAAAACAGGAGATTAATAGAACAATACCGAACACAATAAACAACACTCAATCTCTTGAAGAAAAACAAAGTAAAATGGGTAAAGATGGTAATACCCAGATAGCTTCCCAAGATGAACATGCTCTGAAAAAGCATTACCGTTTTCCACATGGCGTAGATGATGAATATTTGTCTCACAGACACCCACCTTGTACTCTATATGAAAAGCACAAAACAAGAGAAGAAAAACCCACAACACGAAATGCCTCTTTCCTTCAATGCTTACAAGAAAATGTTCTGTCCATTCAAAACCCACGACCAACCCAAAACCCTCCAACTTCTCTCTCTCTTTCTCTCTCTTAAATGCAGGGGTAGAGTGAGAGACTGTTGAAGAGAATCGACCGTTTCTTCGGAGGAAATTTTGTTTGTCTCTTTAATTTACTTTAGGCGAGCTATAAAGTGTAGAGGGCTGAAGCGGCCGTACCACCATTTACAGGGCATGTAGATTTTGATGGATTTTCTTTCATGAGTATCATTTATTGCTTCACCTCAAGAATGAGGTAAAGGAATACTTTTAATTGTTAGAATACTGAAGGCTAAGCTAAGAGGGAAGAGCTTGCCCTTCCCATTCCCAATATGTCGCGAGATATTGCTCTTCCTTTGAATAATCCCTTCTAATTGACTCTTTCACTTTGCAATGTTGTCCTTTTATTTGGGTACCTTAGACATTTCAGTTCACCTTCATGAGTATCATGTACCTATTTTGTTAATCAAATTTAAAATCTTAATTAAGAAATTTCATTATTCATTTGACCCATCAAATATCGGAGAAAAAAAATTATTATAAGTAATTATTCATAACCCACGAAAACATATAAACTCATTCAATAAATTATCAAGTAATTAAAGGGGTTTTTTTTTTCTTATATAATTTGCATCCAACTAAATGCCAGTGAATTACGAAATACTGTACAAAAATTAATAGATTTTTTTAACACGCAAATGTAGTAGTTGAGATTCTGTTATGATTTTAAAAAAATGCTGTTTTTAAATTGTGAAAAATAAATCTTTTAAGAATATATTTTTGGAAATTGAAAATATTCAATTCAAAATTTTTTTGCACTGAAAAATTACAGAAAATAATTTTTGAATTTAAAAAATATTCAGTTTAAATTTATTGTTGTTATGAAACACCACCTTCTTCTACATTTTAAAAAAGATTTTCTAGAAATTGGCAATTTCTGTGGAAAAAAGTGAACCTAGAGCTACATGGTTACAAAGCACGTAGCAAAGAAATTAGTATATAATTATTAGATAGTGCGCAAGTGGAGATAATCGGCATTAGCTGGATATTAATAAAACTTGAGATTAATTAGTTAGGTATGGTCACAATAAACTTTTCAACATTGTATTTTTCTTTTCCCAATTTTGCCCCTTACCTCATCCCATATTTACAACCACTTCATTCATTCGCCACGCCTCACTCAAACGCTCCCCTGGAGCCCAATCTCGACCAATTCTATGATATTAGTAAGTAGTATTTGATATGGAGAGGGTTACTAAACTCATCAGGGAACTAAGTCATTAACTTCACTCATCACTAAAAATACATTACAAATTTCCCTAATATTATGAATTTTCATACAATTATATCATTCGATATTAATTGACACAAATTTTAATAATGCAGAGTGCCTCAAAGCTTCAAAAGTGCTTTAGAAATGTTTATAGAAGAGAAATTTGCTGAATTTAAACTTCAATTTGGTCAAAGAAGGCTCACCGTCTGCCATGGCTACCAGAGTTTCATAGGTATGCTTCTCGGAGGATTGGGGAACAAAAACAACGATGAAGGAAGATTTCTAGTGGACTACTTATAGCGAGAGGTGATTTTATCAGGGGAAAACCCAAGTGTGCTGAAGAAATTGTGTGCGTGTGTGTGAGAGAGAGAGAGAGAGAGAGAGAGATAGACCGGTAGTTCCATACATCAAAAGAAATGAAGAAGAAGCAAAGGTAGGAGGAATGTGTAGAAATTTGTAAATTTCATTTAAATTTAAATCAAATCGTTTTATAGCAAAGAGTATTAAGAAAAGTTTCTAAGAAAGAGGTGGAGTTCATCTGTCGTTGCTTAACTATCTTTTTCCTTGGATAAATATTTATTACTAAACAAAACTTTCTTAAATATACTATATTATCGCATAAATGAACTTTACAAAAGTTTGGGGTACAATTTTAAATATGGACAAAGAGAGATAAAAATATGATCAAATAAAAGAGAAAAATAAGGAGAAAGATTTATCAAGAAAACAAATTTGAAGAATGAAGAGAATTTCTTCTATTGAGTGTGAAAGAGAAATTATCTCAATATTATAAAGATAGAGAAAGAGAGAAGAGAGATTGTCTTCCAAATTGTGTATACAAGAGAAGAGAAAATTTCTATTTATAGAAGATGGAGAGAGAGAAAGAAGAAAAAAATAAAATAAAAAAAAAAAGGAAAAGTGGAATCCTCCGATGGCTATATAGCCATTGGAGGTGCAACGGCTATTATAGTCATTGTAGTCATGGGCTCACTTGGGTTAGAAATGTTGAACCCAAGTAGACCTATATATTTTCAATACTTCCCCTCAAATTTGGTGAATATATATCGATGAAGTCTAATTTGCCGAAAACATTATTCATGTGACTAGCCGTAATTCTCTTGGAGAAAATATTAGCAAATTGTTTACTACTCTTTACCTGAGGGTGATTATGGTTGTCTTCAATCTTTTGTTACACAAAATGATAATCCACCTCAATATGTTTGGTTCATTTATGAAATATTGGATTTGATACAATGTAAATAACCGATTGGTTATCACAAAAAAGTTGAATTGGTATTGTGACCTTGAATCCCAGGTCTTCAACTAGGGTTTTAAGCCATATAATCTCACTTGTTGATACTGTCATATCTCTATATTTCACTTCTACACTAGATCTTGAAACTACTGATTGTTTCTTGTTTCTCCAAGACACTAGATTACCTCCCACAAATATACAAAAGTTTGTTATAGATCTTCTATCTTGAGAATTTTCGACCCAATTCGCATCATAATATCCAATAATTTCATAATTTTGATTGCATTTCATCCATATTCTATGCCCAGGAGAGCCCTTTAGGTACCTCAAGATCCTTTCAGCTGCTCTCCAATGTTCTATTTTTAGATTATGCATATGCTGACTAATTCGGCTAACCGCATATAGTATATCTGGCTTGGTGATCGTCAAGTAAATGAGTTTTTCAACGAGTCTCTAATATCTCAGTATGTTGATAAAGAATTGATCATTATCTTTTTCTTTTTCAAAGGTCAAGACTAGGATACAAGCTAGTTTAACTCCAATTTTACCTATTTTCTGCAAAAGATCAAACATGTACTTTTTTTGAGATAGAACAAGCCCTTTAGAGGAGTAGATAAGTTCTATACCTAAAAAGTAACTTAGTTTCCTTAAATCTTTAATTTCAAATTTAGATTTAAGAAAATTTTTAACTTGATCTATTTGCTTTATATCATTCCCGATTATGATTATGTTATCGACATAAATAAGTACAACGGTGATCTTTTCATTAAAAAATTTTGTAAATAAAAATGAGTTACTATTACAGTTAGAGAAATCATAACTGAGAAAAGCGGTGCTAAATTTAGCATATCAAACTCGAGGAGATTGTTTCAAACCATGGATGGCCTTACTGAGCTTGCATACTTGTCCATCTTTACCTTCAAGCCCTTTAGGAAGTTGCATGTAAACTTTCTCTTTCAATTCTCCTTGGAAGAATGCATTTTTCATATCCATTTGAAATATCAACAAACTCCAGTTTGTTACAAGGGACAATATAACTCGGACTGTGGTCATTTTAGCAACCGGAGCAAAAGTTTCAGTGTAATTTTCTCCATATGTCTGAGTGAAGCCTTTGGCTACAAGTCTTGCTTTGAGGCAGTCAATTGTTCTTTCACTCTTATGCTTGACCTTGTAAACCTACTTGCACCCTACCGCTTTCTTTCCTTTAGCAAGAGTGGTGATCTCCCAAGTTTGATTCTTGGTAAAAGCATTAAATTCTGCATTCATAGCCTTTCTCTATTCTTGATGAGCATTAGTTTATTCATAACTCAAAGGTTCCTGCACTTGGTCAATGCCATTCAAAGACTCTTGATAACTAGAAGAAATTTATTAGTTATATAAAAATCAGAGATAGGATGAGATGTAACTTTGGAATTATAATAAACTTTCTTATTTAACCATTACGAAGGACGTCTTAATCTGTTGATCTTCTAAGTGGAGGAGGTGGCGAGGATGGTTCCATAAGAATTTTCTCATTTTCTTCATTAACTTGTTCTCCCTTTTATTCATTATTTTATTCTAGAATTATTTTTTGGGGAGATTTCTTTTCAACTCTTGGATATTCCCAAAAAAGGATTTGTAAATTTCTTTTTATGAAATCTTTATCTTTGTATGTTCTTGAAATAGAATTTATTTTTAAAAAATATTACATTCTTAAATATATAGACTTTATTAGTTTCGGGTTCATAACATAAATATTCTTTTTGAAATAATGTATAGTTTATAAAAACACAACATCTTCTCTTTCTTTCTAACTTATTTATTATTTGAGAAGGAATACGAGTATAGCATGTACAACATAATATTTTAAGATGAGATAAGGATAGTTTTTCTTTTCTAAATATCTCTAAAGAAGATTTTCCTTTGAGAGACTTTGTGGGAAGTCGATTAATTATATGTGTAGCTATACTAATTACATCACTCCAAAATATTTTAGGCATATTTACAAAAAAATATCATGGTCCTTACTATTTCTAGTAAATGCCTATTCTTTCTTTCGGTTACTTCATTTTATTGTGGAGTTTAGGGACGAGATATTTGATAAATGATTCCTTTGTTTTCTAGAAATTCTTTAAATTCATTACTCATATATTCACCTCTATTATCAATTCTAAGTGTTTTAATATGAGTATCATATTATTTCAAGATAAAGTTGTTAAAATTTTTAAATGTTTCGAAAGCATGTGTTTTAGTGTGAAGCATGTATATCCATGTATATCTAGATTTATGATTTATAAAAGAAATAAAATATTTGAAACCTCTTTTAGATTTAATAGGGGATGTCCATATATCTGAATGCACAAGATCAAAAACATTTTTATAAATAGTTTCCGAAATTGAATAAAATACTCGGGTTTGTTTCCCAAAAATACATGTTTCACAATGATCATTTTTACAAAATTTTGTTGGAAAAAATAATTTTAAGGTTTGATTATTTGGGTGACCTAATCTAGCATTGAGATGGAGATACAAAAACCAACATTTCTCTTTTGTGTGGTTTAATCTCTTGCAATGTGAGCATCCTTTCTTATGAGGAGGCTGATAGATTTTGTTGGCAATAGGTTCTGGTGCAGGAATAGAGACTTGTTGCTCAACTTTAAATCCGTGAACTTCAACTTTTGATTGTGAAGCCTCCTCAAGCCGCATGCTAGCATCAGCCTTCTGAATTAGGAATCGGATTTCTTGATATGAAGGGAAGTCCTTCATCCTAAAGATTTCTTAGTGAACATTTGAGAAGCGTTCGCCAAGAGAGATAAGAAGGTCAAAAGACTTATCTTCATCCTTCTGTTTCAGTAATATCTTCGGATCACATGTTTAAGGTCTTAGTGCCTTCAATTCATTCCATAGATCTTCATATTCTTCAAATAGTTGGAAAAGAATTTTCTCCTCCTTCTGAATGTTTGCGATCTTCCGCTTGATTTCAAAAATTCTTCCCACATTAGATTCTTGCTCATATAGATCGTACATTTGATCCCATAGAGATTTAGAATTTGGACAAGATGACACAATATTTTTATGAGTTTGATCCATGGCA